>OY754960.1:87410064-97410064 GCA_963576555.1 Ferdinandea cuprea
ATTTTGTTGTATTTTAAAGAAAAAGTAAAAACTATTTAAAAGCTGACAAAAGTATAATATATATATAGATTATTATTATAATTTTTTTTTTTAATCATAAGACTCGCATAATTTTATTATCTACTACATACATAATATCATCTGAGCTCACTTTTTGGGTAATTTTATAAATATACATATTATATATTCGAACCGTAGAATTACAGTAATGTGCTTAGTTTTAAGAAACAACAAAAATCGTGTGTGGGTGGGTTAAATGAAATATTTTCCCATTATATTATTTAATTTACTTGACAATTAAGTTATATTTTTGCGACAAAAAAAAAAGAAAAACATAGGAATCAACAAATATTTATCTCAAAGGTGTACAATTTAAGCTGGAATTGCATCTATCTCGAGTGGTGTGTCGCTGCTGATTGATTTGTCAAAATTTGTCGTAAAAAACGAAAAAAACATTCTCGACAACAACGGATTCAGCAACAACGATACGCCACACAAGATAGATGCGGTTGTTTCGCACAATTATTTCCAATTTATATTGACAATTTTTATATGTATTTTAAAATTGGTTTGAATATGTTTTGATTCTCTTTAGGATAGCAACGATTCCTTGTTGCTTGCAAAATTGGACATAAGCAAAGGTTCTACTCTACTCATCTTTCGAAAGATGAGTTAAAACGGTTTACAAAAAACGAGTTAAACGCCGTAATTCTCACTAAATTCTGGGCCAAATTTTACAAGAGTAATCAGTTTTTAACACACGTACATACTTAATTAAATTCCAACCTCACACCAATTGTGCAATTCCATTCCATTGTTGTATTCCACTACAGGAATTTTGTACAAAAACCGATTTACTATATATAAATCAGATTTTCAATTAAAAACAATGCAATTGGATATCAATGGAAAAAAATGTATTGCAATGCGAGGCCCGCATCTGGCAAACCAAGTCAACTTGCTTGCGGCCGCGGTACCAGAGTACAAATTTGATAAATTGGTGTGGATTTGAAGTGTTTTGTGCTACTTGACTGACGAAACTCAACATCTGGGTGAAACACGAAATTTAACCTTAGATCACTTAAGGTTGGTAGTGCCCTTGGAATGCGGTAGCTCGTTAATCGTGACTTGGAGAACAAAAGCACTGTTTTAATATCGATTTTTTCTTCTTCTTTCTTTCCACCGTAGTCAAATTAACAAACAATTAGTTCAAGGATGAAAACGAATATTTTAATACAGTTTTCCTCTGAAAATGCAATAAGTTTTACCAAATCACATTCCGATACGAATTAAAACATTGTAACGACACTGAGCGGCACTATCGTGTATATAAGAATACCAAAAGAGCCGCGAAAGATGGTGTCTGTAGATTAGCAACACCACGAAGACCACGATCGTGACTCATAAAGTTGTCATAACTCTTGTAGGTACAAATTTTAACAGTCTATGGCTATAACTCTTCAACCAGTGTTAATTTTGCGTGACGTTTAACATTTGGAGTTAGTTCAAGCGATGCGATGTTTTCCGTAACCGGGTGTACTGGGAATCCTTTTTTTATGGTAAATTCTATAGACGGAACAGTGGGATACAATAAGTTGGGCTAGTTATGATCCCTCTATTTATGAAGATTATGACTTGGTCGCGAAGGGCGAACCCCACAGGCGGATTCCTGTAATCCTGTTCACAATCTCGTCGTTAAATGGAGAGAAGATTGACTTGGTCGCGAAGGAGTTGTGAACTGAAAAGTTCTGTGCATAATTGCGATACAAATTTAAATATTAATTCAATTGGCAAGCAGTCAATCACTGAAAAATTCAATATTAAATAATTTATTTGACTGCTTAACTCCTCCCCTTTTGGGGTTTTATAAGTGATCGTCGCATAATCATTTTATATGAACCCCAGCTCCTTTTTAAAAGAAAAATTTGAGCAACTGCAAAGTTTTCAGAAATATAATACAAAATGCGCCAATTAGAGGTTGGTTGATTAATTTATGTAGAAAGTGCTGATTTCAATTCAGATTTTTTGAAACAATAATTTTGCGCATACTTAACAGACTCTCCAGTCGTGGATACGCTCTGTCTGAGACACAGCAGCCTTCCATGCTCTACGGTTCCTGGTACGCTGCTTCCATTTATTCAAATCAAGAGCTGTAAAGGAGGTTCGGTTTTCCTTGTCGTCTCTAACCTGGTGCTGGGATTCGAAGATTATCTGGGCTATTGTCCATTTGCTCGATGTGGCAGAGGCAGTGTCGACGTATTTTGGCTTTTTAAACTACCTCAACCTACATTCGCTCATACTATTTAGGTTCTTCTTTTCCACTTTAGCATTTCAATTTTTTAAACATGTGTATGTACTACTAATAGTTAAACTAATTTAAAAATGTACTTTTTTAGTGGGACCACTAACGTGGTGTAAATGACTAAGGATGCACGCAGAGTATGCAAGTCGCTTAACTGTGCGCACGTGCATAAGAAAACATGTAAGCAGTTAAATTGCTTTTCGCATCGCATCGTTTTCTGGCGCGAAGCCTTAGGCTCTTCGACATTTCGGTTCGGAAGTCGAACTCAATTTTTAGCCCGGACTTTTGTACTAACAATCTTCAATTGCGCAGTCCCAACTGGTTTAATTCTCTCCCACTTGATAGCGCTTGTACATGATTGTTTTCAGCTGTGATTGAACAGAAGATTTTATTCGTGTGCTTCCCATACACATCAGCCAGTTTCAGTACTAGCACATATTTTATTTGTCTTTCGAACGAAATTAAGGCATTTTTTCAACTACTTAGCTGTTTCCCAGTCATAAATATTAAAACAGACAATGTATGTTGTTCAAAAACAGACTTTTGGCAGTTCTATTCTCAGATGTGAGACAAGAAGAATTGTTATGTTTGAATTTCTTGATCATTTAAATGAATTAAAATATTGTTTCTATCATAGAAGAATTCTCATAAAGCTGATTTATCACCAGAATCTCTCCTTAAATTATGAATTTAATTTTTCGAATGTTTTTGTTTTGTTTTGTCGCATAAGTTAATTTAATTGTTAATTGTATTAAAAGTTCTTAATTAGTTAAACAGTGTTTTCTGGTAAATTTAATTTCCACTTATTCCCGATTCCACATTCCAATGAAAAACAAAAATATTATCCACAAGTGTTCAAAAAAAAAAACCAAACAAGGTAAAATGAAACAAAATTGAATACACAAGGGAAACTATTCTTTACACAAAGCCATATGGGTGCAAGTATTAGAAATCACATTCCGAACACATACATTTCATTCCATTCCATTCTATTTTTCAATGATAGATTTTTCTATTCTATTCATATTCAAGTAATAGTGCAAACTTAATTAAGGCAGAAATTTTTTTGTTTAACAAAATTTACAAGGACAATTGTTTGCACTAACCATCAGCTGTCTTGACAATTTGATGAAAAAGTACCTGTAGTTTGTTTAAAAAGACAAAGACTAAGTCCCACAGACCTAGTGGTAATAAATTTTAAGCAAAGTTACGTTCTGATTTTGTATGCTTCTTCCATTTCTTTTGAATCGTTCGCTGAACGCAGAACGAATATAGAATAATCCAATACTTAAAAGCGTCGCATCACCTTGATAGCCCCTTTAATGAGTTGATAAAGCTGATTTATCACATGCGACTATCAGCATCGCGAAAAACTTCGTTCTTGACCATGTGATAATCCTTTAGCTTACGTTGTTTCTTTCAAACATTGTTATATTACGTTCCTGCATTTCAATGATAAAACTCTCTCAATCACTGAAATGCATTCCCATTCGCATTAAAAGATCAGATCAGACCGTGTCGAAAGTGAACACGAAATATTATCACAATCCACGGAACGCTGTCAATTTTCTTGACTTGACAACTCAGGTTAAAGCATGATTTCTTTTTATGGGTGCTCATAAAAAGTTATGTCTCTGCCTAAGATTAGATACGCATTAATCCTCTGCGATCGCTAACACGCTGCTTTTAGTAGTTCATATCAAGTTCTATGGCATCCGCGGTTATTACCTGATCTTTGAAACTGAGGGTATAACCATTATAGATGCTCATTTACTTACTTTCGGTGCCAAGCACATTGCTTCCACGAGTTAAATGATATGAGATATGCCGGTTATGCAACGATGCCCTAGAGCCCAATACCGCAAAAGTGTGTTTTTCTATTGCGTACGCTCACACTCTCACGGCCAGTGTACTCGCTTATTTCTCGATGATTGCTTGTTGCACTCGTCTTTAGGTAATTGGGAAGTAAGTTGATACAAGAACCAGGCACGATGCGCAATTTCTCTGCGTATTCCTATATAAGTTTATTTTAGATCTAATGGAATTGTACAGACTTATTTTCATTAGACACTTCAATCCGCAGAATATTAATGATGAAACTTCGCTACAGAAAACATAAAACCCGAATTGGTTCGCTTTTTAACATTCTGTTATTATTTCTTGTGATATTTCTTTCAAAATGTAATATAACATACAAAACTTGATATTCTCCCTCACACATGTCCTTCAATATCAACGAAATGAAATAATGTGTTACCAGCACACACGATTATTATTATTATTATTATACTAAGGCACATATATGATATATAATATTTTAGATATATAATATAATTATATTATTTTTTCCCCTATATACATATACATAAGGTTGTCATGTCTGCTGATGTTTAAGGTAAACAATCATTTTACAAAGATAAGTGTCTTGCATGTGACTCGATAAGTGCTTCTTATTCTTATAGGTTTAATCATTTGAAGGTAAGGTTTTTACTAAAACAGAGTCATGTGCAATTGATACTTATTTTTATTCTAATTTATTTTTAAAAATTATTTTTTTTTTCTTTTGAAACTATATAAATATTTAAAAGGGAAAACATTCGATTTTTTTTACATCAGATGAATATTTACAGTAAAAACAAAACAAGTGTGTTGGAATTCAGATTCAAAAATGCGTCGTTTTGTATTGTATTGAATTTTTTTTCTTTATTTTTGGTTTTGGGTATTTATTTGTGTAGTGATCGTAGATCGTAAAGGCTTAACTACTTTCGGCAAAAAGTGAAGTACACACACCGTTTGAAATTTGTATTTTTCTCTCAACTTTTCACAAAGTGACTTACTTAGACATGATACAAAACTAGTACATTTACACAAAAAAGCTTTCACTAGTTACTGTTCGTACCGCTAGATGACTCTGATGCAAATGTTTTTTTTGTTGGCAAATGCTTCTTGTTTTCTTTCACGCTTTTGAAAGGCATTTTGTGATCTCGAGGGGGCAGCAGCGTGTGTATGTGAGCTTTAAAAATGTCATTTTTTGCCGAATGTAGTTAAGCCTTAATTCAGAAACTACTCTAGAACTCTGAAATTTAGTTTGACTTTAAGTGTGAAAGTACAATTATGTTAATTTTAGGAAAGTAACAATTCGTTTGGAAAATTTTAAGATAGTGGGAATGTAAAAATCATAAATGAATATTTTTTGAATATTTACTTAATTTTTTTTTTAATAATTATAGTTCAAATAGAGAGAGGAAATTAAGAATTTAAGAACATTCAGAAACTGTGATAAGTTCAATTGAGTAATTTATTTATTTCTAGACATTTAAAATATTTTCATCCTCTTCAGTCCCGTGCTAAAGAATAAGCTTTTAATTTAAGAATTTTTTGCCATTGCCATCAGCCATTTGGTTATTGCATGCGTGGCTATCATTTTGTGATACTTAAAGACTGAAGAGGATACATGTGATTCTACTAACAAAAAGTGTATAATCTGTGAGAAATTCGGTAAAATATTGCATATAATATTATTCTGAGAAGGTTAACCTTCACTAAGGATTAAGTTTTCATACAACAAACTGGTTGTTCCTTTAAATTGGAAATCATTTCATATAGCTACAGTGGGATGTCGAAAAGATGGATAATTGAAATTTTGTCACCATTGTATAGGGTCCGCCATCTAACGTTTTTTTTTTCAACTAGTACTTATTTCGCGAATGGTAACACTTAGTTCATATCTGATTTGACAGATAATTAGTTTTATCCTTCCGCTGAACGAATATGGTTGTGTATACGCTTGAACAATGAACAACAACAACAACTTGAATAAAAACAAGAAAGAGGCCGTTACAGTCAATGGCGATCGTTATCGGGCCATGTTAAACGAATTTTTGTTCACAAAAATTGAAGAGGAGGAGGATATTGCCAACATTTGGTTTCAACAGGACGGCGCTACGTGCCACACAGCCGAAGTTACACTGGATGTTTTGCGCCCTGTTACAAAAATAAAAAAGTTATTTAGCGGACCCTGTAGTATTTTTATGCAGTTCATTTTTGGATAGTTGAAAAGAAGAACGCTGTTTTGTTTTTTCGTAATTAAGGTGCATTCATACCAGAGCGACTAACTTTCCACGAAAGAATGATAGAACATGACACATTTTATTTGGTCGCATGTACCCGGGAATCCAAGCTGAAAATACAAAAAAAAATCGAAATTTTCCTTTTTGAGGTTAGACTTCGAACGATTTTTTTATTCGCCCATGTGTGTAGAAACAGTGGCAATTCCCGGCACATAATTTTACTATTTTAGTTGCTTTTTAACACATTTTTGATAATGAAATACATTTTATTTCGTAATTATCTTTGAATTGGAATAACAAAGTATTATGAGACTGTTTTATGAACAGCAAAAGGAAGCTTCCGAGTCTTCAGTGAGAGCGTTGAAGATGCTCCAAGTGAGTAAATCTTCTTATCTTCTTTCTTTCATAATAAACTGTAATGGAAATGTTGCATTCATAAGTCAAATGTTATAGAAGACTTTGAATTTCTGAGAAAAAGGCATTTTCAAAAAGAAAACAATGACTTCAAGCTAGTTGGCTACTTTAAGTCACCAACAATTGCCTACAATTTGCTGAGTACTGTGAGGCCCGCGTCTTATCAACTTTAAGGCTATGATTAAATAAATTTCTTCATAATGACATTGACATAATCAATAACTTTTTTTTATAAAAATAAAATTAATTTCTGTTTTGTTATACTTTGAAAATGTGTTAATAACTTTCTTTACAAAAATTTGATAAACAAAAAGATGCATATATTATTCATCTCTGCGAGATTCTACTGTTCCTTAGCGAACTTAAATTGAACTGAAATTTGTTACATTTTTGCCGCTTCTACGTAACCTAATCAAAATGAATCAAGTGTTGGTGTCATTGTGTCGGTTCTTGTGCTAGCAGTCATTTTCTACCTACCTCCCTACCTGACATGTCAACTTTTAATTATACATATCCAGGCCAAGTTTCAGGGGCCAAATTTCGAATGAAATTATGCAACTCAAACACATCGACCCCACCCCTCTCGAAATGATGTGCTCAAAGCATTCTATTTCCAAGAACAAAAAAAATTCCCCCTATGAAACACCCAAACTGAATTCACCATACAACGTTGAGAGTGAGTTGAAAACAATCAAGGGAGGTAATTGAGTCGTGTGGAGTCATGGGAAGAAAAGGGGGCATACATATACACATGTAAACTGTGTCCAGCAGGATATCAGTTGAAAATTCTCTTTGTCTTTAAGCCTTTAAGCCAAATAAATAAAGCCTACAAAACGAAAATGATTTTAACATTCTGATACTTTTGATACGAACATAGATTTAGATGTTCGTATGTGCATTTTATTCATAGGAATATTAAACTTGTGCAACGAAGCACTTATTCCGTTCAATTGAAAAAGGCTTTGCCTTTGATCCTAATTGCTTTTATTCTTTAGAAAAATGTAACAAAATAATGTAAAGACAATGTTGTTCTTCATAATTTTGCCATACTACCGCAATGAGCACAATATTGAAGTTATGTTCATCTAGAAATGTCAGCTTATTACTTATTTTGTGGTAAAATGCTTTGGACTTTAAACGCACAAACAAGGCACTTATACCGTAACTCTGAAGACGATAATTGTTCGGGCGATAGTAGTCAACGATATCGTCATTAATTTGCTTCACGTAACCTTATCAATATCGTCATTTAAGTAGCCTTCACTATCAAATCAGAGATGGCGATGCTACGACCATTTTGCAATGCAGCTGATATTTCTTGGAATTGATGAAATTAAAATACGATTTTAGACAAGACAGCAAGTTTGGATTTTATTATTCCCTAACTATTTTTCTGTTTTTAATATTCAAGTCAGTTTTATTACTTTAAAATTCGTCCCCTGTGAGCGAATGACTACAAATAGTTAGGTTAGAACAGAATATGTTTTTTAATTCATATTCTCCTCTCAATTTGAAAATAATTTAACCGTGGCATTGAAAACAAAAACAATTTGTTCTTGTTTACAATCTTACCATCCCTTAATTATTTTTAGTCATTTAAGCAATAACAGTGGACGAATTGTTAAAAGGAAAACTGATTAAAAAGCAAAAATCAGAAAAATATCAGCTGTTTTGCAGAAGAGTTGTAGCAGCGCCATCTCTAATTTGATAGTGAAGGCTGCTTTAATAACGATGGACGACGCGATAGAGATAAAGTTACGTGAAGCAAAATTTATGACGATATCGTTGAGTACTATTGCCCAGTCGATTATCGTTTTCACAGTTATGGAATGAGTGCCCTGACCGGCGTCCGTGTTTCTACAAAACAAATTAAAACAACATAAAATTCGTTATGGTCAGAAAAAAATTTGGGTTTTATTGTTTTTCACTGTTTTTCATTGAAATTTTGTTTTGAAATTCCTTATGAGGCTTCTCGGTGGTATCTTTCACTGCATTAATGTTTTGTGTTTTCTCGTAGAACTTTGGTATATTTGAAAACTGTTAAAAATCACAAAGTGACCTGGACCAAACTTTATTGAAGCCAAAAAAAAGTAAGGAAGATTCCAGGTTTTATTAAGTAGGTGGGAGAGCTGATAATTCTTCAATACTTTTCTTGGTAACAAACAGTAAATACTTTCCTGTATGGAGTACATACTAATGTTATTTAAACTCCAGGAGGTATTGTTGTTTTCTTCTATTTTTCTTCTATTTTTGCCTTTCATTGGAAAAAAACTTAATACCGGATCGATATGCTCTATCCATTCTGTTCATATGTATTATATTCTTAAGAGCTTAGTGTTAGTAGGACATTTTCGGTAATCCTTAGTCAATGAAACTCGCCAAGGGTATAGAACCGTAGGTGCTTTGGATGTGGCGTTTTTCTGCTAAATATAAATATCGTCCCCGTCGATAGTATCAAGTTAAGGCCAAAGAAATTATTTAGCATTAACAATCCAGCGACTTGCGAATCAGAAACACGAAACTCGTTCACCTCAACACTGCACGCGTTTGCCATCACCCTTTGCTTTCTATTAGGCGGGCGCTCATGGATTTGTTCTCAGATTAAGGAAAATATCGCCAAACTTCATTTGTCTCCTTCTTTCTTTAATTAAAGTTCGAATATAAGTTGTATACACGTTTTTAACGCTCCCATGATGGTACTTAATAAAATGTTAAGGTACAGTCTTATTTAACCACACAGGTGTGGTGAATATTTTATTTCAAACAATTTCAACTGTTGCAGACTGAGGCGAAAAATCGATGCTAAAGTATCTGGTTTATTCAGCAAGGAGAAGAAAATGTACTTAACTTAAAATAACCAAACGAGGACACTTAATATTTTTAAATTAAAAAAAAATATATGTTACCTATGTACCAAAACAATAGTTGAATTTTCTACTGATGTGACTGAAATGAGCAACTGAAAGAGATTACACTAACTTACACGACCAATGCAATCACAAAGAGAAGGAAAAACCAAAAAAAAGAAAGTCACACGTCACGCACAATTAAACAAAATTTAATTTAATTTAACCTTAACATTTTTTAATAAAATAGGAAATTTAAACAAATGAAAGACCAAACACCAACTTACCAAATACTCCTTTCCATATACACATATATATATTTGTTTCCATATATAATTTTTAAATATGTATTTTAATGTAAATTGATATGATAAATATAAAATAAATTCAGAATCTAGAGACTAAGAATGCGAATGAAAAATTGACGAGGCCGTCGAAAAAAAAGAAACAAAAACTATTCAATTTATTCCCCAGTTGTTCACTGTCAAGTGGTAAATAATGCGCGGGTGCGCGCATTTAAATACTAGAATAAGAAAACAAAACGAAAAAAATTTTACAATTATATCTATATTTTTCTTCTATTAAGTGAGTTTCGAAAACCCTAATAGTGAGAAATATTAAAAAAAAACTAAATACTTATAAGACTTAAAATAAATAAATCTTATATTATATTATATATTAAATATTTTATATAAACGTCCATTTACAAAAAAAAAATTAATAATAATTCAAAATTATTTACAACTTTTATATAAAACAAAAACAATTAATTATTTGTTACTGATCTTTTTAAAAGAGGAAGAAAAAAAAAAAGACGTACCTACCAAAGATGGTTGTTAGTGTACAATAGCTGTGAAATCTAATATTTGTATTGTGAATTAAAATTCTAAATGTTGTGTCTTAATTTTTAAGAATATGTGCTTTAAGCATAAAAATAAATATTCAAAAGTTTTATAAATGTTTTATGTTGTTTACATATAAAAATGCATAGTTTATACAATTTTAATGAATATTTTGCAAAAAATACAAATAAAATTTCAACATCGTTAGATGTTAGTCTTAAAGAAAAAAAAAGACTAAATAAAAACTTTGCAGCGCCCTGCATGTACAAAAAATTGAAATAAATAGAAAGTAGAAAAAAAAATTACCATTGCTGGATGACCATAAATGTACAAATATTTATGTACACAGACAGACAACTGCGATCAATTACAAGAAAAAAACAATACAAAAACCACAAAATCGAATTTAAACCAATTTTGAGCTGCCAGAAAATTAGGAAAGCAACCAAACGCTTAACGGAGATGATGTGATGACTTACATGGTGTGCAGTAGCCAGTTTTAACATAGATGTTGTATGCTATATTTAATGTTGATGTACAAAACTTAATGTTAAATGTCCATTTACTATGTTCAACATTACACATTTTTATCGAAAAATATAAATACATTAATTAAGTGTGTTTTCTTTTAAATTAAGCGATGGAAATAAGTACTGATTTGTTGTGGTTTGATAAAAAGAAAAATCACAACTTTAAGATATTGTACATTTAATTGTTAATTTATTTTAAATACATGTTTATAAATAAATGAAAAAACGATGAAAATTCTTACTAGTTTGGGATGATGCAAGGCATTGGACGGTATTGGAAGCCGGATGACATTTATTTATTCATTTATTTTTTTTGCATCATATTTATTTATTTGTTGTTAAAATTTTATTTTTATAAGTTTTTTATTATTAAAATATTTATGTTAAGCTATGCTGACGGCTTGTTTTGAACGGAAGTTGCACATGTCCTTGAAATAAATATTTACGTTTTAACGCTTGAAGGCTTTTATATGCTTCATTAACATAAACTCTAACTGAAGATAGATGTCTCTACACTGACCAGACCAGATATTTGAATAAGTTACAAAGTAGTTTAGCTACGAGTAAAAAGTAATCATCGGACTATATAAATATTCATCGAGCAGAGTAGTAGTAGTTGTAGTATTTACATTTTTTTGTAGTCATTGTTTACACGAAATTTAGTCGAACAAAATCACCACTAAACCACCGCATCCACATGTATAAAACGTAACGTTAAGTTTTTGTGGTAAATTAGAGCACGATCGACAATTATGACAAAGTAACTTACCGAACGGCCCGAACAGTGAATTCCTGCCTTTTCGTTTTTTATACTCTACTTAAAGATATAGACTTAAGCGCGGGGTTTGATCATCGGCTGTCGAAGTAAGCAAAACATACAGAAATTAATTTCCAACTTTCTAACTCAGCAAAGAGTTGGCTCCCTCTTTCTGATGAGTTTTTTATTTTAGTAAAATAACAATTTTCATTAATTTTTGTTACTTTGAGTAGCTTGAAGTTAATTAAGACCGATCTTTTACATACCTTAGCCTAAAGGGGTTATATGACATTCCTTAAAATTGGTCGTAGACTTTTTTGTCCGTCACTGACATTATTGACATGGTAGTTCAGTTATTATGCTGAAATTTACAATATTTTACTGCCTTAACTATTAAAAAAAGGAACGTTTGATCCTAGAAGTTTCTTTGTACTTTGCAAAATATGTAGACAATGATGCTCTTCTGGAAAATGTTAATATTTGGCAAAATTTCTAGAAAGCCTTTAATAACATTTGCCTTATAATCAAAACAGCTCAAGCTCAAACCTCTTCAAGTGTTTATAACTTTGACTCAAAACTTTAAAAATAAACTGAATTCCATTAGCGTAGAGTGCTTTACAGTTGCATTGACACAAGCTTAAGGTGCGGTAAGAAACATTTTCTCGTTGCCCCTGAGTATAGTTTATGCAAAATTATTTCAAAATATGTAACTAAAGGCCTAATACATTCGATTGAATTGCTCGTTATTGATACATTCTTAAGGTCATAGGTATCGTTATGGTAAAATCGTAAGCAAAAACTCGGTTCTAAGCTTTTTCCAACTTTTTGATTTAGAAACTCGACATTTCTACACCATGACTCTGGCCTGTTAAGTAGAAAGGAATTGTGGTCGTAATTTTCGTGTTCAAAAGAAGGATCACCGCCTAACAACTGATGCATACCAATTCAAAGACACTTGCATTTAATTGTCCTTAGAGAGAATTTGGCAGTCCGAGTGCCGTTAAAGCTTAAGGAGATTAGGAACCGTTTGAGACTTGTTAATCGTGTCAGCCCCAGAAATAGTTGCATTGGCAGTGTTGAGAGAAGTTTAGAAACTTGGCTGACAACCGAATCAACGTATATGAACGGATTTCATGAGATAAGTTGTTAATACTCAAATTCACATTGGTGGTGGACTCGGCGCTGAGAAATCTACTGCCAAATTCAGCTCAAAAGACGATTCATGGCTTAACTAACTTGCTTTTTCTGGCTATCAGGAGTAACAAACAATGACTATAGCTCATTTAAAACTGCATCTTTCTTATGCGTAGGCGAGAGAATAAAGAAATCGCCGTGATTCTACCGTAATCGTTAAGAAAATGGACATCCTGCAGGATCAGTTTTATTCACATTAGACCGAAGAGTGTATTTTTCTTATATTTGTTAAGTTTCCATAGTATGTTCTTATAGAAAGTGATGGGCTATCGAGAAAACGATATCATCAGACGATTAGCAGCAGTGAACTTGCAGGAAAAAATACCGTCGGTCCAAAAATGTACATTTTATCTAAGTCTTAAACCATTTGATAGTCATATTTGTCTGGTGGCAGCTTATCTCGCTGATCTGTAAGCCCCCTGGCTTTTCTACACAAGACCCTCCATCTAAGATTTACCACCCCTAAAGCTAAATGTCTGAAAGTAAGACCGACCCACTTGTTCCGGTCACACATGATGATATAGGATTTTGTCTCAAGTTCCCCGTTCAAAAACACGTAAGCTAACGTCACGATTAGTCAGAGAGCGCTGCATATAAAAAGCTTTCACATGCCTAAGCGGAAGCCATTTTGTTTTTTTATTTAGCATTGACACAAACCTTCAATAAAAGCTCCATCGTATTGATCTAGAAATTAAAAAAAAAGCTTTCAATTCACAGGCACTTGCTCCTCTTTAAAAAATCGTAACACGTTTTCCTTTGTTAATTCATCACTAATATAATGTATCTGCAATATACGCATGTATTGTAGGCATCAAAACAACAAGATAAGTTGGAACAAAACCTCTCCTCCTCCTCCCCCCACTTTAAAAATTTGCCAATCTCCTGCTGGCTCAACCCAATGGGTGGTTCGATGGTTGCAAAGTGAGTAATATTCATCCTGCAGGGGGTTTTGCTTTTAATAGTTCTTAAATAACAGAACATGAGATAAAGTTTTATTTTATTTTATTTACCTGTGGGGATGATTATTCTCGATTGCATTTTCTGGAATTTGTATTAAATGATATGTGATCTAAGATGTGTGCTTGCAGCAGCTGCAAGGTGGAGACGGGATTGTTATTTTTTTTTTTTTTTATTTCCAAACCAATAGTGACTTTCGAATGAAGTTTAGATAAGCTAAATAGATTATTTGTTGAATATTTTTTTTTTTAAAACGACTGTTGCTGTTTGAATTAAGTTATGAAACTATTTTTAAGTTCTAAGGATATGACAAAAATAATGATGTACATTCTATTTCTTATTCAAATTACCAAATATATCATCAGCCAAAGATACGACATGACAACTCTTATAACATTTAATAAAATTTATTAAAACTAAAATAAAGTTGAATGGTAAACAATTATAATACGTTTATGTGTTTTGTATATTTTCAGAGTTAATTGAACACCTGTTTGGTGTTCTCTTCGTTGATGGATCCACTAAACCCATAGTACAAACGAAACCTCAACTAACTCTGTTGAAGCGCCAAGAACACTCAGCTTCGCCAGCTAGTTGCAACTATTCCAGTAGAATTGTGGATAATAATACTCCGGAAGTAGCTAAGCGTCGCCGATCAACTTCATCGCTAAGCTCTAAACAGGTGGTAAGCGATTTCGATAGGTACTTGCAATACAAACGACGAAATAAGGGCAATAGCTCTGCCGCTAAGCAACGAACAGATGTTACTGTCAAGAAATCGAGAAAGAGCTCAAAAACCCATACTAAAGCGAAGGTGCCCATGCATGCAAATACCAAATCTCTTGTCGATATAAGAAGTGATCCAAAGCTTTCAACGATGAGACCAGTTGTGGTGATAGAGATCTTAACTGAAGAGTTTCTGACGGCTCATTTGTTGCGACCCTTGCAAAAGGTAGCTAAAAAAGCGGAAGAGGAAATAACAACAAAAGCGCAATATGCGAATCTGTCTCAGATGACTTCACCGATTGTTGTGCGACCGGGAACCAAGTCATTAGGTGATTTTTTGGTGCATGTTGTGGAACAGAACGGTGTTGCCGCGTCCAAAGTTAAGGATGTGACCGATGGCGAATTGGATAAAATCGCAACTGACTTGGAAAAAGAAGAAGATTTGCCTATTCAGCCGTTGTTGGCAGCGGCGACGGCAACATCAGCGAAGTCAGTCGACAAGCAACAAGACACATCCTTCCTGCCAACGGTGTCAATTCCGGTTTCAACACCCATAGCAGCAGTGCCAGTGTTAAGTGTTGAGGTTGAAACGCCAACACCACAGCTGATAGAATCTGCGAAAGAACCATTTAACGATGAGGAAAAGCTTAAACTCGAGTCGGAAATCAAGCCAATCAAGACCGAGGATCTCGAGAGTGAGGCAGCATCATTGACGGATGTTTTTAAAAAGCCATCTCGAACGCACACATCAAGATTACTGGTTCCTTCCGTACGATCACCACAATACATAAGGGCAATCAAAACTCCACCTCAGAGTCCAATCCAAACAGAAGTAGCAGGCTCTTCTATAAATACTGAATCTCTGGCAGCTCGACTAGAAGTCGCTCCGACATTGACACCAGTTTTCAATAAAAGTTCTGACAATACCCACATCCTCCCGCCCACTACGAATGAAAAAAATGTTGACTCGCTTACCGTAGCAGCAGTATCAGCGCCGCACGATAAACCAACCGAAACGTCTAACGTTGTTGAGTCACCGAAAAAGCAAGTGAAAGTGAGACTGAAGAGATGTAATTATAATTACATGGTGGTATCTAACACCGCCCTGGATGACTTGCATGACCAAGATCCACATTCGTGCCAAGGCTATGAGCGTCTCACTGGCGAAATAATGTCTGACGAGGGCTCTAGTAGCAATCAGAAACGTCGAGTAAAAAGAAGTGCCGCCAGGAAAGAGCAAGCGTTAAAAAGAATTTTCGAGCGTGTTGCTGACGATAAGGATGCAGTCCCACCAGACTACAATAATGCTCATCGTTTGTTCAATGGGGTGGTAGCGGGTCACAATATTGATTCAATAAACACGCCACCACCTACCCCACCATCACCGTCCTTGTCGCCGGCACTCCCGCCGGAAGATAAAACTCCTGCCAATAGCAATAACTCGGCAAACGTAAGTGGTGCGGAACCGAACAATAATCACATGTGTCGGCAGATACGCCGAGAAAACGGCGAGGCCATGCTCAACAGTTACATATCCTCGAGTTCGGATATGATTAAAGAGTTTCGGCAGCATGCTAATATGCCGACAGAGGTGGAAATCGACTCAAAGTTCTTGGCTGTGTTCTATAATTATCTTACAGAGCGAAACGACATACGAGCGAAGGAGGAAATCAACAAATTAATGCCCGTGCTAGAGACTCGCTTATTTAGCACGACAGAGTCATATGCGCCGAGAAGAAGCGTGGAATCATGCAGCCTGCCATCCATAGCTCAACGCCGAACACGCAAACTCTCAACGTCGGACGTGAGCTATGAGAGATTAAAGGGCAGCCACCGGGTGGGCAAACGACGAAAGACAATATGCTCTGATTCGCATTACTTTTCTCACTCGCCAGACTTTCTGCTCGATGAAGAGATCTGCTCATCGCCAAAGGCAGCCGCCGATTCACCAACAGTGGAAGTTATGCGATTACACAGCGGCAAGCGGGACCTGCCACCTAAGGCGTCAACTTTAGCTTCGAATACGAATGATACTAATGACAAGGAAGAAGCAACAGCCGGTTCTGTGAGATCTCCACAATTAATCGCCGATTCAACAACATCATCATGTCATACCAACAACTGTGGCACAACTTCAACACCCGTCCAATCATGTGATGCAATAGAAACTGCCTGCAAAGCCCCGGCTCCGGTGCCCTGTGGACAAGCAAATAGTGAGACGCCGACTGACGTCTCGTCGCACAATGTGGTGGTAAGTCGAACTTATTCCAAATGTAACATGGTGCAGCATGTTTTTGTGCCCCCAGAAATTGAAAAATGCATTGAAGAGCAAGCATCAACGGGAACTCGCCACGTCGAAGCCACCAGCAATGCCTTGCCCAGTACCAGTTTCAGCACCAAAACGACCACAGCCAACATCAGCTCATTCGTCGCATCCACTCAAAGACAAGGCAGTAGTAGTGGTAATACGACGAGAAAAATTCGACAGTTTGCCACGAATATCAGCTACTCGGAAAACAGCGCCGACGACGCCAACGACAGTGACTACACACAGACGAAAAAGGTGAAGAGGCGAAAAAAGAACTCTGCCTCCTCCTCCTCCTCCTCATCCAGCGTAAGACGCAAAACCAACCGAAAGAATAAGTAATTGAGAAAAGTTAGGTTATTTAGTTGTTAAATATTTATTAAATATAAACAAAATATGTTTACACAAAAACAAAAAAATAAAAAAACCGGATAAACAAAGAAAACAAAGAAAAAAATAGTAAAAAAACAAGAAGTCAAAAATCCACCCTCCTCCCCCTCCTATATATATATATATACATATATATTTGTATATAATATATGTATGTGTATAAATATATTTGATGTATGTATAATGTGATAATTTAATGAAAACAAACAATAAAAAATCAACAAAAATAATAACCGATTCTTCTTTGGATCATTACCATAATACATTCACGAACATGGCATTAAACAACAACAATGAAGGATGCTGCTGGATTTCTCTTTTTTCTCTCTTTTTGCCATACATACATACCTACACATTAAATATATATTAATTACAAATATGTCTTTCTCATATTGTAATTATTCTAACCTGTTTGAATTTGAATTGGAATTTTAAAAATTTTTTTGGTTGTACTCAATCATAAATAATTTCAATATATACATATAATTTGTTTTTCGTAAGATAATTTTATATCCGGAATTTGTTTAATTTTTTAAAATTTTAATTATGAAAATAACAAATATTGACAAAACAGTTTCATCGGACAACAAGTATTTGAAATTTTTTTTGAAGAACTGTAATATTTCAGTAATGAATTTCAAAACATCAAATCGATACAATAATAGAAAATAATTAAATGAATTCTTAACCAGAATTAAGGTATGGATGGATAGTTCTGTTTTATTAGATTTATAAAATTTGATTAATAATGTTAATTGTTTATGTTTTTTTTTTTTGTTAAAGTTTAGGTTCTCCCCAGATGTTTTGGACAGATGGCCATGGAGATTTGTTGGGAAAACTCTGGTGAGTTTATGAATTTCGTGACTTTTGTTTTAATTTTTAAAGTGTAACAAATTTCTATTGATTAAAATAGAACCATTTTTCGATTCATATTCTCCTCTCAATTTGAAACTAAATTAACCGTCGCATTGAAATGAAAACAAATTTTATCCGGCGGTGTTGGTGGTTGTTCACAATTTTACTTACTATTCCCCCCAAACATTTTCAGTCATTCGCTCACGGAGGACGAATTGCTAAATAAGAAACCTGATTTGAATATTAAAAATCAGAAAACTAGTTAGGGAATACTAAAATCCAAACTTGCTGTCGTGTCTAAAAACGTATTTTAATTTCATCAATTCCAAAAAAAAATCTGAAGCTTTGGAAAATTGTCGTAGTAGCGCCATCTCTGATTTGATAGTGAAGGCTACTTTAAGATAGATATAGATCGAGATAAAGTTACGTGAAGCAAATGTTTGACGATTTCGTTGACTATTATCGCCCGGATTTTTATCGTCTTCAGAGCATTTCTTGAATTTTTTGTGATTTGTGTTTTTCGACGTGAATCGTCCGTCATATATAGCCTTTCTCGGATCTTTGAACATACTTCTGTCGGTAGTAACTTGCCCTCATACTTTTTGTCCATTATCCAACATTGCGAACCGAATGAGAACGCCGGACAGACAACTGCGGTGTAGAGTCCTTCTTTTAGCTTAGCATTTTCGGTCAAAAACCTAAAAGATATAACACGATCGATCGATGTTGCTTCGCTGTTGATCATAGGTCCTAGATATTTGAAGTTTCCACACTTGGGAATCACTTTTGCTTTCAAATAAATGTCTGCAATTGGTCGGTGTGAGTCTTTGTCTACTTTGCGGTACAACGATGTCCATTCGCCTTCAATGGAAGTTCGATCTTCTCCAATAATAGCTCCATCATCAGCAAAAAATAAAAGATAAACTTTATGTTCCGTCACTTTTCCTTCAAGACTACGAGATTAACGAGGATGCTTACCTGGTGTACACTGACTTTGTTTGGTTATTCTTTGGTGACTCCAAAGAAGCATCTTACTCTTGTATGAGCTTAATTGTGTATGTCCACGATCATCTGCACGTAGGTCTAAGGAACCCTTCGTTTTCTTAACGCCAAACTTTGGGCAAAATGCTATACGGCGAAATCGTGCGATTTAACACAGACTGAAAGCAAACATCCGTGCCGCTATCATCATCAAAAACGTCGACGTTTCCAATATTGGCTGATATAGTTTTCCATCACTTATGTTCCTTGTATGTAATTCAAAGTTAAACCTTTATTTCGAAATTCATGTATGTTGTTGCATTTTTAATTGAATGGCTACAGCACGATTTGACTTGCATTTAAATAAAAAAAGCCTCGTTAAGTGATCTAACAAGTTGGAGGAGGCCGGCCAAATCCTAATGAATGGTTACTCGTCTCCCATTTAAGATTGGAATTTTAAGTTCTTTCCTTGAAGTTCATATTTCAATTGCCTCAATCACTATTATGAAAATGTCTCTTAATTGAGGGACGGGCTCTTGAAACTCCTGTTGGTCCAATTTGTGAACATTCATTAAAGTCTTCCTTAAATCTTTAATAGAAAACTCAATTGTTCCCGGAACGTTGAAAAAACTTAACACAATTTAAATATTTATTTCTGTTTATCTTTTTCTTTTTTACCAATAGCTTACCAATTTATTTGATGACGGAACACTTAAATTACAAATTGTAGTTATATAGTTAATTTAGAATGGTAAATATATTACATATTAAAGTTATTTAATCACATAAGCTAAATCATCTTCTACTTTAGGTGCGCAAGTACACATAGACGAGACTTTTGAAACGGACCTGTAACATTAGTCTAACAACATGAATTGTAAGTGCCACCCATCATTTGCTAGAGCCTACTGCTATAGTAACAAATATATAAATAAGTTAAAGCCAGACATACTTCTTCGTAATGTTTATGTGTGAAAAGCTATAAATATTATAAAACAGAGAAGCAATTTAGGAACTTTTCCTGCATAAGAATTCGCAAAGTACGTGCGCAATTCGTTCAACAAACAAACTTTCAGGTTCTTGTCTCAACTTAAAAATATTTATAGCCGGTTAAAAATCCACCCTGTTTGTGTTCAATGCGCTGCGTGCTCCGTACACCTAATTTGTCAACTCATTCAATTGTTGAACAACCTCGTACAAGAAACTGCGTAGCTCGAGTTACATTCGGCAAAATTTGCATTTTTCTCTCAACTATTCACAAAGTGGCTTACTTGAAAGTTAGACATTACACACTTTGTGAAAGTTCGAAAAAAAAAACTAGTACAATTTACACAAAAAAGCTTTCACTAGTTACTGATCGTACCCTTAGATGACTCTGATGCACATGTTTCTCTCTTTCGTTGGCAAATGCTTCTTGTTTTCTTTCATGCTTTCTTAGTCAAAATAGATTCTTTGGGCAGTTTCTGAACACAAGGGGGCAGCAGCGTGTATGTGAGCTGTGGAAAAGTAACTTTTTGCACTATTTGCCGAATGTAGCTAAGCCTTAATTCTCGGATCGAGACATTTTTCAACGAAAAGCTGTGAATTGAATAAAAATATATGTACGTAAAATATGCGAGAGTAACAGAACATGGCTACTGACTAGAAAATAGTTTCATTGGTCGTCCTATTTCCATTAAGTTGTAAAGTTTGCTCATTGGTTCGAAATTCGGAACATTGACATCACTGTTTTCAATGAACACAAAGTTATTCCTTATTGTCGACTTGCGACATGACTTCTTCAGTATGGTTTTAGAGGAGCACTGTTAAATTTTTTTTTTTTTGTTTGCAAAATATGTCAAGCAGCCCGTAGTAAATTTTGTACGTCAAATGCAAACAAATAAACCCGACAGCCTTGAGGCCCGACATTTAAAATATGGTCGTCCAAAAGAACCTAATTGGTGGTTTCCTTATGGTGTTCAGAGCACAACCGAGTTGCCCGAAAAATATTCGTGTTTTTTTTCGTTCAGAGCGTCTGAGCGCTCCCTTTAAGCTCAAAATAAAAGACTGAGTAATCTAAGTACAGCAAAAGTCAGAAAGTCACAGAGAACAAATTGTAAAACAATCGAAATGGTGGCAGTTTTATTTTTAGCGCAAAAAATTAATAAGTTTGATTAATTGCTTTTGCTTTTCCAATTTTACTCTTCTCGTGCCTTTGCTGATTGATAGAAAACAACACTACCGATACACAAACCAGTCTTGTTTTCGTTCTAAATACGCACGCTTCCATTTATGTCCGTTCTTCGAAGGCTTAGGAAGCACTAGTTCATGTTTTGTGTTGTGCGCTTTGGGTAAGCTCGAGATATACATAAGTAGTGGTGTGAGTAGTGATTCTTCTTCTCTTAATATCCCAGTATGATGAAGTTAATTTCATATAGTCAGATTTTGTGGGATGGTAAACAAAATTGTGGATCTAGACGGATTGTCAGCTTGGTCGTTACCCTTTTTTCCGGTATGACCTAGGACCCAAATTAGTTTGAGAGCGCAGCGCGATGTATTGTATTACGAATAGCGTTCAGAGTGTATATACTGTCTAAGCAATTGACCGTATATGTTTTCGAGATTATGGCTAGTTCTGTCGCTTTAAGACTTGCTAATGCTTCCGTGGAAAATATAGAAATGTAGGCTGGTACCTCTTCGGCACAGGTCACTGATTGTGACTACGGCAAAACCTGTGTCCATGTAATGAATGGGCTGATTTTGTTCAGTAAAGAGTTGGAGGTATGTTTCTCCCGGCGTGACGTCCTTTTTATGATTTGTGAGGGTAATGTATGGAAGTGCAGGACTAAGTCAAGTGATTTATACCATGTAGAGGGCAGTTTTGGAATTTTCCTTCGTTTGAGGATTTTTTTTGGCGTTGTTGATTTTTTCTTTTTGGTGAAATTCTAAAAGCTCGTAAACTGGTCCGGAGAGCGGCGTGGTATGTGGAATTTAGTAGCTGTAGTGTTGATTTCGCTGACTTTCCGTAAATAACCAGACCATAATCGATTTCCGATATAATAATTGTTTTTGATACTACCAACGCTATTTTAGGAGATAGAAACCTAACTTTGGTAAGCCCAGATTTTTTCGAAGATATATATTCAATGTTCCTTAAAAGTGAACTTTTTCCTAGTATCTGTGGTCAAAACTTTTCCTTTGACTGATTGTAAACTGTTTACAAGCTCGATGAGACTTATTGGTTCTTCAATTGACTTTGCCGAGGGAGCAAGCAGTCGGATTTCAGTCGATAAGTTAGAGTCTCTGGAGTAATCTGTCCAGGTTTTAGTTCAGATCACAGATCCTTGAAGAATCGGTGAGAGTTTCTGAGCCAATTTTTAATACTACTTTTATGGTATAACAGTGAATTTTGGTAGGTGTTTTTATATTGGACCACAGCCTCTTACAGGATTTATATTGGATGTTAACTTTTGAAAGGAATCTTTTGTAATACCTTAGCTTTCTTTTTGAAAAATGATTTAGCCTTACGATATTTTATAAGGTTGAAGTCTTTTGGAAGTTTTCTGAAAGAATTACAAGCAGATTGTTTGTTTGTCCGAAGTTTGGCTATCCCAGGGTTTTCCACCATGGGACAAACGATTTGTGTGGAATACCTCTTGTTTGGGGGATTGATATAAAATTTGCAGCGTAACGCAGTGCCTTACTTATTGTGGCTGTATATTTAGAATGTTACACTTATTGTTGTGGAAGTAAGCTGGCCGGGCATACTAAATTATCGGCCGATTGCCTTTTCTTACGACTAAAAAAGCTTCAACTGAACGAAAGTATATTGATGTTTTTAAACTGGTCCGGTTACATTCATGAACAATTTAACCTTACTTCGGTTTAATTGAGTTGAGATAAAAAACAACCTGGCAGATATTGACAAACATTAACCTTAGACCATAAACCCTTGTTTATAAACCTTAAATAAAAAATTGAATAGTATGTATTCTAGGGTTAATAGTCTGACAGTTCCGAGTTTGTATAAAAAATAAATTTACATCAATATAAAAGAACACTATCCTTCCACTACCACTGCATATTTCGTCAATTAGAGTTTATAATTTAATTCATTACGTACGTATGAATTTATAACTTCTTATTTAAACAATTTTATACTTAATTTTAATTTAAGATTTAAATTGAAATTGAAATTTTACAGAAACCAAGTATGTACGACTATGACGCTTCGTCGTCTGTCGGAAGTTTGACATATTATTCATTCTATAGTTCTCACTTTATACACTATATAATGAATACTTTATATCTAATTTTAACTTTTTTAATGGTTAAAGTAATCAATAAAATCATTTCTATATTTAAGAGCACCGATAACGAAACTACTGATCTTGTTCCAAGACTCGTCATTTACTCCATTTAAAACATTATTTACAATCTTCTTCAGTGAGTGTTGTTTATCTATATCTGAATTCTCCCAAAATCGGGCAAATACCCATGAAATGTTTGATTGTTTGTACCTCCCGCATATTACATAGTGAGCATAGGTTACAATCTGGAATGGTAAATCTACTCCCATTGAGCCATAGCAGATCACAGCGTACCTTAAAGATCCTTGATATTTTAGTGAAGTACGTTTGACCTTTCGAATAATCAATATATTTTCGCTCATTGATGTTTTATGTAGAAAACTTTGGGAGCTTTTTTGCTTAAATTTCCGTAACAGCTCTTTTCTTCTAGTAAGCGAATCACTGCGCGTCAGATTTCCAGCTCGCCATTGTAAATCAAAGTTCGAGGAGCAATTGCCAATTCATTATGTATGTGCGCTAATGCTGTCTTTTTGCTGAGTTGTTTCTATTTTCATATCGCTTGGAAATTACATTTTTGGAGTGATAATCACTCCTAGATAGCAGTACTTTGATACAGTTTCTTTTATATCCACTTTTCTGTAGAAGATAATCTCCCTCCGTTTCTGAATACCATAATTGCTGAATGATCCAAATTGACTTCCTCTGAGCATGTTATCATTTCCTGCAATTTGCTAACATCATCTGATGTCATCCGCATACAGAAGCAAATTTAATTCATTTCTTTACTTAGTTTAAAAAATGTAATCGATGAACTAAGTGATTTTAGATCTTTTCTAATAAATAGTAATTAAAACAGACAAATTTTTTTTAAATTAATTTCTAATAAAATTTTCGTTTGTTTCCAATTTCCAAACAGATATCTATTGTACTAATGCACTGTTCCGTGGATTCAATTAGTCAGCGGGAAGGCTGCAACACTACGTTAACGGATTTGTCAAATAGTTTTAAGATAATAATCATACAGTATAAGAGTGTTAAATGTTGTTCTAAAAATACACTTTAATTAAGAAAAATGTATTTTGATGTACGTATATATACATATATATATGTTGATTAGTATTTGCATATATATATATTAAATAAAGATAAATTTATTGCTGGTAAATCATTGTTTTTTTTTTTTTGTTAATACTTTTAAATAACAAAATAAACTGAAATAGAAAGTTGAGCAAGGTGTGCTTAAAGTCATGAAGGAATCTGAAGCGAAGCTTGTAAAATGAAAATGGGTACATAATGAACGTCCACGACCAAGTGAACATTCTACACTCAGATCTAGAATCAGTGATGGTATGCAATAACGGCGAAGTAAAGGGCGCAGTATGATCGGTATGCAGGTCCTGATGAGACAACCAACGAAATAATTAAACTCCTGAATTGAATAATCGCCTCGATTACCGTTGTCCTTTTCGACTCAAAAACACACGACTCTTCCTGACTCCTAGTGTAAATTCAGTAACGCATCACTGGCATCATGATGCTTTGTAAACTGTTCATTAATGCATATATTGGCATCACTTTCTAGGTCAAATTTTCATTATTGCAAACTTAGGTAAACTGAAGCGCAAACATTTTCAACAAAAGCATCACCACGGCAACAACAAAAAAATTTAAATATTTATATCAGAAGAGCAAGAAAAGTGCATAAATACACGATTTTAACTGATGAAATATTTTTGTTAGATGTACAAATGTATTTTTGATCGAAATAACTAAAAAAAAAAATTGTACAAGTTATATTTTCCACATATGCAAGATGAAGCCCAGAAAATTAAAATAAGAAATGAACTAGATAAAAAAACTGTTTAATGTAAACGTTTGCGTTCTAAAACGCCAACGAAATGTTCGATCAACAAAGCATCAGCTTCAGGTGCGCATCGCAAATTTGACGTTTCTGAATTTACTCCTTAAACGTTTGCGTTCTAAAACGCCAACGAAATGTTCGATCAACAAAGCATCAGCTTCAGGTGCGCATCGCAAATTTGACGTTTCTGAATTTACTCCTATTAGCTTGTCGTTTTCAGTCGAAAAACATCGGATAAAAATTCAAACAACTTTTAGTAGTAGATTTGAAGTCGTCTCCTTACTTTGTCTTTAATACCGAAAAATTCGGAACACTACTAATGACCAAAAAACCTACCTTTTTTGCCGTGAGCAATTTTGGTTCCGAAAGGTAACCGTTGGTAGTAGATTATTTTTTTGTGCGCCTTTTTTTTTTCAACCACTTGTGTTTATTTGTTGAATGGGTGAATAAAATAATTGCAAAAAAATTAAAAGAACCGCCTGAGGTTGCAGACGTCAGTTCAATGGAAAAAAACCTTGAACTGGAAAAGGGATTGAATAAAGTAGTTTTCGAAAAATATTGGAATTCAATTTCCGTGACAACTAATAGGGCCTCCAACAAGTGATGGTAAAGGATGATTGTATAAGTTTTGTGTTTTATTGAAAAAAAATAAGTTTATTAGGTTTGGTAAGATTTAATATATTAAGTTAAACAAAAGTGCACAACAAAAAGCACGATATATGCAATTGGATAATACTTTCACCTGTGTTGGTTGTGCTAGTCATTGATTAAAATCATTTCCTACACCGTTTTGACAACCTCCTGCAAGGTGTCTTAAAGCTGCTGCTAGCCTTAACACAAACGGCACTGATGACAATCGAAATGCAAGCAATTATTTCAGTTTACTTTTACTTTGAATTGCTCAAATCGAATGTGTTCAAATGATCTCTAATTTGTGCTCGTGTTACAATTAAGTCTTTTACTTCTCACTTTGTTCCAATTCAACATCCTCACTACTTAAACTAAAGAACATTTCAATGCCATTTGTTTTAGAAATAATTTCAAACCTAAAATTTGTTTACTTGTATTTGCTTTCAAACTAAAAACAGAGAACAATTTGATATATAAAGACGAGTGATGCAAACTTCTCTCAATGAGTCTACGTCATTTAAGTGGGGTGCAAATTTACTACAAGTTCCTCGAGTTGGGAGCGTCAAAAATCCGACCCGACTCAAGATTCGGCAGCCAACAACGGTAATCGGGGTGAATGTTTTTGTTTTTAATAATTTCCACGTTATAATTGATTGCCCTTATAATGTTAACGCAACCCGCCCATTAATGAAGTGTGGAATTGGAGTAAAGCGGTTCCTCACCCTGTATACTTTACGTTTAGATGGTGGAATGCAATTGACTATTGCATTCGAAGACTTGCTATGAAATTAATGACAAAACGACGACAGAAAGAAGTCATTGCCACGTTGACTAAGAGAGTCAAGCGATTTCGTGATGTCTAGATTCCCAATAAGTATTTTCGTATGGTATACCTCGAAGAAGCTATGTAATTGGTGCGCCTTACTTAGGTTTAGGGTGAATAAACGCCTTATAATGCAATCCGGAACAAAAGGACTGACAAATTGCGTGCAGCCGGCGCTCAGAGACTGAGTACCGTGAGCAAACTTTGGGTGACGATGATGAGAGACGCAAACCAAGTTGAATAATATGTGTACTGTCATCTACAAAGGATTGAAGGAGATTATTTATCAAAATGAGAAAGAGGGTTAGAGACAAAACGGAATCTGTGGTACATCAGAATTTATTTTGTTACCTGTAGACCAGAAACCGTCAAAAAACAATTAAAAAAAGATATCGATTCTAAATTCTTTCAAATGATCTTGGTGAATGTATCGGTTCCATTTCTTGGTTATATACATATGTCAATAGACACATATGTGTTTACCTTTTTCCTCTAATTGTAAGTCCCCATTTAAATTATTTTTTTAATTTCTCTGATAGAATGAAATACTATCAGTGTTCTGCATCTGATCTCCGTAAGCACAGGCCATCTGCCTATAAGATGCTAGATTGTTTGATCTTCCCTGAGATTGCATAGTATTTTAGTACAATCTTAGGTCTCCAAAACTAAAACTAATCTGACCCCAACTTTGGCTCCTTGATTCAAAATATTTTATAAGCGCTCTATAAAACTCTGGGTTCTGGAGGAGACAATTAAACGATGAACTTAATGTGCTGTACAGCGACATTGACATCTACCAGTGGCCATGCACTGACAGAAATTTTGCAATTATTGCTATAACTGACTTGTCAAAAAAATGTCCAATGATGCATTTAAATGATGGATATAAATTTTCAGACCAGTTTCTCCAAAGTCCAAGTGAAAGCGACATAAGTAACTCATATTCGGCCTTTTGAACTTAAACGTCAGCGTATATAAATCTCATTAAATTCCGATCTTGAAAGCATACTTCCCAGAAACTTGAATGGAACTGAAATACTTTCCATTTTCAGTATTTAAAAGTTTTGTTAGTTCGTCGCTTTGCAAAATTTGTATTTAAAATGAAACACATTTCTAATATTTTTTATATTACAAGATTCATTTTTATTCATCGTTCTTTTCTTGTATATAATATATAATAATTTTTTGTTGATTTTTTTTATACTTTTTTATCCATTTTTTGTATATATATTTTGTTTAGTTTTATTTTTTTTTTTTTGCAAATTTAAGAATTAATTTCGGAATGGTTTTGTGTGTAATTTTATTTCTTAAATCTAAACCGAGGGGAAGATATTTTTTTTGGTTTTTCTTTTGCTTGTCAAGTGGGTTAATGGGAAGTTTTAATTTATTTTATATTGGATTTGGGTTAAATTTTTTTGCTTTGCTTTTGCTGTGGTTTTTTTTTTGTGGGAGGGGAACAATTATTACAACAATAAAATTTTGAATTTTCTTTGTTTTCTCTTTTTATATTGTGTAATTTTATTTGTATTTTTTTATCATGACTTATTTTTTACTTATACATAATGTTATAAATGAATTTGAATTTTGCATTTTTTTGTTTTCTTATAATTTTTATTTCCTTTAAAATGTAATCCTAAAATTTGTTAAAATACGTTTTTTTTTCTTTTTGTAGATTTTATTTCATTTTAAAAATTGTTGTTCATGATATTTGTTTAATTAAAAGTATTTTTTGTTATTTTATTTGATTTGCTCCAAAAATGTCAATTTGTTTTGTATAAATTGATTTCGTAGTGTTTTTTTTTTTAATATTTTATTGTAGTTTTTTTTTTCGACCATGACCTCTTTGTTTAAAGTTTGATAAATTTTTTTAATGAAATTTTTATATTGTAATTCATTGCCGGTGTGTTGAATTTTGTGGTAGACTTAGAGATATATTTTTTTTTTGCTTACACAATATTACGCATTAAAAATTATAAATATTAGGGTGATTAAATTTATATCTTAAATCTTTTTCCAGTTAGTATTTGTTTTTTTTTTTGTTTCATATGTTTCTTAAGTGTTAATTTTAGTAGAAAGAAATATGTCAGTGGGGGCTGGAAGTTTGCAAATGTTTTCCGTGTGCAGATGTTTGAAGGGCATTTATCATTTATTTATCGATCGATGGAGATGGGGAAAAATGCGATAAAAGTTTAACAATATAAATAAATATGATCCGGAATATTTTTGGTAAATCATTTTGTTTGCGTTTGGCAATACCGAATTCGAATTGCAACATATGAGTTCACAAGCACTTTGTGATGTTAATATTTTGTATGATTTTAAAATTCGAATTAGGAAAAAAATGTAGGTTTTTTTAAATATTTAAAGTAATCTGGTCTTCTTTCCCTTGTCAAGTGCCAACAATTTGTGTTAGTTTAAGTGAGGACGTTTCATTGTTTTTAGTTGTTAACGAACACCGCCAAAAAAACTGAACTAATTTTCCTCGTCTGAAATCCGATTTCTCTTCCACTTCCTATTTTGTTCAGCGGGTAGTATATGATTTTGTCCACAAATAAAATGGCGCCAGCGGACAACGAAACAGTTGCTACTAACCAAGCCATATTCAGGCCATGAATAAGAAACATTGTCATTGTGAATAATATGAAGAGAATAAATGACTGCAGCAACTATTCTGAAATTTGAATTTTGGTGCTTTGGTGCGATGTTTTGTAGGTAAAAAAAATAAATATTGGACCTTGACCAACCATTGTTTGTAAGAAGCTATATTAAGAACACGAACGGATGGGCCTACATGTTTTGTACTCACTCCAAATACCAAGGACTTCAGACCCATAAGTCTATTATCCTTTGTCTTGCTGTTTCATATTCACAAATGGATCGCGGAAGCAGATGCCGGTGTATTCTTAGATTTATTAAATATACACAGCTCTGCCAGACTTCCTTTTCATAGCCATGGCCATAGTAATTACGGAAGCGGTCCGTACGATGCCAATCTTGATGACATCACAATATTCATTGACAGCTAAGTGGCTATAAAAGCAATTAATGCTACTGAAATAAGAGACATTCAACGGCTGTTGCTTACAGAACAAAACTTGTCTCTTCTGGATTCCTGGACAAAGCTGTCACTGTCACTTAGCAAAAAGCTTATTTCTTCTTTCAAGGTGTTGAAGAACTATCCAACGTCTCACTTTAGAATCTTTACAGGTTTAGAAGTAAATCGGGATTTCTGGAAAGAATACCGAAGTACCAGGTTTATAAAATTGATTAAACTTCAATTTTGACATGTGGACTTATTGCTTAAAAGTATTTTAGTATTTGAGTATTTTATACAATTTTACACATTTCAGCTTCAGAAGCTGAGCAAATCTGACAAACCTACAAAATGCTTTTATATTTTTTCAAGCAAATGTATGATTGGGATAAATCTAGTACAATGAGCTATTTAGCCAGGACAACAGATTGCTCCAAAGTTAAATCTCAGTTTAAGAAATTTGTTAAAACTCTATTTTTCTCATAATTATAGTGAAAATATTAAAATTTAAATTAAAAAGGCTTTGCTTGCCTGCTTCAAGAGATCGAAATTCTTTTGCATGCTTGTTTCTGCGTATCAAACTTTATTTATTAGTGCAAGCAGACCAATAATAAAAATATGAAGCAGATAAACTTCGTTGAAATTCTCCTACTGATCACATAATTCGCCAATTAATAATTTTGCCGGATCATTTACTGTACTTCTTTTATTTTAAAGAGCCTTCATTAACATCTTGCAAACCGAAAACTTGCTAAAACCCATCCCGTCTGCATTTATTCGACTTGTTTGCCATTGAAAGATGATAAAATGTATGAACCAACGTTTGATTTTTTGTTTCTATATAATATATATCTTCACTGACAGGTGACAAATGACAACTGACAGAGCTGTCACCTGCCCCTATTAATGGGTTTTTTATTTGTAGATGTAAAACGTAAAGAGAACAAAAATATAATTCTTGTAATATTTCAATACTTTTTGTTTGAAAAAAAAAACCCAAAGAAACTATAAATAACTAACAAAATTCATTTTCTATTTGGTATTTTGATTATATTTGTTTTAAAAATTATATTTATATTTTTATTGTTCTATTGTTTTTGGTTTTTATTTTTCTTCTTCTTCTATTTGTTAAATATCATTGGTATTTCTTTGTCACTTTCTTCGCTTAACTTGTTTATTATTTTGTTGTTGTTCATCAATTAGAAAAGTGAGATTTTAAAATATTCAATAATTATTATGTTTTGTTTGGTATTACACTATTGATTTATTGACTATTGTTGTTTTCGGTTTGTTTTTTTTTTATTTTACATTTTGTGATTTTTTTTTTAAATATATAATTGTACTATTTTCTTGTTGTTGTTTACATAAGTTTTTCTTTTATTTTTTTTTACTGAGAGCTGTACATAAATTAAAAAACAAAAAAAAATGAAATGGTTAGTTTAATTATTTTAAACAAAGAAGAAACATTGATTGCACTTTGTTAAAAAAATAAATTTTTCTATTAAATTGAAAACTTAAAAATGTTGTTTAAGTTATTGTTTTATTGGTAAAAAAAAAACATAAATAAAAATTTTGTTTGTATAAATATTGAAAATTCTCACTTTTATTTATTTCGGTTTTAATTATTTATATATTAATTAGTTTTTTTTTTTTGTAGTTTTTCATTCACTTTACTTATATTTGATTTTTTCTAGTTAGCCAAAGAAGTTCCAGAAGAAGAAATTTGTTCGAAGAAATAATTCTATTGTATTGTGAGTGAGATATGTGTAAATAAAAGCTTTGATTTGTTAAATATTTTAATAATAAATTAATTAAATATTTTTTAAATAAGAAATATTTCCATTTTCCTTGTAGTTGGTTTCATCTATTGCAATAAACGTACGCAGATATTCATGTATATAGTCCATATTGCATCCAGATATATATATATAAAGATATATAATTTGATAATATATTATATACACAATATAAATAGTATTTTTTTTTTTTATTATTTTTTATGGTTTGCATTAAAAATAATTCAACAGTTTATTAAAAATTAATTTTCTTTGTTTTATTTCTCTGCTATTGTGATTTGTTTTTTTTTTTAAATCGGTTTTTACTTATTACTTTGTTTTATTTAAGTTTTTTTGTATATAAATAAATTCCTTACTATTGATTTGATCTATGTGTGTTTTGTTTTATTTCATTTTATTTTCTTTTATAAAAAAAAAGAAATTGATTTGTTTTATTTATTTTAATAATTATTAACATTTGCTGTAACTTAGAGAGAAATAATAAAACAAGTTGTCTATTTTTGTTTTTAACTTCAGTTTCGATTTCTATTTTATTTTGTTGTATAAAAAAGATTATTTTTTTTTTTTTGGTTTTTATGTTTAGTTTAGTTTTTTCTTATTTTTTGTGTAAATTGTTTAATTTACGGTTTTTGCTATTTTTTTGTGGTTTGTTTTGTTTTTTGGTAATCTGTTGCTTGTAAAAAAGAAACTGGTAAAGAGATATTGAATAAAAAACAAGAATTAAAGTTATAGTTCTATGGCACATTGTTGCAAAGAGTTGAATTCGAAACGATTTTGTAAGTTGATTTGAAAAGTTGTCAATATATTTTTTCTTTATTTTATTTATATTTTGTTTTTGAAATGGAATCGGTAATTTATATTTTAAGCAAAAATTAAAGGGCTGAACTGAATAAAGTTTGTTGAAATTGAATTCGAGTAATAATATCACATTTTTAAAGTAAAACTAGTAAAAATAATTAGATTGTAAAATAAATGTTGTAATTAATTTTTGTTGGATGCATTCAATGGCTGAAAATACGTCGGCTAAGGGGGATGCGAATTAATTGAGTAATATACACAAGAAGAAGGTCGAATTGGCAAAACGACGAAAGCCAAGGAGCCTACGTTGGAGGCTCGGGGAAAGTTAACTCGAGATAGAGAAATCGACATCATAAGATGGGGAAAAAAGTGGCAAGCTCAATCCGTTTGTATGGTTCATAACAGAGGACGCTAACCTTACGACTTTCGAATGTTAAATATCTCGAGACATATGAAATAACTCCTAAAAGAAGTTCGTTAGTAAAATTGTACACTACGGTCTTCAATCAAATTTGGTATTGAGAGCAAAGATAAGATCCACAGAAATCTAATGAAATGAGCGGTCGAGAAGTACTAGGTTACTCTCCGCAAAGTAATGCAGAGATGCAGTTCCATGGGGGTGGTGATTTCGAAACTTGAAGTGACTCGAACATGACTTCCCCTTGACGATAAATGATAAAATCTGTCTTTAAACTAGTAGAGATGTGATAGAATTAGGGTGGGTTTGTGAAGAAAATGAGGGGACAAAGAAGAGGTAAATTAGATCAAAACAAAGTAAACGCTGTAAACAGGAAGGGAATTGGACAGACTTGAGTCTGAAAGTGTCATTTCTTCAGAAATGAAGTGAACAACAACTCTTGCCAATCGCTATTATTTTAGGCTGAGAAGGCAAATAAGGGGACTCTATTTTAGAGGCTTAGTTCCTGGGTACTTTGCAACTTTTCAATTTATCTTTGCAAATTTAATTTCAACAAAACGAAAATTTGCAATGAAGAGATTATTATTTTAATAAGTTTAAAATATCCCCACTTACATCAATTCGTTCCACAAGATTTTCACATTTCTAACTTCGCAAAAAGAGCTTGTTTAATTTAAATGTACGAAATCGTAGAAGCTTTGCTGTTTTAGTGAGTTATCAGGAATTTTATTTGTTTTTTGAAAACTTCCTATGTGGAAAGTGTTTTTTTTTATAATGTACGCGCACTAAAGGGATTTTGGATACCCTTATAATGAAGTTACAAAGTGCGAGCATTGGGAAAGTAAAGGATTAGGAAAAAGAAGATACCGATGCACGTTGGTTTTAAATGTCTGTAAACTGTAATGTGCAGGATAAACAGAGCGTGGCAGAGCATTCCATATTCGTATTGAACGTTTAAGAAATGAATCTGCCCTATTCCTGGTTGATAAAATAGGGCGCTAATCGATGGATCTACAGCACTTTTTCCAAAGATGTGCTTAATTGGTTCAAAAAAAATTTTCGTTAAATATTAAGTACCGTTTGGGTACCTGATCTGGTTCTGAAATTGACCAGCCAAAAATAAAAAAAAAATCTACATTGAGCCTTTGCGATAGCACGGGGCATTAAGACTCTAAGCCAAAGAAACAATCGAGGAAATCAGGAAACAGAAGAAGAAGAAGTCATCGCCCTAAGTGATGCCAACAAGTTGAAGGACATCACAAACACTTTGAAGTACGTAAGATAAGTGAAGTAAGTTAGATAGTCTAGACCTGCAAGGACTAACAAACCGACTTTGATTGAAAACTTTTCGGTGAGCATCTCACTTTTTTCTTTGTTTTGGCGATATTCACAGCCAAAATGACAGCTATATTCTCCAACTTGAAATTCGCAATTTCACCAATTTTTGTGTCAGAAGTTGTACCTTTCACCTTTCAACAATTTTTTCTTAACATTTGTTTTTCATTGCATTTCATTGTTAGGTCATAAAAAAGCCCATTTTTAAAACGTCAACTTTAAGCGTTGCTAAAAGGAGCTCCCGCGAATATTAGGACCCAAACATTTCCTCTGAAATCAGCTTTAAAGAAAATACATTTGATGAACCTATGGAAGCAATATATGTATGTCTACAAATTTTTGTTCGTGCCAGTTTCCTAACTAGACGAGTATTTTTCTTTTTTTGCGAACATTATATTGATAACAATATTTATATGCTTTCAACTGCATCAGAGTAAAATTCATGGGAACAGCTATTGTATGATCAGCTTGCGATTGGCTGGAAACAGTTGAATGCCGCAAGGTGGATTTGAACTTGAGATCCCTATAACCATCCATTAAACCGCTGCGCCAACTAACAAATCTATTAGTATATAAAAAAACGCCCGACTGCTTTCATTATGGGTGCTACTGGTAATCGCCAATATGACAGAACAGTTCCAGTATCGCAGTTCTTAGGGTGCGATCAGATGGTAATCCAAACTTGTCATCTGGATGACATCCTGACATCACTATGACGTCGAATTTGTACTAAAGTGGTCATCCAGTGTTATCGCCCGTCATCCGGCATGTCACTGAACGTGTCCGTGTCATTTAACATCGGATGGCACGTTTTCGTCGTTGAACGTTGATGTGAAAACACTTAGACTCGGATGACCTAATGGATGACACTATGTGATAGTGCCTGGCTTCACGTTCATGGATCGTCATGTCGCACGAGACGGGTAGATTTTATGTGAGTCAGAAAGAAAAGGATAGATTGCACCAAGAATCCACCGAAAATCCTCTTTCGATTTGAATTCTCGGCATGGGCATGAACGTTTCGGTTCCAAACCACATCACTTTTGACAGAAATCCTCATTTGAGATTTGTGTTGGAAGAGTGAAGACCGATATGATTTTCCAAGAGAAATTTTGTTTTGTTTCAGATTTCAGCGTTCCGCGCCATTCAAATTGCTTTCATTCTGATGAGACTTTTTTGTGTGTGTAGCCACGACGTTCATGGGAATGACTTTCATGACTTTCATTCCCATGAACGTGTTTCTATGACTTTCATGACTTTCATTCCCATGAACGTGTAGCCAGGCACATAGGGATGACATGCATTACATTTTCTACGAGGAAATTCTTTAATCACTGCGAGCCAAGTTGTGGACCCAACAAAGTTTAGAAATGATATTTTCAACCAATCCATGATTTGATTTTGCTTAAAGAAATAATTTTTTTTTAATATAGAAGAAGGAAAAAAAATTAAAATATTTGTTTTTTAAGATAATAAAAAATAGGTTAAGGTACTCCTCTTGTCGTTAATGATGATTTAAGATTTAGAATATTTATCCTATTGCAAACAATATAATTACTAATTATTATCTATTGTTCATTTAATATATTTCTATTTCCTTTGTTCTATATATGCAATAACTATATATATTTGTTAAAAACAAAAAAAAAACAAATAATTTGTTAATCATTGATATAACATAAAAATGTACACAAAAATTGTATAAACGCAAGAAAAACTTGTACGAATTGATTATTTTTTCCTATTTCACTTGTCTATTGTTTTGTTATATTGTTTGTCTATTGATTTCTATTGTTTGTTTTGCTATTATTTTGATTGTTGATTGTGTGTGTGGTGAAAAATTAAAAAATATTTTCATTTGCTATTTTGTTTGTGATTTTATTGTTTTCGGTTCTTTTGTTACGGTTGCTATTTCAATATATATGGTTTTGTTTGCTTATTAAATAAATTTGTATATATATAAAATAATTGCTTTATTATGTACACATAATATTTCATTTGTTTTGCATTTTCTTGTTTTTTTCTTTGTTTTGTATTTAATTATTACGAGGTAGCACAGATACTTGCTTATTTATTAGCTATAGATCTTTTGTTTTTATTATTTCATTTATTTCATAGTAAACGAATTTTCATTTATTTTCTTTTGTAAATTAAAAAATAGTTTTAATTTGCATTTACTGTTTTGTGTTTTTTTTTTTTTTTTAATTTTATAAAATACGTTTTTTTGTTTTTGTTTTTTTTTTTATTTAACAAGGAACCATTTAAATAACGATTAGCAAAAGAAAAATATTTTTTTAAGAAATAAATGTAGATTTGTGGTAAATATTTGATAAACAACTTTTCATTTCAACTAGAAAATGTTAATTCAACATCTTTTTATTTTATGGTTTGTTTCATTGAGGCTATTGTTAACAAAAATAATATATTTCGTTTCGGTATAATATATATTTTGTTTATACATTTTGAATTTGTTGCTATTTTTTTGTTTTTTATTTCTGTTTTGTGGAGTTTGCTTTTAATTGTTTTTTTTATACGGTTTCTTTTAATTGTAGTTTTGGTTTGTTTTTAAATTACAATATACATATACATATATATATATATATATATTAAAAAATATTATTATACACATTTTATGTTTAGTTTTTTTTTATATTACGCGTATGTTTGTTAATGTTAAAATTGTTTTTTTTTTATATTTTTGGGTTTTTTTTCTAAATAAATTAATAACTATTGCAATTAAATAGAATAATTAATCCAATTTAATTTAATATTTTTTTAAAAAGAAATTGTTTTACATTTTTATTTTATTTCTTTTTGCTTCTCTGTTTTATTTAGTTGTAGGTAAGTCTTATAAACTATTATCACTATTGCAGAATGCGGTTGTTTTTGTTTTTGTTGTCGTTTGTAGGCATTTTTATTTTGTTGTTGTCTTTAATGTGTGTTTTTTGTAGGTGTGGATTTTTTGTAATTTTATTTTTGCATTGTTGGGATAGAAAAGTAAATAAATTATGTAATTGCTTTAAAGTGAAGGGTGTGGGAATTGGACATTTTTAATAAAAAAAAAAGTGTCATTATTTGATGGGAGCCAGTCTGGTAGAAACAGTTGGAAGTTTGATATCTATATCTGCAGTTTTGAGCTCGACAACAAAATTTTTTATAAGATTTTATTCGAAACTAAATAAGGATGAAGTTTTGAATTATTTGCTTTAGTAGATCAAATGACCAAACGGGAAACGGGATTTTAAAATCGGCACGTCTGGCTGGCCAAAGCCTACAACCTAAGTGGATCAACTTTTATTTATACCAGAATATTTTATACATGACTACGTTGGCATAACATAGACTTTTCAAAGGTCTAATGATAATGGTTATATAAGTTCAAAAAGGGTTTGTTTTGACAAACTATCATTTGCTTTAGCGGCAACTGTTGATCGAAGTGGACTGAAGTATTGAGGGATTTTTAATCCAATTTCTCGACCATTATTTGTTTCCAACTAAAGCTGCTTTAGTCCGTATAAAATATTAAGTCCGTTGCTTGATGAAGCAACGATTTGTGAAAATTTGACAATAGGCTGAAACATGGGAATTTTTTTTTTGTTTTATTATAGATCGAAGATTTAATTTAAATAATGGATCAACATTTCCAGTGCATTTAAGTCACTTTGACTTTACCGCATTCTTGATTGAAGTATTTTTAAACCAAAATTGCTTATTAGTGCGTTTTCGCTGAGAACATGGCTCTCTAATTCAAAACTGCACTTTCGCAACAAAACTTTCATCTGCATAGAGAGTTAAGAACGTTAATTATATATTTTATTAACTGACTTTGTGGTTTCTGCAAAAGTGGCTTTAACTAATCAAATAGATAGCTCATCGTTTACGTTACGACACCAACGACATCTTTTAGTCACATGCCCATACATGTAAAACTGGGGTATTCACAATGGGCCTTCATGGTTCTGGGTAAAATTTGCAAATTTGCACGTGGTGCAAGACGGCCCTCCTAACCTAACCTAAATAAGCGCAAAAATTGTGAACACTTTGTGAGTTAATAAGATAAATTACTCAATCGTCAGTTGGATAGTGCTATATGATATTTCACAAGTTCCAAGTATCCTGTTAGGACTTTACTCTGATATTGTAAGACAAGCCTTAAATTTAGAGATAAAACTAATTCAAGTTATGTTGTACTTGATTTCAGAGATATAACTGCTAAAATCTGCAGCGCAAAGCCCTCTTATCATAAGCCTGCTAAGCTACCGGAACTAGTATTCATCAGGTCATGCGCCGATTCCAGGCTGTAACCTGTGCTCAGCGGTGTCCTCTGGCTAGCATTGGAAAATTTCAGTTTTTCCCAGCTAAATCCATATCATTTTACACAAAAGGTTCAAAAATGGATTTTGTAACTGGGCTATTTTTCGAAACCTTACATCTAAGCAACATATTTTTACTCCCTCATAAAGCGCGTCTTTTAGGCGAAGATATTGTCACCATCTTCGAAATCAAGTCTTAGTTTGTAAAACAGTATCGGGAAGAGTTTAAAATTCTTGGTGGTCAAAATATTTGATTCTGCTGGAGTATACAGGCTAATGACCAGTCTGTCGAACTGGTCTATAGGAACTTAGAGCACGGGTACGGCAGACAACATTATTATGATTTACTTCCCGCCGGCGAAACATCTTTGAAAATGTTGCCAAAGTTCTTTAAAAAAGCTGAATATTGTCTGTTTCGATGTCTATGGAATACTTACTGGACAGGACTTAAAACTGTCAGTTACATCACAGGAAAAAGTATTGGTCAGGAAAAAGTATTGGTCATTTGAAACGTTCTTAAAACATAATTGCGAACCTAAGATTGTCAAATACATCTTTTAAAACGTCATTAAAGTTCCACAAAACAGATCAATTGTACTATACTATGAGTCAACACTCCAACTAGCTGAACCACGTTTACTCAAAAACATAGTCCAATGTATCAGACTGCGCTGATTGTTAATTCTCAAACAATTTTTTGACGGTTTGGAAATCTCTATTTTGTCGTCGTTTGAAGCCGGTAATAAAGCGTTCTCTATCGATTTAAGTTTCCATATGTCTTTGATAAAAAATACACGATAGCCATAATAACTCAGATGTTAAATGGCAACCTTAAGGTTCCAGACTTTTCCGCACTGGCCAGGTTCATAATATAACGAAAATTCAATGGAATCGGTCAAAGTGATAGTTGACTATCTCTTTCTTATTGTCGTTTTTGATAATCAACTTTTCTTTACTCTGTGTAAGGCCACAAGAAAGGAGACCCTCCTAATTGCGCCAACTATAGAGGAATTCGTTTTCTTAACATCGTATAAGATCTTATCTGCTGTAATATGTTAACGCCTGAAACCTTTCGTCAACAACCTGATTGGCTCCTATCAGAGCCCGGAAAGTCCACTCTCGACTAAATATATAGAGGCGAACTAAACAAAGCTATGTCTGGTGTTGGCATCCCCACAAAGCTCGTCCGTCTATGCAGGCTGACGATGGAAAACTCTCGCTGCTCCGACAAGTATCTGCTGTTGACAAAAAGGGACACACAACATCGACGATCGGACAAAACGTCACAATAGACAGCTACAACTTTGAGGTAGTCAGGGACTTTATCTACCTCGGATTCGCTGTCCGATCTGACAAAAACATTTCGTCAGAAATTAAACATAGGATAACTTTTGCCAGCCGCTGTTTCTTTGGGTTAAAACGGCAATTGAGTTATAAGGCATAACCCCATACAAGAACCTCATCATCCCAGTCCTGCTGTACGTCACTAAGGCATGGACCTTATCTCAAGAGGATGAGGATATTCTTGGATGTTTCGGGAGTGAAATCCTTTGCAAAATATTCGGAGGAGGCAGCCTAGTTGGAGAGGCATGTTGTTTGGGGCCCAGGTTCACCCCCAATCGCAGCGCCACCTAAGTAATTAAGGTGGCACACGATTGGCAACTCTTGTTATTTTAAAGTGTCAATTCTATTGAATTAATTCTAAATTTTTACTTTGGATTCTTAAATTTTAGAAACATTTCGGAAATTGTTTTATATCACTGCAAATTGAAGAAGTAAAGATCACACTTTGCGGCTAATACTAGTAATTGGAATATAACACCAAGATGTTATTGACTATATTTATTACTAAATTTTGAATTTCAACAAGTTAAATGCCAGGACAAACAAAATGATACCAAATGTATGAAAGCGACACCTAAATAGCTATCACACGAAATCGACATCAAAAAAGCGATTGTCAAGTTGATAATCAACTTACATGGAACAAAAGTGATGTTTTGATTGTCAACTATCAACTGTCACCTTTGACCATTCCACCCCTGTAATATTGATTGTGCAATTCCAAATAAAAACTAATAGTTTTCAAAAAAAAAAAGAAAACTAGATCTCAAAACAGATATCAACCTCCGATTGTCAAAATATGAGTACCTGACCACCCCCCCCAAAAAGGACACATTTTGTAAACAAAATAAAATGTTTGTATAGATAGAAATATGTCCAAAATCGCAAGAATTATCGTACAAAAATTCACTGTGAGTAAGTTGAATGTTGTTGTCTTAAATATGTTACTATTATTCATAATTAGACAGCAAATATAAAGGTATTAGGTTTTTTCAAAACCAAACGAAAAAGAAAGAAAAAAATTATATTAAAAAAATGTTCGTTAGTTTACGTTCATTCGTTTTTCATTGATCCATTTGGTCAATAGTATTTTTTGTTTTCTGCCATTTTGTTTTCGTTCCAACAATTGGACGTTCATTTTTCTCTTACTTTTAAAAGAAAGCTAAAAGGAAACTCTAGCTTTCTTCTTTAATAATTCTTTTCTGACAATATTATTACTCTTAAATTCTATAATCTTTAATTAGTAGTTTATATTTTAAGAAACAAAAACAAAAGTATTCAATATTATTTAAAATGTACTTTGTATAATGTTTTAGTTATACAAAAAGATGGGTCGATTCATTCTCTCGCTCTCTTTGTTTCTTGTTGTATTATTATTATTTTTTTTTTAATAATAATATTTTCCTGCTGCTCATTTAATGTATGTATATAGAAAAGAAAACCAAAGAAACACTATTTAAACATAATCGAATTTTCTCCACACTCGGGTTGGTACTAAATTACTAAATTTAGTTTTTCATTTTATTTTCTTTGCAATTACTTTTTTTGTTAATTTTTTGTTTTTTTTTTAATGTATTTGTACTCTTTGTTCATATTCGGGCTATTTTTGTTGTTGCTGTGTGTGTATGTAGTTTTTCTTTTTGTTTTGTTTTATTAATATATTTAATGATTTATATTATTTTCTTTTAATTATTTCATTTAATTTAACTATTTTTGTGGTTCTAATTTACATGGTGAAAAATTAAACGAAACAAATTTATATGTTATTTCGTTTGGTTTTTAACTAAAGTAAAATGGTTATAAGAGGCCGAAAAGTTTTGGTGAATTTTTGGATGTGTTATTTTTCCGGTTGTGAATTGTTAAGTACATTTGTTAGTTTGTTTTAGTAATTCTTATTTGCCTTTGGGATCATTTATCGCTCAGCGTTGTTCATTTGGAGAATTTTCGAAAATTTGTTCTTTTTTTGTTGGTTTGTTCTTTGAATTGCATATTTTTGGAGCCGAAAATAATCGTTTATTCGTTCTTGTTAGTTAATTGTTTTGTTTATAGTGAATACTTTACAAATCTACTTAAGTAAGTTTTACAAAATGTTAATTGCATAATTTTTGTTTTTTTATTTTTTATTTTTTTGTTTCTTTTTGTTGATGAGTTTATATATCAAAAATGGTGTCCTGGTATTTACAATTTGAATTTGTTTTACAAAATAAACTAAATAATAGTAAATTGAAAAAGAACTCAAAGAGAAAAACAAATTAAATAATGAAATTAAACGGAGTTTTTAATTTTGTTTTGTTAATAAATTTTATCTTTAAAAATTCCTCTCATTCACACGACGACGACTTAACCATATGTTTAGCTGTTTTTTTTTTCTATAAAAATTTTGATTAATTTTATTTATCATTTTTTTTTTCCTAACTTTAGATGCAAACTTTTTTGTTTTTTTGGTTTAATTTTAATTTTGTTATCACAGAGACTTTCAGTCTAAAATTTGGCTTTTATTGGAAATGTGGGAATTTCTAAAACAAAAAGAATACCGAAACTTTGGAATAATTTGGAATTTGTCCACAGAACAAACTAACAACTAAATAAAATAAATTATAACAATAATCTAACTTATATCGAATAGTTTTTTTTTTAATAACTTTTTTTCTATTCCTAAACACTCCAAACATTGCCAAATCTAGTCTATACATGTGTTTAACACCCCCAAGACAATTCCAATAAAAGCATCCGTTCCGAAATGTAATTTTTTTTTTGTTAACGATTAATATTTCTTTAAATTTAGATTATTTGTCAAAAATATTTAATTTTTTTTTCCTTAATTTCCATCTCTTTTTATTTTTTTTTTTTACATAAAAAATTTTGACTAGTATTTAATTTTTATATCTCCAAAAACGAAAACAAATTTTCCTAAACATTAATTTTTTTTTTCTCTTTTCCCGCATAAACCTTTTTCTTTTTACTTTTACCTTTAAAAATTTTGTAGCATTTACCTAATATTCGAACCATTTTTTTTTTGCACTCACTCCATTTGTAAGAAAATAAACAGTTAAATAAAACAAACAAACTAAAAGACAAAAGAAATAAAACTCAAATCAAAGTTAAAATATTTCAATTTTTCTTTATTAAAAATCAATATATATAACATATATATTTTGTTGTTGTTGTTGTTGTGTGTTGCTTTACAAAGAAATAATAATAAAAAACAAGTAATAATAGTTATCTTTTAAAATAAAAAAAAAATCGTATTTTTTTTTATTTCTTTCTTTAAATAAAATATAAAAAAGAATAACATAAATGCGTAAAATTATAAAATAAAAAAAATGTATATATATATTTTATTTAAAACAAAAAAAAAATTAAAATTGTTAGTATTGCTTAAAAGTATAAAAAGATAATAATTATAATATTACATTTGAGACATGCTTAAAAAATAGTTTTGTTTTATATCTTAAGAAAAAAAAAGTATATTTAGGAAAATATTTCTTCTGTGTTTTTAAATCCAAATATCACGATTAGAATTTTGTTTTAAAAGTTGAAAACTTGAGATAATTAATTTAAATTATTTTATTTTAATTGTATAAGGATACGTATACGTTGTGATTTTTTGCTGTGCACGGGACGACAAGGTGGAAGAAAACGGTTAATTTTGGGTAGCAAATTCGTCATTTTCAATATAATGAAAAACCTACGATATCTATCTACACTTTATGGCACCGGGATATGGACGATATTTGCATATAGTTTGACGGCGAAAGAAGTGTGTATGTGGCTGGAGCTGATTGGTTATAAGGGGCGTTGAGGATGTTTTTTTTCGGGCTATTTAATTGGGGCCTCTGTTTGGGGAATTGAATATATTAAGAATTTATAAGCGTCAAGTGGACTCCTTTAATTTGGTTTTTTTTTCTTTCAGGATTTTACATTTCTTAAGGATTAATTTCAGATCCGTTACGAAAAACACGAATGAAGCAAACAAGAAACTACGAAAAAGGGTAAATAAGGAGTTTGTCACCTTTTCATCGTGTAGTACTGACTAACCATTTTTGTGCGAAAATAAATTTTTTGACTCGAATGGAAGGGACCTACTGTTTATGTTTGAAAAGCTTCTCATGACAGATTTTACTCTTGGATGTTTGTCCGACATTCGCAAGTAATGAGGCAGTGAATAACAACTTTTAGGACTGTAGGACTATACATTTGGACCGATTATAAAATTGTTTTTAAAGATTTTTTTTTTGCATAGAATAAGGTACCCTGGAAGACGAACTCACCTATTTTTTTACCTTTAAATTTAAAAAATGAAAGTCACATTTATCACCAACAAATTATCGTTGCATTGACACCTTCTGAATTGGTATGAAAGCAAAATAACAAAGCAACAAGAACGGGAACTATAGTTCAATTATTAAGTCATTATGCGTGCCTATGTACTGAAACATAGGACTGAATAAGTTTTTTGATGAGCTAGCAAGAAAAGGGGGCGAAAGGGGTCTTAGGTAAAATAATGGAAAGTTTCACTAAAATGGTAAGTCAGATGTGAACTGATTTGATTCGTCACACAGTATCCAAGGTTTTGTGGCCCAACCTGGTTAAAAGAAGTTATAGAAGTATATTCGATCTAAATAGCTCTCGACTCAAGATGACAGTTTTGTATCCATTCAAACACATAATGAGGAATTGCTCGTAGCGGATAGTAACATTTGGGGATATATTCCATTTATTACTAACCTGAAAGTGTGGAGGATGTAAGAAGGTATTAGACTTTTGCAGGGAAATCTGCCTACCTAACAAAGAGAAGCAATTTTTGAAAACTTTGCTTTTAAAGTACAAGTTCTTTGAATAGAATTCACACGTTGATCAACACAATTTGGTAAAAAAAAACTGACAACATTTCGAAACTGCTTCATGAGCGTAAGTTTAGACCTTCAAAATCATACTTTGGAATACATACGTCGTGGCAGGCTAGACACTATTTAAAGAAAATTGAGCTCAATCGCACTTTTAAAAATGAACATAACTGCCTTAAAACGTAATAGAACTAATTTTGTCATGAAGATTGAAGTCGTAAAAGCATTTCTAAGATTTCTCTGGGCTGAGATGTTCATATCTCGGCGGGAATAAGGTGTCTAAGACACTTCGGCCGCATGCGATATGAAGATTTCAGGAAATCTCTTAATTAAGCAGAAAGAGATTGTAGTTTCTAGTCGTCAACCTTCAGAGTAGGTCAAAAGGCTTTGATTGACTAAACAAGGAGAAACATATTATTAAAAATTTGACTAAAAAAAACACCGTGCATGCGTACTTGTTCCATTTTTTTTTACTGAATATATGTGTATGACTTTTATTTAAATATATAGATTTTGTTTGCTTGAAACCCTAAGTCAAGCATAGTATGCAGTAATCAATACAACAGATGTAGAACGACGCGCACATAATCGATCACAACTTTAAAAGAACTTAATTCCGATTCTGAATACAAATCATTTAAATGTTCGAAAAAATGTTTTAATTCAATAGTTCCGATTGTGATGCCAGGTTAGGAAATGAATTGGCATAATTTTTATGTCGTATTTAAGTTTTCAATCAGTTTTTATATTCAAAGTAATTAAATACAGTGACTTGAAGGAATTAATACATAAAGTTGCTTTAACATATTGAATGCATTCAGTAACTTTCAATATTAACTGACTTTATTTATTAAAAACAGAATTTAACAAATGGAGTTCAACTAAAACGACTGCATCCTTCGTCTAATCTTCGGTATTTAGTATTCTGATTCAAGTAAATTTCCCATGCCCGTCCTATATGGTTAAGCATAGATTTTATACGAATTTTTTGTTTAACCCAAATGTAAGGGACTTTCTGCAGCTTCTTCAAATGTAGGAACTCTATCTATGACAGATATTTATTTCAATATTTATTTCAATACTTGTTCCAAGTGCGAAAAGTTGGTATGTCCGGGATGTAAACGGTCTTCAAAAGTAGCCTTCAATAGTGAATTATTTGTGAACACTATCGTTATACCCTATCCTAGGAGTTTATTATTTTGTTGTCATCTTTAACATTAGTGAATAAGATACGTATACATACATACACAATACAACACATTAAAAAATACATACATATGATACAATAAATTTCCAAGTGAGTTCTCAAATTTAAATTAATTGTTTCTGCCGTGGATCAAAATGGTCTGCTTAATTCAACAGCTGACGCTCTACTGAGAACATTTCTGTCTTCTGAAGACATTTATCCACCGCCATTAAAAAATTGATTGAAGATTGTTTGTGACCTCAAATTGAAGAAATAGACACAGAAGATCTTTATTGGAAACACGAGTCCCAGAACACGTTCAAGCATTAAGCTTTTGTGGTCTAAGATCATACCATTTGATTGGTTTTGAAGGTAAAACACTATGTGTATAAGCCATTAACAACAATGGCACAGCTAATAAACAATATTCGAGTTGTTGTCTCAATAACGGTTAGCAATAGTACCAATTCGAATAGTAAAACTAACAACACTGGACCCCACCGAACTTCAAAACTCCACCAAGCCCCCTATTAATTTTTTTGTAATATCCTATAACCACTCGCATGCCCATGCACAACAAATATTTTCTGTCTCAAATGTCAAAAAAATTGACAATTCATTAATTAATTGTTTTTTTTTTTCTCTTTAAAAAAGTTTGTTTAATAATAATAATATTAAAAAGAAATAAATGACTCAATTTAAGCTGCGCTTGTAAAAAATTATCTTATAAACAAAAGAAAGAATATATATTTTATATAAATTAAAATTTTTCATAATTAAAAAAAAAAGTACATACAACTAAAAACCTTAATTACATATGATTTCTTTTTTTTTGTATTTCTTTTAGAAAATAATTATTTTTCTCTCAATTAAATTCTGTTCTGTCTATTTTTAATAGAATCAAAAAAAAAAAATATTAAAAAATAAAAATCCCGTCTTTGTATAGAAAATGTATATGTGAAAAGAAAAATAAAAAAAACCTAAAATATTATTGTTATAATACCATTGAAAGAACTTTACGTACATATACAATGAAATATATGCATTTTCTCATACTTAAATTTTATTTTGTTACCGAAAAGATTGCTGACTTTATTTTGTTTACATATTTTGTTTCTCAGTTTAAACACGCGCCTTGCAAAATATTTTTTTAATAATTAAAAATAATAGAAAAAAGAAAGAGTAGGTATACAAAATATATAACGAATCGAAATGAAAGTATTTTAAGAACATAACATTGTATAACGGTTAAGTTTAAAGTCCTTTCCTAAAAGACTAGCGTAAAACTATATCAAATATTTATTTTGTTTAATTATATTTTCTTTTTTTGTGTTTAATATTAATATTTATATAAATGTATTCATATGTGTTTGTTTTTGTTTTTCTTTATATTATTATTATTTTTTTTTGTTTTCTGTTTATACTTAACTTAGTATACAAGTGTCCTTTTTGTTTTTACTTAAACGATTTTTATTTTATTTGATTTGGAATCCTTGCAAATGTGATTTGTTGTTGTTTTTGTTTTTTTTCTTTTTAGTTGTCCTTCTTTGTTTTTGTCTTGATTAGTTTGTTTTTTTTTTTAGAAATTGTTCTGTTTTTTAAGCTTTTATTTTGCTGAAGTCCCCAAAGTGTGTTTTTTTTTCTTGTTGTTGTTGTTTCGAGTTGATCCTTGTTTTTGAATTGCTTTTTCTTCTTCGTCTTCTAAAGATTTGGGTGGGTAACTAGGGTGTAAGTGAATCCTTCTTCTGTATTATGCTGTAATCCGATATCTTAGTATCATAGAGATCCGAATATTGAGTGAATGTGTGGGTGAATGGGAATTGCATGCGATATCGTGGTAGATGGCGCCACCGAATGTGGCGGTAGAAGCGATGTGGTCGATGTGGGTGGCGGTGCCAAGACATGTGCTCCATTGCCACCATTGACACCATTCGTTGTAGCGCCTTGAGGTAATGCTGAGGGCGGTAATGATATAGATAATGTGACGGTGTGCGCAGTTGCGGCAGCAGCTGCTGCTGCCGCTGAGATCGCTGCTGTGGGCACGGGAACTATAGATGCTGACTGTGGCTGAGGCGCTGGCAAATGTACGGATGCCGATTGCACAGACTGTGGTGGTGGCGCTGCCGGTGGTGGAGGTAGAGCTAGCGACACAGCGGGGGGATGTCACTGGGCCACAACGGTTGTTGTGTTATTCTGTTGTACTACACCAGGAGCGATGGAATTCGCAACGGTGACAACAGTGCCATTTGCACCATTTGCGACGTTGGGTGGTGCCGCATTGCCATTGTGCCCAGAATTGGGTTGCTGCTGTTGGCCGGGTTGTTTGGGTTGCTGTTGGCCTGGCTGCTGTTGCTGTTGTTGCGGCTGTCCGGGCTGTCCTTGTTGGGCGCCAAATGACTGATTGAACGGTGAACTGTAGCATTGTGGGAAGTAGAGCTCGTGTTTGACTACGGGCGCCATGCGTGGTATAATGTTCGCCTTGTTGTCCATATTCGTTAGGAATTGAGCAGCGGTTGTGGCTGCATTCTTGGAATCGCTCGCCATGTGATTGACTTGACGGCGCGACTTGGACGAATGCGGGTTCATGTGGTTGTCGATGTGTTTTTTAACCTCTCCTTCGGTGGCGAAACGTCGCCGACAGTTTGGCATTGGACAGCAGAATGGTCGATCGCCCTAGAGGTGGGAAGAGAACGAAGTTAAGATTAGAAGGAGTCATTTTATAAAGGATATGCAGGATTGTGGGACCAAGTAAGGTTATAGAGAACAGTCGAGTAGTTTCCATGATCTATGGATGGAGGCCGGGTCCATTAGAGCGCACGTTTGTATAAATCACCCGAACACAGCCACGCTAAAGTCAGATACGCAATCCTGACTTAGTCAGATGTAAATCCGTTCCATATTGGAACGATTTTAAACCCATAGCTCGAGCTCGAGCGAAACGCGACGTCCATTCGACAACAGATGTCCCTACATAGATTGACAACGCTTTGACTACTTAAAGGGGTTTTTTAAAATGTCGGTTAATGTTTTAAAAGTCTTCTCCCTTCCTTATAAGCAATCAATTAAATCTCATTCCCACAATTCCATCGCATTTTAAACATTACAACTACCTGGTGTGTCCTTGTGTGCTGATCCAGTATCGCCTTCTGTCGGAAATCCTTGCCACACTGTGCACACTTGTATGGCTTCTCACCGGTGTGGATTCGAATGTGCTAACAAAAAAAAAAAACAGATTAAAATCTATAATCCTCCATCCTCCATCCTTTCTCACCTGATTCAAAATGGTCCTCTGTCTGAAGAATCGCGGACAATACAAACAGCCAAACGGCTTTTCATTCGTGTGTATCCGCAAGTGCTGCGTCAAATGTGACTGTTGACGGAATCGTTTACCGCACTCGGGGCACGGATACGGCCGCGATTCGATGTGTATACAGCCATGTTGCAGGAGGGTAGTCTTCTGTTTGAATTCCTTGTCACAGATGGGACATCTCACATAGAGTGGCATACCAACTGCACGACCATGTTGTATTAGATCGGGCAGCATTTTTTGCCCTACATCGGATGTATGGGTTGAGTTAGTTCAATGGATCTTTTTGGCGGGCACACATAATAGAATAACACTCACACTTACCTTTGCCATCTTTGAAGTATGACGGATAATGCATGCCACCATTGCCATCGGGGGAGAAGCATGCTCTTGACTCGGGCGTACCCTGGGAGCCATCATCATTGTAGCCAGTAATGTCATTCTTTGTGTCAGTCTCGTCACCAGGGAAGGGTACATCCTGTGGCCATAGGGTCGGATGGGGTCCATTTTTAAAGATGAGATGCGGTGAGACATCTAAAAAGTTTTTGGATTTGAAGAGAAACGTATTTATTGTTAGTAAACAATCGGAAAGTGTTGCAAAGTTTGTTGTGTGTGAAAAAAGTGCGTTAAGCAGTTCAGAGAAGTTAGTGATAGAGTTGTTAATTTACTGGTTTTTTTTTTTTGAAACAAAATTTGGAAAAGTTTTTTTTAAGTCAGAAATGGTTGGTTTTGTTTTTTTCTATATGTTGTTTGGAATTTTGTTTTGAATGAAGTCGAATTGGTCATAAGCCGAGTGAGGTTTAATGTGTCTTTTGCTGGGGATAAAACTTGCTATTGGCCTCAATCGGGCTTTCTGAATAATATCTTTTTAAGTTGCATTTCAGGGTAACTCGTAGGATGGGCAGATTTGAAAATCTACCTTGGCTTTGATAAGCCGCAAAGCAAAATGCTCGCGAAGGTAACATTTAGAAGAGTTCTTGAAATTGGCTCCTTTTAAGTACAGAAAATTTTAAAAAGAATTTACTAAATCCCGAAGCTCTGTCGTAGCCACATTTGGATCAGTAGTTAGTCCACATAAAAACATTTACTTTACTTCAAGTTCTGATGCAACGATGGAGGCTTCTGATTTCAGTATTTATCAAATACTCAAGATCGTAATAGAAATCTGAAGGAGTTTTTTTCACGCAAGAGCAAGGAAGTGAAGGCAGTTTGCTCCTCCCCTCTTCCTCGTACATGTTGCTTCTACCAGAACTGTTTAAAAATACAACGTGACTTGTTATATATTGCATAAAATGGAAGTTTTCAGTGATGACAAGTATCGTAATGTTGATCCACTTGTCCATCTCAGGTATGTTCTTTTAGTGCTATCGATAAACCAGAATACGTGGGCTTCCTCTTCTGATAGACTCCCGGCGTTGAGTTTATAATCCATTTTGGATTAACCACGAATTTAGTTATTTCGAGTTGGTGAATCTATTGAAAAAGCTTTTTAAGTCCACCAAATGTAGTTTATAGATTCAAGCCTGTGGAACTGTCTATCGTAAATCGGGATGATGAAGCAGGACATGAAATTGCAAATTATAATCAGCTATTACAAATCGAAGTTCAATCAGGGAGCGCAACATTTTTTTGTAGTTAACAACGAATCGCAGTTCATATGAATGGATATTGTTCCGCAGGAGCACATTTTGCCTAATGTAGGCTATTTAATGGAGCCTGGAGGATTAAGTAATTTTAACTTATTAATTATTAATAATTAATAATTATAATTATAAATATTAAAATTAAAAAAATAATTTTTCAAGTTTTTAAATTGCCTGAGAGACATGTTGCGTTCTTGATCGCGAGGTGTTTAGAGGTTTCATTATTCTCTCGGACACGAATTCATTTTTACTAGCTGAACTTATTCAAAGAAACATTTAGTTTTTTTACACGAAATGGAGGAGTCTTAAATTATATAAATTTTTACTCTTTCTGATGTTTTGAAGACGTGGAAAAAGTTCAGGTGGTACTGGGTTTGAACCTGGACATCTTTTTTCCCCACTGACCATTCTACTACTACTTAACTATACTAGCTATAAATTTATACAAAAATTCGGATTCTACACTTGAAAGTGGTCTACTGGATGTCCATCACCATTTGATAAAGGCAAAGGGCTTGTTATTTTTTGATCCTTTAACACCTAATGAAGTAAAATGGCCCTTCGATTGAATTCTGATCTCGAAATCGTTATTAATGGAAGTTTTGTCAGACGTGTTCATTCACACCAGACAACTTCTACGCTTAAATATTTTGAATGCTTTTAAAAAATGAACCTTATTTTCACGTTGTTTGAACGTTTTTGTTTTGTTTTTCAAGACCTGGCCGCCTTAACTTGTTTGAAAATCGCATAAGTATCTCCATATTTAACTATTGGACATTAGAAATGTGTCTGAGTGCGGAAAGATGAACAGAGAGAATAATAATATAGACATATGGTACTTCAATTGGACATTTATTATGCTCGCCAAAACTCAGTAATCACTGTTTCTAGATCGCGCTGTCGCTGATTTTAAAAATATGAAGTAAAATACTCACTTCGGTTAATGAGAAAATAAAAAAAGTTTTCAGGTTCAATCGCAGAAAAGATTGGTGTTTGCTAATACGCGCTAAAATTGAAATTAGGTTTGCGCTTTTATTGTGGAAACTTTTGACAGATTTGATTTATCAATTTCAAAGAAACGTGAACGTTCAAAATTCATTAAAACTCTTGGGTCTGAGACTTTGAAGTAATTGCTATTTAAAATTGGTCGAGCACAGAAAAAAACATGCTAAAAAGCTACAGTTTACCGATACCCTATAACTCCCTGTTTTTGGTTGAAACAAATTTGAAGGTATGAATTTTTAAGGCGCACATCGTCTATAGCTTTTGATTTAGGTCGAACTCATATTCATAATAATACTGTTATCAATCTGTCAATTGGTAGCCTGAAAAGCCCCAATAAACTACCACGATAACCCAACTAATGACACAAAAGAACCCAACACTCGACTTTGAAAAGCACGAAAATACTTTTGAACCGAAAAAGCCTACATTTTAATTTTGTAGGAAAAAATTTTGAATTTTAGAAACAAAAAATTGTGCTAAAATTTTTCGTATTTATATATCTTTGTTTTTTTTTTGCCAAACAAAATGTAAAAAAATTTTGGAATTTTGAAAATTTCGAAAAAAAAATATCGGTTCTTTTTTTTTTTTTTTAAATTTTGTTCGAATGAAAAATTTCGAATTTGGAATTTTTTTTTGTTTTTTTTTTTGATTCAATAACTGTCGCTCGCCTTGGTGGGTGCGCACATGTTGATTGAGGATGGCCTTCTGGCGAAAGTGCTTGCCGCACTCTGGGCATGCGTAGGGCTTCTCACCCGAATGGATGCGAATGTGCTGATTGAGGATCGCTCGTTGCCGGAAGCTGCGTGGACAATACGCACACGAGAATGGCTTCTCGTTGGCATGGATGCGCAGGTGCTGAGTGAGGTGTGACTGCTGACGGAATCGTTTGCCGCATTCGGTGCAGGGATACGGTCGCGCATCCGTGTGGATGCGTTCATGTTGCAACAGCGTTGATTTTTGTTTGAAATCCTTGCCGCAGGTGGTGCATTTGAAGAGTCGCAGATCACTGTGAGGCTTCATTTTTTGTGTCGTTGGCGCGGGTGTCGTTGTGGCATTTTGATGCATTCCGCCGTGGGCACCGGCTCCGGTGCCAGCACCGCCCGCACCACCGCCAGGCAGGAGATCAGGCATTGCGTACGCTTCAAGGCCACCGTTTTGATCCATCGAACCGGTCATTCCGGGCAGGACTGGCTTATTGAGATAGTGTAGCGGCGGAAATCCCGGAGGTCCCAGCATTGCACCTTGTGGCCCACCCGGATGCCGGGGCGCATAATAACCGAGTTCGGCTCCCTGCGGTGGATTAAAGGTTTGGTCATTGGCTTGCTGTGCTTGGTTGTTTGACGCCGGATCGACAGATATCGGTTGCGGATCGTTGGTACTTTGGTTTGGGTTCTGTTGCTGTGCGGCGTTCTGCTGCTGTTGTTGCTGCTGCATGCCAGCCACCTGGGAGTAGAGGAAGAAAGGAAAAGAACGACCGAGTAACTAACAATGCTGTGAAGCGTCGTTGTATAATACACAAGGATCGTTGAAAAGTGGATCTCAAGCACTTTTCATCAATCCTGATGCACATTTTGTGCAAGAAAAAAAAAAAAAAACAGAAAATTGCGAACGTTTTATGAATTACCTCAATCCTCACCTGACTCATGGCCACGTCGTCCTCTCCACCACCACCATTCGATCGCTGTGGATACGGGCTCGTCGATGGTGATCCCTGCTGCTGCTGACGCACATTGGCACCATTGTCGCGCGACTGATCAACATCACCCGACGGACTGTGCGGTTGCTGCTGCTGCTGTTGTTGTTGCTGCTGTTGAGCGGCCACTGCCGCCGCAGTCGCTGCTGCGGCCGCAATTTGCGGCGATGAATTTTGAGCATTTTGCGCTGCTAAATGCGTTTGTGTATTCTGCTGAATGGCCGGATACATCTCAGTTCCCCATTGTGCTGCCGCTCCACCTAGTGCGGCCGCATTACGCTCGGCCGCTTCTTGTGAATCTTTATACAGAACGTACGGTTGGCCCGTATCTTGAGATATGCAGTACATTATTTGTCGTGGCACTTTGAGCCCAGCCGCTATGCATGCTGCAAATGAGGCGGGGAAATTTATCGCCATCGCGTTTTGTTCCCGGTAATTTTGAATTTTACTGCCTCGTCCTCGTCCTCCTTCTCTATTATTATTGTTATTGTTGGTATTTTGTTTATCACTCAATTTGATATTGCTTCTTAGTTGATGCCGTCTGTGTTACGAGGACACAATTTGCCAAGCTCAGTACCTACTAGCAAAGTAGTTTGTTTTTGCTTCGCTTGTAAGAGAGGATTATCACTCTGTGGTGTGTCATTTAGAAATTAATTATGTATTTGTGTGTGTGGGTTTTTTTTAACGGTGTAGAACAATTTCAGAGAAAAGCTTCTCGCTAGTTTTGTTTTTTACGTTATCATTCCGTTGTTGCTGCTCTTCTTTTGCTTTGGATTACTTATTTTGTTTACTTTAAGTTTTGTGATGTACTTTTGCACTTTTTGTTTTGTTTTTGTTTTTCTTTTTGTTGTTGTTTTACTTTTCACTTTTGAAATATTTCGATCCATTCAGGAAAAGTTGACTTGGATTGCTTTTTATTCAAACTGAAAGAAGAGAGAAAATATCGGAAATTTTATTTAATATGTAAGAATCCATGTATCTATATTTAAAATAACTTGTTCGTAGAAAAACTTTAGTCATGCCACTTGACAGACGACAGACGTAAGCTCAGACATAATCTTCCTTTTACCCGAATTTTTTTCAAAAAGTGGTTGCAGTTGATTAGTGGTTAAGTGCGTTGCAGTGAAATATATATCTTCGCACCACAACAGTTGGAGAAGCTAGGCTTTAGGTCTCATAAATATTAGTGCTGAACATCTTATCTCTCTGTCATCAACAGCCCTCCTGCGGCTAAAGGATAATTCACATGAGAACGAATCGCGAACTGCGAACAAGGGAATATTCGTAAATTCTGACATTTCTTTCACATGACAACTTTTTTTTGTCGCAGGTACCCGCGAGTATGATTTGTAAATGTTAGCAGCAAGATGTGTCAATTTTAAGGTTATGATCGAACGAATTTTTCATTTGTGGATTGTGAATAAAGAGTGACAGTTCGCCGCAAGAATTTTTTAATTCGCGGCAAAATGTTTGTAACTGTAAATATTGCTATTTGAATCAAATTAGACTCAGTTTTTTTTAGATAGAATGTTAGTTCAACTAAATATAATGCTTTTGTGGTTGAAGCAATAAAAATTTTCTATTGATAAATTCATTAAAATTGATTTGTTCGCGAATCGCCTATTCGCAATGCGCTCTCATGTAAATAGTCCTTTATATTTATTTTTTTTTTGCAGAAAGCGAAGAAGGAAATTGAGTGGCAGAGAGATTAGATGTTAGATGGAGCCTGGTTCAAGCTAAGGCAGAAGATACACAAAGCAAATGCTTCGTGGTATCTTCGCGTTCTACAAAGTGTAGCGAAACTTGAACGCTTAAGCTTAGCACTTTTTAAGAAGCCCTTACACAGATTTAGGGTTTGAGAAAACTTCATCTGAAATTTGACGAGCGAGTTCGTCGGAGATCTTATTTCCCGTCGTTCCAGGTAGACTCAGAAAATGGGATTCCATTCTTCTCCTGCACCAAATCCTGATCAAAAATATATTTGAACTTGGAAAACATTGTCTTTATAGACGTAGGATAGTTCTCGCGCAGTGTCATCGAAACTCTAGTACGAGTTGTGACATAAACAAATTCTTTTTAGAGGTGCTCCATCTATTGCAGAATCAGCCGTGTCAATAAAGGCCCCGATGCAACCTAAACACACTATTCTGCTGTGGCGTAAGTGAAATTAGCAATGACGTATTTGCCTTTAAGGGGTTAGGGGTTGCCGGAGCAGTTTTTAATAACAGTGGTCACCGACCTAAACATAGTTTTGAGAAAAACCCGTTTAAAGTTTTACAATCGATGCTCCCATTCATCAGAGAGCCCGTTTTTCATTGTTGAATATCTCGAAAACTATTCGTCAGTTCTCTTGAAATTGTCTGAGAATATTTTGAAGGTTTTTGAAAAGTCTGATTGACCCTAAGATCATTTCATTAAACAACCGATGCATGTGATAAGATAAACCTAATCATTTTCGCGTCATTATATTTCAACAGGACTTTTTTTGATGACAAGCCACATGTTTTGCCAAAGGCATCCCTGCACTGCCAAAAAGACGAAAATGCTTCAGATGTCTTCGTTTCGACATTTTTAGTCCAAAGGTGGTTGCTTTTAAAGAAAACCCCATGATATTCAGCTTCTTTTAAAAGCTGTATTGTGAGATAACTCATTGAACTAATTTTTCCCGTAACGAAAATAACAGCGGTTTTCAAAAGATTCATCGAGCGCCTATTTTTAGTATACCAATTGCGTAAAAATTCGCATAATCATTAGCGTAGGGATCTACAATGTTGAACGTGGTTTGTTGTGCTTTTTGTTAAAAAGGACGGTTTAGGTATTGAAAAGGTTAAGAATGACCTGACTATTTAAACTAGAATTATAGCGGTTTCACCTTTCCGTTTTAAAAATAGAAATGTGCACTGAGGGCAATTAAATGACCCAGAGATTTTTTCTCTCGATGACCCTTTTACCGTGAAAATATCAACTAATGGGCCTATGTCTTGAATCCTAGTTAGAATGTTTAAACTTCTAATTCGATTCAGTTTTGGTTTTTTTAAGTTCCCAGACGAAGGAATTTCATCTGAGCTGATGTCAATTTGCCCTCATAATTTTTGTACATTGTCCAACGAGCTGTTTATAAGATGTAGGACTTTTTTTTGTAGCCTAGGGGAACACATCAGTCACAGTCACATTCACAAAGATAGCTGAGTTTTTCTGTAGATAACTTAAGATCCTTTTATAGAGCATGGGAACGCCTCTCATGATAGTCTCTCATATGGAGGATTTCAGGTCGAAAGTAACTTCTTTTTTCCACTTTTTGGTTTTTGAACCAGTTAGTTCAGCTTCCTTAACTGTTGGCATTGACCGTTGTGAATGAACTTCGTTGCATACATTTTTTAAGCTTTCTCCTCCTCTGTGCGGCTATCATCATAATGGTTTTGCCCTTGTTCAAGTTGCCTTGTGGTAGATTGTTTGTAACAATGTTCGACCATGTTCCTCTATGTTTGCTATGTTCGTACTTTCCTTTTAAGGCTTCGAGCAATGATTTAGTTTCCCCTCGCATCTTGTGGCCTGAATTATTCATTCTGAACTTCTTTGATAATTTTTTTCTATAACAGTATTGCCGGGAGATGCCCAGCTCTCTCCCAAGATCACTTTGCTATCTTCAACTTGAGGCTTAATGAAGCTGGGATAAATGGGAAACTGACAGGATGCCGGCTTTGAACAAGGTATTCGCCAAGATGACTTGCTCAACCAAGTCCTTGTCCAAGTAACCGGTCCGACATGCCCTTTCAAATCTCCGGAACACAAAAGCCATTCAGTTAGAATGTTCTTGATGAGATTTTGAAAATCTAGTTAGAATCAGTCCAGAGGAGCATGTTACACTCAACACACTTTTCATTCCATCACCAATTTAAGAACTTGCGAAAGACTTGACATGAACAAATTCTGTATTGTTAGATCAGTAAATTATTATTCAGATTTTAACCAGAAACAATCTTTATATTATTAATGCATGGCTTTGTTTGTTGTGACTTCGTTTGTTGGTGCAAATAATCAATAAACAAAAATCTCAATCATTCAATGTGCGTCATCACTGTCTCAAGAGGTGGCATTCCGTCAATTCTTCTCTTATTTTAACCTGATATGCAAAAAAAAAAAAAAAAAAAAAACACCCTCGCCTTCGCTTCAAGGACTGCAATCGCGAACAATATCGAATCCCATACACATGCCATAAAATAAAAGAGGAGGGAGGATTGACAGCGGCAGCGGCATGGCGACGATCATTATGATAATTTGTATAAATCATTTTGTAATTTCCAATTTACGATCTCACATACTGGATGATGTTTGTTTGTGGTTTTTGTCTCGTCTGTCTTGGCGGTCGCCTTAACCGGAACGACGATGCTGTCTGCATTTTTTATTTCACATATTCAAATAGTGTTGTCGCACCGCTATCGACACACAGTCGCAAGACGATTGTGATCTCGTCCCATTTGTCAGACACCGTGCAACGCTGTCAAAATGTAGATTCATGACATCATAGGGGTTTGTCATAATGATAAAAACAAGTATTTTGTTTGATGTTTAATGACTCCCACCGCATCGACCGCAGCAGGAGGAAGAGGAATTTTAGATACCTATGTACGTGCCATTAATCTAGGAGTTCCGTCGCAGTATGTAACATATTTTCTCTTCTCTTCAAAATACGTATGTATACGCTTTACCGTAAAGCCTACAATTAATTGTCATAAATAACCAGCGCAATTGACATAAACACATTTAAGAGCCAAGTCAAGTCATATAGTGGCTGACATGTGGCGCAGAGCCCGCATATGATACGTTACGTACCTACCTCATCAATGGCAGGGAACAAAAAAACAAAACAAAACGAACAGGGCGGCGCGTATAACGTCCCATCCGTCCGTCCGTTCGTCCGTCGGTAGGTATTTGCATAATTTTCTCCTGGTTTTCTCGTACACACAATTACACGCCATCAGGTCATAATTTATATTCGCCTCTTTTGTTGCTGTTAGTTTTGTTGAATAATTCAAAACCGATATGTCTATGCGAAAGCGTTAGATATGCATTAATTTATTTTCAAACCGAGGGAGGGCAGCCGCACTATTCATCGACGACACGTTGCGAATGTGTCTTTAAACTACGCACGGAATCCGCTGGAAAAGATGATGACTCACGGGGAATTTCTGACCGCAAAACAATGAAAATACGTTTAGATTAGCATTTTTGCCATGTTTTTTTTTGCGGTTGTGTGCTTTTGTATTGCAGAACAGTCAGCGTAAACAAAAACTATCTGCAGGCGTTTGCAGAAACGCGAATGCAAACTCACTGCTTTTGGAGTGATTCGGTAAGTGAGTCAATGACAGTTTGGATTGGACATATAAATTATGTCAGAGATACGAATTGTGATGATTGTATCGCATTTTCTATTCGAGAGTATGTCGTGGATAGTGGTGGTAAACATTGCTGACATTGAGTTGAAGATATATAGAAATTGCGCATTCACCTAGTTGTCAACTTTGCTGACACAACAGAGGCACCAGTTTGAACACCCATAGTATCCCACAGGGATCAATCCTGGGTCCTCGTTTATTCTCACTCAATTAATTAATTTCAAGCTATAGCTGAACACTGTTAAAAGCCCAAAATTTCTCAAGCATTCACTGCTGCTAATTCAGTAGGATCTTGGACCGGTTCCTCATTGATTTTTCAATTTAATTAGTTGTGTAACGTAAGCTTAGAATAATGGACTCTACAACGCCATGTAAAATGAAGATGCGTCAGCTAAAAACACCTTGAACATCCTCTCTAAACTTCCTTATTTCATAATAAGACCTACGGCTGTAGATCCCTTCTGATATGACCATAAGGACTACTTCTATCGCGAGGACTTATTGTACTACACTCGTTTAGAGATCTACAACAAAAAGACAAACGACTTTCATGCTTGTTTCCAGCACTTGAGTTGATCAAGCCTACACTCTTCGATTTTAGGAAACGAGTGGAGAACAAGATTCGTACGAAATCTAACAACAGGTGGAAAGAACTAACTACGTGTGAAGTATCAAGGAAGCTCTAGCCGGAATACAAGAGTGGCCGAACCATCAAACTTCTACTAACGAGACATGACTTCCTACGAAATCATGCAATGAAATTAAACCTCAAGGATGACGATATACATATTTCGAGGATGTGGTGATGAAGAGGTCCATGAGGACACACCTCACTTCCTCTGTCACTTTCCGAGTCTCATACATTTAAGGAACATAACACTTGCAAGCGACTACTTCCATGACTTACATTAACTTTCTAATGTCTCACTTTGTGACCTTTATAGGTTTTCGAGAAATTCAGGATGACTAAACGGCGTCGGTTAAATGGACAGGTAGCCTAACCACCAATGGCGTCCCCCTATAAAAGGGCATCACAATGGGTCCATGAGAGCCTAAGTGTGGAATAGCAGGATGGACCTGCTCTGCCAACCTGTAACCTACCGCTGAAGACCACAACTGATTCTATGAACTCATGGCTGTCCGAGTTATGGTCAAATTTCTATAGGTGAAACCACGCATTTGTACTTGCTTAACTGTTAGGTAATGAATCTGTCTAAAAGAGGTCATATATCCCAAACGATTTTCCTGATTCCATAGTCTTAAAGTTAATGCCTACGCCAGTAACGATGTCTATCTCTTACAACCGTCGACAGCAACTTTAGTCTATAGCTAGGGTTTGTTTTTTTGCGATGTCACGGATTGTCATCTTTATTTTCATTATGACCTCGATCTTTAATCAAACAGAACTTTTGCTGACCAAACAAACAGCCACCATTTTTAATGTAGACAAAAGTGAAATAAAACATGACACCCGCCGACAGATCAAAGGTTGTCAATTTTCGCGATTGCCAAAGCCACGGAAGAATGTTATGCGTTTTAGCTGAATTTTAAATTTGACTTGTGATTGTAACTGGTATTCTGGTTAACACTTTAACAATTTGACTGTCATAACGTACGTGTTCGTGCGTCAATCTATAATTTCTCAGGAGTCGTGTCTCATATATTCGTGCGCCAGACAGTCGCTCGAAACGCCATAGTAACACGCAATAAGAGATGCTCATACATACATTTGGAAGATGTGATGCCATGCTTAAAGTGACAGATGACGTTTGAAATAACATAAATTGCTGTTCCGTTGCAGTAGCGGTATTTGCAAATGTTAAGGAGCTAGTTATAGCAATCATTGAAAAATTTCTGTCTGGTACTGGTACAGGTTTTAAGGTTAGAGTTGATCATTGAAAGCAAAACTGACAGATGAGAATAGAAAGAGAATCGAACACATCAGCGGAACGTTCCAAATTGTAGAAACGAATATCAGCTGTTCATTGAAATCGATTTCAATCAGTGAAATAATAAAAATAGATTTAAACAAAAAATTTTAAATCAGAATTATAATAATTTTGTTTGTAGAAAAATACTACAAGTGATTAGCTTTATTTTGATACCGCTTAAAGCCAATATCATTTGCTTATCGTCTTAAAATACGAAAACAAAACGTTCAATGATAGCTACAACTAGCAACTAATTAAGATAAATTTGAAAGCACTGAGAAAGTGTCACAAATAAAATTTATGTATAATCATTGACGCAGAATTTTTCCTGTTGAAAATATATGAACTGTCAATAGGATAAATGACAGAAAAGCCAAAATTTGATGAATGCAATACTTGCAATACTCTACGGACATTTTTCATGTTTCTAGCAGAAAGCGTTCGATAAGTTTTCTTTGTGAAAAGACTCCTTGCTTATGGAGTTTTGGGAGTTAGGCTACAATAGGCTTTGCAAGGTACTTTCACATAGATGTCGCTTCTGCTTAAATTCAGCTCCTCCGCCTGTCGGTAGAGTTAATTTCAAGACATTCTTGCCGAAAGAGGCTCCCTAAGCATTCGCTTTCATCTAAACGAAGAGAAATTGCTTCGAAACGCAGGTCTTACTCTTATGCCTACATTGAGCCAAGACATAAGGCCTATATACAACAAGTCGAAGGCTTCAAAGATCCAAGTTTTATACGAACAGAATGCACCTAAATAAGGCACGCATGACTTCTTTTCAGTGCCCTACATCACGATTTCCTCAAATTTGTACCGCTTAGTAGCACTCCCGCATAGCGTAGCCAACCCTTCTCACGACCAAAACCAAACTAAGTACCTCTAAAAAAAAAACCAAGTACAAACACTCAAATGGAGGTCAGCGCAAAATAATCCATCTGACGTCAAGTGACCCTCCATAAGCCAGCGATATGAAATTCCACAAAAAAGAGAGAGCAAATTTCTCCTTCGAGCGATGGTTGGGGGGATGTTGAATGTTGCTCGTGCTGGTTCCAGTTCCAGTTGAATGTCTTTGTTTGGTGTCTTTGCGTCGTCATTTTTGTTATATTTTCTTTAATCGCATTCGAGAATCTGTTCTTTACACAATCACACAGTGAGCGAGTATCTGTGTGAGATATATTCGAATTCGTATATTTCGATCGTTGCAAATGTACGCGAGAAATCATTATCGGTTTTGTCTGTCTGCGATCTCTTAATTCAAAGTTATTGCTCCGGGCGCAGCATGGCAGGGTTCGCCATATCGCCTATTGACCAGCCACAGTAAGACGTATGCGGGCAGCAGGCGCGGGGATTTTCGATCTGTCAAATCGCTCAAGGAGTACGCTTTAAGTCCCCCTCAAGGTTTGTATAATTGTTGGTTGTTTTTTTTTCGATTTTTTTTTGTTGCTCTTCAAAACGATGTCTTTTTGTTGTTCTTCAGTTTGCAGCTTTGTTTCGTATATTCTTTGTCTTTTTATTGGTAGTATGAGAGTATAGGACTTGTTTCCTTTTCTGTTTTGTTTGTCGAATAGCCTGAGGGTGTTTGTTGGGGCTGATGGAGTGGTGTGGTTCGGTGTGCGGCAGGCAACAGTAGTGGTGGAGTTTGAAAATCTTCCAGGAATTGACATTACGTGTCATTCAATATGTTTGGTTTTTTGTTATATTTTTAAACTCGACAGCAATGTACATATGTGTGGAGCATGAGGGAGATATTTAAAAGTCTCGCACATTGCAAAAGTCCCCCGCCGGGGAAGAATTGTATCTACATACATAATATTTCGGTTTCAATATGTGGAACGAGTAATATAGTTTGCTACTTGAAGAATGAGTTATTTGAAGAATGTGTCATTGCAAATGAAGTTTGATAAATGATGAAAGGAAGCATTTAAACTAATGGGCGGGGAATTGTGGGATTTACATCAACAAGGTGTTGTTGTACTCTCGTAATTGAGTCGGAAAGGAGTAGTTAGTTAAAAATTTCAATGAAAATTGTTAATTTCTGCTCTTAATTTTAATTGGCATTGCGATGGTCCGCCAAATAGGATCATTATAATTGTGTCGTTGCATACAAAACCAATCAGCAATTTCAATAAGTCATAATAGAGTTCTTCTCTTCTCTCCATTTAAAGACGTGGTTACAATTAAGATTATAGGGATCGTAACCCAATCACTTCACTGCATTCCTAATAGTCCGCCTGTGGGGTTCTCCGGTTCGACCTCAAAAAATATCTGCATGCCTCGCGATTTTGAATCAGTCAACCACTGCGGCCAATTAAATGCTGGTGTTTCTGCCAAATTGGTCGGTCATGCTCCAATTTTTTCGAGATGGGTTCTTTGACGTGAAGACTTCCTCGGATTCTAGAAGTTCTAATTCGATCAAGCTTTGTTACTCCTGCTGGCATGCGAAGCATCTTCATCTCAGATGCTGTCAAATTGCCCTCATACTGTTTTGTTCATTGTCCAGCATTGTGAACCGTATGTAGCGCCGGGAGCACAACTGCGGGGGACATTTTTCGGTCACGATGATTGATTTCGTCATCAACGATTGCTTCGCTGTTGATCATTGATCCCAGATAATTGAACTTTTTACACTTGGGAACCACCACTTTATTCAAATAAATGTCCGGAATGGGTTGGCTTGGGTTAATCAGATACCCATTCCCTTTTAAAGCATCTACCCAAACATCAAGTGCTCGTTGCAGGGAAGTCTGATCATCACCTATGATGGCTAAATCGTCAGCAAAGAATACCTGATGCAATTTGGGGTCCGTCACTTTTCCCTCAAGCAGATAATCTAGGACTGTAATAAAGAGCTAAGGACTTAAGACACTTTCCTGGTGAGCATAGACTTTTATTGGGCATTCACAGGTGACTCCTGCGGGACATCTGACTTTTGTCTTTGCTCCCTCGTACATGTCCATGATCATCTGTACGTAGGTTTCAGGAACTCCTCGTTGTCTTAACGCTGACCATATCAGATCTCTTGGTTGTCTATCGAATGCTTTTTCAAAATCAACCAGAATCACAATGCTTTTCCATTATACCTTATATACTTATACTTTGGAATGCATTTGTGGTTTATTTACCCGCGACAAACCCGCCGTATTATTTGTTTAAGGCGGCCATCTAGAACCCTCTCAACGATCTTCACGGTGTGTGACATCAACTTAATTGAACGGTAATTATCACAGTTTCGCGCATGTCCCTTTCCTTTGTGCAAAGGAAGAAGATAATAAGTCATAATTAAGTTATTCGGGAGACCCATCGGCCACTGATCAAAGCGAAATAAATTGCCGACGGCAAGATGGGAATCAGCAGATATGCCGATCTTCTGTATAAGTTTGGTATTAAGTAAATACTACAGAATCGGCGACAATTGCAAACAGTACTACACTCGAACCGGAATGTAGAGAGTATGACAGCGCAAAAAGAAAGCCCACGTCCAGTCTAATAAGAACCCTTCAGATCCACACAGATCCGCAGCTGATGATGCTGTTCAAATACGAAGCAAATACGAAGTTGCATAACAGCACGAGTAACAAAGTAGCGATGGCGTACTTTCTATTAAAGAGCGTAGAAACGTTGATATTCCGAGGCATTCAATGATACCTCACACAATGACATCAAACGATTCTTGGACTGGAACAGAGTAAACCGTACAGTATCTGGGTGAATGTAAGGGTTTCTGAGCACCGAATTAGCAGAGATTCGAACATCGACTGGATATCTAGTTGTCGACGAGCTGCTGTCAACTCCATATACTGTGAGGCATACGACATACTAATTGCCAGAGGCAAGTTCGAGAAAATCCGAAACACAAAGATGACTTAAAGTAATCTGAATATCTAGAATATCATGAGGAAGAAACAACTTTAAAAAGCAACTCAACTGACAGCAGTCAGTTTGACAGCTTTTCACAAGAAATAAGTGCGAAATATAGTTACGAGTAGGTGTGTTCGGATCAAGGACAGAAACAGCCCAAAATACTTCTAGATTCATGAAACGAAGTAGGTATACTACATAAAGGTCTCTGTAAAAATTTTGATGGATCAAATATTTGGGGAGATCCTAAATACTGAACCACCATGTCCAAGCCGAACAGGAGAATGTGATCCTTTCTTGCCAAAGCAAGTAATATAATTTCTAGTGCGAGGGGAGCTCTAATTAAGGGAATATGTGACTTCGTTGATATAGGTGGAGAAGTATAAACCTTTTTAAAGCGGGCTTTGACTTACCTACTTGACTTATTTATCTGATGAGGAGACGTCGTCAATAATAAGCCTCCGAACACGATTAGAATTGCCGATTTCGCTGAGGGGGGAAAAGAGATGTTTTGCTGGAGTTTAGCTAAAAATCAATCTAATCAAAGCAGTCCAGTTGGAATCAATCAATTTCATCTCACAATTGTTTAGGGAACCTTCTTGTTCTTTGAATAAGATTTCGTCGTCTTCAGTCGCCATATCGAAATTGAAAACATCAAAAGGAGGCAGATGAAGGTAAGTTGCCTTACTAACTGAATAAACAGATCTAAATACTTTCAAAAAGATTCATCAAGGAAAATACATGGATTTGCAATAACTTTTAAAGAATTTATCTATTTTGCTTTTGTAAAATTTGTGAATTCACAACATGCCAGGCGGATTTATGTATGTCCTTATTCAACTCAGAGGACACAAAATTCTACAAGAAAAGCTCTGTGTCATTGTGGAGCCTTAAGTCCACAAATTACCTCAATCTATATGGCATCCAAAAGCTAGATGCCTTAAATTTAAAAAAAAAACCCTAGAACTCTCTTTCCACTATGCAAATTTCCCAAATACCATCACCCAAGCTGACTTAACGACTTATTAACCTCTATTGACCATTAAAAAAGCTTCCAATCAACCGCCAAAATAGAATTCCTCTGACAATTCTATACAAATCGAAATGTCTTCTGCCGCCCGGCTACAGCCGCCACAGATTGTGTTTTGCTTCGATTTCGAACCACACAACAACAACAACAACAAACGAAGAGAATAACTTCCATAAATAGCAACTGATTGCTAAGTGAATTTCTGAGAATATCTAACCAACAATGTGTGCGTTCGTTCGATGTATGTCTCTATGCAATTTATAGTTGGAGATAGATTTTGCATGAGATTCTCATCTCTGGCGCGCGCTGTCTGTAGTACTCACGGTATCGGTATACGGATAGAGTGCGTTGCTATATACAACCAACAAATTGAATCACCTAAAGTGTTAGTAAATTAAGATGCGGAGTTTTTTTTCACAGACACGTACACTGGTCTATTTCTATATCAACTGTAATAGCGCACATTGTGATAGTATCCCTGACGTTCACCGATACTTTTTCGTTTGGTGAAATTTTTTGTACCTTTAAGTGGAGTGCTTAACCTTTAATTGAACGCAAGCGTTGCTGGCCAAACGTGTTTAACGACATTTTCGGCGAAATTGATTGTATCTATGCTGAAGTACGAGTATCTTAACATAATTTCCTTTATATTTTTGTGCAATGAGTTTATTGTTGGTAAAAGAAATTGTATTTTGCCACAGGAGAGAGAAACGAAGAAATGTCGACTGCAAGGAGAGGACGTGGGCGGTAGTTTGCTTGCACCGTTAAAACAGGTTGAGTTTGACTTATTCCTTGTCGTCTTCGTTGAACTTGTTTCGTAAGGAAAGCAAAAAAAAAAAACACAAAACACTAAAAGAAAGTGGAAACGACTGCATGGAAGTGTGTGAAGAATAAATCATTTAATTAAATTTGCTTCTTTTGTTTGATGGTGCTGTAGGTCTGGAAGTAATGAAAACAAAGAACACCAAAAATATGCGCAACAGATCTCAATAATTTGTACTGCAGTGTTAAAAAAGACGTGCCTGATAATAATTAAGTAGGTAGATCAGTGTGCCGACAAGCTTTGGCTAGATTTTCAAATGAATTTTATACCCAAGCCACGGAATGAAAAATTTCGCAGATATTGATCCCGAAAGTAATGCATCTAAAAAAGAAGTGTAAAAACAGGACTACATGAGTGTCGTGACTCAAGACAGCAACTTATAGGTGCATAATCTAAGCAAATCTGGATGTACGATGCAAGTATTATCCTTAAGTAGAAAAAAGATATGCACACAGAATGAAAGTACCATTCAATGACTTCTGTAGAAGCTGAATAACAGTGTTGAGGAAGAGGAATAGATAGCACACCGTCTGTGCAACTCCAACGCACTTCTTAGAATGAGGAAGCTAATTCTACGAGAATACAACTGCGAAGTTCTTAACGATCTATGCGAGTAGGCAACACAGACATTCGCTACATTAGCAAATACCTTAGTTTTTAGTAAATTTTGGGGTTTGACCCACCTCTCCATTCTCACAAGTTTGAGAAAGTTTTGGACTCGTTTGTTGTCATTCATATTTACCTTTGAATGGTCTGAAGTTCGATTGCATCGATCACATCAACTTGTACTCGTCTACTTGCAGAGAGGTTTCAATTTTCTCTCGATTCTCTCTAGTCTTCGGAATGTATAAAGGTCGATTTCAACAGTCATCTTCGCCTAACTGGCATTTGCAACTTGTATAGTGGACACATTAAGGCGCCGATTTACGCCAATTGAAAGCTACAGCTCCTCCCGTAGTTTCGCAGTACTAGTCTAAGTGTCTCTTAGCTTTTGCAAGGCAGTCATCTTACTTATCCTAATCTACTACTGCTTTAAAGGGCAGAATATCTTTAGTAGATCTTAAAGTGAGCAATCAATGCCTAAGTGAGACCACCTAACAGGTCTTCTTCCAAGATAAATCTAAATAAAACGGTATTGGGATGACGACATTGACTTTATCTTTATCACTTAAAGAATGGACACTTGTAAGTTACTACTTTCAACTTCTTCTTCTCTCCATTCAACGACGAGATTATGATCAGGATTATAGGGTTCTACTAGTTACTACTTTCTACTAAAAAGTTATAAGTCTGGGGGCCTACAAAGACCGAGCGAAGGGAGATGTTTTTCTATCTAATCAACCGAACGGACAGAAACAGAATTCAAAGTGTCAAAGTCTATTTAGAAACACACCGAGGTATGGTTCTACATTTTGGTGGGATAAAAACAGCAACAATTAAGCGAGAAATTTATATCTATATGGTCCAACTTAGATGTTCGCTGTTCATAAATATAAAATTGTCTGATCTTCATCAACACGTGCATGGCAAGTACTTTAAAAATAAAATGTACGACTGCGTCATACGAAACTTTCTGGCTACATGCTATGCGTTTTTAAATTGCCTCAAAGAGAATGGTAACATTTGATCACATACGAATTTATTTAAATAACTTTTTAGGTTTTGAAAATTTTGATTTTCTCAAATTTACGATTTGTGGATTCTATTTCGTACATTGGACACTTTTAACATAATTGTCCAAAATACAAAATCTAATCAAAAACGTTAGAGCTGTTTTTGAGAAATCGAATTTAATTTAAAAACAAGAAAAGCCTTTTGGAAAAAAAAAATCATTTCAAAAATCTAAGTACGCAGATTTGTCCAACTTAACATCATAAAAAATTTGTCAGTATTCCCTTTATTGCTTTGTGAGATATTGTCAGTTTTATAAATTACCGTTATTCGAATTTTTCCAAAAAATAGTAAAGAGTATGCAATATTTTTGGTCATATCCCAAGTACCAAAAGTAAAAAAAAGACCAAAAACCTTAAAAACAGTTTCGAGAAAATCAGTGATAAGTTATTTTCACAAGAAAAACCGTTATTTAAAACGATAAAGCAAATGATAAAAAAAAAACACCGTGCGATGTTACCCCAACACCTTCTGTACGAACTTTGAAGCAAATCCGTCGAAGCGTTTCGCCATACGGCCCTCGGACAGACAGACCGACGGACCCACTTTTTTTTGACTTCGTATTACTGAGTTTGAGTTCAAAATTACCGCACGATCGCAATAACTTTCTCTTTTGTATACTAATATATACGAAAATGTAAAAAATAGAGCTCGAAAAGATTTGTCAGATTTGTCAAGATATTTTTTTGAATTAGTTTCTTAAAATTTTTAATAGTGGTATACAGGGCGTATGTGGACCCTTTCTTTATTTTTTTCTCTTTGCCCAATTGGCTGACTATGCGAGCTGACAGGTCTATTGTATAAATAAAAGGAATGTTATTGGTGAAATCCTTAGTTAGCCTTAGACCGTCCTTAGTTTCAGAGTTTTTTTTTAAAGCTCTGCCGATGAACGGAACGGAACTCTTTTTTACGTTCTGGTAACTCGTTTCGTCTTAATGAAGGGCGGTTTTAATCTACAGGCACAAATTAATTTTGTTAAGATGATACCACAAGACGCAATGAGAGCATTTCGTTGTAGGAGTAGGGCCTAATTTATCTATGGGCTTAAGCCCAGAACAAATTCCCAGCGGTTAAGACGAAAGAGTTCTTTTCCTAAGAACGAAGATTCTGATCCAGCCATAGTCAGCTCGTTTGCACATGCGTTGCCTGCAATACCTTGCTGGCCCGTTACCCATCCAAGTTTGACCTTCTTGTGCTTGGCTAGGTTTTGCAAGGCTTCGTAGCAGCAGTTCACTGCCATAGAGATAAGCAGAGAAGATATGTTTTCTGGCATCTTTAATTCCGTTTTTAAAAATTAAATTTGCACAGACGTCAACGGCAAGGATTTTCGCCTAAAATATTGTTGGACACATTCCCAAAGGTAGCGAGACTTTGGTGTTGGGTCCAAAGACACCAGCTCCAACTGAAGACTCCACTTTCGATCCGTCGGTGTATCAGATCGGACTTCTCGGATTTAGTGTCGGAACATCATTTGCCCATTTAGAGCGGTATAGTATTTCACCCTCGAATAGTTTTCTAAGCTTTTACTCCCTATTCATCTGGTTTAAGCTTAGCAGCTATCTTCATAATAAAGATCTGTAGGGTTGAGTGATTAAAGGCGCAAAGTGTGGAGTGCCCAAATTCTCAAGAACCTCATCTTCTACAAAGGTCGCCTGTACTACGTAAAATTTTAAATGTATACTTTCTCAGCATGTTATCACTTATCTGCTTGGTTTGGTTCAAGGGATGATCCCATTCTCTTCTGTTCATCACTCTGTCCGAAGACACAGGAGAGCTGGACGCTGTTATGTGCTCCAAAAACCTCAGCTCTTCGGGACAACGACATACTGTGTCTTAGTTTTCATTTTTATGGCAGAAAAAAGTTTTCATGCTACTGTTAGCTTGCTGTATTGCCATTGACATTGCAACCTGGCACATTATAAATGGAAACATTCAAAAGACAAAACTTCGCCCTCGAGACACGCAACTGTCAAAATTAACAAATTCATTGCCAAAGTTCCATTGTCATCAAAGTTCCTTCCAAATTCCTTGTCAAAAAGTCTCATTGACAAGTGTTTTGTTTTTTACTACAAAAACAAACCGATCCTTCAAAATGAACTTGACATTTGTCATTCCTCGTGACTTTCCCATTGTGTCACTCGCAAAATAAATGTCAATTGACAGCGAATGCATTCAGCAGACCCACTTGCAGTTTACGATCAATGCAAGTCCGGATTTGTATGCGGATGCTTAATAAGTGGCACGCACCAGAGCTGAACACAAAAGCCCACCGAAAAATAAACTAAAACATTCTGCAACTTGACTCGTTTTGGAAGAATGCTGTCGGGCACGAGCTGAATTAATATTCAGGTGAATACGCTCGGGAGTGTTCTGAGCGCTTAAAAAAAACAACAACAAAACATAAACACATTTCAAAGTAATGAGGCCTTTGTACTGCGAAAGAGTAAGGACTTCGATTACCATTTCAATTGCAATTGTGTGTTACCATTTATATTGGGCGACACGAAAAGATTGAGCGAATGACCGATTCATGTCACGTCCCAAAGACTAGCACAGGAATGGCAAATTGACGCTTTGCCATTGTTATCCAAATTAGGGGGGATTGTGCGTCAATTACCGAAGGTTCACTTGTTCATGACAAATAAAGTGATGCTATTGTTTTGGAGTGGAATTCGATTGATCATCACCACCTATCCCAAACGTCATATTAATCCAACAGATACAACCAGTGATATTCAGCGGTGCAATCAATATGCACAGCCTTATGCCGGCTATCATCTATGAACTGACAAAGGAGTTCTTGGAATTCCTTCTGTCATTCCATTTGTGTGCGCTGCACAACCACTAGAGAGAGCTAATTACTCACTCTATCGGTAAGCATTATGCTCGTCGTCAAGTCTCAATGCAATTCATCTCGCCGCTGCGCTACTATCATCAGTGTTGATGCCCCGCGTCAATACGCCTCGTTCAAGTGTCAATTTTTCCCCTTTCCTTCGTCACCAATTGCATTGTTTTTATTTATTCACTTTGACCATCATTTCGCCTGAGTGCGCTACTCTTTGTGCGCGAAGTCGTGCCTGTCTGTTTTGCCCGACTGTGGCACGTTGTCGTCGTCCGTCGTCCGTTGTACGTCGCCATCATCATCGTCGTTATCGCGGGCGCACACCACGTATCCAACGTGTGTTCTGCGAGGCAGCAAAAAAGCTGTCATGTTAACGCCATAAAAACGTTTTGAGGTTTTCTTTTGCCGGTGAGTTTTGTAGCTTCTCTTTCTCTTTCACTTTTTTTTCGTTTCTTTCTCACTGTTCCGTGTGCTCTTTCCCATGTATCTTGCCCAGATACGTAATGTATACGCAGTAATTGCTATCGACAATGTGTAATGATTGTGAAGATGATGATTTGCAGGTAAATTGCCCCCACATGGAAGGCCATAGCGATGCCACTGGGCGCACTTGACCGCGGATGATCGGCCGAGAGGAAGAAACGGATTTTATTGTTTTCCACCTTTTGAATGAGGTGAATTGCGAGTGTGGGTGTGTTCGTGTTTAGTGAGTAATTCGTACATGGAGAATCCTTGTTTAGATCGATTTGTATGCATTAAGCTGGCAGCGCATTGTCCAGCGAATAAGGATCAACAATCGATCATCGAGCCCAACCCTAATGAGACAAACGACCGATCAGATTGTTTCATTCCGTCACGTTCTAGTTCTGAAAGGCGAGATGATTTAAATCGGGGAACAGAGAACATAATTGGATATAAAGATAAAGTTTGACACTGCTGCAGCGTTAGCACGTTACGTGACTGTCTGCAAAAAGGTAGATGAATACTAAATAGCGGTCAATGTCTTTTTTTAATGGATATGATATTTGATCAAATCTTTGCAATCGATCATCGAGGCCTCTGCTAAAGCAGATCAAGCTTTATGAGCAGTAGTCCTAGCTGAGCAAAAGTTTTAAGGCGTACAAAAGTTGAAGCATTGGTGATCGCAAAAGTCGCAATGGTGAACAGATAGCAATGACAGATTTTCCAATTTTCCAATGTTTCAGCAGCTGTCAAAGTTACCAATGACATCCAGTTGTAAAAATATTCAGTAAGGTTTGCAATTTTATCATGCATCCTTTCAGGCCTAGTTGTAAATAGTGAGGTCGGTCGTCATCATGTCTACAGTGCGCAAGCACGAATTGCCCGGAAAAGTTTGAACGTGAGTACACTCTTTTGAACCTTAAGCCACTAACCAGACAGAGATTGTTGCGAAATGATGAAAACATAGTCACGCGCCCTAACGTCCAGTATGAAGTTAAAACCCTAAAACGCCGATCAGCTTAATTGGGCATCTCTAGAGAGTCAATCCGGCTTATTTTGCAGTTGGGTTTGTAGAAGAATTGAAGCCGGACGGCCATAGGCGCTGAAAGTTTTTGCCGGAGATCCGGATTTTGGATAAAAATCATCTTCTCAGATGAGACCTTTAGTTTCTGGAGCAAACACACTCCACAAGTGTTTGAACAAGCATAAATGTATCCACACAGATTGACTGCTAGGTGTGGTTTATGGCAAAGCAGCTCTATCGGATCTTATTTCCTTTGAAATAAGTTAGCAGACTCCGTCTCACGCACAGAGTAATGCCCGACTTTATGTGGTCAGAGCTCGACAACATGGAAACATACGAGCTGTCGGCTCGACAATATGAGATCACTTTGGAAGAGATCGAGGCCAATATTCGAGACGATTTTGCGGGAACAACGCTGCTACAACATAGTTGCCACTCTTTCTTAAAATATATTTCCCTGATAAATTTGAAAGTTTTCCCTGACCAAATGAAAATAAAGGAAAATAACAGTTACTCTTCGAGATATAGGTACATGTTCCTTTACTTTTTCAAGTAACTTCAAGTAACTTCCTAAATTTAGAGGATTGGGGAAAAATTACGTTTTCTTATGATTGAAGGGCACGAGGCTTGCATCTTTAGGGACTTGTGCGAAGGATTCTTAACTCGCACCTTGGCTGATCTGTGTTCAACACGAGGTCTTTTTGGCGCACACATACAATCGGAAACGTCCGCGTCGCCAAAGCTCTGTCCACTGGTGTTGCACCCTGTATTGGTTACAGCACCTGGACATCATTCATTACAAGTGCACGGGCAGCACCAACAATTGATGCGTTCTCGGCTCATAAGATTAGTGGATTAGTCCACGACTTTCAACTTCCGTTCGTCAGTACTACTATCCTTGCTGGTAGCAGCACCGGCTTAATGGATACAGGGCGCGGACAGAAACAAGAGCTTGAGGGAGGAGTTTTATATCTCTTAATGAGCTTGGGTCGTTTTTTCTTGCTTTTCGGATCAGAAAAAGAAGAGGAATTGCCCAATGAAAAGGCCACAGTGTGTACCTTCACTCAGCTGCTTCCTTTTCTTCTTCCACTGCCCTCAGTCATTGGCGGCACTCTCATTGGCGTCATTGCAGCTGCGACAATGGATATTGTGGAGTATGCCGAGCCTGGCAGCGTGGGTACCTACCGCCCAGTAACTTGTGCTTACAGCCCCCAGTCTAGCGACATCCACCATTGTTCTATTTACGAGGCTACGGGTTCTAGATTTGTTGTATATGGCCAAGTCTTCCTCAAAGTGGCGCAGTTCGTCAGATTCCGCCACCTAGATTCCGGTTAGGGCCTTGATTGCGGCATGACTGTCGACGAAAATGGATATGTTTGGATTTGTTGTTGTTGCTTCCCTAATCGCAAGGACCTCCGCCTGGAAGACGCTAGATGAGTTCGGGAGCCGGAAGGATGAGGATGTGTGTAATAAGTCTGAAAAGACACCCGCTCCCACACCACAGTCCATTTTGGACCCGTCTGTGAAGATAGTTACAGCAGATTCGTCAATGACAGTGCCTGCCCACCATTGTGACCTGGACGGAAAGGCAGAAGTGAAGGTTTTAAATCGAGTATGTTACGGAGCCGGTAGGGCCTTGCAAACAGCGCTGCAGGAGGCGATCGATTTGATATGCAGGTCCAGTGAAAGGATGTCTAGAATCACATTGATTGCCTCCGTTGGACTCGACCGTTGGACTCCCGTGGTTCCAATTGCAGCCGTTCTTTGGACTCTACTCAGTTTGGTGAAATTGTAGGCTTTACTTAGAAAGATTCTAACTTTTTGTGAAAGTCTTATTTCAAGGCCTACCCAAAAAGAAATCTACCGAATTATCTTATAAAATCAGATCTTTGCCCGCTCTTTCAACAAGCTTCAACGAGCTTCAATCGGTTGTTAACACATCACAACCGCAAGTGATTTAACTTCGCACACAATCATCGAAATTCAATTAACAATTTAAAAAAATGCACGCATTAAGCAAATTGCTAACTAAAGCCGCACAAAAAACGTATCTTCTTTTCTTTTCAACTGCAATGCATTGCTATTGGAAATATAAATCGCTTCACGATAGCGATTAAACTGCCTTGAACCTTTGTCTTGTTGTCTTTTGTTTTTCTCATTCAGCCACAGTACACGGCCTACAACAGGCATACACACGATTTGTGCGGTATGTACAGCTGACGCAGACACATAAGCTATTTAATGTTGCAAATGAAAAGGAAAACAAAAAATAAAAAATTATGTTTAAATAAAGTTGTTAATTTGCGAAAAACGATTTACAGCCAACGGATAAGAGGGCCCATATAGCAAGCGCATATGTGCACATAGTAGCGTTGCCTTGCAATGTGTCATTAGCTGTCTGCTGTTGCGCTGGCTAACAGACTCTGCTGGCTGTACTCATTACTTTTTGCACCGGGACGGCAAAGATAGCGTGTGCTATCTTTCACAAAATGCGCCAACTGTGCGCAGAATAGTTAAGCACGACGACTGTAGAATGCATTGTGCTACTACCTACTAAACCAATCGCTGTTGTCTCTTATTTGCAATTCGTCATCGATGCAGCTACGAATTTTGCAATTGTATGCGGGTATTTAAGATATATGTGTATGGGGGTGGATGGATGGTCATACTATAGACTGCGCGAGATTGTTATTTTAAAGTCAAAGTAGGAATGAGAGAAGCGGGATCAATAAACGTTCGTGAATGGCCGCCAATGTTGTAAATGATCTGCATATACTGCATGATAACGTAGATAATGCATTTGGAGCATATTTGTAGAAAGTTTTGTTAGTGATTCGAAATAGGAAAATCATTTAAACATTAGAGTTTAGAATCGTGTAACGACAATTTGATGAGGAAACTGTCTACGACTGTGGCTCTGTTGAGCAGAAAAAGAGTTTTCTTTTAAAGCCTATGACCTAATCTCATTTGTCTGTCATATTGAACGAGAAAGATAGGGACAGCGGGTTGTAAAAATAAAACCTAGCAATTGCTTTTACTCGAAAAAAAATCACAAACTCAAATTCGTTTGAATAAAATCTGATTTGAGTGAGCAGAAACTTTTCTCATGTTCGAAAAGTGACGCCATAGATTAGGATCTCAGATTGATAGGAATACCACGTTCATATATGGAAAAGAGATTGCTTCTGGTTGCAAGGATTTCTTTTTTTTTTATTTTTTTCTAATACCATCACAGAGCAAAACACAAAACACTACGTTCTCTAAGTGTAAGCTCTCAGTATCGCTTTACGCAACGGTTGTTTGTTGCGCGACTAAGCTTCATCTACCGATCTTCATCTTATAGACTATTTCAAGTAATTACAAATATAATTAATTTAAAGTTAATGCATTAATGGACTTTTTAAAATCTGCTCGCGACAAGCAAAAATCAATTTCGTTGCAGAATTCATTAAATGTGCTTATGCACCTTGTAATAGGCTCATTATTACCATAATTGGTTCTATGCCTATCTGTATGAAATAAGCTTCTAACCCGCAGTGACCTTTGGGGAGCATATATATTTAAAAGAAAGATCAATTCTGGTGAATTAATAGATAATTAAGAATATCGCGAATAAACATGACGGAAGTTGCATCGCGTCTGAAACTTAAGGTTTGCAGACCAATTAAATTGCACCTTCTGCCATAATTAGGAAGCTCATCAAACATATTTAATTTACGAACCGCGTACCTCGTGAAGTTTTTTTGGACTCTTTCGAATCTATGTTCGTGAACTGCATATGGCGAATCCCATATTACGGAACAATATTCTAAATAAGGTCTGACTAACGAGCAATAAATAATTTTAAGGCTATTTATATCTCTAAAGTCTTTACTATTACGTTTAAGGAAGCCTAACAATGAGTTAGACTTGGCAATGACATAATCATAATGAAAAAAGAAACTTAACTTATTGTCAAATATGACACCAAGATCTTTCACTTCATCAGAACGCTGAAGTCTAAGATCATTTATAAAATAATTATGCAAAATTGTAGTACTAATACGATATGCCGAAAAAACTTTACATTTAGAAATGTTAAGTTCCAAAGCATTACGATTGCACCACTCCGACAATCTATTAATATCTGACTGAAAACGAATGCAATCAGATACATTTTTTATCCGCGAAAATAATTTCAAATCATCAGCGAAAGTCAAAACATTACAAAATTGAAATAGTTATTTCATGAACATCATTTATAAATAATATAAATAGCAACGGGCCCAAATGACTGCCCTGTGGAACACCGGAAGTAACTTCTATAACGCGAGAAGTCAAACCATCGACTTTAACCATTTGCCTTCTATTAGTCAGGTAATTACGAAACCATTTTAACATTGATGAATGAAAACCCAAAGACTTTAGCTTAGCCAAAAGAAGTGTGTGATGCACCCTGTTAAACGCTTTCGTAAAGTCAGTATAAAGTACATCAACTTGTAATCGTTCATCAAAACTATTAAATATATAATTAGTCAACAAAGCCAAATTAGTAGCACATGATCTACCACGAACAAAGCCATGCTGACTATTTGAAATAATTTGTTTTACCGCGAAAAAGAGTTTGTCCTTAACAATACTTTCAAACAATTTTGGTATTGCAGAAAGCTTTGATATAGGCCGATAGTTTACTACATTTTGCCTTAAACCGCTTTTATAAATAGGTGTTATGAACGAATATTTCCATTCATTTAAGAAGTTCCCAGTTACAAGAGACTGGTTAAAAATAATTTTAAGTGGATGAAAAACGGATGACAAACATTTTTTTAATATTACCACAGGAATCCCATCTGGGCCAGGGTTGCTATTTAAATTTAGTTTTTCTAACGCGTTTATTAAATCGTCATCCGAGAATTGCAACACACCGATGTCCAGAACTTCAGGAATCATAATGTTATGATTTCCTGTTACCTGCACATGCGACTTATTGTACACTGACTCAAAGAAGATTTCAGTCATACAAATACACCGATACTTTTCAAGACATAACTGGCTTCACGAATACATGGTCAAAAATCGTCAAATGATTGTAAGGACTTTTCTTTGTATTACGAATTCATGTAAATACATTTTGGTATGTCAGAGCAGAGGGAAACGAGACACCAGAACGGCTGCAAGATGAGGCTCTAATTTTTTTAACAGCTAAAAGCTGCATTTACGGCACTATACTGAGTTTAGCTAAACAACAATCTAAACACGATATAATCGTAGCTTGTGACCCGCCATAAATAGTAAAAAATCAAAACACCAGTTGCCTTTAATAAAAATAAAATTCCGTTACTTATCGGAGAATTGATTGTATACTACAGGCTGTCCGCCGGGAAGGTATACTACTTTGTTTTGCCGCCATTTTGGTAAACATTAGTCTTGACAGTCGTGAAGTAGATACTTGGCAAATTTACTATGAAAAAATATTCGATAAAGCAACGTGTTTTAATCGTTAACACATTTTATCAAAATCAATCATAGATTACTATGAAGCTGAGAAAGTTACGTGTAATTTTTGGGAGAAACAAAGTGCCAACAAAACGCACTATTTATCGTGTAGTGAATGAGGGTCTGTAGGCGATAGGCCCAAGCATGGACGACCACAACGTACTGCAAGATCGGCTGAAAACATTAATGATGCTCAAGGAAGTGTTCAAAACAATCCATCAACCTCAATTCGACGCCGTGCTCAGGAGCTTGGTCTTCAAAGAACAACTTTGGCGATAATTTTGCAAAGGATTTGCATTTGTTTCCATTTAAGATTCAGTTGACACAAGAGCTTCTTCCACAAGACCATTTACGCCGCCAATAGGATGTTACAGCTAGCCCATGACAACTCCGATTTCTATGAAAAAATCCTTATAAGTGACGAGATACATTTGAATGGATATGTGAATAAACAGAATAGTCGGTTCTGGGCAATGGAAAACCCTCAAATTATTCATCAGTCACCTTTGCATCCATTTGAAGTTACAGTCTGGTGTGGAATGAAAACGGCGTTACGGCAACTGTTAATGGGGAGCGATATCGTGATATGATTGAACATTTTTAATGCCACAACTTCATGCTTTGGGCTTGATTAACATGTGGTATCAACAAGGCGGTGCCACATCGCATACAGCCAGGGTTACAATGGAATTACTGCGAGATCTCTTTCCACAACAAGTATTTAAAGAAATGGTGATGTTGATTGGCCTCCACTGTCGCCTGATTTGACCGCTCCGGACTTCTTTTCGTGGGGATATCTGAAAAGCAAGGTTTATGCAAACAAACCAGAAACGCTTGAGCAACTCAAACAAAATATTCGTGATGAGATTAATGAAATACCGCGTGAAATGTGTGAGAATGTAATGAAAAATGTGCTCAAAAGGGCTCGCATTGGTGAGACTAACAGAGGCGGACATTTACCCGATATTATGTTCCAGACATAAGTGCAGACATAAAATAAAACATTTATCAGGATATGATCCATTCTCTTTCATTTAATCAAAAATTATAAACAAACAAAGTAGTTAGTATACCTTCCCTAACACTCCATGATCGCGGCTTATTCTATTTAGCTACTTAGAAATGTTTTCATTTTACCTAATCTTTGTGGCCACTGATAAGCTAAGCTACCAACTTTTCAAGCTTTCAATACCAAGTTGATAAATGTGCATCTTGAGCATCTACGTTGGGTATTTAACAGTTAGCTTGGCAGAGGTTCTGTAAAAGAATACCAGTGCGGTGTCAAGGCTGCAGAGTTCTTTGAACAAACACACTAAGCTGAATACACTTCATAGATCTGATAGAATACTAACCAACTCTAAGAAGGAGGAGCAACAATAATTGACAGGCACCATAACCTCTACGGTTTGCAGTTTGGTCAACGATATGGGCTATCACGAAGAACAGGAATGGCCTAGATGGGATTTCTGTGGTTACAAGTTGATGTACTTTACACAGACCTTACAAAAGCGTTCGACAGGTGCTTCACACCCTTCTTTGTCTTTGGATTCTAATTCAAAGAAAGCAAATGGTTAAAGTCGATGGTTTGACTTTTTACGTTATACATAGAAGTTACTTCGGGTGTTCCACAGGGCAGTCATTTGGGCTCGTTGCTATTTATATGATTTGTTTATGACGTTCATGAGATATTTCACTTTTGTAAGGTTTTGACTTTCGCGGAAGATTTGAATAAATTTTCTTAGATAGATAATGTTACTCAATCAAACATTAATAAATTGTCGGAGTGGTGCAATCGCAATGCTTTAGAACTTAACATTTCTAGGTGTAAGACTTCAACGTGTTTATAAAGTGAAAGATCTTGGTGTCATATTTGACAGTAAGTTAAGTTTGTCTTGCAGCCGTTATGATTATGTCATTACCAAGTCGAACTCATTGTTAATAGTAAAGACTTTCGAGACAAAAATAGAATTAAAATATATAGCCATATGCATTTCATGAACTTAGATTCGAAAGAGTCCAAAAGAGAAACTTCACTAGTTATAGGGTTCGTAAATTGAATATGTTTGATTAGCTTCCTAATTAAGGTGTAAGTTAGTTGGGCAGCAAACTTCCGTCATATTCTTAACTATCACATTGATTTCCCAGAATTGATCTTTCTTTTAAATATAGATGCTTTTCAAAGGTTACTGCGGGTTAGAAGCTTATTATATACAGATAGGCATAGAACCAAGTATGGCAATAATATCACAGGGAAAGAATGAAAGCTATTCTTTCATCTTTCTCTATTTTCAAATCTGCTTAATGACATTTTCTGCATTCCAAATGCACTGCGAGCTTTGTTTATTCTATTGTTAATACCCAGGTCCGTTCCGTCATCGAGTGCTATGAAACTGCCCAGATAATTAAACTAAGTGACCTCCTCTATGGGTCTCTGCCTCAGAATAACTTGTTGGGTTTGGCCAGCCACTTCCCCATGTAGTTGCAGCGAATAACATATTGATTGAGTGTTGATTCCCATGAGACATATATCGTCATACTATCTAGGTCTATGTAGCTAACTTGTCAAACTGACTCCATTGGATACCATGTTTTTCAGTTTCAGCCACCGTGGCAGTCATTACATCGTCGATTGCAAGCAAAACAAAATTGGTGACAAGACATCTCCTTGTCTCACTCCCTGACGCACATCAAAGGAGTCGGAAAGCTGTCCATTGTACAAAACGAAACACCTTGCCTTGTTGTAAGGCTCTTTAAAGAGAAAACCAGAAAAGGCTACCTACTATTTTCCAAAAAGTTTGATTTGCGGCTTAAATGTAAGAATATAAGCATGACTATTAAAACTTCAGACTGCATTGATTAAACAACACAAGGCTAGTGTTCTGCTTGGGTTTTTCCATGATCTGCGTTTGTGCGCTATCGCCTATCGGCACTGATAGGCTTATGTCAATTCAATAAAAGGTTATCCAGCAAATTGGCTCCAATGTAGGGCCCAATTTTTAGGGTCTGCTTTATAATGGATCAGGCATTTCGAGTGTCGATGTTCTTCAATTATAATCAAATAAACTAGTCAAATTGGGTAACAATTGCGGTCTTAGCTTTATTCCGATCAGAACTCAATTTGTCTCTTTTTACAAAGATGCATTTAACACCATACCTAACTTTTAGGATCTCTCAATCAGTGCCAGCTAAGTTAGACTGCATTGAACCGAAAACGCAAAGGAAAAGAAAAGGAATGGTTGTCCTATAGTCTTGCTTAAGATCAGTAGCCTCATCAAACACTCGATGCTCGACAGATCAGAATGAACCCAACGCTATACAACAGATGGCTGTCTCACGAAATCGATTCCAAGTCAGTCTAATTGCCTGCCCAATTTTTGTTTGTTTGCGTGGAAGAAGTCCACATATGACTAACGGAAAAAGGCAGAGGAAGGACCAGTCCGTTTATGTTTTTGGACGACTTTACCGTGACCCAAATTCTCACCAAAATATCGTCTCTTCTCAATAAAAGTCTTCAGATTCCTCACAAGATCCGACAAAGACAGTGAAAGACAGACAGTTTAGGGTCACATCGATGTCTCAGGGAATTTTGAAGCTAATGAGTTGGCTTGACGAGGATTGCACTAACAAAAACAAGGTACCAGCTAAACTAATGCGGAGTCGGAATGGAAATATAGCCGAGATATTGGAGCAGAAAAGATACAACGAACTTTAAAAACTTAAAAGGATTCCTCTCTACCTATAACCCTACTGCATCCCCACTGGTTGGCCTATGGAATTCGCCAGGTAAGCTTCAAAAAGTATGTGCTTTAACAAACATTATCACCGGACACTCTGCGATAGTTAGCTATGCTCAAAGACTGGGCTTCTCCTACATTGACCTCCTTAAAAAATTGCAACTCAACTTGATTTATACCTTTTTCATAATATCAACGATGCCTACAAAGTAGGAATAACTAATTTCATTAAACAAAAATAATCGGTTGTAGAATGAACCTTTCATGGCATCATAATGAGCTTTTCTATGTCTAAATGTATCTCATCTTACCAGCCGGCCATTCCTAGTTGCAGACGCATGTCTCGTAGTACATGCGATACATTTAGGATTTAACAAAATGTTCGCATAAAATTGATAACCGACAATGTCACCCCTACCTCTTCAAATGCGTCTTCAACAAAAAAAAAACCCGCTTTAAAACTTTCACAAATCAAATAGCAAATACAAAATCGGTACTTAAATTTTGTTACACAATTTTGTTTCACAATAAAAGAGAGAAAATGAGAAAACTCACTAAAAATATACCTGCACTCCAAATCTATCTTGGTATTTACCTCGCGTATCTATCCCTCCAAATATCAATTGCATCTACGACAAAAAAAGCACCCAACGATTTCTCAATCTGCTGCAATTTTTGGCGCGCTTTCAATTTCTAAATTTATTACCAAACTATAAATAATTTATTTTCAACCAAAGGAAAAACAACTCGGAAAACATACTAAGTAATCTGTGAATGTACTAAGCGCACTCGCATTCTACATCTCTCTCTCTCTCTCTTTTCTTCATCGGGAGTCATTAAACTTACCGAAAACAACAAATTTCCGCCTAAAAGTTTGATCTTCTATCTGAAATGAAATGAAATGAAAAAAAAAATCAACCACATGAAATACCATTAAAAGTGAAGAATGCGATTAGTACACGATAATAATTAAAAATAAATTAACTCATCTGTATATTTGTATCTGAAGGAAAAAAAAACACACAAAAATCATTCATTCAACCGGCCGGCTCATTGTTTGTTTAAATCATTAAAGCGACAACAAAATGAGTCAAATAATTAAATAATAATCAAGCTTTTGGTTAAGAGTGACAAAAGAAAACAAACAAAAAAATAACTGCGTTTTCTGATAAGACTGCAATCGAAAACCGCACAATCCAAGTAAAGTTAAGAGGTAAAAATGCTGTAATCGGAGCAAAAAATAAAGTAAGCATTTCCAGACGATAACGTAATCTGTTCTTCGATTACGTGAGGTTATGGGAATTTTCAGGCAACATCCGAGTTTTGCGCCGGTCATGAGTGTGTATGGCAAAAACATTAACTAAGCGGGCTATTGTTCGTTTTATGATTCGACGCGTGACTCTTTGAGGAAGGTCACGTTTTTTTTGTGAACAAAATTTGTGTTTTTTCTTTGTGGCTCGTTTAAACATTAGGTAGGTGGGCGCGAAGTGGATTGTTATCGATAATCGATGAGTTTTACTCTTATTTCAAGTGCTCTCCTGACATTTTAAACTTACCCGCAAAAATAGGGGGACTTAAGTTGCGTAATGATGGGGAATTATGAGACTTGAATGTATCGCAAAGGTCAGGGCCGTAGAAAGAACTTTTTAATCGTTGTAACGCCTACACGTTGTTGTCAGATTTTATGAATTTAAAGTGAATCCGAAGGTCCTTACATAAAGGACCCGGACATATGTCTCGATCGGGTTTATTCCATTTTTTTTTTCCAATTATGGGAAAATTTAATCAAATAATGGCAAGGTCTTTGGAAATTGGAATTATTGCTAAAGAGCCACACCCGGCAAGAGGTGGCGCTGCTGACAACGCAATATAGCGAATATAAAGAGAACTTAAAAAAAACTTTTCCGTCTTTTCCACGTATACCAACAAATAGCGCTGAATTTCGGAAACTTCCGCACTCCTTTCCCAAGCTCGTTGGACAAATATTTCTAAAAATACTTAAACAAACAAAGGCCTTGAGAATGAGCTACAAGCAGTCTCCGTCTCACTCAACAGAAGCACTCTACGCGTGGAGGAAACTTTGGAGAGACTTTGCATTATGGACAATTCCGGCGGGTGCATAAGAAAAGTACCCCTTAGCTGCGCAAACAGGCTGATCTAAAAAATAAATCGCTCTGCGAAAGACAAGCGTAATTCTTAGAATTCTAGACCAAAAAGTCGTAGACAGGGTTCACACCCCTAGGCAATAAAAATTGCTTACAAGTTTGCCAGTCTACCAGCGATGGGATCCATGCCTAAAAGGCAGAGATCACTTTATAAAGAATCTAACATGTCAAAAAGTGCTAGAAAAACAACCAAAACCTTATGTGAACGATAGTCTCATTGTAAGGTAGTGGCCCGAATTCAGATCCCAGTATCTGGGTTCCGGCTAATTTTTTCGGCAGTTCTCACGTCCTCCACCTGCAAAAACATCAGGCAACAGAAAACCAGTCGATCCATGGTTATCATTCCACGATTCCCTTAGTGCAGGCTACAAATTTATTGGTCAACTGCAGCCTCAGGGAAGTAAATGTGAAGGTTTTAAAGCATGACCAATGTAGTGATGCAGTGCTATCCGAACTGACAGAATCTGCCTCAGTCTCTTCCGCAACCGACAAAGTAATAATTGAGAGAAACATACCAATGCCGAGCACACAGCTAGTAGGTAGGTATTTGAAAAGATAAACAAGGGTATTGCCTTAAACCCGGAAAACTTTCCCAGCTGTTCAGACGAAGTTGTTGTTCCCAATCGTTAATTAGCTCAATTGACTCTGCAATAGGGTTCTGGTCGTAAAAATGCAGTTTGTCTAGACAGTTTGTCTGCGGATTCGTTGCCTGAAATACCTTGGTGACCAGGTACCCATCAAAATTTGTCTTTGTTGTGTTTGGCTAGGTTTTGCAAGGCATCGTAACAGCACTCCACTGTCACAGAACTAATAGTGCTGCTTGACTATCCGAGAGGATGAGAATTCTTATCTCATTGGCATGGATTTCCGCCTGAAATACCGTGGGACACATTCCCATGGGTATCGAAACTTTCGTGTTGGGTTGAAAGACAGCGCCCAAGCAGCGGCGCCTTGCTTTTTTAAAAATTTGAAATTTCATAGAAATTTTTTCCCTTCCCGTTTTCAAAGAACAAAATATCGCTCCACAAAGAATGTGTTCAGTAGTTTACCTTGCAGGAAAAACGATTGCACGACTCTACTTAATTTGACAGAACTGTTTTGTCGAAATTGCTTGCAATTGGGATCTATGATATTCTTGCTCGAACTGTTCAATTCAAGTTCTTTTGAACGTTTTGAAGACTACAACTCACCAAATAAATGCTGGTGTTCCCCAAGGCTCCCTTTTGTCTCCAACTGTCTTTCTTATTTTTATACATAATCTACTGTCTGCTACTTCTGACATGCGCAATGTAGTCTAGAAAGCTGATTTTGTCAAGCCTACTTTCGGGCTCTCGACCCGTGAAGAGTTTCTGCCTAAGACAAGGTAGCCTGTCATCCTCTGCGATCCCGGTCATGCTTGTTCCAGCAAGCGCTTATGTACAGAACTTGGTACAGCTAGAGAACTAAAACTAGAGTTCGCCACGGTATATTTTACTCCATTATACCTCCTCGCACAAAGGACCAAATAGGTTAGGTTAGATTGAAGTGGCAGTTAGTGGGCCTAATTCACTTAGAGGGCTCCTTCAAAAGTTTAGTGGGAAGCTTTCTAATCTTTGAAGATTTTTTTTTTCGAAGGAGCCCAGTATTAACTCTCCTTTGCTGCTTATCGTCCAGTCGTATAGCAGAACTTGCGGGATATAGGTTCTGTAGAGCATGTACTTTGTGCTTCGAGTCAGGAGTTTTGAACCCACTTGCTTCGCCGGATCTGCACTAAGATGTCATTGGTAGAGCTGATATTTACACCCATTCGTGATAGTGACATTTTGTTCTTGTCAATTTTTAACAGCATGTGGCTCTTGTCAAGCCTTAAGCTGAGGCCATAGTGATTTAAGTATATTACATGTAAACTGCTTCGATTATGTTGTGCGTGAAAAAAGGACAAACCCCTTTCTCGCCGCAATCAGTCACCTCGCCGCCGTCTCTTTGTGAAACACTTTTGTTCGAATCGATTTGCATTTACATAGGTACCTACTTCCATTTTGGCACGCCCATTACAATACGCCTCTGGGCAAATTCACATTCCAGTAACAATTACAGTCACGCATTCTCGTTAACTTACAATTCAAAACGTTGCAGCGAGTAATTTATTAATCCCATAATCGAATATCAATTATTGTCTCAATCTCTTCGCTGTTAAGAACCAAAAGTTTGTCTCAAACAACGCGAAGTATTCAAATTCAGACGCCTTTCTAGATGCACGCGCTCAGCGGATGGTCTACCGCCGCAACCAATACTCGTTTATATATTATACATCTTCTTTAGCTATAGCTACATCTCCGCCAATAAATTATTCCAGCTACGCAGCGCAATTCACTCGCACATTCCCACACACATAATGCCAAAGAAAATTAAAAAAAAAAAATACACCATTCGCCATTTCGCGAAATACGCTCTACAATCGCGAATTAGTGTATATATGTATGTATCTGTCACTCATGTAGAACGGGTTACAAATTCCATAGCCACCCCGCAATCAACATCTCACCACACCACACTACCACATCGAACCGCATGATCTTGACCTCTCCACCGATTTATAACACTTGCAATTGCTTTCAAATGCACTCTGTATCTATCAATCTAAGTTGGTTTTTTCATTTTGTTTTCTTTAACAAGACATTTAATTAAAGAAAAAATCAAGAAAGCAACAAAGATAATGTATACGTCGTTTAGCAAAACATTCTACGAACAAACAAAAAAAATGCAGAAGCACATGGTCTATAATTTTTTACATTTTGTAGTATAATGGCGCCTCCAACCCCCGCCCCGGACACACCTGAAACACGTTTTTCTTTAACCAAACAAAAGTATTTGTCTTCGTTTTCTTAAATTCACTAAAAAGAATCACTTTTTTTTATAAGAAACTGCAAACATTTTACTGTACACATTCAAAAGTACAAAAAAAAAAATAAAAAAACAAAATGGTGGGTGGATGACGATGACGAATGGTTCTGGTATAAGATATCAAAAAAAAAAAAAGAAAAAAAAAACCTCCAAATACATAGCAAAAATAGAACTCACACAATCGAAATATTGTTGTGCGGCAACCCTCTCAAAACATGCACAAAGCGCAAAAGTCAAATTCTGTCCGTGCCGGCATTTTTATTCATTATTTGTGCAAAAACTTTTTCACTTATTTTTATATCTTTTTTTCCAAAAAAAAAAAAAAACCTCAACACTCAGCAAAATACTATGTATTCTTTTTTTTTTGCTTCAATTTCTTTTCCCTGCCGTTTCAATGTTTACACATCCGTAAACAAAACAATTCTCTCTCAGGTTTCGGTTTCTATTTTTCTTTTCAATTTTCATGTTTATTTTATTTTTTGTTAATTTTTTTTTCTCACTGTTTTTGTGTTTTTTTTTTTTTTTTTTGCAAATAAGAAAAATGAAAGACGACAGTTGGAAAAAAGAAAAACGATAAAAATATCGGAAACTCACGGCGAGTGAAAGTATACGCAAAAAGCCCAACAAACACCAACTAAACTAAATTGCAAAGCTTTTCCTATGGTGGAGCATGAACGGCAATACAAAATGGCAAGCAGAATGGAAAAAAAAAAGTACCTAAGTATCTTATCATATGTGAATGTGAATTGTGAATTGACCCCTGCGAAGCTTTGCCAAAGAGAGTGGGAGACTCGTCGGTACACAGAAAGAGAGGGCGAGAGAGAGCTTAGATACAGATACATGTTCTGTTTGATTGGGTTTGTGTTAGAAAAAGGGGTAAGGTTAAGTGCGAGAGTTGACGTTGGTATGGAATAGTAGTAAGGTTTAGTACGTTTTAGATTTCACTTGCCGACCAACTTACATTTCAATTTCTTTAAGGTTCGATAGGCAAAGGTTTCTATTAAGCAGAAAAAACTATTTACTTGACTTGACAACTAAGCGAGATATCGCAGGTTTGAATACACTCCAGTACCGCCTTAAATTTGTATTTGCTGCAAAATTCTTGACAAACATCCAAGAGAAACAATTTCCATGGGAAGCTTCTTAAATTTTGTTGGGAATCATTATTAAACTAAAAGGACCTTCCATTCATGTCAAATCTTCAAGCTGGGTTTAAAGTACCTTATGGGCCGTTAAGCCCTAAACATATTTATTTTAACGTGCATTAAAGTTGTAAAACTCATTAACTGAAACTTTATGAAAGACTTGATTTTGGCTTGCATAATTTAATTAGCAAAGTCTTATAGATGTGAGAAACATTTTTTTGAACTTTGAATAAATAAAGAAAAGTTTTTTTTTCGTTTGACGTCGATGAATCGATCGTGATGTTAAAAACATCCAAACTGCGCTCGAATTTTAGAAAACTCGAATACAAAAAATGGGTTGTAGGATTAAAAAAAACAAGAGCTTTCGTTAGCGGCTTAACGTGTTTATAACTTAAGCTTGAACCTTTAGAAAACTTAAACTCTACTCTGCCCTAAATTTCCTTTATTTTAACTTTCTTTGAGTGGGAAAAGAATGGCACCTTTGGTGAAAGCAAGAACCACACTAAATCCATTTTTGATTTAATAAGATTTGCAGAACCTGTTGGTACATCTCTTCTGTTGGTTGAGAAGTACCTTAGAAATGTTAGCTACATTGTCCTTCAAGCGATAATAAATAATGTTAAATTTTTCGACGTTTTACACGATTTCAGATAATAAAAGGAAATTCCTTGCGATACCAAATTCTTCAGAGAGATATGGCGAGAAGAAAACCGACTTCCAGTCAACAAAGAACCAGTCGAACATTTACGAACAAAAGGCTTTCAACATCTGTTGAAAAAAGACGATGCTAGTTAATACATACTTTATCAAAATAAAATAAAAGGGTGTATCTGCCCACCGTCTAAAGTAAATGTCTTGGTATAAACATCTTCTTGTTCTCTCCATTTAACGGCGAGGTTATGGTCAGGATTATACGGATCATAACCCTACCACTTCACTGCACTCCTACTGGTCCGCCTGTGGGGTTCGCCGGTTCGTCCTCAAAAAATATCTGCAGGCTTCCCACTTTTTGAATCACTTCATAATTGGGACCAATCAAATGCTGGTGTTTCTGCATTTGTGTGATCCAAGAGTTTTTAGGCCTGCCTCTTTTACGCGATTGTATGGGATCGTTGATTGCCATTGGCATTTTTACGGGGTTCGTTGGATCCCTCCTTTGAACATGACAATACCAACTGAGTCGGTAGTGCTCCAATTTTTTCGAGATGGGTTCTTTGGCTTTAGGGCTTCCTCGGATTTCGGAACTTGTAATTCCATCAAGCTTTGTTACTCCTCCTGTCAACTTGCCCTCATACTTTTTGTACATTATCCAGCATTGTTAACCGTATGTGGGCGCCGGACGCACAGCTGCGGTTTGGAGCCTTTCTTTCAGCAGAGTTTTCCTGCCATTTCATCTACCGTTAATGCTTACACGATGATTGATGTCCATCTTACAGATATTTGAACTTTTCACACTTGGGAACCACCACCTCATTCAAATAAATGTCCGGAATGGGTTGGCTTGGGTCAGAGAATGGGCAGTACAGAAACTCTGTATTTTTATGGTTAATCAGATACCTTTTTATGGCTCGGTGCAGGGAAGTCTGATCATAACTTATGATGGTTCCATCGTCAGCAAAGAATAACTGATGCACTTTAGGGTCCGTCACTTTTCCCTCAAGCAGATAATCTAGGACTGTATAATAAAGAGCAAAGGACTTAAAACACTTCCCTGGTGAACACCTACTTTTATTGGGAATTTATCGGTGACTCCAGCGGGACATCAGGAACTCATCGTTGTTTTAGCACTACCCATATCTCTTGGTTGTCAATTTTGGTATAAACATCAAATCCACGAATGACATGCTTAGTGAAGAATTACCTTAAGAAACCGTTGCAAAACAAACTTCCTGCAAGTTTTAATATACGATAAGGAGGAAGCAGAGTTTATTTTGTGCTCCTTCGAAAATTAATATTCAATATTTGGTTCTGCGTAGGCCACATCAAACATATGCACAATAGTGCTCCAGTCAAGAGGTTTAAGACGGCAAGGAAGAACGAACCGCATTCAAATACCAAGCCATCTCGGATGTCAAGCACTTGGTCTCAGGCAGGGGCTCTTCATGATATCAGTAAGTAAGTAATGCACTTAGAATCCCAGTGTAACTGCCTTAAAATTCCGTTACTTTTATATAAGTGTAGCCAGTTGCATTCCACCACTACAGCAGTTCAATCGCAATACGAATGTGGAATGATCTACCCCCCAATGATCTACCCCGCTCTGTTTTTCCTACACATTATAGTTTACAGACATTTAAAACCAACGTACATCGGTATCCCCTTTTTCCTAATCCTTCACTTCCCGAATGCCCGCACTGTGTTACTTCACTATAAGGGTATCCAAAATCTCTTAAAAGCGCGTACATTATAAAAAAAACTATCCGTATTGAAAGCGCAGAAACCTTTTAAATTTGGTATTTGCTTTGCAAAGCAATTGAAACAAACTTCGTTCCGCAGTACTTTCCTGCTACTTTCCCACAACTCGACACTGTCAACACAGTCAGACAAAGTCAGAGAGCAAAAGAGAACCCCATAATGACACACAAAATTGTTAAATAATTTTTTTTATGAGTAGCTATGGCAGAGTGGCAGACGGCATCCATCTTTAAGAAGACTGTATCTAATGGTATTTGCTGCTGCTGCTTGTTGTCATTATTTTATTTCAATTTTTTGATTTCATGAACAACATCACATCTGTTAATATATTTTAAGAAACTCATGCTTGAGTGCTGTGGTGCTGGTGCTTGATGAGTAAAAACATCTGCCAATGACGTCATTTCGTCGATCAAATAAAGCAAAGCTCCCCCACATCCCACCAACGAATACCACCTAGGTTTGATTTTTTTCTTTTTAACATTTTATACAAAATGTATCTAATGCTAAGCGCACTCAATTTGAACTCTCGTATCTGCATAAAAAAAAACACACACACATACAAACTCTACCTAATTGTGTATTTAATATTTCTATTGTGCTTTATCTCTCAATCTCTCACTTTCGACGTGAATATGACGTGACGTCCACAATCACAAGCGAGCGAGCGAACGAACGAACGAAACGAAGGCGGCTTGATTTGATGGGTGATCGACTTCTGCTCCTGGGTAAATGAACGATGCTTTCAATTTTATTTCGACATTGTTTTGTTTTTCTTGTGCGAAATTGCAACTTAAAAATAAAAAAAAATGAAAATATTAAATAAATTCCATTTTGAAATGAAACAAAACAATACAAGAGATATTTTTGTGTTATCAGTTTTTTTTGCGTAAGTAAACAATAATACAGTGAAATGATAATAAATATACACAAAATACAAACTTTTTGTTATAGTTGTGATTTTGTTTATATGTACAAACATATGTACGTACATACATCGGAAGGTATAGTGTGTTGTCGCATTGTAGCTCTACATAGAGACTTAATTAACGAAGAAAAGTATCGCTTAAGTTATTTTTACATTTTCGTATTGTTATCGCAAAAATAATAAAAATTGCACCACTATAATACGTACGTACGATCGAATGGGGGAGTGGTGGTGGAAGGTGGTAGTTTTAATGTTGACCATTGTTATTATTTTTTCTTTTCCTTGTTTTTTGTTTTTTGGTTTAGTTAGCGCAAATTTGTGTGTGTTCTGTTTTTTTTTTTTGTTGAGGTACCCAACATTTGGCCCGCATTACTCAATGACGCTGATTGTTACGGTTTCTGATTTATACTTCAGTTGATTACCTGAGTGACTGACTGAAATGGGAAAGGGGTGGTAATGAACATAAAATAATAATTCTTATGCAAACGGAAGTAGGTATAAACACCTGAACAGCCAATGAAAATCGGAAATTGGTGGGAACCGCATTTTTGTAGTTCACATTCAATTTTTATTTTCATTTTGGATTTCACATGAATTTACAATAATCACGGATGTGGTTAATTTTATAAACTGAACCGGTTCGTTATTATCATCATCGTCGTCGTCGTCGTCGTCGTCGTCGCAAGTGAGATTAAATAATTCTGTTTCTGTTTTGTTAATTAAAGGCGTTGCTTGTTGGATGAGTCTGTAAGTATTTATTTTTTCTTAGACTGCAATCAGAATGAGAAAGTAGATAGTATTTGAGTTAAGGGGAAGAAGCGGTCTGGGTTTTGTATTGACAGAGTATCGAGTCACCTCTTAATCTACTATTTTTAGTGGTTATCATTAGCGTAGTAGCATAAGGTCGGGATGATTTGATAGTTAAACGGAATTAACTTTAGTACTTTCTCAAAAAAAAAAAAAAAATTCTTAGCAGCACTTTGACGATGCCAATATGATGGTTGATTTAAGTGGCAACTAGCACTAGGAATTGAGTAAAGGAAAAAGGAAAATGATTTTTTTTGTGAAGTGCTATAGTTGGACAGGTGCGCATAGCACCTGTAATACCTATAGACAGGCAATTCTTTGATGCTTATGCAGCTTATTTGCCATTGTCAATTCAAGAACTTTTGGCCACCAAATTTCGTATGGGTCTAATCTTCATGACATACAACCAGTATATCATTTTTGTGGGCTCAGACCCCAAGTGCTCTCGTACATACGTCTACTGGCCCACATGGCTCTGGTAGCTCGTTCAGTGACAGACTTGATATGTGCGTTCCAGTTAAGTCAACTATCAAAGAATATTTAACCTAACTAGAGTTCACTAGGGTAGTATCTCTAACAAGACTTTTTAAGAAGCCCTTTCCTGGTCAAAGGTACTAGATCGGTTTTGGAAGGGTTGATGAATAGTCCCTTAATGTCGCACCATTCTATAACTTGAAGTAGATCACGCTGCATGGCATAGGGAATGCTCATGAGCAAGATGGCCTTGTGGGACATCTGATAATACTCGATTTTCTTCCGAAAACAGACATGTTCAATATAATCCCAGACACTATGGTTAGGGAATATTGTTTTGGTAGTCTGTTCAAGGTAGAAATATTTAACCGCGAAAACTGGCTCACTGGTGTCCTGAACGTGGACCCCAAAGGTCTAGTTAGGTACACTGATAGATCAAAAATGGATTCCAAACTTGGAGCTGGCGTCTTTGGCCACATACACCAAAATTTCTATACCAATGGGAAATCCATGCCATTGAGGTCTGTGCGAGATTAAACATTACTAAAGTTATGGCGGAAAAATATATATATTTTCAGATAGTCAAGCGGCTCTCCCAGCACTGTCGTCTAATACACGGGACTCGCTGACAGTGAAATGCTGCCACGATGCTATGCAAAGTTTGCTGGGCAAACTCAACAAAGTCAAACTTGAATGGGTCCCCGGCCACCAAGGCAACGAATTCGCGAACGAATTAACAAGAGCTGATTCAGAATCTAGGTTCTTTGGACCAGAACCTTTGTGTAGTTTCATTTGGGCAGCTTCCTTAAGACAAATTGACTGTTGGAAGGATAAACTTCGTCTAGCCTACTAGGAAGTTATTCCGGGGTCAGACAACCCAAAAAAAAACTCATTAACTCATAACAAAATGAATTTGTGCCCGGAGACAGAATGAAGGTTCTGCATGGAAGAGGACGAATCCTCTGAAGACGTTGCTGAATTATTTTTGCAATCAGTAGGCCTTTTGACATCTTTGTCAATAGTAAGTTACAACCAATCACGACATTATCCAAGCTTTTTGAAGACGGCAGGAAGACACAAGACACTGACACGGGACACTGACTTCGTCGCTTCGAAATCACGCCTGGCCATGGGGGAGAGACACTCGATTCCAATAAAAATTTATGAGCAACGATTTTGAGTAGGTACTCCTTCCTGATCGCCCAGAATGGAACATCGACTTTAGTCAGAGAGATACCTACATATATGCAGATGGTTTCTTCACGAACGGTCTCTCTGGAGCCGGAGTTTACTCTAGAGATTATCGGACCAAATTATCTGAATCCTTACGTAGACAAATCACTGTCTTTCAAGCAAAGATCTTCGCGGTCGCATATATCGTTTAAGAAAAAGTTTGTACATATTCTCAAATAGCCAAGCTTCTATTACATCCTGCTCTGCTGCTGCGATCACCTCCAAAATTGTGGGAGAGACCATAAGCCAGATGAACAGGTTGGGTAAATGCAACTCTGTTACTCTTGGCTGTGTTGCCGGTCATACTGTTATTCAGGGTTATATAAGAGCTGACGCTATTGCCAGACAAGGCACATTATCAGCCTTTAATGGTCTACAAATTTCCATAGGATGCTGCTCATCAGTCTACAAAAGTGAAACTTTGGCGAGCTATCTGGAAAATACGAAACGGCAGCACACTTTATATGTGAATGCCCGCTTGTAAGAACCAGACTGGCTGTCCTTGGCAAACACTTCCTCCGCGAAGATGATCTGAATCAGATTGAACTAGCCGACCTCCTTTGCTTTGCTAAAATCACTGGCAGGTTCAGTAATCCGTTGTGTACTAACAGTACTCTCGTAAGTTTGAGGAGCCATTGCTTACTAATAGGTCTAAGTGCTTTGCTTGTTTTCTGGAGAACCCCTACCTAAATACATACATACAAGTTCGGAAAGACTAGCTTTTTGGGTTTAGAGATCCCAAAAGAGTCAACCAAAGCCTAAATCGGTTCAAAATTGAAGGTAGAAGTATAGTGATATTCACTCGTTCGTTCCATATTTGATCGTTGCACCATTTAGGTTTCGTTAACGAGTTCAGGGCCAAATTAGAAGGAAGCCTAAATATTTTACACAATATCGAATGTGTGGTCATTTCAACGAAGGTTGTGAGTATTAAAGTTTCGTTTCTTCGTGACAGACGACAGAATTGTGTCTTGAAAGTATTCAATTTATCATTAGGTTCAGCCAGTACTGTCTTCGAGGTAATTAAAGAGTAAACTGTAAATAACTTCACAAATTTATACTAGAAAACGTTTCTACATCCCTCCATAAAAATTAAGGCTTGACGCAAAGGACAAAATGAGTATGGCGCCAAGTTTTAAGCGATAAGCAGGAAGGGGCTGTGAATATAGGACTTTTGTAAGAAATAAATTTAGCTTGACGAACATTCTGTCCTTGTTTAAAGAGGTCGAGGTGATGAATATAGTAAAAGGTAGTAAGGGACTTTGTCTACCTCGGCTCTAATATCAAATCTGAAAACGACATCTCCTCAGAAATCAAACGAAGAATAAAGCTTGCCAATCGCTGTTTATTTGGGCTGTGAAGCCAACTATTTAGTAAAGCCCTCTCTCGAATAACTAAGGAAACTCTATCTTTCCCCTTATAATCCCAGTCTTGCTGTATGGTTTCGACGCATGAACTCTTTCTACGGCGGATGAAGATATCCTCGATCCCTTCGAGATAAAAATTCTTCGAAATATATTTGGTCCCGCATCCGTTGACGGGTTATGGAGGAGATGTTTTAACGAGTAACTCTTCAAGCTGTACAGCCACAACGACCACGTCAAAATACTGCGCATTGAGCGAATGAACACCTAAACTCAAGCCCGTAGAATCTTCGATTCCAGTCCGGAGAGAAGAAGCAGTAGAGGAAGGCCCCGCCTTCGGTGGCGCGCACAAGTGGAAGGAGACCTCAATCAACTTGGAGTGCGCAACTGGAGGCAGTTAGCCAAGGACCGCGCCCGGAATGTAGCGCTACCTAAGTAAGTAAGTTAATCGGCAGCATGTACCGTGCGATATAACACAGTTAGACTTAAAGTCTACGACAATGCTACTATCAAAAGCGAAATATACCGAAATTAAGCTCGGTAGTGTAGAGACGGCTGTTGGTAAGGCATGGTGCTTATATCCGACAAGGGTCCTTTGGATCTACGGCGATGATTAGAGGACTCCTCTCATACGCATCTATTGTTTGGTGGAACAGACTTTCGCGGAAATGTGTAACAGCTTCTTTTGCCAAGCTCCAAAAAACGTCTAGCTTGTCACGTCAATTTTCCTCAGGTAACGGAATGGCTTCGGCCATGGATGGACTCTGAAGCATAGATTGAATGCCATCGTATTTTCGCCAAAACTGGACAGCAAACAAGCATCTGTTTTCCAAGCGGAGGTTTTTGCCATTCTAATGGCTATCCGCTATATTTTGAACAACAGGTTGAGGGCTAGAGGCATTTGCATTTGCAGTGACAGCCAAGCTGCATTAGAAGTGCTGTTAAACCCTCTTACCTCGTCCAAGTTAGTACTAGAACTCAAGCTTTCTCTGAATTTGGTCGGAAGGCTGAACACAATGAATCTTGTCTAGGTCCCAGGTCACACTGGCATCTAGGAAAGATTCAGAAGAAGATTCTCTGGACCGAACCTGTATTGTGTCTGCCTGCATCTTTAGTCATGCCTTCCATTGATGCTTGTTAACAGACCAAGCTATTGTGCCCAGACATTTGCAAAAGATCTGCGTCTTTTCGTCTGCTTGTAGGCGTCATTTAGGGCCACCAAGCTTTTGCTAAACAGTTAAATGTATTGGGATTAAGCGACACCACTACCTCTCCTGCTTCGGGTGAGGATACTTCCTCTTCAGTTGCCTTTGCTCGCATCAGGTGGCGGATTTTCGGGGCTAACGTGGTGAGTGCCGAACATCTAAGCTCTTCATCAACTGAAGCTCCTTCTCATCTTTCTTTAAAAGACGGTAAAAGTAAGTACATTAATGCAAGGTGTCTGAATGGTAGTACAATGGACCAGTAGTTGTGTCTGAGCGCTATATCGGATAGTTATAAAAATAATTCCATAAATAGAATGGACTTATGGCAGATATTGCATTCCGCTATTGAATATTTATGAATAATTAAGTTAAACAAATCCCTTGCAATTATCCACACATCTATAGGTACCTTTTAATTAGCCATTAAGTCCGCCCCCTCCCACCCCTGCACATATTGAATAAAACATGGATAAATTCAGCTTATTAGCTTATTCTTTTCACGGCGCGGTGCGCCTGTTTTAATTAAACTTTTGCTTAATTCTTAATTTGCATACAACACGCATCGATGCGATGTCGTTCAGTCAATCTGCGCATCATTTATATTTGCATTTCGCTCTCTCTCTCTCTCGGTGTATTATTTGTGTTTTTCATCAATTATCCAAACGGTTAATAGCAATTTAAATGATGCAATCATTATCTGTGCTTTGATTTGCATATACGCAGAACATAATCACCCCCGGGGACGGCTTTTTTTCCCTCAAAAATAAACAACCTCTTCTCTTCACCGTCGACGTCGAATAATTAAATTTTTCAATAATTTTCGCCTGGATAATTACCAAATGCTGTTTCCATAGCTCCCACACCCAATCCTCTAGTTAGTCCCTGGACAGATGCGTCTCTATGTGGTCCCCAATAAGCCAGGTAGGCGATCATTATCCGCATAAATATATACCAAAAGCATGTACCTACTCAACTTTGTATAGATACTGTATTTGTATTGCATCGAAAACGCTTTGTAAATATCTATGATGACCAAAGGACAAAAAAAAAACAAAATTTGATAATAACCTACTGCTGGGGATGAGTCTGTCGTCCGCGAAGGGTGGTCTCGTAGGCACTCAGATACCCGCCCATAATTGCCCACCGTGAGCCCTCCAATCGAAGTTCGTTCAGCTACAACAAAAAATACAACAACTCTTCAAGCCATTGTCGACTCAAAATCAGGCATCTGCTTCAATCAGCCCGGGTAGAACCCCGGTCATTGGTTGAGGACCTTAAATCCAAATATCCATCCATTGGACGCGTAAAAATCACCCATCGATGCATATATGTAGATGTTCAGTACATGCATATACAATCGCCCGACGAAGCGTTATTTTTTAATGCACCTTGCATTATAAAAATGTGCACTAGCTGCTGGCGAGAAGGTGGCAAAGTTTAAAAGCCTGGATGGTTGGTGTGTACTGTACAGAATGGTCCACCATTAGCCCGCTGATGATGAGCTGCCGACCGGGGATGGGGAAAGTGAGTTAAAAATTCGATCAATACTTGTGCCGAACTTTTCATTCCCAAGCTTTCCGCAGTCTATCCCATTCAGTCACTCGCTCTCGCACTAACGCGGTAATGCCAATAAATAGGGAGTGCATGATGGAAAAAAATATATCGCATAGGTGCATTATTTTCCACAACCCCTCCGCCGCATTTTAAATAAAAAATGTTACCAAATACTCGTAGAGTATATCCGAACACATATGAATTGCATATGTAAGGTGCGCGCAGCACCCAGCACATTATATGAGATATTTTTTTTCTTTGGGGATGGTGTGTGGCAGTAATGGTTGGGGTTTTTTTTTTATACGTTTGCATCCTTTCTGCTTTTTGGTCCTGCTCTCTGGTAATGGGAGGGAGGTGGGCAAGTTTTTTGAACTCCACAAATATATAAATATTTGATTCGGTAGCGCTGGGAAATTGCTGCTGCTGCTGCATCTGTATCCAGGCAATATTTCTTTTAATTTATCAACTGTGATCCCTGAGTTATGTGTGTGCGCGGCTGTTCATTTCATATTCACAATAAAATAATAAATAAACAGAAATATTGCTAACGATGGGTCGCGGTGGTCGGCCAGGATGAAATTAATTCCGGGCTTTGAGCTTTGATTTATTCTGACCCTTCCCGTTCGTGCGGATGCGAGGTATCCGCCATTGCACGCGGATTTGCTGAATTCTGATATTCGATTCGAGTCCATTTGCATAAGTAGCTATGGGCAAGATAAAATTATATATATGTATGTGTATTTTTAGGGTAGGTGTGAGGTAGGACTGACATTCGAACGCCGGAAATTAACTGCGAATCGTAGCGATATGCGGTTGAATTCTATGCCGGCAGCGGATGTGATGGAAATGAGTAAGAGGGAGTTTTTTTTTTTTAAAGAATATGATATTAAAAGTCCTGATATCGCGTTTGATAGGATAGTCAATTCGTTTGTAACAACTCGTTTTTCATTAACGAGTGCAACATCCAGAAACTTTTGTCATCATATCAGGCTTTAATTAAAATGTTTTTTCCATTTCAAATTTGACTACAAAAAGTACACAAAAACATGGTAAAAACCTACCCACCGGATGTGAGAGCAGCTTTAAAAGAAATTCGGTTTGAAAAAATAGAAGACTAGTTTCAGTTAAACTTCTATTTGCCTAAAGTTCTGCAAAAAATCAAAGCGAGTTGAGAAAAGACATTCTACAGCCTGCTTCGCTCGAAAAATATGATTTCCTATCCGCATATCCCTAAGAACTTAATGGATGACATTTTTTGAAAAAAAAAACACCCCCAAAAAATGCTAAATTTAAATTTGCTAAATATCTTGTTATAAGTTTCGAAGAAAACAAAATTTTGTTTAAAAAGAAACACCCCCAGAAGAAGGACGCGTGGCAAACAACTTCATATGGCAAAGAAAGAGATCAGTGTATACATATTTTGTGACAGTTCTAATCCTTTATCTTTTCAACTTTGGCTTAAGGTTTTTTGTAAAATGTAAAATTTTTAAACTTTATCATTTCGGAACTTCTTATGTTCCAAGCTCAAAATGTAAGGCCTTAACGAGATGGTTGAACGAACGGACATTCCTTAATCGTTATATATTTAAGGGGTTTATGACGAATATTAAGGGATGTTACAATAAGTCAGGTGTGCATAGGGCACCCAGAGAAAAACGTCTGCAAAATTAGCCTAAATCGCGGCATAAGTAGCCACCTAAGGCAAATTTAAACCTGCGGTGAAATCAACTTAGTTCTTGGTAAAACCTTGGTTAAATCCTAACATCTAAAATAAAGACCCTTATATACCAACAAATTACCTTGGAAACTAACGTAAAAGGAATATATATTGTACTAAGGTTTACGAGAAATACCTTAGAAACTAAGGTAGGTTAGGTTAGGTTAAAACAGGGGTGTGATGTAAAACCAGCACACAACACTAGGCACCGAGGTGGGCCCATCGCGATCCCTGCTATTTGTGTAAATTCAGATTATTTTTGACAAATTACCTTAGAAACTAGGGAATCAGTTTACAAAATCTAAATTTTTATGGCTTTGAGGATAGTGTGTCGTCTTGTGACGCGAGCGGTACGGAGTCAACAACCAACACAAACTTATTTTGTTTGTTTTCTATTTAAAAAAAAACTGGTGAGAACTGTCATGAGAAGCTTCTCAAACAAATTGATTGCCATTCGGAATCGGCATTAAACTGTACGTCACTTCCATTCGTGTCAAAAAGAAAATGTATCTTTTATCACACACAGTGGTTGGAGATGCTAGGCTTTGGGTCCTATATGGGCCGTATACGCCTGATTTTAAGATTCCTGAAATTCCCAATATTCTCTAGTCCTCTACACGACTTCGCCCTCTTAGTAATTACCCTAAAACTGATCCAATTATAGACATATTGCGAGTATTTCATATAACTAGTATTTACCTTTGAGTTCCCTGTTGGGTATTGAACCTCTACCTCTCGCGTCACAAGACCACCAAACTACGCCATCGTCTCCTTAGTACTAAAACAATTTTACCCATATTTTCGAGAATTTCTTATAATCAGTATTTACCTTAGTTCTAAATGCAATTCTACACAGTGGATAGATGTTTTTAATCAATTTGAAGAAAATTGCCTTATTAACGAGGCAGAGATTACCTAGATCTAAATTCTACAAACAAATTTTAGTAAATTTTAATATTTTATTAAAACTTTGTGCTTTTTGAAGCCATTTGGACATACATTTTGTGACGTCCAACTTCTTTTAGTTCCTACTAGAGAAAGTTACGTTTTTAAAAAATCGATTCTTTCCTTGTGTGAAGTAAATTATTTATCGCAAGTAATGTGGGTACCATTTAGAAGTTTCAAAATCAAAGAAACCCTTCACGTCAAAGAACTCGTCTTCAAAAAATTGGAGCACGACCAGCTCAGTTGGTATTGTCATGTCCAAAGGAGGGACTCTACGAACCCGTCAAAAAGGCAATGTCGAACAACGTTCCAACACAAGCCCGAAGAAGAGGTAGGCTTAAATCTTCCACAGAGATGCATCAACACCAGCATTTGATTGGATATTGCAAATACTTTATGCAGTCAAACCGGCGAACCCCACAGGCGGACCACTAGTAGGAATGCATAGAAGTGGGAGGGTTATTATCGCAATAATTCTGATTATAACTTCGTCAATAAACTCCATTCGTTAAACGTGTCTACAGTCTTTATGCTTTAGGTATAAACTTTCGAATAACATGGGCCTATAACACAATCCAACTAGTACTTCTTGAACAAGAAAAAGTCTATCAATTATGAGTTCCGTAACTTGTACTATTCAGCAAGTAGCTCAAGGCAAACTTGTTTTAGTATTTTTAGAGCCCATAGCTCTCATTATTTGCTGGATAAATGAAGTGTATTTCTTGAAAGAACATCTCCGGTGATATGTTACCAACAGAACATCTACAGTGACGCTGAGTTGAATGTTTCCTGAATATATATATTATTATAATGTTTCGCTCTACTTCTGAAATTCCATTTTTTGACGATATTATTAGCCGTTCGTTCCTGGCACACTTCTTATCAACGCATAACCCTCGATATTTTTTTAAACTTTCGACGACTAATTGTAGCTCTTTAAAAGTTTGCCTTCCCTAGCAGTGATTCTACAAATTATCTAAAGGGGCTTTCTGTGGGACCAAAAAATAGCAGTTCGAAATAGTAGCTCAACATACGTTTGTTAGAAATTCAATTAACTCAAATTGACGTAATCTAATTCAACGCATGTTATTGACAAAAATCGTATCCCAAAAACTAATATATGATGTTTATGATAAAAGTGTACAGGCTAAGGGTTAAGTAAACTTTACATACATATCTCCCATTACCATAAATAAGTTTATTTCGAGGCTGCGATTTTGAACCTTCCATACAACCTTTTTAGCATAAGTCGTATAGGGCATTTTTACGAAGTATTTTTCTCTGATTGGGTATACCCACATCGCATGCTTCTATCTAAAGCAGTCCGTCTTTCTTCGATTGGTTTGCTCAAGAAATCTATTTGCAGTATACCAATATTCACACTCACACATCAGATTATTTTACCGATAGTCCGTCTCACTTTAAATGTATATCAAAAAATAATAATAATAATAATCTTGTGGCACACATAACACATCTACTCAAACACAAACATAGCCCAATTGACTGTTACCTCGAGGAAAAGCAAAATGTAAACACAAAGGAGTAGCGTAAATAAATTACAAATCTCACTAAGCTATCTCTCATAGGGCTTAAGCGATTTCAAAAATACTATTCAGCGGTAATTTTATTGCAATGAACGCAACAAATTTGACTTTATTTTGAGTTTAAATTTAGTTTCGTGATTTCCCGAACTTAAAATAAAAAATATTTTTAATTGAGAATACCTAATCAATAATTTCCACTATCTGCTGATTTCTAGGTTGAATTTATATTTTTATTTGTTTTATAATATACGATATTAATTTTTAACGAACATAAATTAAATTTAATTTACTCAATAAATGGATTGTTAAGCTTTCTAAATTGTTCGCAAAATTAAATTCAAAATTTTAGCTTACATGTTTATATGTTGCAGTCTTTGGAATAACTTTGCTTACCTGAAAATAAAAAGACAAAATTTATATAAATTTATATAATTAAATAAATACATTCAACAATTAAATGAACTTTCAAATCTTTAAGTTTTTTATGTGTTTTTAAAAAGCTGTATCTTTACATTTTAAATACCCAAGTTCCGAATTTCGAGATTTTCTGTCAGGAATGTTTTTGGAAATAATAATAATTTTTCAATTAAGTCATTACAATGATCACTTAAGTTATATTTTATTCAGCTGTGATTTGTAATACCGTAGGTTTTCTTATCGATTCGTTACTCAGATATAAAGGATATAAAGACATGGGATGTGTTATGGATTTATTAGTAAGAGCAAACAGAAAGATTACCATTAATTATGGAACACAAAGACGTTCAAGTGGCTGCCTCGGCTGGCTTCCCAGTGGTGCATTCTGTCACTCCAAATTTCGAAGACCCTATTGATGATATTGACCTTAAGTGCTTGAATCGTTTCCAGATTGTTCGATAATATCGGTCCTTCACGGTTCCAAACAAAAAAGTCCAAAGGGATCAAATCGTAGCTCCGAGGGGGACAACGACATGACGGCTGATAACACGGTAATTTGGTGCACAAAATATAACGCGCCATACTGCATGTCTTCAATTTCAGTAAAAAAAGAAAGTCGGTTAACATTAACATGGCTCTGTAACGCCCACTGTTGACCGAAACGTTGGTCTCGGCCTCTTTTGCGAAAAATGGTCCAACGATGCCACAACCCCACAATTCGCACACTCTCGGCTACAGTAGAGACGGAGACCATTAGTTTTGTCCACTAGCATACCAGTCTCACGAATTTTTTGCACAAACTTGAGTACAGCAGGCGAAAATTTTCAATATTTTCCAACGTTATTCAAGCGTAAAGCGAGTCATTTCTGCGGAGGTATGATACGGACAGATGTCAGTGTCAAAATAACCTATGATTTAATAAGAAACCACTAGATAGCCCACCCTGTACAACTGTAACTGAAAAATTAAAAATGAGACTTTAAAGTCTTGAAGACTTTGACCATTTATATCTCAACAAACAAAAATTCCAAGAACAGTTTTAAACATAAGGAGAAGCTACAGTCCGCTTGGTACCCCATCCATATCCCTATATGCCTCCAATAAAAAGCCGTTTATATTAAATTTATAAGAATACACCAATATCTGAAAAAACGCCTTCCAAAAGTGGTAGTGGCAAAAAACTTTATTTGTCAAACCTATGAAGGAGGGCAGTGCCTACATATCTTGTAAAGATGGTAATACTCTACCGCTTTAACTTCAGCTTTAAAACGGTTTTTTCTAAATGTGGGCGTGGTAGTGGGCGTATAAAAAAAAACCATTTCCGAAATGTAAGGAATATGTGGTCTAAATATCAGCTGGCAAACTTAAATTTAAAGGCCTAACAATTTCGTACGAACGGACTTATGTTCTGGTCTTGATCATAAATATATGTATATACATTTAGGGGTCTACGACGAATATTAAGGGGTGTTAAAAACTATGTGTCAAAATTAATGTACCCTAAGATACGGTATAAAAACTTCATACTATCCTCAAGGCGCCCTTATTATTTTTTGGGAGAAGATTTTTTTTTAAAAACCTAAAGTCATTTTGACAAAAGAACCAACAAATTTTTATTTCGGGTTTTTTAATAAATATAAACGTATTTTTTAAAAAAAATTAATGTTAAGAAACATGCCCCCAGGGTCTTACACAGCTTAGTGTACTCCTAAAAACTATATACATTTTAAAATTTCCTTCCAAACCGTTTTTCCGAATTTTCCTTCATTCCATTTCCATTTAAAAGTGAATACATCAACCAGGTACTTGGCCTCGGTTGAAGGATTAAGGCGGTGGGTCCCATTTCGGTAACTTATATTTCCTGGTGAACAGAATGAGATCGTTCTTTTTCGGATTAACCGCATATTCTTTGTGTCCCATCCATTTGGAAAGCTCTAATAAAAAAGATTCCATAATTTATCTAATGAAGAAAAGGTAGGTACTTTCCTGTTAGAAAAACTATGCCATTTCGGGCAGACAACCATATAGTGTTTTCAAAAGAAATGATGAAAGGCTTACTAGCCTGTAATCCTTGGCTATGGAGTGATCGAGTCTCATTCCAGCTATCAGGAAGAAATCTCTGTATCAGACAGCTTCGCAAGATTGCCAGGAGCTATTGCAGGTATAATTCCATTCGGTCTCGCCGACTTTTTTTTTTTTTTTAAATACGCGCACGAAAGGAATTTTGGATACACTTATAATGAAGTAACACAAAGCGGGCATTAGGAAAGTGAAGGTTTAGAAAAAAGGAAGATACCGATGCACGTTGGTTTCAAATGTTTGTAAACTGTAATGTAAGCGAAAACCAGAGCGTGGTAGAGCATTCCACATTCGCGTTGTACGGTTAAGAAACGAACCCTTGTATTTTACTGTACGTCCGAATACAGGCTTAAGGGTAAACTGATGTGCATTCCTCGCAAGGCGAGTATTGCGGTTGAATTGCTGTAAGGGTGGAATGCAACTGGCAATTTAATTTGAGCACTTGTGGTGGAAATACCGATAAAACAATGACAAGCAGGAGACATTACGATGATGACTAAGAGAGTCAAGTGATTTCGCGATGTCTCGATCGCCAATAAGTTTTACCGCTGAGCTGAGGGTACTACCATCGGCGAAGGAATGAATAGGATTAAAAGTTACAGAGATGAGATCATTTATAAAAATGAGAAAGAGAGTCGGAGACAAAACAGAGCCTTGAGGGACACCAGCATTTATTTGGTGAGTTGCAGACTTAAAACCGTCCAAAACAAGTTGAATTGAACGTTTCGAAAGGAAATTTCTAATCCATTGGAAAAGGGTAACATCGATCCCAAATGCACATATCTTCTACAAGAGAGCCTGATGCCAAACTCTGTCAAATGCCTTTGAAATATCAAGCGCAACGACCTTGCTTTCACCACCATGGTGAATAGATTGGTTCCACTTTTCGGTTAGATATGTCATCAAATCACCAGTGGACCTGTTGCTGCGAAAACCGTACTGCCGGATTTATGTATGTTGAGATCTTGAAGAACTCTTGCCACTATACGAGTGCGAAAATGGATCGGTCCCATAGAAGATTCTACGCGCTCGAGTACAGGGGGAGACAAAGTACAATCTGGCAGCGTTGAGCTAGCTGCAAAATGAGCAGCGAGCAGATTGGCTTTATCCGAAGAGCTGACAGCTGGGGTGTCATTGCAAATGAGTGTCGGGATAGATGACGAGGCCGAATTTTTAATATTCTTAACAAACGACCAAAAGTTTTTGTAGTATTTTCTGCCTTAACTTTTGGTCGTAGGAGAATTTGACACGATTAATGTGGGCATTGCAGTCATTTCTGGCTCGTTTGAACTTTTTCTGGTTTTCCTCAGTTGGGTTAGCCTTAAATGACCGAAAACTTACCTCTTTAGCCCTGATAGCTTCTTTACAGCTCAAGTTACACCACGCGTTTTCCTTAGGTCTGATACACTTTACCTGTTAGGGATAAAGCGTTTTATAGCCAGGTGAATTAAATTTGTAACCGTTTAATGTACGGTTGAAAGGACTTCAGAGCCCATTCTATTCGGTTTTTTTTAGTACGGTCTCTGATATTCAAAAGTTCTTTTTACGAAAATGAGGATGGGTTACTGTCAGGGAAGTTAAGCAAACTTCCTAGGTTTGAGTAACCCGAAAAATGGGTTCCAATGAGCAAATCTTATCTTGGATTCTAGTTGTTCACCTTTGGTCTTTACCAACTTTCTATTTTTTAAGAAATTTTTGGAAATCTAACGAATTTGACTGATTTTCTATTGGCCGCTTATACGTTAGTTAACGTAGCAACTAAACTTAGTCAAACGTTTTTTCAATGAAAAAACTGTACTTTTCCACCGATTCGACGGTTTGTCGGACACTGATCCGCCCACCGCCCACTATCCCACCTCCTCCCGAATTGATTTAAAATCATAATCCCGGCAGTACCTACACATTATGGATGTCCATAAAAATTAAATATTACAATTGAAATTTCCAATTATTTTTAATGACACTCAAAATGCATAATACCATTGACTCTATTCGTGAGAGAAGTAAAACAAAAAAAATGCAATTTCCGGCTCGCGCCATTATCATTCTGTACAATTCCGTGGGGGAAAATTAAAAATTCACATAATAATACCGAAAAACGCAGCATCCACCCGAACACCTCCTACTACTGGTAGGTTCTTTCCTATTAATTTAATTCCAAAAATCCTTTTTCATTGTTCCAAAATAACTATGGATACTGCGTTTGTTTATATGCATATTTTTTCTTTTTCACCACCCTGTGTAGGTACAATGCAATACCACATACTCGTCCTCCGTCCATTACGAAAAAAATATTTTTTTCTCGCAATCCTTTCGTTTGTGCAATGTCATTGTATACTCTTTATGTGCTTGTGTGGGTGTGTGAGAGGGTGCGAGAGGCCATGCGAAATTTATAGAAAATATATGTAATTCTTTTTTACCACAAAAATAGGTTCACAGCGAGTATGCGCATTACTCTATAGATAGACACATAGTATCTGACATTTTTATTTATTTATTCGTTCACATGCCATTATTGTGCATTTCTCACAACAAAGTCCTTTTGTTCGCGAAACGGCCTCCGCCACTGCCAATGACGACGAACGAATAATAAATACATCGAACTAACAGAGCGAGCGATGTGTGCTGGTAAAGCCAATACTAGTAGGTACTTAACTATAGGAGAGTGCTCGGTGCTGTATCTACACACAAACGCATCTCGTCGAATTGAAAACAAAAGAATAATGAAAATGCATCCAACCAAAAATGAGAACCAGATATACTACGATCTACGAGTATAAACAGATACAGGGAATTTTTTTTTAACACAAAAATGTTCCTTCAATTGTTTTATCCATCAAAGGCAAAGTCATACAGTTGTATCGGCCAGACAGACAGACAAAATAAAAATAATCACAAAACAACGGCAAAAAAGTAACAGAACTGCATTCAGGAAATTGAATTCACTCTCCGAATTCATTTAATTATCCTTTCTTATGTTTTTTTGTTTTCTTTCTTTTTGGAAGCGTTCGTGTACTTTTTTCCACAACTGTGTGGAGTTAAATAATTGAAAATGTAGCAAAAATAAATCCAAAACAAATATAAAAGGATTTTTTTTTTTTATCGAAAATGTAGCCAATCAAAGGATTGATATTTTTTTCGCAATTAAATCAGGTTCCATTGTTGAAGGATGCCGACTCACTCTAGCATTGTATAGGGGGAGTATGGGGGAGCTGGACATTGGAGTTCGAACGTAAAAAAAAACATTTGATGCGCAGCAAAGTATCGCATGTCCTTCCATTGGCTTCATTCGAAATATTTAACATTTTAATTGAATTATCGAGGCTTTTAGAACTAATTTGCAAGGTACCTACTGATGTTGCAGAGGCTTATTTCTGGTTTTACAGGCGAAATCAATTTACAACTATGAAAGGTCTGTATCTGTCCAAGCAAACTAAAAATAAAAAGTAATTCTGATATCGACACGGCTATCTAGAGAATCATGAGGATGGGTCAAACAATCGGCAAGGGAGATAGGACTATATCTGACATGACTTCTTAACTGCACTTTTCGGATTCTTGATCACAGCAGAGTCTTCTAGATGAAGATATTGGCTGCGGCTGTCGAAATTAAATCTGGGATTCTGAAACGTTCTTTAATGTAAGACTGGTAGGTTCCTGGATTCAAGGGTATACGTAGTAATAAAGAATAAAACCCAACGCACCCGCGAAGCGGTCAACTTCAAAGATGTTTTGGACAGAGAGAGAGACATAGGCAAAATTCATACATCACTTAAAATATTAGAAATTTTAAATAAAACGAAAACCAAAAACCTCGTACCTCTCAGACTTGGTACTAGTCCATTGTACTTCCAGACAGAAATCCTTTATTTTTGTCTAGTTTAGTACGAACTAGATGTTGCTTGTTTCTCATTACTAATGGGCGACATGCATTTATGTTCCTTACTGGGGATTGAACCTATTCCTCCCGTTTCACAAGGCTTTAAACTTTACACTGTCGCCACTCATTGTACTGGACAAAGTTTCTGCAGAACGATCGATCTTATGCTTATTTTCAAACAGGGAACTATGTGACATAAATGAATTAAAAAACTTATGATTTTATGTACAGTAAAGCCCGCTAAAGAGAAACCCGCTTATCTGAAACACTTTTTTATACCCGAGAATTTAAGCGAAACTTTTCACTTAAGTAAAAAAAATATTGAATCGAACAAGGCAACAAAAATTGCTGAATGCTTTTACTTCTTTTTTCTCGGAAATGACATTTGAATTTCTGAAGTGTCACAAGTGTTTATTTTCGTTTTGTTATCAAATTGCTTTTTGATTTTGCTCTCAATAATCCAAAACAATTTATTAAAAATAAAATTACATTTTCATACTTTATTTCCCTATTTCAGCCAACTAAAACCAAGAAATTGGTTTGTTTGACTGTAAAAGACAAAGAGAAACGAGGAAAAGTTTTTACGCAAGATGCAATTACAGTGCGAACAGGCGAAACTAGTTTGCCTTGAAGTTAACGAGGACAAGACTAAATATATGTAAATTGTTGATAACATATTGTTGATAACAAACAACCATCTGTCCACCGTCTAGGACAAAATGTCACTGTTGATAGCAGCAACGTCGAGGTAGTTAAGGAGTTCATCCACCTCGGGGTAAACATCAACTCCACCTCGGGGTTCAAAACTCCTGACTTGAAGGACAAAGTGCATGCTCTACAGAACCCTTATCCTGCCAGTTATACGGCTATACGGCCCGAGTGCTGGACGATAAGCAGGAAAGGAGAGTTAATACTGGGATCCTTCGACTACATTGGCTCGATCGGCCAAATCGAACGAATGGACAACAACGCTCCAGCCAAGAGGATCTTCGAATCCCAGCCCCCAGGTTCGAGACGACAAGGAAGACCGAACCTCCGTTTTAAAGACCAAGCTAGCGCTCATCAAACAAAAAGATTTATAAGGCGTTTATTCGCCCCAAATTTGAGTATAACACTTATATCTGGTCCGGTGCTCCAATTACATATTTGGAGCTACTTGAAGGGATTCAAAATTATAAGGGTATCCAAAGTCCCTTTAAAGTGCACGACTGCATCATACGAAACTTTCTCGGTACATGAAATGTGTTTTTGAATCGCATCAAAAGTAATGTTAAAATTTCAGCTCATACCAAATTTATTTGAACAACTTTTTAAGATTTTCTCTAAAACGGCTCAAACGATTTTGATCTCATTCTGCACACTAAACACTTTTCACATTATTGCGCAAAATACAAAACCGGATCAAAATCGTTAGTGCCGTTTTTGAGAGAACGAAATTTATTTAAATTTCAGAAAATCGTTATAAGAAAAAAGAAATGTTCAGTTAAAATATTATAATATTTTGAAATATTGGCGTTTTTATATATTACCGTTATTCGAATTTTTTGCAAAAAACTAAATATGCAGTATTTTCGGCCCCATGCCAAGTATCCATGGTAAAAAATTTACTAAAATCCTTGGAAGAATTTTTAAGCAAATTAAATTTATGTAGTGATTTTCACAAAAAAAAATCGATGGTAGGTACCGTTATTTAAAACGATAAAGCAGATATTAAAAAAACCCGCGAGATGTTAACCCAAAAACCTTATCTAAGATCTTTGAAACAAATCCGTCGAACCGTTTCGCCATACGGACCACGGAAAGACAGACAGACCGACGGACGGCATTGGCAGACCCACTTTTTTGGACTTTTCTATGAACAGTTTGAGTTCGAAATTTCGCACAATGGCAATAACTTTCCCCTTAGTATACTAATGTATACGAGAAAACAAAAAAAAACTTAAGGGTTTCTCTGATTCGGATCACTTCTTTAGTAAGGCTTTTTTAGCATTTTTGTAATTTAAGAAATTTTTTCTCTATTTTTATTTTATTAGTTCTTCCAAAGGTAATATTTAATCCAGAACTTTAAAATTAACGCAATCTGACCAGGCTAGTCGCCAGTACAGCATTACTTTCGTATTCCGGCCATAGAGTGTAATAAAATGGCCGACTAGCTGATCTCCATCAATCACTGGCGGAGGATGTCTATCCCCTGCTACAGTCATGTATTTTACTTTAATGGATGAGTGTAGTTGGTCAAGTCGTACGATTTGCGAAGTTTCCAGGAAAATTTGGCCGGCTTATACCTAATCTAGAACGCAGAACATCTCACGTAGACGGCCTGTAGACGTAACTAGGCTGCGGTGTTCATATAAAAGGATCATTGGCCGATAGGTACGCACGCGGCCAACCTTGGCATCAACTGATAATGAGAGACCAAACCGTGTTCCATTTTATCTATTGGTGTCCGGCTTTAGCTAGAGCTAGATGTCACATACTAGGCATAACAAATCAGGCATAACATTTAACCACATAACTTCTTTCCTTAATTCCACGAACTGGTTTTAGGGTCTACTTCCAGATATCCGTCTTTTCTCACAGGGTCCGTGAGTGCGAATTCTCAGGAAGCAAACACTTTACATTCCTTCCTACCCTTAACCTACACCTGCACCCCAATAGACGCAGACTTAAAAACATTGATTAAGGAAGGTACCAATAAAGCCACATCACTTTAAGAAAATCTACACCAATGGGCAATAATTGAACTTTAAAATAGTTTTGAAGTTGAAGAAGTGCCTAATTTCTCCATGGCGGTTCTTAAATCTAGCTGGACTTCAGCATCAATCGATTTCTGCCGACGCCATAAAGCATTTATTAATCGGTCCTTCTATTAGCAAAGCCTTATGTCACGACACCGATTCCACCACTTTCTGCAGGGGCAACGATGCCGCCCTGTCAGCAGCTCAAAAATTTAGAAGCCCCATCGACCTCCACCAATAACGTTTATTTATGCATTATCTATGTCTAGCAGGTAGGTACAGTGTAAAATTTGTCACGTCTTACATTTACCATGAAGTACCTTTCATGTATCTAAGCTCTAAGGCTATAAGCCCTTTTCTTGTTGTCACAGAAAACAAAAATCACACTCCCCGCATATACTAACTGTAGGCACTGGTGCTGCCATCAATTACCGGGTGAAATGCCATTAACTAATAATCACCTCATAAATTGAGGTTAGAGCCGGTTCAAGTAAACGAAATCAGCTTTAAATAGAGAAAGAGGAAAAGTTCACTGATCGAACAGACGGAAAAAAGACCGCGGTACTCCACCAAAATAAGCTCTGTTTCACTTAACAAATACCCGTTACATGACTTGTTTTATTGACACCAAAGTGTTTAGAGTCGCGTCGTCTTTGGGGTAAAATCTTGGCACGATGTAACGCTTAAGAAATATGGAATTCCTCTTTCCTGTTGCATTGCCACCCTTAAGGGCGCCTCCTCAAACAAAGTGCACGTTTCTCCCTGCAAAGCATTTAATTTTAATGTTCTGCGTACATGGAGTATCGAACGACAGACAAACTGCAACAAATAGACAATCCGATTGTGTAAAAGGTGCGAAATAGTGTGTTCCGCGGTAGACGTGAGGTCGGCAAACACTATTCACATCAAAGGCCACAACAACGTACCAGTGCTGGCGGTATACTTGCTTAGAAGTGCGAGCTGTTTGTACACTGTGACAAGACTCAGAGTTTAATATGCAGAAAAGGTGTCTTAAATACTCTTTGACAGAGTGTGTATGCCTGTGCTTTTCAGGTCATTTGCTTCTCCCATATACATGCATATGTATGTAGCTAGAAGCTTATACAAAACACAACAAAACGCTATCCTTATAAATACATTTCACACCCTCCACGTTCCACCGAATTCTTAAACACACTATATCTTTTGTTCTATGTATAGGTATGTCGTCATCGTTGACTGCTTAATTTTGCATGAAAGTGAAAACTTTGAAAGGACTTTTATTTTTGTTGTGTGTACAGCAGTCTCGATGTTTGTTTTGCTGTTTTTTTTGTTTCTATTCTTTGTTTGTCCTTTGCAAGAACCAAAACCAAAATCATCAACATCTACCTATGTATACCTACCAAGCTAGAACAGCAGAGGAGCGCATATTGAGCTCTCGAGTTGCTGCTGCTGTGCTGGATTGCTAAGAAAACAAAAGATCTCGAACACATACAGATACAATCGCAGCCAAACGAAGGCAGTGTACAGCAACAAACAAATAGAAATATAAGTCGACAACAAGAACGATAAAGAAAAATGTGCAAGAAAATCACACAAAAAGGATTTCAGTTGTTGGAGGAGATACATAGATATAGAGATGGCGATGGAGACTGAAGACTGGAGACTGGTGAATCGTGTGGTGAGTATCTTTTTGTGGGTTTTATTTTTTTTTTTATTTTTACTCTTGCTCTGTATAGAGATACTTTTGATACGGTTTAAGTATCTGGGAGTGCACTTGGGCACTGTTGGCGCGTACTTTAGAGTAAACACAGATCGACGATGGATGAAATTTCAGATGATTTCAGGACGAGATGATGGCACGTTCCATGGAGTTGAATTGAACAGAGATATATATGGAATTTGATGAGGGGATAGCGATACTCGTGCATGTCGCTCAAGTATCTGAATTTCAAGAGTCATACGGATGGATATTGAATGATGTTTCCATATTGTATCGAGGATTGTCGAAATGGAGGGTGATGAATCGAATGATTGATGATGTAGTGATTCCTTTATGAGGAGTAACGCTACTGTCCTTCCAATATTACAATTTACAGACAGACTTTCCTTAGTGAAGCTCTATTTCATGTCAAAATCGCATAAAATCATTTGTTTATGACATTCTTGCGTTTCTTCTGAAGCTTTAGCTTAGCAACCATCTTCAACTAAAGATAGCTCTGGTGCCGAAGCATCAACATAGGAGAAATTACTTTTCGTGGAACATCTAAAAGAAATAAAAATACAGACAGGACTTAAAGCCTTTCAACTTTTACGTGTGCGAAGCTGTATTTTTGTCACAGTTTAAAGCCGATTTCCGGACGGCTAATTCATGAGACTGGATGCTAGTCGTGGGCAGCGAATAGCTTCAGATGATACTAACGAGGATTTGAACCTGAAATCCCTTGTTTAGGTCCTCCATAGTCCGAAAAAAAAACAATGGCACACTATTTTCAGACCCCGTTATTCCATAAAATAAATAGTTGAGGCTAAAATTCTGAAAATATTCTACACCAGAGCCTTAATCCCAGGGCGAAGCCCATTAATTTTACCTTACCTAACCTAAGTAGCTAAAGACTTTATGAAAGCCGATATGCGGCCATACAACGAGACATTTGAGCAAAAATTGCTACTTGGGAATTTGATAAGGTGCATGGGTGGAGCTTTATTTTTTTTGTAAATAAATTTGATATGCAAATATAGCTCCGCACTGCCAACTAGTATTTAGTTTTTGTTTATCAAAAAATAAAAAGGAAATTCAACAAACTTCGACATATTCTTTCGAAGTGAGTATTTTTAAGCGAAAGATCCTTTCTAAAATATAGCTTCGCACTTTGCTGCTACAAAATCTAATTCAAATTGGATAAAGTCGCGCATTATGAAAATAAGTTTTCGGTTTACTGAAACAAGCTGGAAGTACTTGAATTTAAGTTGGGGATTCTGGATTTTATCGTCTTGGGAAATCTTAAGTGCAAATTCAAGTGTAAGGCAGACAAGAAGAAAGAAATGAACTAGTAGCCACTCTTCTCTGATTAGGCTGAGAGATATCTCATAACTTAATGAATCTGTCAATTTTTTGAACCATTGCTTAGTGCTCCAGCGGTGGTTGGTTTACAATGGCCCTGAGGGAGGTATACTTTGTAGACCAATAGAGGTCTATGTTATTGTTATGGCAATCTCCGCTTAATTTCGACTGATATTTGATTTTTTTTCAACGTTGTAATAGTGAAACTCTTCATTAGTACTTAGGTAGGTGGGGAGGGGTGAGGGAGGAGGCAGAGGGGCTATTAAAAGTCCATTCAGCGTTTTCATTTTGACGACCTTTTGAATCATTACAGCATAAAACAGCAGGGAAACAAACACATCAAGAGTCGCAAGTCAAGCATAAAACTAACAAACGGAACTGAGAGTTTTTGAACTATGTTTAATAGTCAAGGCTACCTTAATGTAGCGACAATGTTGCTTTGTTTGAAAGAGTTTTGCAAAACAGATTACAAAGTTGGAACATGTGGGGTTTCACCGAACCACTTCTTTCCACGAAAACCAACTGAAGTTATATGGTTCTCCAGTTTTCTCATTTAACAGATCTATACCTTCTCTTCCAGCTTTAACACATCTTGAACTTTTCCTTCTCCTCCCCTTTTATCAATGAGGTTACGATCAGTAGTATAGGGATCTTTATTGCATTCCTACTGCTACGCAGGCTTCGTATAACTTTGTCACTGAGACCAATAAAATGCAGTGTTGTTGCATTTGTGTAATCTTTTCTTTCAAGCTTGTATATGAACGGATTTTAGGTACCGTTCTTTGATCATTATAATACCAACGTAAAGGCTTTCTCGGATACTTAAACGGAGCCTGCCGCGGTGTAGAGCTTCCTTTCAGCTTAAGAGACATTTTCCGGTCACAGAAAGTAGCAGATAATTCCGTCCACTTCACCACTTTCACCGCTTAGACGATGATTGATTTCGTCAACCACGGTTGCTTCGCTGTTGATCATAGATCCAAGATTTTTCCACTTTTCACACTTGGGAAAAAACTCAAAAATCAAGTATTCATTGTAGGGAATGAACCATGGCTCCATCATCACCAAAGAAAAACCTGATGTATGACTTTAGGGTCTGTCACTTTTGCTTTAGGCAGATAAACAAGGACAGCAATAAAAAGCAAAGAACCTACTAAGCTTCCATGGTGCATACCGACTTTGATTGGGAACTCTTCGGATCTTTTTCCATTGTGATCCTTATACTTTGGATTGTACCTGTGGCCGATTGTACAGCAACAAATCCGCTAACGGGAGTCTTATATACGTCATAGAACGGTTATTGTCACATTCTTTCTTTCCCTCCAATCCAATGATCCATCTGGACACGATGTCTCCCATTTTATTCCAAAGCTCAGAGCTTATTTCGTTAGGAGTGACTCCTGGAAAGCAAGGCGAGAGAAACCGTTCATTTTAAAGTCCATCACAACACCTGCATCATTTTTTTTTTCACCCACATGGATTTGGCCTCGAATGAATTTTCTTAGAAATTCTTCCAGCTCACTATGCAGGTTCTCCATACAATTTTCTTGAATTGGGACTGTGTTCCAAGTTATTGCTTCTCCCAATATCACTGTGCAATCTTGAACAATGGGATTCATGTTAGTCAATTTGGGTTTCAGTTAAGTCTCTCAACATGGTATTTCACACGATGAAATCACTTCGACTTACACATGCTAAATCTGTCTTCCTTCACAAGAAGAATTCCTGGTGTTTGAACAAAACAATCCTGACCACAACAATAATCGAGAAATGAACGAATGAAAAAAGCAATAAAAACCGATTTCAACGTGCAACGCAAATCATTAGAATGCCCTGGCTATTGAAGTTGGCTCCAACATTTTAAGTTAAGAATATTACGACTCTGGGCAGGTGTAGAAGGAGAAGTTTGACTTCAATTTTCTAACGATCCGAACTCCTTTTAAACACATAAATGGAAGTGAGAACGCAAGGCTTAAAATATCCCTTTTCCTGCATGGTTTGAAAATTATAGAACAAATGGTCTTTTGGAGGAAAGGCTTTTCAGATAATTTTTAAGGACCTATAACTAAGCCTGACGCACTAAATGAAATCCTTTGAATTTCCTTTTCAGACTGTACCTACTTATGCGGCCCCGCAAAAGTAGGCACTCTATATGGCATGCAGTCCAGCAAACACACACATCCGCACACATAATGCATCCCCAATGAACAATTGAAGTAAATGCCATTGCCGCACAGGACACACCCAATGTGAAAGTTTTCAGTTAATTTACTTTCAAAAAAAAAATGCATTTTCAAATCCATCCACATACACACAGATAGACACCTCAAACCCATCTATAGATAATAGTCGCATCAGGTATTAGCATCGCATTATATATTTGCAGAGGAACAAAAAAAGCAAAAACCTTCTACATAGTACATCCGGGTAGATATTTGCAATTATCGCCTCCATAGCAACAGAGAAGCGCAAATATGTATTTGTAAAAAACGCCGTGCATCCTCCAAGGCATCATCATGCGTCTCCCACTCACATCCTCGTGTCCTCATGCCGTGAGCGCCTGCAATTAATGAAATTTCCAATTTAAATCTCATTTTGGAAAAAAGCGCTTCCTATCTATCGGATTGTGCGATTTCTATGTTACTGTTTTTTTTTTTTTGCTCTTCTGCATTTTCCCAACATTAATTTTCATTGTCCAGTACCTAGGCGAAGTGTGGAACGGTTACTTGGTATACGAGCGCTGTCACCATGGGGTGGTTTTATGCCACCATTACTAAAGTTCTCCTTCTCATCATCATCATCATCATCATGAAAAGCGGCAGGCAGCAGGCAGGAGAACCAGGAACACGACGAATATCAAATTAATCGAAAATGATTTTAATTCTTCTCGTCGAGCTTTTCGCTGATGGGGGTGACCCCCCATCCTCCCATCTCTCAATCCTGTTAAAATGGCTTGCAACTGCGGGGGAGCACTTGTTTTATTTTTCACCCTCAAGGACAAGAAATATATACATATACATATATAAATGTATGTATAATTCTTTCCGCGACCTACAACAAACCCGTTTTTTTTACTCATAGCGTTGCCATCACGCAGTAGATGTAGATACATACATAATATCTATATAGAAAAAATCCATATACTTTATGTGTATAAAAGAGTCATTAACAACCACCCCCTGCCGTATAGTTTTCGGGGTTGACGAAGGCTGGAATGCGTGGGGACGATATAAAAAATATGTATCTACTTCAAAAGGGATGCTGGTGCACGATAAAGAGAGCTTTCACCATCGGTATGTACGTTCAATACACCTATATAGGCTAGGCTGCTAAGGCACATGGGTAACGCGCGACGACAAATGCAATAAGAGGGACATTGACACATACCATACATATGTGTTTGCGCGTGCGAGAGAACGAGAAAGATATAAGGTTTGTGAGTGTGTCCTTGTTATGTGTGTTTTCTATTTGAGAACGAATATGTTTAACTTCTAATTTAGTTTTCATAGAACAATTTTAGGTCTATTGTGTAACAATATACAGTTGGTACGTAGAGGTGCATATTTCTTGACTTAAAGCAGGTGGAAGGATGCTTTAGTCCCATCGAAAGGGAAAGTGGGAAGTTTTGTTTTGTTTGTCTTAATTTATTTAATTTGTTTTGTTTTGTGAACAATATGGCGGTTTGTTTATTCCGAGAAGGTGATGATAATCCTTGGAATAGGATGCGGCAATTTATAGTATATGTTGACTTAACAGGTGAAAATAGGAAAGCTGCGGAAAGTCTGGGAATGTTGGCGATTGACAAAAAACTGAGGAAAATGTCCATATTTATAAATATATATCCCTTTTGCGGCACCCACACACACAGCCAATGTGAACGAGAAAGGCATTAATTACTGGCAATTTCTTCGGAGGCTGGCGGAAATCCAAAAACCAGCTTATTGAGATTAAAGGGTCGAATTGCCGTTGTGACGCTTATACAATCCGTTTCTAAAAATTTAATGGCAAACATCATGACTCTATTTTTCTATCTTTTGAGGACAAATGGGCTCTACATAAAGACTGATAAGACAACAAACACTGACGTTTAGGACATAACGTCAGCACGGAGGTAGTTTTGGACTTAATCTACCTTGACACCGCTGCTTCTTTGAACTCAGAAAAACTGTCAGTAGCTTTCTAACGAACAAATTAAGTGACCCTTTGTAGGACCTTAATCATTCCAGTTCATCTCTATGGCACAGAGGCATGCACTTTGTCAAAAGTGAGTGAGCTTGCTTGCTTTTTTGTGATTTTCGGCTAATTTTCTGCATAACGACGAGTGGAGGAGCAGATACAACAACGAACTGTAGGGGCTGTATTGCGACATCAGCTAAGCTAAAAGAGTGCAGGCGCAACGACTGAGATGGCTGGGCCAATTGACACCAATGTTCCAGCATGGAAGATCTTCGAGTTCACATCTGAGGGACAGCGCAGTAGAGGGGAAGACCGACACTCAGGTGGCGCACGCACTTAAAAAGGGACCGTACGAAACTGGAGGCAGCTAGCTAAAGAAGATGATGATGACCCGTTTCATTTTATGCTTTCGGGAATTCTGTTGATTGCAAAGTCACATTTGGTAAAGACGGTTTTCGTAGCTCTGAATGAAGTAAGGATTTGGAGATGGACGAAATCTCACGACTAAACAACATTGCTACCTATTACCAAAGGCGTTAGCTCATACAATTTTTACTTGGAAAATTGTCTTTGAAAAGTAAAAGTTACGTACGAATGTGGGAAATCAAACTTTTAAATATGACGCCCGTTCGAGGGACTAGAGGCTCCAGAATCCATCTCTAGTGTTTTTCGAAAGTTCCTTTATAAAATTTCTTTGACAATTTTTGGAGATTTTATTTTACAAAAATCCCTAATAGGACTTTCCTTGAAACTAGCTCCAGCATCCAAAGTTGATACTAAGATTGCAATATCTTTGCTAAATGTTACCGATACAATCCTATACCACGCACGGAACTGTGTTAACGTCTTAAGTCCTGCAACGGACTTAGCAGTACGTACCCGGCTATAAAAATTATAAAAATGAACAGTGACGGCGCGTCGTAGAGGCATTTCAGACACAGTCTACCCAAAAAAAAAAACACTCAAAGAGAAAAATTTGTTGAAAAGCCAAAACGCATTTCCGTCTTTTTCTACACTCCCCTTTCCTTTGCCTCTCTTCTTATCAGATAATTCAAATAATAAACGTGTTTCAGGGAAATATATTGAAATGTATTCAACTGTAGACACAATCCCTACGCAGTTAGTAGTATAGAGCCCCTCGTGCAACTTATGGAACTCTTGTAAACATTTTTATAACGGGTGATCCAAGTAGAGATACTTTTTTCAATAGCTTTTTTTGACAGATCACGTGTGAGTCGTGTCATGCTGTCATGTTATTTTTGTTTAGTATTGTTTGGCATTTCATAATGGAAAGACTTACGCGTGAACAACGTTTACAAATTGTTCAACTTTATTATGAAAATTCACGTTCTGTGAGGAATGTGTTTCGTGCACTTCGCTCAACTTATGGTCAACATAATCGGCCTACTGAGCGTACTATTCGCAACACCATCACCCATTTTGAGACCCAGCATTCATTATTGGATAATATTCGACCGAATAGACCACGTCCAGCACGCTGTGAAGAAAATATAGCGGCCGTAGCTGAGAGTGTACACGAAGACCGTAGATAGTCGATTCGGCGCCGTTCGCAGCAACTCGGACTGACGTATGGAACGACTTGGCGTATTTTACGTCAAGATCTTAAATTGAAAGCGTACAAAATACAGCTTGTGCAACAACTGAAGCGGCTCGACCTTCCTAAGCGACATCGCTACGCTCTATGGGCTCTTGAAAAGTTCCAAGAAGATCCGACGTTTTCGAGGCAAATTTTGTTTAGCGATGAGGCCCATTTCTGGCTCAATGGGTATGTAAACAAACAAAATTGCCGCATTTGGGACGAAGAGCAACCTGAAGAGAATGAAGAACTGCCACTTCATCCAGAAAAAACAACGGTTTGGTGTGGTTTGTGGGCCGGTGGAATCATCGGTCCATATTTCTTTAAAAATTATGCCGGTGCGAACGTAACCGTCATGGCGACCGTTATCGTGCCATGATAACCGACTATTTGATGCCTGAAATTGAAGCTCGTGATCTCGGCGACATTTGGTTTCAGCAAGACGGCGCCACTTCCCACACATCGCATCAATCAATGGACTTATTGAGAGAACATTTCGGTGAGCACATAATTTCACGTTTTGGGCCGGTCGATTGGCCACCAAGATCGTGTGATATCACACCGTTAGACTTTTTCCTGTGGGGATATGTAAAGTCAAAAGCTTATGCCGACAAACCCGCTTCGATTCAGGCCTTGGAGGAAAACATCACGCGTGTCATTCGCCAGTTACCAGTCGAAATGCTCGAACGAGTGATCGAAAATTGGACTCAACGGATGGACCATCTGCGACGTAGCAACGGCCAATATTTGATAGACATAATCTTCAAAAAATAAATGCCAAAGAATGTTCTTTCAAATGATAATAAACATTCTCCATTAAATTTGAATTTTCTGTGTTTTTTTCTTTAAAAAAGTAGGGAACCTCGAAATGGATCACCCTTTATGTACCATTGGAATTGCTTTTGAGTCCTCGAAATGTTTTCACAAAGATAATAGTCATCTGACAGTAGAACCAGCGTTACCGATGACTAGGGGTACCAACAGGGCTAATTTGGTCCGGAGACGAAATTTCGAAATTTCTCCGGGCCGCAGTTTAACAATTTGATTCTAAAGGATTTGGTACATCTATCAAAAACATTGACATAGAAAATCACATATTTTAAAAGTAAACTACATGCAATGAAAGATTTCCCATTAGGTGTTTGCAAAAAACTATGCTTCGGCATAAAAGTCCACAAAATCCAGGATGCAATGACTAGTTTCGGATACTTTAACTTGAATTGCAAAGGCACCACGACAGCTTAGCCCAAGGAATAATGTTATTTCTTCATAGAATGCCATAAGAGAGGATAATTTGTAATAAGGCGAAGGCGCCATAAAGCCATATCAAACCGAAATCAGAAATTGATTACCATGATAAGTTTGGGTTTGAGTAATTTCAGCTCTAAATTTAAACAAGTTCGGAAACAGTTCGAAAAAAAGCTATAAAGGATATATCGAAAAAATAAGAACAATCACAGAATAATTGTCAAGAAGCCTCTTTTCACAATGGGTTACTATTTGGTGCGGTCTTAAAGCAATCTGCATAACAGCGACTTATTTCTTCTTGTTTGATAGCTTCTATTTATGGTTTGAGCTATTAGAAAAGCTACCTATTTGTTTTTTTAAATATATTTTATGGTCTTTTTTTCTACACTATCCCAGGGTAGTGTAATCATTTTGACACATTGTTTGTCACACCCCTTAATAAATATTTGTCGTAGACCTCAAAAAGCTTATATATTTCTGATCAACATCAAATGTTATGATGATTTAGAAATGTCCGTCCGTCCTTCATTGGCTTTAAGGCCTTAACATTTTGAGCTAAAAAGCAGAAATTCGGAAAAAAAACCCTCTCCAGAACTCATAGAATTTAGAAAGAAAAAGCATCAGAAAAGTTTACGGGAAAGGGTTAAGATATTTAGAAAATCTGTCATTCATAATCTGCGTTTTTTAACTAAATATAATTTGCTTTGAAAAATCCGCTTTAACATCATGATGATGATGAAGTTACCATTTTTAAATCACAAAAAAAAACTCGTTTCTTTGTTGTGTTGCTATTTTTGGGGTAAGGAGAAAATATTTTGTTTTCAAATCTCCGGGCCTGGCCCTTACAGATGACCAAGATGAAAAAGTTGCCCAAAGAAGTGGCCACGAGTTTAAAAAGGGGACAATGAGATATATAACACAAAGTTCGAATTATTTTCAAAAAGAAATGTTCTTCATATATTTATTTTAAAGAAACGTGGAATTTTCTTTACAAATCTACAACAAATTAAAGTTAATCCTAACTGCAGTTTTGGTCGGTTGAGAGAGTTGCGCTGTCGCTGTGGTTTTTATTTTACGTATATGGATTTTTTAAGAGATTTCAGTTTTTTCAGCTTCTTCTTCTAAATATTCGACGATGTTACGATCAAGGATGAGAGATCATAACTTTTCACTTTTTTGACTGCACTTCAACAAATTTCGTTAGGCCTCCCATTTTGACTTAGGCCAATCGGTGTTATTTTTGTGTGATTTAGGGATTCTTGAAGCTGCTTCGATGCATTTAGAGCATTCAGAATTTGCATCATTAACGCGTGTGAGTTTCTTCCTGCTTTGATTCTTTTGTCGGTATCAACATTACATATTGACGATGTCAAGGAAGTTGTATGTTATTACACAGCTTTCAAAAAATGTTACCAAAGGTCGTGTTAACTATTAAAATACATAGTCAGTGCTTCTGCCTTTATTGTATTGTTAAGAGCGATCATTTCGACGTTGGATTCAATAACTGCGCTGGGTGAATAAGCAACCTAAGAGTGAGAAGCGCAAGAACGTTATTTTGTCTACCCTAGAAATGTTGGTGCAGCACGTCACTTTCGTTTGCAGTGTTGAAGTTGACATTTTTGTATTACGGAAGCAAACACGTTACGAAAGTTTGAGTTCTATCGAACGAATAGTTGTTGGGTTTTGCGGTAACAAACATATGCTATAACTCCGTAACCTGTTTCGGAAGTCTAACAAATGTCCAGGAGTAAGAAATGTCATGAAAATTTGCTAAATTATAGGTCCCTTGAACAATAAAATGGTTGAAAAAGCTAGTTTTTAGGTCATTTATGGTCCAATAACATATTTGCCAATTTATAGAGAATTTTATGTTATATTCGCGTTCGATGCTTAGATCTTAAATACTCAGCAATTTCAAACGCGCATGCAAAATGAAATACAAATCGTAACGGTAAAAACTGCATCCAAAACCTTTATTTCCTTTCATTCTATCATTAGCGAAAAACAAAGTATATACAGGATATTCCCTGGGGGTAAATTTCGAACCGCATGGCGACATTGTGCGAATTTAATGACGAAATTTCCCTTCTACTGACCATGCTCACCTTTTAACACTCTTGAAGATGGGTTCTACTTAGTTTTTATACTACTTCGAAAAACTAGGTAAACTAACCCTGTATGTTTTACCTTTTCCTAAAACGTTTCTTGGCACTAAACAAATTGTAAGTTGAACTAGTTGATCGATTTATTAAATTAATCATTTCTTAATTGAAAAGATTCTATTTAGTGTAGCAAGATATATTTTAAGGTAAAATGTCTTCGACGCTTGTATGCTTTCACCAAAAACTAACCTGTCAGTCTATAATCTTTCCTTTTTAAAAGTCTGGAAAGATTGATAGATATCCATTTGCGTACTAACATTGATACGAGACTTTTTTTCTACGGCTCAATCAAATATTCTCTCCATCACAGAAAGTATACAATGGTAGCCTTCTTGGACATAGAGGGCGCTTTTAACAATGTACGCACACCTGCGAACTGAGCTGCACTTTTAGGTTTGAAGGTAGATGTCGCACTTGGTGAGTTGATAAGGCTTCTGCTCACAAGAAGGGGAATCAACTTAAAACTGGGTGTGTCATCCGCCAGAAGATTTGTCTGAAGAGGAACCCCTCAGGATCACTCTCGAACTTAGTGGTGAACGAGCTGTTAATACGTTTAGAAGGGGAGGACTGCAAGTGATTGCCTATGCAGATGAAGTTTCTATTGACGTCTCAGGAAAGCATCTCATTACCTAAAAATAAATTCTTCCTCGTTGAGGGCTGGGGATTAACCGCCACAAAAAAATTGTCCTTTTTACTAGAAAGTTTAAAATCCATATCATTAACAGTACCAGCTTAGTCTTTTCTGACGAGTATCTGAGTATAATCTTGGATAACAAACTAAGCTGGAAGCCTAATATACAAGAAAGAGTTAGGCTGTTTGTTCTTGAAAGAAAGCAAGAAATTCGTAATCGATGGGGTCTTCAACTCGGCATTACAAATTAGCTCTATATCTCAATTGTAGGACCTCTACTTATTTACGGTGTGGTGGTGGTCTAGTGGACTGCCTTAGACATTGCGAAAAATCGCGACAATGTAGAATGAGTGGTGCACTCGACATCCTGTTTCATATAAAACCACTCGACATCTTAAGCAGACAATTAGCCGCTAACTCGGCCCTTCGCCTTAAGGCAACAGCCCAGTGGACCGAGAAAGAATTTGGCCACTCTGTTATCCTAAATCTATTTAAGGCCCTTCATACCAACATAGACTACAACACACCTCAGACTCAGTTTGACAAAAACTTTCTAGTCACAATTCCATCCAAATCATTCTGGGAGGAAAGTGAACTCGCGGAAGATGAATTCTACACCGATGGATCAAAAACTGATAAAAAGGTTGGTGGTGGCGTTTTCTCTGTTAACCGAAGTCTCTCGTATCGTCTACCCAATCATTGCAGTGAGCTTAAAGAAGCCTTATTTTGGCTGAAAGGAAACGTGACATCCGAATCTTTTCTGATAGCCAAGCGACCTTGAATTTACTAGACTCAGTTTCTCTTAACTCTAAAGTTGCCCAAGAATGCCGATCCTCTTTAAGGACATGTCGAAGCTGTTCAACATTCACCTTTGCTAGGTGCCGGGGCATATAGGTATTCTAGGGAACTGCAAGGGGGACGAACTCGCAAAGCACGGAACCACACTGCCTGATATTTCAACTGATAAAGGTTCCTTAGGCATTCCAACTGCCACATGCAAACTAATGATAAAATTAGAAGCTTTTGAGGAAGCTTGTCAGGCGACAAAATGGATTTGGCCTAAGCTGGATCTGAAACGCTTTCTCTCTGAAAAGATTGTACCTCAGCTCTAGAATAGGTGCCATCAATGGACACTGTCTTATAGGCCGGCGTGCAAATGACTTTTGCAGAAGCTGCATGGACGAGAAGGAAGAGGGGACAATCCTACACCTTCTTTACACTTGTCTTAGGTTAGGTTATGTTAAAACAGGGGTGTGATGTAAAAACCATCACTCAACCATCCCTGGGGAACCGGCTTAAAAATCGAAACGGTACACAAAAAAAACCTTAACATTTTCCCTAAAACACACCAATTTCCCTACAAAAGCCAGAAAGAAATTTGAAGGCCTAATGTGCCGTCTATTTCCCCCAAAGCTTCGAAGAAGTATTTCCCTAATTGTAAGAATTTCCTACGATTACGTGAGATTGCCTCGCATTCACACAATATGTGCGGTCACTTGTCTTGCTCTCTTTCAACTCACCTAGGTGCCTTCTTCCATGACAATTTGAAGATCTGTCAACTACTGACGTTAAAGATGTCTTTTGCTATACCCAGAGCTCCAAATGGTTTAACGAGTAGAGTAGTAAGAGTTTCGATCCACGTGGCATCACAACGGACCTCTGTTTGGTCTAAGTGAGTCGGCCTAATCGACTGACACTTATCAGCTCCACGAATGAATGACTTAAGGTAGCGTCGAAGAAGAATTAATAAAGGAAATAACGCGTAACTACTTCAGTTTGGCAAAAGAAATGAGTTAAGGACACTTTTAACTCATTTGACAAAGAAACTAGATACCGAAAAATCTTCTCCTTCAAAAAATACATCGTCCTGTGTACGAGAAGGGCAATGCTACAACTGCAACTCTATAAACTGTGGAAGATATGAAACGCGCCAAGGTACAAATCGAGCAAATTAAAGATGGAAAGCTGTAGAGGCGAAAGGCCATTTTGACCCTTCGAACGTAACTTAAAAGACAAAGCAAATTGCTTTGAGAATTAAAACTCACGCGTTATTGCATAGTTTTACAGTTCATCCTTTGCTTCATTACGGGTCGAAGTCCGGCACAGTTACATTATGATAATGAAATATTTTGCACATAAAAACAAAAAAGCTACACAACTCACCTTGACACGATTCCACTACAAAACGGTCCAAATTTCCATTTGATATATATTCCGAAACGACTGCTACAAGTAGAGTTACATCTAAATTCTGCATAGTTTTATGTTTATTTATTTTTAATTTGTTTTACATTTACTTTTTAATCCGTGGTTTTGTTAAAAATTCTTTAGTCCTCATGGTTTGTTTTTTTTTTCTTGAGCCGAAAATTGTATTATTATTTTTTTTGTTCAAATAACACACTTTAATCCTTTTCTACTTTAAATATATTTACATATATTTTTTTTTGTTGTTGTTGTTGTCGAAAATTTAATTTAATTTTTTTTCTTTTTGAATCACTAATTTTGCAGTTTAGAACAATTTGAATATTTTTTTTTTTTCAAAAGAAATTTTTTTTTTATTTATTTGAAAAAACACGAACTTAAACTTTGATTTGATTAAATTTTATGTTTTATTTTTGGATTATTATTGCATTATTATTGGTTGGTTTTCTTGTAAAATTGTATTACACCGAAACGAAACTGAACACTTGGAGAGAGATTTTGAATTTTTGTTGTTGATTTTTGTTATAAGGAAAATTAAATTTGTTTATATATTTTTTTTTTTTGATTTTATTTTCTTAATTAAAATAAATTCATTACACTATTTTTGTTGATATTAATAAGAGAAATAATTGCACAAATAAGGAGATTTTATTTTATTTTCGGTAAATAACAAAAAAATAAAACGATTTTTTTTAACAACTATTAACGTAATTATTAAAAATGTTCCAAACAGTCAAAAAGCACCTGAAAGTAAAAGAGAAGATTATAATTTCGCTATAGATACATTCATTTGTAAATGGAAAAAGGATAAATTGTAAATTGATTGATGGAGTTGCAAGGTATGGACGCACAAAAAAGCCAAAAAAAAATTATAAAAAAAACAGAAACATTAAAAGCAAATTCATCCGTAAATCCTTTCATGCAATATTAATGAGTCCCTTTGGCGTTGGGATTAGGGAATACAAGATAGAGAGAGAAATATAAGCGTAAAAAACAAACCGGACTGTTTTTCCTTTTCACCTTGATCCAGACACAAAGGAAGTCCGGATAATTTAATGGAAGAAAAATTAAACCCAAAGGACCAATTTGTGAAGTCGCGTTTTTAATGAGCCATGAGGATAGAAACATTCTCAGTCGTAGAATATGCGCCACGAAGGACTCTATCTATGCAAATGGGATGGGTGGAGCGAGAGAGAGAGAAAGATTTATCTGACTAGGATTCAATGAGTTTTTCCTTGTTTTTTGATTATTCAGCAGCAGCAGCAGGACGAGTGGACTTTACCCATTATGGGCATGGGCAAGTACATCAACGGGATTAAGTGAATAATGGAAAGTAGCAGCGTGTGTTTCGTTTAATTTTGTTGAATGAGTAATGGTTTGACTAAATGATAATAGTCGACTCTGACCCCTAAGGTGAGCTATTGTGCGCTTGAAATTCGCGCTACAATTCGCATTTTTGGCGGTTAAATCTCAGCTGTCTGACATGAGATGTGACATTTTCCAAAGTTAAAACTGACAGCTGATAGATTCCCTCTGTTGTCTGTTTGCAAATCTAATTCTATTCCACTTAAGTCTTATCAATTAATTTCATCGAAATCTGAAACAGTTTATCTCCAAACTGCCCGAACATAATTAAAGTTTTTATTTCATAATGACATGAAGGCATACCTGGCGTGCTTAGCTTACCCACTTGTAATATTACCTTACATGCATGTATAAACTAGACGATAAGTACAAGCTCGTTGGTGGAGTGTTTACACTTGTTATCAAGATTTTATCTTTTTAATGAATTTACGATGAGTTTTAATGGTATTAGCGACGTAAATTTTTGCAAAAAATTTCTTGTTTATTGCGAGTCAATGCGAAATTTACTGTCTGATATTCTGAATATAGTTGGTTTAGATGGAGGACATTTTTGTGAGGAATTACTGTTTTTTTTATGTTTTACTGGTTCTCCCACCCATTGTGATTTAAGTAAACAAATATTAAGCAACACAAAGACTTTTACCGTCGATTGTGGATTAATTTGGAGCTTCTCACTTGACTCACATTGTTGAAAACAAATATTCACTTCAACCGAAATCTATTTTTCGAACTGTCAAAGAGTGTTTTCTCATTTTGCAGAGTATTCACAATAACTGGTAGTTTGTTTGCGCCCACATTGTGAACTGTTGATTATCGTTCGATAAGAATCACTGCAGAGCCAGACTCAATTTGAATTTTGGACCGAATTCCATGAACTCTCTTTGTACACCTGAGATTTGAAATTTTATGATTCCATATTTTACAGGTTTGATTAAATTTTAGTTGAGGCTGTTTACTCGCAAATCACTAAAAGTAACGAACCAACATTTTGTATTGCGATTGAGATTAAGAAAAATGGATACATATTTCGGGATATATTGATTTTGATAAAACACGTATTTGCACATTTTCTCAAATTTTAACCATGAGGGAGTTTCAAGGCCACCGTCCCCATTTAAGGGGATATTTTGAAAGTTTGTTGAATTTCCAGAAAAATCTCTTTCTTTTAAGAGAAGGGAAATATTTTTACCTCGGATTAGCTTGAAACTGAAAATATATATTGCAGTTCTCTGGATTCAATAATATGAAAGCTTTCAAGACACCTCTTTAGGATTCACACGAAAAATAATTTCAAAAAGTTAAATTTTCTTTTAACGAGCAAACATTTTGTTAGCTAATCGGAAGGGATTATAATAGAACCAACTCTTCTTTCAATACATAAAATTCCTAAATATATAAGACCACTTGTAGGTCGGGGCTTTGTAGTTACAAAAAAAAATACTCAAGTTGATATGATATTCCTTAAGCTCAGACAAACAAAAAGTGCTACAGTGGTGGGTTCTAACGTCACCCCAAATCAAGTTATATCAAGTTAAATTAAACAATTTTCGATTTTGATGTATAACTACGGAGTTAGATATAGCTAAAAAAAGATCTTAACAGATTTTGTAGACCTAATTTAACTGCAGAAAAAATGTCAACAGTAATGACTATGTTTTCCAGCTTTTCATTTCAAATTCAATTTTATCCAAAACTTCAGTTCATCAAAATGTCACTCCTTTTAAGAATAATTTATTTGACAAAATTTTATGTAAATTTTCTGAAAAAATAGAATTTGTGTAAGGTAAATGTTTTGAGAAAACTAATATCTATCTAAAAAGATAGAAAGAGTATATAAAAGCACCCGAGTGTTTTGATTCCCTAAAGGTAAGTCCTTGTTCCTTTCGATACCTTCATGTTTCACCCTAATCTCTTTCCTGCATTTATATGTGTCCTAAGAAATGGGCAATATGGAATAAATAGTTTGTACAACCCTAGATGTCGCTACAGTCTGGGTTAGACCTGTCCATCAAACTTTGAGTGCCCTTAAATTTATGCGCCCGGCTTAAAGATAGGACGGAACACATCATAGGTATTCAGTTGCGTTATGTGCTCCTTCGCTCCAACAAAGCCATGACTATAATAATTGTTCGCTAACATTCGTGCATCTACAGGCGGAGGGACGTTACTCTATCCAAGTGTGACATAAAGCATGACCAACCAATTTGTTCTAAAAATCTGATTCTGGGCGGCCAAAACCGCGATATTAAGAGGTTTTAACTCTAACTTTGCAGGCGGCATGTTCTACTAACGCAACTTATTTTGCTCCTCTCGCGGTAGGTACCATTCGGCTGTCAGGCCAGCAATGCGGTATCAAAAGATGTAGAATGCATGTAGAAATATTTATGTGCGGCTTTTAATTCCATATAAATATGTTAAGGATCGATCTGAACTTCTTGATTTTTGTCCAGAAATAGTCTAGACCAAGACGAATCTGGAATGCTTAAGCAGCGCCAGGACGAGGAATGTTGGAGGGCTTTGACAATCAGCTCTGATCCAAGCTAGTCTACCATTGTTCTGAAGAGCTCAATGCACTCGGATTGTAATACAAAGCATGTCTCTGCTAGATTTCTGGACTCAGGGACATAGCCGACATTGAAGTGGCTAACGAGCTAGCAAAAAAAATGATACGAAATGAATTTTGGCCTGGCAATTTAGTCGGTCAAACTGCCACTCGGAAATCTCACAGCTTTGGATATAGCGAAAGAGATCTTTAACGTCAGTAGTTGACAGATCTTCAAGATTGGCATGAAAGAAGGCAACTAGGCGGGCCTGAGGTTTTTAAAAGAAAGCAAGACAAGTGCAAAGAATGTGTAGGATTGTCTCCTCTTCCTTTTCGTCCATGCAGCTTCTGCAAAAATCATTTTAACGCCTGCCTATAAGACAGTGTCCAGTGATGACCTGAGGTACAGTTTTACTTACAATTAGAGATAAAGTGTTTCAGATCCAGCTTAGGCCAAATCCGCTCTGTCGTGCCACTTGTCCACCTATGGTTAGTTCCTCAATAGCTTCTAATTTTATCATTAGTTTGCATGTGTCAATTGAAATGCCTAAGGAACCTTTGTCAGGTGAAATATCAGTCAGTGGTGATGAAAGCCAATAAAAGATGAAAATTGCTAACCACAGAGAGAGCTGTCTTAGATGGTGGGTACTTTAGCAGGCCATAATTTTTCTAAGAAACCACACCATAAAGCTAAATCTCAAGAATGACGACCATTGTAGAGGCTGCGGGCCTGCGGCGATTAGGAGTCCCATGAGAACACACCTCACTTTCTCTATTACTGAACACTTGCTAGCTTCTTCTTTCAAGATGTTTTAGAACTATTCGATGTCTCACTTTTTAATCTTTACAGGTTTCTGAGGTCATCGAGATTGCTGGACAATATTGAGAAATCACGTAATCACGAGCAAGAATGAAAGGCCAATAGGAAGCCACAATACCCCGGCTAATATTCCAATAAAGGCTATCACAATTGGGTCCGTAAGGACCTAACTGTGGAGAGGGAAAGAAGACCGGTCTTCTACGACCCGTAAAACTAACCTATTCTAAAGCAAAACATAATTTTTTTCTTTTCCTTAATAATAAATCTATCTATAATGCAATTTTAACATATCTATTCGAACAATTCCGGACATGAATCCACAAAAAACATCACCATCACCACCCCAACTCTCAAAAAAAAACATGTTCGTGTTACAAAAAAGTATTCGAAAATTAAAAATCTTCAACCACAAGATACGTGCGACGACGGGGTAAAGAGATTATCCTCTGATTCATTCGACATGTTCTTGTTTATTCAAATAAACATCTCATTCATCTCAAGTGTAAAAACAAGATATGTACAAAAATCTGAAACAGCTACATATCCGCAGATACAAATAAAACCCAGGATAACATATTTCGGTATAGATACGTACTAGCTATAGATATGAAAAAAAATAAATAAAAATATCCCAATTACATCAGCACATGGCTAATTAACATTACAAATTTACACAATTTGCAACAATAGGAGTAAAAAAAAAACGTTGTTAGATACTTATTCTATAATCACATTCACAATACACTTCGAGTTCAAATAGAAACTCCATAGAAATCGTTATTCAAACAAACGAACTAAATGAACTTAGATACGACAACGAAACGACTACGACAACGACAACGAAGAATACGACAACACGACGAGTATCTGTATCTGCAGCAGTCCGCTTGTACGAGTAAATAGATAATAATTCTATTTAGTTAAAAATTCACTAACTAAATTCAAATTCAAAAGGGAAAGAGAACACAAACTAAATGTGGTGTAGTGTGGTAACATGACGTATGACTGGAGTATCTATCTATCTTTATTTTAAACTGACACGTCGGTCGGCAAGAATTGTATGATGTCATTTAAAAATTTGCGCAAAAAAAAGAGAACACATTTGCGAATTTTTTTTTTTTTTGCTATGGTAGTAGTTTCTTTCTTAATTGGTTTTTTTTTTTGTTGGTGGAAGAGAATACCTACGACAGAATACACGTGATCATAGAGCGGGACATAATTGATAGATGAATTGATTTATTTTTTCTGTTTTTCTGCCGCCGACGGTAATTTGTAATATTTTGAAGCAGTAATTTGGGGGAAAAGATAGTTCTTTGGAGAGCACATATTTTGCTAAAGCACACGCAGAAATATAATTACTTCATTGATGTTAATTTATTTAAGCGGCAAAAGTTGTGTTTTTTTTGGGGATTTTTTTTTTGTTCACATGATTGATTGAGGGGAATATTTTTGTTAATGGGTTATTAAGCGCGCTACACACGTTCGTTCTTCGCGTTTAGATCTGAGAGGTTGAAATGAAATCATACAGGTATAGGAAACTACCTATGCGCGTGTAGATTTTTTAACAGGGTCGACCGGATTCATGAGGGCATTTTAAACTAGATACTTCTGGCGTTGTGGCAAGTATGTAGGCGATTTCTACAGATTTCCTACATTATAGTCGAAGTGTTACTGCAACAAAAATAATAAAATTCTTTCCGTCATCCACCATCGATCGCCTCTCACGCTTTATAAAAAGCTCAAATTGGTTTAACGGGGTAGGCAGGAACTTTAAAACCACGTGGTATCACAATGGACCTTCTTTAGGTCTAAGTGAGTCGAATTCTTTCCGACTGCCACTTCAACTTAACCTAACCTACCTTCCCTTAATGGATATTTCACACTTTTGAACAGCCTGCAGTTGCAAGGTAGATACAGTAGTCCCTCGATAATGTGAATCGCGGATAATATGAATTTCTCTAAAATGTGAACTTCGAAAATTGTCGAACTCTAAAATGTGAATTTCTTTTGTAAAAGTTTTTATTTTTCTCCTTTTCCTTTTGTTACTTTTTCGTGCGATATTATGGACTAACTAACTGTTATTTGTCTAGACATACTTCAAGGTTTTGAATGCAGCTGCAATCCAGAGCTGTGTAGGTACATTTTTCATTGTACAGGGTTTTTCAACAGGGACGCTACAAAAGTAGAGCGACAGGGACAGCAAACGACGCCATATTTCTTGCCGCTCTTTTGACATTTCTCTTCAGTAAGGTTTGCCATTTCATGATGGAAAGATATACGAGCCAACAACGAGTCGAAATTATTAAAATTTACTACCGAAATTCGGATTCAGTGGCCTCAACGTTAAGAGCGCTACGTCCACTTTATGGTCGTCATAATCGTCCTAGCAGATGTTCCCGTGCCAGTGAGACAAAGAAGTGCCCGTAGTGTCGAGAATATTGCTGCTGCTGAGGCTTCAGTTGAAGAAAGCCCAAATGTGTCTCTTTTACACGTCGTTCTCAAGCGTTGGGCATCTCCGTTACGTCGTTGTGGCGTTGTTTGCGAAAATATCTTGGCCTACATCCTTACAAGATTAAATTGACGCAAGAACTGAAGCCGCTTGACCACCAGAAGCGTCGTATGTTCGTGAATTGGGCTGAGCAACAACTGGCTGAATGGCTTCGTCAATAAACAAAATATGCGGTATTGGTCAGGCAGCAATCCACACGTACTCCATGAGTCATCATTGCATCCCGAAAAAATTACGGTTTAGTGTGGTTTATGGGCCGGCGGCGTCATTGGGCCGTACTTCTTCCGTGATGATCAAGACCGGCACGTTACTGTGAATGAGAATCGCTACTGTTCAATGATAACCGAATATTTTTAGCCCCAATTGGATGATATGGACTTGGAGGACATGTGGTTCCAACACGACGCGCCACAAGCCACACAGCGAATGTCACAATAAATTTAATGGAAACCAAGTTTGGAGAACGTGTTATCTCACGAAATGGTCCAGTCGCTTGGTCGCCTCGGTCGTGCGATTTGACGCCTTAAGACTATTTTCTGTGGGGCTACGTCAAGTCTATTGTCTATGCCAACAAGCCAGCGACGATTGATGAACTTCGTACGAATATCGAACGTGAAATTGCAGCAGTATCTGCCGATTTATGCTTGAAAACCGTCGAAAATTTGGTACAGCGTCTGGACTTCTGCAAGCGTTGCCGTGGCGGCCATGCAAAAGAAATCGAGGTCCATACATAATGGCATCGAACGTCCTTTCACAGGAATAAAGAATTTCATTGTTTTATTTAAAAAATAAACTTTTGTAGCGGTCTTATTAAAAAATCCGATATAATGGCACCGAAATTGACGAGAAAATAATTTGTCCAAAAAAGCACTGTTGCTTCTTGACAACGCAACTTACTTGTCACTGCAATAAAGAAAAGCTAACAAGCTCTGATGGTGACATTACAGGTTTGTTTTTTCCCCCAAACGTCAGTGCCTTGATCCAACCCATGGACCAAAATATCATTAATTTAGTCAAGGCATACTACAAAAAAAGATTGCTTACTGAAATTATTGCAACGGAAAGTGAAGATATTGCTACTGGGAAAAAATAAGGCATAAATTAAGGCATGCCGTTTCGTCAATTGCTAAGTGCTTTAAACTTATACTGCCAAAAGAAGATGGGAAGAGGAAGATTTAATTCCACTTATTCAATTACGAAGGACACTGCCCGAAACTTTGCTGGAAAGAGAGTTGCAAGAAATTAATGATCTCCTTGGAATTATAGCTACAGAACACAACATTTCAATACAAGAAGTTAGAGACTGGATCATCGTAGAAACCTGAACCTTCATCCAAGTCACTCCAACTGCTCCTAAAATAATGAGCTCCCAAGCAATACAATGTACAAACACGCTTCTTGAGTATGCAGATCAAAATGAATTGGACGCAGAAACGATCCAGTGATCCAGCTTACTAAAGTTATGGGCAGTAGCAATAGAAAGATCAAGTCAAGCTATTCGACAGTCCAAAATAAATAATTATTATTGATACCGAGCCGATTCAAATATTTTGTATTTTTTTTCTCTTTGAAATTTTATTTATTTATTTCTTCTGAACTTAAAAAATATTGAAGCTCAGCTGTAAGATAGTATTTTGTGTTGTTATAAATGGATACGAAAGTTGTTTCAATCAATTTATAAGAACTAAAAAAAGGTTTCAGTAATGTGAATCCCTCTAAAATGCGAAAACGCCTTCTTTTAATTAGTTCATATTTTCGAGGCACTACTGTAATTGAATTCTTTCATCCATTACAAAAGTTGTTACTTTTAAGTTCCAACCTAAGGTCTGTATCTACCCAGGATTGATTTTACCCTTTAAAGGTGTCCTTTGGCAAAATCACATTGAAGTTTGTACATACATCCGAGATGTGAGTTAGTAATGAATGTTTGCATATCATAACGCATCAAAAGTTAGAAACCTTGATTCACTTGCCGTGAAAATTATATTGGGATATGGGTCCTCCGAAGAAGGTAATAATTAAGATCGATGGATTCCCGAGGTAGGATATGAAGAGGCAAAGAGAGCGAAACATGTAGAAGGTGCTGCAAACAATGCTACCGCTCTTCAAAGTATTTATTGAGATCCACAAGAAAACTTCTACTGATTTGAATGTACGTACTTCAATATTTTTGCTTTGAACTGCCTTATAAAAGCTTTACGAATGCAACAAAATATATCTAATCGAATCTTAAAATCCTTATAGACCTTCTGAAATGTATGATTTGCCAGCACTTGGACTAGAGAAGATTTTCTTTAATTTATTGGATCCTTCCCTATTCTCTTCTTAATTTTTTTTTCATTGCCGACGGGATTTAATTATAACTTCACTGCATCCCCAATGGTAAAGTTAATATTGTTTTAATACGCGAAAGTTGTAGAGGGTTCGGTTCTTGAGCCTACTCACTAATGACTCACTGGATGTCCGCAAAAATGCAAGACGAATACTCAAAAACGAAGCTGGAGTCCAATGTAACTGTGATAACTAATACATATATGTAATAAAATTATAGGGGTCGATGATAAGAAATGGCTAGCTTAAGTAGCTCATTACTACACTTTTTTTTGGAAACTTTTTTGACGTAGAATAACTTCGGGCATTTCTCGTTTTCCTATGAGAGTACGTCTCTTCATAGGAGAGGAGGGGCAAATCTATCATCTCTACGTGTTGACGAGCTATAAATTTTGCGTAGTTTGATGATTCTTGTGAGGTCGTGTGAGGTCTTTTGTTAATTTTGGTCCTTATTAAAAGGTTTATATTTTTAAAATCAAGGGCTCAGTTACTATCTATAAATTTTTAAGTTTTGCGTTTTTTATTTTGTGTTTTTTTATATTTAAAAGGTGAGTTTTGCTGTTTCGCTTCAATTAAATATAAATAAATTAGAATTTCTAAAGATATACGGATAATCGGATAATGTGCAGTACGATAAAGCGGGTATAGTGCAGTATTACCTCACATTTGCCATCTATTTTTGTAGAAGTCTTATTTTATACAAACATTTATAGATCCACTTCAAAATGCCGAAGTACAAGTGAGGAAATGGGAACCAGCTTTAATAGTGTAATGAAGTAGAATTAAGTGGAATACTTGGCACCACCAAAAGTTAATGCCTCAGGGGTGTATCACTTTCTGAACACCTCTTTTAAAATTTGTAACAAGCTTACAAACACTTGTCTTTAGAGAATTAGGGGATCATTCACATGAGAGCGATTTGCGAACTGCGAACAAGGGAATATTCGTAAATTCTGACATTTCATTCACATGACAACTTTTTGTGGTCGCAGGTACCCGCGAATCTGATTTGTAAATGTTAGCAGCAAGATTCGTTATCTTCGAACGAATTTTTTATTCGTGGATCTGTGGATCGCGACTGTATTATGTGGATTGTGAATAAAATGTGACAGTTCGCGGCAAGGATTTTTCAATTCGCGGTAAAATTGTTATATTCTTAAATTTAGCTGATTAAATCAATTTAGACTGAGTATTTTTTTAGATAAGATGTTAGATCAACTAAATATAATGATTTTGTGATAGAACCAATAGAAAATTTCAATTCATAAATACGTCTAAATTGATTCGATCTCAATTCGCTCTCATGTGAATAGTCCTTAGGAGATTAGTTGTCAAAGCAAAAGAACACGTTTCTTAATAAATCCAAGTTTAAATTTAAAGTCAAGAGACGTTTACAATAGAAAAGGCAGTTTCTACCTTGATTAATATATTTATGGTAATGTGAAGCCCTAAGCCCACATTACCCGACACTTTTGTAAAAGATCAGTTTAAAAAAAAAACATTTCAATGAACCATAAAAACTTTTAACCGCTTCAAAAAAAGCTTTAGTATTGGAAATACTGCCAAAAACAATAAGGGTGCTACACATAACCCGAAGTTACTCTATTTATTATTTATTCTTAATTTCCGTATAAATTACGGCAAATTACGAAATTTTTAATCATTAAGTAAAAACATTTAATCCAAAAAAATTATTTAATCAATCAGCTATTACTAGTTGTATTATTCTAAACATTTGCTTTCAAAGGCGTTTCACCCAGATGTGGTGGTGTAGGATCACCAGTGGATTGTCACAGACACATCTAATCCATACGCACTTTTCTTCTCGGTTTCTTGCCAACTTTATCAAAATTTACACTTAAAGTAAGTAAAAGAACGACAGGAAACAATCTCACAGATTTTTGACGATTGTTCACGTAAAACTATAATGAAGATATAAGCAAGTAGCGAGAGACATTACGCAAAAGAGAATAAATTTCTAGACCGCCGCGTAGCAATGGTGGAAGAAATGGAGACTCTTCTACCTGGTTGGTAATTTTTTTTTTCGCTTTACAAGTTTCTATGATTTAAGCTTATATTTCGATTGAAATCCTTGCCCTTATGAAAAAATGAAAATAAGTCGCAAAATATGAAGGTTAGATATATTACATGAACGTATGATTGACATCTTGTCAATAAATAGAGGTTAATTCAAGTTTTCGCCTCAAGCAAGCAACACGTTCTGAAACTATTTTCAAATCATAAAATTTTATCGGATATCCTGCCAAACAAAATCTCTATACTAAGTTGCAATGTAGGCCCCGTAGATAGTTAATGAAGAGATTTCTGACAACTAAAACATGATGTAGTAGATGGGTTAGAGTCTGTCGGAGTGAAAATGTACGAGTGAAACCGTTTAAAGCTTAAAAACGATTTCTATATTTTGGACAATTTGAAAGCTTAAAAAACTGTTGAATGCGCCTTGTGACACTAGCAATTGTGGCACCAAAAGTTAAAATATTAAAATATATATTTTTCAGCTTTTCACATAAAATTACTCTTTCGGAACTTTATTTCGGAACAAAGTTTGGATAATGGAAGCGAGTATAAAGGGAAAAATACCCGCATGAGCCTACTAGTTAAGCACATATGGAATGGAAACAAATACCACATCATTATATCACAGCGTCCACATATCAGCATCAAGATTTAGTTGTCATAAAGAATATATAAGAAGATTGTTTGGTGCTCTTTATTGAAATTTCTTAATTTCAAATTGACAACGAAGCTGATAAATTCATTAAAACTACTGCTCTTACTGAAGACGCTGGATAATTGTCTACGAAATTTTTTTTTCTAATATTAATATGTTGCTAAGGATGTTAGGATGAAGTTACGACTTCTGCCGAACGAACAGTCCTCAATTTGAAATGAACACAACAAAAGAAGTGAGGTTGTCATATCTTTTCTAATTAGAGAAAAGAAAACTCGAAGTTGACTTATTTTTGTGGCTGCTCTGGCAATTTATCGTGAAATTAAAATAACGGGGGAAGAAATCAGAGATGAAGTTTCCAACAAAAACCCAAAATTATTACAAACTTTTCTTTTAAAAACTTAGCTTAGTGGTTAAGTGCGTTGGACCACTAAGCGAGGAGTGGCTAGTTCAAATCCCGGCCGTACCATCTTAAAGTTTTTATTCGCTGCTCCACCTCTTGAGCACCACAAAGCAGTTGATAAGCGATGACAGATTTTCATCTGTTTTACAAGTCAACTGCAATTCACCTAAGAGTCAACTTACCGATTTATTTAACGATAACCACGCGAATTATATGAGGAAAAAGGCATTGTTAGCTTAGAGTGGACTTGCGGTGCACTTAAAACTTGAACGCAATAATTGTTTATTCGTCTTTATTTTTCGATGGCTGACTGAAACGTCAAACAAAACCCATGTAGTGTTCGGTGTGAATGCTTTAGCGAGATTTGGATGGAAACCTCAAATTTCAGTGCGGTGTACATAGGGTATAAGGTAGTTGATCTGAACGTGTTTAAGGCTACGGTTACAGTGGATGTGTAATCTGTTCGGACGTTTTTGTCAAAAATGATCATCAGAAAGGGGTGGTTACAGTCAATACGTGTTCTTACAATTCTAGTTTCCGTTGAAAGCTCTTTTAAATTTCTTTAAGTTAGCTAAAAATGCGGAGCACTTGAGAAGTAGCATAACATTAAACATTAAATGCTATACTTTTCTGTTCAGTTTAGGTTCATTTAAAACACACTCATATTTTAAATAAACACCGCAACCCAAACAAAAATGTTTGCATCAATATAGTAAAACCAATATTTATGGATGTCACTAGAAATATTTAACAGAGTTATAAAGGTAATTTTGACAAATAGAACTTGTTTGTTTGTCGGTGTAAATTTTCAGTTCTGATGAACGACTCGTAAAATATTAATTTGATTTGTCTGTTTTGACAAATTCGTGGGAGTTCTGACGAAGAACAAAACTATGCTAATAAAACCAGTTTCATTAAACATACAGTTTTGTTTGTTCTGATGTGTACGTCAGAACAGTTGTACGTCAAAATACGCATCCACTGTAGCCGCAATCTTACGTCAACCTGACTCACTTTTATTTTTGCTTTCTGAAAGGGTTTCATGTAGGGTTTCAATGCTTTAAAAAATCAATTTTTTTTGTATTGTCTCATTAATTTCTACAACATCTCGAGACTGTGTTTTCAAAGTCGGTTGTCAAAAGGTTTCGAAAACCACTCAATCGATCTTGATGGAATTAAAATTCTTTTTCAAATGTATATATAGTAAAAAGTTCGAATAAAATATTTCATTTCATGTTAAAAACAACAGAAACAGAACCAGAATTCAGTACGTTTGCAAAAGAAACAGAATTAGAAAAGAGTTTCTTGGACAAACAAAATTTAGCGAAAAAATATTTCATTCCGAAAGAAGTTTCGAGATCTTGAAGGAGGCTTCTGCAATTGGTAGAGATATGTCAATATTATTTTTAAAGATCATCGTGAGCATGAAATGTTATCCTAAAGCCCAGTTTCTGATTTTTTGATGAGTTTGATAATATGTAGTTTTGCAATTCTTATTTTAGTGTTTAGAAATACAACGGTCTAGCTATTGGGAAGTGTCGCTGGGCTTACGAAAAATGTAACTAAATTAAATGGACAATCAGTGAAAAGTCAAAAATAGTAAACAGTTATCGCCTAATTTTCTCAATTAATTTTGGTGGTAGATATATTTTTTCAAGCCACGATCCTACATATAATAACAGCCAAGTCGATTTTCTGTCCTCTGCACTGAATTTCTGTCCGGCCGAAAATTACTCGGAAACTATGAGATGAGGAGGTTATGAATGCCTTTGCGCTGCTTTGCATTTGTTATGCATCCACGATGCTCTGTTTGCTTTTGTTTGCGCAGTTGATGCGTTCACAATGCGTTTTAGAAAACTATGCATTGCAGAAGTACTGCAGAAGTACGGAAATGAGCCGTATTTATGGATAGCTCAATAAGTTCCAAATAAATTTCGCGATATAAATAATAACAATGTAATTAGTGGATGGTGTGTATACATGCTAGTATCAAATCCATTATTCGATATTATATAATGGGATTATTTTAAAATAGCGCCATCTAGACTCAAAAACAGATAAACTTATTATAATAATACAGAATCGAGGCCCGAGTAAGAGCGGCACGACAGTATTGATTTTCATTCCTTAATAAAGGAAGAGCGACATTTTATAGTAGACTGGAGATAAATAAGGAATTGAAAATGTAAATTAGTAAAGAATCAGTTGCGAATTATTTTACACAATTAATTACTAAGCTAGAACCAAATATGTAATGCCAGGGAAGAAACGAAAAATTTGGGTACATGTTAAATTGTTAATTCAGTTAAAATCGCTTATAACTACATTCTCTAGGACCTTTGGTTTATACCAGCACTCAGCAGTCGCAGGGTTTCACCTTGGACCGCAAAATATTTTTGAATATACCTATTCAATTAGAAACAATAGACCTTAAGATACTTTTGTTAACAAAATCGAAGATAAGCTTTGATAAAATGGTGTCGCTCTCCAGTGATGATGGAAAAGAAAAAAGATAAGTAAAGAGTTTCAGAGATAAAAATGCAGATCTAATATCTTATCAGTGCATTATTCATTAGACAGCCTCTTGTTGAAAACCATTAATGAAGTTGATTAATTTTATGACTTATCGTTCTGCTCTTCAGTATCGACAGCTCGACCTAATTAAAGGTCAAGTTATGGAACGTTTCTGACTAATAAATAAATAAGTCATCTCCTTCTTTCAAAACTTGGATCGTGGAAGCACTTGGAGTTCATAACAAAAGAGCGCAATGTAGATGTGGCTTTTTGTAAAACAAAAGATGTTCTGAAATATTAATCTGCGCTCAAGACTGAATTACAAGAAAATGTGATCCGATAAAAAAACGTGGCTGATTTCCGTTGCAAGCCGTTGCATGATTCCAAGTCTTTGCAGAAATGGGAAAGCTTCAGAATGGACTGACGTGACTGCAAAGTTGTCCAGTCTTTCGAAGGCTTCACTTCAAATGGAAATAAATGAATTGGAAGAAGATATTTCCTTGCAAATGTATAAAGTAATAAATTTTATGGTAAATATGTAGTAAGCAAATTTCAAAAAAAAAATCCTACAATATATGAATTATCTTTTTCAAAATTTAATTTTTGAAAAACAAATATATATCGAGACTGCCCACCTTGAAGACACTCTTCGCATTTGCTGTTTCCGCATGAAACCAAGTGGCCCAAGATCATTGTTCTAATTTCTGCCATTTTGAGGCAAAATGAAAAAAGGTATGAATTATGAGTTTTTATTTTCAAGACAGCGGTCAAATTCTTCAATGGTATCTGGAAGTCACTTGCAATTATTTGCTGTACTCTGCTTTATGCGAAGAAGTTCGTTGGTCTCGACTGAGTTAATATCAATAAGAGTTGCCCACGGAATATTTTTAGCAATCTGTCATTTCAATCCGAGAACAATAAAGTAAGCCGCTGTATAGAAATATATATTTTCTGCCTTGTAAAACTAATTTCTTTTAACTCGAGCTATGCCGTTACTATTCAAATTTTTAACATTTTCAGATGGGATGGGTCGTATGGCTTACATTTTTATTGAAATATTTTGACTATTTATTCTAGGTATCCCCCTTAAATTCGAAAGGGCCTTGTTTTATTTAGTTCCAATTATCGAGAGACTGTAGAACAAGTAGGTTTTCCTACCGTGCTAAATGGATAGTCGTCCCTTTTAGCACTCTAACTTCCTTCCTTTCCTCTCAACCCAAAAGGCACTTTTGCCAGAAATTAAAAAATTAAGTTCCTTTGAACGTTTTATGTCTACAAATTGATTAGGTTTCGAGTCTGATAGATTTACATAAAGGGTCCGCCATCTAACGTTTTTTTTTTCAACTAGTGCTTATTTCGCGAATGGTAACACTTAGCTCATGTCTGATTTGACAGATAATTAGTTTTATCCTTCCGCTGAACGAATATGGTTGTGTATACGCTTGAACAACGCTGGTAAATATTGCGACATTACTTTGAAAATCATGGTAATGTTGCTGAATGTGTGCGAAAATAGCGTACGGATTTTGGAAGAAGAGAAGCACCGTCAGCTCCGTATGTTCGTTATCTTGTGAAAAAAGTGAAAGAAACTGGCATCCTCATCGATAAACCAAAGAGTGAAAAGCCAAAACCGTGCGTACACCCGAGAAAATTGCTGCTGTGGCAGAAAGTGTGCGTGAAGCGCCATCAAGATCAATTCACCGTCGTTCTCAACAATTGAACATTTCGGAGACATCATTCAGACGAATTTTGCATAAAGACCTTGGTATGACGCCATACAAAGTCCAATTGGATCAGAAGTTGAAGCCAACTGACCATCCAATGCGTTTTCGCTTCGCTTAGTGGGCCTGCGATCGACTTAGAGAAGAAGCCGATTTTGCCAAAAAATCATATTTTCACTGTTTGGTGCGGATTTTGGTCCAGAGGCATAATTGGGCCATTTTTCTTCGAAAATGAGCAAGGAGTGGCCGTTACTGTCAATGGCGATCGTTATCGGGCCATGTTGAACGAATTTTTGTTCACAAAAATTGAACAGAAGGATATTGGCAACATTTGGTTTCAACAGGACGGCGCTACGTGCCACACAGCCGAAGCTACACCCGATGTTTTGGGCCCTGTTTTTGAAGATCGCATTATCAGCCGCAGAGCTGATGTCGTTTGGCCACCGCGGAGCTGCGATTTGAAACCGTTGGACTATTATTTGTGGGGTGCCGTAAAAGATAAGTGTTACGCCGACATGCCAGAGACAATTGACGCTTTAAAGGACAATATTCGTGAAGCCATTGGTGAAATACAGCTGCACACAATCGATAATGTGCTTAAAAATTGGACCGATCGTGTATGCTACTGCATGGCCAGCCGAGGCAGACATTTGAATGAAATTATTTTCCATTATTAACCGGAAGGATTGTACTTTCAAATAAAAAAAGAAATTTGAGAAAATATTCAGTAGTTTTTTTTTATATAGCATTTTCAAAAAAAAAAAAAGGTATTTGGCAGACCCTTTCTATGTATGTATATTTTCTCAAGATGCTTTAGCGACGCCTGTCACTTTTTCGTTAGTTAAAGGAATTAATTTTACGGATCATGTTCAGGAAGTTCGGAAAGATCTTTGTAATCAATCCAAAAACAAAAAGAAATTTGAGGCTAGCTCTTCAAATGCTGTTTTAAAGTTGTTTCTTTAATTATTCTTTAATTGCCAGAAACAGAAACAGCCCTAGATGACATTTCATCTCATGATTGTTAATAGGTCAGTTCGTCGTTTGTGATTGTCAAATTTAAAAGACTACGAGTAAAATTCTGTGAGATGAATAAAGTACTTATTAGACGTCAAAAATATACGTAGGACAGCAATGCAAACAAAAACCATTTCATAACTCAAAAAATGTTGAGGATACAAAATTTCTATATTTGACAATGTTCGTATTTTTTTTCCTAACGAACAGGGAGCTAACTATGCACTTCGACAGCGACTCGCAAAATTTGAGATTCATTCAGTTCGCTTCGCGGCGAACATGTCAACTATGCAAAACGATTGCTTCGAATGTCGACTTTCCGAAGCATTTCCACATTTCGCTTAAAATGTAATAAAAACTTTCCTATTAATCTGTCAAAAAACTTTTGAATGCTTTTATTGGGGTTTTTTTGGCGGCTGCCCTAAATGCAAGAAAAATATAAAAAATCACACAATTTTTCGGTGTCGTTTATTTTAATTTTATTTTTTCCACCGCTGACAAATTTGTGCGCCATAAAAATATCTATCGCATTTGAAGTTAATAAAATGGCGTTCGCATTTCCATAGTTGCGCGAATGTTATAGATCGAAGTGCGATAGCTTTCGCCGGCAAACTGAATAGTACAAATTTGCGAAATCGCGGAAAAATGCGCTTCGTGACGACGTGCATAGTTAGGCCCCAGGTTTGCGTTAAATTTGGTAAATTTTCGTTAAAAATTAGCTGTTTTACTCGAAAGTTTCAAATGACAAACTGACTCTTAAATCCGTTGCTTTTGTGTCACCCGCATTTCTTTGTGTGATTTCGATTTCGATTCGATTCCTCAAAGTTTCTTCAAACTGGTAATTAAATTATTTTTTTTTTTTTTAAATTAGTGTCCTCCTTTGGGAACCCTATGTACAAAGTACAACTACAAGAAAAACTTAAAGAATTTGACACGTATTGACACGTACTCGGTCGGTTAGTTTTTAAGTTTAAGCTTAAGAGTTTGCGTAATATTGAGTGGGCTTAAAATGAGTTTAATCGCACAAAATTCTATTGTGGTTGAGCCTTTAAGATTTCTCGCGGCAGACATTTTGCATTTTGTAGCTGAGCGCACAACAGAAACTGAAACAGCAAAAGTTCTGTTTCTGTTGTTCACAAAAAAGCGGCTTTATATGTCTGTAGGCAGATAAAATCCTTTTGAACAAAATGTTATATAAATACTGGAATACCTTTGAAGAAATACATATTACTTTATCCACATGTAAATGATCGTAAATAATATAACGAAACAAATTTTTAAATTTAAACCAAACTTTCACATCAACAAATTCACTGGTCAAAATCGTTGTAGGTATATATTTTTTTTTCCATCCCGAATTGAAATGTAAGCCACTTTTAATCCTTTGTTCTTTGTGTATAAAGCAGGTGTCTTTATTTGTAGACAATTTTATTTATGTTTAATTAGCCGTCGCCGTCGGTAAATCATGCAAATCCAAATCCATAGAAATTAAATTATATAATTTTTCACATCCACATTTGGGTACAGTAAACAGTTGTTGTTAAGAATTGTAGAACAATATCCGTTGTGTTGGTAGGTAGGTAGGGGTTTTGGAAAACAAACAAAATTAACAGATACACGTTAATCCATAATTTCGAGTTGATTTGTTGTTTATAATCATTTTTGGGGGACACTTATTGTTTGACAACATTGAATCTGTTTACAAATTATCCACATTATACATATATATAGATAGATAGATAAAGGACTTCAACCGGCTATTTTTCTTTCACTTAGCAAATTTGCAAAACTTCCAAACAAAACTATTTCACTTTCTTTAGGCAGTGGAAAATTCCCACACTTGTCTTCCTTTTAATTTTATTTCGCTCGTAACTCATTTGTATATCCTTGAGTGCGTTTTTCTTTTCATTTTATTTTATTTTGTCTTTTTTCTTTCTTATTTTGATTTTGACCGTGAAAAACTGTGAACTTCTCTCAAACAACAAAACACAACACTTTCCTTTTTCCAATTATGAAACAAGGTACAAGACACAGAAAAAAAAACCAAAAAAAAAAGGACTCCAACTCGAATCTCAGAGCGGGATATGCACAAAACGCCTTTTTGTATTTTTGAATTTCTTCAGCTCTTGCACAACACACTTTTTGTAGAATTATTTTTGTATTCTTGGAATCGAAAACCTTGCAAATACCATCAACCAAATATATATCCAAAAAAAGAAAAAAAAAAACGTATAAGAAGAAAACTTGATCAAGTCCGAATAAATTCTCTTCAAAGGAGTAAAATAAAATTATTTTTTTTTTTTAGCCACACACAAGAAAAATATCTTCTTCCTTCTTCTCCTTGGGGATTTCACGTGAATATGCCATCATAGCCCCGACAAGAAAAAAAGAATATACCCCAAGAAGATACACCACCACTTCTCGCATACAACAGAGGTTTCGAAAAAAAATTCAAAGAAACAAAAAATAAGGAAAGTATTCGAAAAAAAAACAACGACAACTAAAACCAAAAAAAGAATTTACTAAGAAACAAGAAGACGGCGATGATGATGATGAAGATGACGAAGAAGAAGAAGAAGCGAAGAAGTACAATTATTTGTAGACCAACCCAAAAAATTGTGAGAAAAAAACCGGTGGTTAGACCGTGGCAGCCCTTCTGAACGGATTAAATGTAATCTACAAACTGAAAATGTGCCCCCAAATAGAAAGAACAGAAAATTAATAAAATATATAAAATATAACACACAGAGAGGCGAAAAATACAGCCAAGCAAAAGCGACGACAAATGATGGCCAAAGAAGAGGGCAGTGCGGTGCTACTTGGGTTTTTTTTTAGTCATTTTTCTCTGTGTGAAGTTCGGTTGGTCCGACGAAGTAGTTGGGGAGTTTTTTTTTCGGTGCTCTTCCAAACACCGTCAAGATACTTTTTTTTTTGAAGATATTTTTGCACATACAACGAAAAAAATTCGCGCGCCGCAAATACAACAGAAGAAGGAACGCGCGCGAGAGAGAACGCGTGCTTATGGTTAACGTATTGGTGAGTTGTCCCGTCACCGTCATCGTCATCCGAATTCGAGATCAGAGCCCCAGCATCTGTACTATTTAGCAGATACTTTACGTTTCGTTTTTTTTCTTTCTGCCTGGATTTTTGTAATATTTTTAAATCCTCAAACCTCAACCGCAGGTCCTGTACTCTCTCTCTCTCTCTGTAGACTTGGTTGGTAGTTGGTTTGGCAACCGTAGCGTAAGCGTACTTCTCTCTTGTCTTGCAATTGCGATAGCGATTCGGTTTTAGAGAGAACGAAACGAATGAATAAAAAAAAATCAAACCAAATACTATCAATTTCTGTTTGCATACACACGACGTGTACACACTCTCGTCCCACACACAGTCGGATCTCTTGTATGGTTGCGAAAAAATGTTCGCGAAGAAGCGAAAAAAAGCTCTTCTTCTTGCGAATACACGCACCACCCCCTCAGGGGCAAAATGGGTGTACGTGTAGTGTAGGTGCCAATTCCATCGTATTCGTATGCATGAATAAGGAGTGAGCTGGTTTCAGTGTGTGTACTGCTGTGTTCTTTTTTTTCGCTCTTATCTCATTTGCTTCGGACCGTCTCGCTCTATTGGAGAGTCAGAGCCTCAGAGTATTTTTGGTCTGACTCATGTTTGAGTTGTTGATACAACGATGGCATTTTAGTTCTGATTGTGTTAGTGTTGGAGTTTTGCAAAGTGAAGAAACAAAAAAATTGATTTTACTTTGTTCGGCGTTTACGAATTCACCGCCGATGGGCGATGTGTCTGTCAAGTGGTGCGAGAGAGCTTCATTTAATTTTTTTTTATTTTTTTGTGGAGCTTAAGGTGTTAGCTGAACTTTCTACCCATTGACGTCAGAATGGGCGTTTGGGTTGAGAGGAAGTAAAGTATGTACATACATACCATAAGTGGGCACGACAGTCCCTAAAGTTCTCAGCTAAGCCCTTTTTGTGTACCTATCTATTTATCTAAGATAAAAAAGATAAGAAGCGGACCGTCCTTGATTTGAGGCTTTTTCACATTCAAAGTACATATGTAAAGAACCAACGGCTTTTTCAAAAAAAATCTACTTCCACATTCTCAAAATCGTCGCTTTGTGAGATGCCATTGAAAACATGGTTTAGTCTGTCGCTATTTTTTTTAATTTAAAAAAATATCTATTCACTCCTTCTTCAAAGTATAAGAAGGTCTTGGAATTCCTTCAGTTTTCAGCAAGTTGAAAGCAAAGCAGGGTACTGACAAAGTAACAGTTTTAGTCATGAAAGTTATACACGTCGCTAGAGGAGAACGGCGTAATACTCTAGAGAAAGAACGTTGTTAACACGGTGGATGACATTTTATTACGTTTAGATAAAGTTAAAAAAATAAACGGTTCAAAAAGAGGGCATAGCCAAAAATGTTGCGTAGGTGAAATTTTATTGTTTTTTTTAGAGCGTTTTAAGTTCAGAACTGTTTCGTCGGTAGCTGCCAGTCCAATCCGAAATGCTGGAAGGACATCAAGTTCTACTTTAGCCAAGACGAGACTTATTTAATCGCCAATATTTGCACCAGGAACACGCTACAATTATCAGAAGACGGAAGGAGAGATTGGCATTTAGCCTATTAGAGAAAGCAACACCGGCCACCCCATCACTAGTTTTTAATCCGTCGGTGTAAAAATAAAACACTGTGTCCTCCAAGAATGCATCCTCTTCAAAGAATAAACGGGATCGTATGATGGTGACATGGAAGCTTTTATTTTGATTAGAAGGTGGGAAATGGGAGGTATAGTGCTTTTGGTTCATTATGATTTAGCTTTAAGACAAACAGCTGTTTAAGTTTCCGTTTTTTACTTAAAATATCGAAGGGTGTCAGGTGATAAAAGAATGGCCAAAACAGCGGAGGGAGTCGTGCGTAGGGCTTAGAAAAGCAAAAGCGATTTATCTTTATAGACAGCAGTCCATAGATATATGTAGCAAGTGATTGATGTGAGGCTGATGGCCACATCTGTTCCCAAAGTCTAGAATAGGGATACTGTAGTTTTTTGTATGTTTTCTTAGAAGAGAATAACCCAAGAAAGACATACAGCTGTTACGAGTACGACCGACGATAAGGATTGAGTTTTTTCGAACATAAAATAAATTTACTACAGCTGTTAGGAGATACATATATTAACAAGGTTACTAACACACTAAACGACAACTATTCGTTTTTATTTAAAGGGCCTACGTTAGTCGCGTGGTCTCCGAATTCATGTCATTTAAATCATAGTCAAACCCCGGGCAACCACTTCCGCTGCTACATCTTTGAAGAGAAGATTTTTTGTAAAGGTCATAATTCAGACTCAGCTAAAATTAGAATAAAATGTGCGTGCAGAGTAAATGTGTTTTGTATTACATAATAGGCTGCTGACTCTACACCTATATCTGCCACTATATCTGCTTAAAAAGCCTTTGAAACTATAGATTATTTTTATTTTCTATATTATGAAATATAAGGGATCCTTTGAAATATTCTATGTATCCATATTTTGCTTCGCTATATGTTCATAAAGATCATTGACTTATTATATGTATCTGGGCTATCTACCAGAAGTAGACTTCACAAACTACAAATAAGCGGATATTAAATAAAAGGTAGTAGGCATATTTTGTTTTATATCATTCCTCACTATTAAGCCAGACCAATCTTTGGAAAAGATTAGCTAATCTATGGTTGACATCTAAGTAATATGATTCAGCTGTTTCTATGTTTTAAACTTTGATGAGGCGATAAGATGTCGCTTTTCGTTTGCATTAAGTTCTAAGCTTAAGACTCATTTTGATGCTTTACAAACTTCTATGCAAACGTTAACCAAGTTACAGAAATGACAACTGTAACACTTCCTCTGTCCTTCAGCCAATACCCATATGTTCATCTCAGTCATCGTCATTCTAACACACTTGTGAAAAGCGAAATAATTATTTTAATATACCCCAGATCTAACAGGCCGCAGTCAAGGAAATGGAATCAACCAACATCAATTCTGATACAGCTGGGAGCTGCCAGGACACTGTGTTATTGAGGGAAATAAGTAGTCGGATGAGGTTGCAACAATAGGAGGGTTACTTGTTGATAGTGAGGTCGCAGACATCAAACCTCCTCTCTGCATAATAAAGGGTACGATTGAGGAAAAGCCATTAGGTATGCCAATCTAAGGTGGAAAAGTCTTCAGAGACACAGGGTTTCTAAGGCTCTATAGCCACTTTAGTACGGCCAGTTAATAAAACTGAGCAGGGTTAAGATTAGAACATTTAAAGGAAGGCTGACAGGACACTGTCTCCTGCGGAAACATGCAAAGAGGCTCGGATTGTCGAATACAGATATTTGTAGATACTGCGGAGATCTGCGTGCTGCTGAGGACATAACATATATACTGTGTGAATGTGAGACAATAGCGCGTAGTCGAAGAAAATGTTTGTGGAAATACTTCTTTGAAAACTTAGAGGAAATAGATGGCATAGACTTCAAAGGCCTTTTAGGTCTTTGCAGGGAAATTGGCGCTTTACCAGGGAAATTGTTTAGGTAATTCTGCCTTTTGAATTGTGAATTCCAAAACGAAGATTTGGCGCAAACAAACAACCGCTATTCAGTTGAGGTGGATGGTGGATCTTCACATCAACCCAGACAGCGTTTGAAGTGAGTAAGGTATTTCCTGTAGGGACGTTAAAAATATCCTTAAACATCACGAAAATATGTCAGGTTTAAACTTATTGGTAATAGAGACATCTCGTAATCGATTTTTTATCGTTGCTCCCACCGTAAGTGCTAAAACGAAACAGCCAGTTGTAGTCCACGCATACAACAATTCAATCGCAATACTCGCAAGAAATGCTCATCAATTCACTCTTAATACTATACTGGGGTAGTGAAATACAAGGATTCTTTTCTAACCCGTGCAAAACGAATGTGAAATGCTCCACCATGGTTTTTTTTTCCTTTATATTACAGTTTACAGGCATTTAAAAGCAAGCTTAACCGGTTTCTTCCTTTTTCTAATACTATCCAAAATCCCTGTAGTGCGCCGTTCATTATAAAAAAAAACACTCAAGTAGATATTATGGAGGTCTTCCAACTAAAATATCACCTCAAGTGCCGATAAGAACATTTCAAGCCACTACAGTGACACGGACATATTTTAATACCCTTAAGAAGAAACAGAAGCTCCGACCTCCAAGACATCCTGTTGAAGTCTATGAAAAGCACTGCATTTTAATTATGTAAATTATAAGCATTCAAAATAACTCAAGTTCCAAAAAAAAACACCCTTCACCAACCCACACTCAAATCCACTTCCCATCCAGAAGTAAAATTCTCACCTAAATATCCCGAAACTCTCTTGCTGTTCATCTGCGAAAGCCCCAACATCTCTCCGTGCATCCAAAAACAACAAAAAAGTGGGATAGTCGCCGCATACTCCACCGACGCAGTTAAGTAGGTATCGCTCTATACACACAACTATCGGACTTCTCTGTCACTCTCATCGATAATACATTGTTGCATCAATGTATTTGGCGTGGTGGCGCATTTCATACAGCGGCAATTGCCAAAAAAAAAACCAAACCAAACGAAACGAAACGTAACGAAACCGATCGCATAAATATACTTTGAAATGCATCCACTCGGAGCAGATACACAACCCACTACCACCAGCGCACTAATATCTATACTGTATGCGCGCGATTTTCACAAATACCACACAATGCCACTTAACCGAACGCAAATGTATTTGCAATTAATTTTTTTTGCCTCCATTTCTTTGTAGTTTAAGACGAAATCGCCAATTTTTGTATTTTATTTTTATTTTTTTGCGGATCTAAAACGAAAAAAAAATTATTATCACTTGTTGTCTTTTTTTCTTGCGCGTTTTGATTGCAACAATATTTTGTTTTTGTTTTTTTTTTTTTTTCTGTTGATATACAGCACTAGAAAGCGTAGAATGAAAAATCCCGCCAAAAACTTCAAATGCGAATGAAATTTCACATAAAACCGGAAAATGAATCCAACAAAACCAAACAAACAGAATAAAAAACAAAAAAAAAAATGTAAACGCTAAAACAACAGAAATCCGAAAGGAAAAAAAAAGCAAATACTATAGAAATGTATCTAAGTATCTCTAGACAAGCAATATTTGTAGGTAGTTCGGCGGCACATTTAGACGACAGAATTGTATCCAACAGTCATGATGGGTGATTCTAAACTAAAAGATACTTTTTTGGATTTTTTGTTTTTTAGTAGTTGTGTTGCTTTGCATTCTTATATTAATGAGTTCGAGAGTTAGTTATGTGTGTTGTGCCGGAGATAGGTGCTTTTTTGCGCGCCTCGCTTGGGGATTTCGGGTTTGATAAGTATCTAACATACACGGATAGATACGTACGTATGTAGGTAAGTTACCTATGTCGGTCGGTGTGTTACCGCTACCCTGCCGCCACACTAAAACACATCGAGAATATTATGGAAATAAAGAGCACCAAAAGTCTACATATCTATATCTATCTGTAATGAGCCGGGACGGGACGTTAACGTTTCTCTAACAAAAATAATTTCAATATAGACAACAAAACTTAGATTGTGGAATGAAAATGATTATAAACTGCGTTTGGAAAAAGCTCCATCGATACTAATTATCCATTAAAATGATGCTGCTGTGGGAACACAGGGAAATGGATGCTTTTTTTCGGGGGGGCCTATTTATTATTCACAGGTTTTGTTCGGTTTTTTTCCTGCCTGTCGTCATGTGCATCATTTTTTTTTCATTTTGGGATTATGTGTGTGCACATTTTTTTTTAGAGATTTTTTTTCCCTGTTGAAATACATTTTTATGTGTTCTTTTTTAGTTGCGAACATATGTGGATACATTGGTTAATGTAATGTGTGGAATCTATAGGATTCTATATAGTTGCACAGGTTACTAGTCGATTGGAGCAAACGAAGAGGGAAAAAACACATACAGTAGAACTGGCATCGACTTGGCTGTTGATTGATGACGGATATTCGAAAGGGATGTTTTGGCATTTGGGCTGTACATATTTGAAGGTAATAAGTGATTAGCCGAAGCGTTTTTTGAGTCAAAAATGTAGTTACATAGTTGGGTGGCTTAGTTGAATGTGTGTTGAACTGGCCTCCAACCATAATAAAGTTGGATGTGGTCTTTGTTGGGTATTTACAAGAATTAGAATAATTGCACTGGAACTACTGAAGCAACGTTGGTTCAAACATTTTGATGGCTTGGTTTACTGGCGCCCAACAGATCTAAACTAGACGCTGCCAGGTTTAAATTAGAGTTATGCCGATATAAGGGTGATTTTTTAAGAGTTGAGTTTTTCAGGTTGGCAGCACTGATTAGTAATGGCGTCCAAACTAGATTCTAGTGGCATCATCGGTCCATTTTTCTTTAAAGTCGACCGTGGAAGAAACATTACCCTAAACGGCGAACGATATTGAACCATGATACGCGACTTTTTTTCGCCCCAGTTGGCTGAGTTGATCTTCGTTGACATGTATTTTCATCAAGACGGTGGCACATGCCACACAGCTCGTGAAACAAGATCATGCGATTTAACGCTTATTTCTTGTCGGGTGATGTAAAGTCGTGGACAAGCCGAACACGATTGAAGCCTTACAGGATAACATAACACGCGTAATTCGTGGAGTACAGGCCGAAATGTTCGAAAATGTGACGCAAAATTGGACCTTCCGAATGGACCGAAGTTGTCTTTAATGCAAAAAAAAAATTGAAAAGGAAAAAAAAACTAGTAAGCTGCTCACTGCAGACCGCAATTTAACTTTTCTAAATTATTGAGATACATGGCAAACGTACCTGTTACCACCCTACAAGTTGTTGCGAGTCACAAGAAAAAAGACCTTCGTAGGACCCTATTAGCGCGGTTTCTAATAGCGCGGCAGAACATTGAAAAAACCGAAGAATTTGAGGTCAATACTTACCACCTTTTGGTTGATTTTAAAGACGCGTATGACAGCATCTACGCAATCTATCAAAAGGCAAAACGGGTCTAGCGGCTAAGGGAAGACAAAACAAAGAAAAATGCAGTCAGCAACAAGCAACACTAAACATCGACGAATGGTCATGGCGTTTGGTCTACCTCGGTTCTGCTACCAAATCGGAGCACAACCTCTCTTCAGTACTCAAACGAAGAAATATAGCCACCTCTGTTGTGAGTCCCTCTTCCGAAAAACTAAGGAAACTCTATATACGCCCTTGATAATCCCAGTCCTTCTCTATGGATCTGCAGCGTGGACTCTTTCTAGAGTGGATAAAGATACATTCGGTTTCGAACAAAAGTTCGGTTTGCGTTCATGGGTTTTAAAGGACGACAAACTTAATTAGCTATACCTTTAGATTAGTAAAAATCTTTGACTACAAGCCGTAGGGACAATGCAGCCTAAGGTGGCGCCCGCAAATTAAAACCTCAACCAACTTGAATTGCGCAAGTGGAAGCAGTCATAAAACGACCGCTTATTGGTTGAAGCATTTGGAATAAAATTTCCAATAAAAATTGAGAAGCACTTACTCCAATACAATTGACTCATCAGTTTTTTAGGAGTGAAAGATTCTGCGTTACATAAAACACAACTTATGCCGGGAAGCGCTTGTGTTTGGCTACAAAAACGTCCTGAATGGAAAGGTAAAGACTCGAAAAAAGCGAAAAGTTGTTAAAAAATTTCCATATTATTATCTAAATCGATCTTTTTGTTAAGACAAGCTAATTATTTTTAACATATTTGGGTTGAATAAGTAGATAATTACAATGTTTACTGGCGCCCACCGAGGGAAGCTGGATCAGATGATATGAAGATAAAAATAGATCCGTTTAAGCGTCTATTATGAACTTAACATGTCTTGGGCCTGTATTGTTCCATATGATGGAGATCGAAAACTGGAAACTGGTATTAGATGGATTCTTACGTCGTTAATTTGAATATCAGTTTGAAAAGACAAGCCCTAATATAGTATTTAGTGTACCTTAAAAAATGGAAATAATAAGTTTAGTTGTTCTTGTACATCTTTTTGTTGATCGTGGACACAAGGAAAGATTCATAGAGATGCCAACGTGAGACTCACAGATTGAGTAATTTACGAATTTAGGCCAAAAATCAACTCATATTAACCTTGCAATCCATACGGAGTCTAAGGCCGTCAATTCTTAGCAACTTATGTGTGCAACTGAAGTTGTGTATATTTTTGGTACATGTGAAAGGGAGTTTTACTTTTATGATGCGGCATATGACATTTATATATGTACATGTAAATCTGGGGAAATTTGATTTAGGTAAGTGGAATACCTCTTTCAGTGAGCCAAATTTTAAGGAACTGTGTAAATGGAATAACCCTTAACCAAGTTAGAGTTGGAATCCATTTAGCAAGTTCAAGCTATTTCCTTAAATTGAAATCCCACTTTCATAAGGTCCCAATCCTCTAATAAAAATTGCTATAGATTCCTGAGACTTCAGGTAGGTAGGCAGGACACAACCCAGGACTACAGTAAGTTTGTTAAGGTAGATAAGACAAGATAACATTTTAATCTACTGTCAATATAACTTAAAGAAATTTAAAAAGACAAGAGGACAACAAGACCCAGTAAAGGACTTTGACAGGTGGTGCATTCCAAATTTCTTAATATTAAGCTTAATATTATTTTGTGGATAAATAGGTAAGTTAGGTTAGATCGATCAGGTTAGGAGGGATGCAGTCAAATACCCTGTACGTAGTAAATGATAGGATATGTGACTTTCACACAAATAATAAAGGGTGTCCCCATGCAGAAGAAGCGAGTTACTGGAGGTCTATACAGTTTTCCACTGCTTTAATCTCCTCTTCATACCTTCAGCATGTGCAATATCCAATAATAATTAATCAACGCAAATACCCTACATTTTTGATAAGCAACAGAAAAAGATGTGGACCAAAGTGGATACCTTAGGGAATATCAGAATAAACGATTTAGCAAAAATAATTGAACTGCAAATATGCACATGCTAGTTGTTTCACTTCAGACTTCACAAATTATTAATCACATTTAGTAGGTATGGAATACAAATAATAGGCGTAAATGGCTCATACAGGGCCTAAAGCTCTAGCTCCTCCAACCATTGTGCTTGCGAAAATTATATTTTTGGACATAAATGAAAGGGACAAGTGATAATTGAAAAATAATGAACATGTACCTATTTCAAGGCATCTTGCGTAGTTCAGGTTTTCAGCTTCGTTAGACAACAGGATATGTAGGTACAATAAATTACAGGTAAGCCTTGGTTACATGTACATATGTATAGGTTTGCATAACTAATGGCTATTAAGTGTCGCCAAATGAGAAATTTGAACGAAAAGGCAAAAAGCAATCGAATTTATTAAAGGCGTTTTTATCAGGACACCAAATATTTTGGACGCAACATTCTAGGTGATAGAAATCCAAGACGATGAACACCCAGCAGTTGGTTTAGCTTCGTCTAACAGGCAAAGCCTAAGAAATCGATGTGAAATAAATGTGCAAGTTGTCCCACGCTTAAAATATCCAAGAGACTTTTTCGTCTTCAACCACACAGCAACACAATTAGTTCCTGCCGAACTCCTTTCCGCAGGTGAGTAGTAGGAAAAAAAGTCACACCAATACCTACCCTAGCAACCTCAGTAAAACCTTAACCTACCCTACAACATCAGCTTCCGTAGATTCTACCCTGAAAAAAATAGAAACAAAAAAAATTTGCAAATCAAATGCCAGCACTCGACATATCATCACCATCACTTACCATACAGTAGAGGCCCGCTTTGTTGCTGGACCCGCGAATACACGACGACGATGGCGGTGTCCTTTGGTTACAACCCCATTCTCTTCCAATCAACAAATGAGTAGCATTATGTTGATTTTTTCTACCGAACAAACAAAACCAAAAGAAAAGAAAAAAAAAACCAGCCCCAAATAATTTCCAATTAACTACCCCTCTATAGTGGTGGTGTTGGTGGTGGTGATGCACACACCCCCCAAAAGAAGCAAGATTATGAAAAAATCAGAAAATCACACGCGATACGAAAAAAATGTTGCGAAAATAAAACAATAATAGGAAGTGAAATTTTTTTGTTGTTGTTGTTCCTGCGCTACCCCTTTCCGCGGTGGACGAGGGGTCTATGTGTCGTCGTCTGTCGGTCAAGGGGTTGAGACACAAATTCACGCAGAAATACACAAAATTTTGCACTGTTCTTATTTTACTTTTCGTTGTTGTTGGGTTTCTGAGTTGTGTTTTTTTTTTTTTTTTTTATTTTTTCAACCCCGCTGGTGCGTTGTAGTCGTCGCGTCCATTGAGAGGAAAGTTATCGTAGACCCGAACGTTTTTTTTTTTATTTTACTTATTTTTATTAATTTTTTGTTTTTGTTTTTACTGTTCACCCGTATCTCACTGTGGCATTTGTTTTTTTTTCTGTTCGCCTTTGTTTCGGTTATGTTGTGTGTATGGCTGTTTTTATTTTTTATATTTTTCACCGAAGCACCAGGCCAGTCAAGGCAGTAGGTGTATGAGTGTACAGATTATTGTTTTTTTTTTTTTTTAATTATTTTTTCCTTTTTCACATTCGAAATGAAAAGAGGGATTCTATATATTTCAGGTTTTTTTTTGTGGCTGCCGCGAAAAAGCTACCTATCGTCACTGAGAGCCAGACGGATGGATTGCACTTGCTTATGTGTATCTCTGCGCGGGGCATGTATGGATTTGCGGCGGTGAATGGAATATATACATAGCTATGGAGCAATATATGGTTGGGCGCAAACAGGCAGAGTGTATGGGAGATTCTTATGGGGCTTATGGAGAGGACGAAACGAACTGGTATTGTGGGGTGATTGTTGGTGTGTGGGTTGAGTTTGAGTGTGGTGGACGCGCCAAGTGTTCGAGAGTGACAGAGAACACGACAGGCACACTAGAGAGAATGGAATACGATCGAAAAAGTGTTGTACAAGTAGAAGGCTGTTTTTTGCTGGTTGATTTGTGCCAAAATTTATAGCGTGAGTGTGGTGATGTTTGGGAACTTTGTTGTTTGGCGGAGGAAGACGAGTGGTAGTATAAGGGTTCGATTGCATTGGCATTGGACTTCAGTTGGTCTTACAGCAGTTGTCATGTAATATATGGTATTACACTATGCCATATAACCAGTCAGTTCAAATCCCGACCTGTGCCACCTAAAAAGTTTTTATTCGCTGCCCCACCTCTTGCGAACATCTGACAAACATACAAGAGTAAGAACTGTCGTGAGAAGCTTCTCAAAAATTAACTGACATTCGGAATTGGGATTAAACTGTAGGGGCCTTCCTTTCGTGTCAAAAAATATACCTTCGCACACATAGAGGTTGAAGAAGCTAGGCTTCGAGTCCTGTATTCGCCGTTTCCGGCTAATATTTATTTATTACTTTGTCAGTTAATTTTCGTTCAAATATGTATTTGACAAATTAAAGTATATTATATTTAGCTTGGCAAAATGTGACATAAAAAAATCTATTAAAGTGAAAATGACACAAGAAATTCTTCCTGAAGCAACATCAGCCTTTGATTGATTGATGGTCACATGCATGTTGTCATATAACATTGTCTATCACACATGTATGCCACATTTATCTGACAATAAATGTATGCTTGTGTAATACCTACCACCTTAAGTGGCCAACGGTTATTTTGCTGGCCTGAAGTCGGGATCTCTTGGGTAAGATCCGATACCCGGGTGGCATGGATCTTAACACTCTGTTTGGCCTTCCATGGCTTATCGAAACTGAGCGATTGGAGTCGAACTCATGAAAGGGCTCCTGGTGACGAAGAATGATATTGTTGAAAAAATCTTACATCTTTCGGCTTGCTGAAAGCTTCAAGTGGGTCCTGATGGGGCGTTTACATCCAGCAATATGTGACATATATTGCGGTTAGAAAATAAAGTGAAACGGAGCCATCTACGGGATATTACACAAAGTTGGCCATTTTCGAAATAATTAGTAGCTAAATGTTTCCAAAATTTTAGTAGCTTGTCTCGCTATTTTGGATTCATTTTTGAATCTTCTTTTATGTGGACCTCAACCAATAATCTACTCCAATTAGCGCGGTCTTTGGCTAACTGCTTTCAGTTGTGCACTTCAAGTTGCTTGAGGTCTCCTACCACTTGTGCGCGTCACATAAGGCTCATTGCTAAGAAGTACTTTTAAATTATGTGAATGGATATCTTAATGGAATCTCGCTGCTACACGCTGCTAAAAGTTTCTAGCGCTAATACCACATTCAAATCTTGATACAGTTCGCATATATTTGTCGAAGAATTTTCGTCTCAAATGAGTTTCGTATCTGTTCGTCTTCCCTGCTCATTGACTGCGATTAATATTTTATAGAGCAGAACAAATGAGTTACGAGTGTAGTAGAACAGGACTGGTGGGAGAATTTTCCAATCTTTTTCTATTTTACCGTAGAATAGCTTCCAAGAGAGGCTCTTTCCTCAATTCCTTTCTTGGACTCTTCCTTCGTATTAACTCAAATATGTAGTTCACCAATGCGACTTTGTCTTATTTCTTGGTCTAATAAGAGGGCAAAGAGAAGGCAGGCTTTATTGAAGGCCAAGGGGTCTGTCTCTTAGAGTATCTTTTAAGTTTTCTAACTCTTTTCGTAGACAATCGAATTGTAAAAATGCGAAATGCTGCATGTTACATTTGGGGTTTCAAAAATATATTTGGAATGTTTAGGTTTGTTTAAAATATTTCAAGAGTCGACAATAAATCCGGTTTTTAAGTACAGAACACCTTCAAGGATTCTTTGACGATTCGACTCATGGGATGTGATTTGCTGAGTTCAGACGGACAAACCGTTTTTGAGTTCGACTCTGAAGACATGCCCGTTAAGCATCCATAGACAGAGGAATGAAATAGAAACAAATTCATTAGTCGCCAGGATATGGTTTCACCGACCTGCGTAATAAAGCAGGTGAGGCTCGGAATAATTAACAATGACTTTTATATCCGTTTCCGATTTGTACTAAGAAAAGCAGAATTAGTAATTGAAGTATTTTTGTTCGCCTAAATGTTTCTTGGTTAAGAACGGTTTCTTAAGAAAGTGTCTTTTTTATAATGTACGCGCACTAAAGGGATTTTAGAGACCCTTATAATGAAGTTACACAGTGCGGGCATTATGGAAGTGAAAGATTAGAAAAAAGGAGATACCGATGCACGTTGGTTTTAAATGTAAGCTATAATGTGCAGGAAAAACAGAGCGGAGTAGAGCATTCCATTGTACGGTTAAGAAACGAATCCTTGTATTTCACTGTACGTCCGAAAATAGGCTTGCGGGTAAATTGATGTGCATTACTAGCATGGCGAGTATTGAAAGTGCTTATTATAAAACGTGTTGCGACATACAAAAGCTTATTTCTAATAACTGACTAGCTTATTCAGCGTGACATTTCGTTGATACTTAAAATTAAGCAGTATGATTTTGTTAAACTTAAAAACAATTTTTGCTTGTACAAATTTAGTTTGTAGAGAAAAACTATATTTTGTCCCATATTTGGGTTTGAAATCCGGATGAATCTGAGGATGTTGTCAACATAATACAACCCAATGAGACAGAAGCTAGATATATACATATTTAAGCAGATCCGCGTCTCTGTAGTTCTGTAACCAGTCTATTAATCCTAGGTAGCTCTGAATTTCGGTCTCGTTTCCCTTGACTTCATCGAGCTGAACTTAACGCTTACGTTTCCTCTGCATGTCATATTACCTGATTTTTGAACAACTTTCGACTCATAAAGATGAAAGGTATTGGGTTAGCAAAGATTGATACAGTTCAGCGATAGTACCCAGGTCGATGATGACAGATTGAAGAGATTTGTTCACTTTGTTAAACCTCTTCAAGATGTTATTCGAGAGAAGTATCAAAAACTATCGAATCTTATGAATTCAAAGACGTAAAGCTTCAGAGCGCGTAAATTGTTTTTCATTTGAATCATTGACAATTATCTGAAGAGCTGCCATGATCTCATCAAATTCAAATGAAGTACATCAAGAGACCTAATCAAACCAAATTTTCGAATAGTCCATAATTTAAGTACCTTCAAGCGACATTTCAATCGGAGCTTAAAACCATGTCGGGCTTAAATAAATAATAAAATACTTTTACATGGAATTTAGTTTGGACGTTGATTGCCAATGACGTTAGTCATGAGAAGATAGTCGCAGTTCTTGGCAATGACGAGCGGTGACAAGTGACAAAGGGATGAAGTAGGCATAACATAGCCATTTCGGGGCTTCTTTAAAACAGACTTTCAGCGTACGGTAGCCATGGAGCTGCTGATGGTTTACAACAGTTAAGGATGGATAAAGACGATAGTGCTGAGCTGAAGCTAAGTTCGTCTCCCGATCTCTAACTTTTGATTTCTTGCATGTTGTCTTTCTCGTTTTTTCTTTGATAAAGACCTCTTCTTGTCCTGTTTTCTCTTTAGTGTTATTCTTTCTTTTTCCCTCGACGTCCTAAAAAATGTAAAAGGTTAACAAATCACCCTACGCACAGAAAAACGGCGTTTAGTCACGATATAGTACCACCTTATTTTGTGTTCCCGCGATAGATAGATCGTATTTATTATTTTGTAATCAGAAAAGTAGCAGAAAGAACCCCCAAATGGGTAACCATTACCCATCTAAAATTACATCTCTTCAGAAATCAAACGAAAAACAACTCATGCCAATCGCTGTTTCTTTAAGCTGAGTAAGCAACTATGTCCATCTATCGAACAACTAAGACTTAAGTCCTTGACAATCCCAATCTCTCCCTATGGACATGAAACATCGATTCATTCTAAAGAGAGCCATTGGCCTATTGGCGTTGATTGGTTCCTCTAGATATGACTCAACCGAGAATTATACAAGATGTACAATGATATTTTTATCTATGTGCCTGAAACAGAAGTGCATCTCGAAATGATGTGCTGTAAGTCATTAAGATCTAGATCTACATTATGTTCTTGCTTATTTCGTTGAAAACAGCTCTGAATAGAACCCAAATCTTCTCTTCACTAAGGTTATAATCTCTAAAGAGGTATAGAGACCAAAGTCAGAGCCGAACAGTCTTTAGGGTCCTCTGTTCCGTTTCCGTCCTCCAAAGCTTCTGCACAAAACAATGCCTCCAAAAGCAAAAAGCCGTTAACACCCAAAAAAAACAAAAAACCCATCCAGCTAGCCTATATGTTTTTTTTTGTTGTTGTTGGATTTTTGGCTGTTCGAATAAATTACTGCCAGCAAGTGGAGCTTTGTGCTGGAGACTGTGAGCTGCTCAATATGTTTTTGCACGTCGAAATCAAAACAAAAAACTTTTATTATTCCATTTTTTGTGCGTAGAACATGCGCACTTCAATTTGATTCGCAAACGCTTAAGAGCGGGTTGAAGGGACATAATCTGCACGTCGATAAAAGCCCACCAACAAAAAAGCTTTCCTCACTATGCGGCTACAATATACGACACGAACACGCGATGTATCTTCACAAATACATTGACTTGATGCTCTTAGTGTTGGTGTTGGTGTTGGTGATGCGAAATATAATGCACATAGATTCCGGATTGGGGAGTGTGAAATGCTAAAAACAGGCATCCTATAGTCATAGTGAATATGGTCATGACGCTACTGCTGTGGAGTAGATGCGATGCGATTATGATGATGCATGCGCTGATGTTAGTATGTGTGTGGACGACAACGGCAACGACGACGACGACGACGGTTCATTGTGGTAAAATTGTTTTGGGGGAGGTCGAAAGTTCGTGGATTTGTTCCACTCTTCAGGCGTCCTTTCGCACAGAATTTTTTGTTCGCCGCGATAATGGTCATCTACCTCAACCCAAAGTGTAGTGTGAGTGGGCTGCTTACTTGCGCACCGTCCGGGAATGGGATCAATTTAAGGGTGGTCTTTGGGCTGGACTGAACGACTTTCATTGCACATTCAGTGCAATAATGTTGATGCTACCCTCAATGATGATTAGGGGAACGATGTGGATGATGGTGGCATTCAAACCCTAGCGATACGTTTTATCGTTCACATACGATGTTCGATTTTGTTTTTTGTTATTTTAGTCAGTCACTCGCCTCGCATGTTGATGTACTACTACTGAAAGGGAATAGACTGCGTGTTGTGGCGCCCTTTTTTATAGGAGTATTCAATGTGGGTATCTACCCTCCCAAAACCTTGCTAAAAACCGCTTCCTTGATGTTTGTAATGGAACATTTAGCCAGTGAAGGGGTTTTGTGTAGATTACCTATCTACTATTTTTTTTCCTTGCATCGTCGGTCGATGGTAGGTGTTTTGAAATTGTGGGTTTGTATTTTATGTATGTTCACTTGTCGAATCATTACACAATTTAACTCGATACAGTGAGAGAAATCTGGGGATAGAAGTTGGTTTGTGGCCGAAATTTACATTTTTGTTTTTAAGGAAAAGTAGGTGATCCTTACGAACCGACCCTTATTGATCATGTCTTAAAAACTGTCCAATTTAAAAGCTTTGTCTGGATACAGTGAGAGAAATTTTATTAGTTTTTTGTGTGCCGAACGGGAACTTGTATTTTAAAAACAATAAATAGGCTTCCGAATATCTTAATGGACGACAATTGGAAATTTGGAAAGAATCATAGAAAGGCACCATGAATGCGTCTAATGCAAAAGAAGGTGTAGATGCCGAAACCTAGGCACACATCTTTACTTTAAGCCTCATAACCATTACACTCGAAGTGCAATTCCCAAGCCGCTAACTTTTTGACTTAAAATGTAATATCGCAAAGTGATATTGCAACATATGGCACTCTAAGTTTCATTGTAGTGAAAAACTACCTGGGTACCGGCTCACAACGATGGCCAAGGGAAACTGTAAAGCAGAGGAATTGGCTAGACGAAGATCTGCCAGTTATAAAAGTTATAAAAAGCACAACCATTGAAGACATCGATGCACCAGCTCAACCAATATTGCAACGCCAGAGAAGAGCTAACGGACTCTTATTCTAAAGGTTCAAAGAGGAATCTTTTCTATCATTACTAAAAAAATTACCGGAAAATGCGTGTTAACCATGCATGCTCAAGGACTGGGAATCCTCTATTAAGATTAAAATATGAAAAGCATCGAAGGCCTCAGTGCGAGACCTTAATCCTAACTCTACGTATTCTTCAGATGTGCCGGCAACGGTGGCCGCTTTTGAACCGACTGTCATCACACGGCTTAGCTGGTATATTGTGTCTGAAGTGGTGACCAGGTCATTCCTGGTCCGGATGGAATATGCCCAGCTAACCTGAAACAAAGTTCACGTCAGTTGTTGCCAATGTTGAAAACAATTTTCACCGGAAGCTTATCCTTGGCATGTCCTGTATACATTTCCCCTGGCTGAAGTCATTTTCATATCAAAAAATTGGTGAGTCCGACTATACTTTAGCCAGAAGTTTCAGTTTCGAAGGACTGGTTGAGCTGCATGTGAGCAGCCAAACAACATGGTGGAGATGAAACTTTGGTGACTTGGATTAAATTAATTCTAATGCACTGGTATCTAATTACCGAAGTAGATTGTCTCACAACAGTTGAAAATAGGGGCAGCCAGCGAGGTGGGCTTGTGTCTCGCCCTTTATGGTGTAAGATGGTAGACTCTCTGCTAACAGGTCTCAATCTTCCTGGAATCTACACTCAGGCTTATGCGGATGACATCGCCGTTCTTTCTGTCGGTTCAAGCCAAACGTCTGTCTGCTTTCAGCGCAGAGATTCCTAGATGTGATCGATGTCTGGATGTCTGGTACATTACTAACTACCACGACGGTGGCTTCAGTCAGACTCTGAACAAGCGAATAAATGTCATCGTATTTTCACAGATGACTCCATAACTACACAGGGGTCTGGTGCTGCGAAAGACGGGAAAACGAAGAACATTAGTTTAAGGTGGTACAATGGACTAGTAGTTGTGTCTAAGTACTTCATCGGATTGTAGCAAAAAAAGTTCCATTTGGTCCAAGGAAATTCCATTGGGAACAACCTGCTCGGGCCCTAGATTTTTCACTAATAAGAAGTCCCGATTTCTAGAAACAGTATCGGATACACAATTTTTCTTAAAATTAAGTAACTCCCAGCGTTAACATTCGCGTAGACATTTGTTTGTTGTGCCATTATTGGTCACAGTAATTAATGTCGTAGTTGGAATCATTAACATAAAGGCTTCTGGGAATCAGCGGTACCAGAAAATCCCATCAATGCTTCGGCGCAACACCACCAATCCGACTCGAAGGACCATGAAATAGTATTTAATTTTGAATCGCTTCTCAATATTTCTTACCGTGTACTAAATAATAAATTTGATTACGAGAAATTTCTGTTTTCACAATCAAAAGTTATAGACCAGCATTACACTCTGGTGAACTTTGATGTTTTTATATATTATTGAGTGAGCTCTTCCCTATCGGCCGCCATTGCCATGTGTGTGCAACATTGATATATTGCCAAAAAGTTACGTACACCACTATACGTATATGCTATACACCTCTACAAATACACATGAAAAATTTCTCGCACATACATTAATGTCCATCGTGCCATTATCCTGTCGTACTATGGCAACGCAGCGAGTGCCTGTTAAATCGTAAAAAGGACTTTTGTCGATAAAATATTACATCGCTCTCCAGCGGGATAGGTATGTTCGTTTGATAGCTTCTACCCTCTGGCCCCACCAAGCCATTCAGTCCTTTCACAATGGTAATGGTGAAACTTGCTTCCTCAGATGTTCTTCGTCCTCGCATTATGCATTTTTGTGTTCACATAATTGCGCACATTCGATGCGGTGGCGGTGGGAGTGAGCGGTAAGGACACTCAAAAGCAGAAAAAAAAATTGGATTAACGTTTCTGTGTGTGTTTGAATTGTGAACACGAAATACAATGTCGTCAGCCACACATGGAGCTAGTGGGGGAAAGGATAATTCTTCCTTTTGCATGGATTTGTTAGAATGAATGATGATTTTACTCTCTCGAACCTAGGAAGTGAAAATACGGGACGCGCTTAAGGGATATAAAATTACAGATGTGCGCGCTGGCTATCCTTACATTTCATGGTGCTTTTTTTTCTCCTGGTGTGACGTGGATTGAATGCATCTCTTATGTGAGCCAACATCACTTTTGTACACTGTCCTGTTAACTGACGATTAAATCGAACATTAATTACAATGCATACGAGTGCTCGTGGGCACCGAGTCTATAGTTGCTGCTGGCGGAGTCCGGTTCTTATCCCTCTTGCCCCCTTGCCGATGGCTCAATGAACCAGAAGGAATATGAAGCTTCGCACCAGGATGATACATCGCTATTAATCAATATAAATAAATCCATGCACAAGATATGTTATTTGCTAAGTTCTGCTCTTGAAGTGTCCTTTGGGGGAGAATAAAATATCGGCATCATGTCACTAGTCCCTGACGACGTGGAACGAGTTTTGTGCATATTTTCCTTTTTAATTGAAATTTGAATATTTTATCGCGGCATTCCATCTTCCATCATTTGAATTTGTCATAAGGAAAGGCAAACACGCGCCAGGAGTGGATTACTGAGTGAATAAATGAGGCCCTTTTTTAATGGTTAACAAGGCCCTCAGCCAACCTAGTCCAGTCCCGCATAAATTGTTGCACTTTGAAACAATGTTGCTAATTAGCTAACCGGAACACATAGCACAGATACTCTAATAGATGCACCATTCGCGCGCCCATCCAATGAGTGCATAATGAATAGGACTTGTTGCCGGACCAGTTACCTATCGTGTACCGAACTGATTTCTTATTGATTTCCACGTGTTAAGTGCGATTTTAACAACCATCCGATTTATTAGTCATTTCATTGGACCAGTTTTATCAGTTTCAGATACAACCTATCCGATTAGATGTGGCTATGCAACAATGTGCCTCAATGTTAGAGTCGCAGTCATTGGACTTACTATTCATTTGTTGGAATTGAATGTCGACTCAGATCCATCTCGACGGTCATCGGTTCGTTATCGACACAAAGTATAATGTACAGGTTTCAATTTCAGATTTCGCTGATGATGAATTTAACGATCGCAACCGCATGCGGCACAATGAGGAGTCTATAGTAGCGGCGGCGTGGATTATGTACGAAACGATCGATAGATCGATCGTCTGAAGGCTGGTTTTTGGTATTCGAAGATCGGTCGGAGTTCTTGTGATGGTCAAGATGGAGATAGCGAACCTGTGTGGGTTGCCAAAGTGGACTTTGGGGAATGTGAAGAGTTTTCCCTTTAGCGCGCGACTACGCCGAGTAATAATGTAAGTGACACTGCCACTGTCGAGTGGCCGTTCAAGATAAAATAGTTCAAGACCGGAATTTTGTCGATATAATGTTGACTTGCGATTGATTGTTGAAATTGATGATGATGGAGTTGTAGTGAAATACGAAATACGTGAGGAACTTGAAATAAACAAATTTCCAACAGTGATACATGGCTGAGTTGAATTTAGTTTTTGTGGTTGGAGTAGGTACATAGCTACCTGCAGGGTGGCGTGTAGGCTGTAAATGCTAAGCCATCTAGGGCAACGTAACTCTCTCTCTATTAACTCTTTAGTAGCCCTAGATTGCCGATCATCTCTAAAGGAGGTGGCTGAGCAGTTCAACATTCACCTTTGCTGGGTGCCGGGGCATAGAGACATTCCGGGTAACTGCAAGGCTGACGAACTCGCCAAACTTGGAACTACCCTCTTAATCTTGCCTGAAAAGGGCTCCTTAGGCATACCAGTTTCCACGTGCAAACTCTTGTTTAAACTGGATGCAATAGAAAAGACAAACCACAGATAGACAGGTGGTACTACTTGTCTGACAACGAAGCAGATTTGGCCTTGGCTGGATCTAAGACCCTCAAGGAGCTTGATTACCCTTAATCGGTCGCACATTGGTGTCATAACTGGACACTGTTTTGTTAGGCAGGCATGCTACAAGGCTTGGCGCCTATTCCAACGACTTCTGTAGGAGCTGTATGGATAAGGAGGAGGAGGAGACTACTCTACACCTTCCTTGCGCATGCTCTGCTCTCTTCTTCTATAATGATCTTAATGATCTAAACTCAACCGACCCAAAATGTCTCTCACGCTTTATAAGCACCTCAAAATGGTTCAACGTGTAGGCAGGAACTTCAGATCCACGTGATATCACAATGGACCTTATATAGGTCTAAGTGAGTCGGACTTCTATCCGACTGCCACTTCAACCTAACCTAACCTAGGGTAACGTAAACATCACACACTGGTCAAAAATAACACTCTTATTTTTAATTCTTAACCACGCGTTGAGGGGTCTTGATAGAAGATTAAATAGCCAAACAAAACAATCGAATTTGTACATAAATTAAGTCTTTGAGTTCTTATTTAAAAAAAATAAAATGAGGGAGTGAAAAGATCTAGGATAAAATTATTTAACAAAAAACTATTGTTATTGGCTTTAGTGACGTGGCGGATCCCTGCTCGAGTTACGGCAGCTTGCATCCTATGCGATACGTTGCTTCAAGTAACATTGGCTTGGTCTTTAAAACGCTAGTTTGGTCTTTCTTATCGTCTCGAAGCTGGGTGCTGGTATTCGATCATTCTCTTGGCTGAAGAGCTATATTCCCATTGTTGAGTGTGAAAACCACATCTGGGAGCAGGTCATAGAGTTCGCAGCTGTATCCACTCCACCATTCGCCCTTCTTGTGCACAAACGCATAAGCTCAGTAACAATTTTCCTCTCCGCCAGGCCAGAAGCTACACTGGTAAGTGCCTATTAGTGTGTTGCAGAAAGGTTAGACCGTGTACACAGTATTTTGGATAGGATCTTCATAGTTCTTGCAAGACTGAGGATCGCATTTCTTGCGTATGGAACTGCTGTTCCGGTCATTGGGCATGATTTCCTCCACCCATACGTGTTCAAAGATTTGGTGCATGCGCCCTCCCATAACATCACTTCTTCTTGAAGAGCTCTGATGGTAGATCATCTCGAGGTTTTATATACCTAACCTTTTATAACTGGGTGAAGGGACTTGTCCTTCATTAAGTAGACATGGGCCATATTCTTGCACCATCACTCTCTCAACATGATGCCTGAATAATTCAAATATTCCCTGCACGTTGGTGACTAGGTTTCCCTCGCTGCTTCCAGGATCCTTATAATCATTCGAGCTGGATGACTGCATACTCTCTCTTCTTCTCACCCCTTTCCCCTGGATCTATAGATTTGGTGTGTATCCTTTGCCATGGAAAACAAGTTTTACTTACAAGCTGCTGCATAGCTATTCGTCAGTAGATTTCTAATATCTGTTGTCGTTTCATAAAGGCTTGGCTACCGACTAGCCCACCGAACCGGTTTTCATTTCCAACTTTAAAATTAAACTCCCTGAGCACGATATTGGCATCATACTTCGGACCGTCTCCGTAGGCGTGAAAATAATAGGCTTAAATATCTAAATGTCGCTTTGATGTTGCTATTGGAGGCGATTTGCTTTCGAGACTATAGATTTCTCTCTCTTTCTCTCAAAACTAAAAGCTTTTGACGTGGTCGGGAAGTTACCTCGCCGGCCTAACTCCTTGCCTTTCATGACGACTGGATGCATTCTAGCCTGAAAGACCTCTGCGCTGCCCTAATTGAGGCCGGGACGATGACACAATCTCCCCGGTTGCAGGAAGGAAGCCTAGAAAGCAGGATTGCAGAACAGGTTAAGTAAAGTCTTTGCGTCGCTGCTGTTTGTTGACCATAATTATCCAAAGTGGAGACTTACTGAAGACCATGATCATCATGGTGCCCCATTCTGGGGACAGACGGCAAGGTTTCCCATTTTTGGACAAAGGGTTCATAAAAGTCGAATGCGATAATAAGCACAGAGTGACTGAAGAATTTCGTCATCAACACAGACCCTTCGTTGATAAGAACGAAATTCTGAACTTCACTGGAAATTTAACGCAAGTCTGCAGTTCCCGGCAATAAAAAGCTTGAAATCAACTTAGGCGCGGATCGTTGCGGCAGGACAGAGCAAAGGAAGTGGGGAAGCAACTGACTGTCATAAGCACAATAAGACTTCACCACAGTAATGTGGCCAACGCCAACATTATTCTACTAAGAAAAGAGACGTCGTCCCCGTTAATACTTGCTGCGATATACATGCCGCTTAAATCCTCAATCACTGCACTTGGGCAGTTCACCAGTTCGGTGGTCAGAAAAGCAGAGCATGCGAACGTCGCCAAACTCTCACCATGACAAATTAAAAAATGTTCCTAACAGACGGAAGGGAAAACAGTCAAAACTGGGTACACGAAAAGAAATCGACGCAACAACCGAAGTCTTCAATAAGATTCTACAGAAAGCGCGTCCTTAACGGGCCTCCATATATGGAATTATGATGGGCTTTAGTTACTTCGTAAGGCAAGCGGCTATACTTTGGATATTTTTTCGCCATTTTACCCCCTAATGCACACTGACTTGAATCGACTTCGAAACTTTATTTCATTTCTTTTTCCTTATCGCCGCTCGACAGATGTACATGGGCATCAAATTAGAATCGCCCTTTTGTCGTTGGATATTTTTCAAAACCTCTCTGCCTATTTCGATCGATGGGCTATATTTAGATATTTTCTAAAATTATGTAGATGCAAATCTGCGCCAGATATTTAGAGAAATAGAAAAGTTTTCATAAAATTTAACAAGCAGTCGTGGCCGAGGTAAGGCGTCTGTTCATTAATCAGATTCCCTCTGGGAGCGTAGGTTCGAATCCTACCGGCTGCGTTGAGTGGTTTTTCCTTTTTATTTTGCCTTGGAAATTGGATTTCATATTTTTAAAATGCATTTTCATTTAAAAATTTGGAGGAACGTGGCTTGATATACTCAAAGCAACAGCCCCTATAGAAGTGTGGAAGTAAGTTATATGAGAGAGATGAAGGTGACGTGAAATATTGCCAAACGAAATAATGCCATATTTTAAATAAGGCGCCTTTGGCAACAGTACCTTGGTGACCTGCTACGCGGGATTAAAGGATTTCAACCCTCTTTCTGCGGGCGGCAGGTACCGCTCGTCAGACAGGCGCCAATACAAAAGTACCTGGATGTTCAGCTACGCGGGATTAAGGGATTTAATGCTAAATTTTTGGAATTTGGCTTTATTTCGTTTGGCGTTATTTCACATCACTGAGAGATGAAGTCGAAAGGTTCTTTTTCGAAGAATTCAAAATTGAGATGTCTCTCGGCTTATGAACCTCTTCCTTAGATGTCTATCGTTGATGATGAGAGGTTAGGTCAGCTTAGGCTACGTTGAAATGGCTGTCAGCAAAAAACCGACCATCTTACATCAGTACCACAGGGATCTTGGAAAAAGCTCCTCCATACTCGAGCTTCTGATGAAACAATAGAGATTTCGTTGGCAGGATGGAGAGAGCAGGGCTTGGGGAGATAAATTCCACCTCCTATTTTTTATGTAATTGTTGCAAAAGTCGGTTAAGAATGCCTATGAGACAGTGTCTGCAGGAATAACACCTGGTCTCCAGTCTTCTTAGAGAGATGATGTCCTGATTGCGTTTGCCAGTAAGCACCACGATGGAGTTACCAGAGGCTTGATTGCATCTTGACTGTTCGGGAAAACACAGATGTCCTTGTTAGGATATCTAGTTTCTTTTAAGCCGATAAAATACTTTATTGATCGCTATTATTTTTCGCCTGCAATACACTTAAATGCCAGTAAGAATCCAATCATCTAGCCAATCATGCCTTTGTGCTAAACAAAGTGAAGTCCTAGCTTTCTATAGTTAGCTTCCATCGGGCTGAAGGATTGTAAGAGTTCCTCTGCAACTTCTTATGTGGTGACAACGTATCTTGAGTAATTATTAGGCGTCGGAGGGATCCAGCGGACATTGGAGTCAAGCTCCAAAGCATTACCTTGCCGTTTTGCTTTGTTGAAATTCCATCCTGGTTGAGGGTCTATTTTTGGGAATTTTTATTCCTGCTAGGAGTAGGTGATGGACTATATTGGGTGCTTTGTTATCTGTCTGTCTCCCCGGTTAGATGAAGCAACGCCACATCCTTGAATAGAATGTTCCCTTTTCCTTAGCGTCGGAAATAAATGTAAGGCGATGTGTCTGCTTGAGACTTCGACAGAGTGTTGTGTTATCGAGTAATCGGCGGATATGGTCGGGTTTCGCAGATGTTTCGACATTGTTAAAGACGGCTTCTATGGCTAGGAAGACGACCATTATATACTCGTTTTATGTACGGAACAGTCGATAGTACGAGCGTACCAACAGATGCAAAGCCAAAAAACCTAGACAAAAGTCTTGTGCCAATGTTTGCGCGTTAATGCATATCGATCAGTCGTTCCAGCTGAGCTGAGCATAAACACCACCTGCCATTCTCTCCATAGGAGCGGAGTGTGGACCAGATCTGTATCACTTTTTAGGATTAACTCCAGCACTGGCAGAATTATATCCGAAATCTTTTAGAGTTCCCCTGGTATATTTGGAGCTATTCAAAGCAGTTTCCACTTAGAGGAAGAGCAAGCAATGAATAAGGTTTGCGTCTTGCGGGTACAAATATTTCAGCTGTTTTATGACTGATCTGCTACCACAGCAACACTGCCTATTTTTTCGCTAAGATTCCTCCGCTCAAACACACATGTCAAGTGAGTTCACCTCGTAAAAAAACACATTCACGGCGAAACGAATTTCTTCTTTACCAAGGATACCCACACCTATCCGACCTACACACAATGCCCGCAAAGAATTCTCCATCGAAAGATGCTCCTCTGTAACGCTAGCGCGGGACAATGTATGCAATGAAATCTCTAACAAAAGCAGAAAACAAGTTATTTACCCACACACAACGGGGCTCCCGCTCTACCAAAAAAAAAAAAGCAAACAAAAAAGAAGGATATACGTACGTACATAGGTATGCAGCTCCCTCGTTTAAACAAAAGAAAAAGGAACAAAAAGCCCCAATGCCGACGACGACTATGAAGACCAAAAAGAGCTGATTGCGAATCACACACACAAAGCTCTCCGAGTAAAAGACAAAAACAAAAAGGATTTATGATCTCGTTCAAGGATACTATAGCCGTAGAGCCGTACCTGCTTAAAACGAGTGGGTGGGCGAGCGAGCGAGCAGGTCAGCGGGAGTTAGGCATGAAATGTGGAAACACACTCCACCAGAGTATCTCACGTAGGCGAACCATAGGAACGCAACGCACTCGGCTTGGAGTTGTTTGAAGTTTTTTTTTTTATTTTTTTTGCGTTCCATATACGCTCTCTAAACAGACACAGATGCTTGGACTTGGTTGTAGTTCCATTTGCACTTCCACTTCCACACCATGTGACTGCGACTATATGAAATGGCGGCAAACAAAACTTAATACGAAACGATGACGCTTCCATCCAGTTGTAGATACAATACTTGGTTTGTTGTAGCAGCGCGTCTCTGCTGCTTCGTCTTCTTCTGATGTTGTTTTCTGGTCTAAAGAACAAATAAAGCTACGGTCAAGGGCGTTCGCTGTTTCAATGGAAAATTGTTGTTTTGCTTAGGAAAATTCTTCGCTGAAAAATAAAGAAAATTTTTTGCGGAAGAGGAGTCAAAATGGGGAGACAAAAATGCACATTGAGAGCTTTTATTTGATTTCATTTTTTTTCTTTCTTTACTTTTGCGCTGTTCGGAAGTTGCAATTTCCTTTTATATTTTTGTTTTCTTTGATGTTTTCGCTTTGATGTTATGTTTTGGGGTTGACTTTATTTTCGTTTGTAGATGTCAGACAGAAAGGGGTGGCGGTATTGCGGCGCTGTCATAGCGAAATAGCACGGAGCAAAAGTCGCTCCTTCATTATAGAGGAACAGGACGGAACAGACGGATATTTAGTGGTGGTCAGTTCTGGTTGAAATATGGCTTTTTGTGTATCGGAATGATGATGAGTTCAATAATTACAATCAGCTTTCACGCCCAAAGTACACTCCTATCGTGAATTGTACCCGGATAAAGGACAAAATGTCTTTAGGAGTCTGTTTTGAATGAAACAGCAATGCGCTGTTTCGCGACTTTCAGATTTGTTTTTGTGGTGCAGAGGTTTCAATAAGCGTACAGGCGTTGTCCGCTGGTTATCGATTGGAATAAGAACCGAGTGAGATGACAGTAACAATCAAATTTGAGGCAGTGAGGATTCCGAAACGGAAACTCCACAGTGGAGTGACTGGGTACAATCAAGCCTCAAACTTCTAGTCTATGAGCAGTCACCGTTGTCCTTAAAAATTATATAAAATTAGAAGAAAACGAGGGGTGACGGAATGCAATTAAACCCCAAAAATATTTTCGAATTAAGCAGTCTGTACTCTTTCCATTTGTGTTTGGTATGATGTGTTCCTTGACATCTCTGCAGCTCCTGAAGAAGTCGGTAGATGGTAGTCCTATTAACAGGCAGTAGCCAGTGATTGCTCCGAGCAAGCTGATATTTTTCATACCCTTATCGAAAGTCATTGATTGGTTCCTTCTACATTAAACATAGTCCAGACTCGTCTCGATGAGGATTCATTCTACCGATCGTTATCTGCTTTAGGTGCAGTCGCGAAGTTATTTAATTTGATCGTTTGAACGGGAGCTTAAAGGGTTAAATCGATTTTTTTTTATTGTCTTATTAATTTCCATTAATTTCCTAAATTTTCAAGTCATTCCGAATAAAAGATTCGTAGATACAGCCTTGGGAAGGTGCGCCCTCGATTGAATCACGAGGTTTATTTGAGGTTATCCAAACTTTAAACGCGTTTTTCTCGAAACTGTGTTTCCAAAGGCGATTGTCGAAAAGTTCTCGAAAACTACTCAACCGATCTTGATGAAATTTTACACAGGTCTTCGAGATACAATTAACGAGGACTTGGAAGAAGGATTTTTTCTTTCAATCACAACTATTTAAAGAAAAACAAATGTTGAGCAAATTTTTCCAAAATTAGCATTTTTTTGTAAAAAGGTCTGCCGAAAATCCCTTCGTCGAAATTCTAGTTTAAGGTCTTAACTTTAACACAATTTTTTTTTCACTTCTGATGATCCTGTCACGAGTTGTCACGCGTCAACTGTCAACGCGGACGCACAATGACGTCACAATGACGGAGTTTGGAATATTCCCCTTTGAAAATTTCAGAAATTCTTTTTCAAATGTATATCTTTAAGACAGTAAAAAGTTTGAATAAAATATTTTATTTTTTATATAAAAAATTTTTTTTGGAAAACAACTTTTTTTCCCATGTAACCCATAAAAGTAAAGGGTATTTTTTTTTAGAGGAATAGAACTTGAAATTGAAATAAAAAACAAGACAATCATTTTAATGTCCATCAGTTTGTCTTTATTGGAAGGATAATTTTATGCCATTAATGTTTGAATATGATTTCGGGCATCTGGAGCATCTAGAGGTCTAATTTTTAACCACTTCTTAAAGCATTTGGTGCTGGATGTCGGCAATAACGACACGGATGTTTGCTTCCAAATCCCCTAACGTTTCTGGTTTGTTGGCGTAGGCGAGCGACTTCATATATCCCCAAAGAAAATAATTCAATGGTGTCAAATCAAAAGATCTTGGTGGCCAATTGACAGGTCCATTCCGCGAAATTATGCGCTCAACGAATGTTTCCTTCAATAAATCGATTGTGACGTGCGCTGTGTGGCATGTAGCGCTGTCTTGTTGGAACCACATCTCATCCAGATTCATGCCATCCAATTCAGGAACAAAATAGTCAGTTATCCTGGCTCTATACCGTTCTCCATTAACAGTAACTGACTCACCAGCATTATTTCGGAAGAAGTATGGCCAATGACTCCACCAGCCCATAGAGCACACCAAACAGTCAGTTTTTGTGGATGTAATGGCGTTTCTAGGGTCTTATGTGGATTTTCTTCACTCCAACTTCTAGCCATTCAACCCAAAATGAGCTTCATCACTGAACAAAATTTTGCTTCCCGAACTGAACCATTATTTTCGAAATAAATTGGCACGATTTGCAAGCGTTGTTCATTTGTCAACCTGTTCATGATGAAGTGGCAAACCAAACTGAACATAAATGAAATTAGAGTTGCCAGATTTGACCACAAAATGTCAGTTTTATCTCTATTCGAAAAACCAACCTCTAAACAAATAGAGCTGCAAAGCTCATTTAATAAAAATGTTTTTGAAAACATAACTTTTTTTGCCCCGAATAAACCCATGTAACCCTTTAAAGTACATCTCCGTTTTCTGAAGTTTCCTGATATGTCGCTGTGCACAGGCATTGCTTGACTTAGATCTTGGGCTGAAAATTTAGACTTACTGTTCGCGGTTGCAGGGCTTTGGTCGCTGCTTCGTTGTCCTTAAAGATTACCATAGTTTTGCACTAATCGGTTCCATAGAGCTTCCATAACTTCCGCCTAAAATATACTACCGTGGTCCAGTTTAATACAATTGAGAAAATGCCCGCTCTCGTCTACGGTCTTGGACCTATTTTCTTACTTGCTTAACAAGCTCCCGACCCGTGAAGAGTCTCTGCCTGAGACAAGGCCGCCTTACATTATCTGCCATCCCGGGCATGCTGCTTCCAATTCTCCAGACCAAGCGCTTTGGCATTTACGATGAATTGGTCTTTCAAAAGGAGGTTCGGTATTCCTTTTAGTCTCGAACCTGGTGCCCGGGATTCGAAGAACCTTTCCAGCTCTATTGCTCAGATGTGGCCGAGCTAAGGTATTCAACGTGTCTAGGCTTTTGGATTACGTCCACATCTAGTTACAGCGCATAGAGTTCACGATTGTATCCTGTCCTCCATTGGCCCTCAAATATAAGTTGTTATTCGTGGAGTTTATATTTACACCAAGGTAGATGAACTCCTTAACCACCTCGACATTTTGTCTAAGTCGGTGGGAAGATATTTGTTTGTTTGTTGATAGCATACACTTAGTCTAGTCCTCATCACTTCAAATAACTAAAGCCTCTAAAATGGCAATGGTAAACATGGCTGATCTCGATATAAAATTTGTTGGTCTTTTTCAGGATTAGCCTTGGTTTATGGTCGATCTAACGGGTCGGAAGCCACACTGGTACGCATTGGTTAGTATTTTTCAGAAGAATTTGAGAATACAAGACAAAGGACCGTCTTTCTGGGTCCTTGGGGGCATTTGGTAGAGACTGGTTCTGGGATGGGAATTTTAGCTCATAATTTTGACATTCCATGTGGAAAAGGAGTAACATATCTGAACGGTTCCGAAAGATAGCAAATCAAATATAAGGAAACAGGTCTCCAATTAAAATCGATTCTGGCAAAAAAAAAACCTTTAGCTTAGATACTTATTCCAATCCTGAATTCTTCTCGGAATACAACTAAAAACTTCTAAGCAAACTGAACATTAAAACCTTTCAATCACCCATCCAGTGGCAACTTTAAATTTTAAACTTGCAATAGAAATGCAAAAAAGCTTCAAGCCCTTTGACAAAAAAAAAGAAAAACACCGCACCCACGGTAGGTACACCAGCTATAAAAACAAACCGTCCCAACACATGCGCACCACAACTCTATTTCTTCGCTTTTTGTATCTGTGCGGTACATATATACTTACCGATGTTTTTGTATCTCGCATCTCATGCATTGCTATGCACTGCAACACTCGTTCGTCCCTGCTGCTCGCCCGCCTCCCCCGCCCAGACAACAATCGATTCGATTTTTTGTTAGACCGTTCGACGCATGCGGCTCCGTCAATTGGCAACATGTACTCGCATCTGTGTGTCCATATCTCTGGCTTCAGCCGACAAAGAGAATAACGCATCTGCAGCAGCAAAAACCACGCGTGAATACAAGAGAGCTTTTTTTTTTATGTTTCCACATGCAGCGGTGACGGTGAGTTATTATATATACATATATTTTATACACAAAACACACACACAAGCAGATAGACAAAACCATACAGATACCACCCACTTTTTTGTTATCGTTTGTTCTTCGCCTTCCCTCTGGACAAATGTATTCAAGCGGTGCAATGTGCTGTACTTCGTCGCTGCCGCCCATGCATCATGTGTAGTTTTTCACTTCGCGCGCTGGAGGAGTATGGTCAACACACATACACCATTCCACCGATACAGTTGCTGGATGCTGTTGTTGTTGCTGTTGGTGCTGCTGTTGCGACAAAAAACACACATAGAAAGTGGCGGATGGATATACTGCTGAATCTCTCTCTTTGTAGTTGTTTTGGCATCCAACTGAAAACGAAACCGGATTTTTAGGAATTTAAATTCTCTGGATTCGTGATTTAACTTTCGTTCGATAGGAATAGGCTAAACGAAGGATATAGGACTTAGACAGAGGAGCATACTCTACCAGGGTGGGAGGGAAGCATTGGCTTCCTGGCAGATGAACTACTTTTGGGTTGAAATCAGTTCAGATGTGATTTTTTTTCCTTGTTGCGCTGCTCTGTTACGTCGATCTTTGTTTGTTTTTGAGTTGATTTTGTCCTTTAAAATTGTTGCCAAGAATTTAGTTGTTGGCATTGTAGTAGAAGGATGTTGGGACAACATGGACTGTATATGTAGATTCAAGGAGATTCTGTTTTGGCACCTACACAGGTTTATGTGGTACAAATTGAGAATTGAGAATTCTTGCCATCAATGTTTACCACAGGAGGGAACTGGTCAAGAGACTTCAAAATAATTGGTTTTAATCAGAACCATGATGGGAAAAATATTAGATGCGTTGCTAAAATAAAACAAAGGATCGTTTCGGTGATAGTATAGAAAGCGAGGGGAAGTCTATGATGGACTTCCAGGTCCGGACACAACTCTTGATCGAAATCAGTCAAACACATACGATAAGAAGGGTAAGTAAAGGGTGATTTTTTAGCTGGTTTGGTTTTGGCAACACTGGTTTTGACAGCTGACGTGTGTTTAGTACCTTGTGTCACTGTCAAACAGCTTCAGTTTTGTTTGCAATTTAACCATGGATCGTCTTACAAATGAACAACGCTTGCAAATTATTGAATTTTACTATCAAAATTCGTGCTCGGTTCGAAATGTTCATCGCGCGCTGCTTCCATTTTATGATCGGCATTCTCGACCTTCTGAGCAGTCTATTCGGAAGATTGTGACCAAATTTCGCACCAAATTTACTTTGTTGGACATTAAACCACCAACACGTTTACGTACTGTGCGTATTGAAGAAAATATTGCGGCCGTATCAGCTAGTGTGACAGAAGACCGCGAAATGTCGATTCGGCGCCGTTCCCAGCAGTTAGGCCTTTGTTACAGCACTACGTGGAAAATTTTGCGGAAGGATTTGGGCGTAAAGCCTTTTAAGATACAGCTGGTGCAAGAACTAAAGCCAGCCGACCTACCACAACGCCGAATTTTTGGTGAATGGGCTCTTGGAAAGCTGGCCGAGGATCCGCTTTTTTATCGAAAAATTGTGTTCAGCGATGAGGCTCATTTTTGGTTGAATGGGTACGTAAATAAGCAAAATTGCCGCATTTGGAGTGAAGATCAGCCAGAAGCATTGCAACAGCAACCAATGCATCCCGAAAAAGCCACTGTTTGGTGCGGTTTATGGGCCGGCGGCATTATTGGGCCATATTTCTTCAAAGATGATGCGAATCGCAGCGTTACTGTCAATGGTGAATGCTACCGAGCGACGATAACAAACGTTTTTTTGCCCGAAATGGAAGTTCTTGACTTGCATGATATTTGGTTTCAACAAGACGGTGCCACATGCCACACAGCACGCGAAACAATGGCGCAATTGCGAGGCGAGTTTGGTGAACAGTTAATTTCACGTTTCGGGCCGGTCAATTGGCCGCCTAGATCGTGCGATTTGACACCATTAGATTATTTTTTGTGTGGGTATGCCAAGGCTAATGTGTATAGGGACAAGCCCGCTTCGATTGACGCACTGGAAGCCAACATCCATGCATTCATTCGTGAGATACCGGCCGATATGTGTGAAAGAGTATGCCAAAATTGGACTCAGCGGATGGGCTACCTGAGACGCAGCCGCGGTCAACATTTGCATGAAATTATCTTTAAACTTTATATTGCAAGGTTCAAACTATCGATTCAAATAAATATTTCATTCATTTTTTCGAATTTTTTGTGTTTTTTTTTAAAAAAAAGTTCTAAACCTCTTAAAAAATCACCCTTTACAAAAATAGATTCTTGATTTCTACAGCCCGGGGTAGACCTAGGCCTCAATTATCAAGCCGCTCCTTATTTTTTTTATGTCGGAGGTTGCTACTATCCGATGGAGCGCTCAGACACCTTAAATTAATGTACTTAGTTTTCCCGTTGTTCGTCAAAGAAAGATGAGAAGGAGCTTCACTGATTAGATGTTAACATTTAAGTGTTACGCTTGGTGACCCAAAAGAACGCCTACAAGCAGACGAAAAGACGCAGATCTTTTGCAAATGTCCGGGCACAATAGCTTGGTCTGTTTACATTCACCGCAGTTGCGCCACTGGAACTTGTGTTCACGAGAAAATCAAGCAGCATGGAAGACATGACTAAAGATGCAGGCAGACACAACACAGGTTCGGTCCAGAGAAACTTTTTCTGAATCTTGCCTAGATGCCAGTGTGACCTGGGACCCAGACAAAATTCACTGTGTTCAGTCTTCCGACCAAATTCAGAGAAAGCTTGAGTTCTAGCACTAACTTGGACGAGGTAAGAGGGTTTAGCAGCGCTTTTAATGCACCTTGGCTATCACTGCAGCTGCAAATGCCTCTAGCCCTCCGACTGTTATTCACAATATAGCGCATAGCCATTAGGATGGCAAAAATCTCCGATTGGAAAACAGACGCATTTTTACCCAAGAGGTAGTAAAGTCTTATGTCATCGCGTTCTACATAGCCTAAAGCACCAGACCCCTGTTCGGTCTTGGAGCCTTCCGTGAAAATACGTTGGCATTCAATCCATGGTTCAGAATCTGACCGAAGCCATTCCGTTACCTGTGGAAAGTCCACGTAGTAGTTTTTTCGCAGAAGGATTTCTGTTGTCATTGCATCAGACGGCATATCCATAGGAAAGGGGTCGAGTCTTGAACAAGTTCTTCAAAATTCCAGTGCACATGGTACCAAAATCCACCTCTATTTAAGAGAAAGATGGTTTTTAGCATACACCCGATGATATTTAAATCGAGGGGGGAAGATTCATCAAAGTAACTAGAGCAGAGCCGGGCGTGCTAGGCAAGGCCCCTGTGCAGCTGAGACATGCCGTTCTTTGGAGTTTGGCAAAAGAAGCAGTAACACGTTTCTGCGAAAGCCTGTTCCATCAAACAATCGATGCGTATGAGAGGAGCGGTCTCATCATGGCCGTATCGATCCAAAGGACCCTTTTCGGAGACAAGGCTCATGTCTTACCAAAAGCGCCTTTACACTGCCAGAAAGTCGACAGTGCTTTCTATCGAGGATTACATGTGCTTTTAAGAGGATTCATTGAAGGCCCATTGCTATAGTGCACCAAACATCGATCAAATCCAGGGATCTCTGTGCCTGAGAGCAGACAGCCCCTAGATTTGAACCGACAGAAAGAACGGCGACATCATCTGCATAAGCTTGAGTGTAGTTTCCAAAAAGATTGAGATCCGTAAGCAAAGAGTCTACCACCATACACCATAAGAGGGGAGATAGAACACCACCTTGAGGGCAGTCCCTATTTACCCCTGTTATGACGCACTTGCCACAATCTGCAACGGCTACATCCACAACACCAAAGTTTCATCTACACCATGCTGTCTGGCAGCTCCCTATTAGAGAAGTCTTTCGCAACCTGCCTTCATATGCGCACTCCAAGTTGGTTGAAGTCCCCTTACACAGGGTGATCCAAGTAGAGATACTTTTTTCAATAGCCTTTTTTGACAGATCACGTGTGAGTCGTGTCATGCTGTCATGTTATTTTTGTTTAGTATTGTTTGGCATTTCATAATGGAAAGACTTACGCGTGAACAACGTTTACAAATTGTTCAACTTTATTATGAAAATTCACGTTCTGTGAGGAATGTGTTTCGTGCACTTCGCTCAACTTATGGTCAACATAATCGGCCTACTGAGCGTACTATTCGCAACACCATCACCCATTTTGAGACCCAGCATTCATTATTGGATAATATTCGACCGAATAGAGCACGTCCAGCACGCTGTGAAGAAAATATAGCGGCCGTAGCTGAGAGTGTACACGAAGACCGTAAAGAGTCGATTCGGCGCCGTTCGCAGCAACTCGGACTGACGTATGGAACGACTTGGCGCATTTTACGTCAAGATCTTAAATTGAAAGCGTACAAAATACAGCTTGTGCAACAACTGAAGCCGCTCGACCTTCCCAAGCGACATCGCTTCGCTCTATGGGCTCTTGAAAAGTTCCAAGAAGATCCGACGTTTTCGAGGCAAATTTTGCTTAGCGATGAGGCCCATTTCTGGCTCAATGGGTATGTAAACAAACAAAATTGCCGCATTTGGGACGAAGAGCAACCTGAAGAGATTGAAGAACTGCCACTTCATCCAGAAAAAACAACGGTTTGGCCGGTGGAATCATCGGTCCATATTTCTTTAAAAATTATGGCGGTGCGAACGTAACCGTCAATGGCGACCGTTATCGTGCCATGATAACCGACTATTTTATGCCTGAAATTGAAGCTCGTGATCTCGGCAACATTTGGTTTCAGCAAGACGGCGCCACTTCCCACACATCGCATCAATTAATGGACTTATTGGGAGAACATTTCGGTGAGCACATAGACTTAGACTTTTTCCTGTGGGGATATGTAAAGTCAAAAGCTTATGCCGACAAACCCGCTTCGATTCAGGCCTTGGAGGAAAACATCACGCGTGTCATTCGCCAGTTACCAGTCGAAATGCTCGAACGAGTGATCGAAAATTGGACTCAACGGATGGACCATCTGCGACGTAGCAACGGCCAACATTTGATAGACATAATCTTCAAAAAATAAATGCCAAGGAATGTTCTTTCAAATGATAATAAACATTCTCCATTAAATTTGAATTTTCTGTGTTTTTTTCTTTAAAAAAGTAGGGAACCTCGCAATGGATCACCCTTTACTTGTCTCTTATCTATTTTGCAGATTTTGCTTATAACCCGCCTTAAAAAGCTTGAGCTTTCAATATTAAAACCAAATTTCTTTGAAGTGACGGATTAAACTAGAACTGTGGGGAGCCGCTCGGATTTCCATATGCGAGAGCTGACGCCCAACAGATCATTGATCCTTTTTGTATCTCACCCACTTAAAGACGCTTAAAATGAAAGATACTTCTCTAGTTTCCATCTAGTTTCATAGCTTTTGTAGAGTCACCTTTTGTAGCCAAATTTTATACCAAAACTTGGAGCTTAAAGATCAAAGGAAGCCCTTAGATCAAAGAACCCATCTGCTCAAGAGTGCCTCAGTTTGTATTCTCATGCTCAAAGTTTAGGTACCTGAACTGAAGGCAATCAATTTAAGGTTAAGTTAGCAAGGATTGACATTGTCCATTATAAGATAAACAGCGTTCCGGGCAAGCTTGACAGTGTCGTAAATGAAGCTTTACTAATTTAAAAATGTGAAAATATGCAGGTGCTGCAGAAGCCATTAGTAAAAATTATTAACCTTTTAGCCATGTTTGAAACGATGCATTTTGCGAATACCCCGACGATATGATCTCCTATCTTCGATGGCGGGATACAAGTTATAACGCAACTTAGTTCCATAGTTCATTAGCCAAACTATCGTGACACCGTCAATGAAGCTATTAGCTGTGTTGAAGGCAGTTATTACCTGCACGTAAGCTAAGTGTTGTTAACACAATTAAGTTGACCTGGTTGTTGAAGTTTTTATAAGAGGAATGTCCTGTCCATGTTCATCCTGCAGAATTTACGAGTGTGTTATACGTTTTTTAATACTAAAAATGCTCTCAAGGAAGTTAAATAAACGTTTAGCTTAGAATCGTTGTGTGGTCCTGTCGGCAAACAGGTGACTGAGTTTTTTTCTACTACTTCTACAGTTCGTATTCTGAGGGATGACTCTGTTCGGTTGGTCGGCTATAGGCCAGTGACCCGTGGATATCACTGTTATTCTGGCGATACTGTTAAGAAAGTCGGTTGTTTTAGCCATATTCTAGCTGGGCCCATAACTCGAACAATGGCAAAACCATCTTTAAGATAGCCGCATGGAGAGGGAGAAATCATAATGGAAAAACTCGTGATTTTTTAAAGGATTTGCATATGGTGTTGGTTTATTCGAAAAATTATTCGACAGTCAACCGAGAGATCTGATATGGTTGACAGTAAGACATACAGAGATGATTATGAAAATGTACAAGCGAGCAAACCCAAGATTTGGATGCCTCTCTGGAGTCACAGAAAAGCTCCCAATCAAAGTCGGTGTCACCAGGGAAGCATCTTAAGTCCTTTGCTTTTGTTGCTGTCTTTGACTATCAGCTTAAAGCAACATACCCTAATAAGCAAGAATTAAACTTTCCTGCTGCGAGCACTTGATGGATGTTTAAGAGGGAAATGGGTTTTGTTTCGTCTGCACACTGCTAACCGAAATCCTTAGTGAGTGAAAATCCGAAAAAATGAAAATACACAACCATAATTGTTTGTTACAATAAATTTTCTGCTAAGAATTCGGACGAAGTTAACAAAAACGTACTAGATTTACTGGATTTTTAGTGAATGGTTTTCTTAGAATTTCGTAGATAACGTCAATAGGTATCGCAAAATGTCTATTCTCTGACTCACTCCGACCCAATTCAGACTTTTTTTTTGTATGGAAAGTAATTCCCAAGTGTGAAATGTTCTAATATCTGAGAGCTAAGTCTAACAGCGACAACCATCAACCATCTTATAAGCGTAGGGTGGACGAGATATCAGGAAACGAAGGAAGGTAGGCCAAAAACTCTTGAATAACATAGAAAGTGGTATACGAAATTGAGAGACCCTTTTTATTCAGGCGGACCAGAATGGAAACGGAATAGTGGAAAAAAGACAAGATGAAGAAGTATAGCTAGGCTACATCATTCCTCCTGGCCTTAGTCTGAAATCTAAAGAGATATTTGCCTTGACTGGCATAAGCGGAATGTTTCGCAAGTGAGCAGCTCGTCGGCATGTTTGTTTCGATAAACGTTACTACGTCCTTGAACCCAAATCAGGTTAACCTTAAACGGATCATCAAGGGAAGCCAGCAAATAGCACTTATTTTAGGAGAGGATAGCTCGCACCAAGTTGACCGCAGGCTCAATTTCGGTTCCATGACAAAAGTTTGACTACAGACATAGAAAGCTATGTATGATTTCTTAGCTGTTATTTAATGTTAAGTTCCCAGTTGAGCACATGCTGGACCAGACGTTTAGCTCGATTAGAGCCTTCGGTTTAAAATTTCTCTAATGAAGCTTTTATATAACCAGTATCACCGTGGTCCCGACCACCGACCGACGATGGTCGTAATTCACATGAAATCGCAGAAGAAATGAACGAATAAAGGCCTCTGGATCACACGTCTGCAGCACATGGGCACTTGATTTGGATCTTTGAGGTTGTGATACGAAAGCATTAGGCCTTAGACCAAGTCTGCCTTATGGCTTGTTACAGATTTGGAAAAGCTTTTCTCTCAATATAATTGCCAAACCCCAACGAATATAGAACAATAGCCAAATTCACCTTCGTATTGACATAAAACAGACAAAAATATAATTTTATTCGCAGATCCAAAGATGCACAAAACTCGACAAAATTGAAGAGAAAGAACAAACAATTTTGTCTTCACTCAGTATTCTTCGATTCTTCAGGACAAGCAGTCTGGTAGAGAAATTGTATTAACGTGCGAGTCGGACGACCAGTCATACGTTGCGGGATCAGATATGGCGCAGATCCTTCCTCGGCAAGCATTCCAACTCCGCTAATGTCTAAATGTGCCCAATCAGTGCAGGGCACAAACTCCTTAATTGAGAAATGAAAGTTATTAGTTTTTTCCGAAAAATTGGTTTTAAAATAAAATTTACATGCAGAACTGCGGCTGCAATGCACGAGGAAGCATGACCCCAGCCCTTGTTGCTTATGTCAAAAGCGGTATTCTCTGTAAAAATGCACTTCAGAATGATCGTTGGCAATGCAAACAACCCCCCACTTACTTGCAACTAAATTTTTGTAATAATTCCACAGAGGCATTCTCCACATTCGATCACCGGTAATAATGCCGGCTCGCCTGAAGTTCTCCCAGATTTCATCCGAGTTCGAGAACACACCACACGCTGCTCCCCCAAATGCACTTCGTACTCCCGTAGCCATGTTGCCGACATCCACAACTAAACGTGGTTTATGGGTATTCTGGCCATAAACCAAGGGATCAGCCATGGCTATAACTCCAATTCGGTCACATTCCTAGAGAGCGAACAAAAGAAGGGATTCATTTTTTTTTGTATTCGAAAAAAGTACAACCAATTCTCACTTCAATTGCAAGAGTTTTGTTATTCAAACACGTGACCACATCTCCCGGCTTACAACACAAGCCCGAGGGCATGTTCTCACACAACGGAATTATTGCAGCTATATTTATCGGCAGTGACAAAGCGGCAGCAGCACGTATTGCCGCAACTACAACGGCAGCGCCGGCCATCGAAGCGCGATAATGATTCATTGGCTTGGAACGCAACGACAAGCCGCCACTGTCAAAAGTTATGCCCTTGCCAACAATCAGAATCGGCTTGTCCTCTGGCGATGTGCCACAGTAGCTAATTTCCAAAAACACTGGCGGCTCACACGATCCCTTGGCGACCATGAGAAAAGAGTTCAAGTGATTCGCCTCGATCCAGTTGATGGTGCGAACCTCAACTGTAACGCCACATGGACACAGCGCATCGACAGCAGCCTGGGCGAAAGCTGTTGGCGTCATTTGATTTGCCGGAGAATCAGATAAGCGACGTGCTAAATTCTGAGCTTCCGCCTTAAACAGACCTCGCGTCCAGGCGTCAATATCTGGCGACTCGTAGAGACAAAGTTTTGGAATTATCATTCGCTTCTTCTTCTTTTTATTGTCCTGGTAGCGATAGATGCCAATCGCTGAACCTTCGGCTACCTGTTCGGGGTAGTCCATTGCATCGATATGAATCTCCGAGCAGCCGAAAGCTTGCAGTTCTCTGGCACCAACGCCAGCACAAACGCGGGCATTTTCCATACCCTCTTCGATGACTTCCGCGGAATTAAAGTTGACACCTTCCAGGCCGAGGCCAATTACAGCGACTGCCGTAAATTCGTCATCAACATTCAGGAAGACTTTACCCTTTCCTAGAGCTCCAGATATGTTTGTTCTTCAAAATGGTGGGAGAAAGACCCGCATAAGTTGTCGCATCTATTTGAAGGCAAATGCATACTTACTCCTTAATTAGGGACGTTATCTTTCCACTGGCTTTGTCGTCAAATTTTTCTGCAATTGCAGTCAATTTTGGAGGCTTTTCGCCTTCTTTTTCATAGACTCCCAGGACTAAACCTTTCTGCGGGTTAGAAAGATGTTAGGGTATGGTTTTGTTTTTAGCTTTGATATCTACCAATGGAGGCTTGGACTCTGATTGTGTGGATTCGCGTGCTAAACTTATCATGTTTGATAGACGTGGACTTTTCAAAATGCTTAAAACGTTATTGTAGCTTCGCAGCGGTCTCATCAAGTGGTACATCATTTTGGGACAATTGTTAAGTTTGAAAGCGATTTTTACAGAGATTTTCACTAAAATTTGTCAATATTCCTCAGAGTTTCTAGATAAAATAAAATCGTGCAAGGATATTTAAGAAAATATATACAAAATTGATTGTGAATTGATTTTTAGTGAATGGGTTCCTGTCGAATTTTGGAACAGTTTAGCTGGGTGGGAAATTGTGGAGAGTGGTTTATATTGAGCATAGGCGGAGGCTTAACAGTGACAGTAGGATAAGTCAGTTACAATGATGGTGATACGCTAAGGATAATTAACTTTCTTTGATAGATATGTAGGGTGCAGTGCATCTCTTGGCCCAATGGCGCGGCGTCTTAGCTTATAGAGAAGTTTGAAGCTCCACTTTTTCTTAAGCTTCCCCTTCAGGTCCGGTACATGGTTGGTATACGATTACTTGGTATTTTTGAAATTTTTAGTCCTTTCCTTGGGTCAGTGCTTCACTTGATTCGAAGTTTCTGTTGTCTTGTTGTGTAAGAAATAAAATTCCATTAGGATTTGCAGCCTTGAATTTTCGTGGGCTTTATGTATTTCCCTTAAATTTGGTTACCCTGTTTTAAACTGTTTAACTTTTTAAAGGGTAAAAAGGTCCGAAGGAAATAGGCTGCAAATGAAGTGTGCCTATTAGTCTGTAGGCCAAAGAACATGTCATGTAACGGGTGATCCAAGTAGAGATACTTTTTTCAATAGCCTTTTTTGACAGATCACGTGTGAGTCGTGTCATGCTGTCATGTTATTTTTGTTTAGTATTGTTTGGCATTTCATAATGGAAAGACTTACGCGTGAACAACGTTTACAAATTGTTCAACTTTATTATGAAAATTCACGTTCTGTGAGGAATGTGTTTCGTGCACTTCGCTCAACTTATGGTCAACATAATCGACCTACTGAGCGTACTATTCGCAACATCATCACCCATTTTGAGACCCAGCATTCATTATTGGATAATATTCGACCGAATAGACCACGTCCAGCACGCTGTGAAGAAAATATAGCGGCCGTAGCTGACAGTGTACACGAAGACCGTAGAGAGTCGATTCGGCGCCGTTCGCAGCAACTCGGACTGACGTATGGAACGACTTGGCGCATTTTACGTCAAGATCTTAAATTGAAAGCGTACAAAATACAGCTTGTGCAACAACTGAAGCCGCTCGACCTTCCTAAGCGACATCGCTTCGCCCTATGGGCTCTTGAAAAGTTCCAAGAAGATCCGACGTTTTCGAGGCAAATTTTGTTTAGCGATGAGGCCCTGAAGAGATTGAAGAACTGCCACTTCATCCAGAAAAAACAAAGGTTTGGTGTGGTTTGTGGGCCGGTGGAATCATCGGTCCATATTTCTTTAAAAATTATGCCGGTGCGAACGTAACCGTCAATGGCGACCGTTATCGTGCCATGATAACCGACTTTTTGATGCCTGCAATTGAAGCTCGTGATCTCGGCGACATTTGGTTTCAGCAAAACGGCGCCACTTCCCACACATCGCATCAATCAATGGACTTATTGAGAGAACATTTCGGTGAGCACATAATTTCACGTTTTGGGCCGGTCGATTGGCCACCAAGATCGTGTGATATCACACCGTTAGACTTTTTCCTGTGGGGATATGTAAAGTCAAAAGCTTATGCCGACAAACCCGCTTCGATTCAGGCCTTGGAGGAAAACATCACGCGTGTCATTCGCCAGTTACCAGTCGAAATGCTCGAACGAGTGATCGAAAATTGGACTCAACGGATGGACCATCTGCGACGTAGCAACGGCCAACATTTGATAGACATAATCTTCAAAAAATAAATGCCAAAGAATGTTCTTTCAAATGATAATAAACATTCTCTATTAAACTTGAATTGTCTGTGTTTTTTTCTTTAAAAAAGTAGGGAACCTCGAAATGGATCACCCTTTACTATGTACCGGGCTATTCCAAAATTTTCACTCGATTTTTGAGACTTTACGAATTTAAATCTGGAAGGATGGAAAGCCTTTCAAGAAAATGGCATGATAGTCTATGTACACATTCTCGCAGAAGCATTCAGGTTAGGTAAGGTTGAAGTGGCAGTCGGATGGAAGTCCGACTCACTTAGACCTATGTATGGTAGATTGTGATACCACGCGGATCTGAAGTTCCTGCCTACTCGTTGAACCATTTTGAAGTGCTTATAAAGCGTGAGAGATATTTTGGGTCGGTCCAGTTTAGATCGTTAAGATCATTATAGAAGTTAGCTCCTATATGTATATTTCATTTCCGGGAGAGAGCAGGGCATACGCAAAGAAGGTGTAGAGTAGTCTCTTCCTCCTCCTCCTGTCCACTGATGTGCGATATATTGTGGGTAATCAAACACTTTTAACGTCTTAGATCTAGCTTAGGCCAAATTTGCACCGTTGTAGTACCACTTGTCCATTTGTGGTTCCTTTTTTTCTATTGCATCCAGTTTTAGCAAGAGTTAGCATGTCGAAACTAGTATGCCAAAAGAGCCTTTTTCAAGCAAGATTAAGAGGGTAGTTCCAAGTTTGGTGAGTTCATCAGCCTTGCAGTTACCCGGAATGTCTCTATGCCCCGGCACGTTGATCTGCTCATTCATCTCTTTTTGAGATGATCGGCAATCTAGGGCTTCTAAAGAGTTAATAAAGATAGAGTCCAGACACTTGAAGGCCGCCTGACTGTAATTTTTGCCTGGAAAACACTACAATGATTAGGAAGACGGAAGGAGAAAGTAAGATTTAGTCTGTCTGAGAAGACGCCTCCAACCACACCATTAATTGTTTTTGACCAGGTCCGTGTAGAAATAGATCGATTGTTCCTGCGGCAAGGCACCATCTTCCCAAAAGGTTCTGAGGGGAATAGATAAATGGAAGTTCTTCTCAAACTGCTGTTGGGGTCCAACACATTTAAGTGTTTAGCAAAAGCTCCGTGGCCCGAAAGGACGCTAAGAAGCAGCCTGCAGTCGATTCTCCTAACAGATTGAAGGAAAGATGCAGACCTTCTGCAAATGTCCGGGCGCAGTAGTTTGGTCTGTCTTCATCCACCGCAATTGCGCCACCGAATCTTGTGTTCACGAGAAATCCAAGAATCGATAGAAGACATGACTAAAGATGCAGGCAGACCCAACACAGGTTCGGGTCCTGAGAAAACTTCTTCTGAACCTTGCCTAGCAAGCTCATCCGAGATCTCATTTCCCTGGATGCTAGTGTGACCTGGTACCCAGACAAGATTCACTGCGTTCAGTCTTCCGACCAAATTCAGAGAAAGCTTGAGTTCTACCACTAACTAGGACGAGGTAAGAGGGTTTAGAAGCGCTTTTAATGCAGCTTGGCTTTCACTACAGATACAAATGCCTCTAGCCCTCCACCTGTTATTCACAATATAGAGCATAGCCATTAGGATGGCAAAAACCCCCGCTTGGAAAACAGATGCATATTTACCCAAGAGGTAGTAAAGTCTTATGTCATCGCGTTCCCCATAGACTAAAGCACCAGATCCCGGTCCGGTTTTGGAGCCATCCATGAAAAAAAGATGGCATTCAATCCATGGTTCAGAGTCTGACCGAAGCCATTCCGTTACCAGTGGAAAGTCCACGTGGTAGTTTTTTCGCAGAAGGATTTCTGGTCAAAGGATAATTCTCGAGCTTTGGGGTATGGTATAGTCTATATTTTAAGCAAGGATTCTAAGTATGTTCAGAATTGCGGACTGCCGATTTCACTTTTGGTCCATTGAGAGATTGCTTTGAGGCGAATGGCCGTGGTAGCAGCTGTCTGCCCTGTAAAAATATCAATGGGTGTACAGTGCAGCTGAGGGAGTGGTTCGAAGTGCTCCACTTATGCATAAACATGCTCAGCAGTGACTTAACAGCTAAAATCGGTAAGGATGAGGCCTACAGCTTTGGCGGATTAGTCGGTAAGCACAGCCTCCACGACATGACTATTTAATCTGCTTTCAAATAATAGACATTGCAGTTGCTCATGTCACTGTGATAAGCAGTACTCGTGTCCGGGACAACGAATCCACAAAGAAACCTGGATCTCCTTAGATAGTCGAACCGCCAACCAAATCGGCAAAGTGCTAATCGATGCAAGGCATGCATCTAACGTCTTAAGCGGGACATATTCTGAGAAGAAAACGTTGATGCTGATCACTTTCTTAGCTGAACTAAGCTGGCAGCGAACCGCACAGAAAAATAATTCAAATAAAACCTTTGCTTTGACGCCTCAGTACGGCTGAAGTAGGCAGAGTCTACAAAGAGCTCGTGAGCGAGAAACTCTTCGCTATGCAGTCATCATCCACTAATGGGAACACCAAGTAAACCAACATTTTTCAAAGAGGAAGCTGAACCCATCATAGGTCACTGAGTGCGACCAACGAAAATTGATGCCAAAACTCGCATGAACTTAATGCAGGGAATTGTAGAGATGTCCAAGCAACATTTCCAGTAGCTGCTGAATGAGCATCATTTCGCGATACTGGTTGTAAACTAAAAAAACATGAAGCCCGCTGGCTTTGATAGTCCGACAGCAGAACACATTTATCATGGTGCTGATGTTTTGGAAGCGCGAATGCTTGCATGAATTGTCGAGGCCTATCCTTTCTAATCATCGCATAGAGGATCCTATCCAACGTACTGTATGAATGTCTCAAACCTTTCTGCAACACTCTAATCGGACTGGCAGGTTACAGGTAATTGTAGACCAAATTTTCACGCAAAGACAACTTCTAAAAAAGATCAACGAATTTAATGTCGAGACACACCAGCTTGACTACTGCATATGAAAGCATCTATCGCCAAGAGCTCAACTTAGCGGTATTAAAGTCTTTGAGTTAACAAGGAAATATCTCTCATCTCTCCACCCGGCAAGGATAAAACTATGGTGGTAGAAAGGAAACTTTGAGGTTACGCCAAACAACACCTTAGTGGAGATCCACGAAAATTTACCTACGGTTTAGCAAAACTTCGGTTTAGCAAAACAAATAAGTTCAAAACTAGTCGAAACTCAAAATAGATGTACAAAATACAAGTACCAATACCAAGATGTTGCTGCAGTTCAAAAAGCTATACACGTGAATCTGAAGCCGAAGCGATTAGCTTAGATGATTGGAGACAGAGTGATGGGATCGCAGAAGATGGAAGGCTATTGTGTCTCTGGCATGGGTAAACAAGTGAATATTAGGCGTTATATTTAAAAGCGAAAGGCTTACATCGGTCTTTTAGAGGTTAACGACACGCCCATTGGCATCCGTCCACTTTGATAGTTCCGTCGGTATTTAGGAATTTTTTTTTTAAGTTCTGCAAGATAGTACAAAGGACTCTCCCAGAAGCTTTACAGTATTTACCGTTTTCTTGAGCAAAACTGCTGTTAAGTATTGTCATCGGTAAGTTTTCCAAAAAAATGCAGAACAAAGCTCCTTAAGTGAGGGACCAGTTGCATTGAGATTGTTCGTCCAATGAAGGGTCAAATGCTTTGCTTTGATTTGTGGCTAAGTGAAACTGCATTTAGAATACAACACGCACCAGTAAATCATTGAAAATTACCTTAAGCCTTGGGAAAGTCCTTCCAATTGTCCTCTGCAGCTTATCGCTCAGTAACACCGACTTATAATTGTTCAAAGGATTTTAGCGCCTGTGCTATTATGGCTCAATGATAAACAGTTCTTCGCCTGGAGGTAAATAGGGGCTACCATCAGGCTTGTGTCTCCTGGGAAGTATGTTCTTAGAAGCAGATATGAGATCCAGCAGTTGTTTTTCTTGCACACTCTCTGTGATGAGTGAATTAAATATTAAAGAGGTTGCCTGCGATACTTGCTTCAGAATTTATCGGTTCTAGACGTTAAAATGATCATCCTATCAGTACGATATCTGATTGTCTGGTAGTCGCAGTTTCTCTTATGTTACAAATGGTACTACCGTTCTTTTAGCCGGAATCATGCGCGAGTTAGTCCTTGTATAATGTCATTGAGTGTTTCTTTGGAATTAGAAATCAAAAGTCGGTTACCACAGGGCTGTATACTTACGCCAGTACTTTCAACGATGCCCGTTGCTTTGCACTGTTAAAGACAAATTCAAGGATATCGCCAATATATATGTATATTAAGAAAGACAAAAAAGGGACATATTTCTTGATGCCGGCTTTCAAATTTGAAGAGGACAGCTTTTATCTCATTCGACAGCTTAACCACTCCTCATCCATTAAGATTTCTATCTGACAGCAGTCTGGCGGCTACTATGTAACCTGCAGATACAAATGCAATTGTCATGTGTGTTAATTGAATTGAAGTCACATCTCATTATTTTAATTACAGTTCGGTAGCTTCTTATCTCGAATTTTTTTTACGCGCACTCTGTCTACCGTCCGAGCGTCGCTGTTCAGTGTCAAGTAAGTGAGTTAAACTCTGATAAAAATCGAATAAAAAAGGAAGTAAAAAAAAATCCAACATCACCTCAAAGTTCGCCATCAGCATCAGGGATACCTACATAAGCCCAGCCAAGTCCAAGTCCATATGCTGCTGGTCGCACTCGCACCCTATAATTCGCTTGCGCTCGAATGAATCTTACACTGGGAGCTTGGTTCGGCTGCGAATGAATAGTTCGTTCTTTCTTTTTTTTACGTTTTGTGGCTTTGTTTCGTATTAACTTTTTGTGTGTATCTGGTTGGGAGTGGTTGCTGGATGTTCTCTCGCCTTGGCAGCCAATTTTTCCCTGCCGCTGATCATCGCTTAATGAATTGCAGTTTTACCATCATCACCACCAGCAGAAGCCATTTTTTTCGGGGTAGAGGATTTTTATCTATGCGAATATGTAATGGCCATCTGTGACCTTTGTCAATGTGGGTACCTACCTATACGTACTATACATACTGGCAGGGTGCACAAACATTATGTTTCACTCGCAGTGTTGGGGGCCAAGTCATGCTGACTAATGGCCAATGGATGGATGTACCCAAAGCTACCACGCGCTTATCTCTGTATGTGGACTGTGGACTATTGTATAGGCAAGGCCTGTTCAAGGGAGACACATATCGGGTGCTGCGGATGAACGAAACGATGCATGAGCGAGTCCATGGAATTCGCAACATTGCAATTATCTTCGGGAAATTACACATTTTGCAGTTCGCACACACAAACGCTCACACAAACACAGATGTATTCGCAGGCAGGAGCATTTCAAATTGAATGAATCGATTTGGTAGGAGAAATTACCAAGTGGAGGAAGTATTCAGGAGCTGAATGGATAAAGCGTGTTTTTTTTTGATTTTTTTTTGTCTCTGAATATTCCCCGAGGTTGTGGGCCAATTCATTTTTTTCGACTCTCCAGGGGCTAATTGTTCTAATGGCGTTTTAATGGTTAGGAAATGAACGAATCGGTACTAAAGGTGAAGTGCATTCATCATTCGATGGAAGCAAAAATTGCGGAAGCTGTTCGTTGGTCTCTTTCACTATATGCTGGATCTCAATCCATGATGTGAGCATACAGTAGCCTTAGTAGGATTCTAAAAGTATCTACTAAAAGGTATGAGAAATTTAGCACATTTACTGACCTTTTGTTGGGCGCCATTTTATGTGAGAAAAATACCAAAGAGGAGGGTGCGGTATTATTAAATGAACATTGTAATCTTTAGAATAATGTTAAATAAGTTAACATCATCTAAGGTTTGGCTTGCCAGTTTCTCAAATATAATTACTCCGAATAGTTCGAACCAAACTTTGGATGTTGCAGTAGTTTGTAATGGAAGTTTTAGTATAAAGCACTTTTTGGCTGTGAAAAGATCACCTAGGGGTAGGGGAAATTGAATTATTTGTTTAAATATTCTATCAAAAGGGTATGATGAGTAACATATCCAAATAGTAAAATAGGGTTTTCCAATAGGGACGGTTCGAGGTTGACAGTCTGTGGAGGTGATGCTGTTCTAAACCCCAAATCAACATGGCAAGTTACACAAAGCAAATTTAAATATTTTTTTTTCCGAGTGTAGGTGCAAAATCTTCCATGAGATACTATGAGGACCGTTCATACTATCAAGCAGCTTTAATTTAAACTATTTAATAAAGTTTGTCAGTATACCGACAATAACATGAGGCTACATCTTATTGTGCTTATACTAAAGGCTCTATCGTTTGTAGTTGGCGCACAAGATTTCTCTGTGTCTTGAAGTTCTAAAACAGCGTCATTGCAATGGCCAAGAAAGCGACTGCGTTGTTTAGTTATACTTAGATCTCTGTGAACATAAAGCGTTTCCGATATACCACAGAGCATCTACGAATTATCTAAGAACTTTATTTTGGAAATTCTGTAAAATGTTAAAATTACTAGCTTTGGTACAACCCCAAAGTTGTATACTATAGGTCCATACCATAGGTTTTAGCACTTGCTTGTATAAAAGCAGCTTGTGTTTTGCGTATGGAATATGTACTGAGTCAATAAAAATGGGTAGATTGCTTACTGTATGTTTTTTTTGTTTTTTTTCTTATAATATACGCGCACTAAAGGGATTTTGGATTAGGAAAAGGGAGATACCGAACACGTTGGTTTTAAATATCTGTAAACTGTAATGTGAGGGAAAAACAGAGCATGTTAGAGCATTCCACATTCGTATTGTATGGTTGAGAAAGGATTCTTTATATTTCACAGTATCTACGTCCGAAAAAAGGCTTAAGGGTAAACTGATGTGCATTTCTAGCATGGCGAGTATTGCGGTTGAATTGCTGTAGGGGTGTAATGCATCTGGCAATTTCATTTGAGCACTTGTGGTGGAAATACAGATAAAACAATGACAAGCTGGAGACATTACGACGGTGACTAAGATTTCGCGATGTCTTGATCGCAATAAGTTTGATCGCACTTTTTTGAATCCTGTCAAGTAGCTCCAAATGTTTAATTGAAGTACCGAACCAGATATGAGCGATATACTCAAGTTTGGGGCGAATAAACGCCTTAAAAATTGTTGGCAGATCAGAAGGAGAGAAATATGTAAGATTAATGTTCGTGGACTTTGTCTCGCTGAGAGCAATACGCCATGTTTTTGTCCAAGCGCATATTTTGTCGATAGCTCGTATAAAAGAAACGAAATCGGGCCAAGAACGCCTCCTTGTGGAACTCCTTCCGCGATTTCTTTGTATTCGGAGTTTCCTTGTTTAACACGAAAGAGTCTGTCCGCTAAATTAAAGCTTAGGATATCAAAAAATTGATTTGGGAGAGCCGTTTAAGTTTATATTTTAACCCCGTCTGCCATACCTTATCAAAGGCCTGATTTTTGCTCCTCTAGTGCTTTTTAAATTTCGTTGGTTATTCTATATACCTGGTGGATGGTACAGTGCTTCGTTCCAAACCCGAATTGGTGATGCGGTATTAGTGGACGTTCTTCGATAATTGGATTCAATCGCTTTAATAGAAGTTTTTCAAATATCTTCGACATAATTAGTAAAAGCGATATTGGTCTATACGATTTTTTATCATTTGGAGGTTTTCTCGGCTTAGTAACCATTACAACCTCAGCTATCTTTCACTGTCGAGGGACGTACAAAAGCCTTATCGAAGCGTTTATGTGAATAAACAAACTTAACAAGTGCTTTCCTGGGCAACTCCTTAAAAACCTGTCCCGTAATTAATCAATATTTAGGAGCCTTGTTTAGTTTAATTTTCTGTATTTCATGACAGAGTTCGACTAGCGATTCTTGTCTTATCTATTTGATAATTGTTAGCACCCTTTGTGTTTTTCGGAAGCGGAGCCAAGAAGAGGGCTTGGGATAGTAGGAGAGTTGCAGTCAAAGAGGGCGGCAAGATACACTCAATACATTAAAGAAACTTTCAACTTATAAAAACCGCTAACTAAAAGATTTTAATATAAAATCTTTCTCTTCTCTTAAATAAACCTTTATTGAAAAATTAAAATTGAAAATTCTTTTTCATTGCCGAGCCGCCATTAATAATTGTCATATACCCTGGTTGGATTGGAATAGCATCTTCAAATGACGCTTCACCTTGTTCACTTTCGCACAATCCCCATTATTTTATTTATCTTTGACTTTTTGATACCTTTCAACGCTTTCCAAAGCGAATAGTTGGAAGTTTTATCCGCCGTTAGGCTTTCGAGATACGTAGAGATTTCACGTTCACGTTTCAGTCTAGGTGGACCGTACTTTTCCCGATCTATGAGTTCTGGTGCCAGACGAGTAAAAGTCGACCCCAGACTCCACACCGGCTTCGAAAAGAATTCGACTATTTCGTAAGACACATCTGGAGCTCGAGAAGGTGTGTTTTGCGCTGAAATCTTCGCCAATTATAGAATTCTGTCCAATATGAGGCGAACTTTTTTTTTTTTAGAGCGCACTCTACCCGCGCATTTAATGCAACGCCTCTGAAGGCCTCTGGCTATTTTCTGTTTTAATTCGGTGTTGCCTGTCCGACTTATGTTCGTATTGGATTCACTTACGAACACTTACATTGGATTTAGGATATCTGACTTTTTTGGGACTTCTCACTTCGTAATTTTTTGTTTGAGTTGAGACACTCTAAGCCATTTATTTTCTGTTTTAATTAGAACTATCTCTTTCTTTAAACCTTCATAGAGCTGTTCTATATTATTGAGCTTTGCGCGGAGTTCTATATTTTCGTCCTCAAATCTTTTAAGTTTCGTTGAATCCCGAGTAACGCGAGCTAATTCATTCGGTATCGTTGAGCTTCTGGAGTTTGGATTTTCCAGTAGAACTGGACTGCCTCCTGGGGTGTTGTATCTATTTGCTTTGTTCATTGCATTATTTGTATACGGTTTGCACTCGGTATACTGAGAGTTGATTTTATTCGCCTCTTACGACAGGCATGCCTAGGTTAGGTTAGGTTAAAACACAATGCTCCGACGTTGGTCCATCGCGATCCCTGGGGATCTAAACATTTTCCCTAAAATACACAAATTCCCCTACAAAAGCCAGAAAGGCCTTTGTAGTTTGTACCGTCTATTTCCTCCAAAGTTTCGAAGAAGTATTTCCCTAAGAATTTCCTACGACTGCGTGATATTGCCCAGCATTCACACAATATGTGCGGTATATACGCGGTATAACAGCCTGAAGATCGCCACAGAATCTGCAGATGTCTGTATCTGACAGCCCTAGTCTTTTTGCATGCTTTCGCAAGAGGCAATGCCCTCTCAGGACTCCTACTAGTATTCTAAGCTTATCCCTACTAATTTTCATAAACTTCCTGGACCTCTTACAGTCGAGAAGTGGCCATATAGCCTTTGACACCTTGTGTTCCTCAAGACTTGACCACCTAAGGTTGGTAGTCCTTAGGGTTATTCCATCAAGCGAACCTTTTATTATGCAGAGGGGAGGTCTTCACCGCTGTTGAGAAGCCCTCCTATTCTTGCAAGCTCATCTGCCTGCTCATTTCCCTTAATACCACAGTGTTCTGGCACCCAAGCACAGTCTCACTCGGTTCTGATTGCATAATGCCTTAAGCATTGTGCGACAGTTCCTGACTATATCAGAATTGATGTTAGTTGATTCCATTGCCTTAAGTGCGCCCTAGCTGTCGATGTAGATAGCAATATCTCCTCCGGATACCGATCTCATCTGCATTTGCTCAGCCGCCTTGAGGACAGCTAGAACCTCTGATTGAAAGACGCTGCTAGTTCCCGGTAGTCTTATAGATTCCCTCAGTTCTGGATCTTTTGAGAAGATCTCAGACCCTGTTCTATTTGTCGTTTTCGAACCATCTGTAAAGAAAAGGTCCTCGAGTAATGGAAATGCATGTCGTCAAGCTTCCTCGAAACTCTTGTTTATATTCACTTCAACTGGTTGAATTCATTCACAGATTGCTCTGACCTCATTCACTAACTTTGACGACTGTAATTAAATGTCGTTCCAGTCTACTAATAATAAAGCGCATTCTTTTTAACTCTAATCATGACTTTTTTCCAATCGAAGTCATTGAATCCTCAAACTTTTGGTTTCGTATAAATTCAATGCTCTGGTTCCTCTGTGGAAAACAAGGATAAACGCCTTAACCCACACAAAAACACTTTGCCGTGATGTCATGCCAAAAATGGAGTGGAGTTCGCGGCAGAAACTATAGGTTATCTCATCCTAAATTTAAACCGGAGAATTCTATTCGAGACAAATTCTATAGAAAACACAATCATCCTTGCACCTGCACCTTCCAGGAGGATTTGCATTTGCTCACCCAGAACATGTCCCCCATGTCTCCATCAGTCACATAACTCGTTCGCCCATCAATTATGTATTTGCAATAAAATATTTAGCATCTCATTCCACATGTTAAAACCGAATCATCCTAACGAATAAAATACAGCACAGAACGACAAAATTATATTCCTATTCCATGGAACCCAGCCCATTAAAAGAACTCTTTGACACCTTGTCAACTCCGGCGCACGCACATCGTTCAGCAGACAAAACGCAAAAACTGCAAACTGCTGCATTTGATGGATACATGAACGTCAGGTATTTCGCGCCTAGAATTCAATTACAAATGAGAGAGAGACAGATTCCACTGCTGCATATTTTATTCCCTTCTTTTGGTTTGTGCGTGCGTTCAAGTGCGTCCATTTTCCAAGTAATAATTAGTTCTAGCGTCGTCGTCGTCGATGTTGTCGTCTTGCTTTGAGCATTGATTGACGCCTGAAGAGCGCTATACTGCCGCCATTGCAGTGCGCAAATTTCAATGGACGAGAGGAAAATAGAAATCCATTCAAGAAGCGGACAAGAAGGAGGCATTGGTGCCGGCCACTTGAAAGCTGTGAACCGATCAACAGAACTCTCAACGATGATAGGTTTCGCATTCTGGCCTCACATCACATCCGTGATCCACTAGGGCCTGTTGTATACATAGTTAACACTTAATCAACGAGCGTGCAATTCCGAGAGGAATTTTTGCGCGGTCTAGGCAAGGGTACCTTCCTTTTTGTTTTGCACGTTTGACGTGCCGCACCGTGTTTCGAGTTCGGGTATACTATATAGTGTGATGGCTGGCAACGTCGATACTATGATGATAATGACGATGACTTCTGCATGTGTAACTAATGAAGTTGTTTTGCTTTTTGGATTGCAATCATAATGCAGCATTTCTGATCAAAAGATCACAAGAGTAGAATACCGACCGACTGCGGTCAATGGGAAATGGGAATAACTTACCTACCGTTCTCTGAATGGCAAACAGGCTTGAGGCGCGCCATGAACCGCACTGCAAGGTCTAGCCTCTGTGTAACTGGCTTTCTGTCTACTGTGTGTGAATAAGATAATTGATTTGCGCTGATTAATCGGCGAGATAACTCTATAAATTGACAAGGGGCATTCCTTTTGTTTGATTTGCACAGGTTCGAACATTGTTGTCTGGGATCGAAGTTTTCCAATTGATGCATCTTTTTTGCTTAGCTTTTCTATTCAAATGCATACGAGAATCAAGCAGTGTCTTTGCAACAGCAGAAAGTTGTGAGGTCACATGTCTGTTTAAAATGTAGCTCATGTAAAAGGTTTGGGTGTTTCTTCTTCTTGGAGAAACGGAATTTAATAAAATAATCACTCGGCTTTCTACTTGCGCAGTAAACTCACGAAACAGATTGTCATCTTAGAACAGAGTTGGAACACCCAATTCCATCAATCTGGTCAGGTAGGTAATTGAATTGAAGTCCAAAGAGTGTGTCGCCTTCAAGTTTCATTTGATGCTGTTCCTTTGGGGAACCTCAGATTTCCTAAGAAATCCCATAACTTGATTTTTTCGCTCTTACTTTAAAAGACGCTGGTGGTTGGGTGTTGTAGAAAAGGGTAGTGACTGATCGGTATAATCTTGGATATACACAGTGATGTAACTATTTTCTACACATCAATTGTGCTTATTTTACCTCCCCGCGGTAACCACCTCGTTCAACCGAACGAGACCAGTATCCGTAAACTTACAAGCGCTAGTGTTGAAGAGAACGAAAATACCAACAATATAATTACTATGTCTATGATGACTGACTGAATGAGCCTCAGAAGGCTGGCTATATAGGCACCTCAGAGAGAGAGACGTACAGCGGATGAATTCACTGGATTGGATCAACGGTGACGTCAATGGTCATTATGGAATATATCTTATATGAGCTACTTCGACATATTTGGAGCTAGGGTCATTGAGGATTTTCAGCACTAGTCAGGGTGTTGGAATAGAGATGGTGGCGGATAAGTTTTTAATTGGACAGTACTCCGTAGTGGAGTACTAGCAACCATCTAAAGTTTATTTTTGGATCTGGCCCTCCAGGATCGCTACCACGTCAAAAACCCATCTTATGAGAGAGACACCAGTCTCGGATACTGACTCACTCTTTTAAGATCACGACCCGGAACGAAAAAGGCTTATGATTTAATAGTATGCACAACCCGGGTGCTGCTCAAAAACTGGAATCTGTCCCCGAGCGGTATGAGGCAGATATTACCGCGGTCCAGGAGTTACGTTGGATAGGTTCAGGTATTCAGAAAAGAAAAACATCCAATATCTATTACAGTTAATTAAGGAGGAGTTTTATGACCTCTTGAAAGGTGCCTACGGAGCCTGTCCGGAGTACGACGTCAAAATCGGACTCGGGGACTTCAACGCTGAAAACGTTGTTGGCGGATTAGTTGGAAAGCGAAGCCTCCACGATATGACAACAGACAACGGCTTCCGACTAATCGACTTTGCGGCAAGACGTAATATGGTGATTAGTAGCACTAGGTTTCCAAGGCTAAGGATCCACAAAGCAACCTGGCGCTCTCCAGATGGTCGAAACGCCAACCAAATCGACCACATGCTAATCGATGCAAGGCACGCGTCTAACATCCTCAACTAGCACACATACCGAGGGGCAAACGTCGACTCTGACCACTTTCTCGTACCGGCTAGATTCAGAGCTCGACTGTCCAATGAAAAGAAGTTGCGAATCGCACAGAAAAAGAAATTTTACGTTATAAGCGTCACGTTTCGCGTCAATGTAGAAGAAATTCCACCTCCCAGTTAAGAGGAAGTTGCGGTAGGGAAGACCGAACTTCCGTTTCAAAGACCAAGTCATCGCGGACGCCAGAGCGCTTGGGTCTGGATAACTGGAAGCAGCGTGCCCGGGACCGTAGAGGAAGGAAGACTTACCGTTCAGTAAGTAAGTACTTTAAAAGATGCCGGAAAAATATTTATATACATGAGAGCCTCACTCACTTGAGGCATTTGGTATTCGAAAAAAAATTTATTGGAGCTATAACATCCGATTAATTCGGGTTTGGAATCAAGCACTCCATTATCGACCAGGTTTATAGAATATTTAATGAAATAGAAAAAGCCCTAGAAGAGAAAAATAGAAAAAATTGTTCTAGCGTTTTTCTTGACGTCTTTTGGTATGGTAAAGTAGCCCTACTTTCTTGCAAAAAAGGCTGGCTATATATCTCGGTAATAAGACCGATACTAACATATGGAACGATTGTCTGGTGGACTGCCTTGGAGAAAGCGATTAATCGCGACAAACTAGGCTAGGTCCAGAGATCAGCATGTTTATGCATAAGGCGAGCACTTCGCATCACTCCCTCAGCTGCACTGGACATTCTGTTCCATTTAATACCGCTGTATATTGTTAGCAGACAGACAGCAGCTACCACGGGCATTCGCCGCAAAGCAACTTCTCAATGAATCTCACAATGAACTCAGAATCCTTCCAAAAAAATATGGACAGCGGTTTAATAATATTTAATAATAAATAAAAACACCATCCCCTCAGATCCTTTTGGGAGGATGGTGCCTTGCTGGAGGAAGAATCAATCCATATCTACACGGACGGGTCAAAAACAATTAATGGGGTGGGTGGAGGCGTCTTCTCAGACAGACTAAATCTAAGTCTCTCCTTCCGTCTTCCTAATCATTGTAGTGTTTTCCAGGTGAAAATTATGGCGATCAAGGAAGTTCTGCCATGGCTAAAGAATAACGTGGTATCCTTAATGGATATTCAAATCTTTTCGGAGAGTCAGGCGGCCATCTATTGTCTGGACTCTATCTCTATTAACTCTTTACAAGCCCTATTTTGCCGATCATCTCACAAAGAGATTATTGACCAGATCAACGTCACCTGTGCTGGGTGCCGGGGCATAGAGATATTCCGAGTAACTGTAAGGCTGATGAACTCACCAAATTTGGAACTACCCTCTTAATCTTGCCTGAAATAGGCTCCTTTGGCATACCAGTTTCCACATCTCCCGGAAACGAAATATTCAAAAGGGAGCTACTTCTATAATTGGACCGTCCCAAAATGTCTCTCACGCAGCTCAAAATGGTTCAACGAGTGGGCAGAAACTTCAAGTGAGTCGGACTTCTATCCGACTGCCACTTCAATCTAACCCAAGCTTAAATTGGCCTTTCCCAGGCAGTTATGTGAGACACTAAAGTCTTATCTAGCCGACAGACTCTTCCGTGTTAAGCACGGAAACACATATTCCGATTTCAAAGAAATCGCGGCAGGAGTTCCATAAGGAAGTGTTCTTGGTCCGATTTTATTTTTTAATCTAAACTCGAGATATTCCGCAAGAACAACGTTTGCGGATGATTAGCCATGAGCATTACGGTTGAATCAGCATGCAAAACAAGCTACTTTTATACAGGCAAATTGTTAAACTGGTTTGGTCGTATGGTGTACAACTTTGGGGTTTGTTCCAAAACAAGTAACATACAAATGTTACAAAATTTTTTAAAATAAAGTGCTGAGAAGAATTGTTAACGCCCCGTGGTATATCCGAAACGGTGATACCGAGACTTAGGTATGGCTACCGTCGAAGATGAGATAAACCTTTGCCCGTAAGCAACGGACTTTCCTTTATGGCCATTGCAATAACGAAATGCTACAAATTTAGTGCGCCGACTCCACCGAATAAAACCATTTGAACTAGCGCAATAAGAAGTAACCGCGAGCAATTGGCGGTATTAGCAGGTGCTTTCGCTGAGAGGTTGCTTGGACAGGCTCAATCTTCAAACGAGTAGCTGTAATTATTAACAAATGTAAAAGCAGATATGAATTTACTCAGATTTTAAATTAATCACGCTCAAGTGGAATATACTTAAAATTTGAAGAAGTTTGGTGGGATGAACTTTAATTGAATTATGGGGTTATCCGAAAACAACAAGTTATCTTAATTGTCCATTGTACTTCGGCAAGTTGCTGAACCTGCCAGTTGATTTAAAAAAAACGATATTAAGATCATCTTCATGGAGGATGTGTCAAGAATAGCCAGTCTGGTTTTGCTAAAAGTTGGACAATCACATATAAAGGGTGATGCCGTTGTGTCATCTTCCAGGCAGCACTCACGAAGGGCCGAGTTCCTAACCCTAAAGATTTAAAATACCCTTTGTGAGGACTGCAGCTGGTGAATAAAGTCTCTTCTTTTTAGTACTAGCAGATATTTAGATCTGCTGTATTTTGGAGTGTCCATTAAAGGCTTTAAATGTTGTAGGCTTAGAAGTTAACTTTTGTGGACTGATGAGCAGTACCCTATATAGATGGTTGTGAGCTAATAGAAGCCTATGTCTAGTAAGAGCATTGGCTCTTCATTATCCCGGATAAATGTATGGCCGATTACCTATGTTGCAGATTGCTTGTGGCAACAGAATTTCGAATGTAATCGTACAGCACCGGAAGGCTGTATATACGATGGTATCACTTGGACTAGCTGTCGCTGCTCCACTCAAGCGGCACTTAAGGTAAGGTCTAACAAGACAGGGCTAAGACCTCAGGTTCTGCTGAACATCCTACGGCAATGCCAGAGAATATTTGAGGCCGTAGATGTTCTAGCCTCTATGTGTTGCGCAAATGAAAGTGCGTGCCCAATAAAACCAACCGATGTACCTACAGGGGGTTAAAATATTATCGACCGACTTCACATAGTAAATTTTTTTTAACTGCTATCTGTGTTACATCTTAAGGATTTCCTGGTCCATCCGTTTCTCTAACGAACAATTCAAACAAACCAAGTATCAGTTCCTACAGATGGGAACAGTAATCCATGGAAGCCGATAACCTATGTTATGTTAAACAACGGTGTGGTAAAAACAAAATCCACCACACAACACTAGGCACATAAACGGGCCCATCGTGATCCCTGGCGGAACCAGTTGAATTCACAATTCCAAAGAAAGAAAAACCTAAACAATTTCCCTGGTAAAGCAACAAATTTCACTGCAGAGACCTAAAAGGGCCTTGAAGTTCATGCTATCTATTTCATCTAAGTCTTCAAAGAAGTATTTCTCCAAAAACTTTCTTCGACTGCACGCTATTGCCTCACATTCACATAGTATACATACTTGTTATGTCCTCAGCAGCACGCAGACCTCCGTAGTATCTGCAGATATCTGTATCTGATAATCCGAGTCTCTTTCCATGTTTCCGCAGGAGAAGTGATTTCATCCACTGTAATTGGGTTGTCTGGGAGTAGCTCCGCTAGGATCATACCATGTCCAAAACTATTACTCCTGAAGAATCCCAAATTAGTAAGCACTCGTATAGCACTGTGATAAAGTGATTTCGCGATGTCTCGATCGCCAATAAGTTTTACCGCACGTTTTTGGATCCTGTCAAGTAGCTCTAAATATGTTATTGGTGCACCAGACCAGATATGAGCGTTGTACTCAAGTTTTGGGCGAATGAACGCCTTGTAGATTCTAGCCAGATCAGAAGGGGTGACAAATTTCTTGCATCGCTTAAGGAAGCATTCTTTGCGACATCAAATATGTGGTCATTCCAACGAAGGTTGTCATTAACACAAATACCGAGAATGGAAAGACGTTCGGTTTCATCGATGCAAGTGCCATTCATGGATAATGGCAGAGAATTAGGGTATCGCTTCAATGACCACAGACAGCATTGCGTTTTGGAAGCATTAAATTCCACTCTGTTGGTTTTACCCCACTTAAGAATGTTGACAAGATCGGAATTCAATGAGCTTAACATAAATACGTTGTCGTATTTACAACAACTTGTATTGAACGGTCCGAAAGGTAATTTCTAATTCCATTAAAGAAGGGTAACATCGATCCCAAATGCTCGCATTTTCGACAAGAGAGCTTAATGCCAAACTCTGGCAAATGCCTTTGAAATATCAAGCACAACGACCTTGCTTTCACCACCATGGTGAATAGATTGGTTCCACTTTTCGGTTAGATATGTCATCAACCGAACTTCCGGTCATTAAGAAGTTTTCGGAATTCGAGATATTTCATAAGCTGACGGTTTATCAGCGTTTCCATGACCTTGGAAAGAAGGGACGTAAGTGCAATTGGTCGGTAGGAGGAGGGAGAGGAAGATTCCTTTTTTGGGGACGGGCTGGACAATTGCTGTTTTCCATCTTCTCGGAAAGAGCGCTGAAGAATAGGACAGATAGAAAAGCTTACGCAGTGGTTTTGCCAGCGTGGAAGAACACCTCTTCAGAACTATAGGGGAAATAGAGGCATGGCTCTGTACCTCAGAAAAGAAAAAAGTTCCTTGAAACTTCAGCAACTTTTTGTACCAAGCCCGACTTCAGTTTGGAAAAGAAAGATCAGAAGCCTGTCACAGGTTTAAGTATTTAATTCGTTTGAGGATAGTTTAACACCTGGCCTCTGATCCCATTTTTTTACTGCCCGGAAACAATAAGAGCAGTCTTTCAAAGTTTAGACAAGAAGACTTGTAGTCAGATTTTAAGTTGCTTTGCAGTTTGTTTTTATCATTACCCTGGACTGAATGAATTCAATTATTTGACATCACTAAAGTCAGAGAATGAATTGTTTAAAGTCTTTAGAAGTGATTGAAGTCCACATACAGTCATATGGTTGAAGTCAGTGAATGTATTCAATTGCTTGGAATCTTTTAAAGTTTGACACATTCATGGACTTTAAATGACCTAATCGAAGTCATCCTCTGACTTTGACCAAAGTCGAACAATTTGGTGCTAGAACACTCTCACAACCGATGTTCACGTATTCTAGAATCCATTTGTGAGAAAAACAAGAAGAGAGCACTTTGATTGCTAAACCATTTCCATATCCATTTATTGCAACAAAATCACACGATTCTTAAACTTAAAATAAACTACCTCAAAAGCCAAACAAAACGTGCCCAATCCACAACCCAGTCCAAGTAGATACCACGATACCCGAAAGCACTCCAAATTCAATGCGGCAACCTCCGTTTCATTTGGTTTGATAAAAGCTATCCATCCCTCGGTTATGCCATCATGATTCAAGTCGTTGGCGAACTTCTGTGGAAAACCGCTCTCAAAGGTCCTCTGCATAAAAGTCGAGTACATGTTCGTGTAGGGCGACGTATACGACATTAGAAAGGACAAAATCATATGAACGACCGGCTCCAATAAGAGTTTTACCAACGGTTTCTTTAGATAGAACTGCTGATGGGCATAGAATCGGTACTTCTGCTTCGAACCGATGTCAATCACCGATGAATTCAGAATGCGACGATTGTGAGCCGCAGTTGCAGCGTCAACAATTTTGACTTTATCTAAAATTACCTGTGGCACCTTCAACATTTGATAGATTTCAAATTCTCCCTTTGTGATAGCGATTGTTAGATCGGAGGCTACAGCGTCCTTAACACTGTTGATCTGCTTCTCGTAAGCGATTGTTGTGAGAAATGTCGATAGCTGAGCCAGATACAGGTTCGATAACATAATGCCAGCGGTGGACAAAAGGACGAAAATCAGTAGTAAAACTTTCGACTTGTGTAGTCGGAAACCGAAGGAGATGTTTAGGACTCCACTCAAAGCCTGTAGAAAATGGCGGCCAAGATCTCGCTGTGCTGCTGCCATACGAGATGCGAAGTCTATGCCTATTGCGAAAATTAATATTGTCCCTGCCAGTCCCGCCCATGTCCAGGACTTGAACGGAAGCACCACATACAAAGATTGCTGCACGGGCTTTGCATACGGGACCATCAGGTGAAGGAACGTCATGTAGATTGCATTCGTTGACAGAAAGTCCATATCGGTCTGACTCGGGTACACTCCAATGTCGACTACATTCCTTCGGACGGCGTCATTAAAATCCTGCAGTCTAAATGTGTCCGGATAGGGGAACGGCAGAGCGACTTCCTCCACCGTGGCATTGTAGTGATTGATGAAGAGATCGAAAATTTTGTAAAATGAACCTGACATCGTGGGTTTTCCCTGTCGATTGATGTATCTATACACGACTGGTGGGTCGTTACCCAACACCGTCCGAATTGGATAACCGTGCATATTGCGCATATCCTTTTGAAGACTACTCTCACGAATGTCGCTGATGTTGACCAATGTTAGACGGGGAAATGGGTTAAATTCCGAAAGTTGGACACCGCCTTTGCTCCAAAACAGTGCGATAGAGTTCTTGAATCCATTTTGCCAGGCCCACTTGAAGATTGTGCGTGGATTTGCTGTATCCAGCAGGACAAAGAGCATATTCACATGATGCATTTTATGCAGGACCAGATTCAAGCTGGCATACAAGGTTTGTCGGGAATTCTCACTGACATAAGCGACGACCAGAATGTCCTTGTTCCATGTATAAATGAGCTGATAGTTCACGGGGCTTGTAATGATGATGCTGGGTGTTTTGAAAAGAGTTTTGCTGCTGAATGGATGCTCTTGCTGGATGCCGTCAAAATCGAAGAAAATATTTGTCTGAGTAGAGAAATGCGTGTTGATTTGTTGAATAGTCCGAAGGACATCTTCACTTTGATATTTCGCGGATACTTGAGTGAACCAAAAAGCCGCCACCTTAACGATTGCCCAGAGACGATGTTTCATCGCGTTCTTAGTTCTAGTTCTACTGCTTCACGGAGTCGATAGGCAAGCTTGATCAACCGTTGGCCACTGCCGATAGGTTTTAATCAAATTATAGTGCGCAGAAATTACCCTCTAATGTCGGCGAAACACGAAGAGGACAGAAGAGTCTCCTTATTATCACGTATACAATTAAGTTCATATTTTTGGCGTGAGTACACTAAGAATGGAGATGATGTTAGCTAATATTGTGATTAGCTAAAATTAGTCGTATCAGCATTAGGCTAAATGGAAACAGGACGATTACTTGCACGTGAACATATAAAGTGCAAAATTATAGGCCAACAATTTACCAACAATGAAGTTGGAAGTTGTCGCTTCTTGCTCATCTCTCCAAAATAAAAATGATTTGTTTCCAACTATTCCCTCGACGATTACCTTCCGTTTTTCTCCACTACTTAGTTCATTGCTCCTTTCGAAGAAAAGCAATCTAAAAATAAAGAAAAAAAAAAACTAATTGTAATCATTGAAAAGCTGCGTTTTCTTCTTCGCCCTGTGTCAATGATTGAAATTCTAGTTCTTATTCCTTCAAAAGGACACACAGAAGGATAACGATGATAATGGGCATTGAGATTTTTTTTTTTTTTTTCAAAACGAAAGGAGTAACAACGAAAAGAAAACAAGAAATCACTTTGAAAAGAACTTTGGGTCACTGCGTTGCTCGTCTGACGAAATGAACTTTTTTTTTGCAAAGGTGACAACGTGGACCGAGAAGGTGTTCGCTTCAATTCGGTATTATACCACAATCAAAAGGACCAAGGAAATGAAATTTCTTCTCTCTTTTCATTAGGGGAACTAAGTGTGTTTTTTGTGCTCGTGTCGTTGTCCTTTTAGGGTTAGGAACTGAAAATTTAAAGGCAAAAAAAGCTTACTTTAGAAGGAGAACACGCATATCTACATATATATAGAAAAACTATTCAGAGGTCTTAACAATGGTGGTAAGATTGTGATTTTCATTAAAATTAATTACACATTTTTTGCAAAGAAATTAAGTATATTGTTCTGGTTCGAGATGCTTTTGTTAAATTCTTTTAAAGCCGAACTGCTTATGATGGCCAACTGCGATTTTCTTAGAGCTTTTGGAATGGATACGATGTTATTCAAGGAACAACGTTTCGTATTAAATTACGAATTTTGATCCAGACATAATCAGTGGCATTACAAAGTAAAATTTGTCGAGCGAGGACTATACTCAGACCGTCCTCATCAGCCGAGGACTATTTCCAGACCTGTAAGGAGAGAGAACGAGAATGAAATACTCGAGGAAGTTATTACTAAATGGCTAAAGTCTGGAAAAGAAGAGAACCCTTACTTCAACTGACAGTTCTGTTAACGTCTTAATCCTGCTAAGAAACGAAGGAACGAAGGAAATTCAATTCGCTTAGATTACATTTAAATTGAAGCCCTACGTGGAATTCAGCTAAAAGCGAGCAACTTTTAATCTAAAGAGGGCAGTGGAAGGTTGCATTTGGCAAAAAAAACATGGGGTTTGCCACCCAAAAGAGTCTTATGGATCTACGATCAGGCTAATCCTTTCATAAGCATACATTTTTTGGTGGAATACGTTATCATACAATGACTTCATTGCTAAATTTCACTAAACTCTGAAGAATGGTATGTTAAGGTTGTATTACATACAGCCATCCCTAGGATACCTGGCACTGCTCTAGATGCTCTGATGAACTATACACTCATTGATATATCTGCAATGGAAGCAACTCTAAGGGCTATTCTCATCTTTTAAAAGGAAGTGTTTTTTGAACAAACCCTACTGGACTTTCGATGACACTGCGCCAGAACTATCCTTCTATCCCTGTCGGCTGTATATGCCACCTGATCCAATGATACCTGAACTTGGGCTGAATAGTTAATAAAAGTTAAAAGTGTTATAGTTAAGGTGCTGGTTAATTTGGTGGAGTATGACAACGAAAGATTTTTCTCCATTCTGTAAGCTATGCATTATATTGTGAAGAACAGATTGAGAGATCGCAGTGTTGGTGTCTTTATAGTGAGAGCCTGCCTTTCTTTAGCCCTTAACCACTTCAGATGGACAGGTCCAAGTATTTGAGTCTGAAGTAATTGTAAGCCTTTCTCGGAAGACTAGTTGTTTGAGTCCTGGGTCATACGGAATTCTTCGGAAGAAGTTTTGTCAAGACCTGAACCTTTTTTTCATCTGCCGGCATCACTATTAAGGTCCTTCATGGATTATTGGGTTAAAAATAGACACTATATTAAATGGCACGATTCTTCTACCTGCAGACAGCCCGGTATGGTATAATATTGTATTGGGATTTGGGTCATTCAAGGATGACAAGCACTTAGACCTAACGGTCCATTGTACTCTAGAAAGGCTGCCCAAAATGACAACAGAACAACTAGTAAACATCGGAATTCGAGGTACCTTACCCCCCACTGGTTTTGGCCAAGCGAAGGAAATCAGCTAGTTCGATTTGATTTTAATCGTCTTCGTACAGGAAGTGTTTGCCGAGAGTATGGCATTAGCGGTCTGTGACCGACCGCTTGGTTGTGGCAAGAATGGGATAGTCACAGATTGAGTGAGACGTCATTTCATCACCTTCCAGACAGCACTCGCATAGGCCCCAGCTTCTAATTCTTATCCTCTTTAGATGCTCGTTGAGAGGACTGAAACCAGCGACAAGGCCAATTAGGGATTTCAAGTCACACCTTCTCAGTCCAAGCAGATATTTTAATCTGCTCAGTTTGGGACTGTCAATTGACAGTTTCGAATGCCTGCATGATGACAAAACATGCCAGGACTCGGTGTGCTGTAGACGTAAGCGCTCAGTAATTTCATTTTTGTGAATAGATGAATAACACCCTGGGTGGTTGAGGGCAGACAAAGGCTGATAACGAGCCCTGCCTAGCCAGAACCTCAGCTCTTTAATTTTCCCTGGATACCGGTGTGTTCGTGTACCCAGATTAGTTTTACAGAGTTAAATCTGATCAGACTGCATATAGCCTCCTCTACGTAGCAGCAGAACAGGCTTTAATAGGAGCTTGGATATCTGGGCAAATGTATAAGGTAGTGCCCTTTACTCTCTCCTAGAAGAGATATTTGTAGCAGCTGTGATCGCAAAGTTCTCAGCCTGAAAGACAGTGGTTTGTCCACCTAAGGACTTAGGTAATTTGATCGAATAATCATTAGAGTAGTTCATAAGTGAAATATCTGTGTACACGACTGTATTGCTGGGCCTAAGACCAATCCACCCATTACCTCCCCATTGTGGCCACTAAGGAGTACACGAAAACAGCGTTAAATAATATGTTTTGAGCACATGCAGTCGAGTGCTCCTGCCGTGTGGCTAGGTAAATCATCCAGAAGCGCTCTGAACCTCGCACATCTTGTTCCTTCGTCAACACTGATCTGTCGTCCAATAAACACATACATGAGGTACATAGCTTTTCTGGCTTCACGTACAGCAAAGAACAGCCAACTAAGCAGAACTAAAATTCTTTAGCAGCGTTTGTAGTTCCTCTCATTGAACCCGTAATGCATACACACAGACAGGCCGGTGGTAGGCATTTTTACGGGCCAACACGTTTTTGCCAAGCACCTAAATCTGGCTCAGCGATATAGCTATCTGCGACACTGGTCGAGAATGTGAAGATTCGGCGGAGCATTTCTGCTGGTCATTCTTTCTTCACTTCACGTTCACATTCACTTCTGATTCTCTCCTTTTTTCGACGAGGTGATGATTAAAATTATAGAATTCACCTCACTGCATACTGGCCCACCTGTAACGTTCGCCGGTTTGACTTTAAAAAAATGTGCAGACCTCTCGCTTCGTCACAGAGTAAGGCCAATCAAATGCTTGTTGCGCTCTGCCTCTTTTGCATTTATATGGAAACGCTGATTGACAAAAACTTTTTGACGGGGTTCCAAGGGCCCCTTATTTAAACATGGCATTACCAAAAGAAGGGCACTTTGAATGCTTCTTCCGCTTCACTTTTTCACTACCTTGGCTTCAACCGCCCACAATAACCCTTCTGTGTTGCGTTGGTAGCGCCGTTTCTTCTTCCAAGATCAATTTGCAATCCTTTATTCTATGCATCATGAAATTGGCCAGGCAGTATGTCTTGAACGCATATTTTCCCCTATGCCCGACTATTCTCATCATTATCCATCTACACAGATTGAAATAAAATCGAAGCTAGTTCACTGCTGTCGAGAAAGAGCTTAAGGTTCAAGGACGCCATAAATCTCTGTTGGGTCCCTGGACATAGTGACAAAGTTGGCAATGAGAGGGCTGACGAATTAGCGAGGTATGGGTCTGCAATTGATCGTGGATCAGCACTTCAGTCGATCAAGCCACCACCCTACGATCTTAGGAAACGAGTGGAGTACAAAATTCGTATGAAATTCAGCAACAAGTGGAAAGAACTAATTACCTGTGAAATAACAAGGAACTCTGGACCAGAATACAACAATCGCCGAACCATCAAACTTCTACTAACAGGACATGATTTCCTAAGAAATGATAAGCAATGAAATTAAACTGTTGCGTTATAGTTAACGAACAAAACCTTGGAACCCTCCATACCTCCCATTTCCCACCACTTGCCTTTAATTTTCGGCCCTCACTCCTTTTTTCCGTCATCTTACCTGATCGATGTTACCGTGGGAAGTTCCTGGATTATTTCCATCCAGTTCTCGCACTATATCATACGCTCCTGTAAGATGACAACAGCAGATTTACCAAGAGCCCAGACGGACGGTCGGGAACCTCTGAAGGATGGACAGTCCTATCAAAAACACCATCAAATGACCATGCCATCAAAAATAACTAAGAAGGCAGGTGTCCCCCCACAAACCTAGTCCATGAACTAGAGTTACGACGTTAGTGGTCTTGGAATGAACCACTTTTAAAATAATATACATTGTTTGAAGTTAACCTTAATGTATAAGATAATATTTTAAGTTCGAAATTAAGAAAACTTAAGAGTGAAAAAAAAAGGTTTTTGATCGCTAGTGATTGCGGCGCAAAGTTTTTTCATCCATCCCCATCCCCAGGACATTATCGCTGGCAGGAAGCTACCCCGTTATAGAGGAAGGATAAGTAGATAAGTAGAGTGAATTGTATCAAGGTTTAGTTTATTTTACATCGGTCTATTTTATAGTGAAAAACTGATCGAGTTAGCTTCACAGTTCAGTAAAGAGAACAGTTAATTAACGCACCCCTTTCAACTGTACAAATTTACCCGTTATTTGTGAACCGTATGGTATTTGAAGGTTGTCCTCCGGCCCAAAATTTGCAAGGTTTTACTTAACGTAGCATGTAAATCATTTCGTTGAGCTGCATGTGCGCAAAGTTGCTCTTCGATCACATCCTCGCTCTGAGATGCAACATGCCTATCAGCGCGGAAAATCCTGCGAGACTCCGCTTCAAAACCTTGTTGGTAGGATTGTTAGTGCTCTTGACCGGAAGGAGTACGCGTTGGGCATTTTCGTCGATATTGAGGGTGCTTTTTATAATGCGACCTTTGACAGTATGTGTAACTCAGCCAGACAGCATGGTGTAGATGAAACTTTGGTGTTGTGGATTAAAGCAATGCTAATGTACAGGACGTTGGTAGCTGATGCAGATTGTGGCAAGTGCGTCATAACAGGGGTAAATAGGGGCTGCCCTCAAGGTGTTGTTCTGTCTCTCCTCCTATGGTGTATGGTGGTAGACTCACTGCTTACGGATCTCAACTAAACTCAAGCTTATGCGGATGATGTCGCCGTTCTTTCTGTCGGTTCAAATCTAGGGGCTGTCTGCTCTCAGGCACAGAGGTCCCTGCATTTGATCGATGATCTGGGTGTAATCCTTGATAAAAAACGTCCAAACATGTCGAATCGAAAACCGATAAAGCGCTGTCGACTTTCTGGCAGTGTAAAGGCGCTTTTGGTAAAACGTGGGGCTTGTCTCCAAAACGGGTCCTTTGGATCTATACGGCCATGATTAGACCGCTACTCTCATACGCATCAGTTGTTTGGTGGAACATGCTTTCGCAGAAACGTGTTACTGCTTCTTTTGCCAAACTCCAAAGAACGGCATGTCTCAGCTGCACAGGGGCCTTCCCTAGCTCCCTGGGCTCTGCTCTAGATGCTTTGATGAAACTTCCTCCCCTTGATTTATATATCATGGGGTGTACGCTAAAAACCATCTTAAGCGAAAGAGGTGGCTTTTGGTACCATGCGCACTAGAATTTTGAAGAACTTGCTCGAGAATTATCCTTTGACCCCTGTCGTATGGATATGCCGTCTGATGCAATGACACCAGAAATCTTTCTGCGAAAAAAAAAACTACCACGTCAACTTTCCAAAGGTAACGGAATGGCTTCGGCCAGTCTCTGAACCATGGATTGAATGCCATTGTTTTTTTACGGATGGCTCCTAAACCGGACAGGGGTCTGGTGCTAAAGTCTTTATGGAACGCGATGACATAAGATTTTTGCCATCCTAATGGCTATGCGCTATATTGTGAATAACAGCTTGCTAGGCAAGGTTCGGAAGAAGCTTTCTCAGGACCCGAACCTGTGTTGGGTCTGCCTGCATCTTTAGGCATGTCTTCTATGGATTCTTGGATTTCTCGTGAACACAAGATTCGGTGGCGCGATTGCGGTGGATGTAGACAAACCAAACTACTGCGCCCGGACATTTGCAAAAGGTCAGCATCTTTTCATCTATCTCTGAGGAGAATCGACTATAGGCTGCTTGTAGGCGTTCTTTCGGGCCACATTAATGTAAGGTGTCTAAATGGTAGTACAATGGACCTGTAGTTGTGTCTGAGCGCTCCATCGGATAGTAGCAACCTCCGACACTTTTGCGTTCTCTTTCACCCCCATTCACGGCCCCTGTTTGACAGATCAACAAAAAAAACAAGATTTCGACTTGAACCTCTCGGTGCAGCGGCGGCTGCCTTTGATTCGGGTGAATTTTCCTTTTTACGCAATTAGAATCATCCGCGGTCTTAAAGTTTCGTCAACTACTAATTAAAGTGCAACAAATTTCGAGGATGTGGTGATGTAGGACACATCTCACTTACTCTGTCACTTTCCGAGTCTCAGTCATTGGAAAAACAGAACACTTGGAGGCGACTACTTCCATGACTGGCATGAACTTTGTGATGTCTCACCTTGTGATCTTTATAGGTTCCTAGCCATCCTGAGGCTAGACGTCCCGGCGTCGGTTTAAGGGACACGTAGCCTAATGAGGACCTAAGTGTGGCATAGCAAGAGAGACCTGCTCTGCCGACCCGTAAACTTAATCTAACCTAACAGATTCTTATTTGCTGCAATAAGTATGATGAAAATGGCTTCAACCAAAACGATGTCATCACACTTGAGGGGGCTGATGGTCCAGATCTGAATGGAATTCCAAACAGAGCAATAAAACTCAGGATTGAATATCTTCACTGAAGGATTGTCCTGAAGAATGGACATTTTCAGAATATTACGAGCTACATCGTTGGCTGCTTTTTAGAACCTTAGCACATCTGATGGCAAATAATATTTAGAAAGTAGAAGCAGACAAAATTCTGATTCAAATGAATAATTTTTGGTTTGCCAAATTCGTCATCAAAAATGTCTACAACTCAATAAGCTCTTCCTAGATTAGGCATTCTTTAGACTAGTTAAATAGCCTGAAACAAATGCTTCACAAATGAGATACTCGTGAGTTAAATTATTAAAATTTCGTCAACAATTTTACAAAAGAGCAAAAGAATCCTATAAGACCGTTGTCAGTGCACGAAAATAAAATTAATCTAATACACTGCGTAAAAGCCAAGCTTCTGATAAATATAAATTACTGAATGAAGTTATCGCTTCGACTGGATAAATTATATTTAAGCTTCACTCGGGACATCGTTAAAAATATCTGAATAGTCCGGTGAGTCCCGGCAGTTCGTCAATCCTTCTCCCAACAAACAAATCAGTAGATTAATAGCTTCCAGACGTACAAATATGATTTTATCAAGCAGTCGTGGCCGAGCGGTTAAGGCGTCTGACTAGAAATCAGATTCCCTCTGGGAGCGTAGGTTCGAATCCTACCGACTGCGATAAGACAATTGTTTTTGTCTCTCATGATGAGGCTTGGAAATGCAAGCTTCTTATTAAGAACATTTTTGCTAACGTCTTAATTTTCCGAAGTTTGCTTAGATGGATCTTATCGCAGATTTAATTATTTTATAAATTTTTAAAAAATTAATCACGAACTACTTTGGTCTTTAGCTGCAAACGAAAAAAATATCTGCATCGCAGTCGGTAGGATTCGAACCTACGCTCCCAGAGGGAATCTGATTTCTAGTCAGACGCCTTAACCGCTCGGCCACGACTGCTTGTGCAATTCAATAGCCTAATAAACTTCAGACTGCTTTGATTTGAATTCATATCACAATTGGATTTTATCGAAGACTTTTGTTCTTACACAATAGAGTTTGCATATTGTCATAAATCAAAGACAGTTAGTGATCCTCCTTTGCAAATTCTCATACAGGCTCATCATTTAGTGCTGGTGGCTAAAAACCACACTTTCAATTTAAAATAAAAAAATTTAAATTCTGCTCGTGGCCCATTCCTGCCATAATTTGTCCTATGAAAAGAGCCAAACAATAAATCAACACCTCTGCTACTTATCACCGTATTACGAGCTGCCGCAAAGTCTATTAGTCAGAAGCCGTTGTCTGTTGTCGTATCGTGGAGGCTGTGCTTTCCAACTAATCCGCCAACAATGTTTTCCTTATCGATTTTAGCATTGAAGTCCCCGAGTACGATTTTGACTTCGTACTCCGGACAGGCTCCGTAGGCACCTTTCAAGAGGTCATAAATTGATTGAGTCTTCAGCTTAAACGGTAGGGGCGTGGGCTGATGTTGTAAAATGATCCTTTGATCTTAGCCGATACGTGCAACCTTTTGTAGCAACTGTAATAAATGTCGCATGTTTTCCTTTGCTGCATACCTGCACCTATCCAATGTAACTCCTGGACCGCGGTAATATCTGAGTCATACCGCTCGAAGACAGATTCCAGTTTTTGAGCAGCACGCGGGTTGTACAACGTACGTACGTTCCAGGTGCATACTCTTAAATCATAAGCCTTGTCTTTCGGGGTCGTGATCTTAACAGAGGGGGGTCAGTAAATGAGGCTGGTTTCTCTCTCATAACATGGGTTTTTGACGTGGTAGGAGGGCCTGATCCAAAAATAAACAGTACTCCACTATGGAGTACTGGCCCATTAAAAGCTTACCCGCCACCATCTCTATTCCAACACTCTGACTAGTGCTGAAAATCCTCAATGCCCTGAGCTCCAAATATGTCGAAGTAGCTCATATAAGAAATATTCCATAATGACCGTTGACGTCACCGTTGATCCAATCCAGTGAATTCATCCGCTGTACGTCTCTCTCTCTGAGGTGCCTATATAGCCAGCCTTCTGAGGCTCATTCAGTCAGTCATCATAGACATAGTAATTATATTGTTGGTGTTTTCGTTCTCTTCAACACTCGTGCTTATAAGTTTAGCAAGTCAAGTTCGGCTGAACCAGACCAGTATCCGGTGGTTACCGCGGGGAGTTAAAATAACCACAATTGATGTGTAGAAATAGTTACATCACTGGGAATCCCTAAGACTACAGTGGCTACCCTATTCTACAACACCCAACCACCATTAGAATATATAAAAAATAAAGTTTTCGACGACTATTGGTCAAAATGCTTAGGAATGCAATCTTAAGAAATATCGTTTTAGTGTAAGCGTCTATCTACAAATTTAACCCCTGTTAATAAGGATTTAAGGAAAGCTATGCATTCATGTACTCCTTTAATAATTGCATCAGAAGGTTGTTGTAAGGTTTTATTTTAAAAAGATATATAATAATAATTTTCCGTTTTTCGATCTCTCTGCACGTCGGTACGAACCCGTTTTTCGATTTTCTTCAAAGTTCTTATAAAGACTTAAAGCTGAACTGCTAACTAACTACCACAACTAACACCGTTTGCAATTTGTATTTTTCTCTCAACTTTTCACAAAGTGACTTTCTTGAAAGTTAGACATACCTCTAACTTCCAAGTGGCACACTTTGGGAAAGTTCGAAAAAAAAACTAATATATTTACACAAAAAAGCTGTCACTAGTTACTGATCTTACGCTTAGATGACTCTGGATGCAACTGTTTCTTTCTTTCGTTGGCAAATTCTTCCTGTTTTTGTTATTCTTTCTTAGAGCTTTTAAAAGTCCAAATAGATACTTAGTCCAGTTTCTGAATACGAGGAGCAGCAGCGTATGTATGTGAGCTTTGAAAAAGTCACTTTTTCCACTTTTTGTGTTGCGTAATCATTTTAAATAACGGTACCTGCCAAACAGGTGCAGTTGCTTAGTGGTCTAGTGCGTTGGACTACGAAGCGAGGGGTCTCAGGTTCAAATCACGGCCCGTACCCCCTGTAACTTCTTATTCGCTTTCCCATATCTATAAAATCTATATCAATATCTATACTAAAGAACTTCTAAAAAAAAAAATTGCCATTCGGAATCAGCATTAAATTGTAGGTCCATTATATTGGTGTCAATAATCTATCTTCTCAACAACAATGATTGGAGAAGCTAGGGCCGTTTACGCCTAATACTTTTTACCTTAAAATAAGATGGTGCTCATCTTTACACCAACTTGCTAGAATACACAAGATATATCATATAAAAATAAATTGATTTCATTTAAACTCTGTTATATTCGAAATGAACTTCATTTCGTTATTAAAAGAAGAAATATCTCTTTATATTTATCTGACTTCATCAGTTAAAAATCAGCTATTCTATTGATATACGAAGATTCAGTTAAAAAAGGAAAATCATATCAAATTAAGGTGAATATCTGCTTAACATAGATACATTTGCCGATATCGGGTTTTTCAATAAGAGCGCTACAAAAGTTTTTTTTTTAAATAAAACAAAAACGGTTTTGGATATCAATGAAATTCTTTATACCTGTGAAAGGACGTTCGATGCCATTATGTATGGAACTCGATTTCTTTTGCATGGCCACCACGGGCACGCTTGCAGAATTCCAGACGCTGAACCCAATTTTCGACGGTTTTCAAGCATAAATCGGCCGATACTGCTGCAATTTCACGTTCGATATTCGTACGAAGTTCATCAATCGTCGCTGGCTTGTTGGCATAGACCATAGACTTGACGTAGCCCCACAGGAAATAGTCTAACGCCAAGCGACTGGACCATTTCGTTCTCCAAACTTGGTTTCCAATAAATTGATTGTGACATTCGCTGTGTGCCTTGTGGCGCCGTCCTGTTGGAACCACATGTCCTCCAAGTCCATATCATCCAATTGGGGCCAAAAATATTGGGTTATCATTGAACAGTAGCGATTCCCATTCACAGTAACGTGCCGGTCTTGATCATCACGGAAGAAGTACGGCCCAATGACGCCGCCGGCCCATAAACCACACCAAACCGTAATTTTTTTCGAGATGCAATGATGACTCATGAATTTTGACTCATCATAATTCGATGAAAACAGTATTGAGGTTGCTGTGTTGACAAGATATCAGATAACAATGTCAGAGTGCGAAGTTGAAAATAATTTTCAAGAGGCATACCCAGCAGACGATTTGCAAAACCAGACACTCTGTCATATCTACGTAACCCAAAGACATATCGTATAGTGCTGTTAAACGCGACATTGAGCTTTTTTTTTACTTACATAGTTGGACTTACAAAAAATGTCAAACCCATAAATTATGGTCGGTATTATCAAAGTCTTAGCAAGTAGCAAACGCGTGTTTATATGAATATCCCAAGTAAGATGTCGGTTAAATGTCACCCCAAGATTTTTTGCAGTCTCAACAATATATTCGAATCGGATCTAAAATATTTCTTAAAATCACCAGACACTTAGACTTTTTGGGGTTTAAGATAAGACCATTCAGTTGGGACCAGTGTATTACTTTCTCTAAGTCATCGTTGACGTCATCTGCTTACATATGAGAAGAACAGTTCTCGAAAATTGATGGAAGTTTGTTAACATACATAGAAAACAAAAGACGACCAAGTATAGAACCTTGAGGGACACCAGTAATGTTCTGGATAAAATCTGATAATTTGTCACCAGCTTGAACGGCTTGGCTTCTATTGGTCAGGTAGGAATAAAGCAATTTTGTAGCACCGACTGAAAAGTTATATTGCTGCATAAGCTTTTTACATAGATTAGCATGATTGACTGTGTCGAAGGCCTTCGAAAAGTCAAGCAACACCAAAATAGTTACTTCATCCCTATCCAACGTGTGCCTTATGTCGTCAGTAACGCTTAGCAATGCCGTGACACAACTGTGTTTTTTAACGAAATCCAGAATGTTTCGAAGTTAGCATATTATTGGAGGTAAGATAAGCGCTAATTTGTCTTTGTAGAACACTTTCGACAAAAAGGGCAATATAGATATCGGCCTTAATTCATCATCGTATAATCTTAGCCAGCTTCCATTGACTTGGGTACTCATCCAGTCATCCATCAAAATTGTGTTAAACAAATATGTTTTTTTTTATAATTTGCACGTGCAAAAGGGATTGTTAGCACCCTTATAATGTTATAGTAACACAGCACGGGCGTTAAGGAAATGATGGATTAGAAGAAAGGATGAGAAACCGATGCACATTGATTTTAAATGTTTGTAATTGCAATGGTCAGTTAAAACAGAGTGAGGCAGAGCATTCCACATTCGTGTTGTACGGCAGAGGAACGAATCCTTAAATTTCATAGTTCGACCGAATATAGGCTTTAGGGTGAACTGATGAGCATTCCTCGCGTGGCGAGTATTACGGTTGAAGTGTTGAAGGGGAGGAATGCAACTGGATATTTCTTTCGAGCACTTGTGATGGTAGTATCGATAGAACAACGACAGGTAGGAGACATTACGTCGATGACTAAGAGGGTCAAGCGAATTCGCAATATCTCGGTCGCCAATAAGTTTTATCGCGCGTTTTTGAATTCTGTTAAGAAGCTCCAAATATGTAATTGGTGCACCAGACCAGATATGAGCGTTGTACTCATGTTTTGGGCGAATGAACGCCTTGTAGATTCTAGCCAGATCAGAAGGGGTGAAATATTTCTTGCATCGCTTAAGGAGGCCTAGACATTTCGCAGCGTTCTTGCCGACATCAAATATGTGGTCATTCCAACGAAGGTTGTCATTAACACACATATCGAGAATGGAAAGTCTTTCGGTTTCAGCGATGCAAGTGCCATTCAGGGATAATGGCAGAGAATTAGGGGTTCGCTTCAATGACAGCAGACAGCATTGCGTTTTGGAAGCATTAAATTCCACTCTGTTGGTTTTACCCCATTTATGAATGCTGTCAAGATCGGAATTTAATGAGCTTAACATACGTTGCCGTTCCAGTTCGACGCCCGAAGATGAAAGGCTTTGCCCAGGAAACGAATATGTAAAGCTGTGGGTACTGTCATCAGCAAAGGAATGGATTGGATTAGAAGTGACAGACAGGGGGTCATTGATAAAAATGGGAAAGAGAGTCGGAGACAGAACGGATCTTTGGGGACACCAGCATTTATTTGGTGAGTTGCAGACTTGAAACCGTCCAAAACAACTTGAATTGAACGGTCCGAAAGGTAATTTCTAATCCATTGATTACCATTGATTAACCTTTATCATCGATTCCAAATGCATGCATTTTCGACAAAAGAGCTTGGTGCCAAACTCTGTCAAATGCCTTCGAAATATCAACCGCAACGACCTTACTTTCACCACCACGGTGAATAGATTGGTTCCACTTTTCGGTTAGATATGTCATCAAATCACCAGTGGACCTGTTGCCGCGAAAATCGTACTGCCGGTCATTAAGAAGTTTCCGCGATTCAAGATATTTCATAAGCAACGTAAGTGCAATTGGTCGGTAGGAGGAGGGAGAGCCTTTTTTTGGGACAGGCTGGACAAATGCTGTTTTCCATATTCTCGGAAAGAGCCCTGAAGAATAGGACAGATAGAAAAGCTTACGCAGTGGTTTTGCCAGCGTGGAAGAACACCTCTTCAGAACAATAGGGGAAATACCATCTGGACCAGCGGATTTATGTACGTTGAGATCTCGAAGAACTCTTGCCACTGTATGAGTGCGAAAATGAATTGGTCCCATAGTATATTCTACGCGCACGAGTTCAGGGGGAGATAAAGCACAATCTGGTAGCGTTGAGCTAGCTGCAAAATGAGCAGCAAGCAGATTGGCTTTATCCAAAGAGCTGACAGCTGGAATGTCATTGCAAATGAGTGTCGGGATAGATGTTGAGGCTGAATTCTTAATATTTTTAACAAATGTCCAAAAGTTTTTACTACCGGAGGGACTTTGTAGTATTTTTTGCCTCAACTTTTGGTCGTAGGAGAATTTCACACGATTAATGTGGGCATTACAGTCATTTCTGGCCCGTTTAAACTTTATTCGGTTTTCCTCATTTGGGTTGGCCTTATAAGACCTCTGTTAACCTGATAGCCTCTTTGCAGCTCAAGTCACACCATGCGTTCACCTTGGGTTTGATACTTTTAATCCTATTAGGAATGAAATGTTTCATACCGAAGTGAATTATGTTTGTTATCATTTCGGCAGCAGCATCGACATCGCCATCGAGGAAGCATAGCGCCAGTTAAAATTCCTAAAGAAACCGTTTAATTCTTCCCATTTGACTTTCTCGTATTGTCATACGGTTCTTTTAGGAGCTTGTTCTTTAACTTAGTGGTTGGAGTACGAGAAATTGGCCGATATGACACTGTGGTCTGACGAACCTAGAGGCGATAATACATTTATGGTGTACTTATCTGGGTGAGAGGTGAGAAACAAGTCCAGTGTGTTGGCGGTTATATGTGGCAGCACACCCGGCAGAATCATCTTTAAAAAACAGTGGTGAATTTCATCTAGCCCGACCGAATTTAACTTTACAGACAACACACATTCTACAACTTCAGCTCTATTCACCGCAATAAAACCAAAATCGGGATCGCCCGACTGAGCCTGAAACGAAAATGATATAGAATTTCAAGGATGCTTTTTCAATGTCCAAGTCCAGATGTCAAAAGGACTTAGTGCAATGCATCGTTGACGAGTGCGTAATTAAGGGAATTGTATTAACCTACAACTTGATGAAACAAATTTCTGAAAGTATTGTTAAACTTTTTCCAACTAAGAAACAGCTATTTTGTTTGGGAATTGAACCATTTTAAAAAATATTAAACATATTATAGGAGTCATATTTTATGCAAAGAAAAAAAGGATCAAAAATCCGTCCGCAAAACATCGTTCTAAATGGTCGAATAGCAAAGTTTTTTAGGTATTTACATATTTTATAAAAAATGAGTTGGACTAATAAAGGGTGATCTATTTCGAGGTTCCCTACTTTTTTAAAGAAAAAAACACAAAAAAAGGCCTGAATCGAAGCGGGTTTGTCGGCATAAGCTTTTGACTTTACATATCCCCACAGGAAAAAGTCTAATGGTGTGATATCACACGATCTTGGTGGCCAATCGACCGGCCCAAAACGTGAAATTATGTGCTCACCGAAATGTTCTCTCAATAAGTCCATTGATTGATGCGATGTGTGGGAAGTGGCGCCGTCTTGCTGAAACCAAATGTCGCCGAGATCACGAGCTTCAATTTCAGGCATCAAATAGTCGGTTATCATGGCACGATAACGGTCGCCATTGACGGTTACGTTCGCACCGGCATAATTTTTAAAGAAATATGGACCGATGATTCCACCGGCCCACAAACCACACCAAACCGTTGTTTTTTCTGGATGAAGTGGCAGTTCTTCAATCTCTTCAGGTTGCTCTTCGTCCCAAATGCGGCAATTTTGTTTGTTTACATACCCGTTGAGCCAGAAATGGGCCTCATCGCTAAACAAAACGTCGGATCTTCTTGGAACTTTTCAAGAGCCCATAGAGCGAAGCGATGTCGCTTAGGAAGGTCGAGCGGCTTCAGTTGTTGCACAAGCTGTATTTTGTACGCTTTCAATTTAAGATCTTGACGTAAAATGCGCCAAGTCGTTCCATACGTCAGTCCGAGTTGCTGCGAACGGCGCCGAATCGACTCTCTACGGTCTTCGTGTACACTCTCAGCTACGGCCGCTATATTTTCTTCACAGCGTGCTGGACGTGGTCTATTCGGTCGAATATTATCCAATAATGAATGCTGGGTCTCAAAATGGGTGATGGTGTTGCGAATAGTACGCTCAGTAGGCCGATTATGTTGACCATAAGTTGAGCGAAGTGCACGAAACACATTCCTCGCAGAACGTGAATTTTCATAATAAAGTTGAACAATTTGTAAACGTTGTTCACGCGTAAGTCTTTCCATTATGAAATGCCAAACAATACTAAACAAAAATAACATGACAGCATGACACGACTCACACGTGATCTGTCAAAAAAGGCTATTGAAAAAAGTATCTCTACTTGGATCACCCGTTACAATATTTGGTTGGCAAATCATGGTTGGCCACCTTCGGTTATAGCAATTTAAAAACCAGGACAAAACACTAAGCGAGTTATTGAAGGATTGGCCTAGTTACAATGATGATTTAGGATATAACTTACTTTTGTTATTATGTTTATTTTTTTGTGTTCCTAAAGATCGATATTTTTATCCAAACAAGTCAAATAATTTGTTATCTCAAAATCAATTCTTCGTTGAGAAAATTTCAAAAATTTTTTTTTCCCGAGGACCGACAGCATGTGCTCATAATAGTGTGAGATTCTTACTCACTAAAAACACCTCCCTTCAGATTACTTTATACTACAACTAGGTTATTTCCTATCTAGTAATTTAGATTTAATAGTTTATATTCTCATTTACCAGGCAGCTTTCCATCGGAGGCACCTGCTTGTACCGCCAAAACCACGGAGTTAAGTGTTATTGCGCTAATTCAAATGGTTTTATCCGTAGAAGCCGGTGCATTAAATTGGTATCGTTCAAAATATATATCATTTCGTTATTGCAATGACCGCGAAGGCGAGTCTGTTGCTTACGGGCAAATGATTTTATTTTATCATTTGCGTACGGAATTTGTTCGGAGTCTATGAAAATCGGCAGCGTAGTTACATTTCTGTAAGTGCAATTAACATGCGAGATTTTGTTTCATTAAGGACAATACGCCAAGTCTTTGTCCACTTAAAAACGCTGTTGATAGCCCGTTGAAGCTTAATTATTGCTGATTCAATCGTATTACTCACGGCCAATATAGCGGTATCATCCACAAACGTCGTTACAGTTGTGCCTTCTTCCTGCGGAATAACTCGAGTAAAGATTAGAAATAAAATCGGTCAAAGAAGCCTTCCTTGTGGAACTCCTATAGCGATTTTTTTGAATTCGGCATATTCGTTTCCGTGCTTAACACGGAAAAGTCTGTCCGCTAAATAAGAACTTAATATCTCATATATTTGTTTGGAGAAGGCTAATTTTAATTTATGTTTTAATCCCGTATGCCATACTTTATCAAAAGCCTGGGAGACGTCGAGAAAAACGCTAGTGCATACTTTTTTCTCCTCAAGGGCTTTTTCAATTTCATTGGTTATTCGATAAACCTGGTCAATTGTAAAGTATTTAATTCTGAACCCGAATTGGTGACCAGGTATTAATCGGTGCTCTTCGATAATTGAATGTATCCGTTTTAGTAAATTTTCTTCAAATACTTTTAACATAATTGGTAAAAGGGATATTGGTCTATACGATTTCTTGTCATATGGGGATTTTCCCAGCTACTTTCCATTGTCGTGGAACGTATAAAAACCTAAACGAAGCATTTATGAGATAAACAAACATAGTAAGTGCTTTCCTAGGCAACTCTTTTAGGACCTGTCCCGTAATTAAATCGTATCCAGGAGCTTTGTTTAGTTTCAATTTTGGTATTTCATAGCACAGTTCAGCCAGTGATATACATTTAATTTTAAAATTGTCCGGTATTCAAGATATGACGAATAGTAGATTCACGTCAAGTACAGTTCCTACAGATAAAATTATAACGAAAGATAAACGTATAATCAATCTGTAAACGTGTGATATTTAAGTGCCAGACATTTTATTTTTATCGGAATGCTCTTGAAATTAATACAAGTCTCAAAAGAAAATGATTATCTTATAAAATTAAAACACAATCTCTTAAAAACAAACTGCACAACACATACAAAAAATTAAAATGATTTTTACACTTATTTTAACCCGGATGTCTTCTTAGCAAAAAACCATGCAGAAATCCTATTAATTCAATTCAGATTCTATTCGGTTTAAGCATGACTTTTTTATCCGTAAAAAGAAAGAATTATATATATTAGGCGTAAACGGCCCATACAGGACCTAAAGCCTGGCTTCTCCAACCATTGTGTGTGCGAAGTTATATTTTTTGACACGAATATGCAGGGACCTACAGTTTAATGCCGATTCCGAACGGCAATCTATTTTTGAGAAGCTTCTCATGACATTTCTTACTCTTGGATGTTTGTCAGACGTTCGCAAGAGGTGGGCCAGCGAATAAAAACGTTCAGGTACAGGTCGGGATTTGAACCAGCGACCTCTCGCTTAGTGGTCCAACGCACTTAACCACTAAGCCGCTGCACCCACAAAAGAAAACAATTATCGCTAGTATTTTCATAAAACGGCTCCCACGGTTGATCTTTGTTTTATGGATACTTGTAGTGGAGCCCCAAGAATATTGCATTTGCAGTTTTCTAAAGTTTTCTACTTTACAAAAATGGGGATAAACAAAATAAATTATTATTGGAGTTCAGCTGTGCTTGAATATTTGATATTGATTGCTTTTTTTTAATTTTGTTTTCATATATAAAAATTTTCTTAAATTTAAATTAAATCAAAAACAACTCTACTTTCCTCGCATGGTGTGACGGCAACCTTAATTTTGGTTTTGATTCGACAGGTTGATTTTGAGCAATATTCCTTTCTTTCCTTTACTTACTACAGGTCCCATGAGTAGCGATTTCAAAATGGCGACGCTTAGCTGCTAATTGCTTATATTTATTATCGAAATATCTAAGTTGTTTTGAACATATTTTAATTTAATGTCATTTGGATATGTTGTCATCTGTAGATACTAAGGCCTTTGCCTTCATTTCTTCTTTCTAGAATTTTCGTCAATTTTATCAGTTTCCTTTAAGGTTTTTTTTATTGTCCTATTAGTTTCTACAACATGTCGAGAATAGTATCCTAAATTTTCAAGTCATTCCGAATAAAAGTTTCGGAGATACAGCCTTGAAACACGAGGTTTATTTGAGGTTATCCAAACTGTAAACGCGTTCTCTTGAAACTGTGTTTTCAAAGTCGGTTGTTTTCGAAAACCACTCAACCGATCTTGTTGAAATTTTACACAGGTCTTCGAGATATCACGAGGACTTGGGCGATGATTTTGATTTTCAATCACAACTATTTAAAAAAAAATGTTGAGCAAATTTTACCAAAATTTGGGTTTTTTTTGTAAAAAGGTCTGCCAAAAATTTAACAATTTAAAATTTTTTTCGCTTCGTCCAAATTTTAGTTTATGGTCTTAACTAATAGCCGATTTTTTTTCACTTGTGATGATCGTGTCACGAGTTCTTCTGTCAACGCGGATGCACCTTTCTTCCGAGGAAATGACGTCACAATGACGGAGTTTTGAATATTTCCGTTTGAAAATTTCCGAAATTATTTTTCAATTGTATATCTTTAAGACAGGAAGAAGGTTGAATAAAATATTTCATTTTTTTATAAAAAAAAAAATTGTTGAAAATACCCCTTTGTACCCCCATGTAACCCCTTAAGTACAAAATTAGCATTGTTTTACCATTGTTAAAGGGATATAAGGGGTAGGCGATGAGGTTTCAAAACCGTCCCTTTCCGCTGTATTCTCACTCCGCTTGTGGAATTGATGGCCCGTTGTCAAAAGTCTCAACAGAATTTGGATTATTTCGTCACTAAAGCTAATCTAATGCAGTCCCTGTCTATATTGATATCGCTCTTTCGACAGAACTTTACGTTTTGTCAGATTGATCTTTATTATTCCTACACCTACATACAACTTTTTTCAAAATATAAGTCGGAGGAAATATTAGTCAACATTTGTAGAGAGATTCAACATGCCATTTGTCAAAATAATAAATTCTCGCGCTGACATATACGATAATTGCTTGAAATCGTTTCTACATCTGTCAAATTGCTTACCAGAACGCTTACCAGAAACAACTTCCAGAAGCACTAAGACTGTCAGTTCCGCATCCCGTGCTATAAATAATGAACTACATCCACTTGCTTTTCGGAATAAATTTGCTCACTTTCTCAGAATCATTAATAAATAATTTTTGCTTTTCTTCAACTTGTTGAAAATAGAACATGGCTACTATCAGCGTGCCGTCCAAGATGACGGACGAAGCTACCGACACCGATGCGACGAAGACAACCCCAGTCATCATAATTTATTACTCGCTCCAGTGAGCGTCAACTAACTTCTTCTCGTTTCTTCTCATGTCACTCGCTGAATGCGTCCAACCTTGGCATCTTCGCCAATAGCAATGCGAAGCCCTAGCATTTCTATTAGGCATAATTTATGCAAAGCTGCTCCCCCGGAGAGAAATGGAACAATAGGCGGAGTTCCATGCATGCAACTCGAATTATTTCGCCCGAATGCACCCCTCCAGCTGCAGCTGACGATGCCAACATCGCATGACTCCCTAGCCCAAGCTCAACTTTACGACTCCGAGACCTAATAGATTTCCGCCATATTTGCAATTCATTGCGTGGCTGTTGATGATGAATCTGATTTTTACTGCTTGTTAATTTGACGTCTGGATCGCATTCCGAGCGCCTTGTAATCATTTCGGTCATTTCCTGTCCCTCTTTTGACTAATTCGCTTCTCAATTGAATATGCATCAATTGGGGCTACGCACGCAGGATGCGCTCGTCTCTGCACGCCTCAAGTAATTCACCAAACACATTAAGAGGCGCAGGTGGATTGCAATACATATGTACATTGTATCGTCATGTCTTACGTTTCACTTTTTGACAGAATGAGGTGGGCCACGTGTCGATCACACTCGCAATTATCACGAGTTGAATTGTGGTTCTGTTTCCGGCGAGCGGTAACCATGTTATGTACTTACACCAGTACTAGCAGTACTAGGTATGCGGTACGGTAGCATCTCTTCTTAGTGAACAAACAAAAAAAAAATAACTCCTTCCGGTTTATTAAGTGGAAAATCGTGTGCGCTCCTAAGCGTGTTCGCTGTTCGTTCTGTCAGACTTATTCCTTTTGGCGAAGTATTCCCTTTGTGTGTGATGAATCTCGGATTACCATGTTCGGCAGATGCCACCCGATTCTCTTGTTGTTGTTCCTTTTTGCAGGTAGCACGTGGACATGGTACGAGTAATGATGGCGATGTGCAGCATACAGACTGCAAAGTGCGCTGCACCATGAAGCTAAGGATTCAATTACACTCGGCACGTTTACATTTGGGGGTCCAGGGGACGTGTGGGCAATCTCTGTAAGTCAGTCGGCCATTTATGCTGTCGTTGTGGGTATGGGCTTTTGTTTTTTTATTTTGCGTATCGGCTAAGAGGATGATGGGCCTTTGTGTTGTGCCTCAAAGCCGACACACGAGCCATCTTTGATGTCTGCCTCTGGAATTAGCTATTGATGTTCACGTCGTTGTTGTGGCGGTGGTGATGCCGGATTTTGTTTCAAGTTTTATTTTTTTTAGCGTGAAATGTTTTTTTGGTGGCAACTTGCGGGTTCTGCATGAGGGTGTCGGTGTTTTGTTGCGGTATTAAGTATCACCTGTCCTTGAATGAAAATGAATTAAACAAAAAAAACATGCGTCTGCTACAATCTCTGAAGCCTCATTTTTCCTTCACTTTTTGACGCAACATTTTACCAGATAAGATAGAAAATTATCTCTTAACGGTTTACCAATTTAATTAATCTCATCAAAGAAACTGAAAACAAAAGTCTTATCTACCGAATTTGGATTATATTTTTAGATAAATGTTAGTCCGAAATTTATTAGACTAATAAGATCCATGAGCAGTCGTGGCCGAGCGGTTAAGGCGTCTGACTAGAAATCAGATTCCCTCTGGGAGCGTAGGTTCGAATCCTACCGACTGCGAGACAAAACTATTTTTTTTTCGTCTAATTTTTTCTTTTAATAAGATATTCATTTAATTACACCAGTCTACATCATACTGACAGCACTCAGGGTTACCATACAATATTATTTGAAAATCATTTCAAACATAAATTGGGAGTACGCGTCTCATGGGAAAGCTTTTTCAAAATCAGTAGCGTGCCATATTTTTCCACCATACTATTTATATTGAAAGAAACCCCCCATGTTTATAGTGTTTACCCGCCAGTGAATTTCCAATTGCATCTGAATTAGATCCAACACGTCCTATTCAGCGCACATCTGATTGGCTATGGCCTGGGGCTGCTGCTATTCAACGGCCATTTAATTGATGTGCATTCAGAGTTACCAATGTCCGTTTGGTAACTCGTTCAGCTTTTTTCCTTGGGCTTCTGTCGAGGAGCTTAAGGTTTTGGAGCTTATTAAAAAAATAAGATGCTTTTACTTAAAAATTTAAGAATGCTTTTTACTTAGGATTTTAAAATTTAGCTTTTAAACACTGTACAGTCATTGTTTGTTGAGATAGCAATGTTCAAGGAAGGTAGGTTTGTGGATGCCCTTGTGACGGTAGTCACGGCTCAATTTGACCAGCAGATTGGATCCAATGCGTAAAAAAAACCCTAAAATATAGTAAAAGAAACCGCTGTTGGAGGTTCAAAGAGTCCTGATTTGTACACAAATCTAAGAAGGTGTTTTAGCTCGACTTTGCTTGAATTCTACAGCTCATCGTAGAAGTATCTTCCGAGTGTCGTAATCCTTACGCTATTAAGGGCCAGGCCATCGAATATCAGGTGACGAATAGATTTAACTTCTTCAAGTTTTCAAAGATACAGCTTCCCGTGAGGACTCCCGTTAATACTCGGATATCCTTGCGGTTTCTCCCGATCGTTAATTTTGATGTCCTTTGCTAACCGCTGGCCATAGCTCTTTAGTATGCCTGCACGTGTCTAGTTGTGTCCGGCCTAGGTTGGTTTTGCACAAGGACTCAATTTCGATTTTTCGTTCCAATAGATCCAAGCGGTGTTCCTATTGATTCAAGATGCATTCATCTCTGACCCCGATCTTGAAGGTTTGTCCGCTCCTCGTTTCCCCGGATAATAGTGTGCCCAGGCGCCCAGCACATGGTTACTGTGTGGTTAGGTGATATCTCATCTAACGACTTCTTGCATCGTTCCTGCGTCGTTAATTCTAAAGGATTTGCTTACGTATTCACAGAAGATGAGTGCATCTACAGAGCCTACAGAGGCCACACAGGCGTGCCCGTATGGTTGTTGGGACCAGATTCCACACTCTCTGAGTCAGACGGTCGTTTTTGCCGCCTTGCTGCTTTAGTATGTGTCCAATGGCGTGAGATTAAGTAGTGCCTCCAAAGATGAAGTGGATGTTATCCTTAGGGATCCTGTTTTCCCATGCAAGCCAGACTTTGGTGAGGTAGGAGAAAAGTCATTTCCTCTTCTGTATACAGCCAGTGTACCATGTTCGGTCCCACCTTTGCCAAATGATCTGCGACAGGCATATAAATTCTTCTATATTCTCTCTCCAGTTAAGTTTGGAGTCTTAAATAACACCCAGGTTTGTTTGGTGAACTGGAAATTGTTCGGTGTCCTGAATTAATTGAAATTATCCTTTTTCTGGTAAAACCAGTGATCAAAGACAAAAATCCCATTTATCATTTGCGGCAGGATATCTCAGCAACGAATTGACGTAATTCATAAAAATATGGCATATCAAATCGCAGCTGAATTAACAAGCTTTGTTATCATTGTAATGATTCAACTCTCAAAGGTCCTTGGACCTTTAAGTAAAATGTAAAAGAACGTAATCATTGCTCACAAAAATATTCTGTCAGAAGATCTCTTAACTAGAAGCCTGGATCTTTCAAATAATTTGAACGTGGGCGCTTAGAAAAATACGGGTCGAAACCGATAAATAACCAAAGTGTCTAAGTGAACGTTCTTGATTCCTGATGGATAGTGTTTTTTTGGAAATAATGACCAACATATAGACCAGCAGCACTCAAAGGAATCTGATAATCGGCTGTGACAAGCCTTGAAAAAGCTGTAATTCCAGTCTTCGTTGTCCGTGGTGGCAATCACAAGATGTTGTTGTTTCATTAAAACATTACAAAATTAATATTTATACCATTCCGATGGGATGTCAAAGATGTAGCTCTTTAGAAATTGAGTGTTTCTTTTATTAATTTCAGTGGTATATTTTGTATTTCAAATTAGCCAGCATGGACAATCAATGTTAACGGCGCTTAAAAAATAAATATGCTTGAAAAACAGTTTCTTTTCTCTCTCAGATCTCAAATTAATTTGACTTGCGGATGTTGAGCTATCGATTATTTTTGATATTGTAGCTGGATAACTTTTACTTATTCATTTTCATACTTTAATAACCTTGCATCAAGAGGAGCTAAAACTATTATCTTTATAGTGTTGTAATTTGGGATTAGAGAAACAGCCTACCCGGGTTCGCAGAAAATAGAATGGCCTCCTCACGGATCCGGAGCCCATTAAGTAAATTTAGTAAGAATTTCACAGTATAATTTCCAAGCAGACGGGATAGGATGATCGATAGCTAAGAGCTTCGATTGCTAGAGGGAACACAACAAATTTAAGTGCAAACATTTGAACGGTAGCAAAGCCGGGCTTTCAAGCGCAGAAATTTTATGCATAAGTTAGCCTTCACGTCAAAGAATAAATCCTCAAAATATTGGAGCACGACCGACCAATCAACGTTCCCTTACAATCGCGTAAGAGAGGCAGGCCTAAAAACTCCTGGATCACACAAATGCAGAAACACCAGCATTTGATTGGTCTCAATGTTGAAGTGATTCAAAATCGGGAGGCCTGCAGATAGTTTTTGAGGTCGAAAAGGCGAACCCCACAGGCAGACCAGTCGGAATGCAGTGAAGTGGGAGGGTTATGATCCCTGTAATCCTGATTATAATCTCGTCGTTAAATGAAGTGAAATGGAGAGAGCTTAATGAAGATCATATTGCTGGCAACGTTGGACCTGCAAAATGCTTTCAATACATTTAGGTGAGGTAGTATACTAAGTGCGGTCGATATCACTTCAACATTAAATTTTGTCCAAGCTTTCTACTTCCATTGCAGCCCATTGTAATCTCAGACAGATACTTATTTTTACTGAAGTAATTTAGCAGAATTTTTTAGAAAGCCCGAAAGACAAGGGCTTATGGACATCTGATAAGATGTTCAGTACTTCACACATTCACACCTAGGCCCAGCAGATTAGTTCGAGCAAGAACAGGTCATTCACAGACTTCTCTACCACAATCATCATTCGCAGCGCGGCTAACCAATTAAAGGTTCAGATCCTAATAAAACTTTCTGCCAACATGGCAATAAGCAACTAGCAGTTTCGTCGGAGAACTTATTTAAAATATGATTCGGAGCTCAAACAAGACTCAGAGTGTCTAGTCTTCCGCACGATTTCGTTTGAAAAGTTTCCGCATTATGTGCCTGACTTAAAAGAGGTTTAAGATTAAGTAGGGCCTTAAGTGCAGTTTTGCTTTTACTACTAAAGGGTGTTTTTTTTAGACGAAGATTATCCTTTTTTAAATGACATGAAATTTACTTAATTTGAAAGATAATCTCTGGCATTCTTCTCTCCATTTAACGACGAGATTATGATCAGGATTACAGGGATCATAACCCTCCCACTTCACTGCATTCCTACTGGTCCGCCTGTGGGGTTCGCCTTTTCGACCTCAAAAAACTATCTGCAGGCCTCCCGATTTTGGATCACTTCATCATTGAGGCCAATCAAGTGGTGGTGTTTCTGCATTTTTGTGATTCAAGAGTTTTTAGGCCTGCCTCTTTTACGCGATTGTAAGGGAACGTTGACGGAGTTTGTAGAATCACTCCTTTGAAAATGACAATACTAACTGAGTCGGTTGTGCTCCAAATTTTTCGAGATGGGTTCTTTGACATGAAGGCTGCTTCTGGAACTTCTTATTCCAAGCTTTGTTACTCCTGCTGTCATGCGAAGTATCTGACAGCAGCATCTCAGCTGCTGTCAACTTGCCGTCATACTTTTTGTACATTATCCAGCATTGTGAACCGTATGCGAGCACCGGACGCACAACTGCGGTGTGGAGCCTTCCTTTCAGCTTAGGGGACATTTTTCGGACTTTTTACACTTGGGAACCCCCCTCCCCCCTCTTCAAATAAATGTCTGGAATGGGTTGGCTTGGGTTGTCTTGGGTCAGAGAATGTTGTGAGAATGATCCAGTACAGATATACTGTCTTTTATTGTATAATCAGATACCCATTTCCCCTAAAATATCTGACCAAACATCAAGTGCTCCTTGCAGGGAAGTCTGATCATCACTTATGATGGCTCCACCGTCGGCAAAGAATAACTGATGAACTTTAGGGTCCGTCACTTTTCCCTCAAGAAGATAATCTAGGACCGTAATAAAGAGCAAAGGACTTAAGACACTTCCCTGGTGAACACCGACTTTCATTGGAAATTCATCGTTGACTCCTGCGGGACATCTGACTTTTGTCTTCGTTCCCTCGCACATGTCCATGATCATCTGTACGGTTTCAGGAACTCTCCGTTGTCTTGGTTGTCTATCGAATGCTTTTTTAAAAACAACCAGAATCATATGCAGATCCCTTAAGGAATCACGCTGCTTTTCCATTATGATCCCTAAACTTTGGATTTCATCTGTGGTTGATTTACCCGCGACAAACCCACACTGGTCGTCAGGCAGCCGTATTATTTGTCTTAGGCGACCATCTAACACCCGCTCAACGATCTTCATGGTGTGTGATATTAAAACTTGATTGAACGGTAATTAATCTCCCTTTCCTTTGTGCAAAGGAAGCTAGTTGCCCAACTAGCTTTAATAGTCGAAAGGTCATTTGTAAAACCACATGTTCGTCGATCTTTGGTTTTGTACTTCATGATTTGTGGCTAAAGCACCTACATTTTAGGCAATGTCCAGCATACAAAGAGCGCGGATGAATGCGTAGGACTTCTTAAAGCAATTTTTGTACAATAAGTAATAATTGGTGACAGCTTAAGAGCTAAACCCGGGGTTCCTTTCCTCTTTACTAAAGCTTGAAAGTGACATTTGTGGCAAAAGGATAAAGTCCTGACTCCCTGTTTATGATGCAACGTCATACAACAACCATACTCCCTGCGGTCTTCAAGCTAAAAATATTTTCATCGTAAAAACTTGTCATCACATCAAATGCCAGTCGCCAGTTAAAGTAAAATAAAACTTCGTCATAACCCCCCAATTCCGCTTAAATTGTTTGACAAAATCCAAATTGGCAGCCTTATAAACTTATAAAGTGGCTTCGCCCCGAAGGATACTCAACTCAACTTTTTTGGTTAAGTTTTATTGGGAATATTGCAATAAGACTTTTACTGACACTTTGACCACCTTTAGCATGTGCAAAACACTCGTGTGCATGTTTCATGTTCATCCAAATATGCGCATCAATCCACTCCCCAATCATGGTATAAATCATGAACGAAACCGAACCGAACCGCATGAAGTGGTGAATTTTATGGGCACGATTGGCAAAACAGCCTCTTGAACTATCTCCACTGGTTCGTTGGTATTTTTAGCACGATTCAAGCATCCACAAACCATCTCAGCGGCAGTACGTTGCCAAAACCTTTTCGGAGCAACGACAGATATTTGGTAATGGCTCAAACTTGTTCTCGGAACCTAGTCCATGCTCCTCACGATCATCATCGTTTTGCGATCAGAGAAACTCTCCATCGTCGTTGTGTTGTGTGTGTGTGTATAGTCATGGATGCATGCGCCGTCGACTGGTTTTCGCCCAGAAATGACTTCATCTCGCGCTGTGAGCATTTTAATTGAAATTTAATTTTCCATCTTTCCGTGGTCGGTGCGGAACTGAACTCCACCAACTCCATCTTCATCTACATCTCAGACTCCAACTTCATGTGGGTTAATGCAATCGATATGTAGGTTGAAACGTGTCTTCAGTTTGCAAAGGAATTTTTTCTTAAATCATCTCTTTTGGCCAAGCGGACTGTCTGCCTGCCTGTGTCAATTAATTTGTGCTGCCAATTCGGATGGTATTAGAAAGTTTTGCGTCGTCTCTTCTGGAATCTGGATTTGTAAACTCCTCTATCTATGTAGATATACCATTGGGACTTGGATTTATTGCGCGCCTATCACCTATTCCACATTTATCTTGTTGATAAATGCATGTCGCCGATGCATGTCAGGAAGGAAACTAAAAAAAATATATAAATATTTTACCCTCGAAGTTGAATTGTTCTCGATTTTGCATGTCCTTATAACTGCGAAATACGCATGACGAAGCCGCCAAACGCGAAAGGATACCGCTGCTGTGTGTAATTTGAGAAAGACATGCTTGTATGACCATTTTTACAAGTACTCAGGGATCCCCAAAGGATTGCAGCTCACGTAATTGGAGGTGGTCGTAAACACATCGTAAATTTTGTTTTGTTTTTATCATAATCAAGGATTCGAGAAAGATGTAGCTGGAGTTTATCAGAGGTGTGCAGGCCCTGTAAATTACATGGAATTAAAATGCAATTGACTTTTTTCTTCCGCTGAACTGAAAGGAACGCGATATTAAGGATAATTATACAGGAACAGACTAAATAGAAGGAAAACAAAAAACAGCGAACGATAAAAAACGCGTCTTTAGGTCATGAAGTTTAATTTAAATCATGAATATTATTAATGTTTTTCTTAATGGACTGCCAAGGTGGCTTGAGGAGTTTAATTTCGACATTGTTACGATATATATAAATTTATGTTAATCTCGTTGGTATCTATTTGCATATTGACATTTAAGATTGCTTTAAGCAATTAAAATTAATTTAATTCGCGGAATAATGCAGATAATATGACCATTCACGGAATGATTAAAACGAAAATGCGAAAATTATGCGCAACATGTTTGTGGACATTTGAGTCTTGTATGTCCTGCAGGATAATGGTAATATTCCGGTTTTTAGGGTCGCTTTTTATTTCTTATAGAAGAAAGCATCAAGCATGAGGTAAATCAAGTGGGACCAATTCGTCTTGCTGAAGTAGGTAATAACGTAATAAAATTTTTCTAGTGTCTTCCAGACGGAAGTCCTTACTATCAGGGAGTACATAAAAGGCATAGTTGTTCACAAATAAAAGGAACATACCACAAGTCGAACCACCAGCCATCGAGGGAATCCCTCTAAAGCTGGCGGAGAGTGCGAAGTATCTAGGCCTTATCCTTGATAGGAAACTTAACTGGAAGTTGAATGCAATGAACAGGTAAGGAACCATTTCTTCTGAGATGTAAACGGCAATTGTACGACCGATACTCACTTCCGGCAGTATAGTCTGGTGGCAAGCCGCAGTCAAATCAAACCAATCTTAAGTTATTGACGAAAATACAGAGACAACTGGTGCAATAAGAAGGATACCAACCGCTGGTTTGGAAGTGATTCTAAATCAGCTGCCAAGAGCGCCTTAAGGATCAGCCAAATAGTCAGCTGGAACCCAGGTCTGACTACATTTCAACCTACACGGACCTTAATAGACACCTCCTGGTCCTTTCCGAGCAGGGAAGAGCGGAATGCGAACGAAATTAAATCTTAATCCAAATACACAGATGGATCGGAACAGGCCACTCCATCAGACTCCCTGATCAAAGTAGTGTTCTCCAGGCTAAGGTTCTGGTAATCGTGGAAGCGGTACCCTATCAACGTCGGCAATTTTCGCCATTTTCATTGACAGTCAAGTGGCCATTAAGGCAGTTAATGCTATTGAAATTAAATCCAAGCTGGTTCAGCGATATCGTATAGAGCTTAAGGCTCATGGCTCACAGCACAAGGTATGTCTTTGCTGGGGTCCTGGACACAGGGAGGCGACCGGCAATGAGATGACCGACAAGCTATCTAGAAAAGGATCCGAAATGGATCATGAGCGAGCACTTCAGGCGATCAAACCGCCACTCTGCCACCTAAGAGAACGAGTGGAATACAAGATCAAGAATGAAGGCCTATATCCACTTCTGATATATCATAGAAACTATTGCCAGAGCCGAACTAACAAGCTCTTGCTGTATGACAGAGCATCACTGTCTTAGCTGATAGGTGCCCTAACTGGCCACAGCTTCCTAAGAACCCACATGATGAAATTAAATCTCAAAGACGACGACATTTGCAGAGGCTACGGTGACGAGGGGATACACGAGGACACACTACACTATCTCTATCACTTGAGGAGCAGAACGCTTGGAAGTTTTTTCTTTCAAGATATTATTAAGTTGTCAGATGTCTCTATCTCTAATCTTTGCAGGTTATTGGAGACATCGGGATGGCTTGAACATCCACAACATCGGCTTATGCCACCCACTGAAGGGCATCACAATGGGTCCACAAGGGCTTAAGATTGCTCTCTATCGCCAACCGAACTGACCTAACCTGACCTACTATCAGGGAGAGATAAAAGCGGCATCTTCGTTGATAGTCAGGCCGCGACTAAATCACTCGATTCAACAGTGACTGCATCAAAACTTATCGAGGACTGCATGGAGGAGGCATTGGTGCAGGCTAGCCCCCGGTTCGACATTTATGTTTTTATCCACGCATCTCTGGCCTAGGAATGTGTCTTAATGTGTCTGAGTCTATGTCATCGAGTCTTATGACTTGCGTCGTATTTAGAAACGCAGCCATAAGTACGGGTCACTGGCCGATAGATAGGCACGAGACCAATCTTGTCATCAGAACTGCACAATAGCAACTTGGACGCTAATAAGAGCGTAACAGTGTTTAATTTTAGATATCGAACACTAGGCACGCAATTTTTTGAGAACTTCGCGGACATCTTAGGCGAAATATTTATCAAAATAATTGTATACCTTAATTCCATGAACTGATTTGAAGTTGTGTGTGCTTAGCACAAAGTCAGCTCGACTTTGGAACATTTTGATGATAACCAAGATATCTTTTCAATCAGAATTAAATCAAATTAAACAAGCCAGCTATAGCACTGGCAGTTACGATGTTACTAATTTTAACAGTCTTGCTGATCACTTGGTCTAAGTGCTTGTTGTCTTTGGATGATCCCTTTCTTAATGCAAAAAATAATTGAAAAATCGGCATTGGAAAGCATAGTCAGTGAGGAATGAGTTAGTTTTTTTTTAAGCTTCTGACTTGACGATGCGATAGGGACTGCACTTCGACCTAAAATATCTTTTTCGCTAAATATCAGAAATATTGCTTAGGAGAGTAGCGCCCCTACTTTCCTTAATGTAGCTGATGATACGATCAGCAGAAGAATTCTTAATAGCATCAGAGCTTATTACTTCTGTAAGAAGAGGTGTCATTCTAATTCCGTATATATATAGGGCCGGGCACTCACATATATTGTGTTCTGCGGTTTCGTATTCTTCAAGACAAAGACGGCACTCCGGTGAGTCGACTGTTTTTAGTTTGTGGAGGTGATATCTTAATCTGTGATGGCCGGTTGGATATTCAATAAGAATTTTTATATTATGCCTAGATAGATTAACTATCTTTTTGTCATCGTTTCTGAAGGGCTTTATAACCTTCTTGGTCTGTCGAAGACCTGGGATGCCTTCCCATATTTTAATTTTAGATTAATACCTGATTTGTTTATTGGACAGAAAGGCTTGGGTCCTATAAAGGTGGTCTCCGAGCCATTTCTAGCCAATTCGTCAGTCTTTTCATTTACCTCGTGTCCGCGAACTCACCAGATTTTGGTTTTGTTCCTGGTAATGACTACCTGATGGGTTTGAAAGCAGTATAGTACTGATTTGGAGTCAATAATTAGCGAGCTAAGGGCTTTTATAGCTGTTTGACTGTCCGTGAATATATAGATGTTGGCGCCCTTAATACCTGAGGTGTGAACTAGGTTTTCGCATTCCTTAATGGCATGTAGCTCTGCCTGAAATACACTGGCACTTTTTTCCATGGGTATTGAAACATTGTTGTTTGGACCGTATATACCAGCTCCCACCCCAGATTCCATTTTTGAACCATCCGTATACCACTTAAGGCCGTTTTGGCGATTATGTTGTGATTTCAATAGAGAAACCTTTGTTGAAGCATAGTTTTTTCTGGTGTTTGATCTGTTACCGCGAAGATCATGTCTTGTTCGGGGATCTCCGATAGCAGTTGCATTTGTTCTAAATTTTTACCAATGGTTTGCTTTTTTGTTTCTTTCAACCTTGCAGTGTTCTATGGCCGATTTAGCAGTTCTCCTTTTGTAGACTTGCCTTTCTGGTATGCATATTGGAAGGGGGCATAGGTATGGCAGAAATACGACGTCAAGCCAATTGGAAGGTATGATTTAGGTAGCCTCCCTCCAGGCTTGTTGTATATATCCCTATTTAAAACTGAACCTAAAAAAGGCAATAATCAATAATGGTAGGCAAAAGGGGATGCCATCTGTACCTGGTGCCTTGTATGGTTTGAAGGAATTCATCACCCATTTAACTTTATCCGGATTGAAAAGCATGAGTTAGTTGGGCAATTACTTTTTTACGGGACTTATTGTTTATTTTTGCTGTAAGGCAGAACTGGCAAGATACATATATGTGTTCTTTTGTCTTTAGAGTCAGGATTTTAGAAGTCCTCAACCGAAGCAGCTTCCGACGATTTCAATATCGTCCGCATATCCCAGATCTATTAAAAATAGTGCCTTCCGTGCTGACACCTGTCCCGCCCACAATCAGTTTAAGAAGAAGATTGGAAAAAAATCACTCGATAGTGCATCTTCTTGCCGAGAATTTTTAAGGTTCTCGTGAAACATTTGGATACGTTTTGCCGGGATCTTGAATTCGCCCATCTAGAGCTGCTGACAATGAATGCTTTCATATTGAGCTTTAAAGTCGATGAAACAAGGGCAAGTCTCGACTTGAGATTGGTTGGTTTTTTCCAGGATTTGTTGTCGATTTTCCGGGCCGGCTACACGGGTACGAGACCTTCACACTGCCCGTTTAGCAGCTTCATAGGTAGATCTACTATGCCATAACTTCCGCAACTCGTTCGATTTCTTTCAGCTGACAGACTGCGTACTCTGGGCAGTTCGCAACTTCTTTTCGGTAGTTAGTCAGGCTCTGAATCTAGCTGCAACAAGAAAATGGTCAGAGCCGATATTTGCTTCTCCGTAAGTGTGCTCATTCAGGATGTTAGATGCGTGCATTGCATCGATTAACTTAGCGATTTGGTTAGTGGTTCGAACGTCAATTAGTTAGAACAAACGCTCTTCACCGTCAAAGCCTTCTTTTTATTCGAAATAGTGAAATAGCACTACATTTGACACAAGAACCCACTCAGGCTATTATTAGAAACATATAATTTTCGTACCATTAGAAACGTACGTACAAGGGGTACGATCTTTCAAAAGTCTGTTCTATTACTTACATACGCTGACGATATTGATATCATTGGTAGAGCACAGCGAGCTGTCACTGGCGCATTTGCGAGTATGGGAACAGAAGCGGCAAAAATGGATTTAGCGGTAAACGAGGGCAAAGTATATTCTGTCAACAAGACAGGCACCCAACACTGAGGAATCGGTCAGAATCTCACAATCGATAGCTATAACTTTGCGGTAGTAAGGTACTTTGCCTACCTTAGAGGACATCTCCTTAGAAATCAAACGAAGGATAACGCTTGCCAATCGCTATGAAGGACCCTCCTAATCCCAGTCCTGCTCTATGGTTCCGATACATATACTCTTTCAAAGGCAGGTGAAGATATCCTTGGTCATGTATTCGTTGACGGGTTATGGAGGAAACGATGCAACGATGAATTCTACGAGCTGTACAGCGACATCGAACTGGTAAAAAAACAGCGCATTGGGCGTTTGAAATGGCTGCAACATGTAGAGCGAATGAACACCAACGCTCCAGAATCTTCGAACCCAATCCAGAGGGACAATACAGTGCCTCGCCATAGATGGCTCAGTGAAAGGGGGCCTCAACTTGGAGTGCCTAACTGGAGGCAGTTAGCCAAAGAGTCGCTTATTGGCTTAGGCTCAGGTCCACCCCGAACTTTAACGTCGCCGAAGTAAGTAAGTGATGGATAACACTCAATCCCAGAACATTGAGAAAAACAATTCAGCGTGTTATACTTAGGAACCCTAAAGGGCCAAATTCATATAAAAACGCCAGTGAATGCTAGAAAACCGTCCAAGCCTAGCAAAAGAAAAGTTCGATAAAGTTCCCCATGAAGGCACATTCCCATTATCTTTCTAAATTCATGTCAAAAAGAGCCACAGAATACTACCGGAGGCGCTTAAGACCCCATGCTCTTTCTAAAAGGCTGCATTTAAACTAGGAAAATACAGAGGCCAAATTGTCAGCGGTATAGCAGAGTAGTGATCTCGGAACCAACAGACTCAATTGTATGGCAGATATATCGAGGAAACTTATCAACGAATGAAAAGCAAAAGTGGAAAGAATCAACTATGACTAGAAGAAGAAAGATCGAAAGTAAAGTTATGCGATCTTTACAGAATAAGGACAATGGCACTTCACATCAACAAAATAACAAATAACACCGACAATGAGATTAAAGTTTAGATGAGACTGCAATTGCCTCTTCTGACAGCCTTTGCTTGCAAATGGTAATTTGTTGACCAATTGACATGTAATCTAGTCTCACCTTGCGACTGCTCCTGGGTATAGAAAGTAAAGAATATGATTTATATCATCGCTGGAACTTACGAGTTTCGACGCTCTATGAGCAAACAAAACTTCCTTCCGACGAGAGCTTTTTAGATAAAGTTATTTTCTTTTGGGTATAGAGGGAGTATAGTTTGCTTCTTGTCAATCAACAACAAGATTTGTTGTATTCCAGATGAATAGGATCAAACAGTAACTAATGGAAGATGTTTAGCAGCAAGAAAATCATTAATCATCGACTGAAAATCGGGCGAGCAAAGGACAAGGAATCCTGATAAATTCATATGATTCCGACTCCGACTGTGCTCTTCACTCGCGCATTACATCAGTCAACATCAGTTGATTTCGCATCTATTTTAAGACCATCTTCCTGCGACAAAGACACAAAGTCCCTACCACATAGAGAACGGTCCACGTCCACGTGTCTGCATTCAATGTTTGTTCAAACGAATTATGCATATCGCCAACCGATACCAGTTTCACTGAATGCCGCAGCAGTACAGTCACTGCTCTGTCATTATGAAGCGAAAAGGGAAGACAGCCCATCTATCTGACTAAGTTGATGAACGATCCACTCCGCAGACCCAGAGTAAATACCAATTAATTGACCACTTAGATTTGATTCGTACCTGAATCCAGGTGATTAAATGCATTTTTTTTTTTCAAAACGCATTCAATTTTTTATTGTCACACTAGCGGGCGAAGTATGCGCGATTTCTACGAACTGCAAGCCCGTCTCTCAATCGTAGGTACTTATTCCAAACAATGCGCCCATCATTCTTGAATCCACCCACGCAGCCGGACACTCTTACACTTGGCATTCAATCGGCGATCCACTGTGGTATTTATTCATTGCCAGTATCTAGATGTGCAACCTAATCCATGTATTCCTTTTAATCCGTGTATTCGCGATTCGGGAAACATAAGAAAAAGGAATCGTCGAAACCTCGCTCGCGTCACTGAACGCACACTTCAATCTGTGCAGCCCTCGTCGCGTATGTTTTATATTAAAGTATCTATAGGTTAGTAAGAGAGACATTTGCCAAGTTGTTCGCGCGACCGATTGACCTTGAAAAAGTTTAAATTGTTTTGCACTCTTCATACAGACATGCAGCGTACCACCACCACCACCATCACTACTAACTACCACGATTCGATTGATTGTTGGAGGCGTCTCATGGTGTATCCATCCATGGATATGGGCCTGGGCACACATATTCGATTGTGGTTCCAAGGCACGTCGCAATCGTGTCCGCTGCTAGCTTGAAGCTATATATATCCGTGATGTTGTGCTGCGCTTGGCGCAATATTCTCCATAGGCATTCGATGGTGCGGTTGTGGTTGCTGTGACCGAATCATCTTCGTTCGTGAATTTAAAATCGAATGGAACTGCCCGAATGGCTGGCTGAATTTTGTTCGCTGGCTTTGTTGGTTGACAGGGCCAGCGCCTGTGTCTGGGATCGTTTAAAAAATTTAAAGAGACACAGCAAACGAACTGTGCTGGAACAGAGTGCCTTGCAAGAGCATTGTACGAAGGTGAAGGTTAGCTGGGGTGAAAATTTATTAAAAGATCGCTAGGACTTGAAGTGAACGCGAGTTGGTGAGTTATTAACAAAAGCGCGAGAAGTTCAATAAGAGAAAGAGAGAAAGAGAGAGAGAGAGAGGGACGATCACGATGGATTGGAATGAATTGGCAAATTCCAGCTCCATGTTGGAGTGTCAAATGGGGTTTGAAATATTTAACCCAAAGAAACGAGTTGATTGTGGAGTGTGAGACTTTTTTTTTGATGGGTTTTTTAAGTCAGTTTTAATAACTCCGTGGAAAAAACTTTAAATACAGCAATACAGCAAAACATGCTCACAATGTGGAAATGCAAATTGAATGACCCTTGTAACTCAGTTGTAACCGAAAGCCAATCCTTAACCAGTCTTAACTCATAGTTAGAGTGTTTCTAGACACATAATTCCGTGCCAGACGTGTATGGACTCCCTCAGACGGCTTAACGAGAGCCTGTCTTAAACAGCCTTAGCTAGGTATGCCAAGTACGAGGAAAAAGCGGAGGCATAAGGCCATTCTGGTTAACTCAACCAAGAAAAAAGGAGCAAGGTAAGGCCAGATAAACCATAAAGTACCAGCGTCCTACAAAGTAGGAGAAGTCTCAGCAGCATGGAGTCTTATAAAGCGATAAAGATGAGATCCTTGTTGCTGGAGTTGTGCGGTCATCTTAACTAGTGAGTGTTAGCATGAATGCCTGCTATTCGGATGGAATGCCAACTGCATCATGAAGAGCAGTTTCTATAGAATTTCCCTTCAGGCAATAAGCAGTCGGATGAACTGGCAACAAGGGAAGGGGAGCTAGTAACGCGGTATCAAACCAACCCCCGGCAAAGGTAAGGTTAGGTAAGGTTGGGAGGGCAGTTTTGCAGCAGACGCAAATTTTATTCAGAGGCCCTTAAGGCCCATTGTGAGTACCCTATTTAAACATGCAAGGACATGTGGCTTACAAAACCATTTCGATCCATTGAGGAATAGTTTTATGTCTGATGGAGGCACTTTAGCCAAGTCGTCCAGACTTTCGAAGAACCGTGCTCCCATGCATGATGAGCGCCGTTCTTGTAGATCTGGTCAGTGGCATAGAAGATGTTCCACGGACTCTATTTTCTCCTCGTCTCTGCAGCTTCTGCAGAAGTCATTTGCAAAGAGCCCTAGCCTTTTAGCTATGTTTCCTTTGATGCAGTGTCCGGTTAATACCCCGACGAGCATCCGGATTTGACTTCTTAAACAGAGACTAGGGACTTTGATCTTTTGGTGTCAACAACAGGCCACAGACTTCGGGTTATGACGCAACCGTTGGTGTTGCTCCTTTGTTCCTTAGCCAATTGTGTGCTGACGCCTTCAATAAAAGTCTTGGCAGTGTTGAAAGGCGAGAGCACCCCTCCATATCAAAGCCGTATTTGACCAGCTCTTTCGTTCCCTTACACCCCAACGTGGCCAGGAACCCAGCAGAGTAGAACTGAGTGATTATGTATAAAATTTAAAAACCCTTCATCAGTTTTATCTACAGCTTTTAAGAAATTTTTTATTAAACTCAGACTTATGTGTCTCATAAAGTTTTGTGGATTAATCAGAAGTGAATATTTTACATGAAAGGGTAACCCAGAGTACGCTAGGAAAGTATGTATGAGAAAATCGACAACACATGAAAAGCAGGTCAAGCCTCTAAAACCCATCATGAACAAAATGGCGCACCAGGTACCCTACGAACCGCCTCAGAGAGGTAATCATGGCAATCAACTTTCCTCTAAAAGCGCGTAAGTGAAGCAGAAGTGGAACAAACAAATGCAACAGCACCACCATTTTTTATGGCTCACTGACGACGTGTAACGAAACCAGAATGTATTTTGAGGTACGGCGAACTCCACAGTAGGATCTCCTGGGATACAGTAAAGTGGGAGGGTTGTCGTCCCTGTAATTCTGATTCTAACCTCGTCGATAAAAGGAGCGAAGAAGAATAATGTGTTGCTGAACTAGTAGTAGTAGTAGTAATTCTTTATTAGTATTAAAAATACTTTATACTTTACAATAATAAATAAAGTAAAATTATTTACATCAGTCTTATCGCAGTTCATTTAAAAAAAATATTTCTTTTATCAAACTCTATACATTTAATTTTAAATAATCTTGGGTTGCGTTCATTTTTAATACTATTTGGTAGTGTATTAGATAGAAGAAAACCTTTGTGTATCAGTGTATCCTGAGCCGCAACCGAGCTTTGCTGGCGCACTCTAAAATCATCTGCATTTCGTAGCTGGTATGGCTGAGAATTTTCCACCTGTATGACCTCGTTCGATAAATATCCCGGTGCCATATTTTATTTTAAAAATCGCCACTAAAGTATTAAGCTCCAACTTTTAATTCTTAACCATTTAAGAGTATCCTTATTGGGGTTCTGTAGTTTTTGTGACCTTTCAATTTGGCCTTGATTATAATCGAAGAACAAAACTCAAAATGTGGTTTAATTAAAGTGTTGTAGACCGTGACAGCAGTTAAGTAGTTCATTCTTTTTCGAATCGGTTTGAAAAAAACAATTTTTTTTTGCATATGAAGTGGAAATGTTCATGCATTTTTAAATCTTTATCGATCACCATTCCTAAATATTTAATGTTCTTTTCATTTTGAATAGGTGTACCATTTATTTCTATTAAAGTTTCACTGTTAAGATTTATTTCCATCAATTTCGTTTTTTGCTCTTTCAACATTAATTTGTTCATTTTTAACCATTTTGTCAGTTCATTTATCATCTAGTATTAGTTTTGCTGTGCATTCTTCGGCGTAGATCAGTGTGTCATCAGCATAGAGTAGAATTTTTCAAAACCTTATTATATCTGGCATATCATTTATATAGAAAGTGACTGCCAAATAATTTTTTTTTTTGAAAATGCTATAAATAAAAAACTACTGAATATTTTCTCGAATTTCTTTTTTGTATTTGAAAGTACAATCCTTCCGGTTAATAATGGAAAATAATTTCATTCAAATGTCTGCCTCGGCTGGCCATGCAGTAGCCTGCACGATCGGTCCAATTTTTAAGCACATTATCGATTGTGTGCAGCTGTATTTCACCAAAGGCTTCACGAATATTGTCCTTCAAAGCGTCAATTGTCTCTGTAACACTTATCTTTTACGGCACCCCACAAATAATAGTCCAACGGTGTCAACTCGCAGCTCCGCGGTGGCCAAACGACATCAGCTCTGCGGCTGATAATGCGATCTTCAAAAACAGGGCGCAAAACATCGAGTGTAGCTTCGGCTGTGTGGCACGTAGCGCCGTCCTGTTGAAACCAAATGTTGCCAATATCCTCCTCTTCAATTTTTGTGAACAAAAATTCGTTCAACATGGCCCGATAACGATCGCCATTGACTGTAACGGCCACTCCTTGCTCATTTAAAAAAAAAAGTGAAAAATGGCCCAATTATGCCGCAGTATTTCCCAGCGTTGTTCAAGCGTATACACAACCATATTCGTTCAGCGGAAGGATAATACTAATTATCTGTCAAATCAGACATGATCTTAGTGTTACCATTCGCGAAATAAGAACTAGTTGAAAAAAAACGTTGGATGGCGGACTCTTTATTATAAATAAAAGTGCACCTAATATTGATCCTTGAGGTACACCTTGTTCCACATCCATGAAGCCAGATATGTTATTGTTGACCTTCGTTCTTTTCCTTCTACTATTTATTTGTCAGGAATGAAAAAAACCACTTAAGTTCGTTATCTTGGATTCCGTATTTATACATGTTTTTTTAGCAGTATCTCTCTGTCTACAGTTTCAAACGCCCGCTTGAAATCCAGGAAAAGTGTCATTGTTTTCTTTCGCGTCCCACCATCCTTCCATTCGTTAACTATATGGTTCAGTGCAGTCTCACATGAGTATTTTTTTCTAAAGCCCGACTGATACGATGATAAGATATTGTTGTCTTCTACGTATTTCATTAGCTGCTGTTTAACTATCGTTTCAATCGTTTTCAGTGTATTAATTGGTCGAAACTCGTCACCACAGATAAGGAATTAACCAGATAGTCAACTCGAGAGCGAACCTCTCACCTTGGCTACAAGCTAAGTCGAACTGATAGGCCCCCCATAATTTGCACTTATATGGGCTTTTATGTGCAAATAAATGGGAATCACGCACACATGAATCGAATTATATGGGGCTAATGGCCGCATCCATGAAATGTCATTTTTTATGGCAAGAAGTTGGGAACAGTTGATGAATTTCAGCAGATTACACCTCATAATTTGGGTGTGTAAAATAAACATGCCCAATATGTGGTGAATATTGATTTATAAAAATATATTTACCACACAACTAATAACATAATAAAATATTATAATATTGAGAATAAAGCTATGTTTTAACCAATTTATTCTAATTTTTAATGAAAAATTATCAAAATAATATTGATTAACGTGACAGATAATTAGTTTAATGCTTCCGCTGAACGAATATGGTTGTGTATACGCTTGAACAACGCTGGGAAATATTGCGACATTACTTTGAAAATCATGGTAATGTTGCAGAATGTGTGCGAAAATTGCGTACGGATTTTGGAAGAAGAGAAGCACCGTCAGCTCCGTATGTTCGTTATCTTGTAAAAAAAGTGAAAGAAACTGGCATCCTCATCGATAAACCAAAGCGTGATAAGCCAAAAACAGTGCGTACACCCGAGAAAATTGCTGCTGTGGCAGAAAGTGTGCGTGAAGCGCCATCAACATCAATTCACAGTCGTTCTCAACAATCGAACATTTCGGAGACATCATTGAGATGAATTTTGGTATGACGCCATAGAAAGTCCAATTGGTTCAGGAGTTGAAGCCAACTGACCATCCAATGCGTTTTCGCTTCGCTAAGTGGGCCTGCGATCGACTTAGAGAAGATGCCGATTTTGCCAAAAAAATCATCTTTTCAGTTGAAGCTCATTTTGATCTTGGCGGCTATGTAAACAAGCAAAATTGTCGCATTTGGGGTCTCAGAAAACCCGCACGCATACATTGAAAAGTCGATATACCCAAAACGAGTCACTGTTTGGTGCGGATTTTGCTCCAGAGGCATAATTGGGCCATTTTTCTTCGAAAATGAGCAAGGAGTGGCCGTTACAGTCAATGGCGATCGTTATCTGGCCATGTTGAACGAATTTTTGTTCACAAAAATTGAAGAGGAGGATATTGGCAACATTTGGTTTCAACAGGACGGCGCTACGTGCCACACAGCCGAAGCTACACTCTATGTTTTGCGCCCTGTTTTTGAAGATCGCATTATCAGCCGCGGAGCTGATGTCGTTTGGCCTCCGCAGAGCTGCGATTTGACACCTTTGGACTATTATTTGTGGGGTGCCATAAAAGATAAGTGTTACGCCGACATGCCAGAGACAATTGACGCTTTATAGGACAATTCGATAATGTGCTTAAAAATTGGACCAATCGTGTAGGCTACTGCATAGCCAGCCGAGGCAGCCATTTGAATGAAATTATTTTCCATTACTAACCGGAAAGATTGTACTTTAAAAAAAAAAGTTATTTGGCGGACAGTATATATAATAAGTAAGTTGATTATACATTTTCGGTTTACAATAAATTTAAGTATAACTTTACAAACGCGGATTTGGTTATGCATGGTTATATTGAAGCATTTAAGTATTTTTATACTACGTTTTCACCATAAAATAAACCGAGATTAAGCACAAAAAATTTGTTACTGAGATTTATTTTCAATCTTGTGTTTAGCAAATGAAATTTGTATGGTTAATCTTGAGATTTAAAGTGGATTAAGGACAGGTTAACTTTTATCTCGGTTTAGTGTTCAGTGGAAACTTTTCATTACACAATTGGGCACTGGTTTAAAACGCTTTTTAATATAACGTGATCCAAATCCTTACAAATATTATTTTTGGTACGTAAAAACACTTTTTTAACAACATTTGCAAGTAATAGTAGTAAATTGTTTTGTTTATTTTCATAAAAAAATTTTTTAAAAAATTTCAAAACATTTTAACTTGACAAATAAAGTCGTCTGTTTAAAAGAGTGGCTAATTAATTCAATATATATATGTAACATAATGTGCATGCTTATTTATGATATGTACTCAAATACCAAGCATTTTCGTGATGTACTCAACTACCAAGCATTTTATGCAGTATATAAAATTTAAAATAAAGCATATCAACTCATATAAAAAATTTCCAAAACCGTTAAGAAAATTGATTGACTAAACGTACAAATTTTTTAACACAAAATAATTTAAAAAGGATTAAAAATACTTCTTTTCCAATTTTTTTTAGCGATGGACAGAACCCGAATATCTACATATATTCACTAAACTTTCATATGTTGAATAAAAACAATCAAAGAATCTAATATATATATAAAAAACCATTGCAAACTATTTACTACAAATATTTTCCACCCAAACATTACTAATTTAGCAATATTTATGCAATTATACAATAAAATATACCTTTTATCTCATTTTATTAACCAAAATGGACAAAATAAAACAACCCAAGTATGTTTATTTTAAGACAGATAACTATTTTTTAACCGCAAATAATATTGGAATTAAATTGTAACAACTTCGTATTTATTGTTTAACTTATTTTTTGATTCATCATAAACATTTATATTAAAATAACTATAAAAGTTGAATCAAATAAACTCAACACTTCGCAGCATTTCCTATTTCCCAACACATCCGCCGTGACCAGCTGTTTTGTTGTTGCGATTTGGATATGTTGCAAAACTCCCCACAATTATTTTTGGCGGGTAATCTAGTAAATTAGATCTAACTTCATGTGTCTGGCTCACAAGTATTCACAGATGGGAAAATTGAGAGAGGATTTCGCAGCCGTTATTAAATATTTTTTGCGGGTTAAAAGTGATAGGGGATTGCAGAGTTGACTATCTGGTTAATTCCTCATCTGTGCTCGTCACTTTTACAGGTGTTTGCAACTTTCTCCACTGGTGTTACCATAAATTCCTTCCATGAGCTTGGGAATACCCCCGTCATAAGTGATGTATTTACTGACTGAAGCACTGTTTGTCCCATCACATCCCAATTATCAATAATCATTTTAGGTTTGATTCTCTGGAAATCACTCTTGTTTTGTAGACTTTCACTCACTTTATATAATTCTTGAATTGCAATTTGACAAAATTTAAATTTGCTGGATTCGCCAATTTCCTTAATACTAATATTCATTAAACGTATTTGCAATTTCGGATTCATTCTGGTCCTTCTGCCCATTTGCTTGTCGGATTTTATTATTTATATATTGAGTTTCTTATTTCTCTGTTTTCCTGCCATATTTCATTATTGTTGACAATTGGGTCTCGAGCTGGCGAGAGAGGATCGGAATCTGGTCAGGTTTTTTGTATTTTAAATACTCAGATCCTAATTTAAAGTAGACGAAGTTGTCGGATCCGTTTTCTGCACTTTTGATTACTTTTAACTCTTTAAAATGTCACGGCGAAGGAAATTTCTGGCGGCGACTTTCCTTCCATAAACACGCTTTGAAAAAAAGAAGAATAAAGGAAGGTAGTATAGAAGCAGTAGTGTAGTAGATGTGAGTGGAACCCCTACATCTAAAAAAAAATTATTATTGGTTTTAACCCCACTTTTTCAAACTATTTTTTTTTTGTCAATCAGATGACATAAATATTGATGAATACAATATAGCAACAGTGCCTGGGTGGCACGCTTCGCGGGTTTAAGGGATTTCAACCCTCTTTCTCTAGGCAGCAAGTACCGCTCAAGCAACTTTGCTGCGGATATGTTTTTTTCGTCGGACAGGCGCCTATGGCAACAATATGTGGGTGGCATTCACCGCAAAAAAATGCAAAAAAAAGAGGATTTCAAAACTTCTTTAGTTTTAATAAAAAAAAAAACATAAAAAAAACGAAAAATTCGTTACAAAAATCCCAAAATAAACGTCGCTATTTACCACTGAAACAAAGTGAAGTGTAAAAAATCCCTAAATAAAAGTAGCTGCATTTCGCTGAACGCAACCATACATCCATATTTTCCTGTCATTTCAGTGCAAAATTCTGTAAGGTTGAGCCTTTTTATACTTCGCTTCGCTGTATAGCAATCGGGTTAACAAATAATAAATAAATATTTTTATGATTCAATCTCACAGTTTTACCTGCAGCTAAGTTTACTCACCCATGACTTGGACTTTTATTCGATGAGACAGACAACTATGTTCTTCATGCTGCATTCACTTCCACAGCTGCTGTGACAACTATGCATGTGCCTTAAACAGAACGGCCTCTTCATTCGTAACCCATCTAACGCCTTAAGCCAACTCCCGACAATGTTCAACCTGATACAATCCCCGTTCCTGCTGTGTTCTGTCACCTCAAAAATATGCCAACTTGTCCGAAAGTAAATTTCAAATGAATAAGCTCCGGCGCGTCTCTTTTTGTCGCTGCGATGAAAGAAAAAAGACCACCGAATGGAGTTTTCTGTAAATTGCATTTAATTGCCCATATCGCCTCGAACAAGCAAGACAATTTTACATTTGTCCCATTCCCATCAGCAGGTTTTTCCCCCATTTTTAAAAGAAGAAGTTCTGCTTCGTCATGGCTTTGTGGAGTATATCATGCTTCTGCGTATGGATTATCCTCCATTTAAAGTAAGCATCTGTGCTACGCTTTTATGAATGTGCAACGCGCCCATTAAAATAATATCCAACGTATAAAATGCAGAAAAATTTTTACGACGTAATTACATCGAAACTAAACACACCCACACACACACACTTACCCAGGCTAAAAGACACTGCACTCTTTCTATCTCTCACCCAAGGCGCTGGCTGATGGTGGCCATAAAAGTTGTTTCCTTCTTCATAGGTACATGTACATCTATAGCCATATCTGCTGCAAGTGAATACTTAAAATTCGATTTAAAACGCAATAAACTTAAATATCCCACATTTTATAAGACCTTTGGAAATTTAACGCTTTTGGCAATAAAAGGTACTACTCAAAGGAATGTTCCAGCTGGCGTATAATGTGCAGCGATAGTAAGTCGAACTCCATATAAAAATCAACAGAAGTACCTGTTGTTAGACGGATGCTTGTAGTTAAACTTGGATGACAAATGAAACAAAGACGAAAAGATACAATACATAAGAAAAAAACATCACCAAGCCTCCGAACAGGATAAACCAGACAAAATGAAATCGTTTTAACCCATGCAGGTTTATCTCTTGCGAATACCTTCGCCATTGAGAGCACGGCTTATTCTTCTTCTTCTCTCCATTTAACGACGAGATTATGATTAGGATTATAGGGATCATAATCCTAATCAGGGGTTCGCCTTTTCGACCTCAAAAAATATCTGCAGGCCTCCCGATTTTGGATCACATTGAGGCCAATCAAATGCTGGTGCATCTGCATTTGTGTGATCCAAGAGTTTTAAGGCCTGCCTGCTTTTTCGCGATTTTAAGGGAACGTTGATTGCCATTGGCTTTTTGACGCGGTTCGTAGGATCCCTCCTTTGAACATGACAATACCAACTAAGTCGGTCGTGCTCCAATTTTTGGGTCCTTTGACGTGAGGGCTGCTTCTGGAACTTCTTATTCGATCAAGCTTTGTTACTCCTGCTGTCATGCGAAGCATCTTCTTCTCAGCTGCTGTCACCTTGCCCTCATACTTTTTGTACATTGTCCAGCATTGTGAACCGTATGTGAGCGCCGGACGCACAACTGCGGTGTAGAGCCTTCATTTCCGCTTAGGGGACGTTTTTCGGTCACAGAAGATGGCAGAGTTTTCCTGCCACTTCATCCACCCTACGCTTACACGATGATTGATGTCGTCATCAACTGTTGCTTCGCTATTGAACATTGATCCCATATATTTGAACTTTTCACACTTGGGATCCACCACCCCATTCAAATATATGTCCGGAATGGGTTGACTTTGGTCAGAGAATGGGCAGTACAGACACTCTGCCTTTTTTTTGGATACGATACCCATTCCCCTCTAAAGCATCTACCCAAACATCAAGTGCTCATTGCAGGGAAGTCTGATCATAACTTATGATGGCTCCATCGTCAGCAAAGAATAACTGATGCACTTTAGGGTCCGTCACTTTTCCCTCAAGCAGATACATGTCCATGATCATCTGTACGTAGGTTTCAGCAATTCCTCGTTGTCTTAGCGCTACCCATATCAGATCTCTTTGTTGTCTATCGAAATCTTTTCTTTAGTTTGAATTGCATCTGTGGTTTATTTACCCGCAACAAGCCCGCACTGGTCGTCGGACAGCCTTTTTTTTTGTCTTAGGCGACCATCTTATATCCGCTCAATGATCTTCATGGTGTGTGACATCAACTTGATTGAACGGTAATTATCACAGTTCCGCGTATCTCCCATTCCTTTGTGCAAAGGAAGAAGATAACTTCCCCTCCTTTCGGCTTATTCAACAGTGTTAATCTTATTATCGTAGAACAAGATTGATTAGAATCGTCGAATGTTGGGCTTGATAAGTGTTTGACAACAAAATACTAGCCATTGAGAGCAAATCAAGCATCGTTGCCAAAACTTTCGATTTGTGAAGCCCTATTTGATATGCAAAGCTTAAGTCTACTCAAAGTGTGTGAAAGCGTTTAGAAAGCACACGGTTCTCTCACCTCAATATTCACAAGGGAACACGGCGGTTACCAGATCAGCAAACAGTCAACCAGATCGACCATGTTGCGATCGACGTAAGGAACTCCTCAAGTATTTTAAATGTCCGAACATTCCGACATAGACTCCAACCACTACCAAGTTGCAGCCAAGGTACGTCTACGACTCAGTCGCTACAACATCAGGGAAATATTATGAGGTTTGAATCGCAACAAGCCGCCAGAACCTTTGCCTATCGCGTATCCCTTAACCTCTCCAGAATTCCTTCGAATCCAGCATCAAGTGCTGAAGACCAGTGGCTTAGATGCCAACAAATGATTAGAAATGCAGCAACTGGGGTTTTAGTTTCGCGCCCTCCACCCCGAAACCGCTGGTTTGATGAAGAGTGCCGACAAGCATATGCAGGAAAATGACTTGACTAAAAAGCGGAGCTGCACAGAAGGACGAGAGCGGCTCGTGAGCTCTACGAGCAAAAGAGGGGAAACCTGTAGAGATAAACAAGGAAACATTGTTGTGGAGGCACAGTCGGTGCTGAGAATATGGAAAAACCAATTATGTAGACTGAAAAACAGGCAGAGCGAACCATTCAATATTGACGATGAAAGACCTGAATTCTATCCACCCAAAATGAAGCGAGGATAGCAATATCTAAAGTCGAACAAGGCTGCCGGGCTCGCTGAACTATATTAAAGGTAGCAGGAGATGACTTACTAGAGAGCATACACTAACTTATTTCTAAGATTTGGTTGGATGAATGAAACCTGCCCGGTTCACAAGAAAGGAGACCCTATAAATTGCGCCAAATATAGAGGTATCAGACTCCTAAAAATCGCATATAAGATCCTGTCTGCCGTATTCTGTGAGCGCCTATCTGTGCGGTTTTAGTGTCGGGAAGACCACAATTGACCAAATATTCACACTACGATAGATCGTTGAGAACACTTAACAAGTCCATCTAAAGGCAAGGCGACGCGCTATGATGTGACTCCTTTAACTCTTTCTAAGGCGGGTAAAGATGTCCTTGGTATAGCTATTAAGATATCCTTGGTCATGTATTCGTTGATGGTTCTATCAACGATGAACTCTACGAGTTGTACAGCGACATCGACATGGTCTCACAAAACTACGCATTGGGCTGGGACATGTAGAGCCCGCAGAATCTTCGAATCCAATTTGGAGGGTCAACGCAGTAGAGGAAGACCTCGCCTTAGGTGGGGGAAAAAATTGAAAGGGGACCTCAATTAACTTGGAGTGCGCAACTGGAGGCAGTTAGCCAAAGACCTCGCTAATTGGAGAGGCTTATTGGTTGATACCCATGTCCACCCCGGACGGTTGCGCCTCCTTAGTAAGTAAATAAGTAAGTGCTACTATGGCCCTCGTATTGATTTCGAACGGCAACGCTATGTTGACTGGTTCATCAAAAGGACGCGATACGTCCTGGAGCCTTGTATCTATTGCAACGCTTAATTTCTTCACAGTATTTTGGCCTAGTGACGTCTGAAAAAGAAGCTAATGCTACTGCCATCAGCTACGGAATGCATTTTAAAAGAAGTGAATTGACAGAAGATCATTGATAAACATAAGGAAGGCTACAGTCCGCTTGGGGCGAACAGTATGATACCCTATCCTTATCCCTATGTACCCCAAAGAAAAAATTCATAAGGAAGATGATACATAGCATTTTATTTCATTCTATGAAATTTATAGAAAAAAAAAATTTTTTTTTGAAAAAACGCCCCCAAAAAGTGGGCGTGGTCAAAAACTTTGTATGGGCGATATATTGAACAAACTATTGGCTAAATATATTGTTAAACTTTTTTTTCGATTTCTATGAAAATTTTCAAAGAAAACAGCATTTTAGTGAAAAACTCGCACAAAAAGTAGGCGTGGCAAAAAATTGTATATGACAAATTTATAAAGGTAGGCAGTACCTACATATCTTGTGAAGGTTTTACAACTTTATCTCTCTAACTTTTAACACTTTACCATTTCGGGACCCTAAGGAGTATATTCTCTAAATTTCAGCTTCCTAGCTACATTTAAAGGCCTCAAAAGTTGATACGGACGGACGGACGGACATTGCTAAATAGTCTTAGGATTTGGTCCTGATCATAAATATATATACTTTTATGGGTCTACGACGAATATTAAGGGGTGTTACAAACTATGTGTCAAAATTAATATACCCTTAGGATAGGGTATAAAAATGACAGAGCCACTTAGGGACAATTTATCATCGTTTCCCTGACCTTGGACAGAAGGGCCTTCAATGCAATTGGTCGGTAGGATGAGGAAGGGCTGGAAATATGCAGTTTTCCATCTCGGGAAGATCCCTGAGGAGAGATAGAAAAGTTTAGGCTGTTGTTTTGCGATTTTGGAAGAGCACTTCCTTACATGTTCAGAGCTCAACAACTCTTGTCTAAATTTGCACTTACAACAAATCCGCACCCGAATAGAAACCCGTTTTGGTCCCTATATCAATCGCCATTTTTTCACCTTTCTCTTGCCCGCCCGACACAATTTCACAGCAGGAGAGCTGAACATTCCACAGCCGGTAGAAATAGGACTTGTTCGACCTAACTGCAACTATGAACGCCACCGTTGATTCCATACTTAGAATTCGTCTGCTGACGCTCGGAAACATATGGAAGTGTCTTAGTGAAATGAAACTCTTACTCCCAAGTGGTATTTATCCCATCACTATTTGAGATATTTGTCTAATATAGAACGTAAACAAAACGAATTGCAAAATACTTTGTTGCATTTAATGGCGATATTACCAGTTCTATCGAAAAGTTCGGATAACAATCTAAATTATTGATAAAACCATACATGATGGGCGTATGTATGTGTAAGCCGATGTCAGGTTAGACACGTCCCCTTTTCAGCATGCAAATCGAATTAGAAATGACCATTACCACTTCTGTTGAATGGTGTTACAACGTCGCTGAGTAGTTCAACTGCAGCAGCAATGAAATCTGTTCTCGTTCTTTTAACCGCAGTGCATCTCTCTCTAACGGCGACGATGTTCTTCTGACAATTAAAGGCATCAACAAACGGTTCAGCACAGAAACCAATATCTTCTTTGATTTTGGAGACAACGTCGAGTTAGGGAAATATAGTCAGGAGCTCGCTTTACCAAATGTCATTCTAACGCGTTCAGTTGAATTCAAATTCATCGATTCATGGGACAAGGATGTTCTCGCCGTCGTTCACGTCAATCCAAACTATGCTCAAATGGCACAGGAATCGCTAAGTCGCGTCCTCCGTAAGATGCATCAGGTGAACGTGCTTTTTGTCCTGCTAAATTCCACAGACCCTTACCCGACATTCGAATGGGCTTGGCAAAATGGATTCAAGAACTCTCTTGCCCTGCTTTGGACCAAAGGACGAAGGCAGCTCTTTGAGTTTCAACCATATCCCAAATTAATGGCAGTTGAAATTAGCAACATCACCGCGAACAGTCTTCAGAAAGAGCCAACCAACTTCTACGGCTATCCAATTCGAGTGCCTCTGCCTAACAATCCACCGTTCATCTTTCGATACACTGACCACGAGGGCAATTCCGTCATTAGCGGATTATTCTTCAACATTTTCCACCTCTTCGTCAAACATTACAATGCGACGATAGAAGAGGTGATCCTTCCCGGATCATATCCATCTGAATTCAATTTTTCAAACTATTTTAATGCGGTTTTTGAGGGCAAAGCGGATATGACAGCGATGCCTTTTTATAGATTCAACGAGGACATGCCTTACGCGCAAACGTTGTACTTAAATAGCTATCATTTGGTGGTTCCGATTGCGAAGCCTGTTGACGAATTCCTCTACATAGTGCTACCGTTCGAGATCTCCACGTGGACCGGAGCAGTAGTTACAGTTTTAGTATTTGCAATTGGAATACACTTTGCATACGGAAGGACAACCGGGCAATAGGACATAAGTCATGCTTTTCTGCAGGCATTGAGTGGAATATTAAACATTGGATATCCAATTAAGCTGCACAACTCGAAGGCCTTGGCAATGATGCAAGTAATACTCTCAATGGCTGGCATTTTGCTGTCAAGCACGTACCAGCGCTATCTGCTGAAGCCTCTAGTAAAGGCAATTGAAAAACCTATTATTTATTGTGCTGGAGCGTATATGTTTGCCTTGACATCACCTTTTGAAAGGTGAGGCAGGTCTATTTACAAAATTCAATGCCGATATCAATGACGAGGGCTTACGCACAGGGATGATGTGTTCGATTAGGCGGGATTTGGAAGATATTAAGCCGCTGGGATTGGAAAGGTTTTTTTTGCCTGGTTAATGCTGTTTGGAGGTCTTGGGCTGAGCTTGGGGTGCTTTGTCATTGAAGTCGTTTATTTCAAGAGGAATAAATGAAGATATTAAGAATAAAGGGATAGTTAACTTCATCAAGCAGTTAGGTGGTCAAAAATTGCGTTTTCTGATTTATCAAATGTAACGTTACCAAGAAATAAATAAAGAATACAGAAACCTTTTGTTATATAACTCACTAACTTAGATGATAGATGAAAGTCTTCGTCTTTGGAATGGAGGTTCGGTCTTCCTAGAAACTGGGGGCTGGAGCACGTTTGTCCATTCGCTCGATGTGGCCTAGGTAATGAAGTTAAACTTCTCGACTACCTTTAATGAGCACCAATATACCAGCAGAAGAAGAGGAAGCTATTATTGCTCCCAATAAATCTTCGGCTGAAAATCACCCAGCACCATCATTAAAGGTTTATCCGTTTATATGTACCTTTTTCAAGAACAGAAAAAGGTACAGGAGTTGGCGTTTTCTCTGAAAGACTTGCTATTAACCAGTCGTTTCGACTGACCGATCACTGCAGTGTCTTCCAAGCTGAGATCTATGTGGTTAAGAAAGCAGCACAGACTATCTTATCGATTGAACTACCAGCAATGGAAATAACCATCTGTGTGGATATTCAAGCAGCACTTAAAGCAATCGGCTCCAACCTCGTAAATGCGAAATGCGTTATAGATTGCCTCTTGGCACTCAGGGCTATACGTAATTAATCAGTTCTACTTTGCTGGGTTCCTGGACACGTTGGGGTGGAAGGGAACGAAAAAGCGGATGGCCAAATATGGCTTAGCGGACGGAGAGGTGCTACCGCCTTTCAACACTGCTAAGACTTTAATTGACGGCGTCAACACACATTTGGCTAAGGAACAATGGAACAACACCAACGGTTACGTCATAACCCGAAGTCTGTGGCCTATTGTTGACACCAAAAGATCAAAGTCCCTTGTCTCTCTTAATAGAATTCAAATCCGGATGCTCGTCGGGATATTAACCGGACACTGCATCAAAGGAAACATAGCTAAAAGGCTAGGCCTCTTTGCAAAGAACTTCTGCAGAAGCTGCAGTGACGAGGAGCAAATAGAGTCCGTGAAACATCTTCTATGCCACTGCCCAGCTCTACAAGAACGGCGCTCATCATGCATGGGAGTACGGTACTTCGAAAGTCTGGACGACTTGGCTAGGGTACCTCTATCAGACATAAAACTATTCCTCGACATATCGAAGTGGTTTTGTAAGCCACATGTCCTCTTATGTTTAAATAGGGTACTCACAATGGGCTTTCACGGCCTCTGGGTGAAATTTGCGTTTGCTGCAAAACTGCCGTCCAAACCTAATCTTAGATGAATTTTTTTATGCTGATGAGGATGACCCGTTAATTATTCAAAACGAGAAGGAAGAACCGTTGCTTATCTAAATCCAGACTGAAGAACAACATAATATGCCGCTTTAAGATCGGGGTCCCCGAAGAACTGCGAAGTAGCTGTTAGGATTGCAAGTCCAACAGCAGCAAGGGACATCCAACATCGAAGAATCGGCCAGAATGTCACAGTCGACAGCTATATCATTGAGGTACTAAGAGGCTTTGTCTACCTCGGGTCCGATATTACATCTGAAAACGACATCTCCTCGATAAAGAATAAGGCTTTTCCATCGCTGTTTCTTTAAGCTGATAAGGCTCAAGGTAGTAAAGCCATCTTCCAAACAACTAAGGAAACTTTATATAAGACCCTTATAATTGTTTCTAAGGTCTATACATTTTTCGAAAATAATCTTCGACTCTAATTGGAGGGAAAACGCAGTAGAGGAAGCTCCCGCTTTAGGTGGCGCGCACAAGTGTAATAGTAGGAGAGTTAGTGAACGATTTGAGTATGGTGCTATTACAAGAGTAAACATTTCTTGACTAGTAATTTTGGACCTACTAATCAAGAAAATAACGGTCTGGCAGGCTTTAACGCTCGCCATGTAAGGATCGCTATATAACGTTCGGTGTTTCAGAGCCTACCGCCCTAAGCTATTTAAGCGAAGCACGCTCTTTTATGCTGTTTAAGCGCAGCTCGCTGTAAAGTAGGCAAATTACTGCCGCAATTGAATCAGAGCCAAGGTTGTGTTCAGGACTCATTTTATTTACCAAACTTCTTCCTATTTATACAATTCCTATTCTTAGCACTAGCTCACAATGCTCACAATGTCAGCCGATATGATTGAATTTTTATATCTTGGAACGATATTGTCCTTCCTTTCTTTTAAAGGGTGATCCATTTCGAGGTTCCCTACTTTTTTAAAGAAAAAAACACAGAAAATTCAAATTTAATGGAGAATGTTTATTATCATTTGAAAGAACATTCTTTGGCATTTATTTTTTGAAGATTATGTCTATCAAATGTTGGCCGTTGCTACGTCACAGATGGTCCATCCGTTGAGTCCAATTTTCGATCACTCGTTCGAGCATTTCGACTGGTAACTGGCGTGATGTTTTCCTCCAAGGCCTGAATCGAAGCGGGTTTGTCGGCATAAGCTTTTGACTTTACATATCCCCACAGGAAAAAGTCTAACGGTGTGATATCACACGATCTTGGTGGCCAATCGACCGGCCCAAAACGTGAAATTATGTGCTCACCGAAATGTTCTCTCAATAAGTCCATTGATTGATGCGATGTGTGGGAAGTGGCGCCGTCTTGCTGAAACCAAATGTCGCCGAGATCACGAGCTTCAATTTCAGGCATCAAATAGTCGGTTATCATGGCACGATAACGGTCGGCATTGACGGTTACGTTCGCACCGGCATAATTTTTTAAGAAATATGGACCGATGATTCCACCGGCCCACAAACCACACCAAACCGTTGTTTTTTCTGGATGAAGTGGCAGTTCTTCAATCTCTTCAGGTTGCTCTTGGTCCCAAATGCGGCAATTTTGTTTGTTTACATACCCATTGAGCCAGAAATGGGCCTCATCGCTAAGCAAAATTTGCCTCGAAAACGTCGGATCTTCTTGGAACTTTTCAAGAGCCCATAGAGCGAAGCGATGTCGCTTGGGAAGGTCGAGCGTATTTTGTACGCTTTCAATTTAAGATCTTGACGTAAAATGCGCCAAGTCCTTCCATACGTCAGTCCGAGTTGCTGCGAACGGCGCCGAATCAACTCTCTACGGTCTTCGTGTACACTCTCAGCTACGGCCGCTATATTTTCTTCACAGCGTGCTGGACGTGGTCTATTCGGTCGAATATTATCCAATAATGAATGCTGGGACTCAAAATGGGTGATGGTGTTGCGAATAGTACGCTCAGTAGGCCGATTATGTTGACCATAAGTTGAGCGAAGTGCACGAAACACATTCCTCACAGAACGTGAATTTTCATAATAAAGTTGAACAATTTGTAAACGTTGTTCACGCGTAGGTCTTTCCATTATGAAATGCCAAACAATACTAAACAAAAATAACATGACAGCATGACACGACTCACACGTGATCTGTCAAAAAAGGCTATTGAAAAAAGTATCTCTACTTGGATCACCCGTTACATACGATGGTTGCGGTCTCCTTTTTGAAAAAGGAGAAAATTACATAACTTTGGAAACTCACTCGTGATCAAAAGATCAAGGTCAAATGAGACCAATGCCCGGTCGTGTCGCCGAGTAGTCTCCTATCAATATCATAATATGCTTGATGCAAAAGGAACATAACAAACTTCTAGCAAAGCAGACTGAAGAAATGAAAAAAAAACTTTTAAAAAGGCAAATGGATTTGAGACAGAAAAAACCTGAAAATACATAGCTGAAAATCACAGATCCAGATTTTAAGAAAAGGAAGCTGGAATTGCAAGAGCAAGTACTTCGGGATGTCAATAACAACAAAAACTTTTAACTTACTTTTTTATGATTAAATTAATGATACATACAAGTTCTCCATAAACAATTTTTAATTTGGTTCCGTGATGACTCTGCCATATTTCTCATAATTGTGTCACCAATATCGATGGGCAAAAAGAGTCGGTATTCGTCGTCTTCCATATTAAATTTGATGCACACTTGATGGCGCGCTGCGCATACTTTAATAGTTCGTGCGGCTTCCTCTGGTTTTCATATAGTGCAATTCCCTCCTTTGTAAAGGGGGGTTTTTTTCTTAGAGGTATCGAACTTTGAAATGGAATAAAACAAAGATGATTTTTTCAAATTTACTATTCTGGCATTATAATTTAAATATGGTTTCTGGCATATGTCTAATCTGGAGGTCGAGTTTTCGATGACTTTTACCATAATTTGTGGCCGTATATCGGTAATAACGCGTCAATTTTGTCCTCCAAGTGGTCACTTATTTCGGGCTTGTAGGCGTAGACTATCGACTTCACATATCCTCACAGAAAATAGTCAAGCGCCCTGAAATCGCACTATCTAGGAGGCCAATTAACGGGTCCGTAACGTGAAACTTTGCGGTTAGCAAACGTATAAATTCAATAAAACAATTCTGTGTGACATGTTGCGCCATCTTGTTGAAACCACAGCTTCTGCACATCATGGTTGTTCAATTGATGAACGAAAAAGTCAGCAATCATGGGTCTATAGCGGCCACCATTGACTGTAACGTTCTGGCCAGCATAGTTTTTAAAGAAGTACGGACCAATTATTCCACCACGGTATCTCAACATACACTTGAGGATTATCGTCACTCCAAATACGGCAGTTTTGTTTATTGACGTATCCATTCAACTAAAAGTGAGCTTCACCGCAAAACAAAATTCGCTGATACGTATTTCGAACAAAAGTTTCGCGGAGAAAAAGTGTGCCCAAATTCAAGCTAAGTGTATGAAGAGTCTGTATCAGATTTTACACAGGTGGCGAGAGTATTGCGAGCAACTTTTTGACGAACAGTTTTCCTGGCTATATTTTCCAGGAGCCGCCCCCAACAATGAAGAAGTGACCGACATAACAGTCGAAGAAGTTGGGAAAGCAGTCAAGAACTCCAAGAAGAGAAAAGCGATGGGAGACATCGGGCTCAGATGGCTCATGATTCTTATCTCCAAACTCATGAGAGGTGATCCAATGCCCAATCAGTGGAGGGAGGGAAAGTTACCTTCTTCCTTTGCACAAAGAAAAGGCAGATGAGCGTTCAATTAAGTTGATTTCACACGCCATGAAGATCGTTTAGTGGTAAATTAGATGACCGCTTAAGACAACTAATATGGCTGCCTGATGCCCAGTGCGGGTTTGTCGAGTGTAAATCAACCACAGATGCAATCCAAAGTATAAGGATCATAATGGCATGCAAACCCATTCTGGTTAGTTTTGAAAAAGCATTCGATAGACAACCAAGACAACGGGGAGTTCCTAAAACCTACGTACAGATGATCATGGACATGCACGCAGGAGCGAAGACAAAAGTCAGATGTCCCACAGGAGTCACCGATTAATTCCCAATTAAAACCAGTGTTCACCAGGGAAGCGTCTGAAGGCCTTTGCTCTTTATTACAGTCCTTGGTTACCTGGGAAAAGTGGCGGACCCTACAGTGCATCGGTTGTTCTTTGCTGACGATGGAGCCATCATAAGTATCAGACTTCCCTGCAATGAGCACTTGATGTTTGGATAAATGCTTTAGAGGGGAATGGTTATCGTATTAGCCAGAAAAAAAAGACAGAGTATCTGTACTACCCATTCTCTGACCCAAGTCAACCCATTCCGGACATTTATTTGAATAGGGTGGTGGATCCCAAATGTGAAAAGTTCAAATATCTGGGATCAATGTTCAACAGCGAAGCAACCGTTGATGACAACATCAATCATCCTGTAAGCGTAGGGTGGATGAAGTGGCAGGAAAACTCTGCCATCTTCTGTGACCGAAAAACGTCCCCTAAGCTTAAATGAAGGCTCTATACGCTCACATACGGTTCACAATGCTGGACAATGTACAAAAAGTATAAGGGCAAGTTGACAGTAGCTGAGATGAAGATACTTTGCATGACAGCAGGAGTAACAAAGCTTGATCGAATAAGAAGTTCCAGAAGCAGCCTTCATCAAAGAACCCATCTCGAAAAATTTGGAGCACAACCGACTCAGTTTGTATTGTCATTTTCAAAGGAATGATCCTACAAACTCCGTCAACGTTCCCTTACAATCGCGTAAAAGAGGCAGGCCTAAAAACTCTTGGATCACATAAATGCAGAAACACCACCACTTGATGGCCGCAATGATGAAGTGATTCAAAATCGGGAGGCCTGCAGATATTGTTTTAAAGTCGAACCGGCGGACCAGTAGGAATGCAGTGAAGTGGGAGGGTTATGATCCCTATAATCCCGATCATAATCTCGTCGTTAAATGGAAAAAAGAAGAAGTATTTCGAACAGAACCATGATTTTCAAAATGAATTTACACGTCTTTACGTCCATAGGCATCTATTCATGTTGAAATGCGAAAGCAAAATAAAAATAAATCATCTCTTGACAGCCGCCAGTTAAAATAGTGTTGCCAACTTAAAGTTTTATACCTTTACCTCTACACCCTTAATAAACCTATACATCTCTCGATTTTGCATCGGCATTTGGAATGAATTCAATTATAGTTTGCTTTTCTGCTGTTGTCAGAATGTGACCTATATGGAGTCATCAACCAGGGTTCCAAACATCCGCTTATAAAAAAAGAAATAAAAATATTAAAATACATTTTTAAGAATATATTGAAAGAATTTACCAAGGATTCTGCTGTTATCTCCATTTCTAAAAGCTTCCTGTATTCCATGTATTGACCATATGACAGAATCGTGAGAACTCCCTCCAAAGCTTGCATTTACGCATTTGATTTTCATTTGGTTCTGGAATATCTTTAACGAGTATTAGTTAATAATAATAATAATAATAATATATATAGAATGTAGTATACTGCGACCTTGTGGTCTATTTTGCCCCCTACCTTGGAGAGGTTTTGCTCCGAGAGCCCCCTCACAGCTTAATTCGCCGGGAATTATGTTGGAGTGCTTATCCTCTGGCTCTGGCCTTGGCAAGGAAAACCCTACTCGGAGGACATCATTCAGTCCAGTTTCCTATAATCTGAGAATGAATAGTGGATCCGTGGTTAATAAATCGTTTTCTTGAATTTGGTGTTTTCCCAAATATTTAAACCTTTTTTGGGTCAGTGCCCAGCAGGATTCCAGTATGTGTTCTGGAGTTTCCGTGGACTCATTGCAGTATCTGCAGAGACCTTTATCTGATATCCCTGAGCTTAGACTGCCCCCTTAGGAAACCAGTTAGGATACGTAGGTTATTTTTGCTACGACTGATGCATGCCTTAAATCTTTTAAGATTATAATTTCCTAAGAACTTTTTGGCTTGTCTCAGACCTTGGAGATCTCGAAAGGTTCGCGTAGTGTATGTTCCCCTATCCCGCGGAATGGTTTAGGTCCTATGAAGGGTGTTGCTGCCCCTTTTTTCGCTAGAGAGTTCGCCACCTCGTTACCAATAATGCCCACATGGCCTGGTATACAGAAGACAGATACTCTATTTTTCTTGCTCAATTTGTTGGGACTTTGTAAGCATTCCCATACAAATTTGGATTTAATGACAAAGGAGTCCAGTGCTTTGATAGCTGCTTGACTATCCGACAGTTTCGTTACAGTTTCTGTAATTCTTTCCGAGACTGATTCGAACACATCTCTCTATGGCGCATACTTCTGCTTGAAAGATACTGGTACTCTTGCCCATAGATTTGTAATGTTTCGTTCTTGGCCCAAATACTCCTTCATCAGTAATTAAATGTCTTTTGAATACCTCAAGTGTCTCACTAACAACTACGCTCACAGTCTGTTGCGCCATGTCCGATGTGCACATCTTGTCCGTCGGTCCGTCTGTCTGTCTGTCTGTATGTCTGGGAGCCGTATGGTGAAACGGTTCGACGGATTTGCTTCAAAGTTTGTATATAAAGTTTTTGGGGTTACATCTCGGGGCATCTATTTATTTTTTGCTTTATCTTCTGAAATTACGGTACCTGCCATACAATTTTTTTTTGTGAAAAACACTTATCCCTATTTTTCTCGAAAAAGGATTTTCATGGATTTTGTTTTTATACCCTATCCTACCTGTATATTAATTTTGACACATAGCTTGCAACACCCCTTAATATTCGTCGTAGACCCATAAAAGTATATATATTTATGATCAGGACCAAATCCTAAGACTATATAGCAATGTCCGTCCGTCCGTCCGTACGCAATTTTTAGGCCTTTAAAATTAAGCTAGGAAGCTGAAATTTGGACACATATTCCCTAGGGCTCCGAAATGGTTAAGTGTAAAATTTTTTTGAATACGCCCACTGCCACGCCCACAATTTAGAAAAAATCGTTTTAAAGCTAAAGTTAGAGAGATAGAGTGTTACAACCTTCACAAGATACGTAGGCACTGCCCTGCTTTATAAGTTTGTCATATAAAGTTTTTTGCCACGCCTACTTTTTGTGGGCTTTTTTCACTAAAATGCTGTTTTCTTCGAAAATTTTCATAGAAACCGAAAAAAAATGTTTAACAATATATTAAGCCAATATTTTTCTAAATATATCGCCCATACAAAGTTTTTTGCCACGCCTACTTTTTGTGGGCGTTTTTCACTAAAATGCTGTTTTCTTCGAAAATTTTCATAGAAACCGAAAAAAAATGTTTAACAATATATTAAGCCAATATTTTTCTAAATATATCGCCCATACAAAGTTTTTTGCCACGCCTACTTTTTGTGGGCTTTTTTCACTAAAATGCTGTTTTCTTCGAAAATTTTCATAGAAACCGAAAAAAAATGTTTAACAATATATTAAGCCAATATTTTTCTCAATATATCGCCCATACAAAGTTTTTGGCCACGCCCACTTTTTGGGGGCGTTTTTAAAAAAAATATTTTTTTTCTATAAATTTCATAGAATGAAATAAAAAGCTATCCATCATCTTCCTAAGGCTTTTTTTCTTTGGGGTACATAGGGATAAGGGTAGGGTATCATACTGTTCGCCCCAAGCGGACTGTAGCCTTTCCTTATGTTTTTTTACTAAGGATATTTGGAATGGGGTCAAAAATGCTCCAACGATTTTGATAATTTTATGTATTTCGAACAATTATGTTAAAAGTGTCCAATGTGCGAAATTACATCAAAATCGTATTTGCCGTTTTTGAGAAAATCTAATTTTTCAAAACTTAAAAAGTGATTTAAATAAATTTGTCACCGTTCATTTTGCGATTCAAAAACGCATCTCATGTACCGATAAAGTTTCGTACGAAGCAGTCGTGCCCTTTATTTTTATGTGTATGCGAAATGCGGATGGATTGTGGGCATACGGATACGAAATGAATTGGTTAAAGAGAAGTGAATGTAGATCTTTTCTCCTTTGATTCCTTCTCTCTTGGCGCACGAAACATAAGAAATAGAATCATTCCTTTTGGTACCTAATCTAGTTTTGGTTTCCTCTTTTTCTTTTTCTTTCGTATTTTTCCATTAAATTTGTAAGAGATCAAGGAAGATTTATTACATACGAATTAGGGATTGAATAAAAGTAACGAATGTAACGACTAATGACATTTTTTTTTAACTAATACTCAAACCTAGAGTATTGAATTTGTCTTCATTTGAGTCCCCAACTTAACGTGTCCTTCTATAGATATTACAGATCTTAAATAATACGAGGATAGAGAATCTTGAACAAATATTTATTTCCTGTTTTCCTAATATATATTTTTTTAAAAACTGAGAGATGAAATAATATTTGAAAAATGATTTCATTTATAAATTTCTCATAAAATTTTATGTTTGTGTACGAGTTTATCATATCATTTAGCAGTTGACAAGAAAAAAACTTAAACGAACGAAACGAAGAATATGCGAAGTTTAATACAAAATTTTGATAAATTGTTTTTTTTCCAGCAAGTCGTTTTTAATGCCGTCTATTTCTCGTGTATGTGAAACACAAATTTTTAAGTGATTAAGGAAATCGTCGAGAGTGTCCCTACTCACTGTACTCTGTCCAACATTCAAAAGTTTTTTGACAGATTAATAGAAAAGTTTGTGGAAATTTTAAGTGAAATGTGGAAATGCCTTGGATTGGAAAGTCGACATTCGAAACAATCGTTTTGCTTGTTTGTTTGATTGTTGATAGCGTCTTTTCCTCGTTAACTTCAAGGCCGACCAGTTTCGCCTGTTCTTCATCATCGATGAAAGCTTCTATCATTACGAGATAGCTCATCTCTATGCCGAAATGCGGTGCATATTTGGAACAGTTCAGATGACCACATTTCTTGGCTCACGCGATATAGCTGAATCTCTTTTGCCGGAATCTGGACTCTCGCCAACATTTCCATTTTTATGTACATATTAACCCAAAGTGACTGAGAAGAGAATTAAACTCAGCATAGAAGATTAAAACATGAATCTTAGTATTTAGTTCTTAGTTTACGGATGGTCTATAGATTAAGCCAAATTAGCTTGTGAGTGTTGGCCATTTGTTGTCGAAAACATTGTTGCATTTACTAGCGGTGTTCCTAGTGTCATCAAAAAGCTACGATAACAATCTTAATTATGGATTGGTACGACAGTTCTATGTTCGCACAGGGACACTTTAAATTTTGTGTAACCTAATGTCAGGTTTTACACGTCGCGTCCTCTTTAAATAATGTGATACTTTAAGACACGCAAATCGAATTATGAATGACCATTGCAACTTCAGTTGGATTGTGTTACAACGTGGCTGAGTAGTTCAAGTACAGCAGCCATGAAATCTGTTATCGTTCTTTTAACCGCAGTGCATCTCTATCAAACTGCCGCAGAGTATAACGGCGACGATGTTCTTGTGATAATTAAGGCCATCAACAAACGGTTCAGCACAGAAACCAATATCTTCTTTGATTTTGGAGACAACGTCGAGTTAGGGAAATATAGTCGGGAGCTCGCTTTACCAAATGTCATTCTAACGCGTTCAGTTGAATTCAAATTCATCGATTCATGGGACAAGGATGTTCTCGCCGTCGTTCACGTCAATCTAAACTATGCTCAAATGGCACAGGAATCGCTAAGTCGCGTCCTCCGTAAGATGCATCAGGTGAACGTGCTTTTTGTCCTGCTAAATTCCACAGACCCTTACCCTACCTTCGAATGGGCTTGGCAAAATGGATTCAAGAACTCTCTTGCCCTGCTTTGGACCAAAGGACGAAGGCAGCTCTTTGAGTTTCAACCATATCCCAAATTAATGGCAGTTGAAATTAGCAACATCACCGCGAACAGTCTTCAGAAGGAGCCAACCAACTTTTACGGCTATCCAATTCGAGTGCCTCTGCCTAACAATCCACCGTTCATCTTTCGATACACTGACCACGAGGGCAATTCCGTCATTAGCGGATTATTCTTCAACATTTTCCACCTCTTCGTCAAACATTACAATGCGACGATAGAAGAGGTCATCCTTCCCGGATCATATCCATCTGAATTCAATTTTTCAAACTATTTTAATGCGGTTTTTGAGGGCAAAGCGGATATGACAGCGATGCCTTTTTATAGATTCAACGAGGACATGCCTTACGCGCAAACGTTGTACTTAAATAGCTATCATTTGGTGGTTCCGATTGCGAAGCCTGTTGACGAATTCCTCTACATAGTGCTACCGTTCGAGATCTCCACGTGGACCGGAGCAGTAGTTACAGTTTTAGTATTTGCAATTGGAATACACTTTTCACACGGAAAGACAACCGGACAATGGGACTTTAGTCGTGCTGTTCTGCAGGCATTGAGTGGAATTTTAAACATTGGATACCCATTTGAGCTGCACAAATCGAAGGGTTTGGCAATGATGCTCGTAACACTTTCAGTGGCTGGCATTTTGCTGTCAAACACGTACCTGGCCCAACATTCGACTTTTCTAACAACCTTGGTGTATGAAAAACAGATAACTACGGTTGAAGAAGCCTTGGCCTCAAGGTATCCCATCACAGTGGCAGAGGATGTCGTTCTAATGTGCCGTCTATTTGGTTGTTCCGAAGAGATTTCGAAAAAAATCCACGTAGTTTCTGATGCAGAGAATCTTCAGAATCGTCTGGAGATGAATGCGTCCGTGATTGATGTCTTGGCAGTCGAAAAGTTAAATTTTTATACCCATCAGCAGAGCTATCCGCGAAAGCCTTTGGTGAAAGTAATCGAAAATCCTATTATTTACTGTTCTGGAGCGTTTATGTTTTCCTTGACGTCACCCAATGTAAACTTGTATAGCACCTACCTGCATAGGTTCATTGAGGCAGGTCTTTTATCGAAACTAAGTGCCGATAGCAATAACGAGGGTATACGCACCGGCATGATAAGTTTTATTAAGCTGGATTCACCAGAGTTGGAGCCGCTTAAAGTGAAACGATTTTATTTGGCCTGGTTATTGCTATGCGGAGGTCTTGGCCTGAGCTTGGGATGCTTTCTCATCGAAGTCGTTTATTTTAAGTTAAGATGAATAAATGAAGATATTTAATTGACAGGAAAAGTTGAGGTATTCAACATAAACAAGTTTTGTAAGTAAGAAAAATACGTTGCAAACTTGGTTTCCTGATTTATGGAATAACATTTTTATCTTAGAAGTGAATTGTAATTTAATAATCAAGCAAATTAATTAATAAAAGAATAGTTTTCACAATTTTGAATATTTTTTTCTGATACAGGCTTTCTGTCTCTGTCGGACATTGAAGCATACTTGAAATTTTAAAGCAGGGGGAGCTTACGTCACTTACTGATTGCGAGAAACCAACCAGCCAGACTTAACGACTAACTGATTCCTGCAGTATTTGACAATTGACATTGATGGAACTGCCCTCAAAGGAAGTAACCATCTGTGTGGACAGTCGAGTAGCACTTAAGGCAAACCTTGATGTGATTGCCTGCTGATTCTTAGGGCAATAAGTCATCTCTCGGTTGTACTATGCTTTGTTCTCGGACACGTTATATAGGGTCCGCCAAATAACCTTTTTTTTAAAACAGGGCGCAAAACATCGAGTGTAGCTTCGGCTGTGTGGCACGTAGCGCCGTCCTGTTGAAACCAAATGTTGCCAATATCCTCCTCTTTAATTTTTGTGAACAAAAATTCGTTCAACACGGCCCGATAACGATCGCCATTGACTGTAACGGCCACTCGTTTCCCATTAAAAAAATTAAAAATTGCCCAATTATGCCGCAATATTTCCCAGCGTTGTTCAAGCGTATACACAACCATATTCGTTCAGCGGTATAGCGGTATATTATCTGTCAAATCAGACATGAGCTAAGTGTTACCATTCGCGAAATAAGCACTAGTTGAAAAAAAAAACGTTAGATGGTGGACCCTATAGTTGAAGGAAACTAAACAGGGGATGAAATGATTTTTTACGGCTCGTATCTAAGGCCACCACGGTTTTCAACACGCCTAAGAGTTTAATCGATAGTTTCACTACACATGTTCCTCTGGAACAATGGAACAACACTGGTGTTTCACCCGAGGTGGTTGGCGCAATATAAACATCTGGTCTGGTCTGGATCAAAGCCGCTAGACATTCTTTATCGACGCGCGTCGGAATACTGCATCCTTGGCATCATGGCCATGGCCAATGGGCTTGGAGTCTTTACAAACAATTTCTGCAGAAGCCCTAGAATTCTAGAGGAAATCGAGTCGGCTCTGCTCTATCCTTCCGCATATCCTTCATGTGAGCACGGTTCTTTGACAACATGGACGACTTGGCTGGGATGCCAATCAATAAATGAAATTAAAGGATTTCTAAACAGGTATAAATGCTTTTTCTAATCACATGTCCTTACATGTACAAAATTGGGGTATTCTATGGCTTCTGGGTGAAATTGCACTTGAGGCAAACAGCCATCTTAACCCAACCTAATATACCTTTTTATTAATCCCAATACCTGAAGTTTTCTTTGAGAATGTGAGTCCAGCTGACCATCTCGGCATAGATAATTAAGGTTAGTTTTTAGAACTGTGGAGTTTTACAGTTCAATCGCTATAAAAAAATATAAATTTTAGGCGTGGGCCGTACAGGACCCAACTACTGTGTGTACGAATATATATTTTTTTTTGACACGAATGGAAGGGACCTACAATTTAACGCCGATTCCAAACAGCAATAAAGTTTTTCGAGAAGCTTCTTATGACAGTTCTTACTCTTGGATGTTTCCTCCATTTTGTCATCGAGAATATTAGAAGTTCATTCGAATGGGTCATCCCTGTGGGCTACATTCTTGCATTTAAAAGCTATAAACATTTTATTTATTGATTAGTTCTACCATTCTACAGGCAAACAATTCGAATTGGCTCCTTGCGAGCTTCGAATTATGTGTAGCCTAATGTCAGGTTTTACACGTCCACTTGAACTAATGTATTATTTTCGGACACGCAAATCGAATAGGAACCTTCAACTGCTACTTCGGCTGCATTGCACTGCAACGTCGCTAGATAGTTAGATAGTTCAACTGCAACCGCCATGAGATTTATTATAATTCTCCTTACCGCGGTGAAACTATATCAAATTGCTGCAGAGTACAATGGCGACGATGTCCTTCTTACAATTAAAGGCATCAACAAGCGGTTCAGCACAGAAACGAACATCATTTTTGATTTTGGAGACAACGTCGAGTTAGGGAAATATAGTCGGGAGCTCGCTATACCAAATGTCATTCTAACGCGTTCAGTTGAATTCAAATTCATCGATACATGGGACAAGGATATTCTCGCCGTCGTTCACGTCACGACAATTCACTCTGCTCATATGAACATGGAAGCACTTAGTCGCGTCCTTCGTAAGATGCATCAGGTGAACGTGCTTTTTGTCCTGCTAAATTCCACAGACCCTTACCCGACCTTCGAATGGGCTTGGCAAAATGGATTCAAGAACTCTCTTGCCCTGCTTTGGAATAAAGGACGAAGTCAGCTCTTTGAGTTTCAACCATATCCCAAATTGATGGCAGTTGAAATTAGCAACATCACCGCGAGCAGTCTTCAGAAGGAGCCAACCAATTACCACGGCTATCCAATTCGAGTGCCACCACCGTTCATTTTTCGGTACACTGACCGCCGGGGTAATTCCGTCATTAGCGGACTATTCTTCAACATTTTCCACCTCTTCGTCAAACATTACAATGCAACGATAGAAGAGGTCATTCTTCCCGGATCATATCCGTCTGAATTCAGTTCTTCGGCCCATTTCAATGCTGTTAGGGACGGTACGGCGGACATGGCAGCCATACCTCTAAACAGAATCAATGAAGATTTTCCTTACTCACTATCGCTGCTTTTGCATGGTTATCATTTGGTGGTTCCATACGCAAGGCCAGTCGATGAATTCGTCTACATAGTGCTGCCGTTTAAGATCTCCACGTGGACCGGACTTACAGTGACAATTTTAGTGTTTGCTATTGGAATACATTTTGCAACCAGGAGAGCAGCCGGACAGTGGGACTTTAGTCGTGCTCTTTTGCAGGCATTGAGTGGAATTTTAAACGTGGCTTATCCATTTGGGCTGCACAAATCGAAGGTTTTGGCTATGATGCTTGTTTTGCTCTCAGTGGCTGGCTTTTTGTTGTCAAACACTTACCTGGCTCAACATTCGACATTCCTAACTACTCTGGTATATAAGAAACAAATAAATACTATTGAAGAAGCCCTCGCCTCAGAGCTTCCTATCGCAATAGTGGCGGAGGATATGCCTATACTGTGCTGTGTCTTGGATTGTTCTAAAAAGATCGCGAGGGATATCCAATACGTTTCGAATTCAGTGTATCTAAAATACCTTCGGGAGCTGAACACGTCAGTGATTTATCTTGCGGGAGATCAAAAGTTTAATTTTTATTCCCATCAGCAGAGCTATCTGCGGAAGCCTTTGGTGAAGTTAGTCGAAAAACCGATTATGCATTTCGCTGCATCTCCTTGAAGTCAACTTATGAAAGCTTGTATTCGTCCTACCTTCAACGGGTCATTGAAGGTGGTATTTTTTCAAAGTTCTATGCCAATACCAATCACGAGGGTATACTTACAGGTATGATATGTTTCGTTAGGCGGGATGCGCCAGAAATTCAGCCGCTCGGAATGAATCGATTTTATTTGGCTTGGTTTTTACTGCTCGCTGGCTTTGGACTAGGCTTGGGATGCTTTCTTATGGAACTCGTTTATTTTAAGTGGACAGCAAGAAATAAAGAAATAAAAAAATATTTTTTTTCTCTTGATATGTTTGTTTAGCTATAAAAAGTATACTTCGTTAATTGTTTAACTGTATTAAGTTTAATCACATAAAAAATAAAATAATAAAATGTTCACATGCACAGCATGCCTCTCTATTAATGTATGGAAAGTAAAGTGGATTCTTTAAAAACTAAATAAAGGGTGATCCATTTCGAGGTTCCCTACTTTTTTAAAGAAAAAAAAACAGAAAATTCAAATTTAATGGAGAATGTTTATTATCATTTGAAAGAACATTCTTTGGCATTTATTTTTTGAAGATTATGTCTATCAAATATTGGCCGTTGCTACGTCGCAGATGGTCTACCCGATGAGTCCAATTTTCGATCACTCGTTCGAGCATTTCGACTGGTAACTGGCGAATGACACGCGTGATGTTTTCCTCCAAGGCCTGAATCGAAGCGGGTTTGTCGGCATAAGCTTTTGACTTTACATATCCCCACGGGAAAAAGTCTAACGGTGTGATATCACACGATCTTGGTGGCCAATCGACCGGCCCAAAACGTGAAATTATGTGCTCACCGAAATGTTCTCTCAATAAGTCCATTGATTGATGCGATGTGTGGGAAGTGGCGCCGTCTTGCTGAAACCAAATGTCGCCGAGATCACGAGCTTCAATTTCAGGCATAAAATAGTCGGTTATCATGGCACGATAACGGTCGCCATTGACGGTTACGTTCGCACCGGCATAATTTTTAAAGAAATATGGATCGATGATTCCACCGGCCCACAAACCACACCAAACCGTTGTTTTTTCTGGATGAAGTGGCAGTTCTTCAATCTCTTCAGGTTGCTCTTCGTCCCAAATGCGGCAATTTTGTTTGTTTACATACCCATTGAGCCAGAAATGGGCCTCATGGCTAAACAAAATTTGCCTCGAAAACGTCGGATCTTCTTGGAACTTTTCAAGAGCCCATAGAGCGTAGCGATGTCGCTTGGGAAGGTCGAGCGGCTTCAGTTGTTGCACAAGCTGTATTTTGTAGGCTTTCAATTTAAGATCTTGACCATTCCATACGTCAGTCCGAGTTGCTGCGAACGGCGCCGAATCGACTCTCTACGGTCTTCGTGTACACTCTCAGCTACGGCCGCTATATTTTCTTCACAGCGTGCTGGACGTGGTCTATTCGGTCGAATATTATCCAATAATGAATGCTGGGTCTCAAAATGGGTGATGGTGTTGCGAATAGTACGCTCAGTAGACCGATTATGTTGACCATAAGTTGAGCGAAGTGCACGAAACACATTCCTCACAGAACGTGAATTTTCATAATAAAGTTGAACAATTTGTAAACGTTGTTCACGCGTAAGTCTTTCCATTATGAAATGCCAAACAATACTAAACAAAAATAACATGACAGCATGACACGACTCACACGTGATCTGTCAAAAAAGGCTATTGAAAAAAAGTATCTCTACTTGGATCACCCGTTATATACAAACGCCCCTACCGGAACCGGAACGTAGCCTGGGGTGCCTTAGGATCCACATGGCAACCTGCCGCTGTCCAAACAGTTGAACCACCACTGACCACTGTGCCCACTTTCTTGTTGGGACTACATTCTCGACTGCCTAACAAGAAAAGGCTGAGGACTTTCGGTATTAGAGGTATAAGCAGACTTGGAGTAGCCAGACCCCACAAAGAGCTGCTGAGTGAGAAACTCTTCACCACTTACCTACCAATGATCCCCGAGACATAATCAAATTGGTAACCAAAACCACCCTATGTTAGCAGCTATCATATAAATAAAAAGCCCGTGGTATGATGATGCATCAAAAAAAAGTGAAAGATGTTGCACAAATCACGACGATGTTTCGGGCATTCGCAGTCTCCAAGCTAAAGGAGATTGAAGAGTGTGTCGGTCATTGTACCGTCTAGCTCGAAGCTCGGAATTTAGTCTCTTCGAAATAGAGATGGAAACAAGGTCACCGAAGCACAAAAAACTGGTGTTGAAGTAGCATTTCCAGCAGCTGTTAAATATGCATCACGAAGGTTAATATATAGTACCAGCATCGGTCAATGTGAAAGCAATTCCACATTTCAGTTAAGACGTATAACCTGAGCTTTTAAGTGTTCATAGACCAACCCATCGACCAATGAGTTGGAAGAAACCATGTCCGACCCCGATGGTTCGACTGTCAACACCGGGGGATCTAAGTGTCGGGATCTAAGTGTCGGGATCTAAGTGTCGGGATCCTAGTTGCCTCTTGAGACAACCATACGTACCCGATGGGGGATCAACAGCAGTGAACCCTAAACTTTTCTTCGACAGTGGCTGCGAGAGTGTAGTTCATTGTTTTTAGCAGAATAGTCAGTTCCAAAGGGTGTTCCTTAAATGCATATTTTTTATTTAATTTAAAGGGAGAAAGGATAGCACATCAGGCTTATGGCTTCGCCCGGCTTGCCTAAATTTAATTGTTGAGCTTGTCTACATCTGTCTTCGGCTTATTCTATATAATATATTTGGAGAGTTTTTTAATTTTTTCAGGAATTGTTCCTGGACGTATCACCAAAAACTCTCACAAACGTCCAGTGTCTTAGGGATCATCAATTGATTCGGTCTTCGTGAATTTTTCAATTACCCTTTTCACAGTTGACGAAATATTTCTATCTACATCGATAGCCAGGCCGCACTTAAGGTAATGGAATCAACTAGCATCAATTCTGATATAGTCAGGAACTGTCGTACAATGCTTAAGGCATTAGGCAATCAGAACCGAGTGAGACTGTGCTGGATGCCAGGACACTGCGGTATTAAAGGAAATGAGCAGATAGATGATCTTGCAAGAAAAGGAGGGCTGCTAAACAGTGGTAAGGTTGCTGACATAAGACCTCCCTTCTGCATATTAAAGAGGTCGATTGAGGGAATAAACCTAAGGACTACCAACCTAAGGTGGTCAAGTCTTGAGGGGCACAAGGTGTCAAAAGCTCTACAGCCACTTCTCAACTGAAAATTACTAGGGATAAGCTAAGAACACTAGTAGGAGTCAGAAACAGACATCTGCAGATTCTGTGGCGATCTTCAGGCTGTTTAGAATATACCGCGCATATTGTATGAATGCCAGGCAATCTCACGTAGTCGTAGGAAATAGACGGTATACACTAAGAAATTGGTGTGTCATCGGGAAAATGTTTAGGTTTTTTGTGTACCGTTTCGATTTTTAAGCCGGTTCCCCAGGGTTCACACCTCGGTGCCCAGTGTTGTGTGAAGGTTTTTAAATCACACCCCTGTTTTAACCTAATCTAACCTAAACTCACAGTTGACGAAGTTAACAAGTGTTAAACTTTCATTGCTTTTGAAATATTTTTAAACAATAAAGAACGCGCTGTTCTCTCTTGTGGTGCTCCATTCTTACTTACCCTAAACTGTAAGCTGGTCAAAATGGTTTCATTTTGTTTGCTGTTGAGAACGAGAGATATTTTTATTGAAAGAACGATGTGACATTTTATTTGCTACAAACACTTCTACAAGATAAATTTACGATTCACTTCTTGATAACAATTTTTATTAGAACCAAATTCACAGGAACAAAAAGCGCTATTAATTTTTGAATTTGATAATCCAACCTTTCATTGTTTCTTGCCTCTATTTATTCCTCTTAAAATAAACGACTTCAATGAGAAAGCACCCTAATCCCAGCCCGAATAGCATTAACCAGGCCAAATAAAATCGTTTCACTTTAAGCGGCTCCAATTCTGGCGAATCCAGCTTAATAAAACTTATCATACCGGTGCGTATACCCTCGTCATTGATATCGGCACATACTTTCGTTAAAAGACCTGCCTCCAGGAACCTTTGTAGGTAGGACGAATACAAGCTTTCATAAGGTGACTTCAAGGAGAACAAATATGCTGCAGCAAAATACATGATGGGCTTTTTGATCGCCATTACAAAAGGTTTCCGCATATAGCTCTGCTGATGGGTATAAAAATTTAACTTTTCGACAGCCAAGACATCAATCACGGACGCATTCATCTCCAGACGATTCTGAAGATTCTCAGCATCAGAAACTACGTGGATATTTTTTGAAATCTCTTCGGAACAACCCAATAAGCGGCACATTAGAACGATATCCTCTGCCACTGTGATGGGATACTTTGAGGCCAAGGCTTCTTCAACCGTAGTTATCTGTTTTTCATACACCAAGGTTGTTAGAAAAGTCGAATGTTGGGCCAGGTACGTGTTTGACAGCAAAATTCCAGCAACTGAGAGTATTACCAGAATCATACCCAAACCCTTCGATTTGTGCAGTTCAAATGGATATCCAATGTTTAAAATTCCACTCAATGCCTGCAGAATAGCATGACTTAAGTCCCACTGTCCAGTTGTCCTTCCGTATGCAAAGTGTATCCCAATTGCAAATATTAAAAGTGTAAATGCTACACCGGTCCATGTGGAGTTCTCGAATGGCAAAACTATGTAGAGGGATTCATCCACCGGCTTAGCAATCGGAACAACTAAATGATAGCTATTTAAGGACAATGTTTGCGCGTAAGGCATGTCCTCATTGAATCGGTAAAAAGGCATCGCTGTCATGTCCGCTTTGCCCTCAAAAACAGCATTAAAATAGTTCGAAAAATTGAATTCAGATGGATATGATCCGGGAAGGATGACCTCTTCTATCGTCGCATTGTAATGTTTGACGAAGAGTTGGAAAATGTTGAAGAATAATCCGCTAATGACGGAATTGCCCTCGTGGTCAGTGTATCGAAAGATGAACGGTGGATTGTTAGGCAGAGGCACTCGAATTGGATAGCCGTAGAAGTTGGTTGGCTCCTTCTGAAGACTGTTCGCGGTGATGTTGCTAATTTCAACTGCCATCAGCTTGGGAAACGGCTGCAACTCAAAGAGCTGAGTTCGTCCTTTGGTCCAAAGCAGGGCAAGAGAGTTCTTGAATCCATTTTGCCAAGCCCATTCGAATGTCGGGTAAGGGTCTGTGGAATTTAGCAGGACAAAAAGCACGTTCACCTGATGCATCTTACGAAGGACGTGACTAAGTGGTTCCATGTTCATATGAACGGAGTGAATTGTCGTGACGTGAACGACGGCGAGAACATCCTTGTCCCATTATTCGATAAACTTGAATTCAACTGAACGCGTTAGAATGATATTTGGTAAAGCGAGCTCCCGACTATATTTCCCTAACTCGACGTTGTCTCCAAAATCAAAGAAGATATTGGTTTCTGTGCTGAACCGTTTGTTGATGGCTTTAATTATCACAAGAACATCGTCGCCGTTATACTCTGCGGCAGTTTGATAGAGATGCACTGCGGTTAAAAGAACGATAACAGATTTCATGGCTGCTGCACTTGAACTACTCAGCGAAGTTGTAACACCATTCAACTGAAGTGGCAATGGTCATTAATAAATCGATTTGCGTGCTGAAAAGGGGACGTATATAACCCGACATTAGGTTAAACATAGTTTCTTGCGTCCCTATGCCACCGTCATCTACGTAATGTTGAGCTTATAAATAATTAAGATTGTTATCCTGAGTTTTTGGTAGGACTGGTAATATTGCTATTGACTGCAACAATTTAGCTCAGTGAATTGAGAGCATGGACAGTGCATTTACTCTGTCTCTTTAGACTTATGCGATACCCACTCCCCACTAAAACGTGCACCCACCAAACATTCTGTATTAGTAACAGCACAGAAGACTATGATCCTCGCTTATGATGGCTCCATGGTCAGCAATTCATGAAGCACTCATATCAGTTGCAGTGTGGAAGTGGCATATAGGTACGATTTTGTATGAATTTTGGGATGAATCAAAACTAAGTAGAAGAAAACTATGTGCGGTGCTAAATAGGTGAATGTTGTCAAACGCGTGACCATTGTAGAGAGTAGTAGAGAGTGGTAACAGATGAGAGATGATAAATAGTGGGTTCGCCCTTCAAAGTTGATTCTTCTACTTTTCGTGGTTAAATTCGATACGACCGGTTCGGTAACCGCACGTCGAAGTAACGCCAGCTCGGAGCCAAGAAAATTACACTATCGAGGAAGTGTGCAGGAGAAAGGCAACCAACCCGATTTCAGCAGACTTAGAATTTTGCGTCTGGACTTGGGCCTGTGCCCGTAAAAGATTAGGTTAGGAGGGCTACATGAAAAATGGCCCAAACCAAATATTAAAAAAATGCTGCCAAAAATTCGATCTATTTTCCAAAATGAAAAATGACCCCCAAAATGTGTTACGCTCCAATGAAAAATGGCCCCAAATCAAATATAAAAAATGAGTCAAAAAATAAATATAGAAAACAATGCTGGATGAGATAAGGCCCACGGACATTATGTCTCCTTCAAATGGACCTTATGCCCTAAATACTAAACATACATAAATGCCGTGGATCCATGGTAGAAATCCCTTGATCCCGTGTGTCACCAAGGTACTGTACCAAGTTGCTCCGCTCGGGGTATATGATTTTTGTCATGCAGGCGCCTATGGCAACAGTACCTGGGTGGCCAGCTACGCGGGGTTAAGCGATATTAGCCCTCTTTACGCCGGCGGAGGGTACAGCTCACGTAACTTTGTTGCTCCAATTTTGAGGCAATTTTAATTTTTTGTTTGCGGCCATGTTTCATGTAGCCATTTATGAGCTCAAAGTTACTGACTATAGGCGACACCGTTTGTCTGCTTACTGTAGAGGGTGACTCCAATTTTGGACGAGAAATCATCATTAATAAGCAAAATTGCTGTATATGCGATGACGTCAACCCACACGAAATTCACAAGGCGTAATGCATCCACGATTGGGTCGGATTTTGGGCAGACGCTGTCATTGGTCCGTAGTTCTTCGAAAAACTACTTCAGTAAGGCAATTACCATAAAAGGCGAGCCTTACGATTAATAATTAATAACCAATTTCTTCTGACCCGAATTAGACGATATGGCCGATATATCTGAAGCCGCAGATCTATTCCCAAAAAGCCACAATCGACAGATGCCCTTAAAATCAACTTCACCGCGGTCTATTGCGTAGCCGCATAGAAAAAAAAATCTATCCGTGTCAAATCGCATGATCTTGGTGGCCAACTGGCTTCGCCAAAACGTGAAATTACGCGACCAGGAAACTTCTCAAGCAACAAAGCCATATTTAGTCGCGTTCTTTGGCTTGTTGCCCCATTACCACTTATCGTCCAAGTCATGATCTTTTATCGCCGGCCAAAAAAAATTGGTTATAATTCGACCATATTGCTCCAAATCGCTGCAAACGCCGGGCAATCGATAAATTCGGATCATCAGCAACTATTGCAGCAGCAATATTTATTATAATTTGACTGAGTGTGCATTACGTTAATGCACAGGCCCTACGACATCAATAACCCTTCTATTCTCTTCAAATTTCTTCACAATTTAATCATCGCGTAATGCGCGAAAGTGGCTACGATTGACTCACCGCTTTTGTAGCTCTAAATGCTTATATTCGATAGGTCAGATAGTATCGAAGATATCTGCCGAATTCAAACAATAATAAATATCGTGGTAAAAATCTAACCCATGCGTAATGTAAGAATAATTCCACAGTACAAAGGTTGCCAAGGATTTAATCATACGCAAATGTATTGCCAAAAAGAACCGCGATGTGTGAAATGCGCCGGAAATCACCTCTCCCAATACTGTGGAGTAAGCAAACAATCCTCCCCTACCTGTGCTAATTGCAAATGAAAGCATCTGGCAAATTATAGAGGCTGTGAAGTAGCTAAGGAGCTACAAAAACTGAGAGATGTCCACCTTAAGCCCCAAAATGATATAACAAAACCGCTAACTAAGACAAAGAGTAATACCGCTCAGGAGAAAGTAGGCAATCTAAGACCTCCGGTTCCTGAACGTAAAAATATAAAAGAAAGAGAGATAGCGGACCTCTGCTGTCAAAAGAAACTCTATTCGATGGATCATCATTGTTTATTAAAGACTGCATTGAACAAGACCAGAAGATAGAGCTTGAAACTATGCAACGATGCACGATTCGAGTAAAAAACAATCAGCGTACTCTTTGAATTTCATCTATCTACTGCCCACCACGCTTCGCGCTTAAAAAAGTGATTATACTAACTTGCTAAAATCGATTTCAACCAAATTTCATTATTGGCGGCGATTTTAGTGCGAAACACACGTTCTGGGGTTCTAGATACATCTCGCGAAAAGGTAGAATGCTTTATGGAGCAGGTATGGAGTACAGTTGTTATTTCCACTCGACGGGCAAACCGACCAACTGGCCAACTGATACTTCAAAAATGCCTGATCTGATAGATTTGTTCGTTGTGAAAGGAATATCTACCAGCCACATTAAAGTTGAAGACAGCTTTGATCTGTCATCTGATCATTCACCGGCTATTTTAACATTAAGTGTAAAACTAGTAAAACAAAAACTAAAACTAGTCAGTTGACGTTGATCGCTTCGTTGAGGACGTTCAGCTCGCCACTCAAGGAAAACGCCGGCCAAATACGGTTTACGATATCCGCCTTAAATAAATGAATTGGTCAATGAAAAACGGAAGGCGAGTAAAAAATGGCAACAGATTCGCGCTCCGCAACATAAAGCACATTTGAATTATTTGTGCAATATGTTGAAGACAGCTATTAAGGATTTTAAATATCGTGCGATAGGTTCTTACCTTGAAAGTTTAACAGCTAAAAAAGATTCCACTTTGGAAGGCTGTAAAAGGCACCAAAAGACCCAAAATCGCCGCGCCGCCAATAAAAATAAATCAAAATGAATGGGCAAAGCGGACGTTTTTACCGCCCATCTCGAAGAAACCTTCAAACCGTACGATGGTCAAGCGGCTCACGACGGTACCAATAGTGGGACGGAATTACTATCTAACGACTTTACACTCACAAATGCAACACTAGGGGAACTAAAACGTGAAATTGAATCTCTAAAACCTAAGAAAGCTCCTGGTTATGATTTGATCACCGGAGAAGTTCTCGAAGTTCTACCTAGAAAAACATTAATTAAGCTTCTATATATTATAAATGCTGCGCTCAGATTAAGACACGTGCCGAGCCAATGGAAAGTGGCGGAAGTCATTATGGTTTTAAGACCAGGAAAACCGCCAAATGTAGTAAAATCGTATAGACCAACTTCGCTTCTCCCAGTCATATCCAAAGTTTTCGAGAAAATATTACTAAGGCGGCTACAACCGGTTATAGAAGATAATCATCGCATCCCTGACCACCAGTTTGGGTTCAGAACCAAGCATTCGACGATTGACCAAGTGCATAGAATTACTGACGTAATCGAGAAAGCATTTGAAGAAAAAAAGATATGCTCAAGCGTATTCCTTGACGTCTCACAAGCCTTTGATAAGGTGTGGCACGACGGCTTAAAATTTAAATTACGACAAGATCTCCCCGTAGGTCTATATATCTATATCTCGGGAATAGGCTCTTCCGTGTTAGGCATTGAAACGAATACTCCGAGCTTAAAGAAATTTTGGCTGGCGTACCGCAAGGAAGCGTCCTTGGGCCGCTTCTCTTTCTGTTATATACTCGCGATATACCAAGAGAAGATGGCACCCTCGCTACTTTCGCCGACGACACCGCTATCCTTGCAGTAGGTAATACGATCGAAGAAACTACTGCAAAACTGCAAACCGCACTTAATAAAGTAAATGAATGGACGAGGTATTGGCGGATCGCCCTCAACGAAATTAAATCTGTTCACGGGAATAGGCTCTTCTTCAATTTTAGGCATTGAAACGAATACTCCGAGCTTAAAGAAATTTCGGCTGGCGTACCGCAAGGAAGCGTCCTTGGGCCGCTTCTCTTTCTGTTATATACTCGCGATATACCAAGAGAAGATGGCACTACCCTCGCTACTTTCGCCGACGACACCGCTATCCTTGGAGTAGGTAATACGATCGAAGAAACTACTGCAAAACTGCAAACCGCACTTAATAAAGTAAATGAATGGACGAGGTACTGGCGGATCGCCCTCAACGAAATTAAATCTGTTCACGTGAATTTCACGTCTAAGAAAACTAATGGCTTGCCAATTTTTCTAAACTTGGCCCGAATACCCTTTGCAAACGAGGCCAAATACCTGGGAATGACACTCGACGCAAAGCTGAAATGGAATTCGCATGTGAAAATGAAACGTAAAAAACTCGATATCAAACTGCTTTTATACAAGCAAGTGCTAAAGCCGGTGTGGACCTACGGTATACAACTTTGGGGTTGTACCAAGAAAGCAAATGCTAATATTTGACAAACTTTTCAAAACAAAGTGATTAGAGAAATTGTCCAAGCTCCGTGGTATACTAGAAACGACGATATTCACAGGGATCTCGGAATTCCTATAATCGAAGCTGAAACTAGAAGCTTCGCGCGAAAGCATAGAAACCAGTTAATCGGACATATCAACAGTACAGCCCGACAAATTTTGGATGAGAATAATTTATTGCGCCGACTACAAAGAACGAAACCTTTCGATTTGGCAAGATAATGATTAACCGCGTCCTCATTGCGGAACATGCAGGATCTTTCAGTGGAAAGTAAACTTTCAAAATGTTGTTTTTATTTCGTGATAGAAAAATTGTTTTTTTTTTGTAATGTACGCGCACTAAAGGGATTTTGGATACGCTTATAATGATTTTTTTTAACGCAGTGCGGGCATTAGGGAAGTGAAGGATTAAAAAAAGGAGATACCGATGCACGTTGGTTTTAACTGTCTGTAAACTATAATGTGAGGGAAAAACAGAGCGTGGTAGAGCATTCCACATTCGCGTTGTACGGTTAAGAAACGAATCCTTGTATTTTACTGTACGTCCGAATACAGGCTTAAGGGTAAACTGATGTGCATTCCTAGCATGGCGAGTATTGCGGTTGAATTGCTGTAGGGGTGGAATGCAACTGGCTATTTCATTTGAGCACTTGTGGTGGAAGTACCGATAAAACAATGACAGACAGGAGACATCACGACGATGACTAAGAGAGTCAAATGATTTCGTGATGTCTCGATCGCCAATAAATCCTGTCAAGTAGCTCCAAGTATGTCATTGGTGCACCAGACCAAATATGAGCGTTGTACTCAAGTTTTGGGCGAATGAACGCCTTGTAGATTCTAGCCAGATCAGAAGGGTTGAAATATTTCTTGCATCGCTTAAGGAAGCCCAGACATTTCGCAGCGTTCTGGGCGACATCAAATATGTGGTCATTCCAAAGAAGGTTGTCATTAACACAAATACCGAGAATGGAAAGTCGTTTGGTTTCAGCGATGCAAGTGCCATTCATGGATAATGACAGAGAATTAGGGGTTCGACAGCAGACAGCATTGCGTTTTGGAAGCATTAAATTCCACTCTGTTGGTGTTAACCGTTCCAGTTCAACGCCCGAAGATGAGGGGCGTTGCCCAGGAAACGAATATGTAAAGCTGAGGGTACTGTCATCAGCAAAGGAATGGATTGGATTAGAAGTGACAGACAGGAGGTCATTGATAAAAATGAGAAAGAGAGTCGGAGACAAAACAGAGCCTTGAGGGACACCAGCATTTATTTGGTGAGTTGCAGACTTGAAACCGTCCAAAACAACTTGTATTGAACGGTCCGAAGGTAATTTCTAATCCATTCAAGAAGGGTTACATCGATCCCAAATGCACGCATTTTCGACAAGAGAGCTTGATGCCAAACTCTGTCAAATGCCTTTGAAATATCAAGCGCAACGACCTTGCTTTCACCACCATGGTGAATAGATTGGTTCCACTTTTCGGAAGTGGATAAGTTATATCGTAGTTGCAGTATCTAGCAATCTATAGAAGGGTGGTGTTTTAAGTCAGAAAAATCTGAGCACGCGCTCGCTATCCTCATAGTGTCTTTGGAAGATTTTCACCTACCTTCGGGGGGGAAAAACAAAACACTTGTAGTAAGTTTTAAAATTTTAACGCGTTGTTCGATTGTTGAACGAATCAGTATCGTAAAACTAATATTATGACACTTCAAGTTTGACAGGTGTCAAATGCCAGCGCTACCAACTTGAAACCAAGAAATGAATGACCATTTGAGTTTCTGGTATTTCGTATACTTGATTTTATCGGAAGCATTGTAATAAGTTGTTGGCCCCGAGCGTTATAATTTATTTGTCCATGGACTGTTCTATACGCTTGATTACACGGGGAGATAAAGAACAATCTCGGATCTATGAGCTAGCTCCAAATTGTGAAGCTATAAGGTTTATTTTTAAAGCTGCCAACTGGAGTCTGTAATGTCAACCGAACTTGACTTGACCTTGACTTGAGTCGAAAACAAGCCTTAATAAGAAAAATTTTTGGTAGTAAGCTGCATTGCTTTATCAAATACACAAACAAACTGAAATAAGTACGATAAGATCAAAAAGTGATTTTATTACATTAAACATTGTGTTGAACATGAGAACATTTATTTCGCCTCCTAGGGCGAGGCAGCAGTTGCACTGCCAAAAAAATAATTGCATAACACACTTCTTTTACAAATAACCGAACAAGGAGATTTCATAAATTCCTCTATCAAGTGCAATAATATGCTATAATTTCTTTATTTATTCCTTTTAAAATAAACAACTTCAATGATAAAGCAGCCCAACGAGAGCCCAAGGCCTCCGAGCAGCATTAACCAGGCAAAATAGAAGCGTTTCAATCCGAGCGGCTCCGTCTCCGTCAAATCAGGGTTAATGAAACCAATCATACCCATTAGTATACCATCGTCGGTCATATCGGAATAAAATTTCTTAAAAAGACCTCCTTCCACGACCCGCTGAAGGTAGGTTGTATACAATTTTTCAAAAGGTGACGTCAAGGAGAACAAATACGCTGAAGCAAAATACATGATGGGCTTTTTGATCGCCTTCACCAAAGGCTTCCGCATATAGTACTGCTGATGGGCATAAAAATGAAACTTTTGCTCTCCCAAAATATATATGTAAGACGTGTTCAACTCCCTAAGATGCTGAAGATTCAATGCATTGCCAACCTCATGGATACTACTTGAGATCCTCTTCGAACAACCAAACAACCGGCACATGACGGGGATTTCTTTCGACACTGTTATGGGAATCCCCGAGGCCAAGGCGTCTTCAATCGTATTTATCTGTTTTTCATACACCAAAGTTGTTAGAAACGTCGAATGCTGGGCCTGATAAAAGTTTGACAACAAAATGCCAGCCACTGAGAGCAAAACAAGCATCATAGCCAAAACCTTCGATTTGTGCAGCCCAAATGGATAAGCCACGTTTAAAATTCCACTCAATGCCTGCAAAACAGCACGACTGAAGTCCCACTGTCCGGTCGCTCTCCTGGTTGCAAAATGTATTCCAATAGCAAACACCAAAAGTGTAAATGCTACTAAGCTCCATGTAGAGATCTCGAACGGCAGCACTATGTAGACAAATTCATCGACAGGCTTCGCGTATGGAACCACCAAATGATATTCATTTAGGGACAACGTTTGCGAATAGAGAATATCATCGTCATCATTCAGTCTATATAAAACAGTGGCTGCCATATCCGCCATTCCCTTTTTAATGGCATTGACAATACCTAGATAGCGTTGTCCCGGTGCATTATACCCTGGTAGGATGACCTCGTCTATCGTCGCATTGTAATGCCGCACAAAGAGTTGAAAAATTTTAAAATATAATCCGGTTATGACGAAATCGCCGCGTCGGTTTGTGTATCGGAAGATGAATGGTGGATTCTCTGGCAGAGGCGTTCGAATGGGATAGCCATGAAAGTTAATTAAATCTTTCTGAAGACTGCTTGCGGTAATGTTGTTAATTTCGACTGCCACCAACTTGGGATATGGTTGAAACTCGAAGAGTTCGCTTCGTCCTTTGGTCCGTAGCAAGGCAAGAGAGTTCTTGAATCCATTTTGCCAAGCCCATTCGAAGGTCGGGTAAGGGTCTGTTGAATTTAGCAGAATGAAAAGCACGTTCACCTGATGCATCTTACGAAGGACGCGACTTAGTGATTCTAGGGCCATTTGAGCATAGTTTGGATTGACGTGAACGACGGCGAGAACATCCTTGTCCCATAAATCGATGAACTTGAATTCAACTGAACGCGTGATAATGACATTCGGTGTATCAAGTTGCGCAATATATTTTCCTAGATCCGCGGTATCTCCAAAATCAAAGAAGATATTCGTTTCTGTGCAGAAACGTTTGTTGATGTCTTTTATTGTCACAAGTACAACGTCGGCGTCATACTCTGCAGCAATTTGAGCCAGATGCACTGCGGCAATGAGAACGAGACAAGATTTCATGACTTTTGCAGTTAAACTACTTTGGCTAGCTGCTGCAGAGCCCAATTGAAGTAGCGATTTTCATTTCCAATTCGATTTGCGTGTCCGAAAATAACACATTCCGATTTCATTAGTTCAAGTGGATGTACGAAACCTGCCATTAGGTACACGAGTCTGAGTTAATATGGAGAGTAGAAGTAATAAATAGGTTTTTTAACCATTTAGATTGCTATCTGGACTCTATGTTCGTATTGACTCAACAAAGATGACGGACATTTGAATTCAACCACCAACCAACTCTATTGAATCCTTAAATGATGACTATGTATACGTTTTCGTCACCACATAAAACGAATTAACTCTTCATAAGCAAGAAACGGTCCAACATAATTCAACGAACGCAACCCCTTCCAATTGACCCTGAAACCAAAATAAATAGCATCCAATCCACTCAGCGATATTTCAAGTTTCTTCAACGAATCTGTGCACTTCAAGCGTAGTACGGAGGAGCTCTCAGGAAAACTGAAAAAAAAATCCATTAATCTTCATCTCACAAATGATGTTCCTTTGGTGTCTCGCAAACGCATATTCTCCCCACGGATGTGCAGGGAAAACGTCAAGCCCCATGGTGATGCTACACTACATGTCTTCACGCGAGCACAAATGAGTAACCTCCTTTCCGCATATAGCTTACAGGCTTGTTCTCCTCCTCCTCCTCCTCCTTTATCTGTTCGGTCCATTGAAATTTTCAAGTATCGCGTTCGTTTAATCTTTTCCAAAAGAATTTCATTTACAACACTTTGTGCGCCACCACACTGAGAATGAGCTGTTTTCGCGTTTATCCTAATGTGTGTCCCATGTCCATGCATACTGCGAGACACATGATGAGATAAAGAAGTTCCATGATGCTGCTCCCATGTGGGACGAACGCTGTTCCCATAAAAGAATTTTGCAGGAACAAGGGATTTTCGTGGTGCAAAGACCACATAGACATGCATTAGAACGATGAAGGATAACGTTTTAAAGTAATATTTATGTTAATTCGTAAATTTATTAGTATCTCTTAAAGCTAAGGTATGTGTTTTATTATCCACGTGCGAGACCGTGAAGGTGACGCAAAAAGGAAGTGCGCTCAATTTCAAGCGAATTGTGAAGAGTATGGAGTGTGGCATCGGCAAATTGCGATAAAACAACATAAATAGGGAAACGGCAGCTCCTTAACTACCTCAAAGTTGGTGCTATCAATAGTGACATTTTGTCCTAGTCGGTGGACAGATGATTGTTTGTTTGTTGATAGCATATATTTAGTCTTGTCCTCATTCACTTCACGGCCAACTAGTTTTGCCTGTTCTTCAATAGCCGTGAAAGCCTCTATCAGGGTACGCTGGGATCGACCTATGATATCTATAAAGTCCGCATACCCCACCATTTGGACTGATCTGTTGAAGATAGTGCCTTCTGTGTTGACACCTGCCCTGCGCACTATCTGCTCAAGAATAGGATTGAAGAAATCATACGACAGGGCATCTCCTTGCCGAAATCCGGTGCATGTTTGAAAGAGTTCAGATGAGCGCTGCCAAACTGCACATTGCATCGCGTGTTAGCTACTGTCACACGGCACATCTGGATCAGTTTTGACGATATCCCGAATTCGGCCATCGCCACAAAAAGCTCCTGACGATGAAGGCTGCCATGTGCGGCTTTAAAGTCGATGAAGAGATGGTGTGTCTCGACTTGAAACTCGTTGGTCTTTTCCAGGATTTGCCTTAGTGTGAAGATTTGGTCTAGAGTTGATCTGCCGAAAGGTTTGAGACGTTCACACAGTACGTTGGATAGGATCTTATATGCGACATTAAGCAGGGATATGCCTCGATAGTTCTTGCAAGACATAGGATCGCCTTTCTTGTAGATGGGACATATGGAGCTGATGGTCCAGTCATGGGGCATGCTTTCCTCCACCCAAACTTGGTTGAAGATTTGGTGCATGCGCCCTACCATAACATCACCTCCGTATTTAAAAAGCTCTGCAGGTAGACCTTCCATACTGGGCGGAGGGACTGGTTCTTCTGTAGGACTGGACTGGACGAGAGTTCTCTTCTTGCCACATCACTCTCTCTACATTTTGTCCGTTAAGCAGCTGCTGGAAGTGCTGCTTAAATACATCTACTATTCCCTGCGCGTCAGTGACTAGGTTTCCATCGCTGTTACGAAGAGCCTGTGTTCCGGTCTTATAACCAGCGGCCAGTTGCTTGGCTTTCTTATACAACTTCCGGATGTTGTTTCCGTCGCGGGACTCTTCGATCTCCTTGAGCTGGAAGACTGCGTGCTCTTTTTTCTTCCTACGCGGGATCTTCTTCTCCTCCCTTCTCCAGGCTCGGTACTCATCCCAGTCGACTACCCATTATCAATTTTCAACATTGAGAATCCACCAACACTTGCTCAAGTCCCATCGAACATGGTAGCACTTCCAGGCTACAAAATTCTTTGTATTCATTTAATACCGACTTTTCAGCCTTCAATATTCGGTAAATAAAAACTTTATTTCATTGCAATATCACCTTTTTACATAAACAATGTTCCTATTCCTTTATTAGTTATTTTTTATGTTTCTGTTTTGAATTGAAATAAGTTTTTTTTACTTTAAAGATTATTTATCTTTGCATTCCAAATGTGTTTTTGAATTAGAAATAAAGTTCTGTTAATTTTTTATAGACCTTAATTTATGTCCTTACTCGATTTTCACCTCTGGTTCACTGTAAACTGACTGGTGGTTCATTGTGTACATATAACGGGTGATCCAAGTAGAGATACTTTTTTCAATAGCTTTTTTTGACAGATCACGTGTGAGTCTTGTCATGCTGTTATGTTATTTTCGTTTAGTATTGTTTGGCATTTCATAATGGAAAGACTTACGCGTGAACAACGTTTACAAATTGTTCAACTTTACTATGAAAATTCACGTTCTGTGAGGAATGTGTTTCGTGCACTTCGCTCAACTTATGGTCAACATAATCGGCCTACTGAGCGTACTATTCGCAACACCATCACCCATTTTGAGTCCCAGCATTCATTATTGGATAATATTCGACCGAATAGAGCACGTCCAGCACGCTGTGAAGAAAATATAGCGGCCGTAGCTGAGAGTGTACACGAAGACCGTAAAGAGTCGATTCGGCGCCGTTCGCAGCAACTCGGACTGACGTATGGAACGACATCGCTTCGCTCTATGGGCTCTTGAAAAGTTCCAAGAAGATCCGACGTTTTCGAGGCAAATTTTGCTTAGCGATGAGGCCCATTTCTGGCTCAATGGGTATGTAAACAAACAAAATTGCCGCATTTGGGACGAAGAGCAACCTGAAGAGATTGAAGAACTGACACTTCATCCAGAAAAAACAACGGTTTGGTGTGGTTTGTGGGCCGGTGGAATCATCGGTCCATATTTCTTTAAAAATTATGCCGGTGCGAACGTAACCGTCAATGGCGACGGTTATCGTGCCATGATAACCGACTATTTGATGCCTGAAATTGAAGCTCGTGATCTCGGCGACATTTGGTTTCAGCAAGACGGCGCCACTTCCCACACATCGCATCAATCAATGGACTTATTGAGAGAACATTTCGGTGAGCACATAATTTCACGTTTTGGGCCGGTCGAAGTTATTAAATAAAGGCAAACCAAAAATGGTTCACCGTGGGACAGTTTACCATACTGTGGCTGTTTTAGTTTTATTCGCACAAGTTTTCAAATTATAGACGCGTCCAAGACCATAATGATTGAGGAATATAAAGTGACCTGCGCTGTTGATACCTTATATTTCTGAATGAATTTTATAATACGTCAGGGTCTAGCGTCCGTCATATGAACAGTTTCGAATGTAGTCTGACTCCGCAGTGAAATTTAGCCACCCTTGGATTCAAACCTGATAGGATGTCGCTGCCATTTTCATTTTTCACCACAAATTAATTTACCAATCCCGTCAATCAAATCAATCCTTTGACATTTTAATTAGACTTGCTGACTCATACTAATTCCAAATTAAGCACCATAGCTATCCCCTATTCGAAGCACATTATCGAAGTACATCTTCCCTTTCCTATTCAAATTTTACTTCTGTCAAAATTGCATTTAATTAAAGTCAACATCGTATGGCATATGTCAGTGTGTACTTCTGTTTGTTGTGTGCAAGGCGCAAGAACACATGTAGATCTCTTTACATCAGTAAAATGCATTTTTGCATCGCTGCCAAAAGTACCATTGAACTTTAGTTAATCTAAAAATAAACACAACAAATGTACACACCAGCGCGCAGCGCCAAGCTAAAACCTAAGAAAAAAGTACATATGTATGTATATCTGCCGCCATGCCGCGAAAAGGCAAATCCGCGGTATACATAGATACATTTCGTACGTATAACCAAAAACATTGTATGCAGGCTGTTTGCCTTTGTAATTACCAATCCCTCAGTCTAACATCGCTAATAGGTTCGACCGACCGTCGTGCATCTCTTTGGTTTCTGGGAAGAACTCTGTCAATTCTATCCGTGCATTCATTAAGCAAATCTCTCACTGCGCTTCGGGATCGGGATGATGGCAAATTGATTCTTTCTTTTATTTTTTATTTTTCTTGTATGTATTTATTTTTGTAATTTTCACTAAAAATGTCAAATGCGTAGTCAAAGGCGGTTCGAGGAGCCGAATGGGAGGCACACGGATGGATGACATGCATCATCGCATCATCGCACCATCGATCATTGCACTCTGCTGCTGCTGCGTTGCTCAAACAAAGGCAATGGCATTGCTCGCTTGCTCGCTTGCTCACAGTCGTCATTTTTCCACTGCAATAGTTGAATGCATTGAATGGTGTTGAGAACATTGTGTGTTGCATCAACAATGTATCTATGAATAGATTTATGATTGTGGGACGATTGCGGGAGAGGGGGAAAAAGGCTCAATGAAGGGGGCTGATGTGCATTTGAAGGTCAACAGAGTAGTTGAGATGGAGGAGGACGAGGAACAAAAACTTATGATCGATGTGAGAAGTATTTGGATTGGAGTTGTGAATTCTGTTGTTTGACAAAAGAGTTGACCTCGAAACTGAACTTGGAAAAATGGAAATCGGGCAGATTGTTGCGCCCATTTTGATGCCACCCCTCACCGGTGACCTGTGAGCAAAGTATGTAGATTGTAAAAATAATTTAAAACCAACCTGTGCTATACTTAAAGGATTTGATCCTTGAATATTAAAAAAAAACAAATTTTGTAGGAACCGCCCAGGGGCCTATTTTCACAGATCATACATTGTATGTCTACAATGTATGATACATTTTCATACATCACATACTGCAGAATAAATTGATGTAAAAAGGAAGCAATGGACAATTCAAAACGAAAATATAAGTAAGTAATTAGTATTTGTTGCTGTAATTTTGCCGGCACAACATTACAAATTCTGCAATAAAGGAAAAATGGGGAAAGGTCTCACAACGTTCAAGGAGAAGGTAAATACAAAGAACACCTAATGTTGAGGAATTGAATGAATCTGAAGCGGAAGGACACTGATGACGTTACATGAACCTGGTCCTTATTCCTCAAACTACTTGTTCATTTTTTTCTGTTGTGGTTTGAGAAGACTAGCAAATGAATTGTGCGAAAGGTATTGGTCTCTTCAATATTAATTTAAGAATTAAGTTATTTTGAGGTTAGGGGTTTTATTGAATGAAGTACAGTGACTCCATCGCATAATCGGACACGTACTTTTATAAGATAAAAATGCCTTAAAACTAAACAAAATGGGATAAATCTATCGTTTTTTTTGCTTTTATTTAATTTTTACACTATCACCTTTCTATACGAAAAAAAATTAATTTTAAATAGTCGATAGGAAGTCCAAAATTCCCAACAAATACAAATGTATGTCGATTTTCGGCGCTCAACGAATAATTGGACAAAACCCATATGAACGCAAAGCACCGTTTCTGTTCTTGGAACTTGCTGCAATCTTTAAGTTTCTGGCATTGCTATTTGTTTATAGTTGAGATCAAGTGCAGAAATCATCATTTTATTAACAAAAAGTGCCAAAATGGCTCCAAACGGAAAGCAATCCTCTGTGGAACTTTGACAGTTGATTGTTAAACTCAATTTCGAAGGAAGAAAAGGTAGAGAAATTGCAGAAGTGGTCGGAAGGCCAAAACAAAAGGAAGGCCAAAACAAAATTTTAAATTACAGAGAAGAGCGATCGGTTATTAAAGAAATAAAACAAGATCCCTTTAAAACAGCCAAGGAACTCCAAATTTCTTTGCAAACCCGAACTGGGAAAGATGTGTGCCTCAACACTGTGCGTAATACTTTGCACAAGTTTGATTGCCACGGAAGAGTTGCGCGGAAAAAGCCCTTTATAAGCCCCAAGAACAAAAAGGGCAGGATTAAATACCCCAAAGAATATTTGATGAAATCAGAGGAATTTTGGAAGACAGTAATTTAATAGTAAATGGTCTCAGATATTTTTTTTTAAATTTAATTAATTAATTAAATGTTATATTTACCGATGAGAGTAAATTTAATTTACATGGATCCGATGGGAAGATGTTTGTTTGGCGTAAACCAAATAGCGAATTTGATCACAAAAATACAAAGGTCACAGTAAAGCATGGAGTTTGGTCTGTGATGGTTTGGGGCTGCATGTCCAGTGCTGGCGTGGGCCAATTACATTTTATTGGTGGCATTATGGACAAGTTTGGCTTCCTCAACGTTTTGAAGCAAAATGTCAAGCAAAGTGCTGAGAAATTGGGGATCGCGAGCAACTTTGTCTTTTACCAGGACAATGATGGCCCATAACTGTCCAAAAACGGTTCAAACGCCAGCCAAGAGCCCGGACTTTAACGCAATTGAACATCTCTGCGAAGAATTGGCCAGGAGAGTTTACCAGAAGACGTACAACACCATAATTGAGCTTAAGACAAGGTTATTGGAAGCGTGGAACTCTATTGAGCCGGAAGTGTGCGCAAACTTGGTGAAATCGATTCCTAAGCGTCTGCAAGCTGTCATAGACAACAAAGGATTCGCAACCAAGTATTAAATTTTACGTTTTCATAATTTTTTTCTTAATCCTTTCCGCTGTCCGAATATTCGTTGAACACCAAATATCGGAATATTTTTGTTTTTGTTGTGAAACTAAGAGTTTTCTTTGGAAAAATGTGATTTTTTTTTTATGTTTTTGAAAAGTATGAACGTAATTTTTAAATAAAAGCAAAAAAAAAAACGATTATTTTAATTTTAGTTTTAGAGCACGTTTATCACAACAATGTACTTGTCCGATTATGCCATGGAGTCACTGTAGATAAACATGCGAATGCGAGTTTGAGGTGGTCAGACATGATCTGGTTTCATTTGGGAGACAGTTTCATTTTTCCTTTTCCACATCATTGCTCGTTATCTGAAACAGGAAATTGCATGTAAACGGATTCGCAAAGTCGTAAATATTCAATCTTTCGCGGTCAATCCCAGCCACAAGGTCCATAAGCTTGCTCATGATCCCGTTTTGCAAAGTACACTTAACTGAAATAACGTTAGCAATCGTATTTTGCAAAGGAAAAAAGGAAGTTTTGACATTAAAAAAATAATTGACCAAAAAGAAATTTTTAATTGAAGTATGAGTCATGCTTTCTGGCAAATTTTTAAAATTTCAAATTATACATTTCATACAACATACACTGGAATCATACAAATGTTTCCAATGAAAGCTGTGAAACAGAAATTTTAATATAATGTATGATACTTGATTTGTTGTATGATGTATCTAATGTATGTGATGTATGATCTGTGAAATAGGTCCCAGGTCCCAATCAAACACCGTTTTTACGTTACAATAAGTAACCGTTTATTCAACTTGAGTGCCAGTATAATTAGAGTTCTTAATCATAATACAAATGCTGATTTGCAGTTCTCATGCAGACCCTCTATGCACCGTTAGCCCGAATCAGGTTTCACGGTGGGAATGGCTTTACGGTAACCGGATGCGCGTGCGCAACGCCGGCATTTTATCAACTAGGTCGGCATGTGCAAGGTGATAACTGCCGCCCCTTTAATTCGCTTGTTAAACATGTGGGGCAGCTCAGGTTACGGCCGGGCTGTTGAACTTCCTTCGTGCGTTGAGCTGGACGAGGGATGCGCTTCCGGTGAAAAGACAGACATAGTTCTGGGATGCTGACCCTCCCGTAGATCTTCTTCCACAGTAGGCAGATGGCGATAACTAGGATTAAGGCCAATACGAATTTCTGTAATGATAGAAGAATTAAAGCTACCTTTTAGAGTATTGATATGTTCAATTTGGCCAAGACAGCAGGAAGTGGTTGTAGATTTGAAGCAGATCCACTAAAGTTAGTCTGATCCTTGATGGTGATCGTGTCATTGTCCAGTTTGATGAGATATTTAAAATTCGTCACGAAGATTGTATTTTCCGCAATAAGTTCGACGACCTCTTCGTTAGTGCTCTTGAAGTCGCACGCTGCGATGCCAATTCTTAAGGATCCTGTGCAGACAAGTGTCTTCGGCTAGTTTCCTTAAAACTCAATCCTCGCATACTGATGCGTTCGCTATATGGAAACATTCCCAAGTCGTGTCGTGATTAACTAGTAGTTTCGTATAGTCTACGTCGATTTTTCTCCCGTCTTTGATTGCAGCCCGATCGTTTACCAAATGGAAAATGCTGGTTCCATTGCTATACACAGATGGACGTCCATATTCCACTGCTTCTACGAAGTTTTGGTAAGGTAGGGTTTCCAGTTCGTTTATGACAGTATTTACCCCTTAGAGTCTAGTATGTTACTATTAACTATTCCGGTCTGAGCCATTTGACAGGCCCTAACTATTTCGTTCACTCCCTCCTTTAGTATAAGCACCTTTTTGAGTAAGCCATGCCTTAATTTTTCTTTCTTTTTCTTTTCTTTCTAGAACTGCGTTATTATAGCCATCAATAATTTTGTTAACCTTACTCATAACCTCGTGTGTCGTCTCGAAAAGTTTTTCGTTAATTTTGTACTGGTCGGTATTGTTGTCTGTTATGTCTGCTTGCGTCTGTAAGAGTTTGGCCCAATTGGTGGCTCCAGGGGAACCCGCCAGCCATGCATTTACGACTCTTATAACCTGTATATAAAGGGTGATCCATTTGGAGGTTCCCTACTTTTTTAAAGAAAAAAACACAGAAAATTCAAATTTAATGGAGAATGTTTATTATCATTTGAAAGAACATTCTTTGGCATTTATTTTTTGAAGATTATGTCTATCAAATGTTGGCCGTTGCTACGTCGCAGATGGTCCATCCGTTGAGTCCAATTTTCGATCACTCGTTCGAGCATTTCGACTGGTAACTGGCGAATGACACGCGTGATGTTTTCCTCCAAGGCCTGAATCGAAGCGGGTTTGTCGGCATAAGCTTTTGACTTTACATATCCCCACGGGAAAAAGTCTAACGGTGTGATATCACACGATCTTGGTGGCCAATCGACCGGCCCAAAACGTGAAATTATGTGCTCACCAAAATGTTCTCTCAATAAGTCCATTGATTGATGCGATGTGTGGGAAGTGGCGCCGTCTTGCTGAAACCAAACAAATCACGAGCTTCAATTTCAGGCATCAAATAGTCGGTTATCATGGCACGATAACGGTCGCCATTGATGGTTACGTTCGCACCGGCATAATTTTTAAAGAAATATGGACCGATGATTCCACCGGCCCTCAAACCACACCAAACCGTTGTTTTTTCTGGATGAAGTGGCAGTTCTTCAGGTTGCTCTTCGTCCCAAATGCGGCAATTTTGTTTGTTTACATACCCATTGAGCCAGAAATGGGCCTCATCGCTAAACAAAATTTGCCTCGAAAACGTCGGATCTTCTTGGAACTTTTCAAGAGCCCATAGAGCGAAGCGATGTCGCTTGGGAAGGTCGAGCGGCTTCAGTTGTTGCACAAGCTGTATTTTGCACGCTTTCAATTTAAGATCTTGACGTAAAATGCGCCAAGTCGTTCCATACGTCAGTCCGAGTTGCTGCGAACGGCGCCGAATCGACTCTCTACGGTCTTCGTGTACACTCTCAGCTACGGCCGCTATATTTTCTTCACGTGCTGGACGTGGTCTATTCGGTCGAATATTATCCAATAATGAATGCTGGGTCTCAAAATGGGTGATGGTGTTGCGAATAGTACGCTCAGTAGGCCGATTATGTTGACCATAAGTTGAGCAAAGTGGACGAAACACATTCCTCACAGAACGTGGATTTTCATAGTAAAGTTGAACAATTTGTAAACGTTGTTCACGCGTAAGTCTTTCCATTATGAAATGCCAAACAATACTAAACAAAAATAACATGACAGCATGACACGACTCACACGTGATCTGTCAAAAAAGGCTATTGAAAAAAGTATCTCTACTTGGATCACCCGTTACTACCTCACCATCGCAATACTTCCTGGGATCGCTTCTATTCCGATTCAATCTCACATTCCTAGCTTCTATATGTCTTTTAATAATGCCTCTCAAATCTTTGTTGATCTTATTGTTAGAGCGAATATTCAGAAGGTTCGAAAATTCACCCTCCGAGTTCGGTTAAAGAGATCTATTAAAGAGTTACCTCTACCAACTTAGTGTGGGAAACGCGGAACAGCTGGCTGTGGACTGCATTTGCTGGAGCTTTCTGTTTGCTGTGAGACTGTGGTTCACCACCAACTTCGCCACCGCTACCATTAAATCGAGCAGTTTTTAAAATCTTTAGGCAAATTTTAAGATACGCTCCAGCATGAGCAAAACAACTATAGATCTACAAGAATCTACGAAATTCTTCAATGTAGTCCGGACCAGATGTCGAAGACAGTTCGCCACCAGACTTAAATGTGAGATAAGAATTGAAAATGTCAAATACGACAACCAAAAACATACAACTAAGGTTCAAAGATCGGTTATCTCCTCAATGACATAACACTTGGCACATGACATCTGTCAAAATTCTTTTTAAATAAAAAATACTTGTATTTCCAAAATGGCTTCTTCAGTTTAATAAAAAAAAAAAATAATACACAGTTCCCTTAATTTTAACTTTCAAGTCACATTCAGCCTTACCAAGCCTGCTGCAGGGGAGCGGCAAATGCATATTGCTGTGGCTGATAGTAGTTTTGTGTGGCCAATAACTGAGGGGCAAGCAAATTTGGCTGTTGCACTCCGTATACTGATGGCAACTGCAGTTTGGCAAATTGAGCTGTTGCTGGAGCGGCAGCTTGGAAATAGGCCAACTTTTGAGGAGTATATCCGGCGGCGGCAAGTGGAACCAACACAAATCCGGTTGGTTGGGCAGTGGGGGCAGCAACCGCAGTTGCTGTTTGCTGAGTTTGTGTTGTTTCGGCTTCATCATTTTCGGTATCCCTCTCATCGCTGCCTTGAGTCAAGCGGCTTGGCTTATTTTCCACAGCATTGCTAATGGCGACTACATTATCGACTTCTTTGCTCTCCTCCACAGACTCAGCACTATTGCTGTCTGGAGTTGTTGGTGCCTCTTGAGGTGGCCCATACTGACGGGATGGCTGTTGTTGACGCTGGAATTGGACTTGACGCTGTGAAGCGGCGGCCTCCTGAGGGGCTCCATATTGACGGGATGGTGCTTGGGGTCTGACAATTTGCTGCTGTTGCTGAGAAGCGGCAGTTTCCTGGGGACTGCCATAAAGCACAGATGGCCGTTGGGGACGCGTTTGTTGGGGCAGTTGTTCCTCTTCGGGCGTACCATAACCTCCCGATGGCTGTTGGGGCTGGGATGCCTCACTCTCTGAGGGAGCGCCATAGAGTTGACTGGGACGCTGTTGTGATTGTTGTTGTTGTTGTTGTTGCTGTTGCTGTAATTGCTCCTGCTGTCTTTGATACTGCTGCTGGAGTTTTATGATTTGAGCTAATCTCAGTTGCTGCGCGATAGCTTCATCTGATGGCAAATTGAAGGTTCGATTTGGTCTGTATCCTGCTGCTGGATAGGGAGCTGACTGCTGTTGTTGCTGTTGTGGTGCGCGGTTATTGTATCCTCTGAATGGAGCTTCGGCGTTGCTGATCGCAACGGCACAAGCCAGGACGATGAGAACAAACTTCGATGCCATATTAGTCGTTTTTTTTTTTTTTGGTTTTTCGGTGAATGGGACCCAAACTTACGGGGTATCCAAATGAAACTGATATCAAATGAATAATCAAACGCGTTTTTTATACTCCTCAACTGCGACAAGACGCTTATTAATTCACCTGTTGTCGTAAGGCGGCCTGAAATGTAACGTAATGTCTAGTACTACTACGGCGACATATGGCGACGGCGACGACGACGACGCCTCCACCGATCGACATTGACCGACATCTGGCCTGACATGAAGTTGTCAATTTTACAAAATTGCTTTTAATTGCAGTGTCACTGGTGAATTTGTCCAAAAAGTGTTACACTGACAAACGCGCACGTCAAGCCCGCTCGTTCATCGGGCATCAGTACAACGATCACGTAGCCAACGATCATCAAACTCATTTTCTGGTTCGCAGAATTCGAGGCGGTATATTCGCAGGGTCCGATCAGTAGTTCCACTCGCACCTATTACAGAACTTAGAACTGCCATCAACACAATTGATGGACGAAGGAGAGAATGGACACCTACTTTAGGTCATCATCCAGGCGGATTTTGAAATTTTCCTATGCATCGGCCGACAAGATCGACTAGACGTGATGCGCAGTCTCAATTTGGAATGCGCGTCGCGCATCATAGTAATGGCAAACGGACGTGTTGGGTGAATAGTAATTGGCGAATTGCGCTTTATGAATAGGTGATGGATCGTGCTTGGGGAATTTGTTTTGAAATTTAGTTTTTGGAAGAAATAAATAAACAAAAGCCTAAGCGGATTGCAGTGGGAAATAACTGTTTCCAAAAGCAAAACGACAAATTTGCCTAATAAAATTGCCAAAATAAACAGCTACAAGTTTTATTATTAGGCAAATTAACGATGGGTGAATGGAATAACAAAAAAAAACAAAAAATAAATAAAAAAATTGGAACGGAAAAAACGAAATGGAATGCACCTGGGAGTGGAGGTTAAGTGAACGCGATCGGCTTCTGTGAGATAAATACAGATAGACTACTATAGGGGGGATGTAGTTAGTTGGGAAGGTCCAACTTGAAAGGTGTTTCCAAAAAAAAAACAGACATATTAGGATGCTATATGTACGTGGCATTGTACGCCTGTCGCAAAACATTCGGCAACAAATGGGGACTTAAACCACACATGGTAAACTGGTTGTACACAACGGTTGTAAGGCCCATCCTGATATACGGTACAGTTGTTTGGTGGAAGGTTCTGGAAAAAAAATATTTTCTCTCCAATATCACCAAAGTCCAAAGGGCGGCGTGCTTTGGAGATACTACTCGATCTCATGCCATTAGACATTTACTGCAGCAGTAAGGCGGCTAAAACGGCCGTCAGACTTAGAGAGTGCGGACTCTGGGTACGAAGACCATATGGAAACGCCTCTGCAGAACTCACATGGACCTTCGACATTCACCTTCAGCAGGGGATTCAATACCGGAAAGAGGTGAATGGGATGAGAACGCAGTCACAAAAAAGGAAGAGATTGCCATCTACAACGATGGCTCCAAAATGGACATCGGAACAAGCGCACGCATCTTCTGTGAATCCCTAGGATTAAGCAAATCCTTCAGAATAAACGACGACTGTAGCGTTTTTCAGGCGGAGATAGCTGCCATTATCCAGGCTGTAACCGAACTGAGAAGGCACTGGACGATCACCATCTACTCTGATAGTCAAGCGGCCATAAAAGCCATGAAATCAGATGTGGTGAAGTCAATGGCTGTGGGCCAATGCAGGAAGTCGCTAGACGAGTTATCAGCTGTCAACACAGTAATTCTGTGCTGGGTGCCAGGACACACTGATATCCCGGAAAACGAGGAAGCGGACAAGCTTGCAAGATCAGGATCAGAAATGAATGCATCACTGGCACTTGAATCAGCAAGAACACCGCTTAGCACCATCGCACGCTAAATCGACACCGAATCCTTGAGTAGAACTAACCTACGTTGGACACAACTCGATACGTGCAGACAAAAGAGCTATTGCCAGCTGTCAACAAAATGAGATCAAAATTCATGATCGGGTTAAATCGCAAGGATATACGAGTACTTACAGGAGTCCTTACGGGTCACTGCGCTGTGGGTCTGCATACGGAAAGGTTGGGCCTACCATTTCATCCACTCTACATGCATACAATGATTGATGCCGTCAACCATTGTTGCTTCCTGCGGATCATTGATACCGAATATTTGAACTTTTCACACTTGGGAATCGTGAGTGCGGTGCCTCAGTAGTTTGGACGTTGGACTTCTAAGCTAATGTTCCCACGTTCCAATTAGACCCAGTACCACCAATTCGCTGCACCACCACATTTAAGAAAAAAGGGGGAAGAGTTCTGCACCAGGAGATGGAAGGAGCAGTCTTCCAGCTCCAATATCGCGATCGAAACAACATCCGGAGGCTTTTTTAAAAAAGCCATAGAATTAGCTGCTAACTTCAATACCTTGCCACCGACGTTCAGGGAAGTAAAGATGTATTTAGGCAGCATTTTCAGCAGCTACTTTGCGGGCATCATGTAGAGAGAGTGATAGGACAAAAAGATAACCCACGTTCAAATACGAGGTATTGAAGAGGTTGGCATTGTTATTAAAAAATCTAAGAACAACAAGGTGTCAGCTCTGATGGTCTACCTGCAGAGCTTTTCAAATACGAAGGCAATGGTTCCTTCAACCTTCAAAAAGTCGCATTGGAGAATCTATCAACGCAGCACTCTAATCGCCACGCACTAGTTTCGCTTCCCCGCCCGGCTGATAAACCGTAAATCAAAATTTTAAACAAGTCAAAATACACCAACTTTTCATCGACTTTAAGGCCAAATTCGATATCCCGGTAAAAATTAACCAACTAGAGCACGCAATGCAATGTTTAGTTCGGCGGCAGCTCATCCAAACATGAACCAGATATCGGCCAGGTCATAAAACTACTATAGATCGTCCGAAGCTTCCTATGTGTCGTGATGGTGGCTTTCGCTGCTCTATCGCTGTCATATGCTATCAACAAACCAACAAGCATCTGTCCACCGACTAGGACAAAATGTCACTGTCGATAGCAGCAACTTCGAGGTAGTTTATGAGTTTCTCTACCTCGGAGTTAAACCAACTTCGCAAGAGAGACCTTAGTGGAGATTTAACGAAGAATTACCCCAGGCAACCGCTGCTACTTCAGTTTGGCCAAACAAATGGGTTCAAAACTCCTAACTCGGACGAGAAAATGCATGCTCTATAGAACGCTAATCTTGCCAGTTCTGTTATTCGGCGCCGATTGCTGGATGATAAGCAGGAAAGGAGAGTTACTACTGGGATACTTTTAAAGAAAAATCCTCCGACGGATATTTGGTCCTGTATGTGAGGAGGGCGAATACAAGAGAAGATACAACCGTGAAATCTATGAGCTGTACCACGATGTGGATGTAGTCCAAAAAGCCAAAACTCGTCGACTACATTGGCTCGGCCACATCGAGCGAATGGACAATTATGCTCCGGCTTAGAGGATCCTCTAACTCCAGCCCCTAGGTTCGAGACGACAAGGAAGACCGAACCTTATCTTTAAAGACTAAACCAAAGCGGATGTCAGAGCGCTTGGTCTACTTAACTGGAAACTGGAAGCAACCAAGATCGCATAGTATGGAAGGGTTCCGTGTCTCTGGCTTCACGAGTCGGCAACCCGCTAAGTAAGACCTTTTCGTTACGACGGCCTTAAAAATGAGCATCATAAGACTTCACATATTTGCATCCTTTCAAACAACCTTCACATTCGTTCCAAACCTACTATAAACCGCCGCCTCCAATAAACAATTTTCAACAAATTTTATCAACTTATACACATCGTCTAGCCGTCTAGTTCCTTGTATAACAGCAGCTCACTTTGTATACAAACTACCAACTTAATATTATCAAGTAATAATAATTCATCTAAGGCTTTTGGCACGTATCTTATGTAGGTTCAGGCCCACTACTTGCCAACGCTGAATATCACTTCATTACAACACACCTCGAACCCACCCAACGCGCGTGTTTCGTAACGCAATTCGTCCATTTGCTTAACTTCTACACATTCAATTTGTTTATAAAATGTTTGTAATTCCCTTTTCAAAAAAAAAAAAATTCAATTAATGACCAGCGACGAAGTTGCGAGAATGTCAAAAATACTAAAAAAAAAAAGCAGACACAACCGAGCCGATGACCACATCTAAAAAAAAAGAGCCCAAATAAATCAAACAACAACAAAAAAAGCGCTTTTTAATCGGTCAAGACGCGCCACAGCAATGACCTTTGGCGATCGTACAACGCGACGGCTATAGCATTGGTCATATCGACCGACCGGCGATGGACGATGGCAAGTGGTTAAAATTTTTCTCATTATTTTGTTTTTGTTTTGGTTTTTTTTTGTTGCCGATGCATGGCGGTATTTGCTTCGGGCCAAAAAGAAGTCATGCTAAAGCCAAGAGGGGCGAATAACACTTCAGCAACACAAACAACACTGACCGGATCGCGCGGCTATCGATCGTTGACTTTTTGTTGATGTTGTCTTCGGTGTTGCGTGTTGCGTGTTGCGTGTTCGTTGTTGCTGCCTCTTAGGTTGTAGGGATGTATGTTTGTCATTTTAATTTTTTTTTTTTTTTTGGTAGTCTTGGAAAAGTGTCAACGTTTTTCTTTTATTCGTGACATTTCTGTCACGCTTTGGCGATAGTTTATGGCTGGGGAAGATGTAACACTTTCCGAAGGTGAGGTTATGGTCGTATGGTAATTTTAGTTCTTCTTTTTCACTTTCGAAGGGAATATTTACGTTAAGTTGTTGAGGTTGGTCAGGGCTTAGTATGGTTGGTTGGTTGCAGTTGGTATGGTGAGTTTTCAAGTATTTTGATAAAAGTTGGAGAAAGGTGTAGTGAATTTGGCAGAAACGGTTTTTTTTTGGTTTTGAAAATGCTACAGTTCCGAGATCCATGTGAAGACCTAGAATTTGATGCCTACTTGCCCAAAATGTTAAATTTAAAAACACATTGTTGTTTTGGCAATACCTTAAGTGGGCTCCTTAGCTCAGCCTGAGATAAGCCAACCTTGAATCCTCTGTGGTCCTGAGCACGCTGCGACAACAACCAGATTCAGCGCGATGGTTTTGTCTTTAAATGCGGATGAAAAGCCTTTCTTGTCGACTTTGGTTTGGCGGATAATATTGAATGAACAAGGACTCATAGACGCATAAGTCTCTCGTTCGTTCTCTTGAAAACTTTGAAAAGACTTCTAAATGTTTACTTTAGAAGACTGTTCGTGAACGATAAACTATGTAAAGCACAACACACCTATCTCGAAGTCAGGACTGTTAAAACTGCCCTCAATAATTGGGAAATGGAGGCGAGTCTTCATCATGGAAAGTTCACCTTTGAGCCTTTCCTTGACATCAAGGGGGCCTTCAAACACCTTCAAAGTTTAGCCATCAAGAACTCTGTTTATTAGCTAAATGTTGCACAGGAGGTTACAAATTGGTACGACCATCTGTTTAAGAATATGGAACAGCTCAATTAGCTCAGAGCATTCCATTACCCGGATCATGCTCTCTATATCATCCTCAACACAATTGATGAATTTATTCCAGCTGCTAAAGACTGTGGGCTTAACGTTAACCCAGCAAAGTTGGAACTAGTATTTTTTTTACCATTTTACCTGCTTTTAAAATGGCAAAGATAGATAGACCCGCCCTATGATAGTCAGACCCATACTTGCATACGGGGCCATTAGCTGGTAGAGAACCACTAACAAGGTAACTATTCAAGGAAATTTGGAGGTACAAAGAATTGGGTGTGTTGCTATCACGAGTGCTCTTACGTTTAACAATTACGGTGTTTCTAAACCTTATGATTGTAGGTAATTGGTTTTGGCTCTATGCCAAACTAATTTTGGTCTGTTTAAAAGATTTGAAAGTGGCCATTGTTCCATTTTAAACGATCTCAGTATTGGGATCTAAACATTCGGATGAGATTCTTCCTCTTGATTCTTGATTCTCTTCTAATAACGAAACACCACACTCATTATTTCATTCTTTCTTTCCCACATCCTAAAGGGAAAGAATGAAATAATAATTCTGTGACTAATCGATCGATCATCGAGTATACGTGATTTTGCGGACGCAGTTTTGAACGTATCACTGCAGCTTCCAAATAACTGCAGTGCCTTCCAATCGGAGGTTCTAGCTGCACTTAAGGCTGCAGAATTACTGCTATACATATACATTGACAGTCAAGTTGTTCTCAAGACGCTAGAATCAAGTGTCATCAAATCCGAGATAGTTTAGAACATTGATTCATATTTTCTGTTTCCCACGAGGTTATGATCAGGAATGAGGTATACCTACTTTGAGTGCATACATTGTGGTCTACATGTGCGGTTTGCCAAATCACTAAGGCCAATCAATTGCTGTTGTTATCACTTTGTAACTACTAGATTAATTTGTTGGGACCAGCGCTGCAAGTATCTTCTTATTTATTTCGTCCTTGCACGGGAGAATGGGCATGTCATTAAAACATGTCAAACAAAACCCATGTTGGTTACCCGAGCACAAGTAACGTAGAGTGTAATGTGCGAAATAGTGAGCTTAAATATTGAAAAGGAAATGTACCAACTTATCATAGACTATTCAAGGCCCGATGACACAGAGAGTGAGGTCTTAAGAGATTTTAAACTATTTAGACCTATCATATGACTTGCATTAACTATCGAGACATATTCTTGCTAAATGTTGCATATAAGATCCTATCCAACGAACGTCTCCAACCCTTCTGCAATACACTAATCAGCACGTAACAGTGTGTCTTTAGGCCCGGCAGATCGACCATAGACCAAATTTGCACACTAAAGCAAATCCTGGAAAAGTCCAACCAAGTCGAAACACACCATCTCTTTATCGACTTTAAGGCCGAATATCACAGTATTCATCGTCAGGAACTCTACATGGCGATGCCTGAATTCGGGATCCCGGCAAAACATATCCAACTTTGCTGCGTGACACTAGATAACACGCGATGCAATGTGCAGTTTGGCAGCAGCTCATCTGAACTCTTTCAAACATGCACCGGATTTCGGCAAGGAGATGCGCTATCATGTAACTTCTTCAATGAGCAGATAGTACGCAGAGTACACAAAAGCCACTATCTTCAACAGATCAGTCCAACTGCTGAGATATGTCGCCGATATTGACATCATAGGACGCTCCTAACGTGCCGTGGTAGAGGCTTGATGAACAGAGAGGCTATTGACGAACAGGCGATGTTAGTTGGTCTTGAAGTGAATGAGAACAAAACGAAATACATGCTATCATCAAGCAAACAAACATCTGTCCACCGACTAGCAACTTCGAGGTAGTTAAGGAGTTTTTCTACATTGGTGTGAATAACGACTCCACCTATGACAACCTGGTGGAGATCCGATCCTTATTCTGCCAGTTCTAAAATACGGCGCTGCGTGCAGGAAAGGAGAGTTAATCCTAAGCTCCTTCGAAAGAAAAATTCTTCGGCGGATATTTGGTCCTGTGTGCAAGGAGGACGAATGGAGAAGAAGATATAACCGCGAACTCTATAAGCTGTACCAAAATGTGGATGTAGTCCAAAAAGCCAAAACTCGTCGACTGCATTGGCTCGGCCACATCGAGCAAATGGACAATAATGCTCCAGCCGCCAGGTTCGAGGCGATAAAGAAAACCGAACCTCCGTTTTAAAGACCAAGCCATCGCGGAAGCTACAGCGCTTGGTCTGGATCGCAGAGGATTGAACGTTGCCTTGTCTCGGGCAGGGACTCTTCACGGTTCGGGAGCCCAATAAGAAGAAGAGAAGAAGAAACCCTCAACTTTGTAGGAATACTTTCTCCACACTGTCTTCTACGCTCAGAGACTTATGCGTGTAGTTTTCATGATAGTTTATACTTAACGAAAAATATAATACATAGTTGTGAGTGAGAGAGAATTGCTCCCTGCAGAAATACGCTTCTGAGGAATTACTTTTTCATAGACGTAGCGGTTTTAATTGATACTAAACTGTTAAGTTTTGTGGGAAATTAGGTGCTCTGGGAGAGAGAAGTAAAAAGCACTTGAAGTTGGTTTCTATAGAAATATCAAGGGGTCTACTATAGTGCTCAGCGTTTTGTGGCAGCACAGCTCTTGGTCAATGTTTGTTTAGGTTCAGTATAGGCACAAGAACCAACCCCATTTCAGCCAATTAAACATCATTAGCATGGCAAGTTCCTCTCTTATCCCATTACTATCTCAATGACCATTCCAAATCCTGATCATCTGTCATTTTCCCTACTTCTAGCTCCCTCTACATCTTCACCGTAGAAATTGTTTCTTAACCTCAAAAAGACTTCAAGAAATCGATGAATTAAATAATCTACTCCAAGTTATTGATTCCCAAAATTTAATATCGAACTCAAAGTATCTCGTATCAGTAATCAAATTTGGTGAAATCGTCAAACTGCCATAGCCACCCTATTCAAGAAAAACCCCAAAAAAGATTATCAGATTTCGATTTTTGAATGCATTCAATACATCAACTGCAAAATTATGCAAATCGGATAGAATTCAAATTGACTTCTGAAATTGCAGTGCGTTATGTTTATTTTTGGAGTTAAAATTACAAAAATGTATACAAAAATATGCAGCGAAACATTATTTTACTTTATCGAAACCGCAAAAATTTAAAAACATCAAAAAACCGCCCAATTTTTGTCATACGGAAGGGACAATATTATTATTCCGAAATATTTACCCGAAAAATAATAAAAGCAGTCGCTGGTGAAATTTATGTGCGTGCATCAGGCCTTCCGGGTGGGGGGCGGCTGATAACACCACAAAAAGTCACCTAAAACCAAAACCCACGAGAATGGGAGATCCTTGTCGCGACAAGTTATCGAAATAAAAACTGTCAAAGGGTTGCGGTCTGTTGGCGGTTGGTGGTGGTGGTGGTGGTGCTTGTTTCCAGAATTTCATAAACAATATTTTTTTTGAAAATATATTTTTTTTTGTTTTTGTAAAAAGAAAAATGTTATTGCCTTGCGGCCGCATAATAACAACGCAGTTGGGCGTCATTAATTGGGATTTTTACTTGACATCCATATCATAAATAATTAAATTTTGGGTGGAGACGAGGGGATGAGAAATGTTTTACATCTTTTTCTTTATTTATTTGGAAAGGTTTTGTTTTGTTTGTTTTTTTATTTGTAAAAAGAAATTTTAATGGTCATCAACAATGGCTTGAACATTCGGAACACAAACAGAGACGGACACATACCCACATTTGTATAGATATTGCACTGTGAGAAAGTAAACCTGCAAAACTACCCTCCGTGGGTGGTGGGGATGATGGGGAAATTGAATCCATCACTGACGAGAAAATGGGTATTTTTTTGTATTATATTATCATTCCTTTTACTACGATGACATTGATGCTGGAAGAGTGTATGGGTAGGTATGTACTCGAAATGATATTTTATACTATCTCCGGTAGGATTCAACCCTATCCTACGGGATAATTTAAACACACAAACTCATGCTTCTGCTGAAAGTTGAATGGGAGTGAGCTGAAAAAATAAGCTTTGCCCAAATTGAAAAATAACACTGCGGTCCTTCGACTGCTATGGGAATGGTTCTGTGATCGTTTTGAGGCGGAAGTATGTTTTGATTTCATTTAGGTGTGTGTTGTTTTTTTTTTTGTTGTTTGTGCGCTGAGTAAAAGTCAAAATTTGAAAGCATGGCACTTAGAGGAAGCAGGTGCTTGCTTAAAAAAAAGAAACAAATACCAAATACATTACCTAGTTCAGAATTAGTCATATGTTTTAGTTACAGTTATAGTCTTTTGATTACGCCGATGGCTTAAATTCGACTTCGGTGATACAAAAAACTATGTAGCATCGTTTCATAGAAAAGAAATGAATGTAAATATTCAGCCCGTCTGTCGGTCACTTTAATTTTGAGCACAGATGAGAGGATTTTTGGCCCTCTCGTCCTCCCTTTTTCATTTGCTACAAAAAAGCGTAGAACTCTGTCTGTATAAGTTTTTGCATGAAAATCAAATTGAGCCAGCTCACGCACACAGCAGCAGTACTGCGGCCAAGGAATCCATTTCGGAAAACATCACCCTCTATTATTAATATTTTTGCAGTTTCAAGGGGACAGAAATCTTTGACATTGAGCTAGAAATCTGAAAATAACTTCCCGAGAGGCCCGAAATATTCAAGTTGTTTTGGGCTGCCACGCCCAAAATTTAGAATACTTACTTAACGGGCTTTCGATGCTTCCATCCACTCGCTCGGGCATTAGCGATGGCTTGGTCTACGAAACGTAGGTTCGGTCTTCCTCGTCGTCTCGAAACTGGGGCTGGAATTTGGGGCTTAGAGGAAGCCTCTACAACGCCATGTTGGGAGTTCGATGATGTCAATGTCGTCCGCATATCCCAGTAGCTGGACGGATCTGTTGAAGATAGTGCTTTCCGTGTTGACACCTGCCCTGCGCACTATCTGCAAAAGAACAAGATTGAAGAAATCACACGACAGCGCATCTCCTTGCCGAAATCCGGTGCATGTTTGAAAGAGTTCAGATGAGCTGCTGCCAAACTGCACATTCCACCGCGCATTCTCCAGTGTCACGCGACACACTTGGATAAGTTTGGCCGGGATCCCGAATTCGGCCATCGCCATGTAGAGCTCCTGACGATGAATACTATCATATTAAAAAGTTAATCAAGAGGTGGTGCGTCTCGACTTTGTTGGTCTCTTCCAGGATTTGCTTTAGTGTAAGAACTTGGTCTATGGTCGATCTGCCGGGCCGGAAGCCACACTGGGACGTGCCGATTAGTGTGTTGCAGAAGGGTTTGAGACGTTCACACAGTACATTGGATAGGATTTATATGCAACATTTAGCAGGGATATGCCTCAATAATTTTGCCAGACATAGGATCGCCGTATTACAAGCTGCGGCAAAGTCGATTAGTCGGTATCCGTCATCTGTCGTCGTTTCGTGGAGGCTGTGCTTACTAACTAACCCGCCAAAGATGTTTTCCTTTTCGACTTTAGCATTGAATTCCCCGAGTACAATTTTGACATCGTACTCCGGACAGGCTCCGTAGGCTCCGTCCAAGAGGTCATAAAATTCCTCTATGGTAGGGTCTTCAGTGTCGTCTGTAGGGACACGTACACATATTAGGCTAATATTTTGAAATGTGGCTCTTATGCGGATTACAGCCTACAATCACTTACCTAAGCCCATTTCCCACGACGAATCCACATCCTAACAAATGCAGCCTTTTGTTGCAGCTGTAATAAATATCGCAATTATGTATTTTTCCTTATCATTATTCCTGATAAGGAATCGTAGCCATCGTATCTTCTGAATCGCGGTAATGTCGGCCTTGTACCGCGAGAGTACAGACTCAAGTTTTTAAGTAGCACCTGGAGTGTAGACTGTCCGCACATTCCAGTAACATATCCCATGTCCGTTAACGTTCCGGGTCTATTTGCCATTTGAGGGAAATTGTTGTCCGAGGCTATCTCTGTTTTCAAAGCCATATTTTTTCACATTTTTAAGTTACCTCGACAGCATAACCCAGGCCCCGGTTTTGACCCTAGTACAGCAGGCCGGTAATTCCGGTGCCAGTATCCCACTTTGGGGATGTGAGTGCTGTCGGTGGCAGATTAAGTTTTCATCCGCCATCAACTCTTTTCCAACACCATAGCTTAGTGTTGAAGATCCCTATCGACCTGGGATTCAAATATGTTGAAGCAGCTCATATAGGGATATTACTATCGTTCAACCTAACCGTTGAAAGACCTGTAGAATTCGTCCGGAAACAGGAGAGAGTGCATTAGTGTGATGGCATTCCTGCCCCCCCCCCCTCTCGGCTGCTGCCTACAACGACCATCCACAGGCTACCCCATCTCCAGTTGTGGTACAAGGCACGCACGGGGAGTTGAGAAAAAAGGAGTTGATGGTGTTATGTACCATATTTTTTACCACCAAAAAAAATTTAGAATACTTGTGCAAGTTGTTTAGCAAAATGTTATTTTATTTTCGAAAAATTAATATGAAAATGATAACAAAATATTTTTCCTTTCACCATTTCATCAAGAGGTTCTTCGTTCTTAGCACAGCGGTTTTTTTTGTTTTCAATAAATTGAATAAAAGTTTTCAGATACGTGTGATGCTTCAAATAGTTCGCCCCCAAGACTTTTACCCGCTATCCCAGAAGAGAGGAGTGCCAAAGCAATCTCTGATCTCGAACAAATCGCAGCCCGAATCAGTGAAATTATTTGGCTCTAGGAAATAAGGCCCCAAAAGAAAAATGAAATAAGGCCCCAAAAATATAAACGGGAAACAACAATAACATTTTTTGTTAAAATTGGGGTCTTATTTCATTTTTTTGGGGACTTATTTCCTAGAGCCAAATAATTTCACTGATTCAGGCTGCGATTTGTTCGAGATCAGAGATTGCTTTGGCACTTATAATGTACGCGCACTAAACGGACTTTGGATACCCTTATAATGAAGTGACACAGTGCGGGCATTAGGGAAATGAAGGATAAGAGAAAGGGAGAAACCGATGCACGTTGGTTTTAAATGTTTGTAAACTATACTGTGAAGGAAAAACAGATCGTGGTATAGCCTTCCACATTCGCGTTGTACGAAACGAATCTTTGTATTTCACTGTCCGTCCTTATGGCTTATGTGCATTCCTAGCCTGGCGAGTATTGCGGTTGAATATTTGCGGAATGCAAATTTGAGCATTTATGGTGGAAGTAGCGATAAACCAACGATAGACAGGAGACATTGCGATGATGACTATAAGAGTCAAGCGTTCTCGAAATGTTTCTATCGCCATAAGTTTAATCGCAGGTTTTTGAATCCTGCTCTAAATACAAGGTGGCGCAAAAGTAATCCTCCTATCAGAAAATGCTATAAATTTTGCGATTGGCCCCTAATGTCAGTTCTGTTTTGACATTTGTGTAGTAAACACATGCGAAATACATTTACGGCTATTTAAATGACATCATATTCTCGACTTGATGTAAAAAAAATTAAAAGCCCAAATAAAAATAATCCACAAGAAGAATCAAAGTTTTTAATTTTTTTTTAAATTGCAGCCAAAAAACATCGGAAGGTTATTTTTGCGCCACCTTGTATGTTATTGGTGCACCAAACCAGATATGAGCGTTGTACTCATGTTTTGGGCGAATGAACGCCTTGTAGATTTTAGCCAGATCAGAAGGGGTGAAATATTTCTTGCAGCGCTTAAGGAAGCCTAGACATTTCGCAGCGTTCTTGGCGACATCAAATATGTGGTCATTCCAACGAAGGTTGTCATTACCACACATACCGAGAATGGAAAGTCTTTCGGATTCAGCGATGCAAGTGCCATTCGTGGATAATGGCAGAGTATTGAGGTTTCGCTTCAATGACAGCAGACAGCATTGCGTTTTGGAAGCATTAAATTCCACTCTGTTGGTTTTACCCGTTCCAGTTCAACGCCCGAAGATGAGGGGCGTTGCCCAGGAAACGAATATGTAAAGCTGTGGGTACTGTCATCAGTAAAAGAATGGATTGGATTAGAAGTGACAGACAGGAGGTCATTGATAAAAATGAGAAAGAGAGTCGGAGACAAAACAGAGCCTTGAGGGACACCAGCATTTATTTGGTGAGTTGCAGACTTGAAACCGTCCAAAACAACTTGTATTGAACGGTCCGAAAGGTAATATCTAATCCATTGAAGAAGGGTTACATCGATCCCAAATGCACGCATTTTCGACAAGAGAGCTTGATGCCAAACTCTGTCAAATGTCTTTGAAATATCAAGCGCAACGACCTTACTTTCACCACCACGGTGAATAGATTGGTTCCACTTTTCGGTTAGATATGTCATCAAATCACTAGTCGACCTGTTGCTGCGAAAACCGTACTGCCGGTCATTAAGTAGTTTTCGGGATTCAAGATATTTCATAAGCTGACGGTTTATCAGCGTTTCCATGGCCTTGGAAAGAAGGGACGTAAGTGCAATTGGTCGGTAGGAGGAGGGAGAGGAAGATTCCTTTTTTGGGGACGGGCTGGACAAATGCTGTTTTCCATCTTCTCGGAAAGAGCCCTGAAGAATAGGACAGCTAGAAAAGCTTACGCAGTGGTTTTGCCAGCGTGGAAGCACACCTCTTCAGAACGATAAAGGAAATACCATCTGGACCAGCGGATTTATGTATGTTAAGATCTTGGAGAACTCTTGCCACTATACGAGTGCGAAAATGAATGGGTCCCATAGAATATTCTGCGCGCTCGAGTACAGGGGGAGATAAAGCACAATCTGGCAGCGTTGAGCTAGCTGCAAAATGAGCAGCAAGCAGATTGGCTTTATCCAAAGAGCTGACAGCTGGAGTGTCATTGCAAATGAGTGTCGGAATAGATGACGAGGCCGAATTTTTTATATTCTTAACATAGGACGAAAAGTTTTTACTACCGGAGGGACTTTGTTGTATTTTTTGCCTCAATTTTTGGTCGTAGGAGAATTTGACACGATTAATATGGGCATTGCAGTCATTTCTGGCTCGTTTGAACTTTTTTCGGTTTTCCTCAGTTGGGTTGGCCTTAAATGACCGAAAGGTTACCTCTTGAGCCCTGATAGCTTCTTTACAGCTCAAGTCACACCACGCGTTTTCCTTAGGTCTTATTTCGTTCTTTTGGGGTCTTATTTCATTTTTGTATTTCAATATTTTTTTATTTGAGTTCATTTCTATGAAAACTATCGCAACGTATTCGTCGGTTCAATTACTACTGCCAAATAAGGCCGCCGGGCTTTATATCGTTTTTAAAACTCTTAATGATTTCGTGGTTGATTTAATAGTTACGGAATGGAATATGGGGGGTCATACTGGCCCCCTACTTAGTTTCCCTGTTAGATTTTAAGTACGCGCGCGGTTGGCTATACGCAAACTTTGTTTATATTCAATAAGTCTTTGCATATACCCAACATCGCACCAATCGGAATCTAACAGTGAAAAGAAGCAGGGGGTTGCAGGGGGGCAGCATGCCACCCTTTTTCCATTTGACGATTCTTAATAATTGTAATAATATAAATAACTTTATGTCATTATGAAACTTTTGGGCCTTTATTTCAATTTTATTTTGGGACTTTATTTGTTGAGGCCTTATTTCCTAATTATTTTCGAACAAATGTACTAAACAGTATCAGTAACAGTATCTTCACGGATTTTTAATTTTCCTCAGGATTTTCCCGAGAATGTTCTTCCTTGCGCCAATACGAATTCATGACGCCAATAATGGTAAAAATTGAACTAACCCTTTTTAAGTTATGGGTGCACACACGGGAGGCAGTCTCCTTTTTATTACATATGTAGATTATAATTGATTAAAATATGGTAACTGATTGGTATAATATGCTGTCGGTCAAGTGGGTGCCTCTGGCCGTGACGCATTGACGCGCTCTTTTAAGCACATTTTGCATTAGAATTTCGAGGCTGTGCATAATGGGTTTGTTGATGTACAGTAGAGAGCTGCATGAATGCATTCAAAATGGCGTTTGAGTGATTCACATCGAAAATGAATAAGTAAGACTACGCCACTCTCTCTACTCACCAATCAAACGAATAGGCTACGAATTGAATGAATGTGAATATGAATATAATACACTGTACAAGGTGTTCGATTCATTGTATTCATTTGTCTATTTAATTACCCAGTGTATTCTAAGAATTTCTAAACTTTATCGTCTACACTATTTCTAAAGAGAGAAAAAATTTCAAACGTAAGTACGGATTTTGGAAGAAGAGAAGCACCATCAGCTCCGTATGTTCGTTATCTTGTGAAAAAAGTGAAAGAAACTGGCATCCTCATCGATAAACCAAAGGGTGAAAAGCCAAAAACAGTGCGTACACCCGAGAAAATTGCTGCTGTGGCAGAAAGTGTGCGTGATGCGCCATCAACATCAATTCACCGTCGTTCTCAACAATCGACCATTTCGGAGACATCATTGAGACGAATTTTGCATAAAAACCTTGGTATGACGCCATACAAAGTCCAATTGGTTCAGGAGTTGAAGCCAACTGACCATCTAATGCGTTTTCGCTTGAGCCTGCGATCGACTAAGAGATGATGCCGTTTCCACAAAAAATCATCTTTTCAGATGAAGCTCATTTTGATCTTGGCGGGTATGTAAACAAGCAAAATTGTCGCATTTGGGGCACAGAAAACCCGCACGCATACATTGAAAAGCCGATATACCCAAAACCAGTCACTGTTTGGTGCGGATTTTGGTCCAGAGGCATAATAGGGCCATTTTTCTTTGAAAATGAGCAAGGAGTGGCGTTTACAGTCAATGGCAATCGTTAAGATAGGATATTGGCAGCATTTGGTTTCAACAGGACAGCGCTACGTACCACACAGCCGAAGCTACACTCGATGTTTTGCGCCCTGTTTTTGAAGTTCGCATTATCAGCCGCAGAGCTGATGTCGTTTGGCCACCGCGGAGCTGCGATTTGACACCGTTGGACTATTATTTGTGGGGTGCCGTAAAAGATAAGTGTTACGCCGACATGCCAGAGCCAATTGCCGCTTTAAAGGACAATATTCGTGAGGCCATTGGTGAAATACAGCTGCACACAATCGATAATGTACTTAAAAATTGGACCGATCGTGTAGGCTACTGCATGGCCAGCCGAGGCAGCCAAATATTCAGTAGTTTTTTTTTTAAAGCACAAATTCAGGTTCGCATCTGAAAATGCTCTTTCAGAAGCAGCGCTGGAATACACAAACATTTTGCTGTTTTGGTTTTAAATAACAAAGGAAAATGGTTTTTCTGCAAATTCCACCATTTAATGCAATTAAATTCCTCGGTAAAAAAAATTAAATTACAGTAGCTATACCAATTCCTATTTCGTGTCTCAATGACTCTTAAACATCCATTCATTCATACCGATCGCCACATTCACTTGCATCCATTCATTTCTCTTTGAATGCTCGTAACATTCATACACTGCACACTCAATATTCATTGCATGCTGTACCCGAATTTTAGTGTATCACTCATGAGTACACTGAGAGCAGAAGTATTTGAGTGCATTCATGCAGCTCTCTAATGTACACCTTTTCCTTCAAGTTCCCATATAAAAATAAATCAGGAGACTTCAAATCAGGGAATCGTTGGAGCCAGTCGATATCCCCACTATTTAACATTATTCTTTTTCTTTTAATTTTCTCCGCGTATTTCCAACTGAACAATTAATAACAATTTTAAATAAAACACAATTTAAAAAAAAAAGCACGTAGATGCTCTATCTCTCTATGACTGTCAAATGCCAACTGACAAATTAGTACTGTATTTCCACAGAGTATATCGTCATCCTATCTCTATGTTAGGACTTCATTGAATTATCTATGTCGATTTGAGTACTACCCATTGGCGGCAACATTGTTGCATTCAGCAGCAATATTACAAGCCCCATAAAAATGTTAAGAAAACAATCTTAACTATTGATTACTTCACCATACTCGACAAACGGTTCAATGTTCACATGGGACACCTCGAATTATGTGAAACCTAATATCGGGTTTCACACCAAATTTATTTAAATGTTTTCTGACACGCAAATCGAATTAGAAATTGCAATTTGCTACTTCAGTGGAATTGTGTTACAACGTCGCTAATTAGTTGCACTTTAGTAGCCATGCAATGAAATCTGTTTTCGATCTCATAAAGACGGTGAATCTGGCGCATACTATTACGCTGAAGATATTCTTTTGACAAACAATTCCACATCTTCTTTGATTATGGCGATAATGCAGATTTAGGGAAATATAGTCGGAAGCCCGCTATACCAAATGTCATTCTAACGCGTTCAGTTGAATTCAAGTTCATCGATTCATGGGACAAGGATGTTCTCGCCGTCATTCACGTCAATCCAAGGTGACCCTAGAATCACTAAGTCGCGTCCTTCGTAAGATGCATCAGGTGAACGTGCTTTTTGTCCTGCTAAATTCAACAGACCCTTACCCGACATTCGAATGGGCTTGGATTTAAGAACTCTCTTGGCTTGCTTTGGACCAAAGGAATAAATCACCTCTTTGAGTTTCAACCACATCCCAAATTGATGGCAGTTGAAATAAGCAACATCACCGCCAGCAGTCTTCAGGAGGAGCCAACCAATTTCTTCGGCTATCCAATTCGAGTGCCTCTGCCTAACAATCCACCGTTCATTTTTCGATACACTGACCACGAGGGCAATTCCGTCATTAGCGGATTATTCTTCAACATTTTCCACCTCTTCGTCAAACATTACAATGCGACGATAGAAGAGGTCATCCTTCCCGGATCATATCCATCTGAATTCAATTTTTCGAACTATTTTAATGCTGTTTTTGAGGGCAAAGCGGACATGACAGCGATGCCTTTTTATAGATTCAATGAGAACATGCCTTACGCGCAAACGTTGTACTTAAATAGCTATCATTTGGTGGTTCCGATTGCGAAGCCTGTTGACGAATTCCTCTACATAGTGCTACCGTTCGAGATCGAGTTACAGTTTTAGTATTTGCAATTGGAATACACTTTGCATACGGAAACACAACCGGACAGTGGGATTTTAGTCGTGCCGTTCTGCAGGTATTGAGTGGAATTTTAAACATTGGATATCCATTTGAGCTGCACAAATCGAAGGGTTTGGGTATGATTCTGGTAATACTCTCAGTTGCTGGAATTTTGCTGTCAAACACGTACCTGGCCCAACATTCGACTTTTCTAACAACCCTTGTCTATGAAAAACAGATAACTACTGTTGAAGAAGCCTTGGCCTTACGGTATCCCATCACAGTGGCAGAGGATGTCATTCTAATGTGCCGCTTATTTGGTTGTTCCGAAGAGATTTAAAAAAAAAATCAACATAGTTTCTGATGCCGTGAATCTGCAGAATCGTCTGGAGATGAATGCGTCCGTGATTGATGTCTTGGCAGTCGAAAAGTTAAATTTTTATTCCTATCTGAGGAATTTGTAAAGGCTATTGAAAAACCTATAATGTATTTTGCCACAGCGTACATGTTTTTTGAATGTGGTCTTTTTACGAAATTCTATGCCGATATCAATGACGAGGGTGAACTTAGAGACTTTGTATGGGCGATATGTTAGAAAAAATATTGGGTAAATATATTGTTAAACATTTTTTTTCGCTTTCTATGAAAATTTTCGAAGAAAACAGCATTTTAGTAAAAAACGCCCACAAAAAGTAGCCGTGGCAAAAACTTTATGTGACAAACTTATAAAGCAGGGCAGTGCCTACATATCTTGTGAAGGTTGTAACACTCTATCTCTCTAACTTTAGCTTTAAAAAAATTAAAAAAAATTTTACACTTAACCATTTCGGAGCCCTAGGGAATAGGTGGTCCAAATTTCAGCTTCCTAGCTTAATTTTAAAGGCCTAAAAATTGCGTACGGACGGACGGACGGACGGACATTGATAGATAGTTTAAGGATTTGGTCCTGATCATAAATATATTTTCTGGGTCTACGACGAATATTAAGGGGTGTTACAAACTATGTGTCAAAATTAATATACACTTAGGATAGGTTATAAAAATAATGAAGAAAGTCGAGTAGAAAAGAAAGTCGGTTTCCGAAGAAGAGTTGGTATTCTTATTTTTTTGGAACGAGAATGACGTTAGCAAACTTCCAACAAACAGGAAAATACGATGAAGTAAGACATGAGGAAGACAACGTTATTAGGTTTCATTTTCAAAAATCTAATTTCCACCAACGGCGTCAGACTTCAGAGAGCGAATGTTATTTACCACATCAATTTCAAGAAGCTGATCAGCATTTGCAAAAGATGCATTATCTACGGGATTAGTCAATCAACTTTGCACATTTTCGGGTCAAACAAAACGTGGTAGTAGAAATGGGACATCGCTGGTGGGATATTTTTTATCTGACACTTCAAGCTCTCAAGCTGATGCTGAAGTGAAGTACATAAAGAAAGCTGGAGAATCTTATAACTTGGGATGGTTTATTAGTTTTATTATCTATTGATCCTGTCTGAGAAAGCAGTTGATCTTGATCATGGATGAAGGACTTTCTATACTTTCAATCGTTTCAGCGGTATTAAACAGAATATTTTAAAACTTGACATTTTTCCGGAACTTTCAATGGTTTCGCAAACTCATTCTTTCAATAAAAAGAAGAGGGGGTTACTGTCCTACTTTCACATTTAGCTTAATCACTTAGGAGATCTAATTTTCCCAAAATTCCAGTTTGACGCGGAGCTCAGAGAAGACCCAGTGGTTGGATATTCCTCTTACAATCTAGAGCTTGTCTGAGGAAAAACAATACGGCAGAGCTTATATTACAATGCGTGGGTGCAGTGGCTTAGTGGTTAAGTGCGTTGGAACACTAAGCGATAGGTCGCGACTTGTTGTACCACCTGAAGGTTTTTATCTGCACCAGCTGCACCACCTTTTAGGAATATCTGACAATTATCTGACAAACTGTCATGAGAAGCTTCTCAAAAAAATTAATTGCCGTTCGGAATCGGCATAAAACTGTAGGTCCCTTCCATTCCAAAATATATCTTCGCACAAACAGTGTTTGAAGAAGCTAGGCTATGGGACGTTTATGCTTAATATTTTTTTTATTTTTTTTTATATAATCAAGGTATTGATTAAATTAGAAGACGACCGACTCAGTTGGTATTGTCATGTTTAAGGGAGGGATCCTACGAACCCCGTCAAAAAGGCAATGGCAATCAACGTTTCCTTACAATCGCGTAAGAGAGGCAGGCCTAAAAACTCCTGGACAGATGCAGAAACACGAGCATTTGATAGGCTTCAATGATGAAGTGATCCAAAATCGGGAGGCCTGCAGACATCTTTTGAGGTCGAACCGGCGAACCCCACAGGCGGGCCAATAGGAATGCAGTCAAGTGAGAGGGTTATGATCCCTGTAATCCTAATCATAATCTCGTCGTTAAATGGAGAAAATATAAAATCAAGGTGTTCAAGCTCTCTAACCAACATCCATATCATGGTACAGTTTATAGAGTTCACAGTCTTTTGAATACCCTATCCCAAGGCTATATTCATTTTGACACTTAGTGTGTAATACGCTTTAATATTCATCGTAGACCCCTTAAGGGATATAGATTTATGATCATCCGTCCGTCCATATCAACTTTTGGGCCTTTAAGTTTCAGATAGGAAGCGAAAATTTTAAATATTGGGTCCCGAGATGATTTATAATACTATTTTTTTTTAAATATGCTCACTGTTAAAACTATAGTCTAAAATATAAAGGGTTAGAATGTTAACAAAACATGAAGACTCCTTCATACGTCTGCCATATAAAGTTTTTGGCGGATTGTAGCCTTTCCTCATGTCCATTCGAAATCTAGTCAAATACAGGACCAAATATGCATCGATACATTTTTCTTCCGTCCAGCACTCGTCGCCGTGTAGCAGAACTGTTAGAATAAGACTTTTGTAGAGCATACCAAGCCGAAGGTAATTCTTCGCCGAATTTTCACGTGCTTTTTATAAGTGGAATTGATGTTTACCCCGAGGTATATGAACTCTTTAACTTAAACCCATCGCCATGTAGAGCTCCTTGAAATTCATTGGTCTCTTACAGGATCTTCCTTAGTGTACAAATTTTGTCAGCAAGGTGGAACCACACTGGTACGTGTCGAGCCGTCTTGGGTACTGCAGAAAGGTTTGAGGCTTTCGCACAATACGTTGCATGTTCGAGCTAGGCATACGATTGTCTTTTTTGGAGATGATGCGGATGGAGCCGAAAAAGATTTATAAACGTAGCAAAATATGTAACAACATAGAAGTTCTTTATCCTTATCACCATCTGCTGTGCCACGCCCCTAGCCAATAGACGCGCATAAACCTGTTCCCTCTGAATCAGCAGTCATTGGCCTGGTATGTGTTTGTACCATTGTACTGTAGCCTACGGTACTTGCTGAGCCATGGCCTTCCCACGATGTGCAATGGAGTGACACCCGATGCAAGCGTACATTTTGTACAATCAGCAGATTCAAGTATAAGTACAGTAGAATCCCGATTATCCGGACTCATTCCTCTCGGCTCTAATTATCAATTTAAAAATGATTTGACGGCGCAGCGAGACATATTACGACAAGTTTATTCCCGCCTCCGACGGTGTACTCCCTCTGGATGGATGGTTAGCAAGATTCAAATATAGACATGGAATTCGAGAACTGGAGATTCAAGGAGAAAAACTGTCTGCTAACGTTGCATCAGCCGACTCTTTTGTAGACGAGTTAAAAGAATTTCTAGATGAAAAAAAATACGATTTAGATTTTGTATACAATACGGACGAAACAGGTCTTAATTGGAAAGCTCCAGCAGTTTTCGTAGGATCCCTTGAACATGACAATACCAACTAAGTCAGTCGTGCTCCAATTTTTTCGAGATGGGTTCTTTGACGTGAAGGCTTCCTCGGATTTTGGAACTTCTAATTCGATCAAGCTTTGTTACTCCTGTTGTCATGCGAAGCATCTTCATCTCAGCTGCTGTCAACTTGCCTACATACTTTTTGTACATTGTCCAGCATTGTAAGCCGTATGTGAGCGCCGGACGCACAACTGCGATGTAGAGCTTAGGGGACATTTTTCGGTCACAAAAGATGGCAGAGTTTTCCTGCCACTTCATCCACCCTACGCTTACACGATGATTGATGTCGTCATCAACTGTTGCTTCGCTGTTGAACATTGATCCCAGATATTTGAACTTTTCACACTTGGCAACCACCACGCAATTCAAATAAATGTCTGGAAAGGGTTGGTTTGGGTCAGAGAATGCGCAGTATAGATAATCCGTCTTTTTTTGGCTAAGACGATACCCATTCCCTTCTAAAACATCTACACAAACATCAAGTGCGCGTTGCAGGGAAGTCTGATCATCACTTATGGTGGCTCCATCGTCAGCAAAGAATAACTGATGCACCTTAACTAACGATAACCAACAAAAAGCGTGGATGAACATAGATATTTTTCTTACTTGGTATGAAAATACGTTTATTCCTGAGGTGAAGAAATTTCAAAAGGACGTGGGAAAAGAAGGCGATGTTATAAGATAATCGCCTGCTGAAACACTAAATCGAGAAAATGGGAAGTTTACGGTTAAATTTTTATCCCCTAACGTAACATCGATAATAAACTTTAAAACGTTTATAGGTACAGAAAGAAGCTACTGTGTCGTCCTTGTTGTTATATGCTGGTAGAAGAGTGGAACTCTGTGGAATGCAAACATGAAAAGGGCATGGAATATATTATTAAAATTAACTCTATCTAATTCTTCAATTAAACCGCAAGACGATATTAAAGAAAGAACAGAAGCAATGAAAAATCTTAGCATTGGTGAAGGGTGCGATGAAGATTTGAACACTAACGAAAGAGAAGATGAAGAAGAGACTATACGGATTATATGGAATACCCCTGGTTTTATTTGATTCGGATAATCGGGACTCTACTGTATGTTATGTTTTATTTCAACGGAATGTCGGACGGAACAGTCATCGAATAAAATTATTATTATAACGTGGTAGAAAAAGGGTTCGGTTTTTTTTGTTTAATCCTAAGAAGGATTTTTTAACTAATTTACAGATTGCTAAGTAAATAAAAAAAGTGAAGTGTTATTCCAAAACAACAATGATAGAGTCCAAATCTAATATGTGACATCTCAGCCAGAGGTAGTTGACATCAATTGAACTCAACTTGCGTTCATGGTTCATTTAAATTTAATGTTTTCACAACAAACCCCCGTCCTACTCGTATCATGTCCACGTCTGCGCACGTCTATGCCATATATCAAAGCATATCATCCAATTGAATTGGCTTAAAGCAGGCTTGCATTCGTTTACTCGCATCCACCACATATGGCCAAACAACAAGCTTCGCAGTACAAAATGTTCAACCTCGTCGCTGGTCGATCCTAAACCACTTCACGGATAATCCTCAATTGGCTTATTTGCGATTTGACGATCGTTTCGATAATGGCCAAATGGTAATGCATTTTAAATTGACTGAAGAGAGGAAGGTGCACCACCATCGCCACCACCACTACCAGCAGTCACTATCTCTGTCCACCGCACTGGCCAAATTGATCGTTATAACCCATGTGGGGAGCATGTGGGGATGGATATACGTCTAAACGCTCTAGCAACTCTAAGCAGCGTGATAACTGCTGTCAACCAGCATCAGTATCACCATCATCGTGCGCACTCCGCGGGCATGTCAAACACAGATGATGGCCGATGCTTACCCGTTTTGTTGTGGACAAGTTTCTTCCAGCACGGTGAGCACAACGTTTGGGGCTTAATAATGATAATTGGCAATCGGATTCGAGTTGGGAGCGAACGAATGTGCTCGTTTAGGTCATTTGCCGTACTAATTTGTCCGCTGGCTGGTTGGTGGTATGCGGCAAACTATTCCTGTAACTCCTGAAACGGCACAATTCGTTTGTCCCGAGCTGCACAATTATTATTATCGTATTGAATTTTATTTTACGACTTATTGATGTGAAACAACATGGCCAGTTAGCGACTGACCGCGCGACGCGATGGTAGAACAAGTGGGATTGGCAGCAGTATGCTGATTGGATGATTTAGTTGGACATTTCCATGTTCGTGCGATCGTCATCATCGCTGTCTGTCATCGGCTGATGGTTATTTGCCAAACAGTTGCTAAAAGCCTCGAGGAATGTGGTGTATCCAAACTGGATCCGGGTTTGTTTTAGCTGCAAAAATTGGTACAAATGCGTTTTGGATTAATTTATTTGATTATTTGTAAAAGAAATTTTGAAGTCGACTTGATATTTTGTAAACCTGAAAGGTGTCTGCTTAGGGGATGCGATGTGGTGCACTGGCTAGTAGTGATACCCTTTGCAAGATATTGGTCAGTTGAAAAGCTTCAGAAGGAAAGTCATTTTTTTATTAAACCTTAGCCTTAGGCTGTGGTATTCGGTATTTTGTATATGTTCGATGCTTAGCCCTGGTTTTGACGAAATATGAAACTTCCAAATGCTCTCACAATATTGGCAATGCTCCAATCCGGAATTTTGTTTTAGTCCGCTAAAATGCCCGAAGGCAACTGATACACTAGTGCTCTATTTGCGGAAGCCGTTTTTTTTAGACAATTTATTGATAATTATTTCGAAACGATGTTGTTAGGTTCTATAACAAGAATTGTCGTCCATTTTCCTCGTATTGAAATGACTATTGCGGGCAATTTTAATATTCAGCTGGCATTCGAAATTCTGGACAGACAACATCCAAACGGAGTTTTCACAACTTGTTAATGAGCAGTCACAAATACCGCTGTCAAACTGCCAACACCTTGGACTTGCTTCGTCTTACGTTCTTAGCGAAGGAAAACGCATGGTATAATACAAGCTGTTATTCGCTATCAAGATTCTGTCATTTAGGGCCAACTCAAAAGTGGAGGCAAAAAGAACTACAAAAGACTCAAGGATAGTAACAACTTTTGGTCGTTTGTTTAAAACCTTAAAAAAACGGCCTCATCATCTATTCCGGCACACGTTTGCAAATTAAATCTACACGCTGCGCACTATGAAGTAAGCTCATCGCTCTCAGGTTATAGCTAATGTACAATCATGTACTTCAGCGTATAGAATACTCTATGGCACCAATCCATTTTCGCACTCGTTTAGTGGCTGCAATCCGCTGATCCAGGTGATTTGTCTCTATTGTGTTCTACTACGCTGGCAAAACTACTCGTACTGCGTAAGCTTCCAGTCTATGCGGTTCTATACTGAACAAGGCTATTTCACCATGCTCCTACCGACCAATTTAACTTGCTCTTCTTCTCTTCTTTCCAATGTATTAGAAATTCTAATATATGGTCTGGGAAGCTTGTAAAAAACAATATCGAAACCTTCCGGGAGCACGGTATTTCTAGTGAAAGTTCCACAAAGGAAACATCTAGTCGAACAGTGAAACCAATCTATTCACCGCGGTGGTGAAAATAAAATCGTTGTGCTTGATACTTCAAAGGCATTTGACAGAGTTTGACATCGAAAATGCGTGCATTTTGAATCAATGATACGTTTCTTCAAATGGATTAGAATTCAAATCTTGGAACATTCAATTCAAGTTGTTCTGGACAGTTTCAAGTCTGCAAGTCAACAAATAAATGCTGGTAGTCTCCAAGGCTCTGTTCTGTCCTCTTTTCGTCATATTTATCAATGATCTCCTGTCTGTCACTTCTAATCTAATCTATTCCTCCGCTGATGACAGTACCTGAAGTTTCTCATATTCGCTTCCTAGTTTACGTCCCTCGGGCGTGGAGCTGGTAAGGTACCGTATGTTACATTACGAATGTAAAATGCTCTACCACGCTCTGGATTTCCCCCCACATTACAGTTTACAGGCATTTCAAACCAACATGCATCGGTATCTCCTTTTCCCTAATCGTTCATTTTTTAATGCCCGCGCTGTGTTACTTCATTATAAGGTCTCTACAGTGCGCGTATATTATAAAAGTAAAAAAATATGTATCCCTCAGCTTATCACACGGATAACACGGAGTCGGAATGGCATCGTATGTTCGGTTAAACCAACAGAGTGGAGTTACTGTCTAGCTTCGTTAGATTGACCTCATATTCGATTTCTCCAAGAACGCTGGAAAATGACTAGAGAGATTAATGAGACAGAGACTGTCATAGGGTTTTAAAAGACAATAAAATTATCTCATTGTATAAAAGCTGTAAAGTCAGGCAGTTGTTATCGAGGCAAGGACAGTAAGACACCATACTAGAAATACCTGAACGCAATATCATCTGCCAACAAGGTGACCATTAAATGTACCCCTGCATATGCCATAAATAATAATAATTTTTTTTTGAAACGTGGCGCAAAACATCGAGTGTAGCTTCGGCTGTGTGGCACATAACGCCGTCCTGTTGAAACCTGTTGAAACCAAATGTTGCCTCCTCCTCTTCAATTTTTGTGAACAAAAATTCGTTCAACATGGCCCGATAACGATCGCAATTGACTGTAACTCATTTTCGAAGAAAAATGGCCCAATTATGCCTCTGGACCAAAATGCGCACCAAACATTGACTCGTTTTGGGTATATCGGCTTTTCAATGTATGCGTGCGGGTTTTCTGTGCCCCAAATGCGACAATTTTGCTTGTTTACATAGCCGCCAAGATCAAAATGAGCTTCATCTGAAAAGATGATTTTTTGTGGAAAAAACGGCATCTTCTCTAAGTCGATCGCAAGCCCATTTAGCGAAGCGAAAACGCATTGGATGGTCAGTTGGCTTCAACTCCTGAACCAATTGGACTTTGTATGTTGTCATACCAAGGTCGTTATGCTAAATTCGTCTCAATGATGTCTCCGAAATGTTCAATTGTTGAGAACGACGGTGAATTGATGTTGATGGCGCTTCACGCACACTTTCTGCCACAGCAGCAATTTTCTCAGCATATTTCCCAGCGTTGTTCAAGCGTATACACAACCATATTCGTTCAGCGGAAGGATAAAACTAATTATCTGTCAAATCAGACATGAGCTAAGTGTTACCATTCGCGAAATAAGAACTAGTTGAAAAAAAAAACGTTAGATGGCGAACCCTTTAGTTGTTGTACCGTTCCGTCACAATGTTCGTCCTCTAAAACTAACTGACAAAAAAAAACCATATCAACAATCTTTGGCATTCCATTGGCCAAGAATGTCCACAATATCATTGTAGGCCACAATTAAGGTAGAAACACAAACGTAAAAGGGAATCTGCATAATTTCTAGCGACCGCCTTTAACCTTAATCTTTTTAAAAACAAAAGCCCACCTAATTGCTGTCCATCTCTGCCTAAGCCTACAGATTACAACCGAGTTACCTGACACCTGGTCAAAAGTAGGTAACTGTTTTTATAACCGAGAACATGAACACACCCTTCCGCTTACTTTTGGTTACTGTTTTTTGTGTGTGTGTGTGTCTGTATTTTTTAAGTACAATCTTCTTCCCGAAGCAAATTAACTTTCATAGCGGACGAACAAATCTTATTAAGACTCAAACTCAAGCAACCACCGGGAGAGGGAGGAAAAACCAAAGAATTAAACTCAACAGCCGCCCTCCGCCCAGTGGAATCCCATCTTTGCTTGATGGGGTCATGCACATGTCAACCGTAAAAAAGGTCAAAAGCGCACAAGTAAGTCGTCGAATATGGTATATTTGCTATCCCGGTCCACCCAAATGGAGCGCGGGGGATGGCAGAAATTTATGCGGATAAAAGTGAAAGTCAAAGCATGGTGGAACGGTACCAGTAGCAGGAGCAAAGTCAATAGTTAAACAGCGAGACTGAGAATCTAAGGCGAAAGTACTCACAAAATAGAGAGATACATGCACAGCTCTATATATGTAACTACACAGGCGCATGCATAGCACACAGTCAGTCAGGCACAAATTAAAAAGAACAAACAAAGACCCGGAATCCGGATTATGTGGGTAACGCGAAAGTTGTTCCGTACATTACGACGGGTATGGCGTCGATGTTTATGGTGAGCTTTTAAAAAGGGGGAGGGAACGACCGAGCTACCATGGAATGGATTGCAGCACAATGAAGGTGGAAATGAAATAAAAACAAAAACGAAAAAAAGAATTATGAAATATTTCTATAGCAGATGGAAATGCGAGACAACTTTTACTTAGACTGCTTGGGATGTAGGTTCCGCGAGCTCCGTGCGAGGATAGAATGACGGAAGTAGGTCCTTGTGAAAATGAAAACGGGACACACACAGAAGTCTGAGTCAGAGATGCCAAATGGAAATTTTGTTGATGAAAGTGGAAGGGCAGGGGCGTTGAGCTGAGGTAGTACATTTCCAGTCAATGTATAGAGGGGAATTGGGTCTTGTCTCGAACATTTAGAATGTGTTCTTGTATTTTCTATTTGCAACGAGAATTCGGGGAGTTGTAGATGTGAGACAACAAAAATTGGGTTAGTTCACTCTCTTTTGGGCTAAATTGTAAGTCATTAGAACACAAAGTGAATATTGCAGCTGACGACAATAGTGTCACTATTTTAAGGGAATGTGGAGGCAATCTTTATTTTAAATTCTTAGATGAACCTTTAATTATAGAAATCGATTCCTAGCTACCAGAGCCTGTCAGATCGACCGTAGATCAATTCTTCTCCCTAAGCCAAGTCAAACACCCTCCATCTTTTAATTGACTTTAAAGTTACGTCTTACGTACGTTCGTGGGTGCAGTGGATTAGTGGTTAAGTGCGTTGGAATACCAAGCGGGGGGTCGATGGTTCAAATCCCGGCCCGTACCACTTTAAAAGTTTTTATTCGTTGCCCCACATCGTGAAAATATTTGACAAACATCCAAAAGTAAGAAATGTCATGAGAAATGAATCTTCATTAAACTGTAGGTCCCTCCATTCGTTTTAAGAATATATCTTCGCACACACAATGGTTGGAGAGAATCTACACTTTAGGTCCTGTTTGGGCTGTTTACGCCTAATATTAATTAAAGTTACGTACAAAGCAATTCATCATCTATGCAGAACTGATCCAGTTGTGTCGCGTGATATTAGAAAATAAATGATTCAAGGTTTGGCAGAATCTCGCATCTGAAATTAACCAAAGATGTACCGAATTTCGGCAAGGAGGTGCGTTATTACGAAACTTCTTTATCCCTGTTCTTAAGCAGTATTTGTATGTGTATTTAGAATGTGGCCATGCGATCACCGCAAGTCCAAGTCTGTTCGAATTAGCCACAAACCTACAAGTTTGGATCGGAGCCTGAGTTGCGAACCTGACAGTAGTAAAGCAATTGTCAAATTCATTGATCAAGCGGATCAGGGCGGGTGTCAACATGGAAGGAACTTAGGGAGTGCATTCTATCTCAGAGTAAACATCAACTCCACGAACCACTATGAAACCCATGCTCTTTTAACTTGGCAAAACAAATAGGTTTAAAAATCCAGAAACTCCAGACTTGAGGTACAAAATGAATACTCCAGAAAAGACTTATCACGCCAATTCTGTTGTACGGCGCTGATTATCAAACTAAATATATAGTCAACCAAGTGCATACCAGCCAAGACTTCATTCGAATCCCAACTACAAAGATCGAGACAAACCTTAGTTTGAAGATAAAGCCATCACGGATCCGGAACCGGTTGATATTAATAGCTGAAAGTAGCGTTGCCCAGGATCACAGAAGACTACTAAGCAAGGATCTCCGGTTAAAATCTCTTGCGAAATTCTGACAAACATCCACGAACCAGAATCGGCATTCATGAGGACCCTTTCATTCGCGTCAAAAAATATATCTTCGCAAGCAGAAGCTTGGCTTTAGGTACTGCATGGGTCGTATAAACATAATTTTTTTAGTTTTGGAAAGTTGTTTTCGCTTCGTCCTTCGCGTTTGGTCTAGATTTGTTCGGCAGAAACTATGTCAGATGGCTGCAACTTTAGCTACGTTATCCTGGATCACAAGAAAGGTCACCGTCTAAACTGCGCTAACCGAAGTATTAGTTTCCTAAATAATGTCGTGTTGGGCAAACACCTGAAGCCTATTACGGATTAAGGCCCGGTAAGTCCACAATAGACCAAGTATTCACACTACTCAGATCCTGCAGAAAACCCAAGAAGATCAGATCGATACTCGCTACCCTTTTATCGATTTAAAAACCTATATGACAGCATCTACAGAGAAGAGCTACACAATATACTCACATACCTGTGCCAAACAAGTCCATTTCTGTAGGATGATGATGAAAAAAACCTCGCTTCTACCGACCTTGAGGTAACGAAACCACCCATGTCAAAAAAAGCAAGGCGACGCCCAGTCTGTGACTTCTTTAACATTACACTTGAAAGAGTTGTGCAAAACTCACAAGCCAGAACACGAGGTACGATCTTTCGAAAGTCACTTGCATACGCCGAAGATATTGATATTATTGTTAGAACACAGCGAGCTGTCACTGGTACGTTTGTGAGTATAGGAAAAGAAGCGGCAGAAAAGGGTCAAGCTAGATCAAACGAGGGCAAAGAAATTATACACTGTCAACAAGATTCCAATTTTTTCAAGGCAGAAAGGTATATGACCTATATCGGCTCTGCTATTACTTCTGAAACTGACATCTCTTTGCTGATTTATTGAGGGCTGAGGATAAACCCAGTCTTTCTCCATGGATCTGAAGCATAGAAGTCTTTCCAAAGCAGAGGAGGAACGACGAACTTTGAAACCTGTATAGCGACTTGACCGGATCATAAAATGAGTGATTTCTATTTTTAAATATTTTGTTGCTCCAAATTTTCACATATTTTTATAATTTTGTTGATTAAGGTTCCAAAGGCTGGAAAATGAATGACAAAAAAACGGTAATTTCCAACACTCGCCCAGCCCCTGTGGAGATTAGCTGTCAACTATTGAAAGCAGCGGGACTGTCCCGTGATAAGTTCGGCTTTCCTGTTTATTATTCTTGAAAAACATTAGCCCCACTTTGACTCTACGATAGATTACCATTTTTCAGGCATTCACAAGCGACTTGCCATCAAATCCACAAATCTTGCTCTTGCTCGCTTTGAATGGAGTTTGTTGTGAATTGAATTTTTAATTGACAGACCAGAACTTATCTAAGCGCCTGGATTGTGTTTGACTCATAAGTCAAAAATTCTATTAAGAAGATATGTTTTCAGCAGTCGTTTTCTCCTGTACGCCTGGCACTTTGAAGCTTGTCTTCTTTCACGAAAACAAAAGAGGTTGCTATCCTTGGCAAGGATATTGGACACACTAAGCCGTCTGCCTGTCAAACTGAAACTGAACAAACCTAGATATAGGTTGCATGGACAAGTCCAAAGTCTTATTGTTCAAGAGAAAAAAAAATATTGTCAAAGACACAAATAAAGTTTATTTTAACTTTCTAGTTCGTATCTGAAAATGAGATCGAACAACGGAATTTCCGCCAAATTCAAACTAATTCCAAAAACTAACAGAGTCTATCACTCCTCACAAACCATCCATGGTCACTTCATTGCATTCACAGTCTGAGCTGCACACTTCAGCTCACGTCAGATTCATTAACCAACTTTTGCTACAACACGACTGCATAAATAAACGTCAAGCTACAACCGAATAGAGACTCATCATAGTCAACTGCCAACTCCCTACATATTCAATTGACGCAGCTCCTCCGCTCATGCCTGACGATATATCTGCGCCGTCGCAGCTCTAGCTCCGCAGCATAAACAATCGATAATCAAGAAAAATAAATCCGTTCGAACCGAAGAACAACAACAAAAAACATAGCCTTTGCGATTAGCATAAGATCGATTGGTCACACTTTAAGCTGAGTGCTACAAAGAGAGCACGCTAAAAACAAGACACACGCATATTTCGTAAACCTCCTGTCACGCAGTGCGGCTTACCATACCATAACAGACCACACCGGTCCTGATTCCATTATAGAGAAAAAGATACTAATACCAGGGAAATACCAATTGAACCAGTACAAGAGTGAAAAATGCCACTATTTGTTTTTTTTTTTACCTCAAATCCTTTTCACCTGCTTTACATTTTTAACGTGCGCGTATAGCGTGTGCAAAGTGTTGCCGCAGTGAAGGACATCATTAACCCCAAGCCTAGACCATATGTGGCATTCTATGAATATTCAGTTGGCATTTAATCTAGGCTTGAGAGACTCACATGAAAGGGGGAGGCTTACAAAAAAAAAAAACAAGCTAAAACAGAAACGGGACGCATGCTGCTGTAAATTAAGTCTAATTATTGGATCACCTTAAACGAGCGACTACGATGATGAGGTATGGCATGGCATTCCAATGATTGCTATCAGAGCTGCAATCACTTGATGATCGTGCCGATTCAACAGAAGCCAATCCAAATGGCTGAAGTCTTTTCCAGTTTTATAGTTATCTGGCAACTGGTGTTGCTGTTAATTATCTGATGCCTCCTTTGGTCGGTAGAATTTTCGCTCAAACATCATTGGGATTTTTAATTGAAATCGGATTGAATCAATTGAGGCGGTGGAATTGATGAGTTCCCTAGTTGGACTCGACGTGTTGAGAGATTCCGTTCCTCAGAAGCCCAATGTGCTATAAATTAACTTTGAGTTGATTCCATGGGAGTATGAAGTTGATGGAATATGTTACTGGCAAAGGGAACAGGTAAAGTAAGCATCCAGCGTTATGGTCTTGAAAAGATGGAGGCTAGGTCTTCCTTGTCATCTCGAAACTGGGGGGCGGTGAAGATCTACTACTGTTGTCCATTTGCTCAATTTTTAACTAATAAATTGTCTTTAAATATGTAAACTGACCTTTGCCTCGGCTTGGGGCCAAACTATAAAATTTCGTAAAGGAAGTTTTGTTAAATTAATCAGTCAGGCTACCTACTGAAGCCAGCAGAAGATTTTTAAAGACTTTGAGGGTCCTCTGTAGAATCTACCGAAGAGTAGTGGACTCGCACATGGCTGTGGCGTGCTGACACTTACGGACAACCTGCAACTGCACAGAACTGGTGTACCAAAGACAGTGCACAACCGCGGAAAGAAAAACCGCCAGAGGGGATAGAACATGTCATTTCGCCTAACCAAGTGAGCAACTAGAAATTTAAACAGGCTCCTCGAAGGTCTTCTCAAGTTTGTGGTCAAAGAAAAGGAAGCTTCTACAGATATAGAGGCTTAAGTCAAAAAGCCATTTATTCGATTGCCAAGTGTGGCAGTGGTGAAGCCAGTAAGCATATTTAGCACAAGTTGGACAAAATAGACACATTTGAAGCTTTACAGCCCCATAAATGCTGAGTTTATGCTGAAAAAACTGCCCTTAAAATGTATCTACACCGGAAGCAGCAAAGGCTTCTGTTTATTTGCTGACGAGAACCAACATTAGCAAAGAAAAATAAGACGAAGAAAGGAGCAAGCGATTTAACAACAGCTCTAAGCCTTCTATATATGCTGCACACCTAGGTGCAGCGCTTGAAGAAGATGATTAAATCGGCTTACAGCAGACAGAAAGTATTTGGGCGATGGATTTGAGCTTAAGAAGAAGTGGTAATGGGTCAGAGCAATGTAAGCACACAGGACTCTTGTTGCAGAAGTGGATAACGCCCTCGAGTTCTCCCAGCTCCCAGTATCTACTCGTACACATATCCTGTTAATTTTGTTGTCTTTTCTATCAGATCATGAGGCGTAGGCGCTGGAGCTCGCAGAAAGTTTTCTCAGGCCCTGAACCTGTGCTGCCTTGGCCACTATACCTTGTAAGAGCTTCAATTGAGGACTGGGTCTGGTTGAGACATTACAGTCAATGGCACCACTCTTCATGGACTCGACCAATTGTCTTTGGGAAGTCGACGAAAGAATACTGCAGATGCCTAGTGCACGAATTGTTGGCATATCAAGCTTTAATAAAGCATGTGCTTGACTTAAATGACGCAACCATCTGCCACGCTGATGTGGTTAACCCTAAAAATCAAACCTTCCCATCCATTTGCCAAAAGTCGGGAAAGCTGTTGTAAATTTTAAACTGTAAGTAACTCAAGATCTTCGAAATGTTTCAAACCCAGCCAGGTAGAGAGGGAGCACTTTTAATATTCCCAAGTACATCTTACGCTTTGTGAAGAACCATTCTACTAAGTTCAATGTGGCATCACAGGGCCTTTGCGCAAAATAAATCAGGCCTGGAACAGCGGTTAGCTAGATTTTAAGACCTTATCTCTTCAACATCTCTTCCGAAGGCATTTTTCGTAGGGACATGTCCAAACGCCATACCTGGCTCACGATATCGCTGCGGTAATAATGACAAAATTTGTGCATCTCACGGGCTTGATTTTAAAGTTAACAACAGCAAAGAAGCGATGAAGACAAAAATTGTAATGAGCAGAGAAGGAGAACTTTTTATGAGGTGCCAAGCGCACGAAGCTACTCCTCTGGCGAACAGTGTCACAGAGCCAGCGGTCTTTGCAAAACTCGTTGCAGTAGTGATCTCTATTGATCTCGTGCGCCTAAGAAAATCGGTGAAAATCGTAGTAGACGCTGCATGCACAAAGACGTAGCAGCAGTGGCAAGGGAGTTGGAACAGATAGAGCCCTTAGACACCTTTAGAACTTTCGGGTGAAAAGATAGACACCATGCTCGTACGGAACTTCTTAAGCGGACAAAGCAAACCACACTTTCTTTACATGCAGCAGATCGAAAAATGCAAGAGGCATGCTGAAAATTTAGATCAACGTCTCCTCTCTCCAAAACTCAGAGGAAGACCTAAAAATACCCTCGTAGGGCATAGACGTCCCGCGTCACAGAAAATGTAGTACTCGACGGCGGCCTTGTGGACTTGAAAGCAATATTACCACTGGAACTATGCAAAAGTGGTTGCTCGCGACCTTTAGTGGCGAGACTGCAGCCAATTAAGAGTCTACCGCGCCAAGTGCTTATTTTACGGCCTTCTACTTGACGCTACATAAAATATTCTTAAAAAAACTATAACGGCGATGCAATCCAAGACTTAGACCGACGTACGACAGCGACTGCGAAGTTAAACCACCTTTTGAACCATTAAACTGCCGCCATTCATGTCAATCTCTCAAGTTTAAACACAACAAATTCTTCCATTTAACACCTATGGCCAGTTCCGTCATCATTAACTAATCGAGTATATTCGAAAAATAAAATAATAAAAAATGTTCCAACTTGGTGGACCACTTTTTCGTAGCGTCAACCAATCGACTTCAATCGTTAGCATTTTCCCCTGCAAGAAATTATCATCTGTCCAACTGGCACAGCAGGTAGTGTCTCCGCAACCAGCATTTCCTGCTCCATTTCGTAATTCGCACATTTTAAAACGCACGAATGTTGTTGTTGTGTTTTTTTGTTTTTTTTTATCATGCAAATGCGCCTTCGGTTTTCCAGAGAAGCTGTGAATAAGTAAACTTGTCCATGTTACAGTGGTAGGACTGCCGTAGGCCTTATGCACACCATCATCGAAGCAAAGTTGGGTAGGAAAATTAAAATTTCATCTCGCGTCGACTGGGAATCTTCTAATGACATCACAACCACTTAGAAACTGATGGGATCAGTGGTTATTTGAAAAGCAAAAAAATTTAAAACCCGCGTGCACTCAGAAGGGAACCGGTCCGGTCCCACTGCAAGGGGATTCTTCTAAGTAGAATCGCGTTACGCATCCTGATATTTATGTACGAGTAGAAGCACACCTACATGCAAAGCTAAGGCTTCAAGGGGCTAATGCATGTCAAGATAGGTAACCCATTGGGATTAGGAGCACCGGCAGCAGTGTGCCTGTTGTGCGTGCGTGCGTGCTCATTTCATTGACCTAGAACCGAAAGACTGACTATACTGCCGATAGCACGGCAGCACAATAAATGAGTTTTAAACGTTTCTGCTTAATTACTTCGTGACTATTAACTTTAAATGGATTCTGGAGGCAGGGAATTAGTTTAAGCCTAGTCGGTGGCCTGAAGTCACTCGGAGAGGCATTGATGCTTAAAAGCTTTTAAATTGATTGCCCATGTCGAGTGGTATTTATTAGTGGTGCAGGAATTCGAATACATTTGAGGTTGGAGTCGGCGGGGGGGGGGGGGGGGTTTCATTTAATAGATGATGATGCCAGTATCGAAGAGGTTTGAAAATAAATGTGCCACCAAATGTGGTGATGTGTTAAATAAATCTGCAAGTTACTTGTTGGTCAAATTGAAGTTGACATAAATGATATTGGACTCCCATTAAATTTAAAGTCCAGATTAGGCTTACAACTTTCTTATCTGATTTAAAACTCGATCGTCTAAAGAAATTAGAAATTGACCTTATCGTAGCCTTCCATCCTTTCGATTTCCATGGGTTCAGAGCTCAGCATTGAATCAATTGCGTTTTGCACTCACACATCTTTCAGTAGGACCATAGCTCGATAATCTTCTCTGACTGACTCCAAGGTGGGATACAGCAAGTCATAGTGTGTCTCAGCCACTGAAGGTTTGTTCAAAATATTAAGGAATTTCTTCTGTGTCGCTCAATTTCTGGATATGGCTGATTGTCTGCCCGGCTTTCATTTGGAATTAACTTCGTTCTTGCAGGAATTCTATCACACAATCATATTGTAGGACAGTAAGTTGCATGTTACCGGCCAGCAAATTGAGAAGAGTCTGCACCGCGTCGAGATGTCGTTCTGTAAGAGGCAATGCCACATGCTTTGAGGGTGGAATGACTTGAACAGCTTGTGCCAAATTGTTTGTACTATGACCCATTTTTGAATGAAAATCATCTGAAATTAAATTGATTGCATCTTCCACTGGCATGTTGCGAAGTTCTGCTGGAACGCCATAAAGAATATTTGCTGTGATGCTTCGGTGTTTTTCAAATGATATATGTAAAGTGTCCGCCAAATAACTTTTTTTTTTAAAGTACAATCTTTCCGGTTAATAATGGAAAATAATTTCATTCAAATGGCACATTTTCCAATTTTTAAGCACATTATCGATTGTGTGCAGCTGTATTTCACCAATGGCTTCACGAATATTGTCCTTTAAAGCGTCAATTGTCTCTGGCATGTCGGCGTAACACTTATCTTTTACGGCACCCCACAAATAATAGTCCAACGGTGTCAAATCGCAGCTCCGCGGTGGCCAAACGACATCTGCTCTGCGGCTGATAATGCGATCTTCAAAAACAGGGCGCAAAACATCGAGTGTAGCTTCGGCTGTGTGGCACGTAGCGCCGTCCTGTTGAAACCAAATGTTGCCAATATCCTCCTCTTTAATTTTTGTGAACAAAAATTCGTTCAACATGGCCCGATCGCCATTGACTGTAACGGCCCCTCCTTGCTCATTTTCGAAGAAAAATGGACCAAAATCCGCACCAAACCGTGAAAAGATGATTTTTTGTGGAAAAAAACGGCATCTTCTCTAAGTCGATCGCAGGCCCACTTAGCGAAGCGAAAACGCATTAGATGGTCAGTTGGCTTCAACTCCTGAACCAAATGGACTTTGTATGGCGTCATACCAAGGTCTTTATGCAAAATTCGTCTCAATGATGTCTCCGAAATGTTCAATTGTCAAGAACGACGGTGAATTGACGTTGATGGCGCTTGACGCACACTTTCTGCCACAGCAGCAATTTTCTCAGGTGTACGCACTGTTTTTGGCTTTTCACGCTTTGGTTTATCGATGAGGATGCCAGTTTCTTTCACTTTGTTCACAAGATATTCGCACACATTCTGCAACATTACCATGATTTTCAAAGTAATGTCGCAATATTTCCCAGCGTTGTTCAAGCGTATACACAACCATATTCGTTCAGCGGAAGGATAATACTAATTATCTACTAGTTGAAAAAAAAACGGCGGACCCTATATATGAGAGAACTTTGCCCAATGATACCACCTCAAGAGTACGTCCTTCCACTTGAAATGAGAGTACCTTTGTTTTTCAGTTTATGTCCCTCATCTTCGGGTGGAAAGCTGGAACGGCAATTGAGTTTCATTAAAGCGAAACCCCAATACTCTGCCAATATCTATGAATGGCGCTTGCATAGCTGAAACCGAAAGGCTTTCCATCCTCGGTATGTGCGTTAACGACAAACTGCGTTGGAACGACCACATATTCGACGTCGCCAAGAACGCTGCGAAATGTCTAGGCTTCCTCAAGCGATGCAAGAAATATTTCACCCCTTCTTAGAAATATATATAGAATATATAAGGCGATTTTTCGTCACAAACTTGAGAAAACGCTCATATCTGGTCTGGTGCATCAATAACATATTTGAAGCTTCAGGATTCAATAACGTGCGGTAAAAACTTAAACTTAAACTTAAACTCATTTGACTCTCTTATTCATCGTCGCAATGTCTCTTGCCAACCAGTCCCTCCGCCCAGTATAGAAGAGGTTGGCTTAGCTATAAAAAAGCTAAAGAACAACAAGGCCGCCGGCTCTGATGGTCTACCTGCAGAGATTTTCAAATACGGAGGTGATGTTAAGGTAGGGCGCATGCACCAAATCATCAACCAAGCCCGATGACTGGACCATCAGCTCCATATGTCCCATCTACAAGAAAGGCGATCCTATGTCTTGCAAGAACTATCGAGGCATATCCCTGCTTAATGTCGCATATAAGATCCTATCCAACGTACTGTGTGAACATCTCAAACTAGACCAAATCTTCACACTAAGGCAAATCCTGGAAAAGACCAAAGAGTTTCAAATCGAGACACACCATCTCTTCATCGACTTTAAAGCCGCATATGAGAGCATTCATCGTCGGAAGCTTTTTGTGGCGCTCGCCGAATTCGGGATCCCGTCAAAACTGACGCGATGCAATGTGCAGTTTGGCAGCAGCTCATCTGAACTCTTTCAAACATGCACCGGATTTCGGCAAGGAGATGCGCTGTCGTGTGATTTCTTCAATCTTGTTCTTGAGCAGATAGTGCGCAGGGCAGGTGTCAACACAGAAGGCACTATCTTCAACAGATCAGTCCAACTGCTGGGGTATGCGGACGACATCATCAGTCGATCCCAGCGTGCCGTGATAGAGGCTCTCACGGCTATTGAAGAAGAGGCGGAACTAGTTGACCTTGAAGTGAATGAGGACAAGACTAAATATATGCTATCAACAAACAAACAATCATCTGTCCACCGACTAGGACAAGATGTCACTGTTGATAGCAGCAACGTCGAGGTAGTTAAGGAGTTCATCTACCTCGGGGTAAACATCAACTCCACAAATGACATCTTAGTGGAGATCCGTCGAAGAATTACCCTAAGAAACCGCTGCTTCTTCGGTTTGACAAAACAAATGGGTTCAAAACTCCTAACTTGAAGGACAAAGTGCATGCTCTACGGAACCCTTATCCTCCCAGTTCTGCTATACGGCGCCGAGTGCTGGACGATAAGCAGGAAAGGAGAGTTAATACTGGGATTCTTTGAAAGAAAAATCCTTCGACGGATATTTGGTCCTGTGTGCGAGGAGGGCAAATGGAGGAGAAGATACAACCGCGAACTCTATGAGCTGTACCAAGATGTGGATGTAGTCCGAAAAGCTAAAACTCGTCGACTACATTGGCTCGGCCACATCGAGCGAATGGACAACAATGCTGCAGCCAAGAGGATCTTCGAATCCCATCCCCCAGGTTCGAGACGACAAGGAAGACCGAACCTCCATTTTAAAGACCAAGCCATCGCGGATGCCAGAGCGCTTGGTCTGGACAACTGGAAGCAGCTTGCTCGGGATCGCAGAGTGTGGAAGGCTGCCGTATCTCAGGCAGGGACTCTTCACGGGTCGGGAGCCCGTTAAGTAAGTATGTCTCTTGCCAGTCGTTGTTTTATGTTACTTCTATCGTTAGTGCTCGAACGAAATAGGCAGTTGGATTCATGCTAGGATACGCATCAGTTCACCCGTAAGCCTTTATTCGGACGGAAAGTGAAATACAAGGATTCGCTTCTTAACCGTACAACACTTCTCAACACGCTTTTTTTCCTTCACATTACAGTTTACGGGCATTTAAAACCAACGTGCATCGGTTTCCCGAAGAAGACCGAACTTGTTCTGTTCACAAATAAAAGGAACATACCACAATTCGAACCACCAGCTATCGAGCGGATCCCTCTAAAGGTGGCGGAGATACTTAGATACTTCGTGTTATCATTGAAAGGAAACTTAACTGGAAGTTGAATGTCAATGAACGGGTAAGGAACCGGTAGAACAAGAACGAGACCAACCGCTGGTTTAGAAGTGAATTTAAATTTGCTATCATTAGACCTATATTTGCATGAATTACCTGCCATGAGCGCCTGGAGGATCATCCAAACAATCAGCTGGAACCCAGGTCTGACTACTTTTAAACATACACGGATACTAACAGACCACCTCCTGCTCCTTTCCGAGCAGGGAAGAGTGGAATACGAACCGAACGAACCCATGAACGTGAAATCTATATCCAAATTCACAGATGGATCGAGGATGGATTGTGGTATAGGTGCTGGTCTATTCTCAGAGGAATTAAGTATATGCCACTCCATCAGACTCCCTGATCAAAGTAGTTTTTCCCAAGCTAAGGCTCTGGCAATCGTGGAAGCGGTACCATATCAATGTTGCCAATTTTCAACATTTTCATTGACAGTCAAGCGGCAGTTAATACTATTGAAATTAAATCCAAGCGAGTTCACGAGGTTGATTTATTATATTTATTTTTGAGGTTAAGGCTCTTGGCTCACAGCACAAGGTATGTCTTTTCTGGGTTCATTTTTTAGGTGACCGGCAATGAGATGGCCGACGAGCTTGAAAGAAAAGGATCCGAAATGGATCATGACCGAGCACTTTAGTCGATCAGACTGTGATTTGCAAAGAATGAAGGACACTCTTTAACCAATTAGGTATGATCACAGAAGCTGTGGCTAGAATAAAATAAGAACCGAACTAAGAAGCTTTTACAGAATGATAGAGCTGGTCATAATTTCTTAAGAAACCACACACGATGGAATTAAATCTCAAGGATGACGAAATAAATATAGAGGCTGCCAAGACGACGAGCTTCACGAGGACACACCTCACAACCACTGTCCGGCTCTCTGTCACTTGAGGAACAGTTTCTTCTTCCCAGACATTGAAGAATTGTCTGGAAGACGTCGCGATGGCTTGACTGGATTCAGTAGCCATGAGAGACCACAATGGAGGCCAAAACATCAGCTTATTCCCAACTGAAGGGTATCACCCGACAAGGGGTCCGCAGGGACCTAAGTGTGTATGTAAATTTGTAATTTTCAGTTCCTGACCGTTCCAATATATTTTGTACGGTCAAACGAAATAGAATTTTTCCAAAATACAAGTTGGCTACATATCTAGAGCTTATTCCTTTTGTTACAGGTATCAACTGCATTCACATGATCATGATGCATGCTTTCATCTGACTTGCAACCACATTTTGTCCACATTTGGAGGTGAAACACCACATCAAGAACTTAGTTCATTTGCCACAGAAACCAAATCAGCGCCAGAAAATAATTATCGTGGCAGAACAGAAAGTCCTAATTGGCGCAGTTCTAATTCACATAAAAACAACCCCTCAAAGCTAGCTAACTTCAATAGACCAAACAAACCTTTGCATTAGGGCATATTCATTTCAGTGATGAACCTTCCAGCATTATCTTCATTTAAAAAAAAGTTCAGCAATTTTTATAATCATCCTCATCGCATCGCATTGTACCGAACTGGGTTCGGGATGGATGGTGTGTTTTAAAACCCATCATTAACAGTTGGCATCATCTGTTCGTAACCACAATCAATTATCCCTACGAGAAGCCAATTCTAAATGAAAGGTCCAGTGATAGCTTATGACGATGTTAGTTGGTTGTCATGACTGGTTGCTGGAATCGGAACTTAATTGCTAACTAGTAGCTTTGTAGATATCGTTAAGGAGGAATTTATTAGTTCTCTCATTCCTTGAGCTAATTAACTCGTGCCTCGGGAAATGAATGTAAAGTTTTGCCATAAATTGTTTTGAAAAAGACAGAAGCGTCTTTCTCGACGGACGACCAACAACTGGACATGTGTAATTATTTTAATAAATGTGCTAGAGGATCTCTTTTGTTGAACGAAACTAACTTTCACTTTTAATGAATTTATCGTTCGATTGGTGTTAATGGATGTTTTTTTTTTCAGCGATGCTGGATGTCGATAGTGCTGAGTGAATTAAGTATAAGGACAATGAAATTGTTTTTGGTAACTCGCAATGGTCAGAACAGATTAACACCAAAATGTGTCTTTCGACAGCGGCAATAACGACATTTGATAGTAAACTACGTCAATGAAATCCTATTAAACTGGAAATAAGAGAGACGTTTACTATTTTATAAAGTCCGGTCACGACCCGTGAAGAGTCTCTGTTAAGATAAGGCAGCCTTCTAAGCTCTGTGATCTCGGGCACGCTACTTATGTGTCTATATATCTCCTAAGCTGTATCGAAGAGTCTCCGTTCCAGTCTTAAACGCAGCAGCCCTTTCTTTGCCTTTGTTATCAAACAATCCTCAAATTCATGGCGAGATTTTTGGAGCTGCGAGAGTAGTCTCTCTTCTTTCAATGCAGGATCCACTGCAGCGTTTTTGCGACTTTTTTAGCAACGACTTCTTTTTTTGCGGCGGCTGGTAATCAACGAGGTTTCGGCTACCTCTTCAAAATATCGGGGTACTGGTTGTTGGCGTCTGTGGTAGGTAAATGCACCTGCTTCTCTTCTTCTTCGCTACTCCTTCTCATTGGATAATTAAGCTCTGAATCTAGGTGGAACAAGAAAGTGGTCAGAGCCGACTTTTGCCTTTCAAAAATGTGCACGTTCAGGAGGTCATTAAACACCTCCTTAATTGGGTTTTCAGCGGCGTTGGCATGTGGGCGTCTGCACACATTAGACTAATGTTTTAGAATGTAACTTATCGCCTTGATGTCATTAACTTTTGAACTTAGCTCATTTTCCACGACTAATACTTGTGATCTGTAATTATTGTCAAAATACCCTTCGCGAGTGTGAATGCGATCAAGGATTAATTCGCCACCATCTGTTTTCAAAATCCTGACTAGTTCTGAAAACTTATTACTGACCTCAGCTCCAAATAAATGTAAGTAGCTCACGCAAGCTTGTTCCCGTCACACCATTGACGTCACCGTTGATCCAATCAAGTGAACTCTTGTAGTAAAAGAATGTAGACCGAAATGATAAACAAAATAAATCGGAAATAATTCAAATAATATTTACTATATGCAACTGATTGAACTATTAAAATCTCTTCCGGTCATCAAACCTAGCACTTCTTTTATTACTGCTAAGCGAGAGGGCCCGGGCCCACCTAAAAGTTTTTAATTCAGTCAAACATCCAGTAGAAAAGAATTGTCACGAGAAGCTTTTCAAAAACAAATATGTTGACAATTAATCTCTCCACGATATGCAAAATAAAAAATACATATTTAATCCAAATTCTAACTGAAATCTTTAATCGAAAATTTAAATCTCTTTGACAACCACATTTTCTTTGAAACTACTCTCGCGCCCTCTATTGCCCAGCAACTTTCCATTAGCACACACATAAACCATTCCAATAGCTCTCCCATTCACCCTTCTTAACAAAACAAATCAAATCAAAGCAAAACGTCAAAAATTTTTGCAAGAGAATCTGCTTGCTGTGACCAAACCAAAACCAAAACCATCAATCGGAATTTTTCTAGGGGTGGTGTCCGCTTCTTCTACTAAACAGAAATTATAAATAAATATTTACAAAAAAAAAACAATTCTTAACAAAGAAAATACACCAAGAAATATGCCATAAACATTGTGATAAAGTTAATTAAAAAAAAAAATTAGAGTATACAATTTGTTTTCGTTTTCTTTTGTGAATTTATTGAATGTCGTGATTTCGTCAAACGAAAAATATCTCCACCAGCAAGATGTCATTTAATTATCCAAATATGGGCCGGAACCCAATGCATAACATGAGTAAGTGGCTTGCAAATTATTTTGGAACTTATTTTGGTCTAATTAGTCATGTAGATTCTCTATTATATTGGGTATTTTTAATTTAATTCTATTTTCAATTAGTCGATGAAAAATTTTTCCATTTTCGACGCCATTTTGTCTGCTAAAAGGGGACAAGTCGATTTTTTTTTGTTCTAACCTGAAAAATTTCTCTCTTCGTTTGTACTGTCAAAAATGACAAACGACAGATAATCAACTGTTGCTGTTTTTTACGACTTCTTGCCTTGTCCTTGCATTTCGTAAATATTTGTGTTTATTATCGAATAAAAATGAGACAAAAACAAATTTTATTGTTGTCTGATTGGAAATGCCGGTTATTGTTTTTGTTTACATTTTGAATGATGAACGATGCCTATGGACTGTCAAATGGTTGTATAGGGAAACGATGAGCCTAATTGGTGGTCTGGCCAATTGGAAAAGTGACATTGGAATCAGTGGGACGCAACTGAAGTAGATAATTGTGAAAGTCTCTAAGAAACTTGAGACCTATCAAAATCCAGCAAGTTCCTTCATGTCATTAGTGAAAAAATTGCTATGCTCTTCTGTTCTATTTGTTCCTTAAAAATGTATTTTTCTATCCATTTCAGTGCCACTCATGAACAACTTAACGAATAACTCCGTTGCCGGCAACAATTTTCTTTCACAAATCGCTGCAGCTATGACAGCAGCAGCAACAGCTGGCAATTTACCATCAATTGCGGGACCACAATCAACGACGACCACAACAACAGCACCAAATATTTCCTCATCAACGTCGTTAACAACATCGGGGGGAGGGATGTCAGCTGGTGGTAATCGCATAGCACCACCTCCACCAACATTCAGTGACACTCCGTTAGAATTCAAGCGCGGCAATGCTGCCCCTCCGCACAACCTTACTATTGGTGGCGGAAGCGGAGGGCCTCATAAATCGTCATACAATCCCCCTACCGACCGAGGAGGCAATCATCAGTCGAGAAACAATCAAATGGGCGCTGGACCAATGGATTTAGAGAACGACAATGAGCCAACCGGAGCAGCACCTTTCACCAATCTGCGCAGATTCCTCAGCGCTGCTCCTCTAAATCGTGAAAACAAACCATCTAACCATCAAGAGGAACCACCACCATCGGTGACAACGGCACCAGGTGGCGAAAACCAAGCGCAGATGTTTCTCAATAGCATGCTGCATCAGGGTTTTATGATGATGCAGCCCACAATGATGATGGACCCAACAGCGATGGCCTTGCAAATGCAACAGTTTCCCTTGATGTCGGACATTGGGAGTTCCTCTGAGCCGACCACACCTGGCGCACAGCCAGCAGTTGGCATAGCTGGAGCGCCAATCAAAGAAATGATTCAATGCAAGTCGTGCACTCTGTTCCCGCCAAGTCCTACTGCCCCTGCACCTACAATTCGTGAGCGGCCACCTGGCTGTCGTACTGTGTTCGTCGGCGGCTTGCCCGAGAACATCACCGAGGACATAATTCGAGAAATATTTGACAGCTGCGGCGAAATAACCACCCTTCGATTGTCGAAAAAGAATTTCTGTCACGTTCGCTTCGTTTACGAGGCATCGGTTGATGCGGCCATATATCTCTCGGGCTATCGAATTCGCATTGGCGCCAATGAACCAATCAACAGCGGTCGTCTCCATGTTGACTACGCCCAGGCCAGAGACGACCAATACGAATGGGAGTGCAAGCAGCGCCAGTTGCAGCGTGAACAACGTCACCGCGAGCGCATGGAACGCGACAGATTGCGATCGGTATCGCCTCCGCCTGTCGTTCATTACACAGAGCATGAGGCGAGCACTCTGTCGGACAAACTAAAGAATGATGATTCGTTTATGAAGGCGGTTCAAACGCTCATTGTTTGGCTGGAGCGAGGCGATTGCTCCAAGAAGAACGCCAATGTATTCTACTCAATGATACAGAGCACGAATGCTCATGTACGTCGCCTGAACACTGACAAAATGCAGTACGAAGAGGAGCTGCGTAAGGCCAGGGAACAATACAGGAAACAAATGCTTAGCATGACCCAGCAATGTAAGTACAGTTCGATGGTGGAGGAGAGCATTTATCTTTAATATCATCTGCCTTAGAAGTTTTTTATTTTTATTTTTTGTTGTGTGTGTGCTTAAATTTCTTGTCGATTCTATCTCTGTTGCTCTCTGCTCTGTTATCATAATTATATTGGTTTTTATTTTCTTCGGCCCATCACGTATACATCCACACGCGCCTGTGTAAGTTTCTGGTAATGGCGGAGCGGTTTGTGAATTTTTATCGAAGGTGTGAAAGCAATTGTTATACCACCACCAGTACGGGTGTTTAATGAACTTGAGCTGAATGGAAAAGGACATTGTGGTCCTCTGAGACTAGAACAGAAAACCTTTATGATCGCAGGCATTTAACAGTAAATAATTTCATCGTATAGTTTGTGTATTCGTGCTCCGGATTCGATGGAGAGCGATAGGGCAAGTGCGTGAAATGTCAAATGTCATCCCCGTTGTTTTTGCATTTCATAGCAGACATTTGCTGAAATAGTGTTAGCTATGTAGTTCCAGGTAGTGACGAAGAAGGTGCGTAGTGCCATCATGTACATCTGTAATCACCGCAAATTCTGTTTCTGTACGGTCGACCTGAGTTTCATCTCGGTGATAACTCTCTTTATTCATGTGCAATATTTCCAGCTCTTTTGGCCACATTTTGCTGGTTTTTCTTTTGATGATTCTGCTTTACTTCCAATAACAGTAATTTTTTTTAGTTCATTATCATGCACAATGCCGGCTTTTCTTTTCAGAAAAAAAAATCGCTTTGATTACCGCTAGCAATCTGCAGGTGGTATTGGCATCATTGCACTACTTTTAATGGCTTCTGCCTGGGAGATTATTAAACTATATAGTCCGAGCTGAGTAATAGACGTGGTTGTCAGCTAAACCAACACACTTAGGGCAATATTCGGTCCGTTGTGATACCACGAAACAAAGCTCTGAAAGTCACTAAACTCTTTATAAAAGAAGCCTTTAAGAAGAAGGCTTACGTTTTCGGGATAGAGCAGTAAATTAAAGGTGGAGGGTGATCTCCGCCTCCTCCTTGGAAAGTCAGTTGAATAATTGCCAAACATTTTTGTATGGTTGCCTAAGAGACAGTTGTCCAGTGATGACACCAATATTAAAACAGACGTGAATTTGTTTTAGGGAAATCAAACACTTCGAGCTTTCTAGATCCAACTTAAGCCAAATCTGTTTTGTCGCTAGGAAAGTTGTGCCCACACTTGTCTCCATTTAACGACGAGGTTATGATCGAGATTATAGGGATCATAACCCTCCCACTTCACTGCATTGCTACTGGTACGCCGGTTCGACTTAAAAACAATATCTGCAGGCCCTCCGATTTTGAATCACTTCATCATTGAGGCCAATCAAATGGTGGTGTTTCTGCATTTTTGTGATCCAAGAGGCCTGCCTCTTTTTCGCGATGATGGAGTTTGTAGGATAAATAAATGACAATACCAACTGAGTCGGTCGTGCTCCAATTTTTTCGAGATTGGTTCTTTGACGTGGAGGTTTCCTCGTATTCTGAAACTTCTAATTCAATCAAGCTTTGTTACTCCTGCTGTCATGCAAAGCAACTCAGCTGCTGTCTATTTCGCTCATACTTTTTGTACATTGTCCAGCATTGTGAACCGTATGTGAGCGCCGGACGCACAACTGCGGTGTAGAGCCTTCCTTTCAGCTTAGGGGACATTTTTTGGTCACAGAAGACAGCGTTAAACAAGCTTGGTGACATTGACATGTTGCACCGTCTTGTTGGAACCACAGCTCCTGCACATAATGGTTTTTCATTTGATGAACAAAAAGGTCGGAAATCAGGGTTTTTAAAGAATTATCGACCAATTATCGTCACTCCAAATACGGCAGTTTTGTTTATTGATGTATCTATTCAACCAAAACTGAGCTTCATCGCTAAAAAAAATTCGCTTATTGACGAATGAAGGCTTACCCCTGCCTGTCAAATTTCGCACCGGTAGGTTGCTATAGATTTTGACAGTTCGTTGATTTTTGTATTGAAATATCAGGTGCAGCGGCAAATTGTTTCTTATATTTGATAATTAAAGAAACAGTATTAAATAAGCTTATGCCAAAAGTGTAGTTACGAATGTAATACTAAGTTTTTATTTTTAATAGAAATTGCAATCTTAGAGCTGTCTTCCTGTTTTCTAAATTATATATCCTCAAAAATTCAATTATAAACAGAATAATTAATACACTTTATTCAAGTCACCAACGTTTTGTAATAAAAGTAACAAACTGATATGACAAATATTTGTTTACGCATTTCACACTTTGTTTAACTGATTTGTATGTGTGGTCTACCAGTTCAATTTATTCAAATTACTCATATATTTGACAATATGTATTTTGAAATGTGAATTAAACTATTTTCCAATAAGTTGGTTCACTTACATGAAAAAGTAGTGTTTCTTTATGGAAAACCCATACAAGTTAAACGACTGTCAAATTTGTATAGGTTGCAAGAAAACTTACATTCGTCAATACGTATTTCGAACAGAACTATGATTTTCAAAATAAATTTGCACAATTTGGAAGCGTTGTTCAGACGTCAGTCCTTTTATATTGAAATGTCAAACAAAACTAAAAATAAATCACTTGACAGCTGACAAAATGACCGCCGGTTAAAATAGTGTTGCCGACTTAAGGTTTCATACCTTAAAAAAAAAACCCTTTATTAATGAATCAGGCAATAACATTAAGTGGAGCTGCCAACATTGACGTAGTTGCTTCGTCTGTATGCGTAAAGTGCATTAGCTGCTTTCCTTACTGAAGCCTAAATTCAACTTCCAATCAAGTCTTGTATCCAAGATTACATCCAGATAAAGGGTGATTTTTTAGCTGGTTTGGTTTTGGCAACACTGGTTTTGACAGCTGACGTGTGTTTAGTACCTTGTGTCACTGTCAAACAGCTTCAGTTTGGTTTGCAATTTAACCATGGATCGTCTTACAAATGAACAACGCTTGCAAATTATTGAATTTTACTATCAAAATTCGTGCTCGGTTCGAAATGTTCATCGCGCGCTGCTTCCATTTTATGATCGGCATTCTCGACCTTCTGAGCAGTCTATTCGAAAGATTGCGACCAAATTTCGCACCAAATTTACTTTGTTGGACATTAAACCACCAACACGTTTACGTACTGTGCGTATTGAAGAAAATATTGCGGCCGTATCAGCTAGTGTGACAGAAGACCGCGAAATGTCGATTCGGCGCCGTTCCCAGCAGTTAGGCCTTTGTTACAGCACTACGTGGAAAATTTTGCGGAAGGATTTGGGCGTAAAGCCTTTTAAGATACAGCTGGTGCAAGAACTAAAGCCAGCCGACCTACCACAACGCCGAATTTTTGGTGAATGGGCTCTTGGAAAGCTGGCCGAGGATCCGCTTTTTTATCGAAAAATTGTGTTCAGCGATGAGGCTCATTTTTGGTTGAATGGGTACGTAAATAAGCAAAATTGCCGCATTTGGAGTGAAGATCAGCCAGAAGCATTGCAACAGGTACCAATGCATCCCGAAAAAGCCACTGTTTGGTGCGGTTTATGGGCCGGCGGCATTATTGGGCCATATTTCTTCAAAGATGATGCGAATCGCAGCGTTACTGTCAATGGTGAACGCTACCGAGCGATGATAACAAACTTTTTTTTGCCCGAAATGAAAGTTCTTGACTTGCATGATATGTGGTTTCAACAAGACGGTGCCACATGCCACACAGCACGCGAAACAATGGCGCAATTGCGAGGCGAGTTTGGTGAACAGTTAATTTCACGTTTCGGGCCGGTCAATTGGCCGCCTAGATCGTGCGATTTGACACCATTAGATTATTTTTTGTGGGGGTATGCCAAGGCTAATGTGTATAGGGACAAGCCCGCTTCGATTGACGCACTGGAAGCCAACATCCATGCATTCATTCGTGAGATACCGGCCGATATGTGTGAAAGAGTATGCCAAAATTGGACTCAGCGGATGGGCTACCTGAGACGCAGCCGCGGTCAACATTTGCATGAAATTATCTTTAAACATTAAATTGCAAGGTTCAAACTATCGATTCAAATAAATATTTCATTCATTTTTTCGAATTTTTTTTTAAAAAAAAGTTCTAAACCTCTTAAAAAATCACCCGGTATTTTGCACTTTCTGTGCAATTTAATTTTTTCTATAGTGGTTGATGATTTGAATTGTGGAATGTTACTTTTATTTGTGAACATCAGAAGCTATGTAGGTCTTTCTGGAGTTAACTCTAAAACCACATTGATTTGTCCGCAGTTCACTTATCCAGGGATGTAGGCTGTGATGTAAACTCTTAGATCAGCGTCGCCTTGCTTTGTATGCATTTCTATTTCGTTTGAATATTCTTGACACCGCTCATATTGTGACATGACATTGAATACTCTTTCAATATCTCGAAACTCTGCAAGTGTATATTTTGCGTATCTCTATAATGCTAAGTGCGTCGTTAAATGCTCCTTGCATCCCTCTGCCTCATTATGTAAACATGCTTTTTGATTACAGAGCTAAGGTTTTTCCTTTAGGTTAGTCTTTCGGTTTCCCGTTACTTCTGCTATTCTATTCTGATCTAGCTCATTAAACACACATTAATCACCAACGAAAAAAAATTCACAATTCGCTCCGAGCTTCTGTCACTTAAGGTCTGTCAAAAAATTTACCTATAAAGCACTCTTTGTCGTTTGCTTATCTAAAGTCAAACCACCCAAAAAGTGCTTCCTTCCTACCTACGTAAAAAAGTCCGCAAGGTGAGCACACAATATAATAGTGGAAATAAAAATTTTTATTATTATTTCAATTCAAACAATGTTTGCTTCTCGCAATTCAAATTGGCAACACCAAAGTTTTGTAGTAGAACAAATCGTTAATTTATAAATTCTCTGTGTCTATAATCAAAAAAAATAACATTTGTTTTATTGTTAGGTTTTTTTTTAAATCTTTATTAAAAAAAATATATATAAATATAAATAATTATATAAATAAATATATTTAGAGAATAATTTTTTTATTGGTATTACACGTTTCATAAAAACTTGTTTTTTTTTTTTTCTTAAATTACATTTTCTTATTTTTAAAATGAACAAAATTAGAAAACTCCACGAAAAAAAACAAGGTATGTAGAATTAAAAAAAAAATATACATTCAACTGTTGAGTTTTAATGAAATAATAAGTAACAAAAAAAAACAAATATTCGAACGCAAATAAACAATTACGGCTCAGTCTAGACACCAACCAATCCATTAATTTGGCGGAATTTCAATTAAAAATGAAATTGGCTAAATTATAATGACAAAAAGAAAAACCGGTAAAATAAGTTAAGATATTTAATAAAAAATCCATGACCGATGAGGGGGATTTAAGTATTATATTTGGGTTTTCTTCTTCTGCTTTTGATTTTTTTTTTTGTTTTTGTTAGATGGCAGCTTTAAATTGTCGATATTGTCAGTTTGAAGGTAAACCAACATGTCTCTGAGAAAATATAAAATATATTTTTTTTAATTATATATTTTACATTTATATAGGGTCCGCCATCTAACTTTTTTTTTTCAACTACTGCTTATTTCGCGAATGGTAACACTTAGCTCATGTCTGATTTGACAGATAATATACCGCTATACCGCTGAACGAATATGGTTGCGTATACGCTTGAACAACGCTGGGATATATTGCGGCATAATTGGGCCATTTTTAATTTTTTTTTTTAAATGAGCAAGGAGTGGTCGTTACAGTCAATGGCGATCGTTTTCGGGCCATGTTGAACGAATTTTTGTTCACAAAAATTGAAGAGGAGGATATTGGCAACATTTGGTTTCAACAGGACGGCGCTACGTGCCACACAGCCAAAGTAACACTCGATGTTTTGCGCCCTGTTTAAAAAAAAAAAAAGTTATTTGGCGGACCCTATATTTTTAACAGCAGCCCTTAGTATTGATCGAATGATTTTAAAAGTTATACCGATGGACCCATTTTTCTACCATCCATTTCCCATTATTTGGGTCTTCGAATCTGAGTTTCTTCATTCAGTTGTCATCAGTTGCGCATTGCGAAGAACTCTGTTGCTGAAACCTTTTCCATAATTCCTACAAAGCCACCACAAACTCTAATGCGCAGTTTTCTGCCAGTTTGTATAATTCGTATTTGATTTGTTTCTTCCCAATAACTGTCAACGCATACAGGACCAACGACGAATTTGTTGCTCGAAATTACCAGAGATATTTTCGGCCGTGTTTGTGAAGGTCTATGTTTAGGTCCATAGAACCGATGTGAGGTTATTAAGGTCTAATATCGGGTCATTTATTTCGTGGTTTCAAGTTGGTAGCGCTGGCATTTGACAGCTGTCATTTGAAGTGTCATAATATTAGTTGAATGTTTACCATTTACGATAATAGATGGCTTAACAATCGTACAACGCGTTCAAACTATTAAAACTTGCTACAAAAGTGGTGATTCCAAAGTAGCGACGATTATGGTCGTTATAATCGACCGACTTTGCAAGCAATCGGTAAAATCGTGAAGAAATTTATACAGAGTGGAAGCGTTACTGATGTCGTCATTGTAATGCACGCTCAGTCGAAAATATTGCTGCTGCAAGTGCAAGTGTTGCCGATGATCCGAATTTATCGATTTCCCGGCGTTCGCAGCAATTGGACGTGTCGTACACCGCACTATGACTATTGTTTTTGACCGGCGATTGAAGATCATGACTTGGACGATATATGGTTCCGACAAGCCACACAACGCTGCCAATTATGGCTTTATTGCGTGAGAAGTTTTCTGGTCGCGTAATTTCACGCTTTGGTGACGTCAGCTTTACTTTAGAAACCGAAAAGTGAATGAACCTATATATTTAGAATCTCCTAAATCGTCTGCACATTTAGTTCTAACAATTGCATATATCATTTTAGTGTGCGTATTCAAATTATTGAAGAGTTCATATGTTGTGACTTGGCTTGTGAGTGTTTCACCTTTCTGTGCTTCGCCTTGCCGATCGCGATCCCTGGGGAAGATGAACCGGAACCATTTAGGTTGCCCCCTTCGAATTTGCCAGCCGCTCGGAGAAAAATAGTTGAAAACGGCAAAAAAATGGTTTGGACCGTATTTGATTTCCAGATTTCGGCCGATTCCATCTTGACAACAGATCCAAATGTTCGGGGGATTGTTCATTTCAACGACTTTCGTCGTAGACCCCCTAAAAGTATTTATGATCAGGACCAAAACCTAAGACTATTTAGCAATGTCCGTCCGTCCGTATAAACTTTTGAGGCATTTTTAGGAAGCTGAAATTTTGAACATATACTCCCTAGGGTCCCGAAATGGTAAAGTATTAAAAAAATTTAAATACGACCACTGCCACGCCCACAAATTAGAAAAAATAAGTGGATATTTAGCCAATATGTTTTCCAATATAACTAAGTTTATTAGCCCATACTAAGATTTTGGCCACGCCCACTTTTTGGGGGATGTTTTTTTTTCAAAAAATATTTTTTTTTTTATAAATTTCATAGAATGAAATAAAATGCTGTCCATCGTGTTCTTAACTCCTTTTTCTTTGGGGCATATATGTATATGGATAGGGTATCATACTGTTCGCCCCAAGCGGACTGTAACCCTTTCCTTATTTTTTTTTTTTCACTATACGCGCACTGTGCGATTAGCGTATATATATTATTTTTCCTCTCAATGTGTTGATGATGCTGTTGTTGTTTTGTTTTTATGCCCTGGCCGCGGAGCCAGTTAAAAGTGCGTGTGAACGCGATGGTGGTAAAAAGGCAGTAAAATAGCACTCCAAAAATATTGTGTTCAAAACGCCCAAGGGAGAAAATACGTAAAACTGTTAGGTAGAACTGGGTTCAAGGAAAAACTGCAGTGTTCCCGCCTTTCGATCTATTAACCGATAGTAAGATCTCTTTTATAGAGCTTATTTCCTTAAGTAAATTCTTCGAAACCTTCAAACTGACTACTACATTATGTAAATATGTATAAATCTTAGGAACGATGTGAGCCTCTGTTCGTCCATAGTCAAGCAAAAAGTTAGATCGTCTAGGCATCTGAAAAGAACCAAAATATTGACCGTAAGTAAATTTTTTTGTGAAACAGCTTAGATCAGCGCGAAATTTTTGAAGTTTGAAATTCATTCGGACGAATTCCTTTCCCAAATTAGTATTCGCTTTTCGTATAACTCTCAAATATACCTACCTACTCTTAATTTATGTAATTAATTCTTTAATCGAAAACGCATTAAATGGTTTTCCGTAATTTGTTTTGCATTTCAGAGAGGTTTTAACTTTTACTTAAAAATAAACTAAAAACCAAAAAGTAACTCCCCGAATAGAAAAAAAGAAAACAAAAAAACAAAAAATAATTAAAACCACAAACAACAAAGTTTCTCTGTTGTTTTTTACTTTCTGTTGTTGTTGTTGAAGTTGTTGTTACTATTATCTCTATCTATATTTACCCTCCTCTCCCATCAGTCACTCAGATTGAAAAAGTGTTCAGTGCAGCTAGTCACAAGAAGGTTTGGGACCATTTCACCAAGGCCCAAAGAAAAAACATCGACCAATGGAAGAAACTATCAATGGTACGTACTCAAGAATATAAATAATACACACATAATTGTTGTTGTTGTTGTATCAACATTCTTTTGTTAATTTTTCTTTTTGTTTTAAAATTTTTTTAATTTTTTGTGGTATCTATCGGTTTTAGAAATTTTATTTTGAATATTTTTTTTTATTTTTTTAGTGCTTTTCATTTTGTGATTCATTGTACCTTATATTTTTTATTTGCATGTGTATTTGGATGTAGAGTTAGCATGTCGCTTGGTTTAAATGAAATTAGCAACAATTTAATTGGTACATCATTTGCTTGTGATTTTATTTTGCCTTAAACTGCTTGGTTTGGTAATAATTTGATAAATAATTGTTGAACTTGTTTAAATTGATTGTTTGAATACAGAAATAGAATATCGCAAAATAGAGTCAAAGAAATTTGTGCGAAATTAATATTAATTAAAGTACGCTACCCAACATGCAAAGCAGTTCAAGACCATTGTGGACCAATTTACTCTATGAAAAGCGAGTGCATCTCAGAGTGCTGTAAAAAGATGGCAGAGCAAGCGTTGCCATTTGGCCCCTTTAGGGACCAAATCGCCCCTTTTTAAGGCTCAGGACCCATTGGCCATGGCCGCCATTTTTTCAAATGTTATCAAATTGAGTCCTTTTTCAGTTTAAGTCGGATTTTATTCTTAATTGAACGAAAAATGAAAAAATACGAAACACTAATAAATATCTACAAAGAATAAAATGTACTGAACGCCGTCTGTTTTCTTTTAGAGTTGATTAACGCACCCGCATTACATCACTGAGATCGATTTGAAAATCTTGGTCAATTAACATATTACAAAAAAAGGAGTTTTGCAAAGTTGTTACTAAAATTGCTAAGCATCAAGAGCACGTAGAAGTATATGGTTGGACTTGAAATATGCGTATTTCAAAGCTCTAAGGACTAAAATTTATTTTATGGAATTAGGCGAAGGAGAAGTTCACTTCTTTTTTATTCAAAGTCTAATTATTGAATTAGTTGGTCTTTCAAAATCAAAATTAGATATTTTTAAATGCGCGAACCTGCTTCTTGTGAGTATTTAATCATAAAAATACTAAAATCCATTCATCCATTCGCTCCGTAGGTCCAGTAAAAAGAATTACAACTATGTTTTATATTATCAAATGATTAGTGATACGTTTTTGTTTTGCTTTGTTAATATTGTATCTGAAAGCCCATTTTTTAAGCACGGGCCCCTTTTTAAACCGCTTTTTGAAATTTTTCAGTGGCAACACTGCTCCGCACACAGATCCCTATATTTATATCAAATGACAAATTCAGTGCACAATGCCCTCTCTGTACTGCAGGAACTATCCAGCTAATCATGATCAAAAGCAGAAGATATGGTTTTCTTTAAAATTTAGTACAAAAAATAAATTAATAGAGAATAAAAAAAATAATCAATAAAATTATTTCGGTTCTAGTACTCTATGAGATCTTTACGAAAGTTAAATGTCATACTAAATTGTTCGTACTGTACCAAACACTTCCAGCCTTATTTATTAAAATTCACTAAAATGCCTCTAAACAGTTGCATAGTTATACAGGGTCGAATTATTTAAGCCGCCTCTATACAACGTTGCATAAATCCTTATTTATAAAACATTTTTCTACCCATATTAATTATCCAGTGCTTGTGTCAGATATAGTACCAAAAAGCCGAAATCTATTACAATTGAATGTATTTAGTTGAGACTCGGAAATTCGTATTTAGCACAAAATGCAAACGAAGTAAACGTTTTTTAATATAATATTAGTGGTTGTTCATTTTTCGTAACAACACATAATTCAATCCGTCACCAAATCCCTACCGCAACTTAAACTTCGAACTACACATGAATGATTCAAACACTGTCGTATCCCTGCTACACAAATTACTTTTCTTACTATTCATTATCGGTTGCAGTGTATATGCAAATTAAAAAGAGCATTGAAAATAATTTTTACACAAATTTTTTACAAAAACAAATGACGATCAAATGACATTTCCATATAAAACAACACTTAAGCGGGCGCTAAACAACCTCCAAATGTGTTTAAGTTAGACAAAACCTCTATGCAACGTTGTATACGTTTTATGAATAACGTTTTTGCGTTTAGAGGCATTTTAAAGCGTGCATCACTTTTTACACTCTTTAAAATACGTTTATAAATAAGGCTTGTAAAGAACTAGAACGAGAAAGCCGGCTTCTTTAAGAGTTTTAACGCGGAAGCAGCTGTCGATATGATTACAAATGCGTAGTGTGACCAGCGCTGCAGAAACAGGCATTTTAGTGCCAAACTGGCACGGTTGCGGACTCAAATGGTTCATAACCGCAGAGGATTTTCGCTCTTTCTTAAGCGGAAAAAGTATAACTGCAGCCAGGTTTTGTGTTGTTTTGTTTTTTTGTTTTGCGCTCCTTAAAAAGCAAAATAAAAATTATAGGCCTTTAATTTTGAGCTAGGAAGCTGAAATTTGGAACTATATTCCCTAGAGTCAAGAAATGGTTAAGTGTATTTTTTTTAACCTTCTTAACAAGTTTGATATACAAAGTTATTACCCACAGCCACTTCTTGTGTGCGTTTTTTTTTTATAAAACTCTGATCGAGTATTAGCAGACTGTAGCTCAAGTAATTTAGGGACTTTTGTAAATGTCATTCATTCACTTCAGTTACTCATAAGCGTGCACCTCTAACAAGCACACAAATTCCTCGGTATCATCAGTGTCCGCATATGAGAGAGTTCAATGTATAGGGTCCGCCAAATAACTTTTTTTTTGAAAATGCTATAAAAAAAAATACTGAATATTTTTTCAAATTTCTTTTTTTATTTGAAAGTACAATCCTTCCGGTTAATAATGGAAAATAATTTCATTCAAATGGCTGCCTCGGCTGGCCATGCAGTAGCCTACACGATCGGTCCACTTTTTGAGCACATTATCGATTGTGTGCAGCTGTATTTCACCAATGGCTTCACGAATATTGTCCTTTAAAGCGTCAATTGTCTCTGGCATGTCGGCGTAACACTTATCTTTTACGGCACCCCACAAATAATAGTCCAACGGTGTCAAATCGCAGCTCCGCGGTGGCCAAACGACATCAGCTCTGCGGCTGATAATGCGAACTTCAAAAACAGGGCGCAAAACATCGAGTGTAGCTTCGGCTGTGTGGCACGTAGCGCCGTCCTGTTGAAACCAAATGTTGCCAATATCCTCCTCTTTAATTTTTGTGAACAAAAATTCGTTCAACATGGCCCGATCGCCATTGACTGTAACGGCCCCTCCTTGCTCATTTTCGAAGAAAAATGGACCAAAATCCGCACCAAACCGTGAAAAGATGATTTTTTGTGGAAAAAAACGGCATCTTCTCTAAGTCGATCGCAGGCCCACTTAGCGAAGCGAAAACGCATTAGATGGTCAGTTGGCTTCAACTCCTGAACCAAATGGACTTTGTATGGCGTCATACCAATGTCTTTATGCAAAATTCGTCTCAATGATGTCTCCGAAATGTTCAATTGTCGAGCACGACGGTGAATTGACGTTGATGGCGCTTGACGCACACTTTCTGCCACAGCAGCAATTTTCTCAGGTGTACGCACTGTTTTTGGCTTTTCACGCTTTGGTTTATCGACGAGGATGCCAGTTTCTTCCACTTTTTTCACAAGATAACGAACGTACGGAGCTGACCGTGCTTCTCTTCCTCCAAAATCCGTACGCAATTTTCGCACACATTCTGCAACATTACCATGATTTTCAAAGTAATGTCGCAATATTTCCCAGCGTTGTTCAAGCGTATACACAACCATATTCGTTCAGCGGAAGGATAAAACTAATTATCTGTCAAATAAGACATGAGCTAAGTGTTACCAATCGCGAAATAAGCACTAGTTGAAAAAAACCTTAGATGGCGGACCCTTTACTTATTTCTGTAAATGAATAAATTTGCTTTTGTACGCAAGAATAAAAAAAGTTTATCAAAATTTGAATCCCATTCCAGGAAGCCCTAAAAATGTACAAACGAGCCAGAAATAACTGCAATACCTAAATTACTATCAAAAATTAAAGCAAATAAAGTGCACGACTGCATAATATGAAACTTTCTCGATAAACGATGTGCATTTTTAAATCGCTTCAAAAAATAGTCGCGTGATGTAACCCTATAAACCTTATATACGAACTTTGCCACAAATCCGTCGAACATTTTGGCCATATCGCGTCCGAACAGACATAGAGACGGACGGCATTGGCGGACCCACTTTTGTAGACTTCTCTATAGTCGTAATATCATCCCTCATACACAGTTTGAGTTCGAAATGTCGGCACGATCGCAATAACTTTCTCTTTAGTATACACACTAATGTATTCCAGAAAGTTAAAAATACTACAAAGTGCCGATGATAGTAGAAACTTTTTGTTGTTTGTCAAAAATTTTAAAATTTCGGCATCTTCAACTATCTCGACACTGATTTACAAAAACATTCCAAATCGACTTTCGCACTCGTACAGTGGCTAGATTACTTCAAGCTCTAAGCTACACATCGTTCTACCTCTTCTTCTACCTCTGCGTGAATCTTTCCTGTTTTGCAGGGTTCCTTTAGAAAAGTCAAGCAGTTTCAAAACAGTACCTGTCCAATCCGTCACAAAAGAGACGAATTACACTCGCCAAGAACGCTGTGGACAATCTAGGCTTCCTCAAATCTAGAAGCATTTCAACGGCTTTTACTCGCTCTAAATTTCAGTTCAACGCTTACATTTGGCCAGGTGCACCACGTACATATTTGCTTATGGGTTACTGTTGCGATAATATAAGTGCGCAAGTACATAAGCTAACCCTTAAGCTTATATTCGGACGTACTTACTTAATGGGCTCCGGACCATGAAGAGTCCCTGCCTGAGATACGGCAGCCTTTCATCCTCTGCGATCCCGGGCACGCTGCTTACAGCTATCCACACCAAGCACTCTGGCATCCGTGATGGCTTGGTCTTCAAAACCGGAGGTTTGGTCTTCCTTGTCACCTTCAAGCTAGGGTATGGGATTCGAAGATTCTCTTAGCTGAAGCATTAGTATCCGCATTATTCGCTCGTACAGTAAAATATGAAGATTAATTCCTTAGCCGTACTGCAGGATGCTTTTCCAAGCTCTGCCCTTCCTTTCCATTCTATTTTGTAGGCGTTTAAGAAAAATATGCATCGATATCTTCTTTCGCTTTCCTGAACGGTTTCCATAACGCCCACACTATGTAACCTTAAAAAATTAGTAGATAAGGGTCCCCACCACCTCTGTGGACCTTAACAGCATTTGCTAGACTTCGAAAATCTGTGCGGTTTTAGCAACTGATATTTTCCGTATCAACAAATTCATGAGCATGGTTCGACTAAATCAATTCGATAGTGGTCTGGGCTTTGATGTAATAGTCACTCTCTATTCGTTGTCCCAGAAAATGGCAACTTAGGCTAAGATAAATTACATTTACATAAGTTTGGGTTTCAATTGCATCAGTCACTCTTTTAGTCTTTTGAAGATTTGCTCTCAGCCAAAGCGGATAAACTAGTCTGTCTATTACGCCTCCTTAGACTAAAGTTCGCCTTGATTTCTCCTTACCTTACCTCAGGTGACAAGACATACAAAATGGAGATAGAGAAAGGAGGAAAACACAAGAAATTCAGAGTTTCCTTAGATTATAGTTCAGTTTCAATTTTGACAAACTGTGTACGACTGATGAGATAACTTAACGCGTTAATAATCACGTAACTTAACTTGCTCATACAAAAGTTGTTTGTTTTGCCTACCTTCTGTATTCACAATAAAAACCGTCCATACAGAGGGCCTTAAACCTCGCTTCCATCAATTATTGTGTGTATAGTTTCGATACGTATTGAAGAGTCCCAAGATCTTATGCCGACTCCAAAAGGAAAATTTGAGAAGTGTTTGTGGAAATAGGATATTGTACTTTAGTTGATGGATTGAACCTGGAACCCCTTGCTTTTTAGTGCAATGCTCTAACGACTGAACCTTGGGAAACTTAAAACAGAACAATAATTCTTTTCCTTTGCCGACGACGCTATGATCAGCAATGAGGAATTATTATTTTCCGCCATTACTTTCTGCTTGTCAAGCTTAATCATTCACAAGAATGTCTGGAATAGGTCGGAGTGGTTTAGATAATGAGTAGTCAAGGTACTTGACACTTCTTGTTTTTATTCTGGGGCTACGGAAAAGATTATTCTGAGAGAATGTTTTCCCTAATCTACTCAGGCTCAACTGACTTCTTATTAATCTTATGCGTATACCCATAATTCCTTCCGGACGGAGTATTCCTCCCTAGTGCCGGTACTAAATCGAGGCTATTGTGTATTTAAAGACCTCACAAAAGGTAGACACATTCATTCTTTTATTGACGAGGTTATGACGATAATAATCGTCCCTCTTGAATGCATCCCTACTGGTCCGCTTGTGGGGTTTGACTTCATAAAGTATCTGCAATATCCAATCCAATGCTGCTGCATCTGTGTGAAAGCTTTATGCCTGCCTCGAGGAAGTCTTAGGCTGTCTCTTTTTCGACTTGGTTGATATTACCTTTTTGATGGATTCGTACAGGTTCGTAGAGTCCGTCCTTTAAACATGACAATACCAACTGCGCTGCTCGTGCTCTAATTTTTTCAAGACGGGTTCTTTGACGTAAAGGCTTCCTCGGATTTTGGAACTTCTAAATGGGAGACAAATTACTTACTACTTACTTAGGTGGCGCTACAGTCCGGGGTGGACCTGGGCCTCAACCAATACACCTCTCCAGTTAGCACGATCTTTGGCTAACTGCCTCCAGTTGCGCACTCCAAGTTAGTTGAGGTCCCCTTCCACTTGCGCGCGCCACCTTAGGCGAGGTCTTCCTCTACTGCGTTGTCCCTCCGGGTTGGATTCGAAGACTCTTCGGGCTGGAGCGTTGGTGTCCATTCGCTCTACATGTCCCAGTCATCTTAGACGACTAATCCACATTTTTCTGACCAGGTCGATGTCGCTGTGCAGCTCGTAGAGTTCGCTGTTAAATCTCCACCTCCAAAGCCCGTCAACGCAAACGGGACCGAAAATCACTCGAAGAATTTTGCGTTCGAAACGACCAAGGAGATCTTCATCCGCCTTTGATAACGTCCATGCTTCTGCGCCAAACAGCAAGACTGGGATAGAGTCTCCTTGGTGTTTCTCGACAAGGCCTTACAATTGCCTCCTTAGGCCAAAGTAACAGCGGTTGGCAAGTGTAATTCTTCGCTTGATTTCTGACGATATATCGTTGTCAGAGTTAATAGCAGAGCCGAGGTAGATAAAGTCCCGAACTACCTCAAAGTTATAGCTGTCTATCGTGACGTTCTGTCCGATTCGTCGATGTTGTGTGTCCCTTCTTGTTGACAGCATATATTTCGTTTTGCCCTCATTCACTTCTAAACCCATTTTAGATGCGTAAGCAAGTAGTTGCACAGACTTTTGGAAAATTGTGCCCCATGACATGACAGCGCATAGCCTTGTCTAAATCCTTTTTTGACATCAAAGGTCTCGGTGAGATTGTTTCCGACCTCAATGGAGCAGCGAGAGTTCTCCATCGTCATCCTGCACAATCTGACAAGTTTGGCAGGGATGCCAAAACTAGACATGGCTCTGTATAGCTCGTCTCTATAAATGCTGTCATATCCGGCATTAAAATCGATAAAAAGATGGTGAGTATCGATCTGGACTTCTTGGGTTTTTCCAGGATCTGCCGAAGTGTGAAAATCTGGTCAGTTGTGGACTTACTGGGCCTAAAACCGCACTGATAGGGTCCAATCAGTTCGTTGACGAATGGTTTCAGGCGTTCACACAGCACGGCAGACAGGATCTTATATGCGATGTTGAGGAGACTTATACCTCTATAGTTGGCGCAGTTAAGAGGGTCTCCTTTCTTGTGGAGACAAATTACTTGCGATAAATTATTTACTTCATACGAGTTAGGAAACGAATTGCTAAAAACGAACGAAAAATTACTCGCGAAATTTGGGAATACTACACAGAAAATGTAATGGGCAAATTTGACCCACATATACCATGTGCGTATTTTTTTTTTAAGTACAGGGTAAGGGTTAAGTGGTTGCGTTAAAAAACATAGCACATTCTGTGTGACTATTGCATAATTCCGCACCATCAATGCCCGGTACCAACGACTTACGTCATGAAATCCGTCAGTCAATCCCTCCTAAGTTAATGTAGCTTTTGCAAAACCTTAAATTAAGATTTTCAAAATTATAACCCCAAATGCAAGTTCAACTTTTATAAAAATGTATATCATCAGCTTTGTTTGTATGTCGTTATTTTAGCGCCACTGCTTGTTGTCTTATAATAAACCAAACTTACAACCCAAATAAAAATCTCAAATCACAAGAAAATTGCAAACATTTAATTAATTACTTCCAACTATCTACATGCCAAGTTCTTATTTAAAAGAAAATTTAATACTTATTACATTGTTCTCTTTTATTACATTTTAAAGTTTAAATTAAAACAAATTACTGGTAGTTATTTTTTTTTTTTACTTTTAAAAATTAAATATTCAATTTAAAAAAAAGAAAAACTGCTGCTTCAATCTAAATGGTGTTTTTGTAATCAAATAACAAATTATATAATCATCCACATCGCTGAAGACATTAAATAAAAAATTAAAAAAAAATTATATAAATTAAAACAAAATTCCATTTTCATCCTGAAACAAGGAAGCCTATAACAAAATAAATAAAAACGGAAGCGGAAGTGAATTAACTCAAATCATAATAATTATTCATTCATAACGCTGGCAATTAATCAAATTAAACAAAAACTGTATTTCGAAGTTCGAATGTTATTCTTTAGCTAAAAGAGGAGGGTAAATTAAAAAAAAAAAACAAAAAAAACTGACATGTATTAGTAGTTCGAGGTAAGTACTCTCTCACACACTCTCACTCATTAATTTTATAGAGAAAACCACAACTCGTCGTTTCAAAAAAACCATAGAAGGACACTCATGATTTCTAAAGCACGAAACAATGAAACATTTTCGAAAGGTTACTTACTTATATTTGAATTGACACAATGAAAGAAGAAAAAAATAATAATAATACTTATTAAACATTTGTTGTTAATGAATTGTTTGATTTATTTTTAATTTTTTTAATTTTTATCACTGACAGCAATGTTTTGAGGAGTGTTTATGGCGCTCCATTTTAATCGGTTTTTTTTTCCTGTTTTCTTAGTAAATCTTGATTTATTCCTTTTGTGTGTAGGAGATGCGTTCGGTGCAGATTGAGGACGATGAAATGGAAATGTCCGATGATGATCGAGATTATCGTAGTTCGAGCAATAAACGATGTCGCTATGATAATGACAATTTGAAGGTAAGTTCGGGCAGAGTGTTTGATACATTTTGTATTTTGTTGTGGGGGTAAGTTTTGGGCAACTCGATCGATAGTCCATAAAATAGCTTAAGGGTCGGTATTCATACGCTCTACGCTGTTCCGGTCATTTGAACCGTTGAACCGTTTTTTGTAGTAGGCTTATGCCACTTTAAGGCACGTAAAACTCTTGGATATTCTTCGCCAGACATTGTATTCTTGGTCTACATCGTCTCATTGATTCTTCTCAATTGCTTTCTTGGCCCAAGGAAACAGCGATTAAGAATGGTTATTCCACAGGGTCATTCCTTTCTTGGTTTCAAGTTGATAGCGCTGGCATTTGACAACTGTCAAGCTCAGCTGTCATTTGAAGTGCCAAAATATTAGTTGAAAATTTACCGTTTACGATAATGGATCGCTTAGCAATCGAACAACCCGTTAAAATTATTAAATCTTCAAACGTAGCCACTTTTCGCGCATTACGCGATGATTATGTTCGTCATAATCGACCGACTACGCAAGCAATTGGTAAAATTATAAAAAAATTTGAAGAGAGTGAAAGCGTTAGTGATGTCGTATCGCAAGGCCTGTGCATCATAGTAATGCGCGCTTAGTCGAAAATATTGCGGCTGCAAGTGCAAGTATTGCTGATGATCCGAATTCATCGATTTCAGGGCGTTCGCAGCAATTCAACGTGTCGTACACCGTACTATGACGTATTTGGCATTTGTATTTGCGTCTCCATCCTTATAAAGTTCAAATTACGCAACAATTGAAGCCTGCCGGTTACTGCTCGCTTTTTTTTTTTAAAAATTGCGTTAGGTGTTGCATACTACTTAAAGCACAATGTTAATACAGCTGCCTGAGCTGTTGGTGATGTTAAAGGTTTCAGTAGAATCTCTACCAACTTTTGCGGAATAGCGAGTATTCTAAACCTTATCATGAGACGAGGTGGTGGGACTCGATGCTAAATTCTTGGGTTTTTTTTCTAGGATTTGGGGCAATGTGAATGTCTGGTAGGTGGAAGATTTTTCAGGTATGAAGCCGCATTGCTAAGGACCTATTAGAACGTCAGCAAGAGGCTTAAAACGTTTACATAAAACGGTGGACAAGATATATTATTATATAAGAGATCTTTGAAAGACTTATAGACGGTGTTTTTTTTTTTGGGATTGGTTTTTCGAATAGAGTTAAAACAAATCTGGCAACTCTAATGTCATTTATGTTCAGTTGGGTTTGCCATTCATCATCATGAGCAACGCTTGCAAATCGTGCAAATTTATTTCGAAAATAATGGTTCAGTTCGCGAAGTTTACCGCAAGCTCATTTTGGGTTGAATTGCTACCTCAAGAAGCAAAATTGCCGCATTTGGAGTGAAGAGAATCCACATGAGACCCTTGAAACGCCATAACATCCACAAAAACTGACTGTTTAGTGTGATCTATGGGCTGGTGGAGTCATTGGGCCATACTTCTTCCGAAATGATGCTGGAGAGTCAGTTATCGTTAATGGAGACCGGTATAGAGCCATGATAACCAACTATTTTGTTCCCGAATTGGATGGCATGAATGTGGATGAGATGTGATTCCAACAAGACGGCGCTACATGCCGCACAGCGCACGTCACAATCGATTTATTGAAGGAAACATTCGATGAGCGCATAATTTCGCGGAATGGACCTGTCAATTGGCCACCAAGATCGTGTGATTTGACACCATTGGATTATTTTCTTTAGGGATATGTGAAGTCGCTCGCCTACGCCAACAAACCAGAAACGTTAGGGTACTTGGAAGCCAACATTCGTGGCGTTATTGCCGACATACAGCCCCAAATGCTTGAATAAGTGGTTGAAAATCGGACCTCTCGACTTGTCTTTATTCGAACCATGCCCGAAATCATATTTAAACATTAATGGCTCAAAATCATCCTTCCAATAAAGCATAATTGATGGACATTATAACGATTTTCTTGGGTTTTATTTCAATTCGAAGTTCTATACCTCTAAAAAAAACACACTAGCTCAATAGTTTGTGCAAAATAGTCGATCTCCTTTTTTGTGGATCTAAGATTCCAATCGTCGGGCATAGTTTTCTCCGACTTTATTTTGCAGATAAGTTGGGTGTTTGCTTCTACACTGGAGATTAACGAGACAGAAGCAAACATTTTCTTTTAAACAAAAAAAAAATTTCGTAAGTTTCGAAAACAAAATATTAATTCTGGCCTCCATTTTAGTTTATAAATTTTAAGTTCAGACACCGAAGTCGTGATTTAAATTGATTTTAGGCATGGAAAAAAAATCGAAAGGGAAGGAAAAATCATTTTAAACATTTTCTATGGTTAACTTTTGGCATCGTGCGCAACCCAAGTTTGAGTGAGTTTAGATTTTTCTGCATTAAATCTAACTGGTTATAGTTTAGTGCCATATTCTGCTCTCACCTCTGTATTTGCATTTATATCGGGTTTTCTAATAAGGACCTTACAACTTTTATTTTTTCAATAAACTTCAAATTATTTAATTTGTCTCGAAAATACACGGTTTGAAGTAGGTACAATCAAAACATTACGTACGAAATTCGAAGTCGGTAATGTTTTCACCACAGGTACGTATTCATTCAGCGATCGATTCGTTACATACAATTTAGGAAGACACACATTTCGAAGGAAACGGCCGCTCAATAATGACTCTGAGCTCTTCTAATGACACCGGCTCGTTGCATCAACCACTGATTTAACGTAGCCCCATAAGAAAAGTCTAGAGGTGTTAAAGCACACGATCAAGGCGTCCAATGGACAGGACCATATCTCGATATAACACGTTCATGGATGTAGCATTGAAATTGGTGAAATGGGAATGAGCTCGACTTGAAAATCGTTGATCTTTTAACTTTGCAGCGGAATGAATTTTGGTCATTGGTAAAATCTTCCTACTTCGTCCAGTCATCTAAAATTGCCATTGTGAGTCATATTCCGACCTAAAAACTCTTGGCCCAGATGGCTACATGACATATGGACCCGCGACAAATGGCCCCAAAAATGTATATGGAAAACAACAATACGAAAATTTCTGTGATTTGAGGCCATATTATTATTTTGCTTGCGGCCATTTTTAATTTTTTAGTTTTTTAGTGATTTTTCATTATAAAGATTGACCACAGAATTTAAAAAAAAAAATGAAAAATGGTTCCAAATGGCCATCCAGGTACTGTTGCCATAGGCCCCTGCCTGATAAAATGCACATACCCCGAGCGGAGCAACGAAGTTGCGTGAGCGGTACCTGCCACCTTCAAAAAGAGGGTTGAAATCCCTCAATCCCGCGTATCGTATCTCCCAAGTACGGTACTTATGTACGGGCCCCAAATCTCAAAAATTGTCGGGTTGTTATTTGTCATTTTTGGTTTGGGGCCATTTTTATTGGGCCTTGACACATTTGTTTGGCCTTTTTTCATTTTGAAAAATAAATCGATTTATGGTCATTTTTGGTAGCATTGGTCATTTTCATGCAGCTGGTCTTTTGTCACCGGCCACGAATTTCCTTTCATATTCTCTTATTGCCTTTGGAAGTGGAAAAACTCTTATTACCTTATTTTTCAAATGTTTCTCGAAGTCTCTCATTAAAAACTTTTTCTACCTGATTGTGTCATTTGATAGACTACTGGCCCAACATAAAGCCTTAACAATCTTACATTATCAACCTACCTTCACCATCGACATATTTGCACATAATCCCTTCACGTTTAAAACTTATTATTTTTGACAGGAGGAGAACGACAGTCTGCGCTGCCAACTGGAAGCGTTCAAAAACGAGATGACGCTCGTCAAGTCTGACAACAAATCAGACACCGACTTTCGCGATAAGCAGATCAAAGTCCTACAGGAAACCATTCGCAATATGCAAACGCAGCTCCTCGAAAATAAGTCGAGAGAGAAAAAAGATGCCAACAAAATCGATGATCTCGAGCAAAAGCTCAAAGAAGCCAATGTAAAACAGCTTCTTCTCAAGACCAGAATAGTCCAAGTCAGTGCCCGACAAAGTACCCTCTCCTCTAAGAGCTCTGAATGTGACGATGTTTCTGAGAAAATGTCACCAATAATCAAGAGCGATGTTATTGAACTTGAAGAAGACGGGGATGTGCTGGAAGAGAACGAAAAAAAGGAGAAAGTTGCTGAAGCTATCAATAAAATCGAAAACAGTCATGAGCTAGACAAACCCAAAGATACCATTAACGAGGTGAGTTTGAGTTCTAGTTTCTTCGTTATATCTATTTATTATTCTTTTTTTTTTTGTTATTTTTAGATAAAACCCAAGGGCATTGATTTAGATGAAGCCCGAATTATCAGTCTCTTATCCACTTTTTTGGTAGTTCATCCAATGGGCGCTGGTTTAAGTTACATCTGTTCCTACGTTCAAACAATCACCCAAAACACCAATCTCCCCGCAGAGCAACTCGAGGACATTATGCAAAAGTACCCGAATCTATTCAAGGAGCATGTTCGCGTTGTGTCTGGCACCAAAGTGAAACGCAAGTGGACATTTTGTGGATTCCAAGCGAATGATGTTGAATAAATAATAAAAAAAAAATTATTCAAAGAAATCTACTCCCGGCCAGTAAATGACAAAATAATCATCAGAATTTTTTTTTTTTCTTTAGTGCGTAAGTTTTAGGTTAGATTTTTAAATGTCGAATTTTTAAAAGAGAGCCAATTTGAGATAATTGAAAATACTTCCTTCCTTCCTAAGTCATAAGACAACAAACAAAAAGAGAACTTATACAAAATTTGAAACTTGTTGCTTTAAAAACAAACAAAAAAAAATATACATATTAAATATATATATATATTATATATAAAAAAAAGAATCCAATAATAAAGAAGACATTTTATTTAAGTTGAAAATTTTTTCAAACAAAAATTGAGATATGTAGAGAAAAAAAGAACACAACTAAATAGACTTTTATTAAAACATAATCGAGAGAAAAATATTAATAATATTGTAAACCTTGATATGACATCAAGATGAACATCTTATAGGGAATTTCACGTAGCTGGATATATACTATACGTAATAAAATGAAATATTTTTGAAAAACTTAATTTTCGTTTGTATTGGTTTCCTCTTCTAGAGCTTTGTAAATAATAAGGAAAAAAAAGACAGAAGATGGTACATCTGAACGCTGCAGTGGAAAACAAGAGCTGCAAGGGAGGAGAAAAATATCCTAACTAAAGTTCTATCTCAGGCCCTTATTGCGACTGTCGATCACCGATCGTCACGACAATTATCGTGATTGCGTCGATTGCATATAGCTTTTGGCATTGTGTAACTCAATCGATGGGAAAATAGATTATTGTGAATAAAAATGTGAATATTGTGAATACTTACTTACTTTACTTAACGGGCTCCCGACCCGTGAAGAGTCCCTGCCTGAGATACGGCTGCCTTCCACCCTCTGCGATCCCGAGCACGCTGGTTCCAGTTGTCCAGACCAAGCGCTCTGGCATCCGCGATGGCTTGGTCTTTAAAACGGAGGTTCGGTCTTCCTTGTCGTCTCGAACCTGGGGGCCGGGATTCGAAGATCCTCTTGGCTGGAGCGATGTTGTCCATTCGCTCGATGTGGCCGAGCCAATGATGTCGACCAGTTTTAGCTTTTCGGACTAGATTCACATCTTGGTACAGCTCATAGAGTTCGCGGTTCTGTATATTCTCCTTCATTCGCCCTCCTCGCACACAGGACCAAATATCCGTCGAAGGATTTTTCTTTCAAAGGATCCCAGTATTAACTCTCCTTTCCTGCTTATCGTCCAGCACTCGGAGCCGTATAGCAGAACTGCCAGGATAAGCGTTCTGTAGAGCATGCACTTTGTCCTTCGAGTTGGGAGTTTTAAACCCATTAGTTTTGCCAAACCGAAGTAGCAGCGTTTTCCTAGGATAATTCTTCGACGGATCTCCACTAAGATGTCATTTGTGGAGTTGATGTTTACCCCGAGGTAGATGAACTCCTTAACTACCTCGAAGTTGCTGCTATCAATAGTGACATTTTGTCCTAGTCGGTGGAAAGATGATTGTTTGTTTGTTGATAGCATATATTTAGTCTTGTTCTCATTCACTTCAAGGCCAACTAGTTTCGCCTGTTCTGCAATAGCCGTAAAAGCCTCTATCACGGCACGCTGGGATCGACCGATGCTATCTATATCGTCCGCATACCCCAGCAGTTGGACTGATCTGTTGAAGATAGTGCCTTCCTAGTTGACACCTGCCCTGCGCACCATCTGCTCAAGAACAAGATTGAAGAAGTCACACGACAGCGCATCTCCTTGCCGTAATCCGGTGCATGTTTGAAAGAGTTCAGATGAGCTGCTGCCAAACTGCACATTGCATCGCGTGTTATCTAGTGTCATGCGACACATCTGGATCAGTTTTGACGGGATCCCGAATTCGGCCATCGCCACAAAAAGCTCCTAACAATGAATTCTGTCATATGCGGCTTTAAAGTCGATGAAGAGATGGTGTGTCTCGACTTGAAACTCGAAACTCGTTGGTCTTTTCCAGGTCTAGAGTTGATCTGCCGGGCAGGAAGCCACACTGGTACGTGCCGATTAGTGTGTTGCAGAAAGGTTTGAGACGTTCACACAGTACGTTGGATAGGATCTTATATGCGACATTAAGCAGGGATATGCCTCGATAGTTCCTGCAAGACATAGGATCGCCTTTCTTGTAGATGGGACATATGGAGCTGATATCATCGGGCATGGTTTCCTCCACCCAAACTTGGTTGATGATTTGGTGCATGCGCCCTACCATAACACCTTGAAAAGCTTTGCAGGTAGACCATAAGAGCCGGCGGCCTTGTTGTTCTTTAGCTTTTTTATAGTTAAGCCAACCTCTTCTATACTGGGCGGAGAGACTGGTTCTTCATTGACTGGACGCGGGTTCTCTTCTTGCCCCATCACTCTCTCTACATTTTGTCCGCTAAGCAGCTACTGAAAATGCTGCATAAATACATCTACTATTCCCTGGGCGTCGGTGACTTGGTTTCCATCGCTGTTACGAAGAGCCTGTGTTCCGGTCATAAAGCCAGCAGCCAGTTGCTTGGATTTCGTATAGAACTTCCGGATGTTGTTTCGGTCGCTGGACTCTTCTATCTCCTTGAACTGGGAGACTGCGTGCTCTCTTTTCTTTCTACGCAGGATCTTCTTCTCCTCCCGTCTCCTGGCTCGGTACTCATCCCTTGCTACCCTTGTTCTAATGTGTGCATCTTATGTCACCTTTTTCCGGTATACGCATACATCATCATACCACGGGCTTTTCCTCTGGGGTGGCTATTGTGAATACATCATGGGTAAATTCAGAAACGTCAAACCCTTGTGCAGCATCACTGCTTATTTGGGATGCGATGCGTACCTGATGCTGATGCTTTGTTGATCGAACATTTCGTTGGCATTTTATAACGCAAATGTTTACATTAAACATTTGTTTTATCAAGTTTAAGCATCAACATCAAGGTTTTGCATATGTGGAACATATTTCCTGTAAAATGTTTTTTTTTTTAGTTTTTTCGATCAAAAATACATTTATTTACTTATTCAAATATATTTGTACATTTAACAAAAACATTTCATCAGTTAACACATTTCATCAGTTAAAATCGTTTATTTACTCACTTTTCTTTCTCTACTGATATATAGAGTCCGCCAAATAACTTTTTTTTTTTTGAAAATGCTATAAAAAAAACTACTTAATATTTTCTCAAATTTCTTTTTATATTTGAAAGTACAATCCTTCCGGTTAATAATGGAAAATAATTTCATTCAAATGGCTGCCTCGGCTGGCCATGCAGTAGCCCACACGATCGGTCCAATTTTTAAGAACATTTCACAAATGGCTTTACGAATATTGTCTTTTATAGCGTCAATTGTCTCTGGCATGTCGGCGTAACACTTATCTTTTACGGCACCTCACAAATAATAGTCCAACGGTGTCAAATCGCAGCTCCGCGGTGGCCAAACGACATCAGCTCTGCGGCTGATAATGCGATCTTCAAAAACAGGGCGCAAAACATCGAGTGTAGCTTCGGCTGTGTGGCACATAGCGCCATCCTGTTGAAACCAAATGTTGCCAATGCCAATGTAACGGGCACTCCTTGTTCATTTTCGAAAAAAATTACCCAATTATGCCTCTGGACCAAAATGCGCACCAAACAGTGACTCGTTTTGGGTATATCGGCTTTTCATTGTATGCGTGTGGGTTTTCTGTGCCCAAAATGCGACAATTTTGTTTGTTTACATACCCGCCAAGATCAAAATGAGCTTCATCTGAAAAGATGTTTTTTTTGTCATCTTCTCTATGTCGCTATGTCGCAATATTTCCCCGCGTTGTTTAAGCGTATACACAACCACATACGTTCGGCGGAAGGATACAACTAATCATCTGTCAAATTAGACATGAGCTAAGTGTTACCATTCGCGAAATAAGCACTAGTTGAAAAAAAACGTTAGATTGCGGATCCTTTATTTCAATTTTTTTACCTGACGAATTAACAAGGCTATTTGGTGATGCTTTTGTTTGAAATGTTTGCGCATCAGTTTACCTAAGTTTGCAACAATGAACACTTGACGTAGAAAGTGATGCCAATATTTGCATTAATGAACAGTTTCAAGAGCATCATGATGCCAGTAATGCGTTACTGAATTTACACCATACTTTGACAGCTGGCTATTGTTTTTTAAAATTATTTATTTGTGTTGAAAGTAATTTTAAATGGAAATGATAATGAAGTTCTAGAACTAGGTAGAAAAAGAAAAGAATTAAGAGATGCTTCGAACCCTTTCGAATTGGAAGAAAATGTGTGTACAAAAAGTGAATACATCATTGGTTTGGCCAAATTCAAGATCAAACATAGATTACTCACACTGTCTTCCAATTGACTGAAAGTGTGAAGTTTATTTGGTTCGCCACCTGTTGCTTTCATCTCGAATTTGGTTTCAGACTTCTTCTTTTTGATGTTAAATTTAAAGTCAGTCCAAACCTTAAAGTACAATTCATAATTAGCTCATGAATTACTAGTTTTTTTTTTTATTTATTTTTATTAGTTTCACCCATTTCCCCCATGAATGCACGAGAGGTACATCCAATTGCAGGGTGGCCCTTCCTGTCAAACCGTCTCAATAAGGAGTCGACAAGAAGATTCCACAAAGTGGTAGAGAGCACACCTCCCTGCGCAAAACCTTTAATAGCTTGCACAGTTCTGACGCAGCTGCTCACAGATCTTAAACAGATCCGTTCTGCTACTTGGATACTCAAATGATATCACCTGCAGCTTTCAACGTGTTCTAATAGATGCTTTTACGGCAATTTTAGCTCGTATTGAAGTTAAAGATGACCAAACCAAATACATGCTTTAAACAAACAAGCATCGGCTAGGACAAAACGTAACTGTTGAAGGCAAAAACTTCGAGGTAATTAGGGAATTTGCATACCTCGGGGCTAACATCAACTTCGCAAAACGATTTCAATAAAGAATTACCATAGAAAACCGCTGCTACTTTGGTTTGGAAAAAAGACAAAAAGAAAATGTCAAAACAATTATAAAAAAATTGGAAGGCAACTAAAAGTGCCGTCACTAGACTACTAACACAAAGAAACAGGTAGCACAAGCTGCAACCCTCATTGCAGCAATACGAACCGAGTTAAAAGATCGGAAATGAAGTGTGCTCTGTGCGAGGCTTTACCATATTTTCACTCGATTTTTTGAGACATTTTGATAGTGAAACGGAAGGACAAAACGAACTATAAATTGGCTCGGCCACATCAAGTAAATGGACAATGAAGCGCCAGTCAAGAGTATCTCCCAATCCCAGCCAAGAAAACCGAACCTCCGTTTTAAAGATCAAACCAGAGCGCGTGCCCAAGATCGTAGAGGATAGAAGGCAGAGACTCTTCACGGGTCAAGAGCCGGTTAAGTAGATCAGATTCAAGCTGTACCATTATTGGGCACGTACCAGTGTGTCTTCCGGCCAAACCATCTCTTCATAGAGTTGGGAGATGGCCGAATTCGGGATTTTGTCATCCAGCTGTGTCGATAAGCAGAGAAGGAGAATTTATATTGAGCTGTTACCAAGGAAAAGTTCTTCGATGGATATTTGTTCCTGTGCGCGAGGAGGACAAATGAAGGAGAATCGATCTAGAGCTGTGCTAAGATGTGGATGTAGTACAAAACAAGCAAAACACACTGACTAATGGATAATATTGTTCCAGCTGAAAGGATTTTCGAATACAAGCCCCCCATTAACCTGGTGTCAAGGAAGACCGTTTCAAAGATCAAGCCTTCGCGGATATTAGAGCGCTTTGTGTAGAAATTGTAAGCAGCTTGCCGGGGATCACCATGTCTCAGGCTTCAGGATTCGGGAGCCGGTAAGAAGAACATAACCTTTTTTCGCAATATATGCTGTAGGCCCACCTACCGAGACAATACTTTATTTCCTAACAACCAAGCTGACAAACAGGACGTTGGTAGGCGATGTAGATTGTGGCAAGTGCTTCATAACAGCGTAAATAGAGGCTGCTCTCAAGGTGATATTCTGTTTCCCTTCTATGGTAAGACATGGGGCTTGCATCGGTTGTTTGGGGAAACAGGCTTCTGTTGCCAAACTCCAAAGAACGGCTTGTCTCGGCTGCATAGAGGCCTTCGCTGCTAAACCCTCTTACCTCGTCCGAGTTAGTGCTAGAACTCAATATTTTTTTTGAATTTGGTCGGAAGGCTGAACACAGTGAATCTTGTTTAGGTCCCAGGTCACACTGGCATCCAGGAAAATGAGATCTCAGAAGCAGTATTCTCAGTACCCGAACCTGTGTTGGGGGTCTGCCTGCATCTGCAGTCATGTATTTCATTGATGCTTTGGGTTGTAGACAGACCAAACTACTGCGCCCGGACATTTGCAAAAAGTCTGCATCTTTTTTTTCTATCTCTAGTGTAGGCTGCTTGTACGCGTCCTTTCGGGCCACCTAGCTTTTCCAAACCAGGGGGGGGGAGGGGTGGCTGACGTGGTGAGTGCCGAACATCTAAGCTCTTCATCACTGAAGATCCTTCTCATATTTCTTCAATAGACAGCAAAACTAAGTACATTAATTTAAGGTGTCTGAATGGCAGTACAATGGACCTGTCGTTGTGTTTGAGCGCTCCAAGGGAATGTAGCAACCTCCGAGAAAAAAAAATACAAATAAAACCACTTCACCTTGTTTCTACATAAATCTTTATTAAATTCTGTTTTTTTTTTATTAGGTTTTTCTTATTTTTCATATACCGTAATATAATAAGTTTTTTTTTAATTTTTTTTTTTTGTGTTATTGTTAAATTCCTATATAAATATAAATTATTGTGATGAAACATCCGCAAAATAGTAGCGTAACCCATCGTTTTTGTTTTTATTTGGTCAAAATAATTTATGCAATACAATAATATTTATTTACTTCTTTCATTTTGTTTTATTTGTATTTATTATTATTAATATATGTATGTATACTTTTTTTTTGTTTTTATTTAAGAATTTTTTTTTCAAGGTAAAGTTACTTTAAGGTAATGATATTAGATTTAGTTGTACGAATAATAAAAGTTAAGGTTTCTGTTTATTATTATTTCTGTTTTTTTCTTATCATCGTATCTATGACAAAATGAATGAAATTGAAATAGTTTATTTTATTTTTTTTACAGTATGAATTTAAGGAATATAAAATTAAAATAAAAGAAAGCATTTTGTTTAGTTAACATTGATACTTAGAATTAATAGCACAGATAAGATGAAGTTTAATAATGAGTTTAAAAAATTAGTAAACACAATAACAAAGCAAGGAGAAAGAAGAATGAAAATGAATCGAAAAGAGAAAAAATGGTGAATGGGGGATTTTAGAAAAATCTTTTCAATATTTCACCATTCATTAGTTAAATGTGTCCTTTAATTCTTTAATTCGTTTCCGTATAAAATACACCAAACACTCATTGATAATTTTGTTTTATTTTTAATTTTTTTTTTGCTGTATACTTATTGTTTAATTTTTAATAATTATATTTTTTTTTATGTTTGTAATAAATGTCAGTGTATAGGGGAACGATAGTATTTTATTTAAATAATGTTTTTGCCTTTTTTTTTGTTTTTTTTTTTTGCCATTTAAATATATAAAATTAATTAAGACTTATAATACTAATTATTGTTACCATTGTGGATGTGTGTGTGTCTTGAAAAGTGAGAGTAGTATTATTTTGTATTTTTGCATTTGATAATGATTTAAACGAGAAGTAAAGATTTGGTTGGCTGTTTAAATCAAACATAATTTTAAAGACTTTTTATGAATAAATGTAAAATGGCTACATCGGACACAAATTTTCATTACAAAAATAAATAAATAAATAAAAAAAACAATTATTTCGCGAAATTAGAATAAATTTAACCTTAGTTCATGTCTCTTCATTCAACATGGAGAGTATAGCCAATTTCGTTAAGTTTTCGTCAAACTGTTAAAGTAACTGGAGTGTGCCTTAATTTAAATTTACAAAACAAATTTACACTCGGATTTAAATTGATGCTCCCTGTCCTGTAAATACTATTTTGCAACGATTTTAAGGGCAGCCACATTCAAGCCTTGAACTTTCTTTTGATCCTGGTATAGGCTAAAATATTCCGAATGACGCCAATTGCCGCCCACCTGAGTTTACAGTGGAATTAACAAATTTTTGACTTTGAACTTCACCATTTTAGCTCTCTTGTTAATATAAGATTTCCTGCTTAACTTAATTTATTAAGCTGTGTTAGAAAAGGCTAGGCTTGTGCAATTAATAAAGAGTATGTTTTGCAATGTGTGTCTTGTTTACGGCATTGTCAAGTGCTGCCAGAATATCAAACCTTCACAAATAAAATTTAGCCCATTTGACTTTTAAAGTCTTATGTCTTGTAAAATCCGATTTCGATGATATTCGAAAATTAAGGTCTTCGGGTCTTACTGCGGTGTTGAGGACCACAAAAACTTCATGACAATCTGCCAATTTCATTAATTTGTTTGTTGATTGATTCAGAGAACCTTTATGTCAACGCTTTGACAGCTACCTAACCATGTGTACACATGGATTCGCAATATATATCACTCCAAATAGGTCTATCAATTGAGATTCGTTTGGATCAGAATAAAACACAAGAATTTGTACCCAAGACCATTAGTTTGGTCCAATAAGTGTTAAAAGCCAGCTTAATCATTTACTTAATAAAGACCGCTAAAAAATATACTGTAGCTAGTCAATCAAAATATGGATACGATCTCAAGGGTATCACGGAACATGAACAGGCATTCGGAGAGCTAGTCAACGCTTTGGTGACTTGAAAAATTGTCAAACAATTAAAAACATAAAAAGATTATGTATACGTCCCGATTGTCAATGTTGCCATTTTTACATTTATCCACCACAACAGATAGATAAATATTTCTTATAAGTAACTTTATTTCTAAACTTAAAACTAAATAGAAGCTTTCTTAGCCGTGGTGATGTCATGATGATGGATTCAAAGTGATTTTTTTTTAAAGTGAATGTTTTACGATGTTACAAAGAGTGATTAAAGAGTTTATGAGCCCGATGTTTTTAATTGATGATGATGTTCTATAATAGTATAGTTTTTATATTTAATTCATTTTTTATGGATTTAGTTTTTTTTTTAAAGCATTCTAAAGGTGATATGTGTGATGATTTTGCAAAATTTGTTTTGTTCCTTATGAAACAAAATTGTTTTGTTTGTTTATTTTCTATGGTGTTATGTTGTTGAGGTGATAATTATTATTAAAGTAATGGTAAATGTCACAAGAGTATTTAGTAGGTGGTTTTAAGAAAGGTTACTTGAGTAAGTTAAAAAAATTGCAAAATGTAACAATGGTTTTCAGACCGAGTCACAACGCGCATACATAAAGGGCAAATCTGTTGAAACCGGCTTGCACGAGGTGGTGGGAGAAATAGAAAACAGTTTACACTTCGGTAAGTTCGCAAAGAAAATATTTAAACAGCTTAAGTGCAGATATGGAGGTCGCCCTGAGGACGATCAGCACTTGGCTGAGGACAAATCCTTCCAAAATGGAACTGGTTCTTTTTACCCGAAATAATATACTAAACTGAACGGAGTAGAATTATCCTTTTTCGGCTAGTGCGAAGTATCTGGGCGTGATTCTAGATAGGTAATTGAAGTGGAATCTTAATCTTGTGGAAAGAATTTAAAATTCTTATAATCACTTTTTATCTGAAAAAGAACAGTGGGAAAAACTTTGGGCTGAAGATCTACTATGGTGCACTGGCTGTATGCAGTGGTGGTGAGGCCCATACTGTATAGCCAGGAGAGGAGTTGCAAATGAACTCCCAGTGGAATACAAATCAATCTACACCGATGGCTCTAAAGTAGTCAAACACGTTGAAGATAGACCTTCCGATATCGTAAAGCTAGTTGCAAATGTTTTTTAATTTAGGATCAATAGCTTTTCACAAATGATTGGGGAACAGTGGAAGAAACAGGTTCTGGTATCTTCTCAGAAAATTCAGAACTAAGAGTGTCTATAAGATTACCAGACACAAGTAGTGTCCTCAGGGCGGTTAAGGTAATGCAGATATCGGCACCTACATCGATAGCCAGGCCGCACTTAGGGCAATAGAATCAACCAATATCACATATAATTTAGTTAGGGGCTGTCGAATAATGCTTAAACACTGCAGTATAGGAAGGTGGTTTAGTCTTTAAAAATACAGAATATCTAAGGCTCTATGGCCACTTGTCGATAGTAAAATATCTTTAGAGTTAATAAAACTAAGCAGGGATAAGCTTACAACAATAATAGGAATCCTGACAGGGCACTGTCTCCTGCGAAAACACGCAAAGAGACTCGGATAGTCGGATATGGATATCTTTGTTAATTCTGCGGCGATCTGCAGGCTTCTGACGACATAACGCACATACTCTGTGAATGTGAGGTAATATCACGTAGTCGAAGGAAATTTTTAGGGAAATACCTTTTTTGAAACTTTGAAACGCCGATTAACTACATAGAAGGATAGGGGCACTCAACACTGATAATTGCCAAAAATAGAGGGGATATATGTATGCCACTTCCTAAGCCTCAATCGAAATCAAATAATTTATTTTTTTAAATAACCTTGTGTCCGCGTCTGAAATTCGTCCTAAAGTTTTCAGTAAATTTCAGATCTCTAGAGATGATCTAAATGAACACTTAAAAGGCAAGAAAAGAAGCATAAGTGGACCCTAATAATAAAGCGCACCCGAAAACCTTATCTAACCAAGGCTTAGGATCTTTATTTGACCGTTAAGGTCACTGGATTTGAGTTTGTTGATATTGAGTAGTAGAAGCTCGAAAAAATCTGATTTTGATCAGGGTCGTATTCGCGTCGTTCTCATCGGTTAACACTTGCTGGCGAAAAGAACCGAATACAGGCCATGCCAAAAGAAACCTAATATGTGTGAAATTAGCCTAGGTGCCGGACATAGGAAAGTAGCATGACAGCCGTAGTATGTTCTGAGACTAAGTTATAGGACTAAATATGTACTCAGCATTGATTAGATCAAACTAGCTAAAAATGATTGACAAGAAGATCACCAGCTAAGTGCATTAGATATTTTTTTTGGGTACAAGTCTGGCAAACATCCAAGAGTTATAACTGTCATGAGGTACTAGTCAAAAATATATATATTAAACGATTTGTCCCTTCCATTCTTGTCAAAAAATATATCTTCGCACACACAATGTTTGTTTTATTTTTAGACCTTACCTTAACCCGAATCCTCCTGAGCGTTAAAAATTCCATTTTTACTTTTTTGATACTGGAGTGGTTACCGTTAGAGCGAAGCGATATGACATGCCAATTTTTAGTTGCAATATGACAACGCCAGGAGGATTCGGGTGAAGATAACAACACTAAAAACCGGAGACGAGGCCTACTTTTTAATTCAGTATTGATCAGCGGAGGGGTCAGCATTTAGTGCAGTTGGAATGTAAGCGACCTAACCTTTTATCCATTGTTCAAGGACATATCAGAATAGGCTGTCAGATCAGATGTATAAAGCAACAATATTGCAAGAAGACAGCGAGTCCGTCCATGAGGAAATCATCCGCAGAATTTCCATGATGGTTGAATTGAGGATGGTCTACAAGTCTTCTATTTATTTAGCTGTTTGCTTTTAACTTTAATGTAATCACAAGACATGAAAATCGATGGGACATTTTAGACTTTTCTCACCTCGCATTTTCTTGTATTTCCTACTTGATTAGTTACTCTAAGGCAGAGAGGTAGGAATGGCAACTCTAAAGAAACCAAGTAGCACTATGTACCGTTGTCAAATTTATAATTTTTTGACCTAGATGTTGCAGTTTGTCTATCGGGAGTCTCTAGCTCCAACCTGTGAAATTCAGACTTCCTCCAGGGGTCGAAAATTGTTTTTCTTAGTGCTTTATCCTGCTGTAGCTATAGCAAGTGCATACGAAAGAAATGTGAGTTTCTTTTTCTATTGCGACATTGTCTTATTATTTGAGATGCCCAGACTGGCGGAATTGTCTCCTAAAAGTCAGAGATCCGTGAGGTCTTTATTAGTTGCATAAGAAAACGTGCCAAAGACATTTTCCTAAAACCAACCCTAAACTCTGTGACTGTTCATTAGAATAATTTTTTTTAAACAGTTTCTATTCTTTACTACTTTAACAGTATATGCATTTGTTCTTATATTTGTTTGTTTAAATATTTATCTTTGGAATTATATCAACTATTCAGATATTTGAACTATTCTATTCATTTACGTTTTTCTTAAAATTTGTTTTTATTACATTTTTTTGTTTGTATTTGTATATTGATGGATATGATGGAAATGACGAGGTGAATATTTTCATGAGATTTTCATTTGATGATGGAATTTCTATAAAAGAAAATATGTAAGTATATTATTAGTATTTTATGTTTAAATTTTTTTTCTTTTCGTTTTTAGTTGAAAACTGTAACAAGTTTGAGAAGTTATTAATTTGAATTAGAAATATATGTATATGTATATTGTTTTTTACTTTGCTACTTTTTATTAAAATATTCTTTTTGTTTTTATTATTAATTAATAAATTTTTTTGTTTTATTGTAAATTTAAATTTATTTTTGAAAACCGGTTTTATTGCTTGCTCTTGATGGTGTTTTTGTTTAGTTGTTTTAAGTTGATGTTAATATTATCACTCTTTATTTTTTCTAATTAGTAGAAATATGATTTTTTTTTTTTTTTTTTATTTTGCTAAAATTTGCAAGTTGCATAATCCTCGTGCGCTAACAAAAGAACATATACATGAATTGTGTTTTTGTTTTTATTTTTTCTGTAAATTTTGAAATGAACAATTGTGCGTAGATTTGCAAACGTTTTGTTCAAGAATTTGTTTGGTTTTTAATTGAAAAATTAAAAAAAAAAATAAATTTAGAAAGACTAAGAAGTCAAATTTTGTTTAATTCTACCAATTTTCTTTTTTTTTTCACTTTATTAACAAATTTCTATTTAATAAAATATTTGTTGTTCAAAATGTTTATAATATGTTTTTGTTTTTCATTTAAATATTTTGTTTCTGTTATTGCTTAAATAACTTAATGCGCTAGAAGATTTCTTGTATTTCTTTTTGATGTTAGAAGAAATATATGTTGTTGTTCTTTTTTCAATGATTTTCACTTTTTTGTTGTTGTTGTTGTTATTTTGGTATAGTAGGTTTTGTTTTTTTGTTTTTTTTTTTAATTTGAATTGATGCACTTTTGCAATTTTCTATGCTTTGATTGGTTTTCCTTTTTGTTGTTGTTACGACTTTTATCACTATCACCAGCTAAAAACGAAATAAAAATAAGAAAATGGCGAGCAAAAATAAAATAAAAACAAAATAGAAAAATTAGATTTGCTAAGAAAAAATGTAGATAACAACCTTGTCAATGTATAGCACCTAGTTAGAGGAAAATCAAATAGATAAGGACACCGAACCGACATTTTTTTTTTTTGGTTTATAAAAATTAAAATAAATATTCTACAGAATTTAATAATTGCCTTGTCTTGTGCAGCTTAACTTTCTATAATTTTACCAGGAGTTGGAAAATGGAACTTGTGTAACATCGTTTGAATACCAAGGACACAAATGAAAATGCACTATTGGGTTCTGACTTAAAAAATACTCTAACTATTTAGCCATCAGCTTTACAGAATGGGCCAATGCAGAGAAACGCGGAATCGATCAGTTTACCCTGAATTATAACCCCTGTAACTAATGTCGATTATCATTGGAAGATCTACAAATTAAAGCAGATGTTGTAACTGCTGCAAACAAAATCGGAGCACCCCTGACAGTTTTCGGCACGGGCCAGTGAAAATTGACATATAACCGTCATCAAAATCACCCTGGCGTTCAATTTGACGCTTACTTTAAGCCAAAACCGTTTTTTCAAAATTGAAACAACTTAGAAACAGATGAAACAAAAAGCCAAGATGTGAGCGACACCGATAAAATTACGGTGAATTGAAATATTGTCAAACGAAATAATGCCAAATTAAATTAGATGTATATCGTGCTACCAATGGTTACGTCCTAAAATGCTGTGCCGATTTCGAGCGGCACATTTAAATAGCTTCATATGACATGATGGCAGCATGAATGTTTCCCTCAATGTAAGAACCAAGAGGGAATTTAGCAACTCATTAAGGACCCTTTCAAATACCAGACAACGCAATACCTTAGCTTCAGTTTGCATTCTCTTCTAATATACGCTGACATATTTTGGGCAGAGACTTCACGGAACGGAAACCCTTTAAGTTAGAGTGTAAAGTCAGAACTTACAATTTAAAGTGGCATGGCAGTTTGTCAAAATTGTATGATATTGGATGATCTGATAATCGTCTGAACGTAACTAAGGGATATTACCTTTTGTCTCCCTTATGTCCTTAGTGACAGATTTTTAACTCACGTATTTCTTTGTTGAAAAAACCTAGAGTGCAGTGCGGGACATTCAAAGAGAATGTTTTCGAAGAATTCGACACATTAATTTTGTTAGGATGGTATTTTAGATCGCAGTACAAGCAGGCTTGTAGTAAGGCTTGATAAGTCGCTTGGATTGTCTTAGCCCTGCAAGACGAAATTGAAGTCCCCAATCGTAAATTCGTCTTAAAGCAGCAATTGAATCTTCAATATGAATTGATTCTAAGAATTCGTAGATTCTGGACCACCTTTCGCTAATTTTCTGGTGGCCGGGGACTCATCCAACAATTAATCCTGTTGGATCTGACCAGAGATTGTACCGAACATTAGCAGCATTTCACTGTCATAGAGTCCACTATATAGGACGAAAATGCTTAAAGAGACGCTATCTGAAAAGTCATGTCATTCTGACACCTGAGATACCGTTTTCGACACATTCCCATTTGACATTGAGTTTAATAACTCCAGCTAAAACTTCAGATTCCACTTTTGATTCTTTGGTGCAATAAACAAGTCTTTTTGAATCTAGAATCGGGACAGCATTGTCCAGTTTGCACGGTTCTTTTTTTCTACCTCAACAAATTTTACAAAACAGTATTCCTTTATCATAGATTCCGAAATTGCACAGAAGATGTTATTTTTTTTGAACAAAAGTCAAGATGCTGCAGTTTTAGTGTGATCATGGCTGCAGGCTGTCTAATAAATATTTGCAGTGATAAGAGCCTGTGCATCGCACCTTCAATAAATCATACTACGCACAATGTATCAGTCTAAAAAGGACCACAACCCGTGTTAAAACTTTAATTAAATAAAATCAAGCATACACTGAAAAGCACTGGCAAAAAACATGAAGTAAAATAAAAATAAAACAATAATCATGTAAACTTAAAAACAAAACTTAAAATTTTATTGTTTATATATATTTTTGTTCAACATCAAACCAATTACATACATTATTTTTATTAAAATTTAAACATTACTCAATAAACTTTAACTGACAAATAAGGAAATAATAATAAGAAAAATAAATTTAAAGAAAAAAAAAAATTACATACTCAAACAAAAAATTATAAGAATATAAAATAAACAATAATATTTTGCTTACAAATTATATCACAAAAAGAAATCGTCCTGTTCCTTTCTCTTATTAATTCGTCATCGTCTTCTATATCTTCTTAGTGTAACATTTTTTGTTTACCATTTTAAAAATACGTAAGCTAATTCCCATAAAAAAATGTAAAAAAAATTTATTTAAAAGAAAAACAACTTTTATTATCAAATTCCCAACTATCTATTGTTCGTGGTGTATTATTCTTTGGAGTTCTTCACCAAACTATTCCCTGTTTAAGTAAAATTATTTTGGTAGTCTGCCCGTTATAGGTATATAACCTTCCTAAGCTATAAATAAAATTATGGGAAAATTATAGTGGAACAAATTTATCATTACATTCGGCCGGATGAACACTAAATAAAAAAACAAAAAAAAAATACTAATTACAAACGAATTGTACTAAAACAAATAAAAATAATAATAATATTAAAACTATTAACCTGCTCTCTTGCTCACTTTTCTTTTTGTGTCAACCAAAAGAAGTAAAGGAATTTTTTTTTTTTTTACTTGAAAATATAAAATAAAAACAAAAAAACGCAAAATTGCATTCATTTCATACTCTCTCCCCCCTCTTTCTCTCTCTTTCTATTCTTATCACTCCTCTCCCCCTACCTATATCTTATTCTCTCTTATTTATTTATTTTTAAAAAGTTTAATCATTTTTTAACAATCTTCCAGCGCTTGCGTTTTGTCATACGAAATCCAAGTCATTTCGTGTCTTGTAGATCTTTCGTTCCATGGTGCGTTCGAACCATTTCTTGATTTCGGCCACGATTAGTACCGATGACGTCAAGCTGATCAGGAAAAGGATGTCATATGCGGACAACGCTTCTGTTTGGAATACCATTTGCAGCGGCGGAAAATAGATTACCAACATTTGTCCGATGATTGAGAAGCCAACGGCAAGAAGGAACATTCGATTAGAAGTGAGGCCAATCGTAAAGACGCTCTTTGTTTGCGATCGGCAACTGAGCGCATTGAACATATCGAAGAAGACAAAGCAGGTAAATGTCATGGTGGTGTCACGTTTCGTTTTACCCAAAGTACCATCGGCCATTTCGCGCTGAAACACCCACAGTGTGCCGAGAATAATGATGCTGGCACTGAGAAGGACATTCACGATCACTGACTTCGTAATCATTGGCTGTTTGACGTTGCGAGGCTTTTGCTTGAGGACATCATGATCGACTGGCTCGACGCCAAGCGATTGTGCCGGTGGGCCGTCCATGATAATGTTGATCCAAAGAATTTGCATAGCATTTAGGGGATTGGCAATGCCCATTAGTGTGGCCAAAGCGATCAGTGAGAGAGCTGCGATCGATGTACTCAACTGGAAGCGGACAAAGTTGCGTATGTTGTAGAAGATTGCTTTGCCCTCTTCTATGGCAGCACTGAAAAAGAGGATATATTTGCGTAAAGTCATAAGAAGACGAAGATAGAGATTAAAGCTTACATAATTGTATGGAAATCGTCATTTACGAGGATCATATCGGCGGCTTCTTTGCAGACATCAGTACCATTCTTGCCCATGGCGATACCGATGTCGGCCTTCTTGAGAGCGACTCCGTCATTTACTCCATCACCGGTCATGCCGACTATGTTGCCAGTTCTTTGGAGGGACTTTACTATGGACAGCTTGTGCCGGGGTGTGACTCGGTAGAAGACGCTCACGTTGTTGGCAACCTTGTCCAGTTGGTGATCGTTTAGTTGATCCATTTCCTGACCGGAAAGAGTTTGATGATGAATTGTATCGATTCCTATTAGGTTTGCTAAAAAGAGAGAAACAGATTTTTTGTTAGTATTCGGATTTATTTCAAGATATGAAGTTCGTAATCATTTTAGTTCCTGATAAACAGTGGACAACTACTTTTTTTCTAATGAAAAGTGTCACTAATTCTTGAAGATTTGAAAAACACTAGCATTCGAAGGCTATACATTTTTTGTCACTACTCTTAGTCCCAAGTATGACGGAAAGTTTAAACTGTCAGATAGTTTGGATATTTGAAAACACCCATCGATTTCTTTAGGAAGAACCTTGCAGCCAAATGCGCTCAAGCGTACTTTATATATACTTACTCCTCTTACTGAATACAAGGATCCAATGTATGACAAGAACTTTACAGGGAACGTTTGGCGCTTAGTATCAAATAGTCTCATCAACTGTCAGATTACTGCAGCCGCAGTGTCCTTCAAGCTGAGTCGAGAAGCCCTTATCTATAACCTGGTAAATGTAAAATATATAAAACAGTATCTTCCAGCCCTTCGAGCAGGGCTTTCAAGATTCCTGGACAAAAACAATTAAGATAAATCAAACTGGCTAAAGTGCCCCTTGACACGCGCTGAAGAAATCGTTAAATGTCAACGGTTTAGACGGTGGTTTCACTTTTCCTATTTAAATCAAACATGTTTTCATTTGCCGAGCAGTGATTTACGAAAAAGACGACTGCGAGGAAGGTGTGATGATCTCAAGGACCCGTGCGGTCAGCTTAAAGACAGTTTACCAATTTTAGATTATAATTAGAAAATTGTCGGCTGCAGAGAAATAACTATGTTATGCGGCTTCATCTGTTTCATAAAGTTTACCTTCCAGTTCCTTTTATTCAGCTGTCGAAATTTGTGAGAAAAGGCCGAAGTCAGTTAGAAACGTGCAACCAATCTATGCTTACTCGTCCGGCCTCTTCCCATTTCTCGATTCAATCATCAGTGCATGAGCTGACACATTTCACTATTATTAGCTAGAAAAGCCTAGAATTTGAAGGGAAATTTTAATCGACTAAGCGTTGATTTTATGGCACGGTTTATATTCAATAGACTTCTTTTGACAGATCACGCGTGACTCCTATCACACGACAACAGCGTCTCCGAATTGAGAAACTTTTTTCGTGCGATTCGAGGAACTTACGGTGCACATAATTAACCTACTGAAACCACTATTGCCAATACCATCCGCAAATTTTATTCCCAGTTTACATTAGTGGATAATGCTCGACCGGTTAGAACACATCCTGTACATAGTGGTGAGAGTATAGCAGCTGTAGCTGAGAGTGTACACGACGAATCGATTCGTCGTCGTTCTCAGCAGCTTGGCTTATCTTATTCGACAATTTGGCGTTTTTGACATGAGGATCTCGGCCTAAAGGCGTACAAATTTCAACTTGTGGGAGGAATGGGTTCTGGAAAAGCTCAATAAAAATTCGGTGTTTTATCGTGAAATTTTTTTCAGTAATGAAGCCCATTTCTAGCTTAATAAACAAAATTGCCGTATTTGGGCTGATGAGCAACCCGAAGAGTACCAAGAGCTACCATTACATCGATTAAAAAAAACCCGGTATGGTGTGGTTTATGGGCTGTGGAGTCATCTTTGATCCATATTTCTTGAAAAAATGGGGCAAATCAGAATGTTACCGTCAATGATAACCACTATCGCAAAATGTAAACGGACTGTGTCCTTCCTAAAATTCAAGCCCATGGTCTCGGTGAGCTCTGGTTTCAACAATACGGAGCTACGAGCCATACAGCGCGTGAAACAATGGACTTGTTGAGAAATCAGTTTGGTGAGCACTTAATTTGACTTTTTGCTACGGTAAATTGGCCGCCTAGATCGTGCGATATCACACCTTTAAATTTTTTTCTCTGGGGCTATGTAAAGTATCAGGTCTTTAGGATAACGGCAGCTATAATTGACGCTTTGGAAGTCAACATTAGTCACTATGATCAAACGAGTCGACCCAAATTGGACCTTCCGAATATTGTGGACTTAGGTTTGTCTAAGCTGCGATTTTGATGCCCTTATTTTTAACCCATTGTCGTGGCTTCATAAAACTCATCTTGCATCAGTCTCGCCGTTGGCATTTACTTACTTTTTTTGAGTTTTCCTTGGCCATTTTTGCTTTTTCGCATGCTTAAAATAAGTGAGAAATTTTGACAGCAAAAGTGAAAAACTTTCCAAAATGTTTCATGCGAACAGTTTTTTCACATCGAGAGTTACAGAAGCATATGTGAGAAAGAGTATATTTCCATTAAATTCACAGCGTTTCGTCGAAAATCTTCACGATGCGAGAGTAACAAAAGATTGCTTATGGAATGATTTATTAAATAGGGTAAGAAATCCGTAGAACTAATAACTACTGTTATATATTCTGCCCATTCTCTGACCCAAACCAACCCATTCCAGACATTTATTTGAATGGGGTGGTTGTTCCCAAGTGTAAAAAGTTAAAATATTTGGGATCAATGATCAACAGAGAAGCAACCGATGATGACGACATCAATAATTTCGTGACCGAAAATGTCCCCCAAGCTGAAAGGAAGGCTCTACACCGCAGTTGTGTGTCCGGCGCTCACATGTGGTTCACAATGCTGGACAATGTAAGGAAAGTATGAGGGCAAGTTGAAAGCAGCTGAGATGAAGATGCTTCGCATGACAGCAGGAGTTACAAAGCTTGATCGAATTAAAAGTTCCAGAATCCAAGCAAGCCATCACGTCAAAGAACCCATCTGGAAAAAATTGGAGCACGACCGACTCAGTTGGTATTGTCATGTTCAAAGGAGGGATCCTACGAACCTCGTCAAAAAGGCAATGGCAATCAACGTGGCCTTACAATCGCGTAAGAGAGACAGGATTAAAAACTCCTCGAATCGGCGAATCCCACAGGCGGGCCAGTAGGAATGCAGTGACGTGGGAGGGTTATGATCCCTATAATCCTGATCACAATCTAGTCGTTAAATGGAGAGAAGAATATATTCACACTCGGGTTTTGAACTAACGACCTCCAGCAACGGACTCGGACACTCTATCATCTGCGCTATCTATAATAAATTTCATATAGAGTTTAAACTTGACAAGCCCAGAACTCTCCGTGTATCAAAAGCAAGTTCTGCTAAAAGCTCCTATAGCTCAATAATAAAAGCTTTATAGAGCTTTTACCTTTTTTTCTCCTGAAATACTGTTCCAATTTGGGTTCTCAAAGAGGTTTTCTGAAATCTGTTATAAGCACGTTAGGCCGCTATAGAAGCTTGTGCCATAACTTTGTTTAACCCCAGATTAGAGACAATTTTTAATTCCATGAGGCCAGTATGATTACTGATTTTTTATGTTGCTACTGGTTTGCCGGAGTGGAAGACAATATAACATATTAAATACTTCGCTGTAAAAATCATACCGAACCAGTCTTCTATAGAATTTCAGTTAATGACTCTTGGAAGTATTAAAAAGGTTAACTTATAGAAATAAAATATTTAATCAAAGCAAAATGTAAGCCACAACTTGTTCTTCTTTTGATAACAACATTAAGCCATGAGTTCATCTTATAGACTTTGATAAAGAGTTTGTTTCTGCTAAAAGCTTTATAGAAGCTCTACAGCAGCATTTACCTGACGAACTTTAAAGATTTGTGCCTGGAGGACATTGAAATGTTAGTTAGTTGAATCATACCCGATGTCATAGATTTTTAAAATAGTGCATTCAGCATCTCAGCTATATTACTGTGATCTGTAGCGATGTCGCTTGGCTAACCAATAAAAAAGCTCCCCTCGAGCAAGCAATTGCTTACAACCGCATTAAATAATTATCACAATCACTTCTTCCACTCTCCTTCTAAGTGATTCCATTTGTTATCCTTGGAAAACCAATTACGAAATGCACCTCCCCTTTTAAATAAATGCAAACACTATTTAGCAACCCGCCCATAATACATTACCATCAAAAAGGACAAAACTATCATTATAATTACTTTGAAAGTTCTCATCTTACTCATCGCATCGAATTTGTGAAAAAAAAACCTCTCTTCGTCGGTTCTGGCACTCATTGACTACGTTTAACTTCATTGTCATCCGCAGTTTTTACCTTACGACAAGGTATGACTTCACTTAAACAAAACTCCTTAAAAGTCTTTAATTCAATTTGTAGTTGAAGTGAAAAGTTTTTTTTCTAGTTCACTATCTGAATGCGTCCGTTTGGCAGAAGAGAGAACAAAGAACCTTCAAACTGCATTCTTTCTACCCAACTTTCCCATTCTTTCAACTTTTATCAGTCTGCAGCAAAGAGCCACGCAGAAAATCTAAAAAAAAAATAAGAAAACAGAAACATGTCCTTCCAGGTAAATGAAGATGAAAAATGACAATAAATTGCAAAAAGACACATACAACGCAGCAGCAGCACAGAGTACAAGGTCCTTGCTCTTGAACGTCGACTTGTTTCACTGTCTTCATTCCATAAGAATATACCTGTATACCTATTACTCTATATATCGTCCCTCTGCAGGGTGCATTGTCATACGATTTCTCATCCTTTTCATTTGGCAAAATAAAAAAGTGGTCTCATTATATATTATTCTCCTTCTAAGAACAACAACTCCACCGATGATGACGGTGAACATAATAACGATAGAAACTTTCATCGGTCGTTTTATTTTATTCGTCCTCGTCCTCGTCGTTGTCGTAGAAATATGCATCCCTTTTGTGAATTTATCCTTGTGCAAAGGACGATTTTCTCGCGCAAACGTTGTTAGTGATGCCATTCAAGAAATTATTATAACTTGATGAGAAACCTAAAGAGAATCACCTCGTCTTCATCTTTAAAATGGAAAATCGAAAATGATAAGAAGAAAACAAAAAAGCTTTTTGCGAATTTTTCATTACACAAATCGATCCTAGAAGAAGCAAAAACAAAAACGGAAAATGGAAAATGGAATATCGCAAATGAATGCAAAGGAGATTAAAAACTTTTCCACCGGATATGAGTTTTCTGTGCTGAATCAAAGGTCACTCGGGCGTATTTGTAACATACTGGTTCACCAGTTTCAACAAGAAATAACTTTTAAAGTGCTGACATGACCTAATCTTCTTCCTGGGTTGCATCTAAAAAGCTCAAGTTTTTCTGCAAGGGTTTTTCTTTGAAAAGTAAAAGAAATACTAACTCGGATTTGGGTTTGGCACGTATGAGGCAGAAGTGCATGCATTTGCATGTTATTGATTTTTTCGAAACAAACAGATATTCATACAGAATACAGTTATCTCTCCTATCTTTTCATTCGATTTTCGTTTATAGATATGTATGGGAGGGAGGATGCAAAGAACTAGGATCAAATGAGGAGTAGTTAAGGCGCATGGGGTGATGAGCTACCTCTCGAAATACCGGGCAGATTTTTTTGTCAATCATTGTTATGGTGAGAGCCGAGCGGTCACCAATTGTGAACCCCTTCTGTGGGGGATAAGCCGGTAGGGTACTTTTCTTCCGCTCGTGGTTACCCAATAGTGTAAAGCCATCTCGATGTACACAGAAACATGTAAACAATTTGTAAGTGTGATATCTGACACCTCTTCAATGTCTTGCAAGAAGTGGGAGTCAAGTGTTCTGTTGTTAAAATGGCAAAGAATCTTGTAAATGGTGATTTTTTAGGAGTTAGGTTTTTTCAGGTTGGCAGCACTGGTTAGTAATGGTAGTAATGGCGTCCAAACGTCATTTGTCAGAGCGAAAAGTTTTCAGAATACTCTGCCACTAAATCATGGAAAAACTTACAAACGAGCAACGATTGCAAATTATTGAAATTTATTATCAAAATTCGTGCTCTGTGAAAAAATGTGAAAATCCGCTGTTTTATTGAATAATTGTTTAATTGTTCAGCGATGAGGCTCGTTTCTGGCTCCACGGATAAGTAAATAAGCAAAACTGTCGCATTTGGAGTGATGAACAGCCACATACTATACAAGAATCACCGATGCTTCCCGAAAAAACGACAGTTTGGTGTGTTTTATGGGCTGGTGGCATCATCGGTCCATTTTTCTTCAAAGACCACCGTGGAAGAAACGTTGAGTTGAGTTGAACTTGGTTGACATGTGGTTTCATCACGACGGTGCCACATGCCACACAGCTCGTGAAACAATGGAAATGTTAAAGAATGAATTTGGTGAGCAGCTTTTCTCTCGAAATGGCCCTGTAAGTTGGCCGCCAAAATCATGCGATTTAACGCCTCTTGATTATTTCTTGTGTGGTAATGTGAAGTCGTTAGTCTATGTGGACACGCCGAACACGATTGAAGTCCTACAGAATAACATAACACGCGTAATTCGTGGAATACAGGTGGAAATGCTCGAAAAAGTGACGCAAAATTGGACCTTCCTAATGGACCATTTGAAACGTATATTTGATGTAAATTTGAGTGTTTTTTTCGATTTATTAAAAAACCACGCTTAAAAAATCACCTTTTATAACACTCGCTCTCTGAGAGTGACGGTTTGATCGACTGATGTGTGAGCTCGTCGGCCATATTATTATGTCTCTGGTACAGACACAAATGTCGACTACTAGCCATTTGCAAGGTTAAAAGTTTTCACCTTTTCATTAACGTTGTTTTCGTTTGGTAATCCGGAAGAGCTCCCCGATCCGGGATGCCAATCGAACAAGAAAACACGTTACATTTAAATTTGAAGTCTATTTATCGTTGTTTTTATGTAGATGTATTTCTAACCGTCTCACTGCCATCTGATGACGATGAAGGGGATGGAAGACAAATAGTAATAGTATTGTTTATATTACACCCAATATTATTTCATTATTTGTTTAGTTAAATTTGGTAATAACTTTCAGCTAATCTCGTCAGAATTGAAGAATTATTAAATGCATCAGCAACAAGTATTACATTTATCGACTTTGACGTTTGTGGTGTTTGGTTGTATGGTTTTGATTCTGAATTCAAAGTCAGAAGCGAATTTCTCTTCTTTCCAGGAGAGCAACTGTCATTTAAGTATGTACCAAACGAACGCTTTCAGAACAGTTCGGAAGTCTTCCGGATTATCAAACGAAAACGACATAAGTAACATTCGCACTTTCTTTCAATCTACAATTTCCATAAAAGCTGTTATCGAGCAACACTAAATGTCAAAAAAAATTTGTTCCAGTGTTTTTCTTGACGTCTAGCAAGTCTTTGATACAGTATGGCACACGGGATTCCCAAACAAATATATAAGATATTATTTGAGATATTAAGTTCTTATTTAGCGGACAGACACCAAGCGAATATTCCGAATCCAAAGAAATCGCGGCAGGAGTTTCACAAGGAAGCGTCCTGGGTCCGATTTTAATTCTAATCTTTACTCGAGATATTTCGTAGGAAGAAATATCGAAACTTAAATGGAAATCGCACGTAAAAAAGAAACGGGAAGGGTTCGTTATTAAATATAATCAAATGCATTGGATGCTTGGTCGACCTGCCGAGCTCAGCAAGCAAAACAAGCTGCTTTTATACATGCAAGTTCTAAAATCGGTTTGTTCGTATGGTATACAACATTGGGGTTGTACCAAAACAAGTAACATACAAATTTTACAAACTTTTCAAACGCCCCGTGGTATATTCGAAACGGTGATATCCACCGAGACTTAGGTATGGCTAACGTCGAAGACGAGATAAAAACATTCGCTCATAAGCAACGGACTCGCCTTTGAGGATGACCATTGCAATAACGAAATGCTACAAAATCCAAAATGAAACGAATCTACTGCGCCGACTAAATAATAATATACATATATATAAGGCGTAAACGGCCCATGTAGGACCTAAAGCCTAGCTTCTCCTACCATTGTTGTCTGCGAAGTTATATTTTTGGCACGAATGCGCCGACTACAACGGATAAAACCATTTGAACTAGCACTACAATTGTAACCGCGAGCAATTGCCGGTATTGGCAGGTACTTCCGCTCAGAGGCTGCCTGCCAAACGCGTATAAAAACGGATATTAAAACTACTAGATGGGGTATAACATAGTTGTAGTAAAACGGATTCTGAAGGGAGGTGTTGTTGGAAGAATCTCACACTACTATGAGCACGTGTGGCCGGTCCTCATATCTCATGGAAAAAAAGAAATGTCTGGTTGTTGTTTTGTCCCTCATCATCAAATTTATGATCTTCATCGTTGGTATGGTCTGCGTTTTATTTATATTTTCTTCTTCGATGGATGGATTTTGTGCGTTGGTATGTCTGTTCTTCGTCGTCGTCGTTATCGTTCCCTATGTATTTAAATTTATTGCTTATTAACTTGACACTTTTCAGTACATCTGTGTACTAAAATACCTCCTTTAAGTACCATCACATTGTACAATAGGTTACACCTGCTTCGAAATGTCAATTTATAATTATATAATTACGACTTAAGCATGTCTTTCCATACATTAAATTTTATCCCCTCGGTTGTGACTAATCTGGGCACTTAATTCTTGATTGATACATGATTTGTATAAAGTGTGAATATTTTTTTTTAAACATTCACTAAATGTGATTATTGGTTAGGCCTTCTGTGTCCAGGAACCCGCGCTTGCCTGTCAATGAATATGGTAATATCGTAACGTGTTATTTGAAAAATTGACACAGTAAGGGCTGCTTTCGCTGACCTCATCTAGGCAAACACCGATGCATGCGCTCGGCCGAAACATCATCTCCGTATTTGATGAGACTGGTTCATCATTGACTAGACGTGCGTGTTCTACATAAAGCCGCTTTAGCAGATGCTGGAAATGCTGCTTTCATACATATTCAATTCCCTAATCGTCGGTGAACAGGCTTCGTTGGCTGTTTGGAAGAGCTTGCGAAATATAGTCACCTGTCTTAAAGTTGCTTCGATTTCTTATAAAACCTTCAGATGTTCTTTTGAGACTCTTCAATCTCCTTTAGCTAGATGAGGTTAGGGTCTTCTTCTCTTCCCTTCTCCTGGTTAGGTCTGTATGTTCTTTGTTGACTTTGCGGAAGCGCTGCAGCGTTCTGATGTGCGCATCTTCCACGGGGTTACTCTCTGTGGTGACTGGTAACCTAGGGCACTACTGCTTGTGCCAGTATTCCTATCCTCGATTAGGCCGTCAGCCTCGTCGATAGGGTCTGATGCGGAAAAGACAAACTCAAGACACTAGGTTGCCACTCTAAATTCCATTAACGAAGGTTTGGTTACTGTTTGAGGGAAATAATTTTCCGCGGCTATCACTGTCTCTCGCATAACTAAAGACTTTTGATTGCGTCGGGTAGTTACCCCGACGGAAAAACCACTAACCTACACGACCTTGGTATTGACCCTAGGGTTGGTTACCCCATTTCCGTTCGAAGTTCTAAGCACCCAGCAGTCGTGTGGTCGAGGAGGCTGAAGTAAGACTGCTTGTGCTCTCACAAAAACGCTTTGCCAACCTTTTGACCCGCCAAAAATGGAATCTTTCATGGTATAAAAAAAAAAAACCATCTACAATTATTCTGAAATTAGGCGTCGGGAATAAATATTAATTAATATCGCATTAGGCGATATCGGAAATAATGCAAATTTAAATTTCAATCAACCCAAATAAAAAGATAGTTAAGTTAGATTTACTAACAGTCTACTGATACATTTACCACGAACATGGTCATAAACGCGTCATTAATTTTAATAGCAATTTGTTGCTTCACAGTACTTGCCGTTATAGCTAATGTAGCTTAAGTAGGCAGTTTATACAAGGATTTAATAGCAAGCATTTTTGTTATTCGTTTCAGCATCAAAACACTTCAAAGTTTTCCAGAATACAATGTACAGTTGATGGGGATTTAATAAAAAATTTCTCCTGTTGGACAAAACCAATCAATCGGAATAGGACTATTATTAATGCAGATTTTTACCTTACTCGTCAGATCGATGCTCTTACTGTGTGTGAACTACGACGTCGCGTCGATTGTGAAGGATTTTTAAATGTTTTGTTTTGTTATTTTAAGATAACTATTCGCGTTTATAAGAAGTTTACCATCTACAGGCTATTTCTGATTAATGTTAGGGAGAACTTTTGCCACTATTTTACAAAACAGTCAAGCACACCGTATACAAAATTGATAATGAGAATCGGAGGACCATATAGTAATATGAATCATCCGTGCCCATACAATGTATGTACATATAGAATGGCCTTTCTAACAAATTAATCTTAAATGTTCTATAGGGACACCTATACGCTAAGAACTTCTCGGTCGACGCGAATATGTTGCGTGATTTTTGGCCAAGTGGTGAGTACCGCATTGATGTGGATTTCCTGGCTAACAAAAATCCAAAGCCATGTGCGAGAATACAAACATTTTACGAAATTAAGGAATTATTGTTCTAATAAATTGGACTTAAAAATGTATATTACCACTGAAGGGGGACAATAAAGACAGGGAAAACAAACATATGATTTACCGTACAACAAAGTTCAATGGTTATTAATAGAGGCGATTGGTGTCTTTTTTTTAAGACATTTTTTTATTAACTGCAACGAAGGGTATTTTTTTGCGTCAAGGGATGATCGTCGGTCATATAATATCACCACGCGGATCAGCCAAAGATACTCATACTAGTGCTGTCCCCACTAACTAGCCCTCTCTAACATTTATGCATTTATGCATTTATTCTCTTCTAAACAGCTGGTAGATACTGCTAGTGGATTCATCTCTCTTTCTCTCTCTATAAAAAAAATGAGTTTTACTTTTGTGTGTGACATCTAGAATTTGGCTGGGTGGATTTTTTTAATTTTTTCATTAAATGCAAGGACACCATTGGTAGATGGTTTAGAAAAAAATTAAATGTGTTCGAAAAATAAGTTGGAAATCCGTCGAGCCGAAGTTTTTGTACGATTACACGGACTTTTTTGAGCTTTTCATGTCACAAAGCAGTGATTTTAATGTCGCTCGTGTGATCGCCATTTTAGGGATGACATTTTCGACTAGGAGAATGGCGGACCAAATGACATGAATTTTGTGCCATTAAAATGACGGACAAAAATGGCCGTGTGATCGCTCTTTAATGTCGCCTAGGACAAATTACTAAACTTTTTGGCTGTTGCTCCATTTAAATGGCAGCCTTAAAAAAATGACAAGGCACTAAATTCCAGTCATGCCATTTTTCTAAGCAAATGACAAATGACGCAGCATTTAATACGATTTCTGTCATTTCATTTTGATTTTTTTCTCGTGGCGAAAGGACATAATAATTAATAAACTGTTTTCTTATTGTTGTGGTTGTGCTGTTATGTGACGTCATTATCAATTGCAAATGCTTTTTCTTCCCCACACACATAATATGGGCATTAAATGAAACGTTTTGAAGAGTAGAACATAGCGCATTTGGTTCTACTTGTCCAAACTATTTCTAAGGCCCATATCCTGCGGGTTGAGAAGAAGATGACAATCGACAATATTAAAAATTTCTTGATGGTTAATTTTTTTTACACCGCAATTGAGGCAAGCTGATATCCTTATGTTTACATATATGAATAGGTTTAGTTTTGTACCACTTCCATACCGGTACGAAAAGGTACGAAACTGTCAGTTTAACTGCTTTCCAGGACACACGCTGCTAAATACTCCGTCTCCGCAATTTCCAACATGATCGCAAAAGTTCTTTTGGACATTTTTTATACAATTTTTTTTTTCCTTTAATTAAAAAAGTCGTACTTAATGACAGTAGCTATATTTTTGTCATTGGTCATTTTGATAAGGCATATTATTACCATGTGATCGTCATTTTTTCGCTCGTCATTTAATGGCACCCCAACGGAAAATTCTAAGTGACTAGTAATGTCCGTCATTTGATTTAGGGTCAAAAATGACAATGATAGTCATTTCGTGTGATTGCCATTTTTTCGCCAATGACGAATCGTAGCTTGAAACAGTTTATTAATTATAATGTCTCTCTAATGCGACACTTTTTCCTGACGTCACAGCGTCATTTAAATGACTCGCAAAAATGGCAGTGTAATCGTACCTTAACACATTTTTAGAGCTGAACATATATGACGATTTCGAACGAGGTACTTTTTCAATTGTAAATGTCAGTGCCGCGAAATAAAGCCAAGTTAAAGGGTTTGACCAACTTTCAAAAATTTGGCCTTATTTCACGTTTGGAAAGTGTCTTGAGAATAATCATACAACGTCGTTTTTCCAAAGCAATACACTTTTTAATTTTACTGATTTTGGTCAAAAAACGATCGCAGATAATCATAATGAAGTCCTTAAGTACATGAAGTCTGGCACATTCAAATTCACGCAGCCTTCCCAATAATTCAAAACAATTTTTCTTTGAGAACTTTAAGTCCAACTGAGCAGAACCACCAAGAATTACCCTTACAGGAATTACCTTAACTCTGCTATGGACCTAATTTGGAACCCAAGGACTGAAATAGAACGTGTTGGGTCAAACAAACACACGACACTTCTACAAAAACATCATAAAATTAAAATTTTAAATAATGGCGATAAATAAATAAAGTACCACACAAATTTGTTATACGTATCGTATTAAGGTCAGATTCGAATTTGAAACTTTTAAACTTAGCGCCTAAAAACCAATGTTCGCCATATTTTTCTTATTAATATTTGTTCTAAAAATGTAAAATCATGTACTAAATGAACTCTCTTTGTACATCTTTGGAGAAATAAAAAGCATTCTTGTCGTTGGCATCAACCGAGTCGGAAAGCTTTCACTTGTCGTTCCACAATTCGCTGGTTGTTTTTAATTCATTGATTTAGTGGATATCCGTATCCAAGTACTGAGACCTTAAAAGCACTGAACATAAAGACATTCGCAAATAAAAATTTAATTTATTCGTGAACTTTAAAAAATTGAGCTTCGCGTATCAAATTCATCCGAGGGAATTTTATTGCGACATTTCAGAAGCAAATTTTTCCCAAGGAGCAGCCGGAAAACACTTCGACTGTACAGAACGATTTGGAGGAATGTTACACTTATCAAAACGATAGTAGAACGTCAGGCTAGTGCAAAGCGAAGACTACGGGTATAAATGGAACTGCTTTCTATGAATAAGTCACTCGGTTGCAGCCAAAAGCATTGAGACATTAGACCCGACGAACTCCCAAAAACGCAAGCTAAAGGTAAAAATTTGTACCAGTAAACTGCAAAAATATTTTTTTAAGATTATTACTATTACAGAAACCAGAATTCAGTTCGTACGGTTCCCGCCAGACCACTGAGGAAAAAGTTTAGTCAAGCAAGTTTGGAAATTGGCTGGAAATAACCACCAAGTCTACTTATCGATATGAGTGCGTACGGTGGCCGGACCACTGAGGATTCAAATAAGTATGATTAGCAACATCCCCCCTTACAAATTGGCGACCCAAGGTTTGGAAAAGAGCCAAGTATAAGTGCGACGACTGGACCAGTGTCGTACAAGAAACAAACAAATGGGATTTGGATTAAGTCCTGCGCCACTGTTTCAGGGGATTCTCGTCAACGGCCGGACCTGAGTCGTTTTGACAAAAAGTGAAATTGGTGCCTTAACGCAAAGTCTGCAAACAACCCCAGTAAAGGAAATTACTCCTACGGTATCACTCAACAATTAACCTACAACATCAGTATAGAGGTAGGGAGTTTGTCTTTGCACGAAAACAAACCAATAATGAGAGCCTATAGCCTAATGGACTGTTTGGAATGGTTTTCCTGAAACCAAGACTCGTCCAGGGTGAAGGCATTCGTCAAGAATGTGCTGATTTTAAAAAGAAGTCGGGAGATATCCGACAGTGACGCGCTTACAGAGTTTTCAATGCTCGTCTTGGACTCCGCTAGTGTATGGTGGCAAGGAGTAGTAAGAAGGTCACAACGTGGAAGAGTTCAGGAAGTTCAAGGCATCACAACCATCGCCAAAACCAAAAGAAATCCACAATTGCTGTGGACAACAAGGTATCTGCAAGCAGAAGTCATCCTGTGTCCCGGGATACATTCAAAGCTCTCGAGCTAACGTCAGGCGGTAACATACCAGCAATCGAAATCAAAATTAAAGGTGTAAACACGACTGCATGCATAGATACGCCAGTAAGTCTCTTTACAAGCTGTTACAGAAAACCGGCCATGTTTTCAGACATGAAACATTTTCAGAAAACATTTTAAGGACCAGAACTCGAGTTTTACTCCAGAAGCTCTTTCTCGAGGACGATGACAATTTATCCATCGCCAGCTCATCCTAATTCTCCACATCGTCATCAGTTTCGATACGGAAAAATGTGAACAACTGTAAAATGACGATTAAAAAGCTGAAAAAAAATCTCAACCGCGGGGACAATGACAGACGACGGCTGCAAAACGCACTTGAATTCTTGGAAAGTCAGTCTCTGGAATGGGACGAGACTTGTGCTAACAACACTCAGAAGGCTGGCTCTCAAGAAGTCTCGAGCGAGGAAGCTCTTATGCGACCACCACTGCCAGTGATATGCCTAAACCTATCGGAGCATGCGTCTGTTGCATCTGAACCCACAAAAGAAGCACTGGACAAAAATAATTCACCGGGAGAGGCAGACTCGACCTCCGTGTAGTGACTGTTGTCGATAAGCTAAATAAGCCAAAAGACACTTAATGTTTAGACCTGACCGAAGCCTCAGCTGTTACCGCGGCGAACTTGGTGGAAAGCATCAAACTGTCCACTACAAAACACAACCAGGATGCGCAGAAGTGCACTTAGACTGATCAATAGGCTTGAAAAACGTTCATTCACGAAAAGAGATACGGCCCAGATAAAAAAGGCCCGTGAAATTATGAGGACCACCACACTTGCATTACGCAGCAGCCAGTAGGGGAAAAAGCGGAAAAAGTAATGCCTTTTGCCTTCCGCTTTGAGTAGGTAAAATCCCGCAAAACCAGCTGTAAGCCCAGTTAAGGACTCGTCCAAGGCTGAGGAAATCAGCTTATATCATTGTATCTGGCCGCAGACACACTGGATTTGTTCGAAGATTTAATTAAGATCCCCCAACTCAAGGAAAATATGATCCGTTAAAGAAAAATAATGACTTCGCTCTCCGATTTTCAAGAGGACTACACCGAGAGTTTTCTTACAGCTACTGCGAAATCAATCGACGACTTTACTGAACTTGCCGAGTAGACGAGCCATAATTCTCTGCTCATCAATGCATATCCACATTCCACAGTCTTTGTAGCTGATGCCTTAGAAGACTTAGATCTGCGATTAAAAAAATACCGGCATGTCGAAAGTCAAATGGTTGTCGCAAGACCGTAACCAGGAGTCAAACCCGTGTCCTCAGGTCAGCCTCAAATCAAACGGTGATCAGAAGAGTTCTGAGATCTGAGGCTCGAAATTTTTATAAAAAGATTTGGCAATCTTTTTCATATTAAATATCGGAGGCAAAAGCTCACAAAGATCATATTCACGTACACAAAAATAATTTAAGAACACATTATAGAGTATTGAAGTTGGTAAGCCATCTAAATTGGACTTAAACCGTAGAAGCATCATGTCCTTCGAATGCAGATTTGAATTGGTCGCCATTTGTGCGGTAAAGTGTTGGCAACTAAAAAAGAAATTGATGGTGAAAGTCCAGGAACATCAGTTCGGCGTCGAAGATCACTAAAGATCTGCGTTTCCAGCGCGAAAACTTTATGCAAAACGGGCATGAAAAACTTCGAAAAAAGGTTGCTGTTATATGCATGGCATGACTCTACTCCATGTTCTTTATGGTTCAATAAATTAAGGACTCAAACAATTTTAGACTAAAACTTTATTTGAAACTTAACTAAACGTTGATTGAAAACTTAATTATATGATGGGTTTGACGGTTAAATATAAACTTTCAAATGGGTTCTTTGGGTACTTTAAGAGATGTGTGACATTGGAAGTGATGTACCTAACCCGACTTAATGTGTACAACTAAAAGTAGCGATCTCAGGATCATTTACTGAAGCTAACTAATAAAGTCAAAAATACTTTCGGTTGGTAAAGTTATTCTCCCAGCTTCAGGCGCATTTAAATAAATTATGAACTCATTCACAGTAGTTTCAAGCTTCTGTTTCCACCATAAAAAAAAAGAGTTTCCCAAACCACTTCGATTCAAAATCGTGTTCAAATGAACTGTACAGAACACTTTTGAGCAACCATAACTAACTACCAGAGCTGGTGCTTGTATTTGTACCCCCCACATCCTGTGACTTTCCAGGTGACTGCTGTCACTTCAACCATGCAAATCGATTATTTCCTGGCATAAATCAATGAAATTTTTGTTGTCTACTCCGCAACAATCGACCGCAACTCATCACAACATTCCATAACATTCGCAAACCGCAAAACCTTTCAGTTTATTTGTTTATTTCAACGGTGCCCTAGGATACCGATGCGACCAATTAAGAGCTAATGAAAAATGTAAAATGAATATTCGAAACAAAATTGATTAGTTTTTGTGGTCGGATATCAGAAGACCTCACCCCTTCCTCGCTTATAAAAAATTAAATAAAATTTACGAATGTTTCTGATGTTGATGATGATGATGATGATGATGATGACGACGATGATAGCCACGACAAAGCGATGTTAATGAATTTGTTCATCCTACCTCCTCTTCGGCATGAGTTAAATCAAATTAACAAAATAATGTCCATTACATCATGAACGACGATGAAGGACTCCCTCTGTTGCTACTCTTTTGTTTGTATAAAATTGAACAAAAATTACCAGGCATACCGAAAACGAAACCGTAAAAGAAACAACAGACAATAAAGCAGCCAGTCTATTAACCACAGCAGGACTCCTCCTCATTCTTTCGTCTGCCTGCCTCTCGTCCTTTCTTAATTTCATTATACTTGTACCATCACCATGGGGGCGAAGGATATCCGTTTTTCTTTCCAATGAATTTCTATTCAGATTCCAGAAGCGCAACAAACCAAAAACATCCCTCCTCTATTCCCTCTGTGTATACCGGGAGCGCCGCTACGAAGTAAAGCAGAATGAGAATCCTTACAAAATATCATCTCATCATGATGTTATTTCATTTTCCAAACTCGCTGAGTGACTGTGAAATGTAAAAAGTACACACGGGTCCAAAAAAGGAGGGAAACAAAATTAAATGTGCTGAAACCTAATTGCCGAAGCCAAAGGATGAGAACCGGTGGATGGAGTCTTTAGATATAATTTCAAATGAAGTAGCAACGAGTATCCTTGTTTCCGGTTAAGATTTTTTCTTTTCTTTTGCATATGCATTTGGCCAACTTTGCTCGGCAAAACCACATGAAATATTTCAAACTTTCTAAATGGCTGCCAGCAAAAATCATCCAGTGGAAAATCACTGTGAAACTTAAAATTTCCCTAGCGAAAGGCAATAGGGAGTTAGGTTTATGCTGTACACGTTCGGCGAAGGAACGAAAGTGAGTTCCTTGGCTTTAGGTGTGTATGCATTGAAAATTTAGACCGCAGAGGAATGCCACAAAACTATCTTTAAATTACAGACCCTACCCTATTCCCTCAAACACACATACACACACACAAACTTACCCGTATATGAGATTAGCAGCTTGTTCCAATGATGAAAGGACAGATAAAAAAACAGGATTCTAAATATACTTCCTGCTCGTGGTAGGTCGCAACAAAAAAAAAAGGAGATAACAAATTGCCAATGACGGGAGCAGTGTGGTGTTCAAAACTTTGTCGTGTTTTTTTTATTTCCACCCCTCACACCACCGAGTGTTATCCTTTGTAAGTTTTTTTTTTTTTTGGCTGTGCAGAATGTGTCGAGAGAACAAATCCTAATCGAAGTCCTTACGTCCAACTAGTAACCAGGTTGTGTATGTGCCCAGTTAACGGAGGACGACGAATCCATATGTGAGTACAACATGAATGATTGAAGATGTTTGTATGTGAAGTGAAATTCAAGTACAGTTTGAAGTTTGCTCAGTGAGGATGAAAAATGTCCATTTTTTTTGACATGTTTTCTTTCTCGTGTTGAAGTTTAAAATTGACGTAAATTCAGGAAATTTAAAAGTATGGCGACAGCTAACTTTTGAATATTTCAAGAAGCTTTTAGCAAAGGATGTTGGTTGTTTTTTTTTTTAATGGACAGCGCGGTGTCAGGAAAAATACGAGGGACAGGCAGAAATGTCTATTAGAAGAAGACAAGGGATTTGATGTTTTTGTTTTTAGTTTTGAAAGTAATGGTTTTTTATGATTCTTAATCTCTTAAGAAGCATGTAGAAAGGAAACAAGAATTTACAAGCTATGAAAATAATGTCACTGTATAATTTGAACGGCAGTTGTTTTAAGTGCTTACAGTTCTTATTCAGCTTTTATGAACATTGAAATGGAAAATAATTCAAAGAATTGTGCCAATTTCTGTAACTGCACAACTGAATAACGATCACAGATATTTGATTTATGAAGAGATATCGAGTTTAATTATGAGCAATTTAAGACAATGAGACTGGAGTGAAAAAGTTGGCTTAAAAGACACCTTTCAGACCTATATGTCTCTATCATTTAACTATAAAAAAAAGTCCAAAAACCTCCCACGGCGTAAGCTATTAGGCCTTGAAACTTAAAATTCATTCTTAGCTTAATTTGAAAATTCGTCCTGTAAGCGATTACACAAACTTCGCTTCCTTTAACTTGACTTTTCTTCCCAAAATCTTGAGCAATGCAAAAATGGGTCAAATTTACTCCACTGACCATTTTTATATATCACTCCCATCTAGAAGCTTAGTTATGTCCCATCTAACTGAAAAATGTCATCCAAAACAGCTTGCCTTTTGATAATAAGAAAACATCCGTTCACTTCTATACTTTGGTGTGGAGATGAGTGCAAAAGTTAAACACAAATTCCGCAGCGTTTTCTCGAGCAGAACGAAATGCAGTGCGATCACTGTCCACTAACAGCAGTACACGAGACTGAAAAGGCACCAGCGGTGCCAATTTCCACGATTTGCCGAATTTTTACTATTTTTGGGCTAAAAAATTATTCCACGATTTTTGAGCTAAAAGAGCATAAAATTCCATGATTTTTCAAATTCATAAAATACAAAAATTCATTTGCAATTTTTTTAAATATCTTTTAAACATGTAAAGGTGAAGTAAAACCCGTTCGTCTGTAGTTCTGCCTCATGTTCATTAATGCCTGACTTTGTTAGTAAATGTACTTGTACAGTTTGTGTACAGTCATGGAACAAAATGTGACATTTTGAACAGCGATCAGACAGTCATCTAAACTTGTCATCCGGATGACATGCTGACGTTTTGTTTTTTTGTTTTTTCAGACGGGATAACCACTTTAGGATAAATTCTACTTCAAAACCTACTTCCCTAACCTTCATCGTTAATCGCATGACAAAAGCTTTGAAAATTTTGTACGAATGTAAACTCATATAAAAATGTACTGTTTTCCCTTTCGGTGTACCTCAGCACAGCCATTTCGGTCCCCTTCTTTTATAATTTTGATGATAGATAGCTTAAAGTACTCAGGAAAGTGTTGCCTAATAGATACTTTAAGTAACTTTTTATATTGATTACACATTTGTTGAATAGTGACAAGTTAACGCAGTGAAGTCAAGAAAAAACGAGCCCCAACGGGTTTTTATATGCATATGAGATTATAGTTAAGTAGCCATTTCGGTAAGACTCAAGCGATAAGCATGCTCTATGCACACCCGAAATCTGCTGTTCAAACTTCTTCTGTTTTGCCGTTATTTTTGATTCCAGCTTCATCTGTAGCAATGTAGCATTGAGCTTGTCAAAGAAGAGATTTTCATACTTGGAACTGTTGGTCTTTCTCTAAAAAAAAAAATACGAATGAGTGTTAGAAAAGACATAACATTTGAGCTGAAGGGTTTTACCAAGATGAAGATCGAGACAATAGCCATCATCGATCTTCTGAAGGAGCACCAAATATATTCTTATATTTCACCAAGTTGAGTGATGGTCGGCTTTATACTTTTGGTGTGAATGATAATTCAACGGTATATTTATTTCTCCAGAAGTCTACTCTAGGGAGCGTCGGATCAAGTAATCAAGAGCAATAGGCAGCTAAACGGTCTTTCAGGAAAGACAGACCTAAAACCTTCTGGCTAATACATTCTCTCCGACAGGCAGGGCATTTTAAGTTAAAAAATGAATTTAGTTAAGTTGAAATAGTTGGAAAGATGTAACTCTCAACGAGGTCACGATGACACTCAGGTAATAGTAGGAACATACTGCAACGCTCTTGTCACGTAAGACCCACTCAATTAAGACTGATAAGTATTACAGAGCATCGCAGTCTAAGCTGATCGGTGCTCTAACTGGCCACAACTTCCTAAGAACCTACATAATGACATAATGACACACTTCACTATCTCTGCATATTGCCCGAGTCTCTGTCACTTGAGGAGCAGAACGCTGGGAAGTTTCTTCTTCCAAGACATTAAAGAATTGCCAGGAAGGAACCACAGCAGAGGCCACAACATCGGTTATCTCCCCACTGAAGGGTATCACAATGGGTCCACAAGGACCTAAGTGTGACGATAAGGAGATTGCTCTCTATCGCCAACTCAACTAACCTAACCTAACCCAAGTGTAACTATCCAACATTGAAATGCAATCTATTAGTTCGTCAAAAAATACTGCAATGCTCTTGAAAAAGGACACTACGTATCTCAGTTGAAGACACAATATTTCTTCAAATTTTAATCAACAAGGTTCCTGGAACTCGACAAGTCATCAGAAATAGAAACTATAGGTATCAACAGCTGGGTCATGACAAGCACGAAACATTTCGCACGATTTACATGTTTGAGTGTAAACAACAATTCCCGCATGTGCATATCCATCGCGGTATCCTGCATCCTTTATTCGATTACATGTGAAATTAGGTTCGTCCATAGCCCTTTCAAATTCAATGAATTCATATCCAACGCGATATCCATCTACTCCATTTCGACTCCTGTTATCCATGGCTTGATTAACCACACCAGCAATGAATTACTCCTGTTGCCAAATGAATTACTCCATTGTCCTTGGATGCAGACTAGCAGTGAAGATTGAATATCTTGCGCGCACATTCGCATTGGATATTCTCTTTTCTCTTTTAATTAAGCGAATCCTCCTTGGGAATTATTTTATATTCGACTGGGATAGATTTCAACTGGTTTGAGAAAGAGATTTTGCAAATAGTTTCTTTCTGTGCCTTGCGAAAAAGGATGGAGAGCCATTCGAATTTGTGAGTGTCTCATCAGTTATCTTTGTTTCCAATTGAATTTGTGTACAAGATAGAGGTGGAGTAGATGGAGATAGGTTCCACTCTATCACACTGTCATTTCGAAAAGAGAGAGAGTGAAATTTAATTTATGAAATCAAATGGAAGGAAATTGAAATTGATGCGAATTAATGGAGTGCGAATGCTTGTAGAGCTAATTGGGGTTTGGATCCGAGTTTTTCCCGTTTTTGTGAGGATTATTTGCAGTTTCTCTCGATTTTTTTAATAAGCTTATTTCGTTTTGGTTATAAATTAAACTTACCAATAGCCATTGCAGTCTCCTGTGAATCACCAGTAACCATCTTCACACGCACTCCACTTTGCATGAGCAACTCGATTGATTCGCGCACCAGCGGTCTTGGTGGATCAGTTATTCCAACCAAGCCACAATATACAAGATCTTGCAACGATTTACCCTTTGCCAGGGCCAAAACTCGCAGACCTTTCCGTCCAATTTCGTATGCCTCCGCTAGAAACTCGGCTTCATTTTGTTTCGACAGTGTCACCACCTGCGATCCGTACATATACTTCGTGCACTGGGGCAATAGCATCTCGAGAGCGCCCTTGGCAAAGAACAACTCCTCCTTGTTGTTGTTGTACTTGTGTATACACCTGACGGCCATCATTTTCTGCTCCGACGAGAACGGATACTCCTGAATGCGTACATAGTTCTCCGCCGTGGCATACATGCCATTCTTCATTGCAACAGCAACAAGAGCGCCTTCTGTCGGCTGTCCCAGCAGTGTTTCATTTTGGATGTATGCGTTGTTGCATACCGCACCGATTTCCAACAAATTCGTTATGTTTTGCTTGGCCACTTCCACGTTGTTGCAGTTTCGAATATGAATCTCTCCCTGGTCATTGTACCCGGCACCCGTTACATCGGCCATATACCCGTCTGAGGTAATTATCACAGTGACCGTCATTTCGTTTTTGGTCAGAGTACCGGTCTTGTCTGAACAGATCACGTTTACACAGCCGAGTGTCTCGACCGTGGGCAGCTTCTTGACAATGGCATTGCGCTTGGCCATTCGCATAACACCGAGAGCTAGGGTGACTGTGACAACAATGGGCAGACCCTCGGGGATAGCCGCCACTGCCAGGCTCACACTGATGTTGAACATCTCTGTCAGCGGTTTGCCCTGTAACCAGCCGAGGAGCATAATGACGCCGATGATTAGGAACGAATAGAAACTTAGCTGGGCTCCCAGTATGTCCATTGATTTTTGCAGAGGCGTTTTGGGCGCTTCCTCAGCTTGCATCATTTTGAAAACCTCACCGAATTCACTGCGTTCTCCGGTACTGACCACGACACCCTGGGAAAACAAACAAATGAGTTACAAAATTCAGGGGCAAAACTTACTGAAACTCACCTTTCCATTGCCACATCGAACCAGAGTGCCCATAAAGGCAATATTCTTCATGTTGGTGTGATCCTTGTTCCCGCTATTGTTCAGCACCAGCTCGGTACACTTCCTGCCCGGTTCTGTTTCGCCGGTAAAACTCGACTCATCAATCGACAGATCGATGGCATCAAAGAGCCGCACATCGGCCGGCACTCGATCGCCCACATTCAAGTAGACCACATCGCCCGGCACCAATTCTCTGGCTAAAAATGTGTCCAGTCTGCCCTCCCTTAGGCAATGGCATTCAGGTGGTACCAGCTTCTTAAGTTCCTCCAAAGACTTCTCCGATCGGTACTCCTGGATAAATGCCACCGTCACGACGATTATTATCGCAATTGTTATGCTGACGGCGTCGTCAAATTGTTTCATAAAAATGGACACAGCCGCCGAGCCCAGGAGCAGAAGTATCAGTGGATTTTTAAACTGTTCAATGTACTTCTTCCAGGTGGGATCTTCTTCAATCACATTCAGCTCGTTGTGGCCAATTATCTTGGCCCGGTACTTTGCTTCCGTCCATTTGAGGCCGGTGCGAACGTCAACCTGCAGCCGACCGGCAACCTCTTGCGCGGTATATGTCGATGATTCTGCTGTGGATAGCAGCATCTCGGGGGTTAATGTGGAACCCGTCTGAAAAAAAAGACAATAATTAGCTTATTAGTTTTCACAGACCGTAATCATGCTAAAAAAACAAAAAAATAAAGTTTCCGAGTTGACTGAACCATGTTTGTGTTTGGGTTTGGCAGCATCCCACTGCCACCCCTTTTTTTGGGGCGTTCTGTATGGAAAAAGTTAAACAATAAACAACTTTTGCAGAATTTTTATCTGAACAATTTCTCTGGGAATGGATATTTTGTGTGGATGCTTTTCGTAGAACAATGGAGGGAACAATTTTCGAGAATAATCAATGGAATATTTGTGCAGTGAGCAGGGTGGATGACGGGGAGAACTATGTATTAAGTTTTGAATATAGCAGAAATTGTCAAAAAGTTTTATTTGTGGTTCCAGTTAGTTTGGGGTGGGATAGGAAAGGGGAAGGTTGGGTCAACTATAACGGTTGGATTTTGTTTAAATGTTTTGAGCATTTTTTGACATCGTTTGACGGGTCAGCAGCAGTCAAGGGGAATGATTTGTGAGAATGCTTCTGCTATCCCGACGTTTATAACATGAGAAGTTTGTCCTTTCGAGTTGCTAGATGTAGAAGTGGAGTAGCACAGATTCGAATTGGGTTTGAATAGAGAAAGATGAGGGCATTGCTCTTTCATACAATAATTGTGATTGGCTTTAAAAAGTTGAACATTTTGTTAGAGTTGAAGTAATGTCTGTGAAAACAATTGGGTTGGAAAGAACCCAAGAGCAAAGATTAGTTTGATTGGATGCTGTATGCCGAAGAAGAGATTTGAAATAAAATTATATCCCTCTAGTGAGGATTTGACAGGATTTTGTGTAAAAAGTAGGGTTAAATCGGAAATCGGATCTCGTATGTACCAGTTTTCATAGGGTAACACGACGGATCCTCTGAGAACCTTGTTATGTTCGTTGGGACCTATCAAGACCAATGAGAAAATTATCTAGTTATCAGAAGTTGTTGGCGCCTTGTTGCCGACTTTGGGCGTCCATAAACAATAAGAGTCCTACTTGTGTTATAGACCATCTTACGGATCAAAGTAATCTAAAATGGATCCGCATTAAATCAGACGATTAGCAAAGTAAGGACGACAGGATCACTGTACGGCTGACGAGCGCTGTAATCGATAGGAGCTGAATATAAATAGACTCTTTTAAGCTGTGCACTTTCCGTAAGGATTTTTTTTTTATATTTTTGTATATCCTTTATATCTAATAAAGGATAAATTTAAAGAAACTGTCTCAGAACTCGTCCCGACAGGTCTTAATATCGTGAATGACGGTGCAAACGAAACAAACTCAATTTTAACCCTAAAACGATTCCATAGAAGCTTTCTGGACAAACAAAACAGTGAACAGAGGATTCGATGGAAATGAAAAAGCAGGCAATAACAAAAGGGCTCCATTACTAGACTTAGAAACTGAAGGTTAAAGTCAGGCCAACCAACCCTCGTTCTACGAGCGACCAAGCTACTACCACAAACAACCACGTGGTAGGAGTAACCCTGGGCCTCAATTAACAGGCCTCCTCAACTAGCCCGGTCCTTAGCTAGTTGCCTCCAGTTGCGCACTCCAAGTTGATTGAGGTCGTGTTTTACTTGTGCACGCCACCTAAGGCGAGGTCTTCCTTGACTGCGTCGTCCCTCTAGGGTGGAGTCGAAGACTCTGCGGGCCGGAGCGTTGTCGTCCATTCGTTCTACATGTCCTAGCCACGTTAGGCGCCTAATGCGCAGTTTTTTCACCAGGTCGACATGACTGTACAGCTCGTATAGTTCGTCATTGAATCTCATTCTCCAAAACCCATCAAAGCAAACAAAGCCGAATATATTGCGAACGATTTTACTCTAGAAACTACCAAGAATATCCTCATCATCTTGTGATAGGGTCCATGCCTCAGCGCCGTACAGCAGGAGTGGGATAATAAGGGTCTTGTATAGGGTTATCTTTGTGTTTCGGGAGAGGGCCTTACTACTCAATTGCCGTCTTAACCCAAAGAAACAGCGGTTGGCAAGAGTAATCCTTCGTTTAATTTCTGACGAGATACTGTTGTCAGATCGTATAGCGAAGCCGAGGTAGAAAAGTCCCTGACTACCTCAAAGTTGTAGCTTTCTATTGTGATGTTTTGTCCCATTCGTCGATGTTGTGGGGTGGAGTGGTATCGACCTGAAATTCTTAGGTGGCTTCCAGGATCTGCCGCAGTGTGAATATTTGGTGGAGAGTGGACTTTCCGGGCCTGAAACCGCGCTAATAGCGGCCAATCAGGTTGTTGACGAAAGGTTTCAGGCGTTCACATATTACGGCAGATAAGATCTTGTACGCGATATTAAGAAGACTAATTCCTCTATAGCTGGCGCAATCCTTTCTTGTGGATCGGGCAAACAAACGCAGGATACAGTATAGCATATAACCTATCTGCCCAAAGATTTGGCAGAATTTATTTAAAAATCCATATAGCGGGATGTGACAAACTCTCACAATAAGTCCAACGTAAACGTAGTGATAAGAGTACTTAGTCCCATTTTACTACTCAATCTAATAAAAATTTTATCTAAGATAAAGGGTCCTGAGAACCTGGTCACTAAATTGATGCACATATGAAAAAAATCCTGTTGTTGTCATTTAGTTTCGACAACGACAAATACCATGACAGCTTAAAATTTGGAACGAACATCATTCCGACAATATACACTTTTGGTAAGATGAAAAGTTTGAAGGTGGTTAAAGGTTCTGCTTAACAGACTGCTAGAATAAACCTAATATAACTTTTTCCACAACAGACCCACTGAGCTTCAAAGGTTGTGATAATATTATATCTTAAAAGAATTTATAACACATAGACTCTAAACCAGGGTTGCAAGAAGCTCACATTTCAATGCAGCTCACTTTTGAGCTAGCTCAGTAATTTGAGTAATGAAGAAAGCTCAAAAGTGAAGTAGCTCACAGAGCGGAGCTGTGATTTAATGTTATCGCGGGAGGAGACTTTAATGCTAAAAATAAATACAGGGATTCCAGATTAACAACTACCAGAGAAAGATCACTATATGAAATAATTAAAGAAGGTGGCGGCAAATTCAATTCAATGGGAAAACCTACCTATTGGCCAACGGACAGGAATAAAACCCCCGAACTTGTCGAATTCTTCATAACAAAAAATATCTATTCAAATAAAATAAGTGTAGAAGAAGGACCAGATCTAGAATCGAATCACTCCTCAATACTTTTAACGCTTGCCGAAAAAATAAAAACGGAAGAACAAAGTTCAGAGCCTGTTAATAGCCTGACTGATTGGAACTACTTCAGACAGGAATTGGAAGAAAGTATCCAACTCCCAGCAGATATTCTAACAAAAGAACAATTAGAAGAAGAAAGGGCAAAAATTAACATTCAATATACAAAGAGCTGTATGGGCTGCAAATCCCAAGCTTACTCAAAAAAAAAAAGAAAACTTATATTCACGAGTTAACTAGGCAAAAAGCAGCCAAAAAAAAGCTAATTTATTTGCAGAGTATCTCGAAGGCGTTTTCCAGCCTTATGAAGATAAATATTGTCAAGGGCCGGAAGAAATGTGCGAAGACGAAAGGCCGGTTAGGACAGTTACTGCTAAAGAACTGGGATAAATATAAGAAAATCTCCCGGATTTGATTTAATTACGGAGGATATTCTAAAACAAGGATTAAAAAAAACTAGCGCAGGTTACAAACGCCGCGGCCCCTTCAGGTTAAGGTATGTCGCGAGCATATGCAAAGTCGCGGAGGTAATAATGATTCCGAAGCCTGGCAAACCACCCAACGAGATAACCTCATACCGCCCAATTTTGATACTTCTAATGGTGTCCAAGTTATTCGAAAAGGTGCTGTTGAAAAAGCTGCAAAACATAATTGAAGAAAAATCGATAATCCAAAACCATCAATCAGGTGCATAAAATCACAGACAAGTTCGAAAAAGCATTAGAAGAGAAAAAGATTTGCTCCACTATATTTCTTGATATAGCACAAGCTTTCGACACACGACCAACTCAGTATTGTGATGTTGAATGGAGGGTTCCTACGAACCCCGTCAAAAAGTCAATGGCAATCAACGTTCCCTTACAATCGCGTAAGAGCAGGCAGGCCTAAAAAATCCTGGATAACACAAATGCAGAAACACCAGATGAAGTGATTCAAAATCGGGAGGCCTGCAGATATTTTTTGAAGTCGAACCGGCGAACCCCACAGGCGGACCAGTAGGAATGCAGTGAAGTGGGAGGGTTATGATCCCTATAATCCTGATTATAACCTCGTCGTTAAATGGAGAGAAGCACAAGCTTTCGAGATAGTCTGGCATAAAGGACTGGTTCACAAAATAAAAAGAAACTGCCGAAGCAGTACTCCAAGATTCTTGAGAGTTATATATCCGACATTTATTGATTTTTATCTTAATTTTCAATATACATATTTACGAAAACTCAACACTCAACACTTCGGGAGGATTTTTTTTTTTAGATCGGGCTAAAGTACTCAGGGCTCCCTGGCGTATAAATGCGGCATTATCATTCGATAATTTTTCCTTCCAGCGAACTCCCCAATCAAAAAAAAATCGTCCATTTGAGCTCAAAGCTCAGCTAAGCGTAAGTTACAACTCAGCTCACTACAGCTAAGCTAACATTAAATCCCAGGTCAGCTCAAATCATATTACACCTCAGCTCACATAACAGCTCAGCTCATATTAGTGCTCAGCTCAGAGAGCTTTCTTCATTGCTCAAAGTGAGCTGCGGTCAGCACACACCTTTGAGCTTATTTGCAACACAGCTCTAAACTTACTTTGAAAACAAAAAAGTGCTTATCTGCAAGATCTGCAAACAAAGTAACACTATCCATGTGGACCAAACGCTGAACACCACCTAGACGCTTTAGGGAACTCTTAGCGAACAGTGACGAAAGTGGTTCACATCGATCTCCTAGCGTCAGAGGAAAGCTTCGTGTACAAATAAAATAAGACCATAGAAAACGGTGACTGCAGAATTAATCTGCGTAAAATTTGAATTTCATTTAGTTAGTTTCCTAGCTGAGACTGAATTTAAAAAAAAAACAATAAGCCAGCCAAGCTTCTCTCACCCCATGTGTGAATGCGAAAATATATTTTTTATACGAATGGAAGGGAACTGAATATAAGCTTAAGAAATGTTCGCGTTTATAGAAAATAATAGAAAGAACAAAGAAAGTAACAAATTAAACTTCGACTTTAAAGGCTAAGTATCTCCTGTTCAAACTTGAGCAACCAAGATTATCGTATATTTTGGAGACAATATGTTTAATATGACTATTTTAGGTTAAACGACGATATAAACCAATTCATTCCGAATTCCGAATTCACCTTTCAATTTGAATTATGTAATGTTATTATTTAATAAAATAAACGACACAATTATATATTGGTTACCAAATCTGTAAGATCGCATGACCTATGTTCAATGTATGACCATGATCAATACCAATCAGTACTGACCATGATCAGTACCAATAACAATACCTAAATCGATAATGATTAATATATTGTGCTTCTTATTTAAAATAAAAACCGTGTTAATTCGAAACGACGTATCTACATTTTTACTTCTATTAAAACGACATCATCTTGATGATATTCAAAGAGCATTTCCAGTCTGGATTCTGGAGGCCGTTAGTTAGCGCACATCAAAGGGAATAATAAATATAAAAAAAATATTGTATTTTAACTAAAAAAATCCACCTTAAAGGTCCCATAAATATCCATCCGTTGCGATGCTCGTAGCATTTTGAAGGCAAACACATAAATAATTATTTTTCAATTTAAATAAAAACACACCACAGCCGTCTTAAAAAGCCCCATTTACCTCACTGTCATCCACTTTCACATTATCACTTATATTATGCTCCTCTGCCATTGTCTTGTTTCAACAAATTGTTAACTAAATCTCGAAATTTAGATAACACAAGCTATTCTATTGAAATAAATACTACTAACACAAACTCGAACAGCACATCTTCAATCGTTTAAGAATTGTCATAAACTAAAAAGCTATCCTAAACCTTTTTTTATATCACCTATTCAAATTGTCAACTAATAAGCGTTTATTATGAGGTAACAATTAAATAAAAAAAACATTTAACTATTGTAATTGTTAACTTTCCGCTTAATTAATTTTATTTTGTTTTTCAAATAAAATGCTCTGTAATTAAATTTAGAAAAGAAAAAAAAATATTAAAAATTATTATTTTCAGTCGCGCAATAGCATAACTTGTTCGGAATATAATTTTCAAATGCAAATACCGAATAAATAAAAACCTATTCAACAAAAAAAAAATCCCAAAAAAATAAACCTTCCCACTTGAGATTGAAGTACGGTATAGGTGGGTACATACATATTATGTCTAAGAGGGACGTGTGTACCTACTTTACCCATACTTAACCCATTAAGCGTGTCGGCAGCAGCCAACACGGCCGTTCTGCCGATTTTCAATTGAAAAAAAAAGCTCATAGCAAGAGCTCTTTATACCTAAAACGTAGTCGGTCAAGAAAATAAAAGAAAATTATACCGAAGGTGCAACACCGCTGTAACGCAAAAAGTATACTATACATTGAGATACGCAATGAACTGAATTTGTATAGATACGTCGCGATAAAGACAGCCCAAGTAGCCAATCACACACAACAAATGCAGCCGGAATTTTAAATTCTATGCTAAAACGAGTGCGTTGCGCGGCAGAGTGATAACAATGAACAGTGCAACCAAAATGAGTTTAAGGGGCCATGAAGGTAACGCAAATATTTGCCATTGGTAGTCGAATTGTTTCACTCAATTGAGGAGTGGGGCACGAATTTTGTTAAACAAATACTGACAGAAAATTATTATCTCAGCATCTGTGTCAAGTGGAACCTTTTGAATAAACGAAGATTTATTGGGGTCTTAAAGCGGATACATAGCGTCGGGCGAAACCCCTAATGTGTGTACAGCTGCACGACAGTTAATATTTGCAACTGCCTGACAGTCAGCATGAAAAAACATTTTTTTACCTGCTTCATTATGCAATAATGGCGTCATTCTTAAATGATGGTGTGGGTTTAGTTTCCTTCTTTCCCTTCTTATCGACAAGGTTATGTTAAGGATTATGCAGATCAAAACCCGTTTAACTTTGGACGCCTAAGCACGATTGGAGTAGCCAGAGTCAGACAGACCGGGTCTGAGCAATTCAGACAACAGCAGAAGTGCCTTCTGACACTCATTATTACTCTGCAGGGTTACTGGCAGCGCTGCCGGAATTGTTCCTTTAGGAGCTTTGTTGAGCACTGGGTTCGCTAAATATCAAAATGGGTTCCCAAAATTTTAAAATGTTGGATTTATACAATACAAAAGTACATATTAATTCCTAACGCCAAAAAATTGCCTTCTATTACAACTTGATAAAAAATATACTGTGCATACATAATTTGCACATCTCTATTTCGAGTACAAAATGCACTTCCCTAATCCATTGTTAATGTCAAACGCAGTTCATGACGTTTAAATTTCGAATGGGCATACGTTATGCAGTTTTGCAAAGAACATTTTGTTTGTGCCTGGCTAAAAAGAATAAGTAAGTTGCTTAACGATTTTTATTTCTTCGCAGAGCGTCAGTTGGGCTGCATCCAATTTGTTTATTTAAAATTTTTTAATAAGAAAACCGAAGAAAACTGCGCAGACATAAATAACGCCATAGCCGGCGCTGTCCCCACAATCCAAGGAAAAAATCATCAAAACGGCCAAGGCATCTTCATGGGTTAATCCATACATCAAATATTTGATATTTTTTCGGTGGCTCCTCTTTAAATAAAATGGCTCCCCAAAATCTTCAAATGGGCTCCTCTTTGAAATTGAAAAACGTCAGCCCTGGTTCCTGGTTACGTTGGGATGGAAGAGAATGAGACAGCACAAACCGGCTATGATTTGGACTTAAAGATGGCTGGGGTATTACCTGTCTCGAATACATAGTTCGGCTGAGGAACAGTGGAACTGCGTTAGCGGTTGCGACATCTAAGAAATAAAATACCTTTGTTCCCTTTAGCAGAAACCAAATGCAGGTTGCTCGTCGTCAGACACTGCCGCATTGGAAACATGGTTAAGAGTTTAGGAGTTTTTTGCTAACGATTTTGAGGAATCAGTGGAAAATATCTTACAGGAACGCATGGTTCTTTGACAGCTTCGGCGACTTAAAGTAGAAACCTCTACGACTATCAGACCTCAAAAGATTCAGCAACGGATCGAAATTGTTTTGTGTAGTCACTTATTACTTCCATTGCTTTTGGGTGATATTGCCTACAGTCCTCCTAACCTTATTTAACCTATGATGATGAGTGCGCCTGCCACAAAGCCTACAGCGCAAAACTAAAGCAGTAAGGGAATAGTATAAGGAATGAAGTAAAATTTCTGCGTAGAAGAAGAACAATATCCAGATATTTTGCAAGAAAGCAAAAAAAGCCACTGACAGCTGGCTACAGATACAAACGTAATCACCGAATTGAAGAGGTGTTCGAGCTGAATTTCCAGCAGCTGGTGAATGGGCATCATGTCGAAAGAGTGAAAGGCAAGAGGGTAACCCACGTCCACGGTACGGCTATTAAAATGCTGAATAACAACAAGTCCGCTGGGCTGCCAGAGGAATGCTGTAAGCATACTGCGGATGTTTTGGTATGCTGTATGTACCAAAGCATGCTCGAGGAATGGACCACCAGCTCCATAGGTTCCATTGACAGTGTCTTGTAAGAACTATCGAAGTATATCCCCGATAAATATCGTCTTAAGAATCCAATGACGTAGACTTCCAATGATCTTTTCATTGACTTCACGCACAGGAAAACATTCAACACCAGGAGGCGCCTACATGGCTAAGTCCAAGCTCGGGAAAACCGAGCCAACCGCCAACCCGGCAAAACAAGTGATCCAGCTTTCTAGCGTCGGTGCAGTAAATATTCCAAATAGGAGCTTTTAAGTCTATTGAACAGCCGAAACTAGTTGAAGTTAGAGGGGATAATTGCTTTTCTCCAACAAACCAGTAAACAGTTGTCCATCAGCTAGGCAAACAATTTGTATATCCTAATTGGCACAGGGACTTAAGTGGGACATAAGTGCCAAAATAAAAATTTGGGACTTATGTCCCTGCGCCATCCTAACCATTAGCTAAGATAAGACATCACCTTCGGAACGAGGTGAGTAATTATTTTCGAGAAATTGATCGAAACACACACAAAGTTAACAAACGTCAATATGTCACAATAGAACTTGTCACCTGTCAAAATTTTTTTTAAAAAGAAGAAGGCCCAAGTATTTGTACATTATTTAAATTAAATATAAACAGATTCTATGTACAGAAAATTAGTTATTTTAATGACATTACATTTCCTAAAGACCCCACTGTCACAGCATCAAACGTATGTAGATACTTTCGATATTTTTTTGTTAATAACTCAGACTCGCACTTTCATTTTAAGTGTTAATTATTGTGCTAACTAGATCACTACTACCACCAAGAATAAGATTTTTAAAGAAAACAACAACAATTATCCCATGCCAAGAATGTGTGGAGAAAACTTACATCTGACCACATTTTGAATGTTTATTTTTTTTTTTTTCAAAACTTTTCACCAGAACTTTAGGTACACCGGAAAGAAAATTTCAAATTTCCAATACGTCATCACTGTCGTTAAACGACAACAATTATTTAATCCATGATCACTGCAACAAAAAACTACACAGACAACACACACAAACGACTAACTCAACGAGATTGGAATTTATTTTTTTCATAGAAAAAAATCGATAGTCAAATATCGGAGAAGAGCATGATAACGATCAATCAAAACATATTCTCCATGACGTCACTAAGAGAGTGGAATTGACCTGATGTAGTTCTGGTTTTATTCTCCTTTTTGTTATTAAAAAAAAACAAAAACCTTTCCAGCACAGACAGACGAGTAATGTACGCGCGTACTAAAGCCGAAAACGTGGCGCGTAGGGAATTATGTTTTATTTTATTCTTCTTACAACGACGACGACGACGACCACGACTGGAAACTTGAAATGTGTCAGTGTCACTTGACTGACAATCGGCAAAATATGATTTCAGTTTTCAAATGAATTTCATTTATTTGTCATATGTTTTGATTCTTATAGTTTATTTAGCGTTTGGCGCACACATTGGAGTCGAACGAAAATTGAGATAAGTCACTTACGTGCTAGGAGCGCAAACAAAATAATGTAAACTTCACGGTTCACGCAACGATTACTTTAATGAGGCGAATGTATCGCGTAACTGAAGTATGCCACCGCGTAGCTTTTTCACTGTTGTTATTAGGTTGAGAATGGATTTCATTTCGGATTCGGTGGGAGATAGGTGATTAAGAGAGAAAAAAGCACAGTAAAGAGTGGATGTGCAAATTAAGAGAGACAAAGAATAAATTATGCGGTGAATAAACTTGGCTATAAAAGCGGTGATAATACGGGAATGAGATTGGGAATACGTGTAAGAGGTATTATGGGAGTTGTGTCATAAGAATTGAACCACGTCATTAGCAACGGAGTGGTGCTGTTGCTGTATGACTAAATGGAATTTACATACAGGGGAAAGTGAACAAGGAAATATTAGCAGATACAGTTCATGATGGTTGTTTTAAAGTTGTGTCATTTGTTTACTGAATTAAATGAAAAGCCGGCATTTTGTAATTTTTTTTTTCACGTTGTTATCAGTTGGGTTTATTGGCGTTATTAAATCAATCAATGCAAATGTCATGTGCTGTTTATTTAATACAACATACTTAAGTGTTGTCACACAATACATTCGGTTCGGTAATGGGGTAGCGGCACCTATTTCCGAAAACTGTTTGGAAAAATCGTTATAACTTCGTTGTTTTTTTTTTTTAATATTCTCCTTCAAACCAAACAAATATATGGCGGCACATTCCTTCTCCAATTGCAAAGAGTTTCTCACGGATAGAAAAATGTAGCGTGTGCTAAAATATGATCAGTTCAGAGGATGCTTTCGAAAAGTGCCATTGGTAAAATTAAAAAAAACAAAACTTGTGGAGAGCGTCCGGGAAACTAGAAATTGTTTAAGGAAAAAGTAACGTTAACTTGTAAGTGTTTTATTTTTTGTGTTTGAGAATAGGAAAACAATTTTCTTGAGTTTCCTTATTCCGAACATGTCTTCGGGAATAGGCAACTAGATCATTTTTAATTTTTTTTTTAAATTTTCTATATGAATTTAAAGAAAAATATACTGTTTTCATGTGTAACTAAAACTGCGAACAAAATTATTCCTATTTTCGAACAACATTATATTCACCATAACACCAACGAATAGGGTTTCGAAAATAGGAAACAGGACAGTTTTGTGGTTTCCTGTATTCGAACAGCTTAATATTATCTCATAGGTCATCCAAAGGCCTGGATCTGTAACTATAATGTGTAAAAAATCGTGCAGGAGGAAAAACGAGACACGCCATTAAAAATCGAAAGATCTGGGAAAAAATTGTACAACGGTTTCCTGAAACACCATTTCGAACTCTACTTCTGAGATTATCGCTAAGACCAGAAAAGAGAGAGAAAAGAGACCACTCGCAAATGGTTCACCGCTTTGAAAAAACATTTAGAAGAAAAGGACGTTTATTTTTAACAGCGACGAAGATGCTTTCAGCCTTGCACTAAAAACCGGGAACGTTATTGGCCCAAAGGGGTAACGAAATTTGTTGTTTTTTCCATACCAGAAAATACTTAAAAAAAAATTAAATACAATTCCTGTCGATTGCGTTGTGGGTCGTTCGGAGACTCTGCTTTAGTTATGTTTATTATTGAAGTAAAATAGCCCGTTAAAAGTGGGCGGGATAAAAATTTGTCATATGGGAATTGTTAAATTGACATTTTTTTGCTTTTAAAACGAAAATTCTGTTCAAAAATTTAGTTATTTTGGAATAATTAGGAGAGAAAAAAGTTTTTAAAATTTGAATGTAGATAGTAAAAGTTTGTAGAGAGGTGATTTGTTCGAGGTCAACTGTTTGTAAGCATTTTCCAATACTCGCGATCATTTACCAAAGAACCCCAATCGATTTCATACTGCGACTCCCTGTGTCTGTGATTTTTAAATGATACCTACCTAGATACTATTCACTATTTATTTCACATCCCAAACCTGAAAAAAGAATCGGGGCTAACATAAATCATGATTTAGCATGATTTTTATGTATTTTTGACTCAAAATATCTTCTAATGTTTTCGGGTCCAAAATCATATTTTTTTGTATTTTGCAGAAAGAGGTTGTTGCTATGCAGCCAGTGGTAACCAACTAAGCAATTTTTGCAAACCTCTATAGAATAATGAAGCAACTCGCAGAAAACGGTGTTGAGGAGTTAGGCCCTAAATAAAAAAAAATAAAATCACAAGTTTTGAGGCATTTGTTTTATTCAAAAACTATTCAGCTTTTTTGCTGCCATGGAATAGACCCAAGAGGCGGGTTTACAAATTCTTTAATTTTGTTTCTAATTCATTGTCTGTCGAATAATAAAAAATACATTAACTGACAACTGTTATGAAAATAATGTCATATTGTGGAGAAACGAAGTGGTGAGCTAAAATTTAGCGCAAGTAGAACACCGGGCTTAAGTCATATTTTTTTTAAAATAGAATTGTATAAATATTTGAATTTTATGAATTTATTTGAAGTTGTGTTTCTTTGAAAGTTTTTTCTCTTTTTACCATTATCGAACTAAGAAATGGAAATCATGCTTCTTGAAGCTAAATCAATTTTTTTCTTAGCAACAACTTTTTTAGTGGCACCACTGCAAAGAATAAACAGTGGCAGTATGTCAAATACAAGCCACAAATCAAATAAAATTGACTTTCTTTGTCACAATAGGTGATAGGTTCATTCACAAACAAACTGGCCGTCATAAAATTGACAACTTTTTGCTCGAATCATTATAGGTATAAAGTATAGATTCCCTTACTCACACAACTCAAATGCTTGCAAACGATCAATTTATTCCCTGGTGCTTACCCATTGTACTCAAACTCGTTTGTACTCAATCGTAGGCATTGATTTTCGTTTGGGCTCGTTCGATTTGTGCTTCGATTCACGATGTTTACGATTTATCAAATCAACTCTCAAACAGAAACTACCCATGCGTCTGGGTAGTTTGGCAGGGATACTAAAACTAAAAATAGCTCTGTATGAAATTCTTGATTTTTCGCCAGGATCTGACGTAGTTTGAATATTTTGTCAATTGTAGACTTTCTGGACCTAAAAAAGTATTGAAATCATTGAGAAATGGTTTCAGGCGCTCGCACATACGACAGACAAGATCTTGTATGCGATGTAAAGGAGACTGACACCTCTTTAGTTGGCGCAGTTTAGATCTTCCGATCAAATCCTGGAAATGCGTTAGTCTATGCTCTCTACCAAGTCATCTCGTGGTGCTTTCATCAAACCAGGGGTTTCGTGGTGGTGAGCGGGTGAAACACACCACATGGATTGCGGCATTTCTGATGGCGTCTCGGAATCAAGGCAACTGATCTTTATCACTTGCTGCTGGTTGAAAAGGACTTCTCAAGAGGTTGTGGAATACAAGATCGGCAATGGTTCTAGCGTCTTGTGTCGTTGTGGCATCGGATATATCCTTTGCCTTTCCTCCCGCTGCAACTGGGTAGTAGTCCGAGTCAATGAGTGCCGCTCGGAATGTTCAGAGATATCAAATATTTAAGGGGTGTCTTACGTCGATCGCAACGTCATCAACCTGGTTGACGGTTTGCTGATCTGGTGACCGCCATGTTCCTTTGTGAATATTAATCGAAATCAATTAGTCTAAATCCGTTTCCAGATTGCATTTTTGTTGTTTTTCACTAAAGGTGTAAATTTGTATAATTTATTTCACATTGAATCTGTAGTTCGGTAGTTCGGAACAAAAAATCATTTTAAACAAAAAAAGCAGTTTTTTCCATCACCATTGGAAAGAGCATCCTCGAAAACATAGAAAACTGTGGGTAACAAATTTGTTTTCTTCCGATTCACCATATGCCAAAAGCTTAGACGTAAATGTCGTGCGAAATTTGGGGGTTAAAAAGTTAAATCAAATTTCTGGTGGAAACAATGTTAAAGTTTGACAAAATGAACTAAATACTTAGGGCAAGATTCCTTAAGAGCTTCCCAAGCCCATACACGGAATGGTAAAATTTAGAAGGGGGAAGTATATAATAGAAGGACATTTGTGGAATATCCACGGCAAAATGAACATTTGGGTTCGAAGTGTTATCTTTGAAAGCCCAGGTTACCTTCGAGTATAAATGATTTTTCTGAAGCTTATGGCTACATAAAATTCACTTAGAACTGAGCATTTCATACGCTACTTCTTTGCTTTATTCAACCAGAAAACAAGGTCTGTAGCATTTGCATGAACCAGGGGTTCATAGTCCTGACTGTCTTTCAGTTGTCCTTTTATTACCCCACAAGCTTTTTAATATGCAAAACTCCACTTGGCGATGACTTATCCGAACAACCACCTCAACCAAGAGTTTCAAAACGTTTGTCGAAAAGTTAATGACACGCGAAGCTCTATTTGTCGATATTTTCATCGTTCAATGCCTCCCCGAATTCATATTGTCATCAAAGTAATCACCTAACAAGCCTAACCTACATCCTTCAAAATTTGTTCTCAACCCATCACACGATTCCATTTAAAAAAAAAACTTAAACCAAAGGATAGCATCGCCTTATCCTTATCCTCAAATGATGTTTAACTTTATTGCTTTGCCGATGTGCCAACTGAAGACAATGCCCACTTATTGATTCATTGCACTTCTCTGTGGCAAATTTTCAACCATCAACTATCTAAAACGCAGGCAGGCTCCAGCAGCAGGACATTGTATCTATAAAAATTCATGTCATGCGGCTCTATATATGCAGTGTGTAATTTCCGTCGCTGCATCCATTATCCTTGAACGTTACAAAAATTTAAAAAAAAGAAGATGCAGCAGGAAGGAAAAACGAACTTTTCCCATCGATTTATATTCCTAGTCATAAATTATGAAACTTCTGCCCACTATTATCACCTCTCGCTCTGTTTCTTTCTTGCCCTTTTCTCTCGGTCTGCATCTATTTAAGCAGACCACAACTTTGAAGTTGATCACCTTTAATTTGCATTTCCTACCGATGTGCCGGGGGCGAGTTAGGACCGATAGGTCAACATTATTGGATTCAGAATCTACCAGAGCAGAGGTAGAGGAAAACTAAACATATCCTCCTTATCCCTACGTCACCGCCACATTAGCTGCATTTTGGTTTGCAAAGGATAACTGAAACGATTTGGGTTTCTAACTGTGGTTTAGGCTATACTGCTGCTGCACTGGTGTAGATAGCTTGAGCACATCCCCCTTTTCCAAAGGAGAAAAAAAAATGCTTACAAATAATTCAATCGAAAGAGCTTTATAGTACTATGGATGGCGTTCCCCACAGGACATTCGCTTAGCTGTCGATTGGACAGGATGTGTTTGGTATGCGGTGCTGTGGTCTGGTCATCATTTTGTCCTTCACACACCCAGACACAGACACAGAAACACATACGAACTGAGAAAACAGATCGTGAATGCAATTACATTAGAATTGTAACATCCCTGGCCACATCCTGCAACTCGAGGGACAAATAAAAAAGGAAACCATACATACATATCTCTATCGTTTTTCACACTCTCGACCGATGGGGAATTGAAAATTGAAAAATCAATTCTACATTAACCCCTGTGTTCGTCGAGAGATATCAATATGAAATTAATTTTGATTTAAGATGGCGGCGATGGCGGCTAATGGCCATGGCCACCACGACCGACGCCATAATGCATTTACAACCGTTTGCACTTTATTACAACCAGATTGGTGGAGAATCGAGGGTGTGCGGATGCGAGAGAATGCATTTGATGTTTATGGTTATATCCGTAAATATCTGGGATTTATGAGAATGATGTAACCAACTGGCAAACAGCGATATGGGATCTGGAGATTGTGGCTGCTGGGAGGGAGTCTGTTTGTTTATGCGGTAATAAATGTGGCGTAGGTTTTACTTAAATACCATTTGGGGACATGACTCCGGCTTAGATTCGTGGTTGAGTTGGGGTGACGCAAGCGAGCAGAGATGGATTAAAATGTGCACAGAACTGATTAAAAGCGAGTGCAAATAATGTTCTGAAGTAAATATGACCACGCAAGTCATACGTAACCAGAAAGATGAACAGCTTAGAATAGGGGTTTAGGAATTTTGTCATTATAGGACCAAATACATAGAGTGTTTCAATTTTCGAAAACATACAATTTTTCAGGGAAACACATGGGTGGATTTCAAAAATAGCAGCTTTGTTCATCCGGTAAAGCAACGGACCTGTAACTGCTCCATTGTCCAACAGTGTCTTCGCCTTCTCTACGAACATCACAGGCAGTTGTATCACTTAGGCCTATTACAGACCCGATAGAATGCCTACTAGGTCTTATCTCGTTATCGATAGCAAATATGCCGCATCGGCCAAATGATGAATCGTGCCATCGAATATTGTGGCAAAATGAGACCCAGTCATCAACAAAAGTCATTTCTAGAGATGCTGCCAGACCCAACAGAAGTTCATGTCCTGAGAAAACTTCTTCCGAACCTTGACGAGCAAGTTTGCTGGAGATCTTATTCGACGTGATTCCAGTATTATCCATTACCCAAACATGACTCAAAGAGTTCAGAGTTCGATAGAATTAAAAGAATTCTTGAGTTCAGCCCGGACAGTAGCGCCGCCTAAGTAAGTAAGTATAATGGCCATGATCTGCGAGTGGTTTAAAAATGGTCTCTGTGGTGGGAGCTGGTATCTACGGACCCAACAAAAATGTCTCAATACCCATGGGAAAAAGTCCCAGTGTACTGCAAGCAGAGCTCCAAGCCATTAAGGAATGCGCAAATATAATTCACAGCTCAGGTATTAAAGGCGCTAATATCCATATATTCACGAATTGCCAATTATTGACTCCAAATCAGTACTACACTGATTTCAAACCCTTCAGGCACTCAGTACCAGGAACAAAATCAAAATCTTGTGGGTTCCTGGGCACGAGGGAATTGAGGGAAATGAAATAGCGAACGAATTGGCTAGAAAAGGCTCGGAGACCCATTTTATAGGACCCGAGCCCTGCTGTCCATTAAACAAATCAGCTATTGATTTGATATTTGAATGACTTGATGATCATAACATTACCAGTTCATCAGCTCTAATATTACCCCGCATGCCACGTTGTCCGAGGATCCAGTAGAGAAAAAGGGACTTTGGATATTCTTATAATGAAGTGACACAGTGCGGGAATTAAAGAAATGAAGGATTGGAGAAAGGGAGATACCGATGCACGTTGGTCTTAAATGTTTGTAAACTTAAATGTGTAGGAAAAACAGAGCGTGGTATAGCCTTCCACATTCGCGTTGTATTGTTAAGAAAGGAATCCTTGTATTTCACTGTTCGTCCGAATATAGGTTTATGTACACTCCTAGCATTGCGAGTATTGCGGTTGAACTGCTGTAGGTGTAGACTGCATCTGGCTACTCCGTTTGAGCACTTAAGGTGGAAATAGCGATAAAACAAAGACAGGCAGGAGACATTACGGCGATGGCTAAGAGAATCAAGGGTTCCCGCAATGTTTCCATCGCCAACAAGTTAAATCGCACGCTTTTGAATCCTATCCAGTAGCGTCAAATATGTTATGGGGGGACCAGACCAGCGTTGTCCTCAAGTTTTAGACGAATAAGCGCCTTATAAATTCTAGGCAGATCAGAAGGGGTGAAATATTTCTTGCAGCGCTTAAGGAAGCCGAGACATTTCGCAGCGTTCTTGGCGACATCGAATATGTGGTCGTTCCAACGAAGTTTGTCGTTAACACACATAACGAGGATGGACAGCTTTTCGGTTTCGGCGATGCAAGTCATGGCGATGACAGAAGACAGCTTTGTGTTTTGGAATCATTAAATGCTACTCTTAATTTTACCCCACTTAAGAATGCTGTCAAGGTCAGAATTCAATGAGCTTAACAGACAGGAGATCATTTAAAAAAAATTTAGAAAGAGAGTCGTATACAAAACAGAGCCTTGGGGGACACCAGTATTTATTTGGTGAGTCGCAGACTCGAAACCGTCCAAAACAACATGAATTGAACAATCCGAACAAAATTGTAGTAGCCATTAGAGTAAGGTATCATCGATTCCAAATGCCGAAAAGGAGCCTGATGCCAAACTCTGTAAAACTTGAAATATCAAGCGCAACGACCTTACTTTCACCACCATGGTGAATAGATTGGTTCCACTTTTCGGTTAGATATGCCATAAAATCACCGGTGGATCTGTTGCTGTGGTTGCAGTTGCAGTGGTTTTGCCAGCGTGGAAGAACACATCTTCAGAACGATAGGGGAAATACCATCTGGATCAGCGGAGTTATGTATGTTGAGATCTTGAAGAACTCTTGAAGTCTGAATGAACTAAATAGTCTAAGGACTGTGAAACAAAATCCTGCACCAACGCTGGTATCCAGCTTGAAGCTATCCGTGGTGGTCCTATGTCCGTTGATTGGTCCTCGCTTTATTCATCCTTTCTAGGAAGACTAGGAAAGTTCGAACAGGAGTATTTCGTACATTCCACAAATGGGTTTCCAACGCCCCATTTGGCTTCGCCGAAGAGCACTGTTTGCAGCAGACACCTGTACAAAAATATGAAAGTGTTTTAAATTGCATCTAGTTTATAGCCCTGCTGTGGGCTTAAAGACATTTTGGACATAGTCTTGAAATCAATCTATCGCTTTATCCAAACTAAACTAATATTAAATAAGTTTCCAAATGCCAAGTAACCAGACAGATTCTAACTGAATCCGAATTAGTTCGACGTCCATCACTCGCAACACCAAAAGTCAATAAAAAGAACTTCAATTTGTACTCCATTCGAACATTTGAGAAAAATTAGGCCACTCCTACACGAAAGAGTATCCCTTCACCATTAAGTGGATAACATTTGTTATCCTTTTTCTCGACAAAAATAATAATGTCTATTGACTATTTGCTAAAGAAAACACTTCAACATTTACCAAGTTCCAAGAGAAAATCGATTTAACCTTTCTTGTAGAAGGGAGAGAGAATTACAGAGGCAATTCGTACTCGTAGCGCTGTACAAATACAAGCCAAACACTTCGATATCGAAAAACCCAGCTAAGTAAATTGGCAAATGTAATGTAACTGAACGTAAAAGTAGTAATTCCCCAACCCTCGCAAGGTCCTCTCTCTCTCTTAAGACCTACTTCATGACTGCTCTTGACCCCCCGGGGGAAAAACAAATAAAATTGCGTCACCCATGTATCTGCATAATGCATAGGTAAGCATTTATTTTCCTTTTTTTTTTTGCACAATCATCAAAGCGGAAAATTGTCGTTCTATTTTGCCACACTTCAAGTTTAGATCGTTATAATCAGGGTCGACGCGCATAATGAGCTTCATTTGGGAAGATGTCTTCTCCAGAAGTATATTTCATCTTTCGAAATGGATAAAACAGCTTCTTGTTTGCGGTTTGCCGCGACGTACATGTCCGTATCTGCAGCCGTTTTGCCGACTTGCGTGTGCCATAAGTTTACAATTTCATCTCGATTTTCACATTGCAAATCAGAGCATCGAATAACACACACGCAATGCTTCTTTGGTCGTTTCTCTTTCTGATCTAATAAATTGCAAATGAAAGTTGACCATAAAGTGCTTTTGTGTGTTATCTATCCACCTGCAGTTTTGCCGCAACAGTGAATTTCATTTTGATGGCAATTAGTTGAAGTTGTTTTGAACATGCAAGTATCCGCTGTCCGATTAGCTGGAGATTCAAATTGAAATTGTCTATTCTGGGGAAATCAATTTATGTAGATAAGCTAAAGTAATTTCCTTTTTGGAATATCTTCTACAAAAGAAGAGAATCTTTTATATTTAAATGTCAACCACCGTTCTCGTTAGTCGCAAAGTCACTCATCTAGATACAAGATAGCAAAAAAAAAATATATACAAAGAAGAAAACAAAATTTATTGATTAATCAATCAGTGGAAATGGGAAACCCCAACCCACACATCTCTTTCTCTTGGCACATATTTCAAATGCCACATTTAGTCATCCCCCGAAGCGACATATAGTGCATATGACATAATAAGGACACGAAATGAATTTTCCTCCCTTTTACGCCCGCCACTTTTGACATACAAACACAACAGACAAATACAGAAAGACAGACACCGAACATAGATTGTGCATTCGCGGAGATAAAAAATTTATGAAAATTCATAAAAACCAAGCCAGTGACAGAAATATATACGACGGGGATAAACTAACGAATGGAAAGAAGAAGAAGAAGAAGTAGGTGGTGGAAATGTATTCATGCCTGTTTTCTGGTTGAATAGACGATGAACATTATCTCGGATAACAAGGAAGTTGACATAGTACACGGGTAGCTACTTGAAGTCAACCGAATTTGTAAGGAAATACACAAAAAGGATGCTAGTGAGGCGCTCTTCTTGTTGTTCGAGGAGCTAAGGGGAATACAAATAGAAGAAACCTTCAATACATAAGTTTAGATTTAAAATCAATTTTTGTGCTAAAAGTTGAAACCTTCGCTTGCGCTTTAATTAACTTTTAGTTCATTTAGGCAAAATCTTATTAAATTTGTGAATATTAGCGAAATCCTCGTTTGACTTGACAAATTCGTGGGCAAAAGATTATTTCGCGCCCGCGTGTATAACAAACTTACTTACTTAATGGGTCCCGACCCATGAAGAGTCCCTGTCTGAGATACGACAGCCTTCCATCCTCTGCGATCCCGAGCACGCTGCTTCCAGTTGCCCAGACCAAGCGCTCTGGCATCCGCGATGGCTTGGTCTTTAAAACGGAGGTTCGGTCTTCCTTGTCGTCTCGAAGTGCGGGGGGCTGGGATTCGAAGATCCTCTTGGCTGGAGCGTTGCTGTCCATTCGGTCGATGTGGCCGAGCCAATGTAGTCGACGAGTTTTGGCTTTTCGGACTACATCCACATCTTGGTACAGCTCAGAGTTCGCGGTTGTATCTTCGCCTCCATTCGCCCTTTTTCTTTCAAAGGATCCAAGTATTAACTCTCCTCGAAGTTGCTGCTATCAACAGTGACATTTTGTCCTAGTCGGTGGACAGATGATTGATTGTTTTTAGATAGCATATATTTTGTTTTGTCCTCATTCGCTTCAAGGCCAACTAATTCCACCTCTTCTTCAATAGCCGTGAGAGACTCTATCACGGCACGCTAGGATCGACTGATGATGTCGTCCGCATACCCCAGCAGTTGGACTGATCATTAAGCAGGGATATGCCTCGATAGTTCTTGCGACCTCAAAGTCCCAAGTTAACCCAAAAAAAGCACCATAGTAGCTTTCACCAAAAGAAAAAGAAAACTGAACCGTCTCAAATATCCATTACTCTTGGGTGAGACTAAAGGCGTTCTCCTGTGAAGTAAAATTTAAAGGAGTAATTCTGGACCAAAAGCTCACTTGGAAGTCTCATATCAAAAAGACTATAGACAAAGCTAGAATTTCCATCTGGCCCTGCAAAATTGTACTGGGAAAAAACTGGGGCCTAAACCACAAATTGACATTGTGTATGTACACGGCAATCGCTAGACCTATCGTTGCGTATGCAAAACAAAAATCCACACAGGTCAAGCTGCACAAACTGCAAAGACTAGCTTGCGTGTATACGTCCGGTGCAATGAGAACAGCGCCAACCGCAGCGCTTGAAGTCCTACTGAACCTTCCCTTCCCTTCATCTCTTTATTCAGAAAGAAGCAATGGAAAACACATACATGCTCATATCATTGGATGAAGGGAAGACAGGAAGACGGAGGACAGACGTCTGGAGAACACTCTCGTTCCCCGTAAAAGAAATACAGCTCCTAGAACCTCTCCGCAGAATAGAAAAGAGGGCTACAAATGCTGCCCGAAATACATGAGGAAGGAAGGCGACATGGCTAAGCTCTCTGCTAGAGATAGAGCGTTGGTAACAAGCAAGCAAGCGGTATCAGAATCGTCTGGACAACAAGACACATCTCGTACCCGCGACTGCCGAGGATTCGGTCTCCCCAACATGCCACCAAGGAGAAGCTACAGGAGTCGAGAAGCGGGAGGAACGACACAGAATTATCGGAAACATGGCTAAGAGGTTAAGGCTCTTTGCAAATTACTTCTGCAGAAACGAAGAGGAAATAGAGTGCGTGGAACATCTTCTACGCCACTCATCCTGCATGGAAGCATGGTTCTTCTAAAGTTTGAACGACTTGGCTAGGGTACCTTTATCCGACATTAAACTATTTCTCAACAGAACGAAGTGGTTTTGTTAGTCACATGTCCTTACATGTACAAATAAGGTACTCACAATGGGCCTTCACGGCTTCCGAGTGAAATTTGCATTTGGGCAAAACTGCCCTCCCAACCTAGCCTGGGGATCCGGTCATTTCAAAAGTTAGTTAAAATAACACAAAAGATGGACGACTATCTGAAAAGATGAGTAGCACATACTATACGTACGCCATTTGATCACCATTGAAATGTACTTATTCAACTATTTTTTAATAATAAAATTAAGCGTTTGCCATAAAACTAAGTAGTAAAATTTTTTTAAATACGGCATTCTGGACATATTTTATTTTGAAATATATATTTGGAAATTCTTAGCAATTTGTCGCAAGCAAATAACTTTTAGGTTGAAAACGACAATAAGTGAGCTTAGAAACCACTTTGGCTGAGCAAAATAGTCACTCTGAATATTGATTCCTAAAATATCAGAATCAGTATCGCTAAAAATAAGATAAGACAGATGGTATATGACTTTTGACAGATGGTTACGTGATATAATGACGGGTGATAGATAATTTGTGACAGATGAGAGTAAAAACAACTCGCCTGTTAGCCGCAAATGGTTAAGTTGAAAAGTACTATTAGCGGAATAAATTATGACGCGCCTTTACTGATTTAGTAAAAAAAACCGTTGTATCTGAAATACAGTGGTGGCAAAAATAATAGGGACAGCTGTTGAAAATTGAGCTTCATCGCAGTTGTCACGATCTATTAATGCAAGAAAGTTGTGTTTTTGTGAAAAATCGTTCAGTGTTTTATTTTGTTATTAACTTTTTTGCGATTTAAAAAAAGGGGTTAACTGTGCGAAAGATGGCGTAACTTTTGGATTGCTCAAAAACGAAAGTTCATAATGCTATCCGGGCACAAAAGAAGCCAGAAACCCGTGGCCGGCCAAGGAAAACTACGTCAGCTTTCGATCGACAGCTACTAAGGGCATGCAAAAAAACTCCGTTTGCTTCTTCCAAGGATTTACGAGCTGAGTTAAATGCCACTGTCTGTAGTCGGACAATAAGAAACAAGCTCGTAGAAGGTGGATTGCATGGAAGAGTACCAAGAAAAGTTCCTCATATCAGCAAGGCCAATATCAAGAAGAGGAAGGTCTTTGCAGAATGGAATCTGAAACGACAGCATTGGAAAAATGTTTTATAGTCAGACGAAACCAAGATAAATCTGTTTGGGTTAGTGAAGCATGATGGTGGCAACATCATCATTTAGGGTTGTTTTTCATGGTATGGCGTTGGTCCTCGGTTTTGGATTAAAGACGTTATGAACGCCGTGGTATACAAAGACATAATGCAGAACGCCATGCTACAATATGCGGAGGAAAACATGCCGCTAAAGTGGGAATACCAGCAAGATAACGACCCCAAGCACTGTTCAAAGCTTGTAAAAGCCTGGCTCCAAGACAATGGCATTAGGTTAATGAGCCGTCGCAGTCACCAGACCTAAACCCAATTGAACATCTTTGGAGGGTCTTAAAAAAGGAAGTTTCAAAGTACAATATAAAAAATCGTGATCATTTGTGGAAAGTGGTCCAAGAAACATGAAATGCTATTCCAATTTCCACATGCAAGGCATTGGTCGAATCTATGCCACGCAGATGTCGTGCTGTACTGAAAAACAGCGGAGGAGCCACTAAATATTGAAAAAAACAAAGATTTAGTCCACATTATGTAAGTAACATTTCAATAACCTGAAAATATTTCAACTGTCCCTATTATTTTTTCCAGCCTCAGCAAACGGTTAAGACAAATATTCCGTTATTCTGTTTAAACGAAGATCGCATTCGCGGAAAGGGGTACTACGTTTTAATGTACAAATGAATGGCTCTATACTATACAAATTCTTGGAACTTTAAGTAAATAAAATAAAAAAATATGTATTGACTCGCCCTGTCCCTATTATTTTTGCCACCACTGTAGCTAATTAAGTATAAACTCCCATCATAAAAATGGGACAAACAAATTTTACTAAGCCGCCGGGTGCAAAGTTATATTAAATAGAAGTAGATTGAATGGATACACAGCAAACGTTGACTTATTTAAAGTTCCATTCAAAGAGCGCACAATGGTTTTCTTAAGAACCTCCGACCCGCGGTACTTTACCTCATTATTTCCCAGTCGCCCGCTCTGAACTCTCCATGGATATCTGCATTCTCTTTACCAGATCATAATAATAATAATTAATGCTGACCTTACTTAGCTTTAATCCATATTTTTAATTAACAATTACTCATGTCCTTGCGGACAGCTGTATACCTACACCGAACCTAAACACTGTCTATCACTCCACTCAATCAACTGAGATCAACTTCAAAGGGATATAATTACGATATCCTGCCACAGACACGTACAAGGAACTAAAAATAAAAACGTCGAGGTCAAATGAAATAGTATATCAGTGAAAAAAACCGAAAGAACAAACGAAATCAACGTGGAGTACACGAAGCAATCTTAGAGCTCTGCCGAAGAAGGAGGTGGTAATTAATTCTCATTCGTTGCCATTAGGGACGTATAAAGACAAAACACAAGGATTACATTTTCTTCTTCTGCTTTTGTTGCGCTGCGATAAAGAAAGGTGCCTTTTCCTGCCAAAAGGAAAGCAAAATACATTCGCCAACACTCCCTTCAAGTCAAGATGCAAGAATTTACTATAATTATCAGTTAAGAGATCGAAAAGGAGTACGGAACGAACGGAACAGGGAAATCCTGTGTATAAAAATCGCTTAATTGTACTTCTTCTTTCTAGATATTTATAGAAATATCCATGCTGCGGCGGCGGTGGCGGCGGCAGCGGAGGGAGAATTCTGGGTAAAAAATTATGAAAATTGCTCCACCGAAGGACGCGGCATCGGGAGGATGTAGAAAGTTGCAATCATAATTGCAGCGTCTGCGAATAGTTTACTTCATTCATTCGACAACTACAACGACCGACGGCGACGTCGCGAAGGATACCGTCCAGCTAAATTTCTTTATTCTTCGTCGTATCTGTAGCATGGCATCGCGAAGGGATACACTTTTTTTCCGCTCTTCTTTGCTTGCTTTCAACTTACTTTGATCCTTTAACGGGTATTATGGAACGTTATACGACGGCTAAACGAGAGAGCTATGCAGTTAATGAGGAAGAAAATTCAGGCATTACTCTGTCTAATGGGTCTGGTATGTCGGTATGACGGTTCGGATACAGTGTGTGTTGACAAGGAAGCGGAACAGATTTATATTTTATTAAAACGCGACAAGTGCGATGGTGTGTATTGCCAAAAAGTTTGTATGTAGCAATAAAATACATGCACACTTTGAATTCACTAAATTTATAACTTAAAAGGTTGGAAAAGGTTCCGGCATATCACTGGCCGTTTTGACCGAAAGAATTGCATAACACGGGATTTGACAAAAGTTCGAAAGTCGAGATCTGACTCAGAGTTTTTGGCAACACGTTACAATGACTCAGATAGATCTGGCAATTAACATAAGGGAATTATGTTAACTTTAGTGGAGTTTAGTCCTTCCGTTAAGATATGAGTTTAAGCTCCAACCAAGACAATCAATGGCTGGAACGGCAAGAGCTCATAAAATTCTGACAGCATTTAGTGGGGTAATACCAATAGAGTAGAATTTAAAACTTCTCAAACACAATGATGTCTCCTTCGAAAGCACAATACTCTGTCATCACTAATAATATAAAACAAAGTTGACTGGGCCTACACAGCGAACGGCTGAACGGATTTTAGTAATTTTCTTACTTTGAACCGAAAAAAATGCGAACTTCTCCTTCGCATATGCAATGAAATAAGCTGAATGAATGAAATCAATTTCAGTCTTAAGATCCTTGAAATACGCACGTTTCAAGTTCAACATTATATTTCTACATGCTCTACAAGCTTAGCAATTTTAGAAAAGTCTTTGCAAAACTCCTTTTTTTATTAATATGTTTTTTTATTTCAGCGAATAACATACAAAACTTTTTACAGTTTTCTTTTGACGCCTATTCGTGAAAAGCACATACAAAGCCTGTGTTGGCGTAGGTAATACAAAAGCAAGAGCGAATTATTGTGTGTCTGGCTACCACTCTACCAAAGGTTATAGGCCTTACAAACTCTGTTGTTACAAAGCCTATTATTTATAAATCAAAAACTGTTCCAACGGTGCAGCTGCAGAAGAGTCTGGAGGCGTGTGCGTATATAAGTTGAGTGTCGTGTGCACAGATGATGAGATAGTCAAAGGATTTAAGAGAAAAAATTAAGTGAGGGGCCAGTTCAGTGCCAGGGGACTTGTGGATTGTATGCTGTGAAGTAGAGGTGGTATAATGCATCCCAGATAACTGCGACCGAAAATGGGCCTATTGTGATGTCCTCCATTTACAGCTCATCAATAGTGCCGCAGTTTGTTATAAAGAGGCTAGCTCTTTAGGTAAGCTAGCAACTATATTCGCTGCTTCAACGATGCTGAAACCGAAAGGCTTTCTATCATTGGTAAGTGCGATAATGACAATTTTTGTTGGAATAACCACATATTCGACGTCGCCAGGAATGCTGCGAAATTCCGGGCCTCCTCAAACGGTGCAAGAAATACATTCGGCAAATCTGATCCAGCTAGAATTTATAAGGAGTTTATTCGCCCCAGAATTGGTGGACAAATTACATATTTTGAGCTGCTGGACAGAGTTAAAAAACGTGGGATACAACTTATTGGCGATAGAAACATTGCGACAACCATAAGTGTTCAAACCAAAGAGTCAGCTTCATTCTACCCTTAGAACAATTCAACTGCAAAACCCCCTGCTGGCAATGCACATCAGTTCACCCTTAACCCAATATGCGGACGGACAGTGAAATACAAGGATTTCAATTGCGTAGGAGAGGTAGGCCTAAAAACTCCTGGATCACACAATTGTAGAAACATCAACATTTGATTGGCCCCAATGATGAAGTGATCCAAAATTGGGAGGCCTGCAGATATTTTTGGAGGTCGAACCGGCGAACCCTAGAGGCGGACCAGTAGGAACGCAGTGAAGTGGGAGGCTTATGATCCCTATAATCCTGATAGATCGATAAATGGAGAGAAGAAGAAGAAGTGAAATACAAGGATACGTATCTTATCCGTACAATACGAATGTGAAATGCTTTACCATGATTTGTCTCTCCTTCACATTATAGTTTACAGACATTTAAAACCATGGTGCATTGGTATCTCCCTTTCTTTTCCCTAATACGCGCACTGTGTCACTTCCTAATAATGGTACCAAAATTCCTTTAGTGCGCGAACATATTTTTATTGATTTTAAAGACTCATATGAGGAATCTACAAAAAGCTATATGTAATCATTTCTAGTTTTGGAACATCTATTGAGGATGACGCTAAACAAATCTTCGTTCAATTTGCAAACATAAATGGAAATAAATTTTAATTCCGTATGTTCACTTATGTTCCATTCCGCCCTGCTCGGAAAGGAGCTTGAAAATGGTATTCTAATGTCGATGTGAGCTGACATTCTTTTATAGATTGTGTTTCTGGCACGAAATCTGAGAAGGCAAACAACATACCAAAGGTGCACGGACACAAATGACGTGGATAAACAAGCTGTAGGGATCTGTTAGAGGAACCGAACTGTAGGACTTGACCACCTTGGCTCCTATAGCGCATAAGGTGATCGAGGGTAATATTGTAGATGTCAAAAATTTCAGTATTATTAAAGGCCACATTTACCTTTCTGCGGCTGACTGCATTACATCTACAAAAAACTTCGAATCCGTAAGGTAGTATCGGTAGTTGATTATAATACTGCGAGGACCATATAGTGCGGAGCATACCATAAGCTTTACCTACAGCAGTGTTAGTGTGCAGATCCCAAGACAGCGTGCTACTGAACAACATACCAAGATTTCTTGCAGTGTAAACATAAACTGTTGGTAAATTATTTAGGTACATATTGGGAAAATATTCTAGGTCAAAACTATCCTTATTAATAACAATGCGTTTGCACATCAGAGGATTTCTTCTAGATCTTCTAGATCACTTTTAATTGTGTATTCGCAATTCTCAATAAGCCCAAGAGGGCAACTATTATATATATGGACATCATCAGCATACATTTGAACAGTTGAATAGTAGATCATGTAATCTTTGTTGGGAGTTCATTGATATATAGAGAAAAAAGGAGAGGTCCTAAGATCGAACGCTGGGGGACACGGAAGAAACTATAAGTGAAATTGTCAATAAAATCTGTTTTTTTTTCGACCAAAGAGATACTACAAACGTACTGCAGAGGATGACAATCCGTACAAAGTTGAAAGTTTAAGACATAAGATTGCAGGATCCACTGTATCGAACGCATTGGAAAAATCAAGAAGACCAAGGAACGTGACATAGTCCTCATCCAAAGAAAGTCTGATGTCTTCAACGAAGTTTATTGTGACGGAAACCAAACTACTCTTTGGGTAAGAGAATGTCGTGTCATCTTAGATGAACATTAAGTTGTTTTTGCGCATCCCTCTCAAATACTTTAGACAAAAAAGGAGGTACAGCTATGGTTCTGGGTACAATTTTTGGCTAACTTCCATTGGGTTGGCAATGAACATGTCATTAGAGTCTCATTAAAAATGTGTGTTTTATAAGGCAGAATAATAGGCAGGATTGGTTTAATAAATAGAAGATAAATTCCATCAAAACCAACTCTGCATTAGACTTAATAGATAAAATACTCTCGACAATGTCAGTACTTTCAACGCAAGTGATCTCGAAAAAACGCATCTTACGAAAATATATTTACTGTCTCTTGTAAATCAGGGGAAATGCCTGAAAGGCTTAGAAGTTCTGTAAACAGCCCCAATGAGAAGTGTTCACTCGTCGCTGAAGATGTCGAGGAATAAGTAATCTACCTCACAGAAAAAACCTATATCCACCCAAACCAAACCATCGAATCACTATTCTTATCGGCAAACCAAATTTCAGTAACACATATGATAGCTACTTGGGATAACTCGAACACCTCGCTAAACCTATCGATTTTACAAAACAAGATTTGCGAGTTAAAGTGACAGACCTATAGACCCATCCCATTCCCACATCAGATTATGCTAACGATGCAAAAAACTGACGTTTATGAATTTATTTATTTTCCTTTGCACAGAACTTAAGAATGATTGACTTATTCCCACCTTCAAAATGGTGTTTCTATTTATCTGCAGGTGAGTAGATAAGCAGCCAGACATTATGTTGTCATATTTTGGCAGATGAGAATAAAAAACAGTATTCATAAAATTAAACGATACACGTCTGCTACAATCTACGTCTGTCGTGAAGGCTTCCTAAATTCTTCTAATTTTAACTTAAGACGTCACAACTTTTTTCTGGACTTATAAAATCACCCAACGTTGTGAACATTTCTTGCGTTATTAAATCAGGTCTTTAAGATGTATTGTGTGGTTTTTTGTAGCTATATCTAGTATTTTTATAAGTGGAGTCATTTTTTGTTCTAATTTACGCGCACTAAAGGGACTTTGGATACCCTAATAATGGAGTAACACAGTGCGGGAATTAAAGAAATGAAGGATTGGAGAAAGGGAGATACCGATGCACGTTGGTCTTAAATGTTTGTAAACTATACTGTAAAGGAAAGACAGAGCGTGGTATAGCATTCCACATTCGCGTTGTACGTTTAAGAAACGAATCCCTGTATTTAACTGTTCGTCTGAATATAGGCTTAAGTGCATTCCTAGCATTGCGAGTATTGCGGTGAACTACTGTAGGTGTGGACTGCATCTGGCTACTTCGTTTGAGCACTTATGGTGGAAATAGCGATATAGCGATAAAACAATGACAATCAGGAGACATTACGGCGATGACTAAGAGAATCAAGGGTTCCCGCAATGTTTCCATTGCCAACAAGTTAAATCGCACGCTTTTGAATTCTATCCAGTAGCGTCAAATATGTTATGGGGGACCAGGCCAGAGTTGTCCTCAAGTTTTGGACGAATAAGCGCCTTATAAATTCTAGCCAGATCAGAAGGGGTGAAATCTTCCTCGCATCGCTTGAGGAAAGCTAGATATTTCGCAGCGTTCTTAGCGACGTCGAATATGTGGTCGTTCCAACGAAGGTTGTCGTTAACTCACATACCGAGGATGGAAAGCCTTTCGGTTTCAGCGATGCAAGTGCCATTTATGGATAATGGCAGAGTATTGGGGTTTCGCTTTAATGACAGAAGACAGCATTGTGTTTTGGAAGCATTAAATTATACTCTAGTGGTTTTACCCTACTTAAGAATGCTGTAAAGAATTTAATGAGCTTAACATACGCTCTCGTTCCAGCTCCTCGCCCAAAAATGAGAGAAGTAAATCCGAAAACGAATATGCGAAGCTAAGGGTTTAGATTAGAAACAACAGACAGAAAATCATTGATGAAAATGAGAAAGAGAGGGCTTACTTCATTTTAAGTTTTATTTCTTAGTGCCTTATTTCCTAGCGCTCAAATTTTTGCATAATTTCTTATTATTTTCATATCGACACGAAGTTAGGACAAATTTTAGATAACAATTTTTTTGGCTCTGTTTCCAATCATTTCTTAACATTATTTCGTTTTGCATAGTGAAATAAAACCAAATAGGTCTTATTTCGTTTCTGAAAGTGGCGTTATTTCACGTTACCCTATCCTAAAGGTAAATTTATTTTGACACATAGTTTGTAACACCCCTTTATGTTCGTCGTAGATCCCTAAAAGTATATATATTTACTTATAATCAGGACCAAAACTTAAGACTGTTTAGCAATGTCGGTCCGTCCGTCCGTATTAAATTTTAAGGCCTTTAAAATTTCAAGCATAAAATTTTGAACATATATTCCCTAGGGTCTCGAAATAGAAAAGTGTTAAAAAATGTATAAATACGCCGGCACAGTTTTAAAGCTGTATTTGAAGATAAAGGTTTGGAACCTTAACAAAATATGTAGACGCAGAAGTCCTTCACAAGTTTGCCATATAAAGCTTTTTGCCACGCCTACGTTTTTTTTGAGGGCATTTCTTTTTATAGAACATTTCTATAGAAGACGAAAACAATTGTACAGGGTGCTTTTTTTAGAGGTATAGAACTTCGAATTGAAATAAAACACAAGAAAATCGTTTCAAGGATAATTTTATGCCATTAATGCTTAAATATGATAAATATATGTGGCCGCCGCGGCTGGTTCGAATAAAGACACGTCTAGAGGTCCAATTTTCAACCACTTTTTCAAGCATGTCGGCAATAATGCCACGAGTGTTGGCTTCAATTCCATTAAAGTTTCTGGTTTGTTGGCGTAGGCGAGCGACTTCACATATCCCAAAGAAAATAATCCAATGGTGTCAAATCACAAGATCTTGGTGGCCAATTGACAGGTCCATTCCGCGAAATTATGCGCTCATCGAATGTTTCCTTCAATAAATCGATTGTGACGTGCGCTGTGTGGCATGTAGCGCCGTCTTGTTGGAACCACATTCATGCCATCCAATTCAGAAGCAAATTAGTCGATTATCATGGCTCTATATCGGTCTCCATTAACAGTAACTGACTCTCCAGCATCATTTCGGAAGAAGTATGGCCCAATGGCTCCACCAGCCCATAGATCACACCAAATAGTCAGTTTTTGTGGATGTAATGGCGTTTCAAGGGTCTCATGCCAAATGCGGCAATTTTGCTTGTTGACGTAGCCCAAAATGAGCCTCATCACTGAACAACATTTTGCGATGAAAACTTCGTAAACTTCGCATACTGTACCATTTTTTTTTTTTTCGAAATAAATTTGCACGATTTGCAAGCGTTGTTCATTTGTCAACCTGTTCATGATGAAATGACAAACCAAACTGAACATAAATGACATTAGAGTTGCCAGATTTGACCACAAAATGTCAGTTTTATCTCTATTCGAAAAACCAACCTCTAAAAAAACACCATTTAGGTCCATGGATAGGGTATCATACTGTTCGCCCCACAGTAGTCCGCTTTCCTTATGTTTTTCTATGCAAATAAAAAATGTGAGATAGATCAGCATCACAATGTTGTTTTTATGAACCATTAAACATTATCTTCTTGATTGCTTGAAGGAGAACCATTTAATGCCATCAGATGAGTGTGGCTTATAATCCTCGCCATTTATTCTTAACATTCACGTAGCTTCGCTGAGTTCAAATGAATTTTTCACTCGTAGATAAACGTTATGCACTTTATATAATGAAATTGAACAACGCCCATGTGAGAAGATGCAAACAAATCTCAAGACCGACGAACTACTCCGCATAATATTCAAATACGAAAGTGTATTATTTATTGGTTCTTACTTTCGACTATTCGCCACCACTTGACAGCGTCGTCGGCAATGTCTTTAAATATATTACGAAAATGCAATTCAGTTAGTATCCCTGCTTGAAGTGACACACTGCATCATCTGTTAACTGCTATTATTATAACCAAGTGCAAAGGACTAAGTTATTTCTTCGCACCATAAGCTCCTTCCCATACACGGTGATACGGTTCCACCACCAGCACACTGTCCTACACCCTTAAGACTGCAAAAATCTAAATAAGTTTCAAAAGCAGGGGCCTCTGGCAGGACTGCCTGACTAAATCTCATCTTTTGTGCAACAAAACGCACATACACATACATACGCCGGCACAATTGCCACACCCATCTTCTGCTGCTGCTATGTGTCACCAAAGTGATTTGCACACTTTTGAAATATTCATGCACATTCTTATTCGTATCGTCGTTGTCGTCGGCTGTGTAGCGTACCGCAGCAGAAGCAACATTCTGTCAAGTTCAATATTGAGTTCAAGTGTTGGCAGATACTAGTAACTCTATGTATAAGGATTATGCAGGGTGTTGTATGTTTTTCTTTAAATAAATTCCCATGAAAGCGGATTAGTGTGTGTGGAGAAAGATTTCCTTTTTTTTCTATCAAAGGCGGGCTCTGTTTATTTCTTTTTCGTCCCGCTCTTAGAATGGGTGATTGGGTGAATGACGGGCATGTTTAAAAGGATACGTGACGTCATACACATCGGGTGAATGATATCCGCAGCTTTAACAAAGAATACAGACACATGTTGCTCTTACTATAGACAGTTAATGTCTTTCTGTCTACTGAATGGGGTGATGATGCCGCCCGTCTATACATTGTCTCCTTCTTGTGGATAATGCCCTCACGCAGCGTTTGTCTTCTTAAGAAACCACCATTGGCAACGAAGAGTTGTAGCATTAGTGTCATCATTTTGTGACATAAAGACAATCGTTGTGTGGGTAATAGAACAGAGATATACTTTCATTATAATGGAATGAAGACATTTCTCTCCGCTTCATTGTTCTCAAATGGCGAGAGAGGGCTTTTGTGCTACATGGGATTTATTGTTGCACTTTGATTTTTGTTTCTATACGAAAAGATTTAAGACAACAGCTTCAAAGAGAAGTAAAGACGCGATGACAAAAAGTGTCACCTAGTGCTGGGAGGTGGAAATTAGTTTAAATAAATTTCAAAGCACGTAGTTTATTGAAGGAAATTTTGTGTGTTTGCATAATTTTTAGCCGAATTTAACTGCCTTTGTTGACGAAACAATAAATAGACAGTTGAGAGAGGGGGAGTATAAAAAGTACTCGCAAGGCCAAAGACAATGTAAGCACGTCTTTAAAACTCAAGCAAGACTCTATCCGCAAAAACCCACCTACCGCTTCATTTAAATGCAAGTTAAGCTTTTGTAGGAAAGATTTAATAAAAAATCGACAGCTCCACAACGTTTGACTATAGTTTCTCAGTAACCCCACAAGTTTTGTCAACCGTTCAATGTTTGCAAGCATTTGTAAGCAGACTACTACCATTCACAATTAAAAGAAGTATTGGTCTAAGAACTCAGCTCTGCGTTACACCACAAAAAATCGTTGTTTTATTTTTCACGATTCTAAAAAATGTCTTTTTATACATGCCAGCATTTGATAAAAGTCCACAAACAGGCACAAAAAATATTGACCGCAGAAGTCAACCCTAAGGATGGTGTATCTCTGCGAATAATAAAAATAGATCTCTCATTGTCGATCTTCAGTCGCCATATGTGGTTTACCCTTTAACATTGGCAAGGTTGCCAGTTATCCTACAAGAGAGATAAAAGAAATTAAAGCACTGGGCAACAGAATTAGCCTTGTGGTACACCACTTAGGATCTGAAATTTCAGGTGAAAGCACGTGTTACTTTCTATTTTGGGATGATAACACATTTTAGAGGAATGAAGAGCTGGTGAGAGCGTTTGGGGTGATGTACCACTTCTGTTGAATTTCTTAAGTACCCCAAAGCTCAGAGATAGGAGAAACCCATCTCAAAAAATCTGGTGGGAGAACCACTGAGTTGGTATTTTTGTGTTCAAAGGGAAAATACTACGAACATTGTCGAGCGCTACAGTAAGACGGGCCTAAGAATTCTTAGATTATACAAATGAAAGAACACCTGCCTTTTGATTGGCCTCAGACTAAAAATGATCCAAAACTGGGAGGCCTATAAGTATTTGTTGAAGTCGAACCGCACAGGCGAAGCAGTATTAAATTATGGTTCCCTTCACGTCTTCCTTAAAATAAATAACAGCTTTTTCCAAGAAAATATTCAGTCTGTCAAGATTTATAAATATAGTTTTTGCATTGTCTTTTTCAAACCATAGTTTCCCGTGGGTTGAGATAGATTCTAAACGTAGAAACTAGGTGAAACGGGCATCTTCCAACTGAAAAAATATAAAAAAGAGATGAACAACAAAAGCAGCCCTTTAGAATACGAATTTGTCTGTTATATGGAAACCTTCAGTCTGTCCTGGTAGAGCCTCCTAAATTATCACAAAAACCAGCCGTCAAGACAAATATAGCCACTTTTTGAAAGCTGATGAACACTTTTGAATGTTAAATACTGGTTGAATTGACGATTTCAAGGTCTCAGTCCTTGACAGAAGAAAATCGGAAGCGCAATTGTCCTCACACATTTCGAAGAGACCCTAATATAATTTTAGGTATCTTCGACTCGAACTAGGGCAATAACGACGGTCCATGATTTTATTCGTGGGACCAAACTATGAACAAAGAGATATTTTAAATCCCTCATAGAGGAGACCTTTGAGGAAGATCACCATAAAGACCGCCGGTAATGACCTGGTTCGAATCAGAGTCTCTTGTAGGTACGATTTTCTTCTATTAAAACAAACATCTGCAACAACCCTCGGCTCTAAGACTGATAATACATGGAGGCTTCCATTTTGACTAGGTCAACGAACCTCAAAATAAGTAGCAGCGATAAAAGACCCCTTTAATTTTTATTATTTTTTGTTAATTCGGGTTAAAGTGATAGCGGGTCACCCCAACGGTGCACTCACATATAGTTACATATATACAGTGAATCAAAAAAGTATTGGCACACGGATTATTTTTGAAGAAAGTTTCTTTCGGTGGTAAACAAAAGTCTTAGTTCGCTTAACTCCACGTTAATAAGCCAGAGAATTTTTGGAGTAATGTCGTATTCAGCGACGAGTCAAAATGCAACCTTTTTAGCTCAGATGGCTCACAAAAAATATGGCGAAAGCCCAACAAAGAACTACAAGAAAACAACATCACTAAAAAAATTAAACACGGCGGTGGTAATCTTATGGTGTGGGGGTGTTTCGCGACATCTCGAATGGGCAATTTGATTTTTATAGACGAAAAAATGAACAAGTTGGCGTACATGAACATTTTAGAAGAAAACTTATACCCAAGTGTTGAGAAGTTGGGATTAAAGGATCAGCAATGGTTGTTTCAGCAGGATTATGACCCGAAACACGCTTCATAACTGGTCCAAGAATGACTTATTTACCATTGTAAACAAATAAAACTCCCGTTGCAGTCACCAGATCTGAATCCTATTGAGCATATTTGGCACTTTTTAGAAAAAAAGTAAGATAATACAATATAACCTCTTAAGCATCATAAATGGAAGCCTTGTGCACAGAATGGAAAAATATTACCATTTAGGAAGCCTCCAACCTAGTGGGAAGTATGAGTCGACTCTTAGAAGCAGTCATAAAAGGCTTAAAATTAATTATTTTTTTTATTAAAATTGGATATTTCTTTTAAAAGTGTGCCAATACTTTTTTGATATGAATTCGTGGTTTCTTTTGGTTAAATTAATATTACAACCTAACAAAAAATTAAATTATTTTTGTTTCTGAAAATAAAAGTGTGTCAATACTTTTTTGACTCACTGTATATATATAGTACATATCTTCGCCAAACCACTCTGGTACACGTAAAATAAAGGGACCGTTCTCCAACGGAGATTTATAACGTTTTAAAACTGTCGGATTTTTCGTTTTTCCCTGATTCTCAGGTTTTCTTGGCATTTTCGGATTTCCTTCTTCATCGGGACGACGTTTCGGATCTTTTTTTGTTTTCAGGATCAGTGATCAATTTATACAGATATAATATAGGTTCATTTCTTCCTTGCCAATTGTTGCACTTAGATTTAGTCAAACTAATAACGCGAACTAACTAAAAAATTTAATATTATTGGCGGTCGAACCAAAGAAAAATCCAAATACAATGCCCAAGCGCAACGTTCTGAAACAACAAGTGCTGATTTCCCGGCTGCTCAGCTAGGGGTAGGTTCAGTAGAATGTAGCTAATCGCTTGGGTGAAAGTGTAGGAGATGATTTTAAGACGCGTAAATACGTTTTCTTGTATTCCAAACAATACGGGTAAGAGAAAAACCTTCAAAATAAGTAGCAGTGAACGTTACTCAATCAAGTTCAGTTGGAATAGGATTTAGGTGTTAAGCAGAGTTGTCAGAGAGTTTACATGTTCAACAAGATGCATATTGCCCGCTTAATGAGAAACATACAAATAGATAAAATTAGCTTTTTCCCAGTTTACCTTTTTGCAGGCTACTAATTCAGTATCAACACGAACCCAATTAGAGTAACACGATCACGAGAGACATCGCGAAGCTCACGAAAACAACATTTCGTAATCAAAAAAAAAAAAAAAAAACCATAACAATGTAATTTTTACTAGTAAACTAATAAAAAACAGAATTTCGGTCGTAAAATTCAAACAATACTCATTGCAGTAACGATGCACGCGAACAATGCACGCTTAACAAGCAAATCGCTCTAAATGGGTTTGTCAATCAAAAAAAAAAAATTAGAGGTTTTGTGCTGAACATATTTATTGAACTCAGTGATTGCGTTGAAATGTTTTATTATGCTTTTTTAATATGGCCAACTATACATCAACGAATGGACGAATGGACGGACAATAATGCTCTCGCAGTTGTAGAAGTAGAACTTCTGTTACGAGTTGTCATGGAATAAGCAAGCACAATCAATGCTTTCGAATGATATTATTCATATTTTTTATTTACTGCCATAAAAACAATGTCAGCTATTAAAATGTAATGAAGAAGTATGTTTGCCGCTTTCGCGAAGAACACAAGCCTCTTGGGTGGCAACACAAAACGTTCCCTACTGTGTTCCTCATGACATCTACAAGCATATTTGGCAAAGAAAGGGAAATGCAATTCACCACAAATAGGCCTTTTAGTGGACACCAGATAAAAGATATTGATTGCCTTGCACATATTAAGAAAGCTGTTTCCAAATTATGGTAAAAGCGGGACTAACAAACTACTTCGTTATGACAGATCATCTCCGTAGGCATCATCACTGGCCATACTCTTCTAAGAAGCAACGCAATGAAACTTTAGTTTAAGGGCGCTGCAGTGACTAGGGGGCTCACGGGGATATACCTCATTTTCTCTGTCACTTCCCGAATCTTTGTTTTTCGACAAACAGGACAAAGTTCTTGGGGATATTGTGTTGTCTGGATAACATTGGTTTGGGCTTTCTTCTATACTTTTTACTTACTTATCTGGCTCTCGACCCGTGAAGGGTTCCTGCCTGAGACACGGCTGCCTTCGATCCTCTGCGATCCCGGGCACGTTGCTTCTAATTGTCTAGACTGGGTATTTGAAACGTAGGTTTGGTCTTCCTTGTCGTCGCGAACCTGAGGGGTGGGATTCGAAGATGCTCTTGGCTGGAGCTCTATTTTCCATTCGCTCGACTACATCCACATCTTGGTACAGCTTATAGATTTCGCGGTTATATCTTCTCCTCGATTGACCCTCCTCGCACACAAAACCGAATATCCGTCGAAGTTTTAGCTCCCCTTTCCTGCTTATTGTCCAGCACTTGGCGCCGTATAGCAGAACTGACAGGATAAGGGTTCTGTAGAGCATGCACTTTGTCCTTCGACTTAGGAGTTTTGAACCCATTTGTTTTGCCGAATCCAAGTGGCAGCGGTTTCCTAGGGTAATTCTTCGACGGATCTCCACTAAGATGTCATTTGTGGAGTGATATTTACCCCGAGGTAGATAAACTCCTTAACTACCTTGAAGTTGCTGCTATCAACAGTGACATTATGTCCTCATTCACTTCAAGGCCAACTAGTTTCGCCTGTTCTTCAATAGCCGTGAAAGCCTCTATCACGGCACGCTGGGATATCGTCCGCATACCCCAGCAGCTGGACTGATCTGTTGAAGATAGTGCCTTCAGTGTTGACACTAGCCCTGCGCACTATCTGCTCGAGAACAATATTGAAGAAATCAAACTACAGCGCATCTCCTTGCCGAAATCCGGTTCATGTTTGAATGAGTTCAAATGAGCTGCTGCCAAAACGCACATTGCACCGCGTGTTTTCTACAATTTGTACATCCCACCTGGGGCCTATTACACAACGCGACAATAGTACTATTAGGACAAGTGATTTAAGGCAACTTGTAGAAAATTATTATAAATAATAAGGTTCCGCAGTTTTGGAGCACGTTAAATGTCCAGGTGTGACTTTCCTAATTTTAAGTATACAATAAATGGATCACCGTGATTACTTGAATTCTTTGCGTGACAGTTTTCCACACATATCGGCCGGCAAGTTAGTAATTTCATAAATGGCATAAACCAAAAAGCTCAACCAACCCTATTAAAATAAGATTGCCGAACATTCCTTTAATAGATCAATTGTAATGCCAGGTGTGTTGCATGTGGCGCCATCATCTCCGAACCACATATCAACGATATTAAGTATATCCAATTGTTAAAAAAAAAATATCATCTAACGACATCATCGACAAAAAAATACAGTCAAATCCACATCTTCGTCTCTTAGAGCATACAAATTTCTCTTATTTACAAAATCATTAAGAATAAGCTTCATCGCTGAGGATGATCTTTTGATGAAATTCCGGATTTTCTTCAAACTTTCGCAGAGCCGAAACGGAGAAGTCTCAAACGGTAAAAGGGCTCAAGTTGATGAGTTATATTTGTCTTATAAGGGTGTAGAGCAAAATTTCCGTTAACTGTGTATTGCAGAGTCTTCAGCTGATCAGTTGTTCATGAATGTTAGGATGTTCGCGCTTTTAACAAGCTCCAATGACTAGAAATGCATTCCTTGACTCAAACATTATTGTTAAACAGATCCATGCGGGTTAGGTAGGTTTAGTTTAACCTAAAACCGGACACCTACAAGCAGGATGTCTCTGTCGAAAGTTTTCAAGCAATTTTGTATTACGGAGGACGGCAAGCTTGGCCGCGTGCGTACTAATAAGCCGGTGACCCGTACTTAATGCCACGACGTCTGCACCCGTTCTAGAGGTTCTAAGTTGCAAACTCATTGTAAGCACGAAACATCTTCGTGGATATTGCGCAATTAATCAGCTTCGACAACCTAATTTCAGCGTTTGAGGTAAAATGCAAGAAAAATTTTATCCGACTTCCTCCGCCGCAGCGTTCCTATTTCTTATTGATCTCTAAGTCTATAAAACTGCCACGGCCCTGTTACTATAATCCTTGATGAGCTTGGATGTAGTCGTCACGGTTAAATCGAGAGCTTTGATCGCGGCGTGAATAGAAAAGTGAAAAAAGTGTCTTGCACGCCTCCCGGGTATCAAGGACGTCTGATTGGTAGACGCTCGAAATGGTGGGGGGAACGGAACAATATGCATGTATCGAATTTTCGGATTCTCATGTAAAAACGCAATTTTACTCTGTCCATAGGGTCTTGCGGAACACCATCCAGTTGCTCTTAGCCTTGCCGCACTATGCGACGAATGTTCAGAATCGCTGGTTGGACTTGACGAAAGAGTTTCTATGGTTCCAATTCCGTCTGTTCTTTGGGAACAGGCCACCATAAAGGCCTCTATTTGCTGATTTTGTTAAAAGTCTATAACCAACCTAGTTTAGCTGGAATGATCTAGAATGATGCTAGAAGTCAATCTTCTTCAGGAATTCCTCCATACAGATTCTTTATGCAGTGGCAATTATTTTGTTGACACCTTGAGACTGACTGACTTTCAGCACACATTGTTATAAATTTACCGTTTTTCTTTCGAAAGTTCCGCATTTTCCCACAAGAATACAGAGTTGTAAAGATTAGGTATTGTGTGCATTCTTGCCAAGCCTCCCTCTCAACTAATTATTTATTTACTTCCATTGCGAAGGACTTTCCCTACCCATACCAACCAATCCCGCCCATCATTAAACTCAAGAAACTCCTTCAGCATTCTCTCGCATAAAGTGTTGTAAAAACAAAAACTTCAAGTACTCTTCTCCTTGGTGCTGAGTTAAAACTTGAAAACTTAACAACACTAAATTAAAAACAAAAAAATTATATAAGAAAAAGCTCGAAGGATCTACTTAACAGCGCTGAACAGAACATACCCGAGGTTGGTTGGATGAATACGCGAAAATGTCTGCAATGTCAATCGCCTTCTCTCTCTCTCTCTCTCTTCAACACCCTTCCCTCGCCGAAGAGAAAAAAAAACCTCCCTGAAGTAGACGACTAATTTCATGCAACAGGAAGGAATTACATCGGGAAAAAAACAAACCGTACATACTTACATCTGTATCCGTTGCCTACTTACATTGAATATTCTACACATGCAAACAAATTTTACAATTTTACATTTTTTTTATATAAATTTAAAATGTTCGTCCGCCGTTGCAGATCCTTCTTGATTCCTTCTATTTGCCGAAGCATGAAATTTAAGCTTAATCTCGAACATTTTTTTTTTGTTGGCAAATACGGGACAATCATACAAGGATACTACAAAGCAAAACACTACACACTCGCGCATGCAAAAATCCTTTCTCTCAGAGTGTTTTGCATTGAATTTCATTTTGGGAATATCTCGAACTATATAACAATACATGTCTACGTAGTGCAGGAAAAAGGATTTTATTCCTTTTGTTAGTTGAAAAATGAAAAATAGTTATCCTGAGCACCACAGAAAAAAAAAATAAATCACATATATATATTTCTCTTGTTAAAGGATGAATTATTCAAAAGGGCTCAATTGCTGTTGATTCTTCTGCTTCTCACACTCTTTTTTTTTTCAAATGAACAGGATACGCTGTATGCAATCGTTATCTTTGAAGTGCTTGCATCGATTTTTTGTTTTGTTTTTTTTTTTTTTCATTTTCGTTTGCGAAAAGGATTGGAAAGGATGTTTGTCATACAGAGAGATGGGAATTGGGAAATAACAACGATGCCATGGGAATAAGGAATTTTGATTGATCCCTAGCTGCTGCAAGGATCCTATTTTTCTTCTTTATTAATTGCTTCAGATCCTTGGAAGTGAAATTGAGTTTTATTCCAAGATTCAGTTGTTTCTGAAGTGATTGAGAATGATAATCAGATGGAAAATGAGGAAGTGATTGGCTTGAACTTGAAGCGTTGGAAGTTAATTGTTTCCTGTTGGAAAGAACGAATGATGGATGAAGTGTACTAATTAAAAAGAAAACTAATTGCGAATGTTTGTTCAAGTAGCTGATGAAGGAGGAAGAAAAGATGTTTCGCTGACGCAACTAGTCGGGCGTATACGCAACTTTTTCCGGTGCAGTAAAGTGAGCAACTCTGATTTTGGTTTGTTGACTTACGAAACAGGTGGAACTCTGATGATGAATTGATTTTTACGTCAAAAACATTGAGGAAAGTTATTTCTTACAGCGCCCCTTGTGAGGGTTGTTCAAGATGATTGATAACAAGACATGGAAACATTGCAACATTCGAGGCAATATTGATGATCCGACAAAAATCGGCAGAAAGGGCTGTAATTTCCGTACCTAAGTTGGCAGGGAGACAGCTTACAACAAGTTACAGTTTGGCGTGGTTTTTGGTCAATATTACAGTCTGGAACTACTACATAACACTTTTTTATTTCAAATAAGGCGGCGTTGAGTATTACATTTTTCTTCTGCGGTTGTATTGTTAAAGGTGTGGAATGAAACTCGCTATCTCGGCTGAGCACTTCTTTCAGAAATTCCAAGAAATCAGCGATAGGCAGAAGATGATGACTTAGAGAGTCAAGGGGTATCAATGTGTTTCGATCCCCAATAAGTTTTAATATACAATTTGACAACTTTGATCTGAACCGACTTCTTGTCTTACGTAAATCAATCATAATGATTAATTTCGGTTAGGTTGAAGTGGCAGACGGTGAGTCCGACTCACTTAGACCAAAAAGAGGTCCGTTGCGATACCACGTGCATCTAAACTTTTACTCGTTTAACCATTTGGAGCTCTGTTTACAGCGGAAGAGATTCTTAACGTCAGTAGTAGATAAATAGATCTTCACAATTTGTCATGGAAGAAGCCACCGAGATGGACCTTATGTTTATGGGCGAGAGCAGGACAAGTGCAAAGAAGTTGTTGGACTGTCTCCTCTTCTTCCTCGTCCATGCAGCTTCTGCTCAAGTCATTTCATTACATGCGAAGCCTAGTTGCATGCCTGCCTATAAGACAGTGTCCAGTGATGACACCCATTGTAAAGCTACCGTGCAGTCTTTTTAGAGAGAGTGTTTCAGATCCAACTTAGGCCAAATCCACTTTGTGACTAGACAAGTTGTGCCACAAGTCCTCCTAAGGTTAGTTTTCTGAATAGTTTTCAATTTTATCATTAGTTTGCGGTTCCGTGCTTTGCGAGTTTGTTAGCCTTGAAGTTCCATAGAATATCTCTATCCAGCAAAGGTGAATATTGAAATGCTTCAACATCTTCTTCAGAGAGGATCGGCATTCTAGGGCCACTTTAGAGTTTAGAGAAACTGAGTCTAGTGATTTTAAGGCCGATCTTCCGCGAGTTCACTTTCGTCCCAGAATGAGCTGGATGGAATGGTGACCGAGGGAGTAGTACGAAGGGCAAAACTCATGCATAGACAAGCTGATCTCTGAACTTTGCTGAGTTTGTTGCGATTTGTCGCAATGTCTGAGGCTGTCCACCAGACCACCATCCAGGAGATGCGATGGATAGGATCAGGTACTATGAAAAGACAAAATTGCGACATATATTACAGTTGTAACAAAAGATTGCACATGTTTGGATGCGGATTCGTCGTGGGAAATCGGCTTAGATCCAAAGTAATGGACTTCAAGCCGATAAGTGATCGCCTGGCTGTGATCCGCATCAGAGCTACATTCCAAAATATTAGCCTAATATGTGCACACGCCCCTACCGACGAGGCTGAGGACCCTATCAAGGAGGACCAAAAATTGTACTCGGGGACTTCAATGCTAAAGTCGGCAAGGAAAACATCTTCGGCGGATTAGTTGGTAAGCACAGCCTCCACGAAACAACAACAGATAACGGCTACCGACTAATTGACTTGCAGCAGCTTGTAATACGGTGATAAGTAGCACTAGCTTTCCCCGACTAAGGATCCACACATCAACCTGGCGCTCTCCAGACGGTCAAACCGCCAACCAAATCGACCATGTGCTAATCGATTCGAGGCACGCATCCAACATCTTGAATTGACACTTCGAGGGGCAAACGTCGACTCTGACCATTTTCTTGTTGCAGCTAGATTCAGAGCTCGACTGTCCAACGAGAAGAAGCTGCGAACTGAACAAAAGAAGAAATAGAACGTTGGGCGCCTTAGCACAACTGGAGTCGCCAGAACCTACAAAGAGCGTTTAAGAGTTTAAGAGTCTGCATCCCGATTAACAAACATCGACTATTGTAATGCAGTAAAACATTGCCATTCAAAGAAAACTGCGTGCCGTTAAAAAAGAAATGTTATTTTCCTGAATCAAATATTTGGATTAATAATGATGTTCGCCGCCTCAAAAACTTAAAAAATGTTTATTACAAATAATGGAAAAGAACAAATTGCTACTGTGATAACCTCTTATACACTGACTGCAGACATAACCTAAAAATTGTTTATATTAATTAACAAAATTAAAAGTGATTTTAAAAAGAATCCTAAAATTTTCTGGAAATACATTAAATCAAAAAAAATATGGAGTTTAATAATCACGTATCAAGTAAAGAAGATGAAATATGTAATATGTTTGCTGACTTCTTCCAATCAAAATATTCAAGCATTGAATTATTGACACCTAATAATATTTCCTCCAATATAAAACCAAACTGCGATATTCCGACACTTAGACTGACAGTTTCCGTTATTGCGGAAATCTTCGTTCATTGTATCTTTACACAAAAGTGGGAACAAACATCAGTTGGAAAATTATAGAGGAATAGCTAAACTGTCCTGTATACCAAAACTTTTTGAGAAAATTATTTGTAACCATGTACAATTTTATTGTCCTAACGTTTCTGCTGATGAACAACATGGTTTTTGTCCAAAAAAAGTCAACTGTGACAAATTTAATTGAATTTATATTGCGGTGCAATGAGAACATGGTGAAAGGCTTACAAACAGATGTCTTTTATGCGGACTTTAGTTAAGCGGTTGATAAAGTGAATCACGTTGTTCTGTTAAAAAAAAACTTGAATTATATAGATTCCCTAAATGGATCTTGAAATAGTTTTCTTCTTAAGTAATCGTAAGCAAAATGTGAAGTTCAAAAATTTGTTGTCAAAAAATATAGTTGTTTATTCTGGTGTCCCCCAAGGAAGCCACTTTAGCCCACTTTTATTCCTGTTGTGTATTAATGACCTATGTCTTCGTGTTAGTTATGCTAAGATTTTACTTTTTGCGGATGACAGTAAACTGTTTTACTCATATTGTGAAGGATATATCTTCTTGCAGCATGATATTGATGTTATGTGTAAATGGTGTAATGGTGTAAACTACATGTTCCTAAATCTTAAGATATGTAAATCCATGACATTCACGAGACGTCACAACCTTAATCAACATACTTATTTTATTGATGGCGAAGCAGTTGGAAGTTTAGATCGATTTAAAGATCTTGGAGTTATCTTTGATAAGAAGCTGGACTTAAACTTTCATTTAGATTTTATAGTGAGCAAGGCAAGAAGCCGATTGGAAGTCATAAAACGATCTTCAAACTTTGGAAAAAAGAAGAGACATATCTGAAGCTATTTTTGTGTTTTGTGTTCTAACAGGTAGCACAAACTCTTAAAAAGTTAGCCAAAATTAACACCAGATCGAGAATAACAAGGAATTCGGATTTTTTATAGCAGAGTACGTCTAGATGCAACGGACCCATAAATAACCTGATTTCAATATATATAATCATATGCTGGAGTTTAGCCTTACAAAAGATAAAGTGAAAGAAATATTAAGAAAAATGTAACATAAATATTTATATTTGTTTTGTAATTAAAATGTCAATATTGAATAACTGTGACTAAATGTTTGTAGTTAAATAAATAAATAAATAAAAACTGCATCAAAACAAATCTTATAAAATGTTTTCGTGGTTTTATACCCTATCCTAAGGTTATATTAATTTTGACACATAGTTTGCAACACCCCTTAATATTCGTCGCAGACCCCTAAAAGTATATATATTTATGATCAGGACCAAAATCTAAGACTATTTAGCAATGTCCGTCCGTCCGTCCGTATCAACTTTTGAGGCCTTTAAAGTTCCTAGCAAGGAAGCTGAAATTTGGAATATATACGCCCTAGGGCTCCGGAATGGTAAAGTGTTAAAATTTTCAAAATACGCCCACTGCCACGCCCACAGTTTAGAAAAAACCGTTTTGAGGCTTAAGTTAGAGAGATATAGTTGTACAACCTTAACAAGATATGTAGTTACTGCCCCCCTTTATAAATTTGTCATATAAAGTTTTTGGCCACGCCCACTTTTTGGGGGCGTTTTTTCAAAAAAAATATTTATTTTCTATAAACTTCATAGAATGAAATAAAATGCTATCCATCATCTTCCTAATGCTTTTTTTCTTTGGGGTACATAGGGATAAGGATAGGGTATCATACTGTTCGCCCCAAGCGGACTGTAGCCTTTCCTTATGTTTTTTTTTCAATTCGATCACTCGGTTTTTTTGTTGCAGGATTCCAGATAGGACAGCAGTTTGCGAGTATCGAACGGACCATTTAACAAAATAAAGTGCTTTCAAAGTGTAAGGATCCTTGAATTCCAAGGAGTTTCTTTTTAGAAATCCTAAAACTGAGTTAGCTTTACCTTAAACATGACAGACATGTTGATCAATAGTAAACTTATCGTCAAAAATCACGATTAAACCGTTACTGTCACCCACTCCTAGTAGTTTGGTATTATTTAGACTATAATCAAAAACAAGAGGATTTGCAATACAAGTAAAAGGTAAAGTATGGCACTTAGGATACAACCATCAAAACTTTACTGAACTTAAAGACTCCGAGCAATAATTTAGAACAATTGGGTAAAAACCGTTAGTTTTTTGACAACATTGTTTTTTAGACGTTTTAAGGATATATTTCAATGTTTGCTCCTGAGTGAATAATTAAAAGGTATCATCTTTCCGTGGAAAAGGTCCTTAAAGTCATTGTCATCTAAATTTGTATGGTTGCAATAAATTTTTGACTAGAAATAATATTTGCGATTGTATTTTTTTTTGTTTTATAAATTCTCATTGCTCATCACCTTCGGACAGGAGAAAATTTAGTCCGCCAGAGATGTTCTCATATAAATGTTGTCGTTGTATTCTTCCGGAAAAATGTTTTTCAGCAGCGAATCCCAAAGTATGGGAATGAAATTTCCGTATTTTTTCTGTGTTAACCTTGACCCGTTTTGTTCAGTATATTCTCTGAATGGCTTCATGTAGCCCTTCAACAAACAACGCCCTTCATGCTTGAATTGATTAATCGGGAATTATAGGCCCAATGTCATAGCACATCACCCCATTGCGGCAGCATAACAATTCCACGGAATTTTCCATACTTTTAATAGCAAAAAATTTCCCTTAAACTGTCATTTGCCTTTGGGTTTTTTTTTGTACAAACAAATGTGGAACACACAATGGGAACGAACAATAATAATTGTAATTCTGTGTCAATTCATTGCACGAGAACAACAACGGCAACGACGACCAACTGCGTCCGCCCCCGAACAAGTGTCTTTTGGATGAAATTCTATTCGAATCCAGTGCTGGTATCCGTAATTGCATATGCACTCGCAGCTTACATGCACTTAGTGCATATACTTACATATGTGTGCGGGGGCAAACGTGCCGTATACAGTTCTACGGCTTTTTATAAATGCAGGGCGCAAGAGATCTGCCAAGGGTAGGGAGGACGAATATAAAATGGAAATTTATTTCATTTTGTGACTCTCTGTGTGTGCCGCAAACAACATGTACACATTTTATGGCTATAGGACGCGTCCAAACATACATTAGATATATGTATACGGCATCTATTCCATAAAATGTGAAAATATATTTCCGCAAAAGTTCGGTGGCAATTTGTTTTTAATGGACACATGCAACTAAGTTGAACGAAATTATGAGTAGTTTACGTTTGTGGTACCGCCGGTGTGGTCTAGGCTAATGGCTTTCAATATTTTTCATTTTGAATTTCATTGTGAAATTAGTTGATTGCATTCTGTTGTGCGTGCCTAATGACAGCTGCCACAGCTTTTGTCAGTCGCTCTAAGGTGGGGAACATTTAATGAGCTTTTGATGGCCTTTCAAAAAAAACGGGAAACAAGGAATGGGAGACGTTATTTAATTGTTTGATAAATTAAATACCATTAACGAACTATGAAAACCTCAATATCAACTATTTTCATGTGATCGATTCTTAAAAAAGCTTAATTCATCAGTTTTTTTCTTGATACAGAACTTGTCTCTGCTTTCGGCTTGAATCGTTTTCAACTTTGCCCTCGCGTAGGCTTCCTCCATGTTCGATTATGAGAACCAAACACGTGATTGACACTTTGGTTGGCGATGACGCAAAAGGCTCAACAGTTCCAATCGGGTCACAACAGTTGATTTATTACATTTTTAACGATCTGTGATGTCCTTTGGGTTACTTCAGCGGCTGATGATATGCAATCGTTTTTCCCTCCGTACTTACGGTCTGTTGAGATATCCGACAGTAAGTAAAATATGAGGGGAGACTACGATAACTTTGGCGCCGAAAATTTAATACTATTTTTGGTAAAAGGGTTAAATCTTGCCCCGTTTAGGCGGGAAGAGCAATTTAAAAAAAAAATACTTGAAACGGAAAATAGTGTATTAAAACACAATGGCAACACTTACAAAAAAGTGCAATAGCAGTTTTGAAAGCCAGGAATTCACTGTTTCATATTTGTTTTTAAATTTAGTTATTTCCATGAATAGTTTTTGAAAAATTGACCAACAAACTCAAAATTTTGAAAAAAAAAAAATAAAATATTTTTTAGAATTGGAAAACCAAACACTAAATTTTGCTGCTTGTATTTACTGCCCCTATTTGTTCCTAATCGAACACAGAAAATCATAGAGTTCTATATTATAAAAAAGTATTTTAAACATATATATCTGAACGATCTTTGAGAAAGAATGTAAAAGAGACGAGACAATAGGTACCTCGATTCAATTTGGCCTTCAAGTAATTAAAGTCCAAGCTGAAACAAAGATATAACCGTCTACTCTCGAGGCTAGGTAAATCAATAAGCTGAAGTCGATTAATATAAGGGGGAAGGGTATAGTAACGTCGTCGGCATACAACTTGAATGTTTTAAGATAGGCACTAAGTCGTTTATAAATAAACTAAATAAATTCGCACCCAAGTGACTGCCTTGTGGAACTCCAGAATTTACTGTGAAATAAATCGATTAACAACCATTAAATACGATTGCATGAGATCTGTTTAATAAATATGATTCAAGCCAATGTAAGAAACTTAACCTAAACCCCATTTTTTTTTCAACTTTAAAAGTAAGACGCCATGGGGAATTTTATCAAACGCTTTGCTAAAGTCTGTGAGAACAAAATCTGTTTGTTTTCTTTTTAGCTTGAAGGAGTCAAATTCATGATTGTGTAAGTTCAAGTGTAGATTTGGATCGACAATGGATTTTATGTAAAAATGTAAGGATTGACATGTGATAACTTCAATTAATTTGGAAATTGTCGAAAGTCTTGTGATTGGACGGTAATTTTCAATATCATATCTTTTTTTTACCTTTCTTAAAAAGACAACTTTCAAGCCGCAGGAAATTTACATGGAGAAAGAGAATGGCTAAAATAGAAATCCGAAACGACAATTTATCAACACATTTGGTAGCATGCAATCTGATACATGATTGTCATCAAGGTAGGATGTAAACCTTTATATAGTTTCGATGCTACCATCAAAATGTATATTAGGCAAGTCAGTGGAATAATTCAAATGATCAAAGAGTTTGTCATTAACGTCAAGATTATTACAGTTCGAATATGCAGATTAAAAGAAGTCGATGAATAAATTAGGTATTACTAATGGGTTGTGAAGTTCTTTTATATTCAGACGAACTGACCACAATTGTGGTCTTTTTTTTTTGCGGTTATAAATTCCAAAATGTTTGGATTCATTTTTATCTTTTGAATGTAATTGAAGTACTAAAAATCCGAAGCTTTTATAAAATCAATTCTTTTATAACAATAATCAGATAAATCCGATTTCGTATTTTCCTATAGATCCACTATATTTTGTTTCTTTGGTTTTTTAAACTCACTGTCCTACCATACTGGCTTTAAAAACATTAAATAAGACTTTAGAAAACAATGATAACACATTAATTTTAATGGTACGGGGATTTCAAACCTAAAGTCGGAAGGTAAAACGTATTTGAACGTGCAAGCTTTCCGAGAGGCAAACTGACAATTTTCTAGTTGCAGTTATATCCAGAACTCTTTTAGCAGACAGACGGCTGCTACCACGGCCACTCGCCTCAAAGCAACTTCTCAATGGACCGATAGTGAAATCGGCCACTCTGCAATTCTGAACATACTCAGAATCCCTTCTAGGAACGTAGACTACATCACACCCCAACTGCTGTTCGACAAAAACTTCCAGATATCCATCCCCCCTAGATCCTTTTGGGAGGATGCCTTGCCGGAGGAAGAATCAATCCATTTTTACACGTACGGTTCAAAAACAAATGATGGGGTGGGTGGAGGTGTCTTCTCAGACTGACTAAATCTCAATCTCTCCTTCCGTCTTCCTAATCATTGTAGTGTTTTCCAGGCGGAAATTATGGCGATAAAGGAAGTCTTGTCCTGGCTAAAAAAGAATGTGGTATCCGTAAAGGATATTCGAATCTTTTCTTTATTAACTCTTTAGTAGCCCTAGATTACCGATCATCTCTAAAGGAGATGGTTGAGAAGTTTAACATTCACCTTTGCTGGGTGCCGGGGCATAGAGACATTCCGGGTAACTGCAAGGCCGACGAACTCGCCAAACTTGGAACTATCCTCTCAATCTTGCCTGAAAAGGGCTCCTTAGGCATACCAGTTTCCACGTGCAAGCTCTTGTTTAAACTGGATGCAATAGAAAAAACTAACCACAGATGGACAAATGGTACAACTTGTCTGACAACGAAGCAGATTTGGCCTAGGCTAGATCTTAGACGCTCAAGGAGCTTGATTTCCCATAATTGGTCGCACATTGGTGCTGCAATTGGTGTCATAACTGGACACTGTTTGTTAGGCAGACATGCAACAAGGCTTGGTGCCTATTCCAATGACTTCTGTAGGAGCTGTATGGATGAGGAGGAGGAGGAGACTACTCTACACCTTCTTTGCGCATGCCCCTCTCTCTCCCGAAAGCGAAATCTCCATATGGGGGCCTTTTTCTATAATGATCTTAATGATCTAAACTCAACCGACCCAAAAAGTCTCTCACGGTTTATTAGCACCTCAAAATGGTTCAACGTGTAGGCAGGAACTTGAGATCCACGTGGTATCACAATGGACCTTAGGTCTAAGTGAGTCGGACTTCTATCCGACTGCCAATTCAACCTAACCTAACCTATATCCAGAACCCGACTTTCCATCGAGAAGAAGCTGCGAACTGCTCAGAAGAAGAAATATAAGACTGGAACGCAGAACCTTTAAGACAGCTCAGTTTCATCTCTGCTCACCAAATTCATCCTTTAACATTTCTATTGTTTCACGAGCTGTGTGGCATGTGGCACCGTCTTGATGAAACCACATGTCAACCAAGTTGAACTCAGCCAACTGGGGAAAAAATATCATGGCTCGATATCGTTCGCCGTTGACGGTAATGTTTCCTCCCTGTCGTCTTTGAAGAAAAATGGACCGATGATACCACTAGCCCATAAACCACACCAAACTGTCGTTTTTTCGGGATGCATCGGTAATTCTTGTATGGGTTGTGGCTGTTCATCACTCCAGGTGCGACAGTTTTGCTTATTTACGTATCCGTTGAGCCAGTAATGAGCCTAATCGCTGAACACAATTTTTCGATAAAAAAGCGGATTCTCACGTTTTTTCACAGAGCACGAATTTTTGATAATAAATTTCAATAATTAGCAATCGTTGCTCGTTAGTAAGAAAACTTTTCACTTTGACAGATGACGTTTGCACGTCATTACTAACCAGTGCAGCCACCGTGACAAACTTAACTCTTAAAAAATCACCCTCTACCAGGCAGGGTGAGAATTTACTTTTTTGTGATGTATTGGTACACAATCATTTAGTACATTTTTGAAGATAGCTTTAAAAGAAGGAAATTTTGCAGATATAATTTTGCTAAGAAATTCGTTTGACGAATTACTTGAAGTAAATTAGAAGATCTATGACTTCCCTCGGTTAGAGTAGTTCGCGTTTTATAAAAGAACAACTAGCGTCGCAAACAACTAAACCAAAATATTTTGTTCATCTTTTATGTCATCTTTGTAAGTTTTTCAACAAAAATAATGCCAAAACATTTAGTTTCCTCCCGCCAACATATGTATACGTAGAAACAAATCACCTCCCAATGACTAATCACTTCACGAGTTGTTGAATCTGGCTCTGCGAGTGGCACATCATTACCAACAACGAATTCTTAATGATTATAAATGTTCGGTATTTCCTTAAAGGTTAACTGATACAAACCACGCGCAGCAATTTAAAAAAAAAATATAAATATTTTTCGTGCGGCAAATTGAACTTTGCTATGTTTCTTCATAACATTTATTCAAAAATGTCCGCCACAATCACACTTAATTTGAATACGCCAAATGACTTGTTCAACGAATATTACATCCTCTCATGCAATGAACAAGGACGACGAGGAGACGACTACCAAATACCACTTAGCGTGCCGTCATTTGAAAGCCCTAAGCCCATCCACCACATTTCCGTTTCAATAAAGAAGTTTAAGAGCACAATCGAGAACTCAATTGAGCGTAGAAAATACTACATCCGAATTGAATAGCCAAGAACGAAAAGTGACAAGGAACAATGAACCACGAAGAGGAGTGTATGCATATTAATGACTCTCCAAGTGGGAGGCGCCTCCGCTCTACTTTGATGATGTGCAAATTAACTTATAGCATCCAACAAACGGATATGATATGTTGAAAGGATAATAATTCTCGGGGAGTTTTCTAAAGACACCCACCAATACACACACAAACATCCTTTGAAGAATACAAACAAAACAAATACTTATCGTTCATTGCCAGACCGACTTTACCCTACTCGGAGGAGAAGGCAGAGGCAATACAAATTAATGGTAAGGTAATTTTATTTTTACCAGTCCTTGTCACTCTCAAGAAGCAAAAGCAAAAAATAAAAATAAAAATAATGATATGACTTACAGGAAGCTATTTAGAGCGGTAATCCTTTGCGCGAGCATACACGTTCTTATGCCGCTGTAATCCTCTTAAAACGAGAGCACAGCACTCAAACTCAAACTGGGCGATGGGTGGGTGGTGACGGTTATAGAAAGCTTCAACAAGTGATTTAATTGTGAAACGTTTTTCAAACAGGAAATAATCAATAATCGGAAAGTCAAAGTAAACTGATTCTGAGTGTATTTTGTTATCATCCCAAGAGGAGAAGAGAAGCGAAAGTGTACTTTGTATCGTTTGGTTTCGTGACTGAATCCTTGCATGACGCGGAAATACCCAATTACGAGTTATTGTGTGTTTTAAATGAAAGTTAATTCCCAGCTGAAGCGAAGGTATCTGTTGTTAGAATCAAAATTTATTCGATGACAAACATATGACTAGGTATTTGAGGGCAAAAGTGGGAGGGGGATACAATTGGTAATTTATGAGGTCACCGGGCCGGCCGGCGTGACAACACGCAAAGAAACGAATTCGATTGATTAAATTTAAATTTAGGAATGAGACAGGTGAGTGCCCACACAGTATAGAAAGATGTTTATTACGGCCGCGATTAAGGTCTTCCAATAATATAAGAGGCTGAAATCTAGACCAATGTTTCCCGATCTTTTGTATTGCGACCTAAAATTTTGTTGGCGACAAATATTTTTAACTATAGTGCCAAAACAGAAAAACAACTTCTCTATAGGTGGACTTTTTGATCCGAGGTTTTGGATGGAAGGCGAAGACAAGCTTTATCTACTTCTTTCAAAAGAACTGCCTTGTTCGTCGTTCTAGCGTAAATTTCATTCAACTAACGAACTCTATTGCAAATTATGGGGTTCTTTTAAATCCAAAAGTTCTTTCTTAAATTAGGAAAATATTCCCCAATTTCTTATTTAAGTATTTAATATAAGTTACGAGTTTGGTGAGTAAATTCTGATACGTCGATACTTCTTGAAGTGTACTTAGGTTACGTCTATTGGAACAAAATGAAAGCTGAGTAAAAAACCATAGTTTTAGTTGCTATTTTCGAATAGACATAAAACTGACATTTTGTGGTCAAATCTGGCAAATCTAATGTCATTTATGTTCAGTTTGGTTTGTCATTTCATCATGAACAGGTTGACAAATCGTGTAAATTTATTTCGCAAATAGTGGTTCAGTTAGCGAAGTTTACCGCAAGCTCCGTTCATTTTGTGGTCGACATAATTGTCCATCAGAGCAATTAATTCGGTTACACATGGATCGTTTTCGCACTACGTTTACTCTATCTGATCCGCTGTAGAGCAAAGTGTTGAAGAGGACCCGAATGAATCGATTCGAACTGGATGGCATGAATGTGGATGAGATGTGGTTCCAACAAGACGGCGCTACATGCCACACAGCGCACGTCACAATCGATTTATTGAAGGAAACATTCGATGAGCGCATAATTTCGCGGAATGGACCTGTCAATTGGCCACCAAGATCGTGTGATTTGACACCATTGGATTATTTTCTTTGGGGATATGTGAAGTCGCTCACCTACGCCAACAAACCAGAAACGTTAGGGGACTTGGAAGCCAACATTCGTGGCCTGATTGCCGACATACAGCCTCGAATGCTTGAAAAAGTGGTTGAAAATTGGACCTCTAGTCTTGTCTTTATTCAAACCAGCTGCGGCGACCACAAGCCCGAAATCATATTTAAACATTAATGGCATATAAAATTATCCTTAAAACGATTTTCTTGAACGCTCCTTTAATTCAGTGAATTGAATATTTGGCCACACAACTTCAAAACTATAAAAGTTAATGTCCTTTTATTTCTAACCAATATTATCATTATCAAACCTAAGCCATTAAAACAATGCTAATGTACAGGACGTTGGTAGCCGATGGAGATTGTGGCAAGTGCGTCATAACAGGGGTAAATAGGGACTGCCCTCATGGTGTCTGTCTCCCCTCTTATGGTGTATGGTGGTAGACACTTTGCTTACGGCTCTCAACTTTCCTGGAAACTACACTCAAGCTTATGCGGATGATGTCGCCGTTCTTTCTGTCGGTTCAAATCTAGGGGCTGTCTGCTCTCAAGCGCAGAGATCCCTGGATTTGATCGATGTCTGGTGCACTAGTAATGGGCTTTCAGTGAATCCTCTTAAAACCACGGTTGTTCTCTTTACGAGAAGGAAAATCGTCACTGGTCTGTCCCATCTCGTGCTTAAAGGTGTCACCATCCCTATATCCGATGAAGTCAAATAGCTGGGTGTAATCCTTGATAAAAAACTTGTATGGTGCAAACATGTCGAATCGAAAACCGATAAAGCGCTGTCGACTTTCTGGCAGTGTAAAGGCGCATGAGGTTGGCTCGGAAACGGGTCCATTGGATCTGAACGGCCATGATTAGACCGCTACTCTCATACGCATCAGTTGTTTGGTGGAACAGGCTTTCGCGGAAACGTGTTACTGCTTCTTTTGCCAAACTCCAAAGAGCGGCATGTCTCGGCTACACAGGGGCCTTCCCTAGCACCCCGGGCTCTGCTTTAGATGCTTTGATGAATCTTCTACCCTCGATTTATATATCATGGAGTGTACGCTAAAAACCATCTTTCGTTAAAAGAGAGGTGGCATTTGGTACCATTCGCACTGGAATTTTGAAGAACTTGCTGGAGAATTAGCCTTTGACCACTGTCTTATGGATGTGCCGTCTGATGCAATGACACCAGAAATCCTTCTGGACTCTGGAAAATGGACTGAATTCCATCGTATTCTCACGGATGACTCCAAAACCGGACAGGGGTCTGGTTCTCAAGTCTTGTGGAACGCGATAACATAAGACTTTACTACCTCTTGGGTAAACATGCGTCTGTTTTCAAAGCGGAGATTTTTGCCATCCTAATGGCTATATTGTGAACAACAGGTGGAGGGCTAGAGGCATTTGCATCTGCAGTGATAGCCAAGCTGCATTAAAAGCGCTGCTAAACCCTCTAACCTCGTCCGAGTTAATCTTGTCTGGTTTCCTGTGAACTGGCTGTGATCTTGGTAGGCAAGGTTCAGAATAAGTATTGTTAGGACGCTTGGGTTCCTCGTGAACACAAGATTCAGTGTCGCGATTGCGGTGGATGTAGACAGACCAAACTACTGCGCCCGGACATTTGCAAAAGGTCAGCATCTTTTCTTCTATCTCTGAGGAGAATCGACTGTAGGCTGCTATTAGGCGTTCTTTCGGGCCACTAAGCTTTTGCTAAACACTTAAATGTGTTGGACTGAAGTGACACCACTACCTGTCCTACTTGCGTTGAGGAGGATGACACAGCAGAACACTTTCTTTGCAGTTGTCCGGCCTATGCTCGCATCAGGTGGCGGGGGGCTGACGTGCCGAACATCTACTTCAGCTCTTCATCACTGAAGTTCCTTTTCTTCGAAACACCGGAAAACTAAGTACATTAATGTATAGTGTCTGAATGGTAGTAAAATGGACCTGTAGTTGTGTCTGACCGCTCCATGGGATAGTAGCAACCTCCGACCAAAAAAAAAAGCCATCTACAACTTGAGGTTCAAAATGGCTAATCTAAACGAAGGATGCTACTAGTATTATATTATTTAGCGAGGTTCCCCAAGAGTCTGTGTGGAGGCCCTTTTTGTCATATACGAGCAGTTATGTTATACACATACATTATTACTTCGATCTAAAAAGTTCAATCTACCATTTTATCGAACGACATATAAAGCACTAAAACAAACAACTTCCAACATAAACTTTTTGGGAGTACCCAAAGCAGACATCCTGTCAACAAAAAAAAAACATAAGGTTCATTATCAACGTTATTGATGAAAATACCTCTCAAATGGAAGTAACGTGAGTGCTCCACATTGGAGCGGGATTAAAGTGACAAACACAACAATAAATGATTGATAATAGGAAGCTTATCCTTTATATTTTGTATGTGTGTGTGGGTTTTTTTTTGTCTGTGGCTCTAAAGGATGAATGCTAAAAAATAAACTCACAACAATAAATTAACCACATGGTGATAACTCATTGTGTCAACAGCTCACCAGAATGACACACTCTGGGACATTCAACATTTGGACATAATTATCTGTGACAGAAACCGATGTTTTGTTGGGTTTCTATTTTGTTCATATTTTTGTTATTTTTAACTCAAATGGGGTCGAGAGTGAATTTCGGATTTCGTCGTTTTGTTCATCTCAGTGGAGTAATATTTTGAATACAATGAAGCGTAAGTAAGGGAGAGATTTGGAAAATAGAAAATACCTTTCCGAACAATACATCATCTGTCATCAAATTTATTTTAAATAGAGCTCTTTTTACTAATTTTCTAACTTGGTGTCCCTGCATCGAAAAATCCTTAAAACGCACACTGAGAAATGTATTAGGCTCATACATGCCCTAAAACCCGTTCCTTGCTGGGACAGGATGAAAATATCCCTGCAGCATCTAAAACCTCGCTTGTCGTAAAAGGCGACTAAGAAGCCGAAGTTACTTCCAAGCAACACATTTAACATCTTTTAACTGACCCGCAAGTTAGCAAGCAATCCGTGGCGGGTCACGACTGGAGATCACCGGGGGATAGTAAAATAGTGCAAAGACTTAGGCGAAACTCATGGGTCATAAGTTGGAACGTTGAATGCATAAGTAATCGCAACTACGAGCTAGAATTATGTTAAGAGACGAAAAAGCGAAATACCGGAAATCACTGCGACAATAAGACAAAAGCTTTCAAAACGTTTTACTACGCAAACGAACAGGGAAAAAACTTTATTGTTATCATCCTTGCGGCAGAGCACGTATTGGCCATTTTAAAGTCCAGCAACTGTTAGATGTCTCTCAAACGAGTAATACAAGGTGAGCTTTATATGCTTCATATATGCTTACCATGTTGGGTGCGATCAGATGGAAAAAGATGCTTTCTGGGGACACTTCCACAAACAAATCACGAACTTGCCAAAGGAAGAGCAACTCTTTGTTGGTGGGAATTTGAACAAACATGTCGGGAAGTCTATGGGGGACTAGGATATGATACCAGAAATTCTTTTGGTGAAGAAATAATTAGCAAGAGCATATGGTCATACGGTCTAATCGTGCTAGATACCACGTTTGTCAAACAAAAACTGGAACCCGCTCACTTATAAAATAATACCCCAGATTGACTTATATTCGGTGGACAGTTTCAAGTTAAATATTGCAAAGTGATCTTGAGAGAAGCGATAACCCGGCAGCACCGTCTCCCTCCTGACGGAAATACTTGTGGAGAAAAAGAACTGCAAAAAAAACACAAGTGATGGTAGTATTGCAAGGGACTTTTAAAGGAACAATTTTCCTCTTCTATACTTTCCAAGACTAAGAAATTTAACAAATAAAATACTCAATAGTTAAATATTTCAAAAAGCGAAAACCGGGTTCGGCTGGGCGAGATGCACTCCCAGTTTTGCTAAGAGAATTTTTTTTGGATGAGAGACATTGTTCATGGTTAAGACCGCTTATAGTTCGTATGTCCAATCTAATGAGGAGAAAAATGTACTTTCTTCCTTGGCACAAAGGCAAAGGAAATACGCGAAAGTGTGATACTTATCGTTCTATCCAGCTGATGTCTCATGACTATGAATATCGTTGAACGCGTATTAGAAGACGGAATGCGGCAATATAAGGCTCACAATGAAAAACTTAATGATTCCCATTTTAAAAAAGGAAGAATTCCTGAAACCTTTATACAAATGATCATGGACATGAACGAGGGAGCGAAGACAAGAGATAGATGGCCCTCAGGAGTCACCAAGTCCCAATCGGTGTTGTTGTTTACAAGGGTAAGCGTTTTAAGTCCTTTGCTGACCTCGAAATCAACTTGAAGGCAAAGTGCTGACGTAGAATGACAGACAAATCTGTTACTCATTGCTGACGACGGAGCCTTTATTTGCGAGGATAAAACTCCCCTGCAATGAGCACTTCACGTTTGGGTTGGTTGGATATTTTGGAGGGGAATGGCTATCGTGTTAGTGTAAAATATTAGACCTCTTCTTCTTCGACTTCTTTCTGGAGATGTTGACCTTTTTCATCTGATCTTGGCTTTCGTTAGGAGTTCTCATGAAGTTTTTGATTTGACTGTTCCCAGTCACGACGGTCATCAGCATTTTCGTTTTACCCAGGAAAGCAAATCAGGGTAACCTCTATCTGATCTGATAGAAGGCAACAAATCCCGTTGTGCGATGAATATTGATTTTCCGCAAATATAAATCGCGGTAAATCCAATTAATAAACTAAACTAAATCCATCACGCGTAATTCCAAAAAAACAGAGCTTTCCCTCCTGCATCTGCATAATCCGCAGCAGCACGAAATTAATTACACAAATTTAAATTATGCTCGACTCTATCAAAAATGCATTTATCCCGGTGCAGCGGTCCGCCGCCGCCATTGTTATTTGCTCGCCTAGGTAAACACGGACAAAAACCATCATCAATTTCAATTAATTTTCAAGTTGTAATTAATCATCTCCGCCCAGCAGCCGGCCATGTCCTATTACCTTCCGACTATCGCATCACACAATGCGCCATCATCGTACACCTAAAGATAATTACCAAGCGTTCGAAGAAAATGCAGGCCACCGGTAGCCACCACCAAGCTTGCCTACTTATCTGCAACAATGCAACAGAGTAGCAAAATTACACAACTCCCACTTAATGTTTCCATATGTGCGGCCAACATCACTCATACCTTTGCACTTTGACAGCGCATATAACAAAAGAGGGTAGCTAAATAGTATTATGCTGTCTACACACAATGTTGCCGCACACACATATGCACTAAAAACAACGTCGTGCTCGCATCACACATAGAGTAAGTAGAATGAATGAAGAATTGGTGAATTGGAGTGTTAATAACAAAGCGCAATGCAAGGATACGTGTGGCGGGGGGTAACTGGGGGGATGAAGTGCAGAACACAACAGATAAGTAAGGAACGGAAAGGAGAGTGATGTATTGTTCGGGTTAACGAAACTATAACTAACGTGATGTTTGCATTTGTTGTGAATAATTTAATTATAGAATTGCTGCGGCAGAGAGTGTGTTTGGATGTTTGTGTGTGTGTTGTGTGAGTTTTTGAGATATGGCAATCATCGTCATATGTTGCGTATACGACCGAGTGAATTTATTTCCACGTCAGATACAAGAATAGAGCGATTTTGAAAGTAAATTTGCATTCAACTTCAAATCGGAAGCATTTGAAGTTTTTTTTTTTTAGAGAGAGAAGTTGTTTACCTATCTATGAGTTTTCTTGTTTTTAGTTTTGTTTCGAATTTTAAAAATTAACCAAAGCAACTGTTTGTGGCATGACAGACAAATGAAATGACTTTTGAACATGAACAAATGCTTAACACAGGTGATTAAGAGTAAATATTTACTGAGACTGGAAAGCGAATTGGAACAGGTGATTGGGAGTAAATATTTACTAAGCCTAGAAAGCGAATTAGAACAGTTTATCGCAAATATTGATAGAGTAAATGGCTGTGTTACGCAAGTGAGCGTTGCAATCATGTATTGAAAAGTATTTAGTTTGATTACAAATAGTCTTGAAATAGGTTTTGATGGAGCCGAACAAACCCCCTACCTTGTTGCATGCTTGGAAAGCATGGCACTGTTTCCAGTGATGATGTATGGCAAATTTCGAAACCTGCAAGTGATCAATTTCATCGGGTAGTCAGGTCTGTTTTTTTTTTGTCCTCATAAAAAGTGCTCTTAAGTAGCTAAGAACCCTTCTCTTGTAGTCTCAGCCTTTAAGTGCTCTGGAATCTCCCTATACCTCAGTGGCACCCAACAGCTTTGATTTTTGAACTGCTCCGCTGTCTCGTCAAGAGATGAACACCCATGATTGTGTTTATGGAGCTTGATTCTAAGTATTTGAATGTCGAATGACGTTCTGAAACGTCCTCTTAAGCCAAAATAAGACTTTTTTGGCGCAGGGTATTGAGAACGTATTTGAGCAGCACTTCACAGCAGCTTCTGAACGGGCATTATGTGTTTAGGGATATTGATAGAGCGTAAAGGGAACCCATGAGTAATGAACGAAAAACCCGTATAGACACACAATAGCTACAAAAAAAAGCTAAAGAATAAGAAATCCCCTGGCTCTGAAAGTCTAGTCGGGGGCAGCAGAGATCAAAATCATAAGATCGATGTTTTTGTGGGTAAGGACACTGAAGAAGAAGATACAACTGACCTATATGAAATGTGTATGCATTTTAAAAAATCAAGGCAAGTCAACTCAGATGGTAGACCCAGAATAGTTGTCTTTTGCTTTAAAAACGCAGCAGAATCGCTAGTCCCCTTGACCGACATCGCGGCGGTGATCACGGCACGAGACACCGATAACGCGCAAAGGAAGTTGAACCATGTCATGCGACGGCCAAATTCGTGGATGGAAGAACACAGACTCAGCATTGCGACTGAGAAAACTGAGATATTCCTACGAAGAAGAGGATTCCCACACAAATTGACTCCCAAATCGGGGCACAAGTAATAAGAAGCAGTGCCGCGGTGAAATACCTGGGACTGAGGCTCGACACAAAGCTATCCTACTAGCAACATATAAAGGCGGCAAGGCGGAAAGAGCCTCAAAAACAACTGTATCATTGAGCAGACTGATGGCAAATATAGGTGGTCCAACGGCCAGTAAGCGAAGGTTATTGATGGCGACAACGCATTCCATCCTTCTCTACGGCAGCGAAATTTGGGCAGACGCACTTAAACAAGAGAAGTACCGGAAACAGATGGCGGCAGTCCAAAGATGCGGAGCTCTACGGGTGGTAAGTTCCTACCGAACGGTGTGCTTCTGAGCCGCACATGTAGTCGCAGAAGTGACTCCCATCGATCTCCTAGCGGCAGAGAGGAAGTACGTCTACGACAACAAGGCGGGAATCGGAGTGGAAACAACAACCGTGCAGGCCAAGCAACTTACCAAACAGAAGTGGCAAGAGCGTTGCAACTCGGACAGCAGAGGAAGATGGACAGCAAAGCTGTTCAGGAACGTGGCTGGATGGAAGGACCGAAAACATGGGGAGGTGAACTACTACATCGCAGAGTTCCTCACCAGACACGGATATTTCAATGCCTTCCGTCATAAGATCGGTAAAAAGAATACCGCAGCTTGCCAGTATGGAGACTCCGAAGAAGACGACGTTCAACATACCTTCTTTGCTTGCAGCAGATGGGAAAATGAAAGAGCTGAACTGGAGAGAAATATCGGTATCATCACTCCAGACAACATAGTCGAAAAGATGCTGACCAGCGAACAGAACTGGAACGACATCTGCGTGTACACCCAACGAATTCTCAGAAGAAAGAAAAGAGAAGAAGAGTAAATCCGCGATGAGACAGAGTAAGCCCGAAAGGGCGTATGATTACAAACCCCCTGAAGTAATGCGAACGGCGGTCCCGGGGGGGGGGGGGGGGGGTCAGAAACCGAGGGGTAGGAGGAGTTTTAGTTTACGTATACCTTGAAAAAGGGGAGTCGAACACAAGGGGAAGGTCAATGGCAAAACGGCCTCCTTATGGTGCATCAAGCATTCTCCTCCAGCCAACAGGAAAAAAAAAATCCCCTTGACCTGACGAAACATCTTCGAAAGTTGCGCGGAGAAGCTATTGGAAATGTTACTGTAGAGAGAGCAAGAGTCATCACATGTCAAAAACTGAACTCCAATGATTTACTTGAAGTCATTAAAAAGTTCAGTTCGTATACCGAACTTCTTCGGGTATTTGCGTATGTTTTGAGAGTTTAGAATTGGAAGCTAAATAGAGTTTTGGAACGAGGTCCCTTAACGGTTTCCGAACTAGACGACTTAGTCCAACAAAACGCGTTTCGGAAGAAAATCAAGTCACTTCAAAAGTGGCTAAATCCATTCATTCCTGGTGGATTGCAAGCACTCAAATACTGGTTAGGCAGAAGATACAACTGGGCCAAATGCAATGGTAGCGTTAATGAGAAATCGATTTTGGATCATCAACGGACGGAAAATTGCTCGTCAAACATTTGGAACAAGTCATGGGAGATTTACCTTTGGAGAGATTAACCCCGTCACGTCCTTTTCTCTGTTGTGGTGTAGATTTCTGCTGTTTATACTCACTACAAAATTAGAGGCAAAATTCCTTACAAAAAGTATGTTGCAGTTTTCGTTTGTTTCTCGTCCAAGGCAGTTCATTTGGAGGCTGTATCTGATTTGTCAGCCGACGCCTTTATCGCAGCACTAAAGCGAATTATAGATCGATTCTTGAGCTATTGAAATTGCGCAACATGTTGTTCGAAAGTTCTTCTCAGCAAAATATCAACTACTTTTGTACTGATAGTGTCATAAATTTTCATTTTATACTCCCCAGGGTACCTCACTTTGGCGGTATTTGGGAAGCGGCCATTAAGGTAGGAAAAGGTCATCTCTATCGGAGCCTGAGCGGTGCGAAGCTGACGTTTGAGGAGTTCTCCGCAGCCCTGGTGGAAATAGAGGCGATGAATTCGCGTCCAATGACCCCAAAGTCATCCGACCCTAGCGATCTCGAAGCTATTACGCCAGCACATCTGCTCTTCGGGTCATCTCTCAAGGCGGTTCCTGTCAAAACCTATTGGGAGCCTAGTTGTCGTACACGAAGATAACGTTCCGCCCCAGAAATGGCTGATGGGCAGAATCACCTGGTCCCTGGTCCAGATGGTCGAGTCAGAGTTGCTGATGTAAAAACGGCAAAAGGAGAGTTCAGACGTCCCATCCGTAAACTGGCAGCTCTTCCGTCTTGAAAGGAGTTCTTTCAAAGGGGGCGCAATGCTTCGAATTAAAAGCCCTAAGGGCTCTTGTATTTTATTTCGCTCGCTATACCTATTCGCTATTTTATTTCGTTGTTTCAATCAAAGATTGAAGTCCTTTCGATTTGAAAAAATTCCACCCGCTTTGGGAATCGGTCAAATTCAAACAACCAGGACCTACCTATTCTTAGTCGAGGTTGGCGGTCGAAAAAATATTCGAACGTTCAGCTTGTCAGCAAAACGGCACATTTTTGGCTAAGAATATTGCACGGTAAGGCCTACTATAAAAGAAGTGGTAAGGATAACACAAACCGCACAACGGGGCGAACGTAATTCAAGAAAAAATCGTGTACAGCGCGGGATCCTGGGACCTGATATCCAGAACATATTTTACGAAGGTATTCTCCATAGGGAAAAGCCTGAAGACGTTATCAGCGCGATATCACTTACTTTTACAACTTGCAACGAAGCGGTTATGTATCTACTCAAAGATGATCCTCAACACGACCCTCAAAAGGTCAGCATAGAGACATGCCGCGAAGTCTACGGCAAACAAATACAAGCTCTGAATGCCGATCATGAGGCACAAAGCCAGAAATTTGAGTTAAATCCCCAGTATGGGAAGCAAAGAAGTAGTATCAACGAACTGCGTGGGTAAAATTAAAACGTCGTTGATGCGGATGGACGTCACCTTTTTTTTTAACGGACCCGATTATTTCAACACCTACCCCACAAGTTGCAAAATATACAGCTTATCATGCCAGTACGACGACTCTGAAACGGACAGCGTCAACCATACATTCACCGATGGGGGAAGTGGAGAGAAAAGCACACACATAATGCAGTGGAGTAATGCAGGAACCTCTAAGCTGAGTAAAAATAAACCCAAAAGCTGTTCAAAACAGGCTAAAAGTATCAGAATCGGCGCGTGAAGATGATACCAACAAATGCTTCTTCTTTGGTTTCAAGTTAAAGCCCCAGTGTTCTGTTTTGGATTCAGCTGATTATACGTCAAGGCTTTCTGTTTTAAAAGTTCAGTCTTTGCCTCTAATTAAGGGGAACTGTACTGCCCAGCCAAGTTTTTTAGCAACTTTGACACTACACTCTTATTTGCACGAACCAAGTCAGGCCATTTTGACCCACCCCTCTAACTTCGCTTACATCAAACCTAGAGACATGAAATTTGGGATTTATTTGCACGCACAGCAGCAGGCTCCATACCAACTGTTTAACATGAGCGATTCCTAAGTTATAAGGCCCAACAATTTGCAAAAACCGTAACCACTGACACACTGACTCACTGACAGATCATCAAAACTATGAAGCACTTTCAATCATCGTAGAACCTTGAAATTTTGCACAGTAGTAGAGTTTGCTGAGAAACCCTGGGGAAAAATCCAACATTTTTGATTTTCCATCCAGGGGGCGTGGCAGCCGCCCGCTTCTATTAATGCAGCCCCCAAAAATCATACAATTATGATTTTTTGCACTAGGCTTGGATTTTAAGAATAAACTCGGAAGGAAATGAAATATTGTTTATTTTCCATTTAGGGGGCGTGCTAGCCGCCCCTTTTCATTAACTTTGCACCCAAAAGACTTAGAGCTATGAAATTTTACGTGTAGGAAGAATTTGAAGAACGGACACAAAATTTATGTATATTCCAAAAAAGAGGCGTGGCAACCGCCCATATATCGAACTCATTCTATAGTTATGAAATTTTACATGTCGGTAATTCTTTTAAGGGCAAACAAGGTTATAAAACAAATTGCATATTGCTCGAAAGAGAGCGCTTACGTTCGGTTGAAATCCCTAAAATTTTAAAATTTTGCAAAATTTACATGTATAAGAAAATCTTCGCGAAAAGTATTGAAATCACACCGAAAACATAAATGTTAAATAGCCAAGTTCTTTTATACAAAAAACGATATTTTTAAAATCGAGAAAATTGGGGCTCTATGCACATGTGTTATATATATATATAAAGGGTCCGCCATTTAACTTTTTTTTTTCAACTAGTGCTTATTTCGCGAATGGTAACACTTAGCTCATGTCTGATTTGACAGATAATTAGTTGTATCCTTCCGCTGAACGAATATGGTTGTGTATACGCTTGAACAACGCTGGGAAATATTGCGACATTACTTTGAAAATCATGGTACGGATTTTGGAAGAAGAGAAGCACCGTCAGCTCCGTATGTTCGTTATCTTGTGAAAAAAGTGAAAGAAACTGGCATCCTCATCGATAAACCAGAGCGTGAAAAGCCAAAAACAGTGCGTACACCCGAGAAAATTGCTGCTGTGGCAGAAAGTGTGCGTGAAGCGCCATCAACATCAATTCACCGTCGTTCCCAACAATTGAACATTTCGGAGACATCATTGAGACGAATTTTGCATAAAGACCTTGGTATGACGCCATACAAAGTCCAATTGGTTCAGGAGTTGAAGCCAACTGACCATCCAATGCGTTTTCACTTCGCTAAGTGGGCCTGCGATCGACTTAGAGAAGATGCCGATTTTGCCAAAAAAATCATCTTTTCAGATGAAGCTCATTTTGATCTTGGCGGGTATGTAAACAAGCAAAATTGTCGCATTTGGGGCACAGAAAACCAGCACGCATACATTGGAAAGCCGATATACCCAAAACGAGTCACTGTTTGGTGCGGATTTTGGCCCAGAGGCATAATTGGGCCATTTTTCTTCGAAAATGAGCAAGGAGTGGCCGTTACAGTCAATGGCGATCGTTATCGGGCCATGTTGAACGAATTTTTGTTCACAAAAATTGAAGAGGAGGATATTGGCAACATTTGGTTTCAATAGGACGGCGCAACGTGCCTCACAGCCGAAGCTACACTCGATGTTTTGCGCCCTGTTTTTGAAGATCGCATTATCAGCCGCAGAGCTGATGTCGTTTGGCCACCGCGGAGCTGCGATTTGACACCGTTGGACTATTATTTGTGGGATGCCGTAAAAGATAAGTGTTACGCCGACATGCCAGAGACAATTGACGCTTTAAAGGACAATATTCGTGAAGCCATTGGTGAAATACAGCTGCACACAATCGATAATGTGCTTAAAAATTGGACCGATAGTGTAGGCTACTGCATGGCCAGCCGAGGCAGCCATTTGAATGAAATTATTTTCCATAATTAACCGGAAGGATTGTACATTCAAATAAAAAAAGAAATTTGAGAAAATATTCAGTAGTTTTTTTTTTATAGCATTTTTAAAAAAAAAATTAATTGGCGGATCCTTTATATCCTCAAAACTTCAAATTGAAAAACTTGCCAAGTAAAAAAAGGTACATAAATACTATTTGTGAAATTTTTAATAATTACAATACAAACATGGGGTTCCTTTTTAGATCTCAGTACTTTTTGTGGCTGACTTGTAAAACAAACGCGTTTTTTTGTATCAAAGAACTTGGCTATTCTTTAACATTTATGTTTTCGGTGTGATACAACTTTACCCCCATTACTCCAATTGGCAAGCTATTTTTATTTTATCCTGTTATGCCGGCCCTACCTTCCGTACACCTCCTTCAGGACAACTTCCATAAATCCATGCCCTTGCATATGTGAAGTATGTATACATTCGCAGTTAATTGGAATTTAAAATCCGCCACTACATATATGTATTTGAAATTGAACCTGCCCTTTGGTAATTCCACAACCGAACAAACACAACACAACACTCATTCCAGATTCAGATTTAATCTCTCCATATAAAATCCAGGAGCGAAAGCTAATCCTCCCTGCAACAGAGCAAAACATCGTTTTTCCAACATTTGTGGTGGAATTTTTCAATTTCGAAAATATGTCTGCCAACAAACAGTCAGTATCCCCGCAACGAGCCCTCCAAACTCTGGGCATTGCTGTCACTCATTCACACATACTTTCAGGACTTTGGTATGTATTCCTCCATGAAAAACTCATCAAATTCCATTACCAAGCGGCTCAAATACGAAAACCTTTTGCAGTAGTCTTTTGGCACACTAGTTGGTATTGTTTTTGCAAAAACGACGCCACCCCCAACCGCCCCGTTCCACATCATCATCATCATCAACAGGAGCATGGCCAGTCGGCGCAGACCGAAATGTGTACAAACAAAGCAACTTATGGGTCCTCCTCATATCTCTGTAATCCATTCTTCATTTGTTTCAAGCTGTAGTGCCGCAAAAAAAGTAAACAGTTTCACTATTATCATGAAATTTCTGCAAAATTTACCTACATACCCAAACCCACACGAAGGACGAAAACTGTGGCAGTCAATGTTTTATTGTGTGATACTGCTCCGCTCCGTCCTTCAACTATTTTTCAAATACCCACTCTCTTAGTCTCTTGCATGCCAACTATATTCGGATGAGTAAGTGAGTGTGTGTTGAGAGCCTACCAAAATGATGCAGATGGAGTGCGTGTGTGTTCCTGGAGGGTACCCTTGAACGATGACAGAGTGACAATAGTTTCCGAAAATGGCTAACAACGTTGAGTTGTGTTAGCCGCTTTTGCTGAATTATGAACCGCACATACGGTTGAAGTATTAATCGGAGGCTAAGAATGGAGTTTGGAGAGACTCAAGGACATTGACATGTGCCTTTTGGATTTAAAATATGACAAAAGATGACCAGAAGAATTTGATTAGGGTTACCTTTTCTTTATTTATTTTTCTTCTTCTTTTTGGAAATAGAAAACAATTGGAATTGTTCCCGGTTGGATAGAATTTATTTTGAATCCCGTGTAGACAATTGGATTGTATTCCATGTTTTGTTTTCTCTGATGTAAATAAAGTCTGGGAAGGATCAACAATGGATGGCGATTCGTTAGGGGAATCGGGTGGTATTTGCTTTGAATTTTAGAACAGTCAGACGTAGGTAAAGCAAAACAGGATTAGATGCGGTAGAAGGCATTTACAAAACGAGACAAAATCTGGAACATGATTCACGATTTGATACCTTTCAATGTTGAACAAAGAAATCAATTTCAAATAGAAATGAAAGAATTTTCACATGTACAAAGAAAGGGATTTAAGTGCGTTCTTTAGAGTACATCGCCTGAAATTGGATTTATCTTCTTTTCAGTTACAAGTAAAACTTGTTTACGATTTGAAAGAATAGTTCGGGCGGACCAGTAGGAATGCAGTTAAGTGGGGGGAGTTATGATCCCTATAATCCTGATCACAATCTCGTCGTTAAATGGAGAGAAGAAGTTTTAAATGTAACAATAAAACTTCTGCCAAGAGAATTTTTAAGACACAAGTTTCGAAACGAAAAAGTAGCCCAAAACATTGCGGATTTTAGATATAGAATCGAATGTTATCGATACAGAATCGCTTGTTATCGATACCGAATCATTGACCTTATCGTTTTGTTGTGCAGAAATTTGATTCTTTAATTTGGAGCTCTAGTTACGATCAATAGCTGTCGATAATTAGGGTTGCCCATAATACATCGATTTATCGATGTTACTAGGTATTTATCGTATTTGATGTCATATGCCATATGACCAAAAGAGAAATTGTACCGTAATTTGTAATAAGCTATTTTCGCCTATGCTTCCATTAAATGAGAGGAAGAGACTTTTCCACTTATGTCCTATATCCCCTTATGGGTCCTAGGGTCTCTACAACGCCTACGCGCCATCGTTTGAGGGTTTCTGGCAATGTGCCTCGGTTCTCCCCAACTCTTCCAGAGCTGCCGTGCTTCCTTTCCAACAGTTCTTCGCCATTTACTCGTAGGACCGCCGCGTATTCTGCCATCCTGAGTTGGCGGGTTCCCTTGCATCGCGTGCTTAGCTATCGACCTGTCACCTTTTCGGAATGTGTGACCAATCCACCGCCACTTTCGTCCCTGTATAGTTGTGGCTATAGGTTCATGGCCCGTAAAGCTGTTCGTTTGAGATATGGTTGCGCAGGCACCCATCAACGAACGTTTGCATCTTCCTCGTGATAAAAGTTTTCACTCTCCAAGTGTCACATCTATACAGCAGCACGGATTCAACATTTAAACGGAACAGCCGTAGCTCGGTGTTCAAGCTAATTGCATTACTATGCCAAATCGTGGATAGCATGGCATATCCAGTTTAGTTCCGCCATTCGTTCCAAGTTATTAAAAACTGTCTACACTCTCAACCGGGTGTCTAGCAATGTATATTGTATGAGTTAAAGAGCAAGCGAGAAGAAATAATAATTCGTTTCTAATTAGGAATAAGAAGATAAAACGCATGCCATGCTAGGTCTGGCATTTGAGCCTGAGACAGAAAGAAATCGATTCCCATTTTTATACCCTATCCTAAGGGTATATTAATTTCGACACATAATTTGTAACACCCCTTAATATTCGTCGTGGACCCATTAAAAGTATATATATTTATGATCAGGATCAAAAACTAAGACTATTTAGCAATGTCCGTCCGTTAGCAAATTTTAGGCCTTTAAAATTAAGCTAGGAAGCTGAAATTTGGACCACATATAAGCTAAACTAAGAGAGATAGAGTGTTACAACCTTCACAAGATATGTAGGCACTGCCCTCCTTTATAAGTTTGTCATATAAAGTTTTTTGCCACGCCTGCTTTCTGTGGGCTTTTTCCACTAAAATGCTGTTTTCTTCGAAAATTTTCGTTGAAACCGATATATCGCCCATACAAAGTTTTTGGCCACGCCCACTTTTTGGGGGCGTTTTAAAAAACATATTTTTTTTCTTTATTTCATAGAATGAAATAAAATGCTATCCATCGTCTACTTTGGGGTATATAGGGCTATGGATAGGGTATCATACTGTTCGCCCCAAGCGGACTGTAGCCTTTTCTTATGTTTTATTTCCTATTTTAAGCTCATATACACGAAAAGGCTCTGCGACCCCTTTCATCGGCCCTGAGCCCTTCTGTGCACTACCCACCAGAAATATAAAAGTTGAACTCAATACTTGGGAACACCAAATGCGTACATCCCATTGGCACTCCATCCAAGGATTACGCCATGCTAAAAAATTCACTGGCCTTGCCAACAAAAAACGAGCTCTTCAGATCCTCTCCATGAGCAAACTTGATGCTAAGATAGTAACTGACTTCCTAACTGGTCACTGCGTCGTGAACCATCGTCTCATGAAAATGGGTAAAAGCCCTACAGATGTGTCTCGACTCTGCCTAGAACAACCAGAAACGGCAGAACACATCCTCTGCAATTATCCAAAGGACACACAAAACCTCAGGATATTGCCAAATCATCGGTCTCAACAATCGTAAGGTTCATCAAAGACCTAGGATTGTCGCCAGACCAAATAAATTACCAACTTCATAGGGTGCCCAAAAGAGCTATCCTGGTCGCAGTGCTAATAAGCCCTAATCTTTAAAAAAAAAGCTCATGTAATATAATATGGGTTCTTGGTCGATGCATGGTTATTTATCAATTTAACATTTCGATGCATTACATCGAATGAAATATCTATGTATTTTTTCTATGAGCAGTTGGAGTATCTCAGGCAAAGACTTTTACATGTTAGTAGCACGAAAATTAAGTATCAACATTCCGCCTACCTACTGAACTGAAATTGAGAAGAGTCTAATTTAGAAAAACTCCTTTGACATGTATGAAAAATCTAAAATGGGACAATTTAAACAAGGAAATTATTCGGAAGGAAGAAGTGGTCAGTTTTAAACATTGAAAAAACCTTTTTCTACGTGCGGTTAAACGAAAGCAAAGGATGTTCAACAGACCAAGCTTACTCCGAACGATGATGAAAAGAACCATGGGTAGAATTTTGACTCTTGAAGCACAGAAAAGCTGATCTTAGAGTTCTGTTAAATTTATCCGATATGTCGTTTACTTGCGGGTCGAAGACCTTTTGGTCCTGCTATTTCTACCTGCGGTTTAACGAAAGCAAAAGATGGTAAACAGGCCAAGCTTACTTTGCTGAAGACGGCCGAAAGATGATGAAAAGAACCATGGGTTGAACTTTGACTCTTGAAGCACAGAAAAGCTGATCTTAGAGTTCTGTTAAATTTATCCGATATGTCGTTTACTTGCGGGTCGAAGACCTTTTGGTCCTGCTTCTTTGTAAGCTGAAGAACTTGTTTTTGCACAACTTTCTTTTTTATATCGATGAGTAGAAAAGCTTCAGACCATGTAACCGTATTATCTGTATAGAGAGCTCCACTATGTCTAGATGAATATGGAAGCATGATCTTGAAAGTCCATGTGGGGCCTACAACAAGTGCTAAAATCATGACGCACTATCCTTCATGCGTCAAGTTCCAAAACGTTCTACATACATAGAAGCAACTCGAGTGTATGCGTTTAGTACTTTACTTCACAAGTTAAAGTCTTTCTGATCTAAAAATCAAAACAAAATACTTTGAAGGCCACTGACTCATACGACAAGGGGCATCTTCTTTAACTAGAGTCCGACCGAACATTCCGCTTCGGCTACATTCGGCCAAATTTTCCACCTTCGGCAAAACATTTAGTTTCGACGAGAATATTGAATTTTTCAATCGTTTTTCGGAGAATTTTTCGCATGAGCGATTTCAAGCAAGTCATTTCTTGTTTGATGAATGTAAGTTTTCATTTGTAGATATTCGCAGTCAATCAAACGGATTCATTAGTGGCTATTTTTTGCTTTTGTTTCTTTGTAAAATACATTTTGTTATAAATCGTATAGAGCTCAAATTAATTTATTGTATGATTTATTTTAGGCTTCTTGGTATTTCAGGTTGCACTACATTCGGCTTCGGCTTCCGCCAAGAAATTGACCTGCGGTCGGACTCTATCTATAAAGGTACGATCAGCCGGTCATCCAAACTTGTCATCCGGTTGAAATGCTGATGTCAGAGAACTTGTTTATTTCAGTCGGAATGACCACTTTAGAATAAATTCTACAAGTTTGAATGACCGTCTGATCGTACCTTAACACTGGATCTTATTGTTAGTATTGTCCTGTTAGTCGAATTGTGTTATGGTTGTGGTGTTACATGTTAAAAAAAAAAGTTTAAAAGCTCACAGACTAAGAGAGAACAACATTTGTAAGCCTTATCCCAGCCTATGTCCCAAATAACACTCGCTGAGAATAACTTTTAAACATTTATATCTGACAGCGAAAACTGGAGCAGCGTTAAATGCGTTGGAAACCTAAAGGAGGTAAGGGAAGAATGACAGATATTGACAGCTTTCAACAGAGTTAAAAGCTTTATTGATGGTGTAAAAGTGACTTTGCCTAAGGAATAATGGACCGACACACATAGATTGTTGCAGTAAGTTATCGGTATCAAGAGCTTCAATTCCAGTATCCTTTTATTAAGTCTAAATCCGGGTGTTTTTTAGGTAATATATGAAAAGTGTATTTATGGAAACACATTATACCAGTGGCTTCAACCGAAATTGCAGAGATAAACAAAAAAATCTATTGAGGAACAGCTAAGAATGGCTCTGATGTGTAGGAATGCTTAATAAAAGTGCAGATCGTCACTTTTTCATTTAATAAAAGACTATGACTCATCCTGTAAACAGTACTCAACAATACGTTCAACTGAAGTCACATATTATGCTACGTATCTCGAGAAGTAGTGGGTATTAACTGAATACTTGGTCAGTGATTTTACGACGACAGATGCCAAATACGGATTACAGATGGCAGATAACAGATGACTGATGACATGAGTCGTTAGTAAGGGGCTTTTAGGGCTTTCTTATTATCGATTTGATTAATATAATTAGAGCTATTAAATTCATTAGTAGATGAATCGGTCTGATCGTTTTAAATAAAATGTTCATCAAACAGAGCCGGCACTTGGTCACTGTTAGCAGTAGCGGAAACGAAACCCAGATTGACTACCATTTGGTGGCAAATTTCATGAACCCTAGGATTAAAGATTACAAAGTGATCTTGGGAGAGGCAATCACCCGGCAACACCCTCCCTTCCTGACAGTAATATTCTATAGACAACCAAGAGATCTGATATGTAGCGCTAAGACAACGAGGACTTCCTGAAACTTACGTACAGATGATCATGGACATGTACGAGGGAGCGAAGACAAAAGTCAGATGTCCCGCAGGAGTCACCGATAAATTCCCAATAAAAGTCGGTGTTCACCAAGGAAGTTTCTTAAGTCCTTTGCTCTTTATTACTGTCCTAGATTATCTGCTTGACGGAAAAGTGAAGGATCCTAAAGTGCATCAGTTATTTTTTGCTGACGGTGGAGCCATCATAAGTGATGATCAGACTTTTAGAGGTATAAGCCAAAAAAAGACAGAATATCTCTACTGCCCATTCTCTGACCCAACCCAACCCAATCCCAGGCATTTATTTGAATGGAGTGGTGTTTCCCAAATGTGAAAAGTTTAAATATCTGGGATCAATAATCAACAGCGAAGCAACCGTTGATGACGACATCAATCATTTCGTGACCGAAAAATGTCCCCTAAGCTGAAAAGAAGGCTCTACACCGCAGTTGTGCGTCCGGTGCTCACATGGGGTTCACAATTCTGGACAATGTACAAAAAGTATGAGAGCAAGTTGACAGCAGCTGAGATGAAGATGCTTCGCATGACAGTTGGTGTAACAAAGCTCGATCGAATTAGAAGTTCCAAAATCCGAGGAAGCCTTCACGTAAAAGAACCCATTTCGAAAAATTTAAGCACGACCGACTCAGTTCGTTTTGTCATGTTCAAAGGAGGGATCCTACGAACTCCGTCAACGCTCCCTTACAATCGCGTAAAAGAGGCGGGCCTAAAAACTCCTGGATCATACAAATGCAGAAACACCAGCATTTGGTTGGCCTCAATGATGAAGTGATTCAAAATCGGGAGGCCTGCAGATATTTTTTGAGGTCGAACCGGCGAACCCCACAGGCGGACCAGTAGGAATGCTGTCAAGTGGGAGGGTTATGATCCCCATAATCCTGATCATAAATCATTGGTTGCGGTATATGAGGTTGTAGATAGTGCGGATACAAAATAATTGTTATCAGTAAACCTACTGAAACCTACTCAACTTGGGTTTCCATCTTCCATCCATCTTCCACTGCGCTTACCTTCTTTTGGTGAATTTCCAGTGATTATCACAACTTACAACTTGAGCAGATGGATATATGGTAAGGAGACAAGAATGACCTCCGTCCGAAGGATGCCTCACGTTTCCATAGATTTCATAATGTGAAAAGCATAATCCCAAAGACACCACAAAGAATCTACACTCATCCAATCATGACAAGCGCAGTGTCTCCTTGTCCCATCAACCTATATTAACTTTACCTAACTTTTTTCCACCTTCACTCATGTACTTACTGGAAAAGTGCTCACAACACAATAGGCCGCGCTCTCTAAATACAATGTCTTGAACAAACATTGACATCATCGCCAGAAGGACAAGTGAACGGCGAAAGAAGCTGTCAAAATGCAGCTATAAAACGAATATACATGTACTTAACATCAACAACAAGCATCGCTTTTCCTTTTTTATTAAATAAAGTTCAAAAGTAGCAGTAAGTTTTGCAAAGTCCACTTTTACCTAAGTTGACTTGTTTACATAGATTTTGGTTCGCCCCCAACTGGAACATCAGAACTCACTTTCCCTAATTGTTTGTTATTCATTTGGCGTAGTTAATTGAAATTTTTCGTTTTTTTTTTCATTTCATATTAAATGAATCTTCATTAAAAAATAAATATATTTTTTTTTTATTAACAAGAAGGTTATATAAATTTATGCCCCCAGGCCGGGCACTTCTCTCACATAATTTACCTTCATGAAGGGAATCAATAGAGGATGCCATCCTATGAGTTGGCTCCATTCCGCCGTGTGCAAGCCAACACATTAGAACTCGAAATACAAAAACGGCCTCCCCCTTAAAAGGTAACCTAGCCTTAGGTTAAACGAAATTAGAGAGACATTTTACCCCCAGAACAACATTACTTTTACATTAACCAAGCAATAGCTAGAACTCGGGGAATTGTGTCATTTTTCGGTGTCGGTATCGTTGGCACCATTCAAGTGGCACTTAGTTGTATTGCAAACCCCCATACGTTTTGGTTAGCTCTTAAAACCACACAATTTACAGGTGGAATTACATTACGCATATCTTATCGAATTGTTGTTCGTCCAATAACCACGAACGTGAAGTGATTTTGGATATTTGATAAAAAAAAAACATTATAATTGTGATTTGTGATTGAAGTGCAAATGCTTTAGTCTGTCGATGAGGGTGTTATAAAAATAGATAGTGACATTAAATGACAAAGATAGTATTTGTTTCAGTTACGTCAATTGCGGTTGTAGTAGTTACCAACAAAAACTGTTTAGATTTAATTGAAAAACTTTAATTTGTCTTTTCCTTTTTAGCAATCAAAGCTAATAAATAATAAAAAAAATATTTGCAAATAACGGGTGATCCAAGTAGAGATACTTTTTTCAATAGCCTTTTTTGACAGATCACGTGTGAGTCGTGTCATGCTGTCATGTTATTTTTGTTTAGTATTGTTTGGCATTTCATAATGGAAAGACTTACGCGTGAACAACGTTTACAAATTGTTCAACTTTATTATGAAAATTCACGTTCTGTGAGGAATGTGTTTCGTGCACTACGCTCAACTTATGGTCAACATAATCGGCCTACTGAGCGTACTATTCGCAACACCATCACCCATTTTGAGACCCAGCATTCATTATTGGATAATATTCGACAGAATAGACCACGTCCAGCACGCTGTGAAGAAAATATAGCGGCCGTAGCTGAGAGTGTACACGAAGACCGTAGAGAGTCGATTCGGCGCCGTTCGCAGCAACTCGGACTGACGTATGGAACGACTTTTTTTTTTTTTTTCAAGATCTTAAATACAAAATACATCTTGTGCAACAACTGAAGCCGCTCGACCTTCCCAAGCGACATCGCTTCGCTCTATGGGCTCTTAAAAAGTTCCAAGAAGATCCGACGTTTTCGAGGCAAATTTTGTTTAGCGATGAGGCCCATTTCTGGCTCAATGGGTATGTAAACAAACAAAATTGCCGCATTTGGGACGAAGAGCAACCTGAAGAGATTGAAGAACTGCCACTTCATCCAGAAAAAACAACGGTTTGTTGTGGTTTGTGGGCCGGTGGAATCATCGGTCCATATTTCTTTAAAAATTATGCCGGTGCGAACGTAACCGTCAATGGCGACCGTTATCGTGCCATGATAACCGACTATTTGATGCCTGAAATTAAAGCTCGTGATCTCGGCGGCATTTGGTTTCCCACACATCGCATCAATCAATGGACTTATTGGGAGAACATTTCGGTGAGCACATCCGGCCGATTGGCCACCAAGATCGTGTGATATCACACCATTAGACTTTTTCCTGTGGGGATATGTAAAGTCAAAAGCTTATGCCGACAAACCCGCTTCGATTCAGGCCTTGGAGGAGAACATCACGCGTGTCATTCGCCAGTTACCAGTCGAAATGCTCGAACGAGTGATCGAAAATTGGACTTAACGGATGGACCATCTGCGACGTAGCAACGGCCAACATTTGATAGACATAATCTTCAAAAAATAAATGCCAAAGAATGTTCTTTCAAATGATAATAAACATTCTCCATTAAATTTGAATTTTCTGTGTTTTTTTCTTTAAAAAAGTAGGGAACCTCGAAACGGATCACCCTTTACTTTACTTAGAAACTTAACAACTAATTGCGCAGAATATCAAGTGAATCGGGCACTCACAACCTCGCTGACAAACCAAAAAACGGTTTTGTCCAACAAGTAGGTGAAGCTGTCATTGTTATAGAAATGAGCAGCTTTCACGTAGTTAACGCAGGGTTACCAAAAAACGTACATATGAACGTACCCTCTACACGAAAAATAAAGTAACGGTTGATTTTTAAAGCGTAGTTTTTTTTTTAAAAATCGAATAAAACACTCAAATTTGCATCAAATATTCAAAAAAATTTAGTATAATCGATAAATAGGCCTCTGCCATTTACGTTGTCCGCGGTTTCGTTTCAAATGGTTCATTCGGAAGCTCCAATTTTGCGTCACTTTTTCGAGCATTGTATTCCATGAATTACGCGTAAGGCTTCAATCGTGTTCGGCTTGTCCGCATAGACTAACGGCTTTAAATAACCCCACAAGAAATAATCAAGAGGCGTTAAATCGCATGATCTTGGCAGCCAACTCACATTTCGAGAGATAAGCTGCTCACCAAATTCATCCTTCAACATTTCCATTGTTTCACGAGCTGTGTAGCATGTGGCACCGTCTTGATGAAACCACATGTCAACCAAGTTCAACTCTGCCAACTGGGGAAAAAAAAAATTGCCTATCATGACTAGATATCGTTCGCCGTTGACGGTAACGTTTCTTCCACGGTCGTCTTTGAAGAAAAATGGACCGGCCACCAGCCCATAAACCACACCAAACTGTGTATATATACTGAGAAATTTTCACTTTGACAGATGACGTTTGGACGCCATTACCAACCAGTGCTGCCAACCTGAAAAACTTCACTCTTAAAAAATCACCCACTACAAACGCTACATTTAAAATGTCCCTCGCATAACCTAAAAGTCCACCGCTCGTCCGTCTTCTGCATTTCTAAATGTGACAAACAGTCACAAAAAAGTCAAAATGTAACGCTACAACTGATTAAATTTCCATAACCATTAGTCAAACTTTGTTCCATTCCTGCCATCATTTTTAATCCCCGCACACACTAGATACATACATTTAACCATATTTCCCTCCACTTTGTTAGTCCCAAAAACACAGATTATCGTTGATGTCAAACATGCTCTTCTGACGTTCTTTCACTGATGAAAGACGATAGACGCTTTTAATAAATCAACTTTTTTTTTCCCCCCTCCAAAGATGGCTGCCTCAGCTTTTATTCCCGAAATTTGTCTCTTTTCTTATCTTAAATAAATAAGTGAAATTGCGCACATAACCATAATAGCACTCCCTGGCCTAATGTGTCCTTGCATAAGCAGAGACCACCCATCCTCCCTTGCTCCACTAAAAAGAAAACCCCCAAACAATTACCTACAGAAAATCGCATAAAATTTAATGGCGCAAATATTGCAGATAAATTTATACGAAAACAGGGGCTAAAGCAAACTCTGTGAAAACATCGTGAACAGAACGAAAGCGAAAGAATTCATTTGAAAGGACGAATGAGTTTATGACACAAAGCGGGGGCAAGTGCGGTTAGAATATCCCGCCTGAAGCAACAGACCGTCGATGGATTTGCGCCCGGAAATGAAATTAAATTACTTTTACCCCATGAACAAAATAAAAAGCAAAAACTGACTACGAAATCAGTCACCTTTTGTGCAACTGACAACAATAGCCGACATGGGAAAGGAATAAGGTTAGAGGTTTTGGGTCAATTCCACAAGGGTTGGCAAAATCCGAACGTAAGCGGAAAAAATCGCCGCTAAACTTCACCACAAAAGCTCGTACTCCTTCCGAAAGAAAGTGTTGTCAAATTGGATTACAAGTCAAGCAGAAGTGATTTTTGCTCTCTCTCTCTCTCTCGCTCTCAGTCGGTATGTCTACTTGTCAATTTTTCGCTTCGAAACATATCTCGAGTTGGGAAAAAGAAAATTAAACGATTAAATCCTGACATCCGGTCAGTTCGCGGATTATAAGGATAATTGAACACTTGGCCTTGTCTTCAAACAAAAACAAAACCCAAACAAAACTCCTCTTCCATTTTGTAATTCAAATTGGGGTTTTCGAAAATATTGCACATAAACCCCGGGGAGATTGGAAATTTCAATTAGGTTACGCGCCGCCTCTCTGGGGGAGGGAAGGCAGGGGAAATGAAGACATCTTGATTTAAAAAAGTACTCTGACGTTAATCTAATTTTAAAGTCGAATGGATCTTGTGGCAGCAGGAATAAGTTATCCCATCGTTATAGGACCAAGATTTATTGCGAATATGTTCGTCGTAAATATTTGCTTTTATGCGTTTCGAACGTGGCGATGTCTTGAGTGGGCGCATGTTCTCTGTTTTAGTTCCCTCAAGGGTTGGCGGTGGAATATAATGTTCAAGTTAAGGTGCAGATCGACAGGATAATGGTTAATAACTTGAATTTTATTGCCTTGATGGTTTATAACATTTTGCCAAAAGACTGTGTCAAAGTTTTACACCGAATAAGGTCGACAGTGCAATTATGGAGCATTGAGTAAATCTGAAACGATATGGTTTCAATGAGGTGCTCATTCGGAAAGAGAGCACCTGAAAAGAAAAATCGTTAAATTTAGTACAAAATAAAAGAAGGAGCAGTTGAGTAATTTTGTCAACCAAATATTTCCACTTGGAATGTTTGTCAAGAGTGCGTTAAAGCTAAGTATGCAATAAGTTGTGTCCGTTTTCATTATCAGTGTTGTTTCACTCGAATTGTTTTTGAAAGATAATTTTTTTTTGTCGGTGGTTGCTACTATCCGATGGAGCGCTCAGACACAACTACAGGTCCATTGTACTACAATTCAGACACCTTACATTAATGTACTTAGTTTTCCCGTCTTTCAAAGTATGATGAGAAGGAGCTTCAGTGATGAAGAGCTTATGTAGATATTCGGCACTCACAACGTCAGTTCCCCGTGTTTGGCAATAGCTTAGTGGCACTCGAGATAAAAAAAAGATGAAGACCTTTTGCAAATGTCCGGGCGCAGTAGTTTGGTCTGCCCACATCCACTCGCAATCACGCCACCGAATCTTGTGTTAACGAGAAACCCAAGAATCTATAGAATACATGACTAAAGATACAGGCAGACCCAAAACAGGTTCGGGTCCTGAGAAAACTTCTTCTTAACTTTGCCTAGCAAGCTCATCCGAGATCACCTGATACGGAAACAAGATTCACTGTGTTCAGTCTTCCGACCGAATTCAGAGAAAGCTTGAGTTCTAGCACTAACTTGGACGAGGTAAGAGGGTTTAGCAGCGCTTTTAATGCAGCTTGGCTATCACTGCAGATGCAAATGCCTCTAGCCCTCCACCTGTTGTTCACAATATAGCGCATAGCTATAAGGATGGCAAAAAACCTTCACTTGGAAAACAGACGGATGTTTACCCAACAGGTAGTAAAGTCTTATGTTATCGCGTTCCACAAAGACTCCAGAACCAGACCCCTGTCCGGTTTTGGAGTCATCCGTGAAAATACGATGGAATTCAGTCCACTTTCCGAATGGCCGAATACAATCGGTTACCTGCGAAAAGTGGAAGTGGTAGTTTTTTCGCAGAATTTCTGGTGTCATTGCATCAGACGGCATATCCATACGACAGGGGTCAAAGGATAATTCTCGAGCAAGTTCTTCAAAATTCCAGTGCGCATAGTACCAAAAACCACCTCTCTTTAAGCGAAAGATGGTTTTTAGCGTACACCCCATGATATATAAATCGAAGGGTGGGAATATTTATAAAAGCATCTAGAGCAGAGCCCGGGGTGCTGGGGAAGGCCCCTGTCCAGCCGAGACATGCAGTTCTTTAGAGTTTGGCAAAAGAAGCAGTAACACGTTTCCGCGAAAGCCTGTTCCACCAAACAACCCATGCGAGTCTACCACCATACACCATATGAGGGGAGACAGAACACCACCTTGAGGGCAACCCCTATTTACCCCTATTATGACGAACTGCCACAATCTGCATCCGCTACCAACGTCCTGTACATTAGCATTGTTTTAATGGCTAAGGTTTGATAACGACAATATTGGTTAGAAATAAAAGGACATTAACTTTTATAGTTTTGAAGTTGTGTGGCCAAATATTCAATTTACTGAATTAAAGGAGCGTTCATGAAAAGTGCGAAAAGTGCATTGTGTACAAGGTTTCAGATATCTTATGTCCATGGTGTTTTTTTTAGAGGCATAGAACTTCGAATTGAAATAAAACACAAGAAAATCGTTTTAAGGATAATTTTATATGCCATTAATGTTTAAATGTGATTTCGGGCATGTGCTCGCCGCGGCTGGTTTGAATAAAGACAAGACTAGAGGTCCAATTTTCAACCACTTTTTCAAGCATTTGAGGCTGTATGTCGGCAATAACGCCAATAATGTTGCCTTCCAAGTCCCCTTACGTTTCTGGTTTGTTGGCGTAGGCGAGCGACTTCACATATCCCCAAAAAAATAATCCAATGGTGTCAAATCACACGATCTTGGTGGCCAATTGACAGGTCCATTCCGCGAAATTATGCGCTCATCGAATGTTTCCTTCAATAAATCGATTGTGACGTGCGCTGTGTGGCATGTAGCGCCGTCTTGTTGGAACCACATCTTATCCACATTCAAGCCATCCAATTCGGGAACAAAATAGTCGGTTATCATGGCTCTATACCGGTCTCCATTAACGGTAACTGACTCTCCAGCATCATTTCGGAAGAAGTGTGGCCCAATGAATCCACCAGCCCATAGAGCACACCAAACAGTCAGTTTTTGTGGCGTTTCAAGGGTCTCATGTGGATTCTCTTCACTCCAAATGCGGCAATTTTGCTTGTTGACGTAGCCATTCAACCCAAAATGAGCTTGCTGTAAACTTCGCGAACTGAACCAAAAAAAACACCCTTTATTTGATAAATTTATTCACTCTATTTCCCAGAGTCAGTGTGATAAATGAAATACGTAAACCACTTTTCCATAGCCCAAGCTTAGCAGAAGCCAATCACTTCTGCCCAAAGAGACACGTCATTCCAACACAAAATGGATACATGTTAACTCCGCCCTAAATGATTTATTGTCATTAATTACAACCTCACTGTCCAAAGTTCCAAACCGCATACCACCAACCCGTACAAGAGCCTGAGGTAAATAATAATCGATTTTCCTTATCCGAAATTCCAAAGATACTTGTCCTTAATCATACCGAAAGCTATTGCGCAGTACATAAGCAACCAACTAATATAAATATGAGTCTATCCTGACGGCTCCATTGTATAACTACTACTGAGTCATAGACCGCTCCATTCCACCAACAACAAAATCGATTTAATTGAAAACTAAATTTATTAATAAATAAAAGGATCTTATCAACATTCCAGTCCAGATACTTTCCATAGTTTCGCTCCAAACAAAGGGACATACAGTACAGACCGAGCGAAAGGACTTACACAAAATCCTTTCAGCCCCAGTGGGTAACTTGACGGTAATCCGATTATAATGGTGTTCCCACATCCACTTCAAAAAGTACACGGCGCAAGAATGAAACAAAAAATAAAACACATTTAATGTCCCATTAGTCAATCTGACCGTTTGGCTTGTCAAAGTTTTCTCTCTTTTACGTTGAACACTTGTGGAGAGGAACCCTTCTAGAAGATAAAAACCGAGGGAGGACTTCAGCTGGAGCATGTCATCTTACAGAGGGAGGAAAATCTTCTTAGACAAAAAAAAAAAAAAGAAGAACTTTCCATCTAAAACGCCAAAACAAAATGCAAAACGACAAGCAATAGAGTTGTTGCCTGCTGCTGTCACTTTACTTCGATTTGTATCTGTATCGATATATTGTATCGATTGATAGAATTGCTCTCTTGCGTGGATGGAAGGACGGGACGAACGGTAGTCTTTCGAAACTATAGACACGTTGTAAGCCACCACGAAACTATCGAAGACCGCCATTAATTTTTAATTTATTTACTCCTGCGGTAGATTGGTGTGGTGAACATTAACTGCAGTCGTTCTCTGTCTCTCCGTCCTGTGTGTCTATGCTAGCCAAAAGGAAACCTTATATTTTACCTACAAAGGTGTATGGCTGTGTGTTTTTGGTTTTTTTTTTCTTTTTTTTAGTATACTTGGGGAGTATTTGCGGATAGTTTTCCCAGACAATTATTTTTGTTCTTTATGGAGCTACCTCTCGAAGACTGTGTGTGTGGGCGGTTGTGGTTTTGTTTGACTGTATATTTCATGGTTTTCGACGAAGGGAAATTGTAAGGTTTAGTGACAGTTTTCCGTTACATGATGTCAGCTTCTAACGTGCTTCGTGTGTGCGGTTTTCTGTGTTTGCACCCGGAAAAGGAGAATAACTAATTATACCTGATTTTATTTGTTGAATAAGTGAAGGGGTTCATTTTTATTCAATTAATTGTTAAAAGAACGACGATGGAAGTGCATTTTTAAGTCAAGAATGTTTGTTATATATTTACCTATTTACAGTTAGGAATTATGCGTTTTAACAAATCTTTGCAAGTAGTGCATGGGATGTAGACTCACCTGAAATAAAAATGAAAAATTTAGTTTTAAACAAAAAATTTATACAGAAAAATGTATATACGTATGCATGAGAAAATAGTTCACAATTTGTAACTCCCATTTGTTCCCTTTTTTCGAAAAAAAAAAAAAATACTTTGAAAGTTGCGACAGAAGTTCAGTTATTTGTTTGGAAGAAAATAGAATCAATTTTTGCAATTTTACTGCCAATATCTGCTGGAAGGAGAAATCATTGAAACACATTGCAGGGGCGTAATACGTAAGACAACACCTTCTGCAATAGTTCCCAGGGGCTTTAACGCAATCTAAAAAAAAATAAAGTGCACGACGTCAGACGAAACTTTCTTGGTACATGAAATGCGTTTTTGAACCGCAAAATGAAAATGTAGTTAAATCACTTTTTAGGTTTTGCAAAATTAGATTTTCTCAAAAACGGCACCTACGATTTTGATGTAATTTTGCACATTGGACACTTTTAACATAATTATGTTCGAAATACAAAATATTATCAAAATCGTTGGAGCCGATTTTGAGAAAACGAATTTAATTTAAATTTAAGAAAATCGTTATATGAAAAAATAATATAAAAAAAATATTTTAAAAATTGAAGTATGAAAATTTGTTCATCCTTATAGTTTAATTTTTTTTTAAATTCCCTTTATTAGTTTTCGAGATATTGCCAGTTTTATAGATTACCGTTAATCGATTTTTTTTTTCCAAAAACTGAGTATGCTTTTAACGATATCCTTGGAACCACTTTTGAGAAAAATAGTGACAAGTGATTTTAACAAAAAAAATTGTATGGCAGGTACCGTTATTTCAAAAGATAAAGCAAAAAATAAAAAGATGCCCCGAGATGTAACCCCAAGAACCTTATATACGAACTTTGAAGCAAATCCGTCGAACCGTTTCGCCATACGACGCCCAGACAGACAGACAGACAGACAGACAGACAGACAGACAGACCGACGGACGGCATTGGCGGACCCACTTTTTTGGACTTCTCTATAGTCTTAATATCATCCCTCATACTCGGTTTGAGTTCGAAATTTCCGCAATAACTTTCTCTTTAGTATACTAATGTATACGATGAAAGTTAAAAATTAGTTTTGCCTGTCTGCTAGGAATTGCATCCAGTCGTTGGAGTTGCATTTTAATTTTGAATAACTAGATTTGCCTTTGCAAAGACCACTATGAAACAACAAAATAAACGTCGATTGTCTGTACCGCTCCTACCTTCTCTGACCAATCCCAGATATTTATTTCGACGAAAAAGTTAAAATATCGGGGAGGGATCTCTGAACAACAGCGAGGCAACCGTGGATCACGACATCAATCATCGGTCGACAAACTGTCAGCAAAAAATCTGCTATCTTCTGTGACCAAAGGAGGGGCCCAAGCTGAAATGCAAGCTCAACACCCCAGTTGTTCGTCCGGCGCTCACATAAGGTCGCAGTATTGGACAATAGACATTAAGTGTTACTGCAAATTGATAGCAGGTGAGATAAAGACGCCTCGAATGACAGGAGGAATGAGTAGAAGGAAGGAAGTTTGATTGAATAAGAAATTCAAAGATCCAATTTGGAGCACTACTCACTTATCTAATCAACCTATAGACCGACTCAATTTCCATGTATCACGGCTTTATAAGTAAGAGCAAATACTCCCATTAATTAGGGAACAAAACGTCGTTCAAGTCTTTGCAGTAGTGTATTCCGTTTCCAAGACCTTGTTGATGGTTTCGGGCTGTAGCTAACGGATTGCTTGGATAATATTGGCCTTTAGTGCTTGAATCATTTCCGAATTGTTGGCATAACATCGGTCCTTCACGGTCCCCCGCGAAAAATATTATAAAAAGGTAAAATCGCAGCTCCGAGGCGGCCAATTGACATCGCCTAGACGGCTGATAACATGGTTTGGGAATATGGTGCGCAAAAGAACGATTGTAGCATGGGCCGTGTGGCATGGCGCGCCATCCTGCATGAACCAAAGGTCGTCCAAATCAATGTCTTCAATTTCAGTAAAAAAAAAGTCGGTTAACATGGCTCTGTAACGCCCACCGATGACCGCAACGTTGTTCTCAGCCTAATTTACAAAGAAAATTGGTCAAAAGCTGCCATCACCTCACAATCCACACCAAACTGTCACTCTCTGCGGTTGTATTGGCTTTTCGACAATAACGTGCGGTTTTTTCGAGCGGCAGATGCTGCAATTTTCTTTGTTAACGTAGCCGCCGAGATGAATATGCGCCTCATCAAAAATATGATTTTTCGCCCAAAATCGTTTTCCAAGTCCACCTGCTGTAAGTTCCAAACTGCGAAGGGATAACAAAGCGGATGGTCGTGCGTCTTCAATTGCTGAGGCAATTGGACATTGTTAGCGAATAATCCGAGATCTTTGTGCAGAATTCTACTCAGGATAGTGCGTCAGATGTTGAGCTATTGAGATCGTTAGCGAGTTGATATTCATGAATTGAGTCCGACACTCTCGGCTACAGCACATTACTCACTTTGGAAAGAAGTTTTCAATATTTTACAACACTGTTCAAGCGTAAACCGACTCATTTCGTTCCGCGGAGGTATGACACTAACTTTCTGTCAAGTCAAGTCATCCCATGCCGGATGAGCGGCGTTCCTTTAGAGCTGGGCAGTGGCATAGAAGATGTTCCACGGACTCTATTTACTCTTCGTCTCTGCAGCTGCTGCAGAAGTCATTTGCAAAGAGCCCTAGTTTTTTAGCCATGCTTCCGATGATGCAGTGTCCAGTTAATACCCCGATACCACAGACCCACAGATATATAACCGCTGGTGTTGCTCTATTATTCCTTAAACGCCGTCTATAAAAGTCTTAACAGTATTGAAAGGCGGTAGCACCTCTCCGTCCGCTGGTAGTGGATTCATATCAGAGTGTCCAGGAATTCAGCAGAGTAGAACTGGGTGATGACGTATTGCCCTGAGTGCCATTCAAAAGGTTGGAGCCGATTGATCTAAGTGTCGCTTGACTGCCTACCCATATGGTTATTTCCATTGCTGGTAGTCCCATCGATAGGATAGTCTGTGCTGCTTTCTTAACCGCATAGATCTCAGCTTGGAAGACACTGCAGTGATCAGTCAGTCGAAACCACTGATTAATTGCAAGTGTTTTTGAGCAGATGAAAGCTCCTGTACCTTTTTCTGTTTTTGAAAAATCGGTATAGGCGGATATACCTTTACTGACGCAGTCCTGTCTTTTGAGAATAATTCCGTGCTCTAAGTCAAACCTCATCTTAAACCCCTGACTGTATTTCGACAGTATTTCATCTGATATTAGTAGATTCAAATTAAAATTGATTTCAAATAAGTTTGCTTGTTTATTTTTATTTCTACTTCAAGCAGAGGAGTGACTTTCAAGATTTTGATTAGCTTTAAATGATTGAAATGAATCAAAGTCTTCTAAATGTCATTCGAAATATTTAATTTTATTTCATTCATACTTTAAATTACTTTACAAAGAAAAGCGTTTAGTGACTTCAAATTATTGAATGCATTCAAAAACTTTCAAGGACTTTGTTAAATTCATTTAAAAAAATTTGATTTCATGTCGTCTACAAAAAACTTCAAAAAAAGACTTTAAAGACTTCAAGGTAATGAATGCATTCGGTGGCTTTGAACGATTGAATGTATTCCGTGGTTTCAAACTGACTTTAAAAATCAACACTCGCATATGTTTCTATTACAGAACAAATCCAAATCCTTTGCATTCAATTTGTCAGCTTTCAACCTATTTTTTTTGACAATACCACGAGTATTGTTTGACTTTCAGTGTTTTCTGAAAAACTTCTTTCACACATCTTGCAATCAAACAATCAAAAACAAAAGTGTCACAATGACAGATGAGTACTTGCAAATCCTGTGCTGGAAATCCTCTATAAATAAAACAAAACATAAAATCCAGAAATATGTCATTCCATCTTCCACTTGGCACCTACCTATAGTTGGTTGTCAAAAATTGTAAATTGCTTGCAGCATAGTTCTCCGTCCAACTGTGTCACGAGAAAGGAAAATAGTTTTTCGTAGGGACGAATGAGTTCAAAGCTGCTTGGCCATTAAAACTAAAAAGAACTCCCCTTCCCCATCCATAGTCCTGCTTGTTACAAATGGTCAATCAAAAGAAAAAAAATACGAAGAAACAAATCTAAAAGCGAGATAGAGAAGGAACAAATACAGAAAAAGAACGCCTTGTTCGCCGTTATATTTTCCATGCAATTGCAACTATACTAAAGGAGGTCACATCATGTAAAAATAAACTTTACGTTTGTTGTGCTACTAATGTGCGCGCCGGTCTTATAGGTGTATGCAGTGGTGGTGTTCCAAAAAGCACTTAGCGAAAAAGGGGGACGCCAACACACAACAACAACAACAAAAAATGGCTACCAAACCAACAACACCTCCTCAAGGATTGTGTGCGGGGAGAGAGAAGACTCATTTAGCGCGTTTCGCTGCAGCGGTATGAGAAAATCAATATGGAATACCCTTAGCGCTGCGCCTTATCTTGGTGCTCCCATTTGTTTGTTACACACAGATATGATCCGGTGGTAGTGTGTTATAAGTTGTGCGGTATCTCTGCGAGCAACGGAAAGTGCAGACAGACAAATTGTAATTTGAAAGGATTACGTGTGGTGGTGTTCTCTATTTGTCCCCTGGACAGTGTTTTAGTCGATAACCGCACTAATTTAATGACAGCAACCTACGTAGTTCCACGACAAGCGACCGCTGCTGGCGAAGGGTTGTTATGCGTTGTTACTTGTTAGTTGTTAGTTGTTACCCACTCATGCTAAAGATTGAAATTGCATATTCTTCCACGGGGGTTGTCAGATTTGAGTGCCAGAAATGGGCGAGCATTAAGGATATTGCATTTGGTTTACAAATTTTGTCAACGCCGAGGGTTGTTGAACGAGTTGTTGTAGTGTCGAAGTTGAATGTTTTTCGGGGCAACAAGTGACTTGGGGTTTGATTGTGTCGTTGGTCGGTTAGCATATTTCTTCTGAATAAGATAACAGCTTACTAGGGTGGCGGTTCATGTCAAAACATAGAATGGTGGTATTATTGAAGAGATTTTAATTTGAAAATTTGATTTAGATTGAGGTGGGGTGCTCATGAGCCATTGGATTTAGCTTAAGGCAATTATGCGCAACCTTGTGTTAGACGTTGATGTACCTACATAAATCAATCATGTAGAGGATTTCTTGAGCATCATTTGTAAGGGGTATGTTTAATATTCCGAAAACGATCAATCAAACATTCGAGGAAGGAAATCTCGACGAAAGATAAGTATAATTTTGGAATTTTTGATTTACTGAAGCCGTAATCCTTTGGAAAATTATACAATTTCACCAGAAATATAGTCGCTCCGAAGTAAATGGCCTTCATGACCGTGGCGGGTGATGCTTTGGTCTGGAATTTCAAAACACTAGGAGATATTTGTCGACACAAACCAACACATGGTCTTGAACATGGGTGGAACATTTGCACTGATCCGGATTTAACATTACAAATTTTGGACATAAACAAGAAAAAAAAATATATATATTTGGCGTAAACGGCCCATACAGGACACAAACCCTACCTTCTCCAACCATTGTGTGTGCAAAGTTATATTTTTGACACGAATGGCAGGACCTACAGTTTAATGCCGATTCCGAACGGCAATTTATTTTTGATAAGCTTCACATGACATTTCTTACTCTTGGATGTTTGTCAGACGTTCACAAGAGGTGGGGCAGGTGGTACAGGTCGGGATTTGAAACGGCGACCTCTCGGTTAGTGGTCCAACGCACTTAACCACTAAGCCACTGCACCCACAACCCACAAGTGAACTTAGAACGATATAATTCGAAGTCGAAGCTCGGTAAGACCCCATGCGTATAAGAAAATGGAGCATTCCGAGCATTGTAGGTTTTCATCTTGGACTCGAAGTCACAAGAGGCAATAAAATACTGAAGTACTTTGGACTGATGCTTAATATGAAGATCAAGTCCGCTTTGAAGCAAGATTTCAAATACCCAATACACAGCTCACGTTATTCATGCGGACCCCCCTTAGATTAGGTTAGGTTGAAGTGGCTGCCTGTCGGCACAAGAACCGACACTCTTGGACCAGTCCATTGTTATACGGACCTACTCGTTGAACCATTTTGAGATTGTGACCAAGGGAAGTAGATCTTTGATGTCAATGTTTGTGAGATCACATGGGTCTTCGTAGAAGAAGTCTCCGCGATGAACCTTTCTATTCCTGGAAAGAGCAAGGCATGTACAAAGCAGGTGAAGGATATTTTCTTCCTCCTCTTCGTCCATACAACTTCTGCAAAAGTCGTTCGAGTATGCACCAAGTCCTGTTGCATTTTAAATCAGAGAGCTCAGATAGATCAAATTTGTGGAGTGTTTCAGCTTAGGCCCGATCCGTTTTGTCCCAAGACATGTGATACCACTTCTCCACATAAAGTTTGCTTCCTCTGTAGCAGCCAGCCTTAGCGATAATTTATAATTAGCGAATGATATACCCATCTCTCCTTTGTAAGTCGAGAGAAGTAAAGTGCCCCCGTGCCTCGGCACCCAGCAAAGGTGAAAGTTAAACTGCTCCGATATCTCCTGTAAAGGCGATCGATAGTCTAGGGCGCTTCTTTAGAGTTTACAGACACTCATTCCAAGGACTTGACTGTCTCAGGAAAAGATGATATCCTTCGAGAATAAAACGTTCCACTTAAGCCAAGATAAGACTTCTTTAATCGCCATTATTTCCGCCTGCAACACGCTACAATGATCAGGAAGACGGAAGGAGAGACTAGGATTTAGTCTGTCAGAGAAAACACCACACCCCACCCCATCATTGGTTTTTGATCCGTCGGTATACAAATTGATCGCTGTGTGCTCTAAGAATGCATCCTCTTCCCAAAATGTTCGAGATGGAATGGTAACATGGAAGGATTTTCCGAAATGTAATTGGGGAATGGGAAAACCGATTTTAAAAGGGATATTCCCTAGCATGGCCAATAGCGTTGTCAGTCCATTGTGACGTATCTTTGAGACGAACAGCTGTGTTAGCTGCCGTTTGTCTGCTAAAAATATCAAGGGTGCCAGGTGAAACAGAATGCGTAAGGCTCCTCCAATGCATACGCAGGTTGATCTTTGGACTTTGCTTATTTTATTGCGATTGGTCGCTTTATCTAAGGCAGTCCACAAGACAACCACTCCATATTTAAGTATTGGTCTTATAACCGAAATGTTTAGCCAGTGAGTGATGTGAGGTTGAAGGCCCCTTTTGTTCCCAATGGGTTTTTTTACAAGAGAAACGTGCCACTGTAGAATTTTATATTCTTCCTTAATATTAGGCTTCCAGCTCCACTTTTTTATTTAAAATAAGCTTTAGTCATGAAATCAGACTAAAGACTTTCTTCTTCAGAGAGTGTTAAGCTTAAGCCGTTTATGGAGTGACCCTCCCTCTATGGGAATTTTATATTTCCTTGAGAAGAGGACAAGTTCAGTTTTGTGAAGGTTGACACACAGGCCACACCAAACTGCCCAACTTACTAGCTTGTTAAGAGCGTTTTGAAGGAGATCTTTAATAGTACTGCCTTAGACGGAAATAGCAATGACTTCCGCATATGGGTTCGTTTTTCTGACAGCTTTTTCCGCAGATTGATCCAGTCAGTTTTGAGTTGATAACCCTACTTGTAAGTAAAAGATTGATCAACTCACCGCTTGCTTACACTTCTTTCAGGGCCGACGGTGCATTAACGATCGTAGATGCTCCTTCTATGTCCAGGAAGCCAACCATAGTGTACTCTTTATCATGCAGGGAGTATTCGATGGAGCGTACCAGCGTATGCAAAGCCGTTTCCACCGATTTGCCCTTGTAGTATGCATGCTGCGCGGTACACAAAAGTCTTGTATTGATGCTTGTTCGTAAATGGATATCAATCAATAGTTCTAGGGTTTCAAAAAGTAATGACAATAGGCTTATATGTCTGAGATCTTTCGGACTCGCATGGGAGCATTTATCAGCTTTGTGTTTGAAAACCACCTTAACTTCTCGCCACAGCAGCGGAATGTGGACCAGATCAATGCAGCTCTCCCGTCATACTTCAAGGCATCTCTACTGGTCCGATAACGTCTCTCCTATGAACATATATGATTATATAGAACTGCAATAAATAGCGAAGGACTTAAGATGCTTCCTTGGGGCATGCCGACTTTGTTAATGCATCTAGCGGGCATATAGCGGGCATATAGCGGTCATTGCTTTCTTCTTTCAAAATAAATTCAGGCAGACTATGTAACTTATATAATTTTTACTTCATGCAAGGGAATAAATTCGCTGACTTTCAAGGAAAAAATTTAAATATTTTAAATGAAGTCAATAAGCTGAATTAACTTTCTCTTTTAAAGTCACTGAACCCCCTCTTCTTGAACTGAGTGCATTCCAGCGATGCCGTTTATACCTAAATCGAAGTATTCTACTTCCTTTTCATAGCCAATACTTCGATACTTCCACTTTCGTGAAAATACTTCACTTTTTGTTGACTTCACATTTTCCTTTCCAATTGGGAAATCGCATTATTCATCAATGAACACTCCCATCAAGTAGCCGAAAAATTGAACATTAAGTAAGAGCTATTTACTATTTTTTTTTTGTCATAGTAGCAAACGTCAAAAAGATTTTTCAGATTTCAACAGTATTTTGACATAAAGTCACACAAAATTTTAAATACGTTTGATGTATTCGTTGGTTATCTTTGCAAGCAGCAGATCAGCGAGTTTTGGAGCAGTGAAAGGCCTTGGTACACTTTTTTCTGATAACAAATTTCGAACAAAATAAAGATACAGTAGCAGGTGTTTCAAATCGATTAAATCAAAAAAATAAGTTCTACCTGCATTTTTTACCAATTAGTGCAATTAATAACATAATTTAGAATTTCGTTTTCACATTTTTTTTTAGATTTTTAAAAACGTTCTAAACAATTTTATCGATTTAAATTTAATCAATTTGAAGCAATTAATCAAATAGGTTTTTCTGATAAATCGACTTATAAAGAATTGAATGAAGTGAACCTTGGTCCTACAGCTGAACTGATGATACTAAATGGTGACTTGAATGAATCGGAAATTAGGGTCACAAAACACCAGTGTCAAGAATTCTACATTATCCTTTGTAAGCAAATTATTAAAAGAATTGACTTTGAAGACCTTGTATTAAGGGCTGTTCAGACTTTAAGTCTTTTTTTGGGAGAAAGTCTTTTGAAAATAATTTGTCTTTTTTCAAACTTAGTCCAAGGCTATAATATCGAATACCTTGAAGCCGAATGGAGGCTTCAAGTTTTGGAAGACTTTCTACCCAAAAAAGAAAGTCTTGAAATCTATTAGCATTCGATCTTCTGGCTCAAAAACGCTTATGTACCCTCATTTTAAAGACTTTGTAGGAGCATTGTTGTGTCTTCCTCATAGTAGTGCGAGGGCCTTAGAGAGGGCCCTTCCCCAAACTAAATTGATAAATAATGAAAGCCGAAACAAGCTAAAAGTTTGCACTGTTGATTAACTGATGCATGTGAAAGAAATTTTAATAATAAAGACTGATTAAAAATATTAAATTGTTTTTTTTTTTTTTGCATAAATAGTTTGACATAAGAAAAATACTCCTATTTTTTCCTTAAAAATTCTTCACTAAAAAAATGGAAAACGGCATCACTGGTGCGCTCCCTTCATTTGAAGTAAAAATAAACTGAATTGCATTCAATCCATTGAAGTCAGTAGGCTTTCGTTGCATTGAATCCAATCATTTTCCTAAATTTATTTGAAGTGCAAATAAAATGCAATATATACTTCGACTGACTTCAAGGAATGCGACGAATGTTAATGACTTTAAACTGACATTAATGCAGCGCAATCAAAACTAATGTATGCAGTCTTCTATACAACTCACAAGTCATAATTGACTGAAACATTTTCGAAGCATTCAAGCTTCAAGCTCACTTAAGCTTACTTTGAGATTCGAATGAATAGACAAGTTATTGCGATCGTGACGAAATTTCGAACTCAAACTGAGTATGAGGGTTGATATTACGACTAAAGAGAAGTCCAAAAAAGTAGGTCCGCTAATGCCGTCCGTCGTTCTGTCTGTCTATCCGGGCGCCGTATGGCGAAACGGTTCGACGGATTTGCTTCAAAGTTCGTATATAAGGCTTTTGGGGTTACATCTCGGAGCATCTTTTTATTTTTGGCTTTATCGTTTAAAATAACGGTCCCTGGCATCCAATTTTTTTGGTGAAAATCACTCATCACTAATTTTCTCGAATATGGTTCGAAGGATTTCGGTATTCTTTTGTACTAAGGATACTTGGGATGGGGCCCAAAATACTGCATACTCAGTTTTTGGAAATAAATTCGAATAACGGTTATTTATAAAACCGCCAAAATCTCGAAAACTAACAAATCGAACTCCAAACAATTTTACTGTTTTTTTATACCATTAAGTCGAATAAATTTGCATACTTCGATTTTTTAAAACCTTTTTTTTTTTGTTTTTTTTTCATATAACGATTTTCTTAAATTTAAATTAAATTCGTTTTCTCTAAAACGGTTCTAACAATTTTTATAATTTTTTGTATTTCGAACAATTATGTAAAAAAATGTCCAAAAGTGATTTAAATAAATTTGTCACCGTTCATTTTGCGATTCAAAAACGAATCTCATGTACCGAGAATGTTTCGTATGACGCAGTCGTGCACTTTATTTTTTTTACGAAGAGAAGCTATCCTCACAAGCTCACAAATCAAATGGGCTATCTAACACAATCAACTGCATTACTGCTACGTGGCATTCATTCTAAAAATTCTTTCATGCAACAGCGCCATTAAGAAGAACACAATTGCATGTTCTTTAAATAAATGCACATACACAATTTCGGCACCAAAAGTAGGTGATCCAAGATCTTTCGTGAAATGACAAAGGATATACTACAATAATATTTGCATGCTTTAATATTCAACAATGCAATTTACTCGACACCAACATGGTCACCCTGCAATTCATTTTAAGTGAAACAAAGCATACATATGTTTCGGTTGGTCGGTTTGTTTACCTTGTGAAATTTGTGCAACAAAAGTGAAAAAAGTATTCAAAAATCTACTCGAGTAAATTTTGACATTTGTGTCGAATAATTCGAATCTCAAAATTCACTCAACATTCGAATGATAAATGAACTTTCGATAGAGCGAATTTTCTTTTCGTTCGAATGTCAAAATACAAACTTTCGAACGTATCCGTATGTCAAAAAATGGATGACTATAACTACATCTCTCAATCGTTTGAAATTAACCTAAACAGTGTTCGAGAAGCCATTCCATTTATTATGCCCGATCACCCCATTATTCCGAAAATATACAACACTAAACTTCATCGAAAATCCATAATAAAACAACAGGAACGTTCAGCCGGTGGCTCGTATGAATTATTGATTCGAATTCAAATCCCTAAATGGGTGTGTGCACAGCACACTATGGCAAACCACCCCAAATGGATTTAAATAATCGTTTTCGTTAAAAGCAACCAGCAATAGTATATTGGAACATTCAATTAAAATCCCTCTTTCTCAAGTCTCATCATCGCAACGGTTCATTGTGCGCCACAAAATAAACACAATGAAACAATGGTAGGAAGCGAAAGAGGGGCTTCGGCTATGGGGAGCCGATGTTTCCGGGGTGCTAATTGAGAATTTCACTATAATCTGCTAAAACTCTATCATCATCGTCCTTGTTCCAGTTCCATCCGCCATAGATGTGTACCCTTCAATCATTCACCCTCATCAATCATTTTTGCTGCATATAGAGGGACATGGGCGGATAGAAATCCCCGTTTTGTATCGCTTTTGTAAAATTTAATATCCTTTGATTTCGCCCAGAGGGGAGCAAGTATTGACTTGGCATTCGTTTGGCGGCTTTTCCGAAAAGTTTTAGTTATTTTCCAACCCCTCGCAGCAATGTTGGCGATATTGTTTGGAAATATTTCTCTTTCCGTAGTCGCCATATTGCGCGAGCAAGGAATTCAACTTTATAATAGCCCGGCAACAAGGTAACCATGGGAAGGGCATATCTATATATAAATAATATTTAAAATTTTCTTTTCATTTTGAATTTAAAAAACAAAAATTCCAAACAACCGCACTGGAATGTGGGGAATGGAAAAGTTTACGGCCACGCCAACCCTTAAACTTTCAAAGCCACAAGCTTGACTATCACAGACTTCAACTGGAGCAATGCGGTGTATTTGTCATAAGCAAATCAAATTTGCGAAGCGACAGTGGTTATTATGATTTTAAACTCAAAGTCCTGGTATAGACTGTCGAACTTGATTTGTTTTATCGTTTCCCGGTGAGGCTCACTAAGAGGGGGGCACAAAGTGCCGAATTGTGCCTGCAGATACGTATAAAATCCTGTGAAAGTGTTTATCACATGATTTTCATGTACTTTGAATGAAGGGATTTTATTCGATTCCGTTGTTTTATTTTTTTGAAAAACAATTTTATTGAGCTGTAATCCTGTTTTGCAGGAAATAGGGAAATAAATTTCGTCGTTCTTTAGATAATATGGATTTATTTACATGCCGGAAGGTAAACGTTATTTTTATGGACTGTGCAGGGAGAGCAAGCCCATTTGCATTTGCATGCAAATACAAAGCTGTGACACCGATAAAGACATTTTACAGAAGCTCTTATTCGTATTGTCGTGTAATAAGTTGACCTTTGTTGGATTAGAGTGAGTGACAAGGATGTTATTAATTCAGACGCAATTGCGCACAGGACCGTGGCAAAATAATCCAATTACAATCGATATAAGATGGTGACTTATATAAATGGGGAATTTTTAAGCGTAGCTTTTTTTTTTAAATCGAATAAAATACTCAAATTTGCATCAAATATTCCAAAATTTTATTGTAATCGATAAATAGGCCTCTGCCATTTACGTTGTCCTCGGCTTCGTTTCAAATGGTCCATTCGGAAGTTCCAATTTTGCGTCACTTTTTTGAGCATTTCCGCCTAGATTCCACGAATTACGCGTGTTATGTTATCCTGTAAGGCTTCAATCGTGTTCGGCATGCCCACATAGACCAACGACTTTACGTAACCCCACAAGAAATAATCAAGAGGCGTTAAATCGCATGATCTTGGCGGCCAACTCACAGGGCCAATTCGAGAGATAAGCTGCTCACCAAATTCATCCTTCAACATTTCCATTGTTTCACGAGCTGTGTGGCATGTGGCACCGTCCTGATGAAACCACATGTCAACCAAGTTCAACTCAGCCAACTGCGGCAAAAAGAAGTCGCGTATCTTGGCTCGATATAGTTTGCCGTTGACGGTTACGTTTCTTCCACGGTCGTCCTTGAAGAAAAATGGACCGGCCACCAGCCCATAAACCACACCAAACTGTCGTTTTTTCGGGATGCATCGGTAATTCTTGTATGGGTTGTGGCTGTTCATCACTCCAGATGCGAGAGTTTTGCTTATTTACATACGTATCTGTTGAGCCAGAAATGAGCCTCATCGCTGAACACAATTTTTCAATAAAACAGTGGATTTTCACATTTTTCACAGAGCACGAATTTTGATAAAAAAAATTCAATAATTTGCAATCGTTGCTCGTTTGTAAGTCTTTCCATGATTAAATGGCTGAGTATACTGAACATTTTTCACTTTGACAGATGACGTTTGGACGCCATTACTAACCAGTGCTGCCAACCTGAAAAATTTAACTCTTAAAAAATCACCCTATATAGCATGTGACATATCAGAACGATTTTTAGGACTTCGATGTTTTCAAAAGTATAATGCAGTATCATGTTTAAGTTTTGATGAAACACACTACAACTTATCGAAAGATATCTTCGGAAACTACAAAGACGACATGCACTTTCTTTATCTTCTATGACCATTTTTATTGCTTCGTCATAGTTTAACGCGTGTATTTGTTCGGCAAATATTATGTGGAACCTGTCTGTGGTAGACGATGTTGGCATTATTGTCGCCATGAAGCACATGCAGTTGGCTTCAACCTGATTTTATTTAACTCTCAAGGGACGAAGCCATTTATTAGAAGGAAGGCGCAATCGTGTACATTGTTCTCTAATAAGAGGTTTTACACTGAAAAAAAATTAAGTCGACAAGATAGAGACAAGAGAAATAGTGAACAGTTTACTTAATAATTCTCTTTCCTCTAAAAAACATAAGGAAAGGCTAAAGTCCGCCTGGGGCGAATAGTATTATACCCTATCCATATCCCTATATGATGGATAGCATTTTATTTCATTATATTGAATTAAAATAAATAAAAATATTTTTGTCTTAGGATTTGGTCCCGATCATAAATATATACTTTTATGGGTCAACGACGAATATTGAGGGGTGTTACAAGCTATGTGTCAAAACTATCATACCCTTAGGATAGGGTATAAAAAACCTTCTTCTTTGCGTATCTATAACTGTTAAGTCTCTGTCAAATAAGAAATCGCTGAAGCTTTTAATGACTATTACACAAATACTGAGTGTAGTCTACAAACTTTGTATGTGTTCTGAGACATTTTAAAGGAATATAAACCCATAACATCTCTTGAAATGTTTAAAGCTATGCGCAGCTTAAAAAAAAAAATACAAAGTCAAATGGCGCAGATGGTATCACAAGTCTGATTCTGAAAAAAAATTGCTTGGTTCATAGTGAATGTCGTAACAGACACTTTCAATGGCTGCGTCTTTTTCAGGGTTTTTTTTGCAAGTGTGCTGATGTCATTCCGTTGTTCAAAAAAGGTTCTGCTGTAGAACTGTGTAACTACAGGCCGCCTATGTTTCTCCTCCCTGTTCTTAGTAAAATGCACTTTGAAAAGCTTATGAAAGACAGAATAGTAAATTTTTTAGACATCAACAATTATTTTAGTCCTAAGCAGTTTGGGTTCCAGAAAGGCAAATCTACTGAAGATTCTCTACTGCAGTTCTGTGCGCAAGCAATGCCCTAATCATGATGATAAAAAATGTACAGCTGGATTGTTCATTGATATATTGGCTAGAAATATTTTGGTTCGAAAATTAGAAAAATCTGGATTGATTGGTTCAAGGTTTACCTAAAAAACAGGGCACAGAGTGTGAAAATAGATGAAATAAAAAGCGAAATAAAATTGTTTAACGTGGGTGTACCCCAAGGCTCTGTCTTGGGTCCAATTCTTTTTCTCATCTATATTAACTCACTGTTTCCTCTTGACTGTAAGTTTTTCACATGATCAGAATAGTCCTTTGAACTCGTTGCTGGCATTAATTGGGATTTGAATTTGTTCAGATGCTGTTTTGACAAATAGCTCCAAGACAAAATAATGTATTCTACCTTGTCCTCGGTACGCAGTTTACGGCCAAATATATACCATTATGCGCCTGAGTGTTTAAAATTCAGATTAACAAATTACAATTGTACGTATAAACCAACTACTTCTACTTTTTGTAGTACTTTTAGTTGTAAGGACAATGGTTTTCTTATCGAGGCAGTAGATGAATTTAAATATCTAGGGCTTGTTATCGGTTCTAATATGAGCTTTTCGAACCACACGGAATCCTTGAAGAAGTATCTACGTTGCACTTTGAGATACTTTTATTATTTGCGGAATGTATTTTATTATTTAAGGATATGGAATATCCTGTTGACGGACAGAATAAAATTCCACTTTTAAGTTAAGGTGTTGAGACCCTCGTGCCGTGGATATTGTCAATGGGCCCCTCGATGCCGGGGCAACGTCGGTTGCATAAGTGCTGTTATTCGGTATGTCGGCTCTGCCGGAACGAACATACTTTGCGGACACACTCGTGGATCCAAAAAAAAACTAACAATGAAAAGCCCACGACTTCCTTAAATGCAAAGGCCAAGAATACCAGCTTGAGCCCAGGTACTAATAGCAAAAAAACCTCTTGGGTCGCTCACAAAGGCCAAGAACAACAAGACGGCAAGATTGCCAAAAAAGAGGCGGCTAGTAATGAACACAAGAAAGATCAGGAAGATAAGATCAAGTGGTGGTGGACGAGTTCGTCAAACACCAGGCTATCAATCCTCGGCAAACAAGCCAGAGAGATGATGCGAAGACAAACAGGTCTCAAGATAAGGCCTCACACGCCACTGTAAAAAAAAGCCGCAAAATTAAACCAAAATATCCAGGTCCATCAATATTCACGATATAACGAGGTGGTCAGTGGTCAAAGATCAGCTGTAAGTTGCCATCTTGGACGAGCTGTCTAAGAACATAATCGGTATTGAACCTGTGGAGCAGCATCGTAGCCAAACTGTTGTGGTTGAGATGGTTGTGGAATACGGTTAGGCTATTGATGGCTGGTAGGGCTAAAATCTTAAATGTATGCCTGCCAAAGACATTTCCACGAAACCAAGGGCCTACATTCGGTTACCTCCGGCAATGCCCTTAGAGGGGGTCATAAAGCCAGAAGATGACAAAGAAAATAAATCCTGTCTTTCCCACTTTTTATAAACGGTGAGTTTAGCACTCGAAGAAGCTGATCTTAATCTTAATCTTAATCAAATTTAAAATCTTCCGTTCAGCGGGCCCTGAAGACGATCCGGATGATATCGTCTTAGCCAACAAGGAGTTGTAGGTTCTCTGCAATCGGATTTATAAACTTTGCAATAGTCCTTAGGTTTATTTCAGATAGTGCACTGCATTGAAGCTCAGCCTCACGGTCTGCATACATCCCAGTTAGTCAAAAATAAAAATAAAAGACAAAATCTTACTGAATATTTTAGCCGTGGATCCTGCAGAGTTTATCACAGCAATTTATGTCGCTCATTATAACTACTTTTACCGCACACAGCAAGTCTGACACCGCACACAATAAAGTTTAACACTCTACACGTTGCTCATTTTGTCGTTACTTTTTGTATTATTATTATTTTAATAACGTGCTGCAATCGTATACACTTTTAATCATATAGATGTCGTCATAATCGTGAAAAATACTAACAAACAGACTACCTTAACCGCACACACCACAAACAGCTACAAAATTACAGCTTGACGAGCAGCAAAAATGAAAACAAAACAACAAAAAAAAACTTTGAAATCCTTGTTCGTCTTCATGAATATTCATTAGGACGACAAAAACGGCTACGTTTGCCAAGGATCTGCATATTTTTGCACAGATGAACTGGAGCTAAATGCAAAGGGAACGAGATATGATTCGTTGTTTGAGAGGTTATGGGTGAAGAACTCGTATCTCGTTAAACAAATTCGTATCCTTCCTTATGCCTTATAATTTAGTAAGCCAGCGCGTTAAATCTATTTAAAAGATTATGACGGTGTGGCAGAGTAATTGTAGTAAATATAACGTTGCCACACATTTACACCTTTTTTCTCGCGCACTGTGGCATCCATCTTCAGATTCTTTGCAGAGCACAGTTAACAAAATGGTTGAATATGTGTTCTTGCAACATATTGGAACGTCATGTGAAGAGTTTTTTTTTTATTTCTCAAAATGAAAACAACAAAAAAAAAACGATTTATGACCAAACCATCGTCATCGTCACACCCGCAACCATCAAGTAGACGGTATTTCCTGTCAAAGAAAAACTTGGAAAAATGAAGGACAGTTCTGCTGGGAACTGGACATCTGCACAATGGGCGTTGTGCGTTGTACGTTGTGCGGAGGGTGCTGCTGTTCGACTGCAACGACCATCTTTGTGACAGCTCTCATGTGACACGAAAGGGAATAATAATTTCCGGCGAGAACTGCTGTAGATGATGACATTCAGCGATGGAAAATGGGAAATGGGAAAAATTTCATCAAAATTGTCCGTCCATGTTACAGTTACGTAAGTTGAATTAAAATTTCAGAAATTATTCAAATGTCTGTGGGAATGCGAGTGGAAAATTCTACATGTACCGAATTAGATGGGAGGATTTTAAATTTCTATAAAGGTTAAGTTTTATATAAGTTGAATAAAATATGTTCAATTGAAAGTCAGTGCTGTAGAATAACTAATGGAAATAGGAAGGTTCGGATACTTGAGTGTGGAGCATATTATTTTGGGAAAGGCATTAATCAGGTTAATTATGTGCATGTGACCACATGTGCTTTGAATTAAATTTTTTATGAAAAGGACGTAGGTACATGAGTATTTTCTATTGATTTACTTATTTCTATTTCCTTTTGAGTTTGGTAGTTTTTCTTCTAAATGAAGTGAGGTGTAGCTACAGTGTTGGCCAAAACTAAAGCAACTTTAAAAGAAACGCAAAAGACTGCTAAAATTAAAATATATTTCATAAAATTTTTATTTATAAATGTAGCGATTGCCTTCAAAAATGAGATTATAAAAGGAAATCCATTCACTTATAACATAAACAAAAGAAAACATAAAATACCCTAAATATGCAAGGTGGCGCAAAAGTAATCCTCCTATCAGAAAATGCTATAAATTTTGCGATTGGCCCCTAATGTCAGTTCTGTTTTGACATTTGTGTAGTAAACACATGCGAAATACACGTTAATAAACAATGTTACGCTACACTGCTCCAGAACGCGGAATATTGGTGACTATTTATTTGAGCAATAATCGGTCGGTGACTTTGGCACAACGTGAATTTCGTCGCAGATTTCCTAGCCGTCCAACGCCTACTGGTGAAACACTGCGACGTTTAGCCGCTCGCCTCGAAGAGACTGGCACAACACGAGATGCTGCCAGGCGTGGCAGACCGCGGAGTAGCCGTTCTGCAGAGAATATTGCTGCTGTAGCCGAAGATGTCATGGAAGCGCCGTCGACATCGACCAGACGACGTGCCACGCAAATGGGTATCAGTCGACGGTCTTCACAGCGAATTTTGGTACATGATTTGAAGATGTTTCCGTACAAAGTCCAGACGGTGCATCAGCTGTTAGCTGCTGACCTCCAATCGCGTCTAACATACGCTCAAGCCATCCTTAATCACCACCAAGAGGAAGATGATTTTTCATCAAATATAATCATGAGTGATGAGGCCCATTTCCATCTTAGCGGGTACGTAAATAAGCAAAATTTACGCTTCTGGGGCACTGAAAATCTGCGTGTAACCCACGAAGAGCCATTACACCCGCTCAAAGTCACTGTATGGTATGCTGTTTTCGCTGGAGGAGTCATCGGACCTTTTTTCTTCGAAGACGTCGCGGGCCAAACGGTTACTGTGAATGGTGAGCGCTACAGAGCAATGATCAACGAGTTCTTTTTGAGGCAACTCGATGAATTGGGATTGGAAAACATGTGGTTCCAACAGGTCGGTGCAACGGCACACACTGCACGTGCCACAACCGATATGCTGAAGGATGCATTTCCCGGGCGCCTAATCTCCCGTTTGGCGATTTGCACTGGCCAGCAAGATCGCCTGATTTGACCGCTCCAGACTTGTTTTTGTGGGGCTTTTTGAAGTCGCGGGTTTATGTTAACAAGCCTCAGACTCTTGCAGCTCTTAAAGAGAATATCCGTCAAGAATGTGAGGACCAATCGCCGAAAGTTTTGGCGATTGAAAAATGATGGAAATGATGAAAGTGATGGAAAATGCCATAAAAAAGGCTCAAATGACAATCAACTGTGGCGGCGGCCATTTACATGACATCATATTCTCGACTTGATGTACAAAAAATTTAAAGACCAAATAAAAATAATCCACAAGAAGAATCAAAGTTTTTCATTTTTTTTTTTAAATTACCGCCAAAAAACATCGGAAGGTTATTTTTGCGCCACCTTGTATAAAATGGCAAGGAATAAGTAGTCTGAAGAGATAAACAAAAAAAATGATTTCTGATTATGAAAATGGAATTTCACAAGCAAAACTATCTGAAAATTGTTCAATTCATAAGTCAGTAACTTGTCGTTTAATTAAATACTATAAAGCCAAGAATTCCTTTAAGACGATTCACCGAGGTGGCAGGCCAAGATTTACGACGCACCGGGACGATAAATCTCTGATAAGGAAGATTAAGAGCAGTCCACATTCATATCTTCTAGGGAGCTGAAAAACGAACTGAACATGGATGCAAGCACCAGGACTCGTCCACGATTCTTCGAAGAGCAGTTGACGATGGACTTTCATCTTTCAGGGTAGTAAAGAAACCCTTTATTTCGGTCAAAAACAGAAAGGCTAGACTGAAATTTGCGGTACTATTTTCCGACGAATCGAAATTCAATATAAAGGGATCGGATGGATTTCGACGTGTTCGACGGGCCCATCAATGAAGCACTTAATCCTCGATATTCAAAGGGTACGGTCAAACATGGAGGAGGGAACGTCATGGTTTGGGGACGCTTCTCTGGATATGGAATCGGCCCGATCCATAAAATAGATGGTATTATGGACCGATTCGTTTACAAATATATCTTGGAAGACGTTATGCTGCCAAATGCCGAAGAGGAGTTGCCTTTAAAATGGATCTTCCAACAGGATAATGGTCCAAATCATACCGCAAAACTTGTTAGAAAGTGGTTTCAAGACAGAAAAGTTGAGGTTATGGAATCAATCTCAATCCCATAGAAAACCTATGGGAGATCGGAGATCGGAGAATAGTTCGCGATAAGTGTCGAAGCAGGGAGGACGTATTCGCTCAGGTCAAAGTGGCATGGGATAGTAACTCTGATTCCATAATTTCAAATCTTTTGCAGAGTATGCCTATGAGGTGTGCAGCGGTGATCAAAAATCATGGTTTCGCAACGAAATATTAATTTTAATTTAACATTTTTAAAATGAATTTAATTTTGTTATGGAGTTGCTTTAGTTTTGGCCAGCTGAAAATCGGCATATTTAGAGTATTTTATGTTTTCTTTTGTTTATGTTATAAGTAAATGGATTTCCTTTTATAATCTCATTTTTGAAGGCAATCGCTACATTTATAAATAAAAATTGTGTGAAATATATTTTAATTTAAGCAGTTTTATCAATGGTCTTTGCGTTTCTAATATTCCTTTGTTATTGAATTATTTACGGGACAGGTTCTTAAAGAGTTGCCAAGAAAAGCACTAATTAAGTATCTCATAAACGCTTACAAATGCCTTATATTTGTACGTCCGCCGACAGTGAGAGATAAAAAAATATATATTAAATATAGAAAAGTTGCTGGTTCAAATACCGCCCGACCTGTACCACCTGAAAGTTTTTATTCGCTGCGAACGTCTGACAAACATCCAAGACTATGGACTGTCGTGAGAAGCTTCTCAAAAACTAATTCGCGTTCAGAATCAGCAACTGTAGGTCCCTTCCCGTAAACGGCCCATATAGGATCAAATATCAATCAAAGCCTAACTTCTCCAACCACTGTGTGTGCGAAGATATATTTTTGACACGAATGGAAGGGACCTACAGTTGCTGATTCTGAACGCCAATTATTTTTTGAGAAGCTTCTCATGACATTCCTTAGTTTAGGATGCTTGTCAGACGTTCGCAGCGAATAAAAACTTTCAGGCGGTACAGGTCGGGCGGTATTTGAACCAGCGACCTCTCGATTAGTGGTCCAACACACTTAACCACTAAGCCACTGATCGCAGTGAGTGAAAGATAGATGAGGTTATAACAGTTCCTAAGCCAGAAAAACCTCCAAATGATAAAATGCATATTCAGATGAAAGTATGCGGCTTATGTATCTAAATATTGTCCAAAGGTGCTTTGAGAACCCAGTGGTTCTGACAGCGAGTTCTGCTCATATTTTTTTTCGAATGGATCGATCAGATATTACTTATGACTACAAATATAATAGTTGTTGGTGATTTTAATATAAATTTGTTAAAAAACAAGGATAAACGAAATATTAACAAATAATAAATAAACCGACAAGAATAACCGCGACATCATGTACGTTAGTTGACTTCGTTAAAACCGTTTCTGAAAAGGAAGTCTGCGCTGACACAGTCCCAGACCTGAAAATCAGTGACCGTGAATCCATTATTGTAAGTGTTCCTACAAAAAAAAGTGAAATGCCTAATAATAAAGGGTCCGCCATCTAACATTTTTTTTTTCAACGAGTGCTTATTTCGCGAATGGTAACACTTAGCTCATGTCTGATTTGACAGATAATTAGTTTTATCCACAGATGAGGAATTAACCAGATAGTCAACTCTGCAATCCCCTATCACTTTCAACCCGCAAAAAATATTTAATGACAGCCGCAAAATCCTCTCTCAATTTTCCCATCTGTGAATACGTGTGAGCCAGACACATGAAGTTAGATCTAATTTACTAGATTACCCGCCAAAAATAATTGTGGGGAGTTTTGCAATATATCCAAATCGCAACAACAAAACAGCTGCTCACGGCGGATGTGTTGGGAAGTAGGAAATTCTGCGAAGTGTTGAGTTTATGTTATTCAACTTTTTATTTTATTTTAATATAAATGTTTATAAAGAAACAAAAAATTAGCTACCCAATTAAGTTGTTACAATTTAGTTGGAATATTTTTTGCGGTTATAAGAAATAGTTCTCTATTTTTTATCTGCCTTAAAATAAACATTCTTGGGTTGTTGCAGTTTTCCATTTTGGTTAATAAAATGAGATAAAATGCATATTTTATTGTATATGTTTTATTAGTTATGTTTGGGTGTAAAATATTTGTGGTAAATAGTTTGCAATGGTTTTTTATATATATATTAAATTCTTTGATTGTTTTATTCAACATATGAAAGTTTAATGAATATATGTACATATTCGGGTTCCGTGCATGGATAAAAAAAGTGAAAAAGAAGTATTTGTAATCCTTTTTAAATTATGTTATGTTACAAGATTTGTACGTTTAGTCAATCAATTTTCTTAGCTGTTTCTTTTCTAAGGCGGTTTTGAAATTTTTTATATAAGTTAATATGCTTTATTTTAAAATTTAAAGTAAGCGATAGACGGAAGAATGAGAAAAAAGGTAGCTGGAATGCACTGCATAAATATATTGGGGGTGCATTTTTTTATCGAAAATGCTTGGTAGTTGAGTACATCACGAAAATGCTTGGTATTTGAGTACATGTCATAAATAAGCATGCACATGCAAATATTGAATTAATTAGCCACTTTTTTTATCAGCCGACTTTATTTGTCAAGTTATAATGTTTTGTAATTTTATTTTATATGAAAATAAACAAAACAATTTACTACTACTATGCTACTAGGAAGTAATTGCAAATTTTGTTAAAAAAGTGTTTTGATGTACCAAAAATAATATTTGTAAGAATTTGGATTACGTTTTATTAAAAACCGTTTTAAACCAGTGTTCAATTGTGTAGAGTTACTTAACTGCTTCAATATAACCATCCGAAATCTACGAAATCCTTGCTAGTATAGTTATACTTAAATTTATTGTCAACCGGAAATGTATGATGAACTTACTTATTATATATTAGTCACGTTAATCAATATTATTTTGATTATTTTTCATTAAAAATTAGAATAAATTAGTTAAAACACAGCTTTATTCTTAATATTATAATATTTTATTATGTTATTAGTTGTGTGGTAAGTATGTTTTTATCAATCCATATTCACCGCATATTGACCATGTTTATTTTACACACCCAAATTGTGAGTTGTAATCTGCTGAAATTCATGAACTGTTCCCAACTTCTTGCTATAAAAATTACATTTCATGGCTGCCACCATTAGCCACATATAATTCGATTCATGGGTGCGTGATTCCCATTTGATTTGCACATAAAAGCCCATATAAGTGCAAATTATGTGGGGCTTATCAGTTCGACTTAGCTTGTAGGCAAGGTGAGAGATTCGCTCTCGAGTTGACTATCTGGTTAATTCCTCATCTGTGGTGTATACGCTTGAACAACCAAGCCCAAGTCAATGGGGATCGTTTTCGGGCCATATTGAACGAATTTTTGTTCACAAAAATTGAATAGGAGGATATTGGCAACATTTGGTTTCAACAAGACGGCGCTACGTGCCACACAGCCGAATCTACACTTAATGTTTTGCGCCCTGTTTCAAAAAAAATTTGGCGGAGCCTATATTAATTTTCATGGATGTTTTCATTAAAAAAAAAAACAGAATTCAAGGCTATAATTTGGGAAAAATGCCTAAACCTCAATACTCTTACAATTAGTGATTTAAATGAGCTATCAGAGGGTTTGATAAAAGTACTTAGCGATTCCATCGGTGAACTTACTATAAAAAAACGTATCTTTTCGTGCAATAATAAGTGGTTTACTCATGAGCTTAAGTTACTCAAAAAACATAAAGTGAGGTGCTACAACAAGTCAATTCAATTTAATATGCCAGAGGACTGGAATGAATATAGAATATTAAGAAACCTGTACAAATATAAATTACAGTTGCGAACAAAAATTATATGTGCAATAAGATGCATGCAGAAGGATATGTGGTCAGCTATTAAAATGTTAGTTTTAAATAAGGAAAAAGAAGATATAAATGAAGTGCAATTTTGGACGGGAAAGATTTAGATTTTAGTTAATAATACGAACTGCAACTATATTATCGAACTACCTACAGTTTTCAAGTTTACACAAATAAATATAAATGAATTATTAGTGATGTGCAAACAAATTAATAAAAAACGTGATACTATGAACTTAAATATAAAAATGGTGTTAGATTGCTATGATATATTAGGTCCAACAAATCAATCATAATAATTCCAATTCCGGAGGAGAGTGGTACAACAAAGCGTGATACATTTAGGCCCATAAATATGCTTCCGATAATTGAAAAAATCATCGAAAAAGCCGCGTACGACCAATTTTATAAATACGTGATAAGCAGTAAACTCCTAGTGGAAAATCAATCGGGTTTTAGACGGGGTCATTCATGCGAAACGTCATTAAATTGGTTGATCATGACATTAAAAGAACAAAGGCATGTGAGGAACAAAATAATCGCGATTTATTTAGACTTTAAAAGAGCGTTTGAAACAATAGATCGTAAACTGATAGTAGAACTTGAATACTTAAGTGAGAGAAGCCAGCGAACTAAGACAAAAACATGTGTATCAGATAGCCAACAAACAACTTTTGGCGTTCCACAGGGCACCATTCTTGGTCCCCTTCTGTTTTTAATTTATATAAATGATATAAGGCAAAGTTATGAAATACAGCAAAATTTCTTTGTTCGCCGATGATGCTCTTATGTTCGTGTGCGGTAAAGACATCGACGTAATACGGAACAAAATAAATAGTGATTTAAACGATCTTTGTAACGGGTGATCCAAGTAGAGATACTTTTTTCAATAGCCTTTTTTGACAGATCACGTGTGAGAAGTGTTATGCTGTCATGTTATTTTTGTTTAGTATTGTTTGGCTTTTCATAATGCAAAGAATTACGCATGAACAACGTTTACAAATTGTTCAACTTTATTATGAAAATTCACGTTCTGTGAGGAATGTGTTTCGTGCACTTCGCTCAACTTATGGTCAACATAAACGGCCTACTGAGCGTACTATTCGCAACACCATCACCCATTTTGAGACCCAGCATTCATTATTGGATAATATTCGACCGAATAGACCACGTCCAGCACGCTGTGAAGAAAATATAGCGGCCGTAGCTGAGAGTGTACACGAAGACTGTAGAGAGTCGATTCGGCGCCGTTCGCAGCAACTCGGACTGACGTATGGAATGGTCAAGATCTTAAATTGAAAGCGTACAAAAAACAGCTCGTGCAACAACTGAAGCCGCTCGACCTTCCCAAGCGACATCGCTTCGCTCTATGGGCTCTTGAAAAGTTCCAAGAAGATCCGACGTTTTCGAGGCAAATTTTGTTTAGCGATGAGGCCCATTTCTGGCTCAATGGGTATGTAAACAAACAAAATTGCCACTTCATCCGGAAAAAACAACGGTTTGGTGTGGTTTGTGGGCCGGTGGAATCATCGGTCCATATTTCTTTAAAAATTATGCCGGTGCGAACGTAACCGTCAATGGCGACCATTATCGTGCCATGATAACCGACTATTGGATGCCTGAAATTGAAGCTCGTGATCTCGGCGACATTTGGTTTTAGCAAGACGGCATCGCATCAATCAATGGACTTATTGAGAGAACATTTCGGTGAGCACATAATTTCACGTTTTGGCCGGTCGATTGGCCACCAAGATCGTGTGATATCACACCGTTAGACTTTTTCCTGTGGGGATATGTAAAGTCAAAAGCTTATGCCGACAAACCCGCTTCGATTCAGGCCTTGGAGGAAAACATCACGCGTGTCATTCGCCAGTTACCAGTCGAAATGCTCGAACGAGTGATCGAAAATTGGACTCAACGGATGGACCATCTGCGACGTAGCAACGGCCAACATTTGATAGACATAATCTTCAAAAAATAAATGCCAAAGAATGTTCTTTCAAATGATAATAAACGTTCTCCATTAAATTTGAATTTTCTGTGTTTTTTTCTTTAAAAAAGTAGGGAACCTCGAAATGGATCACCCTTTACATGGCTAAGTGTTAATAAACTAAAACTTAATAATAATTAATCAACGCGCATGGTAATAAACGATTAAGTAAATATAAACTTGTTAACAAACAATGAACTGATCGAGCAAGTCCAAGAAGTAAAGTATCTCGGGGTGGTATTGGACAATGAACTAAATTTTAACAGCCATTTAAATTACATTACGACAAAAATATCTAAAAAAAAATTGGAGTTCTAAATAGAATTCGAAGAAATATTTCAACAATGTGTGCAATTAACATTTACAACACGATTATTAAAGCCCATTTCGAATTCTGCTCTACAATTAATTATCGTTTGAAATAACGGTAAATCACTCATCATTATTTTTCTAGAAAATCGTTCAAAGGATTTTGGTTTTTTTTTGTACTAATTATACTTGGGATGGGACCCAAAATACTGCATCCTCAGTTTTTGAAAATAAATTCGATTAACGGTTATTTATAAAACCGCCAATATCGCGAAAACTAACAAAGCGAATTCCAAACAATTTTACTGTTTTTTTTTTATACTATTAAGTCGAATTAGTTTGCATAGTTCGATTTTTGAAATAATTTTTTTTTCATATAACGATTTTCTTAAATTTAAAATAAATTCGTTTTCTCGAATTTGATAATTTTTTTGTTTTTCGAAAAATTATGTTAAAAATGTCCAATGTGCAAAATTACATTAAAATCGTTTTTGCCGTTTTTGAGGAAATCGAATTTTCAAAACCTAAAATAAATTTAAATAAATTTCTCACCATTCATTTTCGATTCATTTTGCGATTCAAAAACGCATCTCATGTACCGAGAAAGTTTCGTATGACGCAGTCGTGCCCTTTATTTTTTATTTTTATGCATCTACAATGTAGAAATTTAGTTCTACGTCGTTTAACTTACTCATATGTTACTTTTAAAATGTCATATAAAGATGAATTGTTTAGATTCATTTTGGAAAATAGAAAAAGTCACTCGCTTTATCTGAATGCACTCACCACGAAATTCTACTACATTCATTATGTGTATAGGTTTGCCTTCAGTTTTTTAAATATTCCTTAACATGAGCAAAATAAGAATAGATTTAGGGACGAAAAGGACCTCGAACATTTGTAAATCTGTACATTGGTAAGGCATTATGTATCAAAAACTACTTTGAACCGACAATATAGCAAAGCAAGGCATACAAGTTAGTAATCGCTTTAGATTAGTTTAAGTGAAACACAACTTTCATTATTTTTAGTATGCTTGAAATACTCCTTATTAAAAAAGAAAAAAACCCATCCATCCCTTGAGCAAATCGCGATCTCAATTAGGTGACTACGTATCACCACTCGTTTAAAGAAGTTAAGATTTCTTTTTTTATAAATTAACAGCCTTAGTTATAAACATATTTTAAACGAAATACTTAAACTGCCCTTACGCAGCAAAACTTTATTTATAAAACTTAAGCGATGCGTAACCTAAAGGCCAAGATTTGCGTTTAGAGGCTGCGTAAGGTGTGTGTAAAATTTCTTTTTGATTCCAAATGTCATTTTTATATTTTCATTAAAAGAAAAAAGTTGTAAAAAGGTATAAAGAAATATAAAAATGCCATTTCAAATGCGGCTTTTGCGAAGGATATCGATTTAATTAACTCCTTTAGCCAACAAATTAACCCGAGACAATGCAAATCGTATAATTGATTATATATACCTATGTGTGCTTTTGTAACATATTTTATAAGAAAATTATAGTGGAATTGTCAGTGGAATGCCAATTTTCCGACCTTTTTCCTTTATTTTTTGGAGTCCATGATGCTACGCAAAATATTTCAATGTAAATAAACAAAAATCTGCCAAAAGCAGCTGAGTTTTTGCGCCTTTATAGCAAAATATAGTAGAATCTTATGTTTTTTGTACTAGTTTTTTAAGTTTTCTTACTTATTTAGACACAAACCTCGTTTAGTTAAAACACAAAGATGCGTAAGGGTTGCGTAAATACTTACGCGTTGTTTAACTAAACAACCCCTGAGAAGTGTTTTAAGGAAATCTAAAAAATACGGCTGTAAGTCTATACTCGGGCGAAAAATATAAAAAAAAAATCTGAACAAAAAAAAAACTCAAAAAAGGTTTGTCTGGCAACAAAAGTCTTTTACAGCAAATATTTAGGTTAGATTTTACTTAATACTGTCCGACCTCCAAAATTACTCATATTTTGCTGTCTTCTGTATTTTCGTTCACTGAATTCAAATCCTGAAAAACTTTGGCGCTCACCTACCGTTTGAAGGTGGCACGCCCCCAAAGTCTCGGGAATGGCGTAAATTTGAGGGAGTTTCGAAATTAATTTTATTTTACTCGTGAAATGTGAAGTTAATAGATATAAAAAATGTTGAATGGGTCAAAAAATAAGTCAATAACAATGCCCCCATTTACTGCCCAATGGGGCAGTAAAGTTGAATTTTACCAATATTTAGAGTAAGTAAACTTTTATGAATAAAATTAATTTTTCAATTTTGAGTTCCAGCACTTTTTTTTTTGACAAAATAATTTAGAGCTACAGAACGATAAGAACGCCAGCAACAGTCCCTCATTTTGTTAGGTACGTACAAACAAATGACCATCAATTCCAAATCCAACTCTATAATTACATTCCCATTACAGCTACATATTTCCCGAACAATTTTAAATCAAATTTACGAAGAAGATAATCTTCTAATGCAATCAGACATTCCCACTTCCATTAGCAGTTGGCGACGTTGTCGTCGCTGTCGTCGGCACCACCCTGGGACATCTCAACAGACAAAAATCACTTGTTCTATCATCTCCCCCCGCCGAAGACATCTGCTTCAGCAATTATCTCAGCTGCTGGCTTAATAATGGCAAACACATTTTGCTGTCGATCGTGACAAGCTGACAACCTAAACCTGAGGACTTTTTATTGTCATTGGTAGGCAGTGTTTGTGTTACCACACAACTACGAAACTATAGTTAATTGCCTTTGAAAACCAGTTTTAACTTACCAAAATCGATGCGATATCGTCACTGTCACTGCCCAGACCCTTTATTGCTGGATACTTGCTTGGACTATGTCCGCCGGGGCCTCCTCCTCCTCCTCCTACACCACCTGAACCGATCAGCGACTGCTGATGTTCCAAGCCAGCACCACCACCACTATCGTTCTGTTGCTGCTGTTGGTCTATGTTGTAGCTCAAGTCTAAATCCTGGGGCAGCTTTTCATATTTGTTTTGTTTCATATTTTTCGTTATAACCATTTAAGCTAGCGCAGTACACCGAGCAAGAAAATAAAATAAATCGATTTAATTTCGCCTTCGAAGGCCAACAGGTCTCCTCTGGGCTTGAAACTAGAAATGCGAAATGCACCAAGCACCACGCACTACCTTCCGTTTCTACTTTCTTTCTTTTTTTTCTGGAATGCACTTGTGTTGAATTTTTTTTTTTTTTTTTTCTCTACTTTTAAAAAGGAACTTGCACTCCCGAAGGAATTCAACCTCAACGACAACTGTGAATCATCGGCACACACTACCGCACCGAATTGATTTTTCCCAAAAGAAATGCACACCACCGAAAGTGACGCGAAACTCTCGAGGACATTTGCGAGAAGAATGCACGACACAACGAATTCAACTCAAATTAGCACAAATTCATAATAATTTTCAGTCATTGCGAAACTCTGCGATTAAAGTTTTGATCCTGGATAATATTCCAGGAAATTTGGAATGGAAACTACCAAAAACTTATTGAATAACGAGAACAGAAAATTGAACGCTGCGACGACCCGACGAGTTAGACGATTCCTCTGCGTTTGACAGCAGCGGCAGCAACAAAGGTTTTTCTAGAGAATTCAAAATCACGTCGATGATTTCGTTTTCATTTCGTTCGTATTAGTATGTCGGTGGAAAAAGTGAGAAAGAGCATCATTCAATTTGTTTTCCGGCGCAGCGGCGCGCAATGCAGTGAGTGAGCGAGCGATTTGTTGTTATTTTTTACTTTTCTTATTGTTTTGATTTTGTTGTTGTTTAGCGGGTTGATTTAATATAAATGTCAAATTTGAATGGGTGCCATTTCTAATCTAGTACATACGGATGTTGTGGATTGTGGATGGCGTCTTCGGGGCACGGCTGCCATCTGGAGATAAAAAAGATGTCCAAAGTTGTAAATAAAAATGACGAATACATAGTTGAAAACGCTGAACAATGAATTCATCACATTTATTTGAGCATATATTCTACATATTTACAGATCACATGCATTTTCGAATATGACTAAAAAACATTAAACAACTAATTGTAGTAGATTTCGACTTTTTGGTACTTTATCAGACACAAGCACTGTTGGTTAGATGAGACAGCATGCCAAGTGGTCATATAATTGCCATTTCCGACAGTTCTCGCTCTCAAAATATGATCTTTTGACAGCGAAATGGTCATTATTTGACCAATTGGCATGCAATCTAATCTTACCTTAATTAACATGGGTAGCAAATTGTTTTATAAATAAGGCTGTTCATTTTTCAGACCATAAAATGTCATTGAAATGACCAGAAAAAGTAATTATCAGAAATTTGGCCACAAAAGAGCAAAGTGGCAACCGTCCTTAGGGGTAGTGTACATTGCTTCGATTTGAAAGTATATAATTAGGAGCACATTGAAGTCAATTGTAAATCCAGTTTTTAATGGGAACAAATTCTGATTATCATTTAAGCTGCGTGTCACATCAGTATGGTCGCTTCAATGTGAATGCTTCTAACATGCACATTAATTACATACTCTCGGTAAAGTTTCTTTTGAAGTTCAAACTTTGTTCGTTACATATACATATTATGACAAAACCACTTCTTGGTGCATTTGTTACATTTTGGTGAGAGCACAGACAAACATCTTAAATAATTGTTTCCATAAACAGATATGTCAATGGTGATGGTATTGATGACATCATCAAAGATTAATTTTCAAAATGGCAGTTGCTGTGAGTTTCTTTTTATTGTGATTTAGTTTTCATTTATTAATCTAAATTTACATTCTCCCATGCCACAGCTGCTCCAACTACCCAGTAGCTCTGACAGCGGGGAGCAACTCTGACAGTTGTAAAAAAATATTATATTAGGGATAAACGATCATACAGGACCTAAGGACTTTTCCAAACATTGCGGGTGCGAATATATATTTTTTGACATGAATGCATAGGACCCACAATTTATTTTTGAGATGCTTTTCATGACAGTTCTTACACTTGGACATTTGTCAGAAGTTCGCAAGATGTGGGTCAGCGAATAAAAACTTTCAATGGGGTATGTGGACTCTGGCATAGCAGTCCAACGCGCTTAACCACGAAGCCACTGCACCCACTGAACTGACTGTTGTAGATGTCCCAATTAAAAAAAAAAATTGACTAAAGTGTACAGACGTCAACAGAAAATGTACTTCTTTTGGCATGGTAGGTAATATATAGGGTCCGACAAATGACAAATGACTGACGTTCAACATGGCCCGATAACGATCGCCATTCACTGTAACGGCCACTCCTTGCTCATTTAAAAAAAAATGAAAAATGGCCCAATTATGCCGCAATATTTCCCAGCGTTGTTATTCGTTCAGCGATATATTATCTGTCAAATAAGACATGAGCTAAGTGTTACCATTCGCGAAATAAGCACTAGTTAAAAACAAAAGGAAAGGTCCGCTTGAGGCGAACAGTATAATACCCTATCCATATCCCTATATGCCCCAAAGAAAAAAGCATCAAAAAGATGATGGATAGTATTTTATTTAGTTCTATTTATTAAAAAAAAAAGTTGTTTTGAAAAAACGCTTCCAAAAAGTGGGCGTGGCGAAAAACTTTGTATGGGCGATATGTTGAAAAAAATATTGGGTAAATATATTGTTAAACATTTTTTCGCTTTCTGTGAAAATTTTCGAAGAAAACAGAATTTTAGTAAAAAACGCCCATAAAAAGTAGGCGTGGCAAAAAACTTTATATGACAAACTTATAAAGGAGGGCAGTGCCTACATATCTTGTGAAGGTTGTAACACTCTATCTCTCTAACTTTAGCTTTAAAACGGTTTTTTCTAAATTGTGGGCGTGGCAGTGGGCGTATTCAAAAAAAATTTACACTTAACCATTTCGGAGCCCTAGGGAGTATGTGGTCCAAATTTCAGCTTCCTAGCTTAATTTTAAAGGCCTAAAAATTGCGTACGGACGGATGGACGGACGGACATTGCTAGATAGTCTTAGGATTTGGTCCTGATCATAAATATATGATTATGGGTCTACGGCGAATATTAAGGGGTGTTACAAACTATGTGTCAAAATTAATATACCCTTTGGATAGGGTATAAAAAAACGTTAGATGGCGGACCCATATTAATATTTGTTGTTTGGGGCATGACTACCATTTAAGACAATACCTGGAAAAGATGGTATCTACATGATTGGGCGCTCTCGAATTGGCGGTAGGGAGCCTATTATGGATACCTATATCAGATAAAAACACCGTAAAGCTGGTGCACCACTTAGGAACCACTAATCTGGCGAAGAACACGTAAAAGACCCAAACAAAATTTGGATACGCTTCAAAAAATGGTTACAAACTTCCATTTTTTATGCCACTAACCTTTACTTTCAACGCTGTCAGAATATTACCTCCTTTTTTACACACAATCTGAAAGGTAACAGCAAACAGTACAATTACGACACAACTTGGAACATATATTCTTAATTCTAGTAAGCAGTATTGACATCGATATTTTGGGTAGGTGTTGGGTATTAAAATTCAGGAAAACTTCATGCACCATGTCCACTCTTCGTCGTTGTCTGTTCCATCATCTGCTGGCTGCTGGTTGACAGCGTTTTCCGGAGAAACAGCCGGCTATCTGCCGCTATCATCGGATCGAAAGCAATCCATATCGAACCATCATGTCTGCGTGTGGGTCGACTGAAAACTTCCAATAAAATCGCTGTCCTGTCCGCCAAACAGTCCTTCTAGCAGCGTGTCGCAAGTTTGTGTATGCTGAGTTATGCATCCGCTGAGCGAATTCTCCTCATTGCACGAATCCAACAGACACTGGGTGAAGCTCGTCTGCGTCTCAGTTGACACCATCAGCTCATCATGAGCTCCCGAAGAGTACTGCTCCTTTCGGCTATTAAGCCCGTCTTCGTCGTGGTCGTTTATCGACGACCAATTTGTTTGAGTTTGGATGTCGGCCAGGCCCAGCTCGGACAGAAATTCATCACAGGTTTGGGTGTGCATATTGGAATACAACATCGGATCGCAGAGTCCAGAGTTTAAGTTGAACTCGGTCTGAGTTTCGATGTTGCAAAGCGGCGTCTCATGAAAGTGAGAAACTTCCGGTTCGATTGCAATTTTCATGCGTTTTTTGAGGGGCAGTGGGATGGAAGCAGCGCGTGTTTCCGTTTGAGTTTCACGATTGGTTGGCTCCAGCATTGCGAATGTCAACTGTTTCTTCAATGCAGGAATCCCAATCTTAGAAATTGAAGCGTTTTCCTCCGGCTTTCTCTTCATTTGGTGTCCCTTTCGCTTGGTGTGTGTTAAGAGTGCTTCGGAAGTGTCATACGACCAACCGCATTCACCGCATACATATTCCTTACCACAGTTCTTTTCATGAAACATTCGCATTGACTCCGTTCCAAAGGACTTGCTACACTTAGGGCAGCTGAAGCACTTTTCTGCGTGGACTTTCTGGAAATGTTGACGAAGGTATTTCAAACATTTGAAATGTTTCTTAGTGGCAGACTTCTCATGGTACATACAGTCTAACTGGGGGCAGAAGAATAGCTTTTGACTAGTGTCCTTGGCAGCTGAAGCAGGGAGTTTGTGATGTTTTTCCAAATGCATTTGAAGATTTCCAAAATTCTTGAAGACCGACTTGCAATCGGCGATTTGACAGGTTAGGTGGGTGTTTCGCAACAGTTCCTCAGCTTTTGGAGTAATATTTTTGGTGGTCGACACTACTGTTTGTGCCATTTAAAGAAGTTTTCAAGAATATCTAATTGTTTTTAGAATTTCGCTAATTTGTTGAAAGATTTGCAAGCAATCAACAACAAACAAATGTCAAAAGATTCAAGGCTTCCTGTGGAATGTAATTCGGGGGGTGTTCGAGAGGTGCGAATAATTTAGTGGAATTTTTTAAAAGTGAGGAGTAACACTTATTTACAAAAGAACCAAGAAGCTTCAGTTAAAAAGTATAATTTCATTTTATTCCTGAATAATGTTTATATTTTGACAGAGCATAAATTATCTTTGTTTCAGATAATCGAATGCCACTAGATGAGTAACATATAAGGTGTATAGTATTTTTCCTCATTGACTCTTTCATCATAGTGATTCAAGAAGTTCTTTACACGATCGATGATGTGACATCTGTTGCCCATCGATACCAATTCTGAAATTTAATCCTAAAAGGTCATGTGAATATTACATGTCGGTCGTGCAAAACAAGCTCATCAGAAGTTTCCGCTTTTTCGATTTAGGAAATTGTGTGGCGCATTTGATCAAATCCTAACAGTCAAGACAGAAAGGCCAGCTAAAAGGCGCTGAGGGATATCTAAGATAGTTGTCTCTTCGCCATTTAATGTCAAATAAATCCATTTATTTTACTTATTACTTTGTGAGTTAAAACTAAACCAACTCAGACAAGTCCCCAACTGTGGATTCCATCTTATAATTACTCACCGAGATCTTCGATGCAAACCCAAACATCTCAATCCCGATTCTTCACAGCCTAAACTGTCAACATGTACTCTTTTGTCATTTCATTTATCTGTCAAAACCAACAAAAAAAGAAGAAAAAAAATACGAAAAAAAGGAGACGAAGCAAAATTTTCCCTTTTCAAATTAAATTTTCACAATTTTTACAAAATTTTCCTACGTCTTTCTTAGCAGAATCTTAACGTTGCTCCAATTTCAACGGCGTACGTCATCCAAGTAGAGTAGTATCTGAACTATGGCAAATGAAAATGAGGAAATCCATCGGAATAACAACGAGACAGAAAATGACCAACAACAGACGATAGGAGGAAAATCTGGAAGGGCTCCGTTGGTCTGCAGCACCAGCGGAGGAGTCGTTGCAACAAATGGTGACGCCACAGATAATAGTCCACAGACAAACTACATAGTTGGAGCGGGCGGCGGAATGGGGGACTACAAAAATATTCGAGCGACAAATACCAGTGGTAAGGGTAAATACGCACAAAAATGTAATTGGTTATTTATTGTTGGCGTTCGTTTCAGCAAGCCACGGTGAACAGCAACAGCCGCAGCATCCACAGCAACCAGTGCGACGCGAGGAAAATCCATTCTCGTTTAAACATTTTCTAAATTGGGAACCGACAACGTCAAGTTGCAGCAGCAGCAGTAGCAGCTTCGTCATCAACAGCACGACGTCTCTGAGGGACTCGTCGGCAAATAACAATGAAACAGGCGGTGCAGGGGCCAGTTCTACGTCGCAAACGTCAACAGGGGCCCGACCAAAGGTTCCACAGTCGTCTTCATCGTCGTTAATAGGCAATAGCCCCAGTGCCAATGGCAATAGCAATACAGCTGTTTCCACAGAGTCTTCGAAGATGAAGCGTTCTCCGCGTTTTTCCTCTTTCGATTCGCAGGCGAGTCTAGCAGAATACGCCGCCACAGGCAGTGGGGTGCTCAGTGCCGCTGGTTCAACTTCGTCGGCGGGGATCAATACCAGATCGTCGCCCAGCTTCCGTATCAGTCAAAACCACGACGATGAGGTGACCAGCAGCTCTGGAGCACTGCGAGATGATCAGTCTGTTGGCGGCGATCACCCGCAGTTTGTTCCACGGAGGTCATACTCCAACTATGACATAGACGTGCAGCCATCGCCTCGGCGGAGAGTGCCAGATGCGTCACGTCCAAATCGTGGCTTTGCGAAGCCGCAGTTGAATTCACATCACCCTCACCACAGTTCCACGAGCAACCCCAGTGCCCAACGTCCGCCGAATGCCGAGTTTGCAGCCGCGGCAGCTCTTCCAGATTTCGTCCAGGACCACTGGCTGGACTCTTGGCACTGCAATGAAATGAACCTTAAATCACCGCCAAACTCTCCCAATTCCCCCATCGACTTTGTCGAGGATATCACCGGTGGAGCAGCGAATGCAGCCTCTTCTGGGAATAATCCAAACAATACGGCCGATAACAAATGCCAGACCTTGCCCGACTTCCTGTCCGACGGACCGATCATTCACTCTTCTCAACGGTTGGCAGATGTGGCGGCCGGTCTGCCCATGGGATCGGTAAATTGGTCCAATTTAGACTCCCCAGAAGATAATTCGCCCAGTCTGCAGCTATCGAGGCTGCGTCTGGAGAACGAACGCCTTTGCATTGAGCTTAATGAAACGCGTCAGGCTTTGGGCGAACAGACAAGACGGGCCAACGAGCTGGAGAGATCTCTCGAACAGAAGCGAACAATGGAATCGGCGTACAATCGGACAATGGCGCAAAATATAGGCCTGGTGGAGGAGAATCTAGACCAAAGCAAGAAGCGCACAGCGGCGGCACAGAATCAGGTGGCCAAATTGAACTTACAAGTCAAGCAGTTGCAAGTGAGTATAGCATTGGCCACTGAATTATGTGGGGAAAAGTAAATTTCTTCTTTTTGTAGGCCGAGGTTAATTCGTTGCGAAGGGAGAACGAATCGCTTAAAGACGGCGGCGGTGCTGTTGGTGGTAGCAGTAGCAGCGATCGGCCGACCGGAGAAGCGGCTAACTCGAGAAACAGACCGTCCAGAACCCAACAAATCTCAAGGGAACTACTTAGAGCGGCTTCCACCGCTGAAAGCAATTTGAGGTGAGTGTTTTTTTTTTCTTTCTATGGTGGGGCTAGGTTTGGACATGCATCCTTAATCTTACATGATTTTGAAGCCCAAAGAACGGTTTTTAAAAAAAAATACATTTGCTTACCTTCCAGGCAACTCTTAACCGGTGTCGAGAATCTCCGTCAACTGGCAGCCGATATTGAGACTACAGAGAATCGTTTCGACTACGATGAAATCTACAATCCATCAAACTATCCACCGATGTCTGATGACTTCCTCGATGGGTGCGATGACTACGATGAGTATACTGGCGGACCGGCGTTGTAATAAATTCAAAGTCCTGTCACATCCACACACACACACACATTACTACTACTCACCTTCCCCCACACAGAGACTCGCAGTCGAAAGCTAAAGAGCTGCTTTTTATTCAATGGATAACTATTCTTTGCGGGCACGTTAGGAAAACACTAAAACAAGTTGCAATAGTTAGAATCTGTTTCTGTTAAAAATTTTAATTTTTCTAACAAAATGATGAATGCGTTGGCGTTCTTAAAGTTTCTTTTTTACTTTTGTTTTTGTTACATTTTCCTCTCGTTTTTATTTTTGTTGAATTTTCAATTCCATGTTTGCCAAAAGCGGCATACTCGGCTTATATCTTAAAAAAAAAATAAAAATAAAGGTGAGTGATAGATATTTATTGTGAATGCAAAGAATATACGTATACTTACTACAACAAGAGGCAAACAAAACAAAAGAAAAAAACATATTCAAACCGAAAAATGTAGTATTTTCGGAAATTTTTTCTACCCATCAAATAAGGAGCGAAACGTTTAAAGGTTAAAGTGGAATATAAATGTTTTTAATTAATTAATATTGCTACATACCTATTGATAACCTATGGCTTGTGTTGATACAACTGAAAGTAAATAGATACATATATATAAATAAATAAATATATTTTAAACAAAAATAAAACTACTTATGGCGAAAAAGTGATTAAAAATGAAAAAGAAAAAAATAAATGAAAAGAAAGCACTTCAAAAAGAAAAACAAAACAAAACAAATAAATATTGATAAATATTATACATAAATAAACCGAAAGAGTAAAACATTCAAGTGAATTTGTTTTTTATTTTTTACTAACAATTCAATCATTGCAACATTGCCCTTGTTGTCAAAATTATGTTACTGTCGCTGGCAGTAAAAGTTCAATAGGAGCCACTAACACGTGGAATATCGATTTTATGCTAGCAGCCTAGAACGCAAATCTGCTAAGAAAACTGTTTCCTTCGGATCGTCATTGACGATCTTGCCGATCACTTGGAAGATACGCTTAAGCCTTTTGACGGCCAAGAGCTAATGGAAGATACGGTCTAAGCGGGGATACCTGGCAATTTTAAAATTAAAAATGTATCACTCGCTGATCTGTGCTATGAAATACAAAAAGTGTGACTAAACAAAGCTTCTGGATACAATTTAACTACGGGACAGAACCTAAAAGAGTTGCCTAGGAAAGCACTTATTATGTTCGTTTATCTAATAAACGCTTCGTTTAGGTTATTATACGTTCCACGAATTTGGGAGGTAGCTGAGGTTATAATGGCCCCAAAGCCTAAAAAATCCCCATATGACAAGAAATCATATAGACCAATATCTCTTTTAGCAATTATGTCAAAAGTATTTGTAATTTTTTTACTTAAACGGCCTGATCACAAATTCGGGTTCAGAATTAAACAATCTACAATCGCCCAGGTTTATCCGATAACCAATGATATTGAAAAAGCCATCGGGAGAAAAAAAATAGGTGTTCTAGGGTTTTTTTGACGTTTCCCAGGCTTTTAATAAAGGGTGATTGAAATATAAGCTAAAACTAGTCTTTCCGAAGCAAATATATCAGATATTTAGTTCTAATTTGGTGGACAAATCTAAATCTAAACTACTAGATAGGAAATAGTCTAGTTGTAGTATAAGGTCATTTGAAGGGAGTTGTTTTTAGTGAGTAAGAATCTCAGATTATTATGACGCGGTTGGTCCTAATAGTGCCTCATGGGAGATTGACTACCTACGAAAACGTAGCCCGTTTGAAAGAAGATGCCAAATGAGGCATCCCTGGTAGGTGGCGCTGAACATATTGAAGGTGACATCGCAGTAAACTAAGAGATGAGACGACTATATGATCATATGGATGACAAACTATTGAGCCACTGACAGATGTGATAGAGATAGATCTCTTTATTTTCTCCTTTATCAAGTAGGAACAGCGATGATGCGGTAAAGATTCTACGAATGACGATAAACCGAAAACTTATTTTATGGCAGAATGGCAGATCTGCACAAAAAAACTAAATCGAATAGAGCAGCATCGCCCATCGTAGGACTCCTCAGAATGACGAAAAAGCGATTATTTATGTCAATCTTGCATGTTATCCTTCCATTTATCTAAACGAGACCGCCGTAATAAGGCTCCCACTGTAAAGCTTTGAAATAAGCTGTACTTTTTGTAGCAAAGGCGATCCAAAATACTAACCTTGTGGTAAGCCCGCTGTTATACAAGAAACGGAGGATGGTGAATCACTGGGCTGATTGGTGGCCAGTGAATGCGTATTTAAAAAGGAAGACCTTAACCGCACCTGGGCTCCTTGCTAAATAAATATGAATGTTCAATCAATTCCTTCCCCAATTACCTAGGGTTTAAAGAAAGCCTTGCTTTGGTGTACCATGACTCAAATAGCTCCATTGCAATATTTACTCCAATGAGGGATTTAATCTTCTTTATAAATGCCTTGGTTTCTGGGCGAGGCTGGGTCTCAAAAATTCTCTCGATTCCGCTGAGCCAATGTAGTGGACGTATTTTTATTTTGTTTTACTACATTTACACCTTGGTACAGGTCCTCGCACAGAGGTAAAATTTTTCTGCTTATTGTCCACAACATTGCGCCATATTGCACATCTGGGAGAAAAAGTGCGTGAAGCAAACAATTTGGCCTTCAAGTCGAGAGTTTTGAATGGATCTTCGGTGCATTTTGAAAGAGTTCAAATGTATTGCTGGTGGGGAATATTAAAATGAGTTACTTATTTCCAGGATTTGCCTCAGATGTCCTTTCTAGCTTTTGGTTAACTATCCACGTTCCACTTTGGGAGTATTTTCAGAATAATAAAATCAGCGTTATGTTAATCAATTCAGCCATATCTTCTTCGGATTAAGGCTATTCGATTTCTCTGCACTGAGGAATAAGTGTCAGTGAACAGCTATACGAATTGAAAAGAAAAGGTTGTGCAATAGACTAATGTTGTTTTGATTGGCAATCCGGAAGAGCGGTACGATCCGGGGTGTCAATCGAACAAGCAAACATTTTTCATTTGAGTTTGAAGTGTACATGGCGTTGTATTTATGTATGTGTATGTATTTTCAACCAATAAAAGAAAAATGATATTAGCTATTGAAATATGTTTTTATTAAATCTCATATTATTTCTTTAATTAAATTAGGTTTTAATTTTCAGCTAATCTCGTCAAAATTGAAGAATTATTAAATCATTTAAGCATTTATCGATTTCGATGTTTGTGGTGTTTAATTGTGTTAGTGCCTCTGGTTTAATAAGCTCTGAATTCAAAGCCAATAGCAAATTTCTCTTCTTTCTAGGAGAGTAACCGTCGGCTTCCGGAACACCCCATCGATAACTTAAACATTTTAAAATAACTACTTTCAGGAAATGAATAATGAAACTTATCTTTATTTATGTCGATGAAGACACTTTTCAAGGACGCTTTTGATCCAAACATTGACAAAGACTCAAAATTAGTGATAACGAGATTAGAAATTTAAAAAAATGTATGGGAAACCTCCTGATTTTTAATCAATTTCAGGAGTTTTCGCTTTGCCTAAGACATACAAAAACTCCCTAATTTCATAAGTATTTCAGAATGCGCTCAATTACACTATTAAGCGCATTTTGTGTGCCACTTATGTTAACAAAATAATTTTTCCATTTTTAATTTTTCGTTTACCATACAATAACGAGGTTTTGAAATTGGTTTTCAGGTGGGAAACCTCCTGATTTCTTTGGAGGTTTCAGGAGTTTTTGTGAAACCTCAGATTTTAATGCGGCGTGAAAAAGTTATTAGCTTAAGTTAGGTAAGACTTAATGCGCCCTTTGTCATTTTGTTCTTTTCACATTAACTGCTGCCAAACTATTTATCAATGTAAACGAATGCTAAAAAATTTTCAATCGCTGTAAACTGCTTTTTTATGTTTAAAGAAATTATAAACTTTTAAAACGGACCGGAGAAATTTCCCTGTTGGTAACCCTAACTCTCAGGCAGAAACTTCATCTTACTTAAGTAATTTACCCAATTTTTTTCAGAGAGGATCATTACTCTACGTCAGCACCTACCTAAGGACTGTAGCCTGTAAAGTTGGAGCAAAAACCGGACATTCACAAAAGAAATGTTATAAATATCATGGGGTGGAAGGTTCATAAGATCATCTAGAGTAGTGCTAGGGAAGGCTCTAATGTAACCGTGACATACCATTCCTTGGAGTTTATTGAAATAAGCAACGACTTTTTTGCGTAAAAGCTTATTCAACCAAACAATCGATGCATATAATATGGCTGGCCAAATCATTGTAAACTTCTATTTTTGGTCAGAAACCGCATGTTTTACAAAAGGCACGAAGGTAACACCAAATATTTACAATGTGACGCCTGTCAGTTCCAGATTAATCAGACAACCCCGTCAACTTCGTCCTTCTCGTAAAGAGAACAACATCGGTTTAAAGATAAGCATACAGACATTTGCACAGACATTACATAGAGACCGAATTTGTTGAGCGTGGATACCAACACCGCCTTGTGGGCAACCACTGTCATTACATATCGGCCGCAATCCACACCTGCAACACATCTGCATATAGTGCTATGCTGTGCTGTCCTTTTTACGTATTGTCAAGTGCATCAATATCGATGAAATTGTCTAGCGCGTACTCTTGCCTATCGAGCGCACTCTAAATCCTTTCAACAAGGTTCTGGTGCGTTGCTTAGCAGAATTTTGCTCGCTGATAGGCATGTTGCATTTCAGAAAGTTTGTGGGCCCTCAAAGCCACTGTATGCAAGTGCAGCTCAACCAGCCTTTCCATTCTTTTTTAGAAGAAAAGATTTTAAACTAATAGGCCTGAATACCAATACCACTTGGTACAATTACCACTCTAACCATTCGCTAAGTTGATGGGATGTAGGCTAGTGCCAAGCCAGCTTCTCTTTAAAAAGAAAACTGGCAGCGTTTGGTTTATACCAGCCGACTTGAAACCCTTAAATGATGCGGTAGCATATTTTGTTTCCTAATCAGCATCGAAGCAATCTATCAGCTAAGTCAAGCTGCCTGTCTTTTGCACCCTCATGATTCCAGTTATTGGAGCCATTTGTGTACCAGATTTGTCAAGTACAAATATGTTCACTATGGAAATGGGTTTTGAGCAGGAGACTGAAAGTGCAGTAGGTCTATTAAAGCAGTAAAGGGAGAAGCTAATGACTTCCCTAGTCCAGACAATAAATTCACCGGTAAAAACAAAGCAAACAAATTGACAAAGACTTAACGCATAGGAATGTAATTGTAAATTTATTTTACTCCCACATATGTACGTTCTTTAATCACTGTCAATTTATCTCTGTTCACATTCTCATTATGGTTTTGTGCTCCACCCTAATAAATGCATATCGCTTACATGTACGTATGTACATAGAACATTCAACTTATCTTCCTATCTACAGAAAGGCTCTTAATTACCCATAAGCAAGTTCCTATCAATTCACGGACTAGGTACATACATACATATATTTCATTCATCTCAATCCTATTTCTTATCAGTTCGCTTCGCTCCGGTCAAATTACAATTCCAGTTTGTCACTGTATGCATCATCATATGTGAGTATGTAGGCATGAGTACTTGTACTTATAGTGCGAGCGCGAGGTACCCACTTGTGGCTATTTATACGACTTGTTACACCAACGCACCGACCGACGACGACGGCTTTCCAATTCCAGCAATATTTACAAGAGTCAAGTCAAAGAGGCACCCTCTTCAATCACCCGCCCAACAGATACGCAAACCCGCAACCACCCAACCAGGTTGCCTACTCAATTTTATAAGCTCAAAAGCAAACCAATTTCAAATATGAAAACAAAATCAGCTCAGATATTTCAGTTGTTTATAGAAATTCCGATAGAACGGTTGTTTCTCTATTCGGTTGGTTTGTAATTCCCTCCTGATTTGTGTTGCCTGTGATCTTGTTGATCAACAATAGAAGCATAGAAGAAGCCAGACTAGTGCCGCAGAAACAAAAAGTCTGGGTGTAAATTATTTTATCAAGTGTAATTGAGTTTATTTCGCAGTGGTAAATGCAAGTGTGCATTTTCTTTTGTTTAAATAAGAATTAATTTGTGTTAATAGAATATATATTTATATATATTTTAGACAAAATGGCTCCACGTAAAATCTTAGGTAAGGTTTCTGACCGGATTGAATTGAATAAATAAATCTTTATAAGTCCACTGCAATACATTGCAGTTGTCCTGTCTGTGACATAGTAAAGTATCTTTAAGTCGATCCAAATATGTGTCTAAATAATAATAAGAAATTTGTTCTCTAATAGAATTAAGGTGAGGCAAATAATTTAAATTCTTGTGAAAAATGCATGTGAAGCATTGAAATCTCTGTGATTTTAGAAAAGTTAATTTTTGTAATCAATATCGATGATTTATTACTTTGTTAGTCGGTTTTGAGTATAGTTTTTATCTCTTGAACACTATCCTCCTTATTCACATCGCACTGAAATCTGAAATGATTTCCAAATTTCCAAACACTACATGGGTTTTATTTGGCGTTTCAGTCAAATTATTGCGATTAAGTTGCAAGCCCTATAGGCTTAGAATGCCTTTCGAACATAGAATAACTCATTGAGGGTTGATCAAAATCAGTAAGCTGACTCATAGTAGACTTGTAATACTTTGTGAAACTTGCAGAATGTGTTAAAGAGTGCATTTACTTCGACAACCTTACGATTGCAACCAGATTTTGAGGAGGTATCATCGAAAGCTCACACAACAACCCGGTTTTTGAAATCCGAAAAATGTATGGTAAACCTACTTGCGAAACTTTAGATTTCAGTGCAGTGTGAACAGGTTATAAAGCAACCTATTAATTTAAAGGTGTTTCATCCAGTTGTAGTAGTGTAGGTTTTGCCCAATTGATTAAAGTTTTTCAGATAAAAGTGATTGTTTTTGGTGGTTCGATGGAAGAAAAAATCATCTTCCGACATACTGCCGTGTTAAGGTAAATAATCGTAATTCCATTTTCAAAGCTTTGATTTTTTTGGATTCAGTATTTTTTTTGTAAATTTAGTCTTAGGCTTTGGAAGAAAAATGGACAAATCACTTGTTCGCCTTACAAATTGGAGATACGACTTTTTTCCTTATTAAATAAAAAGAATTCGGTACTAGCGAATGCAATACCCAATGTTCCATTGCAAAACGAAAGGATTGTGTTTGTTGACGGTGACTTAGATTTAATAGATTTGATAAAACTTGACTGAGATTGTAAAACAGCGGATACCAATGTCTTGCAAAGAAGAAGTATGCCCAAATGCAAGTATAGTTCGTTTCATCCTTCCTTGCCATTTTCTTGGAAGCCACTCAATCCTTCCAGTTATAGTTCGTTTCACTCAAACTATTGGAAGGCAACTGAAAATGCCGTCACTAGACTAGACAGTCAGCACTGTTGAAACGAACTACAGAGTCTTTGGAGACCCTGTGTCGTGAGCTGAAAGAAATATCTTCTTCTCCTACTTATATGAGCCAGGCTACCTACGAGCTGTGACAAAATAGCAAAACAAGAAGAGAAATGCTCAGAAAATCAATTGGGTTGAAATGATGAAGGCCAAATTTTTGTGGATGACGAATAAATTCCACATAAATGGGGCTTATTTATGAACAATTTTCCCAGCATTATTTCCTAGGAACCACTACTAACTATAAAGAAGGAGTGCAAGGCCAACACGTGGAAGGTTGTTAATCCTATTGGCAGCATTTTGTGCTGGCAATAAACAAGCAAGCTGGCCAAAGTCGATTGTCTGGTAAAGTACAGCACTGGTCGGGTCAAAATCAGACTCGCAAAGAAGGGCATCAATGAGGGAGCTCAAGGTAGATGATGGAAGTGCTATGGAAAAACCTGTATCACAGTTTTATAATAAAATAAATCATGCATGTTAAGCAAAACATTATGACTTTGACTACCCCGATTGTTTCAGTATTGAAAGGAATATATACAGTGGAATATAACCTAACTGTAAGCTATATAAAAGCACAAACTGAATTACCCTTCAGTTTAAATTGCATTTTGCATTTTCGCCTGCATTTGCGAACGCACACCCAATACCCTTTGGACTTATCGAACATGCGGAATTCAAGTCATAAATTAGAGATAAGTCAATGGCGGTTCTTGAATAATTTGGGAGCACAAGTGAGGTCTTTTTGTGCACCCCTATTATGTAAAAAAAGACGGCACGTAGCATTATCAACCAAAAAATTCGGGAATGTTAAGCAAGCACTTATGTTTATAAAATTCTTGTGAAATGACATGTGATTGATATCTGTCATTATGTGTATTCAGAAATACGAATTTATGTCTGAAAGTTTGAGGCACAGATATGCTCTTAACTCAAAACATGACGTTTGGCGCTTACGACTTTTTGTTTAAAATGACAGAATAATGAGCGACTTTAACCTGATCTAATCCCGAAAAACTTACTCATGAGAGCCGAGGTGTCAAAGGAAAACAATTTTCGAGAACATTGACGATATGTAGTTCGAATGAGTGACTTTTTCGACAAGCGAGAGTTCTCGAATGGATTTGCTAGTGAATGTAAAACAAGTAATATTGAAATATTTGAGATTAATATTTTGAAACCTTCATTTTCCAAATGGCAGCTGCAAACAAAAGCTCCTTCTACTAATAAATATTATAAATGTGAAAGAGCTTCGAATGGCTGGACGTATTCAAGGAAAACTTGCCATAGATATCGATTTTGCAATAGAATAGGATATAATATTGTATACGTGTAAATTGTCTGTCGGTATTATTTTAAAATTAACTTATTAAGATGAAGCTGTGAAAGTTGAGGTTAAGTAAGGTTGATCATTTTTTATGTCATCACCAAAAAAAACATAACAAAAATATTAGGCACCATAATGGATCCATCGCGATTTTTGGGAGATCCACACAGCCCGCCTTTCTTCAAAACATTTTAGTTGCCTACAAGAACTCAACAATTTGCAGCTACTGCTATCTTCCAAGTTATTAAAAAAATTAGCTGCACAGAGGTTTCCTTCTGCTACGAGCAATCGCTCTGCATTCACGCAATATGTGTTCAATATTCTCCATCACACATATATCTTCACAATACCTACATATTTCTGACAGTTCAGTCTTCTGGCATGCTTCCTGAGGAGTCAGTGCTCGCAGGACAACTGGCCAATCTATTAACAATTTCTAATATCTTACGTTTCGCCACGCATAAATTTTGTGTCTCAATTTCGAAGAGTGACCGGATTCACTGTTCTTAAACAGGGGTTCCCCTGGACGCCGATTTTCTAACTGAGCTGTTCCCTAGAGCTGAATAGATACTCCTTGTACAGAACATTTTTTGTATTCATGCTTGATCGCTTGCCCTTTGACATTGTTGAAAGCCCCCTCTATATCGAAGAAGGCTGCAAGAGCAAAGTCTGTGCGATGGAAACTTGTTTCAACGGATTTTCATTTTAGATAGGAATGTTGTGTCTTAGTCTATCATTACCACAAAGATTCCTGATGTGAATATCTAGAAGCCTTTTTAAGGCTTTTATCAGGTATGAAAAAAGACTAATTGGTCGAAAGTTCTTCGCCATCGTGTGACTCTGTTTTCCGGCTTTAGAGAGGAATTACCTTCACCGTCCTTCAGGCCTTAGATATGTAATTCAATTTAGGGCAGTGCATGTATATATTCCTGAGCATAGATGTCGGAGTTCCTGGTGAATTTCGTAGCATAACAGTCTTGAGTCCATCCCTACCCACGGATTTATATGATGAGAAGGTCTTAATAACCCATTTAAACTTTTCGCAACTAACAATAGCTGGTTATTTGCTGGTAAGATGGAGTCGAATTTTTCCAGATAGGTTAGCTTGGCTCTTGCCCTTGCTCAGGGAGGAATGTGAGTAACCATTGAAGTTTTGAGCCCTTTCAAATGCTCTATTTATTATGCTGTGTAGGCGGTCGGTTGCCTGTTTAATCCCGTTAGCATCACATACGATTCCTAAAATTGTTATTGACCCTATGTTGAAAATTCTGAAACTACGGTCCGATAGCGACGCTTCATCAATAACTCCCTCCAAAATTCGAGGCTAGAGTAAATTCAATAACCTCTTTCCTATTTCTGACGAAAAACTTTGGTGACTAGGTTGATTATAAAATAAAATCAAAAAGTCTAAGTCTCTATGATTTATATAGCTGCTTGCTCATGCTCGAAAAGGGTACCTCATTTGCCTGAAATAGAAGGTACGCTGAGCTTAAGCAAAGCTGTTTTTTGTCTATCCCTTCGCACAAGACTGTTGCCAGGTCGCCATCACCATAATTGTTTAAACGAAAATTCAAATATGGTTTTTAGTGTTGATCCAGGGCTCCTACATCAATATTGCTATTACGTCCTGCTTGATCGCGTAATCAGCCTGACTGTGATACAGGTTTATCCATAGCACTTCCATTATCTACCTTGAGATCTCCTCATTGATACACTTCTTTGCGAGTCTGACCTTGACCCCATCAGTGCTGTACTTTACCAGGCGTCCGACTTTGGCCAGCTTGCTTGTTTATTGCCAGCACGAAATGCTGCCAATAGGATATCTTGGGACTTGTCTTAACAACCTTCCACGTGTTGGCCTTCCACTCCTTCTTTATAGCCACTATTAAGCTCCTACGAAATAATGCGGGGGAAATTGTTCATAAATAAGCCCCACCTATGTGGAATTTATTCGTCATCCACAAAAAGTTGGCCGTAATGATTTCAACTTCACCTATTTAATTTTCTGAGCATGTCTCCTCTTGTATTATTATTTTGTCACAGCGGTAGCCTGGCTCATATCAGTAGGAGAAGAAGATATTTCTTTCAGCTCACGACACAGGGTCTCCAAAGACTCAACAATTTCAGTTGCCTTCCAATAGTTTGAGTGCTTAAAAATTAACAAAGCCAGTTAAAGCGAACTATAACTAGAACGATTGAGTGCCTTCCAAGAAAATGGCAAGGAAGTATGAAACGAACTGTACTTGAATTTGGGCATACTTCTTCTTCGCAAGACATTGGTAACGTCTGTTTTGCAATCCCAGTCAAGTTTTATCAAATCTATAAAGGGGTTAAATGGGTTTCACAGCTTAAAAAAATCTATTTTTTTTATTGTCTTATTAATTTCTATAACATCTCGAGAATATTATCCTCAATTGAGTGCGCACTCAATTGAATCAGGAGGTTAATTTGAGATTATCCAAACTTTAAACGCGTTTTTCTCAAAACTATGTTCCCAAAGTCGGTTGTCAAAAGTTCTCGAAAACCACTCAAGCGATCTATATGAAATTTTACACAGATCTTTGAGATACAATTCACAAGGACTTGAACAAATGATTTTGTTTTAATCGCAACTATTTAAAACAAAAAAAAATTGAGCAAATTTTAGCTATTTTTTTGTAAAAGGTCTGCCAAAAGTCCAATTTTCACTTTTTTTTTCCTTTAGTCAAAACTTGAGTTGATGATCCTGTCATGAGTTCTACTGTCAACGCGGACGCACCTTTTTTTGACGGATCGCCGGAAATGACACTTCTGCAGAAGTCATCTGTAAGAACTTCTAAACTTTTAAACATGTTTCTAATGATGCGGTTTCCGTTCAATACCCCGACTAGCATTCAGATTTTGGTCTTAGATGTCTATGGCGGGCCACAGGCTACGGGTTATGATGCAACTTATTTTAACGCCATCAGTGTAGCTTTTAGCTGTCAGTCTAGATTAGAGCCGCAATTGTACCGAGTGCTGACCCAATTTTTCGAGTGCCTGGAGGCATTCCGGGACGCCCTTCACGTTGATCAAATAAGAGTCCATCACTTGTAGTTCCATTTCTTGTAACGCCAGCCATTTTAACAGAGTAGATTTCCAGTTAATAGACACTGCAGTCATCCTGTTCTTTTGTTTACGGTCAGTCTGCGAGCACCTTTACCGGTCACGTTCTTCGTAAATAGCTCAATGCTCAATGCGTAGTAAGTTTTATTGATCCTTTTCCCCCAGTTAGGCACACATTTACATTCTGTTTAAATGAATGAGGTAGGGTGAAGTCTAAACCACCTGCCACCAGACGTTAGCTCAAAATCGTGGTGTACAACCAAGGCACTATGTTCGGTTGCAAGCCGCATTTATTTCTGAAAGTTGTATTCATACCAAATTTACTTAACTTTACTTATTGGGCTCTCGACTGTGATGATTCTCTGTCCGAGATCTCGGGAGCCTTCCATCATTTATGGTTCCGGGGAAACCGCTTTTATATTTGCAGACAAAGCGATCTGAAGGAGGTTCGATCTTCCTTGTCGTCTTGAACAATGCTCAAAGATCAAGTTGGCTGGACACAATGCAGTCGTTGTCTTTTAATTTTCGCCTTTATCCCTAGACACAGAGACTAAGCGGATATACAGCAAAGCATACCCCACAATCATTTAGCCAGCCGAAAAAACGCCCATGTGCAGGCTCCTTGAAATTCCCCATAAGAAATTAAGCCAAAATGGATTTTGGAAAAACCGCTAAAAATTAAAAAGGAAAATACGCCAGAGAGTAATGAAACTACGCCAAAATTTTCGGATAAAGATCCAAAAAGTAAAATGGAAATTACGCCAGAAGAAGCTTTTTAGCATAATTCCCAAATTCAATATGGAAATTGAGCCCAAAACTCTTTGTAGAATGAATTATCTGCACCGATAGGGTAAATTTTTTTGGCTTTTTTTCCTTTTAAATTTGGAAAAAAACACAAAAAAAACGTTGGCCGTTTTTTCCTAGGAATAAATGCCAAAACTTTGTGTGGAGATTTTTGGGCGTTTTTTGCCATATCAATTTTTTGGCGCAATTTCAGGGAGCCATAAATAATGAGTAATAAAATGAAACTTTCCAGAGCTTTTTTCTTGTCTATTAAACTTTTTGGAGTTTCAATTTGGAAAAAAAAACCCAAAAAGTTTTTTTGGCGGTTTTTCCATTTTCTTAAATGGAAAAAAGGGCTGAAACAATTTTGGAAAAGAGCCAAAATTCTTGGCAATTGTGCCAGAAGAAAAAAATGTCACAATTTTAAATGGAGAGTTTTTCCAGTTTAGGGCTCCGGAATTTGTTCGCGTGATTTATTTAATTTATACATGGTCAATTCAAGGAACCTACAGTTTCGTGACATTTCACCTGACAACTTCAGAGTCCTATGATTTGGTTTGTAAATAATATAATTGGAATCGAAAGAGTATGATAGATTGTGCTCTTGAATTTTCGCAACACTTTCGCAAGAGTTTCTAACCTCTGGTACGCCTTAATAAAGGCCAACAAACAAACGAGTAACGCGCGTCAAATATACACACGAATGGTGTCATCAGATTCCCTTGTTTATGAGCTCGTTATCTTTTATTTCACTTGAACAGGATTACTTTAGTTTAATCCTACTATGTACCTACTCTTAAAATAGAAAGTTAATTACTTTTCATAAGTGCGTCACCTAAGATAACGTTTTCGTTGTGTTCTTTTGCAAAAGCGATAATGCGAAAGCGACAAAGGTTAACAAAGCCGTTTTGATACTGCTCTAATTAAGAAACAGTCGGTGAAGTTTAAGAACTTGAGAACACATCTCTGGCTGGTGTTTTCGACTATCTTATGAGTGATTCAAATAATAAGTACCTCGCGATAACCTTGTAACAATTTCCTTATCATTTTCAAACAAAAAATATAGTTTATATTAAGATCTTACTTATCTGTCAAGTTAAGAACGTTAAACGATGACGCGCATCATTTGAATCCGTCGTTTTGCGTGCGAGTGCAATGTCTGATAAGAAAGTGTAAACAAAGCATTCTTTATCGGTATGGTGTGTTTCTTAAGTATACACACGCTCAAAAGAGATGATCATTATCAAACAGGAACAGAAATAGAATCCAATTTCCGGAAGAAATACAAATGTCAGTTTACATTATTGAGATAAGGTTAAGGTATCTACTGCATTTATTTTATATAAAAGTGTACAACTCATGGAAGCCTACCACCTACTGAATTAGATCAGTTTATTCAACCATTTTTCTTGTTGTTTTCGACTGACCCCAGTCATATCAATTAATTCGTTCCGTTTGTTTTTATTTATTATGCACATTTTTTTGTGTGCATAACAAATGAGCCTTGTAATTAAAAACACTTTGCATACGGTTGAGTGTATGAACTGAGAAAAAAATAACTTTTTGCGCTGTTTAGCTTTCGATGATCCCCATTAAGTGGTCGCGATCCATCGTTATAAAATATTAGATTCAAAGTCTGCTTCTGAGAAAAACACATTCAATTACTACGAAAACAGAACCCAACTACGTACTTGATGGCAGTGACTTCTAATAGCGGTCATAGAATTCACATCATTCGCGACTCGATGATAGATATGATTTAATATGCATAATGCGCGTCACATCACATTGCCATTATTTAAATGAATTTAGCGCAGCAAGGGAAACATGTTGAAAAAATAAATTGTAAACAACAAAACAGTTAGCGCCGATGAAAGTGGCATTGTTTTTATTGCAAATATAGGGTCCGCCATCTAACGTGTTTTTTTTCAACTAGTGCTTATTTCGCGAATGGTAACACTTAGCTCGTGTCTGATTTGACAGATAATTAGTTTTATCCTTCCGCTGAACGAATATGCTTGTGTATACGTTTGAACAACGAACAACGAACAACAACAATAACTACAACTTGAACAACAACAAGGAGTGGCCGTTACAGTCAATGGCGATCGTTATCGGGCAATGTTGAACGAATTTTTGTTCACAAAAATTGAAGAGGAGGATATTGGCAACATTTGGTTTCAACAGGACGGCACTACGTGCCACTCACCCGAACACTCGATGTTTTGCGCCCTGTTTAAAAAAAAAAGTAATTTGGCGGACCCTATATATAAGTATATATTTGTATTTACAGTTTCCTTAAAAATGTTAAAATTATATTTTATTACTAATATAAAATCCTTGGTGCGTATGTGTGTTACATCATCACAGTCAAAACACTAGATCAAATGACTTTATGTTAACAACGTTTGTCAGTTTTTTTTGTCGGAGGTTGCTACTATCCGATGGAGCGCTCAGAGGCAACTACAGGTCTATTGTACTACATTCAGAGAGCTTAAATGAATGTACTTAGTTTTCCCGTCTTTCGAAGAAAGATGAGAAGAAGCTTCAGTGATGAAGAGCTTAGATGTACGGTACTCACCACGTCAGCCCCGAAAATCCGCCACTTGATGCAGAGAAAGTCTTCTGATGTGTCATCGTCCTCACCCCAAGCAGGGCAGGTAGTGGTGTCGCTTAAGCCTAACACATTTAAGCAAAAGCTTGGTTGCCCGAAAGGACGCCTACAAGCGCCTACAGTCCGTTCTCTTGAGATAGACGAAAAAATGCTGACCTTTTTGCAAATATCCGGGCGTAGTAGTTTGGTCTGTCTACATCCACCGCAATCGCGCCACCGAATCTTGTGTTCACGAGAATCCCAAACATCAATGGAAGACCCAACACAGGTTCGGGCCCTTACAATACTTCTTCTGAACCTTGCCTAGCAAGCTCATCCGAGATCTCATTTCCCTGGATGCCAGTGTGACCTGGTACCCAGACAAGATTCACTGTGTTCAGCCTTCTGACCAAATTCAGAGAACCTTGAGTTCTAGCACTAACTTGGACGAGGTAAGAGGGTTTAGCAGCGCTTTTAATGCAGCTTGTCTATCACTGCAAATGCAAATGCCTCTAGCCCTCCACCTGTTGTTCATATAATATAGCGTGGCTATGCGCTTAGGATGGCAAAAATCTCCGCTTGGAAAACATATGCATGTTTACCCAAGGGCTAGTAAAGTCTTATGTTATCGCGTTCCACAAAGATTTGAGAACCAGACCCCTGTCCGGTTTTGTAGTCATCCGTGAGAATACGATGGAATTCAGTCCATTTTCCAGAGTCCAGAAGCCATTCCGTTACCTGCAGAATGTTGAAGCGGTAGTTTTTTCGGTAGATTTCTGGTGCCATTGCATCAGACGGCATATCCATAAGACAGGGGTCAAAGGCTAATTCTCGAGCAAGTTCTTCAAAATTCCAGTGCGCATGGTACGAAAAACTACCTCTCTTTAAGCGTACACCCCATGATATATAAATCGAGGGGGAAGATTCATCGAAGCATCTAGAGCAGAGCCCGGAGTGCTAGGGAAGGCCCCTGTGCAGCCGAGACATGCCGTTCTTTGGAGTTTGGCAAAATAAGCTGTAACACGTTTCCGCGAAAGCCTGTTCCACCAAACAACCGATGCGTACGAGAGTAGCGGTCTAATCATGGCCGTATAGATCCAAAGGACTCGTTTCGGAGACAAGCCTAATGCCTTACGAAAAGCGCCTTTACAATGGCAGAAAGTCGACAGTTTAGGCCATAGAAGTTTTTTTTTAGCGAGGATTACACCCAGATATTTGACTTCATCGGAGATAGGGATTGTGACACCTTTAAGCACGAGATGAAAGACGATTCTCCCTCTCGTAAAGAGAACAATCGCGGTTTAAAGAGGATTCACTGAAAGCCCATTACTAGTGCACCAAACATCGAACAAATCCAGCGATCTCTGCGAGGTCACTTTGGTTCCTAGGAAGGTTTGAAATTAAGTGTTGTCTCGGTAGGTGGCGCCACAGCACATATTGCGAAGAGATGAGACATGGCGATCCCCGGCACGCTGTTTGCAATTTCTTCACAAAGCGCTCTGGTATCCGCGAAGGCTTGATCTTTGAAACGGTCTTCCTTTTCACCAAGTTAGATTCGAAAATCCTTTTAGCTGAAACATTATTAGGTTGATTCTCCTTCATGGATGACAATATTCCGAATTCGGCCATCTCCCAAGTTTATGAAGAGATGGCGTGTCTCGACGTCAAATGCGTTGGTCTTTTTCAAGGTGTGCGTAAGTGTGGAAATTTGGTTTACGGTCGATCTGGCTGGTATAGTGTGTTGCAAAAGCGTTTAAGATGTTCCAAAATAATGAGCTTATGTTGCGATCCGAAAAAAAAATCTGCACAAAGAAGAAGGGAGGGGTACAGATGAATGCTTTAGTCTAGTCGAACCAGTTGGACTTAATGATGAATATAAGGAAGTATTCGTCTAGAAATTAGTTCTGCAGTGGCAGTGATTGCTCCCACCACGGAGCTTATAATATGTCTTCCTATGGCGAGTAGTCTATTTCATATCAAGCTAGTCTTTCTCTCTATGATGTGCATATGCCGCTTTGAGTGCAATCGCGGATAGAATAAATTTGATAATTTATATGGGAACGGATGACACCTCTGTGTTTTTAAATTCGGCTAATTCATCTGTTCTGCAGTTGCCTGGAATGTACCTGTCGGAAATTATTTTTATTGCTTTGACAGTTTGGATCTGATTTTATTGGGCTTTAAAATTAACGATAGTTTTACCATCTTCCGGTTTCATAGGGAGTCGCAAGCTGCTTCATGGATAAATATATCACAGTGACGCGGGATGCTCAGAACGACGTTGAGTTGCGCGCAGTGTGATAAAATGCCCGCAAAGTGTATACCTCTAGAGAGAAATTGTTTAAACATTAGATCGGTCTAGGACGACGGTTTTATATTCTATCCCGAAGTCAACAGATAGATCGAACGAACGCTAATAACAAAACTTGTTTTGAAGGCCCAAAATGAGATATTTTTCTATCGCGACCGTACAACGGCCTTCTAATGCTTAATTAGGAAACAAAATTTATAAGGAAGACTGGTGTTTCTGGACTAAATGACTAGGACTGATTGATATACGAATGTTTAAAAAATATCACATATCGTGGAACCACACATTGGCAGCCCTTACTGTTAGGTGTCAGTTTCTCTTGATTACACTACAATGAGCCGAGGTGTATTCTACGGAATAGGACGAAACTTATAATGAGCAAACATTAATATATTCTCCAACACTCGGGTGGCAGGCATAAAAGACTTTCTATTAAAAATGCAAAGTAAATTTGAATGAGCTGGCACAAGGCATATAGGCTCTTTATTTCCTTTTGCAGTCCCAGAACCCTTCTGTGTCGTGCCAGCCAGCAACATTAGAGCTAAACGCTTGAAAGATCCACATGAATGTGGCTTTCTTACTGCGTCAACAAATATTATGTAATCGCTTGTCCGAACACTCAAGGTTGACAAACGTCAAATGAACATCATAAATGTCTGTTAAGACCACTGATTTATTCAAAATGCAGCTTTTGTATCCTCGTGTTGCTTATGGCATTCGAAACAGTTACATTGGCACGTGCATTTCATGATTGGCACTGCAGCAGTGCTTTTCGGCACGACTTCGCTGTTCTGACGTCATATTTTTCTAATTAATTTCACAAACAATTTGCTAATATGAAAATAAATCAAGAGCCTCCAAATGAATAGATTATTTAGCTTAATATTTATAGTTAAACTACGCATTGAAATTGAAATTGAATTTCAGTAATATTCCGATAAGATGGAAATTTGTAGTGAACTTTGGGGGGATAAGGAGTGCAAACTTTTATTGCTGCTGTATATAGGTGCTTTTAGCTCAATCTATTATCGCTGGTTTTCATAGTAAGTTTCCCTTTTTCAGCTCCTTCAAGTATAAACAAAGCGTACCGCTGCCTCTCCAGTCTTCACCCAACACCGAAACCAATCCTTCAAAATGAAATGCCTTCCTGCGACAACATTCCACCCGCCTATCAAGGGCCTAGCTATGAAAAAATTACTGATATCCGTCAAAAGCATCTCACACCAAATATCACATCGTACTACAAGAAACCGCTGCTCATCCATAGCGGTCACATGCAATGGTTATATGACCACGAGGGACGAAGATACTTGGACATGTTTGGCGGTATTGTTACCGTTTCCGTCGGACACTGTCATCCGTAAGTTTATCAAAATATAAAAAAACAACTAACCTCCATTTCTCCATCAGCAAAGTGAATAAAGCCCTTGAGGATCAATCGAAAACTCTATGGCACACTACTAATATTTACATGCACCCAAAGATCCATGAATATGCCCAGAAATTAACCGACAAACTACCAGGCGAGCTGAAGACAGTCTACTTTGTGAACTCAGGCTCGGAAGCTAATGATCTCGCCATGCTGATGGCTCGCCTTCATACGGGCAACTACGACATCCTTACATTTAGAAACTGCTACCATGGAATGTCACCGTACACCATGGGCTTGACTGCGCACTCGACTTGGCGATACCCCTTACCTGGCATAAGTAATGGCATTCACCATGTCATGAATCCTGATCCATATCTTGGCATTTGGGGTGGCTCAGCGTGCAGGGACTCACCATGTCAAACCGATCGACAATGTGAGTGCAGTGCTGAGACAGGTTGTGCAGCTGGAAAAGAGTACTACAAACAGTTGGAGGAGGTTTTCAAGTTCTCGCTGCCAAGAGGAAAAGTCGCTGCTATGTTCGCAGAGTCTATTCAAGGCGTTGGCGGTACTATGCAATATCCAAAAGGCTATATTAAGAAAGCCGCAGAAATGGTTCGTGCCAATGGTGGAGTTTTTGTCTCGGATGAAGTGCAGACCGGTTTCGGTAGAACTGGTGAGCATTTCTGGGGCTTCGAGGGACATGGTATCGTTCCAGACATTGTCACAATGGCAAAAGGTTAGCTGTCATATTGTCTGCACTACTTTTCAGATGAGTTCTAAAATTGATCTTTTCTAGGTATTGGCAATGGATTTCCATTAGCGGCTGTTGTAACTACACCCAAGATTGCGGCATCACTTGGAATGGCACTTCATTTTAACACCTACGGCGGTAATCCTATGGCCAGTGCAGTTGGAATGGCTGTACTCGATGTCATTGAAGAGGAAAAGCTGCAGCAGAACTCCTTGGAAGTTGGTACCTACTTCTTAAAAGCCCTCGAGGATCTCAAACAACGCTATGACATCATCGGCGATGTCCGTGGTAAGGGCCTAATGATTGGTGTGGAGTTTGTATCAGATCGCGTGACTAAAACACCACTAAGTGTTCCACATATTTTGCACATATGGGAAACCTGCAAGGATCTTGGAGTTCTCTTCGGTCGCGGAGGTATCAATGGAAATGTAAGTTAACAATTTGTAGTACTCATCTAACCGTTACTAACCAAACTTACAGGTGTTCCGTTTAAAGCCACCAATGTGTATAGACAAGTCTGATGTTAAGTTCGCTGTGGATGTTCTAGATAGGGTTCTAGAGGAACACTATGCGAAGAGTTCTTATAACTAACCGATTTGCAAAATGATGTTGAGTTAGTAAAAATATCTAAAAGTTCCTATTAGGATGGCAACCCTGCTTTCGAAAATTTACCTCATGTGCATTTATTTAGTTGTTTATTATTTTGGTTTTTCTTTTACGGTTGTGAACTGGCAATGTGACTTATTTAAAGGATTTTAGGTTCCTCTTACTGTGTTTTCATTGTACCAATAGGCTAATAAGTTTTTTTCAATAATAAAAAATTGGTTATAATTTTTAAAGGATTTGCATTTTTCATTTAGATAGAGATCGTGGAGATGGTGATACTTAGGGAGAGATTTCTTCAGGCACGCAAGTATAGAAGAAATTACCTTAAACTCAGTGTCGAGTATGAGAGGTGGAGGTTTGAGAAACAATTTTCTTAATGTTAGGTTAGGAGAGCTTTTTATAAAGTATGCTATATCACCCAGATTATAAAAATGCCCAATTGTGGTTACTCATGTAGAACATGGTAGTGCATGTGACGACTTACAAGATCAAATATAAGTATTGAGGTCTGGTAGGACGGTCATTTCAAGGCGTACAAGCTGTCGAAGAACCGAACTTCTAGCTATATCTAGAGCTATAGCCCGACAGGCACCCGAATTTAATTTCTTAAAAAAACGACACTAGGGTCTTACTGAATGTGCGGTAGACCTTGCCTGTCAGCTAACAGCAACACTTTATGCCGTCTATTAACGGAAATCCACCAGAGCTGTACAATGTGATGGAGTAACACGGAGTGCCACAGGGTATTCCTGAAGACATTTTATGATATCGCAATAGCTTCGAGTGCTGCCTGGACAATGAGAAAATTAATTTCTTTTACATATCTGCCAGTCTTCTCCACGGATGTCGCATTGAAAAACGCTACAAAATTCTGTCAGCCATCTGATCGTTGACACGAAGTCCATTTTCTGTTCCCTTCTTCGACTTCGAACCATTTGTGGAAATAGGTTATCATGATAGTGCTGGAAGAACAGATCATTACAGTTATGAATGCCATCGTATAAAATCCCTAACAAACAAGTTTTGCCCATAAGAAGAATGTCCTTAAAAAACAAATGTTCGTATAACTGCTAAGAGATTAGTCAAAAGCGGCTTCGTATATAAAACTTTTATTCTTTAACTTGTTAAGTTCTATAGCATTATTTAGGAAACTAAAACTTTTCTAAAAAATTGAGGTTAAGAAAAGCAGTTACCAAAATTTATTTATTTCGTCCGCGTAATTATTTACAAAGAAAAATTTCGACAAATTTTGATTTGAAACTTATCTACACAAATCCGTTCACGCACTGACGAGTTGGTAAAATATATGAGCTTGAGCATAAGTTTGGCTAGTGAGAACATAAAAACTATCGCAAAATATTGCGAACTCGTTTTAAATTTTGACATATTGCACTTTTTTAGGCGACTGAGAAATCACTTTTATGTAGAAGTGGCTCATGAGTAAATTCAGTCAAATAATAAATACTGTAGACTTGATAGCAATTGAAATTAACCGATCGCTACATTATCCGAAAAGCAAGTATTTTATTTTACCTAAAAGTACCCGAACAGACCACTGCAGCTTATGACAAGGGTTAACATCTAATATATATGGAATTGCGTGACTAAGTCAAACACCACAAAATGTATTTGTAACAAACAAACAAGAATGCTTAAAAAACACCCAAACATATTTAGGAATAAGAGATGTTTTTAAGATTTTAAAGCCCAGGAGTCTGAGCTAAAAGAAAAAGAACTGATAAAGCGGAAGAGGTCGAAAAAAGCTTAAAAAGTTGTGGATATTATTTAAGAATTTATTAATTCCAACTGGCACTGATATGTGAGAATTTTTTTAATGTTTTTGCGATACTATTTCTATAAACAACGTTATGCAGGGAACTGTAGGTATGTGATTACTGAATTGGATTAACTACTGACCGTGGGTGCTCAGGTTATAATATACACCCAGTTGCACCTAAAAGTTGTTTACTTAATTTTTACTCAATTCTTCTCAATACAAATTTCTTGCAGTAAGAATGGGAAAACTGTTAAACGAAAACTCGTTGACGATTGATTTAAAATTTAAATTTTCTTACACATATAACTAGATTTTGTTTAGTGTTATTTTTCCTATTGTCACACGCTTGTTGCATTCGTTAGACTTAATACATAGCAACAGTTGCTTGGTAATAATCAACTTTAGTAAAATGGAACTTTATTGTATGCGAATATTGTTTTATTGATTTAATAAATAAGAAAATTTGTAATGAATCAAAAGCGTTCCCTAACTTACTTGTTAGTTTATTTTTTCGTGAGAAAATTTATCCCCACCACAGCCATTTTAACAGCCTTTGGAATTTTTACGAAAAGAGGGAACCGACCTTATAACTCTTTCAAAAATCACCAAAATTGACAGACGGGCCTCTCAGCAATAAAGACAAAAAGGCTTTAGAAGTTGACCATTTACAACTAATTTCAATTGACATAACATATGTATAACAAAAACATAGCATCGTGGGAAATTGCTTGTGGTGGGGCACTCTGCGGGCACTTACCGCAAAAAGAGCCATTTATGTTGTCCTTCGCAATCGCACGTCAATCTTAATTAATTTCCTGATTGATTAGTAACCAACAAATTTTAGATATAAAAAAATAAACATTAGCCGTTGTTGAGCCGTCAGACAAAAAAAACGCTAATAAGATTTTTACATTTTAATTCAATTTTAATAATCTTGTCTGATTGAAGGTTCCAAATTAGTTAATCCTTTTTTATTTTACCCAGAGTGGTCCAGTCGATTGGAGATTCAAGCCAAAAAGAAAGCCTTTTCTCTATTTCCATTTGACATAAGCTCATTTGGTTTAGAAAGATGGCGATGGTTTGGCGTCCAAAAATGCCGATTGTGTTTCTGCTGCTGTTAAGCGGAGAGTTTCATGGGCAGCAGCCGTAAACGGCCCATACAGGCCTAGCCACTATCCACTCTAACCACTATGTGTGGGGAGATATATTGGAAGGAATGGAAGGGACCTATAGTTTGACCTTAATTAATGTTTGAGAAGCTTCTTATGACAGATCTTACTATTGGGAGTTTGTCAGACGTTCGTAAGAGATGGGGCAGCAAATAAAATCTTTAAGGTGGTACAGGTCGGGATTTGAACCAGCGACCTCTCGCTTAGTGATCCAATCATCACTTAACCACTAAGCCACTGCACACCGAATGTTAGATATATAGGTACTAACAATTGTTATCTACTAACATTAACTACCTAGATAACATATAATGATACACACTTTAACATTAAGTTCAACTATCAATTTTAAACGTTTATCCAATTTGCAGGTCATGAGAATTAAGCCACCACTTTGTGTGACTTTCGAAGATGTTGATTTCGCTCTTAACGTTCTTGAAACAGTTTTAAGTGACCACAATATCAAAAGACGTCGAAGTTGGAATAGAAATATTTACAAATGAAATTTAGGAACTGCCCTAAGAAAATGTAGTTACCATAGCCGTGACATTAAAATGAAAAAGAAAAAACAATCGTCTTGCGGCCTTAAGGATTTGGATTCGACCTATAAACTGTGCCTTCCAAATGGAATTTGATTGATTCACACACAACTTATAAATTGCCAGAGAAATTTTGAATTAAAGTTAAGAGAAAATATTTCTAAGCGTCGAATATGACTGTAAATTTTATCATTCTTTAAGATTAATGGACAACTTAACAATAATTATTTCGACAACAAATATAAGTCATTAAACATAAATATAAAAATAAATAAAATAATTTTTGATTGATAAAGGCGTTGTTAAACGCTTGGGTTAAATATTACAGTCATTTATGTAAGAAAAGTAAACCTTTTCGATTGGTAATCCTGAAGAACTCTCCGAAGTAGGATAACAAAATCAAAGAATAGGAAAATACATCAAAAACATAAATGAACATTGCAGTTCGTCCGAAAAACCGCCCGCTCTCACCCACATTCCATTTTGGACCCATCAGTGAAGATAGTTAGTTAGTTGGTCCGATTTGGTCGGGAATTCCGCAGAGAATGTTTTCTGGAAGTTGAATGTGGGTAGAATGTTGACAGTCCTATGTCCTAATGTCCTATGCTCCTGGGTAGTGAATCAAGGATATTGCAACGCCCATAAGTGAGTATTGAGCGTACCACAGATGTGTAAATCCAAAGAAACATCAAAGAAACATTCGCGGTTTTAGTCCCCATTTTTTAACAAAAGTTTTTATACATGCATAGAAAGTGACATTGGCTTTCCGCACCCAGTGTTTAATATTAAGATTCCAGTTGAGCTTAGAGTCTAAAATGCCAAACAAGTACGTAGCATTAGGAGATGGTGAGATAATCTGGTTATTAAGAAGGGGAATCGGAAGCTTGGTATTTTTGTTTTCGTAATAAAGAGCATAAGTTCGATTTAGCTTGAGTTAACGCCAAGAAAGCACCTTGTGGCCCAAGCGCTAATCTTATCCAATTCCCTTTCCATGATTTCACTAATCACGTCAGGGAACATCCCTGAAACCAGTACAACCACGTCGTCCGCATACGCAACCACTTTGATGTCGTCGCTGTTTAGATTCGACAGGATTTCAACCTTATGAGGCTTTTGCCTGAATGATCCTTGTTCGTAGCATAGAAACGATCGATTTGCTAATGAACTCCTCTGCACTGGACTCGATAGGAGATTCATAGACAGTTTCAGTATTAACATTATTAAAAGCTCCTTTTAAAGGGTGAGCCATCTAGTGTTTTTTTAATCACACATGCAGGATAGCGCGCCATGCCACACAGCCCATACCACAACCGATCATTTGCGGAAACGGTTCAAGCACTTAAGGCCACTATCATTCAAGCTTCAGCTCGAAACCATCGGCAAGGTCTTGGAAAATTGGAGTGACGGAATGCGCTACTTCGAAAGCAGCCACGAGGAATAGTTAAAGTTGAGTAACACGATGAATCAATAATGTGTTGCACATTGTTTTCCTCAACGCGTAGCCCAACTGTAGTTCGTTTCATCCTTGCTTGCCATTTTCTTGGACGGCAGTCGATCCTTTAAGTTTTAAATTCAAAGTCTTAAAAAACGAGTGAAAATATGTGAAAGCCTAATACAGAGCATGTAACATGTTCATCGCTGCAATGAGGGTTGTTTTTGCAGCTTGTGCTGCCTATTTCTTTGTCTAGAGGCGGCATTTCCAGTTGCCTTCCAATAGTTTGAGTGTTTTAAACGAAACGAACCGGGCAACACTAGCTCGTCTACTACACGTACCAGCGTTGCCACAAAGAAATAAATATTATTAATTGGGTCGCTGTTTAACAATGCGCTGAATAATGCATATTAAATGGCTGTGATACATCCAATCCCGAAAAAGGGAAAGGATAATACTAACCCTGCTAATCTTCGGTCAATTAGTTTGCTTCCGAATATTAGCAAGGTGTTTGAGAAGGTTATTAATAGAGCTCTGCTGAAATGGGTCGAGGACAATAAAATAATGCCGGACAACCAATTCGGTTTCAGGGCGAGGCATGACACTATTCATGCCGCGTCAAAACTGGTTTCCGACATTCAATGGAATAAATGCAAGAACCAATGCACGGGTGCTTGTCTGGTTGACTTTGAAAAGGCCTTCGACACCGTATGGTTAAAGGGGCTTTTTTACAAGTTCATCAGACTGGGAATGCATATATATAATTTATAACATGCTTATGGAAAAGAAGTTCGTGGTCAAATGTGGCAACGTAACTTCGAGCAGAGTCGATAATATCAAAAACAGTTTGCAACAGGGAGCGGTGAATTCTCCGATCCTGTTTAATATTTACACGAGTGATCTGGTACGTTCACTCAGTCATGCTATAGCGTATGCCGACGATTTGGTCGCATACAGATCAGGTCCTAAGATCGAGGTCATCAACATCCTTCTGCAGCCTGACTTCGAGCAAATTAAGGGATATTGCGACGACTGGAAGTTTAAAATCAACTTCCAGAAGACGAAACCCCCATTGGCTAATGCCACTAGGGATATCAGAAAAAACTGGAAAAAATTGGCCATTATTGGACAGAATGGGCAGGCATTGGCGGTGAAAAACGTGGTCAGGTATCTTGGAATCTGGCTCGACCAGTATCTGTATTTTAATAAACATATAGATGCTTGTCTTGCTGGAGCTAAGAAGGCTTTTGCTCTGACAAGAAGACTGTTTCATAGCAGTCAACTTGCTTCCAGAGTTAAGGTCATATGCTACGTGGCCCTAATAAGGCCTATCATCGCTTATGGCTGTCCATTGTGGTTCAATATAGCGCCATCGTATATGGAAAGGATTCGGGTCTTCGAGAGACAATGTCTTAGGACATGCACATATGGAGAGAACGCTCCGATCTGGCTTTGTTCCGCCAGAGGCTTTTCTCCATATTGATAAAAAAGGGCTGGTACAGACGAGGGATGGTATCCCGGTACTATACCACCGCTACCGCAGAGCGACTGATAAGCGGCTCACCTACGACGGGGACGTCGTTAATGCTCCCGAGCTCCTTCGTTTTAGTACCGCGATAGGGGGGAGGACACTCAATTCACCGAATATTGGTGGCTTGCGGAGGGAATAAGGGAAGAGGTAGACATACCTTTCCAGGTCGGTGCGTTACCATAAGGTAACTCCTCTTAGTTTTAAGTAGTTTTAAGTTGTAAGTAGGTTTGCTGTGCTGGGCATGTCGGCTGCAAGGTCTGGTGTTGCTGAGAGTCGACCGACGCATTTCTGTGTCAGTCGGCCCTCGGTGGCGCATGTATGCTATGTTGGCGGCACATCACCCCTGATTATAATTAGTAATAGTTTTTTGTGTCATAGTTTTAAGTTGTTTGTTTGTTTGTCTATATGTATAGTTTTTAATAGTAGTTTTTAAGTATTTTAAGAAAAAAATTATAACTATGGCAAGTTTTAAAAACAAATTTTCTTGCTAAAATCAAATCATATTTCCAAAATAAAAAAGTATTATTAATTAAGGCCGAAAGGTAATAACGGGTGATCCAAGTAGAGATACTTTTTTCAATAGCCTTTTTTTGACAGATCACGTGTGAGTCGTGTCTTGCTGTCATGTTATTTTTGTTTAGTATTGTTTGGCATTTCATAATTAAAGAAAGACTTACGCGTGAACAACGTTTACAAATTGTTCAACTTTATTATGAAAATTCACGTTCTGTGAGGAATGTCAACTTATGGTCAATATAATCGGCCCACTGAGCGTACTATTCGCAACACCATCACCCATTTTGAGACCCAGCATTCATTATTGGATAATATTCGACCGAATAGACCACGTCCAGCACGCTGTGAAGAAAATATAGCGGCCGTAGCTGAGAGTGTACACGAAGACCGCAGAGAGTCGATTCGGCGCCGTTCGCAGCAACTCGGACTGACGTATGGAACGACTTGGCGCATCTTACGTCAAGATCTTAAATTGAAAGTGTACAAATTACAGCTTGTGCAACAACTGAAGCCGCTCGACCTTCCCAAGCGACATCGCTTCGCTCTATGGGCTCTTGAAAAGTTCCAAGAAGATCCGACGTTTTCGAGGCAAATTTTGTTTAGCGATGAGGCCTATTTCTGGCTCAATGGGTATGTAAACAAACAAAATTGCCGCATTTGGGACGAAGAGCAACCTGAAGAGATTGAAGAACTGCCACTTCATCCGGAAAAAACAACGGTTTGGTGTGGTTTGTGGGCCGGTGGAATCATCGGTCCATATTTCTTTAAAAATTATGCCGGTGCGAACGTAACCGTCAATGGCGACCATTATCGTGCCATGATAACCGACTATTTGATGCCTGAAATTGAAGCTCGTGATCTCGGCGACATTTGGTTTCAGAAAGACGGCGCCACTTCCCACACATCGCATCAATCAATGGACTTATTGAGAGAACATTTCGGTGAGCACATAATTTCACGTTTTGGGCCGGTCGATTGGCCACCAAGATCGTGTGATATCACACCGTTAGACTTTTTCCTGTGGGGATATGTAAAGTCAAAAGCTTATGCCGACAAACCCGCTTCGATTCAGGCCTTGGAGGAAAACATCACGCGTGTCATTCCCCAGTTACCAGTCGAAATGCTCGAACGAGTGATCGAAAATTGGACTCAACGGATGGACCATCTGCGACGTAGCAACGGCCAACATTTGATAGACATAATCTTCAAAAAATAAATGCCAAAGAATGTTCTTTCAAATGATAATAAACATTCTCCATTAAATTTGAATTTTCCGTGTTTTTTTCTTTAAAAAAGTAGGGAACCTCGAAATGGATCACCCTTAAGTATTAAGTGATAAAGTTAAGTTTAGAGCGTCCGCATAAGGACCAGTAACCTAGAATAAGTATCCTGTTAATTTTAAGTTAGATTTAATCATTTTTGTCTTATTTTTTATTGAAAAAATAATAAAAATGACTTAAAATTAAAATTAATTATTCCTTGACCACCCCAAGTTGGCTGAGATCCCTTCTACTTGTGCGCGCCACCTAATCTGGCTGGAGCGTGGATGTTTGCTCTACATATCCCAGCCGTCTCATAGTCTCCAGGGCGTAGTTTTTATTTTATCAGGTCAATGTCGCTGTACAGCTCATTGAGTTTATCGTTTAATCGTCTTCTCCAGAAATAGATTCGGGACAAAAAATCTTGCGAAGAACAGCTATTGGTTAACTTTATTCTTCGTTTGATTTCTTAAGAGATGTAGTTTTCAGATCTAACAGCGTAGACAGTCTTTTAATCTGCTGTCATCTGTAGCCTTAAAATCGATAAAAAGGTGGTGAATAACTTGCTGAACGTCTTCGGGTTTCTTCAGGATCTGTAGCAATGTGAATATTTATATATTTCTGTGGACTTACCGGGCCTACAACCGCACTGATAGAGTTGGGTGAGGTTGTTCAGGTCTATGATAAATTATTTCAGCTGCTCGAACAATACGATAGACAAGATCTTATACGCGATGGTAAGGAGATTGATAACTCTATATGGCGTTGTCTTATGGACAAACGATGTTGAGGTTCCATCTATAAGGCATACATTCTTCCGACCAAGTCTTGGAAATGAGTTGGTGTATGCCCTTTTTTGAGTCATCTCCTGCTACCTTAAAAGGTTCGACAGGTAAACCGTCCGGTCTAGCAGCCTAGTTGAACTTCAGTTTAGATAGTGCTATCCTCACTTCATTTTGGTCGGGTCAACGGAATTCAACAAACCGGACACCTTCACAAAAAAACCTGCCTATGCAACAGCGGATATGTTTTATAAGACTAAATTCATATTAAGTAGAATTCCTTAATAATTTCAAAACAATCGGCGATATTTAAGGGCCATTTCCAGTCGGCCCAGAGTCAAGGGCCAAACAAAACCAAAACGCCGCCATATAGCAGAACTGGCAGAGTAAGGATTCTTTGTCCTTCGAGTTAGGAGTTTTGAACCCATTTGTTTGGCCAAACCGTAGTAGCAGCGGTTTCCTAGGGAAATTATTCGTCTGATCTCCACCACGTTGTTATTTGTGGAATAGAAGTTCCTGAGCTCCTGACGATGAATACTATCATATGCCGATAGTCGATAAAGAGATGGACAATCGAGCTCTGAATCTAGCTGCAACAAGAAAATGGTTAGAGTCGACGTTTGCGTGTCGATGAGCACATGGTCAATTTGGTTTGCGCTCATATAGTGATATCACTATAGTTCAACCTAACTGGAACTGTGGACGCCACCGTTGATTCACCTGTTAAATGCTTCCGCCGCCATCTGGAAACAGGAGAGTGTGCATTATTGAGTGTATTGAACATGAAACTGATGAGTAGTGCACGTTGGTCTCCCATTTGGTCCCCATAGGTACCCATTTCGTATTTATAAAAGTAAGAAGGTTTCGCCTCGACAGTCTTCCCCAAAGCAGTACCTGCAGTTTAAAAAAAAAACAAAAACCTCATATAACTTTGTGTTTTATTTGGTTCATTCATAATTCCTTTACATTTCTTACTCATTCACAATATAAATACATAATATAAATTTAAGGACTTTTACATTACATATTGCTGTTTAATTTTTGTTGTTTTATTCTTATTTAGGCACACTTAGCTTTAGAACTTAAAACTTAGGTTTTTTTCTATGTTAAATAGTGAGCAAATTTTATTTGGACGTTTTGGTAAGTGTATTTGTGTTATATATGCTTGTCTGTATAAATGTATGCATTCATGTATGTGTTAATGTTATTTGTTCTTGGATTCAATTTAATTATTTTTACATAATACAACATTAATATAAAAAAGAAAATTAGATAACAAAATACAAAATGAAAGAATAACAAGATTAATATTTAAATAAATATGTAAATTACCATAAGAAAATTTGTTTGTCTAATATTTTACAAAAAAATATATAAATGATTTTTTTTTTTAAATTAGTCTTCTTACTTCATGTCTTCGATTTTATTTTAACAGTGTTTTATATTTTTTTTTGTATATTTTGATTTAAAAGAAAAGGAAAATATTTTTCTTAAACGAAAAATATTTAATTTCATTCTTGAAACTGTTATCAATAATTAGGATTACAATTTTACAATATTTATACAAAAAAAAATGCTCCGACTAGCAGATCTATACAATTGAATATTTTTATTTAATATTTATATTTTAATGTTATGAAAAATATTTGCATTTATGTAGGTACTAATATTTAACACTTAACTATACTTGAATGTCTGTTAGCTTACTCTCGCTGCCAGAGTATTCGGAAAGTAAAGTCTGAGAGAGTTCTTTGCGGGCTTTTTGGACAACCCAAATCATGAGACCAATTCCAAAGAGAACCTGAAATTAAAGAAATAATTTATAATTATATTTAGCGAGCATCGAGATTTATTGAAAATAGGGTGAGTGTTTGTTTCCATTTACAAACATATAATAGGTTTGATTTAAAAGAGACCTATTTTCTACACTCTTATATGACAAATTAGTCTGCAGACAAAGCAATCAAACCAAGTCAATGAGAAAAATACAAATCAGCTGGAACCCATGTCTGGCAGAGGACGCACAGATTCGGAAAATGTGTGTTGAAAACAATGTCATCTCCGACTACATGGACTTTAACAGATCATTCACAAGCAGAGAAGTATGGAACATGAATAAATACTAATACACAAATGGATCGGAGGGAATTAAATACATACAGCTCTTTCTAACCCCTGACCACAGCAGTGTTTTCCCAAGCACGGAAGCGCCCTATACTGTTGACAATACACCGTTATAATACTCAATATCCATAGAAAGTCAAGAGTTTATAGATGCAATAAATATTATAAAAATAAAATCCAACCTAGTTCAACGCGGACACTTCAGTCGATCAAACCAACAAAAAGCAATCGCGGCGAACGGTGGAGTAAAGAGTTACAGCAATTGCCCAGAGCATAATAAAAGTAGAACCAATAAGCTTTTGCACACTTCAGAGCACCGCTGTCTAAGTTTATGGGTGCTTTAACAGACCACGTAATAAAACCAAATCTCAAGGATTACGACATTTGTATAGGCTGTTAAGAGGAGCCTCATGAGGACACACTTCACTATCTCTGTCACTGCCGAGGTCTCTGCCAGTTAAGGATACGAATACTTGAAAGCTTCTTCTTTCAAGATATTGCAAAATTATCTTTACAGGCTTCTGAACAGACATCAGAAGGGCCTAAAACGAGGACACAATACCGGCTAATCTTCCACCAAAGGGTATCAAAATGGTTCCATAAAGGTGCGACGTCCTATGACGTAGAATTTATACTAAAGTGGTCATCCACGAATGACACAGTGTCATCTAACATCGGATTACACGTTTGCATCGTTGAAAGTTCATGTGAAAACACTTACACTCGGATGACCTAACGGATGACACTGTATGATCGGGTGTCATTTAGCAGATGACATGCAGACGACAAACGAATTACACAAGTTCTATGACGTCAGCATGCCATCTGGGTGACACGTTCGGATCACCGTCTGATCGAAATTAAGGACCTAAGTGTAGCGAGGATGATATCTCTCTGTTTCGCCGAACCACACACCTAACTTAACCTAAGAACTGTTAATCAAATTCAGTTGGCGAACTTTGTATGTAATATTTGACATTGGGTGGTTTAACTTCTTCTTGTTAAGGGGTTACATGGATTTATTCCGGAAAAAAGGTATATTTGGTGGAAATCTAATGGTCCTTGGATTCTATCGCCAAGGAACTGCAATGCTCCAAAAAAATGGTCCAAAAAGAAAAAAACAGGCCAGGAAAACAACCGCTAAAGAAGATAGGCTGATATGTCGTTTGAGTAAAGCAGATCCTTTCCTTACAAGTAATGACATTCTGTCAAATGTAGTATCGGGGCAATTACAAAAAAACAAATTTTGGTAAAATTTGCTCAACATTTTTTTTTAAATAGTTCTGATTGAAAAAAAATCCTTCGTCCAAATCCTAGTGAATTGTGTCTCGAAGACCTGCGTAAAATTTCATCAAGATCGGTTGAGTGGTTTTCGAGAACTTTTGACAACCGACTTTGAAAACACAGTTTCGAGAAAAACGCGTTTAAAGTTTTTGGATAACCTCAAATAAACCTCGTGATTCAATTGAGTGCGCACCTTCACAAGGCTGTATCTCCGAAACTCATATTCGAAATGACTTGAAAATTGAGGATAATATTTTCGAGATGTTGTAGAAATTAATAAGACAATATAAAAAAAATTAGATTTTTTGAAGCTGTGAAACCCATGTAACCCTCTAAGCAATGTAAAAGAAAGTATGGTCGAAGAATCGAATTTGTAGTCGCTTCTTTTCATTTGGAATATCTAAAAGAATTAGGTTTTCCCACTGAAGCAGAAATAGAGGTGCGTGGAACACTCGTAAGGTTGTACCAAACAAATGAAGTACTAGACGTCAGCCCTAGTCATATTAAAGTTTAGTTCTTCCCAACCGATTAAGTATTTTGTTATGAGCAGTTCTTGAATATTTTGAAGCTACATAGCGACTTTTCTTTCTCGAGTGACAGGGGCTTAAACAACTAGGTGACCAGGAAAAACAATTATCTAGAGTTTCCTTATGACTCGTTAAAGAATTGAAGTAAACATAATATAATTTGAATCAATTTTTATTGCATACTTTGCGTCACATTTTAAAAATTCAACCGGTTCCTGTCTCCGCTGAACACAATTCACCATATTCATAATAATAATTCAATAAAAACAACAACAAGAACTCACCTCAACGCCAAAGCTAATGTAGCCCGTCACAGCGGTTCCATGATTATTCAAAACCTCATGCATTGATCTCAGTGTCGATCCCAAGTATACGTTTATCGTTTGAGCTGGCAACAATCCGATAAAAGTCGCCGTATGGTAAGTGCGTGAGTTTATGGAGCTGACCTAAAAAAAAAAATACATACATACAACCATAAATAGATAAGCAAATAAAATTGAAAACAATTGAACTACTTGGTTTAAGTACGTACATATTTATAGTGGGACTGGGTTGGGTGCTGTGTAAATTGCAGAACTTATAAACAGACATTTTTATTTTTATTAAGAGAAGCACTGTGAGTGAGCAGGGAATTAACCATCTGGAGAACGCTCCCTATTCCCATCACAATGTGTTACCAACAGCTTTCGAGTGCGTGTGTACGAATCAATCTTTTTGAATAAGAAACAATGTCTGGCATGATGTGAATAGATGATTTGATTTTTATTTTATTTATCTTCCGAGCTGATTATAGCAGCTAGCCATTGTTGGATGGGAAAGGAATAGGACGCCATAGAGCGGTGGGCGCGAGTGGAGCTGTGCTGACAGGAAGGGTTCGTCGAAAATGAAGTTTTCTATGCTGCCATTTATAGAGCGAATGCGCGTTTCTGTCTGTGTTCGTTCCATCAGCAGTTGTAGTCAATTGAACTCGCAACACACAAGTCAAGTGAGAGTGATTTGTTGAATAAGGCAGGGCCGTTTTTGTTTTTTTTTTGTTTTTTGCTAGTTTAATATTCAAGAACGAACACTGATGAAATGTATCCGAACGAAATAAAATTCTAAATTGGCAAAGTCAATAAAATTGAAAAATAATTTCTACGTATGTAGATTCTTAGTGCTGTTGAGCTGTTCAAGGTTGGCTAACAGTTTTTTGATTGAAAGTGATTTGAATGTCAAAGACTTTATTAAGATTTGTAGCAGATGAATGACCAGGGTTGGCAAACGATTTTGGTTGTTCTATTAAGCTTTTGTAGAAACGACTGGTTCGCGACATAATCAAAAAAGAATTCGACCATGCTGTTTGCCATCAAAGGTTGATTAAACCACTCAGTGAGGGAAACCATGTTAAAAGGTTAATAAAATGTGTGAATGTTTCATGTGTGCGAAGGATGAGAGGAAAGGATATCTACGACCACATCGAGAGAAAGGACAAGAGGATCTTCAAATGAGCCGAAAGTAAGTTTGAGACCACGAGGAAGCCATCAGGGATTGCAGAGCGGTTGGCTTGAATAACTGAAAGCCGCTTTTCACGGATCGCATTAGTTACTACTGGCCAAAATGAAGGTGAGTGCTGGAAATGGGTTCTTCGAAAGAAAAATTGTTTGACGGAAATGTGCAGGGGCTCGAATTTGACCGCGCGCCATGTGTAAGAGAAAAGATAATGGAAAATAATTTCATTCAAATGGCTGCCTCGGCTGGCCATGCAGTAGCCTAACGATCGGTCCAATTTTTAAGCACATTATCGATTGTGTGCAGCTGTAAAGCGTCTTTGGCATGTCGGCGTAACACTTATCATTTACGGCACCCCACAAATAATAGTCCAACGGTGTCAAATCGCAGCTCGCGGTGGCCAAACGACATCAGCTCTGCGGCTTATAATGCGATCTTCAAAAACAGGACGCAAAACATCGAGTGTAGCTTCGGCTGTCCTATTGAAACCAAATGTTGCCAATATCCTCCTCTTCAAATTTTGTGAACAAAAATTCGTTCAACATGGCCCGATAACGATCGCCATTGACTGTAACGGCCACTCCTTGCTCATTTTCGAAGAAAAATGGCCCAATTATGCCTCTGGACCAAAATCCGCACCAAACAGTGACTCGTTTTGGGAATATCGGCTTTTCAATGTATGCGTGCGGGTTTTCTGTACCCCAAATGCGACAATTTTGCTTGTTTACATACCCGCCAAAATGAGCTTCATCTGAAAAAAAGATTTTTTTTTGCAAAATCGGCATCTTCTCTATGTCGCAATATTTCCCAGCGTTATTGAAGCGTATACACAACCATATTCATTCAGCGGAAGGATAAAACTAATTATCTGTCAAATCAAATATGAGCTAAGTGTTACCATTCGCGAAATAAGCACTAGTTGAAAAAAAAAACCTTAAATGGCGGACCCTATAGAACAGGGCTCTAATCGCGTAACTTTTGACACGATCTTCGTCTCGGCGATTGAATAAAACTATATTGTCCTTTGTTTGTTTCGTGTAATATCACAATAGCACCGCTAAGTCGAATCGTTTATCGACTTCAAATTCCAACAGTTTGAAAGGAACGTCTTGCAAAATGTGACATCTGAAAAACCTAAATTCTAATGAAATTTCCTATTCTGTGCATCATGTTCATCAGATAAAGGTTATAGTCCCCCCACGGGTTCTATTTCAGTCCGTAGGTTCCAAAATTGCCAATAGCTGAGTTATAAAAAGAGTGCCACCGAATAGCCGAAACAAATGTCGATCAGCGCAGTTGGCATGATGCAACAGACAGTGAAAAGACTTCGAAAAGTACGTCATGTACAAAGACTTCATTCTGATCATCTGCTTTATTTTTAGAATATACCTACGTTTCTCAATTTTAAATTTCAAAATATTTTATTTTCTTAATCGAATCGTTCAATCGAAATCGATGAAATTTGACAGTAGTTTTTCTTACGTGAAGCATTAAAAAGCAATGATCGTCTTATCGAATGGACGATTGGTCGTTACACGAAGAAGAAAAATCGACAAAACGACGTCGTTCGATCGTGTTTGCTTTACGCGATGAGAGACCAGTAAACATGCGACGTCGCGATCAAAAAGGTGTTGTTGTGGTCGCACGATCTGTTTTGCACAACGACTTCCCTTCATGACGCGCAAACTTTAAATCGAAGTTAGGGGTAATCTTATTTATCAGCATGGACACACGAGCTTCCAAATGGTCGCGTGTGTAACCAAACTAGAATAACTAGCACAATAAACATTGCAACTAAAAATGCAGGTTGAGCGACTACAATTAAGTTGTGACATTTACACACAATTAGTTGCTCGTATGAAATTGGCCTAGAGTTCGAATGAAGGATGTGCTACCCTACCGTCAGCCAGCCGAAACGGACATTTTAATGAAATTATATTTCATAACTTGTTGAAGTTTTCTGTTTTCAAAAAACTTTGTAAATTGTCACATGGGTTAGGCTAGGTTTACGGTTCGGCAGAGCAGTTCTGTCCTGCTGCAGTCCTCGTGGGCCCATTGTTATACCCTTTTGTGGGAGGTAAGCCATTGGTTTTAGAGATAGTTAGACTTCGTTTTTCTTTACCCGACGCCGTCATCGTCAGCAGCTTTTTGTTGCGACGATATCCCGAATTCGGCATTCAGGATCCCGTCAAAACCGTTCCAGAAGTGTCGCGTGACACTGGATAACACGCGATGCAATTTGACAGCAACTCATCTAAACTCTTCCAAACATGTACCGGAATTCGGCAAGGAGATGCGCTGTCTTGTGATTTCTTCAATCTTATTCTTGAGCAGATAGTGCGCAGGGCAGGTGTCAACACGGAAGCCACTATCTTTAACAGATCCGCCCTGGTACTGGGATATGCGACCGATCATCGGTCGATCCCAGCGTGTCGTAGTGGAGGCATTCACGGCTATTAAAGATCAGGCGAAACTAGTTGGCCTTGAAGTAAATGAGGACAAGACGAATCATATGCTATCTACAAACAAACAATCATCTCCGCAACTTCGAGGTAATTAAGGAGTTCATCTACCTCGGGGAAACATCAACTCCACAAATGACATCTTAGTGGAGCTCCTATGAAGAATTACTCTAGGAAATCGCCGCTACTTCGGTTTGGCAAAACAAATGGGATCAAAACTCCTGACGTGGAGGACAAAGTGCATCCTCTATAGAACGCTTATTCTGCCAGTTCTGATATTCGGCGCCGATCGCTGGAAGATAAGCAGGAAAGGAGAGTTAATATTGGGATCCTTTGAAAGAAAAAGGGCGAATGGAGGCGAAGATACAACCGCGAACTATGAGCTGTACCCAGATGTGGATGTAGTCCAAAAAGCCAAGAAATGTTGACTACATTGAACAGGTTCGAGACGACAAGGAAGACCGAACCTCCGTCTTAAAGACGGAAGCCAGAGCGCTTGGTCCGGATAACTGGAAGCAGCGTGCGCGGGATCGCAGAGGATGGAAGCCTGCCGTGTCTCAAGCAGGGACTTTTCACAGGTCGGGAGCCCATTAAGTAAGTATATGATTTAAATGTACGTTTGACCTTAAACCACATGGGACATTGACCCCAAAAATAGAATTACAAAGAATTCCACATTAAAAATTCTAATCCTTTTTAACTGCGGCCTATTAAGGTAATTAATAATATCTGACCTTCAACACATGATTGATTTTTGGGGGGTAGATTACGTTGAAAACATTTTTATCGAACCAGAGACATAGAGTCAAGATATAACATTTTAATCTAAATATTTTTCTTCAAACATTTATAAGGCAAATGTGGAATAGTTCTGTTTGTGGACTAAGCAAATAATTTGAAGGGTGTCAGAATATTGTCATTTGATGATTTGGGGATGAACGCCTTATAAATGGGCTAAAGATAGTAAAATACCAACGGATTTTGCAGCACTCTTGGCGACATTTAATATGTGGTTAACACACATATCGACATCTTTTAGTTTTATCGCACCCGTCACGCACATCCAGCTTCAACCCAAAAACTACAGTCACAACGAAAATTAGTAACCTACCTCCACCGGCTAGCCAGCCTAAATTCAATTAAAGTTGAAAAACCGTTTTATAGGTATCCATTAGCATATTATAGCAGCACTTCATAAATTATACATTAAAACATTTTAACACCTAATCACTTGACTGTCTGTCAATCATGCTATCAGCAGAGCACGTCAATGAAATAGAATTTTCCAAATAAATGTGACAATTGCCTAGCCCCTAATTTATTAATGGGCGCCCTCCTATTAGCGCCGGCCATACTTCCTCCGTCCGTTCGTTCGATTGCAAACATTTGAACTTCACGATATTATGCCTAAGTAAATCGTTAATTATGTACAAGTGTATCATAGCACCATTATGGTGGTTTGTGTTCTTTTTGTTTTATTGTAGATCACACATACAATGTCGGGGTTATATTATAGTTAATCGTACGCGCGCAAATGTGAACCGCCAAGCAGGGCAAGCAGCGATAGAAGAGGAATTTAATCAGCCGTATGGGGTTGCATGTAATTAAGTTTACACAAATGAACGTTCGAGCACTCGTATTAGTATAGTTGTAGGTGGTTTGGTTTCCATAATGGCATATGGTGGGCTATATTTCAATCAAATGTTGGTAATTATTTATCGCTGGCAGAGTAATTGGTGTCTCATTATCGGGTGGCTTTAATAAATTGCAGCAATCGACAAATTGCGTATATAAATACTTCTGTTTCCAGATAAGTTGGATTTGATTTTTTGTGATAAGTCGAATTAATTATATTATCGCAGCAAACATCTGATATCGATTGAGGGGAAATTAGTTTATTAATGGCAAATGAGCATTTATGTGCATTGCTGGGGGATGCGTGACATGATTTGAGTTGTATGTAATGTTATAAGGGTAAGAGCGGAAAGACTGATATTGACTAAAAAAACTGTTGGCTTTTGATTTTGCAGCGGCTTGAAACAAGGATCCACATCGACACGCATCTAACATCTGGAAGGTGCCCCCTTTCCGAGGGAAAAACGTCGACTCTGACATTTTTTAGAAGAAAAATTTCGACATTGGGCGCCTAAGCACAGCTGGAGTAGACAGAGCTTGCAAAGGCACTCTCCACTGTGAATTCACCTATCAAAGATACCAACAACCAATGGTACCAGCATTGCGACATCAACAAAGAGGTAGCCGAAAACATCCTAGGTTGCCAGTCGCCTTAGAGAAAAAGTCCGTGGAATGACGATTTATACTTATACCGAAAAAATGTGTAAGAAGATGCACACATCACAACCCTGCAGCGGAAAGTAAAGGAAGAGTACCGACCCAGTAGAAGGGAGGGGAAGAAAAATCTGCGTAGAAAGGAAAGAAAGTACGCAATCTCCTATCTCAAGAAGATCGAAGAGTCTCGCGATCGAAACAACATCCGCAGGTTTTATAAGAAAGCAAAGCAACTGTCTACTGCCCTTAAGACCGGAACGCAGGTTCTTCGAAAGGGCCCAGTCACCGACGAGTAGGGAATAGTAGATGTACTTAAGCAGCATTTCCAGCAGCTGCTAAACGGGCATCATAAAGAGAGTGACGGGCCAAGAAGAAAAAACCGCTTGAGAATAACATGGGCTCCGTCTATGATGGTCTACCTGCAGAGCTTTTGAAATAGTAATGTGATCTTTTTGTAGGACGCTGCCTAAGCATAGGTGGAGGAAAGTAAATCTACAGAAAGTTGGTCCTATTTCTTTTTTTTTTTTTTAATGTGCGCGCAAAAAAGGGACTTTGTATACCCCTATAATGAAGTGACACAGTGCGGGCAGTAGGGAAATGAAGGATTAGAGAAAGGGAGAAACCGATGCACGTTGGTTTTAAATGTTTGTAAACAATAATGCGTAGGAAAAACAGAGCGGGGTAGAGCATTCCACATTCGTATTGTACGGTTAAGAAACGAATCCTTGTATTTCACTGTACGTCCGAATACAGGCTTAAGGGTAAACTGATGTGCATTCCTCGCATGGCGAATATTGCGGTTGAATTGCTGTAGGGGTGGAATGCAACTGGCTATTGCATTTCAGCACTTGTGATGGAAATACCGATAAAACAATGACAGGCAGGAGACATTACGACGATGACTAAGAGAGTCAAGTGATTTCGCGATGTCTCGATAAGTTTTACCGCACGTTTTTGGATTCTGTCAAGTAGTTCCAAATATGTTATTGGTGCACCAAACCAGATATGAGCGTTGTACCCAAGTTTTGGGCGAATAAACGCCTTGTAGATTCTAGCCAGATCAGAAGGGGTGAAATATTTCTTGCATCGCTTAAGAAAGCCTAGACATTTCGCAGCGTTCTTGGTAGAACTATCGACGCATATCCCATATGTCGCATATAAAATCCCATGCAACTACTGTTTAAACGTTTCAAATCCTTCAGCAACACACTTATCGACATACCAGCGTGGAACTCTGGAAAAGACAAATAAGTTTCGCTTATAATGGCAATTAGCGCCAGGAGCATTGCATGGTAATGTCTAAATTCGGAATTCAGACGTGACGCCGGAGCTCTTTCAAACATGCATCGGATGTAGGCAAGAATATGCGCTGCCATGCAACTTCTTCAATATTGTTTTTGAGAAAATAGTGCGCACTGTCTTTAACAGATCCGTCCAGCTACTTTGTAATGCTTGTAAAACTTGCGTGAATAGAAGCTTTCACTACTATTGAAAAACACGAAAAGTTAATCTTCCTGAAATAAACCTGAATATATGCTACCTGTTAGTTGACTACACTTCAAGAATAACATAGCCTAGTGGAGATCCGGCGAAGTATTACCCTAGGAACTCTCTGCTACTTCGTATTGAAAAAGCAAATTGGTTCAGAAGTACTGACTACAAAGACAAAATGTTTGCTCCACAGAACCCATATACCAACATTTCATCTTTACGGCGACGAGTGCTGCACAATAAGCAGAAAAGAAGAATTAATATTGGGCTCTTTGCAAAGAAACATTCTTTGGCGCATATTCGTTTCTGTGTGCGAGGAGAGGATAAGATACAACCACAAACTGAATGAGCTGTACCAAGATGTGGATTTAATCTAAAAATCAAAACGGCCATATCAAGCAAATGGAAAATAGAGCTCCAGCCAAGAACATAATCGAATCCCAGACCCCCGGATTGACAAGGAAGACCGAACCTCTGTTTCAACGACCAAGCCATTGCGGAGCCAGAGCGCTTGGTCTGAAAAATTGGATGTAGCGTGCCCGTGATCACAGAGGATGTCTCAGACAGACACTCTTCACGGGTCAGCAGCCCGTTAAGTAAGTTAAGTAAGAAGCATTTCTAGCGACATCGATATCAAAAACCATATTGCGCAAGTAAACATCCCAGTTAGACAAACCAATCGTATGACAGACCGATAGTATTCAGTAAAATAGAGGGAAACCTAACAAATTATGACCTCTGGCAGATGCCTTTAAAGGCCATATCCTAACGCAAGGTAAGGTTACCCTAATTGGCTATGCGAACAATTGCCCACGTTACAATCGCCCAAAACCAAATAACAACATAAGGAAAGGCTACAGTCCGCTTGGGGCGAACAGTATGATTCCCTATCCATATCCCTATATATTCCAAAGAAAAAAGCATTAAGAAGATGATGGATAGCATTTTATTTCATTCTATCATTCTATTATTCATCTATCATAAAAAAAATGTTTATTTGAAAAAACGCTCCTGAAATCTGGGCGTGGCCAAAAACTTTGTATGGGCGATATGTTGGAAAAAATATTGAAAATATCTTGTTAAACATTTTTTTTCATTTTTTTATATATTAAACTAATTTCAAAATTACTGTTTGTTGCCAAGACCCCGTCCAAATTTGTCAGCCGCTTGCAGAAAGAAAGTTGAAAGCCCCCAAAAAAATGGTTTGGGCTTGACAATAGATCTAAATATTTGGGCGATTATTCATTCTATCTTTTGGGTAAATGTTCAGAATTTTGGGAATAAGTGCCCCATATTAAGGACGATTATTAATTTTTTGATATTGGGCGATTGTTCGCAAAGTCACCCTTTTTTATAAAACTTATCGAGAACGGAGGCCATGCAGATGGAAACAAATGGCATAGATTCAACACTCTCACTTTACTGGACCGCGTGCATTTGAGCATTCTATGCAATGTTTCTCCTTAATGCCGACCTTCAGAAGGTGTTGCGCACAAAAGTTTGATTTGAAAAAATCCGCAGAAAATAACAGCAATAAACTCTTAAAACCATGTTCTTCTTAGCTATTCAACGTTTTATGCAACTCTTTTGTTTCACTTATTAAACTGACGGCCACTTTTTTTGGAAAACTAAAATGAATATGTTCATACATACCATACCATCAGCATTAATCGTTAAAGAAGAATTCTTTACATTCACATCCATGTCGCCATGCTGCTTCGGTGCCATGAATCATCAACCAAGTTACCTTGGTCTAACGTCAAGTTAATGCCACCAAAATAAATTTATATCTACAATCTGGATTTTACTTCCAAATCATCCATTATTCAAGCTCAACACGAGCAGAAAATCATATTCAAATTTATTTCAAATTGGATCGCCTTTACCGCAGCGAAAATAATTGCTCTGGCTGCAAACCAACTAATTTGTAACCACTCAACCGACATTTCATTTAGTGGTACAGTGAAGCATGTCTTCACTTGGATGCTATAAATGGCGAGTGAATATTTAAATGGGTGCCACACTTAAACTGCTTTCAACTTCGTATCTATATTTACTTTGAATTGAAATTAGTGTTTTTTTTTTCAATGAGACTTATTGATTCAGAACTTAACAAGAAGTGAAGAAGATATAATTTCACTCCGTTGAGTTATTGTTATACGCACTCATTTTTAAATAAACGGATGTATGTGAATTTGTGCTTTGTTCACGCGTCAATAACAATGTGTACATGGCATTTTCATTTTTCAGATTGGCAGCACTGGTTAGTAATGGCGTCCAAACGTCTCTGTCAAAGTAAAAAGTCGCAAACTGTCGCATCAGGAGTGATAAGCAGTCACATGCCATACCAGAATTACCGATGCATCCCAAAAACCGACAGTTTGATGTGGTTTATGGGCTGGTGGCATCATCGGCATCATTATTTTTTTTTGAAGACGACCGTGGAAGAAACTTTATCGTCAACGGCGACCGATATCGAGCCATGATACGTGACTTTTTTTTTCCCCCAGTTGGCCACATGCCGCACAGCTCGTGAAACAATGGAAATGTTGAAGGATGAATTTGGTGAGCAGCTTATCTCCCGAAATGGCCCTGTGAGTTGGCCGCCAATATCATGCGATTTAACGCCTCTTGATTCTTTCTTGTGGTAATGTGAAGTCGTTAGTCTATGTGGACACGCCGAACACGATTGAAGTCCTACAGAATAACATAACACGCGTAATTCTTGGAATACAGGCCGAAATGCTCGAAAAAGTGACGCGAAATGGACCATTTGAAACGGAGCCGCGGACAACATTTACATGAAGTTGTCTTTAAAACGTAAATGGCAAAGGCCTATTTATCGATTACAGTAAAAAATTTAAATATTTGATGCAAGTTTGAGTGTTTTATTCGATTTTTAAAAAAAAACTCCCCTAAAAAAAATCACCCTTTATTACTCTGAGTTCAATAATAAAAAAAAAAGAACTTAAACATCCATAACTACCCCACTGTATCTTGTTGTAATTAAGTACGATGATAAATTCGGGTAGATAATGCCATTTTTAATGAGTATGACACATACTAACTCTATTTTTTTAAGGTAGATTCCTGACCTCACTTAAAAAAAATATAATAAAATAAGACTCCCAACTTGTTGCTATCTCAAAATTCAAGTTCACACACAAGCACATCACACTCTGACTGCTGAGTTTTAATAACAAATGATTTATTCTGGTTTACAAAAGCATCTATCTGTATTTAGAAGGCAAACAATATTCATATTTACCCTCAACCAGTCGTATATATCGCTTTTGTATTGATAAAAGCTATTTTAAAATTTATTTATGACAAAACATTCAACTTATGTATGTAGACGTTGCCTGCTAATAAATATTTACTGTATCCCAAACAGAGATTTAAATTCATTTGTGGAATATTTTCTCCGCCAAAGTACTTTACTTACCCCAAAAATTGCATTTTGTACTCCAAATGGAATCGGCGTTAGTCGGGTGAATAGAACGACCTTAAACGCTCTTGGTCCAGAAATTACCCGCAATATAGCACGCCCAGTCTCATTCTTTACTAATCTAAAAATAGAAGATGGAGAAACAAAAAGTAAATACTTTTATTAAACCAGATAAAGCAGCCAAGAAATAAACAAACAAAAGTGAGTCTGAAATAAACAAAAAAAAAAGAGAAAAAAAAATCTGGACACCGTTAAAAATTGTTTGAAAAAATAAATAAATAAATATATTCTATATCGGCCAGACCAGTGGGCTTCTTTGTGGATATTTTTAATTACATTTGGCAGAGGAGTCTGATGCTGTTAATTGTACCGCGACAGTCGAGAGTTGTTCGAATTTTGCACCCCACCTAGACCGGAGCTTGTTCATTTGGTACGCGGAGGTGGCAGCTGGCAATGACAACCTCGACCTTGTTTACAAATCGTGTCAGCGATTTCTTTTCCATTGCAAACAACATTAGATACTTTTTGTTGTTGAAAACTTAAGTGCGTAGTAGTTGTTTGTTTACTAACTCGGAAGAGGTAAATGTTTTGCTCATTTCGACACAAATATAGGCGATCGTGATCGGTTTATCATCAAATCGGGAATATCAGTTTCAAAAAAGTAGCTCGCCATATTTCTGAAGAAATTCTCGTGTTTGTAATCGACACCTCATCTGCGTTGACAAGTTATGTGGGTGTGACAGAACTTGGTCTCTTTGAACTGGAGCTCGTAAAAATCTCGAAAAATGCGACTGTACGATAAATAGACGGAATAACGCTGCGCACGATAGAGCTTCAGAAAACTAAATCTCGTCAAGTAGCAAAAACAAAATAAAATCTTCTAAAAATGCTTCTGTCCGCTTGGGACAAACAGTAAGATAGCTAGGAAAGCCACATCCATATATGCCCTCAAGGAAAAGTCTTTAAGAACATAATGGATGCTTTATATTTGCTTCGTTTTCTATAAAATTCTTAAAACTTTCAGCAAATTTTTGAGAAAAAAAACACCTCAAAAAATGGGGCGTGTCAAAAAGTTTGTTTGCGCGATTCTTAGAAAAAATATTCTATTTAAATTTTTGATGCAAACAACATTTTGGTGAGAAACGGCCGAAAAAGTAGGCGTGGAGTGTGTCTGTGGTGATCTGCAGGCTGTTGAGGATATACCGCATATATTGTGTAAATGCGAGGCAATCGCATGTAGTCGTAGGAAATTCTGAGACAGAGACACTTCTTCGAAGCTTTTGAGGAAACAGACGGTACAAACTTCAAAGGCCTTCTTTGCTTTTGTATGGTAATTGGATGCTTTAATAGGGAAAGCGTTTAGGTTTACTTTTTGTCTACTTTTTGCGTACAAATTTAACCGGTTCCCCCGGGATCGCGATGTGTCCGCTTCGGTACTTACTGTTGTGTGATAACTCTTAAATTGCAGCCCTGTCTTGACCTAACCTAACCTAATCTTTATCTCTTCAACTTTAGCCTTAAACAGGTTTCTTTTATATTCTGAATCAGACTTATTAAAGGCACGCGTTTATCACGACAAACCTTTGCAAATCTTGAAATCCAACATTTAAGGGGTTACATGGGTTTATTCGGGAAAAAAAAGTTATATTTTCAACAATTTTTTTTTACATAAAAAATAAAATATTTTCTTAACTTTTTCAAAGAAAAATATTCAAAACTCCGTCATTGTGACGTCATTTCCAGTGATCTCTCGGAAAAAGGTGCATCCCCGTTGACAGTAGAACTCGTGACAGGATCAAATGAAGTGAAAAAAAATTCGTGTTTTAGTTAGGACCATAAACTAGAATTTGGACAAAGGGGGAAAAAATATTCCTGCCATTTTTGGCAGACCTTTTTACAAAAAAAATGCTAATTTTGGTAAAATTTGCTCAATATTATTTTTTAAATAATTGTGATTGAAAAAAAAAATCCTTCGTCCAAGTCCTCGTGAATTGTATCTCGAAGACCTGTGTAAAATTTCATCAAGATCTTTTGAGTGGTTTTCGACAACCGACATTGAAAGCACAATTTTCAGAAAAACTCGTTTAAAGTTTGGATAACCTCAAATAAACCACGTGATTCAATTGAGTGCGCACCTTCCCAAGGCTGTATCTCCGAAACTCATATTCGGAATGACTTGAACATTTAGGATAATATTCTCGAAATGTTGTAGAAATTAATAAGACAATAAAAAAAATTAGATTTTTGAAGCTGGGAAACCCATGTAACCCCTTAAGTAGAAATCACAAATGTGGAGCCAGATGTTTTCCGAGCAAAAATAATTTGACCGCTATCATTTTTTAAACTTTTCGTAAAAACAGAACCTAATTTTTTTCCTTTCTTACAAAATGGCAGCCGCTCTTGAACTTTGTTTTTCCCCCCGGTTCTGTTAAAAGGTGAATCATAAACACTTGCTATAATTCTTTTGATTTGTAGGTACCGTCTACTAAAAAGCGATTCTCGTTCAATAAGTGATACCATATGGAGTGTTAATTGCATTCATAATGTATGTTTCGTTTTTTATTGCGTTTCAGATTCAACTCATATTCAAGGCACGTAACAGTGTAGCGGGCGGATCGACCGTAGACCCAATTTTCATCTAAGGCAAATCCTAGAAAAGACTTTAAGGCTGTGCTTGTCGTTGGCTGAGTTCGGAATCCCGGCAAAACTTATCGAATTGTGCAGCGTGGGGATGAACACGATGTGCAGTTCGGTTGCAGCTAATCTGAAGCCAAGAGTCTTCGAATTGTAGCTCCCTATGCCCGCATCGCGGATGCCAGAGCGATTTGTCTGGATAGTAAGTCATATTTTTTACGGTTTTTTTTTTATAATGTACGCGAACTAAAGGGATTTTGGATACCCTTATTATGAAGTAACACAGTGCGGGCATTAGGGAAGTGAAGGATTAGAAAAAAGGAGATACCGATGCACGTTGGTTTTAAATGTCTGTAAAGTATAATGCGTATGAAAAACAGCGGGGTAGAGCATTCCACGTTCGTATTGTACGGTTAAGAAACGAATCCTTGTATTTCACTGTCCGTTCGATTACAGGCTTGAGGGTAAGCTGATGTGCATTCCTAGCATGGCGAGTATTGCGGTTGAATTGCTGTAGGGGTGGAATGCAACTGGCTATTTCATTTGAGCACTTGTGGTGGAAGTACCGATAAAACAATTACAGACAGGAGACATCACGACGATGACTAAGAGAGTCAAATGATTTCGTGATGTCTCGATCGCCAATAAATTTTACCGCACGTTATTGAATCCTGTCAAGTAGCTCCAAATATGTCATTGGTGCACCAGACCAGATATGAGCGTTGTGCTCAAGTTTTGGGCGTATAAACGCCTTGTTGATTCTAGCCAGATCAGAAGGGGTGAAATATTTCTTGCATCGCTTAAGGAAGCCTAGACATTTCGCAGCGTTCTTGGAATGAAATGTGGTCATTCCAACGAAGTTTGTCGTTAACGCACATACCGAGGATGGAAAGTCTTTCGGTTTCGGCGATGCAAGTGCCACCAATAAATAATGGCAAAGAATTAGGGGTTCGCTTCAATGACAGCAGACAGCATTGCGTTTTAGAAGCATTAAATTCCACTCTGTTGGTTTTACCCCATTTAAGTATGCTGTCAAGATCGGAATTCAATGAGCTTAACATACGTTGCCATTCCAGTTCAACGCCCGAAGATGGGGGCGTTGCCCAGAAAACGACTATGTAAAGCTAAGGGGACTGTCATCAGCAAAGGAATGGATTAGATTAGAAGTGACAGACAGGAGGTCATTGATAAAAATGAGAAAGAGAGTCGGAGACAAAACGGAGCCTTGGGGAACACCAGCATTTATTTGGTAAGTTGCAGTCTTAAAACCGTCCAAAACAACTTGTATTGAACGGTCCGAAAGGTAATTTCTAATTTAATCCATTGAAGACGGGTAACATCGATCCCAAATGCACACATTTTCGACAAGAGAGCCTGATACCAAACTCTGTCAAATGCCTTTGAAATATCAAGCGCAACGACCTTACTTTCACCACCACGGTGAATAGATTGGTTCCACTTTTCGGTTAGATATGTCATCAAATCACCAGTGGACCTGTTGCTGCGAAAACCGTACTGCCGGTCATTAAGAAGTTTTCGGGATTCAAGATATTTCATAAGAAAGAATGAAAGAAGGGACGTTCTAGCAATTGGTCGGTTGGAGGAGACAGAGGAAGATTCGCCTTTTTTTGTGACGGCCTGGACAAATGCTGTTTTCCATCTTCTCGGAAAGAGCCCTGAAGAATAGGACAGATAGAAAAGCTTACGCATTGGTTTTGCCAGCGTGGAAGAACACCTCTTCAGAATGATAGTGAAAATACCATCTGGCCCAGCGGATTTATGTATGTTGAGATCTCGAAGAAAGTAGACAAAGTACAATCTGGCAGCAGATTGGCTTGATCCGAAGAGCTGACAGCTGGGGTTTCATTGCAAATGAGTGTCGGGATAGGGGACGAAGACGAATTTTTAATATTCTTAACAAAAATTTATTCAATGATGCAGTTCACAACGAGCAGAAAGACTATCAATCAAAAAACTATTAGCACGCGCGAACCGAATGTTCCTCACTCTCGAAAACCTATAAAATTAAAAAGATATATGCAAAGCAAAAGAGAAACGATCGTGGAAGTACTTTTCTGTCGCTGTACGTTGCTGATGAATAACAAAACCGATTTTTCTTCTCTCAGTGAATAGAATTGGAGTGAAGTCCACACCAACAACTTCACCTTTTTATTGTGTTACGGAAAGTAGTTTTATTGTTATAATTCATAATTTCATATATGCAAATGCCTAACTTTCTGAAAAGCAGGAGGTTATTAAGGGGCGTATGCATTTAGTAAGACGACTGCTAGCTATCTATCAGTTTGATGGTTTCCTATTTCCACTGCACATTCGATTTCAAGTCTAACTGAATACATACTTATGCACAAACTTTTATCACTTCTCCAGTACTCGCGCCTTCTCGTTTTAAATGTAAACAACAATACATACACAGCTATACATATATGTAACTGTACCTTCAGCCGGTCGAGGAATTCCCCTCTAAGGGAATTCAAGTTTTTTTTTTTTTCTGCGCTCAAAGTCGCATGATATTCGCTTTTAGCTGACTTATAAAAAATGCAGAATTTCATTACTAAAATGATTCGAAATTAACGCTATAAAGAAGCGAGTGTCACGCAACAGAAAGATAACATTCAGACGACGACGAACAGAGTAACTATATTTCGTTTTCTTCATTGAAATAAATAATTTCAATCAATTTCTCGTTTAATAACCTCCAATTAAGCCAAGTCCGGCAGTGGATAAGTTGACTCCATGACAGTAGGGGGTAGCTTGTAGGTCTTCAATTACTAGTGCATTCGTACGTATGTCATAAGTCGCCTCGTGGGGCCTTACGTACGATAGGTATGTATGATTATTTTATAGGAGGGAGCCACCCTCTTTGACCTTGCGTATTCATTTTGCTTGATTTACAAGGAAAATTACCGCCGCGCCGTCACAAATATAGCAATCGCAGTGCGATACTCGTTCTAATTGTACACAAACATTAATTATACGGAAACAAAAGCAAAAAGTGTCTCAATCCGAGGGTAAAGTTGTACGTGATGAAAAGATGTTGACTGAGAGTGACGAATTGGCACACGAAATGGGTTAATTAATCCGGGCAGCTAAAAATAGCTTCATTTTCTGTCCAGACGTGGGCGTTGCAAATTTTATTTTGCTTATACATATAGTCTACCGATTTGTAGTTGCGGCAAGTAGAAAGACTGATTTTAGGTTAATAGCGACACACGCGAAAGAAAAGTTCTTCGCTCCCAACGTGTTTAGTCACATAGCTAAGGTTCAAAGTAATTAAAGTTTCGTATAGAAATAAACGTAAACAAAGAAGTCTGTGACCTGGTTGAGTGTACTTAGCAGTTGATGCAGGAGAAAGTAGGTTTTACCTGTCAACAGTTTTTTTAAGGCTGAAGCCGAACTTTGCCTTTTGAACTACTTTCTGTGGAATGTTGCTTTTCAACAACAAATATTTCGATAATTCTGGCAGGAGACACAAGAACCTGATTTATATATTCAGACTTTAGTTATGAACTCTGACAGCCCGAAAAAAACGGTTAGCATGAATTTATCCTCTTTTCTCTTCCATATTTTGAACAAAATGCAAATCGTGTTATGTGTGGAGGGTTTATTCTTCAAACGCTGTGTACCTACTTTAAAAGTGAGTGAATATTCTACATGATTCCGAAACTTTCGTGCCGTGAAATATTTTGAAATTTTGAATTCCATTTTCGTAAGTGCCATCAAAGAAACGTCAAGTCTCTCTGACTTAAGGGCCAACCATAATAGACTTTCATGAGCTTAAGCTAGCTTAATGAAATATCTAAATACTCGTAAATAGTACAGTATGACCATAATGGGATTATGCTCAGTTTCGTCAAATTTTCGTTGACTTGAGTGGGCTTAAGAGAGTGTAAATTAAATGGGACGTTCAGTAAGGAAATTTGACAACTGACACCACAGAAAAAAAAAACAAGAACTTATGAATATATTTTTACATTACATCACTTTATATTGTCACTTTATTTTTTAAATGCATTCTAAGAAAGAATTATGGTAGTTTAAAAGTAAATTTTCCACATTTTTTCCTTTGCTCGAATATAACATTTTTGACAGTTTGATTGATTTGCGTAATTTTGTTACTACAACTTTTGAGAGAAATTGAGTGGACTTTTCGTTCGGTTTCGACGTAAGGTTAATCCCACTTAAGTCTATTATGGTTGGCCCTTTAGACGTTACACGTATTCACAGATAGGAAATATAAAGGGCCAACCATAATGCACTTAAATGAGCTTAAGACAGCTTAATGGAACGTCCCATTACATGCAAATAGTACTGCCTGTCCATAACGTGATTAACAAGTGTTTCGTCAAGTTTTCGTTAACTTCGGCTGGCTTACGGAAAATCTAAATGAAATGGGACATTCAGTACGGAAATTTGACAGAAGGCACACAAAAGAAAGAAGAAGCAAAAATACGATTTCAAAGATCTATTAATTTTAACCGTCCAAACAAATATATACTTTTACGCCTTTTAATTTTCTTAACTGATTTTCCATTTTATTTTTTCGAAACCAAACCGAAATAAAACAATTTGACAGATTATGAAGTTCTCTTAAGTTCATTATGGGTGTTTAGATAGTTTGACAGAAATGAGTGGGCTTTTCGTTCTGTTTTGACATAAGGTTAATCCCCTGAAGTGCATTATAGTAGGCCCTTAGAAAGGATTTGGCGACTATTATTTACGCCTCCACACGTAGGTACCTATTTTAGTACGAACATTTAGATCACCTTTTTTTCAAAGAGTTTCGCCTGTTAAATAAAATGTAAATTGTCAAAAATTATTTTAAAAATATCTGAGTCTTAATTTAAGAAGAAGAAGATCAGAAAAGTTCAGGATTTCGTATTCCACTTTCACTTTCTTTTTCGCTGTGTCAAACTTGGTTAAAATGGTAAAATAATAACCAAGTTGCTGACAAATGATATAATTTGTGTGCAAGATTCAGTCTCACTGAGACGCATACGAAAGGTGCGTTCTGTAGACAATAATGCATACGTTCAGGCGAGTATTGAAAATATTCCAAATTTATCGTTTCGTTCAAAGCAGCTTGGTCTTTGTCCTTTGACTTTTACGCAAAGATCTTAGTTTGAAGGCTTACAAGATCTAGGTTGTGCAATAATTATAACGAAAGCCAATTGACCATTATTATGCATCCATTTTGCAGCGAAGATAATCAACATGGGACTTTTGAAACGCCGTTACCCATATTCCGAAAAATTAACAGTTCGTTGCTGTGAAGTGATCGGACAATATTTTTTTTAAAAAAAAAAGAGGCTAGTCAGCTAGTTACCGTCATCTGAAACGAAACAATCAACTTATTGTAGAAAACATTCGATTAACTCAAAAGTTTGCTTGTTGCATAGGCATTCCGGATCGGAAAGCTCTTCCGGATTACCAAACGAAAACGACATAAGACCACAGTATTCGTGTTTTTGAAGATATAGGGTCATAATAACTTTGCCTTTAGATGACATTTATCATTTATTGGAGTGTCTTAAAAAATGACATAATAATATCTTGTTTTTGTATTTATTTATATTTTATTTTATTGCCCACAAATAATTTATTTTGAATTATTAAAATTTCAATGAAAAGTATTTCTTATTTTTCGTATTTAAGAAAATCGTTAAAATGTCAAAGTATGTCGGATAATGCCCATTTTCATTTTGTTATCTTTCACTCTTTCTATTCCCCTTTTTTATTTGTAAAGACTTTAAGACAGAATTTTTTTTTAATTTGCGTCCACGTCTGATCGCAACTTAAGGTTTAGTTATTAAATAAGATATCATTTTGTTGAGTGGAAGCAAATTGAAAAAAAGTAGATTCCGTCTTAAACTTTCAATGTGCTTTGTTTCCACTTAAAAAAAGCCTTGGCGAGTTTTAATCTCCATAAAATGAATAAATTTAACTTTATAACAAGTCTTCATGGGGCGAATTACGTTTACGCATCATCTCCCTTAGTGGATCTTCTGTAGATAACTTGCGAATGGTGATGGACAACTCCTTTAGCAAGTTAAAGCTATCATATAGCTGCAATTGAACATTTTGGTAACGGTATCAAAATAAAGCTAATCACTTGTAGAATTTTTCTACAAACAAAATTACTTAATTCTGATTTAAATTTCTTTAAATCTATTTTTATTATTTCACTGATTGAAATCGATTTCAATGAACTTTGTTTCTATAATTTGAAACATAATCGTTCCGCTTTCTATTCTCATCTTTCAATGAACATCTGTAACCTTAAAAGTTGTACCAGTAGCCTTTCTCTGTCAGAAATTTTTCAATGATTGCTATAACGGACTTGTCAAAAAAATTAAACAACTGTCCCACTGATTTAGCTATAACTAGCCCCAAGCAGACCCTTATCCCTGAGTTTTACCAAAGCCTTCTTGACCAATGAACCACAGATCTTCAAACGTTCAGACACAAACGATGGTGTAATCAGTTTGAATTGTCGAACTTCCTTGTACAGCTTCTCATAGGTAGCCTTATCGAACAGGATCTGGCTGTTTAACTTGACCCTCACTTTGCCCTTGGACCACTTCTTTTTCTTGGCCTTGCAGTCGCCACCTCCTTACTTCTTCTTTTCAGTTTTTTGTGGCTGTTTAGCCGAAGACTTTGAATTAGTTTTCCAGATGCCACATAAGAAGGATTCAAAGTCCTCAAATAATAAAATATATATTTTTTTAACTTGTGTAGCCTGACCAATTCGAAGTCGGCAAATTAAACTACATTATCTCTAAATGACTATGCATGCATAGATTAAAACAACAACAACAAATGTTTAGAGAACCAAAAAAACTCAATAAAACTAACTAAACTAATGTCGATTTTCATTGACATAGCTACAACTGTCAGCGCTGCTCAAGATGTTGTTAAAGCTACTCAGAGCTGTATTTTGATCGTTAGACCATTTTCATTTTTCCATTCGTGCATTCCTTTTTATTTTATTTTTATACTTGTTTATTTATTAATTTTTCTGAGTAGGTTTTGTGTTATTTTACATAAAAGTTTATCTAAATTTTGCTCTTCAAGTGAGTACGTTTTTTGACATTGGCTTCACGAACAAAAATGCGCAACAACCTAAATAAGCAATTACCTATACAAACATGGCTCAAATGTCAGACCAGTACCCAGCGGGAAAAAGATTCGTCCGATATGCATTCTGAAGCAATCCTAGGAAGCAGAGAATGCATTCCCCTAGGTTGCGCCTATAATTTCCTTTTTATTAAGGCATGTCCGCGGACGGAAGCAATACAAAAATGGTTTTCAAAATATCTAGAACACCTGATTCGGAATGTTTCTTGAATGCATCGCAAGAATCAATCCAGAATGAATCTGGCAGATATATTTATAATGCATGAATGCATGTGAGAATGAATCCAGAATGTATTGTGAGGATGAACTTAGAATAAAATTCAAGAGAAATAAAACAGCGAAATACAGTGACTAATAAGTGCAAACTTATTTTTTCTAAAAAACCTATTGCTTCCAAATAACTTCTATGAGAATGTCTTCCCAAATTTCCCGCTGAGTAGTAACTAAAATGTGCTTAAACTTATTAGGTATGTTCATTTCCTTTTTCAAAAAACTTCAAGCTACTCAGAGTCACTAAATCCTGTTCCACATCTCATAAGCTTTGTTCAATGAGAAAAAAGGCAAGGCAGAGCAGAACAAATTTGTGAAAAATGTCAGATCAAAGGTAGAACAGAAAAATACCGCCATATGTTGGTTGTCAAAAAATGACAATTTCATTTTCGATCGTTGAATAGGTAATTATTTGAGTTTACAAGTTTAGTATAAATCGTGAATTAATGAACATTAATCCTGTACTTATTGTTACTTACTGTTACAACAACCGATTGGCCTTTATCAGAAGATATTGCGATTTGTTCCATTTAATTAATCAACAAAAAACTTTTCACTTTGACGACAAAACAATTTATTTGCAATCACAACTGATTTTGACGTTTCTCACAAATCTGTGCAAATCCTCCAAAGCAAGTGCAAAAATTCTGCTCGGAGCAGAGTCATTGAACAAAAAGCAAACATGAGCTGAACAGAAATTTTTCTCATTGAACACGAAACCTGTAATTTACATGCTTTGCACTGAGCTGGACAGCCTCATTGAACAAAGCTATAAAAATATTAAAAGGGACAGTCAACGAGAAAGTAAAAAACTTCTCCTCAAATAAGAAACTTACTAAATTTTGCCCAAGAAATTTGTTCGGGCATTTTTTTGGAACAGCTTTTTGCCGTCAAAATCAAAAATAAATTAAAAAAGTCATTAAAATTTGTACTTCTTTTTAAATATAATACTAATAAATAAGCAAAATGGAACAGGAATGTTCCTCTAATACATTTCACATTTACAAATTATTGTTAATCCAATTTGAAGTGGAATTTCCACATGCAGGGATTCTGGCATCGGAAATTTACTTTTCTTTGCCACACCAAAAGTCATGTGTGCGAATCAGAGATCTACCACAATTATTTGTACTTGTAGGTATTATGGTTTTTTCTACGCCGCTAACTTCCTGACCCTTCACAAAATATTTACCACCACCTGCATTCTTGTTTAAGCACAAGCGATGAATGAGAAAAATTGCCAAAATCCATCCGTGGTTTTTTCGACTACGGCAGGAGCTCGGATTCTGGAGGCCCCAACATTGAACTCCCACGGATCTATGTACGACTCACTCGGCAAACTGAGCATGAGTAAGGTTGCTACCCATTGCACCGTTGCTGATATTATGACCCAAGATATATCTAGGACTCCTGAAGCGGCTAGCTCTGTGTTGAACCTTACTAAGGTACAGCGAAACAGGTAAAGGCAGCATCTGTGTGATCGCGGCGTAAATATGCTACACAGGCTAAAGCCTCTTCGGTAGCGTCGTCCATGAAACGGTATAGGTCGGTGAAGAAACGGGAGCTGTAACCAATACAGGGAGCAACAAAAGTGGACAGTGCTTTATCGACACGGACGTCTCCGATGGTATGTGTGCTAAGGCGTAGATTAGCTTAGATGCGAGTTAAGAAGCCTTCTTACAAGTCCCTAAAGATAACAACCTCGCGGCGTGTTAACCAAATGAAATCGGAAATGTTTTTTTTTTCCTGACAATCGCTTATTTATTGTTATTGTTATTTCTGTCTGTCAGCAGGTTACTAAAACTTCCTATGAAAGCGTTCATTTACTTTTTGGTAACTTTTTGAGAAAATGCATCTCCACTTCTCGAAATTTAGGGAGTTACTGGAAGTTACTTAAAAAAAAAGAACGAACCCATCAATTTTATTGTTAATTTTTCTACTGGTGGTGTATACAAAGATTGTTTTTATATTAGAATTAGAATTACGTGTATAGTGAACGAATAAATAGGGACAATTCGAAGTGGAAACTTATAGATTATGTAAAGTTATAAAATGCCTCTTTTCGTCTTGTTCAAATTTTTAAAACCTTGTCGAAAACCTTTGCCAAAGGAAAAAGTTGAAAATGGGTTAAAAAAATATTCACCGCAATGTTTTTGGACAATTTTATGTTTTAATGTTCACCTCGAAAACGAATAGGTTAGAAGATGTAGCGAAATAACTACTTCCCCTCGCCACTGTTTGAATAATGCAGATCTAATTTTCCGTTCCTTATTCATTTTATGTTTTATTCTTTACTAGAGAACAACTGTCGGTCGATAAATCTATGAAACTCTTTTAGAAGAGTTCTGATGCTTCTGGGTTGACGAAGAGTAGGTGAACCAGTTAAGTACGAACATACAATCAACATCAACGTCGAAATGTATAACCTAAGGCCTAATCTTAGGGCGATTTGTGCAAGTTGTGAACGGATTTTTTAGATTGTCAAGAGAATATTCAAAGCGCAGTCCTCCAATTCAACAAGACAGAAAAGACTGAGAGTGCACTTCATTCAGATCGACTCAATTATCCCCTTCACTGGGAGCGGAAATTTTAACAATCTTTTCTTCTTAAGACAAAAAGACAGAAAACAGCTGAGCTGCTTAAAATGTGAGCATGTCGAGCAATGTGCCAGAAGACAACCACGACATCATCCGACCAAGTCTGTTTTGAGTTGCACTACCAATTGTTATTGGAGCCCTAATTTAGTACGAGTCCAAATGGAAGCCAGCCAAATGCGATCAGCAAAATTGATTGATTTATGCGACATTGAAAGTAGTTATGTTCCCTGTTCGCAGCAGTAACTCCCAACATTCCAATTCACTTACTGCAAAATTATGTTCCATCATTCACGCAATAAATCATTGGATTTCCGTCAGCTTTGAATACCCTCAAATACGACGTGTACATAATCGGGGACTCGCCACTCCAAGTGGCACACAAACAATGATGCAACCACAAGCCCCTACTTGGCGCAAAATTCTCCCCGCATAAAAAAAAATGCCAACACTCTCGACTGATAAGAACATTTCACAACGAATCACAATTTATTAATTCCCAAGAGAGAAACCACTCAAGCTGATAACATTGCTAAGGTCACTTGGAAAACAAGCGAAATTTTTATTGAACAAAACCCGCCCCCCTACCGACTACTATTCTCAGCACAGCAGCACAAACTTACTTGTGAATTGGTAAACGATGCCGTAAACTTCGCAGCGTTGTGTGAGCAATAAAAATTCCTAGATTCGCACCCAATATCACAGTCAGGAAGCCCTTGATTAGTCCAAACAGATAGCCACTGCTGATCATGAGAACAAAGTATCCCACCACTACGGGAAAGCTGACCACGACAAAGAGACACATAAATATGCCAAAGATCAGCCACGAGTTCTGCGTCTCTATCCAGTAGAGGAGATGGCGGGCATAGTCTCGCATCAAGTAGGCCACCACCACGAGAGCGATGAGGATTGTCAGCGGAACTAGGTAACTCAGGTACCAGTGATTCGAGATGAAGTTGTGCACTCGCAGACAGACAGATTGTCCGCGCCTGCGACTCTTGGAATTTGTCAGGGTGTCGCATTCGTCACGTTCGCAACCACTGTCGCTGTCCGTCGTGAGACTTGTGTTGATTTTGCCATTATTCTCGTGGACGATCAACGATACGGGAGGCTTCGATTTCACTGTCGACTCCTCTTGGAAGCGCGCAGTCATGTCCATGTCAAGAATCATCATTTTGGTCACGGCTTCACCGACGGTCTCAGTAGCAGTTGTTGCAAAGGCTTCTGTTGTAGCTGTCGTGGGTGTCTCCGCCGTCGTCGTCGTGGTTTTCGTTGTTGTTTTTGTTGATGTCATTTATTTTGAAATCCACTTCCACTAAGGGGCTTTACATTTCACTTGGAGAATACCTCACTCTTTGTGCGGTTTCGGATGCGTTCGTCGGAAGGCGAAAGGTATATAGAAATAGAAAGTTCATAATCCAATTCTGGTGGAGCCACCGTGGTACATGTTTCACTTTTTCGTTCCACTCTTGTTTTGCGTTGTGTAATCGTGTGCGGGGCTTGTGTTTGAAAAGAGGGGAAGCGCGAGGGAGCAGAAGAACACTGGATAAAGATAGAGTGGTGGAAACTCGTTTTTTATTCTTTTTCGCGACGTCAAAAATCTTATTAAATGGATCAACACGGAGATGTTAATTTTTTTTACTTCACTTTGACTGAGGAAATAATTGATTTTTTCTTGATTCAGGGGGTAAGCAAAAAAGCACACTGGAGGAGGGAGTAAGCGATTTACTACCGAAATTATTTTCACCTGACACTGACGTCCGGCCACACGACGAGCAGAGATCAATGGAGAAACTGCGACAACGGTAGAAGAAATTTTTATGTTTTGTCTAGCAAAATGCCAGTTGAAAGCGCAGCGCAGAAAAGGTGGAAACAAACGAGAGACTGAGATGACAGCAAGTGTCATAACAAAAAACAGCTGAGAACAAGTGTTATAAAGATGTTGCGAGTGGAAGTGTTGCTGTTGACTGGAAGCGGTTGGAAACATTTCACAGTGGGGCGGTGAGTGTGGGTAGCAGCGGTTGTGGCAGATGCAGATGCAGTAAGCAGTAATTTATTCAGTACGACGAAAACTAGTAAATATTTAAATATTTATACTGAACGTGGTATAAAACCTTCTGATTAATAGTGACACTATACTTTTGAGTTGCATAGTAAATAAGAGAATAGATTTCTAATCAATTCAAAGACCTCGACCAGTAAATAGACTTCATTTCAGTTAAAAGAATTCTAATGCATTCAAATGACTAAGACAATTAAAAAAAATTAAAAGATGGTAAGAAGATTTCGAAGAATGCATGTACTCAGAAAGTAGTGCATTCTTTTTACTTCAAGTTCAAGTTTGAATTCAATATTGAAGTCCAAGTATTAAAGCAAAATCGTAAGACTTCAAAATTTAGTCATTTTATTCAAACGACTGTAAAGATCAAATGTTTATATTTATGATTTTTCTATTAACGTATAATAATTTAGTAAACAAATATTTTCAAAACTCATGGCAACAGCGATATAAAAAAAAATTTAGGAACAAAGTCCTCTTCTCTGCTTTGCTTGCGTAAGGAATTAGACACTTCACCAGTGCAAGAGACACATAAGATAATACTACCGCCCCAGTATAACACTTAAAACTGTTATACCGTCACAGACGTTTTCATTTGACAGTTCGACATCCAATAATAATTGCACCTACCTCACTTTTGTCTATTTAGTTTGTTTAATTTTAACTTTATTTTTAAAGAAAACAAATCCATTAAACTGCACATTACACGCCATGTTGCTGAGAATATATCCATCGCTCATTTCTTCCACACTTCGCCGGGTGACAGTTGCGCAAGCTAACTCAAATCCTACATTTTCTACGGCTCAAATCGCAGATACCACCACATTTACCTTCAACGATCAAGAAACCAACCGCATCCTATCCATAATCAACACCAAATCCGTGGAGCACCTGTCAAGGTAACAGCCAAAACCTTTCCAAAAACAAAACATTAAAAATGTTCTTTGCTTTTTCAGGTACGACATCCCCAAGACCAAATTAAACAAACTCGAAACATGGAAAAAAAGAAATGGCGATCTCCAGAGCTTGGAAGACCTGCTCTATCTTGATGGCTTCTCTCTGAAAATTGTCGACAAGTTCTGCAAAAGCCTTCTAGGTGAGGTACCAGCGAAAAAGACATCACGAAAGGTGGCCGCTTTTGTTACCCCCGTTATTCCGGAAACTTTTATTGCAAAAATAAAGTCCTGCGTTTCGTTAAACGTCGGAGTGTCGAGCATTATTTGGTCCCGACTCGAGCTTAATGAAGATGGTCCCTGCGAGCTGACCCACTGGCAACGACATGAAATCGAAGAGAAGCGTCTTCATTTGCACGATCTAATCCAGCGGTGCTTGTATGCTGATCACTTGATCCCTCAGGCTGACTGCTATATCTTTGAGAATCCGCAAGTTGCACAGAGTTCGGCGCCGGGCAATGCCGAACAAGTGAATATCAATGTACAACGAGCACAGTTGACTGCGATTCTGGGATTCGCTTTAGCAAATCGAAACACGTCGACAGAGCGAAGTCAGTTGAATGTTTTCTACTTGCGGCGATATCTGTCCGCGCGATTGTTTCAGCACTTGATTGGAACTGAACGTGTTTCGGCCGAGAAAACCATCTTGAACTTAATGCGGACGTACTACAATGTTGACGACATGACAGATACCGAGGAAGGGGAGCAAGTTGTTTCCGACGAATCCTTTTCCAGTCGAGGAAATTTGAGTTTTCCCCAAGAATTGCGGCTAATGTACAATAAAGCCGAACGACATCACCGAGAGTTTCTGGGACAAACGCTACTATTGAACTTGGCATTTGTGCGACTAGTCCTGTTGCGAGACGCAAAGTCGATTGCTTTGGTGTCGCGTGGTTCTAAACCAAGTGAACTTGAATAAAGATAACATTTACCTGAAGGTGCTTTGGTTTTTTTTTTATTGCAAACATTTTTTTTATAGAGCATACACTCTGACATAATCAACCTTAAGGCCGGCATCTTCTCCCTTCCAAGTTTGATGCCACTGCTTGCGATCTCTCCAGAATCTAAATGCAGCCTTGGGATCACCATTCTTCCAGGGTTTGTATCTTCGCTTTGGTCCAGTTTGGCAGCTGTCTGGAAAGTCAGAATGTCCACCAACCGATACTCCCAGAGTGACATACATCTGCAAATAAATAAATTCGATCAAAATCCATTTCCACTTAACACCCTCAGCTCACTTCTCTGTCAAATGGCGCATTAAAATGTCCATTCTCCCAATGTTTGGCGTAGGGTTTAATATTTCGCAGATCCATTGCGAATCCCCCGTGTATTTCGGAGTACCGATTGCCATCGATTTCCAGACTTATCGATTTCTCTGACCAAATCAAAGTGTAAACGTGATAGTCGTCGCCCATGTGTGATCTTTGGTATGAATCTTTCATCCAGAGTTTTCTAAATTGTTCGCCACTGGCTAGCACAACTCCACCCGAGACTACTTTGCCAGAAATATCAGTTCCATTTAGATCTTCCAGGAATTCATTTCCATGAATTGATGCCACTCTCATCTGGCCCGATGCATAGCCGCTGAATCCATAATAGTTCTCAACAGGTTCCAGAAGAATTACTGAAAAGAAGTGTGTTGTCCGAGAGCGGAATTTATTTTAAAATGCAAACTTACATGGAATTAGCCAATCTCCTTTGGGCATTTTCGCTCTAACCTCAACCCTACCGTAACGGAACGTGAAGTACTGCCGAGTTCGTGCTCTTGCTGAAACCACCGGAGGAAGTATTTGTGCAATAGCTGCCTTCTTCGAGCACTCCTTTGACATGTCCCTTACGCCCGTGCAACTGAAAAACGAGAGCACACATTCTTAGAAGCTCGGAAATTAAAAAAAAAAAAAAACTCACTATTCTTCCAAATCGAGTTTTCCATCGAAAATACTATTTTCATTATATCCCTCTACTTCGGACAACAAACTCGGTACTATAAACAACGAACCCGATCGGATGTAAAAGTTCTCCGGTCGTCGTTGGAATGAAACAAACTCGGCATCGTCCTCATCAAGTGGTATTCGAATTTCACGACTCCATTTAGCCCACTCCAAGGTGTTGAAATTATCCCCGAAAATAAATTCACCTTTACACACGGGTTTGCCTCCAACCGTCGTGGCGGATCGTTCACAGCCAGATGGTAAAGGAGGTACGGGGGTAGTGAAAATAGGTCCTTGAGGATCATCGATTTCCAAATAGGGTTTGGAAACTATAATACTTCCAACTTTTTCGAGGGTTTTTTCGCCGTAACGAACAATAATCCAAAAATTCAGTGTTGAACCGTAAAATAAACGAGGCTGTGAGCTCTCCAACACCCAGCGACCATTCACGGGTTCGTTCACGACGAGGGAATAAGTGCCAATGTCATTGGCAGCTATGGGCTTGTTGATGTTTACATTGAAGACAACTTGGGACATGCTGTATTGCTCTGGAAAAAACGAAGTAACGAAACTTTATGAGACAACAGACGAGTAAGAAGGCAATTTCTACTATTTTCAGTGACGTTCACAGTTCTAGTTGATACATATACCTTTATGAGGTACTTTGACGTATACATAAGACTATAGGGATCTGTGCAGAAGGTCCCAGAAAGGTTTGGTCCTTCAGGTTTGGGGGTTGAAACTGTTAGGCCAATCAATTTCGAAACGTAACGTAACGGTTTCCTTACCTCAAACTAGTTAGTGGTCGCATACAAGTTACATTTATGGGTAGGTATCATTCCAACATTCAATGCACCAAGGATGGGAGGGAATGATGGAATGGTGTTATCTTAGACTCCAAACATAACTGGAGAGAGAATGTAGACGACTGCGTTAAACAGGCGTACGTGGCATTATATTCCTGTCGAAAAACTGGGGGTACACACATAGAACGCTGGTTGTACACAACGGTTGTAAGGCCCATCCTGACATACGGTGCAGTTGTTTGGTGGAAAGTCCTGGAAAGAAATATTTTCTCTCCAACCTCACCAAAGTCCAAAGGGCGGCTTGAATGGATATAACAGGGTCCCTAAGAACGACACCCACTGTAGCTTTGGAGACATTACTCGATCTCATGCCATTGGACATTGACTGTAGCAGCAAAGCGGCTAAAACGGCAGTCAGACTTAGAGAGTGCGGCCTCTGGTCCCGGAGACCTTTACGGACATGCCTCTGCAGAACTCAAATAGTACGCCATTGAAAGCACACCAGCAGACTACCTACCCTCGACATTCACCTTCAGCAGGGGATTAAATATCAGAATACCGGAAAGAAGTGAATGGGATGAGAATGTAGCAACGAAAAAGGAAAAGATCGCCATCTACCTCGATGGTTCCAAAATGGATATCGGTACAGGCACAGGCATCTTCTGTGACTCCCTAGGATTAAGCAAATCCTTCAGAATAAATGACGACTGTAGCGTTTTTTAGGCGTAGATAGCTGCCATTATCCAGGCTGTAGCCGAACTAAGAAAGCACTTGTTTTGTTATTTGTAAAACGAGTTATCAGCTGCCAGCACAAACCCTATGTTGGTTGCAGGGCACACTGATATCCCGGGAAACGAGGAAGCGGACAAGCTTGCAAGATCAGGGTCAGAAATAAAGGCATCACTGGCACTTGCATCAGTAAGAACACCGCTTAGCACCATCGCACGTAAAATCGACAAAGAGCCCTTGAGTAGAACTAACCTACGTTGGACACAACTCGATACGTACAGACACACAAAAGAGGGAGTCCTTACGGGTCACTACGCTGTGGGTCTACATGCGGAACGGTTGGGCATACTGCACAACAACTACGTTTAAAAAATAGAGTCTGTTCATCACCTGCTATGCGAATGCCCAGCCTTAAATAGCATAAGGCTTACGATCCTTGCCAGATATTTTTATGATGAGCTGGATGATGTGGGCAACGTCGAGCTAAAACTAAGATTTGTGTACAAATCGGGTTAGTTCTAAGAAACCGTTTCTTTGAGCACATACCAGCGGTTTTTCACTTGGTCTATTTCCATGTTTTTCTAAGTTCGAGAAAAGGTACCCAGATGGAAACCATGGACCCAATTGATGGTCTAAGTGAGCCGTGGCTGAATCCACAGGGGCATCCACCAATCAACCTACCTACCTACCATGGGAAGTTATCTCAGGCGTCACATCAACAGGAAAATACTGTGAGCAGATTTAATGTTGAACGGTTGCAATGACAACAAGCCGCCATAGCCTATGCCAATCGCATATCCCAAATCCTCTTCAGAAGATGCCGAAAAGCCTTCTGAAACCCCGAAATTGATGTGCTTGGTTTTTTCTTCGCGGCACCACAAAAATCCTTTTTTGACGAGGAGCGCCGGCAAACAAAAACAAAACAACATTCCTGTCAAGTAACCGGAGCGGCTCGTGAACTCTACGAGCAAAAATGCAGAGAAGAAGATGGGCTTGTCTAGAGAAAAAAGTAAGAGCACGACAAGCGCGCAATAGACAAAAGATACATAATAAAAGAACGTGTCAGGGGTATTAGATTCGAATAGAGAACTGTAAGATGAACAAGGAAACCTTTTAGTAGAGTCATAGTTTGGCTGGGGACAATTTTTAGGTTTTTGTCGGAATAAAGTATGCCTGATGAATGTAATATAAGCATTGTTTGCCCAGTTCACAAGAAAGGAAACCGTATAGACTGCGACAACTTCAGGTTGGTATCAGTCTTCTTAATATCTAACGAGCGCTTAGGGATGAATGCGAAACATAGATATTTTTGAAATATCGATGATCTGGGATTATTAAGGGGTTATATATGTATGTAGAGTTGCTGGGTTGTCCATTAAAACCGATAAACAACAAAATCCTACTCAGGGCGAGCGCGAACGTGTGCGCTTGCTTGCTTGCTTGACGAGATCGCTGGTCCAAGTGAAGGTTCGATTCCTGATGCGGGAAAGTGTTTTTCGAACCAATGACCAATATATATAGACCAGCACTACCCAAGGAATCTGATGAAACAGCTGTAATTCTGGCCTCTTCATTGTTCGTGGTGGCAATCACAAGTTGTTGTTCTTGCATGCAACCATTCGATATCTAATTGATGGAAAGCTTGGCAGCTAATAATAGCCCCGTGTATTTACACAAAAAACAAGTGAAGAGTTCAATTAGTTGTTTGAAAAAGCGCCTTACTACGTTTCAGCCCGAAGAAATAGCGATTGGAAAGCTTTATTGCTAATTTTATTTCTGAAGAGATGTCTTTTACAAAGACATAAAAAAATTGATAGCAGAGCTGAAGTAGGCAAAGTCTCTTACTAAGTTATAGCTATCGATTCTGATTTCGTGTACCATATCACAGCAAGGATGAAGGAATATCGATATGAACTTCTTGGGTTTTCTTCAAGACCTAACGTAGTGGGAATATTTGGTAATTTGTGTACTTACCGCTTTTTAAATCGAAAGAAGCCAATCAGATCGTTGAGAACTAGTTTCAGGGCCTCGTAGGGTAGGGATGCAAAGATCGAACAGGAAAATATCGATTAGATATGTCGATTATTTCATACCATAAAAGTCATCTGTCAATGATTTTTGGAACTACATACATAGATTTTGAAGTAGATGTCATCGGTACCAAACAAAAAAAAACCAAAACATCATTTGTCTTTTGAAGAGAAAAATTCTCCATAAGATATTTCTGGAAGGTAGACTTGTGCAGGACACGATTTAACGATGGACTTTACAAGCTGATAGCGATATCTGATTAATCAATTTCGCAATGTATGTTAAGCTTGTACCTACAAATATTGTCTAACGCAAAGTACATTAATAAATCCATCAAGGATGTTACCTTTAGCATCTAATACCTTCAAAAGTTAAAATGCCGTACTACATTGTATCTATTTAAATCTAGTAAAGGTCAGAATGGTGACGGTGACTAAAGTTAAAGCCTTAAAGAAGCTCTGAAGAAACTTTAGGGGGTCATATCACTTAATGAAAAGTTATTTTTTAACTTAAAATATTTATTCAGGTAAAATCTTATTTCCAGCAGCGGCTTCATCCTTGCACTTATTTCGATAAATCAAGTCGCTAGTTTTGCCTGGCAAGAGCACCACAGAGTGCACAGGAGTTCATCTTGAATTTTAAAATCACAGTTTTCAAGCAATATCCGTTAAGAGGATTCAACTTAATCAACACCGGGAAACTAGATAATTATGTGAACTAAAAAACCGAAAAATGCGCATTAAAAATAGTTACAAATCGAAATCACTACCAACAGCTATTACCTATTAAGATATGTACACAGGTAAGACTGAATAATTCATCAATTTATCATTAAAATATTATCATATCAGTTAAGAGAAAGAAAATCTTTTTTGAGGTAATGACCATAACGGTATTTACATACTTGATCTAGTGAAATTCTTTGTACTTTATTCATAATATTCAAAGGCAATTGTTTTATACGATATAAATAATTGTTGAAATAAATAAAGTGAAGACTAGGTACTTACGTGGTAGAGCAAGTCGAAATCCTGTTGGTTGCAAAAGTTCTATCTGTATTAAGGGAAAAGCCTCAACAAACGCATGAAGCGTCAGACATGAAATAAGATACATGTAAAGCAAAAGATGCATTTTCATTTTATAATAAATCATTCTTAAATTAGATTTATATGTACAGATAATGAATACCACGCCGCTTTGTTACATTAAATAGTTTAGAGGAATTTAATTTGTTACACTGATAAAAGCGGGCACGTTAGAGCGCGTCTAAATCGTACCGCGAAACAAGTCAGACTGTTTCAAATTAGCTTAGAAGCTTTACAAATAAGATGCGAATCTAAAAACTTGATTCGCTTTTCCGGAAATCAATCAGCGCAAAAGTTTTGCACTGTGGATTGCACGTGCGTCACAAGTCTGAGTTGTTCCTGTACTAGCAGGTAATGCATTGTTGACGACAAAATAAGTAGCATCTATGCTTGTGGCATTTGACTTAATCATTACTAACATATTATAATTTTTTTTTTACTTAAAACTTGTATCGCACTCCTAATGAAGTTGCTCATCTTTAACGTGTTTCTTTAAGTGCAGCAGCAGTTTCATACAGTCTTACATAACGTCATAAGTTTCAGAAGTGTTAGAGTTATATCGTGTCAAACTGAATGATAGAAATAATTGAAACTGAAACTTTAGCTCATTAAAAAACTTGCTTAAAACTCTATCAAGAACGGCCCAAAACCCCAAATTTATTGTTGGTTAGCTAGAAATCCAGACCAATAGTTTACCAAAGCGATCTATGAAAAAGTTCCTTCCTGCTCGTTAAATGAATTGCAGTTCGAAGATTAATAAATGACGCTATTTTCCTCTTCCTCTGTGTCTATTCATCTTCTAAATTAATCGTTTAAGAATGCACCACGCCTTGTTGTATGTTTGGCTAAGAGAACGTGTTCAGTTTCGGCTAGATCTGCTAAGTTGGTAGACATGGGATTTCACTTCTCCACCTAAGGTTTGTTCTGTCAGTGGCAGCCAGCGTCAGCAACAGCTGTCAAGTAGCGATTGGTTCACCTAAATCACATTTTTTGAGTACATCATCTTTACCATTCCCAGAAATCATCCTGTCTACCGGCACTCCACAAAGCCTAAGACTGACGACCGTCTCTTGTGGAAATGGGGGAGCTCTACGGTCGTCAGTCTTAGGCTACGCATGGCAGAACGGCTAATTGCTTTATTGGTCAACTGAACTTTTCGTCTAGAATAAAAACTAAAGCTTCCACAAAGAAAGTTGTGCTTATGCCGTTAATAAAAAAAAATGTTAAATGTCAAGTTCTATTTTTTCAGAGATCTGATATGGGTAGTGCTAAGACAAAGAGGAGTTCCTGAAACCTAAGTACAGATGATCATGGACATGTAAGCGGGAGCGAAGACAAAAATCAGATGTCCCGCAGGGGTCACCGATGAATTCCCAATTAAAGTCGGTATTCACCACGGAAGTGTCTTAAGTCCTTTGCTCTTTATTACAGTCCTAGATTATCTGCTTGAGGGAAAAGTGACTTCTCCGCAGCGAGCACTTGATGTTTGGGTAAATGTTTTAGAGGGTAATGGGTATCGTATTAGCCAAAAAAAGGCAGAATATCTGTACTGTCCATTCTCTGACCCAAGCCAACCCATTCCAGACATTTATTTGAATGGAATGGTGGTTCCCAGGTGTGAAAAGTTCAAATATCTGGGATGGATGATGGATGCCATTTTCTGTGACCGAAAAATGTCCCCTAAGTTGAAAGGAAGGCTCTACACCGCAGTTGTGCGTCCGGCGCTCACATACGGTTCACAATATAAAAAAAGTATGAGGGCAAATTGACAGCAGCTGAGATGAAGATGCTTCGCATGAAAGCAGGAGTAACAAAGCTTGATTGAATTAGAAGTTTGAGAATCCGAGGAAGCCTTCATGTCAAAGAACGCATCTCGAAAAAATTGGAGCACGACCGACTCAGTTGGAATTGTCATGTTCAAGAGAGGGATGCTACGAACCCCGTCAAAAGGCAATGGCAATCAACGTTCCCTTACAATCGCGTAAGAAAGGCAGGCCTAAAAACTCCTGGATCACACAAATGCAGAAACAATAGCATTTGATTGGCCTCTATGATGAAGTGATCCAAAATCGGGATGCCTGCAAATATCTTTTGAGGTCGAACCGGCGAACCCACAGGCGGACTAGTAGGAATGGAAAATTAATTATTTTTCATCTCTTAATTTAATTTCTTAAAAGCAGTCTCCATCAACGTCCTTAAAAATACGTCATGCATGTTTTATTTATAGAGCGTAAACCCTGACATAGTCAATCTTAAGACCAGCATCGTCTCCCTTCCAAGTTTTATGCCATTGTTCTCGATCTCTCCAGAAGTTAGATAAAGCCTTGGGATCGCCATTCTTCCATGGCTTAGTCTTCCGATCTAGTCCAGTGCGACAGAAGTCAGGAAAGTCTGAATGCCCACCAACCGATAGCCCGAGAGTTAAAAAGAACTATTATAAAGAAAAATATCGATTAAAACTGATCTATCTCATTTTCGGATTTGTATACTTCTCTGTCAAACGGTGCATTGTAGTGTCCATTTTCCCAGCGTTTTGCATAAGGCATACTGTTTCGAAGTTCCACTGCAAAACCTCCATTTATTTCCGCGTACTTAGTACCATCAATCTGGAGAATAATCGCCTTCTCTGACCATATCAGGGTATAGACATGATAGTCGTCAGCCAGATGTGCTCTCTGAATTGATTTATTCATCCAGAGTTTCCGAAATTGATGACCAACTGCCAACACGGCACCACCAAATATTACATTACCAGAAATATCAGTGCCGTTTACGTATTCTAGAAATTCATTGCCATTTATTTGTGCTATCCTTATCTGGCCCGATGCATGGCCTAGGTAGCCGTAAAAGTTTTCAACAGGTTCGAGAAGAATCACTACAAAACACAATTCTACATAATCTACATTATTTTGTCGAATATAACTCACAAGGTGTTAGCCAATCTCCTTTGGGCATCTTCGCCCTAACCTCAACTTTGCCATAACGAAAGGTAAAGTATTCTCGTGTTCGAATTTTGGCTGAAACCACAGGCGGAAGTATATTTAAGAATGCTGCGTTCTTTGAGCACTCTCTTGGGATATCCCTGATACCTGTGCAGCTGAAAGTGAAAGAAATGAATACTTGTGTTTTGTATTGTTTTAGAATATTTTACATTAAGAGATGTGTGGTAAGAGAGAATGAAGTGGTTGGGAACTAGATTTTGAACATTAGATGTGTCACATTTTAAGGAATATGGTAGTGGTAAGAATGTCTGCTCCGGGTGGAAAGTCATCATTAAGCTCTTGTAACTTTTCTGCGATGAGATTGTTATCGATGATATATATGAGTGAGAAAAGGTCCAACAGAATAGTTAAGCGGATAATCAAAGCATTTGTGGCCGTAAAGGTATGATTACACGGCTATTTTTGCGAGTCATTTAAATGACGATGTAATGTAAAAATCACGTCACAAAGCAGTAATTTAAATGTCGCTCGTGTGATCGCCATTTTTGGGATGACATTTTCGGCATCATTTAAATGACTAGGAAAATGGCGGACCAAATGACATAAATGTTATGCCTTTAAAATGACGGACAAAAATGGTCGTGTGATCGCTCTTTAATGTCGCCTAGGACAAATGATTAAACTTTTTCGCTGTTGCGTCATTTAAATGGCAGCCTCTAAAAAATGACAAAGGACGAAATTCCAGCCATGTCATTTTTCTACGCAAATTTTTGTCTTATGGCGAAAGGACATAATAATTAATAAACTGCTTTCTTATTGTTGTGGTTGTGTTGTTATGTGACGTCATCAGCAGTTGCAAATGGTCGAATGCTTTTTTTTCCCACACACACATAATATGGGCATTAAATGAAAGGTTTAGAATAGTAGAACAAGAAATGTTCTTTTTTAAGAACTCAAGGACCTTTTGCGATGTTCCAAGGACCTCCGAGTGAAAATTCAAAGCAACAGTAATTTGACACGTGATTTTATAGACATTTACAAAAAAGTCCTTTTATTAATATTCAAGGATCTTTTTTGATGTTCCAAAGACCTCCGAGTGTATGAAGTCACATAGCGCATTTATTTCCACTTATCAAACCTTTTCATTTAAGGCCCATATCATGCGGTTTGAGAGTTAGAGTTATATTTTTTACATGAATGGCGGGACCTACCGTTTAATGCGATCGTGCGGAAATTTTGAACTCAAAATGAGTATGAGGGATGATATTACGTCTATAGAGAAGTCCAAAAAAGTGGGTCCGCCAATGCCTGTCTGTCTGTCTGTCCGGGCGTCGTATGGCGAAACGGTTCGACGGATTTGCTTCAAAGTTCGTATATAAGGTTTAATGCCGATTGCGAACGGCAATCTATTTTTGAGAAGCTTCTCATGACATTCTTACTCTTGGATGTTTGTCAGACGTTCGCAAGAGGTGGGGCAGCGAATAAAAACTTTCAGGTGGTAATGGTCGGGATTTGAACCGGCCACCTCTCGCTTAGTGGTCCAACACACTTAACAACTAAGCCACTGAACCCATATCCTAATATAGACATATATGAATAGGTTTTGTATCGTACCACTTTCGTACCACTTTAGTACCGGTACGAACTTAGGATCAGTAGAAGGGCCTGTTGGACACTTTGGTTTATCAAAGCAAATCTCTTCAAATTTAAGTTTAACTAAAGGAGGCAATGGTAGGGAGGATAAGATGAAATCGAAGTTGTGTTAGAAAATCAGATTAGATTAGTTCTGCTTGGAAGGATTAGATGAGAAGCTTAGAATTTGATGTCCAATAAAAACACTTGATTTAAGAATAACCCACCTATCTTCCAGGTCCAGCTTTCCAGTTCTAATACTATCTTCATCGTATCCATCCAAATCTGATAACAAACTAGGAACAATATATAGTGAGCCCGACTTAATGTAAAAGTTCTCTGGCCGCGTTTGATAGGACACAAACTCAGCATCGTCAAGTGGTATTCCAACTTCTCGGCTCCATTTAACCCAATCAATTGTGTCAAAATTTTCTTCGAAGATAAGTTCTCCTCCACAAGTGGGCTTGCCGCCAACTGTTGTTGATGATTCGATACAATCACTTCTTAAGGTAATTGTTTCAGTTGTCGAAGGCGGTTCACTTGGATCTACAATTTCCAAATATGAATTTGAAATTCCTGCGCTCGCAATTTTTTCCACGATTTTATCCCCATAATGGACATGGATTCTAAAATTAAGTTTTGAGCCATAAAAAAGCCTGGCTTGTTTGGCCTCTAATACCCATCGACCATTATAAGGTTCATGGACGATGAGCGAGTAAGTTCCGGGCTCCTCAGCGTTAAGGGGCTTGTTGATGTTAACATCGAATGAAACTTGGGACATCATACTTTGGTCTGGAAAATACAATTAGAGAGAGGTTTTTGTTAGGTTGACATGAATACCAAATAAAATTATATAATAATAAATCATAGCTTGGTTCATATTTAGTTGGGTGACAAAAGTGTAAGGTTATTGTGAGGGTTCAATCCCCAATGGGGAACAACAATGAACGTCATGCTTCATTTTTGGTTTGGGGCCATTTTTTGTGGGGCCATATTTCATGTAGCGCTTAGTGACCAGTAGGCCTGCTGAATACACACTACTGCAATATTTCAAACACAATAATGCTGCAATGTCTTCTTAGCTTGCATTAGTTGCATTACTCAATGTTGTGTTCAGGCAAACAAAATAAATCGACGCTATCTAGATCAAAAGATGAAGTAAGAAAAGAATATTTTTTAAGGTCTTGTGTGAGAAACTATATCTTCAGAATGGTTTCAGTAAAATCATCAGAAACAGATTAAAATCATGTCGTATTTCCAAAATACCTCCTCAGTTTGACATATTAGACAAAGCGACCAGAAAGCTAGATGGTCAGCCACTGCAACGCTGCATGCAAAAGAAAAGTCGAAGAGGAAGTATCGGGCAAAAACATGCCCAACGAATGGAAGCTCAACAGTGTTTTCACAATTCGTAAAAAATAAAATACTTAGTACTGTGCAAACTACAGAGCCATCATTGTGTTTTACGTCGTGTTCAAAATCTTGTCTGACCGCCAGAAATACAATTTTCAAATTGTATTTTGCAAATCGAAGTCTGTAGAACAGATGCTCAGGTAGTTTAGTTTGTTTTCTATTAATCTAAATAAAAATATTAAATTATTTGAATGCTCAGAAAGTCTCTTGCGTATCGTGAGATGAGCTCACGTCTTTCAGATCAAGCCTATAACTGAAGTACAATTAAGCTTTGGTGAATCTGCTTACCGTTGAACTTTACAATTTGCGGCCCAATAATACATGCGCAGTGCATTCAAAACTTTAAGATATCAAACCGTTGGCAAATAGAGAATGTACTTTGCAGCAATTTATGGATAAAATTATTTTTTCAAAAGTTGGATAACAATTGTTGAAAAAGACTTCCGAATAATTTTACTGTTTTTTAACTTTCTCACCGTATACATTAGTGTAACAAAAGAGAAATTTATTGCGATCGTGCGGAAATTTTGAACTCAAAATGAGTATGAGGGATGATATTACGTCTATAGAGAAGTCCAAAAAAGTGGGTCCGCCAATGCCTGCCTGTCAGTCTGTCCGGGCGTCGTATGGCGAAACGGTTCGACGGATTTGCTTCAAAGTTCGTATATAAGGTTCTTGAGGTTACATCTCGGGGTAACTTTTAATTTTTTGCTTTATCTTTTGAAAAAACGGTACCTGCCATACAAATTTTTTTGTAAAAATCACTTATCACTATTTTTCTCGAAAGTGGTTCCAAGGATTTCGGTCTTTTTTTGTAATAAGGATATTTAGGATGGGGTCAAAAATTATGCATACTCAGTTTTTGAAAAAAAAAAAAAAATCTATTAACGGTAATTTATAAAACGGGCAATATCTCGAAAACTAATAAAGGGAACTTGAAAGACATTTACAGTTTTTTTTATACTATAAACTCAAAAAAATCTGCAAACTTAGATTTTTTAAATAACTTTTTTTAAATAAATTTTTCATATAACGATTTTCTTAAATTTAAATTAAATTCAATTTCTCAAAAACGGCTCTAACGATATTGATAATATTTTGTATTATGAACAACTATGTTAAAAGTGTCCAAAGTGCGAAATTACATCAAAATCGTATGTGCTGTTTTTGAGAAAATCAAATGTTACCATTCTTTTTAAGGCGATTCAAAAATTCATTTCATGTTCCGAGAAAGTTTCGTATTACGCAGTCGTTTATTTAATTTAAAGCACATCGCCCAGATTCAACATATGTTCAATAGTGGAACAGCGTTCTCGCGACCTCTGAGGATGGAAGACTGTAATTGCTCAACTATGTTCGGGAAACTTTTCATAATTTTTCAAAAAATCACTTTCCATAAGTTGGGGTAGGATTTATTTTACTTCGGATTTATTTTCAATAATTTCGCTCTTTTACCCACTAATTTTATGGAAACTAAGGGGTATGGAAAGGCTAATAAGGCAATTTGCAATCGCCGAAGTTCTGACGGATTCTATGGAATGGCCAATGCGTCAGGGCCTTAAGTTTCATACAGAAAAAATGCTGTTTAGTTCGTATTAAAAAAACTGTCAAATATCGAAAATCGAGAGAGGATTTTTCAACTTCAATAAAAAGTACCCGCGTACTCGTTATAAATACATACGTCAAAGTTTTATATGTATATGCTTGTCACAACTAATAAAATAACCAACGTTTTTTCTTTGACAGTTTTCATTTCTTTTCACAAGACAAACAAATTGAACGAAATGACGTTTTGTTGTCGTTAATTTTTTATTTCCATATGAATTTTTTTTCATTTGCAAGTGAATAATTTGCGAACTATACCTAGATGTGAACACAGAACTTTTACAAAATACTACAAACTACCGTTAGCTGGGCGCTTACAAAACCATAAACATGACACATTTTAACTTTCGATTTAATCATTAACTTTTATTTTCGTGAAATTATCATCAAACGGAAAAACCAGACGCATTTTTTTATTTGCATTAAATATTAATATACAAAGATAATCATCATCGTTGTGCACATATCTCGGGTCAAGAGTCAGATATTTTGTACTTTTTCCAAGACGTCACTTAACTAAGAATACATACGCGGTATTGCAAGTCGAAATCCTGTCGGTTGTAGAAGTTCTAGCTGTATTACAGGAAATGCATCTACAAATGACACTAAAACTACGACGAAATACGGCAGCAAAAATAAATGCATCTTTTAATCAAAAATTCACACGGCTTTGTTGTTTACAAATAGTTTAAGTAAAATCCGAGCCCAACACTTTTCTCACTGATAGACATGCGCACATTATTACGCGTCCCAATCCCAATGCGAAACAAGTTAGACTGTTCAAGTTCAATTTCAGTTTCAGCAGCTCCATCAAGCTTTGCTTTGACTGGAACCTCTTCTAGATTCAGAGAATTTAATTTAATAACAAAAATAATATCTCTGGAAATCAGTCGGCAGAAGTTTGCACGGCGAACAAGACATAGCTAAATTGTGTTTTTTTTTTCTACTATTTATGTATATGGCATTTACATTTTGTCATCTTAATCTTTGTTTATTTTTAATAAAATTTGTATACAATCTCAACTTGTAAGACTGAAGTGTTAATCGAGTGTAATAATGTTTCGGGTCTGCAGTGTGTATTTCATTTTACACTTTGTCGTCAGTGTCTTGTGTTACAGTGTACCAAATCCTAAGATAGAGCTTTTGAATCCTCAAGGGTTTCGCATATCTATTCCACGTAAGTTTGTAAAAAAATCTATTTGAAGCGATACATAATCCGGTATTTGGATTATGTATCGCTTCAAGATGCGACAGATTGTCTATTTTAAGTACATAAATATTGTTGGTGTTTCAAGTGAGCGCGCGACGACACGTAGTGACGTAGGTTATCATTTTAAATACATACTAGGTACTATAAATAATATACAGATGATTTCCTAATCATTGCGATTGTACTTGATAGATAATTTTGGGGAGATATTGTGCATGTAAATTATTTTTTTTTTATAAGAAATACATAAGTGTGCCGCTGACTTTAGGTAATCGATTTTTTCGTGATGTTCATTTGAATTATGGAATACCCAAAACCCGTTCTATACATCAACTTATCGCGGTTCAAAAATCCCCGAAACCCATGAGTGGCACAGCTGTCTTGCTGATTGCTCACTGAAAGTTTTACATTTTTATGCGGTTTTTCACCGTCATAGCTACCAATCAGCTTGAAGTTGTTTTGTTTTGAAAATAATATTGATCGTTGAAGATTAAGTTCACGTAAAATGTAAGTAGCTCAAAACCAACCCCGGTCAGAGCAGCCAGACGAAACCATTTCTTGCTCATCTGAAGTAGAACAGAAAAACCAATCGAATTTAGTTTCTATCTGTCAACTATCGATCAAAACACTTATGTCGTTTTCGTTTGATAATCCGAAAGACTTTCGGACTCTTCTAAAACTGTTCGATTGGTACTAAAATGACAGTTCCTCTCCTAGAAAAAAGAGAAAATCGCTTCTGACATTAAATTTAGAATCAAAACTAGAAGCACCAATGCAATCAAACACCACAAACGTCAAAATCGATAAATGTAATTGCTGTTGCTGATGCATTTAATAATTCTTAGATTAGGTGGAAATTATAACCAAATTTAATTAAACAAATAACGAAATAATATTAGGTATAATATAAACATATTTTAATAGCTAATTTTGTTTTTCTTCCATCCTCTTCATGGTCATCACATTGGCAGTGAGGCGGTTGGAAATACAAATACAACGACAGATACACTTCAAATTCAAATTTAATGAGTTTACTTGTTCGTTTGGCATCCCGGTTGGGGGAGCTCTCCCGGATTACCGGATTAACTCGTGAAGCTACGACGTAAACAAAAAGGCATTATTGTTGGGTCTACTTGCAGCAAAAACTAAAGTTATAGGCCTTCAAGGTGAAAATGTCTTCTTACAAAAGTTGTTTCGCGGATTGATTTAAGCTTAAGCTATGTCCACCCGTACCACCTAAACATTTTTATTCGCCGCCCCACTTCTTGCGAAAGTCTGACTAAAAAAAATATCATGAGAAGCTTCTCAAAAATTAAATTACCGTTCAGAACCGGTATTAAGCTATAGGTCCCTTCCATTGGTTGGAGAAGCTAGCATATATTGCAAGGTTACAACCAAGTTAACCGAAATAGTGCGTAGACATAGTGCAAATGTATGAACTTCTGTTCATGTAAGTAAGTTTGTGAAAAAAGTTCGTGCTAGTGTCACGATTTATTGATTTTGATAATAATCGATCAGGAATATCCTGAGTTCGTATGTGCGTGAACCTGAACCCAAGAACCTCAAGGCGCCAAAGATCGCAAAAGCTGAAGATCATTCACTCGCAAGGCCCAATTGACTCAGGACCCACTTCGTTATCGCTGCACTGTTCGATTTTTGGAACAGCTCAAAATTGATGACAATCAAACAAATATATTTGCCGATAAGGCGCCAAAACAATTGTCATAGTTTGGTTTGGGAAATCAATATCTGGTCATACAGATGTCAATGTATGTGTTTTGTGAGTGGCTGCATTTTTGGCCCATTTAAGAAACAAGTCATTTTCTAGGGACTTTACGGGGTGTTTCACGGATTTTGTGTGTGGGTGTATTGGCTAAGTGCGTTGGACTAGTAAGCGAAGGGTCACATCTTCATCCCTTAAGAAAATGGAACACACAAGAGCACGAAATTTCATGGGAAGCCTGCCGTTCGCAATCGGCTTTAAAACTATAGGTCCTTCTTTAATTCGCTTCCAAAATGGTTAGAAAAGCTAGTCTTTAGATCCTGCAAGCCATTCCGAAACTGTGATCTCCAACAGAAAAATCTGTAACCAAAGTCCACTCTTCTTATAAACTCTTACGGCCGCCCCACAGGGACGATCAAAAAAGTTTTCTAGCTTAATATGTGGCAGCTCTGCCTTTGTGTGGTGGCGCATTTAACGAACGTGATACTTCAAAATTTCAAAGGACCTGATGGGGAAATAAAAGCAAACCAAGCCCGCAAGCTGTATGCGGGAAGAAGGCTATTGCTTTGTGAATAAGAAAATATATTTTTGTAGTGGATCTTTTTTTCCATCTTTATGGAAAAGATCTACATATTTGTGAAACTCGAAACAAACATTTGAATTGTAGCTGAGTGCACTAAATCGCAGAGAGAATGGTTATTTGGGACTTTTTCTAGGTGTCGAAAATGTACTGTTCTTATCTGAGGATTTAATTTGCCTTTTGTTGCATTGAATAGAAAACATGTCCTTTCAAGAGTCAAGTTAACAATCTAAAAAGGCAGAAACGTATTCATTATCTTTACCATGCCACGAATTAGGTAACCTAATGTCAGGTTTCACATATCCACTTGAAATAATGAATTTCGAATGCACCATTGACACGCAAATCAAATTTTAAAAGTCAATTGCTATACTTCAGTTGAGTTGTATTCCAACGTCGGTCGCGAAGTAGTTGCATTGTAAAAGCCATGAAATCTATTCTAATTCTCATAATCGCGTTGAATCTGTCTCATATTGCTGCAGGGTACAACAGCGACGATGTTCTTTTGACAATTAAAGACATCAACAAACAGTTCCGCACAGAAACGAACATCTTCTTTGATTTTGGGGACAACGCCGACTTTGGGAAATATATTTCGCAACTCGATATACCCAACATCATTATTACAAGTTCAGTGGACTTCAAATTCATCGACACTTGGGACAAGGATGTTCTTGCCATCGTTTACGTTAATCCTAGCTACGCTCAACTGACTGACGAAACACTTAGTTATGTCCTTCGTAAAATGCATCAGGTGAATGTGCTTTTTGTCCTGCCAAACTGCATAGACCCCTACCCAACCTTCGATTGGGCTTGGCATAAAGGATTCAAAAACTCTGTTGCACTACTTTGGATCAAAGGACGAAGCCAACTCTTTGAATTTCAACCATTTCCAAAGCTTACAGCAGTCACAATTACCAATATCACCGCAAGTAATCTCCAGAAAGAGCTAACTAACTTCTACGGCCAACCAATTCGAACGCCTCTGCCCGATAATCCACCATATCTATTTCGATACACCAATAGTCGGGGAAATTCCGTCATAACCGGATTGTACTTCAAAGTGTTCCAGCTCTTTATCCGTCATTGCAATGCGACGATTGAGGAAGTCATTTTACCGGGATCCTATCCATTTGAAGTAAGGATTTCAGCCGTTATCAACGCCATTAGGAACGGAACGGCGGATATGACATCCAATCCTTTCCATCGAATCAATGATGATATTATTTATTCGCAAACGCTGTCTTTGAGTAGCTATTACTTAGTGGTTCCATACCCGAAGCCTGTTGATGAGTTCCTCTACATAGTTTTGCCGTTCACAATCTCTTCGTGGGTCGGAGTGGCAGTGACAATTCTAATATTTTCCGTTGGAATACTCTTTGCAAACAGATTAGCAACTGGACAATGGGATTTAAGTCGTGCTATTTTACAGGCATTTAGTGGAATTTTAAACATAGCATATCCTTTTCATTTTAAAAAATCTATTCTCTTGGCTATGCTGTTTGTTCTGCTCTCGATGGCCGGGAATTTGTTATCCAACACGTATCTAGCTCAGCATTCGACATTTCTGACAACATTTGTTTATGAAAAACAGATAAACACTATTGAAGAAGCCTTCGCCTCCGGCCTGCCCATCACAGTGGCGAATGTTGTACCTGACTTGTGCCGTAGAATAAATTGTTCCAAGGAGATTGTAAGGAATATCCATGTCGTTCCTGATGCTGTAATTCGTCAGAATCGCCGAGAGTTAAACACGTCTGTCATTGATATTATGGTAGAGAAAACCTTTCAATTTTATTCCTATCAACAGAGCTATCTGCGGATACCTTTGGTAAAGGCTATCAAGAAACCTATTGAATCTTTTGCTGCAGCGTATATGTTCTCCTTGACGTCGCCCTATGAAAACATGTTTACCACCTACCTTTTGAGGTTTGTTGAAGGTGGTCTTTTTACAAAGTTCTACGCCGATATGAACGACGAGGGTATACTTACCGGTATGCTGGGCTACATTAAGCGAGATTTGCCAGAAATCAAGCCACTTGGAGTGCAGCGATTTTATTTGGCCTGGTTAACGCTCTTCGGAGGCCTTGGGCTGGGGTTGGGCTGCTTTGTTATTGAAGTTGTTTATTTTAAGAGAAATAAATAAATAAATCGAGGTTTTCTTTTTTAATTGCACTCAACGAAAAGATGTACTTTGTCGGTTCTCTCGAATTCGCTCAGTTATAGCCTCATCATTAAATCGGCCGTATTAAGTAATAGGGTTGAATTTAATTTTGAAATTGACGTACTTGTTGTTGTTGTTTCCCGTTGACGTCGCGTTTTTTCCGGGAACATTGCTCGTTGGTATTTATTAGTAATGTTCAAGGACAACTGCCAGTGGATGACGAGAAAATACTACACCTACACCTGCGGTGGTAGTTTTGTGAAGGACTTTAACCGAACTTCTTCCTTGGCTGTACTTTCCAGGAGCCGCCATTATAGTAGAAGAAGATATAGCGGTCAAATACCTTAAAAAAGCGAAAAGCTGTTGGGCTGAACTAGATACAGCCTGAGCTTAGTAAGGAGATGTTAGACATCGAGTGTAGATGGCGCGATTGCTTTGAACAACACGAGTATCTGAAGACCACTGATAGTTAGTCGCGGGAAAATCAACCACAGATGCTATACACAATCCTTAAAGGATTTGATAATGGTTTTGGTTGATTTGGAAAAAGCACTCTAAATAACTTGACCTTCTTAGTCGTAATGTCTCTTGCCTGTCATTGTACACACAAGTACTCAAAAGAAATAGCCAGTAGCATTCCACCCCTTGAACAGTTAATTAGCCGTTATGCCAGGAATGCTCATCAGTTCACCCTTAAGCCAATATTCGGCCACATCGATTGAATGGACAACAACGCTCCAGCCAAGAGGATCTCCGAATCCCAGGTTCGAGACGACAAGGAAGACCAAGCCATCGCGGATGCCGTCGGGAGGACGTTAAAAAAATACAGTTAACACAGTTTCAAAATCAATGTGCATCGGCATCTCCTCCTTTCCTCTTATCCCTAAATTACCTTAATGCCCGCACTGTGTTTATTCATAATAAGGGTACCCAAAATCCCTTTAGTGCGAGTGAATTATAAAAATAAAAAGATATCATGAGGAATGAAGCAGCGCACATCTTACAAAAGATGAGTTGTCTCGAAACCGCTCTATTTGCTATCTTTTGGAGCCACATGGAGCGAGTCAATGCTACAAACAAGATGTTGCGGGACCCTAAAAATGATTCTTGAAACTAATCTAATCTTGCAGCTAAAAAAAAAAATATGTCATACTGACAAATATGTACAATCACGCTCCAGAACAAGAAATGTGTTGTGGATTCAACCACTCGATTACGCAAATCTTTCACCAAAAGACAAATTCAAAGTATCCGATTTTATTTAGCTATGTGTTTCTCTTACTGAAAGATTGCATGCATACGAAGATGTACGTTCGAGATTTGGATTTCTCAATCACATAGAGAAAATGGACGCTGCAAATTTGAACGCTGCAGCAAAGGCATTGATGAACTTGTACATAGTTGATTTAGAGCCTAGTTTTGGTAATGAGTTGGTTTAATTTAAATCTTTGATCAACTTATACAAAAAGGATTGTAGAAAATACCAATCTACCAAGCTATTTTACTCCCACATTCTTGAAAAACAAACTTCCAGAGCTCCATTCCCTATCATTGAAATTGCACGGAGAATGTATTTTGTTTTGATGGTGTCTTATTGCGCTGGAGAAGCTATAAATTTTACAAATGAAAATTATATGGAATAGGCTTCGAACTGCGGTGGAGCAAAAACATCTATCAAAGCTATCCCTACTTAGCATTTAAAGCGATTTACGACGGAATTAAATTTCAGCGAAATCATCGAAGTTTTTTTCATCGAAAAAAGTTTGCTAGGTTCCGTTTGTTGGCGCTTTAATTAATTTGCATATATAGGCCTCCACTCGTTTGTTGCCCCAGGGCCTCTAGATCTCTAAATCTGGCCCTGACGACATCATCATCATCATATGGATAAAGTGGCAGGACAACTCTGCCATATTTTGCGACCAAAAAATGTCCCCTAAGCTGAAAGAAATGCTTACAATGCGTTCCCACTGTTGGCCGAATTACAAAAAATATGGGGCAAATTCACAGCAGCTGAGATGAAGATGCTTTGCATGAAAGTAGGAGTAATGCAGTAATATAGAAAAGGTGCTTATGTATTAGATTTATGGTAGATAATCCACAAATTATCCTACAATTTTATTAAAAAAAGGACCAAATGGACAGATGTGAAGGTACTAGGGTTTTTTTTTTGTTTGTTTCCGGTGATGAGGGTGATAGTTTAAACCTTTTTCGAGCTAACTTCTTGATAATAGCTTACGTACCCGAGAAATACTTCCTATGAATGTCAAACTTCTGTGAAAAATAACTTACTCAACCATTAACCATGGGTAGATTTCTAGCTCACGTTGGTGGGTTGGACAAAAATCTAGTAGGATCGAAAATCAAATTTTTGACTTTTGCTTACCTAAAAAAGCACATCACATTCACAATTTCAATGTTGTTTGTATGCCTCATTAGCTGTGAGAACTCCTGAAAGGAAAAGTCACATAAATTAAATCTTATTGACATTGTCAAGTTGCAAAATGCTTGGTTGCTGATGGACTTTTGTGGCAAAAGATATACATATGAATTCTAAAACAGTCGTGCATATTAAGAAGCTATTCGAATCCGATCGTTGAGGAAAAACGGATCCTAGCTACAAAAAAGACTCAATTGGAACCTATGAAGTGTGAACGGTAACCCGGTTGCGTATATGAAAAAGCTACTTCAGTACGTCCCCTCCCAACAACTTAGTTAGCATCTTCGATGTCGATACAACATTTTCTTTTTGAGGGAGGGAAATGAAACGCCGTATGAATCTATACATGTATGTTCATAAATTCAGCGTAGCGTTCAATCAAGATAATGTTGATCAATGTGGATTTACTCGTTGAACCAATTTGAGGTTTTTATAAAGCGTGAGAGACGTTTTGGGTCGGTTCAAGCTTGAATCGTTAAGATCATTGTAGAAGCAAGCTCCTAGATGAAAATTTTGTTTTCGGGAGAGAGCAGGGCATGCGCAAAAAATGTGTAGAGTTGTCTTATCCTTCTCCTCATCTACACAACTCCTACAAAAGTCGTTTGAGTAAGCGCCAAGCCTTGTTGCATACCTGCCTATCAGTCAGTGTCCAGTGATGACACCAATTTTTGCACTAATGCGCGATCAATTGAAGGTAATCAAACTCTTAGAGCGTCTCAGATCTAGCCTAGGACAAATCTGCTTCGTTGTCAGACAGGTAGTACCGCCTGGTCATCTATGGTTTGTTTTTTCTATTGCATCCAGTTTCAATAAGAGTTTGCATGGTATGCCTAAGGAGCCTTTTTCGGGCAAGATTGAGAGAGTAGTTCAAAGTTTGGCGAGCTCGTCAGCCTTGCAGTTACCCGAAATGTCTCTAAAAACAGCTAACATCTAACCAAATAAAGGTAAATGTTTTATCGACATTCAATATGAGGGATGCTAATCGAGTATGATAATGAAGATGTTAATTAAGTTCATTGCCTATATGTATGGAAGGACGTACGGAAGTAGCTTTTCCATATACGCAAGCCGGCTCACAGTGTATTTTGCAGTCTTTGATGAAGAAATCACTTGAAGCATTCAAGAGAATGAACCATTTTTTTATGGACTTATATTTTTTTAATTCTTTTTATCTAATAGAAACTGCATTGTTGAAAATTGCAAACATGATTCGAATGACTTCTGCGGAAAGCTGCAGAGACGAGAGACATTAGAATCTGTTGAACATCACCTGCATTATTGGCAACTAGATTTAGCAGGTTTTGGTCATTTATTCGAGGGTTAGCTTTTTGACTTTTGGGTAATATTATAGACTCAACCCTTCTTTTGAATGCAATGTAAATATATTTGACTGATTAAACGCAAAAAAGTAAATAACATGCAATTAAATATTTATTTATTCCCTTTTAGATGAAAGAAGCATTATTCTCGTTGGATTTCACATAAACATCGATAGACCGATAGCGCTCAATCAGCCTGGAGACTTTTCCGCAGATATAACTGTACCAATCAACGGTCGATGGATCTACAATAACACCCGAATATTTCTTGATCATGGCAATCAAATCAATTACTGGATTCACGTTCAATACGGAACCTTATCCTACCGCAAGTTGGGCAACGACACAGCTTCCGGTAATCCTATAGACATATTCTCGCCCGCTGAAATTCCTTTCGGCTTGCCACCAGAAACTCACAAAACTACCGACTTTTCTACATTAAATTGCGAAAAGTCTGCCACAACAGTTCGTCGTTCTGCGGTGTGCAAAGGTCAGCTTATTTTCGAGGATAATTTTGATACTTTTAACGATACTGTCTGGCAACGAGAGGTTCGAATGCCTCTGGATGCTGATGACGCAGAATTTGTGTCATACCAAAATCGGTCAGAGAACTGCTACATACACAACGGCCAGCTACATATTGTGCCAAGTTTGCTGTCTGATTTGCCAGGATTCGATAATGTGAGAGTTCGAACCGGAAGCTTAGATCTAGGCGTGGAGTAAGTAGAAGATACCTATACAAATGTCAGCTCTTGAAATAACTTAAGACTTACTCAAACAGATGTACAGCGATTATTGACGTTGCACAGGAGTGCACAAGGAAAGCTGAGTTTTCACTGATTCTGCCACCAGTGGTGTCGGCAAGAATTCGAACTAAAAATTTCTTTAGCTTTCGCTATGGAAAGATTGAAGTGCGCGCCAAGTTACCCAAGGGCGATTGGTTATTTCCATGTAAGTTTAAGCAGGTAGAGGCTGTTCGTTGCTTTTAAAACGACGAAAATTGGCTCAAATCAACCGTATGTAGGTACAGGGTAGTTCATATCTCTGGTCTCTGGACAGGTCATACATCAAAAATCTGGCAACTATACAATGCAATTTTACGATAAATTCCTAATAAACTTGGAGGAGTTATTGCATTAGTTATATCAATTGCAATTTCAATAATCATGACATTTTATAATTTAAGAAAATTCCGAGGTATTAGATTTTACCAAATTAACCAAATTTTATTTTGAATTATAATTGTTATTGTAATTTTATTGACATGAATCAGAGCTCGACATTATTATATTTCTTATATTATATTGGAAACCCTTTAATTAGTAAATGATGAGATAATTTATTCTCGGAAAAGGCTGCACTTAGTGGAGCTATCGAATAGCAAAGACAATTGAAGCTTTACAGGCACTTGCATGCATTTAAAAAGTTAATAAGGAGGAGTAGTCATCGCTTAGAATTTCAGACAAATTAGTCTAACGTAATTTTTGCTAAGAGACTTGTTGAGTTGCTCGTGCGAAAAATGCCTCTAAGGGGTAAATTGGTGATGCTATTGTCGCTGTCGGATTAGGCCTTCTATCGGATTTGTGCAAACGCACAGGTGGCGTTGGACATGATCGACGATTGGTTAACTATAAAATGGGCTCCCGGTGAATCGTCTTATAATCTAGTTTGTTCTATTTACGAGGAGACTGTCTCAACTACCACTACCACTTAAGGGCGGCACATTACTCCTTTCCCAAATGGCTCTGCTCTATATGCTCTAATCAATATTCCACCCTTTGATACTGTATCTTGCTAGAGCTGCAGACGGAAGGCGTTCCTCGCCGATTGGGTGAGATTGTTTCCGACCTTAATGGAGCAGCGAGAGTTCTCCATCGTCATCCTGCACAATCTGACGAGTTTGGCAGGTATGCCGAAACTAGACATGGCTCTGTATAGCTCGTCTCTATAAATGCTGTCATATGCGGCCTTAAAATCGATAAAGATGGTGAGTATCGATCTGGACTTCTTGGGTTTTTTCCAGGATCTGCCGAAGTGTGAAAATCTGGTCAGTTGTGGACTTACTGGGCCTAAAACCGCACTGATAGGGTCCAATCAGTTCGTTGACGAATGGTTTCAGGCGTTCACACAGCATGGCAGACAGGATCTTGTATGCGATGTTGAGGAGACTTATACCTCTATAGTTGGCGCAGTTAAGAGGGTCTCCTTTCTTGTGGATCGGGCAAACAATGCTGAGGTTCCAACCATCAGGCATACTTTCCTCTGACCAAATCTTGGAGACGAGCTGGTGCATGCTCTCTACCAAATCATCTCCCGCTGCCTTGAAAAGTTCGGCAGTTAAGCCTTGTTGGATTTCAGTTTGGATATTGCTATCCTCACTTCATTTTGGTCAGGTGGGCGGGAGTCTTGGCTTTCATCACCCATGTTGAATGGTTCATTCTGCCTGACAGCGGAATTTGTGTCATCATCGCCGTTTAACAGTCTGCAGAAATGGTTTTTCCATATCCTCAGCACCGACTGTGTTTCCACAGTTGCGTTGACACGTTCTTTTTACCTTTTGGTAAAACTTCCGAACATTGTTCCTGGAGTACCACCTCTCTATTTCCTCGATCGCGCGCTTCTCATGCTCTTTCTTTTTCTTCCGGAGAAGCCGGTGTTCTTCCCTCCTCATTTGCTCGTAGAGCTCACGAGCCGCTCTCGTCCTTCTGTGCAGCGCCGCTTCGTAGGCACGTTGTTTTGCTGCATGCGCTTGCCGGCACTCTTCATCGAACCAGGGGTTTCGTGGGGGTGGTTTGGTGAAACCAAGCACATCAGTTGCGGCGCTTCTGATGGCTTCTTGGCATCGATGCCACTGGTCTTCAGCACTTGATGCTGGCAGCACAGGACTTCTCGAGAGGTTGAGGGATACGCGATCGGCAAAAATTCTGGCGGTTTGTTGCGCTTGTAGCCGTTCAACGTTGAATCTCCTCATAGTATTTCCTCGCTGTTGTGGTGTCTGGGATATCCGCATACGTACCTTGGCTACAACAAGGTAGTGATCCGAGTCTATGTTGGCCGCTCGGAAAGTTCGGACATCTAGAATACTGGAGGAGTGCCTTGCGTCGATCGCAACATGGTCAATTTGATTGACGGTTTGGTGATCTGGTGACCGCCATGTTCCTTTGTGGATATTAAGGTGAGGAAACCGTGTGCTAGCTATAGTAACATTACGTCCCGCAGCAAAGTCAATTAGCCTAAGTCCGTTTCCAGACGTGGTGTCGTGTAGGCTATGCTTTCCGATTGTGCTACCAAATATGTTCTCCTTTCCTATTTTGGCGTTAAAATCACCTAGGACGATTTTAACGTCATATTTAGGACATTGCTCATATGTTTTCTCGAGGAGCTCGTAGAAACATTCTTTGGTAGCATCATCTTTCTCTTCTGTGGGGGCGTGAGCGCATAAAATGCTGATGTTGGCGAATTTAGCCTTGATGCGGATGGTTGTAAGGCGTTCACTAACGTGTCGAAAGCTCAAGACTTCTTGCCTAAGTCTGCCGCTTACAACGAATCCACATCCAAATAGACGCTGCTTCTGTTCCCTATAGCAATCACCGTAGTAGATGTCACAGTTTTTCATTCTTCTTTTGCCCGGTCCATCCCATCGCACTTCCTGGATGGCGGTGATATCTGCATTGTAGCAGGTTAGGGCCTCCGCTAATTGTTCGGCTGCACGTGGTCTATTCAGGGTTCGAACATTCCACGTGCAGATCCGAAAGTCATTGTCCTTCTTCCGTTTTGCAGGGTCGTCAACAGTGAATCCGTCCGTATCCGAGGCTTTTGGTTGCCATGTGGTTTTTCCGTGGTTGGGTAGTTAACCCTACGCACAACCCCCAACCTGGAGGACCAGGCCCTAAATTGACCCTATGACAGCGGGTCGGGTAATCCGTTGTCAGTAACCCACTTCGGGGATATGAGCGCTGCCGTTGGCCCATAAAGGGTTCATCCGCCACCATCTCTATTTCAGCACCCTGACTAGTGCTGAAAAAAAAAAAAAAACCTTACCGACCTTTGCTCTAAATATGTCAGAGTAGCTCGCTTTAGGCATCTGCCATCCCGACTGTTGACAACACCGTTGATTCAATATGGCGAATTCATCCGCTGTATGTCCTCTTTCTGACGGGCTCATGTAAGACCTCTGAGACTCATCAGCCAGTCATTCCGACAGAGCATTATAGTGTTGCTACTTCTTTCGTGTTAGGTTATTAACCTTTGAAGAAATTGATTTATAGCTGGTTTACACTGCCACGAATGCATTTTTGCACGAAATAAGAGAGACAGATCTCTGCGGTCGATGATTTTAAAGATATAAGAGTGAGATAAGCGATCAAACAGTCTACATTCGGCTGCTACGACGCAAATTAACATTACCGATCAAAATACGTGTCACATACTTTTGCATGTTTGGTAGTGCGGTCCGTTACTTGCAGTAGATTTTTAGTATCCTCCGTGGTAGACTTTTGTGGCGATATAAGCCATTACCCAGAAATAATCTGCAACGCACTTAGAAATAAAGGCAGCCCATAAATTCACGCCGTCCAAGAAAATATTCTGTGCTGTGTAGCAAACGTTCAAAACGGCGAAGGATGGCTGAGTTGTGTCAAAAACAGATGAATCAACTACGACCGCATGGCTTAATATTTTGATAATTCAGATAAGAACTTTTCCAAAATAGACACGAACCAAATTTTGTCACTTTTTATAGAAGCCTGCCTGATTAATCATCATTATTTATTAATCAAGAAGCTCCGACACCAAAGTATCTTCTAATATTTTACTATCGTACCATCAGCATTGTGAAGACAAAGCCACAGCCACATAGAGTCACATACAGTGATCTATATAGATAGTGTTCCTAAAGATTCGGAAGACAATTTAAAATTGATTGGGAAATAGGGATTCGAGCTTAGTACGAAGCCATAATGAATATAAACACAGTTTTTCTGAATCCTCATTAGACTATAGAAGTCTATTTCTTGCATCTAATATACAGCTGTAACTTATAGTGAATAACAATGTTTCTGATGAAAGTATTATCTGGCCTATTCGCTTTAAATTTTTCAAAGAATGTTGAGCTATTTCTTTGCAAGAGGAAGCATATTTTAAAGATAAAATTTGTAACTCAGAACCACTTATATAAAATCAAACATTGTCTGCAATTGACTATGGTAGATGGTAAAGTTTGCAACGCCTTAAGCAAACATAAGGAAAGGCTACAGTCCGCTTGGGGCGAACAGTATGATACCCTATCCTTATCCCTATGTACCCCAAAGATGGATAGCATTTTATTTCATTCTATGAAATTTATCGACAAAAAAATATTTTTTTTAAAAACGCCCCCAAAAAGTGGGCGTGGCCAAAAACTTTGTATGGGCGATATATTGAGAAAATAATTGGCTTAATATAATGTTAAACATTTTTTTTCGATTTCTATGAAAATTTTCGAAGAAAACAGCATTTTAGTGAAAAACGCCCACAAAAAGTAGGCGTGGCAAAAAACTTTATATGACAAATTAATAAAGATGGGCAGTACCTACATATCTTGTGAAGGTTGTACAACTTTATCTCTTTAACTTAAGCCTTAAAACGGTTTTTTCCAAATTGTGGGCGTGGCAGTGGGCGTATTTTGAAAATTTTAACATTTTACCATTTCGAGACCCTAGGAAGTATATGTTCCAAATTTCAGCTTCCTAGCATAACTGTAAAGGCCTCAAAAGTTGATACGACGGACGGACGGACGGACATTGCTAAATAGTCTTAGATTTTGGTCCTGATCATAAATATATATACTTTTAGGGGTCTGCGACGAATATTAAGGGGTGTTACAAACTATGTGTCAAAATTAATATACCCTTAGGATAGGGTACAAAAAGACGTTATATATGTGGAGCTTCGTCCAACAAGATGGATTAAATAGACATGCAGAAAAAAGGTGTTTTAATAATTTAGCTGTATCAGCTGAAATTAAAGGCTAAGAAAAGACCTTATCGTTGATTGTTGCTGCGCAATACTTCAGTGTTTGTCGTCGGGTTATAATATAAATAAAGAAAAATTTCGAGATTTCGCAGTGGAAACTGCACATCTGCTGGTCGAAGAGTATCCGTGGTATAATCTTGCTCCTTTCGTCCATAAAGTACTCATCAATGGATCAGATGTAATTATCAATTAAAGAGAATTTTCAGAAGAGGCAGCTGAATCAACAAATGGAAAAATGTCAAGCGAAGTTACAAATGAAGATCTACTGCACAGACTTGTACTTAGTTCAGACCCTTTTACTTCAGAAATTACCCCGCAAAAATTAGAAATTAGAATTGTTATGTATTTAGTGTGGCTTAAGGATTTTCTATTCTACATAATGTAGGGTCCGCCAAATAACTTTTTTTTTTGAAACAGGGCCCAAAACATCGAGTATAGCTTCGGCTGTGTGGCACGTAGCACCGTCCTGTTGAAACAAAATGTTGCCAATCTCCTCCTCTTCAATTTTTGTGAACAAAAATTCGTTCAACATGGCCCGATAACGATCGCCATTGACTGTAACGGCCACTCCTTGTTGTTGTTGTTCGCTGTTCAAGCGTATACACAGCCATATTCGTTCAGCGGAAGGATACAACTAATTATCTGTCAAATCAGACATGATCTAAGTTTTACCATTCGCGAAATAAACACTAGTTGAAAAAAAAAACCTTTGATGGCGGACCCTTTATATGCATTTTATTGCGTTTCTTATTATGTGTTCTTGTTTTTATTTTGAAAAATTATGAATCTAGAAAGAAGTAGTCTGATTTTAATTAAGACTTCGGTAAGAGATTTATAATGATTTGTTAATTTTTTTTGAGCGAACCCCTTTTAAACATCACCCTACCAAATTTTTTGTATTTCTGTTCATGCGATTAATGAATACAGTACATCCAAAATCCGTCCTTAAATTTCATTGAATTCTGTCCAGTGGTTCTCATTCTACAGATTTATGACCGCCTCCCCGTAGAATTTGAACTACTGTGCATCTGTCTGAATCCCTGTTTAGCACTCTTGGAATTTGTCTTGTTTCTGTGCCCGGATGTCTTTTGGTTTTAATACAGAAAAAGATCCAATCTGTTCATCTTATATAACCATCTCTGCTAAGTTGTGACCATTTTTTTACATCTGATGTTTTTTTTAATTTTTTTTTACAGTTTAACATGCACAACAACAATTTTTTTTACCAATGTATAAGTATTCGTCACTCCTTACTTTCGGACTTGGTTTTTTTTCGATTTTATTAAATCTCCAAATAATGTTGTCTCATTCCAAAACCCTATATCATATGAAACGTCTCTTTTTACAGTAATCCTACTCGAACCATTCGAAAACTACTATGGCTTCACGGGGTATGCATCGGGTGCGATGCGTGTCGCATTTATTCGTGGCAATGAATTTCTAGAGACTTACAATGGTAAAAATATTTCCGGCAATCATATTTCCGGTGGTGTTGTTTTAACAACTGGTGAAAGGCTACGCGATATCTGGCTAAAGAGTCAACCCCAACCCTCACATTTAGGCGATGATTTTCATACCTATACCCTCACTTGGACAGAGGACTATATTGCGGTTGCCGTCGATGGCAATGAATATGCGAACATTCGTGGAGGATTTGCTAAACTTCATGATACGGAGGATCTCCATCAGGCGGGTCGTTGGAATAATGGTCATGCCATTGCACCTTTTGACAGAGAAGTGAGTTAATTAAATTACGCATTCGGGATGGTAATTATTATGATTTATTTTTTCTAGTTCTTTTTGACACTCGGCGTATCAGCTGGCGGACATTCAGACTTTCCCAACGAATCATTAACTGGACAAGAGCGAAGACAAAAGCCATGGAGAAATCATGATCATAGAGCGGAGTTGAAATTTTGGAGAGATCGTGAAGTATGGCTGAAAACTTGGAAGGGTGACCAAATAGGCCTTCATGTGGATTATGTTAAAGTTTATGCTTTATAAATTTTAATTTATTTTACAAGAAGGCAGCTCATTAACCACTGTCTGTAAACGTTTAAGACTTGAAATACCGACTTAATAAATTAGTGAAAGTTAAATGGGACGAGAAAACAAAATAGGGTTTTTTGTCCGCGAAACAAACGATGTTTCTGTAATTTGTTTGGGTTAACTTTCTTATGCTTTTAAGGCTTTTTGTTGGATGGAACGCTCAGGCACGACTACTGGTACATGGCAATAGTCTGCGGCACCTAACATTAACCTAAAAATGATGAAAAGGAGCTATAGTCATGAATAGCTGCTTAGATGTTCGGCAATCACCACGTCAGCCCCTGGTGCGGGCAAAGGCAGGACAACTGCAGAGGAAGGCCCAAAAGGGCACCTGCGAGCAGCTTGCAGTCGATTCTCCTAAGAGATACAAGGAAAGACGTAAACTTGTTTGGTATGTCTGCACCCATCGCAGTCACGCCACCGAAACTTGTGTTCACGAGAAACCCAAGTATTAATGAACAATGAACTTCTTCTAAAGCTTGCCTAAGAAGGTCATCGCAGATCCCATTTCTCTGGATATTAGGGTGACCACAAAAGATTCTTTGTGTTCAGCTTCCCGACCAAGTTTAGGGAATGCTTGAGTTCGAGCAGTATATTGGTAAATGGGTTGGGCTGTGCTTTTAATGCAGCTTTGCTATCACTGCAAACGCAAATGCATCTTGCTGCCCTCTACCTGTCGTTCACAGTCATAGCCATTATTACGGCGAATACCTCCGCTAGGAAAAGCATACGCATGTTTAGCCAAGGGGTAGCGGGGACTAATATTTTCGCGTTCGCGAGCGTGCACGTGTTGAGTAAAAATCACGAAAGCGTGACAAGTCTAAAAAAAACCCGCCGCTATCGGAGCATATGATTGGCGTCAGCGATCTATAAGAAACTGGAAAGCTGGGAACCCCATAGGCTGGCATTCAGTCAACTGTTTTGTTGAACCAATGTAAAAACTATAGTATGTACTGGATCCGACTCGTTGTTTTTTTTAACGTCGGGAAGTCCATTAAGCTGGCAGTGTGTGCAATTTGGAAAGACAGAATGAATTTCACAAGTAAAGTAGGGTTATGGAAGCTTAGGCATTTCGCAGCGTTCTTGGCGACATCGAACATTTGGTCATTCTGATCTTGCAATATCACCATTTCATGGAAAATGGCAGAGTATTTCGATTTCGCTTTGGTAACAGAAGACAGCATTGGGTTGGTTGGTTTTACCACACTTAAGAATGCTGTCAAGGTCAGAATTTAATAAGCTTAACATACGCTACCGTTCCAGCTTCGCACCCAAAAATGAGAGTCGTAAGCCCGGGAACGAATATGAGAAGCTATGGGTACTGCCAAGGTATCGATTGAAGTGACAGAAATGAGATCATTGACTGAGAGACAGAGTCGGAGACAACACATAGCCTTGGGTAAAGCCAGCATTTATTTGCTGGGTTGCCGACTTGAAGCCGCACAAAACAAACTTAAATTGAACTGTCCAAAATGTAATTTCTAATTCATTGAAGACAGATATCATTTGTTGAATTTATCGTGTGTCTCTGTGAGATATAGCAGTAGCAGTAACATGGATTTCCATATTCATTATTAGAAAAAGTATGGGGGTTACAATTCACTGTAAGTTAATCCTGAAAAGCGCATTATAGCATGCGCTACACTTCTCATGGAGGACGTGTATTGTCAAACACTTCCTCCATGAGAACTAGCTAGTTCTGTGGTAAATTTGGGCAGTCTTTGCTAAAGTACAATAGACCTCTAGATCTAAGGGTTTGTTGCTTCGGATAACCCCTCCCTAAATACAATACAATACAATGCAACTGGGGTTGGCATAGAATTTTTAATTGTAACAGGTAGGTATTTTTCAAATATTTCAAATTCAAATTCCATATTAAAAGTATACAATTTATTTTGACTAAACATATAACGCAAAAGTAAGACCAAAGCCAGTTTATATTTGTTTATCTTTATAGGTACATTCTCCGAATGTTACAAAGTACGGCCGACAGCGGTCAATTTGCTAACTGAACTTCTTAAATTTTTCCGAGTTACCCATTTAATTGCTTTATTAATCAAAAAGCTATAGATTAGTCGGCATTTTCAAAGGTTTCACATTTTATAAATGCCGACTTGTACATATTTACAAGTTTATAAACCTATACCCAATGAAAAACCCAAACTCACATCTTATATTTTATAACGGTTTGTTATAATAATTCATTTAATTGCTCAAATTTCTGATTTGCTGACTCTTGAATAGCTTAAGGGGTTCCACATACCCCCAAACCACCCCATACCCCTACCTCACTACTTCCCTGAATGCCGGCTTCTTAAAAGTTTTCACCATTCAAGCCATATTAAATAATCTGACGATTTATCGGCTTTGCAATGATCGTGGAGGGGTGAACGAAGATTTGCCTTTTTTTGGGACGGGCTGGATCCTTTCCGTCTTCTCAGAAAGCGTCCTGAAGAATAGGATAGGTTAAAAATCGTACGCAAAACGCAATGGTTTTTCCAGCATAGGATAAAAGAATTGATTGATTCAGAATATGTTTCGGTATGTTTTTATGTATTCGTTGGGATCTTAGGCGAGTTGTAAAGAAATTTAAGTTGGCAACACTATTTTAACTGACGGCGATTTTGTCAGCTGTCAAGTGATTTATTTTTTAGTTTGGTTTGACATTTGCAAGGGGTACGCTGAATTCCAAAACGCAGTAATTCTACATTACTGCTCAATCAAGCGATCCAAAATACAAACTGCTTACTATAACGCAGTGCATACTTTTCTAAAACGCATTGTGAACGCATCAACTGTGCAAACAAAAGCAAACAGAGCATGGTGAATGATTATGATGCGTAACAAATGCAAAGCAGCGCAAAAGAATTTATAACCTGGCAGCCGTAGAATTCAGCCGTAGTCTCGGTGAATGGGCCCATATCAAGATTACCGTTGATCCCAATTTTCATAAGCGAATTTTGTTTAGCAATGAAACTCACTTTTGGTTGAATGGATACTTCGATAAACAAAACTGCCGTATTTGGTTGATGATAATCCTCAAGTGTATGTTGAGACACCGTTACATCCACAAAAACCGACTGTTTGGTGTGCTTTATGGCTTGATGGAACCAATTATTTCTTCAAAAACGATGCTGGCCAGAACGTACCAGTCAATGGTGACCGCTATAGAGCCATGATTACTGACTTTTTCGTTCATAAACTGAAATACTATTGAAGGAAATACTTGGTAACCACCTAGTTTCACGTTACGGACCCGTGAATTGACCTCTAAGATCGTGCGTTTTAACGCCGCCGCTTGACTTATTTTCTGTCGGGATATGTGAAGTTGCTAGTCTACGCCGATAAGCCCGAAACGATTGACCACTTGTAAAATAACAGTCGCCGCGTTATTGCCGATATACGGACACAAATGTTGGAAAAAGCCATCGAAAATTGGACCTCCATACTAGACTACGCCCGAGCCAGCCGTGCCAGAAATCATATTTAAATTATAATGCCAGGAGATCATCTTTCGAATAATAAAAATTTAAAAAAATCATCTTTGTTGAAGTTCTATACATCTTACAAAAAAAACACCTTTATATACGGCAAACAAAAGCAAAACAATGTCTACTCTACTTGACGAGAAGGAGGAACTCTGCTGTTTGGTATTTTTAATTTGAATTTACAATATGTACATTTATCTCTACTCTTAAGTTGAAAAGCTCTGAATGTTTGCACATTTTTTTTTTTAATTCATCTTTAACATGTTATCATCACCGACACACGTCATTATGTCTTTAATCTTTCCTTCATTTATATTAGTCTAATTATCGCATAAATAAATTTTTAGTTGACACTTTTGACATATCATCGTACATACGGATAGCTTATTGAATTTATAAAGTCGAAGTTAAATTAAACAACAATTGCATCTTGAATTAAAGTGGTGTCTTTTCAAAGTGTTACTCTTTTTTTTTAAACTCTCTTAAACTAAAAATCAAATATTATAAAAAATCAAACTAAAACTATGCAACTAAAAACATTTAATTTCAGTTTGTTGATGCAATTAACTATAGGCGTACTATCGCAAGTGCACTATGACATAAAGATATTAAAATACGGTGAGTGTTGTATAAATTTGAAATTGTGTTTCTCGAAAAAATAAAATCAGCCAAAATTTAGTAGGTGTTATCTTTTATTTTAAAATTTCTTTTTTGCTGAAATACATACATAAATTCTTTCCGATTTTGATACAATTTCTACAAAAAAGTGAAATAAATAAATTTATATAAATACCAAGCGGACTGTGATCACATTAATAGAAATGTTTCTTTATTTTATTTCTTCTTTTTATCTTATGCAATGTTTTTTGTTAATTAAACTATCGCAGAGCCTTTTCGTAAACTAAATTTCCGGAGTTGTGGCATAAGTAAACAGAGCTGATGGATTCCCTACACTTGAACATGATACATATAGTTGGCCTTGAGAGAAGCATGGATATTCTAAGTCAATTGCGTGTAATGATTGTCCTTGTGGCTTATTTATTGTCATACCGCATGCAAGACGTATTGAAAATTGCAATCTTTTGAAGTCAAAGGTATAGGGGCCAGTAATAGCTATCATTTAAATGCATCATTGTTTTGCGATTTTAGGACGACTAAGCAAACACTCTTGTCTTTTAATGGTATCAAAATAAAGCTAATCACTTCAGAATTTTTTTACAAAACAAAATTACTTAATTGTGATTTAAACATTTCTGTAAATCTGTTTTAATTACTTCACTGATAGAAATCGATTTCAATGAACAGCTGATATTCGTTTCTACAATTTGGAACACAAACGTTCCACTAATGTGTTCGATTCTCTTTCTATTCTCAGCTGTCAGTTTTGCTTTTAATGATTAACTCTAAGGGGCCAGTTAGGGGCCAGTTATAGCTATCTTTGAAATCCATCACTGAACATTTTGTTTTCTTAATTTAAGACGACTAAACAAACCATATTGGCTCTCAGCGGTATCAAAATAAATCTTACTGAATTTTTCTACAAACAAAATTACTTTATTCTGATTAAAACTTTTCTTTAAATCTATTGTTATTATTTGACTGACAGAAATCGATTTCAATGAAAAGCAGATATTCGTTTCTGCAATTTGAAACACAATCGTTCCACTGATATGTTCGATTCTCTGCTGTCAGTTTTGCTTTCAATGATGAACTCTAACCTATACCAGTGGCCTTCCACTGACAGAAATTTTTCAATGATTGCTATAACCGACTTGTCAAAAAAATGAAACAACTATTCCACTGATGCATTTCAATCTGGTGGAATCATTGGAATACGTAGAATCAACACAATTTCACCTTTAAATTTTACTTTTCAAATCGTTTCTTCAATAAGATTATTCATGCTTTTTTGACTGCTAATATTGTTCCGTTGCACAATCGAGGATGCAACAACTACTGTGTGACGAATCATATAGTTGCATTCTTCTTTTTTGCATATTTCACAATGCTTTAAATGTATCTGTACCGCGCGAAACCATAAAAATGTACCGAAATACATGCGTTATTTCACGCACGCATAACACTCACATACTTATCTCTCTTCTAAACATTGCCACTTGAAAAATAAATGGGTGTCTAAAGTTTAAAATAAAAATGAGCAACTTTAGCCATATTTCATAGTTCCTCAGGGTAGGTAGGTAGGTGAGGGTCAAAAAAAAAAAGTTATAAATTTCCCTAATGAATTTAGCAAGACACAATTTAATATATTTTCCCAAACTTCCTAGGGATCGTTAAAATTTGACAAAATATTTTATTCATTTTTTTTTTTTTGATTAGGTGATAACGTTTTATTCTACCACTCAAAGGATAACTTCACCGCGATCAACGAAACCCTGCCACCAATTAAGATTGATTCCAGTAATGACTGGACTCTTGTCATAAATACTATACCGGAAACACCACCATCTCTAAATGAAACTCTTCAAGTTCCAGTCTTTATAGAACCACCTAAAATTGTGACGCAAACAATTTCCTCACTGTCGACAAGAAAAAAACCTTGCAGTGATTTTTGCAGCGGTGATCTTATTTTCGAGGACAATTTCAATTCAATGGATTGGACAAAATGGCAGCGGGAAATTCGTATAGCACAGGATGTCGACGATGGAGAATTTGTTTCATATCAGAATCATCCCGAAAACTGTTACGTCAACAGTGGACAATTGTATATTGTGCCAACTTTATTAGCCGAGAATCCAGGATTTGATTCTAATCTGGGAAGTAAGCTGGACTTGACGTCGGGGTAAGTTGTTCAACTTTAGAAAGGTTTTTTATTCATTGAAATAAGGAGAAACTACATATGTACAGCTGCACCGGTGCTACTCGTCGTGAGTGTATTCTAGAAGTTGATCCGCACGTATTCTTACCACCGATAGTATCAGCCAGGATTCGAACCAAAGAATCATTCAACTTTCGCTACGGAAGAGTGGAAGTACGTGCGAAGTTACCCAAGGGTGATTGGCTGTTTCCATGTGAGTAAAAAAATTATTTTTCTAAAAACTGAAGTTTTTAATTTTTAAATAATTTCCTCAGTAATTCTCTTGGAGCCCCGCTATAACACTTACGCTAGGGACGATTTTACCTCTGGTCAGATGACGGTGGCATTTGCTCGTGGTAATGCCGAACTTACGGATAAAAATGGTAACGATATTTCCGGAAGGCGTCTACAAGGCGGAGTTTTGATCTCAAAAAAGTATCGGGAAATTCGACTCCCTACAAGGCTGATGTGGGATCATGCGGGAAATGAGTTTCATAACTATTCGCTCACATGGACGAGTGTGTACATTGCCCTGGCAGTTGATGGCAATGAGTATGCGAGAATTGGAGGTGGATTCCACAAAATGGGTAGAATAGAAAATGCTCGTTTATGGAAAGTGGGTACCAACATGGCACCATTCGATCAGGACGTAAAAGACTTTTATAAATTTTTATATACATATAAGTAAATTTGAAGTGAATTATTTTCATTTGAACAGTTCTTTATAACTTTGGGCGTGGCAGTTGGAGGACATGCAGCATTTCCTGACAGTGATACTGATACTTACAGGGATCCTGCCAGTGAAGCTAAGAAGCCATGGACAAATTTGGACCCCAAGGCGTCTTTTAACTTTTGGCACGCGAGGGATGAATGGAAGAGAACTTGGAACGGAGTCGATACTGGACTGCATGTGGATTATATACGTGTTTATGCTCTTTGAGCAACGCTTAGAACTGTGCGTTAAGAATAATTGAGTTGAATAAATCGAGTTGTAACTGGTTTTTATTTTTTTTATTTTTTTGTAATGTCTTAATGTCATCCAAACTTGTCATCCAGATGACCGTCTGATCGTACCATAGTTGTTACTTTCTCTGCATGGGTGAGACTTAAAACCGCGATATCTCCTTCAAAACGGAGATTCTAAGAACAGTTCACCGTTCACCGTTTTCGGGACTTACATTTTTGGGTTGATGTCCTACGTTTTCCACTAGCTAAAAGTTGGAGTTGCTATCAATAGGAGCTAAATTTTTTGAATAGGTTCAAGTCCGAATTAACCTACTTGAATCCTTACAAAACATAGTATACCCAGCTGTCATCTACGACCGTTGGAGCAAATACACCAAAAACTCGTCTAATTTTTTTTCAGATCAGACACTTAATTTTCCTTGAGTAATATACCACTTAAGTGATAAAGAGCTTAGATGTTCAGTACTTAGAGCGGAGACTGAATCGAGCAAAGTCAAAACATTCAAAAAGGAAATTCTTGCCGGGGTTCTTTGCTTTCTCCACAAGCGTCGCAAATAGTTGTAAGGTCATTACGATAGTATATATCTCCCCTTGAAAGACCGATGTACATAGGTATGCCTAACCAATAGAAAATCTTTGGGGTGTCTCATTTCACGAAAGCACCAGTACCTGAATACATCTAATCCTGGCCGGAACCATTCCTGAACATTGGTGAAAGTCGACTTTGACTGTAGACATACCGGACCTTAAGCCGCACTGATTGAGTCCAGTCAGCACTGATTGAGTTCAGTCAGTGAACAAATAGTTTCAGGCAAGATCTTGTATAAAACTTGTGTATAGTTGTTGATCGTTCTTAGTTAATAAATGTTTGTATTTTATATCTAATTTGATACCTACCAATCGGTTGCGTATCAAAGACTGGTCTTATATTCGATAATAGCTACTACATATTTCTGACCAATAAAATGATTAAACAAGAAGAAAAGTCCATATTTCAAATTGAATTTCACATTGGTTACGTAGAAACGTCGGAACAATCTAGGTCCATTGTTTTTATTTTTTATTTTGCTACCAAACAAGACCGAGGTTTTAAAGACCAAGGCAGAGACGCTTGGCCTGAATAACTGGAAGCAGCGCGCCCGGGATCGCAGAGGATGGAAGGCAGTGACGGTGCGTCATACAGCTAGGTTCCAGAAATCGAGTGTTCTATATTTCGAACGATTTGGTAACTTCGAATTTTTTTCGAAATCACTTTGCGTGAAATTGAAAACAGCTGATGATGTCTGTCATTTGACACATTTTTAAAAGTGTTTTCATTTTGGGAAATTTTTTGCTGGTATATTATTTTGTTGTTCACGCGTTTTAATGTATAATGAATGAGTGCTGTGTTAGATGCTGCGAGATTGTAGACTGAAAGGTTTAAATACACACAAGAAAAAATAAAAAGACCAAGGCTGAGAGATATATCTAATCCGTTTAAAATTGGAGAGGCTGTGCATGTTATAAAAGTTGAAAACGAATTTTCAATTGTTATTAATTGTAAAATTAAATATTTATATACCACCGTCTAAATAAATGACCATTCATAATATATAGCTCTGCAAATTGTGGAACTTTACCTTGAGCAATCTTCAATTCCAGTCACGTTGTAGCTAGCCGTAGTTTTGCGTTTTCTTGGCGAAGAAAACTTCCAAAGGTCAATTGAAAAAGATGCTGATGTCGCTTTGGGTCAAAGCACTGTATTTAAAATTTTGACAAAGGTGCTAATGATTTTGTTTTTTCCATCCACTCGCGTCTTTCTATGGCGGACAATGAGTGTTCACATCTTATCTCAAATTTTCCAAAAAAAAACTTCTGTGACATTCGATAACTTTTCCTAAAACCTCTTCGAAGATATTCACATTCCTCAGACTTGTTTAAAATATAATTTCTTACTTTGTTTTCACCATTTCACAATGACACAGATCGATTTGAAATCATTTTGAAATCGACAAAATCGAATTTTGGAACACAACAATTTCACTTTGGTTCACATTTTCGATCGATTTCGATTTCATTTCGAGTGAAAGTGAAATGTGGAACCTAGCTGATAGAGACATTTTAGACACTTATTATTATTTTAACTGCTAAAACGCATTTCCGTCCTGTCTACACTCCTCTTTCCTCTATCGGTCTTCGCTCCACGGTACATAAAATTACTCTTATTTTCAGATTATTCCAATTACAAACCTGTTTCAGGGAAATCCATTGTGATTGTAAACATTTTTATTTGGGAGAAATAGGCACGTCTTATGTCTTCATTCATAACATTTGAGAAATGGAGTCATCAACATGTTTTTACAGAGAGAATAATGTAATCTCAACAATCAGCTCTTGCATTAAAACGACCGATAAATTAGTATATATTCAAATCAAACAAAATTACAATTTTTACAGATGGCTCGAAAACGACAAAGGAACAGGGTCTGAAACTATGAGAGTCTGTAAGACTACCAGTGTCTTCCAATCTGATATTCTGGCTGTCCTCAAGGCAGCGGAGCTAATGGAGATGAGATCCATATCCGGAAGAATATTGCTATCTAAATCTACAACCAGGCCGCGCTTAAGGCAATGGAATCAACTAACATCAATTCCGATATAGTCGGGAACTGTCGCACAATGCTCAAGGCATTATGCAATCAGAACCGAGTGAGACTGCGCTGGGTGCCAGAACACTGCGGTATTAAAGGCAATGAGCATGCGGATGAGTTTGGAAGAATAGGGGGGCTACTTAATAGTGGCGAGGTTGCTAATATAAAACCTCCCCTCTGCATAATAAAGGATTCGATTGAGCAAATAACCCCAAGGACTACCAACCTAAGGTGGTCAAACTTAAACTTAGCAGAGATAAGCTAAGAATACTAGAAGGAATCCTGACAGGACTCGGAGGGTCAGATGCAGACATCTGCAGATTCTGTGGTGATCTGCAGGCTGCTAAGGATATACCTCACATATTGTGTGAATGTGAGGCAATCTCACGTAGTCGTAGGAAATTCTTAGGTAGATAATCCTTCGAAGCTTTGGAGGAAACAGACGGTACAAACTTTTGTAGGGTAATTGGTTGCTTAAAAACGGAAAGTGTTTAGAATCTTTGTCTACCGTTTTGTTTTAAAAAATTTCAGCCGGTTCTCCAGGGATCGCGATGGTCCCACTTCGGTGCCTAGTGTTGTGTGATGACTTATTTCACACCCCTGTATAAACATAACCTAACCTAGGATATATTGATAATACTAAGACGCAGTTACATATTCTGTATTTATCCTTGGCTTTGGTTTTGTAGTGTTGGTTTAGCTTGGCCCTGAATGCAAACTAATTAAGCAATATTCATGCTGCTAGCCAATTTTATGTATCTTTTAAATTGAGTTGGATTTAATTCTCTTACTGGAGTTTGGTTGGTTGAGAGAGTTACCGTATCACTGTGGTTTTTATTTTATACTAGCTGAATGCCTGGCCTAGCCCGTTTGATAGAAATTAGTTTTACTATCCAACTAAATATTAACGATTTTAAATCAGAAAATATATATTCCTGTGAAGTAGCTTAGGTTATTGTATTCGAATTGCAACGACAGATTGCTTGGTATTAGCTCTGACAAATTTAACATCTACCCATGTTTTTCGATTCTTCTCTGGCATTTGTTAATCTTCTCGAATCTGCACTACGATGAAACGATGCAACGATGATTGGACCAAATAAAAACCAACTATTACAACATGTAGGACTTCCTTTATTAAGGTATGAAAATCAATAATGTCATGCCGATTCTCAGGTGCCTTTACTCCTCGATTTTGTATACTAATTAAAGTGTTATCAGTCCCGACTTGAGTTTACGTACTTGGACTTATGTCACAACTATTGTGGGATCTAGATGGCACTGTAAGCTCTGTTATCTTAAAAGCCATGAATTTAAGATAACAAAATATATTCCTGCACATTTTTAGGCCATGATCTACCATACCTCCAAATGTACTTCGTAGGCCTTAAAGAGGACAAACAATTTACTTAGCTATTATTATATGGGGATTTTTTCAGCTTCATCTTCTATATACCCGACGATGTTACGATCAAAAGAGACCGAGATTATACACATCCAATTTTTTTACTGCATCTCTACAGGTACTCTTGTTGTACCTTAAAAAAATTTCGTAATGCCTCCTATTTTGATCTGGGCGTTCTTAGAGCTGACTTGATGCATCAGAATTAATTAAACTCGTGTGAGTTCGATTCCTCTGTCGGAATTAGCATAACATATTGAGGATGTTGTATGTCAGTAAACAGCTTTTCAGAGATGTTTGCAAGGTCGTGTGAACCATTAAAAACATAGCCAACGTTTCTGCCTTTACTGTTAACAGCGATTATTTCGACGTCGTATTCAAAAACTATAACTTTGAGGTAGTTCGGGACTTTATCTACCTCGGCTCCGCTATTAACTATGACAACGATATATCGTCAGAAATCAAGCAAAGAATTACACTTGCCAATTGATTAGTAAGGCCTTGTCGAGAAACACCAAGGAGACTCTATATAAGACCCTCATCATCCCAGTCCTGCTGTATGGCGCAGAAGCATGGACGTTATTAAAGGCGGATGAAGATCTCCTTGGTCGTATCGAACGCAAAATTCTTCGAGTGATTTTCGGTCCCGTTTGCGTTGACGGGCTTTGGAGGAGGAGATTTAACAGCGAACTCTACGAGCTGTACAGCGACATCGACCTGGTCAGAAAAATACGGATTAGTCGTCTAAGATGGCTGGGACATGTAGAGCGAATGGACACCAACGCTCCGGCCCGAAGAGTCTTCGAATCCAACCCGGAGGGACAACGCAGTAGAGGAAGACCTCGAAGGGGACCTCAACCAACTTGGAGTGGGCAACTGGAGGCAGTTAGCCAAAGATCGTGCTAACTGGAGAGGCGTATTGGTTGAGGCCCAGGTCCACCCCGGACTGTAGCGCCACCTAAGTAAGTAAGCAGTATTCAAAAACTGCAAAACGAGATTTGGAAGGAACGGGTGAACAAGCTAACCTAAGAGTGAGAGTCCACAAGAAAATCACTACGTCTACCTTGGAAATTTCGGTACCACACATACTGATCGGGAACCTGTTGATTAAAACGAAATAAATTCCGAAATAACATCATTTTGTTTACAAAAGTATATATATATACATTTATTAATTATTAATAGAAAGATTTTGTGTAAATAGTTAAAAACTATGCGAATTTAATTCCGCAAATAGACAATAAAATATGTTCCTTTAAAATTAATGTAATCATGTTACGTATGCGTATGAAAAATTGTTTTTCTTATTTATTAATAAACTAAAGCTTTTTCATCTTAAAAAATAATATTTTATAATTTATTTAAAAAATAAAAATAAAAATGGATGAGTTTTATTAAAAAAATTAAATATATATTGAATTATTTTTAGAAATTATTTATTTAAATTTGCAGACATTGACAACATTGGCTCTTTAAGTACTTCTTAAAATTGAACCGTGTAGTGGACATTAAAACTTTTTAATAAAATGCATTTATATAAGGGACAGCTAAAAAATATTGTATGTAAAAAAATTGTATTCCTTTTACAATTCCATTAAATATCACGAATATATAACAAAAAATTAACTAACATATTATACATCAATTAGATCTTAATTAAGAATTTCTTAAAAAGAAAAATGTTCTCTATACAAATATATGTATTATTAAAGTTTCTGCATTTCAGTGACATCTTTTAAGTTTTTCCCTTTGACAATTTTAACACGCAAAAATCCATCTTCATCATCTGGATTGTTGGACAGAAGTCGATCTTCATTTGGATCGATTTTACTCGAACGACAGAAGAGTCTGAAATTGTAAGAAGAAGAAAATATTTAAAATTGATTAAATTTAATTAAAAAGACAAAATGACAACTAGGGATTTAATTGATTTTAGGCCAAAGCAAGCTAATAGACAAAATGTTGCATATTAAGGATGGAATTGTGTTTGTTAAGAAGGAGAGGTAGTAGCGCATTGCTGTCATAATTTTACGCTTAATTAAGATAAAATCTTCAACACTAGACGACACAACAGTTTTGCAATCGAACTCGTTTAGCAAACCTTAAGTAGGTAAGCTTGCTGCTCCTTTGTCAATAGACTTCGTATCCATTTGATGTATTCCAAATAAACTATGAACATAAAATATATATTTAAATAAATTTAATTTTAACACAAAAATATATTTATATTTTGGTTATTTAAATTTAAATTGCCAATTTTTTTTTTAAATGAACAAAATTTAAGCAAAAAACAAAGTTAGATGATAAAAAAATGTAATAGAGTTTGTTGTAGAAACTGGATCATAAAATATAATACAAAATTTGCTGAAATTCACTTCGGCTTATTCTGAGTTATTGGTGTTTTTGAAGACGAACTTGTGCGAACAATTTTTACACTCATCCAAAGTATTCAAAATACAAAAAAATATCAAAATTGTTACAGCGGTTTTTATAAAATATCAAACAAATTTTGATCTCGACACTTCTAAGATCAAAAGAAATACCAAAAATAGTATGGTAATAAAACAAATTATGCAATTTAAAAAAAAAAAAACCGCCCAACTAATTTTGCCTCGATTACACGGCCATTTTTTCGAGTCATTTAAATGACGCTGTGACGTCAGGAAAAAATGTCGCGTAAGAGTGATATTCAAACTACGATTCGTCACTGGTCATTTGCGAAAAAATTGCAATCACACGAAATGACTATCATCGTCAATTTTGTCCCAAAATCAAGTGACGGACACTGCGAGTCATTTACGATTTTCCGTTGGGATGTCATTAAGCGAAAAAAGACGATCACATGGTTTGCCTCATCTAAATGACAAAAGTCATCTTTCCTATTTTTTCGATTTCGCGTCATTTATCTGTTTTGCGATCAGACGGTAATGACCAATGCGAAATATAAAGCTACTGTCATTAAGCGTTTTTCTCTCGACGAACACCCATACGTGCGACTTTTTCAATTAAATTAAATAGCAGTGAAAAGAAAAAAAATTATTATAATAAATAAAAAATGTCAAAAAGAACTTTAACGATGACGGTGGAAATTGCGGAGACGGCGTATTTAGTAGCGTGTGTGCTGGAAAGTACTGAAGACAATGATTACGAGCCAACGCGACGAAAGCTGAACCTGAACTATATCGCCGCAAGGTCCTTCGTATGTCAGCCAATTCGATTATTTGTTAAGGTTGGTGAAGCCACACATCGAAAAAGAGAACACAAATATTCCCTGCCCACTGGTGAGAGTTTTCGATCGCTGCAGTTTATAATTATTACGACCTTTTGCCACGAGACAAAAATCCAAATGAAAGCATTTGTCATTTGCGTAGAAAAATGGCATGGCTGGAATTTCGTGCCTTGTAATTTTTTGAAGGCTGCCGTTCCAGATGACTTCTTTGAATTTCCGCTGTGCATGATGTCAACAACTTCCTCTGTGTTTGTGAAGATTTCCTCAGTTGGATCATTGGACGGATTCCCACTGTTAAAATTTGCGATGATGCTTCTTGATGAAGTTCCTAAATTATGTTCACAAATCATATCCACAAGTATAGAAGTGCTGTATAAAAGCAGGTTATTAATATGCCAAGAAGTTCAACAGAATTTCAAAGTTTTGTAGATGGAGAAATAGTTATACATTTTCACTACAATTATATCCACATCAACCCGTGGAGTAGCAAATCCAGGTATGACTGCATGTGGACTACATTCAACACCGCTCATTAATTTTTGGTTCGAATACACATTATTCGAACACTTCTCTGTCGACCACCAAAGTCGAACGCCAAGTTATATAGCAATTTCAAGTCCGGCCATTATGGTATCATCAAAGTTTCCAATAACCTTAGAACTCGTTCCACTTGGATTTTAAATACTTTAAAGTGACAAGCTTATCAAGTATAAAAATAAAAATACAATTTGTGAAATGCTTTCAAAGCTAGCGGGTGTCCCAAGTGAGCGCCGGATTTGCCGCCATTTTGTTAATACTAGTTTTTAAGTGATTTTTTTGTGACAACTGTCTGTGGTACAGACCACGCGATTTAAGAATATGGAGAAATATTCAAACGAACAAAGTTTAATTATTGTAAAAATAACAACTATGGTGAAAGCTTTGCGAAACGTTCGTCAATGAAAGGCTACAGTCCACTTGGGGCGTACAGTATGATACCCTGTGTGACAATACAGCAAGTACTGGTGGAACAATCGAAAGAAAATACCACACTTACTCTTGCCCTACTTTCAGGACTTCATTAAAACATCCAAAAATATGGCGGTCGGTAAAATCGACAAATGAAATCCACAAACTCTTTTAAATTAATTTAATTTATTTTTACATTATATACAAATATATAGGTTAACTTAAACAAACAAACAAACAAAATCACACAAATAAATAACATTATTTACAACATCCTCATATATACACAAAACTCTAACACTGACTTATTCAATAGTTCATGACACAGTCACAGCAGAATGTCACCGCTTTCTCTTCAAATTCCCAGTGCTGAGCGTAGTCACTGCTCACAGCGTCAAAGCTGAATATTCTTAATTTCTGGCTAACTTTAGCGCATTGTCCAGTGTTGCGTCTCAATACTTTTATGCTAAACTTTTTCGGCTTGCACGTATAGTGTCCATACCAGCAGTTCTTGTGCATGCATTTAATGCTGCGGATGTAACGCGGAAAGTAATCTTGTCCCAAATCCATCCAATGCACCTCTGCTTTGCACTCCCATGGCCGCGAGTTAAAGACGTCCTTTGTGGCGGCGGCAGGATTGGCCATTTTCTCTACAAACACTTGTCGAGCATTACGCTTCTTCGCCACTTGCGGAGGGGTTTCACGCCTTTTTCTTCTTCGTTCTTTTAGTACGCCTGTATGATCGACTTCCCATGCTGGAATACCTGCATACGGATTATTATCCTCGGCTTCGTCCATGAAGAAATCGCCATGGTCGTGTGCTGAAGCTCGCTTAGGTCCACCACGTCTGCCATTTGTGGTAAGATCGGGCAGCTCAAAACTCATGTACCTCGCGTTGAATGTTGTACCGAGAATGGCTTTAAGTGCTCTCTCTGGTAGTTCTGGACACTGGATATTTCGCACATCACAACAGGTTATGTGCACCAGAATCAGGCAAATCGACACTAAAACACTTTCCATTCTCTGAGCTACAGAAGTTGTGTCACCACTGGTACGTTTTGTATTTAACTGAGCGTACAAGTCTGAAAGCGATTTCATTTTATACAGTATTCCGGAATAAAGGGATAATTGGATTACTTCGTCGGGTTATTCCCAGGAAGATTTGCGCGGAAATAACCGGTGCAAGATGCCAGATTATAACAGGTAAGGGGTTATTTATTTTATGTTTGTGGGTTTTACATAAGGCAGGTTTTATAGTTTCATATGTTGTGGATTAGCATTAGTAGGTTGTAAATATTTTTTAAAACACAATAAATTTATGGGAACGTTTTTTAAAACTGAAACTGAAAAGTCCAGCATCGATGGTGTTCTCGGGAAGGTCTTCTGGGCTTGGGAAATAACTACTAAGGAGTGCAGGTGTGCATTCCCATGAAGCCACTCCATAATAGTTGCTCCCTGTGGTGATACAATATCATCCTCCCAAAGCTGGTGTCTGGCGTTGAAGTCCCCTCCAATTAGTGTGCTCGTTACACAAATTGTTGATGGTCGTCAGATCTTGAAGTATGTCTCCTCTTGGCGCTGCAGCGGTTGTGGACTGATACAATCGACAGAGTTTCAATTTCAGTCACCTTGATGATGACGGCTGTTATTTCCATGCTCGACGAGCTATTATTTGATGGTATGGGGGCCCTTGAAGTAGGTGCAGTGGTGGTCCTTGGTGTTGGTGCAGCAGGGCTCTTTGTGGTTGCCTTCGCAGCTGGCTTTGTTAGTGGTTTAGCAGCTGCCTGTGGCTTTGTTGTGTTGGTAAGGGCGGTGACAGCGGCATAGCTCAGACCAGAATTAATGGCCTTCGACGCCGAGCTCAAGGTAAACTTGTGCTGCTCCTTCTTCTTAAGAACAGTTTTTTCGGCTTCCTTCTCCTTGTATTTGGGACATCCCTTGTAGTTTGCTGGGTGTCCAATTTCTTGGCAGTTGGCGCAGAAAACTAAGTTGTCCTTTTTGTTGTCTATGCTTCTTGGGTAAGTGCTCAACCTTGCACTTCACGCAGCGGTATTTCATGCCGCAGTTGCTAGCAACGTGTCCAAATTTTTGGCACTTTTTGGTGTGATAGCAAAGTTCTTCTGAAAATAGCAGGAATGTCGCTATTTGATTCCACGTGGACAACGAAGTGGTTGAACTTACGATCAGTCCTTGTGGTTTTGTAAGGGGTTACCTCAATAGCTTTTACACCTGCGCTTAAAAGCTCTTCTTTAATTTCATCTACCTTGTAACTGCGATGAATTCCCTTCCTCCTTGCAGGTAAACGTGTTAAACTCTGTTTTTATTGATTTCAGTAATTCCCTTATTACGTATGGTCGTTCCTGGTAATCGTGGTAATAATTGATTTATTGCTGTTGATATTGTGCACCCTGTAATCCCTTAAGGTGCTTGCTCAGCTCAGCCACATTAAGTTTGTAGCAAATAATTGGTGGCATCAGGGTAGTTTTTATGACTGCTGGCGGATTAGCTGAATTCGATGGTGTTGCTGGTTTTGTGCAAGCTGCAGGTGTTGGTGCCTTGGTAGTTGTCAACGCAGTTTTTATGACTGGCCGATTGGCCGAAGATGGTGTTGGATATTTGATGGATGCAGCCGGTGTATGTGATATTGTTGTTGTGGTTGGTGAAAACGTTGTTGCAGTTGCAACCGGTGTTGATGAATTGGATGTTGTTGCTGTAGGAATAGGTGGTGGGGTTTCCAGCTTCATCCTTTTTCTGGAGGGCACTAGCTGCAATTCCACTTCCTCAACCACAGTTGCATCCTCATCACTGGAGGAGTCGTCATCAACTGCCGATTCTGCCTCAGATCCTGATGTTTGATCCGTGTCAATACCATTGTCTGACTCTTCTGAGCTTACGTATTAAGGTTCGTTGTCCTCCATTCTCTCCTCAGCGTCGTCGTATTCCTCGTCTGCGGGCTGGTCGACGTAGAGCTCATTGACTATGCCTAGCTTTTCGTGTAGGGAGGCTAGGAAAGCATTTCCATGCTCTGCTACTTCCGTCTTGATTTTGTCAACGAGGCCTGACAGCACCTCGTTCACGTCATCCTTCCTTTTTTCTTTTCTGTCCATTTTGTGTTGGCTTCAAAATTTTCTTTGGTATATTTTTTTTTTCCGTTAGGGCACTTTCACTTAATATTATTTTTTTTCTCAGCGCATGTAGGCATCCTTTGCTGGTACAACAGGTAGGTAAAACCTGACCAAGTTGATGCTTTTTATTATTTAAATGTTATTCTACGGAGCAAAATGAACCGTGCACTGTGCTTGTTGGTTGAACACTGTGAGCGTACAAGTCTGAAAGCGATTTCATTTTATACAGTATTCCGGAATAAAGGGATAATTGGATTACTTCGTCGGGTTATTCCCAGGAAGATTTGCTCGGAAATAACCTGTGCAAGATGCCAGATTATAACAGGTAAGGGGTTACCTTGAAGGCGGCCCTACCTGTGAAGGGGTGATATGATTCGTTCGCAGTGTTTGTGGGTTTTACATAGGACAGGTTTTATTGTTTCATATGTTGTGGATTAGCATTAGTAGGTTGTAAATATTTTTTATTGAAGTGCAACTTTTTTTTAAAACACAATAAATTTAAGAAACTAAAATTGCTTGGGAATGTTTTTTTAAACGAATTACAATAAACGTCAGCATTTGCGGATTTAAAAAACTAAAACAAAATTAATTTAATAACGCAAAACACGAAGTAGCTGTCAAATTTTATTTTTACTCTATTAATACCCGACAGAATGGGGGGTTCAATGATTTGGAAGTTATGTGGAACGTAATTGCATGCAGAGATGTATAGGGTGTTTTGAGAGGTATAGGATTTTTTGTAAAATAAATCACATTGTATCAGCTCTAGCAGATTTAGTGTTAAACGGATGCAAAGACAGCCAAATGCCAGAACCTTTGCCGATCGCATATTTCTCAAGACATATTACATATGTAAGTATGTATGTAAGTTATTATTGAGAATATAACCTTAAAATGGCGCTGCACAGAAGGACGAAAGCGACTCAAAGTTGGTCAGAAGACAACAAGTAATTGATGTTACCCTGTCAAACCAAGTCTATCATAAATTGGAAGGTATCGCCAGATAGCACCTTATCAGATCACAGATACATCGAATTTCAAATCTACTGCGAACTTTCACCTTCGCAAGAGAGGAGAAATCCGAGAAAAACGAACTGGCCACGGTTTAGAGAGGAGCTTGCCAACTCTGTCAAAGTTCCACTCAAACTTATATCAAGACAGGAAGTGAAGAGGTTTGCTCAGGATCTGAACAACGTCCTCACCCGCTGCTTTGAACCCTGTTTCTAAACCCCCCGTAGAAGATCGGTACCCTGGTGGAACTCCGAACTGCAGTGTCTTCGTAAAGAAACTAGGAAGCTACTAAATCGGTCTTTAAAAACCAACTTAGTGGAAGACTGGAATCTTTATCGATCGAAGCAAAACGTTTTTAAGAGACTTATTCGCAAGTCGAAAAATGACTCCTATAAAAAGTTTTGTGAAGAGGTCGAATCTCTAAGTGCAACTAGTAGGCTTGTTAAAGTCCTCCAAAGGAACAGACCAAGTAAACTGGATGCAATCCTTAAACCTGATGGCACGTACACTGATACAAAGTCGGAGACTTTCAGTCTTCTACTTGAGACTCACTTTCCGGGAAATCAGGTAGTAACGTGTTCTTCAGCCCTTCAAACGACGGTGGCTACATTTGAACCGACGAATACCACGTGGCACAGCTGGTATTTTTCATCGGCAGTGGTGACTGATGATGCTATCAAATATGCTATTGCATCTTTTGAGAGTTTCAAGTCACCTGGTCCGGATGGAATTTATCCAGTTTTGCTGAAACAAGGTTTAAGTCAGGTTTTGCCAATGTTGAAAAGAATTTTCACCGCGAGCTTGGTCTTGGCCTATATACCTTCCCCATGGCGAATGGTTAAAGTGGTTTTCATACCAAAAATTGGTAAGTCTGACTACACTCTAGCCAAAAGCTTTAGACCCATAAGTCTGTCTTCCTTCTTACTGAAAAGTTTGGAAAGACTAGTTGAGCTGCATGTGCGCAAAGTTGCTCTTCGATCACATCCTCTCTCTGAGATGCAACATGCCTATCAGCGCGGAAAATCCTGTGAGACTGCGCTTCAAAACCTTGTTGGTAGGATTGATAGTGCTCTTGACCGGAAGGAGTACGCGTTGGGCATTTTCGTCGATATTGAGGGTGCTTTTGATAATGCGACCTTTGACAGTATGTTCAACTTAGCCAGACAGCATGGTGTAGATGAAACTTTGGTGATGTGGATTAAAGCAAGCATCTTCAGCATCAGCATCTTTTCTGAGGAGAATCGACTGTAGGCTGCTTGTAGGCGTTCTTTCGGGCCACCAAGCTTTTGCTAAAAACTTAAATGTGTTGGGCTTAAGCGACACCACTACCTGCGGTGAGGAGGATGACACAGCAGAAAACTTTCTCTGCAGTTGTCCGGCCTATGCTCGCATCAGGTGGCGGATCTTCGGGGCTGACGTGGTGAGTGCCGAACATCTAAGTCTTTATCACTGAAGCTCCTTCTCGTTTTTCTTCGAAAGACGGGAAAACTAAGTACATTAATGTAAGGTGACTGAATGGTAGTACAATGGACCTGTAGTTGTGTCTGAGCGCTCCATCGGATAGTAGCAACCTCCGACAAAAAAAAAGATGTATTCTCTGTTAATATGGCAACTAAAGACAGACATTTAACTACCCAATGTTATTACTTTTTTGTTAAACTTATATCTGGAAGTTTTCCTGGTAAAAAATTCTCTGTAAGATTTGAAGTCTTTATTTCTTGACTCTTGAGCCTCTTTACTTAACATCCCGATCGGAAATAAAGCCTCACGTACTATGCTAGAGCCGTGAATTAAAATTTTATGGAGTTCGCGTTTAAAGAAGATGATGGCGATAGTGATTATTAACAATTTCAAACTCTATCTAAGACTGTAGCTGAATCTTAATTTATTTCTACCGCAATCCAAGAAGAGGGAATGCGTCATTCATCGTTAGGCAGAAGACCAGTAACACATTGGTATGTTGGACTCTTTCTTACTAAACTCTTCCCCCACATTGCATTTGCATTACTTCGTGGTGGACCTGGTACTTCTTGCCCTTTTTGACAATGTTTCATTAGGTTAAGATTTGCTCTCAAAACGACCAGCTATGTTCCAGAAATCGAGTGAAATAAAATCGGAATTTGCAAACCGAGTGAATTCGCGTTGAGTGTCCCTCGATTACTAATATAGAAATTACCTTCAGTGTAATTGAGAACAGCTGATATCTGTCACTTAAGGGCCAGCCATAATAGACTTAAGTGGGATTAACCTTATGTCGAAACCAAACGAAAAGTCCACTCAATTTTCTATCAATTTCTCTCAAAAATTCTAGTTGCCCATAATGAACTTAAACAAAACTACGCAAATCAAGCAAACTGTCAAAAATTTTATATTCGAGCAAAGGAAAAGATGTGGAAATTAACTTTTAAACTACCATAATTGTTTCTTACTTCTTAATTGCATTTAAAAAATATAGTTACAATATAAAGTGATGTAAAGTGAAAATATAAATTGTTACTAAACGTCTCATTTATTTACACTCTCCGTAAGCCCACTCAAGACAAAGAAAATTTGACGAAACTTAGCATAATCCCCTTATGGTCATGCTGTACTGTTTACCGAGTATTTAGATATTTCTTTAAGCTAGCTTAAGCTTATTAAAGGCCAGCTTAATGCTCCCAGATTGTGCTTTGTTTTGCCCTGTACTCGAGCGCGTAGAACACTCAATGGGACAAATCAACTTCAACATTCGTACAGTTGCAAGAGCACTTCAAGATCTTAACATACATAAATCCGCTGGTCCAGATGGTATTTCCCTTGTCGTTCTGAAGAGGTGTTCTTCCACGCTGGCAAAACCACTGCGTAAGCTTTCTGTCTGTCTTATCCTTCAGGGCTCTTTCCGAGAAAATGAAAAACAGCATTTGTCCAGCCCGCCCCAAAAAATGCGAATCTTCCTCCCCCTCCTCCACCCGACCAACTGTCAGCTTATGAAATGTCTTGAATCACGAAAACTTCTTTATGACCTGCAGTACGGTTTTCGTAGCAACAGATCCACTGGTGATTTCATGCCATATCTAACCGAAAAATAGTACCATGCGTTTGATATTTCAAAGGCATTTTACAGAGTTTGGCATCAAGCTCTTTTGTCGAAAATGCATGCTTTTACAATTGATGATACCCGTCTTCAATGGATTAGAAATTACCTTTCGGACCGTTCAATTCTAGTCGTTTTGGACGGTTTCAAGTTTACAACTCAACAAATAAATGCTGGTGTCCCCCAAGGCTCCGTTCTGTCTCCGACTCTCTTTCTCATTTTTATAAATCTGTCACAACTAATCCAATCCATTTCTTTGCTGATGACAGTACCCTTAGCTTCGCATATTCGTTTTATTCACGACCCTCAACTTCGGGCGTGGAGCTAGAACGGCAACGTATGTTAAGCTCATTAAATTCTGAACTTGACGCATTCTTAAGTGGGGTTAAACCACTAGAGTATTATTTTATGCCTCCAAAATATTTATGTCTGTTATCTCTAATGGCACTTGCATCGTCATGAACGCCAAGAACGCTGCGAAATGTCTAGGCTTCTTTAAGCGATGCAAGAAATATTTCACCAATTCTGATCTGGCTAGAATCTACAAGGCGTTCATTCGCCCAAAACTGGAGTACAACGCTCATATCTGGTCTGGTGCACCAATAACATATTTGAAGCTACTTGACAGGATTCAAAAACGTGCGGTAAAACTTATTGGCGATCGAGACATTGCGATATCGCTTGACTCTCTTAGCCATCGTCGCAGTGTCTCCTGCCTGTCGTTGTTTTATCGCTACTTCCACCATAAGTGCTCAAACGAAATAGACAGTTGAATTCCACCTCTACGCTAGGAATGCTCATCAGTTCACCCTAAAGCCTGTATTCCGACGGACAGTGAAATACAAGGATTCGTTTCTTAACCGTATAACGCGAATGTGGAATGCTCTACCACGCACTGTTTTTCGAGCACATTATAGTTTACAGATATTTAAAACCAACGTGAATCGGTTTCTTCTTTTTCCTAATCCTTTACGTCCCTAATGACCGCACTGTGTTACTTCATTATAAGGGTATACAAAACGAAAACACATGAAAAGAAAAAAAAATCCCTTTAGACGCTGCAAAATTATTTTATTGAAAATTTTTCTGGTTTTTTATATTATTTCTTATTCCATTAGTGATTTAAACAATTTGTGCTGTAAGTACGCAGACACAAATTGGAAATTGAAGGTGCTGCGTATTGGCAAATATTGTCTAGGACATAATAAATTTGTCCCTTTGTCCCTGCGATTCTTCGATTCCTTAGATAAGATTTGGAATAGCGAAGCACAGTTCTAAAAATGTTGGAGAAAATAATTGCCCCATATGAATTGGTCATGTTTCAGAGTTTGTCGATAAAGGGGATGAAAAGTGTGGATGGGCCGCAAATTCCCATCCGATCTTTGTGTTCTCTTTTGGTCTTCTATCGTAAAATTCTGCGTCGGCTTTATTCATGTGTTCTACTCGGTCGTGTTTGCTTCGCTTTATACAGAAATCAGAAACCAATCAGCAACCAAGAATAAATAAATGTTGGAGAACGAATGAAGAAAACAAAAGAAATTTGAAAACTGAAACAAAAAGTCACGGAACGTGAAAAATCTGAACGTATGAAAGCCCGAAGAGTGCCCATGAAACGTAACTAAGTTTCAATGGATAAGTATCTATGCGGTAACAGAAATTTCTCCTTGAACGGAATGATTGTGTAGATTTCTTTTTAAAAATGCAATAAAATGAACAAAATTAAATTTGTTTCCATGTATTATGGCTTTATTAGTAAGAGCAAACATTTCCATTAATTATAGAACACAATGCCGTTCAAGTGACTGTTGATGGTTTCGGGCTGTACCTCGCAGATTGCTTGGTTGAATCGTTTTCGTATTGTTGGCATAACATCGGTGATAACACGATTTTGGGAATTTGGTGCCTAAAGGATCGATTGTGGTATGGGCTGTGTGGTGTAGTGCGCTATCTTGCATGCATCCAGCGGTCGTCTAAATTCATGTCTTTAATTTCAGTAAAAAAAAAACCGGTTAACATGGCTCTGTAACGCCCACCGTTGACCGAAACTTTGTTTTCAGCTTCATTTTCGAAGAAAAATAGTCCAATCCACACCAAACTGTAACTTCCGACAATAACGTGCGGGTTTTCTGAGCCCGGATGCGACAAATTTGTTCGTAAACGTAACCGCCAAGTTGAAAATGCGGAAGCGGATGGTCGTGCAACTTCAATTGCTGGGTCAATTTGACTTGGTAAGCACACAGAATCCGAGAGCGTTGCGCAGAATACTCCTCGGGATAGTGCGTCAAATGTTGAGCTGTTGAGATCGATGCTGAGTTGATGTTCGTGAATTGGGTCCGACGCTCTTAGTAACAGCAGCCACATTCTCGTCTGTGCGCACCGTATGACGACGGGGACCATGAGTGTTGTCTACTATCATACCAGTCTCACAAGTTTTTCCACAAAAAAACCTACTGTTTGGGCTACATAGCATCAGAAATAAGTTTTCAATATATCCCAAAGTTGTTCAAGCGTAAAGCGACTTATTTCGTTCCGTGGAGGTATGATACTGACTTTCTGTCAAGATTTCGAGCAGGAAACAGCTGCCAGTGTCACAATAAACTATGCTTTAAAAATAAACCACTAGATGGCCCATCCTGTAGATACTGTCATGTGGCTGACGGTGTTCACTCCCGCAACTAAAATAGCGACTACTCTAATGGGTCGAAGCTTGTTGCTTTCGGTATTTTCTCTTGATTGAGAGCATCGTCTCACGGGAACAGTCTTAAGCTTCAGCTTATTTTAGGAATTCTCCGCATAGCCTTCAAAAAATGTATCCTCGGGCATCTCCATTCTTAGGATTCAATCATAATACTATATTCCATAGGTCGGGGCTGAAAATGTATACATGTGTTGCTGTGGGGTCCTGTATCAGCTGCTTATCCTTGAGGTAATCTTCTATCTTCCGGAGAAGATGCTGTGGCACCCTGAAAGTGTTTGTCACGACGAAAAGCCGGAGTTGGCAGAAGTCATTCGGATAGATAACCTTCGCATAGTTAAAACAATTAAAATAATTGTTATCGATTTTCTACCAACCAATTACTTATTATCTTTGAAAAAAAATTCCTAATTTTTACTGAACATAAAAGTCAAACCATTTTGAGTTGCAGCTGTTATAAAACAAATTTACACAACTTTTGAACCAGCATTGTTGGCTACAAAGTAAAATGCAAATTTAACTTTATTTATTTAAATCTAGATTTATAATATAATTCAAATCCAAGCTGAATCAAGATGCCCGTTCCACTTGGCTGCTCGATTATTAAAATTTAAGACGAGTCAACTGGTAGTGGAGCGAGTTTATGTTTCGGTTCAGTTTGCGCTGTGTTGAAACGCTAACACAGTACTTTGCATGCTCCTGAAAGTTGAGTGAAAAATCTCTTGTTGGATAAAAACTTGGAACAGAAAAAATTCCTAAGAACTACAGAATTCCTATCTGAGGTTTTTGAAAAGAAAAACTCAAAAATGCGATGGGATTACTAAAAGTTACAAAATCACTATATAATTGTTTTCAACATTTCTTTCTTCACTTTTGAAAATCAACTTTTAGAAGTGCTAATAGTAATAATTCATTGCTCAGTATTCCTGAAAATAATAAACCGGGCTCGCACTTTAATCCCCAAAGAGCATCTCTAATCCATCTTAAAGGAAAAATCGCGAAAATTTGTTTCACATAACTCAGTACCTGCCCCTATAGTCATTTTAATATTTTTCAAATTTGACAGACGTTTCGCTGGGTAATTCCAATCGAGAACTACTTAAAAGTGATCTTCTTGTCAAAGTACTTAAGGAAGCGCATACCTGCAAAGGGGTAGTATTCGCAAAGATATTGTGGGTTTTTTGTAAAAGGCTTGTTTTATTGCCCGTAAACATGTATTCTCTCATCTGTTGTGGATTAACATTAGTAATTTGCGGATAGCGATTATTGCGATATCCACTTTTTAATATTTTGGAAGTTCTTTTTTTTTAAGAAAACCATTCCAGACATATTTTAAAGGCTTTATGACTTAGTTTCGCCTTGTTTTTAAGTCAAACATATATTGTTCTTAAATGCTCAGACAATCAATCAAGCAGACTTTAGGTGACGACGGCCTTTCTGGGGAAATCGTTTACGTCGGAAACAAGTAACGGACGTATCGAGAAAGTGTACTATTGTTAACCTTGAATTTGTTTTCACATTAATCGTCGTAAAATAAAGAACAATCTATACAATATACGTGTGTTTTCGTGAGAATAACATCAAACAAACTATACCAACAAATTTGTTGTATTTTGTGACTGTTCCAATTTGTTAAAAACCGTGAACGAAATGGAATTATTTTAACTCACATTTGACTTAATCAAAACGGGTAAAGTTGTGTTTTTGTTGTTGTTTATTCTACATGTTCGAATTTATGTCGTTGTGGAATAAATACTTCCCACAAAAACGTGTCTTTGCAAATAAAGTTCCAATTAGCTTTTGGTTGCTTTGCCAGTTGTCAAAGGGAGATTTTATTCCTATACACAAATGTATATGTTTTGGTTTAGTCTTTTTTCAGACAAGTTACCAAGATCTACATTTGAACAGAGCTTAAGAATCGTGCTCAATGTTTGAGCTTGACGAAATCAATCGAACTCATTTCACAATTGGTCTATCCATTCGCGTGCCGTGTTGCATGTAGCACCGTTTTCTTAACCACATTACAGCTCATGCATTTTTGGCTAAAACAAATCTCTCTTAAATCCTTATCCATGAATGCGTGTGAATCAAGTAGTTTTATTGTTAAGTTAGGTGTCGAATTGCGTCATTTCTAGAAAGATTTTGCGCAAATACAGCACAACTAGGACCCTTAACCTCATTCACAGAACGCGTGCGGACGTCGCTAGGCTGGTGACCGTTAGTACGGGCCGCTAGGAAGTAGGCACTTATAATACCCACTACCGTCGATGACGATAATGAAAATGAAACCGTATTTCACCCGACTTTGGGTAGACTCTGAGCGCTTGGGAAACCATTCCCCGATTCCACCGGGTGGATTTGAGCTTTCAACCCTAAATTCCAAAGACCTTATGAGTGGTGGTGTCAAAGCGACGCCCTGGCGTATTCCACTCAACGACCACTTTACCTAACCACTTTCATGGTTGGCTGCTAATTGTTAGAAATACAATTTATTTGTGATCAATTTAGGTTGGTAATATAAAATGTTAAAATAAATGCTATGTCTCCACTAAAAGATAAAACGAAATTAAGGCGTTGCGACGAAATATAAATAGATCCATAAAAAGATCAATACCAGATTATTATTAGGTTAGGTTAGGGGTTTACGGGTCGGCAGAGCAGGTCTGTCCTGCTATTCCACACATACATAGGTCCTCATGGACCCATTGTGATGCGATTTTATCGGGGATTAGCCATTGGTGTTAGATTAAGCCATTACCTTTACCCGACACCGTCCAGCCATCCTGATATCCTCAGAATTTTAGCCTAGAAAAGAATAATTAGTCAATTGGTCAAGAATCATTAGCCGCGTAACCCAACCAAGTTCTTTAGCAGCTTTGGCACTACACCCTTATTTACACGAACCAACTCAGGCCATTTTGACCCCCTCTAACATAGCTTACAACAAAGCAGAGACATACAAAATGTCTGTTTAAGATGAGCAGTTCCTGGGTTATAAGGCCCCAAAACTAGCAAAAGTAGTAACTCACTGACAGATCATCAAATGTATGGATCACTTCCAATCATCGCAGAACCTTAAGATTTGGCACAGTAATGGCATTTGCGGAGTAAACTCAGGGATATATCTAACATTTGTTATTTTCTGTCCAGGGGGCGTGACAACCGCACACGTCTTTTAACTCCAAAAGACCTACAATTATGATTTTTTACATAAGTGTTGGCTTTCGGAACAAACATCTTTTTATCTGGCATGTTTTTAAAATCGTAAGAATTGGGACTCTATACACATGCTTTTTTTATACATATATATATATCTTCAATACTTCAAACTGGAAAACTTGCCAATTATAGTAAATACTATTTGTGAAATTTTTAATAATTACAATTCAAACTTGGCATTCATGACTATTCTTTAATTAATTTTGGTTTTGTTGTGATGATTATTTTCTAGACTTAAATTAAAATTTAACTTCCCCAATTTTCAAGATTGGCCATACAAATTTTAATCTAATCTATTTTCGGTCGCAAATCTTGAATATCGTTTTAATTTTTGGTGGAAATAAAGCAGTAATAAACGTTTTATGAACAAAAACAAAACCACCAAAAAACATTTTTAAATGGAAGAAAAAGAAGCGTCTTTTGCTTCCATTCATCATAGTTGATAACGCGTAATTGTGACTGGAATGCTATCTGAGCCCTCAACACGCTTAGGACTCACTTTCACTATTCCATCTGTAAAATCAACATGTTTGAATCTCAACATTCAGGGCTTGCCTTTTACATTTAAAAGAGCGAGACATTAATCTATTCATATAATAACTAGGCACACACACTTATTCTGTATTTATCCATTATCCTTCGGCTTTGGTTTGGGAGTGTTTATTTAGCTTGCGCTCGGTTGCATAAGACTTGTATCCTTCAATGCAAATTAATTTAACAATTTTCAAGTTGCTAGCCAATTCTATGATTCTTTTAAGTTGAATCAAATTTAATCCTTTAACTGGAGTTTGGTTTCTATTTTATTTATTCGGATTTTTCTGCTTCTTCTTCTATAATATCCGACGATGTGTTATGATCAAGAGAGAGAGCGAGAGAGATCATAATATTCCACTTCTTTGACTGCATTTCTACAATTATATGGATCCCCCTGTGGGGAACTTTTTTTTTCTACTTAAACCAATTTCCCATTTTGAGTATGGCCAATCAAAATCTTGGTTGGCGATATTTTTTTGTTACCTAAGGGCTATTAAAGCTGTATTTATGCGTTAGAATTGAGTTGAATTGTGAGTTTCTTCTTTTGATTCTTCTGTCGGGATCATAACATATTGAGGATGTGATAAAGCAACCTAAGACTGAGAGGCACAGGAAAGTCATTATGTCTGCCCTAGAAATGTTGGTGCCGCACGTCACTGCAACTGACAAAATACTTTAAGCCAAACAAATTTAAACACACTCAAATATCGTTGTGTGTATGTGAGTGAAAGCTTCCGCATTTAATTTCAATGCACATAACCTATACACATAAAGATGAGTGGCGGAAGAATCGATTCGCAAAGTAAGTGCAATTTAAGAGAGTGGTCCGAAGTTGAATATCTCATTGTACCTCATCTGTCGAGGTGATACACTTGCCACCGCCAGTGATAAACCGGCCTATATCTAATTTTTCTCTATATTAATTTGACTAGAAACCCACACGCTAGTGCCTATGAAACGGCAGCTAGCCAAGACCATTCCCAATTGCACCCGGTATTCGATATCCAACTTCCAATAAAGTTAAGTGTGTAAAGTCCTACCCCTTTGAGTCGCTTTCGTCCTTCTGTGAAGCGCCCTTTTAAGGCTATATTCTCAATAATAACAAAAAATGTGCTAAATGCGATTTTATTTGTATTAAAATGTATGATACTTTTCCAATTCAATCCATTGATCTTTACTGCATTCGCTTTCCGACACTCTTCATCGAAACGAGGACTTACATATGTAATATGTCTTGAGAAATATGCGATCGGCAAAGGTTCTGGCATTTGGCTGTCTTTGTAGCCGTTTAACACATACATCTCTGCATGCAATTACGTTCCACATAACTTCCACATCATTGAACCCCAATTCTGACGGGTGTTAATAGAGTAAAAATAAAATTTGACAGCTACTTCGTGTTTTGCGTTTTTAAATTAATTTTGTTTTTGTTTTTTAAATCCGCAAATGCTGACGTTTATTGTAATTCGTTTAAAAAACATTCCCAAGCAATTTTAGTTCCTTAAATTTATTGTGTTTTAAAAAAAAGTTGCACTTCAATAAAAAATATTTACAACCTACTAATGCTAATCCACAACATATGAAACAATAAAACCTGCCTTATGTAAAACCCACAAACACTGCGAACGAATCATATCACCCCTTCACAGGTAGGACCACCTTCAAGGTAACCCCTTACCTGTTATAATCTGGCATCTTGCACAAATCTTCCTGGGAATAACCCCACGAAGTAATCCAATTATCCCTTTATTCCGGAATACTGTATAAAATGAAATCGCTTTCAGACTTGTACGCTCAGTTAAATACAAAACGTACCAGTGGTGACACAACTTCTGTAGCTCAGAGAATGGAAAGTGTTTTAGTGTCGATTTGCCTGATTCTGGTGCACATAACCTGTTGTGATGTGCGAAATATCCAGTGTCCAGAACTACCAGAGAGAGCACTTAAAGCCATTCTCGGTACAACATTCAACGCGAGGTACATGAGTTTTGAGCTGCCCGATCTTACCACAAATGGCAGACGTGGTGGACCTAAGCGTGCTTCAGCACACGACCATGGCGATTTTTTCGTGGACGAAGCCGAGGATAATAATCCGTATGCAGGTATTCCAGCATGGGAAGTCGATCATACAGACGTACTAAAAGAACGAAGAAGAAAAAGGCGTGAAACCCCTCCGCAAGTGGCGAAGAAGCGTAATGCTCGACAAGTGTTTGTAGAGAAAATGGCCAATCCTGCCGCCGCCACAAAGGACGTCTTTAACTCACGGCCATGGGAGTGCAAAGCAGAGGTACATTGGATGGATTTGGGACAAGATTACTTTCCGCGTTACATCCGCAGCATTAAATGCATGCACAAGAACTGCTGGTATGGACACTATACGTGCAAGCCGAAAAAGTTTAGCATAAAAGTATTGAGACGCAACACTGGACAATGCGCTAAAGTTAGCCAGAAATTAAGAATATTCAGCTTTGACGCTGTGAGCAGTGACTACGCTCAGCACTGGGAATTTGAAGAAAAAGCGGTGACATTCTGCTGTGACTGTGTCATGAACTATTGAATAAGTCAGTGTTAGAGTTTTGTATATATATGAGGATGTTGTAAATAATGTTATTTATTTGTGTGATTTTGTTTGTTTGTTTGTTTAAGTTAACCTATATATTTGTATATAATGTAAAAATAAATTAAATTAATTTAAAAGAGTTTGTGGATTTTATTTGTCGATTTTACCTACCGCCCATTTCTTTGGGTGTTTTAATGAAGTCTTGAAAGTAGGGCAAGAGTAAGTGGGCAAGAGTAAGCCCAACACATTTAAGTGTTTAGCAAAAGCTTGGTGGCAGAACGATTTTCGGGCCGATTCTCCTCAGCGATAGAAGAAAATATGCTGACCTTTTGCAAATGTCCGGGCGCAGTAGTTTGGTTTGTCCACATCCACCGCAATCGCGCTACCGAATCTTGTGTTCATGAGAAACCCAAGAATCGATAGAAGACATGACTAAAGATGCAGGCAGACCCAACACAGGCTCGGGTCCTGAGAAAACTTCTTCTGAACCTTGCCTAGTAAGCTGAACCGAGATCTCATTTCCCTGGATGCCAGTGTGACCTGGTACCCAGACAAGATTCACTGTGTTCAGTCTTCCGCCCAAATTCAGAGAAAGCTTGAGTTCTAGCACTAACTTGGACGAGGTAAGAGGGTTTAGAAGCGCTTTTAATGCAGCTTGGCTGTCACTGCAGATGCAAACGCCTCTAGCCCTCCACCTGTTGTTCACAATATAGCGCATAGCCATTAGGATGGCAAAAATCTCCGCTTGGAAAACAGATGCATGTTTACCCAAGGGGTAGTAAAGTCGTATATCATCGCGTTCCACAAAGACTCCAGCACCACACCCCTGCCCGTTTTTGGAGTCATCCGTGAAAATACAAGCCATTCCGTTACCTGTAGAAAGTTGACGTGGTAGTTTTTTCGCAGCAGGATTTCTGGTGTCATTGCATCAGACGGCATATCCATAAGACAGGGGTCAAAGGATAATTCTCGAGCAAGTTCTTCTCTCTTTAAACGAAAGATGGTTTTTACCCTATGTTATATATCATCGAGGGGGGGGGGGGGGAGATTCATCAAAGCATCTAGAGCAGAGCCCGGGGTGCTAGGGAAGGCCCCTGTGCAGCCGAGACATGCCGTTCTTTGGAGTTTGGCAAAAGAAGCAGTAACAAGTTTCCGCGAAAGCCTGTTCCACCAAACAACTGATGCGTATAAGAGTAGCGGTCTTATCATGGCCGCACACATCATGCAATAGACTAACTCCTTCAGCACACAATTATTAAGTATAATCTAAATTAGCATACATCTTCAGAGAATACAATATATTATAAAAAGAAAATTATCTTTGTTGAAAATAAATAAATATATAATATATGTATGTCATTCTAAGAAAGCAATAATACAGCAAATAGATGCGCGTAGTTTTATGAAGCAAAAGAAAATTCAAATTTGGCTTATTTAATTCAAAGGCAGGAACGTGCAGTGGAATATTCGCTATAACAATTATCTTCTTGTGTAATGATCATAAATGCAAGTGCACACGTTCTGTAAAAATAAAACTGCAAAACCCAAATGTATGTATTTATTTGTATTTTTAAAGTGTAAGTGTAAATTTAATGTACAGAAGATAAATTTATACATTCCTTAAATGTTAAGTGCTTTTATTCTATGCCAATGAGGAATAGCAAAGCAAGCGACTTTATATATAATATGTATGTAAAAAAAAAATTGAAATAGAAATACATTATGGCAGTGTGTTTTTAACAGTTATTGCTATTATTATTTCCCCAAGAATAAACACGTTCAGGTGTGGGCAAGAAACTGAAAGGAAATCATAAGGTATAAAAGAAGATATAAAAATAAATAACACACACTCACACACCGATTGGTTGTGAGATACGCTTACGATTCCCACCATTGAACATGTAATATTAAGGACACAAACAGTAATAGCTAAAATAGACAATATAGTGAAGCTTTTCACGAAGGACAATTCCATAAACCGACTATGTTTCGATTACACTTTGACACAAATACCACTTCGCCGACATGAGACCAACTCAAAACAAACAGACAATTTCATTACTTTTGCAGCAGTCTTTCCGCATTGAAAATTAATTAAATTAATTATTTTCAAACCAACGAACCTCCCTTCCTGCTTTGATGAGACCATTTCACCCAATTTTATCCACAAATTATATACGACTTTCATCGTAACATAATAAAGGGACAACACACTTGCAACTTCTTTACACAACACAACTTTAACGACTCTTCCACCCACCACCACCCCCTACAATCCAACAAGAAAAGCAAATTAGAAATCTCTTCAACATACCTTGACAGATTTGAGCTATTCGAACGACTGAAATTCGGTCGCGGGATATCCTCCAGACCGCGATGCACCGATACCGTGTCCTGATCTCGGTTAACACCATTAATAAGATCCTTATACTCTTGTGTGCGTAACGATTCCGCTGTTGGTTTTTTATACATTTTGAGAAGCAGCGACGAACACACCACCGATACAGAACTGGCCGCCATTGCCACCGATGCCATCCAAGGTTGCAGGACAATGCCGAATGTTGTAAAGACACCGGCTGCTAGGGGTATTCCCAACAAATTGTACATGCTGGCGAAGAGGAAATTCAAACGAATTCTTCGCACTGTCTTTCGTGAAAGATCCAAGCACGCAACAACGTCCAACAAATCATTCTGCGAAGGAAAGTCCCGTAAAATAAGCATTCAAACGTAAATAAATTATTAACAAACCCTCATTAGGACTACATCAGCAGCTTCTGCAGCAACGTCTGTGCCCGCGGCAATTGCAATGCCGACATCGGCCTGTGCCAGCGCAGGACTATCATTAACACCATCACCGACCATGGCGACACGAACTCCACCCTCTTGTATGCGTTGAATTTTGGCAACTTTATGCGATGGCAAGACTTCAGCATAGACCCGATTAATGCCAACTTGATGGGCAATATTAACAGCGGTGTTCTTGTTGTCTCCCGTGAGAAGTATCACATCGATTCCCATCTTTTTAAGAGTAAACACTGCCAGACGAGCTTCGGGTTTAACCATATCCGATACGGAAATCATGCAAATCAGTTGATTGTTGAGGGCACAGAGGACAGCGGTGTTGCCCATGTTCTCTTCCTCCTTCATCTTAGTATGGATTTCCGAAGGCACTAATATTCCATTGCGATGCATCCATTCGCGGTTGCCAATTAGAACGTTGATTTCATTGCCTAGCACGGGTTTGTCGATTTCTGCAGTCTCGTTCAGCGTCGCACTCGAATCGTCTAATTCCAGCAATTGTTGCAATTCCAATGTGTTTCGTTGAATGATGTCCGTGGTAGATTGCATTGCTTCGATCGAGACTCCGTTCACCATGTGAACACCCAATGCACTCGTTCGATAGGAGTTTTCGAAATTGATTATTTTCTCGGAGTTTGAAGCTTGCCTGAGGGCTTGTTCGAAGTTGGACACGGTCGATTTAATGCCACAGCCGGGAACGGCTTGGAAATTGTTCGATTTACCAAACTGTTCAACGTCCAACATGTCTTTGACGAATTTTACAATCGCTGGAAGGAAACACAAGGAATAATAAAAAAGGCTGAAAAATGTTGGATAATTGATTTTATCTTACCTGAGGCAATTGGATGTTCACTATTACACTCGGCAGCGCCAACAATAGTAAGCATTTGGGCCAAACTACATACAGTCGGCTTGACAAACATGATTATCCTGGATGTCATGGGTGTGCCGTAGGTGATGGTTCCCGTTTTGTCAAACACTATAGTCTTAACCTAGAAAAGAAAATCGCTTTTAAAAAAACCTCTATTCACAGATGTATGGCTCAACATACCTTATGGGCATTTTCCAGCGGTCCAGCGCCTTTGACCAACACTCCATTGATAGCACCGACGCCAGTGGCCACCATGACCGCAGTCGGGGTGGCCAAGCCCAGCGCACATGGACAGGCAATCGCAAGGACACTGAGGGCACATCTGAACGCATACCCGATGATTATCTCATCCCGATTCAATCCCATTTTCATGTGATCTGTCAGTGGAAGTTTGTTTATGTCAATGTATCCAGTAATGATCCATCCAATGAGAGTGATTGTCGAAACAGCCACCACGAATGGCACAAAATATCCGGCGATTTTGTCAGCCAACTGCTGAATTGGAGCCTTCGAAGTTTGAGCCTCCTCAACAAGCCGAACAATCTGCGCTAGAGTGGTATTCTCTCCGGTGTGGGTGGCTGAGATGAACAAAACTCCATTTTGATTGATGGAACCTCCAATAACAACCGCTCCCTTTTTCTTTGCCACTGGCATCGACTCGCCAGTGATCAGACTTTCATCGCAAGTGGAGTGGCCGTACAGAACCTTCCCATCGACGGGCACCTTTGATCCGGGTACAACTTTCAAAATATCACCTCGTTGAACGTAGTCCACTGAAATCAACTTTTCAGAGAGCACCTCAAATTCCCCGGAGATTTCCACAAGCAGCGCTTCGGTGGCTTTGAGCGAAAGCAATTTAGACAGCGCTTCACTGGTCTTTCCCTTGGCGATATGCTCAAGCCACCTTCCCAGAGAAATGAAAATCAGCAGCATTGGTGGCGTATCGAAGAAAGTCAAGGGAGATGATCGCTGCTCCAACAGAATCGCCCATATCACGACCGCCACTGAGTAAATATAACTTATCGTCGTTGCCATTGTAATCAACACATCCATGTTCGTTGTGCCATGCTTCACTGCCCGGTAGGCCTGGACATAGAAGTGCCAACCGCCAAAGAATTGCACCGGCGTCGACAGCAGAAACATAACCAGATTTTCCATCGACAGGCCAGGAATAACGCAACACATCGTATCGTTGTCGTGGCCATGGATCTCCATTTCAACCATAAAATAGATCATAGCGATCATGCAAGGACCGCCAAAGACCAGTGAGATGAGGAACGCATTCCGCCACTTTCGGATTTCTTCTTTGTGTTCCAGGTAGCTGTGCGCCATCTTGTCTTTATTCGATAGCAGGTGTGCGTCAAAGCCCAAAGCTTTGATTGTTTCGCATATATCCCTCGCCCCGGTCTCCTCTGAGTTGTAGCGGAACTTTCCCCTCTTCGTTGTAAGTGCGACAGCTGCGTGAGTGATTCCCTTTGTCCGCAGGACGGCTTGTTCGATTTTATTTACACACGACGAACATGTCATACCCAAGATTTCGATTTCCACCTCCGCCTCACCGGAACCCGGTTCGTCGATAACACTTGTGGGAAATCCCAGTTCTGTAATTGATTTGGCGACATTCTCCGCTGTGATAACATTTGCATTGTATTTGACCTCGGCCTTCGCTGCCAAGAGCGCAACCAATATACTATCCACACCATAGATCTTCTTGCAGTGCTTTTCGATCGCCGCCACACAACTGGCGCACGTCATTCCCTGTATATGCAACATACACTTGGTCAAATGCTGTTCCATTTCAACATTCAGTATCCCATTGTTTAGCTTTCCATTCGATAGCTCCATACTCTTGTCGTATATCACCAGAGCATCACCACCAGCACCCTTTTCACGGCGCGGTGATTTGTCAGTCTTTTTGGCCTCTCCTGCTTCGTTCATATTTTCTTCAACGGACGCTTCAAAGCCCATATCGTCAATCATTTCGGCAATTTCCGGCGGCTTAAGAACTGTGCTGTCATACTCGACCGTGGCACGTTTCTCGTCTAAGCTGACTTTTATCGAAACAATGCCTGGCCGAGTGCCGATGTTGCCCTCTATATTACGAACACAGCTATTGCAAGTCATTCCAATGACACGAATGCGGGTCACTGATTGGGGGCTGGAAGCTTTACTACTTGGATACGGGCACTCGAAGCCCATCTCCTCGATTTCGAAGGCGATCTGCTCAGGACTTGTTCTACTTGGTTCGTAGTCAAAGTATCCGGCATTTTCGCTGAGAATTACTTGTGTTTTCAAGATACCTGGTTTGGTGGCTATTGTGCCTTCAATATTGCGAACACATGATTGGCATGTCATACCAATGATTGGTAGTCGTACTGTGGTGCAGGCGGTCTCCGATAGAAGACCTGTCGATTCTGCACAATCGAAGTCCATTGTTTTGCTGAAAAGATAGAGAGAGAGAGAGAAAAGTTGAATGTTAGTTGGATTTTAATGGCGATTGTAAATGGAAACGTTGGCATCGAGCTACTCAAAAGGATACCGGCATGTCTACAAGTGGGTACATGGGATACATTTTTCCAACGGAAACACTATTTCAGATTGTTTTTACCTACCTAACGTCAGTTTTAAGAACCAAGCAACTCCGCATGCCAGAGCGGTTGTCCGAATAACTAGAGTAGCGTGGGCGTTATTACAGAGCATGAAAGTAGTGCCGAGCCCGGTGGCTGTAGATCGGCGTATGTCTGTGTTTTAGCTTTTTACTAGGGCGATGAAGGTTCAAACCCTAACGCGGCACAGCAATGCACAACAAGACAGGATGAACAGAATATTGTTCTTGAACCCTTAAACAAAAAAATGCTCCCTGTACATTGAATCATCGATGGTGTTCCATTGTGATTCTAAGAAGTAATCCTCTTTTTGTGTTTCGAGAAGCTAGCTGTTATTCGTTTCTCATTAATAATGGGTGGAGCGCATCGTTGTTCTCCGATGGGTATTGAACCTGTACTTCCCTCGTCACCATCGACCAAAAAGCACAGATTCAAAAATTCAGAAGAATCAATATACTGTCTAGCATTATGGCAAAGGTAATTAAAGTTCAAGCAACAAATGGAGACGCGGAGAGACACCATTTACAAGTAACAACCACTAGCACGGTTGTGGGACAGAGTATACATTTTGGGGTTGTAAGGTTATTGCGTTTTATATTTGACAGATTTTGACATAAAGCTCTTGAGAGCACTTTCAATGCTTCAAAACACGTTTGAATGGCAATAAAGTCACCAATTAAGGACGTTAGGCTCCGATTAAGGTCTGTTTAACACATAAGGTAAGTATCGGATAATATGTCGACAAAAATTCTATCCCGGAACTTGCCCTTTCTTTAAATATACATTTTTAATAACGATGTGGTTTCTTTTAGAATAGGCTTCTTTATCATCCCAAAGGATATCATTTCTTATTTGAAGAAAATTCTTTGTGCCATTTTCACTTTTCAATTGGTTTCTGTTTGTTTAAGTTGAGCATCATTCTTCTAAGATTATGTAAAACGACTGAGTGCCTTTGCTCCAACGCTGGTTAGACAAATTTCCGGAATATTTCAATATAGGTGGCGCGCACAAGTAGAACTACCAACTCGAGGACTTTCACCACCTTAAAGTTTTATTCGTTACCCCATTTATTGCGAACATCTGACAAACATCCAAGAGATAGAACTGAAGCTTCCTAGAGATGCCGTTTAGGATCGGTAAAAACTGTAGGTCCCCTCCATTCGTGTCAAAAAACATAACTTGGCAATCGCAATGGTTGGTGAAGCTAGGCTTTAGGGTCTATATGGACCGTTTGCTCTAAATATTTAGTTTTTTTTTTAATTTTTACTTAGGGCTTCATAACTTTTAAGTGGACTGTAATCACAGAATGTTAATTACACCTGTAACGTTATGAGATTGGAAATGTTCACTTAAAGGTCTAAAACTAGGGTTGGGGAGAAAGTAGATTTTTCCATCATACCATTCTTATTTCGTTGGAAGCCCAGGAGTTGGAAAACTACTCTCTTGTCCCGAAATACACGCCGATGTACACTTATTGTTAGGGAAATTACGTCCTGGAAAATAGTACAAGTTTGGAGGGAGAAAAATAAAAATGTTTTTTTGAGAATAGTTTGGAGCTATTGAGATCAAAGACATTAGCATGTTTATTAGCAGTGCGGAGCAGTCTAGAAATTGGTTCAAAATGACAATAATAGGTGCGTGTGGTCGATTGTTAGGCGGAACAAAGGAACAGTTTTGAGGTTATGTGGGGTGGGAGAAAATGAGATCAATTGTAGAAGCTGAGGGCTATCAATTTTACCAGTTACAAGTTGGTAAATAAAGACGTTTTCTCAGAGACTGTCTATCAATCAGTTCCAAGCGACGAGCACATGGAGGTAATTACAGGCGGTTTATCTGGCCGAGACCACGATGGGCAAAACGAATGAACTTACGTTGGATTGCTTTAATTCAAAAAAGGTAATATAGAAAGCCTTGGTAACATTAGAGAATTCTTTTGACATTTAACAAACCCAAGTTGTGAAGTGAAGTTGTGGATATTGATGATATCAATTCATCTCCGATGAAGTATGTTCTCAAGATTTGAGGGAGACGGTTTTCTAAGATAATTTTGCAGGTAAAGAGTAATAGGGGCCCGTGATATGATTAGGTTAGGTTAGGTTGAGGTGGCAGTCGGATAGAGGTTTCTGCCTACTCGTTCAACTACTTTGAGCTGCTTATAAAGCGTGAGAGATATTTTGGGTCGGTTGAGTTTAGGTCGTTAAGATCATTGCAGAAGTAAGCTCCTAGATGGAGATTTCGTTTCGGGGAGAGATCAGGGCATGCGCAAAGAAGGTGCATACAGCTCCTACAGAAGTCGTTTTAATAAGCGCCAAGCCTTGTTGCATGCCTACCGATAAGGCAATGTCCATCAGTAATGACACCAATTGCAGTACTGATGTGCGATCTATTGAGGGTAATCAAACTCTTAGAGCGCCTTAGATCCAGCTTCTTTGTCAGACAATTAGTGCCACTTGGCCATATGTAGTCCTTTTTTCTATTGCATCCAGTTTTAAAAAGAGTTTGCATGTGGAAACTGGTATACCCAAGGAGCCTTTTTCAGGCAGGATTGAGAGGGTAGTTTAAAGTTTGGCAAGTTCGTCATCCGTGCAATTACCCGGAATGTCTCTATGCCCCAGCACCCAGCACAGGTGAATGTTGAACTGCTCAGCCATCTCTGTTAGAGATGATCGGCAATCTAGGGCTACGATATAGTCTGGCGGTGAGCGGTTACGTCCAGCCACTTTCGGTCCATTCGGAAACGCACTGTAAAGTTTGGAGAGCTATTGCTATTGTTATCTGTTATTTAAGTTTGCATAAGATGATGCGCAAATATTAACGAAAAGCATTTGTCTGTCACTATATCGACGAATGGGATGGGAAAGAAATGCTATTGTCAGTTTTTAAATATTCTAAGCAGCCAATAAAGGTGAGCAAAATTATGCAGTGCCCACAAAAGTCTGCAAACGTCACAAGCCTTCGTAAAATATGAAAAGCTAGTGTGCTGGTAATTCGTCACTGTTCTTCCTTTTTTAGAGACTTTCTTTAAAGGTTAATATCAAATATTTGTGTGAGGCATGAAAAATGTCATTTAAAGGCTAGGGTAGCGATCATTTCTAGGAGTTTTACGAACATGAGTTCTAAAGGAAAAATAAGAATTCCACTGATATGACGGATTAGCTACAAGATCACACGAATAGGCTTGTAGCATACGCAAATCTTTGTATGTGAACATTTAACTCCATATGATCGAGACACAAGTATGTTAAATCGCAATTGCATTTATCAAATAAGAAAAAAATAGATCTAATGGCGTTTTCCCTTGCGAAACGCAATTGCCATATCACCATGTCAATGCTAAATGGCTTAATTTTTATTACAAAGTAAATTGTATGTTTTTTTTGTAATGTACGAACCAACGGCTATGATGAGTTCTTTATCTAATCAAAGAGTAAATAAATATGTTTATTTTTTTGTTCATGTCCACAAACAAGCGATAAAAAAAAAGACAGACACATTTTTACTATCGGCAAAACGTAATTCTATTTGCTGTTGTTGATAGGTGCGGTTCGGCAGCCTTAATGCTACTTTTCTTTAATTCTTAATCTAAAAATCGATAGTGCCATTTAACCTAATCACTAGTAGTCTATGTATGAATTATTCTAAGACACTTGTATCTGATTGATTCAGTTCAGAGTTTAAATGATAAAACGTAAATAAGCGAAATTTAGCAAAACGATTAGCATTCATCTATTGTATATCTATATCTCATCTGCTGTTTAACTGCGCAACAAGCAATGGTGAATGTGATTGTTCGAATCACTATCCTTATCGAACACCCACATTTGCCACAAATTCCATTTGATTTACCATAAAAGCTGCTCACGTTCATCATCCACATAGAATGCCTGTCGACTGCCGTAGTCATCATCGTCATTAGTGACCTTTCTACTCCTGCCACCCCGGAGGATGCCAGAACTACTGCTGGGGACATCTTCGTCTCCTTCTCTGGTTTTCTTTGCTCCTCCAATTTTTAACATTCTTTTGTTTAATATCCACCCACAGGAGTGGGGGTTAGATTCTATTAAGGATTCACGATTCACACACGCAGAAGGAATTTTTTAATAACGAGAAACCGACAAAAACGTCAATGAAAATGACAAGACCTATCGGAGGAATGCTGAAGAACTGCTTGAATACGTTAATGAGAGGACACCTCTCGTCTTGGTCGTTTAGTTTATCGGCAGTTTCGTTATAATAGATAAGCGTTATCAGATGCTGTTTATCATATTTAGAGCGACGACTTAACAGGCTTTTGAAGGTATATAGGGACAAGACTGATAAATTGGACGTGTGCACGATGAAACACACGATTTGGAGACTTTTTCTCGATGTAACGTGTGGAAATGCGATTAATGTTGTTTTTTTTTTCTTGTCTTTTTGGATTATGTGGAATGAATTGGAATGTGGAGCATAATGAAAAGGTGTATCGGATGGGAAGGTAGATTGGTGGCAATAATTGCTGGTATACCACTGCGATAAGAAATACGAGCATGATTGCATGTGTTTGGGTTATCTGAAGGTTTTTGACTTTATGACAGAGTTAAATGGGTAAACATTGAGTGATAATTGATAGAAGAATTTATTGTCGTAAAAAGGCGAGAAAAGAGGTAGAATTTTGCGGCTTTTAACACTAAATAAAAATGAAACTTGGACACGTAAATTATAAACGTCAGTACATACTAACTGGTTGTTCTTCTTTTCTTTTATCGATGAGGTTATAATCAGAATTATAGGGATCATAAAGGTGCCGCCACACTATGCGAGGAAAGTGCTTGCAGCAAGCGTTTCGAGAATTTAAATTTTTATTTGATCGTGCAAGTGCTTGCAGTGGAAAGTACATGCTTCGAGCGACTTTTTGCTTAGCTGCAAGCGAACTTGCTGCGAGCACTTTTTGGGTAGTCACATCATGCAAGCGAAGTACTTGATGCAAGCGCTTGTCGCAAGTGTTTCCTGCAAGTGATTTGTGTTGTGATTGGATGGGTGTAGTATTTGTCATTTTCACTTCAGTTTCGTTTCTTGTTTCAACGAAACTACGTATATGGAAAGTGAGAAGTTTTTCTGAAGAAGAACCGGAATTATTGCAAGCGAGGCAGTTGATTCTTGTGAAGATAGCAGCACGAATGAAGCACCATTTAAGGCAACAAAATGCGGCTCATCGAAGAGCAATTCAGGTGCAACTGTAGCAATGGAGGATAAAAACAGAGTATGGTCCACATTCGTTTTGAACGACCAAAAACTTGAATTGTTAAAGGGGTGGAATCCGTTTGAGCACTTATGGTGCAAGTAAACATAAAATAATAAAAGACAAGAGACACTACAGCACCAACAAAAGATATGAGCGTTGTACTAAAGTTGGTTCCCTTAAGGAATCTTATACATGTCAGAACGCCCTTGACGACATCGAATATGTGGCCATTCCAATTAGGGTGGACATTAACGCACATACAGAAAATAGAAAGAGTTTCTGTTTTTAGTGACGCAAGTCCCATTCCTGGATAAAAGTGAAGCTTAGGACCTTAACTTCAATGACAAAAGGCAACACTGTGTTTTGGAAGCACAAATTCCACTCCATAATTTTTAACTGTCGTTCCAGTTCAAACGACCAAAAGTTGTCACTACCTGTGCGACTTTGTAGTTATGTTTGCGTCAAATTTTGTTCGTAGGAAAATCTTACATGATGAATATGTTCTGAGATTGTTTGAAATTCATTCGGGTTTTCTCAGATCGTTAATAACCGAAAGTGTAGATGATTGATTGCATACAATATGGCGGCTATCTGATGAACAGAGTGCATCAGTGAAACTGAACGAAGCTTTAGAGCTATTAGTGTTAAACTATTGTGTCCCTTAATGATTTGCATGTGGTTTTGGTTGGTTTCGGAAAAGCATTTCATAAGATAACCAATAGAACAACTGCAATGCCAATCACAATGAAGTGATTGTAGAACGGGAGGCCTCTAGACATGATTTAAACTGACGAACCACATTCGGGGACCAATCTGACACAGCCAAGTGAGAGATTTGTAGTCCTGTAGTCCCATGACCCTGCAGAATAAAAAAGGAAGGGAAGGCTCAAGTACTTTATAAGTTCGTCTTCACGATTCTTCGTACGTCGTAGATATAAGAAAGTCTTTGATTGGCAGAAAGTGATGGGTAGTCCAACAAATCTTAGGTCTGGGCAATTTTCTCAATACGAGATACATTTCAAGTCCCTTAAATGGATTTTCAGAGCCCTTTCTAGTCAGTTTGTCGTCTTTTTCATTACCGCCAGTACCTGTATGTCCTGGAACCCATCTTCTTACCGATAGGTTTTTGAAGGGTCTTGAATCAGTGCATAACTAAGGAATCAATGGCATGTGAGATAATGACATTTATAGCTGACATATATGCTGCATTGTTTTATGTTTGCTCCTTTGATACCGGTGTTGTTAATGTGATTGGCACATTCCTAAATGGCGCGGGGTTCTGCCTGAAAAGAAGGGAATTTTCCCCATGTCTATTCGGATTTTCAGGTTTAGTCCATATATACCAGTTCCTAAATTTGATTCCATCTTAGAACAATTCGTTTATCAATTTAAGCCATTTCGGTTGTTTGGTGGATTGTATTTAACTCATGCTTCACTGCCGAGGTCCTACGACTTCAGAGTGCTGGGTCCTTAGGTCCAGCTGATCGCTAAAACGTATCTCTTTAGCTCTTTGGACCAGAATTGCTGAGCTGCAGAGCCACTTTGTCTATCTATTAGTTCAGGGTTAGTCAGGCCTATTATCGCTGTCAAAGCAGCTGTTAGACGATGTACCACTTTGAACTTACTTAAAGGGGTAAGTCATTTTCGAGGAATATAATTTAAGTATGTGATTTATTTGCCGGTAGACAAAATATTTGTTTAACTAAATCTTTATCAATCTTTATCATCATACTGGCGAAAAACTTCGTACTTAAGCAGATGACATGTTAAATAAAAGTGATTCTATGCCTTAAAAAAATATATAAAAATATATGTATGTATTTGATGATTAGAGCTAAGCCCTTGATTCAAGAATTCACTTCCAGTTGCAGTTTAATGTTGGGAATCCAATGTCACAATGCAGAACCTTCAAATTTGCTATAGATCGTGACGCCAACAGCTAAGATTGATGGTTCAAGTTTAACTCCTAGGGAACTTGCATCAAGTTGTATTGTATTACAGCGCACATCGTAGGAATATATTTAGGTATACATTATGCAACTATCTATACCTACATATATCCTGCACTGACTTGTCATATTTGCAAGGTGACCCACTTATGCACACATACCTATCTATACCTACATATATTATCTTAAAAATAGCCAAACAAACAATTTCCGTTCTGTTGGTATAAGTACTTGTGTGCCCGTGATTTACAACAAATTCGCACACTTCATAATATCTCATTGGCTAAATTTAACATTTAGAACTAAATTATTACTCATTCACGCTGAAATTATATCAATAACCAGTTTTAATGCAAAACTCTTTCTGAATTTGTTTTTTTTTTTTTTTTTTCTCAATTTGGCCTTTCCCAGGGGTGTAACCGAATATAGCCGAACATATAGACATAATAACATTCACTTTTTATTTCTCATTGACATAACAAGAAGAAATCTAATTAGTATCTCAAAAAAAAAAAAACATTCTCCCTTTCCATTCTCAAAATGAACCGCAATTTGGCAGACAATTTAAGGTTGAATTAAATTCGTAGATACAAAGTGAAAGGCAACACTTCGTGTGGAAAGTAGGTAGACTAGGTAGGTAGATATGTAAAAAAAAAACTTACTCTCAATCTGTGTTTTAGTCTGCACTATTCATTCATCAAGCGCAGTTTCCATCCGACAAGTCGTCGACTTTTGACTTGGCTTCATGTACTCTACTCTACATCGGAATCTGATAAGTTTACGTTAGAAGCAATACGGTGAAACTGTTTTACATTTATGCAAAAGCACTCACGTTTGACGAGCAACTGCGTATGTGTGTTCACTGTTCATAGACAATATGAAATGATCTTGAATTGTTTGCCACTTAAACTCGTAACAATATCCGCTACAATAATTACATTCCAATTGAAAGGGTTCCGTTCCAATTCTATGTCTTATTACATAAATCCGTGCTGGGGTTACATAGATTTATTTATTTTTGTTTTATTGTATCGGAGTTTGTACACCACCACAGCACATCGTTTGGTTGACTGAGGAAAGTTAACATACGGCAAATTTTCAATAGCAGACCCTGGCCTGGTCGTTCAAATGAGTGTAGAAGACCAGTGATTGGGATTCGGATTCGGATTACGATTCCCAACGCCTAAACCCGACTTTCAATGCGAGCGAGACAGAAACTAGTTTCGGAGCTGCAGGCATTGTATTTAGTTGAATTCATGTGAAACAAGTTTAAGTCACAGTCACAGTCACAGTCACAGTCACAGTCTCAGGGAGAGCTTTTGTTTGGTGGGAGCTTTTTTTGCTCCGCTTTGAAGTTGGTCGTTGTTTATATGCATTACGTATCTTATGTATGTTTGGTGGTAGGTACGCGGTACTTATGGTACGAGTGGAAACGTTGAAATTAAAAATAGAAGAAAGTCAATCACGAACAATATCGCAATAGTGGAAGTTTTCAAGTGACAAGACAACCTTATCTTACAATTAGAGAACAATCATGAGTGTTCTTTTTTAATACCCGAAAAGCGGCAGTGAGAAGAAAGTCAGTAGTTCATCTACATATCTATCTATATCGGGTTTTTCAATAAGAGCGCTACAAAATTCTTTTTTAAATAAAACAAAAACGGTTTTGGATATCAATAAAATTCTCTATTCCTGTGAAAGTACGTTCGGTGCCATTATGTATGGAACTCGATTTCTTTTGCATGGCCACCACGGGCACGCTTGCAGAAGTCCAGACGCTGAACCCAATTTTCGACGGTTTTCAAGCAATTTCACGTTCGATATTCGTACGAAGTTCATCAATCGTCGCTGGCTTGTTGGCAAAGACCATAGACTTGACCCCACAGGAAATAGTCTAACGGTGTCAAATCGCACGACCGAGGCGGCCAAGCGACTGGACCATTTTGTGAGATAACACGTTCTCCAAACTTGGTTTCCAATATATTGATTGTGACATTTGCTGTGTGGCTTGTGGCGCAGTCCTGTTGGAACCACATGTCCTCCAAGTCCATATCATCCAAAAATATTCGGTTATCATTGAACGGTAGCGACTCGTACCACAGTAACGTGCCGGTCTTGAACATCACGGAAGAAGTACGGCCCAATGACACCGCCGGCCCATAAACCACACCAAACCGTATTTTTTCGGGATGCAATGATGACTCATGGAGTACGTGTGGATTGCTGCCTGACCAATACCGCATATTTTGTTTATTGACGAAGCCATTCAGCCAGAAATGAGCCTCGTCGCTGAAGATGATTTTTTCGATGAAAATCCGAATCATTTTCAAGTTGTTGCTCAGTCCAATTCACGAACATACGACGCTTCTGGTGGTCAAGCGGCTTCAGGTCTTTGATCAATTTAATCTTGTAGGGATGTTGGCCAAGACCTTTTCGCAAAATTCGCCACAACGACGTCACAGAGATGCCCAACGCTTGAGAACGACGTGTGAGAGACACATTTGGGCTCTCTTCAATTGAAGCCTCAGCGGCAGCAATATTCTCGACACTTCTTTGTCTCACTGGCACGGGAACATTTTGTACTGTGCCTGTGGATTCAATTTTTTCCACTGTTGATCTGCTAGGACGATTATGACGACCATAAATTGGACGTAGCGCTCTTAACGTTTAGGCCACTGACTCCGAATTTCGGTGGTAAATTTTAATAATCTCGACTCGTTGTTGGCTCGTATATCTTTCCATCATGAAATGGCAAACCTTACTGAAGAGAAATGTCAAAAGAGCGGCAAGAAATATGGCGTCGTTTGCTGTCCCTGTCGCTCTACTTTTGTAGCGTCCCTGTTGAAAAACCCTGTATTAGTAGTGATGTGGGGAGAAATACATACATGCGTTCTACCCTTGATGATGTAAAACATGGAGTTCAAATTACCGTCATTATGCGAAGCAATCCATTGAGGTAGTATCACCGCTGTACATTCGAGCTATGAAACTAAGGAAAAACGTGGCAGCAAAAATACGGTCCGAATTTACCCAAATGTGGGACCAAGAAAAATAAAAATGTTAGGCTAAACGGCCAGTCCTAAAGCCTATATTTGGACATGAATGGAAAAGATGTATTGTAAGAGTAACACCGATTCCGACCAGGGGCCAGATATGTAGACCAATTTATATTTTTGATTTATAATTTCACTCAACGAAGGTTCCCTTTGAGATTTACGGTCTATATGTAGAAAGTTGCTGGGCTTTCTTATAAAACCTCAGGATGTTATTTCATGGGCGTGACATTTCTCTCCTTGAGCTGGGATACTGTGAACTCTATTATTCTTTCCACGCAGGATGTCCTGTTCCTCCCTTCCTTGTGTCCCTTGCTGCACTTGTTTTCCGTTGCAGCATTTTTATGTGGGCATCTTTAATCACTTTTTGTCCGGTTCATGCATACATTATCATATACCTAGGGGATTTTGGTTTCCTCTTTGATGATTTTGCGATAGTGAGATCACTTGTTTGTGGTAGGTGAAGATGAATGCACAGTAGAGTTGCTAACTTTTGGTTTTCGTTGCTTCCAAGATCTTGCTACTTTGCCCGTCGGAAATTGTGCACATTTCGATTTCGATTTGGTTGGCGGTTCGACATAGGCAAGTTGTAACAGTTTCTGCTGAACGCTATTTCGACATGTTGGAAAACTTGGATCAATTAAGCCTAAAGAACATGTGATTCCAACAAGACAGTGCCACATCACACACAACTCGAAATTTTAAAGGATATTGAAAAAACAACATCTACTTGTTACATAGGACATATAGGACAAAACGAAGCTCCTTAATAAGTTTTTGAATCGACTTTGGTGGGACTGGCAGAGACTCGCATGCAGGCTAAATACATTGACTCATAATTTAATGCCCGATTAAAAATTCCTCACTAAGCGATTGATTCGATTTGCGAGCCTTTGCTCGATAGATCACCAATAAGCCAATAAGCCACACAGATGAAACTCGGGAAGGTGTAATTTTGTATATTTGACTCATTATCTCTAACCACTGTCTCATCGAAGGGTTGTCACAAACCTCTGATTATTCTATTGATACTACCGGGTTTTTAAAATGGCATTTGCTCATTCTACTCAGCAGGCACACTGTGCTCGCTATAGTAAGACGAAACCGACAGCACATCTGTTAACCAAAATAAAAAAAAAATTTTTAAATAGAATAAGTCCGCCAACATTAGATTTCTTTACCAAAACACATCTATCCGGAAGTTTAAATAGATATACCTCAGATTCAAACCATTCCCTCAGTAATTTAGAAATAATCTTGTTCAGGTCTTAAAATTTTTAAAATATTTTCGCGGGAAATCTAAAGACGCATTGCGGCTTTCTGCCAAAGCAACATCTTTACCCAACATAATCTTATAAAATAACCGAAAAGTCACTGCACCTACAATTTGAATAAAATACAAATTATAAACTTAAAAATTATTTTACGAAATTATCACGAATTTTATGTCTTCTTTTAACGTTTGCATGATTTTTAAATTACGTGAGGATTTGTCACGATGTCTATGTTATTTTTATTTGTAATATTCTTTTCTTTTCTTTGAGGTTTTTTTTTTAATTCGATAGTGTTGAGGTTAAACATTGGCGACGTTGAGTGTGCCTTAAAATGATTTAGGTTTAGAGTAGTTGCTTAAGTAAAAAGTAAAAGGTCAAAGGGAGCCCTAATAATCTCTTATGAACTCTCTATGAAAATTACGCTGATCAGCCTGCACAAGTGGATTGCGAGGATAACGACGACACTGAATGGAAAGAATGGAGGACAACGAATCCGGAAGAGTCGGATAACGACATAGATACGGATCGTACTTCATGATCATAGGCTGATGGTGAGCCAGAACCAGCAATTGATGACTCTTCCAGTGATGAAGACGTCACCCATGGCGAGGAAGTGGAATTCCAGCAGGTGCCTTTCCAAAAAGGAAGAAGCTGTAAGCTCCACCACCTTCACCTATCCCGACTACACGCAATGATGGAACAACAACAAAATCAACAACATCAGCTTTTAACAACTACGTGATGATGATGTTGCTTCACCACAAGGGGTAGCTGTTGTGGGGTGGCTGGATGGTAATTTCCAATCCCAGAAATCCTTCCCGAAGACACCATTGGTTGCGTCGAACTTCGTTAACATCCTCCCGGATTTAGTGATTCTTAGGGGATTCTATTTCGGCTGAACCAACAAATTTTTCTGTAACTTCCCACCCCACAGATGCATATCAGATTTAAGCAAATCAATAGATCTTTCTCTGTTCAGGTATATAATACAAAGCCTTCGGTAATGAGAATCAAGGCAGAAGTCCCTCAAGCATCCATACTCGGTCCCATCCTCTTCATCATTAACATTGCAGACCAGCCAGCCAATGAAGGACGAAGCAAGACTCTACTTTATGAAGATGAATCCGTCACATACGCTTCTTATCTGTCACTAGAAGTAGCTTCCCTAAGAGTCGCGACCCATATCAGGAAACTTTGGGACTACTACTTGAGGGGGACTGAAGATCAACAGCGCCAAGACGGAGTTAATAAATTTCCGCAATCCAGTAACAGAGGACGACGAGCATTTGCTAACCGCTGCAACACCGAAGTACCCACCAGAAAAACAACAGATTACTTGGGGATAAGCTTCACGGAGTTCAACCCACATGCAGACGTCACCCTCAAAAAGGCGAACATTGCGATAAATCTGGTACAACCGCTGCTGAAGAGGCGCAATGGACTTAGCAAATGAACCAAGCTGCTGGGATCCAGTCCAGCGATAACATACAGTTGTCCCATCTGTAGACACCATATCTCCAACAACTATGAAGAAGATCCAGCTAATCGAGCGGAAGATATTAAGATCCTGCACAGGCCTATATCGGAACTCCACAACACTGAAGTACAAGAAGACTTTACGAAGAATCAGGAGTCAGCCAACAAATCAACAACTTTATGATGGAACTATCCGGGTGACTCTTGAGAAATCTCGAAGACCACCCAAGCACAGAAGTCCAGAACCTAATTCAACAGGAGTTGGAACCAACACACAGATACCTGAAACCTCGTGCTATTTTTACGACAAATAGAAACAATCCAGTAGCTTTTTAACTCACTATCGAATTTGTATCTTATCGTTAAATTAAGTAACATATTGTTCACACGATTGAGAAACTAATCATAAAAATTCCATCCACCCCGATAAAATGGGGTCTCTCATTTAAAAACAAAATCAAAAAAAAAAACACATGTTATCGATTATTTCGAACTGTTTCCCAGATGTGTTTTGGAAGTGTAGATCGATGTTGTCACTTTTCGAAACAACAGATGCTGAACGATAACTTCTGAAAAAATAATGTCATAATGACATAGAAACGTTGACATTGAAAATAATGTTCAACCAACTCGGCATGGAGAATTAATCAATCTGGACTTACACACACCATTCCCACTGTCTGTAGCATTTAAAGATAGAAACAATAAAAAATACTTTTACTTTTTTTTTTTTTGCAGTAATGCGGACTCAAAGTAACAAAGTCTTGCTCGAATTTCCGGATTATTATTATTATTATTGTGAGTTTATCAAAAGTACATTGCGCTGAAAGGAACAATAACAGTCCGATCAGTATCTGCTCCATGAGCGAATAAAAATCATTTAAAATCCAATCACGTTGAGAATTCCACTTAAGTCCGGGCGTATTGGCTGGGGCACGCAGATTCGTCACGCAGAATGGGTGATTCTATGAATAATGATCTGCTTGGAGTTGGTGACGCGGGAGCAAAATTGTTATGGAAATTGTGTGTGGTTTTTATTCTTATGTCACTCACGCCTAGGATACGATAGCGTGGTTCATATATTTGTTTAGAACATTTTCGGTCAAATATGAAATTACCAAAGATATATCACTAAATTATAAGGACAAACAAATAAATTGTTTAGTTCAATCAGACAAGAGCATCTTTGTCCAAGCTGAAATCCGGAAAGTGAACTAAGCTGTTGCAATGTTGACATTACCTTTTTTATTGGCCATAGAAACAAAAATCTAATTTTAAAGTTCGCTGTGGGCAAGAGCTCTTGGCTTGCAATACAGCACAAAGTTCTGCTTGACGCACAGTAGCGTACCATAGTCCTGGACCAAATCAAGCACAGATAAAATAGTAAAAATGCCACCCTGTAATATAGGACAGGCGATTGAGAATAAAAATGTAGCACAATCTAACTATAGGCATGAGCTCGACCCCTGCTGAACAAAATAAAGAGAGAGAGGGAGAGAGAGAGAGAAGATTCTGAAAAATCTCAAAAGGTCCTTATCCTCTTTTGTAAGTTTTATCACTGGATATACCCTGCTAAGATACTATACAAATAAAAATAAATACAGAGGACCTGTGCTGAGTATCCAGTTCCTATCCTTTTTCCTTTCTATGATATCCCGTCTTTACAAGACGGTAAGTAGAATTTAAATATGTTATATTGTTTTCAGATATAGGGCTGGGCAACAATTCTCAATCTTTAGTCCTTCACGTGGGCGCCCGCCTGAAAATGGCTTATCAACTTTTATGATTAGTGTCAGCCAAGAATCTTTACTTGTGTATTAATCGTAAGCTGCTATTCGTTGCAACGTACAATTAATGCAAAAGCGAGATACATTAAGACAGAGGAGGGAGTAAGCCCCAAATCATAATCCAAGGTGAAACAGCAAACGCTGAGGGATGAGTGGCTATGCGTAGTCGTTAGTTTAATGAGTTTAGAGACGACATGGACAAAAACAACACCTCTGCCAATGCGGGTCAGAGAGAGACGGTCTTTGTCAAATTTACTCCATCTGAGTGGCGTCGTTTCAAATAAGCGCTAAAAGATGGAGAAGACAAAATTCAGGCTAAACTGCCAAAAAAGTCGATGGAAACACGGATTCCGAGGTGAAGCCCATACGTTCCGAGGATAATTCCACTTCTCAGTCTGATGCCAAGCGAGTTCGATCTGGCGAGACAACCATCGAAAACCATCGACATAGCATCATATAATAATATAATGAGCTTAGTCAGATTGGGGGTTGTGCCGCTAGATCGCGATCGTAATCCTCTCAATTATGAAAATACGGTTCAGGAACAAGAGAGGAATCTGGACATCACGGTTGAAAAACGTGATGAGAACATTAAACCATCCTTTCGCGGGACATTATTTAAAGCTGGATGGCTGACGTTAACCTGCGCTGACGTTACCACTGCGGACTGGGTAAAAGCAAACTTCGCGACACTCAAGGAGAAATGCGGACTGGAGGCGATGCTTGTGGAAGAGGAAAATTTTCCAAAGCCACATGTCATCAGGGGTTTCTTTCCACAAAGTAACGGAGTGGGGAACAAGCGGATTCTGGCCATGCTTGATGGCCAAAACAAAATGCTAACCACAAGAACGTGGAGAGTCAGCCCACATGGTCTTTGCCATCAACGAAAGCACGTTGCAGCGGCTTTCAGAGCTGAAAGGATTGGTTTCCTACAACTCTCGATGCCGAAAGACATCAGACGATTCTTCAACACATATTACTGAAAACAAAATAATGGGTTCTTCTAGAGAATTTGAAATGTTAGATATTAAAGGAAAATGGGAACAAAGTAAGAGAACTTACAAAAAATTCCTACAACAACATCAAGCTTGCTTAGAACAGCCTGTTGTTTTGCCACCTGGGTTTATTCACCAAGCTGTACCGAGTACTAGTTCTCATTCGATAGCTGGTAAGCCCAGTCGACCAACAAAACTATTTCAACAGTACAAAGAACTTAATTCACTCAAAATTGATTAAAGAACTCTCCTTTTCCTCACCAACTGGTGCAACGAATCTCAAGCACGCAAAGAGTTTTAGCTTTAGCTCTGGTGATAGACGCAAAATTGAGTGCCGAGCATTTCGATAGCAATGGTCAGGCTGAAAGCAAAGAGTTCCGGGAACAATTTATACCTACCCTACTATCTAATAAAAGAACTGGAGAACAAATAATAAAAACATGCCTACTGCCATTGGGTCAGACAGTAGAAGAGGCTCAAGAAGCATACAATAAAGAATATCGGAGAAATCGGGATTTTTTTATTAAAAAAAACTAGCAGAAAGGATGCAAACAGAGATATCTTTAACAGGTTCCTTGTTGCATCTGATCCGCTGCTTTCGACCAAATCTGATTTTTCTCGAATTAAAAAACACCCCCTTTCCATCAGAAAACATAGCAATGCTAAAAACACCCGATATAACTTTTTAACTTCTGAAGATACGGCTACGAGGAATGCCACCATCCAAGTTTAGAATTAAGTTCCGCTGGAATGCGAACCTTTCGCACTGTGCGCCATTATGTTCTCACCGAGGAGTGCGGGGAGACACTGTCTAGGGCAGGCCGCCGGTTTAGAATCTCTCTCATCTGGGTTCCTGGGTACAGGAACATAGAGGGGAATGGGTTACGTGAATGGAGAAATCTCTTCACACTTCAAGACGAGAGCGGAGTCTAGGTGGAGGAATCTGACGAACTGCGCCACTTCCAGGGAGACTTGGCCAAATACAACAAACCTAGAACACATAGCCTCATAAATAGAACAAGGTTGTGGATGTCGCTAGACTAATGGCTGTAAGTACAGGCCACTGGGCGGTAGGTACCCCCGCTGCCAGGCTCGGCGTAGCCCACAATACCCATTGTCGCAGCTGCGATGACGTCAATGAGCGTAAAATGGTTTTTCACCCCTTGGCCGAGGCTAGGCAAAGGACGTTGGGTAAACAATTCTTTGATAACCTCACAGATATCTCGGACATGGGCCTTAACGATATCATAACAGTTCTCAACTCCACCGGGTGGACCTGAGTACTTACATCCTTTACCATACCCTAAGGTCATCATGAGTGGTGGCACTCCAGCGCTAATTACGAATTCCCCGTAGTTATGGAAACCAGCCACTCCACCTTCCTACCTATGTTGTCACCACTAAGGCACTTGTGAGGGGAAGGGAAGGGAATATGAAAAGAAATAAAAATTTTGCCTGGGATGTACGAGAAAATGAAACACGGTCTCGCTTTCGTTTTTCAGTATCCGCGACTGTTCGGATTATGGGGGATGCCAAGCCTGGCCGCGTGCGTACCTATCGACCAGCGACCGTTTCATAGGGTCTATAGTTTAGCGACGTCTGCACGAATTCTACGTATAAGATTCTTTGTTGTGAGTGGGCTACATCTTCCTGGATTTGAGGCAAGTCGCCAAACTCGACCGCACCTAGAGTTGAGGAAATATGCAAAGAAAAATTATCTGATTTCTAATTTTCCTCAGTGTTCCTATTGCCCGCAACCCACACGAGAGTGATGTGGAACCAACGGCTAGCCACGGCCAGTGTCTTACCGAAGAATAGGAGGATAGTTGCCTCATCTTCCGCGTTTAAGACGTTCGACTAAAGACTGTTAGTATTCTTAAAGGTGAAAGAAGAGATAAAAAGTTTATTTGAATTTGTCATTACTTTTAAATTGGTTTTGGACAATATTTTCCTATAATTTCCATAATAAAGGGAGAGGGCGGATACAAATTAAGTGTGGTTTATAGTTTAGAGCTAGAGGCGACATCTACCTTACCTATGTTACCTATGTATTAAAATACGTGCTTAAATCAAATTGAAAACCTCTTATTGGAAAACGCTTTAAAGGCGCGCAAATTACACTTCCGCCATTACAAACCTAACTTCAAGTGTCTGCTTTACTGCAATTGTTTGCACATAATATAAATCACCCCACCAATAGCTCGATTATCTCTTTTATGACGTACTAAATGTAAACGACCGCAAGTAGTTAATAAAACTTAACTTGTTGACAAATAGTTACACATAGTTCAAAGCAGCAAGCAAAGATACATGCTGCCGTTCAATTATGAATGTTGCATTCATCATATGTATAAATGAAATCAATTCAATTCAACACGAATCAATTGCAGTGTCTGTTATGAAATATGGAATTCTTTGTGAATTGCCCAGAAGTCGTGTTTAAAGTGCTTTATCTCGGTGATTTGAGGGCGAAAGTCAATTAATCTGGGTCAATGACGTTCAAAATCACAATTCAATTGTGCTCTGTTTGAATTTACAAAAGTTAAACAAAAATTGCACACAAGTTTTGCATTCAATCATGGAGAACATGAACATTGTCGGAATGTCTTCAAAGCTGGACTCGTGCTTCTAGACAAATATTTCTATGAATTTCACAAAACATATTTTAATTCAAATCGCTTGTGTCAGTTAGAAAACATCTGGTCGCTTAAATTACCACACTGCTTTGTTGAGGCAGATTTACAACTTGGACTAACGCAATTTATTTCGAAATCGAAACCACTAGACCGTGTTAATTGTTTTTATTTTATAAAACGTCATTCTTTTTCAGTTTGCGCGATGACAACAGCAAGTGTCAAGTCGAATGTCACATGCTAATAGATGTCTTCCGCAAAATTTATTCTAGATGCGCAGTAAATCACGCTGCATTTTTACATATACATATCTAACCGATCGGAATTTGTTTTGTTTTCCATTTATTTCAAAAACCGGTCGCTTTAATTTATGGCAGCAGCAAAAATTCACAAACTGCCAAATTTCTATCAAAATGTCGTAATATCATGGAAATTAATGCGATGCGATGCGATTCCGTTCGTTGTTCTATTAATGGAAAAAACGTTATAAAGCAGATATAAAGAATTTCAATGATTGTTAAAAATTGAATCATATCCATATTCATGTCCTTGAATGTGAAATGTACAATTTTATACTTTCTAATTAGGTGCTTGACGAAAACATGCGCAAAATTGACTTACGTTTAGGGTATTTCGTTTTAGCTATAACCACCACCTACGCGCGGTACTTAATCCTGAACAAATTTGAAATTATTCAAAGTGCCATTAGCAAGGAGATCTGCCTAATGGCATCATCTAACTTTGGTTTGGTGTTGTCAATTAGTGCGTATGTTAATTTTGATTAGTAATTAGCACACTAATTGACACGCGCGTATCTACATACATATATATGTAGGTAACTATCTCAATCGACCATTTGCCGGTAACTTATCTTTGTAATTAGTTTGTATTTTGTTTGGTCAATGGTTGAAAAATTTGGTGTTTTAATTACATTCAACGCGGCTTATGGGTTCATGTTCTGTTAAAAGGTTGACGTATGTATGTACAGTACACTGAAACAAATGTATTTTCAAATTATGTACGTTAAGAGATTTACGTTGGCAATAAACAAAAGTTATTGAAAAAAAAATAGAAAAAAGTAAAAAACATAAGGAAAGGCTACAGTCCGCTTGGGATATCCTAACCATATCCTTATATGCCCCCTACAAAAAGAGCGTTAAGAACACGATGAATACTTTTTTCATTCTATGAATATTATAAAAAAAATATTTGTTGAAAAAAACGTCTCAAAAAGGGGGCATGGGGAAAAACTTTGTACGGGCGAAATATTGGCTGAATATCTTGGTAAAATATTTTTATTTTTCGGTTTCCATGAAAATTTTCGAAGAAAACATTTTAGTGAAAAACGATCATAAAAAGTAGGTGTGGCAAAAAACTTGATATGACAAACTTATGAAGGAAGGCAGTGCATTCACATTTTATAAAGGTTGTAACATTCTATCTCTCTAACTTTAGCTTTAAAACGGTTTTATCTAAATTGCGGGCGTGGCGTATCAAAAAAAATGTTTACACTTAACCATTTCGAAACGCTAGGGAATGTGTGGTCCAAATTTCAGCTTCCTTGCTTGAATTTAAAAGCCTAAAAATTGCGTACGGACAGACAGGCGGACGGACATTGCCAAATAGTCTCAGGTTTTGGTCCTGATCATAATAGATATACTTTTAGGGATCTACGACGAATATGAAGGGGTGTTACAAACTATGAGTCAAAATTAATATACCTACCCAAAGTTAAATGAATGTTTCGTTATCTTAATAAAATAGTATTCTTTCAACTTGTTTTCGCAAAGTTTTATACTTGCATGCGTATTTTATTCAACTATGTCGCTTTGCATTCTGCTTAGAGTTAATAAAGGTCGATGTTGACAGTATGTAGCACCAATGTTGTTTTGGTGGCGTCTGTCAAATCTGTTTTCCAAAACATCAATGCCAGTTACACAGCAAACGTTGCACTTGAACTGAGCCTGCCTTTCGAAGACTTTAATTTGTCGAATTTTGCGTCGGGACTTGGGACTGCAAATGTACAAGATGTAACTAACCCAGAAGCTCAAAGTTAATGACTATGGGTGCATTTAATGGCTGAATGAATGGCTTCGTTAACAACCAAAATTACTGCATATGCGGGCATTACGGCCGGTATTGGACGGTATATTTCTTCCGAATTGAACTAAATGGGTGTGAATGGCATGTGGTTCCAACAGGACGGTGCTACGTGCCATTCAACGAACGTCACAGATGCTCTGTATGTATGGACGACTTGGAAGTATGATTATCTCTCACGGAGTTGGCGTGAATTGGCCACCAAGATCGTGCAATTTGACCTCGGTATGGTGCTTTCGTTTGGAAATTTCATGAGGAAATTTGTATTAGTACGATCTTCTGTCACCTTTTCGGCATGCGGAAGATGCACACATGAAAACGCTGCAGCGGTAAACAAGGACATTAAGAAAGGAGTATGGAGCCAGCTTAAAAGCTGTTCATATATGGAGTTGATATTTTGGTAGGGCGCATGCACCAAATCATCAATCAAGTTTGGGTGGAAGAAAACATACCCGATGACTGGACCATCAGCTTTATATGCTTCATCTACAAGAAAGGCAATCTTATGTCTTACAAGAACTATCAAGGCATATTCCTTCTAAATGTCGCATATAAAATACTATCCAACGTATTGTTCACACTTTGGCAACTCCTGGAGAAGACCAACGATTTTCAATGCGAGACACACCATCTTCTAATTGACTTCAAAGCAGCATATTTAATTTTGAATTTCACATTTAATCGTTAGGAGCTCTTCATGACGATGGCCGAATTGGAGATCTCTGCAAAACGTATCCAATTGAGCCGAGTGACGATGGAAAACACTCGTACTGCGTCAGTTTGCGTCAGCTCATCTGAACTTTTCCAAACATGCACCGGATTTTGGTAAGGTGATGCGCTATGATGTGACTTGTTCATTCTTGTTCTTGAGCAGGTAGTGCGGAGGGCAGGTGTTAACTCGGAAGGCACTATCTTCAACAGATCAGTCTAGCAACTGGGATATGCGGACGATATTAACATCATCGGGCGCTCCCAACGTGCCGCGGTAGAGGCTTTGACGGCTATTGAAGAACAGGTCAAGTTAGTTGGTCTTGAAATCCTCTTAAATGAGGACAACAACAAACAAACATCTGTCCACCGACTAGGACTAAACGTTACTGTTGATAGCAGCGAAATTCGGGACAGTTAATGAGTTCATCTACCTCGGTGTAAATATTAACTCTACGAATGACATCTTAGTGGGGATCCGACGAAGAATTACCCTAGGAAACCGCTACTACTTCGGTTTGGCCAAACACATGAGTTCAAAACTCATAGCTCGAAGAACAAAGTGTATGCTCTGTATGTATAGACGGCGCCGAGTACTGGAGTATAAAAAGGAAAGGAGAGTTAATACTGGGATACTGACAACAAATTTTCGACAGATATTTGAATGAAGGAGAAGATACAACTGCGAACTCTATGAGCTGAACCAAGATGTGGATTTAGTCCAAACATCCAAGACACGTTGGCTCGGCCACATCAAGCATAAGGACAACAGTGCCCCAGCCTCCAGATTCGAGAATACTAGGCAGCCCAAAGCTCCGCTTCAAAGACAAAGCCATCGTCGATGCCAGAGCGTTTGGTCTGGAAAATTCGAAGCAGCGTGCCCAGGATCACAGAGAATGAAAGACTACCTTGTCTCAGGAAGAGACTCTTCACGAATCGGGAGCCCGTTAAACGTAATGTAAGTAATTTCAGAGTTTGGTCTAAAATTTGATTCTTGTCGTGGCCAACAAAACATAATTTAACAAAAAATTGTATTCTCTGTAGCGTAGCTCGATGTAGCAATCAAATATCTAATTAGAAATGCGACGAGTCATGAATGAGCTGAAATAATGAAAAAAATGTATAACAATTGAACGAAAATATATTAAGAAAACAAATGTTCTTTCGCCAACGAAATAAAGAACCATTAAGAAACTCGTTTTATTCTTCTGACTATCATTGGTTTCAAAAACTTTTGGACACAAACTGACAAGAATCCGCTCCTTCGATCAATGTTAGTTCAAGAAGGGTAAATCTTTCTAAAAATCAAGATAGTTGATTTAATTTAATTTTTGGTCTCAGCCATTAGTGTTTTTAAACCAAACGACAACACCATTAAACGTTTTCTTGTGGTGATTAAAGTTACAAGTTTATGCCAATAAGCACAACACAACCAAGGCAATTGCTCTGATTCAACCGGATATATGCGACAGAGTCTCTAAATATTGGACCTCTCGGATCGGTGTCCGTGCCACCATGTAAAGCTATGGCGGTTCGTAAATATTTCAAGCACAGTTAGTTTTATTCCATTTCAACAACGACCCGCCCTTTTTTGAAAATGAAAGTTTTCAAAAATTTATAAAAATGTATGCAGTGAGTAAAACTTTTTAAGGTGGTATGGGTCATATTTGATCTTGGGATCCTTCCCCCATTAGTCCAACCATTAAACCACTGAAACTACAGTAGAACATAAGTAGATTAATCCAAGCATTCTTTTCCGGAGAAGAACTGTTAATAGAGTACCAAGAGAACCTGAAAAAGTTCGAAAGTCTTCTAGATAACCAATCAAAAACGAAATTTTTACTATTTCAAAGTACAAAACTTTTAAAGACTCAACTGCTTAGTTTTACTTGTCGAAAAAAGCAAAAATCGTGAAAAAATTTATCCCACAAAAAACATTGCCTTACCGCTAATGTAGAGATGAAATTACCTTATTCAACGAAATATTTTCGTATACCTATGACAACAAAACTGTTGTCTCAAAGATTATTAAGTGTTTATAAAATTCGCTTTTTAAAAAATTATTTAACGTTATCGATGAATGACTCAAAAAATTCGTAAAATTTTGTTTATTAATCGCAAAATAATATTTTATCAACCTGCTTCTATAATCTGCGATTGACTTTAGGTTGTGCCAGCGAAGGTCATAATCGGTTGAATTGATGAAGATGATGAAGAGTAATGTTGAAATAATTCAAGTTTTTGTTGTATTGGCATGAGGATTTGGTTGCAACACGTAACAAGTGAGTCCCTTTTACAAAATCGTTAAAGAAAAGTGTTATAGGTAAAATATAAAGGGTGAGCCAAGAGTAATGACATAAGGTAAATATGCCATAATATTTGCAAGTGGAAAACTTTATGGATATTATGGTATTACCTTTGCCACCCCCCTGTATATATTTATTTGGTAACCGACGGAATGGAAAAATATCTGCAACGCTGCGTCGCGGACTCAAATTACATTCGAGCTGTCACGTGTGCGTTATATAAAATCGGAGCAAAAATCCTTCAAATCGTATGAAATCGGAAAAAATTTTATCCGACGAATACTTTGCTAAGGCCGATTTAACTTCTAGTGTTATTCAAAAGTTACCTTATTAACGGTGTTCTCTAAATTTCAGTTCCAAGAAGGTCTCTTCAATATGGCGCTAAAAAGCATTGAAGTAAACATATCCTTAGACAAAATTCTCATCGCGGAGGAAAATAATAAGAAAAAGCCTTCGGATTGGTTATATCGACCGGGGTACACGCGTTTGGCGGGGTAATAACCGCGAAGCGTACTTGTGGGTGCAGTGGGTTAGTGGTTAAGTGCGTTTTTTTTCGCTGCCCCACCTCTTGCGAACATCTGACAAACATCCAAGAGTAAGAAATGTCATGCTTCTTAAAAATAAATTGCCGTTTGAAATCGGCATAAAACTGTTGGTCCCTCCATTCGTGTCAAAAATATATCTTCGCACACACAATGGTTGGAGAAACTAGGCTTTAGGTCCTCTATGGGTCGTTTACTTCTAATATTTTTTTTTTTATATACTTTTGGGTAACCAACATGGTATGCTTCCCGGGATACCCGCCAATTACCCGTCATAAATCAAGAGCACATCTACCTTCACATGGTTTTTAATATAAAATTAAATTTCCTTTATAAATGCTCAGGGATATATTTGCCGGGTCACCGAAGCTACTGAAGAACTGTGTTCTCATTCATCGGGATAAGCGGTGGCATTCCCGGAGAGTTTGACAGCAGCGTCGGCATATGCCATTGGTATATTTGTTAAATCGTTTTGCAAGGTTTCCAATGATCACGCACTACCGATTCAAACTTTAATGAACATTTAAATGCTTTTTATATTTTTATGTTGATTGCCACCACATTTAATGGGCTGGGAGCTTTTATGTGTTTTTATGCATTTTAACATTTATTTAATAATTTATTTTTTTCTCAACTTTATCATGGAAGTTTGTTTAAATTCTGAGGAAAAGCAAAAACAACATTTAACTAATGAACATATTTAAAATAGTGGGAAAAGAGAGAGAGATGAGTGAACAAATGCTTTACCAATGCCGTAGTACGTAGAACTGCCTATTAAAGACTCTCTACATTTGACGCCCGAAAACCGCTATATGGGTAAACTGATCGACACAATCGTCTAAAAGTAAAACGTAAATGTTAAGGATATTCAAAACAAAGAAGATGCATAAGGAAAGAAAGTTCTCTAGATACAAAACTGAATCCAACCGAACAAAATTTCTTTAGGAAAGGAAATATATCAAAAATGGGAGGTGATTTTAAGATATTTTTCTTTAAAAAAGTCGATACTTCCATTTACTAAGCGAAAAAAAAAATCCTAAAAGCATCGTATGACCCAGTGCAGTGCACTCCGTTGATTTATCAAATCCCCTTGTACTGTTTTAGAATATTTTTAATCAATAAAAAAACCAAAGATAGTGTCAATCAAATTTGCCGACACTAAGCGAATGAAAAAGTGAACAAATTGTACATTAAGCTATATTTCGAATAGCACTGCATTTCAACTATATTTCATGGAATCGCTTGAACGGCTTTGTGAAAGCGAACTTAATGCCTTTACTCCTCACGTAATAAATTTTATGGTTGACAGAGTTTCTGAAGGCAATGATTTGTCTAAATCCGGAACCAAGCAAATCCGTAAAATTAAAATGTAAAAAAATAATATTTGATTTATTTTGAGAAAAAAACCTTTTGTGTTTTTTGCGATCGTATATTAATGTTACATGCAATGTATTATTTTAACTTCACTGGCACAGTTTGCACCTCTGTCTTTATGCACAAGAAAAATAACGAAATAACGGAATGTGTGTTAAATTTTAATACTTGACACGAAGACAGATAAAATGGCTTAAGATGATAATACAAGCTTAAAACTACTATAGTCTACGGCCACGGAAGATGCTCCAATGAAGTGCATGAAATAAGAATAAGAAGGCACCTTGTGATGTTAAAGGTGTAACATGGGTTACAAAATCAGAGCAACATTATGGGAATGAGAGACTTGAAACTGCTATAGGTATCTTAAGTACCATCACCCGATCTACCACATTTATTTCGGATTCGTAATCTCCTGCCATAAAATCAACTGCAAACTCCTTCTATATTGTGAAAACTTGATTAATACTTTTGGAAGATACTCGCCCGCGACTTCGAAAGGGGTCTTCACCTTTGCCATAACATTTATCGACTTAAAGGTTCTTTTTTGTTTATACAAGGTGGCGCAAAAATAACCTTCCGATGTTTTTTGGCTGTAATTTAAAAAAAATAATGAAAAACTTTGAATCTTCTTGTGGATTATTTTTATATGGTCTTTAAATTTTTTGTACATCAAGTCGAGAGTATGATGTCATGTAAATGGCCGCCGCCACAGTTGATTGTCATTTGAGCCCTTTTTATGGCATTTTCCATCACTTTGGCCAAAACTTCCGGCGATAGGTCCTCACATTCTTGACGGATATTCTCTTTAAGAGCTGCAAGAGTCTGAGGCTTGTTGACATAAACCCGCGACTTCAAAAAGCCCCACAAAAAAGAAGTCTGGAGCGGTCAAATCAGGCGATCTTGCTGGCCAGTGCAAATCGCCAAAACGGGAGATTAGGCGCCCGGGAAATGCATCCTTCAGCATATCGGTTGTGGCACGCGCAGTGTGTGTCGTTGCACCGACCTGTTGGAACCACATGTTTTCCAATCCCAATTCATCAAGATGCGGCAAAAAGAACTCGTTGATCATTGCTCTGTAGCGCTCACCATTCACAGTAACCGTTTGGCCCGCGACGTCTTCGAAGAAAAAAGGTCCGATGACTCCTCCAGCGAAAACAGCACACCATACAGTGACTTTGAGCGGGTGTAATGGCTCTTCGTGGGTTACACGCAGATTTTCAGTGCCCCAGAAGCGTAAATTTTGCTTATTTACGTACCCGCTAAGATGGAAATGGGCCTCATCACTCATGATTATATTTGATGAAAAATCATCTTCCTCTTGGTGGTGATTAAGGATGGCTTGAGCGTATGTTAGTCGCGATTGGCGGTCAGCAGCTAACACCTGATGTCGACGGCGCTTTCATGACATCTTCGGCTACAGCAGCAATATATTCTCTGCAGAACGGCTACTCCGGGGTCTGCCACGACTGGCAGCATCTCGTGTTGTGCCAGTCTCTTCGAGGCGAGCGGCTAAACGTCGCAGTGTTTCACCAGTAGGCGTTGGACGGCTAGGAAATCAGCGACGAAATTCACGTTGTGCCAAAGTCACCGACCGATTATTTCTCAAATAAATAGTCACCAATATTCCACGTTCTGGAGCAGTGTAGCGTAACATTGTTTATTAACGTGTATTTCACATGTGTTTACTACAACATGTCAAAACAGAACTGCCACCTTGTAGATTTGGTACTAAAAAGTGAGTTTCTCCTGATTTAAAAACTTAATAAGGTAATGAAACAATTATTCGCTTCAAAAAGACCAAGACATTGTAGCTTACCGCAAAAGTAAGTGACGCTCATAATATTCACAAGTTCATAAAAAAATTCCAAAAATCTTTGAATTTTCTAAACCACAATAGCGGCTAAACTAAAAGTCTGAGAGCAAAATTATTGCCATATAAACATGGCCGCTTAGTTACCCCGTATTGCGACAGGAGTTACTTTTCAAGTGGTTTAAAGATTATTTTACTATTGCGGAAAAAAAGGAACGAAAACAAATCTCCTGGATGTGATGTGTGGTCTAAACGACTCCATGTGAGTTTAAAAAAAAGCCAGTTTCTATCTTTTAAACGAGTTTTTCTCAGCACAGCATTTTCATAGTTGGTAGGAAAAAATTTTCAAATACGATTCTAGCGTCCGCTTTGAAATTTGAGATTAGAGAAAATATGTATAAAAAATCTTCGTTCAATCATAAGTTACTTGATTACTTTCCTAGCCAAGGACATTGGCAAACGCTTTCACTGTTTAAGTCTTCGAACTAAATATCTTGTGTACGGCAATAATTCAGTGTGAATTTTGACATACTCGACAAGAAACCGAAGAAAAGTGCGTATGGATTATATGTGATTTACGGCAATCCACTGATGATCCTATATGGGGAAACACCTTTGAAGCTCTAGGTAGATAACCCATTCAATTGATATAAAGCAAAGCAACTGTTTCAAATAATATATTGTGCCCCAAATTTGTGTCTTTACTTCATTAAAGTTATTTATGTTATTAATAATTATTAAGAATCATCGAATGGAATAAGGGGGGGCATGCTGCCGTTCTGCAACCACCCCACTTGGTTTCACTGTTAGATTTGGAGTAAGTGCGATATGCAAAGATTTATTGGATGTAAACAAAGTTAGCATATAGCCAACCTCGCGCGTATTACAAATCTAACAGCGAAACTAAGTGGGGGGGGGTTGCAGGGGGACAGCATGCCCGCCCACCATATTCCGTAACCACCACAAAATCACGTATCAATAATTTTGAGAACGAAATAAAGGCCGGCGGCCCTTATTTCACAGTAGTCATTGAACCGACAAACCCAAGACCCCAAAAGAACGAAATAAGTCCCCAACAAAAATGAAATAAAACTCCAATTTAAAAAAAAAAATGTTGTTGTTTCGCTTTTATATTTTTGGGGCCTTATTTAATTTTTATTTAATATTGGGGCTTTATTTCCTAGAGCCTTAAAAACTTAATGAGTACTAAGCAACTTTCTTCAGAAAAAGTGCCACCTACAACGAGAGTACTTTTTCAAAGGCGATTCTCTAAATTAGCCCTCATTGGCTCATGAAATAGTGTTCAAATGTTACTGTTTGGAATGCCATTAGTTTATAACTAAAAGAATACGTTTTGTTTTGACTCTCAAGCCCCTTCAACAATAAAAATGATGCATGTGTCATACCCAAACCGCTAAATTCATATTATCTTCTATTTCTTCTACACTGTTCCACCAAACCCAGCAGAAACCACAAGTTGTTTCACAAACATCTGTTAAACTGGTTTGCCCTTGCCCGTGTGGCTATTGGTCACTACTACTGGCTAAGCAAGATTGCCGTCAAAGGGATGAATACCATAGATTTTTGGAAAAAATAATACCCGCGTTGGAAAAATTCAGAGTATCGGTTCCTTTTGCGGCCAACCACCAATCTTAAAATATGATGTCTCCAAATTTTTATGATGTCGTGACGGATAACCACACGCATACCGATATACTAGTTATACAAATTAGTAAAAGATTTTCGAATAGCAGCCCCTTGATTTAAGGCAAACCTATAGAATTGCGCTAGGTCTTTGACTTTTTACTGGTCGAGATCCGGTTAAGCACATAAGAAAGATGGAGTTCAGAAAGAAGTTGGAGTTGACTGATTTTACAAATTCTGGAACTAAATTTTCTAGGCCAAATAACTTTTCAAACTACACACTCAGATTTGCATATTTCGCAAAATATTCCAATAATTTTTCACATCACTCTCTTCTTAGATCTCTTTTTGTGCATTGCATCACAAATTGAACATGAGAGAAATATTTCAACAATAAAAATCCCCTGTCATTTTACATAAACTACAAAAAAAAACAAGAAAAAGATTTCGCCTTAAATCCCAAAAAGGATCCAGTGGAGTTAAATCTTATTTCAAACTAAATAAATAACTAGTTCCAACTTAATTCAAGCCCCCACAATAAGGATTATAAGGCTAAAAAGGGTCAAAGTTCAACAAGCAACACAAGGGACATCAGTACAAGTTTCCAACAGAAACAAAAAATCATAACCTTATCTAAGCCCACCCACTTGCAGTCAAGTCTAATCGCAAACTAATTAATTGTGGCCAAAACGCACATAAATACCCCTACACTTATATTGCCTGCAATCAGCCAGCCCCTAGGTTACAACGATTTATTAATCCCTTTCTATGGAAATCTTCCATCCGAACCGATCTAATAAAACACTGAGTACGCCATAAACCATAATGACGTGCACTTGTTCCTCAATAGCTAAATACTAAAAAAAAAAACATTCCATTACCTGTAAACAACCGTATCACCGTTGGCGGCGGCGGCAGATAAATGCTCATCATCGGTGTTGTTCAGGAGGACATATCCGGAGTTTTTATTCTTCCGCTTGGACGACATATTGGAAAATATTTTTTTGGTTTTTGTATTCTTATTTTTTTTTAATGACAATTCTAATCACTCGAAATCACATTATCACTTCACTAGAATTTCTTGATAATAATTTTCCAAACTAAATTTGGAAATCAAAACTCTAAAAACCACAACAAACGCGCGATAGCAGCGCTGTTTTCGACTCGCGTAAACCGAACAACAAACAAAACCGAACTAATCGGATTGCAACGAACGACTAAATCGAAGCTTCAATGTCGAACACGTCTGGTGGAGGAGCTGGTGCGAAACACAGCTGTTTGCATCCAAATTCATGACATCACGGAATTGTGTCTCCGAAAAAGCTTTCATTCCAACAAGTGGTTCGTTCGGTTCGAGTGTGCTTGTGCTGTGGTGGAGCTGATTTGAGTGATTCCATTCGGAGTAGACATTGAAATGTGTGAAATTTTGGTGTGACGTTAGCGCTACAATATCTCACGGAGTTGGATCTGTAAGTGATATCAGCCGTGCGTAGGTTCTATATTAAGAATCGGGATATGATGATGGTATCCCGGGAGTGGGATGCAGGAGCAATTGCGCGAACCTAATCCAACGTTGGTAATGAGAACATGAGACGGCTATAACTATGTAATTGCAATCTCCTCGCGTTATCGGAGTCATAAAGATACAAGTTATTCTTCTTGGTAACATGGTATCGGGGATAGGTGACAGTGCGGAATCGAGTAGGACAAGTTTAGCAATGGAAAATTCAAATAAACATTTCCGTCTTTAAGTAGGTTAGGTAGGTGACGCGCTGATAGCGGCGGTTTTGTGCTTTGCATTTTTTAAGTTAAGTTCGCTGAACTTTTCTGGATTTGGATTTATTTTTGTTTGGAAGCTGATGATGAGTTTGAATGAGATTAGCATAGCAAGTTTTAAGATTTGTTACATAATTGTTGGGTATGGATTTGTTTGTGTTAAATGAACGACAAGAGTTGTTAGTGCTTTTGTCCGACAGTCATCCAGAATGCAAGCTGTCGTCAGAAGCTGTGCATTGATTCAATATAAGCTATGAGCAAAGCACTGATGCCTTGATGCGTTAGTGCGTAAGTGCACAACAGAAACCCTATTTTTGGATATGAACGAGAAAAACACGGCTCCAAGTCGATATTTTCAAGCTTCCTTGACCTTTCTTTGTACGACTTCATATTTTTCTTTCACACTGATAAGAAATGAATACTCAGTTCAAGCTCGCGTGGGAACACCGATGCCATATGCAGGGATGCCGGACAGCGTGTCATGGAGGCATGATCACTAGCTTGGTGCAGGGTTACTGTTGGCCCACGTAAGTGGGCTACCAAGACCAACATTTTTAAAAAGCAGGCAATTTGGGCAACGAAAAAAATAAAGGGAAAAAAACACAGAAATATGTGCCTGCATCCCAAATGCAAACCACAACACCTGGATGGAATGTCTTTCAAATTTAAGGTCGCTTAGTTATTTCGACAACTTCAAGTCGCTTAAAAATGCAATGACATGAGACCAAAAAGTCAGTTTTGAAATCCAAGGCCGATTGTCGAGAAGCCACAACGTTTTCCAGTTTTTATCCCCGGAATTTTGGCAGTGATACTAAACGAAGCAGCCAATAGACAAAGCTACGTATAAAACAAACTTAAGGGTAATAGCAACACACATGAATTAGCGTCGCAATCTTCGAAAGAGTGACGATTTGACGAAGAACAGATGACCTTGAGGTCATTTGGTTTATATTGTTTTAAAGGTTGAATGGCAATCATTCTTCCTTTTGGTTCCTTTATTCAGCGAGGTTATGATAAAAATCACAAGGATAGTAAGACATAGTGGTTCGCATGTTCACTTCAAAACATATCTGCAGGCCTTAAGGAACTGAATCTACTCAGTTAAATCACCCCAATTCCTGGCAAGCCTACAAACTTCTTAGATATTATGAGTTAGCCTCTACAGTGTCACTCAGTGCGCTTAACAATAAACTTCGTGAAATCAACTTTAACAGCTGCGTGGCCAATGAACCATAGAAACCCTTTTTGGAAAAATCCGTAAAAATTGAACCTCATCTTTCGCCTTGCCCAGATCAGGAAAGCCGACTTTAAAATTCGTACGCAAACAAGGCTTCGGTGTCAGTTCTATAAAAAATTAGGGGAATAAAGCGCCTGTCTTCGGAGTGGGATAGAGGTGGAGCGTCTTTTTTTATAAATGACAGCCTGGAACATATAATAATCCCAAAATTGAAGCTTAACAGAATGCAAGAAAGAAGCGGCTAACTCATAATATTGCGTCTATTTATTGCAATCCACGGGATATTATACGCTGGAGAATATATGCATATCGGTGGTGAATTTAATGCAAAACATCCCTTGTGGGGTTCAAGATGTACTACATCAAAAGGCAGATTCCTATACGAAGACAGTATGGAATTTAGAGTAGACTTATTTTCTCGGCAGATGCTTCAGATTCGTCGAAAACTCCAGACCTATAGATTTATATCACAAAAGGTTTGAAAGCTCTGTTAAAGTAAAAGAAAGTTTCTATCTAAGTCGCTACTGACGAGTGAGAGTTTGATGGAAAAATAAGGGTCCATCCAGACTAACTAGTTCAACAACTTACTGGAACGGACTCCTTTAGCAAAAACTAAGATGTCTTTTCGAACAACATAATATGAACTTGAAGACGAAGTCGATGATTTTTTTGAGTACATAAAAAGCTCAGGCTGGTATTATAATCCTTTTGGAAGATTAGCTTTAAGCAAACATTTAAATTCCTTAGCGCCAAGATTCAATTGAAGATACAGTTTTTCATTTGGACATCAGGACACAATTTCAAGAATTGTCCGGTCCCGGTTGGATTGCACCGATTGTTCTTAAAAAAATGTAGTCAAGCCCTTCGTCCCCACCTAAAGAACTTGTTTGAATTGTCCATAAGTACAGTCGAAATCCCCAATAAATGAAAAAGTGCGTATATAGCACCTGTAGTGGAAGGGATGATATAAATTATTATAGTCCGCGAAAAAATAATATTTCGATGTCGCAATGTAATCTGTAACGAACAGCAAGGGTTTGTTCCAAATCGTTTCACTGTCAGGAATTTAGAATTTTGAGAATTTTTAGAAAATAATAATGAAGACGTTTGCATATACTATGACTTCTCTAAAGCTTTTGGCCAGATGTCTAATGAAATGATCGTATTTAAGCTCGGTTCTTATATTCTTCTTTTGCACCGCTTTTTGTCAATTTGATTAACTCATGTCTTAAGCTAAGGGATTAGTGAGTCAAATTTAGAGGTTCGTTATCTGAATATTTCTCTGCTCAGTCGGGTGTTCCACAAGGAAGTTACTTGGGACCCATTTTGTTTATGTGATGATGTTAAATCATGTATTAAACATAGCGATATTTTAATATATACTGATGATATAAACATTTTAAAATCTGTCAACAACCAGAATGACAGAAATCTTCTCCAAAACGACATTGATAGTTCCGTTACTTGGTGTGCGGTTTAATCCTTAACCCATCTAAATGTCAACATATGACATTTTAGTTATTCTTTACATCTTTGCCATGTCCATATCAATTTTATTGCGAACAAGTCAAATTCAATGCTAGGCTTCGTAAAGAGGTGTTCCACAGAATTTGATGACTCCTTCATTACTCCGACATTGTACAATTGCTTCGTCCATCCGCTTCTTGAGTATGCTTCACAAGTTTGGACTTCGTACTACAAGATGCACTCAAATCGAATTGAATTACCCTAAGAGGACTTCCATGGGAAGATCCATATAACCTTCACCCTTACAGTCAACGCATCAAACTTCTGCAAATGATACCCCTCTCTCTCAACGTAGAGTCGATAGTAATATGGTTTTTTACAACAGCTTATATCTGATCATATTGATGCACCTGACTTGCTTTAACACTTGAACTTTCGTGGAGGTGCTCACAACTTACGATGTGCGAATTTATTATTCAGTCCTTATCATATGGCAGATAACACTTCTTCGTCATAAATTATGTAAAATAACTCACAAGTAAACTTTGATTTATTACAAACTGATTTCCCACTAATTTACATTTTCAATTTCTTATCGATCTCCAGGCTATTACAAAATGTCGCACTACCTTTATTATGGTATAAAAAGCAATAATGTCGTGCCTTACTCGCGCTACATTTAGCCTCGATTCTGTATTATTGTAATAATGTTATTTGTACTTGAGTCTAGATGGCGCAGTTTTAAAATAATCCCACTATATAATATCCAAGATTGGAGCCTTTATTATTAAGCCTACATTATTTAGGTACACAAACCGTCTATTAATTACATCGAAAATATAGGTTATTATTGTTGAGGTATCCATAAATGCTCCAATATAGATGGCGCTGTAAGCTTAAAGTGTTTATAATCGGCCTTGAAATTAAGAAAACAAAATATATATATTCCTGCGCCGTTTTTACGCCATGATCTACCTATGTATATTTCAAATTTCAGATTCGTGGGCCTTCCGAGGAAGTTTGGGTCCGCCTGAAACTTAGATCAGAGGACAGAAAATTGACTTGGCTTTAATTATATGGATAATATAATAACACCTGCACTAATGATGAGTCTATGGGTGCACTTTTTGTGCCGTCAAATTGCTGCTTGTGATAGTTGCTTGATCCTGGCTACGATTCTCCCAATTTAAGGAGTTCACACATGAAAGCGTTCTTGCTGTGATCCTATTTTAAATATTCACTTGCAACTAGATGGAAGGTACAACTGGAGCTTAATTTGCTGATCATACAGTTACAGTAAGCAACAATATGCTCCAATAGGAGATCCGCAGTGTTTTTAGTGGACAAAGATTTGGCGTATTATCCACGATGACATCAAATCTCCACCCGTTAACTTTATTAACACAAATGTAACTGAACCACCCATTTTCATGAAATCCCCAATAAATCAGCTGCTTTTATACAAGCAAGTTGTAAAACAGGTTTGGAATACGAGTACGAGTGTTGCCGGTCCTCATAATCTTCTTGAAACATTTTCCTCTTACCCTCGAATAAAATCTGGTATATCTATTTTTCTCGAAGCCATTTCACTTTAAATGGTCTCCCATGAAAAAAAATGATCTAAGCTGAAAAGAAAGTTATTAAGCAATTCATAAATTCTAAATACAAGTCTCCCCCCTGAACAAAATTCAACATCAAAGGTCAAATGAGTTGTTGTATTAAAACGGCACACAGTGCTACTTGGGGTTTTTCAGAACCACCGCACTTATGCACCTACCTACCTACCGATTTCGATAAATTTAAAAAGCTATATCAAACACATCAGCTATCAGGTTATCAGTAGATTTCGAATTGTTTTGCTTTAATCAGTGTCTTATCTACAGAGGTCATTGCACATTCATTTACGCCAAATAACAGCCAAAAACACGGGTAATATTTATAATAAGCCTAACAAAGGAGTAATTGCATAAGTTAGCTGAAAAATATCGATAAACAATCGAGTTCAAGGACTTCGCGTCAACTTCAGAAATTTTATTGAAGGTTTACAAAGCATAATAAAACTTTTAAGGTAAACAAAACGACATTTGTTCACTCAATTTAATACATTCTTTAAATTTTCTTAAGCCCATCAATTGGGAATACTAACAAACATCACACTTCTGGAACTCTGAATGCTTTACGCCGCCTTCCAAAGTTTGGACGCAATTAGTTGATTGGCTTAAGCAATGTCATTCCAGATAGTACGTGCCTGACACTATCTTTTTTAAAAATGTGCATATCTCTGAATTGCTTTTTGTGAATATCTATCTATCTTGGCAAAAGGATTATTAGTTAAAATTAAAAAATTCAGCCTGCGCTGAAAAGTGGAAAAGTTTTATTTTCTCTTTGATATTTTTAGTCAGACAGCATTTTTCAATTACAAGTGCCCTAACGTTTCTGGTTTATTGGCGTAGGCGAGCGACTTCACATATCCACAAACAAAATAATCCAATGATGTCAAATCACACGATCTTGGTGGCCAATTGACAGGTAGATTCCGCGAAATTATGTGCTCATCGAATGTTTCCTTCAATAAATCGATTGTGACATGTAACGCCGTCTCGTTGGAACATCTCATCCGCATTCATACCATCCAATTCGGGAACAAAATAGTCGGTTATCCTGGCTCTATACCGGTCTCCATTAACGGTAACTGACTCTCCAGCATCATTTCGGAAAAAGTATGACCTAATGACTCCACCAGCCCATAGAGCACACCAAACAGTCAGCTTTTGTGGATGTAATGACATTTTAAGGGTCTCATGTGGATTCTCTTCACAAATGCGGCAATTTTGCTTGTTGACGTAGCCATTCAACCCAAAATGAGCCTCATCACTGAACAAAATTTTGCGATGAAAACTTCGTAAACTTCGCGAACTGAACCATTTTTTTCGAAATAAATTTGCACGATTTGCAAGCGTTGTTCATTTGTCAACCTGTTCATGATGAAATGGCAAACCAAACTGAACATAAATGACATTAGAGTTGCCAGATTTGACCACAAAATGTCGGTTCTCTATTAGAAAACCCAACCTCTAAAAAAAACACCCTTTATTAGCAAGAAGCGTGATTTGAATGGTGGCAATTTTCCAACTCAATTGAGCCTGCATAAGGCAATTTCGGACGGAGTGAATGCAGCACATCTAGGTAAGAACACCGAGATCACACAAATGTAAGACAATCAGCTTCCGATTGGCCTTAGTGACGAATTATTTGGAAGTGGAAGGTCTGCCGAAGCTTTTTAAGGTCACACCGCTCAGGCGGACCCCGCAGGTATGCAGAAAATATGTAGGGAAGACGAAAAATATTCGAATAACGAAATCAAAAATAACGAGTATTAATAGATCTCTTAATGAAATTCGTACAAATAACGATCAATTACTATTAGTTAACCCAAAAAAGTTATAAGCAAGAGAAATAAATTGCGCTTCATTGAAAAAGGTTCGATCTTTTTCTACACAACTTCAATGAATTGATAGGATACCACCTGGCCCTGTGCGTTAACGGTATCTACACACTTTGGCAATATGTTACAATATTAACAAGTTTCAAGAATTATATTCATTTTTCTGAGAAGAGGTTGCAGTTTTGGAGGACACAGCGGTCCAATTTTATGCCGATGGATCAAAAACTCGTGATGGAGGTGAGGTGTGGTATGTTCTCTGACAGACTAAATCTTAGTCTCTCCTTCCGTCTTCCTGATTATTGTAGCGTAATCCCGGCGGAAATATGGGCGATTGAAGAAGTCTTATCATGGCTAAAGAGGAACGTGATATCCTCGAAGGATTTCGGCAATTTTCTCGGACAGCCAAGTGGCATTCAAGTCCTTAAAATCAGTCTCTATAGCGCCCTAGACTGTCGATCGTCTCTTTAGGAGATGTCGGAGCAGTTCAACATTCACCTTTTCACAGGTGAGGATAAACTCGCCAAATTGGCAACCTAGATAACTTTCTCGCCTGATAAAGGGGAATTAGGTATACATGTAAATTATCGCTAGGGCTGTCCGCTACAGAGGAAACAAACTTCAGGTGGAGAAAGTGTTTGCCGATTCAGCAAGTCTAGTTCTTGCAAACGTCTTTTCCAAACAGCACTCACAAAGGCCCAAGTTTCTAACTCTGATAGACATGACTATATGCCTTGGGAATTACACTATATGCCTTCACATGACAGGTCCCGATTAGGTCATTACCAACCTTTATGCAGCTGCATAACCTCCTACGTACTCAGACGGGATATAAGTTTTCCAATCAGATAACTGGTCTAAAGCTACACAATACAGCAGACAAGATCTTATATGCTATAGCGCTATAGTTGACGCAGTTAAGGTCTGCTTTTATGCGAACCGGGTAAACAGCGCTGAGGTTTCCAACTTGGGATTTTGGAGTGCTGTTTTCCAAGTCATCTGTAACTGCTTTAAATATTCCACCGCTTAAACCGTCTTCCGCAACCACATTGTGAGACTTAGTAGGTAGTAAGTTAAGAAAGAGGTATGCTGTAAGATTCATCACACAGCACTAGGCATCGAAGCGGGCACATCGCGACCTCTAGGGAACCGGTTGAATTTGTACTCAAACGGTGGACAAAGAAATCTAAAGACTTTCCCTATTAAAGTATCAAATTACTCTACAGAAGCCAAGAAGGCCTTTGAAGTTTGAACTATTTATTTCCTCCAAATTTATTTCTTTATTTCAAAACATTCACTCAACAGCCTGCGGATCAACATAAAATCTGCAGATTTCTGCATCTGACAGTCCGAGTCTCTTTGCATTTTTTGTACCCTATTTTTTGAGAGGCAAAGTCAGGATTCTACAAATATTCTAAGCTTATCCCTGCTAAGTTTTATAACTTCCTGGAATTCTTACAGTCGAGAAGTGGCCATAGAGCTTTTGACACCGTCTGTCCCCCAAAACTTGATCACCTTAGATTGGCAGTTGTTAGGGTTGTTACCTCAATAGAACCCCTTATTATGCAGAGGGGAGGTGTTGTGTGAGCAACGTCACCACTATTGAGTAGCCCCCCCCCCCTATTCTTGCAAGCTCATCCGCCTGCTCATTGCCTCCAATACCGCAGTGAAATTGGGAGACTTTAGTTAAGATATTGATGTCAATCTGCTTCGCACTATTGCTTTTCGAGTATCACCTCCCTATTTTGTCGATGGCGCGATTCTTTGTTCTTAACTTTTCCCTTCTCATTTACTCTTAAAGGCACATGAGCTACTCTCGTCCTCAGGACCATTTTATAGGCGTGTTGTTTTACTAACATGTGCTTGGCGGCAATTTTCACAATCCACTTTGTCGTTGCATTAAAATTTGTTAATAAATCTACAATATCAAAGCTAATTTTCATCTGCCACCGAGTACGAAAAAATTATGTTATTTTCCAATTAGCTAGCATGGGATTCGATCTCTTTTGGCGGCATTCCTCATTGAACCAAGAGTTTTACGTTGTTGATCGCAGCATTCTAAAACATGGGACCCGTTTTTCTCTCCAAATTCAATGTATTTCATAATTTATGTTTTCCCAAACAACAAATTCGATACTACCGACATTATCACCGAAAAGATTGTCTCCAGTATTCCGTAATTTTCTCTAATTAACTCAATTACTAACTACTCAGCTACTTACATTTCCATCGCCTTCACACTCGATCAAACAATTACTATCGCACAAATCAGCAATTAAAAAAAAACTTAAATTAAAAAACAAACACTTTTTTACTAGGCGCAAGTCAGCAACAATAGTACACACAGACACGTTTTATTATGTAAACATTTCACTGGGCAACAAACTCTGCCAAACAACAAACGATAAACAACTACGATCGGCACTGCTAACTTTGCATGCTATTTATTATCGCTGGACCACTGCTGTCTTGCACACTACCCAGATAAATTCAAATTTTTTTTCGCTAAACGCAAATTGCACACCGCCCTACTAAGTGTCGCCGCGTCAATTCGCTAACACAATAACACTAACTACAACTGCTGACTGCGTTAACAAAATATCAGAATGCGAAGCTTCGCAATGATTAATTTATAATTAATTAGCATTTCCCGAACCAAACGAATGTGGAATTTAATCCCTACACACAAAAGTTTACCTAGATCTTAACAAACGTTTCTTATCTAAGGCGCGTTTAATTATGATTGTCGCTGTCTTATCACAGGGTAGACATGGTAGACACAATCGTCTACATAAGGAAAATATATGAAAAAAAAAAAAACTGTTTATAGAGTCACACTCACTATGTAAGGTTGTTCCCATTTTCCGGAGCTATCCGTTCGGGGATAGTTGTTGCTGTTGATGGGGTTTTCTTTGTCGCATCTTCGGGGATTTTATCATCATTTGAATCATCAGTAGATGCTGTCCATTTCGGAAGTGATAAGAAAAGAAAGGATTTTTTTTTTGTGAATAAAAATGTTTGTCAATTTTAATACAAATAGTATTTTAAACCTTTTAATCCGTTTGTTGTCTCCATGGTCATAGTTTCTTCTTCTTTTTTTTAGCAAACGAGTTTATTTTCTTTCAAGATATATGCTGCGTTCTCATTGCACATTTGGGATTTAAGGAAAAATTTAGGAAAAAATTATAGCCGATTGCACAAAAATTTAGACCAATTGGAGGGAATGCTGCGACTTTGGCTGGTGTACTTTTAATATTTTAATTGATATCTATGCGATATTTCAAATAATGAAGAACATTTTATTAAAAAAAAAAGAGTTTTAATTAAAATATGAAAATTTGATTCGATTCACTGGCACAGAAACTGATTAGAATTATGATTTTTCAGGAGGGTGCAGTGAGAACTGTCAAATTCGAACAGCTGTGTGAGAGGCAGACATTGGGTGTGTTTGTTTTGCATTTTCATCAGGCTACCGTTTAACTGGTTACATTTTTAGAATTATTATGAGGAAGGAAGGTTCCATGGTGATCATCTTGTGGCATTCAAAGGAAGCTCATAGAAGTCGTGGTATTATCAAGAAGTGAAGTGGATTTAGTTTGAAACCTTCCTAGAAAAATGTACTCAATAATTGCAGTGCATCGTCTGCATCATAGGCATCCATATTGAAATCTTTACAATCACACCAATATGACATACTGATATATTTACAATTGGGTGGATCTTCGCCTTGACATCAAGTGTCCAGTTGATCGCTAGAAAAACTCATAAAAATCATAAATTTCACAAACCATTAGCACCTGTAAAACATAAAATAATAACTTTTTGAGTGAATTTGACAAGCGCCTCTCAGAGATCAACAAAATAGAGAGACTCTAGCTTCCATCCAGTTTTCCAGCCATTTGAATTTATTTAATCTAAAAATGAGGGGTAATCCAGGATCACGGTTTCGACCAAGAAAAGATTTCACTTTATTTCGATTGTTCTCAAGGAAGTAATTCAGTATAGTCCTCCAATGAACATGTAAAGTACCACTTCGTTTTAAATCTGTAGAATATGTTACTTAATTACTTAAATGACTCCGGCCCTGTAAGGAGTACGATGGGCCGATCATTTTTACAAAAATAAAAGTTGGTATTGTCCCAAAATTTTCGAAACTCATTTGAATTAGATGGTGTTATTATTAGAAAAATGCAGTTGAAATTTTTTATCATTGGAACAATTCAGGCGTCCAGTATCGCCATTCTGCTATTCGTGTGAATCGCATATTCGATTCATCTATCCGATTTGCAACTGTGGTTGAAAATTACCTCAACATCACATTTGCTGATGAGCTCGTTTGCATCATTTGTACAAAACTAGTTTGCAAGTGAGATGAAAACAAATCGAACAATCCTTACTTTTTGAACTTCAAATTTGAAAGTTAGCAGCGGATGTGAGGTGATTTTGACAGTTTTCTCATATTTTTCTCGTTTTCCTGTGCCAAAACATTCCCAAAACAAACAATCCCGTTCATAAAATTCTTCACTTCGTCCTATCAGTCGCTAGAGGCCACGTCGATCACTACAAAGATAACTCACATTAACTGACAGTTGTGTCAACATTCTTTTTTTCAATTGTTTTGTATTTATTTTTTGCCCAATTTGATTTGTTCAGCGAGGTTATTCCACCCGTACAAAAAAGGAAAAGCGAGCGATCTCTGTGTGTGGTGCTTAATAAAACAACCACCAGCTGACATTCTAGATTCACTGTTTACATTAATTAAATTCTTTCAAAAGTAAAAAGATTAACCACAAATCTGTTGAAAATTCAATCCTAAACAAACAAAATGAGTTCAGATGAAATCAGTGTTGGAGACAAGATCCAAAAGGGTTTTCAAATGTAGTTTCAATTTGTTTTTTTTTTTGTTTAACTTTAAATTATTTCTAAAGGTTTATTTTTCTAGAAACTACATGATCCTCCGTGATGCCGATACCGGGCTAATCATCTGGCAGGAGAATAAAGACTTTTCATCACCAGATGTCGAGCACGAAGCGAAAGTGCCGGTAAAGATATTGGATTTGCGAGCGGTCTCACGAGAAATCAATTTCAGCACCATCGAGTCCATGGAGAACTTTCGATTGGACCAGAAGGTGCTCTTTAAAGGACGCATCATGGAGGAGTGGTTCTTCGAGATGGGTTGGGTTGGTCCCAACACCACCAACACTTGGCAGTCGACCATAGAAGCTGCACCCGAATCACAAATGATGCCTGCGAAAGTTTTAAAGTAAGTTTCGAGTAGCGGTGGGGGAGTTCTTTAAATTCCTGTGTTGTGGTCAATCGTTGAAGTGCGTCTGCGGTTGCTAGGGCGAGTTCGCCGAGGTGGAATTAAGGTCAAGTGCGTAGGCTGTGCTTCCTGGGTGTCTCTTCTTTCCGAAAATCATTTGTATTCAAAGTCAACAACTACGAAGGTGACTCATACCACCTTCCGCGCCGTCCGACCAAGCGAGCCAACCAACAATCGATGTGGATGCAATTTTTCTCATTGTGTGCGGCAAATTTTGTGTTTATTTTTGGTTTTGGAATTGGATGTTTTGTTGTGTGTTTTCTGGGTCAGTGCGGTGACTGCTTGAGGTGTGGTGGGAGGAACATCATCTGTACTTTTGGAGAATCGGTTGGCGGCGGGCCAACAAAATATTTGAATTGTTTCACGACGTAAGCCAACCGGTGAGGGGGTAGCGTGTTGTGTGACACAATTGGCAGCGGGTGTGAGGTGATTTGACGGTAATTAGAGATGTCGGGCTTATGCCGTATAAGGTGAGGTTTTGGGTAGGTTGTTTTCTTTGATTTTTAGGTCCGCATTATGTGGGCATGAGAAGTCAGCGTGACTGAAATGTTTCGCCATTTTTTAGTGACCAACAGCAAAGTGACTAAGAGAAAAAGATTTGGTGGTTGGATGGTGACAGCATCGCAACGTTGGGATTATCGGCGACAGTGCGTGATTTATTCACTTAGTGCTCAGACTAGAGTGAGTTATTCGGCAACGCTTTGTTTGTGGACGCATTTTGATGGGCTTTGCGTGAATTTCTACCAACTAACGTTGTGAAGTAGTTGCTTGCCTGTTGGTTGCGTGGTCGCATTCAGAATTTCCGGTTCTTTCTGCTTTTTAAACAAAATCGAAGTCAAGCAATAGTCACATATATTTTCCGAAGAGTTTTAAAAGCTGTGAGCTCGCATTATACATCCAACTTGAACACACTCATTGACAACGTCCGGTTCCATCAAGTGACCACTTTTTTGAATACACTTTGTTCGTTGTCAGCTGGTTGCGAAAACTGCTCTTTCTTATTCATGTAGGATTTTCACTGCTCCTGCTCCTTGTTTTGACGTGACCAAAGCAATTTTATGGATCGCAAATGCAAAGTCATAATTAGATCGTTTCTAGTTTTTTTTTAATTTGGTTTCATTATTCACCTATACTGATACCCTTTAGACACGCATCGTCTTCTACTGACTCTTGCCTTCTACAGAATGAACTTGTTTGTGTGTCAAGCCAGCACATACTCCCGTAAAAGTCTCCCCTCACCATTGATAATTTAGGAGTGTTTTTTAGACATCATTTCGCTTTTTCATCTCATGTCAAACATGTCGGTAGTACTTGGAACCGGAACTTACTTACTTAATTAACGGGCTCCCGACCCGTGAAGGGTCCCTGCCTGAGACATCCCCGGCACGCTTCTTCCAGTTGTCCAGACCAAGCGCTCTGGCATCCGCGATGGCTTGGTCTTTAAAACGGAGGTTCGGTCTTTCTTGTCGTCTCGAACCTGGGGGCTGGGATTCGAAGATCCTCTTGGCTGGAGCGTTGTTGTCCATTCGCTCGACAATGTAGTCGACGAGTTTTAGCTTTTCGGACTACATCCACATCTTGGTACAGCTCATAGATTTCGCGGTTGTATCTTTTTCTCCATTCGCCCTCCTCGCACACAGGACCAAATATCCGTCGAAGGATTTTTCTTTCAAAGGATCACAGTATTAACTCCGCTTCCTGCTTATCGTCCAGCACTCGGCGCCGTATAGCAGAACTGGCAGGACAAGAGTTCCGTAGAGCATGCACTTTGTCCTTCGAGTTAAGAGTCTTGAACCCATTTGTTTTGCCAAACCGATGTAGCAGCGGTTTCCTAGGGTAATTCTTCGACGGATCTCCACTAAGATGTCATTTGTGGAGTTGATGTTTACCCCGAGGTAGATGAACTCCTTAACTACCTCGAAGTTGCTGCTATCAATAGTGACATTTTGTCCTAGTCGGTGGACAGATGATTGTTTGTTTGTAGGTAGCATATATTTTGTCTTGTCCTCATTCACTTCAAGGCCAACTAGTTCCGCCTCTTCTTCAAAAGCCGTGAAAGCCTCTATCACGGCACGCTGGGATCGACTGATGATGTCGTCCGCATACCCCAGCAGTTGGACTAATCTGTTGAAGATAGTGCCTTCCGTGTTAACACTTGCCCCGCGCACTATCTGCTCAAGAACAAGATTGAAAAAATCACACGACAGCGCATCTCCTTGCCGAAATCCGGTGCATGTTTGAAAGATTTCAGATGAGCTGCTGCCAAACTGCATATTACATCGCGTATTATCTAGTGTCATGCGACACATCTGGATCAGTTTTGACGGGATCCCGAATTCGGCCATCGCCACAAAAAGTCCTGACGATGAATGCCGTCATATGCGGCTTTAAAGTCGATGAAGAGGTGGTGTGTCTCGACTTGAAACTCGTTGGTCTTTTCCAGGATTTGCCTTAGTGTGAAGATTTGGTCTACAGTTGATCTGCCGGGCCGGCAGCCACACTGGTACGTGCCGATTAGTGCGTTGCACAAAGGTTTGAGACGTTCACATAGTTCGTTAGATATGAGTTTACATGCGACATTAAGCAGGGATATGCCTCGATAGTTCTTGCAAGACATAGGATCGCCTTTCTTGTAGATGGAACATATGGAGCTGATGGTCCAGTCATCGGGCATGCTTTCCTCCACCCAAACTAGGTTGATGATTTGGTGCATGCATAACATCACCTCCGTATTTGAAAAGCTCTGCAGGTAGACCATCGGAGCCGGCGGCCTAGTTGTTCTTTAGCTTTTTTATAGCTAAGCCAATCTCTTCTATATTGGGCGGCGGGACTGTTTCTTTATTGGCTTGCCCGTTTAGCAGCTGCTGGAAATGCTGCTTAAATACATCTACTATTCCCTGCGCTTCGGTGACTAGGTTTGCATCGCTATTTCGCAGCCAGTTGCTTGGCTTTCTTATAAAACTTCCGGATGTTGTTTCGGTCGCGGGACTCTTCGATCTCCTTGAGCTGGGAGACTGGGTGCTCTCTTTTCTTTCTACGCAGGATCTTCTTCTCCTTCCTTCTCCTGGCTCGGTACTCATGCCTTGCTGCCCTTGTTTTTCTCTGCAGCGTTCTAATATGTGCATCTTCTGTCACCTTTGTCGGGTGTACGCCGATCGTACCACGGGCTTTTTCTCGGGGGTGGCTGGTATCCTAGGGTGGTTTCGGCTACCTCCTTGATGATGTCGCGATACTGAGACCACTGGTTGTTGGCGTCTGTGGTAGGTGAATGCACGGTGGGGAGTTTCTCACTCATGCGCTCTTTGTAGGCTCTGGCGACTCCAGATGTGCTAGGGCGTCCAACGTCGAATTTCTTCTTTTGGGCAGTTCGCGGCTTCTTCTTTTTGGACAGTCGAGCTCTGAATCTAGCTGCAAGTTGGAACCAGAATAGTACTCGCAAAATAGCTAGAACAGCAGTGACAGCAGTTAGAACAGTACCTGTTTATTCTTCCTCACATCACCCTACCATCTGTAACTAGATTTTAAGTTAATCTTCATTGTTTTTGCAATCAGTTCCTAGCTTAAGCCTAGGTAAGTCCGTATTGATAAAGTAGAAATACCAAGTTTGCAAACCTTTTAATTCATTTTATGCTGCTTTATTTACTGACCTGTACGATCCCACCATGCTAGTTCAAAAGCTATAACTTTGGACTGAAATCTGAAATCTGCACTGTGAGAGATTTTAAAGTATACAAATCGAGTTCGCTTCGTCATTCTGAACCAAAAACACCCGTGTTTAGGAATGGAACTGAGGTCACAACTGAGCTGCTTTAAATTGTCTTAACTAGTCTCGGTACTTTGTTGATAGCGATGTGGTTGGTTTGCACAGATATTAAATTTTTTTTGTTGGTTAAAGGAAAATCTAGCATGAGACACCATGAGGACCGGCCGCACGTGCTCGTATGTCTCGTACAATTTGTAGCAATTCGATATTGCAATGGCCATAAAGGCGAGTCCGTTGTTTACGGTCAAATGCTTTTATCTCGTCTTCAACGGTAGCTATACCTAAGTCGCGGTGAATATCACTGTTTTCTATATACCACGGGGCGTTTGTTTGTACATTTTGTATGTTACTTGTTTTGGTACAACCCCAAAATTGTAAACCATACGTCCAAACCGGTTTTAGAACTTGCAGCTTGTTTTGCATGCTGAGTTTGGCAAACCGAGCTCTTCCCGTTTCTTCTTTACTTGCGATTTCCATTTTAGTTTAGCATCTAATGTCGTACGGCGTACGGAGTCTATAAATATGTGTAGCGTATTTACATTTCTGTAAATAAAATTAGCGTGCATAGATTTAGTTTCATTTAGCGCAATATGCCCAGTTTTTGCCCATTCAAGAACGCTGTCAATAGCCCGTTGGACATTTTTTTCGAATACCTTTCATATTATTGGTAAAAGCGAAATTGGTCTATACGATATCTTGTTATATGGAGGCTTCCGGGCTTTGGAATCATAATGGCTTATAGTCAATAAACTATTTGGATTTAAGTTAAGTATTCAATCTCACTCACAATCTAGATTATTTGATTTTTAAAAAATCAGTCCTCATTTAGAGATCCTCCTAAGATCATACCCTTTGTTTTTTAGCATTGAGCCTTAATTTATTTATTTTAAGCCATTTTGAATTTCATGCGCGCACTCATTAACGTCACTACCCAAAACGTATAAAAGAGCGTCATTGGCACTCAAAATCAAAGTCCATTCCAAGTCGCCTGGCACTGAACTGGCCCCTTAAATGCGCAAAATATTTCACAATTAAATTTCTTTCTTAGGAACTAATATTTGCACATTAAGTGCAAGTGCAGGAGCCGCATTTTCAAAGTGAGGGCAATTCAGGATCAGATTTAGAGTTAACCGAGTTAGACCTTATCTCATTTGTGCACACGACACACGCGCTGTGCTGCACTTCTGTAGCTGCACCATTGAACAGTTTTTCATTTCAAAATACAGTGAACCCCCGGTAATCCGACAAACGTTTTGCAGGCCAGTGTCAGACTATCAAATTTGTCGGATTATAGATTTTTTACCAAAGAGTACCTTGTAATCCGACAAATGACGCGTCGAGTACAATAGTGGTGACGCGTACAAGTTGTAACCTATTCGACCATACAGTATATACGTTAGCGAAGATTGTCAAAAAAATATTTAATAATAATAGACCGGATTACCGGAGGTCCACTGTAATCGTTTTCTTATGAGGCTTTGCATTGGAGAGCTGCATGAATGGAAAAAACCACGTTCGAATGAACAATGCCAAACATGAGTTGAATGAAATAGAATGCGAAGCCGAATATGTTTGAGTGAGTGAGTGCGGTCATAGAACTCGGACGCACCACATTCAATCCAAAGAAAACGAATTGAATGAGTGGGAATGCGTTGGAATAAGAGGTTGCGTTTCGAAAGGATTCGAATGACGAAACGGTTTTTTAATTGTTGTTGTCTTGTCGCGCATAAAAAGAAAAAGAAAAAACGAAAGTCTATGTAACTTCTCTTCGTATTTATTTAGCTTATTACTATGTTTACGCGAATAACCTCTCTTGAATCGAACGAAATTCAGGCACACAAAAACTCGAGTAATTCGAGTGTCTGTTTTCATTTCGCTTTACGTTTCATTTATTCTCATTCATTTCACTGAATGCCGTCTGGTGTGAGACACAACACGCACTCACATTGCTACTCATTCGTTCATTGTGTGCCTCGCACTCACTCAATTCAATTCAATTCAATTCGAGTCCATTCAATTTAACGTATGTTGTGAGTGAAGCCGTGCAGCTCTCTACTTTGCATCAACAGAGTTTTTATGGCATATAACTTTTGGACACACACATGTGTATAACGTATATACCTGAAACGAAAACATCGGAACGTAGATAATTGACACACACATAACTTTAACGCTTGAGCAAACGCACAAAGCCATTCGAGATTCGACTCAATCCAGGCGAACAAAAATAAATAAAAATAAATATTAGGCGTAAACGGCCCATACAGGACCTAAAGCATAGCTTCTCCAACCATTGTGTGTGCGAAGTTATATTTTTGATTTTGATACGAATGGAGGGACCTACAGTTTAATGCCGGTTCTAAACGGCAATTTATTTTTGAGAAGCTTCTCTAGACATTTCTTACTCTTGGATGTTTGTCAGACGTTCGCAATAGGTGGGGCAGCGAATAAAAACTTTCAGGTGGTACAGGTCGGGATTTGAACCAGTGATCTCTCGCTGAGTAGTCCAACGCACTTAACCACTGCACCCAAATCCAGGCGAAAACATGCATAAAACAGAAAAGAAGAGAACTAACTCGATCTTGCTTTTGAATTCCACATGCCATAGTATTTGTATGTGTTCTAAAAATTCACGAATAGACGTCGAAAGAAAATTATAAAAAGTAAACATCACCGAGATCGATTTGAAAATCTTGGTCAATTAACGTTTTAATTAAAAAATTAGTTATGCAAAGATTTTAATAGAATTTCTTAGCTTTTAGAGCGCGTAGATATATAAAATTGGACTTGAAATACTTAATACTTAATTCAAAGCTCTAGAGACTGAAATTAATTTCATTAAATTAGGTGCGGGAGAAGTTCATGCTCCTTGTGACCTAATAATCAAAAAAAATTCTAGTATCGATTTAGCCGTTCGCTGTGTAGCTCTAGTCAAAAGAATTTAAACTTTGTTTTATAGTCTTAGTTATATAGTTATAAAGGGGAATTCATCGTGCGGTTTGAAGAACAATTCATGGCATTTAGTTTTGAAAAATGATAACATGTTAATGTCAGACTATGTCTGAGGAGGCCCATTCGGAAGGTCCTTTTTGGGCGACCTGTTCAAGCATAGCGACTGGTATCTCTCGAATAACACGAGTAATGTTGGCTTCCAAAGCGTCAATCGTAGCTGGCATATTCCAGAATACCTGAGACTTTACATATCCCCAGAGAAAATAGTCCAAAGGTGTGATGTCGCACGATATAGGCGGCCAATTTACCGTAGAAAAAAGTGAAATTAAGTGCTCACCAAAATGATTTTTCAACAAGTCCAATGCTTCACGGGCTACATGGCTCGTAGCGCCGTCTTGTTGAAACCAGAGCTTACCGAGACCATGGGCTTGCATTTGAGGATAAACAGTCCGTTACCGTTGATGGTAACATTCTGATTTGCCTCATTTTTTAAGAAATACGGACCAATGATTTAATGGATGTAAATGGTAGCTCTCGGTACTCTTCGGGAAATCGCCTGGCTTTCCATGATACTGAATAAAAATGAAAGAGCATTTGATAGGAGTCGCGCATGATCTGTCAGGTACGTTCAGGTAGTACTGTACTGAGATCCACCGATTAGTAGTCCAATGCACTTAACCACTAAGCCACTGAATAGAGAATTAAAATGTGGAATGGTATATTTCCCTGACCCTCCGCTTGCCGGCATGTCAACAATTCCTTTATCCCCAATTCCCACAGAATGGGAGAGGACGGTACCTTGTGGGGTTCCTCTCCTAACAGTTTTATGTTGGTCATCATTAGAGACCGGATTATATGCAACATAAAAAGCTTGAAATATGCATGAAAAGTGCTAAAAATATGCATAAAAAGGGACAAAATATGCAACAATATGCAACATTAACTATATGATAAAATAATAGCAACAGTTTTTTATTTCAAATGCAATATAAAATATAGTTAAATAACATAGTTGAATAGCATAGTTGAATAACATTTATAATTAAAATTTTTTTAACATTTTGTTAATCTTGAAAATGTGAACAATCATGTACTGTTCCAAATGTTCGGTGGTAAGATTATGTCTCCGATCACTTAAAATATTTTTATATGTGGAAAAGGACCGTTCCACATCCACTGAGGTAACTGGGCAGTATTTGAATTTGGGTGCTATGTTAGCACTTATTGTTGCTGGCAAAAGTTCGCCCGTCCCATTAATAAAACTATTAATTTGACACAACGCTTCAAAGCCTGGGTTGTTGTTTAAAATATTCTCAAACTTTTTTTTAAGCTTACTTGGGAATGCCTCTGGCAATTCGGAGCTCATTTGGCGGATTTTATTTATGAATTGAATAGATTCAGTCAACGCTAAGCCCTGAGTTTCGAGCTTCTTAATACTTGCTGGTATCAGAGAAAAATGAGTGCATATAACAGCTATGTTTTTTTTAACGTTAGAGTCATTAAATGCTTCCTTTCACTGACAAACTGCCACAGCCTCCGTACTATCGAAGCTATTTACTACACCTTTGATGGCCTCGAAATGTTCATTGTAAAACAAAACAGCTTCAATCCCCGTTTCCCATCGAGTTACCACTGGTTCAGGAGGTAGAGACACATTTGGTAGCTTTTCTTTATAGGCTCTAATGCGGGCAGGTGCCTTAAGAAACACTTTCTTAGTTGACGAAATCAGCTTATTCACATTTCCAAACGTGAATCGTACTTCTTCAGCGAGTCGATGTATTCCGTGAGCAAAGCACGTCACATGCATCAAATTAGGATAGAATATTTGGAGAGCTTTGCCTGCCTTGATCATATAGGGAGCAGCATCTGAGAGGAATATAAACACTCTTTCATCTGCAGAAGATTCAGGAAACAATTTTTTGATACCCTCATTCACAAATCTGGCGATCGTAGAATGATTTGTCTTTTCCAGTTCTTAGCAGGCCACCAAATAAGAAATAGAGGGCTCTAGTTTTAATGCACCGACAATTAAATTTGCAATGTAACGGCCACAACAGTCAGTAGTTTCGTCAGCTGAAATCCAAATAATGCTATCCTTGAGTTCATTGCGTATTTCTTCCAGAATATGTAGGTAAATTGTTGGTATGTAGTTTTTGCGCAATGTTGATTCGTCTGGTATATTTTGATTCAAGCAATATTTTTGCAGAAAAGCTTTGAAGGTAGGATTTGTAAGTTTGTAAATCGGAATATTGCTTGCGAGCAATGCTTCACATAAGTCCATGCTAAAGTGTTTTTTTGTTTGTCTTTTGAAGAGGAGTTACTGCTGCTTGCCGCTGTTAGAAGTTGTTGTCTTGGACCTTTCTTTCGCAATCCTGCAATATGAAGACTTGTCTTGACAGGCTGGTCTATTTGAAACTGTTTTGTACACGAAATATTTTTATCGCAGACTCGACAATATAACATTTTTTTTCGAGAGGCATGGTAGATACACTAAGATTTGCACAGATATAAATACAAAAATAAACTGATGCAATAACCGAGCATATCAAATATAACATGCGTAATTGCCTAGAAAAAAAGTGTCGATGTAATCGATTGTGACACAAAACATCATCGGCCTACTTTGTCTCCCGTGAATTTTTATTTTACCAGGATTTAAACGAAAATATGTATTAGCACTAGATTTTAAGTAAAATATGCCATAACCGGTGAGAACAGGCAAAATATGCAAATGCATATAATCCGGTCTTTAGTCATCATAATCGATAAATCAGATTCATTTACCTGGTTCTTCCAGACGCATACTTCTTATTATTTTTTTATTTAAACAATTTTATTTGCAACTTCATTAACCTCATTTTTTCATTACAGCGGCAATGTAACCATTGAAACCAGCTTTTACGACAGGGACACGCTCATCACAAAATCGATTGTTCGCCTCTACTACATTTAAAACAAATCAAAACAACAAAAAATCGACCTTAACTAGAAAAAACAAAACAAATCTCCGTCTTTTGTTGTATACTCGCTATGTTAGCATTTAACATAAAAAAAAAAAAATATAATAAAAAGAAAAGAAACATGTACCATTCTTAATCAATTCATAGCTGCCAGTCTTTTTGTAAAAGAAAACAAAAAAAATAATAATTAGAAACTGAAGTAAATATAAATGTATGTGTGTACCAAACAAGTCAACACCAACACTACTTCCACTCTTAAAGGAAACAAAATTGTCCCCCTCTCTCTTTCAGTCTTGAATATTATTAAATTTTCGGTGCACTTGTTGTGACATTTTTTTTTCTATCACTTAATTTTTCTTTAAATAAATTAAATTTTTTAAAAAATGAGTACAACGAAATTAAAATTTTATTATAAAAAAAAAAAAAATGTAAAACAAATAGTTTAAATTAGTTATAGTTATTAAAATATAAAATTAATAAATAAAAAAAAACAGCACTGAAACACTTTTGTTATACAAGATTTAATTATAATTGTCATTCGCGTAATAAATTGCATTTTATGTGTGTTATTTGCAAGAAGAATAAAAATGTTTAGACTGTAAAATATAATTAAATAATTATTATTAATATAAATGTTATAAATATTTCTCTCCTCCTCTGTATTGACCCTCTAAATTGCTCACAATTAATAAACTAAAAACAAGTTTAAATCTTATTCAAAATAAGATTGCTGTTTTCTTTTTTTTAATTGTTTTATTAATATGCAAAAAAAAAATAAAAAATAAAACTCTTAACGTTCTTTCTCTGATATATTTATTGTCCAAACTATTTATGAATTCTCTGTTTTTTTTGTTATATAATAAAATATAAGAAAAAAATGTTAAAAAAAAATTAAAATACAATGCAGTTTTAATTTGATGTTTATCTGAGGTCTTAGTGTAAGCTGTCAGTTATATGTTATCACAAAGGTCTTTTTTGACAAATGTACTGGAGAGTGTTTAGTTCGGGATAAGAAATTTTCGGGAAATTGAATTAGAATCACCATATACAATTTTGAAAACTTTGTCCATATTGAGGTAAAATTTCTACATTTTAAAAATTCCCTTAAATATATCAAAGCACTATTATTATTTAGTTTAATAAAATGGGGAAAAAACAAGAGTTGCACACCAGAATTGAGAATGCAGATCAGCAGAAAATACTGCACGGTAGGTGCATCTATGGATTCTATCGGCAAGGAACTGCAATGCTCCAAAAAAAGTGGTTACGGTGCAATAAAGGTTAACAATGACCAATGACAAATGCTCAACCCAAAGTACACCATCAAAACCATTAAGCATGGTGGTAGCAATGTAATGGTTTGGGGAGCATTTTCCTGGCGCGATGTTGGCCCCATTGTGCGAGTTGATAGGCGTATGGGCCAGCATATGTATAAAGACATTCTGGCAAATGTTATGTTATGTTATATGCTTTTGACCATTTGCCAGTGTCTTACATTTTCCAACATGATAATCCCCCCTATCATGCTATCCGTTCGGAGAGGAATTTTCTCCGCAACGCAAATATAATCGGAGACTTCATTTACATTCACCGTATCCGTTTTCCGAACGCACTTTAATAAATTATTATTTCCGCGATGAATATATGTCGGAGACAATCGGAGAGAAATTGACAGGTGGCTGTCAAAAACTGATGTAAAACATAAGGAAAGGCTACAGTCCGCTTGGGGCGAACAGTATGATACCCTATCCTTATCCCTATGTACCACAAAGAAAAAAAAGCATTAGGAAGATGATGGATAGCATTTTATTTCATTCTATGAAATTTAAAGACAAAAAAAATGTTTTTTGAAAAAACGCCCCCAAAAAGTGGGCGTGGCCAAAAACTTTGTATGGGAAATATATTGGAAAAAATATAGGCTAAATATATTGTTAAACATTTTTTTTCGATTTCTATGAACATTTTCGAAGAAAACAGCATTTTAGTGAAAAACGCCCACAAAAAGTAGGCGTGGCAAAAAACTTTACATGACAAATTAATAAAGGTGGGCAGTACCTACATATCTTGTGAAGGTTTTACAACTTTATCTCTCTAACTTAAGCCTTAAAACGGTTTTTTCTAAATTGTGGGCGTGGCAGTGGGCGGATTTAAAAACTTTTAACACTTTACCATTTCGCGACCCTAGGGAGTATATGCTCCAAATTTCAGCCTCCGAGCATAACTTTAAAGGCCTCAAAAGTTGATACGGACGGACGGACATTGCTAAATAGTCTTAGGATTTGGTCCTGATCATAAATATATATACTTTTATGGGTCTCCGACGAATATTAAGGGGTGTTACAAACTATGTGTCAAAATTAATATACCCTTAGGATAGGGTATAAAAACGCAGCTCATCGCGTTGAAATGTATACTGCCAGTATGCGTTACGTTTTGTCGGAGAAATGTTCCGAACAGGTGATCGGAACAATTACCATGAAGGAAAATTGTCCGATTCGTATAAAATCGGAGAGTTTTCCTTTCGGAACGGATACCAAGATAGGGGGGATTGATAGGAAAAAATAGAAGTTATGAGCTGGCCAGCCCAAAGTCCAGACCTCAATCTGGAACTTATGGGCTGATGTGGAAAGAAGTTTGGACAGAAAGCAGCAAAAAATTCCAACGAATAGTTTATTAAACTATTTGAACAAGCATGGAAAAATATCCCTCTTCAGCGATGTCAAAAGTTGGTGGCCCAGTATGGTGTACTGCTGTTATTTCAAATAGGGGGTATCGCACAAAATATTGATTTATTTGATTATTATTGATTTAATTATTATATATTTTTTAAATTTAAGTTGTACATATTTAAGTTATTTGTTTCTAATTATATTTCCACAAAAAAATACACTATTCTACGTTTTTTTTTAATATGTTTTTATTTTTGCTTTATTTGTTTGTTTTTATCTAACTATTATAACCTTTTAATATTCACTAGAATTTAGTTTAAATTTTCGATAAACAAATAAGAAGTAATCAAATATTGGAAAAAAAATATCTGTTTCTTCTTATTAGTTTTCCACCACTGTATATAACAAAAGGGTAGTAGATTTTAATAAAAAATTGGAAGCTCCTCCGCCTGCACATTTCCCTCAATACCGAAGTGTCCTGACACCCAGCACAGTCTTACTCGGTCCTGACTGCATAATGCTTTAAGCATGGTGCGACAGCTTCAGACTGTATCAGAATTGATTTTGATTGATTCTATTTCCTTGAGTGCGAGCTGGCTATCGATGCAGATGATGATATATCTTTCGGATACTGATCTCCTCTGCAAAAGCTCAGCCGCCCTGAGGACAGCACTACTTGGAAGACACTACTTCTGTACGGTAATCGTACAGACCACAGATGAGGAATTAGCCAGATAGTCAAGTCGAGAGAGAATTTCAATTTTTATTATTTGTTCGATAACTTACTTTTTGTTTCATCATAAACATTTATGTCCATTAAAATAGCTATAAGAATTGAATTATGTAAACTCAACACTTCGCAGAACTTCCTATTTTCCAACACATCCGCCATGACCAGCTGTTTTTTTTTTTGTTGAAATTTGGAGAAGTAGCAAAACTCCCCACACTTATTTTTGGCTGCGAATTTAGCAAATTAGATCTATCTTCGTATTCACAGATTGGAAAATGAAGAGAAGATTTTGCGGCCATTATTAAATATTTTTTGCGAGTTGAAAGTTATGGGGGAATGCAGAATTGACTATCTGGTTAATTCCTCATCTGCATGAAAACACTCTCAGTTTTGGATTTTCTAAGAAGAAACCAGAACCTGTTCGCACCGCTGTTTTCGAACCATCTGTAAAAATCGCAATTTCGTTGGATCTGGGTTGCATTTCTTTCCGGATGCAGTTAGAGCTGCTAAACCTAAATATATTAGAAACTAATCATAAAATACATTTAAGCCTCAATAACACTTTCGATTTTCAGAACTAAAGGGTGTTTTTTTAGAATTTTTAGAGGTTGGTTGTTCGAATAGAGATAAAACTGAGATTTTGTTGACAAATCTGACAACTCTATATCAATTATGTTCAGTTTGGTTTGCCATTATCATGAACAGTTTGACAAATGAACAATGCTTGAAAATCGTGCAAATTTATTTCAAAAATAATGGTTCAGTTCGCGAAGTTTACCGCAAGCTCCGTTCATTTTATGGTCGACATAATCGACCATCAGAACAATTTATTCGGTTAACCGTGGATCGTTTTCGCACTACGTTTACTCTATATACTCAATTGCCTCTGTAGAGCAAAGTGTTGAAGAGGATCCGAATGAATCGATTCGCCACCGTTGACAGCAATTGGAGCTTTGTCCATCAACTTTATGGACGATTTTGCGCAAAGATCTCTTCTTACGACCCTACAAGATCCAGCTTGTGCAAGAATTAAAGCCGCGAGACCATGCAATGCGTCGTGATTTTGATGTATGGGCCGAAAATGAGATTGATATCGATGCTGCATTTCATCGCAAAATTTTGTTCAGTGATGAGGCTCATTTTGGGTTGAATGGCTACGTCAACAACCAATATTACCGCATTTGGAGTGAAGAGAATCCACATGAGACCCTCGAAACGCCATTACATCCACAAAAACTTACTGTTTGGTGTGCTCTATGGGCGGGTGGAGTCATTGGGCCATACTTCGTCCGAAATGATGCTGGAGAGTCAGCATAATAACCGGCTCTTTTGTTCCCCAATTGGATGGCAGAAATGTGGATGAGATGTGGTTCCATCAAGACAGCGCTACATGCCACACAGCGCACGTCACAATCTATTTATTGAAGAAAACATTCGATGAGCGCATATGATCGTGTGATATGACACCATTGGATTATTTCCTTTGGGGAGTCGCTCGCCTACGCCAACAAACCATAAACGCTAGGGGACTTGGAAGCCAACATTTGTGGTGTTATTGAAGACATACAGCCCCAAATGCTTGAAAAAGTGGTTGAAAATTGGACCTCTAGACTTGTCTTTATTCGAACCAGCCGTAGCGGCCACATGCCCAAAATCATATTTAAACATTAATGCCTCAAAATTATTCTTCCAATAAAGCCAAATTGATGGACGATTTTCTTGTGTTTTATTTCAATTCGAAGTTCTTTACCTCTAAAAAAACACCCTTTATATTGTAAATATTATGGCTTTATTAGTAAGAGCAAACATTCCTATTAAATATGGAACACAACGACGTTCGTCGGCTGGCTTCGCAGTAGCGCATTCTGTCACTCCAATTTTCCAAGATCTTGTTAAGGCCATGGTTTTGGCCCTTGGTCTGGAGCTTGAATCGTTTCCAGATTATTGGCATAACATCGGTTCTTCACGGTTTCGCACAAAAAAAACCAAAGTGGTCAAATCGCAACTCCGAGGTGGCCAATTGACATCACCAAGACACCTTAAAACACTATTTGGGAATTTGGTGCGCAAAGATCGATTGTGGCATGGCGTGTCATCCCGCGTGAACCAAAGTTCATGTTCCATGTCTTCAATTTCAGTAAAAAAAAACGCTTTTTAAAGGTGCTTCATTTCGGCCAAAACTTATTTTCAAAAAACGCTATGTTTGAGCTACACAGCACTCACTTGTTCAAATTTCGTTCCGCGGAGGTATGATACTGATACTGACTTCCTGTCAAGAATTCGAGCAGGAAACAGCTGTCAGTATCAAAATAACCTATGATTTAATAAGAAACCACTAGATGGCCTACCCTTTACTTAGTATTACCAAAGAAAGAATTGTTGCTCGCCCAACAAATGAATATTCATCACCCAAAATTGGAATAAAAACAACGAGATATATTTTTTGAAAATTTATCACTTATTTATTTGTTTCTAAATATGTATCTACAGTTAGTCAACTTTTATATATAACATTGCATTAATTAAAAAATAATAAGTTTCTTTATATTTTGCTTTATTATTAACTAAGTTCTTTTTTTCCATTTTCATCTTCTCTTTTAGTAGTCTATTCGTACACAGATTTTTCGTTAAAAATAAAATGTAAGTTTTCTTCTTATCAATATTTTCTTTTACATATTTCAAACAAAAAAAGAAATGAAAAAATAAAAAAAAATTAGCAACAAAATGGTGTAAAATTATTGTTAATGATATGATTCTACACAAGTTGTTGTTTTTGTTTTTTTAATTTAATCTTACGCAAAGTATGTATTTGGACCTATTCTATTTTTTTTTTGTTTTTAATTTACATATACATATATTTTTTTATTATTTGCATATTTTTTTTCAAATTGATCTATGACAATGTTTTGTTTTTTTTTTATGAATGGAGGAGGGGAATTCTTAAAAGTACACAATTATTACATATTTTCTTTTGTCTTAATTATTCCAGAAAAAAAGTATTTCTTTCTTTTGTTTAAATTAATAGCTTTTTTTTTAGGTATTAGTTTCTTACAAAATTTTATGTTGATTTGCTTGTGAATTTCATTACAACAAATTCAGCTTAATTTGTTTTACATAATTTTTCATTTTAGGTTGTGATTTATTTTGACTTTATACAGTGTGATTTTGTTGTATTTAGCTTGTTTAGCGCCTTTGGTATAAATGACGAATTGAGTCCTTGCATTTTTCTCAATATTTTGTCATTTAATGAAAGGACATTGAAGGAAATATGCATTTAACCTGCCTGACAAAGTGGGTGATTCGATTCAATAAGAAAATGGTTGCAATTGGCTTAAGGTAAATTTAGTGTACATTAGTGCTGTAACTGCACGGAGTGTCGTTTCATACCTTAATCGACACCACGGCAACTCTCTAACAAGAATTTATTTCAAATTACTCATGTGATTCAGAACCTTCAGCTCTAAAGTTCTCATTCGAATCCTTGTCGGTTGTTTCTCTGCTTCTTTGTAATAAGCAGGATGGCTAAGCTTCCTTAATTGCAAAAATATTTGTTGAAAAGAGCACCAGAGCACCCTAGTATTGCAGCTTTTTATACGTATTGAAACTGACAGAACCGGACATTTTGAAAATTGGGTTAACTTCAATATATGACGAATATAATTTTAATTTTTGGAATTCGAATATTCTTGGAGTTTTATTGGGTTCAAACAAAGTGCAATAAAATTATACATATCGTTCCGGAGCGTGGTTATGAACAAAAAAAAGCAGCCTGAGTGCTAAACAAAATTGGTTTTTGTACTTATACGAAGCAGTTGAATGTAACAACCCATTATTTCGAATACACGGGGTGGTGTTCACGGGCCATGAGAGTGAGTTTGTAAGCGATCTTTGTAAAACCGGTAAATTTAAGAGCAACCTTTAATTTTTCTATGCGATATTAACTACATAAGCGAATGATGTCTGACCAGTTGAAGACTAAACGCAGCAGGGCCTTATCCTGAGGGCATACTTTTGGGGCTTCATCGCTTTGTCTCATTTAATCCGATCCCATTTTTCATTTTTATGTCCGAGTTGCTCAATTTTGTGACTTCACTTACAAAGACCTAAGTACGTATTGGTCGTAGACCCTTAAAAGTAAAATTTACTCTATGATCGACATCAATAGTTAAGGCCTAACTACAGCCGGCAATAGGTGCAAACAGTGTCTTTTTCAAAGCTCACATGCATACGCAACTGCCATCTCGTGGTCAAAAACTGTCCTAAGACATTTTAACGCTCTAAGAAAATATAAACAAAAACAAGAAGTATCAGCCAACCAAAGAAACTCTATTAGTTTTTTTTTTAACTTTCAAGTGCACACTTCGTGAAAAGTTGTGAGGAAATTACAAATTTCAAACTTGTGTGTACTTAACAATGTTGTCACGAAGAAAACAATATTGGGGGTCTTTTGGAAGTCCATTTGCTAAGAGTAAGAAAGTTTAAATTTGAGCTGTCTTTTTGTCTGATATTGGAAAATTCATAATTTATTTCGAAACCAATTAGTTAAGGAAACTAATCCTTCGTTCTCTCTCCGCCTGAAGCATTGGTGTTCATTCGCTCTACATTTTAAACGCGCTGAGGACTGTTTTTTTTCCAGGTCAATGTCGCTGTCTGAGGGTGCAGTGGCTTAGTGGTTCAGTGCGTTGAACCACTGAGCGAGAGGTCGATGGTTCAAATCCGGACCTGTACCACCTGAAAGTTTTTATTCGCTGTCCCACCTCTTGCGAACGTCTGACAAACATTTAAGAGTAAAAACTGAGAAGAAGCTAATTGCCGTTCGGGATCGGCATTAAACTGTAGGTCCCCTCCATTCGTGTCAAAAAATATATCTTTGCACACACAGTGGCTGGAGAAGTTAGGCTTTGGGTCCTGTATGTACAGCTCGTAGAGTTAATCAATGAATCGTCTCCTCCAGAACCCGTCAACGCATTCGGGACTAAATATCTTACGAAAAAATTCTTTCAAAACGACAAAGAATGTCGTTATCCGCTTTTAGAAAGGTCTATACTTTGGATCCATAGAGCATGGACTGGGAAAGGGTCTTATATCAAATTTCCCTATTTGTTCCTTATTTTGTTCTTCGCACACAGCAATTGGCTAACATTATTCTTCGTTCGATGTCTAAAGAGATGTCGTTTTCAGATGTGGTAGCAGAGAAGAGGTAGGCAAAGGTCCCTACTGTGCTGCTATATGCGGCTTTGAAGTCGATAGTAAGGTGGTGGGTATTGAACTGAAGTTCTTGAATATTTCGTCAACTGTGGACTTACCGGGCATAAAATCGCACTGTTATGGTCCCATCGAATCATTGACAAACGGTTTCAGGCGCCCACACAGTATGGCAGACAAGATATTTCATGAGATGTTTAGGAGACTGATACCGAATAGTTATCGCCGTTTAGATGGACGTCTTTCTTGTGAAACGGACAAACGTTGTCCGTCATCACGCATACATTCTTCTGACCAAATCTTGAAAGTGAGTTGGTGAATCCTCTTTTTCGAGTCATCTCCTGTTCACCTCACCGCCCGACACAGGCGACAATTCGAATTCAGTTTATATTTTTGGTGTCCTCACTTAATTTTCATCGGGTGAACGGAATTAAACAAACCGAACGCCTTCACAAACTAACTATGCAAAATCGGAGGTATGTATATGTTTTATAAGAAAACCTCAACAGTTTGTAAAAATAAGGCTTTAGAAGAGGCATTGTAAATCCAGTAGAATTTCGAGATATGAGATTTCAGGGCCCAGGGCCAATCGCCAAAATGCAGAACAGACAATGCCTAGCCCTATCGGGTACTATTTGACAACCTTAACATAACTTAACTTTTTGTCGACTGCAGTCAAGCCTTTATGCTTATCTAGTCATTTCCATTCGTTTGTTACAATGTCTTAAGAATTGAAAGGCTTGCAAAAGCTATCTCTATGGGATGTACATATTTGGATGAGAAGGTTTTATTTTTAACAAAGTTGATGTTGTCCAACAATTTTTCTGCACGAAACTTAAATTTTTATTAATTTTTTAAGATAACTAGAACAAAATTTTAGCAAAATTAATTCGCAATAATTCGCTACAATATCCAATTTTGTTGAGCGTACTTGACCCAAATATAAAAAGTTTGATTTGTTTTTGTTAGAAAGACCAGAGAGCTTTTACAAATTGGGAGATATGCAATGCCACTCCCACTTAGTAGGACAGCAGAAAACTCAAGGAGGTATTGCTTTCCCAAATCATTCTCTTTTCATGCAATTGGCAAGGAAGAAATGTTTTCGTGCTGATTTCCGATTTTCATAAGTTGAAACTGGTTTTGCACTGATTTTCGGGATTTAAATCTTCGAGGTTGTGTTTATCGAAATTTTAAGTTTCGGGCATTTGAAGTCGGCATTTTGAAGTCTGCATTCGCTAGATGATTGTGCATTCTTACATGCGAAACGATACTTTGAAAGTGTGAAACTAAGAGAACGTTCGTTTAAAAAAAGAAGCGTCCCCAGTTTGCCGATTGAGTCCTCAAAAAACAGGGTACTGATGAAGATAATGCCGATATTTTTTATTCCCCCAGTTACGTTTTAAGGCAAACGAACGAGAGGACTGAAATAGGACTACAACTTCTAAAATGAGAAGCTAGCGGCAATTCAAAATAAATAGACACTAGTTAGGAGTAAACGGCCCATACAGAAGATCGGGCCAACATTGTATCGAACATAAAAAAAAACACAGTCTTTCTGCAATAGAGAAGTTTGAACCAAACATCTATCCCACCATCTACGGGGTTAAAAAAAGGCGATACTTACTACACCTCTGAGCAAAATTCCAGAGAGGCAGATGCACAAATGAATAATTAACCAGAGAGTCAACTCAGGATACCCCTTGAATCCGCAGAAAATTAAAAATTTTTTTTTTCGTAAAATCCTCTTTTTAATTTCCTATCTGTGAATACGTGTGAACCACAGAGGGTGCTGTTGATTGTCAAAAATATGGTTGAACAGTTTGACATTAATGATACCTTCATGACATTTTTTCCAAAATGGATTCTTTGGCTCAATACTGCAATTGTGTGCGTGAGCGGGCTCAATTAGGTTTGCATGCAAAAACTTATACAGACACCGTTCTACACCTTTTTAAAGCAAATAAAAAAGGGGAGCAAAAATTCTCTCAGTTGGCTATCTGTATAATCATCTATGGGGAGATGTTAAGAAATGAGAAGTGCTAACACATTCAATTTAACAGTAAAGGGTCAAGGTGAATGGGGTGGAGATGAAGGTTTCATTCGTGGGAGCTCAGGAGAAACCAAGAGTAACGTAATGAAACGCATGCATAGGGACAACTGGTGCAATGAGAATGACACCTACCGTTGGATTGGAAGTGATTCTAAATTTGCTACTTTTGGATCTTGCACGAATCAGGTGCCAAGAGCGCCTTGAGAATCAGCCAAATAGTCAGCTGGAACCCAGATCTCGTGGGGCACGCACAGATTCTGAAACCACGTTAGCGCCGACTACATGATTCCCTATATAGATTTTGACAAACCATACACCTGCTCTTTTCCGAGCAGGGAGGAATGGAAAACGAATGAACCCACGAAAATAAAATCTATATCCATATACACAGATGGATCGAAGATGGATTGTGGATCAGGTGCCGGCCTATTCTCAGAGGACCTAAATATACTCAACTCCATCAGACTCCCTGATCAAAGTAGTGTTTTCCAGGCTGAGAGTCTGGCAATCGCGAAAGCGGCCCGTACTGTATCAATGTTGGCAATACCACGGAATGGTATTACCATTTTCATTGATAGTCAAGCGGCCATTAAGGCAGTTATTACTATCGAAATAAAATCCAAGCTGGTTCACTGCAGTCGCATAGAGCTTAAGGCTTTTGGCTCACAGTAAAGGCATGTCTTTGCTGGGTTCCTGGACACAGGGACATAACCGGAAATGAGATGGCCTACAAGCTAGTAAGAAAAGGATCCGAAATGGATCGCGACCTGGCACTTCAGTCGATCAAACCACCACTCTGCAACCTAAAAGAACGAGTGGAATTCAAGATCAGAATGAAAGCCAACAATAAGTGGAAATCTTTAACCACCTGTGAGATATCACGGATACTATGGCCAGAATATAATAAAAACCGAAACAAAAAACTTTACAGTACGAAAGAGCGTCGCTGTCCAAGCTGGTTGGTGCTTTAACAGGTCATAATTTGATGAAACTAAATCTCAAGAATGACGACATTTGTAGAGGCTGCGGCGATAAAGAGCTCCACGAGGACACCCCTCACTATCTCTGTCACTGCCCGGGTCTCTGTCACTTGAGGAGTAGAATACTTAGAAGTGTTTATTGAGGAATTGGCAGGTGTGTCACTTTCTAATCTTTGCAGGTTTCTGGAAACATCGGGATGGCTTGATAAAATTCAATATACACGATCGGAGGGAATGAACCCTAAAAAAGGCCATAATACCGGCGTATCCTCCAATGTCGGGCAATGAAAGGCATCACAATGGGTCCACAAGGACCTAAGTTTGGCAGGAAAGAGACTATTCTTTTATGCCAACCCATCTAGCCTAACCTAACCTAAAGTCCGACCATCCAAATTAATACTTCTTAAAAGACAAACATAAACACGCCGACGATACCACAGAAATACAGCCGATCCCCTTCCAACGTCGTTGTCCTGCCCGTTAGGTCCTCCACTAAGTGCAAAAGAAAGCAGACGTATTTTCATCTTCCGAGATCTGGTCTATGATAAAAATTATCTTTTAAAGTGTCAGCGGAGAGGTATATGCAGGAGAAGTTATAAACCCTGTCACCCTTGGGTTAATGCATCTTTTCTCTACTTCCTTCCTTTATGTGTAGCTAACATGGTTAGATGGAGCATATCTTCACTCATATGCTCATGCTATATGCTTAATTTGTAATTGATGTAGGTATGTTTTCAAAGTTCAGACTAAAGTATTGTGCAATAAATTCCACATATTTATTCATTAGAATTATTGTGTTCCCATAAATAAATCAAAAACCTCCTCAGTTTCGGTTTAAATATTTGCAAAATTCCATGTTTAATTGAAAATATACACGTCCTATGAATGTATGAATATTTGTAAAATAATTCTGAAAACAAGTAGATGTCCATTCTTCCATAATCCCACTCCTCTGTCGCTTCCACGAATTTTTCTGCTCACATCCTAATATTGCACATTTGCTGGGGCAATCATTTGAACATGACTAAATTTTATTTAAACAATATTTTCAAAATCACCCTCTTTGTCTTTTGGTTATCCACAAATATATCATTTTTTTTTCTTAATGTGTATCTACAATATTAAGCTTGTGTGTTTGGTAATTTAATTTCATTTAGTGGTTCGGATTTGTTTCTAATAATTGTTTTACATTATTTTCTCTCTTTTTTTTTTTATTTATATTTTGCTTATATAATTTATTCTAGATAAAATTATAGTTTACATACTTTTAACACATATTAGTCTTAATGGGTCGAGCATATTATAATAGTAGATTTTGTTTTCTTGTGCGAATGATAGTAATTCATTTACATTTAATATTTTTTTTTTTAATTTTTTATTTTTACTTTAATCTATTTGCTAAGCCATACAAATTCTTACGTATAATTTACTTTTATTTTTTTTATTATATTTTACAATTACAACCATACATAATAAATTAATATCCGCTTTTCTATAAATTAATTGTTTCATTTTTTTCCCCAATTTCATTTTTGTATATTAATTAATATTGACGACTTTCAGATTAATATAATATGTTTTTTTTTTGTATATACAATTTTTGTTTTTATCGATTTTAAATATATAATATTTTATTTATTTATAATTTCAACTAATTTTTCCGTTTAATACTTTGCATGTGATTTTTTGTTTGTTTAGTACTTCCCTAGCTTTAGTCGTCTAAATCCAATCTATCTTCTTGTTTTGTTTTTGTGTATAAAACTATGATTCAGTATCGCGGTGTAAATATGGAAGGTGATGGGGCTGATGAAGTCTTACAAAAGGCTTAACTGAAATTTATTTTGTCAGGTTTTGAGTTATTTATGAAAATAAACTAATATTTGAAAAGTAATTTATTTAATTTAAAAACTTGTTTCTTTGTGAAGTAAAATTTTTTGAGTCAAATTTTGGACTTACATTCCCTTTCTTTCTTGCTCTATAAATCGATTTGGTTAGAATATTTTACTTTGTCTAACATAATTCTTCAAACAACATCTGACTGTTTATTTGTATTATAAGCCTGATGTGCTGCACAAATTATGTACAAATTATGTTGTTCGAGGCGCAGTGCATGATTCTGATGCAATAAAAACATTTTCGATTTTTCTAATGCGATTAGGGTTACCAACAGAAATATTTTGGCCCGGAGACTCCGGGAATTTGCTTCTACTTATATCCGGGCTCCGGCCATTGCCGATATTTCTTACTTTCTTTTTAAAATACGTTTTATGGTTTCTTTTTATAAACTATCTCATAGGTATAATAAATTTGATACATAGTTTGTCAAAACTCTAAGATTTGATTTATTTGTGATCAGCGTCAAATGTTATGATGATTCAGCAATTCGACTTTAGACCTTAAAATGTTGAGCTAGAAAGCTGAAGTGTTTAAGTGTAAGCATTTTAATACGCCCGGAAAAAAAATACAGTCTTAAAGTTCACGTGAAAGGGTTAAGATATTCACAAAATCTGAACTCTTTAACAAGTTTGTCACGTATAATTTTTGTGGGCGTTTATTTAACAAAGCCCTGAAAAAGTCGCATTAACTTGGCGTTCTTGTTTCTTCTTTAACAAATTTTCATTGTTTTGTAAGCTGTTGTTAAATGTATCTACGTTGATGTGATTAAATTTCAAAAAATTGTTTAGGTATTTGTAAAAGAAACCGAGGTCATTTTAAAATGCCCATAGTCAGCTGATGATGAAGTTACCACTTTTAAATCAAAATATAAAAGAAAAAAACTCGCTGCTTTGTGGTGTTGTTAATTTTGGGGTAAAGAGTCGTAAAAGTCTCCGTGCCTAGCTTTTACTGGAGTTGGTAACCCTAAATGAGTTGAAATTTCAGTATCAGCTTATGAAAATTCATTTAAGTTTTTGGGTTGCTTTTTAATTATTCCGTGTGCATCGATGCGGTGCTTCGCCACAATACAGTTGATGTCGATGCTTCTGAAATTTGGTTTGATGTATTTTTTTTTGTTGACTGTGCCCGGGAAACGCTAAGTAAATAATTTAGTAGTGCTAAAACATACTAGAGCTGCAGCAAAAGCGGCAATGCGAGAGTTGAGAAGAACGGCGAAATCAAACACTGAATTATCTTATGAGTGATTGTACATATACTGATGCGTATTTCACGAATTACAGACCAATTTCTAAGCTTTCGTGTATTTTATAATATTTTTATGTCGTAATGTCATTTGTAACGCACAACACGGATTTGTAAGAAACGGGTTCACTGTAACAAATTTGTTATGTTTCCTGCGTGCATGTTCTAGTTCCTTAGAAAATAAATACGAAGTCGATTGCATAAACACCCAACTTCTCTAAGCATTCGACTAGCTGCCCCATGAGATAATCAGATTTAAACTCAGGGCGTATGGTTTTCCACCTGGTTTTACAAAATGGATTAATTAATGGGTAGGGATTTAGAGATTCGTTTTCTGAATCTTTTTCAGCTAAGTCTGGAGTTCCTCAGGGAAGTCACTTAGGCCCTATTTTGTTTATAATTGCTATATATGATGTATAAAGCATGTATAAAAACCGGCAATGTGATATGAACATTTATAAATCTGTCAACAATCAGGATGATAGAAATCTTCTCCAAGCCGACAGTTTTGCCACTTGGTGTAATAAAAATGGGTAAACATCGAATCCATCTACATGTTAATATATGACATTTTCAAGAAAACGTATTCCCTCCATTTTTAATTATTTTTTATCTGATCATATGCTTTCTTATTTTTAATAAATTAAACTCCATGATGGGCTTTATTAAGAGGTGGTCGAAAGAATTCGATGACCCCTACTTAACTGAGTCTTTGTTAAATTGCTTCGACCGTCCGCATCTAGAGTATGCTTCACAAGTTTGAACCCCGTACTATAATATTCACTCAATTCTAATTGAAGCTATTCAAAGTAATTTTATTCGTTTTGCTCTTAGAGGTCTTCCATGGAATGATCCATATAACTTTCCCCTCAACAGTCGTTTTACCCCTATCTCAACGTAGACTGAATAGTGAGACAGTTTTCTTACAGCTTCTTATAGCTGGTCATATAGATGCCCCTAATCTGTTGTCTTCCATTGCATTCAACTTCGGCGGAGGTGCTCACAACTTACGCAGTGCGGATCTTTAAGTAAATTTTTACCATTGGACGAATTATGGCAGGAATGAGCCAATAACTCGCAGAATTTAAAACTTAAATAATCATGTGATTGATTTCATGTCAGTAAATTTCAAATGAAAAATGTGTTTGCGTAATCATGTTCTGGTGCCTTAAATTACTTTTGTATCTTTCGTGTTTGTGTTATCAATACATATATGTTTGCTCTATGTATGTATTCACTAACACCAGCACTAAATGATGAGCCTGTGGTGCACTTTTTGTGGCGGCAAATTTCTGCTTGTGACTGCTACTTGTAATAAGCAGTCCACGACACAGATCTGATAGTGTTTCAAAAAACGGATGTATCATTTATCATTTATTCTTGCAGCTAATATTGATATTTTTATTTTATATCTATTTTACTGACCCTCAAAATATACAATTTAAATAGAACAAGCAAGGTTAATGGCCAAAACCGATGTGCAGACATTATGGATGCAGTAAAGCGCGTAGTTCTGTTCAAGCAAGACAAATGAACAGAACTTTTTTTTGACATCAGCCATTGTCGTTGTTGTTATAAAATCAAAAGAGATTTCAAATAAACTTCAGAATTCAAGGGTGTTAAATAATTCAAATTCAAACTACTTTGTTTTTGTGTTATGGTGGCATTGACGGTTTTAGTGGATTTAGAAATAGAGACATCTTGCAGTTTGCACCGCATGAACATGTGTTTTGGGCGTAAGAATTCGCATCCAAGAGACACTTCTTTTCAAAAAATAGTCCTGGGCTTCTAGTTGTAATCAAGCAAATGAGAACCGCTTGAGCACTGTATATGTTTTGACCAACAAAGTTTCAATTCAAGAGACAGAGAAGGTATATTAAGCAAATCGATTACAGACTGTTATGCTACGTTTTCATCAAGTGCTGAACTGAAATTAAAACTAAACTGCCAAAAATATTCCCTAAATCTCGAGATTTACTATACAAATTTAAATCTGTTAAACACAAGATTAAAATATAACCTGGCCAAATACTACGTTTACATGTCGTTTACATCGGCTTGTGAACACACTCAATGTCAATTTACCATAACTGGATATGTCAAAAGTGTTGTTGTTTGATGAGAACTGAGAATGAGGACGCAGTTTGACAGCCAGATGTTGGACATTTTGTGCGCAAATTTTAGAGCCAGAGAGCGGGTTGAGAGAAAACTCCTATTTTAATCACCTTTTTTTCGGTGGAAACGTGTGGAGATTTATTGTTAATCTTTTGCCTATAATCTCGGTTTATCTTTTGGCGCAAATGTAGCATTAAGTAGGAAAGCTGTATCTGCATCAAAGTGTTGTTATCAAAACTCTACATTAGCTCTACATTAGTAGTAGTAATTAGTAAAAAAGTCCAAAACGCTAAAATTGCGCAAAATGTTGAATTTGAAGACTATATCTTCCTCTTCTTCTCTCCAATTAAATCGACAAGGTTAAGATAAGAATTACAGGGATCATAACCCTTCCACTTTACTGCATCTCTACTGGTCCGCATGAGGGGACCGCCAGCTTGGGATTCAAGGCTTTATCTGTAAGTAAATGAAAAGGGACCTTTCCCCTGACCTAGAATTCTAACAATTGGAACTCTAAACGTCAACTTCTTGCTTTAAGTCGAATATCTCTATACATGTATGTATACAAAGCACTGTCAAGCAAAATTGATCTCAGGAAAGTCAAATATAGCATGAGCTTTTATGTGGTCCTTAGAACCCAAGAGCTTTTCTTCTCATCTCTCCGAAAGTGAATTATGATATATATGAGCCATAAAAGAAGTAGCGTGTCGATATGTTAATCTGATGCCAATATGACTGTCTGGCAGCATAGAGAAGTGGTAGCTAATGTGTGCAACTGCATGTTAAAAATCTGTGATGACATTCGTCCTGTAATTGGTGAAACCACCTGCAAACAAATATAAAATTCAATATTGTCTCCAGTTCTTGAAACTTAATCAATACAGTAAAAATTGAAACTATTGAAAGCAAACCTTGATCGAATTAGAAGTTCCAGAATCTGAAGAAGCCTTCACGTCAAAGAACCCATCTCGAAAAAAATGGACCAGGACCGGCTCAGTTGGTATTGTCATGTTCAAGGAGGGATCCTACGAACCCCCGCCAAAAAGGATATGGCAACCAACGTTCCCTTACAATCGCGTAAGAGAGGCAGGCCTAAAAACTCCTGGATCAAATGCAGACACACCAGTATTTGAGTGATCCAAAATCGGGATGCCTGCAGATATTTTTTGACGTCGAACCGGCGAACCGCACAGGCGGACCAGTAGGAATGCAGTGAAGTGGGAGGGTTGTGATCCTGATCACAATCTCATCGTTAAATGGAGAGAAGAAAGATTGAGACTATTTTTCTAGGCAATACTTTCCCGACTATGTTGACTCAAGTTTTTGCTGCATCCAGCAGTTGAGCCACAACCGAATTTCCGATTGAGGTACGTGATAAAATGCAATTATTTACTGTCCAATGGATATGCTTTTCACCTTTTTTGTGAATGTGACTTAGATTTATTTTTTTAAACTAAAGCGCATTTTAAGATGGTCAATCAAAGCGATTTCTCTAAAAGCTTATCTTATAGGACAGTAACTGCTCAACTAGTGTAGTACAATTCAGATCCGAAAAAAAAGTTACCCTCTTAGAACATAGGTCCCTCTCCTTCATTTCAAAATATGTATATAACACTGCCAACGCCTAACCTCGATTTAAGAACTCATTCATTTGAAAGAGTTTCTTCCTCTTTGCAAAACTTAACACCCCTTCGACCTTCTAAATTGTTTTTCCCAAGCTTCCAACAACTTAAGAATGCTAATATTTATATCTTCTTCATTTCAATATTTACAATAAAATTCTAATTCTAAATTCCTAAATAAACTTATTAGCTAGTTACGTGTCCGTTGGGCTTGCCTATATACTTACATTCCACCATCGTATTTAAATTTTACTAATTTACACTTGAGTTAAAAAATTTACGAAAGAAAAACATTTAAAATTAAGTTTTAAAATAAAAAATAAATTGTAATCAAAAAAAAATTAATTATAGAAAAATATATTTTAAAATAGTTTACAGAAATTTAAGGCACATTTTCTGAAATATATATATTTATTTTTTTTTTTACTTAAATAATATTCTCAGAAAAACAAAAACACAAAATGATAGGGCTTCAACAAAATCAAAAAAAAAAAATTTGTCTGTTGAAATACAAAAATTGGAAAAAATAAAATAACAAAATCTGTTAAATAGCAAAACAAAGAACTTGCACTTATTGGCAGCGTTGTTAAAATGTTGCAAACTCGATGGTAAAAAATGAAATTAGACCCATCACTAACGAGTACAGGATGGTCACGAGATGATGACAAGTAAGGTGGCTGCCCGCGGAGGCTTGTATTCCCATTTTGTACTCCATATCGATGTCAAGAAGCATATCATGGTTTTTTGTGTAAAACTGATGAATGTCGCTTATCTGAAATTGAACAAAAAAAAAAAATAAATTTGTATAAAAATTGTGTAAATAATAAAAATGCTTGTTGGCAAAAATATTCGCAATTAACAAAAAAAAAAAATATATAAATTTTAATGTGTTTTCTTTTTATGTTGCACAAGAGTTTTGGGAGGGCGGCGGTGGATCAGGCACATTTTAATATGTTCAATAGTGGTTGCAATATTGTATTGCATGCAATCATATTCAACATGGTCTCTGGAGTGACCTCGTTGTTAAAGGTTTTTTTTTTTTATAAAAAAATATTTTTGTAGGTTTTTTGTTTTTTTTTAAACTTTAATTTGTAACATCAGCAAAGTTAAAAATTGAAATCGATTCGATTGGATGGCGGCTGTTGAGCGTAATTAAAAATAATGTTTTCGCTAATGGACGCGCGAGTTGGAGTCAAATTGCCTGGACTGTTAGCCTTTTGGGTAGACGTATGTATCTCTACATATATGATGGCAATTTGATATTTGTGTGTAGGTGGTGTAGTTCGTAGAATGGTGACAGGTGACTTTGTAGAGTAGCATATAACATGTGCTATGCGTGGCAAATTGCTGTCATAATCATTATCATCATCAACAATTGATCCCTCGAAGCTGATGAAGGACATGTGCGATTCGCAAGTGGATCCATTTGCAGATAAATCATCAATGTTGTAGTCATTTATCCCAAGGGAAGTTATGCGAAATTCTGGTGATATCTAATTTTGTACTGAAATTAATTCCGAGAACAATTATTCCGTAGAATATGATTCATCATCATTATTGAGTAACAAGCATCGAGGAAGAAGCAATTACGAGCTTGTGAAACATATTTTTCCATGAATTTTGTTCAATGGTTCGCTTAGGTTCGTCAAATTGTTTTGAAGGAATTGAATGAATAACGTAACCGCTTTGGTTTCTAAGAATCACAGTCTCCTGGCATGCTGGTTGAGAGCACAGTATCCACGGAAAATGCCAATTGTTTTGTAGGGGCCTGCTTACAAAATTACTGTTCAAATTCAACCTTAATTTTTTTTGGATTGATTCACTAAACATGTCACTCAACATATCTGGTACAAAAACCACAACAAAATTGCTCAGATATTATACATCTTCATGTAAACCACTTTAAACTTGACACACGGAAACGGTGCCTATCGGTCTACTTAAATCCGACTACAACAATCAATCACTCCTTTCAATTTTTTATCTCGGCGATGGTGGTACTGTCCATCCAAAGTTATTTGTACAGATCTGTGACTCTTAAGTATACCGTCACTCCGGTTAACTGTCACACTCGGCCAGTTTTTTTTTCGTTTTGCCTTTGAAATTTGTCTACTTTGTTTACGAAATTTGGAGAGACAAATTTCGCAGAAATTTACAGTTATAAACACATACATAAACCATTTGAAGGTACATATACATATATATAATGCAATCTGCGATACACTTTTTGGTTCGTTATTCTAAAAATAGAACTGTGGCACATTCGAATGTATTATGTTTGCAATTCACTTTGCAATTTCATAACATGATTGATTTTGCTTACTAGTACATTCAAATTGATTTCGTTTACTTGCGCTCTCAAATCGATCTTATTCGCCGAGTCAATTCATTGCTCATACTATTTACACAAATTTATTTGGTCACATAATGAGCCTCAACCATCCGGATCTGGTACCCAAAAACGCCAGAGAAACGTTCTTACGATTGAAAAAAAATTAGAAATTATTGCTGAACTAAAAAAAGGTGTATCTGCCGTTGCTTTAAGCACTGAACTTGGTATTCCGCGAACCACAATTAACGATTTGAAAAAAAATGCTGATAAAATCGAAAATTATGCGTTTACAATGGAATTATTGGATGGGCGCCCGAAACAACGTAAGCCAATGAAACAACTCGACACAGCATTGTATTTATGGTTTGTCCAGAAACGAAGTGAAGGAATTCCATTGTCGGGCCCAATTGTTGCTGAGAAAGCATTACAGTTCAACCAAAAATTGAATGGCGATGCCAATTTCAAAGCAAGCATTGGCTGGTTGGACAATTTCAAAGGTCGTCACGGTATACGCGAATTGAACATCGAAGGTGAAAAGATGAGCGCTGCAAGTGTTGAGACTGTTGCCGCTTTCAAGAATAAATTTCAAATGATGATCGATGAAATGGCTTTGTCGCAAGATCAAGTATACAACGCTGACGAGACTGGCTTGAATTATAAAGCATTGCCGACCAAAACGCTCGCAGCACTTTCCGAAAAGTATGCGCCTGGATTTAAGATGCAGAAGCAACGAATTACCGTAATGGTTTGCGCCAATGCAAGTGGCAACCACCGTCTTCCATTGTTTTTAATTGGCACGGCGAACAAACCTCGCTGTTTTAAATCAATGAATCTGAATGCTCTGCCCGTTCGATACTACGCACAAAAAAGTGCATGGATGGATCAACGCATTTTCATTGAATGGTTTAAAAAGGTGAGTGTTTATATTCATCATTATTCAACATAAAAAGCATTTGTATTTTTTGCATTGGAACCATTTTTTTTACATTGTTTCAAAAGATGTTCGTTCCATCCGTTCAACAAGATTTGAAGTTGAAAAATTTACCACCAAAGGCAATCCTTGTACTCGATAATGCACCGGCCCATCCTGAAGCCAGTTTGTTGAGAAGTGACGATGGAAACATTACGTGCTACTTTTTTTGCCCGCAAACACTACTTCACTGATGCAACCAATGGATCAAGCCGTTATAGAGACTTTTAAGCGACGATACAGAAAGAAATTCATTCAAGGTCTTGTTATGGAAGAAGATATTTCTTTGCAAGAATACTGGAAAGCGTACAATTTGAAAAGTGCTGTCGAAAATGCATCTGATGATTGGTCCGAAGTTTCTAAAGAAACACTGTCAAGATCATGGAATAAATTGTGGCCTCATTTAAGCGGAGAAATTCTCTCTGAAACAGTTGAGCGTGATGCCGTAACAAGTGAAATTTTGGCTGAATGTGGTGCTGTATGCGGCTTGGAAAATCAACAGGGAGTTAACGATTGGTTACTTTGTGATGATGGTAATGATTGTTATCACTTGCTGTCGGACGAAGAAATCATTAAAATGGCCGTTAAACCAGACGCTATTGATTCAGAAACTGATATCAATAACGAATTTGATGGTGGTGCAGAGGTTGATGAAATAACTACCGCAAAAGACTTACGCAAAGAAGCCAAAAAAGCTGCTGATAACATTCAACAATTCATCGATTGGTATTCACAACAAAACGACGCCAATCATATTGATGTGATGATTTTACGAAGAATGAGAAATTGGGCTATTGGAAGGTCTCAAGCAATTGCTAAGCAAACAAAAGTGACGGAATTTTTCGCCAAATTATCTTAATTCGTTTGTGAACAATTACATCCAGTGTTTATTTATTCCATAATAAAATACGAAAATGACAAATCAGCAATTTTTGTTCTTTTTTAATATTTCTTGGGTTTTTTGTGTACAGTGTGTATATGTATATGTATTACATTCAATACCTTGTATGTATCTATTTATTTCAGCTTCGCAATACAGAATAAAAACAAAAAACATTCCATACATTTGATTAACCGTCTATTTATTTATCCGTCAAGGGGTTGATCCGCTGCCTGACGGATAATCGAAGTTTCACTGTATATACTAACATAGCTTACACCTCTAGAAATATCAGCACATATAAATAGTTAAATTTATAATAAAAACTGTGTATATTTGAAACGTGCAGTGCATCTATCAAGTGCAGTGTCAAATTTATTTCCCGCGTTCCTCCTTTCATGAGAAATCAATGAAGACTCCACCAACCATCCCACGTGTCAACAAGAACCACCATCGGTAGGTACCATTCATTTTATAGCTCGCCAAACCCATTTCATTTGTCACTCCCTTCCAAAGCCCGCGAAGCTCGTCCAAAGCTTATTTCGTATTGCATATATACCTACGGGTTTTTAACAACAGCGTGAGACTGGAATTATTGAGTCTAACCTCAAAAATTGATCGAAGGCAAGCCGCAGGTCGAAAGTGCTTCAAATTCTGTCAGCATCAAATCGATCCGACCAAGTCACTAATGTAATGTGAAGATCGCCCACGAGGTTAATCTAAACGAAATACCCGTCTTTCGATTCAAGCGACAACCTGCGCTAAAATTCATCGGACATGCGGTCCACTTGACGATTAATATCCATTTTTGATCTATCACAAGTCCACCCGTCGATTACATTACGTTTGTGATCAACCATCCATGCGCTGTGATTGAGTCAAGATCAGATGGAATTGTCATCAAAATTACTGACCGTAACACGAGCAATCTGCGGCCCTATCAGCACCAGCAACCACGCGCTACAGGAGAATCACAGGAGAAAAGGTAGTGCAGCGAAAAGCAACAACACCAGCTATTAGATACAGCCATCCAAATCGACAAATAGCATCCTTAAATTCATACATAAAATTCTTGTGGTTAATCATCTTTAGTTTTAAGTTTTCCTTTTATAATGATATTTTGGTATAATTAAATACTTTTTGTTATTTCTAACTGATTAATTTATCTTGTCTTCGATCAAGTTTTACTTTTGGGTAAATGAATTTTAGCATGTTTAGAGATTAATCTTGTGTTGTGTTAGTGGGAAAGTGAATGCAGGTATAAGTTATGTGTAGCGACGATCATGTGAACGACCTTATTTAGGTACACGGTTCACATTTTAATTAGGGGTTATCGCTTAAAGTATCAGAGTGGGCGGTAGCCTAGGAAGTCTCATCCTTCGCAGGATGGTGTACAGCGGGAGGGCCACACTCATGGAAACCATACCATCTTTCGGTTTCCAAACTTTTGGATATTCAAAGATAAAACCGTTTTTGCGATTTTGAATTAGAATTTAATGTAGTCTTCTCCATTTAGGCATGTAAAAATTTACGGTAGTTCAGCGGCTTGTGCAAGAACCCACCCATTTCGACGAGCTAGTTTCGTGTTGTCAGCAAGCATGCCTAACCGCACTCCGTCGACTGAACAGTCCACCACAACACTCATCGATTTCTGCAGGATGTTCTGTGATCCTGGAAATAGATGGGATCGCTTAAAGTTGCTTTTCGTTACAGTTATTAGGTGAGTTGAAATTTCCATGCAGTACGAGTGGCATTGGAACCATCGGCTGAGCTATGAAACCCTCTAATTGAAAGAGTTTTGGAAACTGAGAGTGGAAGAAGGGAATGTTCGTCAAGCTTCTTAAGAAACTTCACCTGCTGTTCATCAATTTTGTGAGCTCATTCGATAGTATCAGCAGGGCTCTAAGCAGGACATTTGTTTCCTCTAAATTCAATTCTAAATTCAAGGCTACGTAACAAGCTATTAAGAATACATAAGTCGAAGGGAAAACGGGGGAATTCGATGCACTCTTACAACCCAATTATACTCTTTATCCACCTTTATCCTGTCGATCTTTAGAATTAAATCCCAATCCAATACCTACACCACATAACTGGACAAGAACCTATTGGCATAACCATCCAACGAAAAATGATGCGAGGATGTTATACTCACACTTTCCAATAGGTTCAAGTTTCCTAGCTAACCATACTATGCAATGGAAGCAGTTAATTCAAGGACCGTGCATCGCATGGCAAAGAACATTCACGATGATGGCAGAGACCCTTCTTAAGTATAAGAGCAATAAGAACTTGTACATCCTATGTCACTCTAAGTAAGTCCAAGTTAATTTAGCTGTTTTTGTTACGTGTTCTAGTATCTCACATTTGGCAGCGCATTAGGGTGATATTCTGCCTATTCCTGAGTTTTGTAAATTTAATTTTATCACACAATCATTTTGCGAAAGAGCAATGTATATTCCCTACCTTCCTAATTCCTCAGTCTTAAGTGCAGAACCATACATAAATCCTTTGACCTTTTAACTTATCTTTCTAAAATGGTATGCAGTTGAAGCCATCCATATATTTTTATAGATTTTGCTATCTCCTTGATGCCCTAGGCAGGGTCTATAACTCCTTGGCTTTAACAAATTTTATAGAAGTCGTGTACAGGTTGGTCAGTGATATTATGTCTAATGTGGCAGCGCAGGACAGCACAGGACACTGGCTTATAGAAGATCATAGGGCGGAATTGGTAGAGGCGTCTAATTTCAAATGAGTTGTAGCAAAATCTCGGCACACAGTTCCTAACCTACCTACGTATTCCTATATCTCACTGCAAACAGTGAACTGTTACAGACTTCTGGGATACAACTGTGGATTTTTTCAGAACTTTATTGGTATGGAAATAGCGGTAAAGGTGTTTAGTTCACCTGTTGTTCTATTCTGTGTAGCTAGTCGCCTATACTGTTGGGTATCAGTCTATCTTAACACCAGAGAATAGCCAAATATAGAGTTGTGGATAAACTTTTTCGTTTGCAAAAGTCTGTCAAACAGATTTCGCTTCTTTGCTACAACTGAACAGCCGTTCAAAAGAAGTCAACTTATAGCTCCAAGCTGAAAGTCTGAACTCATTAAGTTGCTTTTACGCCATCTTTTGAGTTGCAGTTATGTTCAAAATTAAATAGTCGTTTTTGAAATATCGTTTTACATATGCTTTAAGATATTTTCGGTGACCTCACTTCTCTCCTTCTCTGGCAAAGATTTGGAAAATAAAGCTGAATTTGAGAACTGTAACTAACTAAAAAGTAGTCAAAGATTTCTGCGATCCATAGTCACAGAGGCCAAAGAGATTTCATATACCTTATAACACAGAAACATGCAACCTGATAAGAAAAAAACTTGCGGATGACATTTTTCATTCAAGACCTGTATGGACTATTCAAATTGTAAAGGGTGTAGAGGTTGGTTTTTCGAATAGAGATAAAACTGACATTTTGTGGTCAAATCTGGCAACTCTAATGTCATTTATGTTTAGTTTGCCATTTCATGATGAACAGGTTGACAAATGAACAATGCTTGCAAATCGTGCAAATTTATTTCGAAAATAATGGTTCAGTTCGCGAAGTTTACCGCAAGCTCCGTTCATTTTATGGTCGAAATAATCGTCCATCAGAGCAATTAATTCGGTTAACCATGGATCATTTTCGCACTACGTTTACTCTATATGATAATACGCATCCGCAAAGACGTCGAACAGTGCGCACCAAAGAAACAATTGCCTCTGTAGAGCAAAGTGTTGAAGAGGATCCGAATGAATCGATGCGCCACCGTGCACAGCAATTGGAGCTTTGTCCATCAACTTTATGGACGATTTTGCGCAAAGATCTCTTCTTACGACCCTACAAGATCCAGCTTGTGCAAGAATTAAAGCCGCGAGACCATGCAATGCGTCGTGATTTTGATGTATGGGCCGAAAATGAGATTGATATCGATGCTGCATTTCATCGCAAAATTTTGTTCAGTGATGAGGCTCATTTTGGGTTGAATGGCTACGTCAACAACCAATATTACCGCATTTGGAGTGAAGAGAATCCACATGAGACCCTTGAAACGCCATTACATCGTAAAAAACTGACTGTTTGGTGTGCTCTATGTGCTGGTGTAGTCATTGGGCATACTTCTTCCGAAATGATGCTGGAGAGTCAGCATAATAACCGACTCTTTTGTTCCTCAATTGGATGGCATAAATGTGGATGAGATGTGGTTCCAACAAGACGACGCTACATGCCACACAGCGCACGTCACAATCGATTTATTGATGGAAAAATTCGATGAGCGCATAATTTCGCGGAATGGACCTGTCGATTGGCCACCAAGATCATGTGATTTAACACCATAGGATTATTTTCTTTGGGGATATGTGAAGTCGCTCGCCTACGCCAACAAACCAGAAACGCTAGGGGACTTGGAAGCCAACATTTGTGGCGTTATTGCCGACATACAGCCCCAAATGCTTGAAAAAGTGGTTGAAAATTGGACCTTTAGACTTGTCTTTATTCGAACCATGCCCGAAATCATATCTAAACATTAATGGCTCAAAATTATCCTTCTAATAAAACCAAACTGATGGACAGTAGGAGTTAGGTCGATTGAGACTGGGAATTCTGCGTTAGAGTGAGAGGGAAGATGTGAGTTTTGAATGGGGTATGATTGTTGTTGTCGTTGCATTCGGTTTGGTTTGTGTCGTCATATTTGTTTTATTTTTTGTTTTTGCATGATAAGTTAAATGTATGGTTGCTATGGATTATACATTTTTTATCCATCGGCCATCCCATGGCACCCAAGCTGCAGCGTCAGCCAGATGACCAGACCCTTGGCGAGTCCAGTATCTGGCCCATGCCCTTGAAATCCAACGGCACAGCACAATCGTCGTTCCCACACCAGTCCATCGTTCGTCCCAAGCAGCCAAGCTGCAGCGTCAGCCAAATGACCAGACCCCCCAGCGAGTCCAGTATCTGGGACCATGCCCATGCCCTTGAAATCCAACGGCACATTGTATGTGAGGGTGGTCTTTTGAGGTCTATATCTTATATAAATAAATAAAAAACAAATGAGTCCCTGATATGCGACACATTGTTGTTTGTTATGATTTCGACACATTATGGTGTGTGATGGTTGAACTGACTACGTTAGCCTTACTTTGTTGTTCATGAATTGAGTAAATAGCCCCAAAGGAAGACTTGTTGTGGCATATTGGGTTGGGTACCGAAGAGGATTGCTCTTATTTTAACGACCAATCTGTTTATTGGGATCTAAGTTGCAGCGTCAGTCAAATGATCAGACTTCCAGCGGTCATGCCCATGCCCCTGAAATCCAACGGAACTGCACAATCGTCGTTCCGACGCTAGCCACAACGATGATTGAGTCTCTGGTATGCGACACATTGTTGTTTGTTATGATTTCGACATATTATGGTGTCGTGGTTCCGACGCTAGCCACAACGATGATTGAATCTCTGGTATGCGACACATTGTTGTTTGTTATGATTTCGACATATTATGGTGTCTGATGGTTGATTGGGATTGGTTGAATAGCCCATGGAAGGGCACATGAGTTTTATAGGATTCCTGTCTTATCGCGTTGAGCATATTGTCGCGTATTTCTTTTTTATTGAATACAAACTGTGAAATTTTAGGAGGGGATTCCTTGTATAAAGGCCAAGCGTAAGAATTAGGAAGTATCAGTTTATCTTGAAGCTAAAGTGAAGAAAGTTTAAAATAAAATGGAATTTTTGAACCAGCTGGGAGCCGTCAAGCCATTGGAGAGTCTGAAGTCTTTAAAACTGAAGACAAAGTACCGAATCGTGAAAGGTACGCGATGCCAGACCAAATATGGGTCCAGGATTTTAGTGGAGCTGGAAAATAGTAAGGTGTTCCTACCGGCGCGGTTTGACACCATGGATGAGGACACTTTGAAGCTGCTCTCCTCAAGCCAGATGGAGGTGATCCAGCCTAATGGAAACTCTTTTGAACTGGCTTTCCATGCCTCATCAGCAGCGGAAGCAGAAGAAGAAGAGGTGGAGTTTTTACTTTCCCAGCCATTTTTGTAAATTTATTTAAGAAAAATAATAAAATAAAAAATTTACTTATTGAAAATTATTCGGTGTTTTTTTTTTATTTGTCTGTTTAGCGTTTTGAGGTAGTCAAGGATCAGGCAACATTCGTCAAGCGATTCAACTTGCGTGGTCGAAGGATTGAATTCCGCATTAAGGATGTGGCAGACAACGCTGAACCAACAAATTGGGTCCAAAACGCAGTGAAGGGTATGTTTGAGCGTATTGCTGCAGATCTGGATTCTTCAGATATGGTGGGGATAACGTTTACAGGCACGAATTTCGAACATCGTGGTCCTGGTTGGATGGGTTTTAAAAAGGCGTCCGAATTAAATTGGAGTGATGTCTGGGAATTAATCACGAAAATATTCCAGAGCAATTCCGAAGGCATAAGTACGGATACTTTTCGGATAAATGTCACATCGGTAAGGCTTCCTACCGGGCAAGGAAATGAACGAAGGCAAAAATATAATTCTTTCGATGAAGAATCTGCAAGAAGGAGAGGAATAATTGCTATATCAAACAAGGACAACCTATGCTTACCTCGTGCATTGGTTGTAGCAATTGCACACGTAAACAAAGATTCTGATTACGTGAAAATCCGACGAAATACCGGAAAACTTCAGGATGTTCAAACTGCTAATTTAATAAGCATGAGCGGTGTAAATATACCGACTGAAGGTTGTGGTATTCCAGAGCTTCGCAGTTTTCAAGATCATTTGTCGGAATATAAGATCACCGTCTACGAGTATGCCCGAAAAGGACGGTCTGTACTATTTGAAGATGTCACCAATAATAGTAGTAAAAGACTAAATTTACTATATTTCAATGCTCACTTTAATGTCATATCATCTTTGACGGCAGCCTTCTGCTGTGTTTACTTTTGTGAAAATTGCAACATACCGTACAATACAAAAGCCGATCATAGATGTGTAAAGGCATGTCCACAATGTCAACAAGCACCTAGATGTCCGACGAACCTTCCCGAAATTCTATGCAAAGAGTGCAACAGAAGTTTTAGAGGACAGGATTGTTTTGACAAACACAAGGCTTCAGGATCAACCGGAAACCGAGCGATTTGTGAAACTGTTAAAAGATGTGCTGATTGCCTTAAAACATATGGAGCAAATAGAGGACATACTTGTGGGGAGTTCTATTGCAATAAATGCGATCAACACGTCTCTCAAGAACACTTGTGTTACATTCAGCCAGACACTAGAAACCCAAAATTAAAAGATGTTCTCTACGTATTCTATGATTTGGAGAGTCGTCAAGAGAAGGTTATTGGTGAGAAGGTGATAAACGATTATGCCGATTCAATAAAACTTCACGAGCCAAATTTGTGTGTTTTCCAGCAAAGATGTGACCATTGTTTGAGTGAAAATGACCTACAATTTTGCCAAAAATGTAAATTCAGACTTAATGTGAAAAAAGGTCCGAATGTTATAGCCGAGTTCCTACAACACCTTCTTAATGTTCGCAAATCTTTTAAAAAGGTTATTGTTATAGCGCATAACGGTCAGGCGTACGATCATCAATTCATTCTAAACTACATCCTACAAAATACCAGATTTCAACCGGCATTGATTATGAGAGGAACTAAAATAATACTCATGGAATTGGAAAATGTGAAATTCATCGATTCACTGAATTATTTTCCAATGGCTTTAGCAGTTCTTCCGCGTGCTTTCGATCTAAAACAATCGCTAAAAAAGGGTTATTTTCCGCATTTCTTCAATACCAAAGAAAATGAAAATTATAATGGTCCATTGCCGCCCGTAGAGTATTACAATCCGGATGCTATGAAAAGTAATGATCGAACTGTATTCTTGAAGTGGTATGAAGAAAATAAGCATATCGAATTTAATATGCAACGTGACCTTCTTGAATACTGCATCAGCGATGTAGAGATCCTATCTGAAGCGTGTATTAAATTCAGAAATTTGTTCCTTGATCAGTGCAATGTGGAGCCGTTTCTAGAGTCTGTAACTATAGCATCGGCATGTAACCTGGTATATCGCCGTAATTTTCTACAGCCAAACACTATTGGCTTAATACCTAGAAATGGATACAGACAAGCTGATAATCAATCACGCCAGGCAATTGAGTGGCTCATTTGGGAAGAAAAGAGGCGAAATTGTGTCATTCAGTATGCAGCCAAGCAACGAGAAGCGAACGTAGTAGCTGGCGTAAGTGTTGACGGTTTTTGTAAGGAAACCAAACAGGTGTTTGAGTTTCATGGCTGCTATTATCATGGGCACACTTGTTTAAAAAATAATCGTGATAAGTCCTTAAGCAATGACCAGTACGACACTTTAAATTCACGCTATGAAAAAATCAATGCTAAATTGACTCGGCTAAGGCAGTTCGGTTACGAGGTAATTGAAAAATGGGCTTGTGAATTTGAAAAACAGTTGAGTGATGAAGATGTCAAATATTTAAAAGCACATCCAATAACACAATATGCTCCATTAAATCCTCGCGATGCATTTTACGGAGGCCGTACAGGCAACACATACAACTATTACAAATGTAAAGAGGGGGAAAAAATCAAATACATAGATGTATGTTCTCTATACCCTTGGGTTTGTAAATACGGGAAATTTCCGTTGAATCACCCCAAAGTTCACACCACCACCGATTGGTCTCAAGTGAATTTACAGAGCATCAATGGAGTTATAAAATGTAAAATAATTCCTCCAGAGCAATTGCTGCATCCGGTATTACCTGTAAAGCAAAATAATAAATTAATGTTTACATTGTGTATGACATGCAGTGAACAATTATCTCAAGAAGAGCAATGCGCCCACGATGATGATGAAAGAGCTCTGCACGGTACATGGATTATTGATGAAGTTTTGAAAGCAATAGAGAAAGGGTATAAGCTAGTAGATATTTTCGAAATATGGGAGTATTCGATGATGCAATATGATAAAATTGCGAAATCAGAGGGCCTCTTCACTCAAATGATGAATAAATTCATTAAAATAAAACAGGAAGCATCAGGATGGCCGAATAAATGTGCAACAGAGGAAGATAAAAACAAATATATAGCTGATTTCCTAAACAATGAAGATGTCAAACTAGATTTTGAAGAAATTTGCAACAACCCTGGAAAAAGATCTTTTGCTAAACTGATACTGAATTCGTTTTGGGGTAAATTCGGACAAAGAGAAAACCAGCAGAAAACATCAATAGTTAATAGTCCGTCTGAGTTATATCAGATGCTTACGAATCCAACCGTACTAGTCTGTCATATTCTCCCTATAAATGAGGAAAATATCGTAGTAAGTTGGCTGTATAAAGAAGAAGCAGCAGATACACTATCAACTGTAAATGTGTGTATTGCAGCTTATACAACCACGCAAGCTCGTCTAAAATTGTACAGTTACCTGGAACAGTTAGAAGATAGAGTACTATATTATGATACTGATTCCGTAATCTACATAAGTCGCGAAGGAGAACCTGACCCACCGACCGGTGAATTCATAGGCGATATGACTGACGAATTAGAGTGCTATGGTCAAGGAAGTTATATTACTGAATTTGTAAGTGGCGGACCGAAAAATTATGCTTACAAAGTCTACAGTACAAGAGATGACATCGAACAAATTGTGTGTAAAGTAAAAGGAATAAATCTAAATTATTCAGCATCGAAGAAGGTCAATTTTGAGACGATTAAGGAAGCTGTACTTAATGCTACGAACACAGATGATATAAAGATTATTTCGAGTAATATCCGTCGGACGCGAGAACATCAAATAATTACTGTTGCGGAAACAAAAACCTATAAACCCAGAGCAGAAAAACGTAGATTTCTTGGTGATCACAGTTCCCTGCCATATGGCTATAAAAGACTCAAATAAAAAACACCAATTTCATATTTCATTAAAAGAATCAAAAATGTTTTCTTATTTTATTTTCACTTAGTTTCCACTTATAAATTTGTTTAACAGGTAAACATTTTGCAGGGCGCAGCATTTACCGTGAAATGAACATTTTTTCTCATTGGGATAGAGACGCTTTAGTTCTTTAAATTTCGGACAGCCAATATCTTCAATGTCCATCACTTCAACATTTTCATCTTGTAGTATTTCCTTCATCCATTGAGCTTTTTCAGTTCCTTTGACGTACAAAAGAGTATTCCGGATTTTCTCCTGAAGATATTTTCTTACTGTTCGGAATTCTGTGAATCCTCCATCCCAAACTAAGCCGTGATGGTTTTCATACAACCAATTGGCTTGTCTTCTTAATGAGGGTGTTAACTGGTCAGAGCTGAATGGCGGCTTTACGATGAAATGATAATGATGACCACTGTGCAGTACTGCTATTTCCTTTGCAATAAACTGGTTGTTTGGTCCTTTGAATCCCTGCAGGTCGATAACAAAATACATTTTTACGAATGCGTACGCGTGTATTTACGGTAAAAAAAAATAGAAAAAAAAGGACGTGTGTTTGCGATAAAAGCCAGCATTAAACTAAACTTATATTTCTCGTAAAACTGTCTGACTCAATGGATTGTAGTTTATAATGCGATCGTGTAACATTAAACAGTAGGCAGATGTATTAGCAGGTATTATTTTTGTTGTTGCTGTTTTGATTTCAATACGAATATCAATTGGGCCATTTTTGATTATTTCGTTCTGGTGCCGGCAATCAATTACGAAAATTGTTGCTTGAGATTTAAAAGCATCTCTTGATAAGAGTGGTTCAGCAAAAAGGCGATTATAGTAGGTTTTTTGAAAATCACAATACATACTATATAATAAACTATAGTTATTTTTATCAAATGCCAAATTTAGATCTTCACATGGATAAGCATCGGAATTTAGATAAGCCTTTATATTTAAAATATCACAATGATCAAAATTAGTTACATTTCCTTTCAGTAAATTACGTTTGTTGGTTTGCAGAGCAAGTATAATGTAGCGTGGCTTCTCCATTTGAGAGGTTGTCTTTACATTCCAAATATGATGACTGACGCTGGGTAATGCAGGATATTCGTATAGATCCCAGTTGCGAAAAGCCAGCTTCATAGTTTGTCCATTATTAATATGTTTGTATAGTTTTAATTTGTAAGTATCAGAGAGTGTTATATGTGGAATTTTCCATTGTACTTTAAGCAAGTTTATCTTTGCTTTCTCATCCTCGTCAGCAATTAATGAATTATCATCTGTGCGTGCACGTGTTAGAATCAAATCATGACGGCCATTTGGTATAATTTTCTTATAGTCTTCAGCAAATCCCAGTAATTTATTTAGTGGCATGCAAAAATTAAAATAGATTCCATTAACATTGATTGAAGAATTAGGTGACCAGGATGCATTCAAAAGCATATCACTCTCATTTTTATTTAAAGAGAGATAGTTTTTAATTGTTGACGTAATGCCGACACTTCGATTACTATCAATTTCCACACCATTTAATTCATAACGAATTTCATCGAATAAGAAAGCTACTCCATTATTTACAAGTTTTGTTTTCGCAACGGCTGATCCATCAGTTTTCGACACAGTACCCTCAATATAAATGTAACTTTCTGAAGGCAAAATATTAAGATTTTGATGTTGGACACAAATTTGAATGATGTCATTTTTGTCGAAATTATTTAAATATGGCGAGTACGTATGATATTCCAACTTTGAGATACTCTCCTCAAATTTCGGTTCTTCAAAAATATTCAGCATGTCTTGTAGGTGTTTTGGCTTAGATTTTTAATCTGTAACCTAGTGATAATAGAAATTGCCGATTTTGTACAGCTAGTACTGATGTTTTCCTATCAGAACCGGATAGTATATTGAGAGGTTTAGTAATATCACCTACTCTTTTATAAGTTGAGGGGTACGATGGGTTATCATATAGTATCATTGTTGTGGTTTTAGATGCAATCGAATTGTTATCGTTTCGTTTCGAAAGTTTATAAGATTTCCGTCCTGATCTAAGAGATTCAATGTTATAGAACTTATCCTCTTAGCGCTCACTGGCAGATAGATGACATTGTGAGGAACTTCAACTATTTTATATCCCGGGCTTACATTAATAGAAAATTCATGCAGTATATGAGCAGGTCGATTGTTTATATATGTTTTATCAATTAAATTACATTCAATTCGCACAATATTCACTCTATTGATGTCAACATATAGGTCAGATTCATGCATAATATTGGGAACAAGTTTCTTCTTACTGAATCCCAAGAGCGAACCAATACTACGATGATGAGAAAAATCAATTTCCATATTGCTGTAAACTTCACATTTCAAAGTATTATTATTGGCTCTTAATTTAATTATAATTTTTTCAGCTCTATCCTCGTTGTGTAGCTTCAGAACCTCCTGAATTACATTATTAATATCCTCAATTTCGTAAGAACCTACCGGAAAAGTGATTTCATTGTTATCACCAAAATGAAACGAGTTATTAAATACATCCACATTAGGTATAGAATTGTAGGTCTGGAAGTCAACTAAACCGCAAACGTAATCAGTATTTAGGATTATTGGAGGAAAGTAATCGGCGGTGAGCGTAGATTTGTTTCCACTCAATGTAAGTGTTAACGACATTGCTATTGGAATAGAAATGAAACATATTTTGATTTTGTAGTATTTATTTATTTACATTTTGATCGAATAGGAACTTCAAACATAAATGACCACATATAAATGTATTAAAATTTTGACAATTATTATAATTGTACTGAATATTTTCACCCAAATATTTTACAACCTCTATAGGCGGTCTTAAATTACCAAAACTGTCAAAGTATTTTACAATATTTTTATTCTTAATATATGCTACCCAATGTGTCCCTGGTCCACGCTCATTGTCCAAGTTAATTACACCACATTCTCTATCAAGCGATCTTATAGGTAATTTATCTCTCATATAAACACCACGAAAATAGGGTATATTGACTTTTCCGAATTTAATAATATCAATATTGGAGAGCGGATGATTGGGTAGCAAATTTAAAAGTTTTTTGAATCGTTCGGTTTGAGAAAAAGTCCAAATCCTTTTTTGTATGGTTGTAGATAAAGTCCCTTGCCCTTCTGAATTTGAACCCCTTCCATAGCTTGGTTGTGGCGTTTGTTCTCCTCCAACTGTTGCTTGGCTACCTTTGAAGCATTGATTGCCTTAACTAGTCCTGCAGCTCCCCCAGTTAGGGAACCAACCGCTGATAATCCAGCTAAGATCGGTAATAATGGTAGGAAACCTCCAATTTTTGGTAGCGGTATGACTCGGGGAATGGAAATGCTCTTCCGTTTATTTTTAGTAACCTTTTTAGCTGCTTGTAAAGCAGATATTGCAATTTCATTTGGATCTTTACTTTTTGGATTTCTAATAGCGTTTCTAGCCTCCATAATGGCTATTTTAAATAATTTTTTATTCATTTTAAGTTTTTGTTTCCTTGCTCTGCTATGTTTAGATTTGCAACCCATACCGAATTTTGTTTTAGCTTTCATCATATTCGTAACCAATATGCTACTTAATTTCTCTGCTATTGATGAGTCTTTCGCTTTTACTCTATGCCAAGCCTTTTCAGTTAGAATTTTATCAGCAATATGTCGATCAGACAGGTTATTGTTTTTATTTGCATATACAATATCGTGTTCGCGACACGCTTCATCCAATAGATTCACTCCTCGATCTCCTCTAGCAAGACGTTCTTTCAGTTTAGTTCCAGGTCCACAGAAATTATACGAGGGAAGATGCAATTCAAAGGGTAACTTATCGATTAAGGAATTTACTAATCCACACCCCTTGAATGAATGTTTTGAAGTGATGGCTTTCACACTATAATCAATCATTTTATATCACTTTCTTGTTACACACATTGAGCATTTATGAATCTTTTGACAATAAAACATCACCTTTTATTATTATTAGCTTCATTCGGTAGTGGAATGAGGTTCATAAAACAACAACAAGGTAGTATTAAAGTTAAGAACTTTGATACTAAAATTAAAGAAAATGGAAAACATGGACAATTATTTCCTAATAGTATTCGTGGAATAATTGTGGGTCCATCAAACTGTGGAAAAACTAATGTTATGTTCAGTATTTTGCTTGACCCCAACGGTTTAAAGTTTGAAAACCTTTACATATATTCAAAGTCTTTGCATCAACCAAAGTATACCTACTTGAGAAAATTAATAAAGTCAATCAAGGGAATGGGGTACAATGAATTTTCGAATAATTCTGAAATAATCGCACCTTCTAAAGCAAAGCGAAATTCAATATTTATATTTGATGATGTAGCTTGTGATAAACAAAACAACATTCGAGAATATTTCTGCATGGGACGACATAACGATGTAGATAGTTTCTACCTGTGTCAATCTTATACGCATATACCAAAACATTTGATTCGAGACAATGCAAACTATATCATTGTTTTTAAGCAAGATGAACTTAATCTGAAACATATATACAACGATCATATAAATTCAAATATGACTTTCAAACAATTCAGAGATTTATGTACAACATGTTGGAGAGATGCATATGGTTTCTTGGCTATTAATAAAGACTTGAGTACAGATAAAGGACAATATAATAAATCATTTAAGGAAATTGCATCTATATAAAGCTACTCAGTCATTAATCAACCGCTTATATGATCATATCCAGATTGGAACAGCCCCAGTTTGTAACCGACCCTGTTTATAACTGATCCTGTTTGTAATCGATCCAGTTCGTAACTGATCCTGTTTAAAACCGCTGTTTAAAGTTATTAAATATGGATGTTAATGAAAATATTCTTAAAGATCTTATAAAAACTAAAAGAGATTTGAGGAAAAAATATATGTTTCTCAAGACCGGGCAAATTATAAAAGAAAAGGAAATTGAAACTACTTTTAAACCAATAGTTGAACCCTTAAAAGAGATTGTTAAAAATGTCAAAAGTGTTTATAGTCGAAACACTGCTGCTGCTGCTGCTGTTGGTACTGAAATTGATAAAACAAAGCATCGACTACGACGACGTTTACAGCTCTCAAGTTCTCCAGAAACAATCAAACCCTCTCCAAAGGAAAGTTTTGACCTTTCATCTGCAGAATCAATTCAACTAACGGACAAAGATGTTTCATTTAGAACGCCTACGAATTTTAATACCGACGACCCCGATCAAAGTACTCCATTCAAACGATCATCGCCATCAGATTCGAATCTAGATAAGATCTATGGGCCATATTTTGATGTGCAGTCAAATTCAACAAAATTGGGTACATCAAGTTTTACAATTAATGAAAAGAGGAATTTCATCATTGGTGATGATGGTGAAATCTTCTCTGGAACGGATGGTCTTTATGAATTAATTTTTCGGAAAATCCCCCGAAAAGATCGATATAGCAAAGAAGATTTGGATGAATATCTTAAGATATTACAAAAAACAAAAGCCCATTTAAAAAATTATGATAGTAACTCTCAAGTTAAAGGAAATAGAGGTTATAAGTATAAACATATTATTCAACCCTTACTTCAGAATGTTACAAACAAAATTGGGAAATCATACAACAATAACTTACCTCACATGACTTATTCTAATAATTCGATCGATTATGTGCACTGGGATAGCCCCAATGAGCTCGTCGATAGATTAAGACTTTTAATTGCATCTCAAAGGGCAGGAAACAATAATCTTCAAAATGAGATAAATTCAATCATAGAAGAACTACGCGAAGCAAACATCATATATTAACAGCAATCCTAAGCAGAGAATTCGTTAAAAGCAAAATGAACGTCGACAAGTTCGGAAGGAGTTTCAATCGAATTCACAATTCAACAACAACAACTGGTCCTCGAGGACCTCCTGGAGAAGGATTTAAGCTATCATCTGCTGGTGATTTTGATATAGAGGGAAAATGTCTGAATAATGTTGCAATGCCTAAAACATCACACCAAGCAGCCAACAAAGAATATGTAGATGATAATATTGATTTCCAAAATAAGACAACAATTATTCTTCAACAATATGTTGATAATAATTTTAAATCTCTCATGAGCGCGATAAATGATGAAACTGAAATGGGTCTCAGGTTACACTCAGATGGCTACTATGATGTGAAACATAAAGCCTTGAAGAATATAAATAATCCTACCGATGCAAATGATGGTGCAACAAAAAACTATGTTGATAATCGTGTGCATGAACAATTTAAGAGCTCTCTCATTGGTATGGATGAAAAACTTGAAAAACATGACAAAATGTTGCGCACCTACATTGATGAACAAAGCTTAAATACACTCGAAATTGTGAACAAGCTTAGAAACTATTTCCTCGATATATTAGAGAAATATAATGAGAACATTGTAGACCTTAAAGAGAACGGTGTGAAATTTACTAGAAACGGAAATAACTTTCCACCAATTTAAAAGACATTTGAAATTCAGTTTGAAACTACATGTCAAGCATGAATACTCCTTTTATCTCGAAAGAAATTTTAAATTTCTTACTGAACAACAAACACAATATACTTGAGGAACATTACGAAGAGATCTTAAGATGTATTTCCTTTCTAAGCAAATTTGAAAACGTGGCTTGTGTGGAATCTATTTATGGTAATCATTACTTGAATTGCTCTTGGTCTTCGAATAAATGTACATTAGGCCCCGATACATGCTCATGTCATAGAATAGAATGGATGACGAATCGAATAAAAGCCCTACTAGTGTTCTATAAACGACTCAAATAAACAAAAAAATAAATAGTTACAGTTTGCAATTCAATTGAAAAGCATGTCCAATGTGAATAGTTGCACGATTTTCGGTGAAATCCTAATATTTTTAAAAACCTATCAACACATTCTACTTGCTGAACACTACAATGAGATACTTGAGTGCATTTCTTTTTTAAAAAACTTTGAGAACATATCCCGCACCACATCTAATAATGGATGTCATTTCGTCGCATGTCCCTGGTCATCAAATATCTGTAAAAATGGACCAGACACCTGTATTTGCTATATGATTGAAATTAAAATGAATAGAATTAAGAAATTAATGTCATTGTATGAAAGATTACAAACAAAGATAAAAAAATAAAAAAATAAAAAAGGAAATAAGAATCTGTAGTTTCATTTTGCTTTGATGTTTGTATCTGATTCTATTTGGTATGATCCCGGTTCTGTAAAGATGAATTTCATCATAATGCGTAAGAATATAAAAATGCTGAGCTAATCATTTACTTTGTATATAATGTATTCACTGCTCGAGACAGCATATTAGTTTCGATTAATAAGCAAACAGATTAAGAGTGGATCAGACAGACGAAATGGATCGCAATCAAACAAATACACATAACATAAATCCAAAGGATAGTTTTTTAAAAAAAATTGAGTATGCTCTTAAAAGCAATCCATTTAAATTTGCATCATCATCAACATCATCCTCATCATCATCATCATCATTGGAACCTAAGCAGAGAGAGCAATCTTCTGTTAAGTATCAAAAGTTGAAAGAGGAAATGTAGGGCTCGAATAAAAATAAAAACAGATTATAAAAGAAGAAAAAGTTTTATTTCTTAATTCATTAGTATATAGGATGAGTAAACGGGCTGTTGTTGAGGAATTGCACAAAACTGCTCGAAGACACTTCGTCAGACGTCGAGTTGTCATTAGAGGATTCGATGACTTGTGGCAAGCAGATTTAGTAGAAATGATACCCTATAACAGCGATAACAATATGTATAACTATTTACTGACTGTAATTGATACCTTTTCAAAGTATGCATGGGCAGTTCCTTTGAAGAATAAGACTTCGAAATGCACTACAGAAGCTATGAAATCAATTTTCAATAGTTCCCAGCGAGTACCAAAAAATCTGCAAACTGATGATGGTAAGGAGTTTTTTAATAAAATCTTCCAAGATTTGATGAGACAGTACAAAATTAATCACTATTCAACGTATAGTTCATTGAAAGCATCAATTGTTGAACGATTCAATAGAACTCTCAAGGAGAAAATGTGGAAAGAATTCAGTTTTAATGGTAACTATAAATGGCTACCCATTCTAAAAGGATTGCTCCACGCATACAATAACTCTACTCATAGAACAATAAAAATGAGACCAGTTGATGTGAATAAGAAAAATGCTGATAAACTTCTATCATCAGTTTACACTCACATTAAAATTGCTCCACGGAGAAAATTCAAATTTGGTGATCAAGTTCGAATAAGCAAGTTTAAACATGCATTTGAGAAAGGTTACACACCCAACTGGTCAACCGAAGTATTCACAATTAGAAAAGTTAACCTGACTAATCCTGCCACATATTTATTGAAAGACTTTCAAGGGCAATCCATCCAAGGTTGTTTCTACGAAATGGAACTACAAAAAACCATCCACTCCGATGTATTTCTAGTGGAAAATGTATTAAAAACTAAGGGTGATCAAGTGTATGTAAAGTGGCTTGGACTCTCAAACGATCATAATTCATGGATAAATAAAAGTCAGCTGTTAAAATAAAACAGTACCGAGCCTCTGATACAAAATCACTAACAACAACAAAGAAAAGCAACAAAAATAAAAATATTTAGTAATAAATAAAACAGCATTTAAAAAAAAGTTCCATTGTTTTTTATTTATTTATATAAGATATAAGATATAGACCTCAAAAGACCACCCTCACATACAATGTGCCGTTGGATTTCAAGGGCATGGGCATGGTCCCAGATACTGGACTCGCTGGGGGGTCTGGTCATTTGGCTGACGCTGCAGCTTGGCTGCTTGGGACGAACGATGGACTGGTGTGGGAACGACGATTGTGCTGTGCCGTTGGATTTCAAGGGCATGGGCCAGATACTGGACTCGCTAAGGGTCTGGTCATCTGGCTGACGCTGCAGCTTGGGTGCCATGGGATGGCCGATGGATAAAAAATGTATAATCCATAGCAACCATACATTTAACTTATCATGCAAAAACAAAAAATAAAACAAATATGACGACACAAACCAAACCGAATGCAACGACAACAACAATCATACCCCATTCAAAACTCACATCTTCCCTCTCACTCTAACGCAGAATTCCCAGTCTCAATCGACCTAACTCCTACTATGGACATTAAATCGATTTTCTTGTGTTTTTTTTTCAATTCGAAGTTCTGTACCTCTAAAACAACACACCCTTTATTAAGGTCAAAAGTAACAGTCATAACTAGTAGATCATCGTAGAATACTTAAAGCAGCTTCTTATTAATTCCAGCTAATTTAAAAAATGATTGATGATTAAATACTCATTTTCAGGGAGTTTCAGAGCTTTAACACAGAGTTAAAAGTAAAAAGTATTAAATTTCCATTCTGGTGTGAAATGGAACCGTGGATCGTTGTCAACCTTCTTTCATCTCTTTACACAATCCTTAATTTGTAGACTTTTCTAACAGAACCTAATTTACTAAAACAATCTATCAATCAAATTTCTCCATCATATAGATAATAAAAGCCCAACACGTGCTCTTTTATCTCAAGGATTACAGACATAAAAACAAAATTAAAATCGAAAAAGGATATCAGATTTCTCGCTCCAGACAAAAAAAAATAAGGGGACATATTCTCAAACGGACATTTAATCATATTTTCATTTTATAAAAAACCTATTTTTAAACCTATTTCCAACCTGGTTATCCAAAAGAGAAAATTTAAACAAACAAAAAACCATGGTCCATAGGTGAAAGGAAAGCGGAAATACATAAATCCAATAGGTATACTATACGGCAAATCCACATGTTATCTGGTCACTCGGGCGTATGAATGACTACAGAGTGGATTCAGGTAGGTAACCAAGCCACACATATTTTGTGTTAAGGATGTTTTTTTTTAGGTTTTGTTTGTTTACCTTTTGAGTGTCCCTTTTTTTTTTGGGGCCGTATAACCACTGATAGTTACCACACAAAATAAGCATAAAAAAAAACACCATACGTGCAACTTAAAACATACTATATTCATTTTGATTATAAAAAACTTCAATGTGTTGTATACAGTCGGGCTGACAATGAGCTACACGGAAATGGCCGCCATTTTTAGAAATCAGTTGAACTGGCAAAGGCATAGTTGAACAGCACTCTCGAAGGCATAGAGTGAGGAAAATGGAACAAAATGGAAAGTGGTTGGACGCTGTCACAAAGGAAAAAAGTATTGGGGGCTTTGGAAAAAGTAAGGGCCACTTTTCATTAAAAATATAATTTCATTCAAAAATTGGAAAATTTCGAAAATAGAAACAGTAATAAATTTCGCAATCAATTCCTTGTGGAAACTGAACAGGAAATGTAACGCCATTGCTAGGTTCGTTGATATATCACTCGAGTTTACTTGTACAACTATAAGCCTTTCTAATGAGGGCGGTCTTTGGCCTCTGGAAGATATTACTAGTTGCGCACTTTAAGTTGATAGAGGTCCCTTCTACTAGTGCGCGCCACCTAATCTGGCTAAAGAGTTGGTATTCATTCGCTCTACATGTCCGAGCCATCTCAAACGGCCAATGCGAAGTTTTGTTTCGTCGTCTCTTTTAGAACCTGACTGGGTTCCGTAATCGGTAACTTACGAAGACCAAATATCTTACGAAGAAAGACGAAAAAATTGCCTCGAAATGACCAAGAATATCTTCGTCCGCTTTAGAAAGGGTCTATACTCCGCATCCATAAAAATGGACTGCGATTTAATAGAATTTCCTTAGTTTTTGATGGCTACATACTTGCCTTCTCAGCACAAAAAAGCGGCCATACGCAATCGTTATTCTTCGTTTGATTTCCGACGAGATGTCGTCTTCAGATGTGATAGCATAGCAAAAGTAGGTAAAGTCCTTAACTCTGATGTCATATGCGGCTTTGAGATCGACAAAAGGATAGTGAGTATCGTGTTGAACTTCTTGGCTTTTCTTCGGGATCTGCCGTAAATATTTAATTGTGGCCTTTCCGGGCCGAAAACCGCACTGATAGGATTGGGTCAGGTCTTTGATAAAAGGTTTCACACCCTCATGGCTAAAAATTTCTTATACATGTTCAGGAGATTAATAACTTTATATGGCATAGCTTCTTCTGGGCAAACGATGAGGAGGTTCCATTCATCAGGCATACATTCTTTCGACCAAATCTTGAAAATAAGTTGGTGCATATGGGCGCCTTTACTCTTCTCGCATTCTCCGTTCATACATTTTGTTGGCAGTCGGTTTTAAGACACTTTTCAAGTCATGGCGTTTCAGTAAAACTTGTGCTCTACTGCGTCGTATCGGGCTTAATTTACGACAGTATCTCAATATGCGCTTATCCTTTTGCTGCTCCTATTGAATTGTCAGGGCACAAAGTCGAAAACAGCAGGCATGCAAAATAATGGTTGCCGTCGAACAACTTGCTTATCCGGCTCCCGAAACATGAAGGATCTTTGCCTGGGACACGGCTGCCTTCCAGCCTCTGTGATTCCGGGCACGCTGCTTTCCTTTTATCCAGACCAAGTGCTCTGGCATCCGCGATGGATTGGTCTTTAAAACGGAGGTTCGGTCTTCCTTGTGGTCCCTGGGGGCTGGGATTCGATGTGACCAAGCTAGTGTAGTCGACGGTTTTTGGCTGTTCGGACTACATCCTTCAATTCTCCTCCATTCGCCCTCTTCGCACACAGGACCAAATATCCGCCGAAAAATTTTTCTTTCGAAGGAGCCCAGTATTAGCTCTCCTCTCCTGCTTATCGTCCAGGACTCGGCACCTTTTAGCAGAACTGGCAGAATAAGGGTTTTGTAGAGCAAAACCGAAGTAGTAGCGGTTCGCCGGATCTCTACTAAGATGTCATTCGTGGAGTTGATGTTTACACCGAGGCCAAACAACATTGTTGCACAAGTTCATTTCCGAAAAGAGTATAATGCCAGCTGCTACAGCCCTTCAATATTTCAGTGTACAAAACATCTTCAGTCACGATTTTAAAATCCTACTAAGGGAACTGATCGGTGTTGTTCTTCAGTAGGCTTTACCTTCTGTGAGGTCACCTGTTTTTGAAAACAAGCAAAATAAGCACAATTCCTGCTCTCGGTAGCAATCACCGTAGCAAATGGCTTAATGGTGGTTAATGGTGATTATGTATGGTTTATAAAGGGTGCATTTTCAAGCGTTGGTTTTTTTTAAATGTTCTAAATTTTTATTGTAATCGATAAATAGAACTATGCCATTGACGTTTTAAAGTCAACTTCATGTAAATGTTGTCCACGGCTCCGTTTTAAATGGTCCATGCGGAAGGTTCAATTTTGCGTCACTTTTTCGAGCATTTCGGCCTGTATTCCACGAATTATGCGTGTTATGAGATCCTGTAAGGCTTCAATCGTGTTCGGCTTGTCCACATAGACTAACGTCTTTACAAAACCCACAAGAAATAATCAAGAGGCGTTAAATCGCATGATCTTGGCAGCCAACTCACAGGGCCATTTCGAGAGATAAGCTGCTCACTAAATTCATCCTTTAACATTTCCATTGTTTCACGAGCTGTGCGGCATGTGGCACCGTCTTGATGAAACCATTCGATATCGTTTGCCGTTGACGGTAACGTTTCTTCCACGGTCGTCTTTGAAGAAAAATGGACCGATGAAGCCAACAGCCCATAGACCACACCAAACTGTCGTTTTTTCGGGATGCATCAGTAATTCTTGTATGGCATGTGGCTGTTCATCACTCCAGATGCGATAGCTTTGCTTTCTTTACGTATCCGTTGAGCCAGAAATGACCCTCATCGCTGAACACAATTTTTCGATAAAACAGCGGATTCTCACATTCTTTCACAGAGCACGAATTTTGATAATAAATTTCATTAATTTGCAATCGTTGCTCGTTTGTAAGTCTTCCCATGATTAAATGACTGAGTATACTGAAAAGTTTTCACTTTGACAGATGACGTTTTGACGCCATTACTAACCAATGCTGCCAACCTGAAAAACTTAACTCTTAAAAAATCACCCTTTAGTTCGTTTATGTCTATAGTCCTTGTTCGGCAGCACCACAGATTAGTTTTTTTTTGTTTATAATGTACGCGCACTAAAGGGATTTTGGATACCCTTATAATGAAGTAACACAGTGCGGGCATTAGGGAAGTGTAAACTCTGTCTGTAAACTGTAATGTGAGGGAAAACCAGAGCGTGGTAGAACATTCCACATTCGCGTTGTACGGTTAAGAAAAGAATCCTTGTATTTCACTGTACGTCTGAATACAGGCTTAAGGGTAAACTGATAGGCATTCATGGCAAGACGGGTATTGCGGTTGAAATGTTGTAGGGGTGGAATGCAACTGGTTTTTTGGTTCGAGCACCTATGGTGGAAATAACGGTAATACAACGACAGGCAAGAGACATTACGATGATAAATAAGAGAGTCAAGTGATTTCGCGATGTCTCGATCGCCAATTTACTGCACGTTTTTGAATCCGGTCAAGTAGCTCCAAATATGTAATTGGTGCACCAGACCAGATATGAGCGTTGTACTCGAGTTTGGGGCGAATAAGCGCCTTATAAATTCTAGCCAGGTCATTAGGGGTGAAATATTTCTTGCAACGCTTAAGGAAGCCTAGACATTTCGCAGCGTTTTTGGCGACATCGAGTATGTGGTCATCCCAACGAAGGTTGTCATTAACACACATACCGAGAATGAAAAGTCGTTCGGTTTCAGCGATGCAAGTGCCATTCATGGATAATGGCGGAGTATTGAGATTTCGCTTTACTGACAGAAGAGAGTATTGTGTCGTGGAAGCATTAAATTCCACTCTGTTGGTTTTACCCCACTCAAGAATGCTGTCAAGATCGGAATTAACTGAGCTTAACATACGTTGCCGTTCCACTTCAACGCCCGAAAATGAGGGGCGTTGTCCAGGAAACGAATATGTAAAGCTGAGGGTGCTGTCATCGGCGAAGGAATGAATGGGATTAGAAGTAGCAGACAGTAGATCATTTATAAAAATGAGAAAGAGACTCGGAGACAAAACGGAGCCTTGTGGAACACCAGCATTTATTTGGTAATTTGTAGACTTGAAACCGTCCAAAACAACTTGAATTGAACGGTCCGAAAAGTGATTTCTAATCCATTGAAGTAAGGTATCATCGATTCCAAATGCACGCATTTTCGTCAAGAGAGCTTGATGCCAAACTCTGTCAAATGCCTTTCAAATATTAAGCGCAACGACCTTGCTTTCACCACCGTGGTAAATAGATTGATTCCACTTTTCGGTTAGGTATGTATACGTATACGTACTACCGGTCATTAAGAAGTTTTCGGGATTCGAGATATTCAATGAAAAAGTCAACCTTGGGCGGTTGCTTGCCTTTGAAAATTCGCCTCTGGGTATGGGCCGTGATAGTCCGCTGCCGTTTTTATTGTTAAGTTACGTGCCCTTTACAATTTTTGTCGATGGCTTGTGATTCACATATTTATAGATAGGTATTTATTGTAAGGAAATTAAGGAATGATATTGATGGGACAGGGGACCTGGAAGTTGACTATCTCAGAGTCCTACAATTTACACACACTTTCAAGCAGCATTGTAGTTACTTATTCCGTATGCATAGGTCGTTCACTTAAGTAACTTGTCATGCTAGGCCTCTACCTATCTTCAGCCATGAAATGTATGAGCTTAACAAAGATGGGAACCTGCTCCGCCCATTCCATGCAATAGGCACAAGGAAATTACATTTTGTTCTCCTGAAGGGACATCTCGTTTAGCGAGAATACAAAATGTTGACCCCGCGGGACTTCACTGCATAAAGTGTTGACCCACCTAAAATTCTACCTCTAACTTGCTGTACATATTATTTCAAATATCATATCAACACACCTTTCGGATGTAGCTAGTGTTGATTTAAAAAAAAATATGTATAAAATATTTAAAGCAAAAAAAAAAAACAAAACAAAAAATTTACCCATCCAATTCCCTTTTCTACTCACCTCATTCCATCCGTATCGATTTTTCGCTTGCACAATCGCCTCGTACACGGCATTATGTTCTAAATTTTTTATTACATACGACATTATAAAATGGCTGGAATCGGTCCGTATTGGTATCGGTTTGATGTGGAACTCATGCCACTTGCCCGGATGCTGATACGTTTCGTTCATCTGTTAAAAAAAAAAAAAAAAAAAACAGCAAATACAATGACAACTGAAAAAGGACATTCAATGATAAAAATGTAAATGCTTTGGGATTCAGTTTTTTTTTCTCTCTCTTCTGATTCGTTTTGTCTTATTCAAGGACCTACTCAATGATGCTTTATTCGAAAAATGTTTGATATGCAATTGTAGTGTTTGCTCGGATATAGAGCTATTGTAGGACAATGCCTAGTTAACTGTATAGTAAGTGCCAAATACTCTTATTCAGCCTCCCATCTGCACGAGTGTTATGGAAATGATTCACTCGTTTTTTTTTTCTTCTATATTCCGCGAAAGGATTATGTTCGTTGTTCTCGTAGAGTAGGAGCTTACCTTGGGTTCCAAGGATCAGTATTTATTTTAAAATATATCTACTCCTAGATTCGCTCTCTCTCGCTCATATGTTGTAGTAATAAAAGCGTATAGCATTATTGCTTATACTATATATTGCCTTCTGAAAAGGAACTATACAATACGAATATTTGTTGGGAGAGATAGTCGAGAGTAGGATTGTTCATCTTTACGATATCCTTCAATGATAAAAATGCCTGCGATAGAAGTAACAAAAAAAAAAAAAACAGAAAAAGGAAACCTTGTTTAAAAGGGATACAAAAATGGTAAAATGTTGCTTTGAGGAGTAGAGAATCCTTTTTTTTATGTGTGCCTGACGGTAGTCTTGAATTTTTTGTGTTTTTTTTCTTTTTTATTAGGATTTAGATTAAAGTTGAACAAGAATAGGAGTAGGAGTAGTAGTAGTCCTCTGGCAGGGATGACGATGGTGGACACTAGTCGAAACTATTCAGAAGACAAATGGTCATCCCTTTTTTGGTTTATTTAGTGGTCTTGCAGGCATGTTTGGAATTTTTAAAAATATTATTGAATTACATTTTGAATTTCGCAGGCAGATACGAGCAGAGTCAATGTATCTTGTTTCTTTTGTTAGGATCGGGAGGTTTGCTTTATATGCTACTCTGGGGAGTAGTTTGTACTCCTTTTTTTCCGTTTGCTGCGAGAAGTATTTTTGACTTGAGAAATATGTTTTGCATGTTGCGTTATCTTATTAAGTTTTTGTTTATTTTCGGACTTTTGTTGTTAGAAGAAAATGAAAATTAATGTTTCAGGGGTTAGCTATAAGGCTTTTTTTGTTTTATATGGAAGATTGGATTGCTGCATGGGGAATAGGACGTCTGTGAAGGATTTCGATTACATGTCTTAAATCATCATAATGGAATAGAGTGGACCGTGGCTGGCATTCGGCGGAGTAAATGGGATATAAACAATGATCTATGGAAGTTTACGGTGACGGAAGGTCTATATACATACGTGTAGAGCGACATATTTTTAAGGACCTTAATGGACTCATCGGAGGTGGCTAGTCGTATCCCTTTATTACTACCCCCTCGGGAAATATCGTTTCAATTGTAGGGCGTGTATGTGTCCCTGTTTCGGTCTTTATCATTTTTAAATTACAATTCAGCGTATATTTTAGAAAAATTGATAGCAAATTTGTTAAAAAATCTGGGAGGCAAATCAACACTAATTAGGAAAGTTCTCGAGAAAAGCATTACTCATTAATTTTTTCAAAATGAGAAATTTGATTTGACTTGGTATTGAGAGGACTTAGGTGAGTGTACCAGTATCCGGCCGCCTTACTCTTTTTCCAACTTTGCAGCAGCATATGGTCAAATTATTTTTGTATTTTTTTATTCTTAATTCTTCAGTTATTATTCATTTATTGAAAAATATTGATTTGCACCAGTTTTTTTTTTTTTTTTCGGAGGTTGCTGCTATCGGATGGAGCGCTCAGACACAACTACAGGTCCATTGTACTACCATTCAGACACCTTACATTAATGTACTTAGTTTTCCCGTCTTTCGAAGAAAAACAAGAAGGAGCTTCAGTGATAAAGAGCTTAGATGTTCGGCACTCACCACGTCAGCCCCGAAGATCCGCCACCTGATGCGAGCATAGGCCGGACAACTGCAGAGAAAGTGTTCTGCTGTTTCATCCTCCTCACCGCAAGCAGGACAGGTAGTGGTGTCGGTTAAGCCCATTTAAGTGTTTAGCAAAAGCTTGGTGGCCCGAAAGAACGCCTACAAGCAGCCTACAGCCGATTCTCCTCAGAGATAGAAGAAAAGATGCTGACCTTTTGCAAATGTCCGGGCGCAGTAGTTTGGTCTGTCTACATCCACCGCAATCGCGCCACCGAATCTTGTGTTCACGAGAAACCCAAGAATCGATAGACGACATGACTAAAGACGCAGGCAGACCCAACACAGGTCCGGGTCCTGAGAAAACTTCTTCTGAACCTTGCCTAGCAAGCTCATCCGAGATCTCATTTCCCTGGATGCCAGTGTGACCTGGTACCCAGACAAGATTCACTGTGTTCAGTCTTCCGACCAAATTCAGAGAAAGCTTGAGTTCTAGCACTAACTTGGACGAGGTAATAGGGTTTAGAAGTGCTTTTAATGCAGCTTGGCTATCACTGCAGATGCAAATACCTCTAGCCCTCGACCTGATGTTCACAATATAGCCATAGCCATTAAGATGGCAAAAAACCTTCACTTGGAAAGCAGACGCATATTTATCCAAGAGGTAGTAAAGTCTTATGTTATCGCGTTCCACAAAGACTCCAGAACCAGACCCCTGTCCGGTTTTGGAGTCATCCGTGAAAATACGATGGCATTCAATCCATGGTTCAGAGTCTGACCGAAGCCATTCCGTTACCTGTGGAAAGTTGACGTGGTAGTTTTTTCTCAGAAGGATTTCTGGTGTCATTGCATCAGACGGCATATCCATAAGACAGGGGTCAGAGGATAATTCTCGAGCAAGTTCTTCAAAATTCCAGTGCGCATGGTACGAAAAACCACCTCTCTTTAAGCGTACACCCCATGATATATAAATCAAGGGGAGGAAGATTCATCAAAGCATCTAGAGCAGAGCCCGGGGTGCTAGGGAAGGCCCCTGTGCAGCCGAGACAAGCCGTTCTTTGGAGTTTGGCAAAAGAAGCAGTAACACGTTTCCGCGAAAGCCTGTAAGCCTGATCTCTGCGCTTGAGAGCAGTCAGCCCCTAGATTTGAACCGACAGAAAGAACGGCGACATCATCCGCATAAGCTTGAGTGTAGTTTCCAGGAAAGTTGAGAGCCGTAAGCAGAGAGTCTACCACCATACACCATAGGAGGGAAGACAGAACACCACCTTGAGGGCAGCCCCTATTTACCCCTGGAGTATATAGGCCAAGGCCAAGCTCGCGGTGAAAATTCTTTTCAACATTGGCAAAACCTGACTTAAACCTTGTTTCAGAAAAACTGGATAGATTCCATCCGGACCAGGTGACTTGAAACTCTCAATAGATGCAATTGCATTTTTGATAGCATCATCAGTCACCACTTTGCACCAGTACCCGGCCACCAAAATTCAGTAACCGGCCGTCTTTGAACCAGTCTTCTGTCACCTCCCATAAATAAACCGATTGAAACTTTTATTTAATGCTTAGTACTTGTTCTACAAAATGATTGACGCGACGTTTTTATTCCGAAAATATGGAACAGATAATAGGCCAGGGTAGGCCAAAATAGCGGTTTACGTAAAAATTCCGCTTTCTGGTGAGTATATACAAAAGAGAGCTCCAGTATGTGTAATAAGGAATGCAATTTAACTTTGGTTATATACAAAAGATGCAACAGACTCTACTCAAACGATATGTCCAATCGAATAAAAAATTGGTATGACGCCATACAAAGTCCAATTGGTTCAGGGGTTGAAGCCAACTAACCATCCAATGCGTTTTCGCTTCGCTAAGTGGGCCTGCGATCGACTTAGAGAAGATGCCGATTTTGCCAAAAAAAATCATCTTTTCAGATGAAGCTCATTTTGATCTTGGCGGGTATGTAAACAAGCAAAACTGTCGCATTTGGGGCACAGAAAACCCGTACGCATACATTGAAAAGCCGATATACCCAAAACGAGTCACTGTTTGATGCGGATTTTGGTCCAGAGGCATAATTGGGCCATTTTTCTTCGAAAATGAGCAAGGAGTGGCCGTTGCTGTCAGTGGCGATCGTTATCGGGCCATGTTGAACGAATTTTTGTTCACAAAAATTGAAGAGGAGGATATTGGCAACATTTGGTTTCAGCAGGACGGCGCTACATGCCACACAGCCAAAGCTACACTCGATGTTTCGCGCCCTGTTTTTGAAGATCGCATTATCAGCCGCAGAGCTGATGTCGTTTGGCCACCGCGGAGCTCCGATTTGACACCGTTGGACTATTAATTGTGGGCTGCCGTAAAAGAAGCCATTGATGAAATACAGCTGCACACAATCGATAATGTGCTTAAAAATTGGACCGATCGTGTAGGCTACTGCATGGCCAGCCGAGGCAGCCATTTGAATGAAATTATTTTCCAGTATTATCCGGAAGGATTGTAAAAAAAAAGTTAGTTGGCGGACCCTTTATATGCATAAAAAAGGATACATTCCCCAACAAATAATGCTAAAACTTATGATTTAAGTGTAGTCCATCCACCAATTTTTGCAAACTCTAAAACGAACTTTTAAATATTTCACCAAGCTTCGTAGATTGTGCATTTGTTAATCCTTAAAGGAGCCAAATTTTACCACCGTTTTCGTGTAATCGAACGACAATTTTTTAACGGTGAAGATAGCATTTCTAGCAACCTTGAAAAATGGCCACCCTTGAAAGATGAAATTTTTCGAAAATATCGATTAAATCACTTGACAATTTGCTATTGCAAGACATTTTGCACTGGGAGGTCCTTGAAACATTGAAAAAGGAAAGCTTAAAAAATGGCATCTTTAATGCACTCATAAGATTGCACTCTTTTGAATACTCGAAAAGAATGCGAATTCATTAGCTTGAATGGTGAACGAATGTAGATGAATGGTGATTGCCATTTTTAATCTGAACTATTTTAGTGAATTCAATCATTTTGGTATTTGGATTCAATGAGTGAGACTTTTAAGAATGCAATACCAAAAGATTGTATTCTTTTACAACTCTGAACCGTAAATATCTCAAAATAAAAACTATGCTTAAAATGACTGGCAACTGCCCTCTTTGAACTTAAGTTTTTGACTCAAGTGTCACCTCCCACAAGACCATTAAGGGCTCAATCCACTCCAGGTCTCAATTGCAATTGTATTGTCGTTTTCATTGCGCCTGCTCTTCTAGATCTGAAATTTCAAACTAAAAAACCGATTTCATTTGGTAGCTGTCGACGTGGAACTCATGTGGAACATAAAATAAATCAGAGAGAAGACTTTAGGGAATAAAATACCGACACTACTCTGATGTAATGAAGATTTTGGTACCTTTGATATTTGGTATGAGGTATTTAAAATCTTCTTCTCTCCATTTAACGACGAGGTTATGATCAGGATTATAGGGATCATAACCCTCCCACTTGACTGCATTCCTTCTGGTACGCTTGTGAGGTGTGCAAGCCTCCCGATTTTAAATCACTTTATCATTGAGCCCAATCAAATGCTGGTTTTTCTGCATTTGTGTGATCCAGGAGTTTTTAGGCCTGCCCCTCTTACGCGATTGTAAGGGAACGTTGATTGTCATGGCCTTTTTGACGGGGTTCGTAGGATCCCTCCTTTGAACATGACACTACCAACTGAGTCGGTCGTGCTCCAATTTTTAGCAAATAGCTAATAATAGTTTAGCTGAATTCTCCATAAAATCCTAAATCTCTGGAATAGCCAACTGTTTAAAGTCGCCAACAATAAGACGTGCCACACAACTTTTTTGACGAATATATTTCTCTAGAAAAACTCAACAGTATACTATCGCCATCTACAGTTGGTACATCCAAATCTAATGGTTCTTTCTGCAACGAGAATTTCCCTCATATTTACAAAATATCAAATCAGTTTATGAGAGCCTTAATGCTTTTCCCAGAAAAAAATGCAATCATCATCCTTAGTCTCAAAATCTATTCGGATGAAAAATCTTTAAAGATACCCTTCTAACCGAACTGGGCAATAAAGTCATGGGGCATTCAGGACAACCATCCATAACCACTCATAGAATGGTTTTATGTCTTCATACGAATTCTTTCTTTAACCAAGAAAACTTCTGCAATGTGATTAGTAAAATGAAAGAAATAGTTAAGTTGGTATTCATAGGAATTAGGACAAACCAACAGTGTAAGAGATTCAAGGCTTAACTTCATTCGGTTAAAGGTTTATTCCACATCATTCGGAATTTGTATTTTTCTCTCGACTTTTCACAAAGTAATTTACTGAATAACCAGATATACCTCAAAGTTTTTTGGCCCTGTAAAGATTTGACTTAGCTTTTTCATAAAACCTTCATAATAAGTTTTGATTGCATTCCAGAGAGTCATAGCTTTTGTCATTTTCTACTCCTGGTTTATATTGAATTCACACTTACATCTTCCAACTGGTTAATGACGATTTGGGCAAGGCCATAAAGCGTTCCATATTGACGTTCGTATTAGCCAAAAAAGACAGAGTACCTGTACTGCCCATACTCTGACCCAAGCCAACCCATGCCGGACATTTATTTGAATGGGGTGGTGGTTCCCTAGTGTGAAAAGTTCAAATATCTGGGATCAATGATCAACAGCGAAGCAACAATTGATGATAACATCAATCACCGTGTAAGCGTAGTCTGGATGAAGTGGCAGGAAAACTCTGCCATCTTCTGTGACCGAAAAATGTCCCCTAAGCTGAAGGGAAGGCTCTACACCGCAGTTGTGCGTCCGGTTCACAGTCCTGGACAATGTACAAAAAGTATCAGGGCGCGTTGACAGCAGCTGAGATGAAGATGCTTCACATGACAGCAGGAGCAGGAGTAACAAAGCTTGATCGAATTAGAAGTTCCAAAATCGAAAAATTGGAGCATGACCGACTCATTTGGTATTGTCATGTTCCAAGAACGGGTCCGTTAAAAAGGCAATCAACGTTCCCTTACAATCGCGTAAGATAGACAGGCCTAAAAACTCCTGGATCACACAAATGCAGAAACACCAGCATTTGATTGGTCTCAATGATGTATCCAGAATCGGGATGCCTGCAGACATTTTTTGAGGTCGAACCGGCGAACCTCACAGGCGGGCCCGTAGAAATGCAATGAAGTGGGAGGGTTATGATCCCTATAATCCTGATCATAATCTCGGCGTTAAATGGAGAGAAGATTTCTTAGCGCCGACATGGACCCCGAAGCTATTAATATGAAGTACTTTCTCTTTTTCTTATTAGGTTCATTAGCAATCAATCCGTTGGCCCGATTTAAGATATAAAGCTTTTGGGGAAACATCTCGGCGCAATTTTTAAATTTCATATACTCCGATTTTTGTCGAACGACACCTCTTTATTCTCTTATGGGCACGCATCGCACTGTCATATGTTCCTATTCGACAAAAATCGTAACGCATAAAACATGACTTTATCGTTTTAAATAACAGTACCTGCCACACAGTTATTTATTCATGACCGCGATGATGTAAATGAAATGTAATAAGCCCGCGCAGTCTAGTGTCATTTTTCTATCGTATTCTAATTCACGTTTATTTTAACGGAGCCCTTTTAATTTTGAAGTAAGGTGAAGGGTTAATCCATACACGAAATATTTTAAAAATGGCTCCCCAAACTCATCAAATTGGCTCCTATTTTAAATTGGAAAACGCAAAACTGGAAAATTGGAAAACGACAGCACTGGTATACGTTCAAACTCCATAGGGGGAAAGAGATTTTCAAGTATAATGAGGAAAAATAGAGTCGCCGCCTAAAGAGAAGTTTGATGATCGGACCAAAGCAAATACCGAGCGATGTTAAATTTTTCTGTTTAAGTTTGAATCTTAAACACGAGCGTCACCACCAATTTACCGCACCAGCCATACAACGTCAAATGAAAAAGCAAGACACAGCAGTACCAACAATCCAGCCATCCAGCATACCGGTACATCCAGTTACATCGTTATACCATAAAGTACCCACAGATACAGGTGCCAACATTATCCAGCTGAATCTACCATTCAGCAACCAACAAACTACCAGCAGTATGAATCCAGCCATTTCGCCATAAACATCGCAACGAGTATCACATGATAAATTTAAATTAACATGTATCTAAGCAAGTATTTATAATAATATATAGTATTTGTCATGGTAGGATCGGAATTAAACATTTTTTTTTTTCATTTTTCTTTATTCGCGATTTGTATTTTTAAGGATACTTAAAGACAATATAAAATTCCATTTTTCAGACAATTTTATAAAGCACAAAACAGATCCAAACGAATTGTGCGCACAAAACGGAGGGCCATCTGGAATCACATCATCTTAAACTTCACTATCGCAACAAAACTGTAAGTGCGTTAAACTTATTTTTATATTCTCTTTTGGGCAACAAAACAAAAAGAAAAAAACAATTAATGAAATATAAACTACATTCATGAATTGAACGTAACCTAAATAATAATAAGACAAAAACATATCTTAATTATAAATACTTCAAGCTTATCCTGAGTTATCTATTATTTTATATTTGTATCTTCCGGTATGAAAACTCAATATACTACTCGTTACCTATTATATTTTGATTATAAGAAGGATATCCTACATTATAAGTGAACTTTAACGTAAATATACCTTACATACGTTTGTATATGAATCAATTTACTATTATTTTGTTTTCTAATGGACTTCATTAGGAAAATGAAGTAAGTTTATTTTTCAATTTGGTGATGATAGGTTCGTGACCAACGAGATAGATGGAGATACATAAAGCGTAAATATATTTTTATTAGAGGTTGACGGACAATGGATAAGGGTGGGTTTCGCCGAAGTCCAGTGTTTGGAACTCCACGGCCACATACTGAACCGAAATGACCCATCACAGAACATATAACCGAAAAGGTCTACAAATCTCCAATTTATTGGGTATTCCTCTAAATGGATTAATTTTTGATAATAAAACACAGCTTTGAATGAAGCCCCGTAGAAGTTCCCAATGCATAATATTTTATCACTGCACATCGTCTAATTTTGTTCGTTAGTCTAAGTAAAAAAAATAATAGCTAGAAACTACTTTGGCCTTAACTTCAGCTAAGAAATCGTCTCAACATTTTTTGTTATGGAAATATTGCGAATTTTATTGCATCTAAAAATTTTGCTGTGCTTCTTCAACTATAGTAGGTACCAAGCAATCCAACCAACGATCATTAAGAAGAAGAATTCAAAGGACTTCTTCTTCTTCTTCTTCTTAAATAACATTAGCAGAGTAATTGAAGCAATAACAATTTTTGATTCCATTAAAGTTACATTGAATAACAATACTGTGAAATAATCAAGCCAGCTTCTTTCCCACGCTACCAGGCTCCATCCTATTACACTTACAAACATCACTAAGAGCTGAAGGCAAAGGAACAAAAACAAATCCAATTACCGCCACCTACCCTCCACAGCCCCGAAGGAAATCACATTCAAATGTCGTAACTAATAACTTTCCTTTCACGGGCGCAATCCAATTTCAATGGCCAACGCAATAGCTAATTTACTCTGTATATCTAAACATCGCATCGCTACCTCGACGACTTTCCCATACCATGCTACACACATCGCATATCGGACATCTTTATACCCTGCAGCGCTTTTAATTGACTTTTAATTACTCTGGCAATTTTACTTTCATTACGAAATTTTATCCTGGAAGATTTTTTTTCTTTTGATCGTTCGTTGAATGCATCTCCCTTCGTCCTTGTGAGAAGAGAACATTTTTGGAGATGATTTTTCTCTACCTTCCTCTGCAGAAACAAGCCGGATACTGTTCAATTTTATAATTCAATTCCGATAAAACTCATGACATCCCTTCGCTCTCAATGATTTTTCACAGGAGCGTGTTACGAAGGATTTCGACTGTCCTTTACACACACACACACAGGATTCAGTACATCCGATTGATATACATCTTGTACCAGCAAAGTGTACAAGTAAATGTGTTACAGCGGGAAATTCCGATATTCCATTCCCAGTTTTCCAGCATAAGGACTCGAAAAAACACAAAAAAAAATTGAAAGATTCATTAAAATCACCCTGAAGCGATCTTCAAGTTCGAACTCAAACATTGGGCAGGATAACAGTGGAGAAGAAGAAGAGCGCAAAAGAAATAACAAATACCCAAACTGATAAAAGTTGGAATTGTTATTGAGGTAATTTGCAAGGAGGGACAGCGAGAGAGAAAGAGAGCGAGCGAGCCGAACAAAGATGGGGTTGACCCGAGGGAATATTTGATTGGGAAGATAAGGAAAGCCGGGTAGCTCCATCACGGTGGGGCCCTTTATTATCTCATTTGTTCGTTTGTTTGTATCTTGTTCTTTATTTTCTGGCTGTGTGTGTGTCCTTGTAAAAGAAATGCAAAGAACACAACACAAAAGAGGACGAAACTCTCCGTTCATTTTTGTCGTAGTCAAATTTTCTAATGCATTCCGGAAGAAGAAGGACCTCCTCTCATTCAAATGAGATAAACAGTTTTTTCTCCAATGTAATTTTTTCGAGGGTGTCCCATATGTACAAACCCATACCCACCGATGTTATCCTCAAACCAACAATTTGTTGTGCGGGCGGATGGGTTGCCGCCCATTTCAAGTGTTTTTATTTCCTTTGGCATTTTTTGTTTTGTCCTCGAAAAAAGTTTTAAAATTAAATTAAATGGTAGGATGAACCTACCTCAAGCTCGTTGTCATATAATCGTCCTCATGGCCCACCCATCGAGTACCTATATCTACAACTCCTCCCGCAGAATTTTTTGTGTATTACTTTCGGTTGTTTACCAATAAAATTTAAATGGAAAGGTGTGCGCCTGTTGTCGGTCGCACGGTTTAAAAAAAAAGACCTAACAAAATTGTTCCCTAAATTAAGCAATTTATTATCAACTTTTGTTTGTTGCATGTAAAGTTGACTCACTGGAGTCACGCCTTAAAAAAGCAAATATTTATGATTTTTTTTTTTTAAATTTAAAAATTACTATCAAGGGGAATCAAGTATTAATTATTCAAATTAAGAATCAATTATGGTTGGTTTAACGCTATTTTAAGTTGCAGTTATTTATTTATTTTTGACTCTGGTCTCTGGTGACCTTGGTGTCCTCACAGCAGCCTGCGATTGGACAATGTGCAATAATTCGAAGAATAATCAATTAGCAACATGTTGCTTTTTGGAGATTTTCGCAGAATAATTTTGTTTATTTTGTTCATGGGCTTTATTTGTTTATTTAATTATTAATTCGACTATTTGCTTAGTAGAATAATAACAGTTATAAATTGGAATTAATGCACACTCTATTTACCTATATTTATTTAGTAAGTAATTGTTGGATGTTATTTTGTTGATTGATGATTTTTGGATTGCATTTCATGTAATTGTCAATATTGGTCTTTTGCTTCATTGGTTGCTACAATGAATTATTATTCCCGTGATATATTAAAGCACACAAAAAACAAATTAATGTTAAAGAAGAGCCAAGTTCGCTTACACAAAAATCGCAAAAAGTACTGAGATCTAAAAATGAACGCCAAGTCTATATTGTAATTATTACAAATTTAAAATATTTGCAAATAATCATGGAAATTTTGGAAAATTATAAAATTGTAGGAATTTTCGCCGAAGGTAAACGGCCCTTTTCCGAGAAAAATACTATTTGTTTTTTTATAGAACCTCGTTTGCCTTTAAAAGAACTACCGACATGTAAAATTTCATAACTCATAGTCGTTTGGGTGCAAAGTTAAAGAAAAGGTACGGCTAGCACGCCATCTAAATAAAAAACCCCCTGTCCTGTAAAAAATCATAATTGTAGGTCTTTTGGAGCTGAGTTAAGGGAAGTGGAATGGAAAATCACAAATGTTAGATTTTTGCCTGGGGTTTCTTTGCAAACCCTATTACTGTGCCAAATTTCAAGGTTCTACCATGATTGGAAGTTTGGAAGGCTGCCGTATCTCAGGCAGGGACTTCTCACGGGTCGGGAGCCCGTTAAGTAAGTAAAGTTCCATGAGTGGAAGTACTCCATAGTTTTGATGATCTGTCAGTGAGTCAGTGATTATTATTTTTGCTAATTTTGGGACCTTAAAACTCAGAAACCGCTCATGTTAAACAGTTGAAATTTGGTATAGAGCCTGCTGATGTGCGTCCCAATAAATCATTTTATCATTTTTAATGTCTCTAGCTTTGTTGTAAGCAAAGTTAGAGGGGTGGAGGGGGTCAAAATGGCCTGAGTTGGTTCGTGTAAATAAGGGTGTAGTGCTAAAGTTGCTAAAGAACTTCGCTGGGCACTACCGTGCATCTTAATTCATCAGTTACGAACTTAAGAACTAAGTACACAATACAAGGACAGGGGGGTACTAACAAAAGTCGAATTTATTTGTCGAGGAACTTAAAAACGTGTTCTAGCTATATTTATATGAGGATGGTGATTCAACAGACTAAAGAAATTTGCATAGACAACAGAATAATTCTACCGGGTATATCTTAGGGAATTCCAAAAGAAATGCGAAAAAAGTTCTGCTCGAAAAAAGCCTCAGCTTTTGAACTTATGAAATGAGAAATTTTTTAAAAAAAATTCCTATAAATACCTTCAAATCTAGCGAATGGATAGTAAATGCTACAACATCGATCTTCCAAGCAGAAGTCAACGCCATTGAACGCCACGCGCAAAAGAATGCCTAAAACGTTCGCGCTTTTAGCAACAGAAAAACAAATGGAAGCTATAAGAGTCACTTTAGTTTTGTATCATTCATTCAATTGAATCTAGTTATTACGATTCAGCATGATGTGGCAACACTTTTTATGTTAGTTAGATTTCATATTTTAATTCGGGAATCTCTGATGTTCTACAGAAAATTGAATTTGAAGTTGACAGCACAAAATAACGGTAATAGCCGCCACATTCTGCATAATATGAAAAAGTGTATTTTGTAAACAAGTGTGTCTCTAAAGGTATTTTCAGTTAAGGAGAAATTATTGAATTTTTCCCAAAAAAGTGTGTTCCTGGAGCTCTTTTTTGGTAAGGCAATATACAAATTTAAGGAATACATATCTTTCTTATGCTAAATGTAGAATCTTGTAGAAATAAAATAAAAATTTTTAAGATGTCGACAGCGATTACATATCGGAAAATGTGTCAGAATCGGAGACAGATTCCAAATGTCAAACTAGCAACCTATTTTGTGGCCAACATTTGGAAATGATCGAGATTTTAGTCCTGGTCAGCTGGAAGATGAAAGTGACGATGAGGAATATGAAAGCAACAGAAAGCTTGAAGATAAATGGAAGGCTAAAAGGGATGTTAAGTTCGAAGAATAGATTTGTTAAGAAATCACTGAAACCGAACGATTTTGCACATTACAACAGATTTATCTTAGGCATAAATAGATATGATGAAATCATACGATCGGGAACGGATCTTAAACTAAAATTTGGTCGACTTCGAAGAGTAAGAAATCTGCAAAATTCGTTACCATCAAGTCCTTCAATTGATTCTTCTTCCAACACTCAATTAGAACATTTTATAGAAATAATCCCAGCACCAACATCTTTCAAGATGCACCAAACTGAAACTTAGGAAACATGTCCTGTTTTTGTGCTGAAGGCTTTAACCCTTTTGATAACACCTACAAAAAATGTCTGCCCAACTTATTCCAAAATATTTAATTTTTTGCAAGCAGAACTCAAAATATTTATTTAACTCAACTCGTTTGGAATTGCGTAATCACCCTAAAACAACAGAGTGCCTCCCTACTGGGTCCCAGGTCCCACGATAGGAAGGACTCATTGGTAATGGCTAGCTAGCCCAAAAAGACTGTGCATCCCCTTTCCTTATCCCGGAATCCTTCTGCGCACTACCTTATTTTCTAGATCGCTGTGCCGATCATCCGAAAATCAATAATAAATGCTACATTCAGAACATATGCACCAGGAATATGAGTAGTCACGAAAGTAGCTATAGACGGAACATTCACCTTGCCGGCAACCAAGTGAGGTAATCCTATATTATCCCCCGATATGGACTAAGAGATTGTCACACGAACAAAAAACAACTTGCTGTTTTATCATTCTAGATAAGCAATTGATTAAATTTGGGGATAAAGGATTAGTTTAAAAGCTGCAAATGTAATACCTGGAAAAAAAAATACTATTCACAGATTAGTCCATATTTGAACATCTATAAAAGTAACGTACCGCAAGGTAGTGAGTTAGGAACTATTATTTTCGTTTTATGCATCAACAATCTGTTAAAAAATAGTAAAACTATGCTAACCATTTATTGCTTTTGGAAAAACCACGCTGGAAATCTCCGCGTATTTCTATTCGCCTTCAAGTGAAATGATCTCTGACTCCAAGGAAATTATTCGAGTATTTTAAGGACTTCAGCAATAGGATTGTCAATTGGAACCTTAAAAGTTCGTAACAGTTTGTAATAGTTTATTTAGCTAGATTTGGGGTCAGCTAAATGCTGATGCCCACTGACTTTGATATCGAGAATGCATTGTCACTATCTCAGCGAATTTATATTCTTGGCACAAATGGAAGAAAACTATTTGTTTAACGCCAATACCGAACGGAAAATTTTAAAAAATTCTCGCTACGTGACGAAAACTTAAATGGTACTGCGGCGGACTAGTATGTGAGACTTAACACTCTGCCACTATGGCCACTATATACTGTAGACGCAGTGGCTTAGTGGTTAAGTGCGTTGGACCACTAAGCGAGAGGTCGCTGGTTCAAATCCCGACCTGTACCACCTGAAAGTTTTTATTCGCTGCCCAACCTCTTGCGAACGTCTGACAAACACCCACGAGTAAGAAATGTCATGAGAAGCTTGTCAAGAATAAATTGCTGTTCGGAATCGGCATTAAACTGTAGGTCCCGCCATTCGTGTCAAAAATATAACTTCGCACACACAATGGTTGGAGACGCTAGGCTTTGGGTCCTGTATGGGCCTTTTACACCTAAAATTTATTTTTTTTATTTTTATACTGTAGACGCAACGCCAGTCGTGAACTTCAGTAAAAAGCAGACCCGAATTTTTCATCAACATTACAACAACTGAAAATAAGGCCTCACAGCAGCAGTTCAAAGCGTTGGTGAATTGCTTAAAAATCATTATGTTCAATTTGGGGCAGACGGGGCTTAATCGTGTTAAACAAAAAATTTTAAGTCAAAAAAAAAATTCCTGGTGTCGCAAGAGAAGTTTGCTTTCAGTACTCAAACAAAATAAAATAAAGTTTGAAAAGTTGTATCTTGTTCTTAAGAAGATACCACGAGCTGTATCAAGATATGGATGCAGCTCAAATGTAACCAAAACTCGTCAACTACATTGGCTCAGCCACATCGAGCGAAGGGACAATAATCAGCTAAGATGATCTTCGAATCCCAGTTCCCAGGTTTTAGACGACAAAGAAGACCGAACCTCCGTTTTAAGGACCAAGCCAGAGCGGATGCCAGAGCATTTGGTTTTGATAACAGAAAACAGCGTGTCCGGGATAACAAAGGTTTGAAGGCTGCCGCGTCTCATTGGTCGGGAGCGCGTTAAGTAAAGAAAAAAAAGTAAGTTGTGTAAAATGGTCAAACTGAGGTCAAATAGCAGCACTTTGCACATCCAAGTCTTAAGATGTAAGACCTTTTGGCGGAAAATTTTTGTAATGAAAGTTTAGTGCGCTTACATAAAAAGTAGAATTTTTTTCCTCTCGTCTTAAGAATCCCTGGACAATATACCTCAATGCAACACTTTTATGCAAATATAAAGCTTTATAAGAAGAAGAAATAACCTTTTTACCGCCTTAAAGTCAAATTGTTACCTACATATATCATCTATCTACCTACATACATTTTTAAAGCATAATTATTCTTTTAGATTCACTTGTACTACTCACCAATAGCCGCCTGTAGAGCAGTTTGATTTCTTCCAAATTCGGTATCGACTCAATTGTCCACGTCAGATTGTAGTGATCCAGTGCTCCACTAAGCGCTGGCGATATAAAGTCCGCTGGTCCGGGTCGTCCCGAAACTTCAATATACTTTTTCGTCCTTCCCAATGCATTGTCCGCCACACAACTATAGTTGCCAAAATCCGATGGTTGGAAATTTCGAATAACCAAACTGTATCGATCGTCACGCGGATGCATCGACCGACGATCGGTTGGATCTAGTAAAAATGAATTCTGATACCACAGCATCTGCAAAAAGGAAAATTTAAATTGCAAATGAGATTCAGTCAAAGCGAATGCTAGCAGTAATCATCCCTCGAGCCATAGACAGAGATGCTTCGTATATTTGTAAATTATAAAAGGATACGAAACTGGCAGAGAAGTTAAACATCGAAAAGTCATATTTGTTGCGTTGCGGGAATATATAAATAAATATAAATTCCATTTGCTAACCCTTCTTCGTTCTTCGCCATTAAAAGTTCATTCAAACATCCTTTGAGGGTACCAGCAACAGTAACAGTAACAGCATCAGCGCCAGTACCAGCAGCACCACAACGACTCTTACTTTACTTTATGTTGCCTTTTTGATTTATTTTCTGGTTTAATGCGAGACGGATGAATAAATTCAGCGGGAATGGCGGATGAAAATGTTGGCAAACAAGAAATCACCCCACAAACACGACTGAATGCGAAGTAAAGGCACAAAAGGGATCATCATCATCATCATCATCATCAACCTACCTCGGAATTAACATCCCCGTGGACAATGCAAACCAATTCAATATCATATCCTTCCGCTGCATGCACCCACGATTTTTCCACTGTGATTTCTGGCGGAGCTGCAAGTATAGAAAAGAAAACAAATACAGTTAGTATGTGTGCGTATGTGTGTTGATGTTAAACCGGCAACGGCAATGGCAATGGCAATGGCAATGGCAATAGCAAACATGATTCACTCGCTTGTCGAAAGGAAGTAAAAGTAAATGCAGTTTTATTATCTTCCCTTTGCGCACAATACACAGAGCACAGGAAAAGCGTACACAGCTCGAGGGCGGCTTTCGGGATAAGAAGAAACATTTAAGCCGCCCCTGCTGCCATGCCTGATGCGCACTCTTCTATAGAAAATGAAATTTGAAAATACCAAGCCCAGGCGAGTGCATAATATATAATCTCTTCCTTGTGGCATTGTGTGCTCCTTTTGCTACGTACAAAGGGGAGCAGATCATTCAAAAATAAGTTGGATGTGGGAGTTGTACTCTCACATATCCCTTACTCTCCCTCTCTCATGGGGATAATTCTTTGAGTCCAATTGATAGCGAAGCATCCATCGTTTTTCTTATTCATTTTGGCATCCTTTTACAGACTGACGACAACGACAACGACAACGACGCGAAAATTAAATTCAATTTCGAAATAGTATACGTAAACGTAGTGTGTACTTCATCTCCGCATCTCGCACTAAGCCTTTTTGCAAAGAGAGAGAGATAGAGAGGAGAGTAGCGTGAACTCGGAAAGGATTCTTTAGATAAGAGCCGTTCTATTGTACGAGTACAGCATGGGCGGCATGATGGGGAATATTATTCAAATTGAATTTTCTCGAAATCCATTCACCACCTTTCCTCTTCGGTTTTTTGTTAGTTGGTCTCTTCTATTTTGGGCTCAACATCGGATTTGAATGAGCATCAACCAAAGGGGGAGTGTTTGTTTGTTTTTTTTTTTGTTTTGGAAGAGGTGAAAGAAAAGCAATTATCCAAAGAATTCGAATGACTGTTTGGGAGAAAATGATGTCCTGTTGTATATCGAGGCACTTTGTAGCCTTGAGAAGGTTTTTGCTTTTTTAATAATGAAAACCATGGATAAACTGAATGGGAAAATCCAGACTGTCTGATCCCGTTAAGCTTGCTTTTGTATTCCATTGAATATTATTCTCCTTCAAAGTGCCTATTTAAGGATATAAGTAAATTTATGGTGTACAAGATTCAAGGGCAAGGGCTTGGGTGGGCGCTGAATTAAATTCCCTGCTAATGTTCATTGAATTAGGACAAGAATGTCTGGTGATTTTTATTGGATTATGTTGGGTGGCATCTGTTTAATGAAGAGCGAATGCCTTAACGGATCAATAGACGAGTAAATGAGCCGATTTTTATGGAAGATCAGGAATTTTCTTTTAAGTTTATTTTGCGAACTTTGGTGCTGTAGAAATTCGTAGAAAGTGTGGAGTTAAAAATAGAATAATCATTCGTTAAGATTTCTGTCTTGTGCTTGCATTAAATTCGTAGTAATTGTTTAAGTAGCTTAAGTGACTCCTTTAGGAAAGGATAGGTTCCTCCTCGCCACACTAAGGTGCTAATGGATCCATTGGAATACTCTTCAACAGTGGGTATTAACCGGTGTTGTTTTTTCTTGCCTTCCTGATTCCTGCTCTTGGGAATCCAATCATGTAAAGCCATCTTGATTGACTTAGAAACAGGAAGCTTTCACGACAGACCCGAATAGTGATAAAGATGGTGAAGTCTTTCACCATGAACTTTTCGTCACCGCAGCCCTCTAAAAAAGTCTTCTTCTTCCTTAAGATTTTGTTTAATTGAAAATTGCGAATGTCCAATGTAGTGCCGGACATTCGCATAGAATATGTTCAGAGGATTTACCCTCTTTCAAGCAGAACCTACATTCTGTCTCTGGGCACAGATTCATTTTGTTAAGATGATATCTCGGGACACAATGGCCTGTGAGAAAGCCAACAAGATTTCTTAAACTTTAATTATCCAGCATAAGTATTTCCTTGTACGAGTAAGGCATGAGGGGTCTTTTGGATTGTCTGAGCACCGGAACATTTGCCCAGTTTGGTAGACGAAGTTGATCTTCCCAACAGTCAATATGTATTAAAGAAGCGGCCCAATTGACTTTATAAAAAGGTTGTGGCCAAAAGAACGCGGATTCTGAACATCATTCATCCCCAATTAGTTGCCTGCAATTTCTTGATGAGCAGGGACCAATCCAAGTTTGACTTCGTTGAGTTTGGCCAGGAATTGCAGACCCTCGTAGCAGCATTTCACTGTCTTCGAGTCCTGTGTATTGGTCGGCAGTGATTGAAGAGAGGAGGAGATATATCATTAAGGTATCAACTTTATCAATGGCATGGATTTCAGCTTGAAACACAGTGGGACACATTCCCATTGGTATAGAAACTTTGGTGTTGCGTCCAAAGACACCAGCTCCAACTCCAGAAACCATTTCTGGTCCGTCGGTGTACAAAACCAGACCTATCGGGTTCACGTTCAGACACAATTGAGCCAGCTTTCACGGTTCAATATGTCTACTTTGAACTGTTAAAGCAATATTCCCTAACCATAGTGTCCGGGATTGTACCGAACATGTTTGTTTTCGGAAGAGAATTGAGTATTTTCAGATGTCCCACTGGTCATCATTACGTGGTTTGACAACATTGAGTCCTTTTGGGTCGCTTAAGTGATTGCCAGGATCTCAGCTGGGATGACAATGCTATATGATTATGGAACCTGGTATAAAGGGTGTTTTTATTTAGAGGTTGGTTTTTCGAATAGAGATAAAACTAACATTTTGTTGTGGTCAAATCTGGCAACTCTAATGTCATTTATGTTCAGTTTGGTTTGCCATTTCATCACGAACAGGTTGACAAATGAACAACGCTTGCAAATCGTGCAAATTTATTTCGAAAATAATGATTCAACAATTTTATTTTTTTTTTTCAAAATTTTCCAAATTTTGTTCAGTGACGAGCTCCATTTTGGGTTGAATGGCTACGTCAACAAGCAAAATTGCCGCATTTGGAGTGAAGAGAATCCACATGAGACCCTTGAAACGCCATTAAATCCACAAAAGCTGACTGTTTGGTGTGCTCTATGGGCTGGTGGAGTCATTGGGCCATACTTCTTCCAAAATTATGCTGGAGAGTCAGTTACCGTTAATCGAGATCGGTATATAGCCATGATAACCGACTATATTGTTCCCGAATTGAATGGCATGAATGTGGATGAGATGTGATTCCAACAAGACGACGCTACATGCCACACAGCGCACGTCACAATCAATTTATTGAAGAAAACATTCGATGAACATTAATGGCACAAAATTATCCTTCCAATAAAGCTAAATTGATGGACATTAAAATGATTTTCTTGTGTTTTATTTCAATACATGTGTATATATAATTGCTCTGAGAAATTGACGATATCCAGGTCACAGATGAGGTAGAATGAGATAGTCAACCAGATCACAGCCAGTTTTCTTGTTAAGTTAGATGCAATCTACCAAACCTAAACTCATCACAAATAAGATTCATTTCTGATCAAAACAGCGGCGGCCAATCATGAAACCAAACAACTGGGCAACTGCACCTAACTTAACAACAAAAGTGGCTTCGACCATGGTTGGCTGCACTTTGAACCAAAAAAAAATGGCTGCGCCCATTGATTTCCACTAAAATATAGTTGTGCATACATATGAAGTTGGGTGGTGGTAATTAAAGTAATTTAAATTTAAGGGGATCTCATTGTAGCTCGTCTGTGGTTCAGGTCCACCCCAAACTGTAGGCGACCTCGGTCTTCGATCCATCTATCTGTGTGTATGAAAATTGATTAGTAAATGGTACATGGAACTATAGTAAAATCATCTCCATAGGCTATACTACGCTTAGTTTTGGTCTTAACCCTTACTAAACTGCGGGAAGTAATTTATTAGTGTACCAAACTTAAACTATTATGAACAAGAACCCGATTAGTTTTTGATTTATTGTACTAGATTAAAATTAATTAATGTAAGACAATGTAGAGTGGGTAAAACTATTCGCGTCTTGACAAACAAATTGACTTATAAGGTTTACTACAGTCGAAAGTTGTATGCCTCTTAATGGTACGAACCACGCTACCGCATCTAAACAAATTGACTAGCATTGGATTTGACAAACAACATAACACTAACTACTTATTCATATACTTCTACTTCTTTCTATGTTTGGGGGATTAGAGCTAGTTCCCACAACTAGGTTTGAAATTAATTCCTTTACGAAGAACGTGACAGAAATACTTTGGTTGCGTTTTTTATGCTGCTTCTATACATGGGACTAACTGCAGGAACACATAACATTTAAGAATCCATATTTGACCTCCTTCATCTCCTATATTTCGAGGTGATTTGAAGCTTATCATTATTCCATCAACACACCTCCTCAACAACTGTCGGTATTGTCTGTCTAGAAACAAGTGGACAGCTATCCTGGTTGTGGACTTGGAGCTGCCACTTCTAATCTATAAAATATGTATTAGAAAAGCTAAGTATGACTTTGATAAAGCTTTGAAGTCGTACTTGACAGACAGCACTTGAATTCACCATATACGTGGAAAGTCAGACAGTACTCAAGCCAATTAACTCCGACCGGGAAAACGAAAATGCACCATGGAATGCTTACTTCCACTCAATTAAACGTTGGTGTGCAAAAAAACGAGGCAGGAGACCCAGTTTTAGACTTGCTATTAGCCGACTTTAAAGCATTAACTACCTTCAAAACAACTAGACCTTTGGTGAAAGTGTCACTATGTATATACGTAATCTATGGCCCGCTATTGCCAGAAAAATATTTAAAAGAGAACAAATACTGGTGCTATATTGCAATCATGACTAAGAGGCGAAGTCTTGATAAATTATTTCTGCAGAAATTGCTAGAAAGAAAAGTAGATTGAATCAGTGGAACAAGGCAACTGCTCCTGTCTAGCTTTGCACTAAGTATGGTTTTTAGACTGCTAGAGTAATTTGACTGTGCCAAATACGACAACAGCAACTGCATCTCTGGCGAACGCATTATAAATTTTCATCGGAATATAGCACATTGACCATTAAAATTTTCAAATCATTCAAACATTTCAGTTTATTGAAGCCAGTGAATGCGTCAAATTTAGTAAAGTCTTTTAAAAATTTACTTTTTTAAACTTTACGCTTCAAATGACTTCAAGACACTGAATGGATGCACTTCCTAGCTCCAAATAGCTTGTGACTTTTATCACAGGAATCATTCTTAACGAATTAAGAAATAATTTCCCAATATAGACGGGTAGCTTTTGACAGTTCATGGCAGCCATGTTGTTATAAATCACCACGTACGTCAAGTTACAGCATCAAGCAATACGTGCAAATGATAACGCTTTATTATCAAATTGATTGTTCCCTCAAAGCAACGATGCCATTTTACAGTATATATGGTTGTCCTTTCCAAGTGACTATTCAACTTTAGTTTTCCAAATTCGAGGCAACTAAAAGTGAATGACCATAAGTTGAAAGTCGACCTGATTTTAGCAAAAAATAGAATCATCTTCACCGCTGAGGCCATTTTTGTACATGAACGGGTTTTTTTTTTTATATTTTAAACCCCTGCCCACATGGCTGACACTGCGACCTAAAAGGTCTATTGCATCAAAAAGGGGATGTTAGCCTAGGAGACGAGTGAACGAGTTTCTGAATTCTGCTAATGTACGGAAGTCTTTATGGAAGATCCGTCGACTTGACCAATGAAGGGTCAGGCACGCACAGAGGATATGTTCGGAAGTCTCATCGTCCTCTAGACAGAATCGGCATTCAGTCTCTGGGCACAGGCCGCAAGCCCATCAGCTTTCTCATATTCTCCTTACTTAGTAATACAATTTCCTTATAGGAGTAGGGCTAATTAATCTTTTGGATTGCCTTAAACCCGCCACACTTTCCCATTGCTAAAGATGATGTTGTTGTTCCCATTCATTAATCAGCAGCAGCCCAGTTGACTCTGCAGTAGGGTTCTGGTCCTAAGAACGCAGATTCTGACCCAGCTCTAGCCAGCTCGTCTGCAGATCGTTGCATGCAATACCTTGGTGACTAGGAACCCATCCAAGTTTGACCTTGTTATGCTTGGCTACGTTTTGCAAGGCATCATAGCAACACTTCACTGTCGCCGAATTTACAGTGTTAGATGATAGTGTCTGTAGTGCTGCTTGACTATCCGAGAAATCATATTGGCACAGATCTCAATGGCATGGATTCTAGCCTAAAATACCGTGGAATTCTTCGCATTGGTCTAGAGACTTTGGTAACGACGAGATTATGATCAGAATTTCAGCGATCATAACCCTCCCACTTCAATGCATTCCTACTGGTCGGCCTGCGGGGTTCGCCGGTTCAACCTCAAAAAATATCTGCAAGCCTCCCGATTTTGAATCACTTCATCATTGAGGCCAATCAAATACTGGTGTTTCTGCATTTGTGTGATCCAGGAGTTTTTAGGCCTGCCTCTTTTACGCGATTGTAAGGGAACGTTGATTGCCATTGCCTTTTTGACGGGGTTCGTAGGATCCATAATTTGGACATGACAATACCAACTGAGTCTGTCGTCCCATTTTTTTGAGATGGGTTCTTTGACATGAAGGCTTCTACTGTCGAAACACCATTTGCCCGCCTAGAGTGGTCTATTATTTCAACCTCAAATATATTGCCAAACTGAATATCAGGGATGCAGAAAAGCGCGTCCATATTTGGGATTCCTTTAAGTATTTTCAGGCGACCCACAGGGTCTACCGGATTAAAGTTATATTCAAGTTGCGCTTCTAGCAGTTGTCTTTTTAATGAAGATCTGCGTGGGTGAGAGCCCAACAATGGCCTCAAGCGCTGTTGTTGGGCAGGTGCACATCTCACCTGTTATGCCGAGACAAGCAGTACGCTGCAGTTTCTGTAGCTTATTTGCCGTTGCTCGTTCAAGTACTTTGGCCCACCAGAAACGGTATGTGTCTGACCATCATTGTATACAGACACTATATCATTCAGGGACTGAGACCCCAAGTTCTGCCATACAAGTGTCTACTGGCCCACATGGCTCTGGTTGCGCGTTCGGTGGCGGATCTTATATGAGAATTCCAGGTAAGTTTTTTATCGAGGGTAATTCCAAGATATTTGATTTCACTGGAGTAACTCATCACGGTGCCTTTTATAGTGATGGGTTGGAGAGAGAGCAATCTTTTCCTAGTGAAAGCCACTAGAATGGTTTTGGTAGGATTTATGAAAAGTCCTTCCTGTTCGCACCATTCTAAGACTAGTAGCAATGCATCCTGCATAAAAAAGGCACATGAGGTAATTTCCTTTAATATAAGTGCTTTTTTGTCTTTCTTACAAGTTATTGAAGCGCACGGCTACATTAGCCCCAAAGCTAAAATGAAAAATTTCAAAAAGAAAAATGGCTCCAAACCACAGAAATTTTCGGGTTGTTGTTTTTCAAATACATTTTTGGGGCATTTTTAATTTATGGTTTGAGGCCAAAATTCATGTAGCCGAAGAGCACCTACAGTGGACTTTCCCTTTCTGTACGCAAATTGACTTGATTTATTTCTAACTCACTTTTGATACCAACATCAATCGGGTTTTTCAATAAGAGCGCTACAAACGTTTTTTTTTAAATAAAACAAAAACAGTTTTGAGTATCAATGAAATTCTTTATTCCTGTGAAAGTACGTTCGATGCCATTATGTATGGAACTCGATTTCTTTTCCATGGCCACCACGGGCAAGCTTGCAGAAGTCCAGATGCTGAACTCAATTTTCGACGGTTTCAAGCCTAAATCGGCCGATACTACTGCAATTTCACGTTCGATATTCGGATATTCACGTTCGATATTCACGTTCTGGAACCAGATGTCCTCCAAGGCCATATCATCCAAAAATATTCGGTTATCATTGAACGGTAGCGATTCCCATTCACAGTAACGTGCCGGTCTTGATCATTACGGAAGAAGTACGGCCCAATGACGCCGCCGACCTGGTGACCACACCAAACCGTAATTTTTTCGAGATGCAATGATGACTCATGGAGTACGTGTGGATTGCTGCCTGACCAATACCGCATATTTTGTTTATTGACGAAGCCATTCAGCCAGAAATGAGCCTCGTCGCTGAAGATGATTTTTCGATGAAAATCCGAATCATTTTCAAGTTGTTGCTCAGCCCAATTCACGAACATACGACGCTTCTGGTGGTCAAGCGGCTTCAGTTCTTGAGTCAATTTAATCTTGTAAGGATGTAGGCCAAGATATGGCCTACTCACGACGTGTGAGAGACACATTTGGGCTCTCTTCAACTGAAGCCTCAGCGGCAGCAATATTCTCTACACTACGGGCACTTCTTTGTCTCACTGGCACGGGAACATTTTGTACTTTGCCTGTGGATTAAAATTTGTCCACTAGACGCTCAATTGTTGATCTGCTAGCTAGATCTGTTAGCGCTCTTAACGTTGAGGCCACTGACTCCGAATTTCGCTGTTAAATTTTAATAATTTCGGTTCGTAGTTGGCTCGTATATCTTTCCATCATGAAATGGCAAACCTTACTGAAGAGAAATGTCAAGGGAGCGGCAAGAAATATGGCGTCGTTTGTTGTCCTTGTCGCTCTACTTTTGTAGCGTCACTGTTGAAAAACCCTGTATAAGTCTTTCCCTAATTTTAAGAACAAAAGATGTCAGTCTGATAGGTCTGTATGATTTAGTTAGGTCAATAGGCCTTTTCCCATTTTTGGGGATGAAAAAAGCTAAATTTCCCGGATTTTGGACGATGCCTGTCATAACGTGGTCTACCAATGTTTTGCCTAGTCTTGTCTAGATGTCAATATTTTCTGCATCTTGTTAACACCTACCTTTCGCACAATCTGCACAAGAACTAGCTTAAAGAAACCACATGATAACGTACGCTTTAGCCGAAATCTGGTGTATGAGTGAGATAAATTTTTAACTCATTAAACAAGCACTTGTTGTTTTGCGCTTTAGGCCCCAAGTCTTTTTCTGCCAGCAGTAAATACTTCTTATGTCTTCTACGACAGATGAACTGATTCCACAGTTCCTCACAGATTGCTATCGCATTGGTTTTTGCCAAGATATGCTTAAGTGTAAAGATTTAGTCTACAATCGCTCTTCGTGCCGATTAGTGAGCTGTAGAAAGGTTTAAGATGACCACCCGTTTACTGATCCGAAAAGCTTTGTTGTTCTTAAGATTTTCTATAGAAAAGTACAAGCACTCAAGTTACCCGATTCATCTTCTCTGAAAAAAAAATTCCATGAAATATTTCATTCGCAATTTAAACTTTTGCCCATAAAATCAACCTACCTACCTACTTTCGCCATCAATTTAACAAACATGTTCACGTCCTAAAAAATGTCGACTCTTTTTTGTTATTGTTATTTTTTGTAAATTCTCCTCGTGCCACACACCCACAACATCTTTAGTTTTTATTTTATTACTGCGGGCAAAATCGACTTTTTTCGACGCCCTACTCTTTTTGTAGCTGTTGTTTGCCGAAAACAACTCACATCTCGATCGATATTCAAGGACATTAACCGCAATGAAACTGAAATGCCTGCAACTATCATCAAAATGACGACCAAAAAGAGGAAGATGAACCACTCCACAAAAAAAAGGGAGGCGTAGGTCTAGCTAGGTATATATTTCAATTTGGTTGCGAACCAGATGTACCCTCTTCAAATCCAGTAAAACTTCGTCGTCCTGCCTCATCATATAGACAATAAAATACTTAGTGGGCGACGAAGAAAAAATAGAAGAAGAGGAAGAACTAAACAAAAATAAAAATGCCAATCCAAGAAAAAGAAAATCAAGTTGATTGCTTCTCTCAAATAACTTTGCAAAGGCAGCAGACATTGCTAAGGAGAAAAAGAAAGCCCTTATTGGAAATTGGTTGTAATTATGAGAAATTGCCCAGTTGGGGTAAGTCAAAGCCGTTGGAAATCGAGAAACCTCATCAAAATACCAAACCGCTGAGTGGCCCCCTTTATGACCAATCACCATCATCATCATCACCCAACATCCACCAAGTGCGGGGGGTGTGTATCTGGCCATCCATTAAATGCAGGATATCAAATAAAGCAAAAAAAAAAAAAAAAATCACTTCTAATTGCCGAAGGCGGAGATCGAGATGTGCGGTAGTTTTTGATCTATTGCCAGGTCTCCGTCCTATCTCAATCCTCATCGTCCCACATTTTGAATTGCAATTCATAGAATAAAAATGCGATAATAAAATTCATATGCTTGCAAATTCAAATACCGTGGCAGAGTGAAGAGACGAAGATAATAAAGATGCCTCCTTGTGTTTTCTGACAAAAAAAAAAATCCTCGTTCCCAATGTTGAGGACGACCAAAAAATCAAATGATTATGCTGATGATGATTAGCATTGATGTAGATAGAAAGAGAGAGAGAGAATGGCATTTGGAATTATTTTTATTGAAATATCATCATCATACGGCAGGAGGCTGTGCGGTGGGAGGTGATCCGGGAGCTGAAGCCCTCATAAATTCATTTTAAATGCAAATTTGTATTTGAATATCTTTTACCGAGTATAGGAGAGGAGTTAAGATACTTGGTATCTCTATCTATCGTTGTTCTTTCGTCAGCATCGGCATCAGTTCCAGATCAGGATGGTGAATCATCTGTGAATGCCGATGAAGGAGAAAATCTTAGCTCTGTTTGATGGATGGTTCTTGTTGGAATTGAGTTGGGCGGTTGACGGTGCCATTTTCTACGAAATGATGAAAACGAATTTAACCCTGTGGGAAATATCGATTGTGGATAACTGATGGATTCTATATTTTTATGGTGGGAAGTGGGATTTTGATGAAGGAGAAGACGGTTCGTTTTTTTTTCTGTTTGTACTTTGAAATGTATTTTTTTTTTTTTTCGTTTTATTTATGAGATACTTTCTTTTTCAAATTTCAAAGAGACGAAATAAAAGATTCTCAAATATCCGTGAACTTGTTAAAGATTTTAATGGAAGATGACTGAAGATCCTTGTGGATGTGAAGAAATTCGGAAGGTGGAATGCTTACGGGAAATCGTTTTGTTGATTTGGAGTTCATAGCTATGTATATGTGGGTATTAGGTTGGTTTGTTGGGGAGCGGCTTTATTTTAGGAAGCATAAGTCTCTCCGGTAGTGAGTGATTATCTACTGTGCTGTTGAAAGCAGAGAGATTTGAAGCAAAGCGTAACTGAAATGACACTGTTCACCTGCTTTTCTAGACAACTGACCCCATTAATTTAGGTTAAGTACTTTGGGAATTGTCTACGACGCAAAGCTTATAGCAACCGTTTCGACGAGTTATTCTTTAAGAGCGCGTAGATTGGAGCAGTAAACAATCGACTATTTCACAGACAAGCATTTTGTTGGCGATCTCAAGTGTCTTATTGGGAAGAAGTTTAAAAATGCTTTCTGTATTTAAGTTTCCCGTCATTTGAAGAAAGATGAGAAGAGCTGAGATGTTCGGGTCCGCCAATGCCGTCCGTCGGTATGTCTGTCTGTCCGATAGCCGTATGACAAAACGGCTCGACGGATTTACTTCAAAGCAAAGTTCGTACATAAAATTTTGGGGATAACATTTCACGGGTTTATTTTTTATTTTTTGATTTATCGTTTTTAATAATGGTACCTAAAGTCACCTATCAATTTAGGAAAGGTGTATCTTTTGTAGTGTAAATTTTGTAGTAAGTAATATAGTAATAATATTTTATTAAACATCAGTTTCATAATTTTGATTACAATAATTTACAATAGAAAACTTTGGCTATCATAAGACTTTGGAGCCATCATAAGTGATGATCAGACTTCCCTGTAACGAGCACTTGATGCTTAGTGGTTGGTTTTTCAAATAGAGATAAAACTGAAATTTTGTGGTCAAATTTGGCATTTATGTTCAGTTTGGTTTGCCATTTCATTTTGAAAAGGTTGACAGATGAACAACGCTTGCAAATCGTGCAAATTTATTTCGAATATAATGGTTCAGTTCGCGAAGTCTCATCGCAAAATTTTGTTCAGTGATGAGGCTCATTTTGGGTTGAATGGCTAAGTCAACAAGCAAAATTGCCGCATTTGGAGTGAAGAGAATCCACATGAGACCCTTGAAACGCCATTACATCCACAAAAGCTGACTGTTTGGTGTGCTCTATGGGCTGGTGAAGTCATTGGGCCATACTTCTTCCGAAATGATGCTGGAGAGTCAGTTACTGTTAATGGAGACCGGTATAGAGCCATGATAACCGACTATTTTGTTCCCGAATTGGATGGCATGAATGTGGGTGAGATGTGGTTCCAACAAGACGGCGCTACATGCCACACAGCGCACGTCACAATCGATTTATTGAAGGAAACATTCGATGAGCGCATAACTTCACGGAATGGACCTGTCAATTGGCCACCAAGATAGTGTGATTTGCCACCATTGAATTATTTTCTTTGGGGGTATGTGAAGTCGCTCGCCTACGCCAACAAACCAGAAATGGTAGGGGACTTGGAAGCCAACATTCGTGGCGTTATTGCCGACATACAGCCCCAAATGCTTGAAAAAGTGGTTGAAAATTGGACCTCTAGACTTGTCATTATTCGAGTCCGCCGCGGCGGCCACATATCCGAAATCATAACATTATCCTTCCAGTAAAGCCAAATTGATGGACATTAAAACGATTTTCTAGTGTTTTATTTCAATTCGAAGTTCTATACCTCTAAAAATAAACACCCTTTACAATGATTAAATAAATAATGAACATAGATAGCCGATTTGATGGGTAGCTATTGGTATGAAGGCAAGGGATAAAAAGCGGGAAAAGGGTAAGAAGATGATATAGATAGTTGTTGCATTTTTAAGCGAAATACTCCAACGCGGCATTTTTAAAATGTGAGGCTAGTGGCAAAGACGAAGAAATGACGAGAGGAGTTCAGATAGTTCGAGGCAGGAGTTGTAAGACTGAACGTTCTAGACGAACAAGTGTATGAGAGTTTTTCATACAGGCATGCTGGAACTGTTGAAGCGAACAACAAAGGACGTGATAGTGGCGGCGGGGTATATGGCCGTAACCACGAAGCCCGCAAACATACCTTAGCATGTCATTGAATGCAACATTCAATTTGTACTGAGACAGGGAGAAAAGTTTGCAATACACTTCTAATGCATCCTCAATGTAGGGAACTATACTCTGTCCAACATAAATTGGCAGTACACGTGCTAAAGGGTGAAGCTTTTTAAAAATCAGAAGCGTTCCATATTTTTCTACCATACTAAATTTCTAACCATACCCCTTATAAAGTGTTTACCTTCAAGTGAATTTCCAATTGCATCTGATGTAGATCACAGCGCACATGTGAGTGTGCACTGGCCTGTGGCTGTTGCTATTCAACGCCCATTGAATTGATCTGCATTCAGAGTTCCCAATGTCCTTTTGGTAACTCGTTCAGCTTTTTTTTCTTGGGTTTCCGTTGAGGAGCTTTAGGTTTTAGAGCTTTGAAAAAAAAAGTTCTTACTGATAAGTGTTATCGTGGTGGTATTTTCTTGATCTTTGACATTTCTTTTAATGTGTGGAGAATAAGTTAAAATTCAGTTACAAAATTTTGATCTGTTTTCTTCAAGGAAAAATATTATTTGCGTTCGTTTTGTTTGTTAGAAATGGCTTTAAATTCATCCAAAGACTTAAGTGCCGAAAAAAAATAAATTGTTGACGCGACACAAACTTTTTAACGAAAATAGGCCACAACTCGCCACCAAAGAAGAAAAACCAAACTGATTCAAAAGAAAAGTAGATGATTTCAATAAGTGTGCCATCAGGCAAATTGTGCATCAGTTTTTTTTAAATAACGAACTTACGACGCTGGATAAAATACTGCATAAGGTAGGACGCAATGCAAACATCACTAAAATTAGCAGGTCTTCTCTGCATACGGTTTAAAAAATTAAACTGAGTTTTTAATTTGCTCATCGTCAGCGAAAGAGTGTTCTCTGGAAAGAACTGACATCATAAACATAAGGATAAATTTGTTTTATTTTTTATAAATAAAATAATTTAAATGAAAATTTCAATCTCAAAAAGACATGGTAACCCGACACAATATGCTTTCAGGTTTTTGCTGATTTAAAATCCTTAGTACGGAAACCCTGTAAGAGCTTTTGTTAGAATAGCACCTTACGGGTTGCTCTAGATTGCCGATCATCTCTAAAGGAGATGGCTGAGCAGTTCAACATTCACCTTTGCGGGGTGCCGGGATATAGAGACATTCCGGGTAACTGCAAGGCCGACGAACTCGCCAAACTTGGAACTACCCTCTCAATCTTGCCTGAAAAGGGCTCCTTAGGCATACCAGTTTCCACGTGCAAGCTGTTGATTAAATTGGATGCAATAGAAAAAACTAACCACAGATGGACAAATGGTACTACTTGTCTGACAACGAAGCAGATTTGGCCTACGCTGGATCTAAGACGCTCAAGGAGCTTGATTACCCTTAATCGGTCGCACATTGGTGCTACAATTGGTGTCATAACTGGACACTGTTTGTTAGGCAGGCATGCAACAAGGCTTGGTGCCTATTCCAACAACGAGGAGGAGACTACTCTACACCTTCTCTGCGCATGCCCTGCTCTCTCTCGAAAGCGAAATCTCCATATGGGGGCCTTCTTCTATAATGATCTTAATGATCTAAACTCAACCGACCCAAAATGTCTCTCACGCTTTATTAGCACCTCAAAATGGTTCAACGTGAAGGCAGGAACTTCAGATCCACGTGGTATCACAATGGACCTTATATAGGTCTAAGTGAGTCGGACTTCTATCCGACTGCCACTTCAACCTAACCTAACCTAACCTTACGGAAAACAATAGAGTGCGAATGAAAGCCAAACATCCCTATCTTCCCCGTACTGCCAATTTATGTTGGTTAGAGTATAGTAAGACATAGTCTCGTATTTACAGGAGTAAAACTTGCTTATAACCAAAGTTTATGAAGACCACCATAAATTCGGCCCACAGTATAGTTAATGTGGCTTAGTGGGGATAGAGATCGGTTCATATTAAAACCGTGTCCACGAACTGAAATTGTGTTACATTGAGGTAAATACGCGGCATAACTTCTGTATTGTGTTAAAATTAAATTCTTAGCTGATCTTGATGACCTTATATCATCAAGGATTTTAACCATAGCCGTAGAACAACTATGGTTGGCTCGACAGCCCGACTCCCGGCAGGAGTAAGTAGGTTATGTTGCTCTAGGTGACTCTAAATCTGCTAAGACAGGACTTAATTAAATCTTTTAAACGTTAACCTTCAGCTCAGCTTATAAATTGAGCATTTAACTGATTTATAGTTCAAAATACACGGACGAAGGTTGGCTAAAAATTCCTTTTACATTTTGGTCAAAAGTGAGCGTGGCAATGAGCGATATAGCCTAAGGCATTCTCGGTATCATAAAACAACATTTAAAATAAAATTTACATCAAAATCTGTTCAGTAGTTTTCATGTCAAGAATAAATAGACGTCTGACGCGTACCGCTTTGTATACCTATAGAAATTTCCCGCATACTAAAAGGATAAGATACAAAATTTCTGTGAATTTTAGCATGTGCAATGTGAAGATGATAATTTTAGTGGCTGGCTACAGGTGAAGCTACTCAGTGACTGTGTGAATATTTGTTTCCTGCCAACATATTTCTTTAAAGAAGATTTATATTTTTGGTACAAATCAAACACTATCCAGTAATGTGACGTTAAAGGGAAGTACACATTTTTAAACCAAATCAGGAGAAGTCTCTTCATTTCATCTCACTCATTATTTCATTCCCCCTGGCAACATACTTAATGAATAAACTTGAAATAATTTAAAACAGCTTGATCCAAATTTGCAAATTATAAATAATTTGCGGAACTTCAAGAAAAAAGAAAGAGAGCGAAAACACAATTTGACCTGTAAGAGTATTTCATATATTCCTTACTGCTAAATTATTTAACCACAAACCCCTCGCACACACCACCAATCCAAACTGCATTCATCATCGTAAATTTTCAAAATCTTTATTAGCATTTGGTATGAAATGAACTAGACCACTTTCTAGCTATTACCATAGAAAAAAGTGCCAGCGATGCATGGAAATGAGAAAAAAAAATTCATACGTATTCTGTAGTTTAAACATGAATGCATTATGATTGCTGCGTATGCAGGAGTTCATTCGGATACAAAGTCATGTTTACTCTCTCACCCGCCAGTCACAAAAAACACATACACACTCGTATAGAGAGCGCATTTGAGCTGCAAAAATAGTTCAGTTAATTAAAATTTCACAAAATATTGGAATATTTTGTAGCTGACAAGAGCCATTGGCAGGAGTTAAAGGACTTTTACGACGACGGCAAAAGGATGATGATGTTTAGAAATAGAAACCACAAAAACGCCTGAAAACTCAATTTAGAAAATTGGGAATAAATAAAAGTGCTAGTGCCAGTGCGCTTTTGAAGCCGCCATCCACTGCGTCCTTTTTTGGAATTTCTTTACAAATTCATTGCGGCAATACTGTAGTAGTTGTGGTTTGGTTTTTCGCCCACCGACCGACTCGACTCGACTCGACGAGTAATGGACTTTCTAGTACCAAGTTTTATTTTTCTGTGGTGTCCGCTTAGCCATATGTGGCTATGTCCACCCACCCACTGCTGCCGAGTCCATCTAGACCACAGAGCGAATGTGCATTCAAGCGTATATGTATGGCCCGAAAATGTACATAAGCATGTTGCCAACCCTCATAAAGTCGGCCATGTCTGAATAGCCCTGCGACCACTTCGCTTAAAATTATACTGATTACACTATCCATCGCCGAGCAGGGAAAATTGTGTGTAGCTGAAGAAGGAGCCGGGCGGCGACGAAGTAGTCGGTGATGGTGTCCTTTTACAATGATCCGGCATTCGAGTGGTTGTCACGTTGTCACAATCATCGGAGAAGGCAATAACAAAAGTTAATACGGGGTGATAGTGTAGTCTCGTATGCGGTTGGTACTGGGATGTTACAACGATTAATGTCCAAGTCTTGTTTAGCCCCTCTGAGGACACCATCAGCAGCACATTCTCGATGGGGGTTGAGGACCCTTGTAAGAATGAGACAATACATCATACTCATATGGTGAACGACGAGTTTAGAGTGGGAACGATGATTAGGATTTTGGAAAAACATTTTTGGGAAAGTTGATGATGAAATTGTTTTGGGAATCCACTAGGCAAGTTGTTCTTGATGATTAAAGGACTGCTGGTCATGTCAATTCACATCGCTTATACAAAGGTTTAATTAAAATTGTTTACATCAATGTTTGAGCGAGGGAGGGATGGAATGATGGCGGTTGTACTTATATGGGAAATAATTTTTTGGATTTTAATTAAATATCTTCAAAGGAAGGAAATAGGTCAAGGACGGAATCCTTGAGTTTGAGTTCGAGTTGTTGAGAAAGGTATTTCTATTTTTTGTTTTTTTTTATTCAGAGAAAAATATTACCGCAACTAGGGGTAAGTACCTATGTCGAATGGAGGAGGTAACGCAATTCAAAAGTTGTTTTTTTTTTTTTAATTAAGTGTATACCTGGCCTTGCCAATTTTCAAATGGAAGTGAGCACAAACGGAAACAGAAAATATTCGCTTCTCACCTTTTTGCGTGTGCAAATCACAATGTGGTCTATCTTAAATAGGGACTACTTTTATTCGTTGATGATTACTTCGAACTCATGGTATACCTAAATTGGCTGTCTGCTCTTCGCTGCTGGACTCGATTGTCACAACATGTTCTACGCTTTAAATTTACACACTGGAATTAGTACCAATTTAGGAAATGTGATATGGATAGCAGTATAACGGGTGATCCAAGTAGAGATACTTTTTTCAATAGCCTTTTTTGACAGATCACGTGTGAGTCGTGTCATGCTGTCATGTTACTTTTGTTTAGTATTGTTTGGCATTTCATAATGGAAAGACTTACGCGTGAACAAAGTTTACAAATTGTTCAACTTTATTATGAAAATTCACGTTCTGTGAGGAATGTGTTTCGTGCACTTCGCTCAACTTATGGTCAACATAATCGGCCTACTGAGCGTACTATTCGCAACACCATCACCCATTTTGAGACCCAGCATTCATTATTGGATAATATTCGACAGAATAGACCACGTCCAGCACGCTGTGAAGAAAATATAGCGGCCGTTGCTGAGAGTGTACACGAAGACCGCAGAGAGTCGATTCGGCGCCGTTCGCAGCAACTCGGACTGACGTATGGAACGACTTGGCGCATTTTACGTCAAGATCTTAAATTGAAAGCGTACAAAATACAGCTTGTGCAACAACTGAAGCCGCTCGACCTTCCCAAGCGACATCGCTTCGCTCTATGGGCTCTTGAAAAGTTCCAAGAAGATCCGACGTTTTCGAGGCAAATTTTGTTTAGCGATGAGGCTCATTTCTGGCTCAAATGGTATACAAAATTGCCGCATTTGGGACGAAGAGCATCCTGAAGAGATTGAAGAACTGCCACTTCATCCAGAAAAAACAACGGTTTGGTGTGGTTTGTGGGCCGGTGGAATCATCGGTCCATATTTCTTTAAAAATTATGCCGGTGCGAACGTAACCGTCAATGGCGACCGTTATCGTGCCATGATAACCGACTATTTGATGCCTGAAATTGAAGCTCGTGATCTCGGAGACATTTGGTTTCAGCAAGACGGCGCCACTTCCCACACATCGCATCAATCAATGGACTTATTGAGAGAACATTTCGGTGAGCACATAATTTCACGTTTTGGGCCGGTCGATTGGCCACCAAGATCGTGTGATATCACACCGTTAGACTTTTTCCTGTGGGGATATGTAAAGTCAAAAGCTTATGCCGACAAACCCGCTTCGATTCAGGCCTTGGAGGAAAACATTACGCGTGTCATTCGCCAGTTACCAGTCGAAATGCTCGAACGAGTGATCGAAAATTGGACTCAACGGATGGACCATCTGCGACGTAGCAACGGCCAATATTTGATAGACATTAAATTTGAATTTTCTGTGTTTTTTTCTTTAAAAAATTAGGGAACCTCGAAATGGATCACCCTTTATAAAGAGGTATCTTAAGGTTTGATTGACCAACCAATTGTATTTTATAGGGCAACACAGTGCTAGGAAAAAAGAATTTGTGCTGCTATTATTTCTTGATGAGATGCTTGCATTTTATATTTTAATCTATAATTTTTAATGGTTCGTGATGGGTCCTTTTCTGGTTTTAAAGTATGTCACTTTAATGCTCGCAGTCTTAGCTTGTCGAAATTAGACTTTATTCGGCATACTTTTATTGACTCTGGTGTAGATGTTATCTGTGTTAGTGAAACTTGGTTCAAAACACTTGATAGTGATGATCATAATAAAATCTTTGGCATTCCAGGATATGTTTTGGTTTCGCATAGCAGAATTACTGAAACTACTGGTGGAGGAATTGCAGTTTATCACAAATCGTCTTTTATATGTATAATTCTCCGTAGGTAGGAATATCTCGAATGGCAATGTTAAATGTATCATTGGCAGTGTTTACAGCCCCAATCGTAATTGTTCTTTTGATCAATTATTTCATTCAATTCAATTCAACAATTTTTATCATCCAACGAACATTAAAGACTATGCGGTGCTTTTACTGCAGATCTATATAAATCTGACAATAGATCGTGTCAGCTCATAGACTCTATTGGTTCTTCTGGTCTGAGCATTGGGCCCGACTCTCGGCCAAGTCTCCTTGATTTATTAGTTGTCGCTGATTATTCGAATGTTTTGCTTCAAGACCAGCTGTCTCAGACTATGATCTTCTTTTCTGCACAACTACAATATCGACTTTTCTTGTGCTCCATTGCAAGAATCCTTTCAATTTCGCGATTTTAATTCCTAATTCGATGCTAGTCTTTTTCCATGGAACTCTTGTTATTATGCGACGGGTATAAATGAAAAAATCGAAATCGTTCAGACATTAATTAGTAATCTTTTTAATATGCATGTCCCGATTAAGTCAGTTGCTGTTCTCAATACAAAATGCCCTTGGTTTACTAGTGAGATACAAGGTGCCATAAAGGTACGAAGAAAATTGATCACAATTGGGAAGTATTTTGTAGAGGCAGAAATTACACTTTATCTATCACCAGGAGGGCTAAAAAAAGATACTTTTTGTCTAAGCTAAGTACTCAGCAATGGTCCAAAAAAAACTGGATTTATTAACGCTCTATAGGGATTGGTAAAAACAATATAACAACAAAAATGCCCGACGTTGATGAACTTAATAATGCTTTCTTCTCGTGTCCTGATTCCAGTTCATCATTTATCCCCGACAGTAATCTTTTTTTCAATTCGCCTTTCTGCTTAAATTTTGACCTTATACATCATATTCAAGCTCTTAAGTCGGACGCTGTCGGAGATGATGGGTTGCATTTACGGTTCATAAAAATGATGCTTCCTCATATTGTAAGTAAATAGTATCACCCACCTGTTTATTTTTTGTATAATGTCTTCCACTTTCCCTGATTGTTGGAAAAAGGCAAAAATCGTCCCAGTGCCAAAAAAAAATCAATCCCTTGTCGGCTTCAGATTATCGTCCCATGCCTACCAAAAGTTTTTTAAAAATTTATTCATTATTGTCGCCACTGCAGTCCGGTTTCCGAACCGAACATAGCTGTACCTCGGCAATGATCAAAGTGCTGACATTAGAGTATGATAAGGACTTTCTTTCGCTGCTCTGCTTGTTAGATTTTTCAAAAGCATTTGATATGGTAAATCATGACATTTTATGTATGAAATTGATGTTGTACTTTGGGTTGAGTGAATATTTCGTGTGTCTTGTAAGGAACTATCTTCCAAATCGCTACCAAAGGGTTGTTGTTAACGAACATTCTTCTCAATCGAAAAATGTATTGGCAGGTGTTCCTCAAGGTTCAATTCTTGGCCCAATCCTGTTCTGCTACATATTAATGACCTACCACGAGTCTTATGCAGTGCATCCATCCACTTATATGCTGACGACGCGCCGATTTATCTTTCCAGGCCAATTGGACTGGTGGAAAATCTTGTAGCTTGGTTTAATTCAGATTTGTCTTCTAAAGTAAAATGGTCCCAAAATAATGGTTTGATATTAAATCCGAACAAAAGTCAGCTAATTTTGATTTGCAAAAAACGTTATGATACTGAAAAGATACCTCTTATTTACTTAAATAATATTAGACTGAAGTTTTCAGATACTGTAGTTGACCTTGGTTACAAATTAAATCGTTCCCTTTCTGCTATTGACCATGTGAATTACATTGTGGCACGAATTATTGCTGGATTAAGGAAGCTTTAGTTATTTTCAAGTTTTACGCCTGTAGATACTAAACTAAGGGTAATTAAGTCTTTGCTTGTTCCGATATTTGATTATACTATATTCGTATACCCTAACTTAGATTCCGAATCTCAGCATAAACTACTTGTTGTTTTTAATGATGCGGTGCGGTATGTTTTCGAAATCTACGATATAATCGTATATCCAGCTACCACAAATTTGTCCTTGGTTGGTCATTTCAATATATCTGGAAGATTCGATGCTGTGTGTTCATGCACAAAATAATCCATAACCGTTCTCCATTGTATTTGTTCCAAAAACTGCAATTTGTCCAATCACAACGAACATATAACCTTATAACGCCTACTGCTCAGTATCTGAATACGTCGCGCCTCTTTCTTGTCACGCTGCCAGACTTTGGAACTCACTACCTACGTCCATCAAGCAAATTGTAGGAGCCATCAGGATCTGTGGTCAAAGAAGGTCTCCTAAATTCCTCAATTGCTCTACAAAAATTTTCCATCCTTTCCGACAAATTTTCCATTTGTCAGAAGCGTCCCAAAGTGTCCCAAGGTCGTCCCGTAAAATTTCCGATGTCTTTTGAGGTCTAAACAAAATTTTCAAACCTATCTTCTAAATTTTCCATCCTTTCACAAGTATTTTCCAAATTGTGCTTTAAATTTCTCATGGGCCAAGTAGCTTCCTTCATTGGCTACATGAAGACTAATAAAAAAAAAGGATTTCGGTTTTAATGAAGGTTTGAAAAAGTAACTCAGCAACACTGACTTAAGTCCCCCGACATAGGGGCGTGTAAGTTGATGAAGGTGGGTGCAGTGGCTTAGTGTATATGCCGTTTACGCCTATTATTTTTTTTTGTTTCAGGTGATGAAGAGGTGACGCTCTTGCCAGGCAAACCTCATATCAGCCTTTGACAATTAAGTTGGCCATCCATAGACAGCATATTGAATACTGGTAATACCTATCCAAGACATTCTAGAACGATCAAACACTTGATCTTGATCTTGAACTTAGATCTTACAATTAGTTTTGGTCGGACTGAAAAAACGTGACTAAGCTTCTCAATAGGCCTTGTCACAATTTAAGGTCTCCCAACGAGCATCTAAAAACCATGGGGATTGTATGCTCGAGTCTATGTGGGTGTTTTTTTGGGACTGATGCTCGGTTTTTGCCGTAAAGATTCCGGTTAGATTTGGCTTTGAACGTCTTTCGTTCTTCGCCGAACTCTATGCAAATACTGTACATGTCAAGTTCTCTTAAGGTTCACAGCAGATAACTTACAGATGACAGGTGACAGAATGAAATACCGTACAACTGACATTTCAGAAATCGGGTTTGAGAAAAACATTTTGCAAAGGAAGCTTGCCAGGTATTTCTATATTTAAGCAATAAAATATCGACTTCATTCAGAGATTATCAGTTAGGCTGTATTTTTATGCAAAAGACGATAATATATATGTGACTTACGACAGCTTACTGATGTCAAATAGATAAATAAAATACTTATGACAAAAAATGTCAATTGTGCAGTATTGTCATGTAGGTGATGATATGTGACTTGCGACAGATAACAGCTGATAGTTGACAGATGATCAGAGGAGACATAGGATAGCAGACGTTTTCGTTTTATACATCTGACCAATGAGCATAGTACAAACGATCGTCTTTATCGACGGGGACTAGTACAATTAGCTATGACTTTTTGTCAAAAGGAACGGCATTCATAAAATACAACAAATTTGGGGTGATTTTTTAAGAGCTAAGTTTTCCAGGTTGGCAGCACTTGTTAGTAATGGCGTCCAAACATCATCTGTCGAAGTAAAAGGTTTTCAGTTTACTCTGCCATTTAATCATGCGAAGACTTACAAACGAGCAACGATTGCAAATTATTGAAATTTATTATCAAAATTCGTGCTCTGTAAAAAATGTGAAAATCCGCTGTTTTATCTAAAAGTTGTGTTCAGTGATGAGGCTCATTTCTGGCTCAAGGGATACGTAAAAAAGCAAAACTGTCGCATCTGGAGTGATAAACAGCCACATGCCAAACAAGATTTACTGATGCATCCCGAAAAAACGACAGTTTGATGTGGTTTATGGACTGGTGGCATCATCGGTCCATTTGTGTTCAAAAACGACCGTGGAAGAAACGGTACCGTCAACGGCGAATGATATCAAGCCATGATACGCGACTTTTTTTTTTGCCCCAGTTAGCTACATGCCACACAGCTCGTGAAACAATGGAAATATCGAAGGATGAATTTGATGAGCAGCTTACCTCTCGAAATGGCGCTGTGAGTTGGTCGCCAATATCATGCGATTTAACGCCTTCGATTATTTCTTGTGGGGTAATGTGAAGTCGTTAGTCTATGTGGACACGCCGAACGCAATTGAAGGCTTACAGGATAACATAACACTCGTAATTCGTGGAATACGCAAAATTGAACCTTCCGAATGGACCTTTTGAAACGAAGCCGCGGAAAACATTTACATGAAGTTGTCTTTAAAACGTAAATGGCAAAGGCCTATTTCTCGATTCAAATTTGAATGGTTTATTCGATTTTACCCTATATTAACTTAGGACACTTTAAAAATATTTTCAATATCCTACGAGTTTTGACTGTGAAAAATACAGTTAAAAAAACCTTCAGCCGTTTTGCAGCATTCAACAGAAACATCATAAAAAACGATGTGAATGCCCATTCCATCTTTGTGACATTATTATTCACCACAGCGTAACCTTCATCAACAAGCCTTCAACAATATCCTTATCCCTCGTTGGCACTCACAATGTCTCACCCAATAAGAAAAGCGTCACACACAAAGAGCTTCAACACAGTTCGTCGTCCGTCTTATCATCGAGGGCATTATAAAACATTGATTATTCTACTAGGACACGTTCTCAGTGGCATGGCAACAGCAAACAATAAATTCCGCTGCAGATTTGTATCTCTTTAAGTACATCAACTTCAATAGCAACAAAAAAAAAATAAAAATAAATAAAAACCCTCAAATACCGCAGAGATACACAAAAATGGACAATCGTTACCTATTAAATGCACAATCTACTACATGTTGTGAGTTCTTAACTCCAGAAGAGTGTTATTTAATTTGGCAGCAGCAGCAGCCGAGTATCCTATCGTGTGCGTGTGTGGTTTTTATAAGCCAAATTTTCTTAAACCACAGGCATCCTTACAAAGTGTGTCTATACTCTATACACACAAAAGCAAAACTCATATCGTTTCATTCAATCAAATAGCGAATGTTCTACGAAATCACCCCCTCTTAAATCCTATCACGAGGATTCTTTAACCTCCTTCGACTATATTCCAAAATAAAAAACAGATCTGAGCTTATACTTTCTTTCCCTCTCTGTGATGCGAGTGTGTTTGTCTTGTGTCAATGATGATGATGAGCAGCAACAAGAAAAGAAAAAAAAATACCAAGATGCCAACACCAACAACAACACAAAGGAAGAACGATATATAGGTATTTTCCAAGGATAAAACCTGAAGACCGAAAAAAAGGAAAAAAAAATGAAAATAAAACCTTCATGTCGATTCGAATTCGATTTCACGAGGTAAGTCCCTCGTGCACGTCGGTTTACCACCCTCATCACTGCCTAGCGCGCACTCCTAGCGAGAGCCAATAAACCAGCGAAAATCATGGAAACCTCGTGAAATGGATTTTACCCTCGTGGAAATCGTTTTATTCCTTTTTTCTGTTTTTGATTGAGTCGAAAGGAGTCCTACCAAGCGCAGCAAAAATGAACGAAAAAAAAAACGGCCCTGTCTTCTGCTTCATTTGATTATAAGACGTTCATCAAGCGCTGTTAGTTTTCATAAGGAGAGCCTTCATTGTGGGTGTAGTGGGTATACATCATCGTAAACCGCTGGGATGGTGTTTTTGGTTTTTTTTTCTTTAAATTACAATGTCCTTGCAGTCGAGACAGTATTTTTTACACAATCATGTCAATCTATTAGGAGGATTATTTTCCAGGAGAGTACCTATTTTTAGATATCAAGGACAAGTTTGGACAGTTTTAGCGCAACATGTTTACCAAGGAGACCTCTTCGATTTTGAAATGTCGGCGCTATACTTGGGGAATTGGATAGCATGTTTAAAGTTGAACCCTTATCCATTTGATGTCTTTCTTTGAATGACCTTTAGTATGCTCGGTTAACCACAATCGCAGAGAATAACCTTTATGGTCATTTGAGACAGAAAAGCCCCACACCCTGCAAGTATTTCTGATCCCAGCTGTCTGCTCCTAAACTGGATGGTTCGCATGGCGTGATAGAATCGAAATAGTAAATGCGTTGGGGATTACTGAGCTAAAGGGGTCTGTTTCATGTCTCTCTCTAAATATTGAAATTATTAGTCTCTTTTCACTTGAAGAAAACATGACTTCACAGAAACTTTTCTTGAAGAAGCTAAGTTTAAGTGAGCCTCTAGATGCTATTTTACCATAAACAAGTATACTACATGGCTTGGCTAATTTTAAAAAGGATTCTGCTAAAGTTGCATAGAAAAGGAAAAGAAGGACCACCGCCTTTCTATTTTCCTGGAACAGACAACATCCTCTTTAAATTTCTAAGTGATCTTATAATGACATTCTAAGGTTTAAGGAGTAGAGAGTGATCTTTCCGGTAACAGAACTGACCAAGATCAAAGGGTGTCGGTCTGCGCTGACCTTACCTTACCTTCATAAACGTACTGGTGAGTCTGTCTTTGATTTGTAATTGTGAAGTTACCCTATCTTCCACACCAAACTTAAGAAGTACGTTACGGATCCAACACAAGTCCATCATTCCATAGCTCCCCAAATCTTCTTTCGTCGATAAATTTTAAACTCCACATAATATTAAAAAAATTCTTTTAAGATCCAAGCGGGCTTTAATAAAATCGGATAAGAATTGACATAGCAAACCGTTCTACTTCGGTTTAGGGAAGCAAATTCCTGACTCGAAGGAAAAAGGTTAATTGAGCTCATGAAATATCTTGAATCCCGAAAACTTCTTAATGACCGGCAGTACGGTTTTCGCAGTAACAGATTCCACTGGTGATTTGATGACATATCTAACCGAAAAGTGGAACCTATCTACTCACCGTGGTGGTGAAAGTAAGGTCGTTACGCTTCATATTCCAAAGGCATTTGACAGAGTTTGGAATGAGGCTATATTGTCGAAAATGCGTGCTTTTGGAATCGATGATACCTTTCTTCAATGGATTAGAAATTATCTTTCGGACCGTTTGATGCAAGTTGTTTTAAACGGTTTCAAGTCTACAACTCACCAAATAAATGTTGGTGTCCCTCAAGGTTCCGTTTTGTCTCCGAAAATTTCATGAGCTCACATTAATCAATGATCTCCTGTCTGTTACTTCTATATGGGGCATTCTTAAGTGGGGTAAGACCAATAGATAAAATAGTGATTTTATGCTTTCAAAACAAAATACTGTCTTCTGTCATTAAAGCGAAACCTCAATACTCTGCCATTAATCGCCTTTAATCGCCAAAAACTGGATTACAACGCTCATATTTGGTCAGGTGCACCAATAACATATTTGGAGCTACTTGATAAAATTAAAAAAGAAAAACGCGCGATAAAACTTATTGGCAATCGAGATATCGCCAAGTCGGTTGACGCTCTTAGTCACTGTCGTAATGTCTCCTGCCTGTCATTGTGTTATCGTTACTTCCATCGAAAGTGCTTAAACGAAATAGCCAGTTGCATTTTACCACTTCAATAGTTCAACCGCAATACCCGTCATCAGTTCGCCCTAAAGCCTGTCATTACAATTTACAAACATTTAAAATCATTGTGCATCGGTTTTTCATCCTCTCTTCTAATCCCTATTAGCATAAGGGTGCTAACAATCCTTTTTGAACGTGCCTTAAAATAAAGTACATCTTAAATTTTGGATCCTGGATTCCAATTCCTCTGAGTTCCAGCCCTCAGTATCGAGACTACATGAAAGGTCCAACATCCGTTTTAAGAATCAATCCATCGGGGATCCCATGCTTAGTCTGTATAGTTGGAGGCAGCTTGCTCAACGCCGCAGTTGATGGAATGCTAGCGTGTATCAAGCAGATACTCATCACTGGTCGAGAGCCAATTAAATAAGTAAGTATGCTACAAAAGACGGCAAGATGACTGCCCATCGAAATCAATAGGCTTGGCTGGCTTCATCCATAAAACGGGAAAACTTAGTTACTCAACATCAAGAATTACAGATTAATAAGGGTTTCCGTACCTTTCAAAATGATTGGATCTCAAAGTAGGAAATGAAATTTGTGCATACAAAAAGTGACTTCACTTGTTTAATGGAGAAGTCTTGCAAATAGTCAACCGTCCATAGTAAACTCGAAGAGCAAAGCGAAGAAAACGCCTTCAATCCTGGACACATGAACTCGATGAAAGGAAAACAACGCTTGTCTAGCGTACTCGGACGAAGCGAACATAATGTATTGTCAATCGATCTCGGTACTTAAGAGTTGAACATTTTATTGACCAAGTTTTGATCAATAGTCGAAGCAAAACTTGATGCTGTGTCATGCTCTGTCTTGACAGGGTCATAAACTGCTAAACCAAAATACTCTAGGTTTTCTTGAAAGAGAGTAGTTTTCTTGGGGAAAAGAAATATCGCAGAAGAAAAGAGAAAAGAGAGAGGGTTTAAGTCACAAGATTTTTTATAAATAGAAGGGTGCCTAGATGGATGCCTTGTGGAATACCAGAGATGCTCATGTGCTCATATAAGAATGTATCTTCTACAAGACAAATACAAAACAGGATCATGCTTTGAAGATGAAAATAAATGATTTCTCGTGAGATATCTCGTAAGAACTTAAAGGCAATAATACAAATATTTTTTGTGGTATGCATTAAAAGCGACCTTTTTGAATGTACAGCCCTTGTCTTTTGGCTTTCAGCAGACGTTAGAGGCTCTAAATTGAATAAGTTCTTACTTGATAGAGGGAGTTTTGAACACAGCTGGTGATTGACCGAGGCGGCCATAGTCACTTACATATATTTGACGTGGACGGGAAGCTACCTCGGCGGCGTAAAACCCAACCTGGAGGGCCAGGCTCCGTTTATGACCACAGGACAGCAGGCCGGTTATTCCGGTGCTAGTAACCCGCTTCAGGGATGTGAGTGCTGCCGTTGGCCCATCAGGCCTCATCCGCCAGCCTTCGAGTCTCAGCCCCCACGTTCAAGACGACAAGAAATACCGAACCTCCGTTTTAGGGACCAAGCAATCGCGGATGCCGGAGCGCTTAGTCTGGACAACTGGAAGCAGCGTGCCTGGGATCGCATAGGATGGAAGGCAGCCGTGTGCCAGGCAAGGACCCTTCACGGGTCGGGAGCCGGATAAGAAGAAGAGAAGTGATTTACCACAATTCCATGCAACTGGAACGACAATATCAATTAAAATGGCAGCCAACAGAGCGACTCTTTTCAAGTCCCTAAAGGGAACTCGAGTGACATACAGTGTATACAGCTCTCCTAACCTAACTCAATTATCCTGCGACTGTCATAATAAGACTTCACACGTTTTCCTTCAAAACAGAAAATGACCCTTTAAGGCTCCTTTCTGCACTGAAACTTCTTAAATTGCAGTTTGTGTATGATTCCACCGAAATCCAATTTTTAAAGTGACACGTGATAGCTTCCTCGTGTAGTTGCACCTCAATTTCGACCTAACTTCCATGGAACTCCATTCTTTCGCAAAAAAAAAAAAAAAACAAAACTGCAGTGAAACCCGACAAAATATGATGATGGTCACCTGGAATCATCGAGAATGAATGAGCAGAAGATTCTGCATTGTGTGATGAGGCCACTGGGACTTTCATTTCTCCTGAACTCCGAACCGAACCACTGCAATATAGTATTTCAACTATAAACCAAGATGGCTTTTGTGAGCGCTCCCTAAATGGGCAAGAGTGTGTTACGTACTCGAGCTCCCGAATGGCATTCATATTGCGGAAATGATGATAAACTCGATGATAGTGATGTCGAGGCAGATACACTACACGACAAACGGTCGGCTTCAACTCCCTTCAAGATGGCTAAAGCAGACTCATAGGCCAAGAGAGCGAGGAGACGACGAGTGGAAAGAATCAACATCGGCAGCATCAAAACGGAACGACGAGGTGTAGTTCAGATGTTCATCGTGTGTTTGGCTGTGTTGTGGATGTGTTTGCCACTTGGTGAAATTTACTTCTTCTATTTTTTTTTCCAACAGGAAGAGTAAGATGGGCGCAGAAAGGATTTAACATTATTTCGTTATATGAAATATTTTATCGACTTCTGTCAGCAGATACACTTTGCTAGTGCAAGTAAAAACTAAATATAGCAAAGGATCTCGCCCACATCAGGCAGGATATTCTTCACGAAGAGTAGGGTAGGAAAAAAAAGTGATGATTTCATCACGTTGAATCAGGGTAGCTATATTGTTATAGTTGTGCCATGCTTGGTTTACTATCTACCATTTTTTCGTTGTTGTATTTATTCAAGGATTCGGTGTCGTGTCTCTATTTTATTGTTGCACCATTATGATGATGATGATGATGGTATTGCGATTTTTTTTTCTGTTGTTTACGATGGTGTTATAAAGGATATTGTGTTTACTATCCTGCTTTTTACTCTCTCTCTCTCTCTCTCTCGCTGTATGTCTCACTCCCAGGAGATGTATCTGCTTTTATTAAAATCCTTTATTGTCATAATGTTACTACGTTGTCGTCCTATCCTGGTGTATAGCATGATCATGACGAAGCATGGAGTGAGGCAGAAACATTTAAATTATGATTATTTGACTCTTCTTCTACTCAGTTGTTCGGATTCTTGTTTTTGTGTTTGTGCAAATGAGGGATGGATGGATGGGGAGGCGAAAAAAAAGTATCCCGCTTTTGGTCTATTGTGTGAAATTTGCGTACGATTGCAATTTGTTTTGTTGAGCATTTTGCTGTAGATGCGGGTATTTTTTTTTTTTATTTTATTTACAAGAAATTTTGCCGAAGACGAGGTTTGTCACGTCAGCTGGCATTGTAATTTTGTTCAAATGTTATGAAGGTTTGTTTTTTTTTTTTGCTTCTGCTGTCTGATGTTGATTGTTGCGAATGGAATGGAAACTTACGAAGACGACAATCATTGAGACGGGGAGAATGAATGGAATGGGTTAGATTTGATGAAGACCATTATGGATATTATCACCCTATCAATGTGTGTAGTGGCGGTATTAAACATTTAATTTACTCAGTCTGGTGTGGGGGTAGATGAGGGGTTGATGCACTGAGCTTTGATTGCATTGTATAATATGCTCAGTAGTTTGTCCTTCTATCGGATCTAAACAAGAGCTTCAAACTTTGCGACTCAAAGCAAGCCATTTCCATATATCTTTGCACTTTAAAACGTGAACAGGCACTGTGAAGATCAGTTGCTCGTCAGTTAACTCTGTATTCTCTCGGACATTCAAACGATGTAAAGGTCACCAGACTAAGTTTCTTTAAACTGTATACTAGCCGATTATCTCTTAAGAAGACATTGAAGCAGTTCAACATTCATCTATTTATACTGGCTGACGGGGTCGATGATTTCGCAAGACATGACAACATACTGTCTGATATTTCTCCTGATAAAGGTTCCTCAGCCTATTCACCAAAGCCTCAGCCATTCCAATCTAATCCCTACATAAAAAAAAGGCTACCATTGAAAGCTTTTGAGAAAACCAATTTTTTATATGGACAAGTGGCGCAACGTATTTAGTAAAAAATTCGATTTCGATCTGTCATCACATTGTCTCATAGGCAAGCACACTTATAGCATAAACATGACTGACTCTTACCGCAGGCACATTGGCGAGAAAGAGGAGGAGGACGAAGAGACTATACTGCACATGTTCTCCCAAAAACAAAAAGACTGCAAAGGAGCACGTAAACTTCTAAAATTAAAAGTGTCTTCTGATACTTTCAAAGCTCTATATCGTTACACTCGCTTTGAAGACTGCCAGATAGACCTAAGCTAACCTAACCTAACCTAACCTAACCTAACCTAACCTATCCTAACCTAAACTAAACTAAACTAACCTAACCTAACCTAACTTAACCTAACCTAACCTAACCTAACCTAACCTGATCGAACTGCTTACTTTTCCTTCTCCTATGTTAATGTACAAAAGCTGGTTAAACTCCTTTCTTCCTCCTATACTGAAGTCATTAGCAAATACTCCAGCCATACTAACAAACACTGCGGCCACGGGCTTCCGGTTAAGCTTCAATTAATATCTTAACTGAGAGGACATAATTGCATCCCACTTTCGTGTCATAGGGTCTTTGACCATATTCTTTCTAAGGCAATTGAAGATATCGATGGCCGCTAGCGCTTTTGGTCCCGTATGTGTTGACGCGGTGTGAGCGGTCGCTTAGTGGTTAAGTGCCAATGGATTACTACTCCGAGACGACTCGCGTTAAAATTTTATGTTTTTTATTCGCTGCTGCACCTCTTGCAAAAGTCTGACAAACATCTCTCTAAACATAAGAATTCTAATGAGAAAAAATTGCCGTTCTGAACCGACATTAAGCTATTCGTCTCTTCCTTTCATACAAAAAAAAAATATATCTTCGGATACACATTGATTGGAGATACTAAACTTCAGATACTGCATGAGTCATTTTCGCCTAATATTAATATATTTTTTATGCGTTGACGGTTCTGGAGAAAACAATTCAACGCTAAACATAACCAGTGCTGTCGTTTTTCAATTTTAAAGAGGAGCCCATTTGAGGATTTTGGGGAGCCATTTCAGTGAAAGAGGAGTCATCGAAAAATATTTCGTGTATGGATTAACCCATAAAGATTTTGGTTTCTATCTGCACAGACTCCTTCAGTTTTCTTATTAAAAATCATAAACAAGCAAATTGCTTGGAGCATAACTAACGCTCTACGAAGACATAAAAATCGTTAAACAACTTACTTATCCCTTTTAGCCAGACAAAAACAAATCCCCTTGTTTTTCCATTCAAAATTAAAGCCTAATTAACAGTTGTTGATGTCAAAAAAGGATTTAGACAAGGCGATGCGCTGTCATGTGAATTCTTCCACAGTGCAAAACTCAAATGCTAACACCAGAGGCACTATCTTTGTGTTCAAGGACTTTGTCTACCTAAGCTCCGCAATGAACTCAGGCAATGATACCAGCGCTGAGATTGAACGAAGAGTTACTCTTGTCAATCGCTGTTCCTTTGGGCTAAGAAAGCAATTGAGTAGCAAAGCCCTCTCTCGAACAACTAAAGTGACCCTTTATAAAACCCTTATAATCCCAGTCCTTCTCTATTGCGCAGAGGCATGGACTATGTCAAAAGCGAATGAGGTCACTCATGGTTGTTTTGAGAGGAAAATTCTTCGAGTAATTTTTGGTCCTGTCTGCATATACGGTGAATGGACGAGGAGATAGAACGACAAACTGTACAGCGAAATCGCCTTAGATCTTCAAATCCACACCCGAAGGATGGCGCCGGAGAGGTAGACGTCAACTCCGGTGGCGCACGGAACTGGAAGGGGACCTTAAACAACATAGCGATTGAGGCCCAGGTCCAACCCATACTGTAGCGCCACCTTAAGGAGAGGAAACAGTGATTGACATTGACAATGGTTTAGGGAAGTGCATTTTATACTCCAAATAGAGATGTGCAAATTATGTGTGCAGAATATTTGCTATCAAGTTATAATATGTAGAAAGCATTATGTATTAAAATTATTTTATTATTTTAATAATGCCGGGACACTGAACATAATCAGCCTCAATAATAATGCCGATTTAACTGAATGATAACTCTAACACACTGTTAACTCATAAGTTAAACTCAATTTCTTGTAAATAATCATTTTTTAGGATTTATCTTCTACGTAAAAACTGTCAAAAACTAACTAATTGATGCTTGTTGTTCAAAAAGTTGATAACTTTTAAATGAATTTGCTAGATTGAAAAAAAAGAGTGTTGCCATGTCCACAGTGTTATAGGAAAATTTATAGAAAAAGCTGTCTTATCGTTTAAGTAAAAGTTTTCAAAATAAGAATTTTTTTTTACTCCAAATGATTTCAACAATATTTTTCCAAATTTTTTTTTTTAATAGTTTGTAGAAATTTGTAAATTTGTTATTTGGATTTGTCAAATGTCAGCTCGAATGTAATAGATTTTAGTACAATTTATGTCAGTGATGCCATTTTCAAGTTAATTTTTTCAGGAAAACAGTCAATTAGTTATTGTATGGGGAACTATTATTTATTAATAAGAAAAGTTAACAACCGGATACGTTTTTTAGCAGCAGTGTGCTATCTAACATAGGAGTTAACGAGCGAGTAGAGTTTTATTATTAATATGGCTGAATGAGTGTAAAGCGACATCGACCTGTTAAAAAAGATCGTCAGTTGTCAAATCATCCAGTGAACATGCTGGTGAGGAGCTCATTTCCGCAAGAGTTATTTACACGCATTTGTGTTTTATTTCCGAATGACTGCTCTCTCTTTCTAACTTTTTTATTTGGAAAAAAAGCAGCTGCATACGTAAATCAAATGGGTCGGCTTTTAGGCATCCATTTTGTGTATGTATGTATCATTCATGTTAAGCTGTTCTTCCAAAACACCATTTTTGACAGGCAACTAGTTCATTTGCCAAACAAACGGAGAGTTTGTGGTTCACACGATGTGCCATTTAAAATAGAATTCTTTGGGTCTCGATTTCTAGATTGGAGTAATGGATTTCGACGATTTTTGTAATTGCTATACTGTTCGTTCAATTGGCCAGAGGGCAGTTGCCGTGTTTTTGACAGGACATTTTGGCAAAGGGAGGAATATCCGACGATGTTATCTCCCGAATGTACCGAAAGGACGAAGAACCACATAGTGGCATACTTTTGCCAATGTAACTGCATAGTAAGAGTTTGTCTTTATTTGTTAGGTAAAGAGGTAGTTTATTAAAATGTACCCCTTTCGAATTTTGGTTTCAATAAGAATCATTTAAATAGTTTGTTGCTGCCATTCGTAATTCATAATTATAATATTGCAAAGTGCAATTTCATGCTCAATTCAAACCATTCCGTTTAAGGAGTCTTGGAAGTCCTTTAATTAGTACTAACTTACGAAAAAGCCTAGTCAAAACTTCATTTATATAGGTCCCTAATTAGATGCAGTATACATCAATATAACTTAAGTGGCTTTGAGAAACTTTAAAGAAAGGACCTTAAAAAAAATTTCTTTTATAAATCCATCTTACTTCATCGTTTGGTCATTTAGTACCATTAAGCGAGATAAAGCCTTTCAAAGCCTTAAACTGTTTTCTTTTGATATTCGAAGTACTTTAGATTTTGTTTTTCTTTTTTTCCCTGGTCTATCCTGCCAATGGAATGTGTCACTCTAATTACTGTGGACGCAGTTCACTTCTTGTTTGAATTTCTGTAGTAGCTACCTACCTACCGCAAATGTCCACTCGTTGTTGGACTCTGTATAAAACTTTTCATTAAATTTTCTTCCTGTGCATTTTCAAAGAGTGAAACTGTTCTTTCTCGGTTTTTTTTTTCTTTGCGAAATCAGAAAATAAAAAATAGGAAAAAAAAATCCTTCTCCATCCACCCATAATGTGCTCTCAATCGTTTGCGGCTGTGTCCTTGCACACGTAAGCAAATGGCAGCAGCCATTTGTCTCCTGGTACCGTATTGCCTTCAAATGGAATGGAACTCACACACACATGTTGTACCTAAACATACATATAGTTACAGGTACATAGATCTTTCGCACACATATCCTCTTCCCAGTAAATATAAAATTAGGTCAATTTAGTGAAATGAAAAGCGGAAATTTTAAACCATGACGACAACGACGACACAATCATGCAAAAAAGCTAATAAAGAATCAAAAAAGAAAGGGGGAAAAAAGTGATTTGCAATGGTCGGCACAGGACAGGGACAAAATCTTCATTAACTCATGTCATACGTCGTCCAACTGACTAATGCGATTGCATTGAACGAGCCACGCTCGCTGCCAACAACAATGTTGGCATTTCACCAACTAACTTTGGCTACTCTACACATACACATGAGAGGATGCATGGAATTAATACGTATAGGTAAGGTACATGGTCGATGCTGGAGCGGCAAATACCGGATGTCGTGATTCCTGCGAAAAGGGGATGGAAATAAAAAGGCAATAACCACCCATCCAGGAGGAATTCACAATTGAAAATTCCACTTAAGCGTTCCACGTCTATACATGAAATTTACCAGCGCTCTAGCATAGTATCTGCCTGTATGTGTGTCAAGTACATGAGGTGGCACTGCCACTGGCACTGGCACGACATAAACCTAGCCGATGACGACCAAAAAGGACATGCCACTAAAGAATTTTACAGCCGAATAAATATGTCCAGGAGTTAAGGGTAGTCATGGATTCCGCGGCGGTTTCATTTACGTTTTCAAGGTGATGCGATGCCAGTGGTCCGAGTGTGGATGTGTGGGATGGGAATGTGATTCTTAAAATAGACACACAGGGTGACGGTGACGGAGGCATTCTTTGTTATTCGTGGACAAATTGATCTGCTAATAAAGGAGAAAACTTGCAAATCAGGTTGGTTGAGATAATTGGTGTACGTTTCTATCCGAGGGCTACGGATACTGAAGCTGGTGAAAGGATTCCATATATTTAACATGCGTTTTGTTGTATATTTTGGAACGGCCAGCTACAGCTGCAGACGCAGTGATGGCTTTAGATCGGTTTAATGAATGCTTGCGGACTTACTCTTACTCACATGTAATGCATGATTTCCAAGAGTGATGGTGGGTTCTCTAATTGGGACCAATTTTGAAAATTCGCATAGCATAAGTCATTCAATCAATTTTGTAATGATTTCTCGAAAACGACTCAGGGTACGTTGTTTTCTATTCAGCACCTAAGCCTGTGCTGCGGTCGTTGATATCTATTTTGAGGAGTTAAACTGGCTTAGGTAAGGTTTAAATTAGATGTACAGTTGATAGATATGATACACGAAGATGGGCGCTGTTTGTGATGCTCATCGAAATTGTCCAAAAAAATAGCTTTCTCAATATTGTCCCTCATTCGCATACTTTTTTAAATTGCGCAATGAGCTTAGTCGGGTTTAGTGCGCAGCAAAATTACTCAGTTTCGTGTCCACTATTCAAAACTGATTTGATTTGTTATTTTAGAGGGCACGATGCTTTAGGTTAATCTTCCTCAAACTTAAAGGTCAATCTGGAAGCTGGGAATCAAAAATCCTCTTGCCCGAGCATAATTGCCTCATTCCCCCATATGGTTGATGTTGTTGGTGTTCTAGTTTTTGGGACTACATCTAATTATCAAGCACTTCTAAATACTGCTTATAGGTTCGCCATCTTCATATCCTTTTTTTACAAATTGTCCAGCACTTAACAGCATAGAGCGAAAATTGCAGGATCAGTATAGCAGTTTCTGACATCGTATTGCGGACAAATTGAATGGAGTCTTGCGCTTTATATTTTAATCTGACTACCAGCGTCCTTGGGCGTTTTTGGATTTAAAATTAATCAATCAGTTCTTAATTAGATGCTGGTCTTACAATTTTTTTCAATCTCGAACAATTACCTAGGTGCCCTTAACTTTTGAATTGTTTAACCTAAAAGATTATTTTCAAAGTGACTCAAGTTGCTCAGTAATAATATTTGAGCGCCGTTTTCGGGTCCATCTTCTAAGACCTGGATTGGCAATGAGTCGTAGATTGGCCAGTGAAAGCATCGATTATATTTTCTGATCCAAAGCCGAATTCTACCGAATTTTACTGCCAATCCAAGTGTAAGAAAAATTTACGAGCAGATCCTTTGTTATTAAACCTGAAATATATCTCAGCACACAGAATGGTTGGAGAGGCTGTGTTTAGCCTCTGTTTGCGCCGTACACGCTTTAAGTGACTTCTTTAAGTCGGTCAGCTGCATTAGCAGTCGAAACTTTTTTGGCCTGAGCTTTAATAGAGTTTAAAGTTAAGGGAATATTGAATATCAAAGGATGGATGCAACCCCCACTGCTACAATAAAATAAATAAATGGGTTGACAAGACAGATTTGAGTAGCTACTTTCGCAGGGACATCTTAAATTCGCAGGTGGTTTTAGGAGCGGATTTGAGCTTGGTACCCTTCTCTTAGTAGTTAAACGCACTAACCACTAAGCCCCTTCATCCACATAATTGTCAGAGCAGAAACATTGTGCAAGAGGTTATCAGGTCAAAAGAGGTGAGCTTTCGGTCTTATAAGGCCAACCCAACTGAGGAAAACCGAATAAAGTTTAAACGAGCCAGAAATGACTGCAATGCCCACATTAATCGTGTGAAATTCTCCTACGACCAAAAGTTGAGGCAAAAAATACTACAAAGTCTTCACTTCTTAATTCCGGAATTGGATGAGCTGGGCTTGGTGAACAACAAACCTCAGACAATCGCAGCCCTTAAGGAGAATATTTGACAGGAATGCGAACAGTTATCCCCGGAAATCTTGCGGAAAGTCATGGAAAATGTGGTAAAACGGGCAGAGATGTGTTTCAACACTGACACTGGTAGACACTTGAAGGATATCATCTCTTCCACTAAACAGGAAAAATTGTAAAGGTCCAAGTAAGGTTTTCCATCACTCAAATAAATAATTGAAAAACAAATTTGGATGATCAATGTTGCGGGGGATATCTGAATGTGAAGGCAGCGTAAAAAATTCACAAATGTTGTTGCTCTCCTATGAAAGGTCATTTATTTATGTATTCTTTTTACTAAATTTGTTGTTAACTAATAATATATTTAAAAGTTTTGATGAATGATGACAAGTTGATGTATGTTACAAAAACTTTTAAAAGAGTGCATCACACTCTACGCTCTTCTTTTCCAAAGGGCTTAAGATGTTGGGATTTCGTTATTTAATGCAAAAATTTGAGTAACTGACTAATAGAAGTGTTAAGGTTAAAGTCGGTTGTTTGACTTTACGTGTTATAAAGGAAGATTTTTTGAGAGTTAAGTTTTTCAGGTTGGCAGCACTTGTCCATTACTAACAATTTCAAACGTCATCTGTCGAAGTAAAAAGTTTTCAGTTTACTTTGCCATTTAATCATATTAAGACTTACAAACGAGCAACGTTTGCAAATTATTGAAATTTATTATCAAAATATCGTGGTCTGTGGAAAAATGTGAAAATCCGCTGTTTTATCGAAAAATAGTGTTAAGCAATGAGGCTCATTTCTGGCTCAACGGATACGCAAATAAGCAAAAATGTCGCATCTGTAGTGCTGAACAGCCACATGCCATACAAGAATTACCGATGCATCCCGAAAAAACGACAGTTTGGTGTGGTTTATGGGCTGGTGACATCATCGGTCCATTTTTCTTCAAATACGACCGTGGGAGAAACGTTATCGTCAACGGCGAACGATATCCAGCCATGATACGCGACTTTTTTTTTGCCCCAGTTGGCTGAGTTGAACTTGGTTGACATGTAGTTTCATCAAGACGGTGCCACATGCCACACAGCTCATGAAACAATGGAAATGTTGAAGGATGAATTTGTTGAGCAGCTTATCTCTCGAAATGCCCCTGTGAGATGGCTGCCAATATCATGTGATTTAACTCCTCTTGATTATTGCTTGTGGGGTTTTGTAAAGACGTTGGTCTATGTGGACAAGCCGAACACGATTGAGGCCTTACAGGATAACATAACACGCGTAATTCGTGGAATACGCAAAATTGGACCTTCCGCATTGACCATTTAAAACGGAGCCGCGGACAACATTTACATGAAGTTGTCTTTAAAACGTAAATGGCAAAGGCCTATTTATCGATTACAATAAAAATTTTGAATATTTTTGTTGTAAATTTGAGTGTGTTTTTTGATTTAAAAAAAAAACTACGCTCAAAAAATCACCCTTTATAAGAAACCTCAGGCATTCCACAAGGCGGTCATTTTGGCCCGTGACTATTATCTGATTTAAAAATAACGTTCACCAAATCTTTTAATTCTGTTAGCTTTTGACTTTCGCGGATGACTTCTTCGTTTTTAATCAGATATTAACAGATTGTCGGAGTGGTGCTTGGACGTTTGTCATATATGACAAGTTTCCTTTTACTTTATGATTATGTCATTGCCAGGCCTAACTCCTTGTTACATTTAAAATGTCATATAGGCCAACGCACTTTTAATGCATTTCTATAAAAAAAACAACGAGAATAGAAATAAATTCAGAGGAACTAGTTCAAAAATACTTAACACAAAAGGGAATTTTAAAAATATATTCTCAACCTTATTAATTACAGAATTTGAATTTACATGTAAATTTTGGGCACATCTGCGACCAAATTAACTGTATCACGTTCCCATATGAATTTTCGATCCTCCTCTGTCATCCGTAATAGGAGGTCTTTGAAATATGACAGATTGTAACATGCAAATGGTAACCGACACCCCTTTTAAAGTTCCCACAAAACTTGACGCCTCGTTAATTATTTCATCAAATCCCACGAACGAGCGCTAGCAATTCCCAAAATAATTTCCAACTAAGTACGTATACGACGACCTATCCCGATACCAAAGCCCACAAGGGTCATTCGCTGAACAATCTCACACATGTCACCTGTCACACCCTGTACACAATTAAATCCCCCGCTTAAAATAAAATGCAAAATAAAACCGAAAATTGTTATAACAAATTGAAAAATAGTTTGTGTTTCGTTATTTTTTTTTTTTTTTCACTTACACAATATGGTCAACTGGATATCCATGGAGACTCGTTCCTTAACACCATTATCTGCTGAGCACTGATATATGCCGGCATGATGTCGGTCGACATTCTCCAAGATTAGTGTTGAACTATCCGAAAGATGTGTTGGCCCCGAGAATACGTCCTTTTTAAACCAGAAAATCGTTGGCACCGGATTCCCAGATGCTTTGCATTCTAATGTTACCGTACTGCCCTTACGTGCTGTCACTTGTCCATTGTGTGGCAGAGCTCTTAAAGTGGGCGGAACTGTACGACGTACGTACGTTGTGTGTGTATTCGTTCGAATTCGGACAGAGTAAGGTTTCGCCCCAGAATCAAGTGTAATCCACCGGAAATGAAAATTTTAATACGAGAAAATATTTAGACAAAATTTGTATCTCATCTCTAAGTGCGGGGATACTAAACATTGGATTTTGTGGCGATAACGCCCAATTCAGTATTCAGTTTCCCATAAACCATAGAAAGAATATAAAGCAAAAAAATAAACATAAACGTTTTCTCGGTCCTTACCTAAAATCTCCACCGTATGGACTTGGTCACGATTCTCTTGGTCTCCCAATTGGCAAATGTAATCGCCGGCATCTTGAGTCTTCACACCATTTATCTGCAGATTATAGTCACCGACGATTTTAAATCTTGAGTCTCGAGAGATTTTCAAATGTCCAGCAGTTAGGACAGATGATCCTTTCCGCCAGAGGAGAACGAACGAGCCGAGATTTTGAACTTTACATGGTAGTTCAATGGTTTCGCCCACAATCACTTTGTAGAGATGGCCTCGAGAGAGGAATTTCGGTGCTATTGTTGGATTGTCATTGTCGGATGGAGATAGAAATGATCCCACAGGTTGATTGTGTGCTGAAAAAGAAATAAATTTTCAGAGATATAGAGTAAGTTGTGATATGTTAATGGGTGGTGGTGGTGGTGGTGGTTGGGTACAAATACTATAAAAGAAAAGGTTCGATTATTGATTTCATTTCGTTTTCTTTGATTTAATTTTTTTTATCTGGTTGGATACAGATTTCAAATGAGATAAAAAAATTCGGTCTGTTGTGTTTAGTTGTGTGACTTATTCGCAAAATGATGAGAGGGATTTCATTTTTCAATGATTGCCGCTGAAACAAGATGTCCTTAGGAGAGATTGTATGCATATCAATTTGGAGATTGTCAAAAATATTGGAAAGAACACGAAATGAATGGAAGGGGAAGTTGGGAGTTTTAAATCAATATCAAATTCTCTTAGTGCTAAGTATTGTAATGAGAAGCCCCTTGTCTAAGATACTGCGATGAAATTTTGTTTATATCGCTAGATAGAGAGAGAGAGAGAGTGAGTGCAGTGGTTTAGTGGTTAAGTGCGGTGAACCGGTGAGAGGTTGCTGGTTCAACTCCCGACCTGTTCCACCTGAAAGTTTTTATTCGCTGCCCCACCTCTTACGAAAGTGTGACAAACATCCAAGAGTAAAAACTGTCATGAGAAGCTTCTTAAAAATTAATTGCCGTTCGGAATCGGCATTTAACTGTAGGTCACTTCCATTCATTTCAAAAAATGTATCCTCGTATACTGTTGTACGTTTGGAAGATATTTCAATTTCAATTTTAAATCCATTTTTTTATTTTTTTTCAATAAAGCTTACAAACAAGACAAAAATGATTAAATCTAACAGGATACTTTTTCTAGATTACTGGTCCTTATGCGGATGCTCTAAACTTAACTATATCACTTAATACTATTACCTTTCGGTAATACAATTTTTATTAGTTAAATATAATTTTTTTTACAAGAAAATTTATTTTAAAAACTAGACTCCTTTATTAGTTAATTTTTATTCAAAGCTAAAAAACTAAAACTACTTACTACGACTATAAATTGAAAATTTAAAATCTAACTCATGCTACTTAAAATTACCAAACTAATACTAAGTATAATCGGGGTTGATGTGCCCCCAATTCCATTAGCAGCACCTAGCAGCCGCCAACATAGTGCACATGCTCCACCGAATGCGTCAGTCGACTCTCAGAAACACCACATCCTGCAGCCGACCTGCAGAGCACCAACTAACCAACTTACCACTCAAAACTACTTAAGACTAGGAGGAGTTACCTAAGGTAACACACCGACCTGGAAAGGCACACCCACCTCTTCCACTCTTTCCGCAAGCCACCAATAGTCGGTGAATTGTTTATCCGTATCTATTAGGTTTGGAAGATAGCTGAGGTTATAATGGTTCCTAAGCCAAATGACGAAAACTTTTATCGACCAATATCGCTTCTACCAATAGTGTCGAAGGTATTCAAAAAACTTATATTGAAGTCCTCCGATTAAAACCGGATCACCAATTCGGCTTTAGAATGAAGCACTCTACCATTGATCAGGTATATAGAATAACTAACGAAATTGAAAAAGCACTAGTTGAGGAAAAAATGTGTTCTAGTGTTTTTCTAGACGTCTCTCAGGCTTTCGATAAGGTATGGCATACGGGATTGAAATATAAACTTGAAAAAACTCCCCCAAAACAATTATGTCAATTCCTAAACTCTTATTTAGTGGACAGACTCTTTCATGTTAAGCACGGGAATGAGTATTCCGAATTAAAAGAAATCACGGCGGGAGTTCCACAAGGAAGCGTTCTTGGCCCTATTTTATTTCTTGTATACACTCGTGATATACCGCAAGAAGATAATACTATCGTAGCGACGTTCGTAGACGATTCGATTCAGTCCGCGACATATAAGCTTCAACAAGCGATCGGCAAATGTATAACTACCGTGGATGACGAAATACGAAATTTCGCGCGTAAACAACAAACTTGCGTTATTGGCCATTGCAATGACGCTGTATTTCAAATTTTAGATCAGAGAAATCTTATGCGCCGACTACAAAGGATAAGACCTTTTGAATTAGCACAATGAGATGTAACCGCATGTTATTGTCGGTATAACCACGTGCTTCCGCTGGGATGTTTCCTGCCAAAAGTAAATAATTTAAATTAAAGCTGCTTGATAGGCATTAGCCTAATTATAAAAGGATAATTTTTTTGATGGGAGTTGTTTTTTTGGTGATTAAGAATCTCACACTATTAAGAGCACGCGCGTTGAATTTTCATGTTGCTAGGGTTACCAACAGGAGTATTTTGGCACGGAGACTCCGAGAATTTGCTTCCATCTATTGGGCTCCGGACCTTGTCGAAATTTCTCCGGGTCGCTGTTTAACATTTTAATTCTTTAGGAAAATAGGTAATATTAAAAATAATTCATATTTTAAAAGTAAATAAAATCTATCCGGAAAAAAGTTCGATCACGATTAAAATTAGAATGCAAGGACTTGTTTCAGATCTTCAAACCTGGGTTGTAAATGCCGGCAAAGTGGCTACCCGATAGCTTTAGCTAAATTTTTTTTTAAGGTATAAAAGAGTATTTTTTGTAAAACATTGACTAAAAACATAAGATTTTGGAAAAAAAAAGAAATCTGTGGGCCACAATAAAGACCTTTTTGAAGCCTAGTATACTTTGAAATTACTAAGTTTATGATAATTTTTTATTGCAATATTTTTTCAAACAGAAAATTTGGGTATTTTTTTAATACTTCTGATATTGGTTAGATTATAGGTAAGGTCAAAAAGGCAGTCGGTACAGCCTTAGACCGGAGTAAGGTAGGTTGTAATACCATGCGGATCAGTGAGTTCCCACCCTACTTCCTTAACCATTTCGAGATTTTAATGAAGCTAAAGAGACTTTTGATGTCTTCAAGATCATTATGGAAAAAGGCTTCTAAGTGGAGCTTTCGTTTCTGGGCGACTGCATGTCATATGCAAAATAGGTGCTGAATGGTCTTTTTCTTTTTCTTCTTCTCGTTCATGCAGCTTCTGCGAAAGTTATTAAAGTAATGTAAGATAATCGTTTCAAGGCAAGGAAAGAAAAATCAAACATTTGTACATTTTCAGATCTAGCGTAGGTGATATATATTTTGCACTCGTCTACCTAAGGTTGATTTTCCCAAAGGCTTCCAATTGTAGCGTTAGTTTGCATGTAGCGATCGCAATGTTTAGGGAACCTTCATCAGGTTAAATATCAGACAGTGTGATTCCATGTTTAAATTCCAAATACCTCTCTTCTGATTAATTGCTTTTGTAATGCCACAGTTCCTTGTGGACCTGGGACTTAAGCCATGATTGCCTCGAGTAAGTACGGTCTTTGCGCACCGAATTTTCCATGTAGTTTGAGGTATAGCCCTGCACCACCTAATGCGAGTCGTTCTCTAAAGGTTGTCTCTGTTTAAACCGAAAACACTTCGGCATATAGCTTTGACCTCATTGCATTCAATACCGCAGTGTCCTGGCACCTATCACAGTCTCACTCGGTTCTGATTGTGCGACAGTTCCTGACTATATCAGAATTGATGTTTCTTGATTCCATTGTTTTAAGTGCGGCCTTGGTCTCGATGTAGATAGCAATATCTCTTCCGGATATCGATCTCATCTGCATTTTCTCAGCCGCCTTGAGTACAACTAGAACCTCTGATTGAAAGACTTTGCTTGTTCCCGGAAGTCTTAAAGACTCTCTTAGTTCTGGATCTTTTGAGAAGATCCCAGATCCTGTTCCCTCTGTAGAGCAGAAAGAACAGACCATCTAGTAAGAGCAAACATTCCCATTAACTATGCAACACAATGTCGTTCAAGTGGCTGCCTCGGCTGGCTTCGCAGTGGCGCAATGTATCGCTTCAATTTTCCAAGACCTTGTTGATGGTTTCGTGCTGTAGCTTGAATCGTTTCCAGATTGTTGGCATTACACCGGACCTTCCCTTACAAAAAAAAAAGTCCAAAGTGGTCAAATTGCAAAAAGGCTGATAATACGATTTTGGAATTTGGTGCGCCATCCTGCATGAACCCCAGAGGTCGTCCAAAATCATGACAGAAACATTGTTCTCAGCCTAATTTTCTAACAAAAATGGTCCAATGATGCCACCACTCCACAATCCGCACACTCTCGGCTACATCAGTCACATTCTCGTCTGTACGACGACGGGATGCATGAGTGTAGTACACTAGTATACCAGTCTCACGAACTTTTTCCACAAACTTGCATACAGCAGGCGCGGTGGGTGCTTCATAACGGCCAAAACTTCTTTTCAAAAAAGGCTCAGGTTGGAAATATGTTTCTAATGTGTCGCAACGTTGTCAAGCGTAAAACGATTCATTTTGTTCCGTGGAGGTATGCTACTGACAGATCTTAGGAATCGGATCGCGAGAGAGTGGGGCACGATTGGCTTAGTCAGTTCAAAGCAGAGACTCTTCGTATAGAAGCGAGGATTTATTCGAATCGGGGTATATTTGCTCTCCTACTGGTGATTCGCAGGAATTCTGTCGGATGGCTCAAGTCGAAGACGACTTGAGTCAAAGCTATTCTACTTTACTAATAGCTTCGCCGAGGAACCAACATATTGCTGCTATAGTAGCTACAACGACTAAGTTTGATTAGAACAAATAATCACTCTTATCAGGAAAATTTATTATGCAAACTTTCATTTGCTGATATCGCCTTCCTTTGTAGGAGTTCTCAAACCAGCTTCTTCTTTTTTAACACCCCTTGACTGGGCTTTCCTTATCTTTTAAACATTTTTCAAAACTCTCTCGCTCTCGCCCTCTTTCGACAATTAACTAAAGGCAAATAAATCAGTATAAAATTCTCGTCTAAAAATACAAAACTAAACTGAGTAAATGTCCACCCATTTTGAACTCGATGAAAGTGACTTTCCTTGTAAGAGCACAAATTTCACAAACCAAAGAAAAAAACAAACACAAACCCACCTCTCCGCACAGCAAAAAGCAGGAAGAAAAATTATTTCCTCCTTTCAATGATTAATAAATTGATAAATTGAAAATTCTCACGCGAACAATTAATTAAAAAATTCCATCTACCCAATACACAACAGATAAACACACACACATACTCGACGCTTCGTCCTCTACACGAAAACGAAACGAAACAAATGGCGGCAAAGTTTTGTCGAAGTGACGTCGCCTAGTTAATCTATGACCACTAATCTAATACGTTATTTATATATATCGCGCTCGTAGTATGCCTAAGAGAAGGTGCGATATGTGGGCATAGCGTCACCCATTGAACAGAGTATTGGTGCGGTCTCCTTTTCATGATAGAAAAAAAACCCCAACACCAAACAAAACACCCATCCTAGTGAGAATTCTTGCATTGCGTGCTTTTAAGTTCTTCAGCCAAAACGTCGCTTCTCATTTCTCGGTTCCCGTCCCTCGTGAGATTGATCCTTTTTGCCGCTTTCTCTCTCTCTCTCTCTTTGCTTCAGCATAGTGTGCTCAGTGTTGTATTCTAAGGACAAGCTACACTGCGTGTACACAGAACGTTCCCAGACATGATGCATGGATTTTGTACTCTCATGGTCGGGTGTTTGGTGTCCGATGTTGAAATATATGCCTGCATTAGTATGCACCGCAGGTGGCATGCCTCAGCGCACCTCTTTGTGCCTGCTACGCTTTTATGTCAAACAATGCATATTTAATGTGACATTTGCTCTGCGGTGCCACCGGAATTAAATGGCGAAACGTATTATTTGTTCGCATGACTGCAAGATAAAATATTATTAGCACGGAGGAGATTATAATAGTTTTTTTTTCTTTTCTAAAATTACTCCTTTTTAGGTAATTTATTTTAACCATTGTGTTTTGCGATAGTGTAAGAGTGCGCGGTAATGCGTGCGATTTGACTTTTGCATAGCTAATTGGGAGGCAGCTCGAGAGGACTCTATTTGAGGTTATGACATTGTTGGTAATTGGCTCTGAAGGATGGGTTGGCTAGGTTTTTACAGGACAAATGGCCTGCAAATCAGTGCACAGCATGAACGGTTGTAGGTACATAGTAATCGTGTTTGTTAAGTCCTGTTTTTAGATGTTTTTCGAAGGGTTAGTATTGTAAAACTGGCGCCTTTCGTGGGATATGTCGTCTTTTTATAACTTTATGGATTTTTTCAGATAACAAGGGTGGGCGGTGCAACGGGTGGGCTGTTCTATTTATACATATGCCGTTATTGGTTGTAGGAGGATGGGAGGATGGTTTTTGAGGTGAAATTCTCCTCAAATAAGTACCTGCGATTTGACAGTTTTTTTTTTTGTATGAACTGGAGGTGATTCTTAGAAGAGTAATCCTTGATCTACTTGCGACTTTACTTTTACGGGGACCAAGGTTTTGCGTCGACAAGACGTAGAGTTTATGTCCGCTTAGGTAAGACCGATAGCTAGCTCTGCCTGACGGGTGTTCCAGCTCTTTCATTACTCTGGTTATACGCACTTCCGTGTGCATGTCAAACTATAAAGCTTTACCATAATTTTGGAGCCAATTGTACAATCACAGCTGGGTTTAATAGGGGTTTGGGTTTCTGAGAAGTTGTGTAAAGGTGTGGTGACAATTTAGGAGTCACAATCATCTGCATTTCTTAATTCCCTAGCCAAAGACTAAACTCTACACCGTCGCTACTATTGCTGGAGTGCAGTCAGCTGATTGTATTAGGAATATATCTCTTAACAGCCATAGGAACTATCTAAGGGTAAGTCTTCAAGGTCTGCCGAACATAATACACCTCTGGCAGTGAATGTTTCACGGTTCTCGCCTTTATGAGTTCTCAAAAAGTTTGGTTTTGGTCCGAAAAAGTTAAGTAATTGCTGTAGGGGTGGAATGCAATTTCATTTGAGCACTTGTGGTGGAAAAACCGATAAAACAATGACAAGCAGGAGACAATACGAAGATGACTAAGGGTGTCAAGTGATTTCGCGATGTCTCGATCGCCAATAAGTTTTACCGCACGTTTTTGGATCCTGTCAAGTAGCTCCAAATATGTTATTGGTGCACCAGACCAGATATGAGCGTTGTACTCAAGTTTTGGGCGAATAAACGCCTTGTAGATTCTAGCCAGATCAGAAGGGGTGCAATATTTCTTGCATCGCTTAAGGAAGCCTAGACATTTCGCAGCGTTCTTGGCGACATCGAATATGTGGTCATTCCAACGAAGCTTGTCATTAACACACATACCGAGAATGGAAAGTTGTTCGGTTTAAGCGATGCAAGTGCCATCCATGGATAATGGCAGAGAATTAGGGTTTCGCTTCAATGACAACAGACAGCATTGCGTTTTGGAAGCATTAAATTCCACTCTGTTGGTTTTATCCCATTTAAATATGCTCTCCAGATCGGAATTTAATGAGCTTAACATACGTTGCCGTTCCAGTTCAACGCCCGAAGATGAGGGGCGTTGCCCAGGAAACGAATATGTAAAGCTGAGGGTACTGTCATCAGCAAAGGAATGGATTGGATTAGAAGTGACAGACAGGAGGTCATTGATAAAAATGAGAAAGAGAGTCGGAGATAAAACGGAGCCTTGGGGAACACCAGCATTTATTTGGTAAGTTGCAGACTTGAAACCGTCCAAAACAACTTGTATTGAACGGTCCGAAAGGTAATTTCTAATCCATTGAATAAAGGTAACATCGATCCCAAATGCACGCATTTTCGACAAGAGAGCTTGACGCCAAACTCTGTCAAATGCCTTTGAAATATCAAGCGTAACGACCTTGCTTTCACCACCACTGTGAATAGATTGGTTCCACTTTTCGATTAGATATGTCATCAAATCACCAGTGGATCTGTTGCTGAGAAAACCGTACTGCCGGTCATTAAGAAGTTTTCGGGATTCTTCCATGATCCATGCGTTTCCATGATCTTGGAAAGAAGGGACGTAAGTGCAATTGGTCGGTAGGAGGAGGGAGAGGAAGATTTAGTTTTTGGGGACGGGCTGGACAAATGCTGTTTTTCATCTTCTCGGAAAGAGCGCTGAAGAATAGGACAGATAGAAAAGCTTACGCAGTGGTTTTGCCAGCGTGGAAGAACACCTCTTCAGAACGATAAAGGAAATACCATCTGGGCCAGCGGATTTGTGAATGTTGAGATCTTGAAGAACTCTTGCCACTATACGAGTGCGAAAATGAATGGGTCCCATAGAATATTCTACGCGCTCGAGTACAGGGGGAGATAAAGCACAATCTGGCAGCGTTGAGCTAGCTGCAAAATGAGCAGCAAGCAGATTGGCTTTATCCGAAGAGCTGGCAGCTGTGATGTCATTGCAAATGAGTGTCGGGATAGATGACGAGGACGAATTTTTAATATTCTTGACAAACGACCAAAAGTTTTTACTACCGGAGGGACCTTGTAGTATTTTTTGCCTCAACTTTTGGTCGTAGGAGAATTTCACACGATTAATGTGGGCATTGCAGTCATTTCTGGCTCGTTTAAACTTTATTCGGTTTTCCTCAGTTGGGTTGGCCTTATAAGACCGAAAGATCACCTCTTTAGCCCTGGTAGCTTCTTTACAGCTCAAGTCACACCACGCGATTTCCTTATGCTTGATACACTTTATCCTGTTAGGGATAAAGCGTTTCATACCCAGTTGAATTAAATTTTTAATCATATCGGCAGCGGCTTCCACGTCTTTGTTGAGGTAGCACAACGACCAGTTAAAACTCCTAAAGAAACCGTTTAATGCTTCCCAATTGGCTTTCTCGTATTGCCATACGGTTCTTTTAGGAGCTTGTTCTTTAACTTTCTGGCTGGAGTACGAGAAATTCGCCGATATGATACAATGGTCTTACGAACCTAGAGGGGATAATGCATTTAAAGTGTATTTATCAGGGTGAGAGGTAAGAAACAAGTCCAGAGTGTTGGCGTTTTGACCGCTAATGTCCGCTCATTTAGAATCTGGGTTAAATTATTAACCTCAGCAAAGATCTCTACATACCTTCCTTCGGATGTTGTCTGTCCAGAATGTCGAAGCCAACTTGAATTGTGTATATTGAAATCGCCCGCAATGACGATTTCAGTATGAGGATAATGGGTTACAATTCTGGTGATGGAATCAGACAGTGCATCAAACTCATTATAAGTTGAATGCCTGTCCTGGTTAGGGCTTCTGTACATAAAACAGTAGTGAATTAATTGCTTACGGACATGAAATTTTAGCCAAATAAAATTATATTCCGGATTGGAACATTGGCCATATTGGGGTAGAAGTTGGTAGGCTACATCACTACATATATAGTCGGCGAGACTAAGTTATATCCAGGCAGGCTAAACTCCGTTAGATCAGAATCAGTGCTGACCTGTGTTTCACCTAGTGCCAAAACAGCTGTTTTATTGAGATTCGTGTGGGCGTACAATGAAAAGAAATTCGCCCTTAACCCACGAATATAGCTCACGTCTACCCTGAAATTCCTACACATAACAAAAAACAAACACAAAAGACTCAACTCCGATGCTGACTAAGCTAGGCCGTACCGTGTAGATTCTGACGTCAGCTTTCCAAAACAAATCACTGCAGGTGTTATGCCCATACAATGAATTGCTTTGGTCTGCCAACAAAATCTACACAACGCGACCCGCTATTCGCCAAATGATACTCTACCCAGCCATAGCCAGTGCACGCATAAATATACGACACTCGCTATAGCCAAGCAAAGCAGCAGCAAACGATAGGGAGTGGGACCAGAAGGAATGCTCCAAAACAATACACTTTTTTTTGTTGTAAACTTTTTTTTCCTTTTTTAACAGCGGGCGCGCGAGTAGCGTTTTTTTTTTGCACACTTTTTTAGTTTATTTTGTGCGAAAACTGTCCGCGGAGCGATTACAAAAAAATGTGTGTGCACGCGTCGGGTGGCAGATCGGCACTCTAAGATGCCGCTGACTACTATACGCTAGGACACATTCTTCTTTCCATTGCTTACGATGCGATCAGGAATAAAGAATAATATCTATTTCACTTTGACTCCATTTCTAGTGGTTCACCTGTGCGGTTCACTGGTTGCACCTCATAAAAGTTTCCTCAGTCCTCCCAGTTTCGAATAAATCACTGAATCAAATCAAATGCGGGAGTTGTTACTTTTTAAGATTTTTAGATTTTTAGTGTGTTGCTAGTCTCACCCGGAAGTTAAAATTGCCTAGATATGACATCTCAATCTTAGTCGCCTTTTGCAACCAGTACTTTAAGGGCGCTGCCAAGATATTCTTATCTAACCCGCCCCTGCACGGGTCTTGGATAAGGATAACTGCATAATCTTATATTTCTTAGTTCTGGAGGAAATTCAATTCCAGAATACCGAAAAGAAGCGAATGGGGCGAGAAGACAGTTGCAAGAGAAGATGAGACCGCCATATACACTGACGGTTCCAAAATGGATGTCGGCTGGCTTAAGCGTAGGCATCTTCTGTAAATCTCTAGGATTACGCAAATCCTTTACAATTCAGGCTCCCGCGGCACTAAAAAAGCACTGCTCTGTAAACAGGACCATCATCATCTACTCTGACAGTCAAGCGGCCATAAAGGCCATGCAGTCGAATGTGGTGAAATGAAGTGCTCTGAATTATTGCAGGAAGTCGTTAGACGAGATATTATCTAACTACACACGGGGTCAGAGTCTTAGGACCCTCGGGAAATAATTCTATGAGCTGGAGAATGTTAGCAAGGTGGAGCTAAAAGACCTTAAATTTCTATGCTGAATACCGTTTCAGATCATTTGTTGTATTGATAGGCTTACAGCATTCGATGCTTACACACCTTTTCTCAACATCGATCAATTGGACCAAAGCATTGAAATTTGCACAACCCAATATTTAGGCTTTACAAGTAAATCTCTAGTCTATTCTTTTTAGAAATAGAACAACGATGACGTGAAACAACGCCAAACGAAATAAAGTCAAATTCTAAAAATTTAGCATTATTTCCATTCCAAAATAGAAACGCCTGCGAAAAGAGGGTTGAAATCCTTAATCCCAGTACTGTTGCCAAAGGCGCGTTATTTGAAATTTGACATTTTATCGTTTAGCACTATTTGACGTCACCTAAAGGAATCTTTAAAATCGCAGATTTTTATTATTCAATCTAAAATACCTACGTAATGCAAATCTCTTCGCAAGAAAATAAAAATATCTCGCGTTCCAGTGCATATTTGGAGGACGTTCTCACTATGAAACCCCTTTCTCGAATTTGCGCTTTGCATCGCGAGTTCTCCAAAGCGAGGAAACTGTATTTTTTATGAGACTTGAAAGCAGATGAAAATGTTGCAATTGTCGATTTGCCAGGCCGGTAGCAAAAATACCAATAAGGGTGTCCCACTGGAAGACTATCAGAGCCACACAACTTAAAGTTTTCAGCTGTACTGAGCCTATTAGAATTACATTTCTAGCTCAAACGCTATAAACTCGTCGAAGTTGTTTAAATTCACAACATACATTGAGTCCCAGCTTAGCAGTATAATCCTTTAACAGCATATTCCTGAAATTCCGCCGAACAAAAAATTCTATGGCAGGAACGGGTCTATTTTCATTTTATTTAAGTTACAGCCCAGCAAAGTGGATGACCTCTAATTTCGAGGTGTAACCATTTTTAACGCTACAACTTCTTAACTTGTACAGATACAAAAATGGCTTTGGACATTTTGGAAATACAATTTAGTAGTGCATAAAATGCATTTTTTACAAAATTTTTACTCAATTTTTATACCCTATCCTAAGGGTATATTAATTTTGACACATAGTTTGTAACACCCCTTAATATTCGTCGCAGACCCCTAAAAGTATATATATTTATGATCAGGACCAAAATCTAAGACTATTTAGCAATGTCCGTCCGTATCAACTTTTGAGGCCTTTAAAATTATGCTAGGAAGCTGAAATTTGGAACATATACTCCCTAGGGTTCCGAAATGGTAAAGTGTTAAAATTTTCAAAATACGCCCACTGCCACGCCCACAATTTAGAAAAAACCGTTTTAAGGCTTAAGTTAGAGAGATAAAGTTGTACAACCTTCACAAGATATGTAGATACTGCCCACCTTAATTAATTTGTCATATAAAGTTTTTTGCCACGCCTACTTTTTGTGGGCGTTTTTCACTAAAATGCTGTTTTCTTTGAAAATTTTCATAGAAATCGAAAAAAAATGTTTAACAATATATTTAGCCAATATTTTTTCCAATATATCGCCCATACAAAGTTTTTGGCCACGCCCACTTTTTGGGGGCGTTTTTTCAAAAAAATATTTTTTTTTCTATAAATTTCATAGAATGAAATAAAATGCTATCCATCATTTTCCTAATGCTTTTTTTCTTTGGGGATAGGGTATCATACTGTGCGCCCCAAGCGGACTGTAGCCTTTCCTTATGTTTTTTTGATGTTTTATGAAATCTTTATTGTTGGAAAACTTCATAAAAATTTTATCAGCAACACACAACAATGGTCAAATAAAACTAAGTGAGAATAGCAACGTACCTATGAGCAATGCAATCAGACATTTGCTAAAATCAAGGGCCACTTGTCGTTGAGAGTTTAAATTGATCCTGTCTTTTTAACTGAAACTGGAAAATTTCGTAAATTAAAACAATAATTCATTGCGCCACCAATTTCTCATGGAAACTTAACCGGACAATCTTGATGTAATGTGCCTATACACCTCCGTTGCAGTGTTCGTTGATATATCACTCGCGTAACAAACCGGCTCTGTGGTCCGAGGTGGATAGGGGCCTCAAACAATAGGCCCCTCCAATTTGCGCAGTCTTTTGCTAATAACTTCCAGTTGTGCACTCCAAAATTATTAAGGTCCCTTTAACTTGTGCGCGCCACCTCATGTGAGTCTTTCACCCACAATGTTAACCCTGCGGACTAGAGTCGAAGATTCTGCGAGCTGGAGCGTTTGTGTTCATTCATATGTCCCAACCAACTCAAACGCCCACGACAAAGTTCTTGGATCAATGACGCTGAGGTAGAGTTCATCGCTAAATAGTTTTTTGGGTAAGCAATTGCGCACATACCGGGCTCAAAACGGCACTGATAGAGTCGGGTCAGGTAAATTAGGTCCTTGACAAATTAGGTTTTAATTAAACAAAAATTTTATACGCGATGTTAAGGAGCCGATAACTCTAAGGTTGACGCAGATTAGAGGGGTTCCATTCATCTTTCAACCAAATCTTGGAAATTAGATTTGGCAACGCTGAATGCAGTTAACAGTTAATTGTCGAATATGAAAAAAATCGTGGGCCCACGCGTGGGCTATGTATTCACACAAATGACGGAAAACTTTGTTCACATGTGCTTAAAAAGTCCTGACTGATACTTGTAGTAGAATCACAGTCGGTGTTGAAGATATGGAAAAACCACTCCTGCAGACTGTTAAACGGCGAAAACGACTAAAATTCCGAATTTAACTTCACCCCTCCAAAATAGGCCGGAAACATTCGAAAACTCATCACAGGCACTTCCAAAGAACCATCCTAAGCTTCATGTCCACCTCATTCCAGCACTCAGCATTCGATTAATTAATCCGATAGTAGACAACATGCGTATCCACAAAACCCCAGTCTACACCTAATACCATCTTAAGGGCTGTGTAAACCTACCAAATGCTAAGCTGATAAATTCTATGAATTCCCAGTGGCGCACATTAAAGCCTCTGACACAAAAATAGATTCACATTCGGCTTAACTGCTGCCGAAGAGAAACGAACGAAGTAAAAACAAATTAACCAACAGGCAAACAACACTGATGGAATCGACTCGTGGACTCCTTCCATCCTTTTTGCCAAAAAGAAATTCATCAAAATATCTTTTAAGCCATTTAACCTTTATACTAGCACTTTACCACCCCTAAATGGTTATTTAGAATCATTAAATTGAATTGAAGCCATCACGCTCGTACATCCGTAGTATTTTCATTCAATTTGTATGACTGTGGGAATGAGTGGTGTTTGTGTGTGTTTATGTTTGTTGCGCCCTTCCTTCGTATCCCTGCAGGATAATAATCAAAGGGAAAACAGTAAAAGCAAATTCATTTAGCACTACGATAAGCCCTCGCACAAGGATATCACTCTCATTAAAGCCAAATGAAATAAACATCATTTCACCGTATAGATCCTTGTGTTTTAGCAACCGAGTATGTGTGTGTGTGTGTGCGTAGATATACAAACAACTATTTCGGCAATAGTCACAAAGCGAAATCAATAGAAGAAAAATGAGTCCTATCTGTTTGTCTGTACCCGTTCTCGTCGCTTTATGATGACAATTCCTGTTCCTGATGATGGCCCTAAGGCGGGCAACGGCGTCGGTATATCTGCAGCAATCAAACAGAACACAGTATAATAATAATAGCACAACCAAAGGAACGAAGATCCTAAGCTGTCTCGTTAAGCTGAATGGTGGCAATGGCATCAGCTGGCGTAAATTATCAATATCCATGAAGGAGTTAATTCCTCACAACCAACTCTGCCATTCTCCTTCCAAGTCGGTCGCTGCTGTCTCTTTAAGTAGGTTGATCCTTTATTATTCTGGTTCGCTTTTTTTTATTCTTCTGCTGTTGTTTTGTTTTTTCCATGTTTATTTCCTCCCTTTACAAAGGATTGTTACAAATGCGTGTGGTGAAAAAGGGTTCAGCCAGCTGATAACGGGTGGGTGGGATTGGGAATCCTCAGTCGGGCGGTTTATTTACTTAATGTCCACGACAACCGACCGGATGAGCTTAAGTAAACAGAGGTCTGGCGAAGGATTGGCTTGGGCATACACATTGCCTCACGATTTTAACCCGGAATCACTCCCTCAAGGTTGTTATCTGCTAAGTTTTGACTCATGACCGGCAAGAGTAACACTCAAACACTCACTAAGGTTTCAAGGAGAAGCACGGGAATCCTGCTGCTTTGACGATCAGATGGTGGTGTTAGCGGTGAGGTGTTAATTAATTACATCTAGCAGTAAACAATATCTTCCATGGTGGGTGGTGGTTGATGGTTGATGGTTGATGGAATAAACTCGGTCATGGTAGGGCCGTATGTAGATTTAGTGTTTTTGGCAAATGGCGACCTTTTTTAATTATTTTATTCGTTGCTGCACGGTTTCTTGTTTTCATTTTCAAACCTGTTATGCCTGTTTCCCTTACCGCATGTTACGTTATGATAATGGGGTACTTTGCACACCATTTATATTCCGAAACAACAACCGTCGAGTATTAGATGGGTTTAAGTTCACGATGCACACACACACACACACATAGAATACGCCAAAAGGATAGGAGAGCTGCCGCAGCTAAGCTGAGGCACTGTGTAGGAGAAAAAAGGATTTTCGAGCAATTTTATGTGTCCTGTGTAATTAATTTAAATCATTTTATGCTCCGGTGACACTTCGAGTTGATCCCATGACAGTTGCTGATGATTCACTCTATTTGTGTGTCTATCTGTATATGTGTTTTCTTTTGGTACTTGGCTGGGCGTTGCGTTACGTTGCGGTGTTTGGTGTACTCTGTTCGGTATTCGGTATTCTGTGTGGGTGGAGGGTGCGTTTTAGTTGTTTGTTGAATTTCATACGGCAGCGGTGCGGTGTGGGTGTCCCTTTAGAGAAATTAGAATTTAATTTGTAGTTGATAAATGAATTTGTCAGACGGAAGGACCGTAAGTATAGCATTAGAAACTGGGATAACTGGTCTACGTTGTTAGATTCGTAATGAGTTTGTCTCCTGCCGGAGAAGAGGAATATGTTAAGAATTTTTAGCTCTATTTTACTTGTAGAGTGTTCTTCTTTTATACATACATATATACGTTTGTATGGGTCCCAATTAGATGGTTTAATTCGTGAGGTAGAAAGGATTATAATTATTTTTTGAAGTAGAATGTGAATTTTCATTCGTTAAGCCAGATGAGGAGTATTATATATTCTTGTAGGCTTATCACATTTTGACAGTTCACTGGGGTATGGGTAACATATTTGAGGGGCTTTTGTTTTTTGTATGCTTGGAACGAAAATTATAGGTACCCTAAAAAAGGATCTCTTTCATCGAGAGTACGACCGTCGTTATTCAAGGAAAAAAGGTGGCGCTACGGTTTGTGGATATATTCCAGGAAAAAATAGTTCTGGGGCTATCTCAAATGTGTACCGAGGATTCTTGGGAAAGCCATTCTTTGGTGTACCCTGACCCACGTTAACGCAAATAACTCCGTTAATAAAGGGTGATTTTTTAAGAGGTTTAGAACTTTTTAAAAAAAAAAAACACAAAAAATTCGAAAAAAATGAATGAAATATTTATTTGAATCGATAGTTTGAACCTTGCAATTTAATGTTTAAAGATAATTTCATGAAAATGTTGACCGCGGCTGCGTCTCAGGTAGCCCATCCGCTGAGTCCAATTTTGGCATACTCTTTCACACATATCGGCCGGTATCTCACGAATGAATGCATGGATGTTGGCTTCCAGTGCGTCAATCGAAGCGGGCTTGTCCCTATACACATTAGCCTTGGCATACCCACACAAAAAACGTGAAATTAACTGTTCACCAAACTCGCCTCGCAATTGCGCCATTGTTTCGCGTGCTGTGTGGCATGTGGCACCGTCTTGTTGAAACCACATATCATGCAAGTCAAGAACTTCCATTTCGGGCAAAAAAAAGTTTGTTATCATCGCTCGGTAGCGTTCACCATTGACAGTAACGCTGCGATTCGCATCATCTTTGAAGAAATATGGCCCAATAATGCCGCCGGCCCATAAACCGCACCAAACAGTGGCTTTTTCGGGATGCATTGGTAGCTGTTGCAATGCTTCTGGCTGATCTTCACTCCAAATGCGGCAATTTTGCTTATTTACGTACCCATTCAACCAAAAATGAGCCTCATCGCTGAACACAATTTTTCGATAAAAAAGCGGATCCTCGGCCAGCTTTCCAAGAGCCCATTCACCAAAAATTCGGCGTTGTGGTAGGTCGCCTGGCTTTAGTTCTTGCACCAGCTGTATCTTAAAAGGCTTTACGCCCAAATCCTTCCGCAAAATTTTCCACGTAGTGCTGTAACAAAGGCCTAACTGCTGGGAACGGCGCCGAATCGACATTTCGCGGTCTTCTGTCACACTAGCTGATACGGCCGCAATATTTTCTTCAATACGCACAGTACGTAAACGTGTTGGTGGTTTAATGTCCAACAAAGTAAATTTGGTGCGAAATTTGGTCACAATCTTCCGAATAGACTGCTCAGAAGGTCGAGAATGCCGATCATAAAATGGAAGCAGCGCGCGATGAACATTTCGAACCGAGCACGAATTTTGATAGTAAAATTCAATAATTTGCAAGCGTTCTTCATTTGTAAGACGATCCATGGTTAAATTGCAAACCAAACTGAAGCTGTTTGACAGTGACACAAGGTACTAAACACACGTCAGCTGTTAAAACCAGTGTTGCCAAAACCAAACCAGCTAAAAAATCACCCTTTAGTTATATTAGATACTTTATGCACGGCTTTATTTTCAGAAGAAATATATGTCCCGTGTGGCAGCTTTTAAATTATTTTAATATGTGTTTTTTTGTAGATGTATAGAACTTGGAATTAAACAAAGATGACTCTTTTAAATTGACATGAAATTTACTTTCTTCGAAGGATAATGTGGAGGTCCAATTTTTGATTACTTTTTCCAGCATTTGTAGCTGTATATCGGCAATAATGCGTCGAATTTTGTCCTCCAAGTGGTCAACCGTTACTGGCTTATAGCGACTTCACTTATCCGCACCGAAAATAGTCAAGCGGCATTAAATCGCAGGATCTTGAAGGCCAATTCAGTCCGTAATGTGAAATTATGCGGTTACCAAACGCTTCCTTCAATAAATTAATTGTAGCACGAGCTGTGTGACATGTTGCAAAGTCTTTTTGAAACCACAGCTCCTGCACATCAACGAAAAAGTCAGTAATCATGGCTCTTTAGCAGTCACCATTGACTGTAACGTTCTGGACAGTATCCTTTTTAAAGAAGTATGGACCAAATATTCCACCAACCCATTAAGCACACCAAACAGTGAGCTTTTGTGGATGTTCACGGTGTCTCGGTGTCTCATACACTTGAGGATTATCATCACTCCAGTTTGGTTTATTGACGTATTCATTCAACCAAAATTGAGCTTAATCGCTAAACAAAATTCGCGCGCTACCTATTTCGAACAGAACCATGATTTTCAAAATAAATTTGCACAATTTGGAGGCGTTGTTCAGGCATCAGTCTATTCGTGTTGAAATGCCAGCTAAATCATTTTCAAACTATCATCATCAAACTAAAAATAAATCACTTGACAGCTAACAAAATGGCCGGCAGTTCAAGTAGTGTTGCCAACTTAAAGTTTTATACAGTGTGTTTTTTTTAGAGCTATAAAACTTCGAATTGAAATAGAACACTAGAAAATCATTTTAATGTCCATAAATTTGGCTTTATTGGAAGGATAATTTTATGCCATTAATGTTTCAATATGATTTAGGGCATGTGGCCGCCGCGGCTGGTTCGAATAAAGACAAGTCTAGAGGTCCAATTTTCAACCACTTTTTCAAGCATTTGGGGCCACGAATGTTGGCTTCCAAGTCCCCTAACGTTTCTGGTTTGTTGGCATAGGCGAGCGACTTCACATATCCCCAAAGATCCAAAAATAGTCGGTTATCATGGCTCTATACCGGTCTCCATTAACGGTAACTGACTCTCCAGCATCATTTCGGAAGAAGCATGGCCCAATGACTCCACCAGCCCATAGAGCACACCAAACAGTCAGTTTTTGTGGATGTAATGGCGTTTTAAGGGTCTCTTCAGTCCAAATGCGGCAATTTTGCTTGTTGACGTAGCCATTCAACCCAAAATGAGCTTGCGGTTAACTTCAGGAACTGAACCATTATTTTCGAAATAAATTTGCACGATTTGCAAGCGTTGTTCATTTGTCAACCTGTTCATGATGAAATGGCAAACCAAAGTGAACATAAATCACATTAGAGTTGCCAAATTTGACCACAAAATTTCAGTTTTATCTCTATTCGAAAAACCAACCTCCTAAAAACAAAACACTCTATATTTCCTTTGGGTTTTAAGATATAACATTCCTAGACATTATTTGACTGGCAGGTCACTTTTTTCCAAAACTTCGCTGTCTCCAAGAACCCTGCAAAGTGCATTGGCTTCCTCAAGCGATGCAAGAAATATTTCACCCCTTCTAATCTGGCTAGAATCTATAGGGCGTTTATTGGCCCCAAGCTTGATTATAAAGCTCATATCTGCTACACCAATTACATAGTTGGAGCTACTGGACAGGATTCAAAAACGTGCGATTAAACTTATTGACTGTAGAGACATTGCAAAACCGCTCCAATCTCTTATCGGTACTTCCACCATAAGTTCTCGAACAAAAAAAAACAGTTGCATTCTACCCTTACAACGATCCAGGAATGCTCATCAATTCACCCTTAAGCCACAAAAGTCTTCAATCCTTTTAAGTATTCAAAAATGTCTTTAGTGCACACGATAAACAAAAAAAGATAAAATGAGCTTTAAACTTCTGTCCAGTTACGGCCACTTGTCCATTGTTTAAAATATTCTCTATCAAGGGACATGCTTCAACGCATCTGTTTATATTCATGGCTCGTTTCGTAAAAGGAGGCGGGAAAAAAAACACCCTTTTCTCTTTAGTCTCTTAAGCACATGCCAGCATTTCCATAAAAATAATGCAGCTCCACTTTGCATTCATTAAAGCCAATGACAACGATATATTTATGTATATAAAAAAGAAGGATCAAATTCACTTAGCACTTCGTTATCTCCAGCCCATACGTGGTACAATACAGAACCACTCCCGCTGGCTGAATCCTTTCCAAATGAAATCATAAAAAAGAAAATTATTCCTAAACAGGTATCTCGACGTTACGAGCATACACACTTGATGTCATAAAAATATCGTTTCCTTTCTCTAAATAACACTTCTTCCTCATCACGTCCGTTCTTGTCTGTGCTGGGGATTCTGCTAGATTACGTTTTTGGTCATAAACGTTAGCAGTTGTAGCGTAGGTAACAAGGACAACAAAAAAATTGCATCCTCGAATGACATTACTGCACAGACATTGGACACTGATGCTGCACCGGAGGGAATTTTCTTGTGCAACATTTAACATAACTTTCATCTAAGCGCGCACATAACAGTACAACACAGCACTCCACCTACATACATATGTAGCAGCATACGAAGCGAAGGAAATCCCCTAACACGGTGAATGCTTACTTCCTGATTTATGCATGGCAAATTGTCGGGAAGAATGCTTATTTTGTGTTTTACCACCCCATTTATCCTTATCATACACACTCGCTACCCGCCCGACTCAGACCCCATATGTATAGGTAGTATGTGTGTAAGGGAATGGTTGTAAGTAAACAATAAATCAGAACACAGTATGCTTCCTCCAACCAACAACTGTAAAGTCCTGCAAAATGTGTGTTATAGTCAAAAAAAAAAAAAAAAAAACTTTACTCACCATTTTGTATATTTACAAAAAATATTATCAGAAGTGCAAATAGCTCGCTGGTGTACTTCCACGAATACAGTTGCATTGTGTCGGTGCAATTTCTTTTGAATGTCCTGACGACGTCTTGTTTCCTGCAAAAGATAAAACAAAAAAAATATAAGAAACGTTATCTAATTTTTCATTTCACTCAAGATTTAGAGATAGAAAAATGATCTTTTGTCTTCGGGATTCAGATTTTCTATATTTTTTCTTCGTCTCTCTCTCTCTCTATCTCTCTATTTCTATCGTTATTCTAGAGAAAGTGGGATCAATGTGCTCTGATGAAATGTACTAAATATACGGGAGGGCGGGAGGTAGCTGGACGAATGCCAGAAAGTGAAGATACATAACTCGGAGTTATGACACAACATCTGGTGTTAAATTTCTTGCGTCGTCATTCGTCCTCTTGACAACGATAATCAACGAAGTGTAAACTATTTTTTCTGCGAAACGCATTTATATGCAACAGAGGCACAGACAAGTGCGAGAACGAATTCGAATTCTTTGGTGGAGAAAATGCAGAATGCTTTTTTATTTAAGTTGAGGATGTGATTTCGCTTGGGACCGCTACAATTGATCTCTCGGGAAAAGGAATTCATCTGCGACGATGGGGATGAATGAATGCCATGAAAATATAGAATGCGAAGAAGTTATTTGATAGGATTCGAGCAAGTAAGTTTATGTAGCACTCGCAATCCCAGTTTTACTTCCAAAATAGACAAAAATATACAGATCGAAACTCAAGGCATGTATCAAATAAAAGTAAACGAGGGACTTTTTGGTTCAAATTCTATAGTCAAGGAGAATATACAGTTTGGCTTTACTCGTCGTCAAAACTTTCAACAGCTGGTTCAGCTTTAAAAATTTGATTTATGCGAAGGACATGATGCACTCAAAATATCATTAGTTCCATCTATTGGTTCCTTAAAATAAAGTGACTGAGTTGGTATACCTGCAACGAACGCTTAGTAGCTATTCCTTGAAAATTTGAAGAAGGTGACTAGGCTTAAGACTTGATCTAAATACAAACCTGATGGCGGCAATTAACTTACCAAGCAAGCTTGTGGCTAACATTGAAGGACCAACACCATTCATGTCAATCTCTAACTACAGACAACAATTCACTTTAAGAAGAGAAGAAGAGATACGGAGGACCCAGCAGCTCTCGTAGTTGGTTAAACCTCCTGAAAGGTAAGAGAAAAGGGAGAGTATACGGGAAGAAGAAGAAGAAGGTAGGGGTGTATGAATGAGTATCAACAGGAGTTAGCCAAGCAGTATTGCGATGGAGTTTGGGAATCTTTTTATCTGGACTGGGCAACTTATCCCAAGTGTCACATAATGAATCGAGCGAAAGTATTTCAATAAAGTTTAAGCCTCTTAGGTTAGGTTAAGACAGGGGTGTGATTTAAGAGTAACCACACGACACTAGGCACCGAAGCGGGCTCATCGCAATCCCTGGGGAACTAGCTGAATTGTACAAAAAAAGAAAAAGAAAAAACTAAGCAATTTCCCATTTTAAGCATCCAATTACCCTACAAAAGCCAAGAAGGTATTTGAAGTTTTAACCGTCTTTTTCCTCCAAAGCTTCGAAGAATTTCCTACGACAACGTCAGATTACTTCGCTGTTGCAGCCTGCAGATCACGACAGTATATGACGGTCCGAATCCCTCTGTATGTTTTTGCAAGGGGCAATGCCTTGTCAGGAGTCCTACTAATATTCTAAGCTTATCCCTGTTAAGTTTTCTAAACTTCATGGAACTCTTGCAGTTGAGAAGTGGGCATGGTGCTTTTGACACCGTGTGTTTCCCAAGACTTGAGTAGACTCCTTATTATGCAGAGGGGAGGTTTCATGTCACCAACCTTACCATTTCCCTGCTCATTGCCTTCAATACAGAAGTATCCTGGCACCCAGTACAGTCCCACTCGATTCTGATTGCCTCAAAATTGTTGATTGTTGATTCCATTTCCTTAAGTGCGTCCTGGCTCTCAATGTAGATAGATATATCTCTTCCCAATATCGATATCATCTGCATTTGCTTAGCCGCCTTGAGGATAATCAGAAACCATTGATTGATTGAAACCTCTTCGTTCATTGGAAAAAAAATTGAGCGCAACCAGTCAACATGTTGATTCCATAGGTTGGTAAGAGTCCCAGAAAAGATACTGAGGGGGTACTACCCTTCCCTACCGCATCAATGCCTGATGCATTCTCTAATAATAAATGGAGCAAAGGAAGTAATACATCTCATTGATTTTTAGGAAACCTAAGGTCAAATAGTCAAACTTCACGATTATTTAAAGATTATTTTCTCTAACCGAGGCAAATACCAGGGACAGAAAATATGGTCTTGGTGCTTACACCAGCAAAACTGAGCTCGATTTTTGTATTCTTTGGCACACACTTTCCCTATTGTCCATTGCTATATATCCGGCTCATAAATTCAACTGTATGCACAATTTTGTATGCCTGTAATAAAACCTTTGACAATCTATGGAGCCTGCAACCAAAAATTACTCAGCCGTATATGGTGGACGGCTCTAACTAAAATGTTTATAAGGTTCAGAGAACAGCAGGCATCTTCGGTTCTTCTGAAATCACACTCACCTATCTTACCCCTTAATACTCATTAAAGACCCTTAAAAGTACAACAATTAAAAAATTACACCAATCAAGCAAGTCCGCCACTGGCTCGGAGGCATTTAGTTACGAGATAGAAGGCTTCAGTACAAATTAGTCTTCCTAGAGCCTCGACATTTTTTTCTCAAATTAGTTAAAAGAACAAACAAGGGCTTTTTGAAGCTGGATTAGTAAAAAAAAAAATTGTCACATCATAAGATTTAAGCTGCTAGTTCCAACTTAATGTCATATTCACTTTGGGTGATAGAAATATAAATAGGGTATAATGAGCAAATTGCAGCGTTTTCCTATATTTTCTGTTTCTACCAACAAAGTTTGTTTAAAACGAGTAATATCTTACTTTGTATCCAAACCTCTCTCAGTATGAATACAGAAAGGGCAAATATATGGAAGGTGCTCTCAACTATCCCGTTAAAAAGATTTAAGGAACAATGTTATTTAAGGAAATACTCCTTTGCGCATTTCTACATGTCGAGGGCGCTTTCGATAAAACTGGATATGACTCGATAACGCGAACAATCAGAAGTAGAGGTATCGAAGATTCGATGAACCACTGGATTCGAGCCATGCTGGAACGGAGAATTGTTACTTTCTCCTCTGAAGAACGGCCAGAAGTACAGCAGTACTCTCTCCTCTTCTCTGGTCGCTAGTATTCGACAGTCTTTTAGTCAAACTCCATAGATTACGCCATATTGACATTAGGTACGCTGATAATCTGGCCATATTATTTGTGGTAAAAACAGCTTGACGCTCACAAATGCCATGCAGAGTACATTTTACTTCAAGTTTTAGAATGGGGCAAAAATGGAGGACTCTTCATCAATTCTTGCCAAACCGTTCTAGCACCTTTAACTAGAAAAAGGCTTGTGAGCCCAAGTCCTATTTCCATTATAATAACTTCCAATGCGCACCTGGTCAACTGCAGCTGCAGAAGCTACTGTTTGACTTTCGCCGTTACATATCTTCATCCGAAAGCCAGCTTGAATATAAGTTTGAGCCAGATGAACGTGATCGAAAACAGACGTGTTTTGAACAATTCCGGGACACTGTGGCTATCGAATACACTGGACCCTAGAGGTCTGGTTTGGTACACCGACGGAACAGAAATGGAATCTGCAGTTGGAGCTGGCATCTTTTGACCCAAAACCATAGGTTTCTATAAAAATGGGAATGTGTCCCACTGTGTTGATATTCAAGCGGTTCTTCAAGCATTGTCGTCCTACAGAATGGCCTCTATGAGAGTGAAAAGCTGCTGCGATGCTCTGCAATATTTGGCCAGACTAAACGAAGTTAAACTGGGATGGGTCCCAGGCCACCAGGGAATAGCATGCAAGGAATCTGCGGACGAATGAGCAAGAGATGGTTCAGTATCCACATTCTTTAGAAACCATTTTGTTTTCCATTAACAAACAATTAACAGATAGATTTCTGGGAGCAATTACTTCATCTAGTTCTGCACGAAAGAGGGCGAACATATTCTTTGTAAATTTTCGGCACTGCATTAGATGGAAGATATATTTTTCGCACAGAAAAGGGTTCGACAGCGGAGCTGAAGAGCGCTGCCACTAAGGAAGTACGAGCCTTCAAAAGGGGGATAACGCGTCTATTAGGATAAATTACCTTATGATCCGAAAGATCATTTGGGTCGTAGTGTCTACTAACAGGGCAAGGTTTGCTCTAAAAAAAATCGCACTTTTACATCTAAAATTGGAACTTGGAGAAAGGACATAATACAGACTTGCTATTCTAAGCAACCACTCCCTAGTGAGCTAAATAAGATAGAGCCAGTTAGTTTGGCAGTAAATTTAGCGATCTAAGCTCCGATAAAAATCAGTAGACCCGTTGTTGGTAGGGCAGCTTGGCAACTGATATACAAAAGAAATGTCCCATGATCGCAATCATATACAACTGCTAACAGTGCAGTGTCAACCTTACGAAAAGGTTATCCTCCCCATTTCCGTCGATAATCTAGTGATTCGCACCACAAACCACATGTCTATCACCCGTTCACGAACATTAAATAAAAATATTTCAACAAAGAAACACAATCAAAGGATATTAAAATCAACAGGGAAATACATACAAAATGTAGCTCGCCTCTCAGGGCATACCTCGCTGCATAATGCATTCTGCAATTGTATCATTGTACCGTACACAAAAACCGAGAAGAAAACAATTTCAAATTAAAGAACGAATTAGAGAGAAACACTTTTCCCCAAATGCAAAGCTCCAGCGCACTGTTTTCTTCATACAACAGTGCATCCAACCGTAAGGCAGATGATATAGAAGACACACCTACAGGCCCTCCGTTGCTGCTCAAAGATGAATAAAATTTAAAAAAAAAAAAAAAATTCTCCTAAATGAATTCTGCTTACCTAGTCTGGGGATTTTCCTTTCTTTTCTCGGCTTCGTTGAAAAAAATTATTCTATGACGCTTGTGTCAGCTTGTCAGCACTGCACAATCTTAGACACAGAGTCTCTGACTCTCCCAAGTGACTAGACTACTTCACCACGGTCTTGAATCTTTTTCGCACCAAAAAACAGAGAAATGGAAACGAACCCGAAAGGACGAGGGACGAAGAAAAAAGTATCTATCGACGGTGTTGGGTTGTAATTTTTAATGTTCGCTGTCGTTGTCACTGACGTTGCTATTGCTACTGATAATGTTGTTGTTGCTGTTGCTGTTGCCGGTTGGTATACTTTCGAGTCGGTACGAGTTATATAACTAAAAGGACTTGGATGACTGTTTTCATATGAGAATCCATTTATCTTTGCGTGCAAGAAGCATACGATGCTACAGCGTAATATTCAACAGCGACGTGTGTACTGTGTATGTCCTTCTCGTCCTTGTCCTTTAAAGCATGTAGATAGTAGTCCTTTAGCATTCACATACTTGTACGTACATATATTCATGGTATCTTTAGTGTAATGAATTACAGTCTAATGACATCGCCCATATTCGTGGTATGGTCCTTGTGTTTGCTTCTGGAGGACTTTGTCTAGAACTCACCATAGGAGAAGAAGAAGAAGAAACAGAGTTTTCCAGAGAACGAAAACTTATCGCTAAGCCAAGTTTAATGGTGATTCGTAGGACAACGACAAAAACGACGAGCGCCAAAGGATTAATGGGATTCAGGGCGGAGATGGTGCTGTATATTTTTATATTTTTTTTTTGGTAACGAAGCGAATGATGTTTTACGAGTATTAATAGTTCAGTTAATGGTCGAAGAGAGTATCTTGTGGTCGTATGTAGCCGACGAGTTTCTTGACTTTTCGCTCTAGTTGTGGCTGAGCAGTAGTTGGTTGAGGTTTTTTTTTTCGTCTCTTTTTGTGGATTGCCCGAGGAAAACTTGTGCTAGTGCTTAGACTTTATTGAACTGCGTCAATCTAAAAAGAGACAGAAAGGAAGACTTGAAGTTAGTGCCGCGACTGCAGTTTGGTCTTTTTTTTTTTGCATCACTTCTCGTAGATGGGACTAAAAAACTTAGTTTAACATTTGGAAATGTACTCGTCGGTCGCTGTGAATGTCAATGATGTTGGTAAAGTGAAAGAAGTAGACTATCACGGTAGCTAAGCAGTTTTATAATTAGGTTTCCAATATATTTGGCTGGTTGATGGGTTATGGGGCGAAGGACTGCAAAAACATCTCCTAATGGTATCCGAAAAATGCTCTTTAGTACGTGCAAACTTTAAAGTAAATAGATGGAAGCAAAACGGGGTAGCTACTTATGCAAGAGTTTTTGCGAACTTAAGGTCGTTCAATCAGGTGTAAAAGTCAACACTTTATTAGACGTTTAACTAGAGTAATTAAGGGTAGGTGGAACTTTTTGCAAAAGTAGGCACTGTTGTCTATCTAAGAGTAAGGCTTTAAGACCTTATAACGGGTGATCCAAGTAGAGATACTTTTTTCAATAGCCTTTTTTGACAGATAACGTGTGAGTCGTATCATGCTGTCATGTTATTTTTGTTTAGTATTGTTTGGCATTTCATAATGGAAAGACTTACGCGTGAACAAAGTTTACAAATTGTTCAACTTTATTATGAAAATTCACGTTCTGTGAGGAATGTGTTTCGTGCACTTCACTCAACTTATGGTCAACATAATCGGCCTACTGAGCGTACTATTCGCAACACCATCACCCATTTTGAGACCCAGCATTCATTATTGGATAATATTCGACCGAATAGACCACGTCCAGCACGCTGTGAAGAAAATATAGCGGCCGTAGCTGAGAGTGTACACGAAGACCGTAGAGAGTCGATTCGGCGCCGTTCGCAGGCCGCAACTCGGACCGACGTATGGAACGACTTGGCGCATTTTACGTCAAGATCTTAAATTGAAAGCGTACAAAATACAGCTTGTGCAACAACTGAAGCCGCTCGACCTTCCCAAGCGACATCGCTTCGCTCTATGGGCTCTTGAAAAGTTCCAAGAAGATCCGACGTTTTCGAGGCAAATTTCGTTTAGCGATGAGGCCCATTTCTGGCTCAATGGGTATGTAAACAAACAAAATTGCCGAATTTGGGAAGAAGAGCAACCTGAAGAGATTGAAGAACTGCCACTTCATCCAGAAAAAACAACGGTTTGGTGTGGTTTGTGGGCCGGTGGAATCATCGGTCCATATTTCTTTAAAAATGATGCCGGTGCGAACGTAACCGTCAATGGCGACCGTTATCGTGCCATGATAACCGACTATTTGATGCCTGAAATTGAAGCTCGTGATCTCGGCGACATTTGGTTTCAGCAAGACGGCGCCACTTCCCACACATCGCATCAATCAATGGACTTATTGAGAGAACATTTCGGTGAGCACATAATTTTACGTTTTGGGCCGGTCGATTGGCCACCAAGATCGTGTAATATCACACCGTTAGACTTTTTCCTGTGGGGATATGTAAAGACAAAAGCTTATGCCGACAAACCCGCTTCGATTCAGGCCTTGGAGGAAAACATCACGCGTGTCATTTGCCAGTTACCAGTCGAAATGCTCGAACGAGTGATCGAAAATTGGACTCAACGGATGGACCATCTGCGACGTAGCAACGGCCAACATTTGATAGACATAATCTTCAAAAACTAAATGCCAAAGAATGTTCTTTCAAATGATAATAAACATTCTCCATTACATTTGAATTTTCTGTGTTTTTTTCTTTAAAAAAGTAGGGAACCTCGAAATGGATCACCCTTTACAACATGGATTTAGACTTTGAAGTTATAGCTAAGGTTATGATATTTAGGAAGGGAGGAAGTCGTTTTTGTCTCAGGATGAGATAGGATTATATTGGCAGTACAACCACTTTAAACTTAAGGCTGAAAAGGCATTTGGCACAAAATAATTTAACATGGAGGACCTGGATGAGTACAAAAAGGGTCATATAGAAATTGCTTGAAGCAACATCGGGATCGTTTATATTTTACGCATCCCCGCATAACTCGTGAAAATGACTAGAAGGATCAAGTCGAGAACTACAAAGATGGGAAGACTGTTTTAGAGAGCTCTGGACATGTCGTTCTTGGAGACTGGCTAATTTCACGCTTAAGACTCGCATTTGGCTCGGAAGCTCAAGGCTTAGTATAAAGTTGGACAATGTTTATTATTGGAGAACAATTATATTCGACTTTCTACAAAACTAGGACAGAAGTTCACGATAAATTGAACTAATTTCAAGATAAAAACAGTAATATAATCCAGGAGAGAGTCTTCTAATATTCAACGTACTTTATAATAATGCAGTATACGCGAGGAGGGGTTTCTTATTTTGTTTGCGATGAAACTTGGAAACATTGAGAGCATGCATCGTCCTGGGGTTGTACCAAAACATATAACATACAAAAGTGCTAGGAACAATTGTAAACGGCCCGTGGTATTTCAGAAACAGTGATATCTTTCGAGACTTAGGTATGTCTACCGTCGAAGACGAGATAAAAACATTTGCCCGTAGGCAACGGACTCGCCTTTATGACCATTGCAATAACGACATGCTACAAATCTAAAAGACCTGGTTCAAACAGTAGTCCGGAAAGAATAAGGATTAACATTGCTAAAATTCAAAGTTTAAGAAACCAAGTAGTTATTTTGAAAAAAAAATGGACTCATAAGGGCTCAGTTGGTATTGTCCTGCTCAAAGAAGGGACCTTACGAAAGCATTATTACTTGATGAGCGTGAAAGAAAGGTAGCTTGAAAAACTTTTGGATCAAACTCTTTTGCAATATTCCAATGCTCCTAAAGAAGGCTATAACACCGCCGAGTATTTTTAAACGTCTTGCTAATTATGCCGCCTTGAAGGTTTTATTTGCACATGCCTAGGCAGTAAGATTTTGGATAGAACTAAGTACGATTGGCTTTTAGATGTTGGCTCTGGCTGCAGTGATTTGCGTTCTAGGAGTTTGTTTTATTCTATGAGATGAGTTCCATCCTGCGATATCGGTTATTTCAGTTTCGAGTCTGCAGGCATCAGATAAGCAATAAATCCGCTCTGATTCAAGTATTAAGTTTTTATTCGTTTTAGGTGATCCTTACCAGCATCACTTCCAACCAAAGGTGCGATCAGACGGTCATCCAAACATGTCATCCGGATGCCATCCATAAGTACATAAAAACCAACATAAGTAAAGAATTCATTCGCTAAGCAATAGAATTTGTACTCTGTCGACCTAGACTAAGACCTATGTATTTGAATTAGGGAGTATGTAAGCATGAATTGTAAAATATTTTGTTTCGGGTCAATTCTTAATCAACGTTCCACGACAGTGGTGACTTTTATTGTTCTCATTGAAACTTAGTTCTTCCCACCCCCAAGCCCTAAGCAAGCGGGAACGATAAAAAAGTTATAAAAGAGTGAAATAAACAAGAACTAGGTTTCATAAACATACAATAACTCTCTTCAATTAATAATTGTGGCCATCTTGCCTTCAGTATGAACCCATTTAATACCTTTACAACTCCATGGTTTTGCAGTTGTCCTTCTTCAAATTCGTTGTGATGTGATTTGTAATTTTTTTTGCTGTCATGTCTTCAACAAGCAGACATTGTAAAAGTTTATTGTAAAAAAGTAAAACGGAAGTTTTTTTTTAATATTTTCGCCGGTTGACCAAAATTTTGCAACAGAACATATATTCGTTTTATCAATTTTGAATTCGCTTTGAATTAGCGTTATAGGATGTAACTAGACGATGTTGGTTCCTGTCAAACGTGATCGAACGTGATTGTAGTGTAAAAGACTTTTGAAGGGAGGTGTTTTTAATGAGTACGAATCTCACACTATTATGATCAAGCACGGCCGGTCCTCATATACCCTCGGAAAAAAAAAAATTACATATATGTACATTTTACATACATATTTCCTAAAAAAACAATTGGGACTTATGTCTTTGTCGTTATAGTAAATAAAATGCAACAAAATGTACGGGTTAAGTTAGGTGTACCTGTTTGGATACATTGGGAAAATCTTCCACATGCTATAAATGCTATCGAAGAAGATGATCGAAATTTCATGTTTGACATTGCAAATATAGACTCAGACGCAGATTACAATACATACGAGGGCGAAATAGACACAGAAAATTTGGATAATTATGTTCCAGGTAACATTGAACTTTTCATTAGGTATGAGGATTTCGATAGCTAGTAGACTGGTCCAAAATGCGGTTCTGATAAGACGATGAACCGTTCTTATAACTTTGAGGTAACACAATAAATCTCCAGTCGAAATATTTGAAACACCATTTGATAATGAGGTAATGGAATTGATCTTGAATCAAACTCGTCTTCATAATACTTATACCATTGATTTCAAAAAGGACACTTTAAGATTTGTATAGGTATTATTTTCTGAAGTGGTTGCCACTCAATGCCAGGAGTCCACAATGTGGTCATGAGATAAATCCCCAAAACACCGAACTTGTGCTGTGTACAAATAAAAGGAACATACCATAATTAGGACCGCCAGCTATCGAGGGGATCCCTCTAAAGGTTCTGGAGTGCGCGAAGTATCTAGGTGTTATCCTTGCTAGGAAACTTAACTTCAGGTTGAATGTCAATGAACGGGTAAAGAAGGCAGTAAATGCATTTTGTGCATGCAACTGCGTCTTTGGCAGAAGGTTGGGATCAAAACCCAAAGTAATTCTGTGGAGGTACAGGGCAATTGTACGACCGATATTCAAATAAAACAGTATAGCCTGGTGGCAAGCTGCAGACAAATCTTAAGTTAATGACGAAAATACAGAGAGAAATACCAACAGCTGCGCTGGAAGTGATTCTAAATTTGCTTCCTTTGGATCTATACTTGCAAGAATCAGCTGCCAACAGTGCATATGGATCAAAGATGGCTTATTTAACAGATCCCGGTCTATTCTCAGAGAAACTAAATGTACGTGTCTTCAAAGCTGAGGTTCTGGCAATAGCGGAAGCGGGTATTACTATATTCATTGATAGTCATGCGGCCATAATAGAACTTAGTGCTGTCGATGTCTCTCTGCTGGGTTCCTGGATACAGGGACAAAACTGGTAATGAGATGACTGGCGAGCTTGCAAGAAAAGCATCCGAAATGGATCAAGACCTTCAGTCGATGAAACCGCCACTCTACAATCTCAGAGAACGAGTGGAATACAAGATCAGAATAAAGGTCAATAAAATTATGGCCTGAGTATAATAGGAGGCGAACAAACAAGCTCTTAAAGTATAACAGAGCATCACTGTCTAGGCTAACCACAACTTCCCAAAACCCACAGGATGAAACTAAATCTCAAGGATGACTACATTTGTAGAGGCGCGAGGAAACGAGGAGCTATACGAGGTCACACCTCTGTCACTTGAGGAGCAGAACGCTTGGAAGTTTCTTCTTCCAAGGCATTGTAGAATTATCAAGATTGTCTTTTCAGGTTCCTAGAGACATCAGGATGGCTTGACAACATTGGGCAGTAAACAGCGTTAGGAAGGAACCATAGCAGAGGCCTCAGCACCGGTGGGACGCTTCTCTCCCATGTTTTTCGAAGTGTTGCCGTAATTGCATACTGCGATTCATACGTTCCATACATTATAAGGATACCAATTAAAATATCCATGTCCGATTAAGATCTGGATGACGACCGCTCTATCCATTTATCGATACCTGTATCGCAGTCTTATTTCTCCCATGATAGGAGATCCACGTACGCAATACTCGCAGTCATACATATGGATGGCATTGGTGATCGACATTTTAAGTTTTCTCGCCGTGAGCGTGGTAAACGATAAAGAAGACTTTACAGACTTTATTTGCTTCTAAAATGTATGGGCTATTCCAAGATAAGGTACTTTACTGCCCTCTCGCTTATTATGTCTTAAGAACCCACCTAGAATGCTACCTTTATCAACATGTCGGTATTTTCCGCTAGCTTAACTTAAACAATTTTATTGGTGCGGTTCGAGTTCACTATTTATTTTTTTAAGTGATTTCTTCATAGCAACGTAGAAGCCAATAGTATCCCGTTGCTGTTATGCACCACCAGCTTATCACATATCACTCAGCGTGATATCCTTAAGATTAAATAAGTTGCTAAATTATGAGTGATAAATTCATTCTGGGTCACCTTGCACCTTCCAGATTCAAGCTCATCATAAGTGGCTTAGTTGCTTGTGGCTTAGTGAAAAGTATGTTGGACTACTGAGTCAGGAGTTAAGTTCTAATCCCACCTCAAGCGAAAATCTGAGAAAACCACCAATAGAAGGCTTATCTTGTCATGAAAAGCTACTCAAATTGATCGTTCAGAATTGGAATTAAATAAAGGCGGTGATTGGAGATGTTAGGCCTCAGGACCTGTAAGAATTCTTAACGCCTTTAATTCATTTAAAATATTATTTTATGAGCTCGCACCCCGAGTATCTACTTGACTGATTTCCCTACAAACAAAAAGAACTCATTAAAAAAACAAGCCAAATAAACCGCCAGCTACGATGAGTCCACATCATCTATCGCGTCTCTATGATGGCTTTAATTTTCGCAATGCCATTACCCAAACAATGATCCCAAACTAGCCCATCTAACATGGTCGATATTGTGTGTACCGGTATCCATTCTACTTCAATGGCACGATGATTATGGTATATTCTGGTTGAAACGAGCGATGCATTCGCGATTCACAAATCAATTTCCAAATCCTGGCATCGTTGCGCCAAACGAAGGACAGCGCCAAAGTCAATTTTATTCAAAACACACAAACACAAACACAAGCATAGATACAATGCCAATCGAAATGGCAATTGTGGGCAATTTAGCCAATAGATCGTTGTAACAATCGATGTTTGTCAATCTACATTCACTGATTGGCATGTATCGGTTTTGTTTGTATAGTTTGGACCGTATTTAGTCGAGGAATATTTTCTGACGCATCCGTTGTTGGTTTTTCATTTGAATTTGTTAACCAGCCGCGCAATTCGACTAATTAGGTTATCCAGTTTATCTAATGACATCATAAATTCATTTTATTTGCCAAGCACACTGGCTGTATCGAACTTCATTGGGCCAGTTCGGGGTTGACCTCGTATTTAAGCTGCAGCATGTACATATATAAGCTCCTCGATTACCATTTCCATTTGATTGAAAGGCAAAATTTAATTCACCACTTAATTGCACAGTTTCGTCTTTTTTTTCTGTATTTTATTTTTATTTCCTGTACGAGGATATTGAATATCCTTTTATTTGAGTTGGCAGCCCCTTTAGTATGGTATTACTGTGCTGCCAATCTGGTGCTGTTTCAAAGGGAGGAGCGGGACGCGAAAAGTGGTTACAAGGTCGACAGGTACATTTTCTTTTCAGTGTCAAAACTGTAAGTGACGTAAAAGGCATCAAGCCCATTGACACATACACATGTTTGTCGCTTTTAAAAATCTATTGAATTATTAAAGTGAAAATGTCAAAAAGTTGATAAATAAATGGAATTCATTCAGCCTTGAGCCGTTAATAGCATCAAACAAAATTCTGTTTTCGACCTGTAGGGGATCGTGAAAAAAAAACACACACACACATGCTGCAAAAAGGGAAAGGTGGCGCGAGAGTTTCTTTTAATTATGAGCAATATTTTATGCTGGAAAGTGACATATCCTCAACAAGCCATTACCACTTCAACACCGATGAGTATGAGTACACCGATAGCCAGGGGTATGGTCATATATTATTCATGAAAATGTGAAATTTAACTACAGGTACAGGTTGGGCCAAAAAAAATTTGCATGTAGACAAAGACATATTTCTGTTCGTCTTTGGTGTGCGGTGTTAAGTTCATGTGTGAAGTAAAGCTGATTATTGCCTTCTGTTTACCAGAAAGGAACCGAAAGCCGACTCACTTAGACCAAAAAGAGGTCTGTTGTGATACCAAGTGGATCTAAACTTGTACTACTCTCCTCGTTAAACCATTTGGAGCTCCGGATATGTGACAGATCTTTAAGATTGTCATGGAAGAAGGACCTTACCTTTATGGGAGGGAGCAGGACAAGAGCAAAGAAGGTGTATGATGGTCTCCTCTTCCTCCTTGTCATATCCTTCTAGAAGACAGTCTCCAGTGATGACACTTACTGTAGAGCCGAGGTGCTGTTTAGAGAGATCAAACACCAGAGACCGTTTCAGATTCAGCTTAGGCCAAATCCGCTTTATCGCTACACAAGTTGTGCAACTTATCCACCTAAGGTTAGTTTTCTCTATAGCTTCTAATTTTATCATTAGTTTGCATGTGGCAATTGTCATGCCAAGGAGTCCTAATCAGGTGAAATATCAGTCAGTGTGGTTCCGTGCTTTGCGAGTTCGTCGGCCTTGCAGTTCCCTAAAATATCTCAGTAGAGGTGTATGTTAAATTGCTATGACATCTCCTTAAAAGAGGATCAAATTTTAAGCTTTGCTGTCAGAGAAGATTTTGATATATCTAGCGGATATCAAGTTTCTTTTCAGCCAAGATAAGGCTTCTTTAATCGCCATGACTTCCACCTGCAACACACTGCAATGATTGGGTAGTCTAAACGAGAGACTGTGAAAGAAAACGTACACCACCAACCCCCTCATCAGTTTCTGATCCATCGGTGTAAAAGTGGATCGATTTATTTCTTCAAAGGAGATTTCTAGAAAGAAGATTATTTACTTACTTCCTTCAGATACAGCAGACTTCATTACTTTGGCATCCGCGATGACTTGGTCTTTGAATGGCGGTTCGGTCTTCCTTGGCGTTCCATACCTTAGGGTGGGGATTCGGAAATCCAACAGAAGGCAGCATTATTTTGCATTCGCTCTTGTTGAATTTTATCCGAAGTGATGAAATTCTTTATTACTTTGAAGTTGCTGCTGTTAATAATTCAATTTTGTCTTAGGAGGAGTTCAGATGCTTGTTTGTTGGTTGATCGCTTATATGTAATTAGTCTTGTCTTCATTTACTTTAAGACCGAATATTTTCACTAAAAGCGCATTTCCTAGCCAAACCCGCGTGCATATTTAAGTTAAGTCTAACTCCAGCATTAAAGCCAGACTTTATTTTAAAAACTTTGGCTGAATCTAAATAGTTGCATGACAAAATCGATCTATTAAGCTAAGGATCTGTGTAAAATCCCTGCTTTTTTATAGGGACCTTCTTCTTATCCTTTCACCTGGTTCCGTATTTTTCTCTTACTGCTCTTACTGCAACATTTACATTTGTGGTATAGATCTCGGTATATAAAGCGTACGCCAGCAAGATCCAAATGATTAGTTTTGAAAGTCACAGAACCTCTTCCTCGATAGGGTCTTCAAGCTCGTCGGTAATCGTGTGTGCGACTTGATTTCTGACTCGCCTAACTGCAGAAATAAAGTAAGCCTAAAAGTTTTCTTTTACTTTACGCTTCCAGCAGAGGAGTTTATCAATTTGCGGTACCCAATTGTTTCGTTAAGAGTATCTTCCGTCTAATACCATATTTCAGCTCTTTTGTCTACCTTTTACTCGTTCTTGTACTCCTGTCTGTCTGTCTCCAAGAATCACTTTGACGCACTATATAGTAAGTTTGGCTATATTTTTTCGGGACAAAGATATTGAGCCAATTCTTCCAATAACTTTGGTAACACCCTCTTAACTTCTTACTGCCCCGAAAACGTCTTATTGACGTAATGTTTTGTTGCTTTGTATTAGAAGCTTTACAACTTGTATGGGTCATCACTTTACGATACTGCTGAATTCACCCACCACTCGTTCGACTTTTAAGACCATCTAAGCCATCAAAGACAGATCATTAGGCTCGTATTTTTTTGTCTTCAACTTCAGCATCTTAAGTTCGGTTGGACCAGACTAGTACCCGTGTTTACCGCGAAGGAAGTAAAATAAACATCCTACGTGACAAAAAACCTCTCCGCACCTCTTTCAAATTGTTCAAGCTGTCGAAGAACAGTGCCTCCATAGAATATAAGCAGTATTCCTGGATGTCTGGTCAATGGTTGCAAAAGTCATTAGAAGAAACTCCTAGCTCAGAAGTCATGTTTTCAATGTTGCAGTATTTGGTTAATACTCCGACGAGCTACTGGATTTCGTTTCTGTCAAAGGAAACTAAAGTCTTTGATATCATACTACAGATGACGGCAAGCAGCCTGCGGGTTATGGCGGAAACGGACTTACCACTTAAAATGTTTTTTTCCCATTGCTGGTAGTTCTATTGCAAGGACGGTCTGAGCTGCCCTCTTAACAGCACAGACTTCCATTTAGAAGTCACTGCAGTAATTCGCTAGTCTGTAGGACTGAAGACTTCTGATCCTGTTCCTTTATACATTCTTGAAGTAAAGATGACAGTATTGAGGATTAGATCGTTGAATGTTTTTATACCCTATCCTAAGGGTATATTAATTTTGGCACATAGTTTGTAAAACCCCTTAATATTCATCGTAGACCCATAAAAGTATATATATTTATGATCAGAACCAAATCCTAAGACTATCTAGCAATGTCCGTCCGTCCGTATGAAATTTTTAGGCCTTTAAAATTAAGCTAGGAATCTAAAATTTGAACCACATACTCCCTAGGGCTCCGAAATGGTTAAGTGTAAAATTTTTTTGAATACACCCACTGCCACGCCCACAATTTAGAAAAAACCGTTTTAAAGCTAAACTTAGAGAGATAGAGCATTATAGCCTTCAGAAGATACGAAGGCACTGCCCTTCTTTATAAGTTTGTCATATAAAGTTTGTTGCCACGCCTACTTTTTGTGTGCGTTTTTCACTAAAATGCTGTTTTCTTCGAAAATTTTCATAGAAAGCGAATAAAATGTTTAACAAGATATTTACACAATATTTTTTCCAACATATCGTCCGTAAAAAGATTTTTTCCACGCCCACTTTTTGGGGGGCGTTTTTTTTCCAAAAAACCTTTTTTTTTTTAATTAATAGAACTAAATAAAATGCTATCCATCATCTTCTTAATGCTTTTTTCTTTGTGGCATATAGGGATATGGATAGGGTATCATACTGTTCGCCCCAAGCGGACTGTAGCCTTTCCTTATGTTTTGAAATTTATATTTCTCTTCTTGACCGAAAGAACCGGGCATCTACGTGTTGTTCTCGCTCAGTCTGAGAGTATCTTTGGCTGCTTAAATGGTTCTATGATTTTCTGAAACCGAAAGACCGCTAGCATCCGCCACCGTTAAAAGTTCGTATTAAAAGATATCCCAATAAAATTATGTTAGGAGGGCAGTTTTGCACAAGATGCAAATTTTACCCAGAAGCCGTGAAGGAACATTGTGAATGCCCTCTTTTGTACATGTAAGGCTATCCCAAGTCCATAAGATCTTTTACAGTTATTTTCAAAAAACCTGTAAAAGATCTTATGGAAAACGATTTGGCCCACTTTAGCGAAGTTATGCACTTCCCTTAAGACCTTTGTTCACAGGCTCTATACAAGTAATAGTTTCTTCTTAGATGTTACTTTAAGAACTTTTAGAAGTTATTACGGAAATCTAAACGAAATAAAAAAAATTCGCACATATTTACATAGTTTTTTATTATATTTTTCGTTTTGATTTTATATAGGGTCCGCCATTTAATGCTTTTTTTGTCAACTAGTGCTTATTTTGCGAATGGTAACACTTACCTCATGTCTGATTTGACAGATAATTAGTTTTATCCTTCCGCTGAACGAATTTGGTTGTGTATACGCTTGAACAACGCTGGGAAATATTGCGACCTAGCGACATAGAGAAGATGCCGATTTTGCCAAAAAAATTATCTTTTCAGATAAAGCCCATTTTGATCATGGCGGGTATGTAAACAAGCAAAATTGTCGCATTTGGGGGCACAGAAAACCCGCACGCATACATTGAAAAGCCGATATACCCAAAACGAGTCACTGTTTGTGACATTTTTCTTCGAAAATGAGCAAGGAGTGGCCGTTACAGTGGCCGTAAAAATTAGACCGATCGTGTAGGCGACTGCATGGCCAGCCGAGGCAGCCATTTGAATGAAATTATTTTCCATTATTAACCGGAAGGATTGTACTTGCAAATAAAAAAAGAAAATTGAGAAAAATTCAGCAGTTTTTTTTTTATAGCATTTAAAAAAAAAAAGTTATTTGGCGGACCCTATATTGATCGCATTAATATTTTCCATCATTTGAAAGCGTCAAGTTGCTTTTGAAAGTTTATCTGAAAAGAAAGTAAATGAATTAAATTGTTGTCCAGGTTGTCCAGAATTCGAACTCGAGACCATTCGCGTACCAGCCCAAAACGCATCCACTGGGTCAAACGGATTAACACACAGTGAAGATTAAAAATTGATAAGTTGATACTATTTCATCGTCTTAAACATCGTAGATGTACCTAGTTATATAGGATTTTACGACCTTGACGCCGACAATAATTTCATGTTATTTAAAAAAAAACTGAACTGATAAAAATTGAATTAAGAAGAAATAGGTATTGTTTATAATAAATCCCACTGGAGCTAAACAAATATTATTTGGCTATTAAATATTATCATTCGCAAACATTTTGTTATATTTTTGGTTTCCTATTTATAGTCCTTATCTAAGTCTATGAGAGCCTTCCGTGGTCCATGAAATACATACTGAAATAATTAATAATTTCTTCTACTTACATAAGTATCTAAATGATATTTAAACCCAGGTTCAAATCTCCACTATATTGATTGTATGACATGCTTCTATTCACAAGCCTTGTAGAGAATCTTGTTATTGACTTGGAATAGCAAGCTTTAAAGAAGCTATTACCTTTCAGACCTCAACCAACTAACTTCGAAAGGCCTCGTTAAATAAGAATATCTCTCCCTTCTGTAATCAGCTTGTGAAATTGTTTCCCAAAAGCTTTAAAGAAACATTTTCTGAAAGTATATCTTGAAAAATAGTGAACATCTATAAATAAGCCTTATGACAATACAACAGAAGCAACAGCTTTGCACCTTATGGAAGGTAAATTGTTAGTTGTGATGTGACGGACAAAACCACTTCGATTTGTTGAGTCGTCCAGACTTTCGAAGGACCGTGCTCCCATGCAGGATGAGTGGCGTTCCTGTAGAGCTGGGCAGTGGCATAGAAGATGTTTCACGGACTCTATTTCCTCCTCGCCTCTGCAGCTTCTCCAGAAGTCATTTCCGAAGAGCCGTAGCCTTTTAGCCATGTATCCGGATTTGACATCTGTTAAGAGACACTAGCGACTTTGATGTTAACAAAAGGCCACCGACTTCGGGTTATGACGATGATTGATCTACTTATTGACAAGGGATTTCAGAATATTGTTGGTCCAGATAAAAATCTTAAATTTTCCTATAAAGTACCGTAAATCTTCGACGAGGTTACCAAATACCAAGAACAGAAGAATAGCAATACGTACAGCTACGTATGCGTCGGAATCTTCTTATTATTACGAAAAAATAAAAAAAACTAATTGCAAGGAAAATCCCACCTCAACAGACGACTTATTGATTTTATATTTTTACCCCATTTCATATTCTCCTGTTAACTTTCGCCCTCAACTGTACGAGCAGCTACATTCATTCATATATAGCCACCACACTGCATTGCCAAAAGTTAAAACGAACTACCCACGTTTTCGGCGCTCGAAAGTGGCTTCATTTTGATATTCATATATCCTTCGCCTAGGAAATGTTTTTTTTTTTTTTTTTTTCTTTGAAAATACAAGTCTCTCTATCTACACTTTTATATTTTGCCTGTATCTTCTAATACACGCGAGAATATAATAGGTTCGTGAAGGTGAGGTACAACTTAATGAGAAAAATATAACAAAAACTTTACACACTCACTTTCTCGTTATACCAAATCCGCAGCCATGGTAAAAATTTGATGGCATTAAGGATGAAAATGAGATACATCTATCTATCCGTGTGTGCAAGTAGAGATGTGCAATCACGAAGAAGCCTTGACTTAAATTGACTTCAATTCAGTTAAGCGACCCCACCCCTTTTTTCATTTTTTCATGAGAGCGAGGAGGAACGAAAATGTATCACAAAAAAAAAAAAAAAAAAAAAATATTAAGTATACGCCTCGTTGAATACGCTCGCTCATGTGTGGTGGGGTAAAACTAAAAACTCAACTACACGATGAGGAGTGAGATAAACGTGCCCGAGAGTGATACTTCATTTTGCGCAAAATGAAAGGTATCAGCAATATAATCATATTCCCACGGTTTAAAAGGATGAAAAAAAAAAAACGAGAGACAAAAAACAAACAAAAAAAAAACACCAAGCAGACCACCACACATGAGGTGGTCGTAGTCGTATGACGTGTGTTGTTTTGCCGAGTTACGAGTTACTATCTGCCTCTTTCAGGATAATGATGCGTTTTCGCCTTGATGATGATGAAAAGGGATTTAATCCTTTATTCTGTTCTCTGTTGTTGTTGTTGCTGCGCTTTGTATGTTGAAATAAAACATCAAATCATTGTTATTATGATTTTTACTTTTCTTATTGCCGTTGGAAGAAAAAAAATGGAATAAAAATTGGTATTTGGGATGCGCCAACATCACCAGCGGTATTTGTGGTTTTGCTTTTGAAAATATAAAATGTTTAACGATTCCATATCCCATCGAGGGCAAAACAATAGCTACGGAAGTTGGTCTTTTTTTTTTTTGCTTTGTATGAGATGAGGTTTACCGCATTCACCCACTCGAATGTGGGGCCCGTGGGCGGGGGTGGTGAGTAATAAAATATTCTGTAAATGCTGTTCGAATTTGGAAGGGTAGATAATGGCTCGTTAGAGTGGAAAATAAAATTTTAATTTGATATTCGATTGAATAGACATCGTTTAGGCTGGCGGCGGCCCGCGGCTGCATGGGATGAGGGTCAAAAATTTTACCAGCAGTAAATTTACAATGAATGTCAACGGGTAGGGGCTTAATTTGTTTTCAATTTGAATGCTGGAAAGCGGTTTCTTTCTTTCATATTTTTGTTTGTTCAAAAAATAATCGACATGTTTACGTAAAATAAATTTATTTTTTATTTTTTATTTTGGCTGATGGCAGGCATGTTCAGCTCGTGTTCAGATTTGTATTTGGATTTCATTAGTCATGATTTTTATTTTGTTTCAAATGGATTTTGGCACTAAAAATCGCATTAATTTTTTATAATAGAAATGAATGTGGTCGAATGGAATTTATCAGTGTATTTTCAGCTATCGATTTGTGGGGGTTTTTTTTTTAAAACAAAATATGTATATGACCATTTATACGGCGTTGGTATAAATATTTAATTAATTTTGATTCAATAATTGAGAAGAACTAAGTACGTGGTGGTGTGGAAATGCTAATATGGGATTGCCAACGAAACGCAAAACGAACGTCCATGTAGCAATTAGTTTTGCTAAGTGGTGTTGCTGTTTATTTTACAGATATATAGAGAACGATAGCTACGAAAAAAAGTGAAACACCACAATTTGACAAGCTTTAATTAATTTTGTCCGAGTTTTTTTGTTTGCAAGTTCTATAAATTGGGTAGCTTGAGGATGGAGATCGCGTTTGGACTTCCACAACTAATCGGAAGGCTTCAGAAAGATTTTGGGCCCGGAAAACATTTCGCGTGGTTAGTGCTAGCCAGCTAGCCTTGGACTATTATCGCACTTATATCGGACTTATATTGCACAAACCAATTCGAAATAATTTTTTTTTGACCCTGGACGGCATGAAATCAGTCACTTTAAGCGAGGTACTGCACTAGAGCTTTATGGAGTTGTGCAATTTCAGGTGCCCTTTTTGTTGCCCATGGCTATAGTGATTTTTGAATAGATTTTCAACCTTTACAAACCACACTTGTGAAGAGAATGTGATATGCAGGACTATAATATGTCGGTATGTTCAGTGGGTGTCTTTTGGGCGTGGACCGCACATTTTGTGAAATAATCGGGAACAGATCCAGAGAACGGAAATTGCTTTTCTTGGGGTCTTGGCTAAGTATGGGTGATTTTTGGAGAATTAAGTTTTTCAGGTTGGCAACACTGGCTTGTAACGGCGTCCAAACGTCATCTGTCAAAGTGAAAAGTTTTCAGTATACTCTGCTACTTAATAATTTTTTTTTTGTCGGAGATTGCTACTATCCGATGTATCGCTCAGACACAACTACATGTCCATTGTACTACCAATCAGACACCTTACATTAATTTACTTAGTTTACCCGTCTTTCGAAAAAAAACGAGAAGGAGCTTCAGTAATAAAGAGCTTAGATGTTCGGCACTCACCACGTCAGCCCCGAAGATCCGCCACCTGATGCGAGCATAGGCCGGACAACTGCAGAGAAAGTGTTCTGCTGTGTCATTCTCCTCACCGCAAGCAGTCGAACATCTTGTAAGCCTTGGACTTTACTTTCAAGAAAGACGCCCGATTTCTATTGCAGCTCGCACCTTCGACCCATAGATTTGTTGCTATCCTAGCATCACAACCATGCAACCTCTCTCTTTCCATAATGCTGAATTTAAGCATTTTGTGTTTGTTTAACACATTCCGGTAAGCCCACGAATTCGTATGCACACTAGTCGGGCAGCTTAAGGATGTTAATTGTGTTGGTAGGCTCAGCTGGATATTAAAAATGTTCTAGTCATGTTTTTTCCTCTTTAGTCGCCTTTTACGACAAGCACAATTTTTAGAGGCTTCATGGATATCCTTATCCCATCCCTACGTCGCCTTTCAATTTTTAAGAATAATGAATTTATTAAGAAAGTTGTTGTCATATACAATAACACCTTGTACATCATCTCATCTTTATCATTATCATCTTATTGTTTCTTCATCCAAATACTAAGCGTTGAATGCACGTCGATGTCAATCGATCGAATACTTACTTAACGCGCTCCCGACCCGTGAAGAGTCCCTGTCTGAGATACGGCAGCCTTCCAGTTGTCCAGACCAAGCGCTCTGGCATCCGCGATGGCTTGGTCTTTAAAACGGAGGTTCGGTCTTCCTTGTCGTCTCGAACCTGGGGGCTGGGATTCAAAGATCCCCTTGGCTGGAGCGTTGTTGTCCATTCGCCCGATGTGGCCGAGCCAGTCGACGAGTTTTGGCTTTTCGGACTACATCCACATCTTGGTACAGTTCATAGAGTTTGCGGTTGTATCTTCTTCTCCATTCGTCCTCCTCGCACACAGGACCAAATATCCATCGAAGGATCCCAGTATTAACTCTCCTTTCCTGCTTATCGTCCAGCACTTGGCGCCGTATAGCAGAACTGGCAGGATAAGGGTTCTGTAGTGCATGCAATTTGTCCTTCGAGTTCGGAGTTTTGAACCCATTTGTTTTGCCAAACCGAAGTAGCAGCGGATTGCTAGCGTAATTCTTCGACGGATCTCCACTAAGATGTCATTTGAAGCTGGGACCGACCAATGATATCTACATCGTCCGCATACTCCAGCAGTTGCACTGATCTGTTGAAGATAGTGCCTTCCGTGTTGATACCTGCTCTGCGCACTATCTGCTCAAGAACAAGATTGAAGAAATTACACGACAGCGCATCACCTTGCCGAATCACCGCGTGTTATCTAGTGTCACGCGAAACATCTGGATCAGTTTTGACGAGATTCCGAATTCGACAATCGCCACAAAAAGTCCTGACGATGAATGCCGTCATCCTGTTCTATACTGGGCGGAGGGACTGGTTCTTCATTGACTGGACGTGGGTTCTCTTCTTGCCCCCATCACTCTCTCTACATTTTGTCGGTTTAGCAGCTGCTGGAAATGCTGCTTAAATACATCTACTATTCCCTGCGCGTTGGTGACTAGGTTTCCATCGCTGTTACGAAGAGCCTGCTTTCCGGTCTCAAAGCCAGCAGCCAGTTGCTTGACTTTCTTATAGAACTTCCCGATTTTGTTTCGGTCGCGGGACTCTTCGATCTCCTTGAGCTGGGAGACTGCGTGCTCTCTTTTCTTTCTACGCAGGATCTTTTTCTCCTCCGTTTTCCTGGCTCGGTACTCATCCTTTGCTGGCCTTGTTTTCCTCTGCTGCGTTCTAATGTGTGCATCTTCTGTCACCTTTTTGCGGTATACACGTACATTATCGTACCACGGGCCTTTTCTCTAGGGTGGCTGGTATCCTAGGGTGGTTTCGGCTACCTCCTTGATGATGTCGCGATACTGAGACCACTGGTTGTTGGCGTCTGTGTTAGGTGAAAGTTTCTCACTCAGGCGCTCTTTGTATGCCCTACAAATTTTTTCCCGCTTCCTTATCGTTAGTGTTCTTAAAACACTCTCTAAATAATGATTGCCATCCTCTTCAAAAGGTAACAAAAATGCAAGTGGTACTACTCATCGCTTTTAAGTCCTATGCTCTAAGCTCTGAGCCATTGCGCTTGCAGTGAATGCCATCAGTTCTCGTAGTGTAGGTTGAGTTAGGTTAAATCGGTTGGCCCTCCTGCTACACTTAGATCCTTGTGGTCCAATTTTGATGCACTTATATGGGGGGATACGCCGGTATTGTGGTGCTTAATAAGTGGTATTTTTCGGCTTTTCAAGGATTAAAAAAATATCATTTGAAGTTACCAAAAAAAAAAAAATTAAATTTAAGTTAAGGCCTACCTCCCAAATTAAAACATCTCAAATTTATTCAAAACTTCACGACTCCCTTTCCTACAACGAGGTTACCTCTCCACTTACAAAAAAAAAAAATGTTGATATCCGTGCGTATTCGAACCCACCAAAAGCTCCGACCTATTTCCCTATTCAAACAAATACACAAGTATAGAAAAGTAATAGAACTATCGATCCGTAATATAATGAAGGACAGTAAAAAAAAAAAAAAAAAAAACAATAGATACAACTCCCCGAAACACAATAGCAATTAATCACAACATCAATTCATCAAAAATTCTATTCCCCAAACCCGGCAAACTGTATACACAACACGTCGACGTCGTCGTCCACCATCCTTCAACTGGTGTTTCCTCCAGTAACATCCCTCTTTTGCACACTTCCGCGATGAATTTGAAAATTTCGCCTGCTCATGCCATAAATCATGCAATCTATTCTCCATATTGCCCCTGCCTGCCTAGTCGCCACCATACATTCTCATAGTCCTGGCAAGTAATTCGATAGGATACCAATGTAGGTGGGTTGCTGTGTAATAGTGAATCGCTCATTGTCAACCAGAATGAGTATTTCGTTTTTCCTCTACTAACTAACTATTGTCTGACATTATATTGTCAATCAAATAACTAAAATCCAATAAAACTTAGCTAGGGAAACCAAAACCAAAAATAAAAAAAACACACATTCTCGCTTATTCCATCCGCTGCTGCTGGGGCTGTTTAACTAAAACCCGATGATGGAACGAATCGAATGGAATCCGAACCTGATGAGTTCTGTGGTTGCCGAAAGAGTGCGGGAAAGGCGACCCCGCTCGATTCTAGGATTCTACTTTGCAGTTGATATCAAATGAACGCGATTTACATTTAATCCTGTTAGTACGGGTTTTTGGCATATACAAATAGCTAAAAAAACAAATAGACAATGACAATTGCAAATACCCGACCCGATTTCAATATCTCTGTCACGGAACAACAACGACGACATGACTAATCCGAAATAAATCAAAAGTCGGCGGCCGGATCGTTTGCACGCTGTTTCGGCTGTTGTGTTCGTTTTTTTGTTGTTGTTGATTTGTGTTTAGGGAATCTATTTATATATTTTTTTTTTGTTAGACGAGAATCACTTTGTAACTTTGTGACGGTTATAGGTTTCCTTAATTTGTTAAATTGAGCTGTGGCACCATTTAGTTGGCTTTAAGAGTCATCGCTGAGGGTGATATAAATTTGTCTAATTTTTTAAGAACTTTCGAGAAGGTTTGTAGGTGCGCAAAGTGATTAATTAGTAATTTTAAATGATGTCCCACAAGGTTGTGCACTATCACCGCCACTGGCGGAGAAACAGGGAAGTGTCGTTGTTATATCACGACTTTTATGACCACCTGTGCAGCAAGTAGTCCCAAGAAAGGAATAACAGAGTGGTATTTGTTTACACCAATTATAGTTATATTTTTTTCCTTAGACGGTTTATCTTCTAAGCTAAAAAACCTACGAACATTTTGAAAGATTTATTTAAAAGAGCTAAATTTGTTGAAAATGTACTGTGATTTTATGCACTCAATAAAATTAATGGTGCCACATGCTTAAGGTTAAGGAGAGATCAAATTTTGTGTTGATTCAAATCCAATAAAATAACCAACTTTAAATCATCGTCAGGAACTCTGTATGGCAATAACCGAATTCGGTAATCCCGGCAACTGGCTCAGCATGCCCCTTTTAAATTGCACGGGATATCGGCGAGAAGATTCGCTTTCATGTGATTTTATTTTAATCTTGTTTTTGAATAAATAGTGCTTACGGCAGGTGTTATTGCGGAAGGCAATGGGCCTTACTAATAAACAGACACAAATGTCGACTACTAACTAATTGCAAGGTTATAGTATAGTAGTCAGCTTTAATAGAATCCTACTAATAAACGATTTCACCTTCACCTTTCACCTTTCGTACTTTCTTTCAATCTACTACAATTTCCATCAAAGTTGTTATCAAACAACACTTAATGTCGAAATTAATTTTGTAGTTCTCAAAAAAAAAATCCCAAATCAAATATTAAAAGTAACTACTTCGAGTAACGAAGGTTTATTTGCCGATTTGGAAATAATTAATGCATCATCATTTCTTTGAAATCCCATTATTTTTTAGTTATTTTCGGACGAAAGAATGGATCTAGTCGAGGCTGTGGTACAGCTAAGCTTTACATACATCTGTCAAAATCGTTTCCTTCGTATATCAGTAGGTATTACCGTGTGGTAGTAGTAGTAGGTATTTTAGCACTAAGTATTATTGCTCTTGATACCCGTGTCAATGCGTTTTTAAAGCGATTTTAGTCTCATTAATTAACTGATTAACAAATAATTCTGTTAATGCAATTCTACATAGAAAGGGTTTAGAATTGAAATAATATGAGAAAACCTTAGAAACTTTTGTGCATTTTGATTTTCAACTAAAGCTCCTCATGTTATATGTACATATCGAACCTTTTCATTCGATGAGTGTACCGAGTAGGAACTATTAATATGGATATATTTATATTTATATGCATGTGGGGGATTTTTTTTTGAATAAATAAAACACCACAGATTCCATATTTTAATTATGTTTAGTTCAAAATGAATTAATAATACCGGGTGATTTTTTAAGAGGTTTAGAACTTTTTTTAAAAAAAAAAACACAAAAAATTCGAAAAAATGAATGAAATATTTATTTGAATCGATAGTTTGAACCTTGCAATTTAATGTTTAAAGATAATTTCATGCAAATGTTGACCGCGGCAGCGTCTCAGGTAGCCCATCCGCTGAGTCCAATTTTGGCATACTCTTTCACACATATCGGCCGGTATCTCACGAATGAATGCATGGATGTTGGCTTCCAGTGCGTCAATCGAAGCAGGCTTGTCCCTATACACATTAGCCTTGGCATACCCCCACAAAAAAATAATCTAATGGTGTCAAATCGCACGATCTAGGCGGCCAATTGACCGGCCCGAAACGTGAAATTAACTGTTCACCAAACTCGCCTCGCAATTGCGCCATTGTTTCGCGTGCTGTGTGGCATGTGGCACCGTCTTGTTGAAACCACATATCATGCAAGTCAAGAACTTCCATTTCGGGCAAAAAAAAGTTTGTTATCATCGCTCGGTAGCGTTCACCATTGACAGTAACGCTGCGATTCGCATCATCTTTGAAGAAATATGGCCCAATAATGCCGCCGGCCCATAAACCGCACCAAACAGTGGCTTTTTCGGGATGCATTGATAGCTGTTGCAATGCTTCTGGCTGATCTTCACTCCAAATGCGGCAATTTTGCTTATTTACGTACCAATTCAACCAAAAATGAGCCTCATCGCTGAACACAATTTTTCGATAAAAAAGCGGATCCTCGGCCAGCTTTCCAAGAGCCCATTCACCAAAAATTCGGCGTTGTGGTAGGTCGCCTGGCTTTAGTTCTTGCACCAGCTGTATCTTAAAAGGCTTTACGCCCAAATCCTTCCGCAAAATTTTCCACGTAGTGCTGTAACAAAGGCCTAACTGCTGGGAACGGCGCCGAATCGACATTTCGCGGTCTTCTGTCACACTAGCTGATACGGCCGCAATATTTTCTTCAATACGCACAGTACGTAAACGTGTTGGTGGTTTAATGTCCAACAAAGTAAATTTGGTGCGAAATTTGGTCACAATCTTCCGAATAGACTGCTCAGAAGGTCGAGAATGCCGATCATAAAATGGAAGCAGCGCGCGATGAACATTTCGAACCGAGCACGAATTTTGATAGTAAAATTCAATAATTTGCAAGCGTTGTTCATTTGTAAGACGATCCATGGTTAAATTGCAAACCAAACTGAAGCTGTTTGACAGTGACACAAGGTACTAAACACACGTCAGCTGTCAAAACCAGTGCTGCCAAAACCAAACCAGCTAAAAAATCACCCTTTATAAATGCAAAGAATTTTAATAACTATGGATGCGGAGTGATAATAACCGAGTCTTGATGGGCTTTGAACTACTACTGAGCTCTTTATTTGCGCCATCGTGTGTATTATTTTGCCTTATATCGCCAAATTTGTGATCTTTATCGGTAGTATGGACTGCGTCTAGACATGTTGCAATTTATTTATATTTTCTACTTCGATGTTATTTCGTGCGTTGGTGTATTTATTCGTCATCGTTATCCGTATTGTTCCTTCCGAATCCTACTCGTATTAAAATTTATTGCTTATTAATCTGACACCTTTCAGTACATTTGTGTATTAAAGTACCTACTTTAGGTACCATCATATTGTACAACAGGTAACACCTGCTTCGAAATGTCAGTCTATACTTGTGTAGTTACGACTTAAACATGGCTTTCCATACATTAAATTTTATCCTCTCAGTTGTGACTAAGCTGGGCACTAAATTTTTTATTGGTACATGATTTGTTTAAAGTGTGAAGATTTTTATTTAAGCATTCACTAAATGTGATTATTAGTAAGGCCCAATATCTTTAACACATTAGTTCAGCGATAATCGATTGCTTGTATCGTGCCTGGGATATACATAGAACTTCGGGGCCGTTAAACCAGATAGGTACAGATCTTAACATATGCTGAGAGAATGCTTGTTCTATATGAACCGTATTCTGTCATTTCTTCTGTGAGCTGCAATACTAAGTGAACAAGTGTACCTCAGCTTTAAAACACCATTCAATTTCAAATAATTCCTACTGCGTTCATAGAGACAATTTTTTCGTTAAATATTTCATGTAGTTTCACGCGCAATGCGTAGAGGTCGATAGTGATGGTACATCCCGCTGCAACATGTAAGCTATTTCCGCGTTTCTTTACTTTCTTTTCTCTATACACTTCGAACGAGCGTGACGTCTTTACACGGTACCACCAACGTGTTAAACGATTTAGTTTATATATATATATAAATAATTTAATTTTTACTAGCGATAATAAGTTCGGATATCCCTGTGAGAACACTGTGTTAAAGCGGAACACAATAGATTCCAGAGAAAAAGAAGTGCATAAACCAGGTAATACCTTCTTAAATTCACTTTAAGTATAATTGATCGTGGCTGATCATATAAAATTAAATAGTTTCAGACATAGTCAGACTAGTTCTCTAACGGGTGCAAATACACGGTGAAGGGCAAATAAAGTTGACAATCTCCCAAACTGCTTTTGGTTGTTAACAAATACCCTAATCTGCCTGCAAGTGGGACGTATGCTAGCCATTCGGTCTGCATGTTCCCACGGAAAACAACAAAACAAATAGATAAATCCGAAGATCTACATTATTTAATCATTGGAATTGTTTCATCAAGCAACTCCAATCAGGCATGGATTGCAGGAATAGCATAATCTGCTATCAACAATATCCAACCCCCATTCCTGTCTTATCAAAAACATCAAGCTCATCTCATTTCTGCTAATTACGGAACGAGAGACGAAAAACGAAATTCAACAGAAAACAAAAAAAAAAAAAAAACAAATCAGCCAGCAGCGCAACCGCTTGCAGTCATCAATCCTACCTATGCGACCACGACACAGTATGTATGAATCAGAAGTATGGTAGATTTTTTTTGCTTATATTTATATTTGTGCTTTTTATCTTATATTTATATATTTTATATTTATTAAAATGCCGAAGAGCAAGTAAAATGAAATATTAAATATTAAAATTAAAATAATAATAACTAAATTGCGATTTGAAGTAAAGTAAATTGATTGCTAAAATATATAAAATATTTTACAAGTGTTACACACTTAAAACTAAGATTAAGAGAGGTATAATTATAAAATAGTATATTTCCGCAGTTATAAATACTACTACTACTACTATAATTGAATAGATCTAATGAATGTGATCCGAGGAGGTTTTTGTGCACAACAACGTCGAGGAAAATTAGAAGATTTAAGGTAATTTTGTTAGTGTTTATGAAACAGGGAATACTATTAGTAAAATTAATTAACTTGGATTTTGAATTGGTGAAACCTTATATAAAGTCGAATAAATGATACGATATTTATCAATATAAAGATTATTTTGTGTAATACGTGCATTATATTTTGGTTCGTAATGTGTTAAAGGAGTGAAATTGATAGGTGAGGTCGGTGAAATATTTATAAAGGAGGCTGAAACGCGGACAGGTTAAGGGGTCGTCAACAAGTTCTTTAGTTTTGTATATCGGAAAGTTGATGACAAGGTGTGATACAATTGGACGTGTCATACTGGGCGGGTATTTCGAAGCGATGGACATAACAGCTACGCCATCGCAACTATAGGAGGATGTATTTGCAAGAACTGAGGATAAGAACCTTTTTGTAATTCTTTATTCATTTTATGCAAGTATTCCTAGCATTTTTAATACCTGTTTCTACAAATGCAAAGCATATTTTTTTTGGTCAGTCTACTGTGCACTTAAGGTGTACCTATTATTCCTCTTTCTTTTTCTTTGGCACGAATATATAATAAATTTGTTTTGTGGGGGCGAGATATGCAGCAAGATCAAATGGAGTAACCATCGCTATGCCTGAGCATAGATCTCCCAGGCTCTCCTCACAAATGGCAACAAAGTCGTGGGTTTTGTTGAAAAAGTTTGAAAAAGTCGAAACACATCTTCTGCATTGATTCGGTATCATCATGCAGGCCGAAATATATTTTTAGAAAGAAACCAAGCTATCGCGGTTATGGATAAGTGGAAGCAACAGTGGAATCGCAGAAGATAGAAAAATTCTGTGTGTCAGACAGAGAAACCCTTCATAGGTCCGGAGCCTGTTACCTCAATCCATTCAACAAATATTTTACGTTCACAGTTTTAAGGTAATAGTTATCTGTCTAACCATCCGAGATCGTGTTATTTTTTGTGTGGATCTACATGACCATCATGGGATTTTCTTTTCTTGTTTAGCAACAGAATCTGTGTGAATCTTGTATGACTACCTCGTGCGGTTTCAGGCTCGGTTAGTCCACAACTGACCAAATATTCACACTACGGCTGATCGCTGAGCAAACCCTAAGAAGTTAAGATCAATACCCCCCCCCCCCACATTTTGATCACTTTTAAAGCCGCGTATGATAGCATTTGTAGAGGCGAGCTGTACAGAGACATGTCTAGTTATGGCATCACTGCCAAACTCGTCTGTCTGTAGAAGAAGATGATGGAGCCGCTGCAGCCTCAAGGCCGGAAAGACCTAACCCAGACCGTAGAAGTCAAAAAAGGATTCAGGCAAGGCGATGCGCTGTCATATGAATCCTTTAATATCATACTTGAAAAAATTGTGCAAAATTCACAAGCCAAAACAAGAGGTACGATCTTTCAAAAGTCTGTTCAATTACGTGGAACGAAGCAGCGAAAATGGGCTTAGCGGTAAGCAAGGGCAAAATAAAGTACAAGAAGGGACATTAAAAGCGACATCTCCTCAGAAATCAAACGAAGAATATCGCTTGCCAATCGCTGTTTCTTTGGGCTGAGAAGGTAAAAATGTGTGTAGTAAGGCCCTCTCACGAACGACTAAGGAAAACCTATATATGGATGGACCCTTTCTAAAGCCGATGAAGATATCCTTGATCGTTTCGAGAGAAAAGTTCTTCGTTAGATATTTGGCAAGTATGCGTCGACGGGCTATGGAGGAGACGATTCAACAATGAACTCTACGAGCTGTACAGCGACATCTACATCCACAAAAAACCATGCATTGGATGATTGAGATGGCTGGGACATGTAGAGCGAAGGAACACCAGCCCGCAGAATCTTGTCTCCAGTCCTGAGGGACAGCCGACTAAGAGTGCGGAATTGGGGGCAGTTAGCCAATTATCGCGCTATTTGGAGAGGCTTATTGGTTGAGCCCTGGTCCACCCCGGACTATAGTCCCGCTTAAGTAAGTTAGTAAGATCAAGGAGTTATGGCCGGGCCGTGATTATTGTAAATATTTTCAAATATTTTAAATTTTAGACTTTAAGATTTAAGTATTTTGACAACATGATTTCCTAGCACAGATGGTTAATGTAGGAGGAGACGGGGAAAAAAACTATTAAGAACAAGATAAACAGACGTTCCCATTTAACATATAAGTGTCTGGGCAAAGGGCTTATCTGAACGTGTCTGAACTCTTATGAAACATCAGTTTATATAGAACTAAGAGGAACGGCTTATAATTATTGAGTTCGATAACTCTTCCGATAAACAATAAAGAATGCATACATGTTTTGCGAATCAAACAATGGAAAAGATGCAGAGTTACCAACACGTAGCCAGAGTGTTGGCACGAATTAGTTGCGGATGAAGCTTTTATGGGCCATACCACAGAAGTGTGTAACTGCCACCAGAAGTAGCAGCCTTTTCTCCTAGGATCAAGTGCAAGGCCTGGCCATACCAATAGTGACATGGATTACTCGGATACTAATTTTTAAAATATATGGCAAATAAATTTAAATAAACTAATGTCAGTTCATGTTAATTTCAGAAATAAAAATATACAACAAATACCTGTATATACATATGTACAGAGCGTTTTTTTTAGAGGTATAGAACTTCGAATTGAAATAAAACACACGAAAATCATTTTAATGTCCATCAATTTGGCTTTATTGGAAGGAAAATTTTATGCCATTAATGTTTCACTTTTTCAATGGGGCTGTATGTCGGCAATAACGCCACGAATATTGGCTTCCAAGTCCCCTAACATTTCTGGTTTGTTGGCGTAGGCGAGCGACTTCACATATTCCCAAAGAAAATAATCCAATGGTGTCAAATCACAAGATCTTGGTGGCCAATCGACAGGTCCATTCTGCGAAATTATGCGCTCATCGCATGTTTCCTTCAATAAATCGATTGTGACGTGCGCTGTGTGGCAGGTAGCGCCGTCTTGTTGGAACCACATCTCATCCACATTCATTCTATCCAATTTGGGAACAAAAAGTGGCTTATCATGGCTCTATACCGGCCTCCATTAACGGTAATTGACTCTCCAGCATCATTTCGGAAGAAGCATGGCCCAATGACTCCACCAGCCCATAGAGCACACTAAACAGTCAGTTTTTGCGGATGTAATGGCGTTTCAAGGGTCTCAAGGGTGGATTCTTTTCACTCCAAATGTGGGAATTTTGCTTGTTTGCAACCCAAAATGAGCATCATCACGATTTGCAAGCGTTGTTCATTTGTCAAACTGTTCATGATGAAATGGCAAACCAAACTGAACATAAATGACATTAGACCACAAAATTTCAGTTTTATATCTATTCGAAAAACCAACCTCAAAAAAAAATAATCCTTTACAAATAAGAACTCAGTTCTTTCTTCAGACTCAGCAAAGTACTTAGGTATGACTCTTGATGCTAAGCTGCGCTGGAGGACTCAAGTAGAGAAAAACGTGCAAAGAAATCAATGCTTTCAAATCAAAGTACTACGCAATATAGTCAATGTGCCGTATTACTGATATACATAGAGATCTTAAAGTTGAAATGGTGGAGGACGTGGTCAGAAAAATCGCAAAAAGACATGAAGTTTGGCCATTTTAATGCAGAAGTACTTGAAATACTCAATAACAATAATCTACCTAGGAGATTGAGAAAGGTAAAGCCCTGAAAGATGAAAAAGATCACATGAAACGAGTGACTAAACATACCTTCGCGGCTCTAGAATTATAGGCAACTGCTAAATAGGCAGTTCCATATAACAGACTTCTAAGTATTAAAAATAAATTGCTAATTCGTTTTACGACTAGGTGTGATCTAGGACAAGTCAAGTGGCACAAGTCATTCCTTCTCCGGGTGGTTTTAGAGGATTGAAGTCTCACACTATCGCAAAGATCGCATGCCGTGCTTTCCATGATTTTCGCCCCACTAACATGCAAACAAAAAAAAAATCTTTAACTGCAAACAGAAAAAGAATCACTCAAATGTGAATACGTCTGAATACGTGTCCGATTAATTTCGATTCTTCATCTTAGGTTTCTAGACTTGTGAGCTATAGCTCCTTGGGATTTAATATTTCAGTTGTAGAGTATATTTATTTGAAGTCTCAACTAAATCCGAATATAATAGAGTTCCACTCCTAAACGCTTACTTTGACCAAAAATAAAATATCCTGAAACACGTTTTTACATTTTACATTGCCATAATTGCTTGAGGTTTAAAAAAGTGTAGCCCTTCCGCTTTGCTTTATATAATCTTCTAAAACTAAAGTGCACGACTGCGTCATACGAAACTTACTCGCTACAAGATGTGCATTTTTAAATCGCCTCAAAAAGAATGGTCACAATTAATCACATACAAAATTTATTGAAATCACTTTTTAGGATTTGAATAATTTAATTTTTTTTAAAAAATTATATACGATTTTGACTTAATTTCGCACTTTGGGCATTTTTAAAAAATTGTTCAAAACACAAAAATTGATCAAAATCGTCAAGTCGTTTTTTGAGAAAACTAATTTAACTTAAATTTAAGAAAATCGTTATATGAAAATATAAATTAAAAAAAAGAATTATTTCAAAAATCGAAGTAAAAAACTGAGTATGCAGTATTTTTGATCCCTTCCCAAAGATCCGTAGTACAAAATCAGACCAAAAGCCGTGGAACCGGTTTTTAGAAAAATAGTAATAAGTGATTTTTAAATTGTATGACAGGTACCGTTATTTCAAATGATAAAACAAAAAATAAAAAGATGCCCCGAGATGTAACTCCAAGAAACTTATATACGAATTTTGAAGCAAATCCGTCCAACCGTTTCGCCACACGGCGCCCGGACAGACAGACTGACCCACTTTTTTTGGACTTATCTATATTCGTACTCATACTCAGTTTGGGTTTGAAATTTCCGCACGATCGCAATAACTTTCTCTTTAGTATACTAATGTACACGAAAAATTTGGATACACTGTTCGGTGATAATGCTTGCCGAATAGAGAACCAACATTTTCGCACATCTCAAAACGTCTCATTAAAAACTAAGCTTATTTGAAATTCATCACAATTGCTTCTTGAATTCCCAAAATTGTTTGCTCTTATGAATTAGAAATTCAATTTAATACACACACACATACACACACACAACACCATACAGTATGTATTTTTAATTTAAACACATACACTCGTGTTAGGAACAAATTATAAGAACGTCTACCTCACAACTAATTCCATGCCACGACAATTGGTTGGCACAATTGACGTCTGCCCAACTGAATTCAATTTAGAGAATGCTCCAGACATTCGAACTCGTAGTTCGTCGTCATCGTACCGTTACCATTCACCCTGAGAGACCCAACAATGTTCCAGGACGCATTCTTCTCTCAGTTGGATTTCAATATTCCTGTCCTACCCGCCGACTGTCGAGTGCCAACCGCCATAGGCATACACATAACGAACTGCAAAAATAAAAGGCAACCAATTAAGTGGCAAATCACGTTCCTCTTCAACTACACAACTGAGAGATGTCGTGCTTTTCTTTTTGCAGCCGCCTGCCCCCTCTATTCTTCCTTTTGTTTGCTGGCAATTTATGTTTTTTACTTCTCATTGCCGTCGTAGATGTATACTAAATGAATGCACAAAAGAAATGAAAGCCTCCACCTTCGAACGAGCATTCAGGATTAGATTTGCATATTTAGGAAGCAGTTCGGGTAGACGACCACCATCATTCATGGACCGAAGCGTCCTGAGATTCCTTCGCCTGTGTTTGCTTAGTGATTTTAATTTGTTGCAATTTAGCTGGGAAATTGTATTTTAACACCTTCCCCCACTCCTCGAATACAGGAAAAAGGTGTCGACATCTCATATAAAAAGGACGAAAAAATGAGCAGTTCGCTACCCGTCAATTAGGGACGCTCGCGTAGAAAAATCCCATACAAAAATGCGCTTACAAAGTTAACGTGTATCCTTACTTTGCATAAATTAGTATTCTCATGAATACGTTCATTCCCTTGGGAATGTAGATACTTTACCTTCAACTAATTAACTAAAAAATTCGGCGCGAAAGTAGATATATAGGCGAAAATACAAACTTCGTCCGTTCTAGCTATATTACCAGAGAAGGGGGCGGACAAAAAACGAAACTATCCAAAGTCGTGTGTTGTTTACGGGGGGAGGATAATTAAGAAAATTCCGTCGCATTTCGCATATACTGCTGATGTGCCGTTGCTTCATTCATTGCGATGTGAATTCCTTCCTTTTTCTATTTTTTGTTCCGTTCAACTTAGTAATTGGGTTGCGTGCAGTGGAAAACTTGCTCAAAACACGACCAAAAAGGATATATTGAGGGAGAGAGAGAGAGAGAGCTGGGGTATTCCTGTCCCGCCACCGAGCGCGGAACGAAGGTTATTTTCTGTAGTTTCATTGAGTACCTACTTTTGGCTTAATGCGGTTATATACGTTTGTATGTAGCTATGTGTGTGTATCCTGCAAGAATCCTTCGAACTTGTTGTGTGCCAGTTGAAGAGGAAAATTTATTTCCAAACACACATAGTGTACCCGCGAATACAATTTCATTATGTAGTTCTGCAAAAGTTGATCCTTACGGTTTTTTTTTTTTTTTTTTTTGGCATATCAAGATGGAGAAGGATGGAGAGTCCTTGTGCAGAGCTAGCACGCGTGGTATATTCGCCTTTGAAGTGCATACACCACAAACATGTGTATGTGGATACATCTTCGGGATATTTAGATGCCAAGTATCCGATATGGGAACCGATTAAAAGAATTTTAAATGAAGAAATGCAAAAAAAAAAACAATTTTCTTCTATGGATGACAGCGCAAATATCTTTCAATACATGTGTACCTACTTGGAGTTGAAGATTTTCGAGATAGACGTGAAAAGGTCTTTTAGTGGAGCTAATTTTCTTTTACAAATTAAATTGCATTTGGGTTATCTGATGAGATTTCTGAAACTAAGATGGCTTTGTGGCGGGTTTCAATTTGAAAAGACGTTATTTTGGCGAAGGAGGGAGCTTTTTCTGCTAAAAGATGGTAGCTGGGTGAAGTGTTGAGTTGTAGATTAGAAGGAAAGCTCTGTGAAATTTTAGCGCAGCTCTAAAGGACAGCTTGTTAAAACTTCAGTGTTTGGTAATGGTTGTTGTTATTTTTTTGGTTTCTATAGATTTAATTTAACCTGGCGCTATGAGAGGTCAGTAATGTAAAAAGACAGCCAAAAATATATTATACGCCATCAAACTTAATCTATCGTTGAACGGTAGAGATGTTTGGAATATTGAAAAGTTCTTAGAAAAGAAGGATTGAACCCATGATACTGCAGCTGAGAAACCACCTTGTTATATTAAACAAGTGATTAGGAACAGTAATTTAAATGCCGCATTTGGGAGGTAGATGGATGCCCTTGTGACTGTAGTCACGGCTCACTTAAATCAGCAGGTTGAGTCCATTGTGTCCTTCCTCAAAAGAAAAGCACCTGAATGTATACAAGACGAATCCGCTGTCAGGGGCTCAAAGTGACGGTCTCTTAGAACCATCCTGATTTTTATACAAATCTGGGAAGTTCTTTTAGCTCAACATTGCCCACATCCACCAGGTCATCATTAAAGTAACTGCCAAGGGTCATAAACCTTATGCTATTAAGGCCGGGGCATTCGTATCGTCCCTGCCGCTTCTGTAAAAGTCGTTTTGCATTATGCCCAACCGTTCCGCATCCTCGGATATTCTTACAGCTAAGCCCGATCATGAATTCTGATCTCCTTTTGTTAACCGATGGCCGTAGATCTCTAGTATGCCTGCACACGTCGAGTTGTGGCCAACGTTGGTAAGTTCTACTCAAGGACTTAATTTCAATTTTTCGTGCTATGAATCTATTCGGGTCACTTATTTCTTCGAGTGCCAGTGATGCGTTCATCTCCGACCCCGATCTAGCGAGCTTATCCGCTTCTTCGTTTCCCGGGATATTAGCGTGTCCAGGTACCCAGCGCAGGGTTACTGAGTTATCTCTAACGACTTCCCACATTGATTCACAGATCTGGGAGGTAGATGGTGGTTAAGAGTTTTGGTGACGAGGATGTGCATGGGAGCACTCTATCACATTAGAAATATATGTCTTTGAAGGTATTTCTTCCTTGGGTATCTGGGCTCCTCTAACTCGATAGTACACATCATTTTCACACTTTTTACCTTTCGAGCGACCCTATTTAACTCTTTAAATAATTCCTGTCACCCTCACAAAAAAACTTGAGCGGATTGGTGGCGTGGGGCTTTACGGCTTCTTAGGACTTTTAAAAGAGTGAAACTGACACGAACCTAGAAAGATTGGAGCGAATATTTTTTCAGCTTCAGCGAGCTTAAGAACAAAACTAAAGACAAAATCTGGACTGCCTACTATTGCCACAGCTACTGTCCTACCACAGACGCGTTCCGATTTTGTAGAATTCTGATAAAAATACTCTCTCCAGTGGGTAGCATCTGGAATAATAATAAATGGACAGCTAACAACCAGGAAAATCATTCGGATAGTAAGAGTTGGCGGAGCCGGATGGTATTATATAAATTGCTGCAAAAAATCAATAACAGACTGTTCAACACTGGAATTCATTCCAGATAGGTGGAAAGAAGTGCAAATGCTTTCCTCCAGCCACTCTACTGCCAAGGATGGCAGACTATTAAGCCTTTCAACATTTTTCCTGAAAACCCTAGCAAGACTGTACAACCTGCTTCAAAGAAACAACCATGATCCGGCTTTCTATGAAATGCACAACAACCAGATACATATGTGGAAACAGCTGCCACATATAGTTACCAGAACAATTAAGAAATCCCTTTACCATAAAAAATGTATTTTGTCTGCATTTTTAAATGTGCATAGGTAGATGGAGATGGTGCTTTCAACAATCTGAATGGCCTTATTACATTCGCACTGAAGGTATATTTTCTAAAGAAGCTGTATTCATGTAATCCTAGAAATCAGAGTTATTAACAGAAGACCAGACTAAGAAGCACGTAAACTGAGGAACGCCACAAGGGGGAGATCTTTATCCCCTCTTATAAAACATCTGGATCAAAACAATGCCTAAATACCTTGTCAGGCCTACGCGGACGACATATGTGGTTGTACTGATAACGGGAAAATATTTTGCCACCATCGTCAGTGAAATCATGGAAACTTCGGGTTCCAGAACTATTATATTGGTCTGCTGGATAACCCCAAAAAGGTAAAACATCCAAATTTATCCCGTTGACTAGGAAATATAAGGTACCAAAATGGGACACACCGAAACTTAGCGCCTTTCACATCAATCTCTTGATGTAATATTGAACTTCCAAACAAAATATGCAATATGCAACTCCCCTGCTTGGTTTCACTGTTAGATTTGGAGTAAGCGCGAGGTTGGGTATATGCAAAGACTTATTGGGTATAAACAAATTTTGCATATACCCAACCTCGCGCTTACTCCAAATCTAACAATGGAACCATATTCCATTACCCATCACAAATAATTACGAATTTTAAGCCCGTCAGGCCTTATTTCGCAGTAGTCATTGAAATAAGACCACATAACTCATGAGGTCTTATTTCCACTTAAAAATGGAGCCAAAAACTTGTTTGACTGGCTATACATGCTCCTTGCGAGACATTTGTCTCTGAGCCTCTCTACACAGTGATTTTAAGGGTTGTAAAACCAATTAAAAACCCTTAGCTGAACGGGTGGTTGGTGAGGGGCTGTGAACACTTAAAAGCCTGAACATAGTACAAGCGATGGCTTGTCTGTGTATAAATGGTTTGATCAAATTAACACCTCAACTAGGCTTCCAAAATTATTGACGAATTCAAAACCCATTGAACTTTTTTTACGAAGAAAGTAGTAGCTAAAGATGTCATCGGACTAATAAAGAACACAATTATGGTGCTCGGATCTTCTGAACTTTCGCGCATACTTGACATCTTTCACCAGAAGGGACTTATGACGCCCAAGAAACTCAAGAATTTCTTTGAGGCTGCGCTGAGCTGATGGCGGCTGACACACTACAAAGCCGAATAGAAAGTATTTTCTACAGCGCCTGTCCTGCGAGTCAAGAAAGAGAAGCTTAACTAAGTCATTGGTGGAATTTTATTTACTTTACTTAACGGGGCCCTGACCCGTGAAGAGTCCCTGCCTGAGACAAGGCGCTCTAGCAACCACGATGGGTTGGTCTTTAAAACGGAGGTTCGGTCTTCCTTATTGTCTCGAACCTGGATGATGGGATTCAAGATCCACTTTGCTGGAGCGTTGTTGTCCATTCGCTCGATGTGGCCGAGCCAATGCAGTCGACGAGTTTTGGCTTTTCGGACTACATCCACATCTTGGTACAGAGTTCACGGTTGTATTTTCTCCTCCATTTGCCTTCCTCGCACACAGGACCAAATATCCGCCGAAGGATTTTTCCTTCAAATGATCGCAGCTTAGTGGAACGTTACGCTATCTCATCTCAGAAAGAAAGTGAGAAAGTTATAAGAGCCAGCAAATCTAACCGGGAAGCTGATTGCAAGGGGCAAAAAGAACAAGTGTTGAATTGAAGACTGTCAGTGCGGTGTCTAGGTTGTTTTTTTTGGTTGCGCCAATGGTTGCGCCAATCTTCTAAAGATGCGGTAGCCCGTGCCACCAACATGCACGATTCGCAACACCCGAATATTCGATGTTCTTCAGCTCGTCTAATTCTTTCTATTCTTCTAAGCCCGTTTTGCACAATTATCACAAATGTGCCGATTTCCATCCAATTTTCCTCCGACTACAACATTCTGTCTATGATTAGTGTTGGATTGGGCAGATTAATTCTCCACTGGGAAAAACGCCGGCAATGAAATATGGCGTATCTTTCCCTCGTTTGAGCATTCTGGGCACAAAGGGGAGCTATCTTGTCCAAATCGGTGCAAGTATTTGCGATAGCCACCGTGACCAGACAGGAACTGCGTAAGGTGGTAGTTGTTATTCCCATGTGCTCCTTTTGTCCAGGTCCAGATATTCGGGATCAACTTAAGGTCCACCTGCCTTTTATACTATTATCCCACCTGGCTTGCCAGAGGGCTGCTGAAGCCGCTCGCTCCTCTCCTTTTATTCTCGCAATTTCACCTGCATCCTGTCGCCCTGGGGTTCTTCTATTATAAATTCCGAGATTGTTCTAAATCCACATATCGCTCATAATGCACTGAGTCTGTATGCGGACGACAGTTTTCTCTTATTTGCTTTTATGGCGAGTGCCCCGCCCAAACCGGAGCAGCGTATAAGAGGACTGAGCTGACTACTCATTCATTTGTATCTAACTCTATCTCCTTTATTTCTTTTGCCACCGTAACGACGGCGATGTCGTCTGCAAATCCGACTACTTGAACTCCTTGCGGCATCCCATAGGAGTGGGCCGAGTACTGATCCTTGTGGAACGCCAGCTTAAAGCCTGTAGTATTTCAACCCTTCATTAGTTTCATACCTCAGTTTTCTGCTGGTAAAGTAGTTTTCTACTATCCTCAGCAAGTAAACGGCGTATCCATCCTGGCTAGTGATCTTCTGATGAACGCCCAGTTTGACGAGTTAAAGGCATTTTTGATGTTCAACGTCACCACTACGCAGTATTTTTTTGTACCATACCGCCATCTTTCTCCTTGTATCGCTTCGGCCGCAATGTCGACCACAGTTTTTACGGCTTGAAAAGTAGACCGCGATTTTGTAAACCCAAACTGATAGTCTGATAGAGTTCCTCTCTCTTCTGCTACCGAGAGGAATCTAGCATATACTATCCATTCCAGTATCTTTCCCATTTTATCTGGAAGGCATATTGGACGATACGAGGACGGTTTCCCAGGTGGCTTGTTTCCCTTTGGAAGCAGGACTAGGCATCCGGGAAAACTCCTTCTTGAAGACATTTTTGAATTATTTCCATAAACATGTCTGGCCTCTTGTGGATAGCTGCTTTCAGTGCTTTATTTGGAATGCCATCAGGTCCGGGCGCTTTACTGTCGCCTATCTTCTTGCATGCACTTCTAAGTTCGTCCGCTGTGACCATTGGGATGTCCTCCGTATTGGTCTGCCTAATGATGTTGCACATAGTAGATGTACTTCGGGGGAAGAGGTGCTCTACTATGGAGCTTAGGATTGCTGGACAAGTTATTTGCGGCGACCTGCTGCCCTTTATCATAGTCATGACGATCCTGTATGCTGTACCCCAGGGGTTTATGTCGGCTTCTTCACAAAGTTTTTTAAAACATCTCTAGTACCCGTTCTTCTGGGCATCTGTTCCGCTTCGAATTATGTTCCCGGTATTTATCATTTCATTGAACGCGTCCAGATCGAAATGCGTGTCCTTCCATTTTGGGCCCGTTCGTTTAGCCCGTTTTAACCGTTCGGTATTTTTCTCCTTCGTCCCAAAAATTATTGCTTGGAGGTCGCAGTGCATGTATTCCTCGCTGACTCGCCATTTTGTATTTCGCAAAAGGGAGTTGCTTACGAGGATGGTGTCAATAATCGAGCCCGTTCCTGACTTACGATATGTATTTGCACAACCTTGGTTTGCAATGGCTATTTAAGAGCTGCAAAACTTTCTAGCAGACTACGTCCGCTGTCGTTTGTACGTCTGCTACCCCACTCTGTTGCCCATGCATTAAAGTCGCGCCGATAACCACCGGGGCTGTACCACGAACTTCGGCGGAAAGGTTTTTTAGCATTGCCTGGTACTCGTTCATGGTCCAGCTTGGACGTGCATAGCAGCTGTAGAAATGTATGCCATTTATTTTGGCCCGTACAAAGCCCTCCGTAAGTCCGTTGGTTTCTTGAAAGGCATGCCTTCCGCATATCCATAAGGCAGCATGTTTTGTCCTAGTGTCTAGGGTGTAGAGAGTTCTCACTGCTTAACCGAACGCTAAATCTTTTGTGCTTGAAAACCTGATGGGATTCTTGCCAATCTAAAAGAAGAGGCACCCAATTCCCTAGCTGTGACAAGGTTACCGATAGTGATGTCCACTCTTTCTTCTTCCAAAGACCTGTATCTTTGTAAATGAATGGTGACTTTGAGATAACTTCGTTCAACCGTCCATGGGCTTTGTATCACCAAAACTTTGTCTTAAAAATGTAGTAGGTACCTTAATAATAATAAGGAATAATATTTTCATTCTCGTAGAGTTTGTCACAAAACCGGATCAATATGTTTAAACTTGACTTGCTTCGTTCGAAGCATTAAATATTAACCAGAAATATTTAAACAAACAATAGCAGCTACCTTGTTATCAATATGCCTATCCATTTAAAAACATTTATCCTACACATACAGGCGCACACTTATACCGAATCATGTTAACTCAGTCTCTTTCGCATACCATATATAGGAGTAAATACGAATCATTTCGGTTGATTGCATTTCTGTGGTAAGAAGTTAATCGAAAACAATTTATTTTCGGCTCAACCACAGGTGACCTCAATTACAAGAAGCCAAAAGTGTGATATACGTTCGTTCCGTAGCCCAGCAGTTCCCATACATGGCTCTGCACACGCCCACAAAACTTTTCAGGTATAGAAAGTATGTAGAAGGATATAAATGTTGTGGTGATTGATTGATTAAACCATTTGTAATGACCTATTTTATGGATTAGTAAGTTTCATTTTAAGCTAATGAAGTATACAAACCCCAAAACAACAGAATCGGATCAATAGGTGCTGCTGCTGCTTCTGATATAGCTTGCTCAGGGATTGTGATTTATTTGCTTGAAGAGTGTCCTTGAGGTGGTAGGTATATGGTTATGGGATTTAATACCAAAATTTATTCTGCTACATTTCATAAATTAAGAATTACCTACTTGTGTTTCCTAAAATTTGGGTTGCGTGCCAGAAACAAAAGGCTCTTCACCATCCAAGTGACGATGTAAAGTGCACAATTAATGTCGTTTCCTGTGTGAATTCTTTCACGCGATGTAGCCTAATGCTATACAAGTTGTAAGGTTTTGTAAGACATATGTCAAGTTTACCCCAATTTGACTCAAGTCGCCGTGAGAGATATAGCATGTGTTTGTTGGGATTTTTCTTTCTCCGTTCAAGTGGTTTGATTTGGAAATTTTGTTGAATAAAATAAGTAATTATTTTTGTGGAATGGATCAGGTGAAGTGGCTTACAGCCTTCAATTGCATAAGCTCACTCATTTCTTAGAAGTTCGATGACACAAACTCAACTGAAAGAAACATCATAGATAATGCAGATCAGTAAGGACAATCACAAGGCCTGTTTCTGCTTTGCGCAGATCAGAAAAGGTCTGTTTGTATTCATCTTGTCCATCACATTGAGCATCGTTGCGTTAGATATTATTAGCCCTATATTTGAGGTTTCTTTAGTTCAGAAACAAAATAGTGAAAAAGAACATTGCTGGCTGTTGCCTTGTAAAACTTCCACTTTCACCTCTGATTGACATTTAATCCCAATCAAGCTAGCTCATTGTCATGGGACCCGGAGGATGACACAAGCTGGTATCGAGCCCAAATTGATGGCGAAAGGGCAAAGTGAATACGCCAAACGGCCAGCTATCCGCTTTGACAACGATGAGTGCTGGGGGATAATAACGGGTGATCCAAGTAGAGATACTTTTTTCAATATCCTTTTTTGACAGATCACGTGTGAGTCGTGTCATGCTGTCATGTTATTTTTGTTTAGTATTGTTTGGCATTTCATAATGGAAAGACTTACGCGTGAACAACGTTTACAAATTGTTCAACTTTATTATGAAAATTCACGTTCTGTGAGGAATGTGTTTCGTGCACTTCGCTCAACTTATAGTCAACATAATCGGCCTACTGAGCGTACTATTCGCAACACCATCACCCATTTTGAGACCCAGCATTCATTATTGGATAATATTCGACCGAATAGACCACGTCCAGCACGCTGTGAAGAAAATATAGCGGCCGTAGCTGAGAGTGTACACGAAGAGAGTCGATTCGGCGCCGTTCGCAGCAACTCGGACTGACGTATGGAACGACTTGGCGCATTTTACGTCAAGATCTTAAATTGAAAGCGTACAAAATACAGCTTGTGCAACAACTAAAGCCGCTCGACCTTCCCAAGCGACATCGCTTCGCTTATGCCGGTGCGAACGTAACCGTCAATGGCGACCGTTATCGTGCCATGATAACCGACTATTTGATGCCTGAAATTGAAGCTCGTGCTCTCGGAGACATTTGGTTTCAGCAAGACGGCGCCACTTCCCACACATCGCATCAATCAATGGACTTATTGAGAGAACATTTCGGTGAGCACATAATTTCACGTTTTGGGCCGGTCGATTGGAAACCAAGATCGTGTGATATCACACCGTTAGACTTTTTCCTGTGGGGATATGTAAAACATCACGCGTGTCATTCGCCAGTTACCAGTCGAAATGCTCGAACGAGTGATCGAAAATTGGTATCGACGGATGGACCAACTGCGACGTTGCAACGGCCAACATTTAATAGACATAATCTTCAAAAAATAAATGCCAAAGAATGATCTTTCAAATGATAATAAACATTCTCCATTAAATTTGAATTTTCTGTGTATTTTTCTTTAAAAAAGAAATGGATCATCCTTTATCATGCAATACCCCAACTTTCCAAATAATTCGGGCACTTGTTCACACTGAAAACAACAAAAATAACGCATAAAACTAACAACCAAAATCAACCGAGCGAATACTACATTAGGATAGACTACAAATACTTTAATAAGAACAGATGTCCAAATGCAAGCCCGTCAACAAATACATAAACAAATGCTGGACACGATAAAGGCGGACGGCCAAATACACACATTGTCACGTAAGAGGTTACAAGGGCTACCTCCCACGAAAGCATAGACCTCCATAGGGCCATTGAGAGACCCGCGTGAATTCGTTCATCGATTCGCCTAGCCTATGAGTTGTAGCGAATTCGAATGCGAGACTGAGTCGGAGACTGTGACACACTCCAGTTACATAACTGAGTTCATTGTTTAACAAGATGAGGAAATCACGGTTAAAGAAACACTAAAGTTGGCACACCAATACTTTGTGTTGACCATCATAGGTGTCAGAGAAAATCAAGATAGATTTTATTTAGTTTTGGAAAATTTTGAGCAGGGTACCTGGAGATGCAGGGTCTACCCTAAAGCTAAGTACAGTGTTTTATCTTTTGTCTTGATTGCGCATTGGTAGGACAGTTGTGTGCTTATAACTCGGTAGTAGTCGTTCGTCTCAAAAATATCCCAACAATCGCAGGACGCGCGAGCCTTGAACATCGTTTCTCTTTTTATTACATCAAGTCCCCATCTAAAAGCTCGTCAAAGGTTTCACAATTTCTTTACAAAGAAACCTTACCTTCATAACGTTTTCTTTGTTTTGAAATCCATACTTATGGCAATCTCGTCTTCGAAATTCAAGCAACTTTGGTTTTTAAGCTTTATGCCCAATTTTCAGTTGACGTTTCTCTATTCCGCCACATTTCGACTTTAGTGCAATAAAAAACAAATCCAACTATCTATATATGCTATCTCTTGCATGTGGTCATTCAAAATTTTGTAAAGATAATCGCTGTCAATAGCAGAAAGTGTGAGAGTTATGTATTTGATACCAAATCGTCTTGAAAGTTTAGTACAGGACTTTGTATCTTTTCACTGCAATCTTCTCCCACATGCAACACATGAGTTTCTTCAAGAAAGATTTATAACTTCTCATCTTATGGAGGCAAAAAATTCGGTACGATGGCAGCAAAGCTTTTGACAGAATCCACATTAAAGGGTTCTTTATGGTCCACCTAACCCCATTATGGCGACGAACTCAAGTGTGCCACAAGGAAATCACGAAGGTTCATTACTTTTTGTGTTATTTATTAATGATGGCGGAATTATACTCACTGAACCTGGCCGACATATATACCGTTTACAGACAAATTTGAAAGCATATTATCTGCTTAATTGCTGAAGGAAGATCTAAATAAATTTTCTACATAATCTTCTGAAGCCCAATGGACAGGAAAGAGGGGTTGCATCGACAATACTTCAAAAACAACGAACCAGTTGCACGAATCTTTTTCATTCATTGACAGCATTATGAATAAATCTAACTGCGGCCTTAATTTGGTGAACCGTAAAATACTTCAATACTTCTCCAACCCTTAAGTCACAACGTCCCTTTACTCAACCTTTAACAGTCCTCACATTGAAGTTGCATCGCAAGTCTGGTAACCTTGCTATCAGGTTCATGCCCAACGTATTTGAAGCCATTCAACCCGGATGTATTCAATTTGCTTTACGCAACCTAAGCTGTAATGACAATTATAACCCTTCACCAAGCGAAGAAGATAGTCTTTCAACAACAAGAATGTCTTCCAACATTCAAAATCTATTTTCAAGTCGCGATGATGAGCTCATTCGATTTTGAATAGAGGAATTCATTGTGCAAGTCTGCTCCAAGAGATAGCTCTTAATACACACTTTCGTCGTCCATGGCCTGTACTATGCCTTCTCCAGCTCCGAACCGAGAATAGGCAACTGAACCTTTTACAAGAATACTGCGCAAAGTGAACAACTTTACCACTTTTGACCTCAATCTATATAATACAGTCTTACAGCATACAAATAAAACAAGTATGATAAGGACATAAATGTGCGTCTGAAGTTTTGAAATCGGTATCTAGGATGTAAATTTATTACTGCCTCAAGTTACTAATTACGTTGGATGTCCCACCTATTCGAATCCTCGCTAAGCAAAGTTCAACTAAGAAACGCATTTTGTGCAACTGACTACGTTGAATGACACACTTATTTTATAGCATTACACTGCTTTCACATGAATCTGTGACATATATCTCAAAGAATAAAATTGATAACAGGAAGGATATGAAGTGGTAGTATATTTGCAGTATGTTTAGGGAGGGCATGATTCCCTCTTTGCATCGTTTTACTTAGGAGAGTACAATCCAATATCCAAATCAATAGTTGCGCACATAACTTGATACCTGCAGCTTCTGAGTATTTTAGAGGCTCATTGATTATTGTGTTAAGCTGCTGATTACGTTGGCGTAAAATTTCCCATAAGATCGACATTCCGCATCATTCAACTAAGAAGCGCACACTCCAATATTAACTTTATCAATTGCGCACATAAGTGTGCGCTAGATGCTTTAGAGTGACATAGAGGCTCACTGGTATGTGCGTTGATATACTGACTACGTTCAAAAGGCAATGTTGTTCTATTCAAAGTCCCATCTCGAAGGAGAAACAAACGAACGGCAGTATTAAATTTCCGACAGGTGCTACATGTGTGAATCAGGTCGCCGCTGTTTCTCTGCTAATATTTTAAAAACCAAAATATAAATGAAAACATCGCATTTGTGATTCCAGCAATCCCCTTAAACAAACTTTGTGCCATAAAACAATTCCAACAGCTGCGAAAGTCAGATTTTGCTTATGTCACCCATTTTATACTACTCCAAAAATTTTTGTGTTGCGAAAACAGGAAGTTATCAATCTTTTACCAGGGGCTATCTCCTTATTCAAATATTCCTTCAAATATTCCCCCACGAAAACTGAGAAGTAAAATTAAAATTCATCCAAAATAAAATATGCAAAGCGACGCTCATCTGTTTCGCTTCGCATTCGAATTTTCGTGCAAAGCAACAAAAAAGAAAACGCACAACTTTATTTATTCTCACCATTTCACTCGTTGAAGAAGACATCCTTCTTCTAAGCCCTCACTTCCGCCAGATCTTAGTCAGAATTTAAATAAATCTAAAATGTGTTGCGTTGAAAGCAAATTGCCGCATTTCCATTTCCATTTCCATCTACATCAACATCACACCGCACCGTTTGCTGAAGTAGAGTACCTACCGCTTCCACTAAGCCGCAGCAAACCTCTGAGTTTGCTGAAAATTCCGATGGCGGTTTTCCATCGTCACCCATTCTATAGAACTAACTACCGAATATTGTTATCGTCATCAGCTGCTCTGAGCTAGCCCGCAGCAATGGACTCTTGCTTCAAATCTTCTGTCCCACACGCCCAAATAAACATCCGGAATTAGATTAACGAGAAATTGCTTAGAACCGAAATGGAAAATAGAGCGAAAAATAATATTAAATTTATTTAAAGAAGCAAAACGTACAACGACAAAAAAAAATATATATACGAACGATGCAATGGCATAAACAATTTAACAAGGACGAAAAGCAAAGCAAATTAAATCCCAAACACTGCTGAGCGAAAGACAGAGGAAGCGGTGCCAAGGAAAAAAAAACACACAAACGGAATTCAAAAGCTTCAACTGTTGGTTGGTCGACCCCCCCCCCTCTCGGGTTTGAAACTAACTCGCCACTTCCGTTTCAATTCTTCCCGCTTCAAAGTTAAAACCATCGAGGATGATGACGACGATGATGATGATGATGACGACGATGAGAATTGTGAAGAAAAGCAAAATGAATAAGAGAACTGAATCGAATTAGTTAAGGCTGGCGGAAACTTGCAAAAGCGAACAAAAAATATATATATATATTCAAAAAAAAAAGGACGAAAAATCATTTTGATACCACAAAAGGACTTAGCCAAAGAACACTGAGCATAAAGCATGAAAAGGCAAGAGAGGGACCGCGCACCAAAATCCGAATGAGAATCCAAAAAAGGAACTTTAAAAAGAAAATTCAATTTGAGCATACCATTAGAGCGTGTAGTGGGAAGGATTTTTATCCCCAAACGAAGCGCCTTAGTTTGCATGTGAAACGGCAACCAACATCCAGCCAGCCAGCCAGCGCCCCTATTCTTCAGCTTCTTCTTATTGTTTTATAGGCTTAGGGGCATAACGATTAAATTCCATAGCTAAGGAACCGGACCGAGTGTCAAAGCACAGGAGAGGAGATGGAAGGAAGCATTTAATAAACACCCATTGGAGGAAACCGAAATGTCAATCAAATCCTTGACTGAAGTGTCCTTGTTTGTAGTTTCAAAAGTGGATGCGGTTGGCTTGAATTTAACGGAGAGTGGATGACGATGGCGATGGCAATGGGGGTGAATGAATGGTGGTTGCCTGCTTCGCTGGTGATAATTACGGGTACTGTGCTGCCCTTTTGTGTGTGGTTTTGGAATTCTTTGAGGTGTCACCTCAAAAACATTTCACCTCTTCCAGTTCATCAAACCGATTAATTTGGAAATGTATAAAGAGCCAGCCAGGAGGAGAGGGAAATAATTTTGTTTTTTTTCTTTTCGGTAGAGATGCTCATTGCCAAAAGTAGGTCGACGAAGACTGACTTTTTCGACATCCCAGAGGCGTTCGCCTTAACAAGGAATTATATTTGAAGTTCTTCTTCTTATTTTTCTTCTTCTTCTTGTTTTTGGCTTTTGTTTAGTTTCATCCTTGAGTGACAATGGAAAGAAAAGTTCAAAGCTGTCACAAAGAAGTGAATGGAATTTGTTGTCTTTTCTTTTATTTTTTTTTTTTGTCACTTAAAAGGAGAACCTAACGAAATTAAGATAATGAGAGGAGTGGCTGAGGCATGAAATAGTCGCCGAGTGAGGCCAGTGACACGGAAAGTCAATAGAATTCAGATCGATTACCTGTGGTGGCGGGAGGGGGCTTTGAACTAAGTGGTGGGTCTCAAGTTTGTCATTTGAAGCATTTTTTTTCCTTGATGATTCATGAGACTTGCAGGCGCAGTTTTGAGGCAATATCACTAAACTATCAGTGAGTGCTAAGATACTGCAGTGTTCCATAGCAGACCTGTTGTTCTGGCGATCGCGATGGCTTGGTAAATAAATTCTTGCTCTTTCGAAGAAGGTGCTACTACACTAAGCTCGGGAACAAACAACGGGACAGGACAGCTTGCAAAAATATATCACAAGAGACCCAAAGTTTCACAATTCTATCAATTGGTATTTCAAACAAGTGGAACTGGGCTTCAACTAGAGCGGTCTTTAGCTAACTGTCTCCAAGTCGGTCTATTTTCTCTTCAGCTCTTGCGTGCCATCTCAGGCGAGGCGTTTTTCCACTGCGTTGCCCCTCCGTTTATGAGTCGAAGATTGGGCTTGGCTTTTATTTGCCTTACATGCCCCAGCTATCTTAAACGTCTAATGCTTAGTCCAGAAACAAAATAAATAGAAATGCCAATGTTCTACTCCAAAATTGTGATGTTCCGGCAGGTTCGCCAATGTTGGGTATGTAACCAGAGTATATACTTTGTTTTGTCCTCCCTGATAAGGCTTCTGTTCCTAAACTTGCAATGCACTCGCTGTTTTTTAAAAGATCAAACCTATTTTGTTGCATAGTAATTTTGGTTGTGAGTATGAAATAAGACTCCTTGATTGAATCCTTTTTTGACACGAAATATCTCAGTTAAGCCGACACCGACTTTGATGTAGCTTTCTCCATCGTCATCCCTCACAAATGGACCGAAACTAGAAACTAGGCCATCTCTTTAGTTGCTGTCGTATGCGATAAAAACTTGAGTTAGTATCGATCTGAACTTCTTGGCTTTTCTATCTATGCGAACTGACATAGTGTAAATACGAACTTTGCGAGTTAGAGAGAGATTGCTGTGTCTTTATATGACACAATTAGAAGTAGTCCAAGACCAGTGAAGGTGAGGTTTCAATCATCAGGCATACTGTCTTCCGACCAAATCTTTGAAATGAGTTGGTGTACGCTTATATCAAGGTCTAAAAGCAAGCTTCGGGATAAAATATGGATTGTTTCGCAAGGCCAATGCCGCTGGAAGGACGACCGGGTTGAAAAATAAATAATTTTCAGAAGTCGGTGTACACGGTTGGGTCTGGAAGAAAATAACTTTCAAACCTCTACCCTGAACTTAATGTCCCTCTACGAGTTTTCATTGCAGTACCTTCCAAGCTGAATTTATATCCATTCCGAACGTTCTTTTCTCGTAATTTTATTGATGACATAATGACAGCCCGGGAAGCTTCAAAGCAGATAAATTAGCCAAGCCAAGGAAAAGATGGATATAGTCCATGAATGAATGTCCTCAACTAGGACAGCTCAAGGCTGAAGTGAAAATTAAAAAGTACGTCTCCATACTTCAAATAGAAATATGGACTATGGAACAAACCGGTTTCTCTTCTTAAATGGGAGCTTCAGCCAGCAGAAAGATTTCTGTAGAAGCTACAGGGACGGTGAGGAAAAGTTGACTGCAACAAGCTTCTTGATAGAATTAAGGGAATACTTCTGCGAAGATCTGACTAAAAGTCACACAGATATTTTTGAGTGAGCAAGCAAATATCAATAAGTCCAAACCGTTTCAATAGAGAGTTATTTGATGTTCGACTATGGAGGTAACCTTTCAGTCCCTTGAAAGTGTCGAATATTTATATATTTAACTACTCCTTTATCTCCTCAAGAGATGTGCTTGTGAGTTTCGTTAAGACCAAAACTCTGCTTAATTAAACAACGGCTTAGCCCAAAATCCTTTATTTAGAGACTGTTTGAAATAAGCCAAGCACCCTGCGTACTACCATAAAGCATTTTAGCTTAACGCATAGAGCTCGATCCAACTAGTAGGAAGTAAGCCTTTACCCGCATTCTGTTTTCAACGCAGCCGATGATGAGTACCTGAAACCCGTGACATCTATTGTAGGTCCGCATTTCCACCGAGAAGTAACCAACCTGATTTTGCAGATATAATTCAAGACCTGCTTAAGCATCAGTGCGACCTTTCTGTCAGTCGACTTTAACTACGAGCACGTTTTCTCAAATGCAATTTTGTAAATTGCGTACTTCGTTTTGACCCGTTTTCTGTCGCTTTTGTTATGCTAATACACGCGGGACGAATGTTTATTTTTTTTCGATGTTGTTCTTTGAAAATTATTTATTTCTAAATGAATTAACTTTTTGCTAAGCAACCTGTTGACACTCCGCAAATTGATGGACATTGCTCGTTTGGGACCTTTGGGGCCTTTTGGCATAAGACAGTTTTTTTCTATAGCAAATCAAGATAGACCAAAGTTCCCAGCATATGTAGTTCCATTACTTCTGCTCCAGCTCATGGTAAAAAAGAAAATCCTTTTTGATAAAGATAGTTTCCCCTTCGTAGCTAGTGAAATTTTTTTAAATTATGTTACTTAGGCAAGCGCCTTGGCCAAAAGTGTGGTCTTGATGTTAGCAGACAACACTCTTCCTCACACTAACGGCCATCCACTTCTCAGACCTTAGCTTTGCATGCCTGCAACAATGACCATGCGATCATCCAAAACAATGGATGCATATCGCAACCGAAAAATAAACTACCTAGAAGTTTGTCTACTTTTGACCAAACCAAGGCACATGACGATCATGTCGGACATGGACATGGATAAAAACTGCTGCAGTTGGGATTCTAAAAGCAGTTCATTGTGGGCAGCCTTATACGCAGAATCGGGTAACTAAGGATGTAGTCGCATTTGCGGCACAAGATTTCAAGATTAGCTTAAAAGATTGGGAAAATATGTCTCCAGAAGCTTTGGCCAAAAAAGAAGATTTCCAAAGAAGAGAAGAGCTAAGATCGATATGAGTAAACTAATTCTCGATCCACACAAAATTCACAAATCAACAACTTCGTCTGGTTCGCCATCTTCTCATAAACACAAAAATGCGGCTACATCAACACGACATTTGCCTTATAGCCTTCATGTACTGAGCAAAAAACAAACAAAAGCCCCGGTGGGAGTAGCAACAACAGCAATTGCTTAAACGATAAAAGAGCTATTGCAAGGAGCTGTAATACAATTCAAAAAGCAAGGGCAAATCATCCTCAGCATCAGGACATTCTAAAGGCAGCAGTAGTTAACATCTACATCGAGAAAGCGATTGGGACGACCGAAAGGAATGCAATTCTTCTAACACTGATGTCATTACCACCGGACACGATAAATCGCAGGGTAGTAGTTAAAAGAAGCATATTTCTGCGATAGCTTCCGATTTGCAATCGAACGCAGTTATTGAGCCGAAAAGGACGCCTATGAGGATTTATGAGCCGACACCATTGCCCACCCCATCAGCGTTTGCCCACAAAGACGCGTACCTCAATAACTTGAATCAAAAACAACCCGAAACTAAAATCCAATTACAAATTATTGCCCTTTGCAAGTGGTAATGATAATACTGACACCAAAAATTCGAATTCTGTCCTCAAAAGCGGCGGTGTTTTTTTTAGAGGTATAGAACTTCGAATTAAAATAAAACACAAGAAAATTGTTTTTATGTCCATCAATTTGGCTTTATTGGAAGGATACTTTTATGCTTACATATGATTTCGGGCATGTGGCCGCCGCGGCTAGTTCGAATAAAGACAAGTCTAGAGGTCCAAATTTCAACCACTTTTTTAAGCATTTGGGGCTGTATGTCGGCAATAATGCCACGAATGTTGGCTTCCAAGTCCCCTAATGTTTCTGGTTTGTTGGCGTAGGCAAGCGACTTCACATATCCCCAAAGAAAATAATCTAATGGTGGCCAATCGACAGGTCCATTCCGTGAAGTTATGCGCTCATCGAATGATTCTTTCAATAAATCGATTGTGACGTGCGCTGTGTGGCATGTAGCGCCGTCTTGTTGGAACCACATCTCATCCACATTCATGCCATTCAATTCGGAAACAATATAGTCGGTTATCATGGCTCTATACCGGTTTCCATTAACGGTAACTCTCCAGCATTATTTCAGAAGAAGTAAGGCCCAATGACTCCACCAGCCTATAGAGCACACCAAACAGTTAGTTTTTATGGATGTTATGGCGTTTCAAGGGTCTCATGTGGATTCTCTTCACTCCAAATGCGGCAATTTTGATTGTTGACGTAGCCATTTAACCCAAAATGAGCCTCATCACTAAACAAATTTTCGAAAAAAATTTGCACGATATCATAGTTCCTCATGGAGGCAGCGAATACAAACTTAAGTCGGCACTGGGGCGTATTTGAACCTGAGAACCTCCTTAGTAGTCCAACACTCTAAACACTGATTCACTTCACCCACAAGTATCTGACGCATTAGTATATTTCTTACCACAAAAGCCCGGAGAGTGAAGGACGTAAATCTAATAAAAGACAAAAGTCCTAGGGACTATAAAGCAACTAAAATTGCCCCACTTAATGTCACACTTGCAGGCGCATAATGTGATATCAGATTCGAAAACAAACAGACCCAATGCAGCTGCTCCCTATCCTACACTAGCTACACAGCCAGCCAGCGGTAATAATAATAATCCGTCCCCTTATGAATATTCAATGGTCATCGTTTCTGTCTTCTCACGAGGGCAGCAGATATTCCGAAGCTATACATCAATCCGCTTATGTTCGAGCGCCCTGTCAATTTCACCGGCGCGGTGCGACAACAACAAAAAAAGGAAGGGAAAATTGCAAAGCCCACCTACGTATACGCCTGCAATTTCGGCCCTCTATTTCCAATTAGGTTAAGCGCGCGCGGCACCCTTACTGTCACCCGCCAACATTTATTTATGTTGATATTATTACATTCGTAATGATAACCGTAGCTGGCTTATTAATTATTCAAAAATTGCCAATCCATGTCAATATTGGCACAAGGTGGAACCACACAACAAAGGAAGCATTTCCACTGAGAAAAAGGAAATGTTCCACATACGCCATCGAAACGCAAAAAACACTCCCATCTGTCGTACTAAAGTGCTTACTAATAGCATTAGCAGAAGAAGTCACGTCCGACGGAAACATCATCCAGCACTTTCGCACACACACAATCGTACCCGTGCACGCGCTTTCATGGCCATAACACTGAGAGTGTGCTTATTTAATGTCAAAATTGATTGATTTAATATTAAAATCAGTATGCCAGCCATAAGCCAACGCGAATGTATGTATCTACAAACACACATCGTACTCATATACAATAAACAGAGTCCAGAGGACTACTTGCGAACTCCGTTGATGTGATGGAGTTGACTGTGTTTTCATGTTTGTACAACAATCCGGATTGAGCAATTATGAGGAACGATTATTGTGGGACAATACGTACTGCAAAACTACTATAAAGTTGGAGTTGGGTGCGCCACCCCCTCATGTATAAGCCATCGTTGCTACCCACACAGAATCAGCGGTGAGGAAAAATTCTTATTTATTTTAATGGCAAGCAGTCAATATTATTGAAATAAAGGATCAGGTGAACCAACGCAGTAGGTAGCTGCGAATACGACACGATTGACGTATCCAATAAGTCAGTCATGGTTGGAAATAAAGTCCTTTATATTGACGTGAATGTGGATGTATATATGTATAAAAAAACTCCTAATTAAGATTTACGTTTGTTTGCACGGGGACCAGCAGCTACAACAAAACCAACACAACAGCAATGACGAAGTCATTGATTAAAACCAAAGAACTCAAAGTTCACTGGCGCAATAAATTTATTTTGTTGTTTCTTCGTCTCTCGCGACGACCCCTCTTTCGTAGTAATTAGCTCTCTGCATCGGAGTGGGGTGAATAGAAAAAAAACACAAAACAAACAAATGCCACCCATCGAATTTGTGCTAATTAATACAAACTGAGGTATTAATTGGAAAAATATCAAACTAATTGAATGAACGATGCCATTCAAGGATAAACTAATTATTTTGTGGGTTTGAAAAGCTGACGAATCCAAAATGTCCGAACAAACAGAAATACGCTGCCAAAGCAAGGGAAAATGTGAAAGGTGAACTAAGGCAATGTGTGTAAGGCAATGTTCAAGGTTTTTCCCGCTTTAGAATTGGTGAATTGAATTGGGACGGGATTCGTTCCTTGAAGGAATGTGAGTTAGGAAATTCTGTAGCTATATATGGAAATGTTTGAGTTTGCAATTCCTCCCATTTAATCGTAAATTTAAGAAAAAATTTATTGAAAGAAATGTGTGGATAGCTCGTTAGGTATCTCAAGATTAAATTTTTTTGACAAAGTGACAAAGTGCGGGAATAAAGGAAAAGAGAAAGGGAGATGCCGATGCACGATTGTTTCAAATGTCTGTAAACTATAATATGAATGAAAAGCCACATTGAACGATTAAGAAACGAATCTTTGTAGTTCACTGTCCGTACGAATATAGGCTTAAGGGTGAACTTATGTGCATACCTAGCATGGCGAGTACTGCAGCTCAATTGCGGTAGGGGTAGAATGCAACTAGCTATTTCGTTCGAGCGGTTATGGTGGATGAGAGTCAAGCGATTTCGCCATGTCTGTATCTCCAGTAAGTTTAATTGGAATCCTATCCAGTAGCTCCAAATATGTAATTGGGGTCAATAATCGCCTTGCAAATTCTAGCCAGATCATAGAGAGTGAATTACTTCTTACATCGCTTGAGGAAGCCTAGACATTTTGCAGCATTCCTGGCGACATCGAATATGTGGTCATTCCAACGAAGGTTGTCATAAACACACATGTCGAGGACGGAAACCCTTTCGATTTTAGCGATGCAAGTGCCATTCATGGATAATGGCAGAGTATTGGGGTTTCGCTTCAATGACAGCAGACAGCATTGCGTTTTGGAAGCACTAAATTCCACTCTGTTGGTCTTACCCCATTTAGGAATGCTGTCAAAGTCAGAATTTAATGAGCTTAACACAAGTTGAGAGACGTGAATCCCAAAACGAATATGCGAAGCTAAGAGAACTGTCATAAGCGAAAAAATGGATTGGATTAGAAGTGACAGAAGTCATTGATAAAAATGAGAAAGAGTGTCGGAGACAGAACAGAGCCTTGGGTGACACCAGCATTTATTTGGTGAGTTGCAGACTTGAAACCGTTCAAAGTGACTTCTATTGAACTGTCCGAAAGGTAATTTCTAACCATTGCAGAATGGTATCATCTATTCCAAATGCATGCATTTTCGACAAAAGATCCTGATGCCAACCTCTGCCAAATACCTTTGAAATAAGCGCAACGACCTTACTTTCACCACCACTGTGAATAGATTGGTTCCCCTTTTGTTCAAAAAATCACAAGTGGATCTGTGCCTGTAAAAATCGTACTGCCGGTCTTTAAGAGGTTTTCGGAATTCAAGATATTTTAACTAAGTTAAGAGAGCTAATTTTTAGACTAACGTTTGTTTGTGAAAGGAATGAATTACAACAACCGAAGCAGTAGGATATTTTCTCTGAAATATTTCTTAAAACAGAGACCGGTCCAAGTCAAGATGTAAGCTAATGGTACGAAATTAGAAATCTCATTCTCACTACTTCCGAAACAGATTCGCCATGAGGAAGTTAACATGGTTATTTTCTTTTAGAATTATCGGGATTCTAAACCTCCCACTTCACTCGTACTTGTGGGGTTGCCAGTTTGATACTTCTAAAAATATCTGTAGGACTTTTGGTTTCGCGTAAGGAGATTTGTGGTCTGCCTTTTTTTTCGTGCATCTATACCAACTAAGTTGATCTTGCCTAATTTTTTTTCGAGATGTTTTCTTTGACGCTACATATTCATGGATTTTTAAGCTTTCATGCCAAGCATCTACATTTCAGCTGCTGTAAATTTGCCTTTATGCCTCATGTCACAGCAATTGTGAATCGTATGTGAACAACTGCGGTAAAGAGCCTTATTTTTAGCTATGGAGACTTTTTTCGGTAACAAAAGATGGTCAGAGTCACTTTATTTATGCTTGCTTCGCTGTTGATCATTTATCTGAGATATTTGAAATTTTCACAATTTTCATTGCGGAATGGATTCGAGAATGTGCAGCACATAATACTTTGCCTTTTTTGGGACTAAACGATACCCAAAAACATCCACCCAAATTTCAAGTTGCGGAGAAGTTTGATCTTCACTTATGACGGATGGCTCCATCAATAGCAAGGAATAACTATTGTGCTTTAGGGTCACTCATTTTTAAATTTTCCGTATACATTAGTATACTAAAGAGAAAGTTATTGCGAATGTGGGTCCGCCAATTCCGTTCATCAGTCTGTCTGTCCGGGCGTCGTATGGCGAAACGGTTCGACGGATTTGCTTCAAAGTTCGTATATAAGGTTCTTGGGGTTACATCTCGGGGCATCTTTATATTTTTTGCTTTATCTTGTGAAATAACGGTAACCGACATACAAATTTTTTTGTGAAAATTACTTATCACTATTTGCTCGAAAGTGGTTCCAAGGATTTCGGTCTTTTTTTGTACTAAGGCTGTTTAGGATATGGACAAAAATTCTGCATACTTAGTTTTTGAAAAAAAAAAATCGATTATGTTTTATAAATTAAACTTGTAATATCTCGAAAACTAATAAAGGGAATTTAAAAAAAAATTAGAGTTTTTTTCCACTATAAAGATGAACAAATTCGCATATTTTGATTTTTGAAATTATTTTTTTTTAATTTATTAAATTTAAATTAAATTCGTTTTCTCAAAAACAACTTTTACGATTTTGATAATTTTTTGTATTTGAACAATTATGTTTAAAATGTACAATGTGCGAAATTACATCAAAATAGTAGGTGCCGTTTTTGAGAAAATCTAATTTTCCAAAACCTAAAAAGTGATTTTAATACATTTTTGAATCATTTTGCGGTTCAAAAACGCATTTCATGTACCAAGAAAGTTTCGTATGAGTCGTGCACTTTATTTATTCAAGCAGGTAATCAATAACAGCAATAAAATGCAAAGGACTTAAGATGCTTCGTTGGTGCAACCCTGGTCATTGGGTGCAAAACAATCAGTGTTTAACGGAGATTGTCTTAATGCCATCAAGATCAGAATGAAAATAGGATTCAAAATCAACTAACTTATTATTGGCGGCGCTATAGCCCGGGGTGGATCTTGGTTTACTGGGCTATGCCCTCCAATTTGGTTTAAGTCCCTTTCTATTTGTGCGTGTCACCTAGGACGAAGTTATACTCTACAACATTTCCCTTCCAGATTAGAGTCCAAGATTCTGCGGCTGAAGCGTTGCTGTTCATTTCCTCTACATGTCCCAGTCATCTCAAACGACTAACTTGCAGATTTGTTTTGCCCCGGCCAATGTCACTGTACAACTCCGTAAAGTTCGTCGTTGAATCGTCTGATCGAGACTCCATCAACAAACACGGGACCTGATTTTGACTAGTCTCTTACTGGGCCTTAAAATAAATAAAACTTATGGGGTTTCTCAAGGATCTGTAGCAGTGTGAATAGTTGGTCTAGAATAGTTACTGAGTCTAATCGGACAATTGAAATATATGTAGTTTCTGGGGTAGTTATCGCAGACATGATATACATCACCTACGCGATGTTTAGGAGACTCAGTAGTTGGCGCAGTTAAAAAGGTCTCCTTTCTTGTGCCGATATCCTTTGTCACCGAGTGTGACTCTACAATAAATTTTCCTTATTCATTTCAGCAGGATTTTGTTCAGGTCTTGTTCCTTTGAAAGGTTAATTTTACCTTTATGTGAATCTTCTGAACTGAACATTATTCCTGGATTACCAACTCCCTATTTCCATAATCTCGGGCTTACCGCGCTCTTGTTTTTTCTTCGAAAAATCTCTTAGCTTCTTCTTGTAACGTTCACAAGCCACCCTCATTTTAAACGGGGCACCGTATTGGTATTTTATTTTGCTGCATTTCAAAGGATATTTCCAATGAACTTCCTCTTCAAAGTTTGGAAGTAGTTTTCTCAGAACCAGAATCTGCGCTGGTTCTGGGACTCCTATAGACACATTATTTGAAGAGATGGTAGTTTAACCGAATGTTTGCCCATAGTGGGCATTCCGGCGGACCACCACGCCTTGGAAAAGTACCTTAATGTGGTAGACTTAAGCGGTATAACTGTCTGCGACGATTATGGATAAGGAGAAGACACCCCGAGCATTTTTTTTCTAAATGTGTTGCCTTGGATCGAACTAGGCGGCAGAAAATAGGTGCGGACAAGGCGGTGCCACTGAAGTAGACCGGGTAAATCGCTACAGCAAAAGGAAATATCTATCTGAATGTCCCAGCTAGTGAGTTGTAGTTCTTCCAAAAATAGAAATAAGGGTAAGATCAGGTGATAGTTGGACCATTGCGGTATAGATGCACTGGCATTCAGTTACAATGTCATAAAGTGTTGACGGAATTTGTCTAAATATGCGTTGTGGCTTCCACGGCTTTACAACTTTGTTGAGGACATTACCTTAACTTTAAAATGGGCTAGACACATTTTATGACACATGACAACCCTTGTAACGTCGGTCTCCATCAAGGCACAGACGTGTCTCAAAGAAAGCATTCCATGAGCTATTAATGTCCTTTCTCTTTAAAAGGAAACCCTACCACTGTACACTAGCACCTCTCCCCTTGGTCTACTTAATAAAAAAAAGAATCCCAAAAAATTCAATCACAATCATCGACTGCATGGCAGACTCCACTCTGGCTTTCATCACGCATCGTATCCCACAAAATTTGCAAACGTTTGGACAAATTGGAGGAAAAGGTACCGTTTTTTTTTGCAATCCAAAAAAAAGAGAAAATCTCTACGAAAAAAACTGAAAGCAATCCATTCAATTGAGTTTGTTCTTCAACCTCCTGTACGTTCCATTTCTATGCTTTGATCTACATCACACAATGTCACACAGGCAAACTATAGTGCCAAGAGGAATTGCCTAGACACACATAAGGCAAGGGGCACCAATCTCTCTCTCTCTCTCTCTCCCTCTCTCTGGCAGGGTGAGGTTTAGTTTCATGGGAACTTTGTTCCAATCTAGTGGAACTCCCAAAAAATAAAATGACAAAAGCGTTTCGTCTCCTCTAAAAAGACCGAAAAACTTGTACAAATTGTTAGGAAGTCCTAGCAATTTGTTTTGTTCTATTTTTTTTTTTCTTCTTGTCGTTTCTATTTCTATTATATTTTGATTTCCTCTTTCTCTGAGTCCTTTTCCGTCGGCAGTAGTCTGATGTCTTAAACAAAAGTACCTAGTTGCAGGGGCCATTCTTTCTTAAATCACAGACAATGGATGAGAGTTGAAATGGATTTTTGTCTCTCTTAAAGTTGCCATGGGGATTGCTGTATGATAATGGATGAACTTTGATTCAGCTGGTTTTTGACTTTCTTTTTATTGTACTTTCCTTTGACAAGTAGTACAGCCGTACAAGTATTTTCCTTCATTAACTTCGAGAAAGCGTGTTTCCACTGTATTTTAAGTGGAGTTGAAGAGTTGAGGGTTTTTTCGTTGTTTTTCGTTTTTGCGTAATTACAAAACCGACAAGTTGTAGGAAAAAGTTTTGAGTTTTACAGAAAAAAAAATTAAGCTAGGATGTAGTTGGTACCTACCTACCAATCTAAATGCTTCAAATCGCTATGAAGGACCAAATATTTCTGTCGAGGCCACATCCATATTGCATAATGTATCCAATTGAATAAAGTTGTCATCAAACTTTTCTTATTAAATTTCTCTTCAATTTGGTCTGAACTTCGTTTGCTTCCATACTGTTGCCACTTCACTCATTATGTATAGATATGTATACTATATATTCAAGCATAAGGGATGCAAAAAAAAAAAAAATTAAACCCTTTGCAAACTGACAGCCAACTGGAATTACCCCAATGGCAAAGGCAATAGACCTCATCATCTTTAAGTGCCCTCAGAGTCGGCAAGTTGCATCCATACCCTTACCTACACCACACACACCCACACACACCCACACACACATACAAGAAATAGAGAAAATATGAAAACACAAGAATCAAATAATTTAATTTATGTTTTCAGACACAAAACAAAGGAACGGAACAAAGCAGAATAAAGGCTTTAACCATTGTGTACTTGTTGTGTACTTGTTGTGTACCTACATCAAGCTACTCGTACTCGTACTCTCGTTGTGTAGTGATGGCTCTTCGCGTCCCGTTCTGTTAAACGAGTTTTGTTAACGTTCAAGCCGGAGTACAAGTGTATGGCTTCACTGAAGACATACATACATACATATGTAGAGTATCCCCTTCTGTAAAGGTCTTTTAAGTCGCTTAAGTGGCCTCCATTTGTATGGCACACATGATGCATATTTCTGCTGCTAGGGTGACATTTTGAAGTGCGATTTTGCATTGTGTTGCGAAGGAGTTTCTATTTTATTTTGTTGTTTCATTTTTTTTTTTTCAAGGGCCACACGTGACGAAGAAGTGGATACACACAAATTTGACAAATAGACGAGACGCCAGTGAGTGAATGCAATTGATGGGCGGGTGGAGGGTGGGGAGACGGAGGTCTTTGGAAGGAGATAAAGTGGAAAATATTATGACATAACTGGCGATTAAATTGGGTCTTTTTGGAGGGAGTGTGCCGGGTTGATGCGAGATGGTAATAATGAAGTAGTTTTGTTTTAGAGATGATTGAATATCTGCTTTAGGAAATAACCTTTGGACCTATATATAGAGGAAACTGCAATCAAAAGTGCTTTAAGGTTAAGCCAAACTAACCCTGGAAATTTTGGTCATGCACAGATTCTAACCAAATACGTTGGAAACATTGTCAATTCTGACTATATGTCTCCCCAACTGGACTTTAACAGACCATTCTCCTGCTCATTCCCGAGTAGAGAGGAATGAAGCCACAAAAAGAAAATCGCTATCCATCTACACAGCCGGGTCTAAGATGGAATGTGGACCGGTGCCAGAATATCCTCGGTAGAACTAAATCCAAACAATTAAGCTACCTGGCGACAGCAGTGTCTTCCAAGCAGAGGTTCTGGCGATTGCGGTGTCATTGTTGGCAATTCCACGAAATGATATTACCATTTTCATTGACAGTCAGGCAGCTATAAAAACAGTTTCCGCTATGGAAATAAAATACAGGCTAGTTCACCGCTTCCATGAAGGGCTTAAGGCACGCCGTAAATCTCTGCTGGGTCCTTGGACATAGTGACAAAGTCGGCAATAAGAGGGCTGACAAATTAGCAGGGTATGGGTCTGCAATGGACCACGATCGAGCACTTCAGTCGACCAAGCCACCACTCTGCGATCTTAGAAAACGAGTGAAGAACAAGATTCGTATGAAATCTAACAACAGATGGAAAGTACTAACTAACTGTGAAGTATCAAGGAAGCTCTGGCGGAATACAACAGTGGCCGAACAATCAAACTTCTACGGTTTGACAGGTCATCACAGTCTAAGCTGGTAGGGGCCTTAACGGGACATAACTTCCTAAGAAATCATGCAATGAAATTAAATCTCAAAGATGACGATATATGTCGAGGATGTCGAGGTTTATGAGAACATACCTAACTCCCTCTGTCACTGTCCGAGTCTCAGTCATTTGAGGAATAGAACCCTTGGAAGTTACTACTTCCATGACTTACATACTTGAACTTTCTAATATCTCACTTTATAATCTTTATAGGTTTATGAGGATATCAGGATGGCTGGACGACGTCGGGTGAAGGTCCACAAAGCCTAACCAATGTACTTTTAGCTGTAGCGTTATTGCCCTCTCGTTTAATCAGTTCATAACGTTTGGGGTTTCAGGTATCTACTTCTCTATGCACTTTATAGGTAAAAATTTTATCACAACAACAACATAGGCGTTAAAGAAGAGCCAAGTTTTTTATGCAAAAATCGGGTAAGCCCTATAAGGCAGCCATATAAATAGTCCCTATTTTTTTTTATACTTGTAAGAAAAAGTGGGATTTAAAATTGTGGGGTTTAAAATTGATTGAGTTGGTTCCTGTATATTAGGGTGTAGTGCGAAAGTTCCTAGATATCTTGGCTGGGCAATACAGTGCCCCTTATATTGGAAAAATGTTCGAACCTTTGTTCTCCAAAATTGGAACGGAAATTTGGCTCTCTATCATACAAAATTTAGAGGTCGCGAAGAGATTGAACAAAGGGTATAGTTTGGCCATGTAATGACTATCCCCTAGTGTAAGGTTTTAGATTGGAATTTTGGTATGTTAAGTTCTAAGTAATTTTGCAATCAATCAACGAAAGATCGAAGAAAAAAAAATATTCGGCATTAACTGACCATACCGGGCTTAAGGATAGCTTCTCAAACCATTTTACGCTTGAATTAAAACTTTAAGCACAAATGTAAGGGACCTGCAATTCTCTTTGAATTTCCTTAAATTGATGATAAGGATCAGCGTTCCCTTCCTTGCTTTATCAAAGTTCTCATTGCGGTGGTAACGAAGGTAGTACCTACGTCTCATAATGTAACTAAGAAATATTCGATTGAGGTTTGCCTTTAACCATTCCTTATGATGGGAGCTCCAGTATAAACGCAGGAAAAAGATTAAGCCAATTTAGAGTACAGATAGGCTATTAGATTAGAAGCGGCATTTAAGAAGTCAGCCCAATCACATAATCTTCGGAGTAGGAACGTTCAAAACCCCCCAAACTGCTACACTGCCAAGTTACTTTAGTTAAAGTTAGAGATTTCGAAATTAAAAAAAAGAGTTTCATCTCAGCATTGACTAATACGCTGGAAGAAAGCAACAGTAACTAGAAAGGTACTTGAACGTAAAAGACCTTAAGCCTCAGTGCGATGAGGGTCATCGGGTGGTTCTGTGTAATGTTGATGCTTCGGTCTTTCGAAGTGTGTCGCGTATGCAAAACTGTTTCTGACCTTAAAAAAGATTAAGATTCCGCTATTCACTTGAGGAAGTGGCATACCCAATTTTGGGGATATTTTTTATCCCACTGACTTTCTTGCCATACACAATCGGATGAGGCATCCGTTTGGAGGGGTGGATGAGAAAAAATAACTCAAATACATCCAATGGAGTCGAGGAATGGAATAATATCGTTGAGCGTGATATCTGAGATATCTGAAAGATCGTCGAAGAATGGTTTCCCAAGCGCTCGATGTCTAGCCTTAGCCGGGCAGAGGTAAATAAGGTTTATCTCTCAAGGTTTATCTCACATTTATGGGCTATGGCTATGGTTAAGTGTTCTGATTGTTGTATTTGGGCCAAATCTTCCTTGAAAAGCCGCAATTCGTCAGACTCCTCCACCTAGATGGTTCTTGCCTTCGCCTTAAAGGGTGTTGGGGTGGGGGTAGGTTTTCTGCTTCACAGAACAACCGTGGTTGCCGAGAAAAAAATCGGTTCAGCGGACACTTTAAAAAGCGTTTTCCAAGTAAGAAGACAATAATATTAAGAATATGGGTTCATAGCCGAGGGCGGATAATTTGAAAAGGATCAACAGATGAGTTATTTTATCAAAGGCTTTCAGTTGTATTAATGTCGACTTCATTGCGTGGTAGACGGAAAAAATGTCCACAAGATGGAAGCCATGTGGGCTAGGTAACACTTCGAACACTATGCTCTCTTTGCATATATGTATAAGTATAACCCTTCTGAACTTGGAAAAATTATCACTGGTTAAGAAAAAGACAAAAGAAGCAAGAACGGGAAAGGTTTAAAGAGCACATTTAGGGACACATCTTCAAGACAAGAGAATTCACTATCAAGCCCCTGTATTTTTTTTCCCGATCGATAACTTGAGTGAGAATGACACAAAAGTTAGGCAGTAAGAGTGGTCCGATATATTTTTGAAAAAGAGAAGCAAATTTTAACAAAACCATCCTCACGATCATCAGCAGCAAAGTCCCGGACTATGACCTAAATTCAGTTTCTGCGTGCAATCAAGTTGTTAATCAAATGATGTCCCCATCTTACGCAACACTATCACCGAATCAAATGTGACACCATAAACATTAAAATTCTCCGCATTCGAAACCCTTTCCAACCATTGATTTCTCTGCCAGTTGAATGAACTCTGCATCAGACCTATGTCACGTCAGTCTACACAATCTGCATTCCTTGGGTTTCAACGGTACAGAGCACCTGTTCAAACACACATGCCAAATTCGCATTTACTCAGGGACTTCTCCATTTCTCGATTTCGAAAACTAAATTACGAGATACGTTTGTAGGTAGGATACCACCTATCCCTGAAACAAAACTTTACAAATTTCCTTAAATTGATGATAAGGATCAGCGTTCCCTTCCTTGCTTTATCAAAGTTCTCATTGTATTTTTTTTCCCGATCGATAACTTGAGTGAGAATGACACAAAAGTTAGGCAGTAAGAGTGGTCCGATATATTTTTGAAAAAGAGAAGCAAATTTTAACAAAACCATCCTCACGATCATCAGCAGCAAAGTCCCGGACTATGACCTAAATTCAGTTTCTGCGTGCAATCAAGTTGTTAATCAAATGATGTCCCCATCTTACGCAACACTATCACCGAATCAAATGTGACACCATAAACATTAAAATTCTCCGCATTCGAAACCCTTTCCAACCATTGATTTCTCTGCCAGTTGAATGAACTCTGCATCAGACCTATGTCACGTCAGTCTACACAATCTGCATTCCTTGGGTTTCAACGGTACAGAGCACCTGTTCAAACACACATGCCAAATTCGCATTTACTCAGGGACTTCTCCATTTCTCGATTTCGAAAACTAAATTACGAGATACGTTTGTAGGTAGGATACCACCTATCCCTGAAACAAAACTTTACAAACGCATCCCTCCTTCAAAACTGAAAGGCACTCATGCTACTTGTAACGGGTATAACTTGGATTTAATCAAAAACAACCACAAATTGTTTAAAATTTCTAACTCAGACATGGAGCCGAATCAGAGCACCATGTACATGCATCGTACAATGACTTGCATTCAGGTATACAAAAGAACAATGCACAGGGAATGCGATTTTCGAATTAGTACTTGGGTATACACCAGAAGTGATAGTTGTAATTAGACATTTCAGAAATTGCCATGGGAATGGAATCGAGAAACACCAAGGGCAGTATTCTCGCTCCCCCAATAAAATGTAGTTTTAAATTTTATTTTAAAGTGCTTTCCTTCAAGCTAAATGGCCAAATTTTACAACGGCAATGAAATTACTAAAAGAATTAAAATTCAAACTCATTGAACAAATTTTTCCGCAAAATTCTTCAACATTTTTCATTTCGTTGAAAAAAAAAAAGAGACGAAACCTCGCAGGTACCTCGTCAGACGAAAATAAAAATCAAAAACTTTTTCTCCCTCCCCCTAGCTACACTTGACCAGAAAAGTATCTAGAAAGGGAGAGAGGAAGCTTCCCACAACACAAAACCACTTTCAGTGCTTTCATTCACAACAAGTGCCGCACAAAAATGCAATTTCTCTTGCAGACATTTTCAAAAGTTGCACCACTTTTCCCTTGTTCCACTTTGAAAACTTAGTTATATTTTCTTCTTGTGTGTGTGTGTGTGTTTTTTTTACATAACTTTCTACATTTGTTTTTAGTTTTTGGTAAATATTTTACTAGAAAATAAACATAAAACATTGGACACATTCTCTCTCTCTCTCTTGTGGATGTATTCCTAAGTTTTGTTTTTAAATCATAGTTTTGGCGGTGTAGAGTTTTCATTTAACAAAAAAAAATAGAACACAAAACTTGAGTTGAGTTGAGTTGAGTAAATTGTTGGTATGCGCAACGCTGGGATTTCAATTATTAAAGTATTCAAGAGGAAGAGGACTGATTACTAATAAAATAGGGAAAAGTGAAATGGAAGATTTTAGAATGGATTAATTTTTGGGGAAACAAGTTTATTCAATTAGTCAAAGGTTAAACCAAATTTTCTGATAAGGGACGCAAAACGTGGAATTTAATTCATTTGACGGAGTGCCTCTGTGTTGTCTGTCTAAAGCAATCAGCTATTCGAAAATACAAAGGGCAAATTCTAAATGTTAGTGGAACAAATTGCTTTTAAAGATGTATTTTATAGAATTAATAGTGTTGCTGAGCTTTTAAGAGGGTTTAGGGTCGAAAATGGGAAGAAAACTAATTTGGGATATAAATTTCAGAAAGTTTTTTTTTTACAACGAAAGCAAGAAAAGACGAAGCAAATGTAGGATGACCTAACTTTTGCAGGTAGCTTGCCCACACTAGCTCTACCAAAATCAAAGCTTTCTTGCTTTGATGATACTAAATGATTATTTGTATTTGTATACCACGATACAAACTCTAACGGTCATGGAACTGTTTTATCCCACCTGGAAATGTGAACGTATCCATACGCTTCAGAAGTCAGCAGAGGGAATTCTTTCACAGGTTTCACGCAAAACGATTTCAGCAACACCTTTTTGTACTCATCGCAATTAGTTAAGAAAAAACATAAGGAAAAGCTACAGTCCGCCTGAGGCGAATAATATGATACGTTATCCACATCCTTATATGCCCCTAAGAAAATGATGGATAGCATTTTATTTCATTCTATAAAATGTAAAAAATAACTAGACGTGGCCAAAAATTTTGTATGACAAACTTATGAAGGAGGGCAGTGAATGTATATCTCTAAATTTAGCTTTAAAACAGTTTTTTTCTTAATTGTCGATTATTTAACTACGATTTAAGGAGAGTGACTTGTATTTCTCTCCCTGATTTTCAGTATTCAGAAAGCGGTTTACTGAGTCAGAAAAAGTTTGTCCGGGTAATGAAAAATGAGATGTGGTTCAGTATCCGAACAACTCTATTTTGTATATTATGAACGTACACTGAATTGAATTTAAGGCTTTTCTGTATTATTATTTTTTAAAAAACAGACGCAGATAGCTTAGCGAAGGCTTTAGAAGAAATAAGAAACGGCAGAAGAGAAAGAAAGAAGTTATTGCCCAGTGGTGTGCAGATTTTTGCAAATGTGGACTTCCATTAAAAACAGACGATCTTTTAAATACGGTACAGAAAATAATAGAGAAAAACACCATTCAATCCTTTTTTAGCAACGAGAGAAGCGGAAAATATTAGCAAGAGTAGAGCAGCAGTAATCTAGGAGACCATATTGAAATGGTTCATAGATCTTGAGGTAAGTAGTCCTCAAAACTTTAACCAGGAGCATATAATAAATGATCCATCCAGAATATTAAATGGTGACGAAAGCAGCTTTTGCCTTTGTCCACAGACTGGAAAAGTCATAGCCCCCATAGGCTACAAAAACATTTCCCAAATTTGTGCTGGAAATAAAAAGGAAACGCTGACGGTGTTAATTATTTTTTCAACAGATGGAAAGTTATTTGAATCAATGGTGGCATTTCAATACTTACGTCCACGAAAAGACATAGTGGATAGTATCCCGAAATCGTGGTTTTGGGTAAAAGTAATAAATGGATGGATGCGAAGTGAAACATTTCTCGAGTACGTCGCTAATGGTGTACATAATGTGGAACGACCAGTTATATTGTTTGTTGATGGGCACAAATCACATTTAACCTTGAAACTCAGTGAGTTTGTAGCAAGGAACAAATAATTTTGTATGCATTACCAAGCGAATACTACGCATATCATGCAGCCAGCTGACGTTAGTGTTTTTAAGCCTCTGAAATCAGATTGGAAGAAGACTGTGAGTGAATGGCAATCGAAAAATCTTGGACAAGCATTAACGAAAGGAAGCTTCTGGTCTTAGAAAGTGTGGTTTGTATCCACTTAATACAGGTGACTAAATTCAAAATTGCTCCAGAAGTTATAAAGTCTGTATTAGAGCAGCTAAAAAATTTTGGAGTTGATGCTGAGATCGTTCTGAAGGTTATTAAAAGCCAGGCAGAATCGAAAAACAATCCACCGATAGACACAACATTGGACATACTCTTACCATTAGACACAACATAAGGATGGATCCCAGGAGGCTTAGGTGATTTAAGCGTAGGTGTATACGTGTAAAATATCGATGGATCATTGGGAAAGAAATCGGAGATGTCTGATGGAGTGATTTCGAGGACAAACTCAGACCAATTTCAAAATGAGACTCAAGAAATCCAAGGAGACGCTGCTGCGTCTGTTGAATACAGTGTAACGATTCCCCCGCCAAGATTATACATGGATCTTCTGGAGGTGAAAAAAAAAACATCTATTGATACAAAACTAAATTCGGGCACTAAATTCGACTGTTCGGATACTAGTGCCTCTACCCTATTCCACTTCGGTTCGTTAAGAACTGTATAGCTGCGCTATACATGGGATTCATTTTTGCATGGCATGGACTTCTTTTCCGAATAGTTGCAAATTGACAAAGCTATTCCTGCGCCCAAAAAATGCAGCCATCTTTGCCAGCAGATTTTCGCCCTCTCAGTGGCATGTCTGTCAAAAATCTTGGGGAAGTTTCTGGCTAAGCAAATGTCAACTTATTTGGACCAACATAACTTGTTCCCTCCAGTACAATGCACGTCACAGTTTGACGACATTCGAATTGAGTATGACATCGATAACCTATCAGTGCTTTGCTTAATTGACTTCTCCAAGGCTTTTGGTAGAGTCAACCATAAGTTGCTTTTTAAGAAGCTCAGGTTGTACTTTGGCTTCAGTGAAAGATCGGTGCAACTTAATCGCTACTAAAGTTATTAAAATGTTTAAGCCCTTGCTTACGGGTGTACCCCAGGGATCTATATTAGGACCAATATTGTTTTGCCTGTACATTAACAATCTGACTAAAGTGTGCTCAAATGTTTGTTTTCACCTTTATGCTGATGATGCCGTGATATAACGGGTGATTTTTTAAGAGGTTTAGAACTTTTTTTAAAAAAAAAACACAAAAAATTCGAAAAAATGAATGAAATATTTATTTGAATCGATAGTTTGAACCTTGCAATTTAATGTTTAAAGATAATTTCATGCAAATGTTGACCGCGGCTGCGTCTCAGGTAGCCCATCCGCTGAGTCCAATTTTGGCATACTCTTTCACACATATCGGCCGGTATCTCACGAATGAATGCATGGATGTTGGCTTCCAGTGCGTCAATCGAAGCGGGCTTGTCCCTATACACATTAGCCTTGGCATACCCCCACAAAAAATAATCTAATGGTGTCAAATCGCACGATCTAGGCGGCCAATTGACCGGCCCGAAACGTGAATTTAACTGTTCACCAAACTCGCCTCGCAATTGCGCCATTGTTTCGCGTGCTGTGTGGCATGTGGCACCGTCTTGTTGAAACCACATATCATGCAAGTCAAGAACTTCCATTTCGGGCAAAAAAAAGTTTGTTATCATCGCTCGGTAGCGTTCACCATTGACAGTAACGCTGCGATTCGCATCATCTTTGAAGAAATATGGCCCAATAATGCCGCCGGCCCATAAACCGCACCAAACAGTGGCTTTTTCGGGATGCATTGGTAGCTGTTGCAATGCTTCTGGCTGATCTTCACTCCAAATGCGTCAATTTTGCTTATTTACGTACCCATTCAACCAAAAATGAGCCTCATCGCTGAACACAATTTTTCTATAAAAAAGCGGATCCTCGGCCAGCTTTCCAAGAGCCCATTCACCAAAAATTCGGCGTTGTGGTAGGTCGGCTGGCTTTAGTTCTTGCACCAGCTGTATCTTAAAAGGCTTTACGCCCAAATCCTTCCGCAAAATTTTGCACGTAGTGCTGTAACAAAGGCCTAACTGCTGGGAACGGCGCCGAATCGACATTTCGCGGTCTTCTGTCACACTAGCTGATACGGCCGCAATATTTTCTTCAATACGCACAGTACGTAAACGTGTTGGTGGTTTAATGTCCAACAAAGTAAATTTGGTGCGAAATTTGGTCACAATCTTCCGAATAGACTGCTCAGAAGGTCGAGAATGCCGATCATAAAATGGAAGCAGCGCGCGATGAACATTTCGAACCGAGCACGAATTTTGATAGTAAAATTCAATAGTTTGCAAGCGTTGTTCATTTGTAAGACGATCCATGGTTAAATTGCAAACCAAACTGAAGCTGTTTGACAGTGACACAAGGTACTAAACACACGTCAGCTGTCAAAACCAGTGTTGCCAAAACCAAACCAGCTAAAAAATCACCCTTTATTTGTCATGACCAATTGGACTGATTAAGGATCTCATTGCTAACAAAATAAATGGGGATTTATCGAAAACCGCTTTCTAGTGGGTTAAATCTGAATCCGGTAAAGTCTCAAATGATTCAAATGTCGAAGAAACGTTGCGAAACATATATCCCAGATGTGGTTTTAACCAATCGGCAAATAAAGTTGGCAGATGTTGGTATTATTCTAGGGTTTAAATTTAATCGGTCGGTCGCTCTCTCCCACTGACCACATAAATTTTGTTGTTGGGTGAATCCATGCGGGCTTGCGAAAACTTTGATTAACATCCAGTTTTAGACACAAAATTTAGGCTTATCAAAACTTTATTTGTTCCTATTTTTGACTTTTCAACAATGGTATACTCCAAACTTGATGCCCATTCTCAACATATATTGCTTGTCATGTTTAGCGATGCTATAAGATATGGATATGGACTATTAGCACGCCTCGCATTACCACAAACTGGTTCTTGGTTGGAATTGCAATTCCAAGCACTCCATTATTGACATTAAATCTCCTGTTTACCTCTTAGATTTGCCCAATCCAGCAGAACTCAAAATCTTATTATACCTCAATTTAAGTATGTCAACTCCTCATGCCTTTTCTTTCTCCATGTTGCCAGACTTTGGAACTCCCTTCCCACCTCGACAAAGCAAATAATAGAACCTTACATATATATATATAAATTCAAAAATGCAGAATTAGTTTCTCGATAATAACAACAATAACTATTCTGCTCAATACTACTATCCCTCTTTTTTATACCCTATCCTAAGAGTATTTTAATTTTGACACATAGCTTGTAACTCCCCTTAATATTCACCGTAGACCCCTTAAAGTATTTATGATTAGCATCAAAATCTAAGACTTTTTAGTAATGTCCGTCCGTCTGCTGAAATTTGGAACATACACTCTCTAGGGTCCCGAAATGGTGGAGTGTAAATTTTGATTTTACACGCTCACTCCCTACAACAATTAAGAAAAAAACTATTTTAAGCCTCAAAATGGTGGAATAAAGCACTAAGCAGTTCACGAAATATGTAGACCGTGACCTCCTTAACAAATTTGCCATATAAAGTTTTTAGCCAAGCCTACTTTTTGGGGGGGATTTTTAACTAAAAAAATTTGTTTAACATAATATTTAGAGAATATTCTCCTCAACATTTATCCTTTGTAACGTTTTTGGCCATGCCCACTTTTGAGGGCGTTTTTAAAAAAAACCCTGTTTATATGATTTTATTATAAAACACCAAATAAAATGTCAGCCAACGTGTGGAAAGGGTAACATACCGTTCGCCCTAAGCGGACAGTAGTCACTTCTTCTTTTAGGTATATTTTCTCTCACCTTTATCCTTCTTTTTCTTATCTATATTTTTTTATTCCTAAAGAATATGAATGTACCATAAAAGACTACTAAAGATAAATTAAATTGAATTGAAAAGATAGCATGAGACGTAGGCACGGCAACAACTTGTTAAATGTCTGGTTCCCTCATTAGTGCAACTTAGAAGACGGTGTCCCTCTTGATTTGAAGGACATTTTGAAAGTAAAATATATAGATTAACTTGTCCGAGAAGGGCAAATTGTTGATTCTGCATTACAATCAAAACAATTTTTTTTTTAATTCTATCTCTAGACCATGATTCTACCAGGGGAAATCAAGTAATTTTTTAAAGGTCACTTTAAAATTATGTACCGTTTCACAAGAAAATTATCCAAAGTATGAAAATTAACAATTGCCCAAGGAAATAAAGTCGACGAATGGATCCTTTGAATAGTAGTCCTTGCGTGTAAAGCTAAACACAAAACTGTTGTGGAATTTAAAAGTGTTTGCTTTGTAAGCAAATATTTTCCTTCTTGGCCCTAACAAGGACGTAGTCCAAAAAAAAAAATTTCAAACCTTGTAGAAATATTTCTGTTGTTACTGATGTCAATTGACTAAAAGGGAAGGGGCGGCCGTCATTTTGAAGAACTCCGAAACACAAGTTGCTTTTTGGAATATCTACTTTTCAGTAGGTACAGCAGTTTTTTTAAAAATTTCCAAAATTTCATAGGAGTTCTTTAAAAACTTTATTTTAGTTGAATTCTGAAAAAAAAGGCAAAAAGTCATATATGTACATATTTTTATTATCTCTGTATTAGTGTAAATAGGAAAAAAAATGAATCTTGGAATCTTAGTCATTAGATTCAAGACTACAGAAAAGACATACATAATCTGAGTAAGTGGAAGCATACAGTGTCTTAAGGAGTCTTGTCAGATTTTGCGACTTATCACCAAGCAGGCGGTGAAATTACGAGTTGCCCGATTTTATATGAATTTTATGGTTTTTGAATTTTGAGTGGAAAATTTTGAAATTTGACGATTTAAATTGTACGTTTGGTGATTCCGATTTTTTAAACCTGATAACCCTCGTCTTAGGCAGTGAGTCTTCACGGCTCAGAGGTCGTCACAGTGGATGTTAGGTGGAGTGAACTAAAGAAGAACAGTTAATTACCGAAGTTTTGGCAAATTATGTTTTGGAAATGTTCCCTCCTAAAAATAAAATAAAATTCGAATAGATCGTATAGGAGCTAGTAACTTATAAGTTCTCCTTGGGTAAACTAAATTATAAATACTGTTGCCACTCTTGGGAACTAAACAAAGTGGCTTGATCGCTTGATTAATCCCATTTCGAATCCAACAGGAATCAGTTAAAATTTGCTGAGACAGCCATTTTGGACTTAGAGATGTGCATATCCAGAACAAAGGGTACAAAAAAATCCGACGGCGAATCCGAACCAGAGTGGATTGAAGTTGTGATTAATTTGTTTTAAGATTTGCTATCGCAAAATTCCAGTTCCCTCAGAAACAGTGTTTCCGCTTGTGTTTGGTAGTTTGAATTTGATCAGGTTCTGTCCATGCTGGACATGAAAGACGCACCAAATCCATTAAGTAGTAAAGGTGAAGACAACGTTGATTACGAAGCAGTGGAAAGCAAAGATTAAGAAAACGAAGATGTTACCAACGACGTGGCAGCTAAGTGCTTCAGAAGACGATGCTGATGTTGGTGATTTGGATCAAGAAGTTACAGCTTCAGATAAGCTTCGCAATGATATATCTATTGCCCTTGCCGCAGGATGATGACCAAGACTCTGTCGACTTCTATGATATGACTGAGGCTAAAATTCGGACGATGCTTAAGCTGCTGCGTTAAAAGCAATGAAAAAGGTTGGTGACAGCCAGGGTAAAAAATCGAAAAGCCATCGTGTGCAGATGACCAATGTCATGCTCTTCCCTATTTGGATACTCGATTTGATAGAAATTTACATTCCACATGATCCAAGTCTGCTTCAAACAATTGAAATCATGTTGGGCCTCTTCAACATGTTAGAGTTTTGTTCCGAAGATGAGCTTAAGCCGTTGCAAACAAAGTTAGAGAAGCCACTGAACAAGTTAACCTCCTTGAGGCAATTTGGATCGGTGCAAGATGTCACCGAAGCTAACCTTGTAGATTTTTAAGAAGCGTGAAGTTGGAATCACTGCAAAGCTGTCACCGTTTTTGTAGTGCCTACAGAGTGAAATCGCGAAAAAACTCAATAACAGAGCAAAATGGCTAACTGAATGGTCATGTATCGAAAGAGGACGAAGATGATGCAGCAACAGTATCATCTAGGAAATTCCTTTAAAATGGCAAGAAGTGAAAACAAAACGACGGCATTGAAGAAAGAGAAGGTTTAAATGGAGGATTGAGCTTTGATCAGCACAAAGGAGGTTCAGATGGTTCAGTAAGTGAAAAAAGTGACTAGGAAATATGTTTTTAAATTCTCATTTTTTGGAAGGATCTTTCAGGGTTTCTAAAGATGTCAGTTAAATCGCTACTTACTTACTTACTTAGGTGGCGCTACAGTCCGGGGCCGCAACCAATACGCCTCTCCAGTTAGCACGATCTTTGGCTAACTGCCTCCAGTTGCGCACTCCAAGTTGGTTGAGGTCCCCTTCCACTTGCGCGCGCCACCTTAGGCGAGGTCTTCCTCTACTGCGTTGTCCCTCCGGGTTGGATTCGAAGACTCTTCGGGCCGGAGCGTTGGTGTCCATTCGCTCTACATGACCCAGCCATCCTAGACGACTAATCCGTATTTTTCTGACCAGGTCGATGTCGCTGTACAGCTCGTAGAGTTCGCCGTTAAATCTCCTCCTCCAAAGCCCGTCAACGCAAACGGGACCGAAAATCACTCGAAGAATTTTGTGTTCGAAACGACCAAGGAGATCTTCATCCGCCTTTGATAACGTCCATGCTTCTGCGCCATACAGCAGGACTGAGATGATGAGTCAGAGTTAATAGCGGAGCCGAGGTAGATAAAGTCCCGAACTACCTCGAAGTTATAGCTCTCTATCGTGACGTTCTGTCCTATTCGTCGATGTTGTGCGTCCCTTCTTGTTGACAGCATATATTTCGTTTTGCCCTCATTCACTTCTAAACCCATTTTTGCCGCCTCTGTACTGATACTTGCAAACGCACCAGTGACAGCTCGCTGTGTTCTGCCAATGATGTCGATGTCGTCGGCGTAAGCAAGTAGTTGCACAGACTTTTGGAAAATTGTGCCCCTGGTGTTGGCTTGCGAGTTTCGCACAATTCTCTCAAGTATGATGTTGAAGAAGTTACATGACAGCGCATCGCCTTGTCTAAATCCTTTTTTGACATCAAAGGTCTCGGTGAGATTGTTTCCGACCTTAATGGAGCAGCGAGAGTTCTCCATCGTCATCCTGCACAATCTGACGAGTTTGGCAGGTATGCCAAAACAAGACATGGCTCTGTATAGCTCGTCTCTATAAATGCTGTCATATGCGTCCTTAAAATCGATAAAAAGATGGTGAGTATCGATCTGGACTTCTTGGGTTTTTTCCAGGATCTGCCGAAGTGTAAAAATCTGGTCAGTTGTGGACTTACTGGGCCTAAAACCGCACTGTTAGGGTCCAATCAGTTCGTTGACGAATGGTTTCAGGCGTTCACACAGCACGGCAGACAGGATCTTGTATGCGATGTTGAGGAGACTTATACCTCTATAGTTGGCGCAGTTAAGAGGGTCTCCTTTCTTGTGGATCGGGCAAACAATGCTGAGGTTCCATTCATCAGGCATACTTTCCTCTGACCAAATCTTGGAGACGAGCTGGTGCATGCTCTCTACCAAATCATCTCCCGCTGCCTTGAAAAGTTCGGCAGTTAAGCCGTCCGGCCCGGCAGCCTTGTTGGATTTCAGTTTGGATATTGCTATCCTCACTTAATTTTGGTCAGGTGGGCGGGAGTCTTGGCTTTCATCACCCATGTTGAATGGATCATTCTGCCTGACAGCGGAATTTGTGTCATCATCGCCGTTTAACAGTCTGCAGAAATGGTTTTTCCATATCCTCAGCACCGACTGTGTTTCCACTACTAGGTTTCCTTGTTCGTCTCTACAGGTATCTGCTCGGGTAAAGTTGCGTTGACACGTTCTTTTTACCTTTTGGTAAAACTTCCGAACATTGTTCCTGGAGTACCACCTCTCTATTTCCTCGATCGCGCGCTTCTCATGCTCTTTCTTTTTCTTCCGGAGAAGCCGGTGTTCTTCCCTCCTCATTTGCTCGTACGAGCAAATGAGTTAAATCGCTACAGTAAAAGGAAATATCTGCCTTAAGGTGCAATTGTCAACACTAAAAATGTAACACAACATTTATACTGTTACAGGACAACTCCCGCGAGACAACTCCCCAAGCGCTCTTGTTGAGTAGATATGAACCCATTTCGTCTCTCAGACTTGACGAGCTGCGTGTGCAGTCCAATGATACTACTAAAACACCCATGAGAAGGAGGGATTGGCCTTCTCAGAGACAGTGACTTTTTAAAGGAGTCTTAAATTTATAGTTTGCGCTATTTACGAACGAACTTCTATTCGGTGTTTTCTGTTGTGTTATTTTACTAAAATAAACGCTTGTATGGCATCCCCTTGATTTCCAGAATCCATAGTTTTATATGGGGTTATCCTTACAAAATGTGTTTTTTTTAGAGGTATAGAACTTTAAATTGGCATCATCAGTGATTTATTTTGAGTTTGATGTGGCATCTCAACATGAAAAGACTGACGCCTGAACAACGCTTCCAAATTGTGCAAATTTATTTTGAAAATCAGGTTTAGTTCGAAATACGTATCGCGCACTACGTCCATTTTATGGTCAACATAATCGTCCATCAGATTATATCAAATGATATTATATATTGGTGTCCGCTATAGAGCCATAATTGCTGACTTTTTCGTTCATCAATTGAACAACCATGATGGGCTGGAGCTGTGGTTTCAACAAGATGGCGCAACATGTCACACAGCTCGTGCCACAATTGATTTAATGAATGAAACGCTTGGTAACCGCATAGTTTAACGTTACGGACCCGTGAATTGGCCTCCAATATCGTGAGATTTTACGCCGCTTGACTATTTTCTGTGGGGATATATGAAGTCGCTATAAGCCCGAAACGATTGACCACTTGGATGACAACATTCGCCGCGTTATTGCCGATATACGGCCACAAATATTGGAAAACAGTCATCGAAAATTAGACCTCCAGATTAGGCTACGTCCGAGCCAGCCTGGTAGAGCTAGGGATTGAAGCTGCAGACCATGCCGTCGTCCTGAAGGCGTTCATTGAATGTTTCCAAGATCCAGCTTATGTTGAGAATCCCGAAAGTCATGCACGCCATGAATGTGTGATTGTGTAAATGTTAGCCAAGACTGTGATTTAGATGGAGAGTAAAATATTGGCTGCTATCTGGCTAATAAGACATGTAATGTTGTCTTTCAAGGCTGCAATTGACCGCATAGATAAGTGACGTATCCCTATAAAAAAAATAGTTCAAAGGCATCAGACCGTACGATCTATTGTTACGTATGCTGAGTGGCATGTAGCGTCATCGTGCAGCAGAACCACATGTCGTAGCAGCTCGTGTATCCAAATAATTAAACGATATCGGGTACCAAATGAAAACATACGGGTCAATGATTCCGCTTGAGTTTGTGCATTGCCAGATCCTGTATTACTCATCGACCCAAATATGGCAGTTTTCAGTTTTATAGATTAACATACCCATCGCTGACGACACATTTTCGATAAAAAAAAAACATTTTTGACAGAACACGAATTTTAAAAATAAAACTCAAAAATTTGCGCGTTGTTGTTCGGGTATATAATGGAACTATGTCACGAATCACGCTTCAGCTGTCAAAAATAGAACACTGAAAATTATACGATAAAAATATTTTCTACTTTTCTTTCTGCCTCTGCGACTTTAACACACATTCCCACGTCACACATTCACAAGATTGTTTCAAGCGTCATGGAATTCTTCACTTAGAAAACACTCTCCTTGCAGCCTTGTCCCTAAAGTCGCATTAAATAAATATTCCATTCGAATTTAAATGTAAATAATTTTGGAATCAGATTTACCCAGATTTTATGTAGGCCAAGTGGTTTTTTTTTTTTTTTTTTCTTGACTACCCCTTCCACCCCCAACAAATATCCAGGACACACCGGGTGAATGTGCGAAAAATTGTTATTCCAAAATGTTCCACTTTGCTCGGGGGCGTAATAAATTTCGTTTCATTTCGGAAATTATATTTTCTATCTGACTAATGTCTGGCATAACTTATCCATCGATTAGGACTCATAAATGTAGTTCGGGGGGTGAGATTTAAAGGTCACAAAATGACAAATCAATTCATTAATTCATTGTGTCTGGCCAGACAAAAGTATCTCTAATTGATTTCATAACCTTGACGACCGATATCGATTATAATCGATGAGATTTACAATTAAGTGAAATAATGTATCTCCCATCATAATCGAGTCTGGCCTATTGAAACATTTCGAAAAGGCCTGATAATGTCTCCAATTTGTTTTTATTTTTAACTCACAATTGCCATCAAAGCTACGGTCGAGAGGGCAGGATAATGAAAATGGTATCTTGAAACTCAATCTAAAATTGCAGGGCTACGGACCGGTGACATTTAAGGGGTGACAGCGAGAGGATTTACTTGAGCAAAATAAAAACTGAATCCAACTTTCTTCACCGAGAAATTTCCCTTTAAATTAAATCAACAGAAATAATACATCCCTGCGATGGCGAAGAGTGGGCTGCGAGTGTGCGGCAAGTGGGTGGCGAGTTGGGCACGGGGCAAATGTATACGGAAAGCTATATGATCGTCCTCTCGTCATTACCTCTCGTTCATATCAACTGTGCTTGTGCTACGCCGTTGTCAACGTCGTCGTCATCATCATCGTCATAGTAGACACAAGGGTGTGTGTCAACACTTTACCAGCAGTGTCTCTTAATTACCCATTATCTGTCATAAAGGTAAACGTACTAATGGCGGAGGGTAGCAGAAGTACAGTAAAAGAATACAGAAAACGACGAAATGTACGACAATTTCACGAGTGTTTGTTAATCCTTAGCGTAGTGTGGATGGATGCCTTCCATATACGACAGATAGTCACGAGGGGGGGATGAAGAAAAAAACAAAAAAAAAAACAACATTGTTGTTGCTGCTGGTTTTGGTATTGTTATTGCTTCTCAGGGTAGTCAAGCGCGATGCGCGACGCGACGGTGAGGAATGGAAATGTGTTGTTGACTTGTGGGTCATAAGAGTGGCATAAGTGCTGGAGTGGATGTACAGAATGGTGAGTGGGTGGCTTGGCTGGCTGGTTGAATATGAAATAGGCTCAACAATTTTTAGCACATTTGACGATTGCGGATAATGATGATCAAGTTGAGGACGACAACGACGACGACGACGACGACAAATAGCGACAGTTGTTATGGAGTGTTCTGTGCATATATGGCTTAGCTTTAAGTCTGGCAAAGGATATTGCACTGTTGTGCAGGAGCAATTAGTAAAAGTACACGTGTAATCGTTGCAAGTGAAGTCTTACAGGTGAATAGATACAATTTATGACGAGTTTGAATTCAAATATTCTGGTAGGAACGTGCTTAAAGAAGAATTCGTCTGATGCGTTCCTTTTTTTTTGTTTTTTGCTATTATTTATTGTTCCTTTGGGAATAGAGGTGAGAATGGTATTTGGAAATGCATTTGAAGTCCTTGGAGGCGTGCAAATTCGCAGGGATAAAATAACAGGTGCTTTACAAGGATAGGTGAACTCGGGGAGGTTTAATTTAAGCACGTTTTGGGTGATCCGAATGATAGTACCTTGATGTCAAAGCGTGATAGTTGAAACACCTCTGGGATATTGTCAGATATCTGCGGGGGACTTGTTTTCTTTTAGGTGTTGATGAACTCACCTTCATCGAACTCTGAAAAGTAATACCTATGTAGGTGAAGTCTTTTTTCTCACTTTCCAGGGGTTTTTGATAGGTTTAATCTGTCAACTGCTTTGTGGAAGTTGTAGAATATGTTTAAAGATGCGTTTGCTTCGAAAACCTCACCATTGAAACCAGATTCTGTGGAGGTTTCATCGAAATCTCATACAACAACGCGGCTTGGAAATCTGAAAAGTGTATGGGAAACCTCCTGATTTCGATGGATGTTTCAGGAGTTTTCGCTAAACCTCAGATTTCAATGCGGTGTGAAAAGGGTATTAATGTTGTAAGGACACTTTTATATATCAGTAGAAGAAGGCATCGAGATTGAACTTTCGTTTTTGAACCGAATTTTTCTGGAGATTCCTTCTCTTGTTCCATGCAGCTCCTTGAATGGTTGTCTATAAGACATCAGGATACTAATGATATTTATTGGAGTCTCTTAGCGTTTCAGATCTTACTTGGATCAGATCTGTTTTGTCGCTAGACATGCAATTGATGTACCTAGCTCTCCTTTATCAAGTCTGTATCAAGAACGAAAAAGTAATCTAATGAGATTCTGAATAGACCTCGACTAAGAGCGATAAACGACATCCTTTCTGGACACTTTCTTAGGAAAGTGTCTTAAACACTTGGCGAAACTACTTCTTTGGAAAACATCGAACTTTTGATTGGTTGGTTCTATCAGCGATCGCGATGGAGGAATAAAATAATTTGTTGCATCCCTAAAAGTTCATTTTAAAAGTCAAATATAATTCTTAAAATTTAGAATACATTTGTCATTAGCTTAGAGTAAAATCGTTTTGAATATATTTCATTTGAGTCTTTGGCTTCATCATTTCCATTTTCTTTTTTAACTTTCCCGTATACATAAGTGCGGACATTTCGATCTCAAGCTGAGTATGAGGGATGATATTACAACTATAGAGAAGTCCAAAAAAGTGGTTCTGCCAATGCCGCCCATCTATCTGTCTGGCTGTCCGGGCGTCGTATGGCGAAACGGGGCAAATTTTTATTTGTTGCTTTATCGTTTGAAATAACGCTACCGTTTCATTTTTCTCGGTGAAAACCACTTATCACTATTTCTCTAGAGAATGGTTCCAAGGATTTTGGTCCATTTTTGTACTAAGGATACTTGGGATGGGGTCAAAAATACTGCATACTCAATTTGTGGAAAAAAATTCGATAAACGGTAATTTATAAAACCGACAATATCTCGAAAACTAACAGGGCGAACTCCAAAATATATTACTGTTTTTTTATACTATTAATTCGAATAAATTTGCATACTTCGATTTTAGAAATTGTTTTTTCATATAACGATTTTCTTAAATTTGAATTAAATTCGTTTTCTGAAAAACGGCTCTAACGAATTTGATAAGTTTTTGTATTTTGAACAATTATGTTAAACATGTCCATTGTGCGAAACTACATCAAAACCGTAGGTGCCGTTTTTGCGAAAATCTAATTTCTAAAAGCCTAAAAAGTAACTTAAAAAATTTGTTACCAGTCATTTTTGATTCAAAAGGCATCTCAAGCACTGAGAAAGTTTCTTATGACGCAGTCATGCACTTTATTTTACATGCGATAGTCGTCCAATCTGCCCAATAAATGCGGAATTCAAAAATAACTCTCAAGCTAACACCAAAAACAAAAATATATATTTTGGGGCAAGACCTAAATGCTATAAGCGACTGAGATATATTTTAATGAGACACAATATGCCTTTATTTCCAGGGGAGTTGGGAGCTATTTTCAAGATGTCTTAATAAGTTTATTTCAATAATAGTTCATTGCGCGATGCTACGAATTTTGGACGAGATATTGGTACTGATAGAATAAACCTTTTACGAGCTGTGGAATTTTAAACCTCTCATTAGCTTTACTCACAAGTCATGAGTGCTATTGGGTTTTCGTGATGGGTAGAAGAATCAAGGTCAACCCAATTCCGAAAGCTCATTCTCTTGTAAAACGCAATAACCTACAAAATACACAAACTACGCTAATATATATTGTACTGTATTTGGAGTGGGGTCATGAGGGGATGATCATCATCATCAAGGATGACAAGCACTTAGACCTAAAGGTCCATTGTACTCCAGCAAGGCTGCCCAAAATGACAACAGAACAACTAATACACATCGGTATGCGAGGTACTTAACTGGTTCCACTGGTTTTTGTGATGCGAAGGAGGTCTGCTAGTTCAATTTAATTTAAATCGTCTTCGTACAGGAAGTCTTTGCCGAGAGTAGCCGCTCTGGTTCTGGCAAAATCAGGGCAACCCGAGCTTTTAATTTTGATCCGTTTTAGATGCTCGTTGAGAGGACTGAATACAGTGGCAAGGCTAATTAGCGCCTTCAAGTCACATCTTCTCAGTCCAAGCAGATATTTTAATCTGCTTATATTGGGACCGTCAACTAACAGTTTCGATGACAAATCATGCCAGCACTCGGTGTTCTGCAGACGTAAGCGCTCAGTGATTTCACTTTTGTGAATAGATGAGCAGCACCCTATGGTTGGTTGAGACAAAGGCTGATAATAGATAGTTAATAAATATTTTCCAGCAAAACTATACATTCTAAAAAACTGCTATTTCACGATTCACAGATATATGGTTATTATTACCTTGCTACTGAAAATGTACTGCTGTGTTCAAAATAATAGTAGCTATATCGCACAATATGTAATTTACGAATTAGTTTTTTTTTAATCGTAGTAAGTATAATTTAACAAAATTTAATACAAAATAACTTAAACTTAACATGAAAATTAAGTAAAAAAATAAAAGTGTAATTCAAGTCATTATTGCTATTGTTAAAATTAATAGTACTGTTCAAAAAATTTTACAAAATTTCCTTAGTTATTGCAAAAATCAATTAGTGATTTAATTAGTTCATAGGAAATACTTTATTTTATAGGACCGATTGACACCGATGTGGCATAGACTTTGACAACGAGCAGGAGTAATTCTACGCCAAGCTTCCTCAATAAACTTCTAAAGTTGTCGGTTTAACAACAGCAGAATATTTTTTTTTTACCATCGCATCACAAGTTTTTAATAGAATTTAGGTTGGGGAATTGTGGTGGCCACTCCATGACCTCAATACCTCTGACCCGAAACCACTCTTTCGCCTTTTTACTTGTGTGCTTTGGGTCATAATCCTGCTGAAACAACCATTTTAGTGGACTTTCGTATTCGGTATAGGGGATACCATGATACCATTTATCAAATGTATCGGACCCACAGCGTTATATGAAAAATATGATCCGAGCTTGCAGATGCTTATTTGTCAAGAGTGACCCTTGCGTGGGCTTCGGGCAAAAAGTTTATTTTCTAACAGTCTTCTCTGAGTCATTATATCACTAATAGGGATCTCAGAAGATACCGCTGAGTGGTGTTTTGATAGGAGTTCTATCCTGTCATCAGCCTCGGACATTTTGCGTTTCCTTCCCCGAATTTCTGGATTTTCGTAGGGAATTGGCAATTGCCGAGACACCACAGCCAAGTGTTTCCTGAATTTCCTTATATTTTTTTCCCATTTGACGCAACCTGCAGGTCTGCTCACACTGTTTCAATGAGAGCAAAAGCTCTTTGTTTTCTTACTTTTTGACCAGGTAAACTTAAATTAGACTCTTTTCTGCCAAATACACTAATTATTTTGAGCAGCACTTTTCCATTCGCAGTCACTTTCTTGGATAAAATCCGCGAACTAACAAGCGCAGATGAGCACATTTTTACTAATTTCGCTTGCAAAGTACCGTAATTTACAGTCTACGCGAAAAAGTTTTTGCCAGGCAAGTAGTTAAATTGATTTCAACGTCGTGCTCTTAAAATTTCGATCACAACTGCATATTGTCCTTAACTAATATATTATTTAATTTAAAATAATAAATACTGAATACTTTAGGAAAAGGTGATGGGAAAAATCATCAATGACGACGATGATTTCAGGTAAACGTACGTGTGTTGTTACATTCCGTTAAAAGCAATATAAATAAATTACGATCCTAACGATTACGTAATAATTATATAAATAATAATAATAATAAATATTATATATATATAAATAAATATTTCAATAAGTGCCTTCTCACTGCCTTATCATACACAAAACTGAAATCAAGTGATTGTCCGATGAACTGCACGACCAGCTGTAGCGCTCACTGACTTTTTGCACAATTACCCCAAACTGGCGAACCGTATAGAACATTATTTCTGGGAAAATTACTTTAAAGATAAACACGAGTTAACGGTGAGTAACCCTTAAGTCATGAGTTATATGTAAAATAATACTAATAAAACAAATTTGAGACTAACTGACGTGGTTTAACGATAGTTTAGCAGACAAATGAACACACTGTTTTTGTTGTTCCTACAAAAAATTTCTCACTTCTCTTTCGTCTTTTTTGTACGATTCTCCATTCTTATTGTCACATTGCACTTTTAAATCTAAGAAACATTTATATGTTTAGAAAATTTCTTTAATTGTAATAAAAAAAGTAATAGATTTGCGTGAATTTTATTACTGAACGTCAGAATTTGTATTAATAACAAATTTTTACTCGTGAGTAAAGTCTTATTCCATCGCTTAGTTAGCTCGTGAGTTAGAGGTTAGCTAAGGGATTTTTACGATTCGTCGAGGTGTACCCCAAAGAACTTAGCACAAGGTTTTCAATCCTTCTACAAATTGTTAATCACTTTTCTAGTAAAAAGACTGATTTATTTGAATATTCCAATTTTTACATCTAAGACGAATTGCAAATTCATTTCAATGTTAAAGTCATTAGAATCCGAATAATAAATGCATGTACCATCTACAAAAATAGCAGATGTAATCTAGGGAAATCAAGAGTGTAGATGTTATACAGGATTGGTCCAAGCACTGAGCCCTGGGGTACACCTGCTTCATTTAAAAAAAAATCAGTTGGTAGCCAGTTTTTAACTGACATAATAAAAGAACTGCCTGATAAAAAATGATTCAACAATTTATGTCAGATAAAAGTTTTTGCCAGTCTCAGAAGTTTGTGGAGCAAATCGTTGTGCTTCTATCAAAATTACTTTTAATGTGTTTTATAATGCTAGATTTTTGGTGCACTGTGGATTGATGCGGCTTAAAACCAAATTGTTCTGCGGGCAAAACACTGTCTTCGTTAAGGTGGCTGTTAACTTCATTTTTATAATTTTTCAATGCACTTGCCTAACGAGCTTAACAAACTTATGGGCCGGTAACCACTTGGTACACAAACGGTTTTTCCCGACTTTAGGATATGAATTACCTTTGTCGGTTTTCATTGCTAACGAAAATATCCCTGTTTAAAGATCAGCTAAGGACTCACTTTAAAAATTTTGTGCCACTCTTTTGCAGACATTTAAGAAATATGTAAAATTTTTTATTTTAGCCAAACCTGGTGACTTAAATTTTTAAGACTGATTCGCATGGCTTCTACAGCCCCAATTGATTATCTTCTCTCATCTAAAATTTTCTTCAACGCTTATTATATTTTTGGATCTAATTGTAAGACGCTCTAAGAGTTTGATTACCCTTAAAAGATCGCCCATTAGCGCTGCAATTGGTGTCACCACTGGACACTGTCTGATAGGCAGACATGCAACAAAGCTTCGCGCTTATTTAAGCGACTTTTGTAGGAGCTGCATGGATAAGGAGATGTAAGAGACAACTATATACCTCATTTGCCAATGTCCTGCTCTCTCCCTGAAACAAAATCTCTATCTAGGAACTTACTTCTGCAATGATCTTAACGATCTAAACTCGACGGACCCAAACTGTCTCTCACGCCTTATAAGCAGTTCAAAATGGTTCAACGAGTAAACAGGAACTACTAGATCCACGTGGTATCACAATGGATCTTACATAAGTCTAAGTTTGTCGGACCTCTATCCGACTGCCACTGCAACCTTACCTAACCCAATCTATTATGTTTTTGCTTATTGAATATTAAACCGTAAAGAAATTGTAAAATAAATAGTTTCAGACCGGGCATTTTGTTTTCAAATTGCTGAGTGCACAATTTGACGAAGTAGATAATATTTACCAAGCTTTATCTTTTGTAAAAAAGTCTTGAGACTTTGAGCTCTCCGGCTGTTAACCTATTTTAGAGTATGAACTGTCAATCATCTTAGAGTTGTTCTTTGGAGTTTCATTATTTAAACTTTTTCTGAAGATGTTGTAATTTACTCATAATTTTTGGGGAATGCCTCAATTAACTTGCTGATAAACCTACACAGTCTTACACTTTTACTTTCCTTCAATCTTAGGAATTGAGTTTTTAACGAACTTAAGACTAAAATATTTATGTTCTTACGACTACTAATGGTATCTATCTTTTAAAGACAATTTTCAGAAATGAGGTAACAAAAAGTCAATCAGTGGGACTTCGGGTGTCTTTCGAGAAATTTTATAAAAAAATTGGGAATACTATTGTCCACTTCTAACTCTAATAATCTATTTTAGTTTCAAAAGTCAACATCTGCTACACAAAAAAAAAAAATAATATAAAAAAAATATTCTTCCCCATTAATTTTTATAGACCAAAATCCACCTAAAAATAACTGCTGTGCACTTTTCCTCATTTGAGTATCCCCAAAATAGATGTCGGCAGTTAAAATTAGATACTGCAATATTCTACCACCGCCCACCAAACACCAAAATAACCGTAACATCTCCATTGCTTAACCTTTTTATTCTACAACGCCCAATAAATGTACAAAAAAAAAAAATAAAATAAATAAAACACAACACGAATTCACCTAAATCTTTTACCCTTTCCTTCTTTATGTGGGCTATAAAAAAATAAAATCCATTTATACGCACTTAGGCATAAAAATATATAAGACTCGTAAAAAATAAATCCCAATTCCAACGCAGAAAGCCTCCACATTCATTGTGCAATTTACTTTGTTTTTTTTCCGTTGTTTATCTTTTATTTTTGTAAAGAAAAAAAAAAATACAACATATAACCCCGCGTTGCAATGGTACCTCTAGAACATCAACCAACTCAAGCGATGCCAAAAAAAAAAAAAAAAACATCCCTTAACCCGAAGCCGGAATAGGTAGGTAGGTAAGGTAGTACCTACCTGGGAGTAATATTTCACGGTTCGATGTACATGCAAACTGGGAAGTCGATTGCTGGTTGTTGCTCCACAAGCTGTTTATTCAAGGAGTCAACACTTTTCAACACTGGATATCTTTGGATGGGCAAAAGAAACCCAAGAAAGGGAGCCACAAGATGTGGCAAAAGAGGGAGTCAAAATAAAGCACTTTTTGAGAATTTCAGGCAAGGATGTGTTGAAAATTTAAGATTGCTACTCTGCCTGTGTCTACAACGCTTGTCACGCTACAACACGCTTTGAAGAGCGAACCTTAATTTTGGTAAATTCCTTAAACAAGTTCTGAATACCACAAAGTTTTTAAATTGAAAAGGGAAACATTCCCATAGAAATATTTATTCGCGATACCCCAGATTTATGGCAAATTTTCACTTTCCTCTTCAACTCAACCAAACTAAACGTCGCCCTTCAAACTTGCAAAATATATTCAAGTAGTGACTGCCACATAATTTAATCCTAAAGGATACCCACCGCTGCCAGCCCCTCTTAAATGGTCTCCTTGTTGATGTCTAAATTCGAAATAATTTCGCCTCGTCGTCGTATCGCAACACACATTCCATTCTCTGTCTGCTCATGGAAAAAGGATATCTATATCGCAATACACGCCTCCCCCTAAACATAATAACAAGCAGCAAAAAGGACCTCTTCAACTCTAATTGGATTTTATTTCCCAGGTGACAATTTGTTATAAATGCGATGAGGAAATCTAAAGGAAATATATCCCATTCCCTGGTACTACTGAGGGAAGAAAACATACTACACCATTATTTTCCTGAAGCCCCCCCCCCCCCAACATAAAAGAGCAGCAAATAAAGCCGCTTTTTGTGTGACAGATAAACGCTTTTGGCACATACATACGAACACATTTGGGCTTGTAATACATTACCTTGTTAAAACGTGACGAAATCACAGGATGATTCTTCTCTTGATCGGTATTATCCTTATTGCTGCGATGACGTTGACAAAACAGACAAAATCCTTTTCTTTCCTGTTTTTTTTTTCTATACTTTGCACAATTTCCTTTTGAATGACATATCACTTGCTCTCCTGTTGGAGGTAGTAAATAGTAGGTAGTGTGTGGTTTTAAGAAAGACGAACAAAAAAAATACACGAACAAACAAAACACTCACAGAAAGGACTCCTTTTTTATACAAATCAAACTAAGGTAAAGTAAAATATTAGATACAATTTCCACAAGGTTTCTATTTTTTTGTTGAGAGCTTTTCTAAAGGGATATTCTTAAACAGGAATTTTTTGTATCCTCTACTCTAGGACTCTAGGATTCTTGTGTAATCAAAAGATAAAAACATATACCTAGATATTTTTCCTTTTTAATTCAGATTCAGAGCACTTTTACGAGTACACACAACACACATTGGCGCACGTTACTTGACGCGGTTCTTGTGGCAAAACGCAGGGGGCTTCACTTCGGTTCGGTTCGGTTCGGTTGGGGTACCCGGTGTACCGTGATGAGTGAGGTGGCAAAACTTGTATAGTAAAAAGTATAATTGGCCTTTTTTTAATATTGCTGGTTTGTTTGTTTTACACAGAGTTGAAATAGATTCTTTGAATGCCAGCCACACGATAGTCCGTGGTTAACTTGTTACACGACAAAAGTATCACGACGACTGCTGTAGCCCGGATAGCGGCACAATTCCATTCACCTTTCAGTGAAGAAGCCCGAATTCCATGAGGAAAAAAGCTCTTTTACCGAAAAAGTGAAAATTTCCATCGCGCAGATGCTGGAACTGGAAATTGTGGACGATTCCAGGAGCTACTTGGCATGAATTCGGGATAGATGTTATAATATCCTGGTGAATGTTGCACGTGTTGCTTCAGTGTTTATTTGGTCAATGCGGGAAGTTTTCAATGTGATATTGTCCTCGCTCTCTGGTTAAAAGATGTTTCGTTGAGTTTGTTGGGTGAGAAAGTTTACCCCTTTTGGGTATTTCCAAAAAGCTTTTGATCGTTTGCTTTGTGTGTGTGTTTTTTTTTGCAGGTGGAAAATTGGAAAATAATTGTACACACAAATAAAGTCACCATCAGTGGAATGTATGGCGATTGCCACCCTTCTGCGTCGTTGTCCCGCTGCCACCCAACAGTCGTTGGCACTATTTTTTGATACTCAATGAGAGTTTTGGTGTAAAATCGTAATTTCAGTTTAATGTTAAACCATTTCGAGAATCGTATTTACGACGAGGATACACCGCACTCACAGCGGGCTATATAGTGTGACAAACACCCTCGCAGCGCGCAGTGTATCTGTGTACGATGGCGGTCGTTTATTGTTCTTGCATACTGCAATGAATGTCCTTTGTATGGTTCGCCTGTGTGTGTGTGTGTGTGTGTGAATGGTGGGTGGATATGTTTAGGTAGTTAGCTCTGGCTGGGAGTCAATTTATTGCAGAGTTGACTGCATGAGTTTTATGGGGAATGGCACAGTGCAGTGGATTTCTTGCGGGTTGGATTTTTGTTTCTAAATTTTTTTCTCCACAGTTTTGGTTGTTTTTTTTTGTTTTAGGAAGGTGGATGTCATAAAGTGAACATTAACCCCTTTGCTGTGGTAAATTTTTGTTTGTGCTTCCAGAGGAGGTTGTTTGCTTATTTGACAGCCGTGGGTAGTATGTATCCTCGCTGCACTGTGATGGGGATTTTATTAAGATGCAGTGACGTTAGTGGTGTCTTTCATAACATAACTGGGACAGTACCTAGTTTCAGTGCAAACACAAGCTATGGTGTAAGGGAGTATCTATAGCAAGCCGCTTGGTTTGTTCGAGTTTTTCCCATTCAGATGATAAGGTGATGTTAACAGCTTTTTGTGGTTAAAACGTTTTGCGAAGGAATTGGGGTTAGTCTTATTGCAGTGCCCAGAAGCAGCTATTTCGTTTCAACTTTAAGGGCAGTCGAGAATTGTTTGGGCGGTGATTGTTGTGGTTGATGTGGGAGGAGTGCCACATATTCATAGACGAGTTAAATGGTGTGGAGTTTAAGGACTCACGCGAAGTGCAGCACGTCAGTACTTTTTTCCTTCAGAAGGGCGCAGTTCTGATGATTTTTTTAAATTTAAAATTCTAAGAACAGCAACAATGCTTCAGACGCTTTTTTTGTGTTCTTCGAGTTAGGGGTCTTCAACAACAAATGATGGGGTGGGTGGAGGTGTCTTCTCAGACAGACTAAATCTTAGTCTCTCCTTTCGTCTTCCTGATCATTGCAGTGTCTTCCAAGTGGAAATTATGGCGATTTTAAGGCTCAGAAATTAATGCTCAAGAAGAACGTTGTATCCGTGAAGGATTTCCGAATCTTTTCCGACAGCCAGGCGGCCATCAAGTGTCTGGACTCCGTCTCTATTAACTCTATAGTAGCCCTAGATTGCCGATCATCTCTAAAGGAGATGGCAGAGCAGTTCAACAGTCACCAGTGCTGGGTGCCGGGGCATGGAGACATTCCGGGTAACTGCAAGGCTGAGGAACTCGCCGAACTCGGAACTACCCTCTCAATCTTGCCTGAAAAAGAGGCAAGGCAATTGAAACTGGATGCAATAGAAAATACAAACCACAGATGGACAGGCGGTACTACCTGTCTGACGACGAAGCAGATTTGGCTTAGGACACGCTCTAAGAGCTTGATTACCTACCTAGCGCCTATTCGAACGACTTTTACCGGAGCTGTGTAGATGAGGAGGAGGACGAGACAACTCTAAACATTCTTTGCGCATGCCCTGCTCTCTCCCGGAAACGAGATTTCCGTCTAGGAGCTTACTTCTGCAATGATCTTAACGATTAAATTCGACCGACCCAAAACGTCTCTCACGCTTTATTAAAAGCTCAAATTTTTTCAACGAGTAGACAGGAACTTTAGATCCACGTGGTATCACAATGGACCTTACTTAGGTCTAAGTTAAGCTTTCGCTTTCAGCATGGCTATAATGAACGCACAAATTTCTGCAACAATTGCAAGGAAGCCCTTGTCGCTATATAAGCAAGTGGTGCAGTGTTGTTTTGAGCTGCAAGCCATCCTAATGTTGTGTTCCGCAGAATTCGACTGATCTTTTGACGTCTTCTATTCTCATTGTTGCAACAAGTCAGAGAGCAGTCCCAAGAGCATGCCGATTTAGTGTTTGGCTTTGGAAAATAATTTATCTGCCAACTGAGATGATATTTGCCTCTTTCATTGCCTTGAATGGTGACGCCCTGGACTAAAACGATATCGAGACCACAAACTCAGACTTAAGTTCCTACGCGTTAAACTTCGCTGATTGAAGTATCTACATATATGTCGCGATGGTTTTTAGTTTCCAATCACACCGATCACATCTGTAGCCGGATGAACATAATGTTTTTTTTGGTGATTATATCTGTTGCTCCACTGACTTACCGAGTTTATTGGATTTACTTTTCCCACTCCCCTGATATGAAGGATCGAAGCTCTGATGTGGTAGTTCTTGATGTCGTCTCTGCTGATGAAGCAACATATTGTGTTTCGTATTGCATTCTTGGAATCTTCGGGACTGGCATGTTTAAGAAATATGGTCCTTTTTCTGACAGTTTCCCCACAAAATCAGCCTCTAAACATCTTTTTCTCGGTTTACATGTGAAAGAGACAAACTTTTAGTGCAATTTTAGATAGCATGCTGATTTGAACTGCAGTAACTGCTAATAAGTGATGGGTCCTGGCCAACATTTTGGCGACGCAACTCGTGTAATTCATGTGATGGCCTCTAGATTCTTTAGAAAAAAAACTTCAGAAACTCTTTAATGACTGTGCTGCTCCTCAGGCCGCTCATTGAAAATTCAATTCAAATTGTTCATTGCTTTCTCTATTCAGTTTTTACAACATAAAGATTTGTTTTCACTTGCAGGCATTCCTTCTGAGGCTACTTCGTAATTGTTATCCTTTGGATGAGTTTATGAGTCTTTCCAGTTACGTTGGCTTACAAGAAATTAATCTATCGTCGGAATCGGTAGGTCGTGAATAATTTGCTTGAATAAATCATTATATGGCACAATTAAAGCTCTCTTTTTTTAGATTCATCATCATGTTGTAGGGCTTTGCCTCACTGCCCTTTTCATGAAATTTAAATATTCCGGCGCACAAGTTCTGCAATTTTACCTTTATTCTTTCCCATTTTACCAAAATACTCATCCACTTCGTCGGCGTTCGTCCTCCGATTTGTGATACAACCTTGTAATTTCTTCCCATTTTTGTTCTAAGTTTCTTGCTTCTTTTTTTTGGAATATTTGGTCATTTCTTTGTCGTGATGCCGATAGAAGGGTTTGCTGGAATAGCTCTTGTGGCCTGTTTATGGGCTTAGAAAGTAACATGTCTTGTATCTATGGGAGAGAAAGCTCTGCCTTCGGAGCTCTGCGATTTATATTGTTCCCTTCTCCAGGCTACTGTTAACAGCCTTGCTGGCAAGCAATTTTTTAACCAAGATCGAAACTGTGAAAAACTGGGTGGCTCCAGTAAAGAGGTTCAGATATGACCCGGTTGTTGAATGTATCTTCTATATCCAGAGTGGCAGCAAATAGGTTTTTTTTTTAAGATTTTAGGGAGTATTCTATTTATTCTTTTTTAAATTGAAAAATTATTATATGTACTTGAAATTTACTTATTTAAAATATTTATGTATTAATTAAATTGTATCCCCTAAAACTAAAAATAATAAAAAAGAAAAGAATAAAAACTATCAAAAAAAAAAAAAAAAAAAAGTATTTTTATCTCCCTTTAAGCTTCTGCTTTATAGTTGTCGAAAGTAACAGTTTGATAACAGACAGTTTGATGGCGACTAACCAGTAAGTCTTTCAAAAGTCTGTCCACTGTCCTGGTGTCTATTATCAAACTGTTACAGGACTTTGAAGAGCTAACCATCCCCAGTGCAGTCATAACCGGCCGGGAGCTGACCGACGTAATGTTAACCTCCGGTGGATCACTAGTCGCCTTCTGCCTACTAAACATTTTTTTGGTCAGTTGACGAGCTGCCAACACGCTCTTCACTAGCAGCGTAATCTTCTATGAAATAAGGCTCCTCCAGACTCCATGACCCATGTGTTGCTAATGCTGTCAGGACAAACCTTTTAAATGGTTGGTATAGATAGATAAAAACATAAGCTACAATTGCAATGAACCACTGATGGTCATGGTAGTGCAGGTCCCCGAGGCTGCCATAATTTTCCCATAACTAGATGTTTTTAATATGATCGGGAAGCTATCCCGATGGCACAACCCTCAACCTTGAGAACCAGGCCATGTTTTTGACCTTAGAACAGCAGGCCGGTAATTCCGGTGACAGTTACCCACTTCGGGGCTGTGAGTGCTGCCGTTGGCCCATCAAGGGCTCATTCGCCACCAACTCTTTCTCTTTTGCAACACCCTGACTTAGTATTCGAGATCCCTATAGACCTGGGCTTGAAATAAGTCAAAGCAGCTCATATAGGGTGGTCACTTGTTCAACCTAACTGGAACTGTGGACGACGTCGTTGATCCATCCATAGAATTCGGCCGCCGCCGTCCGGAAATAGGAGAAGTGTCTTGAGATGGAACTTCTCCCCCCACCCCCTTCCCGGGTCAGCTGCCACCAACGACCTTCCACAGGGATTGGTTACCCCATCTCCCGTCGAGGTACTAGGCACCCAGCAGTTACGACTACGTGTAGGTGAGAAGTGGGAGTTCGTGGTATAATCGCATTCACCATCCTTTTAAACATCTAAAGCCTTTCTCCATACACTAATTGGCAAGTACCAGTGTGGCTTCCGGCCCGGCAGACCGACCGTAAATTAAATTTTTACAATAAGACAAATCCTGCAAAAGACCAACGAATATCAAGTCGAGTCGCACCATCTATTCTTTCAGCAATTTCGAGGCAGTTAAGGAGTTCATCTGCCTCAGTGTAAACAGCAACTCCACGAATGATATCTTGGTGGAGATCCGGTGAAGGATTACCCTAGGAAACCGCTGCCACTTCGAAACAAAGTCTAAGACTCCTAACTCGAAGGACAAAGTGTTGCAATGCTCTATAGAACAATTACAGAACCCGAGTCCTGCCCGATAAGAAGGAAAGGAGAGTTAATACTGGGCGATTGGAGGAGAAGATATAACCGCGAACTCTATGAGCTGATGGTAGCCCGAAAAGCCAAAAACCGTCGACTACACTGGCGAACGAACGGAGAAGAATCCTCAGGCAAAGAGGATTTTCGAATTCCAGCCCCCAGGTACGAGACGACAAGGAAGAAGAGGAATCTCCGTTTTAAATCCAAGCCATCGCGGATGCCAGAGCGCTTGGTCTGGAAAACTGGAAGCAGCGTGCCTGGGATCGGAGAGTTTATAAGGCAAATGCAGGTCCCCAGTTTTGGGTTTTACTTCCTCAAAGAATACTGATTTTCGATGTTTAGTATCCAACTCTATGGCCTTCTTCGAATTCCCGCCACATATGTCATCACCCATTGGAATTCCCATCAGATCCTGGTCAATTGACTTTAAAAAGAAAAAAAGAAAAAAACGGTCACTCTCAAAATAAAATCATTCATCCCTTAAAGGGGAGGAAAAAAAATTCAATTGAAACAGAAGATTCTTTCAATGCTCAATTAGACTCGATATCCAGTCAAAAAGAGGATGAAATCTATCGACATTCCAAAGCAACTTGAGTAGTTCACCCATCGAGCTTTTGACCAAAATCCTATTTGAATTAGTTTCGTTACATCGCATGGTTTCGTATCTCTGAGATCATCTCTCATTCTCAAAATTAATTCATCCATAAAGAAGCATCCTTACGCCTTACAAAGTCGTGCGAAAAAATAAAATCAAAATAAAATTTCTGAGAAATCAATTTATTCGCTAACAATCACATCAAAGTCTATTTTATTTTATTTTTTTTTTTCGAAGTAAAGATTCACTATACTTTATCTACTTTCGAAACTTCACTCGTCTTTGACGTCAGTATTTGCGAGTATCCTATAAGCCTCCTTAGGATATGGAATTTAAATCATCTTTGGAAAACTTTTTATTGTTATCGTAGTCGATTTAAACTTTCTGGTTTTTTTTCTTCGTTAAAAGCTAGGTGAGTTGATTTCGTCTCCATGGTTACAGGTTGACGACAGGAAGTGATGCTGCTCCTGGTAATAGGTAAAAAGTTTTGTCTTACTCAGTATCCCTGTGTTGATTTAAGGATAACAGCTTTTTAAATTAGAAAGGAATACAATCACTGAGTTGCAAGGGAGTTGGGTTGGGAACTCCCACTAATCTCTATACGCAAATAGAATGAATTCGCGGCTTCTTTAATCAAATTGTGGATTAGCTGTTCAATGGTGGGAAGTAATCCATTCATCGTTAATCCATACACCACACTCGATATATCTTTAGAATGTTCTTTACGCGCGGATAAGGCCCGATATCCAATTAAAGACCATCGAAAACCTTTTCAGAAGCCATACGCAATGCATCGTCAAAGACGGTGTCACATCAAAAGTCCCCCTTAAGCGGTTTATTGATTAACCCCTTGCGAGTGGCTTTAAGAAAGCCAACAAAAGTGCAAAGAAAACGAAAAAAAAACTTCCATTCACCACACACAAAGGTTCTGAATGTTCTTAAAAAGAATAACCTCGAAGTGATGTAATTGAAAGAAACTTTTTTTTTAGCTTTCTCTGAATGGAAACCATACACAGTCAATGCAATAATACTTAAGATCCTTCTTCAATACGTTTTAGCCTATAATTGATTGATAACGCAATAGTGAAGCTGATGATGGGAGGCTCTCGAAAATTGTACCCTCACACTTTGGAATTAAGTTAAAGTCATGTTGTAATCCCTCGTGTCCTTTCCATTTACTAGGATTTAATTTCCAAAAAAAAAATATCAAATCACTTTTGGTATTGTGTGTTCGTATTGTATGCGCGTGTGTGTGTATATTTGATGAAAGATACTTTTGCTCGATAAGGAATCAATGAAAAGGTCTGTCGCAATTTGACACGAATGTTATACCTATATGTGAGTGTAGATACACAGTGATTGAGATAAATGTTCGAATTCCATCATGGCCATAGTAGTGACACATTAAGGTGAGGAAATTGAAAATATAAAAATGCCCAAATGGAGGTGGATAAGAAGAAATTAAATTGATTAGCTTTTGGCCTTGCACCGCAACCTTAAGGTTTGATATGGTTTTGTCATCATGAAAATGCGCAATTTAGAGTGAACAATGAAACAGCAGGGTAGAAGGCGAAGATGAAGATCAAGAATCTAGATACAGAGTCCGCCATATAACATTTTTTTTTTCAACTAGTGCTTATTTCGCGAATGGTAACACTTAGCTCATGTCTGATTTGACAGATAATTAGTTTTTTCCTTCCGCTGACCGAATATGGTTGTGTATACGCTTGAACAACGCTGGGAAATATTGCGACATTACTTTGAAAATCATGGTAATGTTGCAGAATGTGTGCGAAAATTGCGTACGGATTTTGGAAGAAGAGAAGCACCATCAGCTCCGTATGTTCGTTATCTTGTGAAAAAAGTGACCCGAGAAAATTGCTGCTGTGGCAGAAAGTGTGCGTGAAGCGCCATCAACATCAATTCACCGTCGTTCTCAACAATTGAACATTTCGGAGACGTCATTGAGACGAATTTTGCATAAAGACCTTGGTATGACGCCATACAAAGTCCAATTGGTTCAGGAGTTGAAGCCAACTGACCATCCAATGCGTTTTCGCTTCGCTAAGTGGGCCTGCGATCGACTTAGAGAAGATGCCGATTTTGCCAAAAAAGTCATCTTTTAAGATGAAGCTCATTTTGATCTTGGCGGGTATGTAAACAAGTAAAATTGTCGCATTTGGGGCACAGAAAACCCGCACGCATACATTGAAAAGCCGATATACCCTAAACGAGTCACTGTTTGGTGCGGATTTTGGTCCAGAGGCATAATTGGGCCATTTTTCTTCGAAAATGAGCAAGGAGTGACCGTTACAGCCAATGGCGATCGTTATCGGGCCATGTTGAACGAATTTTTGTTCACAAAAATTGAAGAGGAGGATATTGGCAACATTTGGTTTCAACAGGACGGCGCTACGTGCCACACAGCCGAAGCTACACTCGATGTTTTGCGCCCTGTTTTTGAAGATCGCATTATAAGCCGCAGAGCTGATGTCGTTTGGCCACCGCGGAGCTCCGATTTGACACCGTTGGACTATTATTTGTGGGGTGCCGTAAAAGACAAGTGTTACGACGACATGCCAGAGGCAATTGACGCTTTAAAGGACAATATTCGTGAAGCCATTGGTGAAATACAGCTGCACACAATCGATAATGTGCTTAAAAATTGGACCGATCGTGTAGACTACTGCATGGCCAGCTGAGGCAGCCATTTGAATGTAATTATTTTCCATTATTAACCGAAAGGATTGTACTTTCAAATAAAAAAAGAAATTTGAGAAAATATTCAGTATTTTTTTTTTTATAGCATTTTTAAAAAAAAAAGTTATTTGGCCGACCCTTTATATCTAATTTGACGAAAGATATGTAGAGGTGAGGCAGATTTGTGAACTCAAATTATGTAAATTCAATTTGGGCAGATTCCATTAAGCCCAGTCCTGCTATAAAGGCTTAATTGGGGTACGGAAAATAAAAAAGGCAGCAAACCGCAACATTATACTGTTCTTAGATCGAAAATAACTTTGTTATTTTGAGAATAATAACTATCAGTCAAGTTCCCGTTGCCAAATTTAATGCACTCTCAGGCATCTTACATGTCTTTACCTTTGTTCTTCTTCAGTGCCACAATAAGCACCAGAAATGTTAAAAACCGAACACAAAGAGGTCGTCATCAAAAGTCTACGAAATTCGTCTGTGTCTGTGCCGCTAATCTCGATTTAAATACGATTTTTAGTGTGACGATCTATATTATTCGGAAATAGTTTATGCGTTTTAGAATGGCTCTGCCTAAAATGGCTAAGCATAATTCTGCAGTGTTGAGCAAAAAAGTCATGTTTCGAGTTAAGAGCAAATCTGTAATAGTGAACCAACAGCAACTTTCTTTTTTTCTGCGCTATCAGAAATTCAAAGAGGCTCAAAATCAATAACGGAATTATATGCATATCTGAAAATCTCATGTTTGTTAAGCAAGAAAGTCCTAAGTCCCAAGAAAATTATATGGAGATAAGTCTTTCTTGCTTAACATTTCCGAATGTTTTCGTTTGTTTATGTTACTTTTTGTAGAAATTTAAGTTTGGCAGCACTATTTTAACTGGCGGCCATTTTGTCAACTAACAAGTGTTTTATTTTTAGTTTGGTTTGGCATTTCAACAGAACTCCTAAATCGGGCAAATTTATTTTGAAAATCATGGTTATGTTCGAAATGACGCTCAATCAACAAATCTGCAGTATTTGGAGTGATGATAATCCTCAAGTGTATGTTGAGACACCGTTACATCCACAAAAACTGACTGTTTGGTGTGCTTTATGGGTTGGTGTAATAATTGGTCCGTATTTCTTTAAAGGTGCTGACCGGAACGTTATAGTCAAAGGTAACCGCTATAGAGCCATTATTACTGTCTTTTTCATTCATCAATTGAATAACCATGATGTGCAGGATCTGTGGTTTCAACAACCTGTCACACAGCTCTTGCCACAATTGATTTATTAAAGTAAACGTTTGGTAACAGCATAGTTTCACGTTACGGACCCGTGAATTGGTCTCCAAGATCGTGCAATTTAACGCCGCTTGACTATTTTCTGTGGGGATAAGTGAAACGATTGACCACTTGGAGGACAACATTCGTCGCATTATTGCCGATATATGGCCAAAAATATTGGAAAAAGTCATCGAAAATTGGACCTCCAGATTAGAATACCTCCGAGCCGTCCGTGGAGGTCGTATGCCAGAAGTCAAAAAATTATCTTTCGAGTAAATTTCATGTAAAATTAAAAAAAATAATCATTGTTCTATTCCATTTCAAAGTTCTATACCTTTCCTATCTGAATCAATAGTATACTTTCTTGTATACAAAGAGAAAGTTCGGAAATTTCGAACTCAAACTGAGTATGACAGATGATATTACGACTAGGTGCCGTTTTTGAGAAAATCCAATTTTTCAAAACCTAAAACGTGATTTAAATAAGTTTGTCCCCATTCATTTTCGATTCATTTTGCGATTCAAAAACGCATCTATCTACCGAGAAAGTTTCGTATGACGCAGTCGTGCATTTTATTTAGTTCTGGTTGTATGCGTATGGATGCAATTCTGTGTACTCTAATGTAAAACAAGAAAAGGTTAAGTCGTCCTTTAAGCTTACATTTAGGCGATCTTCCATTCAAGTATGTGGTGTTCAGCTCGCTAACATGATGGTAGAGATCGAAACAGACTCTTTAAAAATGGATATAGCCATTTTTGGCTTATCACGGCAGTATAGGTCTAAGCGGTAGAATGTTGCCAAAGTCTGCATTTATTTTAGAATTTACTTCCCTTAAGAAATACATAACAAGAATGAACCTGAAAGGTATGAGATTTATTTAGTGAACCGAGGTATTGGGGGTTCTTCACACTTTGCAGCTTGGTTGCACGATAGTTACGCTCAGCCAAGCTCAACGGCTTAGGATGGTGATCTTGCTGTTTTCTCGCCATAATGAAAACTTTGACGCCATTGAAAATATGATGTACTTTGAAAATGAAAGTGAAAGTTTACAGTTTTCCTCGTATTAGATACATAGAGTGAGATCTGGATGGCCACGAGTTCATCCAGCATGAAAATATCCCGCCTTCTCGCAACAATTGAGTTCCCACAGCTGCTCCTTGACTATCCGCGCCCGAAATACATACTTAAGTGTTTAAGTGAGCTACAAAGTGGTTAATTTACTTATATGCATTCACATGCAATAATGAATAATAATGCCAAATGCTGAATTACTCATTTCTAAATAGTATTGAACGTTTTATTGATATGATACCGACTTAATGTCAATCCTAGGGAATATGATTTGCGGACATTTTGTAGACAGGGAATGAATAGAAACGGAGATGACGCGCCCATTTCTGTTCCTTACTGTCATAAGCCGTTGCTACTCAATACCGTCATAGATGTTGTAATTCCTTCGTTGTCGATGACACAAATCCGCTCGAAGCTTAAAAACATACTGCAGCTGCTAAAAAAAAGCGGTGAGGCTGAAATCGAGGAGTGCGACGAAAACAAAAGCATGGCTTCTTATGGCAGCTTGCATACTGAGGGTTAAAGCGGTTCTCATAGGAAAGCATATATGTCTTATCTCCACTGTAATTGACGCTAGCATCACCACTATCTTCGCAGCTAGAATACGTTATCAGTCTAAGGCAGAACGAACTGTTCAAATAACATGATAAATAGTCTTGGCATTTTATTATATTTTCAGACGAACTACTTAAGGCAGCGGGTATTAAATTGATAACATTGTTAACAATTTTAAAATGGGGGCTGATAAACAAAACTTCATCTATATCGTCCAAAAGAATCCATACCTGCTTACTTATCAATCTTTGAAAGATCAAGATACTTGAAAAGCCTATCTTTCAGAATCCACCACAGAATTCACCACATCTGCACACAACCTCTGGTTCGAGCAGATACAGGGCAGTCACAGAGAAAATACTCTACGGTGTCCTCGACCTCATCACAAACAATCTAGTTTAACCCTTCAGTCGATCACATCAAAGAGTTTTCTCGTGCATGATCGCAGGTCGGCAATTTGCCCGCACCTCAAAAATCATTTCGCCTTGGATAGAGTTATTGAATACAGAGCGGTCTCTCGTTCGTACGAGAACTTCCTCCCACAATTCCAATATGTCATCGACCACAGGCAACAGTTATTGCCCTCAGTATTTCGACCGAATTCAATAGTTTTTAAGTTTAAGACATTAACTATGGTTTTCTATGACCCCCTCGCCTTTTCCACATCCAAGTGTAACAACTGTCACGAGAAGCTTCTCAAAAACTAATTGCCGTCCGGAATCGGCAGTAAACTTCCATTCGTTTCAACAAATATATCTTCGCACATACAGTGGTTGGGGAAGCTATGCTTTGGATCCTGAATGGGCCGTTTACGCCTTATATTTATTTCTAAACGGTGTTTATACATAGTTTGTAACACCTCTTAATATTCGTCGTAGACCCCTAAAAGTATATATATATATATGATCATCGTCCGTATCAACTTTTGGGGGCTTTAAATGCAATCTAGGAAGCTGAATTTTAAAACGTATACTCCATAGGGTGCCGAAAAGATTAAGTGTACATTTTTTTTGATAGACCTACCACGCCCGCAGTTTAGAAAAAACCGTTTTAAAGCTAAAGTTAGTGAAATAGAGTCTTACAACCCTTACAATTTATGTAAGCACTGGCTTTCTTCAGAAGTGTTGTGAGTGTTTTTCACTAAAATGCTGTTCTCCGTACCATTTTCATAGAAACCGAAAACTATATGTTCAACGAGATATTTAGCCAATAATTTTTCCAATATTCTAATCCATATTCCGCCATTATCCATGAATGGCACTTGCATCGCTGAAACCGAACGATTTTCCATTCTCGGTATGTATGTTAATGACCACGTATTTGATGTCGCCAAGAACGCTGCGAAATGTCTAGGCTTCCTTAAGAGTTGCAAAAAATATTTTACCCCTGGTGATCTGTCTAGAATGAGGCGTTTATTCGCCCCAAACTCTAGTACAACGCTTATATCTGGTCTGGTGCACCAATTACATATTTGGAGCTACTTGATTCAAAAACGTGCAGTAAAACTTATTGGCGATCGAGACATCGCGAAATCACTTGACTTTCTTAGTCATCGTCGTAATGTCTGTTGCCTGTCGTTGTGCTCGACCACCATAAGTGCTCGAACGAAATAGCCAGTTGCATTCCACCCCTACAACATTTCAACCGCAATACCCGTCTTGCCAGGAATGCCCATCAGTTTACCCTCAAAATGTGGAATGCTCTGCCGCACTCTGTTCTTTTATTTTACAAACATTTAAAATCAATGTGCATCGGTTTCTCATCCTTTCATCTAATTCCCCATTTCCATAATGCCCGTGCTGTGTTACTAACATTATAACAATCCCTTTTGCACGCGCAAATTTTAAAAAATATATTTTTCACACAAAGTTTTTGGCGACACCCACTTTTTGGGGGCGTTTTTTTAAAAAAATTTTTTTTTTGTAAATTTAATAGAATGAAATAAAATGCTATCCATCATCGTCTTAATGCTTTTTTCTTTGGGGCATGTAGGGATATGGATAGGGTATCATACTGTTCGCCCCAAGCGGACTGAAGCCTTTCTTATGTTTTTTTAGAGGTTTGTTTTTTTCGAATAGAGATAAAACTGGCAACTCTAATGTCATTTATTTTCAGTTTGGTTTGCCATTTCATTATGAACAGGTTGACAAAAGAACAACGCTTGCAAAGATGTGGTTCCATCAAGACGGTGCTACATGCCACGCAGCGTACGTCACAATCGATTCATTGAAGGAAACATTCGATGAGCGCATAATTTGTTGACCTGTCAATTGACCACAAAGATCGTGTGATTTAACACCATTGGAATATTTTCTTTGGGGATATGTAAAGTCGCTCGCCTACGCCAACAAACCAGAAACGTTAGGGGACATGGAATCCAATATTCGTGGCGTTATTGCCGACGCCGGGGGCCACATGCCCGAAATCATATTTAAAGATTACTGGCATAAAATTATCCTTCCAATAAAGCCAAATTGATGGACATTAAAACAATTTTCTTGTGTTTTATTTAAATTCAAAGTTCTATACCTCTAAAAAAAACACCCTGTATTTTTATCTTTATATTGTACAGTCGTCAGCTCAGATCAAGTTAAGTTTATCGAAAACATTCAACATTGCTTTGAGGAAAATAATTAGAATTTGGCAATCAGATCAAATTAAACCCCTGAGAAACGCGTAGAAGCGAATGAAAAACTTCGAACAGTCGTGACTTACCATTATCATGACATTTCTTGACATATGAAATAGTTCCGTTAAATATGACGTCATTCGTTGTGAATATAGAGGATGACTCGGTTGAAGACATTTGAGGTAATTTTATCCCAAATAGGTCTATAATTTGATTTCTGTTGACCAACGATACTCACCCACATTGAACTTGCTGCCGAATAATTAACTGATTCAAGGGCAAATCCAAGCAAGAACATTTCTGATACCGAAATTGTCCGATAATTTGATTTATATTTACGTGATGTTCATAAAAAGCATCAATGACAATATTTTGAAATTGACCGAAATCCATAAAAAAAAAACAAAAAAATTTAAAACTAAACTCTTCTGAAAGTAAAATCAAAACAGTCTAGTTATTTGTTTACTTGCTGATAACAGTAAAATAGATTAAAACCAAAAACACCTTATCTCTACTAACACTAACACCAATAACAACAACGTTATCTGTTATCTACAACTTTCCCTTCATAAAAGGCGACAAATACTGATGATAAGACCTATTCACCGGCTCTTGGTTCAATGGGCTTTTCTTTGCCTCGTCCATTAGTCGCTGATATACTTGGCCGTCATACGCTCCCAAAGTTGAGTTTAGTACTCGATCGTGCAAATCAAATCCATCGACAATTCCCACAGCATTTGGTCGCATCCAGGCTAGTAGCGTCTCCAGTCTCAGTTGTATACTGCCAACATCTTCCTTAGAAAGCGATACAAAATTTAGAATATCTGCCAAGTTTGTTAAGACCATGTCAAGTAGGTAGATTTCCAGAAGTCTCCACTGGACCTTGGCCAATTTAGATGACACGTTCTTCGAATGAATCTTGATCTGCTCGTAGGCCGAATCGGCTAGAAATGCCTTTGCATGCAAGGCAGCTGCTTGAGTCAGTCTAATGCCGGATAGATTCGTTGCCACCTGTTGACTGTGACCCTGCTTGAGTTTCTCTTCCACAAACTGGTACGTCTGGTGGATTTTATTAGCCGCGGTTGATTGAAGAATTTCAACACAGGTATGGATGGACCTATTCCACTGAACAGGCTCCCTGTAATTGGCTAGATATGCCACTGTGGATGGCAGTTGCTTTCCACATGTAAAATCCTTCCATGCCTTCATGAGGAATCTGGCTGTCTGAAGCAGGACCACTGTTGTCTCCCCTTCATATGTGCAGGCGGGAGCTGCATTTCCATAGATCGAGGGGAAGTTGGACGACGCTAGAAAGCCCTGTCCACCGCACGACATCCGTAGAACTTCCACGGCAGCAAGAGCGTCCACAGAACAAACCGCCTTCAAGCAACACGACAGAGCATGCAACTCCGGCAGTCCGTTGCCCTTTCCCGCCTCCAAATTCGACATTACTTTCTGGTACATCGCCCAAACGTTGTCCGCAGCAAGCTTGTAGAAGATTCCCTTGGCGATCTGTGGGAAAAGCTTCATCTGCTGCGTTACATGGTCCATGATTTGTGGTTCTGGTGCATTCGGGTCGATGGGACTTTGCCTGCGCACAGCTGAATACCTCGTCGCTATAGTTGCTGCCTGAATTATACTCACGGATGCATCGCGAACGATCATAACTCGCACAAAAACCATTGTTCCATAGGTCAGAGACAAGTCACCCGATCTCGAGAAAGTTCCATTCGCCGATAGTGTCGCATTCCTCATAAGCATATGCATTCGCGGTATCCTGACATCCTTCAGCCGAAGATATCCATTATTCACACCATTCATTCCCAGCTTTGGTCCGATTTCACCCACTTCCACACCCGGCATTGGCATATGCGTCTCCGAATCGCGGACTTGCAAAATAAATGGAACAACTCCATGGTTCTTCTGAGCTACATACAATTGCGCCATCAGCACGACATAATTCGAGGTGTGTCCCAAATTCCCAGGCCACCACTTTGTCGAGGTCAATGTCGGTGTGTTCAATACAAATTCCTCGCGTTCCTTGTCATAGTCCGCCCGTGTTTCCAATCCACGAACATTTGTTCCATGACCCAGCTCAGTCTGGGCGTAGGTTCCTAGAATTTCACATCGCCAGCCTCGCGGTAGCCATTCACGCCGCTGCTCATCGGTTCCCTGACCCACAATGGTCGGCAGAAACATGGAGTAATGCAGCCGAAATGGATTATTCAATGGAAACAGCGCAGTTCCCAGTGGACCTCCAAGAATGCTCCTAAAATTATACAACGACGTGATGGCACCATCTCCAGCCATAGCCTTATCGTCAGCAACTAAGTCGCGAAGCTTTTTTATAAATTTCGTTGACTTCTTTACGGCGTATTCGTAAAGTTCGACGTGCGAGAGATAAGACACGTTAACGGCGTCATCGAATTCCGGATCGTCAAAGAACACTTTCTCCATCGATCGCTGGGCGTTTAGTTTTTCCTTGCCACCTGCCCACCATTCCGCAAATTCTTCAATGTGAAAATCTGCAGCGGAGCGTTCTTGAACCAGGTCGGGATTAGTCGATGACATGATCACTAAGCACTACTACAGCAAACAACAGACTGACTACCTATAGTCTCTCGATCTGAAGCAAGACTATTGCAATTGCATGACAGCTGGCTTGGCTTATGGTTATTTTTAGCACACATTATCTATTCTTTAGCTATGTTCGATGCGCGTATTTAGTATTAGCTTCACTCTCACTTTCACTAGCACAGTGACAGCAACTTTGGAATTGTTTACGATGTTTGGCTTTGCACGCGATAATGTAGCTAGATGTATATTTGTATGAGCGAACTGATAAATTTAATCCGAAACAATACTAAAATAATTTCAACGAAACGAATTTATTTTAAATATTGATCTTACTTGATTTCTGGCTAAACTGCAAAAGACACTGATTTAAGGACAAGATCGATTACTAAGCATAACGAATGAATGACCGCACAAATCATAACAATTGAAAGCACGGGAGCGTATAGAGCGCAATAGAGACAATTATGCGATTGACGCTAGGCGACCATATCAATTTAAGATATATACAAATGTACAGACATACAAATGGTATACAACTATTAAACTAGATTATACGAAGTTGAGCAAAGAAAAAAATATAGAATTATTAGACAAAAAAAGCGAATAGGGTGAAGTCAGAATGTTTGGTGAAATATTTATTTTATTTTATTTTATTTTATTTTGCAATAGTCTTACACATTAAGATACAAAAATCTTATAAACTAGCGTAAGCTGTAATTGGATTTTGAGTGGAAAATATTTACCATAATTATTATTTTAATATTTCAATTTAGATTCTAAATATCTAATTATCAATTAATTCATTGAAAAAAAAGGAACTAAGAAAGAGAGAAAAAAAAAACAAATAAAACATAATCAATCAAAAAGCAAATTTTAAAAATTAACATAAACGGAAACAATTAACTATATCAAGTCATCATCATCGAAGTGTTTCTAAATACTGCCTGAGCTTCGCCCTGAACAGAGTCGTACAACTTATCAATCGGAAGGAAAGGGGGAGGGAATTCCACAATCGGACAGCATGCACAAAGAATTGACGGTTAGACACTACGTATTTATAACGGATTGGTACTAGGTTACATGATCTAATAGAGCGCGGTCGAAAAATCCTATTATAAAGGTACGATGGTTGATGGGTTTGCATTATATTATGAAGCAATATTAATGTTCTAAACTTATAATGGTTGTCGAGAGTTAGGCCACTTATTTTCTTAGAGAAATGTGAGATGTGGTCAAATTTTCTCAATCCGTAGACATAGCGCGCTACACAATTATAAGCAAGGTTTAATTTTCTTCTGTGTTCATAGTCACAATTGCTGAATATTTCACAACCGTATAGCATTATGGGTATAATTAAAGATCTAGCAAGAAGTATTCTCGTTTTGAGAGGTGTAAAGTTTTGGCTAGCCCATAGCATGCGAAGGCTGCCATAAACCCTTGCAATGGTCAATCTGATGTGATTATTCCAGGAGAGCGTCTTGTTGAAAGTTATGCCAAGATTTTTTGCTGAATCAACGAATTGGATTGGTAAGTCTTCTAGAGATAACTTTGGAAAGTAAGACGTGTCAATAGACCTTCTTGAAATAACCAGACATTTTGACTTAGAAGGATTTAGGCAGAGGCCATTCGATCGCGACCAGCTCATTTACTTCATACGCTGCATTCTCTAAAAGACCCAAAGGAAAGCTTTTTCGTAACTGAACGTCATTAGCATACATGTCAACCAAAGAGCTTGAGGTACACGAGGGGAGGTCGTTTATGTACATTGTAAAAAATAGGGGACCCAAAATTGATCCTTGAGGAACGCCTCTGCTTAAAGGCAGAAATGAGGATACACAATTGTTTGATTCAACTGCTTGGTATCTGTCGTTCAAGTAAGATGAAACGAGACTCAGTGAAGAAGATGAAAAATTGAACTCTCTCTTAAGCTTCCTAATTAAAATACTGTGGTTCACAGTGTCAAATGCCTTTGAGAAATCTAATAAAATAAGAAATGTAACTTTGTCATCATCTAGAGCTTGCCTTATGTCTTCAACAACATTAATTAATGATGTTGTACAGCTATGCTTTGGACGAAACCCAGACTGATTTCTACAGAGCATATTGTTATTTTTTAAATGTGTTTGGATTTGGGAGTTTAAAATTTTTTCCAACACCTTCGAAAAAGAACGGTAAAATAGCAATCGGCCGACTTTCATTTTGATTTTTGGGGACAGGTATGATTTTCGCACGCTTCCAGAAAGTAGGAAATACTCCAGTCATCAAGATAGTGTTAAATAGATGCGTAATAGATTTGAGAATGTAAGGGAGAATAGCTTTAGCAAAAACCGGGTGAATTTCATCAAATCCAACCGAATTAGATTTATTGGAAATAAAACTTTGTACAACATCTGCTTCATCAACAGTAGTAAAACTAAAATCAGTTGGAAGAATAACACTACAAAAATCATTTTGAGGAGTTTCACACAACAGAGATTCACTAACGGCAGGAACAGGAAGAGAGGTAAAAGTTACATTTAGTTCATTTGGATCGAGGTTGTTACAACATGCATTAATCTGTTTACCTATTCCAATGCTCTTAATGTTTTTCCAAAGTCTATGCTTGGCTTGGGAAGGATCAAGTTGTGGAGCATAAAGGCATCTTTTAGCTTCACGTATTTCAAAAGTCACCTTATTTCTCAGATACCTATATGCATCATAAGTACATCTAGGCGAAAACGTTTCCAACGCTTGTAGGCCTGGTCACGCTCTCGAATTAAGCGTTTTATTTTATTAGTGAACCAAGGACGATTTCTCGCGTCGGATTTAGTTTTAAGAGGAACGTGATTGTTAAAAAGATTACGGATGTTATCCTCAATAAACGCTAATTGTTCATCTACTGAATGCAATGCATAGACGCGAAACCACTCGATAGAACTAAGATCTCTTTCCAACAGACTATAGTTGATATTCTTAAAATCACGAAAATTAAAAGAGTTCTTTAAAATGGTGCGTTCACATTCAAGAGTCAAGTGTATGAGATCGTGCCGAGAAAAACAGGAAGCGGAGAGTTGACTAAAATGGAGAGCTTTATAAACATGGCTCACGAAAAATACATCAAGAAGGGTGCTGTTATGCTTAGTGAAGTGAGTAGGTAATGATGTATTTACAGGGAAAAGACTTAGAGTTTCCATACTATCCACCAGAGACTCTTCAAGTAAATCGCAATTGAAGTCACCAACTACTACAATAAGAGGAGATATAAATGATAACTCATCTAAAATATTCATAAGTGGCGATGTATCAATATACTTGTTAGGTCTATATACTGATCCTAGTATAATTTTATTAGTCTTGCAGGTGATTAATACAAAAACGTAATCAATTTCACAACCCAGCGGAGCCTTGCGTACTAGGCTACACTGCAAATGATTGCGCACAAAGATCGCTGCACCTCCCCCAACACGTCCCACCCTATCACAACCTTCGATCCTTCAAATAGGAATCTAAATTCATCTAGTTTAGGTACTAAACTCTGAGCATTAATATGACAAATTTGCAACCCGGATTGCTGACTGCACATAATATTTAATACCGTTCGTGTATTATAGCCACTGACTGCATATTCCCTATTGTCAATCGCACTGGCACCAGCCATCAATAGAAACTAAAAATTAGTGGTGCCTAATACGGCACATCTTTCTTACGAAATTGCAAGCTGCACAACTAGAAAAAGACGATAACTCAGGAGCATACAAAAAACAACGACGATGAAGAAAAGATGTAGAATTGATATGTTTTTCAATTGATATAAGTTTAATAAAAAATCCAAAGAAAAGTAAGATAAAGTAAAGTAAATATATAAAGAGTAAATAATATAAATATATAAAGAAATAATAATAATAATAATAAAAATAACTACCACTATTCAACATGGTTACAATTTTCTGTAATAAAGTAATTAGAACGGAACAATAGGACTTCTTTTTTTATTAAACCCCTGCCCACATCGCTGACACTGCAACCTGAAGGATTGAAAGTTTAAAGATTTTGGTAATTATTTAGAAGTGGGGCTCCAGACAAAACTCGCTTAAAAAATTTTTCACCCCCTTGAGACAATTTTATATGGTAGAAATTGATGTTTTGAGGTGGGGGAGACACTTTATATGGGCTGATTTGAAAGAAAAACCATGTTTTAGCTTCTTAAAAAGCGCAGTAAGAGCTAATTATTTATTTTTTTATGTTATTAATTTAAGTAACAATTCTAGTGGTAAAAATAACAAAAAATGATTTATACTGTTCAAGAAACAAAACAAAAATAAACAATATCGTATTTGAAGCAAAAATTTAAAAAAAAATTAACAAAATAAGTTTTTTTCAAAAACAAAATAAAAACAATATTCTTTATATTTATGAATTTAATTGATTGTAAAATGAACAAAACATTATTTTTATTACGATTCTTGGGCATTCATTTTCCCATGAAAATCATGTATGGCCATAGCCAATTGATGTAGTCTTAAAGTATGATTTGGGAAGCGATGCCTGAACAATAATTCGGCGATGTACCCTGTCATGTGGTAATCCCGACGACCATATTTGGGCATGTTTTCACGTGCATCACGCCAAACACGTTCTATGTTCTGCGTGTATGCACCTGAGTCAGGATCTACAAAATTTTCCCCGAAAGAATAATAAATGGTCAAAGTATTTAATTAAATGAAAAATAAAAAAATTACTTAAAAAAATTTTTTTTTGTTTATTACAATGTTTTTGTTTATAAACAATTATTGAAAATGTCTTCCCCCACCGTAAATGAACTATTTTGATGTATTAAAATGGTCTCCAAGGGGTAAAAATTTTTTTGGGGCCAGTTTTGTCTGGAGCCCCACTTCTAAATAATTACCAAGATTTTTATTAACACATTCGTTTATCATATACAATTTCTTACCCGCAAAGCAAAATGCTTATCTGCAGGTGGTTGTTCAAAAATTTAGTTTTGAAGTGAATTTGAATTTCAAATTATTTCATTATAACGGGTGATCCAAGTAGAGATACTTTTTTCAATAGCCTTTTTTGACAGATCACGTTTGAGTCGTGTCATGCTGTCATGTTATTTTTGTTTAGTATTGTTCGATTCAGGCTTTGAGGAAAACATCACGCGTGTCATTCGCCAGTTACCAGTCGAAATGCTCGAACGAGTGATCGAAAATTGGACTCAACGGATGGACCATCTGCGACGTAGCAACGGCCAACATTTGATAGACATAATCTTCAAAAAATAAATGCCAAAGAATGTTCTTTCAAATGATGATAAACATTCTCCATTAAATTTGAATTTTCTGTGTTTTTTTCTTTAAAAAAGTAGGGAACCTCGCAACGGATCAGCCTTTACATATTAATTAGTTTAATGATTTAAGTTTAAGGTGAGTTCATTATTTATAGTTTCTACTATACAAAATGCAATTGGAGTAAATACTTTTTTAGCTCTTTTTTTCATTTCTTAAAATTTGGAATGACTTTTAAAGATTGAGGAAGTGTATTCACTAGTTTTGGGATAGCACATCGTAGTTCTCGATTTCCGTAAGTGTTGTAAGTTTCTGGAAAATCTAACATCCCTTGGGCTTGTCTTTTTGTGTTTAGCGTGTGGCGTAAAGGTTGCAGAAAACGCAGGTCATCCATGAAGTGAAGCAATGTTGTCATCCGGAAGATTGCATTGACATCTAGAACTTTAAGAGATGCATTACTAGGTCTAAACATTTTTAAAAGACGATGTTGCAGGCTAGATATCTTATCGAAATTAGATTTCGCCGCGTTTCCCCAAGCCAGAATCCCAGTACACCTGCTTTTGGACTTCTAGACTTTCGCTTAAGTTACACCATTGCAAAAATTGTACTATTTAGTTGAAGACGCAGAACATTTATATGCTCGCGCCACAGGAAATGTTCGTCGATTGTTACTCCAAGATATTTGATGCTTCTAACTACCTCAATGGGTTCGCTGTTGGTTTTTAGTGAAGAGCAGTCATTTCGGTGATAAATGTGGACAGTTTCCGCTCGCTTGGATGGGGTGCGTATGTGCATCACCTTTGTTTTGTCAGCATTTATAACCAGTCCGTTATCATGACACCAGTTGGAAACAGCGTTGAATTCTTCTTGCAATATCTCTACGGCAGAATTTAAGTTCTTATGTCTTACCACGATCGCAATGTCATCGGCATAGGCATAGGCAGTACATTTTTTAAATAACCGCATAAGTTCGTTGGTATACAGGATGAATAGAATAGGGCCCAATTTGGAACCTTGTGGTACACCATATTCGCTTGGTTTTTCTTTGCTCACCGTATCAAATACCTTCAGCTTTATAGTTCTGTTTGTCAGGCAGCTCCTAAGCCAGTTTGTCAATACTCCTCTCAAACCATTTCTGCTGACACTTTCCAATAGCTTTTCGTGCGTTAGAGTATCGAACGCTTTGCTGAAATCGATAAATAGCACAAGGACGTGATGGTTTTTGTTTAGCCCACAATTAACCGTATTGGTGAACCTCAGACCTCAAAGGTCTATTGAATCAAAAAATGGGATGTTAGCCTAAGAGACGAGTGACTACCCTAGTCAATGCCACAACGTCCTCAGTTGCAGAGTTTCTATATTCTGCTGATGAACGAAAGTCGATATGGAAAACCCGTCGACTTTAACAAAAAAGGGAAGGATACTCACAGAAAATTTGTTCGGAAGTCTCATCGTCGTCTAGACAGAATCGACATTCAGTTTCTGGGCACAAGTTCATTTTGTTAAGATGATACCTCAAGCCGCAATGGACTGTGAGGAAGCCCCCCAGCTTCCTAATATTCTTCTTACTAAATTGTAGAATTTCCTTAATTAATCTTTTGGATGGTCTTAAGCCCGGGACACTTTCCCAGTGGTTTGGACAAAGTTGTTGGTCCCAATCGTTAATTAGCCTTTAAGCAGCAGCCCAACTGACGCTGCAGTAGGTTTCTGGTCCTAAGAACGCAGATTCTGATCCAGCTCGTTGCCTGTTAGCTTGGTTTGATTATGTTATGCTTGGCTAGGTTTTGCAACGCAATGTAGCAGTACTTAACTATCACAGAATTTACAGCGTTAGATGATAGTGGCTGTAGTGCTGCTTGACTATCGGAGAAGATCCGAACTCTTGGATCTAGTGTCGGAACACCATTCTAACCCTAATATCAGGAATGCAGTAAGACATGTCCATGTTTGGGATTTATTTAAGTATTTTCATTTTCAAGTTACAGCTTAGTAACACTTCTGGCAGCTGTATTCTTAACAATACTTTTTACTACTCTGCATCAATGCAGCAGAGAAATATATTGAAGTTTGTTGTTTTTCGAAAGGGAGGTGCCTACCACTACCTGGCAAAGAAACAATATGTGCACAAATTTTGAAATTAAAAAAGGTTCAAGAAGGTTTGTTTTAAATGTTGATGCTTGATTTTTTTCATGATTATTTCGTCAACAATATTCAAATTTTTATTTAGTTGTTGGTTCTGCCGATCCTGGTCCGAATTTTTCAGGGGTTGCAGGGGATCGTGCAAAAAATCCTCTGGAACAGGCTCGACAGAATTATATATTTGTGATGTAAATATATGACCCCAAAACCCAAATAAAAAATTAAAATTTGCACGACGAAATAATCTTAAAAAAAATCACTGGCTCTTAGACTTGATAAGGTATGGCGCGGAGGTTCAAGAGAGGTTTTAAAACCGCTCTCCACCGCCGGAAAGCATAAACAAATTTCTCCAAAGTCTAAAAGGTTCCAAGAGTGTTCTGGAACAGAGCCCGACGTTAGACAACGTCTTAACGGCTTTCGCCGGCGTTCCAAAAATGTATACAAAAAAATTTTCTATCTTCTCACCTAAACGTTCGCTTTGATTTGACGAGAATCTCTGGTGACGTTTAAATGACGCAATCCTAGGAGCAAATTTTCGGCACACATATCGGCATTGACAATTTCTCGTTCGATATTACACCTGAGCACCTTTCACGTTGTTGGCTTATTGTTGTCAACATAGCGACTTGACGTAAACGCATTAAGAGAAACGCAACATCTTGTTGGAACTACATATTACTGATGTCAAGTTCATTCAATTCGGGGCATAAATTCTCATATTATACGGTACTATAGTGAACTTCATTTGACGTGATAAGATGGAAATCATTTGAATCGACGAAAAAAATACGGTCCAATTAACTTAACAAAGAATACAAAGAAGTTAAAAAAGCAGAGTCAAGTCCACAACGAATGCACTTACATGATTGCATTATTTTGAATGCTCCTAATGACTGCCAATTCATTGGCATAAAAAAGCATGATGCTGATGATGATTAATTTTTCAATCTAAATTTTTAAGGTAAAATCAAATGAAATAAATCACTCTTTAGATAGTTAAAAGAATTAAATTCACACCACATGGGCATTTTTTGTGGATGCAATGGAGTCCTTTGAAGAACATGTGGATTGATAGCTGGCCATTATCACAATATTTTCGATGAAATTTAAGATTTTCTTCAAACTTTTGGTGGGCCCAGTCAGAAGAAGTTCCAGCATTTCAAATCGTCGAGAGGCTTCTAAAGTTAATTTGATGTTATTAGGGTTTTGGGTAAGAATTTTATGCAATTTTCGCCAATGTGTACTGAGATAAGAAGCATTTTCGGCTGCTTTATTTTCGGAACTTTAAATGGTGCGATGTCTTACTAATAGAGGAACATTCATTAGTGAATATCTTGACTCGATTTCATCCACTATAGCTATAGCTGATTGTGAAAATAGAAGAAAGCGCTCTTCAGTGTTGCGAACACCGACTAACAATTTCCAACAGCAAGATAATTTTTTTATCAGAGTGCAAAATTTTTACATATGCCATGTTTGTGGGTACGCCTATAAAGCCATAAAGTAAGTGATAAGTAGAAAAACAAATGGATGTAGACTGACTGATTAAAAGTATATCAGCATCTGTAAGTTCGTAAAATCGACAATGGAAAAAAATATAAAAATTTACAAAAAGCAGCCTAAGCAAATAGGCTCTTTAAAGTACTGGAGAGCTCTAGAAAATGTCACCTCGGTGGTCCTATGCTGAATGAAAGGAAAACCCCTATGTCCACCTTTTCTTGGTAGGCTGATGCACTGGTATAACCAAGTAAACCAGCATTGCTGGTCAGGTTTCGGACTTGTCCTTGGGATTAACAAAAATCTCCCTAAAGTCGGAAGAACTGCAGGTTGCGGTCAACGTTATGAAAGTCTGGTGGCGGATTAGCCGATTTAAAGAAGGCCAACGGTAGCAGCATGTAGCGTCTGTACTCATATTGGGCGGCTACAAAAGGCGTCTGTTTTCCCATAGCGGGTGGCTGTATGTGTTCGACCATCAAAAGGGCTGGTGGTGCCAGTCGAACTCAAGCCCGTAGTGCATTTTTAATCCTTTCTCCTGTGTGTAACTCCAGAAAAATATGGCTACGCACCAAGTTAAGCCTCTTCCAATCGAACGTTAAATCTGTGCTGATATATGCTTCGGACACATTGAAATGCTTTGCAAACATCTCTGCGGTAAAATCTGAAGATTCGGCGGCCGCAAACCATATCGAACAATAAACTATGGAATAGGACCGGACGGAAAAAATTCGAAGCCGACATTATGTAACGGAAGTGGCGTTGGATAGGCCATACTCTGAGGAAACCTAGCAATAACATAGCGAAACAATCCTTCGAATGGAATGCTCAGGATAATAGACGCGTTGGATGACCAAAAACAACTTGGAGGTCTTCTGTATTAAAGAAAGCTTGATCCAAAGGTGTTCAATCGTGGTCACAAATAACGCCAATTGCGGCGAATCGGGACATATGGAATGATCTTGTTGCTGCCCAGTAGCAAGCAGCCATGTTTCTGCAACCTCAGGCGTAATCTAATGAATGTCATCTAAGGGAAAAAGTTTTCAAACACTTTTCCAATAATTTTTGTCCTCAATAATACGTATAATTTTGGCTTGCATTGCCGTTGGTTTGTTAGCGTAGACTACCGCTTTCCGTAGCTCTCCAGGTGTGTCAAATCACAAGATCCACAAGACCCACTTACCGGTCCATTACACGAAGTTATGCGTTCATCAAAGGTTGTAGCATCATTCTGCTGGAACAGGTATACATGTGGAATCCGCTTATTCTTCGATAAATATATAAGGCATAGCCAGAAGTATAACAAAAATCTCTGCGTGAAAGTCCGATGCATATTGCCCTAACGAGGAGTAAGGATGTCATTGCAACATTTCTTTGAAAGAACCATAGCCTGGTTCCTGACATGGCTTGGAACCGCCTGGCTCTCTGGCTCTTGAAAGTTTAAACTCAATCGCATTTCCAGTATCCTTTCGTCAGATGATGTGTTTCGCATAGTGTCGTACAGGGAGAGTTGTAGAAATGGCCTTAAAGATTTCTATCATGATAAACATACCAAGAGGGGGAGATTCATCAGAGCTACCATTGTGATGTAGATCGAAAGACTTTTTGAAGGCGACAAACCTAATGTCACCCTAGAAACCAAAGGGACCCTTGGATTTCCAGTTTGAAGTCTTCGTCTGAACGTGTTGGGCCCAAAGAAGTATGCAATCGAGGCTCCTAAAAGCCTAGCTTCTCCAACCATTGTGGGGGCGAGGATATATTTTTTTACATGAATAGAATGGAGCTACAGTTCTTAATTTTTGATGTTTGTCAGACTTTCACATGAGGTGGGGCAGCGAATTAAAACTTTAAGAGGTACAGGTCCGATTTGAACCGGGACCCTCGCTTAGTAGTCCAAAGTACTTAAGGCTGCTTTTTAAATATATAAAACTGCAATATGACTGTCAAAATCAAAATAAAGCTTGATGGCTTGATGTAATATTATTTATCAACTTCGTCGTTCTCTTCAAGATTCGTCACAGCGAGCCCATTTCTAATCCCAAATCAAACATCGATTATGTTCAACAATCATGCGACGCCTGAAACATTGACATCATCAGCATAGGACTGCGTGATGAACTAGATGCGTTGAACGCGATCAGTAAATAGTCGACATGCAAGTCGACCAAAAATCGCGAAGTCTCTTCATATCTTAAATGAGGTCCACTGCGGATAATAGTTCGTACTACTCACTCTAGAAAGCTATTAAAAGCATTAAAAAGCCAAAAACGCAAGCACCTCCCATCAGAAAAGATAATGTTGAATGGGCGAAAGGAGACAAAGAAAAAGCCAACATATTTGCCGAGCATTTAGAAGAAACATTAAGGCCCTTTAACGATCAAGAGCCTATTGTAGACACGGTCTTACCTGCGATAGCACACTTGATACCAAAATAAAAACTGTACCGCTGGCTGAACTGCGGAATGCAATACAAAAATTTAATTTAAGGAAGGCATCTGGATACGATTTGGTTGGTTTGCCTAGGAAAGCACTGATTATGATCGTTTATCTAATCAAAGCTTCGTTTAGACTACTGTACGTTTCACGACAATAGAAGGTAGCTGAAGTCATTATGGTTCCAAAGCACGGAAAGCATACGTATGACAAGAAATCGTATAGACCAATTTCGATTTTACCAATAATATCAAAGGTATTACGAAAACATTTTTTTGAAGCGATTACATCCGACTGTCGAAGAGCGTCGATTTATTCCTGAATCAAGCACTCTACAATCCATCAGATTTATATGAAATTGAAAAAGCCCTTGAGGAGCAATAAATATGTTCTAGTGTTTTTCTCGATGTCTCCCAGGCTTTTGATAAAGTATGGCGTACGGGATTGAAACATAAGTTAAAACTGTCCTATACCTAGCCAATATATGAGATATTATGTTCTTATTTAGGGGACAGATTCTTCCATGTTGAGCACGGAAACGAATATTCCAAATTCAAAGAAATCGCGGCAAGAGTTCCACAAGGGAGCGTCCTGGGTCCGATTCTATTTTTAATCTTTACTCGAGATATTAAGCGAGAAGAAGGTACGACTGTACCTTTGCCGATGACATCGCTATATTGGCCGTGGGTATTACGGTTGAATCAGCATGAAGTAAGCTTCAACGGGCTATCGACAGCGTTTTTGAGTGGACAAAGACTTGGCGTATTGTCAAATGAAACAAATGAGGCTAAATATTTGGTAACAACATTAGACGTTAAACTAAAATGGTAAATTCTTGTCCATTGCAATGACGAAATGCTACAAATTATGTTCGAGACAAATTTAGTGCGCCGACTTCACCGGATAAGACCATTTGAACTAGCGCAATAAGATGTAAACGCGAGCAATTAGCGGTCTTATCAGGTACTCGTACTTCCGTTTTAACTTCGGCTGGGAGGCTGCCTGCCAAACGCATATAAAACGGAAATTAAAACTACTAGATAGGATATAACCTAGTTATAGTAAAGGGTGATCCATTTCGAGGTTCCCTACTTTTTTAAAGAAAAAAACACAGAAAGTGGCGCCGTCTTGCTGAAAGCAAATGTCGCCGAGATCACGAGATTCAATTTCAGGCATCAAATAGTCGGTTATCATGGCATTGACGTTCGCACCGGCATAATTTTTAAAGAAATATGGACCGATGATTCCACCGGCCCACAAACCACACCAAAACGTTGTTTTTTCTGGATGAAGTGGCAGTTCTTCAATCTCTTCAGGTTGCTCTTCGTCCCAAATGCGGCAATTTTGTTTGTTTACATACCCATTGAGCCAGAAATGGGCCTCATCGCTAAACAAAATTTTCCTCGAAAACGTCGGATCTTCTTGGAACTTTTCAAGAGCCCATAGAGCGAAGTGATGTCGCTTGGGAAGGTCGAGCGGCTTCAGTTGTTGCACAAGCTGTATTTTGTACGCTTTCAATTTAAGATCTTGACGTAAAATCCGCCAAGTCGTTCCATACGTCAGTCCAGGTTGCTGCGAACGGCGCCGAATCGACTCTCTACGGTCTTCGTGTACACTCTCAGCTACGGCCGCTATATTTTCTTCACAGCCTGCTGGACGTGGTCTATTCGGTCGAATATTATCCAATAATGAATGCTGGGTCTCAAAATGGGTGATGGTGTTGCGAATAGTACGCTCAGTAGGCCGATTATGTTGACCATAAGTTGAGCGAAGAGCACGAAACACATTCCTCACAGAACGTGAATTTTCATAATAAAGTTGAACAATTTGTAAACGTTGTTCACGCGTAAGTCTTTCCATTATGAAATGCCAAACAATACTAAACAAAAATAACATGACAGCATGACACGACTCACACGTGATCTGTCAAAAAAGGCTATTGAAAAAAGTATCTCTACTTGGATCACCCGTTATAAAGGATTTCGAAGGGAGTTGTTTTTAGTGAGTAAAAATTTCACACTACTATGAGCACGTGCGGTCAGTCCTCATAATGTCGCATGGAAGATTTTCCACCTCCACGCGGGGAAACAAAAATTCAGTTCACTCTTCAACAAGGTTCTGAAGATCAGCCAGCCTTTTCACGCTTTCCAACTTTAAGCTGAGGGTTAGTCCCCTTTATGAACTTTTTGTATAAATTCTACTCTTACCAAGGAGGTGGATTGTTGATTTTGATGTGACAAAATTTTGTAAATAAATACCTATCGCCCTTCGTACAAACGGTTTTCAAGAATCTTTACAAAACTAAAGACTACATCTTTCAAGCCCCACTTTTCCTTCTAAGGACTTTTCATTCATGTTAACTCATTACATCCCCTACCTCTGCAACGTCATCTGCCATTGTAACCATAGCCCAATTTCAACAGTACCTCGCAAAAAGTTCACTCAACAATCTTGAGTCAAACAACATAATCCACTTTGAAACTAACCAACTAGGTCAAAATTACTTCCTCCATAGATCATTGTTTTGCCCGCTAAAAATCGATAAAGCCTTCAGCTCAAATTAAAACCGATGTTGAAATTCGTGTAGCGTCCCACTCCAACAGACTCTTGTCGCCCTTGAAGTGTTTTTCACTTTCCCTTGCATTCAAATCCAATTCTATTTTTGGAATAACTCCAAAATATGGAAAATGGAAAATTATGATTGCATGTGTCAGTTGAAATTTTCCATACAAGATACTTTGCCCAATGTGTAGATAGTTATTCGGCTGCTCATCATTTAATCGTGCAAACTAAGTGAATGTTCAAAAAACTGGAAAACAAAAAACAAGGGGAAAAAACTGCCTTCAAATTGTGAATACATTCTGGGAAAATTCACACGCCAACGGTTTCACACGTTAAAGCCGCATTCAATTTCTGTTTGCGAATTGCGATTTTGTGTTTTTACCGTTATTTGCTATTTTTTTTTATTTTTTATTTTGATGATTGGTTATGCCTCGTTTCAATGTATTTTCATAGGTTGTTCCGAAAATATCTAGCACCATTTTCCGTACGTAATATGTATACATATATATATAGTGGTGTTCAGGTGAAACTGAAATGTTGGCTCACACGGAGAGGTGTCAATGCACCTAGAGGCCGACGACTGACTGACTGGCTGGGATTGCTCCAACTGCCTGTTGTAGTAGGAGAGTGATTTTAAGGACGAATAATTTTGAATAAAATTACGCTTCAACATGCATGTAATCGAATCATGAAATGAAAATAAATACACACCTTCGCTTCGTTCGCTTGTTATTTTTCAATAGAAATGGAAGCTTGAAATATTTTGGGTTGGGTTTGGAGCTTGGGATTGTAAGACTGGGAAATTGCAGGCATCAGACATAGAACTATACTCGGATATATTTTGGATGGATTGACAGAAGATGGCTGTGTTGAAAAGATGCCTATAATTTGAAGACATCTTAAGAAACTTAAAGGTTTAAGAAAACTTATTTCGAATATTTGGGGTTGAAAGGAAAGTTTGATTTTTATTTTAATTGATTTGCAAAACCAACTCTAAGGGTACGAGACTGATTAAAACCAATGACAATGAGAAGTTAAAATCGAGGCTAACATATTGGTAGGTGGGGTGGCCGACTGTAGCGTTCTTTTGATGCCGTTTTGACGATAATTGGTACGCCGAACCTGGCAGCATGGGTGCCTAACGTCCATTGGCCTTTACGCACACGCGTTTTGCTTAGAAAGGTTTTGGGTTCTACATTTGTTATGTTTGGGCCAAATCGTCCGAGAAGTGACGCAGTTTGTCAAATTCCTCCACCTGGGTACTGCTCTCGCCTTGAAGTGTGAGTAGGTTTCTTCCTTCACGAAGCCAAACGGGGCGAAAACTCCCACCGCGCAGGATTCCGGAAGGCAGGAGCCAATTCTGGCCAGCTCGTCGGCTTTCTCGTTCCCCCTATGTTCCAATAAGGACGTGAGTAATTCGTCTGAAAAGACGCTCGCTTCCACTCCATAGTCCATTTTGGACCCGTCAGTGAAGATCGTTTCAGCGGATTCGTCAATAACAGTGACTGAATACCATTCTGATCTGGACGGGAATTTAGCAATAAAGGTTTTCTGGAAGTTGAGTTTTGGCGTAGTGCTGTCAGTAAATAGTGCTTCCAGGTTCCTCGGTAGTAAATCGAGCATATTGCAGTGCCCGTAGCGGCTTGCAAACCAGCAGCCGGCTACTTGCAATCTTACTGTGCTGCATGCAGTGATTGATTTGATATGCAGGTCCAAGTGAAGGATGTCTAGAATCACATTGGGTGCCATCGTCGGACTCGACCGTAGGGATCCCGTGGTTCTGACTCTGCCTAGATTGGGGGTAAGCTTTGCAGAGGGCGGGGCACCATACCAGAGATCCATTTGACTAAGAGCCATCTTTGGTGTGAGTCCCCACTTTTTACCGAAAGTCGCTGACCGACTTTTTTCGAAAGTCTGACCAACATTGAAGATTTGATTTTGGTAGGGGCGAACACTCATTTAATCGGCTTAATTTATTCAAGCTAACAACTTAAAAATAACTTGAAAAATGTAAAACTAAGATTGGTGAATGAGATCGAGCTTAAGGCGGGGAAGTACTGTAGTTAAAATCGAACAAATGAGGTATTGGTTCGTTAGAGCCGTACGGCTGCCACAGTGCGGTGTGGCGACAGATAACAGAGACCAGGACAACGTAAAATATGAGTGTTGAAGGAACTCGAGTTGTACAGAGACGCGAAATCAACAGAACCAGATAGTAGTCAATGAATGAATAGGATGTCGGCTACATCTTTGCATTCTTCAAGGGTTAATATTTCAGGCGGTTAATATAAGGAGGCAATATAAATGGGTCGCTCCTCGAAGTGCGAATCGTAGAAATCGACGTTGAATACTTCCAATCCTGGACACGTGAACACGCTCTGGTCACGTTAGGGCCGAACAATTCTTTAGACCACCTTTTAATAAAACCCAGTGGTGAGTTAGCTTTAAGGATTATTTCGTCAATATGAGAACGAAAATTTAAAATAGGTTGACCGTTTAGAAGACAAATTGTAGGAGCAGATTGGATGCACTTACGCGATAGGATTATAGTTTTGCACTTGGTTATGTTGAGTTATAAACAATTATTCTGACATCAAATAAAAAAACTATCAAGATCTTCTTGAAGAAGCCTTGAGTCATCCTATGAGGAGATAGCCTTGACAAATTTCGTATAGTCGGCACATAGGGAAAGGGAGAAATGTTTGATAACCCTTTCTAAATCATTTATAGTAAGGACACCCGAAGTGGCAAAAAATTGGGCCGACAGGATCGACCTAAAGCGTGAACTATAATGTCGTTTATCTAGAAAAGAAGATAAAGCAAGGATAAAAATTTTTTGAGTGATTAATTTATGTGATATTTTATCAAACGCCTTGCTAAAATCGGTCGCAATCACATCGATTTCATAGCCATTCTCGAGGGCGGAGGGCACGAATTCGACAAGATTAGTGGTAGTTGATTTACCTTTGAGGAATCCATGTTGGCTGGGCGAAATAAGAGACTTACATTGAAAGCTCAAAGCTTGAGGTCTTCAAAGACTTTAGGAATATGAGAAAGTTTAGCAATGGGGCGATAATTGGTCACCTCATTCTTTAATCCCTTTTTTTTAATCGGAGATATAAAAGAGGTCTTCCAGATTTCTGGGAATTCACATTTTGAAAGAGGTATGAAAGCGGTGATGAAAGATTGGAAGAACATTTTTTCAAAAATATAGCGAGGATACCATCAGGACCGGAATAGTTAATTTAGTTTCGATAATTATAGGATCAAACATTTTAAGAGTAAATACCGTCAACAGAAGCTTCTCAAAAAAAAAAAAAAAAATAAATAAATAAAGCACGGCTTTAGGTCCTATTTACATATTTATTTTTATTTTAACTGCGTCGATAATTTTGAAGCCTTCCATTTCAAGGTCTTGTAAAACTTGTTCTTTGCAGCACAAAGAATATACGTTCTTGGCTATTACACGGTGTGGTCTTTTTGATTTATTTGACGAGTGAATGTTTTCAACATCAAGGTTTTGAGAAACTGTGGGGTAGCTATCGGGATCGCTGGGATCCTCTATTGAGTACCCCAATTACTGGTAAGAAACCGATCTTTTCGGTTTTTGTTTGGTCTCCTCTTGATCTTTAGCCTCTTTTTAGATAAGAGAGTTTCGTTTTCGACTTTTAGTTGATCTGATTTTAAGTTAAGTTTTTTTTATGCTTGCAACGGAGTTTATTATTTTTTTCCCAGAAACTTGTACCTACAACTCGTTAAGTCCTGGGGCATTCGCGTTAAATTTCATAATAAAAACCCCGATGTTGGCATTCCAAAGATCCTCTTACTTCATTTGAATGGGTCGAATGCTTTCAATATATGGCTCTCTAATCCGTAAAGCCTGCCTCCCAAAAGTGTACATTTTTCAGTACAGTATTCTACGAAAGGGTTTAAACCAAGCAAGTTTCATATAATTACTATTTAAGTGGCTGTTTTTGTCCTGAATTATAAACACCTCAACCTAAAGATTCGCTCAAGCAAAAATACTTCCAACAGCTCAAAGAATCCATTCAGTGTCATTACCGCTCTCACTTCTAGGACCATGCGTTCTCAAAACAAATTTTCTTCTCGAACTTAGCCTTGACGCATTTTGTTTCATAAATTCATGCACTTAGCACTGAGGACCGGACCAAATAGTAGGCCAAGTATGTCGGCATTTTTGCTTACAACCACTCTTACCTAACCTTACCTTGAAACCAACTGGCACAAGTTCCTTTGCTCGCAACTATTTGAAAAGTTCCAAACAATTGCCTTTCCTCAATAGCTGGATGCCCGTAAACAGCTCTGCAAATCCATTTAGTTTTTTGTCACAGCGCAACAGCATGTTTCTCCCTCACTTGAGCATGTAATGTCCAATTAATCTTCACCTCTTAATTTTTTAAACAACAAGAAAAAAAGAAAAAGAAAGAAAAAAGATGGCAATTAACATAAAAACTCATCAACTATACAAGTTCTATTCTTTGAAGGCATGAAAAGTCCTCTCTACTTTGTGACATTACACACACGGTGCTTAACCAAACAAAACCTCACTGCGCACTCAAAAAAGCAAAAAACAAAAAAAACATGTCTGCCGCACCGTTAAGCTGCACAATAAACTTTCCACTCGCTGCGGATTAGTCAACACTTGAGCATAGGTCTCTCAATTAGCCAGTTACTCCCCAGAGTGAAAGTAGTGTTCTAGATGTATGCATATTTAGATGTCCTTAGCAGGAGCAATTACTCACACACAAAAAGCGTTAATCCGCGAAAGTCTGCAATGGAAAATGCTTTTGGAACTTATATTCTCTATAGGTTTGCCTGTGTGTGTGTGTGGAGTGCCTACAGTTTTTTTTGTATGCTTTCCCCTGTTTTAAATCCCTAAAGAGTATGAGAGACTAAAAGGTAGATTAAAAACTTTCAGCAGGCTGTAAGTGGATGTTTTGAAGGATCTGAAGTACATACACGTACCTGCAGTCACATCAGCAGATGAGTTTTATTTATTCAAATGAGTTTAGGTCAGAGCCATTAGGTTAGGATGATGATGGCCTCTGGCTAGAATAGTTTAATTTGTCTTCTGCTGCAGGTTATTGTGTTTTAATACTGAAGAAGATGGTTGAAATTAAGGGCAAAACTGACCTGAAACTAGGTATAGCGGACTGCAGGGGAATGAATCACTTCTCACCTGCAGGACTTTGTCTAACTTATGTGGGTTATGGGTTATTGATTTAGAATCATTAGATGATTTTTTTATGGTCAGTGTGTTGCGCTGCTGAGAGGGAGTCACAGCCCACCAAACCCTAGTCAGCATCAACCTAAATTGCTTACTACTTCACCTCTTGGTAAGTCTATAACAAAGATCAAAGGATAGAGCTGGTCGTTAAGAGCTATCCAAATATGTGAAACGAACATTTTAGTTCCCCCCACTTGTACTCATAATTTAACTTCGCTCACATGATGTTCACATGATGATTCCAACAAACGGAATTTAATTGAAATAAAATCAGCCCGAGGAATTAAGGAAAGAAATGATGTAGCCAAATTTTACATTTAGGTGACCGCTGTAAAGCCGGTTATTTTAGTTTTAAGTTAGTGTCCAGATAACTTGCGGCAGTTGGTTTTGTGGTTATGACAAGCTTGGCCGCAGCACACGATTCGCGCAATGACTCCTACTAATGGCCACCAGTCTATTGACGCGACGTCGGCACGTGATCTAACTTGAGGTTATGCTTTTAACATTTGTTTTAAGTGGGCTACATCTTGTAGTCGTCAAACTCGACCATCTACACATTGGCTTGAGGTAAAATGTAAGATGACTTATATTTTCGCGATTTCTAGCTTGGATAGAATTCCTCCGGGAGTGATACATGAAGAGCATAACCACGCCTGGCAAGCTGGCTGGCTTATTTTATTTTCATTTTCATGACCAGCTCGGGTGTAGTCTTGGATGAATCGGGATCTTTGATAGCGGCTTGACAACGAATATAGCCACAAACAGATAAACTTTCGAAAATGTGACAACATTAGCGGCTCCAAATTTTTAGGGCGTCTATGTTTTTTCAAACTTTTAGGGTGTTCGCTAAGGCATTTCGTACCGCAGGGCAGACGTAAACGGCTTATGCGGCAGGACCTAAGGCCTAGCTTCTCCAACCATTATGTGGCCAAAGATATGTCTTCAAACATATTTTGAAGGGATCTATACAGTTGAATGCGGATTACGAATGCCAAATTTTAGAGAAGCTTATCAAGACAGTTCGCAAGAGGTGAGCCTGATGAGGACTTTAAAGTGGTTCTGAGTTGACTTTGAACCTGGTGTTACGGAAGCGGAGTTTCACAAAAAAAAAATATAATTTTAGGTATATATTTTTATTTCTCTTTCGTGTCCCCTATTTTGTTTCGGCAAATTTCTAGGCTTTCGACTTGATCGACATATTGACCAGCGGAACCAGTATTTTTTTTTCTTTCTTCGTTTAATGTATGCATAATGCATTTAGACCCTCTGTCTATGCTTCCTAGCCACATCTCCTCGCTTTAACTTTCTTTTTGTGATCGACTTTAAGAGGAGACAGATCTCTTGGGTTTTTACTTGGCCATTTGCGTAAGTGACACGATTCTCCCTATAAAGCCTTAAATAAAAAATCAAAACCGACAGAGTTTTTTCGTATACTTTTTTGCAAACTACCACCCTATGGTCTTCACTCATTCCGAATACATCTATGTAGGCATTCAGGTATAAAAAAAAGAAGGAAAAAATTTTAAAAAACCAATAATTTGCGTGTTTCAGCGACCCCTAAGTCCTAATCATTTCAAAGAGAGGATTTCATCAACCAGTTAAATCACCGTAAGTCACCATTCATATACTTCTATTAAGTACATCCATTTATACCATTTACCATACAGTTGTACAGAATATCAAGCGCTAACCAGTGAAAAGCCCCCTCAAAACCCTTTGGAGACTTCCAACCTTACCCGCACTCTCAAGCATAGACCAATTGCGACATCACGATCCAAGATCATTGCGCCCTATCGGCGCAGTCGTTCATCGATCACGAGCGTGAAATACACGATGTGTCGGTCATAGGTGAGTCAGTGGGTGCGGTTAAGTTCGAAGGGAAGGGGGGGATTGTGCCCGTAAAACAAGTGTTTGGTATTTTGCTACCCAAGTAAGGATACCGGTGTATACTGCGCCGTAATTTCTATGCTGAACGGTGATTTGGACACGCAAGTGGGTCAACTCGCTGTAAAAAACATAAGGAAAGGCTACAGTCCGCTTGAGGCGAACAGTATGATACCCTATCCACATCTTTATATGCCTCAAAGGAAAAAGAATTAAGAAGATGATGGATAGCATTTAATTTAGTTCTATTAATTAAAAAAAAAAAAGTTTTTTCGAAAAAACGACCCCAAAAAGTGGGCGTGGCCAAAAACTTTGTGCGGGCGATATGTTGGAAAAAATATTGGTAAATATCTTGTTAAACATTTTTTTTCGCTTTCCATGAAAATTTTCGAAGAAAACAGTATTTTAGTAAAAAACGCCCTCAAAAAGTAGGCGTGGCAAAAAACTTTATATGACAAACTTATAAAGGAGGCCAGTGCCTACATATCTTGTGAAGGCTGTGACACTCTATCTCTCTAACTTTAGCTTTAAAAAGGTTTTTTCTAAATTGTGGGCGTGGTAGTGGGCGCAATCAAAAAATGTTTACACTTAACCATTTTGGAGCCAAATTTCAGCTTCCTAGCTTAATTTTAAAGGCCTAAAAATTGCGTACGGACGGACGGACATTGCTAAATAGCCTTAGGATTTGGTCCTGATCATAAATATATATACTTTTATGGGTCTACGGCGAATATTAAGGGGTGTTACAAACTATGTGTCAAAATTAATATACCCTTGGGATAGGGTATAATGATTATTGGTAGGGAAAGATTTTAAGCATTAAAGATTTCGTAGCATAACAAAATGCCGTGTGGTTAAATTTATTATGGGCTGGGGTGTGGTCATTTTTCAAACACCGTCGGGAAGTGAGGTTCGGTAAATTGGTCTAATATTAATTTAGGGACTAACAATACGAGTAACGGAGCTGCCATGGTGCACTTCAGTGGGGTCAGATGTACTCTAGGCGACATTACATCTAGTTGCCCGCGAACTATAGGGATGAAGTGTGGGTGATGAATAGTGTCCGTCCTTTTTTTGTTGTGTCTGGTACTTGCGGCTCAAGAACCACTCCCATCCGACGTTCCTAGCCGCGCGTATGCAAGCATGCTAAGTGATGATCCGTACAAATAAATCAGAGTAGTGCAGTAGTCGCAACACTGGGACTGATTTGCTTAGTAGTCCAACACACTTAACAACTACCACTACTAGGGGCCCAACTACTTCTTTGAAACGTACAAATGATTAATCAGTGGCTTCAGTTTATGCGTAGAGTGGACGAAGTCCTAGAAAAACTCTGCCCTATTCTTTGGCCGAAAAATATCCCCTAGGCTGAAAGGAAGGCTCTACACACTAGTTGGCTTTCCGCCGCCTACTTACAATTTGCGATGTTGCCACAAAACTTATTAGAGCGAATTGACAGGAGATGAAGATGTTTTGAATGACAGCAGGACTAACGAAGCTTGATGGAGTAAGAAGCTCAGAGATTGGAGAAAAAGACTTTAACGCCAAAGAGAGCATCTCAAAATTTAAGCAGATAATTAGCTGCTAACCTGACTATTCGCCTTAAAGCAACATCACAGTGGACCGAAAAGTAATTCGTCCACTCTGCTATTCTAAATCTATTTAAGATAGATTCCTTCCTTCCCCACTATGATCAGGATGGATCATTCTGGGAGGAAGATGAATCGATCCATTTCCACACCGATGGGTCAAAAACTAATGAAGTGGTTGGGGGAGGCGTTTTCTCTCACAAACTAAATCTTGGTCTTTCATTTCGTCTACCCAATCACTGCAGTGTGTTGCAGGCGGAAGTCATGGCGATCAAGAAGCCTTATCTTGGCTAAAAAGAATCACGTTTCCGCTAGAAATATCTGAATCTTATCTGACAGACAAGCGGCATTGAAATCACTAGACTCAGTTTCTCTAAAATCGATGTCGAAGCATTTAAATATTTACATATTCTGGGTGCCGGGACAAAGACATGCCGATGAACTTGCAAAAGACGGAACCACACTGCATGATAAAGGTTCTTTAGGCATTCCAAATGCTACATGCAAACAAATGCTAAAATCGGAAGAGAAAACTAACCTTAGATGGACAAGTGGCACAACTTGTTTAGCGACAAAATGGATTTTGCCTAAGCTGGATCTGAAAAGCTCTAGGGGTTTGATCTTTCTAAAAAAAACTTCACGTCAGCTCCACAACAGGTGTCATCACTGGACACTATCTTATAGGCAGGCGTGCTGCTAGACTTGGCATGAACTCAAAGACTTCTGTATCCTTGTTGTCCTGCCCTCTCCCATAAACTTAAGGTCCATCTCGGTACCTTCTTCCATGACATTCTTGAAGATCTGTCAACCACTGGCGTTAAAGATCCCTTTCGCTGTATTCATAGCTCCAAATGGTTTAACGCGTTGTGTAGCAAAAGTTTAGATCCACGTGGTATCACAATGGACCTCTTTGTGGTCTAAGTGAGTCGGCCTCGCGGATTGCCGTTTCAAACTAACCTAACCTAACTACATAGGCCGGTATTCCATGGTATTCCATAGGAGCAACAAGAAGGTAGGTAAGAAGTGCAGTATCAAGAATCAAGAATCAAGAGAATTACTCAGATAACCGCTGCTGCTCCAAGTGGTGGATGATAAGCAGAAAAACGGGCGGTAATATTTAGTTCTTTAAAGATTTAAAAAAAGCATACCTGAGATGTAATGTAGCCAAAAAAGCCAAGACATATCGAAAAGGAGTACTCCAACTAAGAGGATGTCTTTTATCCTACCGTACAAATTTTGATTTTTGGAGGCGACTGATCTATTGAAAAAGTCTGACGATCTCAGACATGACAAATATTGGTTTCATTAGTATACTTATTCCCTTGAAAATGCCTTAAATAAACTTACTTTTGACGTACCGCCACTGGAACAATAGTGAAATAGGATTACCACGTCTAAACCCTAGAAGTTGTTCATCCAATCATCATATAACGGTAATATTATGGTCAAATAAAGGTACCTAAAGAGCACTCCATTTGTGCCGAGTTCAGAAAGTATCAGACCAAGGAGGTGCCCTCAATCTGATGAGTATAATTTCCAGTTAAGTGCAACGGAGATCCCCCTCATCGAAACGAAAATCATTTCCAAAGGATCTGAACTCTTTTCCCTCCTCCTTCGACCAATACAGTTAGTTCGCCAACACAAAATATAGTTCGACCACAATTTTCCACAACATATCCCAGGAAAAGTTTAAAATCTATTCTTCTCCCAAGACAATACATCCTGCTGGGCAGAACGTATACCAAACAGAAAAACACATTCTCACCACTCGCATTAGCAAAACATATGGAAAAGTAATTTCGTTTTATTTCCGGATTTAATAATTCCCCATTGAACCATCTACCCCTCCCCGCGCCGGCCAGGAGGATGAAAATGAAGGAGCGAACACAACTCTCTGTTATAAAATCCTTTCATTAATTTATATTCCCAGCATCCACAGAACCACACCGAAAACAATGGGAGCAATCTTCTCCTGTTTTGCCCTCTCAAAGAGGAAAAAAAGAAAAAAACTGAGAAAAAAAACACACATTGAAAAGAAACACTAAAGCAGGATGATTCTCATTTAGTGTGTCTACAATACCTCGAAAATAGAAATAACAATTTGCACCCAAGGATAAACAGGAAGAGGGGCGGGGAGCCGCTACGACGACGTCGAGTAAAATTGTATATCATCATAGTTCGTTGTTCGCAATTTCCTCCCTTAAACAACGCCAATGTTCCATGGCCCGCCTGCCTGCCTGCTCTACTCTATCAACAAGAACTAGTATCCTTTAACTGGCAAACCATGTTCGGCAACTTGGAACTTTTACAACCGAGAACTCTTCGAATCGACTCGACTCGACTCGACTCGTGAAGTAAAATGTATGTGCATCAGCGCTCACAACCATCGAAGGATGTTTTCATGTTTTATTTGTTACCAAAAAAAAAAATCCCTCATATAGTGCAGAGGTGAAATGTGTTTACCTCGCACCCTGCCAACCTCCAGCAACAGGAGCATGGCTTCTTGTAGGAAGTTTACATTGTAAACATCTGCAAAGGTAGCAAATGTGCATTTCGTCGCAGTGTAATAAGGTTTTTGTTGGCAAAAATAAAACAAAACAAAACAGGAGGCAGCTAGTTTCCGATTTTGTCTTCGTCAGTTAGACAAACTTTAACACCAGATAGGTGCCTTCTCTCTATTTGGGCGAAAATAATTTCCCCCGCCATCCTATGGTAGTTAATTAATCGTCTGTTTGAACAGTCTTAGTGTTGGCGCTGAGAGGGACCTCTTCTCGCAAAAGTTCACCCCAATCAGTAAACATCAAGCAGCAACAAACAGATCGTCGGGGTATTGATGTTGTTCAAATACGTTTTTTTCTTATTCGTTTCGCTCTGATGTCACCAAAATGATCCGCAAATAAGTGCGCTCCGCCCGAAAGCGTCTCAATTAGGCCGTTTCGGCTGTTTTACTTCTTCTTCTTGTTGTTGCTGTTATTGTCGTCTTCTTCGTCTGCTGCTTGCTCTGTCAAGGCCTCGGAATTGGTTTTTGGTTGGGGTTTATTTTGGCAAACATGACCCTAATCAATTTTTGGCAAATATTTATCCTCCGAGGGTGTAAATTCGATTTGTTTGACTATAGTTTTCTGGCCACGTCGTCGGAGTTGAATGTATCCTTATTGAAAAGGAAAGAGCGAATCATTGAGGAGGAAAATTAATTAAATACCTATTACTTGTCTTGTGTCTGGGCATGTGTGGGTTGCCTGCAGGCGACAGACAGGAAGTATTACACAAGATGAACAATAAATATCGGCTAACTTTATTACTGTTGACACAATTAATATAGAAAATCGGGTAACAATTAGCCAGGGCGATGTGGCGATGTGGCGATGTGTCGATGGAGACGTTTTAGCCAATTGCCATGCACAGAATGTTGTTGGTTGCAGAGGCGGATTGCTTTTAGCTGGGACACTCATTGAGCTGCGTACGTGCGATGAACTCGTGTATGGTGGGTGTGAATGTTGATTGAGTAGGAGGGTTACGAATTGTCCACTCATTGTTTGATTAACTTTTTCAAAAGGGAACGAATTTGTAGAATGAGTAGGCACAGTTGTGGACTTTAAGCGACTCTTAATGGAGCTATGTCATTTTCTTTGAATAAATATCTTAAATGGAGAACTGAACTTCTTGTAGCGCTTCTGATTCTAGACCAAATGCAAAATGATGGATCCAAATAGATGACCTCTATGAATTAGAACCAGTGTTATCCATGACAGGAAGCTTAACTGGATGTTGAATGTCAGTGAACGAGTAAGGAAGGCAGCAAATGCATTTTATGCATGCAACCGTGTCTTCGGCAGAAGATGGGGACCGAAACCCAGAGTAATTCTGTGGAGGAACAGGCAATTGTACGACCGATACTCACATATGGCAATATAGTCTGGTGGCAAGCCGCAGACAAATCAACCAATCTTCAGTTATTGACGAAAATACAGAGTTTAGCATGCATATGAGAACGACATTAACCGCCGATTTGAAGGTGATTCTAAATTTGCTACCCTTGGATCTATACCTGCACGAATCAGCTGCCAAGAGCGCCTTAAAGATCGGGGCACACACAGATTCTGAAACTGTGTGTAGGAAACAACGTTAGCTCCGATTACATGATCCCTACATGGATTTTGACAAACCATACACCTGCTCCTCTCCGAGCAGGGAGAAATGGAAAACGAATGAACCCACGAAAATGAAATCTATATCCATATACACAGATGGATCGAAGATGGATTGTGGAACAGGTGCCGGGCCTGTCAGAGGAAATAAATATACTCAACTCCATCAGACTCCCTGATCAAAGTAGTGTTTTCCAGGCTGAGGTTCTGGCAATCGCGGCAGCGGCCCGTACTGTATCAATGTTGGCAATACCACGGAATGATTTTCATTGATAGTCTAGCGGCCATTAGGGCAGTTAATGCTATCGAAATTAAATCCAAGCTGGTTCACTGCTGTCTCATAGAGCTTAAGGCTCTTGGCTCACAGCACAAGGTATGTCTTTGCTGGGTTCCTGGACACAGGGACGTAACCGGTAATGAGATGGCTGACGAGCTAGCAAGAAAAGGATCCGAAGTTGATCGCGACCTGGCACTTCAGTCGATCCAACCACAACTCTACAACCTAAGAGAACGAGTAGAATACAAGATCAAACTGAAAGCCAACAATAGGTGGAAATCTCTAACCACCTGTGAGTTATCACGGATACTATGGCCAGACTATAATAAGAACCGAACCAAAAAACTTCTACAGAACGAAAGAGCGTCGCTGGTTGTCCAAACTGGTTGGTGCTTTAACCGGTCATAATTTGATGAAACTAAATCTCAAGAATGACGACATTTGTAGAGGCTGCGGCGATAAAGAGCTCCACGAGGACACCCCTCACTATAGAATACTTAGAAGTGTTTATTGAGGAATAGTGAGATGCCTCACTCTCTAATCTTTGCGCGTAGTTGGAGACATCGGGATGGCTTGATAGTAACCACGAGCGGAGAAAAAGAACCGTAAAGAACGCTACAACACCGGCGTATCCCCCCCATTTAAGGGCATCACAATGGGCCCACAACGACCTAAGTATGGCAGGAAAGAAACTATTCCTTCATGCCAACCCATCTAAACTAACCTAACCTAACCTATGAATTAGAACCCACATTTTTCAGTGTCAAAGTAGCCTTAAGATTAAACAACAGTTGTAAGTTTTCAATGTGAACAATGTTTTTAGTTTTTATTTAGAAAGTCTCTGGTGTACCTGAAGGTTCGAAAGAAAGCCAGCGGACTTCTGCGATTGCGATATGCCACCTTAATGGTTCCGACTTGTCATAAGGATTTGCGTCAGCGTTCTAATTGTTTTGAAGAAGAAGTTCAACAACGCGCATTAGCAAAGTCCGATCATAGAAATTATGTACAAAGGAGTGCAAAGACAGTTCAAAGGTTAAAATAAATAAATATTAGGCGTAAACGGCCCATACAGGATCCAAAGCCTAGCTTCTCCAACCATTGTGTGTGTGAAGTTATATTTTTGAAACGAATGGAGGGACCTACAGTTTAATGCCGTTTCCGAACGGCAATTTATTTCTAAGAAGCTTCTCATGACATTTCTTACTCTTAGATGTTTGTCAGACGTTAGCAAGAGGAGGAGCAGCGAATAAAAACTTTCAGGTGGTACTGGTTGGGATTTGAACCACCGACTTCTCGCTTAGTGGCCCAACGGACTTAACCACTAAGCCACTGCACCCACTCAAAGGTTCAAAAAGTTCAAAGGTTGCGGATGACAATAATTGTATGAAGACAAAAAATCTTAAGTATTTTTACAAAGGCAAAGAACTTGTAGCAGATAAGTAATGACTAGAAAAGTATTGGTGAGTTGGTTAGTATCTTGTTAGTATCATTGCCTAGCAAAGTAAGCATTGCTGATAGAAGTAACTTCTAAATTCCCTCAGGGTAGTTTAGTTTTACCCTCTGTTAAAGTAATAGAAAAACAAAACTCTGTCCTTTAGGACAAAACACATGCAATAAAGCTTTGGATCAGGGACAATCTAGGCAGAATTCAAATAATAAAAAAATATTTAAAAATCTCTATCTTCTCCAAAAATTTGATATTAGCAACAGAGTTTCCTTGATATAGATATTGATGCAATGAAAGAGCAGAAAAGCTATCTAGAAAAACATCTGATGAAAATAAAAGCGCTAGTCAATTGGTGCTAACAATTTTTTACAAGCGCCCTCTCTTTGAAAATAGCAATAATTCGACCAACGACATATTAGTGGAGGTCTGTCGAAAATTACCCTATGAAACCTGCTATCCAACTCGCATCGCCTGGTGCTGGACGATAAGCAAGAAAGGATATTTAATATTTAGCTTTTGAAGGGCGTATGAGGGGAAATTTCCAGCTGCGAATCCTATGAGCTGTACCAAGATTTGGGTGTGGTCCAAAAAGCAAAGACACGTTAAGAGAATGGACAAGAGTATCATTGAATCCTTGCACCGCGGTTCAGAAAAAACATACGAGAAGATAAGGTGGACAGAACCTTTCATTTCAAAGGTCAAGCCATCGCGGATGCCAGAGCTCTTGGTATTTGTCACTGGAAGCAGCGTGCCGAGGGGGCAGAAGATGGAAGCCGTGTTTGCGGCAGGGACTCTTTACGGGTCAGTTGCCTGTTTAGGAAGTAAGTAAGCAGTTAGTAGAAGGGAATATAAGGTTATGATGTCTCAAATTAACCTTTTTCACGGTGACGGTAAGTGCCAAATGAGAGATAACATCTATTAGGTGAGAGCTGACATATGACAGTCTTGGTCTATTTATGCAGTTCGGACACATAAGCATCCAAAGTGAAGCTTTGAAGCTGACCTAGATGACATCATCAATTGGCTATAAAAAAAAAAACATCACCAAATACATCAGATAAAGATCACAGCGCTCTTCAAACAAAAGTATCTCATAAATTCAATTGAAAACACCTAGTGGCAGACGATCTGAAAAGCATAATTCTCATTATCCATCTCCAACAAGTACATCGTACACTACAGCAGCGGTCAATATTCATCGGCTTTATCATCATCGTCATCATCGAAAAACCATCATCATAATTCAATTCATGATGTCGTAATTGTGTCGCCGTAAATTGCACCACGAACAGTTGGTGGTGGCGGTGGCGGTGGCGGTAGTTATTCCATCATAAAAGAGTCCAATTCAGATGAGTTTATGCAGCCAAGCAAGAATCTTCGCGACAAAAAACAAAAGAGATGTAGCATGGGTCTCCGCCATTTAGCATTACTACACTTTGACAAAGTCAATACTATCGAGAATCGTATTCTACACAATGGTATGGACCGTCAGCAACGAATCGGTGTAACGAATCTATTCCCAGATTTGAAAGAAGAAATACCCACTTGTATAAAAGCAAAGAACAGCGCCAACCGCAGCGATTGAAGTCCTATACTTAACCTTCCGCCCCTTCATCTCTTTATTCAGAAAGAAGCTATTGTAAACGCCTTGCACTAGAGCTCAATAGAGACAATGTATTAGGCACCACACTGACAGACAGACGTCCTGTTCGATACGGCATTACACTGACAGACAGGTGTCCTGTTCGATATGCATGATTCCACAACAAATGACGGAATTGGAGCAAGAATCTTCCCTCTACACCAGCATGGAAGACAATAAATCCGTTTAAACAGGAACGTCACTGGCAAGCACATATATATTCTCTCTGACAGCAAAGCGACACTACTTGCTATTTATGCCTTTGAAATAACGTCTTAACTAGCTTGGGATTGTCTCCAACTACTCACAACACTAGCTAGCACCAATAGAGTCCAATTAATCTGGGTGGCTGGACATAGTTGCTTCGATGGGAATAGAAAGGCTGATGAACTAGCCAGGAAACGATCTGCGCCACCATTTACCATGCCAACACCATTATGTGGCGTGCCCCTCAGCTCCATTATTCAACTCTGCATCAAAAATTGGATAGAAAAGAAATCACTTCATTACTGGAGGGAAACTGAAGGTAACAGAAACTATTTCTACCATCCTCTCCTCCAAAAAGAACTAAGCAACTTCTCCAACTATCCACAGGGCAAATTTGTGTGTCATAAAAAACCTTCACTGAACGAAATAAGTGCCAATCAATGCCAGAAAATTCCAGGAAATCGAGTAAAGTTTTTGACAATCCTTTTAAATATATCGGAAGGAATATATATCAGGAATATATATCAGGAATATTATGCAGGAAAGATTTGGACCTCTATAGTCAACCGCTCGTTCACTTCGTTCATCTCTACAGGTCTTTCTTTGGGTCATCTTCCTCTAATACGTTTTTTTAATCTTTTGGTAAAAATTCGGAACAGAACCTATCTACTTCTTCAATCGCGCGCTTCTCATGATCATTCTTTTTTCTCCGAAGAAGCGGATGTTCTGCCTCCCCATTTTCTAGTACAGTAACGCTGTTTTGTTGACAGTTGCGGCATTTCTGATGGCTTCTCGGGCCTCGGCATCTAAGCCACTAGTCTTCTGCACTTAATGCTTGCTGCAAAGGATTTTCAAGAGGTTGAGGGATATGCGCCTGGCAACAGTTCTGGCGGCTTGCTATTATTGCAACCATTCAACGTTAAATCTCCTCATAGTACTTTCCCGTTATTATGGCATCTTAGATATTCGTAGACGTAACTTGTCTGAAATTTTGTATCGATCTGAGTCTAATACTTCATGAGTGCCTTATGTCGATCACAACGTGATCAGTTTGATTGGCAGTTGGCTGATTTAGTTACCGCCATTTTCCCTTGTAAATATTGAGAATCATGCCTTGCTGTAGTAAAGTGCTTAGGACGAATTTAGCATTGCACTTTTCGATGAGCTCCTTCAAACCTTATTTGGAGCTCATATCAGCCTGATATTGACGTATTTTGCTAGGGCGTTCACTCCTGTGTCAAAAGCTTTCTTGCCCAAGTCTGCCACTTACAATTGATCTGCAACCAAAGAGGAATGATTTGTTTCCCTTTAGCAATCATCATAGTTAACACCACAGGCTGTTGAGTTAATTTTCTACAGCCCAACCCACTTCACTACCTGAATGGCTGTGATGTCTACTTTAAAGTCTTCGCTTATTGTTTGGCTGTTAAGGGTACGAACATTATTCGTGGAGATCCGAAAGTCGTTGTTCTTTGTTCATTTCGCAGGGTCGTCAACAGTGAATCCGTCCTTATCTGATAATATTCGTCCTTTCGTGATCTGATAATATTCGTCCTTTCCTTTCCAACATGTCAATTTTTTACGTGGTTGGGCACAACCAGAAACCTGGAGAGCCGCGGCGTTTTTGGGACCAAATGATCAGGGACTTCCGGGGCTAGTAACATACTTTGGAAGTGTGAGTTTCTGAGTTCGTTGGCTCATGTAGGGCTCAACCGCCACTAACTCTTCCCCACTACCCTGGCTTAGGTAGGTTGCTGGATGCCCCTGTGACTTCAGTCACGGCTCACTTAGACCAGCAGTTGGGTCCATTGTGTCCATCTGGGTGCCTTTCCTCGAACTTGAACCACCTGGAAATATATAAGAAATCACTCGCTGGTATGTGCACAAAGTAACGCTCTCCTAAATCCAACCCGATTTGTATACAAATCTGAGTAGGTCTTCTAGCTCGGCTTTGCCCACATCCTCCAGCTCATCATAAAAGTATCTGCCGAGGATCGTAAGCCTTATGCTATTTAAGGCTGGGCATTCGCAAAGCAGGTAACGAACAGACTCCATTTCTGTGCAGTATGCCCAACCTTTCCGCATGCAGACCCACAGCGCCGTGACCCGTCAGTACTTCTGTAAGTACCTTGCGGTTTAACTCGATCATGAATTTTGTTCTCATTTTGTTGACAGCTGGCCATAGCTCTTTTGTATGTCTGCACTTATTGAGTTGTGTCCAATGTAGGTCAGTTCTACTCAAGGACTCGGTGTCGATTTTGCGTGCGATGACATTTCTGACCCTGATCTTGCAAGCTTGTCCGCTTCCTCGTTTCATGGAATATCAGTGTGTCCTGGCACCCAGCACAGGGTTACTGTGTTGACAGCTGATAACTCGTCTAACGACTTCCTGCATTGGCTCACAGCCCTTGACTTCACTACATCTGATTTTATGGCTTTTATGGCCGCTTGACTGTCAGATTAGATGGTGATCGTCCTTTTGACAATGCAGTTCCTTCTCAGTTAGGCTACAGCCTGGATAATGACAGCTATCTCCGCCTGAAAAACGCTACAGTCGTCGTTTATTATGAAGGATTTGCTTAATAGACCCTGGCTTAGTGTTGGAGATCCTCATAGGTCATTTGATCAATTATGATGAATAAAGGGATAACACTAGTTTGACCTAACCGGGACTGCGAACGCTACCATTGATTGGATTCCTAGTATTCGTCCGCTGCCATTAATTGAAATCATGATGAGAGGATTATTCTTCTTTTTAACAAGCACCTACCATCGAAGTTCCTGCGTTTATTCATTATAAAATCTTTTCAAAAAATCGATCGTACCAAGATACCTCCCAACCAAATATACTTAAATCTCAATTTCAAAAGGCACAAACATCATTAACAGCTCAATAAACTTCTTCACCATTCACAGTTTCTTACAAAATTCTTACCCACCCACCATCCCAATGAATGATTAAACAGATACCAGAAACAATTTGTAAGTCTCAATCATCACCACAGGTACATTCTCTCATTATGTCCTACACCACACCGTACACAATTACAAAATTCCATTCCTTAATTTCTTCACGTGTTTAACCATAATACCCTCGTAAATAATTAATAAAAAGCAATCCTTCCTAAATCTTTCAACACGAAAACCGTCATCGTTGGTTTTAAACGAAAATAAAAAAAAAATCACTGCCATTAAAATTATATCTTTTGGCGTATTATTAACGATCTCGTGTTAACCCACAATACCTATCCTCATATGCCAATAATAATAAAAGACAGAACAGAAAAAAAAAAAAACACCCCCAAAAATTAAGGATATCACATATCCTCTCATTCACCCTCCCCCCCTGATTGCAATGCAATTATTATTCTGGTGATGTTGAATATCCTTCGATTAAGATTTTAACACTCTCTGGGAGTGGCACGAAAGACTGAAGGTGGCTCGCGCGTCGCGCAATACACTGGAAAAACAGAAGGACATTCGCCCTCGTCGCGCGTTTATATTTCTCTGGGTTTCGTGCGCAAAGCATTACTCTACCTTACTACAATGCATGGGGATTCCTTCCTATTATCCTTTTTATTTTTATGTTGCTCCCTTTTATATGATTAATTAAAAAATTTAATTTTTTTTTTCCTCCTTTTTTTTCTTTAATACTTTCCGTGATTATATCACATCGAAATGAAAATAACTTCGTTTCGACAATAAACTTGAAATGTTTAAATATGGGCGTTGGCTGTTGAGACTGGTATTAATGGGAAGCGGTTAAAAGTATCTATAGTAAAATTAGCACCACATTTGTTATAATACGACAGAGGGGTTCCGTACCCTCTAACCGTGAGGGGTGTAGTTTTTGGTTGAAAATGGGGTCAACAGAAGGTATTTATTTTGACCTTTGAAGTCTTCACAAAAATAGATATCCATTTTTAGCTCCCTTCGATCTAGCCACACAATTGTACCCCACCTGCCGGCTATAAAATCTAAAATAATTTATTAGAATGATTGTAACGCATTTATCAACAACTTACTTAGTTGTGTTTTTTTTTTTCTTTCTTTCAATTCACTTATTATTTATGTAGCTTGGTGAATGGTAGGTAGTCTTTTGTAGTATACTTCCCAAAGCCATTAGGGTAAATTGCTGACAATTATTACACCGCAAAGTGAATAATTTCTTAACCATCTGTCAGCATTCCTATTATAATAGTCAGTGGTTGGGTAAGGACTGTTCTGTGTGTTTGGAATACTTTTCAAATCGATATCACTCTGCAAAATTTCAAACATCAATTATTCTAAAATTAGAGCTAGCTACATTGGGTATAATTTATTTAATATTCAATTCGTGTCGAATCGATTTGAAATAATTCTTTTTTGTCTCTGATTTTGCCATTTATTGAAGTTTTTTATTTGTGCACAGAAATATATAGGTAGGTGTAGTGACCCCATGGACATTAAAGAACTTTAAATTATTGTTTCTGTGGTTTATTCATTTTTGTTTTTTAATTTTTGATTGTTGTTAGTGGGAAAAAAAAATATTTTTAAAAACATAAGGGTGCTTTCCATAATCCTGGATATAATTCCATATAAAAGAGCCTTGATTCATAGACGTATAGACGAACCTACTATCAGATGGATCAGAGTGATGCTAGAGAGTCGTGGAAAATCAGCACTGTCCTGAGTATCAGTAATATGCGCTAAAGGCTGCCCTCAGGGAGGAGTTCTCACACCCCTACTATGGTGTAATTTAGGCCTCCACGTTATTGGAAACGCTGATGACCTGGTCAATATTATTAGGGGCAATGAAGCTAACGATGTCACAATACGTATGCTAAATGCTCTTAAGATAGTCCTTGATTGGTGTATCAAATCGGAACTCTCTATCAATCCGAACAAGGCTGTCATAGTTCCTTAACCAAATTTCCATTAATGATAATCTCATAGACTACTCCGATGAGGTCAAATATCTGGGAGTAAGCTTAGAAAAAAGACTGAATTGGAACTCACACCTGAACAACAGAATTAAAAAAGCATCAAACGCTTTGTGGGCCTGCCGCAGCATGGAGGGTAAAACCTTGGGTATCTTCCCAAATATCACTCACTGGATCTGTACGGCAACGAGTAGGACCCTTATTACCTGCAAGTTTGAAACAAACGAAAGAGCAAACCACTGGTTAAAATTTAGAACTAATGCATCTTTAGACAAGATCTGCTCTGTTACCGATTTCTCATGAAATCACAAACCGGGAAGCATGGGTTGGTAACAACTCCAAATCAGTACTACAGTACTTTCAAACCCTTCAGGCACTCAGTACTAGGAACAGACCAAAATCTGGTGGGTTCCCGGTCACGAGGGGTTTGAGGGAAATGAAAAACCTGACGAATTAGCTAGAAAAGTCTCGGAGACCCCTCTTTTTGGGACACCCTGAGCCTTTTTGTCAACCCAAAATTAAAAACACAACATGTGCATCTCCTATTGGGAAAACATCCCAGGTCTTAGACATACCAAAAAGCTTATACAGCCCTTCAGAAACGATGCCAAGAAGATCCTTTATCTATCTAGGCATGATATAAATAATCTTATTGGATACCTAACCGACCATCACAGATTAAGATATCACCTCCCCAAACAACAAATAGTCGACTCACCGGAGTGCCGACGTTATCTTGAAGAAGTCTAAAGCGCAGGTGCACAGGCCCTTTACGGAATAAGGACAACTTTTCTTAGAGAAAATAGTGGCGCTACTTTCCTAAGCAATATCTCTGACATTTAGCACAAAAGATCTTTAAGGTCGAAGTGCAGTCCCTATCTAATCGGCGAGGGAGAAGCTTAAACAAATCTGTATAAACATCCCTGCTATAGTTTTAAAAACACATTTTCAATCACTTGTAAATGTGGAAACTTCAGTACTGTGTTATTTATATACAAGATCAATGAATGGATCAACCATTCGGATTTACGGAAATGAAATCGGTACTAAATGAGATGAAAGAAGCTAAAACTCCACACGAAACGCGTCTCGTCGCTCATGATGATTTTCGATATAAAATCGTTCTCTTCGCTGTTGACACGCGACTGACTGTAGCTATCTACTTCACAAATGTCAAATATGATGGACGACGACACGAATTACAAAAATGATTATATAGTGTAGAGTCTCTGCCTGAGACAGAGCAGCCTTGCATCCTCTACGGTCTCAAACCTGGGGGCTGGGATTCGAGATGTTCTTGGCTGTAGTATTATTGTCCATTCGCTCGATGTGGCCGAGCCAATGTAGTCAGCGTATTTTAGAGTTCATAGAGTTCGCGCTTGTATCTTCTCCTCCATTCGCCCTTCTCGCACATAGGGCCATAAATTCTTTGAAGAATTTTTCTCTCAAAAGAGTTAAGTAGCAGAACTGGCAGAATCAGAGTTTGTATAGGTTACATTTCTTACTTCGAGTTAGGTGCTTTGAACCCATTTGATCTGCCAAATTGAAGTAGCAACGGTTTCCTACGGTAAGTTTGCGGAGTTAATGTTGACCCCGAGGTATGTAAACAGAAGCATTTATTTGGTTTTGTCCTCGTTAAATTTAAAGCCAACTAAGCGCGCCTGTTCTTCAATTGCTGTAAAAGCCTCAATCACGGCACGTTGGGAGCGGCCGATGATGTCGATATCATCCGCATGCCCCAGTAGTTGTACAGAATAGATAGTGCCTTCTATGTATAAACCTGCCCTGCGCCCTATCTGTTCCAGAATAAGGTTGAAGAATTCACATGATAGCGCATCCCCTTACCGGAATCTGGTACATGATTGGGACAGTTCAGATGAGCTGCTGCACAATGCACCAAAATTTTTCAAAATTTCCAATTTTATTGAGTCTTATAAGAACATGGTTACAATATAATACATACTAGATATAAAAATACAAAATGGCTGACTATTAATTTGTGCCTTGCCAGAAGGTTGGGTTTACATAAATATATTTCGAATATTGAATGATTTAGGTTTATAATTAGAAATTAACTGTTTGCTCCCGACAGTAAATTACAACAGAGCTCAAGGCTAGGCAAAATAAAAGTACTTAAAACTAATTTGACAAAACAAACACATAGAGTTACAAAATTATTCGATAATTTCGAGAAGCTAATATTGTAATTGTCTTGAGACAAAACAAAAATAAATAAAAAAAATAAAAATTAATATTGAACGCATTTTGATTTGGCGAACAAAAGAATAATGTTAATAAGAAATAATGTTTAAACAAATAAAAACAAAATAAATTAGTTCAGAAAGTTCATAATTGAAAATAATAGTAAATGGCGGAGATGATATTAAGCAAGATCTACCGCCGATAATTAATTGGCAAAGCCTTTTCATAAAATGGTATTTTGAAAGTAGTGTTTGATGCCTCCACTTCCAACCGAGAAGACTCGTGCAACATATTGATAGGAGAGAGATAATAATTATATATAATAGCGGGTGATTTCTTAAGAGGTTTAGAACTTTTTTTTAAAAAAAAAACACAAAAAATTCGAAAAAATGAATGAAATATTTATTTGAATCGATAGTTTGAACCTTGCAATTTAATGTTTAAAGATAATTTCATGCAAATGTTGACCGCGGCTGCGTCTCAGGTAGCCCATCCGCTGAGTCCAATTTTGGCATACTCTTTCACACATATCGGCCGGTATCTCACGAATGAATGCATGGATGTTGGCTTCCAGTGCGTCAATCGAAGCGGGCTTGTCCCTATACACATTAGCCTTGGCATACCCCCACAAAAAATAATCTAATGGTGTCAAATCGCACGATCTAGGCGGCCAATTGACCGGCCCGAAACGTGAAATTAACTGTTTACCAAACTCGCCTCGCAATTGCGCCATTGTTTCGCGTGCTGTGTGGCATGTGGCACCGTCTTGTTGAAACCACATATCATGCAAGTCAAGAACTTCCATTTCGGGCAAAAAAAAGTTTGTTATCATCGCTCGGTAGCGTTCACCATTGACAGTAACGCTGCGATTCGCATCATCTTTGAAGAAATATGGCCCAATAATGCCGCCGGCCCATAAACCGCACCAAACAGTGGCTTTTTCGGGATGCATTGGTAGCTGTTGCAATGCTTCTGGCTGATCTTCACTCCAAATGCGGCAATTTTGCTTATTTACGTACCCATTCAACCAAAAATGAGCCTCATCGCTGAACACAATTTTTCGATAAAAAAGCGGATCCTCGGCCAGCTTTCCAAGAGCCCATTCACCAAAAATTCGGCGTTGTGGTAGGTCGGCTGGCTTTAGTTCTTGCACCAGCTGTATCTTAAAAGGCTTTACGCCCAAATCCTTCCGCAAAATTTTCCACGTAGTGCTGTAACAAAGGCCTAACTGCTGGGAACGGCGCCGAATCGACATTTCGCGGTCTTCTGTCACACTAGCTGATACGGCCGCAATATTTTCTTCAATACGCACAGTACGTAAACGTGTTGGTGGTTTAATGTCCAACAAAGTAAATTTGGTGCGAAATTTGGTCACAATCTTCCGAATAGACTGCTCAGAAGGTCGAGAATGCCGATCATAAAATGGAAGCAGCGCGCGATGAACATTTCGAACCGAGCACGAATTTTGATAGTAAAATTCAATAATTTGCAAGCGTTGTTCATTTGTAAGACGATCCATGGTTAAATTGCAAACCAAACTGAAGCTGTTTGACAGTGACACAAGGTACTAAACACACGTCAGCTGTCAAAACCAGTGTTGCCAAAACCAAACCAGCTAAAAAATCACCCTTTAGAATCATTTATGTTCCTGTTGTAAATTTCACGAATACAAGAGTTCTCGTGATATTCAAAGCGACTCAAATGCTTCCTTGCCAGGTTTAAAAGATAGACCAAAAGAGGAGTGACTCTAGTATCATCATAAAGCGTTGAGCTATGAAAATACATTTGATTTAATCTGCTGTATTTTCCAATGCAGTGCCTTAGAATTTTTCTTTCGAAAACCTCCAATTCTTTAGCGATAGTTGGGAAATCGAAAACCAAGTTGCAAAGTTGTACGCTAGTATAGGTCCAATTAGCGTTTTGTACATAAGTAATTTTATTGGTTTAGATAGATCTCGGGAACTTAAAAGGCTTTCTTTGCCTTCTGTATTAACTTTCTGGCATGCTTATCAAAAATTATTTTATTATTAAAACGCACCCCAAGATGCGTAATATCATCTTTTAAGGGAATTTGTACGCCATCAGAAGGGAATTTGTTTCACTGGCAGGCCATCAGAACCAGCAGAGTCGTTGCTTTTCAGCTTTTAAATAGCCATAGCAACTTCCTCTAAACTGGGAGTTGGAATTTCCACATTGACTGGACCCGGGTTCTCTTCTTGCCCTACCACTCTCTCAACATATCTACAATTCACTGCGCTTCGGTGACTAGGTTTCCATCAACATTTCGAAAATTCTGCGTTCCGGGCTTGAAGCCAGCCGCCGGATGTTGTTTCGGTCGCTGGACTCTTCGATTTCCTTGAGCTGGGAGACAGCGTATGCCCTTTCCTTTCTACGCAGGGTTTTCTTCTCCTCCCTTCTCCTGGCCCGATACCAGGCCGTCGTTGCTCTTGGTTTGCGCTGCAGCGCCTGTATATGTGTGCGTTCTGTCATCATTTTCCGGTGGACGCACTCATCATCATACCACGGGCTCTTTTTCTCCAGTGGCTGGTAGCCTACGGTGGTCTCGGCTACTTCCTTGATGATGTTGCGATATTGGTTCCACATGGTGTTTGTAGTTGTGGATGGTGAGTGCACAGCGAAGAGTTTCTCGCTCAGGCGCTCTCTGTAGACTCTGGCTACTTCAACCGTGATGAAAATAATTACTATGTCTCAATATGTTTGGAATCGTCCGTTATGATCCCAGTTTTTGCAAAAAAAAGGGCATCAGATCATGGTTGAGAATTACAGAGGACTTTGGCTACTTAATACAATTCCAAAAAAAAATCATTTTATTTCGTTCAATGAAATTTAGAAAAAAAAAATATATATTTTGAAAAAACGCCCCCAAAAAGTGGGCATGGCAAAATACATTATATGACAAACTTATGAAGAAATGCAGTGCTTACATATCTTGTAAGGGTTTTAAGACTCTATCTCACTAACTTTAGCTTTTTTCTAAACTGCGGGCGTGGCAGGAAGCCTATCAAAAAAAATTTACACTTAACCTTTTCGGCACCCTATGGAGTATACGTTTTAAATTTTAGCTTTCTAGATTGCATTTGAAGGCCAAGGTTTTGTTACTGATCATAAATATATATACTTTTGGGGGTCTACGACGAATATTTAGCGGTCTTACAAGCTTTGTATACAAATTAATACACCCTTAGGATAGGGTATAATCATCAACAGTATATAGATGATCTTTTGAGATTGATTCTTCACCTAAGTATCTATAGATAATAAGTTCACTATTAACGTAAGTCTAAAAGCGTCTGGAACTTTAAGTAATAAACTATTATAAAGCCTCCCTGTCTGGAATGGAAATCAGTCTCATAAGATCAGATCTGAAGATAACATTTTCTAAAGTTGACTGACGGTCTCTCCCCAAGGACTTTTAATATTTTCTTCCATATCTTAGTTTTAATGAGGTGAAATTTAATTTTAATGCCGCAAAGCATAAATTGTGACATGACGAAAGTCATCAAACGTTTAGTTCGCTGATGAGTCCATCGGGACCAAAAATCCTAACTGACACAAGTTCCGTGAAATTTTCTAACAACTCCTTGCGAAACAGGTATGGGAACAGCCCAAACACGTATGTATCGTCTCAATCACTCACAATTCGCTACTTTTCACCACATTATCGGATTAAAATCCCACCTGGGGTGTGGTGGGAGGACATCGTTCATTTAATTACAACTAAGTAAAGCACAAGGCACACACACACACACACACGAGGGGTTGGTTTGGTGCTGATATGGTAGCACGGCAGGCTCGTCACTTGTCGTTGTTGTGTGTTTGTTTGCTTTTCACCTGGCAGTGTTCGGCAGCAGACAACTCAGCTCCTTATGCCATGTGTAACATTTGCATTATTCATAACCTCTTAAATATGTTCTCGGTGCTAACGAAGTGTTCGCGTGGAATTCTAATTAAAATTTTTCGGTTAAGGTGTGGGTGCGATGACACTTTTAAGGAGGTGTTTACTGCTCGACCAGGCTTAGGTATACATGCGTGCATGACAGCCCTACACCACCAAAACCTACCTCATGCCTCAAACTATTAAAGAATAATGTTGATGACACATCCGATTGCTATCACGGGGACGGGACGATAATCTGAAATAAATTAATAGCCATCGAGTGTCGAGGGTAGAATCAGAAACCTTTAATTACAGTATAGACTTAATTAAGTATGTAACACCAAATTTTGGTATCTTTAATGGACAGTTAGTTGATGGCACTTCACGGTACGGCGGCGGTAGGATAAACTTGAGTTTTTTTCCACATAAAAATAATTTATTATTAAACAAGTTCTTCTTCTTCTTTCTTTACATAATTTATTCAGATCGACTCTGGGTTGAGAAAAACAACATCTTCCATTATCACTAAACCAAACCATCCTTCCCTTTCACTGCTTAGTAAAGTGAGCGAGCATTAAGTTCGAAGGTCCTTCGCTGTGTGGGTTCAATGAATCATATATTTACTAAGGTAGCTACATGTGAAAAAGTAGCTATGAGTAAACAATTAATTTTGTGGCGTTGAGGAGCTGTAATTGAATTATTGATGCAAATATAAACTTTTTAGTCACACACACACGGGTATAGGAGTGCGTCACCTCGTTTCCTTGAATGCGATTTCTGTTATCACTAAAACAACTTCATTAGTAAATGTCAAGATTGTGTATATAGTTTGTTTTGCACAAAACCTAAACGAACACAAGGAGCACACGCAACGAATACTCGGATTCAGGCGCAATTAATATTAATCGCCTCAAGTCACCATGCAAAAGTCTAATTCTATTAAATCTGGCAATACAAATGGATGTGTCACGAAGGCCCCTCGGAGAGCTTTCTTAGTTTCAATTTGCGCTGAGCGCTTGATAAATCCCATGTAGGTACACCGCAAGGATAGTAGGTATGGGTACAGCACGCTACAACTGTCACATTGGCTTAAGCGATACGTTTTGCTTTTTCCATTTCTTCTACTTTTGGTTTTGGTTTTAGTTATATAGTTTTTTTCTGCACTGTTTTTTTTTTTTGTATGTCGTCCTTAAACTGTCTGGAATTGATATCAGCAGTCAGTTAGTTTTTCGCTTTAGCAAACTAGTTTTATTCAAATTGGCTGATTGGGATCTTGGATTTAGGAATTTAAGAAATTAGTGGTAGAAAGTTTACGGAGTCCTTGAATGCGCATACATGAATATGGTGGAATTGAGTTTGCCAACTTTCGGTAAGAATAGTTGAAATGTACGAGTAATTGCACTGCGATGTTTTCAAAGACGCTAAGTTTGCTCCTGTGCCAACTGCAAGGGCGATGGTCGTGATGACTTTGATTTGTTCGTCCCGTTAATCTGGACAGAGGGTCACGTTTTAGATGTCATTGCAAGATATTATGTGCACCTGAAGATTTCAGTATAAATGACTTTAACTTTTGTTCGTTCGCAATTGTACTGAGGAAACCGTGCGTGAGAGAATTTCTGCTTTTCATCGAATTGTTGGAAGTAGCGTGGACCAGGGTGATTATTTAAGCGTAGTTTTTTGAAAAATCGCTTAAATAAAACACTCAAATTTGCATTAAATATTCAAAATTTTTATTGAAATCGAGAAATAGGCCTTTGCCATTTACGTTTTAAAGACAACTTCATGTAAATGTTGTTTGCGGCTCCGTTTCAAATGGTTCGGAGGGTTAGATTTTGCGTCACTTGCCTGTCACATGGTATTGGTGCTCAATTCACAGGGCCATTTCGAGAGATAAGCGGCTCACACAATTCATCATTCAACATTTCCATTGTTTCGTTGGCTGTGTGACATGTACCACCGTCTTGATGAAACCACATGTCAACCAAGTTCAACTCAGCCAACTGGAGCAAAAAAAAAGTCGCGTATCATGGCTCGACATCGTTCGCCGTTGACGGTAACGTTTCTTCCTCGGTCGTCTTTGAAGAAAAATGGACCGATGATGCCACCAGCCCATAAACCATATCGAAATGTCTTTTTTTCGGGATGCATCGGTAATTCTTGTATGGCATGTGGCTGTTTATCACTCCAGATGCGACAGTTTTGCTTATTTACGTATCTATTGAGCCAGAAATGAGCCTCATCGCTGGACACAATTTTTCGATAAAACAGCGGATTTTCACAGTTTTTCACAGAGCACGAATTTTGATAATAAATTTCAATAATTTGCAATCGCTGCTCGTTTGTAAGTCTTTGCATGATTAAATGGAAGAGCATACTGAAAACTTTTCACTTTGACAGATGACTTTTGGACGCCATAACTAACCAGTGCTGCCAACCTGAAAAACTTAACTCTTAAAAAATCACTCTTTATAAAACTTGATGGCAGAGAGGGTAACGGTAGTCTTATGGCAATGACAAAATTAACATGTAATTGCAATTAAATCTGCTTCCCCTATACATTAGCAAGAAGGAATCGGCTGCTTAAAGAGTCATAAGGAGCAATGCATGACACTAAATGGTTTTTTTAGCCAAGCTTTTAGGAAAAACAAACTCCATATTTGCGTTCAACAAAAGAAGAAAACAAGACGAGCTTAGAAACGCCTCGTTCTTCGGTGACATCATGGAAGCCTATCTAAGCGCTATCTTTGACGAGCAACTTCCCTTAGGTTAGGTATGGTTAATGGGGTTTGCCAAAGCAGGGTGAATACTGCTCTACGAACTTAGGTCTTTGTTGAGTTAGCCATTGATGTTAGAAATATAAGTCTTCATGTCCCTCTACGCGATGCCGACCAGCCATTCTGTTACTGAGTTTAACGTTCAATCTCGAGTTCCACTTGACTTTGGTATCATGATTGACACCTAGCGCTGGATGATGGGGTAACAAAATCAGTTAAGTTTTGCTCGGAATAACACCAAGATGACACTGTCTGGCCCATGCGCTTAGCTTAATTATAACTTACTCGCCCTACTGGTCTGCCTGTTCGGAAGGAAATTAGGCTTAGGAGCATCTTAATTATTACAATAAAACGTCTGCCCTGTGCAGATCCATTAATCTAAATATTCTTCTTCGTAGCTTCGTTAGGGACTTCAGTATATGCTGTTCAAAGCCTATTCTACATCTAGAAAGGTAGTTAAGCTGCTTTATGCAATGTATGGACTATTTTTTAAAGAACTGTATCTGTCGATCTTTGCTTGAACCATGCCTGCTGTGACTTGGAGGGTTAGTGGCACTTCTGCGAGTATAGATAGATATCTGAATAGTATCCTCTGTGACTGCATGGAAACTATAGACCTCTACTTGTAAAAAACACAGTTCCTAGGAATAGGTCTGGGCCATGGAATCTTTGCGATATCTTTATCAAAATGCGCAGGATGACGTCCAGACATTTATATTGAGCGAACTTGCAAATGGCAGGCGCTAAATTATAAAACACTTGAAAGAATCGTTTTAACTGGTACGTAACTCTCCGCTCATCAGTCGATCGCACTTACCACTGAGCCACTGCAAGGCTTTTCACCGAACAAAATAGTTGAAAGCATATTTTCTATAAAACTCCAGCCACGCTCCAATTTGCAAGAAAAAAAAACCACACTCTTTCTCCTTTCATTACCTTTTACGCAGAAATTGAAATCATAATATCTCCTTCCAATTCGTTTGCCTCATTGAAAAGATTCTACGAAATTAGTGATATTAAATCTTCCTCCAGACGACCATTGACCACTGTAAAAGGACTTTCAATTGAAATATCTCTTAGACTTTGTGCAGCATATTCTTTTCTATGGGCAATCAGATAGATATGTCAGTTAGCTATATCCTAGAAATATTTTTAGAATTTCTCTTTTTTTTCCAAAGGGTTGACTATATACAGTCAACTTGTCCTGTTGCTAGTTTGTAGAAAGGGTACACTTTTCGTCGAAATCACGTAAGTTTCTCTTCCCCCATGCCACTTAGACGAACAAAGGATCTAAACAACATAAAAAGAAAACGATGAAAACGTTAAGTTAAAATAAATCCATTGAAAATAATAAATTCCCAGCAAGGACTCTTTCACTGTAAAGATGATATCGATGTTGCTTCCCAGAGATGCTTATGTCCTTTAAACCGAATAGAGAAGTTCCGAAGGTGGAAAATGCGGTGCATAGCTCACTAACCGCATCTACACTATAGGAAATCTCTCTCTCTCGCTCTTCCTGGACTATCAGGCAAAAGGACATCTTCTTGGGAGTTTAAAATAATAAATCAACTTTATTACCAATGCAATGGCTTCTTTATTGAAACCATTAAAGAGAATAATGTCCAACTATATTGGAGAAAGGGGAGTTTAATTAAAATTAACTTACAACAGTAGATGACAATTTTAATTTTGACAAATGTTGATATAGATATCTGAGACTGCGACTATCGGATACTTGATCGGAGCAAAAATGCGAAGCGATGGGGATGGGTTCGAGGAAAACAATGTTGACAGTTTACCCGTTAGCTATACGGAGTTTGGAACGTAATATCCAAGTCCCAACTGCAATGGCACTTGCATACCTGCCTTAATTTAGGTACGAATCGTTTTCTGACAGTGGAAGATGATTCCAAAAATGCTTTCACTTTTCAGAAGAAATTTTTGTTGATATCTTATTTCCTTTCGATAAAATCGCTCTTGGTTGAGAGCTTACAAATGACTCTGGTTTGAGAAATCTTGACTTTATATTTTGGCTTTTCAAAAAGTTAAGAGTAAGAAACGCGGAGTCGAAAGACCATTTGTAAAATTAGTAATTTATTCCTCTCTCTGCTTTTAAGCATGAAATTTCGTGCAAATATGGTCGAGGAATGGACTTATTTTATTGTTTGAAGAGGTGCAATCAGGCCAGTCGTAAAAATCTGATGATTTCTTTCACAAAAACTATAGTACAATTTGCGACTTGAACACAGTAAATTATTGCCAAACTTAATAATGCCGAATTTTAAATAAAGCGCATTTGGGAACAGTACGCGGGATTATGGGATTTCAATCCTCTTTCTGCGTCAAAGAACCCATCTCGAAAAAATTGGAGCACGACCGACTCAGTTAATATTGACATCTTCAAAGGAGTGATCCTACGAAACCCGTCAAAAAGGCAATGGCAATCAATGTTCCCTTACAATCGCATAAAAGAGGCCTAAAAACTCCTGGATCACACAAATGCAGAAACACCAGCATTTGATTGGCCTCAATGATATAGTGATCCAAAATCGGGAGGCCTGCAGATATTTTTTCAGGTCGAACAGGTAGACCAGTTGGAATGCAGTGAAGTGGGAGGGTTATGATCCCTATAATCCTGATCTTAATCTCGGCGTTAAATGGAGAGAAGAACCCTCTTTCTACAGGCGCCAGTTACCGCTCAAGCAACTTCGTTGCTCCGTTTGGGGTATGTGCCTTTCGTCAGACAGGCGCCTATAGCAATAGTACCGCTATGCGGGATTATGGGATTTCTATGCTCTTTCCGCAGGCGATTCAATTTTGGAATGGAAATAATGCAAAGTTTTTAGAATTTGGCTTTTTCGTTGGGCATTATTTCACGTCAGCAACACTAACGTATGACGAAGTTCAAAAAATTTGAATGTTGTAAATATTGTCTCTATGGAATTGGAAGCATGGAAGGATAACAACCCATGCACTTAAGTGTTACATGCCGCTGTAAAAAGTGCTTACTTTATCCACATTCCTTCGTCCGGAAGTGCACTTATTGCAAAAACGTTAGGAAAGATAGGGTTTTTTTTAGAAAACCTGATCCCACTATCTCTATGTCAAAAAGGACTTATAGGTCAGTTAGAATTCTTTTAAATATTTATACATTCTAGAATTCCGGATTTTCTATCGAAATTGAAGATCTAGTGTTTTGAAATAAATGCTATAAAATCGGAGGCAAAACTCGAACTCCAAATATGTATTTAACCCGAAATCCAAAGTTATGGCCCTTACGAAAGAAGGGGCAGTATACCCACCTCGTTTTAGGACTCTACGATAAGATGGGTTGGATTGTATACTGCCGAGTCAGTCAGAACTTTAATTCGATCAAGCGTCATCACTTTGTCTGTTTCTATAATTATGTCAATATCTATCTGCAGGTTTAGAACCTTTCTTTCTGCTTTAGGGAAAGTTGACATAGTTTTTCTTCCACGTCCTCCAGCCTATGTTTACAATATGATTGATGCCGTCATTAATGGTTGCTTCGCTGTTGATCAGATATTCCAATTATTTTAAATTTTACACTTGGGAATCACTTTTACATTCAATTAAAGGTCTGGACTAGGTCGGAAAGGATCAGGGAATGGTCAGTATAACTGCTTCTCTTTAGGCCTGATATGATACCTATTCTCATCGAAAAAGGACACGCAAACTTAAATTGCTTCTTGCAGAAAGTATGTTTGGTCATTTGTGATGAGCTTAGTGTCCGTCAGTTTTAGTACAAGTTATAGAGTAATGGTTGGCCCATCCGAAACAGCAGATAATATAGCAATATAAAGCGAAGGACCTAAGACGCTTCCCTGGTGTACACCAATCACAAAATCTTGATTGGGAACTCTTCGGTGACTTATCTTACTCATGTCAAAATACATGTCTGAGTACATTATGATCATCTAAATATAGGTTTCAGATTTCATGTTAAGACAGGAACTCCTCATTGTCTAAGCGCCACCCATATAGGTTTGTAAAGGGTGATTCTTAAAGAGTTAAGTTTTTCCGGTTGGCTTCACTGGTTAGTTATGGCATCCAAGCGTCATCTGTCAAAGTGAAAAGCTTTCAGTATGCTCTGCCATTAAATCATGGAAAGACTTACAAACGAGCAACAATTGCAAATTATTAAAATTTATTATCAAAATTCATGCTCTGTGAAAAATATCAAAATCCGCTGTGTTATCGGAAAATTGTGTTCAGCGATGAGGCTCATTTCTGGCTCAATGGATACGTAAATAAGCACGACTGTCGCATCTGGAATGATGAACAGCCGCATGCCATACAAGAATTACCGATGCATCCCGTAAAAACGACAGTTTGGTGTGGTTTATGGGCTGTTGGCTTCATCGGTCCATTTTTCTTTAAAGACGAACGAGAAAGAAACGTTACCGTCAACGGCGAACGATATCGAGTCATGATAAGCGACTTTTTTTTGCCCCAGTTGGCTGAGTTGAACTTGGTTGACATGTGCTTTCATCAAGATGGTGCCACATGCCACACAGCTCGTGAAACAATGGAAATGTTGAAGGATGAATTTGGTGAGCCGCTTATCTCTCGAAATGGCCCTGTGAGTTGGCCGCCAAGATCATGCGATTTAACGCCTTTGATTATTTCTTGTGGGGTTATTTAAAGTCGTTAGTCTATGTGGACAAGCCGAACGCGATTGAAGCCTTACAGGATAACATAACATGCGTAGCTCGTGGAATACAGGCCGAAACGCTCGAAAAAGTGACGCAAACTTGGACCTACCGAATGGATCATTTGAAACGGATCCGCGGACAACATTTACATGAAGTTGTCTTTAAAACGTAAATGGCAAAGTTCTATTTATCGATTACAATTAAAATATTTGATTTGTCTTATTTATTCGATTTTTCTCAAAAAAACTACGCTTAAAAAATAAACGGTTGCCGTTTTGGTAGAAACCTGCCAAACTTGGTAGGCAATTGGCCTCGCCTACGCCAACAAACCAGAAACGTTAGGGGACTTGGAAGCCAACATTCGTTGCGTTATTGCCGACATACAGCCCCAAATGTTTGAAAAAGTTGTTCTAAATTGGACCTCATGCCCGAAATAATATTTAAACATTAATGACATAAAATTATCCTTCCAATAAAGCCAAATTGATGGACATTAAAACGACTTGCTTGTGTTTTATTTCAATTCGAAGTTCTATACCTCTAAAAAAAAACACTGTATAAGCCTATAAAAGCACAATGTGTTAACTTCACCATTGTTTTTGATTTAAAGTTATTTGCAAGTTTCTAATCAATTTATGGAGCTTAGAACATAGAACTTAGAGACTTTTCACAGAATATAGATTTTGTTATTTGATTAAACACGCTCAACCTTATTTATAAACGTAATTTAAAGTGTGTGCAAGGAGAGTATAAACACAGCGTACAAAGTTCTTCATACTTTAAAATGCCTCTAAACGCAAAAACGTTATTTATAAAACCTTTGCGGCTTTGCATAGAGGTTTGTTTGAAGTGTATTTCTGTACGGAAATGACATTCTATTTTTCACCTTCTCTTATCCACTTGATCGAATTTGTGTTCGACGAAATTTTTTGCAATATAAAAATTATTTCAAATGTTCTATAAGGCAAGTAATTTATGGAGCAGGGATACGATAGTGTAGGAATTATTTGTGTGCAGTTCGAAGTTGTAACGTTCTCGCTAGGAATGGCTGCAGGTGCAATGGCACCAGCGGACTCTATCCACCACTGCAAAATAAAAGCAAGCTCGAAAGAGCAGATGTTGATAATCTCGACCTGTTTCCTAAGGACCTCTCGCTTCATATGCCGCCCTTTATAACTCAAGGTCACAGGATCCTCAAGTCAGTCCAGACAGCGAAGACGAAAGGGTGTTCGGGGTATACTGCAACAACAGCATGCTTGCTCCAAGCACGACCTAGCTCGTCGGATGGGGGGGTTCTTGTTGCTATAACCCGAACATGTTACGTATTTATCCATGCTGAAGAGGAACTGATGTTATGTTCCGAAAATAATTTAAGTATATTGGAACCCGTTTTGTCCTTTCAGAGTAATATTGATCGATCAGATATTCTGTTAAGGGGAGAACGAAGGCTGGAAATGTTCCCCTGGAGCTAGCCCACCCCGCATTTATACGACTAAGTCATACTCATGCGTCCATAGCTTCCGCAGCGCTCACTAATTGCAAAAGCCCCGTATTTGGTTCTCTACAGTACCGTCTAACGCAAAAGTCCTTCCATCGATAAACCTAGAACTGTTTCACACCCACCCTGAAATAATTTCATCTCATGATACTCATGATGTCTTAATCATCAGGCACCAAAATACTTCACTTTGAATTTCTAACATCGACTCAACAGCCAACTTAAGCTGTAATACTTTACGGCGACAAACGATAACCAAAAAATTAGTCGAGAGATGTACCTGTCATAATACCAATTCCTTTATTATAATTTAAAATGTTTAAACTCTACAACTAAAAGCTTCAACAGTAGATTTAATGTTTAGTAGTTACAAAATATAATTTAATTAAAAAAAAAAATATATATATATAAATAAGCATCAATCGCGGATGACGAACAAAAAAGAAAAAGGTTACGGATCTCTTCACTCCTATAATTAAGCATCAATCGCGGATGAAAACAAGATTGCTAATCTAATGTATTGACTTTGTAATGCATATCTCGTCATACGATTTATATTACACATATTTTATATTTCGTTAATTTCGTGAATACAATAACATCATTCAAATGTTCCAGTACAATGATGCGTTTTAAATAAAATGATAGAACAAAAATCAAAGCATGAGCTCTTCACATAACTGGTCAGCTGTTTAATACCGACAACTGATTTACATTAATTTCCCAAAAAATAATATGCAATTGCCCTAGCGGCATACTATGAAAAGGCACACAAGAAAATTTAAAAAAAAAAGATAAGGTAAACAAAAGCTCTCTTACTTAAGAGTACCAAGACAACAAATTTAAACTAACTGATTAACTGGTCTCTTTTTCCATTCAAATTCCCTAATTTACACAATAGTTCACTCAGCAATGTAATGTACATAATCAAATAACATATGATCACTTACCGATCTTTTTATTTTGTTTTTGCAGAGATATGACGTAATATAAGATAATCCAGGGGTGAGGAAGATGTTGTGCACAGCATTGTCCAGCCCGTGGCGATGTTCTTATTTCCATGATGCATGTTGTTGTTTTAAATTAAATATTTTAACTATAGGTTTGATGCATCGATGGATATCCATAGTTTCTTTTTTCTTTTTGTTAGCTATGTTGGTGATGTTGGGCGGAATGTTGAAGGCTGCGTTGGGAGAGTCGTTCGGGCTTCTTATGATCAGGTAGAGAGGGCGAACGATGGAATTAAATTGATGAGGGTGGCGGTGACCTCCGACTGATTTGGGAGTGCGTGGTTCAGTTTGCTGGGGTGCTGGCCGTCTTTGGAGTGCTTATTGTCTTTGACGGCTCTGATTTGGTTTTTGGTGGCTATTGATTGTGGCCAGCCAAAGATTCTTTTGTAGTTGGTGTTGCTGCTGTTGTTGTTGTTGTTGGTACTGGGGGGGCTATTGGTGCCGGTGTCACTGTTGTAATTCCAAGAGCGAACACCTATATAATCACTTGGCACAATTCCATAGTCAAGGAATGAAGGGGGTCTAGACGGCAAAATGGATTCGGTATCTTCCTGGTTTATTTCTTTGTTCCAATGGTGAATATTGTTCTCTATCGAGCGTACGTGCGTACGTAGAGTATAGAGCAAACTTATGACGTTGCGTGGCACGGTGGACGGATGAACACTTTACTTATGCTTATACTTTAAGTGCATAAATAAGTTCTGACGACTGCGAGTTTGATTAGTTTATGTTTAATTTTATATCGATTTCAGTGGAATACTGGATGGCCACTCGCGGACTGTACGTCTCGTCTATTTTATTGTTAGATTTTTTTAATCTTTTTTTATTTTAACACTTTCGCACCGAAATACTTGTAGCACTCTGCAACTGATAGAAAGAAAACCGAACTCAAACGACTCGCCGGGCCTCTTATATAATATCGGTGTCGTTCTATTTTCCATCCCAGCGGGCTATCTCGGGCGATATCCCCGTTTTTCCTTTATTTAATCACATATGTCTATTATATGCCTTGGTTATACATATACGTGAATAGTATGTGTGGTACGCTGAGGTATCATAGTATCAGGTGTCTCTTTCCTAGGGAAGTTTGATGTTCGTCGCCCTACATGATCATCATATCTAAAATCAGCGCCCAAATTCATACAATATATCGTTGCAGGATGATATGCTAAGCCATCGCATAGCATATGCACCAACCCGACTTACTCCCACTCCGCGGAGTCAACCAGTGGCTCTCAAACGCTTGATTTATGTTACGCAAAGAAGGAATTTGATAAAAGGAATAATTTTATTTTCGATATACGAGATATGCATCACAGTTCCCTACAAAGTTAAAGCTGCGGTAGGGATTTGGTCACGTATTGATTTATGTGTTGTTACAAAAAATGCGCAACCACTTAAATTGTATTAAAAACGTTTACTTAGTGTGCATGTTGTGCTTAATACGAAATTTCCGAGTCTCAACTAAATAAATGCATTCAATTTATTTTTCTACAAACAGCTTAGTTGTGTTTACCAATTCGGATGAATGATTGTAATGGATTTCGCCTTTCAGGTACTTCATCTGACACAAGCATGTTTTGTAAATAAATATTTATGCAACGTTGCATGGAGACCGCATCATTTTCATAAGTGTGTATTTATGATTTATAAGAAAAATTGACTTAGGGAGTTTTCATTGAACGACGGCGATATTACTGTACTAATATTTCCAACAGATCATCTGGCGCACAACAATATCTTGAACGTGCAATTTCATTTAAAATTTTTCTTATTTACTGTTAAGAAACACATCGAGTGCAACGAACACCGCACCCAGTGACCTACTCACAAGTCATACATACAAACCACCGTCAGCACATCGTAAGCAACAAAGGGTCGTTGCGCTGACGCACCATATAGCATTAAGCAAATTAGGTTATTATAGCATTAAGAACTATGTTGTTCAGGTTAGCACTTATGTAACTAATTATAAGTATAAAGAGGCATTTGGCCCAACAATAAAGCAATCGATATTCATCCATTGATTCAACCTCGTCTTTATCTTCAACGACGTTTCGTTCTTAGTACAGTGAACAAGTTCAAGTGCTTGGCTCACAATTTCTGCAAAATAACAAGTGCAATCGCTTGGTATTAGAATTTCAATCAACATTTTTGGTGACCCCGACGAAAGAAGACGAACAATGGAGCAATTGACTAAGAGTCTAACAACGCTGGGAGACGAGATCCAGCAAATTATAAGAAACTTCACGAAGGATTCTCCAACGCGGAAAACTACTGAAGAATATTTCACCTCACGGTTGAATAGACTGGATGCCTTATGGGAGGATTTCGAATCTAAGGATAATAAAATTCGCTCTCTAACGGCAGTTCCCTTAGAAGACGATTATTTTGCATCGAACTACTATACCAAGATCAAACAACTATACGACAAGTATAGTCTAATCCTAAGCGAATCGTTAGCGCAGCTAAGGCTTAGCAACGACAAAAAGGCGGCAATCGGGAAAAACCCGCCAGCAAGGCCAGATGAACCACATTCATCCCCAATCTCAAACAAACATCCGTCACAAGAGGACCAACAGGGCCGGGAGACACTCAAAAGAAGACAGAAAGCCATGATGAATTCTTTAGCCCGCATCATACAAGGATCGGCCAAAGAAGATGCCCCAACCCAGTGCCTACAGGCAATGAACAAACTGTGGAGCCAAATCGAGGACATTCATTACTCGATTTGGGAAATAGGTGATGATCCGGTAGCCGACGGGTATGACATGGACGCTTACATCAAACTAGAGGCAGAGTTTCTAAGGAATCAAGCTCTGTTGGGAAAGGCAACAACAACCACTCAGAAGAACAACACGGCATTGCAGATTGTCGCAGATCATCCGACAATTCAATTGCCTAATATGACGATACCAAAATTTGACGGAGATCATCTGAAATGGCAGCCATTTTCAGACATGTTCCAAAAAATGATTTATGATCAGCCATTACCACCAATCCAAAAAATGTGGTATCTAAAGACAAATGTGTCAGGCGACACAAAACGGTTATTGCGACACCTTGAGCTAACCGAAGATAATTGGAGAACGCTACAGGATCGATGCAGCAACAAAAGTGCCATAACATCAGCACTGATTCAACGACTTACTGGGTTACCTAGCATCACCTCAGAGATGAAGTCAATCAGAGAGTTTCATGGCGCCATTCATGAATGCCTAGCAGCACTCAAAACGCTGGGCATCGAGACAGACTCCTGGGACCCACTCCTCATCCACCTATTAATCAAGAAATTAGATCGACCAAGCCATCTTCTATACGAGCAATCTTTACGAAACCCACGAGAATTGCAAACTATAGATGAGTTCCTGAAATTTCTGAAATCGCGATTCGAGGCCTTAGAAGCTGTTGGTGGAAAGGACAAGACGAGAGTGGTGACAAGCATGGCCACATCCAATATCGAAGGCTGCAAAGTGTGTGGCATAAGAGGTCATCCGATTTATTAAGAAAACGGCTTTGTGTAAATTGACACTCCGACGATAGCATGTTTGATAGAGATTTTAAAAATGGCGAACAAATTCGGATTATTCGGATATTCGAATTAGCATAGGTTCAGCCTTAACGTTCTTAATAATTATTTAAATAAAAACAAAAATTTTAACGTATATTAAGGAAATTAAATATTCATCATATTGCTTGTTTTTGAAAAAGTGAGCAATAAGTAAGTACCTACATACAGCTTCGATTCTTAAAGCTTTACGTTTTTTAAAAAATCAATTTCGCTCTGGTAAGGTTTTCTTACGCGTGTGGCAACCGTGGCAAGCTGTTGTCTAATAACCGTTTCGAACTTGTTTCGACTCTGTCTGGTTAACTTTTAAATAAATCGCACACACGCCCTTGGAAAAAACGCATCAAGGTTTTAGCGAATTGGAATGGTAGATGAGACCTTGACTGTCCCACAAATTCCAAAGCCTCTTAACGGTGCAACCGATCAAAAAGAGGAAAATAGGTTGGGAAATAAGAAGGAATCGAATGTCTTTGTAAATTTTACCTATGAAAGGTTCTGCTGCGGCTTGTATTTCTAAAGAGTCCAGACTTAATGACATTGTTTGCAAAAGCTTTGATGGTAGATTAGCCTTTTGACATAATTGCCATGACAAGAAGCACTTCGTATCCCTACCATATCCGTCTTTTGTTGAGTTGCACGCCCAATGCCTTAATAAGTGGAGGGGCAACCATGGTTTCATTAACCAGATCCACAACAGGTTAATGCCCGGGTTTGCCGAAAAGATTTTGGCAAATAGGAAAAAATATAGACGATGTGCAGCCTATTTGGAGTTGAGCCGGGTGGACGGCCTAGAGACTCCCATCGGATCAGCGAGTCCAATAGGACGGCCCGTGTCATAAAAATACTCTTAGCTAATTATGAATGCCCGAGAGGCACATACCAGCAATTGTGGAGCATAGTTGGACGGCCCAGATAACAAAAGCACTAGTCACAACTGCATATGAACTACCAACGTCACGGGAGGGAGCAATGTTCGATGAGGAAAGGGGCGACGAGTCAGTTGACCCAACTCAAACTTGGGAGCATTCATAACACTGAACAACCAGCACTTAAACGGAAAACATCCGATCACTCAAGGAGTTGTAAATTCTCGGTGAAGGCACTGCTTCAACAACTACACCGATGCAACGTAAAAAATAAAAAAATAAATCCCGAAGCCAGGCGGATACCCAGCCAACGCAAACCGAACGGCTTCGGAAAGTGACGCCGGATCAGAGAAAAAAACTCAAACGGCTAAAAGCCCAACCTAAAAAAAACAGTTTCTTCACATTTTTTTAAGCTAGAAAAACATATTTTCGCGAAAGGAAATTCGCCTAAGAGAAAGGACATTTTAATTCATCTCCTTCATTTTCACCTAAGCTACAGCATTCTACAAAACCCGTCCTTATCTGAGCTGCCAGGAAATCAGCACTTGTTGCTGCTGAACGTTGCGCGGTGGCGGCCGCAATTTTCCTCCGTTTCCATTTTGTCCGCCAGTAACATTCAATGCAGTAGTTTTGTTCGCGTCTAAAAAATTTAATAAAAGTGCAACAATATTGCAGTTTCGGCAGAGTTCAGAGATTTATTCATTTCCTGAACCAAACAGCCCTGCTTGCTTCATCAGTTCTCGATCCCTCTGTGCACAATTTTATCGAGTGGTTGCTTGATCTGTTGTTTTATGTGTTGAGACTCGTTTCCTAAATAGAAATTAGTCAGGAAATATTTCCTGATAGTGTCGTCTCTTGGATGCCCAATATTCCTTCGAACCGATGCAATTCACCTTTCCGGTTCGTCGTCGTGAAATATTTTGTTAGATTTCTCCTAAAACATGAAGTGATGAGAAGTCAACCCCAAACTTGCAGTTTTTAAGAGTTTCTCTCTTTGTGGCAAGACTGGTTCGTTTTGCCTATCGTTCCATATATGTATGTGAACATTGGTCGCACATTTGCAAATTACATTCAACACAGAATGTTTGAGGTGCCGCCTTCTTTAAAATCTCCCCCCCCCCCCCCCCCCCCGTGTTTGAATTTCTGTATACTTTACATCATTGACTGGGATCAGCCTTTGAACTTTTCCCTTCATTGTAAATGGAACTATCGCAGTTTCTACCATATTTATGTAGAAAATACGTAGGTATGACTTCAAAGAATACAATCCATGATTGTGGCATTTACACAGCCCCACCCTCCATTACTTCTTCAATTTCTTCATCCTCTTTCCTAAACTTTTGAAAACTTTCTACAGACTATAGTTGATCTGATTACGTTTACTTAGCTCTGATATAGTGTTCACCTTGGTAGATAATTCGTTGTGCAACTCCACTTTCACTAATCGACTTTGAGTGCTGCTGCCCCATCAGGATAATCTGATTTGGCGATAGCACAAGCACAAGTCCAATGTCTGTCACCCCATGCAACAAAGTAGGTAGTACGTACGTACTCTACCACTTTAATTTAATTTCATATTTGCCAACTCTCCATGTTGGGCGAGCACGCCATACTGCTTCCCAGCGAATCCGCTAAGTGTTAGTCATATGGCTAAATTGGCATATAACGCCAGTCTGTTGTGTACCGCCGAACCGAACGAACCCTTTGAGTCTTTTCATTAAGCCTCCAGACATATAAATGAGCGAAGAACAAAAGCCATCAACTAAAAACGAGCAACGAAAAAAAAATACGTTAACGTTTGCAATTAGCCATTTGCAGCTACAAACAAACAACACAGACACACACACACACACATACACACTTCAGTGTATAATAATACGGTGCGCTGCACTTGGCTTCTAACCACACTAACCCGCAATCAGCAGCGTATGTGGCTGTTTAATTTTTCAAAATATAATGAGCGCATTATACAAAAATGGCAACCAGCGAGCACTTGAGCAGGACATTCAAGCGTCTGACCTTTTGCCATCATCATCATCATAATCATCATAATCATCATCGTTGTCGTCGTCGTCGTCATCATCCACATCCACTCGACCACCACATCCTGGATGGAAAGCCGCAAACGTTGTTATGCAAACTAAAAGTGCTTATGGCCACTAGTTAAGAGGGCTCAGACTTTGAAGAGGTTAGAGGCGGGGGGCGGACGCTGAGGCGGTTGGCGAAATATAAATACAATTAAATTTACCAGGACCTCCGTGGATATACATACATTTACTACACCCCTTCTACTGTTGCTAAAGGATTATACTTAATTTTTGTTTTGTCTGGGCAAAAGTTAATCGGTTCGCTCCTTCTCACAGGTGGATGGGTTCTAAAGTTTCCGTTGTTAATTCAGTATTTCTTTTTGTTTTTTTTTTGTTTGCTGCTGTGCTCCTTTGGAATGGAATGGAATTTTTTGGTTTGAAAAATTATTCACAAAGTTGTTAATCACAATTGAAACGACGCCAAGAAAAGTTGTCTTTTATCCTTGTCAACTACTAATCTCCGCAGGTTTTTTGTTTTTTTTTTTGGAATCAATTTAGAATCCTTGTACGAAAGGAGTTTAAAAAAAAAGGAAGAAACAAAAAAACAAGTAGCTAGCAACAGAAGAACAGAAAGAAGCCGAACTTTGTTGAATGCCGAAATAGAAAATTACCCACAAAAATGTCACAGGATACAAATGGAAGCAATTTGAATGGAACGCGACCGCATCGGAAGAGGGGCAGTTTGCGGACATGTTTTCCCTTTGGTGTCAACGAGCTTTCAGTTGTTGGGTATTTTGTTAGTTTTTTTTATGTTTTTTTTTTGGAAAAGTGATTTATTTGGTTCTCCATTCACCTATAAGGAGCGTGGTTTTGGAAACGGTTTTTTTTGCTATGTGTAGTCCTTTTGGACAGATGAAAGAATGACTCGCAGTGGGATATTTTAGTCCTTGTTTGCGATTGGAGGTTTGTTTTGTTTTTTTTTTTTTTTTGTTTTGTGCCGTGTTAATCTGGAAGGACCCAAGTCAGAAATCATTGTTTGAAATTAAATTCATTTCCGTCGGGATTGGGGTTGAATGTCAAAAACTGATGGATTTTCACTGAGTGAGTTATGATCCCGTAGGCGGGTGGGTGACAGGCGGATTTCCGACTAGAAGGATCAGTAGAAATAAATGCCGGGCGGGAAGTTTCTTTTTCGGTGGCAAATATAGAGCAATGCGACAGCTATGTAAAATGGGAAGTAGACTTCCTGTGGTCAAATAGGGAAAAGAATTGAGTTCGTTGAATGAGTTGATGGCAATTTTAGTGAGTTGCTTCTTTTAATTGAGTAGTTTTTCTTTTTCTTTAGCGGGAGTTCCCACTTATGTGACTAAAAGAGAGGCCAAATAAGTTTGAATACAACTTTCTCGGATATTTTTTAACATATCAAAATCAGTAGCAACCGATTGCCCAGAGCCGCATATAAAATACGACCTGCGACGTAAAACCTATAGAATGGTTCTGCAGGTAAAAGCAGTTGGTAGCCGTGACTACTGAAGAAATGCAACGAGAACGCAAAATACCAACCGTCAGATTTCCTCACAAAAACCATAAACAACTAACCCATTCCTTCAGTGTAAAATACTTGGGTATCACGTTTATAAGACAACCACGTAATGATGAACACGAAGGAAAGACCAAATAACAATTTACAAGAATCTTTATTTTAAACTTCTTTTTTCTATGACACAAAACGGACTGACTCCTCACAATCTCTCACAATCGTGTATATGATGCCTACGTCATACAAGAGAGCATGTGTCCCTCTTTCTTTACTTTATGTTCTGTTCGTTTAATTCTTTATTTCGATCGCCTACACGTTAGAACTCAAACTAAACTGAAAGCTAAACAATGAACACAGGGTCAAAAAAGCAAGCATTGCCTTATACGCATTCAGCAAAACCTTCGCAAAATGTTGGAAGTTAAACAAAAAATCCGTACATATGGGTCCCTAGGATCCCTCACCAAATTAGGTAGAGTCCAAAGAACGGCTGCAATTGGAACCATAGGAACCTTTCGATCAACCGAAGCTCTTACTGTGATTTCAAACATCACACCCCTATACCTGCACATCAAAACCATAGCATCAAGTAGCGCAATGAGATTAAAAGAATCTGGATGTTGCTCCGATGGACATTACGGACACATACTACCTAGTAGCTTAAAAACTAGCCCGACATACATAAACAGTATGGAAGCTAGACACCGTTCGAAGTACCCATCTTCACGGATGGACTGTGGAGTGGGTGCTGGCGTCTTTTCCGCGGAACTTAATATATCTAATTTCACCCGCTTTCGCAAATAGTCCACTGTCTCACAGGTGGAGGTACTGGCAATTAGGAAGGTAGGTAGGACACTTATGACCAACCAAATCAATATGTAAGCAAAACATTTTAATTTTTGTACACAGCCAGGCTGCGATTAGGGCTCCTTATTCTACCTAAACTTGATTCAAGGTTAGTTAAGGACTGTAGGGGCACATTGGCTCATATATCAGTCTTCGTTGGGTTCCCGGCCATAAGAGGACTAAAGGGGATGAGAGGGCAGATAAACTGCCTAGATGAGCCACTTCTCTAGGCGAATCATCCGCGGAGGGAGTTTATCCACCGCAGGGCTTCGTAAAGAGAAATACATATCTTCCTGCACTTTACCTCGAAGGCGGACACTAGGTGGTCACTTCTAATTTTGTAGAAAGATATGGCCTACATACAACAATATGCAAAACACAAAATCTCATTCAGAGAACACGTGCGGACGTCTCGATACTAGTCTATCGGCACGCATGCTGCCAGGCTTGGCATTCCCTATAACATCCATTGCCGTAGCTGTGGGGATATCAGGAAAAGGAAAATGTGTTGCATATAAATACTATGCAGTTGCTCGACTTTAGCTAAAACTGGACAAGAGATCTCAGGCATAGACCTCGGAAGTATCATTGTCTTCTTAAAAGCCAGTACCGGATTTAGGGGAGGGCATACGAGGGTACAGCTCCGTGACTCCACAAAATAGGGACCCCCACAATAGACTTCAAACAAAAAAATTTTTCAAATTCCGACAAGTTAACACCACAAAAAATCACATCACACCGACAATACATCTGTGATACAGATAAGCTAATATAGGGTTTTTTTTAGAGGTATAGAACTTCGAATTGAAATAAAACATAAGAAAATCGTTTTAATGTCCATTATGCCATTAATGTTTAAATATGATTTTGGGTATGTGGCCGCCGCGGCTGGTTCGAATAAAGACAAGTCTAGAGGTCCAATTTGCAACCACTTTTTCAAGCATTTGGGCCTGTATGTCGGCAATAGCGCCACGAATGTTGGCTTACGACTCCCCTAACGTTTCTGGTATGTTGGCGTAGGCGAGCGACTTTACATATCCCCAAAGAAAATAATCCAATGGTGTCAAATCACAAGATCTTGGTGGCCAATTGATAGGTCCATTACGCGAAATTATGCGCTCATCGAATGTTTCCTTCAATAAATCGATTGTGACGTGCGCTGTGTGGCATGTAGCGCCGTCTTGTTGGAACCACATATCATCCACATTCATGCCATCCAATTCGGGAACAAAATAGCCGGTTATCATGGCTCTATACCGGTCTCCATTAACGGTAACTGACTCTCCAGTATCATTTTGGAAGAAGTATGCCCCAATGACTCCACCAGCCCATAGAGCACACCAAAAAGTCAGTTTTTGTGGATGTAATGGCGTCTCAAGGGTCAAAGGATGAGCCTCATCATTGAACAAAATTTTGCGATGAAACTTCGCGAACTGAACCATTATTTTCGAAATAAATTTGCACGATTTGCAAGCGTTGTTCATTCGTCAACCTGTTCATGATGAAATGGCAAACCAAACTGAACATAAATGACATGAGAGTTGCCAGATTTGACCTCAAAATGTCAGTTTTATTTCTATTCGAAAAACCAACCTCTAAAAAAAACACCCTTTAGTTATTCTACATTTCCGAGTGCGGATAGTTTCAGTGGAAGATGTTATAGATATTACTCTCTACAAAAACAACATATTTGCGATCGATATACTGTGAAATAGCTTGACCTTCTTAGTCGTAATGTCTCTTTTCTGTCATTGTTTTATCGGTATTTCCAACACAAGTACCCAAAATAAATAGCCAGATGCATTCCACCCCTTGAACAGTTTAACCGCAATACCCTTTATGCCAGTTCACCCTTAAGACAATATTCGGACGTACAGTGAAATATAAAGATTCGTTCATTAGCCGTTCTACACGAATGTGGAATGCTCTACCACGCTCCATTTTTCCTACACTTTACAGTTTACACAGATTGAAATCAATGTGTGCATCGGCATCTCCTCCTATCCTCTTATCCCTTAATTGCCATAATGCCGGCACTGTGTTTATTCATAATAAGGGTACCCAAAATTCCTTTAGTGCGAGTGAATTATAAAAATAAAAAGAAATCATGAGGAATGAAGCAGCGCAACTCTTACAAAAGATGAGCTGTCTCGAAACCGCTCCATTTGCTGTCTTTTGGAACCACATGGAGCGATTCGATGCTACAAACAAGATGTTGCAGGACCCGAAAATGATTCCTGTCACTGCAAGGCGTGAATACGAGGTAGCAGCTAAGGAAATATGTCATTATGACAAATATGTACAATCACGCTCCAGAACAAGAAATGTGTTATTAAATCCACTCGGTTACATGAAAGTAACGGGTGATCCAAGTAGAGATACTTTTTCCAATAGCCTTTTTTGACAGATCACGTGTGAGTCGTGTCATGCTGTCATGTTATTTTTGTTTCATAATGGAAAGACTTACGCGTGAACACCGTTTACAAATTGTTCAACTTTATTATGAAAATTCACGTTCTGGAGGAATGTGTTTCGTGCACTTCGCTCAACTTATGGTCAACATAATCGGCCTACTGAGCGTACTATTCGCAACACCATCACCCATTTTGAGACCCAGCATTCATTATTGGATAATATTCGACCGAATAGACCACGTCCAGCACGCTGTGAAGAAAATATAGCGGCCGTAGCTGAGAAGGTACACGAAAACCGTAGAGAGTCGATTCGGCGGCGTTCGCAGCAACTCGGACTGACGTATGGAACGACTTGGCGCATTTTACGTCAAGATCTTAAATTGAAAGCGTACAAAATACAGCTTGTGCAACAACTGAAGCCGCTCGACCTTCCCAAGCGACATCGCTTCGCTCTATGGGCTCTTGAAAAGTTCCAAGAAGATCCGACGTTTTCGAGGCAAATTTTGTTTAGCGATGAGGCCCATTTCTGGCTCAATGGGTATGTAAACAAACAAAATTGCCGCATTTGGGACGAAGAGCAACCTGAAGAGATTGAAGAACTGCCACTTCATCCAGAAAAAACAATGGTTTGGTGAGGTTTGTGGGCCTGTGGAATCATCGGTCCATATTTCTTTAAAAAATATGCCGGTGCGAACGTAACCGTCAATGGCGACCGTTATCGTGCCATGATAACCGACTATTTGATGCCTGAAATTGAAGCTCGAGATCTCGGCGACATTTCGCATCAATCAATGGACTTATTGAGAGAACATTTCGGTGAGCACATAATTTCACGTTTTGGGCCGGTCGATTGGCCACCAAGATCGTGTGATATCACACCGTTAGACTTTTTCCTGTGGGAATATGTAAAGTCAAAAGCTTATGCCGACAAACCCGCTACCATTCAGGCCTTGGAGGAAAACATCACGCGTGTCATTCGCCAGTTACCAGTCGAAATGCTCGAACGAGTGATCGAAAATTGGACTCAACGGATGGACCATCTGCGACGTAGCAACGGCCAACATTTGATAGACATAATCTTCAAAAAATAAATGCCAAAGAATGTTCTTTCAAATGATAATAAACATTCTGCATTAAATTTGAATTTTCTGTGTTTTTTTCTTTAAAAAAGTAGGGAACCTCGAAATGGATCACCCTTTATAAGACGCGAATCTTTCACAAAAAAAGAGAAATTTAAAGTATCTGATTTTATTTACCTATGTGTTTCTCTTACTGAAAGATTGCATGCATACGAAGCTGTACTTTCGAGATTTGGATTTCCAAACCACATAGGGAAGTTGGATGCTGACAGCAGAGGCATTGGTGTAAGTGTACAGAGATGATTTCGAGCCTAGTTTTGGTAATGAGTTGGTTCAATTTAAATCTTTGATTAACTTATACGAAAGGGATTATAGAAAACCACCTACCACATTCTTGAAAAACAACATTTCAGAGCTGCATTCCCAAACATTGAAATTGCACTGAGAATGTATTTGGTTTCGATGGTGTCTAATCGCACTGGAGAAGCTCTCATCAAAATTGTAAAGAATAGGCTTCGAATTACGATGGCGTAAAACCGTCCATAAAAGCTATCCCTACTCAGCATTGAAAGCGATTTACTCCGGGAACTGGATTTCGTCGAAAAAAGTTCGCAAGATTCCATGTGTTAGCGCTTTACTTTAATTGCATATACCCTATCCTAAGGGTATATTAATTTTGACATATAGTTTGTAACACCCCTTAATATTCGTCGTAGACCCATAAAAGTATAATATATTTATGAACAGGACCAAATCCTAAGACTATTTAGCAATGTCCGTCCGTCCGTCCGTACGCAATTTTTCGGCCTTTAGAATAAAGCCAGGACGCTGAAATTTGGACCACATATTCCCTAGGGCTCCGAAATAGTTAAGTGTAAAATTGTTTTGAATACGCCCACTGCCACGCCCACAATTTAGAAAAAACCGTTCGCCCCAAGCGGACTGTAGCCTTTCCTTATGTTTTTGTCTATATTGATATATATTTGTTTGTAAAGATAATTTACTTGATAATAAATTATTGAAACTAGACCTCTAAATCTGGCCCTGTTAAAAGCTCAGGGTGATTCTGAGATCTTACCTAATTTTCTGTACTCACTCTTTTAGGTCACGGGAGTTGCGTTTCTGACTTTGTATTAAGAACATGCATGTATACCTATGCAATGGATCACGTCTGAAGGTCAACTTCGTCGCAACTTCCTACTTCAAACTGAATGGTGTTTGCATTAATAAAAAAAACTGCAACTGTCTTCAGTTTCGCACTACAAGTTGGTATAGGTTTCATTTTACTTGAGCGCGCAACCTTAAGGCCTTCCTTTACTGCAGAATTTTTTACTGAGAATTCTGCGTGCTAGAGGGTTATTTCGCTTTCGCTCTACATTTCCTAGCTATCTCAAATGTCCAATGATCCAACGTTGTCTAGCTGTTGAATCTTCTTCTGAAGAATCCCTCAACGCATACGGGACCAAATCATACAGACTGGTATCAAGGTCCTATTGTAGATTGTGTGAGTAGAGGTCAGATCACTGCGGCTAAAAAAGGTGGCCTATTGTGATATCCTCCATTTATAGCTCATCAATGATGCCATAGTTTGCTATAAAAGCGGCTATCTCTTTTTGGCACCTATATCCTTTGCTTCAAGGTAGAACTTACCTAGATAGCGTTTAAGTGTTTTAACTAAGCAGTTGCAATCGCAATGTGTTCTGCTGTCTCGTGGTCTTCAGGTGTGTTTTGACACGGCAGTGTCCTGTGAGAAAACCTGTAGCGAGTCGGATCTGACTTCCAGCAAATTGTAGAAGTAGTTTATATTTTTTTTACGTGAACTATTGGCATGACGTTTTTGGCTTTCCAGTTTCATTCGGTTTTCGTCCATAAATGTAGCTTTTTTACCTTCTAGACAGGTTTTAAGACAACTTTTTGTAGTGCACCGATATAGGCTCGACGCCTAATGCAAGTAACTAATCTTTTGAAAGATCAAACCTCGTGTATTGGTTTTAAAAATCCTTTTGCTGCCTTAATCCTTTTTGACACAAAAGGGTCGGTGAGATCGTTACCGTCCTTGATGAAACAAAAGGCTTTCTCCGGACGGTTTTTGGTAAGGATGAGCATAAAACTACACGTGGCTCAATATATAGGGTCCGCCATTTAACTTTTTTTTTCGACTAGTGCTTATTTCGCGAATGGTAACACTTAGCTCATGTCTGATTTTACATACGCTTGAACAACCCTGGGAAATATCGCGACATTACTTTGAAAATCATGGTAATGTTGCAGAATGTGTGCGAAAATTGCGTACGGATTTTGGAAGAAGAGAAGCACCGTCAGCTCCGTATGTTCGTTATCTTGTGAAAAAGTGAAAGAAACTGGCATCCTCATCGATAAACCAAAGCGTGAAATGCCAAAAACAGTGCGTAAACCCGAGAAAATTGCTGCTGTGGCAGAAAGTGTGCGTGAAGCGCCATCAACATCAATTCACCGTCGTTCTCAACAATTGAACATTTCGGAGACGGCATTGAGACGAATTTTGCATAAAGACCTTGGTATGACGCCATACAAAATCCAATTGGTTCAGGAGTTAAAGCCAACTGACCATCCAATGCGTTTTCGCTTCGCTAAGAGGGTCTGCGATCGACTTAGAGAAGATGCCGATTTTGCCAAAAAAATCATCTTTTCAGATGAAGCTCATTTTGATCTTGGCGGGTATGTAAACAAGCAAAATTGTCGCATTTGGGGCACAGAAAACCCGCACGCATACATTGCAAAGCCGATATAGCAAAAACGAGTCACTCTTTGGTGCGGATTTTGGTCCAGAGGCATAATTGGGCCATATTTCTTCGAAAATGACCAAGGAGTGGCCGTTACAGTCAATGGCGATCGTTATCGGGCCATGTTGAATTTTTGTTCACAAAAATTGAAGAGGAGAATATTGGCAACATTTGGTTTCAACAGGACGGCGTTACGTGCCACACAGCCGAAGCTACACTCGATGTTTTGCGCCCTGTTTTTGAAGATCGCATTATTAACCGCAGAGCTGATGTCGTTTGGCCACCGCGGAGCTGCGATTTAACACCGTTGCACTATTATTTGTGGGGTGCCGTAAAAGATAAGTGTTACGCTGACATGCCAGAGACAATTGACGCTTTAAGGGATAATATACGTGAAGCCATTGGTGAAATACAGCTGCACACAATCGATAATGTGCTTAAAAATTGGACCGATCGTGTAGGCTACTGCATGGGCAGCCGAGGCAGCCAATTGAATGAAATTATTTTCCATTATTAACCGGAAGGATTGTACTTTCAAATAAAATAAGAAATTTGAGAAAATATTCAGTAGTTTTTTTTATAGCATTTTAAAAAAAAAAAAGTTATTTGGCGGACCCAAAAGATTTGGCTCGTCTCTAAAGATGGTGTCATGTGTGGCTTTAAAATCGATGAAAATATGTTAAGTATTGCAGAGGTGGAATAGCGGCAGGTACCGCACCAACTTTGCTCCTCTGAGGTATGTGCTTTTCGTCAGGCATGCGCCTATGATCGCAGTTTACTATGTCCAAGTCCATAGACATTAAGTCCTCATGCGAAGTTGCAAAGGACTTTACAAGAGTTTAAGCGATACACGATACACGAGATACACGATAGGCAGAAGTTGTTGCGATTGCAAGCGTTCAATGTTTCATCTCCTCATAGTATTTCTCCGTTGTTTTGCCATCTGACATATTAGTAGGGGACCCTTGGCTGCAACTTGGTATTGAAAAAATAAATAAATATAAGGCGATGACCTACAGGTTAATGCTGATTCCGAACGGCAATTATTTTGTTTAAAAAGCTTCTCATGACAGTTTGTACTCTTTGAGGTTTGTCAGACGTTCGTAAGAGGTGGGGCAGCGAATACAAATTTTCAGGTGGTACAGGTCAGGATTTGAACCATCGACCTCTCGCTGAGTGGTTCAACGCACTTAACCACTAAGGCACTGCACCCACGCAAAATGGCATTGGTTCGAGTCTAAATTGGCGGCTCAGAATGTTCGAATATATTTAAAAATACTCGGAGAGTGCCTTACGTTGATCGCAACATGATCAATCCGATTGTTGGTTTAGTGTAGATTGCACTATCAAAGATATCATCCTTTCGAATTTGACATAAGGAATATTTTATTCGTCATACTTCGAACTTTGGTGGTAGGTTTTTTTCGAGCAGCTTCTTTGGTAGCATCGTGCTTTTTCTTTCACACACTTAACTGTCGAAGTTGAATTTAAAATTTCTAAGGCATGTGACACTAGTGGGGTTCTCCACTACAACCAAAAATATAAGAAAGCCAAATTCCCATGCAAGCCATGCAAGTCTCCACATTTGCCCACCAAACATTTATCTCAAACTGCGTCAAACTGCGTTCAATTAGAATAAATGTTTGGTCACATCGTTAAAAATCTTCCACATTTTATTATCCAGCAATGTGTCCATTGATTGTCAGTTCTGAACTAAACAACATGATAAAACGGTTTTAAAAAAAATATGTATATAAAAAAAGTGAAATAAAATATCGATGACGAGATTCATCGCCATCATTGTCACAAATGTCTATTTTACTACCACGAAACAAGAAGGCTCTTCTTACCCAGACCTAAAAAACTCATAAAAATGGCATTCACTCACCGCATATGCTCTTGCGAAATTGACAGGAAAGTAATGTTGATAATAAAATATTTTATACCATCTTTGCGCCATTATTTATCGGATGATTTGCTATTTGAAAAGAATCATAGAAAAGATGAAAAAAGTATAGATAATGCTTGATTTTTTTGAATCATTCCATCTGACAATTATCCTGAAAGGACCACTTTTCATTCGCCCACCTCTGGCGAAATTCTGACCAACATCCAGGTGTATATGCTCGGCATGAGTAGCTTTCGGAATCGCCATAACATTGATAAACCTTTCACACACAGTGGTTTTTCGAAGTTGGGCTTCAAGCCATTTGTGGTACCTCTACGTACTTACCTATGAACAAATTTCAAATTCAGAAACATTATCTCCTCGAGCTAATTCCATGTAGCATTTCCGGTGAAATTATACACGTGATTGTCTCACCCTCATGGCAAATGATTTGAATTTCCCCCCGACCACATCCAGAACTCGAACGTATCCAGATACACGCACGTTTTGTTAACATGATTTGCTAACACTATAAGCTATATTATAGGAGCCCGGATGAAATTAATTCGGCCAGCAAGCTATTTCAATGGTAATACTATTCCTACTGCAGCTGCAGGGATTATTCAAGCACTCAATACTCCTCACTTCGTGTTCGAAAAATAACCAGGAATTTGGACAAATTTAATTGGCATCTATCTGTAGAGCTTATTTACAGGGATACTATCATTGGCAGGCGAAATTTTGACATAATGCAAGGATTTGGCACCCATATGCATTGTGATCTATACACACACACGTTAACCTAATTATTTAACTATATAAATCATAGTCCGGGGCATGACGTAACCTACATAATTCGGATACATTTTCAGACTCTGGCTGATGAGAGACCTACACACATATCATAGGCTCGGGGCGGGTGTGGGTATGAAATGAAATGATATGTCCTGAATGCATTTTGTCAGACATAATTCTTATGGAAGTTCCTGCTGTTCTGGGCGTCTTTTGGGGGTGACATTTTGAGGCCGATAAATAAATTAAACTTAACCAGGAACACATGTTCTGTTAGAGCTTTGTCAGTCGACCAACTACCTACTAGATAATAACTTGAGAATAAGACAATCAAATTTTGTTTAATTTTAAGAAATCAATATTGGATGTGTTGTTCTCCTGTTGATTGTATGACATTATAGGTGGAGTTAATTGTTTGCATTTTCTTCGAGGTATTGAAAGAAAAGATATCTATATAGGTTCACAATTAAGGAGACAAATACAAAACTTCACCAAATAAAAAGGAAGGGGCAAATTAAAGTTGCAATAAAATGAACAAAATTAAGTGATTTATGGCTCTATTAGTAAGAGGAAAGTTTCCCTTTATTTATAGGAAAAATCAAGTGGCTGCCTTCACATCGGTCCTTCACGAGTCCCCACAAAAAACAAGTCCAAAGGGGTGAAATCGGAGATCCGAGGCGGCCAATTGACATCGCCAAGACGGCTGATACCACTATTTGGGAATTTGGTGCGCAAAAGGTCGATTGTGGCATGAGCTCTGTGGCAGGGCGCGCCATCCTGCATGAACCAGAGGTAGCCCAAGTTCATGTCTTCAATTTTAGTAAAAAAAAAATTTCGTTAACATGGCTCTGTAATGCCAACTGTTGACCGAAACGTTGTTCCCAGCTTCATTTTCGAAGAGAAATAGCCCAATGATGCCACCACTCCATAATCCGAACCAAACGTTTTCACTTTTCAATTCTGCAACTCACCAAATAAATGCTGGTGTTTCCCAAGGCTCTGTTTTTTCTCCGACTCTCTTACTCATTTTTATAAATGATCTACCCTCTGTTACTTCTAATCGTATTCATTCCTTTGCCGATGACATCACCCTCAGCTTTACATATTCGTTTCCTGGGCAACGCCCCTGAACTGGAACGGCAACGTATGTTAAGCTTGTTAAATTCCGATCTTGACAGCATACTTAAATGGGGTAAAACCAACAGAGTGAAATTTAATGCTTCCAAAACGCAATGCTGTCTGCTGTCATTGAAGCGAACCCCTAATTCTCTGCCATTATCTATGAATGGCACTTGCATCGACGAAACCGAACGACTTTCCATTCTCGTTATGTGTGTTAATGACCACGTATTCGATGGTGCCAAGAACGCTGCGAAATGTCTAGGCTTCCTTAAGCGATGCAAGAAATTTTTCACCCATAACATATTTGGAGCTACTTGACAGGATTCAAAAACGTGCGGTATCCAAAATCCCTTTAGCACGCGTACATTATAAAAAAAACTGTCACTCTCTGTTTGTGCATTGGCATCTCGACAATAACGTGCGTGTTCTCAGAGCCCGAGGTGCAGCAATTTCGTTTGTTAACGTGGCCGCCCATATGAAAATACGCCTCGTTAGAAAAGATGAGTCTTTGCCCAAAATCGTTGTCCAAATCAAGCTGCTCTAAGGTCTAAGCTGCGAAGCGGTAACGAAGCGGATGGTCATGCGCTTACACTTGTTGAGTCAATTGGACCTTGTAAGCGAATAATCCGAGATCTGTGTGTAGAATTCTCCTCAGGCTAGTGCGTAAAATGTGCGTAGATTGAGCTGATGAGATCGATGGCGAGTTTATGTTCGTGAATTGAGTCTCACACTCTCGGCTACAGCAACCACATTCTCGTCTGTGCATACAGTACGACGATGGGGGTCATGAGTGCTGTTCACTAGCATACCATGCTCACGAAGTTTTTGCACAAAATTGCATACAGCAGGCGCGATGTGTGCTTCATTTCGGCCGACAGATATTATTTTTCAAAAAAAGCCGCTGTTTGGGCTACAAAGCACTCTCTATGGAAAAAGGTTTTCAATATTTCCCAATAGGTATACCCATGGTGTCGCTTAGGCCGGCTGCTACAGAGCAAACAAACATTAGGTGGATAAGAGGAATCAAATGCTTAGCGACAATACATATCTGTCCTAAGCTGGATCTGAAACGCTCAAAAGATTCTCTAAGCAAAAGGCACATTAGCACTGCAATAGATGGAAACTCTCATGTAGATAAACATGTGACAAGGCTTGACGCATTCTTAAAGGACTTTTACAGAAGCTTGCTCTATCCATTCGGAGCAACGGTCTAATCCCGGCAGCCACTTTAACTTATCAACGCCTATTATTCGTCGTCTTGAGTAGAGGTTATGATCCCTAACTCGTAGTCATAATATCTTCGGAAGAAGAAAAGAGGATGAGAAAGTGTCGCTCCGCTTAGCAGGTGGTGTTTGTACACCTACATTCTCGTCACTGCAGGCTAACACTCTCTACACCGAAGTAAGCACGAACTTCGCAAACGCCACCCTTTCGGAGATAGGATACCCAATGAAGCCGGGTATTTGTTCGGCAAAAACAAATGAGTTCAAACTTACTGTCTCAATAAACAAATACATGCTGCGTTGTATTGGCTCTTCCATCGAACGAATAGATTGCATTAAAACCCAGCCCACAGGTTCGGAAAAGACCTTTATTGTAAGGATCATGTCAGGATGAAGCCAGAGTACATAGTCTGGCTGGACACATAGAAGCAGCGCTGTCGGCAACGCAGAGCTTGAAAGGCTACATTGTGCAACTGCTTTTTATGCTCAAAAGAAGGGCTTTTCCTTAGCCTTCTTCTTGCCCTGTTACTCTCATAACAAATAGAATTTTTTTTTTAAATATTTACTACAGAGTGCAGTGGCTTAGTGGTTAAGTACGTTGGACCAATAGGCGAGATGTCGCTGGTTTAATCAGTGCCGAATTGCATCCCGACGCGTGTACACGCATTTTTTTTTTGTAATCGGTCCGCGGCTAGTATACAGAAACAAACGAAAAAAAAACCCTAATCGCGCGCGCTGATAGTAAAAAAAAAAAAAAATTATAAACAGTGTGCTGTGCTGGTGCTGTGTCTAATTAGGCACTGCATTGTGTTAGGGCAGTCCGTCTCGTCCCACTCCCATTCGTTTGCTGATACCTTGCTTGGCTATAGCAAGTGTCGTATGTTTTTGCGTACACTTGCTATTGTTGGGTAGGGTATCATTTGGCGAATAGCGGGTCGCTCTGTGTAGACTTTGTTGGTAGACCAAAGCAATTCATTGTATGGGCATAACACCTGCAGTGATTTGTTTTGGAAAGCTGACGTCTGGATCTACATGGTGCGGCCTAGCTTAGTCTGCGTCGGAGTTGAGTTTTTTGTGTTTGTTTTTTTGTTATGCGTGGGAATTTTAGAGTGGACGTTAGTAACATTCGTGGGTTGAGATCCACAATAAACCAGCTGTTTTGGCACTAAGTGAAACACAGGTCAGCATAGATTCCGATTTAACGGAGTTTAGTCTGCCTGAATATAACTTGGTGCCATTATTCTTTTCCCATCGTGGTATCGCCGTTTATATACGTAGTGATGTAGCCTACCAACTTCTACCTCAATGCGGCCAATGTTCCAATCCGGAATTCAATTTTATTTGGCTAAAATTCCATGTCCGTAGGCAATTAATCCACTGCTGTTTTATTTACAGAAGCCCTAACCAGGACTGGCATTCAATTTATAATGAGTTTGATGCACTGTCTGATTCCATCACCAGAATTATTACCCATTATCCTCGTACTGAAATCGTCATTGCGGGCGATTTCAATATACACAATTCAAGTTGGCTTCGACATTCTGGACAGACAACATCCGAAGGAAGGTATGTAGAGATCTTTGCTGAGGTTAATAATTTAACCCAGATTCTAAATGAGCGGACATTAGCGGTCAAAACGCCAACACTCTGGACTTGTTTCTTACCTCTCACCCTGATAAATACACTTTAAATGTATTATCGCCTCTAGGTTCGTCAGACCATTGTATCATATCGGCGAATTTCTCATACTCCAGCCACACAGTTAAAGAACAAGCTCCTAAAAGAACCGTATACAAATACGAGAAAGCCAATTGGGAAGCTTTAAACGGTTTCTTTAGGAGTTTTAACTGGTCGTTGTGCTTCCTCGACAACGACGTGGACGCTGCTGCCGATATGATTACAAATATAATACACCTGGGTATGAAACGCTTTATACCAAACAGGGTAAAGAGTATCAAGCATAAGGAAAACGCGTGGTGTGACTTGAGCTGTAAAGAGGCTATCAGGTTAAAAGAGGTGAGCTTTCGGTCTTATAAGGCCAAGCAAACTGAGGAAAACCGAATAAAGTTTAAACGAGCCAGAAATGACTGCAATGCCCACATTAATCGTGTGAAATTCTCCTACGACCAAAAGTTGAGGCAAAAATTACTACAAAGTCCCTCCGGTAGTAAAAACTTTTGGTCGTTTGTTAAGAATATTAAAAATTCGGCCTCGTCATCTATCCCGACACTCATTTACAATGGCACTCCAGCTGTCAGCTCTTCGGATAAAGCCAATCTGCTTGCTGCTCATTTTGCAGCTAGCTCAACGCTCCCAGATTGTGCTTTATCTCCCCCAGTACTCGAGCGCGTAGAACACTCCATGGGACAAATCCACTTCCGCACCCGTCGCTACCGAACGTCTGACAAACCTCCAAGAGTACGAACTGTCATGAGAAGCTTCTCAAAACTTAATTGCCGTTCGGAATCGGCATTGAACTCCATTCGTGTCAAGAAAAATATGTCTTCGCACACACAGTGGTTGGAGTGGGTCCTATATGGGCCGTTTACGCCTAATATTTATTTATTTTCAACAACAACGTGAAGTTGTGTAGTCCAGTGCGTAAGGCTAATTCCTTACCCTGCAGAATTTATATATAAGTTTTTCCTTATCTGCAAAGTGTTGGACATTCATACTGCCCTCAGATACCAAACGTTTTTCGGACTAATAAAATTTACAAAAAAACAACCAATACGACTTTGCCCAATTTTTTCGTCTTTCTGAGAACATTGAACTGCTCAAAGCTCTTCCATCCACTTCCATAGCATCTTCTAAGTACTATCAAATTCAAATGAATAATGAAAACTTAAACAACGATGATAGCGCAGAAGTAAATCTCAGTATCATATTCAATTCAAATACCACCAATACAGGGCAAAGTTAAAGCGATGAATGAAAGTGAACCGGAAAAAAAAATCATGAATTCTTCACCTCTTCGTTGACTCCATCCGCCGGCCGTCCCCACTTCTATCCACGCAGAAGAAATAAAGTATCTGACTCTACATTTCGGAGAAGAAGCAGAAAAAAAAAATTAAAATAAAATTAGAAAATCTCTTTCCCTTCGCTTAGGTCCTGAGGGACCATCTAATTCCGGTTATAATTTATGGTTTAATTTTGCATTTTACAGGCGCAAATACTTCAATACGTTGAAAGAAGCTTAACGTTTCGTTTTGCCTTAGCTCAGCAGATTTTTTTTTTTTTTTATATATTTGCTCCTCTTTTAATTTTCGTGGAAATTATTTTCGCAGATTTTCTATGATAATCGTTTTTTTTTCTGTTGCTCCTTCTCTTTATTTTTGTCAGCAAATAAATTTAGTTTTATGTTATTTTCATTTCTTTTTATTTTTGAAAATAAAAAAAAGGGAAGAAAAAAGTGAATTTTAAGGGCTTATTTGGCTGATTTGAGAGAGTTGACTGACATATGGGATTTAGCATAATCACCCGCAGGATAGCTACTCGACTAAATGAGTTTGAAATTATTTTCGTTAGAGATTCAAATATTGAGATACATGCAACTTTCACTTAATACTTTTGATTGAACTTTCTCAACCACTTCCGCCGCCACTAGAACCAGAACCTGGAGCAGAAGTCAAATGTCATAAATATATAATTAAAAGTTTTCACTCTCTCTCTATCTTATACCGAAAACAATGCAACTTTTGAGTTGACTCCTTTCAAACATTTATTTTCATCTGTCATAGTCGTTCCTTTTGTTTTTATTTTTTGTTGGTGACTCTCAGAAGTGAGAACTTTTCTCACTGCAAAATGGCATTAAGTTTCTAACCAAGAAGACAATTGCTTCATTTTCAAAATTTAATTGCAATGATTTACGACAGCCGAGTGTTCAGGTTGAAGACTGCACTTACGAGTGGATATACAGATACGTGTTTATATGCATGGGAGCAAGGAGCGCGGGGGAATACAAACCAAACGAAACGAGCAACATTTCCAAAACTTTATTTGCAAAGAGTGTTGAGTCGAGTCGCAGTAGGTACAGGGCCAGGCGGTGTAGCCAAGAAAGAGACAGACATAGAGAGAAGGAGAAATTCTTGCATCTGGATATTTTGTCAATGTCGTCGAAAGAACTATTGCTGATGAAAAACTACGGAATTTCATATGATGCGAATTTATGAAAAGAAAAAAAAAACTTTCAAAGTTTCTTTTAAAGATTCTCTTATTTTCTTCGAACAAAAAAAAAACTAAAAAAACAAAAAGATTCTGTTTAATCAGAAAAGTTTAAAGAACACGAAAGAGAATCTTTTTTTTCCCTCCATCATTTGCGGTTGAGGATATAATCCACCTAATTAGGTGAGTGGGAGATGATTGTATGGCACGAGGAAAATAAAGTTAAGAAAGTTTAATAATGTTTGAATTGCGATTAATAATATTTTGTTCTTCAAAACTACAATCTTGCATAAGATACGAATTTCCTGGTTCAAATCGAACCATTTTCATAGAAAAATAGAGTGTACGACTGCGTCATATGAAACTTCCTCGGTACATGAGATGCGTTTTTGAGTCGCAAAATGAATCGAATATGTATTTAAATCACTTTTTAAGTTTTGAAAAATTAGAGTTTCCCAAAAACGTCACATTGGATTTTGATGTAATTTCGCACTTTAGACGCTTTTAGCATAATTGTTCGAATTACAAAAAATTATCAAAATCGGTTCAGCCGTTTTTGAGAAAACGAATTTAATTTAAATTTAAGAAATCGTTATAGGAAAAAAAATTAAAAAAGTATGCAAATTTGTTCGACTTTATAGTATATCAGTAAAATTTTTTGAAATTCCCTTTGTTAGTTTTTGAGATATTGCCGGTTTTAAAAATTACCGTTAATCGATTATTTTTTTCCAAGAACTGAGCATGCAGAATTTTTCACCCCATCCCAAATATCGTTAGTACAAAAAAAACCGAAATCCTTGAAACCACTTTCGAAGAAAATAGTGATAAGTGATTTTCACAAAAAAAAAAATTGTATGTCATTTACCGTTATTTCAAAAGATAAAGCAAAAAATAAAAAGTCACCCCGAGATGTAACCCCAAGAACCTTATATACGAACTTTGAAGCGCATCCGTCTAACAGTTTCGCCATACGGTGCCCGGACAGACAGACAGACCGACGGACGGCATTGCCGGACCCACTTTTTTGGACTTCTCTATAGTCGTAATATTATCCCTCATAGTTAGTTTAAGTTTGAAATTTCCGCACGATCGCAATAACTTTCTCTTTAGTATATAAATGTATACGAGAAAGTTAATATTTGGCGGTCTAAGGTGCAATCCTCCGCGGTCCTCCTGTACTCTAAACACTATGGTTCCTTGTCCAAATCTGAAATCAAGTGCTCTTATAGCTGCTGAGCCTTTTCCCCATAGATATTGAGACTTTTTTCGTTGGTCCATGTATACCGGCTAGGGTATAAAGAAGTAGCCGCATTGGTGGACCATAGGTTTGCATATTCTCAATTTCACCAGAAGAAAACTTTTTAATCGAGCTAAAGTTACAAGAGAAGAGTCCGACTGGGACTCAAATAAATGTCCAAAAGACCTCGGATATCATCCTGCCAGTGCCGGAGATAATCCTTAAGATCTGCATGGATCTGGTCAACATTCCGCTATTATGCAGAGAAGTTGGTTTTCATACCTAAATTCTCCCATGCGCGTCCGAAAGATCTCAGACCCATACATCTATTTTTATTCCTTCTTAAAACTCTAGTACGATTGATTGATATCAATTTACGATCAATCATCGATACAAGACTTTTGTCTACCGCACTGCATGCATGTAAGGGTAAGTCGGTGGAAACGGCTTTGCATACAGTTCTGACTGTGTAGGTTCTTATGCCGACAGAAACTTCAACATAACCTTGGATACTAACCTGAGTCCATTTTTGAGCTATCCGTATGCCACTTTAGGGGGTTTAGACAGTTTTGTGGGTTATTGCTTGCTCATGCTTCTCTGCTTGTGATCTCTGTGAAGAATGAAGAAGAATGTTTTTCATTGGCGGTCTGTGGCCACGCAGAACATGCCAAGTTCGGGGAGTTCTATCAGGTCAGGGTGTTTGCTGATGGTTTGCCCTTCCGTTTGGTTCAAAATTGATTTGCTGCACATTGCCAGTTGGTTTTATAAAAATATGGAGAGCTGTTAATAATATTAGAGCTGCTATAGCCGCTGTTGGACATGTTCTCATGTCTTCGGACATATACCAATAATATCCTTAGTCTTTGAAGCTAACACTTACCTCTAGGCTTCATTCAGAAGCTGAGCAACATTAAATTTATGCCTCAGCGTTGTGCGAGTGCATACGATACATACACGCAAATACTGTGTTATTTTCTTGAGCGGAATCGGAAAACCTTTCTGGAAGGCAATTATAGTAACTCAGGGCCATTAAAATAACTATGTATTTTTGGATTAGCCCAAACAGCTCCTGTGGGCATAGACGTCATACTGCCGCTTGTTTATAGAGAGAGGGCCTTAGTAAGTCGCGTGATCTAATTATTCGCTTTGATACAGAACTTTGAACTAAACTGGTTTACAGACCCCGAATCATTTTTTTATTTTATAATTCAGAACGTGTCTTTCTTTTATAGCTTATAGTGTATCAGAACTAAAAGAAGTCTATCCAAAACTTGTCTCCTCTTCCAATGATAGTCATTTTCGACACAACCATACTCCCGTCCATTATCAAGAGGCTGCATCCAAAGTACCGACCACCAAGCATTACCAATCTCCTCGATTGCATCTCTCTCATCCTTGGATGCACAGCCAGCCACCATCATTCTGTTGTTGCAACATCCAGGACCACTGCACTGCGCTGATGATAATCCCCACAACTCCTTACAAAATCTCTTCAAGTTTAAGTGCCTTCTATTAAGTCCAAGAGTTTTCATCACTCAAGTGGAACAACAATTCAAACCATACCTGCCAGCGATTCCGGTTGTTTAAAATAGTTTCAGGTGTAACTTTACGCCCGAATCGGAAACCTAATAAATCCCTGCCAGAGTAATATTTTATGTTCGAATTATACCTTCAAAGCTAATAAATCTTGTAATCTTCGGTTTGGCGGTTGGGGGATTTTGCGGAGCTTCAACATCGCACAAAGGAGGCAAGCAAAAAACCAAACAACCAATGAACTTCTTTCCACTCTGCAGAGGTTAGGCAAGCACAAGAATAGTATTTTATCAATGTTAATGTCGGTGGAATGTTTTGTACCCCTGAAGGGTGAACAAATCGTTCCACAGTATCTGATTGAGTGCTTAGAGTCCCGCAGTAGCGTTAAATTTGAAGCATATCAACACAACCCCCAAACCTTCAATCAAGTTTCAGTTATTTCATATCCAAATGCAAAGCTTAAAAGGACCAATTCCCCCTTGTGTGCGGATAACAGAACGTTTGGGATTTCCCATTGCAGAATCATCTACAAAGCACTTTCGGCATAAAGTCGCATTTACTCTGTAAAATCCTCCGAGTGCACACGACTGGTGGGGGTGTATCATGGAATCCACTTCATTCTAACACTACCGCGCCGGATCATTAACAACGTTTCAAAGTGCCTTAAGTACTACCGGCCAAACAAACACAGAACAGCTTGCACGTGTGGTTGGCGTGGTTTGATGTGTTTACACGATTCACCTTTCAATCGGTGCATCCTTTCAAAGGTTTCCGCTGCCGCCACTCCGGCCAAACGTTCTGGCCATTCGAGTTCATTTGCGACCATGTTCTAATGTGCCAGTGCTACACGCTACGTTCCGTATAACCCCTTGACCTGGAATCACTTTCGAGCTTAGCGCGTCCACCGGAGGTTAACTCCAACACTGCTGCAACATGGCATCGATTCCAAGTGGCCAAATGGCAATTTCAAGCGAAAGAGAGAAAGAGTAATCAACTCAACATTGTTGCATAATTGATTCAACGCACACGATACAAAATTGTTGGTACACAAAATCCGAGAGAGGGCGCTGTTGCCAGTTCCAGTACATAATATTCCTTCAAATCGCCATTTAAAATATTAATAATCAATTTAGGAAAAGTTTTTTAATTGAAATTTAATATTCTCATCGGTCGTTGCGTCCGGGACACAAGATGTCAAAAGACAATGCATCACTTTCACAGTTCAGTATCGGATGACAGAGGTTAATTTAGACAGCAAGAAGAACAAGAAGCGATATCGTCCCTGGAAAACATCGTAAAGTTGCAAGGATATTTGCATATAAATTGGTTTACTCCTATTAGGAGCAGATGCGGTTTGCATGAGAATGCCAACTCAGTAGTAGGTAGGAAGGTTGGATGCATGCTTCTTTTGTTACGACACGACGACGTTACGAGTATTTGAATATTTTTAGGAACACAACGGGTGGTTGCTAGTCCTAGTGCTAGTACATAGATTGAAGCTGATAGAAAAATGTTCGGTTCGGTACAAAAGTTTATAACTTATTCGTCTAGGGAGCTGCCCTCCCTTCATGAATTTGCGCATTGTCCAAGGATAAAGCTGAATGGAGTATTTAGAAAATGATAAAACATATGAATACATTTAAATGGGGAAGAATGCGCTTATTGACTTAGCATTTCGAGGATATTTAAGGGGAACTTTTAGTCGAAGTGGTGGTGGTTGCAAAGGACATGATTCGAAGCAGACGTTGCGGTTCAGTTGATTTGGTAAGGTGTTGGTTTTTTTTTTTTAAATTGAGAGATTCGTGATTGTTCCGTAATGGAAAAGTTTCGTGCAATCTAGGTACTTGGATACAATTCGACGGGAGGGGTTGCATGGAATATTCAGAAAAACAAGTCACTTCTAATTTTTTATTGATATAGCGATTTCGGGAAGCTTTATGAAAGTGACAACATTCGATAGGAAACCTAAGAGATCTGGCAGCGGTGGTGGTAATTTTTAATTTTTTAATTTTAATTTTGGTGGGGGCGAATGCCCCCATCTAACGGGTTATCCAAGTAGAGATACTTTTTTCAATAGCCTTTTTTGACAGATCACGTGTGAGTCGTGTCATGCTGTCATGTTATTTTTGTTTAGTATTGTTTGGCATTTCATAATGGAAAGACTTACGCGTGAACAACGTTTACAAATTGTTCAACTTTATTATGAAAATTCACGTTCTGTAAGGAATGTGTTTCGTGCACTTCGCTCAACTTATGGTCAACATAATCGGCCTACTGAGCGTACTATTCGCAACACCATCACCCATTTTCAGACCCAGCATTCATTATTGGATAATATTCGACCGAATAGACCACGTCCAGCACGCTGTGAAGAAAATATAGCGGCCGTAGCTGAGAGTGTACACGAAGACCGTAGAGAGTCGATTCGGCGCCGTTCGCTGCAACTCGGACTGACGTATGGAACGACTTGGCGCATTTTACGTCAAGATCTTAAATTGAAAGCGTACAAAATACAGCTTGTGCAACAACTGAAGCCGCTCGACCTTCCCAAGCGACATCGCTTCGCTCTATGGGCTCTTGAAAAGGTTTCGAGGCAAATTTTGTTTAGCGATGATGCCCATTTCTGGCTCAATGGGTATGTAAACAAACAAAATTGCCGCATTTGGGACGAAGAGCAACCTGAAGAGATTGAAGAACTGCCACTTCACCCAGAAAAAACAACGGTTTGGTGTGGTTTGTGGGCCGGTGGAATCATCGGTCCATATTTCTTTAAAGATTATGCCGGTGCGAACGTCAATGCCATGATAACCGACTATTTGATGCCTGAAATTGAAGCTTGTGATCTCGGCGACATTTGGTTTCAGCAAGACACTTCCCACACTCCGCATCAATCAATGGTCTTATTGAGAGAACATTTCGGTGAGCACATAATTTCACGTTTTGGGCCGGTCGATTGGCCACCAAGATCGTGTGATATCACACCGTTAGACTTTTTCCTGTGGCGATATGTAAAGTCAAAAGCTTATGCCGACAACCCGCTTCGATTCAGGCCTTGGAGGAAAACATCACGCGTGTCATTCGCCAGTTACCAGTCGAAATGCTCGAACGAGTGATCGAAAATTGGACTCAACGGATGGACCATCTGCGACGTAGCAACGGCCAACATTTGATAGACATAATCTTCAAAAAGTAAATGCCAAAGAATGTTCTTTCAAATGATAATAAACATTCTCCATTAAATTTGAATTTTCTGTGCTTTTTTCTTTAAAAAAGTAGGGAACCTCGAAATGGATCACCCTTTATTAGGCTTATTACAAGCTATAGTACTTATAAACTAACTTAAAAACTAAAATTTATGAACTAATATCGGAGGAATTGGGAAGGAGATCGAGTTTGAGACAGGCAGTGCTGCGGTTAAAATCAAAAACCGTAAGTTTTGCGTTTACCTTTCGCAGCATACGGGAGATTGGTTCGTTGGAACCATAAGAGGTCCAGCGGGTAGGTAAATAAAAAAGAGGAGGACAACGTAAATTAAGAGGGTTAGTGTTGAAGAAAATAAATTTGTATATAGACGCGAGATCGATATAACCTGAGAGGAGTCTATAAATGAAAAGAATGTCTGCTACGTCCATGCTTTCTTCAAGGGTATTCAAGTTTATAAGTTTAAGGCGGTCTTGATAGGATGGCAAGATAATAGGGTCGTTCCAGGGTAAATCTCGAAGAGCAAATCGAAGAAAACGACGTTGAATGCTCTTGATTCTGGATACATGAACTCTATGAAAGGGCAGCAAATCGAAAAATTATCAAGGTCTTGTTGAAGGAGACTAGAGTCTTGAGGGGAAGAAATGGTTTTGAAAAATTTGGTATCGTCAGCGTAGAGGGAGAGGGAGGAATGTTTAATGACCCGCTCCAGATCATTTATTGTAAGAATAAAGAGAAGCGGACCTAGATGGCTACCTTGAGGGACACCAGAGGTTGCCATGAAAGGAGCCGAGAGGAATGATCTGAAGCGAACACTATAAGAACGGCTTTCTAGGTAAGAGGAAATCCATTTTAACAATATAGGTCCGAAACCTAGGGCAGACAATTTGAAGATGACTAATTGATGAGATATCCTATCAAAAGCCTTACTGAAATCGGCTGCAATTACATCGACTTCGTTTCCATTCTTTAAAGCAGAAAGAGAAAAGGAGACGAACTCGACGAGGTTTGTAGTAGTTGATCTGCCTTTCAGGAAGCCATGTTGGCAAGGGGAGATGATGGACTTATATTGAAAGCTTAAGGCTTTGTATAAAATACTCTCTAAGAGTTTGGGTATGTGAGGAAGTTTAGCAATGGGACGATAGTTGATTACTTCGTTCTTTGATCCTTTTTTGTGTATCGGTGTTATAAAAGAGGTCTTCCAAACCTGAGGAAATTCTCCTTGTGAAAGAGATAGATGAAAAAGGTTAGAAAGGGGAAGCAAAAGGTTGAAAGAACATTTTTTAAGAAATATGGCGGGGATACCGTCTGGGCCGGGTATGAATTCATCATTGAGATTTTGTAACTTAAGTTTAATAAGATTAGGATCAAAGCTATGAGATAGAAAAGGACCGAAGGAGAAGTTAAGTAGGTAATGGAAGTAAGAGGGGTCTGGTACGAAAGTGGTATCGGCAAAAGATTGTTTGAAATGGGTAGCAAAAAAGTTGGCAATAGTGTGTGGATCGGTTGATGATTTGTTTTCGAAAGATAGGGAGGTAGGGTATCCGTCAGATTTTCTTTTATAGTTGACGAATTAGTAAAAAGACTTGGGGCCATTTATAAGATTGACTTTCGCATTTCTAAGGTAGCGCTCGTAGCAAAAATTATAAAGTTGGGTAAATTGAAAGTAAGTACCGAGATAGTTAGAGTAGTCAGATAAAGAATTGGTGCGAAGGAAAACTGCCCATAATTTATTCCTTTTGTTCCGTAAAGAGCGAAGTCTTCGATTATACCAAGGAGGGGATGTAGATGATGTTTTGTGGCGAGAAAAGGGGACATACAGAGAAAAAGAATTAAAAAGTTCTCTGTAAAAAAGGGCAATCGCATTCAAAATCAAAGGAACACCGGATATGCGTTAATTTTGCGAAAATTTGCTTTATGGAAGTCATAAGAGGTGAGATCTGTGGAAGGAATGGTCTGGAGTGGAGAGTTGTGAAAGAAGGAAAGAAGAAGAGGATAATTTTGTCAATCGCATCAATAGCAACTTGGTAGGAATCAATGGGTTGAGCTGGTAGGATGTAACAACACATAACGTACAGGGACCTACGGGGCAGTGTTATTTTAATTGAAACAAAGTCGATTTTAGTAGAAGTGGACACAGCAATGTGAGACGAGTCAAGGCTATTATGTACAGCCAGTAGGACACCTCGACAAGGAGAGCCAAGGTTACGGGGCTTAAGATCGTCATCACGAAAAACATTAAATGAAGAGGGAAATAACTCCTGGTTCTTAATATCAGGGATAAGATTGGTTTCGGTCAGAGCATAGATTTCGAAAGGGACGGCATGAGTTTGGCTCACAACAGTGCGGATTGTCGAGCGAAGTCCTCTTACGTTTTCGTAGAAAAAAGCGAGAGGAATGCCGTTGGGAGGAGGTAAAGATATTGAGTTAGGGACGAAAAAATTTATCTTGGTCCACACGACTCCGTTGAAGGCAGCAGACAGCATAATTACCGAAAGCAAGGTCGTCCTCCACTTTTTGAGGAGACAAATTGTAAATCTTGTGGAACCTGATGTAAAGCTTTTTGAGACCGAAGAGGTCGGTAGGGAGACCTTCCTGCTAAGACAGGGAAGAGTTTCTGAAATTAACGTGCAGATAATCATCGACGTGTGTGACACACCAAACACAAGAGCTTGATGCTCCTCTAGAGCCGCCGAAGAATGAACAGTAAAAATTGCATCAGTTATTCCTTGGCTGCTGGGGGAGCCATCATGAGCGAGGATGAAACTTCTTGGCATGGAGAGCAGATTGGGTATTAGTCCGAAAGAGACAGAATATCTGTCCTGCCCATTCTTTTCCTATTCTGACATATTTCAGACATTTGCTTTCATGGAAAAAGGCATTCACAAATGTTATACCTACATAACTACAAATTTGTATAACCAGCGAATCAATCATGGATGACGATATCAACAACAGGCAATGTACAAAAATGCCCGTAAGACCAAAGGAATGCGCTATGGCAGTCGTTCATCCGGCGCGGAACAGTTCCCTATATGATATAAAGGATGTTTTTTTAGAGGTTGGCTTTTCGAATAGAGATAAAACTGACATTTTGTGGTCAAATCTGGCAACTCTAATGTCATTAATGTTCAGTTTGGTTTGCCATTTCATCATGAACAGGTTGACAAATGAACAACGCTTGCAAGTCCTGCAAATTTATTTCGAAAATAATGGTTCAGTTCGCGAAGTTTACCGCAAGCTCATTTTAGATTAAATGCCTACGTCAACAAGCAAAATTGCCGCATTTGGAGTGAAGAGAATCCACATGAGACCCTTGAAACGCCATTACATCCACAAAAACTGACTGTTTGGTGTGCTTTATGGGCTGGTGGAGTCGTTGGGCCATGCTTCTTCCGAAATGATGCTGGAGAGTCAGTTACCGTTAATGGAGACCGGTATAGAGCCATGATAACCGACTATTTTGTTCCCGAATTGGATGGCATGAATGTGGATGAGATGTGATTCCAACAAGACGGCGCTACATACCACACAGCGCACGTCACAATCAATTTATTGAAGGAAACATTCTATGAGCGCATAATTTCGTGGAATGGACATTGGATTATTTTCTTTGGGGATATGTGAAGTCGCTGGCCTACGACAACAAACAAGAAACGTTAGGGGACTTTGAAGTCAATATTCGTGGCGTTATTGCCGACATATAGCCCTAAATGCTTGAAAAAGTGGTTGAAAATTGGACCTCTAGACTTGTCTTTATTCGAACCAGCCGCGGCGGCCACATGCGCGAAATCATATTTAAATATTAAAGGCATAAAATTATCCTTCCAATAAAGCCAAATTGATGGACATTAAAACGATTTCCTTGTGTTTTATTTCAATTCGAAGTTCTATACCGCTAACCCTGTATATCCAAGGATGACAAGCACTTAACGGTCCATTACACTCCAGCAAGGCTGCATATCGGAATTTGAGGTTGGTAGTAGGGTTGAGGTAGTTCGATTTCGTACAGGAAGTGTTTGCCAAGAGTAGCCAGTTTGGTTCTGGCAAAAGCAGGGCAGTCACAGATGAAGTGAGATGTCGTTTCACTTTTCTAATTTTTATCGTTTCTAACTCTTATCCTTTTTAGATGATGGCTGACTGAAACCAGTGATAGATTAGAGGTTTCAAGTCACATCTTCTCAGTCCAAGCATAGATATTTTGATTTGCTAAGTTTCGGACCGTCAACTAACAGTTTTGAATGCCCGCATGATGACAAATCATGCCAGTACTCGGTGTGCTGTAGACGTAAGCGCTCAGTAACTTAACTTTTGTTGAGGGCCGACAAAGGCTGATAACGACCCTTGCCTAGCCAGAGCATTAGCATTTTCATTTCCCTGGAAACCGGTGTGTCCGAGTACCCAGGTAAGTGTTACAGAGTTACATCTGCCCAGCCTGTTCAGATTGCATATAGCCTCCTCAAAATTTTTTAGAGGTAATCGTAGCAGCAGAGCAGGCTTTAATAGCAAATTGGCTATCCGGGCAAATGTATAAGGCTGTGCCCTTTACTCTTCTCCTTAGAAGGATATTTGTTGCAGCTGTGATCGCGAAGATCTCAGCCAGAAAGACAGTGGCTTGTCCACCTAAGGACTCAGATAATTTGAACCGATAATCATTAGAGTAAACTCCGGGACCGCAAGGACCGTTCATGAGTGAACCATCTGTGTAAACGACGGTATCGCTCTGCCTAAAACCAATTCACACATCATCGCTCCATTCTTGGAGGTCAGAAAGGAGCACACAAAAACGGCTCTCAAAAATATGTTTTGGTCGAGTTAGTCTTCGAAGAAATTAAAGTTTTGAAGAAAATAGAATAATTAAAAGATCCTCAACATTGTGGTCAAAACTGAAGAGGTGCGACCTAGAACCCGACGCATCCCTCAGTGTAAGCGTTGCCAAGGCTTTAATCCCACTACCGCGTATTGGCAAAAACAATAGCGTCGCGTAAGATGTGCGATTTGCGAAAGGATTTGCCAACTCGAATAAATTGCAAAATAAATCACCGGGCGAATTATAGCGGCTGCGAAATAGTTAAAGAGCTACAAAACTATTCATTGAAGCAAAATTGCTGAACGACGAAAAACAGCTAAGGCACTGTCTAAAGGGCCAATACAAAGGCCTCTTAAAGCAAAGTCGTCAAATTCTGGACCGAAGGCTAAGGATTTGTTCAAACAGCTGCGAGAAAAGCAAATAATTACTAATGAAAAGTCGTAAAATACTCGATCACAGACATATGCCAATGTCGCGCTGCAAAGGAATCAAAAGAATTAAATAACGCCTGATCCAGTCGCTCCATTTTTATCCTAAATTCTTTCCAGACTGAAAGAACGGAGTTGGTTAAATAAACGAATATTTAAAAAGTTAGACAAGCTCGAACATATTTTTCGAGGCACACGTCATACAACATAAATATGAATGACGCAACCAAATTAAAAACAGTTGAATTAGGAACAACAACAAGAGCATATAGCGCCAATCACGCATACCACAATTCGGAAAGGGCTAGAGGCAAAGCGTCTTTGCTTATGAAAGTCAGCAACGAACATTCGCTAAGCATGAAAACTGAGTCAGATAATATGCAAATAATTACGGGTAGGTGGGGATTTCAATGCAAAACACATGTGTTACATCAAAAGGTAGATTTCTATAATACAAAGCCGTATTTCTTGACCGGTGAACCGTCGTATTGGCCGTCGGATTCGTCGAAAACTCCAGACCTAATAGATTTTTATACCGCAAAGCGGGTGTCTGTCACCTTTGTTAATGTAGGAATGCTTCGATCGTTTCTCCTGTGATCACTCGCCAGTCATTCTGACTATAAGCGGCTGGATACGGCAAAATAACAGTCCACCCAGACTGATACTCTTTTAGAAAAGGCTGCGCAAATAAAATCGATCTTAATGTACTCTATAAACGAAGTCGAAAAGGAAGAGAGCTATTTCTGAATATGCTGAAAAATACATAAGGAAAATTGTCCGGGAATGAAAACAGAAAAGGTTTCATAGCCCCGCTTAACATCACTTCATGCAAACCAAGAAAAAAAAAGTGAAACAATTTTCTCCACTTAAATTTGAATGCCCATCTAGCTCGTTTCTTTAAATTATAAGAGGGAAGCTCCACCATAAACAATTTAACAACTCAACAGGAATCCCCTTTCCTGACACACATTTAATTTTTCGCACACACGCTGCACATCACTAGAAAGGACATCAACCCTCCCTAATTTGAAATTCTACCTTTTAATTTTCTGCTCATATGGCACGGTTTATTACACACCGGTGCGTTGTCTTCTTTGTCCCTTGAATTGCATTTCTTCGTCTTCCATTCCATATCAACGGGCCATCTCGACAGCTTTGTTCGCCAGCCTTCTTCGCCACACACACACACACACACTTACACCAAACAAACATACACGCAAAATTTATTCTTATATGAGGTGAGCTGTCACTGAAGACATTTAATCCATTGGGGAGTACTTAGCTAAATTGGTGTCAATTTAGAAAAATATCAACGTATATGCTGCCATAACAGCCACTGGAATATACAAGTACCTTGTTTTTCTTTCTTTAAGGACGAATGTTAAAAAAAATAAAAAAATAAAAAAAAAAGGAGAAACGAAATGTTTGCAAAATTTAATCTACCTCTCACCCTCACTCATGGGACACGACGAGCGCTAGTGGCACGTTGTAAAGTCTCTCTTTCCGACACGACACGAGACGCGGCAAAGGCAAAATAAATGAGGATATAAAAACATGATTTAAGGATGCGTACACTTTTTAGCCTTGATTAGACAATAGAAAAATTACCCGAACTTATATTTTGTTTTTCCTCCTCATGGATGGATCCGGACAAAGTCAGCAAAATGAGGAAAAATATGTAAAAGAAAAAAAAAAAAAACCAAAAAGCGAAAAAACCCATAACTTAAAGGATCTCCGCTTTCATTTTTTCAAAATTTTTTGGCAGAACGGGAAGACGAAATCTTCCGCGCCATTTCACCAGGGAATACACCAGCAAACATACATTCATACATTCATATACATATCTATTGTAAAAGAGAGAGGGAGAGCAAAGGATGCGCTTTGCATGAGTAGACAAGTGGAAAGTACATTATAAATGACGGTCGAACAGATGTCAAAAGATGTCGCGCGGCGTGACACAGGGAATTACAGAAAAATATGACACGTTTCTGGATTTTTGGCGGAACGAGACCTGACGCCTTACATCGCCTGCTCATGGTAATAAAATCTCAGGATAATGTCAGTGTTATATGTTGGCATGGCATGGCATGGCATGGTAGAGTAGGTAGGATGAATGAGTGGTACTGGCTGAGTTGGAGTTGGAGCTGAAGCCCATCCAATATTAATAAGAGATCGGGAGGAGCCTGCTGTGTGTGTGTGTGCGTTTCCATGTCAGGAAGAGTGTGGAATAATAAAATTATTAAATAATCAAGAAGGTTTAGTAGATGCAGTGTAGGTACGTGGCAATGGCATTACTAAGAGGTTAGGAAGTTAGGTAGGCCTGGAATCCAGACATATCTTTAAATAGGCAACTAACTACTATCGGTTTGTGTGTATTTATTTTATCCAATCCATTAATTTTTTTTTTGGCAATCCAATTTGCCGACAGAATATTTGCATAAAATTGCGACGGGTAGGTACTGAAAATTCCAAGTGAAATGTTTACATTTTGTGTTTTGTAGGCGCTTTCATGAATAATTCAACATGTCCTCAACTTTATTGTTCTATTTTGTTGTTGTTGGTTATTTTTATTTTTTTTTGTAGGCATAGTAAATTTTGTTTAACCCTTTTCCATAAACAGCAAACTTAACTTTAGTTTAAAGAGTTTATTCAGGTCCAATGGCAAATGCTCTCTCTCGGAAAACAGAGCAACTAAAGATGCTAGAGGGTTTTTTTCCCCGAAGTGACTATAGCATGCGAATGAGTTGATTTCTGAGAAATCGCAAGAAGGACTGATGCAGTGGGTGAAGAAGATTAACACATGTCAACAGTTAGTCATCTTTTGTATTCGAGTGATTTAAATGTCTTAACACTTCTAGATTTCACTTTAAATCCGACAAATTCATTTTCGCATTCGCACAGTTGCAAGAATAATCAAGATTCACAAAGGCGGTAGGTGGTAGGTTTTGAGATTCGAAAAAGGGTTCCTTCAACGCTGGCAAAATCACTGCGTTAGCTTTTCTATATCACCAACTCCTCTGGTTAACCACAACCTCAGTGCATTTTTACGTCCCTTACTTCCAAGGTCATGTCAGCTTATGAAATATGTATGTCGAACCACGAAAGCCCTTAAGAGACCGTCCGTTTGGCTTTTGTAGGAAAAGATTCACTCGGTCTATGTACGAAAAGTGGAAAAGTGGAGTCGAAAACGCCATATCTTGAAATCAAATTCTCTCCAGAAATTTAGAAATTAGAAATTGCTTACGGCGTTCTATACTAGTCATCTTGGATGGCGACAAATCTAATAAGATTTCTATAAATGCTGGTGTTCCCCAGGAATCTATTTTTCCCCGACTCTCTTCATCATTTTTATTTGTGTTCTCTAACCTGGTACTTTTCAGTATCAAATTTGTCATATTCTTTGTCTTTTGTCATCAAAGTGATGAAACCTAAATATTAGTTTGCCGAAGAAAAATGGCCCAATTATGTCGCAATATTTTTACTTTAATTTCAAGTGTTATCTTAAAATAGTCATTTTTATTCGCAGGCCAAAATCAGGCATCGTGGCTCACCTTAAATATGTGGAAGCGATCCAGATTGCCAGAACTTCGCCGTACTTACTGACTTCCTCGACTGAGATAATGAACGTTAAGTCTCAAGTCTTTTTCAGTCGTTTAAATGGTTCTATAAGAGGACGAAAACTTAGAAAAAACCTAAGTGACATCGCCATTGGTAGGGCTAATTTTGTCTTAATTCTGTTCTGAATTTCCCCTATCGTCACCAGTCCTTGGTCCTGGTTTTAGAGGCTATTCTATCAACTAAATCGAAAGCTGTCGGTCTCGATTCACCCTTTGCTTCTTAAGATTCTCTTGCCTATAATACTGCAAGAGACTCATATATTCAATTTTATCATCTAGTGACTATCATCATATATATTTCTAGTGATTATCCTTAACAATGGAAGCCAGCTAAAATTCTCCCAATGCTTGAAAGGTAATAAATTTAGGCCAATTGCTGTGTTGTCAAAAGTTATTGAAAAAAACTTTTTCCGGAAAGAAAAACTTCTGTGTTACCGCCGTAATCAACGTAGTTCAAGATTTACGCGAATCGCTGTATGATGGAATTGTTTCGGTACTAGTTCTTTTAGATTTTTCAAAAGCTATAGATTCTGTTGATCGCCATATTCTGTGTGATAAACTTCTCAGAGATTTTTGTTTCTCTACAACACCAACATAGTTTTTCGGTTCTTATTTATCCGGTAGATCTCAAGCTGTTGAAATAAATGGTTCTTCCAAGCGTAAAAGATGTCAATTTTAGGTCCATTAAATATGTCATCTGATAATCTCCTCAAGTTTCGTGCCTTAGCTTTATTTTCTGACGTTTTGGTCATGCAACCGCCAAATTATCTCTATTGAAGAATAAAAAGAACTTCCTCGAACAGGTGTGGTCAACTCATATACCCACGATATTCATCGGTTTCTTCTGAGCGTCAATTTTACGTTAATAGTATTCGGCTTTGAAATTCTTTACCGCGTGTGCAATAAGAGAAATAATTGATGCAACAAGATTGAAAAGCGAAATAAAACAACATTCCTCTTCTCCTTTAGAAGAATTTAATTTAAACTTTCATCTTTTATACATGTAAACCATGGGTTATTTTGACACTGACCGCTCGAAATCTTGACAGAAAGTCAGTATCATACCACCGCGGAACGAATGAGTCTCCTTTCGCTTGAACAACGTTGGAAAATATTGAAAACTTATTTCCAAAGTGCAACGTTGTGTAGCCCTAATGCACATACCGCGCCTGCTGTACGCAAGTTTCTGCAACAAGTTCGACAACACTCGTGGTCTCCGAGAGTGTGCGGATTGTGGATTGGTGGCATCAGTGACCGTTGATGAGGCTTGAAACAAACTTTCGGTCATGAATTTGGACAACCCCTTGGCTCATGCAGGATGGCGCGACATGCAGCCGATCTCTTGTGCACGAAATTCCCAAATCGTGTTATCAGCAGTCTTGGCGATGCCAATTGGAGCTACGATTTGACCCCTTTGGATTTTATTTGTGGGGAACCGTGAAGGATCGTGGTGATGCCAACAATCCAGAAAATATTCAAGCTACGGCCCGAAACCATGAACAAGGTCTAAGAAAATTGGAGTGACATAATTCGCTACCGCGAAGCCAGCCGAGCCATCCACTTGAACAACGTTGTGTTCCATAGTTGGGAATGTTTTTTTTCTACTAATAGAGCATAGAATACATGGCAATTTTTTAATTTTGTTTATTTTATTAAATTTTTCTACAATTTTCAGAAAAAAAATCGTTTTAAATGACTAACTAAAAAAAATACATTTTTATTTTATTTTTATTTAGGGCAGGTCAATAAGCAGAATCAAACAATATTTTTTTAGCTAGCTAGAAGCTAGCTAGCTAAGTTAAGAAGTTGAAGTAGTTTTAGCAAAGAAACCCACCTACAATGCTATGCTTTATTTGTTGAAACCGCAGAAATCCCCTCTTAAAAGATGTTTCTTCTGCACTTCGATATACTAATGTGAAAAATACATACTAAATATTATAAGAAATATTTGAAAATTAGAATAGATCTGCATTCACGAATGATGAAATGGTTAATGTCGGCACTGTTCATTCGCAAAGTTACACCCCAGTGAAAACCAGCTTCGAGCTTGTCACCCTTGCGCTGGCCTTACTTTCGCTCTCATCTTCCTGTTTTATTTTTCCGAATACTTAGCTACAATAAGTTGTCGTGGGCAGCGCATTACTTTGATAATCAGCTCTGGCTTGAAGCATGCAAATCAGCAAACACGTCCCTGCTCATCTTCCCAAATTGTAAATTCAGCGACGAAGATTGAGTGGATCTTAAGTGGCCGTGGAAGTGAAAAAGGGAATTTTTATTTTAGAGCAATGACACTTTTTACCCCAAAGCAGCTCACCCATCTTTACAAAAAAAAAACAACGTTTTGATCCGGAATTAGGGATCACAACTTTTCTACTTTTCTGCATCCCTATTGTCCTCACATTTGCGGATTATTTATCACTGAGGCCAATTAAAAGTTGGGTTTGTTAGGAGTTTTTGGACCTATCATTCTCGCACAAGCACAAGCCAGATGCCCCTGTTTTTTTATATATCGGGTTTTGCAATAAGAGCGCTACAAAAGTTTTTTTTAAATAAAACAAAAACGGTTTTGGATATCAATGAAATTCGTTATTCCTGTAAAAGTACGTTCGATGCCATTATGTATAGAACTCGATTTTTTTTGCATGGCCACCACGGGCACGCTTGCAGTAGTCCAGATGCTGAACCCAATTTTCGACGGCTTTCAAGCATAAATCAGCCGATACTGCTGCAATTTAACGTTCGATATTCGTACGCAGTTCATCAATCGTCGTTGGCATAGACCATAGACTTGACGTAGCCCCACAGGAAATAGTCTAACGGCGTCAAATCGCACGACCGAGGCGGCCAACCGACTGGACCATTTCGTAAGATAACACGTTCTCCAAACTTGGTTTCCAATAAATTGATTGTGACATTCGCAGTGTGGCTTGTGGCGCCGTGCTGTTGGAACCACATGTCCTCCAAGTCCATATCATCCAATTGGGGCCAAAAATATTCGGTTATCATTGAACGGTAGCGATTCCCATTCACAGTAACGTGCCGGTCTTGATCATCACGGAAGAATTACGGCCCAATGACGCCGCCGGCCCATAAACCACACCAAAGCGTAATGCTTTCGGGTTGAAATGATGATTCATGGAGTACGTGTGGATTGCTGCCTGACTAATACCGCATATTTTGTTTATTGACGAAGCCATTCAGCCAGAAATGAGCCTCGTCGCTGAAGATGATTTTTCGATGAAAATCCGAATCATTTTCAAGTTGTTGCTCAGCCCAATTCACGAACATACGACGCTTCTGGTGGTCAAGCGGCTTCAGTTCTTGCGTCAGTTTAGTCTTGTAAGGATGTAGGCCAAATATTTTCGCAAAACTCGCCACAACGACGTCACAGAGATGCCCAACGTTTGAGAACGACGTGTGAGAGACACATTTGGGCTCTCTTCAACTGCAGCCTCAGCGGCAGCAATATTCTCGAACCTACGCAACCTAAGCACTTCTTTGTCTCACTGGCACGGGAACATTTTGTACTATGCCTGTGGATTCAAATTTTTCCACTAGGCGCTCAATTGTTGATCTGCCAGGACGATTATGACGACCATAAATTGGACGTAGCGCTCTTAACGTTGAGGCCACTTACTCCGAATTTCGGTAGTAAATTTTAATAATTTCGACTCGTTGGCTCGTTTATCTTTCCATCATGACATGACAAACTTTACTGAAGAGAAATGTCCCTGTCCCTGTCGCTCTACTTTTGTAGCGTCCCTGTTGAAAAACCCTGTATTTTCTCATCGTTTCCACCCACAGACACGGACAAATATTTTCCCTTAAAATGCACTGACAGTCAATCAGCTGATGATTGTTGCCCGTGAGTGGCGGCGAAACCAGCCTCAACAACATATTGACAGATTTTTGGTCAAAATCAAGTTTTCTACTTGTGTCAAATCGAGAACAAACAAAGTGTGCGGTTCGGGGCACTAAAAATCGCAGAGTTATACATGAAGAGCAATTTCACAATTGGACATTTTTTTTCGGAATGCGCATATTGATCGCTACAGGGACTGTAGGACAGTCGATTCGACCGAGTGCGCTAGAATTTTGTCTTTGAGGTAATGTAAAGACACAGGGCTATGTGAAAAAGAGACAAACAAAGGCAGCGCTCAAGGAGAATAAACATCAAGGAATGCAGAACCAACCTATCACCAGAAATTCGAGGAAAACTATGGCAAAACCCTTTCAATGAATGATATGCGATATCATTTTCAAAACCTTTTTTTTTTGTTGTTTTTTTATCCCCGAGGGTAGGTGAAAAATCTTCCATGAGACACCGCATGGAGGGCCGACCGCATGTGCTCATAATAGTGTGAGATTGTTATTCATTAAAGACACCTCCATTCCAATTACTTTATACTACAACTAGGTTATTTCCTATCTAGTAGTTAAGATTTAATAGTATATTTTCCATTTTAGCTTTTCATCGGAGGCACCAGCTTGTACCGCCATTCAAATGGTTTTATCCGTTGAAGTCGGCGCACTAAATTTATATCGTTTAAAATATATGTCATTTTGGGCGGCGGAGGCAAGTCCGTTGCTTAGGGGCAAATTATTTTATTTCATCTTCGACGGTTGCAACATCCAATTCTCTGTGGATATCACTATTTCGGACCAGGGGCGAGTTTATAATTCTTCTTAGCACTTTGTTTTGAAAAGTTTGTAAAATGTTGATGTTATTTGCTTTGGTACAACCCCAAAGCCAACCATCCGTCCAAACCAGTTTCAGAACTTGCCTGTATAGAAGCAGGTTGTTTTGCATGCTGAGTTTGGCAAACCGACCAAGCAAACAATACATTTGATTATACCTATTTAATAACGAGCTTCTCCCGTTTCTTTTTTACGTGCGATTCGTTCCATTTTAGTTTCGCGTCTAATGTCATTCCCAAATATTTAGCTTCATTTGAGTCCGTACGGAATTTGTACGGAGCTATAAATATGGGAAGCATATTTACATTTCTGTAAGGAAAATTAACATGCGTGGATTTGGTTTCTTTAAGCGCAAAACGCCAAGTCTTTGTCCACTCAAAAATGCAACACCTGTTGAAGCTTACTTGTTACTGATTAAACCGTAATACTCACGGCCAATATAGCGGTGTCTTCGGCAAACGTAGCTACAGTCGAACCTTCTTCTCGCGGAATATCTCGAGTAAAGATTAAAAATAGAATCGGACCCAGAACAACGCATCCTTGTGGAACTCCTGCCGGAAGTCCGTCCGCTAAATAAGAACTTTGCTGGGGAAAGTCTAGTTTTAGCTTATATTTCCATTCCGTACGCCATACTTTATCAAAAACCTGGGAGACATCAAGAAAAACACATATTTATTTCTCCTCAAGGGCTTTTTCAATTTGATTGGTTATTCTATAAACCTGGTCAATTGTAGAGTGTTTAATTATAAACAGGGATTGGTAATCAGGTAAAAATCGGCGCTCTTCGATAATCGGATGTTGTCGTTTTAGTTAAACTAAATCTTCAAAACTTGATGAAACAAAAAAAAAACCTGAATGTCCAAATAAACAAAATCCCCACCATTACTTCCATAAGAACTAATTCTGATTGCTCATCTTTTTTTATCGATGATTACCGTTTGTTCTGAAAGTCTCAAAAAAAGTTTAATGATTTTTATCCTATTAATGTCTGAAAAACCGTCAAATTGAAACTTTTAAATCGATTTATAATGGCAATGGCCACTTTCTGTATCTAAAACAAAACCATTACAACCAAGGTAATGGTTATAAATCCTGCACAGGCTGAGTACCTACATATTTAATTATGAATGCGCCAATACAACAAATCAATGGACAGCTCAGCTCATCAATTATTTATAGATGATAGACAATCCTAATCAATAATGAGAACCACAAACACGTTTTTCCACTTATGACACTATCCTCTCGGGCGCTATGTACCTACAGCCTAATGAACATGTGCTGCCATAGCATAGCTGGGCCGGGCATTCGTCGCGTCGCGTCGCGTCGCGTCACATCGAACGGAAGCACATGTGCTCATTAGGGAACCGCAAAATGGTTTCGCTGTTATTATGATGGTCAGGATTTCATTGTCCATAATATCCGTGTGCATTGGTTTTGCGAATCAGACATTCCACTGATCTAATTGTGATTTGTTAAACAATACGTTATCTATTAATCGAATTCCGATGCGTAGCCTTGAATTGAGGATATTTTTTTGTTGTTTGTTTTTCTTTTTGAATGAATCGCAGGCCAACAGAAACATAGAAATAAATTCATTTAAGGATGGGTAATTGAAAAGGTTAATTGCCTTCAGCAAGAAGGAAACAGCGAAAAGAGCGATAAAATGAAAAAGACAACTACATGATATTTAATATAATAATATTGTTTAATTCTTAATTGCGACTTTTATTGATGAATAAACTTTAATGTAGGTGCAATTAGTTTTCTCCTTCTACTTAAGGGAATACTAGGCAAACACCACTCTCTGGATGTCGAGCCTTCCAAGAACATTCATCATTTCATTAAAACAAAATTAACATTTTCTGACCATTAACGTAATTCGTTACAACATTCGTGTTTCGCTTTGCTGTTTGTTGTATTATACAAGACCCAAAAAATAATCCAGGAAAGAAATATGCTTCCTTAGAACGCACCCAAACCAGCCTGTGGAAAATGAGAATTAGCACAAATTATGAGGTGTTCTTGGGGCATACTGGCCTGTAATTATGTAGTCACACAATTAAATTTGACACTTTGCCAACTGAATTTGGACTGCAAGGTGGAAAATATATTTATACTCATATTTTGAATTCCATTTGAGGGATCGAGGTGTTTTATTTTTTTTTTACGTGAATTTTGATGATTTTTTTTATGTTTAGAATAATAGATAACAAGGTGAATGAAATCTTAGGGGAAAGATATTTTACTGTATCTTCTTGGGCCCTACGTTGGGCGCCATTTATTTGTGAACATTTCTAGACACATAAACTTCCACGAACGCGGAATCGGACAAGCAAACTGCTTACTAGAACTTCCATTGTCCAGAAAATTTGGTAAATTAAAAAGGAAAACGAAGTGATCTTGAGAGACTTTTTGCTGTTTGGCACTTAATACCAATTTGAACCACAGCTTTCTTCAATGAGGCTGTCCAGCTTAGTCAAAGTCTGTAAATTAGAGGTTTTCATGTTCAATGAGAAAAATGTCTTTCCAACTAAATGTTTGCCTTTTGTTCAATGATTCTGCCCGAAGCAGAATTTGTGTACTTGCTTTTGAGGTAGAACAGATTTGTGAGAAACGTCAAAATCAGCTGTGATTGCAAATCAATTACTTCGTAGATAAGTTGATAGAAAAGTTGAAAAGAATAATTAAATGGAAGAAATCGAAATATCTTCTGACAAAGGGCAAACGGTTGTTGTCAAATGCTCCCCCAACACACGCCATAATTTGGCAAACAATAAGTACACGATTGGTGTTCATTAAGAAAATTGTTAGCTAATTTTTGATCAAGTGGCACGGTAGTGCCCAACCAAGTTCTTTAGTAACTTTTGCACTACACCCTTATTTACACGAACCAACTCAGGCCATTTTCCCTCCCCCCCCCCTAACTTCGCTTACAACAAAGCTAGATACATCAAATTCAGGATTTATTGCGACGCACAGCAGCAGGCTCCGTACCAAAATTCAACTGTTTAACATTAGCGGTTCCTGAGTTAAAAGGCCCCAAAATTAACAAAAACCGTAACCACTGACTCACTGACTGACTCACTGATTCACTGACAGAACATCAAAACTATGGAGCACTTGCAATCATCGTAGAACCTTAAAATTTGGCACAGTAATGTGGTTTGCGGAGAAACCCTAGGGAAATATCCAACATTTGTGATTTTCCATCTAGGGGGCCCACTTCTCTAATCGCAGCCCCAAAAATCCTACAATTATGAATTTTTACATAAGGCTTGGATTTAAAAAACAAACTCCGAAAAAAATTAAATAAAGTTTATTTTCTATTTAGGGGGCGTAGTAGCCGCCCCTTTTCTTTAATTCAGCCAAAAGCCCTACAATTATGATTTTTTACATGAGGGTTAGATTTTAAGAACAAACTCGGAAAGAAATGATGGCGTACTAGCCGCCCCTTTTCTTTAACTTTGCACCCAAAATACTTAAAGCTATGAAATTATACTTGGAGGAAGGATTTAAAGAACAGACACAAAATTTGTGTATATTCCTAAAAAGAGGCCCGTATATGGAACTCATTCTGTAGTTATGAAATCTTACATGTCGGTAATTCCTTTAAAGGCAAACAAGGAAAGTTAAAAAACAAACTGTATTTTGCTCGAAAGAGGGCATTTACGTTCGGTCGAAATCCCTAAAATTTTAAAATTTTGCAAAATTTCCATGTATAAGAAAATCTTTGCAAAAAATTATTGAAATCACACCAAAAGTCCTACAAGTGATTTTCTTTAGATGATGAATTTTGCAGGCAAGTCTTTGAGCAATCTTTCAGCGGTGCGTTGGAAAATAAAGATTTTGTGCCAATAGCTTCAACTTCTCAACAGGCACAGGAAGTGAAGCAGAAAGCGGTGTGGCTAGAAAAAGACTGGCAACTTCTCGCATAACTCTATAAAAAGGTGTGCACCCGAAATTTGGGGAAAAATGTTGAGGTAAAAACGAAGCGTAGGTTAAGAGATTTTATATCCAAAAAAATGAACCACCATGGACCCTAATGCACTCCGCGCCATATAGAAGGGAAGTGGGAAAGCTTAGTAAGCGCCTTCTAAAACAAAATGTTCCATAACAAAAAAACGGGAAAGTTTGTTTTTTCATAAACCTATTTGTTTAAGGTTTGTTCCAACACCAATCTGAGTAGTTTGTGATTTTTTACTGCGCATGCTTGAATATTACCTAATCACAAATTTGTTTGGGTGAGTGTTACTCGTGTTTAGTTGTACGCTAAAGTCCTGAAAATGGATTATTTGGAAGATTCGAAATATAACGAATAAAAGGAAATTTTATTACCAAGTCCTTTTTTAAGGTTTAAATGACCATTTTCAAAGTTCCAATGACATATTTGGGAAATGTCTTAGACACCTTAAAGTAGACATCAAAGAATATAATACTGAACGTATTAGAGAAGGTAGACCCTTCTCTAGAATGATTTTCTTTATAGAACATGTCCATAAATTGTCCATAAGTCGAACAATAATTCGATATAGTATATGGCTATAGTCTGAAAGAAGTTAGTGAATGCTTCAACATAAGTTTAAGTTCCCTCAATTAAATGGTCAAGCGAAGTACAAAGCCAAACATCTCACTTCCATGTATAATTTATATACATAAGTCCCAAAAGTCAAAAATTGGGAATTATGTCGTTGCGGCAAAAAAAATCATAGTAAGCAAAATGCTTAAAATAATTATTCAAACCTTTCATTTTTGTATTCATAACCACCCGCCTTCACAGAACGAAGGCACGAACTAAAGTCTAAACTTGGCAAGGCAACTGAGACTGACAATGAGAGAGAATTTTACGAATTGCGCATGTCTCTGATTTTTAGTCTGCAAAAAATCATCTGACTGTTCTGATTCTGACTATCAGAAACAAATTTCCTGATTGTTTTAAATCGCGTTGGAATAACTTTATGAGTTATTTGAGTTTTCGTTTGTGTCGTATTGGAACGACAAAACTAGACTGCGCATGCTCCTGACAGTTTGCTGATAGTTTGAGCTCCTTTTGGAACAAACCTTTATTAAAGTCAGATCTCGGACATCATGCTCGACTGACCATCAATCGTTCCTACCTATCGTTAATACCTATCGATTGGGAAGTGAGAAAACTAGGAAAGCAATTCTTGAGGATGCGGGAATCAGCTCCTTAACAGGTAGTTTTAAAAGAAAGCATAAACTGTTACTTTCTCAGGAAGACTATTCTTTGGTTACTTAGAAAGAACTGAGGAAGTGGAGGGAGGAATTTTCTGAAGACAGTAAGTTTAAGCGGGAGTACAGTAAGGTCAAACTGGAGGCATATAAAGTGCGGACTTTCGAAATAAAAAAGCAAAGAGAGCAAATGCAAGAGTTATTAGCAACACTTTTAGATAATAATAATACATCAAATTATTTCATTACATTTTATTTTTTTAATTATTATTATTTGTGGCAAACACCTGAAACCAAAAAAAAAAAAAAACAAAGAAACAGAAACAACATATTATTGTTTATAATTTTCGTTAAGTTTCAAATGCAACGTTTGACTCCCCATATGTATGATTCAACCCGGACATATAACCAACGCACCCCCTAAGGTAATGTGAATTCTTTATTTTCGCCACTGAACTATAGCCTAGCAAAAGATACCGACTTCACAATTTCCGAAACAAAATTAACTCAACGCATAAGACCAAAGAGTCACGCGTGACGAAGGCTGCTCCAGTCGCCAATTTCCTGCGGTTGAACAAGGTAGATAACCATATAACTTCATCTACGCCCGGGCGCAAAGAAAGAGCACGTGTGAGATAAATCGTCGCACGCGCTCACAAGCGCTGATACCCAAAAAAAAAAAAACATTATAAATCATACCATTTTCATAACATATCATTACCTGCAGAAAATGATCTACAAGTGCAGTGATAGTTCGGTGTTTGCATAAATATATCAGCCTAATTTATTGCTAAATGTGCCTATAAATTATAAATAATACTTACTTAAACTAAATCTCTTTCTATCTTAAAGTTGTTGTACTTGCCTTAGAAATTGCCTTTTTTTTACACTAAATACGCTAAGTGCTATATAAAAAGAAAACCGTCTAGCACATCATAATCATCGTCTTCAAATGGAAACTTGTGGCCACAAATTTCAGCGACACGGGAAAACTGTAGGTACAATTGTACCACACAATAATTTCTTTGGCAAAATATATATTTTTTTCTTTTTTTTTACATTTTTACAATAAAAATATTAAATAACTTTATAAACAAATCTTACACCGAGTGTAAATACACATAATAACCTAAATGCTACATTTACTACTTAAATATCTAAGAAAAAAATAAAAACCTAAGTATACATTACTATACATAACTAAAACCTAATTTTGCTATTTGCACATACAATTACGTTTATTAATTTTGTAAATAAAGTTCTCGCGTTAAGTACTAAGGCTTTATGCTTAAGAATTATAGTTCCCTATTCAAAATCATTGAATAACAATAATAGTGATTATAAAAATAAACATGGATTTTTGTAGATGAATTAATTATGCTTTTCTTTTGCGACTAAAATGTGCCGCTTTTAAGGTCATGATCGACTAAATACGCGCAAGGGTATATTTAGGGACTATCCCTTAAGATAAGCATGGACCAGGGATAGTCACGGTGCATCCGGTTCTCACCGAGTGCAAAGGGGAGGGCAAGTCCATATGTTTCTCAACATCCGAAACAACATCAGCAATGTTCGCGTTCATATAACACTTTTCCTTTGCAATAGTTCTCTCTTGAACACTCCTCTCTTTATCATTTCCTTTTCTACCCCTATCTATAGAAACAGGCACGGAAATCATGTGTAAATAGGAAGGCAGCAAGATCCCACCCCACCGTCGAGCTAACGCCGTGCGACCGCAAGCGTGCCTACTGCTGCCAAGGGATTCAGGTCAATCAACATCTCGAATTATTTCCCACCTAGCTATTCTACCACATATTTTGTTAATGTATGTTTCCTACGGAAATGGGAATATTCGCATAGCCTATTTCTGAGGCCAAATCCTTGCTGCTGTTCAACTCCATTGTCGCTATCAATATTTTCCTCAATGGTTTCATCACCTATTTCGAATGTAAGTTCATCATCATTGAATAGATTATGCAAAATAATGCAAGCGCGTCTGAAATGGCAGAGTTTCTTAATTGCTTTTAGCTTGCAGTAATATTGCAATGTAAAAATCGATGCTTAAATCGTTTCTCTGCCAGAACTGAGTTTCAGGTTGAAAATTGTTTGCCTTGATGACAAGTGCCTATTGTCGCGATATGGCGTTATTAAATATTGCGAAACATTTGGCTGTATTTTTCTGTTCTAAAGGGTGTTTTAGAGGTATAGAATTTCGAATTGAAATAAAACACAAGAAGATCGTTTAAATGTCCATCAATTTGGCTTTATTGGAAGGATAATTTTATGCCATTATTTGCCACGAATATTGGCTCCCAAATCCCCTAACGTTTCTGGTTTGTTGGCGTAGGCGAGCGACTTCACATATCCCCAAAGAAAATAATCCAATGGTGTCAAATCACACGATCTTGGTGGCCAATTGATAGGTCCATTACGCGAAATTATGCGCTCATCGAACGTTTCCTTCCATAAATCGATTGTGACGTGCGCTGTGTGGCATGAAGCGCCGTCTTGTTGGAACCACATCTCATCCACATTCATGCCATCTAATTCGGAAACAAAATAGTCGATTATCATGGCTCTATACCGGTCTCCATTCAAGGTAACTGACTCTCCAGCATCATTTCGGAAGAAGTATGGCCCAATGACTACAATAACTTTTGTGGATGTAATGGCCTCTCAAGAGTCTCATGTGGATTCTCTTCACTCCAAATGCGGCAATTTTGCTTTTTGACGCAGCCATTCAACCCAAAATGAGCCTCATCACTGAACAAAATTTTGCGATGAAAATCAGCGAACTGAACCATTATTTTTGGAATAAATTGCACGATTTGCAAGCGTTGTTCACTTGTCAACCTGTTCATGATGAAATGGCAAACCAAACTGAACATTAACGACATTGCCAGATTTGAACAAAAAATGTCAGTTTTATCTCTATTCGAAAAACCACCCTTTACCTTTGAACTGACATTTTTCACAAATTTGTGCTGCTCTGCCTTGCCTTTTTTCTCATTGAACAAAGGTAATGTCACACCATCACATCGGTGTGAAATGCCTTTGAAACTATCTTGCTTTGTCATTTCATTAATACTAGCAGTTCATTTGTTAATGCAACTTAAAGTATCTAGCACGTGGAGTGCAGGCTAAGCAAAATTGCGGCTTGGTGCTACGAGCAGGATATGTGGGTGTAGGATAGCAAGGACACTCACAAACAATTGCAGAGGATCAAAATGTACTAACCGCCGCGCAAAAGCAATCGAACCTTATATCAAATGCACTGAGCCAGTACCAAAATAAAACATAAGGAAAGGCTACAGTCCGCTTGGAGCGGTATTATACCCTTACCATATCCCTCCCAAAGAAAAATGCATGGAAATACATTGGTTGATAGTTCATTTGGCTTTTTATAATAAATTCATCAAAACCCCTTAAAAAAGTGGGCATGGCCAAAAACTTTATATGGGTAGAATGTTGCCAATTGTATTGTCTAAATATATTGTTATACCATTTTTTTTTGTTTTTTAAGGAATTTTTCGCAGAAAACAACATTTTGTTAAAAAAAAAACGCCCCCAAAAATTAGGCGTGGCAAAAAACGTTGTATGGTAAATTTGTTGAGGAGGTCAGGGTCTATACATATTTTGTGAAGATCTTAGTGCTTTATTCCATCAACTTTAGTCGTAAAACTGTTTTTTTCCTAATTGTGGGGGTGGCAGGAGGCGTATCAAAACAATTTTACACTCTACCATTTCGGGACCCTAGGGAGTATATGTTCCAAATTTCAGTTTCCTAGCTTTAATTTAAAGGCCTTAGAATTGGTGACAGACGGAGGGACGGACATTGCTAAATAGTTTTAGGTTTTGGTCCTGATCAATAAATAAAGGGTAATTTTTCAGAGTTAAGTTTTTTAGGTTGGCAGTACTGGTTAGTAATGGCGTCCAAACGTCATCTGTCAAAGTGAAAAGTTTTCGGAATACTCCATTTAATCATGGAAAGACTTATAAACGAGCAACAATTGCAAATTATTTAAATTTATTATCAATTCGTGCTCTGTGAAAAATTTGAAAATCCGCTGTTTTATCGAAGAAATTGTGTTCAGCGATGAGGATCATTTCTGGCTCAACGGATACGTAAATAAGCAAAACTGTCGCATCTGCAGTGATGAACAGCCACATGCCATACAAGAATTACCGATGCATCATCGGTCCATTTTTCTTCACAGACGACCGTGGAAGAAACGTTACCGTCAACGGCGAACGATATCGAGCCATGATACGCGACTTTTTTTTTTGCCCCAGTTGACTGAGTTGAACTTGGTTGACATGTGGTTTCATCAAGACGGTGCCACATGCCACACAGCTCGTGAAACAATGGAAATGTTGAAGGATGAATTTGACGAGCAGCTTATCTCTCAAAATAGGCCTGTGAGTATCTTGTAGGGTTATGTAAAGTCGTTAGTCTATGGGGACAAGCCGAACACGATTGGAGCCTTACAGGATAACATAACACGCGTAATTCGTGGAATACAGGCTGAAATGCTAGAAAAAGTGAACCAAAATTGGACGTTCCGAATGGACAATGTAAAATGAGACCACATACTACAAATCTGTAAAATGTCCATCGTTCTGGAAAACGCTATCTAAAACCGCTGTAAAACCAAACCAAAAACTTACCAAAATATAAACCAAGCACATTTAATCATGACCATCAAACTAAACAAAAACATAAAAATAAAAAACCATTTAATTGAGAATCTAAATCCCATTTTGCAAATTAATTAGAAACCAATGTTAGTGTGAATCCGGAACGATCCAGTTAAAATTAGCAAGCGAGGAAGCCCCATCAATTGGGGCGGCGCGGGATGAAATGAATGCGAAGCTTTACAACCATCAGTTTGGTGGTTAGCAGTCGCGCGGTTTTTCATTCAATCCTTCCAATTTACGACCGAGGATGACATTCAGTCGTCGTTATAGCATTCAACGTGCTGCCACTGCGCGAGCTAAGAACGGAAATGAGTACATTTTTGATTGGGAAATTTACATCGACAAATCATTCAGGAAGTACTTGGATAGTTACTTCATTGCTCGTTGCTATTTGACCAGTGAGTGGCGTGGAGGCACGGTGCGGTGATACGCGGGGAGTTGTAATCGAAACAATGTGGTTGACGTTAATTAGGAATCGATTTATTTAACGACGAGTGTAACCTTGTTTTTCGCTTTGAAAGAGGGGGAGGGATTGGCGGTGCGTCGTCGGTCCCAAATACCGACTCACGTGCAAATACACACACACATTTTTAATTACTTTATTGCCACAATAGACGATTATGCGATATTGAAGCATATAATTGCTTTATTCTCGAGTTATATAACCCAGAGAAAGAGTTTCCTGCTGTCGGGCTTGTATTCACCTTTTCGTTGTTGTTGTTTTTCTCTTTTTTGTTGGTACAAAGGCATTCACCTTGCCTTTCGGATAATATGAAGTCGTCAGAAAAGCGTCAGAGCGTCACAGCACATGTATACCACCTAATTTAGAAATTTACCCTTCAATTTTGCTCATGTACGGGGTTTGCTGTTTTTTTTTTATTTCATACACTTAAGGGGTTGCTGACGACAGAGGAGTTGACGACAACGACGACAACGATGACAAGGGCAATGTCTTCAAGACGACATTTCTTCATAATCAACCCGATTTCGCTTTACTGCTGGGTAGTTTGTGAAAATACTTCATCCTCTCGAGAGTACGCAACCAAATTGCTGTCAATTTAGTAAAATACTTAAGCAGTAGCTAGGGATCATACGTATGTAGCTACGTAAGAGTAGAATAGATGACAAGCTGAGGGGATTCCATTTAGCTTTGCCATACATGTACACTTGGGAGTTATACAAGAAATTTAAGGGATTTATTTTCATAAAAAAAATCAAAATAAAATAAAAGGTTTTCTTTGATTTTTAGCAAAATAGAAGAGAGAAGTAAAAATGTTCCATGTTTTTTTTTTTTGGTTAGAAGTTAGGAAAGAAGCAGCTTGAATGACTATGCAACTTGGCGGACCATTTGCTTGAGGGGCAAATGTACATTTTTATTAATATGGAACAATGCAGAGATAAGTTGCACTGCAGTCAACATCATTTGGTATTTTTCTGTTCAAGTTTTGTACACGGGCCGTAGGTCATCATCCTATCGGAAGATACTGTCAATTCTGCTTTGACAGTAAATAATCGTCAACACGACGTTTGAATCGCTATACTCCTAAGGCCTTATTTTTGTGATAACGCTGCGGGCCAAACGACTACTGTAGACGACGAGCGCTACTCAAGCACTTTATCCTTCCTGAATTAGATGAATTGAGACTGGAGAACATGTGGTTCCAAAAAGATGGAGCAACGACGCATACAGCTTGAGTCACAACCGAAATTCGGAGGACTGCGTTGGCCGGCAAGATCGCCTGATTAAACCGTGCCAGACTTATTTTAGGTTTTTTTAAGTCACGAGTCTATGTCAACAAACTTTAGATTATTGAAACTTTCAAAGACAATATCCGTGAAAAATGCAAGGACCTACGGCCGGATGTGATGGAAAAAGTCATAAATTGTGTCATCCGTTCCGGCGTCGGCTACTAACCCAACATCATTTTCTCGATTTAAGCCAAAAGCAGAATCAAATTTTTTCATTTGTAGGTGGCAACTACCGGCTGCAAAATAACTTTCCACATTTATTTCCATTTGGTTTGAAACTGGGAGATATTTCCAAAACATTTTTCTCTCAGTTGTTTCAAAATATATGTTACTGAGAAACCTTTCAAAAGGTTGAGAATTATTTGAAGTAAAGTTTTGAGAGATTGTTTACCTATTAGATCTCTTTATCTCGTCTCCGGGAAGTGTCTCGCCACAAGAAAAAACCCTCAATTGTCCTGACTTTACATCATATAATATTAATTATTAAAAATTATGGGTGTAGTGGCTAAGGGGTTAAGTGCGTTGGATAACTGGGCGAGGGATCATCGGTCCCCAAATATTTTATTCGCTGCCCCTCCTCTTGGGAAAGTCTGAAAAAAATATACAAGAGTAAGAACTGTCATGAGAAGCTTCTCAAACATAAATCACCGTTCGGAAACGGCATTAAGCTGTAGGCTACTTCTATTCGTAGAAGCTAGTCTTAAGTTCCTGTATCTATGGGCCGTTTACGCTTAATATTTTGTAGGGGCCCAAGAAAATTTGTTTTAGCAATATACTGACATATGCATTTCTATAATAATGTATAATTAAAGTTGTGACAATCATACACACCCTGTTTTCGAACCTAGAAAGCAGGCGGAATTCTGACAGCCATGAACTATAAACTTTCGTTAAGCACTAACCGGAAGCTAGCCACTTGACGAATAATTTGTCTGAGCTTGACCTCACTATCCGAAAATGTCATGTTCACTCTCTTTCTCTTCTTTCTGGGCCGTCGCCAAGTGCAGTTGAGTGTTGGACAGAAAACAAAGTTTTTACTTCTAAATTGTCACAATTGCTAGTTTTTTTTTATATATACATATATATATATATTAATTTAAAGTCAAAAAATTAACTAGACCCAGTGCAATCTCGCGCCCCATAAAAAAAAACAACAACCTGGATAGAAAATCTGCATCGCAGTAGTGTTGTCCGCAAATTTGCTTAAAAAGACGAAAGAAACGTGGTCAAGCTATACATCCATGTTTAGAAATAAAAACCTTAGTGCAGAACAACAAAAAAATCACCACCTCCACCACCACCAAGTATTTGTGCCAAGTCAAGTACATGTACAGAAAGGTGCATAAATATCGGTGAGTCTTTTGGTTATATTGTTTCTACTGAACGATCAGAAAATTGAATTATTTTATATTATTTTGTAAAAATATAGTACCTATATGAGTGAACTTCATATACATTTTTTTTAGATATATACATATTTTTGTTTTACATTGAGCCTAAAAGTAGGCAATTACATTATTTGTTTATCGTAGAAGTTAGCGAAGCGATAGCCAAGGATGGCCTATACACATTTCATTGTATAAGGTTGTGGGTGGGTCACGCTAGGGGAACCAACATCACCTTAGGTTTCCCAGGATTACTCAGGTCGCAGATGTCTTTTCTATAAAGGCTTTAAAAATAAAAAAAAACGATTTTTGATCTTTTCGGTTTGTGACTCTCTCCTTTTTTATTTAACAAAAAAAAAAGAAAATATGTACGGATGTCCACCAGCGGATGAAAGATCCCACGCCTCCAGCGAGCTAGTTCGCGCGTGTGCAAGCATGCCTGCCATCGTCTAGCAGAGTGGACCAGCAGAACATCGCATTTGTAGGATAGGCACATCTTCCGTTACAATTTATTTTGTATGCTTTTCACTCCTACCAAGACCGCTTAAAATAGCATCTAAGCTGGTAAAACAGTGCAAAGTATCTCTGAACGAAATCTTCCTGTGTCGAATTCCCGAGCACAGCTACATTCCAGGCAAGTATTATTACTCCCATTAGACTGGGAGTACGTGAAACGACTTCAGAAAGAGCTTCAGAGACCTAAAGGAAGAGAAAACCACAACAGATATTTTGGGCAACTGCCCACGCACTCGCTAGATTCAGTAAGAAAGGTTAGGTGAATGCCTTTTTCAAAGATTTGTGTGATCTGAGCAGTGTACGTACAAATAGATTTTGACAGTTGTTTGTGGTTTAATTAATAATTCTGGGGTTTGATTGGAACAAGCTGAGACGGAGCGTTACCCCAGTACGCCGATTGAAACTTCGGCATTACAAAGGGTATCTGTCAATCGGACGTGGCAAATCGTGAAAGAGTGCTGAACCCTGTGACCGTTGCTGCAAGACTTGTAATCATTATGCTACGTGGTGATATACTAAATGCGATAGAAAATAGATTCAACATCCCAGCTTATCTATAAAATATGGTGAAACACTATCTCAGGGATCGGGAGCTGATCTACGAGATCAACGAAGACCCACAAAGGAAAGGAAGTAACATCTGGAGCAATTTAGTGATCAATTTTGGGACAAGGCCTCTGGAATATCTTCACATACTGCGGATGGAGATGCCCGAATACACCATCCTCGTTGGGTACGCAGACGACATCGCGGCAGTGACAACGGCAAGGGACTCTGAAAACGCGCAAATAAAGTTGAACCAAGTCATGCGACGAACAACCATCTGGATAAATGAGTACGTTCTTAGTTTGGCAACAGAGAAAACTGATATAGTCCTTCTGACGAAGAAGAGAATCCGCACGCAAATCGACTTCCAAATTGGCTTTGAAGTCATAAGGAGCAATGATGCGGTGAGGTATCTGGGATAGAGGCTTGTCACAAAACTAACTTGCACTGATACAATTTGCAGCGGAACGAGCATCTAGAGATTAATGGCGAACATAGTTGGTCCAACGCCAAGCAAAAGCAGGTTATTAATGTCAACAACGCATGCCATTCTACTACCCTGAAGTGAGATTTGGGCAGACCGAAAAAGTATCGGAAGCAGATGGCGGCAGTGCAAAAACGTGAAGCTTTACGCGTGGCTAGCCAAAAATGACTGCTTTATGGTGCATATAGAATTCTCCTCCGCCCAACAGAAACAAGTTATCATTTTGATCCAGTTTGTGACTCTGCAGGAAATCCCGAATATCGTAAATTCCATTAGTTCCAATATACCAAAAAATCGCTTAGTTCCACTTATCGTCAGGTTCATTAATCGTTGGCAATATCAAAATACAAAAAAATAATTTTTGGGGGAATACTTCCCTGAGTTGTTTAAGCTCCCGCTTACCTTTCTATGCCTTTTTGAGGATCTAAGTTACATCAAATTTCCTGTCCAAATATTATTTACTTTGCAAAAATTGTTCTTAGTGTTCGCTTTTCTGCTTTATTTTGGTTATTGCTAGCAAACTATTTAACTATTTTTAGCAATTTATGCCGAAGGCATATTAAAACAGTTTGTATAGAGTCCGCCAAATAACTTTTTTTTTTTGAAAATGCTGTAAAAAAAAACTACTGAATATTTTCTCAAATTTCTTTTTTTATTTGAAAGTACAATCCTTCCGGATAATAATGGAAAATAATAACATTCAAATGGCTGCCTCGGCTGGCCATGCAGTAGCCTACACGATCGGTCCAATTTTTAAGCACATTATCGATTGTGTGCAGCTGTTTTTCACCAATGGCTTCACGAATATTGTCCTTTAAAGCGTCAATTGTCTCTGGCATGTCGGCGTAACACTTATCTTTTACGGCACCTCACAAATAATAGTCTAACGGTGTCAAATCGCAGCTACGCGGTGGCCAAACGACATCAGCTCTGCGGCTGATAATGCGATCTTCAAAAATAGGGCGCAAAACATCGAGTGTAGCTTCGGCTGTGTGGCATGTAGCGCCGTCCTGTTGAAAACAAATGTTGCCAATATCCTCCTCTTCAATTTTTGTGAACAAAAATTCGTTCAACATGGCCCGATACCGATCGCGATTGACTGTAACAGCAAATTCTTGGGCCCATTTATGCCTCTGGACCAAAATCCGCACCAAACAGTGACTCGTTTTGGGTATATCGACTTTTCAATGTATGCGTGCGGGTTTTCTGTGCCCCAAATGCGACAATTTCGCTTGTTTACATACCCGCCAAGATCAAAATGAGCTTCATCTAAAAAGATGATTTTTTTGGCAAAATCGGCATCTTCTCTAAGTCGATCGCAGGCCCACTTAGCGAACCGAAAACGCATTGGATGGTCAGTTGGCTTCAACTCCTGAACCAATTGGACTTTGTATGGCGTCATACCAAGGTCTTTATGCAAAATTCGTCTCAATGATGTCTCCGAAATGTTCAATTGTTGAGAACGACGGTGAATTGATGTTGATGGCGCTTCACGCACACTTTCTGCCACAGCAGCCATTTTCTCGGATGTACGCACTGTTTTTGGCTTTTCACGCTTTGGTTTATCGATGAGGATGCCAGTTCATTTCACTTTTTTCACAAGATAACAAACATACGGAGCTGACGGTGCTTTTCTTCTTCCAAAATCCGTACGCAATTTTCGCACACATTCTGCAACATTACCATGATTTTCAAAGTAATGTCGAAATATTTCCCAGCGTTGTTCAAGCGTATACACAACCATATTCGTTCAGCGGAAGGATAAAACTAATTATCTGTCAAATCAGACATGAGCTAAGTGTTACCATTCGCTAAGTAAGCACTAGTTGAAAAAAAACGTTAGATGGCGGACCCTTTACAAGCAAATTCGTTTTGATTGTGGGAGTGGTTGAGCGGATGGGGTTCGGTGAATGAAGATCGTTTGTAAATTTTGTATCCATAAAGGTACTATCTATCACCAATGATCATTTACACTAGAGCGAAGCCGGACCGATCACATACATATACAATACCACTGCCGCACAAGTCTTGGACTTCATTTTAAATCACCTTATCGTCCTCGCAGCAGTCTATCAAAACAGCTGAACCATCCAACGTTAAAACTGAACTTGCCTACATAACAAAACCGTAATAACAGTTTTTCTTCACTCGACGTCGACACATTGCCCCAGAGCCCTCTAGCTCGCCTTCAATTACTAATCTAAACTGGTCCACTCCCCGAAAAGCTAACCTCACAAATTACAGGCCAATTACTTGTCGAAAAGCATCACTATTATGTGGGACAGTTTCTAGCTTAATTGCATACGCTGCAATATAATTAATTCACTTCTCACTGCTAGGGTTAATTGCAGACCAAACCCCCTAAATCAACGCACACAGTCAGCACGAAACCATCATTATCCGCATGACGCGCTAACGTTGCTTGTGTCAGACTCTGATAAGGTGCAGCAATTATATTGTGTGTAAGTTTAAAAAGGACTTTTCCCCCATACCGAACGACTCTTCATCGCCACCCGCAACCGATTTCATTTCAATTTCGTCTTCGTTTCATTTTTATTTTCGCTTCTAAAAAGTGTGTATGCAAAGTTTTAACTTTTCAAGTCAGCTGAAATTTAAGTATCTCAAGGATGAAGGAAAAAATGTTTTTTAAAAAGAAGGGAAAAATGATAGTTAAATTGGCTCCGGGAAAATATTTTAAAAAAAAATGATGATGATTCTTCATCCCCTTCTTTCGGTTTCATTCGGGTAGATATATATAATTTTCCATAAATTACAATTAAATTGAAATAACATCCAAAGACTACTCGTTTTTTGGGTGGGATAGGCAAACATTTTCAAATTATTTCTCTTAACGTCCTCGTTTATGACTCCTTCGAGGTAATTTCACAGCTTATTTGTGTGTGTAAAGTGTTTTATTTATTTTTTTTTTTTTGGTTTTTATATCCTCGCAATGGAGTAGCTATTTCTCGCTGATATTCAAAATATAAAACAGTAATAACAATAAGAAAATGTTGGGGCGCGCAATAGAATATAATTTCACCATTAACACGTGAACTAGCCACAGTTAGATAGATAGATAGATGGAAAGGACCGCGGCGGCTATAATTGGCTTGTGTACATTTGCTTCGCATTAAAATGAATATATATGTATGTACATTTTTGGGCCGAATAAAAACTAATTCGAAAAGTTTTATTATTATCTTGTAATTGTATTTTATTTGGTTCAATTACTCGCTCTACAAACAGAATTGAAGTCATTCAATGGAGAGCTCCTGAATTTCATATTCACATAGTCAACAACCTGTGGCAGTAATCGGCACCGTTGTCAAAGAAAATCACTCTCTATACTCAGGCAGGATACTATCTACATCACACTTTCAAGAGGCGCTTATCGTTGATTAACAATTTATGAACGTCACGTCAATGCGAAGGAAAATTGGGTCATTCTTGTATGAACGCAAAATCAACTAGCTTCCTACCTATACGTGCATGGATTATGGGCTATAGGCTGCACAAAATTTAGGTCGCAGTTAAACGCATGTTTCAAGTGGCAAGGTGGTTTCACTAGGTATATGAAAGGATTCTAAAAAGTTGAGTTAGATTGCAGTTAATAGCTACAATGAAGCAAAAATGCTGCAAAAGAGGGTGCACTTGTTAAAGTAGATACAAACAAGCATAGCCTAGTTAGGATGCTTGGATAAAGATGTGAACTCAATTTTCAAGTATTTGTATTTTTTTTTTCAACAAACTTTCCATTGTCTACCAAAAATCAAGTTTGTTTGCATAACACCAGAGATATACGTAAGCTTCGCAATATCCTCCCTTGACAGGACACAACCGAAAAGCTTAATCACTGTGTGCAGAGATGAATGAAAAATACCCATCCTCTTTTGTCGGTTCGTTGGTTACCAGTGTACCACTCCGTTCTGTACTCGTTTTCGCATCTACCCACTATTCCTAAAATCCATGGGCAAATCCCAATCTTGACAGTGAAGACGTGCGTTAGAGAAAGCTGTCATTTAATTACAACTGTCACTTAGCACGTTTTAGACAGCATAATGACTGCTGTTTTGAGGGTTAAATGGAAGTTTAAACATTTTAAAGGCTGACCTTTTCAGTATTCTTCCTCATCGCCCAACCAAGCTGTACTTCATTTGTGTGTGGGTGTGTGTGTGGTTTGTTAGAAAGTTTTCAGATGTTCGTTGAGGAAGGTACTGGTTTTGGTGAACTGTTAATTTTTTGTCTTTTTTCCTAATTAATCAGGGATTTAGGATGCAGTATGAAAGACTGTTGGTGATTTGAGCGGCGACAATTTTGCTTGTTTGTCTTTATTTTGGTGTGAAAAATAGGAAAATTAATATAAGTTTAGATAGTGCACGTATTGCGCTGACTTGGAACTGTACGGTGATGAATTTGAAGTTTAAACTTTTCCAAATTGATAGATATCATTTGCTTAGTTCTTGCAATGACTACGCTTTCATGACAAATGGTTAGAAGTTGCATGATACTTATTTTAATAACTTTTCTAGCTATTGCCTAAGGTAGCTTTCATGACAGTAGGTTCTGACTCTAGTATACTTTTAACTTTTGCCTATGTGCTATATCCCCTTGTAGGTCCTAGGGCCTCTACAACGCCTACGCGCTATTGTGTGCGGTTTCTGGCAAAGTTCTGGCTCAGTTCTCTCCGACACTTTCCCACTTGCCGTGCTGCCTTCTCCACAGTTCGTCGCCATACCTAGGACCGCCGCGTATTCTGCCATGCGGGTTCCATTGCATCGCGTGGTTAGCTATAGATCTGTCACCATGTCAGAATGTGTGACCAATCGACTGCCACTTTTGTCGTTGTAATGTTATGCCAATGAAAACAATATTGGTGACAGAATGCAGCCTTGCCGAACCCCACTTTGTACCTCGAATACCTCAGACAGCTATCCTCTATGCAAGACGTGACCATGCCATTTTCTTCTGACATGCACTAACATTTATGTTTGTCATCAAACTGAATGCTTTAAAAAACTTAAGTTAGTTTAGGTTAAAACAAGGGTGTGTTGGATACGAAAACATCACAGAAAACTAGGCACCAATAACGGGCCTATCGCGATTTCTGGGAAACCAGCTGAATTCACATTCAAAAGGCCAAAAAACCTGCATACTTTCCCTGGTAAAGCAACCAATTTATCTGCAAAAACCTAGAAGGCCCTTGATGTCCATTTTATATATTTTCTCTAAGTTTTCGAAGAAGTAGTTGCCTAAAATTGTTCTTCGACTACGCGCTATTGCCGGACGTTCACACATCATATGTGTTAAGTCCTCGGCAGCATGCAGATCTCCGCAGTATCTGCATATAAATATCTGTATCCGATAATCCGAGCCTGTTTGCATGTTTCCAGAGGAGACACCGCTCTGTCAGAATTCTTGTTAATGTTCTAAGCTTAACCCTGCTCAGTTTTATTAACTGCATATAATCTTTTCTATCGAAAAGTGACCATAGAGCGTTTAATACTCTGTGTCACTCAATACTATTCCACCTTAGATTGGCATCCCTGATGGTCTTTTCCTCAAAAGTGCCCCTTATTATGCAGAAGGGAGTTTTGATGTCTGCAATCTCACTATTAACGAGTAGCCCTCATATTATTGCAAGCTCATTTCTCCTAATACCGCAGTATCCCGGCACCCAGCACAGTCTCACTCGGCACTGAGGTCAAAATGCTTTAAGCACTGTGCGACAATTCCTAACTGTATCAGAATAGATGTTGGTTGATTCCATTGTCTTGAGTGCGACCTGGCTATCGATGTAGATGGCGATATCCCTTCCGGACACCGATCTCATTTGTATAAGCTCATTCGCCCTGAGAATGAACCTCTGATGGGAAGATGCTGCTTGTGCCCGTATAGACACTCTCAGCTCTGGATCCTATGAAAAGATATCAGAACCTTTTCCTTCCGCTGTTTTCGAACCATCAGTAAAAATTCGTGCGATTTGATTATTGCGATTCTTTGAGAGTCCTTCCTCTCCGGATATATTATATAATACGGAATGTCGAGGTCGGCAAAGGAAGGTATTTTATCAGTTAAAATTTGATTAAAATTTGATCATACCATGTGCGAAACTACTACTCTTGTCCCAAATTAGTGAGTAGTATCGCACTGTTGCCACCAAGTTTTTTGATCTCTAAGGGTATTCACAGCTACTCTCGCGGAGGGTCGGAGGGCGCCCGTAATGGCTATACTTGCCGCTAATTTTCCGTAGATGGTTTGTTCTGGTGTCGCCTCCCACCATACTAGTGCGCCACCCAAGTTTTTCCTGCCGTTATTTAGCAGATAAAAAAAAACATTATAAACTTTTTGTATTCCTTCCGCTACATTAAGACTCCAATAGAAGAAAATGTGCAAGCTGATGAGCCGTTGGAAAGGGGAGGAAAAACAAAGTATGAATATGAAATTATTTCTTTGTGTGGTGGAAATAATACCCCAATCATACAGGGCGGTGCGTTTGAAAAGTACTTTGGCCACTTATATCTATAAAATAGTTTTTCCTGACTGACGGACTTAGAAACGTACAGCCCAAGCCGCTATTAATAGACATACCGACACTTAGAGTGTATTATTCGCCCCTGCTGCTATTGAGGAGATTTTGAATAATATGGGGAAAAAATACGTTAGCTTATGATTTATTAGTCACTTTGATTTAAAATTTAGCTTCTTAATGGAACTAAAATAAAAATTATGTATTTATTTATTATTTATTTATTTATTCTTTATTTCTTTCTTTTAAAAACGTTATAAATAAATATGTTACCTGCGAAGCTCAAGGCTTATCTGCAGGTGATTGCGTTTCAAATATTTTCATGTTTGGAAGTATTACAATAAAAGTTGAGTTTAAATGTTAATACTGTTTTAAAAATCTAAAATTGTATGTTATAGTATTAATTCTTTAAAACAAAAAATTAATTAGAGTTAAGGAAATATACTTTAAGATCTTTTTTGCGTTTTTTGAAATTAACTATATTTTTTAGGTTAGCTGGTAGTGAGTTCATCAATGTTGGAATACTGTGAGCTAATTGTCTTCGTCCATATTTGTTAAATACTCCCGGTATTTCGAGAAGTTGTTGTGCACGTCTTCTAGTGTTCTGATTATGACGAATGGGTTGTTGGAAACGTGAGTCATTGTAGTACTCCAGAGCTGCCGTCATCTTAAATATTCTCTTGACGTCTAGAAATTGAAATGGGTTATTGTTATTTTCTATAATTTTTACCAGACGTCGTTGGAGGTTATGTATTTTGTCCAAGTGCGTTTTCGATGCATTTCCCCAAGCCAAAATGCCGTACCGAATTCTCGATTCAGCCAGTGAGTAGTACACTTGCCTTTGGACATCTGTTGTTGTGTACTTTTTCAGATAAACCATCGCAAAAACAGCACTTTTTAACTGCAAGCGCAAACGCTGAATGTGTTCGTGCCAAATGAAATGCTCATCGATGATTATACCTAAATACTTGATTGATGTGACGACCTCAATTGCTTCGCTCCTATGTGTGGTTGGACAGCTTTCATTTTGATGAAAGATATTTATATCTGCCGTTTGTGAACAGAACAAACAATATAGGGCCCAGTTTGGACCCTTGTGGAACGCCATAGATGCTCTTCTTCTCCTCGCTGACTATGTTTGCAATCTTCACCCTAAATGTTCTATCGGATAAATAGTTATTTAGCCACTTTTCTACCTTTCCTCTAATTCCGATCTGACTTAGGCAATCTAGCAGCTTGTCGTGCACCAGCGTGTCAAAGGCTTTACTGAAATCCACAAACATAACTAGTACGTGGTGGTTTTTATTCAAGCCGGTGGTAATAACGTTCGACATCTCTCCCAATAGTCTCCCAGTACTCTTGCCTTTTTGAAAAGCATATTGGTTTGGTTGCAAAACATTGTGTTTACTTATAAATTTCTTTAAGCGATCAACAAAAATCTCCTCCATACATTTTTCGATCACAGGTAAGATCGAAATTGGTCTGTAGTTTACAATTTCTGTCTTAACTCCTCCTTTGTAAATAGGCCGTAGAATTGCTGTTTTAAGCGCCTTTGGTATGAAACCCTGATCAAAACTTTGACTTTCTCGTATACACAAGTGCAGAAATTTCGAACTCAAACTGAGTGTGAGGGATGATATTACGACTATAGAGAAGTCCAAAAAAAAAAGGTCCGGTCCGGGAGCCGTATGGCGAAACCGTTTGACGGACTTGCTTCAAAGTTGGTATACAAGTTTTTTGGGGTAATATCTCGCGGAATTTTTCTAATTTTTGCTGTATCTTTTAAAATAACGGTACCTGCCATACAATTTTTATACCCTATCCTAAGGGTATATTAATTTTGACACATAGTTTGTAACACCCCTTAATATTCGCCGTAGACCCCTAAAAGTATATATATTTATGATCAGGACCAAAACATAAGACTATTTAGCAATGTCCGTCCGTCCGTGCGTCCGTCCGTCCGTCCGTCACCAATTTATAGGCTTTTAAATTAAAGCTAAAAAGCTGACATTTGGAACATATACTCCCTAGGGTAGAGTGTTAAATTTTTTTTAATACGCCCACTGCCACGCCTACAATTTAAAAAAAACAGTTTTAAAGCTAAAGTTAGAGAGATAGAGTGTTGTAATCTTTACAAGATATGTAGGTACTGCCCACATTTACAAGTTTGTCATATAAAGTTTTTTACCACGCCTACGTTTTGTGGGCGTTTTCCACTAAAATGCTGTTTTTTTCGAAAATTATTATAGAAACCGAAAAAAATGTTTAGCCAATATTTTTGCCAATATATCGCGTATACCAAGTTGTCGTTTTTTCAAAAAATATGTTTTTTTTATAAAATTTATAGAATGAAATAAAATTGCACCCATCATTTTCTTAAAGCTTTTTTCTTTGCGGCATATAGGGATATGGATAGGGTATCATACTGTTCGCCCACGCGGACTGTAGCCTTTCCTTATGTTTTTAAGTAAAAATAACTTATGATAAATTTTCTCGAAAATGGTTCCAAGAATTTTGGTCTTGTTTTGTACTTAGGGTACTATACGAGCCGAGGGTATAGCCAAGAATACTGCATACTCAGGAGTTTGCAAAAAATTCGAGTAACGATAATTTATAAAATTGCCAATATCTAAAAATCACTAATAAAGGGAATTCCGAAAATTTTTACTTTATCGTTTACGTATACTAATGTAAGTTTTAATACTAAGTTTATTTACTAAGAGAAAGTTTTGATGTTAAGTTAAATAAATCTGCATACTTCGATTTTTGAAAATTTTTTTTTCTATAACCATTTTTCTTAAATTTAATTCGTTTTCTCAAAAGCGGCCTTACGATTGTGATCTGTTTTTGTTTTTTGGACGATAAGGTTTAATGTAGTCAAATAATAAAAGTAAGAGTTGGAACTTATACTTGTCAAGGGGACTTATGTCCCTGCGCCCGAAATTACATTTAAATCGCTTGTGATGTATAGCTAGGTGGGTTGGTAAACGAGGTGGTGGTTGACCTATGTCCCATGGCAGCAATAGGCACGCTTGCGAATGCGCGGCTTTAGCTCGTCGGTGGGGTGGGGTCTTGCTGCCTTCCTATACACACATCTATTTTTCGTGCCTGTTAGGTTGTTCTGTCTACGAATTGAAGGTACAAGTGAGAAAGAAAAGAGAATAAGGGAGAGGGTGACTCCAGAGAGAATCAGGTGAAGAAAAGAAGATAAGAAGAGAAGAATAAACGAATAACGCTGGTATGTTTCTGGTGTTGCGAAACATTATGGACCTGCCCTACCCACAGGCATCTGGTGGGAGCCTAGATGCACCATGACTATCCTACGTCCTTATTTATACAGGATAGTCCCAAAAGATACTCTCACATGTATCTACCCGATCACAAACCCTTTTACCAATTGATTATAGAGAAAACGAATTCATTTTAAATCACAGCACCGAATTTAAGTTACAAAACATGCTATTGTTCATTTATTTAAATTCAGGAAAGCAACATGTATCATTACAATGCATGTGTAGAAAAATACAGGGGTATTTCATTAGTTAATTAAAGTTAATTTATCGACTATATGTTTGTGCAAATGGATATTCAATATATGTGTATGCATTTTGTTATGTTTCTTTAAATGTATGTAGAAAATGTAGTTTATATATAATAAAAAATGTTTTTTTATAAAATGTTGCCATAGAAATTTTTTTTTTAAACAATTAAAGTACTATTCTATAACTTACTTTTTTTTTTTTTTGATGAAAGATGTGGCCACATGTTTCCTCCGCTGGTGATAGTGTTTGTCCTTTTGCACACTGTTATATTATTTACGAACTTATAATCTCTTAGGCAATATTTTATACTAACACACTTACACTTTTAATTATTCAACTTTTCCAAAAAATATTTTGTTAAGTACATTAATCTCTGTATTTTTTTTTTGTTTATGTATTTAAATATATCAAGATTTGTTTTTATTTAGTTTTTAATAACTCGTAATGTTATGCAATTTTTACAAGATGCGCGAGGAAGCAGCATTACATGAGCGGCGGCCACGTGCTTCAGCTTTTGGTCACTTTTATGAGTCGCAATTCTATTCTGCGTCTGCCAACGTTATATGTGGTACTGTCAGACTGAGCAAGTACTCGGCGTTGCGTCTTGAGCGATGAAATTGTTTGCTATTAGCAACAATTGGTTGAGAGCGAATAAGCACAACAACAAATTAAAGAATTGCGGACGCTCTTGTTTGGTAAGTTCGGTGATCGCGAATATTGATAACGAACGATGCACATCCAAACTTTTTTTTTTGTTAGGCGTCCGCAATATCTGTGGACGATGGTAAAAAGGGGATCAATTACACTCTTTGGCTGACTAATAAAATAATTATAACGTACCTTTCTATGTGTTTTGTTTTGCGTCAAACTTTGTATTTCCGAATATATGAAGGAAATTTATTGTTAGGCTTTTGTTCCATCGAAATTTGGTAGCCAGAGAAAAGGTTACATACAATATTATGTACGAAATTGTTTTAAAATCCTAGGAACAACACATTTTGTCATTTTGTTGCGAACTGAGAGGAATTAAAAATAAAAGGATCCTACTCTTACCTATAGATTAATTTTATTCAACTTAATAATGTTATTTGTTGCAAAAATCCACTTTACAAATTTTGGAAATTGGTAGAACCTTTCACGTTCACTGTCAAGATGGAAAAGAGCGAGTGTGGAATATTAGCTTGTAAAAGCTGAGCTTCATTTCCTGTGTATGAACAACTATAGTTCAGTGGGAGCTGCAGCTGATTGTGTAGATATTTACTTTTTGTTTTATTAGGCTATGATAGCATTGTACTTCCGGTTTGAGTCCAGGACAAGGGAAGCAGCAGTTAAATTTAAAACATAACGAAACACATATTTTGTTTAAGGTATACGCTACAAAGTCATGAATTTTCGTTTCAACTCTTGATTCGAAAAGACATGAGAAAACGGATATCTTCAACCTTCATCTGCTGACTCGACCCATGGCCCTGGAATCAATTCTTTATCGAAGGAACAGTCTTACTTTCGAAGGTCTTTTGCGTGATACACCCCTATTTGTTTGCCATCTAAATTCACCACTTCGTACAGAGAGTTACCAACCTTTTTAGCCACTCTGCACTTAACAAACTTGTTACATAGCTTAGCATTTAGGTGCCTAGAGGCGTCGCTAAGAACAAAATTCCTACGATATACTTCTTCGCCTATTTGGAATTCACGCTTAGAACTTCTGAGGTTGTATGATTTTTCATTCCGAGAATATGCTAGTTTCAGGTTTTCTTTTACTTTAAGTCTTATCATTTCTAGTTTATCATGAACTGGTAGGCACTGAAGCTCACTTTCGTTCAATAATTGCGCCTTACGGAGCAAGTCATATGTACTGGCATGCGTTACAAGATGCCGACCAAACAGTATAAAATATGGTGTCATTCCAGTAGATTGGTGCAAAGAAGTCCACAGTGCTTGCTGGATTTCAAAAAGGTGTTGGTCCCAATCACGCTGATCTTGTTTGATATAGCTTCGAATCGCCGACAAAATCGACTGGTTTACTCGCTCAGACGCATTGGCTTGTGGAGAGTACACTGCATTTCGAATGTGCTTGCAACCGTATTTCAGAAGAAAGCACTGGAATTCCTTAGCAACAAACTGCTTCCCGTTGTCGCTGTGCACAAACTCTGGTACTCCGTATTGACTAAAAACTTTCTGTTCTAAGAATTCTATGACTAGTCGTACATTCGCTTTGTGCATCGCTTGCAAAAACACACATTTTGAGAAAGCGTCCAATACAACGAAGATGAATGCCTTACCGTTTCTAGTTCTTGGATAGGGACCCATAAAATCAACGAAGAGCTTTTGAAATGGTCTATCCAGCTGTTGTTGCGCTACCATGGGAGGTCTCAAAATTTTGTTAGGAGCTTTAGTTTCCTTACACACGGAACAGTTGCGGACAAATGAACATATTTGGTTGGTCATATTTGGCCAGTAGTAAAAACGTTTGACACGATCTAAAGTCTTCATGATCCCTCCGTGCGAACAACTGGGTGGAACGTGCGAACTCTCTATGAGAAACTGCGTCAACCCTGTGGGTATCCACAGTTTCCATTCGAGTTCTGTACTCAGCGAATCACAATTCGAAAAGTTTCGCTTATACACAAACTTGTTGTCAACCACCTTTAGGTCCGGGAAGTTATTTGGATGACTCGCAATAGTTGAAATTAAAGACAAGTATTCAGATGAGGAGAATTCTGAAGAGTTCAAATCTACACATAAATGAGTCGGTGTAGCCATGGGGAGTTCATCTACGAATGCTCGCGACAGAGCATCAGGAACGATGTTTTGTGACCCTTTCTTATGTTTGATGTCAAAGGTGAAAGCTTGAAGCTTAAGAGACCAACGAGCTAATCTGCCACTGAGGTCTTTTAATCCCATGAGCCACTTTAGACTCGCGTGGTCAGTAACAATCGTGAAGGATAATCCTTCGATATAGGGTCTAAATTTCTTCACCGCTTGCACCGCCGCGTAGCATTCCTGTTCAGTGACGCTATAGTTACGTTGACAGGCATTTAGCTTTTCTGAAAAGAAAGCTATTGGCTTTTCGTTTCCGTCTTCATCAAACTGATAAAGTACGCCGCCTATGCCGTAACTAGAAGCGTCACACTGGATAGTAAAGGGTTTTTTAAAATCGGGATTGCTCAATAAGGGAGCGGAGATAAGCGCAGTTTTTAACGCTTCAAATGAACTAAGTGCATCAGAAGTCATCAAAAAGGTCTTGCCTTTCTTGAGAATGTCCGTCAAAGGGCTTGCTATCGAAGCAAAGTTTCTAACAAACCTTCTGTACCATCCGCACAATCCCAGAAAACGTCGAACGTGCTTCTGCGAAGATGGCACAGGAAAGCCTTTAATAGCAGCAACTTTATTCGGGTCAGGCTTTATATGCCCTTGACCAACAATATATCCCAAGTACTTTAGCTCTTTGAAGCAGAAGTGTGACTTTTCTACATTAATGGTTAACTCAGCTTCCCTTAAGCATTCCGCGACTTTGTGTAAAATGGTTATATGAGATTCAAAATCCCTGGAAATAATGAGAAGATCATCTAGATATACAAAAACTTGTTCTCTTAGTGCGCTGGGGATTACTTTATCCATTAACCGACACATCCTTTGGGCAGCATTACACAGTCCAAAAGGCATGACGGTGAATTGATAGAGCGGTCGTCCTGGCACAGTGAAGGCCGTTTTCTCTCTAGACTTTTCCTCCAAAGGAATCTGCCAAAAAGCATCTTTTAGGTCAACACTACTTATGAAGTGTGTGTCCTGGAGGCGGCTTAGCATTCCTTCTATGTGAGGAAGAGGATACGCGTCCTTCTTTGTAAGTGAGTTCACTTTCCGAGAGTCTAGGCACAATCTGTTTTTACCGGGTTTCCGGATTAATACAATGGGTGAGCTCCATGAACTAGAACTCTCTTCAATCACCCCCAAAGAAATCATGCGATCCAATTCCTCATAAATAAGTTCCTGTATCGGCGGAGAAACAGGGTAATGTCTCTGTTTCACCGGTTCGGCATCACTTGTATCGATGATGTGCTCTTCGACTGATGTTTTCCCCAAGCCAAGTTTCGAGAAGGAGGGAAACCTGCTTATAACGTCCTGTAACTTTGACTCTTCAGCTTTAGTTAAGCAATGTATTGGTACTTCTGAGTTGCTTAACGTACTCTCGGTATTTTGCAGCTCAACTATTTCGCTAATGATGTTAGGTGCGATCTGAAACTTCTGCCAAAATTCTATACCAAGATAGTGGCTGAGCGAGCGAGGGAATGAGATACAAATCTAACATTTCCTTTTGAGCACCGTACCTTATCTCTGCGTTAATACGCCCTACAATCGGTTGTGGTTTGCCATCAGCGGTTTTAATAATTGAAGTAAAGTCAATGACTGGTATTTTTAAACTTTGGACGAAAGCGATACAGTCCCTTCCCAGACAGGAGATAGTTGCACCACTGTCTAAAAGCCCTGTGATCCCTTTTCCATTGATTTCGACGGAAGCGTAAGGTCGAGAGTCAGATTTCGAAGTAAGTAGGCTACTGCTGATCATTGATTTAAAAAAATTTCGCTTTTTGTGTCGCGAGCGAAGCTTTTTCAGTTTGCACGGAGTATTAGTAACTTCAATTTCGCTCAGATTAAAAATCTTGGATCGCAGCGCTGTATATCTTCTCAATCTTTCCTCATATGATTGGTTTCGAAATTCCGCTTGTTTGCATCTATTAATATGTGAAGAATTAGCTTGGTTAGGATTTATTTTAATGTCAAATTTAGGGTATGGTATGTCGGGTATGGTATTCGTAGAAGCATCTACTCCGGGAGTGTTTGTGTCGAACGAGACTCCCCGGGAATTGTCAAGTTCGGTTTGGAGTTTTCCCGATTTGTGTTGCACCTTAAGCAAGATAGAACTGTCACACCATCTGTGCCACACCGATAACAGAACAACTTAGTTATTGGTGAGCGACAGTTGACAAAGAGATGTCCTACCTTTTTGCAGTTAAAGCACTTTAGAACCTTAGACGATGATGTGGGATTATTTACCACAAGTGATGAATATGCACCTGAAAGAGCTGAGATGTCATACTCATCTTCAACTACCTCGGTATTATCAGTCATAGTGTCGATTTCATGAACTGCCCTATACTGAAAGTTTTGCCGATTTTGGGCGGGAAATCTTAATTGCAGCATCCGCTCTACCTTTCGACACTCGTCCCTAAACTGATCCAAACTGTGAATTCGCATAGGGTATATGAAATTCATCAACTTTGTGTTGATGTTTGTTCGCAAAATGGTTATAATATCTCTTTCTCGCATAGGGGTTTTGAGTTGGCTTTTCAGTTGCAGTATGGAATTGTAGTAATCCTCGAAATTCTCCTGAGGCATCTGCTTCCGGTCCATGATTCGTTTAACAATTTCGAAATCATTTTCATGACTCCGAAATTGTTTAAACAGTGCTTGTCTTAGCATCGGCCAGTCTCCTCTTGGATAGTTTCGAAGATACTGCCAATACCAGTCCTGAGCAGCCCCCGTCAAGAGATGGTGGAATTGTTTGATGACAGCATTCCATGTGCAATCGTTATTGTTTTTTAACACTTCAACTCTAAAAACGAAGTCTTCGATGGACATCCCTTTCGAGGTGCCATCGAACTTTACTCCCCATCTATCTAGTTGCAGAGAATACGATTCACTTACGCGAATGTTCCTGTTTATGGGATGCTGCGTTTCGAACGCAACACTATAATTGGAGTTAGGATCTGAATAGACATCTTCTCGAAAATTATTATTTGCATTTGGATTGAAACGTTGTGAACGATTGGAAATATCGAAGTAGTCCTGAACATCATCAACGTCATGCAATGTAGCTGTCGGAATTACATTATTAAGATCTGCCATTGCTTTTTGCACATTGGTCTTGATTAACTTTGGAATTAATTCACCTAACGCCGTAGTTACAACGTCTTTGATATGATCATCAAGTTGTTTCATCCTTGATGAGCTACTCGAAATGTACTGAGTTGAATGACCTAGTTGATTTATGGCATCAGCTGGTAAAATGTTGCTAGCGGCATTTCTTGTATTTGCGCTCGCAACATTTGGAATATTGTCAACAAGACCATTAGGAAAAACAAAATCATTTATAACAGAATTACTTGCCGGATCTTCTCTTCCAATCAATGTTGCCATGATTGGACTAGTGACACTTGCTACTGTTGTCGTAGTAATTGGCCTAGCTGTACTGTTTGTTGACACAATATTATTCGGTGCCGTATGAAAGACATTTATTTCGGCATTTTCAATATGTTCGCTCAGTCTTCTGTTAAGAGACACGTTTGGGGTTATTGATACATTGTCACTAGTTTGTGTAGGTGAATGGATTACGGGCTGAGAATTGTTGCCAAAGTCGGAATTCCGTTGGCGTGGGGTATTGGTGTGACGTAAGTCATAGGTAGTCTGAGAACGGGAAGCAATGTTTTTGTTCTGATTTAATTTTTTTTGTTTTGGTATGGCTCCGTTGATGGAGGTATTTCTTAAATGACTCATCGTTCAAAGAGAGATATGAAGTGTGAGAAATCGAATAATTTTTATGACGTAAGTATATTAGTATGAGTACGGTTATAAGAATGGGAAAATTTATGAGAGAACTATGATCATGAATCGTTATAGGGTTTGATCGGTTTTGACATGTGAGGTAAAGTCAGCTGTATTCGTTTTTGTTAGCGGAAAATGTTGAAAAAGAAAGAGCAAAAGGCTGGTAAATTAATTTGACATAATATGTTTCTCTGGACAGTCGAACCTGTTATCGATTAATTAATAAGCTGCAGGGTCAAAGACTCAGAAAAACATATGTTGCAGGTGACATCCTATGGCGGCATAATCTTTAACGATCATATATGTATAAAGATATGATCACGATTTATGGACTCACAGATGTGCTTCCTACACAAAGTCAATTAAAAATAAATCAAGTGCAGCGATGCTTAAATTACATTTAAGTCAGCTATCGGACTCCTTAATCCATTTTTTTATTTTACCTGAAAAGCGGATAGTAAAAAAGCTTACGCAAGAAAGCTTGGATGCACGGTAGGATTACCAGATGTACTTAGGTGCAATTAGTACTATGTTTGCTACTATGCTTTTTGATAAAATCAATCTGATTGACATGTAATCGAAATTGATACTATAGTGAGGGGGTGGCAAAGTATGTCTAGATTCAATTTTCTATGAACCCCTATGACTAACAGGGCTATCTATGCTACCGGCCACACGTTGTTGGGCGCCAATGTGATGTATAGCTAGGTGGGTTGGTAAACGAGGTGGTGGTTGACCTATGTCCCATGGCAGCAATAGGCACGCTTGCGAATGCGCGGCTTTAGCTCGTCGGTGGGGTGGGGTCTTGCTGCCTTCCTATACACACATCTATTTTTCGTGCCTGTTAGGTTGTTCTGTCTACGAATTGAAGGTACAAGTGAGAAAGAAAAGAGAATAAGGGAGAGGGTGACTCCAGAGAGAATCAGGTGAAGAAAAGAAGATAAGAAGAGAAGAATAAACGAATAACGCTGGTATGTTTCTGGTGTTGCGAAACATTATGGACCTGCCCTACCCACAGGCATCTGGTGGGAGCCTAGATGCACCATGACTATCCTACGTCCTTATTTATACAGGATAGTCCCAAAAGATACTCTCACATGTATCTACCCGATCACAAACCCTTTTACCAATTGATTATAGAGAAAACGAATTCATTTTAAATCACAGCACCGAATTTAAGTTACAAAACATGCTATTGTTCATTTATTTAAATTCAGGAAAGCAACATGTATCATTACAATGCATGTGTAGAAAAATACAGGGGTATTTCATTAGTTAATTAAAGTTAATTTATCGACTATATGTTTGTGCAAATGGATATTCAATATATGTGTATGCATTTTGTTATGTTTCTTTAAATGTATGTAGAAAATGTAGTTTATATATAATAAAAAATGTTTTTTTATAAAATGTTGCCATAGAAATTTTTTTTTTAAACAATTAAAGTACTATTCTATAACTTACTTTTTTTTTTTTTTGATGAAAGATGTGGCCACATGTTTCCTCCGCTGGTGATAGTGTTTGTCCTTTTGCACACTGTTATATTATTTACGAACTTATAATCTCTTAGGCAATATTTTATACTAACACACTTACACTTTTAATTATTCAACTTTTCCAAAAAATATTTTGTTAAGTACATTAATCTCTGTATTTTTTTTTTGTTTATGTATTTAAATATATCAAGATTTGTTTTTATTTAGTTTTTAATAACTCGTAATGTTATGCAATTTTTACAAGATGCGCGAGGAAGCAGCATTACATGAGCGGCGGCCACGTGCTTCAGCTTTTGGTCACTTTTATGAGTCGCAATTCTATTCTGCGTCTGCCAACGTTATATGTGGTACTGTCAGACTGAGCAAGTACTCGGCGTTGCGTCTTGAGCGATGAAATTGTTTGCTATTAGCAACAATTGGTTGAGAGCGAATAAGCACAACAACAAATTAAAGAATTGCGGACGCTCTTGTTTGGTAAGTTCGGTGATCGCGAATATTGATAACGAACGATGCACATCCAAACTTTTTTTTTTGTTAGGCGTCCGCAATATCTGTGGACGATGGTAAAAAGGGGATCAATTACACTCTTTGGCTGACTAATAAAATAATTATAACGTACCTTTCTATGTGTTTTGTTTTGCGTCAAACTTTGTATTTCCGAATATATGAAGGAAATTTATTGTTAGGCTTTTGTTCCATCGAAATTTGGTAGCCAGAGAAAAGGTTACATACAATATTATGTACGAAATTGTTTTAAAATCCTAGGAACAACACATTTTGTCATTTTGTTGCGAACTGAGAGGAATTAAAAATAAAAGGATCCTACTCTTACCTATAGATTAATTTTATTCAACTTAATAATGTTATTTGTTGCAAAAATCCACTTTACAAATTTTGGAAATTGGTAGAACCTTTCACGTTCACTGTCAAGATGGAAAAGAGCGAGTGTGGAATATTAGCTTGTAAAAGCTGAGCTTCATTTCCTGTGTATGAACAACTATAGTTCAGTGGGAGCTGCAGCTGATTGTGTAGATATTTACTTTTTGTTTTATTAGGCTATGATAGCATTGTACTTCCGGTTTGAGTCCAGGACAAGGGAAGCAGCAGTTAAATTTAAAACATAACGAAACACATATTTTGTTTAAGGTATACGCTACACGCTAGTGCTGTTTTTGAGAAAACGCAATTTTTTAAAACTTAAAAAGTGATTTTATGTAGCGAGATAACTTCGAATGACGCAGCACTTTATAATGTTTGGGAATTTTTATTTAAGAAACACGTTTAGTAATCTTGTTAAAATTTTCTTTCATGGATTAGAAGAGATGTCATTTTCAAAGGTGATAGCAGAGTAGAAATCTTTGTTTTGCATTGTTATGAGTCATTCCATCACGTCTAAAGAACTCAAGACTTCTTGCACAAGTTGCATAGCATTCAAGACGCTACTTGCGTTACCTTTCATCACAGTATTATATCCGTACATCGTAACCCACTCCACTTTACGAATGGCGGAGTTCGAGCGTAAGATTGCACGCAGCCTGTTAAGGGCATCAATATTTCATGTACAAATACCAAAGTCAACCTATTTTATTTTCATTTTACTGAGTCTCCAACAGTGAATCTTCCTCTGACATTTGTCTTATGAATACGCCGTCCGATGCAATGACACCAGAAATCCGTCTGCGATAAAACTACCATGTGAACTTTTCTCAGAGTCGAGACTACGATGCACGCCGACAGACCAAACTACTGCGCCGGACATTTTTAAAAAGTCTGCGTCTTTCCTTCTCTCAGGAGAATCGACTGCAGGCTGCTTGGTGTCCTTTTGGGCTAAACTGTGTTGGGCTTAATTCGACATCATCAATTGTCCTGCTTGTGGTGAGGAGGATGACACAGTAGAACAATTCCTCTGTAGTTGACCCGCATTTTTGCTCGCATCAGATGGCGGATTTTTCGGGCCCTTCATCACTGAAGCTCCTTCTAATCTTTCTTGGTAAGGCGGGAAAACTGAGTGCAGTAATGTAAGGTGTCTTCATGGTAGCACAATGGATTAGTAGTTGTGTCTGAGCGCTCCATAGGATAGTTGCAAACTCCGGCAAAAGAAGAAGAAAAGGCTCTATTTTGGAACTCTCATCCGCTCCGGGGATCCTTAGCCAATTTCATACGCCACCTGTTTTGGTTAATGTTGATGATACCTGGGATTGAAATACGAAAAGGCAGCTGTAAGCGCCACACTTGACTTCATCCTAAGAAATCATCTGCTGCTGTCCGAAAACAGAAAGGAGTACCATAGTGAGAGGGCAAAGCTACATCGATATAGTTGCAACATATAGATTGAATGATCACCAACGCTTATAGTTAGAGCTCTAGTCCTGATAGGGACATCATTATAAAGGGTGTTTTCTTTAGAGCTATAGAACTTCGAATTAAAATGAAACACAAAAAAACGTTTTTATGTCCATCAATTTCAATTTTATCACACGATCTTGGTGGCCAATCGACAGGTCCATTCCGCGATATTATGCGCTAATCGAATGTTTCCTTCAATAAATCGGTTGTGACGTGCGCTGTGTGGCATGTATTGCCGTCTTGTTGGAACCACATCTCGTGCCATCCAATTCGGGAACAAAATAGTCGGTTATCATGGCTCTATACCGGTCTCCATCAACGGTAACTGACTCTCCAGCATCATTTCGGAAGAAGTATGGCCCAATGAGCACACCAAACAGTCAGTTTTTGTGGATCTAATGGCGCTTCAAGGGTCTCATGTGGGTTCTCTTCACTCTAAATGCGGCAATTTTGCTTTTTGACGCAGCCATTCAACCCAAAATGAGCCTCATCACTGAATAACATTTTGCGATGAAAATCAGCGAACTGAAACATTATTTTTGAAATACCACTTATAATGAAATGGCAAACCAAACTGAACGTAAATGACATTAGAGTTGCCAGATGACCACAAAATGTCAGTTTTATCTCTATTCGAAAAACCAACCTCTAACATTATCTATTATGCGACAACAGCATAATAATCCAATGTAATCTTTCACAGATGAGATCTAGCATCTACTGCCTACTTTCTTGAACCCAAATATATATTTCCTTCTTTTTGCAATGATTTTATTCTCTATCGCAATACTTTTGCACGAAGAGTGTCAAGAAAATGTATTCAGCAAAACATTTTGAAAAAAAAAATACCCATCACATTTTTTCCGAAGTGCCTACTTCCATCATCATCCTATCCTACCCCACAATTGCCATCTTTTCCATTCTTTTTTTTTTAATTTAAAACTGTTTCTTTGTACAAACAATTAGATGTACAAATAGAATGCATTCAACTATCCAACACAAAAAAAATGTCAATAAAAAATATATCTCCAAATCAAAAGCCCACAAAAGATATTTAAGAAAACACAGAGAGGTTCATGTTCCAGGAAACAATTACCAAAGTCCTATTTGCATTTATTTTCACAAAGACTCTGTCTTTTGAGCCATCCATTAGTTAACTCTATTTTCATAGACCATGTTCGGCTGAGATTAGTTCATCATCATTCCCTGAATCCGAATAGGGTAAAATAGCCTATTGTTGGCACCCCTCCAATGATTTGCACATGCACTTTAAAACAGTGTTAGGCATAGTGTTTTCAAGATTTTTTACTCAAATTCGCTTACACTACTATTCCTTGAACATATTTCGTAAATCTGGCAGCACCTTTGTATTTCGTTACGTTGGCAGTACTAACTTAAATACATTTAACAAACTGTCACAAATCTTTCCCGCCTTTTTTGCATAAGCGTTAACGATTTGATAAGGGTAGCAGTGAAAAAGAAGTGTCTGTTTTTCTTAGCAGAGTTCAAAAATTTGCCTGTTTCTAGAAGTTTTCCTGTAATTAAAAGACTCAATTTAAGGTATTTTTGTTTAAAACTTATTAAAATATGTTATTTATAATGTTATTAATGGTGCCAATAATGGGAAATGTAATCAACAAATTTCCAAATGTTGGCACTGTGCCCGTCATTGGTAGTAGTGCCGATTACCCGGTTATGGGCACTGTGCCAATCATTGGGTTGAGCCGATTACTGGCACAAATTACACTGCCCATCATTGGAAAATTGAGAATTAAGAGACTATTTTCATGTCCTCTTTTTCCTTTTTTTAATAAATTATTTATTAAAATTATCTTTAGATGCCCAGTGTTCGGAAAATGCAAATATATGAAAAGAATTATGATGAAAGCTTAATTCAAACTGCATTACAAGCAATTAAAAGAGGTATGCCCAAAAAAACAGCGTCTACAAAATTTGGTATTCCAAGATCGACGCTACAATTTAGGTTGAGCGAAAAGTTCTCAAAGGTTAGACCAGGTCCTAATACAATTCTAACCGACGAAGAAGAACAAATACTCGTAAAATGGATCAAAGAATGTGGCAGAAAAGGGTTTCCACAAAGAAAATTTGGCTTAAAGATTAGCGTTCAACAGTTCTTAATCAAAAACAAGAGAGCAAACCCGTTTAAGGATAATTTCCCCGGGGAAAAATGGTACTCGTCGTTCATCAAAAGACATCCAGATGTAGCACTTCGAGTGTCCGAACCTGTTATAAGTGCAAGTGCTAATGTGTCTAAGGACAACATTAAAAGTTGGTTTGAGAAAATAGAAATATACCTTAAAGATGAAGGGTATTTTGATATACTGCAAGATCCAAAAAGAATTTTTAACGGTGATGAAACCAATTTTCAGTTATGCCCCAAAAACGAAAAGGTTCTTACCGGAAAGGGAAACAAAAATGTTTATGAAACTGACTACGCGCAGGCAAAAACTGCAATAACAGTTATGTTTACATTTTCTGCGGCCGGTGAATGTACTCCTCCAATGATAATTTATCCATATAAAAGACTGCCAGTGGAAATTCTATCATCTGTTCCAAAAGACTGGGGAGTTGGTAAAACAGAAACAGGTTGGATGAAATCTGAGGTGTTTTACGAATACATCGGTAATGTATTGTATCCTCATTTAAAAAAACAAAACGTGCTGTTTCCTGTAATATTGTTTGTTGATGGTCACCAAAGCCATTTGACTTTTGAAATTAGCATTTTATGTAACCAGTTGCAGATAATATTAGTAGCTTTGTACCCAAATGCAACCAAATGAATTATTCAACCAGCGGATGTATCCGCCTTCAAGCCACTCAAAAATGAATGGAGGAAGGCTGTATTGCGTTGGAGACAAAATAGTCCAAACGAGGCTCTGACAAAGTTTAATTTCGCCTCTGTTCTTAAGGAAGCAGTCGATTCCTTAAAAACAACTGCAATCTCAAATGGTTTTGTAGCATCCGGCTTATATCCCAGGGATAGTGACAGAATAGACTATTCCAAGTGCTTAGGAAAATGTATGAATGAGGAAAGAAGTGACCAAGAAGCAATATCTCAAAACGGTAAAATGGATAATGAGACTTTTCAAAAATTGTTAACAGCGGATCTAATGCAAAAAGTTAAACAAAATAAAGAACCTGATGATAGCAGTGAGCTCAAGAGCTTACGAAAGCTTTGGAAATATGTGTCTACGAAATCGAGCATAGAAAACTCAGACTTAACGGTAAATAACAATAATTCATACGATAAGGTCTGTTTAGATGTAGAAACAATACCAACAGAAAATGAAGCTGTTAATGCATCAGACGAAACTATTATCCAATCGCCTTTTGACATAGAAACAATGCCTATCATTTTTCAGAGCGAGTTTCCAAATTCAGAAGACGATCCTATGTCATGTACCAGCAAAGGAAAAGATTCGGTTCGTAAGATCTGCTATAAAAAACATAAGGAAAGGCTACAGTCCGCTTGAGGCGAACAGTATGATACCCTATCCATATCCCTATATGCCCCAAAGAAAAAAGCATTAATAAGATGATGCATTTTATTTCATTTTTTTTCATTCTATTATTAAAAAAAATAAAAAAAATTGTTTTTTTTTGGAAAAACGCCCACAAAAGGTGGGCGTGGCCAAAAACTTTGTATGGGCGATATGTTGCAAAAAATATTGGGTAAATATTTTGTTAAACAGTTTTTTTCGCTTCCTGTGTAAATTTTGGAAGAAAACAGCATTTTAGTCAAAAACGCCCACAAAAAGTAGGCGTGGCAAAAAATTTTATATGACAAACTTATAAAGGAGGGCAGTGCCTACATATCTTCTGAAGGTTATAACGCTCAATCTCTCTAACTTTAGCTTTAAAATGTTTTTTTCTAAATTGTGGGCGTGGCAGTGGGCGTATTAAAAAAAATTTTACACTTAACCATTTCGGAGCCCTAGGGAATATGTGGTCCAAATTTCAGCTTTCTAGCTTAATTTTAAAGGCCTAAAAATTGCGTACGGACGGACGGACGGACGGACGGACGGACATTGCTAGATAGTCTTAGGATTTGGTCCTGATCATAAATATATATACTTTTATGGGTCTACGGCGAATATTAAGGGGTGTTACAAACTATGTGTCAAAATTAATATACCCTTAGGATAGGGTATAATGATTTAGAGATCCTAAAAGATCTCATTTGTAGTGATTCAGACGATTAGAACGTGCTAACTGAAGTAAAAATTAAAAAAAGACTGAAATATATACCACAAGATATATGTGCCAATAATAGGACTGAGGAATGCCAATGAATGGCAAATAGTGCCAATAATTGGTGAAAATGGACTTTGCTTTAGTTTACTGCCTTTTTGTTTATGTTTTTAAAGAAATTTTATGTTTTGTTTATGTTTTTTATTAAAAAATACCTTAAGAAAGGTAAATGAATTGATTTAAAATTATTGGAATGTTTTATTTTATGTTTACACTGACATAAAGACGCAAGTTTTACTAACGTGCCAACCATTGGGTGGTTTACCCTACTTACAAAATAGACTTGCACTTATCTACATGGAGGATAGGTTATGGATACAAAGTCACTGATATAACCATCGAAAGCAATTATGCTCGGTAAAATTGTGTGCCCTTTTGTTTTTGCAAAGATTCCTAAATCAGAGAGACGATAGCTAGATTTCCTGCTATTCAGTATCCTTTTCATAAATTAACTTCAGTTAACCGTGAATACAAATAAAATTCCATTTTCACAGATCCATTCGTTAGGGTTCACTCAGCACAATGGAGGAGCAACAGCAGTAGCATTACGACCAATAGGGTCTAACGTATAAAGGCTTACAACGCACAACAATAGTATGGCACACAACCATAACAATAATCAAAAGGATATTCGTAATCGTAAACAATTTCACACAAATTCCTCTGCTACGAATACAAAATTTTCTCCTCTCGTCCTAGTACAATGGACTAGGTTAGGTTAGGTTAGGTAGTCGTTGCTATTGTCGTCGTCGTCGTCGTTGTCGGCGGCGGCGGCAATTTGCAAAGCATGCATATTTGCTTCTCTATGCCGGCGCTGGACTGTTGTGTGGCGAACTTTTATTTAGTGTCATATACGGTAAACGTAACACAGAGTTGTCGCTGTCTTATTTTATCCTCTTATTTTTTTTCTGTTCCTAACTTCCGCTTTGCTGATTTTAATTGGATTCGAATGGATGCAAGCGCGCTCGTTCTATGATTCGATTAAATTTTTTGAATTTTTCACTTCGTTGGAGAACTACTATGCTTTTGTCGGGCTTGACTGGACGTGGAATTTATGGAGGAGTTTTAATCGAAAAAAAATCAAAATCAAAATCAAAATATAATTCCAATCGACCTTTCGGATTAAACGGAGGCTTAACCGAGCTACAAGAAAAATATTTACTTAAACTTCCTAGTGGCAGTGGCAGTGCCGGGTAGGTAATAGCATTTGTTCTACGCCAAAGGATGGCACACATCCATCCATTAACACCGAAACTTACTTGTATTTTAAACACAATTTGATTATGCGTCTCCGCCTAATCTATTTTTACCTTTATACGTGCTCTTTGCCAGATATTTGCCTATCCTACGCGCCTATCTATTATAATTTAATTTAAATGAGGATTTAATACGGATCAACCTTTGTGGTGTACACGTGTAATTTATGCAAAGTTTGTATGCTCAGCGTAGGCGTACGTGTAAATTATGTGTATACGTATGTATGCTGCGTAGCTGAGTAATAAAATCAAACAACATAGGGGTGGTATGTATCTGCCTTGCATTATACTCTGTTTCCAATGTCAATGTGATGATTCTATAAAGTGGGATCGGATTAATGATAATCAGGTTTGCGAGAATTTGTCTCCCACCCCCGACGCACGGCCCGGCAGAGAGCGTGGCGAACGGTGTAATTTGTTAATCAATGTGTCAGTCAGCTTTAATTTACAAATGTGTCATATTGGTACTAGGCAATTGTGGTATGGAGGTAATGGAGATGAGGATGCCCCAATGTGTGGTCTAGGAATAAGGACTTAATTTGATGTCGATGGAATGGACCTTTGTATCTAGAGGTGGACGATTTTGATTGACGAAGATACGTTGTGTGCTCAAAAATATATCAATCTTGTCAAAAATACCAGTATCATCAGTTAATATAAATTTTTTTATGCAAAGTGGGAGGATCATTAGTACAGGGTGATCCAAGTAGAGATACTTTTTTCAATAGCCTTTTTTGACAGATCACGTGTGAGTCGTGTCACGCTGTCATGTTATTTTTGTTTAGTATTGTTTGGCATTTCATAATGGAAAGACTTACGCGTGAACAACGTTTACAAATTGTTCAACTTTATTATGAAAATTCACGTTCTGTTTCGTGCACTTCGCTCAACTTATGGTCAACATAAACGGCCTACTGAGCGTACTATTCGCAACACCATCACCCATTTTGAGACCCAGCATTTATTATTGGATAATATTCGACCGAATAGACCACGTCCAGCACGCTGTGAAGAAAATATAGCGGCCGTAGCTGAGAGTGTACACGAAGACCGTAGAGAGTCGATTCGGCGCCGTTCGCAGCAACTCGGACTGACGTATGGAACGACTTGGCGCATTTTACGTCAAGATCTTTTCATTTCATGCATCTTAAATCTAGTACAATATTTTGTTCTCTTACCTGCGAAGCCAGATAGCTTATCTGCAGGAGGTTATTCTTCAGATTCCGTTAATATTTCTGGTATCATCAAAAAGATTGGTAATTTTAATTAAGTGCATTAACATAAATTTGATTGTAATATTTTTGATTAAAAAAAGTTTTTAAAAACATTCATAAACATTTTAAAAAGACAGCTATGAACGGTAATTACATAAACATTACGTTATACTTTCTAGGAAATATTGCTTTAATCTCTTCTTTCTTACGTTCACATGATTTAAATTACGCAAATTATTAGGAAGATTATTTAGGATGTTTGGTATGGTGTACATCAGCTGACGCTTGCCGTACACATTGTTGAAGGATGGGAGTTGTTAAAGCCCTTCTGCTCGTCTTCTGGTGTTGAAGCCGTGATTGATTGGAGTTCGAAACCTTTCATCGTCACAGTACTCCAACGCTGCTGTCATGTTATATATCTGCTTCACTGTGAGAACTTTCACTCTACCGTCTACGCTGTTTCTTCCCGACAGCAATTTAATCGCTCTGTCTTGTATATTCTGAAGCTTAGAAATATGTGTATCTGCTGCACCTCCCTACGCTAGTATGCCGTATCTCAGTCGTGACTCGACAATAGCGTGGTACACTTGTTTTTGTACACAGCTTGAAGACTTATACTTCAGGCAAGCCAATGCAAACAGGGATCCTTTCAGCTTCATTCGTAGATCATTTATGTGTGATTCCCATAGAAAATGGCTGTCGATCGTTACACCCAGATATTTGTACTTATCTACGACATCTATAACCTGGCAGTTGCTTGGATTGGTGCAGTTGTATGATTTAATGTTTATTTGTGACTCTGGGTACTGTGGGCTACGAATATGTAATAATTTTGTTTTTGCCGCATTTACTACGATCCCATTATCATGGCACCATTTTCCTGCTTCGTCGAACTCTGCTTGCATCATCCTCGTTGCTTCTACGATTGATCTGTGGCAAACAACAATTGCTGTGTCGTCTGCATATGCGAAGGGATAGCTCATCTTAAAGGATTTTAATAATTCATTGGTGTATAGAATGAATAAGAGGGGACCAAGTTTAGAGCCTTGTGGGACTCCATACTGCACTGTATTGGCTTTACTGCATTTGCTTTTGATTCCCACGCGAAAAGTCCTCATTCTGAGGTAGTCTCTCAGCCAATCTGCCAGTTTTCCTCTAATTCCTATTCTCTCCAATGCATCGATGAGTTTGTTGTGGTCCAGGGTATCGAATGCTTTGCTAAAATCTAGGAAAAGTACTAACACGTGGTGATTTTTGTTAAGACTGGTGTTAACTAAATTTGCGAAATCACCAAGAAGCTGGTTGGTGCTTTTTCCCTTCTGGAACCCGTACTGATGCTTGCTTAATAGCTTATGCTTATCAATAAATTTCCATATTCGATCTGCTACGATTTGCTCTAAGATCTTTTCTATCACCGGCAATATTGCAATCGGACGATAGTTAGCTATCTCATGTTTGTCTCCTCCCTTGTAGATAGGTCTAACAAGTGCCTCTTTGAGCTTTTTTGGCACAGTGGACGTATTAAAACTCATATTGATAAAATTCGTAATTATGGGCGCAAATATATGAGCGTTGGATTTTATGTCAATTGCTCTAATACCATCTGTCCCAGGTGCCTTTTGGATATTTAAGCGAGCTATAAGATTTCCTACCTCTACAGAGTCTGTGTCTCCCAAATAAATTGTGTCCCGTAAACATATAGTTTGATGGCTTGAAGTTGTTGTATTACATACGTGGATTATTGATGCTGCTTTTTGGGAAAATAAATTCGAAAATGTATTAGCCAATCCAGCAATATTTGTATTGGGTGGAAAGTTTTTCACAATTGTTTCATCTAATGAAGGCTTCCTTCTTCCCAGTACTTCATTGATGAGTGCCCACGTTTTTTTGGGATCACACTTCACTTCCTCAAATTTAATTTTGTAGTATTGTTCCCGGCTTTTACAAATTTTTTTATTTACTCGGTTGCGAAATCTTTTGTAATCAGTTTCATATGATACATTGGTTCGATTATTTTTCCACCTGCGATACAATCGGTCCCTCTCCTTGCAGGTCTCTATGATGTCCATTGTAATCCAATCGGTATTTTTTCTCAGGGTTTTCTCCTTACAGATGACTGTCGAGTTTGTGTATATATCGCCCATTTTTTGAACAAGTGAATCAAAAATAGTTTCGGTGTCCGTTTCTGCTAATATCGAATTCCAGTCGGTAGCTCTAATCATATCATTCACTTTTCTAGTTCTAATGTGCGATCGCAATGTTTGGGCATTTTCTGTCGCACACACATCATAGATACAATAAATAGTGCTATAGTGATCTGAGATGTTGCTTTCAACTATAGCCGAAAATATTTTTACCACCGATAAATTAACCAATATGTGGTCAATCAATGTGCAGCTGCCTATATTTAAATCTATTCTGGTTGCTTTTTTAATGACGTTACGAAGACCATTTGAAGCCAGCATTGCCTGATAGCTGAGTACATGATTATTTGCACTATCTTTTATATTTATGTTCATGTCGCCCAAAATGATTATATCGTCATTTGCTCCTTTTTTGCTTGTAATTTGCAAGAGTTCATCAACAAATTCATTTTCAGAATGATTCGGCGGTCTATAAAGTCCACAGACTATTTTCTCTTTCCTATTTGTTTTAATTTTCACTGTTAAGTTTTCATACGATACAGTCTCAACATTTAAACTTTCGTAGTTCATATGGTTTTTAATATACATCGCAATACCTCCACCTTTTCTTTTATCTCTATTTGTAAATTCTGAACAGAAACAATCAATACAATACAGACAATTTTCCTCTTTTTTATACTTATCTCCACTAAAACAATTACATCGATATAATTCAGAATCGGACTTACATTTGCACAAAAAACTTCCCAATTTTTCCTCAGTGACCTTATGTTCAGACATAAACAACTAAAATTCAATTTCTCTAATTCTTTTTTTGTTTGATAAAAATCAGAGAATTTCATAAAATTCAAATCAAACAGATCTTCTTCGATATTGTCACTCTCATCCATATCCATAAGCACATAAAACAATTTGATCACTAATACATGTATGTATACAGTTAAATTAATTGCGTCTGACTTTATTTATATCAGTCATAGACTGTATAAACAATGCCTCCACATTTTCCTCTCTTCGCACGTATACTTTTCCAGCGCTCTCCCACACAAATCTCCACCCTTCCTCTCGCGCCTTCTAAAATTGAAAGCGTACAAAATACAGCTTGTGCAACAACAGAAGCCGCTCGACCTTCCCAAGCGACAGCGCTTCGCTCTATGGGCTCTTGAAAAGTTCCAAGAAGATCCGACGTTTTCGAGGCAAATTTTGTTTAGCGATGAGGCCCATTTCTGGCTCAATGGGTATGTAAACAAACAAAATTGCCGCATTTGGGACGAAGAGCAACCTGAAGAGATTGAAGAACTGCCACTTCATCCAGAAAAAACAACGGTTTGGTGTGGTTTGTGGGGCGGTGGAATCATCGGTCCATATTTCTTTAAAAATTATGCCGGTGCGAACGTAACCGTCAATGGCGACCGTTATCATGCCATGATAACCGACTATTTTATGCCTGAAATTGAAGCTCGTGATCTCGGCGCCACTTCCCACACATCGCATCAATCAATGGACTTATTGCGAGAAATTTTCGGTGAGCACATAATTTCACGTTTTGGGCCGGTCGATTGGCCACCAAGATCATGTGATATCACACCGTTAGACTTTTTCCTGTGGGGATATGTAAAGTCAAAAGCTTATGCCGACAAACCCGCTTCGATTCAGGCCTTGGAGGAAAACATCACGCGTGTCATTCGCCAGCTACCAGTCGAAATGCTCGAACGAGTGATCGAAAATTGGACTCAACGGATGCACCATATGCGATGTAGCAACGGTCAACATTTGATAGACATAATCTTCAAAAAATAAATGTCAAAGAATGTTCTTTCAATGATAATAAACATTCTCCATTAAATTTGAATTTTCTGTGCTTTTTTCTTTAAAAAAGTAGGGAACTTCGAAATGGATCACCCTTTATGATCAAGGTCGAGTATTTTATAAATAAAATGTAAAAGTGTTCTGTAACTTAACTCTTTAAACAGACTCATATGCATTCTGCCTTTACAAACAGTAAAGGTCACCAAGTGGAAGTCAGAGGGACGGACGAAAGCTGCAACGTATCTCGATATCCCACCGAACTCTGTGAGGCCGTAAGTGACAGCGTCCGAACAGGGTAAGAAAAACTTCGTCTTAAGCTATGATGTCAACCATACCAACTCGCGGTTACTCTTTGATATGCAGATAGGCCCTCGGTATAGGAAAGTTTTCAAATAACCCAAGAAGAGCGAACTGGGAGGAGTTCAAAAAATACTATAGGAGATTGAAATCACCTGCAAAAGAGAGATTTCACTACCGGACAAGAAGTCAAAGTTATAGCCGAATGGCTTAGGTTAGGTTAGTTGGGTTGGCGATAAGAAGAAGAGTCTCCTTATAGTCAAAAATATTGTCATTCTTGAAATTTAATTTCAACCTGTGGGTTCCTAGGAAGTTGTGGCCGGTTAGAGCACCTATCAGACAGTGATGCTCTGTCATACTGTAAGAGCTCCTATTATACTCTGGCAATAGTTTCCGTGATCCACCACAAGTGGCTATCGATTTCCACGTATTATTGGCCTTCATTCTGATCTTGCATTCCCCTTATGCTCGGTCATGATTCATTTCAAACCTTTTCTTGCTAGCTCGTCGGCCATCTCATTAGCGGTTATGTCTCTGTGTCCAGGAACCCAGCAAAGATATACCTTGTGCTGTGAGCCAAGTTTATTTAAGTTTAGTGCGACAGTGATGAACCAGCTTTGATTTAATTTCGACAGCATTTACTATGGCCGCATTTAATGCCGCTTGACTATCAATGGATATAGTAATATCATCCTGTGGTATTGCTTAAATTGATATAGTGTGAGCCGCTTCCGCGATTGCCAGAACCTCAGCTTGGAAAACACTACAGTGACTAGGGAGTCTAGACTGGCAACTGTTCCACAATCCATCTTTGATCCATCAGTGACGGTTGAATGGTCTGTCAAAGTTACATGTAGTCAGAGCTGACGTTGTCTCCTATATACATTTTCAGAATCTGTGCATGCCGTAGGAGACCTGAATTCCAGCTTGCTGATCCTCAAGGTTCTCTTCGCAGCTGATTCATAGAAGAATAGATCCAAGGGTAGCTAATTTAGAATAGTTTCCAGCGCAGCTTTGTCCCTATGCCTGCTAGTAATCTGTATTTTTGTCAGCAACTTGAGATTAGTTCTTCGGTCTGCAGTTTGCCACCGGACAATACTGCCATATGTGAGTAAGTCAATTACCTTACAGGGGTGCTCTCTAGTGCCTTCGAAAAATCCTGCCTCAAACAGCGGCAAAAGAGGAAAGAAACGCTCCTTGTGTAACTCCACAATTGTGGAGCTCATTAAAAGCTCAAGATCTTGCTGGAACCTTGAAAAAGAGGGTCTCATCGAATGGAGGACCTACAAGAAGAGCGTAAGAATCCTTAAGAAGGAGATCAGACACGCTATGAAGAACTTGTGGAGAAGTTTTTGCGAATCGACATAATCGGCAACGGAACCGTCTCGTCACAAGAAAGTCCTAGCCAAAGCATCAATACTGGTGTCTTCGCTTAGGAACACCAACGTTAGTGGACTAATTTCCATGAGGAAACGTTAAAATTACTGACGGAGACTCACTTCCTAGGATGCATAAGGGCTGTTATTTATTTGTGCTGCTACTGCCGTAGTTTGCCGCTCTAAAGCTGCATTTATTAAAGATAAGGCTTCCTTAAGATTTACAAAAGGCGTAGACTTAAAATAAGAGACGTAAAGTAAACAAAAGAACAAAATTACCTTGATGCTCACCAATAATGCGAGGATCGGAAGAAAAGCTTACCACAGTTGTGGCCACTGATAATCATGATGCCGGCAGGAGTTCACTTTGTTCACGAAGGAGGACATATGGTTCTTTTTACCTGTCTCGCGCGACATGACTTTCATTCCCATGAACGTGTAGCCAGGCTCAAAGGTAGGCATTTTATATTTTTTGCTACATACTACTGCGGCCAAATCACGTAAATCAAAATCGATGCAATGAGACCGTTTGGACATTTTTATTCAGAGACAAAAACGTCAAAAAGCTGTTGGCCTATCATTTTCAGTTTACACCATTACACAAGTGTATATGGCAAAGGAACATGAGTAAGGTTCCGCTCTTAAAAAAAAATGTTTAATACACATTACGTGACGGACATTAAAGAACGTTATGAGTTTTCTTTAGAACATGGAAATTAAAAATCCTTATAAATACCTCAAGCTACGGATATCTCTTCGTATTTATCGATACCGATTTAACAATTTCGCAAATAGGGTCATGGAAAGTCGTTAATCCCTAACAGTGAACCTCATCTTTTAGCGATTATACTAAAAGCTATTCATCATTGTGCTGGTCAGGTTTCATCGCACTCACCGCATGTGAAAGGAATGTGAAATGCGGCATCATCATTATCAGTCTTGTAAGATGAACTTGGTTTTCGGCACTTGACTTTTGAAATGTAAAAACCTAACTATATCTTTTTTTATTGCAATTTAGCAAAAAAAAAAAAAGCAATTAGCACCATCTTAGCTAAGAGAAAATTTGAGTGATTGATGCAGTTGAGTATTTGTTTTAAGTTGCAAATGAAAGTGAACGGTTTGAAGATATATAGATCGTTTCAACTGGCTTTGTAGAATTTTAAACACTCAAAGAAATAGGCATCACAATTAGCACAAGCTGCAAAACATCCCTTATTGCAGCAATACGGACCGATTCAAACGATAGCAAATAAAGTGTGATTTTCTAATCAGCGCCCATCAGTCCGTCGACCGATGAACATGTCACATGCTCTGTACCAGCCTGGTCCCATAGATTTATTTGACTGTAGAGTGATTTCGAAATTAAAACTGGAAGGATTGAGTGCCTTCCAAGAGTAAGGAAGTATGAAACGAACTATACCTTAAATGGGTATGCAAAAGTTTATAGCTGAAGTGGGTATGATAGAATCAAATGTAATTCTAGTGGCCATAGGTTCTCACCAAAACCATACTTTCGACCAAGACTATTTTGTGGGTTTTTTCGCAAGGATGGAAATATGTTTCCTAACCTAAGTTAGACAAGCTGGGTTCTTGTATAGCTAGCATAGATGATGTTTCGCAGACTTTATTTCCTCTAAAATAATTTGCAAAGAATCGTAGCCTTTTACTCATGTTTCCAATGATTCAGTTTTTTTGTGATGAGCGCCCGTATTTGACATATTTTAAGAAAGACTAGGGACTTTGTCCTTTTGGTTTTGTCAATATTGGGCCACAGACGTGTGGATATGTCGCAACTGCAAGTGTTTCGCTATTGTTCCTTAGCTAAATGTGAAATGATACCGTCAATGAAACTCGTAGCGGTGTTGCAAGGCGATACACCTGTCTGTCTGCTAGTAGCGGGTTCCATTCAGAGCCGTAGCTAGGTAGTAAATTAATTTTTTCATTCCCTTCCACCCCAACGTGTCAGGGAACACAGCAGACTAGAACTGCCTAATGACCTTTAGCCCTGAGTGACAAAATGCAGTCTGTTACGCATCTCGCGTATACAAGGTTAGATTGCTTTATGTATCACTGGACTGATGGTTATTTCCATTTCTGGTAGTAACATCGACAGTCTGTGCTGCTTTCATAGCTGAATACCATGAAAGATGCTTCATTGATCAGTCAGCCGATAAGAATGTTTAATAACAAGTGCCTCAACGAAGACGCCAGCATCCGTACCTTTGACGGGCTTTGAATCATCTATGTTTTCAAAGCTCCTCCAGTTTAAAGATCTCAATATATGCTTGAATGTCCGAAATAACTAGTCCTCCAAATTTTGGTCACACTTAGTCTAAGAGACACACAAACAACAAGATTTGGTGCATTCTCGAACGACATTTGCAGAAGTCTTATGGAAAAAGAGAAGTAGAAAACGATCCCTCCCCAGCTTTGTACATGCCCTGTTCTCTCCAGTAAAAGAAATCTCGATCTCTACGAAGATTTCACATGTGATCACACAAACATTGACATCAAATATCTACTTGCTTCGTCAGATGCTCCAATTGGTTCAACGAGTAGGGGGAAGCTTTATCTCAGATCCCCGTGGTATCAAAACGGACCAATACTGGTCTAAGTATGTCGTTACTAAGTATGTCGTTACAGCCACTTAAACTAGAGCGGCTTTGCCTGCCACTTAATTAAAGAACTCAATGGGTTGCATGTTCAATAGTGTTTCCAGACCTAGTTGCGGTGTGGATTTGACAACGATGGATTATTTCCACAAATAAAAGATATTTACAAGGTATCTACTAGAATACTTTTTTGAATGCACAAAACCTGTTTATTGTCGCTATAAATCGCATGTAAAAAAGAAACGGGAAATCAAATGCATTGTCGAATTGCCAAACTCAGTACAAGTAAGGTCTCTGCAGATTCTGCAATCGGTCCCCAGAAACTCCAGAACACATACTGGAATCCGGTGTGGCACTGACCCAAAAAAGGTTTAAATAGTTTGGAAAACACCAAATTCAAGAAAAGTATTTACCAACCACCGATCCACTACACTATAGATTATTTCAAATAAATATTAATTTAATTAATTCAAATTTAATGAATAAATGGACTTTTTATAATCTGCTCTCGAGAAGCAAAATTCATTAAATTTGCTTTCGCACTTCGTAATTGCTTTATCATTACCATAAATGGTTCTGTCCCTATCTGTATAAAAAAACATAGAAAAGGCTACAGCCCGTTTGGGGCGAACAGTATGATACCCTATCAATATCCCTATGTGCCCCAAAGAAAAAAGCATTAAGAAGATGATGCATTTTATTTCATTTTATTTCATTTTTTTTCATTCTATTATTAAAAACAAATAAAAAAATTGTTTTTTTTGGAAAAACGCCCACAAAAAGTAGGCGTGGCAAAATATGACTTTATATGACTTTATATGACAAACTTATAACGGAGGGTAGTGCCTACATATCTTGTGAAGATTGTAACACTCTATCTCTCTAACTTTAGCTTTAAAACGGTTTTTTCTGAATTGTGGGCGTATTCAAAAAATGTTTACACTTAACCATTTCGGAGCCCTAGGGAAAGTGTGGTCCAAATTTCAGCTTCCTAGCTTAATTTTAAAGGCATGAAAATTGCGTACGGACGGACGGACGGAAGGACGGGCATTGATAGATAGTTTTAGGATTTGGTCCTGATCATAAATATATATACTTTTTAGGGTCTATGACGAATATTAACGGGTTAGGATAGGGTTACGATAGGGTATACAAATGTTTAACCCGCAGTGACCTTTGGGGAGCATATATATTTAAAAGGTAGAAAGATTCTGGTGAATTAATATGACAACTAAGAATCTCGCGAATAAACATGACGGAATTTGTATAGCGTCTGAAACTTAGAGTTTGCAGACCAACTCAATTGCAACTTCTGACATAATTAAGAAGCTCTAGGCCAGCGTTTCCCAAAGTGTGCTCCTGGTGCTCCGCGGCAAAATAAAAAAAACGAAATAGCAAAATTCCATTACACTAGCGACTATTTCATTTTGTGCCTCTGAACTTGTCATTTTAATCGCAGCAATCGAATTTGGAATGCTCATTTAAAAGAAATCAATACATACAAACAAACTAAAAAATAATTCGTGTAAAAAGATGTGGGAATCCTAGACAAATGAAAATTATTAAAGAGACGTACCAGAGACGACCATAAACGCTGACGCTAACTGAAATTTGTACTGGGACGACGTTTCTCTGGTTTTAAACGCGCCCAATAGACTAGAGTAGGTTTTTGTTGGGTCGGTATCTATTTATACAGGTTAAAATGAATCGTAGTGCGGTGTATTTGGTCTATATTTTGCTTTTAGTGCGTGAATTTTACTTTTTATTTGTCTTTTTGTACATTGATGTTACTCTGTGGATCTATCGACGTGAAAAGATCAAATGATCGTGAGACATCAAAAATAATAGGTACTATGGATCGCTGGCTAAAGTCTGGGTCGTTAAAAATAACCGCTGAAAGCTCCTTAACAGCACCCCCCGTAGTTACTAAAGAGTCAGCAACTGGCAGGTATATAATACAAAACCATGTGGCTAGTACTAGTTCTATGGTGATCAGTACTGCAGAAAAAAAAACAGTAAAAAGGAAGTACCACGATTCATATTTAAATCTTGGATTTGCTGAGACAAGTGACAACAAACCCCAATACGTAATTTGCGGCAAAGTGTTGCCGAATAGTGCGATGTTTCCAGCAAAAATGAAACGTCATTTTGAGGGGATTCATCCAGATTGTAAAAGCAAACCGACTGATTTTTTTAAAAGGAAGTATGGTGAACTTACAAAATCTCAAACAATTATTACTAAGCACTCAAAGACAGTGAACGAAAATGCGTTGATGGCGTCCTACTTAGTGAGTTTCCGAGTTGCGCAAACTGGCGAAGCCCATACAATCGCTGAAAACTTAATCAAGCCATCCGTTAAGGACATTGTTGAGTGTATGTTGGGTGAAAAGGCCAAAAAATTAGTTGACACCGTTCCTTTGTCAAATAATACAATATCACGAAGAATCGTAGACTTAGCAGAGAATGTCAAAACTACTTTACTTTCGCGAATAAAAGTCACAAAATTTTCGCTGCAAATGGATGAATCAACAGATGTTGCAGGGTTGGCTATTTTAATAGTATTTGTGCGCTACCAATACCAACAGTCCTTTCAAGAAGATCTACTTTTCTGCAAGCCGTTGGAAACTACAACGACTGGTGCTGAAATTTTTAAATTAATAGACAATTTCTTTATTGTCAATGATTTCCCATGGGCACAGATGAGTAATTATACAGATAGTCGACTGAAAGGATTTTTGGCTCTCCCGCCTATCGTTTTTTATTTGCTTCAAAAATGCACAGTACTGTGTTCGTATATGTTTTACATGCAAATCAAATTGAGCCAGCTCACGCACACAATAGCAATTCTGCGCCTATGAATCCATTTTGGAAAAGATCTCATGTTGACATATTGAAAGTCAAAACTGGGTTGTGTCCAATAACATCGTAATAACATGCGCGACGATTTATAATGAATTTGCAACAAAAATTTGGTGAATGTTTTTAATTATTATGTAAACTAAAATAATAGTTTTACCAAACAAGCATATTTTTTGGGTAAACATTTTTAAGCAGTTTCGTAAACATTTTGGCAGTTGCGCAAGTTAAACATAAAATAAGGGTTATCATAATTTGTTTGCCAGTAGTTAAATTAATTTAGCAGTTTTAAATTGTCAGTAATAATAAAATAATTTTGGTGGTTGACTTATCGAATGTCGAGTAAAATAATTCAAATCAAATATTTTTTAAACGGAAATATAATAAAATATTCTGTAAAATTACTAAAATTGTAGGTAAAATAAATAAAAGCTCAATGAATGAAATTAATGAGTAACGCGTGATTAGTTAACTGACCATTTCAGTAATTTAACATAGTATTTCATAAATTCACTGCTATTTTATTCACCGCTATTCACTATTCCAATTCAAAGATAATAACGTTATTAAATTTGTTAAACATGATGAAATAAATTTAATAACGTTGTTAACTTGGAATTGAAATAGTCAAGTCTACATTTGTGTTTAAAAATGCATTTAAAGTTATTTTGTCGCATATGTCTCATATCAAGGTTCCGAATATGTAGGTATTTAAATATATTAAACTTTTATATGTTCAATAAAAACATAATAAAACAACCAACGAATTTAATATACATAAAAAAAACTAATCCAAAACTATTAACTATAAATATTTTACACCCAAACATTACTAATTAAGTAATATTCATGCAATTATAAAATAATATATACATTTGATCTCACTCTAATAACCAAAATGGAAAAAATATAACAACCCAAGTATGTTTATTGTAAGGCAGATAAAAAAATTGAGAACTATTTCTTATAAACACAAAAATATTCGCATTTAATTGCAACAACTTCATTATTTATTATATTCCCAACTATTTGTTTTTTATAAACATTTTAATTAAAATATCTATTAAACCTGAACTACGTTAACTCAATATTTCGCAGCACTTCCCCAACACATCCGCATAATCAGCTGTTTTTTGTTGCCATTTCGAATTCTTGCAAAACTGCCCGCGCTAATGACATATTTTTGACACCTCAACCCCTCCATACTTTATTTGGCTGGCTCACACGTATTCACAGATAGAACATTTAAGAGAGGATTTTTTCTCCATTTTTAAAAATTTTTTGCGGGTTCAAAGGGACAGAGGTATGCTGAGTCGACTATCTGTATAATTACTCATCTGTGCCCATGGGTTAACTGCGTGGATGTGTGCACAGACGGTGCCAAGGCCATGACTGAAAAAACGTCCGGTGCCGTCTCAAGAATAAAACAAAATGCCAAGGAATGCAGCAGTTGTCACTGCGTTCTACACCGCCATGCCCTTGCAATGAAAAAAATGGCACTCTCCTTAAAAGAGGTCTTAGACGAAAGCGTGAAAATAATTAACTTTATTCAGTCCCGACCTAAGAATTCAAGGCTATTCAAAGTGTTGTGCGATGAAATGGTTAGTCTACATACGTCTTTACTTCTTCACGCAGAAGTAAGGTGGCTTTCTCGCGGCAAAACACTGACGCGGCTTTTCGAAATAAGGGCTGAAGTCAGAACCTTCCTTATGAACGACAACTTTGATTTGGGCGACAGATTGTGTAATGAGCGTTGGCTCTTGAAATTATTGTATCTAGCCGATATTTTTAAAAAAATTAAATGATTTATCACTTCAAGGAAAGACAATAACTGTTTTCGATGCTATTGATAAGGTCGAAGTATTTAAAAAGAAAATCAAGTTTTGGGCGAAATCTTTAAAAAATCGAAACCTAGACAGCTTCCTAGTGGTCAGCGAATGTAAAGAGGAAACAGATTTGGGTATTCCTGACGACATTTTAAATGAGTTTCATTTACATCTGCCAAGTTTGCTCGAAAACTTCCAAAGCTACTTTCCGGAAGAATACCATTCAAACATTAAAGAAAATGTGTGGGTTGCAGACCCGTACTCCGCCGCGTTGGAAAAGTCAGCAACTCTGACATCGTTGCAGTTTGAGTGCTTAATTGATTTGACATCAGATTCTTCTTTAAAGGCAAATTTTGAAATTCGTTGAAGGACGAATTCAAAATTTTGTCAGACAGAGCCAAAATAATTCTTCTGCCGTTTGCAACATCATACATGTGCGAATCAGGATTCTCCGCCTACGTTGGAACCAAAACAAAATATAGGTCCCGTCTCGATGCAGAGCCAGATATTCGGTTGCAGTTGTTCCAAATTCAACCAGATATACAAGCATTATGCAAAACCAAACAGGCACATTATTCTCACTAGATATTGAATTCCTTATGTTCTTTAATTAACATTGTTCTTGTTTTTTCGTTGATCCTACTTGTTTTACTTGAATTTTTATAAAATATAAAAAAAAACATAAGGAAAGGCTACAGTCCGCTTGGGGCGAACAGTATGATACCCTATCCTTATCCCTATGTACTCCAAAGAAAAAAAGCATTAGGAAGATGATGGATAGCATTTTATTTCATTCTATGAAATTTATAGAAAAAAAATTATGTTTTTTCAAAAAACGCCCCCAAAAAGTGGGCGTGGTCAAAAACTTTGTATGGGCGATATATTGAGAAAAATATTGGCATAATATATTGTTAAACATTTTTTTTCGATTTCTATGAAAATTTTCGAAGAAAACAGCATTTTAGTGAAAAACGCCCACAAAAAGTAGGCGTGGCAAAAAACTTTATATGACAAATTAATAAAGGTGGGCAGTACCTACATATCTTGTGAAGGTTGTACAACTTTATCTCTCTAACTTAAGCCTTAAAACGGTTTTTTCTAAATTGTGGGCGTGGCAGTGGGCGTATTTTAAAAATTCTAACACTTTACCATTTCGGAACCCTAGGGAGTATATGTTCCAAATTTCAGCTTCCTAGCATAATTTTAAAGGCCTCAAAAGTTGATACGGACGGACGGACGGACGGACGGACGGACGGACGGACGGACGGACGGACGGACGGACATTGCTAAATAGTCTTAGATTTTGGTCCTGATCATAAATATATATACTTTTAGGGGTCTGCGACGAATATTAAGGGGTGTTACAAACTATGTGTCAAAATTAATATACCCTTAGGATAGGGTATAAAAATTTGAGTATTGCATTTTTTACACATACATAACTGCGAAAATAGCGTAAGTGTAACGAAGTGCTCCGCGAGGAATGTTTGACCTAAAAAGTGCTCCTCGACCAAAAAAGATTGGAAACCGCTGCTCTAGGCTATAATAATTTTAAGGCTATTTATGTATTGGAAATCCTTACTATTACGTTTAAGGAAGCCTAACCATGAGCTAGACTTGGCAATGACATAATGATAATGCAAAAAGAAGCTTAACTTATTGTCAAATATGACACCAAGATCTTTCACTTCATCAAAACGTTGATTAGATAATTATGCATAATTGAAAAACTTTACATTTAGAAATGTTAAGTTCGAAAGCATTACGATTGCACCACTCCTACAATCTATTAATATCTAATTGAAAACGAATGCAATCAGTAGAATTAGCTACATATCGGAGAAAATAATTTCAAATCATCCGCAAAAGTCAAAACTGTAAAAAATGTCCATGAACGTCATTAATAAATAATATAAATAGCAACGGTCCCAAATCACTGCCCTGTGGAACACCCAAGTCAAACCATCGACTCTTACCATTTGCTTTTTAATAGTCAGGTAATTAAAAACTTGGCTTAGCCAAATGAATGGTCAGTGTACTATGTACTCATCGTTCATCAAAACGGTTAAATCAAAGAAGGAAGCTAAATTAGTAGCACATGAGCTACCACGAATAAACTATTTAAGATAATTTATTTTTTAATGCGAAAAGAATTCGTCTTTAACAATACTTTCAAAAAAATTGGTTTTGCAGAAAGCTTTGATATTGGCCGATAGTTTTCTTCTTTTTGCATTAAGGTACATTTACACGGTCATTTTTACGAGTCATTTAAAGGACGCTGTGATGTCAGGCAGAAATGTCGTATTAGGGATACATTCAAGCTACGATTCGTCATTGGTCATTAGCGAAAAAATGGCGATCACACGAAATGACTATCATCAGAAATTGCGGAGACGGCATATTTAGCAGAGTGTGTTCTGGAAAGCAGTGAAGACGATCTTGATTACGAACCAGAGATGTGATCCGAAACTAAACTGGCAGTTTCGTACCGGTGCGAAACTAAACCTATTTATATATTTAAATAAATAAAAGGATATCAGCCTGCCTCAATTGTGCTGTAAAAAAAAATTAACCATTAAGAAAGTATTAATATTGTTGATTGTCATTTCCTTCTCAACCCGCATGATATGGTCGTTAAATGAAAGGGTTTGACAAGTAGAACTAAATGCGCTATGTGACTTCATACACTCGGATGTCCTTGGAAAATCGAGAAACGTCCTTGAATCCTTTAGAAAGGCGTCATTAAAGAGCGATCACACGGCCATTTGTAATCGTCATTTTAATGGCACAAAATTCATGTCATTTGGTCCGTCACTTAAATGACTAGGACCATTTAAATGACGCCGAAAATGTTATCCCAAAAATGGCGATCACACGAGCGACATTAAAATGACTGCTTTGTGACGTGATTTCTACGTCACAGCGTCATTTAAATGACTCGTAAAGATAGCCGTATAATCGCACCTTTAAACCGCTTTTATAAAAAGGTGTTATAAAAAAATGTTTCCCAGTTACAAGAGACTGGTTAAAAATAATTTTAAGAAGAAAAAAAAAAGGAGGATATTTTATTTTTAATATAAACAGAGCAATCCCATCTGGGCCAGGGTTGCTATTTTAATTTAGTTCTTCTAGCGCGTTTATTATAAATCGATCGTCATTCGAGAATTGTTAAGCACCGATGTCTAAAACTTCAGGAATCATAAGGTAATGATTCCCGTTAACTGCATATGCGACTTATTCATATAACAAAATGAATAAGATTTAACAAATTTAAGGTAGGTTCATAGAGTGGCAAGTTAAACTGGCAGGATGTTTTCTTAACTAACAAGAAGCTACATGGCTATAACATAATAAAACAATCGACGTTTACAACTTCGTATTTAAAATCAATCATTTACTTCCTACGTATGACTTTTTAGTTTACATTTTATAGCATTTTATTTGTCGGGGATGGAAAGAAATTTACCAAGAATATCACAGCAGCCACAGCAAAATAAAAGGATTACTGATTACTACCAGAAATTGGCGTATTCCGTCCGTATGTTTTATGACTATTCTAACCTAGCCGAAGTATTATGGAATGAAAGGAGATTTTTTGACATTTTTTCGAACACTACCCGGGATTTGTTTGACGTTTCAGTCAGCCATCGTAAAATAAAACCTATCACGTTCAAGTTGCAAGTGCACTGCATGCCACTATAAGCTAACAATCCCTATGTCCTCATGTAATTCTCGAGATTATTGTTCAAAAAATCGGTAAGCTGACTCTTAGGAGACTTAGGTGACACAGTTGAAAATCTGTCAACTGCTCTGTGGAGCTTGTAGTATGTGTTAAAAGGTGCATTTGCTGCGACAACCTCACCATTGAAACCAACTTCTGTGGAAACCTCCTGATTTCGATGGAGGTTTCGGGAGTTTTTTTCAAAATCTTAGATTTCAACGCGGGGTGAAAATGGTATTAGCTTAGGTTCACGGTTAGAATTAGTTTTAGTAGATAGATAACGCGAAGAAGCTTTCCTTTTTACGTTACGTAAATTACTTAATCTTTTGTTTGACCAAGGAATTTAAAACCTTTTACCAAGACGCGTTTTAGTGAGTAAAAATCTCACACTATTATGAGCACATGCAGTCGGTCCTCATAATGTCTCTCGGAAGATTTTTCAACAACCCTCGTCAAAAAAAAAAATCTCGCCGAAATTTTTAAATCTCTGTGTTAAGGTTTCCTTCATAGACTAGCGAACTCACCTCTATGCTCGATAGCAGTTTCATACATCTTTTCATTGCTTTCGTACATCTCGGGCAATAAAAATAAGCTGAGAAGCTGAGCTCCATAAAATTCTTCGAACGGAATAGCCAGTTGCATTCCACAGCAATTCCCTATATTCCCTACAGAAATTCAACTGCAATAGTCGCCATGCTAGGATGTCCTTATAGTCACAGGAGCAAATTACGTCTACGACAAAAAGGCGGAAATTTGAGTGGAAGCGGCATCCGACGAGGCGAAGCAATTTACCAAACAGAAGTGGCAAGAGCGTTGGAGCTCGGAAAGCAGAGGAAGATGGACAGCAAAGGTGATCAGGAGCTAAACTACTACTGTTCAATAGCTCATCCAAATAAAACACACAATTAAAAAATCACAATTATTATATTTATTGGAACAGAAATAGTGGACTGTATAATTTCACAACTGCTCTGCACGGCTGATTTTCCATCGTCGCCTCAGCTACGGTTAAATGGATCGAACGATCCTAGCTCTGTGCGCACGTATGCAGTTTCTACTTCTCGGTCACAACCACAGTTGTGTAGATGATGGTTTTTCCATCGTGATCGTTCATGCATAGAAAACGATCGCTTTGTCCTGTCTTTTATTGCCATTGGTCTGTTGGGGTTACCATGGCGTTAAGGTTATCATATAGCGCTCGCTCTGAACAACTACGTCACACACTACTATGAAAATTAAAATTGAAAACTATGAATTTGAAAAAGTCATCAACAGAGCCTTGATTAAGTGGGTTGAGGAAAATAAAATAGTTCCCAATAACCAATTCGGTTTCAATGCGGGGCATGATACAATACATGCCGCGTCTAAACTGGTGTCCGACATTCAGTGGTACAAAAGTGAAAAACAATGCACGGGTGCCAGCCTGATTGACTTGGAGAAGGCCTTTGATACCATATGGTTGGAAGGGCTCTTTTACAAGTTGAGCAGGTTGGGCATAAGTAAACTACTACTGTACATGTTGCTTAATATGCTTACCGGTAGAAAGTTCGTTATAAAAAATGGCAATGTGACGTCTACTGGAGTGTTCGAAATCAAAAATGATCTGCAACAGGCAGCGGTTAATTCGCCGATCCTTTTTAATACTTTCACAGCTAATCTGATAGGTTCTCTTCAGCACGCGATTGCGTATGAGGACGATTTAATCGCGTACAGATCAGGTCCAAAGATCGACGTCATTGCAAGATCAAGATGACTCGAAGGCACATGGCGAGGGCAATGACCTCGATGAATAACCTGATCTTAAGGGCTTATTACCCCAATTATATGTACCATGAGAGGGTACGTTTTAGCGGCTTTGGCTTTGTAAAACAGCACCAGAAATTTTGGTGGCTTCTAGAGCGGGCGCCCTTGTCGTTTCCCTTCGACCCGGGGTAGATCCGACTCGGGAAAGTTGGCCTTATATGTATATATATTATTTGCCTTTGCCGGCTTACATAGTTTAAGTAGGTGGTAGCTTTAAGTTTTCGTTGTAAGATAGGCACAGCACGTGGCTTTTATAGGTTAGGTTTCAAATTTCAAATTTCAAAAAAAAAAAATGCATGTAAGAGTTATTTTTATTTAATTAAAGTTAGTTTAAGTCGAAAGACAATTTTCATTAATTTTGTTTATCTTAGAGCGCCCGCATAGGGCCAGTTTTAATGCTCAATAAAAAGCATTAAAACTGAAGACACTACTATGGTAAAGGTCAACGAAAAAGGCCTCCTTATGGTGCATAAAGCATTCCCCTCCACCCAACAGGAAAAAAATGCTAGGATGCACATCAATTCAGCCCGTTTTCCGACGTACAGTTTTTTATGCTCTACCACGCTCTGTTTTTCCTACACTATATACAGGGTCCGCCATCTAACGTTTTTTTTTCAACTAGTGCTTATTTCGCGAATGGTAACACTTAGCTCATGTCTGATTTGACAGATAATTAGTTTTACCCTTCCGCTGAACGAATATGGTTGTATATATGCTTGAACAACGCTGGGAAATATTGCGACATTACTATGAAAATTATGGTAATGTTGCAGAATGTGTGCGAAAATTGCGTACGGATTAGGGAAGAAGAGAAGCACCGTCAGCTCCATATGTTCGTTATCTTGTGAAAAAAGTGAAAAAAACTGGCATCCTCATCGATAAACCAAAGCGTGAAATGCCAAAAACAGTGCGTACACCCGAGAAAATTGCTGCTGCGGCAGAAAGTGTGCGTGAAGCGCCATCAACATCAATTCACCGTCGTTCTCAACAATTGAACATTTCGGAGACATCATTGAGACGAAATTTGCATAAAGACCTTGGTATGACGCCATACAAAGTCCAATTGGTTCAGGAGTTGAAGCCAACTGACCAACCAATGCGTTTTCGCTTCGCTAAGTGGGTCTGCGATCGACTTAGAGAAGATGCCGATTTTGCCAAAAAAATCATCTTTTCAGATGAAGCTCATTTTGATCTTGGCGTGTATGTAAACAAGCAAAATTGTCGCATTTGGGGCACAGAAAACCCGCACGCATACATTGAAAAGCCGATATACCCAAAACGAGTCACTGTTTGTGACATTTTTCTTCGAAAACGAGCAAGGAGTGGCCGTTACAGTCAATGGCGATAGTTATCGGGCCATGTTGAACGAATTTTTGTTCACAAAAATTGAAGAGGAGGATATTGGCAACATTTGGTTGCAACAGGACGGCGCTACGTTCCACACAGCCGAAGTTACACTCGATGTTTAGTGCCCTGTTAATAAAAAAAAAAGTTGTTTGGCGGACCCTATAGTTTACACACATTTAAAACCACCTGCATCGATCTCTTCTATTTTCTAATCATTCACTTCCCTAATTCCCGCACTGTGTCACTTCATTATTCAAAATCCAGAACACTTTTTTTGTTCGGCTTTTTGCAATTGAGGTCAGCGCACAAAAAACGCTAAGTTTAATTGTCCCTAGTCCGTTTCAGGCAATTCGTGATTCATTTAAAAATAAAAATGTCCCAATTCAACATGTCAACATTTCAACCACAACAAAACTGATTGAAATAGTAATCTGCTCAAAAAAAAAATGTAGCTTCGGATATTGACCCATTTTCAATGACACTCGTTTTCTTTTGTACGCCTGCACTAGACACATTCGACAGTCTAGTGGATAATGGTAGAATAATTAATTCGTTATGCAGTAATATCCTTATGAATAATTCAATTTAGTTCTAGTGTAGAGTTCTAGCATAGGATCTAACGAGAGAACATTCGTCTTCCTATATCCATTTGGGCCATGAATTATTCAATATCGATAATGTAATTCATCATGATTTCATGGTACCATGGTACCTATGTAGGTTAGGTACGAAGAAAGTGCGCTTTTGCCATTTGTGTTGAGGAGAGTGTCAATAGGCGATTTTCCCCAAAATGTTATAGGCGGTCAAGAAGTTCAAAGGGGCGGGGTAAAAGTAAAGGTCTTGAGATTTATTTGAATATATTCCTTTTCCAAAATATTTGTCTTCAATAAGACTAATCAAAGAGCGTCAAATCAGAAAAGCCATGTCGATTCGAAGCAAATAAATATGTATATCCTCCGCAAATATCTATGTTTGTGTTTGTTTTATTTTTTGCTTGGTCTTGTGGATTGTCTCTTCATCCGCCACTCTCACCACCAAACGCTATTATTCACACTTTGGCCGTCAACAACAGTTATTTGTGGCCATAAAATCACTTCATAGCACTTTGATTCAATTAGTGAAATGTATCAACAAAACATTTACCCTCAGAGAAATGGCGTTAGACAAATCCTTCCACATCTACAATTCGACTATGTCATTTCAGTATTGTCGTTGCCGCTCTCCATCCTTAAACTAGTGCGGTACTATCCAATTGGTGATGTAATTGCGACGACGACAACGACGACGACGACTGTTGGCAAATACTCTTGATGATGTTTCGTCGGGAGGTTAGCTTGGTTGATGTCATTTCCCGTGATTACTATGAAATTGGGCAAAACAACGTAATAGGAGATTAGGGCTCTTCAGTGAAGACGTATTGTTAATTAAAAGTCATAGAGCACTTACAAATCATGAGAGGATGGCCTCTATATTGAGTGTGTATTGTTGCGTCGTTATTGCCTCTGGGTAAGTGAATGTCTGTCTTTGCGTCTGTGCTGAGATTTATTTCATGAAGACTGAGATTAAACGAAATGGACTGACAGTGGAAGACTATTATGATAGACGACTATGGAACGCAATATTCCCGTGTGTTGTTGAATTCGAGAATGATTAAGTAGATATATCTGTTGAGTTCCTACGGAAAATTTAGGAATTGTAAAACGTTTCCAGGTGATCATAAGTTGTGCAAGAACTATCGAGGCATATCCCTGCTAAATGTTGCATATAAGATAGTATCCAACGTACGTAGAGGGGTCTACTCGGTTTCGGCCTGGCAAATCGACCATAGACCAAATTTTCACATTAAAGCAAATCCTGGCAAAGACCAACGAATTTCAAGTCGTCATCATCTCACCATCTTTTTATCGGCTTCAAATCCCCATAATACGATAGTATTCATCGCCAGGAGCTCTACATGGCGATGGCCGAATTAAAGAATTAAAGATCCCAGCTAATCTTATCCAATTGTGTCGCGTGACGCTGGAGAACACGCGATAGAATGCGCAGTTTGGCAACAGCTCATCTCAACTCTTCGAAACATGCACCGGATTTCGGCAGGGTGATGCGCTATCATGTGACTTCTTCAATCTTGTTCTCAAGCAGATAGTGTGCAGAGCAGGATTTAACACGGAAGGCACTTTCTTCAACAGAAGTCCGTCCAGCTACTGAGATATATGGACGATGTTGACATCATCGGACGCTCCTAAAATGCCTTGGTAGAAGCTTTCAGAAGACCAAGCGAAGTTAGTTGGTCTTGAAGTAAATGAGGATGAGACTAAATATATGCTATCAACAAACAAACAATCATCTGTCCACCGACTAGGAAAAAATGTCACTGTTGATAGCAGCAACTTCGAGGTAGTTAAGGAGTTCATCTACCTCGGGGTAAACATCAACTCCTCAAATGACATCTAAGTGGAGACCCGTCGCTGCTGCTTCGGTTCGGCAAAATAAATGGGTTCAAAACTCCTAACCTGAAAGACAAAGTGCATGCTCTACAGAACCCTTATCCTGCCAGTTCTGCTATACGGCGCCAAGTGCTGGACGTTAAGCAGGAAAGGAGAGTTAATACTGGGATCCTTTGAAAGAAAACTCCTTCGACGGATATTTGGTCCTGTGTGCGAGGAGGGCGAATGGAGGAGAAGATACAACCGCGAACTCAACTCTATGAGCTGTACCAAGATGTGGATGTAGTCCGAAAAGCTAAAACTCGTCGACTACATTGGCTCGGCCACATCGAGCGAATGGACAACAACGCCAAGAGGATCTTCGAATCCCAGCCCCCAGGATCGAGACGACAAGGAAGACCGAACCTCCGTTTAAAAGACCAAGCCATCGCGGATGCCAGAGCGCTTGGCCTGGACAACTGTAAGCAGCGTGGTCGGGATCGCAGAGGGTGGAAGGCTGCCGTGTCTCAAGGAGGGACTTTTCTTTTTTCTTTACTTTTTACATAATTAATATTTACTTTTCAAATTTTGGATGAAATCAAGTTGAAACATGACATAATGATGTAGTATTACTTTTATTGGCGTTTACAGTGCGGGGTACAGTCAGTCCCTCGATAGTTGCCTCCAGTTACGCACAAGAAGTTGGTTGGAGTCATTCTCCAATTGTGCGCGCCACCTAAGGTGGAGTCTTCCTCTACTGCGTTGTCCCGCAGGAGTGGATTCGAAGACTCGTCGGGCTGGTGTGTTCTTGTCGATACGCTCCACGTGTCCCAGCCTTCTTAGGCGTTTTTTTTTTTCAACTTTTTGACCAGGTCAGCGGGCGCTGTATAGTCCGTATAATTCGTCGTTGAATGTTCTTCTTCACCCCATCGTCACGGCTTCTGCACTAAGCACCAGGACCTGGATGATTAAGGTCTTATATAATATCGATGAGAAAGGGCTTTACTTCTACCTTCTTAGCCCGAAGAAACAGCGATTGGCAAGAGTGATTCTTAGCTTGATCTCTGCGTTGATGTAATTTTTCGAAGTGATTGTGAAGCCCAGGTAGACAAAGTCTTTAACTTCGCTTTGTCGTCATTAACAGCAGACCCATTTTCACCGCCTCCGATTCGATGCTTGCAAATGCGCTACTGACAGCTCACTGCGTTCTCCCAATAAAGTCAATATCATCATCATAGGCAAGTAGTTAAACGGACTTTAGAAAAATTGTACCACTAGTGTTGGCTTGTGAGTTTCTTACAATTGCTTCAAGAACGATGTTAAACAAAGTACATGATAGGGCGTCGCTTTGTCTCAAACGAAATCAAATGTCTCGGTGGTCTTCTTCTTTTCCAAGCCGTCACCAGCTGCTTTAAAAAGTTCGGCAGACTTAAGTTTGGATATCGCTATCCTCACATCGTGTAGGTCGGATGGATGAAAGTTTTGGCTATCATCGTCTAAACTGAACAGTCCATTCTGCCTGGCAGCGAATTTTTGGCTGTCTCCGCCGTTTAACTGTCTATAGAAGTGGTCTTTCCAATGGTGTATTCCAATGCTCATCTATGCAGGCTTCTATTCGCGCCTTGTATCCTTGGGTGGATTGTTATACCCTTTGGTAGAACTTTCGAACAATGCCTCTTCAATAGCAACCCCAACCTTCATGCAGCAGGGAAGACCGAAACTATGCGTAATAACTGTTAACCAACAACTCCAGGAACATAATTTCTAGTAATGAAATCCTCTTGCGTGCATTACTTATGACAACGTAGACAATATCCCAACCATCCACGCACGTTTCTCAGCAGTACCCTTAACATCAATCCAGCCTCCAAATCCTTTAATCAATTCCAACTATTATCAATCAGGACTTGAAAAAATATGCCTTAATACATTTCCGGCCTTTCCGAAAACCACAAATGAAATAGTAGCTATTTCGATACCAGTAGCACTTTCGAAATACCAACTTACTTTCCTCTAAGCTGAACGTCTTACAAGGAAAAAAGAGTACACCTACCCTTGTCCCCGATACACAAGAGCAAACAAATTGTTCGTAGTCCACTTCTTTACCCCTCGTCGTGTTAGTGCCAGCTTACACCATATGAATCGCACTCCGTTCATTGTATACTGTGATGGGTTTAATACATCTCATGGAAATGGGTATCCTGGTTTGGGTTCGGTGGTGATTGGGCGATTGGGTGGTTGGGTTTGGGTTTGGCTTTGTTGGAAAAAGGATAAATGTCAGGCTAGGGCAATTGTTGTTGTTGGTATATCAGCCGCAGAGCGTGTTTTTAAACAGTAAAATCGGTTGATGGGCGAATCATGTTGTAATCGGCGCGCCATTCATTTTGGTATATGGTATGTAGCTTTGTACTTTGTGTGTGTGTATATGTGCGCGCTCCGAAGAGGAAATGTTCCAACGACTTGGAACAGAAATTCTCCGGGTGTTGCCAATAAATCAGCCACAGACGTTCCGTACTCTGTGGCGTTGTGTTGCGGCTGGAGAAGGTCATGTTTTTTGTCAGGCAAGTTATGTTGAAACATAAAATAATAATAAAGGACTTCACACAGAGCCACCCGTTTTCTGCCACTACTCGAGCAGGTTGTTGCTGTTGGCTTTGTCGTCGCCAATAAATAAGGACAAAATAGCTTCTTTGAAAATATCTAGTTGCTCGTTGAAATGATTTAATCGTCGCCCTGACTTGTTTGTTCGTTCGTCAACAGTAGGTTATTGGTAGGTATCTCAACGACGGCGCATACGGTTCATCAAAGTCAGGATAGTACAAATTGAAGTCCAATACTATAGAGAACGGTTTTAAGACTTGCTACTCGCCACCAGTTGGTGTTGGCAGATTGGCCTATAGATACCAACAGCACAAGCCGTTCGCTATGGCTGGGTAAATCTTTCAAGCAATTAGGGGGTTTATGACTTTTAGTTTAGCATTTAAAGTGCTGGGGTTAACGACTGGTAGTCACCTATGATGTTGTTTTACGAGCAGCTGTTATAGTCTGTGGGGGTTTAGTTTGAGGAGTGAGACCTAAACCGTATTATGGCCGCCATAAATGGCGCATTAACACTTTTGTGTGGTTTATTGTAGCGTGTTGTGCCAGCACAAATCAAGTTTTTAGTTTTACGATAGTGGAATGTTCACTTGTAATAGTTGGAGGCCTTTCGTAGATAGTTTACATAACTCATGGATTTGTTTACACTGTTTGGGGCTGGGGTTATCCTGGAAATTATTTTCATTTTCTTTTAAATACATAAGTACCTGAATAGAATGAAATTTTAAAATTATCCCAACTCCTAGGCCGAGTCTCGGGTAGGTATATCGTAAATCAACACATTAACTGGGTCACTAACATCGTCAGACAATTTATCTTATTTTAAGCCTACAAACAGTTTTATTCTTGGGCCCGACAGAAGAAGAACACTTCTGTCCCATAGTGTTTAGTTGGTAGACTCAGACACGTTCTGTGCAATCCATCAATTTCAATTTATCAAATTGAAATTTGATGGCCATAAAAGGGCTTTAAATCTCCTTGGGGAGAATCGTATGCGTCACGTCCTTTTGTATAGGCAGTGAAGGAGGACTAAACGATATCTGTCGTCCATCTATGCCATTGGTGTATTGAATTCGCTTATTGGAAAGTTGTGTGTGCGCTGGTCTGTATCTCTGAGACAAGTAAGTTTGCTGAGAATAAAGGGAATTGAGGAGGGGTTGCCAATTGAAAGGGACGAGAGTGAGCGTTTAATGAAAGCTGATGGGGATTTATTTGGAAACTATTGCATTCGTGTTTTGAAATGGGTTTGAAGAAATTAGTAAAGATAGGTCATTGAAAGCGATATGAGAGAGGTTGATGGTGTTATTTTAAGACAAAGCAATTTAAGGAACAGTATCTTTGGATATTGATAATTTCAATTAAAAGTGGATGTCTGGTCGGTAGGTACCTACTAATGAAGATATGGATTTATGTCTCTTTAAACATTAAATGAATCCTTGAGGGGAAGATCTTTTGGACACTTTCGGTGTCTCTTAGTTGCGTTGCAATACCAATAAAAGTATGCGACTGCGTATATTTGGCATTGCCACCGAATTCCAAGAAGGAGTGGCAAGGGGTTTTTATTAGATGAAAATATGTCTCGTATTGCCTAGGTTTGTTTTGGTAGAGAGGGGCTATTTGCCATAAGAGTACGCATTTGTCACCCAGAAGCTATACAAGATGCCCATGGCGTTCCCTGAGAGCTGAGCGTTGGCATGTTTTACTGATTCAGTTTCATCTTCTAGCCTTCTTGACATGTTTCCAATAGTTTCAGTCAAAGGAAAATAGATTGATGGCGCGCTGTAGACTACGGGTTGTGGCACAACTGCTGATATTTTTCCATTTTCCGTAGCCAAAATCGCAGTGACTTAGCTAATTATGTTTTTTGCTGTATAGAAGCTGTTAGCCAGCTGTAAGTCCAAGTCTGCTGTCTTCTTTTCACCCCGACGTGACCGAAAACCGAGCAGGAAAACTGAGTGATTGCAGATTTTTGTATCTTCCGAAAGCCATTTTGCGGTTATCATAGTAGTTCCATCGCTATGAAGGTCTGAGCACACAAACAGCGTTAACAGCGTTGATGGACTTGTTTGTAGGACTTCTGTTTCTTTGAAGACTCCGTGTCTTGTTCTTTTGCTTTCTCCGTCTTCGAACCATCAGTAAAGATTGGTAATCTTTGGATGATAGTCGCCGTAGAATTCCAGCCTTGACTTTAAAGAATTTGGATAAGTCATTCTTGGGTCAGCCTCTTCAGATTAAAAATGTCAAGTATGCGAGAATACCTGGTAAATCCGGACGACCAAATTTTATTAGTTTTCAGTCTGAGAGTACAACTTATTCGTTTTGTAGGTAGTTATATGTGGATTTTATTGAAGTTGATTTTTTACTTTTATTGGCCTCCTACCAAATAACCGAACCTTAGGCTAGAATGAGACTTACAATCGCGGTGTACAGTATTCTTCGGCTTCAAGGACCATTCCCAAAGGCTTTCTTTAGCTATTCAATCATTCTCAAGTATTTCGTTTCCAATCTGGTTTGGAGTTAAATAATACACCAAGGTACTTGGCTTTCGATGAGAGATTGAGGCTTATGCCCTTAAGGGCTCACCATATGTTCCTAGATAGAGATAGATAGATAGATTTCCTTATTTCATGAAATTTGATACAAAATTTTTCGAATTAAGAATACGGACCTAGCAATGATCCCGTCTGCCGGATTTTACATTTCATAATATAATATATATAACAAAATAAAATGTAACATAAATAGTTAAGAAACTGAACTGTTGAAACAATTAAAAGATTTGATAATTCAAAGTTCTGATAATTTTGTTTTAAAAGCTATTTCGAAAAGTGTTTTTCTGCCATTAAATTCTTCACAGAAACTAGTTAAAGATAAAGAGGTTAATTAAAAATAAAGGGTGATCCAAGTAGATATACTTTTTTCAATAGCCTTTTTTGACAGATCACGTGTGAGTCGTGTCATGCTGTCATGTTATTTTTGTTTAGTATTGTTTGGCATTTCATAATGGAAAGACTTACGCGTGAACAACGTTTACAAATTGTTCTACTTTATTATGAAAATTCACGTTCTGTGAGGAATGTGTTTCGTGCACTTCGCTCAACTTATGGTCAACATAATCGGCCTCCTGAGCGTACTATTCGCAACACCATCACCCATTTTGAGACCCAGCATTCATTATTGGATAATATTCGACCGAATAGACCATGTCCAGCACGCTGTGAAGAAAATATAGCGGCCGTAGCTGAGAGTGTACACGAAGACCGTAGAGAGTCGATTTGGCGCCGTTCGCAGCAACTCGGACTGACGTATGGAACGACTTGGCGCATTTTACGTCAAGATCTTAAATTGAAAGCGTACAAAATACAGCTTGTGCAACAACTAAAGCCGCCCGACCTTCCCAAGCGACATCGCTTCGCTCTATGGGCTCTTGAAAAGTTCCAAGAAGATCCGACGTTTGCGAGGCAAATTTTGTTTAGCGATGAGGCCCATTTCTGGCTCAATGGGTATGTAAACAAACAAAATTGCCGCATTTGGGACGAAGAGTAACCTGAAGAGTTTGAAGAACTGCCACTTTATCCAGAAAAAACAACGGTTTGGTGGGGTTTGTGGGCCGGTGGAATCATCGGTCCATATTTCTTTAAAAATTATGCCGGTGCGAACGTAACCGTCAATGGCGACCGTTATCGTGCCATGATAACCGACTATTTGATGCCTGAAATTAAAGCTCGTGATCTCGGCGACATTTGGTTTCAGCAAGACGGCGCCACTTCCCACATATCGCAATCAATGGACTTATTGAGAGAAGCACATAATGGTGAGCACATAATTTCACGTTTTGGGCCGGTCGATTGGCCACCAAGATCGTGTGATATCACACCGTTAGACTTTTTCCTGTGGGGATATGTAAAGTCAAAAGCTTATGCCGATAAAACCCGCTTCAATTCAGGCCTTGGAGGAAAACATCACGCGTGTCATTCGCCAGTTACCAGTCGAAATGCTCGAACGAGTGATCGAAAATTGGACTCAACGGATGGACCATCTGCGACGTAGCAACGGCCAACATTTGATAGACATAATCTTCAAAAAATAAATGCCAAAAAATGTTCTTTCAAATGATAATAAACATTCTCCATTAAATATGAATTTTCTGTTTTTTTTTTCTTTAAAAAATTAGGGAAGCTCGAAATGGATCACCCTTTACAAAACATACATACTTATTTTTTTCCATAAATTTTTTGCCAATACTGGGCTACGCCAAAATATAATATGTAGTTGAAATTCCTGAACAAAAACTAGCTTGAAATATTGTGACACCGTCGCTGCTTTCTATTCACTTAAGTTCTGATCAGACGGTCATTCAAACTTCTCATCCGGATTTCATCCTGACGTTACTATGTCATAGAATTTGTACTGGATGACAAATTTGGTACAAATTCTACATCGTCAACATGTCATCCGGATGACAAGTTTGAATGACCGTCTGATCGCACCTTTACTAAGCCTTTCATATAGTCTCGTACCGAATTAGCGATTTAGACATCTTTTAAGATGTACGAAATTATGGTTAAAATTCTATTTAACTGGCTATTTAACTTTAATTAATTCCTCTTTAATCCCTACGTAGCTTTAATCCACGCCATATTTGCCCAGTTAAAGATAAATTTAATAAAAAAAAATTAAATCCACAATCAAACAAGAGAATGCCAACAACTCTCACTGCGGCTGGTAACAGTTGAATGAATCTACACTGCCAAAGGCTTGCTTTCATCGATGGTTGCAACACCACAACTATAATACAATAATACAAAAGGAATAAATGTTTATCCATAAAAATTTCGTTTTATACAAAAATATTTTCAATGCCACACCAAGCTGCGTAGAGGCAAATTGCCTAAAGTGGTTCAAAATAGGAAAAAATTGAATAATTGAACAAAAAAAATAAAAAAAAAATAACAAATGCAATTGTATGCATAGTTGACATGTTTTCCCTTTTGGAGGCAACTTCTTTTGGCTGTAAATTCGTTTCATATTGTATGACAATTGATTGTGTTGGAAAAAATAATAAAAAAAAGTTTTAGGTAGCTATCTGGTGGGATATGTCAATCAATTTTGTTGTCGTTTTAAAAAATAAAAATACGGCTGAAAGTTATATAACGTATCTTTTATTTGTATCTGGGTGTTAAAATAAACTGCAAAATAAAGGGAATTTATTTTTCGCTAAATGCGGACAAAAATTTAAAAAAAACTACATTTCCACTGTTGCCAAGATCATGGCTTGTGAATTTATTGGAATTTAAAGGAATCTCATGAGAAAATTAACACCCCCTCTGCCGCATGCAAAACCCTACACTAGAACGCACCATCCCCCACATAAACATGTCACACTATTTTAATTTCAATGGCGGACAATGTGAGCTACATTCAACACTTCGTGGAGCGGAATGTTCTTCCTCGACGGTGACGCTTTGATTACGCGCTCCATTAATTATTTTTTTTTCATTTGTTTCTGAGAATGTAATTTCCTTTTAGCAATTAACATTTTCCTCGTTAAAAAATAAAATAAAATTATCCGAATCATAATTTTATTTTGCCTTCTCTCTGTCTGAGCATCCGCTTCTTATGTCATCGTTGTCTCAGTGTCTCATTACCTGTGTCGTCGGCATCAGTTAAGTAAGAGTATCTTTTACAAAAGTGTGGGTTGATTTTGATAGGGAAGAGCCTCTTGCAAAGGATATGACACAGTTGCTTGTAGATAAAGGTAAGGGAAACAGAAAACAAAAAAAAAACAGTAATCAACGCTTGTAATTAATTGGTTGTAATTTTAGACGTAAGGAGTTTTTTTTTTTGTTTTTTTAGAATCCAAATCAATTTGCCAATATATCAGGGAAGCGTACATAAAATGGCATTCATTGCAAAAATCAATATCCTGGCTGTAATCGCAGCTACTTCCTTTCGTTGAAATAGAATTTTCAATTAAGTTTTCATAACTTCTTGCAACTACACAAGTAGGCAAGATAAGTGAACCCAACTTCCGGCAATGATTTACTATATGCCTTAAGTGCCTTTCTACATATACATCCATACATAGTTGGGAAAGTGATTTTCATTGATGATTATATACGTACGTAGATGGAATTTCTCTAGTAATTATGGGATCAGTATAAGGATGTTCGAGAAGCAATTTGTGATTATGATTATGAGAATTAATTTATCTCAAACTTTTATCCAGGAAATGGGAAAAACATACTTTTGATTTGTTGAGAAATGTAAGTTTGATAAGTTTCTTCGTATTTAACTTCAGGTGAAAGAAGAAAAGTCGTACTACTAGATGTCGCTTATTAAAAGTAATAGGAAAGTTAAGGAAGTCAGCCTGAAATGCTCAGCCTCTAATAAAATACATTAAATTTGTTGTTTTTTCGGATTTTTGATAGTTAAAAAGGTAAAGCTCATCTTTCCGCTCACTTGTTGCAAGCGATTGACGTTAGAGCATTGACCGTGGAACCTCTTGACAAATAATAAAAGACTAGTAAGCTTGATATAAACAGTTAATTTTCAAGTTAGGATTGTCAGTCAAAAGTCTGATAAAAGCTGATAGGAGCTTTTTCGTTCGTCACATAAGCCACAATTTCTGTAGTACGGTGCACTTTAACGCAATTAAAGCAAGCAACAAGACCAACTTAGGAACTCAAGGCGTTTCCATTCAGTGCTACCAGACTTTAAGAGCTCCCAGGAATTCGGAACCGCCGAACCTCTTCGGATGTTCTAAGACGTTGTTGCTAATGTTTAAAAACGTCCCATACAGGACCCAAAGCCTAACTTCTCCAACCACTGTGTGTGCGAAGATATATTTTTAGCCACGAAAGGAAGGGACCTGCAGCTTAATGCCGATTCCGTATGGCAATTAATTTTTGAGAAGCTTCTTATGACTGTTTTTAACTTTCTCGTATACATTAGTATACTAGAAAGAAAGTTATTGCGATCGTGCGAAAATTTCGTACTCAAGCTGAGTATGAGGGATGGTATTACGACTATAGAGAAGTCCTAAAAAGTGGGTCCGCCAATGCCGTCCGTCGGTCTGTCTGTCTGTCCGGGCACAGTATGGCGAAACGGTTCGACGGATTTGCTTCAAAGTTCGTATTTAAGGTTCTTGGGGTTACATATCGGGGCTTCTTTTTAGTTTTTGCCTTATCTTTTGAAATAACGGTAACTGCCATACAATTTTTTTTGTGAAAATCACTTAACACTACTTTTCTCGAAAGTGGTTTCAAGGATTTCGGAATCGATTAACGGTAATTTTTAAAACCGGCAATATCTCAAAAACTAAGAAAGGGAATTTAAAAAAAAATTTACTGATTTTTTATACTATAATGTCGAACAAATTTGCATACTTTAATTTTTGAAATAATTTTTTTTTCCTATAACGATTTCTTAAATTTAAATTAAATTCCTTTCCTCAAAAACGGCTCTAATGATTTTGATTATTTTTGGAATTTCGAACAATTATGTTAAAAGTGTGCAATGTGCGAAATTGCATCAAGATCGCAGGCGACTTTTTGAGAAAATCTAATTTTTGTAACCCTAATTTTTGTATTTTTGTAAGCCATTGAAAAACGCATTCCATGTATCGAGAAAGTTTCGTATAACGCAGTCGTGCACTTGTTGAATGCTTGTCAGACGTTTGCAAGAGTAAAAACTTTCAGGTAGTACAGGTCGGCATTTTAACCAGTGACCTCCCGCTTAGTGGTCCAACGCACTTAACCACTAAGCCACTGCACCCACTGCTGATTGTTTGGTATGTTGTAAAGTCTGGTTCTGAGGTGTATGTCAATACACAGCCTAAAATACAACAGTCGATTTGATGAAGCCTCTCCTTTGCGTACAAAAAATAAGCATGTACTTTCAGGATTAAGAAATCAGTGTCCAGGAAAGGATGCCATTTGTTCTCAAGTCCATTTAGTTTCAAAATCCTTTTCTATTTAGGTTGGCCGATGAGACTAAAAGCCTTGGACGCCTTGGCAGCTATATAAATGATACTTTCTAGAGGCTTGTAGTCTGAGTTATGTATCTGCATTTCGTGCAACATTTTCAGACCAATTCCGATTTGACTATCAGATTTATAGTCTTGGATACCAGCAGGAATGAATACAATTCTGCAGCCTTAAATTGAGCTATTCAGCTCATTCTAAGGATTCTTCTAAATCTAACTCAGAACCTACCTTAGAAGCATCCATTTGAATATTGAATTGGTAAATCTTACTCTGAGAAAAATTATCCGAATTCACTTTGAAATCCCACCTGTTCCATTGCTCTAAGATAGACTTAACCACTTCGTACTCAACCCGCATATCTGCGACCAGAAACTTTAGATATATGCCCAATGTCGCCGTAGATGTTTTGTGTAAAGCGCCTGAATAAAGGAAACAAGAAAATGTTGGTATTTGATTGGCCCAAAGTAACAAAGTAATCAAAAATCGAGAACTTCTTTGTAAAGGGTGATCCATTTCGAGGTTCCCTAATTTTTTAAAGAAAAAAAAACAGAAAATTCATATTTAATGGAGAATGTTTATTATCATTTGAAAGAACATTCTTTGGCATTTCTTTTTTGAAGATTATGTCTATCAAATGTTGGACGTTGCTACGTCGCAGATCGTCCATCCGTTGAGTCCAATTTTCGATCACTCGTTCGAGCATTTCGACTGGTAACTTTTCCTCCAAGGCCTGAATCGAAGCGGGTTTGTCGGCATAAGCTTTTGATTTTACATATACCCACAGGAAAAAGTGGTGACCAATCGACCGGCCCAAAACGTGAAATTATGTGCTCACCGAAATGTTCTCTCAATAAGTCCGTCTTGCTGAAACCAAATGTCGCCGAGATCACGAGCTTCAATTTCAGGCATCAAATAGTCGGTTATCATGGCACGATAACGATCGCCATTGACGGTTACGTTCGCACCGGCATAATTTTTAAAGAAATATGGACCGATGATTCCACCGGCCCACAAACCACACCAAACCGTTGTTTTTTCTGGATGAAATGGCAGTTCTTCAATCTCTTCAGGTTGCTCTTCGTCCCAAATGCGGTAATTTTGTTTGTTTACATACCCATTGAGCCAGAAATGGTCCTCATCGCTAAACAAAATTTGCCTCGAAAACGCCGGATCTTCTTGGAAGTTTTCAAGAGCCCATAGAGCGAAGCGATGTCGCTTGGGAAGGTCGAGCGGCTTCAGTTGTTGCACAATCTGTATTTTGTACGCTTTCAATTTAAGATCTTGACGTAAAATGCGCCAAGTCGTTCCATACGTCAGTCCGAGTTGCTGCGAACGGCGCCGAATCGACTCTCTACGGTCTTCGTGTACACTCTCAGCTACGGCCGCTATATTTTCTTCACAGCGTACTGGACGTGGTCTATTCGGTCGAATATTATCCAATAATGAATGCTGGGTCTCAAAATGGGTGATGGTGTTGCGAATAGTACGCTCTGTAGGCCGATTATGTTGACCATAAGTTGAGCGAAGTGCACGAAACACATTCCTCATAGAACGTGAATTTTCATAATAAAGTTGAACAATTTGTAAACGTTGTTCACGCGTAAGTCTTTCCATTATGAAATGCCAAACAATACTAAACAAAAATAACATGACAGCATGACACGACTCACACGTGATCTGTCAAAAAAGGCTATTGAAAAAAGTATCTCCACTTGGATCACCCGTTAGTTCGAAGCGGAAAAGCCAACACCCACAGTCTGATCAGTAGGTTAGGTATACAGTCAAGTGGTAGGCCTGTGATTCCTCAATATTGATCACAGCCCCGTCGCGTTGGTCGACCATCGGGAAAGAAGAGAAAAAAGTTGACGTCACAGATGAGGAATTAACCAGATAGTCAACTCGAGAGCGAATCTCTCACCTTGCCTACAAGCTAAGTCGAACTGATAAGCCCCACATAATTTGCACTTATATGGGCTTTTACGTGCAAATCAAATGGGAATCACGCACATATGAATCGAATTATATGGGGCTAATTGCCGCAGACATGAAATGCCATTTTTTATAGCAAGAAGTTGGGAACAGTTGATGAATTTCAGCAGATTACACCTCACAATTTGGGTGTGTAAAATAAACATGGACAATACGCGGTGAATATGGATTGATAAAAACATACTTACCACACTACTAATAACATAATAATAACCAATTTATTCTAATTTTAAATGAAAAATAATCAAAATAATATTGATTAATGTGACGAATATATAATAAGTAAGTTGATCATACATTTTCGGTTTACAATATATTTAAGTGTAACATTACAAACACGGATTTTGTTATGGATGGTTACATTGAATCATTTAAGTACTTTTATGCTACGTTTCCACCCTAACATAAGCCGAGATTAAGCACAAAAAATTAAAAATTAATCTTTCAGCGTTTCCACCGAAGTAAATAGATTAATCTGATGTTTGGCTCTCTTAAGCTATAAAATTAAGAACGTAATTGACATTTCAAAAGGGAACAGATGTTTTTTTCCTGAACGCCAAACAAAGCGAAAAAAAGTGAAATTGGTTGCTATAGTTTAATGAGTGCAAAAAGAATGAAAATATTATTAGCACACCATTTTATTCTTCAAACCAATATCAATGTTTTAATGGTCGCATTGGCCGGGAGAAGTCGCATATACAGAAAACACCGCTGTCAGTGCTTAATGAACATTGGGGTAGCTAGAACGAACAACATTGCAATTCAAAAAAAGGTATGAGACATGTTGAGAGTAGTATAGAGTCGTATAGAGTGTGTTCGCAACCCGAATTTTCATGCAAACGAAGTATGTTACCTAGATTTATTTTTAATCTTGTGTTTAGCAGATTAAAATTTGTATGGTTAATTCAGATATAAAGTGGATTAAGGCAAATTAACCTTAGTCTCGGTTTAGTGCTCGATGGAAACGTTGCATTACACAATTGGGCACTGGTTTAAAACGGTTTTTAATATGACATGATCGAAATCCTTGCAAATATTATTTTTGGTACGTGAAAACACTTTTTTAACAACATTTGCAATCACTTACTATCTAGTAGTAGTAGTAGTAAATTGTTTTGTTTATTTTCATAAAAGAGTGGCTAATTAATAATAAATAATTAAGAAAACAATCAAAGAATTTAATATATATATAAAAAGCTATTGCAAACTATTTACTACAAATATTTTACACCCAAACATTACTAATTTAGTAATATTTATGCAATAATACAATAAAATATGCATTTTATTTCAATTTATTAACAATCCAGGAATGTTTATTTTAAGGCAGATAAAAAATAGAGAACTATTTCTTATAACCGCAAAAAATATTCCAACTAAATTGTAACAACTTTATTGTTTAACTAATTTTTTGTTTCTTTATAAACATTTATATTAAAATAGCTATAAAAGTTGAATCACATAAACTCCTATGTGTTCCTATTTCCCAACACATCCGCCGTGACCAGCTGTTTTGTTGTTGCGATTTGGATATATTGCAAAACTCCCCACAATTATTTTTGGCGGGTAATCTAGTAAATTAGATCTAACTTCATGGGTCTGGCTCACACGTATTCACAGATGGGAAAATTGAGAGAGGATTTTGCGGCCGTTATTAAATATTTTTTGCGGGTTGAAAGTGATAGGGGATTGCAGAGTTGACTATCTGGTTAATTCCTCATCTGTGGTTGACGTTTAATAAAATGAGCATGGGCTCATCCACATGCTAAGATGTTCAAGCTTTTTGTAGGCCTTTCCTTGTTTAAAAAAAGGTCACTTTCAGTTTATTTTATAAGAAAAAAAAAGTAATAGTATGTACCACAAATTTAATTTGAAAAAATACGTAGGTGATGTCGGTCTTATTGATGAAGACTTCACACTCTGTTTCGAAATAATTGTAAAATAAACATTTATATCCTTTATTCAAGAACCAACACATTCAATATTCGAAAAATTCAAAATAAAAGCCACTGGGTCGAAATTTAAAGATATCCCGCTAATGGCTCAACAGTTCCGTCGTCCAGCTTAATGTAACCCACTTTATAGATTGGAATTAAATTTGCGGTTTTTTTTCCACATGAATGGCTGCACTCTTCCCAAAGAGTATTCCGATTGGACATGGCAAAACAAAAAAAAAGCCACACCAGTCGATTCAATGTTTACACCCTTATTTCTCTATAATTTGTTCATGGTTCACAAAGCCTTTATCCATGATACAAAATTTAAGCACTGATGCAGCGATTCAATGAGGATTCGTTCACTGTGTGATTTTGTGGCCAATTGTTTTCCGCCGTTTCAGCAGAGGAAAGAATTTCAGTGTGTTCATAAATATTTTCCACTTGAAATACTGCAAAGGATTTTACGTTAAAAAACAAATTTACAACCGCACAGAAATTGAGAGGCCTAAAATGCGTAAAAATTAAGGCAACAGCATCATTTCAACAGTGGGTTATGGAGAATAGTAAGTTATACCATGGATGGCAGTTATATTGTTCATGACTGATTTTTAATTAAGAGGTTCTGACACGGCAATTTAACCAAAGAACCTTAATCCTATTGGACTTTGCAGTAAGGAGTTCCTTATAGCTGTCTTGTCGCGATCCTGAGGGTTGGAATTCAGAGATGCTCTTTATTTATTATTATTTACATCCATATCTTGGTAAAGCTCATAGATTTAGAGATAGTATCTTCTCCTCAATTCGCCCTCCTCAAACACAGGACTTAAAATCCGCGGAAGAATTTTCTTTTGAAGGATCCCAGTATTAACTCTCTTTTCCTGCTTATCGTCAAGCACTCGAAACCGCGCCGCATAACAGAATAGAGCATGAACATTGTCCTTTGCCAAACCGAAGTAACAGCGGTTCCCTAGTGTAATTCTTTGCCGGATCTAAACCGTGATGTCATTCGTGGAGTTCATAGTTAAGTTGATATGTAAGCGGAATTATAGGGAAAGTAAAAATAGCCTGAGATGGTTCCCGTAAATAAGGGTGTATTGCAAAAGTTGCTAGAGAGCTCGGCTGGGCTCCTTAATAAAAGAAGTGGCTTCGTTGATTTTATTCATTATTCAAAGTTCTTCAGAAAGAAATCGCTCTCAAGAAAAGTAATTCCGTTGGCATTTCCCAGGATTAATAATATGTGGAACGCCCTTGAGAATACTTTCAGAATAAGAAGAGGACTCTTCTGATCTTCGAAATATTTCCATTGTCAAATATACATGCAGCCACAAGAGGCATAGCAGATGCACAGTGAATACATCTCTGGGGTTGATGTAAGCGGGAATGTATCTCAAAAGAACATGACCTATTTCTAGAAAGAAGAGGTCGTCCAAATGACTGCGACAATATATTCGGACGACATGAAAATTAGGTCAAAAGTCATAATCAACAAAATGACAATATATGAAACAATTACCGTCAAATATCACTTTATAACTCTCGAGAGCAGTTTTTAACGTAGGCAGCAATAATGGACGACAGAAACAACACCACTCTTAACGGTTAGAACTACTATTTTCCTCACTATCGACGAAACTGCCCAACGCGTACTCCTTCCGGTCAAATGTACTTCCAATCCTACCAAAAAGGTTTTAAAGCCCAGTCTCGCAGGATTTTCCGCTCTGATAGGCATGTTGCATTTTAGAGAGAGGATGTAATTGAAGAGCAACCTTGCGCACATGCAGCTCAACCAGCCTCTCCAAACTTTTCCACAAAAAAGGAAGATAGACTTATGGGTCGAAAGCGTTTGGTTAGAGTATAGTCAGACTTACCAATTTTTGGTATGAAAACCACTTTAACCATATGCCAGGCGGAAGGTATATAGGCCAAGGCCAAGTTCAGCGTTGGCAAAGCTGACTTAAATCGATAATCGATAAAGATTCCAGTCTTTCACTAAGTTGGTTTTTAAAGACCGATTTAGTAGCTTCCTAGTTTCTTTACGAAGACACTGCAGTTCGGAGTTCCACCAGGGTACCGATTTTCTGCGAGGGTCTTTAGAAACAGGGCACGAAAGTTCAAAGCGGCGGGTGAGGACGTTGTTCAGATCCTGAGCAGACCTCTTCACTTCCTGTCTTGATCTAAGTTTGAGTGGAACCTTGACAGAGTTGGCAAGCTCCTCTCTTAACCGTGTTTCTCGGATTTTTCATCTCTTGCGAAGGTGAAAGTTCGCAGTAGATTTGAAATTCGATATGATAGACTTCAAATATCTGTTTGACAGGGTAACGTCAATTCCTTGCTGTCTTCTGACTCTAACGAAGATAGGTTGATGACCTTTATTGTTGTTGGTAATATCAGACAGTGAAATGAAGTCCAAAAGTCGATCTCCCTTGATATATTACATTTGCTGCTGTCCCAAACAGTGTTCGGAGCATTAGAATTGCAGCACAAGACCAGACCCAACCTCTAGCTCTACAACTGCCTTTGGTGAATACTCGAAACTGTGATAATTATCGTTGATGTCACACACCATGAAGATCGTTTTGCGGGTATTAGATGGCCGCTTAAGACAAAAAATACGGCTGCGGGTTTGTCGCGGGTAAATCAACCACAGATGCAATCCAAAGTATAAGGATCATAATGGAAAAGCATCGTGATTCCTTAAAGGATTTGCATATGATTCTGGTTGATTTTGAAAAAGCATTCGATCTGATCTGATATGGGTAGCGCTTAGACAACGAGGAGTTCCTGAAACCTACGTACAGATGAGCATGGAAATGTACGCGGGAGCCAAGACAAATTCAGATGCCCCCAGGTGACCCCTGCCACCGATGAATTCCCAATAAAAGTCGATGTTCACCAGGGAGGTGTCTTAAGTCCTTTGCTCTTTATTACGGTCGTAGATTATCTGCTTGAGGGAAAAGTGACGGAACCTAAAGTGGATCAGTTATTCTTTGCTGACGATGGAGCCATCGTAAGTGATGATTAGACTTCCGTGCAACGAGCACTTGATGCGTGGGTGGATTTTTTAGAGGGGAACTGCCCATTATGTGACCCAAGGCAACATTCCAGACATTTATTTCAACGGGGTGATGGTTCCCAAGTGTTCAAATATCTGGGATCAATGATTATCAACGAAACAACCGTTGATGACGACACACCAACCATCGTGTAGGAGCAGGGTGGATGAAGCCGCAGGAATACTCTGCCGTCTTCTGTGACCAAAAAATGTCCCCTAAGCTGAAACGAAGGCTTTACACCGCAGTTGTGCGTCCGGCGCTTACGTCCGGTACACAATGCTGGAAAATTGACAAATAGTATGAGGGCAAGTTGACAGCAGCTGAGAAGAAGATGCTTCGCATGACAGCAGGAATTAGAATTAGAAGTTCCAAAATTCGAGGAAGCCTTCACGTCAATGAACCCATCTCGAAAAAATTGGAGCACGACCGACTTAGTTGGTATTGTTCTGTTCAAAGAAGCGATCCTACGAACCCCGTCAAAAAGGCAATGGCAATCGACGTTCCCTTACAAAAACTCCTCCTTGATTAGCCTCAATGATGAAGTGATCCAAAATCGGGATGCGTGCAGATATCTTTTGAGGTCGAACCGGCGAACCCCATAGGCGGACCAGCAGCAATGCAGTCAAGTGGCAGGGTTATGATCCCTGTAATCCTGATCATAACCTCGTCGTTAAATGGAGGGAAGTTTTATGGATGAAGTATAAATAATATTCTTTTCTACGTTATGATCAGAATTATAGCGATCATAGCCCTCCACTTTACTGCGTCACTACTGATGCCCCTGTAGTGTTCCCTAACATTATTAAAATCTAAATGCATTCCTAATCTAATGCATTCCATTCTAAATCTTAGTCCTCTTGAAGTCTATTGACAGTCTCAAATAAATCAGTGATAAAGATAGTGTTACCAACAGGGGTAATTAAGCTCCGAGAATTTTCTCCAGTCTCCGGACTGCGGGACTAGCAGAAATTTCTCCGGGCCTCCAGGTTTTAAATGTTTATAATTTCGTTGACAGTGATTGCAAATTTGACAGCATTCGTTTACAGCTACAAAACATGGTTTTATTTGTTTAGAGCCATGCAACTTCGTGTTAGATAAATTACATCACATAACTTACTTGACGCAACCATGAAAAGGAATAAATCTTCCTGATAGTTTTACTCAACATTGTATGTATCTAATTTTTTTAAGTTTTATTTATTTGGGTTGTGATAAACAAATAAGAAGTTTGAATCATTAATGTAACTGTACAAAGTATGGATGTGTATGGATGGATGGACCGGTCAATTGAAGCACGATAAAGTTTGGCAAATATTTTTGTTAGTTTCTCTGATAGAAAATAAAGTTCTCCTCATCAAATATGAAGTGATGGGTCATAGGCCGGACATGTGTCGCAATATTTGAGCTCCATCACGTTAACTACGCAATACGATTCAGAAATTACCAATTAACACATCCGCAAGTAACTGCCATCAATCAGATAATGGGAAATGTGTCTTGCAAAACAACTAGACAATATACTCGTCCTCCTCATGTCACAAAAGGAATTGCCGAAAATTGAAGCAACAAATTCAATTTGTATATTTACTCGCACAACAAAAACAAAAACACAAAAACACACAGAGTCATTGCTTGTTGAAATGAATTAATTAGTTTTCCCCTATCAAGCGCTAGGCGTGTAATATTTGCATAATTCATTACTATACACAGTTTTGCTCGGACTCGGACTAATGAACTACATATTTGCATGGAAACTCACTCAAACACACACACACTTCAAGTTTGATGATGAATTTTTGTAGATTCCACGCGGGCACTGGTTCGTAAATTCATTTGGATTAGTGATTAGTCAGATCAGAATGATGACATTCGGGATTTTTGTGTTCCCTTCATTCGAAGTGAATTCAATTAAAATTGATCCTGCAAAGAGGATTAATTTGTAGATACTATTTATACTACAAATGTAGATGTGTGCAGTTTCATTAGATCCTGTTGACCAATTTCAGTGTGTAATCCTTCAAAATGAAATCAAACTACTAACCAACCGAAAGGAGAGAGTGAGAAGAAAAAAATGTTATTGCAATGCACGGATGAATTTTTGCAAATCGTTGCGGGATGTTTGGTTTGCGTTTTTTTGGTTAGCTATTTTCTTCTGTCTGAAATTGATCCTGAAACTGGCTGCGGATAAGGGAAGCGGAAGGATGGGATTGTAATTTGTTATTCATGGCAGGTTTTCTTATCACTCCTGGTGTAATCCTTTCAGAAGATTAATCAGTTTGATTTGCCATCCAGACGTCTGTCTGCGGCTTGTGGGATAAGATGGATGCATGTCAAATGGCATAAGGAGCCGCCAGCAAGGAGGTGTTTTCCTTTTCCAACGAAAATTAACTCAAAATGTGAATTTTATTATTCCTCTAGTCTAAAGGATTGGATGTGTACATAAATATTATACATATAACAGTTTCACACTGCGTAGATAGATACCTAGGTATGAGGGTGGATCCCTAATCTGCTATTGGGGGCCATTTGTTATGCTCCATTTGTCTGTACCTTGTTAGTGTGGGTAGTAAATCAATTTGTGAATCATTGAGCATTAGGGTTGAAATGGAGAGCAATTATTCAGTTGTAAGGACTAATTTGAAAAATGATTGTCTCGGTAGGTACCTAGAAATGAAAGACAATAGAATGGGAGGCTTTGGGTAGTAGTTTTTGTGTGACACAATAATATTTTTCGTGAAAAATAATGAATATTGATTTGAAGTGTTATAGCGCATAGGAGTGTTATGAGTTGGTCTTTTGATCAGCTGGCAAAATGGAGTCAAAATATAAATTAAAACCTTACTTTACTTAGCGGCTAGATAGCAATAATAATTACAATATGTGCATCGGAAAACCATATATCCTTACAGTAAAAGGAGTACCTACACCTTTAATGCGTTCTTTGATATTTAGGGCGCTTTCAACACCATCTGAGCTGGATTAAGCCTTACAGGTACATATGAGATGACAGCATGATACAGAAGGTCGGTGGCCTAACAAACGAAAATGGCGTCCTATCAGCGTTTGTCTGGTTCCTGATGGTTGACACGAACTGCTTAAAATACTTCAACAGAAAGTGTGTGTGCCCCTTCGCTACAGATTTGGTAATCGTGGCCCTTACCACAAAGTGTACTCGAACTGACTCCGTCAAAGAAAACTCTCGTGGTGTCTACAATTAAAAGCGTTGCTTTTAATAGACCAGGCATAAAGGTTTGGATAGAAGTGGCTGTAAGAAAAAACGTCTACACTTAGACCAATACTTCGTTGGTTTTGCTTAACGTACAGCTGTACGCCTGCATAAAAACGTTTGGACATTAATGGGAATTTAACCCTTAACTACCTATCTTTTATAATCTCGGACTCCGCTCTCCTAGATCTTGATATAAACAAATAAGCACGGTTCGCACATGCACTAGACGTACTAAATAGTTCACATCACTACGTCCTTCAAGCACTCTTCCAGCGGAACTGCTGGTATTACTTCGCGGGGCTGGTTAACAAATACTCTCTCTCGAGGACGCCTCTTGAGCTTGTATTTAGACTTCTGTTGCTGACTTTTGGCATCTATATCCTCCCTTCGTTAGACGGTAGTGCAGATTAGTTTTGATAATTGTGTCCCTGCGCATTCCCTGCATAACATCTTGCGTTTTCCAAGCCCTCTTGTTCCTCACTTTGGAGTTACTGCATCATGCTTCGTTCCCCGTTAGCATTGAATAGATACTTTGCTACGACTAGCCATAGTAATTCCGTCAGAATGTATTCTGCATTCTGAATTTTGACTTCACAGTGTGGACGAGATATTCCCGAAAATAGCCATGTTCCAACAAAAGTTAGAAGTTAACATCTCCATGCTTCTTCCGGGTCCATTCCCCTATATCTTGGATCAGCGTATGTGTCCATCTTCTTTAGTTGTAGTGTTCCACCTGTGCTGCCATTCTGGATATAGCGCCTCGTTTACTACTCTCCCGTCTTCTATCTGATTTGCAATAAGCGCCACAGTCCTTTTAATGTCCAGGTCGATAGGCAATCGACCAGAAATTACATTAATCGCTTCCGCTGAAACCATCCTAAAAGGGCAGCGTACTCTTAAGGATGCAATCCTGTGTACAGAGTTAATTCTTTTCATGTAAGTTTTTCGATCCGTTTTTTCAGGTGATTGACTTTGCAAAGTGTTGCCAGCAGGTTTCTTATTGGTTACCTTGGGTCTCCTATACTCGGTAATAGTCTAAGCAGTGCTCAAACCGAGTGCCCGTGAGGCTTTCTCCCCTGCATACTTCATGCTCTCTTTAAAATTGAGTCTGTGGTCTAGAATTATTTCCAGATACTTGGTCTATGGGATGGATCCGGTGTATGGTGATATGCTCTATTTTTTTAACGCTGCTTATCAGTACTGCTTTCATATGCAGTTCTAGAGTAGCTTTACGTTTCCTTTACATTTCTTATAGCCTGACTGCAGTTTACTATTACCTTGGCGGTCAAGAAACTGTGATGACTGCCACTATCCACTTCACTTTCATATTGAAAACACAAGAGCCGACGAGTACGATGGGTACTCCCATCCCATCTCCTTTTCTATCGAATCTAACATCATTCTACAAAAGTGTCGCCCAATGTTTGGGTAAAATGATTCCAAAATTAGGACTCCTAAGACAAGGCACCAAAGAACCATCAAGAGAACCAGTTGATCAGAAGTAGCAGGATGACCAAACCTTAAGATAAGTCAAGTTTTAAGTGGGTATTTCAGCGTTAGAAAGTAAATGAAAATCAATTGTCAATTAATTTCGCCTTCCTCCAACTGGACAGTTATAACTTGGGGAAACTACTAAACAACAACGAATGCACGCTGTTCAGGTGGTGTGGCTTTTTGAATCCTTGCACGAAGGGTTGATATTAAATTCATAAGTACAATTAATCTACATTTAACAAACTCAAGGTGGGTGCAGTTGTTAAGTGCATTGGACTACTAAGCCAGGGACCTCTAATTTAAATCCAACCCGTGCTACCTGAAATCGAACGACTGACAAACATCCAAGAGTAATAACTATCACGGGAAGCTGCTCATAAATTGCCCGTCGGAATAGGAAAAAAACAGTAGGTCCCTTTTATTCGTGTCAAAAAATACATCTTCGCACACACAATGGTTGGAGAAGTTAGGCCTTCGGTCTTGTGTGCGCCGTTAACGCCTAATGTGCACCTACAATGAGCACACATAAAAGAACATTACTTATTTCACTAATCGAAGTTATAATCTTAAATTCTACATGACGTGGAAAGCTCCTAGCAGTTCGATGAATCTGCTGTCAATACTATCGTCGAGAGATCATCGACAACTGTTAGTCGTCATCGGTCTTTTCCATTGATGTTGATGCATGGACGTCGTTTGGATTATGCGATCATGGCTCTGACTGACTGATAACGTTGTTTCCAATTTTCGGTTCCAACAGGACGACGTCATAGCATGTTTGGGCAAAAATAAAAGAAGCTTGCTTTTGTGATCTAAGTACCTACTAGGTTCGGTTGAAGTGGTAGTCGGATAGACTGCTGACTCACTTAGACCTATGTAAGGTCCATTATGATACTACGTGGATCTGAAGTTCCTGCCTACTCGTTGAACCAATTTGAGCTGCTTGAGTTAAGACCGTTAAGATTATTATATTGAACTAATCTTTCTGGAAGCGATTAGGGCATGCGCAAAGAAGGTCTTTTCCATTTCCAAAGTTGTTTGAATAAGCGCCAAGTTTTATTGCAAGCCTGCCTTTCACACAGTGTTCAGTGATGACTACAATTGTAGCACTGATGTGCAATCTGTTGAGGGTAATCAAACTCTTTGAACGTCTTAGATCCAGCTTAGACCCAATCGGTTTGCATCCGGTTTTAACAGGAGTTTGCATGTGAAAACTGGTATGCCTAAGCAGCCTTTTCAGGCAAGACTGAGAGGGTAGTTCCAAGTTCGGCGAGTTCGTCATCCTTGCAGTTACGCGGAATGTCTCAGCACAGGTGAATGTTGAGCTGCTCAGCATTCTCCTTTAGAAATGATCGGCAATCCAGGGCTACAAAAGAGTTAATAGAGATAGAGTCCAGACATGTTATTCTTTAGCCAGGACAAGACATCTTTGATCGCCATAATTTCCGCCTGCAAAACACTACAATGATTAGGAAGACGAAAGGAGAGACTACGATTTAGTCTGTCAGAGAAGATGCCTCCACCCACCCCATCATTTGTTTTTGACCCGTCCGTATAGAAATGGATCGATTCTTCCACCAGCAAGGCACTATCCTCCCAAAAGGATTTGGTTGGAATGGTTAGCTGCAACTTTTTATCAAACTGTGCTGTAGGAGTATAGTATAGTCTATATTTTTTGGAAGGATTCTGAGTTCTGATCACGAATTGCAGAGTGACGGATTTCATTTTCGGTCCGTTGACCTACTAACAGATCCAGAAAGGAACTGCAGCACATTTTCACATATAGATAGTACGAGGTGCCTTTAAATAACAGAAATGAAAGCTCCCATGGGCTGAATGACTAGGAGAGGCTTTTTAGTTCTGTGACTGAATGCTGATAGTTTCCAGAATTTTTCCTGCACTGAAGCTGTCCTTCCTGCAAAGTCTAGTTCTTCTGTTCCATATATCTCAAAAACTCGCGGTGTTTTCTATCTTTTGGAGCGTCCATCCACACTACCCTTAATATCGTATTTGTTCAAACCATCCTTATAGAAAGGTGAATAGTCTTAGCTGTTGCCCACAGTATCTTAAAGAACCATCAATTCCTACGTCAGTTTCTCAATTTGACACACATGCATGTTGAAAGTAAATAAATTTCATCTAAGAAAAAAAAAATAAACGCCATCTGTTTCAAAGTGCTAACTAGCTAGGTATTATTCCGGACTGAGATTGACGCCCATTTCGTGGCTAAGCAAATATATTGTTGCAACATAAAATAAATCCATTGGTTGTGTGCCTGATTACAATTCGTCAATAGCTCAGCTGTAGTCAACTTTCAAATGAGCCTATATGTACCTGTACCTGTCACACATTAGTATTCACCCTCGGCTCCTTCACGAAGACTAATAGAATTCATACTTCAAACTCGATTTGTATCGCACAAAAAAAAAAACACTCATACATTAGGCATGAGCGTAAAATAGGCGTAAAAGCAAACACTTAGAAGCAATAGTGTAGCTAAAGACGTGCGCACATACAAACGGGTCCTAGACCAAACTAATCGCCCAACACACAACTCTGTAATCAAAAAGGAATTAGTTCGACTAAATACCACAAAAAAACACAAACAGGCCATGCATTTGGCGCATTCAAGCGCGACCTGGTCGTGGTGTGGGTGCAATAGAATTTTTGCAATATTGAATTAAATTGCATACATTTTGCAACATAATGATTGTTGTTATTGTTTCCCTTGCATTCAGGTTGCAATGGCAATTTGCAGTAGTTATCCTAATGAAAGCAATAAGCATAAAAATGTCATTAGCCTTTGGTGTCAGCTATGATAAGGTGCAATAATGGTTAGTGTTCGTTTGTGGTTCAGTGCCCTTAAGGGGGTCTCACAATCTTTGATATGGGAGGGCTGCAGTGGCAGTGTAATCTGGCAAACACTCCTCGAATGGGGTATATAATTAATTTAGCGTGTGATATCTGTCGACCAGAATGCGGTGGCTTTTGTGACAAAAAGCGTGATTATCGATGATAGAAGGGAGCAGGACAATCTTTTCAAATGGGAACGGTGGTAGAGACCTATTTAAATTCATGGCTTTTGGGCATCATTTTGTTGAAGTTTTTGTCATTTCTTTGTTGGGGGTAAAAGATCTAGTATTGCAAATACTTTCACTCGACTTCGCAGAGCATGAACCAGCTTTCCGCCAATTTCATGCTCTTCTTCAATAATTCTTTAAAATTCTTTAAAAGCACTCTCACTTCGCGCCTTTGAACTATTCCCAAGAAGGAATCTTCTTTTAATTATTAAAATATATCAATTTTCGAAAACATCCTCTGACATTAAACAAAACAAATTAACAAAGTTCTCTATAGCTGTCTTTATCTATAAACTTTTGCTAACACATCTATGTACAATTTAAAATTCAAAGGATTATCCAAACCCCCCCCCCCCCCCCCCCCCGATCCCATTCAAAAGTCATAAACAGATTACGTATGCAAAATAAGATCCTGATAATGGTGTCAGTTACACACGAATACAAAAATTGAATTGTAAATTTTAAATTTTTGCTAATAGCTTTCTATTTGGCATTGTATCCTTGCGATAAGGATTTGTTTTGAATATATTTACTGCGTTTTCTTTTTATCCCACACACACACATTCACTTGAGAGAAGAATCCGATAGAGTTTAATGTCTACCGACAGATTCTTTAAGTAGACTTAGGATATAAAGGAATACGACATACCAAACAAATGTTAACAAGACAAAACAAAAAGTTGAAAAAGGACTTTTGAGTTATTTTGACAAAAAATAAAAAAAAATAAAAAAACAAAAAGATTGCGATTTGAATGTTCTTTTTCTCTGTTTTGAAGAGTTATTGTTTTTTTATTTTCTTTTTGTTGTTATGAATTTGAATTCTGACTGAGGACTTTTAACAGTCTCAAGGGTTTAGCCAACGGAACTAAAGATGATTAACTTAAACATTAATGGATTGCCAAGAATTAGATATTGAATGAGTGAGTGTAACAATGGAGATTTGTGATTTTGAATAAAAATTTTTAAAGCATCAATTGTATTCCTAGAGAGCGGATAAGACTACTTAAGGGTGGGCCATCTTTTTAAATCATAGGTTATTTCCCATTCGAAATCTTGCCAGAAAGTCAGTATCATAACTTCGCGGAACGTTGGGATATATTGATAACTTATTTCCAAAGTGAGTGCTGTGTAGCCCAAACAGCGTGTAATTTGAGAAGAACTTTTCGCCGAAATGAAGCACCCACCGCGCCTGCTGTACGCAAGTTTGTGCAAAACGTTCTTGAGCCTGGTATGCTAGTGGACAACACTCATGATACCCGTCATCGGGAGTGTGATATTCACGAACATCAACTCGCCCACGAAGAGAATTCATCGGAAGGATTTTGAATAATTTGCTTACAAGGTCCAAAGGTTATCGCTTGGCAGTTCGGGGCTTAGAGCAGCTTGATTTGAACAACGATTTTCGGACAAAATTTCTGACGAGGCGCATTTTCATCTCGTCGGCTTCATTAACAAACAAAAATGACATTATTAGACCATTATTCCTTCAAAATAAGGCTGAGTGGGCGTTACAGAGCCATGTTAACCGACTTTTTTTTGTTTTGAAATTGAAGACATGGATTTGGACAAACTCTGATTCATGCAGGCTGGCACGCCATGCCACACACGCCATGTCACAATTGATATTTTGCGCACCAAATTAAAAAATCGTGTTATCAGGCGTCTTGGCGATGTTAATTGGCCGCCTCGGAACTGCTAAATGACTTTAGACTCTTTTTTTGGGAAACCGCCACAAACCAGAAACAATAGCAATCCGTGAGCTACAGCCAGAAACCGTCAACAAAGTTTTAGGAAATGTGAGTGACAGAATGCGCTACTGCGAAGCCAGCCGAGGGAGCCGCGTATATGTTCCATAATTAATGGGAATGGTTGCTCTTACTAATAAAGCCATTATACATGGAAAAAAATTAATTTTGTTAATTTTATTGAATTTTTAAAATGAAACTTGTACCGGGTGATTTTTTAAGAGGTTTAGAACTTTTTTAAAAAAAAAACACACAAAAAATTCGAAAAAATGAATGAAATATTTATTTGAATCGATAGTTTGAACCTTGCAATTTAATGTTTAAAGATAATTTCATGCAAATGTTGACCGCGGCTGCGTCTCAGGTAGCCCATCCGCTGAGTCCAATTTTGGCATACTCTTTCACACATATCGGCCGGTATCTCACGAATGAATGCATGCATGTTGGCTTCCAGTGCGTCAATCGAAGCGGGCTTGTCCCTATACACATTAGCCTTGGCATACCCCCACAAAAAATAATCTAATGGTGTCAAATCGCACGATCTAGGCGGCCAATTGACCGGCCCGAAACGTGAAATTAACTGTTCACCAAACTCGCCTCGCAATTGCGCCATTGTTTCGCGTGCTGTGTGGCATGTGGCACCGTCTTGTTGAAACCACATATCATGCAAGTCAAGAACTTCCAATTCGGGCAAAAAAAAGTTTGTTATCATCGCTCGGTAGCGTTCACCATTGACAGTAACGCTGCGATTCGCATCATCTTTGAAGAAATATGGCCCAATAATGCCGCCGGCCCATAAACCGCACCAAACAGTGGCTTTTTCGGGATGCATTGGTAGCTGTTGCAATGCTTCTGGCTGATCTTCACTCCAAATGTGGCAATTTTGCTTATTTACGTACCCATTCAACCAAAAATGAGCCTCATCGCTGAACACAATTTTTCGATAAAAAAGCGGATCCTCGGCCAGCTTTCCAAGAGCCCATTCACCAAAAATTCGGCGTTGTGGTAGGTCGTAACAAAGGCCTAACTGCTGGGAACGGCGCCGAATCGACATTTCGCGGTCTTCTGTCACACTAGCTGATACGGCCGCAATATTTTCTTCAATACGCACAGTACGTAAACGTGTTGGTGGTTTAATGTCCAACAAAGTAAATTTGGTGCGAAATTTGGTCACAATCTTCCGAATAGACTACTCAGAAGGTCGAGAATGCCGATCATAAAATGGAAGCAGCGCGCGATGAACATTTCGAACCGAGCACGAATTTTGATAGTAAAATTCAATAATTTGCAAGCGTTGTTCATTTGTAAGACGATCCATGGTTAAATTGCAAACCAAACTGAAGCCGTTTGACAGTGACACAAGGTACTAAACACACGTCAGCTGTCAAAACCAGTGTTGCCAAAACCAAACCAGCTAAAAAATCACCCTTTATTTGGCCCATTCTTTCGAAAAGGCAGTGACTTAGGCGAAACCTAAAGGTGCGATCAGACGGTCATCCCAACTTGTCATCCGGATGACATGCTGACGTCAGAAAGCCTGTTTATCTGAGGCGAGATGATCACTTTAACATAAATTCCACGTCATTGTGACGTCAGAATTTTATCCGGATGACCGTCTGATCGCACCCGAAAGGTAAAAAGTTGAAACTTCTTAAATATAAGTGGTAGGAGCTATAAGCTTGAGAAATTTTTTTTTTATAATTAACGCGTACTAAAGGGATTTTTGGTATCCTTATCATGAGTAAACACAGGGCATTAAAGAAATTTAGGGATAAGAGGAAAGAAGGAGATGCCGATGCACATTTGTTTTGAATGTCTGTAAGCTGCAATGTGTAGGAAAAACGGAGCGTGGGAGAGAGAACGGCTGATGAACGAATCTTTATACTTCACTGTGCGTCTGAATATTGGCTTAAGGGTGAACTGATGAGCATTCTTGCGTTCGACATTGCGAAGATGGCTCAGAGAGTCAAGCGATTTTGCGATGCCTCTATCGTCAATAAGTTTAATGGCACATTTTTGAACAGCTCTAAATATGCAATTGTTGCAGCTGATCATATTTGAGCATTATAATCCAGGTTGGGGCCAATAAACGCCTTATAAATTGTAGTCAGATCAGAAGTGGTGAAATAATTCTTGCATCGCTTAAGGAAGATTAGACATTTCGCAGCGTTCTTGGCGACATCGAATAAGTTGTTATTCCAACGAAGGTTGTTCATTAACACACATACCGAGAATCGAAATTCGTTCGTTTTCAACGATGCAAATGCCATTCATGGATTATGCTAGAGCGTTAGGGTTTCGCTTCAATGACAGCAGACAGAATTGCGTTTTGGAAGAATTAAATTCTATTCTACTGGTTTTACCCCACTTCAAAGTCAGAATTTAATGAGCTTAAAATACATAGTAGCCGTTCCAGTTCTACGCCCGAAGATGAAGGACGTAAGCCCGGAAACGAATATGCTTAGCTAACGGTACTGTCATCAGCGATGGAATGGAGTGGATTAGAAGTAACAGACAGGAGATCATTGATAAAAATGAAAAAGAGAGTCGGAGACAAAACGGAGCCTTGAGGGACACCAGCATTTATTTATGCGAATGTGGCTGCTCGTCTAAAATTACTTTACTCCGAAAGGTAATTTCTAATTCATTGCAGAAGGGTATCACCGATCCAAAATGCACGCATTTCCGATAAGAGAGATTGATGGCAAACTCTGTCAAATGCCTTTGAAATATCAAGCGCAACGACCTTACTTTCACCACCATGCTGAGTAGATTGGTTCCACTTTTCGGTTAGATAAGTCATCAAATCACCAGTGGACCTGTTGCTGCGAAAACCGTACTAAAGGTCATTAAGAAGTTTTCGGGATTGAAATTATTTCACAAGCTGACGATTTAACAGTGTTTCTATGACGTTGGAAGGAAGGGACGGATTAGGGCAAGATCTTACAATACGTTCTACTACGGAAAGTAACAGGGTAAGAACGGTGTTGGTACTTTTTAATACTTAGATATGATGGTGATACGAGGTGAGGTTTGGAATCATGGCAATGCATTTGCAAAACATACGGTCTAATCGCACCAAACAAAGGGTCCGCCATCTAACGTTTTTTTTTTCAACTAGTGCTTATTTTGCGAATGGTAACACTTAGCTCATGTCTGATTTTACAGATAATTAGTTTTATCCTTCCGCTGAACGAATATGGTTGTGTATACGCTTGAACAACGCTGGGAAATATTGCGACATTACTTTGAAAATCATGGTAATGTTGCAGAATGTGTGCGAAAATTGCGTACGGATTAGGGAAGAAGAGAAGCACCGTCAGCTCCGTATGTTCGTTATCTTGTGAAAAAAGTGAAAGAAACTGGCATCCTCATCGATAAACCAAAGCGTGAAATGCCAAAAAAAGTGCGTACACCCGAGAAAATTGCTGCTGTGGCAGAAAGTGTGCGTGAAGCGCCATCAACATCAGTTCACCGTCGTTCTCAACAATTGAACATTTCGGAGACATCATTGAGACGAATTTTGCACAAAGACCTTGGTATGACGCCATACAAAGTCCAATTGGTTCAGGAGTTGAAGCCAACTGACCATCCAATGCATTTTCGCTTCGCTAAGTGGGCCTGCGTTCGACTTAGAGAAGATGCCGATTTTGCATTTTCTTCGAAAACGAGCAAGGAGTGGCCGTTAGAGTCAATGGCGATCGTTATCGGGCCATGTTGAACGAATTTTGGTTCACAAAAATTGAAGAGGAGGATATTGGCAATATTTGGTTTCAACAGGACGGCGCTACGTGCCGCACAGCCGAAGCTACACCCGATGTTTTGCGACCTGGTTTTGAAGATCGCATTATCAGCCGCAGAGCTGATGTCAGGAGAGTGATTGTGAATGTAGATTCAGTTAAAGGACTTTCACTACCTACATCGCCCAAAGTGATTGACTAGCCCCGCGCAAAACATCTGAAATTTCAACAGTACCATTGAGAAAGTTAGTTGAAGCAGAGCAAGATGTCTCGGTGCAGGATTTAATTATTATATTTTTTGTTCCGTTATTTTTCCGTGTCCCTTTAATTTTCAATTTTATTTTTCTTCTCACTTTTCTCCCCCTATTTTTGACGTCCCCTCTTTTCCGTTTTTATTTTCTCTAATTCTCTTCTTTTTTTATGCAGAAATTAAACTTTGTTGAGCAGGTCTGAGTTGATAATCATGAGCCGTTCTTCTGGTCCACAACAGGTTCTTTATCCAAGCAATAAAACGATAATCATTTAAGGTTTGACCTTCAATTTGTGTTGCTTCAACAATCACATCTTCTCACACTCTATCCAAGAAGAGGCTTAATTTACTTACTTCACGTTTTCAACTCAATTGAGGCTGCCACTGATTTTATCTTGAACGAAAAATAAAATAACCGACTATACCTACGTTAATGTGGGCACCCTCGTTTAGCAACAATCATTCAATCCAATTTTAGAACTTTTCAAAATGAACTTTCCTATGGGTAGAGTTGGGGGGTGTATCCCCCAGTTGAACCGCCCTCATGTAACATTCATTAAAACACAGATCAACCAAGCAATGAAAACCAGCATGAATCCTTCTCCGATTCATCGTAGAATTCTCGTGAATTAGAAGAAGAAGAAGAAAAAAAAAAAATCTCGTTCACCTCATTGAAGACAATCCTATGAATTAGGAAACAAAACAAAGCAAAGTTTTGTATTTTTTTTTCTCAGTCACACAGAGGGATACCAACAACAAAAAAATATCTCACACAAAACAAGCTTCACAAATGAAATGCCAACGCTGAAGTAAAAAGGATTTTCCTTCTTTTTTTTTTTTGTTTTTACTGCCAACAGATGAATTTGTTTTCTCCGATCGAATCCCTCCTAGCCCTCGAGGTGGAACTTTATCTGCATCCCCATCTCCATCCCCATCGCCATCCCAATCAAAGGGTGTTCTTTTCCAGGACTCAAATTATCTGCACACAATTTCAACTTTTATCAGTTTTTCAGGGGTGCTCCACGCCATATCGCCGTGGGATGATTTTAATGAATCCCTCCATTTCAGTAGCACTGTAACAGGAGTGGAAGCGCAGCACCAGCAGCACCAGCTATAGAAGATGCTTTTAGAACGGTGTTACCGTCATTGTAGGTAGACAAAAAAAAAAGAATAGCTACCTTCATCTGAAATGGTTATGTAGAAAAAGACGGAACAACGACGATAAAGGTTTGAGGAGGAAAAGTTTGAAATGAAAGCAAAATTGGTGGAATAATTAAAAGTCAATTAAAATAGCTTGAGGGTAGATGACGTGAGATATGATGTCACAGCCGAAGTACCCATGTCTCTTGTTCGATTTTGGAATTGGAGCTCTATGTGCTGTAAATGTGTGTGTGTGTGTTTATTCTGCCTGTTGTCTGTAAGCTGCTCTCGCTTGGATGATGTCGTTAGAACGTGATTACTTTAGCGGTATGGGCGATGTGATAATCGATATTTTGCTTAACCCTTCGAGACTTGAATGGGTTCTCGATTGAGATTGAATCGAAGGGATAGGAGTTTTATGGACAGGGATTTGTTTGGACGTGTCTTTGAAACTGACTTTGTTTTTTTTGTTTTTTTCTTTTTTTTAAAAAGCTTATATAAGAAATTTAAAAGAATGAAGTATTTTAAATTGTATTTAGTTTAATTTTATCTGAGAAGAACCATTTGTCTTTATCTATAAACCGCAAAATGTGAAGTATAGTGAAAGCATGTAACTTGTACGATTTCTTCTTCCCTAAATCTAAAGGTGAACACAACTTGTGTCTAAAATGGCTAAGGCTTGTGACCGATTTAAATTTTAACGAACGCATGTACTCTGATCGCCTTGAAGGAAATTTACTCCCATAGCTGATAAGCAATAGGTGAATTAATTTGTGTCTTCAAAAGTGCTGAGGGTCATTCAAAGGTCATAATAAAGCAGCTGTTTGTTTGGGATGGACACAACCTGTCCAATTGGTTTAATACTGAAATGGGAATGAAGCAGGGATGTCCATGAGTCCACTTCTTTTTCCAATATATCTGGATGATCAGGTAACGTTCTTAACAGGAGAGATTGCTTTCGGAAGCTGTTGGAATTTATGGAACGAGGAAGCGAACACTGTTAAGTCGAGAGTCCTGATTTTTAGAAATGGATATGGACTATATTCAAAGCAAAAAAAATGGACTTGGAAGAACCAGGAACTGGAAGAGGATAAAGAGTATAAATACCTCTGAGTTTTATTTACGTCCCAAGTATCTTTCAAGCCCCGCCTGAGGCAAATTGCAGTTGGCGGGGAATTCTGCTTAGAAAAAATATTCCATCGAGCTGCAAATTTAAGATTTTCGAGCCCGCTGTAAGGCCAATCATTTGATATGCTGCACAGGTGTGGGCGATATTCGATTACGAAATATGTTCCGACTACCCCAAAATACACCGACATATATTTTGCACCCGGAAACATACACATTAAGACCGTATTTTCTGTAATAAAACTTTCAAGCCATCGCGTTCCTTATATATCGCCGCAAAAGATTTGATAAGCTGGAAGCTGCAGTTCTTTAACGAGTGGTCAATATGCAGCTAACGGACTATAATAATGAAAGCGAAGTTTAAAATGAAAGCGCAACAAACGGAGACCAGGAGTACGTAAGCCATACTTAACCATGACCTAGCAACGAACAATTACTTCCACGATCGACGTTGTTTCTAATAACGGGTGATCCAAGTAGAGATACATTTTTCAATAGCCTTTTTTGACAGATCACGTGTGAGTCGTGTCATGCTGTCATGTTATTTTTGTTTAGTATTGTTTGGCATTTCATAATGGAAAGACTTACGCGTGAACAACGTTTACAAATTTATCAACTTTATTATGAAAATTCACGTTCTGTGAGGAATGTGTTTCGCTCAACTTATGGTCAACATAATCGGCCTACTGAGCGTACTATTCGCAACACGATCACCCATTTTGAGACCCAGCATTCATTATTGGATAATATTCGACCGAATAGACCACGTCCAGCACGCTGTGAAGAAAAAATAGCGGCCGTAGCTGAGAGTGTAGACGAAGACCGTAGAGTCGATTCGGCGCCGTTCGCAGCAACTCGGACTGACGTATGGAACGACTTGGCGCATTTTACGTCAAGATCTTAAATTGAAAGCGTACAAAATACAGCTTGTGCAACAACTGAAGCCGCTCGACCTTCCCAAGCGACATCGCTTCGCTGTATGGGCTCTTGAAAAGTTCCAAGAAGATCCGACGTTTCCGAGGCAAATTTTGTTTAGCGATGAGGCTCATTTCTGGCTCAAATGGTATACAAAATTGCCGCATTTGGGACGAAGAGCAACCTGAAGAGATTGAAGAACTGCCACTTCATCCAGAAAAAACAACGGTTTGGTGTGGTTTGTGGGCCGGTGGAATCATCGGTCCATATTTCTTTAAAAATTATGCCGGTGCGAACGTAACCGTCAATGGCGACCGTTATCGTGCCATGATAACCGACTATTTGATGCCTGAAATTGAAGCTTGTGATCTCGGCGACATTTGGTTTCAGCAAGACACTTCCCACACATCGCATCAATCAATGGACTTATTGAGAGAACATTTCGGTGAGCACATAATTTCACGTTTTGGGCCGGTCGATTGGCCACCAAGATCGTGTGATATCACACCGTTAGACTTTTTCCTGTGGGGATATGTAAAGTCAAAAGCTTATGCCGACAAACCCGCTTCGATTCAGGCCTTGGAGGAAAACATTACGCGTGTCATTCGCCAGTTACCAGTCGAAATGCTCGAACGAGTGATCGAAAATTGGACTCAATGGATGGACCATCTGCGACGTAGCAACGGCCAACATTTGATAGACATAATCTTCAAAAAATAAACGCCAAAGAATGTTCTTTCAAATGATAATAAACATTCTCCATTAAATTTGAATTTTCTGTGTTTTTTTCTTTAAAAAAGTAGGGAACCTCGAAATGGATCACCCTTTATATTTAAGGCTAAAGGCGAACTTCCGCTAATGAACGAGGGAATGTGGAATGTAGCTTATAAATACAACCTTGGAACAAAAGAAGATGTTTTACATTTTTTAGTATCTTGCCCTATATTGAAGAAGACGAGGAGTAAAGAAGCTTTGTTAATAGTAGAATTCATCACAAGCTGGGATGTGCTAGCTAGTTACCTTAAAGCTGCTTTGAAATACCGGCAGCAAATAATAAACGAAGCTTCTTAGATACAAACTGTGTATAAAACTTTAGTTTAAATCCCTCTTTTCTTCGGCTGACGGCCGAAAATTAAATCAAAAGTATGAAACTGGTGTCTAATAAAATATTATTACTACTACTACTTACTACACAACTTGCTGGCATAACCCGCAGGTTCTTTGGAGGGAAGGAATTTTGTTTTTTTTTTTTTAATGAAATACGACAACTCACAATTGGTACGTTATAGTGATTTGAAATTTGGCTCGTTGATAAAAAAGAAAAAATAAATAATATAATAGATTTTTTCAAGGTCAGGAGAGAGAAGTGTTTTATTCAGATCTTAGTCGAGGCTATACTCAGACGGTCTTGGGTAGGGACCAGTCCTACCCAAGTTACTCCGTTTCCTAACTCAGAATTAAAGCGAATTTCTTTTAAAAATAAAGTGCAAGACTGTGGCATACGAAACTTTCTCTGTCATGTACATGCGTCTTTGAATCGCAAAATGAATCGAAAATGAAGGGTGATAAATTTATTTAAATCACTTTTCAGGTTTTGAAAAATTAGATTTTCTCAAAAACGGTACATACGATTATGTTATAATTTCGCACATTGCACACTTTTAACATAATTGTTCAAAATATAAGAAAATTATCAAAATCGTTAGAGCCGTTTTTGAGAAAACGAATTTAATTTAAATTTAAGAAAATCGTTATAATTTATTGCTTATTAGGTAAGCAAAATTATTGGACTTAATAGTATAAAAAAATTAGTAAAATTTTTGAAGTTCCCTTTGTTAATTTTCGAGATATTGGCGGTTTTATAAATTACCGTTATTCCATTTTCTTTCCAAAAACTGAGTATGCAGTATTTTTGGCCTAATCCCAAGTATCTTTAGTACAAAAGAAGACCGAAATCCTTGGAACCGTCTTCGAGAAATTTAGTGATAAGTGATTTTCACCAAAAATAATGTACGGCAGGTACCGCTATTTTAAACGATAAAGCAGAAACTAAAGAAATCCATCAAACCGTTTCGCTATACGGCGCCCGAACAGACAGAAAGACAGACCGACGGACGGCTTCTCTATAATCGTAATATCATCCCTCATACTCAGTTTGAGTTCGAAATTTCCGCAAGATCGCAATAACTTACTCTTTAGTATACTAATGCATGCGAGAAAGTTAAAAAATTAATTTTTTTAATAAAAGAAACATCAAAGCATAGGATGGAATTTTTGTTGGAAAATATGGCAAATATAGTAGGTGGGTCTATTTGCATTCTTATTTAAGTTAAGCGGTCATAGTGGATATTTAAAATTTTTGGGTAAAAATACTTTAAATCGTATAATTTCTGAACAAAGGGTTTGTCTATTTTGGAAAGATATTTAAAAAGCGCAAAACTGTTCAATTAAATTATCTTAGCTGAAATTTTAAATTATTTTCAAATATCCACTCCTGATCGCTCTCTTTTTGCGATCAAGTAATTTGGACATGCGAAAACTGACTTTCAATTCAGTTGAGGACAAAAAATATTGAATACTTATGAAAGGTGATTCATCGTTAGGTTTGATTTGTTAAATAAAAAACATAAATTTGAAAGTAAACTAAAAATTTGTATTATCGGTTAAAAGAACAATTCGTGGTATTTAATTTCTGAAAATGATATCATGTAAATGTTGGCCACGACTAACGGACGGAAGGTCCAATTTTGAGCGACTCATTCGAGCAAAGCGACTGGTATCTCGCGAATAATACGAGTAATGTTGGTTTCCAAAGCATCAATCGCAGGTGGCGTTTTCCTGAAGACCTAAAACTTTATATTTACCCAGAGAAAATAGTCCAAAGGTGTGATATCGACGACCATCAACGAGCAACGAGCACACTTATTGCGAATTTGGAGATAACTCACCGCCAGACATCACCTATGGGGGGGTGATGTTGTATCACCACAAGGAGCAGCTATTGTCGAGTGCACGCCAGCATTCCTTAGTGGTAATTTTCCAAGGTAATTTTTTTCTTTGTTTCGTTCTCCCAGATTTTCGGAATTACACTTCTTAGTAATTCTGATCATCTGGCTGTGGAGCTTCGAGTTCGGCTAGACTAATGAATTTTACTGGAACTGCCCACCTCAGAGATGCACATCAAATTCTACCAAATCAATTGGAACCGCTGTCAGGCAGTCATCGAGGACAACATAATACTGCCAACAATCTTAGCAATAGGGAGATTGATGGAGAAACAGCTAGAGACCAACAGATGACAACCTGGACTAGCAGAGGCAGTTACGGACAACTACCCCAACACATCCAGGTAATATATGCCCACAGGCAAGGACTGAGGAAGAGGCTCCAACGGATTCTCCAACGGACATGGAATAAAAACAATAGCGAGTACAGAAGCATACATTCCCAACTGGAGCGACCATTTTATGTCTCTAATTTAATTTTAAGCGAAGTTCGAGAGGGGTGGGCGGGCGTTGAGATTTATAGAGATCAGGCGAATAAAACATGTTACAGCGGGTGGATCTATTATCATACCCATTCAAGTTGTACTCTAAATGATATAACTACAGACTAGACAGAGTGTCCGAGTTTAGCAGCATAATCGTTTAGATACATATTCCTAAAATTTCGCTAAAATTTAATAGTGCATATTTTATATGCGTTAAACTCAAAATTATGAAAATTTGCTCTTCCATTTTTTAACTTTATCGTACACTAAAGGGAAAGTAATTGCGATCGTGCGGAAATTCCAAGCTCAAACTGAGTATAAGGGATGATATTACTATTATAGAGAAGCCGTTCGTCGGTCTGTCTGTCTGTCCGGGCGCCGAATGACGAAACGGTTCGACGGATTTCCTTCAAAGTTCGTATATGAGGTTTTTGGGGTTACATCCCCGGGGCTTTTTTTTTAATTTTTGCTTTATCGTTTGAAATAACGGTACCTGTTATAAAATTTATGTGGTGAAAATCACTTATCACTATTTTTCTAGAAAATGGTTCCAAGGATTTTAATTTCTTTTTATAATAAATATATTTGTGAAGTGGCAAAAAATATTACATACTCAGTTCGTGGCAAAAAAATATTCAAATAACGGTAATTTATAAAACCGCCAATATCTCAGAAACTAATGATGGGAATTATGAAAAATTTGACTGTTTATTATTTTTATGATGCTAAGTTAAACAAATCTGCGTACTTCGATTTTTGAAATAATTTGAATTTTAATTTTGTTTGTATATAACGATTTTCTTAAATTTAAATTAATTTCTTTTTTTATCAAAAACGACTCCAACGATTTTGATAATTTTTTTTCATTTTCAGCAATTATATAAAAAGTGCCCAATGTGCGTACTTACATCAAAATCGTATGTTCCTTTTTTAAGAAAAATCAAATTTTTCAAAACCTTTAAAGTGAAATAAATAAATTTTCTAGTTAATATAATTTTGATTGCCATTCGTTTTTTAGGCGATTTAAAAATTCACATCATATAGGAAGAAAGTTTCGTGTTACACAGTCGTGCACTTTATTTTTCTTAAAATTTTTACTTTATAAATTTTATGAAATTTTACGAAATGTGTATCCTTGCAAAAATTCCTTAAAATTATGTTTCGAAACTTTTTTATGTACTATCAACAGATTTTGTAGTAGAACCATTTTTGTAAAAATATAGCTTAATAAATTTTGTTGACTTAAAAACAAATCATTTCTGACCAAAAATTATCAAAATCGTTAAAAATTTCGCTGCTTGGAATGCAAAAACTAAACAATTGTCCCTTTCACCAGAATATATGTATAAATTAGAAGGTCCTAGTTGATGGACCCAATATCAATTGTGCAAATAAGTGTGACTTTAATTTACAATACTGTATAATACTGAGCAAAAAAATATGCAGCATTCTTATGGGAGGCGGACAACAACATATCTAACTGCATGACTGTGTCTGTTGCCAGGTTAAGAATATCAGCTTCACTAATCCTCAATCAATGGAGATTCACATTGTCCTATTTTTGTGTCCATCAGAGTAGATCTCTAAAGCTTCGAAAGACTATCCATTGCTTGCCACTTCTTTAGCCTTAAATGCCAATTCTGTTATTCCTCACAAGTAAAATCAATAAAACAAAATGTGTCCACCTTTGCAATCACTTCTATCACTTCTAACACGACTCTCAACGCAGAAAATCTGAGGAGATCCCCAACCAATCGACACAAGTTATATCATGGTTTTTATGATTACACGTGTACGTTCGCCTAATCGCTTACTTTGAAAGTGTTATAAGCATTCGTCAGGCATGCTTCATCTGTCATCATAGTCATCATCTTACATACACACCCACACACACTTAAACATAGTATAAGTCTTGTTATCACCCTTTTGAACCTACAATTTAGTGCTGACTGAATCCGGCCCATTTCATAATACGCGCTATTTTAGTATTCCATACGACACGCAGGTAATCCCATTGCTATCGTCGTGCGACACTTGTAACTCGCCCGGGTGTCAGATAAATAGATATTCATTCTCCAACGCCACCACCCCCTCGGGCTATGCAGGCCAGCAGTACAATAGAAAGCCTACCTACTTTGTTTTCCTTTTAGTCCTTTGGGGGCACGTTGGAGTAGGTATAGTCTAACACCAACCCTATGTGATTCCGGTTGAAGTTGTATGTGTAATTTTTTTCCCTCTTTGAGGGGATAATCAGCAGTTAAGTGGAAGTTCTAAATAAATGCTGTTGGCACAGTGAGGATACACCTCAAAGGAATTATGACTATAACAAAGGCAGGCAAGAGGCTATCCCTAAGGATTATCAATGGAGTTTATTTGAATTGTTTGGTTATTAAAGTGGTAAGTGTGAAATTGCGTGGACATTATTTGTAATGGAGAGGCCAGCGGAGTTTCATTAGAAACATATTTTATCTTTTAAAGATTGGATCTGGAAATGAATACGCAGTTTCCAACTGAGCTGCCTTGGGTTTGGTCAGCAGATGTGCTACAACTTTAGTGGATATGGTTAGGTTACTTTTAACGTATTAGACCAACCTAGGATAGATAGAGGCCTTAAAGAGGCTACTCAAAAAGCACGAGGATAGGGAAAACAAAGCACATGTTTTCTATGTACCATTGGACGGTTTTAAGGAATAGCTTTAAAAGAGAAAAAAATATCTTATATCGAATTGCTCCATGAAACACAACACGTCTTAACTCGGTCGGTCATTATTTTTTTTGTGTGTTGTGTTACTAACAATAAGGTTGTTGTTCAAAATGTGACTCACCTCTATATTTTATGTCAGAACTGTCCACCTTTAGTGATGAGCGTTGGCATCGCACTAAATAATGAGTCCAGTGGTCTAGTGGTCTCTCATCTTCCTTGATGAGTCCCTCCAGAAATGTTCCTAGTGTTTCCATTCTCGCTGCTTCTGGATATAATTGAAATTAGTGTTAAAAATACTTGAACACTAATTTTAAATCTGGGGTTACCTTTGTCTGACATGTACAGTGCGCACTATCCTGGAGTATTGAGTCTGCAAAGACGATATCTTCTCTAACTTGATAAAGGTGAAGAAGGAGGGAGGCTGAAGCCATTTAAGAGTTTTGAACTTAAATCTATAGTAACTGATAGGCAGAGAAACTTCCACCATGGTGTTGTTAAGGTAATCCAATTCCAAAGAAGAACACGTTTAGGCATTATGTTCATTCATGTTCATGTCCGACAAAGAGTTAGTAGCAGACTCGAGGATGGTAATGCAGTTGGTCGGTGAGAAAGTAGCTACACTGAAAATAAAATTGACAAAAACGATAAGTTAAATTTCAACAATAAAAGAAAAATTGCTCTACATATATACAAATTTAACACCAAAATCTGTGTTACAAAATATTTTTGCGGTTTAACTAAACACTCTTTGTCAATACATATTACTAATTTAAACTATCTATCATTTTGTTGAACTGACAACGTTTTTTTTTTGAATACAGAAAAACTGAAATTTGTTAAAACAATAAGTATTTTGTTAGCCTAACAAAAGAGAAATTGTCGATATAACAAAAATGTTTTTGTTGATTTTGTAGCGTAACACTTGTCACTCAAATCTCTACCAACTCTCTTATTTTTTTATTTTGGACCACCAAATTTTTAAAAGAAACTGACACCCTACCTTATCATCACGCAAATGGCACATAATCACAGGAAACGAGAGCCACTGTACAAAAATAAGAACTATAAAGCTCATCGCGACCATTATTTGGAGAGTTATCCACTACCTGCAGTGTACCTACATTTGTATAAAAGCACTGTGCACGCGCTCTCGATCTTTTCATTTGTCAAAAGGGGTAAAGTGTGAGCGTGATTCCCGCGAATTAAAGCGAAGTCTATGATAAATAATAAATCATAACTCGATGAGGGAAACCGCATGTGGCATCAAAGCTCACAGAGGTACGTCCTATTTTAAATTCGGTCCATACTTCCAAACTTGGAGGTACAAACTTTGTTCCCCAACCTCAATTCGACCTCGCGTTGACTTGCTTCGGTGCCACAAAAATCAACTGCTCATCACCACACTCGCCCACGCACCAAAGACCATCCATGAGGTCAAAAGGAATACACCACACAGTGGAATTCCCACCCCGGATAATAACTGATCCAGCCATTTTGGGATATAGTGATCTTTGTACAAACAAAAAAAAATCCACTCAAAGCATCCTTGGATTACGGCGAAATACTCTCTGTGGGCCACCAGTACAACTTCTCCGGTGTGCAAACTACAGAAATGTCCGGAGGATAACATCCACGTGCTAAACCAGTACCGAAATACCTTGAACAACCTAGGATTCAGTCACGTGTTCTCCGGATCGAATTGCCGAGAGAAAGAAAAAAAAAATTGAAACCAATCACCTCGCTACCAACTGACTATCGGTTGATTCCGCAAAATTGTGAAAATTTTATTAGAATCACTGCAATTAACATCTTCATTACACTCGAATCCAGCAAACGATCATAATTAACAACGATCATCAATCGATGCATCGACTCGATCTACCATTTTGGGCAAATTTAAAATATTATTAAATTAGTTTTAGTGTAGAATTAGATGTAGTATTAATTGTTTTATTTTTTTTTATTATATATATCTTTTCTTCTGTAATGTGCCATGATAAGAACATACAAACATACATATCTAAATAGAGTAATCTTTGATCAAAATCAACACTGAACCAACACCAGACCACCGATTGTGCGCACATGAGGAGTCAGCTGTATACATGAACATCAAATTAGATAACCACAAGTACATCCAAGGAACTACGTAAGTCCATATTTTAATTTGTATATTCTTATGACACCTTACTTAATACTAATACCATATAATTGATTTGCTAATTTGATTTCCTTATTTTGCTATTAATATTATGTTTCAATTAAATAATACAATTTACATATAATTATTTTGAAAATTTCTCAGATTAAATACTCTAAATCTATATTATAATTGATCGTACTTACTCCTGTAGACATATATGCTTAGATCTTTAAAGATGATAAGCATTCTAATATATATAGTATCAGTAATTATAAATTCAAAGTTTGTGAGATTGCTTTTGTTCATCTTTTTCGTTGCTCTTACAAAGAAAACTTTATTTAAGAGAGAATATTGTGTCTCTTCGTGAATGCCACTTCATAAATAAACTCGGTACATAAATTCAATGTTTGAATTTATAAGAATAAAAAGTAATTTTATTTGGCTGAAATGATTTGATTTATTTAGTATTTGGCGATACGTGGTGTGAAGGGGGAATACCGTGAAAGTAGGCTAGGCGTAACATGGATATTAGTGGCTACCCAATATTATTAACGGCATATGGTAGCCAAGGAGCTGCTAATAAAGTCAGCAGTTGGGGTGGGTAAAGCCGAAAAATTACGGTGGCAGAAAAATTTACTCTTACTGATCACCGGAGGTCAATCACATCTGACCATAACCTTTCTTTAATTTCTTTTTACTTTGCTCTTTCTTTATTTAAGACTTTCTTGTCTTCTTTCAAATTTAGTATACCTCATCTCTTATGATCTTGGCCGTTCCATAAGGGATCTTCTTTTCTTAGAAATTCGGATTTGGCACATTTAGTTTTTTCTTTTTTTTTTTTCTCTTTTTGGTAGCAAATAGCTACATTGGCACGATTTATATTTTGTAGCGAGGATAAGTTGCAGAAAGAACCCCCCTCCATTCGACTAGCTTTTGGCCCGGCCTTCCGCAAGCGTGCCACCATCTGCTACACGGGTCAACTACACCCTCACTCCCGACCACCACGGCAATTTCATCATTGACAAAAGACATGGTTGAATCAACAAAAATTAAGTGCAAACGCTAGCATTGTCATTTTTAACTTTCATATTTATCGAATCCAATGAACCAGAAAAGTGAAAATAGTTTTAAGTTAAAAGTGAAAAGTTGCAAGTTAAATAAGTGATTTAGCATTTGAAACAGAATGAATAAGGAAACTACAACTTGCTATAGTTCAAGAGAGTAACATTTGGAAGCATTTAAATGGTAAGTACAGGAATAGTTGAAACTCTTAGTCTAAACCCTTAGAGTGAGAAACTAATACTTCTTATAATGTTTTTATTATATCTGTTTTAATGATTTTATGTTCCTCTTTTAACCTATTGTCGGTCGAATTGCCACTTTCTTGTATGTACTACATGCGCTATCTCTAGTCCGGCCAAATCAGTCGCAAACAGAGGGAGAAAAAAAGTTCACCGCCAGCACACCCTCATTAAATATTTTACGTTTCTCTAACATACAAGGTGGCGCAAAATTAATCCTCCTATAAGAAAATGCTATAAATTTTGCGATTGGCCCCTAATGTCAGTTCTGTTTTGACATTTGTGTAGTAAACACATGCGAAATACACGTTAATAAACAATGTTACGCTACACTGCTCCAGAACGCGGAATATTGGTGACTATTTGTTTGAGCAATAATCGGTCGGTGACTTTGGCACAACGTGAATTTCGTCGCAGATTTCCTAGCCGTCCAACGCCAACTGGTGAAACACTGCGACATTTAGCCGCACGCCTCGAAGAGACTGGCACAACACGAGATGCTGCCAGGCGTGGCAGACCCCGGAGTAGCCCTTCTGCAGAGAATATTGCTGCTGTAGCCGAAGATGTCATGGAAGCGCCGTCGACATCGACCAGACGACGTGCCACGCAAATGGGTATCAGTCGACGGTCTTTACAGCGAATTTTGGTACAAGATTTGAAGATGTTTCCGTACAAAGTCCAGACGGTGCATCAGCTGTTAGCTGCTGACCGCCAATCGCGTCTAACATATGCTTAAGCCATCCTTAATCACCCCCGAGAGGAAGATAATTTTTCATCAAAAATAATCATGAGTGATGAGGCCCATTTCATTCTTAGCGGGTACGTAAATAAGCAAAATTTACGCTTCTGGGGCACTGAAAATCCGCGTGTAACCCACGAAGAGCCATTACACCCGCTCAAAGTCACTGTATGGTGTGCTGTTTTCGCTGGAGGAGTCATCGGACCTTTTTTCTTCGAAGACGTCGCGGGCCAAACGGTTACTGTGAATGTTGAGCGCTACAGAGCAATGATCAACGAGTTCTTTTTGCCGCAACTTGATGAATTGGGATTGGAAAACATGTGGTTCTAACAGGACGGTGCAATGGCACACACTGCACGTGCCACAACCGATATGCTGAAGGATGCATTTCCCGGGCGCCTAATCTCCCGTTTTGGCGATTTGCATTGGCCAGCAAGATCGCCTGATTTGACCGCTCCAGACTTCTTTTTGTGGGGCTTTTTGAAGTCGCGGGTTTATGTCAACAAGCCTCAGACTCTTGCAGCTCTTAAAGACAATATCTGACAAGAATGTGAGGACCTATCGCCGGAAGTTTTGGCCAAAGTGATGGAAAATGCCATAAAAAGGGCTCAAATGACAATCAACTGTGGCGACATCATATTATCGACTTGATGTAAAAATAATTAAAAGACCAAATAAAAGTAATCCACAAGAAGAATCAAAATTTTTCATTTTTTTTTAAATTACAACCAAAAAACATCGGAAGGATATTTTTGCGCCACCTTGTAGAAAAGTTTTTTCTAAAACATAATGATAATTTTTTTATTTGTATTTTATAGATAAATATAATGCAAAAATAATTGGTGAAATAGCGGTAATAATACAAAAACATTGCTTCTTATTTTTATTATAGAACGGTATTTTCAGCGGGACGGGTAAATTTTTATATGTATTTTACAAAATACAGAGGTAAGCTCTATTTTTGTTAGTTTAACAAAATAGAAATGTTATATTGACAAAATTCATTGTCAGTTTTGTGGAACCAACAAAATTTTTGTCGATTCAATAAAATAACTTGGTGTGCCACCGGCAAAATATTTTTATAGAATCAACAGCCCTAGGTTCCCCACAACATCGAGGCATGCTAACAGCCAGCTTATTGAGACCGATGGATTTCTCATCCTCGCAAACGATGGTGCAAACAAGTTTTTTCTGAATCCCCGTCCGTAGGAAGACATTAAGAAGAACAAATAGAAAACTGCTTAGATTAAAAGGGCAATTCGGTTGTCGGGAGTATCCTTGTGACTATGAAATTACGTTGTTCATCGGCTTCTAAATAGGGAGCCTAATTGCATTGAATGGTTTCCGTTGGTTGCAATCGCACATTCTTCCGATTTAATCTTGGCATCCTGCTGCCTTTAAAGTATTGACAGGTAGAACAGCCTCGTTTGACTTTATTTAAGATATTGCTATCTGACTTGGATCGTCAATGTTGAACGGTTCCCGCTGTGATTTTCGATTTTTTATTTTAAACAAACTAATGTGCAGCATAAAAGATCCTATCCAACGTACTGTGTGAACGTCTCAAACCTTTCTGCAACACACTAATCGGCACGTACCAGTGTGGCTTCCGGCCCGGCACATCGCTTTTTGTGGCGATGGCCGAATTCGGGGTCCCGTCAAAACTGATCCAGATGTGTCGCATGATACTAGATAACACGCGATGCAATGTGCAGTTTGGCAGCAGCGCTTCTGAACTCATTCAAAAAAGCACCGCATTTCGACAAGGAGATGCGCTGTCGTGTGATTTCTTCAATCTTGTGCTTGAGCAGATAGTGCGCAGGGCAGGTGTCAACACGGAAGGCACTATCTTCAACAGATCAGTCCAACTGCTGGGGTATGCGGACGATATAGATATAGATATCATCGGTCGATCCCAGCGTGCCGTGATAGAGGCTTTCACGGCTATTGAAGAACAGGCGAAACTTGTTGGCCTTAAGGTAAATGAGGACAAGACTAAATATATGCTATCAACAAGCAACCAATCATCTGTCCACCGACTAGGACAAAATGTCACTGTTGATAGCAGCAACTTCGAGGTAGTTAAGGAGTTCTCGGGGTAAACATCAACTCCTCAATTGACATCTAAGTGGAGATCCGTCGAAGAATTACCCTAGGAAACCGCTCCTGCTTCGGTTTGGCAAAACAAATGGGTTCAAAACTCCTAACCCGAAGCACAAAGTGCATGCTCTACAGAACGCTTATCCTGCCAGTTCTGCTATACGGCCCCGAGTGCTGGACGATAAGCAGGAAAGGAAAGTTAATACTGGGATCCTTTGAAAGAAAACTCCTTCGACGGATATTTGGTCCTGTGTGCGAGGAGGGCGAATAGAGGAGAAGATACAACCGCGAACTCTATGAGCTGTACCAAGATGTGGATGTAGTCCGAAAAGCCAAAACTCGTTGACTATATTGGCTCGGCCACATCGAGCGAATGGACAACAACGCTCCAGCCAAGAGGATCTTCGAATCCCAGCTCCCAGGTTCGAGACGACAAGGAAGGCCGAACCTCCGTTTTAAAGACCAAGCCATCGCGGATGCCAGAGCGCTTGGTCTGGACAACTGGAAGCAGCGTGCTCGGGATCGCATAGGGTAGAAGGCTGCCGTATATGTATGTTAAACGTTGAATGCAGTAGCTCTGCTGTCACGTACAACTATACTTAGGTTTAATACCTCCGGCGAAAGTCTGACAATCCCTATCGGCGTTAAACTGTAGGGGTCTTTCGTTCGCGTCAAAAATATATAGTCGCACACACAATATTAGGAAAAGCCATGCTAAAATTTAAAGATGTTAGACAACTTGGTGTAAATGTATTTTTGGTGATGTGGATTAAACATTATTGCAACTGCGTCAATAACAGAGCTAAATAGGGGCTGACCTCAAGGAGGTGTTTTGTCTCCCCTTTTAACATTTAAGTTTCTGCGGACGACGTCACCGGTCTTTCTATCGGTTTAACCGTAGAGGCTATCTGCTCTCAGGCGCAGTGAATCACGGTTGTTCTCTTTACGAGAAGGAGGAACATCACCGGTCTGTCCCAACTCATGCTTAAAGGTGTCACCATCCCGATCTTCGATGAAGTCAAAAATCTGGAAGTAATCATCGATAAAAAAAACTTGAGTCGAAAGCCATTAAAGTACTTTCGACTTTCTGGCAGTGTAGAAGCGCTTTTGGCAGGTCTTATGGGGCTTATCTCCGAAATGGATCCTTTGGATCTATACGGCCAAGATTAGACCACTCATCTCATACGCATCGGTGCTTTTGTGAAACAGGCTTTCAGAGAAACGTGTTACTCTTTTTTTTTTTTTTTTGCCACAAACCCCAAGTAACGTCCTGTTCTCTGCTTTAGATGCTTTAATGAATCTTTCCACATCCACCCCACCCTCCTCTTGGGGTCTTTCCTTCTATCTCTCAGGTGACTTGAGCCACCAAGCTTTTGCCCAACACTTAAATATGTTAGACCTGAGCGACACCACCACCAGAACACTATTTTTGCAGTTCTCCTGTTTTTGCTTCCTTCAGATGACGGATTTTCGTGCCGACAACGTGGTGAGTGCCGAACATCTAAGATCTTTATCAGTGAAGCTCCTTCACATCTGCCTTCGAAAGCCGGGAAAACTAAGTATATTAATATAAGGTGTCTGCATGGTAGCACAATGGACCAGTAGTTGTGTCTGAGAACTCCATCGAATAGTAGCAACTATAGCGTACTCCTTCCGGTCAAGAGCACTATCAATCCTACCAACAAGGTTTTGAAGCGCAGTCTCGCAGGATTTTCCGCGCTGATAGGCATGTTGCATTTCAGAGAGAGAGGATGTGATCGAAGAGCAACCCTACGCACATGAAGCTCAACCATCAACCATCTTTCTAAACTTTTCAGTTAGAAGGAAGACAGACTTATGGGTCTAAAGTTTTTGGCTGGAGTGTAGTCAGACTTACCAAATTTTGGTATGAAAACTAATTTAACCATTCGCCATGGGGAAGGTATATAGGCCAAGGCCAAGCTCGCGGTTAAAATTCTTTTCAACATTGGCAAAACATGACTTAAACCTCGTTTCAGCAAAACTGGATAAATCCGGACCAGGTGACTTGAAATTCTCAAAAGATGCAATGGCATATTTGATAGCATCATCAGTAACCACTCCCGTGGTGATATTAGTCGGTTCAAATGTAGCCACCGTCGTTTGAAGGCCTAAAGAACACGTAGTAACCTGATTTCCCGGAAAGTGAGTCTCAAGTAGAAGACTTAAAGTCTCCGCCTTTGTCCCAGTGCACGTGCCATCAGGTTTAAGGATTGCATCCAGTTTACTTGGTCTGTTCCTTTAACAAGCCTACTAGTTGCACTTAGAGATTCGACCTCTTCACAAAACTTTTTATAGGAGTCATTTTTCGACTTGCAAATAAGTCTCTTATGATCTTTTTATTTCGATCGATAAAGATTCCAGTCTTCCACTAAGTTGGTTTTTAAAGACCGATTTAGTAGCTCCCTAGTTTCTTTGCGAAGACACTGCAGTTCGGACTTCCACCATGGTACTGATTTTCTGCTTTGGGTGGGGGGGCGGAACGCCCTTACTGCTATCAGAATTCCAGTCTCTATATAGGCCCAAGAATTACCTAAATGCGAAATGCCCTTAAAGTTGTAAATTTTTGAATACTTTAAGGATTAAGTAGTAATTCGGCCTAACCTAACACTTCCACGTTTCGCCACCTACACCCAATTCAACAGGATATTGTAAAGAGTAAATCCAAAACTCGACACATTTAAGAAAACAATATAACATGCCACAGATTATTACCTTAGCATTTAGGGTAATAACTTTAAGTTTAAATCTTACTTAACTGCTAAATAGGGCAACACTATAGCTCACTCGCAATCCAACTCACTGTTGTTTGCCAAATATCTTTGTTTACCCACCACATGCAGTCACTTAAAATAAACAACAAAAAAAAAAAAAACACATCGTCGCCTACTCTCCGCACATACCATGAGCCAACAACAAAAGCCGTTTTCGTTTTTTTGTTGTGCCTCCTGAGGCTCTTTCATTGTGCAGCTAAGCGCACAGTATACCAACTTCCGCCCAAAAAATACGGTATCCACCTACCTAAAAACGTTATACGTTGGAGAAAGGAAAAATTCCGCAGGCTTCCTTCATCTAGCGAACAAAAAATAAAGTAACAACATTTACATACACTGTTCATCCGATGGAAATGCTTTGACATCTATTTTTAAGGCTTTCGACTTGTTGTAGGCTAAACGACAAACGTATCCTGTTGTTGTCTAGGAAATGCTTTCAAATAAACTCGTTGCTACACTCTCTCTCTGTTTTGTATTCTCCTCTCTCGTATTATCGTGCGATTTTCATCAGGACGATAGCATAAAAAATATATAAATTTCAATTTAAGTACGAATTGCTTTTAGTCATCTGAAAAATCGTTTTTACACGAAAAATAGATCAAGAACGAATGAAATCCTTTCCGCCGTGATTATGTGATGTTACCCACTCATGCCGCTACTCATTGTTGTCAAGGTAGGCAAAATTTAAATGCATCCATGCATAGGTAGGTATTTGAATTTAGCAAACTTGAGCAATAAGATAATCGATATCTTTGATAGCTAGGAGGAAATTGTATGACCGACAACGTATCTATGTGTGACAGGATGCCAATAGGCAATGTATTGAAGCGATCAGAACAGATGCTTTTGGTTGCTCGGAGATGGTGAAATCATCTTGTAGTACTTATCAGTTAAAGCAGATGAGATATGAATGACCTACATATGTATGTAGGTGTTGTTTGTTTGGATTTTAAAATTCCCATCAAATTAAATTCCATCTCTCTGTTCAACATTTTTATTTGAATAATGAATGTTATTTTCGCAGCCTAACCAAACCCAGCCCTTTTTGTAAAGACGAAAAACCACCTAAAAAAGCAAACAAGCTACTCTCAAAGCCGCTCTGAAAAGGTCAGTTACACTGCAGGCATTTTAACCAGCACCAATTCAGAAATCCGAACCACAATAAGGACTCACTACTCGTTACTAATAGAATGGCATCTCTCCTGTATACTTTATTACTAAACCAGTAGACACAGTGAACCACATTACATGAAGAAAGAGAGAGAGAGAACGACAAAAAAAAAACACCCCCATTTCCTGCAATATCAATTCAAAATGAAACATGGAGAAGGTAGACCCTTTCCCGCCGCCACCACCGTCGCCTATCGAAATTTCAATTCAGAAATCCTTTGAGTTACTCAGTATGGATTGGCTTGAATAACAGTGGTTTGAGCCGGAAAAGGGGAAAAGGGTAGAGGAGAACATCATTTTTTGGCGGAAATATAAAATTCAATGAAGATAAGGATGAACTCGCTTAGGGACTATGCTCCGCAATCCTAAACCAATTCAGAGCGTATCCTGCTGGATGGTAAGAATCAGGTTAGTTTTTTTTTTCTCTTTCTTTTTCTTTTTTGATTTGTGGCGGAGTTGCTGGAATGGTTAGCTATATATAGAATGTTTGCAAGATTTTTTGAGTGACTTGCGGATTGGTTTGTAGGCAGACAAAACATTGGTTCTATTTTATTCATAACATACTGATTCATATGTTGGATGAATATCTAATCTGCTGCTCAAAAAAAAGGAAAGAAATGTCTTTGACATGTGGGGGTGTAAAGTACTATTTTCCGCATCTTCCTCTAGTTATATGTATTTCGTTAGCATTTATTGGCTGTTAAGTGGAATTTACCTTCAATAGACTCTCGCAATAGATGAGTATTAGTACATCCGTTAGTGGTTAAGGAGTCCTGCATGGAGAAAAAAAAGTCACGCTAAGAACAAGTAAAATCTGTATTAAATTAATATGATTTCTGCAGGTTTTTTTGCTAAGAGGCGTTTGATCTTAGCGACCATCTCACAGGGCAATTTCTATCTCTTCGAGCTACTCACCAATTCATCCTTCATCATTTCCATTGTTTCACGAGCTGTGTGGCATGTGGCACCGTCTTGATGAAACCACATGTCAACCAAGTTCAACTCAGCCAACTGGGGCAAAAAAAGTCGCGTATCATGGCTCTATATAGTTCGGTCACGGTCGTCTTTGAAGAAAAATGAACCGATGATGCCACCAGCCAATAAACCACACAAAACTGTCATTTTTTTTGGGATGCATTGGTAATTCTTGTATGGCATGTCGCTGTTCATCACTCCAGATGCGACAGTTTTGCTTATTTACGTATCCGTTGAGCCAGAAATAAGCCTCATCGCTGAACACAATTTTTCGATAAAACAGCGGATTTTCACATTTTCCACAGAGGACGAATTTTGATAATAAATTTAAATAATTTGAAATCGTTGCTCGTTTGTAAGTCTTCCCATGATTAAATGGCAGAGTATACTGAAAACTTTTCACTTTGACAGACGAAAATGACGTTTGGACGCCACTACTAACCACTAAAACTTAACTCTTAAAAAATCACCCTTTGTTAAGCGTACATTGAGTTTAACTGCATACATTTATATAAAAGATGGTCCAACCTTAATGCACGATGTTAATTATGAGTCACACCTTAACGTCTAGTTGTTTGCCCTTTTACTCTATCTTAATTTGACATTTCTGTGTTTCAGTGTTTGACAAATTCAACCAAGGAGACTTCATCGGGCCGTACTTCTTCGAAAATGAGGAAGGCCAGGCGATAGCAATTGTTGAAGAAATTGCAGATATGGACCTCAACGATATGTGCTTCCAACAGGATGGTGCCACTTGCCACACAGCCATCGAAACAATGGCTCTTTTGCTCGAGAAATTCAATGGCCGTATTATCTCACGTAGTGGCGATGTTAATTGGCCGCCACGATCATGTGATTTGACTTCCTTCTTTGGCGATATTTAAAGAAAAAGTGTACGTCAATAAGCCAAGAACAATTCAAGAGCTAAAGGATGAGATAATTCGGCACATTTACGACATTGAACCTCAGTTCTACCCCCAACCAGAACTCTCCTACAGAAAAAGCCCACGACGATACGGCCATACCCGTTGTCAATAAAAATCAAATTGATAACCCACCGTCTCGCCAATCTGGCCAACCTCTACCGGATAATCCACCTCCTACAGCAGGTGCACTTCTTCCCCCACCGTTTGACGGCCATACTACACATTGGCGCGACTATCAAGTGCAATTTGACATTGTGGCCGAAGCAAATGGATGGAGTTATAAACAAAAGGCTCAAACATTAGCCTCTTTACTTCGAGGAGAAAGCGCCGCGGTACTAAATAATCTAGATTCAGCTGATCGTGTTGGCTGCAGCTTTACAGCTAAGGTTTCTCAGTCAAGAAAAACATATTTCTCACTCTACTTGACGTTCTGGGCGACAACGGCTTAAAGAAGATCTTGGTGCATTTCCATGTTGGGAAGGACAAACGCATAAAATAAATGTTGGAGGGGTCATTCCGGTTAAGCAGCCGCCACATCGTTTGCCATTGGCGAAACAGGAGGAGTCCCGACAGATCATTGACGATATGCTGCGCCGAGACCTCATTGAGCCTTGTTCGAGCCCCTGGGCATCGCCAATCGTGCTGGTTAAAAAAAAAGATGGCTCAACGAGATTTTGCGTCGACTACCGCCGGCTGAACTCCGTCACCATCAAAGACTCGTTTCCTTTGCCCCGAATTGAGGACACCATAGGCTCGGTGGCTCGTTCGGAGTGGAGTTTAGCACCGTCGATTGCCAATCAGGATACTGGCAAGTAGAAGTAGATCCAACTGACCGAGAGAAGACCGCTTTTGTGACGAGAGATGGACTCTGGCAATTTAAAGTAATGAGCTTTGGGCTGACTAACGCCCCAGCTACGTTTGAGCGCCTCATGTCTAACGTTTTACGAGGCCACCGGTAAGACATTTGAGCAAATGCTTCTAAATCTGCGTTCTGTTTTCAGTCGACTTAGATCTTCTGGTCTTAAATTAAGTCCATCGAAATGCGTGTTATTCCAACGGAAAGTTAAATTCGTGGGACACATACTGGGTGCTGAGGGTGTGTCACCTAACCCGGAAAAAATCGAGGTTGTCCGCGACTGGCCTACCCCAATGAATTTATCTGAATTACGTAGCTTCGTTGGACTTTGCGCGTACTATCGGCAATTTGTGCCGCATTTCGCTGCAATTGCACGCCCATTACACCAGCTGACAGAAAAGAAAACTCGTTTCTCGTGGACTGCCCAGTGTGCCAGAGCTTTTTCCGATTTAAAAGGACGTTTAACGTCGTTTCCCATTTTGGGCCATGCACAATCAGAGGGTGAATTTATTTTGGATACTGACGCATGTGATTATGGTATAGGTGCAGTGCTATCTCAACTACAGAATGGGGCGGAGAGGGTCATCGCCTATTTTAGCAGAGCATTAAACAAATCGGAACGCAATTACTGCACCACCCGTAAGGAGCTGTTGGCTATGCTAAAAGCAATCGAGCATTTCCATGTGTACCTATTTGGACGCCAATTTCTGATACGGACAGATCATGCGGCGTTAAACTGGTTGCTTTCGTTCAAGAACTTAGAAGGTCAATTAGCGCGCTGGATGGAGCGCCTCCAACAGTATGACTATCGCATACAACATCGAACTGGAAAAACCCACCGGAACGCTGACACATTATCCCGCCGACCCTGTGCTAGTGATAATTGCAATCACTGCTCTTAAATGAGAATCACTTCGTAAATGCGGTCATGTTGGTGAGTACCGATCTTGATCTCGATCAGTTAAAAATTTTGCAGGAAACGGATGAAATACTCTCGAAGGTGATACAATGGGTTGTACATGGCACTCGCCCAGATTGGCAAATCATTGCGGGAGAGAACGGCACTCTTAAAGCGTATTGGGCTCAATTTTCTGCTCTTTGCCGGCAAAATAATCTCTTGTGCAAGAAATAGACGCCAACTAAACGTCGACAGCCGGAGCGTCTACTTCCCATCATTCCTCCGTCAATGACCACCGAAGTAATTAAAATATACCACAACACACTGTCCGGTGAACACTTCGGATCAAACAAGACATTTGAAAAATTGAGATCCCGGTTTTATTGGGTGGGAGCGAGGAAAGACGTAGAGCGCTTTTGAACTGCGTGCGATGTCTGTGCAGCAAAGCGCGATCCACAGAGTATAGGGTGAGCTTCAAGTTTACTTGGTCGGTGAGCCTTTTCAATGGGTGGCGGTAGATGTTTTAGGACCACTTCCATTGAATTTCTCCCTCTCTTTGCAATGGCCTACCGCTCATCGCAACAGGACTCGATCAAGGAGACCCCTTTTATGATGCTGTTTGGTAGAGATATAAGACTTCCTCAAGATCTAGCGTTCGGGCCGGTACCAGAACCGGTACCTTACTAGGGGTTTGCTCAGCGTTTGCAAGCCCAACTGGAAGATATCCACACCCAGGCCAGAGAGGAAATGCGTCGTGCCGCCCGACGAATGAAAACCAGGTTCCGAAGTTCCAAGCAGGGAGTTTTGTTTGGTTTTACAACCCCAGAAAAAAGGTACGGGTTTGTCCTAAACTTCAATCAGATTGGGACGGACCTTATCGGGTTATGGAGATTATTCCCGAAGTTACCATTAGAATTCAAAAGACACCGCGATCGATATCCAAAATTGTACACGTGAATCGACTGGCGAAATACCGAGGAACTAACCTTCAATCGTGGCCTCCAGACTGCAGGCTTGCAACAGCAGATTCCTCAGTTCAAGGAGGGGAGAGTGTTGCATACCCGTGAACGCAGCCAAGAACTCGTTGTCTGTCTGACAGCTCCCTGCTGTCAATATTCTTTTACTTTTAATTGATTATGAGAGTTTTTTTTGGATTGCGAATAAAGAGAAACGTGGTCTACCAAGAGGTTAAGTGGTTTTTTTATTTCTTGGGAATTTCCTTATGCGTTTGGCATTTTATTTCATCGAGAAACACACCAAATTTAGCGAGAGCGCAACAATATTTTGACATTGTTTCACTTTATCAAAGCAAAAAAAAAAACCAAATTTAATAAGTAGGTAGTTTTGGTAAATTTCAAATTTCTCAGAAACTAAAAGCCATAGAAAAATATTGAATTCTGTGCTCGATTAGGGATTGATGATAGGTGCAGTAAATACAAGAAGAAATTTTAGTGTTTAGATTTCCAAATCTGAAAAAATCAGCATACAATATTTATGAACAATCGAATTTCTGGCTTTAAGAGCTATTTACTATTGTACTGTTTCTATTATTTTTTAATACACTGTTTTCCATTCTCTATGAGTATCATCTTATTTAAGGGTGGCCAATTTTTCTCTTTGTGGAATACAAGATTATAACATAAACCCGAAACATAGTGTGACAATCTTACTTACATTTTGCAACCGACTTCCACTCTTTCATTTCCCATTCCATTATAATTTATGTTCATGTTATCATGGCGAAGTAACAAAGCTCACGTGTCAGTCACCCCCCGTTTTTTTTTATTTATTTGAGTGCTGACTGGTGATGTTGATGGGGTGCCAACAAAATAAAAAAAACTCCTTTTAACATTTAACTCAAGAAGCTACACACAATACAAAAGTCTTACTTTCGAAGAGGGTGTTGATGTATTATGCGAAACGAGATTGTTACCATGCGACTTAATTTAGAAGTGCAGAATTGTGGTAAATTTAAAGAAAGAATTCATAAAATTTTGTATATTTTGAACTTTTTTGACTTATAAAATAAATCGCCGCTGCAGCGTAAATAAGTCGCTTCATTTTAATTTATAGTTTTTTCTTGAAAGACTTCTCCTTCTGTGTTAATAAACTTACGAAAGATAAACTGGGACCGATTCCTATTTGAAAATATTTTTTTTTTCAAAAAAGATAAGCAAAAGCTGCGAACTGCCAAGAAGATGTAATAGATGTTGGACGCATTAGCACATCTGGAGTAACAACAGTCTGTATGAGGGCATACGAGAAAAACGTTCCACATTGACCTATCACCAAGACAGCAACCACTGTTCCTAGTACTCTGAACAGCGTTGACAAAACAACATTTGGATATCTGTTTTGTGTTTTGGCCCTTGGCCTTGGGCCCACTCGAAATGGCCCTCGTAAGATATTTGGTCCCGAATTCATTGACGGGTCGTGGAGGAGACGATTAAACGATGAACTCTGCTGTACAGCGACGTTAGAGATGGCTTGAGATGTGCGCCAGCGCTGTAGGTGGCTGGCATAAGTGGAAAGGATCTCAACCAGCTTGGAGTGCGCAACTAGTAATACCTTTCTTCCAGAGGCCGAAGACCACGCTTATTGGAGAGGCTTATTGTTAGAGACCTAAGCAAGCAAGTAAGCTCGGTTTGTTACGCTAGTGATATATCAACGAGCACAGAAACGACGGCGGAGACAAATTACATTTCGACTTTCCTGTTTAGTTTAGAAAAGTGTCCCTCCCATTTAGCAAATGGCGCTCAATATTTTTTACACTGTCACTTCGTCAGCCGTTCGGACGCGTCCGAGAGTACGTGCTGTGATGATGAGTACGTATAACGATAACAGCCCAGGAAAACATAAAAAACTCTGCAGTGAAAAGCCAAAAGAAGAAAGGAGAAGGAGATCTTTCCTATAAAAATAAATAAAAGTTTTCCATCGAAGGTTGTGTACGAAATCCAAGCAATTAACTGCTGGCTTTTTGAACGGAATGTACGTTTTTTGAAACAGCAAAAGAAAATTTAGTCATCGACCTTTCAGCTGAGCTTTTCAAATACGAGAATAAAATGTAATGCTACTGAGTTCGGTTCTGTTCTATGTAAAAAATTGCGAAATCGCTATGGGTTTTCTTGGGAATCATATCGGTCCTTTGTGGAAGACACCAATGCGTGTTTGCAAATGGTCATTCCTCTGGCGTTCTCAATGTTTTCGCTGCTGTGCCACAGGGATCAATTGTTGGGTTAACCCTCTTCTCGCTATACATCAACGAGCTTCCTCAAGTCGTTAAACATTGCCTGATTCATCTCTATGCTGATGATGTGCAACTCCCGCTTAGTCGGCACTCCTGCGATAAAAGTTAGGCTGCAGCTTTTATGAATGAATGAAAAATAGGACTATCTCTGCCTTAATCCTGTTAAATAGACAGCCTTTCCCATTTACAGGATGTATCGATGAATTCGTATACATTGAAGAAGGCCAATTAAAGACCCTTGGTCACTCGAAGTTTCATTCCGAGAAAAACTAAACTGATTTTGGCCAAAGCGCTTATACTTCCCGCCTTATTAAATGGTTGTGAAATTATCTGCATCATAGACTTTGTGACTAATCGCAGCTTGAATATTACATATAACAGTGTTGTCCGCTATATATCTATAGTCTACGTCTTTATGACCACGTTTCCTCTTTTGCGGAACAAGTTTGCGGTTGTAGCCTTGATAACCTTATAATATTTCAATCACTGACCTATCTGTATTGCCTGACATTGCCTTTTTGAAGGCGTTCGTAAGGTCTGTCCATTAATTATGACACTTCTATGACATGAAGGCTTCCTCGGCTTTTCGAGTTTCTATTTCGATCAAGCTGCTGTCATGCATAACTCTTCTCCTTAACTTAAGGCTTTTTTTGTCTGCCTTTAGCTACCCCACGCTTACACTATGATTTATGTCGCCATCCAAAATTTGAACTTCGGAATTTTCCCATTGATTATTTTCCCATAATTGGGTCAGAGAGTGGATATGGTTTTAATTAGCTCTGCTTAGTTACAGGATTAGAAATTTGATATTTTTCTCAACTGAAAACGTGGTAATTTTATCTCCTTCTTTGTTTAACTATTGGTAATAACGTTGGCTTTGGCTATCTGTGATAGACTATAGCCTTTGAATCAGTGATTTGAATAGTTAAAGAATAGAATATTTGACAGCTGTCCCATTTTCTTCCACTGCAGTATCGGTTCCTTTTTTTTAACTAGGAGTAGCTCCTGCTAATCATAGCTGAGGAATTGTTCATTTAAAGGATTCTCGCAATATTGCCGCCACGTAAGTACAATTTTTTCATCATCCTCAAGGTGTTTTTATTGTTATTCTTGAGCATTGTTAATTAACTTCGACGAAATAATTTCCTGGGCAATTATTTTTTCTGTGTAACTATTTCAACGGTGGTTTCAACCTTGATCAAGTTGTTTTCGCGGCTCGTAGGTAGACTGGTTCGTATAAGCGGGCGACGAAGATATTTCTTTCCGCACGCGATATAGCATCTCCAAACATTTTTTCTTAACCTTAGGCGCACGTTTCTTGGCGAGACTTTGAAACGTCTACACGTAGTGCAGTGCACGTAGAGTCTGAGTTGAGAATAGTAGAGAGGGTGATAAATATCATGTTTTCTCTCTTTTTATTTTAACTATAGGGTCCGCCAAATAACTTTTTGTTTTGTGAAAATGCTATAAAAAAAACTACTAAATATTTTCTCAAATTTCTTTTTTTATTTGAAAGTACAATCCTTCCGGTTAATAATGGAAAATAATTTCATTCAAATGGCTGCCTCGGCTGGCCATGCAGTAGCCTACACGATCGGTCCAATTTTTAAGCACATTATCGATTGTGTGCAGCTGTATTTCACCAGGCTTCACGAATATTGTCCTTTAAAGTGTCAATTGTCTCTGGCATGTCAGCGTAACACTTATCTTTTACGGCACCCCACAAATAATAGTCCAACGGTGTCAAATCGCAGCTCCGCGGTGGCCAAACGACATCAGCTCATTCGTTCAACATGGCCCGATAACGATCGCCATTGGCTCTAACGGCCACTCCTTGCTCATTTTCGAAGAAAAATGGCCCAATTATGCCTCTGGACCAAACTACGCACCAAACAGTGACTCGTTTTGGGTATATCGGCTTTTCAATGTATGCGTGCGGATTTTCTGTGCCCCAAATGCGACAATTTTGCTTGCTTACATACCCGCCAAGATAAAAATGAGCTTCATCTGAAAAGATGATTTTTTGTGGGAAAAACGGCATCTTCTCTAAGTCGATCGCAGGCCCACTTAGAGAAGCGAAAACGCATTGGATGGTCAGTTGGCTTCAACTCCTGAACCAATTGGACTTTGTATGGCGTCATACCAAGGTCTTTATGCAAAATTCGTCGCAATGATGTCTCCGAAATGTTCAATTGTTGAGAACGACGGTGAATTGATGTTGATGGCGCTTCACGCACACTTTCTGCCACAGCAGCAATTTTCTCGGGTCACTTTTTTCACAAGATAACGAACATACGGAGCTGATGGTGCTTCTCTTCTTCCAAAATCCGTACGCAATTTTCGCACCATGATTTTCAAAGTAATGTCGCAATATTTCCCAGCGTTGTTCAAGCGTATACACAACCATATTCGTTCAGCGGAAGGATAAAACTAATTATCTGTCAAATCAGACATGAGCTAAGTGTTACCATTCGCGAAATAAGCACTAGTTGAAAAAAAGTTATTTGGCGGACCCTATATTTCATCTAAATTTTCTGCAAAAGTATTAATGACGTTTTGCCATTCTTATTCTTTTTGCATAACATGGCATGATATATTGCACGCAAGGGAGAGTAGCTAGACCTCACCCCTCTGACGAACTGCTGCGATTGGCACGCTGCATAATGATAAGGACAAAACTTAACTTATCCTTCATCCCATCTGATCCATGTTCAGTCATAGGTCGTGTAATTTCCCTTTTCGCCATAGATTACTTCCTTCAGGAATACTAGAATCTTCTTAAAAAAAAGTCTTCCAATCATAGGATTCGAACCAATTCAAATTATGGTCCACGGGCTATGATTTACCTGTTTCGTCACCTTAAAGATTTTAAAAAAACTTCTATCACTCCAAACATTTCAATGAGTTTATAAGTTTAAATGTCTTCGTAGCTGCTTAACTAAAGTAACATTTAAATTAGTTATCCCTATAGCAACAGCTCTCCCCGCTCTACGAACCTACTCCAAGCAAAGTTACCCCTTGAAAATGTTCTCAAAATAAAAAAAATAAACGGCATACACTAACACTCCCGAAAAGCCTTGCCTTTGTAAATCTGTAGCTCCCAAGAGGGTAATGTCATCGCCATTGCAATTAATGAGATATCTTTGATCAAAGATACAGTGATACCATTTTACATTTCCCGCTTCCCCTCCCAACTTCCACTACAAAGAATATGTAGCTCCTTTTCATTAGTAGTTCTTTGAAACGATTTCCTTTATCACTGTGCTGCCATCAAAGCAAAACAAAACTGAACAAAATATATCCTTATCCTTCATCTTAAGAATATTACATAAAGCTCCAAGGGAATAGAGATACCTACGTTAAAAAAAAAACTCAACGGCACGCGGAAACATCCAACAAACTTGCAGTAGGTAAAAGCCAATTCGTTTTTTTCTGTCTATCTACATTGCACGTGCTACTCTTCGCTTCTGTTTTTGGTGCATTTTTGTGCCTTGAGTATCCTAATTAACCTCTCAAAGTACAAAAAGGATTACCCTGCAATCGCAGAGTTCCATTTAATTTTCTTCGAATATATTAAATAAACTCTACATGACGTTATGTATGGCATATGTATGTATATACTTTGTTACGTTCGCAACAAAGTTCGGGTAAAATCACGACTTTAGACTGTTTTTAGTTCGTCCTCCGTAATTTAAGGCGAAAGTTTAATGAGGAAGAACTAAGCTAGGTACTGCGAGGAAATGCATCAAGAACAGGGGCTTACATTTTCCCCTAATCAAGAGTGCAGCTAGATAGTTCGTGAGGGAATTGCTAATATTGTCATCTCTACGGTTTATAGTAATTCAAAGGATTTGAGTATTTTTTTTCATATGACGCTAATTATAGGTTCACCACATTGCAGTGCGGAAAATCAATTGAATAAATGAAGCGCGAAATGTGGCGGCTCGTCTGACTGCACAAACACCTCAAAGATATGGCTTGATGTGAACTTGTGCGGTGTAGAAGACAACAACTGAAATTTTATTTGTTCCAAGAATAAGGTTCAACAATTTTTTGATCCTTATATCAAACTGATACAAACTGAAAGTCCTTTGATTTTAAGGAAATGATTGACATTTTCATCGAATGAATGGAGTATTAGGTCCTTTCAGGTTATTCGTAGAATTTTATCGTTTTTCTACACAAAGCTTAAAGCAAAAGGAAACTACTTTGGTTTGCGTCACTCTGTTGAGGGTAAACTTGTAAACCAAACGTCAGGGAGGAATTGCAAAATATATCCATTTCTTTGATGTTAGTTTTTATGTTTCGGATTCAGCTATTTGCATAAGGTTGATTCTGCTTCTTGTCTTGTGCAATTGGCATTCGGATTCTGGTTTTATTATTTTTGCATTGAGCTTCTTTCTCTTAGCAATGTATTAGTGTTTCGATGAAACATTGCTCACTGCTGTATTGGCATTCAGAATTGAAATACTCAAAGCCTTCAATGTGACTATCCTTTTGGGTTTCACAATTTTAACAAGTTCACTGTCCTTCTACACTTAAAGCAATTTTGAATTCAGCATTTATGGGTATGTAGTCATGCGTCATCATAGTCAGAGGTAACCAATGAATCGACATTAACCTGTCTCATGCTTAGAGAAAACCCCTAGGAGATGGCCGTTGTCGTGGCTCCTTCTCACTTTCACCAAATGTTTTGCCAAATAAACCTGCTCCAGATTGTTCAGCAGAGAGTGAGGTCGAAGCTCAAAAATCACATACTAGACTTAGCTCACTATTTTCATGATAATTATTACTGATTCTTTGTTAGTGTGGTGGCAAAAGGCTTATAAAATCCTAACCTAAGAGAAATAGCTCACCCTAGTCCACCCCCCGATATACGAAATATCCATACTTGTCTGTGTGGGACATATGTCTCTGGATCTGTCTCCTACTGATAATGACAAAAGGATAGCTATAAAATGTCTACTGGCGTGTTTGAGTGGCGCCCATTTACGGCACTCAGTGTAGCCTAATCAAAAGTTATCTACCTTTCAAGAAAAAGAATCAATTGAAATCTGTACTATTCTCATACACATCCAAGCAGCACTCAAAGCTTTTCACAATTTTTCTTTAAATTTAACTCCAATCTTGTTCGGAATTGTATGAACATTATGAACAGTTTCACAATAACGTGACCCTCGTATAAACGAAATGACTGCTGAGCTAGCACACGAATACTCTACAATGAGTTTGATATAGTCAGAAGCCTTCTGCGGTCTGCTATCTAGTAGCATTAAGTCTTGGAAACTTCATATGCCGCTTCAAACTTGACACCCATCCAGGGGAGGCGTAAAGCTAACAATTTATCGATCTTAAGCAAACATGATTGGCAAAAGCTTTAGCTGTGGCTCGAAGATTAAGAAATTGTGGAATATATTTGTGAATGTCTGCACCAAGAAAGTTCAAATATTTCAACGGAGACCTAATATGAAAAATATATCACAACTAGGGTACCACTGAGACATAAGTCTGTCATAAGTCTCTGCCTAAGATACAGTCCCTGCAGGCTGCTTCCGTGATGGTTTGATCTTTTAAAACTGTTCATTCAAATCAAATTAATAAAGTCGTGAAAGTGTAGCCGAAATGCAGTCGCTCACGCTTCGATAGACGTGAAAACCTATACCATCTTGCCGTGTAACCCATAACGTATGGTCTGTTCTATGTTCCTTTATAAGTAAGTAAGTAGAAGTCGTTTCAAATTAACATGGCAGAATATCATCGCTCATGCCTAAAAAGCCGTAAAAGTCGTGGTACTCAATAAGAAGACCGACCTGTCAAAGTTATTGCCTTCCGGGTTGAGACCTGTTCGGCGCACATTCTACCCAATTAAAAGTTAGAAGAAACCAAATTAAAAAAGCGTCTCCTTGTATTTAGTAGTTCTACAGATGAATACCGGCATACGAGGCTTTAAAGTCGATAAAAAGATATTGGGTCTTGACTCAAAAGTCCTTCTAGCTTTTCCAGGATTCGCCTTACTGTGAAGCCGTTGGCCACACTGGGACTGGTTAGTTCACACAGCACTTTGGGTGGAATCTATAGTTCTTGTAAGACATGCATTTAAGTGTCGTTTGGTGTTGTAGTGCATGGTATCGGCGCAACTTAGGTTGTGTCATAAGGTACCAGTTACAAGACGAGAAGTGTTGTTAAGATCGACATCTACTTTTGACTCGGAAGCAGTATTCAGTGGTCCTGGAAGCAGATCGCAATGATGATGCATTAGTAGCGCATCATAATGTTGCTGCTGGATCGTAACTTGTCTGCAAAGATGGGAAATAATTCGGAAGCTCAACAATTGGTCGAGCGTTACATTTAGGTACTAAGTTAGCTTAAGTAAAGCCAATCTGGAATTTGGCTGTAAACTAGAAGAGGTTGCACATCTCGGTGTTTTATATACTTTCGCAGTGCTGCCATTTTTTTAAGTCGACCCCATAGGTCAGAGCTCAGAATACGCACGGGTTTAGCTTTATTCTGATGCAGCATTGCGATTGCGATGTCGTCGGCGTATGCAAATTCCTTTGTCATAGTCTGGGGGAGATTTGCAAATGTATACGTGAAAGAGGAATGGTGCCAGTTATACTTCTTTCTTCAGTAGCAACAGCTTCGGTTAAGAAGACTGGCTTCATCCACTTTAATAGCAAATCCCATTTTCAAACAGCATAATATCTTTAGGAGCTTACATTTGAGATCACGTCGCCATATATTATCATGCACTGCTGTCTGATCTATTGGTCCAGCTTCGATAAACAAAGTTAGGGCCATAGCTTGGTCTGCGCCTTCCCGAAACATATTAGGATGCACGCTGTTGGGCTGATTCTGTCGATGAACCTCCATTCCAGTAGCTTTTAGCAGGTACTAAGTAGGACTTTGGGTCCGTAGCTGGAGAAGGGCGGTGGTTTTCGACTTCCTTAAGTCCTGTAGATGCTCACGCGTTTTTAACATTTTCAATCAGAAAGCCGCTATCCATCTGTTGTGAAAGGAATTCATGGGTTCAACATAATCATTTAAAAAGCCAAGCCTGGACGGTAGAAAGCGCCAAATATATTTCTAGGGACTCCCTTTTCAGATTTTTGAGTTGAGTGGAGATAAATTGTAGATAAACTCAGAATAGTGCACGCCTTTGGTACCAAGTTTAGCTATGTAGACATAATCACACTACTCACTCTTTTTCTGGGAGGTTGGCAATCTATGAAAGTTTCGGCTACCTCCTCAATGATGTTACGGTACTGAGACCACTGGTTAATAGCGGTTGTGGTAGGTGATTTCACAGTGGAATTAAGAGCTCTCTATAGGCTTGGTCTACCTTGGGTGTTCCTCTGGGTGGTTAGCATCAATTTCTCTGCGAACAATCGATTTCTTAACCTTATCTTGCAACACGTAAGTGATGTAAAAGTTGACGTTAACCCTCTCAAAAAGAGCGGCTTACGCAGCAATATCGTTTTAGCTTTGCAACAGCAGGTCAGCCAATGGAGACTCGCTGATCTGACTTCCGAACTTACCTTAAGTTTTGACTAGAACGACAGGTACAGGTAAGCGGCGAAAAAGTACGGTTCGCTTTCTTTTTATTTTTTGGAATTTAACATCATAGATCAGAGATAAATTCCAAAGAGCGTTGCTGCACCAACCCCTTAAACCAGTTCAACTAATTGATTCATTAAGTTTCACTTAAAACCCGTTTTTGCGAATTTACCGTTCAAAACACCTTCTGTCTTCACTACACTACATTGTTCTCCCGAACTCACTACTGAGGAATCTCTGCATCACCTCAAGTTACAATATTGAGCTGCAAACTATAACCGAAAAGTTACACCCTTTACCGTAAATGGTAACCATCTCTGCATCGAACATTGTTTCAAAACACCTCAGTTGAAAAAAAAAAAACCTGAAACGAAAAAAAAATCCTCTGCTTCACTTTTATATCCAATTACTGAATTCTTTGCATTTTTGCTTCAATGTTATTCCTTACTCCTTTGAGCAACATTTTCATATACTGAGGCGAAACTCCTTCAAACAATTTTCAATTCACTCAGTATATATCCTCAGAATCTGGCACATAGCTTCGAGATTGAAAGTGGCTTTATTTAAATTTGCACTTTTATTTTTGTACAGAATTTCTTTCTACAAAAAAAAAACAAAAAAAAAACGCATGAAACTGCAAAGTGATATGAAAGGAGAAATATTTTATGTCCTCTTGTATAGTATCTGCGTGCATGTGTGTGAATGCATGTTCCCTGAGAATACTTAATGAAAATAAAGAAACAACCTCCTGGTGGCTATCGATGGTAAATAGTGAAAGGTCGGCGGCAACTCAACTCATGTAAACGATGAGAAGCTTCTATGGGATACGTATTACGATGTAGGAGATGAGTGAAGTTTCTAAAATGTACCCGTTGACTTAAATTGACTTCAATTCGGTTAAGCGATATCATCGTGTGCAGACCCATATAGAGCGAGCTCCTACGTGCACTGCTGTGCATCTTCTCTCCATCTATCAGCGCAGATGATGAAACCGAGTGATACTTGAACTTTCTGATAGCGTAGTATTAACGTGTTATATTTCAAAAGACTGAAAAAGTGTGGCAAAAGGATGAAAGACGAAACCCCATCAAACGTGACGCGAAACAATGTTGTGTATTGGCGCGCTTCATAAATGAACGAACATACACACAGAGAGGAGACGACGATGGTGAAACCGAAACGTGAGACATGTCGATGGCGATGTCGGTTTTGAGTTGATGTAGGTTATGCAAGTATTTGCCAGGATTATATTGTACAGCAGATAGGATGGCGATGATACGATACACTATCATATGGTATCATGGCGATTGCTAGTATGAAGGACTAGATCAATGTTTGCTTTTCCAAAATATTAGCTCAAGTGGAGGTTAGACGACTTAGCTATGTTGGACACGAGTATCTTCTTCAATCTTTAAATAACAAGTTATTTGAACACTTAGTCAACTTGAATGGGAACTTACGACTCGTAGGGGATTTTATTAGTATGACTTAGGTTTGACGGTTTTAGTTTTAGTTTAAGTTTTAGTTCAGAGTAGTCAACTAGCTAGCTACTCCTTGTCAAACTCCTTGGAAAATGTTGTCCAGTTTTACATAACGTATTGAGGCCAGAAGGCACTGTTGCAACTTTCTGAAGTCAATGTGTGGAACTCCATACAGAGAATGGTTTTTTCTCGGTTTTTGATTATTTGCCGGTAGGTGGTAATCTTCCAAAGACAAAAACCGAGCCCGTACCCAGAGAAGCGTGGGGTTTTTACCCACTAACCCCTTCTATCTTCTTGTAGACTTTTTTTTAGTTCTTTTGTACTGTTTTCTCTCAGATTGCGCTGGCTTTAGTTGGCTCCAGATGATGGTTACGCGTTTGCGTAACATTATACGTGCGCATGTACAGGGTGGACCAAATACAAGTTTCTTTTCAAAATTGCAATAAAATAAACAAAATTAAATTTTTTCCATGTATTATGGCTTTATTAGTAAGAGCAAACATTACCATTTATTATGGAATACGGCGTCGTTCAGGTAGCTCCGCAGTAGCGCATTCTGTGTCTTCAAGAACCTTGTTGACGGTTTCGGGCATTTAGCTCATCGACTGCTTGCCTGAAATTGAATTGTTTCCGGATTATTGGCTGTACTTCACGGTTCCGCACAAAAAAAAGTCCAAAGGGTTCAAATCGCAGCTCCGAGGAAGCCAATTGACATTGTCAAGATGGCTGATAGCACGATTTATGAATAGGGTGCGCAAAATATCGATTGCGGCATGGGATGTGGTGCCCCATCCTGTATGAACCAGAGGTCGTTCAAATCCGTGTCTTCAAGCAGTAAAAAAGTCGGTCAACATGGCTCTGTAGCGCTCAGAGAGCGTTGTTCCCAGCCTCACTTTCCAAGAACAAATTACGCCACCACTCCACAATCCGTACCAAACCGTCACTCTCTGCGGATGCATTGGCTTCTCGAGAATAAAATGCGGAATTTCCGAGCGCCAGATGCAGCAACTTTGTTTGTTAACGTAGCCGCCGAGATGAAAATGCGAATCGTTAGAAAAGATGAGTTTTTGCCGAAAATCGTTGTCCAATTTAAGCTGCTCTAAGGCCCAAACTGCGAAGCGATAACGATACGGATGGTCGTTCGTCTTTAATTTCTGAGTCAATTGGACCTTGTTAGCGAATTATCTGAAATCTTTGTGTAGAATTCTGCCAAGGCTATTGCGTGAAATGTTGAGATGTTGAGCCAAATTCTCGTTTTTACAATGATGAGTGTTGGCCACCAGCATACCAGTCACTATTTGGGATACACAGCACTTACTTTGGAAATAAGTTTTCAATATTTCGCAACATTATTCAAGCGAAAAGCGACTCTCATTTCGTTTCGCAGGGGTATAAACAAAAAAAAATTTAAATTGACTGTAAAGGAGACGATATTCTGGCGTAAACAACGAAAATAAGTAAATAACTTTATTCTGCACCATCCATATTTAAATAAAGTGCACGACTGAACCATTCAACATGGGTGATGAAAGCCAAGACTCCCGCCCACCTGACCAAAATGAAGTGAGGATAGCAATATCCAAACTGAAATCCAACAAGGCTGCCGGGCCGGACGGCTTAACTGCCGAACTTTGCAAGGCAGCGGGAGATGATTTGGTATAGAGCATGCACCAGCTCGTCTCCAAGATTTGGTCAGAGGAAAGTATGCCTGATGAATGGAACCTCAGCATTGTTTGCCCGATCCACAAGAAAGGAGACCCTCTTAACTGCGCCAACTATAGAGGTATAAGTCTCCTCAACATCGCATACAAGATCCTGTCTGCCGAGCTGTGTGAACGCCTGAAACCATTCGTCAATGAACTGGTTGGACCCTATCAGTGCGGTTTTAGGCCCAGTAAGTCCACAACTGACCAGATTTTCACACTTCGGCAGATCCTGGAAAAAACCCAAGAAGTCCAGATCGATACTCACCATCTTTTTATCGATTTTAAGGCCGCATATGACAGCATTTATGGAGACGAGCTATACAGAGCCATGTCTAGTTTTGGCATACCTGCCAAACTCGTCAGATTGTGCAGGATGACGATGGAGAACTCTCGCTGCTCCATTAAGGTCGGAAACAATCTCACCGAGACGTTTGATGTCAAAAAAGGATTTAGACAAGGCGATGCGCTGTCATGTAACTTCTTCAACATCATACTTGAGAGAATTGTGCGAAACTCGCAAGCCAACACCAGGGGCACAATTTTCCAAAAGTCTGTGCAACTACTTGCTTACGCCGACGACATCGACATCATTGGCAGAACACAGCGAGCTGTCACTGGTGCGTTTGCAAGTATCAGTACAGAGGCGGCAAAATTGGGTTTAGAAGTGAATGAGGGCAAAACGAAATATATGCTGTCAACAAGAAGGGACGCACAAAATCGACGAATCGGACAGAACGTCACGATAGAGAGCTATAACTTCGAGGTAGTTCGGGACTTTATCTACCTCGGTTCCGCTATTAACTCTGACAATGACATATAGTCAGAAATCAAGCGAAGAATTACACTTGCCAACCGCTGTTACTTTGGCCTTAGGAGGCAATTGATTAGTAAGGCCTTGTCGAGAAACACCAAGGAGACTCTATATAAGACCCTCATCATCCCAGTCCTGCTGTATGGCGCAAAAGCATGGACGTTATCAAAGGCGGATGAAGATCTCCTTGGTCGTTTCGAACGCAAAATTCTTCGAGTGATTTTCGGTCCCGTTTGCGTTGACGGGCTTTGGAGGAGGAGATTTAACGGCGAACTCTACGAGCTGTACAGCGACATCGACCTGGTCAGAAAAATACGGATTAGTCGTCTAAGATAGCTGAGTCATGTAGAGCGAATGGACACCAACGCTCCGGCCCGAAGAGTCTTCGAATCCAACCCGGAGGGACAACGCAGTAGAGGAAGACCTCGCCTAAGGTGGCGCGCGCAAGTGGAAGGGGACCTCAACCAACTTGGAGTGCGCAACTGGAGGCAGTTAGCCAAAGATCGTGCTAACTGGAGAGGCGTATTGGTTGAGGCCCAGGTCCACCCCGGACTGTAGCGCCACCTAAGTAAGTAAGTAAGCACGACTGCGTCATACGAAACTTTCTCGTTACATGATGTACATTCTTTATTCGCCTCAAAAAGAATGGTAACATTTGATCACATCCCAAATTTATTTAAACCAAACTCTTAGGTTATACAAAATTTGATTTTCTCAAAAATGGCACCTACGATTTTAATATAATTTCGCACATAATTGTTCAAAATGCAAGAATTCAGACCGAAATCCTTGGAATCATTTTTAGAAAATTAGTGATATGTGATTTTTAAAACAAAATTGGATGACAGGTAACGTTATTTCAAACGATAAAGCAACAAATCAAAATTACCCCGAGATGTAACCTCAGAAAACTTATATACGAACTTTGAAGCAAATTCGTCGAACGGTTTTGTCATACGGGGCACGAACAGACAGACAGACAGACCGATGGACGGCATTGGCGGGCCAACATTTTAGGACTCCTCTATAGTCGTAATATCATCCCGCATACTCAGTTTGAGTTTGAAATTTCCGCACGATCCAATAACTTTCGCTTAAGTATACGGAAAAGTTAAAAAATAACTACCTACTGCTCGTCCCTAGATACCAACAGATTCTTATACGGACACTATCTTTCGACCACTTAGCTGTAACTTAGCGCACTGAAAAATACTGGTACTGATTACTTCTTTACATGCTTTCTAAGCTTGGACATAATTATTTATAGTACATAGTGGCAAATCTAGTGCGCGCTCTTTTTCTTGACTGTAATTTAACAGGCTGGATCGATGGCTTAGCTTACATTTCTTTTTTTTACACTTTCAGCGAGCGAATTTTCTTTTATTTACTCGTGCAAAAAGCAATACCTAATTATTACCCCAAATGTGGAGCCAAAGCCATTGTAATATACGCATAAACTTAGCAAGTCGGAAAGCCGTACCAAAATATACCCCAAAACCAAATTTCACAAATTGCTCAGAGTTCCACGCAGCAAAGTAAATATATTATATGGATATAAAAGTGAGTACATAAGCATACAAAACAAATTTGAAACGCCTTTGAAACTATAGGTCAAAAATCATGTAAAGGGTGATCCATTTTGAGGTTCCCTATTTTTTTAAAGAAAAAAACACAGAAAATTCAAATTTAATGGAGAATGTTTATTATCATTTGAAAGAACATTCTTTGGCATTTATTTTTTGAAGATTATGTCTATCATATGTTGGCCGTTGCTACGTCGCAGATGGTCCATCCGTTGAGTCCAATTTTCGATCACTCGTTCGAGCATTTCGACTGGTAACTGGCGAATGACACGCGTGATGTTTTCCTCCAAGGCCTGAATCGAAGCGGGTTTGTCGGCATAAGCTTTTGACTTTACATATCCCCACAGGGAAAAGTCTAACGGTGTGATATCACACGATCTTGGTGGCCAATCGACCGGCCCAAAACGTGAAATTATGTGCTCACCATTATGTGCTTCTCTCAATAAGTCCATTGATTGATGCGATGTGTGGGAAGTGGCGCCGTCTTGCTGAAACCAAATGTCCCCGAGATCACGAGCTTCAATTTCAGGCATCAAATAGTCGGTTATCATGGCACGATAACGGTCGCCATTGACGGTTACGTTCGCACCGGCATAATTTTTAAAGAAATATGGACCGATGATTCCACCGGCCCACAAACCACACCAAACCGTTGTTTTTTCTGGATGAAGTTGCAGTTCTTTAATCTCTTCAGGTTGCTCTTCGTCCCAAATGCGGCAATTTTGTTTGCTTACATACCCATTGAGCAAGAAATTGGCCTCATCGCTAAACAAAATTTGCCTCGAAAACGTCGGATCTTCTTGGAACTTTTCAACAGCCCATAGAGCGAGGCGATGTCGCTTGAGAAGGTCGAGCGGCTTCAGTTGTTGCAAAAGCTGTATTTTGTACGCTTTCAATTTAAGATCTTGACGTAAAATGCGCCAAGTCGTTCCATACGTCAGTCCGAGTTGCTGCGAACGGCGCCGAATCGACTCTCTACGGTCTTCGTGTACACTCTCAGCTACGGCCGCTATATTTTCTTCACAGCGTGCTGGACGTGGTCTATTCGGTCGAATATTATCCAATAATGAATGCTGGGTCTCAAAATGGGTGATGGTGTTGCGAATAGTACGCTCAGTAGGCCGATTATGTTGACCATAAGTTGAGTGAAGTGCACGAAACTCATTCCTCACAGAACGTGAATTTTCATAATAAAGTTGAACAATTTGTAAACGTTATTCACGCGTAAGTCTTTCCATTATGAAATGCCAAACAATACTAAACAAAAATAACATGACAGCATGACACGACTCACACGTGATCTGTCAAAAAAGGCTATTGAAAAAAGTATCTCTACTTGGATCACCCGTTATTAACACAATTCCTCATTGGCTTTCCTTTTTTTATATTTTATTACTATTTCAAATTCACGATACAATTTATATTTACCATACCTTTTCCAATCTAATTATTAACTTAATCGTTACCTCCCTTATGTATATAAATACCTATATACTTTATAGACGTACATAAGTAACCATTTAGTGAATCTGTTCGAGATCTAGGAACTATCCTCAAAACAAAAAAAAAAAAACCAGGGGAGAGGATGGTCAAGGTGCATTAGGGCGGTGTATGCCGGTTGCAAGGGAGGGTTTCTCGAGGTGTCTATATATGAACGGCACCACAGCTGTTTATGGTCATTCATATACCGCTTTCCCTTTCTTAAAATTTTGAATCACATTACCTACAAAAGCGTTAATGACGTTTTGTCACTATTGCTAAGCAAGATCAAGCCTCTTATTTTTCTTAAGTTTACCGCGTCTTTTACTTCTATTTTTTATTATTGGCACGATAATAATTGTAGCGTCAGGCTAGCCAACGAGTAGCAAAGAACCACCCCACCGTCGAGTGAATGCCGTGCAACCGCTACTACTTGCTTTGTCGTGTCCATGATCAGGCCTTACTTCACCTGTACCCACCCCGTACACACTGGCTTAGAGAGTAGAGACCCACCTGAACATTACAAAATCAGTGGAGGTGATATTTCGTGTTTTTAAATTCGGAAATTCAAAATCGGTATTCACGACAAAAATCCGCAAATCCATAGCTAGAAAAATTTTGTCTGACACTTAATTTTTACTGCCACAGGATGTTCCCAAACACCAATTCAACTCGTACAAAACTCTAATTCAGAACAATTTCCCAATAACTGGATGACAGTCAAAATTCGTTACAAAACTTTTCAAGTGGTCATTTTGAATTGACATGGCCCCAAAAACTGGAACCTAATTTCAACCCTTGTCTCGCTTAAAATGCAGTTTCCAGCAATTTATAATTTTGACGTTTTCAAAATTCTTCGTTTTTCTGTTGAAAAGTTTGTTGTTTTTTGTGCTGGACACATTTCGAGGACATCAGTTGCTATGTTTATTTTTGATGGTTAGTACATATATTTTGTTTCAAAAAAAAAAAAAAAAACAAAAAAAAGTTAAAACAAATATGTATGATGAAGTACACGAGTGCACACTTCTAGGTCAGGCATAGGGCAAAATTGCTGCAACAACTTTTCGAAGGGCGGAATTTTTTGCTGAGAAGCGTGATTAAATATGCATAAGGAAGCGGTGTAGTGGTTTTTCAGATGCTCAAATATTATGTATTTTTGGACTAGGGTGGCTTAGACGAGAAACTTTCTAGGTATACCACAACGTGTATTGTAGCGAAACTGGGATATCTGAATTTTTTACTTCTGTTTTGCTGCTACTTTCATAAATGTGGGGAAAATAACATCCATCTAAATTGGGAAGCTACGGGGTTTTGTTTTTTAACTATGACAGAATGAGTGATTGCTTCCTAGAGTTGTCAAACAAATACTCCCAAGGATTTTGACGAGTGTTTATGACTTGGTTGAAATATAATGTATGTTTTCTATTTTTTGTTTTTTTAAATATTTGAGTGAAAGATTTTGGTGTTTTAGTATTTTGTTGTGGAGAAGGGTGTTCTGGGAATTCCCATGAGGCGAAACAGTTGTCTGCTGATTTTAGGCGTGAAATTCCACCTAGACAGGTTCTGGCAGTCGAATAAAGGAAAACCATGAATTCATATCTTAAGACTAAAAACATACTGGAGCTGCAAATAAAACAAACGCATGTTTTCTTACTGCGGCTCGCATAAGTATCCCTTATCGCCTGTGTCCTCGAAGCTCCCACCTCCTCTATATTCAAAGCCGTAGTCTCGATTCGAAAAAAAAAAAGCCAGTAACGCACACATAACTGCAGTTGCAATCACCTTGTCCGCATGGATTAAAGTAAAAGAACTACGAAACCACTTCATTCGCAAGGCATTTCGTGACCTGCCCCTCAAAAGGAACACTTATTTGACTCGCAACACCTCCATCTTATTCAGAAAATATTGAAGGAGATATTCCACAAAGCAATAGGTTGGTAAGGTGTCATCAATTTTTTACTGAACCACAAGTACCGTGATTAATTTGTTCCACCAGAAACGTAACACGACAACTGCTTCTAACCCAGATACCAGAGCGCGGTATGATTCCATTCACCCTGTTTGTGCGAGCATATTCCAAGCGTAAAGCTTTACCCTGCTTAACATGACCAGATAAACGGAGAATCATAGAGCGCAGATGCTAGCAAATATTTCCAATTTTCTTCGATGGAAGGAATATTCCAGGTTAAGTGTACGTACATGACCAACTCTATCTGTGGCATGTTGCACGTGTTGATTCAGTTTCACATTCCGTATTGTTCCTTAATGACACTCTGTGTGATTCCTGTTCCAGGAGTTTCGTTAAGTTTCTCTTTTCTTTGTTGTACCTGCTGGAAGTGGAAGCTTTTGAGATTTTTTTTTTTTTTGGATTTGTTATAGATACTTAGTTTGGTAGGTACGTTGTTGTTACATCAACGTACACAGGGAGCGATGGAATTCCGGAATACGAGTGAAAACATAAAGAATGCAAGAATGCAATATTGATGACGACAATAATGTCACTGTTTTGTTCATTGCTGATGACAAGGTATGCCTGCGAGGATGTTCTATGTTTTTAAGTTTGTGGATCCTATTATTTGTTATGTAATGGGTGACATGACAGGAGGAAACGAAAGCGAAGATGTTGAACAATCTGTCAATTGTTGTACTCGGACTAATTGAAGTAGGGTATGGTCTTTGAAATAATAAATATCTTCTTTCATTTTATGTTTCGTCGAAGATGCTATCTACCCGTAAGCCGGAAGCTGAACATTATGAGGGTTCGGTTGCTAAAGGTGTATTTTTGAGACTCAAAAATGATCGACACTCTTACACTGCTACACTGCTTTTGATAGAAAATTTAAATAAGTTGTGGGTCTACAATAATTGTTTATTTGTCTATCTACAAGTAAAAGTATTAAGACTTTCGAAATTCGTAATATTTAGATATATTCAGTTTAATGTAGGTTTTCCTTCCTTCCATAATGGGCTCCCGACCAGTGGGGAGTCCTTTCCAGACTTGTCCAAGGCACTTCGATGCCTTTGTCCTTGAAACGAAGGTTTAGGCTGGATCCATAGGATTCTCCATCAGTTTTGAGATGACAAGGAAGACTGAACCTTCGCTTGAAAATACCAACTAATCGAGGTGACATTTTTCCATTCACATGAAAGCCTACTCCATGCCGATATTTGGTTCATATTGCGTTCATCAACATTAAGAGCTTCTGACGAAGAATGCTGCAATATGCGGCTTCTTAAAATTCGTTTGCCTTCACCATGATTTACCTCGGTGTAAAAATTACGATCTGCTAGACTGGGACAAGCCGATTTGTGAGTTGTAGAAAGGATATACGTTCACACAGTACATTGGATAGGAACGCATCGGAACACAGTCAATAAAGCTCTTATCTATTTTGAAGCCAAGAAGTACATGTACTGTACCTGTAATATCTGCCCGCCAGCATCTGCACAGCCGGCCTACCCAGCCGGCCTGCCTACCACTCCAGCAGAGTTGTACTGAACTACTGTCCAGCCCACACAGGTGGTCAATTCCATTCCATTAGTATTGTCTGAGCAGTTCTCTTAATAACACATATCTCAGATAATCTTCAGTCGGTGGAACTGGTTGATATCCAGTCCTTTCAAAGGAGACTACAGTCAGAGCACTTGTTGGGTTTCTTATGATTCCCGACCCACCGAAGTTTTTCATAATTGGCATAAATCCCGAATGTCTGGAATAGCAAGGCATTCAAATTGACACCTTGCAATTCCATTCAATTCCTTGTACATTGCAGATATTCATAAAGTAGAATTTAATTTTAATTGGTATTAGTCCTTTAAAACATTCCACTCAGGTACTTGGCATCAGCTGAGAGATTGTGGCGAACGCATTTAAAATTCGGTGGGTCCCATTTTGTTTCCGTACTCTTCCTAGGCGACAAGATAAGTTGCGTCATTTGGGGTTAACCTCAAGACTGTTAGTATCAGTAGTTTTGGAAATGTGGAAAATCAGAATCTGTAGTCATATCTTCCATGGATACTTGGGCTTTTCGCGAACACAAGCTTCGGCGGCATGATTGCGATGAATGCGGACAGACCAAACGACTAAGCCCGAACAATTGCAAAATGTCTGCGTCTTTCCTATCTCAGGGGACTGGACTGCAGGCTGCTTGTGTGCGTGCTTTCGGGCTACTAAGGTTTTCGCTAAATACTTAAATGTGCTAAGCAGATTTTCGGGGCTGATGAGTGCTGAGCATCTAAGCTCTTCATCCTTCTTATCGTCTTCTTCAAAAGACTAAAAAATAAGCTAAGCACATTAATGTTAGGTCTTTGCATGGTAGTAAAATGGATCATTAGTTAAAGCGTTCATGCTTTTCTGTTCCTGCCTATACGTCATCTTGGGGACTTACATCAGGCATTTGTCGAAAAAATTCAAATTTTTTGAAGTCGTAATATCGCGAAAAGTTGCTATTTGTGGAGACGGGAATTGGTAAAACAAAAAGAATTCGAAATCCGACGATCACTTTTATCTTACATTACTTGTCAATTTTAATATATTCAGCTCTCTTCCACCCATACTAGAAAAATACATCTTAACTCAAAAATTTTGTAGCGTTCTTTATAAATCCCACCGACATTCCCCCACCTTCTACGGAACCGTACCATTGTTCTGCCAGTCTGTCTTAATTTCCCGTGTTTGTTAACATCGTTCGTTTTTCCAAAAGGCTTAAATGTATAAAAATGTTGAAAATGTCGCTAAATTTAGATCACCTATACTACCGGAAGATATGATCTGATTTGAGTTGTTTTTTTGCTTTTGGCCCATTTCTATATCTTCAAGAGTAATTAACCAGCGGTGTTACGACTTGAAAAAACTATTTTGCAAATGGCTCACTCTACTACAAAACACTGATGATAGTCGACTTTCAATGGATGAAGAACGCAGCAACCTGAGGTTTTAACCTATAGAGATATCTGTCTGTTTGTCTGTCTGTCCGTGCGCCGTATGGCGAAACGTTTCGACGAATTTGTTCAAGGTTCGTATGTAAGGTTTTTGGGGTAACATCTCGCGTTTTTATTTATTATTTTTTGCGTTATCGTCTTAAATAATGGGACCGGCTTTACAATTTTTTTGTGCAAATCACTTATCACTAATTTTGTTGAAAACGGTTAAATGGATTTTTCCAATATTTTTGTAATTTGGATTCTTGGGATCTCAAAATCACTACTAAAGGGAAAATTTTACTAAAAGTTCACGGCACATGAGATGCGTTTTTGAATCGCCACAAAGAGAATGGTTTGATTTGATCACATACCGTTTTCCAAAAATGTAAGTACGCAGATTTGTTCAACTTAAATCCATAAAAAAGTAATCTTAAGTTGAACAAATCTGCGTACTTACATTTTTGAAATATTTTTTTTTTTCATTTAACCCTTTCAGTATTTTGTAATCTTACGGTAACACTTTTTTCAACGCGCCAAAATCGAATATCAAGATAAAATTAGATAAGACTTTAATTTTATTTTTGAAGTATCTTCTATTTCTTGATGATTCAATGAATTGAACAAGAAATTTGTGGTATATGATGTAATTTATACACGTTTAATGTTTTGTTACCATACGGTAACATTTTATTTTTAAGTAGTTTATATTTCGTGAATCCAAATGTTACCGTATGGTAACTGAAGACAAATATGCCCGCGTTTTTGCTTGAAATTTCGATTTGACTTTTAGGCAACAACGTTAAATTGAGGGAAGACGATATAGAAAAGTTACTGCTGCATTTGGCTGAGTCTGATGTTTCAGATGACGAAGAATTTGAAGTGAATATAGATGATCTTTTAGGACAACTTGAAGCTGAAGATAGACACCAGACTAATATTGTGAGTGAAAATTTGAATGAGAAAGATGTTGAAAACTCGGAACCAGAAGAAGAAGTATGCCTTCTACATCAACTGGAAAATATAGAAGGGCCGAATTCCAATGGCTAAAGTATAAATGGAAGCCACCAAGTGCAGTTTTTGTTGAAGAAGTTCATAGAACACCCGAAATGCGTGTAATATTTCGAAGAATATTTTAATGATGAAGTGTACGAAAAAATTTTCCTTGCTACTAATCAAAGAAACTTGGCTACTGAAGGACACCTGACAAACATCAAAATTAGTGAGATCAAAAAAATGGTTGCTATGTTACTTACGATGGGGATAATTAATTATCCAAGAACAAATATGTATTGGGGAAAAGCAACGAAAATACCCTCTATTTCGAATTCAATGAACAGAGGAAGATTTCATTTAATTCGAAACTTGCTAAAATTTGCTGAAAAAGAAAGCAATACGGATAAGCTTTGGAAAGTTCGTCTTCTCCTCGATGTCATGCTGCAAAAATGTATCGGTGTCCCAAAGAAGGAGAACTTGTGCGTGGATGAAATGATGGTACCGTTCAAAGAAAGAACATTTTTGAAGTCATATTTTGACAATTATTTACGAGCTTGGACCTTCTTATAAAGGGTGATTTTTTAGCTGGTTTGGTTTTGGCAACACTGGTTTTGACAGCTGACGTGTGTTTAGTACCTTGTGTCACTGTCAAACAGCTTCAGTTTGGTTTGCAATTTAACCATGGATCGTCTTACAAATGAACAACGCTTGCAAATTATTGAATTTTACTATCAAAATTCGTGCTCGGTTCGAAATGTTCATCGCGCGCTGCTTCCATTTTATGATCGGCATTCTCGACCTTCTGAGCAGTCTATTCGGAAGATTGTGACCAAATTTCGCACCAAATTTACTTTGTTGGACATTAAACCACCAACACGTTTACGTACTGTGCGTATTGAAGAAAATATTGCGGCCGTATCAGCTAGTGTGACAGAAGACCGCGAAATGTCGATTCGGCGCCGTTCCCAGCAGTTAGGCCTTTGTTACAGCACTACGTGGAAAATTTTGCGGAAGGATTTGGGCGTAAAGCCTTTTAAGATACAGCTGGTGCAAGAACTAAAGCCAGCCGACCTACCACAACGCCGAATTTTTGGTGAATGGGCTCTTGGAAAGCTGGCCGAGGATCCGCTTTTTTATCGAAAAATTGTGTTCAGCGATGAGGCTCATTTTTGGTTGAATGGGTACGTAAATAAGCAAAATTGCCGCATTTGGAGTGAAGATCAGCCAGAAGCATTGCAACAGCTACCAATGCATCCCGAAAAAGCCACTGTTTGGTGCGGTTTATGGGCCGGCGGCATTATTGGGCCATATTTCTTCAAAGATGATGCGAATCGCAGCGTTACTGTCAATGGTGAACGCTACCGAGCGATGATAACAAACTTTTTTTTGCCCGAAATGGAAGTTCTTGACTTGCATGATATGTGGTTTCAACAAGACGGTGCCACATGCCACACAGCACGCGAAACAATGGCGCAATTGCGAGGCGAGTTTGATGAACAGTTAATTTCACGTTTCGGGCCGGTCAATTGGCCGCCTAGATCGTGCGATTTGACACCATTAGATTATTTTTTGTGGGGGTATGCCAAGGCTAATGTGTATAGGGACAAGCCCGCTTCGATTGACGCACTGGAAGCCAACATCCATGCATTCATTCGTGAGATACCGGCCGATATGTGTGAAAGAGTATGCCAAAATTGGACTCAGCGGATGGGCTACCTGAGACGCAGCCGCGGTCAACATTTGCATGAAATTATTATTAAACATTAAATTGCAAGGTTCAAACTATCGATTCAAATAAATATTTCATTCATTTTTTCGAATTTTTTGTGTTTTTTTTTTTTTTAAAGAAGTTCTAAACCTCTTAAAAAATCACCCGGTACTACCATTTTGATTCTGGTGGTGTTGGGTATTGACATGCTGCACCATTTCACTCAAAAACCCATAATTGGCTGGTAATTCAGAAAGCTGTTATAATATTGTTCCTCGTTAAAAGTAACCTTTTGACAACGTAATGCTTCTAAAACATTTCAAAAATGCCAAAGTGACCTTCGGCCAACCACCTCTTCCGAATAGTATTATGAAGGTCATTGGGTCAACAACATATTGAGGCGTCATTCAAAAACGTATTTTATCCATTAAACGGACCATTAAATTATTTGGTTGAAATTTATGTCGTGGTTGACATTTGAAAATATTAAACTTGTGGGTTGAAACCGCTTTTAACAGAATTATTTCACATCTAAAATATTAAAGTCATAACAACTTCTCAAAGGTTAGGCAAGAATTAATGGGTCAATTGGTTAAGCAATTCTGTGACGCCTACAAATAGGCAATCTGTGACTATGAAAACTGTGTTTACATAATTTCCAATAGCTACACAACCCTCGACCGCGCGCCGCCTAATGACATAATTGTCAATATTTATTTCTTAAATGACTTTCCACCCGCGTCTCAATCACATCAAAAGCATCATAAATGCCCACCACCTAATTAGGAATTCCCTTCTTGTGGAAATTCAATTCCTTATCCACTCCAGCTTTACCCTTGCCTTTGCGATGATGACTGTTGCTGACGACCGAGGACGACGACGACGATGTTGAAAAACAACCATTTTTGCCTGACGACTGACGACACTATGGCCCTCACTAATGTGCCCCTGTGTGTTGTTGGAGAGGGTGAATAATTTTTGTATACCTAGCTACGTAGAGCAACTCGCACAACCCAAAGTATCAAACATCAAACCCATGAAGACCTTTAATCCTCCTGGGGGTACTCGGCGAAATTGCAGTCAATTTAATAAAATGCTTAAGCAAGGATCTTAGGATCATAAGAGACAGAGACAGCAACAGCGATAGCGACATCAGCAGTAGCAGTAAAGGCATTAAATTGAAAGGATTTTATATTTAGCTCCTCTTGTCTCAAGGCCGAGACATTTAGAGAAAACGTGAGCGTTATTCCCCGTTAGCCATGAAATGGAAATTGTGTTGTAAAATTCGTAATAGCATAATTCATATCCCATATGACAGTTTTATTTCAGCATAAAAGAAATTAAATTACGGCAAAAGGGATGTCAGAGCAGAGCCAGCAAACTTCAAATTCCACGACTTGAACATTTTCTTTGGAATGTGAAATGAGAACAGAGAAAGAAAGAAAGAAAAAAAAACAACGAACAACGGAAAAACTTTGTTGCAAAACATTTTAAAATGAGATTTGTCACTCTGGGGTAATAAAGTTCATATATGTGACGCTGAATGGCAGGCGAAAAAGCGGTAATGACTTCCTTATGACGAATTTCGACAGCATTGATACAATGTGATACGCGATGTCAGAGTTTAAGGATATTATGAATGAGCAATCAGTGAGCATACATGTATCTTCATAAAGTGGGTATTTTTGGGATTGGAAAAAGTCATACATACATGCTGGACACCAGCTAAAACGCAAGGCTTCACTGGAGTCTAAATCTAATATATAAAATTCTCGAGTCGAGTCGAGGACCGATTTTGATGAAATTTTGTGTGCTTTAGGGTTGGGTCTGAGAAACAAACCTTTTATGGGTCAGTGCCGCACAGGATTCCATTGCAGCGGTTCAGCATAGGCACACCAGTCCTTGCACTTTATTAAGAGATTCTCTCGTTGTGACGAGACTTGTTCGTTTTGCCCATGCTACTGTACATCCATCGTAGAATATTGGGGGAACAAGCACAGATAAATAGACTGTTCAGGAGGAAAGTTCACAATGATGTTTCAACTGTCCGAATCTCCCAGACAACTGAAAACAGACAGACACTACTGACTGCAGGCATAAGTCCGGAAATAGTGACTGGGCGCAGGGTGCAGGCAGCAATGACTTGCTGGGCGCTTGTTTCGAGGCCGTGTATACGGTGAACAATCCTGTTCGCCGTAATCACGACATTGAGAATAGGGCCCTGGTGAGTCACTTTTATCTGCGCATTGACGATCTGAGAATAACAGTTTTACTGTTTTCAGTGATGAAAACCATGCGAATGCCGTTGTTACCAATATGCGAGAACCACCTTATTTGTTTGTTACGACAGATGATCTCTTGGGGATCTTTGATTAACTTAAGAACAAAAAATCGGCGGAAGTTGATGGTATCCCAAATGTCGTATTGAGATACCTGCCCCTAAAGGCTGTGGAGATTTTCACAACGCTGTTTACCAATGCGCTGAATAATGCATATTATCCGGCGCATTGGAAAATAGCAGTGGTACATCCAATCCCGAAAAAGGGAAAGGATAATACTAACCCTGCTAATCTTCGGTCAATTAGTTTGCTTCCGAATATTAGCAAGGTGTTTGAGAAGGTTGTTAATAGAGCTCTGCTGAAATGGGTCGAGGACAATAAAATAATCCCGGACAACCAATTCGGTTTCAGGGCGAGGCATGACACTATTCATGCCGCGTCAAAACTGGTTTCCGACATTCAATGGAATAAATGCAGGAACCAATGCACGGGTGCTTGTCTGGTTGACTTTGAAAAGGACTTCGACACCGTATGGTTAGAGGGGCTTTTCTACAAGTTGATCAGACTGGGAATGCACAAACCCTTGCTATATATAATTTATAACATGCTTATGGAAAAGAAGTTCGTGGTCAAATGTGGCAACGTAACTTCGAGCAGAGTCTATAATATCAAAAACGGTTTGCAACAGGGTGCGGTGAATTCTCCAATTCTGTTTAATGTTTACACAAGTGATCTGGTACGTTCACTCAGTCATGCTATAGCGTATGCCGACGACTTGGTCGCATACAGATCAGGTCCTAAGATCGAAGTCAGCAACATCCTTCTGCAGCGTGACTTCGAGCAAATTAAGGGATATTCCGACGACGGAAACAATCCTGTTTAGAACCCCATTAGCTTATGCCACTAGGGATACCAGAAAAAAATGTAAAAAAATTGGCCATTATTGGGCAGAATGGGCAGGCATTGGCAGTGAAAAACGTGGTCAGGTAATCTGGCTCGACCAGTATCTGTATTTTAATAAACATATAGATGCTTGTCTTGCTGGAGCTAAGAAGGCTTTTGCTCTGCCAAGAAGACTGTTTCATAGCAGTCAACTTGTTTCTAGAGTTAAGGTCATATGCTACGTGGCCCTAATAAGGCCCATCATCGCTTATTGCTGTCCATTGTGGTTTAATATAGCGCCGTCGTATACTACCCCAATGAAGCACACATGGAGAGAACGCTAGGATCTGGCTTTATACCGCCAGAGGCTTTTCTCCATATTGATCAAAAAGGGCTGGTACAGACGAGGGATGGTATACCACCGCTACCGCAGAGCGACTGGTAAGCGGCTCACCTACGACGGGGACGTCGCTAATGCTCCCGAGCTCCTTCGTTTTAGTACCCCGATAGGGGGGAGGGATCATATTGATACGGATAAGCAATTCACCGACTATTGGTGGCTTGCGGAAAGAATGGAAGAGGTGGGTATGCCTTTCCAGGTCGGTGCGTTGCCTTAGGTAACTCCTCTTAATTTTAAGTAGTAGTAAGTTTAAGTTGGTTGGCTGTGCTCTGCATGTCGGTGGCAAGGTGTGGTGTTTCTGAGCGGCGACTGACACATTTCGGTGTCAGTGGACTCTCGGTGACGCATGTGCGCTAGGTTGGCGGCTGCTGGGTGCTGCTAACGGTGTTGGGGGATGGGCACCGTTGCCTCTGTAGATGAGGCGGCGAGTGCACATAACCTCCGACTATACTTAGTATTAGTTTGGTAATTTTAAGTAACATTAGTTAGATTTTAAGTTTTTAATGTATAGTCTTAAGTAGTTTTTAGTTTTTAGTTTTAATCAAAAATTTAAATAAAATAAAGATGTCAAGTTTTTAAAAAAAATGTTCTTGTTAAAAAAATATATATTGAAAAAAAATAAAATGTATTATTAATTAAGGCCGAAAGGTAATAGTATTAAGTGATATAGTTAAGTTTAGAGCGTCCGCATAAGGACCAGTAACCTAGAATAAGTATCCTGTTCATTTTAAGTTAGATTTAATCATTTTTGTCTAGTCTGTACGTTTTTATTGAAAAAATAATAAAAATGAATTTAAAATGAATTAAAAAATTAATTGGGGGAACAAGGCCACGACTTCTTTCCCGCTGGGCTCTTGCATATCATAAGAGCACGGGTTGCCTTTCTGTTAGTTTCCTCTGTGTGTTTCTTCCAGGGGAGTTTACTGTGCAGACGTAGTCCTAACTGGTATCAGTGTCGTGCCTGACAATGGGATTTCTTTGAGTCTTCGAAGTTTCCTTTTCCCTGTGAATGGTACTATCGCAGTTTTAGCTGGATTGATGTTAAGTCCAGCCATAAGGCACCATTCCTGAGTTACCGTCAGACCTCGTTGTATGAAGTCGCACAGAGTTTCTTCAAATTTTCCTCTGGCAATTAATACTATGCCATGTGCATACGCCTGGCAGCTAATGCCAAGGGTAGTTAATTTTTCCAGCAGTTCGTCTACAACTAAGCTCCACATTAAGGGTGATAATTGTCTCTGTTGATCTAGTGCTAAGCAGTTGGCACATCCATCTGGATACTGTGTTGTTGGCTCCTTTTCGTTGCAGAGCTCGTTTGATAGCCTCATGCGAGGTATTGTCAAACGCTCCCTCAATATCAAGGAAGGCACGCAATGCTTTCTCTTTTGAATTCAAAGCGCTTTGGATAATTTCTATTAGCTTATACAGGGCGATTTCTGTCGATCTGCCCGCCATGTATGCATGTTATCGGTGATGCAGAGGAAAGACAGGCTTAGAGTTTCCTCCCTTAGATAATTATCCACAACCTTCTCTATTGTTTTCAGCAGAAATGAAGTAAGGCTGATCGGTCTTTGGTATGAACACAACCTTTGCTCGCCATCCACACCTGGTGACTTGAAGGGGTGGAAAGAACGCATTCCAGCCTTCCCCTGGAGCAGATGACTGATGTAATTTCCCAGTCATCTTTTCGATGGTTCTTTTCTCCAAGTTAGTGCTGGGCGAGCTCTTTGGAAAGTGAGTTCGTAGCAGTAGCAATGCCCTCTCGTCATCACTTTGCGTAAAGCTGCCTTCTGGTTTTTTAAGCGATATTGGCGCTCCTCCTTAGTTGGCTAGGACCTTATGCAGTCTTTCCGCTGTAGGGGTGCTTGAGATTATCTCGCAGAATTTCTTAAATCTTTGCCTTTTAGCCTTTCTTATTTCCTTACTTTAGGTGGTAAGGCCGTTTGATACCTTTGCTAATATCTATTGCGTTTTGCGGCATTGAATAGCTAGGACACTTTACTCGCAGCTCCGCCAGCTCCCGTTCAATTATCTGTCCTTGAACCATCAGTGTAGATGGGTCGTATAGCTTTGATGATAGGGTGAGTCCCGGTCTTGTCTTTCGGGTATAGTAACGCGGTTCCTCGCTAGCTGCCTCTAGTTACGCACACCAAGTTGTTTGAGGTCGTTCTCCAATTGTGCGCGCCACGTAATGTGGGGTCTTGTTCTGCTGCATTGTCCCTTCTATGTGGATTCGAAGACCCTTCGGGCAGGTGCGTTGTTGTCCATACGCTCTACGTGTCCTAGCCATCTCAGCCGTTGTATTTTAAGCTTTTTGAGCAGGTCAGTCCGTCGTTAAATCTTCTTCTCCACACTCCATCGCAAGCCAGAAGGTTTTCATCCACTTTCGAAAGGGGTTGTGCTTTTGCACCATATAGCAAGACCGAGATGATTAAGGTGCTCTAAAATATCTCCTTGGTTCTATGAGAGAGTGCTTTACATTTTCTTTTGCCCAAAGAAACAGCGATTGGCAAGAGTGATTCTTCACTTGATCTCTGGGCTGATGTCATTTTGCGCCAGGTAGACAAAGTCTTTACCTACTTAGAAGTTGTATCTGTCCACCGTGACGTTTTGTACCAGTCACCGATGTTGAGTGCCCTTCTTCGTTGACAGCATTTACTTCGTTTTGTCCTCATTAACGCTGCCTCCGTTTCGATGCTTGCAAATGCGCCGCTGACGTCTCGCCGCGTTCTCCCAAAAATGTGAATATCATCAGTATAGGCAAGTAGTTGAAGGGGCTTTTGAAAAATTGTACCTCAGGTGTTGGCTTGTAAGTTTCGCACAATTGCTTCAAGACCGAGATGATAGCGCGTCGCCTTATCTCAAACCTTTTTCGATACTAAATGGCTCGGTGGTGTTCTTGCCGGCTTTTACGGAACAGCGAGATTTCTCAATCGTCATCCTGCACAATCGGCTAGTATAGGCTTTGGCATGGCTTCGTATAAAACGTCCCTATATACGCTATCATAGGTGACTTTAAAGTCGATAAATAGATGTTTTTTTTTCCAAGATCTGTCGGAGTGTGAAAATTTGGTCGATGTTTGACTTTCCTGACATAAAACCACACTAATATGGGCCGATCAGTTTGTTGGCGAAAGGTTCGAGGTGTTCACACAATACAGCAGAAAGGATCTTATAAGCGATATTCAGGAGACTTATTCTTCTGTAGTTGGCGCAGTTTACAGTATATCCTTTCTTGTGGATGGGGAACACGATGCTGAGGTTCCAATCGTCGGGCATGCTTTTATCCGACCAAATTTTACAGATTACCAAGCCATCTCTCGCTGCTTCAAAAAATCGGCCCGCAGGCCATCCGCTCCAACTGGCTTTGTTCGACTTAAGTTTGGATATCACTACCCCCACTTCCTGTAGGTCTGGTGGACGGAAGTTTTGGCTATCATCGTCCATGCTGAACGGATCATTCTGCCTGCGGGTTGTTGGCTGTCTTCGCCGTTTAACAGTCTACAGAAGTATTCTTTCCAAGTCCTACGGCCTGTGAATCCATTTGTTCCAGTCTTCCAAAATATTGAATGATGCAATAAGAAATTGGAGAAAGACAAAACAATAATTTTGGCCATGTTTTTGGGAAAAATACCTGTGTGCGTGGAATGTGATTATTTCTGGTGTCGAAGTCAAACAACACTACACGAATTCGTATGTATTTTGTGAGCTCGCCACAACCAAAAGCCGCGACGAGAACAATGATTTTCAGAAAATAAATCTATTTTAGGTAGCAATATTTTCCTAAATTTCATGTAGCTCATCGTCAAAATGGATAAGAAAGCTTAAAATAGCCAGTGGTGTATTTCCTAAACCTCTTATTTTTTACTCTAGATATATGAAAGCAATGACAAGTTGAAGGCAGCAAAGTCAAAAATACAAACTTAGGAACCCATTTCCACCTCTTAAATGACAAATTTGCCGAAACACTTAATTATCGAATACGTTGGCCATACAACGAACCCCTTGCTCATGGTTATAAGGGCCTAGGTCGGACATCTTTGCTTCCAAGTTCCTGCTTTTCATTTGTTCTTATTTTTATTTAAAAAAAAAAAGAGAAAATAAGTGCCATAGCAAAAGGTCTTCTCTCCCTCTTTTGATCCATATACTTGCAGTCTTCACGGGACGATTAACTAACTAAACACCACTTCTTGTCTTCTCCTTAAGTGCTTATAACTTTAAATGGAAGATTAAATTAACTACATAACTTTTTCTCTAACAATCAAAAACCTTTGACGAATAAAAATATCCAAAAGTAGGTCCTTCTCAATGGATCAGGTTTCAAGGCAAAAAAAAAATCATCCCTTTCAGTCACATTTTTATCCTCGTTCTTTTTGCAAATCTCATCCTGTTTGTCAACAGTTGTGGTCAATTGATTTGAAAAAAATAAAAGGACATCCCAATAACACACAAACAAAAGAACACCATTCAAGCATTATTACTTTTTTTTTTAACTCAATAAGGACACTGGCCATTACCCAGCCAACCCTCATGATATTATTGCTCAATTATTTCTGTCAGAGGCAAACATTCGACAGAAAAAGGACAAACCAAAAATGAAATACCGAACAGACACAATTCTTTCTCAAATTTCACTCACCACTTCTATCCCAGGCAACAACACAGCAGGACGAACACAACAAAAGTCATGGATACCTACTCTATCATTCCACTAAATTATCTATCAAGCGTAAATTTACTTCCATATAGCACACATCGATAGAGAAGGAGAAGGAGTGAGGCGGTGAGAAGAATGCTAAAAAGTTAAAAAATAAAAACACATCTACAAATTGAACCCAACAACCGAATATCCTTAGAGAACAGGAAATATGAACAGGTTTCTTTACTCCTACTACCTACATATATGGCATTCCTGCTTAATATACTCTCCTGCTAACGCTATTCAAACTGCTTGCTATGTCGGTACTGTGAAAAGGGGGGAAACACAAAAATATAAGGAAAGGAACTTTTCAAATCGATTTTCATGCCAAGAATCACATCAAGATTTTCCACTTCATTTGAGTTCCATGGTGAGAAGAGATTTACTTAAATCCTCCCCAGGAGGGAGCCCTTGCGGAAGGTACATCGTCGTCTATGCCGTCTCACAAAAGATCCCTGATACACTCAAACAGAGACATAGATTGGGATTTAGTTCGCTTAAGGTGAGACCGTAATCGTGGTGCGTATCTAACTTGAAAGTTCTGAGACAATTTAAACTTTTCCACCGCGTGTAGGTTTTGTCCGAAAAGGATTTCATTCAGTTTTGGTATTGTTGCACTCATATGACGAGATCTGCTTGCCATGCGAATAGAATTAAAATCCTTCACAAGCAGAATTTCTAAGGGAGTCCTTGATTTTATAGAATCAAAACACGTCAGCGTTTCGAAATGAAAATATTTGTTTTTTTTTGCCAGCGAGACTTTTTCTTAATAAAATACCTCAAAAGCGGGAAAAGTTTGTATAAAAATATATATTTTTCTGTCATAAACGTTTATGTCAAAGTTTTTCGCTTTCCTTTGGCAAGGACAAAAAAACCAGGCGCAGGCATCACTTCAAAACGCACATGTATGGAAAAACTAACTTAAGTTTGAAAAAGGAACGACGAAGTACTTTAAGTTTGAAACGAAATGAAAACCTGACATCAACTGATGAAGAGATTTTAGAAAAGCAATTCTAAAGTGGATGAAGGATGAAATGAAATCCGTGAAAAATGATTCGTCTTGTTCCTAACTGAATGAATGACGGTCGCAGATATTTTTGTAGTTTTTGCTAAATCTAAGCAAACTATAGAGAGAGGTGCTTGTCGTAAGCCTCATCGTTGGATGGGAAAAATAAGAGATTCTTCGAATCGAAGGCATTGGCTACTCTGGAATAGGACCAGCTGATCTAGGGTGATACTAGAATGGGAAATAAATTCCTTTCAGACTTTAAGATCTTGAGCTCTGTTACAGAAAGGCCACAGTATATTTTTATCAGTAAGGCAATAGGTAGTTTTGCTGTAGTTTATCATAGAGGTTACATTTCTGTACCCAAGTCTTACAGACCCAGACATTTAAAAAACGTTTCTTCAGATGTAAATCTCTCTTTAAGGAAAGAAGCACGAAAACGGGGTTTGCTGCTAACATAGTCCTGAATATCTGAAGAAAGTTTGATCGAATCCTATAAAAAATCAGATAAAAGGTGACTTTTATAAATATTGGCGCCAAATGACTGAGCTAAAATTTTGACACGACAAAAACTAAAAAAAAGTTTTATGCGCAAGAAATTGTGAAAACTTTAAAAGCTGACTCAGTTCTCTGGGAGTCTAAAATTACGATAGGACCTCTGGGAAAGCATACATACCTTGAGGGTCGTACAAAATGCCAGATATGCTTTTTTAATTTAATAGAAGCCTAGCGGTAAAGACTGACGGGCTCTCTATTCATGTTATTAACTTTGCTTTTTAACTTGAACTGAACTGACCCGAAGAATAAAAAAATAAGTAAAAATTGGGTCATTCTTAAGCTCTAATCATTAAATGTTTAAAATTGTTAGTCCTCGTCTGTACTTTTGGACCGTTTGGACACCGTCTCACACCGACTGCTGTAACCTGAGAAGTATGATCTTGCTCTAACATAAGTAGTCAGTAACATTTTTGCAAGTCTGTTTTGTTCAAATAGGAAAAGTATATCCAGAAGTCTTCACTAGCTAGCATTTTACTGACAATATTTCCTGGACTTATTTCACATACATAAATGCGGTTTTAATTTCTACCTTTCTTGCGATCATCTCTTCGAAGATGGTGTGCCTTGTCTTTTGTGAAATTACCATACACTTCTGTTGGCTAGTAAGAATATGCTCCCTGGCAGTGACCGTCTCGCAGTTAACCCTCCCGAATCTTCAACCTCTGGTGCTCTTTCTAAAGTGTCTAAGCTTGCGCGCTTGCTACTCATTTTCGAAGTTATAGCTATTTTCGTCTCGCTTGCATACTTTCTTTCTTTCTGCTACCCGGAGGTCGATGGGCATCAACTTCGCAACAGTTAAAGCTGCTCTAAGGTCACCAGTGCCAAGACATCGGCGAATTCCCCGCTGAAGGGTATCACAGTGGATCCACAAGGACCTAAGTTTGGCAGGGAGGAGTACGTTTTTCCCTTAAAATCTATTTAACCTAATCAACCTAAGACCACCTCTTCTCTGTGTTAAATCAAGCCTTTCTTTTAGGCAGTAAAATATAAGGCGCACGAGTTTTTTTAACATTGTTCTTTGCGTGTTTAGTGTTCTTGGCTTAGATCACCACCGCTAAATCGCCCGTATAGCCTTCCAAGAAGGCATCAGTGCTCATTGTGATTGTAAAGAGTCATCACATACTACGTTTTAGAGACTACGGTCAAAAATTGAACCTTGTGCTGCCTCTTGCAGTGTTTTTGTTCATTAGGTAATCTACTGCCACCTGAAAAGATACTGAGGCAGGCTAAAGGTGTTATCAAGCGCGAAAACAATGTTATTAATGGTTTCTTCTTTATCCACAGTCTCAGCATTTTTTTAATAGCCTTCCTGCTGTGTCCACACAAGCTGAAGCTGAAGCTTTGATTGTGTGTCTACATATTCGCGAAATTGCTTGAAGCGTTCATTGACTTTCAACGAAAACGACAAAGTTTCATGCGGCTTAGCAGCTACTATATCTCCTAATTAGTCCGGGGAATTCAAGTTAATATCATGCTCAATCCAAGCTTATAATGTGCAGTCGTGCGCTTAAATGCGTACCTGCAAGAGAATGCTTTAGGCCAAATCTCACAAAATCAAAAATCTATATTCTCTCAGTAGTCAAGGCTGGTAACTCCTACATGTTAAGCTATCTACTTGTTTGGAACTGTATAACTACCCTAGAACAACACACCGCTCACAACGGAGTGACTCTAAAACTGGGTCCCGGGACACGAAGGAATTCTTGGTAATGAAGCGGCGTAAGAGCTAGCCCGCAAAGGCATATTGCCAATCATGCCAAATCCTTTTTTTTTAAAACATGGGTACCTATAGCTCATTCGATGGGTATTTCAGGGTCTTCCAACAATAGATGCCATTTTCGCCAAAAGAAAAACTCCTTTCGGCAATATTTAACGCAAAAAACCACTGTGTGCCATGATGGTTCACGCTGCAACAAAAGGCAATGAAAATGGTTTCAACAGTCCCATTTCCGTTGATCTCCTCGAAATTGTCGAACCTGACGGTTTTCATCGTAATAATAGATGAATTTTGTTATTTCAACGTCTTGGCATTGATTTTACCGATATCGTGGAGGCGATAATAGCCAACTGTATCGGCTGAGCTACTACTGCGAGAGCGAGAGTTTCGGATGAATGGAAGAAGGTACAGGTTCCCTAAAAAAGGCAGCCTTATGCAGTGCGAAAACGGGATAAGCATCTGTGTTCTGTCTGCTGTGGCCAAGATAAGATAAGCAAGTTTCCGCTCTGGATTCTCCTTTGTCAACCACATGAGCACCTTGTGGATCATCATTGCGTTGAATATCGATCACTACTTCACCTTGACAGCTTCACCACTTCACCTTGAAATTCCAATTCGAAATTTCTTTTGCGTGCCTTGCACAGGAGAGGATTTCCCGATAAGTTAATAGCAATTTTTAAGGCTACCTACGATGGGTCAACATGTCACGTTTTGCCTAGAGGAAAGCTGTCTGAGGAATTAATAGTACAAAGTTTGGTTCAGCAAGGCTGCATTCTGTCACAAATATTGTTTTTATTGGTGATTAGCGATGTGCCTAATGCAGCTTTATCGGCGAAAAAAGGATTAATTCGAACTCAAGCTTGCTATCTCATAGAAAAATGGACCTTCACCAAATGACAACAAATGTGGTGAGGGAAACAGACGTCGTTGGGCTGGAAATGAATTTGGCAAAAACAAAAATGATCGGCCTAAGACCGAACTCATTATCTCATTGTATTGTATTAGAGAAGGGTTATCCAAGCAAGGAGGCCATTGTTCTTCAGTAAAGATGCCCAAAATGACAACAGATCAGCTAGTCCACGTCGGTATTCGAGGTATTTAACCTCTCACTGGTTTTTTTTTCGAGAACATTAACTCATACAATTTAAGTTGCTGGAAAACCGGTTCAGAGAGTAGAAATTTTCCAATACCTTTGAAGAATTTTCTGGGTATAGCCAGCCGAATATGCAAGGCAAAATGCATTTGGGATGCTATCCACGATTTGGGACAGTAATGCAAGTAGCTTCAACACCAAGCTATGGCTGTTTCGTTCCCACGTTGAATCCGTTCGGCTGTATGGAGATTGACCACTACTGTCACGAGGAAGCTGCAAACGTTCGTTAATAGGGGCCTACGCAACATCTCAAGGAGTTGCTGGGCGAACCGGATTTCAAAAGAACGGGTCATGACTCTATAGGCACAACGATAAAAGTGGCAGTGGATTGGTCACACATTCCGACAACCTGTTTCGATTAATACAAATGTCCTGTCCAAAATATTACAAAGCATCTCATTTTGTTAATAAATTGCAAAGAAATTACCTTCTTCCTGACATCTGCAAGCACTAACTAAATCCAAGAACACTCACCTATCCCTCTATGTATACCTACTGTGGACGAAAAAAAAACACATTTCCTACCATATTAAAAGCAAACAATGCTCGTTACTCGTTATTCAATGCGAAAAAAAAATAGCAAAACCCTTGTCGAATATCCTTTTCATGAGAAATGAATAGACCAAAGGTGGATAAAGGTGATGAAAGTCATTTTTCTCGTCGAGAAATATAATAAAATGGAATCTCTGGAATTTGTATTTGGGTTCCTCGTTTTCACAAGGAATTGCTCTTAACAAAAGAAAAAAAAAATAAATAAATAAATAAAGGTAACAAAAAAAAAAAAAAAAAACAGAAACCAATATGTGAGGTAATAATGGATGCCATTGATACGATTTTGGTCATATATATGTACTTACGTATGACAAAAAAAAAGAAGACATAAATAAGAGAAAAAATGACTCGATGTTGAAGTTTTTATAAGCACACTTTGATTGCATTGCTTGATGGCTAATGGAAGAGGGTGGCTCTAAGAGGGTTTTGAGGTTAGGCTTGTGGGTAATAAATAAGCCAAAAGTCATACCAAAAGTGGTTAAAATTTGGATATTAAAATTAATATTGCCCGAAATAAAGGAAGAAGGGTGATCAAATATTAAATGGCAAATTTTTTGCATTATGCTTTTTTTTTTGTCACTCATTTCCTCGTAAACAACTTTCGACTAAGCATTTCTATACTGCAAGTGACGGAGAGCGATAGGCATTGGAAATGGTGCTTCGAAATAATTAAAAATTTAGGCCAAACGATGCATTCATATAACGACGCTGCGACAGTATCGAGCCAGAAGGTGGTAGGGCCCGAAGATTCTGTCAATCTTACTAAAAAAAAATCCGTCAATTTTGAAAACTTCGGAAGGTTTTGTACCAGAAACCACGATCTTCGAGAGGACAACTAGTTACCGAAATTTAATACGAAAGAGCTTCGGTTTCCTAACTGGTAAGTGCCATAATTTTCTTAGAAACAATTCGATGAAACTAAATCTCAAGAATGACGACATTTGTAGAGGCTACGACGATGAAGAGCTACACGAGGACACCCCTTACTATCTCTGTCACTTTGCGCGTCTCTACCACCTGAGGAAAATAACACTTAGAAGCTTCTTCTTCCGAGGCGTTGAAGAATTTTCAGATGTCCCACTCTCTAATCTTTACAGGTTTCTGGAGACATCAGGATGGCTTGATAGAGTTGAGTAACCGCGATCGGAGGAAAGGAACCACAAGGAAGACTAAAACAATGGCTTTTCACCACTAAAGGGTATCAAGATTGATCCACAAGGACCTAAGGGTAGCAAGGGGGATACTGATCTTTCTAGCCGACCCGAATAACCTAACCTAACTTACCTACTGTAAATCGACTACAAGCAATGAAGAAACATTTGCGGCACCAACTATGAAAAATCCTTGCTGAACAATGAAAAGCCTTAGAGACTATTGTCTGCTGGTTCTGATGGTTTGTCAGGTGAGATCCTCAAATTTGGTGGTTATAATGTTGGGAGGGAAGGTACATCAAAGTGTGTAGCGACGAAAAAATTAAAAGAGAGGCAATCGTATGTTTGGGAAGAAACATCGGGGTATATCCAACACTTCCATTGTCCTCATCAACCATTGTCATAATCATCAACTTCATTATTAGGATCAGCCCATGACTCAATTCCTTACGCAATACCTCCTAAGATGAAGTACTTCGGATAGAGATGCCCGACGCGACGACACCTTTCACTGGTGGCATTGAACCAGTGATTACCGCAAGCTATATCGAAAATGGGCAGAAAAAACTAAACAAAATCATGAGTCGCATGCGCGTCTAAAAAGAAGACAATATTCTGAAAATTTGGCAGGGAAGTATTCTGTAATAGCCTTAATCACGGAGCAAGTACATGGTAAATAGAGGCAGTCCAACGGCAAAGATAAATAGACTTCGCACTTCGATCACCCAACCTTCGTGTAGGAAGTTGTTTTCTTTTAGAAATCCAAAGCTTCTTTAAATTTGCTGTTCCTGAAACGATGAGTTATCTATTTTTTGATTTTTTTTCCTGCTCAAGGAAGGAAACCCTCCAAGATGTTGGCCATAAAGACAGCATCGAAATTTTGTCTGCCATATTGTGTGAGCTTCCATTCCTTACCACTTTTCAACTATCAGAATTGGTCCCAATAACGAAGTTCGATTACAGAGTTGGATGAGCTCAGCTAGAGTGGCAAAGACAATGCAGCTACCCAACAAGAAATTATATGACCTAGTTTTTGACATAGATACATATTTCAATCGGTGTGATGGGAAAGAAGGGAATGCAGCCTCCAAGTAGACTGTCTTCGAAAAATAGCAGATAGAAACGAGTTGGAGTTAGCTAAAGGCAACTTCTCCCCAGAAAAACCTGTACCTAAATAAGACGACTTCGAGTAGCGGCACAGGAAATAATATTCCTTACAAATACAGAGAGAGAAAAATCCTCATTAAATATTTTAGAGACGAAGGAACCAACAGATGTCTTGGGTCATAGCAGACTGTAGGTTATGTTAGGTTAGGAGAGCAGTTGCAAGTTTACTCGGAGCCGTGAAGGGCTTCTGCAGAAGTCATTTGCCTTTGAATCATGTTTCCGATGATGCAGTGACCCCGACGAGCATCCGGATTTTACTTATGTTAAGAGAGACTAGGGACTTTGATATTTTGATGTCAATATCAGGCCACAGGCTTTCGATTATGAGACAACCGCTGGTGTTGCTCCATTGCTCCTAAGCCAGTTATGTGGTGACGCCGCCTATAAGAGTCTTACCAGTGTTGAAAGGCGGTAGCAACTCTCCGTTCGCAGTCGTGGGTTCATATAAGGGCCGCAGCTGGCCAATTCGTACGCTTTTTCATTCTCTTCCACTTCAACATGTGTCCAGAACCCAGCAGAGTAGAACTGAGTGAAGACTATGACAGGACGGCGTACTTACACACAAAAGTATTTCAGGAACATAATAGATAGATAGATAGATAGATATTTTATTTCATATAAATTTCAAATATAATTCAAGTATAATTCATTAAAATATTATTTTAAAAATTTAACGCACAAATGGAAATTATATGAAAAGTTGTGACATTCTGTATTTTACTAACAAAAGTAGTAAAAATAGTATTGAATTCCACTTCAAACAGTTATTGAATCTTAAAAAGTTTATGATGGGGTGGCACTTAACAACAAAGTTCATTCATAATAGAATTTAAATTGACAGAAAAATGCAGGATGAAGAAAAAGAAACTCAATTACAGTCATAAATAAAAATAAAGAAAACTAAGAAATTTAAGAAGAAGTTAAATCAGGATGTCAAGAGTAACAGATTCTAAACTAGCGTAGTTGAAGTTCAAAAGCCATTTTTTTACACATTTTAAAAACATTCCAGGTATTGTTATTGCCCTGAAAGACTGTGGAAGTTTATTAAAAAGGCGAAAAGACAAAACAGAATAAAAATTACGGTATGCAGTAGTACGAGCAAATGGAACAGATATCAAGTACGAAAAGTTTCCACGCAAATTGTAATTAGAAATTAATCGAAAATTTCGATTAGGCAGGATTATTTTATTAGGCAGGATCTTTAGTTCACAGAACAAAGGATATCTAACAGGTTTTTGACATAATTTTCTTAATATATGCTTCTGTAACACTAATACAGGTTGTATTTTATTAAGATAAACACCTCCCCAACAAGAAATTCCGTATTGCAGTTTGGAGTGAAAAATACCGTAGTAGATTTTTTAGCATTGTAGAGCAGACATTTCGCAAATAATAGAAGTATCTCAGAGTGGAACGTAAATACTTCCTCATAGATTCCGTATGATTCGAAAAGCTCATATTGGAATCAATAACAAGTCCTAGATACTTATATTCATCTACTTCCTCCATAAGAAAACAGTTATCATTACAACTAAGAGTACTACAAAAAGTGGGAGTAGTAGGTTTATGCGTACAGTTGCAATTGGTAAGTCTGAATTTATGACACTCAGGTGCATGAAAGTGGATATTTGCTCCTAAACTGTGTGCAGATGACAGAGAGAAATACATTATTTTTGTTTTAGGGCTAATTAACAACTTATGGTTCTCAAACCAGATTCGCAAAAAATTCAAATCCCAATTAATATCAGCAACGAGTTCCAAAGGATTAGTCTGACCATATGAAAAACCTATGTCGTCCGCGAAAGCAGTTGGTGAGCCTTTGAAGTCAAGTGCAAAGAGTGAGTTGATGTAAATGAGAAATAGAATTGGCCCCAAGACAGTGCCTTAGGGTACGCCCAGGTTAAGCATTTTTATTTCGCTCCTCATCTCACCAATTTTCACACTTTGAGACCTATTTTTTAGGTAAGCCTTAAACCAATCAAGCATAAAACCACGAAATCCAGCTTTATCCAGTTTTCCAATCAAAATATTGTGGTTGACCATGTCAAAGGCTTTGGTAATATCAATGAACAATCCAGCTGAACACTTTTTTCCATCAAGATTAGACATTGTTTGGGAACAGAACTGAAGTAGAGCATCTTCAGTAGATTTGCCTTTCCGAAAGCCAAACTGTTTAGGACCAAAGTAATTGTTAATGTCTAAAAAGTGTACTATTCTGTCTTTTATAAGTTTTTCAAAAATCTTACTTAGCACAGGGAGGAGAGAAATAGGCCTGTAGTTACACAGTTCTACAGCAGAACCTTTTTTGAACAAAGGTATAACATCAGCACATTTGAGTTCTTCAGGAAAAACCCCGCAAAAACGCAGCCATTGAAGATGTCCGTTAAAACATCCACTATGAACCAAGCAATTTTTTTTAGAATCAGACTTGAGATACCATCTGCGCCACTTGAATTAGTATTTTTTAAGCTGCGAATAGCTTTAAACATTTCAAGAGATGTTATGGGCTTATAAACAAAGCTATTACTTTGAAATGCATCAGCACACAGACAGCGAGAACAAGATGAAATGACTGGACAGGGTTGTAGGCTACTAGCAATATTTGTGTAGTAGTCATTAAAAGCTTCAGCGATTTCGTATTTGTCGGAGACTAAACAGTTATTGATACGCAAAGATGAAGGATTTTTTGAGAAAGAAGATTTTTTAAGTAAGCTGTTCACTATTTTCCATTCCTTTCTAAGGTTTCCTCTGGCAAAATTAAAACAATTCAACAACAATCAGTTCAGCGCACAATTTAGTGTATTTACCTTTTAATCTCATATTACTAGGGTACCGATTACATTTCAATCTAAGTTTATTTTTAGCATTGACTTTATTCACTAAGTCCCTAGAGATCCAGGGCTTGAGTCTTTTTCTTGATTTTTTTTGGAGGTAAAAAAGAGTAACACTTATAAATATGCTTCTTAAGGCAAATCAATAAATATTGCGTAGGAATTTGAAACATTACTACACGAATAGACGTCATCCCAAAACTCATAAAGCAGATTGTTTCTGAGTCTGCTGAAGTCAATTTTCATATTGTTCAGTGGTTTTGGATAATCGCAATTCTTCCTATAAAACGTTTCTACAAGGAGTCCTGTCATACAATGGTCAGTGATCATCAAATCAAGAACAAATTTCTCACATTTATTAGAAGAAGCACATTTAAATCGCCCATAAATGTGATCCAAGCATCTACCTGACACAATCCTAGTAGGCTCATTAATAAATGAAATAAGTCCATGTGCATCCATCCACAAAAAGATTATGTTGGGCAAAAGTGACTGTCTCCTTATTCTTACATTTGCACGTAAGTTCACATCTGCAATTGTTGTCATCTGTCAGGCTAGCTTTATGGTTCCGTTATTTGACTTCGAACTAAATACATTATGTGCATTAAATTTGAATAAACTTTTAATAAAAATGCATGAGGTGTCATTTTAGAAGAACCGCCCGAAATTAACAAACGTAATAGCAATGCAGGGAAGGCTGCCTCGTCTTAACTAAGTTAAAAGTAAGTAATAACAATGCAAATGTTTACATCCGCAGAAACATATGCTTCGTCATAGCCAAATGACGAATGGACTCATTTCGTTGAATATTTTGTTGGGCGGTTTTTTTTATTTTGAATAAGAGGCAAAATGCAAATATTTTAGCCTGCAATGTTGCATTTTAAAATGTTAATTTTTAATCTAATAAGTGAAGGGAAGGACGTTACCAGAAATATAATTTTTGGAATGAAATATTCAAAATTCTGCTTGTATATAAAATATTGTATAAGTTTTATTTTATATAGTAATAAAACTTTAAAACTAATAATTTTAACTTAAGATGAAAATTTAAAATTACGTGGTTTCCTCGATGAAAAAAAATTACCATTTACTCTGACACCCAAGCATTCATAAACGCCAGGCTCTATGTCTAACACTTTCAGTAAATTTGTCCAATAGGACATAACTAAAAGGCGGGTTTTGAAAGAAAAATAGTTTCTTTTTGGAAAGGATCGCAACGATTATTTATTTTGCATGAAAAATATGGTTTTTTTTTCGGGAAATGGACTTGAAGTCTCATATATGTAGATATAATGGACATCCTAGATATTGACTTCGCCAAGAGGTGCATTACTCTTGATATTTGTATCAGGCCATTTGTTCGTTTTAAAAGTAGTTTTTTTTTGGTACAACTCGTACTGTTGTTCGATAGTCATCTGATTAATGAGACCAAACTTCAGCTACGTTAAAATTTCAATGTCGGTTTCCGGCAGGATCGGAGCCAGGCAACGGATGCAAGCTTACTTTAACAAACGGTTCTAAGACCTTTTAGAGTTGAGGTGCTTTCGTGGAATGTGAATGCATATATTGCACTTAAGACCTTGATAAATCCTTTAAACACTTCTAGGTTAGTGCTTTAATTCAAAAACTCTTTGAATACGGTCGGACGCTCTGCGTCGTGTTTCATACTGCATTCGCGGGAAATAAGATTTCCGACCGAACTTGCGCGCTTTTTTAGGACCAGAAACCAAAAGGACCCAACGATTTTTTTTTTCTTTATAATAAACGCGCACTAAAGGGACTTTGTAGACCCTTATAATGAAGTAACACAGTGCGGGCATTAGGGAAGTGAATGATTAGGAAAAGCGAGATACCGATGCACGTTGGTTTGAAATGACTGTAAACTGTAATGTGAGGGAATAACAGAGCGTTATAGATCATTTCACATTCGTATAGTACGGTTAAGAAACAACGTATATCACTGTCCGTCCGAAAAAAGGCTTAAGGGTAATTTGATGTGCATTTGTAGCATGACGAAGGGATGGAATGCAACTTGTTATTTCTTTATAGCCCTTATGATGGAAGTAACGACAAAGCAACGACAGGCAGGCGTCATTGCGACGATGACTAAAAGAGTCATGAGATTTTTCCATGTCTTTATCTGTACCTGACCAAATATAAGCGTTATACTTGGGCGAATATACGCCTTATAAGTTGTTGCCATATCAGAAGGGTTAAAATATTTCTTGCATCGCTTAATGAAGCCTTCCCATTTCGCAGCGTTCTTGACGACATCGAATATGTGGTCAGTCCAGCGAATATTGAAGTTAACGCACATACCGAGAATGGAAAGCCTTTAGGTTTCGGCGATGCAAGTGCCATCCATAGATAATAGCAGAGTATTGGGGTTTCGCTTAAATGACAGAAGACAGCATTGTGTTTTGGAAGCAATAGATTCTACTCCATTGGTTTTACCCCACTTAAGAACGCTGTCAAGGTCAGAATTTAATAAGCTTAACATACGTTGCCGTTCCAGCTAAAGGCCCGAAGATGAGGGACGTGAATCATAAAACGAATATGCGAAGCTAAGGGTACTTTCATCAGCAAACGAATAGATTGGATAAGAAATGGCAGACAGAAGGTCATTAATTAAATTAGAAAGAGTGTCGGAGACAAAACAGAGCCTTGCGGGGTACCAGCATTTATTTTGTGAGTTGCAGACTTGAAACCGTCCAAAATAACTTGATTTGAATGGTAATATGTAATCCATTGAAGAAGGGTACCATCGACCCAAAATGGATAAAATGTTTCATACCCAAGTGAAATTGAAATGTTTGTTATAATATCGGCAGCAGCATCTACATCGCCATCCACATTAAAACTCCAAAAGAAACCGTTTAATTCTTCCCATTTGGCTTTCTCGTATTGCCATACAGTTCTTTTAGCAGCTTGTTCTTTAACTGTGTGGCTGGGGTACGAGAAATTCGACGATATGATGCGATATGATGCGATAATACATTTGAAGTGTAAGTAGGTAACTAGATAGACTTCGCTATTAGACCGTCAATGCCATACATAAATGTTTTTTTTGTACTCCAATTATCAAAGAATTTCAATTTTTTTTTTAAGGAGTCAAGTCCTTATCGGAAAAAGCGATACATGTTTCTTCTGAAACTTACTTACATACTTAACAAGCTCCCGACCCGTGAAGAGTCACTGTCTGAGACATCGCAGCCTTCCATCCTTATCCAAACCAAGCATTCTGTCATCCCCGATTGCTTGGTCTTTAAAACAGATTTTCGTTATTCTTATCGTCTTCAAGCAGAGGAATGGGATCCGAAAATCCTCTTAGCTGGAGCATTATTGTCCTTTCGCTCGTCCAATGGTGTTAATATCGTCTGCATACCCCAGCAGTTGGACTGATCTGTTGTGTATAGTGCCTTCCGTGTTGACACTTGCCCTGCGCACTATCTGCTCAAGAACAAGATTGAAGAAATCACACGACAGTGCATCTCTTTGCCGAAATCCGGTGCATGTTTGAAAGAGTTAAGATGAGCTGCTTCTGACTTGCACATTGCTCCGCGTGTTTTCTGGGCAATCGCCATGAAGAGCTCTTGACGATGAATGCTGTCATATGCGGATTTAAAGTCGATAAAGAGATGTTGAGTCTCAACTTGAAACTCGTTAGCTTTTTCCAGGGTTTGCTTTAGTGTGAAAATTTGGTATATGGTCGATCTGCCCTGCCGGGAGATACACTCGTACATACCGATTAGTGTGTTGCAGAAGGGTTTGAGACGGTCATACAGATACGTTGGATACGATCTTATATGCAACATTTAGATGGGATATGCCTCGATAGGATCCCCTTGATGGTCCAGTCATCGGGCATGCTTTCCTCCTCACAAACTTGATTGTAAATTTGGCCTATGCGCCCTATCAAAACATTACATCCGTATTTGGAGCTAGACCATCAGAGCCGGCGGCCTTGTTGTTCTTCAACCTTTTTATAGCTAAGTCCGCTTCCTCTATACTGTGTGGCAGTACTGGGTTTTCATTGACTGAACGTACGTTCTCTTCTTTTCTCATAACTTCCTCTACGTGATGCCTATTTTTAACTTGGAAATACTGCTTAAATACATCTCTGCGCGTCGACAATTTTGTTTCCTTGAACTTTTCAAAGAGCCTGCTTTTCGGTCTTAAAGCCAGCAGCCAGTTGCTTGGATTTCTTATAAAATCTCCGAATGTTGTTCCAATCGCGAGACTCTTCGATCTCCTTGAGCTGGGAGACTATTCAGAGTACGCAGTACAGAATATATATACGAGTATATTTGTAAAGATGTATATAGTGTCTGCTGCCTGTCATTGTTTTATCGGTATTTCCACCACAAGTGCTCAAATGAAATAGCCAGTTGCATTCCACCCCTTCAACAGTTCAACCGCAATACTCCGCATGCTAGGAATGCTCAGCAGTTAACCCTTAAGCACAGATGAGTAATTATACAGATAGTCGACTGAGAGGATTTTTGGCTCTCCCGCCTATCGTTTTTTATTTGCTTCAAAAAGGCACAGTACTGTGTTCGTATATGTTTTACATGCAAATCAAATTGAGCCAGCTCACGCACACAATAGCAGTTCTGCGCCTATGAATCCATTTTGGAAAAGATCTCATGTTGACATATTGAAAGTCAAAACTGGGCTGTGTCCAATAACATCGTAATAACATGCGCGACGATTTATAATGAATTTGCAACAAAAATTTGGTGAATGTTTTTAATTGTTATGTAAACTAAAATAATAGTTTTACCAAACAAGCATATTTTTTGGGTAAACATTTTTAAGCAGTTTCGTAAACATTTTGGCAGTTGCGCAAGTTAAACATAAAATAAGGGTTATCATAATTTGTTTGCCAGTAGTTAAATTAATTTAGCAGTTTTAAATTGTCAGTAATAATAAAATAATTTTGGTGGTTCACTTATCGAATGTCGAGTAAAATAATTAAAATCAAATATTTTTTAAACGGAAATATAATAAAATATTCTGTAAAATTACTAAAATTGTAGGTAAAATAAATAAAAGCTCAATGAATGAAATTAATGAGTAACGCGTGATTAGTTAACTGACCATTTCAGTAATTTAACATAGTATTTCATAAATTCACTGCTATTTTATTCACCGCTATTCACTATTCCAATTCAAAGATAATAACGTTATTAAATTTGTTAAACATGATGAAATAAATTTAATAACGTTGTTAACTTGGAATTGAAATAGTCAAGTCTACATTTGTGTTTAAAAATGCATTTAAAGTTATTTTGTCGCATATGTCTCATATCAAGGTTCCGAATATGTAGGTATTTAAATATATTAAACTTTTATATGTTCAATAAAAACATAATAAAACAACCAACGAATTTAATATACATAAAAAAAACTAATCCAAAACTATTAACTATAAATATTTTACACCCAAACATTACTAATTAAGTAATATTCATGCAATTATAAAATAATATATACATTTGATCTCACTCTAATAACCAAAATGGAAAAAATATAACAACCCAAGTATGTTTATTGTAAGGCAGATAAAAAAATTGAGAACTATTTCTTATAAACACAAAAATATTCGCATTTAATTGCAACAACTTCATTATTTATTATATACCTAAGTATTTTTTTTATAAACATTTTAATTAAAATATCTATTAAACCTGAACTACGTTAACTCAATATTTCGCAGCACTTCCCCAGCACATCCGCATAATCAGCTGTTTTTTGTTGCCATTTGGAATTCTTGCAAAACTGCCCGCGCTAATGACATATTTTTGACACCTCAAACCCTTCCATACTTTATTTGGCTGGCTCACACGTATTCACAGATAGAACATTTGAGAGAGGATTTTTTCCACATTTTTAAAAATTTTTTGCGGGTTCAAAGGGACAGAGGTATGCTGAGTCGACTATCTGTATAATTACTCATCTGTGCCCTTAAGCCTATATTCGGACGGACAGTGAAATACAAGGTTTCGTTTCTTAACCGTACAAGCGAACGTGGAATGCTCTACCACGCTTTGTTTTGCCTGCACATTACAGTTTGCAGACATTTAAAACCAACATGCATCGGTTTCTCCCTTTCTCTAATCCTCCATTTCCTTAATGCCCGCACTGTGTTCATTATAAGGGTCTACAAAGTCCCTTTAGTGCGCGTACATTATAACACAAAAAAAAAATATGTTTTACCAGTTTTAACAAGAGTTTAATTGTGGGCGAGTTCGTCATCCTTGTAGTTACCCAGAATATCTCTATGCCCCGGCAACCAGCACAGTTGAATGTTGAATTGCTCAGCAATCTCCTTTAGAGATGATCGGAGATCTAGGCCTACTAAAGAGTTAATACAAACAGAATCCAGACACCTGATGGCCGCTTGACTTATATATTCGAATATCCTTTACGGATACCACGTTATTCTTTAGCCAAGATAAGACTTCCTTGATCGCCATAATTTCTCTCTAAATATATATTAATTTTATTTGTTAATTCATTAATACGCGTCATGACGTCCAATTTGCACTTCAGATACCAATATTATAATATTCTGTTCAACAGTTGTGAGTAAGTACACGAACGAAAGTACCTTCATCATAAGGCTGTTAAAACCACTGCAAGGAATCATTAAATAAATAAAAACTCGTGGTTCTTATCGATGAGGAAGGAAAGAATTTCCCTGTACCTTTGCATTACGTTCAATTTACTTTAAGCCTTGTGAAGAGCAGCAGCTATAATCCTGATTAAAGTGTAGTTCTCACACAGGGAATTATTATTTCATTTTTTTTTCTTCTCACTTCTCTGGTGAAAGATGCGAGCAATGGTAAATGGCTCAAAAGGGAAGTGCATCTATGAAGTAATGAAGCGAACATCGCATGCAAATATGGAAATGTATTTCAATTAAGCTTTTCTGATTCTTCTGTAAATTCCATTCGGAAATAATTGGATGTGTGATGGGAATGGAATCAAAATGCTATGTAGGCTGCGTTCTGTTATTGATTTGGAGTTTGGCCTGAACAATAATTGTGATTGTGGAAGTGGAAGTGTTCTATAGTTATAGGGCTAATCAAGTGTGTTTATGGATATGGATATTGGATAATCGAAAAGGAAAGCAGGTATACAGTCAGTTTACAAGGAATTTGATTGGCAGTAAAGGAATGTATACTTAAACTGTAAGCGGGAGCGCAAACTGTTATCGTAATTAGTGAGTACGGGTAATTGGTTTTTGGAACTAGCGAATGCTGTTTTATTTGAATGTGGAGGGAAGTCATTTGAAACATTGCACATTGTTGTCGAATAAGACATATTTTTAATGGTTCGTCAGTCGATGCTATTTGTGTTACTGAGACATGGCTTAACCCTGATTCTAGTGATAAAGTTTAAAATATTTATGGGTATAAATTTATTCGGAAAGATACGATTACTGATTCAAATCGTGGTGAAGTTGCTTTAAATTGAAAAATTATTGGGAAATAAGTTGGAAGTACTAGTGATTGTATGAAGGATAGGAGCAGCGTTGCCACAGAGATACAATTGTATCAATTTGGATACATTTTTGCTTTCGTGCAAGCATTTGATACATAGATACTTTTTTTCGTTTTTTCTTCGATTTGATACGTTTTTAAACGTTCACCAAAAATCTGAAAATTCTATCTTTTGCCAATATTTTTTGTTTTTTTTAAATAAATTTTTAAATCTGATAGTATCAATTGTTCGTTTTCATAGCGCTCAGAATATTTCACGTATGTTACTATTAAGAAGTTGTCATAGATTGGTGGTGGTTTAATTTTTCCTATTTTAAAATTCTTTTACAATTTTAAGAATAAGTTGGTATGTTACTATAATTATTAAAATTATAAAACCGCACTATTCAATAAAAGTAATTTGGTGGATTTGTCATATTCATAACTTGACCCGGATATCCGGATCCCCCAACCACCATCGAAACTATAGTTTCGAAAGTGATAATTGTTACGATGCTTAGACAAATCAAACGAAATTGCAATTTTTAAAGATGGCTTCTCAAAAGATCCAGAACTAAGAGTGTCTTTAAGACTACCGGGCATAAGCAGAGTCTTTCAATCATAGGTTCCTCGCTAATGCAGATGAGATCGATATTCGGAAGAGATTGCTATCTACATCGACATCGGCCGCACTTAAGGCAATGGAATCAACAAACATCAATTGTGATATAGTCAGAAAATGCAATCAGAACCAAGTGAGACTGTGCTGAGTGCCAGGACATTGCGGTATTGAAAGCAATGAACAGGCGGATGAACTTGCAACAATACGAGGGCTACTCATGGGACTGTCAGATACCGACATCTGCAGATTCTATGGTGATCTGCAGGCTGTTAAGGATATACCGCACGTATTGTGGGAGTGAGATGCAATTTCACGTAGTCGTAGAAAATTCTTAGGGAGACACTTATTCGAATTTTTGGAGGAAATAGACGGTAAAAACTTCAAAGACCTTAATAGAGAAAGTGTTTACGTTTGTTGTCTACCGTTTGAGTTCAAATTTAACCGCTGCCCCCGGAATCGCAATAGGTCCGCTTCGGTGCCTAGGGTTGTGTATGATGACTCTTACATCACCACCCTGTGAAGCGTTATTGCGTTATTGTACTTTTAAACAAATAATTGGATTAAAGTGGTGGTTCCAAGAACCCTTTCGTATTCACTGCAAGGAACTCTAGTAAACCTTATAATCCATCTTAAGCGCCACGAGACATCAGCCTTAATACAAAAAAAACGATTTATCTGCTGTGATACAGTGGATACATTAAACAATCTGATATAAAGATACATTTGATACATTTTTCAAAAGAAAAAGATACATTTTTCAAAAAGTCAGCGGCAACGCTGGATAGGAGTAGATGGACAGCTGCAGAATGCATGCACTAACGTGTATTATGCAGTGTGAGATAGTAGGCGGACGACGAAACCAACGGTAGGACACATGTATCATTGGGACTTATCAACCAGAACGTCAACAACCTAGACGACATATGCAGAAGTAGACAGTAGACGGCAACGAACAACAACTGAACCAGAACGTAAACCACCTCGAAATACAGAAGAATATAGCAAACGACGACGAACGACGATTAAACCGGAACGTAAATCGACTGTAAAACGACCACGACGAACGTTCTTGCAAGTTTAATTTTGGAAAACGATCATTCGCTGTTTGTAAAGGGTGATCCATTTCGAGGTTCCCTACTTTTTTTAAGAAAAAAACACAGAAAATTCAAATTTAATGGAGAATGTTTATTATCATTTGAAAGAACATTCTTTGGCATTTATTTTTTGAAGATTATGTCTATCAAATGTTGGCCGTTGCTACGTCGCAGATGGTCAATCCGTTGAGTCCAATTTTCGATCACTCGTTCGTGCATTTCGACTGGTAACTGGCGAATGACACGCGTGATGTTTTCCTCCAAGGCCTGAATCGAAGCGGGTTTGTCGGCATAAGCTTTTGACTTTACATATCCCCACAGGAAAAAGTCTAACGGTGTGATATCACACGATCTTGGTGGCCAATCGACCGGCCCAAAACGTGAAATTATGTGCTCACCGAAATGTTCTCTCAATAAGTTCATTGATTGATGCGATGTGTGGGAAGTGGCGCCGTCTTGCTGAAACCAAATGTCGCCGAGATCACGAGCTTTAATTTCAGGCATCAAATAGTCGGTTATCATGGCACGATAACGGTCGCCATTGACGGTTACGTTCGCACCGGCATAATTTTTAAAGAAATATGGACCGATGATTCCACCGGCCCACAAACCACACCAAACCGTTGTTTTTTTCTGGATGAAGTGGCAGTTCTTCAATCTCTTCAGGTTGCTCTTCTTCCCAAATGCGGCAATTTTGTTTGTTTATATACCCATTGAGCCAGAAATGGGCCTCATGGTCCTCAATGGTCTATTCGGTCGAATATTATCCAATAATGAATGCTGGGTCTCAAAATGGGTGATGGTGTTGCGAATAGTATGCTCAGTAGGCCGATTATGTTGACCATAAGTTGAGCGAAGTGCACGAAACACATTCCTCCCAGAACGTGAATTTTCATAATAAAGTTGAACAATTTGTAAACGTTGTTCACGCGTAAGTCTTTCCATTATGAAATGCCAAACAATACTAAACAAAAATAACATGACAGCATGACACGACTCACACGTGATCTGTCAAAAAAGGCTATTGAAAAAAGTATCTCTACTTGGATCACCCGTTATCTGGAGTAGACGAGTTAAACCGTTAAGCTGTAATTATTGTTCGGAATATAATAGTCAAATTGAAGTTGTGTTCTTTTCTTTTACGGGAACATAAATTCCTACTATTTGAGAGCTTGTCTGGGATATTCCTACAATTTGGGAGCTCGTCCGGTATATTCCTAAATATATTTTTGTGAAGGTTTCGGATGGTACTAAAACGTGTATCATTGGCGCAGGATACTACAAACAGGAGTTGCTCCCCAGAACTACTTTTTAATGTTTTTCTGAAATTTTCGCTTTTGTTTTGCATGGTGATTTCAATGCCGATTGAGGGTAGGATCCCACCAATTGTTAAACTCTGGACTAGCTGTGGTCAATTCATATCCAACTCGCTATTCTCCCAATGCTTCTTCGAGTCTCGTTGATATTGTCCTGGATTGATTGTTGGAAGTTGTATAATGCATCCCAGATCACTGCGGCCTCACAGGGGCCTATTGTGATATCCTCCATTTACAGCTCATCCATGATATCGCAGTTAGTTTTAAAAGCGACGTTCTCGATGGGTGAGTTGGCAGCTATAGCCGCTGATTTCAGGTAGAACTTGCCTAAATAACGTTGACGGGTTTGTATAAGGCAATTGCAAACACGTAATAGCGTTCTGCAGTTTCCTCGTCCTCATGGCACTTGTGATATTCACATAGTTATCAGTCATCATCTTGACACGGCAATGCCCAGTGAGGAAGCCTGTGACTAGCCGAAGCAGACTTCTACCAAGTTGTAGTAGTTGTTTCGTTTTTTTATAGGAAGTCTTTGGCATAAAGTTTATCTGATACAACTTTTTGTAGTGTTCATAGATAGCCTGCGGAATGGTCTTGGCATCATGAATTGGGCTGCAGATCCTGTTCTCGCTAGTTCGTCTGCTTTTTCATTGCCTTCATGTCCACCGTGACCTGGCACCCAAATCAAAAGTACTTTGTTAGTGGTGTCCAGTGTTAGGAGAAGTTGAAGACGATCCATGACTAGTTTTAATCTTATATCTAAGGCGTTAATTGCAAGTGGAGCTGCCGTGCTATCCGAGAGAGTGTAAATGATTTTATTCGTAATGAATCTTTTTATACTCTCTCGGATGCAGAGTTCTATTGCATGGATTTCTGCCTGAAATACGGAGATGCATATGTCCATACTAGCTTACAGGTAAGTATTTGTGCGAGGACCGTATCCTTGTTTAAGCGTTCGGGGAATGTGACCTCGAAGTTGTGTTGGAAGTTATAACGTGGCAAGCATTTATCCGTTAGACTTATTCCGAGTAGTTAATTTTTTTTTGTTGAATTCTAAAATTACATTGGAATTTGCTTCTTCCTCTGTGATGAGCGTGTAGGTGTTGACCATAGCTTCTATCATGAGTTGTAAGTGAAGTGGTCGAATGTTTAGGATAACCTCAAGTGCCGCAGTTTGTGTAGTTTTTATAGTCTCTGTATTTTATTAATTTTAGCCTGTGCAGACCTATGTGAAGCTTTATACCACCAAATGGCGACCGCATACGTGATAATGGGGCTTGTAATTTACCGCACACATCCATAGTGTCATGTTGGGGTTGATTCCTTTGTTTTTACCAAGTAGACTTTTACTGGTTATACAGTGAGATCATGGCTTTGTGGATGGTTTTGGTAAGGTGAGAGTTCCGTGTAAGTTTTTTTTATCCAGTGTGACTCCTAGGTATTTAACTTCCGAACACTGCGAGCTATCACTAGTGCATTTGAGACTAAAGGAACAGAAGCGGCAAAGATGGGGCTAGCGGTAAGCGAGGGAAAAACAAAATATCTATTAAAAAACCCCCATTATAAGATCCACAAATCGTAAGTATTGAACAGACTAATTCGGCACATCTGAAAACGAAATCTTTTCAGAAAACGAACAAATTGGCAATCGCTGTTTCTTTGGGATATGAAGGTAACTCTGTAGTGAAGCCCTCTCCGGATACATAAGACATATATCTTTATGAAAATGAACAGGAATGGCCAAATCTATTTGCTCTTTTAATTGGTCCACCATTGGGAAGCTATATAGGTTTCGATTTTTAATTGATTAAGCCCAAAACTCTATTTTCTAAAATATTCTTCCACTTTATCGCTGGCATCGGAAACCGTTCTTGCCTTTCCCAAGAGCGTAAAAGATCAGTGGCAAAAGAAGACCCCCAATTAAGATTTATCCTTCACATTTTCGCGGATTAGGTTGCTATACCCAGAGGCTTTTATTTAATTTTTTTCTTCTCTTTCCTTACACTCTCTACAAAATCCATCGTAGTCATAAATAGCGCAAGGTCTAACAAACATCTTCGAATGTAGCTACCGCAACCTAAAAGTGATCGAACATATTCTTGGCCCCGCAGCTAAAACCAAAAAAAGAAAAAACTCTTGGAAAGAGATGAAATTCACCCAAGAACTTTTTTGTTTTTATTTTATTTCCTTACAGACCAACTGCAGCAAATGTGTAGGAAACCTAAAGTTTTATTACCAAGACATAACCTTGGAGAAGTTTGTAAACACATTTTTTTGTTTTGCTCGAATTTTTTTTTTTTTTTTTGGGACTTTTTACTGCAACTGCAGCTGTTGGTCTGTCCTGTTATACTACATAACACTTTGTTTAAAGTTTTAATGGTCTTTCGTAATGGATACGAAACTACAACTAGCTGTACACAAAACATTATACAGAGAATGCAAGTATTTATTTCATGAGCTTGAGGATGGATACTGTGAAATCCATTTGACTTTCAAAAGCAAATATCTATAAAAAGAGGCTGTGAGAAGAGCGATGTGGTTTGATGGGAACACGACTAATTGGAGAGGAGGTACAACTCTGTAAAGAAGCAATAAGGAATGGTGAATATTGTCCAATTAAGTAAAGTTATTATATTCTGTCACTGGGATTGAATAATAAACTTGTATGTAGATGTCCCTTAAGTTTTGGCAAATGGACTGATAGTCAAACTAACTGCAAATTAGAATAAATATTCCAATAAATATTCCAATTAAATTAAGTGATTTGGTTTTTTTTTTCAAATCTTTGAAACACTACACTTGATCAGTCTTTGAACTCTTCGATTTTATGAAGTTATGGAAAGATATCACCTTCCGATAGGAATATTTACCCGCGTCAACTCTAGCATTTATTTTCTGTGGGACAAAGCCATTGAAGCTCAGACTTCCATATCAATAGTTTCATCTGAAGTTGTGACTTTGGACCGAACATTATCGGTGTGAACGTTCGTGGAAAAAAAAGATCATTGAAAGACACTGACTGCTAAGGCGATGGACTTCGGTAAAAGTGACGGACGTAAACAATAAAAACTTAATTTCATGAGAAAATATGCATAAAATGATGAGGGTGGACAGAAGGAAAGCGAACTTAAATCCTCCCAGTGGAGTTGCGGCCGATATCTGAGATGTCTGAAAGGTGTATATAGAATGGTTTTCCAAGCGCTCGATATCTGGAACTGGCCAGAGCCGTACAGCCGCAAAGGAGGTGAATCACTGTTTCTCCCTCATTTACGTCATCACAACTGCATCAGTGAGTGTTACGTGGTATGCCTAGTTTTGCAGCATGTTTTCCGACTGATTAGGGGCCCGTGCTGATGACCACTTGCCTACCGTCATTCGAGCGAGTTACATGGTAACAAAAGAATAGTATGATACCCTATCCCTATTCCTATATGCCCCAAAGATGATCGATAGCTTTTTAGTGAAAAACGCCCACAAAAGTTAGGCGTGGCAAAAAACTTTATATAACAAACTTATAAAGGAGGGAAGTGCCTACATATCTTGTGAAGGCTGTAATACTCTTTCTGTCTAACGTGGCAGTGCGCGTATTCATAAAATTTTTACACTTAACCATTTCGGAGCCCTAATGAGTATGATAATTCAGAGTCGGATAATATATCAATGAATGGTTCTTCTGCTGTTGTTACAATGTTGAAAGACATGCGTTACGGGAAAGCAACCTATCCACTTAGAAAAAAAACGAACGAAAGTTAACGTGTAACCAGGAAAGTGAACAACGATGTTCGACTTTGGTGGATCCTCTGCAGGAAACGAGTCGCGAGTGATGCCTCAAGTTCAAATTGAACCCAAAGGTTCTTCTGAGGATTGTATTGAAGAGATTTATCAGCAGATATTATTAGAAAACGATGTCGCAATTGATAACGATTGTCTTTCTTTTGAAAACATCTGCTTCCTTAATTTTAATACTTATTTTAATGTTTTTTTTATTCAGCCTATATATTTCTTTCTTTTTTAGAAAACATGAATCTTTGTCTGTGTATATTTGATTTCCGTATCTTATAGTAAGTTTGAAGCGTGACTATTTGTGTACCTACACACATATGTACATATCATAGAGTTATTTATGTTCCTATTTATTTTTCAAATAACGATAATAATAAAGTTGTAAAATTATATTGCTTTGTTGGTATTGCTTTTATCATTTTAAAATAACGTAAAATTGTATCTGGTCAATGTTAGGGCTATCGAAGCCTAAAGTTTACCACTTACTATTTTTACCATAACTTCTTACCGAAAAATGATTATTTTTAAAAATGTAGATGTAACTTACGAACTCAGCAGTCTCCAATATATGCTTTTTACAGATAATAGTTAGAGCTAACCATTATATTTTTATAACGTTTCAAAACTCAAAAGTGGTCAATGTTAGGTCATTCTACGGTAATGGACAACAATGACTGACAACAGTGATGTCCATCCCAATGATCCTCTAGTTATTTACAATACTGCAGAATGAATGAGAATAAGAATAAGTATACTGTGTAGAATGTTGTCGTCATTCATTTAGAGTTGGCCTTGAGTATCGCTAACAAACTTGTAGACTCATTATTGAATGAATTTTTGCTGCAACTAATTAATTTTGAGAATTGAAGCTCCCCAAGGCTGCATAATCACAAAGCCCAAGCTCATATCAATACGGAACACTGCCGTAACTCAATTAAGATATTCATAATTTCTGACCTTCATTAATTGCATCAGACGAAGGGAAACGCGATACTATAAAAAAAAAAAACTCACCACAAAATTCCTAGAACTTACCCCACAAAGTGCATCCAATAACTGAATAGTGAATAGCCAACCAGGAGTCACAAGAGTAGCGCTGATTTAAATTTAATAAATTTTTTCTTCAAAATTCTCAAACAGAAAAGGATAATTCAAACTAAAAGTACATTTATTTATGTGTTCTTGCAGGAACAACGATACAAGAAAGGACATCCACAATCGACTTTCAATTACTTGTGAAAGAAAACATTTTTTTATTGCCTCAACTGGAAGCGGACAAGAGGTCTCTCTCGCTCCTGCCATATAATGATATTTTCACCGAAGAAAGACAAAGAAAAATATTAAATTATTATTCAATGGTCTGACAGGAGAGTTGCTGCTTCATCCAGACAACCGTAATGCTCATAATGTCCGTAGGGCATCCTAGTGATGGCCAATTATTTTCTTCTCCTACTTTTCGAGAACATCTACAGCTACTACATTGTTTATGGTTTGTTAGTATTTCGTGGTTGTCGTCGCAATGACTTTATTCAAAGTTTAATGTATTTTTAAGTCAATACTTTTTCGGATCATTCATTTCATAAAAAACTATAATCTAAATGTCCTAATTGGAAGTAATGGCTTCCATAGAATGAACACGCAGACCAATTTGCAAAAACAAAATAGACAGAACATAACAAAACACCCACACACATTCAACTTAAACTGAACGCTCCCCAATGATCCAGTGATTGATGTAATTCATTTCGTCAATATTCATAACCTTCTCTAAATTATGTTTTATTTTTGCCCCTTGGCAAGGCATTTGTTTGTGCGGTACAAAATAACGCACATTACCATTTTCAAATAACGTCGAGATAAATAATGCACATCGATTTCAGTGCATCGGCAGCGCGGCACGGATGATTTGTTTGCTGTAATATGGTTGTGTGTTTTTTTTTTACGGATTTATTAGACGTCATTAAAAATAACAATGTACAAGATTTGTATTGACCATTTGCGTTGTTAAGCTACTTACTTACCAAAACTGCTGACAAATGATGCGTCATTTTATTCAAAATGTGTAGCAAATAGCATTACGCATTGATGAAGTGGCAAAGCGATGGTATTAAGTGAGTATTAGTTTAGTTATGCAAATGCATGCATTGTAAATGGAATATCCTTCTGTTTGACCGGAATCAAATTTGAATTTAAGCAGGCCAGTTTTGTATACGCAACAAGAGCGAGTTGTCCTGGTAACAAAAACGTGAGTAGAATTTTACATAAGTTTTGGCATAACTTTACCTAAATAAGACCGAAGCGTATTTTATAACAAAACGTGGGGTAGCAAAATTACGGCATCAATTAGAAAGCAAAATGGTCAAAAGGATGGTTAATGCGATTATATGAGAAAACAGGCGTTCTCACTTAAGCATAACACCATCCACTCATACTTTTCACTTACACGTGCTAAGTGCTGGGTGCCTAGTACCTCGAGTGGATATGGTGTAACCAATCCTTGTGGAACGTCATTGGTGGCAGCTGCCGAGAGAGCCAGCTCGCTAACGAATCCTACGTATGGATTACTGGCGGCGTCCAGAGTTACAGTTAGATGGAACAAGTGATCTCCCTTTATAAGCTGCTTCGACTTATTTGAAGGCCAGGTCTATAGGGATCTCCAATACTAAGCCAGGGTGTTGGAAAAGAGTTGGTGGTGGATGAGCCTTTGATGGCCAACTCACATCTGCGAAGCGAGTAACTGGCGCCGGAATTGCCGGGCTGCTGTCTTAGGGTCGAAACCAGGGCCTGGCCCTCTAGGTTGGGGGTTGTGCGGTCGGGGTTACTTTCAGACAACCTCAAAAATATACAGTTATGGGAGAGACTGTGGCAACCTCGGATATTAATAAACTGGCAATATATAGAGGCAGTGATGGTGCAAGAAGAGAACCCGCGTCCAGTCAACGAAGAACCATTCCAGTCCCACCACCCATCATCGAGTAGGTTGGCGTAGCCATAAAAAAACTTAAGAACAACAAGGCCGCCGGTGCTGATGGCCTGATCGAGGCATATCGCTGCTTAATGTCGCATATAAGATCCTATCCAACGTACTTTGTGAATGCCTCAAACACTTCTGTAACACACTAATCGGCATGTATGAGTGTGGCTCCCGGCAGGGCAGATCGACCACAGACCAAATTTTTACACTAAAGCAAACCATGGAAAAGGCTAACGAATTTCAAGTTGAGACTCACCATCTCTTTATCGCTTTGTAGGTCTTTTTGGCGATGGCCGAATTTAAGAGTTTGTGTCGCGTGACACTAGATAAAACGCGGAGCAATGTGCAGTTTGGCAGCAGCTCATCTGAACTCTTTCAAACATGCACCGGATTTCGGCAAGGAGATGCGCTGTCATGTGATTTCTTCAATCTTGTTCTCGAGCAGATAATGCGCAGGGCAGGTGTCAACACGGAAGGCACTATCTTCAACTGATCAGTCCAAATGCTGGGGTATGCGGACGATATAGATATCATCGGTTGATCCCAGCGTGCCGTGATAGACGCTTTCACAGCTATTCAAGAACAGGCGAAACTAGTTGGTCTTGAAGTGAATGAGGACAAGACTAAATATATGCTATCAACAAACAACCAATCATCTGTCCACCGAGTAGGACAAAATGTCACTGTTGATAGCAGCAACTTCGAGGTAGTTAAGGGGTAAACATCAACTCCACAAATGACATCTGAGTGGAGATCCATCGAAGAATTACCCTAGGAAACCGCTGCTACTTCGGTTGGGCAAAACAAATGGGTTCAAAACTCCTAACCCGAAGAACAAAGTGCGTGCTCTACAGAACCCTTATTCTGAGGTTTTAAAAACCAAGATTTTGTGGATGCCATAGCGCTTGGTCTGGACAACTGGAAGCAGCTTGCCTGGGATCGCAGAGGATGGAAGGCAGCTGTGTCCCAGGCAAGAACCCTTCACTGGTCGGGAGCCGGATAAGTAAAGTAAGTAAGTAAGTAAGTAAGTAAGTAAGTAAGTAAGTAAGTAAGTAAGTAAGTAAGTTAGAAAGTAATTGTAAAAATATCGCTAAATTTTGTAGGTTGCATAACCGCATATGATAGCGAATATGGTCGGACTGTTTGGAGTTTTCTTGTCAGCAATTGAGTAAGTTTATCAAATAAAATTGCATAAAAATCTTTAAAGTCTTCGAAGAATTAATAAGGTCAAGGAAAATGTTAATCGATGCGACTAGGAATAACACTGAGGTCATATTACATTTATAAAGCTGTGCTGTCATTTTATTGATTTTCGTTTTAATTCGATATTTATTGAAATGATGTGGGATGCAATTTTTTTGTTTTTCCGTCGCATACATTTTTCATTATGAATAAATCAGATCAGTCAGATTTTCCAACGCATGTGAGAAGCATGGATTCTCCAAATTTAATCCACAGACTTCCAACGATTGTCCTTGTGCTTTGTTGATAGTCATTGAGAACGCGAGTCGTACCGGGAACTGCAAACGTTTGGATTCTAATGGCATATATGTCGGGATTACTGAGATGAGCTGAGGGTCCGTTGCAAAGTCGTGGTGGATATATGTTTCGAAGAAGAATGATGGGTACCCCAAGTTGCAATGTAAAAACGTGCGGTGGCATGCCTGGCAAATCAAGCGAATTCAAGAATTCAGTTGGATAGTTGACAATTTCGTCTTGATTCACCACAGTATCGATGGACTTATATGTTTTCGTTTCGCCGGGTATTGCATTCTGAATGGTGATGTTGATGGTATTGACATCGATGTTTTTGGCCGCTAATATATAAAGCGTACTTAGCCACTAATGATTTTTGTAATTCTGTGCAATGTGTGGGAAACTTTTTGCACAAATTCGTCTATGCTTTCTGTGATCTTACAGAAGTTTGCTGGCAAGGCGATACATTCGTAGATTCTTCAGTTGTAAAGAAAGAACTTAAAGTCGATTTTCACACGGGATCTGAAACCGGGGAGGGATGTTATTGCATTTTTACGAATGGTTTCAAAACTTGTGGAAAATGACAAGGAAAGACCTTTATAGTTATAGCCAAGCTATCACTTCCAAGTTAGTGTTCCAACACAAGAACTCTTTGGACTCGGTTGGAAGACTGCACCCGGTCGGCCTTTTTTATGTTCCTAGTCATACAGAGTCACGGAAAATGAGATCTCCGACGAACTTGCACGTGGAATATGGTTCGGCGAAAGTTTTCTCACGATGTGGTCAGACAGACTTAAATAGTGGGAGTATTTACCAGCTTTGGATATGAAAACCACTTTCACTTCTCTTCATATAAGCGGAATATGGATCAATTTTACACCGAGTTTTGTTTTAGTTCGGCTGGTACTGGTCTGTTCTCGCTGATTAAAGTGGTTTAAAGCAGTTATCCCCGCTAATCAGATCTTGAATGTTGGTCATGTGTGTCATTACCCTGTTTGGGTCACAGTGCTGGTAGCATTGGAGCTGCCCGGGTAGCGATAATCAAGACGTAGTCCAAGAAACTTCTGCTTTTTTGAGAGAGAAAACTTCAGAGGTTTCTTCTATTTGGCTGCAGAAGAGTCGCCACAATACTTTTTGGCTTTCCTCAATTTTTTATTGTAGGATTTCAGGGATACTCTGTAGGCATCCCAGTCGGAATATGTTCATGGGGCCTTGGATTTGTTGAATAGTTTTCTGCCTCCCGATTTGTTCTTACAACACTTAAAAATACTCGAGGATTACAATATACAGTTAGGTAATATTCCATTTTATTCCTTTCAATGTTGCAACAATCGGGGAAGTCATTTTGTTTCGCATAACATGCACAATTTTTTCCTTATTCGATTTGTGACTTATGTCTCACTTAGTTGGGACATAAGTCCAAAAAGAAAAAGCTGGGACTTATGTCTCACAAAAAATTTTTTTTTTTTTTGATAAGCTTAGAGAATTTTTAATGAAAAGCACGCAACAAGAATGTACTTACGTACTTAACGGGCTCCCGACCCGTGAAGGAGTCCCTGCCTGAGACACTGTAGCCTTTCATCCTCTGCGATCCCAGGCACGCTGCTTCTAGTAGTCCAGAGCAAGCGCTCTGGCATCCGCGATGGCTTGGTCTTTAAAAACGAGGTTCGGTCTTCCTTGTCGTCTCGAACCTGGGGGCTGAAATTCAAAAATCCTTATACAAGAATTCATAGCCAGTCAGACAAGTTTTTGGCTCCATTTTTAAGTGGAAGTTAAACCTCATGAGTTATGTGGTCAATGACTACTGCGAAATAAGGCCCTCCGAGATTTATTCCTCTTTTAAAATTTGTAATGATTTTGTGATCATAATGGAATAGCATGCAACCTCCCTGCTTCCTCCCCTCACACTTTAGCGGGACATAAGCCCTACAATATAAAGTTGGGTCCTATGTCCCTGCGCCTAACACGACAGGATAGGTGTGTATTAATTTTAAAACAGAACAGTTTTAACCAATCCCCGCACACACATCCTGTAATTGCCCCTTTAATCTAACCGGTTACGTAAACATAAACAAACAAATAAATTTTACACATACGACACCTTAATCTCTTTTGTACACTGACGACAAACCAGTATTAAGCTCGGTGTAATAAATATAAATTACCAACCCCACACTCAACCACCTCCAAAATAATAAAAAAAAAACCAACCTTCATTAATAAACACCTCTCGGCTGGTGTCCTAACTAAATTACCACCGCAAACGAATAAATAATAAATAGTACTACATAATGTTATTCAATCTATATATAAGCCATTAGAACAGCTCCCTTGCGAGAGGGTGATTTTTTTTTATTGTTGCTTTCGCAACAAAGCCCAAGTTCGAGTACGAATGCGAGTACTCAAGCACCAGTCGATTGGAAATGAAACATTAATTTGTCATACAAAATACTCCACCCATTTACCGTTTATGTGTTACGCATTATTTATGAGCAATGTGTGTTTAATGAAATTTACCTTAAATGCTTTTTTAACACTGTCATGAGTGAGAACTGTCACAAATGAATGATTGTTTAGGATTTACCTAGAATTGATTTGTGGCATTAGGCAGGCGGGCTGTTGTAGTAGGCACTCAAAATGGTCTAATCTCCATTTATATTTATGTACATGTGTGTGTGGGGTTGAAATATATAAATTATTCAAACAAACACGTACGAGGACATTTGTGTCTTTTTATTTTTTTTTTGTTGTCCATAGCAAAATATGTATTTTTCTCACGCGATTTAAGCGTGGTTAAATTGAACTTTCGCCGTGGCTTATTTAGGCGAGTCCGTTTTTGTAGGCTTCGAAGACATATTTTGCTATTGAACTGATTAAATTTGTCGCTATTTATGGAAAAAATAGCAGAAGTCTGTTTCCTCTTCATATAACTTCTGCAGAAACTAAGCTTTAAACCCTAGATGGGCTCTTAGTGTCTAAGACTTTGAAGCGTAGTTATATTTATTATTTTACTTGTTCTTGAAATATATTTAGGATTCAAGGGGAGCCAATTCTGGCTCTTCAGTTTTTGGATTGGATGCGCCCCCATACGGAGGTCGGGGTGAACAACTTTAGAGAGAAACATAAAATCATAAATTCTAAATTGCAGGCGTGACAATGGACGTACTTAGGCAGACTTTACACTTTATCATTTTAGGACCCAAGAGAATACTAGTTCCAATATATTTCACCTTCCTAGCTAAAATTTAAGGGCCTTAGGATTGGTGTCGGACGTTTGGATTGTCGGACAGTCGGATGGGGGTCCAAAGAAGGAGAACATTGTCTATAAGTTTTGTTTTGTGGAGAAACACTATTCAACTGGAATTGGAGCCACGGGAGCCCATTGATTTAGTCCGACAGAAGAACTTAGAGGGATTATGACCATTTAATCCCTGGATCTGCATCTTAAGACCAGCATTTTGCTTAGTACGGTAAGGCTTAGTGCTTGCTAGTCCTCAAGGTTTTATGGACGAACCAAGTTCCACTGATAACAATCTTTTCAAAGAATCAAAAGAAAATTTGAAGAAACATTTTCTGTCTTCACTAATGGTTCTCAAATTGACTTGTGCTGATCTAACTAGAGTCGTCCAATATATCCAGCCTTTGTGTCATCTTTCAAGCTGAAGTCCGTGCCATCAGAAATGCGGCCAAGGCACTATTGATTTTATTGATATCTTCGTTTATTGTCAGACCGCGGTACTAGCTTTCGAAGCTCATCGAGGATTTGAGGGAGACACTTGCCCGGGCTAGACTTAATTTAAATATTTTTCTCACCCGGTGTCCTGGCCATATAAGCAAAGAGGGAAAAGAGAGAGAGAGAGAGAGAGCAGACAAACTGCTAAGAGCGATTTTATGAAGGAAAACTTGTTAGGTACAACTCCCTCTGCCACTTCCCAAGCAGGGAAAAAAGCACAAAAGAATCCACAAAAAGAAATTCGGTATCTCTATACACACAAGAGTCGAGGATGGACAATTTGGAGGGTACAGAGCGTTGGACTACTAAGCGAGGAGTCACAGATTTAAATCCGACCCGTAACACCTAAAAATCAAAAAGTAAGAACTGCCACGAGAAGCTTCTCAAAAATTAAATTTCAGTTTGGAAACGGTTTAAGACTGTAGGTAGGAATCGGAATTTTGAAATTGCATCGCGTAACTAGTTTGGTCTTCCGGCAGACTATTTTGGGTGACAAGCCTCATGTTTGACAAAGGCACTCTTGCTTTTCCAGAAAGCCGACAATGCCTAAGATGTCGTTGTGGCAACATGCTTGGTCCACATAAGCTTGATATCGACAAAGCTTCTAATGAATCCCTTGGTTTTAAGAGAACCCATTTCTAGTCCACCTATCGTCCATTAAGTCCAACCGTACAACTATTCGCTTGGCCTGATCCGACAGAAAGACAGAAAGAACAGCGAGAGCATCAGCACCCTCATGTCGAGACGAGATAAGTTGAATTTGGTCAGCGTAGCCGACCACCATGAACCATAACAGTGGAAACAGAATGACCGCCGGCTTGTGAGCAACATCTGCAACCATCATTCTGCTATACAATATTGCTCGGATCTATTCGACAAGTGATTCTTCTATACCATGTAGGCAAGTGGAGCTGCACAAACTGTCAAAATTCAAATTATCAAAAATTGCAACTTCAAAGGTAAACTGAAAGTGAGTGGACTTTGAGCTCTAGTAGTCTTTCCATGCATTTTTAGGAGAAAGTTTGTTTGACTAATGGGCCTACAGTTCGTAGCGAGGGAGTAGTTATTTCTATCAAATGAATACCAGTAGGCCAGTGCCAAGCCAGCCGTAAAGACTATTTTTATGACTTGCAGCAGCTGATTTTAACCATGTTGCAACATAGCCGCATAAATTCTGTCTGTGCCAGGCGACTTGAACCACCGTCGAAGTACCGAATGGATCTATTAATCAACTCTTTTCAGCAAAGGGTCGACCAATGGACACTAACTAGCGTTGCTGTTTGCCGCATTTTAAGGCTCGGGACCCCTGGCCCCCACTTTTTCAAATATTATCAAAATGGGCCCTTTTTCAGTTTAAGTCAGATTTTATTCTTTATTGAACGAAAAATGAATAAGTACGAAACACTAATAAATATCTGCAAAAAAAAATGTACTGGGCGCTGCCCGTTTTCTTTAAGAGTTCATAGACGCACCCGCGTTACATTACCGAGATTAATTTTAAATTTTTGGTCAGTTAAGATATTAAATACTAAAAAAAGCAGTTTTGCAAAGATGTTACTAAAACTGCTAAGCATTAAGAGTAGAAGTATAGTGTTGGACTTGAAATATGCGTATTTCAAAGCTTTAAGAACTTAAATCTATTTTATGGAATTAGCCGAAGGAGAAGTTCCCTTTTTTTTGTTCAAAGTCTACTTATTAAATTACTTGTTCCTTCAAACTCAAAATTAAATATTTTTTTAAATGTACAAACCTGCTTCTTGTGCTCGGGCCCCTTTTTAAGCCCCTTTATAAAATTTTTCAGCGGTAACACTGACACTAACAAGTGGGCAATGTTCTCCTAAAACATATTTTCTTGTTGGGCAAATGTATTTCTCCAGATTTCAAGTCAACTTGGTAAAACTCTCATATTTGCATCATTTAAAAACATCCTTGATAAACAATTACTCCACTATTTCAAGGATAAGTAACCAACCAAAAATATATTTGGAAGAACAAGGACCTTATTGTCGAACATTCATGAAGGTTTTAATTATTATGTTTCATATTTCTAGTTCTGAAAGTCCTTGAACGCTCAACAAGGAATGTTTTCTATCAAAGGAAAATCCTTGACGGGGTATGCAACTTACAAAGGTAATGAATTTCTGGGAAAAAAGGTTCTTCAATGATACGGTTCCCCGTATCCAATTATAAAACTTAATGCTTTCTGTTAGCGATGATGTCTACCCTCAGACAGTCATAATTTTTCCCCACATTTATCTGTTGTTTTCTTGGAAAATAAGTGATTCAAAGGACTGTCTGGCAAATTTCGGCATCAAGACCACAGGTTACAGGTTCGTACATGCTTCTACCTTCTCTATACAGTTACAAGATGTCTAAATTTAATTAACAATAGGTGTTAGGTTTATCCGAAGGACAGCTTCCAAATATTCCAAATACACAAAGCTGAATTGTTTCTTGCTTGCATGTCTTTAAGTACCCCTCTGTGAAAGCCATTGATCCTTACACAAACATAAAACATTAGTGAAATTGAATTGTTGGTTACTGTTATGGTTAAGGTTTCAAATTCACTTTACTACCATACTGATATTTTGTATATTGAATGGAAGTACAAAATGTATAATATTCTAAAGGACAGTTGTACACCATTCGAAGGACATTATAGGAATCTATAGAATATTCCCCAGGTAGCAATCAAAGCAATCTACCGATACTGAATTTCAATTTCAATTTCAATGCCTTTTCTGAGTAATTGAAAGTTAGAAGGTAAAAGTCGACAAAAAATCACTCCTTAAGTGATGTGATTTTGGGCGACAACGACGCCGACGATGACGACATCCTTGAAATTGTTGAAATTGACCACATTTGTCTCGAGTGAATAATGCATGCAGTTTTTCAGATTCTACCCCTCTTGAGTAATGAATGCAAAGGTGGTGCGCTGGATGTCGTAATCTGAGCACGGACTCCGGCACGCATAATTAAAGGACAATAAAGTGTCCATCGAAAATAATAATTTAACAAACTAAATAGCTACCGTTGTAATACAAGCTCTTAAAAATCCACCATCAAGCGTATCCTTTAATCAAATTTCAATTAGGATTCCGCGTTAACACATCGTTAAGTGTGCGGTTGATTACTCATGAATTATGCAAACATTACACCTTGGCAGTAATGAAAAGAGAGTGTGTGTGTGTGTTGTCTGTGTTTGCCTTGGTTGTCTTTGCTTTGTAATTAGACAACTTAAGCGATTGAGGCAGATATAAAAAGAGTTCCACATTCAATTAATAATTCGACATTGACGATTACGATTACGGTTACGATAACGATTACGATACACCAAAGGTAAGTAGTTGTGACGGCATAAGGATGTTTGCTATAGACACGATTAGGAGGATTATGTGCTAAATGTATTCGTGCACGTGCTAGGGCAGGCGAAGGTTTGAATACTTTAGTTTTCTTGTGAAATGTTTGCTAAAAGGGTTTTCGTTGTTCTTAGCCCAAGATTGGATTGACGTCAGGACTGTCAGTGTGGATTTATCGATCGAAAAATTGATGCGAATGGAATGTCGGGCATTTCAAAGTGGTGCCTACACATTGACTGCGGACATTTTAATGTCCTTCAAAAATATTGATTGCGTAAGCTTTGCACGAAGCATGCACAACTCAATTGTACTGCAGCTATTCCGGAAGTAAGACAAGCAAATGCATTGCATTGTTATATTGACGAAATGAAAATTTTTAATAAAGTCAATACATCATCTTGAAGTAGGCAACAGTAATTATCTGATTTAATAGCGCGGAATAATTTAAGGTCGTCAGCAAACAGAAGACATTCGGAATATCTAATTGCATTAGGTAGATCATTTATGAAAAGTAGAAACAAAAGTGGGCCAATATGACTACCCTGTGGAACCCCTGATAAAACCAATCTTTACCAATTGAATGCGATTAATAAGGTAGGACTCTAACCAACTAAGTAGATTGGAGTGCATTCCTAAGGCAGACAACTTATTTATAAGTGTGCTATGACAAACATTATCAAAAGTTTTTACAAAATCTGTAAATATAAGAACCGTTTGATTACCACAATCAACATTTTTTACAACAAAATTGCAAGATTAGTTGCAGTAGATCTACCTGATTCGAACCCATGTTGATGTTCAGAAATCACATTTTGAATGGACAAGGTGAGTTTATTGGGTACAATTTTTTTTAAACACTTTTGGGATTGAAGATACTTTACATATAGGCCTATAATTGCTGACGTTTTTTGGGACCACTTTTATGGATAGGTATTATATGGGATAGTTTCCAAATATCTAAATATACCCCACAGGTAATGAATTTTTTAAAAATAATGGAAAGAGGCAAAGAAAGCTCTTTAGCACACTTTTTTAATAGTATAGGAGCGAAACCATCAGGACCTTCACTTTTACAATCACTAAGACTTAAAAGAGCATCCTCAACTTCAAATCTTTTTATGTTTACATCCCCAAGGTCAAACATTAACTGAATATTAGATTGGGTAATGGTTTGTTTTACAGTAGGAGAATACACCGATTTAAAAGAAGAAGCAACAAAATTGCATGAAGTATCAGATGACGAATCCAAGTTTTACATTAGACTAGGAAGACCATTTGTTTTCCTCTTAGAGTTAATGAACTTCCAGAAATACTTGCTGTTTGACTTCAGGCTTGTTTCCGCCGACAATATATAAGACTGATATCAGAACTTATTCAAAGTATTAAATTCCCGTTCAGTTCCCATATAATGACCTTAACTCAAGATTTTCTTCATTTAAGCGTTTATAAGCTTTATTCTCTTTATTTTTAAGATTGATTAAACTTAAGTTGAACCATGGTGGATTGGAATTATGTTTAACATATTTCTTAGGAAGATGAAGACAAATAGAGTTCCGAAGAACAGAAAGGAACTATTCATAAATAACATTGTTGTCACACGAGGATAACAAAGAATTCCAAGATACGGTTTGAAAATAGTTGTTCATAGCATCAAAATCAGCTTTATCATAATCATTATATACTTGATTTGCAGACGTAGGTTTCTGATATTTGAAGAATTGAAAATTCAGAAATAAAAGCAATATGGTGCAACGAATTGTTAAAAATGGATTAAGACTATTTGTAAAATTATTAATTTGGATACAATCTGACTAAAAAAGTTAGTAAATAATATTTCAATATCGGTTGATGTATTAACAGGTACTAGATGGTTATCATCAACATTAAAATTCCAGGTAATGTTACCCAGGTTAAGGTCACCGGTAAAAATAACATGCTGAGAGTCAGTTAAGTTATCATATACAATTGGCGCAAAAATAACCTTCCGGTGTTTTTTGGCTTTAATTTAAAAAAAAATGAAAAACTTTGATTCTTCTTGTGGATTATTTTTATTTGGTCTTTTAATTTTTTTTACATCAAGTCGAGAATATGATGTCATGTAAATGGCCGCCGCCACAGTTGATTGTCATTTGAGCCCTTTTTATGGCATTTTCTATCACTTTGGCCAAAACTTCCAGCGATAGGTCCTCACATTCTTGACGGATATTGTCTTTAAGAGCTGCAAGAGTCTGAGGCTTGTTGACATAAGCCCGCGACTTCAAAAAGCCCCACAAAAAGAAGTCTGGAGCGGTCAAATCAGGCGATCTTGCTGGCCAGTGCAAATCGTCAAAACGGGAGATTAGGCGCCCGGGAAATGCATCCTTCAGCATATCGGTTGTGGCACGTGCAGTGTGTGCCGTTGCACCGTCCTGTTGCAACCACATGTTTTTCAATCCCAATTCATCAAGTTGCGGCAAAAAGAACTCGTTGATCATTGCTCTGTAGCGCTAACCATTCACAGTAACCGTTTGGCCCGCAACGTCTTCGAAGAAAAAAGGTCCGATGACTCCTCCAGCGAAAACAGCACACCATACAGTGACTTTGAGCGGGTGTAATGGCTCTTCGTGGGTAACACGCGGATTTTCAGTGCCCCAGTACCCACTAAGATGAAAATGGGCCTCATTACTCATGATTATTTTTGATGAAAAATCATCTTCCTCTTGGTGGTGATTAAGTATGGCTTGAGCGTATGTTAGACGCGATTGGCGGTCAGCAGCTAACAGCTGATGCACCGTCTGGACTTTGTACGGAAACATCTTCAAATCTTGTACCAAAATTCGCTGTAAAGACCGTCGACTGATACCCATTTGCGTGGCACGTCGTCTGGTCGATGTCGACGGCGCTTCCATGACATCTTCGGCTACAGCAGCAATATTCTCTGCAGAAGGGCTACTCCGGGGTCTGCCACGCCTGGCAGCATCTCGTGTTGTGCCAGTCTCTTCGAGGCGTGCGGCTAAATGTCGCAGTGTTTCACCAGTTGGCGTTGAACGGCTAGGAAATCTGCGACGAAATTCACATTGTGCCAAAGTCACCGACCGGTTATTGCTCAAATAAATAGTCACCCATATTCCGCGTTCTGGAGCAGTGTCGCGTAACATTGTTTATTAACGTGTATTTCGCATGTGTTTACTACACAAATGTCAAAACAGAACTGACATTAGGGGCCAATCCCAAAATGTATAGCATTTTCTGATAGGAGGATTACTTTTGCGCCACCTTGTACATGACGAACATTATTTAAATGATGATCAAACAATTCTAATGGACTACGCGGAGGTAAATAACTAACAATAACAAAAAACGTCAAAATTGATCTCAAACGCAACTTTTACAATTAATTGATCAATGTCGTATACAGGTGGAGGAACAAGAAGTGTAGAAGGTAGTTCAAGTTGACTACACGAAAAAACATTACGAATCGCAATCAGAACTCCTCCGCCTCTATTAAAACCAGTTGAGTGCGGGCAGCGATCTTTCCCACCTACATTTTGATAATAAAATGAGTAGTTACATTTAGATCTTAAAGGGGAAGAACTATTTAATCGTTTTTTGGATGGTTTACTGATAAAACTGGAACTGATGTTGATGATGGGTAGATAACGTCGGACGAGGTACTTTGAGGAGCAGCTGAAGAGATAAGTGGTACATTTCTTACGCGCTGGAGACGAATTCATGTACTAGAATTCCATCAGGCCAATATTTTTTTTGATAACAACTGTTTAAAGCAATTATCAGGAACCAACAATTTTAAAGACGATATTTTCCGGGGCTCTTTAAAGGAATATTTGTAGCATGCGATAGCCGACGGTGCAGATGGTAGTTTACATTTAATGTAGTTGAATATACCATCTATACTAGTTGCAGTATCGAGTCTCGATAAAAATAAAAACCTTCTTACAACCATCAGATAAACCATTGATAGGCCATTTGTCAAAAAAATTAGAAGTCTAGTAAACAATTTTTAACGCCCTTAATTGGCTTGAAAACGGGGCCCAGCCAAGTTCTGCAGCAACTGTGGCACCACACACTTATTTACACGGATCAACTCAAGCCATTTTGACCCCCCCCCCCCCCCCCGTCTAACTTTCCTTACAACAAAGCTAGAGACATAACATTTTCTGGATTTATTGGGACATACAGTAGCAGGCTCCATACCAAATTTCTGTTCCTGGGTCATAAGGCCCCAAAATTAACAAAAATACTAGCTCACTGACGGATCATCAAAACTATGGAGCATTTCCAATCATCTTAGAACCTTTAAATTTGGTGCAGTAATAGGGTTTGCGGAGAAACCCCATGGAAAAAAATAACATTTGTGATTTTCCATCCAGGGGGTGTGCTAGCCGCCCCTTTTCTTTAACTTTGCACCCAAAAGACTTGGAGTTATGAAATTATACGTGGAGGTAGGATTGGAAGAACATAGTGTCTATGTATATTCCAAAAAAGAGGCGTGGAAACCGCCCATATATCGAAGTCATTCTGCAGTGATGAAATTTTACATGTCGGCAGTTCTTTTTCAGGCAAACAAGGGTCTATATAAAACAAATTGTATTTTCTTCGGAAAAGAGCGTTTACATTCGGTCAAAATTAATAAAATTTTTAAATTTTTCACAATTTCTATGTAAGTATAGAAATCTCGTTCCAAAAAGTATTAAATTAACACCAAAAACATACATTTTAAGGAATAGCCAAATCGCTTTTGCATTACAAGTCAGCCACAAAAAGTACTGAGATCTAAAAAAGAACGCCAAGTTTGTATTGTAATTATTTAAAATTTCGCAAATAATGTTTTCTTTTCTAAACTAAAAAAATTATCACTATCTTTTTGTATTCGACTAAACACAAGCAAAACGAAGAGTGTTTGTGAACAGACAACCAAGATTGCGGTGGATGGCTTTGTATGCTTCCTAGTAGTTGTCTTAGTTTGTTTCTGGTTTGATTTATCTTTATTTGTATGAAGAAGTGACTGACTGACTAACTTAGCAGCGCACAGCCTAAACCGCCAATGGTAGAGTAAAGAAATTAGGAAGGTTTATTTTTTTTAACTCACTTTCCAATTGGTTTGATATTTTGAACGTTGATAGGTGTTTGAGGAGTTTTTTTGAGGAGCACCTTACCCTTTCGTGGTGGGCTATATAAAAGGCTTCTATGTCTAAAATCGCTCAACAAAATCTGAAATTTGACATGGTGATGGGGAATAACTCGTCAAAATTTAACATTTCAAGACCTCACTGCGGATATAATTTAAAAAACTCGAGAAAACGTTGAAAGGCATTTAAAAGCCAAAAATGCAATCACCAAACACAACTCTAGCTTCATATGCTTATGATACAGTTGTATTTTTCTTGCTCTTAGGTGCCGCTGCAATCAGCTTCAATTAGTGTGGTCTTTGGATACCTGCATCCAGTAGCGCTCTCCAAGTTGGTTGAGGTCCACTGCGTTGTCCCTCCGGATTGGTGTCGAAGATTCTGCGGGCTAAGGCGTTGGTGTTCATTCGCTCTACATGTCCCAGCGATCTCAAATTTCCAATGGGCAGTTTTTTAACCAGGCCGATGTCACTGTACAGTTCGTTGAGTTCATCGTGAATCGTCACATCCATACCCGTCAACGCATACAGCGAGAAACAATTTACGAAGAATCTTTCACTTGAAACGATCAAGGATATTTTCATTGGCTGTAGTAGGGGTTCATGTTTCCGAACCATAAAGCAGAAAAGACTATAAGCGGGTAATATAGCTTTTCCTTAGTTAATAGTCAGAGGGCTTTATTACAATAAAGTTGTTTTCTTAGCTCAAAGAAACAGGACTGAGAGGCGTTATTTTTTTTCGTTTTCTGAAGAGACGTCGTGTTTAGATGTGTAGGCAGATCCGAGGTAGATAAAATCCATTACTAACTCGGCCGATTTGTCCATTTTTGGTGTCCGTTCTTGTTCGCAGCATATACTTTGTTTTTCCCTCGTTTACCGATAAACCCATTTTTTCGGCTTTTGTTGCTTTCAATGATATGAATATCTTTGGCGTATGCCGAAAGATCGTCCTTGTGTTGGCTTGTGAGTTTTGCACAATTCTTTCAAGTATGATGTTAAAGAAGTCACATGACAGTGCGTCGCCTTGCCTGAATCCTTATTGGACATAAATTGTCGCGGTTCGGCCTTTACCGAGCTTGAAGCAGCAGCGAGCTTTCTCCATCGTCATATTTGGCAGGGATGACAAAACCAGTGTTCCGCGCTGAGACGAGCGGGAATTTGAAAGTTCGCAAGTGGTTTAAATTTCGTTCAGTTAGGCGAACTAAAAACTGAGAAATAACAATTTTCCTTTATTGGCGGGCAGTTAACTGGCGAGTGGTTTTGGTCTGTGCGCGATGTTTTTTTATTGATTGTTTCTTGGTTTTTGTTTGGTTGTTCAATTTATGTGGTGTGCATAAAATTAATAGCTCGTGATGATTGGTAATTCATTTCATCCGAGTTGTTCGTTTCCTGCACGCCCACAATTCATCCTTGTCCGCTAAAAAGATGAGGGTATCAAACAGGACTTCCTGGGTTTTCCCTACCGGGCCTAAGACCGCAATGATAGGGTCCGGGTCAGATTATTCACAAATGGTTGCAGGCGCTCGCACAGTACAGCAGAGATGATCTCATATTCGATGTTAAGAAGACTAATACGCCTACAGTTGGCGCAGTTTAGAGTGTCTCTTTGCATGTGAACTAGGCAAACGATGCTGACGTTCCATTCATCAGTCATACATCCATTCGAATAAATCTTAGAAATAATTTGGTGTATGCTCTCTACTAAGCCATCTTCTGCTTCCTTAAATAGTTCGGCGGGTAGGCCGTCCGGCCCGGTAGCCTCCTTCGACTTTAGTCTAGTAATTGCTTTCCTTATTTCATTTTGGTCTGGTGGACGTCATTCTTGTCCTTCATCGTCAGTACTGAATGGTTCGCTCTGCCTGACAGCGGAATTTGTGTCCTCTTCGCCGTTTAGCAGAAAAAGTGTTTCTATATCCTCATCATCGTCTGTGTTTTCACTACAATGTTATGTTCGGTTCTTAATACGCTGGATATAGCTATATTAGCCGTGAGTATTACGTTTGAATCAGCAACAAACGAGCTCCAAAGGGGTATCGACAAAGTTTCTGAGTGGACCAAATCCTCTTACAGAAATGTAAATACGCTACTCATTTTTGTAGACTCCGTACAAATACTCCGTAATATCAGCCAAGACTGGAGTATGGCAACCGTGGAAGATGTAAATATCCTTTGCCCGAAAGCAACGATCTCGACTTTACGGACATTGCCATGGAGCCATTATTCTAAGACATGCAATATACTATATTAACTACCATCACAAGATACACGCCAAAGCGAGACAACCCACTAAGCACCCTTGCACAGATACGGCGATAGGCGAACCCAACTCGTTTCATCTGGTACACGTAGCGAGGTGCATATGTGTAGTCCTTTGATCATACCATAAGTTTGTACCTTTTAAACCTGCGGTAGCAAGCATGAATGCCTTAAAATTGCTTAAGATTTTAAAACCAAGGACTTTTTACATTTGAGCCTTTTCGTGACGATTAATTTTTCAGATATTTTTGCGGCTTTTGCAAGTGACTCTTTAGCAACTCCTGCGACTTCATTCCCTAAACTTTTATTATTTTATCTCACTGTTAGCATATTTGTGTATAGCATAAATGCACCCATACTACCTACACACATACCTCTAAGCTGTAAGGCTCTAATTTTCCAATTGACCACATTCTGCCATAATAATAATATCTGCAAGGTATACGCGATTCGTGACAACACTGCCCGCGTGTATGGCCTTTGAACCAAAAATACTGCTGCACTGCAATTTAAATCAATTCGCAAACGCCTAGCACAATTGAACCCTTTGCAAATTGCCATGATAAATGTTCCTTCCCAGGTGAATGGCTGCGGCCGGCATTGACGACGGCTACGGTGGCATTGGCGTTGGCGTTGGCTAAGTTTCGTCGCTGCGGTCTGCGGGCGCAACTACAGAGGATCAATTATTATCCAGCACTGCTGATGTACACTAGTTTTGCATTAGGTTTGGCCTTATTAACGGTCTTTCGTGTTTTATGTTACGAGCTTTGCTCGAATGCTGATTGAAAATATCAATTAACCCTACCGAACCGATATGCTGATAGTTAGTACTTAGCCTAAGAGGCATTTTAAGCACATTTCACCTTGGTTTATGTACCCATAAATTCTTAATGACCTCGAGAGTTCATGGTAATACAGCGTATAGCTACGGGTCATGTCCAAAACGATTTTTCAGCACTCTGTATGTACTTGCGGTAATTGCTCTGCGAAACACCCGGTTGGAGAGGAGTGCATCGGTTTGGTGCGAATTTTCTTACTTTGACTTCATTTAACGGGAGGGATTTCATAAATTGCAACAAGAGCCTAAGGAAATTGTCGATAGCCAATATTTGTGGTGTGATAGGTTCATGTAGGTGGCGCTGATAATTAAGTTTATTTCGATTGTTTGATGTTTCCTATCGATTTGGGTTATTAATGATGATGACAAAAAGGAGTTCGTCAAGGAGGAATTCTTAGTCCAATTTTATTTGTGAAGTGAGTTCCTAGCTGGTCAAAGTATAAAGTTTAGGTCACATCTTCATCCATTAAGATTTCCTAGCTTCATTCCTAGTTTATTTTGAGACGTTGAGAAAGTCTTAGAAAGTTCAACCAACTGATTCCCTCTTTCAACGACAGAGCTGCTCCCACGTGAAAGGTGTTTATTTTAAGAGGTAAACTTGTGTGAAATGATGATAGAGATTGACTGTGCTGGGTGCCTGACACTGGGGTATTGAAGGCAATGCGCAGGCGGATGAGCATGCAAGAAAAGCAGAGCTGCTCAACAGTGGTGAGGTTGCTGACATTAAACCTCCTCTGTGCATAATAAAGGGTTTTATTGAGGAAATAAGTCTTGTGGGACACACGGTGTCAAAACCTCAATAGCCACTTCTCAAGTGTAATAGTTCAATGAAGTTACAAAACTTTACAGGGATAAGCTAAGAATATTAGTAGACATCCTGACAGGGCGAAAACATGCAAAGAGACTCGGACTGTCAGATATAGACATCTGCAGATTCTGTGTTGATCAACAGGCTATTGAGGGTATACCGCACTGTGTGAATGCGAGGCAATCTCACATAGTCGTAGGAAATTATTAGGGCGAAGCTTTGGAGGAAATAGACTTTACAGACTTCAAAGACCTTCCAGCCTTTTGTAGGGTAATTGGATGCTTTAAAAGGGAAAGTGTTTAGGGGTTTTGTCCACCGTTTCGAGTACAAATTCAGCTGGTTCCCCAGGGGTCGCGATGGGCCCAGTTCGGTGCCTAGTGTTGTTTGATGACTCTTGCATCATACTCCTGTCTTAATCTAACCTAACATTGTCATTTGTAAGGTGGTCGATGTCTGGCACTAGCTAGGACACGCAAATAGGGCTATAGAGCCGTTTTAAATCCACAACTCATTGAAAACTATGCGCAAAATAGTGAGGGTTAATGGAAGAAAAACAAACTCGGATCCACCCAGCAGAGTTGTGGAACGTGATTATATCGTTCTGGCCAATATCTGAGATGTCTGAAAGGTCGTCTTAGAATGATTTTCAAAGCCCTCGATGTCTGGCCCTGTCCAGAGTCGGGTACTCTCATAAGAGGTGAAACACTGTTTCATTGTCCTTATTAACGTTATCACAACTGTAGGAGTGGGTGTTATGGGGTATGCCGAGTTTTGCGTGTGTGCCTACTGCCTTGGTTGGTTGTATTCGGGCCAAGTCTTTCTTAAGATGACGCAATTTGTCAGACTACGCCACCTAGACTCTGCCTTATGAGAGTGATTCTAAGCCGGCGGCTAATGCTGGCCAAAATCTCCCTACACTCATACGAGCGTGGAAGTTGTCATGGTTGAGATAAGGGCCTTGATATCGCTATGTTGTTTTTAATTGACGTATTATTTAAGAATATCTTTCCCGTTTCCCTGATCGCCAGAACCTTCGTCTGGAAGACGCTGGCCAAGTTCGCGAGCCGGAACGATATGGACATATGCAGTTCCTCTGTCAAAACGCCCGCTCCCACTCCACATTCATTTTTTGACCCTCCCGTTCAATTTGTTCATTTTTGAGTTATCAGTATATATTGATACTGTCTATTGCAATGCCCTTACGGTCTTTCAGACCAGCAGCCGGCTACGTGCAATCTAATTGCGCTACAAGATACATAAGTATGTTTTGATCAATAGGTCCAGAGGAAGGATGCCAAGAACCACATGTAGTGCCTCGGTCGGCGCAGCGCTGCTGTGGTCGCAATTACCAGGGACTCATAAGTGAGTACTGGGCGTGCCACAGCTGTGTACCGAAATCCAAAGTACCATTTTTATTTTAAGTCCCCACTTTTAACTGCATGCATAGAAAGCGATGTTAGCTTCCCCTACCCGGTGTTCAATATTCAGCTTTCAGTTAACCTTAGGGCCAAAAATGCTTCACAAGTATTTAGCACTGGCGGGTAGTAAGAAAATATGGATATTTAGACGGGGGAATTGGAAGATTGACATTTTGGTTTTGGGTGCTGAAGAGCATCAGTACTGTTTTGCTTGGGTTAACGCAAAGGTCGCAAGCGCTAATCTTACCCATAATTGCCAGAAGTGTTTTAACATTATTTCGGACATAAGGGCGCGGCGGATGATTCAAATAGAACCTAGTCTGGAAGACCAATTTTCTATTATTTTTTCAAGGAGCTGTTGCCTGGCATAAGTCTGCTAGCCTTTTTATTATCAGGCTATATTACAATGTCCTTTAATCTTACTGGATCTACCCAAAAAAGATGTTTTTGTGAAACGTCGTCTATTAAAAAGTGGTATTGGTAAAAACGTCATATAAACTGTAAATGGTCCAGCCCCGCTCCTCAAATGCGATTGCTACCAAAATTGAAATGGAAGGCAAACCTCTCAGATGTATATCAAGCAAACCTTAACGCCAAACTAGGGGCTGTATCTGAAAGCGAGCTCCTTACCATATACGGAGTTGGCAAACTAACTTCCTGTATTCTGAGTGCTGTATCATCTTTACAATCTGTAGGAGGGCTATAAGAGAAAACAACTGTGGTATGACTATGGGTGCGTGGCATTCGCCTTATTGCGATTAGTAAGGGAAACTTGCAGCGAATTTTTTCACGAACAACACAAAAAAGCAAAAAAAGTACTCGCAACTTGTCTTGGTTCTTGGAAATTGGCAAAATCGATCAACGGCAATCCTTTCGTAAACAAATTAAAGCATCTGCGCTAGCAAAACACTTTGAACACATGCTGAAACCTCCTTGTAGTTTAAACCAACTACAGTAAGCCCTTCTCTTTCAAATGGTAGAGGTTTTAGATCGCAAAAACGAATTACAACATGTCTGCAGAGTTCCTGGAGAGGATCTTTTTCTATACGAATTTTTTAAACATGGAACAAACGAGTTTCTGGAAAAATTAGCAACCGCATATTCCACGTATGTGAAGTGCTAAGCTGTTTTAAAAGAAATAAAATGCTCACTCCATTTATCTTAAAAAGGAAACTATAATGTCCCCATTGCTACAATAAAGGTAGACCCTTCTTGAATTCAATAAAGTATATTTTCTCGAGGATTATTTTGGCGGCTTACAGGTTGTATAAATTCAAAAGGCCTTCTTAGCGAATTTCAATCTAGATTCAGGAGGAGTTATTTCACAGTGGACAATATTTTTGCGCTAACAAGTATTGCAAGGACGTGTCTGGAAAATGGCAGGAAACAATACATTTTTTTTTCAAGGCAGCATTCGACTAAATTGATAGAAGATCACTTTTTTATAAACTGTGCAATCTTGAAGTGTAAACAAAAGTGCTGAAAGTAATACGAATATGGAAAATATGTGAGCGGTCTGGGATGAAAAAAATGTGTCAAACTGGTTTGAATCACTCATCGGTGTCAAGCAGGGTTACCTCATGAGTCCATTAAAATTTGTTTTTATTGCTGGATGATCTGCCGTCTTTCTTAATAGTGGAATTCAATTTGCCGGTATTAAAATAAAGCTAATCATGTATGCTGATGGTGTAGTCATTCTGGCGGAAACGCCAACATCATTACTGCAGGTTATGGAACTTGAAAGTTAATACCAACAAGTCAAATGTAAAATGAAGAGCTTGAGCTTGTGAAGGAATACAAGTATCTTGGAGTTATTATAAATCCGAAGGTGAATTTCAAAAATACATCTACAAAATGTATAAAGAATGTCTCTTCCTGGATCGACTAACAGACTCAAGTCTTTCCCACGTAAGCGGAGTCTAAAATTACATGGGTAGGCAATTAGACCTTATTTTTAAAATTGATCCCATTAACTTTTTTGTCACGATTTGTCCCCTATCTCTATCCACTATTGATACATTTTATCCTCCTCTCCTTCTTTCAGTCTTTCACAACTCTCCACTCCAGTCCAGTCCTTTCACAGTTCTCACCGACTTCCAAAAAACAAATTTTCGCAAAATTAACGCTTACCTCGAAAGGTGTTCCTTTGATTTTAGTACTCTATCCTTAAATGTTGCGATAGCCCTTTTTTTGTTTCTCCGTATGTCCCCACAAAACATCATCTACACATCCCCTCCTGGGTATAATCGAAGACTTCGCTCCTTACGGAACAAATGGAATCAGTTATGGGCAGTTTTCCTTCACACCAATTCTTTTTCTCACTACTCTAACTATCTCGGTACTTACTTTCATCAATTTACCCAACTTTATAATTATCTCTATGAGCGCTATCTTACAAATGCGGAAGTCAATCTTATAAACGACCCTAAGTCTTTTTACTAATTCGTCAACTATAAAATAAAATATGACCGATACGCTACCTCCCCATATTTTGATCAAATCACCAACCGATCCACACACTATTGCCAACTTTTTTGCTACCCATTTCAAACAATCTTTTGCCGATAATTCTTTCGTACTGGACCCCTCGTACTTCAATTACCTACTTAACTTCTTCTTCGGCCCTTTTCTATCTCAAAGCTATGATTCTACCCGCATGGGTATGATCATTGTCACAAATCAGCAATCAAAGAGTGGAGACTTTGTGTATTTACCATAGAGACTGCGTGATAAAAAAAAAAACAACAAATATACAGGCATCTATATATTCGATAGGTATTAGAGAGTGGTCTGATGACAAAAAAAAACGGTGGTAACAGCTCATCTGTACCGCAAGTCTACAAAGAAGCTCCTACAAAAGAAATGAGTACACGCAGGCTTTTACTTTTACACGCGGCTTTTTACTTTGAACAGTGGCTACGGAACAAGTGTGGAGTTATATGTGCGATTATTCTTTTTGTTTGATTGTGTCAAGTGTCTCTTGAACACGTTACCTGTGCCGCGAATAAGAGCCAAGGAATCACAAAGTGACAGTATCAGAGTTTTTTTTGGAAAACGTTCTAAATTCAACAAAGTGCTTTAAATGTCGCCAATTCTGCTTGCATAAAATAACGAACAGAATACCCCCGCATAAAAACAGAAACAAAGAAAAAATCCGCAATCTACCTAACCTATGTAAATTACCCCGCATGTGCATACCCCCAATACACCACATCCCACTTGGAATAAGACCCAATCAAATGCATGAAATTTGCACGTCGAAGTTTGACTAAGACACCAAAGTCACCGCACCAACGAGTTCACCCTTAGCAGCAGCATTTTGCACAAGGAGAAGCAGGCACCTATATCGCTCGCTACTCCACGAGAAACGTACCGATGATTTAAGCGATTGCCCGAATCCAGCGTTGCACGGGAATCTTTATTTTATTTTTTTTTTTTATTTACTGTTAATAAATGAAAATTGAAAACTTTGTTTGGGTGATTTTGAGAACACATGCAAATATGTAAATAAATATATTTACAGAGTACCGGGAAGAATTTTTAAAAGTGGGAGACAACTTTTTACATGGGAGTAGGAAAAGTTGCTTAGGTTTTGCACAATACTGTATATATGCAACGCAGAACTTAAGCAGACCAGACAACCAAACAGAAGAAGCAGACCCAAGATTCCGGACACAAACCTACAACACCTCCGAGAGGGCGTCAAAATCGTGTCATGAACTCGATCATCATTCAACAACGACGGAAGTCCACCACAATCTCAGTATAAAAGTATTGTTTTTTTTTTTTTTTTTTGTCGGAGGTTGCTGCTATCCGATGGAGCGCTCAGGCACAACTACAGGTCCATTGTACTACCATTCAGACACCTTACATTAATGTACTTAGTTTTCCGGTCTTTCGAAGAAAAACGAGGAGCTTCAGTGATAAAGAGCTTAGATGTTCGGCACTCACCACGTCAGCCCCGAATATCCGCCACCTGATGCGAGCATAGGCCGGACAACTGCAGAGAAAGTGTTCTGCTGTATCATGCTCCTCACCGCAAGCAGGACAGGTAGTGGTGGATGGCAAAAATCTCCGCTTGGAAAACAGATGCATGTTTACCCAAGGGGTAGTAAAGTCGTATGTCATCACGTTCCACAAAGACTCCAGCACCAGACCCCTGCCCGGTTTTGGAGCCATCCGTGAAAATACGATGGCTTACTATCGAACCTTATATATTTTCCATTTGACTGATTTATATTTGGTTCAGAGTCTGACCGAAGCCATTCCGTTACCTGTGGAAAGTTGACGTGGTAGTTTTTTTGCAGAAGGTTTTCTGGTGTCATTGCATCAGACGGCATATCCATAAGACAGGGGTCAAAGGATAATTCTCGAGCAAGTTCTTCAAAATTCCAGTGCGCATGGTACCAAAAACCGCCTCTCTTTAAGCGAAAGATGGCTTTTAGCATACACCCCCTGATATATAAATCAAGGGGAGGAAGATTCACTAAAGCATCTAGAGCAGAGCCCGGGGTGCTAGGGAAGGTCCCTGTGCAGCCGAGACATGCCGTTCTTTGGAGTTTGGCAAAAGAAGCAGTAACACGTTTCCGCGAAAGCCTGTTCCACCAAACAAACGACGCGTATGAGAGGAGTGATCTAATCATGGCCTTATAGATCCAAAGGTCCCGTTTCAGAGACAAGCCCCATGTCATACCAAAAGCGCCTTTACACTGCCAGAAAGTCGACAGCGTTTTATCGGTTTTCGATTCGACATGTTTGGATAAAAGTAGTTAGTCCTAGGTTAAGTATTAAGTTATAATTAGTAGATTGTAAATTGCTTTATATTTTTTTTACTTGCCCAGATTTAATGCATATAAAATTTCACGTCCGTTTAGCTTGTATACAGCGTCTTACGTCATCAAACGATAATAGTCCCACGGGCTGGTCAACATTGTGCACAACGTCCACCTCACCCCTGGTTCACCGTAAGCAAGGAAAAGATTCGATAAGTGATTTTTGACAATTCCCTTTTTAATTTTACGTGCATTAATTTGAGCGAACCAAAAAAAAAATTGAAACTTAAACTCAGTATTCCTTATAAGCAAAACATTTATGTAAAATAATTTTATGTACTATGAATAGATGATCTCATGAATTTTCTTTAATTTGATTAAATTCTAATGGAAAAAAAATCCTTAATTCCTTTTTTTTGAATTTTACCGCGAATAAAGATTGTAATTCGGTTAATCAGTTTAGATTTAGATATTAGGAAAAAAAAAACAAAAGCAGAATTATAAATCCCTATTAAGGGTCAAGCAAACTCGATATTGTTTTTTTGTATAGCGGTCGGTTATGTTATTAAATTATGTATTAGGGATAGCCGCGTTATTTAGGTGGTTGTGACAGTGGTGGATACAAGTAAAGATGGGTCGTTGATATTTAGAGTTTAGAATGTCGAATCAGGGGCTATCACATGCATCGAGTGACGTGATAGCCATGTATGTTGTAGGGGTAATATCCTTACGATGTGGGTGGGCACACTTAGGGGAGCAATAATGATCCTTCGCTCTCATAAAACATAATCGGAAATACTGATCATCTTTTCGCGCCGCACCATTTAAAATATTTACAGATAGTTCCATCTTGTCTGAGGCATGTATTAAAACGAAACACCGTTCAGAGCTGAAGTAGCAAGAACCCCCCCCCCCCCCCCCACCCGACGAGCTAGGACGAGCATGTGCTAGCATGCCTAAGCTGCGAAGGCCTGGACACCCTTTCGGTTCAGCTGGCCGGACTGGCTATAGACCTGTGACCTTACGTCATAAGAGTAGTATGTGAGGCGAAAGGTCCTGTGGAATTTCGAATTTCGCATATAATTGCTAAGCATTTTATCCATCAAAAAAGGTTAAGCAACAAACACAAAGTGGAATTTAATGAGACTTTGTTAAATAAGCCAGCCTTGGAGAACTGATGATGAAGATGGAGTTATCCTCTCTCAACGCTTTCAAAGAAAAGACACAACAAAGTCAGATGCGGGCTACATACCCTGTGCTTCAATACGACCTTGGTGGGACCGGAGTAGTGCGAACACAATATTCTCAATCTTCAATGCACAATTTACGACCCAAAGAAGATGTACTCAACTTTATAGGGATGTGTCCAGTACTCAACACAATAAGAAGTACCATTGAACCAGGGGCCGTAATATTGGAGTTAAAATGGGCGAAATTGAAGGTCCTTATATAGCTACCGGTTTTAACCCCTCACAAATCAAGGAATATCTATCGATCAGCACTCTGCACAAATAAAACCTACACACAACTCCCATCCCGTCGTCGCCCTAAAAAGTATACAAACTTCGAACATCACTTGCTTAAATGACAAATAAATATTCCAAAAACGTACGAGCAAACTCAAAAAAAAACAATAGTACGTAACTAGGTAGTCATTATCCAATACAAGAAAGTGTTGTCAACACGTCATTTGTGTTTGCGATTCGTTGCAAGACAGAACACACAGTCTGCTGTCAGGGAGGACATTTACTTGAAATAATGATATGAAAATCAAGGACATGAATGCAATAAATTTATTCCGAATGTAAATATTGGCAAAGCAAACTTGGTAAGGACACTTCCTTTAAGTAGAGAAAAACGGAGGTAAAAGTAAATAAAAAACGATTTAAAGGATAAAGTTTTTCCATTTATTCCCATTTTGTCAGTCCTTTTTCTGCGGAGAAGGAGGTAAAACGAGAATTTTCTAGGAAAGCTGAAATTTTCATTCAGTCAGAGAGTTGTTTTTTTTTCGTTATACCTTCTGCAACACATTCTTTAAGTGATAGCTCTATTTTTTTTGTTTTGTTCGTTTGCTTCTTTTAAATTGTCGAGACTAAAAACCTTAAACGCACATAAATTGTCTTCAGGTTCAGCAGAGGAATTTTTCTTGTCGTGCCTTTCAATATTCTCTGCGCTGAAACGATTTTATTTTCTTTGCCAAGCCGGAATGGGTAGGTATGATCGATTTTATTTTTTCGCGCAGGTAAAACGAAAGGATATCATGAGGATATTTATGGGAAAAGTTTTGCTTAATGTGGTCGTGGGCCAACAACAAATCTAAACAAAAGAAACAAAATTTTATAGTTAAGCCAGGTTTATGAATGAAAAACAATGAAGCGACGTTAAAATCCAAAAAAAAAAAAATTGCTGAATTCAAATTAGTTTGTTTTTTTTGATGAAGAAGAGAGTGAGCAGGTTGTACCTACAAGTTGGTATTCCAATGGGCGTCGTCTAAATATTTAAGCTTTTCGAACGAATTGCTCGATCTGTGACGTTCGATACTTGCCAGGTTTGCGGAAACGATCAAGTGGTTTTTGCTGTTTTTTTAGACTGTAAAAAGGGCTCAGTGGTTAGTGCATTGCCCTTAACAAGGTCTTAGCAAGCAAAATGCTCTTACCAAGCTAATAAGATGAGCTGAAAATTGTGGTCTAGGCGTCAATCCCCACAAAACCGAACCCACGAGTCAACCCCCCTTCAATCAGGGGTACCAGCTTAGTCTTTTCTGACGATGACAAATACCTAAGTCTCATCCTGGATAGGAAGCTCAACTGGAAATCTAATATACAAGAAAGAGTCCGGAAAGCTACGGTGGCACTCTTTTCTTGCAAAAAAGCTATTGGTAACAAGTGGGGACTACAACCTCGAATTACTCACTGGCTATATATCTCGGTTGTAAGACCGATACTAACGTATGGAACAATTGTCTGGTGGACTGCCTTAGAGAAACGATAAATCGCGATAAACTAGGCAGAGTCCAGAGATCAGCATGTTTATGCATAGGTGGAGCGCTTCGCACCACTCCCTCAGCTGCACTGGACATTCTGTTCCATTTAATACCCCTTGACATTTTTAGCAGACAGACGGCTGCTACCACGGCCACTCGCCTCAAAGCAACTTCTCAATGGACCAATAGTGAAATTGGCCACTCTGCAGTTCTGAACATCTTTTGGGAGGATGCCTTGCCGGAAGAAGAATCAATCCATTTTTACACGGACGGTTCAAAAACAAATAATGGGGTGGGTGGAGGTGTCTTCTCAGACAGACTAAATCTCAGTCTCTCCTTCCGTCTTCCTAATCATTGTAGTGTTTTCCAGGCGGAAATTATGGCGATAAAGGAAGTCTTGTCCTGGCTAAAAAAGAATGTGGTATCCGTAAAGGATATTCGAATCTTATCGGACAGTCAGGCCGCCATCAAGTGTCTGGACTCTGTCTCTATTAACTCTTTAGTAGCCCTAGATTGCCGATCATCTCTAAAGGATATGGCTGAGCAGTTCAACATTCACCTTTGCTGGGTGCCGGGGCATAGAGACATTCCGGGTAACTGCAAGGTCGACGAACTCGCCAAACTTGGAACTACCCTCTCAATCTTGCCTGAAAAGGGCTCCTTAGGCATAGCAGCTTCCACGTGCAAGCTTTTGTTTAAACTGGATGCAATAGAAAAAACTAACCACAGATGGACAAATGGTACTACTTGTCTGACAACGAAGCAAATTTGGCGTAGGCTGGATCTAAGACGCTCAAGGAGCTTGATTAACCTTAATCGGTCGCACATTGGTGCTACAATTGATGTCATAACTGGACACTGTTTATTAGGCAGGCATGCAACAAGGCTTGGTGCCTATTCCAACGACTTCTGTAGGAGCTGTATGGATGAGGAGGAGGAGGAGACTACTCTACACCTTCTCTGCGCATGCACTGCTCTCTCCCGAAAGCGAAATCTCCATATGGGGGCCTTCTCCTATAATGATCTTAATGATCTAAACTCAACCGACCCAAAATGTCTCTCACGCTTTATTAGCACCTCAAAATGGTTCAACGTGAAGGCAGGAACTTCAGATCCACGTGGTATCACAATGGACCTTATATAGGTCTAAGTGAGTCGGACTTCTATCCGACTGCCACTTCAACCTAACCTAACCTAACCTAGTGCATTGGAATACTAAGCGAAGTGTTCTAGGTAAGAATGAATTTGCCTTAAGCTTTTAACTGCTCTTTCTCTTGCGAAAGTCTGACGAACATCCAAGAACTCTCATGAGAAGTCGTAATTAAGCTGTAGGTTCCTTTTAGTCATGCCAACCTAACTGGGTTGTGGACGTCTTCCGAAATAGTGATCTTCGAGACATTGGGCCATATCCATTAATGTCATGTTGGAAAGTTGAATAATTACTTACTCCTCTGAAGGAGTGTCGGTAATGGAGGTAAAATGCTGCCCCCAAGGAGTTCTTTCTCCCCTTTTGTGGTTGCTGATAATCCACAGTTTCTTATTTAATCTACACAGAAGAGGCTACATTGCCATTGGTAATGAAAATGACCTGCCTATTATTATCAGAGGTAAAAACGGCTTGAGCATAACTTATGCCATGCAGATTGCTTTACTTCAAGTGATAGAATGGTGCGACACCGAAGGACTATCCATCAACCCTTCCAAAATCGTTCTAGTACATTTCATAAGAAAAATTTTTGTCAATCGAAGTCCTATTTATTGAAGTTAAATATTTAGAAGTAATCCTTGATAAACGACTTAACTGGAATGTACATATGAAATATGTAGAAATGAAATATTTTTTATTTTCGATTTACGGTGCTAGCCGCCCCTTTTCGTTAACTTTGCACCCAAAAGACTTAAAGCTATGAAATTATACGTGGAGGAAGGATTGGAAGAACAGACACAAAATGTGTGTATGTTCCAAAAAAGACCCGTGGCAACCGCCCATGTATTGAACTCATTCTGTAGTTATGAAATCTTACATGTCGGTAATTCTTTTAAAGGCAAACAAGGAAAGTTATAAAACAAATTGTATTTTCTTCATGTCTAAAACAATCTTTGCAAAAAGTATTGAAATCACACCAGAAACATAAGTGTTGAAGAATAACCAAGGTCTTTTATACAAAAATCGCTTTTGCCTTACAAGTGAGCCACAAAAAGTACTGAGATCTAAAAAAGAACGCCAAGTTTGTATTGTAATTATTAAAAATTCAACAAATAGTATTTAGTAACATTTCTATACTTGGCAAGTTTTTAAAATCGTGAAAATTGGGGCTCTACACATATGTGTTTTATGTATATATTTATCTTCAAAACTTCAAATTCAAATAAATGATTTTTCTTACTTTCCATCTTTATTTCTTAACATCGAAACCATTAAATACGTTGAAACTGCTAAAAGCCTGGGTATGACCTTTAATAGGCACTTTACCTAGGATAACTATATTAATATAGCTGTTGGAAAGACTTATGGTGTACTTCGAACATTGTGGGCCACCCAATCCTTCACTCTCCTTAAAACTCCTTAAACTTTCTTTCAGCTAAAGCACTCGCAGTGCCAAACACAAACTTAATGTAGCATTTAACAGCATTGTACGCTTTGTATTGGTGTCGTGTTTCTAATTATTATACCTATTTGTATAACATGTCTTTTAAAGATCTTCTTAAGTTTCGTATTTTGAGCCTTTCTAATATTATTGTCTTTATGAAAAACATAGTTTTACATCTTCCAACAGACCTGCTCAGTTGATTCCTCTTTGGTGTTCTTGTTTGACTTTGGAACGGCAGGTTTTTGCTAGCTCTGCTCGCTTACTTTCATTATCACTATTTTAAAAGATATTGTATCCCACTGTGTTTAAGCAAATCATTGAAATAAAAATAAATAAATTTCGGTTTCAGCGATGCAATTCTCATATTTGGATAATGAAGAACAAATAAGTTTCTACAAGGCTTACTAGGCACCGCATCTACCAATGCTTTCGAGTGTAGAATTTAATTAATTAGGTGCGACGCTGAGGAGCATGTCTAAAGAGGTTTGGAACGAATATAAGAAACTGAGGGTACTAACAGACTTGAATTACTAATCCATTTGTAGTACGACGAACTGACTACGGTTTAGAAAGGAGCTTGCCAACTCTGTCAAAGTTCCACTCAAACTTAGATCAAGACAGGGAGTGAAGCGGTCTGCTCAGGATCTGAACAACGTCCTTACCCGCTGCTTTGAACTTTAGTGCCCTGTTTCTAAGCCCCCCCGCAGAAAATCGGTACCCTGGTGGAACTCCGAACTGCAGTGTCTAAAGAAACTAGGGAGCTACTAAATCGGTCTTTAAAAACCAACTTAGTGGAAGACTGGAATCTTTATCGGTTGAACGAAAAGTTTTTAAGAGACTTATTCGCAAGTCGAAAAATGACTCTTATAAAAAGTTTTGTAAAGAGGTCGAATCTCTAAGTGCAACTAGTAGGCTTGTTAAAGTCCTCCAAAGGAACATACCAAGTAAACTGGATGGCACGTACACTGGAACAAAGCCGGAGACTTTCAGTCTTCTACTTGAGACTCACTTTTCGGGAAATCAGGTTACTACCTGTTCTTCAGCCCTTCAAACGACGGTGGCTACATTTGAACCGCTGATTTTTAGCTGGTATTTTGCATCGGGAGTAGTGACTGATGATGCTATCAAATATGCCATTGCATCTTTTGAGAGTTTCCAGTCACCTGGTCCGGATGGAATTTATCCAGTTTTGCTGAAAAAAGGCTTAAGTCAGGTTTTGCCAATGTTGAAAATAATTTTCACCGCGAGCTTGGCCTTGGCCTATATACCTTCCCATGGCGAATGGCTTAAGTGGTTTTCATACCAAAAATTGGTAAGTCTGACTGCACTCCAGCCAAGAGCTTTAGACCCATAAGTCTGTCTTCCTTCTAAATGAAAAGTTTGGAAAGACTGGTTGAGCTGCATGCGCGTAGGGTTGCTCTTCGATCACATCCTCTCTCTGAGATGCAACATTCCTATCAGCGCGGAAAATCCTGCGAGACTGCGCTTCAAAACCTTGTTGGTAGGATTTATAGTGCCCTTGACCGGAAGGAGTACGCGTTGGGTATTTTCGTCGATATTGAGGGTGCTTTTGATAATGCGACCTTTGACAGTATGTGTAACTCTGCCAGACAGCATGGTGTAGATGAAGCTTTGGTGTTGTGGATTTAAGCAATTCTAATGTACAGGACGTTGGTAGCGGATGCAGATTGTGGCAAGTGCGTCATAACAGGAGTAAATAGGGGCTGCCCTCAAGGTTGTGTTCTGTCTCCCCTCCTATGGTGTATGGTGGGTGACTCTCTGCTTACGGCTCTCAACTTTCCTGGAAACTACACTCAAGCTTATGCGGATGATGTCGCCGTTCTTTTTTCAAATCTTGGGGCTGTCTGCTCTCAAGCGCAGAGATCCCTGGATTTTATCGATGTCTGGTGCAATAGTAATGGGCTTTTAGTGAATCCTCTTAAAACCACGGTTGTTCTCCTTACGAGAAGGTGAATCGTCACTGGTCTGCCCCATCTCGTGCTTAAAGGTGTCACCATCCCTATATCCGATGAAGTCAAATATCTGGGTGTAATTCTCGATAAAAGACTTCTATGGTCCAAACATGTACAGCGCTGTCGACTTTCTGGCAGTGTAAAGGCGCTTTTGGTAAGACATGGGGCTTGTCTCTGAAACGGGACCTTTGGATCTATAAGGCCATGAAAAGATCACTCCTCTCATACGCGTCGTTTGTTTGGTGGAACAGGCTTTCGCAGAAACGTGTTACTGCTTCTTTTGCCAAACTCCAAAGAACGGCATGTCTCGGCTGCACAGGGACCTTCCCTAGCACCCCGGGCTCTGCTCTAGATGCTTTAGTGAATCTTCCTCCCCTTGATTTATATATCAGGGGGTGTATGCTAAAAGCCAACTTTCGCTTAAAGAGAGGTGGTTTTTGGTACCATGCGCAATGGAATTTTGAAGAACTTGCTCGAGAATTATCCTTTGACGCCTGTCTTATGGATATGCCGTCTGATGCAATGACACCAGAAATCCTTCTGCGAAAAAACTACCACGTCAACTTTCCACAGGTAACGGAATGGCTTCGGTCAGACTCTGAACCATGGATTGAATGCCATCGTATTTTCACGGATGGCTCCAAAACCGGGCAGGGGTCTGGTGCTGGTGTCTTTGTGGAATGCGATGATATTCGACTTTACTACCCCTTGGGTAAACATGCATCTGTTTTCCAAGCGGAGATTTTTACCATCCTAATGGCAATGCGCTATATTGTGAACAACAGGTAGAGGGCTAGAGGCATTTGCATCTGCAGTGATAGCCAAGCTGCTTTCACTTACACTTTCTCTGCAGTTGTCCGGCCTATGCTCGCATCAGGTGGCGGATCTTCGGGGCTGACGTGGTGAGTGCCGAACATCTAAGCTCTTTATTACCGAAGCTCCTTCTCGTTTTTCTTCGAAAGACGGGAAAACTAAGTACATTAATCTAAGGTGTCTGAATAATAGTACAATGGACCTGTAGTTGTGGCTGAGCAACGGATAGTAGCAACGTCGGACAAAAAAAAATCCATTTGTTAGGAAAAACTTCGATATTGGGATTAGTAATAGTACCTTTAATTATCATCGGTTGAACCCTCTAAAGTTCTAGAAGAAGTCTTCCTTCTTAAAAAGACTTGTTATACTTTTTAGGAAGGAGTTATTTGTACAAGGCTCACTGTGGCGACTCTAGGAATAGGCACGAATCGCTAACAAATTATTATCTATAAACAATTCGTTCTAGGCAAAGCAATCAAAACAACAGAAACAGACATCCAAATTGAATGTAATTTAATTTAATGCATCAATCTGACGTCAAAGGAAGTCATGAAAGTACACTTTCAGCCATCAAACTGAACGATCCGTTGTCCTTGTCGGAAAGTAGAGGCATTTCCAAAAATTGTTTGCGATAAAAGCAGATAGGCACAATATTATGTCCATCGAATCAGATGCGCCATCAAAAATAAATGGCATGTCAATAAAATACAATAATGACAATCAATATTGAAATTTATTTGTTCTACCCCCGAATGATTGGGTTTTAATTTAAATCCATTCAATGCATGTTTACCGACAGTTTCAATCCATTCGATTATGGATAACTGAGTAGGCAGATACTTACCTACCCACTTCATTGAACTTTTAACTCATGTCACATTATGTTCTTATTTTAATTTATGAATTCATTATGAATCATTGGAACATTATTGTTTCGTGAATCGTGACACATGAAGAGGAATTTATGGAGTTGCATTTAAATTTTTGAGAATCGAATCATTTATTTCCTTAAAATTACAATCAGACATTTTTATTCCCATCAAACCGCACAGAAGAGCAAAAAAAGTATCCGAATTTATCCATTTCTATGCTCAGCACTACTTCACACCTTCAAGTGAATAATAGACGAGCAGCCTCATTCGAGCATAATACATATAGACAGATAAATATATACCTACTAAATACTACTCGTTGGGCTTGGGCAGGGCATACAAGGATATCCATGAATAATTCAAAGTCCATATGATCTTCCGAGTAAACAGCGCACATTTAGTTCATGAATTATTCAATTCTGGTGAAATAAAAATTCAACACCAATTCGATTTGATGATGAGCATGGGTTGAATCAATGTACCAGCGGATGGCTTTAATGGGAAACAGTTTTTACTTGGGTTAAGTCGTATCAATGACTATTATTTGGTTCGCATTTGCGATATTATGAATTTTTGAGATGGAATCGCTTGGTCAATGATTGGTCGGGATGATTTAGACTTTTAAAAACTAAAGAGTTATTCGTGTAAATCGGGTGTTTAAATTGCGTTTCAATTCAGAACATTCCTTTGAGGATGCAGGAACTTTCGCATGAGCAAACCCATTAGATACATCGTATATTAAAAAATGGTTAATTTTACCGGTGAATTTAATGAGCGTCCTAAATCCGTCATCATTGTTTCACTTAGCCCATCCGTTGCCAGTCTGAAGCTAGATATTTCACCTGTAGCCACGTTTTCGTCTGGGTCGCCGCTTCTAGTAAGAATAATGATATCCACATTGTTGCACGTCATTCAACATGCCTTGGACAGAATTCCATTTGAAGAAGTGCATCGGCTGTATGGAACCAATCCAGCACTATTTACGAAGCCTTGCAGAACCTCTAAGGACCTTAGGCTAGTATAACGCAACAAAAAATATTTAGGATATTTTTCGGACAGCGTTGAACTCGAAGACTCTCAAATTGAAACTGGACACAGTATCAAGAAGGCAGACAGAACGAATCTTCTTCCCTTCGTGTTGGGGACTTGACGGTGACTTTAACTCGAGATTACTATGCAAGGTCGACGGATGAAAACACGCTTAATTATTATATATGGATGGCGATATATGGAATATATATATGGCATACGATTGGCACACTGGATTTATAACAGGAAATTGCTAAATGATTATCAAGCAGGATTTCGCAGTGGATATTCGACAGTAGATAATATTTTTATATTACAAAGCATCGCCGGGACATTTATCCAGCAGAAAAATAAATCATATGTTTTTTTTTTTTGGATTTCAAGGCAGCCTTTGATACGATCGACCGAAAAGCCTTGTTCTTTAAACTTTATAATATTGGAATGTCACACAAATTTGGAAAAGTACTCCAGAAATCTACGATGGGACCCAAACGTCAGTTTGGAATGGAGAAAATGCTTCGGAATGGTTTGAAACAAAAATGGGAGTGAGGCAAGGATGTACACTAAGCCCGTTACTTTTTGGGCTCTACATTGACGACCTGACCGATTTTCTACCTGGTGGAATAGAAATTGCTCAACTTTGGATTAAGACTCTTCTATTTGCAGATGATGTGGTTCTTTTTGCATATTCACCTGAACATTACAACTCATGATAAAACCACTCGATGTGTATTGCCGGTTGTGGAATCTGATAGTGAATCTGAATAAGTCAGAAGTGATGATATTCAAAAAGGGTTTCCGCAGGAATTCCCGAAGTGAGAAATATCTTGGAGTGATAATAACAAGCAATTTAAATATGGAAGAGCATTTCAAAGATAAGCTAATAAAATCAAAGAGCGCAATATGCGCAACTTGGAAAAATTTGTTTTTCAAATAGACACATAGCGCAAAGTGTCAAATACAAAGTGTTTCAATCGGTGGCTGAATCTGTTATGATGTACGCGGCGCAAGCCTGGGGCTACGAAAAATATGAAACAGTTGAAAAGCTATTGACATACTACATAAAAAAATCCTTTCGTTCACCCAGCAACACACCTAATTACATGATATATATCGAAACAGGGATATCACCGTTATTCGTAAAAACTTTGAGGCTACATGTTGATTACGTAATAGGAATACTAGGAATGGCGGATGAGAGACTTCCTAAAAGAATAGGGAACACACAATCCAAAAATGTAATCTGTGGTATGAAAAACTGGAGGAACTTGCGGCCTACTGCAGAATGAATTTGCATTTGGTGGATGAAACTGGCGGTTATTCAAAAGATGCCCTTTATAAACTTAGTACATCCTCTGTATCCTCAGTACATAGATCGATATATAGCGTCCTAAACCATAATTTCTGTGAACGCAATTACTTTCACAATAACAACAGCCAAGAACATATTTCTTCGATTTTCAAAATGAGAGGAGAGCTGGTGAAGCTGAACTATATTGCACATCGAAAGGATCTACCTATATATTGCAGCATATGCAATCTTTCTGAAAGAGAATGTCATCCATTTTATTGGAAAATGAACAATCCTAAAGGAAACACGAAGAGGATTTTTAAGCAATGACGTAATATCTGAAGCAGAAGTGATAGCACTCTTCAATTGTGAAAGAAATGATAAGCTACTTTTCAATTATTACCAAACAGCTTTAACTTATAGAGACCAAATTATTAATGAAGCTTTCTACAAAAAAAAAATTATAAACAAATGATACTTTTAATTAAATGTCAATCGAGCAGACGGCAAAGCCATGCTTTAAAGATTTTTGTTTGTAAACAATTGTAATATACATATGAAAGGATATTAATAAATCGAAGTTATCTCTCTATCTATCTATATGGATGGCACATGACTTTCTCAATTCTGTCTATAATTTAAGAGGCACCAAATCTTGAATATATTTATATATCGTACTTTGTGGCGATAGAGAGAACGGGAAATCGCTTGACTCTCTTAGTCATCGTGGCAACGTCTCCCGTTAAAAAATTGAACTTAATCTCAAGGACATGACATCGCGAACAATTAACTTTTATCTGACTTAGTGTTTGACAGAAAATATCTTTGTTTTAGAAAATATCTTTTTGCGCCATAAATATCGCTGCAGTATATAAATGAAGAACATATGTGTTAGTTTAAATGGCTGGCGATACATTTGCAATACGGACTTAGCCAATGTAGTTGCTTTGCATCAATAAAAGGAGCAAGCCGTTGTAACGCACCAGGAGTTAGATGCTTGCAAGGTACGAAACAACGCAGGGATATTATAAAAGAAATTTAATATTGAATGGGTTCAATCCCAACTTATTCTGAAACCATTCTTAGCCTCTCACAAGTTATGCAGTGCCACATTTTTTTCGTCAGATTATGCAGATGTTTGTTGAAAAACGCATCCTCCGCTATTGTAATGTAATTATCCTCTCATTGTTAATTCTTGGATAATAATTTTGCGATGTTTGAAACGGGTTTCCCAATTAATATAAAATCTTTAAGTTTCTTCGCAAACTTGTGGAAATATTTGTTTTTTAAAAGAAATTAGCTGCAAGTCAAAAGTTGGCATGACTAAGAAAGTAGCAAGTTGCTTTAAAATTTAATAGCTCAAAACGAAAATGAGATATTGACATAATTTAATAGGAGGAGAAAGACCTACATAAAGTTACTATTAACAGAGTTTTCTTAATTAATGGGGCTCAGCGTACACCAAAGCAGATATAGCTTTTCGTTAATCATCGGATTCTGGGGTACAAATGGGAAATAGACGAATTATTATTTAGAATATACATCGCTACAAATAAAGCCCCACAAAGTATTAGTGACAATTGAAAAGCATTTAATAGGGGCACGTTAGCGCCCACCCATGATCTCTAGCAACTTTAGTTCTGTTGGAAACACGTATCGCGCCATTTTACGGTCAACAGAATCGTGCATAAGAGCAATTAATTCCATTAACTATGTAACGTTTTCAGACCACGTTTTCTCTAAATAATAATACGCATCCTCAGAGATGTCGTACAGTGAGTACATAAGAAGTCATTGCTGTGGAAGAGCGTAGCATAGGGGAAGACCCGGATTAGTCTATCCACCATCGTGCACAGGAATTCGATATGTGTCCATCCACTTTATGGAAGATTTTGCTGAAAGATCTTGGTTTGCGTGCTTACAAGATCTTACTGGTGCAAGAACTGAAGCCACAGGATCACCTAGACAGGCGTAGATTCGGTGAATGGGCCCAAAACAGGACTGCCATTGATCCCAAATTCAATAAACGTCAATAAACAAAACTGCCGTATTTGGATTGATGATAATCCTCAAGTGCATGTTAAAACACCGTTACATCCACGAAAACTGATTGTTTGGTGTGCTTTATGGGTTGGTGGAATAATTGATCCGCACTTCTTTAAAAAAGATGCTGGCCGGAAGGTTACAGTCAATGGTGACCGCTATTCGTAATCCTCGATTACTGACTTTTTTATTCATCAACTGAACAACCACGATGTGCAAGAGCTGTGGTTTCAACAAGACGGCGCAACATGTCAAACAGCTCGTGCCACAATTGATTTATTGAAGGAAACTGTTGGTAACCGCATAGTTTCATGTTACGGACCCCTTGAATTTACCTCCAAGATTGTGCGAATTACCGTCAGTTGACTACTTTTTGTGGGGATATATGAAGTCGCCATAAGCCCGAAACGATTGACCACTTGGAGGACAACATTCGCCGCGTTATTGCCGATATTGGAAAAAGTCATCGAAAATTGAACCTCCAGATTAGACTACGTCCGAGCCCGACGTGTCGGTCATACGCCAGAAATCATATTTAAATTATTATGCCAGAATAAATTATCTTTGGTTTATTCCATTTCAAAGTTCTATGCCTCTAAGAAAACCCTTTATAAAGGGATCTTTTCAAAAAATTTTCTATTGAAATCACAACAAAAACATAATTGTTAAAGAATAGAAAAGTTCTCTTATACAAAAATCACTTTTGCCTTTTTGCCTTACAAGTCAGCTACAAAAAGTACTGAGATCTAAAAAAGAATGCCAAGTTTATATTGTGATTATTAAAAATTTCACAAATAGTATTTATAGTATTATATTTGGCAGGGTATAATATGTAGGTACACTCATGAGGCGACCCAATTTAATACCCTTGCATTACTCTAACTCTACTCTACTCTGACATTGATACCATCCAAGACATATATCGTTCTCATAAAGCCTTTTGGCATTACTTTGGCAACTTTTGTTAACACTCGAATGTGGCTTAGTCTTTTAAAAAGAGACTTTCTGTCAATATAGCCAAAGGAAGCCTACTAAAAACGCGTACAGTTTTCTGTCTATTTCATAGGTTTCTGTGAAGATATTGCCAATTGTAGGGCAGTCAACATGAAGGGACATCCAACATCGAAGAATCGGCCAGAATGTCACAGTCGACAGCTATAATATTAAGGTACTAAGAGGCTTTGTCTACCTCGGCTCCGCTATTACATCTGAAAACGACATCTCCTCGATGAAGAATAAGGCTTGTCAGTCGCTGTTTCTTTAGCTGATAAGGCTTAAGTTAGTAAAGCCATCTTCCAAACAACTAAGGAAACTCAATATAAGATCCTTATAATTGTTTCTGTCGACAAACCCGCATAATCTTCGACTCTAATTGGAGGGAAAACGCAGTAGAGGACGCTCCCGCTTAGGTGTCGCGCACAAGTGTAAAAGTAGGAGAGTTAGTGAACGATTTGAGTATCGTGGTTTTACAAGGGTAACATTTTTTTACTAGTAATTTTGGACCTACTAATCAATAAAATAACGGTCTGGCAGGCTTTAAGGCTCGCTATATAACGTTCGGTGTTGCAGAGCCTACCGCCCTAAGCTATTTAAGCGGAGCACGCTCTTCTATGCTGTTTAAGCCGCAGCTCGCTGTAAAGGAGGCAAATTACTGCCGCAATTGAATCAGAGCCAAGGTTGTCTTCAAGGCAGATTTCATTTACCAAACTTCTTAATATTTATACAAAATTCTTAGCACTAGCTCACAATGCACCCGATTTTTGAAAAAGTTAAAAACTGGCGACAAAAAGGAACTTGCCTTTACAAGGGTACATTTTTAGTATGTTTTGGTTTACGTATGTACCTAAGTACCTAAAAATAAAAGTCGGGCAGGGTTCTGCCGGTTGCAGATGCTTGCCAGACGAGTGTATAGCTACTGCTTCGATTGATGGGAGTACTGTTTTTTGAAGTGCAATATCTTTGTAACTAATTAACTTATTTATAAATCTTCAAGCGGAATATTCTTTTGAGCTATGGTTATAATCGCAATTATAAGAAAGGGAGTAAAACCAATAGATAACTTGTTCTTACAGCTTTAAAATGAAATTTTTTTAGGTCTCTCTACCTATAAATTACTTTTCTGAGGTATCCCACATTGAATGAAAAGGATATTGTTTTTTGATCGTCGGTAGCAACCAATTACGGCCATGGAAACCTAAAGGGACCTCAACGGAAAGTGCGCAACTGGAGGCAGTGTACCGTCGCATAAGTAAGTAAGTAAGAGTGTTTGGTACGATTTTTATATCTTGGAATGATATTGTCTTTCCTTTCTTATACATACGACGGTTGCGGTCTCCTTTTTGAAAAAGGAGAAAATTACATAACTTTGGAAACTCACTCGTGATCAAATTCAAGTGCGGTTAAGTGAGACCATTACCCGGTCATGTCGCCGAGTAGTCTCCTATCATTATCCACTCTCGGTCCACCTTATATCCTAGTATACTTGACTCTCCTTTAACTTGCTTCCCCACCCGTCTTCCGCAAATGATTGAATTAACTAAATTTGTACTATTTCAAATCAATTCCATCTAGGACTTCCAGCAATTTGTTTAAAACAAATAAACACAATTCTTGTTTGAACAAAAAAAAAACCTCATTGTCTGAACAAAGGATACAACAATCTAAAATAAAAATTAACATACAAATGCCATACTGACCAATGACCCTCGATTCCTTTCGTTATTCAAATTTGGAATACGATGGTCCCTTTTCGATGAAAAACTTCTCCATTCGAAATCGATTTCCATTGTATTCAAAATCATTTCATGCTTTTTGCAGGGACACGGCCCGGTCCGGTAGTGGATATAATCGCAACGATGTAGTCGATTTATAAGCGTGCGACTTAGAAGCCATTTAACATAGAGATTGTTATCTGGGATCGTGTTGTCCATGCAAATTGTTTGTAATGTCATTCTAGTTATAATCGAAATTGTACCCTTGGGACGGACAACAAAAACACACAAAAAAAAAGGGATCGATTTAAGGTGTTTATAGTCCGTAATTCTTCTTCTTACGATTTAGGAATAACAATAATTTATTGCTTTACGTGTTGATAATTTTTTTTCTTCTCTCTTTTCCTTGTACCTACTATATGTTGTCAGTTAAAAAAATGTCCTTGTTTTGTGGAATTTAATTAAATTTTAATGATTTCGATAGAGAGAAAACATTTTACCACCAAAGTTGATTTGCAATTTTTACATCGAAAATCCTAAAGGGACCTGGTACAGGTGGTCTGGTGTATTCTTGGTCTAAGCATCTTACCGCCAGACAAAAATATCGAACTGAATAAGGTTCAAAGATATCAGCGTAACTGTATATCTTCGACATTATCATCGGTCGGTAACTGTGAATTTATTACTCAGACGACTACAGTTTCGTATCGCCTTTGTCTGGATTTCAACTTTAAAAAAAAAGGAGTAAAATTCTTCTAAGAAAATCCTTTCAGATTGGGGACGACTTCTGGGAAAAATAAGAAAATCAAGGCGATAGTCGATCGATATAACTAGGTAGGTAGGTTGGGGTACTCTGATTTTTGCGTACCACAATAAGGGCTTAAGGTAAAACTAAACTTTTTATCTGTGAATATTTGTGATTCTCAAAACTTCAGACGGCAGTCGGTGAAGCACACATGCAATTTGTGTCTGTTTGAAATAATTTTCAGTCTGGAATGAGGTGAAGAGTCGTATGTTTTTGGTTTTGAATAAAATAGACGTGTTTTTCTGTAAGCTCAGATACATTTCATGAAACCAATGCCAGGGGCTCTGTGAAATACAATTTGAAGACATTATAATCAGAGGGCTGATAAGGAACGGAGTTGATAGCGAAAATCTTTAGATGATTACAATTTATTGAAATCTTCTAATCAATTAACAAAGTTCTGTCTTAATCGCTTGCTTATAAAAAATAATAGAAATACTGGAACCAACAAAAGCCATGGCAAGTCTAAAGTTATATGACTTATTGTTAGATCTAAAGAGAGGGAAAAGCAAAACAGCGGCATTTCAAAGAGATCCTGTATGAATGCTCGGGGAGAGTACTATAACTTTGGCGCCGAAAATTGAAAACACTTTTTTTTTAGAGGAACTAAATACAAGCATTTTTTTTATGGGAGGGTGGTCTATCTAGCCCCGTTTAGGCAGGAGGAGCAGAGTAAAGAAAATGGCTTTAAATGGAAAAAGGTGGATTAAGACACAATGGCAACACTTAAAAAAAGTGAAATAGCAGTTTTTAAAGCCAGGAATTCAAAGTTGTTTTTAAATTCAGTTATTTCCATTAACAGTTTTAAAAAAATTACCATCAACATCAAAATTTTGAAAAAAAAAATATTAAAAATAAATATTGAAGTCTGATTTTTTCAGAATTGGAAATCCAAACACTAAAATTTCTTCTTTACTGCCCGTATCAATCCCTAATCGAACACAGAATTCCATACTGTTCTATGTCTTCTAGTTTTTGAGAAATTTACGAAAACTACCTTTTTATTAAATTTGTTTTTTTTGGCTTTGGATAAAGTGAAATAATGTCAAACTATGTGGTAAATATAACCAATTTGACCTTATTTGTATTCAGTTAGTCTATATGTCATGCAGCGGCTTCCTGTGCTCCTGCAAGTGAGGCTGAAGACCATTCGATCTTAGTCGAGGTGACAGACTCGAGTTCAAAACCCTTTTTCTCGCGAGCGGACCACCCACTTTGAAATATCAAGTTTTCAATAGCACACAAACCTATGAGGCATAAGTAAAACTTATTATAAACAAGAGCACGCTAAGCGAATTGAGCACCTTGAATATAAAGAAACTTTAAATGCACCCAACCATGCGTCTACTCGAAACTAAGCAGAGCTGTTGCATATATGTATATTGAACTGCGGACTAATATATATAAGACTAATTCCACTGTCTTTAAGCAAACTTAAGCTGGTTTGGTGTTATTTGACTTTGCTGAAGTAAAATAAGGCCAACCTTAAAAAATTGGACTTAATAGTTTTCGTGAATTTCAAATTTCTCAAAAACTAGAAGACCTAGAATTATATGGTTTTCTGTGTTCGATTAGAAATAAATAGGGAAAGTAAATACAATTCCAATTCTGGAAAAATCAGCCTTAAATATTTACTTTTGATATGTTTTTTTCTTAAATTTGACCTTGATGGTATTTTTTTCAAAACCTGTTAAAGAAAAAATAAATGATTTTAAAAACAAAAGTGAAAGGATGTATGCGTGGCTTTCACAACTTTTTTATTAGTGTTGCCAATGTGTTTGAATACACCATTTTCCATTTTAAGTCATTTATTTTTACTTTGCCACTCCCGCCTAAACGGGGCAAGATAGACCTCCTTCTCCCATACAAAAAATGCTTGTACTTAGCTCCGCTCCAAAAAAACTGTTTTACATTTTTGCCGCCAAAGCTATCGTACTCGTGCCGAATGCTCAAGCTAAGTAAGTTGAGTTTGTATTTATAGCTCACAGATGCCATAGTCACCCTTCAAATGATGGCATCGGCTTTACATCTCTTCTTGATCGCTATGTTGCTTGGAAGTTCTGAACTTAATTTCTCTCCATGTATTCGTATGTGAAAATTCGTGCTATCCTGAAGGAAAGTTAAGCCATTTGCATTTCCATCAAAAGAAACCCGACTTTTGAGGAAATGAGGAGAGGAGAGGAGAGGAGGAGAGATATGCAATTTAGTAAAAATCTTCAATGTTGTTTTTTGAATAAGAATATAAAAAATAACACAAATCGTTTCTTGGATTATCAGCCCTATCTTGAAATCCGCCGGGGGGGGGGGGTACGTTTGACTCAAATTCCATAAATCGTCATCGTAGAACATTTTTGAGTTAAACCGTTCACCTGTCAGCAAAGTAAATGCGTTTCACACCATCGTAGAAAACGTACTAGGGAACACTCCCCATAATAACAGGTGATCCAAGTAGAGATACTTTTTTCAATAGCCTTTTTTTGACAGATCACGTGTGAGTCGTGTCATGCTGTCATGTTATTTTTGTTTAGTATTGTTTGGCATTTCATAATGGAAAGACTTACGCGTGAACAACGTTTACAAATTGTTCAACTTTATTATGAAAATTCAGGTTCTGTGAGGAATGTGTTTCGTGGACTTCGCTCAACTTATGGTCAACATAATCGGCCTACTGAACGTACTATTCGCAACACCATCACCCATTTTGAGACCCAGCATTAATTATTGGATAATATTCGACCGAATAGACCACGTCCAGCACGCTGTGGCGGCCGTAGCTGAGAGTGTACACGAAGACCGTAGAGAGTCGATTCGGCGCCGTTCGCAGCAACTCGGACTGGCGTATGGAACGACTTGGCGCATTTTACGTCAAGATCTTAAATTGAAAGCGTACAAAATACAGCTTGTGCAACAACTGAAGCCGCTCGACCTTCCCAAGCTACATCGCTTCGCTCTATAGGCTCTTGAAAAGTTCCAAGAAGATCCGACGTTTTCGAGGCAAATTTTGTTTAGCGATGAATCCCATTTCTGGCTCAATGGGTATGTAAACAAACAAAATTGCCGCATTTGGGACGAAGAGCAACCTGAAGAGATTGAAGAACTGCCACTTCATCCAGAAAAACCAACGGTTTGGTGTGGTTTGTGGGCCGGTGGAATCATCGGTCCATATTTCTTTAAAAATTATGCCGGTGCGAACGTAACCGTCAATGGCGACCGTTATCGTGCCATGATAACCGACTATTTGATGCCTGAAATTGAAGCTTGTGATTTCGGCGATATTTGGTTTCAGCAAGACGGGGCCACTTCCCACACATCGCATCAATCAATGGACTTATTGAGAGAACATTTCGTTGAGCACATAATTTCACGTTTTGGGCCGGTCGATTGGCCACCAAGATCGTGTGATATCACACCGTTAGACTTTTTTCTGTGGGGATATGTAAAGTCAAAAGCTTATGCCGACAAACCCGCTTCGATTCAGGCCTTGGAGGAAAACATCACGCGTGTCATTCGCCAGTTACCAGTCGAAATGCTCGAACGAGTGATAGAAAATTGGACTCAACGGATGGACCATCTGCGACGTAGCAACGGCCAACATTTGATAGACATAATCTTCAAAAAATAAATGCCAAAGAATGTTCTTTCAAATGATAATAAACATTCTCCATTAAATTTGAATTTTCTGTGTTTTTTTCTTTAAAAAAGTAGGGATCCTCGAAATGGATCACCCTTTATAATGCACTAAAGTCGCAATAATCGAGTCTTTGAAGAAGCAATATAAATCAAAACAATTTAATTTCAAATCGAATCCCTTTAAACAAATGTACTTACCATTTTCGGTCGACAATGCAACACCTTTTTTCTTATGATGACATATTCAGCATTAAAATGGACGTCGATCTTCAAACACCGGCACTGAATAGGCTATGAATATATTTCCCCGAAGTAACACAAACACAATCACATAAAATGGCCGCACAAATTTTTATTTTCACTATAACTTTCCACTCACACTTGCACGCACAATAAACCTCATCAAAAACTACACTTCTAGCTGGGTATGGCTGGGTAAGGTTTTTTAAAACCTTACATTAAAAATTACACTAAAAGCAGATGGTGCAGGTATTACCAATACGGAGTAATCAGAGGAACTCTTTTATGTAGAGACAAAGCTTGAGCACACTACGATTTATTTTTCTTATTTTTGAACGGCGGAAAAAAAACACTACACGAAGAATTGAAGCTAGAAGCTTGTTACCTAAACCACGAATTCGCTTGATATCACATTTTCACTTTTGCAACTCAATTTACCACCGGTAGCGGTGGTATAGTACCGGGATACCATCCCTCGTCTGTACCAGCCCTTTTTGATCAATATGGAGAAAAGCCTCTGGCGGTACAAAGCCAGATCGGAGCGTTCTCTCCATGTGTGCTTCATTAGGGTAGTATGCCCCGAAGATCAGGCTATTATCGCTGGTCATCGCCCTCGCAACGTGCCTTCGAGTCACCTTAATGAGGAAATTGTCAATCCTGTTCAAGTGAGCCCCATCATATAATGCCGTGTTGGGATAATATATTATGTACTCAGATTCAGGTGTTCGAAACAACCTGAGACACATCCTAAAACATTGTCACTTGAAAACACGAATCCTTTCCATATAAGATAGCGCTATATTAAACCACAATGGACAGCCATAAGCGATGATGGGCCTTATTGGGGCCACGTAGCATATGACCTTAACTCTAGAAACAAGTTGACTGCTATGAAACAGTCTTCTTGGCAGAGCAAAAGCCTTCTTAGCTCCAGCAAGACAAGCATCTATATGTTTATTAAAATACAGATACACAAGTTTGTTTTTGAAAATGCAATAAAATGAAGAAAATTAAATGTTTTCGATGTATTATGGCTTTATTAGTAAGAGCAACCATTCTCATTGATTATAGAACACAAAGTCGTTCAAGTGGCACTCAAACTTTCCAAGACCTTTTTGATAGTGTCGGGCTGTAGCTCAAGGATTGCTTGGATAATATTGGCCTTAAATGTTTGAATCGTTTCGGGATTGTTGGTGGTCCTTCACGGTTCCCCACAAAAAAAGACCAAAGAGGTCAAATCGTAGCTCCAAAGTTGCCAATTGACATCGCTAAGATGGCTGTTGACAAGATTTAGGAATTTGGTGCGCAAAAGATCGAGATCATGGTGCGCCCTCCTGTATGGACGAGAGGTCGTCCAAAATTGATGTTTTCAATTTCAGAAAAAAACATGTCGATTAACATGGCTCTGTAACGCCCACCGTTGACCGAAACTTTGTTCCCAGTCTCATTTTCGAGGAAAAATGGTCCAATCATGCCACCACTCCACAATCCGCATACTCTCGGCTACAGCTGTCAGATTCTCTTCTTCGCACCAGAAGACGACGGCGACCGTGAGTCTCGCCTACTAGCATAACAGTCTCATGAACCTGTTGCACAAACTTCAGACAGCGGTGGGTGCTTTATTTTGGTCAAAACTTCTTTTCAAAAAAACCCATTCTTTGGGCTTCACAGCACTCATTTTGGAAATAAGTTTTCAAAATTTCCCGTGATGCGACACATTTCGTTCAGCTTCAGGAGGTACGATATTGACTTTCTGTCAAGATTTCCAAAGGGAACTGACACTGACAGCTGTAGTGCCAAAATAACCTATGATTTAAGAAGAAAACACTAGATGTGGGCTCCCTTTATAAAAGCGGGAACTAAAGGGTGATTTTTTAAGCGTACTTTTTTAAAAATCGAATAAAACACTCAAATTTGCCTCAAGTAATCAAATTTTTTTTGTAATCGATAAATAGGCCTTTGCCATTTACTTTTTAAAGACAACTTCATGTAAATGTTGACCGCGGCTCCGTTTCCATTGGTCCATTCGGAAGGTCCAATTTTGCGTCACTTTTCCGGCCTGTATTCCACGAATTACGCGTGTTATGTTATCCTCTAAGGCTTCAATCGTGTTCGGCTTTTCCACATAGACTAAAGACTTTACATAACCCCACAAGAAATAATCAAGAGGCGTTAAATCTGATGATCTTGGCGGCCAACTCAAAGGGCCATTTCGGTGATAAGCTGCCCCCCAAATTCATCCTTCAACATTTCCATTGTTTCATGAGCTGTGTGGCATGTGGCACCGTCCTGATGAAACCACATGTCAACCAAGTTCAACTCAGCCAACTGGGGCCAAAAAAAGTCCCGTATCATGGCCCGATATCGTTCGCCGTTACCGGTAACGTTTCTTCCACGGTCGTCTTTGAAGAAAAATGGACCGAAGATGCCACCAGCCCATAAACTACACAAAACTGTAATTCTTGTACGGCATGTGGCTGGTCATCACTCCAGATGCGACAGTTTTGCTTATTTACGTATCCGTTGAGCCGGAAATAAGACTCATCGCTGAACTGAAATTTTAATAATATATATCAATAATTTGCAATCGTTGCTCGTTTGTAAGTCTTTCCATGATTAAATTGCAGAGTATACTGAAAGCTTTTCTCTAACCCCAAAAGGTATGTTTTGCATTAAAGTCACCGCCGATATATCTAGTGAGTTAAAAATCATTTATGTCTATCTTTTTCCTTGTAGGGATATATATAGACGCAATATCAAAAGTTCGGCCTTTAATTTTCACCCGAACCGTTATTTTCTAAATATTATCGTGTTCGATTTTTGAGCTTATTGAATGGCCAATGGTGTCTTTTATAAACAACGATGCTCCAACTCTAGCCCTTTCCGAAGGGTGATACGCGTGTTAGGAACTATATCCTTTCATCTTTGAGCTGTATCCCTTCATTCCTTCGTCAGATGGGTTTCAGAAATCAAGCGAATAAATACCTCTAGCTTGTCGATCTTTTGCAAAAGGCTGTTCGCATTCCATGGAATAAGTTTTGCGTTTTTTATATTTATTTAGTATGATGTGTGCTTCGAAATTTATGTTCGAGCTCGTTGAATTTTTCAAACCAGTCTAATAAAACTTGAGCTTCAAAGCAGATGAACTCGCTGCGCATAGAGCTACATGACCTAACTTTTTGTTAACAAAGGAACAGACCACCCAAGGTTAGCCAAGGATACAAAAACAAGCGCACACCCCCTTCAAAATGCAAAGAATGAAAGCTCAAAATCCCTTAAAAAATAACACTTTAATGTGCAAATTAAATGTAATACCATTTTCAACACCTAAAAATAAAACCATTGCCACTGCCACTGCCACTGCCATTGCCAGTGCCAGTATCTCTGTATTTTCATTCATATTGCTCACACCTCAACACCACCATAAATGATATCTGTATACAGCGAATGGGTTTATGGCGATAGTAGTGGGGAGGAAGAGCACATTTTTTATTCTGTATTATGCATACAGTACCTACCACCACTGTCAAGAGATGATTTCGAAGATGTAAATTTGAAAATATATTGCATCAGTGCTTCACTTTGCCAAGAAAGTAGGAGATATTACTCTTTTTTTTTACAAAGACACGATGTAAGGATATATGAGGATGTACTATTTATTCATGTCTGGTTGGGTACACTTGAAAGGCACTTGAGTTCTGTAGACTAGCAGTTATGTAGCTTAGCTATGCTATATGTTTATCTGATATTGAAATTGATAATGTGGAAATGGGCGAATTTTGATGGTAATAATGGGAGTTGTTGTTGAAAAATCGCATATCCCCGCCAAACTGCAATCGGCTTTCATTTATATCTCAGTTCAAAATTCCAAATTCCAATTCCAATTAAATCCTCACTAACACCACTTTAAATATAAAGTACACACGTTCGATTGTGCTAAATGAGTAAATACGAATTCTAATGGACAAATCCAATCGGTGAGTGCTTTTCTGATTGCAACAATCTGAACAACACCTAGTCGAAACGCCTATAGCTGAATGAACGAACACCTTATGTGAGAGTGCTTCAATTATATCTACCGGAAGGACTATTGGCTGTAAATGAATGTAATGACAGTTAACATACCGTTGGACATTATTATGGACAAAGTGAGAAAATGTGTTACTGTAATTACATTGTTCATTAAAATAATGAAACGGTATCGATTTTCATTGAAATCGAATTTACATACGTACGTTTCGCATGCATATAAATTAGGTATGTATGCGCGTTTACTTGGGGTCTGAGAGAAAATTCAAAGTTAAATAATATTTGAGATGCAATGACTTTGGTTTTACCGTAAAGTTACTCATTTCGTGGTTTCAAGTTGGTAGCGCTGGCATTTGACGCCTGTCAAACTTAGCTGTCACTTGAAGTGTCATAATATTAGAAGAATGCTTGCCAGTTACGAAAATGGATTGCTTCACAATCTAACAACGCGTTAAAATTATTAAAACTTACTACACAAGTGGTCATTCAATTTTTCGAACAACATTTTCAAAGCAAACAAAATTGTCGCATATAGGGCTCAAAATACCACAAGTTATCAAAGAGGTACCGTTTCATCCATACAAAGTGACTGTTTGGTTTGCTCTATGGTCGAAAAGTGTCATTGGTCAGTATTTCTTAGAAGATGCCAATGGGAAAACGCCCAATTAGGGGCGATATGGTCAAACGATAACCGAGATAGGGCAATAAGTAACAAAACACTACCAATTATGGCTTTATTACGCGAGAAGTTTTCTGGTCGCTTAATTTCACGTTTCGTATACTAAAAGAGAAAGTTATTGCGATCGTGCGGAAATTTCGAACTCAAACTGAGTATGAGGGATGATAGAACGACTATAGAGAAGTCCATAAAAGTGGGTCCGCCAATGCCATCCGTCGGTCTGTCTGTCTGTCCGGGCTCCATATGGCGAAACGCTTCGACGGATTTGCTTCAAAGTACGTATATAAGATTTTTGGGGTTACATCTAGGGGCATCTTTTTAGATTGCTATTTTTCTCGAAAGTGGTTTCAAGAAAATCCAATTTCTAAAAACCTAAAAAGTGATTTAAATAAATTTGTCGCCATTCATTTTCGAATTATTTTGGGATTCAAAAACGCATTTCATTGTACCGAGAAAGTTTCGTATGACGCAGTCGTGCACTTTATTTTCTATGCGGCTACGCAAAAGATCGTGTTTACCTTGAATAGTACCCGCATTCAAGGCGCATAAAAACCAACATTACTCAAGTTATGGCCGAGATACCGCCCGAAATGTGCGAAAAGTAGTTAAAAATTAGTTCAAAGGAATCACATGCTGCGAGTCTTCCAGAGGCGGCCATTTAATGTATCGCTGTGTGTTTTTTATTTTACCGAAAAATGAATCACCCTTAACTATATTCCTCTGCAATAATGTCACTAGAAAGTGCATTTCAAGTGTTATCTTAGTTAAAGTGTCTTTGCTTGCTTTCTCAACCAACTCGACGCCTTACACAGCGTCGTCATAGGATATTTTATCTTGATGAATTCATAAAGCTTGTAAGAACACTTGAACATTGGGCCAACAAGCTATTTTTTTTATTCTCTAAGGAAACTTATGGGCTGGATCTTAGAGCCCGTTGAATAAGTAATTAGAAACTATTTTTAAAAGGCCTAGTTCCGAGCTAAGAATATGGTTTAAATTTAAATAAAGGGTGATCGATTTCGAGGTTCCTTACTTTTTTAAAGAAAAAAACCCAGAAAATTCAAATTTAATGGAGAATTTTTATTATCATTTGAAAGAACTTTCTTTGGCATTTATTTTTTGAAGATTATGTCTATCAAATGTTGGCCGTTGCTACGTCGCAGATGGTCCATCCGTTGAGTCCAATTTTCGATCACTCGTTCGAGCATTTCGACTGGTAACTGGCAAATGACACGCGTGATGTTTGTAGTGACAGCGGGTTTGTAGTGACATATCCCCACAGGCAAAGTCTAACGGTGTGATATCACACGATCTCGGTGGCCAATCGACCGGCCTAAAACGTGAAATTATGTGCTCACCGAAATGTTCTCTCAATAAGTCCATTGATTGATGCGATGTGTGGGAAGTGGCGCCGTCTTGCTGAAACCAAATGTTGCCGGGATCACGAGCTTCAATTTCAGGCATCAAATAGTCGGTTATCATGGCACGATAACGGTCGCCATTGACGGTTACGTTCGCACCGGCATAATTTTTAAAGAAATATGGACCGATGATTCCACCGGCCCACAAACCACACCAAACCGTTGTTTTTTCTGGATGAAGTGGAAGTTCTTCAGGTTAGTCTTCGTCCCAAATGCGGCAATTTTGTTTGTTTACATGTCCATTGAGCCAGAAATGGGCCTCATCGCTAAACAAAATTTGCATCGAAAACGTCGGATCTTCTTGGAACTTTTCAAGAGCCCATAGAGCGAAGCGATGTCGCTTGGGAAGGTCGAGCGGCTTCAGTTGTTGCACAAGCTGTATTTTGTACGCTTTCAATTTAAGATCTTGACGTAAAATGCGCCAAGTCGTTCCATACGTCAGTCCGAGTTGCTGCGAACGGCGCCGAATCGACTCTCTACGGTCTTCGTCTACACTCTCAGCTACGGCCGCTATATTTTCTTCACAGCGTGCTGGGCGTGGTCTATTCGGTCGAATATTATCCAATAATGAATGCTGGGTCTCAAAATGGGTGATGGTGTTTCGAATAGTACGCTCAGTAGGCCGATTATGTTGACCATAATTTGAGCAAAGTGCACGAAACACATTCCTCACAGAACGTGAATTTTCATAATAAAGTTGAACAATTTGTAAACGTTGTTCAGGCGTAAGTCTTTCCATTATGAAATGCCAAACAATACTTAACAAAAATAACATGACAGCATGACACGACTCACACGTGATCTGTCAAAAAAGGCTATTGAAAAAAGTATCTCTACTTGGATCACCCGTTACTTAAGCCTTTCTGTCGTTTGCACATCGTTTGCAATGTTATCGAGACAAATTTACAAACGTAGGTATCATAATTCCTTCCTATACGATAGAGGGAAAAATAGTGTGTTCTGCAATCTTCTGAGACGTAGCACAGGTTTTCGACAGAGTATGACATGAAGGTCTACTCAAGAAATTAAAACTCTAACTTTTAGAACAGTACTTCCACCTAACATTAACATCGCGCTACTTTCGTATAAAACAAGAAAATAGTTATTCTAAGCAAGTACAGATCAAAGCCGGAGTTCCTCAAGGTAGCTTTCTCGGACCTCTACTATACCTTCTCTACCAACAACATCAAGACACAACATTAACACCAAGATTGCAACCTTTGCCGATAACACGGCAATCCTAGCAGTGAGAAGCTCAATGGTAGACTCGACGCAGAAACTACAATCTGCTACTGATCAAATAGCCAGGTGGACTCAAAGATGGAGATAAAACTGAATTCGGGCAAATCTGTACATATTGACCTTACAAATAAGTCTACCTCATACTCTCCTATATTAATATCAGGCACGGAAATGCAATGTGCTCATTTATCCAAGTATTTAGGTATGACCCTAGACGCCAAGCTTTTCCGGAAAGAGCAAATCAAAATCAAAAGAAATGGGGAAAATGGAATCGAAAAAGGTTTATCAATTAGTAACAAACTTCTTCTTTATAACCAAGTACTAAAACCAGTTTGGAACCATGGCGTTCAACTCTGGAGATAGGCCAGTCCAACTCAAATTGCAGTCATTCAACGCTTCCGGAACAAAGTTCTCAATAGTTATGTTACATCAGAAACAATAATTTTCATCGGGATCTAAGTATTCGTACCGTTCTGGAAGAGATAAGCTGCAGGAATGAATGAATGAATATTAGGCGTAAACGGCCCATACAGGACCTAAAGCCTAGCTTCTCCAACCATTCCATTGGTTGTGCGAAGTTATATTTTTGACACGAATGGAGGGACCTACAGTTTAATGCCGATTCCGAACGGAAATTTACTTTTGAGAACCTTCTCATGACATTTCTTACTCTTGGATGTTTTTCAGACATTCGCGAATAAATACTTTCAGGTGGTACAGGCCAGGATTTGCACCAGCGACCTCTCGCTTTGTGGTCCAACGCACGTAACCACTAAGCCACTGCACCCAAACTGCAGGAATCAAGCACACGAACAAAGACTCCAGGAGCATGCTGGCGAAGAACCAACAAGCCTTCTAAACGTTCATGGCGTGAGAAGGCTGCAATTCACAAGACCGTCGAACCTTGTCAGGCAACCGGACACTACAGGCCTAATCACACAAGCAACGAGATACGTCACTACCTTATCATTATTACGCAATGGTACCTGCTAACATAAATGATAAGAGAAGCTCATTGCAATATTACGGACAATTTACAAAAGTAAATTAAATTCCGATTGTAATAGTAAAATAAAAAGGACATTAACCCATATGTAACGGTTGAAGGACAAAGACGAAGAAGTGAAGCTGCTACGCCAATACCAAAGTTGACGTTAACTTTTCCAAATTCAACCGAAGGAGAGGTTCAAGGCTTCCTTCTTCATTTAAGGGTTGTTTTCACAATTTCAGTGGTATTTCTTTGGACGTCACAAGTTATTCAGCGATCGAACGATCCTGGTTAGTAGTTCATCGTACTATCCACTACGCCACTTCACCCACTGGTGGACCAGTAGGCATGCAGTAAGTGTAGAAAAATTATATTTTATATAAAAAGGACTAAAATACTGATCTTATTAAAAAATCCAAAAAAAAAAGAAAGAAATTACGCATACGTCTAGGTTTCACTAAAAGTCCCAAACAAATTCTCCAGCCATTTTCGTGCGAAGATATATTTTTGACACGCATGGAAGTCCCAAACAGGAATCATTAATTCCCACCATTCGCAAGTAATGATAGACTACAATTTCTTAACATTTTCTTTGTAACGGGTGATTTTTTTAATGTAGTTTATTTAAAAATTTAGTAAAATAGGCCTTCGCCAGTTACGTTTTAAAGACAACTTCATGTAAATGTTGTCCGCGGCTCCGTTTCAAATTGTCCATTCGGAAGGTCTAATTTTGCGTAAACTTTTCGAGCATTTCGGCCTGTATTCCACGAATTCCACGAATTACGCGTGTTATGTGATCCTGTAAGGCTTCAATCGTGTTCGGCTTGTCGTCACAACCTCAACCTCACAAGAAATAATAAACAGGCGCTAAATCGCATGATCTTGGCGGCCAACTCACAGGGCCATTTCAAGAGATAAGCTGCTCACCAAATTCATCCTTCAACACTTCCATTATCACGAACTGTGTGGCATGTGGCACCATCTTGATAAAATCACATGTCAACTAAGTTCAACTTATCCAACTGGGGCAAACAAAAATTCGCGTATCATGGCTCGATATAGTTTGGTCACGGTCGTCTTTGAAGAAAAATAGACCGATGATGCCACCAGCCCATAAACTACACCAAACTGTCATTTTCGGTAATTCCTTTATAGCATGTGGCTGTTCATCACTCCAGATGCGACAGTTTTGCTTTTTTACGTATCCGTTGAGCCAGAAATAAGACTCATCGCTGAACTGAAATTTTAATAATAAATTTCAATAATTTGCAATCGTTGCTCATTTGTAAGTCTTTCGATGATTAAATGGAAGAGTATAGACAGACAGATGACGCCATTACTAACCAGTGCTGCCAATCTGAAAAATTTAACTCCCAAAAAATCACCCTTTAGTTGTGGATGAGGTATTAGGCCAAGAGTTATCAAAAACCGGAAATTCGACTTTTTTCTAAGAAGCTTACGTTTCCGTTCAACTCTACTGCTCCGAGAATTGCCATTAGTGCCACGAATACAAAATTTCTTCAACATCTTTTGAGGTGATATCGAAAAATTCTTTTTAATGTACATGAGAGAGGTAGAGAAATATTCCGTCAACGACTAAGCTACTGACTGCGTAAGTGCTCAGTCACCATTTTGAGTTAGTAACTCAGTCGGGTTAACCTACTTTCGATTCTGAGCGGCTCCAAGCAGCAATATTTTCAGAATCAGAAACGCCCGACACTCCGGCGTATACGTAACTTTTTTCATCAACTCATTAAATTACACTGCAAAAAATATACTCTCCCCTCGGTTAATATTTTCCTCCATCAATTATCGTTCTTAAATTATTATACGCCCTCCATGACGCAGCAACACATAGTTAATCAATTTGATACAATTCAAACGGGGAGCAGTGGTAAATCAGGTGCTCCCATTTTCATTGCTCTTCTGATTCCAGAATCAGCATCATTTATACTCCAACATGAATTACAGTAGCTATCACATTAAATTCAACAAAACACACACATACAAACGTAACTACCCATCGACCTATCATAAATCACGACAGGAGCAAAAATGAGGTCGCCCTAATATCACCAAATCATTCATCTTATTCCGGACGTAAATATTTCTATATTTGTTTTAGTATTTTCTGCTTTTTTTTTGTGGATGGCATTTTTACCATTTTTTTTTTTTTTGGTTGTATAAAGTCAATCCATCAATTTGAATTTACCAAATCGAAATTTGATGGCCATAAAAAGGCTTTAAATCCATTAATAGAAAATCGAAGACGTAACGCTTCAGATACCATCCAAACAAAGAAAGCGCAAAAAATCAAAAAAAAAAAAAAAACCAAAACACGCACACCAAAAAATAAATACAAAAAAAAAAGGTCAACTAAGCGTTCCGTAATAATATATACGTTGATATATTGCTTTTCATCTGCGAGGAAGTCATGCCTAAGGGAATGTGTGTTACGCTACAAGCGTTATAGACTATAATTTATTGCGGCACATTTGTTCCCAATTTATCGAGCCTTTTTCTCGTTATATTAATGACTGTCGTCGTAGCTATTAGTGAAATCTACCGAAAGACAATACTATTGATTTTTTTTTTCGCTTTTGCGACATCGAATGGCCACTGCCAGGCTGTTGGTAAGACCAAGAGACAAATGACACCAGAGACAAGTCACTCTCTCGGCATAATATCCTTATCGCTATTAAAAGTTCTTAAGCAGATTGAATTGCTGAAACATATCTCCGAAAGGGAGAAGGGAGGAAAACTTGTAAACCTAACCAATATCGTTGTGATATACTTACTCTCCTTAAGCGGATTTACATGAAGCAATCAAATATACATCCAAACAGAGCGCAGTGTATGAGTTTGACTTTGCACAAATATTGAAAAGGACTCGTCGTCTTTTTCTTCTTCTTCTTCTAACAAAGAGCTGAACAAAAGTAGCTCCTAAAGATTTTGCATACAATTTCATCTTGTACTTGAATATTGTTCTTGGGGCTTGTTGTTGTGTTTTTGTATCTTTCGAGGACACGATGCCGCTGCTGTCTGTTCTGTTCTATTGAAATTGCTTTTAAATGCGAAACCGGTGGAGGAGAGTAAAAATGCATTCTTAGTCGTGTTGTTTCTGCTTTATTGCATTTTTTTTTTGTTGATGTTTTGTATTTTTTGATGACATCCTTTCGTATACCACTTTTCCATTGTCTACAACACGAGTGACTTTGGGTTGTAGCTACGCGCAATTTTACGTTGCAAATCTAGATGAAGCATCTCTTAAGTTAATGGAAAGAACTTTAGAGCGGAACCCCGCCCTCTCTATGCACTCGGGTTAGGTCTGAATTTCCATAGGAAACTACTACATTCGATATGGATTGCCGGAGCACTGTGAAATTAATTTCCTTCCGCATAAATCGAATTTTCCATTACATTTCAATAATTTTACCTCCGTCCATCCGTCATCGTCGTCCTCGTTGTGCTCGTCGTCATCGTCATCGTCGGTCGTTGTCGTCATAACGTTCTAAGGGAGGCACATGAACTCAAATGAGTATCGAAAATGTGAATAGTTTAGTCAAATTAGGTTATTGGGAGGTTGGTTGTGGCGGCGAGAGGCTGCTTGCTTGTGCTGAATTTTTGATTTACTGATGTAGGCTGAGGATTTAAATTTGTGTTGAACGTGGTTTAGTCATAACAAACGTGGAATAAATTACGAGTGAAGTGGTATCTATAGCTGGAATTTTGGGAGGTAGTAAGGTTGGAAGTTGTATCAGGTAATAATAGGAAGTGAATTTCGTTGAAACAGACAGAATGTGGCCAACATTTTTAACAAATAAAAAACTACTAAAAGGACTTGAAAGGATAAGTATTAGGGATTTCGAAATTTAAGGGTGATTTGTCAAGAGTTAAGTTTTTCAGGTTGGCGGCACCGGTTAGTCATGGCGTCCAAACGTATCGGTCAAAGTGAAAAGTTTTTAGTATACTATGCCTTTTAATAAAGAAAAGACTTACAATCGGGCAACGATTCCATATTATTGAAATTTATTATCAAAATTCGTGCTTTGTGATCCGCTGTTTTATTGAAAAATTGTGTTCAGCTATGAGGCTCATTTCTGGCTCAACGGATACGTAAATAAGCCAAACTGTCGCATCTGGAGTGATGAACAGCCACATGTCATATTTAATGACCCGTGGTCTATCTGAATTTGATTTTACACTACGCTCTAAAGTTCAAAAAAACAATTCATTTATTTATTATATTTTTTACAGATATTCTGACACAAGCCTTCTTCGTCCCTGATCGACTGAGCCCCAGCAAGTGTGTGTATGGCAAGTGATGTATGTGTTTCAAGTGTGTGTACCTGCAGTGGGCTGGCCATCATCCGGAGTTACAGATCTCCACACCATACAAGAATAACCGATGCATCCCGAAAAAAAAGACAGTTTCGGGTGGTTTATGGGCTGGTGGCATAATCGGTCCATTTTGCTTCAAAGACGACCTTGGAAGAAACATTACCGTCAACGGCGAACGATATCGAGCCATGATTCGCGACATGTGGTTGCATTAGCTTGTGAAAGAATGGAAATGTTGAAGGCCAAATTTGGGAGCAGCTTATTAAAATGGCCCTGTGAGTTGGCCGCCAAGATCACGCGACTTTACGCCTCTTGATTATTTCTTGTGGGGTTATGTAAAGTCTATATGGATAAGCCGAATGCGGTTGAAGCCTTACAGGATAACATAACACGCGTAGCTCGTGGAATATAGGCCGAAACGATCGAAGAGCATTTTGACCTTCCGAATGAAACGGAGCCGCGGACAACATTTAAGTGAAGTTGTCTTTAATACGAAAATGGCAAAGGCCTATTTATCGATTATAATAAAAATTTAGGATATTTGATGCAAATTTGAGTGTTTTATTCGATTTAAAAAAAAAAAAAAAAAAAATTAAAAAACTACTAAACTAAGGTTGTGGAAAGAAAAAATTCGGCAGAGGTTAAGGCAGTGGAACTGAAAGTGGAGCGTACACTAAACACTCAATCGATGAAAATGAGCAACATGCGTTGAATTATCGGAAAAAATATAGTTCAATTCAAATCAATTCGATCTGCCACAGAAGGCCCTACCAATGTAATGCAGTGAAGCAAACGATGTCACTACACGTATGCCAAATGCACATAAGATCGTCCTTGATTGGTGCAACAAGGTTTCTATACAAAGAGGAGATATTTAAATCGAAGCCAAATTTATACTATCAAAGAGTATTCCGAAGAGGTAAAATATTTGGGTGTGATCTAAGATAAAACATAAGGAAAGGCTACAGTCCGCTTGGGGCACTAAGAAGATGATGGATAGCATTTTACTTCATTCTATTATTAATTTATTAATATGTTGGAAAAATATTGGGTAAATATTTTGCTAAACATTTTTTTCGGTTTCTATGAAAATTTTCGAAGAAAACAGCATTGTAGTAAAAACGCCCACAAAAAGTAAGCGTGGCAAAAAAGCGTGGCGTGGCGTAGAAAAAACCGTTTTAAGGCTTAAGTTAGAGAGATAGAGTATTACAACCGTCACAAGATATGTAGGTACTGCCCCCTTTTATAAATTTTTCGTATAAAGTTTTTTGCCACGCCTACTTTTTGTTGGCGTTTTTCACTAAAATGGTGTTTTCTTCGAAAATTTTCATAAAAATTGAAAAAAAAAAATGTTTGACAATTTATTTATTTATTTTGGCCACGCCCACTTTTTGGGGGGGTTTTTTCAAAAAAATTATTTATTTTCTATAAATTTCATAGAATGAAATAAAATGCTATCCATCATCTTCCTAATGCTTTTTTCTTTGGGGTACATAGGGATAAGGATAGGGTATCATACTGTTCTACCTAAGCGGACTGTAGCTTTTCTTTATGTTTTATTTAACATTATAGATCAAATCTTTATAAATGAAACACCCCTTACTTGTCACGTCGCTTTGTTTAAGCCGGTACCCACTGTGCAGCGGTTTCAGAATCTGTCTTTTTGGGTAATTTTTCAAAATCTTCAAGTTTGAGTCGCCGTAAATGTCATGTACATGCGCTTTAAGCTTCTTTAAATTATTTCAAAATTGTTTCTTATTTTATTTTCTCAAAATTCGTCCATAGATTCAGAAAAAGAATACTCATAAATCCTTAATCAGTGCGAATTAAATTTTTTACCCTACAAACGGCTGTACACTTCCAAAGCTGGTTTCATCCTGTTTTAAAAGAATCAACCGAAATAAAATTATCGATTTTTCCCTCCCTCCGTTGAATTCCTATTTGTATTAGCAAGGTTTCTGGTATTTTCCCAATATGCACCTTGAATAAATCTCCTACTATCGAGAAGCAAAGAAATCGGCATTCAATTTATTTTTGTCCTACAGAAGGACCGCACACAATTTCCGGTGAGACAAGTATAAAATACAATGTCCATTGTTAAGTTGTTGTGTGTTTTTTTTCCCATTTTTTTTTTACCTAACAGCGCTGCAAGCTTAATGAATTTTTTTATCTGATGTCAGTTTTACAATTTATTTTACTCGAGCATCCAATACAAAGGTGGAAATTCTTTTTCCATTTTGGATTAAAAACCTATTAGGATAATAAAGAGAGGGATATATTTTATTGAATCTATTGCAAGCAACACAAAGACAGATGAATAGGTGTTGGTCATTCAGTTTTAGTTTTAGAAAAATGTATCTTAAAAAGATTCAAGGATATGTACATCGAACGTATGTTTATTTATATTAAAAGTGATACAGGTATTTTGTTTTTTTTTTTTTAATACGAAATGAATCCCATTTGAAACAATTACAAAGCTCAATGCAAAACGTACGTATTTACAACTAAATGTCAACATTGATGTAAGTAAAATTCTAAACTCGAAATTAATTTGAAAAACTCCATCAATGTCGAAAAAGGATTATATGCCAGCCAGAACTGATTCTAGATACACAATCCATGCGCGCATGCAAATAAATCATTAGTATGTGTTCGCATTTGTATGCTACGCTAACACTGTAATGAATTATGCAAATATTACACCTGAAAAGTTGGTGTTACTAGAAGTAAGTAATTAATTAGTTCAACCTCTACTGGGACGCGGCTGCAATGCTAGTGCAATGAATAAAATTTATTTCCCTACATACGGATGCGAGCATGCATATTCTATTCTGTCATCCTCATCTGCTCAGAATGTATGAATATGTAAGAAGAGAGGTGATTTCCTTATAAACGTTGTTTTCTGTGAAAATATTAGTTTTTTGTTTTTCGAAAATTAATTGGGAAAAGTGCCAAAAACAACGTGTTTGTTTGGAAAAGTACATTCTTGGGATTTTGCGATTTAGAAAGATTCTTTATAGAGAACAAAGAAGTGGTTAAGTAGTGACATAGCTCGATGCATAGAGAACTTAGCTTCTTTTCGGGACCCCTTGAACATGAACAAGATAACAAGTCTTAACATTCTGACAAGTATAGACTAGGTTTTTTTGGTCCGGATGGAATTTATCCAGTTTTTGCCAATGTTGAAAAGAATTTTCACCGCGGGATTGGCCTTGGCCTATATACCTTCCCCATGGCGAATGGTTAAAGTGGTTTTCATACCAAAAATTGGTAAGTCTGACTACACTCTAGCCAAAAGCTTTAGACCCATAAGTCTGTCTTCCTTCTTACTGAAAAGTTTGGAAAGACTCGTTGAGCTGCATGTGCGCAAAGTTGCTCTTCGATCACATCCTCCCCCTGAGATGCAACATGCCTATCAGCGCCGGAAAATCCTGCGAGACTGCGCTTCAAAACCTTGTTGGTAGGATTGATAGTGCTATTGACCGGAAGGAGTACGCGTTGGGCATTTTCGTCGATATTGAGGGTGCTTTTGATAATGCGACCTTTGACAGTATGTGTAACTCTGCCAGACAGCATGGTGTAGATGAAGCTTTGGTATTGTGGATTTAAGCAATGCTAATGTACAGGACGTTGGTAGCGGATGCAGATTGTGGCAAGTGCGTCATAACAGGAGTAAATAGGGGCTGCCTTCAAGGTGGTGTTCTGTCTCCCCTTCTATGGTGTATGGTGGTAGACTCTCTGCTTACGGCTCTCAATTTTCCTGGATACTACTCTCAAGCTTATGCGGATGATGTCGCCGTTCTTTCTGTCGGTTCCAACCTAGAGGCTGTCTGCTCACAAGCGCAGAGTTCTCTGGATTTGATCGATGTTTGTCGCACTAGTAATGGACTTTCAGTGAATCCTCTTAAAACCACGGCTGTCTCCATCCCCATATCCGATGAATTTAAATATCTGGGTGTATTCCTTTATAAAAACACTTCTATGGTCCAGGCATGCTGAATTGAAAACAGATAAAGCACTGTCGACCTTCTGACAGTGTAAAGGTGCTTTTGGTAAGACATGGGGCTTGTCTCCGAAACGGGTCCTTTGGATCTATACGGCCATGATTAGACCGCTACTCTCATACGCATCAGTTGTTTGGTGGAACAGGCTTTCGCGGAAACGTGTTACTGCTTCTTTTGCCAAACCCACCCGGCAAGCACCCCGGGCTCTGCTCTAGATGCTTTGATGAATCTTCCTCCCCTTGATTTATATATCATGGGGTGTACGCCATGCGCACTGGAATTTTGAAGAACTTGCTCGAGAATTCTCCTTTGACCCCTGTCTTATGGATATGCCGTCTGATGCAATGACACCAGAAATCCTTCTGCGAAAAAACTATCACGTCAACATCCACAGGTAACGGAATGGCTTCGGTCAGACTCTGAACCGTGGATTGAATGCCATCGTATTTTCACGGATGGCTCCTGGCTCTGGTGCTGGCGTCTTTGTGGAATGCGATGATATACGACTTCACTCTTTTAGAAAAAAAATTCCAGAATCGACTAGCTAAGGCTTCTTTACAGCTTCTATAAAGCTTTTAGTAGAAGCAACATTTTAACCAAAGTATTGCCTTTAATTAAAACTTCATTTAAACCTTTCAGAAGAATAATACGAAACTTTAAAAAGTAGCTATATTCGCTGGATGTAGTTATTCTATATATATTGAGTTCACCGGATAAGGCTTGCAAGGAGTTCCGAGTTGAAACTTAATGGAATACTTCATTTGTGGCTTGTAGAATTTTACCAGCGAAGTTATATATATGTACTTCTTTAGCGAAGATGGTGATGAAGTTTAAAATAATCAGAACCTCTGATAGAGTTTAAGAAAATTAATCCTGAAAGTCAGTAGCTGGCCCACAATGCTAAAGATCTTATCCAGCCACAACCAACAAGTATAGAAAAAAAAAGAAATAGCCGACGGACAGAACGGGAGTGGAGCTACAAATAAGAGAGTGTGGGTATATTAAAGGACCTCTATCGTAGTTAAGGGTATTATTGTAGAAATATTAGGCACGTGGCAAATATGAAATGGCAAAACATGGACGATCCAACATAGGGCCATTTGAAAATGGCTTACAATCAAATGTTAAGACTTGCAGAACTGTAGCAGTTGAATTTTGTAGACAGTACGGGAGTGGGTTGTGCAAAACGTTCAGATAAATCCACAAGTCCTAACTGAATCTTACATAGGCTGAAAGCTCAAACACTCGGATCGGCTCTTCGGCTCTTCCTTTCGTCGAACAATGCCTACTTTTCTTCTGTTCCGAAAAGCAAGAAGAAGCGACCCAAGCAATTTGAGAGATGTAAACCTCCTCAAGCTCTGCCTCCAAATTGAGCTAGTGCTTCTACCAGCAGGGATAGTAGTACTGATGGACGGAAAGTGTAAGTCGTGGACTTACCCACGAGTGTGTGAGCCGAGGAAGCACAAATGCACTTGTACTGATTGATGCAGGTGCTGTAACACCTTTGGACAGAGCTTTGCCGACGCGGACGTCTCCAATGGTATTTGTGTGTCAAAAAGACCACGTGTTGAACGCAGATCACCTAAGATGCTTACAAGCCCCTAAAGATGCACGCCTCGTATTAGTTTTTCGTTACTTTAGCATTTTCTGAGCGAATTTGAGAAAATTTCTCCCCACTCTTCAAAATTTGGGAAGTTATATGAAGTTACTTGGAAAAGTAAAGGAACAGACCTATTGAAATACTAGCAAGGACTAAAGGCGCGATCAGACAGTCATTCAAACTTCTTATCCAGATGACATCCTGACTTCACTATGACGTAGAATTTGTCATAAAGTGGTCATCCCATAATCTCCTGTCATTCCGGATGACATACCAGATGGCACTATTTCTACGTCATCCAGATGACTGATTTGATTGACTTCTCCTTGTGATCGCTTGTCAACGATATTAGGGCTGAATGACCAAATTTGTTTGGTAGCATGTCATCAAAATAACATAGTTCTGCGAATGACATCGCACGATTTTTCACAGCATTACACAGTTTAATTGATTTAAAAGTTAATTTCCATGATCTAAGAAATCTTCTGTTGCAAAATGAGTGACAACGACGGTGGATATGAATTGGGGTTGAAGAAGGCCAAAAACAAAACACCAACGGTTTCCTCAAAAATAAGGAGCCGGAAAAGTAATATTTTCTTGAGAACGTTGAGCAGACTCTGCTTTGATTGCAGCGGTTCGGTTAGATCCTGATTCTTTGGAAAGTAAACCGAAGGACTATAAAAATTCGACCTTCAAAATTTTCGCTTGACACGGACGTTTTCGTTTTTCGCGAACAACCCTAAATAGCTCTGTACAAAAATTTTAAATAAAATTACAAAGTGTCATCTTGTGTGATCGCCTATCATCCGGCTATGTCATCCAAATATGTCATCCGTATGACGAAGCAAGTGAGTTAGAGATAAATTGACACTCGGATGACCTAACGGATGACAGCGTGTGATCGGGTGTCATCTAGCAGATGAGATGCTCGCAAATGACGTGCAGATTATACCTAAAGAAGGGCACTTCTTCATCTTCTAGGGTTTGCCAAATTTCTTTATAAGAAATCTTTCCTTTTCTTGAGGGTTTACCTTGAGTGGCGGACAGATCCCTAACCAAATTTTAAGAGAGCATTCGCAACTAAAGACCATAAGCCAAGGACTGCAATTATTTGTTAAGTAACGGGTGATCCAAGTTGAGATACTTTTTTCAAAAGCCTTTTTTGACAGATCACGTGTGAGTCGTGTCATGTTATTTTTGTTTAGTATTGTTTGGCATTTCATAATGGAAAGACTTACGCGTGAACAACGTTTACAAATTGTTCAACTTTATTATGAAAATTCACGTTCTATGAGGAATGTGTTTCGTGCACTTCGCTCAACTTATGGTCAACATAATCGGCCTACAGAGCGTACTATTCGCAACACCATCACCCATTTTGAGACCCAGCATTCATTATTGGATAATATTCGACCGAATAGACCAAGTCCAGCACACTGTGAAAAAAATATAGCGGCCGTAGCTGAGAGTGTACACGAAGACCGTAGAGAGTCGATTCGGCGCCGTTCGCAGCAACTCGGACTGACGTATGGAACGACTTGGCGCATTTTACGTCAAGATCTTAAATTGAAAGCGTACAAAATACAGCTTGTGCAACAACTGAGCAACCTGAAGAGATTGAAGAACTGCCACTTCATCCAGAAAAAACAACGGTTTGGTGTGGTTTGTGGGCCGGTGGAATCATCGGTCCATATTTCTTTAAAAATTATGCCGGTGCGAACGTAACCGTCAATGGCGACCGTTATCGTGCCATGATAACCGACTATTTGATGCCTGAAATTGAAGCTCGTGATCTCGGCGACATTTGGTTTCAGCAAGACGGCGCCACTTCCCACACATCGCATCAATTAATGGACTTATTGAGAGAACATTTCGGTGAGAACATAATTTCACGTTTTGGGTCGGTCGATTGGCCACCAAGATCGTGTGATATCACACCGTTAGTCACTACAAACATCACGCGTGCCATTCGCCAGTTACCTGTCGAAATGCTCGAACGAGTAATCGAAAATTGGACTCAACGGATGGACCATCTGCGACGTAGCAACGGCCAACATATGATAGACATAATCTTCAAAAAATAAATGCCAAAGAATGTTCTTTCAAATGATAATAAAAATTCTCCATTAAATTTGAATTTTCTGGGTTTTTTTCTTTAAAAAAGTTGGGAACCTCGAAATGGATCACCCTTTATTAGGCCTAGGTTTAAGGTTTATGCTTTCGCTGAAGACTTCCAGATTTTGTAAGATGTCGCATTATCTCTAAGGATCTATATATTTTCTCCAAACTAAGCCCTGCAATCATGCAAAAGATCATCCAATTCCTCATCACTAAAGCGGTCAACACAAGCGAAAAAAAAAATCCCATACAAATGAAAAAAAAAACAAAAGAGAAATTACCTACTCAAATGTCATCATAAAACAAAATCAGGAATCATTTCGATTGATTGGTTTCCGATATGTCGTTTCAAGAATTTCCACTTCACTTGGGGCAGATCCCAGAATTGGTTGCAATTCTTTCTCAGAAATGAACAAAACTCCTTTCCTTATTGCCTCATTCCACAATATGCCCAGAAATAGTTCCATCGTTCATGTGTGTTTAACTCAAGCGTAAAACCCTCAAAAAACAAACCTGAACCAATTCATATGAAAGAATACCCAAGCTAAGTGAGCCAGAATTACAATAACAACAACAACCGAAGAGTAATGAAACGAATGGAATTCTAGTTTCCCAAAAGTAAACCTCATCGTCCTTCAAGTGAAACTTTCTCTTAGCAGTATCAGCAGCAGCAGTAGCAGCAACTCTGCCTTAAAGACAAAAGGTCCAAAGGGAATAAATCAAATTAATTTGCTGGGGCAATTCTAAGGAATAAAAGAAACTCCCTGCTCCATGATATAATTAAGAGAAATGTGTATGGAACAGAACAATGGACATGCGAAAGAGTTCATTGAAGTGGTGGCAATGGCATAGCAAGACGAGGTCCTCCGAATGAGTATGTGGAAATGACTTGAGTGTATAACCATCCATTTAGTGTAATAACGAGAAATCACTTCTAATTGCAAAGGGAAGGTGGTAGTAAGGAGAAACGAAAAGTCAATTCTTCTTGTGACTGTCATTCATCAGGCTAGAGTAAATGTGTCTTTGCCGTCACTAACTTTCTAGGAACACAAAAGACAAACCAACAAAATAATTTGAAGAACGAATTGGCATGCAGCCAAGAAGAGCAGCAAAATGTTGAAATTTAAATTTCTTTAATCCTTGCGGGGGCGGAAGCTCATGAATTCATTTGCAAATGCAAAGTCAGTTAAGTTGAATTCCGCTTCGGTCTCCTTATCCTGCTTTTGTATTATTTACATTTTGCATGTTGACTGGAATATTCGATACTTGGAAGGCTATCGTAGATACAATTACCTTTTCCATCGTACAGGAAGGTGGACTTTTTTTTTGTTGTTGTCCATTGGATTAGTTGTTTCATGATAAGTCAAAAGTAGGGAGAAGGACATGATGAACATTGGGATTTGGTTGAAAACAAAACAGAGTTAATAAAACTTATTTTTGTTTTTAAAGAAAAAGGCCTACTCGAGATCTGAATTAGCGCTGTAGCACATTGACAGTTCTGATGGGACTACTACACTACATCCGCAGATTCCCATCCGTCTTCCTAACGCCAAGAACTCAAATGAGAGTGCTTTTTAAACTGCGGTTTAAACAGTCTATCCCAGCTACTACCTCCCTGCACATAGCGGCCTAAACTTGTCGACGAAGATAGCTCTTGCTTTTTGCTTTCTTAATAATCGCCATCTCCTCCTCCTTCAATACGCTGCGCCATTTTTGAATTTTTTTTTCCGATCTACATGGGACTTTTGCGATATGCGAATGATATTTTGAAATTGCGTGCAGGCGTTATGTAGTTAGTTAATATTTTGCCTGCGCCCCTGGGTACTGAAATCAACGATTTTTCAATATTCGTAAGGATATATGAAGAAACACACGAAAACTCAAACACGACGAACCCTAACGACTTGATATCGAGTAGAGTTAATAGTTTTTCTGGTAAAATCTTTTCCCCCAGATAAGGTTAGTTGGGCAATTGGCTCATTTAAACCATTCAAAGCACCTGGTGGTGATGGTCGATTTCCAGCCCTTATACAAAAGTTTATGGACATCATACTACCGGCAATTGTTACTTTACTAAGAGGTAATTATAACTGGGGTCACATTCCTTTCTCATGAAGACAAGTGAATATTATTTTCATCCCCAAAAACGGCAATGCACCAATTTGTGAACCTTAATCATACAGACCTATCAGTCTAACATATTTTGTTTTTTTTTTAATTATGGAAAGACTTATAGATGTTCATATCAGAAGTCAGTTACAATTATCTAACCCTTTCACTCAAGTTAATTTGCCTACATAAAGGGAAAGTAGGTGCTCTTCAATATTTTGAAAGAAAGATAAAAAAAAAACACTTAAGTCAAAGGAAATTGTCTTATGTGCGTTCTTAAACGTTGAGCGTGCTTTCCGGATACGACGCGATTGCCAGGGTAAAAGTATCAAAGATTCCAAGAAACATATCCTCCTTCTCCGGTGGTGTACATTCGCCACTTCACTTGAGGCTCTTACCCATACAGATGTTCGTTAAGATGACAGCTGCCAGTTTAATCCGATAGACCTTGTGGGTCAATTAAAATACTTAAAGAAATCCCAAACATGGACATGTTCTACTGCATCTCTGATATTATTGGGAATCTATTCGAAGTTGAAATATTTGATGGGCCTAAATTGTCAAATGGTGTTCCGGCGCTAGATTCAAAAAGTCTGATTTAGTACACCGACGGATCAAAAATTAAAACTGGAGTTGGAGCAGGTATCTTTGTACCATCCATGCCATTGAGATTTGCGCAAAGTTGATTTCCCGAAAAGGAATTAAAGGTGCCAGAATTCACATCTTCTCGGATAGTCAAGCAGCATTACAGGCACTATCATCCAACACTGTGAATTCTGTGATAGAGAAGTGTTGCTATGATGCTTGCAAAACCTAGCCAAACATAACAAAGTTAAACTTGGATGGGCAACGAAACCGCAGATGAGCTGGCTAGATCGGGATCAGAATCTGCTTTCTTAGGACCAGAACCCTACTGCAGAGTCAAATGGGCTGCTGTTTTAAGGCTACTTATGCGAACAACAACAACTTCGTCTGCAACACTGGGAAAGTGTCCGGAGTTTAAGACACAAAAGATTAAGTAAGCTCTACTCCTTTAAGGAAATCATACTTAAAAAAAAAATATTAGGCGTAAACGGCCCATACAGGACCTAAAGCCTAGCTTCTCCAACCATTGTGTGTGCGAAGTTATATTTTTTGACACGAATTCCGAACGGCAATTTATTTTTGAGAAGCTTCTTATGACATTTCCTACTCTTGGATGTTTGTCATACGTTCGCAAGAGGTGGAGCAGCGAATAAAAACTTTCAGGTGGTTAAGGTCGGGATTTGAACCAGCGACATCTCGCTTAGTGGTCCAACGCACTTAACCACTAAGCCACTGCACCTACAATCATACTATGTAAGAAGGAGAATATTACGGAGCTGGTGGGCTTCCCCACAGGCCATTGCGGCCTAGGATATCATCTTAACAAAATTAACTCGTGCCCAGAGATTGAATTGTCGGTTCTCTCTAGAGGCTGATGAAAATTCGGAACATATCCTCTGTGATTTTCCTGCCTTCTGGACTCTCCAACTGAAGGCGTTGTGACATTCACTTGGGAAAACATTCGTTTCTCGCGAAAAAAAGGAAAATAATTCACTTAGGAGATGATTACTTCTGTGGAGAGAAGTTGTAATTCGTTAATTAATAGACCTTCGTTTCTTAGTTCTTGCAGAATGCTGGTGTCCCTCAAGGCTCTGTTTTGTCTCCGACTCTCTTTCTCATTTTGATCAATGACCTCCTGTCTGTCACTTCTAATCCAATCCATTCCTTTGCTGACGACAGTACCCTCATCTTCGGGCGTTGAACTGGAACGGCAACGTATGTTAAGCTCATTGAATTCCGATCTTGACAGCATACTTAAATGGGGTAAAAGCAACAGAGTGGAATTTAATGCTTCCAAAACGCAATGCTGTCTGCTAACCCCTAATTCTCTGCCATTATCCACGGATGGCACTTGCATCGCCGAAACCGAAAGACTTTCCATCCTCGGTATGTACGTTAACGACAAACTTCGTTGGAATGACCACATATTCGATGTCGCCAAGAACGCTGCGAAATGTCTAGGCTTCCTTAAGCGATGCAAGAAATATTTCACCCCTTCTGATCTGGCTAGAATCTACAAGGCGTTCTTTCGCCCAAAACTTGAGTACAACGCTCATATCTGATCTGGTGCACCAATGACATATTTGGAGCTACTTGACAGGATTCAAAATTTATTGGCGATCGAGATCATTTGACGCTCTTAGTCATCGTCGTGATGTCTCCTGTCTGTCATTGTTTTATCGGTACTTCCACCACAATTGCTCAAATGAAATAGCCAGTTGCATTCCACCCCTACAGCAATTCAACCGCAATACTCGCCATGCTAGGAATGCACATCAGTTTTCTAATCCTGCAGTTCCCTAATGCCCGCACTGTGTTACTTCATTATAAGGGTATCCAAAATCCCTTTAGTGCGCGTACATTTTAAAAAAAAAAAACAAAAAACTGTTGTCGTAGGCCTGAAATTATTGGCGATTTTGACTTGACCTCTCGCCAGGCGTTATGAATGGGACCACATTCCAGACTGCGAATTAAAAGTCGGACCACTGTAGGACAGGTCTTAGCTATTTGGAGCATGATTGTAAGAATCTCGTCGCCGCCACGGGTGGCTCAAGCATTTTATGTACGAAAAAGGTCAAATTAAGTGGTCTTAAATTGTTCGCGGACTCATGACTGAACATTTCCTATCTTAAGTATGAAAAATTCTCTTACATACATATCGCCCCAAGAAGACATGATTAAGGATGATGAAACCGTTTTTATAACCAAGAAGCACTTTACTCTTATGTCTCTGCAACATCATAAGGGAAAAGACTCTTAATTGCCCAGGAAATCTTTGATTCTTAACAGAGTATATTTTCAAATCGTGCAACATTGGCGCATGTAAGCAGAAGGAAGAATTGGAATGTGCTAGGGAGAGGACCTGGCTGAATCTTGCAAAATCTTTCAGGGATTTCTAAAGATTGAAAGTGTTCTTAAAAAGTCTTAGCTGAAAGTCTTGATGTCGTGAACGTTCCTAGTACCAGAGTTCCTATATAAAATTCCATTGAGAACCGCTTATTAGCTTTCTTATAAATCCTGTTGCAATAAATCGTGTTCTTTGTAATTCGGCATCTTGTCAGCCTTTAAGCTCCTTCCCTGTAGATTCATTGCCTAGCATTCCATAATTAATCGGAAATTAATCTCGATTCTTGTCTGGCCAGAGATGGCAGCATTTCATTATCATGGAGCCCACATGAGGTTGTTTGCTTAAGCTGCATGTGCATGTAATTGGCGGCAATTCATGCTGTTTATTGAATTTCGCGCGTCCTACCAAAACAAACTCTGATACATTCGCTTTGCGATTCCCTGGCACTTATTGGCGGCGTAGGTACAATATTCCTGAGACACTTGACACAACTAAACAAAAATAATTCGCACTCCCTTAGTGCGATCGTGATCAGACTTAACAAGGAGGTGAAAATGATTTATTATGAGTTTTGGTACTTGGTATCCGCTGCTAAATATCTATCAATTATTATTTTATAAAGTTCAAGTTTTTGCAAAATAAAGAGGATGTAATAAATTAAAAAGTGTTGTTTAGTAAAGAATATAGTGGGCGGATCCCACTCATCAGACTCGCCAGGCGTCCTGCCAGGCAGACCAACGACTGACACGCTAGACGTTCCGCTGGGCAGACTAACGTCGAACTGATTGACTCGCTAAGGGTTCCGCTAGGCAGTTAAACGACAAACCGGCATTCTTGCTAGGCGTTCGTCAGGCAGACAGACGACGTACGACAGTCACGCTAGGCGTCCCGCCAGGCTCACTCACACCCCGCACGCCCCTTACATTTCAAATATCTAGAAATATACGGCCTAGCGAGGTATCCGTCGGAACGGAAAATTGTACTCAACGCATACTCTGTCGGAAACCCTAATTACATTCGAGGTGTCCTATTTCAGAAAAGAATAAATAAAATGCGACGGCGCATTGAATTGACATGCGACAAATATTAGATTCTGATAGGGATGTGCAAAATTTACCGATATATCGAAAAGCCGATATATGTCGACGCATATTTGTATTTACAGTACTTTAAACTTTTATATGACGAGAGGAGGGAGGCATTTCATACTTAATATAAGAAATTATGCCAATAAGCTTGATAGCGTAAGTTAGAAACTAATTTTTGAGTTATCGATATTCACATTCAAAATATGTTGAATCGATAAATTTCGATATATTTTCGAAATAGCCATCTCTATGTTTGAACATACATTTTAAATAACCTAGTTGTCAAAAAAGTGCCAGAAATAAAAATGTGTGTTTTCAAAATGAACTAGAATAAAAATGGATACCGCAGCTTTATTTATGGAAGCAGAATCAAAAGCATTAAGGGCACGAAATAAAGAAAAAAAACGAGGATATCGAGAAACAAAAGTTAGATAAATGATCTGGCTGATGCGGCGTAAGTTATCCTAAATTATATTTGGAAAACTTAAAGAGTTTAGTTACATATTTAAAAATAAACTTTTCCCTTAACAAGTCTATATGAAAAAAAAAGACTAGCCTGCTTGGAGTAATAAATTGGATTTAAATAAATAAATAAATAAATAAAAAACGCAATTCAAAGTCAGCATTCAATTGGTCAGGAACTTCATCCCAAAATACAGCAAAAGCTTCTGGTATCTCCTACAAAAAACCGTCCAGAAGTTCATATTGCCAGGGGATTGTTTTTTTTATTTGCTCTTGTCCATAAATTCAAAAAAAAAAAAACTTTTCTATTTATTTTTAATTTCTATGCTTATCGGAAAAAAATTCCGCCACCACTTGTTGTCGGAGGATATTGGACAAAAAATTGTGTGAAACTGTCACAAATGTCACTAAAAATGCACTTCATCGCACTGCAACGTAGATCGTAGGCGTGAGTTATTTTCTGTCGAAACAATGTTCCGAAGAATACCTCGAAGCAAACATCCTCCGAATCGTAGGAAATCGGGGAATTTTCCGTTCCGACGGATACCTCGCTAAGGCCGATAATATGCAAACATGTACTTGTATACATACACACAGCACCAACCGGGGTCTTATCTAACATTTTCGGTCTGCGTGTGTGATGTTCATGCAGGATCGCTCTGGCAGAACCAAAATAGCTTCTAATACTGAGATTGGGCAAGCGTGCCCCATACCTGTAATATTAGAGCGGACGTAAAAGCTTCATTAGCTTTGTTTCAGTTGTCCGTTTATAAATCTTCGGCCGTGTCACATGCTACATGATAATGGGGCCAACCACTTTTATTTTCTTTTGATCTATCGGAGCTCCTCTCGTTCTTTGGCAGAATTGGAATACATCCAAATAAAATCAAATTCTCTATTGAACCGCACTGGAATACATAGATTAGGGTGTCCCAAAAAATTCAAAGTAATTTTTTTCCAATGCATACCCTCTCATTTTTTTCTTATTATATTAACACACTCCAAAATCAAATTTCATAGAATTTGGATCACAGCAACCCGTGCCGACTTGCAAAAACATAACAGTACTTGCATATATAGGGCGAGCACGCGCTTAGTCGTCTATGTTCATTATTAATTTCTTGTTTTTTTGTCAGTGAGCGTATTGTTTTGAGTCAAGAAACATGTCAGTGGAATTACGCAGTGCTAAAAAGGTCATATTTTTGGTAGGAGATGTAATCCATCAAATATCGGGTTCAAAACTTCCCTCCAACGGACAAGTTCTCCGAGTTTTTTTTATAACATTCGCGAAGTAAAACTAAGTGTTAATGAAAGTGCAAATCTAGTTATTCGGGAGTGTGTTATATTTTGGGAAAAGGCGCGAATACCCACAAAATCGACTCCTAATTGTGTTACAAAGCTTAATAAGTTATACCAAGTTTGGAGAGACTTACAACAAAATGCAAACAAAACACAGGACGTGTTCAAGCGGCGTCAACAAGATTTTACAAACAATTTAGATAATTTGTTTGACATTGCACACGCCGACGCGCTTCAATTGATGAAAATTGAAGAAGATAAAACTTTCTTGGAGCGCCAAAGAGAGCCAGGTCGACCCGGTTACTTTGCTGGAGTGGATAGAAAACTGGCAAACAAAGAGGAAAGGGCGCGACTTAGGGCTATTAAAGTGGAAAACTGGCGAATGAAATGTTTTTCGGCATCAACTTCTACAGCGGCGTCGTCACATGAACCTTTACAAGATGATTTATCTTCCAGTTCAAGCGAAAATATTGGTTCACAGGAAGATTTGTCATTTGTGATCGAGAATACGCAACCCGAGACTACTACTTCTGCTACTATTTCTACTAAATTGGTAAAGCAGAATGATTTAATAACTCCAAAATTAGTAGCTGCATTAGACAGATGCCAGCTGAGTGTGAGAGACTCTGTGTTTATCCGTCAAGCTACAATCGAAGCACTTGCTCATAATATCGATGATTTTCCGATCAGTAAGTCATCCATTCAACGAATACGTACGGAAAAAAGAAGAGAGCGTGCGGAAGCAATTAAAGTAGATTTCCAAAATGAAATACCAGGCTTTGTAACTGTTCACTGGGACGGAAAACTATTGCCTGCTCTGGATGCCCGAAAATGTAAAGAAGAACGTCTTCCTATAGTAATTTCGTATGGAAATAAGGAACAACTAATAGCTGTGCCGAAATTGGAGAGTTCGAGTGGCAAAGAACAGATGCAGGCTGTGTGGAATCTTGAAGATCAAGTACAGATTCTCTGCTGTGATACTACGGCCCCAAATACTGGTCGTATAAATGGTGCCTGTGTTCTCCTTGAGCAAAAACTTGACAGGGAGGTTCTTGTTTTTGCTTGTCGACACCACATTTACGAACTGGTACTAAAAAGTGTTTTTGAAGCTAACATCAGTCAAGTGACCACAAGCCCTGATATCCCAATACTCAAAAAGTTCAGAGAAAATTGGAAAATCGTCGACCCAAATAAGATCCAGTGCTATAGAAAGAACGTGGAAAAATACCTAACTGCTTCCAAAATTGAAGCACTGCTTGAATTCTATCGCATTGAACTGACAAAAAAATTAGTGAGGGATGACTATCGAGAGTTGATAGAACTCTCAATCATATTTTTAAACGGAGATAAAGAGCGAAAATTCAAAATTAGGCCTTCAAGTGCTATGCACCAAGCCCGATGGATGGCAAGAGCGATCTATTCACTGAAAATAGCGTTGCTGAGTTCTCAGTTTAAATTAACCAGCAAAGACAAGGCAGCTCTGGTAGACGTTTGCTTGTTTATTGTGATAGCTTATGTCAAGCCATGGCTGCAATGTATTTTGGCAGTAAAAGCACCTTACCAGGATTTGTGCTTTCTGAAGGCATTGAAGTCTTACGAATATATCGACAAAAGCATTTCGAAAGCAGCTCTACAGAAGTTCAGCCAACACTTATGGTATTTGACTGATGAAGTAGCGATCTTGTCACTCTTTGACGATGAGGTAGACCAAAAACTGTAAATTAACATTATGAAGAATTTGTCGAAAGAAAATATATCAACTTTTGGCAAACGATACATCCCATTGAATGAAGAACTTTGCGGTTCATTGTATGGTAAGTATGATATATTAATATTATTATTATGAAGATATTATAAAGTTCTTTCTTTATCTAATGTTATTTCACTGTAACTTATTCTAAATTTTTTTTATTTCAGAGAAAAACATAAATGATTTTATTTCAATGAAGAGTAAGGATTTGTTCTCTCGTCTCAGAATTGGTGACAGTTTTCTTCGTGAGTGTCCTTCAACATGGGAAACAAACGTCTCTTTTCTAGACGCCAAAAATACGGTTTTTCAATGCTCAGAGCGGTTAACGACACAGCAGAAAGGGCTGTTAAACTAATGCAAGATTTTCATGGTTTATTGACGGTTCAGGAGGAACAAAAACAATTTTTGTTACGTTGTGTACAAGAACACAGGAAGATCTACCCTGACTGTAAAAAAGAAACGTTAAAAAGAAAATATTGTTAAATAAAAAGCGTCGTAATAAAATATAATATACGATTTGAACAGGTTGGAACATGAATTCTTAAGATCCCCCAAAGTAATCCAGTACAAATACCCATATAGTAACTATATCATCAAGTCGGCACAACTTCCTGTTATTTTAGAGCTATAATATTTCATAATTGAGTTAATAGGACTAAATGGACAAAAAATGAAGGGTATGCGTTTTTAATTTCGCAAAAAAAAAATGCCTTGTGTCATGGGACACCCTAACATAGATACATAGTTCTATAGTCGTTTTCTTGCAAAAGTCACTAGAATAGATTTGCAAGGTTTGAAGGAGAATCATTCATTGTTTCACCATTGTAAAACATGAAGTTAACTTTTTTGAATGACATTTGTAGTGGTCAGGATGTGCTTATCACAATCGCCATGTCATCGGCATATCCAATGGGCTTATGGCAAATAGCCTCATCCTTGAAGACTAACTGGAAAACAATCGACGACTTTGACTCAGATTTAATGGACTTTCGCTATCGAGTCATATAGTAAGGGCAATTTCTTGGGAAAATAATGTCCTTGAGCTGCACCGACAGTCCTCAAAATTATCAAACTCGTTAGTAATGAGTAACTGAGCTAATTATTTCCTTCCCCGCTCTTATACCGGGTGATTTTTTAAGAGGTTTAGAACTTTTTTTAAAAAAAAAACACAAAAAATTCGAAAAAATGAATGAAATATTTATTTTAATCGATAGTTTGAACCTTGCAATTTAATGTTTAAAGATAATTTCATGCAAATGTTGACCGCGGCTGCGTCTCAGGTAGCCCATCCGCTGAGTCCAATTTTGGCATACTCTTTCACACATATCGGCCGGTATCTCACGAATGAATGCATGGATGTTGGCTTCCAGTGCGTCAATCGAAGCGGGCTTGTCCCTATACACATTAGCCTTGGCATACCCCCACAAAAAATAATCTAATGGTGTCAAATCGCACGATCTAGGCGGCCAATTGACCGGCCCGAAACGTGAAATTAACTGTTCACCAAACTCGCCTCGCAATTGCGCCATTGTTTCGCGTGCTGTGTGGCATGTGGCACCGTCTTGTTGAAACCACATATCATGCAAGTTAAGAACTTCCATTTCGGGCAAAAAAAAGTTGGTTATCATCGCTCGGTAGCGTTCACCATTGACAGTAACGCTGCGATTCGCATCATCTTTGAAGAAATATGGCCCAATAATGCCGCCGGCCCATAAACCGCACCAAACAGTGGCTTTTTCGGGATGCATTGGTAGCTGTTGCAATGCTTCTGGCTGATCTTCACTCCAAATGCGGCAATTTTGCTTATTTACGTACCCATTCAACCAAAAATGAGCCTCATCGCTGAACACAATTTTTCGATAAAAAAGCGGATCCTCGGCCAGCTTTCCAAGAGCCCATTCACCAAAAATTCGGCGTTGTGGTAGGTCGGCTGGCTTTAGTTCTTGCACCAGCTGTATCTTAAAAGGCTTTACGCCCAAATCCTTCTGCAAAATTTTCCACGTAGTGCTGTAACAAAGGCCTAACTGCTGGGAACGGCGCCGAATCGACATTTCGCGGTCTTCTGTCACACTAGCTGATACGGCCGCAATATTTTCTTCAATACGCACAGTACGTAAACGTGTTGGTGGTTTAATGTCCAACAAAGTAAATTTGGTGCGAAATTTGGTCACAATCTTCCGAATAGACTGCTCAGAAGGTCGAGAAGGCCGATCATAAAATGGAAGCAGCGCGCGATGAACATTTCGAACCGAGCACGAATTTTGATAGTAAAATTCAATAATTTGCAAGCGTTGTTCATTTGTAAGACGATCCATGGTTAAATTGCAAACCAAACTGAAGCTGTTTGACAGTGACACAAGGTACTAAACACACGTTAGCTGTCAAAACCAGTGTTGCCAAAACCAAACCAGCTAAAAAATCACCCTTTACATATGAAATAGAGAAAGCTTTTCACTTTTCAAATCGATTCCTAAGCTAAGCACCTTTTAAAGACTCCGATTAAAGTCATTCTAAATTCTATTGCTTCATGCAAAAGCGAAAAAAAAATAATTCTCATTGAAAGGGCTTACATCCCCTCTAACAACTCGCCTGCAAGAAGCTTTATATTTTGCAGTTAATCACATTAAACAAATCGAACATTATCCAAGTCTTTACAAGGAAGAAAAAATGAAACCCCAGAACAACAAACAATACTCGTCGCTCCGTTAAACAATCCTTCTTATACGAATGGAATTTTGTACCTTCACTTTAGCTGAATGTAATTATCTCATTTCCACTGAAATGATAGGATAATCCATTAATCAATCAATTAGGCTTATATCTCATGTGAATCAGAGCATATGACAAAGGATATTAATGCAGCGGACATAAGGAGATCCCTTTTAAATTTAATGCGCACACATTAATTTTACATTCCACTTAAAAGGGTTTCGCGATTATAGATTCCATCGGGATGCCGTTTATTAAGTGCTAGCGCAATAAAGTTAGTAAATAATTTAATGAAATGCTATGTATATTTTTTGCCGTTTCATTTGTTCTTAAGTGGAAAATTGTTTTGAATGGACATTCGCGATGGGCGGTGGAATGGTGTAAACTTACAAAATTAAATTTCAGAAAAAAATAAAGTGAAATAAAAAGGATTTTTCAAATGCGCACTAATAAAAACGAATCCCTGCGCTTCAACTTTGTTCTTCTCCATCAGAAGTTATGGAAGAGTGGTGCCAGGAGGAATCATAAAGAAAGTCCCAATGAGGATGGTTGCGACTGTAGTTTTTACGATAGGTAGCTACATTTTACATTGTAAAATATCTGCTGGCAACAAGCTGAAGTTGTGGGAATTTTTATGTGGTGATGAAATGCAGTATCAAAGTGGTTGTGTTAAAAATGAGTAAGACCAACTTGTCGGTATTTTTTTTTAGGACCACCATTCGATGTTAATGTCGTTTGTAAAAGTCTCAATCATGAGTGTCTGTGGAGACGACAAGGATATTTGTGGTGCGATCTTGGATCAAGATTTGGGTAATATGTTAACAAGAAACACTAAGCTTTAAAGACAGAGGATCAAAACAGAAATTTGCGGGAAATAGCTTAGCGACGTTTAAGCAACATGTAGAGGGAGTGACAATTACGACGCCATCAATTTTTTTTAATTTTTTTTTTTTTAATTTTCACAGAGCAAAATACAAAACACTACGTTCTCTAAGTGTAAGCTCTCAGTATCGCTTTACGCAACGGTTGTTTGTTGCGCGACTAAGCTTCATCTACCGATCTTCATCTTATAGACTATTTCAAGTAATTACAAATATAATTAATTTAAAGTTAATGCATTAATGGACTTTTTAAAATCTGCTCGCGACAAGCAAAAATCAATTTCGTTGCAAAATTCATTAAATGTGCTTATGCACCTTGTAATAGGCTCATTATTACCGTAATTGGTTCTATGCCTATCTGTATAAAATAAGCTTCTAACCCGCAGTGACCTTTGGGGAGCATATATATTTAAAAGAAAGATCAATTCTGGTGAATTAATATGATAATTAAGAATATCGCGAATAAACATGACGGAAGTTGCATCGCGTCTGAAACTTAAGGTTTGCAGACCAATTAATTTGCACCTTCTGCCATAATTAGGAAGCTCATCAAACATATTTAATTTACGAACCGCGTACCTCGTGAAGTTTTTTTTGGACTCTTTCGAATCTAAGTTCGTGAACTGCATATGGCGAATCCCAAATTACGGAACAATATTCTAAATAAGGTCTGACTAACGAGCAATAAATAATTTTAAGGCTATTTATATCTCTAAAGTCTTTACTATTACGTTTAAGGAAGCCTTACAATGAGTAAGACTTGGCAATGACATAATCATAATGAAAAAATAAACTTAACTTATTGTCAAATTGTTATTTATTGTTCTTTAGTAGCCCTAGATTGCCTTTCATCTCTAAAGGAGATGGCTGAGCAGTTCAACATTCACCTTTGTTGGGTGCCGGGGCATAGGGACGGACATTCCGGGTAACTGCAAGGCCGATGAACTCGCCAAACTTGGAACTACCCTCTCAAACTTGCCTGAAAAGGGCTCCTTAGGCACACCAGTTTCCACGTGCAAGCTCTGGTTTAAACTGGATGCATTAGAAAAAACTAATCACAGATGGACAAATGGTACTACTTGTCTGACAACGAAGCAGATTTGGCCTAGGCTGGATCTAAGACGCTCAAGGAGCTTGATTACCCTTAATCGATCGCACATTGGTGCTACAATTGGTGTCATAACTGGACACTGTTTGTTAGGCTGCTCTCTCTCGAAAGCGAAACCTCCATATGGGGGCCTTCTTCTATAATGATCTTAATGATCTAAACTCAACCGACCCAAAATGTCTCTCACGCTTTATTAGCTCCTCAAAATGGTTCAACGTGTAGGCAGAAACTTCAGATCCACGTGGTATCACAATGGACCTATATTGGTCTAAGTGAGTCAGACTTCTATCTGACTGCCACTTCAACCTAACCTAACCTAACCTATTGTCAAATATGACACCAAAATCTTTCACTTCATCAAAACGCTGAAGTCTAAGATCATTTATAAAATAATTATGCAAAATTTTAGTACTGATACGATATGCCGAAAAAACTTTACATTTAGAAATGTTAAGTTCCAAAGCATTACGATTGCACCACTCCGACAATCTATTAATATCTGACTGAAAACGAATGCAATCAGATACATTTTTTATCCGCGAAAATAATTTCAAATCATCGGCGAAAGTTAAAACATTACAAAATTGAAATATTTCATGAACATCATTTATAAATAATATAAATAGCAACGGGCCCAAATGACTGCCCTGTGGAACACCGGAAGTAACTTCTATAACGCGAGAAGTCAAACTATCGACTTTAACCATTTGCCTTCTATTAGTCAGGTAATTACGAAACCATTTTAGCATTGATGAATGAAAACCCAAAGACTTTAGCCTAGCTAAAAGAAGTGTGTGATGCACCCTGTCAAACGCTTTCGTAAAGTCAGTATAAAGAACATCAACTTGTAATCGTTCATCAAAACTATTAAATATATAATTAGTCAACAAAGCTAAATTAGTAGCACATATATAGAAAAAGTTGTAACAACAAGATCGCCGTTTCTAGTGGTGTTTTACAAATGGCGCTATTTGAATTCAGGTTATGAGTACCTCAGGAGACTTCTCAGAATACATCCTAAAAGGTTCCTTACTATACAGGACGTTCTGACTTAAGGCTTCTAGTACTACTTATTTATGGACATACCTTGAGACATTGCACATGCAACTCGCCAAGTGGGACATATAAAATGAGTTCAGTTCGAATATCGTATGTGATCAGAAAAAGTGTGATGTTCAATAATGGAGCAGTATCTCGGAGTAATGATGGGTAGCGAACTGGTTGAATTCAGGGGGCTCGTACGTGCATTCTGCAACTGAAGGTGGAATTTGGGTAAAAATTATTATAGATTTTTTAGTAGTTCAGAATTAATGCATTCATGAGCCTCTAATTTGGTTTTTATTCGACTTTCCTATTTTTGGTAAGCTTGTGATCAAAATCAGCGTTGCCACGAAGAAAGAAATATCGGAGACCTTTTGAGGGCCATTTTCAAAAAGTAAGGCCTGCTTTTCCATATAAAGGCGTAAAGGAGACAGGCCTGAAAACTCCTGGATCACACAAATGCAGAAACACCAGCACTTGATTGGCCTCAATGATGAAGTGATTCAAAATAGGGAAGCCTGCAGATATTTTTTGAGGTCGAAACGGCGAACCCCACAGACTGGCCAGTAGGAATCCATTGAAGTGGGAGGGTTATGATCCCTATAATCCTGATCATAATCTCATCGCTAAATGGAGAGAAGAGGAAGAATTTTTCGTTGAAAACATAAATTCATCCCGTCTATTTGTTCAATAATTCATTTCGCCACCAATTTCTTATGGTAACTAAACCGTTTAATCGAAATGTAATGTACCTCCGCCATCGTTGCTATGCTAGTTGGTACTAAGACGACGCTACAGTCCGGGATGCACCTGGACCTCAACCAATAAGACTCTTCAATTAGCACGGAAGAAACTTTCTCAAAATGACCAAAAATAACTTCATCCTCTTTAGAAAGGGTCTACACTTCGGATCTGCAGAGCAGAACTGGGACTATAAGTGTCATATATAGAGTTTCCATAGTTGTTTGGGAGCTAAAAAAAAGTGATTGGCAGATCTCATTCCTCGTTTCATAGAAATGTCGATTTCAGATGTGATAGCATAGTCGACTGATGGGGTCACGTTAGTTGATTCAGGTCCTTGACAAATGGTTCCAGGCTCTCGAAATAAGCCAGATAAGATCTAATACGCGATGGAAGGGAGACTGATAACTCAATAGTTTTAATAGGGTATCCTTCCTAGTGCAATGGAAAAAAAGGTGCTGAGGCATACATCATCAGGCATACACTTTCTTCCGACGAAATCTTGGAAATGAGTTGTTGTATGTTCTTTTTCGAGGCATCTCCTGTTGCCTTAAATAGTACTGCGAGTAGACCTTCCGACCTTACTGTCCTCACTTGATTTTAGTCGGGTGGATAGAATTTAACAAACCGAAATCCCTTACCAAAAAAAAATGGCTATGCAACATCGTGTATGTTTTATAGAAAACCCCTAATCATTTAAAGAAGGCAATGGAAATCCGTATCTAGTAGAATTCTTTTACAAATGCAAAAAAACGAGATATGAGGTTCGTTTTCAGTTGGTCCAAGGCTGCCATAACGCCAAAGGGGGCCAAATCTCTATATCGGTCAATATTTGGCAGCGCTGGTCTTAACGCTTGCCCTTTATTTCACTCTCACTATAGTCGTATAGTTCGACTTAAAAAAATATTTGCAAGCCTCCTGGTTTCGAAGATTATTGTGATTTGAACTATTAAGAGCCTACTTTTCTTCTACCCTTATTTGAAGGTATAGTAGCATCACATAAGAATAACACCTGAGTAAGTAATTTTTTAATTTGATTGAGATGAATTCTTGCACATGTGGGCTTCCTCTGATCCTTGAACTTCCAATTCGCACAGCTTATTATTTCTGCAGAGCAACTTCATCTCAGTATACTTTCCGTACATTGCGGGCCATGACTGTTAGTTGCTTCAAATCAATTCAATCACATTATCTTTCAACTAAATATCCTGAATGGATGGGATTGGTTAAAAGAACGCCGTCCCCTCCAAAATATCCACCCAAGCATTAAGTGCAGGGAAGTTTGATAGCTGTTTATAATGGCTCCATCTATTTTTCCTTCAAGTTGATAATTTATGAGCAAAATATTTAGGTCTTTACATAACGGCTTTGATTCGAAACTCTTCGGTGACTCCAGCGGGCACCTAATTCATGTCTTTGCTCCCTCGCTCATATCCAATATGTTTTTCTGGTACATTGTATATAACTTCTCGTTGTTCTCTTCACGATGACAATGCTTAAAGTGTGCTACTCTCCCGACCTTCGCAACAATCATATGATTGTATATCATCAATGTCCCATTTATAGACATGAGCCTCTTTTTATATCTTTTATAGGTCTGAAATGGTTCTTATCGGCCAGTACTTCCACCGATTTTGACATGATAGCATAGTATAGGGACCAGTTAATGTTTAATGAAAATCATCGAATCCTTTTGAGGTATTTCCTTCCTTCATAGCCGGAGATATAAACAGGGACAGAAAAGTGTAAATCGGCCTATTACGATTTCCGCTGAGACGGCTTATCCGAAGATAGATAAGGATTAGAAGCTTGGTCTCACGTGAGTGTTAAAGGAATAAAGAGAAAGAGAAACAAGCTAAGATAACTCAAAATCTTCCTCTTTAAATATGAATTTATTGACTAGCGTTATGTGGCTCCTGAACAACTAAGTTAAGGTGCTGGCTTTTTAAAAATAAATTCAACTTTAATGTGTCTTTCTCGAAAATATCGCATTAAAATTGAAAATTTTCCCAATAAAAGAAGAACTTTGTTGAACAAGGATATCAAATTGTTCTTTCGAATAAGATTTCCAATGAACCCATTATCCATTCCCTTTATTCACAGTCTTCAAATACTAGTTCCCGGAAAATCAATATCCATTCAAGCACATTTATAATGTCACAATATTTACCCGAACGCATAAAGGAGCACAGGATGCTCCTAATGCTGCTTCTGTTTTAACAAGTGCGCCTCAAAATTAATTATAACCAATAATTTATGCTGCAGGTGAAGAAAGTTTCCAGGTAAATGATGATGGCTATAAATTTCATACACAGTATCTTATTACCTACTAAGGGTCGTCGCATACACGTATGTAGGTACACATGCGAAATATTTCCTCATAACATACGAGTGAACCTATGTGCAGGAACCTAAAAGCGATTCCTACCTACTTACTGATGAATCTACAAAAGTGGAAGGACTTCAATTGACTTTCCTTTTAGTGACACAAATTTAGGAAGCAATTAAGTTGGCTATAAATTTTGACGACGAAGAAGGAGGTAGTCTGAATGAGTAATAATACTGAGAATGGATGGGTGTGGTCGTTACAGAATAGAAAAAGAACGATTCGATTTGAGAATTCCTACATAAGCGAAATTAGAAAGATTTAACGAGCTTCAAGGAGGTTGAATGTTTTTTTTTATTGTGTATTTGCAAATTCCTTAAATTTAACTAAACGACTCTTAGAACTGTTGTGTGGCTTTAAATTAAGTTTCCAATTAGCTTTCGCATGAGAGTGCGCAATTTGAGCTGCACATGAAGTTCATCAATTCAAATATGTTTGTTTCTTACGCGTGCAATGGCCGGGAACATCAATACATTCGTAGATGAAATTTCTCATTATAATGTGTAAATTGAGTGCCTTACCTACGTGTATCTGCTTATGAAGATGTCTGCGCTTAGTGGAAATTGATTGCATAAGTTGCAGGTGAGAGCCAATCACGCGATAGTTACGTCCAACGGCCAAAGTGCAATAGCTGTTCCTTAATTAATATGGTCTACGCAATAACTAATATCGATGATGATGGCACTGATAGGAACAGTAATTGAATGTTCACGAACATAGTCTTCATTACCAGTGTTCGTGGATTTAATTACGTAAAATATTACACAGATGCGGTTGTACGTAAGTTCGATACTTATGCACTGAATGTGGACGGAGGTATGAAAACTTTAAATGTTTTTATCGAAATGAACATTTTTAGAGATGAAATTTTTTAGGAGTGAGAACTTGGGAGGTTAAATATATAATCTTTGAAGGCATGAAAGCTATTTTAAGCCATCTTCATATTGGATTAGAATAAATTGTAAATAGTTCAGGGAGGCATGCGACTAAAACAATGTTGGGGGGCAAAATACAGGGTGTCCCACTTAAGCAGTATAATCCTTTAAGTGCATATCCCTTAAGGTCCGCCGAACAGAAATTGTATGGCGAAACGGTTCCACGGATGTTCATATATAAGGTTTTGGCAAATTTTTATTTTTTGCTTTTTTTTATGAAATTCACTTATCACTATTTTGCTAGGAAATAGTTCGAAGGATATTGGTCTTTTTTTGTACTAAGGATACTTTGGGACGGGGCTAAAAATACTGCATACTCAGTTTTTGGGAAAAAAGGTAATTTATAAAACCACCAATATCTCGAAAACTAACTAAGAGAACTCCAAACAATTTTACTGGTTTTTTTATACTATAAAGATGAACATACTTCGCATACTTTGATTTTTGAAATAATTTTTTTTCCATATAACGATTAAATTCAATTTCTCAAAAACGACTATAACGATTTTAATAATTTTTTTTATTTTGAACTACTATGTCAAGAGCGTCCAATGTGCAAAATTACAACAAAATCGTAAGTGCCGTTTTTGAGAAAATTTAATTTGTTAAAACCAAAAAGTAATTTAAATAAAATTGGTATTTGATCATATGGTATAATTCTTTTTAAGGCGATTCCAGAACGCTACTCAGGTACCGTATAACACAGCCGTGCACTTTATTTCTACGAGAATAAAGACAAAACCTTTTAATCCAAATCTAGGCTTCTCTTCGATCATAATGAATAATTTGTTGTTACCCTGTTCTCAAGTGAGTGACATTACGGTACATTTGTAAAGCTTTGGTAATAATTACCAATGCTGGAACTCTATTCTAATAATTTTTTGCTTTCTACAAACGTGTAAAGTTTGCAATCAGTACCGTTGACTTTTTTTTATTAATATTATTAAAATACTGTTAAGAAAAGGAAAGGGCCTCTCGTAGGACATATTTGGAAGCATATGAGGTGGCGCGAAAGTCATTGCACTATCGGAAGATGGTAACGGGTGATCCAAGTAGAGATACATTTTTCAATAGCCTTTTTTGACAGATCACGTGTGAGTCGTGTCATGCTGTCATGTTATTTTAGTTGAGTATTGTTTGGCATTTCATAATGGAAAGACTTACGCGTGAACAACGTTCACAAATTGTTCAACTTTATTATGAAAATTCACGTTCTGTGAGGAATGTGTTTCGTGCACTTCGCTCAACTTATGGTCAACATAATCGGCCTACTGAGCGTACTATTCGCAACACCATCACCCATTTTGAGACCCAGCATTCATTATTGGATAATATTCGACCGAATAGACCACGTCCAGCACGCTGTGAAGAAAATATAGCGGCCGTAGCTGAGAGTGTACACGAAGACCGTAGAGAGTCGATTCGGCGCCGCTCGCAGCAACTCGGACTGATGTATGGAACGACTTGGCGCATTTTACGTCAAGATCTTAAATTGAAAGCGTACAAAATACAGCTTGTGCAACAACTGAAGCCGCTCGACCTTCCCAAGCGACATCGCTTCGCTCTATGGGCTCTTGAAAAGTTCCAAGAAGATCCGACGTTTTCGAGGCAAATTTTATTTAGCGATGAGGCCCATTTCTGGCTCAATGGGTATGTAAACAAACAAAATTGCCGCATTTGGGACGAAGAGCAACATAAAGAGATTGAAGAACTGCCACTTCATCCAGAAAAAACAACGGTTTGGTGGGCCGGTGGAATCATCGGTCCATATTTCTTTAAAAATTATCGTGCCATGATAACCGACTATTTGATGCCTGAAATTGAAGCTCGTGATCTCGGCGACATTTGGTTTCAGCAAGACGGCGCAACTACCCACACATCGCATCAATCAATGGACTTATTGAGAGAACATTTCGGTGAGCACATCATTTCACGTTTTGGGCCGGTCGATTGGCCACCAAGATCGTGTGATATCACACCGTTAGACTTTTTCCTGTGGGGATATGTTAAGTCAAAAGCTTATGCCGACAAACCCGCTTCGATTCAGGCCTTGGAGGAAAACATCACGCGTGTCATTCGCCAGTTACCAGTCGAAATGCTCGAACGAGTGATCGAAAATTGGACTCAATGGATGGACCATCTGCGACGTAGCAACGGCCAACATTTGATAGACATAATCTTCAAAAAATAAATGCCAAAGAATGTTCTTTCAAATGATAATAAACATTCTCCATTAAATTTGAATTTTCTGTGTTTTTTTCTTTAAAAAAGTAGGGAATCCCGAAATGGATCACCCTTTATAATAAATGTTTATTCTACTTTGACATTTTTGAAGTAAACAGATACAAGATACAAGTCAGTACAAGGAAATGGGCCCCCTTGATAGGGTGACAATTAAGCATGATCCTTATTCTTTCGGCGTTCAAAAATCAGCTCGGACTAAACACGGGATACAACAGACACTAAAGAACACGGAATAATCGCCATTGTGAATCTCGACCATGAGGGAGACAACTTTTCATCGAAAATCATCAGTAACGACAAAGCCCATTTCCATATTTATGGATACATGAATAAGCAAAATTATCAATTCTGAGGCACCTATATCCTGTTTACGCTTGAGGCATTATCGGGCCTCTGATAGTTTTCCAAAATCCGTTCCACATGCTCGAAGACTTTCTCTTCACCATTGGATGAATTACGACTGGTTAAGATGTGGTCGGGAGCAACGAAACATAAGATGGGCCTTTCTTATGTTCCACAGACCATTGACGATGCTATTAACCGCCCTTTTGAAGCTTTTTTGTTGCTACTTCGACAGTTTCTCCCACAGCAAGTAGAGCAGTATCATCTGCAGGAGTTGCTATACTGCTTCACTTTCTGTAAAATTGCTGGTAAATATCAGGTATAGGTACTACTGGACTCAGTACACTACCTTGTGGTAAACCAGCTTTAATTCCTTTTAAGGTTGAGTTATTATAGACTGCTTCGGCAGGTACTTTTTAACTTTCTCGTATACATTAGTATATTAAAGAGAAAGTTATTGCGATCGTTCGGAAATTTCAAACTCAAACTCAGTATGAGGGATGATATTACGACTATATATACATATCTTTTGAAAAAGCGGTACTTGCCATACATTTTTTTTAACACTATTATTCTTGAAATTGTTGCAAGGATTTCTGTCTTTTATTGTACTAATCATATTTGGGATGGGGTCAAAAATTCTGCATACTCAGTTTTAGAAAAAAAAAATCGATTAACGGTAATTTATAAAACCACCAATATCTCGAAAACTAATAAAGGGAACTTCAAAAAAATTTACAGTTTTTTTTATACTATAAAGTCGAATAAATTTGCGTACTTCGATTTTTAAAATAATTTTTTTTTCATATAACGATTTTCTTAAATTTAAATTGGTTTTCTCAAAAACGGCTGTAACGATGTTGATAATTTTTTTTATTTTAAGTAATTATGACAAATGTGTCCAATGAGCGAAACTACATCAAAATAGTAGATGCCGTTTAGAGAAAAATAAATTTTTCATAACCTAAAAAGTAATTTAAATAAATTTGTCACCATTTATTTTGCGATTCAAAAATGCGTGTCATGTACCGAGAAAGTTTCGTATGACGCATTTTTTATTAAGACCATTAAAATACTGTTAAGAAGAGGAAAGGGCCCTGGAAAAAGGTTTGGAAGTATATGTGGCGGCGGTACAAGATCGAAATAATATTAGCAGGCTGGCAGTACCGCACAAGATCGAAACAACAGCAGCCTCCCATTACGGCAAAGTGACAGAAGATAGAAGCCGCCTGAACGAGAATAAAAAACGAGACGCCACGTTTTATCCATCTTTTTCTTTTTCTTTCTTCTTGATCGAGAGTTCGGCAGCGACACTCGTAGAGTTTACTCCGGATATATTTCATTTTAATTAAATAACTTTCCTTTGACAATCGTCTTTTATTTTTATTAGTTACGTGCTCCGCAGAGGCAACTAAATATACATAAAGTCATCGCACTATCAAAAAATGCTATAATATTTGCAAATGGCGGCAATTTGACATTTGTGAAGTAAACAGATTCAAAATACAAGTCAACAAGACATGAATCACTGTACTTCTAAGGAACATCGCCCTTGTGAATCTCGACCACGAGGGTGACAACTTTTCTGGCATATGACCGCCACGGATGGCTCGGACGTAGTCTAATCTGGAGGTCGAATTTTCGATCGTTTTGGGCTTATCGGCGTAGACCAGCGACTTCACATACCCCCACAGAAAATAGTTGAGCTAACGCCGCTTGAATCGCACGATCTTGGAGGCCAATTCACGGGTCCGTAACGTGAAACTATGCGGTTACCAAACGATGCGTTTACTTGTTGAAACCAGAGCTCCTGCACATCATGGTTGTTCAATTGATGAAAGAAAAAGTCAGTTACCGTAACGGTCACCATTGACTGTTACCTTCCGGCCAGCATCTTTTTTAAAGAAGTACAAACCAATTATTTCTAATATATATATATTACACCAAACAGTCAGTTTTTGTGGATGTAACGGTGTCCCAACATACACTTGAAGATGACGTATCTCTTCAATCAAAAGTGAGCTTCATCGCTAAACAAAATTCGTGCGATACGTATTTCGAACAGAATCATGATTTTCAAAATAAATTTGCACAATTTGGAAGCGTTGTTCGGGCGTCAGTCTAAAAATAAATCACTCTACAGCTGCCAAAATGGCCGCCAGTTAAAAAACACCCTTTATAAGACTCAAGAATCCTGGGGCACTGCTTTGTGGACTAGTCCATTTTGCCAACTCTTATCGAAAGCTAGCACAAGCTATAGTGGAGAAAATCTGTTTCCCTTATATTGCTTGTTCGATCTTGTCTGTGATTGCATGCACCTGATCAATCGCCCAATGTATATTTCTAAGCCCAGCGAATTTTACATTGGAAGTATCGAAATTGAGCGGTATGAGGTTACCTCGTCGGGTGGTTTGCCAGGCTTCGGAATCATTAATACCTCCGCGACTTTCCGCAACTCCGCTCGGGACATAACTTTTCATTCATGAGAAGATAGATAAAAATCAATTACCCAGACTAGTTTCCCCAGGATCAGAATCATATTTGCACATAAATAATTCAACTTCCAGCTCCACATCACATTAAATTAACAAAGCACTCCGCTATCCAGCGCACAAGGACAAAAATATATGCATCGCTATCACAGCAAACTGTTCTCATTTCCCTATCTACAAAATATTATGCACAAACTAATTGATCCAATAAGAATATTTATTAGACTTGGCAAATAATATGTAAGCAGACAAATAAGGATTAATGCTTAGTGTTAGCCTTGAAAGGACACACAGTGCAGAAACTTGCCACATACAGCCCGAGTTCATGTTCATGTATGCTCTATTCATATGCGAGCCAAGGACAAGCCTTGCGTTGGCACAACCATTCACTAAATGTTGTTCTACATTAAAATGATATAGAACAGCAACAGGAATATTAATAGCAGATTTGTAGTTGTTGTTGTTGTTGTGCTACAACAACATACGGATACATGCCATCCACATAACCCCGAACATAATATGCCTTTGGAAACTATGGCTATTTATTATATCCAAGAAATGCATTACAAGATTGTGTGGTTTTGATTTAAACCAATCTGCAACTGGGTATGAAGGTAGGTTGACTCCCCAACACAGAACTAGCGGTAATGGGGTGTACAAATTATTCCAATGATGACCTTTCTTTTCTTCGAACCGAACCACCATTAAAAGCAAACGACAGTTAAATAAATCAGGCAATTAAGCCTTTTATAGTCTCAAAAAGAAGGACGAACCTCATCAGTTAGTCATTAATGGGAGTTTTCAAGCGATTCAGATACTCAACCTGAGCCTCGTGGCGGCCATTATAAACAACTATATCTCAAGACAGTCCTTCGAAAGAACAAGATAACTTTATTTCCTTCCAAGTAATTAGAGCGGAGGTAAACATTTAAATGTTTTAAGTGTCGACATTGTTTTTTTTTTTTATATTGATTGATGTCTGTATAATGGCATTGGGATAGAATTTGAACAGAACGTGACATAGATCCCTAAAATTGTAATTAAGGCAACCAAAAAGAAGGACGAAAGGTTTTTTTTTTCTCTGAATACAATTAAAATTAAATTGTACAATTTAACAGTAGAGTCATCGTCCTTCAATTAAATTTTGCTCCTTCAAAGCTATGATCACATGCAGTCTCTTCTCTAATTGGACTGGAAAAGGAAAAGGACTAGAACTATAATAGTATTCTAGAGTGATACTATGTTCTTTATACCCTTTTAAGTGGTAAAAAATAGGGACTAACAAGTGTCGGAAAGTAAATCTCTATATATTTAAATTGGATTGACTTTTCACATTGGACTTGATGAATTCTATAGGAATTCTTTATCCTTGTTAGGCGAGAAGAGAAGAGAAGAAGAAAGAAAGAAAAAAAAATAAACAATATTATTGAGGCAACGTATTCCCTTTTTGAAAATTTGTTTTGAGTAACCTTTGATGTTGGAGAGCCTTTTAGACGGATGTAGCTACCTTCCCACATGAATGGCACTTAGAGTGGAGTAAGAGAGTGCGAGAGTTTTCTTTTCTGCTGATGCCTTTTGACAAGGATATAGCTATATCCTGAATTGAAATGTTAAAAATAAATGATGACGTTTTCATTTTTTAAGAGAGAATGTATTTCACAACGATATACTTGGAGATACTGTGAAGTGAGAATGACTTCGCCGCGTGACACTGTGAATTGGTTATGGAGTTACTCAAAGATGCTGTTCGAATGGGAATGTTATAAATAATTTAAGACGAGACACATGTGGGTAGAAAGATAGTTGAATTTTAAATAGAGAAATGACTTTATGCCTTAGACATGAGAAAAGGGTTTAAGGACGGTCTTACTATGCAGGTGGGCAGTCATTGTGTCTGTTAGTCTGTCTGTGAGTTGGACTTGGATTGACTGGTCTCTTGTTTACAAAACAAATCGATTTTGGAAAATTGGTTAAGTGGTGGACAGCAACATTCGTATCATCACTCCGATTACATATATTAAACAAACTTACGTAGTAAGTTTACATTTAAGTCTATTTCTTTTTTTTTGGTCTTTTTGGTTTAGTATGAGAAACGAGATAATGGACTAGAAGTTGCAACCATGGGTTCATTCTGTACCAAGATGGGAACGAAATCCTCCATGACGTTCCAGATGTAGTTTCGGCCAAAGGGATTTCAAATCCAATACCCCCGCTTCGAAAGACAAGGCGACCAAATTTGTCACTTTTATGAGGTCAAACCGGAGAGCAGAAGGGAGTGGCAGCAAAAGTGGTTACGTTATGACTCCTCGTTCATGATCATAAATTTATAACCTCTCGATCGAACTCCAAAAACATAGGTTAGGTTAGGTTAGGTCAGGATGAAATGGCTGGACCGGTTTACTCCGCATAACCTTACATCCATGGCGTTTGTCCTAGATGAAAGTTATTTTGACAGTTTTTGATGAGGTGATCGGATAGTGGTCATAGCTAACATTTTATCCTTAGGATTCATATTTACAGGAGAAGTAAAAGAAGTGGTAAAAATCGCCAGCGACTTGCACCAGTATGACTTCGTACCCGTATGACACTTATATCCAGTGACTAGCATTATTCCAATACAGATTCATAACTTAATTTTCGTGCACAAAGGCATAATTTATTGCTTTTGTTGGCGATCATATTTAACATTTCATCACCGAACAGCGAACGAAGGAACGGGGGTGGAATCTCTGTTTTGTCTGTATGCTTGCATTTGTACTTTGGAAGCATTTAATTCTACTCTATTAGTTTTACCCCACTTAAGAATGCTGTTAAGATCAGAATTTAATGAGCTTAACATACCCGAAGATGAGGGACGTGAATCATAAAACGAATATGCGAAGCTAATGGTACTGTCATCAGACTTGCTTATTCGGCTGGCTATATCCCGTTCGGTTCGGTTCCGCTATCCGTTGAAAAAATAATTCCAAAATATTGCAAACTCTACACTCTCAACCGGTTGTCCAGCAATGTATCATTTTTATTTTTGCAGAATTTTATTTAATTTTCTGCTCAACGATGACTGCTTCCCTCTCCACATTAGTTAACATTTGGTGAAGGTCCAATATTCTATGAGATAGCAAGCATACATCGTCGGCATAGTCCAGATGTTAGATTTCGGATGTAAGAGTCTGCCGAATTCCTCCCGCATTAAGCACATCGCTAATCACTTATAAAAATAATATAAGAAGTTCGCTTTGCTGCAATAACAGCGTACGATGAAGCTCATCACTGGTACTTACCTCATCTTCGCCGGACTAGTCCGTTCTCTTAAAAGAACCGAATTTACCAACACCACCAAATACTCTAGAGCTCCGTCCGCAGTTTTAAATCTATTGTTAAAAATGTGACTCGTATATTTTTTAAAAAAATTATAGTATTATACAAACAAACACTAAGAACACATGTTCAAAAAAATTTCATAACAGAAACCATATTTTCTTATAAAGGGTCCGCCAAATAACTTTTTTTTTTTGAAAATGCTATAAAAAAACTACTGAATATTTTCTCAAATTTCTTATTTTATTTGAATGTACAATCCTTCCGGTTAATAATGGAAAATAATTTCATTCAAATGGCTGCCTCGGCTGGCCATGCAGTAGCCTAAACGATCGGTCCAATTTGTAAGCACATTATCGATTGTGTGCAGCTGTATTTCACCAATGGCTTCACGAATATTGTCCTTTAAATCGTCAATTGTCTCTGGCATATCGGCGTAACACTTATCTTTTACGGCACCCCACAAATAATAGTGCAACGGTGCTAAATCGCAGCTCCGCGGTGGCCAAACGACATCAGCTCTGCGGCTGAAAATGCGATCTTCAAAAACAGGACGCAAAACATCGAGTGTAGCTTCGGCTGTGTGGCACGTAGCGCCGTCCTGTTGAAACCAAATGTTGCCAATATCCTCCTCTTCAATTTTTGTGAACAAAAATTCTTTCAACATGGCCCGATAACGATCGCCATTGACTGTAACGGCCACTCCTTGCTCATTTTCGAAGAAAAATGGCCCAATTATGCCTCTGGACCAAAATCCGCACCAAACAGTGACTCGTTTTGGGTATATCGGCTTTTCAATGTATGCGTGCGGGTTTTCTGTGCCCCAAATGCGACAATTTTGCTTGTTTACATACCCGCCAAGATCAAAATGAGCTTCATCTGAAAAGATGATTTTTTTTTTGGCAAAATCGGTATCTTCTCTAAGTCGATCGCAGGCCCACTTAGCGAAGCGAAAATGCATTGGATGGTAAGTTGGCTTCAACTCCTGAACCAATTGGACTTTGTATGGCGTCATACCAAGGTCTTTATGCAAAATTCGTCTCATTGACGGAGCTGACGGTGCTTCTCTTCTTCCAAAATCCGTACGCAATTTTCGCACACATTCTGCAACATTAAATAATAACTAATAAGATAAAACTAATTATCTGTCAAATCAGACATGAGCTAAGTGTTACCATTCGCGAAATAAGCACTAGTTGAAAAAAAAAACGTTAGATGGCGGACCCTTTACATATTTTGATGATCTACGCAAACGACTGAATTTAGATAGACATTTTTACCTGAAAGGAAGCTGCATTTTACCATTTTTAAGCACTTCTGAAATACACAAAACTAACCTGGTACTCTGGCTAGTGACGTGCGAATGTTTCCCTATAGTACATCAAAAAAGAGTCAGCACATACTCATCTGCACCAATAATAGTGGGAGGCAATTTCTCTCTACAAGTGTTTAATAAGTAACGGTATGTGGAATACTACCAGTGCGATCAACAGTCACTAGAACTTGGGGATTTTTATTGTAAACTTGAGAAATTTGACTCTTATAACTTTCGATTTCAGAAGTTGAGGATACCAACAGTTACATAACTCACGATTTTCTCAACTCCCCGAAACAGTGGAAGTTTGCCGAGAAAACTTGGGATTTTTATTGAATTTCTGTTTATTCGCTCTAGTTGTTGACGTTTGGCACTTGCCATTGGATGTCTAAAATAAATTTAAATTAAAAAGAAAAATTCAAAATAAAGTATGGGTTAATAAATATTGTGCATTTAAACCGACAACTGGTCGTTGTGCTTCCTCAACAACGACGTGGATGCCCCTGCCGATATGATTACAAATTTAATTCACCTGGGTATGAAACGCTTTATCCCTAACAGGATAAAGTGTATCAGACCTAAGGAAATCGAGTGGTGTGACTTGAGCTGTAAAGAAGCTATCAAGGCCAAAGAGGCAACTTTTCGGTCATTTAAGGCCAACCCAACGTTGAGGCAAAAAATACTACAAAGTCCCTCCGGTAGTAAAAACTTTTGGTCGTTTGTTAAGAATATTAAAAATTCGGCCTCGTCATCTATCCCGACACTCATTTGCAATGGCACTCCAGCTGTCATTTCAAAGGCATTTGACAGAGTTTGGCATCAAGCTCTCTTGTCGAAAATGCGTGCATTTGGGATCGATGTAACTTTTCTTCAATGGATTAGAAATTGCAGACGGTTTCAAGTCTGCAACTCACCAAATAAATGCTGGTGTCCCTCAAAGCTCTGTTTTGTCTCCGACTCTCTTTCTCATTTTTATCAATGACCTCCTGTCTGTCACTTCTAATCCAATCCATTCCTTTGCTGATGACAGTACCCTCAGCTTTACATATTCGTTTCCTGGGGAACGCCCCTCATCTTCGGGCTTTGAACTGGAACGGCAACGTATGTTAAGCTCATTGAATTCCGATCTTGACAGCATACTTAAATGGGGTAAAACCAACAGAGTGGAATTTAATGCTTCAAAACGCAATACTGTCTGCTGTCATTGAAGCGAACCCCTAATTCTCTGCCATTATCCATGGATGGCACTTGCATCGCCGAAACCGAAAGACTTTCCATCCTTGGTATGTGCGTTAACGACAAACTTCGTTGGAATGACCACATATTCGATGTCGCCAAGAACGCTGCGAAATGTCTAGGCTTTCTTAAGCGATGCAAGAAATATTTCACCCCTTCTGATCTGGCTACAATCTACAAGGCGTTCATTCGCCCAAAACTTGAGTACAACGCTCATATCTGGTCTGGTGCACCAATAACATATTTGGAGCTACTTGAAACGGAGCGGTGAAATTTATTGGCGAGCGAGACATCACGAAATCATTTGACTCTCTTAGTCATCGTCGCAATGTCTCCTGCCTGTCATTGTTTTATCGGTACTTCCACCACAAGTGCTCAAATGAAATAACCAATTGCATTCCACCCCTACAGCAATTCAACCGCAATACTCGCCATGCTAGGAATGCACATCAGTTTACCCTCAAGCCTGTATTAGGACGTACAGTGAAATACAAGGATTCGTTTCTCAACCGTACAATACGAATGTGGAATGCTCTACCCCGCTTTGTTTTTCCCTCACATTACAGTTTACAGACATTTAAAAGCAACGTGCTTCGGTATCTCCTTTTTTCTAATCCTTCACTTCCCTAATGCCAGCACTGTGTTACTTCATTTAAAAGGGTATCCAAAATCCCTTTAGTGCGCGTACATTATAAAAAAAAAAAAACATGTTCGGGTAAAAATGGTAGTGAATACGCACCTATAATTCAGGAATGTGTTGGTTCGTCAAAACAAAATATTCGCGCGTTACAAATATAAAAACGTAATGTTTCCTGCTAATTATTTTTGGGAGAAGCTGCATCATGGGAGAATTTAGCATCATCATTGACGATGAGGAAGCTGTTGAAATGTTTGTACTTCAAAGATGGCAATACAAGATGCTTCCATGTGTTAATTTAAACAAATGGGACGACTGCGACTGCATCTATCTATTTCGTCACTCAAAGCGGACAACAATGATGGTGCTTGAACAGATGAACGTTGCAATTCTTGGATTCCATTTTAATGTTCTGTGAGAATGTTGAGTTTCACTTGATTTGAATTGCTTTTGCTGTCGCTGTAATTGGATTTGATATGCGACATAACCTTGCGGTGAATTTCATCGTAAGAGCACAGAAACACTGATTAGCAATAGGAATAGGATGTGAAAAACACAGCAATTTCTAAATGTTCAAACTCAAACCAGAGCTTAGCGCAAAATAATTGAGCAATCCAATATCAAAAATGACGAACGAACGAGAGTAGAGAACAGAAATTATTATGTGGCATTTGTCACAAATATCTCTGAGAATTTTTCAAAACAGCCTGATAGATAACTTTGGATTTTCAACTTCCACTTAGAGAGTTAAAATAGTGAATAAATCCATTTTTCAACATGCCCGTTTAACTCTCGAACTGACAATGAGTTCACCTTCTATCCTAGCCACCTCTCGAGTTTTAAACAAGTTGAACAATAGTGAATACAACGGACCTGAATGGGTAAAAGCTAGGTACACAAAGAAAATATATACAACTGATACTGTTGTGGGTTATGTTTTTCATACTTATACATGTCGTGAATGACTGGCTGAGAGTGTTCCATCGCATGCACTATAAGAAGTAATAAGACAGTGGTTATTTTTGAATCTAAATATCTCTTAATTGTCCATTAGTTCCCTTTCCAAAGCCAACGGATTCTGTTTTTGTCTTTCCCTCGTCCTGATGTTTAATTTAATTTTTTTATTGCATTCTATAGCTCGAATGACCACCATTAAGTGCACATCGTTCTTACTTCACGGAGTAGAAAATTAAATGAAGTGGCAAAGACTAAGTACGGTTGGTAGAGAGGAGGTTGGTTGATACATATACATAGAAGCACCGTGTGACAAGCTGTTACCGCAATAAGCGTTCATTTGGGCGTCATTTACGTTTCACCGTCTGGTGGACCACTTGATGAAAGACCTCACCGGCAAATGATATTAAGCTTTCGCTGCAAGTTCAGAGTAGAATGCAGAATATCCACAGAATATCATTACGCGTTTAAAAAGGAACAAAAAATGTATATCTATAAAAACCCCGTCCCCGACAACTGACGATAAAAGAAATTTCGTGAATGGACATGATTTTGTTTTTTTTTTTTTTTGCCTCGAAGTTGAACGAGGTTAAAGAAAAGACTCGATTACTGTGCACCTGCAGTATCTTTTTTTTTTATTTTTTGAATATTAATCTGCAGGAAGACGAGATTAATCAGATTCGTTTTGGTAAGGTAAAGGACATTATATATTATATTTTAAAATGAAATGTCCTTTTTATTTTAATGAGGTCGATGCACCAGCGGGCATCTTGGGTTTTATTAAATAAAAATGAGGCGGAGGCCAGGGAACATAAAAGTTGTGGGATGGGAACTTGAGTCGCATTTAATGTTGTTTCAGATTAAGGCGAGTGGTGGGCATTTAAATTATTTTGCGATTTCGTAATAAACGCTTAATGCGTTGTGTTATTCAAGAAGTTCTAAAGCTAATTATTTGGACTCAAACTAAGAGCCAAACTTACCGAGTACGATTTTAGGATTCTTCGGAGTTGAAAGGACAAAGGACCAAGTATTGGGTATGCGTTGTCCGATAGTTTTCATAGCTATACTACTGTCTTAAAGATGCAAAGTGATCGCATTGTACGGATGATATTAGTGTTGCTGTCTCAGGTAGGCACCTCAGAAGGCTTCTTTGGTCTGCATGCGCTGCTTTTATTAACTTCATAAGCCTAACTTTCTCTGATGAAGCTAAATATATGGGTCTGATGTTAAACAAACAGTCAAGCAAGAAGCCGAATGCCCAAAAAATAAAACCACAGTATCACTTCTTCTTACAAAATAGCTTGTGAAAACAATTGGGGCCTTCAACAAACATCTTATAAAAATCTCGGTCATAAGATTGATATAGATATAGAAAAATAGATCTTTTGTACTTCTTCTGAGCGATTAATTAGTGTTTTGGTTTGGCGACAATCCTAGGTCTTTGATGAACCTTACGATTGTTGAGGTCGATTTGATTAGTCCTTTGCCTTTTCCGGATCTTTGCATCTTTGCCTCTTCCGGATCGCAGAGGATTTGTTCTGCCGATTCTGCACAGAACTTTTCCTTATTTTCATGAGATGATGGTTCGTTAAGCAGTGATCTGTGAGGAAGTCAGTTACGATATCAGCGTGTCACATTTGCTTAGAAAGAGGTAATAAAGAGCGCGTTTTTTTTTGGCAAAGCATGCATTTTCTAGCATAGCGTAATCCTTGGATAGATTTACATTAGGATATACGCATTTGGTGTTCCCATGTATTGAGTTCTAATTTGATATTGCTGGTTGTCCACAAAAGGGCTCTGGGCGAATGAATGGGATGAAGAGCCTTAACAGGCGGGCTCAAATCAGCCGCTTCATTACCAAAAATTGCTTTGTTTCCTGGGACCTACTAGAGAGTCACTCTGTTTTAAGCGGTAAGTTGTTTTGGGGTAGTTTGGCAGTTCCAAACAAGAAGAGAGTTGAACTTCATTTCGACTTAAAGCATAATGTTGCGCATAGTTCGACGTCGTATACTTCTGCTTGGAAGATTGATGCTGTGTGGCCTAGAGGAGCTTAAATTTTGCAGTGATACCTGCTCCAACATCTGTTGGCATTTATGATCTGCTTACCAGACTGAATGGGACTGGTCCAATCTAGGGCCTCCAGTTTCCCACACCGAACGGTCCGGTATAGTTATGTTGAGTTGTCGATAAAAGTTGACTTTTGTGGGCTTGAGGTCGGTAACTTCAATCGAAGTGCTATGTATAATTAGAGTTTAAGATTCTTAAGTGTCCTGTGTTAGATCACCTTGTTTAAATTTTTTCGAGAAGTGGAGTTTTATTGCACTTGCTACAGCCCAATACTAGAGCTAAAGCTGAATACGTGACAATAGGTAAGATTATGGTTTGGTATTTCCAATTTATTTTATTTGGACGTAATCCCTATTTTTTAATAAAGAGTTTGTGTTTGATGTGTTTTCTAGAAGAGCATTTTTAGTAAGCTTATAATCAGGTGCGATATTTTACTTCCTTTGAGAATGATATGAGAGTGTTAGGAGGATGTTATTCCGTTTCCTGGTGAAAGGAACAACTGCTGTTTTAAAGGGTTTAACAAAAAGACAAAGGTCTTGAAATGGCTCAGTTAAAGCGAATAATGGCGATAAACTTAGCATAGTTCAAAGATCAACGTGTTTATGCATTGGCGAAGCCCTACGAACAACTTCGTCCATTGCACTTGTCATTTTCGTAAAGCTACATCAAAGCGCACTAATAAAGCAATTGGCCACACTTCATTCTAAATGAATTCGGGACCCATCGACAAATCAATTACACTATCCCCCAACATTAATATGAAGAATTCTTCCATTTTACCATCATATATCGGTCATTCTTGGATAAGGTGCAGTCATGGAAGACACATCGATCCACGTGTGGTTTTTTTTTCGCCATAGACTAAATGTTAGTCTCTTCTTTCCTTTCGTCCATTTACTGCTTTTCAGGCGGAAATAATGTCGATCAAAGAAGTCTCATGTTGGTTGAGAGATACGTGATATCCTTAAAGGATATATTTTGGTATTTCTATGACCCCAGTACTGATATTAATATATATTACTGAAAGGATTGGTATAGTTTAAAGGTCAAATGTGGGATCAGTGTCATGGTAGACAAAAACAGCTCAAATTTTAGACCTAATTTTTTTTTTCTTTAGAAAAGGATCGATTAAGTTATTACCGGACATGATGCAGCATCTCAATTGTAATCCTACACAAATATAGCTGGTCTCTAGAGATTCTTCTTCTATTGACAGATTCGCCCTTACCTTTTGGAAAGGAATATTGTTCTTTGAATATTTTGCCATCTTATTACTTAAATCACTTAAACGAAGGGAAATGTTAATAATAATAATAATAATAATATTAATTTAAGAATGATACTACCCCGAAACCAAGGCGGGAGAGGTTTAATCGATATCATTGCGTTACAACATCAGCAAAAGGTAAATATAAGAAACTATTTTACGTCAACGCCCGAAGAACTGGCAAGGATTGTTATACGTGCAGACCACAACTTTACGCCACTGAACTTGATTGTAAAAAGCTTAAAGAAACTTGGAAATTTAAAGTCTTACACGGAAAAAACCCAAAGGGGTTAGCTAAGCCATATCGATGCTGAAAGCTTAAATCTGGGGCTAAAAAAAGAATTCCTATTTTCAGAAAGTGAAGGATTTGCTATTGCCATCCAAAATAAAGTAATCCGAACAAAAAAGTTTAGAAAACATATTCTAAGGGAAGAAAACATCTAGTGATGAACATAGGCGATGCGGTTCTATGAGGTTTTACCTTTTTACATATAGACAGCGATGCAAAGATACTATTCCAAGACCTAGCGCAACGCTTTAATCTTATTTCAAAGAAAGCGGTGTACTACGAATATGAACAGCTTCCTTCGGTCGAATATTATCCAATAATGAATGCTGGGTTTCAAAATGGGTGATGGTGTGGCGAATAGTACGCTCAGTAGGCCGATTATGTTGACAATAAGTTGAGCGAAGTGCACGAAACACATTCCTCACAGAACCTGAATTTTCATAATAAAGTTGAACAATTTGTAAACGTTGTTCACGCGTAAGTCTTTCCATTATGAAATGCCAAACAATACTAAACAAAAATAACATGACAGCATGACACGACTCACACGTGATCTGTCAAAAAAGGCTATTGAAAAAAGTATCTCTACTTGGATCACCCGTTAGTATCGAAATATACGACATCGCGATATCACTAAACCACAGCATTGAGTCCACAATCAGTACCGAAAATCAATAAAAACACGGATTTAGCAAATGAAATGCAAAAGATTGTAACAAGCAAATAGCGTCAGTTTCCACCCAATATTTATCTCAGTCACTTGATTAGTTCCTAACACTCCCAGGAAGTCTCAAACAGTAGAAAAAGAAACACAATCTAGAACCCATGCAAAGACCATTTATACTAGCAACCTGCAACTCAGTTAGATGATTCAAGCAATAATATCCGAAATAAATAGAAGCACCTAATCCTTTCGCTTAGGCCGGGATAGAGATTCAGAAATTTAGAACCATATAATAATAAAAAAAAAAATAATAATATTGCAGTACACTGAGCCCTTCTGGTCTATTGTGCACCCTATAGGGCCTTGGATAGGTTTGTTTTCTCTTCCCGAGCCCCCTCACTGTGTAGTTCTTAGAGAGGGAATCCCACTCAACGTACATCATCCAATTCAGTTTCTTTTATAAATCTGTGAATAAGTTGTGGATCCATGGTTGGAAAATCCTCATCTTGAATTTGGTGTTTTTCAAAATGTTTAAACCTTTTTTTGGTTAGTGCCCCGTAGGATTCCAGTATGTGATTTACAGTTTCGGAGGTCTAATTGCAGAATCTGCAGAGAACTTAATCTGAAATACCTATTTTTTTAGATGTTCCCTGAGTTTACAATGTCCCGCGAGGGAACCAGTTAAGATGAGTAGGTTATTTTTTCGAAGACTGATGCATTCCCCAAATTTAATCTTCTAAAAATTTCTTGGCTTATGTCAGACCTTAAAGATTCTGAAAGGTTCTGGCCTTTTTTTTTCTTTTTTCAATTTCCTAAATTCTTCACATTGCAGGCCCTATGAAGGGTTCTGCTGTCCCTTGTCTCGCTAGAGTTTGCCGTCTCATTTCCAATAATGGGCACATGGCCTTTTATCCAGCAGTAGGATACTCTATTTTCCTTGCATAGACAAAGAAGTTCCCTACTTTGGTTCCTCTCTCAGTTCACAAACCATCCGTATCCCTCTTTAAAGCGTGGTTGCTCTATAAATATAAAAAAGTTAGGCGTAAACGGCCCATTTACAACCCAAAGCCTAGCTTCTCCAACCACTGTGTGTGCGAAGATTTATTTTTTGACGGGAATGGTAGGTCCCAGTTTTAAGGCCGATTCCGAACGGGAATTCATTTTGACATTTCGTTCTCTTGGATGTTTGTCAGGCGTTCGCAAGAGGTGGCGCAGCGAATTAAAACTTTCAGGTGTTACAGGTCGGGATTTGAAACAGCGACCTCTCGCTTAGTGGTCCAACGCACTTAATCACTAAGCCACTGCATCCACAAAAGTCTCAGCGCTCAGTCTATGTCAAATGTTAAACCCCCACCATGGGCCAACATTGGAAGCAAAAACAACGCGACTATTGTTACAGAAATTTTTTTTATGTTGGAAAACCTCGTGGTACAAATTATTCGCTTCCAAACTCAATTGAATATAATTTTTCAATAAGTAGCTTCTTCCAAGGAACCACAATCAAATATTTTTTCACTCCTTAAAACTCCTTCGAAATTGCATCACTGCGGTCCTAAATAAAGCATCCTTTTCCATCTTATGAATGACCACTCAAACCTTGATCATTGTATCAAAGTATGCACAAGGGAATTTCTTTGATATTTTTACTGTTCGCTCCCTTCATACGAGTCTTATGTATATCAATAAAATGGGACTGTAAAAGTCAAACCGCTAACACAGTGTGCTATAACTTGAAATAGATTTCACCAAACATGAAGCAAAGTAATAAATTATTTTCTCTCCAACAGAAAGAAGACTGTGTAGTGCTCCATCCAGCAAAAGGACTTTACTTCAGTTCAGTTAGGTTCAGTTTGGCAAAGAAGTTAAAGTTGAGTGTGTAAGTATTCTTTGTTGGGGGGAAAGAGCGAGGGAGGGAATAATTCAAATTTATGTTTCATTGCTCAGCAAGGAGTTTTATTTTCAATTACTGAGAAGAAATTATTGTCGACTGTGTCAAATATATCATGCGATCCTGTCGTCGGAAGTTGTGGTTTTTTTTTCAATTTTTATTTCACCAAATTTTTTTTTTGAGAGAGAGAGTGAGATAAAAAGAAGAACTTTTTTTATATTGTTGGTCCATTGGTTAAGGAGAGAGTCTAGCAAACGGAAAATGGGAAGATAAAGTGGAATCAGATAAAATATTCATTAGGCCCGTGAGGAGAGAAGCCTAAGAGGCTCTATAATGCGGAAATGGTTTTGTAAACGTAGCAAAACCAACCGAACGGGATTTGGCAGGAGGGAATTTTATTTTATTTTTTTTCCTATTTTTTTGTCGTCCTCAGTTGCAGCTTAATCATTATTAGGCGGTGGGAAAATTATGGAATTCCATTTGGGGAGTTATTACCTCGAGGCGGCGAGAAGGACTCTTCTTAATTTAAACGACTTTCAGTTTTGGGTGTTTGCAGTGCGGTATATTTTATTTTTGTCTGCTTAAACCTCCTCGTGCAGCGTCAGAATGAAAAAGAAAATAATGTTTTATTGTATTTTGCTGGGGTTTAATTAGGTATCAGAAAAACTCGTTAATGTCGCTGTATGATGGGCGCCATCAAAGTTCGAAATCCTTTTTAGATCTCGGGCGGAATATCTTTGATTTGGCCATCCCTATTGAAATCCGAAGAGAAATTCGGTCAAATCTAAACTGCATAAAATACACCACCCGAAAGTAGATTTAACTGTAAATAATGAGGTATTCCTTCGAAAGGCTTATGAAGACACACCTTTTAGGGAATCGCGCCCAGCTAGTTACACCTAAAAATTCTTTCCAACTCACCAACTAAGGAGGCTGACAGGAGGTATCTTCTACAGTCATAGTGCTCACCCTACTAACACAGCAAAATACTATTTTCACTACCAGTGGTGAACCATGTCCTACTAACTACGTAACATCGAAACTTAAATTCGATGGAACTTTCTCTATAAGCTTCGCGGTTACATGAATTTTGGCCCCAATGAACAATGGCCCCAAACAATTATATGGGAAACAACAACACGAAAATTTCTGTGATATGGGGCCATTTTTAATTTTTTAGTTTGGGGCCAAAATTCATTATAAAAAATTACCTCAAACTTTGGGAAAAAATACCACTTTTCCTTTTTTGTACGTTTGGGGCTATTTCTCATTTTGAAAAATAATTTTAATTTTTGGCGCCATTGTACATTTTTGGTTTGGGGCTTCGCATCGAGCTTGAAATGGGAGTCACATAGGGAAAAAAGAGTTCGAAGAAACTATATTCACGGACAGTTCTTCAATGGACAGAAACAGGCGGCTATCTGCGTTGAGTCTGGTCGCGATCAAAGCTCTCTATTCAACCGTGACTAATCCAAGCCCAGCTTATTGAGGTCTGCAGCAAGACATTGGTCCGAGCTATGTTCGACATCACTCTCGTGTGGTTTCGGTTGTTACGGATTTTTTTTTAATTTTTAAACTTTTCTCTACCATCTCTGCTCCTTCATGTGCGGAATTCTGGGTGTAAAACTTAACGGAGCATAGTTAACTTATAAACGTAATCTTGATATGAAACTGAACGAAATAAATGACAGCGAAATTCATTCCAATCGTTTTGTGGACTCTCTCGTTTCTTGTATATCGGGTGCCGCGGGGATCCTTCAACGGTCTAGAAGGTTGAAGAGAAAGCAACAATGGTATGATTGGGAGTGTGAAGTTGCTAAGTTCTAATGTCCTAAGTTATGCTCTCCCATATGTTACAGTGGACTCACTAGACAACGTCATTTGGTTGCAGGAATTTTGCAACGTATTATACCATTGTAATTTAAATAAATCACTAGGAGAAGACCGCATTCCCTACGAGTTTTTTAAGTTTGCAACAACTTTTTTCCTTCATGAACACCGTTACGAAAATTTTTACTGGAATTATCTTAAAACCCCATAACAGATTATACATACATAGATAAGGGCAAAAAGCTCTATGCATTCTCTGTCGATTTAAGGCAGCTTTCGATACTATCGACAGGAAGGCTTTATTTTACAAGCTAAGCAATTAAGGAGTATCGACGAAAGTTCTAAAAATCATACAAAGCCTGTACAGAGCTGCGGTATGGAATGTAAAGCAACTATCCAACTGGTTTAAATCAGAAATGGGGGTTAAGCAAGGCTGCCTCCTGAGTCCACTACTTTTTTTTAATCTTCCTTGACGACCTTACAACATTCCTACAGGGCTGAATCGAATTCAATGGAATTCGTTTAAAACTTCTACTTTATGCGGATGATATTGTCATCCTGGCTGAGACTCCAACAATGATGCAAGAGATGATGAATATACCGCAGCAATACTGCACCATGTGGAACCTCAAAGTCAACGTTGGAAAATCAAAACTAATGGTGATCCGAAATGGATCTGGGAGGTACTCAAGCCGGGAAAAATGGTTTTGGAAAATTGAGGAAGTTGAGATTGTTAAGACTTACAATTACCTTGGAGTAACCTTAACATCTACAAATTCATTCAAGTACCATCTTCAAGATAAACTTAAAGAATCGAAAAGGGCAATCAACTGCAATTGGAAGGAGATACTTGGCAAGTATCTTAAGATAGAAAATCTTTAGACTTCCAGTAAACACCCCAAATTATATGTTCCATCTAGAAACAGGTCTGCCTCCTTTGTACATCTTTACAATGAGGTTGCATATGCAGTACATATTGAAAGCAATGGCGCTACCAAGCCACCGACTTCCACATATAGTGGCGAAACACGCAATATATAGACAGCTTCAATTTTTCGAAGAATGGTCCAGATTGAGCGCAGAACACAATATACCGTTAACAGAGTACAACGCAGATTTGTGAAAAGGATGTAAGGAGCTTTTAAGGAAAATTGATGAATCTCATCGTGCGGAGTGTAGGACAAAAGCACAGCTGAGTGCAACCAGGTGTACCTATCGAATACTCAAGAAATAACGTCAGAGGAGAACTTCTTCATTTAAATTATATGCCACTAGAGCGGAAAGCAATCCAGAATGCAGCTTATGTAATCTACATAAGTTTTGAGTCGCAAAATTAATCGAAAATTAATGGTGAGAAATTTATTTAAATCACTTTTAAGGTTTTAAAAATGTTTATTTTCTCAAAAACGGCACATACTATTTTGATGTAATTTCGTACATTGGACACTTTTAACATAATTGTTCGAAATACAAAATATTATCAAAATCCCTGGAACCGTTTTTAAAAAAACGAATTTAATTTAAATTTATGAAAAAAATATTTCAACAATCAAAGTATGCAAATTTTTTGATTTTTGGAGTTCGCTTTATTAGTTTTAGAGATATTGGCGGTTTTATAAATTAACGTTAGTCGATTTTTTTTTCCAAAAACTGAGTATGCACAAATTGTAACCCCATCACTAGTATCGTTAGTACCAAAAAAGACCAAAATCCCTGGAACCATTTTCCAGAAAAATAGTGACAAGTGAATTTCACAAAACAAATTGTATGGCAGGTACCATTATTTCAAATGATGAAGCAAAAAACAAAAAGATGCCCCGAAATGTGACCCCAAAAAACTTTGAAGCTAATCCGTCGAACCGTTCCGTAATACGGCGCCCGGACAGACAGATAGACCGACGGATGGCATTGGCGGACCCACCTTTTTGGACTTGTCTATAGTCGTAATATCATCCCTCATAATCAGTTTGAGTTCGAAATTGCCGCACGATCGCAATAACTTTCTCTTTAGTCTACTAATGTATATGAGAAAGTTAATAGGAGATATAATTCTTAACCAGTCCAAGACCAACACCAAACCACTGTATAAAAATATGAAAAAAACGTATTAATTGTATAATTTAGCCTACTTTTTATTGATTACATATGTAGGTCGGTAGGAAAGGGAGTGCTGATCGTAGTCGGCTCTTGCATGTGCGCTACAATTTTGAGAAGATTTTTAGTTCCCTCGTACCTGCACTCAACCGCCCAAGGTGATTACCGTATCAAGTTGGAGGCGATAGTTTTGATTCTTCATCATCAGCGCCGATGTGTGTAAAGAATTGGACTCACACGAAATCGAAAAAAAAACAGCGCTACGAAGATTAGTGTCCACCCTCCCCACTCTGCGCCGCTAACGACGTGTCAAACGAGCGAAAATTATATTTGCCTACGGCCGAAAGCCACTCCAAGCACTCACTAACCTCGCTCTTCAAGTTTTACACAAGCATCTTCAATAGTCAACAACCTTTTCGCCATCACAACTATTGGAGAGTTTCCGCCACACCACACTCGCTATGCTCCACAATCCAACCCAACGATCATAATTACAGCGAGAGAGCACCCGATAGTTGATTAGTTGGTACTCTGTAGGTCGGCTGCAAGGTGTGGTGTTTCTGAGAGTCGACTAACGCATTTCGGTGTCAGTGGACTCTCGGTGGCGCATGTGCGCCATGTTGGCGGCTGCTGGGTGCTGCTAATGGAGTTGGGGGCACATCACCCCCGATTATACTTAGTATTAGTTTGGTAATTTTAAGTAGCATAAGTTAGATTTTAAGTTTTCAATGTATAGTCGTAATTAGTTTTAATTTGTTAGTTTTAAATAAAAATAAACTAATAAAGGAGTCAAGTTTTTAAAATAAATTTTCTTGTAAAAAAAAATTATATTTAAATAATAAAAATTGTATTATTAATTAAGGCCGTAAGGTAATAGTATTAAGTGATATAGTTAAGTTTAGAGCGTCCGCATAAGGACCAGTAATCTAGAATAAGTATCCTGTTTATTTTAAGTTAGATTTAATCATTTTTGTCTAGTTTGTAAGCTTTATTGAAAGAAAATAAAAAATGGATTTAAAATTGAAAAAATTAAAGAGCACCCGATAGTCCAGTTAAGGAGCGGATCGATCGGGGAATTGAACACGGTCCTGGCAGTGTGCTAAGTGCTTGTGGTACCGGGAATTGCCCGATTGTAAGACGTATGAAAAAGTGGATTTTGTGCTGTGATAATTTTTTTTCTTATATGAAATGTTTAAATATGTGATTAATATTCCCCAAGTTTAAGCCACTAAGTGAAAAGCGCAAAAATTTACAGACAATTAAGTCTAAATATCTCTATAGGATATATTAACCTTTAAATTTTTTATATATGTCAATTAAAATTTTCCTAATTTAACCTAATATATAACCTAAAAGTGAAATAGTGGTGATAGTTTGGCCGTAATTTATATAATCTTTTTATATATACATAATCCCCAGCAGTTACATTGATCTGCAGCAGTCAGAAGATGTACACAATCTCTGGATAAGTGGTGGGTTTTTTTTTGTTATCTATCTTTCGCTAAGCGAGCGCTATCCTAATTTTGGTTTAAATTAATTTTTTTTGTGATGTTTTACTAGCACAAGTTTCTTCAAAATTGGATATATATTTATATTTTTTTCCCCCATATTACCAATAGTAGACATTAAAATTCAATCTATGAATTCTCCTACTTCAACGTAATTATAAATATATTTAGATTTATCTTAATTTGAAATGTATGATATGTGACGGGGTTATGTGTGGTAGTGTTCGAGACTTCCGTTTTTATCATTTAGAGTAGATGTGATTTCCTATTAATTTAGGGACAGTTCCATAGATGTTTAGAGTACGTGGACTGTCATGGCGTTCGCGAAGTTTGTGAGTAAGGAGGGAAACAGCAGAGTCCGGGCGTTCAAGGTATGCATTTTTACATAAAATCTTGGCATGAAAAAAATTGTTTTTTTTGCTGCGTCTGGCTGTCTTTGGACGAGACCCATGCCCCCATCCGATTTTACCTAGCTGTGCATATGCAAGCATGCCAAGTGCTAGTCTTTACAGGTCTTTACACGGCTTCTAAGAAGTGAAACACGGTCATAGGTCCACAGAGGGTAATAAGAGAGTAACCCATGATGTGGCCAGACTTGGTTATCTGTTCTCCATGCATCACTGGCGGAGGAAGTCTATCCCCCGCCACGATGTGATTGTGTCCGGCGATAGATGTGGCCCACTTATAACAAGTCTAGAAAATTGGTACACGTCGATATGCTGGAGGCCATATGTATCAGCATCTGGCGCAGATGCCTGCTCGCTAACCCTGTTTTATATTATTCTTTGTGGGTGTTCGGCTTGTAATTCTTTGATGACCTTAGGCATAGAATTTACCTACATAATTTCTTTTCTTAATTCCAAGAGATATAAGATTTGAAGCTCACACTCTCACACTCTTTTCTTTTCTCACAGGTTCTGTGGTAGCAATAAAATAAAAGGCGTCGAAGTATCAAGGGGCACGGTAGTGCCCAGCCAAGTTCTTTAGCAACTTTGGCACTACACCCTTATTTAAACGAACCAACTCAGGCCATTTTGACCCCCCCCCTTTCTAACTTCGTTTACAACAAAGCTAGAGACATAACATTTTCAGGGACGCACAGCAGCAGGCTCCATACAAAATCTCAACTATTTAACATGAGCGATTTCTAAGTTATAAGGCCAACAAATTCTGCAAGAACCGTAACCACTGACTCACTTACAGATCATCAAAACTATGGAGCAATTCCAATCATTGTATTTAGAACTTTGAAATTTCGCACAGTAATAGTGTTTGCGGAGGGAAAAATCTAACATTTGTGATTTTCCATCCAGGGGGCATGGCAGCCGCCCACTTCTATTAACGCAGCCCCCAAAAGTCCTACAATAATGATTTCTTACATGAGGCTTGGATTTTAAGAACAAACTCGGAAAGAAATGAAATATTGTTTATTTTCCATTTAGGGGGCGTGCTTTCCGCCCCTTTTCGTTAACTTTGCACCCAAAAGACTTAAAGCTATGAAATTATACATGGAGGAAGGATTTGAAGAACAGACACAAAATTTGTGTATATTTCGCAAAAGAGGGGTGGCAACCGCTCATATATCGAACTCATTCTGTAGTTATGAAATCTTACATGTCGGTAATTCTTTTAACGGCAAACAAGGAAAGTTATAAAACAAATTGTATTTTCCTCGAAAAAGAGCGTTTACGTTCGGTCGAAAACCCTACAATTTAAAAAATTTCCATGTTTCACACAATGTTTCACACCAAAAACATGAATGTTAAAGAATAGCCAAGTTCTTTTATACAAAAATCGATTTTGCCTTACTCTTTAACATTTATGTTTTTGATGTTATTAAAAGTACATTTTCAGGAAGTAACAACTTTACCTACCTATACAGAGGATTCATACAAAATCCGAATGAGTTGCCTGAATTCGTTCTAAAATCCAGTACCTTTTATATAATAGGAACGTATGATACAGAAGAATCAATAATTTTCTCTTACCTGTGAATCAATGCGTCCGTTGTTGCTTTTCGACAGAAATATTGATACTGATATTAAGTGCTTTCTATTTTTATCTGAAATGGAAAAACATTTTCAATGGAAAATTAATTCAAGCTGCTTAATACTGAGAAAAAAAATTCAGTTTTGAATTAAAAGTTTAAATATGAAAAGTTCAAAACTCCTAAGGGAAAAAGCGCATTCAGCTTATGAACAAATTGAGAAAAGAAAACTTTTCAAAAAAACTTTCTACGTCTTATTAGTGGCAATTTGTTTCTGGTCGGTCTACTCTGACCAAATTGTCTCTCTTAACCAATTTTTATATTAACTCCACCGAACATACAGGTTGATGGACATTATACAGATTTTTTCGACAGAATTATCCACTCGATTTCATTGCAAAAATTGGAAATGAACGGTTATCAAAATTGATATTCATTTTTCTGATGTTATTATAGCAAATTCGGGTATTCCACAGGGAAGCCCGCTGGGCCCGTTGTTGTTTTTAAGAAACTTTTCAACTAGTTAAGGTAAGGTCATGTTTGCTTTTCGCTGCTGATTTTTGAAATATACAGTACTTCTTTCTGACTGCCTTATTTTTCAAAATGAAATCAACTTGTTTGTACCCTGTATGATTAGGAGCTTAGTATTGTTAATGCAAAGTTTTGTCTGTATCCAAATCATCCTGCGCCATTCATTACTACGCTGCCAACGGTGTAATGTATAGTCGACCATTTAGTTCGTGACCTCGGAATATTTTTTGGCAATTTGGACATCGATCGCATAGAGTCTAAATTCTATTCGCCACTTCATTTTACTCTGCTGAATATCGTGACCGATTTGAACTGCAGAATTAACTTAGGTGCGGAGCTACCACCATACAAAACTCGTTGTCAATTGCCTTATCTAAGAACACTCTTTGTCAGAAGGAAAATACAGTCTTTTGTGTTCTATTAGAATGCAGTGCTCTAAACTGTTTTTTTGAATCCATTCTCCGTGCCTAAGTTGTTAGGTGTAAGCGGCTTATACAGGACCTACAGTCCAGCTTCTCCATATCCGAGCTAAGAGATACAGTAAAATGCCGATTTCGAATACCAATTCTTTGACAAGCTTCTCATGACAGTTGGAGATCTAAGTACAACTCTGATCAAGAGATCAAGATCAAGTACTCCACTTCCTCAAATGTTGCTAGCAGGTTGGGAATTAGTAAGGTTAAAGACGACTTTTGTCGCGTTTGGTGAATATGACAAACTCCTTTCTTGCCCACGAAGAGGCGAAACTGGAAACCACAAACTATCGACAAACTACAAATATAGAAATAAACTTCTCAACCGCAATTAGATCTTCCACTTTTAATCCGCTGTTAATTTTAATCTCTCTCTAGACCAGTTGGCCTATCTCCAGTTCCGGTAAGGTGGTTAGGGGCATACGCCCGAAATTCACCATACCTAGTTTGGAAATTTTTTTTTCTTTTGCGAATGAAATCAGAAGATATTTTCTTCCACTTCAAAATTGTCTACCAAAATATACCTATAACTAAAGAAATTTTGTGGATGTAAAAGTTGTAGATGTAATGTGATTTTAAATAGTTCCACCTTTAGAACTAAAATTGGGATCTGATACTTCGTACCCGTTTGGACAGCTTTATGATCTTGCTCACAATACTTCTCCACGCCTTTGCCCCATCCAGTTAGTGAAACTTGTGAACAATCTTACAGTGCACCTGCCCCGAATCTCGTCGCGTCTGTCCAAATCTCACATCCGTATTGAAGGATCAAGTTTGTTATTGATATGAGCAGATTTCTTTTATTTACTGTTGATACTCCGACGTCAGCCATAAGCTTGCTTAATAAGTTGGTTATCTTATCAGCTCTTTTGGATGCTGCCTTGATTTGTTAGCAATATGTAATAACTCTTTGCTGGGCTTTCCTATTGTCGAGTGGATTCTTCTACATCCATGTGGTCTTTCGAAGAGATCATGGTCTGGGCGGCCGCTGCAAGCCGCAACATAAACTTCAGCACGGCCGTCCAAGTGCTGTAATTTAAAATTACCTGAAGACGCGCAGTACTACGGTACGGAGGTTAAAAGGAGCCATTGTTGCATTGGAATGGGAAGGGGGCCAGAGCGCCTATCGTGCGGGTGTTTACATTTTGTTGAAGTTCTTCTCACTTTTGCATTTTATTCCTTTTAATAGTTTTTTTTATTGCTGTCCTTGTAATTCTCTATTCAAAATCCATTCTCATTGCGTTTGTTCAACATTTGTTTCCATTTATTCCCTATTTAACCTCTATTTCATTTGTCCACCAAAATACCAATTGGCTCCATCCGCTTCGAGTGACTGTGGGAGGCATTTGAATATGCTATGAGTTGTCCTTTCATCTTTGTAGGATAGCATCTAAGGAACTCTTTATATCTTTAATAGAGAGCGGCGGAGTATGTCTTGGCCCATATATACGGGCTGTCGTTTTTCCTGTAGGTTGCTTAAAGTGTTCTCCTCAATAACCCCAGAGTTAATAAGATTGGGTTATGGTCTTGCTAAATGGCAATGTATCGTCCCCGTTCAAGATTTCATTCATTCGGTATATAATTCGGATTGAAGAAGCAGCTTACTACCGTGACTTTATAAGATCTCATCCAAGCAAAAAATTCTAGCTGAGCCTTCCATTTTAATGACTCCCGTTGCTGTAATAGGGACCTAGATTGCGGCCGTACCAAGATTATCAAAGAACCATCCAAGACTATGTCAGCTCGTTTGCTACTCTCAATGTTTGCAGGAATAATTTTCACCATCTTTTGAAATTTTTTTTGCATCTTCTTACTTGATCCAATTTTGCATGGACTACCTCATTTTTAGTGCTCAGATAGAATGCTTGGAACTGTTGGGCCCAGCCAAGTTCTATAGAAACTTTGGCACTGCACCGTTTCTACAGCAATCGACTCAGGATATTTCCAAATCATAACATTTTCAGGATCTGTCTATTGACACAGACCAGCATCTATATACTTCAAAGTTTCTTCAAAACTTGTCAAGTATAGAAAAGAAATTCAATTTGTTTAACCTTGTTTTTTGATTCATAATTCGCCCATCGACAATAGATATAACTTCAATTGTAGACCACGAGAAACTTTTCCATGCAAGTACACTTATCAAGGCCGCGTCGTCAATTCGTCATCCAATTATCTACACTGCATCGACCAATTTAACAAACTTACAAACATCTATCAGTAAGAAATAACATCAATTGATTATTGTTTCAAAATTGTTACGCTAGCCTCAAGTAGCTTCAAGTCCTTTTGATTTCCATAATTTCATAATTTCCCTCCACTCTAAGTCCCGTTGTATACTATACAATGTATAGCTACAAACACTTCCCGAATATAATTTAAAATGACCTCATTATCCAGGAAAATAGATTCAATTTGAAATAATTCCCCAACCCGAACTCCCTTCGTCGACAAGTCACCCTTAGTGCGGAGTTGTTTCCTTAAGTACTCTTGTTACAATATAACTTTTCCAATTAAATTCCTTCCAATAGAATTGTTCTATGCCACCACAAAATTCGATTGATTAAATCTATGTATTTCGCAATTAAATTGCGGTTCTACCTAGTTCTACAACAATTTAAGCTGATAAAGCGTTGTTTGAAAAGATATCTTTGGCCAGAAGAAAAAACATGTTTTACTACATAGCTAGCAAGGATTTTCTTCGAATTTTAAAATGATTGAATGGGGAACGTTGTTTGTTTGAATGGAGAAGGTGCTGCAGTGATAGATAAAGAAAATAAACAAACGAAAGGAATGTATTACATGACTCCATTTGTTAGATAAGTGCGAGTTTTATATTTTAACCTTCTCGTATACCATTACCTGTTATACTAAGGAGGAAGCTATTGGAATCATAGAAATTTTGATCCAAGAGTTGGTTCCATTATTCAATCTGTCTATTAAACTTAAAGATAGATTCTGGTTAGCTAGGGGTCGCTAGTTCAAATCTCGTCCCGTACCACATTAAAGTGTTTATTCGCCGCCCCACCTCTTGCGAACGTCTGACAAACATCCAAGAGTAAGAACTGTCATGAGAAGCTTCTCAAAAAATTAAATTGCTAGTCGGAATCGGCATTAAACTGTAGGTCCCTTCATTCGTATCAAAAATATATTTTCGCAAATACGATGACTGGAGAAGCTAGGCTTTAGGTCCTGTATAGGTCGTTTACGCCTAATATTTCTTTATTTAGTTTCTGACTTCGACTAATCAGCCTTCAACGCTGCCTCGCAGGTCACTTCTAGTTATCCAAGGGCTTTGGCTAGGTCGTAGGTTTGGTCTTTGTATCGTCTTGAACATGGGAACGTTTGGAACTCCAAGTCTAGGTACAACTCATAAAATTCGCAGTGGTATCTTTCCCTACTTTCGCCCTCGTTGCACACAGAACCAATACATATTTCGAAGAATAATTTCCAAGGGGGAGGAGTTATCTGTTCATATTTCTTTCTTATTACATCAGCACTCCGCACTATGCAGCACAACTTGCAGGATGCACTACGTCTTTCGGGTTTTGAGACCCTATTTTTGTAAAATCGAAGTAGAAGCGGTTTCTCGTTTCATTTTCGGAGTTGAAATAAGGTGAAATCTTTTTGCTCTTTGGTTGAAAGCATTTATTTTCTTTTGTCCTTGTTTACTCTTCAAGACCAATTTCATGGCACATTGAGAACAATATAGGCAGACGGATCTCTTTAAGATAGTGTCCTACTTGTTATAGCCAGCCATTTGTACTATCGCACACCTCCTTGCCGGAATCGTGTGCATGTTTTGAATAGTTCAAATTAACTGTTCCCAAACTCCACGGCGCATTTCGTTTTCTGTAGCATCCCGCGACTGAGCTGAGTCCGTTGTGCGGGGATCCCGAATTTGAATATCGCCAGGTACGTCGACGTGTTGTGATGATAAGGTCTTGCAAACCTTGTGCTACTTGTAACCGTATTAGAAGCTATTGAAAGTCTAATAGTCGGAAGCTGTTTTTGTTGTCATGTCATAGGAACTGTGCTTACCAACGAATTTCGTAAATTTCTAGTGAAATCCCCGAGGATGTGCTGCGGAGAGGCACCGCATGCTTCCTTTAAGAGGTCTTAAGACCTTCCCAACGCAACGGTGGCGACATTTTTAGGTGACCTGTTAGAACGAAATCGAGTTGGAGTCTTAATATAAATGGCTTGTCCTCGAAATTTAAAGTTATCCATAAAATCTACTCAAGCGAGGAGGCGCTGGATGGTGACCAAAAGCAGTGTGAACGTATCGATCAATATTTATCAACCTTCCAATTTTACCTATCATGACGACAATTAGAAATTGACACCTCTTACTGGAAAAGACTAAAGTAATATCTAACTCGCTCGTCTTCTCATTTTTTTTAAAAAAGAACAAAGCGAGGAAGTTTTCGACGACACAGGCATTCACTTTATTTGATTCAAAATGCTTGTTTGCCCTACGTGTTTGGTTTCCCCGAAACATTCGACACAAGATGAAAAACCTTTTGCGATTTATTTTGAAAATAGCTTGCTGAGGTTGAAGCTATGTCATATTATAAACAATTGTTGACATTATTCAATGGAAATAGCCTTTTAGCAGAAGGATTCCGTTTGGGTTTGTGATTTAAATTTAAATAACGCTTATCCCACTTACAAAGAGAGAAGTTCAAAATGCTTGATGGAATTCTATGCGAGGGTAGGAAATATCAAATATTAGGCTCAGGTGTATTCTGACTGAGGTGCATTCTAAAAACGAAAAGAGCAACAGATAGACAGATCTTAAATTTGAATAAATTTTGCCTTAGAAACCCGAGTAAACAGTAAATCTCTCCAACTTAATTTGTGGTTCAGTTTTCTATGCTCTGAATCACTAATGTCGCAGAAAAAAAAGTAATATTTTGTTTATTAGTAAAGCACAATGAATTTCAAATATGAAGATTTTTTATGTATCTTTAGGTCACTTTGACTTCCTTTTACTAGATTAATTTATTCGACTTCTCTAAAAAAAAACAAGAAGGCATGTCAGTAATATGGAGCTTAGAAATTCACCACTCACCCATCAGGACCTAGAGCCTGGTTTGAGCAAGGGAAGGACATATGTAGAGACAACACTCCGCAGAAGCCTCGCAGATAGTTGCACATCTTAAGCCTAGAACATTTCCGTTCTTTGCAAAAGCGTTGAGGGCCGTCGGAATGACTACTCGTCGCCTGCAGTCTTTTTTTTCTCGCTAGTGATAGCAAAAATTTCGCCAACTTGTCAATTCAATGCAACTAGTTTGATCTGTCTGTGTATGCAATTTACAGAATCGGGCCATCGATTATCTTGTTACTAGTCTGTCTAGTGGGAATTTCAATTTACCTAACATAGGTAGAGGCCCTGAGAAAACTTGTTCCAAAACATGGGGAGCAAGTTCGTCGAATATCTCATTTCCCGTGATTCCAGTCTGACGCGGAGCCAAAACAAGACTGAGCCTACTGAGCGAGTTCAGAGAGTTCCGGAAGTTAAGAAAGGCAGATTCGATGGGACTACCGTCGGTTCCAACCTTGTAAATGCGAAGTGTGTCACAGATTGCCTCTTGGCACTCAGGGCTATAAGTCATCACTCCGTTCTACTCTGCTTGGTTCCTGGACACGTTGGGTTGGAAGAAAACGAAAAAGTGGACTAATTGGCCAGAGGTGCTACCGCCTTTCAACCCAGCTAAGACTTTTATTGACGACGTCATTACACAATTGGCTAAGGAACAATGGATCCACACCAACGGTTACCTCATAACCCCTAGTCTTTGGCCCGTTGTTGACACCAAAAGATCAAAATCCCTAGCCTCTCTTAATATAAGTCATATTCACATGCTCGTCGGGGTACTAACCGGACACTGCTTCATAGAAAACATAGCTAAAAGGCTAGGGCTCTTTACAAAAGACTTCTGCAGAATCTGCAGAGACGAGGAGTAAATAGAGCAACCGTGCAACATCTTCTTTGCCACTCATCATGCATGGGAGCACGGTTCTTCGAAAGTCTGAATGACTTGGCTAGGGTGCCTCTATCAGACATAAAACTATTCCCCAACAGATCGAAGTGGTTTTGTTAGCCACATGTCGACGAGTTAAGACAGGATTTTCCACGCTGAGACAAAATAAGAATATCTTTAAGGCTGGTAGCAACTGATTAACACCGTGCTGCATCATTAATAAATATTAGGAGTAAACTGATACAGCACCTAAAGTCTAGCTTCTCCAAGAATTCATTTTTAAAAAGCTTTTCATGACAGTTCTTACTTTTGGATGTTTTTCAGACTTTCGCAAGAAGTGTGGCAGCGAATAAAAAATTGTAGGTGTATTTAAATCTGGGACTTCTCGCTTAGTTTTCCAACGCATTTAGCCACTGAGCCACTGCAGTCCCACTGTGTAGCAGATATCTGAATAAGCAACAGTCTAACCAGCTACGTCGAAGAGCCTCTCCTTGCTTTTGCATTTCTAAGCATGTGGTTACAGGGGAAGTAGATTTTAAACATAAAACTGAAATTTTTGGTTTTCTTAAAGTAGTATTAGACCCTTTTGAAGCGTTAACTAACCTGCTAGTAGCACGCTTTCGATATTCTCACAAAATTTTCTGTATATACAGAAAGAAGCCTTTTGAAATTCGTTTTCCACGTTGTTCCGCAATGGCTCCATTCAGTTCATGAACGGTATTTTCTACCTTTTGTGGTCTTAGGAAGGATCTTGACATACATGTCTAGCTTGTCACTAAACCGTGTCTATGTTGGTAGATTTCGTCTCCCTTGCGGGGTAATGGCTTTGCCTACGAGCTCAATTGCGATGTATCTATGGCCAGACATCAAAACTTCCCTCCTAACTTTCCTATTATAGTCATAGTAAGATCGATCACCTCCTATCATCTGGTCCTGCGTGCGACGAGGGCGAACTCTATGTGTTGTAGTCGAAAAAGCCAAGACAAGTCGACTCGTCCACATCCAGTGAATGGACAATAGAAATAGAAAGGATCTTCGAATACTAGCCCCCATGTTCGAGACGATAAGGAAGACCGAACATCCGTTTTAAAGACCAAGCCATCGCGGATGCCCGAGCGGTTGGTCTGGATTATTGGAGCAGAGAAGGAAGGCTGCCTTGTATCAGGCAGAGACTCTTCACGGCTCGGGAGCCCGTTGAGTACACAAAGTATTGCGAACAGATATTTATTTTCAAAAAAAAAGGAAATACCAATTCAATAAATTCGCTGAGACTACTCATATTTTGTTCTAGATTCACTACTTAAAGTTCTTAAAGCTGTTTAATCCACTTCAGTATCGCTACCCTGATAGGAAAGAAAATCCCTCTCCTGAAATCCGGTTTAATATTTTCGGTAAAAACAAAAACATTAGACTACCCAGGTGTGATTGCCGCTAACCACCCTTCCACCATCCATATATTCAGTGGTCACGGTCACAAGCTTGCCCCATAAATTAGGGTAACCATTCCCATCCCCCCTCATGTCTGAATGCCATTCAGACAATAACACTGTTTTATTTTTAAATTCTCACTCTTCCATAAATTCGTAAATCTTTTGCATAAAAACAGTAAATTTGGGGGCAAAAACCAAAGGATAATAAATGCGTTCCCTATATTAATGCCCCAATAGTTACGCTTGTATAACCTAATTAAACAACGCAACATTGACTTTCATTCGAGGGTGATGGGGTCTGTTATGTTTGTCGGGTTAGCTCCCCAGATACCACACCAACAGTTCGGTTCAACGGTTACAGGCTTTTCTCTCTATTATTTTTTAACGCCTGAAGGAGTCTATTTTGTTCGTCGTACAGCAAACCCGGAGAGATCCTCTCCTCAGCCATATCGCCTCACCCAAAAGTATTCACATTTTTACTCCTCCCTCGACCGCAAAAAACGAGAAGAGGTGTACGAGGATTCTGTGTGGTGAATATTGCAACAAAGCACTACAGTTTTTCACTGAACATTTGTTGCGATTCTAATAAATGTTTTTCGCTTGAGAAATTATAAATCGAAGCAGAAAAATAAAGGATGGGCTGAATTAATTTCCGTCTGCAATAACATGTGGCTTGGCAGGATTCGGATCAATGTTTTTGTTTTACTTTAAGATTGTTTCTCTTATTTTTTAAATTAAAGGGCAAGCAAGCTTCATTTAAGTTTACTCTGCTTAAACGACTCAACATTCCTGTTTTTATTATTTATAAACCATCCAACCACAAATTGTGCAACTACTGGTTGACGTAACAAAACAATAAAATAACGGCATTCAAAACAGCGTTTCCAAACAAAACACAAAACAATTAGCAACACATCGGGTGTTTTACCGACTCGAAAACCCCATTCCACAAGAAGTAGGTAGGTAGGTAGGTACATTGTGTGTGCACAATTCACATAAGGATGCGGAAAAGAAAATAATCCGTAAATTAGAGCGAGAGTGGTAAAAAACAACAACAACAGAGAAAAGGTTGCACAAAGTTGAATTGTTAGCACATTTCCTTCCGAAAAAAAAAAAAAAAACAGGAGCGGTCGTGGTTTGGAGTCAGACAGGTACTCACATACTTAACTGTGTTGTTGCAGTTTTTATTCCACTCTCTACCATGGACAACAATAGATGAAGTTTTGGGCGGCAGTAAACAATTTGCAGAGGAAAAAGGACACAGTAAAGTTTCGCAAGGAAAGCAAACTCGTAAACATCTGTGTTTAGTTGCATAGTTATTAGTTATGGATGATGGGAAAAATAAACATTCAAGTCAAAAATAAATACGATAGGTAGCTACGTTCCACTCAGTGTGATGGCGAGTAAAAGGAACATGGTATAACGGAAACATTTTATTTTACCGAGACATCTAAAAGTAATTTATATATTTATTAATTTAATAGACTGGCTTTCATAAAGACTTGGCTTTTAGATAATTTTTTGTTTAATTTAGAGCTAATAGAGAATTATAGATTTGATTTAGTTATGGTTAAGTTAGATTTGGTTAGACGTGCTGACAAGGAAGAACAGCCACACTTACATAGGTCGTTGCGGAGCATTGTGATACCCTTCAGTTGGTACCTTCTTTGTGCTCTACTCAATTTTATTCAGCCATCCTGATATCTCCAAAAACCTGTAAGGTTAGAGAGTGAGACATCTGTCAATTTCTCAATTTCTTTGAAGAAGCACCTTTCAAGTGTTCTGTTTCCGCAGAGACCCGGTAAGAGAAAAGAAGTAGCGAGGGGTGTCTTAGTAAAGCTCCTTATCGCCGCAGCTTCTATAAATGCCGTCATCCTTGAGATAGAGTTTCATTATGTGGTTTCGTAGAAAATGAAATGAAAATGGCCTGGTCACGATCCATTTCGGATACTTTTTTTTTTAGAGGTATAGAACTTCGAATTGAAATAAAGCACAAGCAAATCGTTTTAATGTCTATCAATTTAGCATTATTGGAAGGATAATTTTATGCCATTAGTGCTTAAATATGATTTCGGGCATGTGGCCGCCGCGGCAGGTTCGAATAAAGACAAGTCTAGAGGTCCAATTTTCAACCACTTTTTCAAGCATTTGGGGCTGTATGTCGGCAATAACGCCACGAATGTTGGCTTCCAAGTCTCCTAACGTTTCTGGTTTGTTGGCGTAGGCGAGCGACTTCACATATCCCCAAAGAAAATAATCCAATGGTGTCAAATCACACGATATTGATGGCCAATTGACAGGTCCGTTCCGCGAAATTATATCATCATCGAATGTTTCCCTCAATAAATCGATTGTGACGTGCGCTGTGTGGCATGTAGCGCCGTCTTGTGGGAACCACATCTCACCCACATTCATGCCATCCAATTGGGAACAAAATAGCCGGTTATCATGGCTCTATACCGGTCTCCATTAACGGTAACTGACTCTCCAGCATCATTTCGGAAGAAGTATGGCCCAATGAGTACACCAGCCAATAGAGCATACCAAACAGTCAGTTTTTGTGGATGTAATGGCGTTTCAAAGGTCTCATGTGGATTCTCTTCGCTACAAATGCGGCAATTTTGCTTGTTGACGTAGCCTTTCAACCCAAAATGAGCCTCATCACTAAACACAATTTTAAATTTTAAACTTTTTTGAACTTCGCGAACTGAACCATTTTTTTCCAAATAAATTTGCAAGCGTTGTTCATTTTTCAACCGGTTCATAATGAAATGACAAACCAAACTGAACAAAAGAGAGTTGCCAGAGTTGATCACAAAATGTCAGTTTTATCTCTATTCGAAAAACAAAACATCTAAAAAAAAACACCCTTTATTAACTGCTGAAAAGGCCGCTTGACTGTCCAAGGCCTAAAGCCGAGCTGCTCCACCCATTGTGCGTGCCATTGTTTGACACGAATGGCGGGACCTACAGTTTAATGCCGGTTCCGAACGGCAATTTATTTTTGAGAAGCTTCTCACGACATTTCTTACTCTTGGTTGTTTGTCAGACGTTCGCAAGAGGTGCGACAGCGAATAAAAACTTTCAGGTGGTACAGGTAGGTCCAACGCACTTAACAACTAAGCCACTGTACCCACAATGAAAATGGTAACATCATTCCGTGGTATTTCTGATATTGATTCAGAACGGGCCGCTTCCACGATTGCCAGCTTGGAAAATACTACAATGAAGATGGGGTCTGATGGAGTTGTGTATATTTAATTCGTCTGAGAATAGACCGGTTCCACAATCCATCTTCGATCTATCTACTTCCGAACTCGGCAAAGAGCAGGAGAAGGGTTTGTCAAAGTCAATGTAGGGTAACGTTGTCTTCTACATATATTCTCAGAATGTGTGCGTGTTCTCAGAGACCTTTATTCGAGCTGACTATTTGGACGATTTAGTTATAGTTATGGTTGAGTTGAGTTGAGGTCTTTGAATAAAGTTATTTAGACGTGAAAGTTCAATTGTGTACTTCAACTACAACCAGAAGTCTAGTTCATACCTGAAAGGGTTTATTCCACTAACTCGATAGACCCTATTGAAGAAGGGATCTTTGGTATCAAATACCACGATAACCCACGACCCGCAAGCTTAATTGATGTGACACTTATACAGATATGCATTGGATAGGTTAGGTTAGGTTATGTTGAAGTGGCAGTCAGTGGGGAAGACTCACTTAGACCAAAAAGTGGTCCGTTGTGATACCACGTGGTTATATACTTTTACTACTCTCCTCGGTAAACCATTTGGAGCTATGGATATAGCGAAAGCGATTTTTAACGTCAGTAGTTGACAGATATTACACCTAGATGGACCTTACGTTTCTGGGAGAGAGCGGGACAAGTTTTGTCCAATTGTTTATGTACATGCCAAGCCTAATTGCATTCCTACCTATAATTGTCTAGTGATGACACCTATTGTAGAGCTGTCTTTTTAGAGATATCAAACACCTAGAGCGTTTCAGATCCAGCTTATAACATATCCGCTTTGTCGCTAGACAAGACGGTTGTGCCACTTGTCCACCTAAGGTTAGTTTTCTCAATGTCTTCTTATTTTATCAGTAGTTTGCATGTGGCAATTGGATTAGTTAAGGAAATTTAAACATTTAAAATATTAAGCAGTGTAGTTCCGTGCTTTGTGAGTTCATCGGCCTTGCAGTCTCCTACAATATCTCTATGCACCGGCATCTAGCAGAGGGATTGGATACGAGTTTCAGTATGTTTTGATTTCGCCCCCAGGTCCCCGTTTTAACGGCAACCCTTAAGGGAATGTACATCGAAAAATATATTGTTTTAGAATTTAATTGTATTCTTATACCGTTAAAAATATTGAAATATATACTTTTTCATTTGCTTAAATTTGACCAACGGGAGTCTTTGGGGGCTTGTCCTCATTTAAAAGACATTTTGACGGTATTGGAAAAAACAACAATCAGTGGCAGTATTGATTGGAAACTTTGAACGTTTGTCGAAAACGAAAAATTGTTAAACGGCCATTTCAACAGTGGGTCAAATATTTTAACAACAGAAACAATGATACACACGTAATGTTTTTATATTCCCTAAATGTTTATAGGGTAAAAGAGCGCACATTTCACTTTGGACTCAAATTCTAAAAAAGTTACAACAGATAGAAACAAAGAGTGTATATCATTTTGTAGCCCCCCAGGTTAGGTTAGGTTAGGTTAAACAGGGTAAGAGTCACCAAACAATACTAGGCAACGAAGCGGGCCTATCGCGATCCCTGGGTTAAATTTGTACCTAAACGTTAGACAAAACCGTTCTTTTTTAATATTTAATAAGTTTTTATCAAAAAACCAGAGCAAGACAAGTTGCGCGCTCTTGTGCCAAAGTGTGGCATATCTTGGGTCATGTGGAGAACAAGATAAAAACTAGTACTGGTTGCCATATACTGAGTTCTGATTTTGATTCCCTCGCTATCCACAAAATATTCCTTAAGATCGATACCGCTCAAGCGCGCTTTGAACGACCGGCTAATATGTGGACAATCTATGTCAAAACACAATTTTATCATTTCGATTGTAATGAGCAATTTTTGATGACTAGATGATTGATTTAGTTCTCTCGAAAGGTTTAGTGGCAGCACAGTTCTTTGTGTCGTAACACAAAACTGTGATGATTTCGACACTCTACGCCTAACCAACGAATTCCATTGAAAAACCGTCGGTTTGCATCGAGGTTCACAATTCGAATGTCTCTTAATTTATTTGTTGTTGACTCTTGAGAGTGACTACTTAAACTTAACTTAATTCGAATATTATAAAAATGTTTTGCGACAACCTCTATGTCATGTCACGTCGTCATTAAATTTCAACTTTGTGTTCTCATGGTGAAACCTATCCAATATACATTTTCTTGATAGGCTCCCAAGAATTTGAGCTATTGCCTGGACTGTTTCCACTGCACATTGTCGTGGAAGACACACAAGAATCAGTAAAAAGGTGTAGAAATTTTCGGTGTGCTTCATTTGAACTCCATTTGAAATCAAAGAAATTTTTAAAATTTAAAAAGGATTGCATTATTTTCCGGTTCGCGCTATATCTATCATTTTGCTTTATGAAATCATAAAATCATATCTAAAAATTTTTTCAATCCCGGCCCGCACCAGCTTACATTTTTTATTCGATGCCCCACCTCTTGTGAACGTCTGACAAACATCCAACAGTAATAAGTGTCACGAGAAGCATCTCAAATATAAAATTGCAGTTCGGAATCGCCATTGAACTGTAGGTACCTCCATTTTAACCAAAAATAACTCTTCGCACTCACAATGGTTGGAGAAGCTAGGCTTTAAATCTAATATTTATATTTTTTTTTTCAAGTCAATCATGAACTTGCTGATAAGCTGATCAGTAAAGCATAGTGCCTCCAAGAAATACTTCACAGCAACAACAAATTAAAATGCATTCAAATTTTAGTGCTGTTGTCACTTTAATTTATCGCATCCTTTTATTTGTTGTCATTTTAAATACGCGTCAATTCTGTTTTGTACGTTCGAACTCTATTGAATCTGCTTGTATTTTATTTTGCAATCCAATCCAATTCAATCTAATAAATTAATTTGTTTGCGAGACAAAAGCACTCACCCCTACTCCCGTTTCCTATTTTCCAGATTAGACAAATGCTTCTGCTCCCTTTGGCAGCTTCAATTTTTATCAGATCTTTCGGGCTTTATCGTGACAGCATCCGTAAGAGGATTTTATTGGAAACTCCATTGTTTCGAAGGACACTATGGATTCAATTTTATTCGCCCCCTCCATTGGGTCCAGATTCACTGCACTGTAAGTCCAAATGAAAACTAAGATTTGTGGAATAATTAAAAGTCGATTAAAATTGCTTTAGGGTGTCTGGAAGGTAGCAACCTTACCTCCGTATGTAATTCCTATTCTACATCGCAGATCGAATATATGTAGCTATAGCGCATGTGTTGTTGTATTTGAATTTTGAATCGAATCACGTCTGGGTATAATATTTAAGTTGAGGTTTGACAAATTGGTTGCTCCTCGGAATATAAAAAAAAAAAATACGGAAAAATACAGTGAACTATTGAACAGTTGTTTCACATAAATGTGGCTAGCCTTTGGAATATTTATTTTCGAAGAACTTCGAATGCAAAAGACTAAGGATGCGAAAAGTCAAAGGTGGATGACATTTCTGATATCTGCTATGCAATGCTGTCACTCGATCTTTTAATGTTATTTGTGCACCACTTAACTTTATAAGATGGTGGAAAGTATGTTGCTCACCTACTAAGGTACATTGGCAGCACTAGACTCAGGGGTGGACCTGCTCATCACCCCATAAGCCTCTCGAATTAGCGTATTCTTTGGTTAACTTTCTCAAGTTGCGTGCGGCTTAAGGCGGGGCCTTCCTCTACTGCATTGTCTTCCTAACTAAGAGTCGAAGAGGGCTGATATTCATCGTCATTCCGTATCATGTCCCAGTTATTTCAGTTCGTGAAGTTCGTCATTGAATCGTCTCGCGACCAAATATCTTACGAAGAACTCATTTCTCGAAACGACTAATGATACCTTCGTCCACTTACCATGCCTCAGATTCATAGAACAGGGCTGAAAATATCAATGTCTTATTTGAAGCGTCGTAAGGCGGGTAAGGGCCCAAAAAAACTTTCGATTGGCAGGGGCTATTCTTCGTTTGATTGCTGAAGATCTTTCATTTTCGGATATGATTGCGGGCTTAAGATAGGCAAAGTCCCTTACTACCCCTAAAATTAAGCTGTTGACTTAGTCGTTTTGGCCAATAAGTCAGACATAACTTCTTCCGACTTCAAAATGAGTTGATATATGCTCTCTACCTAGGCATCTCCTGTTGACTTAAATAGCGCGTATAGCGTAGCAGCAGTTTGTGCAAAAAGTTCATGAGACTGGTATGCTAGTGGAAAACACTCATGGTCCCCGTAGACGTATGGCGCACAGATGAGAATCATACTGCTGTAGCCGAGAGTGTGCGTATTGTGGGGTGGTGGCATCATTGGACAAGTTTTCTAAGAAAATAAGGATTTGGCCAACGTTTCGGCCAACGGTCTTTTGCGAATCAAATTCCTAAATCGTGTTATCAGCCGTCTTGGCGATGTCAATTGGCCGCCTCGGAGCTACGATTGGACCCCTTTGGACTTTTTTTTTATTAAAAGATTCAAGCTACAGCTCGAAAGCATCAACAAGGTCTTGGAAAATTTGAGTGACAGAATGCCCTACTGAGAAGCCAGCCGAGGCAACCACTTGAACGACGTTGTAATTAATGGGAATTTTTGTTAATATTACTGCATTTTTTAAAAAGAAAATCCCTTCACATGTTTTTGATACCTTTTGGTATAACCTCCAAACATTATTCATGAAGTTGCAACTCTCTATTTCCTCGATCACATGCTTCTCATGATTATAGCCTATCCTAAGGGTATATTAATTTTCACACATAGTTTGTAACACCCCTTAATATTGGTCGTAGACCCATAAAAGTTTATATATTTATAATTAGGACCAAATCCTAAGACTATCTAACAATGTCCGTCCGTACGCAATTTTTAAGCCTTTAAAATTAAGCTAGGAAGCTGAAATTTTGACCACATATTCCCTAGGGCTCCGAAATGGTTAAGTGCAATTTTTTTGAATACGCCCACTGCCACGCTCACAATTTAGAAAAAACCGTTTTAAAGCTAAAGTTAGAGAGATAGAGAATTACAACTTTCACAAGATATGTAGGCACTGCCCTCCTTTATAAGTTTGTCATATAAAGTTTTTTGCCACGCCTAATTTGTGTGGGCGTTTTTTACTAAAATGCGGTTTTCTTTGAAAATTTTCATAGAAAGCGAATAAAAATGTTTAACAAGATATTTACCCAATATTTTTTCCAACATATCGCCCATACAAAGTTTTTGGCCACGCCCACTTTTTGGGGGCGTTTTTTTTGTCAAAAAAACTTTTTTTTTTTAATTAATAGAATGAAATAAAATGCTAGCCATCTTCTTAATGCTTTTTTCTTTGGGACATATAGGGATATGGATAGGGTATCATACTGTTCGCCTCAAGCTGACTGTAGCCTTTCCTTATGTTTTCTTTTACAAGGGACTTATGGAGAGGTTTTTGGGAAACGCGAGATCGTGAATGATTCTGGAAACTTTTTGCTATTTCAACCATTTAACGTCTGAAATATCAATAAATGTACCCTAATTGCAACTAAATTCTCCTACCCGTTATTGGCCGCTCGTGTAAACTAAAATACTGGACGAGTAGGCTCTTTATATCGATGCTACCGTACTTCCTGTTCCTTTCTTTAATTGTTCGGTCGCATGCGTCTTTTTCAGAGCCCGAATATTCCACGAGCAGATCCGAAAGTCGTTGTCCATTTTTCGAATTGCAAGCTCAGGGGCTTTGGTAGCTTCGAAATAATTTTTTTTTATGGTTGGGCATAGCCTCCAACCTAAAGGGCAAGACATTTTAAGACCCCTTGCAGCCAGATTTTCTGGGCCAGTAATCCAATTCATCTAAGTGCCGCCGTTGGGCTCATCCGCTACCTACTCGCTTTCAAGTTCCTAGTTTAGTGTTGGAGATCCCTATAGACCTGGTAATTAAATAATAGCTCACATAGGGATAGCACTAGGGTAACATCTCGTCCGAAGATAGGAAGAAATTTCTTAGTTAGAGGGCACTCCCTCTCAATCACGCGTCTGCTGCCACCAATCTCTTTAAAAAGGTATTAGTTACCCAATCCGCAGTCGAGCCACAAGGCACCCAGCGGCAGTGAGATGGTAAGAAGCTAAGGTGAATTTTCTCATAAAAAAGCATCACCAATATTTATAGCTCTTCTTTCAGTTGAGCTTATAAGGGGCCAAATTATGAACGCCCAAGGCTTGTAAAGGAATTTCGCGGTGTTCTCAAAAACTCACTTCAGTCTTAGTCTAAAAGGACCTAGGATTGTTTGAAAATATATCATGCGGTATTCTGACTTTCATCGCTTCAGTCTTCCACAGTTTCTTAGTTGGAAACAATCGAATACAATTTCGCCTTTCCTAATTTGTTAAGGATCTTATAGTCGAATTTATTTGTCAAGTACTCCCACATTATTTCCATTGTGTTTTAACAACGTCGCCAAGACCATTCATCCATTAAATTACATTGCCAAAATCATAAGATGGAAATCATCAAGAAAACCTCAACCCAAGTACGCAACCCCAATAAGTCTCCATCAAGCTATAGGTATGTTAAATGCTAAGACTTTGACTGTATATAATTATCATCTAATGTACACACATCTCCGGTCAATAACAATACTGTGGTCATAGAATCACTACCATAACACTTCAATTCAATTAATGAAATGTCTAAGCATTACATTACCAACGACCGTATCCTATTATTACAACGTGTACGAGTATAATACTTTGGTCCAGTAGTTTGCATGCTAAGTCGTCGTCTGTACATTCGCTCTCTGCCACAGAGGAAGGACACTTTTCCTCAGTGTCCATCATCACCGATGATGTAATTACGAATTCTAGTGTATACTATATGTCCTTAATGACTGGCTATGGGGCTACAAACACAGTCAGGATACTATTGCCGGGATGATTACAAGGAAATCGAGGGAAAACAACTTAATAGGGGATTAAAACACCAACTATCCCCACTTGAAGGACGTCTTGTTAATTAAAAGTCATGAGATACATCTTCATGATTTGCTGTTATAAGACTTTCGGCTGCCGACGAGGGGATGAAACGAATGAAATAGATTCTGGGCGCTATTGTTCCTGAATTTCAAGGTCGCACGAAAAGCATTTGAAAATTTATTTTCTTGAAAATGTAATTTCCTCTGGAAAATTAAAATTAACGTTTTCCTCATTATAGTCTATGTATCTCCCACCAACCCCTTTCCATTTCGTTTTCAATCTGTGTGTCGTCACCCGTTGCATAACTTGATGTCGTCGTCCTCGTCATCAGATAAAAAATTTCATTAAGTGTTTGGGTAAGATACATTCGTGCGAATTATGTTTCCACACCGCCTGCAGCGGATGCCACAGTTACTTACGATATCCATCCCGACGAATCCTCGATCCAACCGATGCGAAGGACGAGAGAAATGAAAATAAATTAAAAAATAAAAATAAAAATAATCATTATGTCGCGTGCAGCTAGTAGATATTGTATGTTCGGCTGAAATCGCAACTCGACTGAAAGAAATATTCAATTAGTTGGAGATAATTTCATTATTCATGCACAGAACATTAAAATAATATCCTACTTATTTTTGCACTGCCGGAGCAGTCCTTACCTGGTTTATTTTAATTCTTTTCAGCTCAAGGAGTCTCTTGTTTATTGACACCGCGAAAATGAAGTCGCCATTCAAATGTGTAGAATGCGAGGTGACAAAACTTGGTGCGTTATGGCACACGAAGTGCCAGACCATGACGACAAGCCAGGCAAAGCATTATCAACGTGTGCGGTGCACAATTGCTTTGAAATAATACTCTTCTGTAGAAGCAGAGTGGCAAAACAATGCTACCCTTAGCTAAAAGCATTTGATGCCCCACCTCTTGTGAACGTCTGACAAACATGCAAGAGTAATAACTGTCTTGAGAAGCTTCGCAAAAATAAATTGCCGTTCGGAATCCCAATTTAACTATAGGTATAGGTTAGGTATAGGCCACAGATGAGGAATTAACCAGATAGTCAACTCGAGAGCGAATCTCTCACGTTGCCTACAAGCTAAGTCGAACTGATAAGCCCCACATAATTTGCACTTATATGGACTTTTACGTGCAAATCAAATGGGAATCACGCACAAATAAATCGAATTATATGGGGCTAATGGCCGCGCCCATGAAATGTCATTTTTTAAGTTGGAATGAATTTCAGCAGATTACACCTCACAATTTGGGTGTGTAAAATAAACATGGTCATTATGCGGTGAATATGGATTGATAAAAACATACTTACCACACAACTAATAACATAATAAAATATTATAATATTAAGAATAAAGCTGTGTTTTAACTAATTTATTCTAATTTTTAATGAAAAATAATCAAAATAATATTGATTAACGTGACTAATATATAATAAGTAAGTTCATCATATATTTTCGGTTGACAATAAATGTAAGTATAACTATACTAGCAAGGATTTCGTAGATTATGGATGGATATATTGAAGCAGTTAAGTAACTCTACACAATTGAATACTGGTTTAAAACGCTTTTAATAAAACGTAATCCAAATTCTTACAAATATTATTTTTGGTACATCAAAACACTTTTTTAACAAAATTTGCAATTACTTCCTAGTAGTAGTAGTAGTAGTAAATTGTTTTGTTTATTTTCATATAAAATAAAATTACAAAACATTATAACTTGACAAATAAAGTCGGCTGTTAAAAAAAGTGGCTAATTAATTCAATATATATGTAACATAATGTGCATGCTTATTTATGATATATACTCAAATACCAAGCATTTTCGTGATGTACTCAACTACCAAGCATTTTCGATAAAAAAATGCACCCCCAATATATTTATGGTGCATTAAACTTTCATATGTTGAATAAAAACAATCAAATAATAAATAAATAATAAAACAATCAAAGAATTTAATATGTATATATATAAAAAAAACATTGCAAACTATTTACTACAAATATTTTACACCCAAACATTACTAATTTAGTAATATTTATGCAATAATACAATAAAATATGCATTTTATCTCATTTTATTAACCAAAATGAAAAAGTACAAAAACCCAAGAATGTTTATTTTAAGGCAGATAAAAAATAGAGAACTTTTTCTTATAACCGCAAAAAATATTCCAACTAAATTGTAACAACTTTATTGGGTAACTAATTTTTTGTTTCTTTATAAACATTTATATTAAAATAAAATAAAAAGTTGAATCACATAAACTCAACACTTCGCAGAATTTCCTATTTCCCAACACATCCGCCGTGACCAGCTGTTTTGTTGTTGCGATTTGGATATATTGCAAAACTCCCCACAATTATTTTTTGCGGGTAATCTAGTAAATTAGATCTAACTTCATGTGTCTGGCTCACACGTATTCACAGATGGGAAAATTGAGAGAGGATTTTGCGGCTGTCATTAAATATTTTTTGCGGGTTGAAAGTGATAGGGGATTCCAGAGTTGACTATCTGGTTAATTCCTCATCTGTGGTATAGGCCCTTCTATTCGTGTTAAACAAAATATATCTTCGCACACACAATCGTTGAAGAAGCTAACCTTTTGGTCCTGTATGGGCCGTTTTAGCCTAATATGTTTTTATTATTTTTGAGCTAAATGTAAGACTCTATACTCGGTTGGTTGTAATGTTGGACACTGAGAGCAACTTGATAGTAGGTTAGTGAGACCTATATATCTTGTCCGAAATCAGCAGTAACGAAGCATTATCGAAATGGAAACAGGACAAAAGCAGGCGGCAAAGAGAAGCCGACCTAAAACACAAATTTTCTCGAGAAACGGGTTAAGCCTTCTTGACTCTCAAAACCATTAGGCGGATTTTCTGAACGCGAAATCTGCACTTTTTACGATCATGACTTTGACATTTTTTTTAAGGCGTTTTTTTTCCGAGGGTAGGTGGGAAATCTTCAATGAGACATTATGAGGACTGCACCAGGAACTGCACCAGTGAAGTTCTTACTCACTAAAAACACCTCCCAACAAAATACTTTTTAACTACAACTAGGCTCATACCTATCAAGCAGTTTTAATTTAAATATTTAATTACGTTTGGCAGGAAACCTCCCAGCGGAAGCACCTGCTTATACCGCCAATAACATGCGGTTACATTTTATTGCTCTAATTCAAAAGGTTTTATTCTTTGTAATCGGCGCACAAGATTTCTCTGATCTAGAATCTGTAGTACAGCGTCATTGCAATGGCCAATTCGGCGAGTGTGTTGTTTACGCGCGAAATTTCGTAGTTCGTCTTCAACGGTAGTTATACTTAGATCTCTGTGGATATCGGCGTTTCTGATATACCACGGAGCATTTGAGATTTGTCTTAGGACTTTATTTTGGAAAGTTTGCAAAATGTTAACATTACTTTGTTGTATACCGTTCGTCCAAACCGGTTTTAGAACTTGCTTGTATAAAAGCAGCTTGTTTTGCATGCTGAGTTTAGAAAACCATCCAATCACCCAATGCATTGGTTTTAACTGATAATGAGCTCCTCGCGTTTCTTGCGACTTCCATTTCAATTTTGCATCCAAAGTCATTCCCAAGTATTTGGCATCGTTTGCGTACGGAATTTGTACCGAGTCAATATAAATGGGTAGATTGCTTACATTTCTGTAGTAAAATTAACGTGCTTGGATTTTGTCTCGTTGAGGACAATACGCCAAGTTTTTGTCCACAAGCATATTCTGTCGATAGATCGTTGAAGCTTACTTGTCGCGGACTGAATTGAATTGTCTACAGCTAGAATAGCCGTATCATCCGCGAAAGTTGATACGATAGTATCCTCTTCTTGCGGGATATCGCGAGTGTATAATAGGAATAAAATCGGGTCCAAAACACTTCCTTGTGGAACTCCCGCCGCGATTTCTTTGAATTCGGAGTACTCGTTCCCGTGTTTAACACGAAAGAGTCTGTCATCTAAATGAGAGCTTAGGATCTCATATAATTGCTTTGGGAGAGCTTTGTTTAGTTTATATTTTAATTTGGTATGCCATACTGACGTCAAGGAAAACGCTAGAAAAAATTGTTTTCTCCTCTAGTGCTTTTTCAATTTCGTTGGAAATTCTGTAAACCTGGTCAATTGTAGAGTGCTTCGTTCTGAATCCGAATTGGTGATCCGGTATTATCCGGCGCTTGAATCTTTGGCTTTTTCATGCCTTTCATAGCTTTCCAAAGCGAATAGTTAGAAGTTTAATCCGCCGTTGGACTTTCGAGATACTTACTTACTTAACGGACTCCCGACCCGTGAAGAGTCCCTGCCTGAGATACGGCTGCCTTCGACCCTCTGCGATCCTGAGCAAGCTGCTTCCAGTTGTCCAGACCAAGCGCTCTGGCATCCGCGATGGCTTGGTCTTTAAAACGGAGGTTCGGTCTTCCTTGTCGTCTCGAACCTAGGGGCTGGGATTCGAAGATCCTCTTGGCTGGAGCGTTGTTGTCTATTCGCTTGATGTGGACGAGCCAATATAGTCGACGAGTTTTGGCTTTTCGGACTACATCCACATCTTGGTACAGCTCATAGAGTTCGCGGTTGTATCTTTTTCTCCATTCGCCCTCCTCGCACACAGGACCAAATATCCGTCGAAGGATTTTTCTTTCAAAGGATCCCAGTATTAACTCTTTTTTCCTGCTTATCGTCCAGCACTCGGCGCCGTATAGTAGAACTGGCAGGATAAGCGTTCTGTAGAGCATGCACTTTGTCCTTCGAGTTAGGAGTTTTGAATCCATTTGTTTTGCCAAACCGAAGTAGCAGCGGTTTCCTAAGATAATTCTTCGACGGATCTCCACTAAGATGTCATTTGTGGAGTTGATGTTTACCCCAAGGTAGATGAACTCCTTAACTACCTCGAAGTTGCTGCTATCAACAGTGACATTTTGTCCTAGTCGGTGGACAGATGATTGGTTGCTTGTTGATAGCATATATTTAGTCTTGTCCTCATTCACTTCAAGACCAACTAGTTTAGCCGTGAAAGCCTCTATCACGGCACGCTGGGATCAATCGATGATATCTATATCGTCCGCATACCCTAGCAGTTGGACTGATCTGTTGAAGATAGTGCCTTCCGTGTTGACACCTGCCCTGCGCACTATCTGCTCAAGAACAAGATTGAAGAAATCACACGACAGCGCATCTCCTTGCCGAAATCCGGTGCATGTTTGAAAGAGTTCAGATGAGCTGCTGCCAAACTGCACATTGCATTTAGTATCATGCGACACATCTGGATCAGTTTTGACGGGATCCCGAATTCGGCCATCGCCACAAAAAGCTCCTGACGATGAATGCTGTCATATGCGGCTTTAAAGTCGATGAAGACATGGTGTGTCTCGACTTGAAACTCGTTGGTCTTTTCCAGGATTTTCCTTGGTGTGAAGATTTGGTCTACAGTTGATCTGCCGGGCCGGAAGCCACACTGGTGCGTGCCGATTAGTGTGTTGCAGAAAGGTTCGAGACGTTCACACAGTACGTTCGATAGGATCTTATATGCCAGTTCTTGCAAGACATAGGATCGCCTTTCTTGTAGATGGGACATATGGAGCTGATGGTCCAGTCATCGGGCATGCTTTCCTCCACCAAAACTTGGTTGATGATTTGGTGCATGGGCCCTACCATAACATCACCTCCGTATTTGAAAAGCTCTGCAGGTAGACCATCAGAGCCGGCGGCCTTGTTGTTCTTTAGCTTTTTTATAGCAAAGCCAACCTCTTCTATACTGGGCGGAGGGACTGGTTCTTCATTGACTGGATGGGGGTTATCTTCTTGCCCCATCACTCTCGCTACATTTTGTCCGTTAAGCAGCTGCTGGAAATGCTGCTTAAATACATCCACTACTCCCTGCACGTCGGTGACTAGGTTTCCATCGCTGTTACGAAGAGCCTGTGTTCCGGTCTTAAAGCCAGCAGCCAGTTGCTTGGCTTTCTTATAGAACTTCCGGATGCTGTTTCGGTCGCGGCACTCTTCGATCTCCTTGAGCTTGGAGACTGCGTGCTCTCTTTTCTTTCTACGCAGGATCTTCTTCTCCTCCCGTCTCCTGGCTCGGTACTCATCCCTTGCTGCCCTTGTTTTCTTCTACAGCGTTCTAATGTGTGCATCTTCTGTCGCCTTTTTCCGGTATACGCATACGCATACATACCACGGGCTTTTTCTCTGGGGTGGCTGGTATCCTAGGGTGGTTTCGGCTACCTCCTTGATGATCTCGCGATACTGAGACCACTGGTTGTTGGCGTCTGTGGTAGGTGAATGCACGGTGGGGAGTTTCTCACTCAGGCGCTCTTTGTAGGCTCTGGCGACTCCAGATGTGCTAAGGCGTCCAACGTCGAATTTCTTCTTTTGGGCAGTTCGCAGCTTCTTCTCGTTAGACAGTCGAGCTCTGAATCTAGCTGCAACGACTAGATTCAGAGTCGACGTTTGCCCCTCGGTAAGTGGCAATGTTTTGGAATGTAGCTCTGATGCGGATCACAGCCAGGCGATCACTTATCGGCTTGAAGTCCATTACTTTGGATCTAAGCCGTTTTTCCACGACGAATCCGCATCCTAACATGTGCAATCTTTTGTTACAACTGTAATATATGTCGCAATTTTGTCTTTTCATAGTACCTGATCCTATCCAACGTATCTCCTGGAACGCGGTAATGTCGGCCTTGTACCGCGAGAGGACAGACTCAAGTTTTTGAGTAGCACCTGGAGTGTAGAGTGTCTGCACACTTGCATGTCCGTTAACGTTCCGGGTCTATTTTGCCTTTGAGGTTCGTTTATATCCGAGGCTGCCATAGTCTCTAACTCTATCTCTAGACTTTCGAGATACATAGAGATTTCACGATTTTTAAATTCCCAAATGTCTCTTTTCAGTTTGGTGGAAAGTATATTTAAAATTGTTTTATCCCGCGGAGCGCGAGATTGCTGCCATCTTTTACGCGCTCTTCGTTTTTCCTTTACTAAATCAGTAATTTCGCGGGAATATTCTAATTCGTTACTTGTAGTTACTCTCTTTTTATGAGGAGTATTGTTCCACGCTGAATTTTTCAAGGCATCGATGAAATGATTCACTTCGTCTTCGAGTTCATATGGTGTTCGAAGGGATACTTTCAGATCGATTTTATTTATGCAGTCTTTTCTAAAGGAGTCTCAATTAGTTCTTTTGCTTGTTAGTTTTGGTGGACCGTCCTTTCCGCGTTAACCTCCGCTAGTAATTATCAGAATGACCGGCAAATGGTCAGAAAAGAGATCAAAAGTTTCTTCAATTTTGCTGAGTTTTCACATACTCCTTTTGCCATAAAAAAGTCTATGAGGTCTGGTGTTTTTGCCATATCCGAAGGCCAATACGTGGGTTTGCCAGACGAGTAAAAGTCGACCACAGACTCCATACCGGCTTCGAATAGAATTCGCCCTTCTCGTGAGATACATCTGAAGCCCCAGTAGGTGTGTTTTGCGTTGAAATCCCCGCTAATTACAAAGTTCTGTCCAAGTGAGTCAAATATGCCTCTAAAATCACAATAAATAGACGCAAAGTTATAATGTAATGCGTTTAATGCTTACGCTAACCGTGTTTATTTGCATTTCATCAAGCTCAATTCTTTCACGCGGGTATTTTTCGACTAAACCGCGGACTCTCACAAACATTTTACATTTTCGATGTGGGTGTTTGAGGACTTTTTTTTAGGGTCGCTCTTATCCTTTTTTGAGGTTTAGCCGAAGTCAACTTGTTAAACAACGATTCCTAAAATACTTAACTTCTAGCAATTCTGTCACGACTTCCAATGGGGAATAGAAGGTAATCAATCTTTCGACAGAATAAAAGCTTTCAAATTTTATTTGATGTTTCAAAGATCCTTATAGCGTAACTCCCTATAGTCGGCGTATAAAACTTCTCCAAATGCTTATATAAATCTATTATTTAGTCCTCCCTTCCTTCCTATTACCTGGGAAGGCTTTTAATACTTCCAGTTTTCAACTCGAAAGTCGCAAAAACCGAGTATATTGATAGGCACGGATTAGGCAATCACACTTTATTTTCTATCGTTTGACTCGGTTGGTATTGCTGCAAATGACGCTTTCTTTTGCAGTTTCTGCTGCCTATTTGTTTGTGTCAGGAGGCTAGTGACAGCACTTCCAGTTTCCTTTGAGATATTTAAAGTGTTTTCAAATTGGCAAAACCAGTTGAAAAGAACTGTGAGCGGGGCCCTCATTTTGAAGATTGACATTTCACGGGAGATAAAGGGCGAGAGTTATAATTAAGGAAGAGATTTTTACGGACTTTTTCCGCTTTAAAACCCATGGTTTTGCTTGATTTGCCGAAGATTTGGGATCCAGAGCATAGTAACATTTATGGAAACGAACATGATGATGAGGCTGAGCTATAGCCTGTTTTTATCTAAGGCACCAGTTCACATTTCGATGGGAATTGTCAATGCGAAAATCCCCACACATTCCTCTGTGGGTATGCTTAAGTTTATCAGGCTTTGATTGCTTGGGATTGCTGAGGCTTACTTAAGTAATGAAGCAGTAAAGTTATCTTAATGGTATGTTCAGCATTAAGCAATTTTTCAGCAAAGATCTTGTTGATTAAACGACTATGTTAATAAAGAGTATACAAGAATTGGAGCTATATGATTGTCTAATGGAACACAGAGAGGTCAAACCTGCACCGAAGACTATTTAAAACGGCACTTTCAAAGAAGACGATTTTAAAAAAATCAAATTCGTCCCGTTGTCGCAATGGATTTTCTTAGAAAGACCACGTCGTTCAACGGATATTTTTAGGGCTGCTAGGAAACCTTCCGACAATAGATCCGACACGACTTCTACATAGGTGCATATTGTCGTATCAAATATGTCGCGTGCAGTAGCCTCGATGGCCTTAAAAGATTTGGAATGAATCCACGCCTGGTCTTGCCTATAGCTTAGACATCGTCACCTTGTTAGTGGCCGTTTCACCACACAGTCTGCTTTAATAGCCTCGACTTGTATCGAAAAAGCAATGATGACACGAAAAAATAAACTTCCAAGTCGCTTTTCGAACTTAGAGCACCAAGATTAGTTGTTTCATAATGGCGACCAGAGCTTTGATATCTGCACTAAAATTGCAAATAAATACTAGGCGCTAACGGGCCATACTAGACCTAAGGCCTAGCTTTTCAAATGTTAGGTTGTGGAGGGATCTACAGTTTTTATGCCAAATTCGAACCGCAATTTTATTTTAGAGAAGCTTCTTTTGACATTTCATACTCTTGGGAGTTTGTCAGACTTTCGCAAGAGGTGGGGCAGCGAAAAGAAGATACGGGCAGGATTTGAAACAGCGACACTCTCTAAGTAGTTCAACGCACCTAACCACTAAGCCACTGCACCCAAGTTGGTGACACAAAAATCGGTAACAGGCAATTAGGCAACAAAAAAACCGGGAAAGTTAGCATTCAGCAAGATTCATTATGTGTATGGGCTTAGGATAGGTGAACAATTCAAAAAGCGACGAGAGGGTTAGGGAGATTAAATTCAGTTCCAGGAAGCTATGTAGCCTTTCACTCTTAACCCTTCTACCGCATGAAACTTCCCGAATAGAAAAAAAAATTAATAATCGATTGTTTTAGATTTATTCTGTTATTCTCAAACAATTTTTATTAAAAAAACTTAAAAAAATTATTTTGTTTAAAAAATAAAAAACTAAGCCATATATGGCTTCGTATGCATTAAGGGTTACATTGATTAACTGAAAATAGGAATATTAAGACTTCATTAGTATCATTTTTTGGCACCTTCGATGATTGAAAACATGCATCATATTACATAACATTAAATAAAAAACAAAACGCAATAGTTCATTTTATAATTATAAAGAAAAAATTTCTGAAAAAAGAAATTAAAGAAAAAATTAAAGCTATTTGAAAGCATAATAAATTAAAAAAAAGTAGGTACACAAAAACAACTCAATTCAAGTAAATATCAAAAAAAAATATTAAAAACAAAAACAAAATAATTCATAATATCACATAAAAAATAAAAAATTGCAAAAAAAGAAAGACACTTTGTCTATTTTAGATGGAACTGAGTAAAACAGTTTCTTTTTTCGTTGTAACATAAATATACTTCACATTTCTCACAGAAAGTATATGATCGAAATGGACAATTATTTTGGCATATTTGCCGATTCTTCTGCCATTTGGGAAAATGGCCCAAATTATCCCTTCTTACGGATTGCAGGGGAAGATCTTGATGTCTTGCGGGACGCTTTCGTTTTGGCGTACTAATCGATTCCGTATCCGTTCCTCGATCGGATCTACTGCAGACTGATGTTGGCGTTCCTGTAATAGATCCAGTAGGTGGCCGTCCACGTTTTCTAGGTGCTTTGTCTGCTTTGCGTAAATGCTCAGATATTGCCAATTTGAAGTCATAGAGAGGCATATGGAAATCGTTCTCGCGGCGCCAAAGAATCCAAGCGTTTATTACATACAGATCTATCATATGGAAAAATATCCTTTTGTACCATTTTTTAGATCTCAGTGGGATTCTATACAGTCCAAGCATCGAATCCAGTAAATCCACACCACCCATATATTTATTGTAGATTTCTACAGCTTGGGGAGCAGGAACTGTTTTATATTGCTTATCCTTTCTGAAGTATCGGCGTTTGCTGGTAACCGGTGCACTTCCAACATAAGGCGACAGCATGTTTACAAGTTTGTTGTCAAACCAAGTTACCAAACTAAGTTTAACACACTGACCAACAGCCTTGTCCCAGTGATGCCTCGATGAAGGTAGCTGGACACATGACATATAAATTACAATGCCGATAAATTGCTCCATTTCGATTTTTTTAATATTTACAGGCTTATTTATATCGTCTTGAAGTGCTTTAATATTTGATTGCTTTACAATAAATGTAATCACATCATCAGTAAAGAAGAACGAAAAAAAATCTGCTGGTGTCTTCAAGGCTTTTACAGTTTCCGGCAATTCAGTAACTCCCATAAATTTGAAGTTGTGTTCGTCGAATGGGGCCAAGTGTCCTTTTTTCCAAAAAACTTTAGTTTTCTTCATACTTGTTTTCTTTACTTTTTTTTGCTTTGATGTTGAGGCAACGGGGATTCATTGTCGAGTTCAGACTCTGTGTCGGTTTCATCTACTGTAAAGCAATCACTATCACCATTTACAGGATTTAGTTGGTCTTCAAATTCCATATCAGAATCTGGTGCTAGATCGTCATCACTTATTGTTCCATCCCCAGGTATGCAAGTTACATGCAACGATTTACCATAGAATTGAAGAGGATCCATTGCTGAAGCAGACAAAAAAATATTGAACACGACACCAAAAGGATAGAAATTAATAGAAAGAAACAGCCACCAATGCATACGAAGCCATATATGGCGTTAGTAATAAAAACGCTCACAAATCTATACTAATATATTTTTTCTTTCAAAATGCATTAGTAACAATCAGAACTCAACACTTTTCACAAAATGTATTTCTTTATTCAATTTACCTACCAATTAATCACTCTAACTAGCACTTAAAATAATAATTATTCCTGCACTCTATTGCAAGCACTCGATCGGTAGACTGAATTGCAAACACGAATAGTCCTGTCGTCGTTGTTTGGCAGATCCCTAGAATATTTATCGTTGTGTGTGATAGATAGGTTACGCTAACAAATCGCGTTGCAACTTGTTCATTTTAAATTACAGGGGAAGTAAAGATACGCCACGAAGATGCAAAGCCATAAATGGCTTCGTATGCGGTAGAGGGTTAAGACTTTCACTCCGAGAACTAAGGCTTCCTAAAAAAATACTCTAAAAGCCTTTGGGTATATGAGAAGATATGCAATTTATTGGGGTTCTGCAAGTTCCTAGTCTTAAGACCTTTTAAAAGACCGCTGGTGGAGACAATTCGAAGCGAATGTTAGTAACGAGATATTTGAATTTAAGAAAAACGAACTGTTAACATCCTCTTTGCTTATACAAAGGAGGAGCAGATGTACTCTAGATGGAATCATGATTCATAGATAGATTGGCAAACAGTTGACTCACTCATCTACATTTGCTCGATAACTTCCCCCTCCGCAACACATTTTCCACCCACAACTGAATATTCGGCTGAGTTATTTCAGAAAAGCAAACTTTTCCCTTTCGACAAATATCCGCAGCACATAACAATTTGTACAAATGTCAATAAGGAAAAAGTCCCTGCTCAACTATTATTCCTAAAAGATCCAAATTAGTAAATGCTTCAGCGTCGAATTAGTAAAATGCAAATAAAATCTCTAAGCAACTTTATTTACTTATCAAAAAGAAGAAACCACACAAATACGGGTTCAACAAATTCTTGTAATCTCTAGGGAAATATCCTACATCCTCTATTTTTATGAATTGAGTTTCTGCAAGTTCATCTACAATCTGTATTTATACTTCGTTGGATACATTTCTGTTAATTACCATCAACAAAATAGCTACACACAATCGATATAAATCCTTCTCAAATGTCCAACACCAACAGAGGACAACATCAACTTTGTGTAACACATCCAGCCTACGACTGTGACAATCATTGGCCAATTAAATGCTATACTAATAGCCGAAGAGAGTCCAAAGCAGCAATGGCCATAGTTGCTAGTGATATTTTAGCAAACAAAACATTGTGACAACAATTTTGCATTCGAATTCCCATAACAGTTACCTGGCTAGCTGTGTTGTTATTTGCCATTCGAACAAACGAAATTGAATCCTTTCTCACCCTGCAGGCATCTACTACATGCCGTGATGCTGCAGGACTATAACCATTGTTATGCAATCAGAAACTACCCCATCAAATGTTCTGAGAGTATCGAAAGGCAACAGCAGAAACCAAAAAAAAAACCTCTATTACCATTGAAATGAAAACATCATTGTTGGGAAAAGGGTTACAAAGCAGCCGAAGCTAGTTCGTTTGTGAGAATGACCCAGAATGGCCCAGAATGAGTGGGTAAACGTTTTGAAAATTCAAACGGGTCTCGTTTTCAATTACAAGTGGTTACAATGGAGGTTAAGTTTCACTACAGCTGCAGTCGTCAGTTAAACGGTTTGAAAAAAAAAAAACAAAATGAAAGTGGAAAGTGGAAACACCAAATTGAGCAATAGTTCGTATTGTTGAAGATATCAAACGTGAAAGGTTTTGAATATATCAAATGCCTAACTTACATCCAGTTAGTGAATTTTTGTTAATAGGTAGAGGTACCTTGCTCTTTGAAGTTACAACATGTTGATTGTAACATCAGTTTTTGAAATGAAAGGTGGAATTGATGATTGGATTTTGCAAAACAAAGGTACACTTTGAGATAATTCTTATTACTCTGCTTCATCAAACTGTGATCTCAACAATTTACATAGCCTCTGCTAACTCTTTCTTCCGGATCCATGACAATCATCAATCAATTTAGAGCGCTTGTAAGTGAGTGACTATTTACCGAATCGAGACCAATCGGGCAAAGTCCAAATTTAACTTTTTGTTAAAAACAATTTTGTGGACAAAATCAAAAATAAACTCCTGAAAAATTATATAAATTATAAATACAGGCGGGGGGCAAAGTTTTGCTGCAAGGTCCTCAATAAGTATTGGTAACCTCTCAGTTTTTTTTCCTACCTATTAGGTTTGTATCGTTGTTTCCTTCCTGCACACATTTTATCCCCTTGGACCTTGTTAGTCAAAACAAAAGATGAAAATAAATGCGAGTGTACTCTAAGCCTCAACATTTAAGTATGTCGCTAATATTATGAATAGGGAATATAGTTTTGGGAAACTATTCGAGCTGGAAATACTGGAGCATTCTAAATGTTCCGAGACTGGATCAGAGAAGAAGAACACCGACTGATCGAAAATGAAATTTGTACTTAGAGGTGGTATCCTTGGACCCAACACAAAAGTTTCGATACCTATATGGGCATGTGTTCCACCGTATTTTTTAAGCGGAAATCCATGCCATTGATAGCTGTGCCAAATTGAATTTCTCAGAGGGAATTAAAGGTGACAGAATATATATCTCCTCGGTTAGTCAAGCAGCACTTATATATTATATTCTATGACAGTTAGCGATACCTAGCAGAGCACAACAATGTCAAACTTGAATGAGTACGTGGCCACCAAGGTATTGAATACAAGAAATCTGCAGGCCAGAATATGCATTTTTAAAAGAATTAACGATTGGGACCAACAATATAGACTTAACCACTAGAAAAGTTTTTTCAGTTTTAATGCAATCCAAATGATAAATATAAGCGGTTATCCGACAAGGGAATCCTCTTGTTAAGTAAGGATAACATTAGAAAGCTATTGGGCTTCCTCACAGACCACGGCAGCTTAAGGTAACATCTTAAGAACTTGCCAATATGCGAGAACCACCTCATTTGTTCGTTACGACAGATGATCTCTTGGGGATCTTTGATTAACTAAAGAACAAAAAATCGGCGGAAGTTGATGGTATCCCAAATGTCGTATAGAGACACCTGCCCCTAGAGGCTGTGGAGATTTTCACAACGCTATTTAACAATGCGCTGAATAATGCACATTATCCGGCGCATTGGAAAATAGCAGTGGTACATCTAATCCCGAAAAAGGGAAAGGATAATACTAACCCTGCTAATCTTCGGTCAATTAGTTTGCTTCCGAATATTAGCAAGGTGTTTGAGAAGGTTGTTAATAGAGCTCTGCTGAAATGGGTCGAGGACAATAAAATAATCCCGGACAACCAATTCGGTTTCAGGGCGAGGCATGACACTATTCATGCCGCGTCAAAACTGGTTTCCGACATTCAATGGAATAAATGCAGGAACCAATGCACGGGTGCTTGTCTGGTTGACTTTGAAAAGGACTTCGACACCGTATGGTTAGAGGGGTTCTACAAGTTGATCAGGCTGGGAATGCACAAACCCTTGCTATATATAATTTATAACATGCTTATGGAAAAGAAGTTCGTGGTCAAATGTGGCAACGTAACTTCGAGCAGAGTCTATATATCAAAAACGGTTTGCAACTGGGTGCGGTGAATTCTCCGATCCTGTTTAATAATTACACAAGTGATCTGGTACGTTCACTCAGACATGCTATAGCGTATGCCGATGATTTGGTCGCATACAGATCAGGTCCTAAAATCGAAGTCATCAACATCCTTCTGCAGCGTAAACTTCGAGCAAATTAAGGGATATTGCGACGACTGGAAGTTGAAAATCAACTTCCAGACGACGGAAACAATCCTGTTTAGAACCCCATTAGCTTATGCCACTAGGGATACCAGAAAAAAATGGAAAAAAATTGGCCATTATTGGGCAGAATGGGCAGGCATTGGCAGTGAAAAACGTGGTCAGGTATCTTGGAATCTGGCTCGACCAGTATCTGTATTTTAATAAAAATATAGATGCTTGTCTTGCTGAAGCTAAGAAGGCTTTTGCTCTGACAAGAAGACTGTTTCATAGCAGTCAACTTGCTTCTAGAGTTAAGGTCATATGCTACGTGGCCCATTGTGGTTCAATATAGCGCCATCGTATATGGAGAGGATTCGGGTTTTCGAGAGACAATGTCATAGGACATGTCCCGGGTTGTTTCGAACACCTAAATCTGAGTACATAATATATTATCCCAACACGGCATTATATGATGGGGCTCACTTGAATAGGATTGACAATTTCCTCATTAAGGTGACTCGAAGGCACGTTGCGAGGGCGATGGCCAACGATAATAGCCTGATCTTCGGGGCATACTACCCCAATGAAGCACACATGGAGAGAACGCCAGGATCTGGCTTTGTACCGCCAGAGGCTTTTCTCCATATTGATCAAAAAGGGCTGGTACAGACAAGGGATGGTATCCCGGTACTATACCACCGGTAGCGGTGTATAGTAGTCTTAAGTAGTTGTAAGTTGATTAGTTGGTCCTCTGCAGGTCGGCTGCAAGGTATGGTGTTTCTGAGAGTCGACTGACGCATTTCGGTGTCAGTGGACTCTCGGTGGCGCATGTGCGCTATGTTGGCGGCTGCTGGGTGCTGCTAATGGAGTTGGGGTGCACATCACATTTTAAGTAGCATAAGTTAGATTTTAAGTTTTCAATGTATAGTCGGAAGTAGTTTTAGTTTTTTAGTTTTAAATAAAAATAAATTAATAAAGGAGTCAAGTTTTTAAAATAAATTTTCTTGAAAAAAAAAATTATATTTAAATAATAAAAATTGTATTATTAATTACGGCCGAAAGGTAATAGTATTAAGTGATACAGTTAAGTTTAGAGCGTCCGCATAAGGACCAGTAATCTAGAATAAGTATCCTGTTAATTTTAAGTTAGATTTAATCATTTTTGTCTAGTTTGTAAGTCTTAAAGAAATCAATCTATGCCCAGATACTGGATGTAGACCCTTTATTGGTGAAGACAACGGATCTTCCAAAAAAGTTTCGTTCATCGGCAGAGTTAACAAACTCTGCAACTAAGGGCGTGGGGGCTTCACCAAAGAAGTCACCGTCTTACATTAAAATCTCCTTTATTGATACAATAGACTTTATATGCGTCGCAAGCGTCGCTTATATGGGCAAGATAATATAGAAAACTAAAAAAAAATTAAGTCTTCAAATTATTAATCTCAATACATAGCTAGAACATATTTCACATATTCCTCTTAGCGCATGGATTGCGCATTTACCTTATATTTTATTTGTTAAAACACTAAGTATCTCTTATATACCTTCCCGCCCCACCACCTGTAGTTCCAACGAACATATCTGCAGTAGGTTACCGAAGGCTTAGTCAAACCGCATCGCATATCATTTTCCTTATAGAATCTTAAGCCTTTAACAGGGTTAATAAGTTACTTTAAATTGTTAGTAAGTTGAGGAAATACTTTGCTTTCTCACGCAAAATGTTGGCAGAAATATAATAATCAGTACAAAGACGCTATGCAACGTATGCTAAGATTTCGGCAGTGATAGGATTTGCAAAAGGTTTTCTGTAAAAAACAACAGGCGAACTTATGGTTACATTTTTACTGTAAACTATTTTCTTTTACACAATAAAAAAATATCTGCTTCGTTTTTTGATCTGTTCTGGTTTGGACAGTTTGGTCCGGTGGTCCAGTATCGGTGGCATTATTTTCTTGACAATGTTTTCTTTATAAACCTGAACGCTAGCTGCCAGATAATCTTAGGGCTTGGACGTCAATTTCTAAAGAAAACGTATATTTTTTATGGTATATCACCCATACAAAGTTTTTGGACACGCCCACTTTTTGGGGCTTTTTTTTAAATTTTTTTTAAGAAATTCTTGAAATGAAATAAAATTCTATCTATCATGTTCTCAACGCTTTTTTCTTTAGGGAAGATAGGTATAAGTATAGCGTATCATGCTGGTCGCCTCAAGCGGACTGCCGCCTTTCCTTATGTTTTATGTTATTTCGCCTCGACTCGGTGTTTTAAAGCGAGAAGAACAAGTAGCAAGTTGCCTTGGTAATTCGGACTTTTGAATCTTTTGTTCGATAAGCTACAAGTGTGACTTATGCCGAAGCGATTTCCGTTTGATGAAAGAGAACACCAAGACAACGAGTTGTGCGTTAATTTTTTTAAAATATTTTGTATGAAGGTTTTCTCTACGTTGGTCCGCTGAAGTAACGTAGTAGTAACCCTAATGGGTTATACCAAAGAATATAGAAACACCAAAAAGACGCATTTCATAAAAATGTTTCCACTGAAATTTTTTGTATGGCTAGTGCTAACATTGGAACCCGCTCTCACAGCTTTTGCTTTGCTTTGTTTGATTTTAGGCTTACAATTTTTCTGATTTATTTTTGGGAAGACTGTGTCCAAAACGTCTCTAAACTGATTGTCAGCCAGTTGACATGATAAGTGTTCAGTAGAGCATGGATTTTGTGGCTTGAGTCAGGAGTTTTACCTCCATTTCTTGCGCCAAACTGAGTTAAGTTGAAATGATTTCCACCCTAGCGCAAAGTAGGTAGATTATTCTCTTAACTAAATACCTCCAAGTTGCTGCTTTCAATGTTCATTTGCTAGTTGACTGCATTATGTATATTAAGTCAAAAAAACCTTATCTTCGCCTCCGCCAAGTTTGGGAAAATTTGGAAAGCTTTGGAAAAATGTGCAGGCTGTAGCATGCTTATTGTCAGTGAAGTCAAATGCAGTTGGATTGTATGGAATACATCCCAGCTATAGTCCACGTCTTCAGTCACATTTTAACAACCGGTGTTTGTCCTTTTCGATGGAGAAATTCGAAGATTGTTCTTATCCCAAAAAGTCCAAACAATAAAGATTACCTCCCTATTTCCAAGGTCTTTGAGAGGATAATGCAGAAGCAAATTAACTGCCATATTCACTCAAATAGCTTAATTTCTTCGATGCAGTCTGGCTTTGGGAAGTATCGCAGCTGCATAACTGATGTCATCGACGTAGTTGAAGAGATTATACAGTCTCTGGACATGGACAAAGTGACCTTTTTAATATTTTTGGACTTCGCTAAGGCTTTTGATACTGTCGATCACTGCAATGTATTCAAAAAGCTCTCGACGTTGTTTGGTTTTTCACCATCAACTGTATCATTAATGCCGGCATACCTAAGGCTAAGAAAGCAAGCAATTTCTGCAGGACATTACCCTTCCGACTTCCTTTTCATCTATCGTGGGGTTCCACAAGGTTCTATTTTTGGCCCCCTCCTTTAATGTTTACGAAATTAGTATCCTAATCCACATCCTTACACATGTATGCTTATGATGTACAGTCGTAGGGGTGGTTATCTTGGTATAAGTGAGGACTATGCTAATACAATCAAGTGTGATCTTCAGAAGATATCTGATTGGTGCGAGAGGAATGGGCTATTTCTTAACCCCCAGTAAAACTTACTCTATTGTTATTAGTGAAAATTCCTTAAACCTTTCGTATTTTCCAGACATAGCACTTACCGGCTCTAAAATATATTACGTTGATTCAGCCAAAAAGTTGGGAGTTATATTTAATAGCGCTCTAACATGGGATACTCATATCGATGTTGCAGTTGGCGAAACGATCGGTTTGTTACGCCAGTTATGGATCTCACAATATATTACTCCTCGGAAAACACTAACTCATTGTTCCAATTCTTAGCTATGGTTGCGAAATTTTGTGCAACTGTGATGCTGCCAGCAGGAGAAAGCTTAACGTCGCATTTAATAATATTGCGCATTATGCTTACAAATTAAATCGTTTTGACAGTGTTTCAACTTATTCGAAATCTCTTTATAATATGACTCTTGACAATTAACTCCGTTTTCTTTCACTTGTCTTGTTATCTAACGTGGTGCATACACATCAGCCAAGTTACCTCTTTTCATAAATTGTGTTTAAGTTCTTCGAATAGTTCCCAAACTATGTCGCATGTCTCACATCGGCACGACAGTTTTATGGAAGCTTATGGAATTCCTTGCCCCGGCATGTGCTAAGGTTAGGCCGCACTGCACAGTTTCGAACTGAACGCAAGTCTGGAGTTTATCTGGAGTTCCCTGACTAATTTTAATTTAACTATTTAATTAACTTTGCTATTTGAATGGAGATGTGTGTTATAAAGTGTAATTTTTTGAGAGTTAAGTTTTTCAGGTTGGCGGCACTGGTTAGTAATGGCGTCCAAACGTCATCTGAAATACTTACAATCGAGCAACGATTGCAACTTATTGAAATTTATTATGAAAATTCGTGCTCTGTGAAAAAATGTGAAAATCCGCTGTTTCATCGAAAAATTGTGTTCAGCGATGAGGCTCATTTCTGGCTCAACAGATACGTAAGTAAGCCAAACTGTCGCATCTGGAGTGATGAATAACCGATTCATCCCGATAAAAACGACAGTTTGGTGTGGTAAATGGGCTACTGGCGTCATCGGTGCATTTTTCATCAAAGACGACCTTGGAAGAAACGTTACCGTCAACGGTGAACGATATCGAGCCATGATTCGCGACATGTGGTTCCATCAAGACGGAACCACATGCCACACTGCTCGTGAAAAAATGCAAATGTTGAAGGACGAATTTCGTGAGCAGCTTTTCTCTCAAAATGGCCCTGTGAGTTGGCCGCCAAGATCATGCGACTTAACGCCTCTTCATTGTTTCTTGTGAAAGTCGTTAGTCTAGTAGTGGACAAGCCGAACACGATTGAAGCCTTACAAGAGAACAAAATTCGAGTAATTCGTGGAATACAGGCCGAAATGCTCGAAAAAGTGACGCAAAATTGGACCTGCCGAATGGACAACATGTACCTGAAGTTTCCTTTAAAACATAACGTTGAATATTTGATGCAAATTTGAGTGTTTTATTCGATTTTTAAAAAAAATATGGGCTTAAAAAATCACCCTTTATGTTATATTTTTATTGTTTCTCTTTATCTTTTCTTTTTTTTATAATGTACGCCCACTAAAGGGACTTTGGATACCCTTCTAATGAAGTGACACAGTGCGGGTTTAGGAAAATGAAGGATTAGAGAAAGGGAGAAACAGATGCACGTTGGTTTTAAATGTTTGTAAATTATAAAGCAAAGGAAAAATAGAGCGTGGTAGAGCATTCCACATTCGTATCGTATGTCTCGATCGCCAATAAGTTTCACCGCACGTTTTTGAATCCTGTCAAGTAGCTCCAAATATGTCATTGGTGCACCAGACCAGATATGAGCGTTGTACTCAAGTTTTGGGCGAATGAACGCCTTGTAGATTGTAGCCAGATCAGAAGGGGTGAAATATTTCTTGCATCGCTTAAGAAAGCCTAAACATTTCGCAGCGTTCTTGGCGACATCGAATATGTGGTCATTCCAACGAAGTTTGTCGTTAACGCACATACCGAGGATGGAAAGTCTTTCGGTTTCGGCGATGCAAGTGCCATCCATGGATAATGGCAGAGAATTAGGGGTTCGCTTCAATGACAGCAGACAGCATTGTGTTTTGGAAGCATTAATTTTTACTCTATTGGTATTAGCCCACTTAAGAATGCTTTTAATGTCAGAATTTACTGAGCTTAACGTACTTTGCTGTTCCAGCTTCACGCCCGAAGATGTGGGACGTAAATCCGAAAAAAACGAATATGCGAAGCTAAGGATACTGTCATGAGCAAAGGAATGGATTAGAAGTGACAGAGACTAGATCATTGATAAAAATGAGAAAGAGAGTCGGAGAAATAACGGAGCCCTGGTGGACACCAGCATTTATTTGGTGAGTTGCAGACAGATAATTTCTAATCCATTGAAGAAGGGTAACACCGATCCCAAATGCACGCATCTTCGACAAGAGAGCTTGATGCCAAACTCTGTTCAAATGCCTTTGAAATATCAAGCGCAACGACCTTACTTTCACCACCACGGTGAATAGATTCGTTCCACTTTTCGGTTAGATATGTCATCAAATCGCCAGTGGATCTGTTGCTGCGAAACCGTGCTGCCGGTCACTAAGAAGTTTTCGGGATTCAAGATATTTCATAAGCTGACTGTTTATCAGCGTTTCCATGACCTTGAAAAGAAGGGACGTGTGTGCAATTGGTCGGTAGGAGGAGGGGGAGAAGGATTCTCCTTTTTTGGGACAGGCTGGATAAATGCTGTTTTTCATCTTCTCGGAATGGGCCTTGAAGATTAGGACAGATAGAAAAGCTTACGCAGTGGTTTTGCCAGCATGGAAGAACACCTCTTCAGAACGATAGGGGAAATACCATCTGGACCAGCGGATTTATGTATGTTGAGATCTCGAAGAACTCTTGCCACTGTACGAGTGCGAAAATGGATCGGTCCCATAGAAGATTCTTCGCGCTCGAGTACAGAGTACAGGGGGAGACAAAGTACAATCTGGCAGCGTTGAGCTAGCTGCAAAATGAGCAGCGAGCAGATTGGCTTTAGATAGAGCAGCGAGCAAGTGTCGGGATAGATGACGAGGCCGATTTTTTAATATTCTTAACAAACGACTAAACGTTTTTACTATCGGAGGGACTTTGTAGTATTTTTTGCCTCAACTTTTGATCGTAGGAGAATTTGACACGATTAATGTGGGCATTGCAGTCATTTCTGGCTCGTTTGAACTTTTTTCGGTTTTCCTCTATTGGGTTGGCCTTAAATTACCGAAAACTTACCTCTTTAGCCCTGATAGCTTCTTTACAGCTCAAGTCACACCACGCGTTTTCCTTAGGTTTGATACTCTTTATCCTGTTAGGGATGTGGCTGTGTGGCTGGAGTACGTGTAGCTGGGGTACATGTGGCTGGAGTACGAGAAATTCGCCGATATGATACAATGGTCTGACGAACCTAGAGGCGATAATACGTTTAAAGTGTATTTATCAGGGTGAGAGGTAAGAAACAAGTATTTATTGTTTGTATAGTACAATTTCTTTAAGTAATGTTAAAGTTTTCTTTTTTAGTAGCTTGTATCACAAATGAATTAAATGTTATAAGCTGCCACTATATGTCTTAATGTGTGAGCATTCAAATGGAATAAAGCTAACAGTTTTTCCTCATTCTATTAGTTCAAATCGTCTTTAAGTTTGATATTGACTTAGTTTGAGAGGTAATTTAATTTTAATGTTTTTTTTCCGGAAGTATCTACCGTGTCCAATAACACATTATAGGTACTTCACGTTCCCGATAATACATTAGCTACTGACAATTGTCATCCAACACAATAACATATTAGGGGATAAGGCACACAACATACAACATCTAATGTGAAACGAATAAAAAATTCATAGAATATGATATTTCCTCGAATGCTATCTCTGTTGATTCCATTCGCAGGTACCTACTGTCATGCAGTAACAAGGTTAAGAGATCCTGATGTCTAAAAATGTCTACGATTGTGCGTATTCTTCTCATATATTTTTTAACATCAAATTAGTCCTTATTTCTTTAGACAGGCGGCACATTCCGTGGAATATATATTATGGAGAAAGATAGCAATTTATTTATTATGCGCCGTCATGAGAACTGAGGAGTGGTCTCGAGCGACATCTCGCAGTGCAATGATAATTGATGGGATAGGAGAATTGTTGTTACACATTTATTTCTCGGTTTCTAATTGAATAAATTATTTCGTAATCCATATGCAATTGCTTTTCGTAGATATTCTTGTTTTTATGGAAGCACGGCAAATTTGAAGTGCTTATGAAAAATTGATTAGATATGACTTTGAATAATGAACGTAGTTTTCCATGTCTTATGATATTAATTGTTCTGTTTTCTGTTTTCTGTTTTCCAACTGTATTGAATAAAAAGGTGAGCAGTGGTGCTGCTACTATGGAAATGAGTGGGCTATAACCCAGTTTAATGTTTAAGGCATGGGGCTAGCCGGGTTGGTTTATTTAGCGCTTTAATTTTCTAAAATACTTCGAAGGCCAAAATCTTTAGAGCCATTCAAGTACAGTTTTTTTGATTCAACTCCCAAATCCTCTGATTCTTTCCTTTCCCTTTCCGATTGATTGATTTCCTAGATGAAATATGATGGCTATTGCATGATTCTACGCAAGCAAGTGTTTCTTCGCTACACGCATTGGGGATAATGTTAAATAGGCAGTATGATAAAGGTCCGACATACACCTCCAATCCCGAACAGGCCAATTCGTGTACCCCTCGAAACCGCCAAAAGGCATTAATTCGCGGGGGTCGGTATAAATACTTAGCTTACTCTATTATTCATATTAAATTTCCTTTGGCGTTTTAAGCGTCTCAGATTTCTGTGTATCCGCGTGTAGTTTACGATATCATCGGAAGTGGGGCCATCTCCAAATTGGTACCGTAGAGCCATCCTCTCCGTTTTATATCATGGGCAATGAAAGAGCACGTGCTCAGCGTTTTCAGAAATGGTTTGGCAATGTGAACTTACTTACGCAAATGAGTTTAAAAACATAAGAAAAGGCTACAGTCAGCTTGGGGCGAATAGGATGATACCCTGTTCATAACCGTATATGCCCCGAAGAAAAATGCATTCAGAACATGATTGATAGCATCTTATTTCATTGTATGAAATTTATAACAAAAAATTATTTTTTGAAAAAAAGCACCCAAAAATTGGGCATGGCCCAAAGCTTCGTATGGGTTATATACAAAAAAAAATATTGGCTAAATAATTTGTTATACATTTTTTTTTTCATTATCTATACAAATTTTTGAAGAAAACCACATATTGTTAAAAAAAACGCCCACCAAAAAGTAGGCGTGTCAAAAAACTTTATATGGCAAACTTGTGAAGGAGTTTTGTTAAGGTTCTAACCATATATATCTTTAACTACAGCCTCAAAACGGTTTTTTCTAAATTGTGGACGTGGCAGTGAGCGTATTTAAATTTTTTTAACAATTTACCATTTCCGAACCCAAGGGAATATACGTTCCAAATTTCAGTTTCTTAACAAAAATTTTAAGGCCCCTAAAGTTGGTACGGACTGACATTGCTAAATAGTCTTAGGTTTTGGTCCTGATCATAAATATATATACTTTTATGGATCTACGACGAATATTAAGGGGTGTTACAAACTATGTGTCAAAATTAATACACCCTTAGGATAGGGTATAAAAAGTTTAATTAGTAATAGGGTTTTCCTATAAGATAAACGAATGTAGTACTCCGTCCGCGTTCGAATTCGAACCCAAGCCGCTTCGACTTTGACCCGATGGTCTATATCGAGCTTTCACAACACTTATGGTTTCGCCGATTCTAAGCTGAGCTTCTCGTAGGATTAGATCGTATAGTAGTGTAAGAGAAAACCTCAGATTCCTTGGGGCTTAATAGTCAGCTTGACGATTCACAGATATGCGGAGGTGTTTGAGCATGGACATAATTTAAACAGATATTTGGCACAATTCCCTCTTCTTTGTAAACCAATTATTTTACAATTTTTTGAATATTGTAGAACTTCTTAAAGTCTGTGGAACTTTTTGTTATGATCTTAATTTACTTTTATGCCAATTTCTATATGTTTTCTGCAAAGTACCGGTCATATACTTGCTAAATGAAGCTGAATTTAATTGAAAATTTGTCACTAAATCAGTTTTTGCAACACAACACCCAACAATAATCCGGGGTATAGCTACCTTTCTTCACTTATTTGGACCTCAAACCCTGCCGTCCGTGAGTAACTCCCTTCTTCAACTGAACCCTCGCGTGATCCATCGCATGTCCACTGCTGGTCAGGTGAAACCCCTGCGCTTCAAGAAACACAACTTCATCCATGGTGTGGTTCTCACACTGCTGAAGGTCATGTTACATTCGAAGGAAATTGCCACTGAGATATGTTGCAACGTTATGTCTTTGGTCAATTGCTTGATATATGGTTTCAACAATAGGTACGATGCCACAAGCCACACAGCGTACATTACAATCGACTTATTGAAAACTCAGCTCAAAAAGGGCGCTGTTGATTGGCCGCCCAGATTGTGTAATACAACACACATCAAATCGACATCGGTTGAGGAGCTCAAAGCTAATATTGAACAGGATATAGTGGCCGTTTCGTCAATTCGTTCGACCTAATCATCTAAATTTGCGTTTCACGAATCGAATGCTGCAAACATTAGAGGTGGAGAACTATCGATTGCACTATCCATTATAATTGATAGTTTCCACTATTTTATTTCCACATTAAAATATAAAATTCCTAAAATTTCTCAGAAAGGAAAAATATAAAAAATCTACTGTCGAATCGTTATAAATTAAAATGGGGTTGGGAAATTGAGACCAACTTTTAGTTGTCTCTGTATATACGTAGGAACTATATTTGCAAAAAAAGCTAGACTGGGTTGCGTACGTAAAAGCTACTTCAGTATGTCCCCTCCGTACAAATAGGCAACGAACCTAATTAACATCTTAATTATCATACTCGATTAGCATCCTTTATACAGAATGTCGATACAACATTTATCTTTATTTGGTTTAATGCTAGGTGTTTTTCGCAGTTCTGGGTATGTGCTTTTCCCCAGGCAGGCGCCTATTAAAACATAACCTTAGCTGCACGTTATGCTGTAGATGTATATGCACATAAACATTTTCATTTCCCTCTTCGTTTATCGAACCAAAAAGAATTGTTAAGAATATTAAAAATTCGGCCTCGTCATCTTTCCCGACACTCATTTGCAATGACACCCCAGCTATCAGCTTTCGGATAAAGCCAATCTGCTCGCTGCTCATTTTGCAGATAGCTCAACGCTGCCAGATTGTACTTTGTCTCCCCCTGTACTCGAGCGCGTAGAATCTTCCATGGGACCGATCCATTTTCGCACTCGTACAGTGGCAAGAGTTCTTCGAGATCTCAACATACATAAATCCGCTGGTCCAGATGGTATTTCCCCTATCGCTCTGAAGAGGTGTTCTTCCACGCTGGCAAAACCACTGCGTAAGCTTTTCTATCTGTCCTATTCTTCAGGACTCTTTCCAAGAAGATGGAAAACAGCATTTGCCCAAGCTTGTCCCAAAAAAAGGCGAATCTTCCTCTGTCTCCTCCTACCGACCAATAGCACTAACGTCCCTTCTTTCCAAAGTCATGGAAACGCTGATAAATCGTCAGCTTATGAAATATCTTGAATCCCGAAAACTTCTTAATGACCGGCAGAACAGTTTTCGCAGCAACAGATCCACTGGTGATTTGATGACATATCTAACCGAAAAGTGGAACAAATCTATTCACCGTGGTGGTGAAAGTAAGGTCGTTGCGCTTGATATTTCAAAGGCATTTGACAAAGTTTGGCATCAAGCTCTCTTGTCGAAAATGCGTGCATTTGGGATTGATGATACCCTTCTTCAATGGATTAGAAATTACCTTTCGAACCGTTCAATACAAGTTGTTTTGTACGGTTTCAAGTCTGCAACTCACCAAATAAATGCTGGTGTCCCCCAAGGCTCCGTTTTGTCTCCGACTCTCTTTCTCATTTTGATCATTTTTATGACCTCCTGTCTGTCACTTCTAATGCAATCCATTCCTTTGCTGATGACAGTACCCTCAGCTTTTCATATTCGTTTTCTGGGCAACGCCCCTCATCTTCGGGCGTTGAACTGGAACGGCAACGTATGTTAAGCTCATTGAATTCCGATCCTGACAGCATTCTTAAATGGGGTAAAACCAACAGAGTGGAATTTAATGCTTCCAAAACGCAATGCTGTCTGCTCTCATTGAAGCGAACCCCTAATTCTCTGCCATTATCCATGGATGGCACTTGCATCGCCGAAACCGAAAGACTTTCCATCCTCGGTATGTGCGTTAACGACAAACTTCGTTGGAATGACCACATATTCGATGTCGCCAAGAACGCTGCGAAATGTTTAGGCTTTCTTAAGCGATGCAAGAAATATTTCACCCCTTCTGATCTGGCTAGAATCTACAAGGCGTTCTTTCGCCCAAAACTTGAGTACAACGGTCATATCTGGTCTGGTGCACCAATAACATATTTGGAGCTACTTGACAGGATTCAAAAACGTGCGGTGAAACTTATTGGTAATCGAGACATCGCGAAATCACTTGACTCTCTTAGTCATCGTCGTAATATCTCCTGCCTGTCATTGTTTTATCGGTATTTCCACCGCAAGTGCTCAAATGAAATAGCCAGTTGCATTCCACCCCTACAGCATTTCAAACGCAATACTCGCCATGCTAGGAATGTACATCAGTTTATCCTCAAGCCTGTATTAGGACGTACAGTGAAATACAAGGATTCGTTTCTTAACCGTACAATACGAATGTGGAATGCTCTACCCCGCTCTGTTTTTCCTACGCATTATAGTTTACAGACACTTAAAACCAACGTGCATCGGTATCTCCTTTTTTTCTAATCCTTCACTTCCCTAATGCCCGCACTGTGTTACTTTATTATAAGGGTATCCAAAATCCCTTTAGTGCGCGTACACTATAAAAAAAAAGGGAGAAGACGTACTGAAGTAGGTTTTTCAGATACATACATGACCGGGTTTCCTTAAAACATATAGTCTAATTTCTCTCAATAAAAAAGCGTATTTTATATGGTCCATTGAACTTTTTTTTATTGTTACCTTGAAGATGAAAAAAACTGTCGAAATATATCGATAGTTAAAAACTAACTATTGTTGGCACTGCCTATCGATATTTCTCGACCTCTAGCAAACATTGACAAATGAACGATGTCTAATTCCATACACAAATGTTTTGATTGTACTTCAGACCAATAATACAATTTTCCAGATATCTCCTGGAAGCTTTACATTTACAATGAAACACTACGCAATTTTGCTTTGAAGGAAACTTATTTTGTGAAAAATTTAAAAGCGCAAAGGGAAGAGTGGTTGGTGAAATAGTGGTCTTGCTGGCATCTATTGTCACAACTAGGGCGCTTGAAAAACGCTTCTATAGTTAGGAGACCTGACTGAACTGAATAGTTTAAGAACTTTGGAATAAAATCCTTCATCTTCACCCTTGTGTCTATCCTGGACTCATCTATGTAGTTCAATGTTTCCTTTTCTACTGAAAAAATTATAGAAATGGATCTTGTAAAGCCTAGGTGAGTAGAAGTTTATATGTTCCCATGAATTTCTGCAGAATCTGTGTATATTACGTCAAACCTGATTTCCAGCTGCCATTTGTCGAAGTGCACTGTTCGCAATCGATTCTTCGACGAAAAGATCAAAATCCACTTTCTGTGCTAAAAATATGGATATATTACGCATTCTATCATGGACTCCATTGAATTCAGGGATTTTCAAAAACATTTACGAATAGGTAACTAACGCTAAGTACAAGGTGGCGCAAAAATAACCTTTCGATGTTTTTTGGCTGTAATTTAAAAAAAAATGAAAAACTTTGATACTTCTTATGGATCAAGTCGAGAATATGATGTCATGTAAATGGCTGCCGCCACAGTTGATTGTCATTTGAGCCCTTTTTATGGCATTTTCCATCACTTTGGCCAAAACTTCCGGCGATAGGTCCTCACATTCTTGACGGATATTGTCTTTAAGAGCTGCAAGAGTCTGAGGCTTGTTGACATACACCTGCGACTTCAAAAAGCCCCACAAAAAGAAGTCTGGAGCGGTCAAATCAGGCGATCTTGCTGGCCAGTGCAAATCGCCAAAACGGGAGATTAGGCGCCCGGGAAATGCATCCTTCAGCATATCGGTTGTGGCATGTGCAGTGTTCGCCGTTGCACCGTCCTGCTGGAACCACATGTTTTCCAATCCCAATTCATCAAGTTGCGGCAAAAAGAACTCGTTGATCATTGCTCTGTAGCGCTCACCATTCACAGTAACCTTTTGGCCCGCGACGTCTTCCAAGAAAAAAGGTCCGACGACTCCTCCAGCGAAAACAGCACACCATACAGTGACTTTGAGCGGGTGTAATGGCTCTTCGTGGGTTACACGCGGATTTTCAGTGCCCCAGAAGCGTAAATTTTGCTTATTTACGTACCCGCTAAGATGGAAATGGGCCTCATCACTCATGATTATTTTTGATGAAAAATCATCTTCCACTTGGTGGTGATTAAGGATGGCTTGAGCGTATGTTAGACGCGATTGGCGGTCAGCAGCTAACAGCTGATGCACCGTCTGGACTTTGTACGGAAACATCTTCAAACCTTGTACCAAAATTCGCTGTAAAGACCGTCGACTGATACCCATTTGCGTGGCACGTCTTCTGGTCGATGCCGACAGCGCTTCCATGACATCTTCGGCTACAGCAGCAATATTCTCTGCAGAACGGCTACTCCGGGGTCTGCCACGCCTGGCAGCATCTCGTGTTGTGCCAGTCTCTTCGAGGTGAGCGGCTAGAAACGTCGCAGTGTTTCACCAGTAGGCGTTGAACGGCTAGGAAATCTGCGACGAAATTCACGTTGTGCCAAAGTCACCGACCGATTATTACTCAAATAAATAGTCACCAATATTCCGCGTTCTGGAGCAGTGTAGCGTAACATTGTTTATTAACGTGTATTTCGCATATGTTTACTACACAAATGTCAAAACAGAACTGACGTTAGGGGCCAATTGCAAAATTTATAGCATTTTCTGATAGGAGGATTACTTTTGCGCCACCTTGTACATAGCAATCAAAGCGGAAGCCTTTTACAAACCAAATGCATTTTGATTGCTAAAAATCATTCATTTAGGGCTGCGAAATTAACCATTTATCAATCTAAAGTCACAATTGAAGTGGAAATAACGTTACAGCCATAGTCATTTAGTTACTTATTGAAAAAAAGTGTAACAGCAATATACAGCTTTGTATTTGCACTAAGACCTCTTATTCTATAGAAACACCCCTCTAAAATATGCTAAAAAAAAAACATCTCCTCCATTAACCCAATAACTTTTGGCATCACTTTCAATAAAGCCTGCTGAGCTAAGAACTAAATTGACAATTTAAACCCTCTGCAATGAATAAAATTGTATCTGTGTGAACACCCCTCGTCGCCATCTCTGACTTTCATAACAGAGCCAAAAAAAAAAAAAGGAAAAACAAAAGGATGTGCATAGGTACCTACTTCTCGTTCATGAATGAACTGAATCAGACTGAATGATAAAAATTTAATCGTATCGCAGCTACCCTAATGATATCCTTAAATGAAATTTATCCCATCGTTGCCCCTAGACCTTTGGCACGGCAGCGGCTGTTATAGATACAATTTCTGACTGTCCTATCCCACCAATTTTACCGCCTCTTGGTCCTTTTTAGCTTTTATTTGCTATTGCTATGTTCGGTGAGTATGTTTTTCATTTTCTTTTTGTGAGCTGTTCCTCTATAGTTGCCGCAAGTCTTAACTAATTCGGTGGAGTTGCCTTGCTTTGGATGAATTCCATTTTTTTCCATCACCTCCCTTTGGGTCCTTATAATTTGTTCTACTTCCAGTGCTACGTCCAAAATCGAAACGGAAGTGTTGTGTTAGTTGAATAGAATTGGGCTATAAATGTCGGCTCGGGTAGCCGATGAAAATGAATGAAAGACTGAGTATAGGAACAGAGGACCTAGCTACCTAGCATGGCAGGAGATGTGTGCGAAGTTCAAAGGCGAGCAAACTGCTATTATATTGTAGAAAGCCGTAGGCTTTTAAGTTCTGCTTCAAATTAATTTGATTTCACTTGCTTTGCTTTGATTTTACTCTGATTTTTTTGTTCGTATTTTCTTTTGTTTTCTTTCCCCTCCTCCTTAGCCCAGAGTCCATTTGTCCAGTTTGCTATTAGCTACCTACACACTGTTCCGTCATTTATTTACAATACAAAAACTTTGTGTAGGAAGTTAGTTGGTTTTAAGCAATTTATAGTTTGTTTCGATGTTGCTGTTTGTATTGCTATTGTTGGTGTCGTGTTACTTGCAAAGTTACTGTTAGTTCGGTGTTAAAGGTTTTACTGACTTTAAAATTTGGTGTCATTGAATTTATCAAAGGAAAATTTGTAGCGTTTATTTTTGCGATCTTCTCAAAGTCAAAATTATTCTTAGGTGATAAATCATCCCTGTGAGGTATATAAGTAACTCCCAGGAGCTCTCCACATACCTTAAATACCGTTCCTATTTCTCGTCACATAAGTGGTTATTTATTTCCAACCTATGGCATAGCTGGCTGTAAATTGATCGATGAATGGCACTAGGGGCTTCCTCAATAAATCTCCCTGTACGTCTACGCGTGAGATCACCTGGTCGAGGTTTGAGCCTTGACCTCCTTGCATCATCGAGAATTAGGTCAATCCAACTTTACTCCGTATCGTGTCAAAAACCGTTTTTTTTTTTGCTCAACGATGTTCCAACATGTCTAGCGCTTTAAGTACGTAGTCCATCTATAATTTTAGGGTTTTCACAAAGAGCGGTTAGAGACCCGTCCCTAACGATGGCATCCCCATACTTGTGCGGCGTAGAAGTGGATCGATTTCGAAACCGCTTCAAAAACCTTAAACTTACTGCTATTCAACGTACTGTGTGAACGACTCAAGCCGTTTTGCAGCACACTAATCGGCAAGTATCACTGTGGCTTCCGGCCCGGAAAATCGACATTTGGCCAAATTTTCACACTGAGACAAATTCTGGACTAAGACCAACGAATTTCAAGTCGAGACACATCATCCTTTCATCGACTTCAAAGCTGCATATGATAGCATTCATGTAATTATGGAAGGCACAAGGCGATGGCCGAATTTTAGATTCCGTCAAAACCGATCCCATTGAGCCGTGTGACGCTGGAAAATACGCGGTGCAATGAGCAGTTTGGCAGCAGCTCATCTGAACTGTTCCAAAAATGTACCGGATTTAGGCAAGGGGATGCGCTATCATGTGACTTCTTCAACCTAACTGTTGAAAGCAGAAACTTCGAGGTCGTTAGGGAGTTTACCTACCTCGGGGTTAACATTAACTCCGCAAACGACACCTTAGTGGAGATTAAACGAAGAATTACCCTAGAAAACCAGTGCTGCTTCAATTTGGCAAAACAAATGGGTTCAAAACATCTAAACCACTCCTACCGAAGTGTAAGCTATACAAAACTCTGATGCTGCCAGTTCTGCTCTATGGTGCTGAATGCTGGACGATAAGCAGGAAAGGAGAGTTAATACTGGGATCCTTTGAAGGAGAAGTCATTCGACGGATATTTGATCCTGTGTGCGAGGAGGGCGAATGGCGGAGAAGATACAACCGCGAACTCTATGAGCTGTACCAAAATGTGGATCTAGTCCAAAAATCCAAAATACACCGACTACATTGGCTCGGCCACATCGACCGAATGGACAATAATGCTCCAGCCAAGAGGATCTTCAAATCTTAGCCCCCAGGTTCGAGATGACAAGGAAGACCGAACCTCCGTTACTAAGACCAAGCCATCGCGGATGCCAGAGCGCTTGGTCTGGATAAAGGCAGAGACTTTTCACGGTTCGATAGCCCGCTAAGTAAGTAAGTGAACTATTGCTGAAATGCATTTTTCCAGACCGTGTTGATAGCAATTTTTGCCTTAGACAGCTTATCATTTAAATGCCACTTGAATCGTTTCAACGTAAAAGTGTCATTTTTTGTTCGGTTCTACTGGTTTTACTTCCGGCTTTTTTGAAGATCATTTCTTAAGCCTTGTTCAAATTGAACACGAGACTGCACATTTTGTAATAACCGTGTGAGTATGCCATCAGAAAAATACCGGCTGCAAATAGAAGCGCCTTGATAAGCTCACCGCGTACTCACGAAATGCGTGAGATGCCTGTGCTACTAGAGTGTTCACTCATTGTGAACAGCACAGGATAGGACATGTGACTTACAAAATCATTTTGACCTGTTATTTAATATTTTGATGTCTAATAGGGGTGGGCCTTTCAGGTCGAACAAGATGTCGTGGAACTGCAGAGTAAGCTGCGTTCCTGGAGTGCTGAACCCACTGTCCTTCAGAGTAAACACTCATAGCTTCTTAGCCATGTTTCCAATGATGCAGTATCCAGTCAATACTTCTCCAAGCACCCGGCTTTGTTTATTTTTAAGGGGAAATTCGGATATTGGATCACAGGCTATGTGTTTTTTTTTTGCAACTATACTAGTGAAGTAGTACAAAAAACATTTAAGCCGAACTCATTGCGAGCCCGCCAATGAAGCTTCTAGCTTTGTTGCAGGCAAGTGTTACTTGCACGTCAGCAAGTTGTAAGTGAAAATCAGGGCTGTTTCGTTTTCCTCTACTCTGACTTTCAAACACAAACACATTGTAGATCGGCATGGTTTCGGTTTCTTAATCGACTTAGTGATGTTTATCCTAAGGATATATTAATTTCGACACATACTTTATAACACCCCTTACTATTCTTCGTAGTCTCCTAAAAGTATATATATTAATGATCAGGACCAATTTTTAGGCCTTTAAAATTAAGCTAGGAAGCTGAAACTTTAACCCTAGGCTCCGAAATGGTTAAGTGTAAAAAAATGTGTAATACGCCCACTGCCACGCCCACAATTTAGAAAAACCAGTTTTAAAGCTAAAGTTAGAGAGATGTTACAACCTTCACAAGATGTGTAGGCACTGCCCTCTCTTATAAGTTTGTTTTATAAAATTGTTTGCCACGCCTACTTTTTGTGGGCGTTTTTTTTTAACAAAATGTGGTTTTCTTCAAAAATATTTATAGAAAACGTAAAAAAATGTATAACAAAATATTTAGCAAACATTTTTTCCACTTTCACTTTTTGGGGGCTTTTTTTTCAAAAAATAGTTTTTCGTTATAAATTTAATTAAATGAAATAAAATGCCATTCATAATGTTCTCACTGCATTTTTCGTTGGGGTACATAGGGATATGGATAGGGTATGTTACTGCTCGCTCCAAGAGGTTACTCAACGGCTATTTTTATACAAATAACTTATATCAAGTTGGCTGTTGCTCTATTTTTGGTATCTTTCAAGTTTGATAGCAATAACTTTCGCCAAACTAATGTACCCAAATAAATACTTGCACCCCTGTAATCGTACCACCTTCCATCATAAACCCACAAAGGCAGAACAAAATCTGTCCCGCAACTAAATCTCACTGCAAGAAGCAAAAAAAAAAGCAAAACAACACACTTACAATACGAGTACCTTCAATTCGCTTTAATGCAGTCCAGTAAATATCCAAAATGCACTACAATGACATTGAGGAATAGCTATCCTTTGGTGCTATTTATCCACCATTTGGTCTCGGTCATTGACTCATTCTCATAGCATAATGTTCCTGCTTGGCATTATTCTCTCAAAATTCATGATTGCTAAGTATCATTTATCCCCAGCACGAACAGGCAAACAAGGAAAGTGCACCATGATGATGGACGGAAATCACGGATCAACGAATACCACCTTCCCCTACCACCACTTCACTTTGTGTGTGTGTGGTAACAGCTTGTTAGAATGTGTTCGCCTTCTGTATGCTATAGCGATATAGTGCTAGGTATAGGGTAGGTACCTACCTAGTATATCCAAAGCTCGAGCAATGCCATTTAATTTTTCCACTCGACAGAAGGATAACGACTACGACGACTACCTACAACGGGACGGTGCAAGCAGCGCCAAAGGAACATTTTCAAATGAAAATGAAAATGATTGCGGGTAAGAGCATTCAATTAGAGCGCGTAGCACAAAATGCAGGTGATATTGCATTGACGGTATATTACCGTTGGTACTTTAGCTTACTCACTCTTCAAATGTGCACCAAGGACCTTCCACCTGAATGATATATAATAATACGTATGTATGTATGCAAAAGCCTTGAATCTAGGATGGAGTGAGTAAACAGATGTAGGTACCTTAATGAGGTTAGCCAAATATTATAAATGAATCCTAAAAACCAAATTCGTTTAATTCAATTTTGAAATTTCCAATTACAGCTGTCATTAACAGATGATGTCTGAGTTTTCCTTTTAACTTTCAACCACCAACAAGTATAATGTACATTGTCTTACATTCAATTTACTTTTAACCACATGAAATCAAATGTTCCGAAGAAGAATACTGACTTACATAATACTTTAATCTAATGTACAAACCTACTTCGCATTTGGGGTTCTGATGAAAGAGCATGAAAAGATTTTGTCAACGCAAAAATTCGGTATTCCATCGAGGAACTAAGGAAAATATATTTCGACAGGAAATATGATCCTGATTCAGACGTTCCCTTTTGTGCATTTTTTTTTTCATTTCATTTCATTGGATAATGCTGACAGGTTTTCAAAAATCGATTTTTATCACCAACAATCACATCAGCAAATACATATTTTCTACATCATTTGAGTTGGATATAAATGTAGAAAGTATGGGGATATATTTTTTTTTCAGATTGTTTGACGGGATTAGAGGATTTTTTTCCATGAGACAGTGGGATTGTTAAATAAATATGATGCATTTGTTTCTTTTTTTTGTGCTGTTCGAAGGTATGCATCGAAATTGATATTATTAAGGTCGGAAGTATGCATTTATTGAGAGCATGGAACTTCACATTAGCATTCAAATTGTAATAAGAGGATAAAGTGAAATACATTATTTTGGTCTTAGTGCTTAATACTTAATGATGTCCAAAAAAACAATGTCTCAATAAACTTAGGGTCTGGTTTCGGATATAAATTTGGACATGTCCGAAACCAGACCAAAACAGACAATTTTGGGACTCACTTCCCGGGAACCGGAACATTTGAACCGAATGACACCACGCGGCACAGATGGTATATTCCATTATCAAATATGCTATTGCATCTTTTGTGAGCTTCAGGTCTTCAAGTTTACTGAAACAGGGTTTAAGTCAGGTTTTGCAAACGTGAAAAAAATGTTCACCGCGAGCTTGGTCTTGGCTTACGTACCTCCTCTCTGGCGTTTGGTTACAGTGGTTTTCATACCAAAAGTTGGTAAGTCTGCCTACACTCTAGCCAAAAGCTTAAGACCCATAAGTCTGTCTTCCTTCTTGGTTAAATGTTTGGGGAGACTGGTTGAGCTGCATGTGCACAGGGTTGTTCTCTCTCTGAGATGCAACATGCCTATCAGGGCGAAAAATCCTGCAAAACAGGATTGAAAGTGCTCTTGACCGGGAGGAGTACACACTGGGAATTTTCGTCAAATTGAGGGTGCTTTTGATAATGCGACCTTTGACAGTATGTGTAACTCAGCAAGAGAGCATGGTGTAGATGAAACTTTGGTGTTGTGGATTAAAGCAATGCTAATGTATAGGTCGTTGGTAGCCGATGCAGTGGCAGGTGCGCCATAACAGGGGTAAGTAAGCGCTACTCTCAAGGTGGTGTTCTGTCTCCCTTCTTTGTTGCGCAGGGGCTTTCCCTAGCGCGCCAGACTCTGCTCGAGAGAAATCCTTCTGCGAAAAAACTACCACGTCGACTTCCCGCAAGAAACGGAATGGCTTCCGCCAGACTCTGAAGCATGGATTAATTGCCATCGTATTTTTGCGGACGGCTCCAAAACCGGGCATGTATGTGGAATGCGATGATATACGACTTCACTACCCCTTGTAAACATGCATCTGTTTTCCAAGCGGAGGGCCAGAGGCATTTGCAACTGCAGTGATAGCCAAGCTGCATTAAAAGCGCTTCTAAACCCTTTTACCTCGTCCAAATTAGTGCTAGAACTCAAGCTTTCTCTGAATTTGGTCGGAAGACTGAACACAGTGAATCTTGTCTGGGTACCAGGTCACACTGGCATCCAGGGAAATGACTCCTTCCCGAACCTTTACATCTTTAGTCATGTATTCAATTGATGGTTTCTCGTGAGCACAAGAGTCGGTGGCGCGATTGCGGTGGATGTAGACAGACGTAACTACTGCGCCCGGACATTTGCAAAAGGTCTGCTTCTTTTCTTCTATCTCTTAGCAGAATCGACTGTAGACTGCTTGTAAGCGTCCTTGCGGCGAGGAGGATGACACAGGAGAACACTTTCTCTGCAGTTGTCCGGCCTATGCTCGCATCAGGTGGCCGATTTTCAGGGCTGAGTGGTGAGTGCCGAAAATCTAAGCTCTTCATCACTGATCCTCCTTCTAATTTTTCTTCGAAAGACGGGAAATCTAAGTTAATTAATGTAAGGTGTCTGAATGGTAGTACAATGGACTACCTGCAGTTGTGTCTGAGCGCTCCAACGAATAGTAAAACGAATAGTAAAAAACGCACTCTTCTGGTTTTCATTAGTTTTCAAAAATGTTGCTAAAAACAGAAAGGAGTGGAATGGGCCTATAGTTCCCGACTAGCGCAGCTGAACCTTTAATTACATATTATGCACATTTAAGATATTTGCCAAGCCATCCTCCACGAAACATGCAATATTTTTAATGAAACTATCAACTCTGCAAGAAGCTGAATTAGGTAAAGTACCAATAGCTATTACAATTTGCAAAGATAAGAGAACAACAAATAGATTGGACAGGACTCGGTTGCAGACTATAGCCTACCTTAGCATTATAAGAATTAAATGCATTAGCAATAGTGAGTTTGAGTTTTTCTGAGTTTTTTTGTACCTATAACTTTGTTTAATAAAAATGTTGTTATCCAGTGTTTAAGTATTTTGGGGGCCAGAAATGAGGAACAAAATGATATATGCTCTCTGAGAGAATCAGAGAAAATTATAGGAGCAGTAGATCGCTACAATCAAAAACATCTGCCCTCCACGACTCATAGCATTTTTTTTTTGTTGATAAAAGTGAAACCTCAAAAACACAGTGGGGTTAGAAACCCAACACCTCCTTGATCATGACCAATCAACTGGTGATCGACCACGATTTTATTTTCAACGTTAAGTCGGATTTTAGAAGGTATTGTAATTTCAATAAGGGCTCTCGTAACAATAAAAAAAAAATGCATGGAGCTTGGTTCTTCTGTATAACCTGTATAAACCAGTTTTTGTTTGTTGATAAGTCGGTGAACTATCTTCTGCTGCTATTTTGTAGCAATTCCTAATGATCCATGGTACTTTTCACAACAATTTATTGGATTTTTAAAATCCTTTTTTACTCTTTTATGTGTGGAATTAAATGAACTGCAGCCTCGAGTTTTAGAGATTGATACTCAGAGTCCCTCCATAGAGTGATAAAAAATTTTCAAATCGAAGACACATGTTTCGTGCAACATTACTGAAACGCGTAAAAATATGTTCCAGACAACCCCTGGACGCAGGCATAGTAGGCTCATTTATAAAGTTATGCTAGATAAGTAGAGACAGTGCTATTGACACTTAAAGTATTGATGTTGAAATCTTCTACTTAAATTAAACATAAATAAGCTGAATTTACACAGATACCCAGGTATACTTTAGGTTTTGAGGTAATTCATTTGGAATAGGGTAACACTTAACGTAGTCCATAAGGTTCTTTATTTTAAATGTTAGGATTCAGCCTAAGTTTTACCAAGAACTAATCTGATATTACCGAACCTGATTTACCTTAGGAATCAGCAGGTTGAATTTTCCTTATGTGGCTTAGTGAAAAAAATATCAAACAGCCAAATTACAAGTAAATTTGTTGCCACCTTCGGAAAGGAACACTATGCTCTCTCAAGTAAAGCTATTTCCAACCATCTAAAGTATTCGACCGCGAATAAACTACTATCTTTCTTGACAGAGACTTTTGTATTCTTTCAAAGATTCCTAAAAGTCACCTCTAATTCCTAAAGACGCCAAACGTAATTTTGAAAAAAAGAGAATAGCTACCTCTGTTGTCCCCCGAAATGACAGACACAGAAGAAAATCCAATATTTAACCCTTCCATTTAAATACATGCGGCACCTTCTGTGTGCAGGTGACATTCCTGTTGGTTGCAATCCACCATCTCCTTGTGTTTGTGACAACCACGTACTACGTGTTGCTTTCACGGCATGCGGCTGAATGAAAACGTTCACCTTCGCTGTCTGGTATGCGTCGCAGATAACACCATCCCGCTGTTACAATATAACCGGGCTGAGTAGAAATTCCCCTCAATATGTCTCTAATTTGAGTTTAATATGACAATTTTCAGGATCGTTCAAGAGTACAATAGCATGAGACGTTTCTCCCATTTCTCCCTCCCATTCCGACCAAATGTGTTTCTGGCCAATTTATTTCAGCTGTTTTTATTGCAAACTGACAATAAGTCAAACGTCTTCAACGAATGGCATGACGTGGACGCTGAACTTCTCTTATCTTGGTACGCTAAGTAGGACCTACCCACACTCCGGCCCGGCGTCGCAGCGCACGATAATAATTCGAAAGCTACTCGTAAGTAAGTAATAAATTCAACCATATTCTAATTAAAACATCTTATTATTCAAACAATTCGCTAAAGATACACATACATGTAGCTGTAGCTGTAGCTGCACACAGTCGTTTTGTCGTTTGTCGTATATATTTCTCGGAAGATTAACGAGCAAACACAGGGTTAAGCAGGCAAGCAACTTCTTCCTGTTTTCCATATTAAGTTCACGTTCTGTTCTCATGTGAGCGGCAATTAATTTCCGTAATTATGCGCCGAAAGTTTGCTTCAGTTTCTTTCGTTTCCTTTGCTTTGCTTTACTTTGCTTTTTCCCAGACCAGAGCTTTGCCAAGGTAAAAGTTTAAATTAATTATTATCAATAACTTATGCAGACAAGCCGCGCCATACATACATATACGAGTGGATACAGAATGGAGGTTAACATATTGACGGTCATTAGTTTTATGCAAAATCTGAAAGTCACATAATTACGTTAAGCCCTCAGAGTCATGTCTGTGCTGAAAATTCATTAAAATTCAGCAAATATAATGACATTTGTAAAGGATAGCTGTAGAGGTTCGTTGAAATAAAAAAAAGAAAAAGGATGTGTGCGTTCTGTTTCAATATGGGATAGATAAGCCTAAAGAACAAACATGAGTGAATGCTTGGAAAATATTAACCAAATCCTTCTTTTTTACTTGTTGACATAGCGACCACCCAATTATAATGACCATAATGTATTAGGGGGCTATGGGGAAGTGTATTTGCCTATCTTGGAATTGGGAGGGTATATCTAGCAAACATGGGTTTTTTTTTAAGGAAATCGGATTTACATCTAGCTGAATCCTGTATGGGGTTCAAGGAATTGGATTAATTAAGTTTTTTGTTTTCTTGTTATTCTAGCTTGTTTGTACTTGTCATCCGTTGTCCATTTATGGACTTAACCATAAAATAAATTGTGGAATTTGGTTGTGGAGTTGGGACAGTTTGTTGAGGACGGCAATTGACCATGGTGAGATTAAAAAAAGTAGTCATAGTAGGTAATGAAGGGTTAGGTGACTACACTGAGAGAAAAAAATGTTTTAATTTTGAAAGTTTCGAATTATGTTTATTTTTCAAGGAAGTTTTTTTTCGATAACCTAGCCTATGGGTACATTAGTCCTGATTGGAGTAAGAGGAACAACCCATCAGGCAGAACCGCTAACATTACTAAACAATGTCACTTGCAGTGGAAAACAGATCCAGTATGGTGTACCCCAAGGATCTAAATTGGGTCCATTATTTTTCATGTTATTTACCAATGAATGTCTACGTGTGCTTTTGGGGTAATTATGATGAGCTTTCTATGGTTTCAAGATGGTGCCACGACCACAGTTTAGTGATAAACTCAGAGAAGACTAAAATGATGCACATACTAACACCGATCAACCCAACAGTGAATATAGAAGTCTACCACAAAAATTAAGACCGTCCAACTACAAAAAGAGGAAATGCTATATAAATTAAATATCATAATTGACAAGAAGACGAGCACAAAAACTTTTGGGAATACCGGACATTTTTAACAATTACGAAAGTAACAACAATAATCAATGTACTGCCAAACAACCTTAAAAATATCCGAATCTTTAAGAAGACCTAAATAAGAAAAAAAATTCACTTTTTGAATATTGATTGCATTTGCTGAAATTTAATAAAAAAACATAAGGAAAGGCAACAGTCCGCTTGGGGCATGCCCTATCCATATCCCTATATGCCCCAAGAAATTTATAAATAAAAAATATATTTTTAAAACGCCCCAAAAAGGTGGGCGTGTCCAAAAACTTTGTATGGGCGATATGTTGGAAAAAATATTTGGTAAATATCTTGTTAAAAATTTTTTTTCGCTTTCTATGAAAATTTTCGATGAAAACAGCATTTTAGTAAAAAACGCCCACAAAAAGTTGGCGTGGCAAACAACTTTATATGACAAACTTATGAAGGAGGGTAGTGCCAACGTATCTTGTACAGGTTGTTACAATATATCTCTCTAACTTTAGCTTTAAAACGGTTTTTCTAAATTGTGGCGTGGCAGAGGGCGTATCAAGCAAAATTTTACACTCTACCTTTTCGGGACCCTAGGGAATATATATTCCAAATATCAGCTTCCTAGCTTTAATTTTAAGGCCTAAAAAATTGCGTACGAACGGACGGACATTGCTAGATAGTCTTAGGCTTTGGTCCTAATCATAAATATATATATACTTTTAGGGGACTACGACGAATAGTAAGTAACTATGAGCCGAAATTAATGTAAGTATTTAATTTTTGTTAGTACTATAAGTGACTTAAGGGTTTCACAGCTTCAAAAAATCGAATATGTTTTATTGTCTTATTAATTTCTACAACATCTTGAGAATATTATCCTAAGTCAGTCCGAATAAAAGTTTCGGAGATACAGCCTTGGGAAGGTGCGCACTCAATTGAATCACGAGGTTTATTTGAGATTAGCCAAATTTTAAACGCGTTTTTTCGAAATGTTCTCGAAAACTACTCAACCGATTTTGGTGAAATTTTACACAGGTCTTCGACATACATACAATTCACGAGGACTTGGATGAAATATTTTTTTTCCTCACAACTATTTAAAAAAAAAAGATGTTGAGTTTCGGAGATACATTGCAAATATTACCAAAATTTGCAATTTTTTATAAAAAGGTCTGCCAAAAATCCAATTTTACCTGTTTTTTTTCTTCTTAAAAATTCTCGTGTATGGTCTTAACTAAAACACACATTTTTTTCAATCCTGATGATCCTGTCACGAGTTCTACTGTCAACGCGGACCCACTTTTTTTCCGAGGGATCACCGGAAATCTCTATATGTTCATATAAAGAAAAGATTATGTAAGAAATACGTTTATAAGAATTATTCGGATATAAGAAACATTTTTCGTGTATTTTAGAGGTTTCTTATATCCGTCGTGGACTGTACTTATAATTTTGAGCAAGGAAACACAGTGATTGACGTTGATATATTTCTGACCCCTAGTATAAGAAGAGATAGGGTCGTTTATACGAATGTGGTAAATGTAAAGCCAGTCAAGACTACTATCGACAACCCGAGGCAAAGATTATATACTAATTTTGTTATAAGCTTTCGTCGTGTTTCCATTTAGCCGGTGTGAAATTTGTACTTCGCATAGATATTTATTTTTAGCGTTTTACTTAAAATGCAGCTCGCTGAATATGCCGACCATTATCTAGTTGACAAAGAAAAATGGAAATGCCAAAATTTTTTTTTTAGAAAGATTCTACCCCATTCTAAACAGTGTTTTTCTTTGCTATGCAAACCCCTGCCTTGCATAATAAATATTGTGCATTATTCGTCTATACAATGTCCTGTCAAAGGGGTTTTTTTTAACAAAGCGCCTCCGTCCACGTTTGTGTCTATCTCCGTTTTGTATTTCACTGAATAAATAGCATTGAATTAATTACATTATTCTTTGTTTTGTGTTTAAAAATTTTATTTGACATCCTTGTTTCCCACTTAACATGGACACGTTTTGCTATCACGAACCCCTTTTCATCTCCCCCCTCACCCCTAGTTGACGAATTTAATTTTTATAATGACATTTTTCACTCTTCATTGTGCCGCCTAGCTCTCGAAAATGAATAGCATTCATGTTTTGTAGACACACGGTTGAGTGTTTAAGCGTATGATCCTTTTTGAATTTTAAATCGTCTGCCATTTTCTATTGGTAACAGACGTTAAGAGGAGAAACAAAATATTCAAGTGCACTTTTGACTCGAATGCCACCGAACGCCAGGTAAGACTCACGTGAATTAAAATGTCAAGTGCATTGTTCAACTGCTGAAAGTGTATAAAGTGACGAATGAACTTTTGCAGCTCTTTATTATGCTGATGTGTTTCATATAGACATAAGAGCATATTGAGTAAGGCAACCCAATAATATGAAATTGGAATTTTAGCGTCTTAAGTTTTAGAAATAATACTTCAAAATGTCTTAAGAAACATTTTCAATGATGAGTAGCTAAGATGGTCAGAACTCAGTACACAGACCCTGATGCCCAGTTCCAGCAAAAGGAAAATTCGCAGCCTCACAGATAGTTGTATCACTTAAGACAAGCACATTTAGATGTGTTGCAAAATCGTTGTGGTTAACTACAAGAACTCAAGTACAACTGCACCTCATCGGCATACACGCTGATGATATATAAAGAAGGGGACCCAAAATGGATCCCTGTGGATTACTACTTTTCAATTTAAATAAAGCAAACTTTGAGGGAAAAATCAGTCAATTTTTTTTATTAAATTAGAGGCCCATGTCATCATTCAAAAGTCCGCCGCAGCTTAGCTGGATGGCGCGGTTCGAAACATAAAATTTTCCATACATCTGGCGCATAAATCAGGCTGAATTCTATCAATGGTATTTATTATGTTGGCTTTCAGGGCAGTCGTAGTTTGGGGTCTATAAGTTCAAGAAAACCTCACAAGTCTAAGCCGATTCATCGCCTTCGCGTGAGATGACCATGTTCGGAAATCGCTCGTGCAAAATGTACATTATTGCACGGTCTGCTTGGCTCGTAGTGCCATCCTGTTTAAACCATATGTCGTCGTGTCCACATCATACAATTAGGTCCAAAAGAAATTGATGATATAGAGACCGATAGCCCTCGCTGTTGACGGTGATGGCTTTCTCAACGTAGTTCTCAAGGAAGTACGGACCGATGATGCCGGCGCGCCAGTCCAAAATCCACTCCAAACAGAATTTTTCTCTGGATGCATTGCAATTTGGTTAATCTCGTGTGCAGCCCAAAGTTTGTTAGTCCTAAATTAGTCCCAAAGTATGCTTTTAAAATCTATTCATCCATAAAAAACCTCACCGCTAAACGGGTGACGATCTCGAAAAGCTTCTCGAACAGAAGACCCACTTTTATAGCTTATAGCCCACATTTATATTTTTTAGCAAGACAGACTAAATAAATGGTAGCCAATTTGACAGATGTAGCTTGAATAATATGGCCGCAATCACCTGTCAAAGTTCGGAAAGCCCTATTGGAAAACCCTTCATTTTCAACATTTTCGAATTTTCAGACTTGTTGAGTATCAGCCTTCAAATTTATATACAGCACTTTTTTCTAGGAAGGTGGAAAGCATCGGAAGCCTGAGTGTGGGACTTTAAGCCTTAGTACAACTACTTCTGCTTTAAACTCTTGCTCTCCATTTCAATCTCACTTTCTTTCATTCTCACTGTATGATCCGTCCGGAACGTATGTACATCCTGTACTAAGTTTCTCTGTGTCTACCTCTGTGGGTGTACGCGTGTGCTTAACTGTTGTCTGTATGAGTGCTGCTCCTGTATGTGTTCGATGACCTGCATATTTCATCCCGTTTGAGTGTTGCTCATATGTGCGTATGCCCGCCTGTGTAGACGGCAATGGAAATACTTCTTGCTGTCCATTCGCATTCGCTGCAATACGTCTGGAGTTTTCCGCACTAACTCGTTCCTCACGGCAAAGTTGCTGCATTATGCTTGTTATAACTACTTCCCATATTTCCTTCCTCGTGAGCATAAATATTACCACTGCTCTTGGTGTTGATGAGCGTCCAATTTCTCTTTCTAAGAACTGATCTGCATTTTGAATTTTGTCTTCACAGTGGGCGCAGTAAGGATCTTCCACGTGCTTGTATTTGTGGAGACACTTTCGAAAACAGCCATTTCCTGACAAAAACTGTGTCAGGTATAAGTTTAACTCCCGTGTTACTCCATCCATCGTCCATCTTCCTTCAGTAGCGCGCTTCGATTACTTGTCTACTGCCTTCGAGCTAGTTTTCCAAGAGTGCCGCCGACTTTTTAATAATAAGGTCAATTGACATTCGACCAGAAATTACATTGATCGCTTCCGCTGATACCGTTCTGAAGGCTCAGCATACTTTTAAGGATACAATTCTATTTACCGAGTTAATTCCCCTCAAGTACTTTTTCCGATCCGTCGCAGGTGACAATACTGATGCGGCATACATAATGATCGACTTGCTCATTGTTTCCAGCAAGTTTCTTATCGGCGTATTGGGGCCTCTGACATTTGGCATTAGTGTAGACAGAGCTCCGACTGCCCGTGAAGCTTTCTTTCCTGAATGTGCTCGTTAAAATTGATCCTGCGATCTAGCACTATTCCCAGATACTTGATGTAAGGTCTGGATTGGATCACTTTTCCCCCACTTTTTTCTGGTGCTTCTGTTAGTGGTCCAGTGGTCAGCCAGTTCTAAGCCGGCTTCTTGTAACCATAGCTTTACATTTCTGAAAGTATGCCGGCATTGTTCAGACACTTCATCTATTATTTTAGCTACCACGATGACTGCAATGTCATCAGCGTATCCGATAATCCCTACCTACACCAGTCGGTTTTGGTATTTTCAATATGCCATCATACAGTATATATTCCATAGTACTATGCCCAGCACTGAGCCTTGGGGGATCCCTCCAGTAATGTTGCCAGCATATATACCTATGTACCTGGTTCTTATGTAAAGGGTGATCCATTTCGAGGTTCCCTACTTTTTTAAAGAAAAAAAACACAGAAAATTCAAATTTAATGGAGAATGTTTGTTATCATTTGAAAGAACATTCTTTGGCATTTATTTTTTGAAGATTATGTCTATCAAATGTTGGCCGTTGCTACGTCGCAGATGGTCCATCCGTTGAGTCCAATTTTCGATCACTCGTTCGAGCATTTCGACTGGTAACTGGCGAATGACACGCGTGATGTTTTCCTCCAAGGCCTGAATCGAAGCGGGTTTGTCGGCATAAGCTTTTGACTCTACATATCCCACAGGAAAAAGTCTAACGGTGTGATATCACACGATCTTGGTGGCCAATCGACCGGCCCAAAACGTGAAATTATGTGCTCACCGAAATGTTCTCTCAATAAGTCCATTGATTGATGCGATGTGTGGGATGTGGCGCCGTCTTGCTGAAACCAAATGTCGCCGAGATCACGAGCTTCAATTTCAGGCATCAAATAGTCGGTTATCATGGCACAATTTTTAAAGAAATATGGACCGATGATTCCACCGGCCCACAAACCACACCAAACCGTTGTTTTTTCTGGATGAAGTGGCAGTTTTTCAATCTCTTCAGGTTGCTCTTCGTCCCAAATGCGGCAATTTTGTTTGTTTACATACCCATTGAGCCAGAAATGGGCCTCTTCGCTAAACAAAATTTGCCTCGAAAACGTCGGATCTTCTTGGAACTTTTCAAGAGCCCATAGAGCGAAGCGATGTCGCTTGGGAAGGTCGAGCGGCTTCAGTTGTTGCACAAGCTGTATTTTGTACGCTTTCAATTTAAGATCTTGACGTAAAATGCGCCAAGTCGTTCCATACGTCAGTCCGAGTTGCTGCAAACGGCGCCGAATCGACTCTCTACGGTCTTCGTGTAAACTCTCAGCTACGGCCGCTATATTTTCTTCACAGTGTGCTGGACGTGGTCTATTCGGTCGAATATTATCCAATAATGAATGCTGGGTCTCAAAATGGGTGGTGGTGTTGCGAATAGTACGCTCAGTAGACCGATTATGTTGACCATAAGTTGAGCGAAGTGCACGAAACACATTCCTCACAGAACGTGAATTTTCATAATAAAGTTGAACAATTTGTAAACGTTGTTCACGCGTAAGTCTTTCCATTATGAAATGCCAAACAATACTAAACAAAAATAACATGACACGACTCACACGTGGTCTGTCAAAAAAGGCTATTGAAAAATGTATTCCTACTTGGATCACCCGTTATTTTAGCAAAAAGTTTATAACAAAAAAATATGTAAAAAATATATTTTCAACATCTACCATCTAATGCACCAAGTTTGTGGCTGGATGGTGTAGATGCATAAAAGAAAGTTCTAAAACACGTTTAAATTTTGTTTAGTTTCTCATTACTACTGCTTATTTCAACTGCATTGTTTAGTTAATTTTTTTTTCTCATCCAACTAAACATTCGAATAATCTGACAAAAAGAATAGTTCTAATTCGGGACAATATTCCATTCTGGTTCTGTCTCATTAGTGTTCCCAAAACTACACTTTTACATTCAAAAAACACATACATATGTATATTTTTTTAACACAGTAAAATTATTATAAATTTTTTTTTTAGAAAAAATAAAACAAACTTTGTCTAACTTTTCGACAAATGAGGATGAACTTGTCTCTCGCAGCACAATCTCTCTGCTGATATACTCGACATTGTTTCCGAATAAAAAGTTTTTAACATTTTCCACATTTCCAATTCCAGATTCTACACACTTTGAAGGATAAATGTTTTTCTGCTGCAGTAGCATTGTTAATTCTTCCACCAAAAAAAATTGCGCTGATGAAATAGTGTATCCGGACAGGGTTGCCTTGTCTGGTAGGTAGGTAGGTAGTCCATGCCGATGCCACATGTAGAAATGTAAAAATTAAAGTCATTTCTACAGGGTTATCGGCCTATTTAATCTGATTAAAAACACCATCACTTTGTCAATATTAATAGGATTTTTCTTTTTTGTTATACAAATTGAAGAGAGGGTTAATTTAATTTGCATGGGTATAATGTCAAAATATATATCAAGAGAGTGGGTTCACTATTATTATTACGGGGACTTGGTTATGTTATCAACTTGGGGTTAGTGCTCACCCTACTTATGAAGTGGACCATTAAACATTAGGATTGTTTCTTATTCTTTTTGACGTGACGTTCATGCAAATCACTTGCCCTACAGCTCTGATGAGGTTAAATCGTACCCATGGGACAGAAAATGTTAAAGGGACAAAGGATAGCGACAAAGTCCGCCCCAGCGGACAACTTATAGTGTTTTGCATGCAAATTTTTTTTTTTTTTACATCGCCGTCCTTTTATCTATGGGCAATTGCCAATTTACATGAGTTACTCTGATATTCTGTTAATCAGGTTGATTTTTGTCCTCTGGAGTTGTCATGGAGCAAAACAGTGAGCCATAATTAATTTAAAAAATCTCTTATCTAGGAGCATCTTTCGTTTTAAAAGAGAACCTAAATAGTTACATTTCAATATTTAAGTACGCTGAAACTTTTACGGTAATTATTGCATTTAAATAACTACTCGTACGATCTGATGCATAATACTTGTTTTACTCAATTGAAAAACGGAAAATAATAAGCTTAATCCTCAGCATCATTGCATTTCTGTCAAATTATACAAGAGTCCGAAACCGAAAAAAGTTTAAGCGAGCCAGAAATGACTGCAATGCCCACATTAATCGTGCCAAATTCTTTTATGACCAAACGATGAGGCAAATAATATCTACTGCAAGGTCCCACCAGTAGTAGCACCTTTTGGTCGTTTGTGAAAAACATTAAAAATTCGGTTTCTTCATCTGTTCCGACAACCATTTGCAATGACATTAAAATTTTTCAGTTAGCTCAATTCTCCCAGAAAAAATCCACTTCCGCACTCGTACAGTGGCAAGAGTACTTCAAGATCTCAATATACATAAATCCGCTGGTCCAAATGATATTTCCCCTATCGTTCTGAAGAGGTGTTCTTCTACGCTGGCAAAACCAATGTGTAAGCTTTTCTATCTGTCCTATTCTTCAGGGCCCATTCCGAGAAGATGGAAAACAGCATTTGTTCAGCCCGTCCCCAAAAAAGGCGAATCTTCCTGTCCCTCCTCTTACCGACCAATTGCACTTACGTCCCTTCATTCCAAGGTTATGGAAGCGCTGATAAATCGTCAGCTGATGAAAAATCTTGACACTGGTGATTTGATGATATATCTAACCGAAAAATGGAACCAATCTATTCACCTTGGTGGTGAAAGTAAGGTTGTTGCGCTTGATATTTAAAAGGCATTTGTCAGAGTTTGGCTTCAGGCTCTTTTGTCGAAAGTGCGTGCAGTTGCAATCGATAATAACTTTCTTCAATGCATTAGGAATAACCTTTCGGAATGTTCAATACAAGTTGTTTTGAACAGTTTTAAGACTCATCAAATAAATGCTGGTGTTTCCCAGGGCTCCGTTTTGTCTCCGACTCTCTTTCTCATTTTTATAAATGATCTCCTCTCTGTTACTTCTAATCCTATTCATTCCTTCGCCGATGACAGTACCCTCAGCTTTACATATTCGTTTCTTGGGCAACGCCCCTCATCTTCGGGCGTTGAACTGGAACGGCAACGTATGTTAAGCTCATTAAATTCCGATATCGACAGCATACTTAAATGGGGTAAAACCAACAGAGTAGAATTTAATGCTTCCAAAACGCAATGCTGTCTGCTGTCATTGAAGCAAAAACCCTAATGGCATGAATGGCACTTGTACCGCTGAACCGAAAAGCTTTTCATTCGCGGTATGTGTGTTAACGACAAACTTCGTTGAAATGACCACATATTCGATGTCGCCAAAAACGCTGCGAAATGTCTTGGCTTACTTAAGGGGATACATGGGTTTCACAGCTTCAAAAAATCGGTCTTTTTATTGTCTTATTAATTTCTACAACATCTCGATAATATTATCCTAAATTTTCAAGTCAGTCCGAATAAAAGTTTTGGATGTATAGCCTTGGGAAGGTGCGCACTCAATTGAATCACGAGGTTTATTTGAGGTTATCCAAATTTTAAACGCGTTTTTTCGAAAAGTTCTCAAAAACTACTCAACGGATTTTGATGATATTTTACACAGGTATTCGACATACAATTCACGAGGTCTTGGATTAAATATTTTTTTTTCAATCAAAGCAAATTGAGCAAATTTTACCAATATTAGCATTTTTTTTCCTTCTTCCAAATTCTAGTTTATGGGATTAACTAAAACACACAATTTTTTCACTTCTGACGATCCTGTCACGAGTTCTACTGTCAACGCGGACTCACCTTTTTTCCGAGGGATCACCGGAAATGACCTCACAATTACGGAGTTTTGAATATTTTCATTTGAAAATTTCAGACATTTTTTTTTTGACAGTAAAAAGTTTGAATAAATTATTTTATTTTTTACATGAAAAAAATTGGTGAATATATAACTTTTTTCCCCGAATAAACCCCTTAAGCGATGCAAAGAATATATTTGGCCCCTTCTGTGGCAAAAAAAATGTGGCAAAACTTATTGGCGATAGAATGTCTCCTGCCTGTCGTTGTTTTATCGTTACGTCCATCATAAGTGCTCTAACGAAATAGCCAGCTGCATTCCTCTCCTTCAACAGTTCAACCGTAATACCATGCCATGAATGCTCATACAATACCCGAAGGAAGGTATGTCGAGATCTTTGCTGAGGTTAATGAGCTGACACGGATATCGGACCACTTTGACTGCTAATGTCCAAACGCCAACACTCTGGAATTATATCTTACCTCCTACCATGCCATGAATGCTCATCAGCTCACCCTAAAGCCTGTATTTGGACGTACAAACATTTAAAATCAATGTGAATCGATCTATAATCCTTTAGGGATAGGATAGGGGTGCTAACAATCCCTTTTGAAAGTGCCAAAAAAAATGGTGTTTTCTCACTATAAGGACCAACCCTAAGTAAATCCAATTCAATATCAACAGATGCCCACCACTAGTTGCCATAGTCGAGGGCACGTCTATTATCAAACAACTTGTCGATAGTCCCACGCACCTGCCTCACAAAAAATTATGCAATAAACGCCGTTTTCATACAATTTTTGCGTTCTTAACAAAAAAAAAAAGACTTCCAAACTTTTAAGTAGGTTCGAAACACACAACTGGCACACTGCCTGAAATGAAACGAATACGACGATGATAGCTCCCATCCAAATTGCTTTCACTCTAATTCACTTACGAGTCCTTACAACGCTACTATAATATTAAAAGTTAATTTTCTTAAATCTTTAATCGCCGTGAATCTTCAAAAACCATTTAATCTTATTTCATAACTCGGAGAGTAAGAAGAAGACAAAAAAAAAAACAAGAAAGCCATCACTCGACAGTAAAATGCGTAAACATCAACGTCATGAACTTGAATTCGTGCAAACATAAAAATTATTTTATTGCTCTTCCCTCGCAAGTTTAGCCGATTCTCCCTCCTCCACCTTCCGCATTCCTCCGACAGCAGAAAGAGAGATACCATAACTTGAACGATCAATTACTTTAAAAGCTTTCGTGCCAAAAACACATTCCATATATGTACAGCAAATGTATGTTCGTACAAATTTTATAAATTTCGCAAACAACACAGACAAATAAAATCAGACAATCGAATTTCTACAAACGAGGGTACACATCATTGTATGTTGTTACATTTGTTTAGGAATCCATGAAATATAGGACCGACGCGACGAAGGGTGCCGAGCGAGGCTTCTGTTCTGCTGATGAAGGTCGTTCTGTTTGTTTGCGTACGCCAATCGTTTGTACAGGTAGTATTGTATTACAGATGCCGTCGCCTTTATTTTATTATTTGGTTTCTAATTTTGGGAAAACATGATATTGGTAGACATTTATGTATTTCAACAGCCAGTTTGGCGTTGCACATAACATCCATTAGGTCATTGTGTGACACCAGAGAAGGACGACCGACGAGGTATCTGGGTAACACCAAAAACTACACACAAATATTCCAAATTCACATTCCAATTCGAATGGTAATTTCATAAAATTTGCTTTCGAATTAATTACGAGACGTGATTAAAATTTTGAAATAAATGTGGGTGGGGGGGGGGGGGCGAAGGGACAATGGGAGCCTGGCTGCAATCCGCATTTTGAATGCTTTGAGTAGATAGGAGAAAATGCGATTTCGTATGACGGTGCGGTTTTGTTTGCCCCGCCTGTGAAACGGACCTCAATTTAGTTTAATTGTGTAATTCTATCCAAAGTGTACAGATGCATCCGTTCGATACACTTTGGCTCAGTGAAAATTGAATTGAGATATAAATTGTAATTATTTGCGGAAACTAACTAACTACGGTTGGTATAGGTACATTATTTATTTAATAACATGTTTCTGATGATAAGGAAACTAAATAGCTGTTGCATTTGTAATTTAATAATCTACATTCAGCGAGCGGTTGCAAATAATTATAATTGAATTTATTTTCCATTCATAATTATGCCGCTAAAGTCATTGGTAATTGTTGTTTTTAAAGAGTGTGAGTAGGAATAGACTCACTGACTCATGATAGGAATAAAATTCATGATCTCTATAACAAATAAATATAATATTTTTTGACTGTCAATGGCTGCAGGTAAGCTGTAAATGCCGATAAGCGTGTTTGATTTCTAAGCATACTGTAACAGCGAAATCTCTCGAAAGAAAAATTGAATACGACCGACGAAGGTTTCTGAGAACTATCACTGCCACCGGGGAAACCAGCGACCGCACCCTTTCGTAGTTTAAAGTTGGCTAACTCAATTATTATTCACCATTCAACCACACGGTCGCTGGCCACTCTCTCTTGTTTAAAGAGGATAGTTTCTCTTACTAACATGTTCAGGACTAAGGAAAGGGATCATTTTTATTCCTCGTGCAATGTCGCTCAACAATACTGAGCACGAAAGATTATACAAGCTTTATGCAAGCAACAAAAATAAAAGTCATTTCTTTAAAATTTAGCATTGCGAAAGCACAATTTTTCGTTAGACAAGTGATGATGAGACAGTGATATAGCTAATCATACGCACTTTGATTATAAGATAACGGATAAAACGTATAACATTTTGGTGTCATCATAATGGATAAAGGATCCGCCATCTTACGTTTTTTTTTTTCAACCAGTGCTTATTTCGTGTATGGTAACACTTAGCTCATGTCTGATTTGACAGATAATTAGTTTTATCCTTCCGCTGAACGAATATGGTTGTGTATACGCTTGAACAACGCTGGGAAATATTGCGACATTACTTTGAAAATCATGGTAATGTTGCAGAATGTGTGCGAAAATTGCGTACGGATTTTGAAAGAAGAGAAGCACGTCAGCTATGATAACGAAAAAAGTGAAATAAACTGGCATCCTCATCGATAAACTAAAGCGTGAAAAGCCAAAAACAGTGCGTACACCCGAGAAAATTGCTGCTGTGGCAGAAAGTGTGCGTGTAGCGCCCTCAACATCAATTCACCGTCGTTCTCAACAATTGAACATTTCGGAGACATCATTGAGACGAAATTTGCATAAAGACCTTAGTACGACGCCATACAAAGTCCAATTGGTTTAGGAGCTGAAGCCAACTTACCATCCAATGCATTTTCGCTTCGCTAAGTGGGCCTGCGATCGACAAAGAGAAGATGCCGATTTTGCCAAAAAAAATCATCATTTCAGATGAAGCTCATTTTGATCTTGGCGGTTATGTAAACAAGCAAAATTGTCGCATTTGGGGCACAGAAAACCCGCACGCATACATTGAAAAGCCGATATACCCAAAACGAGTCACTGTTTGGTGCGGATTTTGGTCCAGAGGCATAATTGGGCCATTTTTCTTCGAAAATGAGCAAGGAGTGGCCGTTACAGTCAATGGCGATCGTTATCGGGCCATGTTGAACGAGGAGGATATTGGCAACATTTGGTTTCAACAGGACGGCGCTACGTGCCACACAGCCGAAGCTACACTCGATGTTTTGCGCCCTGTTTTTGAAGATCGCATTATCAGCCGCAGAGCTGATGTCGTTTGGCCACCGCAGATCTGCGATTTGACACCGTTGCCGTAAGGTTCCGTAAAAGATAAGTGTTACGCCGACATGCCAGGGACAATTGACGCTTTAAAGGACAATATTCGTGAAGCCATTGGTGAAATACAGCTGCACACAATCGATAATGTGCTTCAAACTTGGACCATTTGAATGAAAGTATTTTCCATTATTAACTGGAAGGATTGTACTTGCAAATAAAAAAAGAAATTTGGGAAAATATACAGTCGTTTTTTTATAGCATTTTCAAAAAAAAAAGTTATTTAGTTGAACCAAAGATAAAGATAAATTCCGACGGGAAATTTTATTAGAATTAAAAAAAATCGAATCTTTAAAAATATGCGATCGCCACCGCCGAGATAAAAAACCACGAACTGTCAGAAATATAACACACACACAGGAATAGCCAGAGTCCAGTAGAGGGCAGTCCAGTAGAAGGTCGTGTTCTACGGGAAAACTTAAGTTGTTATCTTACGCTTATGTTTCCACTGTTGTGTGCTAAAAACGAAAAGAAAAGAGCGAAAAGAATGTAAAGCAAAACCAGTTTTACGAAAATTCAAATTCGGAAATGAATGCTGAAACCAATGTTATGGCCAAATTGTGAAACCATAACTTGTACCGTATAGTACCGGTCCGCTGTAAAGAGATGAGGGAAAAACCCATGAACAACCTTTTTTTCCACCACGTTGTAACGGCTCCTGCGGAACTGGTCACTTTATTTAAAAAAAAAAAAAAAAAATATTTATTTTTATTGTTTCACAAGCGAATTGGTAAGCAATGTTGTACTATGAATTGTGACACTTTCGCATTATCCCGAATTGAGTGCAATCAGAGAAAAAGAAGCCGCAAGTCGTCTCTTTTCTCGGGAAAATTTACGGTCGAAATCCAACCAAACCTATTTTTACCAACACTCCCTAACTCAAACGCTCACTATTTATTTAAAAAAAGAAAAGACAAACCGACACAACACTCTACTTAGCTTTTTATATATATATTCCTTTTTTTTCCACGATGATTCCCTTTGCTAAGCTCTGCTTTTCCTCCTGTCCTCCATTTTCTCCTTTTCTCCTACGAAGTCCTACTTTACTTTATTATAAAATGTGTTTTTTTTTAGAGGTTGGTTTTTCGAATATAAATAAAACTGACATTTTGTGGTCAAATCTGGCAACTCTAATGTCATTTATGTTCAGTTTGGTTTTTCATTTCATCATGAACAGGTTGACAAATGAACAACGCTTGCAAATCGTGCAAATTTATTTCGAAAATAATGGTTCAGTTCGCGAAGTTTACCGCAAGTTCCGTTCATTTTATGGTCGACATAATCGTCCATTAGAGCTAATAAAGGGTGATCCATTTCGAGGTTCCCTACTTTTTTAAAGAAAAAAGCACAGAAAATTCAAATTTAATGGAGAATGTTTATTATCATTTGAAAGAAAATTCTTTGGCATTTATTTTTTGAAGATTATGTCTATCAAATGTTGGCCGTTGCTACGTCGCAGATGGTCCATCCGTTGAGTCCAATTTTCGATCACTCGTTCGAGCATTTCGACTGGTAACTGGCGAATGACACGCGTGATGTTTTCCTCCAAGGCCTGAATCGAAGCGGGTCTGTCGGCATAAGCTTTTGACTTTACATATCCCCACAGGAAAAAGTCTAACGGTGTGATATCACACGATCTTGGTGGCCAATCGACCGGCCCAAAACGTGAAATTATGTGCTCACCGAAATGTTCTCTCAATAAGTCCATTGATTGATGCGATGTGTGGGAAGTGGCGCCGTCTTGCTGAAACCAAATGTCGCCGAGATCACGAGCTTCAATTTCAGGCATCAAATAGTCGTTTATCATGGCACGATAACGGTCGCCATTGACGGTTACGTTCGCACCGGCATCATTTTTAAGGAAATATGGACTGATGATTCCACCGGCCCACAAACCACACCAAACCGTTGTTTTTTCTGGATGAAGTGGCAGTTCTTCAATCTCCTCAAGTTGCTCTTCGTCCCAAATGCGGCAATTTTGTTTGTTTACATACCCATTGAGCCAGAAATGGGCCTCATCGCTAAACAAAATTTGCCTCGAAAACGTCGGATCTTCTTGGAACTTTTCAAGAGCCCATAGAGCGAAGCGATGTCGCTTGGGACGGTCGAGCGGCTTCAGTTGTTGCACAAGCTGTATTTTGTACGCTTTCAATTTAAGATCTTGACGTAAAATGCCAATGCCAAGTCGTTCCATACGTCAGTCCGAGTTGCTGCGAACGGCGCCGAATCGACTCTCTACGGTCTTCGTGTAAACTCTCAGCTACGGCCGCTATATTTTCTTCACAGCGTGCTGGACGTGGTCTATTCGGTCGAATATTATCCAATAATGAATGCTGGGTCTCAAAATGGGTGATGGTGTTGCGAATAGTGCGCTCAGTAGGCCGATTATGTTGACCATAAGTTGAGCGAAGTGCACGAAACACATTCCTCACAGAACGTGAATTTTCATAATAAAGTTGAACAATTTGTAAACGTTTTTCACGCGCAAGTCTTTCCATTATGAAATGCCAAACAAAATTAACATGACAGCATGACACGACTCACACGTGATCTGTCAAAAAAGGCTATTGAAAAAAGTATCTCTATTTGGATCACCCGTCATTAACTACGTTTACTCTATGCGATAATACGCATCCACAGACACGTCGAACAATGCGCACCGAAGAAACAATTGCCGCTGTAGAGCAAAGTGTTGAAGAGGACCCGAATGAATCGATTCGCCACCGTGCACAGCAATTGGAGCTTTGTCCATCAACTTTATGGATCCAGCAAAACTGACTGTTTGGTGTGCTCTATGGCCTGGTGGAGTCATTCGGCCACACTTCTTCCGAAATGATGCTGGAGAGTCAGTTACCGTTAATGGAGACCCGTATGGCATGAATGTGAAACAGATGTGGTTCCAACAAGACGGCGCTACATGCCACACAGCGCACGTCACAATCGATTTATTGAAGGAAACATTCGATGAGCGTATAATTTCGCGGAATGGGCCTGTCAATTGGCCACCAAGATTGTGTGATTAGACAACATTGGATTATTTTCGTTGGGGATATGTGAAATCGCTCGCCTACGCCAACAAACCAGAAACGTTAGGGGACTTGGAAGCCAACATTCGTGGCGTTATTGCCGACATAATGCCCAAAATTCGAACCAGCCGCGGCGGTAACATGCCCGAAATCATATTTAAGCATTAAAGGCATAAAATTATCCTTCCAATAAAGCTAAATTGATGGACATTAAAACGATTTTCTTGTGTTTTAATTCAATTCAAAGTTTTATACTTCTAAAAGAACACCCTAGAGAATTTAAAAAAATGAAAACTATTTAAACTTTTAAAACTTCTCGTTAGAAAAAAACAACTGGCAAGATAGCTGGTCAACCAAGAAGTGATGACCCAACATTTTTCTTATTTTCTTGGAGCGTTTGACTTTGGCCATGGGTGGACGGTGCTCCTCAATTGCTCGTCACCTGCCCCTGGTGCAAATGTTCTGCGGGCGGTGTTTGAAATGCTGGGGCGTTTCATTGATTTTCGGCCGTCCGCCTGCGCCCTGACGCACACGTCCTGACCACTTAACGATTCGAGCGAAACCCTCGTCCATGTGGCTCTCGATGGACTTTTCTTTCATAGATATAATATAGTTAGAGCGGAACCCTCGTCCGGGTCGCTCATAATTGGAGTAGGTATTCCAAGTTTCGGGTTAAGGGGTGTTGTGTACCTGTAGAGGCTGATGGAATCCTGGTTGCCCTCCACTTTCCTATGACCTTGGAGGTGCCACCCAAGAAAAGAAGGGATTGGGTGGAAAAAGAGGAATAAAAGGTGGCAGTTGTTGCGCGAAAATATTCCGCAACAATTAGTTGCAGATTGTTTATTGCTGCAACGAAATTCCTATTTTTAGAGCATTGGTCCAAAAACAGAAACCTTGCAGGAGCGTGATATTGAAACAACACAGAGAAACGTGCTTGCATCTTTATGATTATGAAGTAGAGATGGTATAATGAATCCCACATCACTGCGGCCACAAGTGAGCATATTTTGATGTCCTGCATTTAGAGCTCATCCATGATGCCGCAGTTTATTATAAAAGCAGCTATCTATTTGGAAAGGCTGCAAGCTAGTGCGCTTGGATAGCGTTGACGAGCTCTAATCAAGCAGTGGCGATCGCAAAGTATGGATTCTACTGTGTCTTTGTCTTCGTTGTACACTCTGCAGGTAGGTACTACCTTATGTTATCCCCATGGTCATTAGGTTTGTTTTTGACACGACAGTGCTCCGTGAGGAAACCTGTGACTAGTCGAATCTGACTTCTAGTTAGTTGTATAAGTTGTTTTATTTTGTTGATGGAACCGTTTAGCATGAAGTTTTTGGCATGCCTGTTTCCTTCGGTTTCGCTTCAGAAATGTACCATTTTTTTAACCAGGTTTTAATGCATCTTTTATTGGCATCATGAATTGGGCTGTTCTAGCCTTCATATCCACTGTGTCCTGGCAACCAAATCAGACGGACATTCTGGCCATTTGAGAAGTTGTCCCAGTAAAAAATCAAAGACCAGTTTGATGATATCTCAAAGGCGTTAATATGAAAGTAGGGCTGTTTGCTATTAGAGAGAACGTTTGTTGTTGTGAAAGCATAGTGACATTTTTGGGTTAAGTCCCCCATGTTTACCAAGTTGACTTTTGCTGGTGTAAAGTGAGATCATTGCCTTATCGAGTGTTCGAGTGTTCCATGCAAGTTTATTTTGAGTTGTACCTACATATTTGACTTCCATCGACAACTCTATCATTTCACCGAAGAGTGTAGCATTTCTGAGACTTTCTAGCTTTCTTCTCTAGGTGAATGCAACTAAGGTGGTTTTCCAAGGATTGACTTTAAGGCAGTAAACAGATCATTGCAAAACTCCAGCGTTGATAGTACTCTCACTAACGTGACTATCAACCTACTCAACGGAAGGAATAAATGTACATGCAAAACTAGGCGACGCTGACCTACGAGTTACAGCATCACGAAGGACACGGAGACGGAGCATGTGCTCAATGGAACATCTGTCAACATAAACCTACCGTTATAAGTTTAACGTTGAAGCGGGCATGACATTGATCTACCGTTCCGTACAGGTAAGCAGCAAGAACGTCGTCTCCATCAGCTTTCTTGGATTAGAGCGTTCATTCTCGTCGATACCATGCAGGGAACTGTATTTTTCTCATCTTCAATCTCGTCAAAAGTCATCTTTATAAGATGATGTCAGAGCTGCGACGTTTGCGAGCTCTTGTCGTTGCCGTTGTTGGAGTCACGATACTATTACCTGCGCCAGCTCAAGATCGGTTACGAAAGTCTATTCGTAGAGCTTCCAATTTTCCTCAAGAACTCGCCATTGACCAACATCATGATGAACTTGGGAAAAGAATCCGTGTTGGAGAACCACATGCGCTGCTTGATCGACCGCGTGCATGAGTTGTAGCAGGAGTCCATGAAGTACAGCAAGTACCAGCAAATGGTTCTTGAATAGGAAACCGAGAAGCACCGTGCTCTGACCAAGCAGGCTGCTGATAATTCAGCTCGCATTGGCAAGGGCGAATAACCATTGCCCGAGAAGGACGATCTCAAGCAGTTCTGTCCTCTTTCGGTGCTAATTCGTTTGAACGCCGCCATCACTTCGAGATCAACACCTACTCGCATTTAAAGCGAAAAATTTCCAACAAAACCTACCCCAAGATTTAAATAGAGATGCAATAAAAAACTTTATAAAAATTGGCATTAATATGATTTTGATGACATTCCAACAGATATCCTTAGAAGTTTCTGTGCTGCATGAAAACAGATTAAGTTAATCAAAACCCAATACGAATCTTTCTTTAACGCCTGTAGGTAACCCTACTCTTAAAATGACTTAACATTTAAAAAAAACAAAATCCCATCCAAACACAAAAAACCACTGCAAATTGAAACAAGCATCAGTGAAACGAACATTTGTTCGGTACTCTTCTGCACTAAGTAACAAGACCAGAAAATGAAAACGCTGTAATCCATTTGCAGGTAAATGCTTCCAGCTAGGTAGTACCTAGGAGCGGGAATACACAGAGAGAATTTAACATCAACAAAAATGACAGCAGAGGAGAGAAGATAACCCAAGTTTTGGTGCGTATGCAATGCAGTTAAAAACTACTCCATGCTACGAAATAGGATTACGATTTTCGCAATTTAGTTAGGCGGGTGGACAGGCGACTGGACCTTGGCAATCCATCATACTTTGGAATTCTCTATGCGCAGCTCTGCTGCTGTGATGTTGTAAATACATTTCCCTAGATTAAATGCGTCCAGACCCAGAGTGTTTGTGTGTGTGGTATTACGCGTTTGGAGATCAGTGTTTAGTACAAAAGGATATTAGGCTGGTTGCAGCGCCACTGACTGTTTGTTCCACAGAGCGAATATTTTTGTTTCGGAAGTGTTGGTAATCTCCTGTAAACTTGAACAGGAGAAAACGATTCGTATGTATTTTTTTTCCGGAAAAACGTGGCCCGCTGTTTCCTCTTGCGGAAAATTCTTTGCCTTTCTGTGAAAGGAAGATTTAGGTGAACAGTATAGAAGAGCGGGAGTAACATTTACAAACTACGGAATTAGTTGCGCTGATAAACACGCAAAAGGATGCTGCAGTGTAAACAACATTTTTGCGTTTATCTACCGCACTTAAATATTTACAGAACAATTGAGCAGAGGTAGGTAGGTTGGGAGATGCCCATGTGAAGGAAGTCACAGCTCACTTAGAAAAGGACACTTCTTTTGAGTACCTTCCTCTAACCAAAAAACACCTGAAAGTATGCAAGAAGAAAACGGTGTTAGGGTCTTAAAGTTTCGCTCTCTTATAACCATCCAAAGGTCAGACACCTCATGCTATTGATGCCCGAACATTCGCATAACGGGAGACGAACAGATACAATTTCTTCAATGTCCCTGCAGCTTCTGCAAAAGTCGTTGTGCATTATGCCCAGCTGTTCCGCATGTTGACTCACTGCACAGTGCCCTGTGAGGACTCATTTTAATACTCGAATATCCTTACGGGTTAGCCCGATCAAGAATTCTGATCTCTTTTTGTTAAACGCTGGTCGTAGCTTTTTGGTATAACTGCACGCGTCGAGTTGTGTCAAACGTAGGTTAGTTCTACTCAATGACTCCATTGCGAGTACACATGGAGCGAAGCGGTGTGCTTGCGAGCTTGTCCGGTTCTTTGGTTCGCGGGATATCAGCGTGCACAGGTACCCAGCACAGGGTTACTGAGTTTCATTTGATTTCAGTTGATTTCACCACATCCGAATGAGAGGCCGCTTGGCTGTCAGAGTAGATGGTAGTGGCCTGCAAAGCAGTGTCTTTTCAGTTCCGCTGCAGCCTTTCACTCCATGCGTTAGTGTTCAGCACGAGGTGATTTATTTACTAGTGGCAGCTTTGGGTAGGCTTATTTTGAGCAAAGCTGTTCTATGCCTGTTACATATATAATTTCCTATGTCTCGTAGATGTAAGCTTGGCACATAAATGAGAATACTTACTAGAAAAATTGAAGTTGCACGTATCTTTAACCAGTTGGTCAGAGCTGCAAGTTTGACATGATGGCATGAGCTGTGAAGTGATGAGATGTGCTTGAATATGATGTCAGCAAGAGCAGTATTGACAGAGTGTATTGTCAGAAAGTATCATATCAACGTTTGAAAATTAATAGCGGTTTCCCGCTTTTGAAATGCCTATTAATATCCATACAGAGACAGTTTATTGCTACATCTGTAGATAGACCAGCGTGAAGGTATTTGAAGGGCGAAGTTGGTTCGCCGGTTTTCAATGCAATTAGGGAAAACATGTATGACAGTCTTGCAGATAAGTTTAAAAGCTTTTTAATATTGACAAATTTAAATTTATTCCCATTGCATTACATTTTAAATTATTACAACTAAACCATAGGTTAAAAAAAAATTCACCTCACTTCGTAATAATTAACTTTAAATAATTTTTTTCCAATCAGCTAAATGTCACCCCCATGCCTCCCAAAAAGGATTTATTTATCTACACAAAGCATTGTCCATACGCTGCAGACTTTTAGCCATAGATACATTCATTTGCTGGGACACTGGTTCGATGCACAATCTGTGTTTTCTTTTTTTATTAAACATTTTGTTTTTTATTTTTGTTCCCTTATTTTTCATCATGTCTGTCCTTTTACAATGCAGTGACTCCATCGCATTATCGGACAAGTACATTGCTGTGATAAATGTGCTCTAAAACTAAACAAGATTAGCTAAATCAATAGGTTTTTTTTGCTTTTATTTAAAAATTACGTTCACATTTTTCAAAAACAAAATCACATTTTTCCAAAGAAAACTCTTAGTTTCACAACAAAAACAAAAACAAACAGCGAAAAGAATTAGGAAAAAAATTATGAAAATGTAAAATTTAATACTTGGCTGCGAATCCTTTGTTGTCTATGACAGCTTGCAGACCCTTCCGGCTCAATAGAGTTCCACGCTTCCAATAACCCTGCCTTAAGCTCAATTATGGTGTTGTACTTCTTCTGTTTAACTCTCCTGGCCAATTCTTCCCAGAGATGTTCAATTACGTCAAGGTCCAGGCTCTGGGCTGGCGTTGGAACCGTTTTTGGACAGTTATAGGCCAGCCAAAGCTTTGCAACACCCGAAGTGTGCTTCGGATCGTTGTCCTGGTAGAAGGTAAAGTTGCTCGCGATCCCCAATTTATCGCACTTTGCTTGACATTTTGCTTCAAAACGTTGAGGTAGCCAAAATTGTCCATAATGCCATCAATAAAATTAAATTGGCCCACTCCAGCACTGCACATGCAGCCCCAAACCATCACAGACCCAACTCCATGCTTTACTGTGGCCTTTGTATAGGGTGCGCCAAATAACTTTTTTTTTTAAACAGGGCGCAAAACATCGAGTGTAGCTTCGGCTGTGTGGCACGTAGCGCCGTCCTGTTGAACTCAAATGTTGCCAATATCCTCCTCTTTAATTTTTGTGAACAAAAATTCGTTCAACATGGCCCGAAAACGATCGCCATTGACTGTAACGGCCACTCCTTGTTGTTGTTCGTTGTTCAAGCGTATACACAACCATATTCGTTCAGCGGAAGGATAAAACTAATTACCTGTCAAATCAGACATGAGCTACGTATTACCATTCGCGAAATAAGCACTAGTTGAAAAAAAAACGTTAGATGGCGGAACCTTTATTATTCGCCATTTGGTTTACGCCAAAAAAACATCTTCCCATCGGATCCATGTAAATTAAAGTTACTCTCATCGGTAAATATAACCTTTAATTAATCAATTAAATTAAAAAAAAAATTATGTGAGACCATTTACTATTAAATTACTGTCTTCCAAAATTCCTCTGATTTCATCAAATATTCTTTGGGGTATTTAACCCTGCTCCTTTTGTTCTTGGGGCTTACATAGGGCTTTTTCCGTGCAACTCTTCCATGGTATTACGCACAGTGTTGAGGCACACATATTTCCCAGTTTGGGGTTGCAAAGAAATTTTGAGTTCCTTGGCTTGTTTTATTTATTTTAAAACCGATCGCTCTTCTCTGTCATTTACAATTTTGTTTTGGCCTTCCGTGCGTTTATTTCCAAATCTAAACTCATCCCGAAACCTCTTAATAATGTCGTGGACAGTAGACTTGCTTCTTCCGACCAATTCTGCAATTTCTCTAACTGTTTTTCCTTCGAAATTGAGTTTAACAATTAACTGTCGAAGTTCCACAGAGGATTGCTTTCCGTTTGTAGCCATTTTGACACTTTTTGTTAATAAAATGATAGTTTCTGCACTTGATCTCAACTATTAACAAATCGCAATGCCAGAAACTTAAAGATTGCAGCAAGTTCCAACCGTTTTCCACGGTTGTTCTCTTTACGAGAAGGAGAATCATCACTGGCCTGTCCCATCTCGTGCTTAAAGGTGTCACCATCCCTATATCCGAAGAAGTCAAATATCTGGGTGTAATCCTTGATAAAAAACTTCTGTGGTCCAAACATGTCGAATCGAAAACCGATAAAGCGCTGTCGACCTTCTGGCAGTGCAAAGGCGCTTTTGGTAAGACATGGGGCTTTTCTCCAAAACGGGTCCTTTGGATCTATACGGCCATGATTAGGCCGCTACTCTCATACGCATCAGTTGTTTGGTGGAACAGGCTTTCGCGGAAACGTGTTACTGCTTCTTTTGCCAAACTCCAAAGAACGGCTTGTCTCGGCTGCACAGGGGCCTTCCCTAGCACCCCGGGCTCTGCTCTAGATGCTTTGATGAATCTTCCTCCCCTTGACTTATTTATCATGGGATGTACGCTAAAAACCATCTTTCGCTTAAAGAGAGGTGGTTTTTGGTACCATGCGCAATGGAATTTTAAAGAACTTGCTCGAGAATTATCCTTTGACCCCTGTCTTATGGATATGCCGTCCGATGCAATGACACCAGAAATCCTTCTGCGAAAAAACTACCACGTCAACTTTCCACAGGTAACGGAATGGCTTCGGTCAGACTCTGAACCATGGATTGAATGCCGTCGTATTTTCACGGATGGCTCCAAAACCGGGCAGGGGTCTGGTGCTGGTGTCTTTGTTGAATGCGATGATATACGACTTTACTACCCCTTGGGTAAACATGCATCTGTTTTCCAAGCGGAGATTTTTGCCATCCTAATGGCAATGCGCTATATTGTGAACAACAGGTGGAGGGCTAGAGGCATTTGCATCTGCAGTGATAGCCAAGCTGCATTAAAAGCGCTTCTAAACCCTCTCACCTCGTCCAAGTTAGTGCTAGAACTCAAGCTTTCTCTGAATTTGGTCGGAAGACTGAACACAGTGAATCTTGTCTGGGTACCAGGTCACACTGGCATCCAGAGAAATGAGATCTCGGATGAGCTTGCTAGGCAAGGTTCAGAAGAAGTTTTCTCAGGACCCTAACCTGTGTTGGGTCTGCCTGCGTCTTTAGTCATGTCGTCTATCGATTCTTGGGTTTCTCGTGAACACAAGATTCGGTGGCGCGATTGCGGTGGATGTAGACAGACCAAACTACTGCGCCCGGACATTTGCAAAAGGTCAGCATCTTTTCTTCTATCTCTGAGGAGAATCGACAGTAGGCTGCTTGTAGGCGTTCTTTCGGGCCACCAAGCTTTTGCTAAACACTTAAATGTGTTGGGCTTAAGCGACACCACTACCTGTCCTGCTTGCGGTGAGGAGGATGACACAGCAGAACACTTTCTCTGCAGTTGTCCGGCCTATGCTCGCATCAGGTGGCGGATCTTCGGGGCTGACGTGGTGAGTGCCGAACATCTAAGCTCTTTATCACTGAAGCTCCTTCTCGTTTTTCTTCGAAAGACGGGAAAACTAAGTACATTAATGTAAGGTGTCTGAATGGTAGTACAATGGACCTGTAGTTGTATCTGAGCGCTCCATCGGATAGCAGCAACCTCCGACAAAAAAAAAAAAAAAAAGTTCCAAGAACAGAAACGGTACTTTGCGTTTATATCGGTTTTGTCCGATTAATCGTTGAGCGTATCGTATTTGTTGGGAATTCTGAACTTCCCATCGATAATTTAAAATTTTTTTTTTCGTTTAGAAAGGTGATAGTGTAAAAATTAAATAAAAGCAAAAAAACGATAGATTTAACCCATTTTGTTTAGTTTTAAGGCATTTTTATGTTATAAAAGTACGTGTCCGATTATGTGATGGAGTCACTGTATACAGCTAGGTAGATAATGTATTTCAGTCCGACAGCAATCTATATCGATGACTTTGAATTTATTACCCGTACTCGCATACCAATAGGTACTTTCCTACTCTTCGAATAGATACAAATTTATCATTTGTGAAAATTTCTATATATACCTAGCTGTTCTAACATCAAAATGGCGGCGAATATTTTGACAACCTTAGAAAGCAAATAGAACCATTTGCTGGAATTTATTTTTTAAAAAAAAGAAGAAAAATTCAAATAAAATGTGTGACATTTGCAACTATACGAGGACAAATATGTGATATTAATTTAGTTTTGTTGACAGATTCCCTGCCATTCGGTTCGGTTGTAGGTGTATGTATTTTTGTGTCGGTGATTGATGTTGGTTTTTTTTTTTGGGGCCACATACATATTCATACATTCTAGAGAGGATTTGATTATTTATTTTTTTAGTTTAAATTAATTAAATTCAAGTGGTGCTAAAGTTGCTGCCGCTTTTATAAGGAAAGAAGCTTAAAATTACCCATCAAAAGCAAATAAACCTAAAGGGATATTAAACCTTGTTTTTTGGGGGGTTGGAAATTAAATTAAATTAAATTTAGTAAGAGCACACACACCTTTGGGTACACCAACACCATTGGAGCGTGCAATAAAGTTTTCCCCTTTTCGGAAAAGAGGCTCGCATGCCAAAAATCACTTTATGGACACCAAACAACACCAGACAAGAGTTCGTACGATAAAATTCTTTATTAAGTTGAGTGTCGAGAATTATATTGCCAAAAAGGTGGTAATAGGATTTGGTTAACTGTTTGAGGTGGTTTGCTATCTAATAGATCAGGAAATTGCCTGTGTAGCTAGCTACTCTGTGGAAAATTCCTTTTGTAGGTTCAAATAGTCGAAGTTTATTTCACTTGAAAAAAAAAACAAACAAACAAGAGAATTACGATTTAGAAATTGAATTTCATGAATCCCAATACCTAATGAAGTATGAAAATTAAATAATGAAGAATTCAAAATTAACAACGTGAAGTGGAACAATTTACTAACGAACCATAACTTTCGCATGTGCGAAACTTTTACACGAAGATACATTCCAGACTTTTTTCAATGATTTTGCTATATCTTACATTTTTGATATTCATCTACAACACGCTTCAGTAACTGGCAAGACAGAACTTCATTACTGCATTTTACATCGGGCATTATGTGGAATGACTTACTTATATCTAAGATGTGGTCGGATGAATGTATGCCTGATGACTGGAACCTCAACATAGTTTACTCTGTTCACACGTAAGGAGACCCTCTTAACTGCGCCAATTATAGCGGTATCAGTTTCCTAAACATCGCATATAAGATTTTGCTTGCGTTATTTGTCAACGATCTGATTGGACCCTACCAGTGCGGTTTTAGGCTTGGTAGGTCCACAATATTCGTAATGCTGCAGATTCTTGAGAAAACCTAGGAAGTCCATATTGATAGCGACGACATTTTTATCGATTTAAAAGCCGCGTATGACAGCATCTATAGAGACGAGGAATATAGAGCCATGTCTAGTTTTGGTATCCCTAACAAACTTGTACATTTGGGCAGGGTAAAGTTGGAGAAAGATCGCTGGTCGATAAAGATCTAACCGAGGCTTTTGACCGAAACATTGTCTTGTGACTTCTTTAACATCAAACAAGTACGATCTTTCGGCATTTCAGAAGAACACAGCGAGCTGTCACTGGTGCATTTGCGAGTATGGGAACAGAAGGGTCAGTATATGGTGTCAACAAGAACGGACACCCAATATAGACGAATCGGCCAGAATGTCACAGTCGACAACTATAACTTTGAGATAGTAGGGACTTCGTCTATCTCGGCTCTGCTATCACATCTGAAAACGGCATCTCCTCACAATTCACGCTTACCAATCACCGTTTCTTTGGGCAGAAAAGGCAACTATGTAGTAAGGGCCTCTCCGGAAAAAGAGTAGCTCCAAATATGCTATTGGTGCACCGGACCTGATATGAGCGTTGTACTCAAGTTTTGGCAGAAGATCAGAAGGGGTGAAATATTTCTTGCATCGCCAGAGGAAGCCTAGACATTTCGCAACGTTCTTGGCGACGTCGAATATGTGGCCATTCCAATGAAGTTTGTCGTTAACGTACATACCGAGGATGGAAAGTCTTTCGGTTTCGGCGATGCAAGTGCCATCCGTGGATAATGGCAGAGAATTTGGGGTTCGCTTCAATGACAGCAGACAGCATTGCGTTTTGGATGCATTAAGTTCCACTCTGTTGGTTTTACCCCATTTAAATATGCTGTCAAGATCGGAATTTAATGAGCTTAACATACGTTGCTGTTCCAGTTCAAAGCCCGAAGATGAGGGGCGTTGCCCAGAAAACGAATATGTAAAGCTGAGGGTACTGTCATCAGCAAAGGAATGGATTGAATTAGAAGTAACAGAGAGGAGATCATTGATAAAAATGAGAAAGAGAGTCGGAGAAATAACGGAGCCCTGGGGGACACCAGCATTTATTTGGTGAGTTGCAGACTTGAAACCGTCCAAAACAACTTATATTGAACGGTCCGAAAGGTAATTTCTAATCCATTGAAGAAAGTTATCATTCATTCCAAATGCACGCATTTTCGACAAAAGAGCCTGATGCCAAACTCTGTCAAATGCCTTTGAAATATCAAGCGCCATAATATTCCATAACCTTGGAAAGACGGGACGGTAATGCAATTGGTCAATAGGAGGAGGCAGAGGACGATTCGCCTTTTTGGGACAGGCTGGACAAATGCTGTTTTCCATCTTCTCGGAATGGGCCCTGAAAAATAGGACAGATAGAAAAGCTTACGCATTGGTTTTGCCAGCATGGAAGAACACCTCTTCAGAACGATAGGGGAAATACCATTTGGTAGCGTTGAGCTAGCTGCAAAATGAGCAGCGAGCAGATTGGCTTTATCCAAAGAGCTGACAGCTGGGGTTTCATTGCAAATGAGTGTCGGGATAGATGAAGAGTACTTAATGCTTTTTCACAAACGACCAAAAGTTTTTACTATCGGAGGGACTTTGTAGTATTTTTTGCCTCAACTTTTGATCGTAGGAGAATTTGACACGATTAATGTGGGCATTGCAGTCATTTCTGGCTCGTTTTTAACTTTATTCGCTTTTCCTCAATTGGCTTTGCCTTATAAGACCGAAAACTAACCTCTTTAGCCCTGATAGCTTCTTTACAGCTCAAGTCACACCACGCGTTTTCCTTAGGTTTGATACTCCTTAGGTTTGATTATCCTGTTTGGGATAAAACGTTTCATACCCAGGTTTATTATATTTGTAATCATATCGGCAGTGGCGTCCACGTCGTTGTCGAGGAAGCACAACGACCAGTTAAAACTTCTAAAGAAACCGTTTAAAGCTTCCCAATTAGCTTTCTCGTATTGCCATACGGTTCTTTTGGGAGCTTGTTTTTTAGGTGTTTGGTTGGAGTACAAGAAATTCGCCCATATGATACAATGGTCTAACGAACCATCCCAATTCAGCTCTATAGCAAAAATCTTTTCGTAAGGTATTTTGTCCGGATGCGGGAAATTGAGATGGCTGGGACATGTATTATTTTACCTTCATCATCCTTATCAATAACACAAAATGGGAGACGTTGATCACCTTTTAAACGTTTCAACCAAAAACTTATTTCGCGTCTCACTATGACCAAATGACCAATTCAAAAAAATAAACGCTCCAAATGCGCAGTCGATATCGGAATCAGAATTAGTTCAGTCGTGTGGTGAAAACGAAAATATCACACAAACACTGGGCACCAAAACGAGATCATCACGATCCCTGGGGAACCAACTGAATTCACATTTAAAAGGTAGAAAGACCTACACGCTTTCGTGTAACCAATTTTCCTGCAAAAACCAAGAAGGCCCTTGAAGTCCATGCCATCTTTTTGCTCTAAGTTTTTAAAAAAGTATTTCCCTAAAAATCACCCGGTATATGCGTTACGTCCTCAGGCAGCATGCAGATCTCTGCAAAATCTGCAGATGTCTGCATCAAATAATCCGAGCCTCTGCAGGAGACAGTGCCCTGTCAGAGCTTTATTAACTCCATGGATTTTTTTTTAAAGGTGTCCATAGAGTCTTAGATACCCCGTGTCCCTCAAGACTTGCTCACCTTAGATTGGCAGGTTTGATGGTTTTTTCCTCAATAGTGCCCCTTATTTTGCAGAGAAGAGGTTTGATGGCTGCAACACCTCACTCGTTTCTGACTGAATAAAGCTTTAAACATTGTGCGGGAGCTCCTAACTGTATCAGAATTGATGTTGGTTGATTGCATTGCCTTGGGTGCTGCCTGGCTATCAATGTAGATGGCGATATCCCTTCCAGATACCGATCTCATCAGCATTTGCTCAGCCGCCCTAAGGACAGCCCGAACCTCTGATTGAAAGACACTGCTTGTGTCTCTGAGAATATACCAGCACCTGTGCCTTCCGCTGTTTCGTTCGATCTAAATATTGCGTTTCTTTGCCAGTCCTTCCTCTCCGGATATATTACATCACACGGAATTTTGAAGTCGAAAGAGGAAGGGGTTTAATCCGTTATAATTGGATTGCCTGGGAGTAGCTCCGCCATACCATGTCTGAAACTACTACTCTTGAGGAGTCTCAAATTAGTGAGTCGTATCGCAATGTTACCAGCAAGATTTTTAATCTGTAAATCAAGCGGTGTTACGTGCAGAACGGGGTCCAGAGCTGCCGTTGGGTTGGTTCGGAACGCACCTATAATGGCCATTCTCTGATCTTTTTTGTTGCTTTCCGCCATAATAATTTACCATATGTAATTATGGGGGCCTTACAACGAACTTATATAGCACCATAGTATGTTTTAAGCCCCAAGTTTTTTCCATCGTTCTTTTGCGGATAAAAATTGTAAGCTTTTCTTTATTCTTTCTGCTAAATTAAGATTGCAACTCAGTTTCTTGTCTAAAATTACGCCCAGATTGTGTCTTGGGAGTTTGAATTTGCGGTTTCTTGTTTTTAAGAACCAGTTCCGTTTTGGAGTGATTTTTATTGAGACAGCTTTTTGCCCAAAACCGCCACATAGAACCCTAATCGAGCCAGATATGCTAAAGGGGCCAAATAATGGGAAATAAACAGGGGCGCTTTCGAAAGTATATTTCTCTAACGTGCGAGGATGTCGAATAGAGGAATACTAAGAGCGGTACCATGGTATGAATGTAATCGAAAGTGAAAGCACATTGACAACAATGACTCGGCGACATCGACCCAATGGAAAATATTGCTCCTGCCAGAGTACTTTCTAATGTCAGTATCCAGTTGTGTACGTCTGGGACATACGAAAGTTTCGCGTGCTTCTTAGACTTCGTTAATATTTCAGAAATGACACACATTCTAGCGCCTTACATTTACTCGATGCGAGAAGTTCTTGACCGATTTATAGAACAAGGGTACAGGTTCGAGTCGAGAAGCAAGAACGAACCTCAAAGACCATCAAGGTGACCAGGCAAGGTGACACTTGGAAAGGTAGTATGCAACATCCAGGCCAGTACATTAGGCGCTATCCCTTATAAATCAACACAATTACTTGGGTTTGCTGATGACATTGATGTGAAAGGAAGAACAAAGCGATCAGTAACAGCACTATAGGCCTGACTATATATGAGGACAAGACAAAGTATATGCTTTCATTTAAAAACTCTCAATCGCACCACCAACTTGGTCTGAACCTGACAATTGATAGGAATAAGTTTTAGGTAGTTAGTGAATTTGTCTACCTGGGCACTGCTGTAAATGCGGAGAACTTGCTAATCGCGGCTTCTTTGGGCTTAATAAGCAATCGAGGAATAAAGCCTTATCGAGAAGAGAAAAGAAGACGCTATACAAAACACTCATCATCCCGTTCCTGCTATATAGTGCAGAAGCATGGACTCTTACCCAGTCGGATGAAAGCTCCCTTGCTGCATTCGAGAGAAAAGTCTTATGAGCGATTTACGGTCCCGTATGCGTTGACCAAGTAAACAATGTTTGACGAAGAAGATACAACAACGAGTTATACCTGAAGCGACATAAGCCTAGTTAAAAAAATCCGTACTCAGCGGTTAAGATGGCTGGGCTATGTATAGCAGATGCATATTGATGCTCCGGCGCGTAAAGGCTTCGAGGCCGTACCAAAACGAAGGAGAAATAATTGATGTTGGCTGATCTATCTAATAACAAAAATGATAGCCATAATGTTGTTCTGTGTTTTTTTTACAAATACATATTTACTAATTAAGAAAGCGGAACAAAGTGATAGCGGATAAAAGTGTTTTATAGATAGGCCGACCAAAATTTCATAGCTAGAAGACGTAACCCTGAGGGATTCCTGCACTGATAAAGATCCTGTTCACTGAACTGACAGGTCGAATAGTGAGTACGAGGAATAAAAAAAAATTTAACTAAAACCAAATCGTACCTATTTCACTTTTTAATAATTTCAAAACGTTCACTCTTTTTCCCACAAAAGATAAAGTACTTGATAATCCTCCACAGAGATAATGAAGACTTATTTTTCATAGGGTTTCACTGCACCTGTCACCGTAATTAGTTGAAATACTTTTCATTAATTCATTGCCGAGGTGTGATATAATCCACATCCATTCGAGTGCTTTATCCCTGAATGGTGTGTTCACTCCTTTTTTGCAGTGAGCCAGGAGTAAGTATGGGTAAGTCCAAATAATTGCATTCCTTTGTCAAAGGAAACGCTAAGCATTTTGTTTATTGTTCTTCGCAAGACAGAGTGTTTCCTCTCCAACAATGGTAGGTAACCGCTAAAGCTGTTAATTAATTGCTTGCTATACATATAGATTCGTGGTGGTGGAAATATTTGCTAATCCTTTCCATTGTAGTTCTTTCGCGCGAAATGCATCACAATAATTATTTAAGTTTAAACTACCTAACTGTACCTAGAAGCTCTTGCGAAAGAATGATTTAGAAATAATAAATCCCTTTTTATTTAATAGAACTGTAGAACAATAATTGTTAGCGCATCCCCCTAAGGGACCCTGCTGGTGGAGGAAAGGGAGTGCTGATTTTAGTCCGCTCTTGCATTTGCGCTACAATTTTGTGGAGAGTTTCAGTTTCCTCCCACCCACACTCAACAGTCCAAGGTGATTATTTTAAGATTGAACCAGCGCTCGATCCATTAAGTTAGAAGCGATAGTGACGATCCTTCATCATCAGCGCCGGAGTGTGTAGAAAATTGGCCACACACCGAATCAAAAAAAAAAAAAAAAAAACCAAACGCCACGAGAATCAGTGTGCACCAGAGCACTCACACCCATCGCTCTTCAAATATACTTGAGCGTCTTCAATCAATACCACCATCTTCGTCACACAACTAGTGGAGAGTTTCCGCCACACCACACTCGCTGTGCTCCACAATCCAACCCACCGATCATAATAAAAGTGAGAGAACACCCGATAGCTCAGTTAAGGAGCGAATCAATCGGGGAATTTAACACGGTTCTTTTAGTGCGGATTGCGCAAAGCGGTTCCTTGCCAGCAGTGTGGTAAGCGTTAGTGGTACCGACAATTGCTCGAAATGATGAAATATTTAATTAATTTCCCCCAAGTGCAAAGTGCAAACATTTAAAGAAAAAAAAAGGAGAGGGAAAAAAATAATATAATTAAGTCTAAATATCTCCCTAACCTATCTTTACCTATAAGTTATTTTGCCTAATTTAACATAATGCTTATATAACCTCAAAGTGTCATAGTGGTAATAGTTTGGCCGTATTTAATATAATCCTTACACATATATACATAATCCCCAGCAGTTACATTGATCTGCAGCAGTCAGAAGTTGTGCACAATCTCTGGATAAGTGCTGAGTTTTTTTTTTTGTTATCTATCTATCGCCAAGCTAGCGCTAACATATTTCTAGTTTAAATTAACTTTTTTGGTTTTTATAATTTATTAGCATAAGCTCTTGAATATATATATGTATGTATATAATTTTTTTTCCCCCTTCCATAAATATATATTTTTCCTTAAATGGTCATTTAGGGTAGATAGAATTTCCTTTTTAATTTAGGGACAGTTCCATAGATGTTCAGAGTACGGGATCTGTCATGGCGTTCGCGAAGTTCGTGAGTAGGGAGGGAACACAATGTACTCAAGGCAACGTAGCTCCTGTTGCCACGCGCGAACAGATACTTCTAGGGGAACAGTAAAGTGCGTCCGTTCAGGGTAGGCATTTTTATATAAAATCTTGGCATGAAACAAATATTTTTTTTTGCTGTGTCTGGCTTCCTTAGGACAAGAACCACACCCCATCCGACCCTACCTAGCTGTGCATATGCAAGCATGCCAAGTGCTAGTCCTTAAAGGTAGTTTCCATAGTTTCTCAGAAGTGCAACTATGTGAAAATGAATGAAATTTTCAAGAGTGACGACGGATGAACAGTTTTTCAACATATTATTTTTAATTTCCTCTACTGATTTTTAGATCAAACTATTTTGCATGAACAGACAAATTCTTTTCGAGTTTCTCATGGTCGTAATAATACCCCATTTCAGTACGATTGAGAAAAATCTTTATTTGAGTATCAGTCGCACTTTTCAACGATCGGATTGGACTTTATCAGTGCGGTTTTAGGTGCAGTAAATCCAGAATTGACCAAATCTTCAAACTACGGCAGATTTTGGAGATCGTCACTCACCACCTTTTTTGTCGATTTTAAAGCCGCATACGTCAGCTCGCTTAAGGCCAAAGCTCGCTAAAGGTCGGTTAACAACGAAATCGAGATCTTTGCAGTCAAAAATAATATTGGCAAGGCTACGCGCATGTGACTTCTTTAATGCAATACCTGAATAAATGATGCCAAAGTCTGTTGAATCACTTTTTAATAGAACACAAAACAAAACTTTTGAGAAGACTTCGCCTTAGGAGACGCACACAAGTGGAGGCGGACCACAGCTAACGTGGAGTGAGCGAATTTTTTAGACCATCGTTTAATAAAGCCAAGAGTAGAGTTAGCGTTGTTAATTTATTCCATTTGTTTCTCCATCACAGAAGACACCCAAAACTCCGTTTTAATAATTTGTAGGAGCCATTGACGGTGCTACCAATCTCCCACGTATGATTTTATTCATATGAATTAATATGTGCTGAAAGCCAAGCAAAATCAGTTTAAGGATCATCAGGGGGTTAGCGTTTTTGTAAAACGTTTTGCAGAAGTCTGCGATTGACAAGTGAAAATATAATTACAACCACATTTTCTAGTGAAACATTCCAATAACAGTTAACATGAAAGTAAATACAGAGCTCTGAAGTTCATACTTCTTTACCTTGGAATGGATTTCCGCGAAATGGTTTTTCTTTTTTATTCGAAACATGGAGGTATGGTTCTTGGAAAAATTTGTCTATTTTGAACACTATCTAGGTATTGTAATGGTTGTGGAGTCGATGAGGAAGAGGAGGGAGATTATCGGGGTTAAAAAGTTTGAAGGAGTAGAATAACGGGATCAAATAGAGGTAAGGAAGGAGACAGAAAAGAGAACGCTTGCAGCTCTTCGGATACATAATGCATACCTGGCTTGTCTCGTTTAGAGATCATCGGATATGGGAGGGTTCTTGCATCTTAACCGACAAATAATCCCAAAAAAAAAAAATAGCATGCATTGCACCGATGAAAGCAAAAAAAGGTTCATTACCATTAAATATTCTTCACCCACCCTGCCGTGTGCAAGTCAAGTTACCGCTGAAATTTTCCAACTGACTATCACTAAACCTTCTTTATCACCGACCACTGAAAGTCACCACTAAAACAAGACCATGTATGTTAAAGCTTTAAGCAAACATGCTTTTCATTTTCCATTTCTATATACAGGGTGTTTTTTTTAGAGGTATAGAACTCGAATTGAAATAAAACACAAGAAAATAGTTCTAATGTACATCAGCTTAGCTTTATTAGAAGGATAATTTTATGTTAATGTTTAAATATTATTTCGGCTGGTTTGTGATTTAGCGCCGTCTTGTTGCAACCACTTCTCATCCCCATTCATGCCATCCAATTCGGGAACAAAATAGGCGGTTATCATGGTCTCCATTAAAGGTAACTGACTCTGCAGCATCATTTCGGAAGAAGTATGGCCCAATGACTCCACCAGCCCATAGAGCACACCAAACAGTAATTTTTTGTGGATGTAATGGCGTTTCAAGGGTCTCATGTGGATTCTCTTCACTCTAAATGCGGCAATTTTGCTTGTTGACGTAGCCATTCAACCCACAATGAGCCTCATCACTGAACAAAATTTTGCATCGATATCAATCTCAATCTCATTTTCGGCCCATACACCAAAATCACGACGCATTGCATGATCTTGCGGCATTAATTCTTGCACAACCTGGATCCATAAAGTTGATGGACAAAGCTCCAATTGCTGTGCACGGTGGCTGCTCTACAGCAGCAATTGTTTCTTCGGTGCGCACTGTTCGACGTCTCTGCAGACGCGTATTATCACAAGGAGTAAACGTAGTGCGAAAACGATCCATGGTTAACCGAATTAATTGCTCTGCTGGACGATTATGTCGACCATAAAATGAACGGAGCTTGCGGTAAACTGCGACCATTATTTTCGAAATAAATTTGCACGATTTGCAAGCGTTGTTCATTTGTAAACCTGTTCATAATGAAATGGCAAACCAAACTGAACAAAAGAGAGTTGCTAGATTTGACCACAAAATATCAGTTTTATCTCTATTACAAAAATCAACCTCTTTATATAAAAATGAATATTTGTCTGGATGTCCTTTATAGAATGGTAAACTATGCATTTGATTATCTTCAGCAAAGTTGTTGCGCATGAGCCCATGAAGGTTTCTGTGTTGGTACGACCAATCTTTGACAAACGGCATCTTTAAAGTGTGGAAGAGGTCCTAACAATATGTACTTCAAAACGGAATTCCTACTTTAGGGATAGTGGTGGGAGAAAGAAGGTGTTATTAATTTCTCTAAAATAATGTGTAGCATTTATTCCTGTGTATTGAACCTGAACCTCTTTAATCACAAGACATGCACTCTGTTTCTATCGTTCAGGGCTAATAAGTAGCTAATAAGTGACACTACATAAGTGTCACTCAAGACATTAGACTTAAATATTGAAAACTGAGTCGGAAAGCAAGCATAGCTCACTCCTTATTATTCATTTATTCGTCCTCACCCATGGATCCCTGGTTGGGTTACCCACGATTGCCATAAGCAGAGCCTAAAATATTACCAAGTTGAGCATAGTGCAAAAAACAACGAGTTTTGGGACACACTGGAGCCCTACGATGAAGCCCGACCGGAGCATTAATTATTTTCCATTGTCACTGTCATTCAACTGATTATAACTCACCAAAAATTAACTTCAACAAGTGTTTCTCTATACGATTTCCATAGTGACAGGACTGGGGGTCCGGATTCTACGACTTCGACTATGAAATATGTCCCTTGACGCCGTCGTATTTGCGTCCTTACCAAATCTAAACGTTTTCTTTCTTCTCCCAAACACACTCAGTGTCCTCGCAATTTGAGAGGCATGCCACTGCATGAAATTAACTTCACATATCAATAAATAACTGTATATGTTTAAAGTCAGGCTGCATTGATTCAAGCACAACCTTAGCCAAGCTATTTGATGGCTGCAGAAAGATATTGGGTCGGGCTAGTCGTGGCTTCGTAATTACTAAAATAGAGCTAACTAGCTGAATAGCTGCTATGGTGTGGTTGTAGGTCAACCCTCCGCTGGGTTTTCATAAAAGGAACGATCTTTACCTCAATGGCTTAGTCAAGGTGGAAGAATTTAATGAACTGAGTAATTTTAAGGAAGATTTGGTTAATCCGTAGTTTATTTTCTATGGGCGTTATTTCGGCGTTAGGCAAAACCTCACATAGAGTGCTACGCAAGCCGTTCTGGGAGGACCTCTCGGACATCTAGGCCTAAATTCTAGTAACCTCATCAATTTCGTTATATTGGGTGGTTCTTAGCTTCTTATCTACCTTCCTCCTGCTTTGTATTCATGGATCTCTGACTCACGTCACGAGTAGTCACCTCATCACCCAAAAGGGCTTACAGCCTAAGCCGATTTGTTTGTCAGACTTGAAACCTCTTTAAAACATTTGCGTTAAAGCAACTTCATTGAGTATCAATATGATACTAAAATTTGCACTTTACAGATTGTTTTTTTGTTATTTTGTGTTTGCGGATGGTGGGATATTCGGAAATTGTAAATTTTAAAGGTGTGCTCGTGATTTACTCTGCTCTTTTATTATTAAAGCCCAAACATGTAAAAGAATGTCTGCTTGGTCGATGACAGATATCCCCTTATTCAGCTCGCGAAAGCATTGAGCGGTAGATTCAATTGCAGCTAAATTTTGACAAATTTTTGTGTGAAAAATAGGGAAGGGTTTTCGATTTGAGAGATCGCAAATTCAAGGAAAAGTGTTAAAAGAAAGGAAAACAAATTTACCATTCTTTTGTGAGAATACGAATTTGATGTAATTTCGCATATGGGACACTTTTAACATAATTGTTCAAAATAAAAAAAAATTATTAAAATCGTAAGAGCCGTTTTAGAGCAAACGAATTTAATTTAAATTTAAGAAAATCTTTATATGAAAAAAAAATTTTAAAAACATATTTTAAAAAGCTAAATATGCAAATTTATTCGACTTTAGTATAAAAAAAAGAGTAAATTTTTTTGGTGTTCCCTTTAGTAGATACTGGCGGTTTTATAAATTACCGTTAATCGTTTCTTTTTCCAAAAACTGAGTATGCAGTATTTTTGGCCCCATCCTAAACATCCTAATTACAAAAAAAAACCAAAATCCTTGGAATCATTTTCGAGAAAATTAGTGATATGTTATTTTCACAAAAAAAAATTGTATGGTAGGTACCGTTATTTCAACGATAAAGAAAAACATAAGAAGAGGCTAAATTCTGCTTGGGGCGAACAGTGTGATACCCTATCCATATCCCTATATGCCCTAAACAAAAAAGCATTAAGAAGATGATGGATAGCATTTTATTTCATTCTATTAAATTTACAAAAAAAAAATATTTTTTGAAAAAAACGCCCCCAAAAAGTGGGCGTGGCCAAAAACTTTGTATCGACGATATGTTGGAAAAAATTATTTGCTAAATATCTTGTTACACATTTCTTTTCGCTTTCTATGAAAATTTTCGAAGAAAACAGCATTTTAGTGCAAAATGCCCACAAAAAGTAGGCGTGGCAAAAAACTTTATATGACAAACTTATAAAGGAGGCCAGTGCCTACATATCTTCTGTAGATGATAACGCTCCATCTCTCTAAGTTTAGCTTTAAAACCTTCATACTCACTTTGCGTTCGAAATTTCCGCACGATCGCAATAACTTACTCTTAATGTATCCGAGAAATAGCTGGGCTGGTGGAGGAACGACCGGGGATATGGGATTTGCAGGACAAAATATATTCCAATATAGAAGCAGTTGACTCCTACTCTCGTAAGATTGCACGCATTGCAGATTAAAGCAGCTCCAAGTAGACGTTACGTTGCTGAGGAGTTAGGCCTTATGTTACATTAGCAGACATTTCAAATGCTGTGGAAATTGTAAAATTATCATAGAATCACAAATTTTTATTCAAAATATGCATCTTTTTGTTGCCATGAGATAGACCCAAGAGGCGAGTTTACAAATTCCTTAAATTTGTTTTTCAAAAACTTTCCATTAGATATTGCTCTGTCGAATAATAATAAAGCCATTGACACTGATATCTGTTATGAACAAAATTTAGCGACCATATAACTTTGGTGTGGAAGAGGTGGAAGTGGAGACTTGGTAATCTAAAATTTAGCTCAAAAAGGACTTTGGGTTTAAGTGGTTAAAGTGAAGTCGAACTGGTGACTGGCGAGGTAGCTCCTCCTTCTCTAATTGACATCAATGACTGCATGAATATAATCAAAAATCTGCTCAGAACCATTCCGGTTTTGGGGAACGTAAACCACTCCTATCTAAATGAACATCTCCCAGTCTCTCAAAATGAAACAACTAATTTTATGCAGTGCTTAGTCAGATGCCACAATGCCACGTGCATTTCCATTGCAGCTGGTTTTGTGAACGTGAGTTGAAAACGCAGTAAAATCCTTTTTCAAAAGCGCACAACATTTTGTTGTTCAATTTGTTGAATTCAATTCAGACTAACATTAACACGATTGTGTGGTTTGGTTACACTGAAGTGGCTTGAGGATTGCTGGTGGCCCAGTGTAGATCTTAAATGGTTTTTGGATGATGAACAGAAAGAGTACGCATAGTGGTTGAAGTGTTCCAAGTGTTCAAATTCAATGAAAGTGACCACAATTCAAGTAAGAAAAAAAAACATTCATTGCAACAATCTTTAGTTTACCCAATCTCGCCAGACGTATTGATGCTAGGTAATAAATTAGTTTCAGTGATAAAAGTAACAAACGACTGTTTTACACTCAATCGTAAATACGATCTATTGCATGGCTTTGATTTTTATCACTTACCCAACCGCAAAATGCTAAGAAAAATAAAATACTTCAGAATAGTCGTACTGGTTGCCTCCATTGAACTGAGAGGGCAATTATTTATCGATGTTTACTGCGACCATGGCGAGGACCAAGTCTCCCAGACAAAGCAAACAAAGGACTTCTACGAGACATGTTTTTATTAGGAAATGTTCGTACGTTTGTACCTTTGAATGTGTGAATCAAATGAAAAGCACGTGCAACGTACGAATGTACTTTTACCTTAAGAATGTGAGCGCAAAAAATAGGGATAACTTTATCGTAGTTGCTTGCGAACTGAGGTTTGATTTGTGGATATGTATCACCCAGGATTAGATAAAGCAGTTAAACTGCGACACGTGAAAGCTGATTGCATAATTTAAGCCAAATGTTTATAATTTTATTTTTAAAGGGTGTTTTTCTTCGAGCTAAAGGACTTTGAAATGGAATAAAACATAGACGATTTTTTTAAATTGACATGAAATTTCCTTTATTCGAAAGATAGTCGTTGGCGTTATAATAACGGTTGAGGTCTGGAGGTCCAATTATCTATGATTTCTTTAGACTAGCGACTTTATATATCCCCACGGGAAATATGTGCTAATGTGATAATCTAACGCCGCTTGAAGCGCACGATATCGGAGACCAATTCACGGGTCCGTATTGTGAAACTATGCGATTACTAAATGTTTACTTCAATAAATAAATTGTGATATGTTGCGCCGTCTTGTTGAACCCACAGCTCCTGCACATCATGGTTGTCAGTAATCATGGCTCTATAGCGGTCACCATTGACTGTAACGTTCCGGCCAGCATCGTTTTTAAAGATATACAAACCAATTATTCCACCAACCCATAAAGCACACCAAACAGTCAGTTTTCGTGGATGTAACGGTGTCTTAACATGCACTTGAGGATTATCATCAATCCAAATACGGCAGTTTTCTTTATTGACGTATCCATTCAACCCAAAAGTGAGCTTCTTCGCTAAACAAAATTCGAACGTGGTTTTCAAAATAAATTTGCACATTTTGGAAGCGTTGTTCAGGCGTCAGTCTATTCATGTTGAAATGCCAAACCAAACTAAAAATAAATCACTTGATAGCTGACAAAATGGCCGCCAGATAAAATAGTTTTGCCAACTTAAAGTCCTATACCTCTAAAACAACACCCTAGCTGAGCCGGCCAAGCATTTTCTATAAATTTATTTATATTTTAATTAAATTCTCCGCGTTCACGAAAAAAGCCTGTATGAAATCCTCATTTGACATGCCCACTTTACTGGTCCGCCTCAGGTATTCGCCGGTTAGACATGATATAATATCAGCAGGCTTGACATCGTCACTGAGGCCAATCAAAAGCTGGTGTTTTACATTTGTGAGAGTTTTTACTTCTAAATAGGTCTGTCGCGCTTATATAGGAAGGATTATTAGCTTGAGCCCTTGAAGAGCAACTGACAACTGAGCCGTGAATGCTTTCTCAGATCATAGAAAATCCAAACTTGACACTTCCTCATACATTTTCTATGGAGCGAAAAATCTGTCTTCCACGTTTGCTTCGCTATTAAACATAGATGAAGACGGCTCCATCACTTTTCTTTAAAGCTGGTAGCCAAGAACATCAATTCAATTTTCAATTCAATTTTTATTTGCACATACATTTTCGTTTACATTGTTTTACCTGCAAAGCAAAGTGCTTATCTGCAGGTGGTTGGACATAACATTGAGATTAGTTTTGAAGTGATTTCAAATTGAAAACGTTGAGTTTAAATACAATTAATTAATTTCTGAAGTTAAAAGTATTTTAAAGATTTTAAGATTTACTAATGTTTCCTTAAATTACATGATGAAATTCAATAAAATGTTTTTTAATCTCTTTTTTCCTTGTTTTGAAATTTGGAATAATTTTCAGTAACGGTGGGAGCGAATTTAACAATTTAGGAACAATGCATCCTAGTTCTCTGTCTCCGTACAAGTTGTAAGCTGTCGGAACTTCTAGCATCTCTTGGGCTCGTCTTCGGGTGTTTAACGTGTGGCTGATGGGTTGAAGAAACCGTCGGTCATCCATATAGCTTAGGAGTGTTGTCATCTTGTAGATTGCGTTTACATCTAAAACTTTAAAACTTGAATTAGTATGTCTAATTATTTTAACAAGACGATGTTGTAGGTTAGATATCTTCTATCTAGGCCAGAATCCCGTATCTAATGCGTGACTCTGCCAACGAGTAGTACACTTGCTTTTGTACTTCGATATGTGAGTAACGCTTAAGATACACCATTGCGAATATAGTGCTCTTAAGTTGAAGACGCAGGACGTTGATGTGCTCACGCCATAGGAATTTCTCGTCGATGGTAACTCCGAGGTACTTAATGATTTTAACTACCTCAATTCTGCTATTGCTTCTCAGTAGTGGATAACGATCATTTCGATGAAAGATTTCAATGTCTTCCGTTGGCTTCGATGGAGTCCTAATATGCATCAACTTGGTTTTATTTGCGTTGATCACCAGGCCGTTGTCATGACACCATTCAGATACAAGGTTGAACTCATCTTGCAATATCTTTATGGCTAATTGCAAGTCCTTGTGTTTCACGACGATTGCGATGTCATCAGCGTAGGCATACGAAGTAGCTTTCTTAAATTTTCTTAATAGTTCATTTGTGAACAGTATAAATAAAATAGGACCCAGTTCGCAACCTTGTGGCACACCGTATTTACTTGTTCTTTTTTTGCTTAATGTGTCAGACACCTTGACTTGTATTACTCTATCACTCAAATAGCTTTTAAGCCAGTCTGACAGCACTCCTCTCAGTCCTAATCTGTTGACACTCTCCAAGAGTTTTTCAGGTATCAGGGTATCAAACGCTTTGCTGAAATCTATAAAAAGCACAAGTACGTGGTGATTTTTATTCAGTCCAGCATTTACGATATTGGTAAATTCCCCCAGTAAGGATTGTGTGCTCTTGCCCTTTTGAAAACCAAATTGGTTTGGATGAATCACTTTATGCTTCGACATAAAACAATTAACACGATTAACAACTACCTCTTCTAAACATTTTTCAACCGCTGGTAGAATTGAAATGGGTCTATAATTCTCTGTATCTTTTTTTATTCCTCCCTTGTATATAGGGCGAATTATTGAAGTTTTCATTAGTTTTGGCACACAGGACTGACATAGACTACGGCTTACGATCTTCGTGATTATGGGAGTGAGACACAAAGCATTCAATTTGAGATCAACTGGTCTAATGTTGTCTGCTCCAGGACCTTTTTGGTTACTCAGTTGACACAATATCTTGTAAACTTCAGGCTCAGTTGCTTCCTCTATGTATATACTTTGTTCAAGTTGCCAGTTCTTGTGGTTTGAGGTTTTCGCATCACAGGCATGAATGATGTTTGCCGCTTGTTTCGAAAACTGCTCCGCAAATTCCTCAACAATGTCTTTTAAGCCTTTTACAGCATTTGGAAAATTGCTTTTAATTGCTTCGTCTATAGAGCGTTTCTTTCTTCCAAGTAGTTCACTCACAATACTCCACGTTTTCCTCGGGTCGTCATCTCTTGGATGTCTACTGAATGTTTTTTTTTTTAAAAACCTTCAAACCCTTTTTGGAGTATTTGACCGCTTTTCCAACTTTTAAAACTGTAATGACGGTAATTTTTCATAGTAAAGGCTCCTGGAAAACATCGAGAAAACAGTTCGTTTAGAAGTCCCTCACAGCGATGCCGCCATCTGGCGATTGTTAATGGTGATGCCCATTTTCAAATTTTTATTTCGCAACTCTAGGATACAGTCACTATATTGAATTCAGTCAAATTTGATTTTTTATTTAGTTTCACTTGTTATTCAAAATCAAGGCAAGTTTAAATATCTTTTTTATTGGAGGTCATACTCTTCTCCCGACCACGATGCTTTTTGATTTTCACTGAAGCCTTTGTTTGTTTCTTTATTTTTTTTCATCATGAGTATTTCTGAGAAGACGGTGTTAACTCCTACAAGAACACAGTGCACCAAGTCTAGCCTAGGCCTAATGAAACTGCCCACCAATTGGTAGTAAATCTGGATTTTTTTTTTATCAGATAACTGACGCTGTGTCCCAATCCTTCAGTACGGTCCTGTTGCACTTTATTTGAGGGTGGATGAATTAAATAAAATTTATTTAAATGCCTACGCCGATGTTAAAAGACGAATAATGGCGGGATAGGGAAATGTCAAAACAAAATTTTCCGAGGAGGCAACAGGTAGCCTCTAGGCTCGATTCCTGCTTTTGTCATGGGTCTCATGAACACGAGCTACCTCAACCCATTCGAGGTAGTTAAGAATTCCTCAAACAACATAACTCCACGATTCGTTAAAAGTGCAGGAACACTCCCAGTCGGGGTGAATAAATCCAGAACCGTTAGCATCACCCCAAGAATGCGTACAAGCATGACTAGACTGGTGGCCCATAAGCGCACACCACAACACGCAATGGCGCAACTACGAAGACGCTAATAAGAGTAAAGACAGTGCTAAACATCGTGTGGTCGCGAAGCCATTCTTTGATTACTTTTCTTAAATCTCTGACAATAATTTCAACTAAAATTTGTAAAAGATGTTATCTGTCGCCTGTCATCAACCACTCTACCTTTGTCTGAAAAGTTAAACAGACAGACATGAATAAGAAAATGCAGATCACACCCTATTTGATTGCCATGTAATCTATCAAAAGAGGCTTGCAATGCTTCAACACTGGACTCACCGAACCTCAGGACATTGTCAAATCATTGGAATCAACAATCGTGAAGTTTATCAATGACCTCGGATTGTCGCCAGACCAAAACACTTATTAATCACCCATAGGGAGCACAAACGATATTTTTTGGTCGCAGTGCCAATAATCCCAAATCTTTAAAAAAAAATCCCTACTTTAGAATACAATGATGCTGTAAATTTTCTTTAAAATGCAATTATTCCGCGAATAGTCGCGTATTGACAAAACTACCACTTTCAAAGTAGGAAAAAAATATAACAAACCAGAAATCCATTTAAAGGATAAAGTTTTCCATTGAAAGAAAGGAAAAAGCTCTTTTCTGGGGATATTTTGCGTGAAGAAATTTTGTCTTTTTTTTTTGCAAACTTTATAACTTTTTATTTAACAGGAAAAACTTATTTCTTTTGGATTTCTTGGCTGTTCAAGCATAAACTGCTATCAAATTCAGTAAAATGCCTGGCTATAGTGCCAATACATACCAACTTTTTTTAGTTGTTCAAAAACCACTTGATTTATAGTTCCGTTACTTCCTTGGACACATTGTGAAATGCTTATTGAAAAGATGAGTTTTTAATATTGATATTCAAATGTAGGTTTTATGCGAATCTGATAACAATGAAACCCTCTGATGATTGAAGCAAGAACCTCCTTCAATGCTGCTGAATCCTCAAACTCCCAATCAGACACTTAAAAAGATAAGCAACGAACGTTTAAGAGTGTGGTAGCAAGTGCTAAACGTACATCCTGGCGAACATTCTGCAGTGATATTGACAGCACTACCGATTCAGCAAGGCTCAGGAAAATTCTGTCCAAAGAACCAGCTGTTCCTGGATACTTAAAAGACAGTAGCCAAAACTGGACAGCATCCTGCAAAGAAACCATCAACCTCTTACTACAAACTCATGTTCTGGGATGTATTTATATCAAGTGAGAGTACAGACTACATATAACAATCTACTAGCTGTATCACCAGTCCCAGAAGGAGTTATAACAAAAAAAAAATACCCCGGGGCATTAGACAGCTTCTGTCCCTTCAATTCCCCTGGAGGTGACGGAACATTTCCAAGTATGCTATAACCACATCGATTATCAAAAGACGCTTCATTCGCAGTCTTCAATTCGGATATATTCCTAAAGCCAGGCGCATGGTGAAGGTTATGTTCAGACCCAAAAGTATAACATCGTTCGTCCTGAAAACCTTTGAAAAAGGTATGAATATCTATATTCGAGACAGACTTGAAGCAGTGCACTTTGCACATCTCAGAATGCATACGTTAAAGGCAGGGGATGGAAACCACACTCCATGAAGTAGTCAGCGCTATAGAGAAACCACTAAACAGTACTATGGGTCCTCGTCATCAATGGAATACTCATGAAACTAAAAACCAGAGGGGTCACAGTAATTGCTAACGCCGACGATGTTGTGTTGCTTGCGCCAGGCAAATTCTTATCAACTCTAAGCGAACTGTTAGCAAACTCACAGTGGACAAAACAATATGGTCTTGGGATAAATCCCGAGAAGACCGAACTAGTGCTGTTCACAAATAAAAGCAACATACCACCAGCTATTGAGAGGATCCCCCTAAAGGTGTCGGGAAGTGCGAGGTGTTATCCTTGACAGGAAACTTAGCTAGAGGTTGAACGTCAATGAACGAGTGAGGAAAGCAGGAAATGAATTCTGTGCAGGCATGTCTTCAGCAAAAGGTGGGGACCAAAACCCAAAATAATTCTGTGGATGTACACGGCAATTGTACGACCGATACTCACTTATGGCAGTAAAGTCTCTACAAATCTTAAGCTATTGACGAAAATACAGAGACTAGCATGCATAGGGACAACTGGTGCAATGAGAACGAAGTGATTCCAAATTTGCTACCCTTGGATCTATACTTGCCAAGAGCACCTTGAATATCAGCCAAATAGTCAGCTGCAACCCGGTCGTAGGACACGCACAGATTCTAAAAATGTATGTAGGAGACAACGTTAGCGTCGACTAATGATTCCCTACATGGACTTTGACAGGCCATTATCCTGCTCCTTTTCGAGCAGGGAGGAATAGAAAATGAAATGAATTCACGAAATTAAATTTATATCCATATACATAGATGAATCGAAGATGAATAGGTGCCGGTCTATTCTCAGAGGAACTAAATGTACATAACTCCATCAGACTGAGGTTCTGGCTTCCCGTACTCTATCAATGTTTGCAATACCACGTAATTATATTACCATTTTCATTGATAGTCAAGCGGCCATTAAGGCAGTGAATGCTACTGAAATTAGATCCAAGCTGGTTCACCGTTGTCGCATAGAGCTTAAGGCTCTTGACTCGCAGCACAAGGTAAGTCTTTACTTGGTTCCTGAACACAGGGACATAACTGGCAATGAGATGGACAAAGAGCCTAGCCTGAAAAGGATTCGAAATGGATCATGACCGAGCCCGATCAAACCGCGAGTGGTATACAAGATCACAATGATACTGCCCGAGTTTCTGTCACTTGAGGAGAAAGACATTATAGAATTGTCAGATGTTTCTATTTCTAATATTTTCAGGTTCCTACACTCAGGTTCCGACTAAAAGCCAATTACAGGTAGAAATCGTTAACAACTCGACAAATGTCAAGGATAATGTTGCGTGCATAAAATGCATTTACTGCATTATTTGAAAAAAATTAGCCAGTTAGCTTTTTCAGTATGAAAGAGTATTGCTGTCGAAGTTGGTAGCGTTATCAGTTTTTACTAAACAACAATAAAAATTAAGATTCTCAAGTGTGACGAGGACACCTTATTATCTCTGTCACTTCCTAGGTATCTTCCACTTCATGGACAAGAACGCTTGGAGCTACTGCTTCCGAGATATTTAAAAACTGCCAATAAACTACTAAATCTTAAGGCCACGAGCAGGAGTAAACGATCTTTGGCTTCAAATAAAATATTCCGGACACCAATTTTGGTTTAATAATGAGTCCGACAACCGCCCGACCAAAATCAGAAACCGAAAGAGAAGACTCGAGAAAATGGCCATTATTTACCACGTATTTATCATATCATACCGAAACCGGAAAGACCGCGACCTGTCATCACGAACTAATGATCGAGTTGCGAGAATTTGTGGATGAACAAAGTTATCGGTTTAGTTCGGCAAGCTAAGTTCGTTTAAGTTGACTTGCAACGGCCCGTAAGGGTTTCAATCGATAAACAATTCGGACGCAACGGCACCCCCTACTTAGTGAACAGGTTTTGTGCCCCATACCTGAGAGGCGGCTCGACTATATCGGGTAGTTACTGACACGCGTGTGTTTTAATCACTTATAGACGCCTTCAGCTCACAACCAGGGTTTTCGGGATAGGCTACTCAGCTGGGTGATAAGGTGGTGAGTTGGTTCTGTTGAGCCAAAGGCTGGCTGGCATCGAGGAGTGCCAGTTCGCCAAAGACGCTGGTTGTGAGACGAAAGCGTCTTCAAGACAGCAATAATAACGGCTTATGAGTGGCGGTAAGGAGACTGATCTTCCACGCCGACCTAACAAACCGAAACTTAAGTAGCGAGAACCCAAAATCTGCGCCTAACAAGAAGCACCTACCCCGTACTTATTGCGCACAGGTACTTAATGCGTTATAGCCACATCCAGATTAAAAGGGGTAAAATATTTTTTGCGTCGCTTTAAGAAGCCTAGACATTTCGCAACGGTCTTGGAGACATCGAATATGTGGTTATTCCAACGAAGGTTGTCATTAACGCACACACCGAGAATGGAAAGCTTTTCGGTTCAGCGATACAACTGCCATTCATTGATAATGGCGGATAATTCGGATTTCGCTTTATTGACAGTGGACAGCATTGTGTTTTGGAAGAATTAAATTCTACCCTATTGATTTTACTCCATCAAAGAATGCAGTCAAAGTCAGCATTTAATGAGCTTAGCATTAGTTGCCGTTTCAGCTCCACGCCCGAAGATGATGGGCGTGAATCATAAAACGAATATGCGAAGCTAAGGGTACTGTCATCAACGAAGGAATGGATTGGACTAAAAGTAACAGAGGGGATATCATTAATAAGCTTGATACTACACTTTGTCAAATTTTCACCACCATGCTGAATAGGTTTTGGGTGCGTTGAGCTAGCCGCAAAATGAGCACCAAGCAGATTGACTTTATCATAAGAGCTGACGGCTGGAATGTCATTGTATACGAGTGTTGGAATAGATGATGAGAATTCAATGGTTTTCACAAACGACCAAAAGTTGCTACTACCGGTGGGACTTTGACTCAACTTTTGGTCGTAGAAGAATTTGACATGATTTACATGGGCATTGCAGTCATTTCTGGCTTGTTTCAACTTTATTCGGTTTTCTTCAGTTGGGTTTGCATTATAAGACTGAAAGCTCACCTCTTTTAAACTGATAGCCTCTTTGCAGCTCAAGTCACACCATGCGTTCACCTTAGGTTTGATACTTTTAATCTTAAGCATAGCGGCCAGTTAAAACCCCTAAAGAAACCGTTTAGTTCTTCCCATTTGGCTTTCTCGTATTGCCATACGGTTCTTTTAGGAGTTTGTTCTTTAACTTTGTGGTTGGAGTACGAGAAATTCGCCGATATGACACAGTAGTCTGACGAACCTATAGGTGATAATACATTTATGGTGTACTTATCTGGGTGATAGGTGAGAAACAAGTCCAATGTCTTGGCGGTTTGACTACTAATGTCCGAAAATCGTGTTGGCTCATTTACAAGCTGGGTTAAGTTGTTTACTTCAGCAAAGATCTCAGAATACCTCCCTTCGGGTGTTGTCTGTCCAGAATGACGAAGCCAATTCGAATTGCGAACATTGAAATTGCCGCAACAATGATTTTATTGTGAGGATAAAGGGTTACAATTCGTGTAATGGAATCGGACAACTCTCGTTAAAAATAAGATTTCGATACATAGGGTAAACCACCCAATGATTGGCACGTTAGTAAAACTTGCGTCTTTATGTCAGTGTAAATATAAAATAAAACATTCCAATAATTTTAAATCAATTCATTTACCTTTCTTAAGGTATTTTTTAATAAAAAACATAAACAAAACATAAAATTTCTTTAAAAACATAAACAAAAAGGCAGTAAACTAAAGCAAAGTCCATTTTCACCAATTATTGGCACTATTTGCCATTCATTGGCATTCCTCAGTCCTATTATTGGCACATATATCTTGTGGTATATATTTCAGTCTTTTTTTAATTTTTACTTCAGTTAGCACGTTCTAATCGTCTGAATCACTACAAATGAGATCTTTTAGGATCTCTAAATCATTTTTATAGCAGATCTTACGAACCGAATCTTTTCCTTTGCTGGTACATGGCATAGGATCGTCTACGTCTTCTTCTGAACTTTTTGAGTCTTCCTCATAAGTTGGTACTGTTGGATGTAAAACGATATCAGATATAATATTAATTTTAGAATTGTTCTTCCTTTTAGGTTTCTTTTTCTTCAACTCTTTGTTGGCTTCACGAATCCTTTTTCTTTCGTGTTTTTCAGCTTCTAATCTTTCCTTGTCTTCCTTTTTCTTTGTATGTATATCTTGCCAAGCTTTTGAAGTTAAAACGAAGGGAACATTTGAATTCGCGTTCCTTTTTCCCTTCTTTTCGGGTGTTCTCGGCCATATCAAACACTGGGAAATAGGTTCTAAAATAACTTCTTCTGAATGTGGAAACTCGCTCTGAAAAATGATAGGCATTGTTTCTATGTCAAAAGGCGATTGGATAATAGTTTCGTCTGATGCATTAACAGCTTCATTTCCTGTTGGTATTGTTTCTACATCTAAACAGACCTTATCGTATGAATTATTGTTATTTACCGTTAAGTCTGAGTTTTCTATGCTCGATTTCGTAGACACATATTTCCAAAGCTTTCGTAAGCTCTTGAGCTCACTGCTATCATCAGGTTCTTCATTTTGTTTAACTTTTTGCATTAGATCCGCTGTTAACAATTTTTTAAAAGTCTCATTATCCATTTTACCGTTTTGAGATATTGCTTCTTGGTCACTTCTTTCCTCATTCATACATTTTCCTAAGCACTTGGAATAGTCTATTCTGTCACTATCCCAGGGATATAAGCCGGATGCTACAAAACCATTTGAGATTGCAGTTGTTTTTAAGGAATCAACTGCTTCCTTAAGAACAGAGGCGAAATTAAACTTTGTCAGAGCCTCGTTTGGACTATTTTGTCTCCAACGCAAAACAGCCTTCCTCCATTCATTTTTGAGTGGCTTGAAGGCGGATACATCCGCTGGTTGAATAATTCTGGTTGCATTTGGGTACAAAGCTACTAATATTATCTGCAACTGGTTACATAAAACGCTAATTTCAAAAGTCAAATGGCTTTGGTGACCATCAACAAACAATATTACAGGAAACAGCACGTTTTGTTTTTTTAAATGAGGATACAATACATTACCGATGTATTCGTAAAACACCTCAGATTTCATCCAACCTGTTTCTGTTTTACCAACACCCCAGTCTTTTGGAACAGATGATAGAATTTCCACTGGCAGTCTTTTATATGGATAAATTATCATTGGTGGAGTACATTCACCGGCCGCAGAAAATGTAAACATAACTGTTATTGCAGTTTTTGCCTGCGCGTGGTCAGTTTCATAAACATTTTTGTTTCCCTTTCCGGTAAGAACCTTTTCGTTTTTGGGGCATAACTGAAAATTGGTTTCATCACCGTTAAAAATTCTTTTTGGATCTTGCAGTATATCAAAATACCCTTCATCTTTAAGGTATATTTCTATTTTCTCAAACCAACTTTTAATGTTGTCCTTAGACACATTAGCACTTGCACTTGTAACAGGTTCGGACACTCGAAGTGCTGCATCTGGATGTCTTTTGATGAACGACGAGTACCATTTTTCCCCGGGGAAATTATCCTTAAACGGGTTTGGTCTCTTGTTTTTGATTAAGAACTGTTGAACGGTAATCTTTAAGCCAAATTTTCTTTGTGGAAACCCTTTTCTGCCACATTCTTTGATCCATTTTACGAGTATTTGTTCTTCTTCGTCGGTTAGAATTGTATTAGGACCTGGTCTAACCTTTGAGAACTTTTCGCTCAACCTAAATTGTAGCGTCGATCTTGGAATACCAAATTTTGTAGACGCTGTTTTTTTGGGCATACCTGTTTTAATTGCTTGTAATGCAGTTTGAATTAAGCTTTCATCATAATTCTTTTCATATATTTGCATTTTCCGAACACTGGGCATCTAAAGATAATTTTAATAAATAATTTATTAAAAAAAGGAAAAATAGGACAGGAAAATAGTCTCTTAATTCTCAATTTTCCAATGATGGGCAGTGTAATTTGTGCCAGTAATCGGCTCAACCCAATGATTGGCACAGTGCCCATAACCGGGTAATCGGCACTACTACCAATGACGGGCACAGTGCCAACATTTGGAAATTTGTTGATTACATTTCCCATTATTGGCACCATTAAATAACGTTATAAATAACATATTTTAATAAGTTTTAAACAAAAATACCCTAAATTGAGTCTTTTAATTACAGGAAAACTTCTAGAAACAGGCAAATTTTTGAACTCTGCTAAGAAAAACAGACACTTCTTTTTCACTGCTACCCTTATCAAATCGTTAACGCTTATGCACAAAAGGCGGGAAAGATTTGTGACAGTTTGTTAAATGTATTTAAGTTAGTACTGCCAACGTAACGATATACAAAGGTGCTGACAGATTTACGAAATATGTTTAAGGAAAAGTAGTGTAAGCGAATTTGAGTAAAAAATCTTGAAAACACTATGCCTAACACTGTTTTAAAGTGCATGTGCCAATCATTGGAGGGGTGCCAACAATAGGCTATTTTACCCTATTTGGGCTGCGGGAGAACAAGAAGAAATTTTTCTCTCATATCTTCAAGAACTTTACCCGTTGACTTTCGATTGGACCGTTTCTGTAGTCACTCAAAAGACCAATAGAAAATAAAAATTCATAAGCGGACTGAACCTAAAGTAGTACCAACAACAAATTCAAAAGATCAACCAATAATATTTCTTTGACAAGCTAACTTTAGTATTCATCAAGTGATTTGCATGAAGACTGATAATAATTTATCATAATTTTTATAAAGTGTATATAAAGTATTCTTAAAGTTCCGCGCTGACTTACGTCGCCTGCCACCCTTCCATAGTTGATGATTTGTCAACCGTTTCGACACGCGAAAATTTCCCACCTTTAATTTTACATAAAAAATAAAATACAAGAACAAGGAAACCATGTTCCTCGTAAATCTATTCTCCTGACTTGTGAATTATTACAGTAGTTAGTGAGCATTTGTTTTCTGCACTAAGCCGTCTTCTATCATCATTTAAGCGAAAAACTTTAAACCTTATACGGTGAATATTTTTGATGAGCCTGTACAACCATTTGCACCTGATACCTGCATAAATTTAGACTTATCCCAAAGTGATAGCCAAAATTCGTCTCCCGATAAACGAGAATAGCCAAAGAAACGAATTAATTTATCTCGCCGCAGGGATTTACAAGAAAACAAATTTATAGCTCCAAAAATGCGAAAAAAAATTGTCGTTAATTTCTCTCAGTCTCAAGACGTTTCCCTTAAAAAATTTATATATATATAAATCCCAAACCTAGACGATGGAATGAGATTATATTTTCTTGTGTTTATGTTTTTCAAGTCCTTGACCATTCATCAAGTTAATGTTCTATTCCATTTAAGAGAAGGAGGTGTGCTCGTTTCTTTATGCGTTTCCTTACATTGTTAAAATGAGTTCCGTAATTTACATGCAAATTGTTGTATCCTCACACCACCAGTATCCGTGTGTTGTGGCCGCAGGGTGTTATTCATTGACTGGCGTCAAAATTGTGCATACACGCCTCGCAGTCTGCCCAATTGCAAGCTTTCACCCGGCAGCCGACCGACGCAACGACCGGGGGCTGAATAAAACACAAAAAGTGGCTGTGTGAATAGAGCTTCGTGTTATTACCACAAAAATGGTGTTGCTAATAAGCCAACGAAATGCAACCTTTACCTATCGGGGAGGTGGATAATTGATCCTACGGAATTTCCTGGCCACGAACGTCTATAGACAGGAGCAGCAGTCAGTCCTCAGTCCATTCATCATAGCAATTTCGAGTGCTGTTCAGTCAGGAGAAGTCAAATTGATTTAAATTGCTTCCAGTACCGGCAGTATTTATGACACATGCATGGAATGTCGATTGCACGAAGGCCATGCAAGCGCAAGGTTGTTAAATGGAATGAGTTTCTGTTGGGTTTGTTTGAGAAGTGCTAAAGGAACAATGAAGGTGTCGAGTAATGAAAGGGAACAAATTTACCCTAAAAGAATTTCAACATAGATTGAAAGTGACACTATACTTCGTCTCTTTGATGGACGGGAAGTGATAGAAGGAACGTAGAACGGACTGATTGGAGTTGAATTTTGGCATGAATGTGGAATTGAATATTACAATCACCATTGACATAATAGTTTATGTGTAAATCGTGGAGATGGTTCAAAAACATATCAATTATGTCGGTGAACGACGACTGCTGGAATACACCGCTGTCAGATGAGAAGCCGTTTTCATATTTTGAACGCGGGACGATCTTCGCAAACTTCTGTCACTTTCAACTTGCAAATGGAATTTGAGCCACCGCCAGATCAGCTAAAAAGAGTAAGTACAGCCCAACATATTTTGATTTTTTTATTCATAAGACAGAGGTCAAAGGAGTTCCTCAAATTTCCAGTGCGCATGCTACCGAAAGCCACCTCTCTTTAAGCGAGAGATGATTTTAAGCGTATGATATGATATATAAATCGAGGGGGGCAGCTTCATCAAACCATCTAGAGCAGAGTCCGGTAGGCTAGAGTAGGCCTATGTGTACCCGAGACATGCCGTTGTTTGGAGTTTGGCAAAATAAGCATTAACACGTTTCCGCGAAAGCCTGTTCAAAAAAACAACCGATGCGCGAGAGAGGAGTGGTCTAATCATGGCCGTTTAGATCCGAAGAACATTTTTCAGAAACAAGCTCCATGTCTTGCCAAAAGCGCTTCTACACTGCCAGAAAGTCGACAGTGCTCAATCGGTCTTTGATTCAACATGCCTGGACTGTGGACGGTTTTTATCGAGGAATACACCCAGATATTTGACTTCATCGGAGATAGGGATGGTTAGACACACTAGTGATGTTCATCTTTCTTGTAAAGAGAATAACCGAGGTTTTAAGACGATTCACTGAAAGCCCAATTCTAGTACACCAAACATCGATCAAGTCTAGGGATCTATGTGCCTGAGAGCAGGCAGCCCCTAGATTTGAACTGACAGAAAGAACGGCGACATCATCTGCATAAGCTTGAGTGTTGTTTCCAGGAAGATTTAGAGCCGTAAGCAGAGAGTCTAACACTATAGGTACACCATAAAAAGGGAAACAGAAGATCACCTTGATGTCAGCGTCGTGATTGTGAAAGACATTGTATGAAGTTTTTATTGGCAAATCATTAGGAAGACGATTTCAGAGGCTGATCGCAATTATAAAAAAATAACGCTCTCTAATGCAGTAACCTAATGAAGGAATACTTAATTTTAAGTCTCTGTTCTCTGTGTAGAACATTTACTCTAGAAAGGTAACCTACGTCTATTAGATGTGCACTGCCTACTTCATTTAAATTACTGTTAAAATATGTTTTTTTTGTAGGGTTAAGTTTAATAATTCTAAAATGTTTGAAAATGTTACGAGGATGCAAGACGTGAAACACTACAATACCTTGGGATTCTATAAATAAAACTATCACAATCCCAATTAAATGCAACTTTTATTTTACGTCTACAATCATAGGCAACGGATTAATTAAACAGAATGAACGGTATTACCAGCGTCTTTATTAAATGGATTGTAAAACTCGTCTGCAATAGGTTAGCTTAATAGTTCAGGCCGCGTAGTGCGTAATTAACCGTCGACCAATTAATAATACTCACAAGATCCCCATCAAGTCGATCTATGTAATCTTCCGATAAACCAATTGGACGCGATATGTAAAGCAAAACCATCAGCTGCATGTTGTATTTTACAATTTTGAATTATGTTCGGAATATAATAGAAGTGGACCCATAGCGATGCCTTGTGGAACACCTTCGCAGATACTTCTGTGACTGAAGACGTCTGCTTCTATTTCGACTGTTTGTACATTATATTTTTGATTATTTGATAGTATTTGATCTGAATTTAGTACAGAACAAATGTCGCTAGAAACTTTTATAACTGCAGTTTTTTTAGTTTATTGTCAGCATTATGGTACTTTCGAATTTGTTTCGAAAGAGTACCTTTTCAAAAGCATTTGAAAGGAAACTCAAAACATACAGATTGACATAAAGTCGAAAGGGTTGGTAGGGTTTAATTTTTTGGAACACGAATAAATTTAGCAGTTTTTCATTGAAAAGAAAGAGATAGGTATGATATTGCGCGAACATTTCAATTTACCTCCTTAAAACCGTACCTACGTGAGAGGCAAAAGAGGACTGTAGGAATTACAAAATCACAAAGCTAGCACGCAGCTAACATCACGGTCGTCACTATAGTGGAATCGAAAGACACAAAACCCACCGCAGGAGTGGGTGCCATTCCAATATTAAAGATATGTTTGGATAAATCAGGCCAGTGCTGGTGGGAAGTACCAATTGTATCAAGCTATCACACGTTTTTTTCTGCAACCCTGATCGACTGAAAGCTCAAAGAGGAAGACCTTCTCGCGTAGAAAATTATTGCATTATCTGTACTTACGCGAGATGGCGGAACAAGTCGATCGTTATGTATACATCCCCTATATATGCACCAGCGTTAGATCGGAAAATGAGAGATAAGAGGGAAGTACTCGGTAACCACTGCCTTCAGAACGGTGTTAGGTTAAGCAATATTTCTGCTAAAATGCCCATCAACCTTGAATTGTACAAGTTCGTAACGCTACACATAGTGAAGTTATCGCTACACTAAGAATGATAGTGCACCGGGAATACCCGAAGGAAGATGGACCAGTGTAAAACATTGTTAAACAATTAACAAAAACAGTATTGATAAGTTTTTTTTACATAGAATGGAGCCTGAGCTATACTGGGCGAATACGTCACAAGTTAGGTAAGCAACTTCACCAAATGGGACGGATGAGCGAGCGCAGAAACCACCAAACATTTGGACTACCGCATAGATGTACTGCAGCACGAAGCGGAGAGCCTAAAGTCAATGACAGCTGAGAAGATAATAGACGTGAATTGACGAAATTAAATGAGAGGTTTTCCGATATCAAGGTGCTATAGAACTTATTTACTAAATGCACCCCCGACCCGTGAAAAATACCAACCTGAGACATGGAAACCTTTTGTCCTTTGCAAACGCGAGTGCATTCTCTAGACTAATCGCTCTAGCATGCAGAATGATTTCCTCTTTTAAACTGAGCTTCTACTTTCATTGTCATCTCTGGTACTGGATTTCGAAGATCCTCTTAGTTGGAATACCATTGTCCATTCGCTCAATGTGGCTGAGCCATGGACGTGTTTGGCTTGTATCTTCTCCTCCATTCGCCATCCTCGGACAAGGACCATTAAAAATGATTTCTCTCAAAAGAGGGCACTTTTCGTTTTTTTCTTATCGAACCACGCCGTATAGGGATCCATAGAGCATGCATTTTCTCCTTCGAGTTTCCTACCGTAATTCTTCCCAACTGTGTTCGATGTGCGATGATGACAATATCGTCCGAATAGCCCAGCAGACGGACGGATCTGTTGAAGAGAGTGCCTTCCATGTTGACACACCTGCCTTTCGAACTTTCTGTACAAAAAAAAGATTAATGAAGTCACATTATAGCTGCTTTCGAGCTGCGTCACGCGACACAGTTTGATCCCGAATTGGGCCATCATAGCGATGAACAGTTCCTGACGATGAAATGCTTTTATATGCGACTTCGCAGTCGATGAAAAGATGGTGAGCCTCGACTTGAAATTCGTTGGTCCCTTAAAAATGTACTATAGATTAATCTTATGCGATCTGATAGCCTGGAAGCTAAGCCTGAAAGCTTAGCTTAGCCTGCAAGATAGTTTGAGTCGTTCATACACGCCGTTGGATAGGATCTGATATGCGAAATTTACCAGGGATATCCGAGACATATCCCTGATAAATTTAGATAGGTCTTGCAAGACATAGGATCGCCTTTATTTTAGTTGGGGCACATTGCGCTGACGGTACAAGCGTCGGGTATGCTGTCCTGCACCCAAACATGAATAAAAACCAAAATGCAACCTTCATATTTGAAGAGGTTTGGTCGAAAATCATCAAAAATCATTCGGGATCAAACTGTGTCGCTTAGAGATTTCGCGGTTGTCTTTTCTCCTCCTTTCGTGACCAAATATTGGTCGAATCGTTTCTCTTTCGAAAAAGTCCCGTCCATCACTACGACATTGACAATTTTGGAAATTAAATCAAAGTGTTTTGTAACATTTGCTTTGTCTAGAATTGTAATGGTAGCTTTCATTAAGTCCATCAAGCAATTTTGTATCACCAATTTTCCGTTGAAAAAGCTAATCCCCTCAGCTGTCCAAGCGAGCCAACAGCTGCATTATTATTGATTGCAATACCGTCAACATTCATGCATTGTATTGCTCTACATCGGGGTCAACATGATAATAATTCCAATTATACTGTCATATGCCTCAGCATGGCAAATGAATTGCTCTCTCTCTCTCTATATATATCTACGACAATTTTACAATTTTCGACATCGACATCGACATCGAGACATCAACGTCGACGACTTCTCAATTAGGACAGGAGGGCAAGCGAACAACGACGACGTCATCAACTAAATGACACGTCAACCAATAATGTCAGTTCGCAATAATGCCAACAAAAATATTGTTCACCATTTTTTTTTTTTATTGTCAATTGGCAGTCTGTGTGCGCACATTGAAAATACAAATAAAAATTATGCAAATCAATGGTAATTTTATTTCCGTTTTCTCGTCCCTCTGTCCGAATAATTGGCTTTCGATTTTGCACGGCATATAAATGCATGTTGTGGGGCAATTCTCTTTACAAAATTTTAATTGGAAACGGGTTGAGTGGCGGGCGGTATAGTCATGTCAAAATATTTTTGAATGCAATTTGTGCGAGATTATTATGTTTATGTGGTGTTTTCGATTGGATCCTTTTCAATAAACACAATTATTTTGACTAAATCGTTTGTGCAAGGATTTCTTTTATTGCTAGTTTAGAAGGGGGCAACTAAATATTTTGGAAGCTATTATAATGAATGAATTTGAAATTTACATAAAATAATTAACAGGAAATGGGACGGGTAATTGTTGGAGTCGCTCATTATTACACTGAAAATAATATTCTTCATAAACATATGAATTTTCGTTCATTAAGTAAAATTCATTGTTTCAATGTACAAATTCATTACAAAAAATGTTTGTTTAATGAAAAGTTCATTAATTCAATGAATGTATTGTGATAGGACAGGTTTGTAGGAATTAGGACTGTTGAATTTTTAAAGTGACAGGAAACCGGAAGAGGAAGGAAATGCTAGACATGAAAGAGTGATGGAAAGCGATGTGTTGTGTGCAAGGAGCGTGGCATGCTTGCTTTGCTCGACCGAGCTCGCCGGAATGGGAGGGTTCTTGTCCTTGCACAACAACGGTACCTATACACAAAAACATAAACCGTGCTGAAACTTTTTTTTTTTTTTTTTTGAAATAATTCAGACGGACGTTACCACATTGAGAGGGCGTTTACCCACCCAGCCTGGAAGCCCCTTGGCCTTGTACTTCCCCTTTGAGGCGGATGCCTCAGACTGCTCAAGCCATCCACCGAAAGTGCTTTAGCGCATCCCTATTCCATAATGCCTTTATGCCTCAACAAAAAAATTCAACGTCGTTCCTTTGTTTCAATTATTTGTGTGGGTTGTTTAATTTTATTTTTGTCTTTAAATTTAATTTTTACAAAAAAAAATAAATCACAAAAATAAATAAAAAAAGAGGCAATTCAACATAAAATACACAAAAAAAAATATTTAAATTTTGTTTCCTCGCGAAAACCTTTACCGAAATTATCAGGCAACTTTATACCTGTCACGAAATTAATTAAACCTAAGCATTTATATAAAATACGAAAATCCTACCTATAACGAGCTCTCTATACATAGGACATAGCACACTAAACGCGATAGAAATGTATATAAAAAAAACGAAAAGGAAACTAAACTTATTACATAAAAAAATTAAAAAAAAGAATGTTGTTATTAAAATATACTTAAATCTAATAATCTATATTTTTTTCTTTTTTGTTTGTTTTTTGGTCTAATTTTCCTTTTAATTTTCTCCGTTCTTTGTGTGCATCTAAATTAAATTCGTAAATTCGGTAAATTCGGACTTTATTCAATTTTTTTTTCATTTCATTTATTTAGCAGTGTTTAGCTATTATAATACAGGAAATATATATATATAAAAAGATAAAAGTTTAGTTATTCATACCTTACTTTTACATAGTTTATAATCAGTTGTTTAAATCGTAACAAATTAGTTTCAAGTTGCAATTCATTGGGGAGTTCATTGAACATTTTAAAACCATTGTAAAATACTATGTTTTGTGCTTTTTTTGTTCTAAAAAGTGGAAGACGTAAATTATTTCTGTTACGGACATTATAGCTGTGCACATTACTAACATATATCATTTTACTACATAGATAACTGGGCAACAATTCATTTTTCATTTTAAACACAATAACTAAAACATTCATAATTGTCCTTTGTCGAACATTTAACCATTTCAATACATTTAACATGTTAACAATCGTGATTAACCAATGGCACTTCAATATAATTCGCATAGCTTTATTTTGAAATTTCTGTAGTCTCTCTAACATTGTACTATTTGCTAAGTATATAATCGTTGAACAGTATTCAAAGTGGGGCTTGATTATCGTATTGTATACATTTATTGCACTAATTATTGACATTCTTTTCCGTATCCTGCCAAAAAAAGCAATTTTTTTACTAATCTTCTTTGATATGTATTCGATGTGATTATTACAATTCAAATTTTTATCAATTATAATTCCCAAATACTTAATATCGCTAACAACTTCCACATTTTCTTCATTTATCACCACTCTATTATCTGAATGTCCATTAATATACATGCACTTGGTTTTATTTACATTTAAACTTAATTTGTTCATCTTAAACCATCTATCCAATTCCTTTAAATCACAGTTAATTTTTTCAATACATTCATTTAGGTTATTACACGAAACATATATAAGTCTATCATCTGCGAACAATTGGAGTCGTGAACACTTAATTACATTCGGCATTTCATTAATATAAATTATGAAAAGCAGTGCTCCTAAAACCGATCCTTGTGGTACACCTAGGACTACATTTATTGCCTCTGAAACTGCATCATTCACTCTTGTTCTTTGCTTCCGTCCTTTTAAATATGACTCGAACCACCTCATTTTATTTTCTTCAATACCGTATTTATCCAGTTTGTTCAGTAGGATACCTCAATCAATTGTTTCGAACGCTCGTCTTAGGTCGATAAAAACTGCAGCAATTTTATTTTTTGAGTGTACCTCATTTTTCCAATCATCCAAGATAAGGTTAATTAGCGACTCGCAACTATGTCTTCCTCTGAATCCTGATTGGCACTCCGCAAAGATTTGATTGTCCTCCATATACTTTTGAACCTGTTGCTGTACAATTTTCTCCAAAATTTTCGCTTCGTTGAGTAGCATATTGATTGGGTAGGATTCTTTGATTTTCCTATCGGGATTACTATTGACTCTTTCCATATTTCGGGAAAAACTCCATTTGTCATTGATTTATTTATAATTTTACATAGTTTCGGTCCTATGCTACACAACGCGTCACTAATCATGCTCACACTTAACATATTCGGATCTTTTTTATTTTTCATAATTTTCAAGACGCTTTTCAGTTCATCCATCGAAATATTTTTAAATTTAAACGTTGTGTTTACTGCGGGAATTACGTTAACATACAACGTTTGGGGGATAGATCTATTTAATTCCAGAACACTATCTACAAAAAACACATTAAATTTACTTGACATAATTTTACAATCATTCACTAAACCATTTTCAAAAACAGCACTTATTATTACAGATTTTTGGTCTCTAGCCAGTTGAATTTTTTGTGTTACAAAGTCACTTTTTGCCCTGTCGAGAGCTGATTTAAAGTTATTTCTAGCTGTTCTATAGTTTTGCCAGTCATTTGGCGAATTTGACAACACAGCTAATCTATATTTACGTATTTTATCACTTTTCTTTTATTGAAGTACGTTATTAAACCACTTATTCGTGCCAGACAAATCTACATTTTTTTCATATTTTAATGAGTCTACGGCTTCTTTTAAGCACTGCGTTGCACTTCTTGCCATTCTGTTTACATCATCAATATCATCATCTCCAAACAATTCTAAGTTTCGTTGTACACGCTCGCGAAATTTTCTTCTATCGTACCTTAGTATTTTTATTTTTGATTTTTCTGCACTTTTTATTACTGTGTTCATTTCTAAGCTAATTTCGATACTTTCAGGTTATCCACAACATTAGCACTCACTTTGTCATTGTTTGTTATTACATAGTCTATAATAGTACGCGAATTGGGTGTGATTCTTGTTGGTTGTTGCACAATTTGTTTAAACGCATTGTCTCTTAGTATTTGCAATATTTACATCTCCCATAATAATGATATTATTTTCATTTATTGGTAACTTATCTAGATACTCACGAAACCTTTCACAAAATCTAGCCGGTGATGAGCTCGGTGATCTGTACAGACCAACTGCCAATATATTAAGATCTTTAAATATTAACCTTATGACTAACCACCAACTTTCCATTCCTAAGGGAATATTCTCCAAGAGTTCAATTTGCCAGTATTCACGTACGTAAAACATGACACCCCCTGTATGTGAGGATATTGAATCGCCTCTAACTGGTCGATATGCTTCAATCTTAATTTTTTCGTCCTCAATTTGGGATGTTAAATGGGTTTCCGTTAAACAAACAAATTCATACTTTTTTGAATCTAGTATGTTTTCAATTTCATTAAAGTTATTAACTAGTCCTTCTATATTTAAGAATAAACACTTGCATCTAGCTAGTTGACATTATAAGCATTCTATTGTAAAGTCACAAAATTAGCTATGGCCGCCGTTCATAACTTAATGTATGATACATTGAACCAAAGAACGGTTTTCATTAAACTACTCATAATTTACTCAAGTTAATTGTATTTTTGTCGAATTAACAAGGTTGGCTGGAAAATTTTTATTTATATTTTGGGTTGGCAACTGAGAAGATTCTTTCATTCATTCAAGTAAGTTTCAATGAGATTAGCCGAGAAAAATTTAAAAGTTTTAAACTCAAAACTGGGATAGGTAAATAACCCTTTCGACCCCGATTTTTTTTTCAGTGATTTAAACATTTTTTTTTTTCTTAAAGCCATATTATATTTAGTCTAAAAGTGTCAAGAAAAAATTTGAAGTAGCCACGCCCATCCGTTTGGGCGCTATGGAAAGTTGCCTGTTGGGCAATCGTGGCATAACATTTTTTTTTCAACAATTTTGTTTTTTATATAGAGATCGTTAAGAATTTTATATGTTTATTTAAAAAATTAGGTGTGATATGACAAAAAACAGTTTTTGTTGTTATTACAACAAAGATGGACCTTACACTTAAGACATTTAGGCATTGGGGTTCCTATCTTACACAACCTGCAACGCCCTTTTTCACCAAATACTACCCAATGATTAATTTTATCATAGCGTTTTGTGTCTGGAGGGTTCGGCTGGAATCTATATTTTTTTGTTTGTTGGGAAGACACACTGGTCGATGGAGAGCCAGCGATTGAAGACATCGGGTCATCCTTTTCTGCATTGGACGGTCGGCCTCTTTTTCTTTGGACCGAAACTGCATGAGACGTAGATCAGCAATTTCCAATTGAAATTTTATGAGCGGAATATGTTTTTGCTTCGGATGTAGGAAATTTAAATGTTTCCTGTAGAGCAGCCAAGCATTTGTAACGGATGTTCCCAGGCACCAATAACATATTCGTGTATACCACTTCCTTGAGCGGTGGTTGACTTTGTAGAGTTGCATCAGCATATCTGCTAGGTCCATCCCTCCCATGCCTTTATTGTAGGAAGCGACAACAACAACGTTTGCATAAACTAACAGATTGATGATCCACACATGAAGATAAAAGTTGGACTGGTTTGTTGTCGAACCACCTTACACATACTAAATTATGGTTGGGTTCACATTTGCTGTCGTAAGATCCTATACCCCGTTTTTTAAGTTCAGCCTCAGATAGTAACTTACAATTGCTAACTCGGTTTTTACGTACAGTACCTGTCGCCAATATGCCAATTTCCTTCAGGGCAATGAGAAGGCTTACTGATGTAAACCAGTTATCAAAATATAACTTGAAATTCTTGTGTTTGGGAAGACTTTTCACCAAATGGAGGACTACATCCGAAGATAATCCCAATTCATATGACTGGCAGGTACCTTCCCCAATATAAAGCGTAAAATCGTAAACGCGTAAACATTTTCAAATCCCTTTTGTTGGGCTTAGCTGGGTTGTATTGTTTAAATGTTGATCGACCTGTGACCAAAAATTACAGCCCCAAATGATTTCGGTATTTATGTCTACATACCTTTAAATGCAATTATTTGTTCATCAATCAACACTTTGTTGTTCTTCCTGGGGTAATTTGTTGATGATGTTTAACAAAGGGCGTATCTTATATAGCTTGTCGTACTTCAAATCTTCCTATTTTAGCTGTTTGCTGTTGTCATTAAAATGTCAAACGGTGGCGCGGTATGGAATCTGTTATAGCAGCTTCATATCTTGTGACCAAGCCATTTTAAATTGAGGCAATTTCAAAACGCGTAAGTATAACAAAGTACCAATATATCGTCTAATTTCTTCCTTATAACACTTCAGTTCAATGCCCAGTTCTTGCATCCCATACAAATCAGTTTGCTGTGTGATCAGATCAACAGCTCGAGTATTAAAAAAACTTGAAAAAACATAAGGAAAGGCTACAGTCCGCTTGGGGCGAACAGTATGATACCCTATCCATATCCCTATATGACCCTATATGTGGGCGTGGCCAAAAACTTTGTATGGACGATATGTTGGAAAAAAATATTGGCTAAATATCTTGTTAAACATTTTTTTTCGCTTTCTCTGAAAATTTTCGAAGAAAACAGCATTTTAGTAAAAAACGCCCACAAAAAGTAGGCGTGGCAAAAAACTTTATATGACAAACTTATAAAGGAGGGTAGTGCCTACATATCTTCTGAAGGTTGTAACACTCTATCTCTCTAACTTTAGCTTTTAAACGGTTTTTTCTAAATTGTGGGCGTGGCAGTGGGCGTATTCAAACAAATTTTACACTTAACCATTTCGGAGCCCTAGGGAATATGTGGTCCAAATTTAAGCTTCCTAGCTTTTTTTTTTTTTTAGATTTAGATTTATTCATTCCATTGGAAGTTAATACAATATTTATTAGAATTTACTTAGCTATGTAATAATTAAATAAAAAGAAAAAAGAAAAACTGCTTCAAATAAGTAAATTATAAGTGTTTTTCATCGTGGAATGAATAGTTAGATACATTCTGTAGTTATGATAAATTAAATATTATAAATAAAAAGAAATAGAGGGGTGATTTGCAATGATTGATGAACGTTTGTAACTATATAATTACTTTCGATAAATTATAAATCTGCTCCAAGTCGTAGTTAAATAGCCACTGTTTAACTTTTCTGTTAAACGACAAGATATTCTGAGAACGCCTTATTTCAATGGGTAATTTATTAAAGATACGCGGTGCCAGAGAAGAGTAATAACTTAAGAAGAGATGAGTATTATGCGGGGGAACACAAGCAATACTCCTTACAGAGCTACGAAGACCGTAGTGGTTCGGATCATGATTTAAACAATACCCGCTTCTTAAGAAAAATATTTTTAAGACTTTATAGAAGTAAGGATGCTTTAAAGGCAATATAAAGGAATGCAAAAAAAGTGGAAAACTATGTTCATGGCGTCTTCTGTTCCAGATAATTCTGAGTAAATGCTTTTGTATTATTACCAAAGGTTGTATTTTGTTTTTATATGTACCTCCCCAACACGTCAACCCCTACTGCAGTTTATATTGGACCAGTCCATAATAAACTGTTTCCAAAATTTTTCTAGAGCAATAAAGCCTCAAATGGTATAGTATTTTAGTAGTTTTTAGAAGGTATTTCCTTAGAGAAGTAGTATGAGAGCTCCAGTTTAAACTACTGTCGATTTCAAGACCCAGATACTTGAAGACCTGTACATTTTCAACAAGAAAACAATTCGTTGAACAGCTATTGTTAGTATAATACGTTACTTCAGAACGAGGGTTACAGCAAGTATCAGAACTTATTAATGTGTTGTTGCATTTCGAACTATGAATAGTGAAAACTGGAAGTTGTAAGTTCAGAGCAGATATGCTAAAAGACATTATTTTCGTTTTATCGCTAACGACTAACTTATGCAAACTGAACCAATGTCGCAATATTTCTAAGTCGTAATTGATATCGGCTGTCAGATCTAAGAGGGAGTTGTTGGAATAGGAACAGCCTATGTCATCGGCAAACCCAGTAAGTTTACCTTTCATATTCAAAGTTAAAATAGAATTGATATAAACTAAAAACAATATTGGTCCCAGAACAGAGCCCTGAGGAACACCAATTTTTATATCACAGCTTTCACTAAAAGTTTCTCCTATTCTAACCATTTGTTTTCTATTAGTGAGATAGGATTCAAACCATTTGAGCATAAACCCTCTGAACCCAGCTTTGCTTAATTTATTTAGCAAGATAGTATGATCAACAGTATCAAAGGCTTTGGTAATATCGATAAAGAGAGCAGCAGTTAACTTCTTGCTGTTGACGCTATCGTATATCATGCTGCAGAAGCTTAGACGTGCATCCAGATCGATCTAGCGGCTCTGAATCCATACTGTTTAGTGCTAAGAAAAGAAATAGTTTCAGTAGCTGAATTTTAAAGGCCTAAAAATTGCGTACGGACGGACGGACATTGCTAGATAGTCTTAGGATTTGGTCCTGATCATAAATATATATACTTTTATGGGTCTACGACGAATATTAAGGGGTGTTACAAACTATGTGTCAAAATTAATATACCCTTAGGATAGGGTATAATAATCAACTGGTGTCATTACGTCATCAACTTCCAACACATAATCTTCTGTCCATGTAATTTCTGGAGCTTCAAAAGGCCTAGATCTCCATTTAGGTGTCTTCCCATAAATTTTTTCTAAACAAGTATCTTCATTGCAAGATTTTTGCTTGTTGGGTTGCGCAACAATATTGTCAAGAGGACTGATTTATATGCTTTCACCGCTTTCCATAACCCCTTCCAAATTCTGATCCAGCATTGCAGAAATATCTTCCATCTCATCTCAACTTTCTTCATCAGTAGAAACATCCCAATCGAAGTTTAAAATTCGGTGAATGTCCTATATATTTTGGTCTCATAACTAAAGGCAAACAAAATTATTACCACGATTGCCCAAAGTTGCTCACAAGCAACTTAACAACTTTAAATATTACTCACCTGATGGTGGTTTCATTTTCAACAAATTAACTTATTTTATTTATTTTAACGTTTGCTGAAAACTATTTGATTTACACATTTATAATTTCTGTTACAATATTAAAAAATATTAAACATTTAAAAAGATCTTACTTTAACCAGAAAAAAATTGTTTTCCCAGTACTGCTGCAGTCTATTGCAAGTAACTTTGCTAAATGATTCACAAATATGTTATTATTCAATCAAACATCAGGCAGACACATAAACAACCGTTACCGGTACGGTTTGTCAAACACATAACCTTTGAACATGGGAAATTGCTCACAGGCAACGTTGGGGTCAAAAGGGATAAAGACGTGGAAAATTAAAAATGTTGATAAAAAAAATAAAACGGGAAAAACAAAGGAAATATTAACGGTAAGTCCATTATTTATTAAATTGAAAGGTATGAGTTGCTAATTGTCACTTTTCTATATATACATTTCATAATTCTAATATATGTTTATTTTCCTAGCTCAAAAATGAAGAAATCAAGATCAGTGACATTTATTATTGTAGATATATGTTGATTTCATGTTATATGGTGATATTATTAAACCAATAAACGAATAAATAAATATTATTAATCGATTTCGAAGTTTTTTTTTATTTAACATTTCAGAAGAGTATGGAATAACGGGTGAGCATTTTAACTTTCTCGAATAATAGAATGAACCATTTACGTTGATTTAATGAGCAGAATACATTGAGTCAACGAACATAATTCGTGGATTAATGAATATAATCATACAGTATTGTGCAAAACCTAAGCAACTTTTCCTACTCTCATGTAAAAAGTTGTCTGCCACTTTTAAAAATACTTCTCGGTAAACTGTAAATATATTTATTTGCATATTTGCATGTGTCCTCAAAATCACCCAAACAAAGTTTTTAATTTTCATTTATTAACAGTAAATAAAAAAAATAAATCAAAATCAGTTCAAAAACAGCTGTGCAAAACCTAAGCAACTTCGAGTTTGCTAAAACAGTTCTTGTTATTACCACAAATTTAACGACATTTTTAAAGTGGGTTTTTCCATAACGCAATGTGTAAAGTTAATTTTGCTCAATTGTGGGTAGAGATTGCCATCGGGTAGTCGTCATTCACAGTCATTTTCAATATGGAGCGCGCTAAATATGATAAAACCTTCAAATTAAAAATAATTAACCTATATAAACAAAGTGTATCACAGTCAAAAATTGCAAAAATATTCGGAATTATTAAATCTATAGTTTCACGATTGATTAAAAAATATAAAGCTACCGGTAGCTTAGAAAATAATAATGTAGCAGGGAGGCCGCGTAAAACAACTGTTCGGGAGGATAGGAAAATAACGAGATTAATCAAATCAAATCCCTTTATTTATTTCCTTTCGGGAAATATTGTCGACTTTGAATTTGAACATTGACTCCAGTACGGTTCGTAGACGAATTTGAATTGAAATAATCTTTCCTTTAAAACACTTTATGGGTTGAATTTTGCTAAAAAATATATTAATTGGTCAGTCGGCAAGTGGAAAAGTGTGTTATTCAGTGATGAATGTAAATTTAACCTGTGGAACACTGATGGCATACAATACGTTAGGCGTTCGCCCAAGCAAAGACTTAATCCACGCTTCTGTAAAAGTACACTGAAGCATGGGGGTGGAAGTGTTATGATATGGACATGCTTTTCTGGTTATGGTGTTGGTCCTTTTCATGAAATAGGGGGCATAATGGATCGTTTTGTTTACAAGGATATTTTGGAAAATGTGATGCTGCCGTATGCCGATTGGAATATTCCACTTTCTTGGGTATTCCAACATGACAACGAAAATGGTCAAGGAGTGGCTAACAGATCATCGGATTGAAGTTCTTGATTGGCCTGCACAGTCGCCGGATTTAAATCCGATTGAAAATTTATTCGGGATTCTTAAACGTCGCGTTGGAGCAATACGGTGCAAAAACCAAATGGAGTTGATAAAATTATTGAAAATACAGTGGGAAAACATACCAGCAGCTATTATTTCTAATTTAATTGAGTCGATGCCTCGTAGATGTGCTGAAGTCATAAAAAATAACAGATATTATACAAAATATTAAAAGAGTTGCTTAGGTTTTGCACAATACTGTACATTGATGAACATAGTTCATTGATTTGATGAACCAAATTCGTTGACACAAAGAACAAAGTTCGTTGATTCAATGAACGAAGTACGTTGATTAATGTATAAAATACATAAATCAATGAACTAATTTTCTTTAATACAAAGAACAATTCATTATTTAATGAACGGGTTCATTGATTGATGAACGACCATTCTTTGGATCAAAGAACATGTTCATCGGCTGAATTTTAATGAAAAATACTTTAATACAAAGAACTTTTTCTTTAGACATAAGTACCTTTTTGGTAGCAGTGTAAGCAATGTTTTTAATGGTAAAAATGCTGGGCTGGGTTTTATCGCTTCTCGTTTGCTGTGCTGAATAAAATACTGGAATTGCTCTTTTCTGGGCGGTCTCACTTCAGCCTATCACAAGCAACTCCTATTTCTCACCTCTCTGTTGGTGACTGCTGGGTGCCGTCTTCTGGCTTCAGAACTTGTCCTTCAGGTTGGTGGTTGTGCGTGGGATTTATTGCCCCAATCGAACATGGTGGTCACCAAATTAGCAAAACTTCAACCAAGTTGCGATCGACATTTTAAGTCCAATACTTATATATGGCACAGTAGTTTGGTGGCCAGCCGCAATCAAGTGACAAAAATAAAAAGGCTAACCATGTACAGGGACAATTAGTGCATTGAGGACTACACCAACAGCAATTCTCAATCTGACAACTCTAGACTTATACTTGGAGGAATCTGCAACCAAAATCGCCCAAGGACAAGCCAATCTAACATTTGGAACCCGGGCAACTTTGGCCATGTTGACACACTTCCGTCTCTCCAACTGGATTTTGATGAAGAGCAGCTCCATTTCGAGTACAGGTTACAGATGAACGCGAGATGAGGAAATTTATATCCATCTATAAAACTGGGTCAGAGATGGCCTGCGGCACCGGTGCCGGCTGATGATTTGGCGGAATGGCTCCGAAATGGATCATGATCGAGTACTACAGTCGATTTAGCAGTCGTTGAGTGAAGAACGCGATTCGTATGAAAACCAACAACAGACATGTGAGGTATCAAAGGAGCTTCGAATAGTTTGACAAGTCATCGCTGTCTAAGCTGATAGGGGCTCTAAAGGACCAACCATAATAGACTTTCATGAGCTTAAGCTAGCTTAATGAAATATCTAAATACTCGAAAACAGTACAGCATGATTCCATAATGGAATTATGCTCAGTTTCGTCAATTTTTTTTTTGATTGAGTGGGCTTACGGAGAGTGTAAATTAAATGAGACTTTCAGTAAGGAAATTTGACAATTGACACCAACAATTTATATTTTTACCTCAGATCACTTTATATTGTCACTATATTTCTTAAATGCATTGTGAGAAACAATTATGGTAGTTTAAAAGTTAATCTTCACATTTTTTCCTCTGCTCGAATGTAAAATTTTTGGCAGTATACTTGATTTACGTAATTTTGTTTAAGTTGATAATGGGTAACTAGAACTTTTGAGAGAAATTGAGTGGACTTTTCGTTTGGTTTAGACATAAGGTTAATCCCACTTAAGTCTATTATGGTTGGCCCTTAACGGGTCATAATTAAATCTCAAAGATGACGATAAATGTAAATTCGGTGGAGTTCATGAGTATACACCTCATTTCCTCTATCACTATCCGAACGTATGTCACTTGAGGAATAGAACACCTGGAAGGCACTTGCTCACTTTCTGATCGTCACAGGTTTTTGAGGATATCAGGATGGCTGCACGGGCGTCTGGGAAATGAACATATATCATTACCATCTCTAACACCACAAGGACATAAGTGTGGTATAGTAGGGTTCGCCCTGCTCTACTAACCCATAAACTTAACCCAACCTAGGCAGACGAACATTCCAAACGACCTCAAATGTTTGCCTAAATACAGCGAAGTTACGGTTACAGATATTTCACAACAACATGGAAATACTCTATATAGATTTAACATTCAACGGCGTATCGCCCAATAACCCAAATGTGTAATTGGAGCATCGGACCAGATATGAGCGTTATAATAAAGTTTGGGGCGAATAAACGCCTTATAAATTTTTGCCAGATCAGAAGGGGTGAAATATTTCTTGCATCGCTTGAGGAAACCTAGACATTTCGCAGCGTTCTTGGCGACATCGAATATGTGGTCATTCTAACGAAGGTTGCCATTCATGGATAATGGCAGAGAATTAGGGGTTCGCTTCAATGACAGCAGACAGCATTGCGTTTTGGAAGCACTAAATTCCACTCTATTGGTTTTACCCCATTTAGGAATGCTGTCAAGATCGGAATTCAATGAGCTTAACATACGTTGCCGTTCCAGTTCAATGCCCGAAGATGAGGGGCGTTGCCCAGGAAACGAATATGTAAAGCTGAGGGTACTGTCATCAGCAAAGGAATGGATTGGATTAGAAGTGACAGACAGGAGGTCATTGATAAAAATGAGAAAGAGAGTCGGAGACAAAACAGAGCCTTGAGGGACACCAGCATTTATTTGGTGAGTTGCAGACTTGAAACCGTCCAAAACAACTTGTATTGAACGGTCCGAAAGGTAATTTCTAATCCATTGAAGAAGGGTAACATCGATCCCAAATGCACGCATTTTCGACAAGAGAGCTTGATGCCAAACTCTGTCAAATGCCTTTGAAATATCAAGCGCAACGACCTTGCTTTCACCACCATGGTGAATAGATTGGTTCCACTTTTCGGTTAGATATGTCATCAAATCACCAGTGGATCTATTGCTACGAAAACCGTACTGCCTTAAGAAGTTTTCGGGATTCGAGATATTTCATAAGCTGACGATTTATCAGCGTTTCCATGACCTTGGAAAGAAGGGACGTTAGTGCAATTGGTCGGTAGGAGGAGACAGAGGAAGATTCGCCTTTTTTTGTGACAGGCTGGGCAAATGCTGTTTTCCATCTTCTCGGAAAGAGCCCTGATAGATAGAAAAGCTTACGCAGTGGTTTTGCCATCGTTCTTCAGAACGATAGGGGAAATACCATCTGGACCAGCGGATTTATGTATGTTGAGATCTCGAAGAACTCTTGCCACTGTACGAGTGCGAAAATGGATCGGTCCCATAGAAGATTCCACGCGCTCGAGTACAACGGGAGACAAAGTACAGTCTGGCAGCGTTGAGCTAGCTGCAAAATGAGCAGCGAGCAGATTGGCTTTATCCGAAGAGCTGACCGCTGGGGTGTCATTGCAAATGAGTGTCGGGATAGATGAAGAGTACTTAATGCTTTTTCACAAACGACCAAAAGTTTTTAATGTCGGTGGCACTTTGTAGTATTTTTTGGCCTCAACTTTTGATCGTAGGAGAATTTGACACGATTAATGTGGGCATTGCAGTCATTTCTGGCTCGTTTGAACTTTTTTCGGTTTTCCTCAATTGGCTTTGCCTTATAAGACCGAAAACTAACCTCTTTAGCCCTGATAGCTTCTTTACAGCTCAAGTCACACCACGCGTTTTCCTTAGGTTTGATACTCTTTATCCTGTTTGGGATAAAGCGTTTCATACCCAGTTTTATTATATTTGTAATCATAGCGGCAGTGGCGTCCACGTCGTTGTCGAGGAAGCACAACGACCAGTTAAACGTTTGCTCTGCTCAGTAAACATAGATTCATCAGTCATCTAAATATCGCCAATTTCCTTTATCTTGTCTGTCGTATTGGGCGACCGGATAAAATCATTTGGCAACAATCCTATTAGTGCGGTTTTAGACCCAGTTAGTCCACAATTAACCAAACATTCCTAAACCATAAAGCAGTGTGACTTCTATGATATCATAGAGTCGTCGCACGGGTTCGACCTCTCAAAATTCTGTTCTGCCAACTGTGATTAAATTGTTGGTAAAGCGCTGCGAGCTGTCATATGGGAATTTGCCAGTATAGCAACAAAGCAGCAAAATGGGATTAGCGGTGAACGAGAAAAAACAAAGTATATGGTGTCAACAAGAAGTTACACCCAACATCGACGAATCGGACAGAATGTAAGGGACTTTGTCTAACTCGGTTTTGCTATCACATCTGGGGTCGACATCTTCTCAGAAATCAAAAAATGACGGGGGCCTACAAGTGGAAGGGGAACTCAAGCAAGTGGAGTGGGGTGCTCTATTAGATGTAGTTATCCAAGGATCGCGCCAATTTGAGATGCTTATTGGAGATGCCAAGATCCAGGTCCTAAGAATGTTGCATCCCCATCCCAAGTACCTAAGTTTGTAAAATGCGAAAATATATGCATATGTTACATACCGTTATTTCAAATGATTAAGCAATACAAGAGTATACGAGTCTAAAATATTTCAGCTCATCCATGGATTTAATATTTTCTCCATCTCTCCTCATCTATTACATGCATGCACTCGAAATCGAATATCATATTTTGTTGAACCTTCTTACCACGTCTAGTGGTGCATCACAAGCTTCCATGATCCTTTGATGTATACTTATCCAGACATGATTTCCGTACACACTCGTTTGCTGATGGTGTTCATGTACAGATATACGTTATCTGTTCACTTTTGCAATTACTCAAAATACTGTTAATTACATTTCCATCGATTCGCAGCTCTTAAGCACTGCGAACTTCGAAATCCTGTAACCACGTTTGATAATCAAAAGATGAACCCACTTGCCCACTTGTCCACTTGCTCCAATTTTCCCGAATTGGGAAAACCACGCACTTGTGTAGGTACCCATCGTTACACTCAATACCTGAGCCACATTGATTAAATCTCATTTCAAGAACTTAATCAGCATTTCGCTTCTGATTGAATCCAACATTATATATCATCAAAGTTCATTTCGGGTAAGTAGTTGAGTATCGTGAAGGACGACTGGTATTATTATTTCATATCATACTCGACGTAGCCGGAGAGGAACAAAATGAATAAGTGCTTATGCAGGCGTTTCGCTGATTGAATTACGTTTCCATATCACGCGAAATTCTCGCTTGATTACCCTTTCCTTTTTACGCTTTTCACACATACATACATACATATGGGTGTTCGATTTACTTCGCAATGACTGTGATCGGTGTGAACTACATTTTAAAATCGTTGATTACTTGCGATTGGGATGTCCTTGAGGGATGATATATATTTTGAGTTTCAACAGCAGCTCATTGCAGGTCTTTTGTGAAATTCAATAATCTCCAAACTTATGCGGGATGATGCGTTGCTACACAGAATTTAACACTAAATTGTCACATAAGTACGATTTAAAGATAGTTATCCTTAAAGAACCAATTTTAAGGTACTCTCAAGGTACTAAGTGCATTCACTTAACATCCTTTGGCAAATATTTACTGCAAATCCATTGAAATGAACAGCATAGACAAAATGCTCTGCAAATCAATTCTTGCATGAAAGCAATGAGTTTACCTGGCAAAAATAGTTTAAATATTGACAAACGGCTAAGGGTTTTACTATCCTATTAAATTACGAGAAAAGTATAGTAAGAGCTGAACAAGTTTTCTCCACTCAGCAAGACACACGGAATAAAGGAATAAGGAACTTTTACGTCGTCGTTCATTGTTTGTCTCGTGTTTTGTTATTCTTTCGCGAGATATTTACAAGTCGTGTGCAGGTACTTACTTGTTGACTTTGTAGGCGCCTGATGAAATGCAATATTTAATTCCTTTTTAAAGAGCTTCAATTACTACTTTATGCCATAAGTGGTACATTTTCAATATTTTAAATAAAGTATAAAGAATAAAGTGCAATTCTTTGGATATCGATTTCTTTTGTTGGGCGCCAGTTAAGGAATTGAAAGGAAACAAAGGGAAAATTGTGCTTTTCAATACCTGTGCCAAAGTATATACGATCACTTTTGACTCGCAGTTTTAGATAAATCTTTCAAATGAATCTAGTTCTTACTTAAGTGGCGTTACAGTCGGGTATGGACATGGGCCTGGGCCTTTCCAATTATTGAAGTTCCAAGCTGCTTGAAGTCGAGTCGAAGATTCTGCGGGCTGGGGCATTAGTTTCGCTCTACATGTCACAGGCCAATGCGCAGGTTTGTTCGTCGATCAAATATTTTACGAAGAATTTTTCTCTCGAATCGACCAAGGATATCTTCTTTTGCTTTAAGAAAGAATGGCCATTGTGACATTCTGGCCGATTCTTCGATGTTGGGTGTAAATTCTTGTTGACACCAAAAACTTTGCTTTGCCCTCGTTTACCGCTAAATCCATTTTTGTCGCTTCTGTTCCCATACTCGCCAGTAACAGATCGCTGTGTACTTCCACCAAAGAGATCAATGTCGTCGGCATATGCAAGTAATTCAACAGACTTTAGAAAGATCGTACCGCTTGTGTTGGTTTGTGAATTTTGCACAATTCCTTAAAGTATGATGATAAAAAAGTCACATGAGAGCGCGCCGCCATCAAAGGTCCCGGTAAGATCTTCACCTACCTTGATGCAGCAGCGAGCGTTCTCCATCCTCATCCTGCCCAAAACGGACAAGTTTGGTAGGGATGACAAAACTAGAAATGGCTTTGTATAGCTCGTCTCTGTAGATGCTGTCATACGCTGTTACCACAAGGATTTGCTGTAGTGTGAATATTTGGTCAATAGTGGACTTACCGCACCTACGCGGCAGACAAGATCTAATATGTGATGTTAAGGACGTCTATCGTTGGCATAATTTAGGGGTTTTCCTTTTTAATGAAATGATGTTGGAAATGGAGTCGGTGTATTCCCTCCAAATTTCCAATTTCGGCAAACCGGCCAACAAGACAAATAAATTCTTCTTTTCTAATTTAGCACTTAGAGTCATACTTAGGACATTTGCTAATAAATTTTGTCGAGGGGATTGTAAAAACTCTTTCTTGTAATGTCGTTCTTTTCCGCCGTTGGACATTGAGCGCACATTAGATTAATTTTGATTAGCTTACTTTTGATACGGATCATTGAAAGACATTCACTGACGTGGAGACTTAAATCTACCGCAGACAGCAAATGCGCAACCAAAAAGACGTCACTTTTAGCATCAGTCATTGTAGTTAACATCACATATTTTTATCTTTCCTTAGTGCGTCTCTGGTGATATCTGCTATATTTAATCCCAGGGCTCTGCCAATTGTTTGGCTGTAACCGGCCTGTTCAGGGTTCAAACATTCCACAGTTTAAAAGAAAGTCGTTGTCCTACAGGTCGCTTCGTAGCAATGTTTTCCCGCGTGGTTGAGCAATTCACTCTACTCACAATAAGCAACTTTTGTAGACAGAAGGATCCAGCAACCTGCTTTGAAGAGGTGAGTGCTATTGGCCCATTAAGGGCTCATTCCTCACCAACGATTTTCGAGCACTCTGACTGTGTATTGAAAATCCCTATAGATGTAGGATTCGATACGCGAATAAGCTTATAAAGGTATATCACTGGTTTAATCTAACTAGAGCTGTGAAGGCCATGGTTGATTAACTCCTTAGAATTCGTCGGGTACACCTCCGCCCTTTTTGCCTCTGCTGCCAGTGCCCATATCCAGTAATAGGTGCTAAGTCATCAAGTTGAGCTGAGTAATAGGAGTTGATGATGATATATAAAACACATAAATTGGTCTGCCGACAAAAATGCAACAATTTGGTACAAACAGGACAAGTCTGCATCATCGGAAATAGTACGGAAACCGCTGCTCACTCTGAGTGTCTCCGCCCATATGGGAGCCGCGTGTAAAAGTACCAAGCTGATCACTTTGGACAGCAGGATCCTTCTTGCGTATCCGGATATTCAGTAGCATTCGGGAGAGTGCCGCCTGCATCAACGATACTTTCTTGCTAGAGTAATCGACGTGGGTTTTAAAGCGTCCTTGAACCTAATTGTCTCGTTTTCGACGCGGAAGTTCGCGTATTCCACCGCCTTGTGATTGGTTTTTAGGACAGCTTCAGTCTTGTATGCAGTTAGTATGCAGCTATTCCTTTATCTTTACTGCCTCCTCGGTGGCAGACTCAACCTCGTGAATGTGCTTGGCTACTGTAACCACTATTATGTCGTCAGCGAAACCCTCAGGCAGGGTTAATCGCAAAACTCCGTCGTACATAATGTTGCATAAAAGAGGTCCAAGAACCGATCCTTGTGGGACTCCACCGTAAAAACTGCAGTGATTGGCACCACCGTCAGTATGATACCTTATTAGGCGATAGTACTGCGCAGTATATTTTTGTTCTCTATCTCCATCTTTTCCCTTGCATTGCATCAGTTTCGATATCTACTATTGCATCGATGGCAAATTTTCCCCTGCCACCGAAAGCAGTCTGTCGCATATAATACGCTCTAGGGTCTTACCTACAGTATCCAACAGACATATTGGGCGATACGATAATAGTTCCCCAGGTGGCTTATTTCCTTTTGGAAGCAGAAATAAGTGTTGCAGTTTCCATTGCGTAGGGAATACACCCTCTTCTAGGTACCTTTGCATCGTCGCTAAAAAGATGCCAAGTTACGTCTTAATAGCCATCTTCAATGCCTTATTCGGGATGCTGTCCGGCCCAGGTGCTTTGGTGTCTCCAATTTTTTTGCATGCCACAAAAAGTTCTTCCGATGTGATGGCCGGGATGTCTTCCATGTTGATTTCGATTTTTATGGTGACCATAGTAGTTGGTCTATACGGGGATATGTTCTTTACTACAGTCCTTAGCAATGCAGGACACCTTAATTATGTAAGGTGTTATTCTTGATGTCTGTGGTAACTGCAAATACATGAAAATATTCATGAATATTTTCCACTATTCATGAGTTGTTTTCAATGCAAGTCATCTCATTCATCAATACAAATTGGTTCCATCAAGTTATCGGTCCAATATCTGCCCCCATAACCAAATTATCCATTGAGACTCTCTCAATATTCATGCAAACCAATTTCTTTAACTGAATATACATTTTGTTATGGTTGAACTACTGCAGGTTGTGTTCAACCATAAATGTCTAATTCATAATGCACGACTGGCCCAAAATGGGGCTGTGAATAAGTAGTCAGAGCCCATTTAACCGTAACTATTTATTAAGCCAAAGCCTTCCTAATGAAGATGAAGCATAATGAAGTTGGAGAAATATGAGTACCAACACGAATGTTATATTATGACGTACCTCCCAACACCCACACAGGCAGAGAGAAAGAAGAGATACACCGTAATTATTATATTCATTTATGTGCAATTAACCTATATACTAGCTAGTCTCAACTCAACTAATCTCGACACGTATGTCTGTATATTACCCGACGTTGGACTCACTCGCATCTACGTCATAGCTACCAACATGGGAGTCAAAATGTATTTATAAGCTGATTAAGGGAATTGCTGACTACGAACATCATAATTATTAATCGAATGATGACCACACACACACACTCATGCATCAGAGATTGCATTGCACATAACGTCCTTACGAAAATATAAATATGCAGAAACTTTCAATAATAAGCTACTAATCGATATTAAAAAAAATGATGGGATAGGTATTTATGAGGATTAAATGGAAGTTAACCTCTGCGTTCTCCATCAGAAGTGATTTAACCTGCCAGGACTCGAGTGGCAAGTGTTTTTTTTGTTTATATCATTAAGAGGATGTCTGTTTTGGAATTTCAATGAGGTCAATATCCTTTTATTTTTCAATTACTAAGCTTAAAATAAATGGTATTGCTTTGGAATTTGTAACGCACAAAAGTGATAACACCCTTTTGGGCTAGATCCACAGTTATTAATAATAGTTTTATCCGTTTTTATTTACATAAAGAGCGCAAAGAAATGTTATTTCCATTCATTGTTCCATTCCTGTCGGCGGGAAAGGCAGGGAAAGGTAACAATGAGGCCAATTTATAAACGAGACACACCTCGCCATTTGATATGAAGGTTTGCTATCTTTATTCGTGATGTCCATGCAAATTGTTCGTTATGTCATTTGGAGTATAATCAAAATATTATCCTTTCCTCGTCGAAAGAAGGGTAAGGCATACAAAAGGTATTTTAGCTCTTGTTAAGGTGTTTATTATGGACTTTTATTTTCACTTATCTTGCTGCCTATCAGTGTGTGGGGGAGTGGGAGAAGAAGAACCGATGAAAGAACTTTTTGTTTTCTCATGAAATAAAAGACAGTTGGAAGAACTCAATAAATAAGTTATCTGGTTGAGAAAGAGAGTCTTACAAAAAATGTACATTACATTTTTTTGTGTAAATTTGGGGTTACTTCTTTATTCGGATAATAAATTAAATCAGATCAGATTAGACACAACATTTTTAATAGGCTTCTCTCTGAGAGGGGAGTTGATACAGGGAGGGTGGTAATAATAACAGAACGGTAATTTTAAAATAGGGTAAAATAAACGGTGGCGTCCACAGTTCGAGTTAGGTTGAGGTAGTTTACCCCTATAGGAGCTGCTTGAACGTATTTGAATACCAGGTCTATAGGGATCTCCAACACTAAGTCAGGGTGTTGGAAAAAAATTGGTGGTGGATGTGCGGGTTTCTGGCCCAGGAACCTCCTGCCCAAGGAGTGCGGATTTGTTGTAAGTGCCAGACTTAGGCAAGACGTCTTGCCTGATAACAATCCGCACCAAAGGTAAATTCGCCAATATCAGCCTTATATGCGCTCACGCCCCGACAGAGGAATATGACGATGCTACCAAAGAATTTTTCGACGAGCTCATCTAAATACAAAACCTAGGAGCAATGTCTGCAATATTTGGTAGGGCAATCGAAACACATAGCCTTCACATAACAATGTATGGAAACGGACTTTGGTTAATTGATTTTGCTGCGGGAAGTAACGTAACCAGATCGATCATGTTGCGATCGAAGTAAAGCACTACTTAAGTAGTTTTTATGTCAGAACATTCGGAGTGGCCAACATAGACTCGGACCACTCCCTAGTTGCAGCCAAGGACGTATACGGATAGACGACACAACGACAGAAAAATAGTATGAGGAGATTTCACGTTGAACGGTTGCAATCGCAACAAGCCGCCAGAATCTTTGCCGATCGAGTATCCCTTTTCCTATCAAGAACTCCTTCGCAACCAACATCAAGTACTGAAGACCAGTAGCTTAGATGCCGAGAAGCCATCAGAAATTCCGCGGGGTTTTGCTGGGTTTTACGCGTGCTTATGCAGCAAAACATCATGCATTAAAAGTGCGCGATAGAGGAAATAGAGAGGTACTACTCCAGGAATGTTCGCAAGTTTTACCAAAAGGTAAATGGAACGTGTCACAATAGCAAGACTCGAACAGAAACCTGTAGATGTGAGCTAGGAAACATTGTTGTGAAGACACAGTCGGTGCCGAGGATATGGAAATACCATTTCTGCAAACCATTTCGGCGACCAAAATGAAGTTAGGAAAGCAATTTCTAAACTAAAGTCGAACAAGGCTGCCGGGCCGGGCCGGACTAAACAAAACTCTGTCAACTATAGAGATATAAGTCTCCTAAATATTGCATATAAGATCTTGCGAGGTCCAGAAACCATTTGTTTTAATTGATTTAAAGCCGCGTATGACAGCATCTGTAAGGACGAGCTCTAGTTTTGACATGCCTACCAAACTTTTCGGTAACTGAGACCTTTGATGTTAAAAAAGATTCAGAGAAGGCGGTGCGCTCCCATGTGACTTTTTTAATATCGTACTTGAAGGAATTGTGCAAAACTCAGAACCCAACACAAGCGGTACGATCTTGCAAAAGTCTATGATAATTATAATTGATGTCATTGGAAGTACACAGCGAGCTGTCAAAACAAAGTAAATGGAGTCAACAGGAAGTTATACCACATATCAAAAAGTCGGGGTTATTGTCAGAATCGACAGCTGCAACTTTGAGGTAAAAAGAACTTTGTCTATCAAAATTGAAAACGATTTGTAAAATCGCTGTTTCTTTGGGCAGAATAACTAGGTAAACTCAATTCAACAAGTCAGTTAGTCAAAAAACTGCGCAATGGGCGTTTAAGATGGCTGGGACATGTAGACCGAATGAACACCAAGGTCCAGCCCGCAGAATCTTCGACTACAATTCTGAGGAACAACGCAGTAGAAAAAGGCTTCGCATTAGGTCGCGCGAACAACTGGAAGGGGACCTCAACCAACTTGGAGTGCGCAACTGGAGGCAGTTACACAAAGGCCGCACTAATTGAAGCGGCTTTTTGGTATTCGTGAATAGCTTTCCATTCTAAATGAGTCTTCTGGGGGTACCGATCAATCCACTTACTAAAATCACTATGTTTTGGCCATTTTATTGGTGTGTCACAGAAAAAGGTATCTACATCTGTACGACCTTTCGTAACTGGATTTGCCCCGACAAACTTCTCCCCACCTCCCTTCAAGTTGCAGATTTTGTGGATTTTTTTACCACTTAGTAGCATCCTTACCAGTCCATAAGTAAGGTGCTGCTTCCATGATGAGTGATCCTTCGCCACAGCGATGACGTTCTTGCACTATAATCCCTCTATCTATATATTATCACTTTGACGGCAATCATCATGCAGCTCTACTTCTAATTTATTGATTTTCATCTGGAACGCTTGCTTCTACAGGCAAAAGGATGTCAACAGGGTCAGCATCTGTGCCACCAATTCTAAAAGGCTTAACTACCATTTGTGATGTCACTTTTAACATAATTGTTGAATATACAAAAACCGATTAAAATGGTTGGAGCCGTTTTTAAGAAAACAAATTTATTTTAAAAAATTATATAAAAAAAAATTATTTCATAAATAGAAATACGCAGACTTTTCGAACTTAAGAGTAAGAAAAAGTTAGTTAAATCTCTATTAGCTTCAGTAAAATGGGCGTTTTTTCCATCATAGGCAGCAAATCCGTATAAAAGAGACAGTTAAAAGAAGACTGATGTTTTAAAAAATTGATGTAGTTATTTGTGGGTTGCCGCTTTTCCTTGTACCAAAATTCGCTGTTATGACCGTCGACTGATACCCATTTGCGTGGCACGTCGTCTGGTCGATGTCGACGGCGCTTCCATGACATCTTCGGCTACAGAAGCAATATTCTCTGCAGAACGGCTACTCCGGGGTCTGCCACGCCTGGAGCAGTGTAGCGTAACATTGTTTATTAACGTGTATTTCGCATGTGTTTACTACACAAATGTCAAAACAGAACTGACATTAGGGGCCAATCGCAAAATTTATAGCATTTTCTGATAGGAGGATTACTTTTGCGCCACCTTGTATGTTAAAGATGTTCCGAGAAAGACGATTTCGGGAATCCCAATGACAAAAAAAAAACCAAAATATCAGGCATTAACGGCTAAGTTAACAAGAGTCATAAACCTATGTAATCATATTACAATTGTGTGACCTAAGGTACTTTTTAAGCATGTACGGAAGAGAAGCCGCCCTTAATTTGATAAACTTTCTGGTATTTTAAAATATACTTCCAGTAGTTGTGGCAATTTTCCAAAATCTATGCGTCATTTCAACTGCGGTATTTGATCGAAAAATAATCGCATCTTGTTGTATGAAATTGATGACATAATTTTTAATGGCTTTTTTTCTCACGCTATAAGATAAAATATTTTAATTGGTTCTATCATTATCAGCAAAACAGGATATTCTAAAAAAAGGAAAAAAAAAACGTCGCTGCAGTTGTGAAAATTTCGACCTAGCTATACATGCAAGTGTTTATCTGGGGACCAATTTCGCATGATCAAAGGGCAATATCAATTTTTGTTTAAGAGAAATTGGCTAAATATTTTTAGTTGAGTGCAAAACCGAATCAACAATGTAATAATGTAATAACAAAATATTATTCTAAACAGAATTTAGCCTTGCAACGCATTGCGGAATCTCGTGATTAGCATCAAGTCTACATTGGCGAGGAGGGTGAGTTCATAAATCTGTCAATCCTTTCTATAACCAATATTTTCTACAGATTGAAGTTTTAGATCGTCGTGACTTTATTTTTATTTTTAACACTTTACTGCATGAATTATGATCCGCTTGAAAAAAAAATAGAATTGTCGGGTTCACTTTTTATACACTTTTTCAAAGTTATTTGTGAAAAATAAAATTTAAAACATAGGCTGGTTTTCAAATAAAGCTACAACTATGCATCGAATGCACAGAAAACAGTTAGTGCTTAGAACTGTTTATTTCTTCCGTAAATTTAAAGAGTCCGCCATCTTACGTTTTTTTTTTTTCAACTAGTGCTTATTTCGCGAATGGTAACACTTAGCTCATGTCTGATTTGACAGATAATTAGTTTTAACAACGCTTGAACAAACGCAGGGAAATTTTGCGACATTACATTGAAAATCATAGAAAATCATTCTGCAACATAATGTGTGCGAAAATTGCGTACGGATTTTGGAAAAAGAGAAGCACCGTCAGCTCCGTATGTTCGTTATCTTGTGAAAAAAGTGAAAGAAACTGGAATCCTCATCGATAAACCAAAGCGTGAAAAGCCAAAAACAGTGCGTACACCCGAGAAAATTGCTGCTGTGGCAGAAGGTGTGCGTGAAGCGCCATCAACATCAATTCACCGTCGTTTTCAACAATTGAACATTTCGAAGACATCATTGAGACGAAATTTGCATAAAGACCACGGTATGACGCCATACAAAGTCCAATTGGTTCAGGAGTTGAAGCCAACTGACCAATGCGTTTTCGCTTCGATTTTGCCAAAAAAATCATCTTTTCAGATGAAGCTCATTTTGATCTTGGAAAGCCGATATACCCAAAACGAGTCACTGTTTGGTGCGGATTTTGGTCCAGAGGCATAATTGGGCCATTTTTCTTTGAAAATGAGCAAGGAGTGGCCGTTGCAGTCAATGGCGATCGTTATCGGGCCATGTTGAACGAATTTTTGTTCACAAAAATTGAAGAGGAGGATATTGGCAACATTTAGTTTCAACAGGACGGCGCTACGTGCCACACAGTCGAAGCTACACTCGATGTATTGGTGAAGCCTTTGGTGAAATACAGCTGCACACAATCGATAATGTACTTAAAAATTGGACCGATCGTGTAGTTATTTTCCATTATTACCCGGAAGGATTGTATTTTCAAAAAAAAACATAAGGAAAGGCTACAGTCCGCTTGGAGCGAACAGTATGATACCCTATCCTATCCTATGTAACGCAAAGAAAAAATTCATAAGGAAGATGATAGATAGCATTTTATTTCATTCTATGAAATTTATAGAAAAAAAAATATTTTATTTAAAAAACGCCCCCAAAAAGTGGGCGTGGCCAAAAACTCTGTATGGGCGATTTATTGGAAAAAATGTTGGCTAAATATATTGTTAAAAAATTTTTTTTCGATTTCTATGAAAATTTTCGAAGAAAACAGCATTTTAGTGAAAAACGCCCACAAAAAGTAGGCGTGGCAAAAAACTTTATATGACAAATTAATAAAGGAGGGCAGTGCCTACATATCTTGTGAAGTTTGTAACACTCTAACCTTAGCTTTAAAAACGTTTTTCCTAAATTGTGGGCGTGGCAGTGGGCGTATTCAAAAAAATTTACACTTAACCATTTCGGAGCCCTAGGGAATATGTGGTCCAAATTTCAGCTTCCTAGCATAATTTTAAAGGCCTCAAAAGTTGATACGGACGGACGGACGGACGGACGGACGGACGGACGGACGGACATTGCTAAATAGTCTTAGATTTTGGTCCTGATCATAAATATATATACTTTTAGGGGTCTGCGACGAATATTAAGGGGTGTTACAAACTATGTGTCAAAATTAATATACCCTTAGGATAGGGTATAAAAAAGTTATTTGGCGGACCCTTTAGTACAAACATGAAAAGCCATATATGGCCGTGTATGTGGTAGAGGGTTAAGTCCGTCCGTGGTCTGTATAACGTAGCCTTCTTTTCTTTTTCTTGTGATTACATTTATACCAAATACAATCATTACAAGTTTTCCCTTCACGTCAAATATGATACTTCTGTAGAACCGAGATATAACAAAAACGGGGGAGTGTAATTTTAGAAATAGCTATACATATGGTATTTGCTTAAAATTGAATTTCCATTAACACTTAGAGAAAAAGTTTCATACGACCCTTTCGTGGCCCAAGATTTAAATACCGCAATTTCTGTAAAAAATTGATCTACCGGCGAGGTTTTAAGAAAACCGCATTTGAAATAAAAAGCTGAAAAATGTAATTTTTTAATTTTTACTTAAGAAGATATAAATTTTTCCTGGGGTTATAAAATCACACGACGTTTTACAATTCTTGCGTTATTAAATGAGGTCTAAAAAATATGTTAAGAAGCTTTTGTAGCTATATCTGATATTTCTGAAATTAAATGATTAAGAGTAGTTAAACCTCAAAATATTAATTTTTCATTTTGGCTTGATGTTGGCGCTCCTGTACCAATTTTTTTCGTCTCAACTTATGGCTATTCAGAGTTGTAAAAGAATCATAGGAGTGCATTTCTTTGAGATTTCACTCTACTTTGAAGTGTTTGACGCCTTTAAAGCTGTTGAATTCATTGAAGACTTTGAAGTCTTTGAATTCATTTAAAGTGAATTATGATGAAATTCATATGTATACAATTCTGCTATGTTTCACTAAATTTCCACCGGGAGGTATTGAAACACTGAGAAAATGTGTTGAATCATTCAAAAAGGAATTTTTGGAAAATGTGGTTAGAAACATCTCACCTGAATGTTGCTGTATTGAATTTTTACCGGGATGTCCTGAGAACACTGTAAAGAGTCCTTGAATCTTTCAGAAGGGACTTTTTTTTCGAAAAGAGAAGTCCAAAAAAGTGGGTCCGCCAATGCCGTCCGTCGGTCTGTCTGTCCGGGCACCGTATGGCGAAACGATTCGACGGATTTGCTTCAAAGTTCGTATGTAAGGTTCTTGAGGTTACACCTCGGGGCATCTTTTTATTTTTTGCTTTATCTTTTGAAACAACGGTACCTGACAGTCAAATTTTTTTGTGAAAATCACTTATCATTATTTTTCTCAAAAGTGGTTCCAAGGATTTCGGTCTATTTTTATACTAAGAGTGCTTGGGATGGGGTTAAAGATTCTGCATACTCAGTTTTTGGAGCAAAAATCGATTAACGGTAATTTATATAACTGGAAATAACTCGAAAAATAATAATAATAATAATAATAATTACTTAAAAGATGAACTGAATACTTAGATTTTTGAAATAATTTTGTATACCCTATCCTAAGGGTATATTAATTTTGACACATAGTTTGTAACACCCCTTAATATTCGCCGTAGACCCATAAAAGTATATATATTTATGATCAGGACCAAATTCTAAGACTATCTAGCAATAGTCCGTCCGTCCGTCCGTACGCAATTTTTTGGTCTTTAAAATTAAGCTAGGAAGCTGAAATTTGGACCACATATTCCCTAGGGCTCCGAAATGGTTAAGTGTAAATTTTTTTGAATACGCCCACTGCCACGCCCACAATTTAGGAAAAACGTTTTTAAAGCTAAGGTTAGAGTGTTACAAACTTCACAAGATATGTAGGCACTGCCCTCCTTTATAAGTTTGTCATATAAAGTTTTTTGCCACGAGTACTTTTGGTGGGCGTTGTTTTACTAAAATGCTGGTTTCTTCGAAAATTTTCATAGAAAGCGAAAAAAAAAATGTTTAACAATATATTTACCCAATATTTTTTCCAACATATCGCCCATACAAAGTTTTTGGCCACGTCCACTTTTTGGGGGCGATTTTTCAAAAAAAATTTATTTTTTTTTAATTAATATAATGAAATAAAATGCTATCCATCATCTTCTTAATGCTTTTTTCATTGGGGCATATAGGGATATGGATAGGGTATCATACTGTCTGCCCCAAGCGGACTGTAGCCTTTCCCTATGTTTTTTATTTATTTTTTCATATAACGATTTTTTTTAAATTTAAATTAAATTCGATTTCTCAAAAACAGCTCTAACGATTTTGATAATTTTTTGTATTTCGAACAATTCGAACAATAAAAGTGTCCAATGTGCGAAATTACATCAAAATCGTAGGTGCGGTTTTTGAGAAAATCTAATTTTCCAAAACCTAAAAAGTGATTTAAATACTTTTTCGATTCATTTTGCGGTTCAAAAACGCATTTCATCTACCGAGAAAGTTTCGTATGACGCAGTCGTGCAATTCTTTGGTAACTGAAAACTCCTGGCGTTCACGTGGTTTTATATTAAGGAAAATGACATACTGAATGAAGAGTTATGGCTATTATGTTGCACACGGCTGTATGTTTGCCAAGCTAAAACTTAAAAACGATATTGCAACTATACAAAGGTAATATTTTTAAACATTCAATTTAAAATGAGTAAACTTCTTTTATTTGATTCCAAAACAATACACGAAATGTCTAGCGAAGCGCACTGGGCTTTGGCTATAGTTAAATTATACAATTTCCAAAGGCACTTAGTGCGATGTCCATAGCATCTTGTAAAATTACCCAAGAGCCCTAACAACATAATTTCCATAGAGCAACAAGACACTGGCTGTTGCAATGTGAACGTGCCCAATTTAGTAGTAATTGCGGCCACAACCACGTATTGGCTGCATTTACGAGTAATAATTGTCCAGAAATCATTTATCCCGAGGGTGGATGTTCGCTTCCTTTGTATCATCCTAAGGTAGTTAACATGCACGGTGCATTACAAATAGGGATAACTGGTGAGGTTAAGATTTACAGAATAGAACACACTATGTCATTAGCATGTCCTCCTGGCAATATTACAAACCAAAAGACTTACCTGGCGGCATTGTTAAAGCACATCCATCCTTTGCTTTGTTTATATCTTTGTATCTTTTTGTATAGGTGCAAAAGTCTTTGTTGTAAAGAAGTCTTTGAGATATCTTGACACAATTATAACGTACCAAAAGGACCAACTTCTTGAGACATTTTCCAATAGCATGCGTTATCCTATTCATTTAAATACGACTTCCATCCCTTTTTCGACAAAGAAATAGAAACATAGACATGAAATAGCTTTCCCATTATTCAAATCGTACTCGTACACCTTTCATTATGACGCAACCCACGCATGGGATCAAGCTACGGACGACGCTGTATCTACCATTATTCATCTTTCACTTAATAAAGCATATCATCGTCACTTGTGTTCTCACCCACTTAACTAAATGATGACGAATTATAGGACAAATGATTGAATGATGCGCTCCTTTAGTTGTCGTTCGTTTTAATGGCGATTTATGATACCCCTTTCGACGAATAACAGTTAAGGCGGCCTTCTGCGTTATTTGGAAGACATTATTTTGAGTGTGGGGAAAAATAATATCGAACGAATTGTGATGAGGACTTTTTGATAATGTCCTGAGAGTTGTCATTGGCAGACAGTGGATATGGGCAAGCTATTGCACTTTGCTAAGTGCATCTTCCGATCTTTTGTTGTCGAATTGAATGAACGGAATGATGATTGCTTGTGGACGGACATTGATGATGATAATAATTGCCATCAGCTGTCCTGAAAGGGGCACCTTAAATGTGACACAGACATCTGCCAGGGATATGTAACAGTGGACTGGAAATGGCTCCAAATAGAAGAACTAAACTTGTCTACAATGTCTTTTAGGTGCATTTAGAAAGACATTCTTGTGGCCAGACGTGCCACAAGCCACAACAAATTATCATCATTATCCAGCTGGTTCAACATTTTATTTAATCGAATTAATTTGTAGATACAAGGTAAAAACAACTCATCCACCTGTGCGAAGAGCAGGCCTTAGCCATAGCCACAGCTATAGCCAATTCGACAAAAGCCAGTAACAACCATTTTTCACTTTATCCCACCAGAGAACATCCTATTTGCATACAAATTGGCTTTTTAATTGCATTTTCAGTTAAACATATTGATTTGCATGTGAATGTGAAAGTTTGCTGGCCCCTATAGCTGTATATGTGGATAGCATACATTGTAAGTGGCTTGCCTGTTCGTCTTTGTGGATAATGTTCTGCATGGAGCAGTGGTAGACAATTTAAAGGCTTTCCATCGCCATCAACGGTACTTGAACGCTTAAAAAGTCGTGAAAATACACGCCGTTGTCTATGTAGTGTGTGTATGCAAATTATCTGGCAATCGTAATTTATATTTCGTCAGAATGATGTATTGCCGCTGATGTGTGAGCTTTTTTTGTATTAAATAAGTAGTTCTTTTTTGAGGGTAACACGTCGTCACATGTAGACATGGATTTTTGCAAATCAATATAGGGAAGGACCCGAGGTGTAACAATTTCATTGAACTTTAAATTAGGTAAATAAGTTACTAGTCCAAAATACCCCATTGGACGGTTCAAATTGGTGAGTGAAACCGCAAATTCAAGGAAATAAAAATTGATATATTGATAGAGGAGGTGAGTCTTATGTTTTTATGGACTGTAAAATGCGAACATAGATATTCAAATGCTACGAACCTTAAGGGAAGGTAAGGCTGCAACGTCGGACGGTATACCGTCTGAATTTTATGAGCATGGTACCAATGAGCTGCACCTTAGGCTTATATCCTTGTTTAACACCATCTTAGAGTCAGGTGTAGCCCCGCAACCATTTAAGGAATCACTTATTTTCCCTATTAATACAAAACTTTCGACTACGCATATTAAATATTCACACCAATAATGCAAGGCCGACTTAATCAGTGGATATTAGGATACAAGTTGGTGAAGGGATTTCAAGCCGGGTTTAGAGCAGCATATTCTTCTGTTGATCACTTTTTCGTTTTAAATACATATTTTCGTTGAATCTTTTGTAAATTTTAAGGCAGCCTTTGACACGGTAGACCGCAACTCCTTGTTTTACAAATTGTACAACATGGGTTTGGCTTTGAAATATGGACGTGTTATTCAGAACCTTTTTATAATACCAGATCGGAATACCATTATCGGAATGATTTGAATCGTGCTCTGGAGTAAGACAGGGTCGCTCGTTTAGTCCTAGTCTTTTCGCGCTTTCCATTAGTGAAATTATAGTATGAATATAGTAAAGGGTGATCCATTTCGAGGTTCCCTACTTTTTTAAAGAAAAAAACACAGAAAATTCAAATTTAATGGAGAATGTTTATTATCATTTGAAAGAACATTCTTTGGCATTTATTTTTTGAAGATTATGTCTATCAAATGTTGGCCGTTGCTTCGTCGCAGATGGTCCATCCGTTGAGTCAAATTTTCGATCACTCGTTCGAGCATTTCGACTGGTAACTGGCGAATGACACGCGTGATATTTTCCTCCAAGGCCTGAATCGAAGCGGGTTTGTCGGCATAAGCTTTTGACTTTACATATCCCCACAGGAAAAAGTCTAACGGTGTGATATCACACGATCTTGGTGGCCAATCGACCGGCCCAAAACGTGAAATGATGTGCTCACCGAAATGTTCTCTCAATAAGTCCATTGATTGATGCGATGTGTGGGTAGTTGCGCCGTCTTGCTGAAACCAAATGTCGCCGAGATCACGAGCTTCAAATAGTCGGTTATCATGGCACGATAACGGTCGCCATTGACGGTTACGTTCGCACCGGCATAATTTTTAAAGAAATATGGACCGATGATTCCACCGGCCCACAAACCACACCAAACCGTTGTTTTTTCTGGATGAAGTGGCAGTTCTTCAATCTCTTCAGGTTGCTCTTCGTCCCAAATGCAGCAATTTTGTTTGTTTAAATACCCATTGAGCCAGAAATGGGCCTCATCGCTAAACAAAATTTGCCTCGAAAACGTCGGATCTTCTTGGAACTTTTCAAGAGCCCATAGAGCGAAGCGATGTCGCTTGGGAAGGTCGATCAGCGTCAGTTGTTGCACAAGCTGTATTTTGTACGCTTTCAATTTAAGATCTTGACGTAAAATGCGTCAAGTCGTTCCATACGTCAGTCCGAGTTGCTGCATGTACACTCTCTGTGCTGCGTGTACACTCTCAGCTACGACCGCTAAATTTTCTTCACAGCGTGCTGGACGTGGTCTATTCGGTCGAATATTATCCAATAATGAATGCTGGGTCTTAAAATGGGTGATGGTGTTGCGAATAGTACGCTCAGTAGGCCGACTATGTTGACCATAAGTTGAGCGAAGTGCACGAAACACATTCCTCACAGAACGTGAATTTTCATAATAAAGTTGAACAATTTGTAAACGTTGTTCACGCGTAAGTCTTTCCATTATGAAATGCCAAACAATACTAAACAAAAATAACATGACAGCATGACACGACTCACACGTGATCTGTCAAAAAAGGCTATTGAAAAAAGTATCTCTACTTCGATCACCCGTTATTTAAAAAAAAAAGAGCTGGCAGATCCAGGGCAAATGAGGAATGGTGTTTTAGAGGTGAAGCAATGGAAGTTGTAAAGAAATATAAATACCAATAATTTTGTCAGCTCATCAGCTCAATTTAGCATGAAGTAGATCCTTTAAAAACAAATGCATTGCCTATAGTGCTAAATAAAAAGTTTTTGGGGCCGAGTCGGACTCCATTCTGTTTAACTCAGCACAAGTATGGGGGTGTAAAACAAATGAAACTGAGATTTTACCTCAAAAGAATCTCTCATCTTCCGCCCAACACGCAAAATGATATGTTAATGCTGAAAACAGGTCTAGGACCTCTTTTTACGAAGACGCTGCAACTCCAATTACATAGTAAGACTATGCAGTAAAGTTACTTCGCATGCCGGATTGAAGACTTCCTAAAATAGCAGCTTTACAACCTATACAAAGTAGAACTGGATGGTAAATAGAGTGGTTGGCACTTGCTCGAAGTTGTAGTATCCATATTAACCACGCTGAAGTTAGGTGTTTGAAGAATTAGCTTTATAAAATAATTTAAGTTACCGATGGATAAGCTAGTGGAAGCTTAGAGGAAGCTACGGGATCTATACACGGAACCATCAATATCCGCTTGAACCACAATTTTTGAAGAGATGAAGACAGCATTGATGAAATAGCGATGATCCTGAGGCTGCTTGAGAACTTCTTTAACTTAAATATATACCACACAGGAAAGATCTACGTCAATTATGCAGCTTGTGTAACTTAGCAGAAAGGGAGGATACACATCACTTCATTGGCAGGTGTCCAATATTGAGAGAAACGAGGACGGTTAATGTTCCCAGTTTATTTAAATATTGTAAAATCGCAATACAATATCTGGAGAGAATGATATCAGGCAACTTTTGATAAACATTATTTCATGTTAAATAGCTTCTAGATAGTTTTCATTTGTGTAAATGCAATCTAATCCAATTTATTCAAATTTTAAATACGACTTCTTGAACTTTCCCAAATTTTCCAATTCAAGAATGATTTCGGCCAGAATCTGGTATGGTATTTTGCAAAATACGGATAGTTGCGAAACCTGTGAGAATTCAGGCAGCACCTGTCTTAAAAGATCTACATATGCTTACCATATGGCTAAAAGTGACAGCTAAGCTACATTTAAGGCCTTTTTAAATCCTTGCATTATTTTCCCGGCGTTCTTTTTGTTACTGCTAGCGAGAAAAGACTGCAAGCACCTAAAAGGCATTCTGACGACGACATCACGATTTTTCAAAATACTTAAATCTGCTAGAATTATGCAATAGGTGCATTTATTTGCGACGCTCATGAAGAAAGCTACGATACCTGGGAGCATTTCCTTAACAAATACCTTTAATAGATTTTGAATGTTATTTTACTTCCTTGTCCATGATTTATGAGAGGAGAACGTCCGACCTATTGAACTGAATGATTTTGATGATTTTATAGATTGTCATAAATTCGTCGACAGTCGACTTACATGGATTGGTCAAAAGGATGGTGAAGCGTTTATATGAGAACACAAGCGTTCTGACTCCCACCATCAACTCCTACTGCTAACCTTTACGTGATGAATACTGGGTGCCTAGTATCTCAACTGGAGACGGATTAACCAAATCCTGCGGAAAGTCGTTAGTGGCAGCAGCCGAGTAATGGGATAGCAGTGCCATTTCACTAATTAACTTTCACGTGTCTCCGTATGGCAGTGGACGAATTCTACAGGTGAATCAACGATGGCGTCCATTTGTAGTTAGGTTTAACCATAGTGATATCCCTATATGAGCTGCTTCGATATATTTGAATCCCAGGTCTATAAGTATCTTTAACACTAAGCTAGAGTGTTGGAAAAGAGTTGGTGGCGGATGAACTCTTAAAAGGCAGATGGCAGCACTCAAATCCCGAAAGTGTTACTGGGGATGTGAGTGCTGCCGTGAGTTACTGGCACCGGAATTACCGGTTGTACTAGGGTCAAAACCAGGGCCTGGTCCTCCAGTTCGGGGATTGTGCTGTCGGTAGAACTTCTCGACAATATTAAAAAAAATTGTTATGAGAGTGACAGGGATAGCCTCGGGTAACAATTTCCATCAAACGGCAACCAGACCCGGAACGTTAACGGGCATTCGAGTGTGTACCTGGAATGTGCGGACACTCTACACTCCAGGTTCTACTCAAAAGCTTGAGTCTGTCCTCTCGCGGTACAAGGCCGACATTGCCGCAATTAAGGAGATACGATGGATAAGATCAGGAATAATGTTAGGATGTGGATGCATCGTGGGAAATCGGCTTAGATCCAAAGTAATAAACTTCAAGCCGATAAATGATCGCCTGGCTGTAGTCATGATGATGCGGAACTGCATTCCAAAATATTAGCCTAATATGTGACACAACCCTACCGATGAGACTAAAGACCCAATCAAGGAGGAATGTTATGACCTCCAGGACGTAGCCTACGGAGCCTGTTCGGAGTACGATGTCAAAATTGTACCCTGAGACTTCAATGCTAAAAGTCGGAAAAGGAAAACATCTTTGGCGGGTTAGTTGGTAAGTATAGCCTCCACAAAATGACGACAGATAACGGCTACCGACTAATCGACTTTGCTGCAGCTTGTAATACGGTGGTAAGTAGCACTTTCTTCAGCGGAACCTTCTAGCTACTGGGATATGCGGACGATATTGACACCATCGGAAGAACAGGCAAAGTTAATTGGTCTTAAGATAAATAAGGACAAGAGTATAATGTATGCTATCACTAAACAAACAAGATTTAAGATTTCTGCCGCCAAATGTCTAGCGAAAGTCTAACAAACATCCAAGTATGACAAGCTTGACCTGCTTCATTTGCCGTGTGAATGAATAATTTGATCCAACAGAGATGGGCAATTTATCAAGAGTCTCACTGAGGACATTAAACTGGAGCGCGACAAATGAGATGTACTATTTTTAGCCAGTCCCAGGCTTGTATTTTAGATTACTAAGCGAGAGGTACCAGACACTCCAATTGCTACATGCTGCAAGCTAATGCTACAGTCGGAAGCTATTTAGAAAACTTACCTTTGGTGGACAAGTGGCCCAACTTATCTTGTTTGGCGACAAAGCGGATTTGGCCTAAGCTGGATCTGAAAAGCTCTAAGGGGTTTGATCTTTCTAAGAAGACTGCACGTCAGCTCTACAACAGGTGTCATCACTGGACACTATCTTATAGGCAGGCATGCTACTAGACTTGGCACTTACTCAAAAGACTTTTGCAGAAGCTGCATTTGCGAGGAGGAGGCGGAGACAATCCTATACCTGCTCTCACCCAGAAACATAAGGTCTACGTAGGAGCCTTTTTCCATGACAATCCTGAAGATCTATCAACTACTGACGTAAAAAATCGCTTTCGCTATATACAGAGTTAAAAATGGTTTAACGAGTAGGTTAATAAAAGTTTAGATCCATGTGGTATCGGACCAATATTTGGACTAAGTTAGTTGGCCTCACCGACTGCCACTTCAACCTAACCTAACCTAACCATGTTCAAATCTGCCGTTCGGAGTCGGTCCTTTATGTATTGTGTTGACTTGACTTTCGCAGTTTCGGCTCCAAGTCCACTTTTCTCAATTTAAAAGATCAATTCTAGTCTCTTACATCCTTCAAATGGCTTATAGTTGTGTCAAACTGAATTACCGAAAAGTTGAAGTTGGTAAATGCACAGCTTTCGCCATTATTCCATTGAAAATTCCAAAGCTTTTCACGTTGATTCCTTAGCCCTCTTTTTCACATTCCTGCTATTTTATCAAGACAATCCTATTGCTGGAAAATGCACAAAAATGCGAACAAATAAAAAAAAACCAAACCACCTCTTTTGGCTCTGTCTGTAGAATTTGCCTTCTTTGTTGTCGTAAAATTGGAAAACAATTGCCAAACACATATGCATGCATTTCCCATGTCTACATAGTCACCTATTGTTAGAAATAACTTTCCTCCTGGGTATGCTTCACGTCAAGTTGGTCTGGCTCTGGGTTTCCTCTCGAAAATACTGCACAAAAAAAACAAAAAATAAGGGAAAACCCAGTGATTTGAGTTTAATACACTCCAATAGACGATGATATTTACGATTCGACTGCAGAAAAGAGTCGTTCGTTCATTGTTTCAACTGCACTGAATATAGGGGGGTGGAGGCTGTACCTTTCCCACCTACACAAAACGTCCAGACTGCATAAATAGAAAGTTACAGGAGCAAATTTATGATTCGGTTTGATTTTATGAATTTTACGGTACGGTACGGTTCGTACAGTGAACTTGACTGGAAGTCAGTTTTTGATATCATAAAGTGAACGTTCACCTCTTTGCATTGAATTGGTTTTACTTAGTCCATTTATCTTTGTATTTAGCGAGGGATTGCGTTATGTGTGCCATTCATCGTCTATGCCCCCGGACAACCGTACTTGACTCAATACCCTTTGAAATATTAACCCAGTTCAGTCACCTAGTCCTTTTAATTTATGACAGCATTAATTGCTTTCTCTAAATTCATGTGACTTGTATTGCCTACTGCAGGCAGTAAACCTCTGCTCAGGTAGTTCTCATTAAGCTTTCGACACATACGGTTCATGTGCAGCTCACGAACCTGATACCTTCCGAAATTTACACAAAATTTATGGTCATTATTAATATCCAGTCAATGTTGCTGCATAAATTTATTAACGATAATTAGTCTTTAGGAGCATATTGAGTGGAATGATTTTGCCGAAGGAAGAAGATATTGAGATATTTTGAGTGTGATATTTTTGATGGAAGAGAACGAGGTGAGAGAGGGCTAAGAAATATTGCTTTAAATATGCTCCATTAGTATGAAAAATATAGCTTTGCACTCATTACTAGTTGGGGAGTTTTTTTTTGGGTCCATATGAGAATAAGAAGTGTTTACTGCTATAATCGACTATTTTTTATCATCGGAGACAAAAGATCCCGTACATGAGCTTGAAAAATATTTCAAAACTAACTTCACTCTTACTGACGTAAACAGCGTGAGGAGAGCCTGGGAGATCTATGCTCTGGCATAGCGATGGTTACTCCATTTGATGTAGCAGCTGGTTGGCACGCTGGCATACGCTCGGCTTAGCTCACCGTATTGGTCGGGGACCTTGCTGCATATCTCGCCCCCACAAAACAAATTTATTATATATTCGTGGCAAAAAAAAGAAAGAGGAATAATAGGTACACCTTAAGTGCACAGTAGACTGAACAAAAAAAATATACTTTGCATTTGAAGAACCAGGTATTAAAAATGCTAGGAATACTTTCTTAAAATGATTTAAGAATTACAAAAAGGTTCATATCCTCAGTTCTTGCAAATACATCCTCCTATAGTTACGATGGCGTAGCTGTTAAGTCAATCGCTTCGAAATACCCGCCCAGTATGACACGTCCAATAGTATCACACCTTGTCATCAACTTTCCGATAAACAAAACTAAAGAACTTGTTGACGACCCCTTAGCCTACCCGCGTTTCAACCTCCTTTATATTTCATCTTTCATTTTCACTTATTTAATTTTATATGATCAGCCACGATCAATTATACTTAAAGTGAATTTAGGAAGGTATTACCTGGTTTATGCAATTCTTTTTCTCTAGAATCTATTGTGTTCCGCGTAAACACAGTGTTCTCACAGGGATATCCTAACTTATGATCGCTAGCAAAAATTAAATTATTTATATATATAAAATAAATCGTTTAACACGTTGTTGTTACCGTGTAAAGATGTCACGCTCGTTCGAAGTGTAGAGAGAAAAGAAAGCAAAAAAACGCGGAAATAGCTTACATGTTGCAGCGGGATGTAAAGGGTGATTTTTTAGCTGGTTTGGTTTTGGCAACACTGGTTTTGACAGCTGACGTATGTTTAGTACCTTGTGTCACTGTCAAACAGCTTCAGTTTGGTTTGCAATTTAACCATGGATCGTCTTACAAATGAACAACGCTTGCAAATTATTGAATTTTACTATCAAAATTCGTGCTCGGTTCGAAATGTTCATCGCGCGCTGCTTCCATTTTATGATCGGCATTCTCGACCTTCTGAGCAGTCTATTCGGAAGATTGTGACCAAATTTACTTTGTTGGACATTAAACCACCAACACGTTTACGTACTGTGCGTATTGAAGAAAATATTGCGGCCGTATCAGCTAGTGTGACAGAAGACCGCGAAATGTCGATTCGGCGCCGTTCCCAGCAGTTAAGCCTTTGTTACAGCACTACGTGGAAAATTTTGCGGAAGGATTTGGGCGTAAAGCCTTTTAAGATACAGCTGGTGCAAGAACTAAAGCCAGCCGACCTACCACAACGCCGAATTTTTGGTGAATGGGCTCTTGGAAAGCTGGCCGAGGATCCGCTTTTTTATCGAAAAATTGTGTTCAGCGATGAGGCTCATTTTTGGTTGAATGGGTACGTAAATAAGCAAAATTGCCGCATTTGGAGTGAAGATCAGCCAGAAGCATTGCAACAGCTACCAATGCATCCCGAAAAAGCCACTGTTTGGTGCGGTTTATGGGCCGGCGGCATTATTGGGCCATATTTCTTCAAAGATGATGCGAATCGCAGCGTTACTGTCAATGGTGAACGCTACCGAGCGATGATAACAAACTTTTTTTTGCCAGAAATGGAAGTTCTTGACTTGCATGATATGTGGTTTCAACAAGACGGTGCCACATGCCACACAGCACGCGAAACAATGGCGCAATTGCGAGGCGAGTTTGGTGAACAGTTAATTTCACGTTTCGGGCCGGTCAATTGGCCGCCTAGATCGTGCGATTTGACACCATTAGATTATTTTTTGTGGGGGTATGCCAAGGCTAATGTGTATAGGGACAAGCCCGCTTCGATTGACGCACTGGAAGCCAACATCCTTGCATTCATTCGTGAGATACCGGCCGATATGTGTGAAAGAGTATGCCAAAATTGGACTCAGCGGATAAGCTACCTGAGACGCAGCCGCGGTCAACATTTGCATGAAATTATCTTTAAACATTAAATTGCAAGGTTCAAACTATCGATTCAAATAAATATTTCATTCATTTTTTCGAATTTTTTGCGTTTTTTTTTTAAAAAAAGTTCTAAACCTCTTAAAAAATCACCCGTTATTTTTGCTAATTTTTGGGCTCAGGAACCGCTGGCGTTGAAATGAATGGAATGAAGCCTGCTGCTGTTCGTCACAATAAATCCTTGTGATGTCTCTAGCTTTGTTGTAAGCGAAGTTAGAGGGGCGGGCGGGGGAGGGGATCAAAATGGTCTGCGTTGGTTCGTGTAAATAAGAGTGTTTTGCCAAAGTTGCTAAAGAACTTGGCTAGGCACAACCGTGCCCCTTAATTAGAAAAATAACTTAAACAATCCGGAGGGAATTACGGGACTAAACAATTCGCCAGCAAATTCGGTTCTAAACTCAGCCGGAGACACCTAAAACGGTCTTCCTATGCTGCGTTATTCATCAGGATACAGTCCAATCAGAAGGCGCTATTATTTAACTCTACGCCGCATAATTCTCAATGAGATTTTTCCATTAACAACTTGTACTACCTCCTAAAACGGGAAATCAGGATACAACTAAAATTCCCTCAAACGCAATTAAACAGAAATTTAGAATATTTTTAATTGAAAATTAATTTAAAAAATCAACAATTACACATCAGTAAATTATCGTAATGAATAATTTAATAATAATTAAAAACAAAAATATTTCCAAATTAAATCACATTCATGTCATTTAATTAAACTATTGTCCTACTACGGTTGCCTTTCTCATTAAGATAATAATTTCATTATATTAATTTATACTGCGTTTAGCTTTCAAGAGCGAAATATTAATGAAAATTTTTGAAATATCACACAAATCGATCTCTGGAAGCTCGCGGGGAATAAATCAGAAATAATCAATTTCGTAAATCTCTCAATTTCGGGTTGAATTGTTGCAATTAGATTGGGGATGAAAATTTATAATAAATTGTTAGTCGACGAGGCATTTATTGAAAATCTTATTTCCATGCTACTAACCCCCCTCGCTGCATACACTCGAAACACACAGAAAACAAAAAACACCACCGCATTCTCGACCATAGTTTTTGAAGCGCGCCAATGTGCAACCGCAAAGTTATTATGCGCATTTTAATTGAGAATTTTAATCACGTTTTGCAATTAATTTGAGCCCATTATTAGCAGTCCGTGCTTAATAGATGGCACATCTATGCAAATTACAAATGCACTGGAACTGGCACTGGCACTGGCGGTAGTCGGCGGCAAGGAAGAAGGATGGAGAGCACTTTTGAAATGGACACATTGGACGGACACCCTGGCAAAGGTGGGTGCAATATGCGAAAACACAATTGATCGGTGGTGGCTGATTGGGTTGCATTAATTGTTCTGGTCTAATGATGGAGAACTAACCGGCCGGTGAGGACCAAGGACCAATTTCGATCGATCTATTATTTTACATCCTAAATGAGTTAGTGGGGTTAGTAGTGGTGATTTTCGACCCATTTTGAATTATATTCAACTGTCAGTTGTGAGAAGTGACTAAAATCGACTTTTTGCGGGGACAACTAGATAATTAGGATTTATATGCTTTGAACAAATTTGTTCACATTATTATAGTTTAGATTTTTCTAAATTTGAAATGACTGCAATGTTTCAAGCTTTGTGTTGCTTACTACAGTGTTGTGTAAAATTTTACGGCTTTTTAGTGAATAATTTGTTTTACTCATGACTTCAAACGCATATAAGAACGTCTCAAACCTTTCTGCAACACACTAATCGGCACGTACCAGTGTGGCTTCCGGCCCGGCAGATCAACTGTAGACCAAATCTTCACACTAAGGCAAATCCTGGAAAAGATCAACGAGTTTCAAGTCGAGATACACCATCTCTTCATCGACTTTAAAGCCGCATATGACAGCATTCATCGTCAGGAGCTTTTTGTGGCGATGGCCGAATTCGGGATCCCGTCAAAACTGATCCAGATGTGTCGCGTGACACTAGATAACACGCGATGCAATGTGCAGTTTGGCAGCAGCTCATCTGAACCACAGATGAGGAATTAACCAGATAATCAACTCTGCAATCCCCTATCACTTTCAACCCGCAAAAAATATTTAATAACGGCCGCAAAATCCTCTCTCAATTTTCCCATCTGTGAATACGTGTGAGCCAGACACATGAAGTTAGATCTAATTTACTAGATTACCCGCCAAAAATAATTGTGGGGAGTTTTGCAATATATCCAAATCGCAACAACAAAACAGCTGGTCACGGCGGATGTGTTGGGAAATAGGAACTTCTGCGAAGTGTTGAGTTTATGTGATTCAACTTTCATAGCTATTTAATATAAGTGTTTATAAAGAAACAAAAAAATAGTTACCCAATAAAGTTGCTACAATTTAGTTGGAATATTTTTTGCGATTATAAGAAATAGTTGTATATTTTTTATCTGCCTTAAAATAAACATTCTTGGATTGTTAATAAATTGAAATAAAATGCATATTTTATTGTATTATTGCATAAATATTACTAAATTAGTAATGTTTGGGTGTAAAATATTTGTAGTAAATAGTTTGCAATAGTTTTTTATATATATATTAAATTCTTTGATTGTTTTCTTATTTATTTATTATTAATTAGCCACTCTTTTATGAAAATAAACAAAACAATTTACTACTACTACTAAAGGGTGATTTTTTAAGAGGTTTAGAACTTTTTTAAAAAAAAAAACACAAAAAATTCGAAAAAATGAATGAAATATTTATTTGAATCGATAGTTTGAACCTTGCAATTTAATGTTTAAAGATAATTTCATGCAAATGTTGACCGCGGCTGCGTCTCAGGTAGCCCATCCGCTGAGTCCAATTTTGGCATACTCTTTCACACATATCGGCCGGTATCTCACGAATGAATGCATGGATGTTGGCTTCCAGTGCGTCAATCGAAGCGGGCTTGTCCCTATACACATTAGCCTTGGCATACCCCCCCAAAAAAAATAATCTAATGGTGTCAAATCGCACGATCTAGGCGGCCAATTGACCGGCCCGAAACGTGAAATTAACTGTTCACCAAACTCGCCTCGCAATTGCGCCATTGTTTCGCGTGCTGTGTGGCATGTGGCACCGTCTTGTTGAAACCACATATCATGCAAGTCAAGAACTTCCATTTCGGGCAAAAAAAAGTTTGTTATCATCGCTCGGTAGCGTTCACCATTGACAGTAACGCTGCGATTCGCATCATCTTTGAGGAAATATGGCCCAATAATGCCGCCGGCCCATAAACCGCACCAAACAGTGGCTTTTTCGGGATGCATTGGTAGCTGTTGCAATGCTTCTGGCTGATCTTCACTCCAAATGCGGCAATTTTGCTTATTTACGTACCCATTCAACCAAAAATGAGCCTCATCGCTGAACACAATTTTTCGATAAAAAAGCGGATCCTCGGCCAGCTTTCCAAGAGCCCATTCACCAAAAATTCGGCGTTGTGGTAGGTCGCCTGGCTTTAGTTCTTGCACCAGCTGTATCTTAAAAGGCTTTACGCCCAAATCCTTCCGCAAAATTTTCCACGTAGTGCTGTAACAAAGGCCTAACTGCTGGGAACGGCGCCGAATCGACATTTCGCGGTCTTCTGTCACACTAGCTGATACGGCCGCAATATTTTCTTCAATACGCACAGTACGTAAACGTGTTGGTGGTTTAATGTCCAACAAAGTAAATTTGGTGCGAAATTTGGTCACAATCTTCCGAATAGACTGCTCAGAAGGTCGAGAATGCCGATCATAAAATGGAAGCAGCGCGCGATGAACATTTCGAACCGAGCACGAATTTTGATAGTAAAATTCAATAATTTCCAAACGTTGTTCATTTGTAAGACGATCCATGGTTAAATTGCAAACCAAACTGAAGCTGTTTGACAGTGACACAAGGTACTAAACACACGTCAGCTGTCAAAACCAGTGTTGCCAAAACCAAACCAGCTAAAAAATCACCCTTTACTAGTAAGTGATTGCAAATGTTGTTAAAAAAGTGTTTTCACGTACCAAAAATAATATTTGCAAGGATTTGGATCACGTCATATTAAAAAGCGTTTTAAACCAGTGCCCAATTGTGTAATGCAACGTTTCCATCGAGCACTAAACCGAGATTAAGGTTAATTTGCCCTTAATCCACTTTATATCTGAATTAACCATACAAATTTTAATCTGCTAAACACAAGATTAAAAATAAATCTAGGTAATATACTTCGTTTGCATGAAAATTCGGGTTGCGAACACACTCTATACAACTCTATACTACTCTCAACATGTCTCATACCTTTTTTTGAATTGCAATGTTGTTCGTTCTAGCTACCCCAATGTTCATTAAGCACTGACAGCGGTGTTTTCTGTATATGCGACTTCTCCCGGTCAATGCGACCATTAAAACATTGATATTGGTTTGAAGAATAAAATGGTGTGCTAATAATATTTTCATTCTTTTTCCACTCATTAAACTATACCAACCAATTTTACTTTTTTTCGCTTTGTTTGGCGTTCAAGAAAAAAACATCTGTTCCCTTTTGAAATGTCAATTACGTTCTTAATTTTGTAGCTTAAGAGAGCCAAACATCAGATTAATCTATTTTCTTCGGTGGAAACGCTGAAAGATTAATTTTTAATTTTTTGTGCTTAATTTCGGCTTATGTTAGGGTGGAAACGTAGCATAAAAGTACCTAAATGCTTCAATACAACCATCCGTAAGAAAATTCGTGTTTGTAAAGTTATACTTAAAGTTATTGTCAACCGAAAATGTATGATCAACTTTTTTGTTATATATTAGTCACATTAATCAATATTATTTTGATTATTTTTCATTTAAAATTAGAATAAATTGGTTAAAACATAGCTTCATTCTCAATATTATAATATTTTTATATATTATTAGTTGTGTGGTAAGTATGTTTTTATCAATCCATATTCACCGCATATTGACCATGTTTATTTTACACACCCAAATTGTGAGTTGTAATCTGCTGAAATTCATCAACTGTTCCCAACTTCTTGCTATAAAAAATGACATTCCTTGGCGGCAGCCATTAGCCCCATATAATTCGATTTATGTGTGCGTGATTCCCATTTGATTTGCACGTAAAAGCCCATATAAGTGCAAATTATGTGGGGCTTATCAGTTCGACTTAGCTTGTAGGCAAGGTGAGAGATTCGCTCTCGAGTTGACTATCTGGTTAATTCCTCATCTGTGATCTGAACTCTTTCAATCATGCACCGGATTTCGGCAAGGAGAAGCGCTGTCGTGTGATTTCTTCAATCTTGTTCTTGAGCAGATAGTGCGCAGGGCAGGTGTCAACACGGAAGGCACTATCTTCAACAGATCAGTCCAAATGCTGGGGTATGCGGACGATATAGATATAGATATCATCGGTCGATCCCAGCGTGCCGTGATAGAGGCTTTCACGGCTATTGAAGAACAGGCGACACTAGTTGGCCTTGAAGTGAATGAGGACAAAACTAAATATATGCTATCAACAAAGAAACAATCATCTGTCCACCGACTAGGACAAAATGTCACTGTTGATAGCAGCAACTTCGAGGTAGTTAAGGAGTTCATCTACCTTGGGGTAAACATCAACTCCACAAATGACATCTTAGTGGAGATCAGTCGAAGAATTACCCTAGGAAACCGCTGCTACTTCGGTTTGGCAAAACAAATGAGTTCAAAACTCCTAACTCGAATGACAATGTGCATGCTCTACAGAACGCTTATCCTGCCAGTTCTGCTATACGGCGCCGAGTGCTGGACGATACCATTTTTTCCACCAAATTTTCAGTGGAAAATCAGTGTGAAATATACCAAAAATGAATAGATCTGTTTTGATCTATAAACAAAGACTTGGACTGATTTGTGACAAGTGATTTTATTTACAAATTTCCAAAGCTTAAATACTATTTTTCTTACACCTAGATCGTGGGAATACATTTTTAGAGTTGGGAAAATTGGGAATTTGCTTATCAGCGTCAGACGAAATCCGATACAATGTCTGGGCTTGGGGCAGGTGTCTATTTTATTGTATGAAATGTGCGAAACTTAATGTGCTTAAGGTGAAAATATTGAATCGTGCATTTGGGAATGAGTGTGTTGGGAAAATCTAATAGGAAGGTCAGATTGCGTAGACTTAAGTTTCAACATTCTCCCCGGCGTTGAGATCCTGGAGCTCAAATACTATGTTTTTTGGATTAAGATCTATCTTGTTTTTTCTTCTTTGGGAAAATATGACAAAAATCAGCAACAAAACAGCAAAAAACGATATGTATCCAATGGTGTATTGATGTATGTCATGATGAGTTAATAAGTTTGGTAGGTTTTGTTGAGTTTTTTGATCTGCAATCTTCTTAATTAATAGGGCTAGGTCATCATCTCCGCGAATGATGGATTCATTTACTTCAATCGTCTCCTGAAGATTATCTTGAAGTGATTTTCTAAGTGGTATTCCTAAGAGCTGACTAAGGTTTAGAGCTGGTAAAAATGAGAACGATGAGTTTGCTGTGTAGAAATTGTGAGAATTGATTGTCATTGTTGGTTGCTTTATGGCACAATTTTGGGCCAATTTTAATAGTCCTACTCCAAGTAACTTGGTGCTGCTTATATCGGATCCACACACTATAGAAATAGTTTCTTCTTGTTGAAAGGCGAAGATCCAGTGATTCGGGTTGTGTAATTGGATCCACATCTTTCCTGGACTGGTAGTTTTGATGGTACAGAAAGGTGATAACTGTTTTCTGTGATTGAGCAAATGTATTTCACACTGATTTTCCACTGAATGTGTGTTAAAAATTGGATGGCGTTGCTTGCAGATATATTTCCGCTCATCGATTTGTAGACATCCTTGGTATTCGACTTGTGAAACTGGAAAGTATTGGTCTCTATATGGGGTTATGGCCAGAAACGATGTCGATGGTTGTATGAATACGAAAGAGCCGTTGTGTGGAACAGGTAATGGTAGCAGTTTGAACAGCATGAAGACTTGGTTGCCTTCACTCTTAAAAGTTCGTATAACTTTGGTAGATTGTGCTCATCGTATCCAGGCAAGGTTAAGTTGGGTGGTATATCTTTCCGGATTTTGTTGAGCTCCTTGTATAGTTGGCTTGGTGATAAAAGGAGTGAACTAATTCTTCCTTGGTGAGTATCAGTCACTGCCTCGAGAATCGCTAGTTGAGTCCGTTGAAATCTGTCTATTAACTTAGACACATAAATTGTAACTGAGCTAAGTACTTCTGCTTCTATTAGTGTTTGGTTGAGGGTATCGACAGCGTGGTGCGTTTGAGTCAATTGTTGTAAGAATGGGGGTCCATGGAACCACATGCAGGACCTTATTAGTTGCTCTGGAAATAAGCCCCGAGATAGTAGATCCGCTGGATTAAGATCAGTGTTGACGAATTTCCATTGGCCTTTCCTAGTTTCGTCTTGAATGATGGAAACACGATTAGCTACGAATGTTTGCAAGGGCGATTGCGTGTGTATCCATGTTAATACAATTCGTGAGTCCGTCCAGAAAGTGGTTTCCTTGATTTCGATTGGTAAGTTTTCTTTCACAAACTTTATCAATTTTGTCATGAGTTTAGCGGCACATAGTTCCAGACGGGGTATGGTCTGTTGTTTGATTGGGGCTACACGGGATTTTGAGCATACCAATTGTACACTGACTTCTCCTCGATGATTTGTAGACTTCAGATATACTACGGCTCCGTATGCCCGCTGAGAAGCGTCGGAGAAAGCATGAAGCTCCGCACTAGTTGAATCTGCTAACATTATGTGCCGTGGTATCTTTAGGTTGTTGAGTTGGAGCAGGCTCTTTCTAAAGGCAGTCCATTTAGTGTGCATCGACATTGGTAATGCAGCGTCCCAATCTAATTTTGAGATCCATAACTCTTGTATAAATACTTTGGCTAGTATAACTACTGGACCCATAATTCCCATTGGATCGAAAATATGAGCAGTGTCCGCCAATATTGATCGCTTCGTCACCCTTGTTGCTTCTGTCCATTTAGTTTTGATGAGGAATTGATCCGATGACGGCAACCAGGTCATACCAAGAGTTTTAACTGATCCTTCCTTTTGATCGGGTAGCACATTTTCCGCTTCACAGTCTGCCTTGGGTATATCCGCAAGGAGTGCTGGTGTATTTGAACACCATTTTCGCAGATGAAATTGTCCTTCTGCTAGTAAACCTGTAAGCTCCTTCTTCATGCGAAGAGCCTTATTGAGGTCGTTGGTGCCCGTTAAGATATCATCCATGTAGATATCTTGCTGAATAATGGTCGCTGCCAGTGTATGCCTGCTATCTGCTGTTTCGGCCAAATCTTGAAGACATCTTATCGCTAGGTAAGGTGCAGATTTGGTTCCGTAGGTAACGGTGTTTAGCTGATAAACCTTCAGTGGTTGATTCGCAGTATCTCTCCAAATGATATGCTGGAACTGTTTGCTGTAGTCATCCATCAATATTTGGCGATACATCTTGGAGATGTCGGTCGTAAATACATACGTATGGACTCTGAAGCGTAGAAGAATGGAGAGTAGGTCATTCTGCAATGCTGGTCCAGTGTGCAAAATATCGTTGAGTGATATATTCGTTGATGTCTTTGAGGATCCATCGAATACCACCCGTAACTTTGTGGTACTGCTTTCTGGCCTCAGCACGCAATGGTGTGGTAGAAAGAAATTAGGGGTTTTTATTGATTTTCCATCAACTTCCTTCATATGACCTAATTCGATATATTCCGTCATGAACTCAGAATACTGTTGACGAATTAGCGGCAGTTTACTCAATCTCTTCTCCAAGCTGAGAAATCTTCGAGTAGCTATTTCCCTCGATTCCCCAAGACTGCTTGGGTTATGTTTGAACGGCAGCTTCACAATATAACGACCAGAATTTGTTCTTTTTGTTGATGTTGTGAACACTTCCTCACACTGCCGATCCACTTTTGACAATTGCTTTTGTTTAAATGCAGATGTAACTGGAGCTTCCTCCAAGTTCCAAAACCGTTCCACCAGATTATCCAATGATGAAGTGTCGACTCCGATGCCGCAAAATAATGTTGATGGTACTTCAAATGTAGTCCTTCCAATGACTACCCATCCCAGTAAAGTATTCTGCAACGTGGGCCCTCCGTTATTGATTTTTATCTGTCCTATCGACAGAAGCTCGGGATAAAGTTCTGCTCCGATGAGAATATCCACTTCTTGAGGTTGGTTAAACGTTTGATCGGCTAGTTTGATATTCTTTGGTAGTCGCCATTGACTATTATCGACGTATTGGCTGGGTTGCCTGGATGTTATCGTTTTCAGCACATAAACTTGTAAATTTGTACTGTAGCCAGTAACGCGTGACTGAAGGTACAGATTCACTGTCTTACTGACCTGGATAGGGTAATCTCCCATTCCAGAAACTTGCAATGATTCATGTTTAGAAGCTAGCCCAAGTTGATTTGCTAGTTTTTCGGTGATGAAACTCATTTGCGATCCCGAATCCAGCAATGCTCTTGCCTTGGTAGGACTGTTATTCCGTGAAAGAACATTAATTACAGCTGTTCCCAGGAAAACATATTTTGATACCATATCGTCTGAATTAGTTGTTGACAAGCTAGTTCTATTGTCGATTGTTGGTATTTGAGTGTTCATTTGTTTCTCTTTAACCTCTGGTGTTTGGATATGGAGCAGTGTGTGGTGAAATTTCTCGCATTTAGTGCAATGTCCCGAAGTACAATTTGAGGTTTGATGACCGAATCTTAAGCAATTGAAGCATCTGCTCAACACCTTCACTTGCTTGAGTCTTTCCACTGGCGTGAGTTGTAGAAATTTGGGACATTTGAAAATGGGATGATTATGTTCATCGCAAATGGCACATCTAATACCTGTCTCTTTCTTCGCTGCAAGAGTTACTCGCGCCAATCGTTTGGTATCATCGACATTTAATTTGTTGGTTTTAGTACCCAGTGCCTCCAATGATTGGAATCTAGTCTCCAAAAATGAAAGGAACTCATGGAAACTGGGTAGCGCCTTCGGTTTCTTCAGGGATTGTTCCCAAATGGTCAGTGTGTTTCGATCCAACTTCCTCAGAAGTATATTCATTAAAAGTGGATCCCAATTTGATGTCTCGATTTCGAGGTTTTGCAGACTCAATAGGCATTCCAATGTCGTGTCGTGCAATGATTTTATTTGACTCGCTCCTTCGTGCTGAATTACGGGCTGGGCCATAAGCTTATTTATTAAAGCGGTGACTAACAGCCGTGTATTTTCATACCGCTCTGTGATTACTTTCCACGCAGCAATATAGTTGGCGTCAGAGGTTGTGAAGTGCCGAATTAATTTCTCGGCTTCCCCAGTAAGTGTTGTCTTAAGATAGAACAACTTCTGGCAGTTAGCAATTGGTTGATTATGCACTAATTCAGTGAACAAGTCACTATACTGTCGCCACTGTAGGTAGTCCCCATCGAACTTCGGTAGGGTGATTTTAGGTAAATTCAATGTGGCGCTAGGCATGCTTATTGCAGATGTCGATGTAGCTTGGGATGTCATTCGATGAGTTGTTAACTCTTCTAGTCGTGTGGATAACGCAATCATATTGCTGTTTACTTTATCCTCCAACGTTAGATATCCCTCCAATTGGTATTCTTCTGCATGAGTGTCTTCTAATAGTTCTGCGATTTGTTGATGTATTTCCTCTATTTGGCCCCAATATTTATTTATTGTATTTAACTGCAGCTGACAGAACGTAGTAGTCCATGCTTCCATAGACCTTTCGTCAAGCTTGGTAAACACCCGTTGCAATATTTGTGCAATCGACTTCTGCCGTCGAACAATTTTTACCACCTCGGGTATCGGATTGATGCCTGTGTATAGCTCTTCAGTTGATCCAGACAATAGTTGCTTGCCGCTTGTGGGATTCGCATCTTTGTCGTCTGGAATTGAGAGCAAATATTTCTTTATCTCTTCGTAAATCTGCTTTACCTTAGCGAAGGTGTTGCATTGCATATAGGGTGTGTCAGCCTTGACAGAATCTTTTACTCGTTCATGATTCTCGCTGAACTCCAGCCATATGCCTTCGATGAGACTCAATCTCTTGTCCCGGTATGAGCTTGTTTTCCTGCCGGGACCATCTTTTCCAGTGTTTATCTGTAACTTCTGCAGCTCGTCCGATAACGCCTTCTGCCTGGCAATGATGCGGAATACTTCAATCTCATCCATGACTGTAGTTATCCGTTGATATATGTTGTGTTGATACCAGTGTTGTAGCCCTGGTTACGCTTTGATTTATTCTGAGAGTACGATCAGAAAACAACAAAAAAAAAGGAACCAATGTTTGAAGCCCTGGTTACGCTTATTTCGGATAGAATGATTTGCCCCTTACCACTGGTGGGGGGAAGCAAGATCACGTCGGGGTCACCAAAAATGAATAGATCTGTTTTGATCTATAAACAAAGACTTGGACTGATTTGTGACAAGTGATTTTATTTACAAATTGGGACGCTGCATTACCAATGTCGATGCACACTAAATGGACTGCCTTTAGAAAGAGCCTGCTCCAACTCAACAACCTAAAGATACCACGGCACATAATGTTAGCAGATTCAACTAGTGCGGAGCTTCATGCTTTCTCCGACGCTTCTCAGCGGGCATACGGAGCCGTAGTATATCTGAAGTCTACAAATCATCGAGGAGAAGTCAGTGTACAATTGGTATGCTCAAAATCCCGTGTAGCCCCAATCAAACAACAGACCATACCCCGTCTGGAACTATGTGCCGCTAAACTCATGACAAAATTGATAAAGTTTGTGAAAGAAAACTTACCAATCGAAATCAAGGAAACCACTTTCTGGACGGACTCACGAATTGTATTAGCATGGATACACACGCAATCGCCCTTGCAAACATTCGTAGCTAATCGTGTTTCCATCATTCAAGACGAAACTAGGAAAGGCCAATGGAAATTCGTCAACACTGATCTTAATCCAGCGGATCTACTATCTCGGGGCTTATTTCCAGAGCAACTAATAAGGTCCTGCATGTGGTTCCATGGACCCCCATTCTTACAACAAACTCGAGACGACTGGCCAGCACAACCGCAGCTGATAAAAGAAGAAGAGGTGCCCGAAATTAAGCAAATTAAAACAGTCTTAGCAGCAGCGAACACAGGAATGCACTTTCTTGAGCACATCAACCATCGAAATTCTTTCTCAACACTACGAAAAATAACAGCATATGTCATAAGGTTCATAAGTAACCTCAAAAGAGCAAGAACTTACAGGCTTTTGGACAAAGTTCTCTCAGTACAAGAACTAAAAGCAGCCAAAATTGTTATAATTAAACATTTACAAGAAACAGCATTATCGGAAGAGATGAAGTTACTCAAGAAATGCGGACAAGTATCAGGAAAAAGCCGCCTAAGCTCATTGTCACCCTTCCTAGATGACAAAACTATCATTAGAGTGGGAGGGCGTTTGGAAGCGTCCGGTCTCCCATATGATGCCAAACATCAGGTTATTCTACCAAGCTCTCATGTTTTCACCAGATTATTAATGACACAATTGCATTACGATAACCTACATGCAGGACCGCAAGCATTACTCGCTGCATCAAGACAATATTACTGGATTTTGAGAGGGAAACAACTGGCTCAAACCATCGTACACAACTGTATACGCTGTTTTCGAGCAAAACCAAAGGGTATCGAGCAATTAATGGGCAATTTACCCCCCGAAAGAGTTCAACCGTCAAGACCATTTCAAAATGTAGGAGTAGACTTTCTTGGCCCAGTCTACATACATTATAAAATCCGTGGTAAACAACCAACAAAAGCATATGTGTCTGTATTCATATGCTTTTCTACCAAGGCGGTACATCTGGAATTAGTAACGGATCTCACAACACAAGCATTTATTGGAGCACTAAAAAGATTCGTGGCGCGACGAGGATGTCCAGCTAAAATATTTTCGGACAATGCAACAAACTTCATGGGAGCCCGGAATGAATTAAACGAAGTTTACTCAAAAATCTTTGCGAATAAAGGAACAGCAGCTATTAAAAACCACTGCGCCGAAAAATGTATCGAGTGGACACCGATTCCTCCAAGATCACCACATTTCGGCGGTTTATGGGAAGCCGCGGTCAAGTCGGCTAAACACCACATAAAACGGGTATTCTCTGGTGCAGCTTTAACACAAGAAGAATTCACCACTGGTCTTGCGCAAATAGAAGCTGTTCTCAATTCAAGACCATTGACTCCGATGTCTTCAGATCCAAACGATCTAGAGGTTCTCACTCCAGGACATTTTTTAATTGGGGCCCCACTGACAACTATCATCGATCCAGATTACAAGACATCTTCCATCACGCACGTAGCACGCTGGAATCTAGTTACATCAATACACCGAGAGTTTTGGCGTAGATGGAGCAGCGAATACCTGCAAGATATCCAGCAGAAGTATAAGTGGAAGCATCTCCAAGAAGATATCCAACCAGGAACCCTTGTACTAATAAAGGAAGATAACCTACCCCCTCTAAAATGGCTAATGGGAAGAATTATCAGGACACTTCCAGGTCCCGACAAAAGGGCACGGGTAGTCGATATCAAGACATCTAATGGAGAAGTACGAAGATCCATAGCTAAGATCTGTCCACTGCCTTCAGAAATACAGCAAAAACCGCCAAAGGAGTCCCTTACTAAGCCTACAGTAGTATTAAGAACTTCGGGCGTAAATCATCCTCTCAAAGGCAGATTCCTTCCTATAAACACTAGAGCTGATAATTCAGCTCTTAAACGAAAACGTTCAGTATCTTTTACAAATCAACAGCCAAAATTAAACCCACTCAAAACACTTTTAATGGGCTTATTAATAATTGGAACAGCTTTAGCACAAACAGCACCACAAGGTGCAGTGGAAGTTAAAACATTCGATGACAACCCTGGAATATACTTCGAAGACCTAGGTGAAGCTAATTTAATCACTGATGAGTGGAATCTCTTCATTTATATCAACATGTCCAACTATTGGTACGAGTATCAGGGACTCAAAGATGGCGTCAATAGATTGAAACAAAAATGTGAAACTTTGCAACGACACCCAACTATCATTTGTAACCCAATTATCATGCAACTAGAACAACAACTACAGGAATCTGAAGCCTTGAACGATATCTTGAAACATAGAAATGGTGTAGCTATACGGACAAAACGATCTCCATTTGATATTATCGGCACGATCGCAAACAAATTGTTCGGTATTCTGGATCAAGATTATGCACATTTCATTGAAGATAACATCGAAAAGGCAAACCAGAACGAGAAACACCTACTGGAATTGAGCAAGAACCAAACATCTATTATCGAATCAACAGCAAACGTTCTCAACAAGTCTATAACTGCAATAAGTACCCAGTTCATTATTGTGAAACAACAATTGACTCAAACGCACCACGCTGTCGATACCCTCAACCAAACACTAATAGAAGCAGAAGTACTTAGCTCAGTTACAATTTATGTGTCTAAGTTAATAGACAGATTTCAACGGACTCAACTAGCGATTCTCGAGGCAGTTACTGATACTCACCAAGGAAGAATTAGTTCACTCCTTTTATCACCAAGCCAACTGTACAAGGAGCTCAACAAAATCCGGAAAGATATACCACCCAACTTAACCTTGCCTGGATACGATGAGCACAATCTACCAAAGTTATACGAACTTTTAAGAGTGAAGGTCCGTGTAACCTCGGCCACAATACTGTTTCTCGTCAAACTACCACTGTTAGGCAACCAAGTCTTCATGCTGTTCAAACTGCTACCATTACCTGTTCCACACAACGGCTCTTTCGTATTCATACAACCATCGACATCGTTTCTGGCCATAACCCCATATAGAGACCAATACTTTCCAGTTTCACAAGTCGAATACCAAGGATGTCTACAAATCGATGAGCGGAAATATATCTGCAAGCAACGCCATCCAATTTTTAACACACATTCAGTGGAAAATCAGTGTGAAATACATTTGCTCAATCACAGAAAACAGTTATCACCTTTCTGTACCATCAAAACTACCAGTCCAGGAAAGATGTGGATCCAATTACACAACCCGAATCACTGGATCTTCGCCTTTCAACAAGAAGAAACTATTTCTATAGTGTGTGGATCCGATATAAGCAGCACCAAGTTACTTGGAGTAGGACTATTAAAATTGGCCCAAAATTGTGCCATAAAGCAACCAACAATGACAATCAATTCTCACAATTTCTACACAGCAAACTCATCGTTCTCATTTTTACCAGCTCTAAACCTTAGTCAGCTCTTAGGAATACCACTTAGAAAATCACTTCAAGATAATCTTCAGGAGACGATTGAAGTAAATGAATCCATCATTCGCGGAGATGATGACCTAGCCCTATTAATTAAGAAGATTGCAGATCAAAAAACTCAACAAAACCTACCAAACTTATTAACTCATCATGACATACATCAATACACCATTGGATACATATCGTTTTTTGCTGTTTTGTTGCTGATTTTTGTCATATTTTCCCAAAGAAGAAAAAACAAGATAGATCTTAATCCAAAAAACATAGTATTTGAGCTCCAGGATCTCAACGCCGGGGAGAATGTTGAAACTTAAGTCTACGCAATCTGACCTTCCTATTAGATTTTCCCAACACACTCATTCCCAAATGCACGATTCAATATTTTCACCTTAAGCACATTAAGTTTCGCACATTTCATACAATAAAATAGACACCTGCCCCAAGCCCAGACATTGTATCGGATTTCGTCTGACGCTGATAAGCAAATTCCCAATTTTCCCAACTCTAAAAATGTATTCCCACGATCTAGGTGTAAGAAAAATAGTATTTAAGCTTTGGAAATTTGTAAATAAAATCACTTGTCACAAATCAGTCCAAGTCTTTGTTTATAGATCAAAACAGATCTATTCATTTTTGGTGACCCCGACGTGATCTTGCTTCCCCCCACCAGTGGTAAGGGGCAAATCATTCTATCCGAAATAAGCGTAACCAGGGCTTCAAACATTGGTTCCTTTTTTTTTTGTTGTTTTCTGATCGTACTCTCAGAATAAATCAAAGCGTAACCAGGGCTACAACACTGGTATCAACACAACATATATCAACGGATAACTACAGTCATGGATGAGATTGAAGTATTCCGCATCATTGCCAGGCAGAAGGCGTTATCGGACGAGCTGCAGAAGTTGCAGATAAACACTGGAAAAGATGGTCCCGGCAGGAAAACAAGCTCATACCGGGACAAGAGATTGAGTCTCATCGAAGGCATATGGCTGGAGTTCAGCGAGAATCATGAACGAGTAAAAGATTCTGTCAAGGCTGACACACCCTATATGCAATGCAACACCTTCGCTAAGGTAAAGCAGATTTACGAAGAGATAAAGAAATATTTGCTCTCAATTCCAGACGACAAAGATGCGAATCCCACAAGCGGCAAGCAACTATTGTCTGGATCAACTGAAGAGCTATACACAGGCATCAATCCGATACCCGAGGTGGTAAAAATTGTTCGACGGCAGAAGTCGATTGCACAAATATTGCAACGGGTGTTTACCAAGCTTGACGAAAGGTCTATGGAAGCATGGACTACTACGTTCTGTCAGCTGCAGTTAAATACAATAAATAAATATTGGGGCCAAATAGAGGAAATACATCAACAAATCGCAGAACTATTAGAAGACACTCATGCAGAAGAATACCAATTGGAGGGATATCTAACGTTGGAGGATAAAGTAAACAGCAATATGATTGCGTTATCCACACGACTAGAAGAGTTAACAACTCATCGAATGACATCCCAAGCTACATCGACATCTGCAATAAGCATGCCTAGCGCCACATTGAATTTACCTAAAATCACCCTACCGAAGTTCGATGGGGACTACCTACAGTGGCGACAGTATAGTGACTTGTTCACTGAATTAGTGCATAATCAACCAATTGCTAACTGCCAGAAGTTGTTCTATCTTAAGACAACACTTACTGGGGAAGCCGAGAAATTAATTCGGCACTTCACAACCTCTGACGCCAACTATATTGCTGCGTGGAAAGTAATCACAGAGCGGTATGAAAATACACGGCTGTTAGTCACCGCTTTAATAAATAAGCTTATGGCCCAGCCCGTAATTCAGCACGAAGGAGCGAGTCAAATAAAATCATTGCACGACACGACATTGGAATGCCTATTGAGTCTGCAAAACCTCGAAATCGAGACATCAAATTGGGATCCACTTTTAATGAATATACTTCTGAGGAAGTTGGATCGAAACACACTGACCATTTGGGAACAATCCCTGAAGAAACCGAAGGCGCTACCCAGTTTCCATGAGTTCCTTTCATTTTTGGAGACTAGATTCCAATCATTGGAGGCACTGGGTACTAAAACCAACAAATTAAATGTCGATGATACCAAACGATTGGCGCGAGTAACTCTTGCAGCGAAGAAAGAGACAGGTATTAGATGTGCCATTTGCGATGAACATAATCATCCCATTTTCAAATGTCCCAAATTTCTACAACTCACGCCAGTGGAAAGACTCAAGCAAGTGAAGGTGTTGAGCAGATGCTTCAATTGCTTAAGATTCGGTCATCAAACCTCAAATTGTACTTCGGGACATTGCACTAAATGCGAGAAATTTCACCACACACTGCTCCATATCCAAACACCAGAGGTTAAAGAGAAACAAATGAACACTCAAATACCAACAATCGACAATAGAACTAGCTTGTCAACAACTAATTCAGACGATATGGTATCAAAATATGTTTTCCTGGGAACAGCTGTAATTAATGTTCTTTCACGGAATAACAGTCCTACCAAGGCAAGAGCATTGCTGGATTCGGGATCGCAAATGAGTTTCATCACCGAAAAACTAGCAAATCAACTTGGGCTAGCTTCTAAACATGAATCATTGCAAGTTTCTGGAATGGGAGATTACCCTATCCAGGTCAGTAAGACAGTGAATCTGTACCTTCAGTCACGCGTTACTGGCTACAGTACAAATTTACAAGTTTATGTGCTGAAAACGATAACATCCAGGCAACCCAGCCAATACGTCGATAATAGTCAATGGCGACTACCAAAGAATATCAAACTAGCCGATCAAACGTTTAACCAACCTCAAGAAGTGGATATTCTCATCGGAGCAGAACTTTATCCCGAGCTTCTGTCGATAGGACAGATAAAAATCAATAACGGAGGGCCCACGTTGCAGAATACTTTACTGGGATGGGTAGTCATTGGAAGGACTACATTTGAAGTACCATCAACATTATTTTGCGGCATCGGAGTCGACACTTCATCATTGGATAATCTGGTGGAACGGTTTTGGAACTTGGAGGAAGCTCCAGTTACATCTGCATTTAAACAAAAGCAATTGTCAAAAGTGGATCGGCAGTGTGAGGAAGTGTTCACAACATCAACAAAAAGAACAAATTCTGGTCGTTATATTGTGAAGCTGCCGTTCAAACATAACCCAAGCAGTCTTGGGGAATCGAGGGAAATAGCTACTCGAAGATTTCTCAGCTTGGAGAAGAGATTGAGTAAACTGCCGCTAATTCGTCAACAGTATTCTGAGTTCATGACGGAATATATCGAATTAGGTCATATGAAGGAAGTTGATGGAAAATCAATAAAAACCCCTAATTTCTTTCTACCACACCATTGCGTGCTGAGGCCAGAAAGCAGTACCACAAAGTTACGGGTGGTATTCGATGGATCCTCAAAGACATCAACGAATATATCACTCAACGATATTTTGCACACTGGACCAGCATTGCAGAATGACCTACTCTCCATTCTTCTACGCTTCAGAGTCCATACGTATGTATTTACGACCGACATCTCCAAGATGTATCGCCAAATATTGATGGATGACTACAGCAAACAGTTCCAGCATATCATTTGGAGAGATACTGCGAATCAACCACTGAAGGTTTATCAGCTAAACACCGTTACCTACGGAACCAAATCTGCACCTTACCTAGCGATAAGATGTCTTCAAGATTTGGCCGAAACAGCAGATAGCAGGCATACACTGGCAGCGACCATTATTCAGCAAGATATCTACATGGATGATATCTTAACGGGCACCAACGACCTCAATAAGGCTCTTCGCATGAAGAAGGAGCTTACAGGTTTACTAGCAGAAGGACAATTTCATCTGCGAAAATGGTGTTCAAATACACCAGCACTCCTTGCGGATATACCCAAGGCAGACTGTGAAGCGGAAAATGTGCTACCCGATCAAAAGGAAGGATCAGTTAAAACTCTTGGTATGACCTGGTTGCCGTCATCGGATCAATTCCTCATCAAAACTAAATGGACAGAAGCAACAAGGGTGACGAAGCGATCAATATTGGCGGACACTGCTCATATTTTCGATCCAATGGGAATTATGGGTCCAGTAGTTATACTAGCCAAAGTATTTATACAAGAGTTATGGATCTCAAAATTAGATTGGGACGCTGCATTACCAATGTCGATGCACACTAAATGGACTGCCTTTAGAAAGAGCCTGCTCCAACTCAACAACCTAAAGATACCACGGCACATAATGTTAGCAGATTCAACTAGTGCGGAGCTTCATGCTTTCTCCGACGCTTCTCAGCGGGCATACGGAGCCGTAGTATATCTGAAGTCTACAAATCATCGAGGAGAAGTCAGTGTACAATTGGTATGCTCAAAATCCCGTGTAGCCCCAATCAAACAACAGACCATACCCCGTCTGGAACTATGTGCCGCTAAACTCATGACAAAATTGATAAAGTTTGTGAAAGAAAACTTACCAATCGAAATCAAGGAAACCACTTTCTGGACGGACTCACGAATTGTATTAACATGGATACACACGCAATCGCCCTTGCAAACATTCGTAGCTAATCGTGTTTCCATCATTCAAGACGAAACTAGGAAAGGCCAATGGAAATTCGTCAACACTGATCTTAATCCAGCGGATCTACTATCTCGGGGCTTATTTCCAGAGCAACTAATAAAGTCCTGCATGTGGTTCCATGGACCCCCATTCTTACAACAAACTCGAGACGACTGGCCAGCACAACCGCAGCTGATAAAAGAAGAAGAGGTGCCCGAAATTAAGCAAATTAAAACATTCGATGACAACCCTGGAATATACTTCGAAGACCTAGGTGAAGCTAATTTAATCACTGATGAGTGGAATCTCTTCGTTTATATCAACATGTCCAACTATTGGTACGAGTATCAGGGACTCAAAGATGGCGTCAATAGATTGAAACAAAAATGTGAAACTTTGCAACGACACCCAACTATCATTTGTAACCCAATTATCATGCAACTAGAACAACAACTACAGGAATCTGAAGCCTTGAACGATATCTTGAAACATAGAAATGGTGTAGCTATACGGACAAAACGATCTCCATTTGATATTATCGGCACGATCGCAAACAAATTGTTCGGTATTCTGGATCAAGATTATGCACATTTCATTGAAGATAACATCGAAAAGGCAAACCAGAACGAGAAACACCTACTGGAATTGAGCAAGAACCAAACATCTATTATCGAATCAACAGCAAACGTTCTCAACAAGTCTATAACTGCAATAAGTACCCAGTTCATTATTGTGAAACAACAATTGACTCAAACGCACCACGCTGTCGATACCCTCAACCAAACACTAATAGAAGCAGAAGTACTTAGCTCAGTTACAATTTATGTGTCTAAGTTAATAGACAGATTTCAACGGACTCAACTAGCGATTCTCGAGGCAGTTACTGATACTCACCAAGGAAGAATTAGTTCACTCCTTTTATCACCAAGCCAACTGTACAAGGAGCTCAACAAAATCCGGAAAGATATACCACCCAACTTAACCTTGCCTGGATACGATGAGCACAATCTACCAAAGTTATACGAACTTTTAAGAGTGAAGGTCCGTGTAACCTCGGCCACAATACTGTTTCTCGTCAAACTACCACTGTTAGGCAACCAAGTCTTCATGCTGTTCAAACTGCTACCATTACCTGTTCCACACAACGGCTCTTTCGTATTCATACAACCATCGACATCGTTTCTGGCCATAACCCCATATAGAGACCAATACTTTCCAGTTTCACAAGTCGAATACCAAGGATGTCTACAAATCGATGAGCGGAAATATATCTGCAAGCAACGCCATCCAATTTTTAACACACATTCAGTGGAAAATCAGTGTGAAATACATTTGCTCAATCACAGAAAACAGTTATCACCTTTCTGTACCATCAAAACTACCAGTCCAGGAAAGATGTGGATCCAATTACACAACCCGAATCACTGGATCTTCGCCTTTCAACAAGAAGAAACTATTTCTATAGTGTGTGGATCCGATATAAGCAGCACCAAGTTACTTGGAGTAGGACTATTAAAATTGGCCCAAAATTGTGCCATAAAGCAACCAACAATGACAATCAATTCTCACAATTTCTACACAGCAAACTCATCGTTCTCATTTTTACCAGCTCTAAACCTTAGTCAGCTCTTAGGAATACCACTTAGAAAATCACTTCAAGATAATCTTCAGGAGACGATTGAAGTAAATGAATCCATCATTCGCGGAGATGATGACCTAGCCCTATTAATTAAGAAGATTGCAGATCAAAAAACTCAACAAAACCTACCAAACTTATTAACTCATCATGACATACATCAATACACCATTGGATACATATCGTTTTTTGCTGTTTTGTTGCTGATTTTTGTCATATTTTCCCAAAGAAGAAAAAACAAGATAGATCTTAATCCAAAAAACATAGTATTTGAGCTCCAGGATCTCAACGCCGGGGAGAATGTTGAAACTTAAGTCTACGCAATCTGACCTTCCTATTAGATTTTCCCAACACACTCATTCCCAAATGCACGATTCAATATTTTCACCTTAAGCACATTAAGTTTCGCACATTTCATACAATAAAATAGACACCTGCCCCAAGCCCAGACATTGTATCGGATTTCGTCTGACGCTGATAAGCAAATTCCCAATTTTCCCAACTCTAAAAATGTATTCCCACGATCTAGGTGTAAGAAAAATAGTATTTAAGCTTTGGAAATTTGTAAATAAAATCACTTGTCACAAATCAGTCCAAGTCTTTGTTTATAGATCAAAACAGATCTATTCAGGAAAGGAGAGCTAGTATTGGGATCCTTCGGCGGATATTTGGTCATGTATGCGAGGAGGGCAAATGGAGGAGAAGATATAACCACGAACTCTATGAGCTGTAACAAGGTGTGGATGTAGTCTTAAAAGTCAAAAACCGTCAACTACACTGGCTCGGACACATCAAGCGCATGGGAAAACAATGCTCCAGCCAAGAGGATTTTCGCATATCAGCCCTCCAGGTTCCATACAACAAGGAAGACCGAACCTCCGTTGTAAAGACCAAGCCTTCAAACGGACATGAAGCAGACAAATATTTTAATTTGTTTTAGAGTGAACTCCTGATATAACGACGGTGAAGGGACCATACGCAAATGGTCGCTATAGCCGAAGGTCAGATAAAAAAAACAGAAACATTCTCAAATGTTGTGTTTATAGTTTTATTCTTCAAACAGAATTAAAAAGAAAACTTGAATCAGAAGTTGAAGCTACGCTTTCAACAATATCTTAATCTGTACGGTCAAAATGTCATTAACTACATCAATGAAAGTAACCCATTCACAGCAGTTTTCCTCGCAAACTATCCAGTCCATCATCGGTATCCTCAACATGTGCAGTTAAAGGTGAAGAGTTACAGAGTTACCTGCACTGCATGTGCGAAGCATTTGCTTATAGTCTCTGGATTTACTCTTTTCCGTTTTTAAAAAATAAGTGGATAAAGACCCCAACCCAAAAATTAAATGATCTCAAAATAGGAGCAACGAAGTTGCGTGAGCTGTTCCTGCCGCCTGCCGAAAGAGGGTGTTAATCCCTTGACCCAGCGAAGCGGGCCACCAAGGTACTGTTGCTATAGGCGGTTCGATGCTCCGCTCGGGGTATGTGATTTTTGTCAGGCAGGCGCCTATGGCAACAGTACCTGGGTGACACGCAGGATTAAGGGATTTCTACGATAGATTCATGAACCTTATGGACCTTATGCCTGTATACTAAATAGACATAAACATAATGTCCGTTTGAAGCAGACATACTCTCCGTCTTACCTGCTCATCCCGCCTTGTTTTTCATGTTTATTATTGGGGTAATTTTTCATATTTGAGTTGGGGCCATTTTCCATTTGTGCTTAATACATTCTTGGAGCCATTTTTTCATACTTTTGGGGCCATTTTTCATTTTGAAAAATTGATCGAATTATTGGGGCCATTTTTGATTTTTGGTTTGGGACCATTTTTCGTGGGGCAATATTTCAAGTAGTCGTCATCCACGACATTTTATTGGCTTCATAATCAACCGGTTAGCATTTAATATTTGGTAAGCATCGAGGTTTCTTCGACTTACCGACGATAAGTAACTTCCGCTTTACTCCATCCATGCAGCAACTAACACTGTGATACAACATACCACCCACACATTTCGCCCTTTAGAAATAATGTTCTCTTAGGTGTTTATGGAACAACCCCGTTTCATTCGCATAATAATTTTCAGAATTTGAATATCCCTCTCTTAATTTCAAAAAACGTTTGATAAGAATTTAATGCAGTCATTTTGAGAAACACTTGTTGCTTTACCACAAATTTTGTCGATCACAACTGTCAGAACATTTTAAAACTTTCTTTCCAAGTAGGATGCCAAATTGATAAGTCCTTACTTGTAGAATGCGACTGCTCAAATGAATACTTTTACTTCGTTGCGATTTAAACCATATGAGTAGCGAGTGTTCAATGTTTTATATTTTTTAAGAATTTGACTTAAAAACTTGTTGTACAAGGTGGCGCAAAAGTAATCCTCCTATCAGAAAGTGCTATAAATTTTGCGATTGGCCCCTAATGTCAGTTCTGTTTTGACATTTGTGTAGTAAACACATGCGAAATACACGTTAATAAACAATGTTACGCTACACTGCTCCAGAACGCGGAATATTGGTGACTATTTATTTGAGCAATAATCGGTCGGTGACTTTGGCACAACGTGAATTTCGTCGCAGATTTCCTAGCCGTCCAACGCCTACTGGTGAAACACTGCGACGTTTAGCCGCTCGCCTCGAAGAGACTGGCACAACAAGAGATGCTGCCAGGCGTGGCAGACCCCGGAGTAGCCGTTCTGCAGAGAATATTGCTGCTGTAGCCGAAGATGTCATGGAAGCGCTGTCGGCATCGACCAGAAGACGTGCCACGCAAATGGGTATCAGTCGACGGTCTTTACAGCGAATTTTGGTACAAGGTTTGAAGATGTTTCCGTACAAAGTCCAGACGGTGCCATCCTTTATCACCACCAAGAGGAAGATGATTTTTCATCAAAAATAATCATGAGTGATGAGGCCCATTTCCATCTTAGCGGGTACGTAAATAAAATTTACGCTTCTGGGGCACTGAAAATCCGCGTATAACCCACGAAGAGCCATTACACCCGCTCAAGGTCACTGTATTGTGTGCTTTTTTCGCTGGAGGAGCCATCGGACCTTTTTTCTTGGAAAACGTCGCGGGCCAAACGGTTACTGTGAATGGTGAGCGCTACAGAGCAATGATCAACGAGTTCTTTTTGCCGCAACTTGATGAAATGGGATTGGAAAACATGTGGTTCCAACAGGACGGTGCCACAACCGATATGCTGAAGGATGCATTTCCCGGGCGCCTAATCTCCCGTTTTGGCAATTTGCACTGGCCAGCAAGATCGCCTGATTTGACCGCTCCAGACTTCTTTTTATGGGGCTTTTTGAAGTCGCGGGTTTATATCAACAAGCCTCAGACTCTTGCAGCTCTTTAAGACAATATCCGTCAAGAATGTGAGGACCTATCGGCGGAAGTTTTGGCCAAAGTTATGGAAAATGCCATAAAAAGAGCTCAAATGACAATCAACTGTGGCGGCGGCCATTTACATGACATCATATTCTCGACTTGATGTAAAAAAAAATAAAAGACCAAATAAAAATAATCCACAAGAAGAATCAAAGTTTTTCATCTTTTTTTTTAAATTACAGCCAAAAAACATCGGAAAGAATCTCGATTCTTCCAAAACGTAGAAAGAGAGAAATTCAACATATTGAATTCATGACATAAATCTACAATAGATTCCCATAGAATTGGGATTTGATTTTTGACTAAATGTTTTTTTTTTTTTTTAACTTTATTTTTACTATTTTTTTCAATAAAAATAAAAACTTACAAACTAGACAAAAATGATTAAATCTAACTTAAAATTAACAGGACGCTCTAAACTTAACTTTATCACTTAATACTATTACCTTTCGGCCTTATTTAATAATACTTTTTTATTTTGGAAATATGTTTTGATTTTTGCAAGAAATTTTTTTTTTTTTTTCGAAAACTTGCACTCTTTATAATTTTTTTTCTTAAATTACTTAAGAACTACTACCTAAAGCTATACATACAAACAAAAAAACAATTTAAAACTTAAAACTAATGATACTTAAAATTACCAAACTATTACTAATTATAATCGGGGGTGATGTGCACACGCCGCCTCTTCTACAGAGGCACCGCGTGCCCACCCCCCAACACCGTTAGCAGCACCTAGCAGCCGCCAACACAGCGCAATTGCGCCACTGAGGGCCGACGGACACCGAAATGCGTCGGTCGGCCCTCAGTAATACCACACCCTGCAGCCGACATGCAGAGCACAAACCAACCTACTTATGCAACTTAAAAACTAAGAGGAGTTACCTTAAGGTAACGCACCGACCTGGATAGGTATGTCTACCTCATCCAATGTTCCCTCCGCAAGCCGCCAGTATTCGGTGAATTGCGTGTCCGTATACTAAATGGTTTCTCTACAACAGTCAATGAGCGTCTTATAGATGGTGGTGCCATAATGCAGACGATATTCCAAGATTAGTTAGAGAACTAAAGAAAAGTAAATAAGTACGTCAAAAACAAAAGAATAATTGAGCACATGAATGACACCAACATTTGAAGTTGCGTATGCAGCTTAAATCAAACCAATTCAATTTGTTCTGCACGATTCAAAGTAAAATTCGAAGCAACTATTAAATGGCTTAGTTTTTGCTTTGATTGAAATGGACACATTGAACAATAAAAAAAAGGAGAACAGGCTATATCCGTAGAAAAAAAATCAAATCCTTGCAAAAAGCGGACGCTATATACGAAATAGCCGTTATATTCGATGTCGCTATATCAGGATGAATTTGTTCTCCGAATTTGCATCGTAATATCCGCATGGTCATTATAACCAAGGTCGCTATAGGCGAATTTCAGCAAGCAATCAAGCAATTACAAAATTGTGTTCGCACTAAAATTACTAAGCCAAATCACGTGCGAAATTCATATGGAGTACGCAGACAGGAATATATTTCTCAGGCTTAAATGGGGTAAATCCGTACAACTAAAATAAAGAACACATTGTTAGACGTACGCAATTTCTTCCATGTGACAGCTTGCATTAAAGTCTTACGAAAATTGTCTTTTCCATGGTGGAAAAAAAAGAATAAAAAACCACTTAATTAGTGACACGGAACGATCAAACGAGTTCACGCTGTGCCCATGATGGTTTTTTTTTGCCTTACCCGCTATTCCACCTGCGAAGCACAATGGTGACGTCACTAAGCCCAAAATTGCAGCATCCAGCATACTCCCCACAAACACACAGACCAAACAGTCTCGGAGAAAGTCCATCCCTCTCTCTCTTTGGAATAAACGGAACCCTCGAACAAGCAAGGCGAAGAAATTCCCGCTAGCTGCGATTCAGCTTGAGAAGTGCGTCGAAGAACATTAAAAGGTGTTGAAGCGTAGTGCGGTTTATTTAGTCTTCGTAGTTTCATTTCTCATTTTAATTTTAACATTACCTGATTCGTTTTCTTATACATTCTTAACCAGTATTTTAATAGTTTGTGTAACGCGAAATCTCGTCAGAATTCGTATTACAGAATATCATATTATATATACATATATTCAATTTTAATTTGGTAAAGTGAAGGTGTGTATATATTGCGTATATAATAATTGATAAGACATACACTTATCATTACGGGACTGGGAGATTAATGTACCTTCATCGTGTGCGCACATCATGGATACAAATGGGGAATAATGAACAAGTAAGTTTAACATATATGTATATTTTATTTTGTTTTTTACATATATAAATAGACATATACCTACTATTGACACCTACTTCATAATCGATTCACAAATACTTTTTTTTTCTTAACTAATATTTTCGTATAAAATTCTAAATTAACTACATTTTGAAATCGCGATTATATTGTTTTAAATTTACTTAACTAAAAAGGATATTTCCCTTACATTTTATTTCTGAACTACATATTAAATTCTTTAAAGAAAACAGATTCATTAACATACCTACCTACATATATAACGCAGTTACACACTCTACATTTGTTCTATATTTACTTTCCTTTAAATTAGTATTACTATATATATACCTACCATAATTACATAATTAGCTAAGTTTTTCATTTTCCAATATTCAAATTTATAACTAAACTACGTACCTACCTTAAATATTAACAATCCTGAATTTATACTATAAATCTACATGAATACCTAGTCAGATAAGAAAACTGAGAAAGAAATATGTTAATTTAGATATTTACAATATCCCAAAAAGAAATGAACATAGTTAGTTTAATTTTAGTATTGAAGTATTTGAGTTTGAATAAAATGCAATATCTAAACGGAATTTTGAATTTAGTCGGAAAATGATGTGGTAAATGAATTTAAAGGTGAGATTGTCAGGCGATATGAAGGAGTGATCGAAGATGTGTACATAGGGAGGAAATTAAGGGTTCATTTGCAAATAATTGTATAGAACGCGAATGAACAGGTGAGATGGTATTTGTCCATCGTCAATTAGGGTGGGTTACCTTCCCAAACGATAGCATAACCAACTAGCTATTCCAAGCTTTTCTGGACGAGTGCAACTGATCCATTTAGACGCAATAACTACTTTCGTCATATTTTTAAATATTTAAGGCATATGTTTAAGGTGTAGATACTTTATTTTTCATCTTTTCTTCATTATTAATTGGCTAAGCCGTGCCTTGCCAGCGTGCAACCTGCTGCATCTCAGCCATGGAGATTACACCTCGTCGTAGCCCTCTTGACTCTTACACATTTAACTAAACTTTTTACAGGATTTGTAAATATTTTATTCGCAAAATCTGTTTTTAATTTTATTCTAGGAAGTAGTTCGAAGACAATAACATTTCCTGTGAGATGGTTTCCCTAGATAGTGGGAAACAAAGCTGTTCGATAGTCCACGAGAAAAGAAAGATTAAAGTTAAAATCGCCAAAGTTAAAATTGCTTTATTTGGTTTTTAATACAAGTAGACTGTATAAAAATGTGCGATTGCTCCCGTCGATGTCTGCTCAATATCGAACCTCTGCTCTGTTCTCGTTGTTCGAACGAAACCTGCTGCTGCCGCTTGCTCTGTCGTCACTCGGTTGCAACCATCGTTCCTCTTGGGTGCCATCGTTGTAGGTAGCTGGTGTGTTGCGTGGCTGATTGTCGGTTGCAATCACCGCTACGCCGGCTATGAAGTCGTGCTGATGGGCGACTGGCTATGCTATCGTAGACAAAAGCATTCAAAAATTTAAGATATATGGCGATAGTTTGGATCTCTAAATTTGTCATGTCGGTCATAATGGAAGCAATTGACTGAAGCAATGCATCACCCGTGCTGGTGTAGCCTAGACCCCTGATGGTCGAGAACCTACCTACCTACCTACCTACTCGCATATTGAGCGAGTCCGGGCAGTTTAAGAGAATGGGTTTCAGGCCTCCTGTGGTACAGGCATGAAAGCTTCTCCACCCGCTAGCTCAACGATGGGCGGGGATCTTGCTACAAGGCCTGGACTTGGGGTTACATTATATTCAAAAATAGTTACGAAAAAATATATAACACAACTTGTAACCGATTGTCCCCAAAATTAAATTGCGAGGCTTTATGTAATTCACACTATTTTTCCATAGTGGGTGAGAGGTGGAGTTGAAAAGATAAAAATGTTCTCCAATAGCCTGGCCGCCCTTTACCAAACTGAAATATAGTATCCATGGCCGCCGACACGTTCAAATGACGCTTGTCATACTCCTACAATGCTATTTAATCTTCGTGTCCTTTCCTGTTGAGTCCCGACGCACGCGATTTATTGTAATTTATGAGTTATCGAAGACGAAGCAAAATGTCCACAATTCTCGAAACACAATATCCAAATAAAACTAAGGTGTTTTGAATATAGTCAAACAATATTATAACTTTCATTTATTGAACAACCCGAAAATTCAATAATTATATCAATTGAATTCGAATTTATTGCACATAATTGAAGTAAGCAGATTTATTCAATTCAACATCGTAAGCAAAATAGTACATTTTTTTGGAATTCCCTTGGCCCCATCCCAAGTATCCTTAAAAAACAGACCAAAATCATTGAAACAATTTTTGAGGAAATTTGTGTGATTTTCACAAAAAAAAAATTGTATGCGAGGTACCGTTATTTAAAACGAAAAAGCAAAAAATAAATCAACGTTTCGTCCTATAAATACTAATGCGGGTTTTGGCCGTGGAACATGTTTTATTAATTAAAGAGAACTCTCTCTCACCTAAGTGCCCGGCATACAGAGAATGTACACGGCTATTTTCGTTAAATCATTGCAGTAGCACCGCTATTTTCTTGTCAAGATTTCATTTTTTCACCGGTTACATAGGCGTTGTCAGAAAGGAAAATTGTTCCAAAAATTTAGTATCGGACGATTCCATATCAAAACGGGTCTTCAATGTAATGAAATTTGCAGAGGCTTCAACATGTTCAATTGTTGTCGAGTGCACCCTAAACGAAGAGATGGTCGAATTGAACTTCTAAACACTTCGAAATATATTCGATGCACCGCTGATAGGAGAATTAAATTAATTCAATTTCAACTAATTCAACTGTACTATTGATGAGTGCTGCCTACACAAGTAAGTTCAAAGAGTCAATAATTCGATGGAGACTTTTTGTATTATTTATGAAAAATATTTCCCAACTTGATCGCGGAAGAGAGTTTTGGAGCAGCCATGCAAATTTTTCTTATTCGACATCGACTGAATCGCAAAAATTTTAAAGTTTATATACATAAGGTGACCATATGGTTTCACCTTTTCCCTCTTTTTTTCTGCGAATTTGCCTTGCTATGATTTCGGTATATTTGTGCGTACCGACGCTTAGCTTCGGTACACCGGTACACAGTGCCTGATTTCGGTACTGTACCAGTTATTCCGGTACAGGTGACCACCTTCAGTATTCTAATGTATACGAAAAAGTTAAAAAATCGTACCAAAGAAAAGGCTAGTCTTCAATTCACAAATTGGTCCCATAAACTCAGTATTTCTGAAGCTTAGAGAGAAATACTGCTAATGAGTGTCGAATTATCAACTATGATTGGGTTTCAGCAATTGACAGCAATTTTTTGAAACTGAGTCTTAGCAGATTATCGTCTACCGATTTAATTTTTGTTATTGCTATCTCTACTTATTTCCATTGACGTGAAAAATATAGATGTAGTAGAGAGAGAGAGAGACTGGTAGGGCAACAAAAAACCAGCCTCTTCAACATGTTTAAGAGAAGTTGGGTTAGCTATAAAAATAAGTCTTCTGCTTAAAACTTAACGAGAATAATTTTCGACGCCTCTCAAATAATAACCCACGATATTTTGATCACCAGTTCCTAAAATAGTTCCCCCAGCTCGGTTAAATTTCATTGAATAAACATAAGGAAAGGCTACAGTCCGCTTGAGGCGAACAGTATGATACCCTATCCATATCACCCTACCTATATGCCCCAAAGAACAAAGCATTAAGAAGATGATGGATAGCATTTTATTTAGTTCCATTAATTAAAAAAAAAAAAGTTTTATTGAAAAAACGCCCCCAAAAAGTGGGCGTGGCCAACAACTTTTTATGGGCGATATGTTGGAAAAAATATTGGCTAAATATTTTGTTAAACATTTTTTTTCGCTTTCTCTGAAAATTTTCGAAGAAAACAGCATTTTAGTAAAAAACGCCCACAAAAAGTAGGCGTGGAAAAAAACTTTATATGACAAACTTATAAAGGAGGGCAGCGCCTACATATCTTGTGAAGGTTGTAATACTCTATCTCTCTAACTTTAGCTTTAAAACCGTTTTTTCTAAATTGTGGGAGTGGCAGTAGGCGTATTCAAAAAAATTTTACACTTAACCATTTCGGAGCCCTAGGGAATATGTGGTCCAAATTTCAGCTTCCTAGCTGACGTCCGACGGACGGACATTGCTAGATAGTCTTAGGATTTGGTCCTGATCATAAATATATATACTTTTATGGGTCTACGGCGAATATTAAGGGGTGTTACAAATTATGTGTCAAATTTTAAAATACCCTTAGGATAGGGTATAAAAACAGCGCATTTGAGAATATAAACCAGTTCCACTTTAAATCATCATCATTAAGAGAATCTAAACAAATAAAGTGCACGCCTGCGTCATACGAAACTTTCTCGCTACATGAGATGCGTTTTTGAGTCGCAAAATAAATCGAAAATGAATAGTGACACATTTATTTAAATCACTTTTTGGGTTTTAAAAAATTTGATTTCCTCAAAAACGGCACCTACGATTTTGATGTAATTTCGAACATTGTACACTTTTAACAAAATTGTTCGAAATACAAAATATTATGAAAATCGTTAGAGCCGTTTTAGAGAAAGCGAATTTAATTTGTTTGAGTTTATAGTATAAAAGAACTGTACATTTTTTTGAAGTTCCCTTTTATTAGTTTTCGAGATATTGCCCGTTTTATAAATTACCGTTAATCGATTTTTTTTCCAAAAACTGAGTATGCTGAATTTTTGACCCTATCCTAAACATCCTTAGTACAAAAAAAGACCGTAATCCTTGGAACCGATTGCGCGAAAAATAGTGATAAGTTATTTTCACAAAAAAAAAATTGTATGGCATTTATTTCAAAAAGATGAAGCAAAAATTAAAAGATGCCCCGAGATATAACCCCAAGAACCTTATATACGAACTTTGAAGCAAATCCGTCGAACCGTTTCGCCATACGTCGCCCGGACAGACAGACAGACCGACGGTCGGCATTGGCGGACCCACTTTTTTGAACTTCTCTGTAGTCGTAATATCATCCCTCATACTCAGTTAACTTTCTCTTTAGTATACTAGAAAGTTAAAAACCAGAAAATTATACGAGTAATTCTATGACTTTAGCTAGTCATCTTATCTGCATTACGCAAATCGTCTACCTACTCCCCCTACATCCACATGTACTAAATAATAATATGTGGATTCAATTCATGGAACAGCAGTTGCCAAAGAAATTTACATTCGGATGCACTGACTAATTCAAAACCGAAATACCTATACCGCCATGTCACATGCCATCTATCCATTAAATATGGTCCTCCGCCACACTGCTCCCCACCGCCAGGTGATGAACGAAACGAAAGGAAAAAACCTTGAAAATTCAACCTCGTCTCTATGTCCACAGTAAACAAAAACAAAAAAAAAACGAAAGTTCCTTCTCTCGGCCATTAAAAACTCATAAAAAAAGAGTCACCCTCTCTCTACATCGCCAACAGGATGGTATGAAAATAATGTTCCACGGGGCGCCATCACATTATGTGGTGTGTGTTTTTGTGTTTGTATCTGGTCTGGTCTGTTCTGCTTTACACTTTCTCGTTGCCCTCGATGCGATGTCCCCATTATTTGGGGGAGAATTTTCCACGAAACTACCCCCAAAGTCACAAGTCACGTATTTATCGTTTTCGGTGTAATAATTTACCGAATTCTGTAATTAAAGTATTTTATGGTTAAGGTCGGGACAACAAAAGGAAACCAAAAAAAAATGCTTTTCTAATCTTTGATCAAGAATATAGGTAGCACTGGGTACCGTAGTGGCCATTTATATAGAGCCAAGTCATAAGAAACACCAAGCAAATCATTGTGGATATGTTTTTGTCAGGAATTTTTCTTTTGGATTTTGTTTTTGTTCGCACTTTGTGTCGGCTGAGAATCAGAAATGATTGACGGTACTTTAGGACGCTGTCAGATGTGGTTAGGCGTTAGGGACAGGAATACCTTGAGTGATGGTTAATGTTCTTCTAATTAGTTTATGGTTTGCACTCGATCGAGAGTCTGTAACCATGTAATGATTGATGTAATTGGGGGGTGGTGTTGGTGTTGGACGTTTTCTGATGTCGAACGGCGAGCAAAAGAAATCTTTGATGATGTGGTTAAAGGTGGTTTCTTCGAGGTTAGATGAATGTTTCGATTCGTGTCGCTTGGAAAAATGATTGGGATCATTATCGACAGTGGAGGATAGTGCTGGTAATTCAAATAGCGATTGGATGAAATTTCAGGCAATGAAAGTACTCGTGTAGCCCTTGGAAATTGATTGAAACTTTAACCCGGATCCCGTTCTTTCAAATGTAAGTGTATCTATTAAATAAGTTTTACTGACTGACTCGGCAGCACACCGTCCAAAGGGCTAACGGTAGACTATTGACACTGGAGGATGAGAAACATGTAGCGATTTCTTAGATACACATTTTTAAGTCTTTAACTCTATGCAGACCCATTATATTAAAGTACTTAAATTTCCCGTCCTTCAAAGAAAGTTGAGAAGCAGCTTCAGTGATGAAAATCTTAGGTTGTTCGACACTCACCAGCTCAGCCCCAAAAATTCGCTACCAGGACAACTACAGAGGAAGTTTCGCAGTGTCATCATCCTCGCTACAAGTGCGATAAGTAAGATTGCTGGCCGAAAGGAGGCCTACAAGCAGCCTACAGCCGTTTCTCCTGAGAGATAGAAGGAAAGACGCAGACTCTTTTGGCGGAATGTCCTGCCGCATTAGTTTGTTTTTCTTCATCCCTCGCAATCGCGGCACCGAAATTTGTGTTCACGAGGAACCCAAGTAGACTTGACAAGATATGCAGGCAGACCTAACGCAGATCAACCTTATTAATGCGAAATGTGTTACAGATTGCTACTTGGCACTCAGGGCTATATGCCATCACTCGGTTCTACTCCACTGGGTTCCTTGACACGTTGGAAACAAAGAAGCGGACGAATTGGCCAGATACGGCTCTGATATGAACACTCGACTAGCGGACGGAGAGGTGCTACCGGCTTTCAACACTGCTAAGACTTTTATTGACGGCCTCACCACACAATCGGCTAAGGAATAATGGAGCAACACCGACGGTTGCGTCATAACCCGCAGTCTGTGGCCTGTTGTCGACACCAAAATATCAAAGTCCCTAGTCTCTCTTAATAGAAGTCAAATCCGGATGCTCGTCGGGGTATTAACCGGACACTTTATCATAGGAAACATGGCTAAAAGGTTAGGGCTCTTTGCAAGTACGTTCTGCAGAAGCTGCAGAGACGAGAAGGAAGTAGAGTCCATGGAACATCTTCTATGCCACTGCCCAGCTTCACAAGAACGACGCTAATCATGCATGGGAGCACGGTTCTTCGAAAGTCTGGACGACTTGGCTAGACATAAAACTATTCCCCAACAAATTCAAGTGGTTTTGTTAGCCACATGTCCCTACATGTATAAATAGGGTACTCACAATGGGCCTTCACGGCCTCTGGGTGAAATTTGCATCTGAGAAAACGTATTTTGAATCTTGCCTAGCAAGCTCATTGGAGATCTTATTTCCCTGAATACCATTGTAGCCTGGAACACAGACAAGATTTACTGTGTTTCGATCAACTTCTTAGTTCAAGCAATGTTTTTATAATGTACGCGCACTAATGGGACTTTGGATACCTTTATAATGAAGTGACACCGTGCGGGCATTAGGGAAAATGAGAAACCGAAAAAAAAATTGACCGCCGAACGATTAAAAGTGCTTATGCACGCGTCTGGTGGTAAATCGGTACTCCACTGAGTCTTGGACGGGGTTAGATATTTAAGCAGTTTGGACGAGGTATGAGTTTTGATCCGCTTGGCTGTCTCTACAAATTCAAATGCTTATTGCCCTCCATCTGTTGTTCACATTACAACGCATAGCCAGTAAATAGCCATAGTGAATAGTTCTGCTTATGTTTCGACAAAGTCTCCAACACCAGACCCCTGTGATCTGTGAAAATACGATGGCATTCATTTCCTGGTTCAAAGATTGACCGAAGCCCTTCTCATGCTTCCCAAATTTGATGAGAAAAAAGTATTGTCGCAGAAGAAAGGCACCAGAAACCATTGCGTCGAATGGAATATCCATAAGACAGGGGTCGAAGGCTACTTCTTTAAGCTTTGCCAGATACTCTAATCTGATTAACGAGCAGGGAATAAAGTTACGATAACACGGCCATTTTTGCGAGTCATTTAATGACGCTATGACGTGAACATTGCCTCAAAAAGCAGTCATTTTAATGTTGCTCGTGTGATCGCCATTTTTGGGATAACATTTTCGGGGACATTTAAATGACTAGGAAAATGGCGGACCAAATGACATGAATTTTGTGCCATTAAAATTACGGAAAAAAATGGCCGTATGATCGCTCTTTAATGATGCCTGGGACAAATGACTAAACTTTTTGGCTTTTGCCTCATTTAAATGGCAGCCTCCAGAAAATGACAGGGGACGAAATTCCAGCCATGCCATTTTTCTGCGCTAATGACAAATAACGCAGCATTTAATACTATGTCCAAGTTTTTATTTAGATTTTTGTCTCGTGGCGAAAGAACGTAATAATTAAAAAGCTGTTTTCTTTAGTTGCGGAATACGAACCGTTGCCGTTAAGTGCCGACAATTTGGTTTATTCAGTTATAAATGTGAGTGTTGCGAATTTGAATAGTACAGAAGGTGCAACGAAGTAGCAAAAATTACAAATCTTGATTAAATATTGACATTCTTGAGAAATGTCCTCTTTAAAGGATTCGGTCCTTGGAACAGGATCCCCGAGTGAAAATTCACAGAAACAGCAATTTGTTACGTGATTCAATGACCATAAAAAAAAAATTATTTTTTTAAGGATTCAACAACCTCTTCCGATGTTCCAAGGACCTCCGAGTGTATGAAGTCACATAGCGCATTTAGTTCTACTTGTCAAACCCTTCCATTTAAGGCCCTTCTCATGGTTGAGAAGAAAATGGCAATCAACCATTTTTTTTCGCCGAGAGAAATGATTGCAAGATAGATAAATGACATGAAATCAAAATAATAGGAAAGGTGACATTTGTCATTTTGATGAGGCAAGTCATTACCATGTGATCGAATTTTTTTCACTAGTCACTTACTGGCATCCCAACGGAAAATTCTAAATGACTCCCAATGTTCGTCATTTGATTTTGCGACAAAAATGGCAATGATAGTCATTTCGTGTGATCGCTATTTTTTCGCTAATGACCAATGACGAATAGTAGCTTTGAATTTCACTCTAATGCGATATTTTTTTCATTACGTCACAGCGTCATTTGAATAACTCGTAAAAAAGGCTGTGTAATCGTACCTTAAGCCATTAAGCCTTTATAGCAGAATTGACCAAATATTGGTATAAGTGCGTCGTAATTTTATGCGGGTCAATCAATTCAATCTCCTTACCACAGATGAGTAACTATACAGATAGTCGACTGAGAGGATTTGTGGCTCTCCCGCCGATCGTTTTTTATTTGCTTCAAAAGGCACAGAACTGTGTTCGTTTACGTTTTTACATGCAAATCAAATTGAGCCAGCTCACGCACACAATAGCAGTTCTGTGCCTAAGAATCCATTTTGGAAAAGATCTCATGTTGACATATTAAAAGTCAAAACTGGGCTGTGTCCAATAACATCGTAATATCATGCCACGATTTATAATGAATTTGCAACAGAATAAAATTTTGTTGAATGTTTTTAATTATTATGTAAACTAAAATAATAGTTTTACCAAGCAAGCATATGTTTTGGGTAACAATTTTTAAGCAGTTTCGTAAACATTTTGGCAGTTGCGCAAGTTAAACATAAAATAAGGGTTATCATAATTTGTTTGCCAGTAGTTAAACTAATTTAGCAGTTTTAAGTTGTCAGTAATAATAAAATAATTTTGGTGGTTGACTTGTCGATTGTCGAGTAAAATATTTAGAATCAAATAATTTTTAAACGGAAGGTTTAATAAATATTTCAGCAGTGAATTAATGATCAATGAATGAAATTAATGAGTAAAGCGTGATAAGTTAACTGACCATTTCAATAATTCAACATAGTATTTCATAAATTCACTGCTATTTTATTCACCGCTACTACTATTCCAATTCAAAGATAATAACGTTATTAAATTTCATTCCTTTCTAAGGTTTCCTCTGGCAAAATTAAAACAATTTCGATAATAGGTATCACGACAAATTGGAATCTTCTTTTTCAGTTCAGCGCACAATTTAGTGTATTTACCTTTTAATCTCATATTACTAGGGTACCGATTACATTTCAATCTAAGTTTATTTTTAGCATTGACTTTATTCACTAAGTCCCTAGAGATCCAGGGCTTGAGTCTTTTTCTTGATTTTTTTGGAGGTAAAAAAGAGTAACACTTATAAATATGCTTCTTAAGGCAAATCAATAAATATTGCGTAAGAATTCGAAACATTACTACACGAATAGACGTCATCCCAAAACTCATAAAGCAGATTGTTTCTTAGTCTGCTGATGTTAATTTTCATATTGTTCAGTGGTTTTGGATAATCGCAATTCTTCCTATAAAACGTTTCTACAAAGAGTCCTGTCATACAATGGTCAGTGATCATCAAATCAAGAACAAATTTCTCACATTTATTAGAAGAAGCACATTTAAATCGCCCATAAATGTGATCCAAGCATCTACCTGACACAATCCTAGTAGGCTCATTAATAAATGAAATAAGTCCATGCGCAGCTAATAAGGCTAGATATGTTGAAACAGTTTCGCTACTCTCTAAATTGTTAATGTTGAAATTCCCAACAACAATTAAATTTTTTACTTTTTCTTTAATTAGAAGATCAGAAAATTCTTTCATAAACATCGAAACATTAAACATATGCAGCCTATAGACACACAAAAAAACGAACACTTCATTGTTTACTACAATAGAAACTTTTAAGACATCCGCACTAACAAAATCGACACACAAAACTTCTTGAATCTGGTAACCCTCTTTTATAAAGCACCCAGCACCACCCGCAGCGTAATTTTCATTCGTATTAGCAAAGAAATTAAAGCCGGGAATAACGTAATCACTCTTTTCAAAATTGTAAATCCATATTTCAGAAACAAAAACAATATCTGGAATGCACGCGAACGAATCAAGGTGCGTAACAAGAGACGCAAAGTTTTCTCTCAAACTTCTGACATTCTGATGTACAATAAAAAATTTGTTATCGCAGTATGAACTAGATCTAAATATAATATCACAATTGGAATTACTGGGTTACTGGGTATACATTTTATCTCACTCTAATAACCAAAATGGATAAAATATAACAACCCAAGTATGTTTATTTTAAGGCAGATAAAAAATTGAGAACTATTTCTTATAAAAACAAAAAAATATTCGCATTTAATTGCAACAACTTCATTATTTATTATTTACCTAACTATTTGTTTTATAAACATTTCAATTAAAATATCTATTAAACCTGAACTACGTTAACTCAATACTTCGCAGCACTTCCCCAAGACATCCGCTATAATCAGCTGTTTTTTGTTGCCATTTGGAATTCTTGCAAAACTGCCCGCGCTAATGACATATTTTTGACACATCAACCCCTGGCTCACACGTATTCACAGATAGAACAGTTGAGAGAGGATTTTTTCTCCATTTTTAAAAATTTGTTTCGGGTTCAAAGGGACAGAGGTATGCTGAGTCGACTATCTGTATAATTACTCATCTGTGCTCCTTACCTACTTCTAGAATATCAGTCGTGCAACATATTTATTTGTTTGCACAATTAATATAAACGACCTTTAGACGATCTTTTAAAAAGGTTAAAAATTGCAAATATTTATTTAATGAGTATTTGAGTATTTAAAAAAGATTTTAATTAATACACTCGCGCGAGTTCCCGACACCAATTATGCAAGGATTATTTTACAGTTTGCTTTAAAAATTAATTTAAAAAGAAAAAAATAGCTTAATTTATGTAAATAATTTACTTTGCATATGCATAACAAAATTGATATCCGAGCTCCATTTAAATTTAATTTATCTCTTACTATCTTTTACTATGCACATAAACCTGATTGCTTAATTATAAAAATGAACAATCGACAACACAACGACGAGGATATGATTACGATTACAGGGATCAGAAGTCGGCCGATGCGGTTCACCACTGCTATTAAAAGTAATAATATATATAATATTTCTTTAAACTTTTAAAATTTAAAAATTTTAAATATTCAAAGAGTCAAGACTCTTATTCGCACTTGACAACTGTTGCATTCGACATATTGTGACGAAATATTATTTTATCTTAAACTAATTCAGTAAATTTGCTTCCAAATAATTTGAATATTGCACACCGACGACAGAAGTGCCATTTATCACGTCATTATTGAGAAGAGTGAGAGAGAGAGAGAGAGAGAGAGTCAACCACAATGGATGGTGGACGAATGACCCTAAGCACTGATGTCAACATTAATGGCGCCATTCAATCCACATAACCGAGTGTGTTGATGTAGTTCATTCAGGTATGCCGTGCCAAGCTATAATATAGGTGCAACATTGCAGTTTAAATCAATTTACAAACGCCTGACGGAATAATTATTTCAGTTTGGTATGATAAATGTTCAACGTTGTTCCGTGATGGATACGCAGTTCGTTGGCGAGTTGGTAGGACTTTGAATGCTAGTCAAACATTTCGCCACCAGGATCAGTTCGGGTAGATTGTATTAGTTCATGTTATTAGCAGTAGCTTATGTGGCATGATGGAGAGTGAATTTTGTGGCATGTTTCCCATACTAATTATGTTGAAAATTTCAATTAACGCATTATGTTCGGTATGGAAGCACAAGCCCATAGTACTAGAGTATATCAAATAAGGCCGTTAGCCATGTTGTTTGGTGGCCTGGTATCTGGCTTTGCAATTAGTCGAGGTAATAAAACAATGTCTGAATAGGGAGTGGATGAAGTATCTACACAAACCATAATATTTGCATACCTACCTTGTTTGAGAGTTTCTACTAAACATCAGTTCAAGGTTAAGGACATTTAAATGTTGGGAATTGGGGAGTTGTGGTTTTGCCGAAAAACAATGTCAGGATAATGTTGAAGATGCGATGTTGTGAGGGTCCATATGGAGGGACTGGGAAAGGTAAACGGTAGAAAGATGGATGCGTATGCTAAAATGTAGGTTACTGAGGTTGTAAGGTCAACTCTGTGTAGGTGTAGGAGGGTTGAGGAATTTCTGTTTGATTTCTGGGCGAAAGAATTTGGGATAACTTTTAATGAACTTTTTCTATTTGGCATAGAAAATGCTTTAAATCTGTAGCGATGTGGGTGTATCTGGCTTTTAAATATCTACCAACTTGGGAAACAATTTTTGTCAGAGAAGGTAAGATTGCTTTTTAATGGTGTTGAATTTCAGAAGTAAGCATTTTTAAATTTATTTTTAAAAGCCATATATATTCAAATATCATTGTCAACTGACTTACGCTGACCACAAAATAAGCATGACAAGAAACAGCACTAAATGGTAGAAACTGGAAAATGAATTTCAAATCCAAGAAATAAACGCTTCGTCTTTGTTATGCAGAATATTTCTTGTTCAGTTGAAGAGTCAAGACATTCAAGATTCGAAGCAATGATGATAATGTTGAATGATTTTCGCCATGACTAACTTGACCACTTGTGGGTTTGAGATGCGCTTCAAAACTAATATCTTACTTTGGACCCACTTAAGATGTGCATTATACCTCTGGTTGGAGTTTTGATGACGTTCACACATAGTAGAGGCTGATCAACTTGGAAAGGTTTTATACCCTATCCTAAGGGTATATTCATTTTGGCACATAGTTTGGAACACCCCTTAATATTCGCCGTAGACCCATAAAAGTATATATATTTATGATCAGGACCAAAATCTAAGACTATTTAACAATGTCCGTCCGTCCGTCCGTCCGTACGCAATTTTTAGGCCTTTAAAATCAAGCTAGGAAGCTTAGATTTGGACCACATACTCCCTGGGGCTCTGAAATGGTTAAGAGTAACAATTTTTTGAATACGCCCACTGCCACGCCCACAATTAAGAAAATACCGTTTTAAAGCTAAACTTAGAGAGATAGAGCGTTAAAACCTTCAGAAGATATGTAAGCGCTTCCCTCATTTATAAGTTTTTTGCCACGCCTACTTTTTGCGGGCGTCTTTCACTAAAATGTTGTTTTCTTCGAAAATTTTCATAGATAGCGAAAAAAAATGTTTAACAAGATATTAAGCCAATAATTTTTCCAACATATCGCCCATACAAAGTTTTTGGCCACGCCCACTTTTTGTGGGCGTTTTTAAATTTTTTTTTTAATTTGATAGAATGAAATAAAAGGCTATCCATAATCTTCTTAATGATTTTTTCTTTGGAGCATATAGGGATATGGATAGGGTATCATACGGTTCGCCCCCAGTTTTTCACTTAATTTGTTTACTTATACTTGGTATATTTTAAGAGGTTTTAAGCCCAGCTCAAGTATCGAATTAAAAGGAATATTATTTAAATAAAAATGGCACCATTAACGGAAAATTTTTTTTCACTTGGTAGCACCAGATACAGACTGTAACTCCACATGAGTCGTTTGTGGAAAAACGTAAACGAAGACGATCCAATGAAGAATGAAATATTCAGGACTTGGATGGTAGAAGTGAGATTATTACCTCAATGACTCCAGATGAAGTTTCTCTAGTCCATGGAATATCATCATCGAATGGAATCTGGGTTTTCTTAGAAAGAAAATACAATCGTAAGGGAAGAAGAACCGAATTGGAAGAATTTCGTAAGTTACTTTATTTCAAAATGAATAAAATTCAAAATATATGAAATAACATCTGATTAGTTTTATTTTGATTGTCAATCGGTTATGTAAGATTGAAGCCAGCCTGCCTGAGTCTTTCAAATATTTTCAAGCAGCATTTTAAGTCTTACGGGCTTGTTTTCTTGAAGCAAGTGATAAGAAGAGGAGTGATGATGAGATTGGAGATTTCACTCAAAAAAGTCGGAAAAAATACCAAAATTAAATAATTATCATCGATGTGGTTTGAAAGGGCATAAAAAACGTTGTACTGTTGAATAGGGGCAGAGACATTACCACCTTAAGTCAAGAATATAAGGAACATCAAATTAGTTTCATTGCAATAGAATTAAACAAAAATAATTTAATATAGAAGTTTTACAAAATGTTAAAGAAGATTTTGCTGAACGCTTCAACTGGTATGTAGACAGCGGCGCTACCTCTCATATGTGCTGTGTGGAAAGTTTTGTTGTTATCATTGACAATAATTGCAATGGATTAGCTTAAGTCGCAAACAATAAATTTGCGGAACGTCAGCAGCATCGGAACAGTAAAATTAAATGTATAAATATGTGGAAAACAAAAAGCTAGTTGTTTTTATAATACACTTTTTATACTTGAGTTTAAAAACAATCTCTTATGAGAGCTATAGGATAAGCTTCGGATAATTGTTGCAAACTTATCATAGAAGGAGAACGTGGGGTGGATAGTAAAAAATGATTTAGTTTTACTTGAGGCTGGGAAACAAAAAAACCTGTAATTTGTAAACATGATCAGGTCAAGAGAAAAAAAAAACAAAGATTAAATGGCCATGGTTCAATGTTCGGAAATTTTGAGCTGAAACGGAGTATACGCCACAGCAAAATGATGTCGTCGAACTGATGAATCGTAGGTTGGTTCAAATGGCTACATTGTCGTGTTTTGATGGAGATTTTCCAAAGGTTTTCCAAACAGTTTATATTAGAAATAGTTGTTATACTAATCCGAATGCTGATAGAACCACAGAACAAATTTTTAATGGTAGAACGGAACGGTCAATTTTTAATTGGTAGTCATTTTCGTCAGATTAAATTTGTTTTAAATAAGTCCCAAACAAATTATAAAAGTTTGACACTAGAAGTAAAGAATATGTCCTAGTAAGTTATTCGAAAGAATCTAATCATATCGTTTATGGAAGAGAATGTCTCGATCAGTAAATAAAAGTAGAGATGTTTACTTTCTAGAAAAATTGTTTAATATTGTAGATGATTGTGGAAAGTTTATCATTTATAACGAAACAAATGAGAGCAAAATAATATCCAATGGAGAAGAATTATTAGAAGCTGAGAAAAGCTGATGATGACTGTTATGATGAATTTTTGGAAGCTCAGGATACAAATGAGAATTTGGAACGGAATGAATTAAATTTTTAAAATATAGTTCAAGCATCTCTACCTTTAAAAAATCAAAAAAAAAAATTATTTCTAGACCAGAATACGTCCTTAATAAGCAAAAAATAAATGTATTTTGTATGCGCCTCATAAATATTGTAATAAGATAAAGTGCACGACTGCGCAACACGAGACTTTCTTGCTATATGATTTGCATTTTTAAATCGCCCCAAAAGAATACCAAATTTATTTAACTCACTTTTTCGGTTTTGAAATATTTGATTATCTCGACGAAAGAACCAACGATTTTGATGTAATTTTGCACATTGTACCCATTTTACATAGTTGGTCAACATTCACAAATCGTTATAGCCGTTTTTGAGAAAACAAATTTAATTAAAATTTAAGAAAATCTTTAAAAAAAAAAAAAAATATTTCAAAAATCGAGGTACGCAGATTTGTTCAACGTAACTTTACGGAATTCCCTTTATTAGTTTTTGCGATATAAGGGGGTTTATAAATTACCTTTATTCGAATTTTTTGTTAAAAACTGAGTATGTAGTATATTTGGCCCCGGTGCAGGGCAATAAGTCCCTGGAACACATAGTGGGAAATAAAACCACTTTCGTGAAGTGGACTTAGTACACATTCAAAAATAAGAAGAGGGAACTAACAGCCAACATTTAGAATTAGACAAAAAACTGTAAAGTGATAATAATGATTTTTTCTAATACAAGGATTGATATGGAATTGAAATCGAGTGAGCAAGAAGATTCGCAGTCAGAAAATGAAGAAACTGAAAACAGTTTAGTTGTCGAAAACGGCTCTGCTCCGTAGACATAAGTCATTTTCGAAACATTTTTTGTGGTGGTAATGGAATATGGGATTCAATTGCAATTTCTCTTTAGTCCAGAGGTGGACTTATTTCCCTACACCTTTGACCCCATCCCAAGTATCCTTAGAACAAAAAAAAATACCTTAGTATCTTTATTATTCATCGGAGATAACAGTTTAAGTAAGAAATTTACTTTGAAATACTTCAATTTTTAACACACCTAACCACATCTTCTTCTTATCTCCATTTAACGACGAGATTATGATCAGGATTATAGGGATCATAGCCCTCCCACTTCACTGCATTCCTACTGGTCCGCCTGTGGGGTTCGCCGGTTGGACCATACGAAATATGTAGATGCCTCCCGAATTTGAATCCTTTCATCATTGAGGCCAATCAAATGCTGATATTTCTGCATTGATGTGATTGATGTGATGTTTTTAGGCCTGCCTCTCTCACGCGATTGTAAGGGAACGTTGATTGCCATTGCCATTGCCGTTGCCATTGCCTTCTTGATGGGGTTCGTAGGATTCCTTCTTTGAACATGACAATACCAACTGAGTCGGTCGTGCTGCAATTTTTTCGAGATGGGTACGGTGACGTGAAGGCTTCCTCGGAACTACTAATTCGATCAAGCTTTGTTATTCCCGCTGTCATGCGAAGCATCTTCATCTCAGCTGCTTGCCCTCATACTTTTGGTAAATTGTCCAGCATTGTGAACCGTATGTGAGCGCCGGTCTAGACAAACCACACCATTGCAATTTAAAATTGTTCAATGAATTTATATTTTTACATTTTTAGCTCTGCAGTAAACTGGGATAACTTTCACTGAGTGATTGACTTGATAAAATATGAAGTAGCCAGTGCTAATGGCATCCGACTCTCTATTCTTGTGATCTACACAACAACTAGCATCCTTTGCAAAACCACAAAAACTTTTACAAAATAAAATCTTCAACAGCAGAACTTTAGTTTAACGAAGCTAATTTATGACTAATTTATAAGTACAAAACAATTGGCAAAACATACAAAAGTTTTACATTAATCTGTATAAAAACACCAAAAAGGTTTTACACAAAACTTAATTCTGTGCAGTTCTTCTTCTTTTAAGGACAACTACTGACTGGCTTTAGAGTTATAGATAGAGTTCTTCCTGTATTCAGTTTTAATTTGAATGGACAGCAAAACGTTTCAGGCCGTCGTTAGTATTTTATAAAGGAAGAAAAATGCAGTTAACATTTAGGTTAGTTAACCAAAAATACAGGAAACAGAAAATAGAAAACAGAAAACAATGGTGCATGGTTAAAACATCTATCCGGCGCAAGCATACATGGATGGATTCACAAAGGAATAATAAAAGCATTACCCTTTTGTTTGAAGTCCTCCTCGACAGTACAATGATGTTGTTTGTGAAATAAATTAATATTTCGTAACCGTTCGGAATGAATTTAAAGAGTTTTTTATATTATTAGATTAACATTGTTCTCTAATAACTAGGTAATAAATTTTACTATTGTGGAAGAATTTTTTTGTTTGTTAGTTTAACACAATTGAAATGTTTGTAAAATTAATTTTGTGTTTGAATTCCAACAGAGTTTGTACTTATTTAATTTAATTTAATTGGTAAAGTTCAAATTGGGTTTTACATATCACAAAAGTCAAGAATATTCCACCGACAACAAACGAAAATTTAATTGAAGTTATCCAAGCTATAGGTAAAACTATTAACTGCGTGATAGAAGCAACCGACATAGCAGACATCTATAGAACAAACAAAAGAAATGCAATAAAATCTTTGATTATTGTCTCATTTACAAGTTATGCACGAAAGGCGAATTTCATAAAAAAAGCGAAATTGCAAAGAAGAGTCCAACTGTCCAGGGTAAGAGAAAACTTGCAGAACAATGAGGTAAGCAGAGAGACACAGGGCGATGCAGTTGTGTTTGTGAACAACCACCTGACACCAACAAACAATCATTTGCTCTGGCTAGCGAAGAACAAGGCTAGAGAGTGCAGTTGGAGGTTTGTGTGGGAGACAGCTGGCAAAGTATTTGCAAGAAGAGAAGAGAACACGGACTCGATTCACATCAGCTCAGCTAGCGATGTTAGTAAAATACTCATTTAATAGCTTACAAATTGAGTAAAAAAGAAACACAAATCAAAGTAATGAAAACAATGGAGAAAACAAATAATGAAGCTGATGTCGATTTTAAGGTAATCAATGGTTTTACCGGCATTGACAAAAGTTTTCTTAAAAATAAAACTTTTTGCTGTGTGTGTTTTAATATTCGGTCCATGAGGAAAAATTGGAACATTTTTCTTGCAGAAATAGAACATGTTTGAATAAAAACCACCACGTACTAGTTATGTTTGTGGATTTCAGTAAAGCCTTTGACACGCTGGTGCACGACAAGCTGCTAGATTGCCTAAGTCAGATCGGAATTAGAGGAAAGGTAGAAAAGTGGCTAAATAACTATTTATCTGATAGAACATTTAGGGTGAAGATTGCAAACATAGTCAGCGAGGAGAAGAAGAGCATCTATGGAGTTCCACAAGGGTCCAAACTGGGCCCTATATTGTTTGTTCTGTTCACAAACGAACTTCTTCGTGTTTTTGAGCAATCGACTGCATTTGCATACGCAGATGACATTGCTATAGTGGTCAAACATCAACAACTCGAAACGGCGATTGCAATAATGCAGAAGGAATTCGACAAAGTGTCAAGATGGTGCCACGATCACAACTTGGTGATAAACTCGGAGAAGACAAAGCTGATGCACATACGCACACCGAATCAAAGAACGGCAGATATAAATATCTTTCATCGAAATGAAAGCTGTCCAACCACACGTAGGAGCGAAGCAATTGAGGTCGTCACATCAATCAAGTATTTAGGTATAATCATCGATAGGCATTTCATTTGGCACGAACACATTCAGCGTTTGCGCTTGCAGTTAAAAAGTGCTGTTTTTGCGATGGTTTATCTGAAAAAGTACACAACAACAGATGTCCAAAGGCAAGTGTACTACTCACTGGCTGAATCGAGAATTCGGTACGGCATTTTGACTTGGGGAAATGCATCGAAAACGCACTTGGACAAAATACATAACCTCCAACGACGTCTGGTAAAAATTATAGAAAATAACAATAACCCATTTCAATTTCTAGACGTCAAGAGAATATTTAAGATGACGGCAGCTCTGGAGTACTACAATGACTCACGTTTCCAACAACCCATTCGTCATAATCAGAACACTAGAAGACATGCACAACAACTTCTCGAAATACCGGGAGTATTTAACAAATATGGACGAAGACAATTAGCTCACAGTATTCCAACATTGATGAACTCACTACCAGCTAACCTAAAAAATATAGTTAATTTCAAAAAACGCAAAAAAGATCTTAAAGTATATTTCCTTAACTCTAATTAATTTTTTGTTTTAAATAATTAATACTTTAACATACAATTTTAGATTTTTAAAACAGTATTAACATTTAAATTCAACTTTTATTGTAATACTTCCAAACATGAAAATATTTGAAACGCAATCACCTGCAGATAAGCCTTGAGCTTCGCAGGTAACATATTTATTTATAACGTTTTTAAAAGAAAGAAATAAAGAATAAATAATAATAATAATAACAAAAAATAAAAAAAAAAAAAAAAAAATTTTTGTATTGAGTCTTGCTGGCTACAAATCTCAAACTGGCTCATACAAATATTTTGAAGCACTTTAGCTGGTTTGGGGAAAATTCCCTTGAAGTCCTTCGGAAAAATAAAAAATAAAACAACAACAAACACGGACTTGTGAATTTGCAACACCAATTCACTATGTTTCTAGAAAACAACGACCTTGCGTGCTTAAATGCATTATCAGTATAAACATTTGAACATGTTGCCTATGTTTGTACCCAGATGACAGCGATATGGTCAAATAGTTATTAGCAACTGCGTGTCCTGTAAGCCACCGAATGTGTACATTATTATGCTGCGGGCATTTTCATAAAGCATGAGCTTCTTGTTGATTCCCATGCGATGTTGTTGCAATTAGATATTGACAAGTTGACTATTATCACGACCTACGACAAAACAAATGATTTTCTTGTTAAAAGTGCTTGACGTTCGATGTGATTTCAACTAGATGGATCTGCTCTTTTAACGACCAACTGTATTTAAATCGAAGAAGAGTTTGGAGATGGAATGTACAGGGTATACCGCCGGAAAGGTGAACTACTTTGTTTGTTTATAATTTTTTATTAAATGAAAGAGAATGGATCTTATATTGACAAATGTTTTATTTAATGTCGGCAATATAATATCAGATAAATATCCGCCTCTGTTAGTCTCACAAATGCGAGCCCTTTTGAGCACATTTTTCTTTACATTCTCACACATTTCACGCGGCATTTCATTAATTTCATCACGAATATTTTGTTTGAGTTGCTCCAGCATTTCTGGTTTGATTGCATAATCCTTGCTTTTCAAATATCACAAAAAAAAGGATTCCGGAGCAGTCAAATCAGGTGACCGTGGAGGCTAATCAACATCACCATTTCTTGAAATAACTTGTTGTCTCGCAGTAATTCCATTGTAGTCCTGGCTGAATGCGATGTGGGACCGTCTTTTCGATACCACATGTTAATCAAGCCTTAAGCATGAAGTTGTGGCGTTAAAAAGTTTTCAATCATATCACGATATGGAACCCCCTTCACAGTTACCGTTACGCCGTTTTCATTTTCAAAGAAGTAAGGTCGAATGATTCCTCCAGACCAAATTCCACACCAGACTGTAACTTTTAATGGATGCAAAGGTGACTGATGAATATTTTGAGGGGTTTCCATTGCCCAGAACCGACTATTCTGTTTATTCACATATCCAATCAAATGAAAATGTGCCTCGTCACTCATTATGGTGATTTCATGAAAATCGGGGTTGTCATGGGATAGCTGTAACATCCCATTGGCATATGTACGGCGGCTTAAATGATCTTGTGGAAGAAGCTCTTGTGTTAACTGAATCTTAAATGGAAACAAATGCAAATCCAAATTCGTTGAAGACCAAGCTCCTGAGCACGACGTCGAATTGAGGTTTATGGATAGTTTTGAACACTTCCATGAGCAGCAGTAATGTTTGCAGTCGATCTTGCAGTACGTTGGGGTCCATGCTTGGGCCTATCACCTATAGACCCTCTTTCTTCGAAAGCATTCACTAGACGATAAATAGTGCGTTTTGTTTGCACGCTGTTTCTCCCAAAAATTACACGTAACTTTCTCATCGTCACAGTAATCGATGATTGATTTTGATAAATTGTTTTAACGATTAAAACACTCCATAATAAATTTCCCACGTGTTTACTTCACGACTGCCAAATATAAACTGCCAAGACCAATGTTTATTAAAATGGCGGCATAACAAAGTAGTATACTTTTCCGGCGGACTGTATATTAAATTTTTGGCACCAACAATTGTAATTTGATTGCAAATTTTCTAGCTTTTTCCAGGAACAAATGGTGTAATATTTTGTCGCGAGTAACACGTCTAGTTAAGTTGTCCAGCTTATCATTAAATTTTTCGAGTTAATCATTGACCAATTATAACCAAACCGAAAATAATAAACTCAATACGTCACCTGCTTGTGTCTATAACTTAACTTTTAAATAATTTCATTCGTGCTAAGTGCTAAATCGGAATATTACTTGTGAAATTTAAAGCAAATCGACATTTGAAATAACTTGTGCAATTTCTCTTTATTTCTCACTGTTCCTGTCTAAATCATGTCAAACGCGCAAAATCAGAGTAATAAGAGACCTAAGCCAAGTACCCCAAATCTGACCCCGACCTCAAGCCGCTGCCCCCGAATTCTCACAGAGCCATTGCTTGAAGAACGCCTAGAAAAATTCTACATCAAGCTAAGTACCGAAATTACTGGGATTCGCAGCGATATTTCTGCAAAAATTGACGAACTGGAGCTAACATGGACCGAGCGGCTTGATATTCTCCAAAAAGAGATAAATAATATCTCTGAAAGAATGGATGTCGTTGAAGCAAGTACAAATAAATTGCCAAACGTCAAGTCCGATGTTAACGCTCTACAACAACGAATTGATACAATGGAACGAAAGAAACTTGCTGCTGATGCCATATTATTTGGGATTCCTGCTTTATGAGATGAAAGTTTGAAGGAGATATTTAACCATATTTGTCATACAGTCAACATTAATATTCCTAATTTAACAGATATTTTCCGACCTAAGCACCCGAGACCTGACAATGCACCAATTATTATAAAATTCAGTTCGCAACAGGATAAAAATTTTATGTTAAAGTCTGTCTCTCTTTTCCGAAAAAAATCAAACAAAAAATCTCTTCAATTAAAAGATGTTCTGCCAAACTCAACCTCTACTAGTACTGTATATCTCAATGAGAGCTTAACGCATACAAATCGTTCTCTTCTACGACAAGCGGTACAGTTTAAGAAACATAAGGAAAGGCTACAGTCCGCTTGGAGCGAACAGTATGATACCCTATCCCTATCCCTATATGCCCCAAAAAAAACCTTAAGAAGATGATGGACAGCATTTTATTTCATTCTATAAAATTTAGAAAAAAAAAAAAACATTTTTTGAAAAAACGCCCCCAAAAAGTGGGCGTGGCCAAAAACTTTGTATGGGCGATATATTGGAAAAAATATTGGCTAAATATCTTGTTAAACACTTTTTTTCGGTTTCTATGAAAATTATCGAAGAAAACAGCATTTTAGTGAAAAACGCCCACAAAAAGTAGGCGTGGCAAAAAACTTTATATGACAAACTTATAAAGGAGGGCAGTGCCTACATATCTTGTGAAGGTTATAACCCTCTATCTGTCCATCTGTAGCTTTAAATCGGTTTTTTCTAAATTGTGGGCGTGGCAGTGGGCGTATTCCAAAAAATTTTACACTTAACCATTTCGGAGCCCTAGGGAGTATGTGGTCCAAATTTCAGCTTTCTAGCTTGAATTTAAAGGCCTAAAAATTGCGTACGGACGGACGGACGGACGGACGGACGGACGGACGGACATTGCTAGATAGTCTTAGGATTTGGTCCTGATCATAAATATATATACTTTTATGGGTCTACGACGAATATTAAGGGGTGTTACAAACTATGTGTCAAAATTAATATACCCTTAGGATAGGGTATAACAAAGTAAAGGTGATGATAGAGATGACAGTCAGGCGATGATCACATATTTGAAGTCGTAGCAGCTACAGCACACAAATTTTCGACGGTTGTAATTTGTATTCCTCTTTCAATTGCATTTCGTTTTACATAGAGAGAGCCAGAAATCGTAAACACGGAGAATAATTTCGATTGTTTATACCCTATCCTAAGGGTATATTAATTTTGACACATAGTTTGTAACACCCCTTAATATTCGTCGTAGACCCATAAAAGTATATATATTTATGATCAGGACCAAATCCTAAGACTATCTAGCAATGTCCGTCCGTCCGTCCGTCCGTCCGTCCGTCCGTCCGTACGCAATTTTTAGGCCTTTAAATTCAAGCTAGAAAGCTGAAATTTGGACCACATACTCCCTAGGGCTCCGAAATGGTTAAGTGTAAAATTTTTTGGAATACGCCCACTGCCACGCCCACAATTTAGAAAAAACCGATTTAAAGCTACAGATGGACAGATAGAGGGTTATAACCTTCACAAGATATGTAGGCACTGCCCTCCTTTATAAGTTTGTCATATAAAGTTTTTTGCCACGCCTACTTTTTGTGGGCGTTTTTCACTAAAATGCTGTTTTCTTCGATAATTTTCATAGAAACCGAAAAAAAGTGTTTAACAAGATATTTAGCCAATATTTTTTCCAATATATCGCCCATACAAAGTTTTTGGCCACGCCCACTTTTTGGGGGCGTTTTTTCAAAAAATGTTTTTTTTTTTTCTAAATTTTATAGAATGAAATAAAATGCTGTCCATCATCTTCTTAAGGTTTTTTTTGGGGCATATAGGGATAGGGATAGGGTATCATACTGTTCGCTCCAAGCGGACTGTAGCCTTTCCTTATGTTTTTATTTTAGTTTTTATGTATGGATTTAATAATTTTTCGGTTTGTTATCTTATTGTTTATATTTATTTATTTATTTCTCATATCTTTCTCTTCTAAATGTTTACTTTCTTTAATTGCCTAATTTTTCTTTGTTGTTATGTGGCCTATACATCAATGATCGTTTATTGGTATTGTTTGACTTACAATTTTTCGTTGTGCTTGATCTCGTTCTTCTCTTTTTTTTCAATTTATAACAATGGGGATACGAATCGCAGAAGTGAAATTATGCGTTCCATGCTAAATATATTGTGCAAGCAAAGTAAGGGTCTAAACGTATGCCACTTTAATGCACAGAGTATAGTGAACAAAATTGAAATCCAAATGTTGCCCACCACAGAATTGTTGATGATGTACTGGAAGACATTTGTCCACTAGCGCCTAAACTCATCTTATGTGGTGATATAAATATGAATTTGCTTAACAGAACTTTAAGTCCAAATTTGATAGAAGTGGTTACTTCGTTTGATATGTCTTTTGCCACTATATGCCAAATAAGATACCCTCGTTGATAGACGTTATCCTTCTAAGTGATTCTAACATGCTTAAACACTACTCTCAGCTGTCTTTTCCCGTTTTTTCCCATCATGATCTTGTTTTTGCAACGCTTGATATACCAATTAACAGCTCTATTTGTTCACAAACTATACAATATTACGATTTTAAGAGGGTTGATTCAGTGAATCTAATAAGTGATTGTGTTTCTCTAGAATGGGATTATATTTTTATTACCCCAGATGTTAATGATCAAGTCGAGGTACTTAATGGATTAATAAAATATTTGTTTTTTAAATATGTCCCAAAAAAGACTTTCGTTGTGAAGCATGGACCATGTCCTTTCTAATGAGATTAAATCTGCCATGAGTACAAGAGATCAACTCTATCGACGATGGCGAAGATTTCAAATTCCAGAAATGTTTACTGAATTCAAAAGATTGAGAAACTCAGTTAACTTAATGGTTAAAAGAGCTAAGTCATTGCATTTTACAAACAAATTTAATACCAGCCGCTCTTCAACTTTTCTTGGAGGGAAATTAAAAAGATCGGATTGTGCAATCAAAATAACTTGCATTCCAATGATGATATAGATATTGAAGAATTGAACAGAATGTTTGTTAGGCAGCCGTTGGTATCTGAAGTGTCTTACCCTTTATCTGACACTGTAATAATTAATACCGCTGACAATGCATTTCTTTTTGATAGAGTCGACTCCTTTTCTGTTGCGAAAACTATTTTGTCTATAAAATCTGATAGTATGGGTATGGACAACATTCACCCGAAGTTCTTAAAAATGATTTTACCGTATATACTAAAATATGTTACATATATTTTCAATACCATCCTAATGTCCTCGAACTATCCGAATCAGTGGAAGCAAACAAAAATTATACCTATTCCAAAAAATAGAAAAGGCACGGAATATCGACCCATCGCCATCCTACCTTTTCTTTCTAAGGCTTTCGAGTTAATTATAAGCGCTCAAATTAAGCAATACATTGAGTTTAATAATTTGCTGACTCCAATGTTCAGGTCACAGTCACAGTTGCATAACTGCCCTGATTAAAGTCACGGACGATATACGGGTAGCTATTGACAGAGATGAAGTCACTTTGGTTACATTATTGGATTTTTCTAAGGCTTTCGACTCTGTCCGTCCTGATATTCTCTGTAACAAGCTTGTAACTTACTTAAATTTTTCTCATCTTTTCGTGAAGTAAATCTCGTCTTATCTTACAAATAGAGCTCAGTCTGTCTTTTGCAATCAATCCTATTCGTCGCTCTTAAATGTTAATTGTGGTGTGCCTCAAGGTTCAATAATTGGTCCTTTGTTATTCTCTATGTTCATTAATGATTTACCACTTGTTATACATAATTGTCTTTTTCATATTTATGCTGACGATGTACAAATTTATTTTCACTTTTCTGTTGGATTGATGGAAGATGCTGTTGAAAAAATGAACGAGGATCTAACTTCAATAGTTGAATGGTCGTTAGAAAACCAGCTTCTTTTAAATCCTTCTAAGACTAAATCAATTACAATTTATAAACATTTATTAATGTCCCGTCTGCCTCCTATTTTATTATGTGAAGTTGACGTTGAAATGGTTTCTAAAATAAAAAATCTTGGTATTGTTATTAATAGTAACCCCACTTGGAGGTGGTTTCTAAAATCTATGAAGCTTTGCGGGGTCTTTCAATATGCCAAGACACTTTACCAATTGCCGTTAAACTGAAATTGGCAAGGCTCTGATTGTACCCTTAATAATGTAAGGCCGTGAGTTATTTACCTGCACTGATGCTATCTCAAGGCTAAAACTAAACGTTGCATTCAATTCTGTGGCTAGATTTGTGTTTAACTTAGATATGATCATGATTCGAGCTATTCTCGCCAAATACTAGGATGAAGTCTGGACCAATTTCTTAACTATAGAGCTTGCGCTTTATTTTCCAAAATTTTAAGTGATAAACAACCTGTTTATCTTTATAGTAAAATAGTTTTTTCACAATCGCTTCGTTCTTACGGTATCAGACCATTCGTATACACTTGTACGGTATCACGTAGGCAATTTTTCATTTTTGTCATTCGCCTTTATAACCAGCTTCCCCTCAGTATAAGAACTATGGTCGAGCGCAGACGTTTTCTGTCGTTGGTTTTTTTCCCATTTTAGTATGCGTCATTGATGTTAGCCCAATTTTACTTTTAATTTTTTTTATAATTAAGAGTTTACAGAACTTAATTCAATCGTGTTTTTAATTTTCCTTTGCTGTTAGTTTAACTTTAATTATCCTATTTTTTTCCTTACTGAATGTTTTATTATTATTATTATTTTTACTATTTAACTTTTAATTATTGTAAAAACCTTATTTAAACTGTGCACTCTTAAAGAATTTATTTTCTTATTGTACAGAAAATTTCAAAAATAAATACAAATACAAATTTGGGACAGAATCAAAATTTATTGATATACGTGTTCAATTATTTCGTATTCAATATCACCGTGAAAAATTTCAGATTATTTTACTCAGCGGTTTTGGAATTATTGGATACAGTGGCTTAGTGGTTAACAAATAGAAAATTAAGCTAAAGGAAAGCAAAACGTAGGGCATACTAGAGGCAATATAAGATGGGCACCCCTCTTAGTACCTGGCTACACATTCATGGGAATGATCGCCATGTCGCACGAGACAGGTAGATTTTATGTGAGTCAGAAAGAAAAGGGTAGATTGCACCAAGAATCCACAGAAAATCCTCTTTCGATTTGAATTCTCGGCGTGGCCATGAACGTTTCCAAATCCTCATTTGAGATTTGTGTTGGAAGAGTGAAGACCGAATACAGGTACTCGAGAGCACAAAAGTATTCGATTTTCCACAAGAAATTCAGTTTTGTTTCAGATTTCAGCGTTCCCCGTCATTCAAATTGCCTTCTTTCTTATGAGACTTTTTTGTGTGTGTATCCACGACATTCATGGGAATGACTTTCAGTCCCATGAACGTGTAGCCAGGCGGTATGCGGATCACCGTTTCAGTTTCGAGAGTAGTTTGCAAAACTTTTTGAAAAGCAATCTCATTCAAAGGCCGCGCTTCAAAACAAGTATGTTGTAAATGCAAGAAGAGCGCCTGCAAGGAACACTCAAGAAAATCAGTTGTAAGTCAACTTTGTAACTTAAAAATAAATTTACCATACAATAGTATATATTTAGTTTTAAATAAAAAATCAGCAATAAACTTTAAACTTTAAATTTTTTTTTCAGTATTATTTCAAAAAATATTTAGCACATTTCTAATATGGTGACTCCGTGTCACCACTTTTTTTTTTTGTTTTTTATAATGCACGCGTACTAAAGGGACTTTGGATACCCTTAAAATGAAGTGACACAGTGCGGGCATTAGGAAAATGAAGGATTAGAGAAAGGGAGAAACCGATGCACGTTGGTTTTAAATGTTTGTAAATTATAAAGCAAAGGAAAACAGAGCGTGGTAGAGCATTCCACATTCGTATTGTACGGTTGAGAAAGGAATCTTTATATTTCACAGTACGTCCGAAAACAGGCTTAAGGGTAAACTGATGTGCATTCCTCGCAAGACGAGTATTGCGGTTGAATTGCTGTAGGGGTGGAATGCATATTTCATTTGAGCACTTGTGGTGGAAGTACCGATAAAACAATGACAGACAGGAGACACTGCTACGATGACTAAGAGAGTCAAGCGATATCGCAATGTCTCGATCGCCAATAAGTTTTACCGCACGTTTTTGGATCCTGTCAAGTAGCTCCAAATATGTTATTGGTGCACCAGACCAGATATGAGCGTTGTACTCAAGTTTTGGGCGAATAAACGCCTTGTAGATTCTAGCCAGATCAGAAGGGGTGCAATATTTCTTTCATCGCTTAAGGAAGCCTGGACATTTCGCAGCGTTCTTGGCGACATCAAATATGTGGTCATTCCAACGAAGGTTGTCATTAACACACATACCGAGAATGGAAAGTCTTTCGGTTTCAGCGATGCAAGTGCCATTCATGCATAATGGCAGAGAATTAGGGGTTCGCTTCAATGACAGCAGACAGCATTGCGTTTTGGAAGCACTAAATTCCACTCTATTGGTTTTACCCCATTTAGGAATGCTGTCAAGATCGGAATTCAATGAGCTTAACATACGTTGCCGTTCCAGTTCAATGCCCGAAGATGAGGGGCGTTGCCCAGGAAACGAATATGTAAAGCTGAGGGTACTGTCATCAGCAAAGGAATGGATTGGATTAGAAGTGAGGAGGTCATTGATAAAAATGCGAAAGAGAGTCGGAGACAAAACGGAGCCTTGGGGGACACCAGCATTTATTTGGTGAGTTGCAGACTTGAAACCGTACAAAACAACTTGTATTGAACGGTCTGAAAGGAAATTTCTAATCCATTGAAGAAGGGTATCATCGATCCCAAATGCACGCATTTTCGACAAGAGAGCTTGATGCCAAACTCTGTCAAATGCCTTTGAAATATCAAGCGCAACGACCTTTCTTTCACCACCACGGTGAATAGATTGGTTTCACTTTTCGGTTAGATATGTCATCAAATCGCCAGTGGATCTGTTGCTGCGAAAACCGTACTGCCGGTCATTAAGAAGTTTTCGGCATTCGAGATATTTCATAAGCTGACCATTTATCAGCGTTTCCATGACTTTGGAAAGAAGGGACGTTAGTGCAATTGGTCGGTAGGAGGAGGGAGAGGAAGATTCGCCTTTTTTTTGGGACGGGCTGGACAAATGCTGTTTTCCATCTTCTCGGAAAGAGCCCTGAAGAATAGGACAGATAGAAAAGCTTACGCAGTGGTTTTGCCAGCGTGGAAGAACACCTCTTCAGAACTATAGGGGAAATACCATCTGGGCCAGCGGATTTGTGAATGTTGAGATCTTGAAGTACTCTTGCCACAGTACGGGTGCGAAAGTGGATTTGTCCCATGGAGTGTTCTATGCGCTCGAGTACTGGGGGAGATAAAGCACAATCTGGGAGCTGATTGGATTAGGGAGAAAATTGACTTTGGCTGATTAGGGTTAAAGAGCACATTGAGCGAACCTTGAAGAAAATAAAGCAATAAAAATGTTATACTCATTTATGAATAGTCAATCTTCATTATCCGCTCAAAATAAAATCGTGATAAAAAAATTTAATATTTCAGGCAATTCCGCTGTACAGGTGCCAAGTATGGTGTGAGTCTGCAACTTGTCACATAAAAAGAAAACAAATGTCAAGCAGCCTTGCTAAACATGAAAGATCGAATGTTGACTCCAATAGAAAGATCCAATTGTACTAAATCTCTGTAAAATGTGCGATAACCAAAATATTGTAATACATTTTAAATACTAGACAAAAATGTCATCAATCTAGTTAATGAAGTTGTTGATACACCAACTGTATTGCTTCTAATGATTGTAACTCCGATAAGTGTTATCGCATTTTGCATCCGCACCAATTAAATTAGGTACTGCGGATTGTCTGCCTTTCCAATGATACATATTTTTGAACTTTTTAACCGACATCTGCACACTTACTATCCGACGATTTCAATCGAAATACCTACCAGTGATAGTCAATTCTTGGTCAATCTGCAGTGATAATTCTGTTCATAGAAATTTGGTCTCTTAATCGCAATATAAAAGGACTGACAAAACTACAAAACGAGGAGCTCCAGATTCAACTTCGCCTCAGCACGACAGAAAGATTTTATTCGCTGGCCCACCGTCTTGCGGCCGACAAATGTATGTCCAAAATTAAGAACTGTTGCGAAAAGCTTCTCAAATTTGCCATTCGTATTCGTCTTTAATGCTCCTGTTTGGGCCATTAACGTATACCTAATATTTATTTGCATTTTAATATATTTTGAAGATATCGCTTTATCAAATTTTTCTGGCAGTATCAAGCGATTATTAAAACGACATATTGAGCTATCAATAAATGTTAAACTTAGACTGCTTGGCGGGAGTAAGTAGTTCCTGAACAAGCTTTCTGTCATAGTGACACCTGTTAGAATAATATTGAAGTTACAAAAACCTATTAGAAAATAAAATTCAAGCTCAAAATAAAACATGAAGCTATATAAAAGCTCAACGCAGAAACAAAATATATTTGGAGCTTTCGCTCATGAAGAATACAAAATAAACTTTATCAGGCTTAGGTTTGGTCACACAATACAATAAAAGCTTATTTTTATAGGAAAGCTACTGCAAGTTTATCACAAAATACCACAGGATTTTTAGTGTTTACAGATTTGAAATCCAGATGCTGGAATTTTGTTTTTTTAAATAAAATAACGACGTTGGCATGGGCAATCATGAATAAGTAAATAAATGTGGTTAATATCAATACTAAAATTTTTATAATTCATTTACTGAAGACAAGTTAACTTACTCCGATTTTAGCAATTTAATATTAGATATTTTTAAACGTGGACAAAATGGACCTTCGGACAACTTTGGGGGTGCACAAGCAAAACAAAGATGCAAAGAATTCAATGCTTTCAAAACAAAGTACTACTCAATACAGTCAATGCGCTTTTGTATATACATAACGCTGATAGAGATCTAAGAGTTGAAATGGTATAAGACGAGTTGAACTAATCAAAAAAATATTCTAGGTAGGATATTGAGAAGGGTTAAGCCCTTTAACTAGTTAACTCAAACCTGCGATAATGCGAACCTCTCGAGAACTCGAAGTTATCACGAGTTGCCTAGAAAATCTCTTTATATTTCGAAACACATCTGTACATTTTTAAGCACTTGGTAATTCGAACAAAATAATTATCGCTACGTAACAAAACGACGCGTTAATTCGAACTCATAGGCGTTAAGCACTCGACAATTCATAGTTATCAGATTGCATAAAGGTACATGTTGAGACAAGTTCAAACTTTTATCGTCATTGCACGAGCATTTGTTATTGAAATGACTATGTAGTTTGACACACACTTCCGTTTAGTTAGTTAAGTTTCAGTTTTCTTTGGTTACAGAAATACAGACTTAAAGTTTGGGTTAGTTATGAGTCCTGAAAAGTATAAATGCTTGACGATTGCTGAAAATTAGCAGTTACTAAATAATAATTGATGATTATTCAATAATTCGCATTTGATATTTCAAACTCTCGATAATTTAACGAGAGTCACACGAACGAATGATGAAACATTCCTGCACGGCTGTAGAGCTATGGGCAACTGCTAAATAAGCGGGTTCATACAATAGACTTCTACGTTTAGTTTGATGACTAGGTGCGATAATTTGAAGAATGGCATAAGTCATTCCTTCTTCGAGGGTCTTAAGTGGACAGAAGTCCCGCACTATCGCACAGATCGCACACGGTGTCTTTGACGATTTCCACCCAATTTTCAAAATATTGCGGTACTAGTCCAACTTTTCACGAGTACTTAAATAAAGATGGAAGTTGATGAACGATATGGCCCACGAATACAAGTTTTGTCTTACCGTTTTATCGTGTAATATTAGGCTTAAACGGACTAAGCCCTAGCTACTTCAACTTTTTTGCGTCGGACTCGCAAATTTTGGGTCAGCGAACAAAAACTCTGGTACTGATGGGACTTAAGCCTGCAACCACACGCTGACCGCTAGTCCAACCACTAAGCCACTGCACTCTTATGCTATAAACCTGGGTTAAAATTGCCCAAAGCATCCTTCAGTTGACTTATTTTGGTATACATTTTTTTTATGAATGAAGTACAAGTATCTATAAATGTACTTATTTTTCTGTAAAAACGCTTTAGCAGTCGCGATGGCTTTGACTTTAAAAGGGTGTGTTTGATACTCATTGTCGTTTCGAATTCTGGCCACTATTGTCCATTAGCTCGATGTGATGGATGTGTGATACTGGATCACTGGACGTTCTTGCACTACCACTCCCTCTGCACGACGGCCAATTGCCATCCAAAAATATTTCATTCAGTATTTTGACGGTCTAAAAGCTGGGTCTCCTTTAAAACCACGGATAAAACATCCGTTTTTTTTTATCGAAATACATGAGGTGAAAGACTTCGAACTCCCTTTTTCTTACACAGAAATAAATAAATCTTCTCCTCCGTACTCTTCTCTTGCTACCCTGGTCTTCATCTTCTGTCACCTTTAATCGTTATAGGAATGCATCATCATTCAATGGATTCTTTAATAGGGTGGACAGTGTTAAAGCGTCCTACGGCGCATTGGACAATCGTGCTCAAAGTCTAGTCTTGTAATGTAGTAAGTTGTGCTTTGTAGTAATTCAATGAATTAGAGAGACTAGGCAGTAAAAATTCCTAAGGAGGATTCAAACCTTCTGTCAACCGACAATCCACAATCAAAACAAATTCACATCAAACGAGTTATCGTTGCTTCTAAACTAAAATAAACAAAAACAAATCGCAAAACATTGGAATTTCCATTCAAGTTTTAATTCATAACAAACTTTTTTTTTTTGTAAAAAGTCCAACTGAATCATTTTTATACTACGCAAGACCAATATGCCTAAGACAACATCTTACAAAAGCAAAGCTACAAATAGCTGATAAATACACAATCCGACATTCCAACGACGTAATATACTTACAAGCTTTTAACCTTATCACGTTCCATTCACAGTGTTGTAATGGTCAGTCTCCGGCAAGAGCTTTACATGAATGATAAGGATTATTTCCAGTTTTATTTTGGTTTGTCGGGGCTGTTGTTACAAATAAATCACTATAGTGCTCGAGTGAGGGGATCTTATTTTACTGTGGGGAATTGAAATCCACAAAAAAATCGGCTTTATCCCATGGAGGAGGTCTTTCCAATTATTCTTTGACGTTTTCGAGTTCAACTCTCTATCAGAGAGTCGGAAACTAGACTCTCTCGGTTTTATGCTGTTCTAAGCACAGCTTTTGGTTATGTAATCATTTCGAGCGTCATAATTAGGCCTATGCCAAACAATGCTAGACACTAGACACTAGCAAATTGCCTATATAGCTTTTGCTAGAGGCCTATGCCAAACAAAGTTTTCTTAGAAAATTGTAAATTTCAAGGGTCATTAAAACATTGCCCCTTTTTTTGCAGTTCAAAAAAAAAAATTATGAAACCACTTCCAAAGAACAAGCCCACAACTTCTTAGATTAGGCAATCTTAATTCAAAACAAAATATGTAGGTATCTAAACTGCCAAAATGTTCTCATATCAACTTCCTAGCTTTCAATTTTTATTTAATTTTTTAAAATTTAATACCAAGATATCCAGTTTTATCCGCATACATTCACTGTCATGGTATATAAGTCGTTGGTACTTATCATGTCCAAGCTTGAGCGTAATATTATAATCATGCTGCCGGAATGAGGTAATATCTGCAGCCCTAACATTGTCGAGAATAGCAGTTGGTCTTGACACATATTCGGCGTTTTGTTGGATTTGCGAAGAAAGAATCTTTATCGCTTTAAGCGCAAAAAATAAGAAAAGAACTGGAGCTTAAATTCACAGGAAATCGTAATTGTGCTGCTTATTTTGATAGCAGCTATACGATTATGTTTGCGGTCAGAATATTTGCAACTAGAGCTAGGCATACTGTGGTGGTCAAAAGTTTTCAAACAACATGTCGAGTGAATATAAATCTCTGTCTCTATCTTAATTTTTTTGTAATTGTAATTTTCAACAACTAAACAATGCGGGACTCTGATGCAGTAATGAGGTTGATAATGGAAGAAGGCTCCTGACTGTCTGAGGTTTTCGTTTTTAAGAGAAAATGCTACATGGAAATAGATTTAACTTGATGAATGATCTTTTGAAACGCTTCTTGATATGCGAACTCGATGGAAGGGGGACAAATATACTCCAGACAATGCCAGTAACCCGGTTTTGGGTAATGATGAGGTTTATCAGGTTTTACGACTGCAATTGAAATAAAGTGCACGACTTGCGTCATACGAAACTTTCTTGGTACTTGAGATGCGTTTTTGAATCGCAAAATAAATCGAAAATTAATGGTGACACATTTATTTAAATTACTTTTTAGGTTTTGAAAAAATAGTTTTTTTTTCAGAAACCGTACCTACGATTTTGATGCAGTTTCGCACATTTGACATTTTGAACAATTCGAAAAATTTGAACGAATTTAATAAAATCGTTATATAAAAAAAAAAATTAAAAAAGTTATTCCAAAAATCGAAGTAAATTTGTTTGAATTAATAGTATAAAAAAATTAGCAACATATGTTGAAGTTAGTTTTTGTTAGTTTTTGAGATATTGGCGGTTTTATAAATTACCGTTAATCGATTTTTTTCCAAAAACTTAGTATGCAGTATTTTGGGCCCTATTCCACGTATCCTTGGTACAAATATAGCCCGGAATCCTTGGAACAATCTTCGAGAAAATTAGTGATAAGTAATAACTTTCTCTTTGGTATGCTAATGTTTCCGAGAAAGTTAAAAACTGTAGGAAAATGTTGTATGGCCCATCAAAACTTATGAGCAGCACATTCACTTTTAGACAGCTGATGAATAAATTTTTCCGTATAGCAGAAGAACAAGGTTCGCCTCATACATTCTATCGAAGCCGGCGAAATACGGAATGAAGGTAGATATGGTGGGTTTGAGATTTGACAAATGGTTGTCCGTGTAAGGGCTCTATACAGTAAAAGAAACCAAAAAACAAGGAGAAACAAAATGTATTGGATAAACTCACTGCCAAATACAGGATGAACGAAAAAATCATTATTTGCTCATAATTTCTTTACAACTTTGCAAGGCGTTGCAATAATGTAATGTAATGTACTACAACAAGCACAAAGTAGGCGTTGATCGAATGGTATGCTTTAGGAGTAGACATGCAAACGTCGAACTAATCGACAACTAATCGATATGTAATGCCTTTAATATCGAAGCCTTTCTGCATACTTTTTAAATACAACAAAGAACACTAATCAACGCCGACATTTTTTTGCATTCGACGGTTATATCTCAATTTTTAGTAAGGTATGTATGCAGCTTATTTTTGCAAACCAATCCAGAAACAATTGATCCAATGTTTTGGATAATATAGATCATTACTTTGAAATGATTGAATCTTGAATTGAATTTTGAATCATTTTCAAGATCGTGAAGTAATTGAACAACGGATATTATATCTATTGTATTCAGAAAAGAGTTATCCGAAGACAGCACGCACTTGAGCTGTCACAGAACTGTTAATTTATATCGGAACTAAAATTTCTGAATCGGCTAGTGCTTTAATTCGATTGAGAATATTTTCATGGTGGAATTTGCAGCCAATCTGGTACTGGCAAAAGCCGGACAATAATAAATAAAGTGTGATGCCGTTTTATATTCTTCCAGATAGAATTCACAAAGCCCAAGTTTCTTACCATCCATTGTCAAACATCGATCAGTAGCTATGAATGTCTGCACGATGTAGAATTAAGCCGGTATTTGGTAAGTAAAGCTAAGTCTTTTCACTTTTGTGGTCCAATGAGCAGCACTCAATGAATGTTTGTGGGCCATCAAAGGCTAGTTATAAGCCCTTTCTGTCAAAAGCGTGAGATCTTTCATTACCCCTGATACCCGCATGACCCCCAATAGGTTAGAGTTATTTCTACCCAACCTGTTTGGATTGCCTATCGACTTTACCGCAATTTTTAAGGTAATCGTAGCAGTACAGCTATAAGGATAGGAATATATCTTGTAGAAATCATAAAAGGGTTACTCGATCACCACCAACGGCGTCGAAAGACTCTGCGCGCATTAAGAGACTCAAAGAAATGTAAAAGTTTCTAGGAGGAAAATTATGAACTCCACATTAAGCTTAATAAACTCGAAAAAGTCTAGCAAATCGATCAACTCAAAGTGGAGAACAAATCGCTAAGGGAATCTCAGCTCAAAACAGAGCCTGAGGGTAAAACAATCAGCCCAGTTCGTCGGGATTACTTTACAGACGAAGAAGAGCTAGCGCTCAGTGTAGAAATAATGCTTAAAAACACTCAGCAAAGAAAATGAACTGCACGAAAAAAAAGCCTCGTGATAGGGTATACTTTCGGCTTCCAATAAACGGTGTCGGAATCACGTATTTTTATATAGTGAGGTATATAAACGTTAACGAAAATTATGTACCTAGTATACTCAAAGAAATTTTTAAATCCGAATTCAAAGTAACATCCATGAATAATACCGTGTGGAAAATTAACGTTATCGATCCCAAAATTTACCGTGCAGTTCCTTAAAAGCTTAATTCGAATAGAATTCAAAGTCAATCTATGGAAAGATGTCGGAAAGACTGCATCGAGGAATAGTACAAGGTCTGCATTCCTCGTGCTGCAAAGAAGACATTCTGCAAGACCTTAAAATAAAAGACTTTAAAATTGTAGTCGCAGTTAATCTTTATTGAAACATAAAATGATTGTGTCTTAAAATTTTCTGAATACTTTTCACCACAACTGTACTACCTACAACTACAATCTTTCTATTTTTAAATGTAGGTGGAATTTTTCATAATTGGATAAGAGAAAAACATAATACGAAGAAAAATTAAAGCGCCAATCGCATAAGACGTTATCAGTTGAGGGCCAATCGTGTCTTGAATTTCGCCTATAAAAGGAAGCTACCAGGGTCACGGAAATCTAGTAACTAGTTCGCCATCCCGCTTGTATGGTATTTTATCGTGTATCGGGCTGTGAAATGTGTTAAATATTAAAGAAAAATAGTTATCCTTTTTAATTTTTTTTTTTAAAAATGGACTTTTATCAAATATTAGTGTTAGCATTATCCTTGCACTTAGTGCTAGGAGGTGGTGAAGTTCTTTCAAGCAATGAAGAAGTGTAAGTGAAGACATAATGTAAAATATTGTGCATAAATCCTTTTTTTGTTTTTTTTACCTTTTATGTGTTTGCATCTAATGATTTCAATAGTTTTTTTGAAATTAAAAAAAAATACATATATTTTGAAGATTATGAAATTTGTATAATGTTTTAAAGGAGTACTGCTCCTTTTCTAAGATGCATAAATATATTAAATATGAATTCAAAAATTGAAAGGATAAGAACAGGAGTGAATTTACATTCTATGCATATCGACCAATTTTTGGACATTTTTCGATCCTTCTACATTTAGTTAAAGTCGATCTTAAAAAAAATATTTTCAACTGGCTAGGTTCATGGAATAAATTAAATGGAAAGGATTTCCGGCTTTTAATTCGAATTCCCAAGCAAGATTTTTTTTTCCAACGATCTTTTGTGGTTTCAATTTATTAAATGTGAAATTAATCTATGTAAAGTAGAATTGAGAAAAAGTATATTCTCAGTTTGCTTGCAGTGGAAAATTTTTAAATAAATATATAATATTTAGTTTCACCAAATTACTAAATTTTGTGAGTAAAATATAAAAATATTACGAGTACATTATACATTTTCCAAATAAAGTCCTTGCTAGTGCTATGGACTAAAATATGAATATTATAATTTAATAAATTTAATTATATATTTAATAAAATAAATTATTTCCACATCGGAGCTGAAAACTAGTCCTTCATAAAATACATTTTTTTTAATGAGTAAATTTCAACAAAAATGTGATGGAGATCACTTACGATCCTCCAATGATTAAATCCTTGAACAATGCATTTTTTCAGTTTAAATTTTATAATGCGAGTGCTATCGAAGATATACCCGTCTATAAAATAATATTTATTATTTAAGATGTATATGTGATTCAATGGGACCGAGTGAATTTAGTCGACATTTTTTTTCCGGACTAATTTTAATCTTGAAACAGATAAAAGTGTTTTCTATATACAGAACCTAAAGCCTAGCTAGTCCAACGACTATGCGTGGGAAAATACATTGAAACGAATGGACTATAGGTCCCAGTTTGATCGCGATTCTTAACGGATTTTTTTGCTTTTTGAGAAGCTTCTCAGTTCTTACTTTTTGATGTTTTTCTGACTTTCGTAAGAAAGGGGAAAGCGATCTTTCAGATGGTACGGGTCGGATTTTAACCTGGGAACCAAAGCACTTAACCACTAAGCCACTGCACCCAGTATCTACTTTTTTAGGGAGACCAGAATAAGTCACATTTTGCTTATTGCCCAGCGCTTTTACATGACGTGAAAATTTCACCCAGAAGCCATGGAGGCCCTTGATGTACATGAAAGGACATGCGACTACCAAAACCACTTTGATATGCTTATAAATAATTTTATGTCTGATAGAGGTACGCCAGCCAATCCATTCAAGCTATTGAAGAACCGTTCTTCCATGCAGGAATCGCCGTTCTTGTATAGCTGGGTAGTGGCATAGGAGATGTTCTACAGGCTCTATCGCCTCTTCATTTGCGCTTTTGCAGAAATAATTTGCCTTTAAGCCATGTTTCCAATAATGCGGTGACCGGTTAATACCCCGACGAGCACCTGGATTTGACTTCTGTTAAGAGAGGCTACCAATTTTGATTTTTTGTTGTCAATATTGGGCCACAAACTTCTGGTTATAGAGCAACTGCTACTGTTCCTCCATTTTTCCTTAGCTAAGTGTGTAATGATACGTCGATCAAACTCTTAGCGGTAATAGTGACAGTTTATCTGGTATTTTGTTCCCTTCAATCCAAATGTATTCGGAAACCCAGAAGAGTAGATCTGAGTGATGGCGTATAGCCTTCAGTGGCAAAAGGTAGTCTGTTATTCTAAGTGCTACTTGACTATACACACAGGTAGTTATTTATTTATAATTTTGCTCTCTCTTAGTCAGAGAGCTGGTTCGGCTGCAACATTCCTTGTGAATAGCTACATAGCTTACAAAGTTGCAGGTTCAATAGAGCTATTTTGCGGTGTAGCTTTAATTGAACCTATGATACAAATACAAGAAATTCTTTGCACCTTATTCATGTACTTTAGGTGGGTTTTGGTTTTAACTGTCTGCCACCGGATAACTGAGCCGTAGATTAGAATGGGTCTCATGGTACGCGGTGTATGGCCAGTGCGCAATGTTCAGTTGACAGCCCCTTATTTTCCCAAAGGTTTTCGTGCAGGCGTAAAAGACATTAAGTCCTATCTTTATGTTTTCTTCCGTATTCCGTTTCCAGTTTGTTTTGGATGTGAATACCAACCCAAGTACTTAGCCTCAGTTGAAAGCTTGGTCGGATAATCTTCGGTGGGTTCAATTTCTGGACCTTAAATTTCCTGGTGAACAGAATGAGTTCGGTCTTTTCCGATTTTTTTTTAAGTTTTGCGTTTCAGCTGCGTTTTAATCTTCAGGACTTATTTTAACTCAGAAAGCTATAATTTTTTTTACTACGAAAAGCATTAATTCATTTTTCATAATTTCCATTTCTGAAACGGGGTCTAAGATAGTTAATTGTTTTCTACGAATAACATTTTGTTGATTTAAAAAAAAAAATATTTATGCTATGGCAAATTCAGCACTGCAGTTTCGGCTTCAAATAATACACATCTCTAATAACGCCGCTAACGGCCTCTCGTTGCGCACTCTACTAGATATTGGAAGATTCTGCGGCTTGGTCTTCATCTCAAACGCTCAATGCGCTGATTTTTTTTTAACTGGGTCATTCACATTCATAGCTTACAAAGTTCATCATTAAATCGTCTTCTCCAATCACCAGTCAATGCAAACAGAACCAAATATCTTACGAAAAATGTTTTTATCAAGAAGACCAGAAGCAGGTCTGGGAATATTATGATCTTATTATGAAGATTCCTTTACACCCCAAATAAACAGCTATTTGCAAGCTTCGCTTCATTTCTGGAAATATCTCGTTTTCAAATGTGCTAGCAGAACCACAAATTTATTGCTGTTCATTGATGTTCTGGTCGGATAGTCGGTTTGGGGTGTCGCTTCTTTGTTTTGCTCTCGTTGACCACTAGATCCATTTTTGCCGCTTCTGCTCCTTTACTTGCAAATGCACAAGTTAAAAGTTTTATAAATATAAAAAAATTCTTGTTGTTTTGCTTTGTGAGTTTTCGGCACTCTTTACCAACCACGATTTGCATTGTGATTACTTGTACATTTTCTCGAAGAGCTCATAGATAGATACCTTCTTTAGCATGTCGTACTTGTCCGTTGTTGTTGAGGCGTTAGGCGTATTTTAGGCTGATGTTGGTGAATTTGCATTCTGCCGCTTCGAACAAATCCAAACCCAAATAGATGCTGGTTTCGTTACCTAAGCAACTACTACTGCAAGCATCACAGATTTGCATCTTTCTTGCGCTTGACCCATCCCAACGCATTTCCTGAATGGAGGTGGTGTTTGCTTTATAGAATGTCTTGCAACTTCGTTAATTTCTCCGCTGTGCAGGACTTGTCCGAGCTGACGGAGTAAGATAAGCAACAAGGTCCATAGGGACGGTCCAATTAATAATATTTACTTACCACAACATCAAATGCTTGCATAGCATTTCGTATTTTGAAAAAGCATGTTATGCGTTTAATTGTGGCTCGTACTTCAATTTCGAAAATGATCATCGCTTGTCAGATTCTTGGATCGGATTAATTTTATCGTAAATTATGCATGCGGCCTATGCGACGATATCAATCTTGTTGAAAATTACAAGCTGCCAACGATTTATTGAACGTGTGCATAAATAAGCATTTGATCCATTGTATCCATCCCAGATTTAAGGGCACTGTAGTCCAAAACAACATCACAGATTTATTTTTCTTTGGATCATGTTAACGCAATGAAACTTCGCTCTCCAAATAAAGAGCTGCAAACTGGAAGCGCTGCTTTTTCCAAAAACTCGGATTTGATCGCTCCATTCCTACATAGGCATTTTTTCGGCTTATCAATACTTTTGCCACATCCGACGTATGTCAAAGAATTTTTCAGCCAACTTGCCACCGTTATTTTCCTAAATCTCCTTTGTATAAGACACAAGGTCCCTAAGGAGCAAGACAATCATTTGTAGTTTCCTATGGACCTTGTAGCTGATTTCCGTACTTAATGCTTTCAAAACGATGAAAGTATGAATGAAGTGCACGTATCGCGTCGGAGTTAGTTTTAATCGCTTGAGAATTACATTTGCATGGAATACAGTAAGCATCTAGACTCAAGCACATGCATTTGTATGACTTGTAAATATTTAAAAAATTCCTAGGTCCCTAGGGACCTTCTCGCCTATCCGGATGGTTAAGACACTCATTAATAAGACAAAAATCCGTGATTAGACATAGGTATGCAGGTCATATCTATGTATTAACTTCTCAGTTCGATTAGATAATTTCTTCAGCTAATTGTTTTACTTTTCCAACCTGTCCAGCTTGACTTTCAATGTTAGATTTGGAGTTGGCGCGAGCCTGGCTTTATGCAAACTTTGTTTATACTAAATAAATCTCTCCATATATCCAATTGGTCACCTTTGGTGCAACGCGACAAGAAAAATCATATCCGATGAAGGGTCTTAAACTTCATATAAGGACTACATACCGCCTCCCTTTAAATGAAGAAAGATACTCGGCCAATACTTATATTAAACAAAATGCTGCAATATGGCCTAAACATATTTAAAAAAAGTCTAAAAAAAAATATTTTATTTCAGAATTGATGACCCGAGTGCAGTTGACGAAAATAGTGATAGAGTAGCCAGGCATACTGATGGATTGTAAGCTCAACAAACAGCATTAGAAAGTTTCTCAAATTAACCAAAGTAATTTTTTCAAGCTTCAACTTTGGTGTTAAGTCGGGACCACCTCATGGACCACCTCATGGACATCACGGGCCACATGGTCCCCATGGTCCCCATGGTCCGTTTGGACAAAATCGCGGGCCACCCGGTTATAGCATGCACGGTCCTGCCTTTGGACATGGTCCAACAAATGAATTTGCACCCATGTAAGACTGAAAACCACCACACCAAAGGGATGAACACATTTTCTAAGATTTTTCCCTCTTATAGCAAAAGTATTAAAAACTTCTTCGGTTTTAAGAAGTCCAGCAACGCGATTGATGCCACGCAAAGCTTCATCATGGACGCAAAACTGCAATTGCCAGCAGTCGCGTCATGCCGTCAGCCACTCCAGCTGCCACAGAATATCGTCTACGAATGCCGTGACAGCAGCTGTAAGCTAACTTGTCGCAAGAAATACCTTTTCCCCGGCGGCCTCAGCCAATTGAATGTGATTTGTATCAGTGGCAAGTGGATAGTGCGCGATAGTCAATTCGGCGACAATATCCCACCATGTGAACGTAAGTCAATTTCATTCGAGTAATTTTCTCTAGCATCACTCAACCGTTTTGTATGTCTCACTGCAGCTGTTTGTGTGCCATCTTGTCAGAATAATGGCATATGTCTTGAGCCCGGCCTCTGCAAGTGCCCAGAGAATTTCTACGGACCATTCTGCCAGAATCGAAACTTGCAATGTGCGTCGAAGCCACAACTTCCCATGAACGCCAAAGTATCCTGTCGCAGCAAGTAAGTATCGGCAGCCTGATTTGTCCCAATCCATCGAGAGAAACTAAATCGAATATGTAACTATTTTCCAGCAAATGCAATGTTGAATGCATGAAGGGATATCAATTCCCCGATGGCTCGGGCATCACTAACCTCGAATGCTTAAATGGTGAATGGAAACATCCAAAGAGTGGCGGATCAACCGCTCCCAATTGCCAACGTAAGTTTTTATTTACACGAAATTTAAGTGAAGGTAGTCAGTGTTTCTTTTTCCTTCCAGCTATTTGTGATCCGCCATGTGCTAATAGCGGCACTTGTATTTCTTTCAATACGTGTCAGTGCACGAAGGAGTTCAAGGGACCACAATGTCAATATGGTGGGTATTTTCTTCTCCTCGTCATCATCATGAATTTTTAGTGAGTTTATAAAATTGTGCAGACATGCAAGTGTGTAACGTGACCAATTCGGGATTCAATGGCAACTATCGATGTTCGTTTGATGTGGAGGAAGCGACGTGTTCTCTGACCTGTCCTGAAGGAATCAAATTGATCGGCGTGCCATCGGCGGCTTACAAGTGTAAATATAGTACTGGGCAATTCTCGCCACCAATACCGAAATGCAATTGGCGTAAGTTTTTTGTTAGTCACTAAAAAAAGTCACATTCAAAGTTGTTTTTAACTGAAACAGCTAAGGGATTCGTAGCGGTATCCAGCAAGACTTCGAGCAGCATGAAAACAATCCCGGGCGATCAATACTTTAAATACGACGGAGGACGACGTGAGAGCAGTGAAAATAGTCTTGAATTCGTTTCGAAATGGAAAGTTCGTACCAAGAACAGCGTAAGTCCAAAAAAGCCTTTAAGGCTTACCGCCGTCATTTAATCATTCATGTCGCTTTTTCAGGAGTGGTTCTCATCGTCCGAAGAATACATCGAAGCGCCCAGTATCTATTCGCTCTACTTTGAGGAGTACATCGACGTCACAATTAATAAGTCGCCTAAGCCGACACTCTGCGCCACCTGGTCGGGGATTAATCTTAAAACCTTTGATGGAACCATTTTCAAGTTAGTCCAGCGCTGAGGCTTTCGCATGCAATTTTAATTCCTCATACTCTCTTCATTTTCACAGAGCTCCATTATCCTGTTCGCATACTTTGGTCTCGGATAAAATTGATGGTACATTCGATGTCATCCTGAAAGCATGTCCCTTCGGATCCGGCTACAATTGTCCGCATTCATTGCAAATCTTTTGGCAATCAATTGTGTACACGTTCGAGAATACCAGTGAGTGGTGTCACTTTCGGTGCCGCCTTAACCGAGTGAGAGATTAAAATATACTTTACATCCACTTCCACAGATGGCACCATCAAGCTGTCCACCCCGCAAAAGGCTCTGCCGATTCCCGTTCAAGTGAAGGGGATGAAAGTGCTACCTGTGGCCCAGCATCTGCGTATCGATTTGGATTCGGTTGGCTTGTCATTACTGTGGGATAAGAATCAATATATTGCCATTCAGGCTGGAGCGGGTCTCTGGAATCGCACAGGTGGCATATGCGGCTCATTGGATGGAGATTATCGAAATGATTTCATCTCAAAGGATGGCGCTTTGCTGAAGACGGGCAAGGCATTTGCTGACTCGTGGAAGGTGCCGGACGATTCATCGCTGTGTTTCATGGACAATAGCGGTCAGGTTGACTTGTCCAAGCAGTGTGAACCGAAGCAGCAACTGAAGGCGATCGAGATTTGTGAGCAATTGCTGACGAATACAAAGCTCACCGAGTGTCTTAAGGTGAGTTGTTGCGGTGCTGTTGGAATGTGCTAATCGTTTTACTCCTTGTTAGCCATTCAACATGAACGCACTGATGAAGTCGTGCGTCAATGATTATTGCAACTGCGCCAACAAGGATCAACCGGAGTTGTGCAATTGTGATTCCATCGCGATGTTGGCTAAAGAGTGCGAATTCCGCGGGATAAAATTGGAGCATGGTTGGAGGAACTTGCAAGTTTGTCGTAAGTTAAAAATCGCTTATACGACTGGGTTGCGCTTCATATTTTCTGTCTTTTTTTAGCAATTCAATGCACATACGGTCGGGTGTACCTTCCGTGTGGACCGACTCTGGAGCCATCTTGTGGATCAGCGGTGATGCCAAGCAAAGACAAATGCAATGAAGGATGCTTCTGCCCCGAAGGCACTGTTCAATACAAGGACTCCTGCATTTCGCCGGAGCTTTGCCCCTGCACAATGCGTCACAAGGAGTTCAAAGCCGGCAGTACGATCAAGAAAGACTGTAACACTTGGTAAGTGCACCTATAAAAGTGAAGCTCACGTTTGTATAACAAAATCCCTTCTTAAGCTCGTGTAAAAATGGCATTTGGAAGTGCACCGACGAGAACTGTGGAGCACGTTGTGCAGCCGTAGGTGACCCCCATTACACCACATTTGATGGGAAAAAGTTCGACTTCATGGGAAAGTGCTCCTACACGCTTCTCAAGACAAACAACTTGACGGTAGAGGCTGAAAACGTGCCCTGCTCTGGTGCAATATCAGAGTCTATGGACTATGCTCCGGCAAATACCCAGGAGACTCCATCGTGTACAAAGTCGATTACCATCACAGCGGTTGTCAATGGAGCTGAGACCAGCATTAAGCTCGGCCAGAACCTGGTCACTCATGTAAACGACAAGGAAATCCTTAAATTCCCCAAAATTCTCGGCAATGGCCAGATCCTTATCAGACAGGCCAGTTCCACGTTCATAACTGCGGACTTTGACGATGGAATACGCATTTGGTGGGACGGACAGACGAGAGCATATATTGATGCGCCACCTAGCTACCGCGAGAAGACAAAGGGTCTTTGCGGAACGTTCAATTCGAAGACACAAGACGACTTTCTGACACCGGAGGGTGACGTGGAATCAGCTGTTGAGCCGTTCGCGAATAAATGGCGAACAAAAGACACCTGCGATGACCTCTCCAACACTGATACTGGCCCACATCCATGCACTGCAAATCCGCAAATGCGTGAAGTCGCCGAGAAGCACTGCGCCTGGCTGACTGATGACATCTTCCTCGACTGCCAGTGGTCCGTCGAGCCGGAGACCTACTACGAGAACTGTATCTATGATGTGTGTGCATGCAAAGACGACCCATCGAAGTGCTTCTGTCCGATTTTGGCTGCGTATGGCGCGGAGTGTACCCGCCAGGGCATCAAGACCGGATGGAGATACACTGTCAAGGAGTGTGGAATTCAGTGTCCCGTTGGCCAAGTGTATGACGAATGCGGTGATAGTTGCACTCGAACGTGTGAGGACGTTGCCACAAAGAACACCTGCCAAGGACAATGCGTTGAAGGCTGCCGCTGTCCCAAGGGAGAGTACTTGACCGACAAGAACGAATGTGTACCGGCGAAGGAGTGTCCGTGTTCCTTTGATGGAATTACCTTCAACACTGGGTACAAGGAGGTTCGTCCCGGCAGGAAGTTCTTGGAACTCTGGTAGGTTTTTGTCTTGCATCCTCCTCTTTCTTCGTTTGAAATTCAAATGTCTTTTTTCAGCGCCTGCGAAGGAGGAATCTGGGAATGCGAAGAGGCCGAGCCCGGCGACAAGGAGAAGTATCCACCATCGTCCGAACTGCGCACCAAATGCGCCAATAAACCATACGCTGAGTTCTCAAAATGTGTCCCAGTCGAGCCGAAGACGTGCAAGAATATGCATTCCTATGTCGAGAACTTGGAAGACTGCACACCAGGCTGTGCCTGCGAAGAAGGTCACGTATTTGACATAACCTTAAAGGAGTGTGTAAAGCCAGAAGCATGTTCCTGCCACCACGGTGGCAAGAGCTACTCTGATGGCGAGCAAATTACAGAGGATTGCAATGTTTGGTAAGACATCGAAGCCCTTCAAGGAATGAATCACTGCTAAGTGCTTAAACTTTTTTAGCCTTTGCAAGTCCGGCAACTGGAAGTGCACCACAAACGAATGCGAAGCTACCTGCTCTGTTTGGGGTGATTCTCATTTCACCACGTTCGACAACCATGATTTTGATTTCCAAGGAGCTTGCGATTATATCCTCTCGAAAGGTGTGGCCGCGAATGGTGATTCTTTCTCAATTACTATCCAGAATGTCCTGTGCGGTACTTTGGGCGTTACCTGCTCCAAGTCGCTGCAAATTGTGCTAAGTGGAAGTGTCAAAGATACGATAAACCTATCATCGGATTCGTCTTACTTGGATGATCAAGGTGGTTCGACAATTAATCGTAAGTTGTAGCTACCGACGAACCATTTTCACTTCTGCGGTATATATATATATATATTTTTATTTAGAAATTCGTGAAGGACTAGGCGACCAAGCACACTCGTACAACATCTACAAAGCTGGCGTGTTTACTGTTATCGAAATACTACCACTTAAAATCCAAATCAAATGGGACGAAGGTACACGCGTCTATGTGAAGCTCGGCAAGGATTGGAAGGGCAAAGTTAACGGTCTGTGTGGCAATTACAATGACAATGCGAACGATGACATGAAAACGCCATCACAAGGACTCGAAACGAGTCCGTTCCTCTTCGGCCACTCATGGAAATTGCAGGATTTCTGTGCGGCACCAACTCAACAAATCGACGCATGTAAAGAGCATCCCCAGAGAGAGACGTGGGCTCAACTCAAGTGCGGCATTCTCAAGTCGGCAATGTTCAAGGTATGTGTGTTTTCAAATTGCATTAAAATCTCTACACAACTTTCGCATTCGAATGATAATTAAATATTTCACTTGACTCACACACGTGTAGGAGTGCCATTCTGAAGTACCTGTCGAAAAGTATCTGAAACGTTGCATCTTCGATACGTGTGCCTGTGACCAGGGTGGCGACTGTGAGTGCTTGTGCACAGCAATCGCTGCATATGCTCACTCGTGTTCGCAGAAGGGAATCAACGTTCGTTGGCGTACACCACATTTGTGTCGTAAGTAGTTGATGATAATCCTTTTGGTCCTTTGAACTACAATATTCTTTCAACAGCTATGCAATGTGACCCACACTGTTCGGAGTACAAGCCATGCACGCCAGCCTGTGCCATTGAGACTTGTGACAATTTCCTTGACCAGGGCATCACTGACCGCATGTGCTTGAACGAGAATTGCATCGAAGGCTGCCAGATAAAGCCATGCGATGAGGGTTCGATCTACTTGAATGACACATTTACGCAGTGCGTACCAAAGTCAGAATGCAAGCCGTTGTGCATGCTCAAGGATGGCAAGGCCTTCTATGAGGGTGATGTCACGTTTACCGATGAATGTCAAACTTGTCGGTGTACAAAGAAGAAGGAGGTGTGCAGTGGTGTACCATGCGTCAAGCAACTGACAACTACAATATCGCCTGTTGAAGCTAGCTCAACAGTGAAACCGCAGCAGACTGAGACACAACCGAAGTGTGTGTCCGGTTGGACGAGGTGGTTCAACCAGGACCAAGATTCGACAGAGAGAGATCAAAAGCTGAAGCTGAACGACGAAGAGAAGCTGCCCAAGTTTGACCGATTCGAAAGTATCTACGGCACTTGCGTCAAAGAATACATCAAGAAGGTTGACTGTCGCGTGGTTGACACCCATGAAAAGGCCGATCTGATGGATGAAAACGTATTCTGTACTCTGGAAGATGGTCTGGTGTGCCGTGGCAATTGTCATGACTACGAGATTAGGGTGTTCTGTCGATGTGGATCCGAAGAGGACGTGGAGGAGATCGAAACTGAGAAACCAGCGAAGCTTATCGATCTTGGCAAATCATGCGATGCAGCTCTGGAGGAGTACAAAGAGTACCCAGACGATTGTTACAAGTTCCTCCATTGTCAGCCGCAAGCCGATGGAACGTGGGAATACATTGAGAAGACTTGTGGCCCGACGATGATGTTCAATCCAATGTGGCATGTGTGCGATCATGTGGCGAGTGTTCAGTCGTTGAAGCCGGTATGTGGGGGAGTTGTAGAAACAACTGAAAATGCCAAGCTGCTGCAATGCCCACCTGGTAAGGTTTGGTCCGAGTGCGCAAATCTTTGCGAGCACACTTGTCACTACTTTGGACATGTAAGTTGAATCAAATAATTATTGAAAAGAGGTCCTTATCATCTTATTCACACAGAGTCTAACGAAACGTGGTCTTTGCAACATTGGAGACACCTGTAAGGCGGGATGTATTGATGAGACCGAGCCCGATTGTCCGGCCCTTGGCAAGGTTTGGAGAGACAAGGATACTTGTGTTGAAATCGATGAGTGTCCTTGCATGAGCAATGACGAAGCCTATGTGAAGCCACACTCGGTGTACAAGCAAGTGGTATTTGGTGACGCACAGACATGTCAGTGCATTGACAATACTTTCTTGTGCCAGAGCTATGCCGAGCCTAAAGAAGACACCACACTAATTCCAGGTAGGTTCTTGATTTAAGCTTTACACTAACTTGAAGCCTTACATTGTTTGGTTTTGTCTTAGAATACACAATCGCCAACCTCGGAACAACGACAGAGAAGCCTTTAATTATCCCGGTTACAACGACACCACCAATCAAATGTGATCCCAAGCAGTAAGGCGTCGATGTTAATATTCCAAGTTTTTCCTTGACCTCTTTTCTTTCGCAGACTAACACCAATGATTAACGGTGCTATACCCTTGCCGGATACTGTGTTCGGTTCGAGTAGTTCACTTAGCAACTCATATCTGCCACATTTCGGGCGATTGCATTCGAAACCAATCGGCGAATCGAAGGGAAGTTGGTCCCCACTTATCAATGATCAAATGCAGTACCTTGAAGTTGGCTTCAGCGAGCCAACCCCGCTGTTTGGTGTCATAATACAGGGTAGTCCAATAGCAGATCAATACGTGACTCTGTTTAAGGTATGTCTCTATTGAAATTTAAAGCTTTCTATTAATTTGGAAGCTTTTGTTAGACGTTTGGGTTTTCTCGGGCTTATTATGTATTTAGGGCTTTCCGTTCAAAGTGAATGGCTTAAAGTTGCAAGTCGTCCTAAAAAAGCTATAAAAGTTCAATAAAATTTTAAAGCCAGTCTTTAAAAGCTTTAGTTAGGTTGACTTAAATTTCGAAAGTAGCTTGGTCGATTTAATTTTATTGAATAAAAAATGTTGGCGGTCTTTAAGTCAGCTTTAATGGTTTAAAGCGAGCTTTGTGAATTATATACCAACGACGCAAGTTTAAAGTTTAAAGTTTGCCGATTTATTGAGCTTTTTAGTAACCGTATTTCTCCACAACTAGATACTATACAGCCACGATGGTGTTGGCTTCCACTACCTCGTCGATGAGACAGACAAGCCACAACTATTCAACGGACCGATTGATGCACGAACACCCGTTGAGTCGCTATTTAAAATTCCAATCGAGGCAAAGACGGTTCGTATCTACCCATTGAGATGGCATGGATCGATCGCAATGCGCGCTGAATTGTTGGGTTGCGACAAGAAGCCCATTGAGACCATTACAGAGAAACCAGTTGTGGTAGGGATAAGCCTAGTAATTTATATATTTTCTCCTGGAAACATCCTTTTCCTTTGTTTTACTCTCAGGTCACAACTGAGACTCCAGCGTACATCACAACCATTAGTAGCTGGGAGGAAACACCCGAATGCACCGATGAAATGGGTGTTGAAAGTGGAGCACTTCATCATACCCAAGTGAAAGCTAGTAGCACCTGGCCACGACCAATCAAGGCAAAGAAAGTCCGTCTCTTGGACATGCTGAAGATGTCATCGAGCACCAGTTGGAAGCCAGTCTTGAATTCACCAAACGAATATGTTGAGGTAGATATTCTTAGTCAAGCGTTAATCTCGGCTTAGAACTAATCATATCCCCTCTCTCTGCTTAGTTTGACTTCCTGGAGCCAAGGAATATTTCTGGTATCAAAACAAAGGGTGGTCCGGAAGGATGGGTCACTGGCTATAAGGTTATGTACTCGAATAGCCCCTTCGTTTGGAATAATATACTCGGACCCGATGGCAATCCAAAGCTCTTCATAGCAAACAACGATCAGGAAACACCGCAAACGAATTATTTCAAGTTCCCAATTCAAACGCAGGTGCTTAAGGTCGTCCCGATCAAGTGGCACAAGGATATCAATATGCGAATCGAACCGCTAGGATGCTTCAAGCCATATCGTAGGTTTCCTAGAAAATTCGTCCAAATTGAACTGTTATCAACTTGTTCTTGTATTTTAGCTGAAGTTAAGGAGAACCTCGAAGTTGTCGAAAGCAAGCCAACCAAGTGCCCGCTGTGTGATAACGTTATTGCCAATCCAGATGACAAGGAATGTAAATGTGAGGAACCCCTCTTGTGGGACGGCTCCGAATGTATTGAACGAAACTTATGTCCATGCGTTGAAAACTATATTAGGTATGTGCCAGATAAACGTCTGTGCGTACTTTCACTCATTAACCTTCTTTGTTTTAGTTACCCAATTGGCTCAAAATTCGAAAACAAAGACTGTCAGGAATGTGTTTGCGTCCTGGGCGGTGTCAAACAGTGTAGGCCCAAGAAATGCCCAACTTGTGATGCCGGACTTCGAGTTGTGCAAACGACAACATGCGGTTGCAAGTGTGAACCTTGTCCAGATGATCAGAAGTTGTGCTCTTCCAGTGGTGATTGTATTCCTGAAGTGTTATGGTGCAATGGAGTCAAGGATTGCGAAGACGATGAGCCACCAGAGTGTACAAAGGTCATTGAGGAGGTTGGCAAGCCAACCATGGAAACGAATACGAGTAAGTCGAAATTAAAATTTGAATTTATGTGGTTTTGGATATTAGAAAACTTGGTCTTCCTGCGATTTCCTTGTAGGGAACCTTAGACGGAAGATAACGTGTCCATTTTCAAACGGTTACGCAAAATTTACATTTTGTTTGGAATTTGTTTTCCAAAGTTTTCTTAATTGAAACGTTAAATTATATTGCTCTTGGAGGCATTAGACGTAAAAAGTTTTGGAAAATTTTCAAAATTTTGAATTTATTTTTTTAATTATTCTCGAATGTTTTTTGACAAAGCGTTCAAAATAATAAGCTCTTCCAACGAAATGACTAAACATCATTGCGTTTTAAAGCCCATAGGTATGTAGTTGTTTATGAGTGTACTGTGGCAAGCACTTGAAATCCTTTTGAATAACTTTTATGGAAATATTTTTAATATCTTTAAACAAAAACCCATTCGTTTGATTTAGTGGCTTTTTGGAATTTTCTTTTACAAAATTCCTCAAAGAAAGGTGTACACGACTATTTGTTAAAAATTAAAAGGCGTCACGAAAAGTTTCTCTTATTCTACCTGGCATTTATACATATTTAACATCAGCTGTCGTTTTGTTTTTAAGTCGTTTCGAGTCGAGTTTCAAAACACGACTAGCAAAGCGCCAATATTTGTCGATTAAAAATTTGCAAGGGCCTAGGAGGCAAATCTAAATTTAACAGGTCCATTTTTTCTTAAAATTGTTCATTTATTTACTGATTTCAGTATTTAAATATATCCAAGGTTGAAAGTAACAAGAACAGCCAGACTGGAATTAATGCGGCAAAATGTTTTGCTAACATAATTTAATGACGTCAACACAGCATGTTTAAGATTGCCTTCTGCTTTATAACCTCTTTGATATGAGTATGAAATGAAAGGGGCGTAGAATATTTCACGAAAAATATGTCTTAGAAACCTTCGAAAAGGTCCTTGAATCCTTGAAAAAGGACATTTTCCGAAAATATCCATCAAACCACCTGACAAATTGATATTGCAAACAATTTTCACCGGGAGGTCCTTGGAACACTGAAGAAGGTCTTTGAATACTTAAAAAAGGAAATTTTTCGAAAATAACTATAAGATCACCTGATAAAATGCTTTTGAAATAAAATTTCACTGGGAGGTTCTTGGAACATTGACAAACCGGGAGGACCTTTAAACTTAAGAAACGTCTTTATATCCTTGAAAAAGGACATCGTAAAAAAATGTCGTCATAAACGCACTCATATGATTGCATTCATTTAACTTCAAAATTAATGATGAACTTGATTAATAAATTCGCATTCTTTTAATAGGAGCATTCAATGAATGCAATCATATGGGTGCATTTATGATTTATTTGAATTCATTGAGTGAGACTTCAAAGAATGCATTACAAAAAGATTGCAGTTCGTATTGTAAGATATCTCAAGATGGAATGTAAGATACCTCAAGGGTATATTAATTTTGACACATAGTTTGTAACACCCCTTAATATTCGTCGTAGACCCATAAAAGTATATGATATATATATACGCCTACTTTTTGTGGGCGTTTTTCACTAAAATGCTGTTTCATTCCTAAATGTTCATAGAAACCGAAAAAGATATTTAGCCAATATGTTTTCCAATATATCGTCCATACAAAGTTGTTAGCCACGCCCACTTTTTGTGGGCGTTTTTAAAGTACATTTTTTTTTTAATTTAATAGAATGAAATAAAATGCTATCCATCATCTTCTTAATGCTTTTTTCTTTGGGGCATATAAGGATATGGATAGGGTATCATACTATTCGCCCCAAGCGGACTCTATCCTTTCCTTATGTTTTAGCTTTGTTTCGTAATTTTCTGAATCTGGCCAGAGACTGATGAGGACGTGAAGTTGAATTGTCACAAAAGTTAACCCTTTTCACATAGTTATATTACTGTAGAGTTGAAGCTTAACCATTTCGTTACTATAAGAAGTATCATCCAAGCTGTCGCTTATTGAGTTTGCGGTTTTGCCAATGACAATCAATACATATTTTTTTCAAATATTTTTCTCTGAACTTCAAACCTTCTGCACTACGCGTTGTTTAATTTAGGTAACTTCTAAATCTTCTCTCCGGTAAAATTTTAAGTTTCTAATCGCTGAGCCAAATATTGCAAAAGTCTCTTGACCCGTTCTCCGCGCACTAGGTATCTGCTCAAGAATAAGTTCGAAGAAGTCACTTAATAGCGCATCATCTTGCCGAATCTCGGCGCAAATTTAAAAACGTGAGATGAGCTGTTGCCGAACTGAACATTGCACCGCGTGTTCTTTAACGGCAAGCGACACAGCTGGATTAGTTTTGTCGGGATGTCCGAATTTGGCGATAAACGCTATCACATGTGCCTTGAAAGTTGATGAAAAGATAGTTTGCCACGAAATTCGTTGGTCCACGAAAAATTGATCTACAGTCGATCTGCCTGGTCGAAAGTCTCACTTATACATGTGAGTGTCGCAGAAGGGTTTGAGACGTTCACTCAGTACATTTGTTAGGCGCTTATATAGGAAGATTGTCAGGGATGCCTTTGTAGTTTTTGGAAGACACACCTAGACTTTCTTGTAGATGGGCCATATATAGCTAATGTCGGGGATATTTTCTTCAATCCATCAATGATTGATTGTATGCTGCATGTTCCCTACTAAAATAATAAGCCTATTTATAAAGGGTGATCCATTTCGAGGTTCCCTACTTTTTTAAAGAAAAAACTCAGAAAATTCAAATTTAATGGAGAATGTTTATTATCATCTGAAAGAACATTCTTTGGCATTTATTTTTTGAAGATTATGTCTATCAAATGTTGGCCGTTGCTAAGTCGCAGATGGTCCATCCGTTGAGTCCCATTTTTGATCACTCGTTCGAGCATTTCGACTGGTAACTGGCGAATGACACGCGTGATGTTTGTAGTGACATATCCCCACAGGAAAAAGTCTAACGGTGTGATATCACACGATCTTGGTGGCCAATCGACCGGCCCAAAACGTGAAATTATGTGCTCACCTAAATGTTCTCTCAATAAGTCCATTGATTGATGCGATGTGTGGGTAGTTGCGCCGTCTTGCTGAAACCAAATGTCGCCGAGATCACGAGCTTCAATTTCAGGCATCAAATAGTCGGTTATAAGGCACGATAACGGTCGCCATTGACGGTTACGTTCGCACCGGCATAATTTTTAAAGAAATATGGACCGATGATTCCACCGGCCCACAAACCACACCAAACCGTTGTTTTTTCTGGATGAAGTGGCAGTTCTTCAATCTCTTCAGGTTGCTCTTCGTCCCAAATGCGGCAATTTTGTTTGTTTACATACCCATTGAGCCACAAATGGGCCTCATCGCTAAACAAAATTTGCCTCGAAAACGTCGGATCTTCTTGGAACTTTTCAAGAGCCCATAGAGCGAAGCGATGTCGCTTGGGAAGGTCGAGCGGCTTCAGTTGTTGCACAAGCTGTATTTTGTACGCTTTTAATTTAAGATCTTGACGTAAAATGCGCCAAGTCGTTCCATACGTCAGTCCGAGTTGCTGCGAACGGCGCCGAATCGACTCTCTACGGTCTTCGTGTACACTCTCAGCTACGGTCGCTATATTTTCTTCACAGCGTGCTGGACATGGTCTATTCGGTCGAATATTATCCAATAATGAATGCTGGGTCTCAAAATGGGTGATGGTGTTGCGAATAGTACGCTCAGTAGGCCGATTATGTTGACCATAAGTTGAGCGAAGTGCACGAAACACATTCCTCACAGAACGTGAATTTTCATAATAAAGTTGAACAATTTGTAAACGTTGTTCACGCGTAAGTCTTTCCATTATGAAATGCCAAACAATACTAAACAAAAATAGCATGACACGACTCACACGTGATCTGTCAAAAAATGCTATTGAAAAAAGTATCTCTACTTGGATCACCCTTTAGTTGAGCCAACCAATACTGAGAGGTAAGACTAGTCCTTCACGGACAAGAAGAGATGTTGCTCTGATGATGCCGACTTAGCAGCTGCTAAAAAAGTGTCTTAAATACATCTAACTTTCTATGTGCATCGTCTTAAATCCAGACTGTTCCATCTCCCTGAACTGGGAGACGGCATTCTTATCATTCTATGCAGGATCTTGTTCTTCTGGTTCGGAACTTTTCCCATCGTCGGACAATTACAAAATTTCCTACAAGTTTTAACATTAAATTTAAATAAATGACAAAATCAAACCTAAATTCCTTCTTTTAGCAACCATCAAGAGCTGCCCAGAGCCCGAGTGTCCAATTGGAATGAAAATGAAAATCATTGAACATTCAGCAACCAGAGAGATGTCCAATATCTTTAAATCTACGTAAGCTGTCAAAATAAATGTTCACTAAACTATCACTCTAAGGGTTATGTACTTTTCCATAGCATTACCAAGAAATACTCCACCTTCAACGATGGTCACAAGATAACACGCACCAAGTCTATTCTCAGTATCGAAGAGTATCTGCCAACGCCAGAGCTTGAACTTGGCTACGACACAGTCGAACAGTGTGCAGAATTCGTGTGTACTCCCGAAGAACCGACAAACACCATCAAGAATGTGTCCTTCTCATGCACCCTACCCAAGTGTCCTGATGACTACGAAGTTGAAGTAGATAACTCTCGAATGAAACCAGGTGAATGCTTGAAATACACGTGCACTCTGCGACCGCAAAAGGATCACGTCTGCGAGTTGAGCGGCAAATCGTTTGTAACCTTCGATGGAACCGAATTCAAGTATGACACTTGCAGTCATATTTTAGCTAGAAACTTGTTGAATTCATCTTGGTACATTTCGGGTAAGTAGTCAGGAAAATCATATTTTTTCTCAAAAATAAAAAAAAATCCTCCGCTTTTAGTTCACTTAAATTGCACTGAAGATCGCAAGATCTGTCGCAAAATCCTGACCATTAAGGATGTCACATCGGACGCTGTTCTCACCATTATGCCAAATTTGCATCTCAAATTCAATGGATTCATCTACACCCCACAACAGTTGGAGAAGTCGCCACTCGCGAAGACAGTGTTCATTATCTCACAGCCAGGCAACACCATATTGGTGGTGTCCCGTTTGCACGGCTTCTGGGCGTCATATGATGAAATTGGTGGCATTAGAATCGGTGTGTCGGCGAAATTCATAAAAACTGTCGACGGTCTTTGTGGTTACTTCAATGGCAACCCAGCCGATGATAAGCGACTTCCCGATGGAACCACAGCGACTAGCACAAGTAAATTCGGTGATAGTTGGTATGACAAGGAGACTCCCAAGGATCAGTGTTATCCACAAGTCTGCCCCTTGGCTATTCAAAGGAAAGCATTGGTCTTGTGTAATTCCATCAAGTGAGTATTGAAATTTTATTTCCCAAATTAATCCAAGTACATGAGATCGTTTCCACTACTCTCCTTAGACATACTTCATTCCTTAAATGTGGCAAGGCTGTTAATTATAAGCAATTCACTTCGAAATGCATCGAGACCACTTGTGAATGCCTAAAGGCGAATAAGGGTGACACAAAGGCATGTAAATGTTCGATACTGCAAGGATTCGTTAAACAGTGCTTAGCTGCAAATCCGCACATTCAACTCGATACATGGAGAGCGGTGCATCAATGCGGTATGTTTACATAGTATTTTTTATTTTTTTGTTATGAGTATTTTATTCTGTTTTGTAGAGATATCCTGTCCAGCACCATTGGTACACTCCGATTGCTATAAGCGTCGTTGTCAACCATCGTGCGATAATATGAATGGAGACGACTGTCCAGTACTACCGGATGCATGTTTCAGTGGATGCTATTGTCCTGAAGGTACATTGCGCAAGGATGATGGGTGCATACCAATTAACGAATGCAAGGACTGTATTTGCGACTCGTTCGGCACATGCAAATATCTTACATACGATAGAAAGAATTTCACTTTTAACGGCAACTGTACGTATTTGCTTTCGCGAGATATTGTCCTGCCCGGAGTGCATACGTTCCAGGTGAGATTTATGTTTTTTTATGCAATTTTTCGATATTTTTTTTTGTATTTGTGGTGTGGCGTGGCAGTTGTTGTTGCAGCTGAAAGGAGGATATGCAGGGTTCAATTTGGGGTTATTTCCATAGAAGTATAAAAAAAATATCGGCGAATGAAAGTTTATTTGGATGTTTTCATGTACATTTTGTCGGCTTGGATTTCTTTCAACAAGCTGAAGGCAAAGTGATACACATTTTGCGTATAAATTTTGTATTATTACTTGCAGAGCGATAAATTTACTCTTCTGCAGGTCTTACAGTAGTAGGAGAGTGGACAATTTGGATCTACTAATCAATCAACTTATCTTCGTTACCGGGCTTAAACGTGATTGAGCCTTTTATACTTGTTCTAAGAACTTGGAAGAAGAGTGTACTAATAAAAGTTCAAGCTTAATTGCAACCACGGAACTCTATCGAGCCCCAGGTCTGCGAAAAAAAAATCGCCCTATCAATGTCCAAACACCTTCAGACAGTACGATAAGATAAAGGGCACTCTACCAAGTATTAAACGATTTATTATATACTTTTAAAATATGCTTCGAGGCAAATTTGTCCGAATATTCATTGGAGCCACTGTATTGTAGCCATATATTAATATTTGAAAAAAAAATGTTGAAAACTTTCAAATTTGTAAAACTGCCCTTAGATTTACCATGCAATAATTTGTTGGAAGAATATCCTTTTCCCTTCAAAGTGGTAAATCTCAAATAATATATATCTTAAATATATATCAAATTGAAGCTGTAAGAACAGGCTATCTGAGTAATGTATTGGTTTTACTAACTAAAGAATATTTTCTCAGATTTGTGGTACTTAAAATATGAAATAAAATAAATGGTTGTTTTGCTCCGTTCCTTATAATTTCCATACGAACCATAGCTCGTGAGAATATTCTGCTAAAAGACTTAGAAACTAGAAATTTTTGGCTTTAAAACAGGATTTATTTTATATTGATAAGGTAATTATTCACAAAGTAATTATGCACTTCAAAAAACCATGTTCTAATACTCCCTGCACCCTGCCGGTACCCTACCAGACGTTTATTTTTACATACTTATATACGTATACAAAACGTACTAAAATTGTAGGCATGTAAAGGCAATTTTTTTTTGCCCATTTTTTCCATTTTCAAAAATTCGGTGCATAGTGATGAACCTTCCGAATGCCTGCCTGATCATTATTTTCTTTAAAAGTAGGTCCAAAATTACAAGTAAAAAATAAAATAAAACATAAGGAAAGGCTACAGTCCGCTGGGGGCGAATAGTACGGTACCCTATCCATATCCATCCCTATATGCCCCAAAGAAAAAAACATTACGAAGATGATGGATAGCATTTTATTTCATTTTATTATTTTATAAAAAAAAATATTTTTTGAAAAAACGCCCCCAAAAAGTGGGCGTGGGCAAAAACTTTGTATGGACGATATGTTGGAAAATTATTGGCTAAATATCTTGTTAAACATTTTTTTCCGCTTTCTATAAAAATTTTCGAAGAAAACAGCATTTTAGTCAAAAACGCCCACAAAAAGTAGGCGTGGCAAAAAACTTTATATGACAAACTTATAAAGGAGGGCAGTGCCTACATATCTTGTGAAGGTTGTAACACTCTATCTCTCTAACTTTAGCTTTTAAACGGTTTTTTCTAAATTGTGGGCGTGGCAGTTTGCGTATTCCAAAAAATACTTAACCGTTTTACTTAACCATTTCGGAGCCCTAGGGAATATGTGGTCCAAATTTCAGCTTCCTAGCTTAATTTCAAAGGCCTAAAAATTGCGTACGGACGGACGGACATTGCTAGATAGTCTTAGGATTTGGTCCTGATCATAAATATATATACTTTTATCGGTCTACGACGAATATTAAGGGGTGTTACAAACTATGTGACAAAATTTATATACCCTTAGGATAGGGTATAAAAATATATATGGCGTAAACGGCCCATAGACGATTCAAAGCCTAGCATCTGCAACCACTGTGTGTGCGAAGATATATCTTTTGACACGAAAGAGACTTTTGAGTTTAATGCCGATTCCGAACGGCAGTTAATTTTTGAGAAACTTCTCATGACAGATTTTACTCTTTGATGTTTGTCTGACGTTCGCAAGTGGTGGGAGGGGCTCAGCGAAAAAAACTTTCAGGTGTTATAGGTCGGTATTTAAACCAGCGACTTCTCGCTTAGTGGTCCAACGCACTTAACCACTAAGCCATTGCACCCATTTGTCAACAACATTTTTATCCTCTTATCCTTCCTTGAGCTCTGGGACTATAAGTGTAGTTTCTTACTTTGAATAAAAATTCGCTGACGACTGACTGATATTCTATACATATTTTATAATGTTAGTAACACAGCACGGGCATTATAAAAATGGGTAATTAGCCGGTCAAGTAGCTCCAAATATGTAATTGGTGCACAAGACCAGATATGAGCGTTGCACCCGAGTTTGGAGCGAATAAACGCCTTATAAATTCTAGGCAGATCAGTGGGGGTGAAATATTTGTTGCAACGCTTAAGGAAGCTTAGACATTTCGCAGCGTTCTTGGCGACATCGAATATGTGGTCATTCCAACGAAGGTTGTCATTAACACACATACCGAGAATGGAAAGTCGTTCGGTTTCAGCGATGCAAGTGCCATTCATGGATAATGGCAGAGTATTGAGGTTTCGCTTTAATGACATTAATGACAAAATACCGGATATTTAAGCTAAGAAGCTGGTTCGTTGCAAATATGCTGTCTTTGGAATAATGCACGTATACCCTAATACAATATTTGGTGGTTTTAGATTTTATCTGGGGATAAATCATACTAGAGCTGCGACTTTAGCGGTAAAAACAAACACTGACCGGGAAATCGAAATAGTTCATTAACTTCAAACGCTTACAGTTTCCTGTTGAACTTTGTTCCGCTATGACAAAAAACAAATCCCAGAGACAGAAACTTAAGAGGTTACATAGTTTCACAGCTTCAAAAAATCGATTTTTTTATTGTCTTATTAATTTCCACAACAAGGTTTCAAAGTCGGTTGTCAAAAGTTCTCGAAAACCACTCAGTCGATCTTGATGAAATTTTACACAGGTCTTCGAGATACAATTCAGGAGGACTTGGACGAAGAATTTTTTTTTTCATACGCAACTATTTAAAAAAACCAAGTTTTGAGCAAATTTTTTCTAAAATTAGCATTTTTTTAAAGAGGTCTGCCAAAAATCCAATTTTCACTTTTTTCCCCTTCGTCCAAATTCTAGTTATATATAAAATAAGTAATAGTGTAGGCCGAGTATGTATTTAATTTTTATATAAAAAATTGAGACGATTGGGACGCATTTTTTCTTTTCCCCATAATTATAGATGAACTGAGGAAAAAAACATAATGCAAATTTTAATAGCGGCAAACAGCGCTAACAGTCAAATCGTTATTTTAACATTAGACCATTGCAATGTTTTTATTTCTCGATGGATTAAATTAGAATGTCCCAAATGAAGTTGTTCTTGCGGTTAAATGAAGGTGTTAAAAAGTTACTTAAAAAAAACTGTTTGTGTGACAAATTTTTTTTCATGAAGTTTAAGCAAATATTTTCGTTATAACGGTTGAATGTAAATGTTAAAAATGTAATGTAACAAATAATTAAGACATCCATGTAGCCATTTTGATTCGTATAAAAATTGAAATTTTTTGAAAAATTGGAATAGTTGGCCCCATAGCGCACCGGCCACGTTTTGAAAACAAGAAATTTGTTGTGTAAAAATTCGTAAGATTCTCAGTGGGGGGGGTACCGATTATGATGCGCTCTCCATCACGCTCCCTTTTACGATTTTTTTTAACATGTATTACGAGTAGTTAAGGATTTTTTTAAACGCTACAATTTCTACTAATTCTCGACGACCTTTTGCCCTCAGGTCTACGTTACTATGGATGACTGCAAGAAACTAGGACACACAGCCAAAGGCCCTAATACCAGCTGTGCCAAGGCTCTGCACATTTTACACGGCGAGCACATAATTCACATTCAACGTGTTGTAGCCGACAAATCTGTCCAAGTCCTTATCGATGGCATGGAACTGAAAAAGCTGCCATTTAAGGATACTTGGCTGGAAATTTCCGAAACCAACAGTAACGAACTAAAGTTGGCACTACCCGATTCTCACGTTGAAGTGACTAGTTCGTTTGACGATATGGCATTCTCGGTAAGGACCCCCTTTTCCCGAGACACACCCAATCGAAATCTCATTCAATTTGATATTTTTAGATTCGCGTACCAAGCATCAAGTACGGCAGCAAAATGGAAGGACTTTGCGGTGATTGCAATGGAGATGTTGACAATGACCTACAACTGAACCCAGCCAAAAAGAAGAGAGGCTGGAAGGAATCGTCTTCTACTCCAGATATCACTGATATAGTTGAAAGTTGGCGCGCCGAAGAACCCAAACTCGGATTAGATCAAGACGAGTGTTTGAGTGAGGAAATCACAACCGAAAGCTGTCTTCCACTGCCACCAGAGAAGGATCCCTGCTTCAAGTTCTTCGATGAAAAACTCTTCGGAAAATGCAACATGATTGTAAGCCCGCTGATCTACATGTCGGCGTGCCAGCAAGATATGTGTAAGCCCGGCAACGATCAGAAGGGAGCCTGTAACTCGCTGGCAGCCTATGCGCGAGAGTGTGCCAGAAACGGAGTCTGCCTCGATTGGAGAAGTGCTGACTTGTGTCCCTATGACTGTCCGGCTGATTTGGAATACCAACCTTGTGGATGTTCTAAGACCTGTGAATCGCTCAATGACGCTGGTATGTTCGATGTGGTGAATGTGAATACCAACACCGTGATGAATCCAAAGAAGGAGCTCGAGTGCAGCGCTGGCACAAGTGAAGGCTGCTTCTGTCCACCCGGAATGGTGTTGGACAATGAGAAGTGCGTGCTGGAAGAACAGTGCAAGAAGTGCGATGACGCCGATCATTCGGTTGGAGATGTCTGGAAGAAGGACAAATGTACAGAGTGCACGTGCAACAAGGAGGGCAAGACTCAATGCATCGAGCAGCAGTGTCCAGTGCAGGAGAGTATTTGCTCCGAAGGATTTATGCCTACGAAAATTAGTTCCTCCGAGGAGTGCTGTCCGAAGTATATTTGTGGTAAGCAATTGCAAATCTATTTTTTCTATCTATTAAGTTTGGCAATAAAACCTCAATTTTAGTTCCCGAGCCTAAACTGCCTACTCCGGTCACGTGTCCCGACGCTCCATTCCCCAAGTGCGGTCATGGGCAATTCAAGAAGCAGAAGACTGGACCCGATGGCTGCCCGCAGTTCATTTGTGGTAAGAAACAATAACTAACAAAGGCCTAAGTGATATTTTAATATGTGTTTCATCTTTTTAGAATGTAAACCGATCTCAGAATGCGAGCCCTTCCCCGAGTCCATTCCTCTCAAATTGGGAGAGAAAATCGTCCAGGACAACTCTGGTTGCTGTCCCATTCAAAACGTCGTCTGCGACCAAAATACCTGCCCCGAATTGGCCACGAAATGTGAAAATAAATTCTATAACTACAAGGTCATCACTAATATTGGGGACTGTTGCCCAGTTGTCGTGTGCAGTAAGTTCAACTCATTTACATTTTTTGGACCGCAGTTAGCATTTGTTTTCTCTTCTAGCTCCACCTAAGGACGCCTGTATTGTTGAAGTCAGCGAAATTGAAACCCTAAAGCCACTGGGAGACAAGTGGAAGGACCCTGAAAACCCCTGTGTACAAAAGACGTGCGCCTACGGTCCCAACGACTCGACTGAAGTCCATGAAATCACCGAAAAATGCATGACAAACTGTGCAAAGGGTTTCGAGTATCAAAACTTGGATACAACCAAGTGCTGCGGAACTTGCGTCCAAACAAAGTGTGTCTTCGAGGAGAAACTATATGTGCCCGGAGACGAATGGCACAGTGAGGACAATTGTACCACGTACTCATGCGTTGATGCTCTCGGTCAAATTCTAGTCAGCTCATCGAAGGAGGTCTGCTTGGATGTTAGCGATTGTCCAGAAGAGCAGCTCGAAGACAAAGGTTGCTGCAAGATCTGTAGACCTGTTTCGGAGAGTCAAAGTAATTTTATCTCTTGTTAAAGTGTTTATACTTAAAGGTGTTTTTTTTTTGTCTTAAACAGAGAACTGTCTGCCAACATCGCTTTCTGAGAGTGAAACGACGAACCTGGTTAAACTTTCCAACCCCGGACATGGTGTCTGTGTCAATAAGGAACCAATTCTTGGCTTCACCGAATGCTACGGTTCTTGTCAATCGGGATCTAAGTACAATGTTGAGTCGTTTGGACAGGATAAGGTGTGCTTCTGTTGTTCAATAGAAGGATATAAAACAATATCTATTCCTCTGACCTGTGAGGATGGTCTTAAGATTTTCAAAGACGTAAGCTGAGTGGGCTAATAGCTATTTGAATTGACTGATTTTGGTTTATTTATGTTTTAGATTGAAATTCCCTCCTCATGCGGTTGCAATGCATGTTCGGATGCAACCAGCGAAGATTTCGGACCAATGATTGATGTCCGAATGAAGTCACCAAAGCCGATTAAGCGTTTGCTCTAATGAAATGATGACGAGCGGTGTTGCACCAAATTGCATTTTTAGATTTTTAATAAAGATTATGAATAAAAATTGTGGTTTTCGTGTTAGTTTGGCAAGTGGTTGTATGAGTAACCAAGATTGGAAATATGCGTGTTGGTGAGCTTATCGGTCTCTTTTCTTACTGAAAGTTAAAATATCATCCCTGCGGCATCTAATTTTTGCGGCTGGAAGAGACGCGCATAGGGAGTTCAGAGTAGTCTTTGCGGTGTCTTAGCAAGTCGTTTTCTAAGTGTCGGTTTATAGAGTTAGTTAAAGCAGAGAGCCAGCAGATCCCCACAGTTCATCAAAAGATTGGATCCGTAATGGATCAGGCTACCGCTCATGCTGGATGTTGCCATATCCGTGAAATCTATGAAGAAATTGATGCAATCCATGCCAACGCTGTTTGTTTCTAAGGTAGCCCACGAAGTGATTATATCCTCTACAACCCCTTAACAGACAAATCATGGAAATTCTGGGAAAAATAGAAAGTACCTCGAAGACTGCAGGATAACAAATCAATCTACCGAGGTACCTGACATGCCGGATGAGTCAATAAACATGTGCAAGTCTGGCTGAAGTTCAAAGATGAAGTACAACAAACGTTCTGGGCATCACACTTTCACTGCGACTTAACAGACACGTGGGCTGCCTAAACATAGGCAAAAAAAGGTTTCTTCACTCCTGTCATTCTTTTTGATGGAAGGTATCTGCAGTACACAGACGTCCTCTATGGTCCTCAGTGCAGTTATCAGCAAGGCTAGAGTGAGCCGAATTGACTTTTTGGTGGCAGAAAGGAAATACGTCTGTGAGAAAAAACAGCCTTTTCTCAAATTAAATCACGTATCATGACCAAGTTACAAGCCCTTGGCACTTTTAAGTCAAAGGAAGTGGACCGTGCGCATTTTCAATGAGGCAGTACCATGATTGAAAAAAAAATACGGTCAGTTAATATTTTACTCTTCCCAATTCATAAGCGGACATAACCTATTCAAGAAATGCCTACCGAAAAGGGCGAATCAGGGAAGACCGGTTATCCACCGGTTATCATGCGATGGCTTGTTCTTTAGAACGGAGCTGGGAACTGGGATTCGAAGACACTCTAAGCTGGAGCATTATTGTACTTTCGCTCGCTGTGGCCTAGCCAATGCAGAAGACGGGTTTTGGCTTTTGGGCTACATCTTCGTACGCTTATATCGTCTCCGTTGTATCGTCTCCGCTTTAACAGGTTCCAAAGGTGAACCGCTTACCAAACCGTTAGTACCGTTACGCTAGATGAGTAATTCCATAGCTAGAACAATAACTCAGGCACATTCTCAGGTCCTGATCAGTTGAAAGGGGTAAAAGAGTATCGTTAATTTTATTTCAGCCTTACATGTTGACTATCCTTTATTTAACACCTGCAAAAGCATCTTACGGACACAAAAGCAGCTTTAATAAACTCGTGGAAAAATGTTTTTGACCTGTCTGTATAGAAATGGATCAACTCTTCCTCCAGCAGTGCACCACCCTCCCAAAATTATCTAGGGGGATCGTTAGCTGGAAGTTTTATCAAACTGCTGTTGGGGTATGGTGTAGTCTATAATCCAAGGAAGCATACTGAGTGTGTTCAGAATTACAAAGTGACCGATTTCATTTTTGGTTCATTGAGAGGTTGTTTTGAGGCGAATGGCCGTGGTAGCAGCTGTCTGACATCTAAAAATGTCCAGGGGAAATGAAATAGAATGTCCAATGCAGTTGAGGAAGTGGCACCCCACTTATGCATAGACCATAACTGTCAGCTCTTGTAAGCTTGTTTAGAGTTTCGTATTAGTTCTTTAAAGGTATCTAGCTGCTTCCCCGAAATGGCAATAACAACGTCATCTGTAAAGGCTATCATTCTGCAGCCCTCTCATTACAGGCTAACAAGCAATCAGCATCACTAGCTTCAACCAATCTGTTGTCTCAAGGCATAAAGTATTCCAAATACCCAACAGAAGTTGCCTCAAACCAAGTTAAATATGGTCAAACGCCATATTTAAAGAAACGCACTGATAAAGTTGCCAAGCAAAGCAAACGCTTGATATCTATTTTGAATCATTCGAGGTGACAAGGTTCCACTCTGATCTAAAGCCTTATTAAATCGACCAAAAGACTTCTCGTTTTCGCCTCCAACCTTGAACAAATTTGATACACTTTACATTAAGCCTACAAAAAAGATAAGAGAAAAAAAAACAAAATTTTCAACACAAATTGTCCCGATTCAGGGAAGAAAAGTTCAATAAATGACAAACGTAAGCCGAAACTTTTTTGCTCTGTATGTGTCACACTGCGAGCCTGTCGCCTCGGTACCATAAAGCCAACTACTGTTAGAAGGGAGCGCACTAAAGGCGAACACAAAACACCACATAAAGCATTGAGGCAAATGACATGACAGTTTGGAAATCCTTTTGTATCCTCGGTATCCCTTTCGAGATCCAGTATCTAACTGCTTTGTCCGCCTGGCTATATCACACTGTCTGCCTCTCTTCATGTGTGTGTGTATTTGTGAGCCTGCATAATAATGTGCATCTCAAAGAAAATAAACGACAAATTGAAATTGCCTCAAGCATAACCGGATGCGCTAAAAGGAAATATGGAGATATGCCGCCCGTGGTTGCCTATATTCTCCGTGCACTGCCTTCATATTACACAGTGAGATAGTGTGTGAAAGTTACAAAAAAACCGGGAAATGCTGCTTACATTTCTTCACAGGATGTGGAAGAAATTATACGATGTCGCCTCGGTGCTTTCGTTTTCCATCTCTATAAGGCTGAGCAATTCAGAACGAACGTACATTTTGTACATATACATTTTGGGAACTTTCCCATCTTTAACATCTTTTACGTGAAATATGATGTTGCAGTTTGTAAAATGTCCCTCTTCGAATGCGAAGTTTATGTACATAAATAAGTATAGTTCCGGTTAGAAGGAGTCAGCACAGATGTGCCAAAGTTGAAGAACGACAACGACGACTACGATGACGATGGTTTATTTGGTTTACATTGGTTGGTTAAGGTTTACAGTTTGAAAATGATTATGTTTTGAATTGCAGATGGACATCGACTGCTCTTGTCTGCCCTTTTAGTTAAGAGCCTGAATAATATTCCCTGAGCCTTGCATTTCAAACATTTCAAACGATAGAGTAATATTAAAATATAATACAAGTCGAGTGGTAGTCTTGACATGGGCATAGAAATGGCAAAATTAAGTGTCCCATAGAGAGCCAGATAGATACAACACAGAACCTGTGCGATGGATTTTGGGGACAGATTTTTTTCAGAGGGAAGGATGCTGTGGCTAAAGGCCTTTCCATTCGAGGACGATTTTTTTGACTTTAATTTTGGGCTAAGTGCTTATTTTTCGAGAAGAAGGAGACGACATATTTTACGGGAAATATTAGGTCAATATGTTGATGGGATGAGCAAATTTCGCATCAACAACATATCACTGCTAATGACTTTAAGCGACTTTCAAGACTGCAATCCAAAATATTGCATTCGTGTTATATTTGATTGCAGTCATGAAAGTCATTTTGAAGTCATTAGCTGTGTTCAAATATATTCAATCAATTTTCCATGCTTCACGCTACCTAAGAAGACCCACTTTTAGTGGAAAGCTGCACTGAAAAGAATACTCAATCGGCTCATCAAGAAGGACTTCAACCATACACAATGGACTGAATGTACACTTCGAAAGTAGGACCTTTTCTCTTGTACGGGGAGTAGGTATGAGTAACCGCCGTGAAACAGCAAAAAGCTCAAAGATTTCAAATGAGACCCATTCATACCCATCATAGGTAAAAAATGGTTATCCAGCACTAGGATTGAGAGTATTTCGAAAATTTATTAAAAAAATTACTGGTTATGCCGTCATCATTCTCTTGATGCATCGCGATTTAATGAAATCGGCAGATCGACGTTCAATCGAAACTCGACTTTAATCTAGGCTTCAGATACTCTATACTGATGGAGTGAAACTTTTGCTAGGTACTGGACTGAATCGCAAATATAACGTAGAAAACTGTGAAGCTAGTGAACTTACGAGAATATCACTGCACTAGTGATGAGACGTTTCTAAAATTCTTTATTCATGCCGATGAGCTGGAAAAACAAAACTGAGGGAAACCTACTAAGCAAATGTGACATATATAGTTTATAATGGATGATGGACAGAAATGCTCCACGAGAATTGTTTTGTAGTAAACGCCGAAATGCACCTTTTCAAAGTACCTAGAAAGTCATACTTAATATGTTCTAAATCGAGTTCGATATAATTACCTATATTTTCTGTGTAATTAATTGATGGTGTGTATAACTGCAAATTTAGGTTGTTAGGAATACAAAATCAAAACGTAAATCCAAGTTATACATAAAAAGATTGCCCTCTAGACTCAATATAATGACACATAATCGAAACTAAATGTAGCGTAAGTAAAATCGTCTGAAATGCGGCAACGACATTATTGATTTTCAAATGACAAAGACGAAATGAAAAACATGAATATATGTTAAATTTTCTATTCATTCAAAACCGCTTTTAACGACATTCTCTAGGACCTTTGGTTTATACCATTGGCCAGCAATAGGCGGATCGCGGTTCATTTCCGAACCGGTGTCGCTCTCAATTGACGGAGCTCCAGTGATTATAGGCAAAAAAAGAAGCTTAGTAAAGAGAATCAGAGAATTGCAAAATTTGGTAAAATCTTCCCAAATTTTTTTTTTAAATATTTATGGTTGAAAAATCGTTAGTCCAAGTCCTGTGTTAAATTTCATCAAGATCGGTTGAGTAGTTTTGGAGAACTTTTGACAACCGACTTTGAAAACAGAGTTTCGAGAAAAACGCTCTATGTTTTGCTTATTACATTTTGTTCATCATCGATAGGGTGCGGAGATTTTAAACCCACAAAACGTCCCTTGTCTACGCACCTGAGTTAGGGTCTTTGATTTCTTACTAACAATGGTCGCCCACGCTACGAATTATAGCCGAACTTCGAGTTTGTTGCAAACTCTGTAAACGAACTCATTGCAATCATGGCGAAGGATTTGAAGTTCTTATCTGTAGTTTGTATTACCAGCTTGTAAAAAAGTACTAAGCTATGCTGATTTTCTCCTAAGTCCCAGAAGGTAATCCTTGAAGGACTTTGCCAGTTTTTCCAAGTGAGAGTTATTCGGTTTTAGTATTTCCTGACCATTTTCCATTGCTAATAGTTCTATTACCAGTGCGGTATAGAAAGCATTCTTAACCGCGTCTATCTAAGCTTCTAAGTTAATCCGGATGATTGGTTGAGGTTAAGTTGAACTAACATTGTCATAATTTAGACAACTAGTCAGTGCCGTAAGGGCAAAGTTGCATAAGTCAACTTAATTTAAATTGAGATTTTGGAATCATGCGCAACTCCTATGATTTTGTCCTTTCTATATCTCAAACCTGTAATCTCAAAACTGTAATTACCCTGTAATTACCATTCAAAACCACATAAGCAAACGAAGGCTTAAACCATCTCTCTACTCCTACTGGTATCTAGAGGAAACCAGAAACTATCAACGCCATTGTCAAATTTTATCATCTATTCGACCTAGTTAATGCTTATCAGGTTAATGAAGCACAGATGCATCCCTTTTCCAATCCTTCGAATATCCTAAATTTCCCACAGGTAATTCCGTGGTCCGATTTGCTAACCCAACAAATGAAGACAATCTAACCAAATCCCCGACTCGCTCTTAATAAACCATCGGGCCCGGTACATTGCATCCATGCCAATCCTTTTCAACTACTTAATCCCCTATTAGCCAATGACATAAATTTATATAACACCACAAGGAACGACGACCCAAATGCACAACTCGCCAGTAACGACAACGAGCAGCAACAATTTAACCACAAATTCAACTTTCCAACATAATGGTGAAGCCAACGAGCGACGGACAGCGTCCAGGAGTGTAAACCCTTTTCCCGCCACATAGCTAGTACGTTCCAGCAGCAGCTCCAAGAACCTGGTTTGCATTATCATAATGAAACTGAAATTTTGCGAAAGATTTTCGCCCTCCATACGCTCTAGATGAAGTGTTTATGAAAACTGACAGTTTCGGAACAACGTTAGACCCATAATCGTTCGTCGGCCATCGTGCCATCCTTCTCGCTCTTCTCTACACCTTAATACTTGCCTCAATAAAGACATTTAACATTTAAGCGGGCTCTGTAATAAATAATTCAAAACGATGAGAGACAATTTTATAAGCGCAGCATTCGTGCCGTTCCGTCCGACAAAATTCAGAGTCCTTGTTGTTGTGGGTTGTGTGATTCAGGCCTACCGGGAATCGGTCTTCATTATAGTGCTGCTGAGAAGGTTGTTGATGATCATCATCACTGACACTCTTGCCGCAATCCTTTCGCTTAGGCTTGCTTTAGCTGTACGTGGCAAAAGACTGACGTGCGATGTGCTTTTATTTTAAGTTGATTTTTGTTAATTTTTTATTTATTTTTAGCTGAGGCTTATGCTCATCTCATAGTCCTTGTCGTTGTTGTCGCCCCAAAAATAATAGCTGGCCGCCCTGGTGGTAGTGAGGATGATGCTGATGGTGTGTTGGGTTTTTGGCAAGGACCCAAAATATTTCTTAAATTCAAAACAGCTTGCGTTACTACAATATGTATATTCCAGCAGCAGTCTGATGATGGTAGCCTGCCGCCTTTTGAAAGATGTATCCTGCTTCATCTTTAGCTAATGCGCCTACTATACAATCCTTCCGTACTATACCCTGTGGATGAAAAAATATATTATGATGTACAATTTTGATTCTGGCGGCTCGTCTTTATTCTGGGGCATTCAGGATAGGGGAAGAAGGACGATTATGGAGTGGTGTGCGGTTGGGTAAGGTGTGAGGATGGGATAGGAAGTGGGTGGATATCCTAATACAATAAAATATTTTTTTATATTATTTATTTTTTGTGGCATTTCCTATGAGAAGATAGGTGACTACTCTGTGTGTGTGTAGATATAATCCCAGTGAAAAGTTGTTATAAAGGATTTTCGCTGTTTGTTCACGTTTTGCGGTTGTTATAGGCTTCGAAAATATTTTTTTTTTTGGGTCCTCTTTTATTTGTTTTTGAATTGTGGTAAAACAGGGTTTAACCTGATATTTATGGTTGGAACAATTTTTATAAATGACATAAGGACTTTCCAGACAAATTGCGAGTTAGAAGAAGGTTTTTTGTGTGCTGATGTGGAGCCTCCGACTTGAGTCATAAATGCCTGTGTGAGGCCGGAAATGTTGTTTTTTTGAGGATAATACTTTCGGAATACTTTGGACTTTTATTTGTTACGAAAGTATGAAGCTATTTGGAAAGAAGAATAGATGTTGTTATAGAGCATCTAATCTTAAAGGAGAATGAAGTTAGTTTTAGATGATGTATTGTAGGACGTAAGCGGAGAGGAGTTGGGTCTATGTAATGGCCAAGTAGGTCTTTTGGAAGAAAACCGCCGTTCTGACCTTTAAAGTGTCTCTTTATCCGCATTCTTATGCAATTCGTAGTAAGCATCTACAACTACCTCACGGTGTCGTATATGTATGTGCAATAGGAAAAGCGCTACAAAACACACTGCGTTTCTGGATACAAAAATGGAATGCATTCTATTCAAAATTGTATAATGTGTTTCTATATAAAAGAAAAAAATCTGCTGGAAATCCTGAACCTTGGTTTCTCTTACCTGTTTTTTGGGTTAACTATTTGACAACGACAAAATTGCCAGACGTTCTTATCACAACATATCTGAAACTAGCAACTACAAACGTTTTGAACGTGTGACATTGGTCGTACAATGACACATTTGTGTGTTCTGGCGATTGGCAGATACCAGATGGCGGTCTGATAACACTGGGGAACACACATTTCGTTGACTAAGTAAGACCTGACACTTGTTTTTGACTTATTTTTGGCGTCTGAATGCAAAAATATTCACAGTTTTTTTCTATCACGTCACGTTTTTAAGCTACAGGATATGCATATAATAACAAATTAAGGAAACAATTACCAAACCAAATGTTCAAAGAAAATAATTTTATTCATAAACGTAGTAAACTTTTTTAGTCAAACGACAAACAAACATATCAAGGTAAAAACTTTCGCTTATAGCTTTTTCTGGAATGTTCATTCTGCGGACAATCTCGCCTGATGCTCCAACAGTAGTCAGCCGTCATATGTACCTACCTTGGTACCGTGCCTCCATGGTCTTTAGATCTTGGTGGAATCGCTCACCCTGCTCATCACTTACTGCACCCAGATTTTCCGGGAAGTCAGCAAGATGGCTATGCAGAAAATGAACCTTGATGCTCATGTTGCAGCCAAACATTTTGAAGGTCTCCAAAAGTTGCTGGACAATTTCTATATAATTCTCTGCTCGCGTATTCCCAAGAAAGTTTTTGACGATGTTTTTGAATGCCAACCAAGCATTCTTTTGAAGTTCCGTCATTGTCCCAATAAAATGTTGATCTTTAATGAGCTGCCGAATCTGTGGACCGTCAAACACACCGGCCTTTATCTTCTCAAAAGACAGGCGAGGAAATGCTGAAATGAGGTAATTGAAACAATCCCCTTCAGTTGGTAAAGCTTTAACAAACTGCTTCATGAGACCCAGTTTTATATGCAGAGGTGCAAATACAATACTCTTTCTGTCAACAAGCGGCTGATGTAAAATGATGTTTGGATCACCAGGTTTGAGTTCAGATCTTGGCGGCCAATTCGATTGTATCCAATGCTTTTCACGAGCTCTGCTGTCCCGCGTTGCTGGCCAAGAAGGAAGCATACCATTTTAAGGTCAACACAGATGATCCATTTGTGCATGTGGTATTGCAACAAATCAATGACTCTCTTTATATCTTCATAGACTTCACGTAAAGAAACTGAGTGGCCTATTGGAACTGCTCCAAATATATTTCCATTGTGGAGAAGGACACACTTCAAGCTCCGCTTTGAGCTATCGATGAAGAGCCGCCATTCACTTCCGTTATAGGCCGGAATTCCCAACTCCTCCATTAAACCATTAATGTTATGGCGGTATACAAATTCACCGTCACTTCGAAAGTATTGCAGAAATGCACTTTCTCTTGATCGAAAGTAGGATACCGTTGCTCCTTTTTCGAGCAAGTTTTTCTCGTGAAGTCTTGATGCTAAGAGCTCAGAAGCCTTTTTAGAAAGTCCCAAATCCCGGGCCAAATCATTTAACTCTTTCTGATCAAATCCCTTACGAATGGAGTCATCTTCCATTTCAAAATCTTCATCGTTGGTGTCACTTCGATCTCCACCATACTCGCTTTCTTGTAAATCGAAAGAAGGTAGTTCTTTAAAATCTGGCACTGGGATTTCAGCTGAATGAGGCACTGGGCGTGTGGCTGATGGTAAACTAGGATACTCCATTTTACACTTGTTTTTCTTATTATATCCGGACGTTTTCACTATACAAAAGTAGCAGTCACTGAAACGATCTTTGGGCTCACGCCAAATCTTAGGTATACCAAATGGCAATTTATTTCGTGTTCCCTTTGTCCACATCCGTAAACTCTTAATGCACTGTTTGCACACCTTGTGAGGTTTTACGTTTATCTTGATCACCAATTTTTATTTTAAAATATGCAAAATACGCTTGCCTGACAAAAGCGCTGATGGTTGTTCTTTGACTGGGAATGCTAAAACTGCCACATATATAACAAAATGAATCAGAGCTATTTAAGCACTTGCGGCGCGAAATAGTAGGGGCAGACATGATCTAAAGGAAAGGGAATAAGTATATATAGAAATAAAAACTTCACTCTGCTTACTCTTTCTATAGTGACGAGACTCCACTTCACTAATTCACTATAATAGATATACTTATATATGGTTCGACACACAACGTCTCTCTAGAGAAAAAACTTGACGTGATAGAAGAAAACTAAATACAGTTTTGTAATCAGCGTACCGTTTTAACTTAAAAACAGCTAACAAATTAAACTCAACAGATTTTTTTTTTTTAATTGTTCCCCAGTGTAATTACCTGAAAATGATTTTTCTGCAAATAAAGGGTGATTTTTTAGCTGGTTTGGTTTTGGCAACACTGGTTTTAACAGCTGACGTGTGTTTAGTACCTTGTGTCACTGTCAAACAGCTTCAGTTTGGTTTGCAATTTAACCATGGATCGTCTTACAAATGAACAACGCTTGCAAATTATTGAATTTTACTATCAAAATTCGTGCTCGGTTCGAAATGTTCATCGCGCGCTGCTTCCATTTTATGATCGGCATTCTCGACCTTTTGAGCAGTCTATTCGGAAGATTGTGACCAAATTTACTTTGTTGGACATTAAACCACCAACACGTTTACGTACTGTGCGTATTGAAGAAAATATTGCGGCCGTATCAGCTAGTGTGACAGAAGACCGCGAAATGTCGATTCGGCGCCGTTCCTAGCAGTTAGGCCTTTGTTACAGCACTACGTGGAAAATTTTGCGGAAGGATTTGGGCGTAAAGCCTTTTAAGATACAGCTGGTGCAAGAACTAAAGCCAGCCGACCTACCACAACGCCGAATTTTTGGTGAATGGGCTCTTGGAAAGCTGGCCGAGGATCCGCTTTTTTATCGAAAAATTGTGTTCAGCGATGAGGCTCATTTTTGGTTGAATGGGTACGTAAATAAGCAAAATTGCCGCATTTGGAGTGAAGATCAGCCAGAAGCATTGCAACAGCTACCAATGCATCCCGAAAAAGCCACTGTTTGGTGCGGTTTATGGGCCGGCGGCATTATTGGGCCATATTTCTTCAAAGATGATGCGAATCGCAGCGTTACTGTCAATGGTGAACTCTACCGAGCGATGATAACAAACTTTTTTTTGCCCGAAATGGAAGTTCTTGACTTGCATGATATGTGGTTTCAACAAGACGGTGCCACATGCCACACAGCACGCGAAACAATGGCGCAATTGCGAGGCGAGTTTGGTGAACAGTTAATTTCACGTTTCGGGCCGGTCAATTGGCCGCCTAGATCGTGCGATTTGACACCATTAGATTATTTTTTGTGGGGGTATGCCAAGGCTAATGTGTATAGGGACAAGCCCGCTTCGATTGACGCACTGGAAGCCAACATCCATGCATTCATTCGTGAGATACCGGCCGATATGTGTGAAAGAGTATGGCAAAATTGGACTCAGCGGATGGGCTACCTGAGACGCAGCCGCGGTCAACATTCGCATGAAATTATCTTTAAACATTAAATTGCAAGGTTCAAACTATCGATTCAATTAAATATTTCATTCATTTTTTCGAATTTTTTGTGTTTTTTTTTTAAAAAAGTTCTAAACCTCTTAAAAAATCACCCTTTATTGTTAGACAAAATTGCAAGTTCACAGGTTTGTCAGATATTTCAGCCAGCGTTTGAATTGCTTCAGTCGTAGTAGCAAAAGTTGTATAATTTTTGCTTTTTACAGCTTTGACTGCTTTCAACTTTTTAAAATCAAATATTGCCTAAGCATAAGCAGAAGCAAAGCAGAACAAATGGAACTCAGTTTTTCAAATACTGATTCTTTAATTTTCCCGGAATATAATACACACCCGAATGTGAAGATTTTCATGTCCACTAACCGTCACCTTAAACTGCAAGGTTGATCGAATTGCAGCCGATATTTGGTGATTTACCTCTTCTGACACCTTCTCAATATAAAAACAAGTACACGCCTGCGTCATACGAAACATTCTCGCTGAATAAAATGCATTTTTTCCAAGAAAAAAACGCCCAAAAATACCCTGGCAAAAATACCGAAATATTTTGGCGCAATTGCCACTAATTTTGGTTTTGTTTCCAAAATAATTTTTGGGCATTTTTTCCGTTTGAGAAAACTGACAAAAACATCAAAAAATTGTTTTAAAAAAATCCAAAAACTTTTTTGGGGCTTTTTACCAAATTGAAAAGGCAAAAGATTAATAGATTAAAAAAAACTATAGGAAGTTGCATTTTATGACTCACTGATATTAAGCCATAGAAAATTACGCCAACAAATTAAATTGAAGTAGAGCCAAAAAATCTGCTACAAAATTTTTGGTATTTTTTTTCAAAATTGAAAAGGAAAAAAAGGCAAAAAGTTTTGCCATATCGGTGCAGGTAATTTATTCGTCAACGAGTTGTGGGCTCAATTTCCATTTTAACTTTCGAAATTATGCCAAAAAAAAAAAAATAGATCTATTTTTGGCCTAATTTCCATTTTACGTTTCAACTGCTTTTGCTAAAATTTAGCGTACTTTCTGGTGTGTTTTCTTTTTAATTTGATGGTTGGGCTTTTTTTCCTAAAACACTTTTTGGCGTACTTTCAGGGATCTCATCAATTTATTTATAATACGACAAAGCCAGGACTTCAGCCATGGTCCATTGTGTCCATCTGGGTACCTTTCCTCGAACTTAAAAACACCTGGAAATAAACCAAAAGAAAAACCGCATGTACATGGCATGTGCTCAAAGTGTAGATCGCTTCGAACCAACCCGATTTGGTCATAAATCTGAGAAGGTTTAGCCCGACTTTGCGCACATCCACCAGCTCATCACAGAAGTATCTGTGTATATCTATCTATCTGTCTAATATTTAAAATTTTGAAAAATAAGGCATACTCTACCCTAATGTATATGTGTAAATTAATTTTGCTACATTGAGTTGGATCATTACTAATTCTAAATGTCTTCAAACCAAATCCATAACTTTAATCCTTCCTATGCCCAACCACATACAACAACACCCCTCGAAATGAAGAGGTCATCAGCACAAGTTGGACTATGTGTACGTTCCTAGTGAGGTGTAGAAACAATTAAATAAAATTACCCAAAATATCTTGCTGACTCAGTGGTTTCTAATAAATGCACATTCAGCACACATAACTATACACCTCCACCTCCATTCGACTACAGCAACAGACGATAAACAGATGATAAATCTCCATGGTCGGCTGAGTGTTTTTTGCCCAAAAAGACAAAAAACAAATTATATTTAATTCCTTAATTATATCTCGTATTTGCACTGGTTGCACAATAAAATAACACCAGGATAACATATTCCGCTCCAAACCACATTATCCGCATGCAAAAGGATACGGAGATAATTTTGTTAAAAGTGAAATTGTGTATTTGCCTACGACGCGACGGAACTATTTTGCCCGAAATTAAATATGATAAAACTTTGGCCGGCCGGACGGCCTAGGGAGGAAGCAAAATTCAATTTGAATGCGTCAGCCAGCCCGAAAGGATATACCATTAGCTGAGCAATCTTTCAATTTAGGTCATTCGCTACGCTTCAATTAATCGTCGCGTAAAATCTATTAATTTCATTAAACATTTCACACTTTATGCCGATGGAAAATAGAGGAGCAACTTTAGGTAAAGGTGAAGCTTTTTTATGTAAAAAAACAATGCCGCTTACCTTTTCCATTTTCATTACTTTTTCCATTGTGAGTCAGAGCTCCTGGATTGGGTCGCCTCTTAAGAATAGGAAAAGTTTTGCCTTTGGAACAAATAAAGTTTTTAACGGAAAACTTTCTACGTGATATGCACCACACCGTGTTCTCCCGATGCTGAAACCATCGCAAGGATACTTCAACTCAATGGAATGTGTGTATCATCTCGAGCGTCGCGAATTATTTTCCGCAAGTAAAAATCCTCTCGAACATGGTATAGGTATATTTTTTGTAACTTTGGATATCCTTTCTATGCAATTGCATCGTAAAGTCACCCGAAAATTGTTATGAATAGGCAGAAGGAGTAGGTACCCCGCTACTACTCTACTACGTAAGGACATGCCTCTTAAGATAAAAAAAAGACGAGTTTTTTGAAAATGGAAAAAATTCATTCGAGCAATAACAAAGATGAACACTTTTGTTAAAGGAATGAATACCGGCATAGTAGCTATGGTCGTCCTGTTTTATTTTTGTTCGGTCAAAATTAGAGACGAAAGTTTTTCTATATAATTTCCGCCCCCTCTAGTTCTTTCTATGGTGTGTAAGTTGCCACGCCCCTCGCAAACAAATTGAAAACCTTTTCGGGTTGCATTTTGAAAAGAAAAACTTTTATAATTTTATTCAAAGTAACGCGAACACTTCCTTTTTCGGTGGTTTTGAGGGTTATTCTTTTTTTTTTTTGAAGTGGAGGGTCTGGGGGTTATAGTAATGGAACTGAGTTCGGGTCCTAGGACAAATAGTTGAGCATTGTTATTAGAATGTAATAATTTATCCTTGTGGTAGTAGGAGCTAGGTTGGTTGAGGTTGAGTCCTTTCTTTATGGTTAGTTAAAAAGTTGATTGTTATGTTGAATTTGCGGCTTTGAAAAGGCCGATCTCCCGCTGAAGTCCCAGAAAACTATTTCAAACGAGAAAAGGGTAATTATTTCCGAATGTCCATACATTTCGAGAGGCCAGTTGGTGATATTTGTGGTTGACCTTGCGGGTGGTAAATAGAAAAGCTGTGGTTGCAAATGCATTGCACTGACGGCAGTGAACATATACGGATTAAGTATGAAAGAGGGGTCCGTTGCGAGGAAACTGATTGAAATTGTACCAAAGGGGTAAAAGTTATAATGATGTATCACTCTGTGGTTTAACCTTTCGAAAAATGTATCGTAAGGCACTTAATTCTTATGAGCTTTTTAGGGTGACGATTCGTTCTACAAACTTGGCAACATCAAACGTGTTTGATTTTTTGGACGATGAGCGCTCATTTTTAAAAACTCCGGGCTTGGTAACGACGTGATACTAATGAGGGAGGACAGCAGAATATTTCTTGGGGTCAAATCGTCCAATAGGAATGCACTTCAGTGAGAACATTTGGTAGTTGTTTGCATTTAAAACACAATTTGCAATGTCACTGTAATAGGCTGGGATAAAAAATCATTAACAAAAAACCCAAACCTTAGATTTTCGTATCCTGATTGGTAATTTGAATGCAAAAAACCGTTAAAGAAATTGTGTTCAACGGACCAGACTCAATGACACTGCAACAATGGCTTCCGAGTAATCTATATTGCTAACGTTTTTAAATCGTTGTAAGGTAATCCGCCAGCCCTTAGGTGGTCCAGCTGATAAGCTAATTTTTAGCATGTTAATCCGTTGAACATGTAATAAAAGAAACATTGGAGTAAACTTTTTAACTTTAACTGGTGTTTAACGAGAATAAGCTACACACTTATGCCGCACCGAACAATTGTGGCAGAACGTGCAAATTTATAATGCTGCAGTTAAAAACAAGGCAGCAAGGGACCAATATTAAGACAGAGGAATCGTAATGAAAATATAGGGACCATGGCGCATTGGCAGTATCACACTGAGCAGGTGATTCGAAAAGTAAATTACCCTAAAATAAAATTCTTCTGCCAGGTCAGAGAAGGTAAGTTCGGCTTTCCGAAAACATATGGTCAACGCGTGAGCTATACTATTAAAGAACGACAAAGGCTAGATTCTCTAGATTGTATGAGCTTCTGAAGTGTAGGCCTAATCTTTGAATATTTCCTTTCCTATTTAAAGGGCTCCCGACTCGTGAAGAGTTTCTGTCGGAGGAAAATAAAAATAAACTTTCATCCTTTGTGATACCGAAGGCTTGGTATTTAAAAAGGAGATCTGTTCTTATTTTTCGTCTTAAAAATCCACCGAAATCCACCACTTGAAGATCCACCGAAGGTAGACTAATGTATAGAATTTCCTTTTTAACGTATATTCCAGTGAAATTTCTCTTCTGGTGGGTCCACATTCCGTGTAATCGTCCTACGTCAAAGTCTGCTCCAATTCAAAATCTCTTAGATATCTCTTTATCCCAGCTGGAAAAGTAAACTTTGGATACCCTTTGACAGATCAAGTTAGGCCAACTTTGACCAGTCGACGAAACTTTCCCTTTACTGAGTATTTTGACTATATCTAAATTTTGTTGTTATCAAAGCCAATAACCTTCTTCATTTCAATGCAGAGTACCCAACATAACTGCGGTTCTGCGCGCGATGTGACCTGATCCAAACTAGTTCGAATCTGATGACACATGAATCCAGCGCCTTGAGAGCGGCCTGACTGTCAGTGTATTTGGTGATATTCCTACCTGATATTGTCCTCATTAGCAGCAATTCCGCAGCCTTAAGTGCACCCCGAACCTACGATTGTGTTATTAGAAAGCCGAAGGGAAACGTGTAAATCTGTCTCAGTCGTAGGTTCTTTGTAGCTTTCCACCAGATCATGGCCCCATATATGCGAATGTGTCTGACAATCATATAGTATAGACCCATGGCATCGTTGCCGGCTTTAGATCCAATCTATCCAGAATAATGAAAAGATACTTAGCGCTATTCTATAGGGTAACCTCTACCCCGTCTAGCTTTGGCATTTTAAGGAAATATATTATGTACCATAGTCTAATTCCTATGCATTTTTGAATCATCTTCCATAATTTTACTCATTAGGTTAAGGAATTATCTTATAAGTTTGAGAACAAGAACTTATTTTGAGCTGCGCTTACGTTGTTCAAAAGATGGGTTTGTATGTAAGAGAAAGAACTCTTACATCAAACCCGTGTCTTAACCTAACCTAAACTATTCTCTTCAAATTGAACCTAATACAATTAGCGGAGGAACTAAATCTTTCTGTAAACCCTTAACAGGAAATGTCGAAACGTTTCTGAGACAGGTAGGGTTAATATCTGGCAGCTTACATTTATGCGTAGCGAGGCCACATTCAAGACACAGGGACTATCTCATATATACTGTCTAGCTGTTGGGAAACATCTCAAATGGCTCAGAATGTCAAAGAATATTCATCGCTGTTTCTGTAACGATACTCTGGATATAAAAGTCCCACAGTTTAGGCACCGCGAACTTCACCGACATCAAGAAAGGGTTTAGGTTCTTCTTCTGACATTTTAAATAAAGACAATTCAGCAGGGATTTTTATGGCCCATTCTATTAAGGCCTACTCCCCTCATTTATATCTTACACCTTACCCTACCGAAAAAAGTTAAATTCGTGGCTTGCATTTCTCAAGTTGAGACAAAGCATCTATCCACAAATACCATGAATACCAATTTGAAGAAAACGCACATAAATATTTCCAACTTTAGACCTGAGCTCCATTCTTAAGTTAGTTTTTGTTCAAAACAATTCTTCTTAACAATATTTATTGCACATTAGCTTGCTCATTTTCATAAAGAGATTTACCCCCAATGAGTGTGCAGCAATTCGTTTCAATCATGCACCGCACTTTCCTAAACAAATTGCACTGCATTTAATTGTCTTGCGATGATATTTCGCAAAAGAGAGTCCTTCTCCTGCAGCAGCCAACGCAACACAATACACACTTGCCCTCTACTCATGCATAGAGTTTTATCAGCGTTTTGCCAACGCATTATGAATCGCACTCGACGATGTACATAGGTATACCTACTCCCGCACCGCAAAAGTAGCAGCGGCTGATGTAGAAATCAGGAAAAAAGAGTCACACACACACACTCACGCCGCTCATTTGCATATGCATTATAATTAATTTATGCATAGCATTTTGCTCGACTTTCTTACTATAATTTAATTTATTCTGTGAAATTGTACTCCGCCGCCGCCTGCCATAAAGTCAGTCAACAAAAGAAAAACCGACTAACAGCCAACATTGGTAAGGATAAATGTAGTTGTAGTCGGAAATATCAACAACAATAACACCAACAACAATGTTGGGAGAGCGCCGAATGACTTCTATGGATAAACAGGAGTACACATGCGGGTGATGGTGTGGAGGTGAAAGGAAACAGTGCTTCTAGCTGCTAAGATAACACACATTCATAAATTATAATAAAATATGAATTAATGCACTCAGATACGAGTAGGAGTAGGAGTATAGCGAGCGCGGTGGAATAACGCTGGTGCTACGCTTGCATGAGGCATGCATCGTCTACTTCATTCCTTTTCGTTTGGTCGGTTGGTGTGTTATCCTTGACTGGCTTAACTAAGCGCACTTAGACATAAAGCAAATGACAGAAAAAAAAAAACAGCCAACCGCTTGAGAAATGCATAATGCTTTCAGGGTATGATTCGCACTTAACCCTTTTGTTGTTGGGCAAGTCATCGACCCATTATGGGAAATTGTTTAGTAATAGCATTTCCTCTTTTGTAGCAACTAAGAACGGTGAAAGTTTTTTATTGGTGCAGGTGCAGGGTATGAATGTTGTTTTGTTGAGTGCCGGTTAGATTTGTACGTCCTTTTAAGAAGACATTAATGGGAAATAGTTTTATTTGCAAAATTGATTAGATAGATTATTGTGGCGAGTCGCGTGGTCGGTCGTCGAAAGCTATAGAATTGCGCATTCAGTTGAGTTGCATGAATTATGTAAATCTACGCCGGCTGATTGGAGAGGGACATTGCTATGCAAAGAATATATGGCATGACTTTCGTTGGAGGGACTCAATTGATTCATAATTCATATTAGCTACATATATAGCCTGGGTGCGCTCTTTTGCATCAATCATGCTTATAAAGCAATATCGTAATTGGTTAAGCTGATACTAAATGCTTTTTTGGGAATTACATCCGCCTTTGTTTTGCTCTTTGGTGACCTATTTTCCGTAAGACAATTAAAGACTTTAACAACTCTATGGCAAAGAATCGGGGTGAATGAACGGTTACAATCGTTTACACTTAACCATTGCACTTAACAATTGCATATCTTGACCATCCTCCTTAAACCTTTAAGTAACTTCTTACTTTAATAGGCAACCCCAAGACCAACTATTTACCAAAACTTAGCTTAGTGATAGACGGTAATATCTTTCATCGGCCTTCGCTATGTTCTTTAAGTTTTGGTTTCAATAATGTTCTCAAACTCTCTGAGATTCATATTTAACTTTGGGGAATTCGCTACCACGAATACCTTTGAGGCTGTGAAGTTTACACCTTTAGCAAATATTCGGCAGCGAGATCGTGAAGTTGCATAATTTTAAATACGTGAGCTACAGTCTTAACCGGCCAACCGACCAACCGACCAAAGATCGAACTTCACGACTCCGAAAATCTTGTGGGTTACGTAGTGCAGTTAATGGCACTTCAAGACAACAAAGATTTAAGGCATTGCAGAGCCTAAAGCCTATGTAGATGCTGCAACCATCGTGTGAACTAAGTTAATATATTTAGTACAAATGGAAGGCAACTACAGTGTAATGCTTATTCAGAATAGCGAATTTGAGTTATTTTGCTTTCGAATATTTGATTATACTAATCTTCTAAATAGCGTTAACCATTAACTTGATAACACTTAACTAATACAAAAGATCTTGATAAAAATATAAACGAAAGTATACTCAAGCCAACTCCAACGCGGTACCGTAGGTATGAGTAGAGAGGAGAGGTCGCAAATAGTTATCACCAAAAAAATATCGCCAGAGTCTCAGAGACTTCAGGTAGGTAGTTAAAACCTCCGATGACCTGTTAACTTCTAAATATGTATTTTGAAATGTTAATAGAGTGTAGTACTCTTTAGGTTATTTAGGTTATTTTCCATAAAAAAAATAGGTTTCAAGAATTTTCGCAAGTTCGAATCCGTTGGGCATGAAGCAACTATCTTCTACGAAGAGATCTATACTGTTCCAATAGTTGTTCATTATATTGTTAAGAATAGGTGGAATAGGTTAAGGTATTTGGGTCTGTTGTGACAGCCGGGAAATACCTTAACTTGCTCCAACTGAAGAAGTCTTGCTTGGTTTCGTGTCATACTGGAATCACGGGAAATGAGATCTCCGACGAACTTGCTCGTCAAAGTTTGGAAGGCGATTCTTAGGATATGAACTGGTGGTGGGTCGGCCAGCATCTCCAGTAAGAACTTACATTGATGACTGGGTCTCATATAGTCACAATATTCAATGACAGGATTCTTTGGTTAGAGACAGACCAAAATAGTTCGACCGCACGTCTTTCCCATCCAATCATTCCCATTTCTAACGTCATCCTTTTATATACGTCCGCCTCAAATTTCATGAAGTTCGCCGGTTCGCCTTGATAAAAAAATATTTCAACAAGCCACCCTGCTTCGGATAAATCACTGAGGCCAATCAAATGACGATGATTCGCAAATATATTATATTCAAAACTTGCGTGCTTCCGTTGTTTTTATTTGATCTTCTTATTACGACACCGGTGATCTCCTGTTGTTGTCAACCAAAAGAAAGAATATCCTGGAATGTTTTGCACATCTTAGCAAGTTACACGATAAGTGGTAGCTTTCTCTCCCTTAATGCCTCTACGCCTCTGCAGTTTCTACCGAAATCGCTAAAATATCTTTACACAACGAAGCCATGTTCTTACCAGCTTATTTACTGATTAACTGTGGATTTAGGAGCTATCGTAAGCTCCCTTTAAAACAGTTAGAGGTTGTTTCGAGTTCATCAAAGTACCGGAATTTACGCCTCTGTTGTTAGGAAGATCTGCGAGGTCCCTAGCTTAACTTATTACATTGTCTTCTAGTCAGTGCTGGCAACTTCCCATACGCATCTTTATGATGCTTAAACATTTGCAGCGGTCTTTCCCCTTCTTATGTTTGCACTTGCTGCACCCTACTTGTGCTCTTGCAGTACTGGAATCCTGTACCTGCACCTGTACTAACTATAAGTACAACCTTTTTTGATGAAGTCTGCTTTTTCATTTAAATATAGTAATGACCACCACACTTTTCGGCAACTCTTGAAGTTCGTGCCCCACAGACATTTCGCCATTATGTTTCTCCCCATACTGCCTAAATATTTATTGCTCCACGATAGTTAGAAGACTCGCTTAAGATTAAATTTCCCCCATCAAATATGAAATAGCAAAGCATCGACTTATTTATGCTCTTTACCTAGACAATAGTTTTCAGTCTAAAAGAATTCACAAATACACCAGCTGCACGCAAAGCTAACACAAAATTAACAACCTCAGACTGCAGCCAGCAGCAACAGGTGCAAGTGTCCTTTTAAACTATAAAAATTGCTCACTTTGTAAGCTCATGCACATGTGCATGTCCTGAAGGAATTGAAACGCCGAATGTTGTTATCTTCTCTGCTTTCTTGTAGTATTCTCCTTGTCTTTCGGTTATTTTTTGGTTTATTTTATGTGAAAGTTAAAAGACTGTTAAGCTAAAGCTATTAGCAGAGCTACCTGAACTTAACCAAAGAGTAAACACCTGAGCTCAACTTGCATTTTCTCCGAGTTGAGTAACCCCATTCGTTGGTAGGTACACACCTACTCTCATGAACCAGCAGCACACAGGACATGACTATGCATCGTAATTCAGATTGGGAAATGTTTCTTTGTCTTACGAAAGCAAACGCTCCAAACGGTGCTAAGGCAATAAAATAATCTTTTCAAAATAAAAACAAAAGAAACCGCATTTGGGAAGTGTTCTCAAAGAGAACTGCGGGTTGGTTCGCTCGCCTAAAGATGCATTACGAGGTATGATTCCAAACCTAGGGTGAGGCAAACAAATTGAGCACCTTCAACGAAGTAGGTTTGGTATATGCGGTAAATAAACTGTTTCCGTGCCGAAAACCCATAACCTGGTCATCGTATCAAAGACTGGTTTAACCTCGTCCTGAATGAGGGGCTATAGTGCTAGTGGAACAACGACGGCCACGAAATCGGAGGTGTGTCGGCAAATTTACGGACATATGTCTTGTTGAGGCGTTCGCTTGAGGAAATGCTAGAGTACATTTAATATTCGCGTTGCATGCAAGCTTTGCAGGTTGAAATGTTGCACTCATTGAGCGTTGGGTAATTTCTTCGAATTGCAAGCGAGTGTCAAGAAATTTAGATCCAATTTGTTGTATTGAAATGTTTTACAAGATTTGTAGCTGTGAATTTTAAAGGCTGGCTATGTCTTCCTAGGCTTAACTCTTTCTCCAAAAACAATCCTTATTGCAGCCATTTGCTTTTGCCATCACAAGGACCACTATCTATCAGCCACCAAAACATCATTCGCATTTCCTTTTTTTTCTACACTCGCTTACAGTCCGACACTTGTCAAATCATTGGCACAGTCGCAATGTTAACTTAACCAATAGGTTTGTATGTATCCCACCCACCAGTCTGTTGTGTCAGTGGCTGAGCAGTACATCGTACACCCTCCCACTTATCCTTTGCAGGAATGTTTCTGAATAGATTGTAAACTGTAATTCATACAAGCACAATACTCTTACTGTATTTATGATGTATGCACTCGGGCATGCACTGCAACTGACGACTGTTTGCCTGCTGCTAGGCAATCCCCTAGACTCCTATCTGTCAGTAAACAGAACCTTCAGCCACCAACATGAATATAAATCGTAGGGAAAGGAGTTGATGGACGATTTTAACCGCACATTGTCATTATTGGGCTATGGCGCATAGCCTTACTTTGAATATTTGCAACAATAATTTCTAAAGTAAATTGTTGTGGGGGCGGGTTTTTTCTTGTTTGTGTAGATGGGGTTGGATAGTAGTAGCAAAATCATATGAATTCAGCAGATGCATGGTCATAATTCTGATAGATTTGTGCCTTTTGTAAATTTCTTTGGGGTTTTGTATAGGTTTCAGGCTATCTTGTGTAGCAGTCGATTTCATGAGTTGAAAGCACATGCTTGATGGAAAGACATTGACAAAATACCAATTTTAAACTTTAATCTTAACCCAAGGTCAAGCATTGTCTCTCTTGGATGGTATTCAGCTATTTTCTTGTCAGTTTAAAAAAGAAAGCCACATTTGAAGGAAGTTGTACAAGAATTTTAGCAAATTAACCCAAATTAGGACCTACACTTTTTTATTGTCTTTGGTAAGTAAATTGGAGAGTCTCTTCCTCATGAGCTCTTCGTAGTCTCTGGCTACTCGAGGTATGCTAAGACGCCCTACGTCAAATTTCTTCTTTTGTGCCTTTTGCAGCTTCTTCTCGTTGAACAGTGGAGCTCGGAGTTTTAACTGCAACAGAAACATGTTCGGAGTCAACGTTTTTTTTTCAGGAGGTTCAGCACGTTCACGATGTTAAATGCGTACCTTGCATCTGGAGAGCGCCATGTTGCTGTGTGGATCCTTAGACGAGGAAACAGTGCTACTTATGGGTAGACGGTAGCCGTTGTCGTTTCGTAGAGGCTATGCTTACCAACTAACGCGCCAAATAGGTTTTAATTTCTAAATTTACCATTGAAATCTCGGAGTACACTTCCGGACAAGCTCCGTAGACTCCACCCAAAAGGTCATAAAATTCCTTCTTTCGACCCTAGGACAGCAGCTCGGTAATTCCGGTGCCAGTAAATCACTTCGGGGATCTGAGTGCTGCCATTGGGCCCATTAAGGGTTCATCCGCTACCAACTCATTTCCAACACCCCTGCTTATTTTGGAGATCCCTATGGACCTTGGATTCAAAAATGTCGAAGCAGCTTCCCTATACAGAACTGTATGTCGTCACCGTCAATCAGCATCTTTACAATTCGTCCGCTGCCATCCACGGAAATAAATGTGCAGTTGAAACTCAAAATAAATAATCTGCGATAGGAATAATGAAAAACGTATATTTGCATTTTCCCAAATTCAACCCACGGGAAATAGCTGCAGTTTTTTGAATAAATTTCTCAAACATTTTTGGGCAAATTTGTATGAATTGTCTGACAAAAGCGTTTTAATACTTTAGCGACTTAGTGACTGGAATCAAAATAAAGGGATCAAAATAAACACATTCCATGCGGAAGACATTTATCACCCTCAAACTCGACGTTTTATACATTTGTAGATACGGTGACGGTGCTCTCTGTGAGTCTCAATTCCATCCACCTCCACCCTTATTTCTGCGGCAACTAACGCAGAACTTATACCAAAGTCCCAATTTCTTTTCAATTACAATTGCCAGCATCAACTACCTCCACCTACTAAATTAGCCCCATTGACATGTTCCTCCTGTAAAGCTACCTAAAATGCCAATTAAGAATTATGCTGACAGCACACTTTCCAAGTAAATATCTTTTCAATTTAACTAAAAGCAGTCTAACGACTCCATCAGGTGCTGTTCCTGGTCCAATAAAGATTCAAATCGAACCCATTCAAGTGAAAAATGACGTGGAAAAAGTCTCTCCATTCTCAGAGATATTTCAGCGATTACCATTTGAATTGGCCTAAGACCGAATAGGTCATACCCAACAAAAAAAAATAACGAAGAGTCCGAATTGAATCTAAAATAAACTCCATACATGAACTAAATGCCCCGACATGAGGTATCTATACATTTTCCATTTCAATTACACGAGTTTAAATAAAACAGGAATTGGAAAACCGAATCCAAAGTCAAAAGGGATGAACATCCTCTCGAATGCTGTTTAATGTAAAACTGCCACCGACCTCTTCCATATATGAATAAAATAGATAAGGAGCAATCTAATGCATCAGCAGCTGTGGAGAAAACAGCCGAAATTCACTCACTAGATGGATATCATTCCCTCTTCAGAATTTTTATTTTTTTTGTATCTCCATTTAAGTATGAATGTAGTAAGTGCAGGATATTCGTACATATCTATTTCAGCTCACTTCGTTGCAAATGATATCGAATATAAGCCCTACACTATAACACCATTGATCTGACGACGACGACGACGAATAAGAAAAACATTCGGGAAAAGTTGGGCAGGGAACAGAAAAAAAAATAGCACGCGCACCCTAAGCAAACGGGACACATATCGACCCCCAATGATATTGCGAGAAGGACAACCTATAATACTCCCAAATCGAAAAGATAAAGTCAACAAACAGAGATCCGTTCCTTTTCGGCTTATTGGGTATTTGGTTCCGAAGCACATAAGTACACATGTACAATTTAAATTGAAACGTGAATGCAATACGAAAAACGTTGATGCCTGCAGAAAATGGATTGGATATGTACTTGGTCTGGTTTGGTCCTGGGGCGGCCGCTGACTGCTATGGGTTCGAAATTCGAATTGATATGAAAGAAACTCTCGGCCAAATGCAGTTTGGACGATTTAACGGAGTAACTGGCCCGAAAAGTCGTCGTAGTCGGCGGAGATATAAAGTTGTTGTTGATAATAAGTGTTTTTTTTTTCTTAGAAAAATAAACAAATTTTGTGCAAAACCAACTGGTAGAAGGTAGTTTTTATGGGTTCTTATTGGAATTGAACGGTGAACGATAAGAGTGGGTTGTATTTTTGGGAATTTTATTAAATCATCAATGAAATGTTTAATTTTGGGATTTATGCTCTTCTATCTAAATGGACGATTAATGTCAGTTGTATCTTCTTTCGTAAGATTATTTAGTTCCAGGATGAGGTAGGAGTATGGTATTTAAGGAATTCTGTTTTGCAAGTTTTAACTTTGGATTCTATGGTAGGTAACTAAGTTATTTGGCCAAATGGTGCTTCATTAGGCCTTTTATCGAGTGGATCCCATTGAACGCGGGACACCACGTCGTATAGAGTTTTGATAACCATTTATGATCCACAAAATTATCCTTCTAGTTCGGAATTAACAACCAACCAATTTTAACAAGTGGGCTTTGATGTGAACTTTTAATTGTAATTCAAGAAGCACAGAATCTGAGAGATTTGTAGTTAAACCGGTTTATCTCAACTGATATCTAAAGGCGCCAAATATCAGGTATCAAGGAAGGTTCTTGGTTCTTGGAGTAATTATTAATAGCAAGATTCATTCGGTTATATTGCAATGAGGGTTGTAGCGTTTATTTGGGCAACGCTTCATGTATTATACCAGTTATCTCAGACCTACTTTCTGAGTCATTTCAAATCAACTTTAATATCAAACAGCTTCAGGTTATAAAGCTTTAGCTAAATATGAAGTATTGTGCTATATACTCTGCAATCTTTCTATGTGTTTTTCGGTCATAACCTAGGTCTTTTGGACCAGCTTCAAAGCTACTATGAGGAGGTGCATTCTGTTTGAAAACATTGAATCCGATACCCGACGCCGTTCATGCTGTAAACCTAAGGTTTGATTATATTCCCAGACGATGAAGCCAAATTAAAGTGTAAACAAACGGATCTACTGAGCAGAATTCGTAAACGAATCGTCGCGTAATATAATATAAATAAAGAGCAACGAAAACTAAAATAAAGTGTTAAGTGGAAAAAGTCCAGCGAATGAAAAACGTAGCTATAAATTTCTGCACAACAAAATATAGGTGTTCATAGTGACAACAAGAGCAATTAATCTATGCCATTGGAATCCAGGACAAACGAAAAAAAACTAGTTGAATACAATGCCATAAAAATGAATACGCGTGCGCTCGAGAACTGCTCGTGAGTGTATGTTTCCGTACCCTGGATCTTAAGTCGATACATCATATATTTCCTATTAACAACTTAAAGTAGTAGAAAGGTTCCGACAGGCTTTGTGCTAGACATATGGGGACGTAGACGAAAACCCGCCCCTCAAAGCAATATCCGATGGTTATATTTGTTTAGAAAAAAAATCACAGAACCGTTCAATTTCAAGAGCACGGTGCCTATAAACCAAACTAGACTCGAGGGTGTGCAGTGCTCTCCCATTAGCGGACTCACTTATGAGCGGACATGGGCACAAAATTTCAGAAGATTCTCGCTCTCTCTTAATTGAGCAAAACGGGTTTGTGTTGTTATGTTGAGTACTTCGCGTTGTTTAAAAAAGAAAAAAAAATACAAAAGCATTAACCAATACGCAAATCATTCACTAGTCCGTCACTGGATTAAAGGACTTTAATTTTTTAGGAAGCTGAAAGTTGGAACATTTACTCCATAGAGTCCCGAAATGGTGAAGTGTATAATTCTGTTTACCTTTGGTATAGGTACAAAGCTTTTACCCACGTTCACCTGTTAAGGGAGTTTTTATTTATATAATTATTATTAATAATAATTATTTTTTTTTTTTGAATTTAATAATGAGGGGTTTTACTACCCAAACTCAAGATATATTTATTCAGCTTAAGTGCAAAGTGGATGCAGTGGCTTAGTGTTAAGTGCGTTGGACCACTTAGCAAAGGGTTTCTGGTTCAAATCCCGACCTGTACCACTAGAAAGTTTTTATTCGCTGTCCCACCTCTTGCGAACGTCTGACAAACATCAAAATATAATAATAGGTCACTTCCATTCGTGTCGAAAAATATATCTTCGCACACACAATGGTTGCAGAAGTTAGGCTTTGGGCCCTGTTTTGGCCGTTTACGCCTAATATTTATTTAAAGTTTAAGTTTGTTTAAAGTTCAAATTAACGATTTTGTGGTCATTGCATGAAATGCTATATCTTCTGAACATTCTAAAGCTAAATATACAAGTTTGAATACGAAAACGAATTTTCGTGTGAATGTCAATCAAATGTCTTTTTTACCGATCAAGTATCATCGACTTTACAACAACATCTGCGACAAATGCCTTCCCACATTATTATCTCATCTTCCTAAAAGCATGTCTCATAACGATCAAAACTCAATAGAAACCTGTCCTCATGTGTCAGTCATGGTATACCTAATTATGATTTTCAGGCCAGAAGTGCATTTAGGAAGCTTTTTCCCCCAATAGACGCACACGACAGCAAAAATATTTGTAGATACCCTTCCTCCGCAACCATTATCCGCAATCGACGGAGTGTTTGAACGCGTGTGTGTGTTTATAATGTGCCGAAATAAATTGTTCGTTGAAAATTTGATTAAACCGCAGGCAAATGTCAAAATGTTCAAACATCAGGAAAGCAAACATCACACAAAATACCGCGATTGTGTGTCGTCGTCGACGTCGATTCCAACTCCTCCCCATCCCCGTATAAAGTCACATCACATTGGTCCTTGGGTTTTAGATATTCAATTGATTTTGGAGTGCATTTATCTTCATTTTATAGGAAGACTCGTGCATGCAGGGGGGGGGGGGGGTGTTGCAAACATACTCGTGCCGTTTTTGTCACGTAGTGAGTTTTAGGAAATTTTTGTTTCCGCACAAATAGCCTGACTGACATTTTGCTAACAACTATGTTTTCAATGAATCGCATTCAAATTCTAAACATGGTCTGGTCACAATAGGTTAACTATAATGGGGCTTACTATTTGCAAACAGTAAGTTGTCTGAATTTGTTGGCAAATAAAATTATTACCGCATGTGGGCACTGTGGAACTACCTATGAACAGAACTTTGATTGTCCTTTTGAGGGTGTAAATGCGTGATTTGATGACATATTTATTTGTAGTCAAAGATGCACCATGACTAAGGTGACCATATGTCCCGCTTTCGAGAATTGTGTCCCGCTGTCCCCAAGAACGGCAAATGTCCCGCTTTGAAAAAAATCCACCCCCTATGGATGTATGTTTCGTTCATTAAATTCATTCTCAATAAATGTTTATTATAACAAAAATGATATTGCTCACATATTGTCCTCTAATGGTTCCAATATAGCGAAGAAAGATATAGTTTCATAGAGCTCTTCGTTTTAGCTTGGCACGCGTCGCATCTCAGTATTTTTTTCTTTTGTTTTTATTGTTGACGTGTTTTTTAAAACACTGAAAAGCCTAAACGCAAGTGTACGTTTAATATTAACTTACAAACTAAGTATCCGTTCATAAAACAGCGCAGTATCCCCACAGACGTCACGTGTGAAAAATGCCGTACGGATTTCAGCATTTCGCATGGTGGTGCTAGTGATATCGAGAAAGGGTGCCGCGAAATAACGCCGAGCGAATTAACGCCGAATTTTAAAACTCGGCATTATTTCACAGCATGAAAGCGAAATAACACCGAATTTAGGAATTCGGTTTTGTTTCACTAAGACAAAGTGAAATAACGTTGAACATTCCTAGTGAAATAAAGCCTAATTTGCTCATTGAATGCAAAATTAAAGGTATATATTTTTGTAAGTTTAGGAATCTCCTTCAGCTGTATCCGTGTTCAGGGCTTCTAGACTTAGACGCAAATTAGTAAAATTTGGAAATTTTTTCAAATTTGTAGACTGCCTACTGGATGAAGATGTTATTAAGTCCAAAGAATTTATAATGTCATTTGATGGGACCTTCCAAATTCTTGAACCGACAAAGGAAAAATACAAAGGCCGAACTATGTTTGAGCTGTTATTCAGGATTGTCAGAACAATATTTAAAGTTTAATACCCCAATTCTTTGTCCAATTTGCAGGCAAACCAAAGTATATTGTTTAACTCCAATTTTCTTAGAATTTATTTCTTAAACGTCGTTTATAAGTGATTAACATAGGTTACCATATACGTAACTCAAAATTAAGTAAATGACTATAACTTTATTAAATAAAATAAAATGTTGAAGCTGTTTTAAATGTGTGCATCTATTCCACGGTACATTTTTAGCGGTTCAATTCTAGAAGCAGTTAAAAATCTTTATCTGAATGTCTTTCTGAATCAAAAGCGAAATAAGGCCGACTCGGCGTTATTTCACAATGACAAAGTGAAATTTAGGAATTCGGCGTTAATTCGCTTTCATGCTGTGAAATAACGCCGAATGTTGAATGCATAATTGTGAAAAATTATTCAATTTTCTACATTTATAGCGTTCGTGTTGAAGCACTTAAAGAATTCTGTCATGCCTCTGACACAGAATATAAGAAACGTCTGGGATACAGTAGAACTAGGTGGCTTGCGTTGATGCTGGCGCTGGAAAAAGTATTGCAATTGTTTCAGCCTTTAAAAAACTATATTCTGAGCATTGGTAAAAGTGCCCTATTATTTTGAAAGATTTTTTTAAACAATCCTAGCTCAGAATTATGGCTATTTTTTATGCACGCTCAGTCAGCTACATTTCATCAAGCTGTGTTAAAGGTCGAGGGACAGAACGTGTCTGCAACAGAGGCCGCGAATGATATAAATCAGCTCGTTAACGATTTAAGTCAAAAACTAAATTCTTGCTTCCTTCCCCACGCAATCCGTTATATAATGGCGAAGTTACAGGAAACTGGTGCAGTCAATGAGGACAACGTAAAAAATGCAAAAGCTGAGTTTTGCAAGACGATTAAAGAATATTTGGAGCAGTCGTGTCAGTTTAACTCAGAAGTTGAAATTTTTGATTGGACTAACCTGCCGAAAGTCCCCTCTTGGGAGGAGGTTCAAAAAGTGATGGACTTCTTGAGCAGCACCCAAGATGCAGGAGTTTTTGGTGAGTTTTCACTCATTTTAAATTACATAAAAACTCAAAAAGTGACGGATTGGAACATCGATAAAATAAGTGCTAAAAATCGTTGGGTGAAAGTATTTACCCACTTTCATACTATAGATATATCTCACTCGAATTTTTTTACAATTGTTTAGTACATTTTGTGCCTATCATTTAGCAACGCTCCTGTTGAAAGGGTATTTTCTCATATGAATAAGATATGGACCTGTGGAAAAACCCAGTTGGGAGTCTTGACTTTGAAATCCATTCTTTTAGTAAAGAGTAATATAAATAAATCGTGTCGGCAATTCCATGCATATTCGAAAACAAAACCTGGTATTTTAAAATTTTTTTGTTTGCTCATCAGAAAAATATAAAGAAGCAACCCGCAACTGCTCAAGATTAAATTTATTTTTGTGGGCTAATTTTTAACAAGCAAATAGTAAACATTACAAAATAAAACGAGTTTTATATGCGAAAAATTAAAAAAGAAATTTATTTGTTACTTAATTCCATGAAATAAACATCAAACTTAAAATAAACAAAATATGTCTCATATTATGTTTAGTTGTTATACTTTAACTTTTAAACGCAAAAACAAAATACTTTAATTTTTCTATCAATTCATGTGAAATATATGTACATTAACATTACTTCCCATATTTTGAATAATTTATTTGAAAAAGTAAAAAAAATATGATTTTTGCCGAAAGAAATATACATGTGTCCCGCTTTGAGAAAAAAAAATGTATGGTCACCTTAACCATGACTGACAAAATTGGTGCTCAAATAAGGGCCCGTTCATGGTCGGTATTCCAAAAAGAAAAAAAAACATAAGGAAAGGCTACAGTCCGCTTGGAGCGAACAGTATGATACCCTATCCCTATCCCTATATGCCCCAAAAAAAACCTTAAGAAGTTGATGGATAGCATTTTATTTCATTCTATAAAATTTAGAAAAAAAAAAAACATTTTTTGAAAAAACGCCCCCAAAAAGTGGGCGTGGCCAAAAACTTTGTATGGGCGATATATTGGAAAAAATATTGGCTAAATATCTTGTTAAACCCTTTTTTTCGGTTTCTATGAAAATTATCGAAGAAAACAGCATTTTAGTGAAAAACGCCCACAAAAAGTAGGCGTGGCAAAAAACTTTATATGACAAACTTATAAAGGAGGGCAGTGCCTACATATCTTGTGAAGGTTATAACCCTCTATCTGTCCATCTGTAGCTTTAAATCGGTTTTTTCTAAATTGTGGGCGTGGCAGTGGGCGTATTCCAAACAATTTTACACTTAACCATTTCGGAGCCCTAGGGAGTATGTGGTCCAAATTTCGGCTTTCTAGCTTGAATTTAAAGGCCTAAAAATTGCGTACGGACGGACGGACGGACGGACGGACGGACGGACGGACGGACATTGCTAAATAGTCTTAGGATTTGGTCCTGATCATAAATATATATACTTTTATGGATCTACGACGAATATTAAGGGGTGTTACAAACTATGTGTCAAAATTAATATACCCTTAGGATAGGGTATAAATACTATACAAAAACCATTAACATCCATAAACAATTTTTAAACTTTAGTTGGCGAACAAAGTCATTCAGTCTTTTCAGGACTTCATCCCCCGCTCATTCGACATACCATATATAGAAGGAAGAAAGCACCAAAGGTAGCAGGTATTTCGATGCCTTTTTGCATTTCACACGACACAACGACCGATGCAACGACGACGGACGCCAGCACCATAGTTAAGTAAACACCAAATTATTTATGCTCCTTTTTCCATGGTACACTCATCAGACATAAAGGATGATATTTGCACACGGGTTAATCTTTCTAAAATAAAACGAGTGGTAGTGTCTCGTCTCTCTGTCATACTAACTCGAAAAGCTCACACATGAGAGATGGAATTTTTTTTTAAAAATTGGTCTAGGCAAAAAAATAAAAGCCCGTCTACACACTTAACCACAGATATGCAGGATATAATAGCGCAATGGTACCCCGGAAAAGGAAGGCATTCATCAAATGACAGGAAGTTCGCAACAGGTGTACTAAGTGTAAACATTTATTCGCAAACGATAAGAGCAAACGAGGACGAGTCAGCGGAACTCTATGATGAGAAAGCAGTAGAAATTATTCACACTTTTATCCGGTGCAGATGGTGGTGATCCTATTCTCTATGACTTTATCCAAAATTTGTCTCATTATAAAGATTAGTCTTTGTTTACACTTGCAATGTGTAAAGAACTTTTAAATGATGGATTCGAATTGAAGGTGAAAGTAATTGTGGATTTGTTTATCTTGTAATTACTATTACCTTGTATGCTCGGTAAAATATTAAGGGATAAAGGCAGGGTCCACTTGTTTTCCTACTAGCCCCCCTGCATTCTACACTATCCTTTATAATATTCAACAAAATTGAAGACCTTCCCAAGAAATTTTTTTTGTGATTGAGTTCCGAAGTGATTAGACGTGCTTTCAAAGTATTACAAAATAAATCAAAAATAAAAGACATTATATGCTTTATTAAGGCTTAATATTTCGAATTAAATCAAAAGTTTTTATACTCTTTACAAAATTAAAGTAATAGTTCCTTGAATACATACTCCAAGCTGCTTCTTTGCATTTTTCTGGTAAGAACATATATTTTTTACAATGACAAATTGCTCTCGGTGTCACGACCCGTTGCCCGGAGACGGCGAATTCATTACCTGTACGAAGTGCAAGGGGTGTTACCACCACGAATGCACTACCGTCGCATACAATACATGGAGAAAATGGTCTGCAGCAACAAAAAAATCATGGGAGTGCAATAGATGCAGGGGAAAGGAGAAAACGCTCCCTGCACCACAAACAAACAGAGACTCAACAAGCAAAGCGATCTAGATCGGCGGAATCTCCCAGAAATACTCCTGAATCGTCCGAATTTCCTGACAATTATCTTCCACTACAAACCCACAGGGAAATAAAAGAAATAAAAGAAATGTTGAAGGAATATGCGAAGACGGTGGAATTTACAAGCTCAAAATATGATGAGCTAAACAACACTCTCGTTAAAAATACACAGCTGATACAAACACTAACTAACGAAATCACTGAATACAAAAAACAAAATGAACTTAAAGACACGATCATAAATAATTTACAAACAAAAATCAACTCGCTTGAACAAAAACAATTGGATAAAAATATAGAGATTAAAGCCATCCCGATGAAAGCAAGTGACAATCCATTTGATATCGTCAGTGCAATCGGCAAAACACTTGGGCTTCAAATAAACGAATGCGACATTGATGAAATCATCATATATGCTGACAGAAAAAACCGAGAGCTTAAAAATCTCTCCGTCTGCTTCACACGCAAACAAATGAAAATCTCAGTAATGGAAAAAGCAAAAATAAAAAGAACACTCACGTATGACGAGATCGCCAAAAATGAAAACAAGGGAATGAGCGGCTGTTATGCAAAACAACATGTATACATAAACAACCACTTAACTGCTCATTTCAAGAAGCTGCTCTGGTTAACCAAAACAAAGGCGAAAACTGTCAATTGGAAATACGTTTGATGAGGAACAACAAAATTCTCGCGAGAAAGAACGACGGAGATGCAGTAGTGGAAATCGATTCGGCTCTCGACATAGAAAAAATAGCTTAATCCCAATTTCTCTACGTATACACTAGAGAACAAAAAATAACGTACGCAGATGATGGAAAAAACAGAGGAAGAAGAAAATGAAATATTGCAAATAAACTTTGAAAATTTAAAAACTCAAGGACAAATTGAAAATTATATAGAAAAACTGAATGGATTTTCGTTTCTGTTTTAAACATTCGTTCTTTAAGAACAAATTGGAATAATTTTATGTTAAGTATTAATCAAGTTTTACATAACATCGATGTTATTGTATTGTCCGAAATAAATATTAAGGAGGCGGAGAATAAGTATTACACTATTGATGGTTTTCAGGCTGAACCTTTCAATAGAATAAAAAGGGCAGGAGGAGGTATAATGGTTTATTTAAAAAACGATATCGGGTATGGAAGAACGAATGACATTTATAAAACTTACGAATGTATTACATTAAATATCAACAGAAGAAATTTTGATGCCACCATTTTCGCAGTATACCGACCGCCAAGAATGAATGCAAACGATTTTATTAATGAATTAAGTCAAAATATAGATAAAGTTAATATAAAACGAACACTAATAATTATTGGCGATATTAATATAAATACTGAGGATGTGTATAATCCAACAGTAAATAATTACTTATCAATGATAGCATCGAGAGGACTTGTTAATACGATCAAGTCAGTAACGCGTGTTGATGCATCAAGAGATACAGAAACACTTATAGATCACTGCCTGGTTCGAACAAAGCACACCGAAGCAAAATCAGCAGTAGTCGTGTTTAACTTTTCGGACCATTACGCAATATATTGCGCTATTAATACAAATGAAAAGAGTGAAGTTGAGGGAAACCAAATTGATGAATGTATCAGCAGTTACGATATATCGAGAAAAGTCAACCTATTCAATTGGGAAGTATTAAATGAGTTTACTGAGGTAAACGAATATTATGAAAACTTCAAATCTCACTTCAATCAAATTGTCAAATCCTCAACTAAAATAAGAACGAGAAAAAGAAGATCAAATGAGCATAGTTGGATTACCAACGAGTTACGAAATGCATGTTTGGAGAGAGATCGACTATACCGCAGATATAAGAACAACCGCAGGAACGAAGAATACAAAAACGAATATAAACGGTATCGAAATAATCTAAATAAATAAATAAACAACGAAAAATCAAGATATTTCATGGAACAATTTTTAAAAGTTAGGAACAAGTTGGAAAATTGTAAACAATATACTTGGCAAAAAGGTGGTAAATTTGGATAATGTCCTAGCAAAAAACTTAAAAACAGACAATTTTGATGGTTTAGCCTATCAGTTTGCTGAAAAATTAGTTACTGAAATCACAAACACAGTACATGCATGTAGCAACAAGTCATATTCCGGTCCATCAGGCAATGTCCAGCGATCAATGTTTTTCTGTGAAGTCAGTACGGACGAAATCTTTAAGATTATCCTCTCACTGAAAGATAATAAGTCACCTGGTGAAGATGCCATACGGCCGAAAGACCTAAAATATAATGCGAACGTTTTGGCTCCAGTAGTAGCAAAACTCGTTAATATGAGCTTTGAGCAATCAACCGTCCCTGAAGGTCTTAAAACATCAATTGTTCGTCCTATATATAAAGATGGAACAAAAAACGATATCGGAAACTATCGGCCGATATCAATACTTTCGGTAATGGACAAGATAATAGAAGATATTGTTGCCAAAAGACTATACCAATATCTTGAGAAATATAATATTCTGGCAAGCAATCAATTTGGTTTTAGGCCAAATAAAAGTATAAATCGACTATTGGGAGACTTCGCAAATAAAATAAATACACATCAAGAGAAAAACCATCACACAATTGTACTTTTTATTGATTTTAAAAAAGCTTTCGATACCTTATCACATGAAAACATTTTAAATCAGCTGGAAAAAGTAGGCGTAAGAGGTTCGTTACTTTCATGGTTTAAAAGTTACTTAAAAGATAGAAGATTCCGAGTAAAAATCAAAAATAGCGTAAGCGTGGAAAAGTTCTCATACTATGGAGTGCCGCAAGGGTCAAAGCTGGGTCCTCTGCTTTTCATCATTTATATGAACGACTTGCTACTAGCCCTCAGGCAAAGCACTGTGTATGCTTATGCAGATGATACCGCAATTGTGGTTAATCACAAATCCTTTGAAACTGCGGAGAAAATTATGCAAAAAGAATTCAACGCAATATCGTCATGGTGTCATGACAATGGACTCATCATTAACGCCAAAAAAACCAAAGTCATGCACATCCATCCACCACATATTCTTAAGCAGAAAATAGAAATAAAAATTCACAACGTGGAATGTCTGCACAAGGTTCAAAACTTCGGACTACTTCAAGACGATGACGAATGCTCGACCGTACTTGATAACGTATCAACGTACAGATACTTGGGAGTTATGGTTGACTATAACTTTAAATGGAGCTATCACATAACCACGTTGACAAAAAAACTTAGGCAATCCGCCTACGCTCTCTTTCATCTAAGTAGTAGATGCCCGTCAGAAGTTCTTCGGCAGTGCTACTTCGGCCTGGTAGAGTCGCATTTGAGATATGGCATTATGGCTTGGGGAAATGCGCCGCAGCTTCAAAAACTCAATATGCTGCACAGGAGCATTCAGATGATGACGTTGAGAACACAACGACAACAAGGTGACAGCGTGAAATCATACCTATCGATCAATCAACTGCATAAAATGGAGATATTCTCAACATTCAAAGATGACAGCACTTATAAAACACCGACCCAACAAACAGTAAATACAAGACGACGACAACAAAACAAATATATGGTCCCGATGTATTGGAACGAGTATGGACGTAGACGCTACGCAATAACTGTCCCAGCTACGTTCAATGAATTGCCAACATATTTTCTTGATCTACCTAAAACAGTATTTTTGAAAAAAATTAAAAAAATGTATCTTAATATCAAGGCTTGTAATTTATATAAATCTTTCAATACTTTTAGTCTTAATTTTTGTCAATTTATTATTTTTTCTTAAATTTAATAAAGTAAAATTAATAAAAAATGTTAATAGAACTCAAAAATAACAACAAAATATCCAATCTTCTGCAGACAAGCCACCTAGGCTTTGCAGAAAAAATTTTGTTAATTGTAAAACAGTTTAAGTAAATAAATTTTTCAAAAAAAAAAAAAAAAAAAACTTCATGAAAAAAAATAGCTGGACAGATAAAGTTAAGTAAAAATTAATTTTAAGTGGAAATAAGCCCGAAATTAAATAATTGGACCTTCAATTAAAATAAAAATAAATAAAAAATAATTTTGAACTAAAACGCCATTTGGTTGCGGAAGATAAAATTTTGTATTTCGCCAGCGTTTTATTTGCTCCGTATGGAATCTTCATTTGTTTCGTTCGATTCATGAACTTTTGCAAAAAGGTCATGAATTTTCGTTTAAACAAATCTTAAACTATGAGCTCCGTTAACATATTTAAGAGTCTCTTTGTTGAGTACAATTAACTGCTGTGATATTTCACACTAAAATTACATTTTACTAGCTATTAGTGACTATCGTGAATCTCTCTTTCTCTCTCTCTGTTTCTACACTTGTTAAGGCTGTGCATTATTTATCAGTCATTTCGTCAAGAAGTAAATTAGTCATTCATTCCTTTAATTTTCATTCAATCGTAAATATAAAAGAACTTTCCAATGATAATAACAAACACAAAAAAAATAAAGTGGTCGACTGCGTCATACAAAACTCTCTCGGTGCATGAGAATTTTTGAATCGCAGTTAGGTTTTGTAAAATTAAATTTTCTCAAAAACAGCACTTAAGATTTCGATGTTTTTTCACACATTGGACACATTTAATATAATTGTTCAATATACCAAAAATTTTCCAAATCTTTAGAGCTATTTTTGAGAAATTCTTTTTAAAACTTAGGAAGTGATTTCTAAAAACAAAATTTCAAGTTTTCGAAATAGTTTTGAATGATGTGATTCAAAAATTTATTTCGTATACAAATAGAAGTATATGACGCTCTCATGTGGGTTATAGCATGGCACTACTAAGCGAGGGGTTGCAGTTTTAAATCTACGCCAGTTCCACATAAAGTTTTCTTTTTGCTACCCCTTCACAAATTTGCCGTTCTGAATGGGCATTAAACTGTAGATGACTTCCATTCCTACCCCAAATATATATATCTTCGCTCATACAATTGATTGATGAAGATCAAGATTGTTTTTTTCATAACAGGTATGATTGCTACAGTTTTGATGATCTTAGGTTAGGTTATGTAATGTTGAAGTGTCTGTCGGCATAAGAACCGACACACTGACACACTTAGACCAGTATTGGTCCGTTGTGTTACCACGGAGATCTGGAATAAAGTTTCCGCCTACTCATTGACCCAATTGGAGCTTCTGATGAATAGATGTAAACATTTTATGCCAATTTTTATGTCTGTCTGTCCGGGCGCCGTATGGCGAAGTGGTTCCAAGGATTTCGGTATTTTTTTTGTACTAAGGATGTTTAGGATGGGGTAAAAAATTCTGCATACTCAAGTTTTTGGAAAAAAACGACTAACGGTAATTTATAAAACGGACAATATCTCAAAAACATTTACAGTTTTTTTTATACCGTAAACTTAAACAAATCTGCATACTTAAATTTCTCAAAAACGGCTCTAACGATTTTGGTAATTTTTGGAACAATTATGTTAAAAGTGCCCAATGTGCGAAATTACATCAAAATCGTTGGTGCCGTTTTTGAGAAAATCAAATTTTGTAAAATCTAAAAAGTGATTTGAATAAATTTCTCACCATTAATTTTCGAGAAAGTGTCGTATGATGCAGACGTACACTTTATTTTTAATTCGATTGGTCCTCCTTATTTGTGTGCAAAAATATCTGCCTAGTTTCCAGTTCCTAGTTACATTACAGGGATTACCTATTCGCTCATTCTCATATAAATCTGCCTGCGATAAAACCACATTTAATTATGAACACGTCCATCCTTTGGAAAACAAACTAAATTCGAAGAACATAAACACAGATAATATTGCCATAATCGATCCACAATGATTTACAATCCAGGACACATCACTTGGCTCCTTCCATCAAACCACAAAAACAACCTCTTCTCCCGATGGATGTGCATTTCTCTCAGACTTTCATAAATAACAGAAACAACTAGGACGACGGAATGTATGTTAAGATATTCCAAAAACCCAGAGATATCTACTACCATTTTGGAAATTTTAAATACACTTCTCATTCAGAGCAGAGCAGCAAAACTCATCCGAATGCTACATGTTCGGTGGCACTCTTTGAATGATATATCCTTGCTCCCGGATCGTGTGCTCCTCAGGATTCATGAATGCATCGCCCTACACCACAGCATCATGCATTCAACAATTTATGTGCACTCTCAGAATTCTTTAGTAGGTGACATCTAGTGAATAAATTGAGCCTTCCAACTTTCCGAGCAACCTTCCGTTGTTTACCCCGTACCTAGCTACATATAGGACACAAATAGATGCTTCTTTATCTCACATCGAGAGGGGGCTGGCTTCACAGAAATTTACTCCCAAAACAGAAAGAAAAAAAACCTCATTTTGGTATATATATTCAAATTACACTCCATGTGCTAAGTAAGGAGGTAGTGGGTGATGGAAGTAAAAAGATACTCATCCATATCTCTAGCATCTAGACATATAAATTGATTGAATTTCAGTGGAACGAAGAATTATGTTTTGCGAATTCAAAAGAATCCTATACCATGTTTCCATCCTGCTTTAATATTGTGGCTGAGTTGAGCACTCAGTGCTCGGAAGGCAGATTTACGACTGCTAGGCAAGTGATGAAAGTTCTTTCCCTTTGTCTGTCTGTCCTCGTTTTATGTCGATGTCCCATAGCTACGTCGGGAACAATTCAATACAAATCAATGAATTCATGTGTGTGACTTAGACGAACACAGTTTATGTTTGGCGGGATTTATTGGATTTTTTTTTGCGCTTGCACCGGCCTTGTACTTTATACTCGGGGATGTTGCGGGGAATATGGAGCTGGCGAGGATGTCTGCATCTGATGATGACAACGATATGGGAATTTGTTTATTAAAGTCATAACACATTTATGGATGTGTGAGGACGGGAATTCAAAATGTGAGTGGAAAATAAAATTGATTTCCTAAATGTAGACGATATGGCACGAACCGAGCTTTTATGACATTGGCTAGCTTTGGCGATAAAAAGGACATAAACTTGGTGTTCCTCTTAAAATTTGGTGGACGCTTTTCGGAATTTTAAATTTGAATTATGTTATTGGATGTGGTCTGTGTTATTATGCAGAGTTAATATTTAAATTCTTTTTAGATCTTATTCAAGGGTTTAATGCACTCTTAAAGTTCGACCTCTCACGTTTGCAATCAGTTTGCGAAGGTCATCTCTGAAAAGTATCTAGCTTCACTCCCATTGGCTTTGTACAAAAGTTTTTCGGGAAGCGGCAAAGCCTTACTGCATAATTGCCTATCATGCCTATATGTTTATGTTTAGTCTTCTTAGAGAAATATAGTTCCTAGAGCGTTTTAGATAAAGATTTAGCCAGATTCACTTAGTTTTCTTTTTGAAGTGTCAGAAAGCCTTGGCGAAAAAAGTGGGTCAGGCAATGCCGTCCGTCGGTCGGTCTTTCTGTTTGTCTGTCTGTCCTGGCGTCGTATGGCGAAACGGTTCGACGGATTTGCTTCAAAGTTCTTATATAAGGTTCTTGGGGTTACATCTCAGGGCATCTTTTTATTTTTTTGCTCTATCTTTTGAAATAACCCTAGCTGTCATACCAATTTTTTATTGTTGAAATCACTTATCACTATTTTTCTAGAAAATTGTTCCAAGGATTTTGGTCCTTTTTTGTACTAAGGAAAACTCAGTTTTTGGGAAAAAAAATCGATTAACGAAAATTTATAAAACCGCCAATACCTCGAAAACTAATAGAGGGAACTCCAAACATATTTACTGTTTTTTTTTATACTATAAAGCTAAACAAATTTGCATGCCTAGATTTTAGAAATATATAAATTGATTACCATTAATTTTCGATTCATTTTGCGATTCAAAAAGCATCCCATGTGCCGAGAAAGTTTCGTATGACGTAGTCGTGCACTTTATTTTTGATGTAAAGAAATTGTCAATTGTGTAGCTTATATCTCCCAAATCAAACCTCGTATGAAATTTTTTTGACAGATTAAAATTCAGCTCACTCCAATTACATAATTTTGATCAGTAAATAATTTATTTGCTTGGCATCAAAAAAGTTTCACTGAAAGGCTTAGTTAGATATTTATAAATAGGAACTGCACTCCTTAGATATATTACACTTACTCTCGATGGAGTAAAAACCATTTCTTACATTCCAATTGGCCTTCAAAGTTGTTAAAGATTTTCCAACCCGGGCCAAACTTTTTTGTTAGGCTCTGCTCTACTTCCTGTGGGTACATTTCTCCATCCTTCTCACTAAGAAAATCTGACTTCTTTTCATTTAATTAGTCTCCAAAACTAAATTATTTACTTACCAGGAATCGCTCTCAAGCAATTCTCTACCCTTCCGTAACATTCTCGTGCCACATTCGTACATATTCTTTTTCTGATTTCAGTGTCAGTTACAAGGCACAGTAACAGTGGCATAAAAAATAAAACAAAACAACATAAAAACAAGTCCAAAGGAAAACTAAAACAATTTCCTTTTTCCTCTCTAGAGTTGTGTTAGAAAATTAAAAGGATTCTTCAGCAGTGGGCAGGGAGCAGAATAAAAAAAAAAAACTAAAACAAACACACACATAGGCATTCATACATTATATAGAAAATCAACGTTGTGGAAATCCTAGGAAATGTTGCACACTCCATCTCTTGCAGTGGTACTAGTAGCATGTCGCTGGGACAAACGAGAACGACAACGATTACGAGACGTCGAGTGCAAATAAACGTCGCTCGACGCTACAAATTCACATTTCCAACCGAAAGCAAATGGATAAATCGGTCTCAGTTCTGCCTACGGTACCTACCTACTAAGGTAGGCCTAACTCCTACTACCACTCGTCCACCAGTTCACTGGGGCATGGGCCAATCCCCGAAAACCAAACGATGTGGATCTGTACCCAAATGTATGTCCACACAAAACGCAACCAAACCAAACCCAACCCTCCAATAATTCTCAGCCATAGGCTAAAAGTGGCCTCTTTCACTGTGTGCCTACACTCTAGGTATTGTATACAGTTGCTCTGCCGAGGACCAAAAGGATGTGTTGTGGTGCGGCACACGATGGGCGGGTGGATAGTTTCATAGCCTGTGTTCTGCATGAGGCTCGCTTTTCATTTCGCATATTCTCGTCGGATAGGCCATATGAATACTCTACTCTACCCAGCTCGGATCGGTTCGGCGACTATGTGGCATTTTTTTGTTTCGACGTCTACTCGTTTCTTTTTTCGAAGTTTATTTCTGCCTCGCTCAGCACCAGTAGCAGGAGGTCGAAATCTTGGCATTTGGCCAGAAACTGTTTCGGGGGATCAAATATTATTATTCTCAGCCTATTTCAAACCGATGTTACGTTCGTAAAATCCTTGATGTATGGCACAAGTTACGTGGTATTCCTCCTTTACCATCATCATTGCATGCTGTGTTTTTTTGTGTGCATATGTATAGGTACCTGTCTATATGGGGGTGGGTATTTATCGATAAAAATGGCTTCTGCCTTCACACCAGTAGCCATCAAAGGAAAGAAAAACACGCATACAGACACACACACAGGGAGCGGGTGAGATCCTAATGTTAATATCGACGGTAAACTTTTTGCCTCCTTCTTTGTCTCCTCAAGTGCTACTCTGTAGATGCGATGATGTGCAAATTGTACCTTCCTTCGTTGCTGGGGGGAAGCGCCTCTAAATAGGGTGCAGGACGACAGGAACGAGACACCGATTCTTAATATTTCAAATATTTGATTCGTCTCTTGGATTGCGAAGTGCAAATCACTTCGCAGGGTCTGGTTGAATATTTACTTCTGTGCTTAGGTATGAAATATTCGTGAGGACGCTTGAAGGGATCTCTGTGCCTAAGAATTGAGTTGGCTGTGTCGACGTTTAGGCCTACGGGGACTAAGAAACTTCAACCGAAATCCGGATTATTGTTGACCTTATTCTGTAATGAAGTCATAAAGTTGGACTGTCAACTGTAAGTGTGTGTGTGCCTGTGTGTGTCGAAAGGATTTTCCAAAGTTTTTAGGTATGGTCGAGTGTTACAATTTGAATTATGTTATGAATGCTGTAAGCGGTAGTTCTGAGTTGAAATACAAGAGGATTATGAATGTTTATTTGTTTTTTTTTTACCGGGAAGATGGGGTGGGAAATGTTCAACAACAAAAAGTAAGTTAGATTAGCTTGACGTGGAGTGGTTGCAGTGGGCTACTTGCATAAGTGCGCTTTCGACTACTAACTGAAGAGTTCTAAGTTAGATTCACACTGTTGCAGGTTATCAGCTTCCGATTTGCCTCGCCCATTTTAAGTGGCAGTGCATTTTGTTCTCACTTTTACCCATCGATATTGAAAATCCTTAATGAATACGTATGAGGCATTATCACAGTTAAAAACAATAATCGTTGTTAGTTAGAAAAAAAGCCGATAGAGGGCGCTGAACATTTTTTGTAATTGCATGGAATATGAATATTCCGCGCTTGAAGGGCTATTGTGTTTGATAATTTAATTTAATTTCAGTGAGGGCGAACGCCCCGTTTTTTAGGATTAATACAAGCTATGTTAAAAATTGGTGAGGAGATCGAGTTTAAGGTATGCAGTGCTGCGGTTGAAATCAAAAATCAAGCGAAGAGTTGGCTTTAGGAACCATCTCATCAATATGCGAACGGAAATTCAACTCCCTATTGTACAATGTATGCTGTACATGAACAGATTGTACGAGGAATATAGGCTGAAGGTATATTCGGGGAAGGGACTGGTAGCGCTTATGAGAGAAGGTAATAGATTGACATTTGCAAAGTTCAGCTCTTAGCAATTTTGAGGTACCAAATCGAGTTCTAGTTGAAGGAGAATAGAGTCTTGGGGTGCAAAAATGGCCTTAAAAATGTTGGTATCGTTGGCGTAGAGGGAGAGGAAAATTTGTAGTAAGCATGAAGAGAAGTCGACGTAGATGGCTGCCTTGTGGGATACCACAGGTTGCCATGAAGAGTGCCTAAAGGAAGGATCTAAAGCAACCACTATAAGAACAGTTTTCTGTGTAAGAGGATATCGATTTTAAAAATATATTAATATCATATCAAAAGCCTTCCTGAAAATGGTTTCAATTACATCGACTTCGTTTTCTTAGGCAGAGGGAATGCAAAGAAGACGATCTCGACGATGTTTGTAGTAGCTGGTCTGCACTTCAGGAAGCCATGTTGGCAAGGGGATACGATGTACTTTTATTGAAAGCTTACGCAGTATAAGAAAAAAATTAGCAATGGTACGATAGTTAGCTTCATTCGTTTTTTGATCCTTTCTTTGTGTATCGGAGCTATGAAAGAGTCCTTCCAAACCTAAGAAAATTCTCCTTATGAAAGAGATAGACGAAAAAGATAAAAAAGTTGAAGCGAAAGGTTGGAAGAACATTTTTTAAGGCATATGGCGGGGACACCTTTTGTTTCATTAAGATCGAAGTCTACGATTATACCAAGGATAAGCTAGATTTTGAATGTTATTCATTTTGGTTTGAGCCAAAAATCGCATAGTATCTAAGTTTGCAAAAATCGATTGGAAACCGTTGGGAAATTAAATTTTATTCCATACACAGCTTTTCAAAAAATATCTGTGTTCATGAATTTTGGTCCCAAATCAAAAATGAAAAATGGCCTCGAAAATTCGATTTATTTTTCAAAATGAAAAACAGCCCCAATGTAAAACGAAAAATTACCCCAAAAAAATTAAAAAAAGACCCCAAAAATGTGTCACGCCCCAATGACATATTAGTCTCTAAAATATAAGAACCACTAGAACCACTGAGGCTATCACCTCAGTTAATATAACCTTTAAATTAGCCCCAGAATGCCAAGATTAGCATTAACAGAGCAGGAAAATACATTGCCAGTATAGCACCGATTATCACAGATTAATGGCCTATACGAAACTCATTTTCCACTTGCGTGAGACTCTTGTAGCGTAACACTTGTCACTCAAATCTCTACCAACTCTATTATTTTTTTATTTTGGACCACCAAATTTTTAAAAGAAACTGACACCCTACCTTATCATCACGCAAATGGCACATTATCACAGGAAACGAGAGCCACTGTACAAAAGTAAGAACTATAAAGCTCATCGCGACCATTATTTGGAGAGTTATCCACTACCTGCAGTGTACCTACATTTGTATAAAAGCATTGTGCACGCGCTCTCGATCTTTTTATTTGTCAAAAGGGGTAAAGTGTGAGCGTGATTCCCGCGAATTAAAACGAAGTCTATGACATTATATATAAATAAAAAAAAAAAGGGGGAGAAAAATCTGTCCCAAATAGAAATAAATCATAACTCGATGAGGGAAACCGCATGTGGCATCAAAGCTCACAGAGGTACGTCCTATTTTAAATTCGGTCCATCCATCCACACTTTGAGGTGCAACTTTGTTCCCCAACCTCAATTCGACCTCGCGTTGACTTGCTGCGGTGCCACAAAAATCAACTGGTCATCACCACACTCGCCCACGCACCAAAGACCATCCACGAGGTCAAAAGGAATGCACCACACAGTGGAATTCCCACCCCGGATACTAACTGATCCAGCCATTTTGGGATATAGTGATCTTTATACAAACAAAAAAAAATCCACTCAAAGCATCCTTGGATTACGGCGAAATACTCTCTGTGGGCCACCAGTACAACTTCTCCGGTGTGCAAACTACAGAAATGTACGGAGGATAACATCCACGTGCTAAACCAGTACCGAAATACCTTGAACAACCTAGGATTCAGTCACGTGTTCTCCGGATCGAATTGCCGAAAGAAAGAAAAAGAAAAAAAAAATTGAAACCAATCACCTCGCTACCAACTGACTATCCGTTGATTCCGCAAAATTGTGCAAATTTAATTAGAATCACTGCAATTCACATCTTCATTACACTCGAATCCAGAAAACGATCATAATTAACAACGATCATCAACCGATGCATCGACTCGATCTACCATTTTGGGCAAATTTGAAATATTATTAAATTAGTTTTAGTGTAGAATTAGATGTAGTATTAACTGTTTTATTTTTTTTTATTATATATATCTTTTCTTCTGTAATGTGTCATGATAAGAACATACAAACATGTATCAACATGTATCATACAATCAACACTGAACCAACACCAGTCCACCGATTGTGCGCACATGAGGAGTCAGCTGTATACATGAACATCAAATTAGATAACCACAAGTACATCCAAGGAACTACGTAAGTCCATATTTTAATTTGTATATTCGTATGACACCTTACTTAATAGTAATACCATATAATTGATTTGCTAATTTGATTTTGCTATTAATATTATGTTTCAAAAATTACTCAGATTAAATATTCTAAATCTATATTATAATTGATCGTACTTACTCCTATAGACATATATGCTTAGATCTTTAAAGATGATAAGCATTCTAATATATATAGTATCAGTAATTATAAATTCAAAGTTTGTGAGATAGCTTTTGTTCATCTTTTTCGTTGCTCTTACAAAGAAAACTTTATTTAAGAGAGAATATTGTGTCTCTTCGTGAATGCCACTTCATAAATAAACTCGGTACATAAATTCAATGTTTGAATTTATAAGAATAAAAAGTAATTTTATTTGGCTGAAATGATTTGATTTATTTAGTATTTGGCGATACGTGGTGTGAAGGGGGAATACCGTGAAAGTAGGCTAGGCGTAAAATGGATATTAGGGGCTACCCAATATTATTAACGGCATATGGTAGCCAAGGAGCTGCTAATAAAGTCAGCAGTTGGGGTGGGTAAAGCCGAAGATACGGTGGCAGACAAATTTACTCTTACTGATCACCGGAGGTCAATCACATTTGACCATAACCTTTCTTTGATTTCTTTTACTTTGCTCTTTCTTTATATAAGACTTTCTTGTCTTCTTTCAAATTTAGTATACCTCATCTCTTATGATCTTGGCCGTTCCATAAGGGATCTTCTTTTCTTAGAAATTCGGATTTGGCACATTTAGTTTTTTTTTTTCTCTTTTTGGTAGCAAATAGCTACATTGGCACGATTTATATTTTGTAGCGAGGATAAGTAGCAGAAAGAACCCCCCCCCAATTCGACGAGCTTTTGGCCCGGCCTTCCGCAAGCGTGCCACCATCTGCTACACGGGTCAACTACACCCTCACTCCCGACCTCCACGGCACTCTTAATACCTACTTTCATAGATTGAAGTCTCAACACAGACAAACTTCTACATAATTGACCCTTATGAGTTATGATATCAAAATACTATTTGCCTTGAGTCGTCTTAAGATGCCTAATAAGGAAAATATATTCCAAAGCTAAATCAATCTTACACCCGTGTCGAGGTTCTGCAGACCTAATGATACTATAATGTGACTGTATTTAGTGCCAGGTACGCGACTGATTGTCTGAAAGTATTTTTATGAGGGCGAGCTGTTCATGCAGGCAGATAAAGTAAAGGTAATCTCTTAAACTTTAAATTAACAAACTTTAGAGGTATCTACTACTACTACTACTATCTACTATTGTGGTTCCATTCACTTGGTTTGCATTGTTCAATAAATAGGTGCGCACCATTCTACCAAGCGACATCATATCTTCCACATTTCGGTTGATTGCATTCGAAAACCAATTCATGATGAAGGTATTATAGCTCCGATTCAATGGTATAGGAGTTGGTCACCACTCATCAATGACGAAATGCCAACGCTTCCAAGTTGCAGTCGAATGGAGCCACAGCCCCTATACGGTGTCAACATGGAACGAAGTTCCAACATCAGATCAATGTAAATATGTGACCCTATTAAAGGTATCCTCGCACCTCCTTGTTGTTTATATGACGGTATATTCAGCCAGCACTCACGCTTCCCCCACCCAATCAGATCACAATGATGGCATAGGATTTCACTACCTGTTCGACGAGACAAATAAACCACAATATCTGTTCAGTGGAGCGACTGATCCGCGAACGCCCGTAGAGTCACACTTTAAATAAAAAAAAAAATGGTAGCAATTGAAGCAGAACTGTTTGGTGTGCTAAACCATTCGAATGGCAATGATGGATTTAAAATCGGGATGCGACTGGCTGTGGTAAGTGATGAATCCAGGGATGGTTCAAATGCTCTGTTCGATATCTTGAGAGAAGCATTAGTGTATGACGATAAAGACGTTTTGAGTGGGAAGAACTAAATCATCGTCTAGTATGTGTAAGACTGCTTTCTCATTTATTCTTACTTCAGAGGAACACTTCAAGTGGCTTTGCCAAGTGCATCCTTGGACTACACCCAGTGTCCTCTTTAGGTAATTAATTCTGTTGTCAGAAATTTGAAATAATCAGGCGAGTTGTCCTACTTAGACTTTGCGCAGGACTTGAAAAAATCAAATACGCCCTCAAAGTTCACCTCAAAATTGTAAGTGTCATCCCAGCCGTTGATTAGGTAGCCACGTCGAAATATTACGAATTAATTTCGTTACCAGTTGGATGGTTTCACAATTATGCAGCAGAGTCCTTTTCAAACTGAATCACATTGGTCTTGTCTTGTGCACTCCAATAATAAGACCAGTAATATCCACTTAGACATACTTCATACCAGAAGTACCTTAAGCGTATCCGACCTAAATTAATAAAATTTAAAGGACACTATAAGGGTGCTTCTCAAACATTCCTTAAACACTGTTCGACTGCTAGTCCTTGCAATTACAAAGCCAGCGGTGCATCAAAGCGGGAAGTTGAAGCTTTCTCTTTTTTGTTTTTTGTGAAATGATGAACATTTTTTGTTATTTGTTTTAGTTTAGTTTATCTTTGCAGTCAGTGTCCAGTGCCATTGCCCGACACAAATTGCCTAAAAGCGACGTTGCGAATCATCGTGCGATAATCTGTATGGAGATGATAGCCCCATCCAACCGGATGCCCGTTTCAATGGATGCTATTGTCCGGAAGGTAGACTGCGTCGGGATGATACGTGAATATCATTTAAGGGCCGCGTATTTGCCATGGTGGATTGCTTGCAACAGCCACATATCTTACATACCTACGAACGTATTTGCTGTCAAGGGATATTGACATGACCGGTGGGCAGATGGATGGTTGTTTTGGTGAAGCGAAAATAGTTGAACGGAAGAAAGACTTTTTCTAGCAGCATATCACTCAACTCGTATCATAAAATCATTTAAATAACCATCGCTCTTCAGACGCCTTTCCAATTTAAAAGTCATAAACCAGCAGCACCATCCTTCGCTTTGGCATTGCTTCAATTCACGGCAGCACAGACCCTAACATCTCGGATCATTATTTAAGAACAAACATAAAGTTAACATTTTGTGAACAAATATGTTCCACACTGCAGGAACTAAACCTGGCTGCCATCCAATGGTAACTTTGGAATACCCAAGGATTCAATGGGTATTATATCCTTGGCAGGCAAATTTTACGAAACATGAAACATATCTAACATACGATAGAAAGAGAGAGATATATATAGATGGATAGAAAGTGAGATAGTCCTTAAGGGTAGCCATATGACTAGGACGACCTTTGCCGAAAAAGTTGCCATGAATAGATTTAAACAGACCGTAAATAGCCTGATAATGCTTCCTTCAATTTATTTCAATATTTGCCAAACACAAACAAACACACACAACTGCTGGGGAGGAAATAAACCATTTTCGGTTAGCCAAATGGTTGGCAACAGAACAAAACCCCAGTTCGAAAATTTTGGGTACAGTACAGAAGGCAGAAGCGACCATAGCTAGAGAGCAGAAGCATACAGGATTAAACGCAAAAACTTTACTTGCTGCTGCTGCACGCCATTCTTATTCAACATGCATGCGCTACTTATTGGTGTTTGCCGGGTGTAAATTGAATGTGTACATTTTTTGTTTTAGAGTTGTGCAAGCCGAGAGTCTTGGCTCAAGTCCATCGAATTGGATTTTATGGACGAAGGTTAACAACGTTAAAGCAACAAATATCAGCCTACATCAAGTAGTATTCCGGATTTAATTATTCGGCACTTAAGGGCTCATGATGTGCGACTGCGGCTAATCGCATGTAATTCATATCCGTGCTAGTTTTTCGCCCTGCTGTTATTCATAAATTTATAGAAAGTATCTAGGTATGCATATAAATTTGTTGTTGCCCAAATTTATTACGTAACGTAATTTTGTACAAGAGTTTAAGTGGAAGGAATTGCTGATTCACACGAGGATTCACACCTGTTGGTGGAAATTAAGTTTAATGGCTGAAACTGTTCGTTTCGTTGGCGAGTTATTGTAACAAAAAATAATTAACAACCACAGGAAAACATAGCAGGTTTTCTTAACCGACATTTTGTTGCGGTCAAATTTACTGTGACAAGAAGCACAGTCCTTGACTTTATTGGTTCACGCGCTCAAGTCTTAGAAGGACTCAAGAAGTAGAAGGGCAGCCATGGTCTCATTAGCCAATGACCGACTTTATTATAACCTTGGGGAAGAAACCACTTAAGGTTAACCGGGGCGTAAGCAGGAAGGCATAATATAGACGGACTTGCCAACGGCGATGTGCAGCCTATCCGAAGGTGAGCCGGGCGGATGGACTGGAGACGCTCAATAAACCAGATAGTCCAATGGGTGTACGGTCCGCAACGATCGAGTAATCATAAAACTGAAAACAGTACTGGGTGAAAACTTAACAAAACTACCGGACACAGCTGTCATATGCTTAGTGTGGTCAATAACAACCATGTGACTTAGCTGTCATCGTGGAAATAGATGTCGGTTCTCAACCAAACAAAATTTCAATACGTATGGCCTGTCAAGTGGACAACAAATAAATGAAATGGCCAGCAAGGTCAAGATCCCAAAGTAATGTAAAGCGCTCTGGTGATGTAGGGGTTGGATAATTCTTAAAAGTACCTTTTAATTATGATGAATTGGCTTTAAGCATTACCTCATAAATATGAGATCGTAAATTTAACTACCTGTCAAAACGCCAAAGTTGCGAAGAGATTGGACAATAAACATAGGTTGACCGTGTTGAAGATAAATTCTTGAAGCATAGTTTTACAATTGGCTATGTTGAGTTCTAAAGAATTACTCTGACACCAAATAGGAAAACAATCAAGATGTTGTTGAAGAAGGCTAGAGTCTTCCGGTGAGAAAATAATCTTAAAAAATTCGTATCATCTGTATATAGGGACAGGGAGAAGTTTTTGATTACTCTTTCTAGATCGTTTTTAGTAAGAACGAAGAGAAGGTGCCCCAAATGGCTTCCTTGTGGAAAACCCGCAGTTGGTAAAACTGTAGTGCTAGCTTGGAAGCTTCTTTATTTTTTAAGGTTTATTCATTTGACAAAAAAAGGTGGTTGACGTACAGTACTGAAAAAACCGGACTTTTAAATTTAAAATTCATATTTTGTTGAGTAGTATTAGTTTCTATTATACTAAAGACCTGCTTTAAATACTTAATGGGCTTCGTTGTTTTAGCCGACTTTTCAATTAAGATAGAGCTGCTGGTTGCATCGTGAGGCTTGATGAACACTGCTCCTTGACCAGTTAGTGATGCAGAGTCAGACCTTAATTCCGGACCGCTTTAGTGGAACAGCAGCACACTTTTAGAATAACTTTAGCGAGCTAAGTGCGCCCACCGCAGAATTGTGACTGACACACGTATTTCGGCTGGTACGGTTTTCGGCACACAAACCACTCAGGTTAAATCAAATATTTAGTTGTAAAATCTTGCATTTAAGGAATAAATTAATCGAGTTTATTTATGGGCTTAGAGCTATAGTTGCTTTGTCAAACTCCCGCTTTGGATCGGATGGAACTTCTTGGCAGATGATCTGGGCCGCATTAACTCCTGGAAGAAGCCACTATCATGACTGGCACTTAAAAGAATTGCATTTTTTTAATTCTGGCAGCTTATTTGGCCTTGAAATGTTTTTTTTTCGCAGCAACGTGCATTTGCTGATAGCGTCATCAGCATTTAAAGTACCTGATCTCAGTTCTTCCACAACAGCATTCACTTGATGGCCCACGCCTTCTACCTTGTCAAACTCATCGGCAGGCGTTATAACGCGTCAGCATTCCCATACTTAGTGGTGGGACGGTAATTAATTTGCGGTCACTACCATAATTGAATAAAGTTGTTAAGGGCTATTTCTTGGAATTTGATTTATACCGCAAATTAATCTGGCCCGGTGGTACAAACAAAATTTTTTATTAACTGCCCTGTCTAAGTGTGTTATGTCTAACAACCATACAAGAGTAAGAATTGTTATGAGAAGAAATTAATTTCTCTTCCATTCAAGCGAAATATATATATCTTCGCACATACACAATAGTTGGGGAAGCTAGGTTATAGGTCCTATATGGACCGTTTACTCCTAATATTTTATGTTCACGGATTCGAGAGGGGTTTATGTGAATATAATATTATCCGTCATATTTCCTAACAGAGAGAAACTAAAACATGATTCTCAGCTTGCATTCCAATGCATAGTCCATAGTTCCAATGCATCTTCTAACAAGAGTCCTGCAAAGCTGACGAGTCTGTCAGATAGCCAAGACACACCGAAAAGTCTTCAATAATAGGTGGGACTTTATCTTTACCTTTGATGTCACTAGAAAATGATATTGTCAAAGTAAAACAAAAGCACAAACTGCAGACTACTTAAAAAAACACGAATATCTAAATATATGTATGTAGAGATCAACGATGCAAGTAAAAGGCCGCACATATTCGTGGACCCCTTCTGGGCAACGCAGTGGGTCAATAATGATCTGAGTGTAAAGGGCAATAATCAAAATTGCCCACACCTATTCAATCCACCAACCCTATCTACTTTTTTCTCAAGATTTACTCTCATCGTGCCTTGTCTTTATGATTTTTATTTTCTCATGTCTTGCCATTTCGTACTTACAAGATTTCTATTATGAATTGTTCTTCTTCTCTCCACTTAACGACGAGATTATGATCAGGATTACAGGGATCATAACCCTCCCACCTCACTGCATTCCTACTGGTCCGCCCGTGGGGTTCGCCGGTTCGACCTCAAAAGATATCTGCAGGCATTCCGATTTTGGATCACTTCATCATTGAGGCCAATCAAATGCTGGTGTTTCTGCATTTGTGTGATCCAAGCATTTTTAGGCCTGCCTGTCTAACGCGATTGTAAAGGAACGTTGATTGCCATTGCCTTTTGGACGGGGTTCGTAGGATCCCTCCGATGAACATGACAATACGAACTGAGTCGGTCGTGCTCCAATTTTTTCGATATGGGTTCTATTATGAATGGTTATATAGCCGAAATGGTTCAAAAGCTTTATTGTTAGCACTATTAGGCCTAACCACACTCACTGCTTTGCTCACTTTTACTTCAGTTTTATTTTACCATCTTGGGACCATTTGTATGGAGCTCTTGGTTACGCGTAAATAACTTAAAAATGGGCTGCTTGTTTAAGGCCGTTGTACACCCTGGTCTAGGTGTTACAAAAAGTATAGTTAAAGTAAACTGCACAGGACGACATCAAAAGTAGAAAATTTGAGCTAGTAAATGATTTCATTTTCCTCGGAATTAACATCACCTCTGCAAACGACAAACGTGCGTACCAAACCGCTGCTTCTTTGATTTTGGAAAAACAATTGGGTTCAAAATTTCAAACCCAAAAGACGAAGTGTTAAGTAAGTAAGTTTTATTGTAAAGTATTATTTTATAAGTCTGTCTGTTGAGTCCGCTAGTTCCACCACAAAAAATACACAGTTCGCAGGGCTTCCGCTCACTCGTCAATTATTCTGTCAGTTGATTTATATAAAGGGTGATCCATTTCGAGGTTCCCAACTTTTTTAAAGAAAAAAACACAGAAAATTCAAATTTAAGGGAGAATGTTTATTATCATTTGAAAGAACGTTCTTTGGCATTTATATTTTGAAGATTATGTCTATCAAATGTTGGCCGTTGCTACGTCGCAGATGGTCCGTCCGTTGAGTCCAATTTTCGATCACTCGTTCGAGCATTTCGACTGGTAACTGGCGAATGACACGAGTGATGTTTTCCTCCAAGGCCTGAATCGAAGCGGGTTTGTCGGCATAAGCTTTTGACTTTACATTACAAGCTTTTGACTTTAATCCACAGGAAAAAGTCTAACTTGGTGGCCAGTCGACCGGCCCAAAACGTGAAATTATGTGCTCACTGAAATGTTCTCTCAATAAGTCCATTGATTGATGCGATGTGTGGGAAGTGGCGCCGTCTTGCTGAAACCAAATGTCGCCGAGATCACGAGCTTCAATTTCAGGCAGCAAATAGTCGGTTATCATGGCACGATAACGGTCGCCATTGACGGTTACGTTCGTACCGGCATAATTTTTAAAGAAATATGGACCGATGATTCCACCGGCCCACAAACCACACCAAACCGTTGGTTTTTCTGGATGAAGTGGCAGTTCTTCAATCTCTTCAGGTTGCTCTTCGTCCCAAATGCGGCAATTTTGTTTGTTTACATACCCATTGAGCCAGAAATGGGCCTCATCGCTAAACAAAATTTGCCTCGAAAACGTCGGATCTTCTTGGAACTTTTCAAGAGCCCATAGAGCGAAGCGATGGGTGATGCTGTTGCGAATAGTACGCTCAGTAGGCCGATTATGTTGACCATAAGTTGAGCGAAGTGCACGAAACACATTCCTCACAGAACGTGAATTTTCATAATAAAGTTGAACAATTTGTAAACGTTGTTCACGCGTAAGTCTTTCCATTATGAAATGCCAAACAATACTAAACAAAAATAACATGACAGCATGACACGACTCACACGTGATCTGTCAAAAAAAGCTATTGAAAAAAGTATCTCTACTTGGATCACCCGTTATATTCACTTTTTATGCAAATATTTCGCAAATTTCTAATTAGAAATGATGGCTAAAGATTTAAACGCAAGGCTTAGCAGATCATCGAATTATTGTGAATTTTCAAGTTCTTCAAGTTCGCGAAACACAAACGGACGAATTTTTAAGTTCACAACTTCTAACATGGATATTACACTGAGAAAGAAAAAGGTTTTCTTTTATTTTGGTGGAACTCGTGGGTATCTTTAAAATCCAAGGAATATTAATTTCCTTATACATTTTGAGATCTTAATAAGTTTGTCATTCCACCAGCCTTGCCGACACCTACTACCATTTGAGAACTGTCGCTGTCGATGAAATTCTTTAAATTGAAAACCCGATTATCCTAGCTTTTATAGAAGCGTTAATAAAACAACCTAATTGTTGTCTTGTATTAAAAATGCATACCGAAGTAACACTTCATTTGAATGGCAAAAGATTAATTAAAATCGTATTAACGCTTACCTGCGGAAAAGTGTTTTCTCTTATTAATTAATAATTACATAGTTTATTATTTATTAATTACAACTAGAATCTGTACCATGTGTTACATTTTTCTCATTCCACTTAGCGGCAGCTTACCCTTTATTTATTTTTTTAAACGGATTAGTTTGTTGAAAACTTTCCTTAAAATCGGTCCGCAATGTTCGTTGAGAAGAGCAATATTCTATTTGAAATTCATCGATTCATCTGGAATTTTGTAGGGATAATGTTTTCGAAAACAACTCGTTCCTCGTGGTACCTCGTTTGGTCGATCATCTTCAACACTGTTGTCACCCTACTCTATCCAACTCATCTGATATTTGGTGTATTCGAAGTTCAGTCAACAGCTGATGTTTTTAAATTTCTTGCAATATTTTTCTCATGTCTCTCATGTTCAATTAAATTGGTCGTAATTTGGTATCACATGAGCGATTTTCATCGCATGGAAAGCATTTTCGATATTTTAGACAATCGCATTCGTACCAACGAAGAGAAGGTGTACTTCAAAGATGTGCGCCAGAATTGTAAGACGATTCTGCGAATTTTCGGAGCAGTTTACATTGGTGCAGCGATATTCTCGGAGCTGGCAATAATGATTGAAAAGGAAAAGCATTTGTTGTATCCCGGGTGGTTTCCCATCGACTGGAGAGCGTCTAACCGGAATTTTTGGATCACAAATATGTACCAGTTTATTGGGGTGACGTTGCAAATTGCCTGCAATTACTGTAGTGATACGTTGCCACCGATCTCCCTGGCAATGCTGTGTGGACATGTGAAGTTGCTTGCTTTGAGGGTGTCAAAATTGGGCATGGATCCTCGAAAGGGACACAAGGAGAATAATTTGGAACTAAAGCTTTGCATCAAAGATCATGAGAACTTGATTGAGTAGGTTTTCGTTTTGAGATTCTATTTTAAATAAATTTCACGTACTTGTAGATTGTTTTACTGCATGCAGAGGATGCTGTCGAAAGGAACTTTCTTTCAGATGTTCGTAACCAGCGCGAATTTGTGTTGCACAATAATATACTGCGTTTTCTTCGCCGATAACATCTTGGCGTACGTTTATTATATTGTTTATGGAATTTCGTTGGCCCTGGAGATATTTCCATGCTGCTACTATGGAAGTGAGTTCGAAGCGCAGTTTAAAGATCTGGCATATGCAATATTTTCCAGCAATTGGGTGGATCAGGACAGAGAATTTAAGAAGAACATTATTCTATTCTCGGAACGTTGCTTTCAGTCGACTACATTCGATTGTATGGGTCTTTTTCGCATACATTTGGACTCTTTTTATGTGACGATGAAGAGTGCTTACTCTTTGTTCGCTGTTATATTACAAGCTAAGTAGATTCGTGGTTTTGGTGTTAAGTTCACTTAAAACGCTTATCTTATTATATGCAGGTTTAAAAAGTTCACACTTTCGTAGCTACCCATTAAAAACACTCACTCCGTTTAATCGTTTTAAGCTTTGAATGAATTCTTTATCCACTTGTTAATAAAGTATTTTTTGCAACATAGGTTTTGTTTTAATTATCTTTGTGTCAACACCCAAATACGTCCCCAAATGAAAACCAATATAACTTACCCTGGTATGCACACGTATTTCGATACATTTTATATAGACAGAGATACCATGGGATTTAACCGCTTTTATGCCATTTAAAGATTTATTCGTTTTGATAGTGAAAACACGCGTACTAAAGGGTTCGTAACGGGTTCGTAACGCAAAAATATGAACAATTACATCCGTTCCTAGGGCGTACTCGATTTACTTAATACATACATACATACATAATACATACAATAATTAAGATCACACCATAAACACAAATGTTAAAGAATAGCCAAGTTCTTTTATAAAAAAGGATTATTAATTTAAGGATATAAATTTTTAATATTTACAATACAAACTAGGCGTTCGTTTTTAGATCTCAGTACTTTTTGTAGCAGACTTGTAAGGAAAAAGGGATTTTTGTATAAATAACTTGGCTATTCTTTAACATATGTTTTTTGTGTGATTTAAATACTTTTTGCAAAGATTTTTTAATACATGGAAATTTTCTAAAATTTTAAATTTGTATGGATTTTGACCGAACGTAAGCGCCCTCTTTCGAGCAAAATACAATTTGTTTTATAACTTTCCTTATTTGCCCTTAAAAGATGTCCGTAATACATGTAAGATTGCTTAAGTATAGAATAAGGTTGATATATGGGCGGTTGCCACGTCACTTTTTTGGAATATACACAAAGTTTGTATCTGTTCTTCAAATCATTCCTCCAAGTTTATTTCATATCTCTAGTCTTTTGGGTGCAAAGATAAAGAAAAGAGGCGACCAGCACGCCCCCTAAATGGAAAATAAACAATATTTCATTTCATTCCGAGTTTCTTCTTAAAATCCAAGCCAAATGTAAATAATCATAATTGTAGGACTTTTGGGGGCTGCATTAATAGAATTGGGCGGCTGCCACGCCCCTTGGATAGAAAATCACAAACATTGGATTTTTCTATGAGGTTTCTCCGCAAACCCTATTACTGTGCAAAATTTCAAGCTTCTACGATGATTGGAAGTGCTCCATAGTTTTGATGATCTGTCAGTGAGTCAGTGGCTCAGTGGTTACGGTTTTGGCAAATTTTGGATGTCTCTAGCTTTGTTGTAAGCGAAGGGCGTCGAAATCGCTCTGTGTAATCAAATATGGTTCACGATTCTTAAACTCACATTATATATCAAAATCTGTCTTACTACTCTTGCTCGATATTGGTCCTTCTAATCGATCTTCCATGTATTCAGCGACTAAGCTTTTCATTATAGACTATTTCAAACAAATATAAATTTAATTAATTTAACCTCATAATTGGCTCATTATTACCATAATTGGTTGTGTGCCTCTCTGTATAAAAATACGTTTCTAACCCGCAGTGACTTTTGGGGATCATATATATTTAAAAGAAAAATCAATTCTGGTGAATTAATATGAAAATGGCGAATAAACATGAGGGAAGTTGCATCGCGTCTAAAACTTGGGTTTTTCAGACCAATTAAATTACACATTCTACCATAATTTGGAAGCTCATCAAACATATTTAATTAACGCACAGCGTACCAAATTACAGAAGAATAATTTTAATATTTATTTGTTGCTCGAAAATATTAACTATTACATTAAATGTTAAATGAATTGGAAATGTTAAGTTCCAAAATATTACGTATTGCACAACTCCGAAAATCTTTTAATGTGAATGCAATCAGTGACATTATTTATCCCAGAAAATGATTTCAAATCATTTGCGAAAGTCAAAACTTTACTTAATTGGAATCTTTAATAAATTTTATAATTTAATAATATAAATAGCAACGACTGCCCTGTGAAACACTCGAAGTAACTTTTATTTACAACGCGAGCAGTCAAACCATTGACTTGAACAATTTGCCTTCCATTAGACCGGTAATTAAAAAAATATCTTAGAATATATGGTCAGTGTGTACATCAACTGTCATGTAACTTCTTCAACATCATACTTGAGAGAATTGTGCGAAACTCGCAAGCCAACACCAGGGGCACAATTTTCCAAAAGTCTGTGCAACTACTTGCTTACGCCGACGACATCGACGTCATTGGTAGAACACAGCGAGCTGTCACTGGTGCGTTTGCAAGTATCAGTACAGAGGCGGCAAAAATGGGTTTAGAAGTGAATGAGGGCAAAACGAAATATATGCTGTCAACAAGAAGGGACGCACAACATCGACGAATCGGACATAACGTCACGATAGAGAGCTATAACTTCGAGGTTGTTCGGGACTTTATCTACCTCGGCTCCGCTATTAACTCTGACAATGACATATCGTCAGAAATCAAGCGAAGAATTACACTTGCCAACCGCTGTTACTTTGGCCTAAGGAGGCAATTGATCAGTAAGGCCTTGTCGAGAAACACCAAGGAGACTCTATATAAGACCCTCATCATCCCAGTCCTGCTGTATGGCGCAGAAGCATGGACGTTATCAAAGGCGGATGAAGATCTCCTTGGTCGTTTCGAACGCAAAATTCTTCGAGTGATTTTCGGTCCCGTTTGCGTTGACGGGCTTTGGAGGACGAGATTTAACAGCGAACTCTACGAGCTGTACAGCGACATCGACCTGGTCCGAAAAATACGGATTAGTCGTCTAAGATGGCTGGGACATGTAGAGCGAATGGACACCAACGCTCCGGCCCGAAGAGTCTTCGAATCCAACCCGGAGGGACAACGCAGTAGAGGAAGACCTCGCCTAAGGTGGCGCGCGCAAGTGGAAGGTGACCTCAAGCAACTTGGAGTGCGCAACTGAAGGCAGTTAGCCAAAGATCGTGCTAACTGGAGAGGCGTATTGGTTGAGGCCCAGGTCCACCCCGGACTGTAGCGCCACCTAAGTAATTAAGTAAGTTTACATCAACTTGTAATCGTTCATCAAAACTTTTAAATATATGATTAGTCAAGAATTAATTAGTAGCACATGATCAACCACGAGCAAAGCCATGCTGACTATTTAAAATAATAGTTTTTGACCTAAACAATACTTTCCGCCGATAGTTTTTTTCTTTTTTGCCTTAAAAACAAATGTGACACAAATCTTGTGACAGGTCATCATAATATTTTATGTGATGCTTAGTTTTGTTGTTGAATCCGAAGGTTCTTGTGATACAGAAGTAACAATCAGTTGCATGATAAGTCGGTCCTCTCCACAACAGGATTTTTTTTGACACTCCTTCTGCAATTTTCAGTTATTTGTTATAAATATTTTTAAATTTTAAATGTACGCGCGTGCTTTACTGCTTCTGTTATTCGTCTTTTCTTCTTTGTTTTATGAAATGATTTTTCCACAAACAAAAATATATTATGAAATTTTATATGGCAGTAGTGTTTTTAGGGCAAACAAGGATCTATAAAACAAATCATATTTTCCCCGAAAATGGGGGCAGCTCTACAATTATAGCTTATGCTATAGCTATTACTATTTTGTGTCTAACCAGAAGCGATTTTTGTATTAAAGAACTTCTCTTCTCTTCTCGGCTCTTATCTAACATTGATGTTGGAGTTCATAATCAACTAGCCATATTTGTGTTGGCTAAGAAAGGTACTTTCATATTTCACTGTATATCTAAAAGTAGGCTTAAGAAAATCCAATCTACCTAGCATGGTGGGTATTGTGCTTGAAATGTTTTAAGGGAGGAATGCAACTAGCTAACTCCTTTGAGCACATTTCGTGGAAATATAGATTGAAAAAACACAGGCGGAATACATTGCGACGGTGACTAAGAGAATGTAGCACAATCGTAATGTCTCGATCGCCAATAAGTATTATCGCAAGTTTTTCGATTCTACCGTGTAGCTCCAAATATGTACACGGACAAGATTTCCATATTAAGTAAAATTGAACTACATAATCCCTTAAAACCCGATTTATTCAATTTGACCTAAAATCAATCACAAAAGAATAGTCGTGATAATTACGTAATTTATCTCCATGGTGTCCATATGCACCTTCTGGTATAAATCCATTCGACCTCATATCCTTGGCCAACAATAACCATTTAAAGAAAATTTCTATCCTCACTCATAAATATTTTTTTTTTATTTTTATTTGATAAACAAACCAAAGTCATCTCTACCTACATATCTCAACACAACCACCATTCCATTATTTTCATATTTGGGACAAAGTATTAACAATTCCTTTTTTTCTTGCAATTTATTCCATCGATAGTAAAATTTTCTTTACAAAGAACCGTTATACTGCTGATATTAAAATCATTCAACTGGAAAAATAGAAATAAAATTCACGCTACTAAAAACCATGAACTGGAATTACAATTTCTTGCAAGAGGTTGCTGTTTACAGTAAAAAAAAAAACCCTTCACCCACATTTAAGTAAAAACAGAAATCCTGGGGTAGAGATACAACAAACACAAGAAACAAGAATCCTTTTCGGTAATAGGTAGGTCTCCGAACTGAGACTCCTGCCCGCTCCTTTTGAAACTGAGTGCAAATTTCTATGAACACACACATGTTGCATTGAATTGTATATAGCTACTTAAATCAGTAGGTGCAGAGGATCTTTGCATGTGCATAAAAGATATAAAATGCATTCATGGTTCATATAAATGTTGCTGCCTACAACAGATGCCGTAATATGTGGTAAGTGAAAAATCGATAAAAGATGTAAAACACAGACACAAATCTGTACAGACGAAATGCAAAAAACTACCAACCAACGAAATAGACAGCACATTGAAATCGAAAACACAGCTTTCGAGATATGTTTGTGCAAAATTGAATTTGCCAGGCAAAACTGGAAGATATGAGGTGTTGTTATCTCAAACAATATTGGCAAAGCATCAAAAGTGGTTTAATTGTTTTTCTTCTTATTTTAGTTTTTGAATAGGTATTTTGAGGTTTTAAAGAAACTTGCTCTGATTCATTATATCGATAAATAATTAAAAACAGAATTTATTTGCGGGAAACCTTTCTATGCTTTGTGGTGGAGAAAGAGGAGAGTCTGAAAAGTATTCGCACTTCCTTACAAACATCCAAGAGGGTAAATGGCTTTGACATAACATGCTAGCCACCTTGTCATGTATTCGTAGTTTCACAAAAAAAAAACATAACGAAAGGCTACAGTCCGCTTGGGGCGAACATTATGACACCATATCCATATCCCAATATGCCCCAAAGCAAAAAGCATTAAGAAGACGATGGCTAGCATTTTATTTCATTCTATTGATTACAAAAAAAAAGTTAAACTTAAAAAGTGGGCGTAGCCAAAAACCTTGTATGGGTGATATGTTGGAAAAAATATTGGGTAAATATCTTGTTCAACATTTTTTTTCGCTTTCTATGGAAATTTTCGAAGAAAACAGCATTTTATTGAAAAACGCCCACAAAAAGTAGGCGTGGCAAAAAAAATGTATATGACAAACTTATAAAGGGGGCAGTGCCTACATATCATATGGGTCTACGACGAATATTAAGGGGTGTTGCAAACTATGTGTCAAAATTAATATGCCCTTAAGATAGGGTATTAAAAAAATAATTTATAGATCCTTGGTGTCACCCTATTTTTTTGTGCGGATCTCGAAACTTTCGACTTTGATCGACATTTTAATCAGCGGAACCAGTGTTTATGTTTTTCTTCGGTTTTCAATGTATGCATAATGCATATAGACATGCAGTCTATGCTTCCTAGGTGCATCTCCTAGCTTTAACTTTTTTCTTGTGATCTTGAACTTTACGAGGAGACACATCTATTGGGTTTTTTACTTGGCCGTTTGCGTAAGTCAAACGTTTCTGCCTGTACAGCCTTCTGCAACTGTTTTGCAGAATTAAACGTCATCACAAACGAAAAATAAAGTCTTACAAACAAAGAAAAAGTTAAAATTAAAACTATCAAAACCGATAGACTTTTTTCGTATACTGGCTAAGGATAGGTAAATGTTTATTTTTTTTTTGCACACTACCACCGTATGGTCTTCACTAATTCCGAATATAGGCATTAAGCTATAAAGAAAATTGAAAAATCAATACTTTACGTGTTTCAGCATCCTCTTAGGCCGCTTTTCCATTTGCAAGAAAACTTCCGCAAGAAATGTCTGACAATCTGTCCGACAATGAATTGCAAGTGGAAAATGCGAATTAAGTTCGATCGCGACAGTTCTTGTCGTTCTTGCAGTTTCGTATATATTGCGCTCGCTGCTGTTTGACTTCTTTGCTTATACCCTATCCTAAGGGTATATTAATTTTGACACATAGTTGTGGCACCCCTTAAAAGTATATACATTTATGATCAGCATTAAAATCTAAGACATTTTAGCAATATTCGTCCATGGCGAAACGGTTAGACGGATTTGCTACAAAGCTCATGTATAGGGTTTTTGGGATTACTTCCCGGGGCATCTTTTTATTTTTTGCTTTATCGTTTGAAATGACGGTAAATGCCATACAATTTTCCAAGGATTTTGGTTTTTTTTTTGCACTATGGATACAATAATGCATACTCAGTTTTTGAAAAAAAAAAATCGATTAACGGTAATTTATAAAACCGCCAATATATCGAAAACTAAAGTAGCGAACTCCAAAAAATATTACGGTTTTTTTTTTTACTATTAAGTGGAACAAATTTGCATACTTCGATTTTTTAAATAATTTTTTTTTTCATATAGATAACGATTTTTTAAATTTAAGTAAACGCTCTAACGATTTTGAGAAATAATTTCTTTGTATTTTGAACAATTACATTAAATGCGTTCAATGTGCGATATTTCCTAAAACGTAAAAAAAGGGTGATCCATTTCGAGGTTCCCTACTTTTTAAAAAAAAAACACAGAAAATTCAAATTTAATGGAGAATGTTTATTATCATTTGAAAGAACATTCTTTGGCATTTATTTTTTGAAGATTATGTCTATCAAATGTTGGCCGTTGCTACGTCGCAGATGGTCCATCCGTTGAGTCCAAAAGGCCTGAATCGAAGCGGGTTTGTCGGCATAAGCTTTTGACTTTACATATCCCCACAGGAAAAAGTCTAACGGTGTGATATCACACGATCTTGGTGGCCAATCGACCGGCCCAAAACGTGAAATTATGTGCTCACCGAAATGTTCTCTCAATAAGTCCATTGATTGATGCGATGTGTGGGAAGTGGCGCCGTCTTGCTGAAACCAAATGTCGCCGAGATCACGAGCTTCAATTTCAGGCATCAAATAGTCGGTTATCATGGCACGATAACGGTCGCCATTGACGGTTACATTCGCACCGGCATAATTTTAAAAGAAATATGGACCGATGATTCCACCGGCCCACAAACCACACCAAACCGTTGTTTTTTCTGGATGAAGTGGCTACTCTTCGTCCCAAAGGCGGCAATTTTGTTTGTTTACATACCCATTGAGCCAGAAATGGGCCTCATCGCTAAACAAAATTTGCCTCGAAAACGTCGGATCTTCTTGGAACTTTATGAAATGCCAAACAATACTAAACAAAAATAACATGACAGCATGACACGACTCACACGTGATCTGTCAAAAAAGACTATTGAAAAAAGTATCTCTACTTGGATCACCCGTTATAAAAAATTAATTTGTGACCATTCATTTCCGATTCATTTTGTGATTCAAAAACAAATTTCATATACCGAGAATATTTCATATAACGCAGTCGTGCACTTTATTTATGTTAGAGGATGGGAGGTATGCCTTTTTGTGTAGTTTTTACTCGTCCGATTCTTGTTCATTGTTCGGTATATCTTTATATTTGTACCTTATTTTGCCACGTAAATTTCTAAATTTCCCCTTCGTTTTTTGTTTGATATCCTCTAAGTCGAATTCTTTTCAACTTTCAGCTGATCTTAACTTTCAGTTTATTTTTTGTTGCACTTCGAAGTCAAGAGTTCATCATTTTTCTCCTCAAGGCTTTCGTTTAGTTCCGGAGTACAGATTTTAAAGCTCGTCGTATTAGGATTCCTTCTGGAGTGTGTATTCGAAAAATACCTCGATGGTGGCGATTTGGATACCCTTTCACTACTTTTAAAAGGTCAAGCCTGTATAAGACTCGAAGGTAACTACATTGAACTATAACATTTTTTTTTATTATCTATCGATCTATTAAAATATTGCAAGTGACATCCAAAAGAAAATACGACAAATGTATTTATAATAAATCGCTTCTGTCACTTCGTAAATTCATTCAAACATTAGACGACCGATCACTGTTACACCATTTGACTTTTATAAATAGTTTGCCTGAGTTTGACAAAAATTTCATTCGAGGTTTCACATTAAAATCAAATCTATGCATAAGCATAAGCATAAGCGACTGGCATATATCTGTGTATAAAAAGCATTCATATATCGGCAGCCATCGAATGTCGATTGCAGTTGATTGATGCATCTTGTCGACTATTGGTAATCGCAAATAGAAACCGCAAATCTGTGATCGGATTACAATGGCAGAATGATTAATTGTGCAATTGTGGAGTACATGCATACGCCAAGTAGGTATGCTGCCAATCCGCCCATACCCTCGATCGCATGCCATCGTCAGCATAAATTCCAAATTGTATTCTCTAAATGCGATTTAATATCATGAATTGATATTGAGCCCAAAGATACTTGCGAGAGCAATATCGCAATATGTCTTCACCGAGAAAAAGATTTCCGCAAATATTTGATGGAAACGTTGCAAAATTAGTTCCACACATTTAACTACGTGTATGCTATGTACATGTATGAAAACTGTTATTATAGTCAAATTAATTGCAGCGATTTTATTTATGTAGAAATTCAATCCATCAGGGAGCGCGTCGAGTAAGTGACAAAGAAATAATATCCGGTGTCGGAAATGCAAACCCATAAATAATTATTGCAGTGATATATTTGAACGCTTTGTTGCCAAAGTGGTGCCGGGAAACATTTATACCTATTTGTAGCCACAGGTCGAGCAATAATAATGAAAGTATTTCACGAGGTGTGAAATTCGGAATATTTATTGGCTTCGTCTATGATTGAATAACATATGTGAGAAGCGATGGATGGTGTGGATTTACTGACAATTTAAAAATCCTTAAAAGTTGAACGTGTGGATGTGTAATGGTGAAATTCATTAAATGGTAAAAATTAGGAGGAACAATTTTATGTGGAGTCAGTGCTTGAATTATATTGTATTTAGAGTGGTGTTATCCAAACGTAACAAGAACCTGGTTCATTGTACTCCAGCAAGGCTGCCCAAACTGAGAACAGAACAGCTAGTACACATCGGAGTTCGAGGTACTTAAACTCCCACTGGTTTTGGCGAAGCGAAGGAGGTCAGCTAGTTCGATTTTATTTAAATCGTGTTCGTACAGGAAGTATTTGCCGAGGGTATCCAGTCTGGTTCTTGCAAAAGCGGGGAAGTCAAAGATGAAGTGAGACGTAATTTAGTCACCTTCCAGACAGCACTAGCACAGGCCCGAGCTTCTTACTCTGATCCTTTTGAGATGCTCGTTGAGAGGACTGAAACCATTGAAAAGGCAAATTAGGGCTTTCAAGTCACATCTGCTCAGTCCAAGCAGATATTTTGAGCTGCTAAGTTTGGGACAATCAATTAACATTTTTGAATGCCTGCATGATGACAAAAGCTGTATACGTAAGCGCTCAGTAATTTTACTTCTCTGAGCAGATGAGCAGCACCCTATGGTCGGTTGTGGGCCCAACCGATAACGAGCCTTGCCTTACCACAGCATTAGCTCTTTTACTTCCCTGGATACCGGTGTGTCCGGGTACCCAGGTCTCTTCTACAATGGAGGTAACTGTTGAGCCATAGCAGGCTTTAATGACATCTTGGCTATCTGAGCAAATGTATAAGGTAATGCCCTTAATCTTCTCTTTAAAAGGATATTTGTAGCAGCTCCATTCCTGGCGGTCAGCACACGAAAACGGCGCAGTGCTCCTGCATTGTAGCCAGGTGAATCATCCTGAACCTCGCACCTCCTGTTCGTTCACAGATACTGATCTGTCGTGCAATGAGCACGTACAAGCAGTACATGACTTTTCTGGCTTCACTTACAGCAAAGAACTGCAAGGAAGAAGCAAAGCTGAACTTCCATAGCGGCTGTTTGAGTTCTTGTCCTTGCACATGCAAGGTTTTGAAGCTTAGTTAGATGTCTTCTGAGAGCATTACATCTTGGCTACCAAACAACAGCGCCATACATGAGGTAAGGTCTAACAATGCACGTTTTTATCCAGTGAACAAGCTTGAGTTTAAGACTCCAGGTTCTATTGAACATCCTGCGGCACTGCCAGAGAATTTTTGTGGGCTTAGGGGTTCTGAGTGCTGGTTCTGAGTGCTGAAGAAAACTGGCCACCTAGTGTTAGGTGTTCTTGTTGAAAACAGCATCATCTCAGTTCTCGAAGGGTTGACTTACAGAGTTTGTTCACGGCAACAGCTCCCAACTGTGTTCAGCGCCAACGAGTTTTCGGTAGTTACTTCCGCTGGCAACTATACAGACATCGTCATCGATTGTAGGATGGTCCTCCCTGTCAAGCCTTCTGTATAAGGAGTCGGCAAGAAGATTACACAAAGTGGCGGAGAATATACTTCCCTGCGCAAAACCTTTTACAGCTCGCACAGTTCTGATGCTGCCGCCAAAAGCATCTGTTCCATTCCACCAATGACAATTCTGCAGAAAGACCCAAAAAGACAGCAGGGGAATACAACCCGCGGTCGAGTGCTTTACTAATTCTAACCGTGAGCTCCATCAACGCAGCCTCCGTAGATTTTCCTTTTTGACATGCATGTTGGCTGCCGTGAATACCCAACGTAGAAGCCACCTACTCAACTCAATCAATTTTTTAAGGCCTTTAAGCAGAAATGATGAAAGACTAATAGTCCTGACGCAGTATTTCACCAACGAGTTGGACAGGCGATATGGAGACACTTTTAATTCTGCTCTGCAGCACATTAGCGCCCATATTGAGATCAGCGCTGTTGAGAATCTTCATAGCGAGCCGATGAGTAGTCATCCCAGTCGGTGCGCCGCACGTTCCAGGTTTTGTTTCTCATGAACCGGTCAGAACTTAGTTCAAAGGTAACATACCGATGATCAGAAGCAGGCTCCTTCTTTGATACTCGTCAGGAAGAAACCATACCTACTGGAAACTCCAGTAGAGGCGACCGTCACATCGATTACTTGCCGCCTTAGTCTAGTGCCAAGTAGTCAAGGTAGGCTCGTTGCCGTTGTTCAGTATATCAAGCTGGTTGCCAGCAAAGAAGTTTAATAGAGAATTACCTCTACCATTCTCAGTGCTTACTGCACCGCACTAATTTCAATTTCCCTTTCTTCAAAATGAATAAGTCCTCATTCTGGCGTAGAATCATATTAAAACTACTACCTTCCAAAATCACCATGTGAACTTTCGTACAAAATATTAGAAACCATTGCCGATCCTAATCCGCAATAACTTCGAATCGTGTCATGTCAAAATCCCTTTCAATTCACTCCATCACACACAGAAGCCGATGTGTGGGCCCTTATTACACCGTCGTCGAGACAGTCAGTTGCAAACATCCACATACTCCAATTGTGTGTTTATTATTCTCTTCCTTTGCTGGCCCTTTCAAGTTTATATTACAATGGATGATTGCATGAAATTGGGACGCCCTTCCATCCTTGCCGACACAAGCTGTGCCAAATCGCTTCATATTCTACACGGTGAACGTATAATTCATATTCAACGTGTTGTACCCAATAAATCGGTTCAGGTGCTAATCGATGGCATAGAATGGAGGAAGATGCCATTCATGGTGGATACCTGCCTGGGTATTAGGAGAAGACCAATCGCAACGTATCATAAACTCACGTTACCTGCATCGCATGTCGATGTGACTTGTTCGTCGTCCTTAGTCATATATGTGGCATAAGCAAGAGATGTAGACATCTTTGTTCATTTTGTGTGGATGTTTTTCCTGTTTATTCCCTATCCTAAGGGTATATTAATTTTGACTCATAGTTTGTAACACCCCTTAATATTCGTGGTAGACCCAAAAAAGTTTATATATTTATGATCAGGACCAAATCCTAAGGCTATCTAGCAATGTCCGTCCGCCCGTCCGTACGCAACTTTTAGGCCTTTAATATTAAGCTAGGAAGCTGAAATTTCCCTAGCTTAAATTTTTTGGAATAGAGAGATAGAGTGTTACAACCTTCACAAGATATGTAGGCACTGTCCTCTTTTATAAGTTTGTCATATAAAGTAATTTGCCACGCCTACTTTTTGTGGGCGCTTTTTCAAAAAACTATTTTTATTTTTAAATTTAATAGAATGAAATAAAATGCTATCCATCATCTTCTTAATGCTTTTTTCATTGGGCATATAGGGAAATGAATAGGGTATCATACTGTTCGCACCAAGCGGAAAAGCTAATAGCTTTCGTTATGTTTTTTTAATGTTTTGAATGAATATGTTTAAATGACTCAATCATAATTTTGGTGGAACATGTGCCTAGCATTGCAAATAGGAAAGTGTTTTGAATGGAAGACCTGTGCTCATTGCAAGGATGATAATGATTTGCAAATAAATATGGTACTAACACTTTGGGTTGGTAGAAAATTCAGTAAACGGGCGGATAATTTGAGGAAAGGACCTAATACGTTTTACGCATGCAGGCAAGCACAAAAGCCACTTTGTTTCGGTAGACCGCATATTCATGTACAGCTGACAAACTGTTAACCTATGGAATCAGAGCTAAATGCTGATGCTCACAAATAAATCTTAGTCGACCTCACTAATATATATAGAGATGTTATAATGCAAAGGTATTGGAATAGCATGGGTATTTACGGGTATGATCTAATAAGACCTTTATGATCGTCTGGAATAAAACAGTGAGGACAGCTTTACACTTAAGCTTAATACTTTTGTCTATCAAGTTATTACTTATTATTACTTATTTTCAGACAACCAAGATGCTATTAAAGCATGTTTTGCTACTAGTCCTTACAGTACGGATGCAGTGTACACTAGCTCTTCAACGGACGTCGGACATGAACTACTACATTACAGCCCAAAACTACAGACGCAGCTGAAGCTTTGGAATATATTTTAAAAATGAGATACAGAATATGGTTAAATTGAAATATGAATCTTCTGACTCCAAATAGGTTTTCAACGTAATAAATCAAGATAACTTTCATTACCGTTGGAATAGATGGGTTTTCCCCGATGTCCTGTATTTGGTTCTAGTTTTGATTTGTTTTGTTTAACTCAAATTAGAATATTTAAATTACAATCTTATGAAGGAGGGCAGTGCCTGTGAAGGTTGTAACATTATGTCTCTTTAACTTTAGCTGTTAAATGTTTTTTGTTTTTTTCTAAAATGTGGGCGTATCAAAATTTTTTTTACACTTAACCATTTCAGAACTCTAAGTCCAATGGTCCAAATTTCTTTCTTTTAGCTTAAATTTAAAGGCCTAAAAATTGCGTACATACGGATGGACATTGCTTAATAGTTTTAAGTTTTGATACTGATTATTCAAATACGTATACACTTTAAGGGGTATACGACGAGTATTAAGGCCTGTTACAGACTATGTTGCAAAATTAATGAGCTACCCTTAGGATGGGGAATAAAAAATTTATGGAAATTCATAACTATAATTTTTACATATATGCCCAAAATAATAAATAAAAAAAATAAAAATGCAAATTGTTTGAAAACACTCCATAAAATGATTTCAAATTAAATTATGGACATATGTCTGAATATTTATAGGTAATATTTGTTTCATTAAAAATTAAAACCTGACCCTAATAGAATCTTAATTGTGAATATCTAAGTATAGGTTGTAAACTCCTGAAATTGAGTGCATTTAAAATTTGCTTATAATTTTTTGGTATAAAACCGTTCCCCCAAAATCTATCGCTCTCGTTTTTATTTAAACATTTATAGAAGATAATACACGTTATACGTCATTTCACATTTTTCATTTTCCATCGGCAATACAAACAATAGTGGTTTATAAATAGGTTAAATTGCAAAATTTAATTTTTTGAATAATTAAAATGGAAATATATGTAACTGATCTACGAAGATTAAAATACATACGAAAACAGATTAAAATACTTAAGATCTAACCTTTGGAACTTAATGTTTTATATATTTTAATGAGAATTATTTGCAATTTAAGTACATTGGGCTTCATTGTGTACTGTTCAAAAAATGTACACTTGTTAGGTTCCTATACATCTGCGCAATTATGCCAGAATGATTACGATGTCGATAGCGACAGCTTCTTGTCGAACAATCAAGATATAGCTTTTCCTTAATAACATTTCCCTATCAAAAAAAAAGTTTTAAATTATAACCAAACAAAAAGTCCTATAAATTCATTTTATAAATCAAAAGCCAGATTTTAGGATCTTAAACGAAACTAAGAACATCAGGAAAGACTACAGTCCGATTGGGGCGAACAGTATCTAACCCTTTTCGTATCTATCTCCTACCCAACGAAAAAATCGTTACATATGAATTTTAAAAAAATAAATTAAAAAACCGCCACTGAAAGTGGGCATGGCAAAAATTTTGTATTGGAGATATAAAGGTTTTTTGCCCAAAATAATTTGACATTTCTTTGTTTCAGCGTTTAACAAATTCAACCATAGAGAGGTACACAATTGAGCAGCGCGTTAAGATTGTTGAAGCCTTCTACGAAAATGGGTGTACATTTCCTGCACTTCGTGTTTTTTTTTATCAGCATAAACGACCCCCTTTTACCTCAGGGGATTCGTTAACAAGCAGAATTCCTGCATTGGGCAAATGAGAATACACGAGTAATTTTTGAAAGCCCATCCATCCACAAAGAGTGGCTGGTGTGCCCAAGCAGTTACCGTGAATGGTGTTCGCTATCGCGGGATGATAACCGACTTCTTGTGGATATTGAAATTGAGGATATGGACCTGGACGATATGTGCTTCCAACAGGATGATGCCACTTGCCACACAGCCAACGAAACAATAACTATTTTGCGCGAGAAATTTAATGGCCGTTTTATCTCACATCGTGGAGATGTTAATTCGCCTCCAAGATCATTAATTTGACACCGTTTGACTTCTTTCTTTGGGGATATTTAAAAGAAAAAGTAAACGTCCATACGCCAAGAAAAATCCAAAAGCTTAAGGACGAGATAATTCGGCACATTAACGACATTGAACCTCAATTATGTTTCAGAGTCATTGAAAATATGAACCAACGGATAGAGGTATGCCACCGAAGCCGTGGCGAGCATTTGGCCGATATTTGGTTTCACACGTAATTGTCATAGATCCATCTAAAATAATAAAAAAAATATTAAGATAATTCTCTTAACTCTTTTAGTTTTATTTACAATTAACATCGTGCGTTTTCGTTGGACCACCCTTTATAAGAAAAACTATCGATTAAATATCTTGTTACAATTTTTTTTTTCATTTTCTATGGAAACTTTCGAAGAAAACAACAGTTTTGTAAAAAAAAAGCTCGTGAAGGTGTCTAAGTATTTAATTAAGATTCTAACCCCTTACCTAACTCATTAAATTTTACTTTAAAACGGTTTTTCTACATTATGGGCTTGGCAGTGGGCGTTTTAAGAAACAAATACACTTAAACATTTCGGCACTCTAGGGAGCAATATTTCCAAATTTCCACTTCCTAGCTTATATTTAAGTTGATACGGACGGAAATTGTTAAATCGTCTTTTTCGCGTTTTTTGATGATCATAAATATTTATACTTTTAAGGTCCTATGACGAATACTGCTATTAAACTAAACCATTATTTCATCATAAAAAAGCCACTCCTTATCCCATGGAAGTTGGCTTATATATCTCCAAATCATAAGACAAGTCTAAGACATGTGCGGTTGCAGATATAAAGCACATTTTCCCACTACAACAAGGATTTGTTTCTGATCGCTTTACTATGAATAATATCCTTCTAACCAATTTGTGTAGATATATATTGCGTCAAACATGGTGCACCTTAAGACAGAATTAAGCACATTGGGAATACCCACTTTCTGATGTTATCATAGCGTCCTCGGTTAATTCACGAGGGCCCGTCAATGCTTTTACTGTAAACGAAATTTCTCAATTTTTTAAGTCCTGATGCATACGTACGTGTTTTTTTTACCAATCTGCTCGCCCTTCCAAGAAGCTGATTTTTGTAATAAATTGTTTTTAACTGTGCTCCGAAATCCTTTTTGTTTACCGTTCTACGCGCCTTCTAGAGTTTTGAGACGAAGGTCTTAATTTTTACCATCAACCACATAGGAAAAACTTTGTCTTAGTTGAGACTATAACTCAACTCAATTAATTTAATTAACTCTGTTGCCGTCATATTGATTTTAGCTCAAGTCGCGATTGATTTAAGCAAATTGCTCTTGAAATTTATAATGCTAAATTTATATCAATCATGGCAAACAATTTTTTTTTTAATTTATTTTAAATACAGTATATATTAACTGATTGCAAATTTAAATTATCTTAAAATCTTTTAATCTGTTGAAAAGTCTGCATTGACCAAAACACTTCCTGAAACATTTATCAGTTGTGAAGAGAAAAAACACACATATTAAAATATTTTAAGCATTTACCAAATGCGTTCTCATTTGTTTTAAATACTTTGTAATAAAGTTAAAAAATAAAGAATTAAATAAAATAATAAATCGAAAATTCAAAAAAACTATTACCAAAGAATTTATTGTGTTGAAATAAATTTACATATTCAAATGTAAACCGCATTCAAAACGCACTCCCATCTGCTCAATCACTCATCCGCAAGCACACAAAAATCGACACAATTCACCCTTCAAATATGTAAATACCCGCAGGTGATAAAAATCAATTCAAAAACTCATCAGCTGAAAGTGAAAACCCGATATTCCTGTCACCCACATATGTATACCCAGACGTGCTTAAATAATACGAAAAGTACCAACAAACAAAGTGATTACTCGTAAAAGTACACAAAATCGCAAACGAAAACAAAATGAAATTATTTAAAACGAAACTACATCCTATTTTTTCACCAACACACACTCCCTCCGACTGTCACATTTTATTTCAAAACAATAATAGTACCAACTCATAAAAATCGAAAGGTGTGATACAATAACGCAAAATTGCACAAAAATACATAAATAAATCAAATTTTCGTAAAAATTTTCCAACTTCGTCTGATTTCCTTCGGTTAAAAAAATCTGCGAAGAAAAAACTTCTTCCTATAATTTCTTCCTTGCTGTTGCAATCCAGTTTCTCCTACATCAGCAGGAGGTGGACTCATAGCGGAGCTTTTCGTGCTCTTTCGTGCACTTCCTTTCAATTCAAAATAAAACGAAAAAAAAACTCCCAACACAAACTCGGAAAATAATGCAAAAAAGTAGGAAGTGCAACACATTCCATATTGACCCCTTCATAGATACGTTTATAGCCAACTCAATAAGGAGGAACAAAAAAAATTCTATGAAATGAAGAAAAGCCTATGCGCTTTCTCACAAACAACGCAAGCGCTCTCTCCCATATTTGTCCCCTCATATTCAATGGCCTGCCCAAAAAAACAATATTCCCATGGTAGGTGGTGCGGTAGGCTGCTAAAAAGCTTTCCATCCTTCGTGAGAGAATCAAAATCATCATTTGCACACGTGGATACAATGATTTCCCTTTACGGCTACACTGACTACTGCCAGAGAGTTGAAAGTTTCGATCACAGAGCGAGAGAGACAAAAATCAAAATACGGTAAAATAAAAGCTCAAAACTAATGACGTCACTCCTTGTCTATTCCGCCATCCACTGTTATCCTTAAAATACCAACAACTCCACTTCTGAGTTGAGTCACACAGCAAAGCATACGAATCACTTTGGTCAGTACTGTGGCAAAAGCCGCTGAATCAAGTTTTCCGTGTTTGTTATTCTGTACTAATTTTTGCGAATTTTCGTCGTGAGAATTTTCCAAAAAAAAAACAAAAAAAAATTAAAATCGCACATTTTATATTTTAGTTCGTTAATTGAAATTTATTTCAAAAAAATAAATCCTTCTCTACGACTTTAAGTCCTCTAAGTGTTTTCCCCTACTTCGAATCAGCGGTGATAAAAATTTACAAAATAAATAAATCTATTTGTATATATAAATTGTGTAAGAATAAATGTTTGTGTCTCCCGTAAAATCGTAAAATCCTAATTTATTTCTGTTACCCGATTTAAATGTTCGACATAGAAATTAAGTAAAAATAAATACTCGCATTTAAAGATGATTTAAACTTAAAAAAAAAATCAAAATTTGTGTCCTTATTCGTCACACACGTGCAGAAAATAAATAAATGTGACAAACGTGCGAAACTTATACAGTTTTTAGTTCACAATTTAGGTGTACTATTTGTTTGCAATTTATTAAAAAAAAAAAATAAGAATATCAATTATATACAAATAAATAAATAATTTAAAAAAAAATATAAACCGACCTTATAGAATTAAATATATAGTTAACCTGTTGTTATCATCGATTTCACGCTGACGTAGCACACGGCAACTAACCACATGCCTTCGAAAATTGTACTCTCGAAATAATCGGGTGTTTCTGTGTTTTTTTTTTTATATTTTCTCGTATTGGTCCTGTCTTTTTCTGTACACGCGTTTGATGTTTTTATATTTAATTCGAGGCGAAAAAAACGTGTTCGAAAAAAAACTGAATGTAACTAAAGTTAGATCAGTTGAAAGGACTCCGCATAATACTCATAGCACACCGAACATTCCTCAACCCAACTTTGCCGCCCCCCTTCACCATGAGTCTATTAACTTGGTAAAGTAAAATTTTAAACGCCTTCTGTTATCCACGTGACCAAAAAAACCCACAAAATAATTCTTTCAATCCCCATTGTCTGTATTTCGGTCTCTCCGCGATTACATCTTTCCCAAAATTTCCCTAATCGAAAGATATAACTAATGAAAAAAAACAATCTTTATACTATACACGATGAAGATTAATTACTAGTTTTTTGTTTTTATATGGTGATATACATTCTCCATATCCTGTAAAGGAAAGAATAAAAAAAAATCCCCCAACCAGCTGGTTTATGTTTAATGGGTTCAAAGACTCGTGTTTCGCTCTCGCCAGTAAGGTTTATGTATTCGTCGTAGATTATAAGTGCGTGATAAATCGTTTTTATTCAATAAAAAAATATAATTTGAAAAATTATATAAAAATTAAATAATCGTTCAGGACTTTGAAGTACCTCATTGAATGCTTCAAAAATTAGCCTTTATAACCCCCAACAAAAAAAATAAAAAAAAATTATTATAAGTTAAAATATTTAAAAAAAAAATATATCAGTGAAGTGAAATTCCATGGTCTGTAAGTGATAAAAAAAAAAAAATTTAAATTTATTTAAGTGAAAGTGAAATTCTTATAAAATTTAAATTTAAAGTGCTAGTGCTGCTTCAGTGTCGTCACCCAAGGATAACAAAAATTAAATACATTTTTTTCTCTCTCTTCTGCAAAGCAATTTATGTAAGTTCCACCACATGTTGTTATCCTTAAAGCTTATGTTTATGTATCCTAGCTATACAATAATTTTGTGTCACATTTTTTTTTTTATTTTTAAACATAACTATATACCTAGCGTATACCATCTACCTACCTGAAAGCATCGCGTTTCCCTCTCATTACAAATGAGCCACATTTAGGAGCTTTCTACATTCTGTATCCTTACATAGCACCCTCTTTAGTTGTCTTGTTCTTCTTTGAGCCACGAGATGATGATTATGATAATAATAATAATAATATCATCCTTATCCAGGAGGAGTCGCGCAAAAATACTGTGTTGTGCAAAGCGATTTTTTCCTTTTTTTTTTTTTTTGCTTGAATTGCGTGCCACATTTGCACAGACATCGTTATACCTAACTCCACCAGCCCCATTCTTCTTCTTTTGATACCAAAAAAAAGGAATCATATAATATTGACGCGCCGCGCGAAAATGCAAGTTTGTGCACGGAATACGCAAATACTCAGTCACCCACTCACAAATACCAAGTCAAAGTTATCGTTCTCTCTCCTGCTGTACACCGTCGAGCATCCGGAATACAGGGTGACCCATTTGCGCCCTAATAAAAATCACCCCACCAAAGATAGGAGGTGAGAGAATGCGAGAAAGAGACAGATCGAGAGTGACATGGAAGGAAAGCCGATAACTTGTTGATTCTCTTTGCTTGTATGTGAGTGAGTGGTAGGTATGCATTTTCTGCAAATTAAAGTATCTACAGGTAAACTCCAAATTTAAGAAAAAAAAACAAGATACAAATGGACCTAATGAACTATTTAGTGCACATTTTTTTTCCCTTCAGACGATTGTATTTTTGTTCATGCTTTTGCTATAGCTGAGTTCAAAAAGACTCAAGCCAGTTCATCTACCTCTTGAAAATGTACACAGGCAATATCATGGTTTTATGCAAGGTGATAATGTTTTTATTATTTTTTATATTCTCTCTCTCTCTCTTTCTCTCTGGGGTAATACGCATCTTACAATGGGGTTGGTGGTGGCTAAGCCATTACTGTTAATACATGAACATTATGATGTCTGCAGCTGGGTTATAGTGGTTCATATTGTGGATTGACCTTGAGAGTAACCTTTTTTTGCTTTTGTTGGTTGGGGTTGAGACATGAATAATGTTCAAATGGTATTGTATCGTTTGATCCTTTGGGTAAATAAATATCTTTGTTTAAATTGATTTTCTTTTAATTTTAATACCGCCTTGGGAGAAGCGATTTGTTGTTCGAAATGATAACTGAAAATATTATGTTTTTTTTTTTATTCTCTGGCAAAAAGTACTAAATATTTTTCAATATTTGTACAAATTGAAGTTTCGCTAAATACATTCAATTGTTGTAAATTTATCTGCATTGAATGAGTTTACTAGGAGCTGGAGTTCCTTCTGGTATTTTAAAGTAAACCAAAATCAAAGAAATAAAAAAGGAAAAATTATATTTGACTTAAGTTTTATAGATTTCAATCATTTGACATTTTAAAAGAAAGACTTCGATTTTATTTTAAGATAAAAATTTAAGTATAATCCTTCTATAGTGAAATAATCATTTAAAAGCAGCAGTCTGTAGTAAGTAAGTAAATAGTTGTAGTATTCAAACTATTTACTTACCTACTAACCCGTGAAGACCCGTCTGAGACAAAGCAGCTCTGCGATATAGGTCCCGGTGCTTCAAGAAGTTCATACTATGCAACGACAGCTTTTCCCTTTGAGAAGGAGGATCAGTCTTTCTTGCCTTCCCGAACATGGGAGCTGGGATACAAAGATCCTCTTGGCGGAATCACTATTGTACATTCGCTTGATGTGGCCGATCCTCATTTTGTAACAGCTCATAAGGTTCGAAGGTATAACTTCCACTCAATCGCCCTTCTTCCACACAGAACCAAATATCCGTCCAAAAATTTTCCGTTTGGAGGACCATAAGAAAAATTAGTACACTCACATAACATTTCGAAAAACAGCACAAACAAAGAAAACTGCTTTAAGCAATTCCTCAAATGGATTTAATTATACCCTATCCTAAGGGTATATTAATTTTGACACATAGTTTGTAACACCCCTTAATATTCGTCGCAGACCCATAAAAGTATACATATTTATGATCAGGACCAAATCCTAAGACTATTTAGCAATGTCCGTCCGTCCGTCCGTATTAACTTTTGAGGCCTTTAAAGTTATGCTAGGAGGCTGAAATTTGGAGCATATACTCCCTTGGGTCCCGAAATGGTAAAGTGTTAAAAGTTTTTAAATCCGCCCACTGCCACGCCCACAATTTAGAAAAAACCGTTTTAAGGCTTAAGTTAGAGAGATAAAGTTGTAAAACCTTCACAAGATATGTAGGTACTGCCTACCTTTAAAAATTTGTCATACAAAGTTTTTGGCCACGCCCACTTTTTGGGGGCGTTTTTTTTTTAAAAAATATTTTTTTTTCTATAAATTTCATCGAATGAAATAAAATGCTATCTATCATCTTCCTTATGAATTTTTTCTTTGGGGTACATAGGATAGGATAGGGTATCATACTGTTCGCCCCAAGCGGAACGTAGCCTTTCCTTATGTTTTTTTTTTAATTTCCCTCCTCCACTGAATCAGCAACATTATTGGAGTACTTTGTTTATAAAAAGTAATTCTTAAGACACGCCACTGGAATTTGAACCTTTAAGTATAGATTGCCCGTACGAAAGTCTGCAATATTTCAAGCATGCGGTGCTTGGCTCGATTCGCTCGTTAAAGCAATTTTAAACCTTTTCTCCGCAAAGTCGCTCCGCTAAGGGTATATATCAAGAACTGTCTGGCAGGCGCCTGAGGTTTAAGTTGAGGTGTGTAGCAGTAGAATAAATTTAAAAAAATTTATTAAAAAAAATTCTTTATTGTCGGTCATAAGGTCCTTTTTATCATACCGAAAGGTGGAATAAATTTATTCACCGAGGTGGTGAGAGTAAGGACGTTGCGCTTGATATTTCAAAGGCAAAGACAGAGTCTGGCATCAATCTCCTTTTTCGAAAACACGTGTAGTTAGGGTCGTTACCTTTCGGACTGTTCAATTCGAGTTGTTTTGGATGGATTCAAGTTTGAAATTCACCCAAATGGCGTGCCGCAAGGCTATTTTTTGCTTCCGGTTCTCTTTCTCGTTGATTTCCTGCCTGTCACTTCTAATCCAATCCGTTCCTTTGCTGATAATACTACGCTAAGCTTCTAATATTCGTTGCCTGGGCAACGCCCCTCACCTACGAGCGTTGAACTGGAACGGCAACGTATGTTAAGCTCATTACATTCCGATCTCGACAGCATACTTGAAATGGAGTAAAACCATCAACATTGAAGCGAAACCCTAATTCTCTGCCATTATCCATATATGGCACTTGCATCGCCGTCAACCGAACAACTGTCCGTTCTCGTTATGTGTGTTAATTAAAACCTTCGTTGGAACGACCACATATTCGATGTCGCCAAGAACGCTACGAAATTTCTAGATATCCCTAAGTGGTGCAAGAAATACCTTTCTCCTTCTGATCGGACTGCAATTTATAATGCTTCTATTTGCCCTAAACTTGAGTGAAATGCTCATATCTTTTTCGGTGAAACAATTACATATCTGGAGCGAGGTGACAGGATTCCAAAACGTGCGATAAGACGTATTGGCGATCAATCTATCAGCGTAGTCACCATCGCATAATGTCTCCTAGGTCTGCATAGGCATAACCATCTCCTCTCAATCTCTCATCCTTTTTATATTACGAAGGTATCAAAATCCCTTTATTTCTTGTTTACTTAAAATCATTTTTGATGTCCTTTGCACATACTCGCCTCTTGGAATAAACTACGCAGACATTCTCCCATGTCACAGAATCTTTCGTACAATTGACTAATGTTCCAAAAACAATAGATAATTTGTTTTGAAATTCAAATTTTGAAACAAAAATGGAGATCCAGGAGTTTTTGGTTTCGGTCGAAATGTGATTGAAATGGGATGAACCGAACGTGCCCCTAGTTAGTTAGTTAATTAGTAGAATCCAGTTTTGAAAAATGTCATTCCTTGACATCATATAACGCACTTCCATGCGTAGCTAGTAGGTTGCTGGGTGTGTGGCGCGTAGAAAAACACACACTTTGATATTGTGTTCAGAGGCAGAGTCTGCACTTTAAATCCATTTCCCGATGAAAAATTTGGAAAATTAATGCAGCACAACATCGACAAGTCAAATATCCTATGATTATCGCAAAATTCTATTGTTATATCCTTCAAATGCACAATTATTTGCGCCTGTTGAACATGAGGTACAATGATATATTGTATACGAGGATATCCGGTAAAACTAATACATTGAACATTTCGACAAGTTAACAATATGTTGCTGTGCAATGTAGCTACTGCTGTTGCGCTTCGGTATATTCGCATGTTATTGCGTGTTGCATTGTTTGGATGAAGCAGAACCAGAAGCACAGCTCAACACTGGGTAGTATGTCAACAATAAATTTGTAAGCTCCCTCCCCTTCTGGCTAACTATCTAACTAACTATCTAACTATATTGATTTCACCTAAATGCATAACCTTGTTCAGGTAATACTTTTTACAGTGTACGCAGAGTAGTAACACAGAGTTGGCAGTAAGTACCTACGAGTGATGTTTGCTTTATCCTGGAATAATGTGCGAATGGCTTAGGGGAAAGTTAATGGGATTTGTTAATGAGGAAAGCTAATTAAACTATTTTTAAAAGTTAGTTGTCGATTTGTAATTACGTCGTAGGCGGTGGGTTTATTTAATTTTAAGGTGCAATTTGGGAGGTGCAGGTTGGTCAACCTATTTACTACTGAATCATTTTTTTTATAATAAAATTACTAATTTTAGTCACCCAAGTTAAGATGAACCTTAAAAAACCGCTGTTAGCAAAGGTATTGACCTAACGTAGACTACCTGATATTGAAGGTCAGAATCATATTCTCTCCATTTTCGTGTCTCGTGGCTTCAGCTAAGAAGTCATTTGGAAAGTACTTAATATCTGAAGATGCTTTACTATCGCCCAATGTCTGAGTAGGACAGAAAAAGTATTAGTAGATCTACCCCAGTCCATTTCTAAGATTTGGTCGGACGAAAGTATGCCTGATAAATGGAACTTCGCTCGTCATCGTTTTTCCGGCTCAAGCTCCGCCAACTATATAGGCACAAGTCTTGTTAAAATCAGGCGTCAGTTCGCAAAAATCTCAGAAATTGACCAAATATTCAAATCGATACTCACCACATGCCCTCGCTCGAATAACTTAAAAAAACTCTGCATACAATTTTGACAATCCCAGTAATGCTTTATAGATTTAAAGCACGGATATTTGTTTGAGTGAAACCAAAACCGCATTCTTTCGATACTTTTCTTAGTTGTCCAGGTTCATCCCGGACTTAAGTGCCATGTTAGTAGGTATGAGAAAGCTTTTAAAGTACGCTATGTAGCTTTGGTAGCTCAAACTTTGTAAATTTGTCCTAAAGTCGAACGAATTTGTACTCTATTTTGTACACTAAACCTTTTACCTATGACGTTCTTTTAAAGTGTTAAACACTGTCTTCACAATGGAAATGTTCTTGAAAAGTTTCGAAAGAGAAACCAATATCACGGACTGTGCCGTAAAATTTCACTCACTTATTGAAGAAGAGTCTTTTTAGATATGCACCAAAAAACTGATTGTAACTTTTTCCGGAGAATTGTAGGTAACTGTGCAACTTTTATAAGTGATTATATCCAATTTCACATCCCTGACAAAAACACATTAAAACATAAGGAAAGGCTACAGTCCGCTGGGGGCGAACAGTACGATACCCTATCCATATCCATATATGCCCCAAAGAAAAAAGCATTAAGAAGATGATGGATAGCATTTTATTTAGTTCTATTAATTAAAAAAAAAAAAAAAGTTTTTTTGAAAAAAACGCCCCCAAAAAGTGGGCGTGGCCAAAAACTTTGTATGGGCGATATGTTGGAAAAAATATTGTGTAAATATTTTGTTAAACAATTATTTTTTTCGCTTTCTGTGAAAGTTTTCGAAGAAAACAGCATTTTAGTCAAAAACGCCCACAAAAAGTAGGCGTGGCAAAAAACTTTATATGACAAACTTATAAAGGAGGGCAGTGTCTACATATCTTGTGAAGGTTGTAACACTCTATCTCTCTAACTTTAGCTTTAAAACGTTTTTTTCTAAATTGTGGGCGTGGCAGTGGGCGTATTCAAAAGAAGTTTACACTTAACAATCTCGGAGCCGTAGGGAATATGTGGTCCCAATTTTAGCTTCCTAGCTTAATTTTAAAGGCCTAAAAATTGCGTACGGACGGACGGACGGGCGGACATTGCTAGATAGTCTTAGGATTTGGTCCTGATAATAAATATATATACTTTTATGGGTTTACGGCGAATATTAAGGGGTGTTACAAACTATGTGTCAAAATTAATATACCCTTAGGATAGGGTATAAAAATAGTACAAGTCCTTCATTGCTTAAAATTCTAGATGTTGCCATCAATACCATCGATATAAAATGTTGCGCTAATGACTGGAAAAGGGACTCTTTTTTTTGCAGAAATCTTCAAGTTGAATTTGCTCTGACAAAGGATCAGTCTAAAATTTAGTCTGAACATTTTATTTTGTTAAAAAAATTTACTTGATGTAAATGTCTATGTTTAATTTCGTGTTGTTCTAATACTTAAATATCTGTTTTTGAGAAATAATAAAGTTTAAAGAAATTTGTATTAAATTTCTTATTCTTTGATTTAAAAACCCTAAAACATCCCAGTCCATCCCAGGCGCCTCATATCTCTCTTCTATCGCTGTTTATTGACATTCAAAGAAAATTGGGGAATAAAAAACCCAAAACGAAACTATAAACAAGGTTAAACCCTCATATTCATAAGATTTTATTACGTAGTCCTCGTTTCACCCACAGGAATTGTCATAAACTTTAATCTCAACAAAGTTAAATGAAAGAAATAGACAAGGCACCCTCATAAGAATTATTGTGGAAATGAAAATTGTGAACGCTTTGAAAATTATTATAAAGGCTTCTCCCCAGCATCTTCTATGGACCTATTAAATTTTTATAAGAAAAATCTCAGCACACACAAACTCAAATTGATACCCCCTTTTTTGGAGACGATTTATTCAATTCAATACGCATGTGAACTCAATGGGATACCAAAAAAAAATCAATACACAACCAACCAACACACACGCACAAGAATATTTCCAAAATTTGAATCCTTCGAGTGCTTAAAAGTGGATGAAACAAACATTTTAGATAGCACACGACGAAGAGGACTACTACCTATTTGAAACTACTTTGAATTCGTAAGACGTAATCAGACATAGTTTCGAAAGAGCATTACGTATTTATTTAGTCGAAGCAACACGTTTCTGGCATTTTGCAGCTTCGCAAACACATTATTAGATTTTGTGAGATACAAAGGTGAATTTGTCATCTAAATCATCGTTCGCTTGCATATAATTTAAGGATCCGAAGGTGAGTGAGCACTTGATGCTATATTCTCGTCCACCTAGAAGGATAGTCACAAATTATCTGTGATCTTGGTTAGATGGGAACGCCGCTTCCCACAAAACACACTGATAGGTTGAGCAAACAGATAAAGGAGATAATGGATGTATAATTATTAATGGCAACTACATAGCTCAGGGGCGTATGCGTAATATTTTGAAAGCATCCATCCTAACTCAGTGGATTGTTTATGCTGCAATAAATATTCGGATTATTTATGTGATTTTCAAATTTGCGCATAGATCGCTGTTATTGAATGAACAATAAAAAAAAGAACAAATAGCTAGATAAAAAGCAGACTTCAATGTGTGGATTATTTGTGAATACAATGACAATGAATTTGCAATGAGTTTAATTGTTGCGAAGAGAACAAAAGTGATTTTAATGCCGTTTAACTGCAATTTAATTGAATTTCTCATTTAAATTGATGGCCCGCCCCCGCCCGCGCTGCGTCGCATTGCATCGCACCGTGAATGAGATGATAATTTGGAAATTGAAAATTGAATATTCCCATGTAAATGATTCGTCGATATAAATATAAATGATTTAAGTACAATATTCGGAAGTCACGTTGGGTGTCTGAGCGGGCGTAAGTATTCTTTTTGCGGTAGAGCGGGAATAATTTATTTTATTAATAAAAAAAATTTATCTAAATTTAAATAGAGAGATATTGTTTTTAGATTCATAAAGCCCTGACTCAATTGAAAATTACTTTTAAATAGAGCCGATTAATATTGTATAATGTTTTTAAAAATATTGTTTTTATTCAGTCTACTTAAGTAAATAGTTATCTGTTTTTGAAAAGTTCACTGAACTTGGCATAATGTGTGCAACAACAGCAGGGGGAATTTTTTTCTTTTAATGAAAACTGTATTTACAAGTGTTTATGAGTAGCAAAATATTTAGGGACTAAAGCCTTACAATAAAGTCGACGAAAATAAATCATTCTGGCGCGAATGGGAGAAAGCTACAATTTTATGGAAATTCGGAAGGCTTACTCCGCCAGTTGAACATGTTTGGTGAATAGGTGAATATGACGATTTTCAGACCAATTTCTAAGCTTCCGTGTATTCCTAAGCTTTTTGAGGAAAAGGTCTGCGAAAAATTAATATTTATGTCGAAATGTCTTTTGTAACGAACAACATCGACTTTTAAGCAAAAGATCCGCTGTAACAAATATGTTTTATATTTTGCGTGCATGATCTTATTCCTTAGAAAATAATAATGAAGTCGATAACATATACACCGAATTCTCTAAGGCTTTTTGACAGATGTTCCATGAGATAATCTTTTATTATTTAAACTCAGGACGTCCCACCTGGTTTTAATGCATGAATGCATTAATTCATACCTTTATCGTGTCAAATTTAGAGGTTAATTTTCAGAGTCTTTCACTTCTCAGTCTGGAGTTCCTCAGGGAAGTCTCTTAGGCCCTATTTTGTTCATACTTGCTATATTTTATATTAAATCACGTATAAAACAAGCAATGTCTAGAAAATTTATAAATCTCTCTACATTTACGATGACAGAAATCTTCTCCAAGCGGACATTAATAGTTTTGCCACTTGGTGTGATAAAAATGGGTTAATTTTGAACTGATTTTATGGTGTTTTAGTTAAGATCATTAACTAGAACTTGGACGAAGGAAAAAAAAGAAGTGAAAATTGGATATTTAACAGACCTTTTTACAAAAAAAAAATCCTTAGTCTAACTCCTCTTCAATTATTTCGAGAAAAACGCGTTTAAAGGATAACCGCAAATAAATCTCATGATTCAATTGAGTGCACACCTGCCCAAGGCTGTATATCCGAAACTTTTATTTGAAATGACTTGAATATTTGACATAATATTCTCGAGATGTTGTAGAAATTAATAAGATAATAAAAACAAAAGAATCTGTGATACCCATGTTACCCCTTAAATAATCATGTGATTGATTGATTGAATCACTGATCGATTTATGCTAATGCTTCGACTGTGGCGATTTTTTCCAAAGCATATGCAGAAGGAAAAGCAGAACAAATGAAACTCATAGCAGTTTTTCAAATACTGTTTTAAACTATTTTTATTTTGAGTTGGAAGTTATTCACTCATGCTTATTGTTACTGTCTATTTTTTGTGATCTTGGGGATGTGAAATAAATAGTGAATGGTACTGAAATGAAGGGAACTTTTGTTCACACTTTTCACTTTGTATGAATCATCGAATCGATGAACGATTCTTTCATCAAAATATGTTTCATCTTTAATTTTTTTGTATGCTAGAGCTAGATGCAGGTAGGGATTTTTTTTTCAAAAGGGCGTCGCAAAAAAATCACAGACTAGATAAGGTTGCGCGTACAATAAAGGGAGATAGCGACGTCCATAAGAAAACATGTAAACAATTTTATCGCTTCTCGCAACGCATAGCTATCTCGCTTTACTGAGCATTCTTTCAAAAAAGGAGTTTTCGGCAAGAATCTGGTTTTGTCTGAATTATAGGTTAGGGTATACATGTGCGGAGTTATGACATATATCGTACTGAGACGAAACCCACACACGTTGCTGTCAACTTCAAGTGTCAATCAATAGGCCATCTTTCATTTATTGTTTCTACTGCTTCATCAGCGAATAGAATAACCGATTTTTTTCTCCAGGTGGCATAATCACAAAGTACGTTCGATACATAATGCTTCGTAGAACATAAACTCAATGTGTGTTATCACTGCATGCGTAAAAAAGACTGAGCTTGGTCAGCACAAAAAACATTAGTTCGATACAGCCAGCGATTTACTCAGCATGTGGCATAAACATGCGCCATAGTATGGTCATGGTTTAAATAATTTGTAAGGATTACTGTCTAAGGATTAATACAGTTTTGTAACAAAGAAAGTTTGTTTACAACGATTCATGAACTTTGCATCTTTTGTTGTTGTATCGATTTATTACGAACGAGTTGGACTGTTCTTAAAGCGAAATTCACCTTCATGCTCTGCAAAATTCTCTCGATATAAAACCATAAATCCTTTTTGGAATCTATTTTGACACCTATACCCAATTCTGTGACTTAAAGGCAAGTTCACTAAGAATATTTTCTTTACCAAAACAATCACATCCATATACTGCTATTTTAACACACTGACAAACAATAAAAATGTTTTCCAAAATAAATACTGTCACGCAAACATATTTTCTAAATAAATCAACTCTCCCAACTCTCCAGTGTTTGCAGTAATTTCCGCCGCAGTGGTAGCTACTCGAAATCCATCCCGTCCCGCGCCTAATTACACAAATGTGCCCCAGCTCTCCAAATAGCAGTCTTGCATAAAATAATGTCAACTACGTTGTGCAACCTTTCGCCAAGCAAAAGCTTCACAAAAATTACACAACTAACGACAATTAAGTACTTTAATCAAATCATTATGATCTAAGGTAGGTACCTGCTGCACACCCACTTACCCCCCGATCGACTAGTAAATGTTTACCGAAATGAAAAAAAAGAGTGAAAGCAAATAAATTGACTAAATGAATTGCATGTAATTAAGATGGCAGACTAGTTAGCTGTCCTAAAACAAAATAGAGCAAAAAAAAAAAAAAACAACAACACCCAATTGCAATTTTGCACTAAATGAAAACAAATGATAGTTCGCACACAATCCCAGCAGCAGCAGGGAGTGAGCCAAGCCAATGTATAGTGTAATTCGATGACCCAACGGGCTAACAACAAACTCATCCTGTTCCCGATTGCAACTCATTTTGAATGCATTTATTCCAAAAGGACCATAAAAACAGCGGTAATATCAACCAACATCACAAAAAGCATCAACTTATATGCGACTATTTCCATTCCAACCCCTGCCTTCGGTATAGGTGTACGTATGTATGTGTGTGTGTGATTGTTGTCTGAGATTGAACACAGGCTAGAGCATTAATTAATTTTCATCACTCCAAACTTGTTGGCCATAAAAAGCCAACAAACGTATAGAAGTACCTACTCCTTCATTTTATATGTCCCACCAAAAAACCAAACACTCACACCTCTGCTTTTGCTATATAAATAATATTATGCTGAGCGCGCTTTGCAGAATGACACACATGTGTGCGATGCAATGCGATGATAGTGATGGTGAAGGTGGCAGTGGTGATGGCTTTTGTGCAATATTCGCTCTGGAAACCGGTTGAGCTCGTATTTTGCATGCCGAATGTTAACACTCTCACGAGGATATACCCTTGTAAGGAGGTTTGGGTGTAGTTCTGTTCTGTTTTGTTTAATTTTTGGTTGCATTTAAGAAAAATAAATAAATTCATATTTTGCACTTACGAGTGTTTGCACTCATTAAGGACTTTTCATATTTTTCTGACCCGGCATTTAATTCATATGACCATTTTGAATCCTTGAAACAATTTTTCTCTCTGCTGCTATTTGCAGTTACTTTTATATATAAAAGAGTAAATTTTACTTTCGTTTTGCGGTTGAAAGTTAGCATCAAGTTGCTCGGTTGCCAAAGTCAAGTGGGCTGGTTGAGTTTGTTTTTTTTTTTTAATTTCTAAAGGATCTTGGTTCTTTCTGAAGAATAAATAGCCTTTATATAAACAAACCAATTTTTTCCCATTTAGTATTTATTTTGTACGGGCTTCTTTCTCATTTTTGGGTATACAAATTGCATTTTAACTGTTTGCCTATTATGTGAAAGCGGAATAAAGCGAGTTTGTAATATAAATTGTTTTTATTTTGCATTTTAATGTATTTTTCAACTGTTATAAGGATGTAGGATACGGATCAATCTCAGATGGAGGTTGGAGGAAAACAATTTTTTTTGAGGGCTGTGGATGTGTGAACAATTCTCATACCCAGAATCGTATTACAAAGTTTAAAGAAACTTCTCTGCGACATCATGCAACGAGGTCTGAGGGTAACTCAGGAACGGTGCCTCTTAGCTAGTCTGAACATCAATCCGGCTAAAAGTACGACAGTGCCATTCACAAGGAAAATGAAACTTCAAATCCGATCGTCAGGCACGACACTGTTACCGGTCAATGAGGTGAAGTACTTAGGACTACATCTAGACAGTAAACTCCTCTGGAAGAAACACACAAAGGAAATCACCAGAAAGGCAACCCGCGCTCTTATGATATGCGAGAGCCTAGCGGGAAAGTCGTGGGGTTATACTCCCAATATTCTACGATGGATGTATATAGCGATTGTGAGACCTATGATCACATATGGTGCATTAGCATTGCCAAAACGAACAAAGACTGGCATGGCTATGCATCACCGTCGCAATGCCTACATGCCCAACCGCTGCAATGGGGGTGCTATCGGAATTAACTCTCCTTCACCTCATTGTCTTAGAGGCGACGGACAAAACTACTCTAAGAATAGCAAAAGAAGGAATTGAAAAGGGCAAATGCTTCAGCTCGAAAGAATATGATGCACTACTTGGCTATTCCAAGAGATGTCAGCATTTGGAAATACAACTTTTAAAAGAATACCTTTACAAAGCTCAGCAACAAGAAAGAATGGAGCGATGAATCCACAATCTATGCACTGATCAACCACACGATAAAGTGGTATACAGACCAGGTTTGGGCCAAGAACGAAACATTGCGAATCCATGGGCAAGAGTACCAGCATATTTCAAGCAGAAATATGCGCCATAGAAAGATGTGCTCGAATCAATCTCGAAAATAATAACAGAAACTGTCAAACAACTATCAAAGCACTGAACTCCTTTGTCCAAATCACAATCCGAACTTGTATGGGAATGCCTTCAAAGTTTCAACAAATTGTGCAGGAGAAATGGAGTATCTGTCTGCTGGATACCAGGGCATGTGGGCATTATTGATAAGGAGGCGGCGGAAAATGACAGAAACACCCTTCATAGTACCTGAACCATTCTGCGGGATAGGACAGCACACCGTACGCGAAGAATTCAGGAAATGGGAAGAGGAAAAAAGGGCTAGAACATTTCGAGATCTTCACGGTCTGAGACAAGCCAAAAAATTCTTAGGAGATTATATTCTCAAAATATTTAGAGCATATCTCTGTTGTAGCAAAAATAACCTAACTGGTTTGCTAACGGGGCATTGCAAACTCAGGGAACACCTAAGTAAGATAGTGATATCAGATGAAGGTTTCCACAGATTCTGCAATTACTTCACGGAATCTCCAGAACACATACTTGAATCCTGTGGGGCACTGACCCAAAAAAGGTTTAAATATTTGAGAGAACACCAAATTCAGAAGAAGGATTTACCAACCACGGATCCACTGCTCATTCTCAGATTCTTAAAAGAAACTGGATTGAATGATGTGTTCTGAGTAGGTTTTCCTTGCCAAGGCTAAAGGCTAAGCATAAACACTCCAACATAACTCCCGGCGAATTAAGTTGTGAGCAAAACCTCTCCAAGGTATAAGTAGGGGGCTCAATAGAACATAGGTTAACCTGGAGCCCACTCAAAGCAACTTTGATTGTTTCAAATCGGTATCTAAGTTCGCAAAACCTTAACACTGTTTCACAAAGAGAATAAACAATTTTTGATCTGGGGTCATTCAAGAACGATAAACATTTATACCTATCAGTTTACTGTCATTAAGCTCAGCGGTTAGAAATGAGTTGTTGTGGAGTTCGTTTCGGGGTGTACGTGTTATATTGATGTTCTTAAATGCTTTTGTCGCTAAATCAAGTTATATCCATATCTCATGATAATTAAATCACTACATATGAACATAGTGATTCTTTTCAGCAATTAAATTGAAGGGCTATCTGAATCATAACCAATCCAAAGATCAAATCTCAACGCTTTATAATATCCCGCAAATAAAGGGTCCGCCAAATAACTTTATTATTTTTGAAACTGCTATAAAAAAAAACTACTGAATATTTTCTCTTTTTTATTTGAAAGTACAATCCTTCCGGTTAATAATGGAAAATAATTTCATTCAAATGGCTGCCTCGGCTGGCCATGCAGTAGCCTACACGATCGGTCCAATTTTTAAGCACATTATCGATTGTGTGCAGCTGTATTTCACCAATGGCTTCACGAATATTGTCCTTTAAAGCGCCAATTGTCTCTGACATGTCGGCGTAACACTTATCTTTTACGGCACCCCACAAATAATAGTCCAACGGTGTCAAATCGCAGCTCCGCGGTGGCCAAACGACATCAGCTCTGCGGCTGATAATGCGATCTTCAAAAACAGGGCGCAAAACATCGATTGTAGCTTCGGCTGTGTGGCACGTAGCGCCGTCCTGTTAAAACCAAATGTTTCCAATATCTTCCTCTTCAATTTTTGTGTACAAAAATTCGTTCAACATGGCCCGGATGGACAATTATGTCTCTGGACCAAAATCTACACCAAACAGTGACTCGTTTTGGCTATATCGGCTTTGCAATGTATGCGTGCGGGTTTTCTGTGCCCCAAATGCGACAATTTTGCTTGTTTACATACCCGCCAAGATCAAAATGAGCTTCATCTGAAAAGATGATTTTTTTTGGCAAAATTGGCATCTTCTCTAAGTCGATCGCAGGCCCACTTAGCGAAGCGAAAACGCATTGGATGATCAGTTGGCTTCAACTCCTGAACCAATTGGACTTTGTATGGCGTCATACCAAGGTCTTTATGCAAAATGCGTCTCAATGATGTCTCCAAAATGTTTAATTGTTGAGAACGACGGTGAATTGATGTAGATGGCGCTTCACGCGCACTTTCTGCCACAGCAGCAATTTTCTCGGGTGTACTCCCTTTTTTTGGCTTTTCACGCTTTTACGCTTTGTCGATGAGGATGCCAGTTTCTTTCACTTTTTTCACAAGATAACGAACATACGGAGCTGACGGTGCTTCTCTTCTTCCAAAATCCGTACGCAATTTTCGCACACATTCTGCAACATTACCATGATTTTCAAAGTAATGTCGCAATATTTTCCAGCGTTGTTTAAGCGTATACACAACCATATTCGTTCAACGGAAGGATAAAACTAATTATCTGTCAAAGTGTTACCATTCGCGAAATAAGCAGTAGTTGAAAAAAAAACGTTAGATAGCGGACCGTTTAGTTGCGCTAATAAATTATAAATAAAGATTTAAAATAAAATAAGACCAAAGACTGTTTCTTGAGGCATACCTATATGAATGGACTTTGAGCTGTATACATACATATATATTTATTTTTCGGATTTGCTACTATTCGATTAGCATTCAGTCGCAACTACTGGCCCATTATAGCAGCATGCAGACACCCTTTCAAAGAAAAAGGAGATGATGAAGAGCTAAGATGTTCGGCAGCGCCACCGAATCATATGTTCACGAGAAACCCAATTATCAATTATCATGACTACCAATGCAGGCAGACCACAACGCGGGTTCGAGTCTTGAGAAAACTTCTTCTGAACCCTGCCTATCAAGCTTATCGGAGAGCTCATAACTACTGCCATAATGACATTGACTTTGACTTTGACGAAAGAGTGAAGGTCCATCTACTGAGATAGCTGGGTTATGTATAGGGAATGGACACCAATGCTCCAGCACGAAAAATATTCGAGTTCACACTCGACAGACGGCACAGTAGAGTAAGGAAGAGGAGGAGGAAAGTAGCTACAGATCGAGCTGGGGCTGGAGACGCTTCTTAGTTGAACGCCGCATAAGTCAAAAGTAAGGTATTTTCAAAACGAACACTATTTTTTCAGTGTCTAACCTAGAGCGTTTTCCCTCGGACCACTCACCAGGAAATAGCTTGATCGCCATACACATTCCCATCCCACTTCTTTGTTTATCAGGTCAAATCCGGTATTTGCATTACACTCATGTTGAATGAGCACCACCTGTCGTCAGCACAATCAGTTTACCTCTTACCAACTTACCTCGGCTCTTGCCATGAATATTGCGTCCATTCGAAATGAAAACTGCTCTAAAGCTTCCCCTATATTATATAAATATTTCAGCTGAAAAAAAAATCCATACTAAAGTGTTTCATAAAGAGAATTCTTTATTTCTGTTTGGACTGTATTTACAATTTTAAACAAACATGTACGTAGGTACGATGCATCCGACCTACCTCGCGATCGATTTAACATCCTTTTTTAGGTTGCTCCCACCCCACCCACGTCATAACAACATAAGGGTTGTTACACTGCAGCAGCAGAAGCAGCAGCAGTTTAAACGATTACTGCTTACGAGAGCGCGAATTAATGACTTTGCATGGTAAACATGAGTATGCAACTAATTGCATGAGGATTTTAATTTTCCATAATTTATTACCTAGTAATACTTAATCCTTCACAGAAAGATGCACAGATAAGAAAGGAGAATCAAAAAAAAAACAGGAACAATTACTCACATAATCTAAACGAACAATGCCCAAAAGGACTTTGCATGAATTATGCGACGACAAGATGCGATTGAGGCAGAATATCCCTTCCCATCAAGTTCTAGCACAAAGACCTTGGCTTCGAGAAATGTGCTTATGTGCACATTATGACGAGGACAACGGTGTATAGAGCCTCCTTTCTCTCTATCTTCCGCCGCACCGGCCGCCCACCTACTACATAAGGGCTTTAGAAAATATTCTTAAAATTCAATTAAGGATATTCTATTGTTCATCAACCCCTGGGTTTGGCGTTTTCTATGCACAGCACACGATGAACAAGAGCACCACACTGTCCCTGAGCTCTGGCTGGAGGTTCCTTCTCGTGTCCACACTTTTAAATTCGTCTTTTTTCATTCTGATCGTTTTCTTTGTTGTTGTTGTTGTTGTTGGCGGTGGTCGTACTGTTGTCAAGTGGATATCTCCTTCTAGTGTTAGTGGTCCTGATGGTGGGTAGCTACAACCTTTAAGGAGTCGCAACTACTTAAAAATAATAATCAAAAGCAAAACTCTGCCATTCAGATTAGGCGAGCCAGCAAGACAAAGAGACAGAGTGAGAGAGAGTCTCACAAAGAAAGAGACCAACGTGCGCAAATGAGGAGATAGATAAAATATACTTTGATATATTTTCTAATTAGATATTCTCTTATTATTATCCTTTCAGCATACTCGTTATAAATTTGCAGTTTGCGCACATAGAGCATGGCTGTATGGTAATGTGCAGGCAATGGGTGAAGCGATCAAAGGGAATATTCTCAAGATGCGAGTACACTTCGTTGACTTGACTCATTACAAAGATGAGTAGGTACAAGGACTCGCCTCTGTCTATGTGTAGTGGTAACATTTTGTTGAAAATAATTTCTTTGTGACAATTTAATGACGTTGTTGCATTTTGCTCGATCTTAGATGGCTCAATATGAGTTCAAGTAATGGAAGTTAATTAGTGTCAAGTGTACTTGAAAAGGGGACATTGTTTATTTTGAGATTATGTTAGTTCGAAGGTGGTGTTCAGAGTTGGTCGTTTACTTCTAATCTGTTGGAGTGGGGGTATGTTTTTGTAAAAATTAAAACTGCGATTAGCTTCGGAACACATGTGAATAGAGTTTAATAAGATTTTCACGCACAATTAGAGTTTCATTTGTCGTTCCGTTGCCGCTTATTGAAAGGTGACAGTTTTTTGGGGAGCGCTTTTAAACTAAATATGAATATATTTTTTTCTGAAGTTTTCACTTCATTAAACTTGAGATTTATATTAAAAATTCCAGATAATAGTATCGGATTTGTACTCATTTCTATTGCTTTCCTAAGCGAGCTCTATTTATGCTCAATTTGGAAGCTTTGTATTCCCTTTTAGTTTAGTAATTCACGCAACTAAAACAGCCGAGAAGGCACTTCAGTGACCAGGTGTTCAGCGCTCACTACATGAGTACCTAAGGTTGTAATCGTGGTTCGATCAATGGCAGAACAGTCACAGTGGACATGCTCCATGGTGTCTCCACCTTGTCCACAAGCACCGCAGATGGTTTTACTGCCTAGGCCTCGCAGAACTATATGCTTTATAGAAACGTGCTGGTCCTTAAGAATGCCTACTAGGTGGCCATAGTCTTTTCTCGCCGCAGCAGACTTCCACCAGACGTCTGGGAGAACTAGTTTGGTCTACAGCCTGTAAAATCGTGCCATCTCAAGTTTGTCCACGACCTCATATCCGATGATTCCAATATGAATCCGAAATTTAAAGAGTGCTCATATTTGTAAAATAATTGAACAAGGCCTTAAGTGCAGCTTCGCTGTCACTACACAACGACTTAGACCGCTCCACCTGTTCCTCACAAGATAATGCCTAGCGAGGAGAAAAGGCAAAAATTGTCACATTCCACGAAAGCACTAGCACCTGTACCCTGATAGGAACCGTCGGTGAAAATGCGATTACATCGCTTCCCAGGCTCAGATCCTAATAAAAATTCCATTATATAGATATTAAGGAGTGAGTATCGCGAGGAGCACTACTTTTCGACATGCATGATTTAAGCGAGCTTGCTATTGGAGAATACTCTAAGATATTTAGCTCCCATTGATAGATGCAATGTGACGTCTTTAAGTGCTACCTCGGTTTCAAAATTATATACAGTAGGCTGAGAGCTACGCTAATCCCTTCGGCGAAGCTTCATTGCAGTGCGGTACCTGTCTTTCTCTATACTATGCACAATAAAGTGATGTAGTAGGCTTTGGTATAGGCAGGCAAATTAACTAGGGATCCATAGGAGTAGGGTATGATGTACCACAGCTGTGAACATTTATAGAACCATTTAAAGTTGAAGTCCTCACTTCTTGCTGAAGGTAAAGCCACAGGCTTATAAAGCTATACTTGCTGTGCTTGCTGTATCGCTTACCTAGCAGTTGAGAACATATTAACAATGTTAACAATGACGGATCTAGATATTGGAAGTCCTTTTTATTTGGTTCAAAATTCCTCGCTTTGATTCAATAAATTAATGCAATATTCCCTGCCCATGGGAATATAATATTTGTTTTTTCTACTAGAGGGGATACCTCCAAATGAATGCATAATACAACGACCCCGAAGGCGTTCTGTCAGCCACCTTTGAAGCTTTCGGATTCATCCCGAACTTCCTGTCTCATGTGCTTAAACTGTTACTTTTTTCTCATATTCTGTTTCTTTAAAGGAAGTTCTGCAATAATTCTGGTTTAATTTATTTGTTCTTCCCTTTCTATTTCTTACCACTGAGACATCGTAACTCTCTTGAATATTATTTGCTGGGATTCGGGATGCATCTTTTGCTCAGATTATAGATACAATTTTCAAAAAAGTTTATGACTTCCATACTCTATTATAAAGCCAAAATTTAGTAGCACCATCATTGAAAACTAAGACGATTACAATGACAGTGTAAGGAAAAGTTTAAATAATCGATAGAGTAGGCTAAGCCCCTAAGCCGGGGTCAGCTTTCACCTTCTAATGTAGACTTCTAATGTCCCTGCTTTAGATAATAAAACATATTAGATATGAGGTATATTCTTGAGGTGCTCGGCAGAGGCAAATATCCTTTTAAGGAAAAGAAGTAAAGGCGATACCTTGCAAAGATGCTATTAAAGCCTGCTCTGCTGCTATGATCACCTACAAAATTCTGGAGGAAACAAAAGCAATCTGCACAGGTTGGCAAGATGCAACTTTGTTACTCTTATCTTGGTTCCCGGTCATACTGGCATGAAGATTAATAAAAGAGCTGAAGCTCTTGGTAGAGAGGTCTCATTGTCCGCTCCGAATACTGTCATGATATCACATCATGCAGACATTCAAAGATCTAAATATCTGCTAGGACTGAAAAGAAGTGACTTAAGATCCTTAACTGACCTTGTTACCGCTTTCAGTGCATCACTTAAAAAAGCTGGACTTAGATCGACGCAAAGAGAATAAATCAAATCCATAAGTCTGAGCAGTCTTAGGTTCGATTGTATCAGTCACCTCAGTCAGCTTTAAAGAATTCTGGGGTTTGACCAGTCGACTTTTACCCTCACAAATTTTACACATGTACTTCAGGAATGGTGCAAGGTTTCATTACACCTCAGCGTGTGCTCAGTCACTTTACTTTTCTTTATCAGCAGCCCATACTACGTCAAATAAAAGCTTCGGCTTCCTTTGGAACGACCCTGGTTCGACTTCTAAAATCCACGTACCTATCCATAACCAGCACAACTTCTTTTCGAAAAAAATGCATTCCAAATCATTTAAAACAGGATCTGCAGCGCATAAAACCATTGTTTCAACTATTTCCCCCGAAACATGTAGTACCGCTTAAATCATTTCCTTGATCTCTTCGCCTTTACCTGCGACATAGCCGGAAACCTCAAATCCCATTCTCCAAGTCATAAAATATCTGCCCAAATATAAATGGAATAATATATATATTAAAATGGTACTTTCCTCCTTAGACACTTGGGAGAACATTGGCTTTTGGGTGCCCTTAAAATTGTGTACCCTGACTTCTGAGGCGTATATAAAAAAACACATACACACACTATCCTACTACCTGCCGACCTACCATTTATGTCTCTCGACGGAGCACAAATAAATAAAAGAAAAAAAAAATGAATGCCTTCACTTTTCTACCTTTTCCCAGCGAGAGAAGTTTTAAAAATAAAATAAAAACAAAGAATAAACTAAAACCTGTCCAACCTGTGAACATTTTTTTGGCAACCCTTTCCGCAAATGTATGTTAAAGTTGTCTGGTAAAAGTTTACCTTTTTTTCCTTCATTCCTGCTGTCTCTTCAATAGTCACAGAGCCCGCTACTGCTTACCTGCTATCAGCACAGAGGAAGGTAGGTAGGCTGTAAGTTCTGACTCGGCCTTTAAACTTTTCCTTCTTCAATACACACACAAACACACCTCGTATATAAATATTACTTCCTTAAACGACGACCGCGTACCGGCACGCTAGAGCAACTACCATAGGACTCTGTAACGTCCTCGCCTTTTTACTAGATATAGAAAGCTGGAAAATTTTACATCTTCTGATTTCTCGATAAGTTGTGTGCCTTTTTTGTGTGTGGTTCGCTGATGCTGAGGGTTGGTGTCAAGGGTGTGGAAATAAATTTCATCTCCTGAAGTTCTTCTCTACACCAGCAGCGCGGCGTGGTAGTGGCCCGGCCTTAGGAGATGCTATCCCCAAAATATTGTGTGCGTTGTTGGGATGGTTTGGGATGTTTTAGATGTACCGTTATAAAGGGACCACCAACCCAATTCACCTGAGAAACAGTTACAATTTTTTAATGGAAATATTTCTTCTAAACTTGTGAGCAGGGAAGGGACTTGTTCATGGTCGTCGTCGTGGCATGGTAGTGGGTTAAGATTTTACAGGTTTTTTTTTTTTTTTATGTAAGACTTTTACCATGCTAGGTATATATAAGATTTGGGTTAATTTATGAGGCTAAGTTGTTTCCATGCTGCGCTAAATATCCATTGAAAATTATAAGCAAGTGATGTTGTGACTGCAGCTGAGGTGAAGGACTCGAAGCTTGACTTACTGCAAAAGTGGGTTTCTTTCGCCACCAAGCAACCCACCCCACCACCACCTATTACTGTGCATGATGAGATCGTTCATCGTCAGTGTTTCCTTGAAAGTTGTCCCTGATTGGATATTGTTGTTATAGCAAAGTGAATTGGCCCTAGTTAGTACCTAGGCGTTGTGCAGAGGTGTGATGCTACATTAGATTCAATTGGTGACCGTTTGAAGAAATAGTGCAATCAAAATAAGGAATTGTAGTCATAGGTGTTTCTCTAGAGGCTGCAGGGAAATGTCCAGATTTCGAAAATTCAGGGACGTTTTTGGACTTTTTGGACTTAACGGAATCATCGCATTTTTACATTTGAAATTGCACCTTCGTGTTTAATGATTTTAAAGTGGTTACTTAAATGTTTGAACTCAGCGTTGTTGCCTGACGAATATTTGGCTTGGGTATAGGGTAACGAAGTGAAGTTGGAATAATTTTATTATAAAGTTACTTCACATTTGCAACAACATTTTTCCCCTTAATATAATCAACGTGGAGTGACAGTCAGTCAGAACTATACAGTCACCGTTATCTCTTTAAGAGCTGCTCTAATTTAAATTTCTAGTCAGTGAGGACCTTCAATATTCAGCTATTTAGTAAAAGTATGTTGGAAATAAACATGGGGATGTTGAACATCCACTTGTATCCAACCTCCCCTCGTAGACATATATTCTTTCTGACTACAAAGTCTATTGGGATCAATCCTGCGACAATAAGGACGTCGGTTTCCGACAGCTTTCGATGGAAGCTTGCCAACGCGTTGAGCGTTCTGTACTTTTCCGACAGGAAAAGTCTACCAAAAAGTTTCCGTCTGCCGAAATCTAACATAAATACAGGACAATGGTACTTACGTTGTCGACAGCAGCAGCCTTTACTTTTTGCCGTTGCACCGCCTATGTTCGTCTTCTTTAGGGACTAGAGAATTTTTCAATATGCGCACAACGTTAACCTATCGCAAAAATGTCATAGAGAACTCTTCTCGTTGTAAGTAAAAAACACAAGACAGCAAGTAGGTATGCTCACCACCATTAAAACAGGTGTTTAAGGGAGCTTGCGGGTTCCTGCCAGCGGTGCTAAAAAGTGCCCAATAGGGCCATTTAGCCCGCTATTTGGGGTTCTGGCCCTTGTACATGGGCCAAATGGAAATGGCCCTCAAATCTTGATTTATTTTATTCTGCCTATAAAGCCTTATTTTGAGAAATATTTAAGGTTAACTTATAAAACATATACGATAGCAGACTACGTTGCATAGGCAGGTTTCTTGTACAGGCGTTTGGTTTGTTGGAAGTCATATCTGAACTGAAATGTAAAAAAGCCTGCTGAAATGGACGGTCTATAACTTGGATTTGCCGAATTAGTTAAAGCGGAAAGAGATGACTCGAAAAAGAGCATACACCGACTAATTTCCAACATTTAGTTGGAAGAATATTTGCCTCATGAGCCCCTGCATCGTTTGTCCGTTTCACAAAAAAGGAGACCTTCTAAACTGCGCGAACCATCACAGCAAAGAAGGCGGAGGCACATTACATTTCGATTTTATGTTTTTTTTTTGTTGTTAAATTCTTATGTCATCGCATTCCACAAAGACACCAGCACCAGACCCCTGCCCGGTTTTGGAGCCATCCGTGAAAATACGATGGCATTCAATCCATGGTTCAGAGTCTGACCGAAGCCATTCCGTTACCTGTGGAAAGTTGACGTGGTAGTTTTTTCGCAGAAGGATTTCTGGTGTCATTGCATCAGACGGCATATCCATAAGACAGGGGTCAAAGGATAATTCTCGAGCAAGTTCTTCAAAATTCCATTGCGCATGGTACCAAAAACCACCTCTCTTTAAGCGAAAGATGGTTTTTAGCGTACACCCCATGATATATAAATCAAGGGCGGGGGGCAGATTCATCAAAGCATCTAAAGCAGAGCCCGGGGTGTTAGGGAAGGCCCCTGTGCAGCCGAGACATGCCGTTCTTTGGAGTTTGGCAAAAGAAGCAGTAACACATGTTCGCGAAAGCCTGTTCCACCAAACAACCAAAGGGTATGAGAGGGGAGTGGTCTAATCATGGCCTTATAGATCCAAAGGACCCATTTTGGAGTAAAGAGAACAACCGTGGTTTTAAGAGGATTCACTAAAAGCCCATTAATAGTGCACCAAACATCGATTAAATCTTTGCGCTTGAGAGCAGACAGCCCCTAGATTTGAACCGACAGAAAAAACGGCGACATAATCCGCATAACCTGGAGTGTAGTTTCCCGGAATATGGAGAGCCGTAAGCAAAGAGTCTACCACCATACACCTTAAAAGGGGAGACAGAACACTACCTTGAGGGCAGCCAGCTTTAAACCGCAACACCAACGTTTCATCTACACCCTCCAGACCCTCCAGAAACCGTAAAAAGCCAAAGCCAATCATTGTTCCTACATTTCCTGAATCTAACAAATGCAACAGCATCAGCCTATAATTGGGCTCAGAGACGAAGTGATGCGAAACCGGGACCAAACGGACCATTAGTGGTGCAGTCAAGTGGGAGAGTTATAATCCCTGTAATTCTCATAATATATAACCTTGTCTCTAATGGAAATAATAAATAAATTCTCACAAAAAGTCGTGCCTCCTTTGAAACAAAACCAACCACTATAACTGAAAATCGATTGAAGCAATATTTTCCAGATGAGTTGACAAATCGGATACTACATCACTAGAATCATAGTTGAAACATTACTTTGTAAATTAATTTTGCAGAAGTTGCAGAGCTAAAGAAGAAATTTAAGTAGTCGAACTTCGCGTATGCCACTGTTCACGTGTTCAGAATACACCAGTGTCTGAGATCCAAAGCGACATTGCACACTCTACATCCCTCCTGATCTAATTTTACCTATTCCGTCAGTATACGTTTGATAATAAATGTATTTTTCCATCGATTTTCGGAATGTAAATCCCCTTGACATTGATTGAGACGTTAGCGTAGCGTTTCTGCTCTCTAACCTTGAAGCGGTTAATTTTACACCTTTTCGTACTCCCAAATGATGAGCAATACCAAAAGTTCATTTACCCAAAACCAAACACACGGCTGTCTCCATAATAATGTCTTCGTCCCGTAAAGCCCATCTGTCAATGTGCAACTATTGACATTTACACAAAACTTGGTGGATCAAATGGTGGTGGTGACAGAGTTTTGTTATGGCTCTCCAGATTGTTACACTCCCCCAGACCACAGTTCTCCTTACCCACGTTGGTTTAATTAAAATGTAAACTTATCGGGTTGCCTAATCTTCCAGTCATTAATCTAATGCATAAATGATGTCACTTAAGCCGAAAACCACCCATTGCAGCCCCAGCGCCCTCCGCCCAACCAGCATTTAGTCATTGTCCCTACAACAAGAAAGCAGCCTATGAAATGTCCTTCAATCAATAAATCCTCATCATACAAAACATGACCGCACAACTCATCTTTGTGTATGTGCACACATTTTATGCGTGTATAGGATAGGTATGCAGAGGCAGAACCCTTTATGAGAGTTTGCTTAGTGAGCGCAAATACGATTACAATAATTAAACCGTGGTCAGTCCAATTAATATACACCAACTGCAAACGTTAAGCCCCGCTGCCGGTTTTCTCACATACCCATTGTGATGATTCACATCTCTCCAAGATGACAATGTATGTACGTATCGCTGAGCTGAAAATATTTACCCAGCAAAAATCTATATACAGATAGAGAGATATCGAGAGATATCCCTAGGAGACGGGGTTTCTTAATTTATTTACATCGAAACGGGAGTGTGGGTTTAGCTTCTGCAGACAAACAGCATTCTCGACCACACACCATGATCACTGTAAGTACTTAGTTTATTTTGAGCAATTTATATTGCATGGGGCTTCGGGCCATAAGCTATCCAATAATGTAGAATTATCCATCGTCGGACAAAGGTGAGTGGTGTCGCCCCCACCCACCCACTTGCGTGCCTAACTCATTTCAAAGTCTGAGTCTGAGCCGGGCCTTTATTACGTTCCTTATACGAGAATGTGGTGGATTTTCCACTTTAACACTGGTCAGTGTTATAGGTAGTACCTATCGAGAGTGTGCATCTCTGGATAAGGCAACGAAGAAAAGTACATCTATTCTTTCTTCCTTTTATTTTTTCACCAGATTTACAATGAAAATTCGAGCGGCGACGATGACTATGGCGAAAGCTTACAAGGATCTTAACAGCATGTTACTGCAGATAGGCTCAGCAGGACGATATGTGAATATATGGGTTTTTATTTTTTTCGTTGGGAAGGAGGAGGCGTTGAGTTGAGTGAAGTAAAGAAATGGACGGGTTGGTGTTTTTGTCCGAGCATCCTTTGTTCGCTTGGTTGCTTTGTTCCCCGTTAGAAGGGAAACATTTATTGGTTGTGTTCAACATGAAAAGTTATACGAGAGGTGTTTGGATTTTTGGAGTGCCATCGAAGGCAGGTGTGCAACATATTGCAGAATTTGTATGAACGGACCTGAGACGGTGGCAAACTCAGGAAACTGGGGGATGGGAGTTTTATTATGATATTTGATGAAGTATCGGTTTCATTAGAGAAGAATCGGGATAGTTTTGGAAATGGAAACAAATGCTTTATGATCTGGCGTTGGAGGATGGACTCCAGACAACTTTTCATTACGCTAAATTGGGGACAAAACTAGGTGCAAATTGTGTTCTTACTTGTTTTGCCGGACTACAGCGCCATAGCGATAAGTCATATCCAGAAGTCCAATTCAGCCAGCATCAAGTGCTGAGAAGCAATGGTATCGATGCCAAGAGACCACCACAGCGAAACCATTGGTTCGATGAAGAGTGCCGGCAAGCACATGCAGCAAGGCAACTCGCCTACAAAGCGACGTGGCAGAGAAGGACGAGTGCGGCTCGTTAGCTTTACAAGGGAAGGAGGAGGGAAGAACACCGGCTTCTCAAAAGGAAGATCACGAGATGTTTCCGTTCGAGGAAATAGAGAAGTGCTACTCCAGGAATAATGTTCGAAAGTTCTACCAACAGGTAAAAAGAACATGTCACGCCAGACTCGAACAGAGACCTGTAGAGATGAGCAAGGGAATCTTGCAGTAGAATCACATTCGGTCTTGAAGATATGGAAAAACCACTTCAGCAGACAGTTAGACGGCGAAGACGACCGAAATTCCGCCTTCAGGCAGAACGAACCATTCAATTCGGACGATGAAATCCAAGATTGCCTTCCACCCGACCAAAATGAAGTGAGGATAGCAATATCTGAACTCAAGTCCAAAAAGGCTGCTGGACCGGACGGCCTACCCGCCGAGCTATTTAAAGCAGCGGGAGATAGCATGGTGGAGAGCATACACCAACTCATCTCCAAGATCTGGTCGGAAGAAAGTATGCCTGTTGATTGGAACCTTAGCATTGTTTGTCCGGTACACAAGAAAGGAGACCCTCTCGTGCGTACAAAATCCTGTCTGCCGTACTGTGTATACGCCTGAAACCATATGTCAATGAAATTGGAAAATCTGTGCGGTTAAAGGCCAGGAAAGTCCACAACCGATCAAATATTCACACTTCAGCAGAACCTGGAGAAAACCCAAGAAGTCAGATTGATACCCCCCCTCTGTTTATCGATTTTAAGGCCGCATATGACAGCATATACAGAGCCGAGCTTTACAGAGCCATGTCTAGTTTTGGCATCCCTGCTAAAGTCATCAATATAGAACTCTCGCTGCTCCATCAATTGAGGAAATTATGCGAAACTCACAAGTCAACACCAGAGGCACAATCTTGCACAAGTCTATTCAATTACTTGCAGACGCAGATGATGTTGACATAAGTGGTAGAACACAGCGTGCTATTACTGGTGCATTTTCTTGTATAGAAACAGAAGCGTCTAAAATGGGTTTAGCGGTTAACGAGGGCAAAACCAAATGTATGCTCTCGACGAGAAGGGACATACAACATTGACGAATTTGACAGAACGTCACAGTCGATAGGTATAATTTCGGGGTAGTAAGGGACTTTATCTACCATGGTTCCGCTATAAACTCTGTAAATAATATCATGGCAGAGATCAAGCGAAGAATTACACTTGCAAAAAGGTGTTTCTTTGGCCTTAGAAGGCAACTAAAAAGCAAGGCATTGTCTAGAAACACCAAGGAAACTCTGTATAAGACCCTAATCGTCCCAGTTCTGCTATACGGTGTAGAAGCATGGACATTAGCGACGGAGGGTGAAGATATAATAACAGAGAACTCTATAACCTGTACAGTGACATTGACCTGGTCAGAATGTGGATCAGCCGTCTGAGATGGCTAGGACATGTAGAGCGAATGAACAACAATACTCCGGCCTGAAAAGTCTTTGACTCCAACCCAGACGGCCAACGCGGCAGAGGAAGGCCTCGCCTTAGGTGGTGCGCACAAGTGGAAGGGGACCTCAACCAGCTTGGAGTGCGCAACTGGAAGCAGTTAGCCAAAGACCGAGCTAACTGAAAAGGCGTATTGGTTGAGGCCCAGGTCCTACCGGACTGTAGCTCCATCTAAGTAAGTCACTTTTGTACTATTTTCTTTAAGGCGAATATTTAGAGACACACTTGGTGGGGGAGGCAGTAAAGTGGGAGGCTGTTCTTTCGAAAAATAGCTGACGATAAATGGAAAGACAATAGTTAGAAAAAAACAGACATAAAAAAAAACGAATGGCAATCACTTTTAATTCATGAAAAAGGTTCCTTCTTCGCACATATCGTGTACCATTTTTTGTTAGTTCCCTTCGCCTAATCAGAGAGATATCTGCTAGTGAAGCACACTTTTATTGTGTTATTAATGATTCTCGAGAGGCAATCCATCAAATATTAAATGTCTGGAGGGAAATGAACAAAAAACACACCGGAAAGATGCATTTAGATAAGCGATTTTTTCTTTGCCATTGTTGTTGGGTCGTTTTTTTGTTTTTTTTTTTTGCATCTTGAAGAAAGTGGATGCGAAAGATATATTTAATGGAGATTGATTTCGAAGGAAATGAACTTGTCTCTGTTTTTTTTGGACTTGTTTTAATGAAAATTTTACTTAAGTGCACGTAATTGTTAGATATCGGATACTTAATATGCAGTACGAAGTCTATCTTTGTTTCACTTTGAAGTGTTTTTAAAGGCAAATGTTTAATGTGTGTATACAAAAATAAATGCTTATATGTGCAGAAAAAATAAAACGGTGGCAAAATTTGAGCGGCGAATGATACAATCAGTTGCGCATCAGCTATACGATTTGCCGGATAGACCGCCACTAGCCTTCTTGGTACAACTTTCATCGCTAATAGACAAGAGCTATTAGATATTGCTCTCTCCCAAAATTCACTGTGTCAAAGTCAATGGAAAGATTCTTCAGCAGGATCATGCTTTAACCAAAGAATGACTAAAGACGAAAGAGAAGAAGCCATCAAACCCCTACAGAAATAATGCATAACACCAGTAAAACCAACAAAAACTTACTAAAAAAGAAGAAGAAGCTATACTTAGGAGAATTTCCTACCAGAGAATCGGCCGGCTTTACCAATTAGCTGCAAAGGAATCAACTTCCTTTTCTATTAATTTCCTAATGAAGGAACATCTAACAATAAATTCCATAACTGCAAACTTTTTTAATGAAAGAAGTCCGAACGCAATTAGAAATATGTGCCTATCTAAGCTGGAAGTAAGTCCGAACATTTAGGAGTAAATTTATCAAGAATTAATAGACATGAATATTGAGAGATTTCGGTATTCAAACTGAGTATGAAGTTGAACTGAATGACAACTATAGAGAAGTTAAAAAATTGGGGTCCATAAGTGCCGTCCGTCGGTCTGTCTGTCTGTCCGGGATCTGTTTGGTGAAACGGTTCGACGGATTTGCTTCGAAATTCGTTTAAATAGCTTTTGGGGTAACATCTCACGACGTTTTTTTATTTGTTGCTTTATCGTTTTAAATGACGGTACCTATCATACGATTTTTTTTCTGAAAATCACCTATTATTAATTAATGGTTCCAAAGATTTTGGTCTTTTTTGTACTATGGATACCTGTGATGGGGCCAAAGTACTGCATACTCAGCTTTTTATAAAAAAATCGAATAACAGTAATTTATAAAAGCGTCAATATCTCAAAAAGTAATAAAGGGAATTCCGAAAAAATTACAATTTTTATATGATGTTAAGTGGAACAACAATTTTTTTTGTGTACTTACATTTTTTTTTTTAAGTTTGTCTTACATATAACGATTTTCTTAAATTTAAATTAAATCAATGTGCAAAATTACATCGAAATCGTAGGTACCGTTTTTGAGAAAATCTAATTTTTCAAAACTTAAAGGTGATTTAAATAAATTTGATATGTGATCAAATGTTACCTTTCTTTTTTAGGCGATTAAAAAATGCACATCATGTGGTGAGAAGGCTACATAAATTTTTGCCCCAATGAACAGTGGCCACAAACCAAAAATAACCAATGGACCCAAAAGTTAAAATTATTTTTCATCAATCAATTTTGAAAAATGGCCATAAGACAAAAATGAAAAATGGCCCCAAAAATTTTACTAATCTTACTGTGTATAAGTAAATCACTAAATAAATAATATAGTTTCTTACATATATAACCTCCACGTGAAACACAATTTGCGCAACTGCTATATAATTTATAAGACAAAATACTTATTAAAATTTGTTAACCAGTGTTACTAGGTCCTTTGACCTAACCGAAAACAAACGAACATCCACCAAGTGTAATCTTTAACCAGCCCATCAAAATCCGTGAATTCATCTGCTTTAACACCATCATCAAATTGTACAGCTAAATTCCCAGCGGCCATTGCCATAGCCATAAAGGCCAAATCGCATCTTTTGCTAATAATTTCACAGCTCATTAGTTCCACAATACAAATAAGTATTATCCTTGTTGGCTGCACACGCGATTAATTGAATATCAAATTATCTGAATTTATCTTCGATATGCGATTCAATAAATTAATATGCTGTCGACGTATCTAGCCTGTCCCCTGTATACCCTCACGTAGAATATTCTCTCAATATTAACGTTGGTATTTCTTGCAACTGCTGCTAGTCCATTTGGCTGGCCCAAAATGCAATATCAAAGAGACAAACAGTCGAAATCCAAGATGACAGTCATTATGGAAATTGTATAACAAATATTCAAATTGGTTCTGACCAATTGTCCTTATAATGGGTGCACTTATCTTCATGAGTATATTAAATGAAATTGGATGCTGAAAGGATCCCATGTAACTAACGACAACGACAACGTCGTCGAAGAAATACGATAATAATAATCCTTGATAGAATTCAGCCAGGTATGCTGAACATTCGTTTGTGGCCAATTAGACACCAAGCGCCTATGGGTGCAACGCGGTGTCATCAAATTCATTGAGATTATATAGTATGTTCTACACACACATGTATATATCTAGGAATATTGTATTAATGGGTTTGATGACTCTACTTAGGCATAATAAGAGCGCCACTGTGTGCCACTGGAGAGGTGTGTTCGTGCAAGAATAATGACTAAAATGTGATGTATTGCGTGGATGCATCTGTGTGTGTGGGCCTGTGTGGGATATGTGTTGACATCGATAATGATGATGTTAGGCTTGGCATTATATTAATACATTACCACTTTATGGATAGACATTCAATTTGGTTAGATATTAGTAAGAAGCAGAGATTGCAACTACAATGTCAGAAGAGAGTTTATGAAGAACTGCCGAGAAGTGAAAAAGGTATGAGTCCTTATTTCTGATAAAAATTTAGTCGGAAATGAACGATAAAATAGGTTTGAAATATTCGTCGTTTTGTTATTTTAACCATAGAGCGGATTAACGTCTTGAAAATAATAGCCATATCGGAAGGGATAAAGAGTTTCATACACCGGAAGATTCGCGTTTATAATTCCAACGAAGGTTGAAATTCGGTTTCAGCGATGACGATCCATTTATACATTTCCCTTTAATGATAAAGGACAGATACACGGCTTACTAAGCCCCACCTAGTAATGCTGTCAAGTCTTGAATTAAATGAGTTTAACATCCGTTGCCAGGGAGAAATGAAAAACTGGGATCACTTTCATCAGTACGGCAGTGAATTAATTTAGAAGTGCCAGAAATTAGGTCGTTATAAAACCGAAAAATAAAGTCGAAGACAAGACGAAGACGGAGACTTGGGAAAGGCCATAATTTATTATGGTGAATATCGAAATTAAAATACCCAAATTTCTATTTCATTCAATACATTGAAGATATCACTCCTTTGCGACAAAATGCTCGATGCCAAACTCTGTCAAATGCTAAATATGAAATTCAAGAACAACAATCTTAGTTTCGAAGTAGTTCCACTTTTCGGTGAGAGAGTCCATTAAACTGACGATGGTAGTTGCAGTGGCTTAGTGGTTAAGTGCGTTGGAATACTAGGTGAGGGGTGTCTGGTTCAAATCCGCCTCAGAATATTATGAGCAGCTTCTTAAAAATAAAATTGATTTACTTAATTTAAACCCTTCCATTTGTGTAAGAAAATATATCTCCGCACACACAATACTTCGAGAACCTGGGGGTTAGGTCCTGTGCAGGGTGAGCCAAATTCAAGCTTTCTTTTAAAAATGCAATAAAATAACCAAAATTAAATTTTTTCCATGGCCGTTTATGTGCCCCTTACGCCTTATAAAGTGTGATTCATCGTGAGGTTTGATTTATAATGTAAATTAAAACACATAAATTTAAAAGTGAACTTAAAGTTTATAGTATCGGCTAAAAGAACAATTCATGTTTTTTTTTTAAATGATATCATGTAAATTTTGACCACGACTGCGCCTGAGGTGGTCCATTCGAAAGATAAAATTTTGGGCGACCCGTTCGAGCTTAGCGACTGGTGGCTACACGAGTAATGTTGGCTTCAGAAGCGTCAATCGTAGCTGGTTTATTCCTGAAGACCTGAGAGGTTAGACATCCCCAGAAAAAATAGTCTAAAGGTGAAATATGGCACGACCTAGGCGGCCAATTTACCGTACCAAGAATTGAAATTAAGGGCTCATCAAAATGAATTCTCAACAAGACCATTCTTTCACGCGCTGTATGGCTCGTTGCGCCGTCTTATTGAAACCAAAACTTACCGAGACCATGGGCTTGATAACGCTTGCCATTGACGTTAGCATTCTGATTTGCCTCATTTTTGAAGAAATATGGACCAGTGATTCCACCAACCCATAAACCATGGGCTCATTTAATGGATGTCATGGTAGCTCTTGGTACTCTTCGGGTTGCTCATCAGCCCAAATACGGCAAATTTGTTTATTAACGAATACATTGAGCCCGAAATGGGCTTCATCAGTGAACAAAATTTCACTATAAAATACGGGACTTTCATTGAGTTTTGAACTCTGATTTTGGTAATATAGCTGAACAATTTGGAGACGCTCGATGAGAGGACAATATTACCAAAGCAGTTTCATGCAAAGGTTTACTTACAAATCGCTTAAGCATCATCTAGGGTATATCAAATATTTTACTGATGGTATTAGTATCTTTAAAATTAGTATTCTATTTAGTATTCTATATCAAGGTTAAAAATAAGGCAAGATCTCCCAGGAATACGTGGGTTCGGCAATAACAATGAAAGTGAGGATATCATCCATGTTCTAGGCATGTGTTCTATTCTACAAGAGATCAGACGACTCTGCTTTGGAATGAGCAGACTAACAAGAGGCGATTACTTAGAATTCTGAACGGAGAAAGGCCTTGTTCGGCTCTATCAAATAAGAGGCGATAAGGGGCGCTCGGTGTGCACTGAATGCATTCAAACTACTGATGTATTTAATATACCCACTCTTTTATTAATCTGAATTAAATTTTTAAATGTTAACTCTGGCAGATGGAAATTACCCATACCATATTTTATTTTACAATTTTATTTAGCTAAAAATAAAAGACAACAACAAAAGTTTCCGTTGGTTCGTTGAGATAAATATTTTTAAAGTGAAACAATGACAGTTTATCTAAAATTGCCTTCATAAACATTTTGACTCATACAAATCCTTCAAACTGCTAACCACGCGTTTGGTCATTCTGGAAGTGCCTCTATTCTCCAAACTGACCACAATCCACTTAGCCAGATAGCCAGGAATACATTATTCATCGCATTGAACTCTCACTTTCCCCTCTCGATTCATCCTATGTTCTGACATTAATTCGAAAAACTAAAGGGTCCTTAAAATATGCCGTCATCCCGCCGAAAAAGCCAATCCACTCTTAAAATAAATTAAAATTCGATTTCAGCTGCCCAACTCTATAGCTAAATCCCTTCAGAAATTTATGGACACATACAGGCAGCCAAATCAAGCCATCATCAAGCTACCAAATTTTGTAGACCGCCATCTACTCTATATACGTAAGCCTCTGGCGTATAGACTCTCGGCGAAAAAGCAAAAAAGGAAATTATTGTAATCGTATTCTACATGACGCCAATAGCCACTACGATAAAAAGATAAATAGACGGATGTATGCGACGAAGTGAGAACGGAGCCGCTCTATTATTCGAAATCAATTTACTGTTGAAATAGTGCCAAGAATCTCATTTTTTAGCTTCGGGGGTAATTTCAAACCATTCACCCTCCATCGTGAGCGGCCTCTTCACCACCCCTTGAGAGAGATCGTATCCTGGCTGCATTTGCACTGCACAAAAGCATTTTCGTTTTCTATTTTTTTTTCGTTAGGTGACATAGGTACTTTTCACGCGACTATCAGCAGCTTAGGTTGTGAGGCGAAGATCTCCTTTCCCAATGACTGAGTGGGTTAGTAAGCAAAGGACGATGCCGCACGAATAAGCAACAACAAAAAAAAACCCAAAAAGAAATGCATTTCAAAATCGTTTCGTTTTCATTTCCATACCAAATGTAATGGCCTGAATTGGCTGCCTGCTACTGGCTTTCCGACATGCCAAATAGATAATTTCCCTCTGCATCACCTTCAGAGAAAGGATATAGAATTCAATTATAGAAAATTATATAGAGAGAAACGAAGGTATGGGAGGATTCTTAGCGAAGAGACGGAAGGAAATTATTCCGAGGAGGAATTAAGTGAGGGTGAGAGAGAGTAATTTTAATGAAAGTGTTATTCGATAAAAATCTCGACTTCCTTCTCTGGATGGAACAGTGTCGTCATCATCATTGCATCGACCTAGAAAACAGAGACACTGTAAAGCGTCGTTTGGATATACATAGCTAAGCCCGAATCCAATGAAATTCCCTCCAGCTCTTTTTTAGTTAGACACAGAGAGACAGTGTAGACTGGGTCCGCTTCGGATAGACGTCGATATGCCGGTCTCCCGGAATAGGTAATTCCGAATTTAATTAATTAAGCCAAGATAGTCATGCGATGCCAACAATGTTCCACGAAAGAGTGATTCGTTCTTTTCCATTCATCCTCATTCATATGGCTAAAGGAGGAAGGATGTGTGTCTGTTCATATGCAACTAGATCCAGAGAGCAGAAATCATTTTTAATGACATTCACCGCGGGGGACGCCGTATCCAAAGTGTCCCAATTGTAAATGCGAGTAGCAGGAGGTACCTACACCATGTTGCACATGATGTTTAATTGTGACAAATTCTTGGAATGATTTCAAAAATTCATTCTCAAGCTCTGTGTGCAAGCAAGACGACGACAACAATGACATGCGAACGAACACATCGGGACGGACAACGAATAGGAATTCAATTAGATTTTATTCAAATGATGTTGATGATGGGTTTGGCTGTGATATCTCTGGCAAGCGGCGAACAGCGCATAGATTTAAATTGGTTGACTGTGCGGAGACGAGGTTGGCATTTGGACTGTTGAAATGTCAAGTAGCTTGACAGAGGAATGTCTTTCCGAAGACAGTGGAATTGAGGAAGATTTTTGGTGAAGATAACCACTTGAATTAGCTGAAAAATTAACTAACTAATTGTGTAAAGTCGTACGCTTGCCATAGAGCAAGTGAAAAAGGGGGAAGGATCCTGTAATGGTCATTGTGAATGTCAAGAATGTTACGTATACGCCACCGAGTTTAAGAAGTCAATTAAATGAGATTTCCTTTTTCTGTTGCGACTTCCGACATTGCAGTTGTGGCATTGCGCACTACATGTGGGATGCCTCCACACGAGCTCGTTGCACTGTTCTGGCACTAATTTATAACCCAGCCTCTTTTGAAGGTCTCTAGATGATGTAAAAGGTTTCATCCGTGCTTTTCTCACTGAAAATGTTTTGTTCTTTTCGAATATTTTAGACGGACACCCTTTCAGGAAGTTTTTTTTAAGAACATTCTTGAGGAGCATTCGAAGGCTACTGCAACCTCGATTGTATAGAGCAAAAATGGCTTCACTTTTAAGAATTAATCTTGACCATGCCATAGACTGTAGGGGCCGGCAAGATATCCAAGTTTATCCGATCAAGACTTATATATATGAGTCTAGGTCAACAAGCCTCATAGTCTTGATTCCATTAAAGAAAAAATATGCGTCAATTATGTGAGGATTAATCCCAGAAGTTTTGGCAAGATAGAAAATTTCATAAATCGGGCCAGAATGGTCATCAACTCTTGCGGCAGACACTTAATCGATATCAGTTAGAATAGAAAAAAATTGAAATAAATAATATCCAACAGAAGAACCAATGCTTACTTTTAGCAAATGGCCATCGAAAAGGCCTCCGATATATTTTTTCCTTGTGGCAGCGCTAGTTTAGAGATCATATTTATGAAACGCTTTACGAGTTAATTGCTCTGGTCAGTTAGTTATTATGAAAAATATTTAGTGAGGATAAAAAGATATAGCAACCCAACCGTTTCTCGAAAGTACATGTTCAGCGCAACAAAGTTCAAGATTTTACGATTCAAAATTTTATATTCAATTTTTCTGTTCAACAACCTTCAACAGAATGACAATATGCTCTGTATGCTTTATATTTCTTGAACTGTCTGACCCGTTAAAGCGGGTGAAATTTTTTAATAAAACATTTTGTCAACGCTTAAAAGTTACGTGCTGACATTATTGATAGGATCTAAGACTCAACATATCGAAATGTTGAACACGACACATAACATTTATACAAGACAGTATAATTAATATAGCTCTTTCACATTATATTTCTATTAATGGGTGAATTACTCATACCAACAATTTTATTATGAATTATAAGAGGTTGGTTTTCGAATAGAGAAAAAACTGACATTTTGTGGTCAAATCTGGCAAATCTAATGTCATTTATGTTCAGTTAGGTTTGCCATTTCATCATGAACAGGTTAAAAAATGAACAATCGTGCAAATTTATTTCGAAAAAAATAGATCAGTTCGCGAAGTTTCATCGCAAAATTTTGTTCAGTGATGAGGCTCATTTTGGGTTTTGCCGTACTTGGAGTGAAGAGAAACCACATGAGACCCCTGAAACGCCATTACATCTACAAAAACTGACTGTTTGGTGTGCTCTATGGGCTGGTGGAGTCATTGGGCCATACTTCTTCCGAAGTGATACTGGAGAGTCAGTTACCGTTAATGGAGACCGGCATAGAGCCATGATAACCGACTATTTTGTTCCCGAATTGGATGGCATGAATGTAAATGCGATGTGGTTCCAACAAGACGGCGCTACATGCCACACAGCGCACATCACAATCGATTTATTGAAAGAAACATTCGATGAGCGCATAATTTCGCGGAATGGACCTGTCAATTGGCCACCAAGATCGTGTGATTTGACACCATTGGATTATTTTCTTTGGAGATATGTGAAGTCGCTCGCCTACGCCAACAAACCAGAAACGTTAATGGACCTTAAAGCCATTATTAGTGGCGTTATTGCCGATATACAGCCCCAAATTCTTGAAAATTTTTTTGGAACTTGGACCTCTAGACTTGTCTTTATTCGAAAATTAATGGCATAAAATTATCCTTCCAATAAAGCCAAATTGATGGACATTAAAACTATTTTCTTGTGTTTTATTTCAATTCGAAGTTCTATACCTCTTAAAAACCCTGTATTTCTATTAATGGGAGAATTACTCAATACCAACAATTTTATTATGAATTATCCATAATTTCTTTGAGAGAACGCTAATCGTCGATTGACTCGTATTTGAAGTAGTTTGAAATTATTCATTTTAAATAAATTTTATTTTATTCACATCAGTTAATATCTCTCTCGAATATTCTAACTATTTATTTATAAAATAAATAAATATTAGGCGTAAGCAGCCCACTCAAGACCCAAGCTTCTTCAACAACTGTGTGTGCGAAGATATATTTTTCAGAAATTTTTTTGCCGTTCTGCTTAAGGAAAAGACATATATATTGTGTGTATTTCGAGCGCCTTTGTTTGGTTTGTGTGTGGTCTTTAACTTGATGTAGCTAAGCTTTGATGGGAATTATAAGGTGAGTTGTAGCTGAAATATACTCAAAGCACTACTACCTTAAACTATTTTTTTTGTCATTTTGCATTCTCTAGCATTTTTGAGAGACATGAAAATTGAAAGAAAGCTCAGTCTTCTACCCAAAATAGAAAAAAAGAGTCCACAATATGGTTTATATAATTAAATATGTATATTTCGAACAACAACAGTAAGCCTTCAAGTTACCATAATGAACACAGAACTTCATCTAATATTGATGCCTTCAGCCTTCAGTTGATTCTCCCAAGTGATAGAAGGAAAGACGCAGACATTTTGCAAATGCCCGGGAGCAGTAGTTTGATCTGTCTGCCACTGAATCTTGTGTGAACACAAAGAACAGACACATTAAACATTAAATTTTGTATAGAGATATAAATGTGGCCTATTTAAGACAAAAAAAAATGTCACTTGAGTTGAACTCCTCAAGTGACATTTTTTTTGTTGACACTATCATTTTTCGAGTACTTTGGCGGTATATAAAAAAATCCAGAATTAAACAGCCTCAAATAAAGGATAACTAATTAAGTTGTACCCATTCAAATTAAGCTAAGAAGTACGCCCCCAATCTCGTGCTAAGATCTCATGATATACCTACATGAATCACTTTATCGGGTTTTCAACAAGACCAATATACGCAGACATGGTTAATTTCTGCACCTGCTTCCTTTGATCTTCCAAAAAAAAATACTAAAACATTTGCATATATACTCTAAGCAACAGCGCTTGAAGCAAACTCCTTCGTAATTAATTCCTTTGTTCTTCTTACAACAGACGTTTGTGCTTTCTGTAAATGGAACCATTTGCTATGTACATTTGTCAAAACATTAAATTTTCATTTGCTCGTCTCACCCATGCGGTCGTCCACAAGTGCCTCCAATTCCATGAATATTTTTCATTCCTTTTTACTCCTTTGATTTTCACAAATGCCCTTTTTCACATTTGTATACTCCTTTTGTTTTGCGTGCGGTTTCCACAAGGCGCAACAAAAAAAACAGAAAAAAAATCAGAAATCCACTCTCTCAAATAATGCTGCTTTCCTGGATACAAATTGTTTGAGATTTGGTGTCGGCCAGGTTTTTCGCCGCCAGCCGGCTGGCCGATGCACAATGTTTCTTACACATTCCCCCAGACGCGAACAATGTGTTACACAACCCCTATGCGCGCATGAAATCATCATAAATTATGATATAACTACAGTTTACTATAATATCCTTTTTTTTACCCCCGAAAGCTGCTGTACCACAATATGCCCCCGTTTTTGGGAGTACTTCACTCCAACAAAATATTTCTCTTCTCTTCATTAATTAATTCAAAATGTTAAAAGGGTGGGCAATGGGAACTGGTAACTGGTAACTGGAAACTGGGAAGCGGAGAGATCTAAAATTGAATTCCATAAATTCATTTGTTGTGTGTTGGGCGGGCAGATAAATTGCCTTCGATTGCGCGTTTATATTATTAAAGGAAAATCGATTTTTTTAGAAAAGCAAAGCGGCCAAACATATATAGAAAAAATAGGAAAACATCATCAGCAAAGCAGAACAATGAAAACCGCACAATCTTGCTCCCTGTAACATTGTACATTCATGTTGCAATCGATTTTGAACAAATGTTTGTTTTACTCTTCTATTTTTTTCGTTCTATTTTTCTGTTGTAATTTCTTGTTCGTACATTCCCATTTGCTTGTTATTACAATGTGACTCGGGCTATTCGGGCTAAAAGCCGCCCGCAAATAAAAAGGCGAACAAAAAAGACACAAAAAGCGGTTGGTTTATTTTTTATTTGTTTTGGCGGATAGTGCCTACTTGCATGGAGCTGGGTGGCTAGGATACGATTTGATTGTAGAGGAAATGTATAACTATGACTATAACTGGTGAACAGTGACCAAAGGGCTGGGCTTCCATTCAGTCAGTCAGTCAGTCAGTCAGCTAGGTCGTTGTGAATAGATGGGTTCTTTCGATACCCTTGCCTTTGCTCGCATAGACCATGTTTGGTAACGAGCAGTCGTAGTCATCCTCGTCTACTTCGTTTTGTTTCGCAGTTCAACGTTAATTGAAGGTTTTTGAAATTTTAACGTTTGCACATCTAATTTCACTCGATGAACATCATCATGACCTATTGAGTTGTTCAAGTGCTCTTAGAAGGGGACCAAGTCGAGGAGATACTTGCTAAGAGTGTGTGGAACAAGAAATGGGACAGATTGAAGGAAAAATTGTGATAAAAATTTAGCTTAAAATCGAGGACGCTGTTAAGACCAATTTTTTTTATCACTCATTAATGGAAATATGTTACAGTGCGTGGGACTTTAGAGAAAGGGATTAGTGAATAGGAACTTTTTTAAATGAGATCTCCGTCAAGCTTCGGGGGTTCGAGGATTGAATTAGGAACATATCTCATTTGGTTTTGAGATATAGAATTTTTAAGAAACCAGCGATATTCGAATTAATGCAAATTTTTAACTTGCAGGTCACATTCCTAAATTAAGTTATGTTAAACACAATTTTTTGGAGAATTTGGTGTAAGAGATTTCTAATCTAAAATGTTCTAATAATCTAAAAAATTATGTTATATCAATTAACTTGAACGTGACACATAATGATAATTTCAATTTGTATTCTTTAAAGTAATATGACAATGCTGTTTAACTATTCTTTTTATGTTATATTTTTATTGTTGTGAAAGGACAATGAACATAGAAACCCTAACCTCCTCGACCCGAGCCGAAAATTGTTAAATAAAGTGGACGGATCTTTTACATCTGAGAAGGAGAAGCCTCTGGAACTGCTCTTTTAAACATACTTTCCCGGATCCACTGAGGTTGAAGTCTTAATCCCCCAGGACTTCTGTGGACTACCCACCAGTAGTCAAATTGGAACTCAATACATGGGAACACCAAATGCGTATATCCCAATGGAACTCTATCCAAGGATTACGACATACTAAAAATATTATTTACTTTTCCAACAAAAAAAGCGCTCTTCTTCTTTTCTGGTTTGGTTTTCTTTATTTGGTTTCTGCTATTCATATAGCCACGAGGTGTTTTTTAACTCCACAGGGTCCCGTCATCAATACGGTCACTTCATATGTGTTATCGAAAAGAAAGATGGAAAGAAGATGATGGTAACTGGGCGTGATCTTCGGCTTCCGTTAAGTAATGAAGAGATTTAATTTCGAAGTAGGTTTTTAGGTTGCATTTAATAGGCACACCATGGCATGGTCTTGGCTTAAGGAATGGTGCCACAGATCCTTTCCTGACCAGTTAATTAGATTTCGTATTCTTAAAGTAAACACTGTGCCGTGGCATCCAGATAAATTGGACTCTGTTGGGGCTAGCTTGATTTGTCCTAATCAAATTTTGATTAAGTAATTTCATAGGCATTAATAATATGTAGTACCGCCTTACTGTCGAATAGAATTCATACATATATTTCGCTCCCTTTTCATACTCGCATTGTTGGAGATTCTTTAGTCTTTTTGTATACTCCAGTTCCAACTCCTTCATTCGTCCTTTTGAGCCGTCCGTACACGAGGCTAGTGCATTTTCTACAAACGTGGGTTTATTCGGTTCCTAGTTCTGTCGTTCTGGAAATGAAACCTTGACGTTTTGACTGAAGTTGAATTGATTAAGACATTCGTATCTAGCCCAATAATTAAACTATTCTTTATTGATAGACCAAAATGGCACACACGATCCAGATAGCTCCGATAGCTACACCTGCACCAGCCAAAACTTATTCCGTACCAATTAAATTGATGTATCTTTTCTTTCCCCACTCCATCTTAGCCATTTGCATTTAGCTCATCAAGCTGATAATTATCATCATCATCAGGAGCAGCATCAAAATCAACCTCAGCAGCAGATCCTTCTGCCAGGACTCTCAAACCAAAAGCTCAAATGAAAATCTACAGCATATGTTTACAAACTAGACATTATTCCATTAGAATGTCCTCTCTGCGTCATCCTTACTTCTTCGTCTTCTTGTTTCACTTCTTCCACTTCCACTTGTTAGCAGCAACAATAAAAAAACCTTCATAAACATACATTCACATCCGCCGTCGTTTTTAAGCCTGGACACATAAAATGATGTGCGAGACATCCACAGTACTACACAGAGCTCTAGCAAATGATTTTAAGTACAGGACCGGTGAAGTGAGGTGTTACGACGACGAGGATATAGAGCTGCTGTGGTGATGACAAACTGAAACAAACTACATTCGTCGTCGGATAGCTTGACTGGCAGAGGGAAATCACCAAACAAACTGTACACAGTATACAGTTGTCAGGATAATAATAGAATAGCAGAGCCTAGTGGTGCATTCGAAAACAAACAGAGGCAGAAAAGAAAAATCACCCACACACCCATATAAATGTGTGTTGCTGTTTTTTTCTCGTTTGACTCTATCTCTCCTGAGTAGATAGGCTGAAACTGAGATTCCACCCAACCCATTTTACCCACTTATAGATACACAGATGCAGAAGACTGCTGGAACTGTAGGTATGTGATAGGATTGTAGGGAGGTTAGTTGAATGTGAAAGGATACGCTACCCTTCCTAAACATAAAAAGAGAGAAAAAACAAAAATGCAAAAAAAAGAACAGGCGAATAAAAGCGGAATGTGTAGCTATAATGGGCGCGTCTAGGCGTGAGCCAGTTTTCAACTTTGGTGTTTGCTCTCTTCTTTAAGCGAAATTATTTGAATTCAAATAGCACATTTGCAAAATTTATAAACACACAGACATTCCATTCATTCGTAATCATAGAGTGGGAGGCGGAGAAATGGCTGCAAAAAATCAAACAAAAACAAAAACAAATGAACTGGGAACATAGCCAGGGACATGGACTCAACTGATATGACCGTTGAAGACAGAGGAAACTGGGATGTGTGGAATTATTGGTTAATTGGGAGGAAAATTGACAGACCCATCGAAAACGGCGTTGGCGGTACATTTATTCGACTTTTTAAATTAATTTCCAGTTTTTTTTTTGTTTTTGTCGTTATTTCTATTTGCATATGTTGGGGCGTAATCTACGTTTATGGGTTACCAAGGATAGGAGAGCAATTTAGAATTTAGCGAAGAGCTTTGTGTATTTTGTTGGATTAAATGGAAATGAATATACAATTAAATGTTTATTGAAATATTCTCCTGTGACGAGGGAGCATCTTTTTTTTTAAATTATTGTAATGGAGACCGTCGCTTATATATATGCGCAGATTATCGGAATTGAACTTTAGTAGTGTACTCAGTAAGGGAGGATCAAACTTAAATGCAACGTGCACAAAATGCTGTTCTCTTTGGTGACCTAAAAATCCCCCTAAAATGTATAAACAATTTGACGCAGGGCGGATTTTTATAAAGTAAAGTCAGTATGAGTACTTTGGAAGTTCAGGTCCTTCACGATAAGCTTCTGCAATATGGGCTTCAGAATCGGTGCAAATAACTATTTCGTTTTAAAATGCCTCAAAGCATATTGGAATATTTGGAAAATGGTTTAAGAATCTATTACCCTTTTTCGAGACGACAAGGACAGGACAACCTAACTTCCGTTACAAAGACCAAGCAATAGCGGATGCCAAAGCACTTGGTCCGGAAAATTAGAAGCAGCATGCACGGGATCGTAAAGGATGGAAAGTTGTTTTATATCACAAGCTCTTCACGGGTCGGAAGCCCGGTTAAGTCCAATCGCTACAAACTATTATCATTTCCTAAAATTTACTGAATAATTTGGTTTAATTATATAGAAATAAAACCTAGTCACATTCGAAGCTTTGGAAATCTGGAAATTTCGCTTTATTTCACTTCGACCATTTTCAACGTGAATTTATTTAAAAAAAAAAAAACAAAGCGGAATATTCGTCTGATATACATTATAGTGGAAAATTTATGTAGAAATAGGATGCCCTTAAGCAAAAAAAATGTAAAGGATAAGTTTTACGGCTTCAAAATAAGGATTGCTTTGCGTAAGACATTCGGTCAGCACAAATTATTTGATAGATAGGTATGTTTTCACGAAGATATATATATTTGGAAATATGAAATTCTGTTTAGCAGAAGATGGATTTTAGTTAAATTTCTCTGTAAAATTTTTCTGTAAAAATAGGAAACTTGCGACGAGGACGACACAAAACAAAACACACGGTCTTTCGCAAAATGCAGGTGATACACAGACAACAGATAAAAAACTTACGCATATTGACACAAAAAAACACAACAACAACAAATGGATGGGGTGGTTTTCAACAGCCTACCATGCGACCAGTTAGTTGGGCACTCTTTTGTTGAGCTACGGCGCTTGTGCCAGAAGCAGTGTAATGATCGTATGTATTTACTTAAGATCGAAAATTTTAATCGATTTTTCTCGAAAACGAGGGAGAAGCTAGTCTTACCATTTTATCCTGATACTCAGGGGATGCTACCTTAGAATATATATAAAAATTATCGAAATCCGTTGTTCCCAAGTTTGATACTACCCTTGTAAGTAAGAACAGACGTAGTACAGAAGTACCGGGTGATTTTTTAAGAGGTTTAGAACTTTTTTAAAAAAAAAAACACAAAAAATTCGAAAAAATGAATGAAATATTTATTTGAATCGATAGTTTGAACCTTGCAATTTAATGTTTAAAGATAAATTCATGCAAATGTTGACCGCGGCTGCGTCTCAGGTAGCCCATCCGCTGAGTCCAATTTTGGCATACTCTTTCACACATATCGGCCGGTATCTCACGAATGAATGCATGGATGTTGGCTTCCAGTGCGTCAATCGAAGCGGGCTTGTCCCTATACACATTAGCCTTGGCAAACCCCCACAAAAAATAATCTAATGGTGTCAAATCGCACGATCTAGGCGGCCAATTGACCGGCCCGAAACGTGAAATTAACTGTTCACCAAACTCGCCTCGCAATTGCGCCATTGTTTCGCGTGCTGTGTGGCATGTGGCACCGTCTTGTTGAAACCACATATCATGCAAGTCGGGCAAAAAAAAGTTTGTTATCATCGCTCGGTAGCGTTCACCATTGACAGTAACGCTGCGATTCGCATCATCTTTGAAGAAATATGGCCCAATAATGCCGCCGGCCCATAAACCGCACCAAACAGTGGCTTTTTCGGGATGCATTGGTAGCTGTTGCAATGCTTCTGGCTGATCTTCACTCCAAATGCGGCAATTTTGCTTATTTACGTACCCATTCAACCAAAAATGAGCCTCATCGCTGAACACAATTTTTCGATAAAAAAGCGGATCCTCGGCCAGCTTTCCAAGAGCCCATTCGAGCACAGTACGTAAACGTGTTGGTGGTTTAATGTCCAACAAAGTAAATTTGGTGCGAAATTTGGTCACAATCTTCCGAATAGACTGCTCAGAAGGTCGAGAATGCCGATCATAAAATGGAAGCAGCGCGCGATGAACATTTCGAACCGAGCACGAATTTTGATAGTAAAATTCAATAATTTGCAAGCGTTGTTCATTTGTAAGACGATCCATGGTTAAATTGCAAACCAAACTGAAGCTGTTTGACAGTGACACAAGGTACTAAACACACGTCAGCTGTCAAAACCAGTGTTGCCAAAACCAAACCAGCTAAAAAATCATCCTTTATAATGTTTTGTGGATTACTTATGAAATAATATTATTCAATCGTGGAAATATATGCATCAAAAAATTGAAAATGTGTGCAAGCTATTTTATTTTCAAAATATTACTACGAATATGAAAACAAATTTTTGTTCTATGCTTCAGAAAAGCTTAGGCATATCTGGGTTAACCTCAAGATCAGGTTAGCAGCAAATGATTAACACAGAACACTTTCTGTTGTTATCAAATTTTCTGTCCTTCATCTCCTTGGAGTTTAAAACTGAAATCATTGAATTTGTTGAAAAGGTCGGTCAAAGGGATGACACAGGGATGGCACAAAAAGTACAGCACTATCTCCTGTTGTTGTGTTAGAGGTTCCAGATGTTGAATGACACAATGAACAGCACGTATATAAGAATTTTTCCTTTTAATATGAGCAATAAGACCTTTATATTCAACAACCATGGCTGGGGCGCCATCCGTAGCAATAGCCAAAATGTTGGATCATGGTATTCGTTTTTATGTGAGGAAGTCTTCCAACTTTTAAAAGATCGTTCCACATTTTGTGTCGAGCGGATCAACGAAGAGCACGAGCTATAAATGCCCCCGTCGGAAAGGGGGGGGGGGGGTGTGAAATCTCAAAACACAGTTGTCATAGGCGCCTCTGTGGTCACGTCACCCGAGCCCTATTCGCACAAATAACTTTTGCGACACTTACATTGAAATTGACTTTTTAATAACAAATTGTTCTTAAATCAATAGCTCTTCGTCTAATTAAATATTGAATCGGTAATCATCATAGCCATAAAGACCAAAATTGCTGTAATCGAAAAGAAACACCTTACTACAAATGAATTTAGTAAAAAAAACATAAGGAAAGGCTACAGTCCGCTTGGGGCGAGCAGTATGATACCCTATCCATATCCCTATATTCCCCAAAGAAAAAAGCATTAAGAAGATGATGGATAGCATTTTATTTAGTTCTATTAATTTAAAAAAAAAAATTTTTAAAAAACGCCCCCAAAAAGTGGGCGTGGCCAAAAACTTTGTATGAAAAACTTATAAAGGAGGGCAGTGCCTACATATCTTGTGAAGGTTGTAACACTCTATCTCTCTAACTTCAGCTTTAAAACGGTTTTTTCTAAATTGTGGGCGTGGCAGTGGTCGTATTCAAAAAATGTGTATACTTAACCATTTCGGAGCCCTAGGCAATATGTGGTCCAAATTTCAGCTTCCTAGCTTAATTTTAAAGGCCTAAAAATTGCGTACGGACGGACGGACGGACGGACGGACATTGCTAGATAGTCTTAGGATTTGGTCCTGATCATAAATATATATACTTTTATGGGTCTACGGCGAATAAGGGTCTAAGGGGTGTTACAAACTATGTGTCAAAATTAATATACCCCATAGGATAGGGTATAAAAATGTCCTGTAAAATTAATGTTTGGTGCTTACTTTAAGGACTCGAAATATTTGTTAATTTTTAGCTTTAACTTAAATAAAGCCTATTTATGCTTTAGGCTCAAGGTGAAGAATTTGCTGGGCGTACGCATAATTTCCCGTGGGTGGCCTGGTTTTTGCTGCATTTGAAATTACAAACTAACTTGGGTCACCTGTACCTCCCAACATCGTTGGCACATAATGTCATAATGTTCTTTAATACCAGGTCAACGACAACTTTCGAATTGGCGTCGCAGTTTCAACTTCCCTGCTTTCCCCTACATCAATTTAGTTTCGCACTGTCAAACCGAAACAAAGTTGCAAAAGAGCTCTTAAGCGGTGCTTCGCGGTTATTCGCCGAATTCCACTTGAAAAAAAGGGAAAAACGCAAAAACCTAAACTGCAAAAACCTAAATGGCCGCACTGGTAAGTGTGCTGGACTTCTGACCGAGGGGCCCGAATTCTCCCTTAATCCGACAAGCATCCAAAAGTTCAACTCGTAATGATCGAAAAATTTCCACTTGAAAATACCATAAAATTTTACGTCTTCTCCACCATTTGCAATATACTGGGTTCTACAACAGGACTGCAACACTCTGCTCATCTGATTACTCTCTATTTTAAAGATTCTGTAACTTTACATGTCAATCACATTTTCAACAAGATGAGTTCCCCAAATCCAACAACATCACCCTTTACCATTCTCTAATAGCTACCAAAATCAATGTCAAGTTCAAAGTCCAGAATTAAATTGAAACATTTCCTAAAAAAATAACCACCTTAGATTCCAATCGCTCTGCAATTTTGTGAAGCCTTCGAGTTTCGTCTCAATTTTTATTTCATATTGACTGTTGCCTTAAGGCCCTTCAAATGCGTACTTCTCCAAACAAGCGCTTCGTTATGGAAAAATTTGACAATTGCTAAAAATGTCCTCGAAATAAGTAAACCCTCTCAAGTGGTATTCAATGAACTTGCGAAAGGAACGCAAAACATAAAACGCGACCTGGGAATGTTCGCTTCAATTTGTACACCTCTTATCGAAACGGAACAACTTGTATACATACTTTATGACTATGTAGGTATATAAAACCTTATTGAAGAAATTTTCGTTCAATACAAACGGTATTCCTTGTATGACAAAAAAAGGAAAGAAAAAAATGTTTAAAGAAATTTATTACGAAAAGGCGTTTTTGAGACGCGCGAGAACCAGAGCATAAAAATGTGAAGAAGAAAAAATTCGGGCGTGAGTTTGAGGCTTGTATACTTCCGCTAAGGGTATTCATCAAATCGATAAGGGGCCACACATAAAAGTTTACCATATAATATTTATTTTTGTGTAGACAGACATCACGACGTGTGTTCGTTCAATTTTGTTGCCATTAATTTTTAAGTGGCGGCAGAAGACGGACATTTTTCTTTGCAGTGTTAGGTAGGTAGGGCTTCGAACACTGTCTTTCGTGAAAAATTAAAAAGGGAATTTAATTTACGGCGGAAAAGTGTGTGTTGGATTTTCAACACATCACAGGGGATTCTGTTGTTGCTTTCTAAAGGTGAAGTGGGTATTGAATCCCTCATTTTTAGGGTTAGGAGCCTATACATTGACAGCAAAACTATATAATATTCATAAAGGGGTTGTATAAGGTATGCGAAGGGTTTATGAGGTTGAGATTGGAAAACTTAACCTCATGATTTTTACACAGGCCTCTAATTACATTGACTTATGCTGATTACTTTCTTTCGTTTTGGCTCATTAAGGAAAGCCCCTGTAAGCCTAAAAAAAAATACATCTTCCATCAAACACACGGAGTAGAGGACTCAAAAACTTCAATTGCAAACTCCCTTACTTAGTTGCAAGTGAAACGGTGTCTCTTCTTGGCAATTAATCATGCCTCAAACAGCTCAGAATACTTGTTGTTGAAGCCCTTATTTTCAGTATCCAAATACCAGAAAAAATAGGTGGCACATCACATCCCCAACGGTTCTTGTACACACATCCAGCTTAGACGAGTAATAGAGAAAAGAAAAGTTGCATCACATCTAGGCGACGACGACGACGATGGCGAGAAACACAAGCAGTGAAATTAATCATTTTAAAATGACAAGCGCACTCTTAACCGCTGTCGATTCTTCTAGGATACCACTATGCCAGCTTATATGTGTGCAAGAGGCAACGAACAAAAAATCACCCTCGTGAAACAAATAAAGCTTATAAGGTTGTGTTGCATGTCGTTAAACATTTCCACTTTCCACTTCCCGCATGTCCTACGCTCAAATTTCATCAGCAGAACCAGCAGTGTCATCCACATCCTTGATCACCATCATTCGCATACCATCCAGCCCGTACCTACTCCATGCTCAAGCCGCATGGTGTTGGTAATTTGGAATTCCAAGCTAAGTGGGTTTCATAATGTCATTACACCACATAACCTAAATACGCTCCTCAGCCAAACTTAATGAATTCGAAATTGAAACGAAATCAACTTCTGAGGTTTTTGCCATTTTCTGAAAATATATGTATCTACGATACGAATACTAGTATCTATGTGTTTTATTTTTTTTCCCGTTGCGGGTTTGAGGGGGATGCTGCCAAGCATCTCCTTCTTCTTCGTCATTCTGTGACGAATGAGGTTATGGCTTCTGATGATGTTGGAAGTGGTGGTAGTGCTTGTGGTGGTGGCAAAGTCATTCGTATACTAATGGTTATGAAATAGGCTTTGAGAGAGCGTGCCAAGTTTCTGATGTTTTTGTGCTAAGTAAATTGAAAATTTGCTCTTTTGAGGTTTAACTTTTCGTGTGCCTGTGGAAGGAGTTGATGGTGTGTACGAAGCGGAAGTGGTATACTGAAGATATGCGAATATTTGTTTTACTAGTCATCATCTTCGTCGTCGTCGTCGTCGTCATCGTAGTCGTTATCATCATCAGCAGCAGAAACAGAAGTAGCGACGCGACGCGCAGCAGTTGAAGTAGAAAACGACATGCATTTTGTTGGCGAAAAACTTTAACTCAAACGGAATTTTTTTGCGACCTTTCCGCGATGTCAATTTCGAGCGGGAATCTTTTGCTAACCTTTGCAAAACTTGCACACAAGTTGATTTGGGTTAAATTAACACGCCCAATGGATGGAAAATTAATTTTCAAATGTGGTTGTTTTGGATCTCTATTGACAGAGCAAGTCCTTGTGACGGGGAATGACTTAATTACATTCAAAAAGGTAATAAGATTCTAGAGGATGTTGTTTATGAATTTGTTGTGCTGCTAAACATTTAGAAATGTGGTGTACGCAAAATTGTATTAGATGTTTCTTTCAATTGTATGTGAGAAAATTGGTCTTCTCTAGGGCCACCGCTTTGCTGATTAGATAAAGTTTTTGAATGTGGCGCATTCAAGAGAATACCTGTATCTTCCTTCTTTTTTCGACTTCGACATCCCTTATGATGTAACATATCCTCAGAGGAAGGATTGGCAAAGCAACGCAATGATTAGATTGAATGAAAATGCTGTTTTTACTGATGGTTCGAAAACAGTGAAAGGAACAGGTCCTGGTATCTTCTCTGAGGCTACAGAGGTGCGAGTGGCTATACGACTACCGGACAGAAGTAGTGTCTTCCAACCATAGGTTCTGGCTATACTCAGGGCGCCTGAGACATCTACATCGATAGTCGGGCCGCTCTCAAGGCAATGGAATCAAACAACATCCATTTTGATACAGCTAGGAGCTGCCGCACAATGTTTAAACCATTATGCAGTCAGAACCGAGTGAGACTGTTCTGGGTGCCATGAGTCTGCTGTATTGAGGGGAATGAACAGACGGATAAGCTTGCAAGAATAGGGGGGTTACTTGTTTATAGTGAGGTTGCAGACATTGAACGCGCCGTCTGCATATTAATGTCAATCTACGATACTACGGTCACTTTTGAAAAGAAACGATTATAAAAATTGAGCGGGGCTAAGCTAATAACAATAAAAGAGATTCTGACAGGCCACTTTCAACGAAAACAGATATCTACAGATACTGCGGAGATCTGCATGCTGTAGAGGACGTAACGCATATACCGTGTGATTATGCGGTAATAGCGCGTAGTTGAAGAACATTTTTTAGGGAAATACTTTTTTGAAACCTTATAGGGAATATATGACATGGACTTAAAGGGTCTTCTAGGTTTTTGAAGGGAAATTGGTTGCTTTACTCCCTTTTGAATGTGAATTCAGCTGGTCCTCCAGGAATCGCGATAGGCGCGTTTTGGTGCCTGGTGTTGTGTGATGATATCGTTTTCCCCACATCCCTGTTTAACTTGAACTAATCTACCCTTATAACGTGGGAATACAACAGCTCAGAAGCTTGCTCTTCTTTAATCGATGGATTACGGGTTCAGCAAGTTATCAATCTCTTTTCCGATAGATCTCAAAATTTAAAAACAACTTTTGTCACACAAAGTCTAAGAATTCTAATAATCACGGGCAGCTTTAATTTTAAATTCTGTGATTTGGCCTGCATGTGCGTTGTATGCTTTCTTTAACAGATCAGTCCAGCTGCTGGAATAGTATAGGGTATAGACATCATCACAGGTAAAACTAGTTGGCCTTGAAGTGAATGAGGACAAGACAAAATATATGGTATTAACAACAAAAAATCATTTTCCCACCGACTGTTTTATTGCTACTTCCACCACAAGTGCTCAAATGAAAGAGCCAGTTGCATTCCACCCCTACAGCAATTCAACCGCAATACACGCCAAGCTAGGAATGAACAGAATAAGAGTTCTGTAGAGCAGTTTACCCTCAAGCATGTATTCGGACACAGTGAAATACAAGGATTCGTTACTTAACCGTACAATACGAATGTAGAATGCTCTGTTTTTCCTGCACATAACAGTTTACAGACATTTAAAACCAACGTGCATCGGTATCTCATTTTTTCTTATTCTTTACTTCCCTAATGCCCGCACTGTGTTACTTCTAGCAGCAACTTCGAGGTAGTTAAGGAGTTCATCTACCTCGGTGTAAACATACACTCCACGAATTACATCTTGGTGGAGATCCGTCGAAGAGTTACCCTAGGAAACCGCTGCTACTTCAGTTTTTCGAAACAAATGGGTTCAAAACTGCTAACTCGAAGGACAAAGTGCATGCTATACAGAACCCTTATTTTGCCAGTTCTGCTATACGGCGCCGAATGCTGGACGATAAAAAGGAAAGGAGAGCTAGTATTGGGATCCTTCGGCAGATATTTGGTCATGTATGCGAGGAGGGCAAAGGGAGGAGAAGATATAACCGCGAACTCTATGAGCTGTACAAAGGCGTGGATGTAGTCTTAAAAGTCAAAAACCGTCGACTACACTGGCTCGGACACATCAAGCGCATGGGAAAACAATGCTCCAGCCAAGACGATTTTCGCATATCAGCCCTCCAGGTTCCAGACAACAAGGAAGACCGAACATCCAATTGGTCTGGAGAACTAGACGCAGCGTGCCCGAGATCGCAGAGGACAGAAGTTAGCCGAATAAGTAACTCAGTAAATACTTTAACCCTGTGTATCTATGCAACTGCTTAGAGGCATATTAATGGATTCTGATAAATAAGGCCGCTCTTCTTTTGGTTTGATCCTCCTTTATCTAACATAATCTTACATAGTCTTAAACTTACATAATCTTAAGTTGTTATATAAATTTGTCCATAGCTATTCCGAACACCAGACAAGGTTCTCAAAAAGGAATCCAAAAATTAGAAAGGTCATAAAATCACAACTGAAAAAAACCGAATCTTCACTTAAGATAAGAAATGTTCCATATTGTGCTATGTATAGTTAAATCACTACATACCTATCTTAATTCTGCAAAACTGGCAAATGCTAAGAGTACCTGGGTTATGAGCAAAGGATCCCAACCCGATTCACAACCTGCCACCAGTACAATAATCATGTATTATAAAAACGTCAACATGTAAGAGACTCTATGATTTTAAATGATTCTTTTGACGGCATCATTGGAACACTGTAAGAACTCTTTGAAAAATAACTCACTCTGCTTTGTTATAGAACATGATCCCCTTTTATGTAGATTTTTGGCAGGAGCCCCATATTTTCAGTGTTCCAAAAATTGTCCTTCTACAAAAAAAAACAAAAAAAACATATTCACATCTTCTCGTAAGCCAGGATTCCATTCCTTAAAGTCGCAACCTCATTTCCAAAAATAAAAAAATTGCTAAAATTTCTCCCAAGTACAAACATTTATTATACCCATAATAACACATTTCATACTTGAGCTCTTGCTCACATCACATCTCCTTTAATGTACACAAGGACGTTTCTTTCATCTTTCGCTGTTTTTTTTTCTCTCATATTCATGCCCAATTTTTCACTCTTCTTCGCGAAAAAAACAGCAAAAAAAGGATATTAGCACAAAGCTACGCTTGTCGTTTTCCGCTCATGTAAACATGACAAACAAATATAATATATGTACAAACCAAACGTACAGACGATTCAAATTGTCCTTGAATGTGTGTGAGTGTAGTTTAAAGTATCTAAGCATTGTCAACAATAAACCATGAAGATGCCATGCAGATATTATATGTATACGAATAGCTATATAATATTTAAGGACAGGTTTTACGGCTAAAAAACATAAAGAAAGAAAGAAGCCAAGTAGGACAATCATACAACTTTATTTTAGTACCTAGCGATTTGAATGTGACACAGTAAAGTCGTGTATTTTTCTGTCTCACTCTTCATGTATGCATCAGCCATCAATCGCGTAGTAGGTAAATTTCAACTTATACGATTGCGATTATCTCGTAAAACTGAAAATACCACTTTAAGACGATAGTTTGCAAAACTTTCACCTCCGAAGTAAGTTTTACTGATCGTTTTGATAGTATTTTGGGCCGTAAATATGAGATTCAAAAGTTTTATGGCTAAGGAGCACAAACCGAAATAAGTTCTATGAAAATCGTTTAAAAAGACTGCTTGCAGTGGCTATGACGACGATGAGAGATAGTCCGCCATAAAATGCACATTTTAAAGTTTTTAAAGATGTCTTATCGGATCTAAAAAGTGATTTTGATGCATTGAAATACTTATGAGACCAAGGAATAATGGTTTATATTATGTCGCCACTATTCCTAATTTCTTATTCAATTATAAAGGGTGTTTTTTTAGAGGTATAGAACCTTGAATTGAAATAAAACACAAGAAAATCGTTTTAATTTTTGGCTTTATTGGATATAAGGATAATTTTATGCCACTAATATTTAAATATGATTTCGGGCATGTGCCCGCCGCGGCTGGTTCGAACAAAGACATGTCTAGAGGTCCAATTTTCAACAACTTTTTCAAGCATTTGGGGCTGCATGTCGGCAATAACGCCACGAATGTTGGCTTCCAAGTCCTCTAACGTTTCTGGTTTGTTGGCGTAGGCGAGCGACTTCACAGATCCCCAAAGAAAATAATCCAATGGTGTCAAGTCACACGATCTCGGTGGCCAATTGGCAGGTCCATTCCGTGAAATTATCCGCTCATCGAATGTTTCTTCAATAAATCGATTGTGACGTGCGCTGTGTGGCATGTAGCACCGTCTTGTTGGAACCACATCTCATTTACATTCATGTCATCCAATTCGGGAACAAAATAGTCGGTTATCATGACTCTATGCCGGTCTCCATTAACGGTAACTGACTCTCCAGCATCATTTCGAAAGAAGTATTGCCCAATGACTCCACCAGCCCATAGAGCACATCAAACAGTAAGTTTTTGTGGATGTAATGGCGTTTGTGGACGTAGCCATTCAACCCAAAATGAGCCTCATCACTGAACCAAATTTTGCGATGAAACTTCGCGAACTGATCTATTATTTTCGAAATAAATTTGCACGATTTGCAAGCGTTGTTCATTTGTCAACCTCTTCATGATGAAATGGCAAACCAAACTGAACATAAATGACATTAGAGTGGCCAGATTTGACCACAAAATGTCTCTATTCGAAAAACCAACCTCTAAAAAAACGCCCTTTAGCTTATGAAAGCATTAAAGGTGAACGGAGACCGTTTATTTCGAATAAAGGTGCAGCAGAACAACAACTTCATGGAAATAGATCCCTTCTACTTCTTTAAATACTAAATTAAAATGGAGGGAAAAGAAAAGCCGATGAAAGGCAGATCAGCTTATATTTAGGTAAACTAACGGCGGCATAGGTAGGTAGGTGCTGCAGCTTAGAAAAACCCAAATAACACTTTGTACCGTTTTGATACCGCAACTTTTTTTGACCTGGTCTAGATCAAGAAGCTTATTCATTCTAACGTCCTAGCCTGACGGCAAGGCCATTTACAGTGCTAATCGCTGTTAATATTTTCGCTATCTGTTAAGGAAGTAATTTGTTTTTGCTTTACTGTGGATGGGTTACATCCTTTTGATTAGGTTATTAGGCTATGAATTCTGAATAGATTTTTTCTTTGACTGCCCTGAAAGAAATGTAAATTTATTCCGCAAGAAAGCAGTAAAGCTAAGCCTTGCCTGAGTAGCTTGTCAGCATATTTGTTGCCATAAAAGGTACCATGCCTGAGACCCAAATCAAGGTAACCTAGAACTGATCAAGCGAAACCAACTCATCTCGGCATTCTAACACTAGTTTTCAGGTTATATTTACTGAGGGATAAGCCTTGAAGCAGCCTGGCTGTCGATGAGTATGTCTATTTGTTGTCTCCATTATATGTTAGTGGAATGTTTGCCAAGTAGTTCCGCCTGACAGTTTCCGAAAATCTAAAGGTAGGGTTTCTAGATATTCAGAGTTTCAGACCCTCACATGTGCATATTCCACAGTCCCTTTTCAAGCCGTCAATCTGAGTCCTCAGTCATCTGAGTTGACAGTCACCTGTTAAGTTGGACAACCTAATCTTATCGGGGATTGTACCGTTAAAGGTGGTAAAAGTTCTCTTGATAGAGGAAGCAAAATGTAGGCAATATTGCGGTATTTCCACAGACTAGCGCCCAGAACCTCCGAGACGAATCGCGTTTGGCTCTGTGATATTGGTTATGGAAAGGTCCAGAGGTAAAAGGTCCTAAACACCATCTGATGGTACTGACTGATGGTACGTGCCTATAGAATCTAAACAAGTCGTTCTCTGAACCTTGTTAAGTTTGCTTATGTTATAGGTTTTACTTTGAAGCAGCCACCGTAATATTGACCCATAATATTGGTTGTACCACGTCCCAATAGTGGCCTCTTATGACAAATATTTTATGCTCGTTTTTCAATGTTCTCTTCACAGTTGAACTTCATATGTAGAATTACTCATTGATACCTAGCGTTAAACGATAGGGAGATTTATGCGAAATCGGCTTTTTGCTTCAGAGTTTTACTAGGTTTAACACTAAAACCATATTTTTCACAGAAATGGATGCCAAGGTTGGAAGATTTTTCCCAATTTCACTTAATCGGAAGGAGACTTTCCTGATACCGGTATCGCCATATCGTTAGCCAACCACTATTATTCTTTCTCCGTCTAAACTAAAGAGCATTTTCTTCATTGCTATCAGCCAAAATAACGGTGTAATAACGCTGCCTTGACTTATCCTTTGGAAAATTTGGTTGTGAAGCTCTTTCTAGTGTGGCTTGAATGATTCAGGTGCTTATCATAAAAACAAGTTCCGTAAGTTATTTCAGAATTCAGATTTCAGAACCTTTCCTAAATCCAATATATTATCAAATACATATCTAACTGAAAATAATATATAAAGTTGCCACACAGTAGAATCTTGAAGGTGGCAGAGCGGCGGAATCTGAAGGAAGAATTACAGAACTACACAAATAAGGAACTCCTGAGATGACAAGTAGTCGAGTTTATATCCAATACTGCTATACTTAATTAAAAACGTACAGTACTGCTTATGGTGAACAGTATGATACGCTATCCATATCCCTATATGCCCCATAGAAAAAGGTATTATTATAGTATTATATTAGTAGTATTTTATTTCATTCCATGAAATAAAAAAAAATATATGTTTTTTATTTTCTAAAAACGCCCCCAAAAAGTGGGCGTGGCCACACATGGAAAACATATTGGCTAAATTGGCATTATAGTGAACAACGCTGAGAAGAAGTAGGCATGGCAAAAATCTTTATATGACAAACTTATGAAGGAGGGCAGTGCCTGCATATCTTGTGAAGGTTCCTACACTCTGACACTCCATCTTTCTAACTTTATCTTTAAAACAGGTTTTTTCTAAATTGATGTCTGTACACTTTACCTTTTCAGAAACCCAGGGAATATGTGCTCCAAATTTCAGCTTCCTAGCTTAAATTTGAAAGCCTAAAAATGCGTACGAACAAACGGATGGACGGATGGACGGATGGACGGACATTGCTAAATAGTCTTACACTATATAGCCTTAGGATACGGTATAAAAATGTGCATTGAAATCAATCAAGTGCAGTATTCGAATAGAAACAATATGAAGACGGTGCAGGGACACAACGATAACTGCAATACGTCCATTATGGACTTTTGTGTAATTATCAATTTATAGACATAAGTCGATAAGACATAGCTTACTGATGCAAACAGTACCTCGGAACGTACCTGGAATTCGTGTTATTCTTCAGCAGCCCTTTTTATTATGTTTAGCCGAACGAAAGATGGTAATGCTATGAACTTCGCCGAATCTACCTGTCCTACCAATGATCCTACGAAGTCGAAAAATAGTTACCACCTTAAATCCAATAAGCCAGCCAATCAGTCAGTTATCGAATTAAAGCCATCCATCCCGGATATCGTACATATGTGCAAAACCTAACCCATCTTTTCAGGAAACAAAACCAGAAATTCAATTATTTTCCAGTCACACTGTTTATTTAGAGTTAGTTCAGCTTCCCTTCCTTTGCGGGACTATTAAGTTCGTAATCGATTTTCCTCCTCATTCACTGGAAAAGTGCAAAAATCAAATAAACGTTTTTCTCTTTTCTCTTGTTCCAGCCAAGTAAATAGAAAAGAAGCGAGAAAAACCACCCTCACTACCAAACCGACGAACGGGCTTAGGGTCGTCAATTTTCTACAGCCTTTTTTTTTTTGTTACCATACGATAAAGGTTCCACGTTGAGAAACGATACAGGAAACATTTTTTGTCACGGCCCATAAACTTGTATACCGGCCGAAGGACCGAAAAATATATCACTCGAGGTTCCTTTTTCTCATCCCGTTGCGTCGCCTCGCATATAGAATTGCATGGCCAAAAAAATAAGGACCCACAAAAAAGAAACCCACTTCAGCGGAAAAAAGTCCTAGAGAGACGGCAAAAAACAATTGTGAGAAACTGGCGAAAACGGACATCACACGCGGATAAAAAAAAACAACCCAACGAAAGGATGAAGAGTATTAATTACGCCTCTTTTATGTACGAATTCACATGATTAAATCTGCGCCCGGGGGAGGTGGTTCCTCGCATAAGGTGCTGCTGTATACCATAGGCATATATTTTAAATACAGTATTGCATGTGATGTGCAGCTTATCCGGCCCGTCCTGAAATCTGGGCGTGTGGGAGTGGGTGTGTCAGTGTATGTGTGTTTGTGAATATGATGAAGCAGAACTGAAACCAACTCGTACTCCATTTTTGGGAAAAGCAACTCTAAGGGAAAAAGGGTATATCTATATATTTTAATTCATCGAATCGAAAAACCAGGATTTCGCCGAATTCGCAATAAATCGTAAAGTTATTAAATTCCTTAAATTGAAATTAAGAAACTTTTGTGCATGCGGAAACTTAATTATGCTTTTGAGGATTATGATCCACGAAGCGCGGTGGATGCTAGTCGTATAGTGGCAGTCGTTTGCCAGGCAGGAGATGTAGATTTGGATTGTTTTTAGCTTTGTTTCTTTCCCTTATTCGTGCTGCTTCTCGTATGTGCGAGGATATAATCCGTGCTTATGGTGAGAGAATATAATAGGTAGTTGAACAACTTTTGGGATTATGATGGAAGTTGAAGGTAAAGAAATTTTCGCTTACCTATGTGGTGTGTGCTGTGCCTATTCGGGTGCGAGTTTGAGTTTTGTGGAAGAAGAATATCCTGAGGTATGCGCGGTATGAACAAAGTTCTGTGTTTAATGAGCGAAGGCTTAAATTTCAAGCTTTTGACTTGTGGACAAGTTGAAGCAAGTGATTTATGAAAATGATTGTGCGAAAAGTTGGAATTCATATTTATAGAGTCTGGTGTTGTAGGAGGTCTAGAACATTTTATAAGAAATTGAAATAGGAAGGATCGAATGTTTAATGCCAATTATTCAACTCAATTATCAAGATCTTTTAAATACATATCAGCCTTGTAAATAAGTTCTCTCGACTGACGGACTGATTGACTGACAATAGAATTATTAAACTAGAAGGTATATTCCCTTAGCTCTGTAGACGTAATTTAAGCAGTGACGGTGCGTCATAGATAAAACACTGCATTTTCGTCTTATCTACATTTATACTGCACTTTGCACTTTGCAGTGTCTGTCTTCGCTCCACACAACATAAAATACTATAAATTAACTCAAAATATATCGAAATTGAAACAAGGGTAGATAGACACAATCCAGGCTGTCTACATTCCCTATGCAATTAGTACAGAGGCCCTTTTTCAACTTTTAACCCTTTTAAACATTTTCATATGAGAGCGAAATACACGTTTTCTGTAACATTTATGGATGCTACTGAAAAGGTTTTTGAAATGGTATTTGAGTCCTCAACATGTTTTTACAGAGAGAGTAGTCGTCAAACAGTAGTTAGTGGCTCTCGATTTTAACATTTAAAAGAGCGAGATGTTAGGATCCATTAATAATAATTAGACAAATAAACAATATGCAGTATTTATCGCTGTGGGTTTTATTTTATTTATTTATTTTGTGATTTACTTATACTCAGTAGGATTAACAATAAAATAAAAAAAATATAAAAATAAATAATGAATAAGCAATTATTTTCACAAAATTATGGATAAAATAAATCAGGATATTTAAGAACTCAAGGAGAGATACAATTTTAATTCATTTTTAAGTTTAGTTTTTTTGCTTAAACTTTGGATAAAGTAGGGCAAAGAGTTCCACGACCAGGTGGAAGTTAAACAAGAGTGCTGCAAAAGGATCAACTGAGTAGTTCTGTTTGAGGTGGAAATTATATTTTTTCTCAGGTTATTGTGACACTAACAGCTGTTTCGCGCTCTTGAAAGCCAGTATCATTATTAAAAACTTATTTCCAAAGTAAGTGCTGTTTTGCATAACGAGGGTTTTATGAAAAGAACTTTTGGCCGAAATGAAGCCTACTGTACGGAAGTTTGTGCAGAAAGTTCATGAGACTGGTGTACTAGTCGACAACACTCATGGTCCCCGTCGTCGCTAGGTACCAATGAATCCAGAGAGAGTGACAGTTTGGTGCGGATTGTGAGTGGTGGCATCATTGGACCATTTTTCTTCGGAAATGAGCCTGGGAAAAATGTTTCCTTCAACGGTGGGCATTACGGAGCCATGTTATTCGACTTTCTTTTTAAAATATATCATCCAAGCAGTCCGTGAGCCACGGCCCGAAACCACCATTAAGGTTTTGGAAAAAAATTGGAGTGATAGAATGCCCTACTGCGAATCCAGCTGAGGTAGCCACTTGAAAGACGTTGTGTTTCATAATTAATGGGAACGTTTGTTTTTTGTATAAAGCCATAATACAAGGAAAATATTTAATTTTGTTTATTTAATTGCATTTTTAATATGAAACTTTTATTTGGCCCATCCTATATAAGCAGGTTGATGAGTTTAAAGTATGTCCGAGAACAGGCAAAGAGTTTGAATCATGAGAAGATTGTCAAAGGTCAAATTATAAAGTTAGCTAGGCTAGAGTGATTCTCAATCAAATTCACGCAATCCAATCACATATCGCACAATACAATTAACATACAAGCAAGTATCATTATTTACAAATTTTTTAGGAGATTTTCTTTTTTTTTAGCTTCTTCTCTAGCTATCTGACGATGTTAGGATTAAGAGTTAGAGATCTTATCTTTCCACATTTGACTGCATCGCTACACCCTTAGGCCAATGAAAAGATGCTGGGGTTATTTTTGTAACCTAAGCTGAATTGCTTCATGTACAGCATTTAGAATTTGCATCATTAAACTCTTGGGAGTTTCTTCTTTTTTTTATTCTTCTGACGGGGGGAAAGGCCAGAGTTTCGGCCTTAATTTTAGACAGCGATCATTTTGACATCGTATTCATTAACGTTACTTAAGGATTATTGCACGATTAGAATATAGAAGGTACGGAAATTACAAGCAACATAAGAGTAAGGAGCACAGGAAAGTCATTATGTCTACTCTCAAAATGTTGGTGCCGCACGTCACTGAATTTAACAAAGTTTCTTGATATTGCCTCCGTTAGCACTTTGTATGGGGCTTTTTGCGAAATTTTTGAAATCAATCTCTATGGTTATCATATGATGAAAGAAAACAAACAAATATCGCCACCATTTTCAGGGGTGTTATATAAAATACATATAACATAATTGTTAAGGGTCCGTAGCTCCAAATCAGCTGAACATTTTAAATTGTGCTAAAAACGTGTTTCAGCTAATTTTGCAAATGCAAGAGGGAGTTAAACATTTGTTTGTCGATATCGTAAAATGCAATGCAAAGGCATGATCTGTCTTACACCCAGTGGCAGCGTTACTGTATGGTTGAACAAAATTACCATCGGATTTAAAACCAAGCACTCAATAATCGAACAGGTTTATAGAATAACTTATAAAGCCCTAGAGGAGAACAAACACTTTTTTCCTTAACGTCTCCCATGCTTTTGGATAATGTATGACAAACGGGATCGAAACATGAGCTAAAATTAGTCTTTTCAAAACAGCTATATGAGATACTAACTTCCTATCTAGCGGACAGACTCTACTTACAGAAATGCAAATACGATAGCTCGTTTATTAACCTCGGTACAAGCAAATGTGGCTTAATACTTAGGAATAACACTAGAAGCCAAATTAAATGGAAATCGCATGTTGAGAAGAAACGGAAGGAGCTCGTTGTCAGATATAATCAAATGCATTGGCAGATTGGAAACTATTCCAAACTCAGTCTGTATACAAGGAATTATTTTAGAGCCTCTCTAACATAAATCCATTTTAAAGCAACAACTGACAAAACTTAGCGGTGGTTTAAAGCAAAGGACATTTTGACAACTGAGCGGCGCGGTGGGCGCTTATAGGCCGCAGCTTGGGCTTTCTTACGAAGAGCTGTGTGTTTGTGTACCCTGCTGCTTCTCGAAGGTATTTGCATTAAGTTGGTCCTCCGAATTTTGTGACATCTAGAAATTGTTTCCAACCAGGGAAACGTTCAGTTGATGTCGACCATAGAACCATCAGTGATTTCTATACTAAAATACTTTCTCAAATACCTCAAAGAGTCTATAAGTTTCTGCATTTAGAGAAGATGTCTTTCTTAAAATTATGTCAGAAAATTATGAGCAGACGCATTAAAGCTTTCGATAAAAAGGCATCTCTGGAACAAGACAAGACTGACATTATTGTGGCTATGAAGCTATTGAAAAGAGTACTTTTAGCACGGATGCTGCAGGACCTCCCCAACAAATGAAAATATTTCTCGAATTCGGCCTTTGTTGAATCACAGTTGGCTGTTGTTTTCTCGGATGACCATGTAAGACTGAAAACTGTAGAGCGTGTGCTGTATTGTACATACTGAATGATTTTACTTAGGCCTATCATCCAAAAACTGGACTGCAGGCTTGAGTAAACAATTTCAATAAACTAAGTGAAGGCTGCCTACTTTTGGCATGAAGGACTCTGTGGTTTTCCTATCCGAATTTTTTATTTTGACTGAGTTGAACGTCACTAGTGCATCGAATATAAAGAATTAAATGCGAAATGCGCGCTTTTAGAGCGTTTAGTGGACATACGAATAAATTGAATCTCAAATTCAGGTTTTGTAGTTTGAGAAGCGACTCCGACCTAGTATTGGTCCAATGTACTTCCAGACCGAAATCCTCTATTTGGTAACTTATTGTTACTGCGTCTCTCGAGACATTTATCTCTATAAGCTCTGCATCTATTTAGATAACTTTTATGAATTTGAAAACAAAGGAAGTTCTTATGAGGGGTCATCTAAAATCCGCAAATTATTTAGCTAAAAGTGCTAACATTTGCCTTGGGCCTTGTATTATATGATTGTCAATACTCTCTACACAATTATCAACCTTTAACTAACTTCAACCCCTGTGTCATCTAGATACCCTTAATATTTTCACATAACTATCCAACTGAATGTCATTCCGATCTAAAAGTGAAGTCGTCTCTCCATTTTCTATCAAATTCGTTTTCCCAAACACAGACTTAGTTACATACCCTATCGACTTAGGTTAGCTTATCATTATCCTCAAATGCACTGATGTTGTCACTCCGACATCCTAATTGATCCATCACTTCTCCCAAGCACAAGTATAGATAGCGACCATCTATATATATAATATTTACCAACTGTCCCTTTTAGAGAATGTGTATCTTTGTTTACTGTCTTTGTCTGGCCAAATATAAAATTGATGAAATAATTGATGACCAAAAAAAAACAGCCCCTCCCTATTCAATGTACGAAAATAACCTCTCAAATAATTAAGATTGACTAAATGTAATATCATCGGGCTAAAATATCCCCTCCTCTCTACTCAACGAAATCTATTTTATTTGTGTCATGACAGACCACCAACCAACAAGCCATCCATACTTCATCATAATGTACCGTTGAAGTATACAGTATACACTTTGTACACTTTAGAATGACAAGTAAAGTGGCGATGGTGGAGCGATAGTTTGAAGCAGAAGACAAAGACGAAAATTCTATTGATTTTGCCTTTAAAAACAAAATCAGTCTTCGTTTCGTCGTCCTCTCATTGACTCCTAGACAACAGCACTGTGTTCCATATTGTGGCGGGACGAACAATGCGGTGGCATCGGTGGTGGGTTTGGGGTAGTCTCAACCGAGACGAAACGAATTTCAGGTCAGACACGACAGAGATAATGGTGTTTGCATTATGGGTTCGGGTTTTTTTTTCGATTTCGGGTCCTAGACCTCTTGCATGCTATGACTTTGAAGAAGTATTAGAATATTTATTTTCCAAAAGGGCGGACGAATTTAGATTGCTGGTTTGGGGAGATGAAGGACCTAGTTCTTGGTTATTTGTGAATATTTTGTGAAGTGTATTGAAGTTATCACATTCCGATTTGATACGATATAGTCGGTCGGTCGTCTAGCTCATATTTTTCAGGGATTCTCTTGGCATATTTGGCATATTTGACAGAGGCGCACTTACGTGTACACAGGATGAATTAAATAAGGTTGTTTTGAGTTATGTTCTGGGGAAAAACCTTTTTGTCTGATGAAACACACACTTAAAATGTACGCGAACTTCAAGGGAACTATATTCTGTCCAACATAAATTGGCAGTGCAGTGAGACAGGGATGTTTGCCTCTCAATTGTAATCTTTTGTTTTCGTTTAGGTGCTATTTTAACAAAAGCTCTTACAGGGTTACCGTTGTAATGATTTTAAATTAGCGAAAACTCCAAGAAGAATATTATGTAGGGTTACCATGCTTTTTTTGAGATTTAAATTTAACAAATTTATCTTTTTCTACATCACTAACATACGACGTAAGATAAAAGCCATGTTTTTTAAAGGTATTCCCAGTAGGCCTGATCTCTTTTAAATAAAAAAACAAACGAAAATAAAAATTATATACATTCAATTAAATAAACAAGTATAACAAAAATAAATATAAATTCATCTAATCAATAATAATATAAACAAAATATTTTTTCAATAATTTCTTTTTTTTTGTCGGCTATTAAGTCTTTGGAGTCTTTTGAAGCAAGATCTAAGCAAGATCCCACGATAACACTTAACATTTAGAACTTTTTTGAAACTCTAAAACCCAAATCTACTCAACAGAATCCCAAGAAAAAAAGCTGAACGAGTTTTAGCAAACGGACATTGGGAACTCTGAATGCATTCAATTAAATGGACGTTAAATAGCAGCAGATACAGGCCACAGTCAATCACATGTGCGCTGAATAAAAGATGTTAGATCTCTCAGATGCAATTGGAAATTCACCCTTTTTATGAGGGGTTTCTTTCAATTTATTAAGGCGCAAAAATATGGTACGCTACTGATTTAAAAAAAGCTCCCGCATAAGACGTGTACTGCCAATTTATGTTGGACAGAGTATAGTATAGTATAATTCTAAGAAACATATGTGTGGTAATATTTTTTAAGGCACAGTAAAGGTGCCCTTAATCCTGTTTCGCAAACATAAGACCTGAGTAGAGAAAGCTTAGTACAGAATTAAGTTTTCTGCTGTCAAGTGATGACTGATGTCACGAACATTGTAAAATATTGCTTACTTATTAAGGTGGCACTACAGTCCTGTGGGAATCTGGACCTCAAACAATAAGCCCCTCCAATTAGCGCGGTCTTTGGCTAACTGACTTCAGTTAACGATCCACAGAGCGGGACTGGAATTGTTAAGGTCTTACATACAGTTTCTTTAGTTGCTCTGATAAAAGAACTCTAAAAATCTAAAAAATATTGCTTTTGATTTCTGAAAAAATTTTGTTTTCCGATGAGAATTCATAGGCGAGGTAAATAAAGACGTCCCAATGCGACTTTCTGACCTATTCGGATTCGTCGATGTTTGATGTCCTTGCTTGTGTCCCTTCTTGCAAATAAAGGGTGTTGTTTTTTTAGGAGAAATATCACTTTGAAATGGAATAAAACAAAGATGATTTTTTTTAATTGACATGAAATTTACTTTATTCGAAAGATAATCTTCTTGCATTATAATTTAAATATGATTTCTGGCATAAGACCAAAATAGCTGATTCGGGAGTAGAGTGGAGGTCCAATTTTCGACGACTTTTTCCAACATTTGTGGCCGTATGTCGGCAATAACGCGGCGTATGTTGTCCTCCAAGTGGTCAATCGTTTCGGGGTTATAGCGACTTCACATATCCCCAGAGAGAATAGTCAAGCAGTGAAACTTTGCGGTTACCAAACGGTTCCTTGTGACATGTTGCGCCGACTTGTTGAAACCACAGCTCCTGCACATCGTAGTTGTTCAATTGATGACTGAAAATGTCAGTAGTCATGGCTTTATAGCGGTCACCGGACTGTAACGTTCTGGCAAGTATCGTTTTTAAAGAAGTACGATTATTTCACCAACCCATGAGGCACACCAACAGTCTGTTTTTGTGGATGTAACGGAGTCTCAACATGCACTTGAGGACTATCATCACTCCAAATACGTCAGTTTTGTTAATTGACGTATCTATTCAACCATATGTGAGCTTTATTGCTAAACAAAATTCGCTTATGAAAATTCGGTTCAACAGAAATCTTGTTTTGGGCCCATTGACCGAATCTATGCCTTTCTAGGTGATCCTGTGGCTTCAATTGTTGCACAAGTTGGATTTTTTAAGCACGCAAACCAAGTGGATGGACACAAATTCAATTCCTGTGCATGATGACGGATAGAGTGATTCAGGTCTTCCTCTAAGCTACGCTCTACAGCAGCGATGACTTTTTCTGTATGCACTTTACGACGTCTCTGTGGATGCGTATTATCATTAAGAGTAAATGTGGTACCAAAACGTTCCATAGTTAATCGAATGAATTGATCAGATGGACGATTATGTTGACCGTAAAATGGGCGTAGTGCGCCATATGTATTTCACACAGAACCATGATTTTCAAAAAAAATATGCACAAATTGAACAACGTTGTTCATGCGTCAGTCTTTTCAAGTTGAAATGCCAAAAAAGACCAAAAATAAATCACTTGACAGCCGACAAAATGGCTGCCAGTTAAAATAGTGTTGCCAACTTAAAGTTCTATACCTCTAAAAAAACGACCTTTACAATGGCTTTGTTGATCTTGCTGTCGTTCGAAGCAATCAGCTGCTGCCGAGTTTTCCTCATATATTTTGAACATTCCCCAACATTGCAAGCCATATGTAAGTACCAGACTAACAACTATGCTGAAGAGCTTCCTTTTAAGATTTGCGGAATTTTTCGGTCACAAAAGATAACAGACTATTATTTGCACTTTATCAACGACATAAAGAATAAAGGTTTAGGAAAATACATCGAAATACGCCCTCTAGGTGTCGACAAAGTGAATACGCTGCCAAGAATTTTGAGGTCGACTACTCATACCATATGCGCTTGCATAAGAGTCAGGTGGAATCATCCAGTCCCATACGCGTTGAGCTACAGCTCACCTCTAAAACAAATATTTAACGAAATAATGGTCATTGGGCCTTACTGCCTTAAAGTTAAAGCTCTTTATTGTGAACGTCTACCCAACCCATGGATGTTAAAACATTTACGGTTTTGTGGCTAAGTCATTGCCAGATGTTATTAAAAATTAATACAGCCGACGAGGAAAAAAAACAATTTTCAATAACATTCTTCTTTCTCCATTGGACACTACCATGACTACATGAACCCACCCACTCCCATTTGTCTGAACAAAATCCATTAAATCCAAATAGTACACCACCAGAACCAGTTCCCACGAATCACATAGTAAATCTTCTCCGATTTAATAAAATATTTGCCCTGTCCAATCGATAGAGCTTACATCCGTGACGCGACGAACAATCCAAGATACCTCTATTTGGGTCTGCCACAGAATCACTCATTTCCCACAAATAGATTGACGTAGAGTTTCTACTAAATACTTTAATAAATCATAGCTTTATGTATCTTCTGCTGTCACGTAAACAGTTTGTCATCATCATCGATCCGTTTAAAAATCCAGCTTCTTGGCTTTCATTTCACATTTGTATGTTAAAATATTAAACATTGCTTTCGGTCCTTCTCAGTCGACGTTGTCGCCTCCTTTAAATGCAAAGCAATGCCCAAAATCGATTTTCTTTCTTTCGGTTTTTTTTTGTCTCACCTCCTCACAACAATACGAACAATATCATCTTCAGCCAAAGCCAAGTTGTACGCCTACAATGATGACGAAAATACTTCCGAGAAAGAGCGACCTCCTTCTTCACTACTAATAAATTCCACTCATAAACCGAGATATTCACATGGACGTTTTGAGCGCGCTTTCATCCCTCAAACTCCCCCTTTTGAAAAATTTACCATCTCTAACTGGCTAACTGTCTGGCGGCAGCCGACAGTCTTCTGACTGACTGAGAATGGTTTGTCCTATTAAAACCTCTTTACATCGATCAATAAACTATTCAAAAGTTGCCCAAAGAAAAATGAGTCCCCCTCCTCACTAGAAAATGAAGTTCATCTGCATGTGGTAGGTATATGTGTATGTGTATGGCGGCGGCGTCTGTGAATGAAATAACGATGTTAAAATTTTCCATTTATGTAAATTCCTATGCTCATAAAGTATCCCACTGAACTTGAGATACACTTATTCGCATTCGTACCTTTTCACAATTACCTTACCAATGCCGGATGAATGTTTACCATCCGGTTCGGATAGGATGGCTACTGTGCTGCCTACCAAAAGTGAAAGGCAAACGAAGAAAACACAAAAAAAAATCGAAGCACCACAGAGATGATGTTTCGGCCTTTAGGGGCCTCTCTATTCTTTCTTCGACTTCTGGACCAACAACGGCCGCCATTTGCCATTTAGCAGTTTACTCACCATCAAAAATAAAGAGAAAGGGTTTTTCATACCTTGGGACTTTTATGTGCCTTGCTTGATCTACCCTCAGATGGACAAGACGAGACGATGACGACACGGTAAGGGATGCCGAGATGCTGAGGGTTTTATATGGACATTTACCTCATAAAGTTACGTGCACATAAAAATTGTGAAAATTCGTCCTTAGAATGGAAGACCAACAGAGGGAGCAAAAAAAAAACCTGCGCCTGAAAGCGAAGGATTCTTTATTATTCTTTTGGTGGCTGAGTGTTTGGTTGGTTGGGTTTACTTCGTCCTCTATGGTTTTTTGGTTTCTCCTTGTCGATCCTCTATAATAATACCTTCTCCGTTGTAGTTATTTTAGAGGGGACAAATGGTTTTATTTTTGTGCCTTGCCATGTGTCGTCTGTTTATGATATATGTTCAGCGGTATGTCGTTGCTTAATAGGGTTGCCAAATTACGTTATAAATTATTTTTAAGGTATGTGAACTCTAAGCGGAGAGAAGACGATGGGCGCATGCAATCGTTCGTCGTACTACATTTTCTGGTTAAAAGAAAATTGGCTGTGCGATTAAGATTCAAGTAAAATAAGGACACACCGCAGCCGCTTGGACGTAGAAAAGCGCTTTATGACACTTTAATGTGGCTATTATGGGTTAAGTCTGCTTAACTATTTACTATTTTACACATTATGGGATATTGTTAGGTTTATAGTTGATTTTACGCTGATTGTAGATCTATCACAACGAGAGTTGATAGTCGGTGGTAGGTATCGAATTTGATTGAGAGACTTTACTTACTTTACTTAACGGGCTCCCGACCCGTGAACAGTCCCTGCCTGAGATACGGCTGCCTTCCACCCTCTGCGATCCCGAGCACGCTGCTTCCAGTTGTCCAGACCAAGCGCTCTGGCATCCGCGATGGCTTGGTCTTTAAAACGGAGGTTCGATTTTGCTTGTCGTCTCGAACTCGGGGGCTGGGATTCGGAGATCCTCTTGGCTGGAGCATTGTTGTCCATTCGGTCGATGTGGCCGAGCCAATGTAGTCGACGAGTTTTAGCTTTTCGGACTACATCCACATCTTGGTACAGCTCATAGAGTTCTTGGTTCTATCTTCTCCTCCATTCGCCCTCCTCGCAGACAGGACCAAATATCCGTCGAAGGATTTTTCTTTCAAAGGATCCCAGTATTAACACTCCTTTCTTGCTTATCGTCCAGCACTCGGCGCCGTATAGCAGAACTGGCAGGATAAGGGTTCTGTAGAGCATGCACTTTGTCCTTCGAGTTAGGAGTTTTGAACCCATTTGTTTTGCCAAACCGAAGTAGCAGCGATTTCCTAGGGTAATTCTTTGACGGATCTCCTCTAAGATCTCATTTGTGGAGTTGATGTTTACCCCGAGGTAGATGAACTCCTTAACTACCTCGAAGTTGCTGCTATCAACAGTGACATTTTGTCCTAGTCGGTGGACAGATGATTGTTTGTTTGTTAATAGCATATATTTAGTCTTGTCCTCATTCACTTCAAGGCCAACTAGTGAGAGACTTTAAGGGAACTATAAACAAGAAGCAATAAATGGAAGACGGACATAGTCTTCAAAAAAACGACTTATCATTTTAATCGGTTTTCGGGATAAGATGGCTATGCCTATTGCCTTAACTCTATTTTCTAAGTCTTACATAGTTGGTAAAAAGATCTCCGAATACAAAAATGGAAGTGGTTATCCATCACGATCAAATTTACATGTTTATTCATAAATAAATGGATAAAAAGCATGCTAACAAATAGGTTTATCTGCATTAATTAGGATAATCTTACTGGAAGATAATAGCTCCAAAATGTTCCATATAAACGTTGTTTAAGAACTCGATAAAAATTATTACGAATCGTGCTAACATGCAACTGCTTGAAACGATTTAACTTTACCCATAACTCTTCGAGACTTAAAAACAAAAATATAATGTGTAATATGTAATAACTGACATAACCAAATGATATTATGAAGGTCCAAGACCTTTTGAAAGCGGCCAGAGTCGACGACTACGAAATTCTGAAAAAATGAGTTTTCCAAATAATTGAAATAAGTAAGATTTATTAAAACCAAAATACTGGCCGGGCATTTGGACGGGGCTATCGGCCTGCCAGATTATTTTTAGTGTTAATACGTGGTAAATGTTATAAAACCAAAGCTCCATCTGTGGATGATGCAAGTATGCAATAATTTACAAAACTTTAATGCCAAAAATATTGAAAGTAGTGCTACCGTATCGAAATATCATTAAGGATGAAACCGAGACAATTGTAGACTATCCTTGGTATGATGTTGAGTGCGTCCATTGTAAAAGGTGACAGAACGTGCACATATTCAAGAGCTGGAACACAAAACAAGAGCATCAAGAGTATCGAACAGATATATTGATGGGGTGAGAAGAAAACCCTGCGTAGAAAGAAGCGGGCATACGCCATCTCCCAACTTAAGGAAATTGAAGACTCCCGTGATCGGAACAATATCCTAATGTTTTAAAAGAAAGCCAAGCAGTTGGCGGCTGGCTTAAATCCCGGAAAGGAGGATCTTCAAAGGGTAAGGCTAGTGATAGAAACCTTGTCACCGAAGCACAGGGAGGTGTAGAGGTGTTTGAGCAGCATTTTAACAGCTAATACTACTTGTAAAATTATTAATAATTTTTTTTTCGGTGCAAAATCTTCCATGAGATACTATGAGGACCGGCCGTGCATGCTCATAATAGTGTGAGTTTCTTACTCACTAAACAATACCTCCCATCAAAAAATTATCATATTACAACTAGGCTTATGTCTATCAAGCTGCTTTAATGTAAATTATTTAATATTTATTTAATATGTAAAATATTTAATTTCTGATATACAACGGAGCAAGAACGATTTGTCTAAGAAATTTATTTTTGAAAGTGAGTTAACATTACTGGGTTTGGTACAACCCCAAAGTTGTACACCATACGTCCAAACAGGTTTTAGCACTTGCTTGTATGAAAACAGCTTGTTTTGCATGTTGAGTTTGGAAAAACTTCCAATCAGCCAATGCATTTGATTAAATCTTATAACGAGCTCCCCTTAACAGGCAATTTCCATTTTAATTTTGCATCTAACGTCATTCCCAAGTATGTAGCCTCATTTGTGTATACAATTGGTACCAAGTCAATATAAATGGGTAGATTGCTTACATTTCTATTAGTAAAATAACGTGTGTGGATTTTGTCTCGTTGAGAACAATACGCCAAATTTTGGTCCAAGCGCATATTTTGTCGATCGCTCGTTGAAACTTATAAATATGTCGCGGATTGAATCGAATCGTATACGGCTAATATGGGCGTTTCATCTGCGAACGTCGCTATGATAGTATCATCTTCTTGTGATATATTTTAAATAATTGCAATACAAACTTGGCGTTCAGATTTCAGTACTTTTTGTGACCGACTTATAAGGCAAAGGTAACTTATGTACCCTTTCCCTCCTAGGGTATTCCTAAACAACATTTTTATTGTTGATTTTAGCATTTTCCAGCAATAACATGCCTAAAAAAATATAAGAAAAACAATTTTTAGAAAAAAAATTGCTGACTGACTTAAAATCTACAAGGACAGTCACGATTATGAGCGTCAGGAGGGTAGTTCTGTATTTGCTTTGTTTGCAGTCGTATTTGTATTTTAAATAACTATTTACAACGGCTTAGTCGAACATGTGCAGAATTGTTTTTACAGTCCACTTTTTAGTCTTTATTCATGTCAGATAGCACTCAATAACCCGGTCACAAGTATCGATGCCACCCATACTCGCATTGTATCACGAAAAGCTTTCGGGACAATGAACATCAGTTCGGGCTTTCGCAGGTTTGTCCCATCGTTCCACAGTGCTAACTGGTTTGAAGTCGCTCTTATTGTCTTTCCATTTCCGCTATACACAGACAGTTATCATTTACGCATAACCCTTCAAACTGCCGGTCCTAGCCCAGAGCTCCTATCCGAAAGAGACATTCTTAGACCCTCACACACTTCAAAATCGAGCACAAGAATACACGAAATAAATACAAACTAAACCACTTCTGTGGAGTTAAAATCGAAGTAGAAGCTTCTGGATCTGATAGTCTAGAGTGCTCAGCTAGTGGAATCTCATCTTCCGTATCAAAACTGTCAGATTTCATCACATCTTCTACTTCACCAATAAAAATTTTATAAATTTCTTGATCATCTTGAATATATAGGTAAGACTAATTAGCATGTCAAAAATATCTCGCTCATACATCGACGAATCGGCCAGAATGTCAAAATCGACAACTATAACTAACAACTATGTAGTAAAGCCCTCTCTCGAACAAACAAGGAAACTGTATATAGGACCATCATGATCCTGGTCCTGCTCTATGGTTCCGAGAATGGACTCTTTCTAAAACGGATGATGATATCCGAGGTCGGTTTGAAAGAATAATTTTTGGTAAGATATTTAGTCCCGAATGCGTTGACGGGTTATTGAGGAAACGATTCAACGATGAACTCTACAAGCTGTTAAGCGACATCGACTTGGTAAAAATGCTGCGCATTGGGCATTTGAGATGGCTGGGACATATAGAGCGAATGAACACTAAAGCTACATCCCGCAGAGTCCTAGACTCCAAGCGGAAGTAGAGGAAGGCCTCGCCTTAGGTGGCGCGTACAAGTGGATGGGGCCCTCAACCAACTTGGAGTGTGCAACTGGAGGGGGTTGGCCAAAGACCCCGCTAGTTGGTTGAGGCCCAGATCCACCCCGGACTGAAACGCCGTCTTAGTAAGTAAGTAGGTGGTTCAGGTGTAAGCCTTGTAAGTAAAGTTTGCCTCATTTTACAGAGAAAATCCAGAAACTTACAACTGTGAGTCTATGGAGTCGTTAAAGCCGAACACCTATATTTATGTATTTTTTAACAACCAGAATTGATACTGGGCTGAGATAGAGTAATTAAAATAGGAGGGAATAGCTATAATTTACTACTCAATAGGGGAAACATATTCCCACAAAACGATAAATATAGCATAGCTAGAATGGAATATAACAAATTTTGAGAATGCGTCACATTTGGTGAATTTGTATTCATGAACTGGCAACGCAATATTTTTCCATTTTTTTCACTCAGAAAAAAAAAAGTCTTTCTCGCCATTGTTTGACCTTTACCCTGCATAATCTCTTTGTTGTCCCAAGACAGAAACCCTTTTCGTCATCTAGGTCACATAAAACACACACACATTACGCCAACAACAAAATGAATGTATCCATTAAGTCAAATTCATCTTTCGAATACCAATTCGCATCTAACTACAGAAAAATATACACCAACACTAGATATTGATAAGAAGCTCACGTTAAACGAAATCATGTCTAGTCATGTTATCCAATTTACTACTGACAGTAGTCACGTATAGATCCTAATGTCAATCCATACTGTAAATTACATTTTTCGTCCCATACTCTGTAGCTGTTGTCCTTTCGCATCTCCGCCCTCTCCTAGTCCTAGTCCTAGTCGTGTTTTCGTCGTATGCGCTCCTGTTTCATTTTTATCTGTGACAATATACCCTGGCGATGGTTAGTTCTCAGTCCTCATTCCTCAGACCTATTCAAAAAAAAAAATAAACTAACTACAAACAGAGAGAGAAAGTCGAAAAGTAAATGCTGGAAAGATAGATTGAAGTTACTTTTCAAATGATGTTACACAAAGCTATTGATTTTCTTTTCGTTCCATTCTAGGTACCAGAACCGACGCTCCTATGTCTAAAGGACACACAAATTCAGATGAGCTAGGGTCCTCTGAATTTAAATTGTAATTTAAGTCATTTCTCCCGTACTTAACCTTTTCATTTGAGTTCGTGTTTGTTTTTTGTTCTGGGGTTTTGTTAATTTTTACCATCAGTCATAATGTTGAAAGGCGGATTGACTCTCTTGCAAAGAAACCAAAAAAAAAAAAAGTAAAAAATACGAAACATCAAAATCAATAGATGTAGGTACGCCTAACATGCATGCCAGGGCTAAAGCACACAAAACACAACAAAAAACCCGCTCTAAACAAGAACATGAGCTGAGCATGGATACAAATGTTCCAAATCATTGGGAAGAACAAGAACGAAAATTGTTTAGCTCATTCTTCATCCTCCATCATCCTGTAGAACGGAACAAAAGAAAACGCCCGACATGTGGGGGTGTGAAAAAGTCAATACAAGTTAATGGAAACTTGGTTAGGAGCCCTACAATCTAAGGTATGGCATGCTATGCCATCTATATGAATGCACGAGCTTAGCATCGAAAGATGACGACTTGGAAACGGAATCTTTTTTGTGTGGACTTGGGTTATTTTTTTTTCATATCATTCGAAGGACGACGATATTCCAATGTTCAAGCCTGTCGACAGAAGACCGGATGTTCTTTACATTTCGATGAAGTTTTTCATTTTTTTTTTTTGCTGTAATAGTTGATTCTAACGAGTTTAATTGAACAACTAAACGAGATTTGTTTTAGATATGTACTTATGTTTGAAAAAAAAATAGGACCTCACTTTGTTGGTTCTTTCACTCCCATTTGGCGATTTCCCTTTGACAAATTAATTAGATTTGTAAATTTCGACATTTGCATTGATTTGTATTTATTTTAACCCTGTTGACTGTTGCCCGTTGTTCGGTAATTACCTTGGCATTTAATTAAATTGAACAAAAGTTAAGTAGATATTTGGAGATAATGTGAGGGATGTGAATGGTGAGTGGTACGTTTTCGAAGGGCAATATGTTGAGTTGAGAGAGGATACTTCTCCTGTAAATAATTGTCGTATTTCTTTAATCAGGTGAAACCCAAATCAAAGGTCAAATCGCTTCCTTAGAGGTTGGAAAGTTAGAGTGGTTGGCGGCATTAGGTTTTACTAGGGTGTGCTTATTTCACTCACTTGACCCAAGCTTACGACCACCAGTCTAGCGACAACTGCACGAGTTCTTTGGATGCAGTTGAGGCTTCTGTATTTTTTGTATGCTTGCCAGATATTCCCTTAGATTAAACACAATTCATTAGTGTCGTCCATTTAGACACTATTTTCGCCGTTTGAGTTTTTTTCTTTAATGAGTAATCGGCAGATGTTACGCGATAAGGGCTCTTATTGCGGCCTAACTGTGACGAGATGGGTGTATTGCTGTTGGTAAGATCTTTGCCTGAAGACGCTAGATTAATTCGGAAGACGCCCAGTTTTACTCCTCAGATTTATTTGAACCCATATGTGAAGAAAGTTATAGCAAAGTTGTATGGGACGCGAGGTGGCTTGGGATTTTTTAAAGTTGTGCTTAGACGTTATGTAGTGAGTTGATAGATAGAGCCGACGACCCCGGATTTTGCTGTTTCAGTAAAATTTTGCGGACCAAACGTCTTCAATATTACTGCGCTACATGACATTTTCGCCTTAATACTTTGGTAATGCTCCGAAGCATCGAATTCCAGCCGTTCTGCGTTTTATAATATTAAGACTACGGAAAAGTGTCCTAAGCATTTCAATTACCAATTCAGAGTTTCAAAATATCATAAAAATACTTGTAACTTTTAAGACACTGGAACAGGTAAGTCGTGTAACACAACGAGTCGAGTAGACAGACTTTTTAAACAATTTTGACAGTATTAGCTTTCCGGTAAGTGTACCTAATTGCCTGGTATGATGCTCCATGGAACACTATATTTGGGCCTTTATTATTTTACAGTTTCGTAAATGTTTTGCCACTCGTACGCAGACGATTTCCAGCTAGATTTAACCGTACTTTTCAGTAAAACTGACGTTAAATTGTTTAGCACTGATTTAGCCAACTGGATAGTTTTTAACCGCCTGATAGTTAACAACAAGAGAATAGTGTTGAAGGATATATGGTTAGCTATAAAAAATAGTTCGAGCGATAGATGCTAATATGAAAGGGGCCAGAAAGTTGATTGGGGTGATAAGCTAAGGTGGAGAAGGAGTGGTGAATTTGGTTTTCCAGAGGTAAGAGTCATTGGGAATAAGAGCTTTAGCGCCATCTTGGTACCCACCATTCACGGAATTTGTGAGAATGAAGGGAATAAGGAAATAGAACTCCAAATGAGGCTTTAAAGCTTCAACAAAGGTCTCACCGAACATTAGCCTCAACAATCGTAAGGTTCATCAAAGACCTAGAATTGTTCCCAGACCAAAACACGTATTTAACATCATAGGAAGCACGATGTCTTTTTCTTGGGTAATGCTAATCAGCCCACATCAAATAAGAAAAAGGAAATAGAACTCAAAAAACCTAACTGTAGAATTAAGAAAATAAATGATTTTGTTAATACGTATGCCTGAGATCGACCACTACGTTCTCGAAGAAGTGCTTGTGCTTATAAGTGAAATATATTTAGCCTTAGCCATACACTCAAGAAGAAAATAAAACCGGGTTTCACTTACATCTAGGTATCTAAGAGAAGAAACTGCGGCGATAGGTATTGTCGGAGATGCCAAGCCTTGCCGAAAGTGTCGCTATAGGACAGTGACTCGTACTTATGTCCCTCAGCCTAGCGGAGTCTGTTGGGCGATTTGTTAGAATCAACCCATCTTTAAGATAGAATGCAAGAAGATTTGTTCTCTGCCACGTCTGGGCAGTTCATCGCCTCTTTCATATCACTCTACAGCGGTCAAAGTCAAATGAGAGTGATATTGAAACGATAGTAGTCAATGTCTTCCTATAAAAGACGATGGGCTTTGATTTACTCTCGGTTTAATCCAGAGCTAGTCTGTGTAAAACCAGGGAACATTTTTAACTTACAGTTTAGTTTCTAGAATGGAACCTATGTTCTTTGAACTTAATGGTTAGGAAAGATATTGGTGATATATGAAGGGAGGTCTAAAGGTTTGTCCTTTGGTTCTGGTGATGACAACCCACAAGCTTATCTCATGCAAGGTCACGTTGTATCAGCCGCGGTAATATTTACCATGACAAGAAACACTCCCTAACATATTCGTCTGGGTTGAACGCCCAAGCTCTTAAGAAGTGGAGGGGCAGAATGATGATGATGATCAGCATGATGATGAAAGATGTTGGCAAAAAGGAAAAAAAATATTGACGGACGGTCTGGTCCCCAAACGATGTGCCGGGTGGACGACTTGGAGACTGCCAACGAACCAGCGAGTCTAATCGCTCGGAGATTCCGCAACTACCAATCCAAGGCCCAATTCAAAATAAAGACCATAATATAAACGGACGGCCCGTGTCATAAAAACACTCTACCCAATTCAGAATGGCCGAGAGGCACACACTAGCAATTGTAGAGCACGGTGGATGACCCAGATAGCAAAAGCTCCAGTCACAATTGCACATAAACTACCAACATCACGGTAGGGAGCAATGTTCGATGAGGGAACGATTGACCCAACCCCATCTTGGGGAGCACCGGAGGAGCAACAGAGGATTGCGGGCGGACGACCACATATACGCGCCTCATAACACTGAACAAAAAACACTTTTGCGAGAAAGACCCGATCACTCAAGTTATACAATCCGGGCACAACCAGAATCACCGGCACAGCTTCAACAACTACATCGACTCCAAGCAAAAAAAAAAATTCCGAAGCCAGGGGGCAAGTGACGCCGGATTAAAGAAAAACCCAAAAAAAAACAAAACACCAACCTAACAAAACCAGAGACAGCTAGGGCGGATTTATGTATAAAAATGAATTAAGTAACTTACCTCCTCTGGGTAGACTGGACTTTCTTCTAGTCCGTTGGTGGCTGCTGGGGGACCTTAATAATTTCACCCCAAACATTGACAAAAATTATTATGTCATCCTCTCGTCAACTGATTTTATTTAAATCACCTTAAAGTATCAACAGAATTTTGTAAAGAACCATAATCGGATAGACAACCGAGATCACCCCTCCTTCGGTCTTGTCTCTGTTAACAGATTTAGTTGACTCAACAAAACAGTTCAATATTCGTGAAATGAACAAAAGTGCAAGAAACCATTTGCTATGCTTCTTGGCAGCCACTTAAACTTTTTCCACATGCTAAACTATTGCTACGATCTTTCTACGTACATACAACTGAAGAATAAAGTGAGAGAAAAACAGAATAAAAAAATAAACTCAACTAAAAACGCACGATGACGATATAAAAGGAAAAATTAAATTTTCTATAAGAAGATTAAAAAGACTCTTCTCCACTCGTTCATTTAAATATGTGGATGCAACCGGCTCTGACCGTAAGCACACAAATAGGTACCTACATTGCAAAATCTTCAAGGAAGAACGCCATCAGAACTACCAAAGAAAACAAGCTGCCGAACAGTAGGTACCCATTCAACCGTAAGTCTACAACTATTTATGCCATTATTCGCCATTAGAAATGAGCATCTCTCTCCTCAACCAGCAGTACAAATAGCATATTAGGAGACAGACCATCATCAGGAGATACGACAGAAAGAGTCCTGTCGATGCATAAACTTGAAGTGTGCTTGCGGAACTAGAAAATTAATATAATTTCATAAAATGGAACAACGGTATGCTATAATAGAAAAGTTTCAACTCACACCCTACCCTACCCAGTGGATATGCCAGACTGACACACAACCTATGTTGGCAAAGAGAATGAGAATGATGCGTCTAGGCACCTTTCACCTCCCACACTGCAATCCTTTGCAGAAAAAAAAGAACAGGACGCAATTTCCAAAATTCCATGTTATCCCTGTGTAGGTTTTGATGACGTGCAGGCAGCAGCGTGCAACATTCAAGCCTCAAGACCAATTATTCAGCTCAGCTGTTAGGCCGTGTGTTGGACACTGTCGTCGGGGGTTCATGCTGGTGGTGGTAGATACTTAGGGTAAAAGTTTCTCGCGTTCATATTCTCGCACGAAATTGACAGGCCTATTTTATAAGGTTCCGTTTCTTAAGCTCTATTTTGGCAGCAAAGCCATTATGAAATTAATTTTTCATATGGTTCTCGCAAAAACTTACGAATGAGAAGGAAAAATAATTTGTGTTGCTTGGAATTACATTAGAATCGTTGGTTGGCGCACAGAAGGAGCATGGGGGACAGGCAAATGGCAATGGAAACTCCCCAGAGAAAGTAGGAATTACGTGAAATTCAAAGTTATTGCCGGAGCAGTTAGTAATGTACGGAATGGAAAAGTTCGCTCGTATTTTTTTTTATCTTGTGTTTGACTGACCTAAGTCATTTGGGCTTTTATTTCGATTAATTTGTTTTTACTCTTGTTCGACGCGTTTCATTCCAGAGTCGCTCGTGTTAATGAGATTATGAGCAGAAATAATTACAGTTTTTACAAGGGAGAGAACATTTGAGATTGATTCTTAATTAATTGAATCTGGTTAGTTGATCTGATTTAATGGCACGAATGTGTAGCTGAGTTGTAACAGGGATAGGAATTTCTTATTCGAAGGTGATATGTAGACACTATATTTGGGGGTTGAATGAAAGCAGTCGCTTAGCATATTGTGCTAATTTTATGGGGAACATGTTACGCAATTCCGTGCATCGGTCTTTTTGTTCTGTCTAGCGTTAGACATTTTTAAGGCAACATCTGCGACGTTTATTCAATTTTTCTTTTAAAAATTTGGTTGTTCTAAACCACCGAATTTTTAAGAAACAGGCTTGACGATAACCTCGTTTTCTTGCCAATAAGATAATTAGGTAATTTTAAAAAGTTGTATAGATTTGATCCACATTCCGCTGATATGGAGAGAAGTCAAAGCTGATAAATATTTCCATGTTACTTCAAAAGATCTCAGACCCGTCAGCCTATCATCATTTATCCTAAAAACTCTAGAAAGATTGATAGATATCCATACATGTACTAACATTGACAAAAGGCTGCTGTCTACGGTCCAACAAGTTTATTTAGATTGAATATTTCCTTCAGCACAAGGAGTACACAATGGTAGCTTTCCACGATATAGAAGGCGCTTTTATCAATTTCAACACATCTGCGATATCTCTATGGTACTGTCAGATCTGAAAGTAGATGGCTCCCTTAGCGAGTTCATTAACCGACTACTAACCAGCAGAAAACTACTCCAGCTGGGTGTGATCTCCGCCAGAAGATCTGTCAACAGGAACCCCGTAAGGAGGAGTCCTATCCCCACATCTTTGGAATCTAGTGGTGAACAAACTGCTTGTTTGCCTGGAAGAAGAGGGCTGAAAACGACTATGCAGACGACGTTGCTATCGCCATTTCGGGAAAGCACCCACATTCCTTAAAAGAATTCCTACAAAACGGTCTTAAGAAGCTACTAAGATGGGTTGATAGTTGTGTCCTAGGCGTCAGGCCACACAAAACTGAATCGGTCCTTTTCCCATATGTCAGCCCCCTTCAATCAGGGGTTCCAGGTTAGTCTGCTCTGACGAAGCCAAACACTTAGGCCTCGTCTTGAATACTGAATATATATCTCGGTTGTAGGACCTATAAGGAACGATTTTATGGTGGACTGCCTTAGAGATAGATGGACTAAGCTAGGTCCACAGCAGCACTCTCTAAGCTGCATTAGACATTGGAACGCACATAATTGCTACAATTGTTGTCATAACTGGACATAGTCGGATAAGCAGGCATGCAACAATACATGGCGCTTATTCAAATGACTTTTGTAGAAGCTGCATGGATGATGAGGAGGAAGAGACAACTCTGCACTTTCTTCTGCTTCTCTGCTCTCTTTCGGAAACTAAATCTCCATATAGGAGCTTACTTCTAAAATGATCTTAACGATCTAAGCCCGACCGACCCAAAATTTCTCTCACTCTTTTTAAGCAGCTCAGAATGATTCAACTTCAGATCCTCGTAGTCCTTGCGGACCTTACAGAGGGCTAAGTTTGTTGAAACTTTATCTAACTGCCACTTCAACCTAACCTAAGGTATTAGGTGTTAAATATCCAACAGGAGATCCAAATCGTTTCTTCACATAGGTTGAATTTGTGATTCAAACGCAAGTAAGCTCTGGCTAAGCTGGTAGAGGCCCTAACGGGCTAAGAAATAATGCAATGAAATTGAACCTCAAAGATGACGATATATGTCGAGAACATGCTTATGAAGGGGTCCATGAGACAAACCTCACTTCCTCTGTTACTGTCCGATTCCCAGTCATTTGAGGGATAGAACACTTGGAAGTTACTACTTCCATGACTTGGTTGAACTTTCTGATATCTCACTTTATAATCTTTGTAGGTTTCTGAGGATGTCAGGATGGCTAGACGGCGTCTGGTAAATAATACCAATGGAAAACCCCCCACAAAAAGAGTGTCACAATGAGTCCATGAGGACCTAAGTAGGGCATAGACGGACAGACCTGCTCTGCCGACCCGTAAACCTAACCTAACTTAAATAAATATGCAATTTAGTTAAAACCTTCAAGTTTGTTTTTTTATTATTAATTTAAAATATAAAAAAAAAACACAAATCGTTTTTGGGATTATGTTTTCAAGAGAAAAGAAATCCTGTAAAATTGTCAATTATATACACTCATAGCTTTGATATATAATGCACTTAAATCGTAAGAATTGATGAAGAAGTAATAAAAATCAAAATATTTTATTTTCAAAAGCAATTTCATAAAAAAAATGTAGTCACCATTATCGGCGACAATGCAGCACTATCTTCCTTATATTGACATATTCAGCATTTAAATGGACGTCAATCTTCAAACACCGAATATTTACCCTACGAATATTTACCCTAAGTAACACCAATTCATTCACTTAAAATGGCCGCACAGCTTTTCATGAAATGCATTTTCACCGTACATTTCCACTGACACCCGCACGCACAATAAAGTTCATTAAATACTACACTTCTATGTGACCTTTAAACCTTACATCAACAACAGAAGAAGTAGAGCAATCAGAGGAACTGCTTTACATACAAACTCAGCTTGAGCACACTACGATATGTTTTTCTTATGGTCGAACGGAATAAAATGAAAACACTATACGAAGAATTGAAGCTAGAAGCTTTTTACCGAAAACACCAATTCGCTTGATATCACATTTTTACTTTTGGAACTCACTTATAAATGAGTTTTTCGCAATTTTTTATTCGAAAATTATAAATGCGAATAAGATCACATCACGAAAACACAAATCACAAGCAAAAAAAAACCGACTTTACTTTTACAAATCAATTATTTAAGCTTCACACGCGCTGCGCAAATTTTCCTACAACATTCACAACCGCCAGCGGAAAACTAAACGAAACAACTTCCGTTTTTAAATTGGCTGCTGTTGATACTTGATAGGATGGTGGAGAGGAACTACTCGAAGAGATCTTAACGTGAAAATTTGTTCGACTGAGAGAGTCACGGTCGACTGAGCCTGAGTTTGAGTCGACTGACTGAAACTGTAATTCAACTGTGTTGTCACTTAAAAAACTAAATAGAATTTAGTATGTTTGGAGGTACTCAGGAGCAATTGTGTTTTTAATGAGGGTACACATTAAAATACAGATTATGGCTCTTTGTAATCATCATTATCCTTGGAATTGTTGTTTTTAGTTTAAGCTTAGTTGAGTTCTAAAACTGCTGATTTAAGCCAGAAGAAGTATTGGCTTGAAAGAGTTAAGTAAAGTCCGTTAATTCAATTCTATGTTTCTTACCATTTTGTATAGTCCACATGTTTTAAACACGCACACTTAACGGAATGCTTAATAGTTTTATCAAAGGCATCATCACACTTAAATTGAGATATTTAAGCGGTTGAAGGAGTCCAAACGCTTAGAAATACTTCGACCCAATGGCACAATTTAAAACAAACTCAGTCCACGCGATTTAGCATGATTTTCATGCTTTTTGGACTCAAAATATGTTTTTAAGTTTTCGGGTCCAAAATCATGTTTGTTTTTTGTATTTTATAGGAAGAGGCTGTTCCTATGCGTCCAAACTCCAAAATGCTGTTGATGAGTCAGGCCTTATGTTTCATCGGTCATCGGTCATCGGTCATCGGTCAGTCATTGCCAGAGCTTCGAAAATAAAATTAATAAATAAAAACAAAAATTTTAAGGCTTTTGTTTTTATTCAAAAAAATTCACCTTTTTTTAAATATACCCCATACCAATTTTGCTGGTTAAATTTAATGACAACAGTGAATATATGGTTTTGTCAAAATTTAACGACATTTTTTTTTGGGGTGGAGAAACGTAGGGGTGAGTTAAAATTTAGAATTAAGCAGAAGAATGGAATTATGTAAATAATTTATATTGAGCATACATAAAAACTTATAAAATGTTTCACCATTTCTATTTTATGTAATCATTTTCATGCCTTAAAACTATGTGTTTTTTTTTAAATTTGTTAGTAGAAGCACTGAAACTCACTAAGAAGAAAGAACCCTGTGTAGAGGTAGGCTAAAAGTATAGTTGTTTTTCGAGAAAGATGTCTGATAAATCATTGGAGGAATAAGACCGCAGACCGAGAAAGATATCCTTATGCAATTCAAATCTAAAAATTTCCAAAAGACAGCCATCAGTCTGAGAAAAACCAAAATGGGGCATTGGGCTTTCAAGGCATCAAAAGTCGCAGTCGGCTACAAGATCGTCATTTAAAATTCGTACCTCAGATAAAAAGTCCTGTAATATTTGAAGAGCGCAACGTAAGTTTTTCCAAATAGATCCTATCAAACCCCTGTCACCATACCAGTGGCAAACAATTGCAGAAAGTTTTATTTTTTAGCATGAAAGTTTTGCTTAACTTTGCTGAGTAAGTGAAGGATGGGCCAAGTACAAGTTTCTCTTTGTAAATTCAATAAAATGAACAAAACCAAAAATTGTCCATGGCTTTATTAGTAAGGGCAAACGTTCCCATTAACTATGGAACACAAAGTCATTTAAGTGGCTGCCTCGGCTGGCTTCGCAGTAGCGCATTCTGTCACTCCAATTTTCCAAGACATTGTTGATGGTGTCGGGATGTAGGATGATATTGGCCTTAAGTGCTTGAATCGTTTCCGGATTGTTGGCACATCATCGGTCCTTCATGGTTCCCCACAAAAAAAAAAGTCCAAAGCGCTCAAATCGATGTCCAATTCTTTCCCCAAAATCGTTGTGCAATTCAAACTGCTCCAAGGCCCAAACTGCGAAGCGATAAGGAAGCGGATGGTCGTGCGCCTTCAATTGCTGATTCAATTGGACCTTGTAAGCGAATAAACTTAGATATTTGTGCGTAATTCTCCTTCAAAGGCTACAATGGAGCTGTTGATGGCGAGTTGATTTTCTTAAATTGAGTCTCACACTCTCGGTCTGTGGTCTGTGTATACCGTATGACGACGGGACGTTGAGTATTACCCGCTAGCATATCAGTCTCATGAACTTTTTGCACAAACTTGTATACAGCAGGCGTGGTGGGTGCTTTATTTCGACCAAAATTTATTTTTCAAAAATCCACTGATTGGGCTACACTTCACTTTGAAAATAATTTTCTAAGGAAGCTATATCGAATTTTTGGGTAGAAGAGTAGTTACACCTCAAAATTGTAAAAATTAATTTTAACTTGATATGACTTGGGGTGATGGCAGACCCCACGACTGTAAAAATTTATTTCTACTAAGCCCAAGGAATTGCTATTTGTATAAGAATTTGTGTATAACTTTAAAGTCCTGACGTACAGAGCCACAACTGTATAAAAGGTATAGCCACATAGTGACAAATATTTTTATTTAATTGATGTTTGCATGCAACGCAACAAGATGTCCTCTGGCAATAAAAAAAACAAGACCTTCCAAAATTTTAATCGAAAAATACAACTTCCATATATGTATGTATTTGGCTCTACATCAAACTTATGCTAACTTATTCTTCTTAACTTTTCCTTCAATTTCAATTCACGTCCCAGAGTCATTCTCCAAAGTTGATGAGTCCATTTCTAAAGTCAGAAAATGTCATTTCGAATTCCAGCCTTCTCTCAGCGCTGTAAATCTACATTTATCTGTAACATAATCCAATATCATACACAAATTCATGTCGTCCCTTACCCATCTGTTCGTTTTCATCATCATCATCATCATTGTAACTCCATTTCTGTGGCGCTTGTATCCTTGCCAAGTTAGAAAAGCATCTAAGCACGTTTGATTTTTTTCTCCATACATATTTCTAAATTCAGCAATCTCCCCGCTTTTGATTAAGTTTAAATTTATTCACATCCTTAATTAAATTTGCTTGAAATAAAATTACCATTAGACTCTCTGAGTGTATATTTGTTGGGAGGTAAATACACACGACATCGTCATCCTGGACTACCAAACATATACTTGTTGTGCACAAAAATTCCTAACTATCCCAGCTGGTATAGGTCATATGCTATATAGAGTAGATACTACCTACTAAACACGACCCACAAGACCAGACGAAATAAAAAGGCACATCTCTCCACTACTAGTACATTACCCATCCAGTTCTCGTTAAAAATAAACCAAAAAACCCAGCTAGCTAAGTGAATGAGAAGAACCGAACAAAAATTATGTAAATAAGGATGTTCTTCTGCGGATCGCAAATTCATTCGTTACCAGAGTCATTTTTCATGCCAAAGTTCATTTGAGTCTGAGGAGAACTCTAAAACAATGGAACCGCTGAGCTTTGCTTTTGCTGCTGCCGAAACGATACGGCAGCTGTGAACCAAAGGACGAAGGACGATATTCTGCAACTCAGGCGAGTGCATTTAAAGTTGCACCAGCAGTAGTTAGTCTCTCGAACAGCGAAAGTGACTAAAAAAAAGTGGAGTTTGCCAATTTTTTTTTGTCAAAACCAAAAGCAGTTACTTTAATAGAAGGTTCACTGACTGTCAACAATTTTTACGATTTAATATAAAACACGCACAATTAGAAAATGTTTATAGACTCCATGCTGAGTGGATAGAAAGCATCCTTTCACCTCAAGCACAAAAGACATACACACGGATATATAGCTACACAACTTCCGGCGAAGGTTGAATAGCATGTCCATCATCATTACAACCTGGCTTCTATGTACTTTGCACAATATGAGAAGAAACTTAGAGTTGGATGGACTGCTTGCTGTGTCGTCTGGACAGATTTATTCAAGAAACACAGAATAACTCTACCTAATAACCAAGCAGTGAGAGGAGTGTGAGTTGTGAAAGTCGTAAACGGTACCTAAACGACACACAACGTCAAAGACTTGAAATGACTTTCATGCTTTGAATTATTTAGTTTGGGAAATTATCGTTTACTTTCGTTTACGGTCAGACAAGGACTAGTTTATGTCCTTGCAAGAGAAATCGACCAAACCGAAACGAACCAAATGGAATACAGTCTGCTGCTACAGCAGAATACCTACCTTAACCGAACACTCAGATGGTGTGTGTTCATTTGGTGGCCATTTCATAGGGGCGGGCTGGGGCTCTTTCAACTAGATGTGTTTATTGTATATTGGAACGTAAATTTGTTTTTACTACAACGAAGTGCTTATAAATAACGTAAAGATGTTATAGGAATATTATTATTATTGGATAATCAATTTGGGAAAACACCAGGTAGTTTCGTATGTGCTCTAAAGTGCAATTTAAATGGGCTCGGATTACTTGGATCATAAACTTTTACCTTCATTAGAATGAAGGTGTGAATTAATATTGGGGAAATGTTGGTACTTATCTTCAATTATTTTAGTTGTTAAGTTTAAGAAATTTTTTTTGGTCATGAACGTCTGTCACTGGAAGCGTTTCAAATGCAATTGCACTAAAAACAATAGTGGTAAATAATAAAGGCTGGAAGAAGTGGTTGAAGAACATATTTAAATCCGGCTATCTACCTTCTAGACTCAGAACAAAATGGAACAGCAAAAGGACATCTGTATGTAACATTTTTAAATATAACGTCAACTCAGCTTGCCTGTTGATTATTAATTAGTTTATGGTCGGAAAGGCTTAGATGCGAAAGGCTAGGAGTTGATGGTAATAAGAGTATTTATAAGCTTTTAGAAACTCCTTTTTTATTAGGTTCCTTTACCTGTTTAGACTCCGCAGAGATGCTATATTGAAACCTTCTGTTCAACCTCTTCGGACATCATCGAACGTTGAAAACTATAAAGAGCCATAGAACAACTCATCTCTAAAATTGGTCCCAGTTAGCACAGCCAAAGCACTAAACAAGGAAACCCGTCTCCAAGTGAACGAAACCGCTGATCAATTCATCGAAATCCAAGCGATCCTACCCGATCGAATCTGCAACGAACTTCATTGTGTTTCAATCACCAAGCGAAATTCCCCTAGGCATGACGTGTGACAAGTTTCGCCTGGAGGAAGTCATTGTTATGAAGAAGAACGTCTACACTCTGTGGTTGAGATATAGCCAAAGTATCCATCAATCCCGCTTACCAATTCCACGTTCGATTCGAAATGAGAGGATACAACATTCTGTTGGGCTCTCACTACGATTACTACAACCTCGATTACGAGAGCTACACCCATGATGATGTGGCCAATGGGGGGCTTCAAAATCGATTCAAAAATGGTGCATGTCAGCCTGATCGAAACATTTATTAAAAATAAATAATATGGCAGCTTCAGACACTATAGTTTCGAATTTTCGGAGTAAAAGCAATAGTAAATTGTTTATAAAAATTAGTTAAATATGTATTAAAAGAGTCGCATAAATTAATAAATAATAAATAAATAAACAGATAAAACAACGTTGCTTCTAAATTTCGTACGAGGTAGTGAACCTAGTTGACATAGTACCACTTCGGGATCATAGAAGATCCCGGTTTAGATTTCAGCGACGTTTCCATCCAATTTATTACTCTCAGCTTTTCTTTACTTCCCTTCCCTTCGCTGAGTGTTGAGTGCGGTCAACTGTAACCAGAGAAAAAAAAATCTGAATAAACTATATCCAAGCAGTAACCAAAGTAATTTAAAAATTCCAAGTCCTTCTACTTCCAGACTATAAATATAAATGTCATCCACTATCGTCATTCCATTTGAATTTGTTGATTTATCTTAAATTTTTATGTAGCTTCTGACCGTTGACCGTGTTGGGCAGTTGTGCAGATGAGAATTAAAAAAAAATAAAAAATTTAAAAAAAATTTCCAACACCTACACTGACCAAGGACCACAACGCCTGCCTAGCCCGGCCTGGCCCGGCAGTTTTCATTATCTCAATTGCAATAACTTTTCCCACAAGGCAAAGAAAAAAAAAGCAAAAACGAAAAAGAGATCCTGAATCAAAAGCAGTTCTAGTCCTGGCAGTAGCTAAATACAATTTATGTTGAAATGTAGCCGTAACCTCGTCCCACCCGCAAGGGTGCTTTTCACTGATCTAATACCACTTTGCTAAAACCACAATTGGTAAGGATAAATGAAAGACAAAAAAACGCAAAACCACCTTCAACCCCTATTTGCTTACAAGTCGGTTGGCAAAATAAACAATAAGAGTAAAAAAACTTTGAATACCTACTCCACCTCTAGCCTCCCACCTACACTTTTACTTCTTCGTGGTCTTCGCTCAGTTTGTTTTGTTTAGTTCGCAACCGGCAAGGATAAACGTTTACCTCTGATGTCACAGGGATATAAATTAAAATCATTTATTTACGCCTTAGAATCTTTCTTAGATAGTTATCTGTGTGTCGCCTCTTCTGATCTATTTTACCTCTCTCGAAGGAGACTTGAGATAAAATTTATAATAACACAAGTTTTTCGTACTTTATTGAACAATGTCCTTTTTGTTTTTGTACTTTATTCTATTTTCCTTGTTATCTTTGCAGGTGAATCAGGTGTAAGTCGTCCTTACGTCGCTGTATAGTAGGAGTAGAGGTGGTGGTTGGTGCGGAAGAAGAAGCACTTTTAGTCCTGCCGGGTTTTGGATACTCGTTCTTGTCTTTATTTTGTTTTTTTTTATTCTTCGCTACGGATACGTATAAAAATTCAACAGCATCCCAAATGTTGGCGTTTCACAACGAGCACATAGCAAGTGAGTATCATCTTCGTCCTTATACATTTTACTACGAGATATGTATGTTTTTTTTTCCTTGTCATTGCCTTTAGTATCGGAGTTGTATACAAATACTTGTAATAATCTTAGAGAAAAAGTTAAAGCAATACGTGTGTGTGTGTTTGTGTGGAATACACTAAGTGATTAGTTTTACTTCTTTTTTTTTGGTTTAAAATTAGGGTAAGTGCTTTTTTTGTTGTTGATGGAGTAATGGAAAGGTGACCCCAGGGTATAGGATGATGATGACAATTTCATGTTTGGTTACTTAAATACGTGAGCGGCGAAGAGGGAGAGAAATAGGATTGGTTGTAGATCGAGGCTTTACCAAAGATCCAAGGTCAAATGGCTTGAGGTGCATTGGAATCCGATTGTACGGGATTACAAATGCATTTCGTCAAATGATGTTGCGAGAGCTGATAATTGTGTCATCAAATTTATAAAGCTCGATGAAGATGGCTCTTTGTGCTTATTTGATGACAGTTAAGTTGGATTAAGTATCACATAATTGGATGGCTAAGCCCAATTGGGTACATTTTACATGTTAAGTTTTTTTAGCGTCATTCATGAAATAATTAAATTTACTAGTTGGACACTCCACACTAAATAGTTTAAAGGGCTACTTTGAAAAGACATGTTGTAGAAAAATACGCTTTTCAATCAACGGGACCTTGGGGGATCCTGGACATACCGCTGCCAATTGTCTAAAAGGAATGACTCGACATCAACTATGACATGGTCTTTCTTTCATTTCTGGTTTGTTTTGAGTTGGGGACCTGGAATTCGGTAAAGCCGGAGGACAGTTGTGCATTCGCTTGAAGTGAGCAGGTGAGTCTTTTGGACTACATCGATATTTTAGTATAGTTCAAATAGTTTGCATGCGGTTTTTGAGTTATGCTACAATCCGGTCGGTGTTTTATATACTGTGATTATATAGAGTATTTAGTCATTTTAAGGCTGATAAGTCTGCTAACTAATACCGCCTGCTGTTGTAATTTTGATTAGGTCACGATATCAGTATCGTCCGCAGATCTTTAATTAATTTTTTGTTGATAGCGAAACAACTCCTCCAACTATCTCTGTGGTGGTCTTTTCTTTAGCGAGTTCTTTCAATGCTACCTAAACAAGCGCTTACCCATACTCACCTCCCATTCCATTCCTTTCCAGAGTAAATAATCTGCCAAACCAGTTAACATATATTTCTAACTTGTCCTTCCGCAATATATCTTAAAATGTACCGCTCAAACCTTTTATCTCTCCTTTTCTACATTAATAACAAGAAAATAACTTCAATCAAGTTACCTAATTATCTCGTTATTATCTCGGTACCAATGTTGTGCGAGTCCCTTAGCTTAGATATAGTGTAAGCCAATTATTTTACCCAGCAAACATGGGTCCTTGAAAGGTGGATCAACCACTACTTAGTCGTGTCCTTCGCTTTCTCAAAGCTTTTGGAAAACTTTTTCATCAACTGGCCCTCTTTATATTATCTGCCCTCAATTTTTTGAAATAGTTTAAAGTTCTACTCTATCTAATCTTTATTCTCTATCAGCGACAACAAAGGGATATCGTCCATATACGCTGATGATCCTCTGATTGCCTTCAACAAGACTTTGTTTTATTTTGTTGCAGATTTATACTACCATTGGAGGTTGCTCCTATCCCATTTAGTGCTCAGACACAACTACTGGTCCATTGTGCTACCATGCAGACACCTTAAATGAATGAACTTAGTTTGCCGGTATTTTGAAGAAAGATGAGAAGGAGCTTCAGTGATGAAGAGCTTAGATGTTCGGCACTCACCGCGTTAGGGCCGAAAATCGGAGCAAACTCGGAACAACTCCGGGCGAATCGTTCTGCTGCTCAAGCCCCACACATTGAAGTATTTAGAAAATGCGACCACTGGTTCGGATCTTGAGAAAACTTCTTCTGAGCCTAACAAGCTCATCGGAGATCTAATTTGCCTTGATGCCGCTGTGACCTGAGACCCTAACAAAATATCTTCAACCTTCTGCCCAAATTCAGAGAAAACTTGAGTTCGAGTACTAACCTGGACGACGTAAGATTATGGAGCAGCGCTTTTAATGAAGCTTGGCTGTCACTGCAAGTGAAATGCTTCTAGCACCCACTTGTTGTTCACAACATAGCGCATACCCCTAAGGATGTCGAAAACCTCTGCTTGGAAAACAGGCGAAAGGGGTAGAGAACAGTCTAATATTCTACGTATTCAGCCTTCAGCACCGGACCCCTTCCGGTTTTGGAGCCATCCGTGAAAATACGATGAAATTTAGTCTATCGTATTTTTTTCGCAGAAGGATTTCTGGTGTCATTTCATCGGACGACGTATACATAAGACAGGGTTCAAACGATAATTCTCGAGCGAGTTCTTCAAAATTCCAGTGCGCATGGTACAAAAATTCACCTCTCTTTAAGCGAAAGATGGTTTTTAGCGTACACCCCTTGATATATACATCAAGAGGGAGAAGGCTCATCAAAGCATCTAGAAAAGAGCCCGGCTTCCTAGGGAATGCCCCTGTCTAGCCGAGATAGGCTGTTCTTTGGAATTTGGCAAAAAAATCACTGAAACGTGTCTACGAAAGCCTGTTTCACCAAACAACCGAAGCGTATGAGAAGAGTGGTCTAATCATGGCTGAAGGACTGTATAAGATGATACGCAGGCTTTACACTGCCAGAAAGACCCTGATGGATATATATATATTTTTTGACATAAATGGAAGGGACTTACAAACCTATTTAATGCCGATTCCGAACGGAAATTCATTTTTTGAGAAGCTTCTCATGACATTTCTTACTCTTGGATGTTTGTCAGGCTTTCGCAAGAGGTAAGCGTTTGGTGGTACGAGGCGGATTTAAACCTGAGACCGCTCACTTAGAAGTCCAACGCATCTAACCACTACGTCACTGCACCTGGAGGTGCACAACTTCGTTCTTTCAAAGCTTGTCATTCGTATAAATTTCCGTTTGTAAGACACCTTTACAGCTGGTTCGCTCGCTATTCGGGAACACCATTCGGCTATGGACTCCAGTGAATACATAATTCCAAATCCGAAAGCATTCAGTGTAGTTTTCCGCGATTTGCTCATTGAGGTTAAGCCTTGAATGACTCGTTATTTTACCATCCTATCAAGACAGCCTCTAACCAATATAAAAACCCTTAAAAGACGTTTCCTTTCTGATTCACTGCGTATCTCTCTTTAATTCTAATTGTTTGGGCAGTAGTCCTTGTATACCAACCAACCGCACTCCCAATGATTTCAATAAACATGACCCCGTATGCTTTAACAGCTCTGATCGACCATTTAAAAATAAGGCGATCCCGCAAGAATTTTTGAGCTTGCTAATTTTCTGATATTACTCTTAAAGGCTACAGGCTTCAGGCTCCGTCATATTAAGGGCTTACATGGGTTTCACAGCCAAAAAATCGAATTTTTTGTATTGTCTTATTAATTTTATTCTCTAGAATATAATCCTAAATTTTCATCATTCCGAATAAAATTTTCGGAGATACAGCTTTGGGAAAGTGCATACTTAATTGAATCACGAGGTCTCGAAATTTACAGTTTCTCGAAACTGTGATTTCAAAATCGTTTGTCAAATGTTCTCGAAAACTACTCAACCGATTTTGATGAAATTTTACACAGGTCATCGAGGTACAATTTGCGAAGACTTATGTGAAGGATTTTTTTTTCAATCACAACTAACTATTTAAAAAAAATGTTTGAGCAAATTTTACCAATATTAGCATTTTTTTGTAAAAAGGTCTGCCAAGAATCCTAATTTTCACATTTTTTCCCAATTCGTCCAAAGTTTATGTTCTTAACTAAAACACGAATTTTTTTTGTACTTCCGATGATGCTGTCACGACTTCTACTGTCAACTCGGATGCACCTTTTTCAGAGGGATTGCCGGAAATGACGTTACACTGATGGAGTTTTGAACACTTCCCTTTGAAAATTTCAGAAATTTTTTTCAAATGTAATCTTTAAGAATAAGTTTAAATAAAATATTTTATTTTTTACATAAAAAAAAATTATTGAAAGTAGACCTTTTTTTCCCATGTAACTGATAAATTTCAACTGATTGATGCTTTTCAACCACATCTTAAGGACTACTTTTATTTCCCAGTAATATTTATGGCTTCGTGTGTGTCGCATCTAATCGTATTATTGCAAAGACATCTACAAGTGTTGTCACTTCTGAAAGATAACCAAACCAAACACGGACTACATAAACACATCACTCTGGCACAACCGAGTTCTCGCATCTAAATTACTCCAAAGAACTGTAACAAATTTACGGCTGCTCCCTTTGTGTCACAGGATAAATGTTGTTACCAATGTTACAAAAAGGACATGTAAATTAACTCCAGAAGCATACTCAAACTCTAGGCTACATCTTTCTGCATCATTTGGTAATTTCCATTCATTTGCATTAAAACGTAATTAATGTTTAACAGAGACATATATTGTCCGTACAAGTGTATGCTACGCACTGTTTGCTACCTTATGCTAAGTAACACAGAGAGTCAATTTGCTGTTTTTCGAATGGGAAATTCTTTCTCGTTTACAACATTATTCCAGCAGAGACCCAGGCCAGGTTCAGATTCAGATTCAGTTCCAGAGAGACTGTATACAACTTTTGTAGAAAAACATCCTCGACAATATTGTAGGTAGACGTGCATATGTGTGGACATTATTATAATATGTGCGAGGATGCGGTTGTGGGTGGTAGTGGTACCTACGCGCGTCTGTATTCTCTCGCATTCGTTGTCCTAGAATTATTTGCGCATTTGTATGTAATCTCTTCTTAATATGTTAATTTTAAAGGATTTATGTGGGGAATGGTAGTCAAACGAAAAGTTAATTACAATTTGTTACTATACAGACACTCACACTCCCACTCACACTCCCACTCACACCCGCTACACACAGTCACACGCAGTATAAGAGGATACTTATTTAATGTATTGTTGATGCAATTTGGTGTCCTTAATTTGCGCAAAGAGCGAGCTCACGAACTTTGAACGGCTGCTAGGACGTCGACAACGACGAGGACAACAATGCGATGGCGGAGATTGTATGTGGTAATGTGACACTGTAGACTTTGCCGTGCTTAGCTTTGGGCAACAAAAGATGAGGTAATACATGCGTAGGATACTCTGGAAATTGCGTTAATTTTTAATTGCCAAGAAGGACATCCGGCGAGTTTTGGTTTGTGCATGTTTAGTTATTCACAAAGCAATAAGAAAGTTCGAAGGTTCGCTCTGGGAGAGAGAGGAAGCAATAGCCGGGAGACCAGAGTGTTGGCAATAATTTGTGTGCCTAAGTTGCAATATAAATTATGCATTGCTTCTCGACTTCAAGCTGGGACTGGAAAACAAAATCCGTTTTATGTTTGCCTTCGCTTTATTTGTATAGATGGGTAAATCGACAGCGTAAATTTGATAAAGAGACTTGTATACTGTTTGAGAAGTTTTGTTGAATCTTAAGGGATTTTTCATCCCAGAATTTTGGTCACTTCACCCTTACTTTAAGGAATACACTTGGGCCGTCTATCTAAGACCGATCTTTAAGCCTTCGACTTTTTATTTAGTGCTCTGGTTTGGTATTATTTGAAAAATTAAACCAAGTATGCAGTATTATTTGCGTTGCGAAGTTTGGACCTTTCCGGTAAGCGCATTTTTTGGCTTTTTAAAGTTGGTTGATGCTTATTCGAAAAAGCTGCTGTCAAAGAAAACATTTGAATCTCAGATATTCTCTATGAGCTTACAACTGCTCTGTAGAACTTTTCTCTCAGAAGATAGCATAGTTTTTCTCAAACTTCATTCACTCTATGCCTACACGACAATCGATGTCCACAGTTACTTCGCTGTTGATCACAGATCCAAGATATTTGAACTTTTCATATTAATCAGTATCTGTCCTACATTACCCAATATTTACGACTTTAAATTGAAGCTAGAAAGTTGAAATTCGAACCTTATATGACCTAGGGCCTTGAAATGGTTTATTGTACAAGTTTGTAGCTTTTCCTTATGAATCAAATACTTTTGGATGATGCTCAACGCAAACCTGCACCTAGCGAACATGTAACAATCCATCTGTTCCCAGGGCTGACATCCTGGCATCGTATCCACTGAAAGGGATATAAAGATCTAAACGCCAGAACAGCACAGGACATGAGTATAGGCCACGAAACTATAGGTAAAAACGGAGGGGACACAATGCATAATAACAACGGTAGGCGGCTGATAGATTTGTGAGTCCTAAATCTATTGTTAATAGGTTGCTGCTTCCACACAAAACAGTGCACAAAGCTGTGTATGGAAGGGATGCCATCGACTATATCCTATATCCACATAACATAAGAACAAGCATAACCGAATGCAGAATTAGGAACAGACCACCGATTGCTAATAGGAGACACCCGATTTAGGAAGCCACCAAAGAAACCATAAAAATAAAAGAGCTACAGAAGGAGAATAAAAAGAGGATTTATGTCGACTGTGTGTCACGAAGACTCTAATCGAACCCTGGAGATGAAAACCTAACCGATTTAAAAACAGCTGAGGAAAAAGAGGACGGTTTGGTGGAAAAACGATATAAGGCGAAAAGTTAAAGAAAAGTAGAAGGCATGGAAGAAATACATACGTTCAACGTTTAAAGACTGATAGAAAATCCTATGTGCAAAAGAGAAATGAATCAAAAGAAGCAGTTAAAAACAATTTGGAAACCTAGTAGAAAACATAAGGAAAGGCTACAGTCCGCTTGGGGCAAACACTATGATACCCTATCCATATCCCTATATGCCCCAAAGAAAAAAGCATTAAGAAGATGATGGATAGCATTTAATTTCATTCTATAAATTTTTTAAAAAAAAAACATATTTTTTTTAAAAAACGCTTCCAAAAAGTAGGCGTGCCCAAAAACTTTGTATGGCTATAAGTTGGAAAAAATATTGGCTAAATATCTTTTTTTTGTTTTCTGTGATAATTTTCGAAGAAAACAGCATTTTATTAAAAAACGCTTAACCATTTTGGAGCCCTAGTGAATATGTGGTCTAAATTTCAGCTTCCTAGCTTAATTTTAAGGGCCTAAAAATTGCGTACGGACGGACGGACATTGCTAGATAGTCTTAGGATTTGGTCCTGATCATAAATATATATACTTTTATGGGTCTACGACAGAAGTGAAAGAATACGTGCAGAAGTAGGGCAGAAGAAGTCAATTCTACAAGAAATAGAACATTAATATTAACATCGGATGAACGAGTCAAAAAAAGTCAAACAGGTACTAGAAATGAGAACGGAAGGCTAACAGCAAATGGGGACTAAAGAAGAAGAAAAAAGAAGAAAGGAACCTAAGAATGACCAGTTTATTCCTAAGAATTCGACTTTCTGCAGAATGCTTCTTCTTCTTTCAAACTTTTACTGCATTCCTACTGGTGCACATGTTGGGTTTGCCGGTTTGACAAAAAAAACCGGCAGCAGGACCTCCAGTTTCAAAAAAATCACTGAGGCCAATTAAATGCTAGTGTGGTTGCCTTTTTTTATGAACCCCGGGATTGAGACCTGCAAATATTCTTTATTTAACACGTGTGGGCTCCTCTTATTTTGTTTGATATTAAAGGATAGGGTTGAAATCCTTTAATCCCGCATAGCGGTCCACTCAGGTACTGTTGCCAAAGGCGCCTTATTTAAAATTTGGCATTATTGCGTTTGGAAATATTTCAAATCACTCTCAAAAGCTCACTCGACTAGTGGTTCCAACTAATTAAAATATTTCGCTCCAAATTCTATGTTTTAAGGGTATGCGGTTGTTAACAAAAAGGTTTTATAAAACAGTCTGTCATGTTCCAGTTCAGCTGTACCTATGATGATACCTTAGTTCTCAGCTTTGCCTGACGAACAATGTCCTCCATATAATAACTCCTGAATAGCATAATTACATTTTATAATTGCATTCATCAAAAAGCTTCCCGTCGCGGACTAATACTGAAAACACGTTAATTTCCATAATAATTTAAATGCGTTAATCCCTGGATAATGCCTTTGAGCCCCAACTCCGTCTTCATTATCCCATCAGTTTATTGTCCAACCGTGCAAAACATTAACATTCATAGCTAAACAATCCACAATGGGCTCTAATTGATGTGATAATTACAGCACCGAAACACATCACATAATTTGTTATTAATTAAAGACACTCTCGCACACACACATGTATAAACCACTCAGCCTAATAGCGCTACATACCTGAGTGAGTGATATAACCAACACACCGCTCTGTGTAAGCGGATTTCACATGCTGTTTCAAGTTTAGCATAGTAAGCTTTCTCGCCGCAGTACCATGTCGAAATATAAACAGCTTCCTCGCGCTTTCGAGAATGTCCTTCGTGTGTGTTGCCATTTCCTTGCCTATATTAGCCATTTCGTTCATTTGTGTCATTTTTTTGTGTACTTTTACAATTTTTTTTTACTTTCAGTTTTCTGTTACTTCGACCGATTTCAGCGTTGTTCTTGTCCTAGGAATGAGAGAAAAACCCTGCTAATGACTTTTAAAGTACTTGCTGCGCAGCCCTAATTGGTCTCTTTACAGGTTTTCTGTATTTTTTTTTTATACAAAATTACTTTGTCACGTATGGGGACATCTGCGGTACGATACATGAGTTGCACCAAAACCAAAACCAAAAAAAAGGGCAGTTTATACTCCTTTGTCATTCTATTCTTGCTTTCGTGTTTTCCAGCACCTTTTCTGGTTAACAACAACCAAAAAAAAAATTTACAAAAATAGAAAATGCAAAGTGGAAAAGTGGCATTTGTCCTATTAAAGTCGCATGAGGGTTTTTTTTTCGTCCTTTTTTTCCTGTCTAATTATAAAAGAAATTTGATCGCATTCCTATGCTGCTAAAAAAAAATCAAGAAAAAGTATGGAAAGATGTAGACGACAGGGTTTGAAAAGGGTCATTTGCATTTGTAAGGACTTTTTCTGATGTCCTTAGACGCACTTACTGCAGTTGGGAAAATGTATTGTAAATAATTAACGTACATCAGACAACTTAGACAATGTCCCTTCCACTAAGCATAAATCCCATAAATTTGCATAAACAACACTAAAAATCATAATCCCAACTGACACAGTTATTTTCCTCTGAGGGAATAAAACACCTCCTATTACTGGAACTAATTTTAATTTGAAACAATCCAACCTCTAACTTTGGTAGCCGTTCATTATGCTCTTCTCTTCTAATAACCATAATAAATATCCTTGGCCAAAAACGTATCCATATGTTCGACGGGCAAATAACCCGTTTTCAACTTTCGGATATTTACGTTTGTCCAACCGAGAGGAGTCGAAAAAAAAGAAGAGAAATCGAGTCTCAAAACTTTATCCCCCGTTCGAACTTGCTGCAACCAGTCATTGGTAAAGCTTAAACTTCGGCCCATGGGTACCATTTAGAATACCACCTCTGGGTGTAGCAATTGTTCTTTTATTAATGTTTGTTCTAAATGGTGAATGATGGTGAAAGCGGGCTGGAATGGTGAAAGAAACGGGGGACGTTTATTCAACTATTGCAATATATTCAATCCTAGAAATTACAACTTTTGTGTGCTTTTAACTGTTGCCCTTAGCAAAAATCAGTCACATACTTGGGCTAAAAGGTCTGTGTTAAGCTCCTTTGGGGTTAAAATACTTTGCATTTTATTATTTTGAGAAACGATTCAGATCGGCCAGCTATGGAATGCAGAAGAACTTACAATTCTGCCTGCATGTTGCATCTGCATGTTTAATGTAAATTTTCGGATAGTTTTCAACACCCAAGAACGCAAGCAGGACAGGAAAGAGCGGATGTCTTTAGAGACTTTCGCAACCACCGAGCAATCGTCGTAAATTACCATTCTTCGAATCACATTGGCGAGTGTGGGGATGATACCTCTTGAAAGTTATTTTTAAGTCTAAATGTTTCTTCTGAATATTTTATTTGAGAACAGCCTATGTCAGTTGCCTTGACTTGAATATTGCGGTTTTGGGGTTTGGATAGGGAGTTTGTGATTAGATGCATTCGGTGGTTGAGAATGATTTTCTCTGGTCTAAGATGACTTCCAATTATGCAATAGTTTAAGAGATAACAAATGAAACATTGAATGGAGTAATAAATAAGTTAACAGAGCTGTTTTTCTTCCGAGGCCTCTGTAGTTTGTTTCGGACACGCAAAACAAGAGTTTTAAGGATTTGAACCATAACTAAACGCCTAAGTGATTCAAATGCATATTTTGATTACGAAAGCTTCAAGTGCATTTAAGATTCCAAGTTCAATTTGGAGGTAAACATAGAGGATGGTATCAAGGGGTTATGTTTTATATGTTGCAGTAGCTGCACCCAGCGGTAGTAAATCCCGTTTTTGCAAAAATCAGCTAAAATATTCACTCTTCCTCTGGACTTATACTGAGGTAAATAGGCGATTCCAAAAGGATTTAGGCTCAGAGAAAACTGACTGTAGTCTTTCGCCCTCTATATACCTATGCGTACATATGTGCCAACTAAAGTTGCAAAAAAAAGAAAAAGAAAAAAATTATTTAAGAATTTAATACTTATATTAGTTTCGCTTTTAGTAATCAAGTGGTCTTTTCGCTCGACGGCCCTCCCTCAATTTGTCCTTCGTATATGATTTGCAAAGAAAGAGAACACATTGCCTTTTAAATTACAAGATTCCAAGATCTAAATCCGGCCTAATTTCAAAAAGAGTAGCCAGCCTTGAACCCAACTTATATCAACAGCTGATAGGTAAAACGCCCACCACCAACTCACATAGAGTTACAAACAGAAAGTATTGCAGAAAATCGTAATATTTTACCCAGCTCTCAAAGTTAACTTCTGCCAATTTCCCTAAAGTGAAAATTTGAGAGTGCCAACTTTATTTGTCTTCAATGTGTTAATATCAAAGTAGAGTATAACCATAAGATAAGGGTACAGTTGTATATGCCCCAAAAAGCATTAAGAAGGCGATGGATATCATTGTATTTCATTCTATGAAATTTAGAAAAAAAATATATTTTTTGAAAAAACGCACCCAAAACGTAGGCGTGGCAAAAAACTTTATATGACAAACTTATAAAGGAGGGTAGTGCCTACATATCTTCTGAAGGTTATAACACTCTACCGCTCTAACTTTAGCCCTAAAACGGTTTTTTCTAAATTGTGGGTGTGGCAATGAGTGGATTTAAAACTTTTAACACTTTACCATTTCGGGACCCTAGCTGTAAATTTAAGCTTCCTAACATAAATTGAAAGGCCTCAAAAATTGATACGGATGGATGGATACGAACGGACATTGCTAAATAGTCTTAGGTTTCGGTCCTGATCATAAATATACATATATACTTTTATGGGTCTACGATGAATATTTAGGGGTGTTTCAAACTATGTGTCATAATTAATATACCCTTAGGATAGGGAATAAAAAGAACTTACTTGAAGTAAAGACAAATGTGCGTCAAATTTACTTCATCATAGAGCACAGCTGGTTATAATACTGGGTTCAACGAAACCAAGTAATTTTTACGAAAATATAGGGATATTCAATTTTGGGTTTCGAAAGAAAAACTAAATAAAACACAAACACAGCGATACATTTTTGATGTAAATTTTATTTCATTATAAAGTTTGGAATTTGCCATTAAGTGTAAAAAACAATATCATTGGCGACTATTGGGCCTCGGGAAGATTCGCAGCGACCAGGAGACTTCTCACGCAATAAAGCCATAATTGGTCATGTTGTTGCCCCGTCTTGTTGGAACCGCATATCGACCAAGTCATAATCTTTAATCGCCGGGCAAAAAAAAAAAAACGGCGAACGACACGTTCAATTGCGTTTTCTAAAAGAAACAGAGTTTTAAACCTTTTCACTCAAGTTAAAGGGGTCACTTTAAACTCAAATCTAATTTGTTTGAGTAAGTGGTGAGCAGACAAGTTGCTTCCAGCGCCAGATTTATAATTTTACAGATGGTAATGGCACGCTCGAGTCTTAATCAAGTTTCTTTTGAAATGCTTCAACTTATTGCAGAAAAATGATGAAATAATAAAATGTTAGTTCCCAATTGACTTTCATAAACGAAAATACTTCATCTTGATGGGATTATTGGTGAAGGAGTTTCCTGTTTTCCTGTTTTCTCCTAAAGTTGCATTTCAAATTTGTAATTCCATATATCAACATAAATATTTTCAAAAATCACGCAGACAGTTTTTACAAGTGAATTTTTGCCTCGCAGCCCACTTAAAGTATGCAATATCTTCGTCCCTAACTTAACTACCAACTGCATTTGCCAAGAAAAAAAATTAAAAGGGAAGTACATTTAAATGACAAACAGTCCAATCTCGCTTGTACCTAAGTCGAAACTCGCGATGTTCAAACATTGTAATGACAACCAAGAGAGTTTTATGTAGTTCTTTTTAATTAGCATTTGGCCATGTTTTATGCATTTTGGTAAGAGTAAGAGCCGAAAAAGAAAACTCGCAAGGTTTTCCCTTTTCCATTTTTTATATTTTAATTTTTAATTTTGTTTCTCTATTTTTTGTTTGCCACAGAAAAAAAATGAATTTAATTCACTTTGTTGGAATGTTTGTTGCGTTCCATTTCAACCTACCCCAAAAGCAAAAACTCTCTCTCAAATGATATAGGAAGGGTGATGGCTACGGCATTTTTTCCTCAGTCTTTGGTCCCATCGGGTTAAAAAACAAAAACTTTTAATAGACAGGCATGATGATAAGTTGGTTGCCTCCCTGTTTAATTTTTTTTTGAGCTCTAATTTCAGTTACTTTGGGGAAGTTAATTTAAGGTTAGCTTTCTTGAAGTGTGTTTGTTTTTGACCTCATATGGAACCGTTCAATGTGAAAATATCTGCTCAAAAGCTGTGGGAGGATACTTATACCTCCTCTCGCTTGCAATGTACCTACTCGTCACAAAGACGGTTGAAGTGGGTCTGAAATTCCACTATGCCGACATTCGACATTTATTCTTTCAATGTTATTCCTTCTCCATAATGATTAAGGCACTTTGCACTCGTTTGAGGGGAAATTCGCAAAAGAACCGCCCTCATCCCACACGATATGAATTATTACTGATTCGACCGTAATAGCTCTGTTAAAGGTTTCCACTTACCATGAGGAGATCAGTGTACTTAAACTCAGTTGGATAAGTGTTCTGTAAGTGTGCCTTCACGTACACAGTACAGTGGTGAAAACAAGAAAGTGATTGGAGTTTAATAGGAGCGCATATGAGATGGGTGGTGCTTTTTGAAGTAATCTAACGCCAAGGAGTTTAGAAAATCGTCTGTGATATGTGATAGAGTTCTGCTATTAAATTTTACTTGAACTCGAATAATAATAGGCCCGCCTTTGTATGCGGTACACAATTTAAAATTTGCGCGGTATCACTCACCATCCTGGAAAAAAGGGCTATTTCCAAACTAATTAGAGAAGAATCGAACTACTTAAGCATTTTAAGCCAAGTGAAGGAAAGGCATAGCTTAGCTTTTTGAAGGACTATTTTCAAGGTTGGGCAAAATTAATCATTAAATTCTGTTTGGGAATTACAATTTTTATTATGTAAAAAAAAAGACTTCGAGTAATGGAAATCTTAATTTGGGCTCTTATAATTTTTTCTGTTAAGTGCAAAATATGATATCCGTCAAGTGGGTGCCGCTAGTGTTGAAACACATTTGTGCCCGTTTTATCACATTTTCATTGACTTTTCGCAATATTTCCAGTGATAACTGTTCGCATCCGCGTCGAATAATATTCTTTAACCCTTTGATGCCCGAATTATGTACGAGTTGATTAAAAAAAAACTTGTTACTAAATGACAACTTTCAACTTGCAGCAAAACATATGTCAACCTGTTAATCCAATTGGGGCAACCGAACTTTTTACAAGGAGAAAGGTTGGGAGAGGAGAAAAAAATGTAAATTACGATATTTATGTAAATACTTATCATTGAGAAACAGGTTACTGAAAGTAATGTTGCCATATGGCAACAGTGGACATCGAAACGTTAAGGACTGCGATTGTCTGAGGCTTGTTGCGATAAGCCCGCGACTTCAAGTAGCCCCAAAGAAGGAAGTCTGGGATAGTGTAATCGGGCGATCACCTCCCGAGTGAACGCCCCACCAGAAACTGGGGCTATGAGTGGATGTAATGCATTTTCGTGCATCACACGCGGCTTAAGTGGAAATCCGCCTCGTCACATATGATGATTTTCGATACAAAATCGTCCTCTTCGTTGTTGAGATTTAGGATGGATTGACTGTTAATTGAACGTGACTGACGGTCAGCAGGCATTGTATATACCCACTCTCGCGCCTACTCCAAATCTATCAGGGAAACCAAGCAGGAGGATTCCAGGGGGCAGCATGCTCCCCCATATTCCATTACCATCACAAAATCATTAGGAGTTATAAGAAAGAAATAAAAAAAATTTGCAGAAGTCATTGAAATAAGACCACATAACTCATGAGGTCTTATTTCCACTTAGAAATGGACCCAAAAACTTCTTTAACTAGCTATACATTCTTGTTGCGTGCTCTTCATTGCAAATTCTCTACGCTTATCAAAAGAAAAAATTATTTGGTGAGACATAAGTCCCAAATCAAATTTACATTTACGAAAAATGAATTCGGGACTCATGTCTTCGGAACTTATGTCCCCGAGAAAAATAAAGATCGGGTATCAAAGTGAAAGGCGACAATAGACCTTGCTGGTACGTATTTATGCAAGTGAGTAACCACTTGGTAATTTATAGCTAACGGGCAGCTAATCATAACTCTGATTAACGGTTACTCACTGCATAAATCCTCACTTGTTTAGTAAAAATACAATTTAAGTTGATAGATTAAGAGTGCACCAAAAACTAAGTATTTTTAATAATTTTGTAATACCAATTTTATTTTAACCCACTCGAGGTAAGCTGCACCATTAGGTTTTGTGAAGAAGATAATCTCTACGCACTTCACGGCAAAACAGTTTTACACCTCCTTTCGGGTTTGCCAAAATCTGGCCAGGGTCAATTATCAGGCGCCTGGGAAACAATTCTTCAACGACCATTCGGACACCTCACATATCGGCAGCAACGATATCATCACCTTTCTTAACTGTGTGGATTTGACCTTGCGTTTTCTCTATACACCTTCAACCTTTTATCTATAGTTTCCTATGAGTTGTGGTTTCCAAACGGTGCTATAACGCTATTTGCATGTCCTGGCTAGTGCTAGTCATCGACCACTTCACCTACCTATAGCTGTTTCCGCGCCTGAAACAAATTCCTAAATAACAAATTTATAGAAATGTAGATAAAATATTCAATAGCAAAATCACCATCTGCAGTTGACTTTATGTTTTTAAAAACAAACAAAACTTTCTACTACTTCGAATTATTTATCCCTACAGTCCACCAATACTGTGTCTAGCACGAGTGGTTTCAGAGGGTTTTTTTTTATTTATTTTTTGTAGATTCTGACTTGCCGGTGCAATGGGAGTGCCTCGACCTAAAATATCTTTTTTGCTAAATGTCAGAAATATGGCTTAGGAAAGTAGCACTTTTACTTTCCTAATGTAGTTGGTTATTCTATCAGTAGAAGATATCTTAATAGCGTTAGTGCTTATTACTTCTCTGAGAAAAGTTGTTCTTCTTATACCGTTTAGAGCCAGGCACTCACATATGATGTGCTCTGCTGTTTCTTCTTCTTCAAGACAAAGTCGGCACTTGAGTCGACTATTTTTAGTTTATGGCGGTCAGACATTAATCTGTGATGGCCGATTAGTATCTTCTTGGCATCGTTTTTGAAGGGTTGTGTAACCATATATTCCCATCTTTTTAATTCCAGATTAATGGCTGATTTGTTTATTGGACAGAACGGTCGGTTCCTATTAAGAGTTTCTCCGAGCCTTTTCTAGCCAATTCGTCAGGTTTTTCCTTTCCCTAAATTTCCTCGTGTCCGGAAACCCACCAGATTTTGGTTTTGTTCCTGTTACTGAGTGAAGGGTTTGAAAGCAGTGTAGTACTGATTTTAAGTCAATAGGGCGAGCCAAGGGCTTTTATAGCTGTATGACTATGGCTTTCCTTCAATTTGAATCATGAAATTGGAGCTCTCTCCCCTAAATGTGATTCGCTCTTGAAATCAAATCGAAAACTCTTCAGGTTTTTGTAAATTTGCCTCCTATTTGTCCCTTCGACCTATTATCGATGGGGCTTAAAATGAACAGGGATTATCTGCTTCTCTCTTCATTAACATCCAATTTTCAACACACCATAGAGCAGGTTGAAGCGGTAAAATCTCTATAATCTTAGTCCCCAAACGATCTGTACTTATTTAACTAGCACTACCCAGTTAAGCTATTTATAGGCAAACCATCTTCAGCAAATGTCTATACATATCCTACTTCCTATCCAAAAACACTTGTACTACTAATTTCAAATTGATGACCCGTACCGTGCAAATCCAAACTCCTAACCTAATTACACCTAAGTGTACCGACTTTCCATGGAAAAATTACTCAAATTGAGTGCTTCTCATATTTTCAGAGTAAATAATGCTTATAGGAAAGGCCGCCCGTAGTCCTTCAAATCCTCCCCCCTCACCTTCACCTGACTGTAATGACTTACTTAACCGCCCATAAATTATTTTCCATTTCAGGTTGCGCTTTCTTGACGTACTTCAGTCCGGAAAGTACGGTTCAAACGGCATCACATGACAAACAGGCATTACCCGGGGTAAGTACTCTAAAGGCGCAACAATGCAATTCATAATTTTTGTCGTCATCGTCGTTGTCGTGGTCGTAATATCACATTTCATGTTGCATTAAAAAAGAAAATTACGAATCAAAAAAATATCTAAATGTACATTATATCTTTATATCTTCTATAAGACGTCTGTCGGTCTGTCTGATGATTGTTGTTAAACGCTCTGATTTTTGTTGCACTTGAGATATTTGCTAAATTTAATTTCAATCTATTCTTCATTGTTTTTAGATATAATTTATTGTATCTATCTTTATGTGTCTGTATATGTGTTGTAATTTTTTGTTTGTTTTAAATATTGTTAAGGTAACTTTTTAAGTGGAATAGTTTTCCACGATACACTCTACTCTAACAATCATAAATAGGAACTCTTCGGAGCGACACTCACTCTCAGTCCGAAATTGGGTAAAGGATACTCGTATATGAAGGAAGGGGTGCAGGTTTGGTAACATTTAGAGTTCGAAAGTTTAGCTATTCATTAAAATGGTACTTTGTGCAGTTCAAAGGAATGAACAACCCTGTATGGGCACATACATGCATATAGTTCGACAAGAATGAAGAAGAAGAAGACGAAAACTCTAACTCAACACTGAGAAACTTTGAACATTAAAAACTCAACAAGTTCACATAATATATAGGAGACGATATATGGATGTGCGTGTGCTGCTTGTATGTGTGTCTGCTGAATGCGCAGTGATTATATTTCAAGTTAAGTGTTGTAATATGCAACTGGGTACTTTTATTATTTTTTTGCTTTTTGTCGGTGTATCACATATTCCTTACACTCACTTTACAACGCTGGTTCCTATAGCTGTTGCAAATAGTAATAATAACAATAAAGTGTAATAAACACAGAGAGTTCGCTTAAAGCTGTCTGTTATTGCATGGTTTGTATGCGGGGCTTATTGTGTATGTTATAACGGGTGATCCAAGTAGAGATACTTTTTTCAATAGCCTTTTTTGACAGATCACGTGTGAGTCGTGTCATGCTGTCATGTTATTTTTGTTTAGTATTGTTTGGCATTTCATAATGGAAAGACTTACGCGTGAACAACGTTTACAAATTGTTCAACTTCATTATGAAAATTCACGTTCTGTGAGGAATGTGTTTCGTGCACTTCGCTCAACTTATGGTCAACATAATCGGCCTACTGAGCGTACTATTCGCAACACCATCACCCATTTTGAGACCCAGCATTCATTATTGGATAATATTCGACCGAATAGACCACGTCCAGCACGCTGTGAAGAGTGTACACGAAGACCGTAGAGAGTCGATTCGGCGCCGTTCGCAGCAACTCGAACTGACGTATGGAACGACTTGGCGCATTTTACGTCAAGATCTTAAATTGAAAGCGTACAAAATACAGCTTGTGCAACAACTGAAGCCGCTCGACCTTCCCAAGCGACATCGCTTCGCTCCATGGGCTCTTGAAAAGTTCCAAGAAGATCCGACGTTTCCGAGGCAAATTTTGTTTAACGATGAGGCCCATTTCTGGCTCAATGGGTATGTAAACAAACAAAAATGCCGCATTTGGGACGAAGAGCAACCTGAAGAGATTGAAGAACTGCCACTTCATCCAGAAAAAACAACGGTTTGGTGTAGTTTGTGGGCCGGTATAATCATCGGTCCATATTTCTTTAAAAATTATGCCGGTGCGAACGTAACCGTCAATGGCGACCGTTATCGTGCCATGATAACCGACTATTTGATGCCTAAAATTGAAGCTCGTGATCTCGGCGACATTTGGTTTCAGCAAGAGGGCGCCACTTCCCACACATCGCATCAATCAATGGAATTATTGAGAGAACATTTCGGTGAGCACATAATTTCACGTTTTGAACCGGTCGATTGGCCACCAAGATCGTGTGATATCACACCGTTAAACTTTTTCCTGTGGGGATATGTAAAGGATATCAAAAGCTTATGCCGACAAACCCGCTTCGATTTAGGCCTTGGAGGAAAACATCACGCGTGTCATTCGCCAGTTACCAGTCGAAATGCTCGAACGAGTGATCGAAACTTGGACTCAACGGATGGACCATCTGCGACGTAGCAACGGCCAACATTTGATAGACATAATCTTCAAAAAATAAATGCCAAAGAATGTTATTTCAAATGATAACAAACATTCTCCATTAAATTTGAATTTTCTGTGTTTTTTTCTTTAAAAAAGTAGGGAACCTCGAAATGGATCACCTTTACTACCAACATTACAATGTAGGGTGGCTTGCAGCAGCAGTAGCACTGGCATGGCAGTTGCGTGAATTGCAACAGCTATTTGTGTATTTCGCAGTCGATTAGGGATATAAGAAAATTTATGAACATTATTAATGGTTGTTGCCGAATTGTTGAATTGTTTGATGGTGTTCAAGTTGGCAGTGGCATTTTATTGCTCAGTTTAAAAACTATTTTCATAATAGTTTGTGGGATGTAAGGATTTATAGATAATTTTTTTTTTATATATTTTTGTGAGCGATTGGTGGTTTTGCACATTACCTGTCGGAAGCAATAAAAATTACACGCACGCATGACAAAAGAAAAGCGATTTTTTTTTATTGAGTGATTTGAAAGCAATTAGATACACGCCTTGGATTTGAAAAGGATTCCCGGTCAAAGTAGCGTGACTTATTTTTCACCTCAAGTCAGTTTATGGATCGCATATTGACTTATGTGAAAGATTTGTTTTGAGACAATTTCTATTGTTGAAGAGGAAGCAGAAGTCTCGATTTGTTGATTCCTAGTTTTTTTAAAGACTGTTTTTAAATCTTTAATTTATCAAATTTAAGCCTCTATGATAAAACTCAATAATTAAAGAAGACTAAGGCTAAGGCCACGCACTGAGTGGCAAGTGGCAAAAACATTAGCTTAAGGGTCAAGTGATTTTCGCCACAGTGGCTTACAATATTTGTGTCATGTTTATTTCTTGCCGCTCAGCACTGCACCAAAATAATAGAACAGAATTTAAAGCGGAGCGATGCCGCGCCGTTCTGCTGCTTAGAAACGTCGCTTGCTGCTGAGCGGTTTGTGTGGCATAAATCATACAATTTTATTTGGTTTATATTTCTGTTGTCGCTACATTATCAAGGACCACTCAATGTAAATCCACATTAAACTGCCCTTAATCTTCTTCAAATCCCGAACTTAACTAAAGCAAAAGACAAAAAAACCTTTTAATATTAACTCGAGATCGGCTTAAAAAAACTATCAATAAAAACTTATCCTGTCTCTTTATGCCAAGTATAGTTGTTTGCTGAGGAAGATATTAAGACTATTTATGAGACAGAAACTTTATCAAACAACACTTACAGTAGGAGATATAAATTCATTATCACAAAACAAACAATTCCACTTCGTATCAAGCCTGCACATTGTCAGTCACGCATGAGTCAAGAAAACAACGCATTTGAAAATTTATGGAAGAAAAAGCTAAAATTCCCTACTTTCAAAAAGAATAAATAACTTTTATAAGAGCTAAAATCACATAGGCTTCTATTTCATTAGCAATGAACAAACACTTACACCGTCAAAAGAGAAATGATCATCAAGTTTATACGGAGCTCCTAAAACTGTGCGTCCTATAAACGCTGACGCTGGGCAGTTTTCAAACACCTTTTGATATTAATATTTTCTTATTTAAGGAATTTATTATTAATTGATATTGACACAAAAAATAAAATATTTGGGTGAACGGCGAAAAGCTAATTAAGATAATTAGGTTATAAACGAAATACATGGTATTTAATTACAAACTTGGGAGTCACGTATTTCGATAATTTTTTAATTTGTGGTAGGGTATCCCCTGAGTAACAGGCGCGCTTCTGATAGTAACTAAATATAAATTATTTTTACATTGCTTCTATCACAAGCGTCGTAAATCAATGGAAAAGTGCTCAACTAGCTGATCGCTGTACAAGATCACCCGGACCTTAAAATAGGACATGAACAAATTAGAAAATTCTAGTTTTACTTATTTTCTTCTAATTGCGATAGTAAGCGTAGCTCATGAGAATACTCTGCTTGTAGAATTAAAAGCAATAAGCTTTGGGCTTTAAAACGGTGTTTATCGATAGGGCAATTATTCACAAAGATATTGCACTTACCACAAAAAGTGCTTTAGTACTCCCATAAATCGAAGTAATAGCTATACAGTCGTCTGGCAAGCATTTGCAACCACTGGAACCATGCCATTTGATTATTTTTAACCACTTATATACGTAATCTAAAACATACTAAAATTGTAGCCATGTAAAAACAAGTTTTTTTTCGTTAATTTTTGGCAATATCAAAAATCCGGTGCAATGCCTACCAGACCGTTATTTTCTTGCTTTGTACGTCCAAAATTACTAGTCAAAAAAATTGTATCCTTGTAAAAACACGTTACTTAAATCGTTCACTAGCTTTCCTACCGCTAAGATCACAATCCTAAATTTATTAGTCTTTCCAACCACACTCTTCTTCTTAAAAAAATTTTTGACTCAGTTTTACTTTTATTCATGTGCGATCAGAAGGATTAATAACTTTCTGTGCGATCGCAAGCAAGCAGTTGCTGCTGGTTGTTTGGTATCCGAGATTGTTGAATTTAAAATGGGCGTTGCACGGGGTTCATTATTAGGTCCATTACTTTTCAGCATTATTATTAACGACATTGTGAATTGGACTATACAGAACAAATTAACTCTTTACGCAAAAAATTCACAGAGTATAATAATTTGCATGAAGTGTCTTGGCGAATTTTAGAGCAAATGGACAAACATGTGTTCATTATTTACGATCATGTAAATAAGTTGGATTGGTGAAATGTATGGATGTATTAGACGTTTGTGGAAAATATCTTTGTATTTGCCAAAATCTGCAAGGTAGACTCCGATTACAACACTCATACCGCCATATATAACTTACGGTGCTCCACTGTACGGTGGAATGTAGCATATAACTCTCGCATTCGGTGTGTTCATTTCTTAAGAAGGTTCGAATGAATGAATAAATGAAATGAAATTTGCAGAGTATCTTATTTTTCTTACTGGCTTACACCATTTTAGCTCTGAGTTATAGATGACGATTTCGTTAAAAACAAACTCTATATAGAAAATACATAATCCCAGGGCCCAGGTCACTTGCATTTCTTACAACCGCTCGCGTCCAAAATTCCATCTCCAGTATCTTCATTAAGCGAATGTCTGAAATCATTCCCTGCTGTTTGCAAATAAGATTGTGGCAAACGTTCTGTTTTTGTATAATTTTCTAATTATAGAACATTTGAAAATTTCACAATATAACGTGTAAGTACCGAAAAATTCATTAAATCGCCCCCAAACACCCCACAATTTGCCGGGAAGGGTGTTGTACCGATTGTTTGCTCTCACTTCCTCTTGTTCTGTGTTGTGTTTTTTTTTTGTTTTGGCCGAACATGGGGTATAGTTCCGCCTGACCAGAGGATCATCAGTGGCACGCAACTCTGGAATCTGGTAATGGTACCCAACCATGGATGCAATGCAACTGCTGCTCAGTCTGATGGCTGTTGGCTGAATTGGCTGAGTTTTTCATGGTAAACGTTGTTCTCCTTAATGAAAAATGTTTACATTACGAATTTTTCTCATTCGGCGTGTTATTATTGCTCCTTCTTTTCCATATTTATTTGTCTTTTTCTTTTTGTTTTGTGTTAATTCGTTTTGTTTTCCTCTCGGCGGATATGTTTTCTCTTTTTTCTGTACGCCCCAGTATCTGTTCCAACAACAAGTAGCTATCTAGCCGGCCGGCTTGGTTTCCGTCTGTGAATCCGAGGCGAATCTGAAATAATATTTCAATATAAATTGACGAGAGGAATACATTATGATATTTATTTTTTTGGGAACAAAAGGGCGCTGAATGCATCCGTGAAGTGAAGCTTTGGTGTATATGAGGTTATTGCCGAATATAATGGCAATTATGTTGAAGGAATAAAAGTGCAATCCGACAGAGCGCAAATATAAATAATAAGGCAAATGAAGAAAAATAAAGCAAATAAGAAAATACCATGTACAAATGGTCGGTCGGCCGGTAGAGGATGCGAGGCATGGGATTGCAGCTGCGAAAGGCAATTTTTTGCTGAAAATGTATAATAATGAACATTGGGAAAAGCTCTCATATCCAGACAAAGGTATTTTATTTATAAATGATGTGTAAACATGGAATGGAATGCATGTTGGGAAGATGATTGTTTTCTTTTCGTTTTTCGTTGGACATTGGTAGATATAATGTATTGTCGTAATTATCGAACCCAATTGAATACTGAGCAATTTAAGGAAAATTACTTTCGGAGGTATTTAGTTATGAGAGAAAAGGAGTTCCAATTATATATTTTTTAATTTCATTATTTTCAATTGTAAACGAAAGCGGTGCTTGGGACAAAGTCGTTTCTTTTGCTAATTTGATTGCGTTTTCAATAAATTGCTTAAGGGTTATGCTTGAGAGCCGAAGGAATGGTTTTCGGAATCTGGAAATTGTAATACGTCTATAGTCATACACAATTGTAGGCCTTTGTGGATTTATTCATGCTGATCAGGGCTAGAGAAAGCACTCATGGCATTGGAAATGATCGAGGCATGATGATTTTTAGACCGAGCTTGCTTTCCTTATGAGAAGGATGAAATCGTCGAGTTTGTCTCAACTGTTACTAAAAGGCAGCTAAAGGGTGATTTTTTAAGAGGTTTAGAACTTTTTTAAAAAAAAAACACAAAAAATTTGAAAAAATGAATGAAATATTTATTTGAATCGATAGTTAATCGAATTTAATGTTTAAAGATAATTTCATGCAAATGTTGACCGCGGCTGCGTCTCAGGTAGCCCATCCGCTGAGTCCAATTTTGGCATACTCTTTCACACATATCGGCCGGTATCTCACGAATGAATGCATGGATGTTGGCTTCCAGTGCGTCAATCGAAGCGGGCTTGTCCCTATACACATTATCCTTGGCATACCCCCACAAAAAATAATCTAATGGTGTCAAATCGCACGATCTAGGCGGCCAATTGACCGGCCCGAAACGTGAAATTAACTGTTCACCAAACTCGCCTCGAAATTGCGCCATTGTTTCGCGTGCTGTGTGGCATGTGGCACCGTCTTGTTGAAACCACATATCATGCAAGTCAAGAACTTCCATTTCGGGCAAAAAAAAGTTTGTTATCATCGCTCGGTAGCGTTCACCATTGACAGTAACGCTGCGATTCGCATCATCTTTGAAGAAATATGGCCCAATATTGCCGCCGGCCCATAAACCGCACCAAACAGTGGCTTTTTCGGGATGCATTGGTAGCTGTTGCAATGCTTCTGGCTGATCTTCACTCCAAATGCGGCAATTTTGCTTATTTACGTACCCATTCAACCAAAAATGAGACTCATCGCTGAACACAATTTTTCGATAAAAAAGCGGATCCTCGGCCAGCTTTCCAAGAGCCCATTCACCAAAAATTCGGCGTTGTGGTAGGTCGCCTGGCTTTAGTTCTAGCACCAGCTGTATCTTAAAAGGCTTTGCGCCCAAATCCTTCCGCAAAATTTTCCACGTAGTGCTGTAACAAAGGCCTAACTGCTGGGAACGGCGCCGAATCGACATTTCGCGGTCTTCTGTCACACTAGCTGATACGGCCGCAATATTTTCTTCAATACGCACAGTACGTAAACGTGTTGGTGGTTTAATGTCCAACAAAGTAAATTTGGTGCGAAATTTGGTCACAATCTTCCGAATAGACTGCTCAGAAGGTCGAGAATGCCGATCATAAAATGGAAGCAGCGCGCGATGAACATTTCGAACCGAGCACGAATTTTGATAGTAAAATTCAATAATTTGCAAGCGTTGTTCATTTGTAAGACGATCCATGGTGAAATTGCAAACCAAACTGAAGCTGTTTGACAGTGACACAAGGTACTAAACACACGTCAGCTGTCAAAACCAGTGTTGCCAAAACCAAACCAGCTAAAAAATCACCCTTTATAAAAGGAAATATCTAGGAATAGTCCTCGTAAATCAGCAACTTTGTACCAAGTTCGTCGACCAAATAGTAAGCTGTCTGAAAAAGAATCTTCACAGAACAGCGAATGGAGGAGGAGACACCGCAAACTCTATAAGTTGTACAAAGATGTGGATGTAGTTAAAAAAAAAAAACACTACACGACTACATTGGCTCGGCCACATAGAGCAAATGGACAATATTGCTTGAATCTTCAAATTCCCCGGCCAAGTTCAGTTTTTGATAGTGTAGTGTTTCATTTTCCCAGACATGAGGTTCCAAGGACATACAGAGAACTCTATTATAAGCGGACACTGATGGTACCAAAAAAATTAGTTTGATTAGGACATAATAAAAAAAGTTCGTAATTTAGTTGGGCTACAGTCCGGCCGGGTGGAACAGTATTATATTTATAGGGAACGTACCTACGCGAGAAAGGTGTTCAAAATAACTACACGCCATTTTGATAACATTTCAGCATTTGTCTCAAGATTTGGAACAGCTTTGAAGATCACCATCAGTCAAGGTAGTCAATCCGAATCATAATTGTTCATTATTGTTCAATAGCACTCCAAGCAATTTTTCAAAGTTGCTTGGAGTGCATAGAATTCACACGTCACCTTTTCACCCGCAAGTCAACGGCTTGGTGCAACGGTTTCATCGTTAGCTGAATAGTTCTGTCAAGACAATACGCAATACCGTGTATTGGAGCTCAGAACTTTCAATCAACCTCTGGGGTATTCGGTACGGGATCAAAAAAGAACTTAACTGCTTCGCTACAGAGTTAATTTGGGCCAAAACCTCAGGCTTCCAAAAGAAAAGTTCGTGGAAAACACCATGCAAGTCACGTCACTGAACATTCTCATCGAAAATGTGTGCAACATTATGAGCAACCTCATAGCTAAGCAAATGCGAAGAAGTCAACAAGACATTTTTGTGCCCAAAAAACATACAGGACTGCGAAAACGGTTTTTCAGACAAAGTTAAAATTGGCCTTAAAGAGCCTTACGAAGGTCCATACAAAGTCGTTCGAAGCATGATAAGCAACAGTGACTTAATATCAATCGATAGACTAAAACCTGCCCACGATATTTTGTGATAGTCTGAAAAGGATATTCACCGAGGTTGGTCGATTTAGGAAGCGTGATGTAGAGGAAATATCGAACACAAAGTTGTTAGATAGAAGTTATTAGACAGAATTAAGCGAAAATTGCTCGACTGCTCTGCCGTGAATGCGTTCATTGTTTTTAGTACGCCAGACGCAACTTTGAGAAGAGCTTTTTATTCCATGGTACTGCTCCAGTAAGGCTTCAACACATCTTGCAGAGTTCTTGAGGTTCACCCTCTTAGTTTTGATGTCTGTAGCTCACGAATCAGTTGTGATTTAACCCACCTTTGAAGAAACAGCAAAAGTGTTCCACCGTCATCCTACACAATACAACGCGCTTGGTAGGTACCGTCAAGACAAGATATAGTTCAATAGAACTAATGCGCTAAGGCACACCCTTTTAATGAACAAGTGAGGCGTATCGACTTGTAATCACAAAGTTCTTCCTCTGACCAGCCGTATCATTATTTTATCATATCTTGGACACTTTTTAATCAAATTGGTTTTTACTCGGACTCTCATTTTTATAGTAAGCCGACGAGTTAGACGGGGCCTCCTCTTCCCGAATGGTCTGTGGAAGTGGGCAATCTTTCGTTGGGATTCAAGAAAATCTTAACACACTTCACTTGAGGAGCAGAACGCTTGGAAGTTTCTTCTGCCGAGACATTATAGAATTGTCAGATGTCTCTATCTCTAATCTTTTCAAGTTCCTGACATCGGGATGGCTTGACAACATTGGGTAGTAACCAACGTAAGGAAGGAACCACAGCAGAGGCCACAACATCGGCTTATTCCCCCCCTCTAAAGAGTATCACAATGCTTTTACAAGGACATAAGTGCGACGATAAGGAGATTGCTCTCTTTCGCTAACCCAACTTACCGAATCTAACCTAACGCACTTCACGGTGAAGGCAGATTATAGATAGATGACTCTGCAGAATTCTGTCATCTCAAGAAGAATTGGTCATCATACAACATATCATAGGGGCCTGGGCCCGTCACCCACTGCCGCAGCTGCGAAAAGGCCTCTTAGTGGTTGTCTGTCGTTAGGTAGCGGTAGACAGATTTAGGGAAGCCATTCTTTGATGACCTCTCGACACCGGGATCAACAACATCACCGATTTACTTAGTTCTATCGGGTGGCTTAGGGATCTGCCTCCTTAATTCACTGTAAACTAGTTTTTTTTCCAGGTCTTATGAGAAGTGGCATAAAAGGGCGCTACAGCGCTAAATTAGGAGATTTTCGGACTGCAAGAAATCGGCCATTTTACCTACCCAGGGCTTGCTAATGAGTTCAAAGTGACTTCAATAGATTCAAAGTCGACATTTTGTAGCAAGCATAATCGCGGAAGAAAATGATTGCTGTGAAATAAGCAGTAAATAACGTTTATTTTTTAAACTAAAATGAAAATTAAATCAACATTCAATTGAATTGAATTATACCATCATAGAATACATTATGTGTTCATTATTTTCTGTAGGCTCCACCACCTTCAAAATCCAGCCGCGTCACTATCTGGCTTGCGAAAGTGTTTGCTGGCGTGGCTGGAAACATCTTAACACTTTCCCTACTTAGACCTCGCTGCGCGTTGTTCATATACCACATCATTATATTAATGCATGTAAAATGACGCGTCACAAAGCAAACAGTAGCGCGCGCAACAATATATAGGCATACAAATTATTGGCCATCGCTCACTCCGCTCACAGTCCGCTTGCTAGAAAATGTTCGAAAATAAAAAAAAATTCTAAACAGCAAAATCAAAATTCTGTGCCATCTCGCGTAAATAGTAAAGAGATATTCGGGCGGGAGAGGATATTGAATCGAATTCAAGAACACAGGCACCACCAGCAGAACAAAAGAGACAAGAGAGTGGGTGAGTTCACCCAATACACACTTGGGTGCTGGTAGCCATACACCACATGTAGTGCGCCCCGTCCGAAAAGAAAATCCAGAAATTCCGAAATAATTTAGTTAGTATTCTCTTTAGCTTTGCCTCATTGGAATTAGCGCGCGTTCTGCAAAACAATTGTGAAACCTTTCAATACGTCTATCTATCTATCTACATATATGCGGCGCCGTGTATCTCTCTATAGTAGTAGTTTTTCGTGACCATTCGCAGTTCTAACACCCGAGCAATTTATATACCATCCGCTATCTATCGATTCGAACGCATTTCGTGTAATTAGTTTCGAATAGAAGTAGTAATTACGGGATTAATCGAAGCACCTGATACACCCCAGGTGCAGCGCAAAGTTCCTTTAATGTGCATTTATCTCCCTCTGTGCCCCTCGTTGCAGTTGATTCTTCTTTTTTTCTTTCTGCAGCTAAGCACTTTAGCATAGAGTCGGAGTCAGAGTCAGAATCATAGGAGACTTGGGTGGAAGCAAGGCGAACAAAGCTAAAAAAAACATCGCTCCGGTGCGGGTAGTAGGTACCTAGTTAGCTTTGGGTTGGTGTTTCTTTTTTTTAAGTAAATTGCATCTGAAACCCGTGTAGGTATCATTTGTGAACGTGGTGCAGTTCGGCGACAAGCACGAGTTCGACGTACGAGTTTATTCAACCCCCCTCGCCCTATCTCCCTGAGGGTCCTTTATTCGTGGAGTGGATAGATTTGTGTCTTATTTTATGCTCACGTCGGTTGCCTTTTCCGGTTATAGGTACGTGCTGTAGTTAGTTGGAGTGACGAGTTGGAACAGATATAAAACGAAAGAAATATATAGAAAGTCTCATACAGGTGGTTTAATTGACAGTTTTTTTGTGTGTGATTTTGATTTACAAAAAGTTAATTATTTAACAAATAATTTAATCTGGACATTTTGCTTTATTGATGTGTTAAAGGTGCTATTGCATAATTTTTAAGAGGATAACGTACCTTCAACATTTAACGAATTTCAACAATGGAGAGCCCTTCCGATATGTTCCTGATGCCAGAGTATTTAAATTATCAAGACTGTTTATGGGTAAATATTTTATTTTAAAAATTATATTTAAAATGACTGCACCACCTCTAGTGGAAGTATCTGAAGTTTCTCAGATTTAACTTTCGGAGTTGATGTTGGCTAAAACCTTAACTTCGAGTACACATTGGTTAGAGTATCTAAACTTTAGGCTGCGACTATTTTGCTATATTGCATGGAAAACTTATTACGGTAAATGATGATTATAAGAAAAGCACGATTATAAGAAATCTAAACAAAATCAAAAAAAATGTCAAGAAATAATATTTTAAATAAAAAGAAACTTATAAAATTGGGAGAACAAGCAGCGATCGGAAGAGGAGGAAGAATGTGATCAAACATTAATACCAAAGCCGCCTACTAAGGCCGAGGCTTGAACATGTTTTTTTGTTCTAAAGGTTTATTTAAACAGCGACGAGGAATATTACAGCTACCTCGAACAAATTGCAGATTTTCTTTTCTAACAAAGGGAGGAAGCTCTTACTTACACCACCATTGACCGATATTTGGAAGAAACTTACGTTTCAATTATTTTATAACTATGCTTTATTTTATACATAGCTACTTAAAATCTCTTGGAGTAACTGCAGTATACCTACATATTTATTATCTTTCAAATTTTCTTGTTTTTTTTTAAATAAGGTTCATTTTTTTTGTCGTTTAAATATGAACTTTTTTCTGAAAGAATATTTTTTATAAGAAACTTCTGTTCTTTACAAAAATTGTGGCATTTTGAAGTTTCTTATAAGCGTCATTTACTGTACAATAATATGAGATGCCACACAAGAACTAGTTCTGGTCCAAACTGACTTTGTTATAGCACACTAATAGCTGGCTGCGAAGGTTATTTTGTGACTTAAGACAATAAGTTTTGACACGAATTTGAGTTCATAGTAGGTAATATGTTTTTAATTTTTAATTTAGGAAATCAGAGCCATAGCCATGTGATTTTTTTTGTAATATCATGTGACTAGTTAAATCTTTAGTTTTGATAAATGGGTTTTACTTCAATATACTAGTAATTAATTCTTACTTTGAGAAACATTCATTCAACATTCCTAAAAGTGGAGTTATCCGGTCAACACTGTGGGTGCTTCGATTGCTGAAAAAATTGCACTGCTACTTTTTTTTTAATACTACTATTTCTTGCGCCACCTAGCTTCGATGTAAAGTGGCAACGCTGCTCCCAACTTCATGTCTTTCGTTCACATGAATTTACAGTTCACAGTTAGGATCTGGTTAGTTCCTCATCTGTTTTCGTGGTTTATCGTTAACTAAATCTATGGCTTACATTCTTTAAAAAAAAATTAATTTTAGTTGTGGAATTGAAACAACATTTTTTGTTGGAATCCACCAATTTTCCACAATGTATTTCAGAAAAGTCTAACAAAGTTTTATGGTAAAACTTTAGACCTATTTAACTAATGTTTTGAATACTTACACTAGAGGCTCTCGATTCCATGTTCGAAGGATATTTCTTGAAAAAGTTTTTGAGATAGTTTTGACCATACGTCAAATGATTTCGTACTAAAACCCCGAAGAGGTCGCCTTTTACACTGGGATATTGGACAAAAATCAAAATTTCCCTAGATTCCATTTTCAATCACTTCGTTCAAATTTTCAATCGCTATGTTAAGTAGGACGGGCGTACCTATTTTTTTAGGAATTCCTGTTCACCTAGACAGTTTTTAAATGAGAATTGTTAACTTAATTTATTTATTTGGCCTGATACTTACAAATCTCTAAAATCCTTGTAATGTTCTTTTCGTTTACAATAGGGATCGTGTCTTGTGTTATTTGACCCACAAATTACAGATAATCTAACAACTCTCATAATTCAGCTCAATTCAAATCACACTCAGACTTTTCTTAACTGCCGCTCAGTTGAAACAAAACTTAACGACAGGAGAGCACCAGCAGCGTCAGAGATCAGAATTCAGAAGGTCGTCAGTTTCGTGTCAGTTCTTGTCTTGTGCAGTGCGCGATTAGTCTGAGTTTAGTAGTCGCCGTGTGCTTTTTTTGTGATTTCTTTGGGTTTGCGTTTGATATATGATCTCTTTTGCTCCCTCTAAGGTTTAGAAATGACATTGAATATGTTATATTGTCTCCCTTTTTCTTTCCCATGCAAAATCAAAGTAAATCAAATGTGTGTAAAAAGTGCAGAGTGACATGAAGGGATTACAAAATGAGAAGCGAAGAAAGCTTTCATGTGTGTTTCTTTTTGATTTTAATTTTTTTTACCGGTATTGCTTGGCCGTCGTCTTTCGTGTAAAATATTAGAAAATTTAATTTATTGTGATCGCTTTTTCATTTGTTCCTATATCCCCTATTCCATGTAAAATAAAGTAAATTGTAGTGATTTTGCAGCTACAATTTGCATTGTAAATAATAAAATGAAGGTGAAATTGTTCACCGGCTTGAATCTTTGGTTTGTTAGCCATAAACTGTCAACATACGATGCTAAATAGAATAATATGGTGAGTAAAATTGTTAGCAAACAAAACGTGAGCCATTTTAATATGAAACTTCCCGAGTTGTTAGCAAAGTAAGAAATGATCCTTGGGCGTTTTAGCATGTAATATTACATAACGTGTAGGGCTAAAACTCGCAAAATCTAAACCATATGGATACGATATTTCACTTGGTCCCCATTACCAATGCGCATTTTTTTCTTATAATAATTTTTTTTCATAGTTTCTTGTTTATGGAAGTCTATCCCTTATAGCTAAATTGTTCCAAAATCAACCATAAAGAGACTTTAAGATCCTTTTTTGTCATTTTTATTTCACGACTGAAAGGGTGAATTGTTGTTAAAAGACAAAATATTATTAAAGTATGTGCAATGGCTTATTGCTCAAATCCTCGCTAAAATTCTTACCTCCTGCAAAAGTCTGACATATACTCAAAAGTAAGCAACTGTCATGAGAAGCTTCGAAATAATTATTAAATTGTAGATCTCTTCGTGTCATGAATTGATCTGCGCATGAACAATAGTAATTTAGATTATAGGCAACATACCTCAACATATTTAATCGAAAAAACAGTTTTCAAAAAGTTGGCCAATTCAACAAAGTGCACTTTATGTTATATCTCTAAAAAAATTTCCCGAAACGAAGCATTTAGCTTTAACCGAAAACTCTTAGACCCCTTTTTACCTACCTCAAAAGTAATGTATATAAATGAATGTTATGTCGTTGGAAACGTATTGTGGAGAAGAAGTGCACAATACGATTTTCAAATTTATGAATAGGTGTTTTTTTTTTGTTCAAGCAAGGTGCAGAATTATCCATGAGACATTATGAGGTCCGGCTGCTCGTGCTCATAATAGTGTGAGATTCTTATTCACTTAAATACGTTTATACCACAACTATGCTAATTCGTAGCATTTTATTCATTGTAGTCGGCGCACAAGATTTCTCTAGTCTATAATTTCTTATACAGCGTCATTGCAATGGCCAGGAAGGCGAGTGCGTTATGTACGCGTGCAATTTCATGTTTCATCTTCTACGGTTTTTCCGAAATACCACGGCTCATTTAGGATTTTTCTTCGAACTTTATTTTGGAAAGTCAGTAAAACTGAGTTGCTTTAGTACAAAGACTTATACCATACGCCCACACAGCACTTGCTTATCTAAAATCAGCCTGTTTTTCATACTAAGTTTTTTAAAATTTCCAATCAGTATTTGATTATATTTTCTTCTTTACGTGCGATTTTCACTTGAATTTTTTCGTCTTGTGTCATTCCCAAGTATTTAGTCTCGTTTGCGTACAGAATTTGCACCGATTCAATATAAATGGGTAGATGAAAGATAAATGGTAGATGTGATTTCGTTAAATTCGGAGTAATCGTTCCTTTGTTTAGTATGAAGAAGTCTTGCCGCTACATGAGAGCCTAGGATCTCGAAAAAATATTTTTGTAGAGCTTTTTTAAGTTAATATTTTAATCCCGCAGCCAAACTTTATTAAAGGCCTGAGAGACGTCAAGAAAAACGCTGGAACAATTTTTGTGCTAATCTAGTTCTTTTCAAGTTCGTTGGTTATTCAGTAAACTTTTCGTAATTGAATGCAATCGCTTTAATATGCATTTTTCAAATATCTTCGAAATTTTTGGTAAAAGGGTATTGGTCTATAGGATTTTGTTCATATTCTCCATTATAACCTCAGCTATCTTCCACTGTCGGAGAACCTACAATAGCCTCCGAAGCGTTAATGAGAAAAACAAACTTAATTAGTGTTTTCTGTTTTATTTAAGTTTTTGTATTTCACGACAGTGTTCGACCTCCTGTACTTGTCTCATTTGATAATTGTCATATACCATGGTTGGAATAGCAGCTTCACCGTCAATTGGTTTAGACGTCTCTCCGAGATGTTTTGTTTCGCTCTTCTTCCTTTACGAATCAATATATATGTATTTATGTATATGATATATGATCAAATTTCGACACCCTTTAAGACAGAGGTTCGGTCTTCCTTGTCGTCTTAAGCCTGGGGGCTGGAATTGTGTAAGAATTTTTCTTCTTTCCAGCTCATCACATTGCATTGCGATCGTATCGCAGAACTGGCAATATAAGAGTTTTGTCTTTCGAGTTAGTAGACCTACTCCTTAAAACATCTTTATAATCGTCAGTCAAAGTTTTAGTTTACAATTTAAGCAAGAATGTTCATAGCAAATAATTAAAGCAACCGCCCTTCCTACATAATTATCGGAATGACGTACGAAAAGGTGTTTTGACAAAGTACAATAACATTATTAAATTATTCGCATCTAACACACACCTAACTAATAATTCATTCTTTATTACAAACACTGTGAACATAAAGATGTTCTAAAAATAACTTATATTTCTTTTGGTGAAACACAATATTGACCTTAGATACGGACTGGCATCGATTATTTTATTTGTTTATCTATCACAGCTTATCGATTGCAAATAGGAACAACCGAGTCGATCTATTTTTAGATATTGAGAATAATGCCAATGAGTTGTATACTTATTGTGTTGGAATAAGTATATGTACAAGTGCGAATATTATGACCATCACACCTTTGGGGAAGAAATCAATAATTTGGTTAGAAGTCTGAGTATGTGCAACGGTGTAGGCGTTAAGGATAAGGTGAATTTTTCAGGATAAAACAGGTGAGAACGCATACGTAAGAGGCAAACAAAGTTTAAGTAGCACTTTAAGATGTCGTTCGTCATTGAAGTGCGCAGAGCACAAGTTTTCTGTTGAAAGAGATTTTACTAATATGACTGTTAACTTAGGTACTTAGGCGTAGTACTTAAGTATTAAGTGGGACATAAGTCACAAAAAAATAGTTCCAAATCCCATTCGACGATCCTTAATAATTTAAATAATTTTAAATCGGAAAAAAGTGGTCCTTTTTATATGTTGATGTGGAAATAAAACGGAATTATGGTATTCCGTTTTTGTCTATATATTATATATAATATATTATTTCTTAGAAAATTTGGGACTAATGTCCCATCTTCGACAAAATATTTTGGAACGTATGTCCCATTTAAGTGAGACAAGTTAGGACTTACATATGTCCCTCCGCCGGTACTTATTGAATATAAAATTACGCTGATCTAATTGTAAGAGTTTCTAGGGTTTCCGCCTTGAAGATTTATAATCTCCCCAATACGTGCCTTTGCCATCATAAAAATACTTCTTAAATTAAATTAAGTGCACGACTGCAACATACAAAACTTTTTCGCTACTTGATGTGCATTTTTAAATCGCCTTGAATAGTATGGTAACCAAAATTATATTAATTCCCAAATTTATTTGAATCACTTTTTATTTTCTCAAAAACGGCTATAAAGATTTTGCACATTGAACACTTTTAACATATGTTGTTCACAAAAAATAACAATATCGTTAAACCCGGTTTTGAGAAAACGAATTTAATTTAAATTTAAGGAAATCTTTATATGAATAAAAATTATATCAAAAATTGAAGGACGCACATTTATTAAACTTAGCATCATAAATAAATAGTAAAAATTTTCGGAATTCCCTTATTATTTTTTAAGAAATTGGCGATATTATTAATTACCAATTATTAATTAATTGCAGTATTTTTATCCCCATCCCAAGTATCCTTAGAACAAGAAACGACAAATATCTGTTGAGCCCTTTTCTAGAAAAAGAAATACAAAATTGAATTTTGTATGGCAGGTAACGTTATTTCAAACGATAGAGTAAAAAATTAAAAAAAAAACCCCAAAAACCTTATATACGAACTTTGAAGTAAATTCGTCCAACCGTTTCGTCATACTACGCCCGGACAGATAGACAGACAATCTAACAATCAGATGGAATCTATGTCCTTAAGTGCACGAAAAGGTGTAGATTTAGATGTAACCTCACCTGTAAACCCCAGATGTAACAACACTTTTTAATAATTTTTCTAACTGGTCTCAAATAGTCCGTTCGACATTTTTCCAAGATATATGTCTCACATGCCAATCTTTATTGGTTCCTGAGGATATCCTAAATGGCTATTCCTTCACTGAAAGGCACCAGAACGAATATATACCAGTGTAAGTGTTGCAATTAAGAAACTATTCGCTTATTCATTAACCTTAACCTTAACCTAAATCTAAGGCTCATTAGAATGACTGGAAATTAAATGTGAATAAGGGAGGAGGAGTAATTGGACTGTGAGAAGGCGAACCTCTTATATGTCCTGCAGCATTTTGCGGGATAGCAGAACACACCATTTGTGAGGAGTTCAGTGAAAAGAAAAAAAATATCTAACATCTTTCAAAATACGCAAGGGCCTTTAAGAAATAGGGTCAGGACACACTTATTTACTTAAGATGGCGCTACAAAACGTGGTGCTCCTGGGCCATACTTAATATTCCCTTCCAGGCGGCTCGATCCCTAACCTGCCATATCCAAATTCGCACTCCAAGCAGTTGAAGGTCTACTTCTACCTTGTCGCTTCATCGAAGATGACTTCTTACTTGGTGTCTCCTTCCCTCTGGTATGGCCTCGAAGACTTTACGCACCGGAGCATAAATGTTGGTCCGCTCTACACGGCCCGGCAATCTAAACCGCTGGATACGAATTTTTATAACTCCTTCTTGTATCTTCTTCGCCAAACATTGTTTGCTTAGTCAACGCATAAAGGACCATAAAACTTTTCTCCCAAATGCAGCTAAGCAGCTTTCATCGGACTGGGTACGAGTCCATGCTTCTGCACCATATAGCAGCACAGGGATGATGAGTGTTTTGTGTATCATCTCCTTGGCTCTTCTCGATAGGGCTTTATTCCTCTATTGCTTATTTAGCCTAAAGAAACAGCGATTAGCAAGTGTTATTCTACGTTTGATTTCCGCTCTGATGTTGTTTTTCGCAATTTACAGAAGAACAAATTCACTAACTAACTCAAAGGTATATTAGGTATAATATTAATTGTCATGTTTTGACCAAGTCGGTGGTGGGATTCCACTTTATTTTATGAAATCATAGGGCTAGGAAATGTATTCGTATAAATTCCTTGAAGAGAAAGGAATCGGTTGAGCTATTAAAACTCTGACGCTAACATGGGGTGGAGGAGTGATATTAAATTCGCTATCCATCGCATCTCGAAATTTGGAGTCACGCAGAAGCTAAGTAAAGTAAGATGAAAAGAATTAATTGCGCAGCGGTTTGCCTGCAGCTCTAGTTACTGCAAAAGAAATCGATCTAATGATACGCGTGTTTGGTCATCTTTTCATCTTCATAATAACAAGCGACAGCATTTGAGCTGCACGTGTGTCATGAATTAACAAAGCACGACGTAAAATGAAATAAAATTCCTCCTTCAGTTAAAAAAAAAAAACAAGTAAAATTCTCATATTTCATAGCTTGATCTTCTGACTGAAGGTTAGTTATCTCTTCTAGTTAAGCAATGCCATCTCCATTTGCATCCTGTCACATATCCTCTCTGCAAAAGAACACCAATCTCTTATTCATATTTTGAGCTTTGCTTGGAACAACAAACAATGCTACCGCAGTGGCAGTGGTAGACAAAATCCATGTGTCATATAAACTTAAATTTAGAAGAAAAAGAAAATCCCACTGCACAAAAGGACAAAGCCAGAGGCTACAATCTAAAATAAAAGGAAAAGGCCAAATGGATTTGAGGAATAAACGAATGCAAGACATATATTTGGACACCACCAGCAGCAGTAGCAGCATGATATAAAAATAAAAAGGAGGAGCAGTGGGAATCCATCCCCCATCCCCATTGTGCTTATAACCAAAGATGATGATGCACAAGAATACGAGCAGCAGCAGTGCAAAACGTCGCAACTGATACCAACTCCAGATGAACCTGGATGACCGTATTCATACGTAACCAGAAAGAAAGCAGAAGAATAGTATTTCTTCTTATTCCATGGCGGCACAAAGGATATCTCATAAACACTCCTAGCTTATCACATAAACTTGCAAGCGAAACATACCTACACCCAAACTCATGTAGTTAGAGTAAAAATATAAATTTATAGCATCGGACTCGAGGAGATTGTGCAACAGAAGCTGACAAACACACACGCACACATGGCATATATCCTTCGAGGAATAAGGACACAAAAACTCTCCTCAAGATGGTATGTTGCTCTTATGGGAGTTGAATCCCCGCTATCAGCCGCCCAAACACACACACACACCCAGTCGACTCTCGAACACTTGCTGACATAAATAACCCTCTCACACTTGTCAAAATTGCGGTTACGATTCGTTTAAATGCAAATTGAAAATTGTATTTCCCAGTATCGGTTTGTTGTGCGAGGAAAACTTTATTTTTGAATTTTCCTCTTGGGGCTTTTGCATTCTTCTTGGTCGTCGGTTGTTTTTTGTTGAACTCAAATCTCGAATGCTGGCCCGGTCTGGCCTTATTCTTGTTGTGCTGCTGGTACTCGGGCGGCTTCTTCTGCTCATCTCAGCCTTTCTAAACTGCCAAAGTTTGTTTACTTCAGTTTTGCCAGTTTTCCCAGTGCCACATACGCTTAGAGGGTTAAATCTAAGAAATAAGTACTTGGACGTGTGCACGGTTATTGTTGTTGTTGCGTGCAACCCGTGCCTTTGGCTACTACTGGGATCCATCGCATCATAGTAGGTGCTCCTCTCATCCTCACTCTCATCTTTCTCAACTGATATCTACACACATGACTGCGATTCTTGTTGTTCTCTTTTTGATTAAATTCAAATTCAATTTCAGCAAAAAGATACAGAAAAGGTATACGATGATAGTTTGCTTGCTGTAGTAAGTGGTGGTTGGGTTGAGTCTAGGAGGACGATGACGACGGCAACGATGACTGACTGAACGAATAAAAACTACGAAACACTTTGCAAAGCTATGAATCTTTGATTTTGTGTGTCAGTTTCGATCTGATGCTGAGATATGATATTGGCAATAACGTTTCCTATTGGTTCTGGCGTCGTAGTCGGTGGAGAGTGTGGTAATGTGTGGATATGAAAAGGGAAACGTACCTACGCTCGTTTATGGAAAGTTTTTGTTATAAATATCGAAAAGTTCGCTAAATTAGATTCCAATTGGAAAATTAAATTTGACAGATATTTGCACTGCTGAGAAATATAAACTAGTTTTTCTCTGCGATTTGCTATTTGATTGAGCTATGCAATTCGAATGAAATGAAATTGAAAATGGAAAGAAATGAATTGATTTATTCATCGATACCAAGCAGAGCTACCTACCTACATTGTGCGTGTGGTGGGTTACTTAATATTAAATTTTGTACTGAGACGAATTGGAACATGCTTCTAGTTTAAAATGCTTAAACAACTGAAAACCAATGTTATAACGTTGCAAGTAGAAAACCGATTGTCTTAGTATGTTTAAGGGATATTCCATTACACGTAAGGAAATGTACGTGTTTTTTTCCCGGGGGATCTGCATTTTTAAAACACGAAGGAATAACCAAAATGATGTTGACATTTTCTTTCATCTTGACTCTTGTAATAGAATTTGTCCTGACACTGCCCCCAACTGCTTATCGTAGATCGCTTATAATAAACGCTTTTGTTAGTTAGCTCATGAAATACGTCCCCTATAAAACCAAACATACTGTGTTAAGCAAAAAGTTCCCATTTCAATTTTCTTTTTTGATCTCGGCCCTTGCTATATTAAGCGGCTTAGCGTCATAGGTAACTACAGTGGGATTCAGTAAATTCATTCAATTTTTTTAATTAAAATAATGCTGCTTAGATTCGTAAAAAAAAAAATAAACCAAAGTCAGTAAGTTTAGTTAGAACGAGAAAAACAATTGTTTGTGCCTTATAAAGCACAATATGAAGTAATGTATATTACATTCTGTTTTTGGTGTTCGGTGTTTGTAAGGCTTTGAGATTTAGAAAAACCCTTTCTGAGGAATAAGTTGTGACAATTTCAGCGGCAATAACGGGTGATCCAAGTAGAGATACTTTTTTCAATAGCCTTTTTTGACAGATCACGTGTGAGTCGTGTCATGCTGTCATGTTACTTTTGTTTAGTATTGTTTGGCATTTCATAATGGAAAAATTTACGCGTGAACAACGTTTACAAATTGTTCAACTTTATTATGAAAATTCACGTTCTGTGAGGAATGTGTTTCGTGCACTCCGCTCAACTTATGGTCAACATAATCGGCCTACTGAGCGTACTATTCGCAACACCATCAAGACGGCGCCACTTCCCACACATCGCATCAATCAATGGACTTATTGAGAGAACATTTCGGTGAGCACATAATTTCACGTTTTGGGCTGGTCGATTGGCCACCAAGATCGTGTGATATCACACCGTTAGACTTTTTCCTGTGGGGATATGTAAAGTCAAAAGCTTATGCCGACAAACCCGCTTCGATTCAGGCCTTGGAGGAAAACATCACGCGTGTCATTCGCCAGTTACCAGTCGAAATGCTCGAACGAGTGATCGAAAATTGGACTCAACGGATGGACCATCTGCGACGTAGCAACGGCCAACATTTGATATACACAATCTTCAAAAAATAAGTGCCAAAGAATGTTCTCTCAAATGATAATAAACATTCTCCATTAAATTTGAATTTTCTGTGTTTTTTTCTTTAAAAAAGTGGGGAACCTCGAAATGGATCACCCTTTACCTAGCGGCAGGGAAGATGATATTGAAAGCGACTAGCGAAAAGATGGTAAGTCATTGAAAAGTGCGGGCGATTTTTTCAACGAGGAATTGCTACGAGTACAAATGATCAACAGTATAGCAAAATGTAAGTGACTGGAAAGGTTAGGTAAGGTTAAGCAGGGTGTGGTGAAAACGAAGATATCAACCAACACTAGGTACCAACACGGTACCATCGACATCCCTGGCGAACCAGATGAATTCACAATTAAAAAGGCAGGAAAACCTTAACAATTTCTCTGGTAAAGCAACAAATTTTCCTGCAGAAACCCAGAATACCTTGAACCTAGAAGTCAATGGGTTTGAAATAAGTATTTCCTAAACATTTTTCTTCAGCTACACGCCATTGTCTCATAATTACAAAGTATATTTGTTATGTCTTGAACATTATGCAAATATCTGTATATATTCGATAAACCAAGCTTCTGTGCGTAGACATATAGTATAATATAGTTTTTTTTTTATTGAAAAGTTGCCATAGAGCCTGAAACACCCTGTGTCCCTCAAGACTGACTTGCCTATTTTAGATTGGGAGACCTGATAATTTTTTCCGCAATATTGCCCTTACTATGCGGAGGAGGGGAGGTTGGATGTCTGACACCTCACTATTAATGAGTATCTCTCTTATTTTTGCAAGCTCATTTCCCTCAATACCGCAGTGTCGTGGCACCCAGCACAGAATCTGTGCGATAGCTCCTGTATCAGAATTGATGTTGCTTGATTCCGTTGCCTTGATTGCGGCTTGGCCTAGCTTGGTTGGCGATATCCCTTCCGAAAACCAATCTCTTTACCTCAGCCTCCCTGAGGACAGCCAGAACCTCTGATTGGAAGAAACAACTTGTGTCCGGTAGTCGTATAGACACTCTCAGCTCTGGATCCTCTCAGAAAATACCACAACCTGTCACAACCATCAGTAAAAATCGCAATTTCGTTCGATCTGATTATTCGTTTCCCTGCCAATCCTTCCTCACCGAACAATATTACATCATACGGAATATCGAAGTCTACCAAGGAAAACTCTGCCATATACTGTGAGCGAAAAAAGACCCCTAAGCTGAAACTTACGCTTTATACCGCAGTTATACATATTGTACGTACAGATGACAACGCTGTTAAATGTACAAAAAATTTGAGGAAAACTTGACAGCAGTTGAGATGAAGATGCTTCGCATGACAGCTTTATGAATAAGAATGAGAACTTAAAAAATCCGATAAAGCCTTCATATTTATAAAAGAACCCATCTAAAAAAAAATGGAGTACGAACAGGTTAGTTAGTATGCTTTGATGAAATGGTGTTGATTGGCAATGCCGTTTTGACGAGGTTCGTAATCCTTCATATGAGTATTTTTAATTTTGTCGTATCCATTGGTATACTAAAGAGAAATTTCGAACTCAAACTGAGTATGGAGGATGATATAAGGACTATAGAGAAGTCCGAAATGGTGGGTCCGCCAAAGCCGTCCGTCAGTCTGTCTGTCTGTCCGCGATATGAAACGGTTACAACAATTTTTTGGAGTAAAATCTCGCGGTACCTGTCATACAATTTCAAAAAATCACAATCAGGTATCACTGATTGACTCAAAAATGTTTTCAAGGATTTTGGTTTGTTTTTGTACTTTGGTTAACCCGAGAATATCGCGTAATTATTTTTTTTGAAAAAAAATTTCGAATAATGGTTATTTATAAAACCGACAATATCTCAAAAACTAAATTTATTTCGTCTTTCATATGGTTGGAACAATTTTGATAGATTTTTGTATTTTGAACAATTATATTAAATGTGTCCAATGTGCAGGATTACATCAAAATATTTAGAGCCGTTTTTGAGAAGTTTAAAATTGAATTTTTGAGTTGCATACTTTTTGTATGTTATTTAAATCCTTTGATGTGAGCCCGAGCCCTGTTGATTTGAGATCATTACATAGCTTTGCATCTACCATTATACATACCCTTTTGCTAAAATTGTGGCCAGAAAAATATATTTCAATTTGCTATACTTTTGCATTGCAAAGCATAAAACGAAAACTTGGTGGGCAATCACATTTGATTATAGTGAATGGAGGAGAATGTAAAACCGCGAATTTTTAGGCTATGCCAAAAGTTGGATGTGCCCTTATAAGGCACATGGACCCATCTTGAAGAAAAGTAAAACGCAAACTGCCTTTAAAAGCCCACCGAGCGTCCCAGAAATGTTCAAAAGGATAAGCTGCAGTTTCTCAGGCAGAGACTCCTTAGGTCGGGAATTCGTTCAATGAAAATTAGTAGTAAAGTTGCCGTAAAATGTTAAAAATTACGTATCAAACACTCCTTGATATTTTACCCGCTAACTAGTTCAGTTGCAACTCATGTTGAATATTCATGTTGCTTTGAGAAACATGTGTGAGTCAATAATACTCAAAAGGACCTTGTAAAATCCTTTGACAGATATAACGCAAATATATGCCAATTCATCACTAGTTGAATGCAGTCACACAAAAATCTTAATCGCGAGTATGTAATAAGCAACATATAATTCCCGATTGACTTCTCCTCCCATTTCAACCTATACTCCGACTCAGTTATACAGAAAAACAAGTTACAAGGCAAAATGCGCATTCAAAAGTGCAATCTTGTTCAAGTCCGCTTATAAAAAAAAAACATTCCTGCTTATAGCCACTTCATATAGGTTGTATGTGGATGGAACCTTTGCAGTAAAAGCAAATTAATAAACTCAAACGTCCTGCTCTTACCTCAAACAGAACTTAAAAGCCAAAAATTAATTGCGTTTATGTGAAATTCTTCTACCGAAAAGTATATATGTACAAAAAAACTGAGAAAAAAAATGCATCACCAACTCACTCCTCCAATTATAGAAAATAAAAATAAAAATGAAAATAAATAAAAAGCCAAATAAAAGTGGGTAAAGTAAAACCACTTCAGAACCCTACTGCGACGATTCCACCCACTCACCCGTATCCCGCATGCACCAAGGGGAAAACTTTATGCAAATTTAAATTAACTTTCCTCCACCATAAGTACTTAAGTATAAGCTAGTTAATATGAATGTATGACGGGAAGTAGGAGGCGTGTGTGAATGTCGTCATGTGCCCGAAATGTAAGAATGCATGCATTCGGCTCATAATATGCATCTAATATTTTTCGATGGTTTAAGTTTTCTCTTTCCTTTTTTGGGTTGAAAATCGGAGAAAAGTTCGTTCCCCATATAAAGAGTCAGAGGGGGAAATTGGAAAGGGAGGCTTTGAGACTTGGAAATAAATTTTATGCCCGCCAATAGCGATGAGGAATTTTTGGTAGGTTTTGCATTTTCTAAGTAGTTTTTGGGTGGAAAAATATTCAAAATAATGGAGAGGCCGAGTTAGTGCCGCGCGTGATCTTATATGTGCAATTTATTTTTTTTTTAGTACGAATGAGTGGGTAGCTAGCGACCCGAACGTACTTTTTTTTCCAGTTAACTGAGTTGTAAAACGTAAAAAGTAAAAGCAAGAAAAATGTAGAGGGCGGCAGGGGAGTTTCTGCAGTTAATATTTGTTATAGGTATTTGGAGTGGAAAAAAGGTTCTAATTAGGTGCTCGAAAAACCATCAAGGCGACTAATAATTTTTATTTGCCAACTCAAACAGGTCCTAATCTCCTGGAGAAAATATACCAATGCTTGTTTTTGATTGAGGGTATGCTTAATTTTGTATGGAGTTGATGTAGTGTAGGGAATACAAAGTCGCTATATCGGCCTTAGCGGTTGCGAATCAAAGGATCTTTGATTGTAATATTTGCTGGGGGATTTGAGGACTTGAGAACGCCCATAACCAGTTTGTCTAACGTAAACGAAAAATGACAGCATATGAGTTGAAACCTTTTTTCGTGTCCGATTTTCACTTGAAATCTTTCCTCTTGCCGAGGAAGGAATGAGTGACGTTGTGGTGGTTCTTCATCATTCATTAACATTAGGAACTATAGTTCGTTTCCGCCTTCCTTGCCATTTTTGGTCGACAGATTGATGAACACTGATTGGGCAATCACACTTCATTTGCTTTCGTTTGACTCGGTTCGTATTCCTACAGCGAGGATTAATGTTGGAGCTTGTATTGCCTGCTTCTTTGTCTAGTGAGGGCATTTCCAGTTGCCTTCCAATAGTTTGAGCGTTTAAGAATTAGCAAAACTAGATCAAGCGAACTATACCTTCTGATTGTTCTGATTTGAATATAAACGGTGATTTTTAGATATTGGTTTTTCGAATAGAGAAAAAACTGACATTTTGTGGTTAAATCTGTAAACTCTAATGTCATTTATGTTCAGTTTGGTTTGCCATTTCATCATAAACAGGTTGACAAATGAACAACGCTTGCAAATCGTGCAAATGTGAGACTGATATCGATGCTGATTTTCATCGCAAAATTTTGTTCAGTGATGATGCTCATTTTGGGTTTAATTGCTACGTCAACAACCAAAATTGCCGCATGGAGTGAAGAGAATCCACATGAGATCCTTGAAACGCCATTACATCCACAAAAACTGACTGTTTGGTGTTCATTTAAGCGACTTTTAGTTTACCAGAGAGTGGCCAGACATCCCGGCACGGATCTCATATACGTCCATCTCTGGAAGGAGGGTCTCAGCATTGCAGTTGCCTGGTATAAAGCGTGTTTTATCTCAAAGTCAACGGATAGAACTAATTAGTCTGGCTATGTGATAGCTAACTACTTGTGAGACTCTCTAAGCCTTAAAGCTGATTAAGATTGTTCAAGTCTACCAATGGATGGAACTAAGCCCCAGTGATGTATATGAAAGCTGGTCTTTTAAAGCGTTTCTTGGCATTAACTGCACTTCTTTTGGAATGCTGGCTTCCATTTCACGTTCCAATAGAGAAGATATATTTGGCTAGGTTAAACCATTTAAATTTAGGCTGGAGGTTGCACACGAAACTTTTTTTATTATGAGTATATGGCGACCGTCTCCTCCTGCATGTGGTCCTGGACATTCCGTTTTCAACTGAGTTTGCTAAGTATGTATGTTTTTTATTTCAAAGTATTTGGTACGGTTTTAAGGACAATATAAGAGTTTTGCATCATGCTGAAAGCCTAAAACTTGCCTAGACACTATTTCACATGCCTCGATTTTTTCATGACAGCCTTAATTGCTTAAATCGCAGCGTAACCAAAATTATAATATCATTACACAGTTGTGCCCGCATTCATAATTTCACTTATATCTTTTGTAACAGTTTTTGGCAGCCAAACTGTGACAACAGGTAGTTAGAGGTACCACTATCTCTGAGGTACAATTCGCTCTGATCTGTTCAGAATTAGTGCTTTAACGGCCTCTGTCAATTTGTCTGACTATGTAAAGCAGCTTCCACAGACCTGTCTTAGTTTGAGTTTGCTATGCCTTAAACAGATCTTTCATCACACTTTACTACACTAAAATTCAAGATGAACATGAACCTAAGCCAACAAACCCCTCTAGCCAACCGCGTCCAGTCGCTTAGATGCCTGAGGTTCCCCCTCTAAGTTACGGCCTTTCTTTATAACGTTGATTCTCCAAGGTGGGATCAAAGATTCTCCAGGATAGAGCGTTTTGGTAAACACTGCAGACTTTTATGTCATCAACATTTTATCCGAAATACACTTTACAATTTTATTCGATTTAATTTTTCCTTCGAAATAGTAACCCAGTCAGTTGATGGAAGTCAGATTTTGATGGAAGACCACTCGGGATATTTTCTATATCGATCTGGGATTCCTGTTTATATTTTCAGACCTTTTCGGTTTAAGAGCATCTTATGCAAATATTATCACGTTGTTGACGATATGATTAAAGTTTAAGCCTCTGTATCTGTATGTAGTCCAGATCCTTGCCGTTATGATTTCTCTTGCACGTTAGGCGCAAGTGAGGTGGAGACACAACGTCTGATTATACTTGTCGAAGGCAATACGAAACAATTAAAAATGAATACTTACATAGCTCTGCATTCGTTTTCGCAGTTGATTATGTTTGCTTACGGATTCACACCCAGTAAAGCAATAAAGTGGAAGTCTCTATGAGACGATTTGTCCGTCCAGTGGCGGCAGCAAAGTTTGGCCACATGCTACCCTTGACATACCAATAACGTACACGTTTGAGTTGCGGGGTCCGCCAGACAGTGAAGATTTATTGATTCGTCCAGCTGAGGAAATTTTGCCTACCGGAGAAAAGGGATTTGCAGCTTTTCGGAAAATCGCCGAAGAAGCCAATGCAAGGAGTTACTGCAAGTCCGTATTAATAAAAATGTTGTTAAAGAAAACTCCTAACCGGCTACTGAATTTTGCCATGTGACAACTAAAGAATAGGTTAAGAACTGATTTCAGTCCTATAACTACAAAAAATCTGATGCAAATTCGAATTAACTAAAGCAACTAAAAATCGCTTTTAAAAATATCTTAAGGCTCTCTTTAATCAAGTCTTATAAGTAAATCACACCAACAAAAAATCCTTAAGGTAACTCCTTTAAAAAATGCCTTGCCTATTCGCTGTTACTTGAAGAACGAAAACAAATGTATCCGCCTAGTGAACCACCCTCTTCTTTTAAATGAAACACATTCGTACTTTGATTGCGGTGGCAGATAGACATTTCGTACGGAACGGAACTGAAAACCAAATATTGTCGGTCTGATTAATGATGGTCCCTTTATTATTTAACTATCTCCTTAGATAGCTCCTGCACCACATTCACATAAGGATCGCATATTTTTCCATTTGCCTATTCTTTTCAGTTCTCGTGTTTTTTTTTCTGTTTCTTCTTGTTCGCTCAAAAAGACTGATGATGATCGAAATCAGTAGAAAGAACATTTAGTCAGGCATGCAATTAATCAAGTACCATTGCTACTAGAGAGATACCACAGCGCGTCCGCTAACCCAGCCACTACCAGCTAGCACTCCCAATCTTCAGTGAAAAAAAACACACTTCAAGATACTATTATACTCGAAGTGTGTTCCTCTTCAAAGTATGGTAGAAGGCGAATTGAACAAGTTACTAGCGCTGCTGCCTACTATAACGCTTAGGTCAGCAGGAGTAGAGTAGTAGATACCAGCCAGAGGCTGCTGATTTAAGCGGAGACCATGGCAGTACTATGGGCAAACCTTTAAAGGAAGCATAGAGATAATCTTGGGCAGTTTTTGAATTTCGTTTTCATTTTCATTTTCATTTCCATGTACGATGGATACCCATCTACTCTTCCTCAACGGAAGTAAATCTAATTTCTGTTTCTTTCTCGTTCTTTCGTTTTTCCATTTGTGTGTTGCTCTCGCCTCGGAAAAGTCACATAAAGAGTCGAAGTTAAAGTGGGTGGACAGCAAGTTAAGAGGGTGAACCAAGAACCAAGAACCACATGCCTACCATACATCTATGTACAGTTTTTTTTTTTTACTATTTTCGTTCTATTTTGTTGATTATGGCATAAATAGAGAGTTTGCGGTTTATTTTAATTCGTTCGTTTAAGTTTTTTGTCGACATCTCGTTTGCTGCTGACCTTTGTTACAACGGAAGCAGTAAGGACCATGAACGAAGGCTGTGCTGCATGCATTCTGGGCTTCCGTTTTAATTGAATTTCAAATGGAGTTAATAGATTCGCTTAGAATGTTGCAAGAGGGCCAACTCAAATGCATTTATAAAAAGAAAATAAGAAAAATGTCGAAACAAGAAAGGAAATACTAGAACGAAGATTTTATTGGCAATTTTTCAAAAGCCCCTTCTGTTTCCTTTTTCGGCTTTTACATGCAATATACAATTTTTGCCCACAATCTGGATTTGTATTTTATTTTTGTTGTTGTACAGCTTTGTTTTTAATATTGTTTAGCTAGCTGTTTCTTTTTTCCATCGTATTTATTTTGTGCAAATCCTAATTGCATATTCAAAGTGGAATGCGGTTGAGATGCGGTATGCAACATTGGGTGAATCTTTGTTTTTATTTGTGGAAGCCTTTTAAGGAAGGTGAAATAAATTTTTTCTCGGATCTTTTAAGCCAAACGAGTTTAGCTTTTGCAGATTCAAATCTGACTAAATTGGTGATTTGGATTTTAGAATAAGCTCGGTGGATTTGCATGAAGATGAAAAGGAAAAGTATGGAAATAGGTGGAAGGGAAATTGAGTGACTTATGTACGGTGGTTTTAGATTGATTTGGCCGATGCTGTCATCAGTGTTTCTGTCAAAGACGAACGTTCCTATTTGAGATTGGGTCACTTTTGGCTAAGTAGCCATGCCACTCTAATAGGCCCAATGAGAATTCTGTGAGAACTAACAGACTCACAGTTTTGTATACAAGCAGTGCAGACTTTGCTTTAATATACTCACACCATTGAGTTAAGGTACCTCTCAGTTTGCGTGTTTATTCAATTTACTAAAACATTTTCGTTAAGTTCTTAGTGGTCTATTTTTTGTGTACATGTATAGCCTTATGAATGTCAAAAATCATTGGCGTTCATCCTTCTGGGTTACTCGACATTGTCTAGCCATAGCGATGAATGTAGAAACTACTAAAGATTAGATTAAAAGGCAGCAGAAAGTTCATAAAAACAAAGCTTCCAAGTGTTGTGTTAGTTGTATGACAGATTCCTTGGCAGTGACAGAGAAAGGAATGTTTTACTTAGTTTCTCATCACCACAGTCACTTCAGTCTTCAACCTTAGTATTTGCTTCCATTGAGTAACCAAAATATGAGGCTTTAACGGCCTTTAGGGGGCCTAAGGCCTAGCTTCTCCAAATACTGGGCTTATGCATATATATTGTTAGCACGATTTGAAGGGATCTGTTTTGGACGACATATTTTCTTACTCTTGGATATTGGTCAGCCTTTTCCTTAATCTTTGTCCTCCATTGTGAGGGCTCTTTGAAAGTTATGAACAGCAAAAGTGCCTACCAACTACTACTTGGTTACAGCAGAAGTTTGTTGCTCCACCTCGCATGATAAGACATTAACAGTTTCTTTTCATTTGAACTTTATTCTCCACACTCATTTACTCTAATCAGGTAATTCTTCAACTGTACTTCCTCAAAGGTAGGTGGAACATTTTCCGTGAAATATTATGAAGACGCTTCCTCACTTAAAAAACTTTTTCCTTTATAATAGTTTACAGCACTTTATTAGAGAAATGTTGCAATCTTGTAATATGCTCTTTTTTTATAAAACTCCAAACCGTACTTCCGAGCCCACATATAAACTTGTTCTACAAGCTGAGTTAAGTAAATGCATCCAATGCAATTGAGTATTTCTGTTTACGTGCTCTTTCCATTTTCTTGTTAACTTGTTGTTTTTTATTTAAGTTTAGCACCGAATCTTATTCCTAATCTAAGCTGTGCCCGCGGCTCCGGTTGCTTCCTACCCTAAAGGAAAGTCTTCTATACCAGAAGATAGTGCTGAAAAAAATCCGTTTACTAATCCCTCTTATCAAACCGATACTATTCATAAAGGTTTTTTTTTAAGATATGGGTTGATTAGCACTGCGATCTACGAGTATTTAATAAGTGTTCTGGTCTGGCGACAATCCTAGGTCTCGAATGAACGATTCATAGACGCGAATTGCTGAATGAAGAGAAAGAGTAAACTATTTCCGGGCTATTCTTTTTCTTTTTGCCATTTAACTCTTCATGGCTGAAGGTCGTCGGCGCTCTTAGTGATATTAATAAAAAATCTATAGCAAATAAATAAAGTTGATTTTGAATTGTATTACTTAACAAAGTGTAAAGATTTATTTCACGCGTTAGCATTTTGTGCATCGCACTGAAAAAAATGTTGAGTCCGATGATTTGGCAATATCCTGAAGTTCGGTGAGCCCTTTGTTGAAGAATTTAAGCCCCTTTAGGATGATAAAAATGCATTGTTGACTTACATTTACTTTACTTAACTTTTGGTGGCGCTTACAGTTTGATGGTAGACCACGGCCTCAACCAACAAGCCAGCGCAGTCCCACGCGAGCTGTCTCCAGTTACGCGCATGAGTCATTCTCCAATTCTGCAAAGCCGCATAAGGTGGGGTCTTCCTCTGCTACGTTGTCCTTCGAAGACTCGTCGGGCTGATGCGTTGTTGTCCATACGCTCCACGTGACAGCTATTGTATTTTCAGCTTTTAGACCAAGTCAGCTTCGCTGTATAGCCCGTATGGCTGGACCGAATATCACCCAAAAAATCTTTCTCCCAAAGCATTCCAGAAGGTTTTCATCCACTTTTGACAAGGTCTATGCTTCTGCACCATAAAGCAGGACCGGAATGATTAAGGTCTTATATAATATCTCCTTGGTTCTAGGACAGAGGGCTTTAATTCTTAGGTGCGTTTTGAGGACAGCGACTGTCAATAGTGATCCTTCGCTTGATCTCTACGCCGGTTTCATTTTGCGAAGTGACAGTGGAGCCCGCGTAGGCAAACTCTTAACTACTTCCAAGTTATATTAATCCATCGTGACGTTTTTTCGGAGTCCGCGTTGTTGAGAGTCCTTTCTCGTTCACAGCATATACTTCAATTCAGAATATTTTAAGCCATAGTTCCATAATCTTATCAATGTAGTTAGCTATTTTTAGGATGTGGACTTATGACTCTGCTTTAACAATCATTTAAATGAATTTGGCCTCCATTATTTCTTGTCATATTGACTTTTTCCGGGCTTAACTACTCATATAACTTCGGTTACCTTCTCTGCTGTTTAACATACAATAATCTAAACGACTTATATTTTTCTAAATGCGTTAAACAAACTCTATATATAAATTTACATTTAAAGGCCTGTCACCGAGTCACTATAACAATTATATTCACGACAATTTGCATTTGAAATTTTCCATCAGCTAACTCAGCCTTTGACCTCGTTTCTATAAATGGCTGCGACAAGAAATAAATACCAACGCATGGATTAAGCAGCTCTCTTCAGTTATATGATTTAGAATAACATTTCATGACGACCATCTGTTATTTAATTTTCCTAAAAGCGAAGCGGTATCCTGCTCTTGCCTGGGCTGCCAGCAGCATCGCATCGGTACACCAAAGCGCGCAACATGTATCTATCCATCCTGGTCGACGACGCTTGAGCGTAAATCTTCATAAGAAATAAATGAGTTCGTCGTTGAAATATTTATATCCAAAATGAGAATTGGCAATGAGTTAAGCGTATCGTACACATCTGTATGGATTTTTTTACTGTACAATTGGAGAAAGGACAACCATCACCATCAACGGACTGAAAGGACCTTTGTTTCAATTTCAACTCGAATCCTGTTGAGGAAGTATATGTCGTTTGATATTCTTAATTATTTAACATTCAAAAAGAGAAAAACCTTTAATTTTTTTAGTTTGTAAATTCTCTGCAGTGCAATTTGTTGTGTGAAGCAGAGTTGCCAAGTGTAGTGGATCTTTGGGGAATAATGGTCAAGGTGTAGGAGTTGAGTTATTTGAGTAGCGCCTTTGTTCCAAAATCTACGATTTTTTGAAGGTGACTCTCTCGAAGAAAATACTTATCTCTTAGAAACTTTTGGATTGGTCCATAGTACATAGGTACAGGAAATCTCACTTTTAAAGCTAACATAAAATAAGTAGCCCAGGCCCACTTAAATCAGCGCAGCATGTAGAATCTTGTTCGCCCAACTCTAAAGTTTAAATTTAAAAAACATAAGGAAAGTCTACAGTCCGCTGGGGGCGAACAGTATGATACCCTATCCATATCCCTACATGCCCCAAAGAAAAGAGCATTAAGAAGATGATGGATAGCATTTTATTTAGTTCTATTAATCAAAATTGAAAAAACGCCCCCAAAAAGTAGGCGTGGCCAAAAACTTTGTATGGGCGATATGTTGGCAAAAATATTGGGTAAATATTTTGTTAAACACTTTTTTTCGGTTTCTATGAAAATTATCGAAGAAAACAGCATTTTAGTGAAAAACGCCCACAAAAAGTAGGCGTGGCAAAAAACTTTATAGGACAAACTTATAAAGGAGGGCAGTGCCTACATATCTTGTGAAGGTTATAACCCTCTATCTGTCCATCTGTAGCTTTAAATCGGTTTTTTCTAAATTGTGGGCGTGGCAGTGGGCGTTTTCCAAAAAATTTTACACTTAACCATTTCGGAGCCCTAGGGAGTATGTGGTCGAAATTTCAGCTTTCTAGCTTAATTTTAAAGGCCTAAAAATCGCGTACGGACGGACGGACGAACGGACGGACGGACGGACATTGCTAAATAGTCTTAGGATTTGGTCCTGATCATAAATATATATACTTTTATGGGTCTACGGCGAATATTAAGGGGTGTTACAAACTATGTGTCAAAATTAATATACCCTTAGGATAGGGTATAAATATACGAGAGTGTGGTGTTGATCAGCAAAAGGTGACAGTCCCCGAAAGTATAAACCCAGATTTATTAAATTCTGAATTCGACAAAGTCCAAAGCTGGTAGCCCCAAGTTGCCGAAACGTTTACAGTTGTTTCTCTCGTTTACCCTGAAATAAATGATTACTTTTAATTCACTACAGGTAGACAAAAACTATGTTTTAAATTCTCTTCAAATAAAGTCTAAAGGCTATGAGCCATGATTAAATAAACCCACACTTTATTAAAATAATTTTGACGTGCAATCTTTCTGCATTTGAACACATATTAAACAGAATTATCATGGCATCTTCTTTTTCTCCTTCCTAGAAGATTGCTAAAGTCTTACTGATTATAAAAAAACCTGCCACCCGTTTGTCACCACCAGAGTTTCAACCTATTTTTATTCCCCAAATGACACTTTTTTTTAAAGAAATATACCGTTGAGTGTCCAACAGTCAGGTCTTAGAAAAAAAACCATAGTTGTGCCTCTGCTATTTTAGAAATAACTGATAATCTGAGCATTTGAAACTGTCAATCATGAAATCCTTTTTTTTCAAAATTGAAACTGGAATGAAATTGGAACTTTCATTTTGGTAACTCTGCAGCTAATTTGATCTTTTCATATTTAAGTAAACGAAGTCAAGCTGTTTCAGTTGGGGAAAATACCTTCCAGTTCTTAAAACTAATGTCAGGAGTACCGCAGGGATCCATTCATGGTCTATCGATGTTTGCGATGTTTATTAATGATATCCCGCAAGTAGTGCGACACTCATCGTTGACGATGTGCAAATTCAGTTGAGCTGCAGGTTAGGCGCTAGAAGATGGAGTAAGCGGACTTAATAACGACCTCAAGCTACTTCTCACTGGTACGAACAAAAAAATGCCTACAAATAAATCCAAAGAAGTCCAAATGTTAAGTACTTAGACAAGAAAACCAAGCTAGATAGTAGAAAATGCGAAAAACTTGTATTTGGTTGTATTCAACACTTACATATGAAAAATATGTTCATATAGTTATATACTGATGTTTATATGCCCGTTCATTGACAAAGCACTTGATACCTCAGCGTATAAGGCCTAAATTTACTTTGCATTCGCCGCCATAACGCAGAAACACTACGAAATCTTACAAAGCCACAACAACAACAACAACAACAACAACAACAACATAACAAGATATGTTTATAATCTTAAACGATTTGCTCGTGTTTCTGAATAGACAAATAGGGTTCTGGGTTGTGACTTTCAGATTTTGCGCTCTTAAAACGCTACATAAAACCTTGATTTGTAAAGAGCTCCAGTATCAGTATGAAAAAGTTCAGTTCTAGTTCTTTAGTATTTATTCAACCAAATTTATGTGCACAGTTTCCGAGAACTAATTTCATGTTTAAGTTGTCAGTGAATGGAACACTCTCCCCAAATACATTAGGAGGCTACATTGAACCTAGTCATAACAGTGTTTGATTTTAAATTTGTAATTATCAATGCATTGAAATGACACTAGGTAAGGTTAAACAGGGGTGTAGTGAAAAAGTCTACACACAACAGCAGGCACTAAAACGGGATCATCGCGATCCCTTGATAACCAGTTAAATTTATTTCTTTGCAAAAGTCGAAAAGACCTTTGGCAAGGTTGGCCATTTATGACAAGGACAAGTACAAGCACTCTTCAACAGCAAACTAAGTCCTTAATATGTATACCATGGCTATAAGTGTTCCTGACAAACAAACAGAAATAAATTTATTAAGTCAGCACTAAATATTAAATGATAAAGATCTCGCTTCATAAGTAACATAATGCGATTTTGTTTTGACCCGTAATGGAAGAAATGGGGCAGAGATTATTTTGGATAATGTGAATTTTCTGCCTTAACCACTTTGTTATACTCTAACTATAAGCCAACTACACAAAGAGGCATCATTTTGAGGTTTGCCCAAAAAACAGCTTTCCTAGAGACAAAGCATGGCTATTCTAATGTCTATGATTAAAAAATTGATAATAACCTAGATGAAATCTTATCCAACCTATATGCTGTTTTATTTTATTTCTTATTTTTCTCTGTTAAAGGTTAAAAAATTCCCACAAGGTTGCATTTAATGCATTATTATATAATTTTGCTTTGCTAAAAAATTTTAATTTTTCTTATCGACTACTAGCTAAACTAAAGAGGATTAGGTAGGTTTATAGGTACCCTTGTGGCGGTCATCACGGCTCAATAGGACCAGGAATTTGGGTCCATTGTGTCCATTTAAGTACCTTTCTTAGACAAAAACCCCTGCAAATAAACAAAAAGAAACCGCTGTTGGAGGCTCAAAGTATCGGACTCTTAGAACCATCCTGATTTGTACACAAATCTAAGGACTTGTAGCTCTACATCCTGCAGCTCATGGTAGAAGTATCTGCCGAGGGTTGGGCATTCGCATAATATGTGACGAGCCGATTCAATTTCTTCAACGTCCCTGTCGCTTCTGCAGAATACTCTGTGCAGTATTCCCAGCCGTTCTGCATGTAGACGCACTGCGCAGTGAGCCGTGAACACTCCCATTAGTACTCGGATATACTTGCGCCTTAGCCTGATTATGAATTTTGATCTCCTTTTACTAACCGCTGCTATAGCTCTTAAGTATGCCTCGATCATGTCCAGCGTAGGTTAGTTCTACTTGTTCTAATTGATTTAAGTGCCAATGATGTATTCATCTCTGGCCCCGATCTCCTCATTTCCCGCGATATTACTATTCCCTGTTTCCTGAGCCTAAACGCTACTGTTGTAGATTCGATCGATTCGCAAAAACTTCTCCACGAGTTCTTCTTAGCGTAACTGATCTCATTTTTCGGCGACTTTAACACTCTCCTATAGGTCGTCCATTCAATGAGCCCCTGTGTTGGAGTTCCACCAGAGCATTTTCTCCTCTTTTGCCGCTGTTATGGCAGGAGAGAACCCCGGTAAGGTACTCGAATGTGTCGTCAACTTTTCGTTTGTTGGTGATATCTATCTCTGAACTTCTCCCAATTCGAGTATTAACGAGTATATTCACCGAGAAAATAGAAGAAACTTTTTGGGTCTAATGAAGTATGCCAACAATAAATCCAAATGGACATGATGTGCAAAATCAGTAACTTACCGTGCTACGACTTTTAGGCTCATCTATGACTAGGAGTTTGGTGAACCCCAATAAGACCCCCCGCGTGATATGTTTGTGTCGATTAAACGATGTCCCAGTATTCTTCGCGCAAAGCCTTTCAAATTACACATCTCAATCACAAATTCACAAATCAAAAAAAAAAGATACCTATCTAAGCTCTTGCAAATAATCTACAAAGGACAAAAATTACAAAACATACTCCTTACATTTCCCCCCACCCATTCAGATAGAAACATGGACTCCTGTCTACACAATCTCATTTCAGTTCCGCGCGCAAATCAAATGTCAGGTGTGCGGGAAAATGTAAACCTCGTGCACTTCGTTTGGTGTTCATTCGACTGTTGCTCCTCTTTTGTCGTTTGGTTGAAATGGTACACCGTTCTAATTACAATTCCCTGTGTATTTCTGTGTGAGTGCGCTGCGTGCATGTTTGACTCTTTGCTGGTTATCTTTGGTTGAAACAGAAATCTGTTTTATTATTGTCGTTTTTTTTGTAATTTTTATCTGCACAAACTATTCTGGCGCAACAACCTGAGACTCAATGTAAACCTCGTTGGTGGAGTCTCGTGCTTACCTTTCTCACTCTTGCTGTATGTACTCTATCTACTCTTATGGTGTATCGTGGAAGCCGCAACAATTTCATTGCAACCACGAAGTACAAACAGTTCAGTCCGATACATTTGCGAAGTGCATCTATTCGTTGTGCTGGGCTGGTGTGTTTCTACTTTCTACTAACACCACAACGACCACCACTGCCATCTATATCCATAAATCCGTGAGGCTTTTAATTACACTGCAAAAATCCCTCAGTAAATATAAACATGTAAAATTCCAGGACGAAAGAACGAACCAGATCCTTTGGTTGTTTTTACAGATTTCTTTGTATTTGTTGTGTTACTGATGTGCAGCTAGCTAGCTGGCTGGCTGGTGTAGTTTCTCTGTTGTTGTTGTTGTTAGTGTCGGGTTGGTGGTTTCGCTTTTCGCAGTACTAGGTATTTGTAATATGAAAGAAAAATCTCTACTCTTTTTCTATTTTGCATTTTTTTTTCATTTGTCTTACTTGCAAATTGGAGGCACAATATAACATCTACCTATGTGTTTTGTGCATGAGAGCATGAGTATCCTTTCCAATATTCAGTCGTACAGGTGTACCGCTGTACGGCCATGCCACCCGTATGGTGCTGTCCTCGGGGAAGTTAGAATTAAGGATAATTGAGCTGTAGATACGTTTAATGTTTCAATGGTAGCTTTCATTAATTTGCGAGAATGTAGAGAGAGCAGGAATTTCGCTGGCAATTTTCAGTTATGGCAAACATATTTTGTTTCCCATTTTGGCGAATTTAAATAATTACAAGGATTTTGGGAGCTTTTAATTATGACATACAATATGGCGAACAAAATGATAGTAGGTACCTACTCTCCGGAAACCAGACAAAGTATTGCGGTTTATTAGAAAAGATTTGCCTTAGGTTGTTATGTGTGGATCGAAAAATTTGTTTACATATCTCAACTGAATTTAATAGGATACTCGTAGAAATAGAGAACATAAGTTCGGTGCGGGAAGTATTGACCGTTGTATAACTTGGAAAGGGAAATATTTTTTTTTTTTTTGATTTTAGTGATGGAAGTGGTATCAGGTAATAAACTGGGATTCACAGGGGTTTATTGGGGAGTCATGGCGGACACAACTACGCATTAGTTGGAACACCGGAAGACATGATAACTGAGCAGTGCAATCAATTGAAAGGTGCACTGAAGATGCGATATTCGCATGTTCAACCAAAGCTAAAAGTATAAAAGTTTCAAATAGAAGCTAGAAAAGATCAGCATCGGAAGGTGGCGATTTTCAGTCAGTGATAAGTATTAGAAAAGTACGTTTCCGCTGACTGTTCATCAGCGCTGACTTCAATTCCACTGGTGGCGCAATGAGCGATTTGACCGAAATAATATCAAAAAAAAACTTTCTATCCACAGCCCAACGCTGAGTGGAGAGATGACGATATCTACATTTAAATTCAATGAAGCTATTGAGCTTAAGTTCCGCGCACAGTAAAGCGAGAAAGCGACGTTCATAAGAAAACATGTTTTATCGCACGCAAAAGCTTCTCGCATGGCATCGCTTTCCCGCTTTACTATGCACGCAACCTAAGAAATGTCTGCCCTATTCGCCCAAAGGAGAGCAGGATCTACTACTTACTCAATCCAATGGAAATGATATTTGATGCAATGATTCCAGATCTTTGGCTTCGAAATCATTTAAACCTCTACCGCACGCATTTTGATCCAAAAAAAAGTCATTTATGTTATTTTTGTACAATTAAGACTTATTAAGACTAAAACAAAACAAAATTGTTTTAACAAATTTTACTAAAAGCTATTAACTTTTGCATTTTTTGGCCGGTTGTGCAGTTACACATTTTTCAAAATAACAAAAAATTAATAAATATAATAAAAAAAAATAAATAAAAAAAAATTAATAAATAATAATAAAAACAAAAACATTTTCTTCTTCAATATTTTGTACAAAATAAATTAATATTTAAATAATATTTTTTTTTTTTTTAAATTATTCACTACTAAATAATTTAAATATGGAATGATGCGAAGCAATTTCGATCCTTGTTGAGGCACATAAAGGGTGATCCATTTCGAGGTTCCCTACTTTTTTAAAGAAAAAAACACAGAAAATTCAAATTTAATGGAGAATGTTTATTATCATTTGAAAGAACATTCTTTGGCATTTATTTTTTGAAGATTATGTCTATCAAATGTTGGCCGTTGCTACGTCGCAGATGGTCCATCCGTTGAGTCCAATTTTCGATCACTCGTTCGAGCATTTCGACTGGTAACTGGCGAATGACACGCGTGATGTTTTCCTCCAAGGCCTAAATCGAAGCGGGTTTGTCGGCATAAGCTTTTGTCCCAGCCACCTTGGGCTTCATACGGCCCGATCTATCCGCCGAACTTTTTGAGGCAACAGGAGCTGAGCCTATTAGTGCAATATTAGCGATTAGGTCCCCTAAGTCCACAGTTGACCAAGTATTCACACTAAGGCAGCTTCATAAGAAAACCCAATAACTTCAGATCGACACTTACCACCTTTTTTCATTTTAAAAGCTGAATATAACAGCACAGTAAGGGACATTGTCTGCCTCATATCTGCTATTACATCTGATTGCGGCTTATCTAGACATCAAACGAAGAATAACGTTAGACAATCACATTTTTTTTGTTCCGAACAAATAAGGAAATTTTATGTAAGATCCCAGTCCTGCTCAATGAATCCGAAGTGTAAACCTTTTTTAAAAGGGAAATTTTCGTAAGACGAATGTCCCGAATTGACCAAAATTGTCCCTTGCGCGTTTGAGATGTAGAGCGATTGAACACCAGCGCTCCATCCGGGGAGAGAACGAAGTAGAGGAAAGAATCGCCCTAGTTGACGCGCACATATCAACGAGCACTCAACGATGGTGGAATGACATTTCATTTAAAATATCCTGGTTAGTTTCCATAACTTTATTTAAGAAATTTTCCAATTACAGACAAAAACATAAGGAAAGGCTACAGTCCGCTTGGAGCGAACAGTATGATACCCTATCCCTATCCCTATATGCCCCAAAAAAAAACCTTAAGAAGATGATGGATAGCATTTTATTTCATTCTATAAAATTTAGAAAAAAAAAAACATTTTTTGAAAAAACGCCCCCAAAAAGTGGGCGTGGCCAAAAACTTTGTATGGGCGATATATTGGAAAAAATATTGGCTAAATATCTGGTTAAACACTTTTTTTCGGTTTCTATGAAAATTATCGAAGAAAACAGCATTTTAGTGAAAAACGCCCACAAAAAGTAGGCGTGGCAAAAAACTTTATAGGACAAACTTATAAAGGAGGGCAGTGCCTACATATCTTGTGAAGGTTATAACCCTCTATCTGTCCATCTGTAGCTTTAAATCGGTTTTTTCTAAATTGTGGGCGTGGCAGTGGGCGTTTTCCAAAAAATTTTACACTTAACCATTTCGGAGCCCTAGGGAGTATGTGGTCGAAATTTCAGCTTTCTAGCTTGAATTTAAAGGCCTAAAAATTGCGTACGGACGGACGGACGGACGGACATTGCTAGATAGTCTTAGGATTTGGTCCTGATCATAAATATATATACTTTTATGGGTCTACGACGAATATTAAGGGGTGTTACAAACTATGTGTCAAAATTAATATACCCTTAGGATAGGGTATAAATATTAGGGTCCTTTTGTCCATTTGCTAAAAGTAAGGACCACTTTGCGTTGAGAGTCTAAATTCAGCCTGTCTTTATACCCTATCCTAAGGGTATATTAATTTTGACACATAGTTTGTAACACCCCTTAATATTCGTCGTAGACCCATAAAAGTATATATATTTATGATCAGGACCAAATCCTAAGACTATTTAGCAATGTCCGTCCGTCCGTCCGTCCGTCCGTCCGTCCGTACGCAATTTTTAGGCCTTTAAATTCAAGCTAGAAAGCTGAAATTTCGACCACATACTCCCTAGGGCTCCGAAATGGTTAAGTGTAAAATTTTTTGGAAAACGCCCACTGCCACGCCCACAATTTAGAAAAAACCGATTTAAAGCTACAGATGGACAGATAGAGGGTTATAACCTTCACAAGATATGTAGGCACTGCCCTCCTTTATAAGTTTGTCCTATAAAGTTTTTTGCCACGCCTACTTTTTGTGGGCGTTTTTCACTAAAATGCTGTTTTCTTCGATAATTTTCATAGAAACCGAAAAAAAGTGTTTAACCAGATATTTAGCCAATATTTTTTCCAATATATCGCCCATACAAAGTTTTTGGCCACGCCCACTTTTTGGGGGCGTTTTTTCAAAAAATGTTTTTTTTTTTCTAAATTTTATAGAATGAAATAAAATGCTATCCATCATCTTCTTAAGGTTTTTTTTGGGGCATATAGGGATAGGGATAGGGTATCATACTGTTCGCTCCAAGCGGACTGTAGCCTTTCCTTATGTTTTTTTATTCGTATCAAAGCTGCTGTAGGTTCTGTGTAAAGGTGAAGTCAGCCTTCTAGCTGCCAAACACACAACAAAATAAATGCACTTTCATAGATAAGAACAAATATAACATTTTTTTCAACCAGAAAAATGATTGATTATATAAATATTATTTATTTCATAACAAAACTGGAAACGCCAACTATTACATTAATTTTTTGTCTTCAAAAGGAAACATCGCACAGCATTAGTTTAAATTTGACTAATGCTGTGGGATGTTTCCTATAAGCTTTTGAAGATACAAAATTAATGTAATAGTTGTTGTTATCTAAAATAAAAAAATTATTATTCTAAATCACATCTGCTCATTAGCCACAGCAGCGCACTGTTGGTTTGAAAAAAAAGGAATGTCCATGTTTCTATTGCGGTTAAGTTGTCGATTTTTGAGCTCAACCACTGGTCAAATATTTGAAAGAGCATTAAACACCCAAACACAACCGCCACTGTACTGATGCACTACATGATGATGATATGAAGGCGCATGCAAGGGTCTATATAGCCGGCATCATATCACTGCATCACACTTTGCATTTAAACCACCTCACATCCCGGATTTGGATTGAATTTATTCGCTTGTGACCGTTTGAGTTCATTTGCTATGCAGGATTTCATATTGTAGAATGCTAGCCAAACAAATAAAAACATACACATACAAAAAAAGGACAACAAAAAATATTGAATATTTTAGCATGAAAAGCTGTGACGCCCACAAAATTGAGGTTAGATAGGTAGAAATGTTTTATTGATTCGATCTGTGCGGTGGATAAAGAGTCAAACTCATACCAAAAAACTAAGGTAGAAAAATTCTCATCATACCTACTTCATAAATTTATAGCATTAAAAACCACAATTTAACATTCGGCAATAAAAAGGGACATGAAATCGGGTTTTTTTTCTTTTTCTCATATGGACGCCCGCCCGCCCGTCAACGAATATCCGATTCAATTGACCTTTACCGATCGTAGAGTACGGGATATAAGGAGAGCAACGCGCTGCCGGTGGATTCAAAGTATTTCAAGTATTCAAAGGAAAATCTGCTGAATTATATATTCGAATGCGCTTGGTTGGCATTTCTGGTCAATTTCATTCGAATTTAGTCACTGAATAGTTGTGCAGAGGTCGCGGTGGGGTGGGCGTTGAGCCATGTATGTTATTATTTCGAGGATTTCACTGTGGAAATCCCTTTTTTCGTTGATTATAAGCGCGCATTGATATATATTTATATTTTTTTATTTTTTTTATAATCAAATTTACTTTGACTAGTTTATGGTTGGGGATTATACGAGGAAAAATATCTTTTCTGGGATATGGATTTTTTGGGGTGGAATAAGTGGAAGTGGCCCCCGATGAACATTTAATGAGACGAGAACAGTTTACGCAGGGCTTTCAATAGTATAACGTTTTTTTTTATCCAAAAGAGATCGTTAACCTGAAAAGCGGTTTAAGTTGTACTTTATTGGAGGACGAAAATAATATATTTCCGATGGAAGGAAATTCAATAGTTAGAGAATCGTTTTGTATTCAATTCAATGACTTTAATTGACTTGATTAATTTGTGTCACTGGCAAGGAATTTTAATGGCCCGTATGGTAGGTAGGTAGCTTTTAGGCCATGCAAAATTTGTAAAATGTTAAAGGTGAGAAAATCATAATCTTCTTGATCGTTTCGCATTCAATGAACTCAGTTTCATTACAATCACTCCGAGTGGGGTTATCCACCCAGTACTCAGCCCTCAACTGGTAGTCAGTTATTTCTCGCCCTTTTTGAAATCGAATAGTTGTATAGGGTGATTCATCGGGAGGTTTGATTTTCAATTGACTTTTTTTTGACAGATCATGCGTGACGCCTTCCAAACTGCTTTGACATTTTTGTTCAGTATCGTTTGGCAAGTCATCATGGAAAGGCTTACACCACAATAGCGTCTCCAAATTGTTCAGCTGTATTACAAAATTCAGCGTTCTGTGAGAAATGTTTTTCGTTGGCACCACTATTGCCTATATCATTCGCAAATTTGAGTCCCAGTTTACATCAGTGGAAGATATTCGACCGCAGCCAGCATGTAGTGGTGAGACTATAGCAGCTGTAGCTGAGGTTTATGAGGCTGGTGGAATCATTGATCAATATTTTTTCAAAAATTAGGCAAATCAGAATGTTACCGTCAATGGTAACCGTTATCGCGCCATCTCAAGGGACTATGTGCTTCCTAAAATTGTCTCAGTGAGCTCTGGTTTCAACAAGATGGCGCTACGAGCCATACAGCATTAATGGACTTTTTAAGAAATCTTTTTGGTGAGCACTTAATTTCACGTCTTGGTACGGTAAATTGGCCGCCTAGATCGTGCGATATCATATCTTTGGACTCTTTTCTCTGGGGATATGTAAAGTCTCAGGTCTTCGAGAATAATATTAACGCTTTCAAATCCAACATTACACGTGTTATTCGCGAGTTACCAGTCCCTATGCTGGAACCAGTCGCCCAAAATTGGACCTTCCGAATGATGGGCAACATTTACATTCAAAAAATAAATGCCATGAATTGTTCTTTTAACCGATAATAAAAATTTTAAATTCACTTTCAAATTCATGTGTTTTATTTTACATTATTAATCAAACCTCAGCCACAATTAAATTAAAATTCTTTCAGCAATTTTAATAAAGTAGAACATGCATTCAACCTATAAATTCGATGATAAAAAACCTAGTCAAAAACAGTACTAACGTGAACGTGTGTAGATGTGAAAGACCCTCTAGTTTTTAACTTGTATACGTTAGTATACTAAAGAGAAAGGTTTTGCGATCGGGCGGAAATTTTTAACCCAAACTGAGTATGAGGGATGATATTACGACTATAGAGAAGTCCAAAAAATTGGGTTCGCCAATGCCGTCCGTCGGTCTGTCTGTCCGATTGCAAGGATATTGGTCTTTTTTTTGTATTAAGGATACTTGCGATGGGGCAAAAAATACTGCTTACTCAGATTTTGGAAAAAAATCGATTAACTTTAATTTATAAAACCATCAACATCTCGAAAAAATAAAGGGAACTAAAAAAAACTTTACTGTTTTTTTCTACTATAAAGCTGAACAAATTTGCGTACTTCGATTTTTGAAATCATTTTTTAAAATTTTTTTTTTCATATAAGGATTTTCTTAAATTTTAATTAAATTTATTTTCTCAATAACGGCTCTTACGATTTTGATAAGTTTTTGTATTTGAACAATTATGTAAAAAGTGTCCAATAAGTGAATTGCATCAAAATCTTAGGTGCCGTTTTCAAGAAAAAACAAATTTTTCATAACCTAAAAGTGATTAATATTAATTTGTCACCATTAATTTTTTTTGGGATTCAAAAACGCTTCTAAAACGAGAAAGTTTCATATGACACAATTGTGCACTTTATTTACTAAGTATAGTGCTCAAAAGACGTGATTTTGTTTACTGTTTAGACAACTTACAAGGGGAGTATCGGACATGGGAATCCATGATTCCCATGTCTGATACTCCCCTTGTTAGTGTAGGATTTTCTTTATTAACAAAACTTTTTCTTTGATTGTGTAAAAATAAAACAACTTTTTTATTAAAAAATTCGACAATAAGTGGGAGCCTGACTATTGGGATAAGTTTTTAAATGTTTGGTCCAGTACTCAGCCCCAACGGATGACTACTTGTATTGACCCCTTTGAATTTTTTTTTTGTGGTGAACCGTGAACGAACGATGTAATCCCAACAATCCGGGAACGATTAAAGCACTTAAGACCAATATATCGAAGCAATCCGTGAGCTACAGCCCGAAGCCATCAACAAGGTCTTGGAAAATTGGAGTAACAGAATGCGCTACTGCGAAGCCACTTGAACGACGTTGTTGTTTGCTCTTACTAGCAAAGCCATTATATTTACATGGAAAAAATTTAATTTTGTTCATTTTATTGCATTTTTGAAAGAAACTTGCATTTGGCCCACCCTTTATGAAAACATTGTTAGTTAAACCTTCAGTCTTTTTGAATTCAAATTCCTTTACAATGTAGCCGTGTTGCTGCCGAGTTTCACTAAATTTTGATTTATATTTTACAAAATTCTCTTTAAAAGATTATTATTTGCACAAAAATATTTTTGGGTTGGATCAGCAGTAATATTTAACTGTTTAAATTCACTACCGAAATTCACTTTCCTACAACACAAAACTAGAAGTTGGCTTCCAGGAACAAAACGTCACAATGCATCTTTACCAAATAAAAAACAAAAAAAAAATTCCATTAAACTGGAAGAAAATTACCCTTCCAGATTAAAAAAATATATATTTTTTTTTTGATAATTTTATTAGGTTATCATAAAATTGTGTGTCGTAGCCAAATGACTATAGAAAGGGAGGGAAAGTTCCATAAGATTAGCTAAATTCTGCAAAATTTGTAAAATTAAAACTGCACATAGCTTCCAAGACACTCTCTCACCAAGTATTATTTTTGTTCATTTCACTCGCAGATTATAAATCTTCAGAATTTATTCAATCCGAATTTGCAGGTCAACTGTTACAGCTATAACGTACTCAGCATTCGTATATTTCAGCAAAAAAAAAATAGAATTTTGCTACAAACTTTTATAAAATAAACAAACACCATTTTATTTTACAGTTGATGTTGTGTATAAGTAGTCATGGATGTATAAATATATACAATATACTTTTTTTTTGTTTCATAAACTGTTCTATTTCAATGTTAAGTGTTTGTTGTTCTCATTTTTGGTTTACACTTTTTACCTGCGTTAAGTCTTGTGTTTGGATCATTTTTATTTTTTTATATTTAAATTTAAAACTTGCCGTGTATGTGTTACGTTAAATATTTTCAAAAAGAGAAAACGATAATTGAACAAATTTTCCTTTCATACTTGTATTTGTGTTGAATAAACGTTTTTGTGCTCGTAGACTGTGAACATTACCAGATGTGTGTGTAAATTAATACTTCAGCAAAACTATCTACTGTTCGTTAATATTTATATGTATGTATGTACGTATCCTCTATATGTATGTATTATGTGTTATCGCTGTGTGTTGTAATATCGTATTTCTAGAATGAAAATCTGATTGAAATAAAACAAAAAAAAACCTGTGCAGTTGTTTTTCATTGAATTTTCCCAAAACAAATTCTCATTGCAGATTTCACCCCAAAAATTTTCAATCAAACTCCATAGAAGGGTGCAGCATTATTATAGTACAAAACATTACAACTCCTGCTAACGAAACGAGTCGGTACGTTAGACGTTGTTTATATTATTACAAAACAAAAATAAACAAAAACAAATATTTAAACAAAAATTGTGTTTATGGGTTGACCAGAAAGTTCAGTTCAGATGATGCTTGAAGTTTTTCAGTGTTGACTTTTGGGTTTATTATTTTTTTTTTATTTGCAAAATTTATTTGAATAAAATTTACGTTTTGTTTACTCTATGTTTTACAAAATAAATTTATTTTTTAATTTGTACTCACTGCTTTAAGTGAGTTATAGTGGAACATTTATAAAATGAGGGGAAAAAATTACGCAAGGGTCAAGATGCGAGTAAAATGGGTCAAACTCTAAATGTCCATCTGTCAATTTTTGAAAATCTGTTCTCTAATGAGAATGGTTATTTTTTTCATTCCTTCTACTTGTCATTAGGTTCATAAATCTTTTGAGCTTCCTCTCCGATCCAGAAGGGGGGATGCATCAAATTTAATAAAGATTTTGCTTCGCTTTCCCTACAAATACGGCCTTAAATTTTAGTAGAGCTATGTACCTTACTTGACGCAGGTCATATAAGCTTATGACTATATTTAAGACCCTACTAGCTACTACATTATTAAAGAGAGTTTGTTTTAAAGATAAAGACCCCGCACTCTCCTAGATATTCTTAGCAAACAAGCTCTGAGTCCTTTCATGTGTTGTCCCTCCGGATCAGCGTCTGCAGGTTGAAGTGTTGGTCATTTGGTAATTCGTCTACATCCGTCTATGTCTTTGTCATCTCAAACCCCAAAACGGGTTCAATAGTTGATCGTTAAATCATCTCCTCTAGAATCCGTCAAGACACATACGGGACCGAATTTCTAACGAAGAATTGTTTCTTCTAAACGACCAAGGATTTGTCCACCTGCTTCAGAAAAGGTTTCTATCCATAGAACATGACTGAGATTATTATGGTCTCCTATATTAAGGTTTTTATTTATTTTTTGGAAGACGGCCGATTATGATATTTTAGCCGATTCTTAAAGAAGTACAAAAGGTCATTACCGACCTTGATGCAGCCGCTAGCATTATCCATCGCCATTCTGCATGGCTCTCTATAGTTCGTCTCTATAGCTGCTGTCATATATGGCCTTAAAATCGATAAAAAGGTGAGTTTGTATTGATCTCAACTTCTTGGGTTTTCTCCAGGAACTGATTTTCTGAGAATATTTGGTCAATTTTGGATTTACTATGCATAAAACCGAACTGAATATAGTTTGACAAAGATTCGTAGGCTCTCGAACAATACGTCAAACACGACCTTACTTCTTTGTCGAAATGTTTAGTGTCTTCAGAAGAGTATTTTCCTGAGCCTTAGAAGCGCCAACGACTTGTCCTGCTGCCAAAAGGAAAGAGGAATCCAAACGCACTTTCCTTTTATCGTCCTATTTGTTTACTACACATGATTGGTACAATCCCCGAGCGGATCATTTATAACAGGCTCCAGGAAAAGCCAGCAGGAGACCTCTCGGACAACCAATACGGTTTTTGTAGTACAAGATCTACGGTAGACGCAAGCAACGCCGAAATACCGAAAGACCGAGCCGCCATTGAAGGAAGGCGCTGGAAAGGTGGAACCAAAAATACTGATGTGAAAAACGCTTCATGTCAATTCAGGGAATTGGGAACGTATTATGAGCTGTCACTTTCATTAACCACGATTCGATTTGATGACCAATTTGGAAAGTGGCTCACTCCCGATAATATCGTAACCTACATGCCAAAAATTGGACCATTGTAGGTAACGTGGCGGCGCGTTTCCTAAGCAATCTTAGATGCTTATAATGTCATTGGTAAACTAATAATAAGCTAAGTATACCGTTTCCCTGCAATGCATTATAGCGGCGGTTCCGAACAGCAATTTAGTTTTGAGAAACTTCTCATGACATTTCTCAGAAGAAGTTAATATATGCATATTTTAGTCTTAATACCGCGAAAAAATTTCCAGCTGCGCAGACGTAAAGAGGCTAAAAACATAAATGAAATCGGTTCATATCTTCCTCACTTAGCTCGTCAATATTTAAATGTATTCGACTTCAACTGTAAATTGGGTTACCAACAGGAGCATTTTGGTCCAGAAACTTCGCGAATTTGTTTCGATCTCCGGGATCCGGGCCTTTGAAGACAGTTCTCCTATCCCAAGGGTAGGACATACATACATTTTTATACATAGCTTGTTATACCCCTTAATAGTCGTCGTAGACCTCTAAAAGTTAATATATTTATGATCAGCATCAAATGTTATGATGATATAGCGTCATTTAATATTAGGCCTTAAAATTATAAGCCAGAAAGCTTAATACTTAATGCTTTCCAGTGTCCGCAATATTTAAGTGCAGCCTGCAACTCGAATAATTTTAAAGTTAACGGGAAGCGGTTAAGATGATGTTGTCAGATGATAATAAAGCTACCACTTTAAAATAAATAAAAAAAATACTCACTGCTTTGTGGCGTAGTTGTTTTGGGGTAAGGACAAAATCAATTTTTAAAACCTCCGGGCCTAGCTCTTACTCGCCAATTCGGACCAATAATGATAATCCAAAACTGATAAATATTTTTCTAAAAGTCGGATTTAGAGCACAAGCGCGACCGGAATATGTTTTTATATTAACCCCGTTTTAGTCTTCACAATCAGCAACTTTTCATTGAGAGTTTGCCAGATAAAACACGTTTCAAGCAAAATAAACCCTCTTTTATTGCATAAACTTTCGCCTGAAACACACTTCAGTGATTGGGGAAAGAGTAGAAGTTACATTCTAAGCCTTGTTCTGCCTGAAAAGAAAACTCCATACTTTTGTTAGTTTTTGAACGTTCGATATCTGACTTGCAATCCATTACGTACAAAATTATCTATGTATTTATATCCAATTGTGTATGGAAACACATACAAAATTTGATTGAAAACAATCATCTTAACGTTGTATTAAATTTCCATTTGAAACAAAAAAAACCCTATTAAAAATCCAATATCCAACAGCTTTAAATTAAATTCAAAAATTATCCAAATACATCATCCAAAAGCAATGAACTGTCCAAAACACATCCAACATTGTATTATCATCTGTCTGTCAATTTGTCTGTTAATTTTTTGTTTGGTTTTTTTTTTATTACAAAATAAAATCATGTATGAACACTCAAATGAAGGAGAGATGCTATAACAAAAAAAAATACAACTTTTTTTAATTGAAATTTGATAACACATGTCCTTCTAAGAGGATTCAACTTGAATGCTTTATGCACTTGCATCCCAGTTTCACACACCCTGATGGATGTTAATTGTTTTTGTTTTGTTTTTTTATTCATTTATTTTTGTTGCTGATGTTGTCAGCTCATTGTTAGTTATTTAATTATTATTTGTTATATTAAATTTTCATTTTATTTTTACCTACGTATTTTGTCCCATCAGACATACTATTTTATTTTTATCATTTTTATTTTAACGCAGATGTTAAAATGTGAAAAAAAAGAATCCACATATAAGCCAGACGAATTTTTATAAATTTTATTGTCCACTGATTTTGTGTTTTATGAGATTATTAAAACAAAGTTTTTATATATTGCCGTCGCTGTCACTATTCTAGCCCCTCATATTCGTAATTATATTTTTGCAAATTTTGCAAATTATAATTGATAATTATGTCTCCTGCGGTTATGGTTGCGAGGAGGGACCGCATATTGAATTGATGGTTTGAAAAAAAAATTCGTTAATTGGTTTTTTGTTTGTTAAGCTGATTAATATGTGGTGAGCCAATTTAAAAATGAAAATAATTGTACTCTTTAGTAATGTTGGTGCGTTTGTGTTTTTTTTTTAGACTACATAACGCAGATGCATTTTAATATTTCACATTAATTTGTTAATTTCTACTAAATATAATTATTTTTGTGTTTCGTTCTATAAACAAAGTTGTGGACAACAATTAAACTGAAATTAATTGTTATTTTTTTTTAAATGAGAATATGACGTAATTATTATTATTATATCCGTAATTATTGGCTAAATATTGTGAGCTACTGTATTTAAATAATCATATTGCTTTGGATGAACATGAGAGTATCTTATGCAAGTGTTCCTTGGAATAGGGCTTCAGTGACCCCATACACTGTTTCAAAAAATTAATTGCTTACATAAAGAACCAACTTTCTTCACATTATTACAATTTTAAATAATCTGACAGCTAACTGTTCCAAAGAGAGCATTTCTAACCAAACGAAGTACAGACTCTTTGCGTATTGGTCAATAGTTCTATTCCATTTATTTTAATTCTCCATAAATAAATAACAATCTACCAACCTAAAGTACATTATAGTCAACTTTGCAAGCTGCAAATGGTTTTGCTCAGGGAAGTGTCCTCTCCCTCACATTACATTACTCCTTGTTGAGAGGAAGTTCCAATCTGCTATTGGGTAAGCTGATGTTACTTGCATTAGTGTCAGCGGAAGCGACTTACCAAGTTAACATGAGTGTATGGAAACAGCACATAATATAGTCGGGGGTTGATGCTGTGAACAAGCTCTATCAGTCAACCGGACCAAACGGAGATGATGCTGTTTATAACAAGAAGAAGCATACATAATACAAGTTGGCCGGTTTACTTAGGCACGCAACTAGCAACTATTGGGGTATCACCCTTCACCCAAATCTTTCAGAGCTGTAGGATGTCCAGCAGAGCCTGGGATCCTAGTCCCAGACTGGTTCTACTACAAATATGGTGCAGTTTTTAAGTGGCCAAGAGCTAACACTCGCAGGAGACATCTGACTAGACTACAAAATCTTGTGTATTGTTTAGCATTATAGGTGCAATGAGAGGAACTCCCAACAGATATGAGATCATCCTGTGAAAGTGAGGAAATTATTGAGATCATTTAAGTTAAAGCCTGAGATTTCCGACAGGTCACCAAAAAAGGGCTTGTTGAGTGCTTAATATCTGGTTTTGATAAAGCCTCGAGGTGAACAGAGAAAATGAAGCACTCTTTTTACTTTCATTTGCATCTTTGCAGCTACGCCAGATAGCGCTTTAATATTAGCCACGCTCCTATCGGCCGGTAGACCCTATTAATGGCCACCAAACTAAAGAAAAGGTCTGAAAAAGACCTGCTAAAGACTTGAAAAATGTTTTGCCTTATGGTCCAAACTTCCCAAATATGATGCGGCTCATTAGTGTATTCCACTTTAGACTTAGCCATTTAGGTAAAGTATAGGAAAATCGTAGTCCTTAAGATTCTAAATGATTCGCCAAGACCTAAACTTTCTCAGTTTGTCGGCTTTCTTATTCTCGTCAATGTTCCTTTGGTCAGGAACCTAAAGCAGAGTGGTTTAAAAGTGATGAATAGGCTGTCGCAGTGCCTTCCAAAAGTCGTTCTAGACAAAATTGGGGAAAGTCGTTATTTTATCGCGGCAGAGTCTGAATCCCATTCAGTCATTGGCACATAAAGTAAAGAAAGGTGATTTACGTCAAGGCCTCACCTAGTGACAGTTGAATAAACCGCGTAATACCAATACAAAATATAGAACAGCACTCTAAGATATACATACATCTACCTTAGAGTATAGTAGAGCATTCGTGGGACTCTGTTCTTTCGTTTGAACGACATGAAGATTTTCCGTCGCATCACTTTAATAAATTATCAGAATGGTGTACACTTAACTGTTTACATCTCAATATTTGAGTCTCTCACTTTGTGCCGGAAGCTGTTGGCAATTTAAGTTCAACAAATAAACAACTTCATTTAAAAGCGAATACGCCTATTGTTTGACTTTCATTTCACATTAACTAGTGATATAGACAAAATGCAGGCAAATAATTGGGTTCATTTTGCGAAATTCCGAGATATTTGTCTTCCTTGGATGAACTAATATTGTTCCCTCCTATCAAAATTGATTCAAGTTTGACCAGTCTCCTTCTGGTCAGAGACTTGCCACTTGAATGGTGTTGGTATGATTGATAGACAGTGCCTTCCTTTCTACACCATTCTAAAACGTATAGCAATATGCCATGCATGCAACTAGAAATGGTTGCCCTAAGCTTGCCATTAATAATAATCGCCTGGTCATTAGCATAGCCTATGGCGCTAAAGCTTAGTTTGTCTAGTCTGTCGAAAAAATTGTAACATCATATTTGGAAGGGGATCTATGAATAAGCGTTATGAACAAGGTATTCGAAATATTTTTTGCTCTAGGGAAGTAGTGATAAAATTCAAAAAACCTTCATTACTAAGGTCGGGAAACTGGGGTCTAAGTGGAAGTGTAATAGTAATGAAACTAGCCTAACTTTTAGTGAGACCGCTCATTAAGGTCATAGATGTACTAAATGCTGGATTCTCAAGGATCTGGTACTGGTCATCTTCTGAACGTGTTCGTAATCGCTTTTAAGGAAAACTAAGTTCTGTGCTCTTAGAGCTACATCTCCCAGTTTTCCCTTCGACAGCACCTATTTCCAGGCAAAGTCTTGGCTTTTCGACCCAATCTCCAACTCTGACATCAGATCCTAAGAAAATGTTATGCTGCCAAACTAACCTTAACTCTTTGAAGCCTTTCAATATTTTGTTGTTTGCTTAGAAATAATTTATTTTAAAGACTTCCTAAATAAATGCTTTCTTTTCACAGTTAATTTGCCAAATTCACAGTAAACCATTTAAAAGAACTGTCATTATGGAAAAATGGTTGAAACTTACTGCTGCCGCTTGCTCAACCGTTCATTATCCCAATTAACTCCAGCCATTGATTGTTTTAACGGAAGCTCGTGGCCCCCATCCTCCCTTACCCAACTCAAACTCATTCATTAATTCTCATTTTCCTCGACACCTAAGCTGATAATTTACAGTTCCACATGTGCGCTGCGCTTAAGACTTCCAGTTAGCAGCACCACATCGCGCCGGCCGCTGCTTCCACCTGCCCTGTCATTTTCTCTAACCGCAATTAAAAGTAAATGGAAGTCCTATAAAGTTTTCCTCCCTTTTTTTTCACGTTTTATCTGTTCACATGCATTTCCTCCTTGATTCGTATTTTTTTATGTATTTTCTTCCGGTTCATCATCATTGCCATCGTCGTCGTTGTCGTCGACGTCCTCCTCTTTGGCCATTCTCTACTCCACACCTCATTTCTATTCTTGATATTATTTCAAGCGTTAAATGTGTTCCAAATTACGATGGCTCGTCCTATACCTACCTGGCTGTGGAACATTTTTCAACAAGTTCCCTCCCCAAATAGATATACGTTTTTGGGTGCCCATACTTTTCGCCGATATTTGGATGCCGATGCCAATGACGATGCTGAGGCACTCTGCTTAGGTCCTTTTCTCCGACTTGACTCTGATTCTGACTCTGTATCTGACTGTGTTGTGTTGATTTGGTAGTCGACGTCGATATCGACATCGATGTGTTTCGGTTTCACCTGGGCGACGATGACGTGCATGAGTGAAAAGCGCTGCTTGGTATCTTCAGTGAGTTGGAACAGCAGCATCCTTTATTTGTTGCTTCTTTCGAAACAGAAGGATGCACCTATGTATCTCCTCGATGGCGATACATTGACTGCGAAGAGTTGAGTTTTACCAAAGGTCGGCCGAATTAAATGTTTCAAAACACGTACCAAGCGAGGAGTTGGTCGGGAGCATTTTACCGGTTTTGTTCCACTTCACCAAAAATAAAAAGTGGAGAATGTTATTTTTCTCCCGGTCTATTTGTACAGAGCTCGGCTCAGTACACCGCCGCGTCGGAACGTGCACTAAGTTCTCTTCACGGGTCGGTTCAAGCGTGTTTCTATTGATTTTGAAATTCTGTACGAGTCGTTGTCATTAAGACATTATTATAAAGTTAGGTCTTACCACACAACGACAACGATGTCGTTTCGAGGTCTTAAAAATGCATTTCCTTCACTCTCTCTCTATTCTTTTTCTCGCACTAAAGTCCCGTTTCCTTTTGCCTGATGAAATTAAGGGCGGCCAAACGAAAAAAAAACACAGAAACTAAAACCGCCCGCTTTTCTCTGGAGGATGTGACAAAAACTTTGCATGTTAAAAAATTTAAAACTTTTTCTACAAGGACATACATACGTACGAATTTTCTTTTTCAGCGGCGAAAAAGCATGGAAATCCTCCAATGGAGAGGAGACTTTTCCTCAAGCCTTTTGCTGTGCTCTCAGTGCCGGTATCTTGAGTAGTGCGCCCGAGTAGTAGACTACGGAACAAGGCGAAGCTTATATCCGGCTTTGAGAAAACTTTCCAATGATGATGACAACACGAAAACTTTTCTGTGTGATATCGTGCCAATTAAAAAATAATTTGTGTACCGCTTGCCGATTAAAGTTTTTGGGAACGCAAAATTAGAGTTTTTCACCGGACCGGCCATCGTGTCGCATCGTTGGAAATTTACAGTCCATTTAGATGGCGTGTAGAGACTAAGCTGCAAAACTACTGCAGCTGTGGGGTGGTGCGGATGGCAACATGTGACAAGCATTTAACTGGCGATATAGCGTTGCGTGTAAATCGTTATGTTGCATTCTAATGCAAGTTTAGTACCGAGAAATTTGTGTGCAATTTGTGCATTTTAGTGAAACAAACGGCTTTTTTTTTGGATCCTATCGAGATCGTAGATGACATGTTTTTTGTGTCGATATTTTACACTCACATGCGAGGTGTTGAAGGGATATTGAAATAGAGGACGTGGAAATACATTTTAAGTTGTTCTTTTAATGCAGAGACGCACGCAGAGCTGATTTTAAAATTAGGTTAAATGGATATTATTATTAGACACAAGAGTTTATGGATACTTTGTTGCGGCTGCAGTAAGGTGTTGTTTAAAAAGTTATATTGTTTGACTTTGCTTACTTAATGGGCTTTCGGTCTTGTGGAGAATCCCTCGAACACCACACAAGTGCTCTGGTTGGTCTTTGAAACGAAGTCTTCCATGCCGTGTCGAACCATTGGTCACATGTTTTTTGGCTCATTAGACTTCATCCACATCTTCCATTCTTTCAGGAGCACAGCGCTTCTATTTATCAGAGCAAGCGCTGTAGCATCTTCGACTGCTTGACCTTTAAAAAGGAGGTTTGGTCTTCCTTATCGTCTCGAACCTAGAGGCTGGGATTCGAAGGCCCTCAATTGACCATTCACTCGAAGTGGCCGAGCCAATATTGCTTTGGCGTTTTGGACTACATGCTCTTCTTGGTACAGGTTGTACCTTATCCTCCATTCACCCTCCTCGCACGAAGAATTTTTCTTTCGTAGGAAGCGAGTATTAACTTTCCTTTCTTTATTATCGTTCAGCATTCAGCGTCACATAGCATAACTGGCAGGATGAAGGTTTTGTAGAGCATGCATTTTGTCGAGTCAGGAGTTTTTAACCCACTTTCATCGCTAAACCGAAGTAGCAGCGGTTTCCTTGGGAAAATCTTCGCCGGATCTCTACTAAGGTTGTAATTAGTGGAGTTGATATTTAAACTGAGCTAGACAAACTCCTTAACTACTTCGAAGTTTCTGCTATCAATAGTGACGTTTTGGCCTAGTCAGTGGACAGATGTTTGTTCATAGCATGTATTTAGGCTTGTCCCCATTAACCTCAAGGCCAACTAATTTCACTTGTTCTTTAATTGCCGTGCTGGCAGCGACCGAATGTGTGTAAGCACTATATTCTTCAGGAGGAGAAGAAATCACAAGTTAACGAATCTTCTTGAAGGTATTAATTCAATTTTTATCTAGGCGTTGTCAGTTTGCAAATTGCATGCTTTGTCAATTTTTTCAGGATTTCAAACTCGGTCTTCACTATATATTCTCGGCTTAGAACTCATCGATATTTTATTTTCCATTACACGTCTAAGTATGAACAAATTTTGCTATAGTTGATTTACCGTGCCGGGTGCTTAGTTATTGCAAAACGTTTTAAGTCGTTCATTTATCAAGTTGATTGTTATCCTAATTTGACATTAGGCAAGAGTATGACTCGGTAGTTCTTGCAAGGCTTAGGTTAACAGAGGTGTCCGTAAAGAGAGATAACACTGTATATTGAAAGAGCTCCGCTGCCAGACTATCAGATCGAGCTGACCTCTTCTTAACTGACAGCTGAAAATTATTGTTTATTGACTGGACGCGGGTTCCGCAATTTCAGCACCTGCTGGCAATGCTGCTTTGGTACCTTTATAATGACTAAGAGACTAGGCTCAAAGAGCCTACTAATCCACGCTATTGGAAAGTGTAAGTTAACTTCACATAAACGGAACAGAATATTTGTCCAACGGTCTTACACTACCACATTTAGGTGAAACGGCTTTGAAACCTATAGGAGGGGGATCTTAGTGTTTTGATTTTTCTGCTAGGAGAGGTGGCACGCTTGTCATTATGTATTATGGCACCAGTTCTTTTGTTTAAGAAAAAAGTTACTTCCAAACGCCCGCAATATATTTTGTATTTTGTTTTAGAGCTTTCTTAACTAATAATTACATTATTACATTTACGAGAACGTCTTCATTGCACACACGCTGCTAAATACGCTGTATCCGCAAAACAAGTTGTTTTGGACATTTTTTATACATATTGTTTTTTCTTTTAATTAAAAAAGATGTACTAAATGACAGTAGCTATATTTTTGTCATTGGTCATTAAAGGTGACCATGTGATCGTTATTTTTTCGCTCGTCATTTAATGGCATCCCATTGGAAAATGCTAAATGACTCATAGTGTCCGTCATTTGATTTTGGGACAAATATGACAATGATAGTCATTTCGTGTGATCGCCATTTTTTCGCCAATGACCAATGACGAATCGTAGCTTGAATGTCGAACTAATGCGACATTTTTTCTTGACTTGATAACATCATTTAAATGACTAGTAAAAATGGCCTCGTTATCGTACCTTTAGACTCTAGTTGAACTTTTGTTTAATTTAATATCAAATTGAATTTTCATTTATCTACTCGGTAGCATGGCTAGTCGGCTCGGCATGAGCAGAAAATTAGTATGTTGTAAAGGTCCAGTTGCCTGCAAGCAATATTTTACCTGAGAAATAAGAGACATTAGCTTCTTGCTCATCTTCTTTAATCGACACCAACAGTTTTGGCAGATGGTGTTTGATTGATCGAACTGGCAAAACTAAAGATAACTTTTACAAAGAAAAGCTTTTTAGCTGACAAGTTATTTGAACACCTTAATCTCCTGGCTACGTTGGTATGTATTGGTGTATTAGTTCAACATATTTTCTTGTCTTGTGACTTAGTTCACCGTGCTACAAGAAGCCGATTTGAATACTTCTCTATTCATTCCGGCAAACCTAGTTTGATCAACACTCTTGTTTTAGCAACGATTTGCCTCAACTACTAGCTCTCGCACTAAATAAAGATCTTCAAAATTACATATCTTTAACGATCCCTGCCAAATTGATTTCCTGATGAGGTTCGAATAGTTATCACTAGCGAAATGACAAGATGGATCGCTGTCAGACGAAGAATTATTAGCGCCATCGACAGCAACAATTAATGAAGATATATCATCTTTCTCCAATGGCTGCGCTAACATCAGCTCCGTAATCGGCGATATCTCTATCAAAATATTCAGAGAACTCCTGCTGTACTTCGTCGGTAAACTCACACTGAATATTTGACATCAAATTCACGTAATGGACCAGTAAATTTACGCCGTTGGATGATTTTCCTTGGCTAGACGCAGTGTCGCTATAGTCCAGGCAGACGAATTCAACAATTTTCAATACGTTAAAGGCTATCTCCTTATAGTTTTAATAAGCCCTAACACTGTTTGGAATATACCTAAATTTATTCAAATATCAATAGAAGGTGTTAAAAAATTTGCAAAGGCCCAATAGAATCGTTTTGAAATAAATTGGGCTTCGCGCTGCTTATCTCTACCAACTAATATTTGCTAATACGTTTACTCCTCTTATAAACTTGAAATCAAAAAATATTCCTTTGATATTAACTTTTCCTATAACCTAGCTACTCCGTTAAAAAATAGCTTCTAAAATGTCCTTCCTATACTCGATACTAGCACCTTTCTGAGGTTGGTAATGACGACGAACGATGCAAACCCCAATAAAGCACTCACTGAATACTCCCTTGCCATTCACACTGTTTATGCAATCTCATTCGAGGTGCCTAATCCTCCCTCAAGAGAAAACCATTTTCGATGATTTGCATGCATATCACTATCGGTTTCCATCCTATTTGTCATCCAGGTGTTGTGGAGATTTGTTTCTGTCGGTTTTTTTCGTCATCGTTATTGTTGTTTGCCTAAGCTTTAAGGCAAATGAAACGAATGAACACGCTTGTTTTGCCAACACAAAAAAAACGAAGAGAGAAAAAAGGGATCCCCAAAAGAGGTTTACCATTTTCGGGGTATAAGGCATTTACGACAGGCGCGCATTTGCCAAACTACCTACCTAGCTACCTACCACACCGGAGAGTTGCACATCCAGGGAGCTGCTATTTCTGTGAGTCGAGTAGTCGCCCCACGAAATGAAAGCGGAGTTCTAAACCATGTGAAAAAGGCCATTTGCAAATGAATTATTAAGAGATTCACAGCAGCAGGAACAGTCCTGTATCGTGCGAACATGATAGAAAGAGCGAGTAAGAACGCTACGGAAAAAAGGACCATGTCCTGCTCTGAATCCATATATCAATCGCTAAATTGCCAAAAGGTAGGCAGAAGGTGGTTCTGCCGGTCCCGAAGAATGGCACCAAATTCCTGCCCCTCTGCGCCACTATCACTATCACTAGCACAGCTCTAGACACCATTTCCATTTAGTTGCATTTTAGGGGTGTTGATAGAAGATTCCCTTCGCCAAGGAATCGGTAACTAGGTTGAGTCGTGATTTTTGGAATGAAAGCAGAGAGCGAATAAATCCTCCTCTGTATAGGCACAGAAAATATACCTGATTACATCGTTGTCGTCGTCTTCGTAGTCATAGTCGTAGACGTCCTCCAACGCGCCTCATCATCGTCGCTGTCGCACTGTACGAGGTAACATGAAATATGGCGAAGGCATGTAAGGGACAAACGTGATTTACCTACTCCCTTCACTCGCAATGTCGCGAGAATACTTTATGGGTTTTTTTTTTGTTTGGCTTCTTCGCGTCTATGCCGATGCCCTAGCACTCTATTTTGTGCGCCCTGACAAAACAAGACGAAGTGGAAAACAGGAAAATATACACACAAAACTGCTCATACTTCACATCAGATCCTTCAATGGGCCGATGCAAGTGTGTCACATCACAACACCATATCGCGCCGAAGAAGGAAGAGAGTCCTGATGCAATAATAAATATTCATATTTTGTGCACAGCAAAACTGAGTTTTTTCTTACGAAATGCCACACCAAGGATGGGCTTAGAATGGGCTTAGACTGGCGCCGCCACCAGCCGCCAGTTTGAGTGACAGTGACAATGTGTAGGTAGCCTTAGGATTGCTTGCGCGATTGCGAGGACTCTTTCGCTTCGTTATACGTTCGCATGCTGATTTATACGTGACAATTTCAGTTGGTGAAATTCAATTGAATTTTATATTAAGTTTCGAAATGCAGGATGCACGATATGCATTTGGGGTGCTGCTCGTGATGAGCACTATACAACAGATAGATAGTTTGCACAGGCATTTTGTGCAATATTAATAAACTAAATAAATGTAATTATATTGTATGCGTTGGAGGGCGGGGGGGGGGGGGGGGGGGCTCCTCTATGAGATAGAGATTTGAATGAGTTATTACGAGTGTGGCGCAGAGCATCATACTGAGGACTATTTAGAGGAGGAGCACGAGTAGCTACCTAAATTAATTTAGACACACTTTTGCGAGGGAGGGCGAAAGTGTCAGCTTTTTTGTGCTGCATCGATGCGATCTGTTAATTAAAAGTTATTCATTGTATCCTCTTGCATATTGCATTATATTATGTATAGAGTTTCAGTTTGAGAAGAGTGAAGGGATGAGAAAATTGATGGAGAACTAAGTTCGGGAAGAGGAACCATTGAGCTAAATTTAGTTAGTGAATCTTGTTGTTTGTTACCAAACTTAGTATTTGTAATCTCAACACAGTTTTGACTCTGGAATTTGCTAAGATCTGCTACATAAGTCACTTAATATGAGACTTAAAAGGTTTAGTAGATTGACCGCCGTAATAATAAATTTTAGAAAATGCTCTACTCTTTAATATTGGTCGCCTTATGAGGTTTTACCGCTCAAACTTGCTGAACACCACCAGGCTTAGTACCGACAGGCTAAGAGATTCCCAAGTGCTCCAACAGTTCATGGAAAATCTTGCCTCTGAAACAAAAACATTCAGCAGCACAATCCAAGAGAATGTCGACGACTACTGGAATACTGTGAAAAATGTCTTCGTAACTGGGGTATGCACTTATGACGGTAAAAGGCAGAAAAGTCACCGCACATAGCTTTCAATGAAAACCTGTAGACGGATCGATTACAGCAATTAAGGCTCGTCTTGCAGCGGCCTCCGTAGGAGAGAAAACCGAGCTAGAAGCCAAATATCGTGTGAAAAAGAAGGAAGTGAAGCGTAATATAGGACGTGCCAAACGTCAGTACATCGATTCATTTGCCTCACGGGCTGAAGAGGCAGCAAACCGCTATGACAGTAGGACTGTTACAACATCACCAAGGAGCTCATTGGTGGTCGAAACTCCAAACAGCATCCATTGATAACTTTGGATGGTAACCAACAAAATATGGAGAGAACATATCGCTGCAGTACTAAATCATGGTATGATCTCGGATTCAAAGGAGTACCAGGAAGTAACAAGTTCCCGAATACGCACCGGACCTCCCAGTAAAAAAGAAACAATAACCGCGATCAAGTCCCTCAAGAAATTGGTATTGATGGCATCCCTGCCGAACTGTTTCAAGCGGCGCCAAATACATCGGCTAATTTACTACATCCGTTCATATGGAGAGCGTGGGATATTGAACAATTGTCGCATGAGTGGAAAAGAGGGATGATAAATAAGCTTCCGAAAAAGGGGCACTGGAAACTAAAGCGGTATATGCGTTCTCCCGGGGGGAGCTAAAATAACTCTGGAACGAATAATCTAAACCTCGACGTCGAACAGGTAGGTTTCGCGCTGGATCCTCTTGCATAGACCACATCAAATCCTCGCAGATTATAAAAGAGCAATGCATTGAGTGCAGGCATCCTCTACATCTACTGTTTATCGACCTTGAGAATTCTTTCCAAGGCTTGAATCGAGATTCTATATGAATGGCTTTGCGCAGGAGAGGGATTCCAGGAAACTTTATCGATATTATCAAGGCTACATTCGAGGGTGGTAAGTGTCACGCTTTACGCTATGATAAGGTGTCGGAGGATTTTGAAGCCTAAAGTGAGTACGTTCAGGCAGTGTGGTTGCTTAGTCTACGAGTTCCCCTGCCCTGCAGTTTCCTGAAATATATATCTCTACGCCCCGGCACCCAGCATAGGTGAATTTTGAACTGCTTTGAAATCTCCTTAAGAGCGGACTGGCGGTAGGGTAAGCCAACTATAGAGTTTAAAGAAATGGAGTCTAGTGATTTAGGCACTTACTTTCCTCGAAAATGTAGGTCAAGAAAATCTTGTGCTAAAATAAGCTGGATAGCTTCATGCCAAACTTTTTACACAAAATATCCAGGCGTGCATTCTCGAACAGAGAAAACTAGTTCCACTTAATTTTTTCCAACACATGAACTCGCTAAATGCTCTCTTACATTTCCCGATCGATTACCGCACTCTGCCTCTGCCTCTACTTTCATTTTTAAACAGTTCAGCTAACCATTCATCGTTCACATTCGCACAAGCTAGCTATCATCGTTTCGTTAGCAATCACACGATAAACCGACCAACCCCTTTTTGCTGATCACATGTCCTTAATTACGCAAATACAATATATGTTATTATTAAATTGTTACCTGTCAAAGGCGTTGGTTGGATTTCAAAAAGTCAACTCAACAGTTTCTCTTTATGTTCATCGCAACACACGCACTCTTGGCACAATCTACACGAAGCTCATTTATTCGAAAATCACATCGTAGCCAATGCAAAGATATTCACAGCGACAACGACAACGACAACGACATTTGATAGTGTAAACGGCGACTAGAACGACATGATGACGAGAGAAAAGGACGACTATGACGATGATGATGACGACGATGAGGTTGAGGTTGAGCAGGAGAACGTTAAGGGCATGTAAATCCGACTGTACACCTCATTTACAGCAACTATTGAACGTATGTTCGAATCGCTTCAATTGTGCACCCCATTTGGGGGTAGGGAGCTAGTGAGAGCAACCACAATGCAAGTATAGTGCAACCGAAATTCCAGAATAGGGATTGCATGTTCAGCAACAACCTAACAACAGCAAGGGGAATATAGCCAACATTTACAATTACATATAGAGCAAAACATACAGTTTCATTGCATTTTCAGTTCTATTTCAATGGGGTGCAGTGCACTGCATTTAATGGGCAAAAGCAGCATGGTAAACTCCTATTTAGGATAGGTATACCCATTCCCATGCTCATGCCAATTCCCAAACAGGTATCAACCCAACAGAAACGACTGCTGTTACTCGTTGAAGGTGCAATCGTTGAGAAGCATATTCACGTTTTACATAAGTGGCAAGTTTGATTTATAAACGACATTTTTAGTGTTTGAAAAATCAACGTTCATTTGGATGATTGAACCAGAGTTCCCTCTGGTTGCAGTGGTGAGATTCGATGTGGAGGCGTTTTATTTATTTTCTTTTTTTTGGAAGAGCACACTTTGGGGGTAATTTGTCAGCAAACCATTGCTGATGGTAGATGGAGAAGACATTGTTGGAACGTCAATATGCTGGCCTCAATTTGTGCTTTGACGAATTTGACAAGGGCATTTTCTGGGGTTTTCAATCAGATTAAGTTCTTAACTGGAAGATGTTTTTTTTTTATATAAAGCATTCTGTTATAGGTATGTTTATCAAAAATGGTATTCCAAGTTTTGGAACCTTATTAGAGGGCTAATTGCGATATCACAAAAACCAGTCAAAATGGCTTCAGCAAGGATATCCCTGCTAAGTAGGTCAAGGTGTCTAATAAATATGGTCAACACAGGATTGGGGAAATAGTAATGTGAGAATATTTTTTTCTGATATTTATTACAAGGACAAATGTTCTAGGAGTATTTCCTGGCGAATAGAGGAAAAGGTACAATTACGAACCCCACGAGCTGCATTAAGATGTCGAGGTATTTCAAAAAGACAGATTACATCAAATATCTTTGCTCTAAGAGGAATTTTTAACTACAGCACCTCAAAGTTTCGGAGAAATTGGTGAAGCCATTGTTGCTGTTTTTCCTGGGTTATTAAAGCCTGACACTTTTCGGCTGTATTTTTTCTACATGAATACAATTTATACATTGGCATTTGCGGGGTAACATAAGTAAGATGTTATTATGTGTTGCTAAGCTAACTAGATGTTTAAGTTGCCTATATGTCATATATTCACTGAAGTCGCCTTTTAAGACAACGTTGGAGCTATCTAGATCAGCAGTACTTTATATCAATATCAAAATCTTTTATACAATAACTAGTAAAAGATGAACTGATTACACTATATTATGTAAAAAAAATTGGTCCAGCATTATCTAAACGATCTTCCTGTCATTGAGGGAAATGTGCAAGTAAATCGTATATAAATTGTCATCCATTAAAAACGTATCAATTATTGTTGAGAGTAAGGGCTTCATTCAACCATGATCATGCCCCAGGTTAATGCACTACTACTCTGGGATAATAGAAAAGAATAAGAGATCGGATGAGTGTGGTCAGACCGTCTCATTCAGACGACTTTTCACTCACCATGAATGTTTTCTGGAGGACGTAAAAAATCTGATAAAATAATAATAGTTCTAGAGCACAACACCAGACACATAGGTACACATAGGTACGGATCACCGCCCAGCCAAGAGGCACATTCACAGCGAGGCTCGGCATCCCACATAACCCCTACTGCCGGGGTTTTATTTGGTTGGTAAACTTTCGTGAGGAGAGGTTTCAAAACGTGTCCTTTGTTTTTTGTGGGTTTCTTTTGGGACTTCAGTTTTCATTTCCGTTTTTGAGAAAAATGCATTTAAAATGAAAAGCTGAAAAAGTAGTTTTTTAATATTTACTTAAGGCGCCATATATTTTGTTTGAGTTTATAAAATCACACGACGCCACAGTGTGGTATTTGGGTCAAAAGCCAAATAATAATTTTGGCAATATTGTGACAGCTCTAATAGTTGACTGTAGTTATTTGGCAATATGTTTCAAACTCTTCGGTGTTAATTTTGTATCTGAACATATGCATCTAAAACTAATTTAAGGCGATACAATACATTTTTATCAATTCCAGTTATAGCTGCTAATACTTCATGTGCCTCAAAAATCTTCTACTGGTATACCCATCAATTCGTGTTTCCAAAGTTTGATATTGGGACAACCCCTACATGTCGTTTGAAATAACGGTACCTGTTATACAATTTTTTTGGTGAAAATCACTTAGCACTGTTTTTCTAGAAAACAGCTCCCAGGATATTGATCTTTTTTTGTACTGAGGATACTTGGGATGGGGTCAAAAATACTGCATACTCAGTTTTTGGAAAAAAAATCGATGAACGGTAATTTATAAAACCACCAGTATCTTGAAAACTAACAAAGGGAACTTCAAAAAAATTTACTTATTTTTTGAAGACTATTAAATCAAACGTATTTGCGTACTTAGATTTTTAAAATAATTTTTTTATAAATTTTTTTTCATATAACGATTTTCTTAAATTAAAATTAAATTCGTTTTTTCAAAAACGGCTCTAATGATTTTGATAACATATTTTATTCTGTGCAATTATTTTAAAAGTGTCCAATTTGCAAAATTACATCAAAATCGTAGGTGCCGTTTTTGAAAAAACAATTTTTTTAAAACCTAAAAAAGTGATATAAATAAATTTGTCACCATTCATTTTTGATTCATTTTGCGATTCAAAAACGCATCTCATGTATAGAGAAAGTTTCAAGTGACCCAGGCATGCACTTTACTGCCCTGACCTGCCTAAGGAATTTTATTTACTGAAAGAAGAATTGCTTCTATTATATTGGCCACTATGCATTTAAACTGTGTTAGTAAGTTCATCACTCATCGGTCGAGTTAATATTTAAATTACTTAAGTTCCTTGAAGTTACTGCCACAAGCTCAAACCATATATTCCATTTTTGTTCCAGTCTAACTCATTTCCCGTGGTATTAAATTGCCGTAGAAGAATCCATCACTCTCCAGACAGCCAGCGTCCATATATTACAGTATTTGAACGGATAAAGACGGTGAGACTTGACTTCAAATTGATTGATCTTTGAGTCAAATGTTGAAAGATTGTTCGAAGTGTTGATGTATGATCGATCGAAGACGAAGCAGTTGACTTGTTGAGATTGTGGTCTTAAAGCATACATAGCAAGATGTCTGACGAGAACGTTCACTATATTAATATGTATAGATAGTTCAGGTTCTTCCCAGTGTTGCCCTAAGTTTTTCACTGACCCACCCTTTCGTTTTCACCCTAGGTACCTACTAATCTTAAAAATGAATTAAGATTTTGGTAAAAAGTTTGTCTCATTTAAAACATTAAACTATGTTTATCACTGTCAGACATCTTTTAAAAATAATCAGAGCCGTCAACAACTTAATATAAAAAAAAATCCAAATTCAAATAAACTGCTCGATCCGGAACAACATTGATGCTAAGTAACCACCATCAAAATTTAACAAAGGAAAAAAAAACCTCGAACTAGATGCTGCATAGCAAACTATTTGTGTTTTACATACTGTTCGCCACTCCACTTCAATCACAAATCGGATCCAATAATAGTTCGTACTTCGATTCATCTATATCCAATCACCTACGGAGTACCTAGACGCAAAAAAAAAGATAAAGCTCAGGAACAATATCTAAATGGATAAGGGATGCGTTTGCACTCAAACCAACCAACGAACCATCATCACCATGGGATGAGTATACCGTCACCGACAGAGCTCAGCTTAATCAATTTTCCTAGCACGGCTGAATACATGCAATTACTATGATTTTTGCTTTTGTTCAAAATTTTTCTATTTTTCTATCGGAAGCTGATTGCGTTCGGTTTTTTTTTTTTTTTTCTTCTCTTATTTTTCACTTTCATTTCGCATCCGTTTGCTGGGCTTCACAGATTTACGATTTTATTTTTCGATGGGCAGATTGTGGTTCGCACTACACTCACACATAAAAAGCGATCTTGTTGTACTGATATCAAATATGGAGCCTTTATCCGATGACAGGGTACTCGACCGAGCCATGCAAGCAAGCGTACATGAATGCAGCAATAACCAAACGGAATGAATATTCGAGTACTTCCGATATTTCTACAACAATCAAATGGATTTCAAATGACACGACGATGACGCTGTTGTCGGTCGTTGTCGGTTGTTGGCAATGCCTCGATAGGTACCTGACAGAAATTTTGTTGTTATTACAAAAATATTCCACGTGTGCGCTAAATTCCTTTTCCTGTATTATGTAGTTGAAGCTTCACTAGTAGGTACGAGCGTGGCTGACAATAGAGAAATGAATATTTCGTAAACAATTGGTGAGGTTTTAGTGGATATCAGTATTTTTTTTATTTATGGGACTTAAGTGTGATATGTTGAACAAATGGAATGTATCTGCACAAAGGCATCACAAGAGAGATGAAGGTATATTCATCCCTTGAATTGATGAAAACACCATTTTATAGAATCTGCTGCTGTTGCATGAAGTTTCTTTGTTAAGGTATTGATTAAATTTTTATAAATTTTTTTTTACTGCAGCTTGGTAGGAATGTTTGAGGGATAATAGGAGATTAGTGACCATTTTTGTGGGAGATCAATGAAAAAAAGCAATTGCCTTGCTGATAAGGCCAACTTTACTCTTGTGGACACCAACATGTCGTAAAAGTTCATACGTCGCTCCTATTACTACCTATTATTGTGAAAAATTTATTACTTAAAACCAGTAAGCGTGATTTATTGCAGAACCCACCATACAGATCTTGTGGAATTTTGGGGAAACATTTAGAGAGCTGCTATAAGAAGTATATGGATGGCCTCCAAATGAGAAAAAAACTCTATAACTAGAAAACCTCAACCTTATGAGGGAACTCAGAAAATTTAAAGGGTCTCTGGGCAAGAACAAACTTGGTCCCCGTGAAGATTTGGAGAAAATTATGTACAATGAAGAAAGCTCTCCTAATCACTTTCCATGATTAATTGTGGGCACAAGACGAGTTTCCCAATGTAATGAAAACAACACCTGCCCTGCCGCCTATTTATGGATGATCCTCAAATAGATATTAATCAAATTAGGCATAATTGAACGCATAGACCCATAGACCCAAAGACCCTATAAAATGAATCGATGCACTGAACTTAAACTGGACTCAAGACTGAGAGTTTGGGCATAAGGTATATGGTACCTACTGAGTCGTTAATGTGACGCCAAATATTGTTATAATCAACTATCAAGCATACAACAATGATATAGCAATGATATAGACGACTGGACTTAGATGAATATAGTAAGCGTAAATGAGATCTAAAAAAGAGGTTCAGTAAAAATGTTAGAGTCGTTCCCTAGCCAAATATTAACAGACGTTTTCCGTCATTTCCTATGACATGTTTTTTTTAAATATAAATAAATATAAGGCGTTTATAGATCGTCTTGCAGTTAACGAGGATAAGATCAAATATAGGGTCCGCCAAATAACTTTTTTTTTTTGTGAAAATGCTATAAAAAAAACTACTGAATATTTTCTTAAATTTCTTTTTTATTTGAAAGTACAATCCTTCCGGTTAACAATGGAAAATAATTTCATTGAAATGGCAGCCTCGGTTGGCCATGCAGTAGTCTACACGATCGGTCCAATTTTTAAGCACATTATCGATTGTGTGCAGCTGTATTTCACCAATGACTTCACGAATATTGTCCTTTAAAGCGTCAATTGTCTCTGGCATATACGGCATCCTACAAATAATAGTCCATTATGCCTCTGGACCAAAATCCGCACCAAACAGTGACTCGTTTTGGGTATATCGGCTTTTCAATGTATGCGTGCGGGTTTTCTCTACCCCAAATGTAATAATTTTGCTTGTTTACATACCCGCCAAGATCAATATGAGCTTCATCTGAAAAGATGAATTTTATTGGCAAAATCGGCATCTTCTCTATGTCGCTATGTCGCAATATTTCCCAGCGTTGTTCAAGCGTATACACAACCATATTCGTTCAGCGGAAGGATAAAATTAATTGTCTGTCAAATCAGACATGAGCTAAGTGTTACCATTCGCGAAATAAGCACTAGTTCAAAAAAAAGAAAGCTATATGGCGGACCCTTTATATGCTTTCAACAAACAATCGAACATCTGTCCACCGGCTAGGACAAAACGAAACTGTTGAAAGCTGAAACTTCGAGGTGGTCTAAGAATTTATTACAACATTACGCGGTTAATATAAACTCCGTTAAGGACACCTTAGTGAAGATTCAAAGAAGAATTACCCTAGGAAACCATTGATACTCCGGTTTGGCAAAAAAAAATGGGTTTAAAGCTCCTAACTCGATGGACGAAATCTAAGCTCTATAAAAAAATTATCGTGTTCTGCTTTATGGAGCTCAGTGCTGCACGATAAACAGAAAAGGTGAGCAGATGCTAAACTCTTTTGAGAGAAAAAAATTTTCATAGAATATATGGCCCAATAGTGCTCTAGGCAAGAGAATCTTCCTGTTGTTTAACTCTTTTTTATAGGAAATTAAATTATCCTCCGTTTTATTTAGAATATATTTTTTTTAGGACCTGTATTTTCAAAGTTACAGAGCCAAAAAATTAAGGAAATTTTTGCTAATTTTTCTAATCTTTAAGTTGTGGTAGAGGGCTAAGAAAAGTGAAATACATTTTTTTTTTAATTTTTTTTATGGGTAGTTTTTTGCAACTTTTTAATGATATTGGAAAATGAAAATCGAAAAAAATATTGTTGCTCCAGCCTAATTTACAACATAGAACTCTACTATGTGCACTTAGTATATTTGCGCCGGGTTAAAAATAACCTTGGGATACAAATTGAGATGCTAACTTTTTATGTCATTTAATCTTTTATTTAAGTCAAACCACCTTTAAGTCATATCCCGGCTTATGGGAAGCGGCTGTAAAAATCTTTACGACCGATTTCAGCAATGAGCTTTCGGGTTTAAGTACACATCGATTCTTAACCTAATCAAATTTCTCTCATCTTGTGGGAAGACTTAATATTAAAAATTCTTTAAGACAAACAAAATACAGGGTCTCCAAGCTTAGAAGTATAATCCTTTAATCAGTCCGTGCATCTAAATGCAAAAAGGTATGATATTTATTTTATGAAATCTATATCCATGAAAAATTTCATAAAATAAATATCATACCTTTTTGCATTTAGATGCACGGACTGATTAAAGGATTATACTTTCTGAAAAATGTATTTTAAGTAAAAACGTGGAAGAACAACTTTTCATAAATTTGAGTTTAAGAAGCCATAATCTTTTTATAGAAGCACGGATGTACCAATAAGTTCAAGCTTATTACAATTTGTAACAAACTCACAGTAATTGAAATTCCTGAATCCCACAACTCGCATTGAGTTCGAGTTATGTTGGAAGTATGTTCGAATTAATGCATCAAAGGCATCGAAACACAAATGTGTACACACTTTTTCGTGCACATAGAGAAATTCAGTCTTGCGGAATTGTACGCCTACCCCTTGTAAATTTATAAGACACTAGAAATAGCTTGACTTAATTGCAAAGTTAAATTTTTGTATAATCCCGTAATCGTCTCAGTTAGGGAATACTGTTTTGAAAACTTATTTAAGGTATGAAAAGTTGGAATCGGAACTTGTTAGCTACTGTACACCGACGAATCTAAGCTGATATCTGAACAGCAGTTGAGGCTGACTGCCTCAGACCCATCACCAAAATCTCTGTTCTTTTCAAAACTTAGACTGAACTTAATGAATCCCAAGGTTTTCGCATATGCCTGCCAACTAAATTCCCAATACAACTCCCATTGAAAAGAATCACTTATACCAAAATATATTGAACACTCCAGCATTTCCGCCCATCTACAGTCTACACATCGGACAATTTCCTTGCCAGCAGTTAGAAAGGAAATTGAAGGAATAACCACAGCAATAACCACATCAAATCGCGTTATTATCAATTTTATGCATCTTATTGCATTCCTTACTCCTTCCTTTGCACCCGACCAATGCAAATTAAGGCCGTTCTCAATCCACAAAAAAAACATAAGGAAAGGCTACAGTTCGCTTGGGGCGAACAGTATGATACCCTATCCTTATCCCTATGTACCCCAAAGAAAAAATTCATAAGGAAGATGATAGATAGCATTTTCTTTCATTCTATGAAATTTATAGAAAAAAAATATTTTTTTGAAAAAACGTCCCCAAAAAGTGGGCGTTGCCAAAAACTTTGTATGGGCGATATATTGGAAAAAATATTGGCTAAATATATTGTTAAACATTTTTTTTCGATTTCTATGAAAATTTTCAATGAAAACAGCATTTTAGTGAAAAACGCCCACAAAAAGTAGGCGTGGCAAAAAACTTTATATGACAAATTTATAAAGGTAGGCAGTACCTACATATCTTGTGAAGGTTTTAGAACTTTATCTCTCTTACTTAAGCCTTAAAACGGTATTTTCTAAATTGTGGGCGTGGCAGTGGGCGGATTTAAAAACTTTTAACACTTTACCATTTCGGGACCCTAGGGAGTATATGCTCCGGACGGACGGACGGACATTGCTAGATAGTCTTAGGATTTGGTCCTGATCATAAATATATATACTTTTATGGGTCTACGACGAATATTAAGGGGTGTTACAAACTATGTGTCAAAATTAATATACCCTTAGGATAGGGTATAAAAACACATTTCCCATAAAGAAACATTGACCATGATCAAATTTCCTGCAGGGTTTTTTTTCAGCCAAAGGAACAATAAAGCTACCATCTTTCTTATTTTGGCTTCCATCCTTGTAGGACCGGAAAGCAAACTGGGCTGTGCTATTCTCTGACTCTTCGGCAAAAGCTATCACCGCGCTCTATATTGGTAAACATTCTCAGATGACTGCACTGACAGGCATTTACCAAGTTGTTATACTCCTTGGATGTTGGCCAACATATTTGGCCCTCTGTCGTCGATATCATATAGAAGCCATTCTCTGTAACTCTTCTGTATCAACAATCAATGATGGTGGTGGCAACTTGAGGGTTTTTAACTTCCCCAATACTGCGATTGTGTTCTTGCCTTCTCCCTAAGGACACTTTTTTCACGAAGAAAACAAAACACAAAATCCCATATATTTACCTAGAAAACTTGCAACAGCACTCTCAAAATAAAAATACATAAGTTGCCAATATCATTTGATAGCGGCGGCGTCCTAGTCCTTTTCGTATTGAAAATCGTTTCCTGTGTACATTCCTTTGAGTGAAGCTGGGTAAAATTACTTGAGCGTTTCCGGAAAGGAAATAAAATACAAAATAAAATAAAAATAATATTTCGCTAATTAAGTAAATTGATGATCAAGAGCCTTCGTGCCACATTTGTCCAACTCCTTTTTCTTTCTTTAGTTATGATTTCCTTTTTTTTCGCTTTGCTTTGCAAAAGGATATTGGTGAATGATTTTGAATATTCCTGCGGGGTGGGTGGGTACTTTTGGTTTTGGTTCACATTTTGCATGTCCATGAGATATATAATTGCACGACAGAGAGGCGGAGGTACTGGTAGTACTGGGAGTTGCGGTGGCTATGGCTTGCTGTTGCTATGTTGGGGAGGGATGCTTTTTCACTTGTCGGCATAAAAAGGATAAATTTTGATGAATGGAATTTTAATTGAATTGTCGATGCGATCCATTGGTGATGGCATGGTTTGGCATGACGATATACGACTAGTGGTATGTGGTAGTGGTGTTGTTTGAGTGAATTTTTGGCATCGGGGTTTTAAGTTGCTGTGTGTGTTGTTTTTATTTCTGTTTTTTGCTGGTCTCACATGATGATTTTCGACAAAAATTTGTGGCAAAATAAAGGGTGATGATGAAATATGAATTATTGATTGAAACTGATGGAAGCTTCTGAAAACATGATAGCTAGTTACGTATATATATAGATTTTTTAATTTTTTTTAAATAGTATATTGACTTTGCTTAATATCGGTATCAAAGAGGCTTAACTGGAAAAAAAAATATTTAAAATTTTGTAGTCAATATGAGTGACTTCAGTTATTAATTCGACCAGCCTAGCAATCAATACTTTGTGTTGGATTTTTTTTTGTTTCGAAAAAAAATTGCGGAACTCAGTGGTGCATGCAATAAATTTTTCCTTTAAATCTAAAGACAATAAATTTAAGGCCATAGAAGCGTCGAGAAGAGCACCGATTTTTTTTTATTATGACCCTTGCCCATATGGCTGACATTGCGACTTAAAAGATCTATTGTGTCATAGGAAATTTTAATCCAAGAGACAGAGTGGCAGAGTTTTTCAGCTCCGCTGATGAACTGTAGAAAGCACGTCTTCTTAACCAATGTAGTGCCAAACATTCCCACGGAATATGTTCAGAGGTTTCGTCCTCTTTCATACAGAACCTACATTCTGTCTCCGGGTACAAAATCATTTTGTTAAGATCACAATGGCTTGTGAAAAACCAAACAAGCTTTCTTAAACCCTCCTTATCCAGCGTAAGTATTTTTCTGCTTGATGGGTCTTTTGGATTGTCTGAGCCTCGGAAAATCTTGCAATTAGGCTAGAACTGTCTTGAGGAAGCAGCCGCGGATTCTGACACAGTTCTTGCCAATTGGTCCGACAATTCGTTGCCTGTAATTTCTTGGTGGCCGGGCACCCATCCAAATTTGACTTTGTTAAATTTGACATGGGATTGCAGAGCATCGTAGCAGCATATCGCTGCAAACAAGTTAAGTGTTTTGAATTTCTTTAGAGTCCGACAGAACATTCGGCCAATTTTTCAAGCTTCGGCAAAACATGCCGGCTGCTGCCTAAAGTGATAAAAAATCTGAAGTTCGGCTTCGGGAGAAAAATTGACCTTAGGTCGGATTCTAAATTTTTAATATTCGAAAAATATTGAAATACGGGAGTAAATCATCACAATATTTTACTTTTTGACTGAAGTGAGTAAGTATACCTCATTCAAGCTCCCAGCCAAATAACAGCATTTAGCTATAAATAAAAAAAAAAAAGGTCTAGATTTTTATTAAAAAAAAATGTATTCACTTAAAAATCTGACAGTAGCATACTAGTTGGTAGTATCCAGGAAAACTTGGTGCAGGTGCGTTGAAATGACCAAATCAGCAATGTTAAATGCTGGCATTGGAATGCTGTTCCTTTCCTATCTGCAATATTTGTTGTCGTTTCTGTATCTGTTGTGTTACCTTATTCAAATACAGAAGATCATGTTAACTGCACATTCGACATGTAAACGATAAAGCTGTATCAATTCAAACACATTCTATATATTCTTCTTCTTCTTCTTCTTCCGTCTATTGCCAGTAAGATAATGGATTATATTGAAAAATTATGGATCATAACAGTCACAATTTTACCTTCAGCGGGCCTCTGAGCTTCGGATAAATCATTCAGGCCAATCAAATGCTGTATGTAGGAGAGCATGAATTCTACTTACCATCGACACTAACAGTCCGCGGCATTTTTTTTTTTCTAATGTACACGCTCTAAAGGGATTTTGGATAACCTTTTAATGAAATAAATTAGTGCGGTCATTAGGGAAGTGAACAATTAGCAAAAAGGAAATACCGATGCAAGGCATTATGTAATAGCCACTACCCCAGGAAAGGACAGAGAAAGAGAGCTATGACGATCTATGCGTATACCTAAAAAAGCTTAAGATGCACACACACATGAAATCATTGCAGCGGAAAACAAGGGCTGCAAGATCTACCAAAACAGGAGAATGGATGAGAATAATATACTACCTATAAAGACAAGACAATAGGCAATCTTGCGATCGTAACAACAAGCCAAGCAAGCCAAGACCTATGTTTGATTTAAGTCTGGAAAGCGTGCTCTAAGAAACAGGCGAAAACCTAGTTAACAGGAAAACCTATGAAATAGTAGATATTGTCTAGTCAATGCAAATACAGGTTTGGCACGTAGATGAAGTAGATCTGGTTATGTTGCGTGACCCATATTAATGCTGAAACCTCTCAAAGCTATTTTTAAACGAGCTATAGCGATTTGCAATTTTCTATAGAAAAATATAATTTGAAGGCTATATGCCCAAACTAGAAGAAATACGACGCTATGGCTTGCCATAACTATCGACGCTATCTTTGCTAAATATGGCATATATAAGGTCTTATTCGTCAAACTAAATGAACGTCTAAAACCCTTCTGCGTAAACTCGTCTTGAGTTTGCTCCCAAATACTCCGCGTCGAACGTCAATCGATGTTAAGTGGTCATATCTCGTGGGAAGTGTGATCGCGTTGTAACTACTTAACTTTCGCTCGACGTTGCGAAGAGTCGGGACATGCCAGCCTTCATTTTAGAGCAACGAAATTTTCTCAGGTTCTCCACCTTTATAAAGAACAAATTGGGCCACGAACCGATTATTCCACAAGTTACAGTACGTATGCAAAAATTCGATTTACGCTTCGTTTATAAGCCAACAAATTTCTCAAAAGGCGACGCAATAAAAAATGCCCTTGCGGTTAAAAATTACAAGGTCGACACCTTGCCATTTATTCTCCTGAATTACTGGAAATGAACAAAGTTATAAACTCATCAAAGCCCATAATTTAGTATGTCACCTGCAACAATAGCTAGCCCTGAAATAATGAGAAAAGTTCAATCGATTCTTAAAAGAAAAAAATAAAAAAAAATGATCACGACCCTTACCTTACATCAGTGAAATTAATTACACGCCCTTCAAGTTCCTTGCCGCTGACCCTGTTCCACCTTTTGGCACCGTTAACTGCATCAATTATTATTCAGACATTTATACCCTTACTTCCTTTCGATTCCAACATTCCCATCGAATGCCTGTCGCCATTGCCTACCCATTGCATTGGTCATTGCTCACTGCAATAAAAAAAATTATAATTAATTTGTGTTTTAAATTTTGTTGCATACTGGTTCCTTCATTCGTCCGTTCGTTCGTTCGTTTCGTATACAAAATTCACTTTACTCCGACTTGTCAAAATGGGCGGCGCGTGAAAAACCGTTGAATATTTAAATCTTACACCAAATAATGAATTTTTAATTTAAATGAAAATCGCTTAATCAACACATATTTCCGTCCCACCCAAATTCCGCCGCTTTCAATGCTAAAATGCTCGGCTATACTTGCTTGCATGTCCTTCTCTGTATGAGTGCGCCCCGCACTGAATTTCTGTTTTTCAATTTTCCATTTTCATTTTGTTGAAAAATGATATCGAAATTTTTGACATGAATGAATAATTTAACCTTTTTAACTTTTGATATGTGTTCATGTTGCATCGTCGCCGTCAGTTTTGTTAGTACCAGTACCGGTGATGCCAGTCGACTGCAAAATTTTATATTATGTACATTTTGACATTTTGCATAAGAGTCCTTGTGTATAGTGTAATATTTTTTTTTTCGAATGGGGTGCGCGCTTGATGTGGCCATTTCAGGTCATTGCGCATTCAATTGTTATGCAATTGATGGAATTCAATTTTCTTTATTAACAAACGAAACAAAATATAGTAACTATATAGAAATAATGACAATGAATTATTGTATCAGTGCTAGAAGAATATGTTTTGATGGGGGCTTGGGATCTCTGAGGAGATGTGTATGGCAGACATTTCTTAACACTTATCTTTGAAAAGAGTGCTCTTTAAGGGGTTAGCTGCAGTCTCAAAGTGAAGGGTCGTTCAATTTTCGGTTTCGAAAGTGAAGCTAAATAAAACTCACACAGCGATCCATTTTTGATGAAAGTGTTATTTCATTATAAAGTTTGAACTTTGTCATCAAGTGTGAAAACCAATATTATTGAAATGCCCGCCTTGAACCATTTTTCTCACGTTTTTTTCACCACATTTTGAACGGTATTTCGGCCAAAACTTGAGTAATGTTGGTTTTTGATGCTTCTAGAGTTCAGGGGTTGTTCGCGTCGATACGGTCGTTTGCGTAGCACGACAGAAATAAATTTAGCGGTGTTAAATTGCATGATCTTTGTGGCCAATTGACGTCGCCAAAACGTGAAATTACGCGCTCAGGAGACTTCTCACGCAATAAAACCATAGATGGTCATGTTGTGTGCCCCGTCTTGTTGGAACCACATATCGTCCAAGTCATGATCTTCAATCGCCGGCCAAATCGGTGACCATTCGACCTTATCGCTCCGAATTGGCTATAACCGTCTCTGCCCATTGGCATCTTCGAAGAAATACGGACCAATGACATCTTTCGACCATACAGCACACCAAACAGTCACTTTGGTGGATACAACAGCAACTCTTCGATCACTTGCGGGTTTTCTGAGCCCCATATGCCGCAGTTTTGTTTGTTTACATACCCACCGAGGAGTTTATTGTCTGCTGTTCCAATACCAAAGAAGCGCATCTACGGCGTTGCGATTGGTCAGCAGGCTTCAATTGTTGCGCAATTTGAACTTTATAAGGATGGTTCTATAAATTTCAAGAGAAAATGACTAATTCTTCGAGTTATTCAATAATGAACGGCGGGCTCTCTTACGCTCGAGAGCATAAAGTGAAACAATAAATGGGTTTTTCTTAAAACTATGTTTTTTAGGTCGGTGACCACTGTCATTCAAAAACCGCTCGGTGGATTTGAATGAAATTTTTACAACTTCTTTTAGAGCCTTGCTCCAATGACATGAGATGGTGTTCAGTGATGACACCTACTGCAGCAATATTATGTGCCATTTCTTAGAGAGAAAAAATACTATAAATATTGTGGTTTTGTTCTTTGTGATATTTAGAATGTTTTTATTTGTAGTTTTACTCCCTTGGGTAGTTCATGGTCCACCAAAAATAGTAGAGGAGCCGTAAACCGTAACAGAGGCGACTAGTGCACTACTTTGATGTTCCCACGAGAGATAATTGACAGTCTGGATGATATCACGTTTTTCATAAACTTATTCGGGATCATAAGATTCATTGCTTTTCATTTCAAATTCTTTTTCAGTTTGTAGTAGATTTGAGGTCATCAATGAGCTAGACAAAAAAAAAGACTAATATTTTGATCATATATTCTCTCGAAAGACACCGCAGGAACAGTGTAGATGGAAAGACAGACTCAGTTAATATTTTTAAGAGAAAACATCAGTAGTTGATCTATCAGTGTATTATGTATCAGAGTTGTAAAAGAATTCAAACGCTTCTTTTAAGCACATTAAGAGCGTTATTAAGTACATATTTTTAAGATATGAAATTTCTTTCCCGATACGGCAATAGCACCGTCGTCTGCATAAACAGGAACTATGCAGCCATCCCTTTCTGGGCATATAAGCAGCTCGTTCAAAATGTAATTCCAGTATTACTAAACCCTGCAGAGTTCCTTTCCTGACGGATCTTCTGGCTAATGCCACACTCAGTTTTGGGTCTATAGCCTTGCTTGTATTAGCAAGTCTTATCAGCCCACCCCAAATTTGAAGATTTCTCAGATGTGTCGGCGCGCTCTATATCCAAGATTGTTACCATTGTATACTCCTTATAGTGAATGGAATACTCGATAAAGCGTACTTCCATATGCAAGGCTATTTCCATCTATATTTCATAAGGCCTCAAATATTGATAGACCAACTATACAGAAGGTGGATACGGTAAGGAGCATTCATTAAAATTAAGTTTCTGGGTTCTTATCCTTACATCCAAGGGCAATCCCAGAAAATGATTGTGGCCCTACAGTTCCGAAGCTCTGTCTGAAAACTTTATAATCTCTTCTATGTCTGCTCCTTGCCATGCATGCTACAACTCCGAGTTGGTATCAACAGCTATACTTTTAGCGTTTACTAAAGCCTTACGCAACTCCTTTCCCTGACTGCGTTTACATGTGGGTAAATTGATTTTTCGTGTTCTACTTTACGACTGCATAGCAGTTACAAAAATATTGTGGGGAAAAATGTAGTTGGAGTAGACTACTGTACAATTCCACCCACAGATCAGGTTTTCTGAAAAGGCCAGTTCTTTTTTGTAACCAAACAAGTCTCCATTTTTTGGGGTTTCCTTGATTTTTTAATTTTCCCACCTACCTACCGAAACGGGTAGGAATAAACCACATAGCCTTGGGGCCCTGCAAAACCTATATCCAAAAAATGCACTTCAAAATAAAAAAAAAGATTTTATGTCAAAGCTTTAACCGCACCTAACTTCACCTTAATACATAACTAATAGTGTATGCTCACTTGAAATCCCATTAAACCACTTTTCATACAAGAAAACCACTCGAGAGTACACCAAAAGCCTTGAATTACGATTTGTTATGTAGTCCATTTCTCAAAGGATCACCGTCACCTTATAACTCTGGCCCAACGATAACGTTATAACTTTTCGGAGAAAATTGGAAAAATTTACATCTTCTTGTGAGGCTCAGCACGTCTACAAAATGTTGCCTGCTCTGTGGAAAAGAAGAAGGTCACTCAATCTGGTTAGACATTCCACCAGACAGAAGGCAAACAAACTTGCAAATTTAATAATACTATCATCATCATCATCATCATCGCCCATCCTCCCACACACACACACTGAGAAGGCTACCACACATTTATGTATGCATGCAAATCTAATTTGAATTACATTCCTCTGCGTACGATAATCTTCCATCCACACTGGCCCGTGGCGGTAGCGTCGGGGTGCCCTGCTTCTTAAGAAAACTTCTCTCTCAAACGAAAATCATGCACCTAATTCAGTTTCCATTAGAATCTTCAAATCGTTCTCGCACATAGGATCCTTTTTCATCTTACCCCCAACTGCCTTCGCTAACCTAAATATCTATAGATATATGTATATTGGGAAAACTCACTGTGGTACACTTTCAGAATTTCTTGGAATATCAGCGACACCTTAAGCAACGTAAAATCCAACTTTAAATTTCTTTTGAGAGAAAGTTTTTGTCAAGTCGAACACGTATGGTGGCTGTATAGGTGAGCGGCGCGATGGTATATTGGAAGGATGTAGCGATTATAGTTTTGAAATGCCTTAGAGTAGATATCCAAAGTACTCCAGAACATACCTACCTAAGGATAGCTACAGTATCTGAGTATCAGTGTTAGAATGGAACGTTAACAAGTTTTCCAAGGGGGAATGTTAAAACAAAACTATATATCCAATCCAACTCCCATCTGCGTTGTCTTTAATCAAATTCAACGTGTACACCCTCTACAATCGTTCAATCTCAAGTACGTGATTTGTTTCACAAAAAATTGTGAAGGAGGCCTTCCTTTGCCGCTTCTTAAACGGAAAATACCGGATTTAGGTTTTTATTTTATTTTTTCTTGTATGTCCATGTCAAGTGAGTAGTTTATGATACCAGAGATATTGTACCCACGAATGGTTAGATTGTCCCTCGGAGCAATCAAGTGATGGACGTACATCTAAATGGGACGTGGCATGGCAGGCGAAATGCTTTGACTTAAGAATAAAGATGAATGGTAAAAGAGAGCGATGGAAATAAAAAGAACATTTCAACATTTCAATGATCGTTGGCATTTGAAATCAAATTTAAAGCAATTAAATTCTTTAAGGATAGGGACAGGGGCGCAACTGCGATGGATGCAGACAGATCGGACATTTGAAAAAGGTCTGCGTATTTCCTTCAATCTCTGAGGAGAATCGATTATCAAGATTTTCTAATAACTTATGTGTGTTGGGCTTGAGCGACACCACTACCTGTCCTGCTTGCGGCGAGGATGATGACACAGCAAGACACTTTCTCTGCAGTTATGCGGCCATCAGGTGGCGGATTTTTGGGGCTGACGGAATTGAAGCTCCTTCTCATCTTTCTTTGAAAGTCGGGAAAATGTATGCATGGTGGCTCAATTGGCCAGTTGTTGTGTTTGAGAGCGCTCCATCGGATAGTAGAAACCTCCGATAAAAGGAGAAGAAGACAATCATTGACAGAATTAAGTTTAACAACACAAAAGAACTTAGCAAACAGAAAACTGCTTAGTTGTTGTTAGGCTTAATAACCTATTATTTAATTAAATTTCTATAAAAATTAATTTTGTAGCAGTTTTTAAGATTTTGCTTTTATTCTGGCGGCAGTAAGCTCTTTTTGACAACATAGTTCTCTCAGCTTAGCTGCTGAGGGTTTTTATCATGCAATAAGATAAGTCCTTGCCATATCGAATACGTCATCGTCGCTCCATGAGACACATAAAGAATCTTGGATATGGTGCTTCGCATGAAACTCGAAAAGTATTCTGAGGTGGAGGGCAGGAGAAGAAGACCTAGAGTGTCTTTACTGAGTTCTTTCTGCCAGAATTCGATGCTAAAACTCCATATACATATAAGATGAAATGTTGTTCGTGTGTCCTTAAACTTTGACATGAAGGTTCGATGTATGCCCAAAGTTCAGGGCGCAGTGACCTTTTAGGAAGTCCGTTATGATGATGCTTGCTCGTAGAGAGGATCTGAGTAGTGCGTTTTTTTTGGCAGGATAGAGTTCCATTGGGAATTGTGCATTTGGTGTTCCCATGTTTTGAATTAATTCAAACTGGTGGTAGTCCACAGAAGGGTTTTGGGCTAATGAAAGGACAAACAGAGCTCTATGTGCCCTGGGACCCAGTATAGAGTCACTCTGTTATGGGATATGAGTTGTTTTACATCCACTATTGCAGCAGATGGACAAGAGCAGTGATTCCTATTCATGCTTGTCTTTGTATCCTTTGAAATGCCTTCTGGGTAGATATTTAATAATCTATTAAACCATGCTTTTCGTTTCTTAAATAAAAATATATTACCAAGTATTCTCTTATTTCTAACAAACTGATTTCCCAATAACCGGATGTCCCACATCCTTTAATGTTTAACCTAGCTACATTTAAATTGATTCTGTCTTATAATTCAATTCATAACAAATTGTGTTCTTGTGCTTTAGTATTCCAAATTTAGCTTTGCAGGCTGTACAGTTTTGTAGTAATTTTCTTTTCATTCACATGTATTTTCCAAATTGTATCTATCAGAAACTGAATTCGATGTTAAAATTATAATTGGAGTACTGAATAATCTATCAGCTATTTTCTACTTCAGTAAAGATGACGCTTTTTATCATGTCTAACTTGGATATATGTCACACAGTTCTCCAATCTAAACCTAAAGTAGCCCCGGCCTTAAAACTCAGAAATATTTTCCCGCTTTTTTTTGCCATGATCTACCTTTATTCCAAATTTCAGCTTCATAGTCCTTACAGTTTCCGAGAAATGTTGGGTCGGCCAGAAACGCCATACAGACTTGAAGAAACGCCATGTCTATTATTTTATTGAAGATGCACAAATGGATAAGTTCAACTGTTAAACAGTTGCCCATATCTTCTCAAACCAAATATCACTAAGACTCTCTGATCATATCTTCCAAGCTGATATCCTGGCAATCCATTAAGGGGTTACATGGGTTTCACATCTTCAAAAAATAATTTTTTTTATTGTTTTATTCATTTCTACAACATCTCGAGAATACTGTCCTAAATTTTCGAGTCATTACAAAAAAAGTTTAGGCGATACAGCCTTGGGTAGCTGCGCACTCAATTGGATCAAGAGGTTTTTTTGAAGTTATTTAAACTTTAAACGCGTTTTTCTCGAAACTGTGTTTTCAAAGTCGGTTGTCAAAAGTTCCCGAAAACTACTCAAGCGATCTTGATGAAATTTTACACAGATTTTCGAGATACAATTCCCGAGGACTTGGACGAAGTTTTCTTTATTTTCAATCACAACTTTTTAAAAAAAAATGTTGAGCAAATTTTACCAAAATTTGCATTTTTTTGTAACAAGGTCTGCCAAAAAATTCAATTATTTTTTCCCTTCGTCCACATTCTAGTTTGTGGTCTTAACTAAAACACGATATTTGTTTTCACTTCTGATGATCCTGTCACGACTTCTACTGTCAACACGGACGCACCTTTTTCCCGAGGGATCACCGGAAATGACGTCACAATGACGGGGTTTTAAATATTTTCCTTTGAAAATTTCAGTAAAAAGTTGGAATAAAATATTTAATTTTTTTTATAATAAAAATTGTTGTAAATAGAACTTTTTTTCCCCGAATAAACCCGAATATAACCCCTTAAGCGGCTAGTGTTGTGTTGACAAAACTACTTTGTGATATTACCATTCTCATTTATAGTCAAGTGGCCATAACAGTAAATGTCAATCCAAGCTTGTTCTCACTGACGCGAATAGCCTCTGAATCATGGCTCATAGCCCAAAATGCATCTATGCTAGTTTTCTCTGCAAAGGGTTTATAGCTAGTAAGATGATAGCTGATGAGTTAGGAGAAATACGTATGAACTAAACTGTATCATGCCGAAGCACTTAAGTCACTTTCACTTTGAAAATAACAGCAATCCAGCGGAAGGCCAATAAAAAAAACGTGTACAGTGCAAATAAGGCTCTCTCCACGCAATTAAATGGATGACTAAGTTTGTAGAGGCTGCGATGCGAAGAATCCCAAGAGAACCCACCATGACTTCAGAAACAGCAAACTTGAAAGTAGGCTTCTTCGAAAATATTAAGAAACTCTTAGATGTCAATTTTTGTATGTTTTACCAGCATGGCCATACAGAACTAAATAAAGAAAACAAGGATGCCATAATATTACAATAGACCCTTAAGGACCTGAGTGTGGCATGAAAGACCCGCCCACCCGCAAACCTAATCTAACCAATCGTTTGTTTAGTGACAGTTTCTTAGACTGAAGATTTCATTTTAGTTGCATTGAGTAAAATAATAAACGTTGTCTTCTTGTATTATGTCTTGTATCCAGCGATGCACCAAGGTATTCCCACTAAGCTCGAGAAGTAATGAAGGGAATAGTATGCGGTTTTTAATATTTTATTGTTTGCTTATCCCGCTTATAGGAGCTCAACTCACTTCACAGCTCAAGCTTCACAATAGCTGCCATAGTGTAGGTATGTCGATGCTGATGTTAAAATTTACTTACTTTACATTTGGTAGGAACCTACGCTTTTTCAAAAGCGGTCAGCCTTTGGGTTATAAAACATTGATTGTTGAAAAAAGGCTCTTACGATTTTGGTCTGGTTTTTTATGACCAATTCTTGAGGTATTTTGTATTTCTATTTTCTGTTTCTATTTTACACAATTTTTTTGAAAAATTAGATTCTAAAATATATTTTTTCTCTTTTTTTTAGGTAAGTACCTGCCTACCATAAAAGTATAATTGGATAACAATACCCTCGGAGCGAGGTAAATGTCTGACATAAATTAATAATTTTAACTTCCTTGACATTACGCCCGAAGATGACAACTTTAAAACGACAGCCTAAACCATAAAATTTTCACAAAAAACAAAAATCACCCACCTTCCAAAGAATATAAAAAAAAACAAGTCACATATATATCGCCTTTTTTGTTTGTCTCCCACGATGGCATGGTGAGCTCTTACATTGGCAATCGCATCAATCAAGGCTCATACTCAATGTTTTATTATTTGCACGTGAAGTCATCTCTGCCAGTTTTTGTTCACCCACTATTGCTGATGCTGCTGGGCTGAAATTGCGATAGTAAAGGGCCGAGAGAAGGCACATCCACAAGGCTTGCAATGCCAACCAAACCCCAATACTATACACCTACTCGGAATATTGGTGAAAAACTTTTGCCCTCGTATATTATTTAGTTTATCGATTTTCCCTCTGGTTTCCTTTTGATCCTTTATTGCTTGCACTCTATCTAAATGTGAATAGATACATACTCTAGGTACTATAGATATTCTCAGGTCCTCACATGTGTGTGGTATAAACATATGTGTTGTACACATGCGAGTATCTAGGTTGTATATTGTTTTGTATCTCTATGTGTATCTGGAGGGATTGAAGGGATTTTCGTCTTTGTATAGTTAGTTTGTCGTGCATTCACTTGGATTAGTTTAATGTAGCCTCGAGGTTATCATCGTAATCATCATCGTTAACATCATCATGGCCGCATCGATTCAATATTGTAGGCAGCAGGCAGGCAGGCACAGCGCAAACCTACAACTACTCGATGCTGTCCTTAAAAAATGTCCATCCGCCCTTCGTACTTCGGGTAAATTTAAGTCGGGTGTCTTCGTTTTTCGCTTCTATTTCAAGCTGTGTGTCCTTCTTGTGTATGAGATTTTTGTATTGGATCCTGTTTTATTTGCGTGCCTCTGGAGAGAAAAGATTTTGTTTTTGAGGTATCGAGTAGTTTTCGCATATCCGATTATTGTGCTCATGAAATATGGCAAATGAAATTGCTTTTTGATTATTTCTAAATCAATTTCTGGAGCTGCGAGCCAGATGTTGGAGAAGTGCAGTAATAATTTGTAGTAGATTGTAAAAGCTTATATCAAACTCTATAGGGGGTGCCTAGTGGGAATGGTTTGTGGTAGTTTCAACAGTTTGCCCAATGGAAATTGTTGGTGACGTGCTCTATTCCTTCGGGGGGAACTATAGAGAGATAGTTATGATTTGTATGTGCGTTGGTTGATTAGTTTTCTTTACGGGTTTAAAGAATGGAGACCAATTTAAGTTATTTCGTGTAATCCACTTGGGTCAATCGTTTGGTTATATCAATCTGCTTGCTATAGATTGTCGTTTCAAATCTGAGGCTTGCATTCGAAGATCGTACTTTCTAAAGACGAGTGTCATTCATCCTCAGCTAGATTAATGGTTTCGGGTTTTTATAGAATTCGCAGTAATTAATCAAATGTGCATCAAAAGAATGCAATGATAAAGTATCGGATCAGAGCTTCCGTTCTAGAAGTTTCTCACCTGTTAGGTCTAAAATGAAAATAGGGTAAGTGTGCCAGTTCCCGGCCACCTAACTCTTTTTCCATCTTTGTAGCAGGCTAATAAATTAATTTTATCACAAATGCTCAAACAATATTTTTAGTCTTAAAACTTTGGGGTTTTTAGTTAAAATGTAAAAAAGGTTTCCTCGATTGTTTTGAGTTATTATTCATTTATTGAAAAATATCGGTTTGTACCAGTACCAGGACCCAGCCACTAAAATTCATTATCCGGCCAACTTTGAACCAGCATACAGCCACCGCACATTTTCTTAAAAAATCTATATTGGGGTTAATCTCATATATTTATAAAACATTGGTTTATTTTTAATAGATGTATACAAAATTAAAATAAATTACCTATTGAAGCTTTTGTATGCGTAATGCTTAGTATTTGTTTTACAAAATTATTTAATAAATCATATTCCAACTTCGGTTAGATACCAAGGATTTAACAGATTCTACTTAAACGATAAGTCCCATCGAATATAAAGCAACCTTATGCAAATTCCCATGCCCTCTAACATTTTACAGCAAGACAAAGTTGAGTTGCCAGATTGCACGGTGCAAATCATCCGATATCAGGATAAAAAAGCTTGGCAGCTAATAATAGTCGCGTGTATATCTATGCACGAAAAGGAAAGCAAAAAATTGAATACCAAATACTTGACCTGTGTCAACTCAATTGCTTCCTCCCCCTTCTGAAATCAGTACAACGAATTTGTGGCTTCGATGGCGTTATGCATAATGTGTTTCAAGCTTCTAACTCGCCGATGCGATAGGAAATGCATCTTGACCTGAATGATCTTTTGCGCCTAATGTCAGAAAGTTGCTTAGTGTAACCTATTTGGTCTGTCTAAGACCTGGAATGCTTTCCCAATATGAGATGCACATTTTGTGTCCCCATCTTTTTATCTTCATATTAATAGCTGATTTGTTTATTAAACAGAATATCTCGGGTTGTATAGAAGTCGTCTCCGAGCCTTTTCTAGTCAGTTCATCAGCTTTTTCATATTCCTTAATTCCCTCGTGTCCCATTAGAGTCTGGTCTTGTTCCTGGTACTTAGAGCTTAGAAGATTTTAAATCAGATTGGGAGTCAATAATTGGCCAGCTAAGGGCTATATCCGTGGATATATGGATGCTAGCGTTCTTAATTCCAGACATGTTAATAAGGTTTGCGCATTTCTTAATGGTATTGAGCTCTACCTGTTATACTTATGAATTGGCATTTATTATGATCAATCTGATAAAGTATTTCTAGGTATTTTGCACTTGGACTTAGCTTTTTAGTGGTTTGAATTATTCTGCCAAAACTCTAAATAAAGTTAGCTATAATAACTGTAAGATATTTTCTTTAGTCGTGTATTGTTCTATAACAAATATCTTTTGTGGCCGGTTACTAAAAATTCCATTTCAAATAAGTATCTAGTTTTCAGCCACTCTGGACCGACACTTGTACAACTCACAAAAAAAGGGTACTACTGGTAAGCGAACATCAGAATAAGGAGTTAATTGACTTGGGGACCTAAAGAATAAGCTTTATTTATTTAGGTAGGAAGTATTGTGCATTGACGCTGTGCAAGCCGAAATAGAAATGTGGGTGGTGGGGTACACAGTTAGGGGTTGTAAAGTGCTTGGTATGCATCAAAGTTATAAAAATGAACAGAATTACTCAATAGGTATGCATCTCCTAGTCTGAGCTAATGAGTCTGATAAGGTCTGTTTAGTGCATTTCTTGGGAACAAAAAGCTTGTTTTGATTAAAAAAGCTACTCTAAACAAAAGGGCTATTACATTGTCGGCAAATCAAAACAAAACCCTTTATATTGAAAGTTTTCCCACATTTAAATTTAGAATGTTTATCTTCTAACTATTCCAATTTCCATTCAAAGGACCCGGTCGCGTAGATTGATCTCGAATCGATTTAGGTAGGTACCACCCTCGTGCTTGACTAATCACAGATAGGATATATTTGTGGTGCTCCGGAAAAAAAATCTCTCATAAATTGTTGCAGGAAATTAAAAATATTTTGTATAAACTTCGCATCACGGTGTGACGCTGATTTTTGTTTTAAAAAAAAAAAGTCAATTCCGATATCTAACTGAATTTCAAACAACGATTTCTCCAAAGCAACACTCTTGCACTTGACAACAATGCATACTATTCTGAATTTTATTATGCTGGGCACAAAACACACACACACACGTATAATATTTTTTTTTGTTAGATGAAATTATCCGTCAATGTCAAATGCAGACGATGTCAGTTCTATTCAAGAATAAAGCACCAAGGTTGATCCTGTGTTCCTGTCTGACCAACCAACTACATACATAGAAGCCTTTGGTTTATATTGCACACACACACTCATATTTATCTGTATACCTCGGCGCCTCAAATACACAGTATGGTAAAGCCTCACACACCGGGACTTATACTACTTAATATTGTTGACATTTGTTAGATTGCCCATCAGGATGACTACTGTGTCCGGGGCACACTGCTGACAGGACGAAAATATCAACACTTACAGAGCGGCAGATAGTAAAGGGTATAAATCCATTTTTCGAGGAATGGGAATAGAAATTTCTCGACACTAAAGCCTCCCGTCATCTGTACTTAAGTCAATAAGAAGGACTATGTTGTGAAGGTCTGCCAGCAATTCCAGCAGGTAGCTATATACCACCTCCGTTCATTTAGAGTTGGTCTCCGTTCTATGGAATACTAATTGTGATCTTCGTCTGAAAGTTTAATTTTGTTTTCCCAAAGCCAAAGTCTCAAACATTTGGGAAAGAGCGAGAGACGGTGTGTGTAACATGGAATGAATCCTTCCATTTTATTCAACATCAATTACCCAGCTGTCAGTCTTCCTTCCGTATATCCGTATATGGAGTAGAGAGTAGAAGTGCGGAATTCTGATGCACTTTGCTATAGCTAGCGCTAGCTGGCCTCAACATTTGTTCGTGGGTAGGGCAGAAGTGGTGTTAATCGAGAGACGACTGTGAATTCAAATTTACATCCCTTTTACAAAAGGATTCGGCTAAGGCTAGTTGCTGCTTTCCTCTGTCTATGGATATAGAAATGTAAACCAGTAGCTATATGGACTGTAGCTATGCAATAATCTCGTCGACAAAATGTGGTGCATAGTTGTGTATTGTTTCTAAAATGTCCAGGTTTTTGGGATTTTTTAATTAGTGACGGCTGAGCGGCCATTTTCAGCGGGCGCCGGAACTAAGCAACAATACCGAGTTTGAGGCAGAGGCTTTTGGGTGTATGTGTGTTGTGCATATACAACTTTGGAAGTGAGCCAGTTTGTTGAACGTTTATGATAATAGAACAATTGATTTTAAAGGTAGAAGTACATTTTGTTTTTTGGAATAAGTTGTCGTTGCCGCAAAAGGTTAGATATATCCATCAGTCCTCAGGAACTGAACTATGCACATTGTTTAAGCATACTCTTTTGAAGTTTTGAGTCATTGTTCGTTTGTCTCTTAGGTTCTGCGACAAGTTGGTCTTTAAAGTGAAGATCCCTTATTAATATTTTTTTACTTAAAGCTGCCAATCTGATTGGAGCAATTTTACATCTTCAAAAATAATTTAAATTGAACAGTTGCTTTCTAAAAGTTGATTTCTAAAGATCGATGATCAAGATTCTGTCCAGCGCTATCTTCATGTTTCGACGAGAAGCAAACGAAAATTGCGACGTACGTTTTGTAAGGAATTTTCCCCTAGTATTGTAGTGAGCATAAACAGAACCACAGGAATATCCACCACAACAGAGAAAGGGACGTAACAGGGCTTATCTCTCCAAATGTAAATCTCCCATGCTTTCCAGCAGGATAACCTTCAAGGGGATAACAAAATTTGTCTCCTAAATGAAGGAAGCCACTTATTTGACCATTTCATAATTCGAGTTGTTTAAAGTTCTTTCTACAAGTCGTTTTGATGGAGCAAGCGTACTTCTGAAACTGTTAAGGAACCTCATTGTAAAACTCTTCTTAGCCCCCATTTTCTTATCTTTAAAACATACGAAAATACCTGAGTAATTTGATGTATGAATTTTTGCTATGTAAGGACGGTTTTCTTTCTTTTCCGTTGTGTGGCCATTTGCCCTCACCTTCCAATACAAAACTTGGCCCTCTAAACCAAAATCTCTTAAATATTTGTCTGTCAGATTCTTCTTTCTTGGCACATGGTACTAATCGGAAGACCTAATCCAAGCCATTAAGAAGTCTTTTTAGCTTCAATATATTTAAAAAGCTGAGGTAACTTTAGAAAGAAGGAACGTTAGTTGAATTGAACATAAGCTGGATGGAGAAACTAGGCCCTAGATGCTGGAAACACGCCTTCAGAATAATATAACAAATATCTTGAAGTACCTACTGTTGACATTGTAAGAATGAACTGAGCAGAGGCCTCTAAATATTTGTGTGAAACTCTCCTCCGTGGAGTCACAAAATGCTACAAAGTCTCAACACTTTTGGTATTTTATGAAAACCATAGACAGTTCGGCCTATAATCGTATTACATACCAGCACTTTAGATAAGGTTGGATCTGCCACAAAATTAGTTGTCGTACTCTCAGGGGAGAGCATGCAACGTAGGTACAACCGACCGTGAGAAAAACATATATTCTTAAGATCCACACCTGTTGCATTAAGTGGCTGTCCCTGGGATTTTTTTATTGTTATAGTGAAACAAAGTTCAACATGAACAACTTCGTCAACAGTAGGTCTATTATCCCTACCAACAGACATTATTTGCAATCTGTACAACAGTTTCGCCATAGGGCTCCCGGACAGACAGACAGACATTGGCGGACCCAATTTTTTTTTGAGAATCTCTAAAGTCGGAATATCATCCGAAATTTGCGGTTCGAAATTTCCGCAAGATCGCAACAACTTTCTCCTAAGTATACTAATGAGTTTGAGAAAGTAACAAATTAAAGTTAAGGATGTAATTGAGTAAGTTACATGAAATTTGCTGGTGAATTTAGGTGTCCCACTCGAAAAAATTTGTGATGTAAATACTAGATATCTGACAATAACTGAAGTTCTGGATACGTATGAGTTAGATGATACTGATACTAGAGAAGATTTTATTAAGTCTCTGGCTGTGAGTGAAGACATATCTTGCCATTATAATTCAAGACAACCAAAGTATTTAAAATAAGCACATTGAATTTGTTTTTGAAGTCAAAATGCTCCATCTAGATACTTGATAGCTTTCCACACATACATACATACACATACACATAGGGAAAGATCCTATTAAACCAACCAATAACTAGAAACAAATCAAAACTTCCACTTGGAATTCAAGTGATTCGATTAGAACAAGCAGATAAGATGTACTGGCGATAACTGATAGTCAAAAGTCGTGATTTAGTCCTTGCTGCTTTCTGTACTAATATACCAAACCTATAAATTGATTCAGTTAATGTAAGTCCTGGATTTCTTCTCTTATCTTACAGCAGCGAGCAAATAGGTCTATTATAAACTATACCTAACAGCAAAAGTAGTTTCAGGCCTTAAAGATGTTTTTTTTTAGTTTCATCTAGTTGTTAGTATTCATCTAATGCGTGAATCAGTCAGTGCATCCACCTCACCTCACCTATGCAAATGGCACCGTGTTTTGAAGTCGCCATTTTGTTCGAATAGGAAGGCCAATATAAAATTCGTTGGCTGCATTTTCAAACTGTTGAGATTCCAATGGACCGATTTTTATTTTATCTCTTCACCAGTGCACCCAATTTGGCAGCAATATTTCGGCGTAGAACATTTGTATTTGTCAGATACTTGTTGGCATTGGGCTTTTGTTTCGTTTGCAAAATTTTGCGAGTTCTGAAACTTTTGGGATGGGGACAGTGCATACCGAAAACCATATGAGAATAAAATGTTTGCCAGTAGAGTCCGCGCTAGGGAGCAGGGCTACCAAACAGAGATTGGCTTCGGCTGATTTGGCATTCACATCCTCAGTGGGGTATAAAAATCAACAAGTCGAACACATGACATGATCTAATGTGTATGTGGCAACGGTATTTGCAGGAGTACACTCTTGAGTCCTTGGCAACTCAAATAATGTTGTGATTTGCATTGCGGATGTGAAAACATGAAATTGTGTTTGGCGCTGGGTGGTGGAGGAGACAAGGGGATTTTGTGTTTTATTTTTTTTTTTTATTATTAAGTGGCCAAGTGATTGATGATAGTGTTATCCTGAATCCTGACTGTGGTGCTATTTTGTCTTTCAAGCAGGATGGAAGTGCACGAGGACATTTATTGTGATGGGGAAGGCCCGTTGTGCAGGATGTGTCTTGGGTATGGTGTTGGTGGAGATTTTTTTGAGATGAAATAATCGTTTCTATGTACGTAACGTGGTGCATTTTGACAAATGCGCTTAGAGAAATATATAGTAGCTTTACACTTAAAAACGATTTTAAATACTAAATGAATGACAAAGAAAAAACAGGATAGTAGGTACTCAATTTTTTGGAACTTAACCATTTGTCAATGATCTGATTGGACCCTATCAGTACAGCTTTAGACTTCATGTTGTCATCTATAGTGACGAGCTATATGTAGTTTTGTCATCTCTGCCAACTCACAAGCAAACGCCCAAGGTAGACGATCTTTCTAACGTTTGCTTGGAAGATGAGCTGGCATTGATATCTTTGCAAACATAGGGTCTAGTCGTTCCAGGGGACAGAGCAAAGTATATTCTGGCAACACCCAACATCTGCCGAATCGGCCAGAACGTCTCGAACGACTAAGGACACTCCATATAATCCCTTGATAAACCTAGTCCTGCTCTGTGGATCTAAAGCGTGGACTTTTTCTAAAGTAAATTAAGTTATCCCTCGTACCTACTTTTATAAGGAATCTTCCATACATTCGGTCCGCGTTTTCGTTGACGGTTTTTCCTGGAAACAAATTAACGATGAACTTTGCAAGGCGTACAGCGATACCGATCTGGTACAAACTAAAATGCGTACTGTGCATTGGATGGGACATATAGAGACTCTAACTGCAGTAGAAGAAGGCCTCGCTTTGGATGGCGTGCACAAATTCCACAAAAACTGCAGTGCACCAGTTTAGTAAGTAACGCTTAAGTATTGGCAAAACAAAAACTAGCCTAAAATTTAAAAACAAAACAATTTTAAGTTAGATCCATTACTGCCTCTTCCAGATATGCAAGAAGCTATTTACATTCATTGCTTTTGTACCATCAGCGGTTTGATTTATTTCGTCGTATCTTGTATCTAGAAAACCAGCTAATTCGGACAATAATAATCACACGATTAGGGGGTATACTGATAGTTCGAGAACTGAGGAAGGAACTGGTGCAGGAGTATTTGGGCCAAGAACAACTCATTACGAATCCATGGGCAAAAGTACTAGCATCTTTCAGTCAGAAATGTGTGTCATAGAAAGATGTATTGCAATCAATCAAGAAGAAGAACTACAGAAACTATAACAAAGGAAAGATGCCAGACAGCCAAGCCTTCATTAAGGCACTGTCATTAAATTAAAACTTGTATCGGAATGCCTTCAAAGCCTCAACAAACTAGGCAAGAAAAATATAGTATCCAACAAGCATAATTCCTGGTGAATTACGCCATGAGTGGGCTCTGAAAGTTTGAACAAACCTAAAAAGGATGGGACTTAAAATACAACGCTAAGAAAAACCTGCTGATAAATTGAAATTAAGATTGAAATTACCTCTAAGTATCGAGTATTTAACGCTACAGTCAACAGCTGTTTGGCCTATGTAGTTAAGGTATTTGGCGTCACCCGCTTTGACAATACATTTCAGATACAAAAGCAAAAACGTTCTTGATAATCCCAGTGATGCGAATTTATAGATCAAAGCGTTCCCGTTGACTGTATCAAATGCCGCCTTAAAGTCCATGAAACATACACTTTCTGCCAATACTGGACAACGCAAAAATTAAATCTGTTGCTGAAAATCTTGAACGAAAACCTCATTGAGATATGCTGAGACTATCGCTGTTTCTTATCCACTTACTAAGCTTTCCATTTAGTATCGTAGCGAAAATTTCTCTTAGCGAATTAAGAAAAAAGATGCCCTTATAATTCTCGGCACGATTTGCATTTTTCTTTTTGCAATATCCCAAATATGAAGGCTTTTGTGAAACTAGTAGGAACACAAGAATTATAATAGAGAAGGTTAAAAAAATCATGGGGATCCGCAAGTCCCGTTCGATGTTCCTTAGTTTTTCCCTCGATGTTACCAAGCTCCTTTTTCTTTAGTGTCTACCTCGTTACGACCATCGCATTGCTCCTAAACTGTCGTTAAAAAAAGTTTATTGTTTTACGTTTAAAAGCTTACCTCAATTTTCCTGTCAATGGCCGAGAGTCTCAGTGAGTTGAGGAACAGAACACTTGAAAGTTATTGACAAACTTTACGATCTCATTTTCACAGGTTTCTAAGTGCACCGGGATTGGTAAAACAGACCACTTCGAAGTTATTGAAACAAGGAAATAACTTCAACTAATCCCCCATCAAACGGCATCACAACGTGTCCACAAGCACGTAAGTAATGTAAGGTCTGCTTCGTCAGCCCATTTACATAACCCTTGTTTAAATCTTAAACATTACCATTTTATTTCAACCAAACCAATATATCACTCTCCTGCCACAGAAAAGATCTATTCCTTAAATAAACTTCTCGAGCATTAATTCCACTTAAAACAATAAAAAAAATATGCAAACCGAACTACCCTCGCCCATTAACTAAATTAAACCAAAATTCACTCTCAATCTCCTAAGCGGAAGTAGCATTTCCACGGAATCACTTTAAGAAAAAAACCTTCTCAACTGTATTTCACACAATGTTTCGCAATTATATTTTACGATTTCACCACTGCTCTAGATTGTTTCTAGTACAGGACCTGCACGCCATCACTCTCCCTCTCTCTCTTCGTCTTCTCTCATCCAATTCAGGATAACACAAAATCGCCGGAGAAAGTTTAAAAAAAAAACAGAACGAGCCAAACTTTATTTTTCTGGTCCATTAAGTAGCCGCCGCAATTTGATACACAAATCTGTGCAAATACACACATATACTTGCCCGTTCTTTGCCTCTGGCAAAGAGATATTTTTTTCATTTTGTACTTGAACACCGATGCGAATGTAAATTTTATTTTTGACAATAACAATTTGTTCACCTTCACCTGGGGGACTAGGGGTAGAAAACGAGAAATTGTTTCCTTCCCCTCCACTTACGATTGCCAACGTCCCAATACACTCGACATACCTATACAAATATAAACCGGAAATGTGCCATTATTCGAACTGTTCGTTTGTCAATTTGTTATTTCACTCGATGGGCTGACGTCTATTCGCGTTGAGACCGTTGCGCGCCTTCTTTTCCTGTTTTAGAATAGAAAAAAAAATTAAGGACGATCTTTTTAGTTTCGATTTGCCAGTGATTTGGAAATGAGCCAAAGTTCCCACTCCGGTGGAACAGCGGTTATACCAAAAACAAAGAAAAGAATATATATCTCGGGAAGCTCTTCAACCTCAACCGTAATGTCTTTGGATTGAGGCTAAAAGGATGATGAGCAGAGGGATAGCAAAAACAACAATAGAAACTCTAAAAACAAAAGAATTTAAGTAGAAGGGGGTCAAAATAACAATAAAAAAAAGCCACAGAACCTTAGAACGCAATCAACCAATGATTTATTCGTTTGCAGTTTTTAATGGCGTTCTTCTGAACAAATTTTGTATATCTTGGTTCGTCGGTTTTTCAGAGCGCGCCAACATAAAGAGACCGATTTAACTTAATCGGTTTCAATTTTTAATTAAAGCGGGCAGCAACGCAACGGGGTAATACATTTCGTGAATGAATTTAAGGACTTTAAGATGGATTTCTGCGGAGAAATTACAGGAGGCCGAACAGTTTTAAATGTGTTTTGAAGGCTGGAAAAATGGAATGAAATTTGACTTTGTAGTATGGAAGCCAATGACTCAAGCACAGAAGCATAAAGACTAATAGCCCATAGGCAGTCCTTATGGACCTTCATGCTGTATGATTGGGAATACTACGTAACGAGTAGTAGAGACGTTGAAAAAATTTATTCTGTTCGCCAGCTGCTATGCGAATGCCCAGCACAAGGCGTACGACGCTCGGCAGATACTTCTATGATCAGCTGGAGGATATGGGAAAAGTTGAGCTATTTGGTTCGAAGAGAGCTATACATTGAGCATATACCAGCGGCTTATCTTTGTCTTTATCGAGGTGTTTTTTTCTTAATTGCGAGGAAAGGTACCCAGATGAACACAATGGACCCAATTGCTGGTATACGTGAGCAGTGGCTGAAGTCACGGGATTTTTGTCCAAAACCTGATTACGAATACAGCGTTTCATCTGATGATATCGGAATTGCGATAAAAAAAGGTCGTTATTAAGCAATCTCCCGTAAGGTTATAGGATTTAAAAAATGTTGTTCTTGCGTAGGGTCGTCATTCCGCACCAGAGACTTGAAGATTCTCTCAAGGAAGTCCAAAAGACTTCTACAAGTCTCTCATACTTTATTTTTAAAACGCTTAAACTCTACGTCGAAACATGCGTGCTGTAAAGAAATATCAAAGGTTTTTCATACACTGCTACGCTTCATCGAGAATTCCTTACATAATAAGAAGTAGGAACACAATGGTTGCCTTAATGGACATAGAAGAGTGCGAAAATAGCTGTGTTCGCAAAAGCACTGTCAGGTCTAAAGGCATATCAAAAACTGGCTGGGTCATTTACAAGAAGAGGTGTCAGTAAAGGAAACCTATGCGGTGGCTCCTCCCTTCCCTGAAACTTGGTGATAAATTAACTACTAACATACCCTGAAACTGAGGGTTACAAAGTGTAGATATTGCTGTCTCAGGTATTAAATACTTTAAGGATCTGCATCAAAAATTCCTTCGACAAGCCTTCGGATCCTTCTTCTATTAATGACATAAGCTTGTCCTTCTGTGACGAACTTAAATATCTAGGACTGATTCTAGATAAATATTTGAATTCGAAGCCTAATTTCCAGGAAAAAATAGCACTTTTCTTTTGCGATAAAACTTTAGGCCTTCATACCTTACATTACTCACTGACTACACATCTTGGTCATAAGATCGATACTTACGTATGGAGTGGTTGTCTGATGAATTACCTTAGATAAAGCAATACATCGCTACAAGCTTAACGTAGTACAAAGACCAGTTTGTTTATGCATAAGCGCAGTACTTCTCATGACACCCATTGCTGCACTGGTAGGCAAACGGCGGCATTTTCATCTTAAAGCTTTATCAGTGACCATGAAGAAATTAAGCTAGTAAAAATGACCTATGCCTTTCCCAACTTCAGTTTGATAAATCACTCCATCAAATCCCAGTCATTCTGGGTTAGGGCGCATTCAAAAAGGATACATCAATTTTAGCGTGTTACAGGCGGAACATATTTCATTGGAGATCGATATACAAGTATATAGTTTTTTCCCCGAAAGTCTAACTGTAATCAAGTCGCTCGTATCAGTTTATAAAAACTCCATAGGGGTGATTGCTGGTACTTAATTATGGAGATATCGAAGCAGTCAAATATTGGAATATAGCATTACTCTCTCACCTGAAAGCTAAGTTGCTAAGGTTAAAAATCAAAACTTAGGTATCCAAGTGCAATCACAGATATTGGCAAAACTGGATCTGAAACGCTCAAAGGACATGATGTCTTTATGCAGACAGAACTAAAGGGTGTGATTGCTGCTCGCTGTCCAATAGGCAGTTCAAAAAATTTCGAAGAATTTGCAGAATATTCTCTGTGCACATCCTTCTTTCTCTTCAAAAAAGGAAAACACTATCTCGGATTAACCTTAGAGGTTTTTCAACCACAACTTTCGCTGAAACGACATAGTTAGACGATAGAGGAGGAGTGCAGGCCTGCTATATCGACCATTGATTAGGTTATTCGCATAAATTGGCAGTCTTTTTATGCAGAGCAATAATACCGGTTTGAACTACATTTATCGCCGAACCGATATTTTTAGACGGTCTTCCCTGAACTTTGACAAGTCTGCGCCTCCTGAATAGACCATCGTCGATCAGGTGTATTCCCATCCGTTTTTGTTAAGCATGCTTTATGAGTATTTCTCATATCTTTTATCGGGACCAGGAGCTTCATCGCATCACTTAAGCACCCAGTACCTACCTACCATGATCTACAGTCGGTAATGTCTTGCCTTGCATTATCGTGTCGGTTTAAGGCATTACTTCTCGTTATAGTGACAACCGCCGTAGTGCTTTCTACTCGTTACTTTATTTATACTCCTTCGGATACATAAAATTATTTTCGTTCCCATTTTAATCCATAAATTACTCCATTCCCTCGCATGCCTTCAGCGAGTACTCCCTTAAAAGATGTTTGAATATCCGTGACTCAGACTCAGACTGAAATTAAGACTCACCATGGCCGGCGACGGCCGGCGTCCGGTCATTCATTGGACACAATTTGACGGTGTGGAATTTCTTTATCACCTCAATCTATACCCAACCCATGTATCTATATTGTTAAGTAGTTCTCGTCGCCACCATATCGAAAGGATGACGATGAATACAACGAAAGCGACATTGATTGATATTAATGACCATGAAAGAAATTAATTAGTTTTGGTTACCTGTGATGCAAATCAATTGGGATCGCCAATTATTCTTTTTAACTGTTCGCCATTACTTAAAGTCATTGAGCTTGTGTGCTGGTTTCTCTAAAAAAAATAAGGGATCTTGGCTACCCTCAACGTTCCTTCTACGTAGACCTGCATGGGCTGTAGTTCTCCTTCAGCTAGCTATTGAGCTGTTTGCATGTGCAAGCTAATGGTGTGTTGCTGTTGTTGGTCATGGGAATTACAATATGTTGTTAATAAATGCTGTTTTTCCGGTTTTTGTAAGTTTGTTTTAGTTGAAGAAAACTTTAGTAATGAGCGAGCTTGGTTATGTCAGTATGCCCGCTTGTGGGGCGTAGGCTATTGTTGGTGGGTGTAAAAGTTTTACTGACACCCGGCTCGAGACTTGTTGGGAAGTTTCAATATAATTGTTATTTTCTTTCTATTATAGTGTGAACAGAATGTGTTGGAAGTTGAAGTTAGTAAAATTCAAATATGGATTTGGGTAATGGGATAATAATTTAATGAGGGTTGGCTGAGGACTTCGGGGATTTGGAGATATTTGACACGATTGATAAGTTTCAAGAGGGTTAGTTTTGGTATTTCTTTGGAAAGATCGATTTATACGTATCAATATGTAATGAGAGAATTGTTGTAACTGAGAGGTGTGTTCCACATTCCCAAATATTGGTGCCTTACTGGAATGGCAGCACATTCGATGTAGTCGATTTCATACTCAACAATATGTATAGATCTGGCTAGAGAAATTGTACTGTACGAAAAACAGTTAAACTTGCCGGTGATCGAGACATTGCAAAATCCCTCTTCCACACCAAAGATTTCCCGTATAGATTTCAGATTTCGAAATCTTTTGTTTATGGTAAATTTTTCAAAAGCCGCCATAAAATCTTCATCCAATAGTAGGGTAGTGGGGCACTTTGACTTCCTCCGCTCTACTTTTACATCTGGTATTTCTCCAGCGAATTACTATTTTTTTGGGATGAGAACGCGGCCTAGAACTTTCGAAGAAATTAGGAAATTTCAAATTTTCCTTCAAAATTCTACAATCCATGAATCTTAAACATAGGCGATCATATCCTTAGCCATTTCGAGCAAAAAATTCTTCGTAAGATATTTGGACAGGTTGCTGGGAAGACGTTTCAACGACAAATCTTATGAGCGCTCTAATTCAAAGGGACCACAGACGGTAATGATATTGCGGAAGAGTTTGCAAGAAAAGGGTTATTTGAATGTACACAGCTGTGTTACGTCCAATTATCCCTTACAGGTTCCCGGAATGGTGGCCGCCGAAAATGAGGTAAGCAGAGTTCAGAGATCAGGACCAAGGGCACCCTACGGTCATGCCCGACCGAGGAACTCCTACCACTGGATCTGCATATTAAAACCACTTAGGATCAACATTATGCTGACAACATTACACCCAAACTTAACTTCAAGAAAACTTTCCTTGCAATATCCCCGTCCAAATCGAAATGGGAGGCAGACATTGTTATCAAGGAGTTCGCTCTAACTAACTTCACTGTTGGGTCCAAAATGGACAGTGGGTGACTTTTCAACCGAATTACACACATACGCATAGTTTTTCTGCATACGATTTAAAAAAAATTGGATTTTAATTTTGCCCATCGTCAGCGAAAGAGTGTTCTTTTAAAAAGAACTGACATCATAAGATACATTAAAATTTCAATCTAAAAAAGCATGGTAACCCTACATAATATGCTTTCAGGTTTTGGCAGATTTATAATAGTTACAAGACCCTTTTAGGACCCCTTTTGACACACGAATTCTGTACGTGGTTTACCATATCACCCAATGTGGTAAGAGAAATGGAAATTTTTGAAACCAAAGTTTGAGGTTTTGCTCCGGAATCTTTAGAAAAATAGACAAAAAATGGGTAAATACATACAATTAAAAGGCCGTTGAATAGCAGCCCCCACAGCCCTTAGATGTGAACTGAACAAAAGATGTTGGATCTACGTCAAATGCAATTGAAAATTCAATGGCAGGTAAACATTTTTTATGCGGGGTGTCTTTCTATTTAGTATGGCGCAAAAATATGGCACGCTATTGATTTAAAAAAAGCTTCGCCATAAGATGTGTACTGCCAATTTATGTTGTACAGAGTATAATGAGGACTTTGAACAGGCGAACCTTTGTGACATGAGCTTCAGTCCCTAAATTTATTTTAATATGCAGTCAAGACATATTTTTTCATGTCTCCAGTGATACCGTTGGAACTCAGTCTTTGTACCCCTTTGAAGGGCATTTCACTACACTAATAAGGAATACCTTATAATTGCCAATATGATCTAGTATAATATACACTCTATAGCTCTATCACGGATGAACGGAACGAAATGCCTTCACATCATGGTGTTGCTTTCAAACTCAATTCCTATTATCTTTATCATGTAATAAATCTAATCACTTCCAACCATCAGCTCAGAGAAGAAAAAAAAAACACGAATACAACCATTATCAAATTTATCTCATTATTTTACGCATATTGTACCACCAGCATGTAATATGCTTCCCATCCTTTCCACCAAAAAAAACATACTAACAACAAGAAGGGAATATTATGCTCAGTTTGAATTGCTGAGCAGCATCCTTCAATTTATTTTAATTCGTTGGCTTCATGCCAACGCAACAATTGCACTCTACACAGTATCTATATACAATAAAAACACACACAGAGGGGGTAGGCTGCTGCCATATTATCCTGAACACAGATCCTTTAATAAAAGAATATGCCAAACGGAAATGCTTCAATGGGCGCATACTAAAAAATAATAAAAATCTGTACCCATTGCAATAATAGGCAGCATAAAATATTGAAAAGGATATTATCAACAATTGCCGCAAGGAACGAATGAGAGTTGAGTAGAAGGGAATGCATTAACATTGTTGTTAAGATGTTTAGCCAGATGGGGGCTGTAATCTGGGATTTGTTGGAAGAATATCATGAGAGTGAACGGCGGATGAATTTTGGGGAGGCAGATTTTTTTTATCTCTTCATATTTAAGTGATCGAATGGTGCATAGTTTGAGGTTAAACATTTTGCCAAGAGAGATTTCGAAGTCAGACTCAAGTTCCGATTCAGATATCGAAAATTAATTTGTTTTTCTCCACAGTACGTGTCTGCTGAATTTAGGACACCCTTGCATGGATACCCTAGAATAGATTGATTGACATGTTATTCGCAGCTCCCTGTAGCTGGACCCTTCTACTCTAAGGAACCCTCGACCAGTAAGCACTTAAACATTGATTTATCCTTCCCAAAAATGCACCCACGTTGCTCGATACTCTCAGTTCAACACCACCTATGTATTCCCGGACGGCGCTGAACATCGACAGTTCTCCATCGAAGGATAATTGAATGAAATTACCCAAACCCCCGCCCATTTGGAATAGCTGCCTGATGTCATACTCGGAGCCATTCATGATGGAGACGACGTCAACACTCAAATGTCAATAGATAGAGATGAGATGAGATGAGATTCACCAAAACCAGATAATTCCGCTGCAATTTGGCTCTAGCCTGCATCAGAGGTAGTGGAGTGGCTGAATAGCATATATCAACCACAATCGAAAGCATCAGACAAAAGCAGCGAGACGATCGATGCGCGACTACGAAGAACAGGAGGCAGGACAGGCATGTGCGATGTATAATAACACTCGATGCGACACCCAGGGGACAATTATAATCGTTCTTGTCGATAAGTATCTCATCGAATGGCAACATTTTTCGATGATTTCGACGTGTCTACACGTTTGTGAATCACGCTTGACACAATGTCTGCTATGTCGTAGGACCGGACCGAGAGGCAAGCGAGTTTCCAGCCATAGAGAGACAGACAGAGAGACAGTGATTGTGCGTACCTTCATCCATGCAGGAATGTTGTCATCAGCTGCACCTCAAATTCATCTCTAGCAGGACGACAATAAAAATAAAAATAATAATAACAATAATAATAATGTGTGCAATTACACAGTGTCTACAACTCACAGGATATGCGCATATAGTTCGCACTCATTACGCTGGACGAGGAGTGCATAAATCGTCCCAAGCACACACATTATGTGAAAATTAACAGAAATAAGCGAAATACAAAACGAAATAACGAGAACAATGGAAAAAGGACACGACCACAATAATTATACGAAAGAATGCGCGTTCCGCAGACCATTTCATTAGTCAGCTGTTACACAGTACACAGCGATGTGGAACGTAGTCAAGTTGCTGAAGGATGAGGCATTGGCGCGTGGTGGTGGATGGCAAACGTGCGAAAAGAAAGCCAAGTCCCTGCCGCCTCAGTGTATACTGTGTTTGGCTTTTTGAATAGTTTTCATTTACTGTAAGTGCACTTTACATTGTGCACACACACACACACAACATATTATTATTATGGAAATGGTCCTGGGTACGTTATGAAGCTTTTACTCAAGTGGAACTTTATGCCGAGCCTACCGAGAGACAAACACACACACACATACCCATACATATCACGGAGAGGTAAAAATGATGATAACCAAGGACTCTGGTGCTGTGCACAGAGTGATATGTCAAATGGCGGTTGTAACCATTCGGGAATAGCTAGGTACAAACATAGAAGAGTAGTTTTATGTTTAGAGTGGTTTATTTGTTGTTGTTGCTGTCGGCATCCCGAAGGATAACAGTTTTTTTATTGTTGGTACATACTTGCTAAGACTTGGCTTATACTACTTTTATTAGGCATTTAAAATTGTATAATTCGAGAGTGGTTAGCCCCATATGTGGGGGGATGGGTTTTTAGGCCTCTTTTTGCTGTTGCGCTGCTGTTTTGCTAATGTGAAGTGTTCTAGTTGGAGAGCAAAGTTAATTGTCCGCAGAGAGACAGACAGAGAAAGAAAGATTGAGGCAGAAATGAGAAGTTAATCATGGGGAAAATGAACACACAAGCAAGTAAGTGATTAAATTAATGAGCAACATATTCCTAGGTAGAATGATAATAAAAGTTAGAAAGATAGGTTTCTGACATTTTGCCGGACACGAATTACGAGCGACTTAATGTCCCGAATGAGAAGATGTTTGCTTTTGCCAATAACTGTTATGATAGTTTTTGCTTGTTTGGGACGAATTTAGACCGCAATGGGGAATGCATTCATGTGGGAGACACATAAAGTGTGTCCTTAGAATCGACATGGGCATTGCAGGAGGTCGAGATGGAAGCCAATGTGTGAGTGGGTACTTGGAGAATTTAAATGCAGAAATAGATTATACTCTCCACTGAAAATTACGGAACAATAAAAGTGGGCTTTGACTGATTATTAGCTAAAAAAACTTTTAATTAAAATGATCTACGTAAAAATGTATATGCTGTTATAGTTAAACAGGGAGACTGAATGGTAGTGGTATAAAGAAAGGCAGGTCGTTTGACCAAAAATGGTACTATTAACTGTCCGACATAAATTGGCAGTACAGGGAAGTTAGGGATCTTTGCCTCTCATTCGCACTCTAAGGTGCTATTCCAACAAAAGCTCTTACAGGGATTCCGTACTAAGTAACTACATAAGAATCTCAGTCTTTCTCTACATAACTTTTGAATTAAGTAATGGTTTTAAAGTAACCATTTTTGATCTAAATGTAAAGTGCAAATCCGTTCAGAAAGTTTATTAATTTTTCATTTTTAACGTATGGATTTGCTATCGCTAACTGCACGATAACGTCCCTTTCCACTGGCGTTCCTAAAATAAGTAAATTCATCTTTTGTCGTACTCACTTTCAATCTACAATTTTTTATATAATTTTCAATGTGTGGAAGCCTTCTGTTAATTTTATTAAGAGCTACAATTAGTCGAAATAGGCTTGCCAATAATATGGTATCATCTGCGTAATTAAGTGAGCCGGGTTCATTTGTAAAAGGGTCTGAAGGAGGAAAGTTTTGGAGATATATGCATATTAAACAATAGTGGACCTTAAATTAATAAAAATTGAATTGGTTCTATTTGACAAGAAACTAGAAATTAATCTTAGGAGGCAATTGGGAAAGCGAAGTCTCATGAGCTTCAATAGAAGGCCATAATGCCAAAGCGAATCAAAAGCCGTTCCAAGGTGGATATCCAGGCTAAATGTACATGTCTTGTTTTGTAAATTTTGAATAACCTTATTCTGGAATATAAGCAAAACAATTTCGCTTCCTATAACTTAGTTTCAAATGTCTTCGTTCCTACAAAAACAGTTCAAATTATTTTATGACAACGATACGCCCTTGAGTATTTTGAGACTCATCTTTCCGTTTTGGCACATTCAGAAAATGTGCTAAATCTCAAATTTTAAATAAATTTGTAAACTTTAAACTCGTTGTTCCTTTTTGCTCTTCCGCTTTGGCGGACGTACAAGGTCCATATTAACTCGGTATTTTTTTCAAGCAAAAAGAGCAAAATTAACACCGTCCTCCGTCCTCCCACTGACAGCAATAATAAGACGAGACAAATAACTGTTACTGTAGGCATTCTCTCGTAGAAAATTCTGTGAATGGCTAACCAAATTTTTCTAATTTTTTAAGGAGACGATAGTTATTTTATTTATCGATTTGATGAAAGACTTAATTATTCTTGTTTTCATCATAGAAAAGAATTTTGTGTAAATATTTTTATTGCAATTATTGCCGTAAACGACCCATTGTGGGCGCAAAGTCATATTTTTTGACAAAAATGGAAGGTACCTACAGTTTAATGCCGATTCCGAACGGCAATTTATTTTTTGAGAAACTTCTAAAAAATTAGATTTTCTCAAAAACGGCACATACGATTTTGATGTAATTTCGCATATTGGACACTTTTAACATAGTTGTCTGAAATACAAAAAATTATCAAAATCGTTAAAGCTGTTTTTGAGAAAACGAATTTAATCTAAATTTAAGAAAATCGTTATATGAAAAAAAAAATATTTCAAAAATCGAAGTATGCAAATTTTTTTGGACTTTATAGTGTAAAATAATTTTATTTTTTTTTAAGTTCCCTTTATTAGTTTTCGAGATACTTCCGGTTTTATAAATTACCGTTAATCGATTTTTTTTTCGAAAAACTGAGGATGCAGAATTTTTGAACCCGTCCCAGATATCCTTAGTACAAAAAAGACCGAAATCCATTGAATGTAAGAATTTTGTGTAAATATTTTTATTGCAATTATTGCCGTAAACGACCCATTGTGGGTGCAAAGTCATATTTTTTGACAAAAATGGAAGGTACCTACAGTTTAATGCCGATTCCGAACGGCAATTTATTTTTTGAGAAACTTCTAAAAAATTAGATTTTCTCAAAAACGGCACATACGATTTTGATGTAATTTCGCATATTGGACACTTTTAACATAGTTGTCTGAAATACAAAAAATTATCAAAATCGTTAAAGCTGTTTTTGAGAAAACGAATTTAATCTAAATTTAAGAAAATCGTTATATGAAAAAAAAAATATTTCAAAAATCGAAGTATGCAAATTTTTTTGGACTTTATAGTGTAAAATAATTTTATTTTTTTTTAAGTTCCCTTTATTAGTTTTCGAGATACTTCCGGTTTTATAAATTACCGTTAATCGATTTTTTTTTCGAAAAACTGAGGATGCAGAATTTTTGAACCCGTCCCAGATATCCTTAGTACAAAAAAGACCGAAATCCATTGAACCACTTTTGAGAAATTCTATGAATAATAGTGACAAGTGATTTTCACAAAAAAAATTGTATGGCAGATACCGTTATTTCAAAAGATAAAGCAAAAAAAACCATGCCCCGAGAAAAAGCTTATATACGAACTTTGAAGCAAATCCGTCGAAACGTTGCGCCATACGGCGCCCGGACAGACAGACAGACAGACCGACTGACGGCATTGGCGTACCCACTTTTTCGACTTCTCTATAGTCGTAATACTCAGTTTTAGTTCGAAATTTCCGCACGATCGCAATAACTTTATGTATTTTATAAACATTCGAGTGAAGCTTATAACTCCATAAAGCAATTGGTACTAAATTGCCTCTCCCAAGCACATGGCGACTGGTAACGCCTTGTCACACTTTAGAATAAGCAGGCTATTGATAGAGCGATATAAATTTCCACGATTTCCCAAAAATCCCAAATATGTAACTAGCCGAAAACTTACTTCTCTTTCAGATACCATTTTCACTTAACTAATTCATCGTCAATGTTGAAAATATTTATATAGGAAGGCGACATCCTCCCAAAATGAAAACGACCTCCAGATGAACATTCAAACTTCATTCAAACACCCACCGCATTCGAAGGCATTTCTCAAGAACACTGTCAATTAATGTTCACCAGAATTTGATGTTCTCTTCCGAGGGTGGTCGATGTCGGTTAGAAGATTGAAATAACTTTTTCCAGTTAGCGACATCTAAGATCTTGTTGATAAACAAGATGCCACCGTCACTACATAACGACGACGCTATAAACGGAACACGGTACAAGTTCTCACATATAACTTTTCAATGCGAAGTTATTTCAATTCTCTTTTCAATTATCTTCATCATTTCTGTATCCTGTTTCCTAGTTTCCTCTTGCTTTTCATGTATTTTTTTTTTGTGGTGTAATGTCGAAACTTTCCCTCTCGAAATTTTACCCAAGCAAAAGAGGCTGTCAATTAAGAAACTCATTGCGAAACTTTATGAGGAACCATATAAACCCAGGCTCTATGGTCGACTACTGTAAACCTCTAAAACCTCTCTAAAAGTAAAAAAAAAACAACACAACCCCTAGAAACTAGAAAGATCCATAAACAAGTATACGAGGGCCAACCGGCAGAGCAGCGCAACAACGAAAAGTTTTTGGGGTTTCTCTAAGCGAAAACATCTTCACGTAAAGCATATCTTTGGTGTATTATCAAGGACGAGTATATGCATCACAGCATCACACTGCCATTGGCGCTGGACCCCCGATCTAAAAGAGAAACTTATGGGTTGCGGTATCAAAAGCCCTCCATAAACAGGCATATCTCTACATATAGATGATGAGATACGACTTGGGGCAACTTTATTCCCACCATTACCAACAGCACTTGTACCGCACACAACACAACTTCGATGCGATTTGGTCATGTTCCCTGTGCAAGGACTTGTAAGTAGTTTGTTGATCGGGACAAAACTTTGGAAAACTCTACGACACGATGAGGAGAACATTTTTACCCGATCTGAGTGAGGGACAAATGTTACTACTGGTTCTGGTACTGGTACTGGTTTTGGTTCACATTCACATTCGTGGTAATGGTGGTGATGGCATGGTCTTCTCCAGTTTGGTGGTTTCTAGGAATCGAAATGTTTTGTTTGGTATTTGTTTTTGTTTATTTGAATTGTGTATCCTTTTTGTCTCAACGATGACGATGACGACGACTACGACTTAGTTTTGGGATTTATCCCGTCCAACAGAACAAAACTGAACAATTTTAGGTAAACAAGAAATTTACTATTGACTTTGGTTTTATATTGATATGTCCGAGGGACGAGGTTTCAAACAAATAATGTCCTTTTGTTTTTTGCCCAGAGCATTTCAGAAGAGTAGTTGGTTGGTTTGGGTAACCACAAGTGGACGGAAGGAAGGATTTCTTATGAAGGTACACGCTGAATGGTTGAATTTGTGCTAATTTTAGTGCATGATGGTTGAATGTTCAATTGGTTTTTAAGAGAGATGTATTGATTCTGGGATTAGGATTAGAGATTACCGGGTTGTGGTATGGATATAAATATGGATTGGATCGATTAAAGGAATTCCATAATTGGTAAGCCCTTCTCCGCGATTTAGCTCTGTATGGAACAGAGTTGAATAGATTTGTATCTATGTAAAAAAAACAAAGGTCGGGGCTTGCAAGAGCACTCAAAATATTTGCATTGAAACAAGCGTGAATCTACTTAAAGGAAATAATAAAGAAGAGTAGCGACGCGACACAAACTACGAAGAACTGGAGTAGTAATTGACCACTCAAATTTAGTAATTGCCTCACAATAAAAATTCTCTGATTGTTTTGAAACTGACCTGCGAGATCCTCCGTAAACTCTTCACAACCAACATTCATCCTTATTGAGAGATAAGAAAAAGGGTTCAATGGTCAGTGAGTTCACATTCACATGCAAAACAAAACCAAAACAGGAATATTTCAAAACTGTAGTGTTATGTGGCCTACTTACAAATTAAGTCCTTTAAGAATAAACAACCTTAATCAGATCGTTATTGATGAGAAAATTTTTTGGGGACAAGAAATATGTATGCACTTCAGTTGCAAAATAAAAGATTGACAGTTTTTTTTACAACTGTGATTTCCTGAGAAGAAACAATTAGGGCTTGGGGATTTTTATTGTCAAATTGAGAAATAGGTTTTATTCATCCGAAGTTGACTCTCCTTATTTTTGAATTTAGTAGTTGAGGAAACCGAAAGTAACATAGCTCTAAATTTTCTCAAGTACCCGAATTAGTGGAGGTTTGCAAAGCAAACTTGGGATTTTGTTGAATATCACTGTTTATTTACTCGAGTTTTTGACGTTTGGCACTTGACATCGGATGTCGAAAATAAAATTAAATTGAATACTAAAATTCAAATTGAAATATAAATATATGTAAATATATTGCGCATCTGAGCGATTGTACATGATTGTATTTGAAAGCGATATTTATTTCCCATAATGATTATGAATACACATTGAATAAGTACCTATCCCTATTTGCAATTGCGTTGAAGGAATGTTGTATAAGGAACAGCAGCGAGGATAAGTATTTACTCTCTCCCAAATCCACCTTCGTTGGACAACATTGACTCTGTGTTATGATGTTTTTTCCTTAATACGTCAGTTGGAGAATAGCCGTTACTGCCGGGTATTGCAGTATCCACGGTTGAATTGGTTTGCTCAATGCTTAGTAGTTCCTTTTGCAAACACGGTCATGTACCTGTGTTTCATAAGGATCTATCATCTTTAGCGCAACACAACACAAGCGAGTTATTTCCCAAAACCCTTTGGCGGTGTAAATGAACAAAGCGTTAATTACTCTAAAATATATAGAAATGTGTACCCTTATATCTCAGTAGCCTATGCACATTCCAATTCATGGAATTCATTTTCGTCATAGGTATTACAGTGCTGGTCGAAATTGTAGGCAAGTAAAGCAATCAAAATTAGAAATTAGAAACTTCTTCAATATTAACAAACACTACAGAAGTAAAGACCACAAATGGAACAAATTAAAAAAAAAATACAAAAATCACAATCATTTGTCCAACTTTAGCTGCTTGCTCTGATGTAGTTCATATTGGGTCGCTTACATAGCTGGAAATAGATTTCTTAAAAATATTTTTAGAGTTTTGATAAATGACCAAGCTTACGTGATGCATGTTGCTGCATCATTTACAATTTATTTCATCCAGTGGGAATGCCGAGTTTCACTTGGTTTGGATTGATTTTGCTGTCACTGGGATAGGATTTTATATACCCAACAACCTTGTCCTGAATTTCATCGTAATCAACTGAGAGTTGAAAACAGACATATTAGCTATGTGCCACCTAACACAGATATCCCTGGGACTTTATCAAAACAGCATACCAGATAACTTTGGATTTGCAACTTCCAGTTCGAGAGATAAATAAAACCATTTTCCAATTCTCAAACTGAGATCAACTCTCAAGCTAGCCAACCCTCGAGCTTCCGGCAAGTTGAACAATAGCGAATGAAACGTCCCATACACAACCCGATGATTCCTTTACGGAAACAAAAGTTGAAACTTGTGCACATAAGGCTTAACTAAGTCCCTTAACCATAACTAGAGCTTCATCTCAAGAACTCTTTGAACTAGGTTGAAAGACTTTTCAGTTTTTTCGTCAAGCCTCGGCGGAGAGAGGTCGTCAAGAGAGGCTGGAGTTACATCTGTTTTACGGCTTGCCGCGCCCGGTTATCAGATTCACTTGTGTGGTGCTGGTCTATATCTGGGTCATTAAACACTTTCCCCCATCAGGAATCAAACCTTCACATAGACCAGCGAATTTGTCAAGCTGGAGCTCACACTCGGTCTGAGTAGGATTTTTTTGTTACTCGAATTCAAAGGACAGACCAGCATTTCTTAGCGCCCAAAAGGTCATTGCATTTCATTCGGGTTTTCTCGTTTTTTTTAACATTAAATTAATTAGCCAACAATTCGTTGTACTGATTTGAGAAGGGGAAGAGGAAGTGAAACAGTTAACACAGGTCAAGTATTTGATACTAAATTGTTGCATTACTCGGCGAATAGCATGAGGTCTGGCGCTTAGCAGAGCGTAGATAAGATATAAATGCTTGGTGATAACAACCGCTTAGCCGCTCTCTAGGCTCTTTGCAACTATTCTCACAACCCGATTATGTTTTAAAGCTAACAGTCCTCAGCCAAATGCGAACCACAATGTGGCTCAATAACTAGTAACTAAAGCGTATCTAACTGCTCAGCTCAAAAAATTAAGGCTTAAAGTCCTTAAAGTGCAGAATCATAGCACAATTAATGCATGAATAAAAATAACCTCGGGGAGTTGTTGACGAAGTGCATACATTTTTGGTCCTTCCACGATCATTTTTTGCTCATAATTATAGCCAGATCAAAGTCAATCTGCTTTTATCAGATTTCATACTTATGTCCACTTATTTAGCTGATCTTCCGACCAAAATCAAGGGTCTAATGAACGCTGTCTGGCACATCATCTTGCACTCCTTCATCTGCCCAAATTAACTCCTTACTCACAAGGACCTTATTCAGCAAAACATAATGCTTTTCTCCTCCATCAAGAGGACGACCCGTCCACCATCCATCCACCTCCGACATAGATTAGCATGTTTTGAGAATAAAACCATTAACGCTTGCCATTTTTTGTCTTTCGTCCACAAAGGTACTCATTCTGTTGTCACCTTCCTGTCATGTTTGATTAATGTCACTTCCTTTAATCTTTAATCTTTAATCTAATCATTCATTTTTTAACTGCTTCTCAACGGCAAATATAGCCTCCGGCAAACCACTTCCAAAGAAGTCTCCAAATAGGTACAAAAAACGGAGGAATAAAAATCCATAGCTCGAAACACAAGAAGGACACGGAAAACGAAACAAACAAAACCAGTGCAATTTTCCGGGAGGAATACAGGACAATTAAAAATTCGTTTAATACTTGGTGTTGGTACATCGAGCAGGATGCACTGAATCAAAAAGGGAAAGCAGTTTCCCATTCCAAAAGCGAAACGTCACTCGGTAACACATTATCACATCAAAAAGTGAGGTGAGGCTCAACAGTGTAGGCAGTGCGACAAGGACTACTACAATGGTGTTGATGTTGTGTGATGGAACTGTGAACACGTGTACACTCTTGGAGATTTTCCATCATCAACATCATCGTCGTCATTTTCTTCTTCATCTTCTTTCTATTCATTTGCTTGGGGGGGACTACTCAAAACAAAACAAAAAAAAACACCCCCATTGCACTCGGCCTCAAGGATCGCAATTCAAAAACTTCATTTAATTAAAGTCTTATGTGGAGTTAGTCTTTTCCTTTGTGTGTGCTCTTTTTACGCTCTCACCTTCATCGTCATCATCATCGTCACCACCACCATCATTTTACCTCTTTCATTGCTGTCCTTGCTTTTATTGTGAGGGCTGAATGCTTAGTTTAAGGATAATGTGTTTCAAGTATATGTGCGTCGTCGTTGGCTTGTTATCATCTCGTCCGCAGTGTGCTTAAGAGTTGAGCCCTGAATGATTTTGACACTGCGTTCGGGCTGGCCGGGCCCACCAAACCGATGCAAAGTATTTCTGTGTGTTGGCATCGAGGCGAGATGACAACAAGTCACTCAGTTAGGCATACGGAGGTCAGAGACTGTGTGCTTAGTCTGTAGCCTCTGAAGAGCAAATGAAGCACTGGAGATTTGAACCGGGCGACCACCACCTACAGGACTTGCATCCGGTGTATATGTAAAATCAACAAACTTGGAATTTAATTCTTCGTCCTTTGTTTTATTGGAATCTTTTTTTTCTCTTCTTTTGTTTTCTTCCGAGATGGAGGAATTCTAGAATTCAACCACAAGGACTCTTTCAAGTGGCGAGACACAATACCTTGTGGTTGGGGTATTTTAAAGCTCAATAAGGGTATTAAGGATGTTGGGATTTTGATATGGTTCGATTTGCCCCCAAGCTCATATTCACCCGTACAAATACAATTAAGTTGTATGGCACTTCAGAGTCGCTTGTAGGGTGTCCTTGAAGACATTTTAGAGATTTGTTTAATACTGGTTGTTATTTGCAATGGCAGAAGGAGGTCATTATTGAGATTGTGTGGGTATTTGAAGGAAATTTAAAGATATTCTTTAAGACAATGGATACCAACTCAAGGTTGAAAAGATGTGTAAAAGGAGACTTTAATGATTGTGAAGGTAAATCTGATTGCACAGCTTATTAAGTCTAAAATTGAAATAAGTCTTGAAGTAGATTAAACAAAATTAAGTTTAGTCGGCATTTCCTGAATTATTTACTCAAAAGACGTATGATTGCCGCGAATATTTGTGAACATTGAACCCATCAACGCAAACGGGAAGAAATACTTAGCGCTAAAGAGAGTTAATGCTCCAGATGAATAAAGCAAGGCTGAGATTGATTGTGTTCCCAATTGTTTAACATTCTTTTCTTGTGAAATAAACAAAAGTAGGTCGAAAATTGTCCAAAGCTATCTGAGTCACTACCTGCTTATGTGCTTTAAAAACGGAGGTTTGGTTTGCCTTGTCGTTTCGAACGTGGGGCCTGGGAATCGAAGATCCTCTTAGGTAGAGCATTACTCTCCAATCTAAATAGCCGAGCCAATATCTTATCATTTCTGCCTTATTCCTATCCAAAAAGTACGTATTTTCTTCTAGATGGTACCCTACTGTGCTGTAAAAAAAGCATCCTGTGATAAGAAGATTGCTCTTGATTTGCATATATAGCTATTGTACAAGTAATCTGCAGCTTTTGCTATGATATTTTCGAATTTATTTCTCCGGGTTGTTACACTGTCAATAGGACGAACTAGGATTGAAGTCACATCCATTACAGTTCGCCAATTCTTACCACTCTATAGCTATCATATGTTACAGAACAATTTTCGGTAGGCGTTGTTAATTGTTATCCATAACTTTCATTACATTGTAAAAGTGAAGCTTAAGGGTTGACAATATACGAAGTGAACAACCAGTTTCGAGGTATGTCATGTAGCCTGGAGTGTTTGTTGTCTAAATTTTCTCGTAAGCAAAATTTCTCCACCTAGATGTTATTTCACTAATGACGTGCCCGTCCTGCCCAACATGTGTACCCTCAACTTGAAACTCGTTAGAAGGTCAGACACAAGCTATATTTGAATAAATTACAATTTGAAGTTTGCTGCAAGCAAAACTGTGATGTTGTGTTAAGTAAGATAAAGCAATTTGACAAGTAATTTTGTGGGGGTCTACCATCATCCCCACTCGATTTATGAATATTATATTAATTTCATGGTACGGAAACGCATGCCTACGAGTAGGTTGCGAGCGTGCGCTTTTAAATGAGAAATTAGAAAAGTGCACGCGTCCGTGAGATGTTACACACCGAATGAAATAAAAATGAATTCCTTAGCTTTTAAATACTTCTAGAACTGGATATGGTTGCTACATCTCAAGGTTCTTCTTCGAATTTTCAGGTCTCTGGAAGGTCTAAATTCAATTCAACAATGCACCCACTACTAATTTTAAGGAGACATTTACCCAATTCCCGCCTATAAATCCATTCATTTAATACGAGATTTCAACTTCAAATTGTTTTGTACTTCTTGTGCATAGCCATAAATGTCTCCAACTAACTACAACAATTTGCAACCAAAAACCTAATATAACATATTTATTGCACTGCCGCACCTCAACACTCCAATTACACAGAAAACATGTTTTTCGTGACAACAATTCAGTTCCTTAATCCTGAAATTTGAATTTCAAAAACGACTCACGAAGAATACCCACGTCTCACGTGTGCACGCGACCGGACATTTTCTGTTTTTGCCAAAACTTACCCACGTGCTCGTGCACGTGCAAGCGAATTTTAAAAACTGAGTGAGCACGCGAGTAAAAATTGAGTCGTGAGGGTTTGTGTGCGTTTCCGTACCCTGAATTCAAGTTAAGTAAAAATTTTCACTTTTGATGATCTACAAGACCCGCTTAGCACATTTTGTAGAACGAACTCAATTGCGAAGAACATGTTCGTGATTTTATTTATCCAACGAAGAGTTACATTACATTACATTACATATTTTCTAGCTTCTTACTTAAAATCAATTTTTCTCAAACCCTTTACCCTCTTTACAAGTAATTTTCTTTCTTATAACTATTGAATATCTTTACTCAACATAGGAATTCTAACGCAGCCATTTTTAGTCGAGCAATTCTTTTACATTTTAATTTGATTAAAATTATCAAACAACAACAGATCCTTCAATTGCAATTTACCATCAAGATAATTTAGCGGTGAGTGCAAAAATTTCACCGCGCCACCAAAATGCAATTCCATTTATTTCTTAATAATAAAACACAAAAAACCCCCTCGTATATCAATATTATTCAATTATACGATAATCACCGACATTAAAAATTAAATAACAAACAAACATGCAATTTCCATTAAAACTCAACCACATACAAAGCCAGAAGCAGACCTGCGAGTCCTGCCTGACTACTACCGCACACACACACACACATACACTTCGATAAAAAATATTATTTTTTTCATAAATTAACCAACCACACTTCAAATCAAGTACCAGACCCATCATGCCCTGATGAAACCATAACCTCAACAATGAACATCATTCTGTACTTCAGCGCTCGTAGTTCGGGGTAAATGAGGAGCTGTTCCCCCATCCACCCTCATCTTTCCGATTACTATATTTCGGTAAATAAAATGAAAAAAAAATGGGAATGCTGCTCACATTCACTAGCAGCAGTCCTGACTTGCCACAGCATCCTTTCGCTGTCATCACAAATCTCAAGATTTGTTTGTTGGCAAACAAATAAAAAAGTGTTATGCGCTTTTCTTCTTCTTCAAAGGGAACAACACAACAAGAAAATGGAATGATGACTTTGTCTGTGTTCTCGGGCTAAAGGACAACTTACAGGACAGACCTATTTAACCTCGCTAAGATACGGATATATAGAGCAGTTTTCGCAGTTGTTGTTAAAAAAAAAATCCTTCGTAATAAGGACAACAAAATCATAAAATGAAAACAGGAGCCGCTATCATTGTGATGTCGTCGGAAATATTTTGTATACAGCTGGAGATATTTTTGCTGGAAATCATCACCATGAATCAACAGTCATCGCTTGTGGAACGACGGTTTCAAGTCCTTGAATTATAATTTATTTCTATTTTTTTCTTATCTCTTTTAGCTTTGCTTTGGAAAATTGGAATCATGGTTTGCGTATAGTTCAACGTCGTCGGTAGTGGTGGTGTGTTGTTTTTTTTTTGTGAGACCTCTTTGTGTATTGAAATCGAAATCACTTGTGACGTGGTGTCGTCTGAGGATGACATTTAACACAATTTTTGGAAGGCACAAATCTTCGGGGTCTACTAGGGTCAATCTATTTTCAGATCGTTTGTTGTGGTGCTTAAGAAATGGCAAATATATTCTAGATACGGATTGTACTTCATAGAAATAGAAGAAATAGAAGGATTTGAGAATTGCAGTTTGTTTTTGTTGTTGAAAATTGTATTTTAAGATCATTTATCAGTCTTTATTGTTACCTTTGGAAGAAATATATCTTCTCCCTTTGCCACAAGTCTAACTATAACGTTACTTTTAGGACATTTTAATTATGTTCTATAGGACCATTCCTGCTGGAACGACGACTTTTTAAATTAACAGAACGAAAGCAGAAATTCTTTTATTAAGGCCATTGTTGGGTTCTCACCAATACAGATCTTCATTAGGAAGACAGCTGCTAGAAGTGCTATTAAGCTGCAACTTGAATATACATTTAATCTGGTAGACCATGTGGGTCCCCTGAAAATACTTAAAGAAATCCCAAACATGTACATGCTTTACTGCATCCCTGATATCGTTAGGGAGTACACGTTTGGGAATCTATTCGGAGTTGATATATTAAAATGTTCTAAATGGGAAAATGGTGTTCCGACACTAGATTCGAGAAGTCTGATCTGGTACACCGACGGATCAAAAATGGAAACTTTCAAAGTCTCGATAACCATGGGAATGTGTCAGGTGGAATTCCATGCCATTGAGATCTGCGCTAATTTGATTTCCCGAATTCACATCTTCTCGGATAGTCAAGCAGCACTACAGGCATTATCATCTAACACTGTAAATTCTATAGCAGTGATTTCCTGCAAAGATGCCTTGCAAATCCTATCCAAACACAACAAGGTCAAACTTGGATGGGTACCTGGTCACCAAGTTATTGCAGGCAACGAATCTTCAGACGAGCTGCGTAGATCTTGAGAAAGTGTCCCAGGTTTAAGACAATCTGAAAGATTAATTAAGCCCTACTCCTACAAAAAAAATTCTACTATTAAGAAAGGAGAATATTAGGAAGATGGTGGGCTTCTTCACAGGCCATTACGGCTTGAGATATTATCTTAACAAAATGAACTTAGAGACCGAAGTTTTGTCTAGAGGATGATGAAACTTTGGTGTATATCCTCTGTGAATGTGAGGTCCTTCATTGGTTAAGACGACGGATCTTCAATAAAGACTTCCGTACATCAGCAGAATTCAGAAACTCGGCAACTAAGAACGTTGTGACATTCACAAGGGAAGTCACTCGTCTCTTAGTCTAACATCCCCTTTTTGATACAATAGTCGTTTGAGCACTCAGTGTCTGCCATCTGGGCAGGGAGGAAAAAAAGAATAAGACCTGTCACGAGAAGCTTCTTAACGAATTGACTTTTGTAATCGGTATTTAACTCCATTCATGTCAAACAATTTATCTTCGCATATATAATGTTTTAAGAAACTAGGCTTTAGCCCATACAGGACAAGGGCCGTTTACACCTAATTTTTATTTATTATTTTTAATCTCTGCGTTTAGCTGCGGACCCAATTGTTCATGAAGGAGTTATCTCTATATATGAACAGGGCATTTAACTGATCGACCACATCTATTCTATTTCAGGAAGACAGAAAGAAGAACCCGAAAACGGGGCTAAAAAAATGTAGGCTTGTCAGATGTGTCGATTTGAAGTTGCATTTGGCGACACATAAATCAGTTTGGCGAAGAACCCCCAAAATGGCGGTAATTTTAGCTTTTGCCGATTTTAATTTTTTTAACTGAAATCCTCAAAACTTAATGCAACTGTGACCCCATTCAAAAAATGTACCTATTAGCTTGATTCCACCCAAAAACTGACAAGTTGATTTCCGTCAATTGGTCGAATGAAGTTTTAAAGTTCTGGAAAAAGGTGTACAAAACGGCAAATGTCTTAGGACAAAAAGAGTTTCTGGAGCTTGGGAAAATTGCTTAAGTGCGTTTTTTTGTCTGGGAATGCAAATTGAGGTATTAGATGTAATAATGTGCGTAAGCATTTATTTAATTATAATTTTGAACCGAAAGCTTTCGGCGGTCAATGTTAAACTGTATAAAAAAGATCCGGGCCGGTTTCCATTAAGCAACATTTTTGTTATTTTTCTTTGTGCTTCAAATGTGGGCTAAAAAACACACAATACATTTTTTTTGAGCAAATGAAGCAAAAATAAATATTAAATTTTTTTAAATGTTGAAAATTTTATATCGGCCAGGCTCTCCCCTTTTATTGTGTATGATAGCAGACTAACTGCTAACGGTTTTCAATCCTCCTGAGAAGAACACTCAATTTTGAGCGGATGATGTCGCCGTTCTTTCTGTCTGTTCAAACCTAGGGGCAATCTGCTTTGAGTCGCGGAGATACCTAGATTTGATCTATGTTTGTTGCATTTGAAATGGGCTTTTAGTGAATCGTCTTAAACCTAAGGTTGTTCTCTTTACGAGATGAAAGTCAATGGTCTGAATCAACTCGTTCTTAAATGTATCACCATCCCGATCTCCGATGAAACAGGCTTTAAACGTGTTCATACCTCTTCTGTCAAAGAAAAAAAAAAAAAAAACCGAATGTCTCGACTGCATAGGAGCCTTCTCCATCCCGCCAGGCTCTGCTCTAGATGCTGTAATGAATCCTTCCCCACTCGGTAAAAGGTGGCTTTTGGTACCATGTGCATTTGAATTTTGAATCCTTCTACACCTTCTGCGACACCACGTCAACTTTTCTCAGTTAGAGGAATGGCTTTGGTCAGACTCTCAACGATGAAAGATGGCTCACAGATGGCGCCAAATTGGGCATTTCCGATGAGCTTGCTAGACAAAGTTCAGAAGAGGTTTTCTTAGGATCCGAACCTGGGTTGGGTCTTCCTGCATCTGTAGTCATGTCTTCCATTGATGCATGGGTTTCTTGTGAACACAAGATTCAGTGACGCGACAGCGATGGATGCAGAAGGCAGACCAACAAATCCAGATCAAGTAATTTGAATTCTTTATTTTGCATGATACATAAGTGCGACTCCATTGCCTAAGATTGTCTTCCATATTTCGTGTTCTTTGAAAATTAAATGAATGCTCATGTGCTAGATATTTCTTTTACGACACTGGTCATCTCCAGTCGTGTCAACCACATCTAGTCACATGCCCATTTGCGGGTCATTCCGTTTTTCATTCAACTTCTCTAACGCCAGCCGTGAAAAACCAGCATCCCCACGTGATGCTGGTTGTTCTATGAACTAACCACTAAATCCCATGACCAGTCCACACTATGCATAGAATAAGTACCTCCTACTAAACGCAATCGCGAACAAAAAACTGAACTTCATCGAAATAACCCATTTATGAGTATCACACTATAGAACTTTTCATCGGACTTTTTCTTTTACCGCACACAGCTATCGAGGACGGTCAGGTCAGCACACCTACATATATGTCGACGTTAGTATGTAGGTGGTATCTAACCTATAATAACTCTCTGGGGTAGCTTGGTTTTTTGGTTGCATCGCATATTTCACTTACATGCTCCACTTACATATACGATATTCAAATGCAATCCAACAGCATCAGCAGTGCCATAGAAATTGCTTTAAATGCATTTTAGCATTTTCACAAAATTAAAGTTACCACACAAAAGGACCTTCGGCCAAACCCGTTCAGTGTTCTTTTCGTTTCTCTCTCTCTCTCTCAGTAGGATGATGATGAAAATATTTGTACCCGCCTATACGTTTTTATGTCCTGCTGACGACTACAACTGGCTGAGAAATGTTCGTTGGTTTGGTTTGGAACGATTTTGCACACAAAAGCGATATAATCACTTGCTCAACTTTTGGCCTGACCTCACAGTTGGGCCAGTGTTGCTGCACCTTAGGACTAGGATTTGTGCAATGCAGTTGAGTGCAGCTGCAGTCCTTTGATCTACATGTTGGTGATGCATTTAAATGCACTCATTTGTTTCTTAGTTACGAATTTTATCAACGTAATTGCAATGCGTAGCTAGATGGATTTGTAGTGTTTTTTTTGGAATAGGTATATAGCGGACTAGTCCGGCTTGAACTGACACATTGCTGTCGAAGGTGACTGTCATGTAGTTAGTCAGACAGTCTCGATACAATAAGCCTTGACTGTTCGAAATGTTTTTGCAGACTTTTGTTGCTGATGTGAACGCTGGAAATACATTATGTGCCACAGAGAGAGTTGGCCACATACATATATACTTAGCTGTAAAGGTATTCGACAAATCTTCATCAATATAAACCGTGAATGACTGTGGATTATGTTGGAAATGCCGCGCTTGGAGGCCTTTGCTTTGACAGAAACAAGGTGTCTGCTCTAGTGTCATATAGAAATGTTGATAAAAGGGCACTAGATTCCCATACGATTTCACGTCAACTTACTATAAAAATTCGAAACAACTTCCCCAGAGCTTGTTGTTTTTAGAACTGCTGCAGACTTCCAATGATACAATCTTGTATGTCCGCTATGGAGCAGGAAATCCAAAACGTTTCACTGAAGAAAGCCCATTGCAACTAAAAATTCACTCACATGAACGGCCCTAAGGAATGGCTATGCAGGCAGTCCTAGTCGTCTGGCATGCTTCTTGATCAAAATCTTCTCACTATCTTTTTGTCCGAATTAGGTTTTAAGACGTTGTGTCCCCCTGATTAGCTCCATCGTCAACACGCCTTTTGTTCTTATATTTTCGGGGAATACTTTCTTGAGTTGACTGCGTGTTATGATCACGCCAGAGATTTATAGCTGCATCTTCTCATCGCTCGCCAGTGCATTCGCTCAGGTCAAAACAGAGGCCAAACAGAGGCAAAATCAATTCTGCATGCAAAATCCTTTTATCATTGCGACAGTCCAGACGTAGTTAAGTCTAATTTATCCCCGACAACATGAATTCCGGCTCGTGAGACCCCAGAACCTTTTGAAAAGGACCTTCAGGGTTGGTCAAGCTGCATTTATACAACGCTACATCCATATAATCCAGAGGTTTAACATGGCTGATATAAGTAGGGTTACTACATTTAGAGCTTCTTTAAATTGCTGCTAAGGAGGCATTCTCCTTTAAATAATTGGGCTATGAGAGCTGGTCACCCTCCATCCAAGAAAGGCCTATTTTGAATTCCATGCCTAGCAAAACTATCTTCATCTATTAATGAATCTTATGAGGTCTCTCGTCCTTAGAGGCTTTGGAGCGCTTTTCTCAGTAAATAGTGCTTGTCATAAAGGGCAGGTCCAAAGACGAGATGTCACTAAAGACTGCCGGTATGGCAAAAGAATTGAGAGTTAAACACCACCATTTGATCGACTTTCGTAATGTTTTTCTATGCAAGTAGGCCTGCCGAAACTTTTTGCATTATTCCTCATCATAACCTCGTCTTCAAGGTGTAGTCGAATTTTATCTCCAACCCTGCAGTTTCCCTGAAAGCCATTACCATTAGTAAGCAATCATTGGCTTTTCGCAAGGTTTCCAATGATGCAGTTTTCCGTTAACCGGGATTAGGGTCAATTCTTTACTATGAATGACGGGCCTCGGGTATTTACTGTAATTCCTCCATCTTTCTTAAGCCAAACTTGTTGCGAATCCCGCCGTTATTGAAGCTCTGTACTCTGTTCAAGTGTATGTTTGTAAGTTGTCTGCCTTCGATCTGTCTTGTTCTAAAAAATTTCAAACCTGCCTCTCAGGTATTGGGACTTTGAAGGTTTTGTCAGGTTATGTCCAATTTTCTCGGAAACTAGTCTATTAAATTTTTTTCCCCGATGACATATTTAAATAGAGTTGAAGTCGCCTGAGATATAGCTAGCTACTTGGCTTGGTTTGCTCCATGGTAATATGTTTTCCTAGTTACTGCTCTTTTAGCCGCCATACTTTTAATTGAGTTTGCTTTAGTTAGGTGTCTTATCACGCGAGTTACATAATTAATATTCGTCTTAGACCCCTCAACGTTTATACATATATTTATGACCATTATTATAGGCTAAGTTGGTTTAACAATCTCCTTCAGTCCATATCAACTTTTGAGGCCGTTAAATAGGGTCCCAAAATTGAGTGTACAATTTCTTAATTCTCGTGAATGGACACGGCTTGCTATGAAAAGGCAGTACTCACTGGATACCTTGTCCCATTGAGACTGTCTTTACCATTGGCCACCTTCTCACGGTTGTACATAAATCTAATTGAGATTCATTCAGTGTGAGACACAACAACCAGTGTCGGTTTGGTTTTAACCAGGACGTTCCTCGTCGTCGGCGTGATGTTAATATCAGCTACCACTGTTCCCCCTTTACACTTTAACCGGCTATTGTTGTTATAGTTTGTGGTGGCGGTGGTCAAAGCTTGCAAATTTTTTGCATGTTCCGTCTTCTGTTGGCTTCGTCATCATCATCATCGTCGTCGTCGTCGTCGTCGTCGTCGTGGTAGTAGTCCTGATCGGCTTGGATATATAGAGAAGAGGAACTAAATTAAATGGGCCTACTGGCACTTGTTCTCATCTGCGGGTGTGTGGAGGGTGGTAAGGGGTGAACATGTATACGCGTGTAAATTGCAATTCGTCTAGATGAGACTTTCTTCTCCTTTTAACATAGAAATTGGCCTGGTCTTAAGTTTAACTCTTTGTATATCGCCATCGGGTGGGGTGGTGGTGGTGGTGACTCCGACTACGCAGCACACATCCATTAATGTGAACCTACAGCTTGTTTTACTAATGGTATCCATTAGTCCGGCCTAGGCCATGGCCATGACAACTATATGGACAAAACCGACGAAACACCAGGACCATAAAGTAGCAAATATAAGGATTCACGCGTCCTGATGATAGAAGACAGCACAATTTGCGTTTCAGCTATAAATTTACAAATTTTCAGAGTGAATTGGCGACCGCTTTCTCGTATCCCTTAGAAATGCATTGATACCAACGATGAATGGAGACAACATCCTGGAAAATAATTATATAGCCATTTTCGGAGAAAAGGAGATTGCAGGGATATGTGAAACAGTTTACCGACAATGAGTGCAAAGCAGTGTTTCAATTGGCAAAGGACTCCAGATGTATCTGTGTTATTTGTGGTTGCTGGAGGATATTTTGGGATTAGAATTAATAGAAGAAGAAATGAGAAATATGCACGATAATGCTGTGGGAATTGCTCAAGGACTGCAAATGATAGTGTGGGAGAGTTTCATAAAATGTTATAAAACAAACATTAATGTCTGAAATCAAAACTTGGCAAAGCTTTTTGCTTTACCATAAAAGTTTGCAAAAGCTTTCGAAGGCATAAGAAAATTTTCTGACACATAAGCTTCGGACAAAATCCAAATCCCGTCCGTACGTCCGTCCGTACGCAATTATTAGACCTTTAAAGTTAAGCTGGGAAGCTGAAATTTTGACCACATATTCCCTAGTGCTTCGAAATGGTTAAGTAAAAAAATTTGTTGAATACGCCCACTGCCTCGGCTACAATTTAGAAAAAATCGGTTTAAAGCTTAAGTTTGAGAAAAAGAGAGTTCATAAATTTATCATTTAAAGCTATTTGTCACGCCTACTTTTTGTGGGCGTTTTTCACTAAAATGGTGTTTTCTTCGAAGATTTTTATAGAAACCAATAAAAAAAGGTTTAACAATATATTTAGCCAATATTTTTGCCAATATATCGCCCATATAAAGTTTTTGGCCACGCCCACTGCAATTTAATTTTTAAATTTTCTTATAAATTTCATTTAATGAAATAAAATGCTATCCATTATCTTCTTAATTCTTTTTCCATCGCGTCATATAGGGATATGGTTAGGGTATCATACTATTTGCCCCAATCGGACTGAAGCCTTTCCTTATATTTACATATGATTTGATTTAAAATTTATGTTAGCGTACAATGAGGTTGACAAAAGGCCATATGTTTTAAAAACTACCATTTTAAATTTGTCCTTTGGAATGTTATTTCAATTTCTTTGTGATAAAATCACTTGTATTGAAATTGGTCACTTTTAGTACAACGCGGCAAGAAAAATCATATCCGATGAACAGTCTTAAACTCTACGTAAGGACTACTTACCGCCTCCCTTACCATGAACAAAAAAAACTCGCCCAATTCTTGTATTAAAAAAACTGCAATATGGCCTAAACATATTTGAAAAAAAATCTGTAATAAATCCTTTATTTCAGAATTGATGAGTCCAGTGCAGTTGACGAAAATGGCGATAGTTGAGCCAGGTATACTGATGGATTGTAAGCTCAACCAACAGCATTAGAAAGTTTCTCAAATTAAGTTTGGACCACCTCATGGACATCATGGGCCACATGGTTAACATGGTCCCCATGGTCCGTTTGGACAAAATCGCTGGCCACCAGGTCATAGCATGCACGGGCCTGGTTTTAGACATGGTTCAACAAATGAATTTTCACTCATGTAAGACTGAAAACCACATCATTCCAACGGGATGAACACATTTTCTTCCTCGGTTTTAAGAAGTCCAATAACGCGATTGATGCCACCCAAAGCCACCCAAAGCTCATCATGCACGCAAAACTAGAATAGCCAGCAGTCGCGTCATGTCGTCAGCCACTCCAGCCACAGAGTATCGTCTACGAATGCCGTGACAGCAGCTGTAAGCTAACTTGTCGCAAGAAATACCTTTTCCCCGGTAACATTAGCCAATTGAATGTGATTTGGATCAGTGGCAATTGGATAGTGCGCGATAGTCAATTCGGCGATAACACCCCATCATGTGAACGTAAGTCAATTTCGTCCGAGTAATTTTTTCTAGCATCACTCAACCGTTTTATATGTCTCACGCAGCGGTTTGTGTGCCAGCTTGTTAGAATAATGGCATATGTCTTGAGCCTGGCCTCTGCAAGTGCCCAGAAAATTTCTACGGACCATTCTGCCAGAATCGAAACTTGCAATGAGCTTCGAAGCCACAACTTCCAATGAACGCCAAAGTATTCTGCCGCAGCAAGTAAGTATGGGCCAAATCGAATTTCAACCTAATTTGTCCCGATCCATCGAGGAAAACTAAATCGAATATGTAACTATTTTCCAGCAAATGCAATGTTGAATGCATGAAGGGATATCAATTCCCCGATTGCCGGATATCACTAACCTCGAATGCTTAAATGGTGAATGGAAACATCCAAAGAGTGGCGGATCAACCGCTCCCAGTCGCCAACGTAAGTTTTTATTTACACGAAATTTAAGTGAAGGTAGTCAGTGTTTCTTTTTCCTTCCAGCTATTTGTGATCCGCCATGTGCTAATAGCGGCACTTGTATTTCTTTCAATACGTGTCAGTGCACGAAGGAGTTCAAGGGACCACAATGTCAATATGGTGGGTATTTTCTTCTCCTCGTCATCATCATGAATTTTTAGTGAGTTTATAAAATTGTGCAGACATGCAAGTGTGTAACGTGACCAATTCCGGATTCAATGGCAACTATCGATGTTCGTTTGATGTGGAGGAAGCGACGTGTTCTCTGACCTGTCCTGAAGGAATCAAATTGATCGGCGTGCCATCGGCGGCTTACAAGTGTAAATATAGTACTGGACAATTCTCGTCACCAATACCGAAATGCAATTGGCTTAAGTTTTCTGTGTTAGTGACTTAAAAAGTCACATTCAAAGTTGTTTTTAACTAAAACAGATAAGGGATTCGTAGGGGTATCCAACAAGACTTCGAGCAGCATAAAAACAATAAAGGACGACGAGAAAGCAGTGAAAATAGCCTGGAAAGTTCGTACCAAGAACAGCGTAAGTCCGACAAAGCCTTTAAGGCTCACCGCCGTTATTTAATCATTCATGTCGCTTTTTCAGGAGTGGTTCTCATCGTCCGAAGAATACATCGAAGCGCCCAGTATCTATTCGCTCTACTTTGAGGAGTAGGTACATCGACGTCACAATTAATAAGAGAGAGATTAAAATTTACTTTACATCCACTCATTGGATGGAGATTATCGAAATGATTTCATCTTAAAGGATGGCGCTTTGCTGAAGACGGGCAAGGCATTTGCTGACTCGTGGAAGGTGCAGAACGATTCATCGCTGTGTTTCATGGACAATAGCGGTCAGGTTGACTTTTGTCGAAGCAGTGTGAACCGAAGCAGCAACTGAAGGCGATCGAGATTTGTGAGCAATTCCTGACGAATACAAAGCTCACCGAGTGTCTTAAGATGAGTTGTTGCGGTGTTGATGGAATGTGCTAATCGTTTTTCTTCTTATTAGCCATTCAACATAAACGCACTGATGAAGTCGTGCGTTAATGATTATTGCAACTGTGCCAACAAGGATCAAACGGAGCTGTGCAATTGTGATTCCATCGCGATGTTGGCCAAAGAGTGCGAATTTCGCGGCATAAAATTGGAGCATGGATGGAGGAACTTGCAAGTTTGTCGTAAGTTAAAGATCGTTTTATACGAGGTGGTTTGACAATTAATTGTAAGTTGTAGCTACCAACGAACCACTTTCACTTCTGGGTTTTTTTTTTTTTTTGTTTTTTTTTTTTAGAAATTCATGAAGGACTAGGCGACCAGGTACACTCGTATAACATTTACAAAGCTTGCGTGTCTACTGTTATCGAAATACTTCCATTAAAAATCCAAATCAAATGGGACGAGGTACACGAGACTATGTGATGCTCGGCAAGGATTGGAAGGGCAAAGTTAACGGTATGTGTGGCAATTACAATGACAATGCGAACGATGACATGAAAACGTCATCACAAGGACTCGAAACGAGTCCGTTCCTCTTTGGTCACTTATGGAAATCGCGGGATTTCTTTGCGGCACCAACTCAACAAATCGACGCATGTAAAGAGCATCCCCAGAGAGAGACGTGGGCTCAAGTGTGGCATTCTCAAGTCGACAGTGTTCAAGGTATGTGTGTTTTAAAATTGCATTAAAATCTCTACAAAACTGTCGCATTCGAGTGATAATTAATAATTTCGCTTGACTCACACATGTGTAGGGGTGGCATTCTGAAGTACCTGTCGAAAAGTATCTGAAACGTTGCATCTTCGATACGTGTGCCTCTGACCAGGGCGGCGATTGGAGTGTTCGTGCACAGCAATCGGTGCATATGCTCACTTGTGTGTGCAGAAGGGAATCGACGTTGGGGTACACCACATTCGTGTCGTAAGGAGTTGATGATAATATTTTTGGTCCTTTGAAGTTAGTAGTTTTTATACCCTATCCTAAGGGTATATTAATTTTGACACATAGTTTGTAACACCCCTTAATATTCGTCGTAGACCCATAAAAGTATATATCTTTATGATCAGGACCAAATCCTAAGACTACCTAGCAATGTCCGTCCGTCCGTACGCAATTTTTAGGCCTTTAAATTTGTTCTGAATACAATTTCATATAATTAAAAATAAACGCTTTCACTTATTTAAAAATAATATTAAAGATTAAGTTAAAGTAGCTATTGTGAATTGCCCATATAAAACTGCGATAATTTTGATATGTCAAATGTTGTTGTTATAAAATGTAAACATATAAATATAAAAATTTGTGCTTAGTCATTACACAGTCAAAATAAAACCCGCAAACCATTATAACGTTTTAACAGAATTTTCTAGCGTTTATTTCATAAAAGTTATCCGTTTTCTAAAACTTTAATTTTACAGTGTCTCAACGGGAAGTCATTCTTTTAATATTTTTAGTTGTTACACATATTGGCCGTAACAAAATTTAAGCTAGGAAGCTGAAATTTGGACCATATATTCCCCAGAGCTCCAAAATGGTTAAGTGCAAAAATTAAAGCTTAAGTTAGGGAGACAGAGTGTTACAACCTTCACAAGATATGTAGGCACTGCCCTGCTTTATAAGTTTGTCATATAAAGTGTTTTGCCATGCCTACTTTTTGTGGGCGTTTTTTACTAAAATGCTGTATTCTTCGAAAATTTTCATAGAAAGCGAAAAAAAATGTTTAAGAAGATATTTACCCAATATTTTTTTCAACATATCACCCATACAAAGTTTTTGGCCACCCCCACTTTTTCAGGGCGTTTTTTCAAAAATCCTTTTTTTTTTTTAATTTATAGAATGAAATAAAATGCTTGCCATCATCTTCTTAATGCTTTTTTCTTTGGGGAATATAGGGATATGGGTAGGGTCTTATACTGTTCGCCCCAAGCGGACTGTAGCCTTTGCTTATGTTTTTTGATTCATTTTGCGATTCAAAAACGCATTTCATGTATCGAGAAAGTTTCAAATTATTACGAGTGGTAAAGGTTTTTTTTTGAGAGGGTACAACTCCTACTAATTCTCGACGTCCTTTTTCCCTCAGGTCTACGTCACTATGGATGACTGCAAGAAACTAGGACACACAGCCAAAGGCCCTAATACCAGTTGTCCCAAGGCTCTGCACATTTTACACGGCGAGCACATAATTCATTTAACATTCAACGTGTTGTAGCCGACAAATCCGTCCAAGTCCTTATCGATATGCCAGCAGGATATGTGTAAGCCCGGCAATGTTCAGAGGGGTGCTTGTAACTCGCTGGCAGCCTATGTGCGAAGACTGCACCCGATGACTGCCCGCAGTTCATTTGTGGTACGAAAAAAATGATTTACAGAGGCTTAAGTGTAATTTTAATATCCGTTTCATCTTTTTAGAATGTAGACCGATCTCAAAATGTGAGCCATTCGCCGAGTCCATTCCTCTCAGATTGGGAGAGAAAATCGTCCAGGACAACTCTGGTTATTGTCCAATTCAAAACGTCGTCTGCGACGAAAATACGTGCCCCGAATTGGCAACGAAATGTGAAAATAAATTCTATAACTGCAAGGTCATCACTAATATTGGGGACTATTGCCCAGCTGTTGTGTGCAGTAAGTTCAACTCATTTACATTTTTTGGACCGCAGTTAGCATTTTTTTTTTCTTCTAGCTCCACCTAAGGACGCCTGTATTGTTGAAATCAGCGAAATTGAAACCCTTAAGCCACTGAGGGATAAGTGGAAGGACCCTGAAAACCCCTGTGTACAAAAGACCTGCGCTTACGGTCCCAACGACTCGACTGAAGTCCATGAAATCACTGAAAAATGCATCACAAACTGTCTAAAAGGTTTCGAGTATCAAAACCAAGTGCTTGCGTCCACACGTACTCGTGCGTTGATGCCCTCGGTCAAATTTTAGTCAGCTCATCGAAGGAGGTCTGGTTGGTTGTTAGCGATTGTCGAGAAGAGCAGCTCGAAGACAAAGGTTGCTGCAAGATCTGTAGACCTGTTCAGGAGGGTCAAAGTAAGTTTATCTTTTATTAAAGTGTTAAAAAATTACAGAATTTTCTTTTATCTTAAACAGAGAACTGTCTACCAACATCGCTTTCTGAGAGTGAAACGACGAACCTGGTTAAACTTTCCAACCCCGGACATGGTGTCTGTGTCAATAAGGAACCAATTCTTGGCTTCACCGAATGCTACGGTTCTTGTCAATCGGGATCTAAGTACAATGTCGAGTCGTTTGGACAGGATAAGGTGTGCTTCTGTTGTTCAATAGAAGGATATAAAACAATATCTATTCCTCTGACCTGTGAGGATGGTCTTAAGATTTTCAAAGACGTAAGCTGAGTGGGCTAATAGCTATTTGAATTGACTGATTTTGGTTTATTTATGTTTTAGATTGAAATTCCCTCCTCATGCGGTTGCAATGCATGTTCGGATGCAACCAGCGAAGATTTCGGACCAATGATTGATGTCCGAATGAAGTCACCAAAGCCGATTAAGCGTTTGCTCTAATAAAATGATGACGAGCCGTGTTGCACCAAATTGCATTTTTAGATTTTTAATAAAGATTATGAATAAAAATTGTGGTTTTCGTGTTAGTTTGGCAAGTGGTTGTACGAGTAACCAAAATTGGAAATATGCGTGTTGATGAGCTTATCGGTCTCTTTTCTTACTGAAAGTTAAAATATCAGCCCTGCGGCATCTAATTTTTGCGGCTGGAAGAGACGCGCATAGGAAGTTCAGAGTAGTCTTGGCAGTATCTCAGCAAGTCGTTTTCTAAGTGTCGGTTAATAGAGTTAGTTTAAGCAGAGAGCCAGCAGAGCCCCCACTGTTCATCGACGATTTACCATCATGGAGCAGGCTACCGCTTATGCTGGACGTGGGTATATTAATGGAATCCATGCTGCACATTAGCAATACAAAACTCTGTTTGTTTCTAGGGTAGCCCATGAGGTGATTATTTCCTCTAAAACCGCTTAAAAGCATTCGAGACAAATCATGGAAATCCTGAAAAAATTAGAAAGATTAACGGATACTGCAGGATAATATATCAACCTACAGAAGTATTTACATCTCGTATGATGACCTACCGGCTGAGTTAATAGACAGGTGCAAGTCTGGCTGAAGTTCAAAGATTAAGTACAACAAACCTCCTGGCGCATCACACTTTCACTGAGCTTTAATAGACACGTGGGCGGACTAAACATAAGCAGAAAATGGTTTCTTCATTCCTGTCATTCTTTTTCATGGAAATTATCTGCAGTACACAGACGTCATTTGTGGTATGGGAGTCAGCCGTGCTGGAGTGAGCCGAATTGCCCTGTTAGTGGCTGAAAGGAAATATGTCCGTTAGAGAGAAAATCGAGTACAGAAGCGCAAGCAACCTTTTCTCAAATAAGATTACTTATCATGACCAAGTTACAAGCCCTTTTGGCACTTTTAAGTCAGAGGAAGTGGACCCTCCGCATATTAATGTTTAAAAAAAAACATGGTTAGTTAATCTTTTGATCTTCCCAATTCTTAACCAGACATAACCTATTCAAGAAATGCCTACTGAAGAGGGGGAATCCGGGAAGACCTCACTGTTTATAGAAGGATGGAAGATGGCGACTTGAGTATATTCTTAATCTGTAGTGAATGGAAAAGAATCTGTTTGTATACGTAAATGAGTAATTGATGATCAAATATTATGTAATCCTACTTGATTTATATGCAATGCATAGACGTCTTGTACGACTTAAAAACTGTCCCAAATGACATAGAGACCAGTGGAATGACATTAGTGGAAAGGACATATCTAGTAGGACCGTGGAGAAAGCATCGTCTTCTTCAAGTTGCTTAGAATATAAGCAACCAATCATCTAGGGGTTCGTTTTTTTATTGCATCCAGTTTAAAAAGAGCTTGCATGTGGGAACTGGTATGCTCAAGGAGCTTTTTTAGGCAAGATTAAGGGGGTAGTTACAAGTTCGGCCAAGCCTTGCAGAATGTCTCTATGCCCTGGCACCCAGCACAGGTAAATGTTGAACTGCTTCGCCAGCTCCTTTAGAGATGATCAGCAGTCTAGGTCTACAAAAGAGTTAATAGGGACTGAATCCAGACACCTGGATGTCCAAAAAAGATTCGGATATCCTTAACAGAGAACACGTTATTCTAAAGCCAGAGCAAGACTTCCTTGATCGCCATAATTTTTGCTTGGAAAACACTACAATGATTAGGAAGACTTCAAGAGAGACTAAGGTTAAGTCTGTCTGAGAAGACACGTCCACCCACCCCATGATTTGTTCTTGATCCGTCCGTATAAAAATGGATTGATTCTTCGTCCAGCAGGGCACCACCCTCCCAAAATGATCTGAGGGGATGGTGAGCTGGAAGTTTTTATGGAACTGCTTTTGGGGTATGATTGGTTGAGAGGTGGCTTTGAGACGAATGGCCGTGGTAGCAGCTGTCTGCCTGCTTAAAATATCCAGGGGTATTAAATAGAACAGAATGTCCAATGCAGCTGAGGGAGTGTCATGCCACTTGTGCATAAGCAAGCTGATCTTTGGACCTTGCTTAGTTTGTCGCGATTAAACGCTTTCTCTAAGGCAATCCACCAGACAAACGTTCATATGTTAGTATCGGTCTTACAAGCGAGATATATAGCCTGTGAGTGATTCGGAGTTGTAGTCCCACTTGTTGCCAATAGATATTTTGCAAGAAAAGAGGGCTACCATAGCTTTCCACACTATTTCTTGTATGTTAGATTTCCAGCTAAACTTCCTATCCATGATTAGACCTAAGTATTTGTCCTGATTGAAAAGGGTTCGACATGTGAGATTTTGAATTTCCTAGTAAAAAGAACAAGGTTTGTAGGGGTTGACGCCTAGACCACAACTGTCAGTCCATTTTGTTTGATTGTTAAGAGCGTTATGTATGAGTTATTTTAATGTATCTAGATGCTTCCCCAAAATGGAACTAGGATCATCATCTATATAGACGATAAATCTCCAGCGCTCTCCTTCCAGGCTAACAAGCAATCAGCAGCACTAGCTTTAACCAATCTGTTGTCTCAAGGCATAAAGTATTCTAAATACCCAACAGAAGTTTCCTGAAACCATGTTACCTTCGCGAGCAATTGCAATCAGATCAAACGCCATATTGAAAGCAACACACTGATGAAGTTGCCAAGCAAAGCAAACGCTTTAGATCTATTTTGAATCATTCGAGGTGACAAGGTTCCACTCTGATCTAAAGGCTTATTAAATCGACCAAAAGACTTCTCGTTTTCGCCTCCATCCGTGAATAAATTTGATACACTTTACAAGCCCGCGGGGACAAAAAAATGTGAAAACAAACCAAAATTCACAACACAAGTAGTCCCGATTCAGGGAAGAGAAGTTCAATAAATGACAACCGTAAGTCGAATCTTTTTTACTCTGTATGTGTCACACTGCAAGCCTGTCGCCTCGCTACCATAAAGCCAACTACTTGAAGGGAGCACACTAAAGGCGAACACAAAACAACACATAAAGCATTGAGCAAATGACATGACAGTTTGGAAATCCTTTTGTATCCACGGTATCCCTTTCGAGATCCAGTATCTAACTGCTTTGTCCGCCTGGCTATATCTCTCTGTCTGCCTCTCTTCATGTGTGTGTATTTGTGAGCCTGCATAGTAATGTATATCTCAAAGAAAATAAACTACTGAAATGGAAATTGCCTCAAAAGCATAACCGGATGCGCTAAAAGGAAATATGGAGATATGCCGCCCGTGGTTGCCTATATTCCTTGCACTGCCTTCATATTACACAGTGAGATAGTATGCGAAAGTCCAAAAAAAAAACCGGGAAATGCTGCTTACATTTCTTCACAGGATGTGGAAGAAATTATACGATGTCGCCTCGGTGCTTTCGTTTTCCATCTCTATAAGGCTGAGCAATTCAGAACGAACGATACCCAGCGATACCGAGACCAACCAGATACGAGGAGCTGCCAGCCACCTACCTACTCCTCCATACAGATGTACATTTTGGGAACTTTCCCATCTTTAACATCTTTCACGTGAAATATGATGTTGCAGTTTGTAAAATGTCCCTCTTCGAATGCAAAGTTTATGTACATAAATAAGTATAGTTCCGGTTAGCCGGAGTCAGCACAGATGTGCCAAAGTTGAAGGACGACGACGACGAAGACTATGAGGACGTCGGTTTATTTGGTTTACATTGGTTGGTTTAGGTTTACTGCTTGAAAATGATTATGTTTTGAATTGCAGATGGACATCGACTGCTCTTGTCTGCCCTTTTAGTTAAGAGCCTGAATAATATTCCCTGTGCCTTGCATTTCAAACATTTCAAACGATGGAGTAATATTTAAATATAATACAAGTCGAGTGGTAGTCTTGACATGGGCATAGAAATGGCAAAATTGAGTGCCCCATAGAGAGACAGAGAGACACAACACAGAACCTGTGCGATCGATTTCGGGGACAAATTTGTCAGAGGGTTAGGATGCTATGGCTGAAGGCCTTTTCATTCGAGGACGATTTTTAGACTTTATTTTAAGGTAAGTGATTATTTTTGCTAAAGGATTTTGTTTGGGGATATGCATTCTAAAAGGACTCATTATAAACGTATCGAGAAGAAGGAGACGACATATTTTACGGGAAATATTAGGTCAATATGTTGATGGGATTAGCAAATTTCACATCAACATATTTATCGATCGAAGACATTCATTCAGCAGAGTGTGGTTAATTTGATTTGAAATGTTGAGTATTTTATCACTGCTAATGACTTTAAAGCGACTTTCAAGACTGCAATCCAAAATATTGCATTCGTGTTATATTTGATTGCAGTCATGAAAGTCATTTTGAACTCATTAGCTGTGATAAAATATATTCAATCAATCGGGTAGTCTCTTCAGTAAGAAGCCTTACGGAACCTTTTCCATGCTTCACACTACCTAAGAAGACCCACTTTTAGTGGAAAGCTGCACTGAGAAGAATACTCAATCTTCTTCTTATTATTATCTCCTTTTATCGATGAGGTTTTGATCAGAATAGGAGGAATCATAATCCTCGCATTTCTAAATATCTGAAGACTTTCCGGCTTCGAATCACTTTGTTACTGAGACGAGACCAATCAAATGCTGTTGCTGTTGCGTTTGTATAGTCCAAGTCCGTTTTGTCTTCGGGATAGGTTTTTGACGTGAAAACTTCCTTGGATTTTGGAACTTATAATTCTAATATGGTTGCTCACTACTGCTGCAATAAATTAATAGGCTCATCAAGAAGGACTTCAACCATACACAATGGACTGAATGTACACTTCGAAAGTAGGACCTTTTCCTTAGGACGGAGAGTAGGTATGAGTAACCTCCGTGAAACAGCAAAAAGCTCAAAGATTTGCAATGAGACCCCATCATACCCATCATAGGTAAAAAATGGTTATCCAGCACTAGGATTGAGAGCATTTCAAATGTTTATTAAAAAAATTACTGGTTATGCCGTCATCATTCTCTTGATGCATCGCGATTTAATGAAATCGGCAGATCGACGTTCAATCGAATCGCGATATCCTATACATCAGATCACTGTCAATATTCACAGAGTAGCAAAAAGGTCTTGGGATCAACATCGCAAGCCATTGAAGCGTCTTTCAGGCCAGTGCAGCCTTCTTTCGCAAAGCCGATACCGATATATACCAATGTCGCATAGTAATATTGTCGAGCTAGGCAACTCTAAAATCACACAAATCAAGCGAAATAGACTGCCGTCTAGAGGTAGCTCGACACTTCAACATCAACTTTTGCTGTGTACTGGATTGGGTCGCAAAAATAACCTGGAGAACTGCGAAGCTAATGAATTTACGAGAGTATCAATGCACTAGTGACGCGACGTTTCCAAAGTTCTTCATTCATTCCGACGAGCTAGAAAAAGAAAACTGAAGAAAACCTGCTGAAGGAAATGTGACATAAGTATTTAGAGTAATTAACACAAAAATGTAACAATAGATTTACAATAATAAACTCAAAGGACACACGCGAGACAACTCACCAAGCGCCCTTGCGATATGTGAACTGAACTCATTTCGTCTATCACACTTGGCGAGCTGCGTGTGCAGTCCTTTGATACTATAATACCCTTGAGAAGTAGGGATTACCATACTCAGATAAGCTATGGCTAGGTTTACACAGTTCATTGGGTAACGGACAGAAATGTTCCAGGACTCGGTATACCCTACAACGATTAATGCTGAAGAAATAAAGTGACAGAACTTGTTACACAATCTTGGTAGGGTAGACTCAAGTCGCTGCATATATCATCGCCCCTGAACTATTTCGTCGTAAACGCCAAAATGCACCTTTTTTAAGTGGATATGCAGTCCTACGATTTCGACAGAAAATTGGGAAAATTCATGTATCCCCCAAAATAGGAACAACGTCTACAAAGTGATACCTCACTGAAGGTAATACAGCAATAAATTTTGGGAAGCGGACATTTCTTGATTCACGAATTAGATTGTGTCCAAAACTCCATTGCCAAATATATAAACAATCCTCCTATAATATGGAGGATAGATATATGTATATAGCCAAGTCGATTTTCGAAAACTGCAAGTAATAAAAAATTTAAAATGTGCAATATAGGTAGATAATGATCTTATCGACTTATAAGCACTTAAAGCTTACAGCGCCATCTATACTGGAGTATTTACGGATACCTCAATTTGTTCCAAATCAAATTCAATATACAAACCAATATTTTCTATGTAATTAATGGATGGGGTGTATACCAGCTAACATAGGAAGTGTGACATTTTGGTAAAATAGTGTCACTCCCAACTGACGGGTCCACAGTAATGATTAGCAAAGAATAAGGATAAATAAAAAGAATCAGAGATAAAAATGTGGAAAACCACACTAAAAAAAGGAAATGAACTGCTTGGTCAAGTTGATTAATTTTACGAGATATCATTTTGCTCCTTATCACCGACAGCTCAAGGAGTTTTTTTGATTCTGTCTTATTGCAACACAACAGTGTTCGTTGGTTAAGTAAAGGTCAAGTTATGGAATATTTCAGGCTAATAAATAAACAAGATATCTCCTTCTTTCAAAACTCGGATACGCAGGAAACAAGGAAGCACAAAGCGTATCCAATATTTGTCGCAACCTGGACATTTTGTGAAAAGATATTGCAAGAAAAGAATTTATGCATTTCTTGAAGAACTTTGACATTGAAGATCCGATCTTAGAAACGAATTTTTTGCACGATTTCAAGTCTGTGCAGAAATGGGGAAGCGGCAGATTTGGCAGCCGTTACTGAAAAGTTATTCAGTTATTCATGCATGACTGGGAGTCGCAAAATTTGTTCAGTATCTGAAATTTCAGAAGTTGAACCCACAAAATGCCCCTTGTCGATGCACCTGAGCTAGGGTCTTTGATCTCTTACCACGCTACAAATTATAGCCGAACTACTAAATTTTGGTGTTTTTCTTCTCAGTTCCGGAAGGTAATCTGCGCCGCATTTCAACAGATTCTCCAGATGAGAGTTAATCGCTTTGAATATTTCCTGACCATTTTCCATTGCTGGTAGTTCCATTATCAGGACGGTATAAGAAGCCTTCTTAATCGCGTCAATCTAAGCTTGGATAAAACTTATATAACCCTTTATTCGGGAGGCCAGGTTGAGGTTATGTTGAACTTAGATTATCATAAATTGGACAACATGTCAGTGGCGTAAGGTGAACTTGCATAAGTGAACTTTATTTAATTGATTTTGTCCTTTCTATATCTCAAACGGCCTTGTGATTACCATTAAAAACCACATAAGCAAACGAAGGCTTAAACCATCTCTCTATCTCTCTACTCCTACTGGTATCTAGAGGAAACTAGAAACTATCAACGCCATTGTCAAATTTTATCATCTATTCGACCTAGTTAATGCTTATCAGGTTAATGAAGCACAGATGCATCCCTTTTCCAATCCTTCGAATATCCTAAATTTCCCACAGGTAATTCCGTGGTCCGATTTGCTAACCCAACAAATGAAGACAATCTAACCAAATCCCCGACTCGCTCTTAATAAACCATCGAGCCCGGTACATTGCATCCATGCCAATCCTTTTCAACTACTTAATCCCCTATTAGCCAATGAAATAAATTTATATAACACCACAAGGTACGGCGACCCAAATGCACAACTCGCCAGCAACGACAACGACCAGCAACAATTTAACCACAAATTCAACTTTCCAACATAATGGTAAAGCCAACGAGCGACGGACAACGTCCAGGCGTGTAAACCCTTTTCCGGAAGAACCTGGTTTGCATTATCATAATGAAACAGAAATTTTCCCAAGGATTTTCGCCCTCCATACGCTCTAGATGAAGTGTTTCTGAAAACTGACAGTTTCGGAACAACGTTAGACCCATAATCATTCGTCGACCATCCTGCCATCCTTCTCACTCTCCTCTACACCTTAATACTTGCCTCAATAAAGACATTTATTTTAAGCGGGCTCTGTAATAAATAATTCAAAACGATGAGAGACAATTTTATAAGCGCAACATTCGTGCCGTGCCGTCTGACAAAATTCAGAGTCCTTGTTGTTGTGGGTTGTGTGATTTAGGCCTACCGGGAATCGGTCTTCATTATAGTGCTGCTGAGAAGGTTGTTGATGATCATCATCATTGACACTCTTTCCGCAATCCTTTCGCTTAGGCTCGCTCTAGCTGTAAGTGGCAAAAGACTGACGTGCGATGTGCTTTTATTTTAAGTTGATTTTTGTTAATTTTTTATTTATTTTTAGCTGAGACTTATGCTCATCTCATAGTCCATGTTCCTTGTCGTCGTCAGCCCCAAAAGTAGTAGTTGGTCGCCCTGGTGGTAGTGAGGATGATGCTGATGTTGTGTTGGTTTTTTGGCAAGGACCCAAAATATTTCTTAAATTCAAAACAGCTTGCGTTACTACAATATGTATATTCCAGCAGCAGTCTGATGATGGTAGCCTTCCGCCTTTTGAAAGAGTGTGTCTTTGGAATATATCCTGCTTCATCTTTAGCTAATGCGTCTACTATACTATCCTTCCGGACTATACCATGTGGATGAAAGGATATATTATGATGTACAATTTTGATTCTGGCGGCTCTTCTTTATTCAGGAGCATTCAGGATAAGGGAAGGGGACGATTATGGAGAGGTGTGCAGTTGGGTAAGGTGTGAGGGTGGGATAGGAAGTGGGTGGATACCCTAATACAATAAAATATATTTTTTTATTATTTCTTTTTGTGGCATTTCCTATGAGAAGATAGGTGACTACTCTGTGTGTGTGTAGATATAATCCCAGTGAAAAGTTGTTATAAAGGATTTTCGCTGTTTGTTCACTTTTTGCGGTTGTTATAGGCTTCGAAAAGATTTTAGTTTTTTTTTATTTTTTTTTTTTGTTGGGGAATTTTGTTTGGATCCTCTGAGTTATTTTTGGTTAAAATCCTTTTATTTGTTGTTGAGTTGTGGCAAAAGAGGGTTTAACCTGATATTTATGGTTGGAACAATTTTTATAAATGACATAAGGACTTTCCAGACAAATTGCGAGTTAGAAGAAAGTTTTTTGTGTGCTGATGTGTAACCTCCGACTTGAGTCATAAATGCCTGTGTGAGGCCGGAAATGTTTTTTTTTGTGGATAATGCTTTCGGAATACTTTGGACTTTTATTTGTCACGAAAGTATGAAGGTATGCGGAAAGGAGAATTGATGTTGTTATAGAGCATCTTATTTTAAAGGGGGATAAAGTAAGTTTTAGATGATGTAAGGTGGGACGTACGCAGAGAGGAGTTGGGTCTATGTAATGGCCAAGTAGGTCTTTTGGAAGAAAACCGCCGTTCTGACCTTTAAAGTGTCTCTTTATCCGCATTCTTATGCAATTCGTAGTAAGCATCTACAACTACCTCACGGTGGCGTATATGTATGTGCAATAGGAAAAACGCTACAAAACACACTGCGTTTCTGGATACAAAAATGGAATGCATTCTATTCAAAATTGTATAACGTGTTTCTATATAAAAGAAAAAAATCTGCTGGAAATCCTGAACCTTGGTTTCTCTTACCTGTTTGGGTTAACTATTTGACAACGACAAAATTGCCAGACGTTTTTATCACAACATATCTGAAAATAGCAACTACAAACGTTTTGAACGTGTGACATTGGTCGTACAATGACACATTTGTGTGTTCTGGCGATTGGCAGATACCAGATGGCGGTCTGATAACACTGGGGAACACACATTTCGTTGACTAAGTAAGACCTGACACTTGTTTTTGACTTATTTTTGGCGTCTGAATGCAAAAATATTCACAGTTTTTTTCTATCACGTCACGTTTTTAAGCTACAGGATATGCATATAATAACAAATTAAGGAAACAATTACCAAACCAAATGTTCAAAGAAAATAATTTTATTCATAAACGTAGTAAACTTTTTTAGCCAAACGACAAACAAACATATCAAGGTAAAAACTTTCGCTTATAGCTTTTTCTGGAATGTTCATTCTGCGGACAATCTCGCCTGATGCTCCAACAGTAGTCAGCCGTCATATCTACATCCCACCTACCTTGGTACCGTGCCTCCATGGTCTTTAGATCTTGGTGGAATCGCTCACCCTGCTCATCACTTACTGCACCCAGATTTTCCGGGAAGTCAGCAAGATGGCTATGCAGAAAATGAACCTTGATGCTCATGTTGCAGCCAAACATTTTGAAGGTCTCCAAAAGTTGCTGGACAATTTCTATATAATTCTCTGCTCGCGTATTCCCAAGAAAGTTTTTGACGATGTTTTTGAATGCCAACCAAGCATTCTTTTGAAGTTCCGTCATTGTCCCAATAAAATGTTGATCTTTAATGAGCTGCCGAATCTGTGGACCGTCAAACACACCGGCCTTTATCTTCTCAAAAGACAGGCGAGGAAATGCTGAAATGAGGTAATTGAAACAATCCCCTTCAGTTGGTAAAGCTTTAACAAACTGCTTCATGAGACCCAGTTTTATATGCAGAGGTGCAAATACAATACTCTTTCTGTCAACAAGCGGCTGATGTAAAATGATGTTTGGATGGCGGCCAATTCGATTGTATCCAATGCTTTTCACGAGCTCTGCTGTCCCGCGTTGCTGGCCAAGAAGGAAGCATACCATTTTAAGGTCAACACAGATGATCCATTTGTGCATGTGGTATTGCAACAAATCAATGACTCTCTTTATATCTTCATAGACTTCACGTAAAGAAACTGAGTGGCCTATTGGAACTGCTCCAAATATATTTCCATTGTGGAGAAGGACACACTTCAAGCTCCGCTTTGAGCTATCGATGAAGAGCCGCCATTCAGTTGCGTTATAGGCCGGAATTCCCAACTCCTCCATTAAACCATTAATGTTATGGCGGTATAAAAATTCACCGTCACTTCGAAAGTATTGCAGAAATGCACTTTCTCTTGATCGAAAGTAGGATAGCTTTGCTCCTTTTTCGAGCAAGTTTTTCTCGTGAAGTCCTGATGCTAAGAGCTCAGAAGCCTTTTTAGAAAGTCCCAAATCCCGGGCCAAATCATTTAACTCCTTCTGATCAAATCCCTTACGAATGGAGTCATCTTCCATTTCAAAATCTTCATCGTTGGTGTCACTTCGATCTCCACCATACTCGCTTTCTTGTAAATCGAAAGAAGGTAGTTCTTTAAAATCTGGCACTGGGATTTCAGCTGAATGAGGCACTGGGCGTGTGGCTGATGGTAAACTAGGATACTCCATTTTACACTTGTTTTTCTTATTATATCCGGACGTTTTCACTATACAAAAGTAGCAGTCACTGAAATGATCTTTGGGCTCACGCCAAATCATAGGTTTACCAAATGACAATTTATTTCGTGTTCCCTTTGTCCACATCCGTAAACTCTTAATGCACTGTTTGCACACCTTGTGAGGTTTTACGTTTATCTTGATCACCAATTTTTATTTTAAAATATGCAAAATACGCTTGCCTGACAAAAGCGCTGATGGTTGTTCTTTGACTGGGAATGCTAAAACTGCCACATATATAACAAAATGAATCAGAGCTATTTAAGCACTTGCGGCGCGAAATAGTAGGGGCAGACATGATCTAAAGGAAAGGGAATAAGTATATATAGAAATAAAAACTTCACTCTGCTTACTCTTTCTATAGTGACGAGACTCCACTTCACTAATTCACTATAATAGATATACTAATATATGGTTCGACACACAACGTCTCTCCAGAGAAAAAACTTGACGTGATAGAAGAAAACTAAATACAGTTTTGTAATCAGCGTACCGTTTTAACTTAAAAACAGCTAACAAATTAAACTCAACAGATTTTTTTTTTTTAATTGTTCCCCAGTGTAATTACCTGAAAATGATTTTTCTGCAAATATTGTTAGACAAAATTGTAAGTTCACAGGTTTGTCAGATATTCCAGCCAGCGTTTGAATTGCTTCAATCGTTCAATCAAAAGTTGTATAATTTTTGCTTTTTACAGCTTTGACTGCTTTCAACTTTAAAATCAAATATTGCCTAAGCATACCTAAGCAGAAGCAAAGCAGAACAAATGAAACTCAGTTTTTCAAACACTGATTCTTTAATTTTCCCGGAATATAATACACACCCGAATGACAAGATTTGCACGTCCACTAACCGTCACCTTAAACTGCAAGGTTGATCGAATTGCAGCCGATATTTGGTGATTTACCTCTTCTGACACCTTCTCAATATAAAAACAAGTACACGCCTGCGTCATACGAAACATTCTCGCTGCATAAAATGCATTTTTTCCAAGAAAAAAACGCCCAAATATTTTTTCCTTGGCTTTTGGGTTTTTTTCCACAATAATTTTTTCCGTTTAAGAAAACTGAAAAAATATCAAAAAATTGTTTTAAAAAAAAAATCAAAAACTTGTTTGGGGTTTTTTACCAAATTGAAAAGGCAAAAGTTTAATAGAATAAAAAAAAGCTATAGAAAGTTGCATTTTATGACTCACTGAAATTACGCCAAAAAATTAAATTGAAGCAGAGCCAAAAAATCGCCTACAAAATTTTTGGTATTTTTTTTCAAAATTGAAAATGAAAAAAAGCCAAAAAATTTTGCCATATCGGTGCAGGTAATTTATTCGTCAACGAGTTGTGGGCTCAATTTCCATATTAACTTTCGAAATTATGCCAAAAAAATTGATCTATTTCTGGCATAGTTTCCACTTTCTGGTGTGTTTTCTTTTTAATTTGATGTTTGGCCTTTTTTTCCAAAACTCTTTTTGGCGTACTTTCAGGGATCTCATCAATTTATTGAAATCACGTTTCTAGTTATGAAAAAGTGGATTTTCGCAAAATCGGTTCTAAATTTAAATTTAATAAAATCGTTTTATAAAAAAAAAGTTAAAATTTTAAAAATTTAATGAAGTCCCTCTATTAGGTTTTGAGATATTGGCTGTTTTATAAATTACCGTCATTCGTTTTCTTTTATTTTTAAAACTGAGTCTGCAGTATTTGTGGCCCCATTCCAAGTGTTCAAAATACAAAAAAACATATTAAAATCCTTGGAACCATTTTAGAGAAAATTTGTGGTAAGTGATTTAAAAAAAATGTAGGGCAGGTACCGTTATTTAGAACGATAAAGCAAAAAAATAAAATAATCCCAAGAGATGTCACCCAAAAATTTTATAGACAAAAAGAAAATCCGTCGAACCGTTTTGCCATACGGCTCAAGGACAGACAGAAGGACGGCTTTGGTGGACCCACTTGTTTGTCCGCTTCTCTATAGTCCTAATATCTTCCCTCATACTCAGAACGAGTTCGAAATTTTTGCACGATCGCATTAACTTTCTCTTTAGTATACTAATTTATACGAGAAAGCTAGGTAGGTTGGTGGCTGCCCTTGCTACTTCAGCCACAGCTCACGTAGACCAGCAATTGCATCCATTATGTGCGTCTGGGAACCTTTCCTCGAACTTAAATAACCTGGAAATAGACCAAAAGAAAAACCGCTGGCATGTGCTCAAAGTGTAGCTCTCTTAGAAACAACCCGATTTGGTCATAAATCTGAGAAGGTCGTTTAGCTCGACTTAGCCCACATCTACCAGATCATCATAGAAGTATGATGCCCGACAAGTCGACACTCAAATGCAGTAATAGCGGGAACGCGCCGCGCCTGTGGTGTAACTTATAGAGTAAAGAAATATGTTCGTTTGTTTTAGAACTAAATAAGGACTAAAGAATTAAATTATTTTTACAGAACCTTTGTGGCCTTTCTAGCCACACCTAACCTAAAGAACTCTAAAATAAAGCTATAATCAATCTGTACGAAACTTTAAAAAATAAGGGACAATCTTATGCATTTTTCAAATGTCTTCACATAAAATCCATAACTTAAATCCTTCCCATTCACAACCACATACCATAGTATTCCCCGAAATAAAGAAGTCATCAACATAAGTTGGACTATGTGTACGTCCCTAGTGAGGTGTAGGAACAATTAAATAAAATTACCCAAAATATCCTGCTAACTCAGTGGTTTCTACTAAATGCACATTCAGCACACATAACTAACACCTCCACCTACATTCGACTACAACAACAGACCCCACATGATAAATCCCCATGGTCGGCTGAGTGTTTTTTGCCCAAAAAAACAAAAAAACCAATTATATTTAATTCCTTAATTATATCTCGTATTTGCACCGGTTTCACAATAAAATAACACCAGGATAGCATATCCCTCTCCAAACCACATTATCCGCATGCAAAAGGATACGGAGATAATTTTGTTAAAAGGAAAATTAATACCACAGTGTGTGTATTTGCCTACGACGCGACGGAACTATTTTGCCCGAAATTAAATATGATAAAACTATGGCCGGCCGGCCGGCCTAGGGAGAAAGCAGAATTCAATTTGAATGCGTCAGCCAGCCCCAAAGGATATGCCATTAGCTGAGCAATCTTTCAATTTAGGTCATTCGCTACGCTTCAATTAATCGTCGCGTAAAATCTATTAATTTCATTAAACTTTTCACACTTTATGCCGATGGAAAATAGAGGAGCAACTTTAGGTAAAGGTGAAGCTTTTTTATGTAAAAAAAATGCCAAGCTTACCTTTTCCATTTTCATTACTTTTCCATTGTGAGTCAGAGCTCCTGGATTGGGTCGCCTTTTAAGAATAGGAAAAGTTTTTCCTTTGGAACAAATAAAGTTTTTAACGGAAAACTTTCTACGTGATAGGCACCACACCGTGTTCTCCCGATTCTGAAACCATCGCAAGGATACTTCAACTCCATGGAATGTGTGTATCATCTCGAGCATCGCGAATTATATTCCGCAAGTAAAAATCCTCTCGAACATGGTATAGGTATATTTTTTGTAACTTTGCATATCCTTTCTATGCAATTGCATCGTAAAGTCACCCGAAAATTGTTATGAATAGGCAGAAGAAGTAGGTACCCCCCTTCTACGTAAGGACATGCCTTTTAAGATACAAAATAAAAAAAAATTGTTTGAAAATGGAAAAAATTCATTCGAACAATAACAAAGATGAACACTTAAAGGAATGAATACCGGCTATGGTTGTCCTGTTTTATTTTTGTTCGGTCAAAATTAGAGACGAAAGTTTTTCTATATATTTTCCGCCCCCTCTAGTTCTTTCTATGGTGTGTAAGCTGCCACACCCCCTCGCAAACAAATTGAAAACCTTTGTCCTTTTTCGGGTTGCATTCTGAAAAGAAAAACTTTTATAATTTTATTCAAAGTAACGCGAACACTTCCTTTTTCGGTGGTTTTGAGGGTTATTCTTTTTTTTTAAGTGGAGGGTCTGGGGGTTATGGTAATGGAACTGAGTTCGGGTCCTAGGACAAATAGTTGAGCATTGTTATTAGAATGTAATAATTTATCCTTGTGGTAGTAGGAGCTAGGTTGGTTGAGGTTGAGTTTTTTCTTTATGGTTAGTTAAAAAGTTGATTGTTATGTTGCCTTTGCGGCTTTGAGAAGGCCGATCTCCCGCTACTGAAGTCCCGAAAATTCAAGAGGAAAACCATTTCAAACGAGAAAAGGGTAATTATTTCCGAATGTCGTTACATTTCGAGAGGAGTTCTATGCCCAGTTAGTGATATTTGTGGTCGACCTTGTGGTTGCAAATGTATTGCACTGGCGGCGGTGAACATATAGGGATTAAGTTTGAAAGAGGGGTCCATTGCGAGGAAACTGATTGAAATTGTACCAACTGGGAAAATGAGAATGATGAGATAGGATATTTCGCAAAATGTAGCGTGAGGCACTTAATTATTATGCTCTTTTTAGGGTCACGATTCATTCTGCAACCTTGGATCCAGCAGACGTGTTTGATTTTTTGGCCGATGAGCGCTCATTTTCAATAACTCCGGCATTTGACTGGCTTCGGAAGCGAAGGGATACCTTGTGGGGGTGGTGGTACCACTAGCGATGCATTTAAGCGAGACCGCTGTATACCTATAATTCTAGAGAGGAAGGAGAGAAGCTCACATTTGGTTGTAACTCGCATCAAAACAACATTTTGCAATGTCACCTCAATAGGCTGGGATAAAACATTCTTAACGGAAAAGCCAAACCTTATCATATCCTGATCGGTACTTTAGGTTCCAAAATTGTTAACAAAATTGTATTCAACGGCCCAGACTCAATGACACTGCAACAATGGCTTCCGACTAATCTATATTGCGAACGTTTTAAAGACCTCGTAAGGCAATCCGCCAGCCTTTAGGTGGTCGAGCTGATAATTTAATTTTAGCATGTTAATTCATTGAACATGTAATAAAAGAAACCTTGGAGTAAACTTTTTTGACTTCTTTGACTAGTGTTTAACGAGAATAAGCTACACACTCATACGACACCGAACAATTGTGGCAGAATGTCCAAATTTATAATGCTGCAGTTTAAAACAAGGCAGCAAGGGACCAATATTAAGACAGAGGAATCGTAATGAAAATATAGAGACCATGACGCATTGGTAGTTTCATACTGAGCGGGTGATTCGGAAAGAAAATAACCCTAAAATAAATTTCTTCCGCCAGCTCAGTGAAGGTAGGTTCAGCTTTTCAATAACGTTTGGCCAACGCGTCAGCTGCTTCTAAACTCTATAGTTGGACTATTAAACAACGACAAAGGCTACTCTCTTGCTGGTATGAACTTCTGAAGTGTAGGCCATATATTCGAATATTTCCTTTCCTATTTATTGGGCTCCCGACTCGTGAAGAGTTTCTGTCTGAGAAAAATAAGAATAATCTCTCAAAGATTCACTTTAATTAGACTATTGTAAAAACTTTCCTTTTTAACAATTATTCCAGTGAAATTTCGTTTTAAGTGAATTCTTTCTTCTAGTGGGTCCACATGGAAAGAGTGAAATTATTTGCCACTCGAGGTTAAGTTATAGTCCAGAAATGATTTCGTATAATCGTCCTAAGTCGATGTCTGCTCCAATTCAAAATCTCTTAGATATCTCTTTATTCCAGCTGAAAAAGTAGGCTTTGGATACCCTTTGACAGATCAAATTAGGCCAACTTTGACCAGTTGTCGAAACTTTCCCTTTACTGAGTTTTTTGACTATATCTAAATTTTGTTGTTATCAAAGTCAATAACCTTCTTCACTTCAATGCAGAGTACCCAACATAACTGCGGTTCTGCGCGCGAGGTGATCTGATCCAAACTAGTTCGAATCTGATGACACATGAATCCAGCGCCTTGAGAGCGGCCTGACTGTCAGTGTATTTGGTGATATTCCTACCTGATATTCCTACCTGATAGTCCTCATTAGCAGCAATTCCGCAGCCTTAAGTGCATACCGAACTTATGATTGTGTTATTAGAAAGTCGAAGGGAAACATGTAAATCTTTCTTTGTAGCTTTCCACCAGATCACAGCCCCATATGTGCGAATGTGTCTGACGATCTTATAGTATAGAGCCATGGCATCATTGCCGGCTTTAGACCCAATGTCTTTCCTTTTTCATATTCCAGTTTAGTTTTCTATCCAGAATAATGGAAAGATACCTGGCGCTAAGATCGAGATCGATATCCTGAAGAGATATTGCTGCTAGATCGACAAACAGGTAGCACTTAAGGCAATGGAATCACCAAACATCAATTCTGCTATAGCCAAGAACTGTCGCCCAATTCTCAAGGCATTATGCAATCAGAACCTAGTGAGACGGTGGTGGGTGCCAGGACACTACGATATTAAGGGTAATGAGCAGGCGAATCAGCTTGCAAGAATAGGAGGGCTAGTCAACAGTGGTGAGGTTGCTGACATAAAACCTCCCCTCTGCATAATAAAGGCTTCGATTGAGGGAATAATCCTAAGGACTAAGGTGTTCAAGTCTTGAGGGACACAAGGTGTCAAAAGCTCTATGGCCACTTCTCGACTGCAAGAGTTCCAGGAAGTTTGTTAAAATTAGTAGCGATAATCTAAGAATGCTAGTAGGGAATTGCCTCTTGCAAAAACTTGCAAACAAAATCGGACTTTCAGATACAGATATCTGAAAATTCTATGGTGATCTTCAGCCTATTAAGCCTGACCGCATATTGTGTGAATGCGAGGTAATCTCACGTAGTCGTAGGAAATTCTTAGGGAGACACTTCTTTGAAGCTTTGGAGGAAATAGACGGTACAAACTTCAAAGGCATTCTTGGTTTTTTGTAGTGTAGTTTGTAATATCCACCTAAAACCGAATCATGTACGAATTATTTATCGTTAATGTAACCAAAGCAAATGTAGACGTACCCAAAAAAGAAAAAAAAAAAACGTTCGTCAAGTGACGAATTACTTATGCATATGACTAACACCTACACAAAATGGCTAATTTGTCGGCTAAAGGTTACGTATAAAAGAGAGCCAACTCTTTTCCGGTCCTCTTTCTCCATTTTTCAGTCGCATTGGCAAGTTGACCAAACGTGTCTTTTCTAATATCTACGCTGCTGCTATCATTTCTTTTGGGGTAGGCGATATTGATAATTTTAATAAAAGCCAAATAGATCCTAGTACCTTTAAATAAATTAATATTATCTAGGAGTATACTGGATTTTACCGTCAACCCTGCAAGCAATTACAAAATTGTGTTCACGCTAAAATTGTACTAAGCCAAGCCACGTGCGAAATTCATATGGAGTACGCAGACAGGAATATATTTCTCAGGCTTAAATGGGGTAAATCCGTACAATTAAAATAAAGAACACACATTGTTAGACGTACACAATTTCTTCCATGTGACAGCTTGCATTAAAGTCTTGCGAAAATAAGAGAGCCGCCAATAAGTCTGGTGAATCTATCATCCATGGTGGATAAAAAAAAACCCACTTAATCAGTGACACGGAACGATCAAACGAGTTCACGCTGTGCCCACGATGTTTTTTTGCCTTACCCGCTATTCCGCCTGCGAAGCACAATGGTGACGTCACCAAACCCAAAATTGCAATATCCAGCATACTCCCCACAAACACACAGACCAAACAGTCTCGGAGAAAGTCCATCTCTCTCTCTTTGGAATAAACGGATCCCTCGAACAAGCAAGGCGAAGACATTCCCGCTAGCTGCGATTCAGCTTGAAAAGTGCGTCGAAGAACAGTAAAAGGTGTTGAAGCGTAGTGCGGTTTAATTAGGCTTCGTAGTTTTATTTCTCATTTTAATTTCAGCATTACCTGATTCATTTTCTTATACATTCTTAACCAGTATTTTAATAGTTTGTGTAACGCGAAATCTCATCAGAATTCCTATAACAGAATATCGTATTATATATATATTCAATTTTAATTTGGTAAAGTGAAGGTGTATATATTGCGTATATTATAATTGATAAGACGGGACTGGGAGATTAATCACGATTTTGAAATCGCGATTATATTGTTTTATATTTACTTAACTAAAAAGGATATTTCCCTTACATTTTATTTCTGAACTACATATTAAATTCTTTAAAGAAAACAGATTCATTAACATACCTACCTACATATATAACGCAGTTACACACTTTGCATTAGTTCTATATTTACTTTCATTTAAATTATTGTTACTATATATATACCTACCATAATTACATAATTAGCTAAGTTTTTCATTTTCCAATATTCAAATTTATAACTAAACTACGTACCTACCTTAAATATTAACAATCCTGAATTTATACTATAAATCTACATGAATACCTAGTCAGATAAGAAAACTGAGAAAGAAATATGTTAATTTAGATATTTACAATATCCCCAAAAGAAATGAACATAGTTGGTTTAATTTTAGTATTTTTTTGAGTTTGAATAAAATGCAATATCTAAACGGAATTTTGAATTTAGTCGGAACATGATGTGGTAAATGAATTTAAAGGTGAGATTGTCAGGCGATATGAAGGAGTGATCGAAGATGTGTACATAGGAATGAAATTAAGGGTTCATTTGCAAATAATTGTATGGGACGCGAATGAACAGGTGAGATGGCATTTGTCCATCGTCAATTAGGGTGGGTTACCTTCCCAAACGATAGCATAACCAACGAGCTATTCCAAGCTCTTCTGGACGAATGCAACTGATCCATTTAGACGCAATAACTACTTTCGTCATATATTTTTAAATATTTAAGGCATGTGTTTGAGGTGTAGATACTTTATTTTTCTTCTTTTCTTCATTATTATTTCGCACGAGAATTTTTTTTCGTTTTTGTGAGAGCGTACTGCAGCAAGATCCCCGACCATCCGGCGAGCTAAGCCGTACCTTGCCAGCGTGCCAACGAGCTGCATCTCAGCCAGGGAGATTACACCTCGTCGTAGCCCTCCTGACTCTTGCAAGTTGCATGCTTTAAAAGGGAAAGTGTTTAGGTTTTTATTTGTCTACCTTTTAAGTCAAAATTCAACATGTTCCCCAGTGGTCGCAATGGGTCCGCTTCCGTGCCTAGTGTTGTGTGATGACTCTTTCATCAAACCCGTGTCTTAACCTAACCTATCCCATTCTCTTCAACCTGAACCAAATACAATTAGCGGAGGAACTACATCTTTTTTGCAAACCCTTAACAGCAAATATCGAAACGTTTCTTAGACAGATAGGTTTAATATCTGGCGATTTACATTTAGCCTAGCCCCGTTCAAGAAACTATTTCATAAATCCTCTCAGGATACTGTCTAACTCTAGGGAAACATATCAAAAGGCTCAGAATGTCAGACAATATTTCTCGCAGTTTCTGTGATGATACTCGGGCTATAAAAGCGATGTTCAACATTTTAAGCACTGCGAACTTCACCGAAAACAAGGAAGAGTTTAGGTTCTTCTTCTGACATTTTAAATAACGACAATTTAGCAGAGATTTTGATGGGCCATTGTATTAAGGCCTACTCCCCTCATTTATCTCCTACACCTTACCCTACCGACAAAAGGTAAATTGTATTTCTCGAGTTGAGACAAAACAATTCCAGCTCCATCTATCCATGAATACCAATTTAAAGAAAATGCACATAATTATTTCCAACTTAAGACCGGACCTCCATTCTTAAGTTAGTTTTTGTTCAAAACAATTCTTCTTAATAATATTTATTGCACATTAGCTTGCTCATTTTCCTAAAGAGATTTACCCCCAGTGAGTGTGCTGCAATTCGTTTCAATCATGCACCGCACTTTCCTAAACAAATTACACTGCATTTAATTGTCTTGCGATGATATTTCGCAAAAGAGAGTCCTGCAGAAGCCAACGCAACACAACACAACACACACTCGTCCTCTGCTCTGCTCATGCATAGAGTTTTATCAGCGTTTTGCCAACGCATTATGAATCGCACTCGACGATGTACATAGGTATATACTCCCGCACCACGTAGCAGCGGCAGAAGTAGAAATCAGGAAAAAAAGAGACACACACACTCACGCCGCTCATTTGCATATGCATTCTAATTAATTTATGCAAAGCATTCTGCTCGACTTTCTTACTATAATTTAATTTATTCTATGAAATTGTACGCCGCCGCCGCCAACTTCATATATAAAATCTGCCATAAAGTCAGTCAACAAAAGAAAAACCGACTAACAGCCAACATTGGTAAGGATAAATGTAGTTGTAGTCAGAAATATCAACAACAACAACAATGTGCTGGCGACCTTCCACCTTGTAAACTTTCCGCTGCAAGTGGTGTTGAGAGGGTTGGGCGGCTTGTAAGAGGGATGAATGACTTCTATGCATAAACCGGAGTACACATGCGGGTGATGGTGTGGAGGTGAAAGGAAACAGTGCTTCTAGCTGCTAAGATAACACACATTCATAAATTATAATAAAATATGAATTAATGCACTCAGATACGAGTAGGAGTAGAAGTACAGCGAGCGCGGTGGAATAACGCGGGTGCTACGCTGGCACGAGGCATGCATCGTCTACTTCATTCCTTTTCGTTTGGTCGGTTGGTGTGTTATCCTTGACTGGCTTAACTAAGCGCACTTACAAAACACAAAAAAAAAAAACAGCCAACCGCTTGAGAAATGCATAATGCTTTCAGGGTATGATTCGCACTTAACCCTTTTGTTGTTGGGCAAGTCATCGACCCATTATGGGAAATTGTTTAGTAATAGCATTTCCTCTTTTGTAGCAACTACGAACGGTGAAAGTTTTTTATTGGTGCAGGTGCAGGGTATGAATGTTGTTTTGTTGAGTGCCGGTTAGATTTGTACGTCCTTTTAAGGAGACATTAATGGGAAATAGTTTTATTTGCAGGATTGATTAGATAGATTATTGTGGCAAGTCGCGTGGTCGGTCATTGAAAGCTATAGAATTTTTAATTGCACATTCAGTTGAGTTGAATGAATTATGTAAATCTACGCCGGACGAATGGAGAGGGACATTGCTATGCTAAGAATATATGGTTGACTTTCGTTGGAGGGACTGAATTCATTCATAATTCATAATCCCTTATGGGCGCTCTTTTGCATCAAACACGCTAATAAAGCAATATCGTAATTGGTTAAGCTAATGCTAAATGCCTTTTGGGAATTAAGTCCACCATTGTGTTGCTCTTTGGTTACAATTAAAGTCTTTAATAAATAATTGCCAAAGAATCGGGGTGAATGAACGATTACAATCGCACTTAACAATTGCATATCTTGACCATCCTGTTTAAACCTTTAAGTAACTTCTTACTTTAATTGGCAAAACGTAACTTAATAATATACAGTTATTTCTTTCACTGGCCTTCGCTATGTTCTTTGAGTTTTGGTTTCAATAATGTTCTCAAACTCTTTAAGGCTGTGAAGTTTACACCTTTCGCAAATATTCGGCCGCGAGATCGTGAAGTTGCAGAATTTTAAATAAGTAAAGATTAGCTGTTATATTATGAGCTCCAGTTTTAACCGGCTTAATTGCAAAACCTTCCAAAGATCGAACTTTACGACTCTGAAAATCTTGTGGGTTACGTAGTGCAGTTAATGGCACGTCAAGACAACAAAGATTTAAGGCATTGCAGAGCCTAAAACCTATGTAGATGCTCCAACCATCGTGTGAACTAAGATATTATATTTTTCCTACAAATGGAAGGCAACTACAGTGTAATGCTTATTCAGAATAGCGAATTTGAGTTGTTTTGCTTTCGAATATTTGATTGTACTAAATTTCTAAAGCAGTAACCAATAACTAATACAAAATATCTTGATAAAAATATATACGAAAGTATACTCAAGCGAACTCCAACACCGTACCGTAGGTATGAGTAGAGAGGAGAAGTCGCAAATAGTTATCACCAATAAAATATCGAGACTTCAGATAGGTAGTTGAAACCTCCGTAGGCCTGTTATTTTCGAGAAATTTATTTTAAAGTCTTAACAGTTTACAATCTTTATTTAGGGAAGTAGATCCATTTTAGGTTATTTTCCATAAAAAAAATAAGTTATCAGATTTTTCCCAACGAACCCAAGTTCGAATCCGCTAAGGCTTTTCGTAGGGCTTTTCTTCCTGTGAGGCATGAAGCATCGAACTTCTAAGTGGAGATTTATGCTGCTCTAATAGCTGTGCATTATATTGTTAAGAACAGGTAGAGAGGTCAAGTATTTGTGTCTTTAGTGACAGCCAAGAAACCCTTTAATTTTCTACTTTAAACACTTCCAAGTTAGTGCTACAACCTAAGAAGTCTTGATTGTGTTCCGTGGCATACAGGAATCGCGAGAAATGAGATCTACGACGAACTTTAAAGTTTGGAAGGCGATTCTTAGGACCTGAACCTGTGTACCCATTGAGGTTTTGCTAAATATCTAAATGTGTTATGCCCAATTGATACAACTATCTGCGACGATATTTGAGAATGTAAACACAACTCGGAACATTTTCCTCTGCGGATGTCCTGTCGGGAAAAGCGCTGAAAATCTAAGCTTTATAGACTTTCTGAAAATTCAAGTGTTATTTGCTGCTCTGAGTAAGAACTGCTTCTGCTCTGGTAACGTACAAACATTTAAGTCAATGAGGGTAATGGGTCTTGAGTTATATTGTTCTACAAAATTACGGAAAAAGCGTAACCTGTGACGTGTAATATAACAATAGGCCTTCTTTAATAGATAGGTCTAAAGAGTTAGGGGAATATAGCCTTCAATTTCCAACTCTATGGTCCATAACTCAGCGGTCTGGCTGTGCGCTGTTGAGTCAGTCAAATTCCATAGGTCAGGTCCTAGAATAGAGCCTTCTGTTTGTTCTTCCTGGCTTAGAACTAAGCTCGCTTTCGATATATTAGACTAATTTTAAGGAGTTACCACGGTAAGTCGATAATCTGGTATGTTTTAAACAGAGTCTTTACAAATTGCACACAAGCATGTAGTCTATGTACAGCCGAGAAGGTTGTTGAAATGTATGAGTTGAGCATTCTCCCTGACACTTATCCTTCATCGGCAAGCATATTTAAGGGTATTTTTTATTTTTTTGAATCATAAATAGATTAAGAACGCAGCTCAGTTCTAACTCCTTCCGTGAAGTAAGGTTGTAATTTTGCTGAGTGGTATGTGAAGAGAGATTTGACTCATGCGCTCCTCTAATTTTCTCTAGGCATGTCGGCTTTGACCTATCGAACTTTTATCCATTGACGTCTAGATTATAATCAGAATAATTTTATATTGGTTCGCTTCAAATTTCGTAAAGTTCGCCGGGTCGTCTTAGTAAAAAAAATATTTGAACAAGCCTCCCAGTTAGTTTCGGATATATCACTGAGGCCAATGAAAAAGAAGTAATTCTTAAATGTGCCACATTTAACACGTGCCTGCTTCTGTTGTTTTAACTTGATCTTCTTATTACTACACCGATGATCTCTAGTTGTTGTCAACCAAAAGGATCGCATGAAGTCTTCTGGTGCTTAAATTGCTCCTCTTATGAATCGCCTTTTACGGAAAGCGATATTTATTGCAGGTGGCGCTGCGGCCATACACGGGCGTTCAGATATAGAAAATATTTGTTTTAATTGCATCGCTGAGTCGTCAAAGAAACAATATCCTGAAATGTTTTGCTCATCTTAGCAAGTTGCCAGGCGAGTGGTAGTTTTCTCTCTCTCAAAGCCTCTAACCCTCTGCAGTTTCTACAGAAATCGGTAAAAAATTGTTGTACAAGGAACCCATGAGAGTTGCTGCCAGAAACCGATTAAAATAATCTTCTCACCAGTTTATTTGTATCTGATAGAATCTGTGGATTCAGGAGCTATCGTAAGCTCCCTTTAAAACAGTTAACAGTATCAGCCTTTACGCCTCTGCTGTTAGAAAGATCAGCGAGGTCCCTAGCTTAAGTCATTTCATTGTCTTGTAGTCAGTGCTGGCAACTTCCTATACCCATCTTCATGATTCTTTAACATTTGCAGCAGTCATCCCCCTTCTTATGTTTGCTCTTGCTGTACCCTTCTTGTGCACTGGCGACACTGTGGAATACACCATCTATATCTTCTATCCTGTAACTGTACTAACTTTAAATACCACCTCTTTTAATGAAGTCTGCTTTTCCACACTTTCGGCAACTCTTGAAGTTCTCCCCATGCCTAAATATTTATTGCTCCACGATAGATAGAAGACCCACTTAAGATTAATTCCCCCCCATCGAATATGAAATAGCAAAGCAGCGACTTATTTATGCTCTTTAGCTAGACAACAGTTTTCAGTCTAAAAGAATTCACAAATACACCGCCCGCACGCAAAGCTAACATAAAATTTACAACCTCCAGACTGCAGCAACAGGTGCAAGTGTCCTTCTAAACTATAAAAATTGCTCACTTTGTTAGCGCATGCACATGTGCATGTCCTGAGGGAATTGAAACGCCAAATGTTGTTATCTTCTCTGCTTTCTTGTAGTATTCTCCTTGTCTTTCGGTAATTTTTTGGTTTATTTTATGTGAAAGTTAAAAGACTGTTAAGCTAAAGCTATTAAGCAGAGCTACCTGAACTTAACCAGAGAGTAAACACCTGAGCTCAACTTGCATTTTCTCCGAGTTGAGTAACCCCATTCGTTGGTAGGTAAGGTACACACCTACTCTCATAAACCAGCAGCACACAGGACATGACTATGCATCGTAATTCAGATTGGGAAATGTTTCTTTGTCTTGCGAAAGCAAAGGCTCCAAACGGTGCTAAGGCAATAAAATAATCTTTGCAAAATAAAAACAAAAGAAACCACATTTGGGAAGTGTTCTCAAAGAGAACTGTGGGTTGATTCGGTCACCTAAAGATGCATCACGAGGTATGATTCAATCACCACCATCAAGAAGGTACCCCACCTAGGGTGAGGGCAAACAAATTGAGCACCTTAAACGAAGTAGGTTTGGTATATGCAGTAAATAAACTGTTTCCGTGCCGAAAACCCATAACCTGGTCATCGTATCAAAGACTGGTTTAACCTCGTCCTGAATGAGGGGCTATAGTGCTAGTGGAACAACGCCGGCCACGAAATCGGAGCTGAGTCGGCAAATTTACGGACATATGTCTTGTTGAGGCGTTCGCTTGAGGAAATGCTAGAGTACTTTTTATATTCGCCTTGCATGCAAGCTTTGTAGGTTGAAATGTTGCTCTCATTGAGCGTTGGGTAATTTATTCGAATTACAAGCGAGTGTCAAGAAATTTAGATCCAATTTGTTGGATTTCTAGCTGTGAATTTTAAAGGCTGGCGAAGTCTTTCTTCGTAAGAATACGGAATCCAGATTTTATGGCACATTTAAAAAGTATGATTCATTCGTTCTCCAAAAACAATCCTTACTGCAGCTATTTGCTTTTGCTATCAGAAGGACCACTATCCATCAGCCACCAAAACATCATTCGCATTTCCTTTTTTTTCCACTCTCCCTTACAGTCCGACACTTGTCAAATCACTGGCACAATCCCGATGTTAACTTAACCAATAGGTATGTACCGCCAGTCTGTTTTGTCAGTGGCAGAGTAGTACATCGTACACCCTCCCACTTCTCCTTTTCAGGAATGCTTCTGAATAGATTGTAAAGTGTAATTCATGCAAGTACAATACTCTTGCAACAAAACTGTATTTATGATGTATGCACTCGGGCATGCACTGCAACTGACGACAGTTTGCCTGCTAGGATTCCATTCCATCCCCTGGACTCATATCTGCCAGTAAACAGCACTTTCCGCGCCCAACATGAATATAAATAGTAGGGAAAGGGGTTGATGGACGATTTTAACCGCACATTGTCATTGTTGGGCTATGACGTATAGCTTTACTTTGAATATTTGCAACAATAATTTCTAAAGTGGTCCTGTTGCAAAAGTAGTAGTCGTTTTCATGAGTTGAAAGCACATGCTTGATGGAAAGACATTGGCAAAATACCAATTTTAAACTTTGATCTTAACCCAAGGTCAAGCATTGTCTCTCTTGGATGGTATTCAGCTATTCTCCTGTCAGTTTAAAAAAGGGAGCTACATTTGAAGGAAGTTGTACAAGAATTTAGCAAATCAACCGAAATTGGGACCTATACTTTTTTTGGTTTTTGGTAAGCGATTTGGAGAGTCTCTCACTCAGGAGCTCTTTGTAGTCTCTCGCTACACCAGGTGTACTAGGGCGTCCAACGTAGAATTTCTTCTACTGGGTAGTTCGCAGACTCGTACAGGGGAGCTCGGAATCTCCCCAACAAGAAAATTATCAGAGTCGACGTTTTTCTTTCAGGAAGTGTGCACGTTCATGATGTTAAATGCGTACCTCGCACGGTTGATTTGGTTGGTGGGGCGGCCGTCAGGAGAGCGCCAGGTTGCTGTTTAAATCCTTAGACGAGGAAACAGTGCTGCTATCGGTAGACGGTAGCCGTTGTCGTTTCGAAGAGGCTGTGCTTACCCCCTAACCCGCCATTTGGCATCGTGTTCCGGACAGGCTCCGCAGGCTCCTCCTATAAGGTCATAAAATTTGTCCTTTTGACCCTAGCACAGCAGACCGGTTATGCCGGCGCTAGTAAGCCAATTCGGGGATGAAAGTGCTGCCGTTGGGCCATTAAGAGTTCATCCGCCACTAGCTATTTCTCAACATAGTTGCTTAGTCTTGGAGATCGCCTATAAACTTGGGATTCCAATGTGTCCAATCAGCTCAAATATCATAATACTTAAGCCTAACTGGAACTGTGGACGCCACCTTTGACCAGCATCTTTAGAATTCATCCGCTGAAAGTGCGTTTAAGGGGGTGCAGAGGAAAAACTAATTATCTGCGGAATTTAGTTGAAACTTAAACTAAATAATCTGCGATGCGAATAATGAAAAACGTATTTACACTTGAAGATGAAGGCAAAAATTGTGCTCCTTAGTCCTCCGTACGACGCAAATTTCCGCAATCTGTTAGGAGAACTCAACAATGAAACAACCCGTCAAAAAAATAACTACTCCGTGTTATAGACTGTTATATTAAATGTTAAATGTCTAACACTAGCTGCGAGATGAAGCTCCGATCTGTGGCCACATTTTGGAATAAATTTTGCAATTTTGCAATGTTGACCAAAAATCAGCTCTTTGCACCTTAACGACTGGAATGCAGGTTCAAAAAAAAACACATACCATATGGAAGACATTGATCACCCGTAACATATCAAGAAATTCAATATTTTACAAAGACAGGCAGAGTATCCCCGTTTAGGTTGGTAGGAGCTATTTCTCGCCCTAGCCTTCTTAGAAGTCATCGAATGAAACTTAATTTTAAGGATGACGATATCTGTAAGGGCTGCGGTGACAAGACTCATTTCTCTATCACTTCTAATAGAACATCTAGAAGCTAAAATATGTTCAAGAACTTTCTATACGTCGAAATGGCTGGACACCATAGGATGATCAAAAGGTTAGGCTATACCCCATTGAAGACTGTCATAATGGTTCCTTAGTATGCCGAAACAGAGTTTTCACATCTAAGCCAGTTTGGGTTAATCTAACCCAATATATCCGTGGGCGAATTGAATGTAACGTCAACTGTCTCAAAGTAAGATTTACCTTAGTTACAAAGACGTGTTCGTGCTATGCTGTTGTAGTTGCATATAATATACACTGCTGTTTCTACGTCTTCATTACACGTTCCAAAGATATTGTCTTGAGCTCTTCCTTGATCTTGCATTGTTCTTCCCAAAATCCTACTCCTATCTAGGCAAATGTAGGAGTAGAATGACATAACGCCCTAAAGTTTTGAATGCGTTTTGCCCAGATGCAGTGGCTTAGGATCATCAGTGGATTGCCACAAATCACATCTAATCCAAATGCACTATATTTACAGGAGAAGCTTATCGTGGTTAAAGTGGTTCTTTTTAAAAACAAGAAAAATAAAGATCATAACGCCCCCACATTACTTCATCCATTTTGCTCTAATTTCGGTGCCCGCCGGCGATTGAACTTCGAAAAAAATCTGCAGACCTTTCGGTTTTAGATTACTCTTTCTACTTCATAATCTGCATTAATGCTGGCTAACATTAAGATTTTACAGTGATTTGAACTATGCCTGCTTTTAAATGACAAGTGTTTAATGATTGGGTTTCCTTCAAAGATTAAGACTGTTTATTCCTGATTACCTGTACTTGGTTGAGTGTTTGAAATAGGATGCATTCCAATTTAAATAAAGTGCACGACTGTGTCATACGAAACTTTCTCTGTACATGAGATGGGTTTTGAATCGAAAATGAATGTTGACAAAATTTATATCACTTTTCAGGTTTTGAAAAATTAGATTTTCTCAAGAACAGTATCTACGATTTGGATGTAATTTCGCTCATTGGACACATTTAACATACTTATTCAAAATACAAAAAGTTATCAAAATCGTTAGAGCCGTTTTTGAGAAAACGATGTTAATCTAAATTTAAGAAAATCGTTATATGAAAAAAAAAAATTATACGCAGTTTGTTCTACTTAAGAGTATAAAAATATTAAAACATTTTTTTTAAGTTCCCTTCGTTAGTTTTTTAGATATTGGTGGTTTTATAGATTACCGTTAATCGAAAAATTTTTCCAAAAACTGAGTATGCAGTATTTTTGGCCCCATCTCAAGTATCCTTAGTACAAAAGAAGACAGACAGACAGGCAGACCGACGGACGGCATTGGCGGACCGACTTTTTTGAACTTCTCTATAGTCGTAATATCATCCCTTATACTCAGTTTGAGTTCGAAATTTCCGCATGATCGCAATAACTTTCTCTTTAGTGTACTAATGTATACGAGAAAGTAAAAAGAGTATTAAAACACTCCTTAGATGCTGTTTAACTTAACTCTTCTTAGTCTGCTTTCATGCCCGTCAAACACCTTCATATTGACAGAGCTTTGAATTTATTTTAAGACTTAGCCTTCGTACTCCTGTGTAAAATTTTAACGCAAAACCTTAAGGAATTCATAAACATATTGTAGATGACTCAGATGACTAAATAAATTCGTTAAAGCTTTTTATGCATAGATACGGTGACGGTGCTTTCTGTAAGTCTCGATTCCATCCACCAACTAACACAGAACTAATACCAAAGTCCCATTTTCTTTTCAATTACAATTGCCAGCATCAACTGCCTCCACCTACTAAATTAGCCCCATTGACATGTTCCTCCTGTAAAGCTGCCAATTAAGAATTATGCTGACAGCACACTTTCCAAGTAAATATCTTTTCAATTTAACTAAAAGCAGTCTAACGACTCCATCAAGTGCTGTTCTTGCTCCAATAAAGATTCAAATTGAACCCATTCAAGTGAAAAACGACGAGGAAAAAGTCTCTTCATTCTCATAGTTATTTCAGCGATTACCATTTGAATTGGCCTAGGACCGAATAGGTCATTCCCAACAAAAAAAACAACGAAGACTCCATATTGAATCTAAAATAAACTCCATACCTGAACTAAATGCCCCGACATAAGGTATCTACAAATTTTCCATTTCAATTACACAAGTTTAAATAAAACTGGAATTGGAAAACCGAATCCAAAGTCAAAAGGGATGAACATCCTCTCGAATGCTGCTTAATGTAAAACTGCCACCGACCTCTTCCATATATGAATAAAATAGATAAGGAGCAATCTAATGCATCAGCAGCTGTGGAGAAAACAGCCGAAATTCACTCACTGGATGGATATCATTCTCTCTTCAGAATTTTTATTATTTTTTGTATTTCCATTTAAGTATGAATGTAGTAAGTGCAGGATATTCGTATATATCTGTTTCAGCTCACTTCGTTGGAAATGATATCGAATATAAGCCCTACACTATAACACCATTGATCTGACGACGACGACGAATAAGAAAAACGTTCAGGAAAAGTTGGGCAGGGAACAGAAAAAAAATAGCACGCGCAACCTAAGCAAACGGGACACATATCGACCCCCAACGATATTGCGAGAAGGACTACCTATAATACTCCCAAATCGAAAAGATAAAGTCAACAAACAGAGATCCGTTCCTTTTCGGCTTATTGGGTGTTTGGTTCCGAAGCACATAAGTACACATGTAAAATTTAAATTGAAACGTGAATGCAATACGAAAAACGTTGATGCCTGCAGAAAATGGATTGGATATGTGCTGGTCTGGTTTGGTCTTGGGGCGGCCGCTGACTGGTATGGGTTCGAAATTCGAATTGATATGAAAGAAACTCTCAGCCAAATGCAGTTTGGACGATTGAACGGAGTAACTGGCCCGAAAAGTCGTCGTAGTCGGCGGAGATATAAAGTTGTTGTTGATAATAAGTGTTTTTTTTTTCTTAGAAAAATAAACAAATTTTGTGCAAAACCAACTGGTAGAAGGTAGTTTTTATGGGTTCTTATTGGAATTGAACGGTGAACGATAAGAGTGGGTTGTATTTTTGGGAATTTTATGAAATCATCAATGAAATGTTTAATTTTGGGATAAAGGCAGTTGTATCTAAATGGACGATTAATGTCAGTTTCATCTTGTCGTAAGTTTATTTAGTTCCGGGATGAAGTAGGAGTATGGTATTTAGGAATACTTTTTTTGCAAGTTTTAACTTTGGATTCGATGGCAGACCAAATAGTATTTCATTAAGGCCTTTTATCGAGTGGATCCCATTGAACGGGGAACACCACGTCGGATAGAGTTTTGACAAGCATCTATGATCAACAAAATTATCCTTCTAGTTCGGAATTAACAACCAACAAATTTTTTTTTTGTACCGAGGATAGCAAGCGCGTGCTTATAGTAGTGTCGGATTTTTACTGGCTAATAACACCACCCTTCTATAGAATGTTATATACTGCAACTAAGATGTAACTTAGTAAGCAATTTTTTTGCTTTCGCGCGAGGCTTCTAGTTTCAGCTTCGGTTGTAGTATTTCCGAGATTTTAGTATAAAATATTATATATCCAACTGTGGTTCTGTATATTCTACTGAAGTAGTAAATTTTAAAATCTTGACACTCTTGAAGCCCCAAGGAATCCAATAAAAATAAGTATGGTAGTTCCCAACTCAAGTTATATATATCAAGTTTTTCTCTCCATTTAAACGACGGGGTTATGGTCAGAATTATAGGGATCACAACCCTCCCACTTCACTGCATTCCTACTGGTCCGCCTGTGGGGTTCGCCGGTTCGACCTCAAAAATATCTCCTAATTTTGAATCACTTCATCATTGATGCCAATCAAATGCTGGTGTTTCTGCATTTGTGTGATGCAGGAGTTTTTAGGACTGCCTCCCTTACGCGATTGTAAAGGAACGTTGATTGCCATTGCCTTTTTGACGGGGTTCGTAGGATCTCTCCCTTGAACATGACAATACCAACTGAGTCAGTCGTGCTTTAATTTTTTCGAGATGGATTCTTTGACGTGAGGGCTTCTTCGGATTTCGGAAATGCTAATTCGATTAAGCTTTGTTACTCCTGCTGTCATTGGAAGTATCTTCATCTCAGTTGAGTCAATCATACGCTCATACTTTTTGTACATAGGCCAGCATTGTGAACCGTATGTGAGCGCCGAATGCACAACTGCGGTGTAGAGCCTTCCTTTCAGCTTAGAGGACATCTTTCGTTCACAGAAGATGGCAGAGTTTTCCTGTCACTTCATCCACTCTATGCTTATACGATGATTGATGTCGTCATCAACGGTCGTGTCGCTGTTGATCATTGATCCAAGATATTTGAACTTTTTACACTTGGGAACTATCACCCCATTCAAATAGATGTCTGGATTGGGTTGGCTTGGCAGTACAGGCACTCTGTTTTTTTTTTTTTTGGCTCATGCGAGTCCCCTCCAAAACACCTACGCCAACATCAAGTACTCGTTGCAGGAAAGTCTTATCATCACTTATTATCGCTCCATCGTCAGAAACATTAAGGGTCCGTCACTTTTCCATTTTAAATTGCAAATTAACGATTTTGTGGGCATTGAATGAAATGCTATATCTTCTGAGCATTCTAAAGCTAAATATACAAGTTTTTATACGAAAACAAATTTTCGTGTGAATGTCAATCAAATGTCAAGTATCATCAAGTATCAAGTATCATCGACTTTACAACAATATCTGCGACAAATGCCTTTCCACATTATTATCTCATCTTCCTAAAAGCATGTCATGTGAGATCAAAACTCAATAGAAACCTGTCCTTATGTGTGAGTCATGGTATACCTAACTATGATTTTTAGGACGGACGTGCATTTAGGAAGATTTTTTCCCAGTGTTGTACGACGTAGTGTTGGAACGTGTGTGTATTTATAATGTGCCGAAATAAATTGTTCGTTGAAAATTTGATTAAACCGCAGGCACGATTCAAATTTAATGTCAATCATCAAAAAGAAAACATCACACAAAATATCGCGATTGTGTGTCGTCGTCGTCATCGACGATTTAGACTCCTTTTCATCCCCGTATAAAGTCACATCGCATCGTTCAATTGGTTTTTGGGTTTTAGATATTCAATTCATTTTTGAGTGCATTTATCTGCATTTTATAGGAACACTCCTTCATGCAGAGGGTGGTGTTGCAAAAATTCTCGTGTTGGCGTTTTGTCACGTAGTGAGTTTTAGGAAATTTTTGTTTCCGCACAACCAGCCTGACTGACATTATGCTAACAACTTTGTTTTCAATGAATCGCATTCAAATTCTAAACATGGTCTGGTCACAATAGGTTAACACTATAATGGGGTTGACTGAATTTGTTGGCAAATAAAATTACTACCGCCTGTGGAAATACCTATGAACAGAACTTTAATTGTCCTTTTGAGCGTATAAATGCGTGATTTAATGACATATTTATTTGTAGTCAGAGATGCACCATGACCAAGGTGACCATACGTCCCGCTTTCGAGATTTGTGTCCCGCTGTCCCCAAGAATGAAAAATTGAAAAAAGGCCACCCCATATGGATGTATGTTTCGTTCATTAAACTCAATAAATGTTTATTATAACAAAAATGATATTGCTCACATATTGTCCTCTAATGGTTCCAATGATAGACAGATTGCGAAGAAAGATATAGTTTCACGAGCTCTTCCTTTTAGCTTGGCACACGTCGCATCTCAGTATTTTTTTCTTTCGTTTTTATTGTTGACGTGTTTTCTAAAACACTGAAACGCCTAAACGCAAGTGTACGTTTAATATTAACTTACAAACTAAGTATCCGTTCATAAAACAGATCTGTGTCCCCACAGACGTCACGTGTGAAAAATGCCGTATAGATTTCAGCATTTCGCATGGTGGTGCTAGTGATATCGAGAAGAGTGCCGTGAAATAACGCCGAGCGAATTAACGCCGAATTTTAAAAACAGCATGAAAGCGAAATAACACCGAATTAAGGAATTCGGTGTTATATCAGAAAGACAAAGTGAAATAGCGCCGAACATTCCTAGTAAAATAAAGCCGAATTTAGAGCAAAGGCAAAAGAACTATTATTTTCTCAAATTTCATAGACTTTTACTATAACATCAAATGAATTTGCTCATTGAATGCAAAATTAAAGGTATTTATTTTTGTAAGTTTAGGAATCTCCTTCAGCTGTATCCGTGTTCAGGGCTTCTAGACTTAGACGCAAATTAGTAAAATTTGGAATTTTTTTCAAATTTGTAGACTGCCTACTGGGTGAAGATGTTATTAAGTCCAAAGAATTTATAATGTCATTTGATGGGACCTTCCAAATTCTTGAAGCCGAACTATGTTTGAACGGTTATACAGGATTGTCAGAAAAATATTTAAAGTTTAATACCCCAATTCTTTGTCCAATTTGCAGGCAAACCAAAGTATATTGTTAAACTCTAATTTTCTTAGAATTTATTTCTTAAACGTCGTTTATAAGTGATTAACATAGGTTACCATATACGTAACTCAAAATTAAGTAAATGACTATAACTTTATTAAATAAAATAAACTGGAAATAAAATGTTGAAGCTGTTTTAAATATGTGCATCTATTTCACGGTATATTTTCAGGAATTTAATTCTGGAAGCAATTAAAAATCTTTATCTAAATGTCTTTATGAATCAAAAGCGAAATAAGGCCGACTCGGCGTTATTTCACTCTGTCATTCGAATGTTGAAATTCGGCGTTATTTCACTGCACCTCGAGAAACATTTACGGTCAAACATAAACTATCCCATAATGCTAATAAAAATAATGCCGCTTCAAGTTCATGGATGCTCAATTTCTTTAAGAAAACAGATTCACCATCTTCCAAGGATTTTGAAGTTGCTGCAGCGGAGGGTGCGTGGGCCTATCACACTGTACAGGAGAATCATCGCTTTCGCTCGAAAGATTGTGCATCTAGTAGTACAGACATGTTTCGAGCAAAAATTTAAGTGCACCAATACAAACTCCGGTACTATTGTTGTGAATGTACTGGCGCTATGGCAACAAATGAATTGAAAGAAAACCTGCGTAAGGCTAATTGTATAACTTTATTTACGGATGCTTCAAACCATGGCTCTACAAAATTATTCCCTGTCTTAGTACGCTAACCATACCAAGGAGTACAAGTAAATGTTTTGGAGGCCAAACATCGGATATAATAGTTGATTATTTGTAAAAGTGTTGACAAGAAAGCTTAAATAAAAAATTGTGGCATTTTGTGGAGATAATACCAAGTCTAATTTTGAAGGCAAAAATAGAAAAGGAGCTAATAATGTTTGCGTGAAATTGAACACGTATCTTGGAAAGACACTCATAGGTAAAGGATGTGAAGATCACATATTCCACAATGCAATCAAAACTTCTGCAGATTGTCTACCTATTGATTTTGAATGCATAATTGTGAAAAATTATTAAATTTTCTACATTTATAGCGTTCGTGTTGAAACACTTAAAAAATTCTGTCATGCCTCTGACACAGAATATAAGAAACGTCTGGGATACAGTAGAACTAGGTGGCTTGCGTTGATGCTGGCGCTGGAAAAAGTATTGCAATTGTTTCAGCCTTTAAAAAACTATATTCTGAGCATTGGTAAAAGTGCCCTATTATTTTGAAAGATTTTTCAATGGCGAAGTTACAGGAAACTGGTGCAGTCAATGAGGACAACGTAAAAAATGCAACAGCTGAGTTTTGCAAGACGATTAAGGAATATTTGGAGCAGTCGTGTCAGTTTAACTCAGAAGTTGAAATTTTTGATTGGACTAACCTGCCGAAAGTCCCCTCTTGGGAGGAGGTTCAAAAAGTGATGGACTTCCTCAGCAGCACCCAAGATGCAGGAGTTTTGGTGAGTTTTCACTCATTTTAAATTACATAAAAACTCAAAAAGTGACGGATTGGAACATCGATAAAATAAGTGCTAAAAATCGTTGGGTGAAAGTATTTACCCACTTTCATACTATAGATATATCTCACTCGAATTTTTTTACAATTGTTTAGTACATTTTGTGCCTATCATTTAGCAACGCTCCTGTTGAAAGGGTATTTTCTCATCTGGATAAGATATAGACCTGTGAAAAATACCAGTTGGGAGTCTCGACCTTGAAATCCATTCTTTTAGTAAAGAGTAATATAAATAAATCGTGTCGGCAATTCCATGCACATTTGAAAACAAAACCTGGTATTTTAAAACAAATTTGCTCATCAGAAAAGTATAAAGAAGATTAAATTTATTTTCGTGGGCTACTTTTAATAACCAAACATTAAACATTAGCAATATCTCATATTTTGTTTAATTCTTATACATTAATTCTTATACATTAAAATTAAAAAAAAATTTTATTTGTTACTTAATTCCATGAAATAAACATCAAACTTAAAATAAACAAAAAAATGTCTCATATTTTGTTTACTTGTTATACTTTAACTTTTAAACGCAAAAACAAAATACTTTAATTTTTCTACTAATTCATGTGAAATATATGTACATTAACATTACATCACATATTTTGAATAATTTATTTGAAAAAGTAAAAAAAATATGAGTTTTGCCGAAAGAAATATACATGTCACCCGCTTTGAGAGAAAAAATGTATGGTCACCTTAACCATGACTGACAATATTGGTGCTCAAATAAGGGCCCGCTCATGGTCGGTATTCCAAAAAGAAAAAAAATCTATACAAAAACCATTAACATCCTTAAACAATTTAAAATTATCTCATTAAATTTCATTTCATCGTGTCCGTGTGGAAACAAGAAAAAAACTTTAATTGGCAAACATTCAGTCTTTTTAGAACATCATCGTCCGCTCAATCGACATACCATATATAGAAGGAAGAAAGCACCAAAGGTAGCAGGTATTTCGATCCCTTTTTGCATTTCACATGACACAACGACCGATGCAACGACGACGGACGCCAGCACCATAGTTATGCAAACACCAAATTATTTATGCTCCCTTTTCCATGGTACCCTCATCAGACATAAAGGATGATACTTGCACACAGGTTAATCTTTCTAAAATAAAACGAGTGGTAGTGTCTCGTCTCTCTGTCATACTAACTCGAAAAGCTCACACATAAGAGATGGAATTTTTTTTTTAAAAATTGGTCTAGGAAAAAAAATAAAAGCCCGTCCACACACTTAACCATAGATATGCAGGATATAATAGTGCAATGGTACCCCGGAGAAGGAAGGCATTCATCAAATGTCAGGAAATTCGCAACAGGTGTACTAAGTGTAAACATTTATTCGCAAACGATAAGAGCAAACGAGGACTAGTCAGCGGAACTATATGATGGGAAAGCAGCAGAAATTATTCACACTTTTCTCCGGTGCAGATGGTGGTGAACCTATTCTCTATGACTTTATCTAAAATTTGTTTCATTATAGAGATTATACTTTGTTTTCACTTGCAATGTGTAAAGTACTTTTAAATCATGGACTCGAATTAAAGGTGAATCGGTGAAAGTCTATTCCAAACGAAGAAGGAATGCTGAATTTTCTATTATTTGCAAAACGAGTTGAATTATGCTTCGATTCCACCGAGGATTTAATCCAGTTGAAAACGAAAGTGGGTTCAGTTGTTAGTGCGTTGGGTATAAACTAGATTCTTTAATTAGAAAATCTTGGTTAAAAAACGTAACCTACCTTAAATTTGTTCGCACATTCGACAAATGTGTCATGTTTCGAAACTATAATCTTAAATATCAGTAAAATATTGAGGGATTAGGGCAGGGGCCACTTGTATTTCTACTAGCCCCCCTGCATGAGAGAATGCAAAAAATAAATAAATATTAGGCGTAAACGGCCCATACAGGACCTAAAGCCTAGCTTCTCGAACCATTGTGTGTGCGAAGTTATATTTTTTGACACGAATAGCGGGACCTACAGTTTAATGCCGATTCCGAACGGCAAATTTATTTTTGAGAAGCTTCTCATGACATTTCTTAATCTTGGATGCTTGTCAGATTTTCGCAAGAGCTGGGACAGGGAATACAAACTTTCAGGTGGTACAGGTCGGGATTTGAACCGGCGACCTCTCGCTTAGTGGTCCAACGTACTTTGCTGGACAGATAATTGTTGAATAAAAATTAATTTTAAGTGCATATAACCCCAAAATTCAATAACTAGACCTTCAATTAAAAATAATTTTGAACAAAAAACTAAATTTTAGTGGCGGAAGATGTAAGTTTGTATTTCGCCAGCGTTTTATTTGAATGCCTTCGTAGGCCATCTTCATTTGTTTTGCTTCGATTCTCTGTTTTTTTCTAAATCTTCTTTGTACACCTTTTGTAAAAAGGTCATGACTTTTCGGTTAACGTCGGCGAGAGTTATAGATTTAGCCTGGTATTCAACGAAAAATCTTAAACTATAAGATCCTTAAAAACTATGAGTTTGCCCTGTATCTACTTAGAGAGCACCATTTCTTTATCGGTCCAGCGATTCTCGAGTTTTAGACCGCCTTACCCCGAATGAACAATTTTATGTATTGAATTATTTTTTTCAACGCCATCTTATGGAAAATTGTCAAAGATTAGTACAATTATAATAATTTAATAATTTTTTTCTTTAAGAAAAACAAAGAAAGGACTTTGCCCTGTATCAACTTAGAGAGCACCATTGCTATAATGGTAAATATAAAATAACTCTACAGCGCTATTTTCATAGAACCTGCCTTTAGACCTCTATATAAAAGGAATGAACGATACCTAACTACATATATCAGCCGAGAAATACGTTTCTCTTTGTAAGGCAGGCGCCATTTTTGACAATGACATTTGAAAGATTGAAAAAGCGTTTTCCTGTAAGTTTTTATTTTTTCAAAAACGCCTCGAACGATTTTGGTCTGTTCTTGTATTTCGGAAAATTAGGTTAAGAGTATTCAAAACCGTATATTATGTATGTACATTAAAATCGTTAGAGCTATTTTTGTGAAATTATTTTTAAAACTTAGAAAGTGATTTTTAAAAACAAAATTTTACTTTGGTGATGGCCTCTTCCAACCGTTTGAATAATTTCTGAAGCTTCTTTTCATGTCGGGTCATATACTCTATTTATTCAAATACATTGACATTTCTTCGACGGTAAAATTGATCTCGTCGGTAACAGAATTTATTTGTCTATTTTAAGCGTACCGCTTAAGAGAGATTTTAATTCTTGCTTACTCTTTTTGCTTTAACGCGATTGCCCCGTATGTTTTTGTCTTCAGCGGCTCCCGGAGTCCTCACAGTACGTGGACGGCCCTATCTTTGATAGTCACGTACTAAAACAAGAAAGCAGCGTCCCGAAGTCCGAAAGATAATATGAGTTTGATTCCAACTAATACTTTATTGTTTGCAATAAAATTCGTATCAACATTTTTATTACTCTACTATACTGGGTAGGTAATAATATATATTTAAAACGTGGTTGTAATAGAGTAGTCCACTTAATAGGTTTTGCCGGTTAAAAAATGTGGACCTTTAAAGGCTCCCTGTATGAAGAGTGCTTCAAATATTTTGTCGGTCACTTAAATATAATATGGATAGAATTGATAGATATTTGCGTTGTAGAGCGGGTGGTATTCAATATTTAAAGGCTATCCAACCAAGAAGTAGAGTTCCTCGCATAAATTTGTAGAAGTCAGATAAACTACAAAGCACTACTAATCCATATGTTGGGTTGCGCCCCAGTACCGCTTGAGTATTAATATTAAATTAAAGGCCGCTTCCATTTGTGCAATCATTTTTTCCCGTCCTAAAAAAATAATATTTCCATATTCTCAACATTGAAAGATATACGCTACGAAGGTTTATTTTTAATTTGCTTGTCGGTGTGGTTCTTCGAACTAGAATTCTCATAGGGTTTGCTTAGGAGCGCACTTCCTATCGAAAGAACATTAAAATGCCAAGAGTTTAAGGCAGTATTCCTCTCTTGTTATGGCGTCATACTAATGTAGATTTTACTGAGGTTTAACTTGATTATGTATTCTATTTTAAGTTTACCGCTCTGAGTAGTTTGATATCCTAAGTAATAACGAACAACATCAATAATCATCATCATGGGCAATTTTCCCATCAAAGCTACAGTTGACATTTGATATCAATTTTTATGAGATCACATGTATCTAGGTAGAAGAAGGCTCCGAGATGGAGCTTCCTTGTCCTGGAGAGAGCAGGGCATGTACGAAGCAGGTTAGGAACGTTTCTCTCTCCTCTTCGTCAATGCAACTTCTGCAATAGTCGTTTGAGAATGCACCAAGTCTTGCTGATTGTTTACCTATAAGACAGTGTCCAGAGATGGCATCTATTAAATTTTTAGAGCATTTCATATCCAGCTTAGGCCAGATCCGTTTTGTCGCTAGACATGTGATACCACTTGGCTACCTTAAGTTTGTTTCCTCTATAGCAGCCAGGCTTAACGGTAATTTACAACGTTATATTATATAGTATTTATACCTAACTCCCCTTTATCAGGTGAGAGAGGTATCGTGGTTTCTAATTTGGCGAGTTAATCAGCCTTACAGTTCCTAGGAATGTTTCTGTGCCCCGGCACCCAGCAAAGATGAACGTTGGACACGATATTAAGTTCCAGGATCTTATAGTTTCTCCATGTCTTAAGTCAAACTTAGTTGTCAGACTTAATCTCTGCTCTCTGAAGCGGGTTAAAGTGAATTTAGCTTTTGTGCGTATTGTAACGAGCCATAAACTTATATTTTAAAAGCTTAAGCCTGACTGCTTTAGTTTGTTAAGTATACAAACAATAATTTCGGAGAGTTAATGCTAGACTTCTTCGACGGATATTTTGTGCGGGGAGGGCGAATGGAGGACAAGATACATCCGCGCACTCTATGACCTGCACCAAGATCAAAACCAAGTCCAAAAACCGTCGCTACACTAGCTCGGCCACATCGAGTGAATCCCAGCCCAGGTTCGAGACGACAAGGAAGACCGAACCTCCGTTTTAAAGGCTGTCGTGTCTCAGGCAAACTCTTCATGGGTCGGGAGTCCGATAAGCAAAAAACCGCTAACTACACCATTTCCACCCGTACTTCTGCGAATGGAAGCTCTCTTATGCCTCCAATATAAGTGCTTCCAAATTGAATTGCGTAGTAGTAAGTTCAGTAGATATTAAATGGATAAAACAGATGGTTTCCACTCCACAAAAAAGCATCACTGTCTCCTACGATAATCTCTTAAGGTGTCTTAGAGCAAATTTGTTACGATAGAAATATTCAAAAAACTCTTCTTATTTTGAATTCGTTAGGTCTTCCTTATTTGCAAAAATGTCTGCTGTACTTTCCAGTTCCTAGCTATATTACAAGGATTACATATTCGATCTTTCTCATATAAATCTGCCTGCGATAAAACCACATTTAATTATGCACACGTCCGTCCTTTGGAAAACAAACTGAATTCGAAGAACATAAACACAGATAATATTGCCATAATCGATCCACAATGATTTACAATCCAGGACACATCACTTGGCTCCTTCCATCAAACCACAGAAAACAACCTCTTCTCCCGATGGATGTTCATTTCTCACAGACTTTCATAAATAACAGAAACAACTAGGACGACCGAATGTACCTTAAGAAATTCCAAAAACCCAGAGATATCTACTACCATTTTGGAAATTTTAAATACACTCCACATTCAGAGCAGAGCTGTAAAACTCATCCAAATGCTACATGTTCAGTGGCACTCTTTGAATGATATATCCTTGCTCCCGGATCGTGTGCTCCTCAGGATTCATGAATGCATCGCTCTACACCACAGCATCATGCATTCAACAATTTATGTGCACTCTCAGAATTCTTTAGTAGGTGACATCCAGTGAATAAATTGAGCCTTCCAACTTTCCGAGCAACCTTCCGTTGTTTACCCCGTATCTAGCTACATTTAGGACACAAATAGACGGTTCTTCATTTCACATCGAGAGGAGGCTGCTTTCACAGAAATTTACTCCCAAAACATAAAGAAAAAAAACCTCATTTTGGTAGATATATTCAAATTACACACCAAGTGCTAAGTAAGGGGGTAGTGGGTGACGGAAGTAGAAAGATACTCATCCATATCTTTAGCATCTAGACATATAAATTGATTGAATTTCAATGGAAAGAAGAATTATGTTTTGCGAATTCAAAAGAATCCTATACCATGTTTCCATCTTGCTTTAATATTGTGGCTGAGTTGAGCACTCACTGCTCGGAAGGCAGATTTACGACTGCTAGGCAAGTGATGTGAGCTGCCATATAGTTCTTTCCCTTTGTCTGTCTGTCCTCGTTTTATGTCGATGTCCCATAGCTATAGTCGGGGACAATTCAATACAAATCAATAAATTCATGTGTGTGTGACTTAGACGAACATAGTTTATGTTTGGCGGGATTTATTAGACTTTTTTTTGCGCTTGCACCGGCCTTGTACTTTATACTCGGGGATGTTGCGGGGAATATGGAGCTGGCGAGGATGTCTACATCTGATGATGGCGACGATATGAGAATTTGTTTATTAAAGTCATAACACATTTATGGATGTGTGAAGACGGGAATTCAAAATGTGAGTGGAAAATAAAATTGATTTCCTAAATGTAGACGATATGGCACGAACCGAGCTTTTATGACATTGGCTAGCATTGGCGATAAAAAGGACATAAAATTGGTGTCCTTCAAAAAAAATTGGTGGACACTTTTCGGAATTTTAAATTTGAGTTATGTTATTGGATGTGGTCTAGAGATGAGTAATGCAGAGTTCATATTTAAACTTCTTATTAGATATTATTCAAGGGTGTATTGCACTTAAAGTTCGATCTCTTACATTTGCATCAGTCTTACGGTAAGCTCTAAAAGTATCTAGCTTTCTATGAAAGTCGTTTGAGAATTCGCAAAGCCTTGTTCCATACTCGTCTATGAGACAGTGTCCTGTGTTAGCACATTTCGGATCTATTTTGTCCCAAGACATTTGTTTTGACTAACGTTCTCTTAGTGGCGTAGAGCCTTAGCGATATGCGATGCGGGATAAGAAGCGATTTATATTTTTTCATCAGATTTTTTTTAATCTGTCTAAGGGCCCAACCCAGAGAATACGTTACGTGGGTTTCGTCAAGTAAAATTTTGAAGTCCAAGTATTTCCCATAGAGATAGGACCCGCCGAATTTTAATCTAATATTCTCTTAAAAATTCTTAAGCCGCTCTCATGTGTACGGCTTCGAAAAACTACGACAACAGTGATGATGATACTATTTTTCACTAGCAGAATATAAGAGTTATTATGTCAAAGTTTCCCTCAATCAAAGTGCTTAAAATTCATAGCTGCCAATATTCCAACAATGGAAATGATTACCTCAATTCTAGAAAAAGAGTAAGAAGGTTTAACTGCTCCGGGATCTCCTCAAAAAACGATAATGGTCTTAGGTTATGATATCATTTTTCTCTTTAATCGCTATATATCGCCATATATCGTCTAAAACACGCTACAGTGGTAAGGAGGAAGGAGTGAGAAAGTCTTAGTATTTTAGAGACCCCATCCTAGTTTTTCATCTGTCAGTTTAGAAGTGAATTGATGTGTCCTGCATGAAAGTTCCCTCATTCCAGAATAACTGAAGTTGTGAAATGGTGTACCTAGTCCTTTTTTGTTGAAAAGAGTCCCAAATTCAGTTAGTATGAAAGAGTGGCCAATTAAATTATTTGTCCACCGTTTCTCTACTGCATAAATCGACGGATGTCAGACGAAACATATATTATGCTTTTTTACCAAATTGACTTATGCTGAAGTTAAGCGTTAAAGATAAGTTTAGAGTATTCAAGGTCATAATAATTCAACCTTTCTTAAATACAAATTAATATGTACGGATGACCGAATAGAAAATTCTAACTTATTAAAAATGAAAGGGGCTAAAACCGGTCAAAAGTGCGAAAGATGGCTTCTGTAAGAAGATTTATACGGCGACTACCTGTATAAGACTGTGTACCTAGACTAGGAACATTACCGCCTTGTTTATAAAATTTTGTAAGTACTTAAAATACGTAAAGGTATCCCATATAAGGTCTCTTAATAAAGTACGATTTTTGCAAGTAATCCTGAATTGAGCTTTTAACGATGGTCTAAAAGAAGAAAAGAACAACCCCAACTTGAGATACCAGACTGCAGATACCAGACTTTATAAAAAAATCAAATTGCAGGTTTGGAGTGATCTGAAATCCCATTTAGAAAAACGATGGCTTTTAACAATGAGGAGCATAATGCTTAGAAGAAGGTGGTGAAGATAATAAAGAGTTCATGAGTTAGAAAAGAAGACGTTATTGTGTTGAGGCAATAGAACGAATCTGATGGGGGCATAACAGGCGTTCGTTCATTTGGAGAACAGCAACCTCCAACGGTGCCCCCCCCCCCCCCATTGATGGAAGACGTCTTCAGAGATTTACAAGTCAACACCCTTGAAGACGATATAGAAAGTTCAAGCAAACGAAAAAAGCCTAACGATTTGAGAAAACGACCTCCCCAAACTGATCTTCTTGAGAAACATATAAATATTCAAGTCATCTTCGTAATGTCTCCTGCTTGTCATTGTTTTATCGGTATTTCTACCACAAGTGCTCAAAAGAAATTGCCAGTTGCATTCCACCCCTACAGCAATTCAACCGCATTACTCGCCATGCTAGAAATGTACATCAGTTTACCCTCAAGCCTGTATTCGGACGTACAGTGAAATACAAGGATTCGTTTCTTAACCGTACAACACGAATGTGGAATGCTCTACCACGCTCTATTTTTCCCTCACATTATAGTTTATAGACATTTAAAACCAACGTGCATCGGTATCGCCTTTTTTCTAATCCTTCACTTCCCTAATGCCCGCACTGTGTCACTTCATCATAAAGGTATCCAAAATCCCTTTAGTAACAAAAAAAAAATTCGCGAAATAAGCAATACCATCCATTTTGATAAAACAAAATTGTGTTTACAATTTGTAGGCGCTGTGCTCTCATCAATAATTACAAAACAGCTGATTTCGAAAATCATAAAGTTAGGGGTGCAAGTTACTGTCCATTAATACCCCAAGGTATTTATAGTGATGAAGTGATTCAATTTGAAACAGGTAGAACTACGAACGAAATTACATTTACCACAACTATGTACAGGCAAACAAAAATTTTTAATAATCATAAGCATGGAAGCACAAATTAAAATCATATACAGAACGTTACTTAATAAATATATTGAAGGACATAAGTTTTGTTTCATCGCTAATTATCAGTTTATGATCCGTAAACCATAGTCTCAAGTTAGATTATAAGATCATAAGAAACAGCTAAGTAGCAGTATCTCTATCCAACTCGCTAAATTTGTGATGGTAATTACGGCTTCAAGAAAACGATGTCCCAGATAAACGATATCGACTCACAATGGTCGTAGTTTCCAAAAATTATGTGTACCATATATATTCGTGGAATGTGAATGCACGCACTGCACTTAAGGCCTTGCTCAATCCTTTAACTACCTACTTCTAAATTAGTGCTTCAACTCCAGAATTAAATACGGTTGGAAGACTAAAACTCTGAGTCTTGTATGATTTACAAGTCATACTGCATTCCCGCGGAATTAGATATCCGACCGAACTGTCTCGTTTTCTCAGCAACCAAAGCACCAAAAGATGTGCTAGATCAAATATGTCTCCTGAATTAACTGGACAATGCATGTAAGAAAGACTGACAAACATCAAAGTCATGAAAAGCAGCCCAAAAATAAATTGACATTAAATCAGAATTTACACTAAATTAAAATTTTTCACTGCAAAACATCACAACAAAAATTTTTTTTGATTTAATTGTAAAGAAATTGTCTATTGTGGAGCTTTGTTCCAAATATAGGGGTCATATCTGCCAAATCTTGAGGTTATCCACAATTTAAACACGTTTTTCTCGAAACTGTGTTTTCAAAGTCGGTTGTCAAAAGTTCTCGAAAACCACTCAAACGATTTTGATGAAATTTTACACAGATCTTCGAGATACAATTCATGAAGGACTTTTTTCTCAATAAAAACTATTTAAAAAAAAATTTGGAGCAAATTTTACCAAAACAAGCATTTTTTGTAAAAAGACCTGCCAAAAATCCAATGTTCACTTTTTTATACCCTATCCTAAGGGTATATTAATTTTGAGACATAAACACATAAAAATCTGACACCATGCTCCGAAATGGTTAAGTGAAAATTTGTTTGAAGACGCTCACTGCCACGCCCCAATTCAGAAAAAAACCGTTTTAGAGCTTAAGTTAAAGAGAAAGAGTGGTACAACCTTCACAAGATATGTAGGCACTGCCCTCCTTTATAAGTTTATCATACAAAGTTTTTGGCCGCTCCCAATTTTTGGGGGCGTTTTTTCAATAAATAATTTTTTTTTTTTAAATTTAATAGAATGAAATAAAATGCTAATGATTATTTCTTTTGGACATATAGGGATATGGAAAGGATATCATACTGTTCACCCCAAGCGGACTATTGCCTTTCCTTATGTATATATTTCCCTTCGTCCAAATTCTAGTTTATGGTCTTAACTAAAAAGCAATTTTTGTTTTCACTTCTGATGATCCTGTCACGAGTTCTACTCTCAACGCGGAGGCACCTTTTTTCCGAGGGATCACCGGAAATGACGTCACAATGTATATCTTTAAGACAGCAAAAAGTTTGAATAAAATATTTTTTTTTTATATCAAAAAAAATGTTTGAAAATATAACTTTTTTTGCCCCAAATAACCCATGTAAGCCCTTAATGTTGATCAGTAAATAATTTATTTGCTTGGCATAAAAAAAGTTCCACTGAAAGGCTTAGTAACATATACAAAAGTAGGAACCGCACTTCTTAGATATTTTAGACTTAAACTCGATGAAGGATTCTCTTGTATAATACATAAGCCATTCCTTAAATTCCAATTGCCCTTTAAAGTCTTTCCAATCCGTAGGCCAAACATTTTTTTTAGGCTTTGCTCTACTTGCTGTGGGTACATTTCCCCATCCTTCCCACTAAGAAAATCTGACTTCTTTTCATTTAATTAGTCTCCAAAACTAAATTATTTACTTACAAGGAATCGCTCTCAAGCAATTCTCTACCCTTCCGTATCATTCTCGTGTCACATTCGTACACATTCTTTTTCTTATTTCAGTGACAGTTACAAGGCACAGTAACAGTGGCATAAAAAATAAAACATAAAAACAACTCCAAAGGAAAACTAAAACAATTTCCTTTTTCCTCTCTAGAGTTGTGTTAGAAAATTAAAAGGATTCTTCAGCAGTGGGCAGGGAGCAGAATAAAAAAAAAAACTAAAACAAACACACACATAGGCATTCATACATTATATAGAAAATCAACGTTGTGGAAATCCTAGGAAATGTTGCACACTCGATCTCTTGCAGCAGTACCAGTAGCATGTCGCTGGGACAAACGAGAACGACGACGATTACGAGACGTCGAGTGCAAATAAACGTCGCTCGACGCTACAAATGCACATTTCCAACCGAAAGCAAATGGATAAATCGGTCTCAGTTCTGCCTGAGGTACCTACCTACTGAGGTAGGCCTAACTCCTACCACCACTCGTCCACCAGTGCACTGGGGCATGGGCCAATCCCCGAAAACCAAACGATGTGGATCTATACCCAAATGTATGTATGTCCACACAAAACGAAACGAAACCAAACCAAACCCTCCAATAATACTCGGCCATAGGCTAAAAGTGGCCTCTTTCCCTGTGCGCCTATACTCTAGGTATTGTATACAGTTGCTCTGCCGAGGACTAAACGGATGGATAGCCTGCAATCTGCATGAGGCTCGCTTTTCATTTCTCATATTCTCGTCGGATAGGCCATAGGAATACTCTACTCTACCCAGCTCGGATCGGCTCGGCGACTATGTGGCATTTTTTTGTTTCGACGTCTACTCGTTTCTTTTTTCGAGGTTTGTTTCTGCCTCGCTCAGCACCAGCAGCAGCACCAGTAACAGTAACATTAGTAGGAGGACGAAATCTTGGCATTTGGCCAGAAACTGTTTCGGGGGATCAAATATTATTATTCTCAGCCTACTTCAAACCGATGTTACGTTCGTAAAATCCTTGATGTATGGCACAAGTTACGTGGTAGTCCTCCTTCACCATCATCATTGCATGCTGTGTTTTTTTGTGTGCATATGTATAGGTACTTGCCTATATGGGGGTGGATATTTATCGATAAAAATGGCTTCTGCCTTCACACCAGTAGCCAAATGAAAGAAAAACACGTATACAGACACACCCACACACACAGGGAGCAGTGGAGATCCTAATGTTTATATCGACGGTATACTTTTTGCCTCCTTTTTTGGCTACCCTGTAGATGCGAAGATGTGCAAATTGTACATTCCTTCGTTGGTGGGGGGAAGCGCCTCTAAATAGGGTGCAGGACGACAGGAACGAGACACCGATTCTTAATATTTTAAATATTTGATTCGTCTCTTGGATTGCGGAATGCAAATCACTTCGAAGGATCTGGTTGAATATTTACTTCTGTGCTTATGTATGAAATATTCTTAGGGACGCTTGAAGGGATCTCTCTGCCTCCGAATTGAGTTGGCTGGGTAGACGTTTAGGCCTACGGGGACTAAGAAACTTCAACCGAAATCCGGATTATTGTTGACCTTATTCTGTAATGAAGTCATAAAGTTGGACTGTCAATTGTTAGTGTGTGTGTGTGTGTGTGTCGAAAGGATTTTCCAAAGTTTTTAGGTATGGTCGAGTTTTAGAATTTGAATAACGTTACGAATGCTGTAAGCGGTAATTGTGAGTTGAAATACAAGAGGATTATGAATGTTTGTTTGTTTTTTTTTTAACGGGAAGATGGGGTGGGAAAAGTTCAACAACAAAAAGTAAGTTAGATTAGCTTGACGTGGAGTGGTTGCAGTGGGCTACTTCTATAAGTGCGCTTTAGACTACTGACTGAAGAGTTCTAAGAGAGACGCATCTTATTGAATGTTATCGGCTTCTGATTTACTTCGTCCACCAGTCAATATTGAAAATCCTTAATGAATACGTGTGAGGCATTATCACAGTTAAAACCAATAATCGTTTATAGTTTGGCATGAATCCGATAGATGGCGCCGGCTTATTTTTTTTCCAGGAAAGTAAAGTGCAATCGCCTAATGTAATGGTTTGGATAATGAATATTCCGTGCATGAAATACTGTCAAGTCCGACAATTTATTAGCCCCTTGCTTATTAGGCTTAGTACAAGCTACAAGTACTAAGACTTACGAACTAAGATTTGTATGGGAAAAATTGGGAAGGTGATCCAGTTTAAGGCAGGCATTGCTGCGGTTGAAATCAAAAATTGTAAGCTTTGATAATCAGCATACAGGATATTGGTTCATTGGGAAAAGGTGCCATGGGTTGCTAAATAAAAAAGAGGTGGACAACGTAAATGACGAGTGTTAGTGTTGAAGAATAAAGATTTTAGACGGGAGATCGACAGATTCTGAGATAAGTCGATGAATGAAGAGAATGTCTGTCATCTCCCTGCCTTCTTCAATAGAATTAAAGTTTAGAAGTTTGAGGCGGTTTTAATAGGGAGACAATATAATAGGGGGTCGTTCTAGGTTAAACCTCGAAGAGAAAATCGAGCAAACGACGTTGAATGATAAGAAAAGGTAATAGATTGACATTTGGTAATATTAAGCTCTTACACTATAAGAACAGTTTTCTATGTAAGAATATATCGTTTTTAAAAATATGGGTTCAAAGCTTAGAACAGACTAATAAATGTGATATCCTATCAAAAACCTTCCTGAAATCAATTACAATTACATCGACTTCGTTGCCATAGATCAGAGATAATGCAAAGGAAATAGACACGCCAAGGTTTGTAGTAGTTGGCATGCACTTCAGGAAACTGGATGGACTTATATTGAAAGCTTAAGGCTTCGTGTAAAATACTTTCGAAGAGTTTGGGTATATGAAAATGTTTAGCAATGGCACGATAGTTGGTTACTTCGTTATTTAATCCTTTAATCGTATCGGAACTATGAAAGAGGGAGAAAGTTCTCCTTGTGAAAGAGATAGATAAAAAAGGTTACAATGTTCGGAAGAACTATTTTTAAAGATAATGGCGGGGATAATGTCTGGGCCGGGCATTAATTCATCGTTAGGATTTTGTAACTTAAATTCGATAAGAGTTTTGAGAGAGAAAAGGACCAAAGGAGAAGTTAAGTAGGTAATTAAAATAAGAGTGGTCCGGTACGAATGAGTTATTAATAAAAGATTGTTTGAAGTGGGTTACAAAAACGTTGGCAATGGTGAGTGGATCGGTTGAAGATTTTTTTACGAAATATTGGGAGGTAGGATATCGCTCGGATTTTCCTTTATAGTTGACGATTGGTAAAAATTCCTGGGAGTAATTTATTAGAGTAACTTCCGCATTTATAAGGTAGCACAGGCAGAGACAGACAGTTGTAAAGTTTGGTAAATTGAAAGTAAGCAAGTTCGAATAGTCAGAAATGGTGCGAAGGAAACCTGGCCATAACTTATTCCTTTTGTTCTGTAAGGAGCTAGGTCTACGATTATACCAACGATAAGTAGCTAGATTTTTAATGTTATTAATTATTGTTTAGAGCCCAAAATCGCATAGTATATACGTTTGCCAAAATCGATAGGAAACCATTTAGAAATTGTATTTTATTCCATACACAGCTTTTCAAAAAATATTTTGATGTAAAATTCGTTACGAAGTATAGAATGGCAAGATGGACGGGTGGCTTTCGGATCTTACAATCTACACAGAGGTATTACAATTGACCCGCGTAGAAAATGCAGTTGTAGAATAAGGGCTTCAGTTCTGTCAGAAAAAGCGAATTGAATAATATAGAAAAGATACTCGAGCATTTTGTTTCTCAAAAATTTAAATAAAACTATTAAAACATTTAAATCTAGATACCTATGAAACTCCATGCCCAGGAAATCTCTAGCGTATCGTGAGCCATAGTCACAATTAGAGATTTTACCAATGTTGATTTGACTTTGATGGGTACACAGTGCCCAGTTTGTATAGGGAACGTAGTGCACCATACACCATTTTTACAGTCGCAGTAATTTAATCAACCCAACTTAAATTTTTGTCAAAGTACATCCTTAAAGACGTTTAAAGACGAAGCTTTTGGTGCTGTCATTCAATACGTCACGTGATTCACGTTCGAGTTTAATGTAGACAAAACAATGTTAGGCTTGTGAGTTTTTCATATATTCTAAAAGTGTCAAAGAAATCAAATGAGTGCGCGTCGCTCTGTCATAAAGGGCACTTTTGACATCAAAGACTTTCCCCATCGTCATCCTAGACAAACAAACTGATTTGTCAGCGATAAAAAAAACTAGATATGACTCCGTTTAGCTCTTCTCTGTGAAGATGCAGTCATTATGAGGCTTTAAAATCGATAAAATGTTAGTCAGCATTGGACTGACTTGCTCCTGGAGCATTTTGATGTGAGCCTGATGGAATACAATCAGATCAGTTTCAGGGATCTGCGGCACAATGTGGCAGGAAAAATTACATATGCTTTGTTCAGGAGATTGGCGCCTCCTTAGTTGGCGCAGTTAAGAAATAATCGGTATAATAATATCCCGAGTTTCCTTTTCACTTTGTTGAACTTTAATTTACCTCACTTTTGGTTCGGTGGACGGAACTCATAACATTCTTAGTAAATAATAGCTATATAGTTTGCTCTGTCAGAGGTATATTAAGAGTAAGCTAATTATCACACAGGCCAAAGTGCGAGCATGTCATTATAAAATATCGCATGTCTACCAATTTTGTGTTTTAATACCAAACGGTACATTTTTGTCCTTAAGCGAAGGAAGTATTTTTCCATAAATGTATACATATTTTTTTATAGTAAGTCCGCAAAACCTATTACAACAGTCTAATGCTCAGCTTCACATTGACATTCTACTGCACACAATAATTGTGGTTCAATTCATTTGGTTGTCATTATTCAATAAATAGGTGCGCAACATTCTACCAAACGACATCATATCTCCCACATTTCGGTTGATTGCATTCGAAAACCTATTGCTGATGATGGTATTATAGCTCCCATCCAATAGTATAGAAGTTGGTCACCACTCATCGATGACGAAATGCCAATGCTTCCAATGTTACAGTCGACAGGAGCCACGCCCCTATACGTTGTCAACAGGGAATTAAGTTCCAACATCAGATCAATGACACATGTGACCTTATTTAAAGTATCCTCGCACCTCCTTGTTGGTTATACGGCACACAGTATATTCAGCCAGCACTGACGCTTCCCCCACCCAATCAGATCACAATGATGGCGTAGGATTTCACTCCCTGGTCGACGAGACAGATAAACCACAATATCTGTTCAGTGGAGCGATTGATCCGCGAACGCCGTAGAGTCGCACTTTAAAAAGAACAAAAAAATGGTACCAATTGAAGCGGAACTGCTGGGTCTGCTTAACCATTGGAATGGTAAGGATCGATTTGAATTTTGATGCGATTGGCTGTGGTAAGTGATGAATCGAGGGATGGTTTGAATGCTCTGTTTGATATCTTGAGAGAAGCATTTATGTATGACGACAATGCAGTTTTGAGGACGTTTTGAAGTGACCCGAATGAAAAAGAAATGTGTTGCTAACTCGTTAGAAAGTAGGAAATTATATTGAAAGAACTAAATCATCGCCTGGTAGGTGTAAGGCTGCTCTTTCATTTATGTTTACTTCAGAGAAACATTTCAAGTGGCTTTGCCAAGTGCATCCTTGGACTACATCCTAAGATATGGTTCCAGTGTCCTCTTTAGGTAATTAATTCTGTTGTCAGAAATTTTAATTAATCAGGCGAGTAGTCCTACTGAGACTTCGCGCAGGACTTGATAAAATCAAATACGCCCTCAAAGTTCACCTCAAAATTGTCAGTGTAATCCCAGCCGTTGATTAGGTAGCCACTCGAAATATTACGAAATAATTTCTTTACCAGTTGGTATGGTTTCACAATTATTCAGCAGAGTCCTTTTCAAACTGAACGACATTGGCCTTGTCGTGTGCACTCAAAAATTAAGTTCAGTAATATCCACTTAGACATACTTCATACCAGAAGCACCTTTGACATATCCGACCTAAATTATTTAAAAAAAATATATTTAAAGGACACTATAAGGGTGCTACTCAAAGATTCCTTAAACACTGTTCGACTGCAAATCCTTGCAATTACAAAGCCAGCGGTGCATCAATGCGGGAAGTTGAGCTTTTTCTTTTTTTGTTTTTTGTGGAAAGATGAATATTTTTTGTTATTTGTTTTGGTTAAGTTTATCTTTGCAGTCAGTGTCCAGTGCCATTGCCCGACACAGATTGCCTAAAAGCGACGTTGCGAATCATCGTGCGATAATCTGTACGGTGCCCCATCCAACCGGATGCCCGTTTCAATGGATGCTATTGTCCGGAAGGTACGCTGCGTCGGGATGATACGTGAATATCATTTAAGGGCTGCGTATTTGCCATGGTGGATTGCTTGCAACAGCCAAATATCTTACATACCTACGAACGTATTTGCTGTCAAGGGATATTGACATGGCCGGTGGGCAGATGGATGGTTGTTTTGGTGAAGCGAAAATAGTTGAACGGAAGGAAGGACTTTTTCCAGCAACACATTACTCAACTCATCATTTAAATAACCATCGCTCTTCAGACGCCTTTCCAATTTAAAAGTCATAAACCAGCAACAACAACATCCTCCGCTTTGGCGTTGCTTCAATTCACGACAGCACAGAGCCTAACATCTCGGATCATTATTTAAGAACAAACATAAAGTTAACATTTTGTGAACAAATATGTTCCACATTGCAGGAACTATGGGCAACTAAACCTGGCTGCCATCCAATGGTAACTTTGGAATACCCAAGGATTCAATGGGTATTATATCCTTGGCAGGCAAATTTTACGAAACATGAAACATATCTAACATACGATAGAAAGAGAGAGATATATATAGATGGATAGAAAGTGAGATAGTCCTTAAGGGTAGCCATATGACTAGGACGACCTTTGCCGAAAAAGTTGCCATGAATAGATTTAAACAGACCGTAAATAGCCTGATAATGCTTCCTTCAATTTATTTCAATATTTGCCAAACACAAACAAACACACACAACTGCTGGGGAGGAAATAAACCGTATTCGGTTAGCCACATGGTTGGCAACGGAACAAAACCCCAGTTCGAAAATTTTGGGTACAGTACAGAAGGCAGAAGCGACCATAGCTAGAGAGCAGAGGCATACAGGATTAAACGCAAAAACTTTGCTTGCTGCTTCTGCACGCCATTCTCATTCAACATGCATGCGCTACTTATTGGTGCTTGCCGGGTGTAAATTGAATGTGTACATTTTTTGTTTTAGAGTTGTGGAAGTTGAGAGTCTTGGCTCAAGTCCATCGAATTTGATTTTATGGACGAAGGATAACAACGTTAAAGCAACAAATATCATCCTATATCAAGTAGTATTCCGGATTTAATTATTCGGCACTTAAGGGCTCATGATATGCGACTGCGGCTAATCGCATGTTATTCATATCCGTGCTAGTTTTTTGCCCTGCTGTTATTCATAAATTTATAGAAAGTATCTAGGTATGCATATAAATTTGTTGTTGCCCAAATTTATTACGTTACGTTATTTTGAACAAGAATTTAAGTGGAAGGAATTGCTGATTCACACGAGGATGATGATGACGGCACACCTGTTAGTGGAAATTAAACTCAATGGGTGAAACTGTTACTGTTACCTGCTTATGCTCGTTGGCGAATTATTGTAACAAAAAAGAATTAACAACAAACATAGGAAGCAGATATATCTTGAAAGCAAACCATGGCAGGTTTTCTGAACCGAAATTCATTCGGCTTAATGCAAGCTAATACAGTATAAATAAGTTAAAACCTAAAACTTAACTAAGTATTAACAACTAAGATTGGTGAAGGAGATCGAGTTAAAGGCAGCAGGTACTGCATTTAAAATCAAACATTGTGACGTTCGAGGTAATTTTAAGCAGCAGCAGGATATTGATTCGTTAAGGTGCGATCAGACGGTCATCCTGATAAGTTTGGATGACCGTCTGATCGCACCTTTAAAGCCGTTAGAAAGGCGGTGTGACAACTACGGACTACGCAAATTGCGAGGGTGAGTGTTTAAGGAAATCGAGTTGAACAGAGACGCACAATCAAAAGAACAGTCAATAAATGGATGAATCAATGAAGGATGTCAGCTGCATCTGTATACGTTCTACCTATACGGTTAACATTAGGAGGCAAGATAAATCGGTCGTTCCAAAATAGACCTCAAAGTACTCAACGTTGAATACTTTTAATTCTGGATACGTGAACACGATGGAGTGGACACCACGCTTGACTAGACCACGAAAGACGATTTTTTTTGTCAGAGGTTGCTCCTATATGATAGAGCGCTCAGACACAACCACAGGTCCATTGTACTTCCATTTAGACACCTTAAATAAATGAACTTATTTTTTCCGTCTTCATGAGAAGGAGCTTCAGTAATGACGAGCTTAGATGTTCGGCACTCACCACGTCAGCCCCGAAGATCCGCCACCTGATGCGAGCATAGGCCGGACAACTGCAGAGAAAGTGTTCTGCTGTGTCATCCTAATCACCGCAAGCAGGACAGGTAGTGGTATCGCTTTAGCCCAACGTATTTAAGTGTTTAGCAAAAGCTTGGTGGCCCGAAAGAACGCCTACAAGCAGCCTACAGTCGATTCTCCTCAGATAGAAGAAAAGATGCTGACCTTTTGCAAATGTCGGCGCGCAATAGTTTGTTCTGTCTGCATCCATCGCAGTGACGCTATCATTTCCCTGGATGCCAGTGTGACCTGGGACCCAGACAAGATTCACTGTATTCAGCCCTCCGATCAAATTCAGATAAATTCCAGCACTAACTTAGACGAGGTAAGAATGTTTAGCTGGGCTTTTAACGAAAGGCGATTGGTATAGCGCTCTGGTGACGTATGGGTAAGAGAATTCTTAGGACCACCTTTTAATAAAACCTAGTGATTATCTCATCAATATGAGAACTCCCTGTCATACCAAATGCGCGAAGTGTATACGGTATGCCAAGGTATAACGATGGATATATGTTAACCGTGTTGTAATTTGAGACTTGGCTATGCTGAGTGCTTAACAATTACTCTGACAGCAAATAGGAAAACTGTCAAGATTTTAGAGGCTAGAGTCTTCCTGTAAGGAAATTAGCTTAAAAAATTTCGTATCATTGGCATATAGGGACTGGGAGAAGTGTTTGGTTACCTTTAATAAATCGTTTATAGTAAGACAAAGAGAAGGTGGCACAAATATCTTCCTTGTGGAACACCCGAAATGAGTAAAAAGGGGTTAGGACGGAGATAGCTAAAGTGCTGGCTTCCACTTCACCGAAACAGACACCGAAACAGACACCGAAACAAATAAAAAAAGAGGCGTGGCAACCGACCATAGATTTTGAACTCATTCTACAGTTCTAAAATTTTACTTGTCGGTAGTTGTTTTAAAGGCAAACAAAGATCTATATAAAACAAATTGTAAATATTTTCCTCGAAAAAGAACGTGTTCATTCGGTCAAAATTCCTACAATTTTAAAATTTTCTAAAATTTTCATTATTCTTTGCAAAAAGTATTGAAGTCACTCCAAAAATATAAATGTTAAAGAATAGCCAAGTTCTCTTATACAAAAATCGCTATTGCCCTACAAGTCAGACCCAGAAAAAGTACTAAGATCTAAAAATGAACGCCAAGTTTTTATTGTAATTATTAAAAATTTCAAAAATAGTATTTGTACTTTTATACTCGGCAAGTTTTAAAATTTGAAGTTTTGAAGAGGTATAAAACACATGTGTAAAGAGCCCCAATTCTTACGATTTTAAAAACTTGACAAGTATAAAAATAAAAATACTATTTTTGAAATTTCTAATAATTACAAGAGTCCGCACAAAATGTTCCGCTTGTCCAGTTGCATCATTTCCTTAGCATACATGCCTTAGAATGACAGCTGCCTTACCAATCTCCGCTTTGGATCGGATACAGCTTTTTGGCAGACGACTCATCGCGCTACCAATTTATCGATTTGTTATCATGCCTGGGAATTAGACGTATTTACATATTGTCGTGCCAGTTCCCCTCATATATATAACTGTTACAGCAAACTTCTTTTCGTCCTCTTTCTGTGGCAGCTTAGTTGTCCGTACATGTTTTGTTATTAGCAGCAACGTGCATTTGCCTATAGCATCATCAGCATTTAAATTAGCTGATCTCAGTTCTTCACAAAAGCATTCACTTGATAACACACACCTTCTACCTTGTCAAACTCATCGGCAGGCATTATAATGCGTTAGCATTCCCATGCTTAGTGGTTGGTCGGGACTTAATTGCATAATTATAGGCTATAAGCATCACGGCCCAGCCATAGGCTATAAGCTCAGGCGGCATATTGTCATTATCAGAATTAAATAAAGTTTTTAAGGGCTTTTTCTTGGAACTTGCTTTTTACTAGGTCTCAAGAATTGAAAAGAAAGCATAACTAACTAAAATAATAGTCACAAACAGCACATACCGGACCTAAAGCCTAGCTTCTCCAACAGGTGGAGCAGCAAATAAAACCTTTAAGTTGGTACGAGCCGGGATTTAAACCAGCGACCCCTCGCTTAGTGATCCGACGCACTTAACCACTAAGCCACTGCAAACACTTAAGCGCACTACAAAGTAGTAATGGAAATCAAGCCCCATTATTGGACCTTGAAAACATTCTCAACAGGCTATTCTTGGAAAAATAATTTGCGAACAAGAAATTACCTGCCGGAATGCGAATTTAACAGGGCACGCATAGGTTCTAAGTAGTTACTTAAGCTCAGAGGTAGTTTCTGAAAACTTTCTGCGCACTTTCACTTCCAAAAATATTATCCTGCATATTTCGTAATGAAGAAGAACTTAAGCAAAATTCTCAGCTTGCATTCCAATGCATATCCTTTTATTTCAAGCGTCCTGCTGACAAGTCTGTCGGATAGCCAATATTCGACCTTAAACCTTGCGTTGTGAACAAAATACGGAAAAGTCTCCACTCCAATAACAGGTGGGACTCACTTCTAATGGATCCCAGAAATTACGCCAAGTAGTGATTTGGAGAAAAGACCAAAAAAATGCGAAAAATTAAAAAGGAAATTACACCAAATTTTATGAAAAAATAGATAAAAAGTTATATGGAATTAAATATCCTGCACCGATAGGGTTTCTGTGAGATAAAACTTTTTGGCGTATTTCCTTTTTAATTTGAAAAAAAACTTAATATATTTGTTTCCCTGGAGGTCTTTAATATTTTTTGCGTAATTTCAAGGAGCATTCATAAATATTTAGCTTCGTTTACTGCAAAGCAAAGAGCACATGGGTTGAACGCTTCGCGGGAATAAGGGATTTCAACTATCTATTTCGTAAGTAAGTTTTAGTTTAAAAGTCTGTCTGTTGAGTTGGTCGGTTCCACCACAAAAAATACACAGTCCTCACGGCTTCCGATCACTCATCACTTATTCTTTTGATTGATTTGCAAATATTTTGCACAGTTCTAATTAAAAATTATCACTAAACTCATGGGTACCTTAAAAGAATATACAGTGGTGGTCACGAAAATAGAGCCACACTACGTGATGCATACTATCCTTCCAGAAAATACTTAAGACGCCCTAAAAACCAAGAATTTTCTTCAATGTATACCAAGAAACCCGTGAAACATGGGCCTCATTTCCTTGATATGGTGTTGGTCCAATATAGTGGATAAAACAAAATATGGACCAACACGAAAATGTTAGTATTCTTGGCAACGTTATGGTGTCGTTTTCCGAGAAAGGATATTCCAACAGGACAATGAACCAAAGCATACCTCAGAGAAGGCCTAACAATTTTTCCAGGACTATAACGTGACAGTGTTACCTTGGCCAGCTCAATCACCGGACCTTAATCCAATTGAGAATTTATGAAAGGAACTTAAAACGGCAGTAGGTAAGCACCAAGTCAAAAATACAACAAAATTGTCAGAAACTGTGCAGAAGGAATGGTCAACCAGCGATACCAAGCTCTCATTACTTCAATGCCGAAGAGCTGTGAATCTGTAATAAGAAATAATGGACATGCAACTAAGTAGTAATTCTCACAGCTTAAATGATATAATTTTTTTAATGTTTTTACCATGTTTTGCGATTTTTGAAACAAAGAAGGAAAGTGGCTCTATTTCAATGGCCTACTGATTTGACCTCTAGTACTCAATTTTTGTTAATTTTTTTCTTTACATTATTTTGATCGTAAATAATTAACATTCTGTTTAAGCACCAATGAAATATACTATGCCTTAGTTACAACTATGTTCTTAATTTATGTTCTTAAATAGTATTTTCTGGAAGGATATTATGCAACACATAGTGTGGCTCTATATTTGTGACCACCACTGCATGTATGTTAAAAATCCAATAATATTCATTTGGGATCTTAAGAAGTTTGCCATTCCACCAGCGTTGTCGTCGCGTACCACCATTCGAGAACTATCGCTGTACACAAAATTCCTTAAATTGAAAACCCGATTATACTCGCTTTGGTAGAAGCGTTAATAAAACAACCTAATTGTTGCCTTGTATTAAAAATGCATACCGAAGTAACACTTCATTTGAATGACAAAAGATTAATTAAAATCGTATTAACGCTTACCTGTGGAAAAGTGTTTTCTCTAATTAAATAATAATTACATAGTTTATTATTTATTAATTACAACTAGAATCTGTACCATGTGTTACATTTTTCTCAATCCACTTAGCGGCAGCTTACCCTTTATTTATTTTTTTTTTAAACGGATTAGTTTGTTGAAAACTTTCCTTAAAATCGGTCCGCAATGTTCGTGGGGAAGAGCAATAATCTATTTCAAATTCATCGATTCATCTGGAATTTTGTCGGGATAATGTTTTCGAAAACAACTCGTTCCTCGTGGTACCTCGTTTGGTCGATCATCTTCAACACATCTTCACCCTACTCTATCCAACTCATCTGATATTTGGTGTATTCGAAGTTCAGTCAACAGCTGATGTTTTTAAATTTCTTGCAATATTTTTCTCATGTCTCTCATGTTCAATTAAATTGGTCGTAATTTGGTATCACATGAGCGATTTTCATCGCATGGAAAGCATTTTCGATATTTTAGACAATCGCATTCATACCAACGAAGAGAAGGTGTACTTCAAAGATGTGCGCCAGAATTGTAAGACGATTCTGCGAATTTTTGGAGCAGTTTACATTGGTGCAGCGATATTCTCGGAGCTGGCAATAATGATTGAAAAGGAAAAGCATTTGTTGTATCCCGGGTGGTTTCCCATCGACTGGAGAGCGTCTAATCGGAATTTTTGGATCACAAACATGTACCAGTTTATTGGGGTGACGTTGCAAATTGCCTGCAATTACTGCAGTGATACGTTGCCACCGATCTCCCTGGCAATGCTGTGTGGACACGTGAAGTTGCTTGCTTTGAGAGTATCAAAATTGGGCATGGATCCTCGAAAGGGACACAAGGAGAATAATTTGGAACTAAAGCTTTGTATCAAAGACCATGAGAACTTGATTGAGTAGGTTTTCGTTTTGAGATTCTATTTTAAATAAACTTCACGTACTTGTAGATTGTTTTACTGCATGCAGAGAATGCTGTCGAAGGGAACTTTCTTTCAGATGTTCGTAACCAGCGCGAATTTGTGCTGCACAATAATTTACTGCGTTTTCTTCGCCGATAACATCTTGGCGTACGTTTATTATATTGTTTATGGAATTTCGTTGGCTCTGGAGATATTTCCATGCTGCTACTATGGAAGTGAGTTCGAAGCGCAGTTTAAAGATCTGGCATATGCAATATTTTCCAGCAATTGGGTGGATCAGGACAGAGAATTTAAAAAGAACATTATTCTATTCTCCGAACGTTGCTTTCAGTCGACTACATTCGATTGTATGGGTCTTTTTCGAATACATTTGGATTCTTTTTATGTGACGATGAAGAGTGCGTACTCTTTGTTCGCTGTTATATTGCAGGCTAAGTAGATTAGTTTTTTGAGTGTTACGTTCACTTAAAACTCTTATCTTATTAAAAAGATCACGCTTTAGTAGTTGACAATCCACTCACTCCGTTTAATGCTTTTAAACTTTAAATAGATTCTTTATCCACTTGATAATAAAGTATTTTCTGCAACATAGGCTTTGTTTTATTTATCCATTAAGGCTTGTGTTAACACCCACATCCGTCCCCCAATGACAACCAATCAAACTTACTCGGGAATGCACACGTATTTCCATACATTTTATATAGACAGCGATACCATGGGATTTCACCGCTTTTGGGCCATTCAAAGATTTATTCGTTTTGATAGTGAAAACACGTGTGCTAAAGGGTTCGTAAGAAGCACCAATCATAAACCTTCGGTTGATGCACAACGCAAACCTGCACCTGTACATAATACATACAGCAATTAAGATCACACTCAAAACATAAATGTTAAAGAATAGCCAAGGTATTTATACAAAAATCACTTTTGCCTTACCAGTCAGGTACAAAAAGTACTGAAATCTAAAAAAGAACGCAAAGTTTGAATTGTTTAATTTCATAGCTCTAAATCTTTTGAGTGCAAAGTTAAAGAAAAGAGGCGGCTAGCACACAATCCTGATTGTAGAGCTTTTGGGGGCTGCATTAAAAGAAGTGGGCGGCTGCCACGCCCCCTGGACAGAAAATCAAAAATATTGGATTTTTCTCTGAGGTTTCTCCGCAAACCCCATTCCTGTGCAAAATTTCAAGCTTCTACGATGATTGGATGTGCTCCATAGTTTTGATGATCTGTCAGTGAGTCAGTGACTCAGTGGTTACGGTTTTGGCAAATTTTGGATGTCTCTAGCTTTGTTGTAAGCGAAGTTAGAGGGGGGGGTCGAAATCGCTATGTGTAATCAAATGTGGTTCACGATTCTCAAACTTACATATTATACCAAAATATGTCTTACTACTATTGCTCGATATTGGTCCTTCTAATTGATCTTCCATGTATTCAGCGACTAAGCTTTTCATTATAGACTATTTCAAACAAATATAAATTTAAATAATTTAACCTCATAATTGGCTCATTATTACCATAATTTTTTGTGTGCCCCTCTGTATAAAAATACGTTTCTAACCCGCAGTGACTTTTGGGGATCAGATATATTTAAAAGAAAAATCAATTCTGGTGGACTAATATGATTATTAAGAATATCACGAATAAACATGACGGAAACAATAAGTAATTTTAATGCTATTTATATCTGGAAAGTCTTTACTATTACGTTTAAGGAAGCCTAACAAAAGAAAGAAAAAACCTTACAATATTGAAAAATTTCATGAACGACATTAAAAAAAAATATTAATAACGGCGGACCCAAATGACTGCTCTGTGGAACACCCGAAGGGCATATAGAACAAGCAAAGACTTAATTAACCTTATTTAGTAACAGGCGTGAAAACGGATTATTCCACAATATAATCCACATGGTCAGTAGCGTATCCCGTATTCCAGTATTCCTGCTATAGTGTCTCCTAAACTGTAGCTCTGTTTCTTATAAAATGAAATGCAAGCAGGCTTTCCTAAACCGCCAAACGCCCGTGTAAACAAGAAAGATTTGACAGCAATGAACACTTTTTGATAAAGAGAGGTGAAGGTTGCAATTCCAAGCCTTTGACGCACTGCTTTGCATACTAAGTTTTTTCCAGAATATCATGTATTTCGTTATTAACATAATAACCTTTATTAGGTCTTCGCCATTCACCTACATACATATATTTTTTTTCCTGTGTCTATATGAACTATTTATAAATTCCTTAAATAAAAAATTAATAATATCAAAAGTCTTTGACTCTGGATACATAAACCATGTGGACATGCCTCGGTAGAGTCCATTAGTGCGCATCTGCAGGTACACCAACTGCGGATTATCTACCCTCGACGTTAGACTTCAACAGGGCTTTGAATCAATGCAGGAAGTCGTAAGATGAGATATTAATTACCAACCCAGTAACCCTGTGCTGGCTATCTGGGCATGCTGATATTCCGGGAACCGAAGAATCGGACAAGCTCGCAAGATCGGGGTCGGTGATGAACGCATCACTGCCACTCGAAGAAATAAGCACACCGCTAAGCTTCATTGCACGAAAAATCGAAAACGAGTCCTTGAGTAGAACTAACCTATGTTGAACACAACTCTACGCGTGCAGACATACCAAAGAGCTATGGCCACCGGTGAACAATAAGAGATCAAAATTCATAATCGGACTTGTAACGGAAGCTGTCTCCCTCAAGCATTACAAAAAAATTCTTTAAAATGAAGATTGAAAAAAAAGAGTATCTTCAAAGTGGAAGGCGATGTTAGCCCCAGTGACACCTCGAAATAACAGGACTTATCGAAGCATCCCCGAGGAGCTTGAAGGGTGTCACTGGGGCTAACATCGCCTTCCACTTTGAAGATACTCTTTTGATAAATAAATATGGTAATGGAAAATCGTTATTTGATATGCTGTTGAATGAATTAAAACATTTTGTGTGTAATGAAACATCGCATTTGCTGCACTTGAATGAGGCATGTTTGTGGCAGACACGACAACGAAGTTTTTTTTTTTTGAATGATTCCAAGGTCGGTTCTTTCGCGGCGAATATCGTTCAACGCGACCTTTTCGCTTATTTTGGTTGCATTCGGAGTCTTCAGGATTCCACTTCTCTATTGGCGCAGCAAGCATTCGGCTACGTAAACACGGAAGTCTAGTTGGCTCATGATGACACATTTTTTTTCTTCGTGTCTTGATTTATGTGGTCTTCATGTCTGCGCAGCATACAACGAATTTTCCATGCATTTACCATTGCTGCATCAAATGCATTGGTCAACAATGGCCAGTACCATTTCTTGCCACGAACGCGGATGCGATAATTATTCATTGCATTGTCGAAAAAATCGACACCACCCATGCGCTTGTTGTATGCCTTGAGAATTTGAGGCAAAATGAGGTCATTTTTCGAGTTTTTCGGTCCCAACGCTTTACTTTTTGCATTGGCTCGATCGCTTCGTGGTTGGATGTGACAGTGACGACAGAGTTGTCGTTCCATCGAGCCATCAAAATCTCATTCGTCTTATCGAAGGAGTAGTCCAATTAACCGCGGTTTTTCTTTTTCATTGTTCGAACTACATAACAATGTGTTATCGCGGAATCCCTTTCCGAACGGTCGGACGTTTTATTTATTTAGGACCACTGTCCATATCCCTACCGTCACTCAAAATGGTATATTTATGAGTTTATGACCTAAACCCTTTTCTTGTATGAAATAGGCAATAAAGCAAAACAATAGCTAATGACGCCGCGCCGTAACATATACTTATCTGTTGACACAGCTGCAGCTAACGCGTAAAAATTATCTTAGGATACTTATTTGAATTGACCTGATGTTGTTTGTCTTACCAGTGTCCCTATGATTTGGAGGGGGTTTCGTGGCATCAACCATCGGAAGCTGAAATAGCGGAAATGTCTTGGCTATAAAGTTTGATCCGATTACAAACCGAAATAAATTTACAGTGCACTTTTGTATATCGCATAGTACTATTGGTCGATATCTCGACCAGCTACCTTCTCCGCCCAACTAGCCCATGACGAAAGATCGCGATTCGTGCCCAAACATTTTTTTTTGTAAAACAGGCATGGAATAGCTATTGTTTACGGGCGGTCATTCCGCTGCTGTAATTTTCCTATTTTTCCGGAATATTTCTTTTTATTGTCCGAAAAGGTGTTTTGCAGTTTTCCGTAAAAGACCACGCAAAAATCTAAATCGAGAAAAACGCAAAAACAGGTCGATTAGATATTAAACCAAACTATCGAAACTCATATTCTACCAGGTAGATCGATTTTCCCCCTCGCCTACGGAAAATGACAAAATTGCTGGTCGATATATCGACCAGCCGTTACATATGGGTTAGTGCGACACTGAGGATGATATTTTGGCGGTTTTAAAGTGCGGCGGGGTATTTAGTTAATAGCTGGTCACAATTTTCTAAATACTATTTTTGCTTTGCTTAAATTTAAGCTTTTGTTTCGATTTAAACTAGCACCACTACCAAAAAAAAAATATATCACGATATAGGCAAACACAGAAAAGAAGGAGTGATTTGTGGATTTCATCCACCACCGGCAGCTGCCAAAAATCAAAAGAGGAAGAGTCAAGCCTGCCCGCATGGATGAGAACTTTTCTTCTCCTCTATTTTCGTTAAGTTTTTTTTTTCTTTCTATTATTGAAACTTGGTATTTCATGTTTCGTTCAAATTGGCATAGCTTCCGCTCGGATGTGTCCGAAAGCTGTGATGCTCCGGGGAAAGTGAAATTTTATGTGCCTTTCACAGGCAATCTTATTGTAGGCTGTCCCCCACAGACTAAACTTGAAGGATTTCCAAGTATTAATGGTGATAAGGGTCTACATGCGGAACGGCTGGGCATAATTCACAACCGCTTTAGCAGAAACTACAGGGACTTTGAAGGAATTGAATCTGTTCTTCACCTGTTGCGAATGTCTGGGCTTAAAAAGCATAAGGTTAATGACGCTCGGCAGTTACTTCTATGATGAGCTGGAGACTGTAAGCAAAGTCGAGCTAAAACCCTTTCTCCGATTTGTATATAAACCAGAATGATTCTAAGAGAGCGTAACTTGACCCGCGACTACTTGTATACTTTCAGGTATTTTTGGTTTCAGGGATTGTACCCAAAAGGACACAATGGACCCCACATTCTGGTCTAAGTGAGCTGTAACTACCGTCTAGCATCTACCAACCTACCTACCTCCTACCTAGTATGACGTATATTGTGGTTGAAATGTTCTAAGGGAGAAATGTAACTAGCTAACTCGTTTGAGCACTTTTCGTGGAATTATCGATTGAAAAAACACAGGCGGAAGACATTGCGACGGGGACTAAGAGTGTCGAGCGTCATCGTGATGTCTCGATCGCTAATAAGTATCGCACGTTTTTGAATTCTGCCGAGTAGGTGGAAAATATGTACACGGAACAGATTTCTACATTTAGTTAAATTTAACCAGATAATCCCTTAAAAACTGATTTATTTATTCAATTTGACCTAATATCAATCACATTTGAAAATGGCTGACTTACGATATTTATCTCTATGGTGTCCTTATGCACCTTGTGGTGTATACGCTTTCGACCTTATGTCTTTGGCCAAAAATAATCATTTAAAGAAAATTTCTTTCCTCACCCATAAATATTTTATTTATTTTTATTTGATAAACAAACCAAAGTCCTACCTATATGATCACAACCACCATTCCATTATTTTCATATTTGGGACAAAGTAATAACAATTCCTTTTTGTTTGTTTTTTATTTCATTCCATCGATAGTAAAATTTTCTTTACAAAGAACCGTTATACTGATATTAAAATCATTCAATTGGAAAAATGTAAATAAAATTCACGCTACTAAAAACCATGAACTGGAATTACAATTTCTTGCAAGAGGTTGCTGTGTACAATAAAAAAAAACCCTTCACCCATATTTAAGTAGAAACAGAAATCCTGTGGTAGAGATACAACAAACACAAGGAACAAGAATACGAATTGAGACTCCTACCCGCCCTTTTTGAAACCGAGTGCAAATTTCTATGAACACACACATGTTGCATTAAATTGTATATAGCTACTTAAATCAGTAGGTGCATAGCATAGGTACTAACCTTTGCATATGCACATAAGATATAAAATGCATTCATGGTTCATATAAATGTTGCGGCCTACAACAGATGCCGTAATATGTGGTAAGCGTAAAATCGATAAAAGATATAAAACACAGACACAAATCTGTAGAGAAGAAATGCAAAAAAACTGCCAACCAACGAAATAGACAGCACATTGAAATCGAAAACACAGCTTTCGAGATATGTTTGTGCAAAATGGAATTTGCCAGGCAAAACTCGAAGATCTGAGGTGTTGTTATCTCAATCAATATTGGCAAAGCATCAGAAGTAGTTCAATTGTCTTTCTTCTTTTTTGTATTTTGAGGTTTCAAAGAAACTTGCTTTGATTCTTTACATCGATAAATAATTAAAAACGGAATTTATTTGCGGGAAACCTTTTTATGCTTTGAGGTGCTTAATTGAATAAAGTGGAGAAGGAGAAGAATCTGAGAAGAATTCCCACTTCCATACAAACATCCAAGAGGGTAGGTAAATGGTTTTTAAAAAGTTCAAAACAGGGTACATATTTACCATAATGAAGGGGTGCGAGCCATAAAGAGGTCGTCTGAATATCAACAGAATATGCTCGACACCTTTCTAGAAATGGAAGGTACTTTTAATAATGTCCACAATGAATAAATTCAAGAATCTCGCACCGATTCAGGTATGGAGGTCGTCTCCATGCCATAACAAGGATTATTCAGGCAAAACTACTTTCGCAATTAGACTTTGATGGTATTAAAGTGGTTGCACATGCGGTTATACTGATATTGGGGAAGTTATTTTTTTTTAGATAGTGATAGATAGGTACAGATACAGGTACTATGAAGATAGTAATTTATTTGGTCTGGTGACAATCCTAGGTCCTTGATTAACCTTACGATTGTTGAGGCCGATCATTTGGCAATATCCTGAGGTGCTGTGAGTCCTTTGTTAAAGCATTTTGGATTATTGCAGGGCATTCGCATAGGATGTGTTCTGCCGTTTCAGGTTGTTCTAGGCAGACTCGATACACATCTGTAGAGCTTTATCCAATTTTCAAGAGACGATGGTTCAGGGCCAATAAGGAAGTCAGTTACGATCTTAGCATCAAGTTTGCTTAAAAAGAGGATCTGAAGAGCTCGTTTGTTGTTGGCGTGGCCAATGAATTTTTTAGCATGGCGTAATCCTTGGATGGAGTACCAATGGGATGTACGCATTTGATGTTCCCAAGTATTGAGTTCAACTTTCATATTACTGGTGGGTAGCCAATAGAAGGGCTCTGGGCCGTTGAAAGGGCTCGCAGAGCGAGTACCTAGGAAAAATATGTCGCATCTGCCAGAGCCCCGCATTACCAGAGGAAGGGAATTATGAATAAAACTGAACCTGCCAGAAATTCGGAGTTCGCAACTAGCGGCTCTTCTACCTATAACCATGCAGCCCTCGGCGTTGCTGTTCAACCACTGGCTTGGTACGGATGCCGAAGGGTTATATCACCTTTGTCCACCTGAGTAGGAGGCATGCGGATTTAGGACAGGAAGGGATAAGGGATAGGAACTGTTTGTACCTCGATTCTTAATGAATCACCACATACGATTGAATAGGCAAGGGTAAATTCTTGGCTAACTAATTAGGATTAGTCATTTCCCGTAAGCGCCCACGGGGATGACCAAAGAAGAGAACTTTTGCTCACCGGGGATGTTTCCTGACGTTATTAGTGAAATTAAGGAAGGGGCGCTGGGTAAAATTTGCGCTTGGGCCACAATCCTAAAATGTAATTCTGCTTCGAATGGTGTACTCAATTTGAAATATATATGACCTAGTAATTATATATTACATATTTTTAAATTCTAATACGGGGTTATATGCACAGTACACCCAGGTACCCTCATTTATATTGTTCTGATTTGTACAATTTATTTCGCGTTCGAACATGTTTAAACATAAATAATTGTGATACTGTGTTTCGTTATATTCCGGTTGAAAAGTTAAACCATTTCATAACATTGTGTCCCAAGGATGTGTAGTTTAGACGAAGTGAGCAGATAATATCATATTGAAAACATGCGGAAAGAATGGCAAGTAAATCGGTCAACAACATTATGAACACTTGAGCATGAATATATTATATAAAAACAATGTTACCGCAATTTGTTGGATGAGTGTAGTGAATCTGACCCAGCCGACTACTTTCCATCTAACTATTAAGCACACGATACTAAATACTCGGACATTGACGGTAATGAAGTGATTCAGCAAGCTGAGAGCTTTGATTCGGATAATAACGATGCTAAAAATAATGATGAGAATAGCGGGACCAACGAGGCTGACCAAACAATGCCTGAGATAAACGTTGTGTTACCTGGAACGCCAATGGGCAGACAAACAAAATATGAAGATCGCACCGTATGGCTTCCGAATCCCCCAAATAAATCCACCAGAACGCTTAGCCATGACATTGTTTGGGGCAGAAATGCTGTAGTTATCACAAATGTTCCATTTATTTTTTACCACCGATATGTGCACCATTATAGTTCGTAAAACTAATCGCAAGCCTGTGAGTGTTTATGCTGCCATGAACGCTAAGAATCCTACGCTAGAGCCTAAAGTTTGGAGGCCTCTTACATTGCAGGAGCTCAATGGCTATTTTAGAACATTGATAACAGCTGGTGCTCACCATTCCAATAATGAACATTCTCTGGAGCTGTGGAACAGCATTGCCATTCTATCGCGCTACCATGAGCATTAATAGATTTTGGGCCATAAATCGTTTTAGCCGTTTCGACAACTACGTGACCCGGATGACAATAAAGCTGCCCCAATTCGAGATTTGTGGGACACAATGAACGTTAATCTCAAAAAGAATTATAGACTGTCAGAAAATATAACAATTGATGAGCAGCTTCTTCCGTACAGAGGTAGAACACAATTCACAAAGTACATACCATCGAAGCTAGCCAAATATGGTATGAAGGTTTGGTGGGCTTGTGGTTCAAGGACCTACTATCTTCTGAAAGTCGAAATTTACACAGGAAAACCTGTTAAAGGGGAAAATGTGATTAAACGATTGATTCGTCATTTTAAAGGATCCGGCCATAATATTACAATGGAAAACTTTTTCACTTCTCTGGAACTCGCCGATTATTTTCTCAGAAAAAACTTATCGTTGGTTGGAACCTTATGTGCTAAAAATGCTTGCATCCCAAAAGATGTAGAAGTTGGGTTCATGGAAAATAAAACCATCGTTTGTTATGTTCCCAAAAAAGATAGGGCTGTTATACTTTTATCCACAATGTACCACTACAATGCCATATTGGAAAGGATCGGATGATAAGCCCGACATAATAAAGTATTATAACAGTTCAAAAGGCGGTGTGGGCGTAATGGACAAAATGGTTGGCCAGTTGCGAAGTTTTATAATATACTCAACGTTTGTGCATTGGCGTCCTACGTTTTCTATACTGAACACAACAAGGAAGCCGCTGTTAGAAAAGATAACCGTCGAGAATTCCAACAAGAATTGGGAAAGTAGTTGTGCATGCCGAACATTCAAGAGAGATCAAAGAATCTCCTTATTAAACGCAATTTCGACACAAAAAATGGAATCGAAGCAATGCTTGGTGAGAACATACGTTCAAATACGCCTACATCACATGAACCAACTCGGATAACACCACGGGGGTCCGATGGACGTCTCAAAATTCAAGGATCTTGCCATGTCTGCCCGGGAGAAAAACAAAAACATATTAAAACATAGCTTTTGAACTAAATTAAATTTACTCTTGTACCTACATATTTTTATAACTTTGTACATTACTATTATTATTATTTTCTATCCCAAACTATACAAACAGCTGACGAAATGTGTATTAATTTCTTATTGACACGAGGGTTAAATGTAAGTGGGAAACAAGTATTTTTAATCGATTTCAAATATTTTATGATTTAAGTTAGTGGGTTTAGTCATTGAATTGTTTTAGCTGTTTGTTATCTTTAAAGTCTAAGTTTATACTTCGCATCTTTTAACTTATAGTTGGTGATTGCAAATGTTTTTAAAAAATAGTGTTTTTAATGTAACAATTATAATATTTGTAAGGATTTGGTCCATGTTGTATAAAAAAGGCTTTTCAAACCATTGCCCAATTGTGTAAAATTACTTAACTGGGTCATTAAAACCATTCATAATCTACAAAATCCGTTTGGTTATGGGAACACTGAAATTTATTTTCTTCCGAAAATCTATGATCAACTACAGTAATCAGGTTAATCAATATAATTTTGATTGTTGTTCGATATTGTCTAAAGTAAAAGTACTCATATGCACACATAAAGCACTGCAGGAGTAAACGGACCAACCCTCCTCTTATCACACATTCTCGTTCTGTGTATTTACAATGGGGGCGGCCATTGCAGTTGATTTGCACTTAAAAGCCCATATAAGTGCAAATTATATCCGTAAAAACCAATGATGACTTGAGAAAAGTGAAGCGGAGGTAGATAGCCTTAAAAAGAGGTGGTAGAAAAGTGGTAGGAAAAAAAATTGCTATCTAAATAATTCATTTATTTATTAAACAGAAAAGATTAAAACAAAAACATAAGGAAAGGCTACAGTCCGCTTGAGGCGAACAGTATGATACCCTTTCCATATCCCTATATGCCTCAAAGAAAAAAGCATTAAGAAGATGATGGATAGCATTTAATTTAGTTCTATTAATTAAAAAAAAAGTGTTTTTGAAAAGACGCCCCCAAAAATTGGGCGTGGTCAAAAACTTTGTATGGGCGATATGTTGGAAAAAATATTGGGTAAATATTTTGTTAAACATTTTTTTTCGCAAAATTTTCGAAGAAAACAGCATTTTAGTAAAAAACGCCCACAAAAAGTAGGCGTGGCAAAAAACTTTATATGACAAACTTATAAAGGAGGGCAGTGCCTACATATCTTGTGAAGGTTGTAGCACTCTATCTCTCTAACTTTAGCTTTAAAACGGTTTTTTCTAAATTGTGGGCGTGGCAGTGGGCGTAGTAAAAAAATGTTTACAATTAACCATGTCGGAGCCCTAGGGAATATGTAGTACAAATTTCAGCTTCCTAGCTTAATTTTAAAGGCCTAAAAATTGCATACGGACGGACGGACGGACGGACATTGCTAGATAGTCCTAGGATTTGGTCCTGATCATAAATATATATACTTTTATGGGTCTACGACGAATATTAAGGGGTGTTACAAACTATGTGTCAAAATTAGGATAGGGTATAAAAACAGGGAAATAAACTATTCGTTGTAATGCGTTGTTCGATGTTCGTTGCGTTGCGGAAAATACATAGTAAGGACCGTGACTGTTGGCATTTTCGAGCAATGACATTTTTAGGATTTAATTATTTTAATACCTTAAGTTTTTTATCTAAAAAGTCAAATCTTTCTTTAATTTGGATGCACAATTCAACATAATAGCTACACAAAACTTTACGTAATTCCATTTGTTTAATCGAATTTTTAAGAAATATTATACGCGGGTAGCGATGTGTAAAAGATGGTAGATTTCGAGTTAAGATTGATAGAACTCCCGAAAGTGTAAAAAGTGTTAGAAATACCACTTAAGTGGTTGAAACATCTGATTTTATATTTGAGGGTGAATTGAGAGACTCTCTCGAAGTTGACTATCTGCTTAATTCCTCATCTGGGTCTTAAACTTCATCCTCATCATCGGATTCATTCCACTTCATTTTCAAGTCCATCTTATTGCCTGATGAAGAAACATTTTGCCAAAAAAAAAATGAATGTGATAAGGTGTAGTATATGAAAGACATATCAGAAAATTCTAAAAGCCCATGTTTTCATACAACATGAACATTTATCGATAAATAAACTTGTTTAAACAAATTTATTTAAATATCTGTTTTAAGGTACATTAATATGTAAGGTGTCTGAATGGTAGTACAATGGACCTATAGTAGAATCTGAGCGCTCCATCGGATAGTAGCAAACTCCGACATTTAGTTTTTCATTTTCAACTTTAAGCTGATCTAGTTCCCTGTTTAGATCTTGTTACGCTTCGAACTGAGTTCATAATATTTGTCCACAAAGCTTCCGTTGAGCTTCGGAGTAAGTATTTTAAAGCTCGTCGTATTAGGATTCCTTCTGGAGTTTGGATTCGACACATACCTCAATGGTAGCGATTTGGATACCCTTTCACTACCATTAAAAGGGTCAAGCCTGCCTCCGAAAAGAAATCTTCTGGGGTATTCAATGTTAGTATAAAAATTGGATTTTGGTCCTTTTCCGACGGGCATGCCTACCTCGAGTATATATTTTAACTCCTACTTCAAGGGAACAATTTTTAACTATAAAGAAAAAATTATTATCTATCGATCTGTTGAAATACTGCAAGTTACATCCAAAAGAAAATACGACAAATATATTCATAACAAATCGCTTCTGTCGCTTCATAAATTCATTCAAACATTAGACGACCGATCACTGTTACACCATTTGACTTTTATAAATAGCTTGCCTGAGTTTGACAAAAATTCCATTTGAGGTTTCACTTTAAAATCAAATCAATGCATAAGTAAATATAAGCGACTGGCATATCTGTGTATAAAAACAATTTGTATATCGCCAGCCATCGAATGTCGATTGCAGTTGATTGATGCATCTCGTCGAATATTGGTAATCGCAAATAGAAACCGCAAATCTGTGATTGGATTACAATGGCAGAATGATTAATTGTGCAGTTGCGGAGCACATGCATACGCCAAGTAGGTATGCTGCCAACTTCTGCCAATCCGCCCATACCCTCGATCGCATGCCATCGTCAACATAAATTCCAAATTGTATTCTCTAAATCCGATTTAATATCATCAATTGATTTTGAGCCCAAAGATACTTGCGAGAGCAATATGCATCTACTGTCTTCATCGAGAAAAAGATTTCCGCAAATATTTGATGGAAACGTTGCAAAATTAGTTCCATACATTCAGCTTCGTGTGTGCTATGTACATGTATGAAAACTGTTATTATAGTCAAATTAATTGCAGCGATTTTATTTATGTAGAAATTCAATCCATCAGGGAACGCGTCGGGTAAGTGACAAACAAATAATATCCGGTGTCGGAAATGCAAACCCATAAATAATTATTGCAGTGATATAAATATTTGAACGCTCTGTTGCCAAAGTGGTGCCGGGAAACATTTATACCTATTTGTAGCTACAGGTCGAGCAATAATAATGAAAGTATTTCACGAGGTGTGAAATTCGGAATATATGGGCTTCGGCTGTGATTGAATAACAGATGGAAAAATGGTGGAAGGTGTGGATTTATTGACAATTTAAATGGTAAAAATGGTAAAAATAAGGAGGAACAATTTTATGTGGATACAGTGCTTGTATTGTATTTGGAGTGAGTTCACCCGAAAGATGACAAGCACTTTGACCTAAAGGTCCATTTTACTCTAGCAAGGCTGCCCAAAATGACAACAGAACAACTAGTACACATCGGAATTCGAGGTACTTAAACTCCCATTGGTTTTGGCGAAGCGAAGGAGGTAAGCTAGTTCGTTCTATTTAAATCGGCTTCGTGCATCAAGTGTTTTCTGAGAGTAGCCGGTCTGGTTCTGGCAAAAGCAAGGCAGTCACAGATGAAGTGAGACGTAATTTAATCACCTTCCAGACAGCACTAGCATATTCCCGATCTTCTTACTCTGATCCTTTTGAGATGCTCGTTGAGAGGACGGAAACCGTTGACGTGTCAAATTAGGGCTTTCAAGTCACATATTCTCAGTCCACGCAGATATTTTGAACTGCTAAGTTTGCGGCAATCAATTAACATTTTCGAATGCCTGCATGATGACAAAAGCTGTATACGGAAGCGCTCAGTAATTTTACTTCTGTGAACAGATGAGCAGCACCCTATGGTCGGCTGTGGGCCAACAAAGGCCGATAACGAGCCTTGCCTTACCAGAGCATTAGCTCTTTCACTGCCCTGGATACCGGTGTGTCCAAGTACCCAAGTCTCTTCTACAATGGAGATAACCGTAGAGCCATAGCAGGCTTTAATAACAGCTTGGCTATCTGAGCAAATGTATAAGGTAATGCCCTTAATCTTCTCCTTAGAAAGATATTTGTAGCAGCTCCATTCCTGGCGGTCAGGAAGGAGCACACGAAAACGGCGCAGTGCTCCTGCCCTGTAGCCAGATAAATCATTCTGAACCTCGCACCTCCTGTTCCTTCACAGATACTAATCCGCCGTGCAATGAGCACGTACAAGCGGTACATGGCTTTTCTGGCTTCACTTACAGGAAAGAACTGCAAGGAAGAAGCAAAGCTTAACTTCCATAGCGGCGGTTTGAGTTCTTGTCCTTGCACACACAAGGTTTTGAAGTTTAGTTAGATGTCTTCTGAGAGCATTGCATCTTGGCTACCAAACAGCAGCGCCATACATGAGGTAAGGTCTAACAATGCACGTGTTAATCCAGTGAACAAGCTTGGGTTTAAGACTCCAGGTTCTTTTGAACATCCTGCGGCACTGCCCGAGAATTTTTGTGGGCTTAGATGTTCAAGCCTCTATGTGTTGCGCAAATGAAAGATTTTGGTCAAGAATAACCTAAGTGCTGAAGAAAACTGGCCACCTAGTGTTAGGGGTACCTCTTCTTGTTGAAAACAGCATCATCTCAACTCTCGAAGGGTTGACTGACAGAGTTTTTTCACGGCAACAGCTCCCAACTGTGTTCAGCGCCAATAGCATGCGCTCACAGAGGTTTCATTAGTTACTTCCGCTGGCAACTATAAAGACATCGTCATCGTATCCGATTGTAGGATGGTCCTACCTGTCAAGCCTTCTCTATAAGGAGTCGGCAAGAAGATTCCACAAAATGGCGTAGAATATACTTCCCTGCGCAAAACCTTTACAGCTCGCACAGTTCTGATGCAGCTGCCAAAAGCAGCTGTTACTTATATACTTTTGAGCATTTCTAGGATCCATTCCACGAATGACAACTCTGCAGAAAGATCCCAAAAGACAGCAGGGGAAGAGAAGCCACCGTCGAGTGCTTAACTAACTCTAACCGTGAGCTCCATCAACGCAGCCTCCGTAGATTTTCCTTTTTGATATGCATGTTGGCTGCCGTGAATACTCAACGTAGAAGCCACCTACTCAACTCAATCTATTTTTTAAGGCCTTAAAGCAGAAATGATGAACGATCGTAAGTGGACTTCCCTGGGTGGGCATTTAAGACCGCGTTAGCTCTTCTCCAAACTATACAATCTTAGTGAGCAGTGGATACACAATATCTATACCTTTTTGCAGGAGTACAGGATAAATTCCATATGGACCGGCTGATTTGAAAGAAAGACAAGATAATTGCTCTCGTTCGCTTGTAACGACTTTCGCAGCAGCCAGCCACTGCTCACTAGGAGCTCTTCTGCAGTTGGTGAATCCGTTACCTTCGGAGACTGTCGGTCTAGTTACAGTACCTCATGTTTAGAGTTGACATCCTTAGGTTTGTAACAGAACCTCTGCCAAGCTAATTGCTCGGCTTTCTCAATGTGCTTCTTGAACTCTCTCTGTGCATCCGCATAAGAGGACCAATTAGCTATTTAGTTAGAATTCCAAGGTCTATTAAAAATCTTCCTCACCTTCTTCCTGAGATGGGATAGTGCAGTGTTTCACCAACCTCCCTCCTCCCTCTCAGGACAGGCGATATGGAGACACTTTTAATACTGCTCTGCAGCACATTAGCGCCCATATTGAGATCAGTGCTGTTGAGAATCTTCATAGCGAGTTTTAATATCAGAGCTGATGAGTAGTCATCCCCGCTGGTGCGCCTCACATTCCTGGTTTTGTTTCTCATGAACCGGTCGGAACTTAGTTCAAAGGTAACATACCGATGATCAGAAGCAGACTCCTTCTTTGATACTCGTCAGCAAGAAACCATACCTACTGGAAACTCCAGTAGAGGCGACCGTCACATCGATTACTTGCCGCCTTAGTCTAGTGCCAAAGTAGGCAAGGTAGGCTCGTTGCCGTTGTTCAGTATATCAAGCTGGTTGGCAGCAAACAAGTTTAATAGAGAATTACCTCTACCATTCTCAGTGCTTACTGCACCGCACTAATTTCAATTTCCCTTTCTTCAAAATGAATAAGTCCTCATTCTGGCGTAGAATCACATTAAAACTACTACCTTCCAAAATCACCATGTGAACTTTCGTACAAAATATTAGAAACCATTGCCGATCCTAATCCGCAATAACTCCGAATCCTGTCATGTCAAAATCCTTTTCAGTTCACTCCATCACACACAGAAGCCGATGTGTGGGGGCATATCGCACCATGTCGGTCTTCGTCGTCATCGTCGTCATCGAGACAATTCTATAGCCAAACATCCACATACTCCAATCATGTGTTTATTATTCTCTTCCTTTGCTGGCCCTTTCAAGTTTATATTACAATGGATGATTGCATGAAATTGGGACACCCTTCCATCCTTGCCGACACAAGGTGTGCCAAATCGCTTCATATTCTACACGGCGAACATATAATTCATATTCATCGTGTTGTACCCAATAAATCGATTCAGGTGCTAATCGACGGCATAGAATGGAGGAAGATGCCATTCATGGTGGATACCTGCCTGGGTATTAGGAGACGACAAATCGCAACGAATCAGAAACTCACGTTACCTGCATCGCATGTTGAAGGAACTTATTCGTCGTCCTTAGTCATATATGTGGCATAAGCAAGAGACGTAGACATCTTTGTTCATTTTGTGTGGAAGTTTTATTCAGTTTTTTTTTTTACTTTTTTGAATGAATTTGCTTAAATGACTGAATCGTAATTTTGGTGGAACATGTGCCTAGCATTGCAAATAGGAAAGTGTTTTGAATGGAAGATCTGTGCTCATTGCAAGGATGATAATGATTTACAAATAAATAAAGTACTAACACATTGGGTAGGCAGAAAATTCAAAAATGGACTAATGGTGAGGAAAATACATTTTTATATGAAAAGAATCGTTTTGGAAGATGCCTGTTTATGAAAAGAATAATAAGAGTCGCAAAAAGCTTTTTTTTGAAATAACTATAAAAGTTAATCTAATGAGTCAGTGAACTTTCGTTGGTGTCAGAAAAAACTCCTTTATCCTATATTGGACTTAATGTCCAATTTTGTAATAATGAAAGATTCAAAAACGACACCCTCTCATTTGCTTAAGTACCGCCAGAACTCAAAGTTTACCACTTATTGTGGTGAGGAAAGACCTTAATGCTCTTTACGCATGCAAAGCAACTCTGTGTCGGTAGACCGCATATAAATTTTCTCCTGCCTTGGACAGTCGGACTCTCCTTTGCAGTGTTGGGTGCTTTATGAAATGCAAAACTAGGTTTAAAGTCAGCCAGCTCGTTTTGGAGAGTCTTCATCTCATCAGGCTGCAAGTTTCGTTACATCCGAGTGGGATTATGGGTACATTTTCCTTTGTAGGTATAGGACTTCGGATAAATCTTTTCAACATTTTTGTAGTTTGTGCCTTCCGTTCTGCAAGTACCCCAACGCCAGTCATCTTCCTATAGGATCGCTTAGAGATAGTTGTATACAATACTATGTTTGTTGTGCGATGCGCACCTTGAGGCCATTATTGTACTCTCACTCAAACAGATCTTCATTAAGAAGATAGCTGGCAGAAGCGCTATAGAGCGGCAACTTGAATATAAGTTCAAAAAAAATACTTGAAGAACCTACTGCATCCCTGATATTATGGTTAGGGAGTACAAGTTTGAAGTTGAAATATTAGAACGTTCTTAATGGGAAAATTGTGTTCCGACACTAGATCCGAAAATTTTGATCTGGACACCGGTGGATCAAAACTGGAAACTGGAGTTGGGGCTGGTGTCTTTGGACCATACATGCCATGTCTTATTAATTTCTACGTTGAGATTTGCTCAAATTTGATTTCCCGAAAAGGAATTAAAGGTGCTGGAATTCACATCTTCTCGGATAGTCAAGCAGCTCTACATGCACTATCATCAAACTTTGTGAATTCTGTGAAAGTGAAGTGCTGCTACGATGCCTTGCAAAACTTAGTCAAACATAATAAAGTTAAACTTGGATGGGTACATGACCACGAGTTATTGCAGGCAACGAATCTGCAGACGAGCAGAATCAGAACCCTACTCCAGTGTCAATTGGGCTGCTGCTTTAATTCTAATTAACGATGGAAATAACATCTTCATCCGAACTACTGGGAAAGTGTTCCGGGTTTAAGACAAACCGAAAGATTTATTAAGCCCTACTCCTACAAGAAAATTCTACTATTAAGGAAGGAGAATATTAGGAAGCTGGTCGGCCTATTACGGCCTGAGATATCATCCTCACACAATGAACTTGTGCCCAGAGACTGAATGTCGATTCTGTCTAGAGGACGATGAGACTTCCGAACATATCCTCTGTAAGTGTCCGTTCCTTCATTGCTTAAGACGACGGATCTTGCAAAAAGACTTCCGTACATGAGTAGAAATTAGAAACACTGCAACTAAGTTAAATGATAAAGTTTGCTGTTAAATGATTTTCACAGTAAAATAAACACTTTAATTCATATCTCAGTCTTTTCTTTTTTTGTTTGCTATAATGTACGCGCACTAAACGGATTTTGGATACCCTAATAATGAAGTAACACAGTGGGCGAAGTGAAGGGTTAGAAAAAAGGAGATACCGATGCACGTTGGTTTTAAATCTCTGTAAACTATAATGTGCAGGAAAAACAGAGCGGGAAATTCCACATTCGTATTGTACGGTTAAGAAACGAATCCTTGTATTTCAATGTACGTCCGAACACAGACAGGAGGGTAAACTGATGTGAATTCCTAGCATGGCAAGTATTGCGGTTGAATTGTAGGGGTGGAATGCAACTGGCTATTTCATTAGAGCACTTGTGGTGAAAGTAGCGATAAAACAACGATAGGCAGGATACATTGCGACGATAACTAAGAGTCAAGTGATTTCGCGATGTCTCGATCGCCAATAAGTTTTGCCGCACGTTTTTGAATCTTGTCAAGAAGCTCCAATGTAATTGGTGCACCAGACCAGATATGGGCGTTGTACTCAAGTTTTGGGCGAATAAAGTCTTTACACTCACTATACAATATTAACATTTAATTCGAAGTAGAAGTGGTCCATAATGGCATTCTGAGATCTAAACCTTTAACCTGATTTAGGGAAAGCTTTATGTAGAAAGAGGAATAAGTACCTATTCGATTTTATGATTATTTAAAGTGGCCTTTTGACTATTAATATAAAATGTGTGTTTGGAGAGGGCTTCAACTCCCAGATATGTTCACACTTAAATCATCTTTGAATCCAATTTCATAGAGATTTTCATTTAAAGATTTCTTTCCTGGAGCCAAAACTAAACCAGCTGATTACTTTTAAACACGATGTGAAAAACTGGATGAAATGAATAAAACGTACTTAGCGGTACAACTTATCAAATATACGTGAACCTTTAAAATCAGAGCATTACACATTTGGATGTTGTTGCTGCAAATAACTCTCAGTTAACCTAACTTCGAGAGAGATCGTCGGTTGAGAATTTCATGGTCGTATGTAAACGAAATTTCCCATTCACATACGACCTTGCAAAATACACATGACGACATGTTGAAAATACAAATACGCATAGTGAGGATTGTGACTTTAGATAAAATCTTGACAGCTGCTACGAGTTCTTACAAAATAAAACAGGAAGCCGTAGTTTAACATCAATGACTTCAGTTCGCGTGGCACTATCATCTGGGGGAATGAAAGTATCGATGCTTTGACTGACATACGCCTTTTTTAAGCCATAATAATCCATAGAATGCTGGCCATTTTTTGCATGCAATTACTTGGTTTCTTCGCCTTTACAATATATTTTATATACTCACAATAAATATATGCTGATTAAAAGAAAAAAAGAAATCCAAATGGTTTAAATTGATAAAATGATTTTAAATGAAAATATGTGACTTAAGTCATATAGAAAATAGCGCCATCTAGACTTAAGCAGGGATTGATAGAATTATAATTTTAATACAGAATCGACGCTAAATGTATAGCGAATGCCTAAAAAGCGCCGCGACGTTATTGATTTTCATAAAGAAATAAAGGAAGTGCGACATTTTGTAATAGGTTGAAGACGAACAATAGATTGATATTGGGAAATCAGTGGGAAATCACTTTGTAAAAAATAAAAGTTTACTTGTGCCATTTTTCTGTCAATCTGCACTTATTTCTCCTGTTTGGTGTTTTTACCTTGTTCACTCTTTCTATGAGAATATTTAAAAGTTTTCAAAAACATGTGCATTTTTTCCTAAATTTTAGAAAATTTAGAGCAAATTTGTTTTTCTATCCCGATTTTGATTATGAGTTTAAGAACCTCGGAGTAATTTTTCACACGCATTGGCGCATCAATCGCATAGTGCTTAGAACTTATTTGCTTTAGGTTTTCATAACAAGAAGCTCGGAGGTATTTGGCGGCCTATTTGCCTTTATGACGCTCTTAAGTACTACGTACTTTGGAATACTGCTGAGTAATCTGGAACTCCACAGAATGTACTTATGTACTGAGATTCCACCCTATACTGTTGGCATATCTTTGGACTGGTTTTTCCCTCGAAATATATTTTTTTTCCTTACCCATTTGTCCTAAATTCCCATAATTTCCCCACAATGATATATTTTAATAATTGTAAATTAAAACAGCATTTTTCTTGTCTATCACCGCTGGGACATTATCACTACCGAAATCGATTGCATTCCATATCGAAATTTTTTTTTCACTTAGGGAATTTTCCAATGAATTAAACCACGAATTGGTACTACAATCCACATCTTTGAGTTCCACCATATGATATAATATTGTTATCGACTCGAAATTTGAATTAACGTATTTGACCAAAATGCAGACATTTTAAGAAGCACGTACTTTCATCTCCTAATATAAAAAATTTGATTTCTGTTAAATCGTGTAAAAAGTTGTCCGTTTCAAATAAAATTATTTTTGAATACTTATTTTCGTCCTAAACACAAATTTGCAATAATTTTCGAATCTGAAACTATTTATTTTAATAGAGGAATCAAATATAATAGTTTATATAATGCAAGGTTATGTTCGGCCATAAATCAGCCAATTATATTTGGGCATATTTCACTCTTCTTGAATTTCCCACAAAATTGCATTTCCGAACTACTTTTTGCCACGAGACGGTTTTTTTACCATCAAAATTCCCACAAAAATGTAAATTTTCCACGACTTAGCAACACTGCATAGGACAAACTATGACTTAGCTGAGAATATAACTCATTCGTTTAATTAAGTCTGTTGCCTGTCATATTGTTATACTGTCATATAAGCTCAAGTCGCGATTCTTTTAAACAAATTACTCTTGAAATTTATTTAAATCATGGCAAAATAATTTGTCTTATAAGTTATTAAACATTTGAATATCTATAAATAAAATATACATATTCTGTTTGCAAATTTAAATTAACTAAAATTAGGTTTTTTTGTACCTGATAGAAAATCTTTTGAAAAATGTGCACTTAGGAATACGACCAATTGCAACTTGCTGAAAGATTGATCAAATCTTAGCGCCGTCTTCCGATGTGAACTATTTCACCTAGGATTACAACCCAGTAAACAACGGCAAACAACAATGTTAACTCTACCATTTTTTGGAATTTGTTTGTTTTATGTGGTTATAAAACCAAACTGAGTACTTACTGTGAAGAGAAAAAAAACACATATCAAGGAGCATGGTAGTGCCCAGCCAAGTTCTTTAGCAACTTTGGCACTTCACCCTTACTTCAACGACCCAACTCAGGGCATTTTGACCCCCCCCCTCTAACTTCACCTACAACAAAGCTTGAGACATACAATTTTCAGGATTTATTGGGACGCACAGCAGGCTCCATGCCAAATTTCAACTGTTTAACATAAGCGGTTCATCATTATAACTTAGAAATTTACAAAAACCGTAACCACTGACTCACTGACAGATCATCAAAACTATGGAGCACTTCCAATCATCGTAGAACCTTGAAATTGTGCACAGTAATAGGGTTTGCGGAGAAATTCCAGGGAAAAATCCAACATTTGTGATTTTCCATCCAGGGGGCGTGGCAGCCTCCCACGTCTATTAACGAAGCCTCAAAAGATTTTTTACATTAGGGTTGGATTTTAAGAACAATTTGTTTATATTCCTAAAGAGAGGCGTGGCAACCCCCCATATATCGAACTTATTCTATAGTTTGTATTGTAATTATTAAAAATTTTACATATACCATGTACCTTTTATACTTGCAAAGTTTTTAAAATTGTGAAAATTGAGGCTCTATAGACATGTGTTATATATATATATATATGTATATCTTCAAAACTTCAAATTACCAAGTATAAAAATACTTGTGAAATTTTTAATAATTACGGTACAAACTTGGCATGTAAAGCAAAAAGTTTTTTTTGTGTAAAAGAACTTGGCTATTTTTTTAAATTTATGTTTTTGGTGCGATTAAAATTTCTTAAGCATTTACCAAACGCATTCTCATATGTTTTAAATACTTTGTAATAAATTTGATAAATAAAAAATTAAGTTAAATAGCGAACCAAAAATTTAAAAAAACTATTACTATTCAAAGAATTTATAGTGTTGAAATAAATTTACATATGTAAACCGCATTCAAAATGCACTCCTAACCGCTCAATCACTCATCCGCAAGCACACAAAAATCAACACAATTCACCCTTTAAATATGTAAATACCCGCAGGTGATAAAAATCATTTCAAAAACTCATCAACTGAAAGTGAAACCCCGATATTCCTGTCACCCACATATGTAAACCCAGACGTACTTAAATAATACGAAAAGTAGCAACAAACAAAGTGAATACTCGTAAAAGTACACAAAATCGCAGACGAAAACAAAATGAAATTATTTAAAACGAAACTATATCCTTTTTGTTCGCCAACACACACTCCCTCTGATTGTCACATTTTATTTCAAAACAATAATAATACCAACTCGAAAAAATCGAAAGGTGTGATACAATAACACAAAATTGCACAAAAATAGATAAATATTACAAATTTTCGTAGCAATTTTCCAACTTCGTCTGATTTCTTTCAGTTAAAAATATCTGAGAAGAAAAAACTTCTTCCTATAATTTCTTCCTTGCTGTTGGAATCCAGTTTCTCCTACATCAGCAGGAGGTGGACTCATAGCGGAGCTTTTCGTGCTCTTTCGCGCACTTGCATTCAATTCAAAATAAAACGAAAAAAAAAACACCCAACACAAACTCGGAATATAATGCAAAAAACTAGGAAGTGCAACACATTCCATATTTACCCCTTCAGAGATACGTTTATAGCCAACTCAATAAGGAGGAACAAAAAAAATTCTATGAAATGAGCCTATGCGCTTTCTCACAAACAACGCAAGCGCTCTCTCCCATATTTGTCCCCTCATATTCAATGGCCTGCCCAAAAAAACAATATTCCCATGGTAGGTGGTGCGGTAGGCTGCTAAAAAGCTTTCAATCCTTCGCGAGAGAATCAAAATCATCATTTGCACACGTGGAAACAATGATTTCCCTTTCCGGCTACACTGACTACTGCCAGAGAGTTGAAAGTTTCGATCACAGAGCGAAAGAGACAAAAATCAAAATACGCCAAAATAAAAGCTCAAAACTAATGACGTCACTCCTTGTCTATTCCGCCATCCACTGTTATCCTTAAAATACCAACAACTCCACTTCTGAGTTGAGTCACACAGAAAAGCATACGAATCACTTTGGTCAGTACTGTGGCAAAAGCCGCTGAATCAAGTTTTCCGTGTTTGTTATTCTGTACTAATTTTTGCGAATTTTCGTCGTGAGAATTTTCCAAAAAAAAAATTAAAATCGCACATTTTACTTTTTAGTTCGTTAATTGAAATTTATTTCAAAAAAAATAAAAATAAATCCCTCTCCACGACTTTAAGTCCTTTAAGTGTTTCTTCCCTACTTCGAATCAGCGGTGATAAAAATTTAAAAAAATAAATAAATCTATTTGTATATATAAATTGTGTAAGAATAAATGTTCGTGTCTCCCGTAAAACCGTAAAATCCTAATTTATTTCCGTTTCCCGATTTAAATGTTCGACATAGAAATTAAGTAAAAAAAAATAAATACTCGCATTTAAAAATGATTTAAACTTAAAAAAAATAAAATAAAAATTTGTGTCCTTATTCGTCACACACGTGCAGAAAATAAATAAATGTAGACAAACGTGCGAAACTTATACAGTTTTTAGTTCACAATTTAGGTGTACTATTTGTTTGCAATTTATTAAAAAAAAATAACTAAACAAAATATCAATTATATACAAATAAATAAATAAATTTAAAAAAATATAAACCGACCTTGTAGAATTAAATATATATTTAACCTGTTGTTATCATCGATTTCACGCTGACGTAGCACACGGCAACTAACCACATGCCTTCGAAAATTGTACTCTCGAAATAATCGGGTGTTTCTGTGTTTTTTTTTATTTTTTTTTTTTATTTTCTTGACTGCTGTCTTCGGTACACGCGTTTGATGTTTTTATATTTAATTCGAGGCGAAAAATAAACGTGTTCGAAAAAAAACTGAATGTAACTAAAGTTAGATCAGTTGAAAGGACTCCGCATAATACTCATAGCACACCGAACATTCCTCAACCCAACTTTGCCGCCCCCTTCACCAGAGTCTATAAACCTGGTAAAGTAAAATTTTTAACGCCTTCGGGTATCCACGTGATCAAAAAGTCGCACAAAATAATTCTTTCAATCCCCATTGTCTGTGTTTCGGTCTGTTCTCCACGGTTACATCTTCACCAAAATTTCCCATATCGAAGGATATAACTAATGAAAAAAAACAATCTTTATACTATAAACGATGAAGATTAATTACTAGTTTTTTGTTTTTATCTGGTGATATACATAAAGGAAAGAATAAAAAAAAAATCCCTCAACCAGCTGGTTTATGTTTTATGGGTTCAAGGACTCGTGTTTCGCTCTGGCCGGTAAGGTTTATGTATTCGTCGTAGATTATAAGTGCGTGATAAATCGTTTCTATTCAATAAAAAAAATTAATTTAATAGAAATAAAAAATCATATAAAAATTAAATAATCGTTCAGGACTTTGAAGTGCCTCATTGAATGCTTCAAAAATTAGCCTTTATAACCCCCAACAAAAAAAATAATTAGTTTAAGTTAAAATATATAAAAAGAAAAAAAAATATCAGTGAAGTGAATTTCCATGGTCTGTAAGTGATAAAAATAAAAAAAATTTAAATTTATTTAAGTGAAAGTGAAATTCTTATAAAATTTAAATTTAAAGTGCTAGTGCTGCTTCAGTGTCGTCACCCAAGGATAACAAAAATTAAATACAAATTTTGCTTCTCTCTTCTGCAAAACAATTTATGTAAGTTCCACCACATGTTGTTATCCTTAAAGCTTATGTTTATGTATAATATTTTTGTGTCACAATTTTTTATTCCTTAGACATAATACCTACCATATACCATTTACCATCTACCTACCTGAAAGCATCGCGTTTCCCTCTCATTACAAATGAGCCACATTTAGGAGCTTTCTACATTCTGTATCCTTACATAGCACCCTCTCTAGTTCTTCGTTGAGCCACTAGATGATGATTATGATAATAATAAGAATATCATCCTTATCCAGGAGGAGTCGTGCAAAAACACTGTCTTGTGCTTCCTTTGCAAGGGATTTTTTTTTTGCTTGAATTGCGTGCCACATTTGCACAGACATCGTTATACCTAACTCCACCAGTCCCATTCTTCTTCTTTTGATACCAAAAAAAAAAAGGAATCATATAATATTGACGCGCCGCGCGAAAATGCAAATTTGTGCACAGAATACGCAAATACTCAGTCACCCACTCACAAATACCAAGTCAAAGTTATCGTTCTCTCTCCTGCTGTACACCGTCGAGCATCCGGAATACAGGGTGATCCATTTGCGCCCTAATAAAAATCACCCCACCAAAGATAGGAGGTGAGAGAATGCGAGAAAGAGACAGATCGAGAGTGACATGGAAGGAAAGCCGATAACTTGTTGATTCTCTTTGCTTGTATGTGAGTGAGTGGTAGGTATACATTATCCGGAGTTGATTTTCTGCAAATTAAAGTATCTACAGGTAAACTCCAAATTTAAACAAAAAAAAGAAGTGCACCTAATGAACTATTTAGTGCAATTTTTTTTCGTGCAAGATTTTGCTCTTGTTGAGTTCAAAAGGACTCAAGCCAGTTCATCTACCTCTTGAAAATGTACACAGACATTATCTTGGTTTTATGCAAGGTGATAATGTTTTCTTTATTTTTATATTCTCTCTCTCTCCTTCTTTCTGGGGTAATACGCATCTTACAATGGGGTTGGTGGTGGCTAAGCCATTACTGTTAATACATGAACATTATGATGTCTGCAGCTGGGTTATAGTGGTTCATATTGTGGATTGACCTTGAGTGTAACCTTTTTTTTTGCTTTTGTTGGTTGGGGTTGTCACATGAGTAATGTTCAAATGGTATTGTATCTTTTGATCCTTTGGGTAAATAAATATCTTTGTTTAAATTGATTTTCTTTTAATTTTAATACCGCCTTGGGAAAAGCGATTTGTTGTTAGAAATGACAACTGGAAATTTTATGTTTCTCTGTATTTTTTTATTCTCTGCCCAAAAGGGACTAAATATTTTTTAATATTTATACAAATTAAAGTTTCGCTAAATACATTCTATTGGGATGAACTTATCTGCATGGAATGAGCTCAGCAGAAGCTAGTGCTCCTTTTGGTATTTTAAAGTAAACCGAAATGAAAGAAATGAAAAAGGAAAAATTATATCGGACTTAAGTTTTATAGATATTTTTTAGATTTTAATCATTTGATAAGGACTAAGGACATTTTAAAACAAAGACTTTAAAATGTCCTTAGTAATTTTATTTTAAGATAAAAATTTAAGTATAATCCTTCTATAGTGAAATAATCATTTGAAAGCAGCAGTCAAAAGCCTTCAAAGTAGTCTAACTATTTACTTACTTACTAACGCGTGAAGACCCGTCTGAGACAAGGCAGCTCTGCGATATATAGCACAGTGCTTCATGTAGTCCAGACCATGCGACGACAGCTTGCCCTTTGAGAAGGAGGATTGGTCTTTCTTGTCTTTCTGAATATGGGAGCTGGGATTCGAAGATCCTCCTGACTGAAGCACTATTGTACATTCACTTGATGTTGGCGAACCACATTCTCTAATAGCTTATACGGTTCGGGCCACTGGATTACCCTTCTTGTACAAGGAACCAAATATCCATCCAAGAATGTTCCTTTCGGTGGAGCCCTCTCTTTTCCTGCTTATCGCTCACCTCTCCGTAGCGTATAGCCAAACTGCATAGTGTAATTTCTTTAATCTACTTTTTCGCATAAAGTGTCAATACCAAGGCTCTATTTTCAGAACAGTCTAGCTACTGGAGTATGCGGATAATATTGATATTATCGGCCACTTCTAGTGATCTACGATGCGACTTTAAGTTGGATATGCATCGACAGTTCTCGAAAGACATGGGATAGCATTTTTTATAAATAGAGCATACATATTTGAAGACCTATACTGGAAGCCCATCAGTTTTAAGCCTTGTTGGTTGTAAGCATTTTTATTGATGGGCAAATCTTATCTGTCCTGTGTGGTGAGGCGAGGCTGATTCTTAATTGACTCGACATAGGTTGTCGACTTGCTCTTTCTCCCTCTATAAGGCGCACAACAACTGCTGAAAATGCAGCCTCTTTTTATTTCCTGCTCATCAGTGGATCAAACTATATCAAAAAAGACTTCAAGAAAACTTGAGAAAATGCAGCAAATCATAACGAATTGCAAGCTTGTGACTTAGGTCCTTGACAGCTTTAAATGATTTAGCAACATTTTTTCAATGCTTTAAAGGGCCTAAAAAACATAATATGGGTATAATCAAAAATAATTAATTTTTTTTTTATAGTTTATAATTTTTTTTATTTTTATTTGACCAAAAGAAAAATGAGTACACGCACATCGCATTTCGAAAAACACAACAAACAAACAAAACTGCTTTAAGCAATTCCTCAAATGTATTTAATTTTTTTTTAATTTCCCCCCTCCACTGAATCAGCAACATTGTTGGAGTAGTTATGTTTATATAAAGCAATTCTTATGACACGCCACTGGGTTTCGAACCTTTAAGAAAAATCGCCTTAAAGAAAGGCTGGTGTATTTCAAGTATGTGGCTTTTATCCACAGGACTTATGCGACTCCATCTATACGTAACAGCTTATGAATTAACTGCCAGGCATATGCCTGAAGCTAATGCTTAAGTATATTAACTCTAGGGTATGTTGCAGTAGAATAAATTTACAAAAATTCGAAGAAATAAAACATTTGTTGGTGAAAATTAAAAATTTTGAAAATAAAATAAAAAAGAAAAATTAATTTCCTCACAAAAAATTCTTATAGTCATTTCAAACAAAAAAAAAATTAAAAAATAATGTTTGTGCATTATGCGCATAATGGAAACCTCAGCGGATGCATCGAGCATAACCTTAGGCTAGGAGAAATGTAAAAGCTTCTGTGTGGAACATAATGAACTCTGCATTAAGCTTAGTAAAATCGAACAACTCTGCCAAGAGAAATAAATCAGCTCAAAAAAGAGTCTGAATGTGAAACCATAACTCCATTTCGTCGAACTTACTTCAAAAAAGGAGCTAGCACGTAAAACAGATCTAAAGACAAAAAGGGCGACCGAAAAAAAAATTTAAAGCCGGATCCTTGCCAATAGTGAAAATTGATGCTTACGAAAGAAAGCGCCTTCATAGGGTATCCTTTTCGCATCCAATAAACATTGTTGGAGTCACGGATTATAAAGAGGTATTCAATAACATTTAAAAAAATGTACGTTACCGATCCCGAAAGTTAACGCGCAGTTTCACAAAACATGAATTCCGATAAAATACAATGGTACGAAAAACAAAATAAGTCAGAATGGCAACATCGAGTAACAGCCGCGAGTCTGCTGTTATCTTCGTGCTGCACTTCCTTAAAATGAAAGCATTCAAAGTCAAAAAACTGAAATCGTAGTCGCCGGTGGACTTTCGCTGTTCATGTTAAGCTTTGAGAAGTCTTACAATTTTGAAATAGTTTACGTATTTAGAAATATACTCAAGATTGTATTTAAAATTGATCCGGTGCGATAAAGGACAAGATACGTACCTCAGTATAAGCGTTGACAAGGCTACAATAAGCGCGTTGCGTTAAATGCGCTTATTGCAAGAGTGCGGTCTAAATGGAAACGACTAAGAAATTGTGGCGGTTGCGAAGTATCTAGAGAGGTATTGTGTCGCAACAATAAGAAGAAAAGTTGAACCAGTCGAACGACGAATAAAGGCCAAGAAACTGTACCAATAAAGACCTATAATGGAAAAGTCAATTAAGTTGCTAGAAAGGGAAAGTCATATACTCGACCACCTGCGAACCTGCAAAACGATTCAGTTGCCCAAGCTTTCTCCGCAATTCTTGCAAGACTCAAAGAACAGAGTCGATTAAACAAACGCATATCTGAAATGTCATCTTGTGATAATGTTGCTCACTTATTTTGTTTTTACCTTGGGTCATTCTCTGCGGGTTAAATTGTGGAATTCCATTTGCGATTCTCAATGCAAAGGTTTATTTTTTTGCCATAATCCTTGAATGCACAGCCAACGCTGGAAATATTTAGTTGAGAGAGGTCTCTTTAATCCCCACCAGGAAATAAAAGGTTAACAACAAACTTTTCCAAATTAGGACACGCTAGTTATAGAATTATTTGAAATAAAAAACATTTTGCTGCGAATTTGGTAAAGGTTTCAATAACTTCAATTTTGAGTAAAAGTTGAAATCTATAAATTCGCCAAAACTTTTTATCCCAGATTAAGAGCTTCCACTGAAGAGATTATTGTTTATCTTACCCCACATTGGGTAGGTATTATTTGCCATGTAGGTAGAATTTTCCCTCTAAGCGAATGCTATTAGTACATATTAAATGTTCTTCCGGCACAACAGAGCTTTGACTGACATCATAACTTATTCAGAGCACTCAAGTCCATTCTTCTACGTCTTTATTAAAAATTTTCCTTTAACTATCAGTTCTTTGTAACTAATTTTCTTTATTCCTGTTCAGGGGTTCATATTAATTATTAGAGTTGCTATTGAGATTGAATTCTTGAAAGCATTGGATTTTCTTAAAACTGCAATTTGGGAAGAATTGAACGGTTTCTTGATGAGTTTTAATTTGATCCTATGCTTGCCTGATGGCGATTTGAATACTACCGCCGATATGATGGCATAGGTAGGGAATGTTTTATCCCTAACAGGATAAATAGTATGAAACCAAAGGATGACACGTAGTGTGACTTGACCAATAGCCAATAAGCTTTCTGAGAAAAACCAAAAAAGGTAAAACAAGACAGTAATGTCTGTAATGCCCATTTATTTGAGGGCCAAATTCTTTAACAGAAATTACTACGAAGTCTTAATACAGCCTCATCTTATCTATTTTTGACACTCATTTATCTCTTAGAATAAAACAAATCTGCTTGATGCTCATTTTGCACATAGCTTAGCGCTCCCAGATTGTGCTCTTTCTCTCCCTGTACTCGAGTGCGATGAATATTCCATACCGATTTATTTTTGCACTAGTTGCCTTGCGAAATCATTGTGTTAGCTTCTCTATCTGTCCTTTTGACACCAGAAGTCATCCTGAATTTGTCCAACAGGTTATACAAAAAGGAGAATCTTCCTCCCATTTTAACGTACGCCTTCCAACCAATTGCACAATCGTCCCTTCCCGTCATCAAAACTCTAAACAACAGCCAAATTATGAAATATATTGAATTCCGAAAACTTCTTTATTGTCGGTCATAAGGTCCTTCTTGTCTTTTTGAAAGGTGGAATCAATCTATTCACTCTATCAATCTATTTCCTGGGCAACGCCCATCATCTTTGAGCGTTGAACTGGAACGGCAACGTATGTTAAGTTTATTAAATTCCGATCTTGACAGCATACCAACCAACAACATTGAAGCGAAACCCTAATTCTCTGCCATTATCCATAGATGGCACTTGCATCGCTGAAACCCAAAGGCTTTCCATCCTCGGTATGTGTTCAGAATTCATCAGCAGTTTACATGCCAAGTAAGGATGAATAACTAATAACCAACTACCGTCTCCCATTCCATTTGAGGAAAATTATGGAATAGGATCAACGAATACACTTACGCAACGAACGAACCATAAACTCAGATATGAACTCAATCTAAGTTCTCCACTCAAAAGTTTCAATCAGTTCATTAGTCAATCGACCCATCAACCCACCCATCTATCAAAGTATTGAAATGTCAATTACATTTTTGAACAAGTTTCAGTTCTTTCATCAACAACACTAAACAGGTTGAGCAAATCAATTTTTAATAAATTAATTAGCACAAAACACTGCTTATCGAAGGAGTGTAGAACCGAACTGAACGTGCCCCTAGTTAGTTAGTATTGAACATTTTCATTCGTTGACATCATAAAACGCACTCACATGCGTAGCTAGAAGGTAGCTGGATGCGTGACGCGTACAAACACACACTGTGATATTGTGTTCAAGAGGCAGAGTCTGCACTTTAAACCAATTCCCCGATGAACAATTTGGAAAATTAATGCAGCACAACATCGACAAAGTCAAATCTCCTATGATTATCGCAAAATTCTATTGTTATATCCTTCATGTGCATAATCATTTGCGCCTGTTGAACATGAGGTACAATGTTGTATTGTATAAGAGGATTTTCGGTAAAACTAATACTTTGAACATTTTGACAAGTTAACAATATATTGCTGTTGCTGGTCTGTGCAATGTAGCTACTGCTGTTGCGCTTCGGTATATTCGAACTGCATTGTTTGGATGAAGCAGAACCAGAGTATGTCAACAAATTGTAAGCTCCCTCCCACCCCTTTCTGGCACCTGACTCAACTATAATGATTTCACCTAAATGCATAACCTTGTTCAGGTAATACTGTTTACAGTGTACGCAGAGTAGTAACACAGAGTTGGCAGTAAGTACCTACGAGTGATGTTTGCTTTATCCTGGAATAATGTTCTGGGATTTGTTAATGAGGAAAGGTAATTAAATTAATTGTAAAAGTTAGTTGTTGATTTGTAATTACGTAGTAGGCGGTGGGTTTATTTAATTTTAAGGTGCAATTTTGAAGGTGCAGGTCGGTCAACCTATTTACTACTAAATCTTTTTTTTATTATAAAATTACTAATTTTAGTCACGCAAGATGAACCTTAAAAAACGCGGTTTAAAAAGGTATTGACCTAGCGTAGACTACCTGATATTGGCAAGTGAAGGGTAGTACCTTTTTCTCTCCATTTTATTGTCTCTACTGTCATTTGGAAAGTACTTAATATCTGAACATGCTTTACTATCGCCCAATGTCTGAGTAGGACAGGAAATGTATTGGTAGATCTATCCCAGTCCATTTCCAAGATTTCGTAAAGTATACCTGATAAATGGAACTTCGCTCTTCATCGTTTGTCCGGCTCAAGCTTCGCCAACTATAGAGGCACAAGTCTTGTTAAAATCAAGCATCAGTTCGCAAAAATCTCAGAAATTGACCAAATATTCAAATCGATACTCACCACATGACCTCGCTCGAATAACTAAAAAAAACTCTGTATACAATTTAGACAATCCCAGTCATGCTTTATAGATTTAAAGCACGGATATTTGTTTGAGGGAAACCAAAGACCGCACTCTTTTGAGAGTTTTGTTAGTTGTCCAGCTTCATGCCAGACTTAAGTGTCATCTTAGTAGGTACGAGAAAGCTTTTAAAGTACGCTATGTAGCTTTGGTAGCTCAAACTTTGTAAATTTGTCCGAAAGTCGAACGAATTTGTATTCTCCTTTTTTCTACACTAAACCTTTTCCCTATGACGTCCTTTTAAAGTGTTAAACACTGTCTTCACAATGGAAATGTTCTTGAAAGGTTTCGAAAGAGAAACCAATATCACGGACTGTGCCGTAAAATTTCACTCACTTATTGAAGAAGAATCTTTTTAGATATGCACCAAAAAACTGATTGTAACTTTGTCCGGAGAATTGTAGGTAACTGTGCAACTTTTATAAGTTACAAGTGTAACCAATTTCACATCCCTGACAAAAACACATTAAAAAATAGTACGAGTCTTTCATTACTTAAACTTCTAGATGTTGCCATCAATACCATCGATATGAAATGTTGCGCTAATGACTTGAAAAAGGACTCTTTTTCTTTTGCAGAAATCTTCAAGTTGAATTTCAGGATTGGTCTAAAATTTAGTCTGAACATTTTATTTTGTTAAAAAAATTTACTTGAGATTAAGTTTAATTTCGTGTTGTTCTAATACTTAAATATCTGTTTTTGAGAAATAATAAAGTTTAAAGAAATTTGTATTGAATTCCTCATACTTTGACATAGGAACTCTCAAATATAACAGAATAGACCTATGTATACCATTTATATACATTCAAAAAAAATTGGGGAATAAGAAACCCAAAACAAAACTATAAACAAGGTAAACCATCATGTTCATAAGATTTTATTACGTAGTCCTCGTTTCACCCTCAGGAATTGTCATAAACTTTAATCTCAACCCAGTTAAACGAAAGAAATAGACAAGGCACCCTCATAAGAATTATTGTGGAAATAAAAATTGTGACATTACCGCTTTGAAAATTATTATAAAAGCTTCTCCCCAGCATCTTCTGTGGACCTATTAAATTTTTATAAGAAAAATCTCAATTCAAGACGTGAACTCAATGGGATACCCAACAAAAATCAATACACAACCAACCAACACACAGTCACAAGAATATTTCCAAAATTTGTATCCTTCGAGTGCTTAAAAGCGATAAAAAAATTTTTAGATAGCACCACCTATTTGAAACTACTTTGAATTCGTAAGACGTAATCCGACGTAGCATATTACGTATTTACTTAGTAGAAGCAACACGTTTCTGGGATTTTGCAGCTACGCAAACACATTGTTAGATTTTGGGTGATACAAAGGTGAATTTGTCATCTAAAACATCGTTCGCTTGCATATAATTTAAGGATCCGAAGGTGAGTGAGCACTTGATGCTATTATTCTCGTCCACCTAGAAGGATAGTCACACATTATCTATGATCTTGGTTAGATAGGAACGTCGCTTCCCACAAAACACACTGATAGGTTGAGCATACAGATAAAGGAGATAATGGATGTATTATTATTAATGGCAACTACGTATCTCGGGGGCGTATGCGTAATATTTTGAAAGCATCCATCCTAACTCAGTGGATTGTTTATGCTGCAATAAATATTCGCATTATTTATGTGATTTTCAAATTTGCGCATAGATCGCTGTTATTGAATGAACAATAAAAAAAAAGAACAAATAGCTAGATAAAAAGCAGACTTCAATGTGTGGATTATTAGTGAATACAATGACAATGAGTTTAATCGTTGTGAAGAGAACAAAAGTGATTTCAATGCCGTTTAACTGCAATTTAATTTAATTTCTCATTTAAATTGATGCCCCGCCCCCGCCCGCGCTGCGTCGCATTGCATCGCACCATGAATGAGATGATAATTTGGAAATTGAAAATTGAATATTTCCATGTAAATGATTCGTCGATATAAATAAATATGAATTATTTAAGTACAATATTCGGAAGTCATGTTGGGTGTCTGAGCGGGCGGTAGGGCGGGAACAATTTATTTTATTAAAACAAAATTTATCTAAATTTAGAGATATTATTTTTAGATTCATAAGGCCTGGACTCAATTGAAAATTACTTTTAGATAGAGCCGATTAAAATTGTAAATTGTTTTTATAAATATTGTTTTTATTCAGTCTACTTAAGTAAATAGTTATCTGTTTTTATTAAGTTCAATGAACTTGGCATAATGTGTGCAACAACAGTAGGGGAATTTTTTTTCTTTAATGAAAACTGTATTTATAAGTGTTTATGAGTAGCAAAATATTTAGGGGCTAAAGCCTTACAATAAGTCGACGAAGAAATCATTCTGACACGAATGGGAGGAAGCTACAATTTTATGAAAATTCGGTAGGTGTAATCCACCATTTAAAAATGTTGGTGAACGGGTGAATATCACGAACTACAGACCAATTTCTAAGCATTTGCGTATTCCTAAGCTTTTTGAGAAGAAGTCTGCGAAAAATTAATACTTCTATGTCGTAATGTCTTTTGTAACGAACAACATCGACTTTTAAGCAAAAGATCCACTGTTACAAATTTGTTATGTTTTTTGCGTGCATGTTATTGTTCCTTAGAAAATAAGAATGGAGCCCATTCGATATACACCGACTTCTCTAAAGCTTTCGATCAGCTGTTCCGTGAGATAAATGAGATTTAGAACTGATTAATTCGTACCTTTATCGAGTCAAATTTAGAGGTTCGTTTTCTGAATTTTTCACTGCTCAGTCTGGAGTTCCTCAGGGAAATCACTTAGGCCATATTTTGTTCATACTTGCTATAAATGATGTTAAAGCATTTATAAAATTCAGCTGATGATATGAAAAATTATCTACAGAACAATTCTCCAAGCGCACATTAATAGTTTTGTCACTTGGTGTGATAAAATTGGATACCTCCACTTTTCTCTATTCTTTATCCGACTCTATGCTTTGTCATGTTGATCGATTTAAAGATCTCGGAGTTTTCTTTGGCCCAAACTTTATTGTTCATAAATCAAACTTCATGATTAGTTTTATTAAAAGGTGGTCTAAAGAATTTGACAAACGCTACGTTACTCAGTCTTTGTACAATTGGTTTATCCGTCTGCATCGAGAGGCTTTACTATATTCAAATTGAAGCCATCCAAAGTAACTTTATTCGTTTTATCCTAAGAGGTCTTCCATGGAATGATCCACATAACCTTCCGCACTGCAGTCAACGTAACAAGCTTCTTCAAATGTTACCCCTCCCTCAACGTAGACGTTTCATTACAGCATTTTATATCTGGTCATATATGTAGATTCCCCTGATCTGTAGCCTTCCATTGCATTCAACTCCCGTGGAGGTGCTCACAACTTGCTTAGTGTGGAAATTTTAGTAAGTTTCGTTAAGTTTAGTTTCGTCCTATGATAAGAATTATGGCAGGAATACATCGCATTAGTAGAATTTATAACTTGTTTTGCATGTCAGCAAATTTCAACTGAAAATGTGTTATCGTTATCATGTTCTGGTGGCTTCGATCATTTTTATATCTTTTGTGTTTGTTTTATCAAATATGTTTACCATATTTTTTTTATTGCTCACTACATTATTATTATATACAATCAAATGTGTAGGTACGCATTACACAAAACCCGTGGATTAATTCGGGGTTATCTTATTCATAATATATAAGGATTAGGGCATTAAAAAAGATGAAGGTATATAATGATGCTTTGATGATAAATTCAATTTTCTATATTGAAGTTACATTTCCACAGAATCTAATATAACGTCTTACAGCATGGAGTTTTGGATGTTTTCTAATCCAAACAAAAATCTTCAGGTTACCCGAAAGAATGAAATTTCACTTGATTGCTAGACCATTTTGTGGTTCTAGTAATAATAATAGCATTATTCATCCTATCACAGATATTGGATATTTAGATTTTTCGAATTAAGAAATTCTTTTTGCATTATATGGCATTGATTCAATAAGTCAGCTAGATTCCTTTCCACCAATTGTACTGAAGAACTATGTGCATTCTCTGTCAACTCCGCTTCTTTTGATTGTTAACCTTTCTGTTTCCCACGACAGATACCTATCAAAAATGAATATTTGTCAATCGATGAGCTGATATGGTTTTCATCACTGATCGATTTCTGCTTATGCTTCAACTGTGGCTGCCGATTTTTTCAGAAGCATCAGCAGAAGCAAAAGCAGAACAAATGTAACTCTTAGCAGTTTTTCATACAGTTTTTTTATTTTGTTTGTGTCCTGGGACTGAATTACGACGTCAATGAGCGAGTGAATAACTTCCAAACGTTACTAAACTAACGAATTACGAGCTCGTAGAGTCAAATTCGATGAACTTTGTTAAATTCCTTAAAGTTCCTTACAATTGTTTTCCCCTGGAGCCTTGCGGCGCAAAATATCGCACTAGATTTTTTCTTTAGTTTTACCTTTAGCAGCATTTATATAGTATCATTTTTGATGTACATCCAAAGTGAAGTGCGTAGAGTGAAATCATCCAGAGCCACTTTATATAATTTCATCCAATTTTTTTGGTTTTACCTCTCATGCTTATTGTTACTGTCTATTTTTTGTGAACTTGGGGATGTTAAATAAATAGTGAATGGTACTGAAATGAAGGGAACTTTTGTTCACACTTTTCACTTTGGATAAATCATCGAATCGCTGAACGATTCTTTCACCAAAAGTTGGTGGGGTGTCAATATGTTTTGTCTTCTTTTTTTGTATGCTAGAGCTAGATGCAGGTAGGGATTATTTTTTCAACAGGGCGTTGCAAAAAAATCACGGACTAGATAAGGTTGCGCGTACAATAAAGGGAGATAGCGACGTCCATAAGAAAACATGTAAACAATTTTATCGCTTCTCGCAACGCATAGCTTTCTCGCTTTTCTGAGCATTCTTTCAAAAACGGAGTTTCCAGCAAGAATCTGGTTTTGTCTGGATTATAGGTTAGGGTATACATGTGCGGACTTATGACTGTCAATTTCAAGTGTCAATCAATAGGCCATCTTTTATTTATTGTTTCTACTGCTTCGTCAGTGAATAGAATAGTCGATTTGTTTTTTCAAGGTGGCATAATCACAAAGTGCGTTCGATACATAATGCTTCGTAGAACATAAACTCAATATGTGTAATCACTGCATGCGTAAAAAAAACTGAGCTCGGTCAGCACAAAAAACATTAGTTCGATACAGCCAGCGATTTACTCAGCATGTGGCATAAACATGCGCCATAAATATGGTCATGGTTTAAATAATTTGTAAGGATTACTGTCTAAGGATTAATACAGTTTTGTAACAAAGAAAGTTTGTTTACAACGATTCATGAACTTTGCATCTTTTGTTGTTGTATCGATTTATTACGAACGAGTTGGACTGTTCTTAAAGCGAAATTCACCTTAATGCTCTGCGAAATTCTCTCGATATAAAACCATAAATCCTTTTTGGAATCTAATTTGACACCTATACCCAAATCTGTGACTTAAAGGCAAGTTCACTAAGAATATTTTCTTTACCAAAACAATCACATCCATATACTGCTATTTTAACACACTGACAAACAATAAAAATGTTTTCCAAAATAAATACTGTCACGCAAACATATTTTCTAAATAAATCAACTCTCCCAACTCTCCAGTGTTTGCAGTAATTTCCGCCGCAGTGGTAGCTACTCGAAATCCATCCCGTCCCGCGCCTAGTTACACAAATATTCCCCAGCTCCCCAAATATCAGTCTTGCATAAAATAATGTCAACTACGTTGTGCAACCTTTCGTCAAACAAAGGCTTCACGAAAATTGCACAACTAACTATAACTACGTATTTTAATCAAATCATTATGATCCAGGGTAGGTACCTGCTGCACACCCACTTACCCCCCGATCGACTAGCAAATGTTTATCAAAATAAAAAAAAAATACAAGCAAATAAATTGACTAAATGAATTGCATCCCATTAAGATGGCAGACTAGTTAGCTGTCCTAAAACAAAAAACAGAAAAAAAACAACACCCAATTGCAATTTTGCACTAAATGAAAACAACTGATGCGCCTCACATTCGCACACAATCTCAGCAGCAGTGAGTGAGCCCAATGTATAGTGTAATTCGATGACCCAACGGGCTAACAACAAACTCATCGTGTTCCCGATTGCAACTCATTTTTAATGCATTTATTCCAAAAGGACCATAAAAACAGCGGCAATACCAACCAACGCCAACGAATTACAGAGCAACACCGCACAAATAGCATCAACTTATATGCGACTATTTCCATCCCAACCCTTGCCATCGGTATAGGTGTACGTATGTATGTGTGTGTGATTGTTGTCTGAGATTGCACATAGGCTAGACCATTAATTAATTTTCATCACTCCAAACTTGTTGTTGGCCATAAAAAGCCAAACGTATAGAAGTACCTACTCCTTCATTTTATATGTCCCACCAAAAAACCAAACACTCACACCTCTGCTTTTGCTATATAAATAATAATATGCTGAGCGCGCTTTGCAAAATGACACACTGCAATGCGATGATGGTAAGGGTGAGGGTGGCAGTGGTGATGGCGTTAGTGCAATATTCGCTCTGGAGACCGGTTGAGCTCGTATTTTGCATGCCGAATGTTAACACTCTCACGAGGATATACCCTTGTAAGGAGGTTTGGGTGTAGTTCTGTTCTGTTTTGTTTAATTTTTGGTTGCATTTAAGAAAAAAACAAAATAAATTCACATTCTGCACTTACGAGTGTTTGCACTCATTAAGGACTTTTCATATTTTTCTGACCCGGCATTTAATTCATATGACCATTTTGAATCCTTGAAACAATTTTTCGCTCTGCTGTTATTTGCAGTTACTTTTATATATAAAAGAGTAAATTTTACTTTCGTTTTGCGGTTGAAAGTTAGCATCAAGTGTACCTAGGCGCGGTTGCCAAAGTCAAGTGGGCTGGTTGAGTTGGTTTTTTTTTTTTTTTTTTAAATTTCTAAAGGATCTTGGTTCTTTCTGAAGAATAAATAGCCTTTATATAAACAAACCAATTTTTTCCCATTTAGTATTTATTTTGTACGGATTTCTTTCTCTGTTTTGAGTATACAAATTGCATTTTAACTGTTTGCCTATTATGTAAAAGCGGAATGAAGCGAGTTTATAATATAAATTGTTTTTATTTCGCTTTTTCCTGGATTCTTGAACTGTTATAAGGATGTAGGATAAGGATCAATCTCAGATGGAGATTCGGATAAAAAGGGAATATGATTTTGTTTTTGAGGGCTGTGGATGGGTAAACAATTCCGATACCCAGATTCGGATTACAATGTTTGAAGAACCTCTCTGCGACATCATACATCGAGGTCTAAGGGTAAATCAGGAACTTTGCCTTTTGGCTGCACTGAACATCAATACGGCTAAAAGTACGATAGTGCCATTCACAAGGAAAGGGAAACCTCAAAGACTCAAGGAAATCCGCTTGTCAGACACGACACTTGGACACTTAGAACTACATCTGGACAGTAAACTCCTCTGAAAGAAACACATAGAGGAAACCACCAGAAAGGCAACCCGTGCCCTTATGATATGCGAGAGCCTAGCATTAGCATTGGCAAAAAGAACAAAGAGTGGCATGTACATGCCCAACCGCTGCAATGGAGGTTTTATTGGAATTAACTCCCCTACACCTCATTGTCTGAAAGGCGTCGAAAAAAACTATTCTAAGAATAGCAAAAGAAGGAATGTGCATTAGCACGAAAGAATATGATGCACTACTCGGAAAACTTCCACTCTTAACTATTCCAAGAGATGACAGCATTAAGAAATACAACTTTGAAAAGAATTTCTTTACAAAGCTCAAAAACAAGAAAGAATGAGCGATGAATCCACAATCTATGCACTGACCGACCATACGATAAAGTGGTGTACCGACCAGGTTTGGGGCAAGATCGAAACATTACGAATCTATGGGAAAGAATACCCCATAACTTTCCCGCTATACTTCTTTCAAGCAGAAATATGCACCGTAGAAATATGTGTTCGAATCAATCTCGAAAAGATTTACAGAAACTGTAACAAAGCAATAATGTCAGATAGTCAAACAGCTATCAAAGCTCAGTCCTTTGTCATTAAATCCAAACTTGTATGGGAATGCCTACAAAGTCTCAACAAATTGGGCAGGACAAATGGAGTATCTGTCTGCTGGATACCAGGGCATATGGGCATTATTGATAAGGAGGCGTCGGAAAAGGACAGCAACACCTGACATAGTACCTGAACCATTCTGTGGAATAGGAGAACACACCGTACGCAAAAAATTCAGGAAATGGAAAGAGCCAACAAATTCTTAGGAGATTTTAATCTCAAAAGATTTAAAGCATGTCTCAGTTTTAGCAAAAATAACCTAACTGGTTTCCTAACGGGGCGTTTGAAACTCAGGGAACACCTTAGGAAGATAGGGATATCAGATGAAGGTCTCCACTAATTCTGCAATGATTGCACGGAATTTCCAGAACACATACTGGAATCCTGTGGGGCACTGACCCAAAAAAGGTTTAAATATTTGAGAGAACTCCAAATTGGATTTAACAACCACGGATCCACTGCTCATTCTCAGATTCTTAAAAGAAACTGGATTGAATGATGTGTTCTGAGTAGGTTTTCCTTGCCAAGGCTAAAGGCTAAGCATAAACACTCCAACATAACTCCCGGCGAATTAAGTTGTGAGCAAAACCTCTCCTATCTATAAGTAGAGGGCTCAATAGAACACAGGTTAACCTGGAGCCCACTCAAAGCAACTATGATTCTTTCAAATCGGTATCTAAGTTCGCAAAGAGTATAAAACTTTTTTCATCTAATTTGGGGTCATTCAAGGACGACTAACATTTATACCTAAGAGTTTACTGTAATTTAGCTCAGCGGTTAGAAATGAATTGTTGTGGGGTTCGTTTCGGGATGTACGTGTGATATTGATGTTCGGTTCATCTTAAACGCTTTTGTCGCTAAATCAAGTTATATCTATATCTCATGATATTTAAATCACTACATATGAACATAGTGATTAATTTCAGCAGTTAAATTTAAGGGCTATTTGAATCATAAGCAATCCCAAGATCATCTCTCAACGCTTTAATATATCCCGCAATTAGTTGCACTAATAAATTATGTATAAAGAGTAAAAATAAAATAGGACCAAAGACTGTTTCTTGGGGCACACCTACTATATGAATGGACTTTGACCTCCATAAATACTTTTTTTTTCGGATTCTCTCCTATCCGACAGAGCGTTCAAACGCAACTACTGGCACGATATATTTACAAGCACGCAGACACCTTAAATTAATGAACTTAGTTTTTCCGTCCTTCAAAGAAAAATGAGATGATGAAGAGTTAAGATGTTTGAAGACCGAACCTTATGTTCACAAGACATGACTACCGATGTACGTAGACCCCAACCTAGATTCAAGACCTGGTCATCGGAGATCTCATACCTACTACCGTAAACTGTACTTCTGCATAAACCATTACTTACTTTTACTTTCTGAGTTCTGCTATCTTAGTAAGAGTCAAGCCTTTCAAAAATAAAGACGAGGTATCAGTGTTCATAACTACGGCAGATTTTAGAAAAGACCTAGGAGCTTTAAAAGGATACCCACCACCTGTTCACCGATCTTAAGGCCGCTTATGACAGCATTTATAAGAATGAACTATCTAGCTTTGGCCATTTTTGCAGGATGACGATGGATAATGCACGATACTCCACAGAGATCGATAAAGATCTCACCGAGGCCTTTGTTGTCAAAAAAAAATGATTCGGGCAATGCGATGAGGCTTCATGCGACTTATATCACATTGTTCATAGGCACAATCTTTCAAAGCACTTTCATCCCACTTTTTTATTTATTGGGTCAAATCCGGTATTTGCATTACACTCATGTTGAATGAGAATCGTCAGCACAATCAGTTTACCTCTTACCAATTTACCTCGGCTCTTTGCCATGAGTATTGCGTCCATTCGAAATGAAAACTGCTCTAAAGCTTCCCCTATATTGGCCTCAATTCAAGTGTAATAAAATAAATATTTCAGCTAAAAAAAAAATCCATACTAAAGTGTTTCATAAAGAGAATCCTTTATTTCTGTTTGGACTGTATTTAAAATTTTAAACAAGCATATACGTAGGTACGATGCATCCGACCTACCTCGCGATCGATTTAACATCCTTTTTTACGTTGCTCCCACCCCACCCACGTCATAATAACATAAGGGTTGTTACACTGCAGCAGCAGAAGCAGCAGCAGTTTAAACGATTACTGCTTACGAGAGCGCGAATTAATGACTTTGCATGGTAAACATGAGTATGCAACTAATTGCATGAGGATTTTAATTTTCCATAATTTATTACCTAGTAATACTTAATCCTTCACAGAAAGATGCACAGATAAGAAAAGAGAATCAAAAAAATGTAACAAATACTCACATAATCTGAACGAACAATGGCCAAAAGGACTTTGCATGAATTAAGCGACGACAAGATGCGATTGAGGCAGAATATCCCTTCCCATCACGTCCTAGCACAAAGACCTTCGCTACGAGAAATGTGCTTATGTGCACATTATGACGAGGACAACGGTGTATAGAGCCTCCTTCCTCTCTATCTTCCGCCGCACCGGCCGGCCACCTACTACATAAGGGCTTTAGAAAATATTCTTAAAATTCAATTAAGGATATTCTATTGTTCATCAATCCCTGGGTTTGGCGTCTCCTATGCACAGCACACTGTCCCTGAGCTCTGGCTGGAGGTTCCTTCTCGTGTCCACACTTTTAAATTCGTCTTCTTTCATTCTGATCGTTTTCGTTGTTGTTGTTGTTGACGGTGGTCGTACTGTTGTCAAGTGGATATCTCCTTCTGGTGTTAGTGGTCCTGATGGTGGGTAGGTACAACCTTTAAGGAGTCGCATATTAGGTGAGCCAGCAAGACAGAGAGGGGAGAGTCTCACAAAGAAAGAGACCAACGCGCGCAAATGAGGAGATAGATAAAATATACTTTGATATATTTTCTAATTAGATATTCTCTTATTATTATCCTTTCAGCATAGTCGTTATAAATTTGCAGTTTGCGCACATAGAGCATGGTTGTATGGCAATGTGCAGGCAATGGGTGAAGCGATCAAAAGGAATATTCTCAAGATGCGAGTACACTTCGTTGACTTGACTCATTACAAAGATGAGTAGTTACAAGGACTCGCCTTTGTCTATGTGTAGTGGTAACATTTTGTTGAAAATAATTTCTTTGTGACAATTTAATGACGTTGTTGCATTTTCGAGTAGGTACCTTCTCGATCTTAGAGGGCTCAATATGAGTTCAAGTAATGGAAGTTAATTAGTGTCAATTGTACTTGAAAAGGGGACATTGTTTATTTTGAGGTTATGTTAGTTCGAAGGTGGTCGTTTATTTCTAATCTGTTGGAGTGGGGGTATGTTTTTGTGGAAATTAAAACTGCGATTAGCTTCGGAACACATGCGAATAAAGTTTAATAAGATTTTCAAGCATAGAGTTTCATTTGTCGTTCCGTTGCCGCTCACGTCGCTTATTGAAAGGTGACAGTTTTTTGGGGAGCGCTTTTAAACTAAATATAAATATATTTTTCTGAAGTTTTCACTTCATTAAACTTAATAACTAACGAGGAGAAAAGGTTAACGTTGGCACATTTAACGAAATCACCAGCACCTGACCACTGACTGGAACCGTCGATGAAAATTCGACATCGCTTCCCTGGCTCAGATCCTGATAGAAATTCCATAATATTAGATACTACAGAAGCGCCAGGTGCTCTAGATTGGGAAGGCCCCAATGCAACACAAACATCCCGTTTAAAGGAGTTTTGAAAAATTAGGACTTCTACCACTTGATATTCATGATCTAAGCGAACTTGCTATCGAAGATTACTCCAAGATATTTAACTTCCATTGATAGCAGCAATTCGACGCCTTTCAGTGCTAGTTGAGACCAACCCGTCAAGTTTCTCCTCCCCATAAGAAGAACAACCTTAGTACACCGAGAACACATTTTTGGTACATTAGACGTCGAGTATGTCCAACTTCGCCTGCGATATCCTAAGGCTAACTGAACTATAGCAGGCTGCTTCATTATGCAGGTGAAGACGTAGAAGGTTGAGAGCTACGCTGATCACTTCGACCAGGCTTAATCGAAGTTTCTATACCTGCTTTTCTTTATACTCTACACAGGCAAACAAGCTAGGGATCCATTGGAGTAGGGTATGACATACCACATCACATTTATAGAACCATTTAAGGTTGAAGTCCTTACTTTTTGCTGAAGGTAAGGCCACAGGCTTAGTTAGCTATACTTGCTATGGTTGCTGTATCGTTTTCCTAGTAGTTGATAACACATTAATAATGTTAACCATGGATCTAGATATAGGAAGTCCGTTTTGTTGGTTCAAAAGTTCTCCTTCTGATTTAATAAATTAATTTAATATTCCCTGCCCTTGGGAATTAAACTAATATTTGTTTTTCCAACTAGAGGGGATACCTCTAAATAAAAGTAGCACTATACAGCGACCCCCAAGGCGTATTGTCAGTCACCTCGCATAGCTTCCGGATTCATCGCGAATTTTTTGTCTCATGTGCTTAAACTCTTCCCTTTTTCTCATATTCTGTTCTTCCAAAGGAGATTTCCTTTTTGGCCAGCTAGCAATAATTCTCAAACGTGACTGCAATAATTCTGGTTTAATTTATTTATTCTTCCCTGCCGAGTATTGAGATTTTGTAACTCTCTTAAATATTATTCGCTAGGATTAGCGAATAGGGATCCATCCTTTGGCTCAGATTATACAATTTTCAAAAAAGCTCATGACTTCTATACTCTATAATGAAGCCGAAATTTAATAGCATCATCATTGAAAATTAAGACGATTAAAGCACCAGTGTAAGGAAAAAGGTTAAGTCATCGGTAGATTAGGCTAAGTCCCTAAGCCGGGGTCGGCTTCCACCTTCTAATGTGGACTTCTAATATCTCTGCTTTAGATAATAAAACATGCTAGATATTACGATTATTCTTGAGGGGCTCGGCGGATGTATAACCAGGAAATTAGTACAAGGGACTACCGTAGAGAAAGGGAATGAAAATAGCTATAGCTATCTCGTGGAAAGACAATGAAAATCCTCAAAAAACTGTACGGGTTTTTTTTTATTTTAAACTTTTGTAAAGCCTATTTTTTCAAATCAAACTAAATACCTGGGAATTATCCTAGAAAGTAAATTTATTCGGAAACTAATTGTCCAAAAGGATGGCAACGGTCACTTTATATTCCTGTGTTCATAATAGCCCTACATCATCGTGACTCGGCTAACTGCAATTCTTAGAAACGGCCAAGCCACCGCCAACGCCATTGATTGCAAGGGTCAGCTTGCATATGCCTCATAGGGACTTTAGGTCACACTGTTCGGATAATGTGTGACTTCAAAAGCAGTTCCATGACTAAAGAGTATAGCCCATACTGGAGATATCAGCACTTTTGCAGTCTGAAATATCACTTAAGGTAGACAAATCACCGTCTTTCAAGCTGAGATTCTTGTGATCGCGACTGTTGCAAATATCCTCTTAAGGTAAAGAAGTAAAGGCGATACCTTGCAATGATGCTTTTAAAAAGCCTGCCCTGCTGCTGCGATAACCTCCAAAATTGTTGTTGAAGCCATAAGCAATCTGAAAAGGTTGCGTAGATGCAATTTTGTTGCTCTTACCTGCGTTCCCGGTCATACTGGCAAGAAGAGTTATAAAAGGGCTGGCGATCTTCGTAGACAGGTCCGCTTTCGATGGCCAAAACCACCTGTGGGATGCTGCTCCGAATATTGGCATGATATTGCATCATGCAGACATTCAAAAATCTAAATATCTGCTGGGACTAAATAGAAGTGAATTAAGATACTTTTCACCGCTTTCAGTGCATCACGTAAAAAAATCTGGACTCAAATCGACGCAAAGAGAACAAATCAAATCCATTAGTCTGAACAGTCTGAGGTTCGATTATATCAGTCGCCTCAGTCAGGTGAACCTCAGTCAGCTTTATAGAATTCTGGGGTTTGACCAGCCGACTTTAATCCTCACAAATTTTACCCATGTACTTTAGGACTGGTCCAAGGTTTGATTGCACCTCAGCGTGTGCGTCTCGATACTACGCCGAATAAAACCTTCGGCTTCCTTTGGAAAATACCTATCCATAACCTTCACAACTTCTTTTCGCAAAAAAAGAGAATTCCATTCCGAACCATTTAAAACAGTATCTGCAGCTCATAAAACCATTGTTTCAACTATTTCCCCATCATAGCCTACCCCCGTAACATGTAGTACCGCTTAAATCATTTCCTTGATCTCTTCGCCTTTAACTGCGACATTACCGGCAAACTCAAAGCCCATTCTCCAAGTCATAAAATATCTGCCCAAATATAAATGGAATAATATATATATATTAAAATGGTACTTTCCTCCTTAGAATTTAGACATCACTTGGGAGAACATTGGCTTTTGGGTGCCCTTAAAATTGTATACCCTGACTTCTGAGTCGTATATAAAAGAAAAGACCCACACACTATGTCCTACTACCTGCCGACCCACCATTTATGTCTCTTGACGGAGCATAAATAAATAAAAGACAGAAATGCCACCACTTTTCTACCGTTTCCCAGCGAGAGAAGTTTAAAAATAAAATAAAAACAAAAAATAAACTAAAACCTGTCCAAAAGGCAGTGAACATTTTTTTGGCAACCCTTTCCGCAAATTTATGTTAAAGTTGTCTGGAAAAACTTTTCCTTTTTCCCCTTCATTCCTGCTGCCTCTACAATAGTCACAGAGCCCGCTACTGCTTACCTGCTATCAGCACAGAGGAAGGTAGGTAGGCTGTAAGTTCTGACTCGGCCTTTAAACTTTTCCTTCTTCAATGCACACAGACACACATAAATATTACTTCCTTAAACGACGACCACATACCGGTACGCTAGAGCAACTACCATAGGACTCTGCAACGTCCTCGCCGTTTTACTGGATATAGCAAGCTGGAAAATTTTACATCTTTTGATTTCTCGATAAGTTGTGTGCCTTTTTTGTGTGTGGTTCGCTGCCGCTGGGGGTTGGTGTGAAGGGTGTGGAAATACATTTCATCTCCTGAAGTTCTTCTATCCACCAGCGGCACGGCACGGTGGTGGCCCGGCCTTAGGGGATGCTATCCCCAAAATATTGTGTGTGTGTGCACACGTTGTTGGGATGGTTTGGGATGTTTCAGATGTACCGTTATAAAGGGACCACCAACCCAATTCACCTGAGAAACAGTAACAATTTTTTAATGGAAATATTTCTTCTAAACTTGTGAGCAGGGAAGGGGCTTGTTCATGGTCGTCGTCGTCTTCGTGGCATGGTAGTGGGTTAAGATTTTACAAAGTTTTTTTTTTTATGTAAGACTTGTACCATGCTAGGTATGTATAAGAATTAGGTTAATTTATGAGGTTAAGTTGTTTCCATGCTGCGCTAAATATCCATTTAAAATTATAAGCAAGAGATGTTGTGACTGCAGCTGAGGTGAAGGACTCGAAGCTTGACTTACTGCAAAAGTGGGTTTCTTTAGCCATCAAGCAACCCACCCCACCACCACCTATTACTGTGCATGATGAGATTGTTCATCGTCAGTGTTTCCTTGAAAGTTGTCCTTGATTGGGTATTGTAACACCATTTCTAATTATGGCAAAGTGGATTGGCCCTTGTTAGGTGTTTCTCTAGAGGCTGCAGGGAAATGTCCAGATTTCGAAAATTCAGGGACGTTTTTGGACGTTTTTGGACTTAACGGAATCATCGCATTTGTACATTTGAAATTGCACCTTCGTGTTTAATGATTTTAAAGTGGTTACTTAAAGGTTTGAACTCAGCGTTGTTGCCTGACGAATATTTGGCTTGGGTATAGGGTAACGAAGTGAAGTTGGAATAATTTTATTATAAAGTTACTTCACATTAGCAACAACATTTTTCCCCTTAATATAATCAACGTGGAGTGACAGTCAGTCAGAACTATACAGTCACCGGTATCTCTTTAAGAGCTGCTTTAATTTAGATTTCTAGTCAGTGAGGACCTTCAATATTCAGCTATTGTGGTAAAAGTATGTTGGAAATAAACATGGGGATGTTGAACATCCTCTTGTGTCCAACATCCCATCGTAGACATATATTCTTCCTGACTACAAAGTCTATTGGGATCAATCCTGCGACAATAAGGACGTCGGTTTCCGACAACTTTCGATGGAAGCTTGCCAACGCGTTGAGCGTTCTGTACTTTTCCGACAGGAAAAGTCTACCAAAAAGTTTCCGTCTGCCGAAATCTAACATAAATACAGGACTATGGCGCTTAGGTTGTCGACAGCAGCAGCCTTTACTTTTTGCCGTTTGGTTTGTTGAATTCTGTCCACCCGACCCAATGAAGTAGCCGAAGAGTAAAGGGCTGCTGAAATGGACAGTCTATAACTTGGATCTGCCGAATTACTTAAAGCAGAAAGAGATGACTCGAAAAAGAGCACACACCGACTAATTTCTAAGATTTAGTTGGAAGAATATTTGCCTCATGAGCCCCTGCATCGTTTGTCTGTTTCACCAGAAAGAAGACCTCCTAAACTGCGCGAATTTTAGAGTTAGCAGTTTCATAAACATCGCGTAAAAGATCCTATCAGTGCGGTTTTATGACCGGTAAGACCGCAATTGCGACCTTACCTGGTTAAATAACTGCGCCTTGGGCGTTTTAGTTGACTGGGGCATTTAAACGAGAATTTTCGACTCTAATCTGGCGGGACAACATAGTAGGGAAGGCCCCCCATAGTTGGGGCGCATAAATGGAATGGATATTAACCGACTTGTAGTGCACAACTGGAAGATATAAGCCAAAAACCGCGCAAATTGGAGAGGCCTGTGAATTGAGCCTAAGGTCCGTCCATTCACCCCGTCAACCATCACAGTAAAGAAGGCGGAGGCACATTACATTTTGATTTTATGTTTTTTTTGTTGTTAAAGTCTTATGTCTTCATGTTCCACAAAGTCTCCAGCACCAAACCCCTGTCCGGTTTTGGAGCCATCCGTGAAAATACGATGGCATCCAGTCCATGGTTCAGAGTCTGACCGAAGCCATTCCGTTACCTGTGGAAAGTTGACGTGGTAGTTTTTTTGCAGAAGAATTTCTGATGTCATTGCATCAGACGGCATATCCATAAGACAGGGGTCAAAGGATAATTCCCGAGCAAGTTCTTCAAAATTCCAGTACGCATGGTACCAAAATCCACCTCTCTTTAAGATGGTTTTTAGCGTACACCCCATGATATATAAATCAAGGGGGAAGATTCGCCAAAGCATCTAGACAAGAGACCGGCGTTCTAGGGAAGGCCCCTGTGCCGAGACATGCCGTTCTTTGGAGTTTAGCAAAAGAAGAAGTAACACGTTTCCGCGAAAGCCTGTTCCACCAAACAACCAAAGCGTGTGAGAGAGGAGTGGTCTAATCATGGCCTTATAGATCCCAAGGATCCATTTCGGAGACAAGCCCCATATCTTACCAAAAGCGACTTTATGCTGCCAGAAAGTCGACAGTGCTTTATCGGTTAGATTTCGATTCAACATGTTTAGACCATAGAATTTTTTATCGAGGATTACACCCAGATATGTGACTTGATCGGAGATAGGGATGGCGACACCTTTAAGCACGAGAAGGGACAGACCAGTGACGATTCTCCTTGTCGGCAAGAGAACAACCATGGTTTTAAGAGGATTCAATAAAAGCCCATTTCTAGTGCAGGGATCCGGCCCCTAGATTTGAAACTACAGAAAGAACGGCGACATCATCCGCATAACCTTGAGTGTAGTTTCCAGGAAAATTGAGAGCCGTAAGCAAAGAGTCGGCCACCATACACCATAAGAGGGGAGATAGAACACCACCTTGAGGGAAGTCCCTATTTACCCCTGTTATGACGCACTTGCCAAAATCTGCATCGGCTACCAACGTCTTGTACATTAGCATTGCTTTAATCTACAACACCAAAGTTGCATCCACACCATGCTGTAAAGGACCCTACAGAACCCGTAAAATGCCAATGCCAATCATTGTTCCTATGCAAGCGCGAAAGAGAGGCAAGCTTAAACACTCCTGATTCACACAATTAGAGCAGCACCAGCATACGATTAAGCTTAGTGACAAAGTGATTGGAAACCAACAGGCAGATATTTTTTGGCACAGGCGGACCATTGGTCATGCAGTCAAGTGGGAGAGTTATGATCCCTGTAAATTCCATAATAAATAACCTTATCGATAATCGGAATGAAAAATCATTTCTCACAGAAAGTCGTGCCTCTTTTTGGACAAAAATTTATCACTTTAACGGAAAATGTTAAAGTCTATTGATGCTGTATCACTGGAAACATAGTTGAAACATTACTTTGTAAATTACTTTTGCAGAATTTGCAGAGATAAAGAATAAATTTAAGTGGTCGAACTTCGCGTATGCCACTGCTCAGCTGTTCAGAGTAGGTACACCAGCATCTGAGATCCCTCATAGTCTAACCTTACCTATTCCATCAGTATACGTTTGATACTAAATGTATTTTTCCATCGATTTTCGGAATGTAAATCCCCTTGACATTGACTGAGACGTTAGTGTAGCGTTTCTTCTCTCTTACCTTCGACGCGGTTAGTTTTACACCTTTTCGTACTCCCAAATGATGAACAATACCAAAAGTTCATTTACCCAAAACCAAACACACGGCTGTCTCCATAATAATATCTTCGTCCCGTAAAGCCCATCTGTCCATGTGCAACTATTGACATTTACACAAAACTTGGTGGATCAAATGGTGATGGTGACAGGGTTTTGTGATGGCTCTCCAGATTGTTTCACTCCCCCAGACCGCAGTTCTCCTTACCCACATTGGTTTAATTAAAATGTAAACTTATTGGGTTGCCTAATCGTCCAGTCATTAATCTAATGCATAAATGATGTCACTTAAGCCGAAAACCACCCATTGCTGCCCCAGCGCCCACCGCCCAACCAGCATTTACTCATTGTCCCTACAACAAGAAAGCAGCCTATGAAATGTCCTTCAATCAATAAATCCTCATCATACAAAACATGACCGCACAACTCATGTTTGTGTATGTGTACACATTTTATGAGTGTATAGGATAGGGATGCAGAGGCAGAACCCTTTATGATAGTTTGCTTAGTGAGCGCAAATACGATTACAATAATTAAACCATGGTCAGTCCAATTAATATACACCAACCGCAAACGTTAAGCCCCGCTCCCGGTTTTCTCACAGACCCATTGTGATGATTCACATCTCTCCAAGATGACAATGTACGTGTCGCTGAGTTGAAAATATTTACCCAGCAAACATCTATATACAGATAGAGATATATCGAGAGATATCCCTCCTAGGAGACGGGGTTTCTTAATTTATTTACATCGAAACGGGAGTGTGGGTTTAGCTTCTGCAGACAAACAGCATTCTCGACCACACACCATTATCACTGTACGTACTTAGTTTATTTTGAGCAATTTATATTGCATGGGGCTTCGGGCCATAAGCTATCCAATAATGTAGAATTATCCATCGTCGGACATTTTCGGTGGATTTTCCACTTCAACACTGGTCAGTCTTATAGGTAGTACCTATCGAGAGTGTGCATCTCTGGATAAGGCAACGAAGAAAAGGACATTGTTCTATTCTTTGTTCCGTTTATTTTTTCACCTTCCATTTGGTCGCAGATTTACAATGAAAATTCGAGCGACGACGATGACTATGGCGAAAGCTTACAAGGATCTTCACAGCATGTTACTGCAGATAGGCTCAGCAGGACGATATGTGAATATATGGGATTTCTTTTTTCGGGAGAGGCGGGGAGGAGCTGAGTTGAGGGAATTAAAGAAATGGACGCGGTTGGTGCTTTTGTCCGAGCATCCTTTGTTCGCTTTCTTGCTTTGTTCCCCGTTAAAAGGGAAACATTTATTGGTTGTGTTCAACATGAAAAGGTGTACGGGAGGTGTTTAGATTTTTGGAGTGCCATCGAAGGCAGGTGTGATCATTTTGCAACATATTGCAGAATTTGTATGAATGCACCTGAGATGGTGTTGAACTGGACTCGGGAAACAGGGGAGTGGGAGTTTTATTATGATATTTAATGGAGTATCTGTTTGATTAGAGAAGAATGGGGATAGTTTTGGAAATGGAAACAAATGCTTTTTGATCTGGAGTTGGAGGATGGACTTCAAAAAACTTTTCATTTTTTGCCGGACTACAGCGCCATTTAACAGCGATAAGTCATAACCAGAAGTCCAATTCAGCCAGCATCAAGTGCTGAGGAGCAATGGTATCGATGCCAAGAGGTCATCAGATGTGTCGCTAATGATGTGCTAGGCTTCACCCGACCACCACAACGAAACCATTGGTTCGATGAAGAGTGCCGGCAAGTACATGCAGCAAGGCAACTCGCCTACAATGCGACGTGGTAGAGAAGGACGAGTGCGGCTCGTAAGCTTTACGAGGAAAGGAGGAGGGAAGAATACCGGAAAAAGAAAGATGACGAGAAGCACGCGGTCAAGGAAATAGAGAGGTGGTACTCCAGGAATAATGTTCGAAAGTCCTACCAACAGGTATAAAGAACGTGTCACGCCAACAAGACCCGAACAGAGACCTGTAGAGATGGGCAAGGGAATCTTGTAGTAGCATCACAGTCGGTGTTGAAGATATGAAAAAACCACTTCAGCAACCACCACGGCGAAGACGACCAGAATTCCGCTGTCAGGCAGAATAAACCATTCAATTTGAACGATGAAAGCCAAGATTGCTTTCCAGTCGACCAAAATGAAGTGAGGATAGCAATATCTAAACTCAAGTCCAAAAAGGCTGCTGGACCGGACGGCCTACCCGCCGAGCTATTTAAAGCAGTGGGAGATAGCATGGTGGAGAGCATACACCAACTCATCTCCAAGATCTGGTCGGAAGAAAGTATGCCTGTTGAATGGAACCTCAGCATTGTTTGTCCGGTACACAAGAAGGGAGACCCTCTAAACTGCACCAACTACGGATATATCAGTCTGCTTAACATCGCGTACAAAATCCTGTTTGCCGTACTGTGTGTACGCCTGAAACCATATGTCAATAAACTGAATTGAAAATCTGCGCAGTTTAAGGCCAGGAAAGTCCACAACTGATCAAATATTCCCACTACGGCAGATCCTGGAGAAAACTCAAGAAGTTCAGATCAACACGCATCATCTGTTTATCGAGTTTAAGGCCGCATATGACAGCATCTATAGAGATGATGTATATAGAGCTATGTCAAGTTTCCGCATCCCTGCCAAACTCATCAGATTGTGCAGAATGACAACGTAGAACTCTTGCTGCTCCATGAAGGTCGGAAACAGGCTCACCGAGACCTTTGATGTCAGAAAAGGACTAAGGCAAGGTGATGCACCGTCATGTAACTTCTTTTACATCTTACTTGAGGAAATTGTGCGAAACTCACAAGTCAACACCAGAGGCACAATCTTCCACATGTCTGTTCAATTACTTGCATACGCAGATAACATTGACATAAGTGGTAGAACACAGCGTGCTGTCACTGGTGCGTTTTCTTGTATAGAAACAGATGCGTCTAAAATGGGTTTAGCGGTTGACGAGGGCAAAACCGAAAGGGATATACAGATAGACAGGTATAACTTCGATGTAGTAAAGGGCTTTATATACCTTGGTCCCGCTATAAATTCTGTAAATAACATCACGGCATCAAGCGAAGGATTACACTTGCAAATCGCTGTTTCTTTGGCCTAAGAAGGCAACTGAAAAGTAAGGCCTTGTCGAGAAACTTTAAAGAGACTCTTTACAAGATCCTAATCATCCCAGTCCTGCTATTCTATGCAGAAGCAAGGACATTAGCGAAGGCGGTGAAGATATCCTTGGGCGTTTTGAACGCAAAATTCTTCGTGTGAATGTCGGTCCCATTTGCATTGATGGGATCTGGGAAAGGTAACAGAAAACTCTACGAGCTGTAGAGTTACATTAACCTGGTCAAAAAGTGGATCAGCCGTCTGAAATGGCTAGGACATGTAGAGCGAATGGACAACAGTTCTCCGGCCTGAAGAGTCATCGACCCCAACCCAGAAGGCCAATGCAGCGGAGGAAGACCTCGCCTTAGGTGGCGCGCACAAGAGGAAGGGGACCTCAGCCCACTTGGAGTGCGAAACTGGAGGCAGTTACCAAAAGAATGTAGACTGGAGGCCCAGGTCAGCCCCGGACTGTAGCGCCATCTAAGTAAGTAAGTCAGTCACTTTTATATGTTGAGAAGTTATTTTCTTTGAGACGAATATTTAGCAACACACTTGGTGGGGGAAGCAGTAAAGTGGGAGCTGTTCTTTCGAAAAATATCTGACGCTAAATGGAAAGATACTAGTTTGAAAAAACAGACATAAAAAAAACGAATGGCAATCACTTTTAATTCATGAAAAAGGTTCCTTCTTCGCATATATCGTGTACCATTTTTTGTTTGCTCCCTTCGCATAATCAGAGAGATATCTGCTAGTGAAGCACACTTTTATTGTATTATTAATGATTCTCGAGAGGCAATCCATCAAATATTAAATGTCTGGAGGGAAATGAACAAAAAACACACCGGGAAGATGCATTTAGATAAGCGATTTTTTCTTTGCCATTGTTGTTGGGTTGTTTGTTTTTGTTTTGCAGGTTGAAAAAAGTGGATGCGAAAGATATATTTAATGGAGATTGATTTCGAAGGAAATGAAGAAGAAACTAGTCTCTCTTTTTGGACTTGTTTTAGTGAAAATTTTACTTAAGTGCAGATAATTGTTATATATCGGATATTTAATATGCAGTAGGAAATCTATCTTTGTTTCATGTTGTGTGTTTCGAAAGGTAAATGTTTAATAAGTGTATACCAAAATACAAAAAATGCATGGTTATATGTGCAGAAAGTGTTTGTTAATAGAAAACAAATATACTGGTTGCAAAATTTGAGCGGCGAATGATACTTTCAGTTGCGCATCAGCTAAACGATTTGCCGGATAGACCGCCACTAGCCTTCTTGGTATAACTTTCATCGCTAATAGACAAGAGCTATTAGATATTGCTCTCTCCCAAAATTCACTGTGTCAAAGTCAATGGAAAGATTCTTCAGCAGGATCATGCTTTAACCAAAGAATGACTAAAGACGAAAGAGAAGAAGCCATCAAACCCCTACAGAAATAATGCATAACACCAGTGAAACCAAGTGGCACCAATCGTTACTAAATGCTATTTCTGGCGTAACTACTGTTCTACTGTGGTAGATAACTTACTAAGAAAGAAGAAGAAGCTATACTTAGGAGAATTTCCTACCAGAGAATCGGCCGGCTTTATGAATTAGCTGCAAAGGAATTAACTTCATTTTTCTATGAATTTCTTAATAAAGGAACTTCTAACAATAAATTCAATAACTCCAAACATTTTTAATGAAAGAAGTCCGAACGCAATTAGAAATATGTGCCTATCTAAGCTGAAAGTAAGTCCAAACATTTAGGAGTTAATTTATCAGGAATTAATAGACATGAATATTGAGAGATTTTGGTACTTAAACTGAATATAAGGGATGATATGACGATTTTAGAAAAGTTCAAAAATTAGGGTCCGCTAGTGCCGTCAGTCGATCTGTCTGTCTACCCGAGATCTGTTTGGTGAAACGGTTAGACAGATTTGCTTCAAAATTCGTTTATATAGTTTTTGGGGTAAAATTTCCCCACGTTTTTTTATTTGTTTCTTTATCGTTCTAAATAACGGTACCTATCATACCATTTTTTTTCTGAAAATCACCTACTATTAATTAATGGTTCCAAAGATTTTGGTCTTTTTTGTACTATGGATACCTGTGATGGGGCCAAAGTACTGCATAATCAGCTTTTTATAAAAAAAATCGAATAACGGTAATTTATAAAACCGTCAATTTCTCAAAAACTAATAAAGAAAATTCCGAAAAAATTACTATTATTATATGATGTTAAGTTGAACAACAATTTTTTTTGCGTACTTACATTTTTTTTTTAAATTTTGTTTTACATATAACGATTTTCTTAAATTTAAATTAAATTAGTTTTCTCAATTTTGATAAATTTTAATAAATTTTTGTATTTTGAACAGTAATGAAGAAGATGTCCAATGTGCAAAATTACATTAAAATAGTAGTTACCGTTTTTGAGAAAATCTAATTTTTCAAAACCTAAAAGGTGATTCAAATAAATTTGATATGTGATCAAATGTTACCTTTTCTTTTTTAGGCGATTAAAAAATGCACATCATGTGGCGAGAAGCCTACATAAATTTTTGTCCCAATGAATAGTGGCCACAAACCAAAAATAACCAATGGACCCAAAAGTTAAAATTATATTTCAAAATGGAAAATGGCCCCCAAAATGTTACTATATCTTACTAAATTAATAATTAGATTCTTACATTTATAAACGTCATGTCAGATAGAATTTGCTCAACTGCTAAATAATTTATATGACAAAATATTTATTAAAATTTGTTAACCAGTGTTACTAGGTCCTAAACGAAAACACATTAACATCCACCAAGCGTAACCTCTAACCAGTCCATCAAAGTCCTTCAATCCATCTGCTTTAACAACATCATCAAATTGTACGGCTAAAGTCCCATCGGGCATTGCCATGGCCATAAAGCCCAAATCGCATCTTTTGCTAATAACTTCACAGCTCATTAGTTGCACAATACAAATAAGTATTATCCTTGTTGGCTGCACACGCGATTAATTGAATATCAAATTATCTAAAATTATCTTCGATATGCGATTAAATAAATTAATATGCTATCGACGTATCTGGCTTGTCCCCTGTATACCCACACGTATGTAGAATATTCTGTCAATATTAAAGTTGGTATTTCTTGCCACTGCTGCTGGTCCATTTGGCTGGCCCAAAATGCAATATCAAAGAGACAAACAGTCGAAAACTAAGATGATGACAGTCATTATGGAAATTGTATATCAAATATTCAAATTGGTACTGACCAATTGTCCTTATAATGAGTGCACTTATCTTCATGAGTATATTAAATGAAATTGGATGCTGAAAGGAACCTATACAACTAACGACAACAACAACGTCGTCGAAGAAATGCGATAATAATAATCCTTGATAGAATTCAGCCAGGTATGCTGAACATTCGTTTGTGGCCAATTAGACACCAAGCGCCTATGGGTGCAGCGCGGTGTCATCATATCCATTGAGATTATATAATATGTTCTACACACACATGTATGTATCTAGGAATATTGTATTAATGGGTTTGATGACTCTACTTAGGCATAATAAGAGCGCCACTGTGTGCCACTGGAGAGGTGTGCTCATGCAAGGATAATGACTAAAATGTGTGATGTATTGCGTGGATGTGTGTGTGTTTTCCCTTTGTGGAATATGTGTTGACGTCGATAATGATGATGGTAAGCTTGGCATTAAATTAATGCATTACCACTTTATGGATAGACATTCAATTTGGTTAGATATTAGTAAGAAGCAGAGATTGCAACTACAATGTCAGAAGAGAGTTTATGAAGAACTGCCGAGAAGTGAAAAAGGTATGAGTCCTTATTTCTGATAAAAATTTAGTCGGAAATGAACGATAAAATAGGTTTGAAATATTCGTCCTTTTGTTATTTTAACCATAGAGCGGATTAACGTCTTGAAAATAATAGCCACATCAGAAGCGATACAAAATTTCTTACACCGGTACTGAGAATGGAAGACTTTCATTTTCAGTCTTGCATCGGTTTTCAGTTATTGATGCATAATGACGATCCATTTAAAAGTCTCCCTTTAATGATAAAACGCATTACGTTTTGGAAGCATTAAATTCTACATGGCTTACTATGCGCCACCTAGTCATGCTGTCAAGTCTTAAATTAAATGAGTTTAACATCCGTTGCCAGGGAGAAATGAAAAACTGAGATCACTTTCACCAGTACGGTTGTGAATTGATCTAGAAGTGCCAGAAAGTCGAAGACAAGACAAAGACGGAGACTTGGGAAAAGCCATAATTTATTATGGTGAATATCGGATTAAAAATACCCAAATTTCTATTTCATTGAATGCATTGAAGATATCACTCCTTTAAGCGCGCATTTGCGACAAAATGCTCGATGCCAAACTCTGTCAAATGCTAAATATGAAATTCAAGAACAACAATCTTCGTTTCGAAGTAGTTCCACTTTTCGGTGAGAGAGACCATTAAACTGACGATGGTAGTTTCAGTGGCTTAGTGGTTAAGTGCGTTGGAATACCAAGTGAGGGGTCTCTGGTTCAAATCCGCCTCATAATGTTATGAGCAGCTTCTTAAAAATAAAATTGATTTACTTAATTTAAACCCTTCCATTTGTGTAAGAAAATATATCTCCGCACACACAATACTTCGAGAACCTGGGGGTTAGGTCCTGTGCAGGGTGAGCCAAATTCAAGCTTTCTTTTAAAAATGCAATAAAATAACCAAAATTAAATTTTTTCCATGGCCGTTTATGTGCCCCTTACGCCTTATAAAGTTTGATTCATCGTGAGGTTTGATTTATAATGTAAATTAAAACACATACATTTTAAAGTGAACTTAAAGTTTATAGTATCGTTCGAGCTTACCGACCGGTGGCTTCACGAGTAATGTTGGCTTCAAAAGCGTCAATCGTAGCTGGTTTATTCCTGAAGACCTGAGACGTTAGACATCCCCAGAGAAAATAGTCTGAAGGTGAAATATGGCACGATATATTCGACCAATTTACCGTACCAAGAAGTGAAATTAAGGGCTCATCAAAATGAATTCTCAACAAGACCATTCTTTCACGCGCTGTATGGCTCGTTGCGCCGTCTTATTGAAACCAAAACTTACCGAGACCATGGGCTTGATAACGCTTGCCATTGACGTTAGCATTCTGATTTGCCTCATTTTTGAAGAAATATGGACCAGTGATTCCACCAACCCATAAACCATGGGCTCATTTAATGGATGTCATGGTAGCTCTTGGTACTCTTCGGGTTGCTCATCAGCCCAAATACGTTTATTAACGAATACATTGAGCCCGAAATGGGCTTCATCAGTGAACAAAATTTCACTATAAAATACGGGACTTTCATTGAGTTTTGAACTCTGATTTTGGTAATATAGCTGAACAATTTGGAGACGCTCGATGAGAGGACAATATTACCAAAGCAGTTTCATGCAAAGGTTTACTTACAAATCGCTTAAGCATCATCTAGGGTATATCAAATATTTTACTGATGGTATTAGTATCTTTCAAATTAGTATTCTATTTAGTATTCTAAAAAAGGCAAGATCTCCCAGGAATACGTGGGTTCGGCAATAACAATGAAAGTGAGGATATCATCCATGTTCTAGGCATGTGTTCTATTCTACAAGAGATCAGACGACTCTGTTTTGGAATGAGCAGACTAACAAGAGGCGATTACTTAGAATTCTGAACGGAGAAAGGCCTTGTTCGGCTCTATCAAATAAGAGGCGATAAGGGGCGCTCGGTGTGCACTGAATGCATTCAAACTACTGATGTATTTAATATACCCACTCTTTTATTAATCTGAATTAAATTTTTAAATGTTAACTCTGGCAGATGGAAATTACCCATACCATATTTTATTTTACAATTTTATTTAGCTAAAAATAAAAGACAACAACAAAAGTTTCCGTTGGTTCGTTGAGATAAATATTTTTAAAGTGAAACAATGACAGTTTATCTAAAATTGCCTTCATAAACATTTTGACTCATACAAATCCTTCAAACTGCTAACCACGCGTTTGGTCATTCTGGAAGTGCCTCTATTCTCCAAACTGACCACAATCCACTTAGCCAGATAGCCAGGAATACATTATTCATCGCATTGAACTCTCACTTTCCCCTCTCGATTCATCCTATGTTCTGACATTAATTCGAAAAACTAAAGGGTCCTTAAAATATGCCGTCATCCCGCCGAAAAAGCCAATCCACTCTTAAAATAAATTAAAATTCGATTTCAGCTGCCCAACTCTATAGCTAAATCCCTTCAGAAATTTATGGACACATACAGGCAGCCAAATCAAGCCATCATCAAGCTACCAAATTTTGTAGACCGCCATCTACTCTATATACGTAAGCCTCTGGCGTATAGACTCTCGGCGAAAAAGCAAAAAAGGAAATTATTGTAATCGTATTCTACATGACGCCAATAGCCACTACGATAAAAAGATAAATAGACGGATGTATGCGACGAAGTGAGAACGGAGCCGCTCTATTATTCGAAATCAATTTACTGTTGAAATAGTGCCAAGAATCTCATTTTTTAGCTTCGGGGGTAATTTCAAACCATTCACCCTCCATCGTGAGCGGCCTCTTCACCACCCCTTGAGAGAGATCGTATCCTGGCTGCATTTGCACCGCACAAAAGCATTTTCGTTTTCTATTTTTTTTTCGTTAGGTGACATAGGTACTTTTCACGCGACTATCAGCAGCTTAGCTTGTGAGGCGAAGATCTCCTTTCCCAATGACTGAGTGGGTTAGTAAGCAAAGGACGATGCCGCACGAATAAGCAACAACAAAAAAAAACCCAAAAAGAAATGCATTTCAAAATCGTTTCGTTTTCATTTCCATACCAAATGTAATGGCCTGAATTGGCTGCCTGCTACTGGCTTTCCGACATGCCAAATAGATAATTTCCCTCTGCATCGCCTTGAGAGAAAGGATATAGAATTCAATTATAGAAAATTATATAGAGAGAAACGAAGGTATGGGAGGATTCTTAGCGAAGAGACGGAAGGAAATTATTCCGAGGAGGAATTAAGTGAGGGTGAGACAGAGTAATTTTAATGAAAGTGTTATTCGATAAAAATCTCGACTTCCTTCTCTGGATGGAACAGTGTCGTCATCATCATTGCCATCTCGCCGCATCGACCTAGAAAACAGAAATATAGCTAAGCCCGAATCCAATGAAATTTCCTGCAGCTCTTTTTTAGTTAGACACAGAGAGACAGTGTAGACTGGGTCCGCTTCGGATAGACGTCGATATGCCGGTCTCCCGGAATAGGTAATTCCGAATTTAATTAATTAAGCCAAGATAGTCATGCGATGCCAACAATGTTCCACGAAAGAGTGATTCGTTCTTTTCCATTCATCCTCATTCATATGGCTAAAGGAGGAAGGATGTGTGTCTGTTCATATGCAACTAGATCCAGAGAGCAGAAATCATTTTTAATGACATTCACCGCGGGGGACGCCGTATCCAAAGTGTCCCAATTGTAAATGCGAGTAGCAGGAGGTACCTACACCATGTTGCACATGATGTTTAATTGTGACAAATTCTTGGAATGATTTCAAAAATTCATTCTCAAGCTCTGTGTGCAAGCAAGACGACGACAACAATGACATGCGAACGAACACATCGGGACGGACAACGAATAGGAATTCAATTAGATTTTATTCAAATGATGGTGATGATGGGTTTGGCTGTGATATCTCTGGCAAGCGGCGAACAGCGCTTAGATTTAAGTTGGTTGTCTGGTGCGGAGACGAGGTTGGCATTTGGACTGTTGAAAAGTCAAGTAGCTTGACAGAGGAATGTCTTTCCAAAGACAGTGGGATTGAGGAAGATTTTTTGGTGAAGATAACCACTTGAATTAGCTGGGAAATTAACTAACTAATTGTGTAAAGTTGTACGCTTGCCATATAGCAAGTGAAAAAGGGGGAAGGATCCTGTAATGGTCATTGTGAATGTCAAGAATGTTACGTATACGCCACCGAGTTTAAGAAGTCAATTAAATGAGATTTCCTTTTTCAGTTGCGACTTCCGACATTGCAGTTGTGGCATTGCGCACTACGTGTAGAATGCCTCCACACGAGCTCATTGCACTGTTCTGGACTAATTTATAACCCAGCCTCTTTTGAAGGTCTTTAGATGATACAAAAGGTTTCATCCGTGCTTTTCTCACCGAAACTGTTTTGACCTTTTCGAATATATTAGACGAACACCCTTTCAGGAAGTTTTTTTAGGAATATTCTTGAGGAGCAATCGAAGGCTACTGCAACCTCGGTTGTGTAGAGCTTCACTTTTAAGAATTAATCTTGACCTTGCCATAGACTGTAGGGGCCGGCAAGATATCCAAGTTTATCCGATCAAGACTTATCTTTGTGCGGTTTTTTGAATACATGAGTGTAGGTCAACAAGCCTCATAGTCTTGATGCCATTAAAGAAAAAATATGCGTCAATTATGTGAGGATTAATCCCAGAAGTTTTGGCAAGATAGAAAATTTCATAAATCGGGCCAGAATGGTCAGCAACTCTTGTGGTAGGCACTTAACCGATATCAGTTAGAAAAGAAAAAAATTGAAATAAACAATATCCAACAGTAGAACCAATGCTTACTTTTAGCAAACGAGCATCCAAAAGGCCCCCGATATATATTTTTTTGTGGAAACGCTGGTTTAGAGATCATATTTATAAAAATATGATCATATTATCAACTCGTAGATTGCTCTGGTCAGTTAGGTAGTATGAAAAATATTTAGTGAGGATAAAAAGATATAGCAACCCAACCGTTTCTCAAAAGTACATGTTCAGCGCAACAAAGTTCAAGATTTTACGATTCAAAATTTTAAATTCAATTTTTCTGTTCTTAATGAACCTTCAACAGTATGACCCGTTCTTCTTAAACTGTCTGACCCGTTAAAGCGGGTGACATTTTTTAATCAAACATTTTGCCAGCGCTTAAAAGTTACGTGCTGACATTCTTAATAGGATCTAAAACTCAACATATCGAAATGTTGAACATGACACATGCGATCATGCAACACACTATAAATAATATATCTCTCTATTGTATTTCTATTAATGGGTGAATTACTCATACCAACAATTTTATTATGAATTATTAGAGGTTGGTTTTTCGAACAGAGAAAAAACTGACATTTTGTGGTCAAATCGGGAAAATCTAATGTCATTTATGTTCAGTTTGGTTTGCCATTTCATCATGAACAGGTTGAAAAATGAACAAATTTATAAATTTATTTCGAAAATAATGGTTCAAACATTTTTTTTTTTTTTCAAAATTTTCAAAGTTTTGTTCAGTGATGAGGCTCTAGTTGGCTTGAATGGATACGTCAACAAGCAAAATTGCCGCATTTGGAGTGAGGAGAATCTACATGAGACCCCTGGAACGCCATTACATCTACAAAAACTGACTGTTTGGTGTGCTCTATGGGAGGGTGGATTTATTGGGCCATACTTCTTCCGAAATGATGCTGGCGAGTCAATTGTCGTTAATGGAGACCGGTATAGAGCCATGATAACCGATTTTTTTGTTCCCGAATTGGATGGCATGAATGTAAATGCGATGTGGTTCCAACAAGACGGCGCTACATGCCACACAGCGCACATCACAATCGATTTATTGAAAGAAACATTCGATGAGCGCATAATTTCGCGGAATGGACCTGTCAATTGGCCACCAAGATCGTGTGATTTGACACCATTGGATTATTTTCTTTGGAGATATGTGAAGTCGCTCGCCTACGCCAACAAACCAGAAACGTTAATGGACCTTAAAGCCATTATTCGTGGCGTTATTGCCGATATACAGCCCCAAATTCTTGAAAATTTTTTTGGAACTTGGACCTCTAGACTTGTCTTTATTCGAAAATTAATGGCATAAAATTATCCTTCCAATAAAGCCAAATTGATGGACATTAAAACTATTTTCTTGTGTTTTATTTCAATTCGAAGTTCTATACCTCTTAAAAACCCTGTATTTCTATTAATGGGAGAATTACTCAATACCAACAATTTTATTATGAATTATCCATAATTTCTTTGAGAGAACGCTAATCGTCGATTGACTCGTATTTGAAGTAGTTTGAAATTATTCATTTTAAATAAATTTTATTTTATTCACATCAGTTAATATCTCTCGAGTATTTTTTTTACTATTTATTTATAAAATAAATAAATATTAGGCGTAGGCAGCGCACACAAGACCCAAGCTTCTTCAACAACTGTGTGTGCGAAGATATATTTTTCAGAAATTTTTCATAACAGTTCTTGTTTCTAGATGTTTGTCAGAGCAATAAGCCACTGCATGCACTATTTATTATAACAAAAATCTCTTCGTCATTTATGTATTGTGTAAATTATTATTCACAAACTGATTTCCCAATTATTTTCAATATTAATCTTTTATTTACTCCTTTTTAATGTTTAAAAAAAATAATGTCGTCCCGCTTTTCAGGCGCTACATTTAGCCATGATTCTTTCTGAAGTCAGAGTACTGCATTATCAATCAACTATCATCTACTCCAATCTAGATGGCGCTGTATATTAGGTGTAACTTCGTTTTATGTCAAAACTATTATTGCTCTTACGCAATGCATTCTCCAATCCAGATAGCGCAGTAAACTTAAAGTATTACCCTCAGTCTTGAAACTAAGAAAATAAAATATATTTTTGCACCTTTTTGCCGTTCTGCTTAAGGAAAAGACATATATATTGTGTGTATTTCGAGTATTTCCTTTGTTTGGTTTGTGTGTGGTCTTTAACTTGATGTAGCTAAGCTTTGATGGGAATTATGAGCTGAAATATATTCAAAGCACTATTACCTTAAATTTTTTTTAGTCATTTTGCATTCTCTTGCATTTTTAAGAGACATGAAAATTGAAACAAAGCTCAGTCTTCTACCCAAAATAGAAAGAAATAGTACACAATATGGTTTATATAATTAAATATGTATATTTCTAACAAACAACATTAAACCCTCAAGTTACCATAATGAACACAGAACTTGATCAATATTAAGCAGCCTGCAGTCGATTCTCATGAGAAATAGAAGGAAAGACGCAGACTTTTTGAAAATGTCCGGGAGCAGTAGTTTGGCCTGTCTGCCAGCGAATCGTGTGTGAACCCAAAGAACAGACACATTAAACATTAAAATTTGTATAGAGATATAAATGTGTCCTATTTCAGACAAAAAATTATCACTTGAGGAGTTTAAGGTTGATTTCATGGGTGGGTGTAGGGTGTTTGCCTTGGCGTAGGGGTTAAGTGCGTTGGACCACTAAGCTAGAGGTCGCTGGTTCAAATCCCGACCTGTACCACCTGAAAATTTTTATTCGATGCCCCACCTCTTGCGAACGTCTGACAAACACCCGAAAGTAAGAAATGTCATGAGAAGCTTCTCAAAAATAAATTGCCGTTTGGAATCGGCATTAAACTGTAGGTCCCTCCATTCGTGTCAAAAAATATATCTTCACACACACAGTGGTTGGAGAAACTAGGCTTTGGGTCCTGTATGGACTGTTTACGCCAAATATTTATTTATTTATTTTACTGTATTATTTCGAGTGCTTTGGCGGTATATAAAAAAAAACAAAAATTAAATTGCCTGAGCTAAAAGATATCTAATTGAGTTGTCCCTATTCAACTTAAGCTAAAAAGTAACAACATGAATCACTTTATCGGGATTTCAACAAGACCAAAGTACACAGACATGGTTAATTTCTGCACCTGCTTCCTTTGATCTTACAAAAAACACACTTAAACATTTCCATATATACTCTAAACAACAGCGCTTGAAGCAAACTCCTTCGTAATCAATTCCTTTGTCCTTTTTACAACAGACGTTTGTGCTTTCTGTAAATGGAACCATTTGCTATATCCATTTGTCAAAACATTAAATTTTCATTTGCTCGTCTCACCCATGCGGTCGCCCACAAGTGCCTCCAACTCCATGAATATTTTTCATTCCTTTTTACTCCTTTGATTTTCATAAATGCCCTTTTTCACATTAGTATACTCCTTTTGTTTTGCGTGCGGTTTCCAAAAGGCGCAACAAAAAAAATCAGAAATCCACTCTCTCTAATAATGCTGCTTTCCTGGATACAAATTGTTTGAGATTTGCGGTCTGACAGTTTTTTCGCCGCCAGCCGGCCGCCCCAGACGCAAACAATGTGTTACACAACCTATGCGCGCATGAAATCATAATAAATTATGACATAACTACAGTTTACTATAATATCCTTTTTTCACCCCCGAAAGCTGCTGTACCTCAATATGCCACCGTTTTTGGGAGTACTTCACTCCAACAAAATATTTCTCTTCTCTTAATTAATTAATTCAAAACGTTAAAAGGGGAGGGTAATGGGAACTGGTAACTGGTAACTGGTAACTGGGAAGCGGAGAGATCTAAAATTGAATTCCATAAATTCATTTGGTGTGTGCTGGGCGGGCAGATAAATTGCCTTCGATTGCGCGTTTATATTATTAAAGGGAAATCGATTTTTTAGAAAAGCAAAGCGGCCAAACATATATAGAAAAAATAGGAAAACATCATCAGCAAAGCAGAACAATGAAAACCGCACAATCTTGCTCCCTGTAACATTGTACATTCATGTTGCAATCGATTTCGAACAAATTTTTGTTTTACTGTTTTGCGTTCTATTTTTCTGTTGTAATTTCTTGTTCGTACATTCCCATTTGCTTGTTATTACAATGTAACTCGGGCTATTCGGGCTAAAAGCCGCCCGAAAATAAAAAGGCGAACAAAAAAGGCACAAAAAGCGGTTGGTTTTTATTTTTTTACTTGTTTTGGCGGATAGTGCCTACTTGCATGGAGCTGGGTGGCCAGGATACGTTTTGATTATGGAGGAAATGTATGACTATGACTATGACTATGACTGGTGAAAAGTGACTAAAGGCCTGGGCTTCCATTCAGTCAGTCAGTCAGTCAGCTAGGTCATTGTGAATAGATGGGTTCTTTCGATACCTTTGCCTTTGCTTGCATAGACCATGTTCGGTAACGAGCAGTCGTAGTCATTCTCGTCGACTTCGTTTTGTTTTGCAGTTCAACGTTAACTGAATTTTTTTTGAAATTTTAACGTTTGCACAACTAATTTCACTCGATGAACATCATCATGACCTATTGAGTTGTTCAAGTACCCTTAGAAGGGAACCAAGTCAAGGTGGTGCTTGCTAAGAGTGTGTGGGACAAGAAATGAGATAGCTTGATGGAGAATTGTGTTAAGCACTTAACTAAGAGACGAGGACGCTGTTAAGGGCAATTTTTCTATTATCGCTCATCAATGAAAATATGTTGCATTTCGTGCGGACTTTGGAGAAAGGGATTTGTAAATAAAAACAGTGATAGGGGAATTGGAACTTTTTTAAATGAGATCTCCGACGAATTTGATCATCAAGCTTCGGGGGTTCGAGGATTGAATTAGGTACATATCTCATTTGTTTTCTGATATATTGACTTTTTAAGAAACTAGCGATATTCGAATTCATGCAAATTTTTAACTTGCAGGTCACATTCCTAAAATAAGTTATGTTAAACACATTTTTTTGGAGAATTTGGTGTAAGAGATTTCTAATCTGAAATGTTCTAATAATCTAAAAAAATATGTTATATCAATTAACTTGAACGTGACACATAATCATAATAAATTACAATTTGTATTCTTTAAAGTAATATGACGGTGCTGTTTAACTATTCTTTTTATGTTACCTATATTTTTATTGTTGTGAAAGGACAATGAACATAGAAACCCTAACCTCTTCGACTCGAGCCGAAAATTGTTAAATAAAGTAGACGGATCTTTTACATCTGAGAAGGAGAAGCCTCTAGAACTGCTCTTGCAAACATACTTCCCGGTTCCACTGAGGTTGAAGTCTTAATCCCCCAGGACTTCTGTGGACTACCCACCAGTAGTCAAATTAGAACTCAATACATGGGAACACAAAATGCGTATATCCCAATGGAACTCAAGGATTACGCCATGCTAAAAATATAATTTATTTTTCCAACAAAAAACGCGCTCTTCAGATCCCCTCTTTGAGCAAACGTGACGCAAAGATTATAACTGGCTTCATCGCATGTCATAGCGCCATGAAATATCATCTTTAGGAAATGGGGAAAAGTTTAAAAGACCTGTGCAGACTCTACTTTGAAAAGCCAGAAGCGGCATAGCACATCCTAGGCGATTGCCCTGCTTCTGAGGTATAACGTAGAGTCTGATCGAATGAGGTCAGATCATAAAATATATATGCTCTTTTTGGAAAGTTGCTTTATAGCTATGATACGATCCAATAGGTGGCGCTGAAGTTCAGTAGATTAATTTAGATTAGATTGAAAAGGTTGTGGAACTTAGTACTCATATCACATCGGCCATTGTGAGTCTATTGCAAAGCCCTAAGTTAGAATAAATTCTGCTTAGTCTTTGCGCGAAGAGGCAGTTATGTATTACCATAAGGTAATACCTACATAGAAACCGTACACATGTTTTTGATAAACCGTCACACTGGCAAAATATGTGCTATTCATATAGTCACGAGGTGTTTTTTAACTCCACAGGGTCGCAGGGAATACGGTCACTTCGAAAAGAAATGATGGTAACTGGGCGTGATCTTCGGCTTCCGTTCAGTAATGAAGAGATTTAATTTCTAAGTAGGTTTTGAGGTGGCATTTAATAGGCACACCATGGCATGGTCTTGGCTTGAAGAATGGTGCCGCAGATCCTTTCCTGACCAGTTAATTAGATTTCGTATTCTAAAATTAATCACTGTGCCGTGGCATCCAGATAAATTGGACTCTGTTGGCGCTAGCTTGATTTGTCCTAATCCAATTTTGATTAAGTGATTTCATAGGCGTTAATAATATGTAGTACCGCCTTACTGTCGAATAGAATTCATACATATATTTTGCTCCCTTTCATACTCGCATGGTTGGAGATTCTTTAGTCTTTTTGTATACTCCAGTTCCAACTCCTTCATTCGTCCTTTTGAGCCGTCCGTACACGAGGCTAGTGCATTTTCTACAAACGTGGGTTTATTCGGTTCCTAGTTCTGTCGTTCTGGAAATGAAACCTTGAAGTTTTGACTGAAGTTGAATTGATTAAGACATTCGTATCTAGCCCAATAATTAAACTATTCTTTATTGATAGACCAAAATGGCACACACTATCCAGATAGCTCCGATAGCTACACCTGCACCAACCAAAACTTATTTCGTACCAATTAAATTGATGTATCTTTTCTTTCCCCACTGCATCTTAGCCATTAACATTTAGCTCATCAAGCTGATAATCATCATCATCATCATCAGTAGCAGCATCACAATCAACCTCAGCAGCACATCCTTCTGCAACGTTCTTACCAAACGAAAATGAAAATCTACAGCATATGTTTACTAACTAGATATTATTCCATTAGAATGTCCTCTCTGCATCATACTTGTTTCTTCTTCTTCTTCTTGTTCCACTTCCACTTGTTAGCAGCAACAGCAAAAAAAAAACCTACATAAACATACATTCACATCCACCGTCGTTTTTAAGCCTGGACACATGGAATGATGCGCGAGACATCCAACAGTACTACACAGAGCTCTAGCAAATGATTTCAAGTGCAGGACCGGTGAAGTGAGGTGATACGACAACGAGGAGCTAGAGCTGCTGTGATGATGCAAAACAGGAACAAACTACATTCGTCGTCGGATAGCTTGACTGGCAGGGGGAAATCACCAAACACAGTATACAGTTGTCAGGATAATAATAGAATAGCAGAGCCTAGTGGAGCATTCGAAAACAAAGAGAGGCAGAGAAGAAAAATCACCCACACACCCATATAAATGTGTGATGCTGGTTTTTTCTCGTTTGACTCTATCTCTCCTGATAGGAGAGATAGGCTGAAACTGAAATCGCACCCAACCCATTTTACCCACTTACAGATACACAGATGCAGAAGACTGCTGGAACTGTAGGTATCTTCCTACATATATGTTATAGGATTCTGGGGGGGTTAGTTGAATGTGAAAGGATACGCTACCCTTCCTAAACAGAAAAAGAGAGAAATACAAAAAAAAATGAACAATCGAATAAAAGCGGAATGTGTAGCTATAATGGGCGCGTCTAGGCGTGAGCCAGTTTTCAACTTTGGTGTTTGCTCTCTTCTTTAAGCGAAATTATTTGAATGCAAATAGCACATTTGCAAAATTTATAAACACACAGACATTCCATTCATTCGTAATCATAGAGTGGGGGGCGGAGAAATGGCTGCAAAAAATCAGACAAAAACATATGAACTGGGAATATAGCATCGCCAGGGACATGGACTCAACTGATATGACCGTTGAAGACAGTGGAAACTGGGATGGGTTAATTGGGAGGAAAATTGACAGACCCATCGAGAAAAGCGTTGGCGGTATATTTATTGGACATTTTAAATTAATTTCCAGACCCAGTTTTTATTTTATTTCTATCTGCATATGTTGGGGCGTAATCTATGTTTATGGGTTACCAAGGATAGGAGAGCAAATTAGAATTTAGCGAAGAGCTTTGTGTATTTTGTTGGATTTAATGGAAATGAATATACAATTAAATGTTTATTGAATTTTATATTCTCCTGTGACGAGGGAGCATCTTTTTTTTAAATTATTGTAATAAAGACCGTCGCTTTTATATATGCGCAAATTATGGGAATTGAACTTTAGTAGTGTACTCAGTAAGGGATGATCAAATTTAAATGAAACGTGCACAAAATGTTGTTCTCTTTGGCGACCTGAAAATTCCCCTAAAATGTATAAACAATTGGATGCAGGGCTGATTTTTATAAAGTAAAGTTCAGGTCCTTCACGATAAGCTTCTGGAATATGGGCTTCAGAATCTGTGCAAATAACTATTTCGTTTTAAATCGCCTCAAAGCACATTGGAATATTTGGAAGATGGTTTAAGAATCTATTACCCTTTTTCGAGACGACAAGGACAACTGAACTTCCGTTACTAAGACCAAGCAATAGCGGATGCCAAAGCACTTGGTCCGGAAAATTAGAAGCAGCATGCATCGTAAAGGATGGAAAGTTGTTTTGTATCACAAGCTCTTCACGGGTCGGAAGCCCGGTTAAGTCCAATCGCTACAACCTATTATCATTTCCTAAAATTTACTGAACAATTTGGTTTAATTATATAGAAATAAAACCTAGTCATATTCGAAGCTTTGGAGGGCGGAAAAGCGGAATTAATGAAAAATATTCATCAAAATATATCTTCCTTAATTTAGCAAGATTATCTATTTCTCGTCATCTCTACAGCTTCTGCTAAAGCCATTTGAGGCTACTGCGACCCTGAAGCTCTGTGTAACTAAAAAGACTGACTGTTTATAATTCATTGCTCAGCAACTCGATCCTAAGCCCACGAGCCACGAGCCGCGAACACTTTTCATGGACCGAAGTTCGTCGCTTAGTATTTTGGAGAAGGGGTACACAAAGGACCACTTGCTAATGTTTATTTCCATGCTTAAGAAAACAATCAAAAGGGGAACACGTGTAGGCTCCAAGGTGGCTGTGGTTAGAACATGGGCCGATTTGCTTCTCACTTGTTAAAGTTATTAGATGGTGATGAATATTAAGTAGAATCTGTTCGCATCGGTGCCGTAAAATAATACCAAATCTGGAAATTTTGCTTGGATGGATTTTAGTAAAATTTCTTTGTAAAATTTTTCTGTAAAAATAGGAAACTTGCGACGAGGACGACACAAAATTGACATAAAAACATAAGGAAAGGCTACAGTCCGCTTGGGGCGAACAGCATGATACCCTATCCATATCCCTATATGCCCTAAAGAAAAAAGCAATAAGAAGATGATGTCTAGCATTTTATTTCATTCTAATAATTAAAAAATAAAAAAGTTTTTTTGAAAAAACGCCCCCAAAAAGTAGGCGTGGCCAAAAACTTTGTTTGGGCGATATGTTGGAAAAAATAAATAATTGGAAACAATTTTTTTCGCTTTCTATGAAAATTTTCGAAGAAAACAGTATTTTAGTAAAAAAAACGCCCACAAAAAGTAGGCGTGGCAAAAAACTTTATATGACAAAAAGCATGGCAGTGCCTACATATTGTGAAGATTGTAACACTCTATCTCTCTAACTTAAGCTTTAAAACGATTTTTTTTAATTGTGGGCGTGGCAGTGGGCGTATTCAAAAAAATGTTCACTTAACCATTTCGGAGCCCTAGGGAATATGTGGTCCAAATTTCAGCTTCCTAGCTTAATTTTAAAGGCCTACAAATTGCATACGGACGGACGGACGGACGGACATTGCTAGATAGTCTTAGGATTTGGTCCTGATCATAAATATATATACTTTTATGGGTCTACGACGAATATTAAGCGGTGTTACAAACTATGTGTCAAAATTAATATACCCTTTGGATAGGGTATAAAAACACAACATGAACAAATGGATAGGGTGGTCTTTAACAGCCTACCATGTGACCAGTTAGTTGGACACTTTTTTGTTGAGCTACGGCGCTTGTGCCAGGAGCAGTATAATGATCATGTGTATTTACTTACAATAGAAAATTTAAATCGATTTTTCTCGAAAACGAGGGAGAAGCTAGTCTTACCATTTTATCCTGATACTCAGGGGATGCTACCTTAGACTATATATAAAAATTAACGAAATCCGTGGTTCCCAAGTTTGATACTACCCTTGTAAGTAAAAACAGACGTAGTACAGAAGTAGTAGTAGTAGGTACCAATTATATTTCAGACTTTAGAACAAACTATTTTACTTTAGTGCCCTCTCTAACAACCGCAATTTATTTTAGTGCCCACCAACATATTTTTCCATTTCAAATTTGTCCTATTTGCAAATGATGCTTAACAATCGTATTTAAATTACTCATGGGATAAGTATCAGGAACGTTATGTAAAAAAACAAACTTCCTACTTAACCCAAATATGCCTGACGTCCTTAAGGTCGGTCGAAATAAGTACAAACTCGCAAAACCTGCAACCTAAACCTAATCAACGGAAATCTGAAAATGTATAGGAGACCTTCTGGTTTCGATGCAGTTTTCAGAAGATCTGGGGAAATCTCAGATTTCAATGCAGTGTGAAAAGGGTAAAAGTTTTAGAAGGCAAATCGCGGTAGGATTGTTTATGGCTAAAAAGGAAAACCCCTTCCCTATGCACGATGACTCCTATCAGCTTGGGACGAAGCAAGTATACGCTTCGATCTCTTTGATCATATGGTAACTTCGCAAAACAAACAAACGAGATGTGTTTTTGGCCATACCCACACCAATAATACAATGTTCTAATTGAGATGTCAGAGCTCAAGTATAATGTTTTGTGGATTACGTAGGAAATAATGTTATTCAATACTGCTACCATATATGCCGCCATTTTGGAAATAAATGCATCAACAATTTTGAAAATGTGTGCAAACTGTTTTATTTTGTTTATCGAAATATTACTACGAATACGAAAACAAATTTTTGTTCTATGCTTCAGAAAAGCTTAGGCATATCTGGGTTAACCTCAAGATCAGGTTAGCAGCAAATGATTAACACAGAACACTTTCTGTTTTTATCAAATTTTCTGTCCTTCATCTCCTTGGAGTTTCAAACTCAAGTTATTGAATTTGTTGAAAAGGTCGGTCAAATAGGCGACAGCAATTAGAATAGAATCCTTTCCTCTAAATAGGATTCTTTCCTTCAAGAAATTTCAAGACAGAACTTTGTAAATTATTGAATCGTTCTAGGCAAGCAACTTTTGATAACCATCTCACTTCAGTATAGAAAAGTAAGCGATTGTAGTCTTCGTCATTTTCTATAACGAGTTGTTTTAACAATCGATCATTCAAATCACACCTCCTTGTTGTGATGACTACTTGCAGAAACTTGAGGAGTCTTTCACTAAAATTTCTAGCAACCAGGGATGACACAAAAAGTACTGCTTGTACTGTTGTTGTGTTATAGGTCCCAGATGTTGGCGATGAATGACACAATGAACAGCACGTATACAAGAATTTTTCCTTTTAATATGAGCAATAAGACCTTTATATTCAACAACCATGGCTGGAGCTCCATCCGTAGCAATAGTCAAAATGTTGGATCATGTCATTCGTTTTTGTGTGAGGAAGTCTTCCAACTTTTGAAAGATCGTTCCACTTTTTGTGTCGAGCGGTTCAACGAAGAGCACGAGCTATACATGCCCCCGGCGGAAAGGGGGGGGGGTGAAATCCCAAAACACAGTTGTCATAGGCGCCTACCTTACGCCTAGCCCTATTTATTTCGCAGTAGTCATTGTAATAAGACCACATGACTAATGAGGTTTTATTTCCACTTAAAAATGGAAATAAGGTCATATGTGGTCTTATTTTGTAGGACGCTATTTCACGTCACCCGAGCCCTATTCACACAAATAACTTTTGCGGCACTTACTTTGAAATTGACTTTTTGATAACAAATTGTTCTTAAATCAAAAGCTCTTTATCTAATTAAATATTGAATCGGTTATCATCATAGCTATAAAGACATAAAGACCAAAATTGCTGTAATCGAAAAGAAACATCTTACTACAAATTAATTTAGTAAAAAAAAATGTTTCCTGTAAAATTAATGTTTGTTGCTTACTTTAAGGACTCGAAATATTTGTCAATTTTTAGCTTTAACTTCTATAAAGCATATTTATGCTTTAGGCTCAAGGTGAAGAATGAAGGGCTTACGCATATTTTCCCGCGGGTGGCCTGGTTGTTGCTGTATTTAAAATTACAAACTAACTTCGGTCACCTGTACCTTTATCATCGTCGATTCTCCCAACATCGTTGACATTATGTGCCTTCTTTAACACCAGGTTAACGAAAACTTTCGAATTGGAGTTGCAGCTTCATCTTCCCTGCTTTTCCCCGCACTGTCAAACCGAAGCAAAGTTGCAAAAGAGCTCTTAAGCTGTGCTTCGCGGTTATTCGCCGAATTCCACTTGAAAATAGAAAAACGCAAAAACCTAGACTTTTTCACTTTATTACATGATTTAAGATTTGTTAATTATGCTGCAATAGTGGCTGCTTACAATTCTCTAAGGTTGACAGTTGTTGTGAAGTGTCCACAATACCAATTCCACTTTTGCATAGCTATGATCTGATGGCCGCACTGGTAAGTGTTCTGGACTTCTGACCGAGGGGTCCGATTTCTCCCTTAATCCGACAAGCATCCAAGAGTTCAACTCGTAATGATCGAAAAATTTCCAATTGAAAATTACATAAAATTGTACGTCCTCTCCACCTGTTGCAAAAAGCTGGGGCCTACAACAGTACTACAGCACTCTGTTCATCTGATTACTTCACATTTTCAATATATATCTATATTTAAGCGGAGTTCCCCAAATCGAACAACATCACGCCTTACCATTCGCTAATAGCTGCCAAAATCAATGTCAAGTTCAATGTCCAGAATAAAATTAAAACATTTCCTAAAAAAATAACCACCTGAGATTCCTATCGCTCTGCAATTTCGGGAAGTCTTCGAGTTTCGTCTCAATTTTTATTCTTATTATTGACTGCTGCTTTAAGGCCTCTCAAATGCGTACTTCTCCAAACAAGCGCTTCGTTATGGCAAAATTTAGCTAAAAATGTCCTCGAAATAAATAAACCCTCTTAAGTGGTATTCAATGAACTTGCGAAAGGAACGCAAAACATAAAACGCGACCTGGGAATGTTCGCTGCAATTTGTACACCTCTTATCGAAACGAAACAACTTGTACATACTTTATGGCTATGTCGGTATATAAAACCTTATTGAAGAAATTTTCGTTCAATACAAACGGTATTCCTTGTATGACAAAAAAGGAAAGAAAAAAAATGTTTAAAGAAATTAATTACGAAAAGCCGTTTTTGAGACGCGCGAGAACCAGAGCATAAAAATGTGAAGAAGAAAAAATTCGGGCGTGAGTTTGAGGCTTGTATACTTCCGCTTAGGGTATTCATCAAATCGATAAGGGGCCACACATAAAAGTTTACCATATAATATTTATTTTTGTGTAGACAGACATCACGACGTGTGTTCGTTCAATTTTGTTGCCATTAATTTTTCAGTGGCGGCAGAAGACGGACATTTTTCTTTGCAGTGTTATGTATGTAGGGCTTCGAACACTGTCTTTCGTAATAAATTAAAAAGGAAATTTAATTTACGACGGGAAAAGTGTGTGTTGGATTTTCAACACATCACAGGGGATTCTGTTGTTGCTTTCTAAAGGTAAAGTGGGTATTGAATCTTTCATTTTTAGGGGTAGGTGCCTATAAATTGACAGCAGAACTGTATAATATTCATGAAGGGGTTGCAGAAGGCATGCGAAGGGTTTATAAGGTCGAGATTGGAAAACTTAGCGTCACGATTTTTACACAGGCCTCACATTACCTTGACTTGCGCCGATTAGTCAATCTTTCGTTTTGGCTCATTAAGGAAAGTCCCTGTATGCCAAACAAAACACACAGAGTAGAGGACTCAAAAACTTCAATTGCAAACTCCTTTACTTAGTTGCGAGTGAAACGGTGTCTCTTCTTGGCAATTAATCATGCCTCAAACAGCTCAGAATAGTTGTTGTTGAAGCCCTTATTTTCAGTATCCAAATACCAGAAAAAAAAAGGTGGCACCTCCCCAGCGGTTCTTGTACACATATCCAGCTTAGACGAGGAATAGAGCAAAAAAGTTGCATCACATCCAGGCGACGACGACGACGATGGCGAGAAACACAAGCAGTGAAATTAATCATTTTAAAATGACAAGCGCACTCTTAACCGCTGTCGATTCTTCTAGGATACCACTATGCCAGCTTATACGTGTGCGATAGGCAACGAACAAAAAATCATCCTCGTGAAACAAATAAAGCTCATAAGGTTGTGTTGCATGTCGTTAAACATTTCCACTTTCCACTTCCCGCATGTCCTGCACTCATCTTTCATCAGCAGAACCAGCAGTGACATCCACATCCTTGATCTCCATCATTCGCATACCATCCAGCCCGTACCTACTCCACGCTCAAGCCGCATGGTGTTGGTAATTTGGAATTCCAAGCTAAGTGGGTTTCATAATGTCATTACACCACATAACCTAAATACGCTCCTCAGCCAAACTTAATGAATTCGAAATTGAAACGAAATCAACTTCTGAGGTTTTTGCCATTTTCTGGAAATATATCTACGATACGAATACTATTTTTTTTGCCCCGTAGCGGGTTTGAGGCGGATGCTGCCAAGCATCTCCTTCTTCGTCGTCATTCTGTGACGAATGAGGTTATGTCTTCTGACGATGTTGCAAGTGGTGGTAGTGCTTGTGGTGGTGGCAAAGTCATTCGTACACTAATGGTTATGAAATAGGCTTTCTGATGTGTTTGTGCTAAGTAAATTGAAAATTTGCTCTTTTGAGGTTTAACTTTTCGTGTGCCTGTGGAAGGAGTTGATGGTGTGCACGAAGCGGAAGTGGTGTACTGAAGATCTGCGAATATTTGTTTTTCTAGTCATCATCTTCGTCGTCGTCATCGTCGCCTTCATCATCATCAGCAGCAGTAGCAGAAACAGAAGTAGCGACGCGACGCGCAGCAGTTGAAGTAGAAAACATCATGCATTTTGTTGACAAAAAACTTTAACTCAAACGGTTTTTTTTGCGACCTTTCCGCGATGTCGATTTCGAGCGGGAATCTTTTGCTAACCTTTGCAAATTTTGCACACAAGTTGAAGGTTGGGTTAAATTAACACGCCCAATGGATGGAAAATTAATTTTCAAATGTGGTTGTTTTGGATCTCTATTGACAGCGCCAGACTTTGTGACGGGGAATGACTTAATTATATGCAGAAAAGATAATAAGATTCTGCAGGTTGTTGTTTGCTTTTATGAAATTGTTGTGCTGCGAAATATTTAAAAATGCGGTCTACGTAATATTGTATTGATGTTTCTTACATTTGTATGTAAGAAAATTGGTCGTCTCTAGCGCCACCGCCTTGCTGATTAGATAAAGTTTTTGAATGTGGCGCATTCAAGAGAATACCTGTATCTCCCTTCTTTTTTCGACTTCGACATTCCTTATGATGTAACATATCCTGAGAGAAAGGATTTGCAAAGCAACGCAATGATCAGATTGCTGTTTTTACCGATGCTTCGAAAACAGTGAAAGGAACAGGTCCTGGTATCTTCTCTGAGGCTACAGAGGTGCGAGTGGCTATACGACTACCGGACAGAAGCAGTGTCTTCCAACCATAGGTTCTGGCTGTGCTCAGGGCGCCTAAGACATCTACATCGATAGTTGGGCCGCACTCAAGGCGGCTAGCTAGGAGCTGATACAGCTAGGAGCTATCGCACAATGTTAAAACCATTATGCAGTCAGAACCGAGTGAGACTGTTCTGGGTGCCACGAAACTGCTGTATTGAGGGGAATGAACAGACGGATAAGCTTGTAAGAATAGGAGGTTAACTTGTTTATAGTGAGGTTGCAGACATCGAACGTCCCCTCTGCATATTAAGGGGAACTATTGAGCAAGAAACCATAAGGTCTGTCAATCTGAGGTACTACGGTCACTTTTGAAAAGAAACAATTATAAAAATTGAGCAGGGCTAAGCTCATAACATTAAAAGAGATTCTGACAGGCCACTTTCTCCTGCGGAAATACGCAAAGAGGCTTGGATTATCGAAAACATATATCTGGAGATACTGCGGAGATCTGCATGCTGCAGAGGAGGTAACGCATACACCGTGTTATTATGCGGTAATAGCGCGTAGTTGAAGAAAATTTTTTAGGGAAATACTTTTTTGGATCCTTATAGGAAGAATATGAAATGGACTTTAAGGGTCTTCTAGGTTTTTGGAGGGAAATTGGTTGCTTTACTCCCTTTTGAATGTGAATTCAGCTGGTCCTCCAGGAATCGCGATAGGCGCGTTTTGGTGCCTGGTGTTGTGTGATGATTTCGTTTCACCACACCCCTGTTTTGCTTTACCTAACCCACCCTTATAACGTGGGAATAAAACAGCTTAGACGCTTGATCTTCTTTAATCGATGGATTATGGGTTCAGCAAGTTAGCAATCTCTTTTCCGATAGATCTCACGATTTACTAAACAAATATTCTCGCACTTTTGGCACACAAAGTCTAAGATTTTTAATAAGCAGCTTTAATTTCAAGTTCTGTGATTTCGCCTGTGTGTGCATTGTATGCTATCCTCAACAGCTGCTGGGATATTCAGACGATAGAGACATCCCACCGTGCCGTGATAGAGGCTTTCACGGCTATTGAAGAACAGGCGAAACTAGTTGGCCTTGAAGTGAATGAGGAGAAGACTAAATATATGCTATCAACAAACAAACAATCATCTCTCCACCGACTAGGACAAAATGTTACTATTGACAGCAGCAACTTCGGGGTAGTTGAGGAGTTCATCTACCTCGGTGGAAACATAAACTCCACGAATTACATCTTGGTGGAGATCCGTCGAAGAATTACCCTAGAAAACCGCTGCTACTTCAGTTTGGCGAAACAAATGGCTTCAAAACTGCTAACTCGAAGGACAAAGTGCATGCTCTACAGAACCCTTATTCTGCCAGTTCTGCTATACGGCGCCGAATGCTGGACGATAAACAGGAAAGGAGAGCTAGTATTGGGATCCTTCGGCGGAAATTTGGTCATGTATGCGAGGAGGGCAAACGGAGGAGAAGATATAACCACGAACTCTATGAGCTGTACCAAGGTGTGAATGTACTCTTAAAAGTCAAAAACCGTCGACTACACCGTATGCTCCAGCCAAGAGGATTTTCGCATATCAGCCCTCCAGGTTCGAGACAACAAGGTAGACTGAACATCCGATTGGTCTGGAGAACTAGACGCAGCGTGCCCGGGATCGCAGAGGATGGAAGTTAGCCAAATAAATTACTCAGTAAATACTTCAACCCTGTGTATCTATGCAACTGCTTAGAGGCATATTAATGGATTTTGATAAATAAGGCCGCTCTTCTTTTAGTTTGATCCTCCTTTATCTATACTGGTGTTCGCCAAACTTGTGGATTCAATGATACCAGGTAGCATCGAGGTTTTTGACGTATTGCTCAGTTGCTTAAATCTGATGTCTTACCATATGTCGCCTTTTGGGATAAGCGGAATAAACGGATTCACTACTGATTGCATCGAGGTTCGGTGTACTGTTTCTTTATCGTCCCACTCCTGCAAATACCAAGTAAGTCAGGAGAGACTCGTTGAATTACATGTGTGCGGACTGGGAGCGGACTTACATAATCTTAAGTTGTTATATAAATTGTTCCATAGCTATTCCGAACACCAGACAAGGTTCTTAAAAAGGAACCCAAAAACAAGAAAGGTCTTAAAATCGCACCTGAATAAAACCGAATCTTCACTTAAGATAAGAATGGAACATTTATTGTGCTATGTATAGTTAAATCACTACATACCTATCTTAATTCATGCAAAACTGGCAAATGCTAAGAGTACCTGGGTTATGAGCAAAGGATCCCAACCCGATTGGTAACCTGCCGCCAGTACAATACTAATGTTTTATACAAAAGTCAACATGTAAGAGACTCTATGATTTTAAATGATTATTTTGACGGCATCATTGGAACACTGTAAGAACTCTTTGAAAAATTACTCACTCTGCTTTGTTATAGAACATGATCCCCTTTTATGTAGATTTGTGACAGGAGCCCCATATTTTCAGTATTCCAAAAATTGTCCTTCTACAAAAAAAAAAAAAAAAACATATTCACATCTTCTCGTAAGCCATTCCATTCCTTAAAGTCGCAACCTCATTTCCAAAAATAAAAAAATTGCTAAAATTTGTCCCAAGTACAAACATTTATCATACCCACAATAACACATTTCATACTCGAGCTCGTTTGCTCACATCACATCTCCTTTAATGTACACAACGACGTTTCTTTCATCTTTTTGTGTTTTTTTTCTCTCATATTCATGCCCAATTTTTCACTCTTCTTCGCGAAAAAACAGCAAAAAAACGATATAAGCACAAAGCTACGCTTGTCGTTTTACGCTCATGTAAACATGACAAACAAATATAATATACGTACAAACCAAACGTTTGTCCACGAATGTGTGTGTATACGTTTGTAGTTTAAAGTATCTAAGCATTGTCAACAATAAACCATGAAGATGACATGCAGATAGTATAGGTATACGAATAGCTATATAATATTTAAGGACAGGTTTTACGGCAAAAAAATACAAAAAAATAAAGAAAGAAGAAACCAAGTAGGACAATCATACAACTTTATGTTAGTACCTAGCGATTTGAATGTGACACAGTAAAGTCGTTTATTTTCCTGTCTCACTCCTCATATATGCATCTGCCATCCATCGCGTAGTAGGTAGGTTAGTGAGATTGGAAAATTTCAACTTATACGTTTGCGATTATCTCGTAAAACTGAAAATACCACTTTAAGGCGATAGTTAGCAAAACTTTCACCTCCGAAGTAAGTTTTATTGATCGTTTTGATAGTGTTTTGGGCCGTAAATATGAGATTCAAAAGTTTTATGGCTAAGGAGCACTAACCGAAATAAGTTCTATGAAAATCGTTTAAAAAGACTACTTGCAGTGGCTATGACAACGATGAGAGATAGTCCGCCATAAAAGGCACATTTTAAAGTTACGGCTGATGTCTTGAAGGATCTAAAAAGTGATTATGATGCATTAAATTCTGATGAGACCAAGGAATAATGGTTTATATTATGTCACCACTATTCCTAATTTATTAGTCAATCATAGCTTTTGAAAGCATTAAAGGTAACCGGAGACCGTTTATTTGGAATAAAGGTGCGAGAAGCCGGAGAATAACAATCTCATGTGGCGTGGCGGTTTAGATAGGTATTTTATTTCAAATTATACCGTTTTGATACCGCAACTTTTTTGACCTGGTTCTTAAAGAAGAGAGTCTATATCCAACCTGCGAAGTTCAAGAAAGTTATTAATTCTTACGTCCTAGCCTGACCGCAGGACCAGTGACCGTGGCAATTGCTGTATATGTTTTCGCGATCTGTTAAATAAGTCGATCTGGGCTACATATTTTTGAATTTTGACTTATTTTTTTTGACTGCCTTGAGGGGAACGTAAATGAGCCTTGTCTTGGCAGCTTGTCAGAGTATTCGTTTCCATAAAAGGTAATATGCGTGAAACCCAAATCAAGGTAACCTAGAACTGATCAAACGAAACTAACTTACCTCGGCGTTCTTACACTAGTTTGGAGGGTATATTTATTGCGGGATAAGCCTTGAAGCAGCCTGGCTGTCTATGAGTATGGCTATTTTTTTCCTCCATACTATGTTAGTGGTCAGTTTGTCTAAAGTCTAAAGGTAGGGTTTCTAGATATTCAGAGTTTCAGACCCTCACATGTGCATATTCCACAGTCCCTTTTCAAGCCGTCAATCTGAGTCCTCAGTCATCTGAGTTGACAGTCACCTGTCAAGCTTGACAACCTAATATTGTAGGGGATTGTACCGTCAAAGTTGGTAAAAGTTCTCTTGATAGAGGAAGCAAAATGTAGGTATGGCCATATGGCGGTATTTCCAAAGACTAGCGCCCAGACTCTCCGAGACGAATCGCGTTTTACTTTATGATATTAGTTATGGAAAGCTCCAGAGGTAAAAGGTCCTACACAGCATCTGATGGTACTGACTGATGGTACGTGCCTATGGAACCTAAACACGTCGTTCTCTGAACCTTGTTAAGTTTGCTTATGTTATAGGTTTTACTTTGAGCCAGCTACGATAATATATACCCATAATATTGGTTGTACCACGTCCCAACACCTTATGACAAATATTTTATGCTCGTTTTTCAATGTTCTCTTTACAGTTGAACTTCATATGTAGAATTACACATTGATACCTAGCGTTAAACGATAGGGAGATTTATGCGAAATCAGCTTTTTGCTTCAGAGTTTTACTAGGTTTAACACTAAATCCATATTTTTCGCAGAAATGGATGCCAAGGTTGGAAGATTTTTCCCAATTTCACTTAATCGGAGGGAGACTTTCTTGATACCGGTATCGCCATAGCCAACCACTATTATTCTTTCTCTGTCTAAACTAAAGAGCATTTTCTTCATTGCTATCAGCCAAAATAACGGTGTAATAACGCTGCCCTGACTTATCCTTTGGAAAATTTGGTTGTGAAGCTCTTTCTAGTGTGGCTTGAATGATTCAGGTGCTTATCTTAAAAACAAGTTCCGTAAGAGATTTCAGAATTATGATTTCAGAACATTTCCTAAATCCAATATATTATCAAATACATATCTAACTGAAAATAATATATAAAGTTGCCACACAGTAGAATCTTGAAGTTGGCAGAGCGGCGGAATCTGAAGGAAGAATAACAGAACTACACAAATACGCAACTCCTGAGATGACAAGTAGTGGAGTTAATATCCAATACTGCTATAATTAATTAAAAATGTAAGAAAAGGCTACAGTCCGCTCAGAACGAACAGTATGATAACCCATCCATATCCCTATATGACCCATATTAAGAAGATGATGCAAAGCATTTAATTTTCAGTCAAAAACTTTGTATGGCCGATATATGGGCAAAAATATTTTCTAAATATCTTGTTCAAATTTTATTTTCGTTTATTATGAAAATTTTCGAAGAAAACAGCATTAAAGTGAACAACGCTTAAAAGAAGTATTCAATCTTTATATGACAAACTTTTGAAGGAGGGCAGTGCCTACATATCTTGGGAAGGTTCTGGCATTCTATCTCTCTAACTTTATATTTAAAACGGGTTTTTTCTAAATTGTGGGCGTATCAGTGGGCGTATTCAAATAATGTCTTTACACTTTACAATTTCGGAACTCCAGGGAATATATGATCCAAATTTCAGCTACATAGCTTAATTTTAAAGGCCTAAAAATTGCAAACGAACAAACGGATGGACGGATGGACGGACATTGCTAAATTATCTTTCACCCTATACTCTTAGGATAAGGTATAAAAATGCGCAATGAAATCAATCAAGTGCAGTATTCGAATAGAAACAATATGAAGATGGTGCAGGAACACAACGATTACTGCAATACGTCCAGTATGGACTTCTGTGTGACTTGTGTCCCACCGAACTTAAACATAAGTCAGTAACTAATTTTTCAATTATAAGATATTGTTATTTATAAGTAAGTAAAACCACGGGTCTCATTTTCTGTGTTCTTTATTTCGTAAAGCAACTTATAAGAGTAACTTATATAAAACAATGAATAAGCCCAACGGAGTATATAAAATTGTTTCGCATTTCTGTATGGCTACAGTCGAAGTCCTGTGTGTACAAATAGTCAAATGACTTTTCATACACAACAGACATAAGTCGATAAGACATAGTTTCCAATTCAATTCAATTCAATGGATTTTATTTGTACAAAAGAAGTTTTCATTTACATGTATTACCTGCAAAGCAGAGTGCTTATCTGCAGATGGTTAAGCATAAATTTAATAAGTTAACTTTGAAATGATTTAAGTTGAAAATATTTTTGTTTACAATTAGGATACAATTATAATAGTGTTTTTTAAAAAAAAAAAAAATTCTTTAGCTTTCTAATTCACAAAATAAAGTTCAATTAAATGTTTTTTTAATCCTTTTTTTCTTTTTTTGAAATTAGGAATTACTTTTAAAAATTGTGGCAGCGAGTTCACTAATTTAGGGACCGTGCATCGCAGCTCTCTATCACCATACGTGTTGTAAGCTTGTGGAACTTCAAGCAACCCTCTGGCTCGTCTTCGGGTGTTTTGTGGGTGGCTTATGGGTCGGGAAAACCTTTGGTCGTTCATATAGGTAAGCAATGTTGTCATCTGGAAAAGTGCCTTCACATCTAAAACTTTGAAAGTTGAATTAACAGGCCTAATTATTTTAAGAAGACGATGTTGTGATTTAGATATCTTATCCAGATGGGTTTTTGCTGCGTTTCCCCAGGCCAGAATCCCGTATCGAATGCGTGACTCAGCCAACGAGTAGTACACCTGCTTTTGTACCTCCATATGCGAGTAACGCTTAAGATACACCATTGCAAATAAAGTGCTCTTAAGTTGAAGACGCAGGTTATTGATGTGCTCACGCCACAGAAAGTGCTCATCAATGGTAACTCCAAGATATTTAACCGCTTTGACTACCTCAATCGCGTTGCTGCTTCTTTGTACTGGACAGCGATCATTACGATGAAAGATTTCAATTGTTTCAGTTGGCTTTGATGGAGTCCGAATGTGCATCACTTTGGTTTTGTCTGCGTTTATCACCAGACCGTTATCGTGACACCATTCAGATACAGCGTTGAATTCGTCTTGCAATATCTTAACGGCTAACTGCAAGTCTTTGTGTCTTACAACGATTGCGATATCATCGGCATAGGCATAGGCAATTGATTTCTTAAACGTTCTTAACAGTTCATTTGTAAAAAGAATGAATAAAATGGGCCCTAATTTGGAACCTTGTGGTACACCGTATTCGCACGTCTTTTTTTGGCTTAACATATTAGATACCTTGACTTGGATTACTCTATCAGTCAGATAACTTTTGAGCCATCTTGCCAGCAAACCTCTCATTCCCAATTTGTTGAGACTTTCGACGAGTTTTTCGGGTGTCAAAGTATCAAAGGCTTTGCTGAAGTCTATAAATAGAACAAGGACGTGATGATTTTTATTTAGCCCCGCATTAACCACATTGGTAAACTCTCCCAGTAGCAATTGGGTGCTCTTGCATTTTTGAAATCCAAACTGGTTTGGGTGAATCACTCTGTGCTTCAACATGAAACAATTAAGACGTTTAACGACTATCTCTTCCAGACATTTTTCAACCGCTGGCAGAATTGAAATTGGCCTATAGTTTGCCGTGTCTTTTTTTATCCCTCCTTTGTATATTGGCCGTATTAAAGATGTTTTCATAAGCTTTGGTACATGACACTGACACAAACTAAGGTTTATAATCTTTGTGATTACAGGGGTGAGATACATTGCATTCAGTTTGAGATCGACTGGTCTTATGTTGTCTGCTCCAGGACTTTTTGTGTTGCTTAGTTGACACAATATCTCGTAAACTTCAGGTTCCGTTGCTTCCTCTATATAGATACTTTGTTGAAGTTCCCAGCTCTCATGGTAAGAGGTTTTAGTGTCACATGCATGCATAATACTCGCCGCTTGTTTCGAAAACCGCTCCGCGAATTCCTCCACAATGTCTTTTAAGCCCTTGGATTCGGACGCATTTGGAAAATTAATTTTGATAGTTTCATCTACTGAACGTTTCTTTCTTCCAAGCAGTTCGTTAACGATTCTCCACGTTTTCCTTGGGTCATTATTTGCATTTAAGAATTTTCGTTTGTAAAAATTAGCTTTTATCAATTGTATATTCTTGTTAACTATGTTTCGAAGTTTCTTGTATTCACTCTCAAACGTCTTACATCTGGGGTTGTTTTTCCACCTCCTGTATAACTCATCCCTTTGTTTGCACATTGGAATTATTTCTGGCGTGATCCATGGCTTATGTATACGTGTTCTCCATACGCCCTTAGAAGTCGAAACAAACAGCACCTATGTGGTGCGCTTCGGTGGGCTCTATTCTTTTTATTATGTTTAGCCAAATGAAAGATGGTAATGCTATGAACTTCGCACCTATTTGACCTATCCATGACTTTACAAAGTCGAAAAATAATTACCACCTTGGATCCAATAAACCTACCAGCAAATATGTCACATTGTTAGACGCGGCGCTAGCCAGCCAATCAGTCGACTTATCGAATTAAAGCCATCCATCCCGGATATCGTACATATGTGCAGAACCTAACCCATCTTTCCAGGAAACAAAACCAGAAATTCAATTATTTTCCAGTCACACTGTTTATTTACAGTAAGTTCAGCTTCCCTTCCTTTGCGGGACTATTAAGTTCGTAATCGATTTTCCTCCTCATTCACTGGAAAAGTGAAAAAATCAAATAAACGTTTTTCTCTTTTCTCTTGTTCCAGCCAAGTAAATAGAAAAGAAGCGAGAAAAACCACCCTCACTACCAAACCGACGAACGGGCTTAGGGTCGTCAATTTTCTACAGCCCTTTTTTTTTGTTACTATACGATAAAGGTTGCACGTTGAGAAACGATATAGGAAACATTTTTTGTCACGGCCCATAAACTTGTATACCGGCCGAAGGACCGTAAAATATATCACTCGAGGTTCCTTTTTCTCATACCGTTGCGTCGGCCCCCCTTTTAGAGTTGCAAGGCAAAAACAAAATAAGGACCCACAAAAAAGAAACCCACTTCAACGAAAAAAAGTCCTAGAGAGATGGCAAAAAAAAATTGTGAGAAACTGGCGAAAACGGACATCACACGCGGATAAAAAAAAACAACCCAACGAAAGGATGAAGAGTATTAATTACGCCTCTTTTATGTACGAATTCACATGATTAAATCTGCGCCCGGGGGAGGTGATGCCTCGCATAAGGTGCTGCTGCATACCATAGGCATATATTTTAAATACAGTATTGCATGTGATGTGCAGCTTATCCAGCCCGCCCTGAAATTGTTTTTTCCCTTAATCTCGGCGTGTGAGGATGGGTGTGTTAGTGTGTGTATCTGTGATGGAGAAGAACTGAAACAAACTCGTACTCTGTTTTTGGGAAAAGCAATTCTAAGGGAAAAAGGGTATATCTGTATATTTTAATTCATCGAATCGAAAAACCAGGATTTCGCCGAATTTGCAATAAATCGTAAGGTTATTAAATTCCTTAAATTGAAATTAAGAAACTTTTGTGCATGTGGAAACTTAATTATGCTTTTGAGGATTATGATCCACGAAGCGCGGTGGATGCTAGTCGTATAGTTGCAGTCGTTTGCCAGGCAGGAGATGTAGATTTGGATTGTTTTTAGCTTTGTTTCTTTCCCTTATTCGTGCTGCTTCTCGTATGTGCGAGGATATAATCCGTGCTTATGGTGAGAGAATATAATAGGTAGTTGAACAACTTTTGGGATTATGATGGAAGTTGAAGGTTAAGAAATTTACGCTTACCTATGTGGTGTGTGCTGTGCCTATTCGGGTGTGAGTTTGAGTTTAGTGGAAGAAGAATATCCTGAGGTATGCGCAGTATGAACAAAGTTCTGTGTTTAATGAGCGAAGGCTTAAATTTCAAGCTTTTGACTTGTGGACAAGTAAGTGATTTATGAAATCACGAATTCATATTTATGGAGTCTGGTGTCGCAGAAGGTCTAGAAGATTTTATAAGAAATCGAACTAAGAAGGATCGAATGTTTGATGCCAATTATTTTGTGTTCAAAACATTTCAAGATCTTTTATATATATATCAGCCTTATAAATAAGTTCTCTCGACTGACGGACTAACTGACTGACGATAGAATTATTAAACTAGGAGGTATATTCCCTTAGCTCTGTAGACGTAATTTAAGCAGTGACGGTGCGTCATAGATAAAACACTGCATTTTCGTCTTGTCTACATCTATACTGCACTTTGGTCTGTCTGTCTTCGCTCCACACAACATAAAATACTATAAATTAACTCAAAATATGTCGAAAATGAAACAAGGGTAGATAGGCACAATCAGGGTGTCTACATTCCCTATGCTTAGTACAGAGGCCCTTTTTCAAATTTTAACACTTTTAAACATTTTCATATGAGAGCGAAATACACGTTTTCTGTAACATTTATGGATGCTACTGAAAAGGTTTTTGAAATGGTATTTGAGTCCTCAACATGTTTTTACAGAGAGAGTAGTCGTCAAACAGTAGTTAGTGGCTCTCGATTTTAACATTTAAAAGAGCGAGATGTTAGGATCCATTAATAATAATTAGACAAATAAACAATATGCAGTATTTATCGCTGTGGGTTTTATTTTATTTATTTATTTTGTGATTTACTTATACTCAGTAGGATTAACAATAAAATAAAAAAAATATAAAAATAAATAATGAATAAGCAATTATTTTCACAAAATTATGGATAAAATAAATCAGGATATTTAAGAACTCAAGGAGAGATACAATTTTAATTCATTTTTAAGTTTAGTTTTTTTGCTTAAACTTTGGATAAAGTAGGGCAAAGAGTTCCACGACCAGGTGGAAGTTAAACAAGAGTGCTGCAAAAGGATCAACTGAGTAGTTCTGTTTGAGGTGGAAATTATATTTTTTCGCAGGTTATTGTGACACTAACAGCTGTTTCGCGCTCTTGAAAGCCAGTATCATTATTAAAAACTTATTTCCAAAGTAAGTGCTGTTTTGCATAACGAGGGTTTTATGAAAAGAACTTTTGGCCAAAATGAAGCCTACTGTACGGAAGTTTGTGCAGAAAGTTCATGAGACTGGTGTACTAGTCGACAACACTCATGGTCCCCGTCGTCGCTAGGTACCAATGAATCCAGAGAGAGTGACAGTTTGGTGCGGATTGTGAGTGGTGGCATCATTGGACCATTTTTCTTCGGAAATGAGCCTGGGAAAAATGTTTCCTTCAACGGTGGGCATTACGGAGCCATGTTATTCGACTTTCTTTTTAAAATATATCATCCAAGCAGTCCGTGAGCCACGGCCCGAAACCACCGTTAAGGTTTTGGAAAAAAATTGGAGTGATAGAATGCCCTACTGCGAATCCAGCTGAGGTAGCCACTTGAAAGACGTTGTGTTTCATAATTAATGGGAACGTTTGTTTTTTGTATATAGCCATAATACATGGAAATTATTTAATTTTGTTCATTTAATTGCATTTTTAAAACGAAACTTTTATTTGAAACTATATAAGCAGGTTGATGAGTTTAAAGTATGTCCGAGAACAGGCAAAGAGTTTGAATCATGAGAAGATTGTCAAAGCTCAAATTATAAAGTTAGCTAGGGTAGAGTGATTCTCAATCAAATTCACGCAATCCAATCACATATCGCACAATACAATTAACATACAAGCAAGTAACATTATTTACAAATTTTTTAGGAAATTTTCTTTTTTTTTAGCTTCTTCTCTAGCTCTATCTGACGATGTTAGGATTAAGAGTTAGAGATCTTATCTTTCCACATTTGACTGCATCGCTACACCTTTAGGCCAATCAAAAGCTGCTGGGGTTATTTTTGTAACCTAAGCTAAATTGATCCATTTACAGCATTTAGAATTTGCATCATTAAACTCTTGGGAGTTTCTTCTTTTTTTTATTCTTCTGACGGGGGGAAAGGCCAGAGTTTCGGCCTTAATTTTAGACAGCGATCATTTTGACGTCGTATTCATTAACGTTACTTAAGGATTATTGCACGATTAGAATATAGAAGGTACGGAAATTACAAGCAACATAAGAGTAAGGAGCACAGGAAAGTCATTATGTCTACTCTCAAAATGTTGGTGCCGCACGTCACTGAATTTAACAAAGTTTCTTGATATTGCCTCCGTTAGCACTTTGTATGGGGCTTTTTGCGAAATTTTTGAAATCAATCTCTATGGTTATCATATGATGAAAGAAAACAAACAAATATCGCACACCATTTTCAGGGGTGTTATATAAAATACATATAACATAATTGTTAAGGGTCCGTAGCTCCAAATCAGCTGAACATCTTAAATTGTGCTAAAAACGTGTTTCAGCTAATTTTGCAAATGCAAGAGGGAGTTAAACATTTGTTTGTCGATATCGTAAAATGCAATGCAAAGGCATGATCTGTCTTACACCCAGTGGCAGCGTTACTGTATGGTTGAACAAAATTACCATCGGATTTAAAACCAAGCACTCAACAATCGACCAGGTTTATAGAATAACTTATAAAGCCCTAGAGGAGAACAAAGATTTTTTTTCCTTGACATCTCCCATGGTTTTGGATAATGTATGACATACGGGATCGAAACATAAACTAAAATTAGCCTTTTCAAAATAGTTATATGCGATACTAAGTTCTTATGTAGCGGACAGACTCTACTTACAGAAATGCAAATACGATAGCTCGTTTTTTCTAACCTCGATACAAGCAGATGTGGCTAAATACTTAGGAATAACACTAGAAGCCAAATTAAATGGAAATCGCATGTTGAAAAGAAACGGAAGGAGCTCGTTGACAGATATAATCAAATGCATTGGCAGTTTGGAAACTATTCGAAACTCAGTCTGTATATAAGGAATTATTTTAGAGCCTCTCTAACATAAATCCATTTTAAAGCAATGACTGACAAAACTTAGCGGTGCTTTAAAGCAAAGGACAGCTTGGGCTTTCTTACGAGGAACTTAAATGCTGTGTTACTGTATACTTTTGCTACTTCTCGAAAGGATTTGCATTTAGTTAGTCCTTGGAACTATTTTACATCTAGAAAATTGCTAAGATTAAACCCAAGCAGGAAAATGTTCAGTTAATGTCGACCATACAAACATCAGTGCTTTCTTCACTAAAATACTTTCTCAGATTCCTCACAGAGTCTATAAATTTGTGTATTAAGAGCAGATATATTTCTTAAAATACAACCACTTTTGATGTCAGGTATCTTGAACAGAGAGCCAGCAGTCATCTCTGGAAAATTTTTAGCTAAAGGAGAAATTCTGCAACTTATGCTGCAGGACCTCCCCAACAAATGAAAATACATCCCGGTTCTGCTATTGTTGAATTACAATTGGCTATTGTTTTCTCGGATGACCATGTATGGAAGAAAACTGTAGAGCAATTGCAAAACCGAGTCCAATTTGTATTGTAGGCACTGAATGGTTTTACTAAGATGAAGGCCTACCATCAAATTGCTAGTCTGCAGACTTCAGTGAATGCGCATAAATGAGTCGATCATTTCAATAAATTTAGTGAAGGCTGACAGCCTACTTTTGGAGTGAAGAACTCTGTGGTATTCTTATCTTGACTGAGTTGAACGATACTAGTGTATCGAATATGAAGAAGTTAAATTTGCATTCTTGAAATACGCGAGTTTAGAGCGTTTAGTGGACAGAAAATTAAATTGAAGCTCAAAGTGAGAAGCGACTCAGACTCAGTATTGGTCCAATGCACTTCAAGACCGAAATTCTCCATTTGGTAACTTATTGCACCTGTTCGTGACTCTTAAATCTATAAGCTCTGCATCTATTTAGATACCTAATGTGAAGTTATTATAAGCGGTTATCTAAAATCCTTAAATCCGCAAATAATGTGCTAACATTTACCGTGGGCCTTATATTAGATGACTGTCAACATTCCTTTTATGTATATCTATCAAACCTTAAGAACTAACTTCAACCCCTGTGTCGCTTAGATTCCCGCAATATTTTCCATGGACACATAACTATTCAACTGAATATCATTCCCATCTAAAAGTGAAGCCTTCTCACCATTTTCCATCGAATTCGTTCTTTGTTTTTCCCAAACACAGACTTAGTTACATACCCTATCGACTTAGCTTAGCTTTCTTTCCACAAATGCACTGATGTTGTCACTTCGACATCCTAATAGATCTATCACTTCTCCCAATCTCCCAAGCACAAGCACAGATAGCGACTATCTATATATATAATATTTACCAACGCTGACCCTTTTAGAAAATGTATATCTTTGTTTACTGTCTTTCGTCTGGCCAAATATAAAATTGATGAAATAATTGATGACCAAAAAAAAAAAACAGCCCCTCCCTATCCAACGTACGAAAATAACCTCTCAAACAATTAAGATTGACTGAATGTAATATCATCGGACTAAAATATCCTCTCCTCCCTACCCTACCACGAAAGCAGTTTTATTTGTGTCACGACAGACCACCAACCAACAAGCCATCCATACTCCATCATAATGTACCACTAAGGTACACAGTATACACTTTGTACACTTTAGAATGACAAGTAAAGTGGCAATGGTGGAGCGATAGTTTGAGGCAAAAGACAACGACGGAAATTCTATTGATTTTGCCTTTAAAAACAAAATCAGTCTTCGTTTCGTCGTCCTCTCATTGACTCCTAGACAACAACACTGTGTGCCATATTGTGGCGGGACGACCGACCGTCTCAACCGAGACGAGACGAATTTCAGGTCAGACACGACAGAGATAATGGTGTTTGCATTATGGGTTCGGGTTTTTTTTTTCGATTTCGGGTCCTAGACCTCTTGCATGCTAAGGCTTTGAAGAAGTATTACAATATTTATTAACCAAAAGGGCGGACGAATTTAGAATGCTGGTTTGGGGAGACGAAGGACTAGTTCTTGGTTATTTATGAATATTTTGTGAAGTGTAATGAAGTTATCACATTTCGATTTGATACGATATAGTCGGTCGGTCGTCTAGCTGTAATTTTTCAGGGATTCTCTCGGCATATTTGGCATATTTGACAGAGGCGCACTTACGAGAACACTGGATGAATTTAATAAAATTGTTTTGAGTCATGTTCTGGGGCATAACCGTTTTGTCTGATGAAACACACACTTAAAATGTATGCGAACTTCAAGGGAACTATACTCTGTCCAACATAAATTGGCAGTGCAGTGAAGATAGGAATGTTTGCCTATCAATCATTCCTATTTGATCATTCGCACTCTTTTGTTTTCGGTAAGGTGTTATTCTAACAAAAGCTCTTAAAGGGTTTCCGTAGTAATGATTTTAAGGCAGCGAAAAACTTAAAGAATATTATGTAGGGTTACCATGATTTTTTTAAGAAATTTTCATTTAAATTGTTTTATTTTTTTCCACATCACTAAGAGGTAAGATAAACGCAAATAATCTACACAAATAATCTTTTTCCTTAGAATATTGTAACTCCATTTTAACGTATTTTCCGCATATTAAAAGAAGTGCAAAAGCTGAAAACAAGATCCCCCACGGCAACTCTTACCATTAAGAACTTTTTATTAAAGCTCTAAAACCAAAAGGTACTCAACAGACTCCCAAGAAAAAAAGCTGAACGAGTTACCAAACGAGACATTGGTAACTCTGAATGCATACAATTAAATGGGCTTTAAATAGCAGCAGCCACTGGCCACAGTCAATCAGATGTGCGCGGAACAAAAGATGTTGGATCTACGTCAGATACAATGGAAATTCACAGGCGCGTAAATACTTTTTATAAGGAGTTTCTTTCAATTCATTAAGGCGCACAAATATGGCACGCAACTGACTTAAAAAAAGGTTCCCCATAAGATGTGTACTGCCAATTTATGTTGGACAGAGTTAAGTAAGTTATAATTCTAAGAAAAATATGTGTGGTAATATTTTTAAGGGACAGTAGAGGTGCCCTTAACCCTATTCCGCAAACATATGAGCCTGAGTAGAGTAGATAGCTAAGTACAGAAGTAAGCTTTCTGCTGTCAAGTTGATGCTACCCAAGATATAATTGATGTCACGAACATTGTAAAACTTTGCTTACTTACTAAGGTAGAGCTACAGTTCTAAGAGGATCTGGACCTTGAACAATAAGCCCCTCAAATTAGCACTTCTCTCAAGTTGTGCACTCCAAGTTGGTTAAGGTTCTCTTCCAATTATGCGCGCCACCAAATGCGAGGTACTCATTTACTGCGTTATTCCTCCGGATTAGATGAGACGATTCCGCGGACTTAATCGCTGGTGTTCAAACGCTCTACGTTTTTAAGCCATTGTTGAATCGTGTCCTTTAGAATCCAGGTTTCCCCCCAGGAACAAATATCTAACGAACAATTTTTTTTTCGAAACGACCAATGATATAATAAATTTATCCGCTTTAGAAATAGTCCATGCTTTCGATCCATATAACGGAACTAGAATTATTAAGGTCTTAAATAGTGTTTCCTTAGTTGTTCTGGAGAGATAAAGGTTCTCTAAAAATCTAAAAAATATTGAATTTTTTTCTGAAGGGATTTCGCTTATTCGGGCCGCTTCGGATTCGTCGATGTTTGGTTTCCTTGCTTGTGTCCCTTCTTGTTTTTTTTCTAGAGAAATATTACTTTGAAATGGAATAAAACAAAGATGATTTTTCTAATTGACATGAAATTTACTTTATTCGAAAGATAATCTTCTTGCATTATAATTTAAATATGATTTCTGGCACAGCTGATTCGGGAGTAGAGTGGAGGTCCAATTTTCGATGACTTTTTTCAACATTTGTGGCCGTATGTCGGCAATAACGCGGCGTATGTTGTCCTCCAAGTGGTCAATCATTTCGGGGTTATAGCGACTTTGCTTTTACCAAACGGTTCCTTGTGACATGTTGCGCCGACTTATTGAAACCACAGCTCCTGCATATCGGTGGTTATTCAATTGATGACTGAAAATGTCTGCAGTCATGGCTGTAATGCGGTCACCGGACTGTAACGTTCTGGCAAGTATCGTTTTTAAAGAAGTATGATTATTTCACCAACCCATGAGGCACACCAACAGTCTGTTTTTGTGGATGTAACGAAGTCTCAACATGCACTTGAGGACTATCATCACTCCAAATACGTCAGTTTTGTTAATTGACGTATCTATTCAACCATATGTGAGCTTCATCGCTAAACAAAATTCGCTTATGAAAATTCGGTTCAACAGAAATCTTGTTTTGGACCCATTGACCGAATCTATGCCTTTCTAGGTGATCCTGTGGATTCAATTGTTGCACAAGTTGGATTTTTTAAGCACGCAAACCAAGTGGATGGACACAAATTCAATTCCTGTGCATGATGACGGATAGAGTGATTCAGGTCTTCCTCTAAGCTACGCTCTACAGCAGCGATGACTTTTTCTGTATGCACTTTACGACGTCTCTGTGGATGCGTATTATCATTAAGAGTAAATGTGGTACGAAAACATTCCATAGTTAATCGAATTAATTATGTTAACCATAAAATGGACGAAGTGCGCTATAGGTATTTCGAACAGAACCATGATTTTCAAAATAAATTTGCACAATTTGGAAGCCTTTTTCAGACTTCATTAAATTCAAGTTGAAATGCCAAACTAAACTAAAAATCAATCAGTTGACAGCTGACAAAATGGCTGCCAAATAGTGTTACCAACTTAAGGTTCTATACTTCTTAAAAAACACCCTTTACCATGGCTTTGTTGATCTTGCTGTCCTTCGAAGCAATCAGCTGTTCCGAGTTTTCCTCATATATTTTGAACATTGCCCAACTACGCAAACCATACGTAGGTATCAGACTAACAACTATGGTGAAGAGCTTCCGTTTAAGATTTGCGGCATTTTTCGGTCACAAAAGATAAGAGACTTTTATTTGCACTTTATCAACGGCATAAATAATAAAGGTTTAGGAAAATACATCGAAATACGCCCTCTAGGTGTCGACAAAGTGAATACGCTGCCAAGAATTTTGGGGTCGACTACTCATGCTATATGTGCTTGCATAAGAGTAAGGTGGAATCATCCAGTCCCGTACGCGTTGAGCTACAGCTCACCTCTAAAACAAATATTTAACGAAATAATGGTCATTGGGCCTTACTGCCTTAAAGTTAAAGCTCTTTATTGTGAACGTCTACCCAACCCATGGATGTTAAAACATTTACGGTTTTGTGGCTAAGTCATTGCCAGATGTTATTAAAAATTAATACAGCCGACGAGGAAAAAAAAACAATTTTCAATAACATTCTTCTTTCTCCGTTGGACTACATCAACCCACCCACTCCCATTGTCTGAGCAAAATCCATTAAATCGAAATAGTCCACCACCAGAACTAGTTCCCACGAATCACATAGTAAATCTTCTTCGATTTAATAAAATATTTGCCCTGTCCAATCGATAGAGCTTACATCCGTGACGCGACGAACAATCCAAGATACATCTATTTGGGTCTGCCACAGAATCACTCGTTTCCCACGAATAGATTGACGTAGAGTTTCTACTAAATACTTTAATAAATCATAGGTTTATGTATCTTCTGCTGTCACGTAAACAGTTTGTCATCATCATCGATCCGTTTAAAAAACCAGCTTCTTGGCTTTCATTTCCCATTTTTATGTTAAAATATTAAACATTGCCTTCCATCTTTCTCAGTCGACGTTGTCGCCGTTCCGTCTCCTCGATTACAGCGCTAACCATTGTTCGTCCTTTAAATGCAAAGCAAGGCCCGAAATCGATTTTCTTCCTTTCGTTTTTTTTGTCTCACCTCCTCACAACAATACGAACAACATCATCTTCAGCCAAAGCCAAGTTGTACGCCCACAATGATGACGAAAATACTTCCAAGAAAGAGCCACCTCCTCCTTCACTACTAATAAATTCCACTCATAAACCGAGATATTCACATGGACGTTTTGAGCGCGCTTTCATTCCTCCAACTCATCCTTTTGCAAAATTTAGCATCTCTAACTGGCTAACTGTCTGGCGGCAGCCGACGGTCTTCTGACTGACTGAGAATGGTTTGTCCTATTAAAACCTCTTTACATCCATCAATAAACTATTCAAAGTTGCCCCCAAAAAAAAAAAATTGAGTCCCTCTCCTCATTAGAAAATGATGTTCATTTTTTTCTGCATGCGGTACACATACATGTATGTGTATGGCGGCGGCGTCTTGTAATAATACCTTCTCCGTTGTAGTTTTTAGTTAGGGGACAAATGGTTTCATTTTTGTGCCTTGCCATGTGTCGTCTGTTTATGATATATGTTCAGCGGTATGTCGTTCGCTTAATAGGGTTGCCAAATTACGTTATAAATTATTGTTGAGGTATGTGAATTCTAAGTGGAGAGAGGACGATGTGCGCGAGCAATTGTTTGTCGTATTACATTTTCTGGTTAAAAGAAAATTGGCTGTGCGATTAAGATTCAAGTAAAATAAGGACACACCGCAGTCGCTTGGACGTTGAAAAGCACTTTATGGCACTTTAATGTGGCTATTATGGGTTGAGTCTGCTGATTTTAGTACAATACACATTATGGGATATTGTTAGGTTAATAGTTGATTTTACGCTGATTTTAGACGTCTCACGACGGGAGATTTTTTTTTTATTTTGACAGTCGGTGGTAGATGTCTTAGTAGATTGAGAGACTTTAAGGGTACTATAAACACGAAGCAATAATTTTAATAAGTTTTGGAGATAGGATGGCTATTATCTTAAACTCTGTTTTTTAAGTCTCGCATAGTTGGTTAAAAAATTTCCGAATACAAAAATAGAGGTGGTTATCCATCACAAAATTAATTCATAAATAAATGGATAAAAGCATGCTACCAGATAGGTTCAACAGAAAGTCTTACTTCCCTTCATTTGCAATGAAGGCATGATACTAGGATAATCTTACTGGTAGATGACAGCTCCAAAATGGTTCATCCAAACGTTGTTCAAGAACTGGATAAAATTTTAGCTATTACGAATCGCCCTAACTTATTTGAAACGATGTAACTTCATCCATAACTCTTTGAGACTTGCCACAGTGTTTCAAATTTCTAAACAACTTTTTTTTTATAATATCTGACATAAAATAAAGGGTGATTTTGAAGGAGCAGGTTTAGGTAGCACACAAATTTGCATAAAATATTCAAAATTTTCATTGTAATCGATAAATAGTCCATTTGCTTTTTAAAGACAACTTCATGTAAATGTTGTTCGCGGATCCGTTTCAAATGGTCCATTCGAAAGGTCCAATTGTGTTTCACTTTTTCGAGCATTTCGGCCTGTATTCCACGAATTACGCGTGTTATGTTATCTTGTAAGGCTTCAATAGTCTTGTCCACATAGACTAAAGACTTTACATAACCCCACAAGAAATAATCAAGAGGCGTTAAATAGCATGATTTTGGGTGGCCAACTCACAGGGCCATTTCGAGAGATAAGCTGCTCACCAAATTCACTCTTCAACATTTCCATTGTTTCACGTGCTGTGTGGCATGTGACACCGTCTTGATGAAATCACATGTCAACCAAGTTCAACCTAGCCAACTGTGGCAAAATAAAAGTCGCGTATCATGGCTGGATATCGTTCGCCGTTGAGGGTAACGTTTCTTCCACACTCGTCTTTGAAGAAAAATGGACCGATGATGCCACCAGCCCATAAACCACACCAGACTGTCATTTTTTCGGGATGCAACGGTAATTCTTGTGTGGCATGTGGCTGTTCATCACTCCAGATGCGACAGTTCTGCTTATTTACGCATTCGTTGAGCCAGAAACGAGCCTCATCGCTGAACACAATTTTTCAATAAAACAGTGGATTTTGCACATTTTTACAGAGCACACATTTTGATAATTAATTTCAATAATTTGCAATCGTTGCTCGTTTGTAAGTCTTTCTATGATTAAATGGCAAAGTATACTGAAATTTTTTCACTTCGACAGACGACGTCTGAACGCCATTACTAACCAGTTCTGCCAACGTGAAAAACTCTTAAAAAAATACCCCTTAGAAACTTCTGGATCTAATAGCTTAGAGTGGAATCTCTCATATGTATTTGCGGGGATTATTTTTTAAAATAAATAAAAAACCGCAGATTCAATATTGTTATTATGGTTACTTCAAAATGAATTTCAATAGCTATGGGTGCGGATTGACAACGACCGTGTGACTTGATGGACGTGGTGCGTCGTTTGACTGTTCCTATACTCGTGTCTTTACTTGCGCATGCGTGTGCGTTGTTTTTTGCTTTATCGTCAAATTTATGATCTTCGTTGTGAGTATGGTCTGCGTCTAGACCACAGATGAGGAATTAACCAGATAGTCAACTCGAGAGCGAATCTCTCTCCTTGTCTACAAGCTACGTCGAACTGATAAGCCCCACATAATTTGCACTTATGTATATGGGCTTTTACGTGCAGATCAAATGGGAAACACGCCCACATGAATCGAATTATAGGGGGCTAATGGCCGCCGCAACAGTTGATGAATTTCAGCAGATTACACCTCACAATTTGGGTGTATAAAATAAACATGGACAATATGCGGTGAATATAGATTTATAAAAACATACTTACCACACAACTAATAATATAACAAAATATTATAATATTGAGAATAAGGCTATGTTTTAACCAATTCATTGTAATTTTTAATGAAAAATAATCAAAACAGTATTTATTAACGTGACTAATATATAGTATGTAAGTTGATCATACTTTTTCGGTTTACAATTAATTTAAGTATAACTTTACAAACACGGATTTTGTTATGTATGGTTATATTGAAGCATTTAAGTAATTTTATGCTACGTTTCCACCCTAAAATAAACTGAAATTAAGCACAAAAAAAGTATTACCCAGATTTATTTTTTTTTATTTTTAATCTTGTGTTTAGCAGATTAAAATTTGTATGGTTAATCTTGAGATTTAAAGTGGATTAAGGGCAGATTAACCATAATCTCGGTTTAGTGCTCGCTGGAAACGTTGCATTACACAATTGGGCACTGGTTTAAAACGCTTTTAATATAACGTGATCCAAATCCTGGCTATAGGGTTCGCCAAATAATTTTTTTTTTAAAATGCTAAAAAAAAACTACTGAATATTTTCTCAAATTTCTTTTTTTATTTGAAACTACAATCCTTCCGGTTAATAATGAAAAATAATTTTATTCAAATGGCCGAGGTGGCCATGCAGTAGCCTGCACAATCGGTACAATTTTTAAGCACATTATCGATAGTGTGCAGCTGTATTTCACCAATGGCTTCACGAATATTGTCTTTTAAAGCGTCAATTGTCTCTGGCATGTCGGCGTAACACTTATCTTTGACGGCACCCCACAAATAATAGTCCAACGGTGTCAAATCGTAGCTCCGCAGTGGCCAAACGACATCAGCTCTGCGGCTGATAATGCGATCTTCAAAAACAGGGCGCAAAACATCGAGTGTAGCTTCGGCTGTGTGGCACGTAGCGCCGTCCTGTTGAAACCAAATGTTGCCAATATCCTCCTCTTAAATTTTTGTGAACAAAAATTCGTTCAACATGGCCTAATAACGATCGCCATTGACTGTAACCGCCACTACTTGCTCATTTTCGAAGAAAAATGGCCCAATTATGCCTCTGGACCAAAATCCGCACCAAACAGTGACTCGTTTTGGGTATATTGGCTTTTCAATGTATGCGTGCGGGTTTTCTGTGCCCCAAATGCGACAATTTTGCTTGTTTCCATACCCGGCAAGATCAAAATGAGCTTCATCTGAAAAGATGATTTTTTTGGCAAAATCGGCATCTTCTCTATGTTGATATGTCGCAATATTTCCCAGCGTTGTTTAAGCGTATACACAACCATATTCGTTTAGCGGAAGGATAAAACTAATTATCTGTCAAATCAGATATGACCTAAGTGTTACCATTAGCGAAATAAGCACTAGTTGAAAAAAAAACGTGAAATGGCGGACCCGATAGAAGCTTCTGGATCTGATAGTCGATAGTGCTGAGCTAGTGGAATCTCATCTTCCGTATCAAAACTGTCAGATTCCATCCCATCTTCTACTACACCAATAAAAATTTCGTCAATTTATGGAGGTCGGTTCGAAAGAATAATTTTTGGTAACATATTTAGTACCGTATGCCTTGACGGGTTGTTAAGCGACATCGACTTGGTCAAAATACTGCGCATCGGGCATTTGAGATGGCTGGGACATATAGAGCTAATGAACACCAAAGCCCCATCCTCCAGAGTCCTAGACTCCAAGCCGCAGTAGAAGAAGGTCTGCCTTAGGTGGTGCCAACAAGTGGATGGGGACCTCAACCAACTTGGAGTGCGCAACTGGAGGGAACTGGCCAAAGCCCGTGCTAATTGGAGAGGCGGACTGTAGCACTGCCTAATTAAGTAAGTAAATGGTGCAGGAGTAAGCCTAGTTAGTAAAGTTTGCTTCATTTTGCAGAAAAATTCCGGAAACTCACAATTATGAGTCTATGGAGCCGTCAAAGCCTGAATTATGAACGTAGCCATATTTAAATCTATATTCATTTATTTTTGTTCAACCAGAATTGAAAATGGAGTATTTAAAATAGAGAGATAGAATATAATTTACTTGTTTATAAGGGAGAAATATACCCACAAAACGATAAATATAGCAAAGCTAGAATGGAATATAACAAATTTTGATAATGCGTCACCATTTAGTGAATTTCAATTCATGAACTGCCAATGCGATATTTTCCCATTTTTTTTCACTCAGAAAAAAAATTGGCTTTCTCGCCTTTGTTTGACCTTTACCCTGCATAATCTCATTGCTGTCCCAAGACAGAAACCCTTTTCGCCATCTAGGTCACAGCCCACACATACATTCCGCCAACAACAAAATTAATGTATCCATCAAGGCAAATTCATCTTTCGAATACAAATTCGCATCTACCTATAGAAAAATATACACCAACACTAGATATTGATAAGAAGCTCACGTTAAACGAAATCATGTCTAGTCATGTTATCCAATTTACTACTGACAGTAGTCACGTATAGATCCTAATGTCAATCCATACTGTAAATTACATTTTTCGTCCCATACTCTATAGCTGTTGTCCTTTCGCATCTCCGCCCTCTTCTAGTCTTAGTCCTAGTCGTGCCTTCGTATGCGCTCCTGTTTCATTTTTATCTGTGACAATACACCCTGGCGATGGTTAGTTCTCAGTCTTCAGTCCTCAGTCCTATTCAAAAAAAATATAAAAAAAAAATAAACCAACTACAAACAGAGAGAGAAAGTCTAAAAGTTAATGCTGGGAAGATAGATTGAAGTTACTTTTCAAATGATGTTACACAAAGCTATTGATTTTCTTTTCGTTCCATTCTAGGTTCCAGTAGCTACGGTATTATGTCTAAAGGACACACAAATTCAGATGAGCTAGGGTCCTCTGAATTTAAATTGTAATTTAAGTCATTTCTCCCGTACTTAACCTTTTCATTTGAGTTCGTGTTTGTTTTTGGTTCTGGGGTTTTGTTAATTTTTACCATCAGTCATAATGTTGAAAGGCGGATTGACTCTCTTGCAAAGAAACCAAAAAAAAACGAAACATCAAAATCAATAGATGTAGGTACGCCTGACATGCACGCCGGGGCTAAAGCACACAAGACACAACAAAAAAACCCGCTCTAAACAAGAACATGAGCTGAGCATGGATACAAATGTTCCAAATCATTAGGAAGAACAAGAACAAAAATTGTTTAGCTCATTCTTCATCCTCCATCCTCCATCATCCTGTAGAACGGAACAAAAGAAAACGCCCGACATGTGGGGGTGTGAAAAAGTCAATACAAGTTAATGGAAACTTGGTTAGGAGCCCTACGATCTAAGGTATGGCATGCTATGCCATCTATATGAATGCACGAGCATAGCATCGAAAGATGAAGGCTTGGAAACGGAATCTATTTTGTGTCGATTTGGATTTGTTTTTTTTTGAATATCATTCGAAGGACGACGATATTCCAATGTTCGAGCCTGTCGACAGAAGACGGGATGTTCTTTACATTTCGATGAGGTTTTTCGTTATTTTTTTTGCTGTAATAGTTGACTCTTACGAGTTTAATTGAACAACTAAACGATATTTGTTTTAGATATGTACTTATGTATATTTGAAAAAAAAATAGGACCTCACTTTGTTGGTTCTTTCCCTCCTATTTGGCGATTTCCCTTTGACAAATTAATTAGATTTGTAAATTTCTACATTGGCATTGATTTGTATTTATTTTAACCCTGTTGACTGCTGTTCTGTAATTACCTTGGCATTTAATTTAATTGAATATGAGTTAAGTAGATATTTGGAGATAATGTGAGGGATGTGAATGGTGAGTGGGACGTTTTCGAGAGAGGATACTTCTCCTGTAAACAATTCTCGTATTTCTTTAATCAGGTGAAACCGGCAGGAAGGGAACCCAACGCAAAGGTCAAATCGCTTCCTTAGAGGTTGGGTAGGTAGTTAGAGTGGCTGGCGGCAGGAGGAGTTATGAGGATGTGCCTCTTGTACTTCACTGACACAGTCTAGCAACATCTGGACGAGTTGAGGCTTCTGGATTTTTTGTATGTTTGCGTGATAATCCAAAAGATTACACAATTCATGGATGGCACCATTTAGAAACTACCTTCGCTGTAATTTCAGTGGAATTTTTTCCTTAATGAGGAATCCGCAGAGGTTACGAGATAAGGGCTCTTATTGCGGCGTAACTATGATGAGATGGCTGTATTGCTGTTGGTAAGATCTTTGCCCGAAGACGCTAGATGAATTCGGAAGACGACCGCTCTTACTCCTCTGTCTTATTTTGGCCCATATCTGAATAAAGTTATAGCAAAGTTTTATGGGACGCAAGGTGACTTGTGATTTTTTAAAGTTTTGCTTAGACGTTATGTAGTGAGTTGATAGATAGAGCCGACGACCCTGGACCAAGTATTTTTGTGTTTCTATAAAGCGGACCAACAGCCTTCAATATTACTGCGCTATTTCGCATTTTCGCCTTAATACTTTGTTAATGCTCCTGTGGATCCAAATCCAGCCGTTCTGCGTTTTATAATATTGAGAGTAGGGGAAAGTCTCCTAAGCGTTTCAATTACCAATTTAGAGTTTTAAAATGCCAACTCTTCGAAATATCATATGAAAACTTGTATCTTGCAAGATACTGGAGCAAGTAAGTCGTGTTCACAATTTCTGTTTGACAGTTGTCGAGTTGGGTAGACTAGACAGACTTTTTAATAGATTTTGACGGCATTAGCTTTTCGGTAAGCGTTCCTAGGCGCCTGGTATGATGCTCCTCACGACACTATATTTAGAACTTTCAGTTTCGTAAATGTTTTTCCATTCGTACGTAGACGATTTCGAGCTAGATTTAACCGAACCTTTTAGTAAAACTGAGGACCCGGATAATTGGTGTAACACTGATTTAGCGAACTGAATGGAGTATTAAACCATCTAATTATTGACAACAAGATGATAGGGTTGAAGGAAATATGGTTGGCTATAAATATGGTTCGCGCGATAGAAGTTAATATAAAAGAAGCAGAAGGTTATTTGGGGTGATTAGCTAAGGCGGATAAGGAGTGGTTAGGTTTGGTTTTCCAGAGGTAAGGGTCATTGGAGATAAGCGCTTTAGCACCATCTTGGTACCCACTATTCATGGAATCTGTGAGAAAAAAGGCAAAAACCTGCCTTTTGATGTCCGCTATGTTCTAGAAGAAGTGCTTGTCAAATGTGAGATATATTTAGAATAAGTCGTACACTCAAGAAGAATATAAAACAGGGTTTCACTTATATATAGGTATCTAAGAAAAGAAACTGCGGCAGTAGGTATTTTCGGAGATGCCAAGCCTTACCGCTATCGGCCAGTGACTCGTACTTATGTTCCTCAGCCTAGCAAGGTCTGTTATTCGGAGGTAAGGGTCATTATGGCCAAGCCATACCTTGATGGAAATGGAGCGAATTGATAGAAACGTGCCAAACTTTGAGTTAAAATGGAAGAAGATTTTTTCTCTGGCACGTCTGGCCAGTTCGTCGCCTCTTTCATTCCGCTCTACAGCCGGCAAGTCAGATGAGAGTGATATTGAAACGAAAGTTAGTCCGAGTCAATGTCTTCCATGTTATAGGAAGATCTCTAGGACGATGTGCTTTGATTTACTCTCGGCTGAATCGAGAGCTAGTCTGTGTACATCCAGTGAAAATTGGTTGGTTTAAGTCTCTATTTTTTGGCGCACATTTAACTATAGGCATTAAGTTGTTCACTATTGAACTTCCAGTTTTGTTTAATTTTAGAGTGGTACCTTTGTTCTTTGAACTTGATGGTTAGGAAAGATATTGGTGATTTATGTAGGGAGGTCTTAGGTTTGGCAAAATTTACTACGACAAGAAACTCTCTTTCGTTCCTTCGTATCCCTTCGTATCCCTAACATATCCGTCTTTTATTGAGTTGAACGCCCAAGGCCTTAAGAAGTGAAGGGACAGCCATGGTTTTATAAGCCAGTGACCCACTTCGCTAGACCCTTGAGTTAACAACCACTACAGGTTAATCCCCAGGTTGGTCCAAAAGATGTTGGAAAAATGGAAAAAAATTTAGACTGACGGTGTGGTCCCCAAACAAGGTGCAGCCTAATCCAAGGTGAGCCGGGCGAACGGCTTGTAGACTTCCAAAGGACCAGCGAGCGAACAAATGCTACTCAAGGCACTATTTGAAAAAAAAACGGACGGTCTGAATGAAAATGATTGCATAACAAAACACTACACCATAATATTAACGGGTGTGGGCGAACGGTCCGTATCATAAAAACGGTGGACGGTCCAGTTAAAAAAAGCTACAGTCACAATTAAACATGAACTACCAACGACACGGTAGGGAGCAATGTTCGATGAGGGAACGATTGACCATCTTGGGGAGCACCGGAGGAGCAACAGAGGATTGCGGGCGGACGGCCACGTTTACGCAACTCATAACACTGAACAAAAAATACTTTAACGAGAAACACCCGATCACTCAAGTTGTACAACCCCGGCACAACCAGAATCACTGGCAAGTTCATGCTGAAAGCAGAGCTTCATCAACTACACCGATGCAACGCACAAAAAAAAATCTTAACGCCAGGCGGATACGCAGCCAATGTAAACCGATAAATTTCTTTTACGAGTGTAAAGAATAGCACAAGATCGACGCTTCCTTTCAAAACTGCGCGTAGTTCCACCAAGACAGCTACGGCGGATTCATATACAAAAAAAAACGAATGTAGTAATTTCATTCGTTTTTTTGTACCTCCTCTGGGTAGACTGGACTTTCTTCTAGTCCGTTGGTGGCTGCTGGGGGACCTTAATAATTTCACCCCAAACATTGACAAAAATTATTATGTCATCCCCTCGTCAACTGATTTTATTTAAATCACCTTAAAGTCTCAACAGAATTTTGTAAAGAACCATAATCGGATAGACAACCGAGATCACCCTTCCTTCGGCCGTGTCTCTGTTAACAGATTTAGTTGAATCACCCAATTATCTAAAAATTAACATAATTCCCATTCTATTTTCAATGAAACTAGAATTCTCTTAAAATGGCTCAATTAAAAAATAAGTTCTATACACTTACCTACCTCCATTTCAATTAATCCCATTTTGCGCGAGCATTCAAGCTAATTGGATACTGCTGCTCTGCTCCTTCACAAAAAACTCAACCACTCAACAAAACAGTTCAATATTCGCGAAATGAACAAAAGTGCAAGAAACCATTTGCTATGCTTCTTGGCAGCCACTTAAACATTTTTCCACATGCAAAACTATTGCAACGATCTTTCTACGTACATACAACTGAAGAATAAAGTGAGAGCAGAAGAGCAAAAAAAAAAATAAACTCAACTTAAAACGCACATAAAAGGAAAAATTAAATTTTCTTTAAGAAGATTAAAAACACTCTTCTCCACTCGTTCATTTAAATATGTGGATGCAACCGGGTCTGACCGTAGGCACACAAAAAAAGTAGGTAGCTACATTTGAAAATCTTCAAGGAAGAACGTCCTCAGAACTACCAAAGGAAACATACTGCCGAAGAGTAGGTACCCATTCAACCGTAAGTCTACAACTATTTATGCCTTTATTCGCCATCAGAAATGAGCATCTCTCTCTCCTCGACCAGCAGTACAAATAGCATATTAGGAGATAGACCATCATCAGGAGATACGACAGAAAGAGTCCTGTCGATACATAAACTTGAAGTGTGCATGCGGAACTAGAAAATAAATATAATTTCAAAAAATGGAACAACGCTGTGCTATAATAGAAAAGTTTCAACTCGCACCCTACCCTACCCAGTTGTTTAGTCCTAAACTAGTCTTCATTGAAAGCAGGAAATGCCAGACTGACACACAACCTATGGAGTATGGACTGTTCTGGCAAAGAGAATGAGAATGATGCGTCTATGCACCTTTCACCTCCCACACTGCAATCCTTTGCAGAAAAAAAAGAACAGGACGCAATTTCCAAAATTCCATGTTATCCCTGTGTAGGTTTTGATGACGTGCAGGCAGCAGCGTGCAACATTCAAGCCTCAAGACCAATTACTCAGCTCAGCTGTTAGGCCGTCTGTTGGACACTGTCGTCGGGGGTTCATGCTGGTGGTGGTAGATACTTAGGGTAACAGTTTCTCGCGTTCATATTCTCGAACGAAATTGACAGGCCTATTTTATGTTGTGCGAAGGTTCCGTCGTTTCTTAAGCTATATTTTGGCAGCAAAGCCATTATGAAATTAATTTTTCATATGCTTCTCGCAAAAGTTACGAACGAGAAGGAAAAATAATTTGTGTTGCTTGGAATTACATTAGAATCGTTGGTTGGCGCACAGGAGGAGCATGGGGGACAGGCAAATGGCAGTAGCAACGGCAGCTCCCCAGAGAAAGTGGGAATTGCGTGAAATTCAAAGTTATTGGCGGAGCAGTTAGTCATGTACAGAATGGAAAAGTTCGCTCGTATTTTTTTCTTTTGTGTGTTTGGCTGACCTAAGTCATTTGAGCTTTTTTATTTCGATTAATTTGCTTTTACTCCTGTTCGACGCGTTTCATTCCAGAGTCTCTAGTGTTAATGAGATTATGAGCAGAAATAATTACAGTTTTTGCCACGAGAAAGGGTGAGAACATTTGAGATTGATTCTTAATTAATTGAATCTGGTTAGTTGATCTGATTTGATGGCACGAACGTGTGGCTGAGTTGTGAAAGGGATAGGAATTTCTTAGTCGATGGTGATTTGTAGTCACTATATCTGGGGGTTGAATGAAAGCAGTCGTTTAGCATATTTTGGCAATTTTATGGGGAACATGTTACGCAATTTCGTGCATCGGTCTGTCCAGCGTTGTGTGTTTTTGGGGCAACATCTCGCAGCCTTTATAAATTTTTGCTTACTTTTAAAAATGGGAGCTCTAAACCACCGAAACAGGCTTGACGATAACCTCGTTTTCTTGCCAATAAGATAATTAGCTTGTATAGATTTAATCCACATTTCCCCTGATATGGACTTCTCAAAGCTGATAAATATTCCCATGTTACTTCAGAAGATCTCAGACCCATCAGCCTATCATCATTTATCTTCAAAACTCTAGAGAGATTGATAGATATCCACATATGTAATAACATTGACGAAGGCTGCTGTCTACGTCCCAACATGATTATTTTAAAGGCAGGCTTTTGAAACAGCCCTACACACGCTAGTACGTTCGATTTAATATCCACAATATAGAAGGCGCTTTTAACAATTTCAACAAATCTGCGATATCTATGGTACTGTCGGATCTGAAGGTAGATGGCTCCCTTTGCGAGTTCATTAACTGACTACTAACCAGCAGAAAACTACTCCAGCTAGGTGTAACCTCCGCCAGAACATCTGTCAGCAGGAACCCCGCAAAGAGGAGTCCTATTCCCACTTCTTTGGAATCTAGTCGAGACGTTGCTGTCGCTATTTCGGGGAAGCACCTAGGTACCTTAAAAGAACTAAAAAGAAAACGTTCTTAGCATGCTAACTAGATGGGCTGACAGTTTTGGCCTAGGAGTCAGGCCACACAAAACTGCACTGGTCCTTTTTCCACATGTCGGCCCCCTTCAAGCTGGGGTACTAGCTTAGTCTTTTCTAGGGAAGCCAAATACTCAGGTCTCATTTTCCATAGGAAGCTGCTGGAAATCTAAGATACAAAAAAGAGTTTGGAAAGCTAGGGTAGCCCTCTTTTCTTGCAAAAGATCTATTGGTAACAAGTGGGGACTACAACCCCAAATTACTCACTGGCTATATATCTCGGTTGTAAGACCGATACTAACATATGGAACGATTGTCTGGTGGACTGCCTTAGAGAGGGCGATAAATCGCGAAGAACTAAGCATGGTCCAAAGATCAGCTTGTTTATACCCAGATCGTTTTGCGATCTTCTAAACAGACAAGTGGGTGGAGGCGTCTTACTTATATACTAAATATTAGTCTCTCTTTCCGTCTTCCTAACCATTGTAGTGTTTTCCAAGCTGAAATTATAGCGATCAAGGAAGTCTTGTCCTGGCTAACTGTAACTCTAACTGGCTCTATTACATAACGCTTTAGTAGCCCTTGATTGCCAGTAACATCTAAAGGAAATGGCTGAGCAGTTCAACATTTACCTGTGCTGACCATAGAGACATTCCAGGTAACTGCAAGGCTGATGAACATGCCAAACTTTGAACTACCCTCTCAATCTTGACTGAAAAAAGGCTCATTAGGGAAACTAGTTTCCACATGCAAGCTCTTGTTAAAACTGAATGCAATAGAGAAAACGAACAACATATGGACAGGTGGTACTAACTACTTGTCTGACAAAGAAGCAGATTTGGCCTAAGCTAGATGTAAAACGCTCTAAGAGTTTGATTACCCTCAATGGACCGAACATTAGTACTGGTGTCATCACTGGACTCTGTCTGATAGGCAGGCATGCAATGAGGCTTGGCACTTATTCAAACGATTTTTGTAGGAGCTCCATGGATGAGGAGGAGAAAGAGACAACTCTACACCTTTTTTGCGCATTCCCTGCTCTCTCCCGGAAACGAAATCTCCATATGGGACCTTACTTATATAATGATCTTAACGATCTTACCCACAATTTCTCTCACGTTTTATAAGCAACTAAAAATGGTTCGGCGAGTAGGCATATGGTATCACAATGGACCTTACAAAGGTCTAATTTAGTCGGATTTCTATCCGAATGCCACTTCTAGCGCAAGTAAGCAATGGTGGTTTAACATTGGAAAAATAGAAGATGTTAAGGAATAAAAATATAAAGTGGTCTATTTTACCATGACTGCTGAAGAAGCCAATATGTCTGGAGGTGTTCAGTGCTTAAGGAAATGTTTGCAGAGATTTTGTATCCTAAGATCATAACAAATAAAGAAATAGTAGAAAAGTTAGGCTCAAATGGGTTAATGGTGAACACAGTTAATTCGACAAAAACTGGGTAACAAAAAAGGCATGCCATTAATTTATTTAAACAATCATTATATTAATAAAAACAACATCGGTAAAGAGCATTTTCCAAGTTTTTGTGTACAAGAAAAATGCCCAAAACCAAATCGCAAAAAACAACAAAACAATATAAATGTCAAAACGCTCAAAACTTAAAAATGACAAATCAATAGTAAACATCACTGAGATCGATTTGAAAATCTTGGCCAATGAACATAACAATAAAATAAGGAGTCTTGCAAAGATTTCACTAAAGTAGCTAAGCTGTTCGAGAATGTAGAAACATAATGTTGGACTTAAAATATGCGTATTCCAAAGCCGAAAAGACTGAAATTAATTTCATTAAATTTCATATTTTCTAGGTTCAAAATCTAATTATTGAGGCACGAACCTGCTCCTTGTTAAAACCCAATCTTGAAAAAAATTACTAAAATCCGTTCGCTGTGGAGTGATTATTAGCGATAAGAGGAATTTTAGTTAAGTACGACCTTATTATATAGCCTTTAGGTATTTTATTTTATTTTTGAGATAGATTTTAAAATTAAAGCCATAAAGAGTTTAGGTTGTTATGTTTCATAAAAATTTGCTGAAAAAATAATTTTGATTGTGGAGGAAAACCGGCCAATTCCAGAATTATTTTCATTTTTTCAAAAAAAAACCCGACTAACTCCTAAATATGCAATTTAGTAAAAATCTTCGGGGATAATTTGTAGTTATTTCAATTTGTGATAAACCCCTAAAAGTATTCCTCATTTTTTATGTTGAAAAATTTTTTAAGTGAAAATATTGGCAAAAAATATTGGCGAAAACGAGACTGTTTTACATTGTAACTTGTGATTATTTCATTGAGATCTATAAAGTTGCATCTTCAAATCTTGTCGCCTCGGAAACTATAGTACTGCCAAATCTTCTTTTAGAAAATATGAATGTATGAAAAACATAAATCGGTTTTGGATTACGTTTTATAGAGAAAGGGAGCAATTTTGTGAAGCTTTTCATTCTCCTGCGCCATTCACAGACACTCAAAGCGTAGATATATAATGCACTTAAATCTTTGAAAAAAGTAATAAAAATCCAAATAATTTAATTTAAAAAATTCCATAAAAAAATGTACTCACCATTATCGGTCGACTGCAGCACTATCTTAATTATATTGACATATTCAGCATTAAAATGGACGTCGATCTTTAAACACCGACACTACGGAATAACCGATAAATATAACAACTGAAGGGTATGAATATTTACCCTAATTAAACACATTCACTTAAAATGGCCGCACAACTTTTCATGAAATGCATTTTCACCTTAACTTTACACTTGCACGCACAATAAAGCTCATTAAATACTACACTTCTCTGTGGACTTTAAACCTAGAAGAATAGAAGAAGAAGAGCAGTCGGAGGAACTGCTTTATATACAGACAAAGCTACGATTTATTTTTCATATTTTTTAACGGGATATACGAAGAATTGAAGCTAGAAGCTTTTTACCGGAAACCCGAATTCGCTTGATATCACATTTTTACTTTTGGAACTCACTTATAACTGAGTTTTTCGCAATTTTTTATTCGAAAATTATAAATGCGAATAAGATCACATCACGAAAAAGCAAATCACAAGCAAAAGAAGAAAAACCGACTTTACTTTTACAAATCAATTATTTAAGCTTCACACGCGCTGCGCAAATCTCTCCTACAACATTCACAACCGCCAGCGGAAAACTAAACGAAACAACTTCCGTTTTTAAATTTGCTGCTGTTGATACTTGATAGGATGGTGGAGAGGAACTACTCGAAGAGATCTTATCGTGAAAATTTGTTCGACTGAGAGAGTCACGGTCGAGTGAGCTTGAGTTTGAGTCGACTGACTGAAACTGGAATTGAACTGTGTTGTCACTTAAAAACGTAATAGAATTTAGTATGTTTGGAAATATAGTAGTAGGTAATCAGGAGCAATTGTGTTTTTAATGAGGGTGCACATTAAAATACAGATTATTTCTCTTTGTAATAAGAATTTGTATTCGGGATTCGTTACTTTTGGTGAATTATCTCATAAATCTATTTCATTATCCTGGGAAATTTTTTTTTTAGTTTAAGTTTAGTTGAGTCCTAAAACTCCTGATTTAAGCCAGAAGAAGTATTGGCATGAAAGAGTTAAGTTAAGTCCGTGAATTTAATTCTATGTTTCTTACCATTTTGTATAGTCCACATGTTTTAAACATGCACACTTAACGGCATGCTTAATAGTTTTATCAAAGGCATCATCACACTTAAATTGAGATATTTAAGCGGTTGAAGGAGTCCAAACGCTTAGAAATACTTCGACCCAATGGCACAATTTAAAACAAACTCAGTCCACGCCTGCAATAAATCATGATTTAGCATGATTTTCATGCTTTTTGGACTCAAAAGATGTTTTTAAGTTTTCGGGTCCAAAATCATGTTTGTTTTTTGTATTTTATAGGACTCGCAGAAAATGCTGTTGATGAGTCAGGGCTTATATTTCATCGGCAGGCATTGCAAGAGCTGCTAAAATTAAATTAATAAATAAAATCAAAAATGTTAAGGCTTTTGTTTTTATTCAAAAAAATTCACCTTTTTTGAAATATATCCCATACCAATTTTGTTGGTTAAATTTAATGACAACAGTGAATATATGGTTTTGTCAAAATAAAGCGACCATTTTTTTTGGGTGGAGAAACGTAGTGGTGACCTAAATTTTAGCGCGATCAGAAGAATGGAATTATATATGTAAATAATTTATATTGAGCATACATAAAAACTTTTAAAACGTTTCACCATTTCTATTTTATGTAATCATTTTTTCTCTTTTTACCATTATGGAACTAAGAAATGGAAATCATGATTGATGAAGCTAAATCATGCCTTAAAACTATGTGTTTTTTTTAAATTTGTTAGTAGAAGCACTGAAACTCACTATGAAGAAAGCAGCCTGTGTAGAGGTAGGCTAAAAGTATAGTTGCTTTTCGAGAAAGATGTCTGATAAATCATTGGAGGAATAAGACCGCAGACCGAGAAAGATATCCTTATGCAATTCAAATCTAAAAATTTCCAAAAGACAGCCATCAGTCTGAGAAAAACCAAAATAGTGCATTGGGCTTTCAAGGCATCAAAAGTCGCAGTCGGCTACAAGATCGTCATTTAGAACTCGTACCTCAGATAAAAAGTCCTTTAATATTTGAAGAGCGCAACGTAAGTTTTTCCAAATAGATCCTATCAAACCCCTGTCACCATACCAGTGGCAATCAATTGCAGAAAGTTTTATTTTTTAGCATGAAAGTTTTGCTTAACTTTGCTGAGTAAGTGAAGGATGGGCAAAGTACAAGTTCCTTTTTAAAAATGCAATAAAATGAACAAAACCAAAAAATTGTCCATTGCTTTATTAGTAAGGGCAAACGTTCCCATTAACTATGGAACACAAAGTCATTTAAGTGGCTGCCTCGGTTGGCTTCGCAGTAGCGCATTCTGTCACTCCAATTTTCCAAGACATTGTTGATGGTGGCGGAATGTAGGATGATATTGGCCTTAAGTGCTTGAATCGTTTCCGTATTGTTGGCACAACATCGGTCCTTCACGGTTCGCTACAAAAAAAAATTCCAAAGCGCTCAAATCGATGCTAAGAGGGGTCCAATTTTTCGCCCAAAATCGTTGTGCAATTCAAACTGCTCCAAGGCCCAAACTGCGAAGCGATAAGGAAGCGGATGGTCGTGCGCCTTCAATTGCTGATTCAATTGGACCTTGTAAGCGAATAAACTTACAAGGGGAGTATCAGACATGGGAATCACGGATTCCGATAATTTTTACATATGTTGTAGGCCAGCTTCCCCTGACTAACAGGGTAAAAGGATAAGACGCACTTCTCCCCCCTTTTCGAGAAAAATCGCTTTAAAGTTTTGGTAGTAAGTTAATATAAATAATTTTTACAACTTGTAACACAAGCAGCGTAGGTCAGTGGAAGTGTGCCCAATCAGCTAATCGCATGGTTGCATGTTCAATGCATGCCCGACCCACTTTTTTTTTTTTTAATTTTATTTTTTATTTTTTTTTTTTAATTTTTTTAGAGTTTTTAAAATTCTGCCAATAACTTCTTAATGCCAGAAATATTAAAGGCAAACAGTAACACGCAGGCAACTTCTATTATTTTTTTCACTTTATTCACTTTCCGTATCAAATTCCATTTACATACACATTCATCCGAATGATATTTATCATAGAAGCATGAAAACATAAAGTTTTGTCACACACTGCACATTTAATAAAACTGGTGTTACTACAATTGCAAAGATTTTTTAAAATAGTTGTCGAGAAACACAACTCGATAACATTCATAAAAATTTCTCTCTCATTAATTAATTTGGAGGCAAACAAAGCATATTGGATCATTGTTGTAAATTTAAATGAACTCAATGTGAATGTGTATGTAAATGGAATTTGATACGGAAAGTGAATAAAGTGAAAAAAATAATAGAAGTTGCCTGCGTGTTACTGTTTGCCTTTAATATTTCTGGCATTAAGAAGTTATTGGCAGAATTTTAAAAACTCTAAAAAAATTAAAAAAAAAAAATAAAAAATAAAATTAAAAAAAAAAAAAGTGGGTCGGGCATGCATTGAACATGCAACCATGCGATTAGCTGATTGGGCACACTTCCACTGACCTACGCTGCTTGTGTTACAAGTTGTAAAAATTATTTATATTAACTTACTACCAAAACTTTAAAGCGATTTTTCTCGAAAAGGGGGGAGAAGTGCGTCTTATCCTTTTACCCTGTTAGTCAGGGGAAGCTGGCCTACAACATATGTAAAAATTATCGGAATCCGTGATTCCCATGTCTGATACTCCCCTTGTTAGATATTTGTGCGTAATTCTCCTTCATAGGCTACAATGGAGCTGTTGATGGCGAGTTGATTTTCTTAAATTAAGTCTCACACTCTCGGTCTGTAGTCTGTGTATACCGTATGACGACGGGACGTTCAGTATTACTCACTTGCATATCAGTCTCATGAACTTTTTGCACAAACTTGCGTACAGCAGGGGTGGTGGGTGCTTCATTTCGGCCAAAATTTATTTTTCCAAAACCCACTGATTGGGCTACACTGCATTCACTTTGGAAATAATTTTTCAATATTTCCCAACGCTGTTCAAGCGTAAAGCGACTCATTTCGTGCCGCGGAGGTATGATACTGACTTTCTGTCAATATTTCGAGCGAGAACCAGCTGTCAGTGTCAAAATATCCTATATAATTAAAAAAGAAACCTCCAGATGAAACCATAATGTACATTCACAGCTGCCTTGAGGAAGGCGTCTTTCTAATGAAGCTATATCGAATTTTTAGAGTAGTAGATTAGTTATACCTCAAAATTGTAAATATTCACTCCCCACGAATGTAAAATTTTATTTCTACAAAGCTCAAGGAATCGCTATTTGTATATAAGAATTTGTGTATAACTGGAAAGTCCTAACGTACAGAGCCACAACTGTATAAAAGGTATAGCCATATAGTGACAAAATATTTTTATTTAATTGATGTTTGCATGCAACGCAACTACATGACTTCTGTTTATTAGCCTTTTAAAAATGAAACCGATCCTAGCACGTCGCGAACTCGACCGAGCGCCCATGACCGTTGATATGAAATGCCAACATAAACTCAATCCACCAACTTCACTCAGTCGAGCTGCATGTGCAGGATTAACCTATTCTAACTAACGGATCTCTACATGAGTGATTGGGATTTTACCTCTCATTACAGTAGAGCCGTAAATTAAAGGCCACTGTTGGTTAACAGTTCGGCCATCCGACGCTTCACTGTCCTCAGTGAAAAAAGCTCTTCCCTAGCTAACAAGTCAATTTCTTTGACTTTTCCGTCACGATTACTGTTTTAAATCTTTGCATGTTCATAAGATGTTCTTCTTTATACATTTTTGTTTTATCTAACATGATCACAGCCCAAACATTTCATACTCGCGTGATCACAGCGAACGGCATGATCACAGCCCAAACTTTTCTTACTCGCATGATCACAGCGAACGGCATGGTCACAGCCCAAACTTTTCTTACTCGCATGATCACAGCGAACGGCATGGTCACAGCCCAAACATTTCTTACTCGCATGATCACAGCGAACGGCATGGTCACAGCCCAAACTTTTCTTACTCGCATGATCACAGCGAACGGCATGGTCACAGCCCAAACATTTCTTACTCGCATGATCACAGCGAACGGCATGGTCACAGCCCAAACTTTTCTTACTCGCATGATCACAGCGAACGGCATGGTCACAGCCCAAACATTTCTTACTCGCATGATCACAGCGAACGGCATGGTCACAGCCCAAACTTTTCTTACTCGCATGATCACAGCGAACGGCATGGTCACAGCCCCAACTTTTCTTACTCGCATGATCACAGCGAACGGCATGATCACAGCCCAAACTTTTCTTACTCGCATGATCACAGCGAACGGCATGGTCACAGCCCAAACTTTTCTTACTCGCATGATCACAGCGAACGGCATGGTCACAGCCCAAACTTTTCTTACTCGCATGATCACAGCGAACGGCATGGTCACAGCCCAAACATTTCTTACTCGCATGATCACAGCGAACGGCATGGTCACAGCCCAAACTTTTCTTACTCGCATGATCACAGCGAACGGCATGGTCACAGCCCAAACATTTCTTACTCGCATGATCACAGCGAACGGCATGGTCACAGCCCAAACTTTTCTTACTCGCATGATCACAGCGAACGGCATGGTCACAGCCCCAACTTTTCTTACTCGCATGATCACAGCGAACGGCATGATCACAGCCCAAACTTTTCTTACTCGCATGATCACAGCGAACGGCATGGTCACAGCCCAAACTTTTCTTACTCGCATGATCACAGCGAACGGCATGGTCACAGCCCAAACTTTTCTTACTCGCATGATCACAGCGAACGGCATGATCACAGCCCAAACTTTTCTTACTCGCATGATCACAGCGAACGGCATGGTCACAGCCCAAACTTTTCTTACTCGCATGATGACAGCGAACGGCATGGTCACAGCCCAAACTTTTCTTACTCGCATGATCACAGCGAACGGCATGGTCACAACTTTTTTTTTATAAAGAAAAATTAATGAAACATAATCGGCTTCTTATAAAAAGTTATAGCTTTAATCCAACCGGTTAATTTCAATGCTTTAATAACATAACAAAACTTAACTTACTTCATTTAATAACACAAAATATAATAATTACTTATAAATCACTTATTTATCGGCTCGTCAATCTCGAAGTCTTTCTCGAGATCTCCTAGTTCATCCAGGCAATCGAACGAGAAATCGTCTAATAGGCACCATGACTTCAAACGATCTGCTGAGTGAACGGCTTCATAGGGTCTTGATGACACCTGGGTCGATGAGGAGTCTCCTATCAGATACCGGTCGTTTGGCAACACACACCTCACCTCATATGGTCCTTTAAATCGAGGCAAGAGTTTTCTTGACTGCCCAGTTGCTGAATAAGCGGCACGAATTAAAACCATATCTCCTACTTGATATTGTTGGGGTTTACGATGCGAGGCATTAAATCTTTCGGCTTGCTTAACTTGTAACGTATCTACGCGTTGTTTAACTTTCTCCCGCAACTCAGCAAGTGGAATGTTTTCATCACCATCGTCTTCCGAATCGTCCCCTTGTAGCATTATGTTGAGTTCATTACTCAGCGCGTTTTTTGGTTTGAAAGCGAATAGGATTTCTTGTGGGGTTTGATTTGTAATACGATGTTTCAAGCAATTAAGGCCCCATTGTATTGCGGATAGGTGGGAATCCCAATCTCTTCCATCCGGTCTCGTGGTCATTGTTGATATCGCTGTTCCTACCGTACGAAAATACCTTTCGATCTGCCCATTAGCACGCGGAGTACAGACCGCCGTGGAAATATGTTTGATTCCATTATCCTTGCAATAGTTGTTAAATAATCGCGATGTGTACGCTGTTCCTTTATCCGAAACAAGTCGTGCTGGAGTCCCGAAGAATTGCGTTAAATCTACTAGAGTGCGAACTACAGCTTTAGAAGTAGTATCTCTCACAGCTCTTAGAACAACAAACTTGCTAAAAGAGTCTACTATACCCAAAACATATTGATTCCCCTTTAAACTTTTTACATACGGTCCCAAATGATCGACGTGTATTGTAAAGAATGGTACTGGATGTTTCTCAATCGGATGTATGTGGTATCTTGTTTCGTCCTTAGAACGGTGATTATAGAGACATGGAACACAGCTACCAAGATATTTGCCAACAATATTACGCATTCTAGGAAACCAATATCGTTTCTTAATATGTTCAATAGTTCGATCGATTCCACAATGTCCAATGTCATCGTGTGAAGTTTTTATAATCCGCCAACGAACACCATGTGACACTACAAAACGAAGTCCTTCAGATGTAATTTTGAAGAGACGACCTGCTTTAAAGCAGTATTCCTTCTCAAAGGACTTCCACATTGGATCCTTTTTATCGCCTTTCGTTAGTATTTCCTTAATTTCGTAAAGTTGTTCGTCTTTGAACTGCAATGTGGCTACCCAATCCGTATCCTCCATTCCGACGATATTGATTTTCAGTCCGACTTCGTCCATTTCAACTGCATTACCTGTAGGATTACGGCTTAAAGCGTCAGCATGTTGCATTTGGTTCGCTGTTCTATACTCCAGATCAAAATCGAACTCTTGAATTTTAAGCCACCACCGAGCAATTCTAGGTACAAGATCTTTTTTTGTCTGAGTCATTTTTAAAGAGTTGCAGTCAGTGAAGATTATGAATCGCTTACCAAGAAGGTAATACCGAAAACATTTGGATAGGTTGAGGGTAAGATTAAAGTCTTTTAATACACTTAACAATTTTTCAAGTGTGTCGAAAATTGTATCAACATCCTTACCAAATAGGACAATATCGTCCATGTAGACTAAGATGTTTTCGGAGGTAACGCGGCGCATAACCAGATCTAAAAGTCTCATGAATGTCGCCGGAGCATTGGTCAAACCAAAGGGTACGCGTTGGAATTGGTAATGACCATGTGGAGTGACGAAAGCTGTTAGGTGTTTACATTCATCACAGACTGGGACTTGATAGTACCCACTCATCATAGCAAGTACGACAAAAATCTTGCCATCGGACATTAAATTAATTTGCTCCTCAATGTTAGGAGTGGGGACATTTTCGCGCACCGTGATGTCGTTCAAACGACGATAGTCTATACACATTCGAAATGTTCCATTTTTCTTTCTTACAAGTAACGCTGGACTGGCATATTCGGAGGAAGAATCTTCTATGATATTATTTTTAAGTAGTTCATTTACGATTTTTTTTTGAGCTGGGTCGATTCATTACACGCGACGCGATATGGCTTGTATCGAATTATTGTGTCTTCCTTCAATTTAATTTGCATTTTAATAACATTCGTTTTTCCAAGTTCTTTTAACGTCGACGCGAAACAGTCGCGATACCTATTTAAAAGAGTTATAAGTTTTTCAGTCACCTCACCATTTATATTTTCATCTATTTCTAAGTCCGTAATTTTAATTGGGAGTTTATCTATACGATCCATTGTACCAGGAGCCAGTCACATTGGAGATTCTACATTTTTGACTTCAAGTGAACCGAATTCCTTTATAACGCGAACACGAGGGGAATCAAGGAAATTTCTTCCTAAGATCATGGGGACGTCCTGGGTATCATTGTCCACTACGTATATGTCAATGGGCATGGTAACATCTCCCACAGTTACTGTCTGATTAGTTTTAGCTAATGAGTGAGCACATCCACCTCCAAACCCATTCAGCGTTACGTTGCAAAACTCCCGACTACAATGATTCAAGTCTGCCTCATCGAGCCTAATCGTGGAACAATCAGCTCCCAAATCTAAAAACGCGGTGACTGTGAAGCCACCCACTTTCACCTGCTTCATCAACCCGCCTTCATCGCCCTTATGCATTAGTCGTCGCATTTTATTTGGAGGGCCAGATACTGGTGTTAATGAACGCCCTTTCGGCTTTCGGCAATTACGAGCATAGTGACCAGGCTCCTTACAGTTAAAACAAATTATGTTAGGTACAAGGGGAATGGTGGTATGATTAGATCTAGTAGGTTGGTAACTGTTTTTGCAATTCCGTGCATAGTGACCGGAGCTTTTACATTTGTAACATGTAACCTGCCGTCCACTTGAATACTCTCGAGCAGATTTTAAAGGTATGACGTACGGTCTCGAATTTGTTTGCGGTCTTTGATTCATCGGCTTATTGATCGCGCTATCAAATTTCTCCCGGCTAGCTGCCTGTGACCGAATTTTGGTAAGTGATTTTAAAAGTGCTAGAAGTTCGCCAATAGATTCACACTTAGCCATGGTGACGTTGTCTATCAGAGCTTGGTCTCCCAAACCCGAAACAATAAAATTCAATATTGCCTTTACACCAAACTTACCCCTTTTGCCCAAAGCCAACATTGCGTACGCATAATTTTCGTAGCTTTCATTTGGGTCTTTTTTTCTTTCCATTAATTTTACTAAGGCATCGGACTCATCAGCTAAAGTGGGGAAATCGGACACCAAGCTGGTTTTAAACTGAGTCCAACTGGTAACTAACCCTCCCTGAGCCGTCAGCCATTGTGCCGCTGCTTCGTCTAACCTCAAGGAAGCATAAAACAGCGTAGATCGATCGTCCCAATCATATAAATGACTTATATTGTCGATCATATCCACCCACTCACTCGCGTTTAAGCCCGCACTCGACGAAGGATTAAAACTAGGAATTAATTTTTTAACTTCCTCACTACCCAATCTAATCGACGGAGCACGCGAGTGTCCTGTCGATCTATCGCCCGACGATTGCACCTCCGAGCTTTGACTGCGACGACATAAAGCTACCTCCTTTTCCAGCGCCACATTCCGCTCTTTTAATTCCCGTAATTCTTTTCTTAATTGATTCATTTTATGTTTTTTTTTTTATACCCTATCCTAAGGGTATATTAATTTTGACACATAGTTTGTAACACCCCTTAATATTCGTCGTAGACCCATAAAAGTATATATATTTATGATCAGGACCAAATCCTAAGACTATTTAGCAATGTCCGTCCGTCCGTCCGTCCGTCCGTCCGTCCGTCCGTCCGTCCGTCCGTCCGTATCAACTTTTGAGGCCTTTAAAGTCATGCTAGGAGGCTGAAATTTGGAACATATACTCCCTAGGATTCCGAAATGGTAAAGTGTTAAAATTTTCAAAATACGCCTACTGGCACACCCACAATTTAGAAAAAACCGTTTAAGGCTTAAGTTAGAGAGATAAAGTTGTAAAACCTTCACAAGATATGTAGGTACTGCCTACCTTTATAAATTTGTCATATAAAGTTTTTTGCCACGCCTACTTTTTGTGGGCGTTTTTCACTAAAATGCTGTTTTCTTTGAAAATTTTCATAGAAATCGAAAAAAAATGTTTAACAATATATTTAGCAAATATTTTTTCCAATATATCGCCCATACAAAGTTTTTGGCCACGCCCACTTTTTGGGGGCGTTTTTTCAAAAAAAAAATTTTTTTTCTATAAATTTCATAGAATGAAATAAAATGCTATCTATCATCTTCCTTATGAATTTTTTCTTTGGGGTACATAGGGATAAGGATAGGATAGGGTATCATACTGTTCGCCCCAAGCGGACTGTAGCCTTTCCTTATGTTTTTCTTTTCTTTTAATAGTTTCGATTTTATTTATTTATTTTTATTTTTTTTTTGTGTAGGAACACTTTCCCTCTCGAGTGTAATCGAGCTTTAACACCAGGTGTTCCCAAAGGCGACACTTTCACGCAACGCTTATTCTCACTCAATCTGGTTTTTGTTATAGACTACTTGTATTCCGCGCACAACACTACTACATGCGCACTTTTCAAAAAATAACGAACTCATGCAAGCAGCAACAAGAACCGTTTGACGACGCGCCGTTGTTTGCGCACTATTTCGTATGAATATGAATGCACGTGTCATGAGATTTTGGTTTGTTTTTTCCCAACTTCGACACGAATCTTCAATTTACTTTTATTTTTTTCTTGAATTCCACATGCGTCGGTCAGTTTAAAATAACGTTTGATTTATTATTTTTGTGTCACAATTCACAAATACACAACACAATGCTTATATCAGTACAACACTCCGTAAATTTATGTTTATTCAACTTAAATGAATAGCGTATATGGATTTAAAATCCCACTTCTGATTTTATTAGCCTTTTAAAAATGAAAACGATCCTAGCACGTCGCGAACTCGACCGAGCGCCCATGACCGTTGATATGGAATGCCAACATAAACTCAATCCACCAACTTCACTCAGTCGAGCTGCATGTGCAGGATTAACCTATTCTAACTAACGGATCTCTACATGAGTGATTGGGATTTTACCTCTCATTACAGTAGAGCCGTAAATTAAAGGCCACTGTTGGTTAACATGTTAATATAAAAAAACAAGATCTACCAAAATTTTAATCGAAAAATATAACTTCCATATATTTATGTATCTGTGTATTTGGCTCTACACCAAACTTATGCCAACTCATCCTCCTCAACTTTCCTTCCATTTTCAATTCACGTCCCAGAGTCATTCTCCAAAGTTGATGAGTCCATTTCTAAAGTTAGAAAATGTCATTTCGAATTCCAGCCTTCTCTCAGCGCTGTAAATCTACATTTCTCTGTAACATAATCCAAAATCATACACAAATTCATGTCGTCCCTCACCCATCTGTTCGTTTTCATCTTCATCATCATTGTGACTCCATTTCTATGCCGCTTTTGTCTTTGCCAAGTTAGAAAAGCATCTAAGCACATTTGTTTTTTTCTCTCCATACATATTTCTAAATTCAGCAATCTCCCCCTTTTGATTAAGTTTAAATTTATTCACATCCTTAATTAAATTTGCTTGAAATAAAATTACCATTAGACTCTCTGAGTGTATATTTGTTGGGAGGTAAATACACACGACATCATCATCCTGGACTACCAAACATATACTTGTTGTGCACAAAAATTCCCAAATATCCCAGCTGGTATAGGTCATATGCTATATAGAGTAGATACTACCTACTAAACACGACCCACAAGACCCATAGATGAAATAAAAAGGCAAATCTCTCCACTACTATAGTATATTACCCATCCAGTTCTCGTTCAAAAAAAAACCAAAAAAAACCAGCTAGCTAAGTGAATGAGAAGAACCGAACAAAAATTATGTGAATAAGGATGTTCTTCTGCGGATCGCAAATTCATTCGTTACCAGAGTCATTTTTTATGCCAAAGTTCATTTGAGTCTGAGGAGAACTCTAAAACAATGGAACCGCTGAGCTTTTGCTTTTGCTACAACGATACGGCAGCTATGAACTACAGGACGAGGGACGATATTCTGCAACTCAGGCAAGTGCATTTAAAGTTGCATCAGCAGTAGCTAGTCTCTCGAACAGCGAAAGTGACTAAAAAAAAGTGGAGTTTGCCAATTTTTTTTTTGTCAAAACCAAAAGCAGTTACTTTAATAGAAGGTCACTCACTGACTGTCAACAATTTTTACGATTTAATATAAAACACGCACAATTAGAAAATGTTTATAGACTCCATGCTGAGTGGATAGAAAGCATCCTTTCATGTTTCACCTCAAGCAGAAAAGACATATATACGGATATATAGCTACTCACCTTCCGGCGAAGGTTGAACAGCATTTCCATCATCATTACAACCTGGCTTTTATGTACTTTGCACAATATGAAGAAACTTAGAGTTGGATGGACTGCTTGCTGTGTCATCTGGACAGATTTATTCAAGAAAAACAGGATAACTCTACCTAATAACCAAGCAGTGTGAGGAGTGTGAGTTGTGAAAGTCGTCAACGGTACCTTAAGGACACACAACGTCAAAGACTTGAAATGACTTTCATGCTTTGAATTATTTAGTTTGGGAAATTATCGTTTACTTTCGTTTACGGTCAGACAAGGACTAGTTTATGTCCTTGCAAGAGAAATCGACCAAACCGACACCAACCAAATGGAATACAGTCTGCTGCTGCAGCAGAATACCTACCTAAACCTAACACACAGGTGGTGTGTGTTCATTTGGTGGCCATTTCTTAGGGGCGGGCTGGGGCTCTTTCAACTAGAAGTGTTTATTGTATATTGGAACGTAAATTTGTTTTTACTACAACGAGTAATGTTTATAAATAACGTAAAGATGTTATAGGAATATTATTATTATTGGGTAATCAATTTGGGAAAACACCAGGTGGTTACGTATGTGCTCTAAAGTGCACTTTAAATGGGCTTGGATGGCTTGGATCATAAACTTTTATTTTCGAAAGAATGAAGGTGTGAATTAATGTTGAGGAAATGTTGGTACTTATCTTCAATTATTTCAGTTGTTAAGTTTAAGGCATTTTTGTAGTCATGAACGTCTGTCGCTGGAAGTTTTTTAAATGTAATTGCAAATGGAACTAAAAACAATTGTGGTAAACAATAAAGGCTAGAAGAAGTCGTTGAAGAATTTAAATCCGGCTATCTACCTTCTATATGCAGAACTAAAGGGTACGCCAAAGGGACATCTGTATTAAACATTTTTTAAATTAACATCTACTCAGCTTGTCCCTTTACTGTTTATTGGTTTATTGTCTGAAATGCTTTGTTGCGGAAGGCTAGGAGTTGATGATAATTGGAGTATTTCTAATCTTACAGAAACTCCTTTTCTTTATCTGTTCAAAAGACTCGACAGAGATGCTATATTGAAACCTTCTGTTCAAACTCTTCGGACATCATCGAACGTTGAAGACTATAAGGAGCCATAGAACAACTCGTCTCTAAAATTGGTCCCAGTTAGCACAGCCAAAGCACTAAACAAGGAAACCCGTCTCCAAGTGAACAAAACCACTGATCAATTCATCGAAATTCAAGCGATCCTACCCGATCGAATCTGCAACGAACTTCATTGTGTTTCAATCACCAAGCGAAACTCCCCTAGGCATGACGTGTGACAAGTTTCGCCTGGAGGAAGGCATTGTTATGAAGAAGAACGTCTATACTCTGTGGTCATCATCCCGCATACCAACTCCCGTTCGATTCGAAATGAGAGGATACAACATTCTGTTGGGCTCTCACTACGATTACTACAACCTCGATTACGAGAGCTACACCCATGATGATGTGGCCAATGGGGGGCTTCAAAATCGATTCAAAAATGGTGCATGTCAGGCTGATTGAAACTTTTAGTTTCGAATTTTCAGAGAAAAAGCAACAGTAAATTGTTTATAAAAATTAGTTAAATATGTATTAAAAGAGTCGCATAAATTTCAGTTTTAAGAAAACAGCGTCTTAAGTTTTACGTTAGACGCTCTCTTGCATCAGAGAGCCCAACGCGACGCGACGTTCATTGTAAAATAACTCGAAAAGTTTTTGTCTTGAAATTTTTCGAGAATATTTTCAAGATATTATTCTTCGCGAAAATGCAAGGAAAAAAATCATTTTTTTTAAAATACTGACTGCCCTTAACCCCTTAAAAAACATATGCCTGGAAAAAACCTTCATCCTCATACCTCATACTATTTAAACATATTCCAACATGGCGAACCATAATTTAGCCCCAGACGAACAAATTCAAAATATATTGTTTTTTTTGCTAAAAAAAAAAAACTTGTCGAAAATGGAAAAAGTACAGGCCTGAAAATGTAGGGATTCAAGAAAAAAAACTTGTCTTCAGGTTGACACGGTTCCGACCCACTCGGTGATCTGAAACAGAAAATTATATGTACATTTTAAACAGTAAGCTTGCCATTTTTGAAGATCTTGAGATTTCATGTCAATCATTTCAAAACACATTGTTTCGAGAAAAACGATTTTAAAGTTTGGAGTTCTCGTTTCAGGCAATATATATAATTCATTTGAGTGGCCATGTCTTAAAAATCCTTTTTACATGCTTATTTTTCAAGCTCTTAACTCAGAATACTACCTAAAATCAATTTCACAAAAGTACAAAAGTACTAAAAAGTGTATGGCCAAGCGTAATGTAAAGAGGTTCCCAAAAGCATTGGAAACGTGTTCCAGTAAACTTTGATTTTGTCCCAATTTTAGGGCGAAACACTTTTTAAAGGAAACACAAGGAAACATTTTATTGGAACTTGGAATATAGTTTCTATACAATAGAAGCAATTAAATACGTATTTTTTTTTCATTTTCCGAAATTGAACTCAAATTAGACCCAAATTGGATAAAATTCGAGTGGACACGAAGTTATTAAATGGAGCAATTGGAACTTCTTTCAAGAAAGAAATGGAAATGGAAAACACCATTTGTCCAGCCAGTCCCAAAAAAGGCGAATCTTCCTCCCCCTCCTCCTACTGGCTAATTGCACTTACGTCCCTTCTTTCCAAGGTCATGGAAACGCTGATAAATCGTCAGCTTATGAAATATCTTGAATCCCGAAAACTTCTTAATGACCGGCAATACGGTTTTCGCAGCAACAGATCCACTGGTGATTTGATGACATATCTAACCGAAAAGTGGAACCAATCTATTCACCGTGGTGGTGAAAGTAAGGTCGTTGCGCTCTATCAAAGGCATTTGAAAGAGTTTGGCACCAAGCTCTTTTGTTGAAAATGCGTGCATTTGGAATCGACGATACCTTTATTCAATGGATTAGAAATTACCTTTCGGACCGTTCAATACAAGTTGTTTTGGACGGTTTCAAGTCTGCAACTTACCAAATAAATTCTGGTGTCCCTCAAGGCTCTGTTTTGTCTTTCTCATTTTTCATTTTTATCAATGACCTCCATTCTGGCACTTCTAATCCAATCCATACCTTTGCTGATGACAGTACCCTCAGCTTTACATATTCGTTTCCTGGGCAACGCCCCTCATCTTCGGGCTGCCAAGAACGCTGCGAAATGTCTAGGCTTCCTTAAGCGATGCAAGAAATATTTCACACCTTCTGATCTGGCTACAATCTACAAGCCGTTCATTCGCCCAAAACTTGAGTACAACGCTCATATCTGGTCTGGTGCACCATTGACATATTTGGAGCTACTGATAGGATTCAAAAACGTGCGGTAAAACTTATTAGCGATCGAGACATCGCGAAATCATTTGACTCTCTTAGTCATCGTCGTGATGTCTCCTGTCTGTCATTGTTTTATCGGTACTTCCACCACAAGTGCTCAAATGAAATAGCTAGTTGAATTCCACCCCTACAGCAATTCAACCGCAATACTCGCCATGCTAGGAATGCACATCAGTTTACCCTCAAGCCTGTATTCGGACGTACAGTGAAATACAAGGATTCGTTTCTTAACCGTACAATACGAATGTGGAATGCTCAACCCCGCTCTGGTTTTCCTACGCATTATAGTTTGAAGACATTTAAAATCAACGTGCATCGGTGCATCTACTTTTTCTAATCCTTCACTTACCTAATGCCCGCACTGTGTTACTTCATTATAAGGGTATCCAAAATCCCTTTAGTGCGCGTACATTATAAAAAAAAAATGAACTTTTCAAAACTCTATGATTTTTTTTTCATGAATAGAACATTTAAGTGGATAAGAAGCTGCTCTTTTGATGTGAAATTTAAAAAGCAAAACTGCCTAAGTCGAGGTAGGTGGTTATTCCTCACCAAATTGTATTTCTACACCCATTAGGTGTAAAAAATCTTCCAAATAGAAATTATACGAAATTTATGCAATTAAGAATAAAAATTAGCTTACTTGAAAGTGGCTTACCGAATTGTTCAATCTTTTTGCAGACAACATATGCACTTTTTTCCTGTAGAAATTCCGGCTGAATACTAAGCAGTACAACCATATAAATCTTTAAAAGCAATCTGATGAGGAAGCATAAAATATGATTCTGAATAATATGAACTTATCGGTCTGGAAGAGCTCTTTACCTACAGTTTTTCTTAAGTCTTCTCTGGCCCTAGGCGAGTATGCTTTATGGAGGACCGTTAAGGTCTCTAAGGCTAAATTATCCGCAGTTTTAAATATGCCCGGAGATTCCAGTGCGCTCTGTTCGCTTCCTAAGAAAAAATTCACAAAAGTCTGCACACTTTCCTGTTATTTTATTATCCAGAGTGTCTTCGCCTTCTCACTTCATCGTTATAAACAAGAATTCTAATTATTCTTAAAGAACGAACGATCATCTTTATATTTGAAGATATAATTGCTTAAGATAATGCTTTTGTTTATTTAACTTTCTTTACTTACTTAACGCACTCTCTACTCCTGAAGAGTTCCTGCCAGCCATTTTTTATTTAAACTGAACTTCTTCGATAAATTGACGGAGTTTTTGCTGCTTGCTTGCTCGCTTTGATTCTTTGTGGTTTATAAGGCGATTCAGGGTCTGTTTTCTTACGTGCACCTCAGTTGAGTAAGTTATAGGAATTTTTTTTCCTTTTCAATATTAAACGCGTGCCCAAATTGTCCCACTCGAATTGCGTCACACTTGCAGGTTCGGTCTCGGTTTTATCTTTTCTACTACTCTCATATCTGAGCAAATTTAAGGGATATCTTTTGATATTACCTTAAACAGAGCCAGTGACCAAACGGGACCTTAGCTTTTAAATCTTTGTATGATGATGTTTCATTCGAGATAGGGGAACTTTAATTGAGTATACCTTCTCTTGTATCTTGGTGACTTAATTAACCTTTGGCGCTATTCTGACCATAAAAGCAAAGAGCTTGCGTAAGTAGATAAAACAACGTTGCTTCTAAATTTCGTACGAGGTAGTGAACCTAGATGACATAGTACCACTTCGGGATCATAGAAGATCCCGATTTAGATTTCAGCGACGTTTCCATCCAATTTATTACTCTCAGCTTTTCTTTACTTCCCTTCCCTTCGCTGAGTGTTGAGTGCGGTTAACTCTTACCAGAGAAAAAAAATATCTGAACAAACTATATCCCAGCAGTAACTAAAGCAATTCCAAGTCCTTCCACTTCCAGACTATAAATATAAATGTCATCCACTATCGTCATTCCATTTGAATTTGTTGATTTATCTTAAATTTTTATGTAGCTACTGACCGTTGACCGTGTTGGGCAGTTGTGCAGATGAGATTTAAAAAAAAAAATATCCAACACCCACACTGACCAAGGACCACTACGCCTGCCTAGCCCTGCCTGGCCCAGCAGTAGTCATTATCTCAATTGCAATAACTTTTCCCACAAGGCAAAGAAAAAAAAAGGAAACCAAAAAGAGATCCTGAATCAAAAACAGTTCTAGTCCTGGCAGTAGCTAATTTATGTTGAAATGTGGCCATAACCTCGTCCCACCCGCAAGGGTACTTTTCATTGATCTAATACCACTTTGCTAAAACCACAATTGGTAAGGATAAATGAAAGACAAAAAAAATCGCAAAACCACCTTCAACCCCTATTTGCTTACAAGTCGGTTTGCAAAATAAACAAAAAGATATACAAAAAAAAAACTTTGAATACCTACTCCACCTCTAACCACCCGTCTACACTCTTACTTCTTCGTGGTCTTCGCTCAGTTTGTTTTGTTTAGTTCGCAGCCGGCAAGGATAAACGTTTACCTCTGATGTCACAGGGATATAAATTAAAATCATTTATTTACGCTTTAGAATCTTTCTAAGATAGTTATCTGTGTGTCGCCTCTTCTGATCTATTTTACCTCTCTCGAAGGAGACTTGAGATAAAATTTATAATAACACAAGTTTTTCGTACTTTATTGAACAATGTCCTTTTAAGATTTTTTTTTTGTACTTTATTCTATTTTCCTTGTTATCTTTGCAGGTGAATCAGGTGTAAGTCGTCCTTACGTCGCTGTATAGTAGGAGTAGAGGTGGTGGTTGGTGCGGAAGAAGAAGCACTTTTAGTCCTGCCGGGTTTTGGATACTCGTTCTCGTCTTTATTTGGTTTTTTTTTTAATCTTCGCTACGGATACATATAAAAATTCAACAGCATCCCAAATGTTGGCGTTTCACAACGAGCACATAGCAAGTGAGTATCATCTTCTTCCTTATACATTTTACTACGAGATATGTGTATGTTTTTTTCCTTGTCATTGCCTTTAGTATGGGAGTTTTATACAAATACTTGTAATAATCTTAGAGAAAAAGTTAAAGCAATACGTGTGTGTGTGTTTGTGTGGAATACACTAAGTGATTAGTTTTACTTCTTTTTATTTTTTTTTTGGTTAAAAATTAGGGTAAGTGCTTTTTTTTTGTTGATGAAGTACTGGAAAGCTGACCCCAGGGTATAGGATGATGATGACAATTTCATGTTTTGTCACTTAAATAAGTGAGGGTAGGAGAGGGAGAGAAATAGGATTGGTTGTAGATCGAGGCTTGACCAAAGATCCAAGGCCAAATGGCTTGAGTTGCATTGGAATCCGATTGTACGGGATTACAAATGCATTTCGTCAAATGATGTTGCGAGAGCTGATAATTGTGTCATCAAATTTATAAAGCTCGATGAAGCCTTTGTGCTTATTTGATGACAGTTGAGTTGGATTAGGTATTACATAATTGGATGTCTAAACCCAATTGGGTACAATTTAAATGTTAAGCTCGTTTTATTTTGCTGAAAATTCGTCAATCATAAAATATTCAACTTTATATTCCGCACTATGTTGAAAAGATACGCTACTCATTCAACGTTCCCTTGGGGAATCCTTGGCATACCGCTGTCAATTGCCTAAAAGGAACACCCTGACATCATCATCTTTCTTTCATTTCTGTTTTGTCTTGAGTTGGGGTCCTCAAGCTGGAGGGCTGTTGTGGATTCGCTTGAAGTGAACAGGTGGGTCTATTGGAGTTTTGGACTACATCGATATTTTAGTATAGTTCAAATAGTTTTCATGCGGTTTTTGAATTATGCTACCATCCGGTCGGTGTTTTATATTCTGCGATTACATAGAGTATTTAGTCATTTCAAGGCTGATAAGTCTGCTAGCTAATACCGCCTGCTGTTGAAATTTTGATTAGGTCACGATATCAGTATCGTCCGCAGATCTTTAATTAATTTGTTGTTGATAGCGAAACAACTCCTTTCCGGATTACTCCAACTATCTCTATGGGGGTCTTTTTTCTTTAGCGAGTTCTTTCAAATGCTACCTAAACAAGCGCTTACCCATACCCACCCCCCATTCCATTCCTTTCCAGAGTAAATAATCTGCCCAGCCAGTTAATATTACTAACTTGTCCTCCCGCAATATATCTTAAAATGTACCGCTCAAACCTTTTATCTCTCCTTTTCTACATTAACAATATGAAAATAACTTCAATCAAGTTGCTTAATTATCTCGGTACCAATGTTGTGCGAGTCCCTTAGTTTATAGTGTAAGCCAATTATTTTACCCAGCAAACATGGCTCCTTGAAAGGTGGATCAACCACTACTTAGTCCTGTCTCAAAGCTTTTGAAAAACGTTTTCATCAACTAGGCCTCTTTATATTATCTGCCCTCAATTTTTTGAAATAGTTCAAAGTTCTAGTCTATCTAATCTTTATTCTCTATCAGCGACAACAAAAGGTTATCGTTCATATACGCTGATGATCCTCTGATTGCCTTCAACAAGACTTTGTTTTATTTTGTCGCAGATTTATACTACCATTGGAGGTTGCTCCTATCCCATTTAGTGCTCAGACAAAACTACTGGTCCATTGTGCTACCATGCAGACACCTTAAATGAATGAACTTAGTTTGCCGGTGTTTTGAAGAAAGATGAGAAGGAGCTTCAGTGATGAAGAGCTTAGATGTTCGGCACTCACCGCGTTAGGGCCGGAAATCGGAGCAAACTCGGAACAACTTCGGACGAATAGTTCTGCTGCTCAAGCCCCACACATTTAAGTATTTAGAAAATGCCACCACTGGTTCGGATCTTGAGAAAACTTCTTCTGAGCCTAACAAGCTCATCGGAGATCTAATTTGCCTTGATGCCGCTGTGACCTGAGACCCTAACAAAATATCTTCAACCTTCTGCCCAAATTCAGAGAAAACTTGAGTTCGAGTACTAACCTGGACGACGAAAGATTATGGAGCAGCGCTTTTAATAAAGCTTGGCTGTCACTGCAAGTGAAATGCTTCTAGCACCCACTTGTTGTTCACAACATAGCGCATACCCCTAAGGATGGCGAAAACCTCTGCTTGGAAAACAGGCGAAAGGGGTAGAGAACAGTCTAATATTCTACGTATTCAGCCTTCAGCACCGGACCCCTTCCGGTTTTGGAGCCATCCGTGAAAATACGATGAAATTTAATCTATCGTATTTTTTTCGCAGAAGGATTTCTGGTGTCATTTCAGCGGACGGCGTATCCATAAGACAGGGTTCAAAGGATAATTGAACATGGTACCAAAATTCACCTCTCTTTAAGCGAAAGAAGGTTTTTAGCGTACACCCCTTGATATATACATCAAGAGGGAGAAGGCTCATCAAAGCATCTAGAAAAGAGCCCGGCTTGCTAGGGAAGGCCCCTGTCCAGCCGATATAGGCTGTTCCTTGGAATTTGGCAAAAAAATCACTGACACGTGTCTACGAAAGTCTGTTTCACCAAACAACCGAAGCGTATGAGAAGAGTGGTCTAATCATGCCTGAAGGACTGTTTAAGATGATACGCAGGCTTTACACTGCCAGAAAGACCCTGATATATATATATATATTTTGACATAAATGGATGGGACTTACAAACCTGTTTAATGCCGATTCCGAACGGCAATTCATTTTTTGAGAAGCTTCTCATAACATTTCTTACTCTTGTGTTTGTCAGACTTTCGCAAGAGGTAAGCGTTTCCCGTACGAGGCGGATTTAAACCTGAGACCGCTCACTTAGAAGTCCAACGCATCTAACCACTACGTCACTGCACCTGGAGGTGCAAAACTTCGTTCTTTCAAAGCTTGTCATTCGTATAAATTTCCGTTTGTAAAACACCTTTACAGCCGTATCGCTCGCTATTCGGGAACGCCATTCGGCTGTGGACGACTCCAGTGAATACATAATTCCAAACCCGAAAGCATTCAGCGTAGTTTTCCGCGATTTGCTCATTGAGGTTAAGCCTTGAATGACTCGTTTATTTTACCATCCTATCAAGACAGCCTCTAACCAATATAAATATCCTTAAAAGACGTTTCCTTTCTGATTCACTGCGTATCTCTCTTTAATTCTAATTGTTTGGGCAGTAGTCCTTGTATACCAACCAACCGCACTCCCAATGATTTCAATAAACATGACCCCGTATACTTTAACAGCTCTGATCGACCATTTAAAAATAAGGCGATCGCCCAAGAATTTTTGAGCTTGGTAATTTTCTGATTATACTCTTAAAGGCTCCAGGCTTCAGGCTCCGTCATATTAAGGGGTTACATGGGTTTCACAGCTTCAAAAAATCGAATTTTTTGTATTGTCTTATTAATTTTATTCTGTAGAATATAATCCTTTAAATTTTCAAGTCATTCCGAATAAAATTTTCGAAGATACAGCTTTGGGAAAGTGCATACTTAATTGAATCACGAGGTTTATTTGAGGTTATCCCAACTTTAAACGTGATTTTCTCGAAACTGTGATTTCAAAATCGTTTGTCAAAAGTTCTCGAAAACCACTTAACCGATCTTGATGAAATTTTACACAGGTCTTCGAGATACAATTTGCGAAGACTTATGTGAAGGATTTTTTTTTCAATGACAACTATTCAAAAAAAAATTTTACCAAAATTTGCATTTTTTTGTAAAGACCTTTTTAATCCAAAAATCCAATTTTCATTTTTTTTCCCCTTTGTCCAAATTCTAGTTTATGGTCTTAACTAAAGCACAATTTTTTTTTCACTTCTGATGATCCTGTCACGAGTTCTACCGTCATCCTTTTCCCGAGGGATCACCGGAAATGACGTCACAATGACGCATTTTTGAATATTTTCCTTTGAAAATTTCAGAAATTCTTTTTCAAAGGTATATCTTCAAGACAGTATAAACTTTGAATAAAGTATTTAATTTTTATATAAAAATTTTTTTTTTGAAACAGACCTTTTTTGCCCGAATAAACCCATGAAACCCCTTGAGGTCATTTAAATTACAACTGATTGATGGTTTTCAACCGCTCATACAGATCTTTTCAACCACATCTTAAGGATAAATTGTATTTCCCAGTAATATTGTTGGCTTCGTGTGTGTCGCATCTAATCTTATTATTGCATCTGCAACGTCAAAGACCTCTGCAAGTGTTGTCACTTCTGAATGATAACCAAACCAAACACGGACTACATAAACACATCACTCTGGCACAACCGAGTTCTCGCATCTAAATGACTCCGAAAGACTGTGACAAATTTACGGCTGCTCCCTTTGTGTCACCGGATAAATGTTGTTACCAATGTTGTTAACTCCAGAAGCAAACTCAAACTCTAGGCTACATCTTTCTGCATCATTTGGTAATTTCCATTCATTTGCATTAGAACGTAATTAATGTTTAACAGAGACATATATTGTCCGTACAAGTGTATGCTCCGTACGAGTTGCTACCTTATGCTAAGTAACACAGAGAGTCAATTTGCTGTTTTTCGAATGGGAAATTCTTTCTCGTTTACTACATTATTCCAGCACAGACCCAGGCCAGGTTCAGGTTCAGATTCAGATCCAGGGAGACTGTATACAACTTTTGTAGAAAAACATCCTCGACAATATTGTAGGTAGACGTGCATATGTGTGAACATTATTATAATATGTGTGAGGATGCGGTTGTGGGTGGTAGTGGTACCTACGCGCGGCTTTGTGCTGTCGCATTCGTTGTCCTAGAATTATTTGCGCATTTGTATGTAATATCTTCTTAATAAGGCGATTCAGGGTCTGTTTTCTTACGTGCACCTCAGTTGAGTAAGTTATAGGAATTGTTTTCCTTTTCAATATTAAACGCGTGCCCAAATTGTCCCACTCGAATTGCTTCACACTCGCAGGTTCGGTCTCGAATTTCAATGGGAAGAAGTTATGTCTTTTCTACTACTCTCATATCTTTGAAATTTAAACGATATCTTTTGATATTCCCTTAAACAGAGCCAGTAACCAAACGGGACCTAAGCTTTTAAATCTTTGTATGATGATGTTTCATTCGAGATAGGGGAACTTTAATTGGGTATACCTTCTCTTGTATCTTGGTGACTTAGGCGCTATTCTGACCATATAAGCAGATAAAACAACGTTGCTTCTAAATTTCGTACGAGGTAGTGAACCTAGTTGACATAGTACCACTTCGGGATCATAGAAGATCCCGATTTAGATTTCAGCGACGTTTCCATCCAATTTATTACTCTCAGCTTTTCTTTACTTCCCTTCCCTTCGCTGAGTGTTGAGTGCGGTTAACTCTTACCAGAGAAAAAAAATATCTGAACAAACTATATCCCAGCAGTAACTAAAGCAATTCCAAGTCCTTCCACTTCCAGACTATAAATATAAATGTCATCCACTATCGTCATTCCATTTGAATTTGTTGATTTATCTTAAATTTTTATGTAGCTACTGACCGTTGACCGTGTTGGGCAGTTGTGCAGATGAGATTTAAAAAAAAAAATATCCAACACCCACACTGACCAAGGACCACTACGCCTGCCTAGCCCTGCCTGGCCCAGCAGTAGTCATTATCTCAATTGCAATAACTTTTCCCACAAGGCAAAGAAAAAAAAAGGAAACCAAAAAGAGATCCTGAATCAAAAACAGTTCTAGTCCTGGCAGTAGCTAATTTATGTTGAAATGTGGCCATAACCTCGTCCCACCCGCAAGGGTACTTTTCATTGATCTAATACCACTTTGCTAAAACCACAATTGGTAAGGATAAATGAAAGACAAAAAAAATCGCAAAACCACCTTCAACCCCTATTTGCTTACAAGTCGGTTTGCAAAATAAACAAAAAGATATACAAAAAAAAAACTTTGAATACCTACTCCACCTCTAACCACCCGTCTACACTCTTACTTCTTCGTGGTCTTCGCTCAGTTTGTTTTGTTTAGTTCGCAGCCGGCAAGGATAAACGTTTACCTCTGATGTCACAGGGATATAAATTAAAATCATTTATTTACGCTTTAGAATCTTTCTAAGATAGTTATCTGTGTGTCGCCTCTTCTGATCTATTTTACCTCTCTCGAAGGAGACTTGAGATAAAATTTATAATAACACAAGTTTTTCGTACTTTATTGAACAATGTCCTTTTAAGATTTTTTTTTTGTACTTTATTCTATTTTCCTTGTTATCTTTGCAGGTGAATCAGGTGTAAGTCGTCCTTACGTCGCTGTATAGTAGGAGTAGAGGTGGTGGTTGGTGCGGAAGAAGAAGCACTTTTAGTCCTGCCGGGTTTTGGATACTCGTTCTCGTCTTTATTTGGTTTTTTTTTTAATCTTCGCTACGGATACATATAAAAATTCAACAGCATCCCAAATGTTGGCGTTTCACAACGAGCACATAGCAAGTGAGTATCATCTTCTTCCTTATACATTTTACTACGAGATATGTGTATGTTTTTTTCCTTGTCATTGCCTTTAGTATGGGAGTTTTATACAAATACTTGTAATAATCTTAGAGAAAAAGTTAAAGCAATACGTGTGTGTGTGTTTGTGTGGAATACACTAAGTGATTAGTTTTACTTCTTTTTATTTTTTTTTTGGTTAAAAATTAGGGTAAGTGCTTTTTTTTTGTTGATGAAGTACTGGAAAGCTGACCCCAGGGTATAGGATGATGATGACAATTTCATGTTTTGTCACTTAAATAAGTGAGGGTAGGAGAGGGAGAGAAATAGGATTGGTTGTAGATCGAGGCTTGACCAAAGATCCAAGGCCAAATGGCTTGAGTTGCATTGGAATCCGATTGTACGGGATTACAAATGCATTTCGTCAAATGATGTTGCGAGAGCTGATAATTGTGTCATCAAATTTATAAAGCTCGATGAAGCCTTTGTGCTTATTTGATGACAGTTGAGTTGGATTAGGTATTACATAATTGGATGTCTAAACCCAATTGGGTACAATTTAAATGTTAAGCTCGTTTTATTTTGCTGAAAATTCGTCAATCATAAAATATTCAACTTTATATTCCGCACTATGTTGAAAAGATACGCTACTCATTCAACGTTCCCTTGGGGAATCCTTGGCATACCGCTGTCAATTGCCTAAAAGGAACACCCTGACATCATCATCTTTCTTTCATTTCTGTTTTGTCTTGAGTTGGGGTCCTCAAGCTGGAGGGCTGTTGTGGATTCGCTTGAAGTGAACAGGTGGGTCTATTGGAGTTTTGGACTACATCGATATTTTAGTATAGTTCAAATAGTTTTCATGCGGTTTTTGAATTATGCTACCATCCGGTCGGTGTTTTATATTCTGCGATTACATAGAGTATTTAGTCATTTCAAGGCTGATAAGTCTGCTAGCTAATACCGCCTGCTGTTGAAATTTTGATTAGGTCACGATATCAGTATCGTCCGCAGATCTTTAATTAATTTGTTGTTGATAGCGAAACAACTCCTTTCCGGATTACTCCAACTATCTCTATGGGGGTCTTTTTTCTTTAGCGAGTTCTTTCAAATGCTACCTAAACAAGCGCTTACCCATACCCACCCCCCATTCCATTCCTTTCCAGAGTAAATAATCTGCCCAGCCAGTTAATATTACTAACTTGTCCTCCCGCAATATATCTTAAAATGTACCGCTCAAACCTTTTATCTCTCCTTTTCTACATTAACAATATGAAAATAACTTCAATCAAGTTGCTTAATTATCTCGGTACCAATGTTGTGCGAGTCCCTTAGTTTATAGTGTAAGCCAATTATTTTACCCAGCAAACATGGCTCCTTGAAAGGTGGATCAACCACTACTTAGTCCTGTCTCAAAGCTTTTGAAAAACGTTTTCATCAACTAGGCCTCTTTATATTATCTGCCCTCAATTTTTTGAAATAGTTCAAAGTTCTAGTCTATCTAATCTTTATTCTCTATCAGCGACAACAAAAGGTTATCGTTCATATACGCTGATGATCCTCTGATTGCCTTCAACAAGACTTTGTTTTATTTTGTCGCAGATTTATACTACCATTGGAGGTTGCTCCTATCCCATTTAGTGCTCAGACAAAACTACTGGTCCATTGTGCTACCATGCAGACACCTTAAATGAATGAACTTAGTTTGCCGGTGTTTTGAAGAAAGATGAGAAGGAGCTTCAGTGATGAAGAGCTTAGATGTTCGGCACTCACCGCGTTAGGGCCGGAAATCGGAGCAAACTCGGAACAACTTCGGACGAATAGTTCTGCTGCTCAAGCCCCACACATTTAAGTATTTAGAAAATGCCACCACTGGTTCGGATCTTGAGAAAACTTCTTCTGAGCCTAACAAGCTCATCGGAGATCTAATTTGCCTTGATGCCGCTGTGACCTGAGACCCTAACAAAATATCTTCAACCTTCTGCCCAAATTCAGAGAAAACTTGAGTTCGAGTACTAACCTGGACGACGAAAGATTATGGAGCAGCGCTTTTAATAAAGCTTGGCTGTCACTGCAAGTGAAATGCTTCTAGCACCCACTTGTTGTTCACAACATAGCGCATACCCCTAAGGATGGCGAAAACCTCTGCTTGGAAAACAGGCGAAAGGGGTAGAGAACAGTCTAATATTCTACGTATTCAGCCTTCAGCACCGGACCCCTTCCGGTTTTGGAGCCATCCGTGAAAATACGATGAAATTTAATCTATCGTATTTTTTTCGCAGAAGGATTTCTGGTGTCATTTCAGCGGACGGCGTATCCATAAGACAGGGTTCAAAGGATAATTGAACATGGTACCAAAATTCACCTCTCTTTAAGCGAAAGAAGGTTTTTAGCGTACACCCCTTGATATATACATCAAGAGGGAGAAGGCTCATCAAAGCATCTAGAAAAGAGCCCGGCTTGCTAGGGAAGGCCCCTGTCCAGCCGATATAGGCTGTTCCTTGGAATTTGGCAAAAAAATCACTGACACGTGTCTACGAAAGTCTGTTTCACCAAACAACCGAAGCGTATGAGAAGAGTGGTCTAATCATGCCTGAAGGACTGTTTAAGATGATACGCAGGCTTTACACTGCCAGAAAGACCCTGATATATATATATATATTTTGACATAAATGGATGGGACTTACAAACCTGTTTAATGCCGATTCCGAACGGCAATTCATTTTTTGAGAAGCTTCTCATAACATTTCTTACTCTTGTGTTTGTCAGACTTTCGCAAGAGGTAAGCGTTTCCCGTACGAGGCGGATTTAAACCTGAGACCGCTCACTTAGAAGTCCAACGCATCTAACCACTACGTCACTGCACCTGGAGGTGCAAAACTTCGTTCTTTCAAAGCTTGTCATTCGTATAAATTTCCGTTTGTAAAACACCTTTACAGCCGTATCGCTCGCTATTCGGGAACGCCATTCGGCTGTGGACGACTCCAGTGAATACATAATTCCAAACCCGAAAGCATTCAGCGTAGTTTTCCGCGATTTGCTCATTGAGGTTAAGCCTTGAATGACTCGTTTATTTTACCATCCTATCAAGACAGCCTCTAACCAATATAAATATCCTTAAAAGACGTTTCCTTTCTGATTCACTGCGTATCTCTCTTTAATTCTAATTGTTTGGGCAGTAGTCCTTGTATACCAACCAACCGCACTCCCAATGATTTCAATAAACATGACCCCGTATACTTTAACAGCTCTGATCGACCATTTAAAAATAAGGCGATCGCCCAAGAATTTTTGAGCTTGGTAATTTTCTGATTATACTCTTAAAGGCTCCAGGCTTCAGGCTCCGTCATATTAAGGGGTTACATGGGTTTCACAGCTTCAAAAAATCGAATTTTTTGTATTGTCTTATTAATTTTATTCTGTAGAATATAATCCTTTAAATTTTCAAGTCATTCCGAATAAAATTTTCGAAGATACAGCTTTGGGAAAGTGCATACTTAATTGAATCACGAGGTTTATTTGAGGTTATCCCAACTTTAAACGTGATTTTCTCGAAACTGTGATTTCAAAATCGTTTGTCAAAAGTTCTCGAAAACCACTTAACCGATCTTGATGAAATTTTACACAGGTCTTCGAGATACAATTTGCGAAGACTTATGTGAAGGATTTTTTTTTCAATGACAACTATTCAAAAAAAAATTTTACCAAAATTTGCATTTTTTTGTAAAGACCTTTCTAATCCAAAAATCCAATTTTCATTTTTTTTCCCCTTTGTCCAAATTCTAGTTTATGGTCTTAACTAAAGCACAATTTTTTTTTCACTTCTGATGATCCTGTCACGAGTTCTACCGTCATCCTTTTCCCGAGGGATCACCGGAAATGACGTCACAATGACGCATTTTTGAATATTTTCCTTTGAAAATTTCAGAAATTCTTTTTCAAAGGTATATCTTCAAGACAGTATAAACTTTGAATAAAGTATTTAATTTTTATATAAAAAATTTTTTTTTGAAACAGACCTTTTTTGCCCGAATAAACCCATGAAACCCCTTGAGGTCATTTAAATTACAACTGATTGATGGTTTTCAACCGCTCATACAGATCTTTTCAACCACATCTTAAGGATAAATTTTATTTCCCAGTAATATTGTTGGCTTCGTGTGTGTCGCATCTAATCTTATTATTGCATCTGCAACGTCAAAGACCTCTGCAAGTGTTGTCACTTCTGAATGATAACCAAACCAAACACGGACTACATAAACACATCACTCTGGCACAACCGAGTTCTCGCATCTAAATGACTCCGAAAGACTGTGACAAATTTACGGCTGCTCCCTTTGTGTCACCGGATAAATGTTGTTACCAATGTTGTTAACTCCAGAAGCAAACTCAAACTCTAGGCTACATCTTTCTGCATCATTTGGTAATTTCCATTCATTTGCATTAGAACGTAATTAATGTTTAACAGAGACATATATTGTCCGTACAAGTGTATGCTCCGTACGAGTTGCTACCTTATGCTAAGTAACACAGAGAGTCAATTTGCTGTTTTTCGAATGGGAAATTCTTTCTCGTTTACTACATTATTCCAGCACAGACCCAGGCCAGGTTCAGGTTCAGATTCAGATCCAGGGAGACTGTATACAACTTTTGTAGAAAAACATCCTCGACAATATTGTAGGTAGACGTGCATATGTGTGAACATTATTATAATATGTGTGAGGATGCGGTTGTGGGTGGTAGTGGTACCTACGCGCGGCTTTGTGCTGTCGCATTCGTTGTCCTAGAATTATTTGCGCATTTGTATGTAATATCTTCTTAATATGTTAATTTTAAAGGATATATGTGAGAGAATGGTAGTCAAACGAAAAGTTAATTACAATTTGGTACTATACTCACACTCACACCCGCTACACACAGTCACACGCAGTATAAGAGGATACTTATTTAATGTATTGTTGATGCAATTGGTGTCCTTAATTTGCGCAAAGAGCGAGCTCACGAACTTTGAACGGCAGCTAGGACGACGACAACGACGAGGACAACAATGCGATGGCGGAGATTGTGTGTGGTAATGTGACACTGTAGACTTTGCCGTGCTTAGCTTTGGGCAACAAAAGATGAGGTAATACATGCGTAGGAAACTCTGGGAATTGCGTTAATTTTTAATTGCCAAGAAGGACATCCGGCGAGTTTTGGTTTGTGCATGTTTAGTTATTCACAAAGCAATTAGAAAGTTCGAAGGTTCGCTCAGGGAGAGAGAGGAAGCAATAGCCGGGAGACCAGAGTGTTGGCAATAAGTTGTGTACCTAAGTTGCAATATAAATTATGCATTGCTTCTCGACTTCAAGCGGGGACTGGAAAACAAAATCCGTCTTATGTTTGCCTTCGCTTTATTTGCATAGATGGTTAAACCGATAGCGTAAATTTAATAGAGACTTATAGATTGTTGTTTGAGAAGTTTTGCTGAATCTTAAGGGATTTTTCCTCCCAGAACTTTGGTCACTTCACCCTTACTTTAAGGAACACACTTAGGCCGTCTATCTCAAGCCGATCTTGAAGGTATTATTTGAAAAATAAAACCATGTTTGTAGTATTCTTGGCATTTTGCCTATCACTTTATCTTGAGTTAAGAGCTAAAGCCTTTTAGCCGTACCCTCGACCGATTAAATGTGCTGCCTTTCCATAAGTGCCGTTTGCGAAGTTCGGTATACAGTTCAAGATAAACTTGGGGTTTACCCAAAGAACTTTCCGGAAAGCGCATTTTTGGCCCCATGACGAAGTATCTACCTCATGCTGTTCAGAGCAACCAATCCTTCTTTGGTTTCATCAAGCATTGCCTTTACTTGCACCAGGCTGATGATTCGCATGACGACCCCCTTCTAGCATTTTTTCCAAGTGTATAGACATAATCTTACGCTCGTTGACATATCTTACATTTAAGGTTTCCCGTGCTGTTTGATAGCTTGTGCTGGAAATTGTAAGGTACTGAATTAGTTCTAAGTGTGGGCCTTCCAAATGGGTTTTCAAGTAATTCAATTTTACTATTTCACACAATGACGTCTTGTTGTGAATGAGTGTTGAAAATAGATCATAAAATGAGCGGCATTGTAGGTAATCGCCTTTAAATATAGGGATTTTGATTGTGGGTAGAAATGTCTCAGGCACTTGGAGTTGGTTTTTTTCAGTTTTTAAGGATGAAGCTTTTGAGGCCATCTTATAGACCACTTGATTTACTTTTGTTTGCATTTCTTCATATAGACCGTTACTGATGTAATCACCTTGCTCTTCCAATTCAGATGAATCTGCCATAAACTGCTCATGCAATTCTGTCAACTCTTTCCATTGTCCACTGAGTATTTTTTGCTGGAATTCATGCCCTTCCTTGGTATAATTTTCGAACGTAGTTTTAAATTCTTCCATATTGTTATTGATTGCTTTTATTTTTATTTCAGTTTTTCGTAGGCGTTGTACTTGATGCGAATTGTATTTGGGACCACTAGAGAATTCGCACCTTGAGATTTGCTGTCATCTTCAGAAACTTGGCTTGGCACCCTTATCTGCATCCCTTGCAGCAATACTGGTAGCAAGATCTTCAAGATTGACCTTAGTACTCTCATACATATCTTTCACCACTTGAAATGTGATCCCCTTCATGTATGATGTTTCATGCTTAACGTAAGTTTTTATCTTCGTGTGGTTGTCGTCGAATTCCCTTTAATATCGATAGACGTTCTTCTATGTATTGAATGGTTTTTCTGTTCTTTGAGATGTTTGTTGTCCATCTTTCCAGTTCCTTACGCAGACAGCGTTGCCACGATTATTACAATGAAAGTAACTTGAAGACTTCTTATCTCTTGTTGAAAAATTTTATACTTAAATTAATATATTTTGTTAACGTCGGCGGCCTGGACTTCTAAATGAACAGAGATACTCAAAAATTCAAACAAACTAACCTACTGCCAAATGTGTCATTTTGACATTTGCGTCTTTTTACTTGACTCTCTGGAACATTCGAAGATTGGAAGCCCATGCCGCCGAACGTGTTGCCAAAAGATTAAGTTTACTAACCCTATATATAAAGGGTGATTTTTTAGCTGGTTTGGTTTTGGCAACACTGGTTTTGACAGCTGACGTGTGTTTAGTACCTTGTGTCACTGTCAAACAGCTTCAGTTTGGTTTGCAATTTAACCATGGATCGTCTTACAAATGAACAACGCTTGCAAATTATTGAATTTTACTATCAAAATTCGTGCTCGGTTCGAAATGTTCATCGCGCGCTGCTTCCATTTTATGATCGGCATTCTCGACCTTCTGAGCAGTCTATTCGGAAGATTGTGACCAAATTTCGCACCAAATTTACTTTGTTGGACATTAAACCACCAACACGTTTACGTACTGTGCGTATTGAAGAAAATATTGCGGCCGTATCAGCTAGTGTGACAGATGACCGCGAAATGTCGATTCGGCGCCGTTCCCAGCAGTTAGGCCTTTGTTACAGCACTGCGTGGAAAATTTTGCGGAAGGATTTGGGCGTAAAGCCTTTTAAGATATAGCTGGTGCAAGAACTAAAGCCAGGCGACCTACCACAACGCCGAATTTTTGGTGAATGGGCTCTTGGAAAGCTGGCCGAGGATCCGCTTTTTTATCGAAAAATTGTGTTCAGCGATGAGGCTCATATTTGGTTGAATGGGTACGTAAATAAGCAAAATTGCCGCATTTGGAGTGAAGATCTGCCAGAAGCATTGCAACAGCTACCAATGCATCTCGAAAAAGGCACTGTTTGGTGCGGTTTATGGGCCGGCGGCATTATTGGGCCATATTTCTTCAAAGATGATGCGAATCGCAGCGTTACTGTCAATGGTGAACGCTACCGAGCGATGATAACAAACTTTTTTTTGCCCTAAATGGAAGTTCTTGACTTGCATGATATGTGGTTTCAACAAGACGGTGTCACATGCCACACAGCACGCGAAACAATGGCGCAATTGCGAGGCGAGTTTGGTGAACAGTTAATTTCACGTTTCGGGCCGGTCAATTGGCCGCCTAGATCGTGCGATTTGACACCATTAGATTATTTTTTGTGGGGGTATGCCAAGGCTAATGTGTATAGGGACAAGCCCGCTTCGATTGACGCACTGGAAGCCAACATCCATGCATTCATTCGTGAGATACCGGCCGATATGTGTGAAAGAGTATGCCAAAATTAGACTCAGCGGATGGGCTACCTGAGACGCAGCCGCGGTCAACATTTGCATGAAATTATCTTTAAACATTAAATTGCAAGGTTCAAACTATCGATTCCAATAAATATTTCATTCATTTTTTCGAATTTTTTGTGTTTTTTTTTAAAAAAAAGTTCTAAACCTCTTAAAAAATCACCCGGTATTATCAAGCGGATATCGTGTTTAACTGAGGGTTATATTCCAAACGGCAGCACGGGGCCCAATCTCGCAGCCAGCAGCACCTATGGTGTTGGGAAGTCTAAATAATAACTCGGAATTATATTTTACGAATGAAAAGATTAATTTTATTTGCTTCCCTTAAATATTGCTTTTAAGTGGTATGTAGTCGGTTGGATGCGAACCTTGAACTAAGCAGCTTAATAGCACATAGCACTTAACCACTAAGCCACTGCACCTACTTATTTTTGACTAAAATGCTACCAAAGGTGATGACGATAATATGCTGCGTGAATATTATCCTCGAACACCGTACGCAGCGATGGCCTTGTTTAATGGGGAATCTAGACGTTAGGTACTTACTTTAGCGGAACAAGCCACATATAAAATTAACTTCCAGCTGACACCAATAATTTCTCAAACAACTAAGCATATAAGAACATAAAATGGTTTTGAGTTTGGTTATTTCTTAAATTTAAGTTCTGTGTCTGTAGAAGATCGTTCTGGTCCTATACGCAATACATTAAGAGGAATAACACCCAACAAAAATTAGCTGTTTTTATTTTATGCTTTCGACTTTGGCAGGCGGAATTTGGTCAGAATTTTATTCCCAAGCCATGTTCAATGGTGTTACTTTTATTTAATTTTGTATAATATGCTTTATTTTTAAAATTTGGTAGCGTTGACGTGAAATAACGCCAAGCGAAATAAATCCAAATTAAAAAATTTTGCATTATTTTTATTTCAAAATCGAACCGCCTGCAGAAAGAAGGTTGAAATCCTTTAATCCCGCATTGCGGGCCACTCAGGTACTGTTGCCAAAATCGCCTTATTTAAAATTTGGCATTATTGCGTTTGTAAATATTTCAAATCACTCTCAAAAGCTCACTCCGAAGCTCACTCCGGTAGTAGTTCGAACTAAGTAAAATATTTCGCTTCGAGTTCTTAAAACATACTATGGTATACGGATGCTGACACAAGGGTTAATGGAACCTGTTAAGTTCCAGTTCAGCTATGACGATAGCTTAGTTCTCAGCTTTGCCTGACGAACAAGGTCCTCCACATAATAAAGCCTGAACGGCATAATTTCATTTTATAATTGCATTCATCTAAAAGCATCCCGCCATGGACCGCAAGCGGACTAATACTGAAAACACGTTAATTTCCGTAATAATTTAAATGCGTTAATCCCTGGATAATGCCTTTGAGCCTCAACTCCGTCTTCATTATCCCATCAGTGCAAAACATTAACATTCATAGCTAAACAATCCACAATGGGCTCTAATTGATGTGATAATTACCACACCGAAACACATCACATAATTTGTTATTAATTAAAGACACTCTCGCACACACACATGTATAAACCACTCAGCCTTATAGCGTTACATACCTGAGTGAGTGAAACCGACACAGGGCTCTGTGTAAGCGGATTTCACCTGCTGTTTCAAATTCAGCATAGGTAGCTTTCTCGTCGCAGTACCATGTCGAAATATAAACAGCTTCCTCGCGCTTTAGAGAATGTACTTCGTGTGTGTTGCCATTTCCTTGCCTATATTAGCCATTTCGTTCTTATACCCTTTTTTTTGTGTCCTTTTACAATTTTTTTTTACTTTCAGTTTTCTGTTACTTCGACCGATTTCAGTGTTGTTCTTGTCCTAGGAATGAGAGAAAAGCCCTGCTAATGACTTTTAAAGTACTTGCTGCGCAGCCCTAATTGGTCTCTTTACAGGTTTTATGTATTTCTTTTTTTTTTATACAAAATTACTTTGTCACGTATGGGGACATCTGCGGTACGATACATGAGTTGTACCGAAGCCCAAACCAAAAAAAAAAAAGGACAATTTATACTCCTTTGTCATTCTATTCTTGCTTTCGTGTTTTCCGGCACCTTTTCTGGTTAATAACAACCAAAAAAAAAATTTACAAAAATAGAAAATGCAAAGTGGAAAAGTGGCATTTGTCCTATTAAAGTCGCATGAGGGTTTTTTTCGTCCATTTTGTTCCCTGTCTAATTACAAACGAAATTTGATCGCATACCTATGTTGCTAAAAAAATGGAAAGATGTAGACGACAGGGTTTGAAAAGGGTCATTTGCATTTGTAAGGACCTTTTCTGATGTCCTCTGACGCACTTACTGAAAAGAGGTGGGAAAATGTATTGTAAATATTTAACGTACCTCAAACAATGTCCCTTCTACGAAGCATAAATCCCATAAATTTTCATAAACACCACTGAAAATCATTATCCCAACTAACACAGTTATTTTCCTCTGAGGGAATAAAACACCTCCTATTACTGGAACTAATTTTAATTTGAAACAATCCAACCTCTAACTTTGGTAGCCGTTCATTATGCTCAATATCCTTGGCCAAAAACGTATCCATATGTTCGGCGGGCAAATAACCCTTCTTCAACTTTCGGATATTTACATTTGTCCAACCGAGAGGAGTCAAGACCCACACTCTGCAAGAAAAAAAAAACGAGTAATCGAGTCTCAAAACTTTATCCTCCGTTCGAACTTACTGCAACTTACAGTCATTGGTAAAGCTTAAACTTCGGCCCATGGGTACCATTTAGAATACCACCTCTGGGTGTAGCAATTGTTCTTTTATTAATGTTTGTTCTAAATGGTGAATGATGGTGAAAGGAACGGGGGACGTTTATTCAACTATTGCAATATATTCAATCCAAGAAATTACAACTTTTGTGTCCTTTTAACTGTTGCCCTTAGCAAAAATCAGTCACATACTTGGGCTAAAAGGTCTGTGTAAAGCTCCTTTGGGGTTAAAATGCTTTGCATTTAATTATTTTGAGAAGCGATTCAGATCGGCCAGCTATGGAATGCAGAAGAACTTACAATTCTGTCTGCATCTGCAGACATTCTGTTGCATCTGCATGTTTAATGTAAATTTTCGGATAGTTTTTAACACCCAAGCGCGCAAGCGGGTGGCGGGAGAGCGGAGGTCTTTAAAGACTTTCGCAACCACCGAGCTATTGTCGTAAATTACCATTCTTCGAATCACATTTGCGAGTGTGGGGATGATACCTCTTAAAAGTTATTTTGAAGTCTAAATGTTTCATTTGAATATTTTATTTGAGAACAGCCTATGTCAGTTCTGTAGGGGTTAATATTGCGGCTTTGTGGTTTGCAAACGGAATTCTTTGATAGCGAAAGGTGAAAAAGGGAGTTTTTTTAAACCTGTGTTTAGATACATTCTGTAGTTAAAAATGATTTTTTCTAAGGTCTAAAACGGCTTCCAACTATGCAATAGTTTATGAGATAAGAAATCAAACATTGAATGGAGTAAGAAATAAATTAATACAGCTGTTCTTTTTCCAGGCATCAGTGGTTTGTTTCGGATAGGCAAAAAAACAATTTTACGAATTTGAACACTTAAGTTTTTTTAATGCATCTTTTGATTATGAAAGCTTGAAGAACATTTAAGATTCCAAGCTCAATTTGGAGGAAAAGACACACAAGAGGATCGTATCAATTAATAATAATTAATATAATAATAATAATAATTAATATCAATATCATCATTCCTCACATCTACTATATGAGTTTCGCTTTAAGTTATCAAGTGGTCATTTTCATCAACCCGCTGTTGCAGTCGAAGAGCTCGACGGCCGTACCCTCGATTTATCCTTCGCATATGATTTGCAAAGAAAATGAACGTATTGCCTTCTAAATTTCAAGAGCGGCCTAATTTCCAGATGAGCAGCCAGCCTTGAACGCAACTTACATATAGAAATGCGTAAAACGCTCACCACCATTTTCTGTATTATTCGCGTAAACATGATAGTCTGTCGTAGCCTTACAAAAAAAAATTAACGGTGTCAAGTCGCATGATCTTGGTGGCCAATTGACGTCGCCAAAATGTGAAATGACGCTACAAGGAGACTTTTCACGCAATAAAGCTGTAATTGGTCGTGTTGTTGAACCTTCTTGTTGGAACCGTAAATTTTAAAAAATCTTGGCAATTGTAGTAACACCAGTTTTATTAAATGTGCAGTGTGTGACAAAACTTTATGTTTTCATGCTTCTACGATAAATATTATCCGGATGAATGTGTATGTGAAATGGAATTTGATATGGAAAGTGAATAAAGCGAAAAATATTCGAAGTTGCCTGCGCGTTACTGTTTGCCTTAATTATTTCTGGCATTAAGAAGTTATTGGGAAAATTTTAAAAACTCTAAAAAAAATCAAAATAAAATTCAAAAAAAAAACATTAGGAAAGGCTACAGTCCGCTGGGGGCGAACAGTATGATACCCTATCCATATCCCTATATGCCCCAAAGAAAAAAGCGTTAAGAAGATTTTATTTCATTCTATTAATTAAAAAAAAAAAAGTTTTTTTGAAAAAACGCCCCCAAAAAGTGGGCATGGCCAAAAACTTTGTATGGGCGATATGTTGGAAAAAATATACGGTAAATATTTTGTTAAACATTTTTTTTCGCTTTCTATGAAAATTTTCGAAGAACTTTATGTGACAAACTTATAACGGGGGGCAGTGCCTACATATCACGTGAAAGATGTAACACTCTATCTCTCTAACTTTAGCTTTAAAACGTTGGCGTGCCAGTGGGCGTATTCAAAAAAAATTTACACTTAACCATTTCGGGACCCTACGCTCTAAATTTCTAAGGCCTCAGAAATTGATACGGACGGACGAACGGACGGACAGACGGACATTACTAAATAGTCTTAGGTTTTGGTCCTGATCTTAAATATATATACTTTTATGGGTCTACGATGAATATTAGGTAAGGAGTGTTACAAACTATATGTCAAAATTAATATACCCTTAGGTTAGGGTATAAAAAGAACTTACTTGAAGTAAAGACAAATGTGCGTCAAATTCTTGTCTTGTTGGAACCACATATCGTCAAATTCATGATCTTTGATCGCCGGTCAAAAAACATTCACGTATGACACGTTCAATTGCTGGACGACGCGAAATCGATTTACATTTCAAATTTCTTCACAATTTTTTACGATTATAACGACAATACTCATCGCATTATACGCTAAAAGAGGCTACGTTGAATCACCACTTCTGTAGTCAACAATTTCTTTCCCCAATCTTTTCGATGGAGGGCAAAGTTTTCTTCCTTACCAGCTGGTAAGATATGTGCGTTTTCTAAAAAGAAACAGAGTTTATACCTTTCTCTCAAGTTAAAGATGTCACTTAAAACTCATATCCAATTTGTTTGAGTAAGTGGTGAGCAGACAATGTGCTTCCAACGGCAGATTTATCAGTTAACAGATGTAAGTGGCATGCTAGAGTCTTAATCAAGTTTCTCTTAAAATGCTTCATCTTATTGCAGAAAAAATTTGGAACAACGAAATGTTTTTCCCCAATTCAATTCCATAAACAAAAATACTTTGATGGGATTATTGGTGAAGGAGCTTACCACAAAGGATTGCTTGATTTCCTATTTCCTCACAAAGTTGCATTTCAATGAAAACCTATTTGTAATTCCTTAAATCAAAATAAATATTTTCAAAAATCACGACGACAGTTTTTACAAGTGAATTTTTGCCTCGCAGCCCACTTAAAGAAGGCAATATCTTCGTCCCTAACTTAACTACCAACTGCATTTGCCAAGAAAAAAAATCAAGAGGGAAGTACATTTAAATGACAAACAGTCCAATCTCGCTTGTACCTAAGTCGAAACTCGCGATGTCCAAAAATTGTAATGACAACCAAGAGAGTTTTATGTTGTTCTTTTTAATTAGCATTTGGCCATGTTTTATGCATTTTCTTTTTGGTAAGAGTAAGAGCCGAAAAAGAAAACACGCAAAGTTTTCCCTTTTCCATTCTTTATATTTTAATTTTTAATTTTGTTTCTGTATTTTTTGTTTTCCACAAAAAAAAATAAATTTAATTCACTTTGTTAAAATGTTTGTTGCGTTCCATTTCAACCTACCCCAAAAGCAAAAACTCTCTCTCAAATGATATAGGAAGGGTGATGGCTACGGCATTTTTCCCTCAGTCTTTGGTCCCATCCGGTTAAAAAACAAAAACTTTTAATAGACAGACATGATGATAAGTTGGTTTCCTCCCTGTTTATTTTTTTTTAGCTCTAATTTCAGTTACTTTGGGGGTAGTTAATTTAATATCAGCTTTCTTGAAGTGTGTTTGTTTTTGGCCTCATATGGAACCGTTGTGCAAATATCAACTCAAAAGCTTATACCTCCTCTCGCATGCAATATACCTTATCGTAACAAAGACGATTGAAGTGGCTTAGAAATTCTACTATGCTGACATTCGACATTTATTCTTTTAATGTTATTCCTTCTCCATAACGATTAAGGCACTTTGCAGCCGGTTGAGGGGAAATTCGCAAAAGAACCGCCCTCATCCCACACAATATGAATTATTACTGATTCGACCGTAATAGCTCTGTTAAAGGTTTCCACTTACCATGAAGAGATCAGTGTACTTAAACTCAGTTGGATAAGTGTTCTTTAAGTGTGCCTTCACGTACACAGTACAGTGGTGAGAACAAGAAAGTGTTTGGGGTTTAATAGGAACGCATATGAGATGGGTGGTGCTTTTTTATACCCTATCCTAAGGGTATATTAATTTTGACACATAGTTTGTAACACCCCTTAATATTCGCCGTAGACCCATAAAAGTATATATATTTATGATCAGGGCCAAATCCTAAGACTATTTAGCAATGTCCGTCCGGCCGTCCGTATCAACTTTTGATGCCTTTAAAGTTATGCTAGGAGGCTGAAATTTGGAGCATACCATACGAAATGGTAAAGTGTTCAAAGTTTTTAAATCCGCCCACTGCCACGCTCACAATTTAGAAAAAACCGTTTTAAGGCTTAAGTTATAGAGATAAAGTTGTAAAACCTTCACAAGATATGTAGGTACTGCCTACCTTTATAAATTTGTCATATAAAGTTTTTTGCCACGCCTACTTTTTGTGGGCGTTTTTCACTAAAATGCTGTTTTCTTTGAAAATTTTCATAGAAATCGAAAAAAAAATGTTTAACAATATATTTAGCCAACATTTTTTCCAATATATCGCCCATACAAAGTTTTTGGCCACGCCCACTTTTTGGGGGCGTTTTTTCAAAAAAAAAATGTTTTTCTATAAATTTCATAGAATGAAATAAAATGCTATCTATCATCTTCCTTATTAATTTTTTCTTTGGGGTACATAGGGATAAGGATAGGGTATCATACTGTTCGCCCCAAGCGGACTGTAGCCTTTCCTTATGTTTTTTAAGTAATCTCAAGCCAAGGAGTTTAGAAAATCGTCTATAATCATGTATGTGATAGAATTCAGCTATTTTTTTTTACTTGAAAGGGAAAGATATTTCTATCTCGAATAATAATACGCCAGTCTTTGTATCCGTTACACAATTTAAAATTTGCGCGGTATCACTCACTATCATGGAAAAAAGGGCTATTTCCAAACTAATGAGAGAAGCATCGAACTACTTAAGCATTTTAAGCCAAGTGAAGGAAAGGCATAGCTTACCTTTTTGAAGGACTATTTTCAAGGTGGGGCAAAATTAATCATTCAATTTTGTTTTTGAATTACAATTTTTACTATGTAAAAAAACGATTTGAGTGATGGAAATCTTAATTTGGGCTTTTATAATTTTTCCCGTTAGTGTTAGTGTTGATACACATTTGTGCCCGTTTTATCTCATCTTCGTTGACTTTTCGCAAGATTTCCAGTGATAATTGTTCGCATTGGCGTCGAATAACATTCTTTAACCCTTTGATGCCCGAAATATGTATGAGTTGATTAAAAAAACTTGTATCTAAATGCCAACTTTCAACTTGCAGCAAAACATATGTCAACCTGTTAATTCAAATGGATCAACAACACTCTTTACAAGGGGAGAGGTTGGGAGAAGAGAAAAAAAATATAAATTACGATATTTATGTAAATACTTTTCATTGAGAAACAGGTTACTGAAAGTAATGTTGTCATATGGCAACAGTGGACATCAAAACGTTAAGGGTTGCGATAAGCCCGCGACTTCAAGTAGCCCCAAAGAAGGAAGTCTGTGATAGTGTAATCGGGCGATCACCACCCGAGTGAACGCCCCACCAGAAACTATGGTTTTGAGTGGATGTAATAGCTCTTCGTGCATCACACGTGGATTTTCAGTGCCCCACTGATGACGTAACCGCTTAAGTGGAAATCCGCCTCGTCGCTCATGATGATTTTCGGCACAAAATCGTCCTCTTCGTTGTTGAGATTGAGGATGGATTGACAGTAACTTGAACGTGACTGACGGTCAGAAGGCATTGCATATACCCAACCTCGCTCCTACTCCAAATCTAACAGTGAAACCAAGCAGGAGGGTTCCAGGGGACAGCATGCTCCCCTATATTCCATTACCATCACAAAATCATTAAGAATTATAAAAAATAAATAAAAACATAAGGAAAGGCTACAGTCCGCTTGAGGCGAACAGTATGATACCCTATCCATATCTCTATATGCCCTAAAGAAAAAAGCATTAAGAAGATGATGGATAGCATTTTATTTAGTTCTATTAATTAAAAAAAAAAAAAGTTTTTTTTTTAAAAAACGCCTCCAAAAAGTGGGCGTGGCCAAAAACGTTGTATGGGCGATATGTTGGAAAAAATATTGGGTAAATATTTTGTTAAACAGTTTTTTTCGCTTTCTGTGAAAGTTTTCGAATAAAACAGCATTTTAGTCAAAAACGCCCACAAAAAGTAGGCGTGGCAAAAAACTTTATATGGCAAACTTATAAAGGAGGGCAGTGCCTACATATCTTGTGAAGGTTGTAACACTCTATCTCTCTAACTTTAGCTTTAAAACTGTTTTTTCTAAATTGTGGGCGCGGCAGTCGGCGTATTCAAAAAACTTTTACACTTAACCATTTCGGAGCCCTAGGGAATATGTGGTCCAAATTTCAGCTTCCTAGCTTAATTTTAAAGGCCTAAAAATTGCGTACGGACGGACGGACATTGCTAATTAGTCTTAGGATTTGGTCCTGATCATAAATATATATACTTTTATGGGTCTACGGCGAATATTAACGGGTGTTACAAACTATGTGTCAAAATTAATATACCCTTAGGATAGGGTATAAAAAAATATTTATTTAACTTAAGTCTCCAAAGAAAATATAGGTCGGGTATCAAAGTGCAAGGAGACAATGGACCTTGCTGGTACGTATTTAGGGAAGTGAGTAACCACTTGGCAATTTATAGCTAACGGGAAGCTAATCATAACTCTGATTAACGGTTACTCACTGCATAAATCCTGACTTGTTTAGTAAAAATACAATTTAAGTTGACAGGTTAATGATGCACCAAAAATAAATAATTTATTTTAAATAATTTTGTAATAGCAATTTTATTTACTTTTAAAAAATTAACTATACTACATCATTATTTCATGTTTCAACTTGATTTCACCAAATTTTAAAAGAAAATATTAATTATATAAAAACTCATCGCTACATTTATAGGCCCCTATACCAAAGGTAGTCCTTTGCGGTGATCATCATAACTTCCCAACGGTTCACAAAAAAAATGCAGTATGTTTATAGTTAATTTTTTATTAAAAATGTACAAAATGGCGGCCTCAGACAATTAATAAAAAATTTAATTTTTTAAAATAAAAAAAAATCGATCAGGTTGAACTAGTTGAATATGTTCTAAAAACGTTGTATAAATTTCATTCAAATCCACTGAGCGGTGTTTAAATGACTGTGATCACCGTTTACATGCGACGCTCTCGAGCCTCGGAGAGTCCGACTTTCATTGCAGAATAACTCCAAAACTATTTGCCGGATTCTCTTAAATTTTTTAGAAAATATTTTCGTGATATACTTTGAGAAAATGCAAGTAAACAAAATCGATTTTTTGAAAATTCTGACTGCCCATAACCACTTACCACTGGGTTACTCTGAACAATAGTCAGAAATCGCATATTATATCTTTATCATGATCAGGGCTTTTATCTCAAAATGCACCACTTCCAATCTCGTCGAGCAGTGGGCTAAGGCGAGCCGAGCTGTTCAGACATGGCTCCTTCCTTCCCGAATTTTGTGCGGAGGTAAACTGCCGCCATAAGGTTTTGTGAAGGGTATAATCTCCTCGCACTTCACTGCGAAGGCAGAGTTCAGCTGGAGTAGTCTGACGAATCGCGTCCTCTCAGGAATGACTTGGCCCAGATACAACCAATCCAGAACAATTTACCTGATACACACGCTGTAAAGGTCGGCATACCCAATAATATCACTGCCGCAGACGTTAATGATGAAGAAACAGAAACCTTCACCAAAACCACTTTGAGCTTGTGGATTTGAGCTTGCGTTTTCTCTATACACCCATACCCTTTTATTTATAGTTCTCAATGATTTGTGGTTTCGAAAAACGGTGCTATAAAGCTGTTTGCATCTCACTTCACCTACCTATGGATGTTTCCGAAGGGTAACATTATAAATTCAGCGCCGGTTAAATAACAAATTTCAAATCTTCAAAAGCAAAAGAGATATCTGCAGTTAAAAACCTTTGACCAGGTTCTAAACGTGATTTTTTAAGAGGTTTAGAACTTTTTAAAAAAAAAAACACAAAAAATTCGAAAAAATGAATGAAATATTTATTTGAATCGATAGTTTGAACCTTGCAATTTAATGTTTAAAGATAATTTCATGCAAATGTTGACCGCGGCTGCGTCTCAGGTAGCCCATCCGCTGAGTCCAATTTTGGCATACTCTTTCACACATATCGGCCGGTATCTCACGAATGAATGCATGGATGTTGGCTTCCAGTGCGTCAATCGAAGCGGGCTTGTCCCTATACACATTAGCCTTGGCATACCCCCACAAAAAATAATCTAATGGTGTCAAATCGCACGATCTAGGCGGCCAATTGACCGGCCCGAAACGTGAAATTAACTGTTCACCAAACTCGCCTAGCAATTGCGCCATTGTTTCGCGTGCTGTGTGGCATGTGGCACCGTCTTGTTGAAACCACATATCATGCAAGTCAAGAACTTCCATTTCGGGCAAAAAAAAGTTTGTTATCATCGCTCGGTAGCGTTCACCATTGACAGTAACGCTGCGATTCGCATCATCTTTGAAGAAATATGGCCCAATAATGCCGCCGGCCCATAAACCGCACCAAACAGTGGCTTTTTCGGGATGCATTGGTAGCTGTTGCAATGCTTCTGGCTGATCTTCACTCCAAATGCGGCAATTTTGCTTATTTACGTACCCATTCAACCAAAAATGAGCCTCATCGCTGAACACAATTTTTCGATAAAAAAGCGGATCCTCGGCCAGCTTTCCAAGAGCCCATTCACCAAAAATTCGGCGTTGTGGTAGGTCGGCTGGCTTTAGTTCTTGCACCAGCTGTATCTTAAAAGGCTTTACGCCCAAATCCTTCCGCAAAATTTTCCACGTAGTGCTGTAACAAAGGCCTAACTGCTGGGAACGGCGCCGAATCGACATTTCGCGGTCTTCTGTCACACTAGCTGATACGGCCGCAATATTTTCTTCAATACGCACAGTACGTAAACGTGTTGGTGGTTTAATGTCCAACAAAGTAAATTTGGTGCGAAATTTGGTCACAATCTTCCGAATAGACTGCTCAGAAGGTCGAGAATGCCGATCATAAAATGGAAGCAGCGCGCGATGAACATTTCGAACCGAGCACGAAATCAGCTGTCAAAAGCTGATGTGCTGTCAAAAGCTGATGCGAGCTGTGTTTCGCTCTCAAATTCAAACGACTCTTCAGTTTTTTGTAAATTTGCCCCCTATTTGCCCGTTTAACCTTTGTCGATGGGGCTTAAAATGAACAGGGATTATCTGCTTCTCTCTTCATTAACATCCAAATTTCAACAAACTATAGAGCAGGTTGAAGCGGTAAAGTCTCTAAAATCTTAGTCCCCAAACGAGCCATGCTTATTTAACTAGCACTACCCAGTTAAGCTATATATAGACAAACCAACTTTAACAAATGTATATACATATATTTACCTACTTCCTATCCAAAAACACTTGTTATACTAACTTCAAATTGATGACCCGTACCGTGCAAATCCAAACTCCTAACCTAATTACACCTAAGTGTACCGATTTTCCAAGAAGAAATTACTCAAATTGAGTGTTTCTCATATTTGCAGAGTAAATAATGCTTATAGGAAAGGCCGCCCGTAGTCCTTCAAGATATTCACAAATAACCCCTCCCCATCACCCTCACGCTAACCACACTGTAATGACTTACTTAACCGCCCACAAATTATTTTCCATTTCAGGTTGCGCTTTCTTGACGTACTTCAGTCCGGAAAGTACGGCTCAAACGGCATCACATGACAAACAGGCATTACCCGGGGTAAGTACACTAAAGGCGCAACAATGCAATTCATAATTTTTGTCGTCATCGTCGTTGTCGTGGTCGTAATATCACTTTTCATGTTGCATTAAAAAAGAAAATTACAAATCAAAAAAATATCTAAATGTACATTATATCTTTATATCTTCTATAAGACGTCCGTCGGTCTGTCTGATGATTGTTGTTTAACGCTCTGAATTTTGTTGCACTTGAGATATTTGCTAAATTTAATTTCTATCTATTCTTCATTGTTTTTAGATATAATTTATTGTATCTATCTTTATGTGTCTGTATATGTGTTGTAATTTTTTGTTTGTTTTCTGTTTTAAATATTGTTAAGGTAACTTTTTAAGTGGAATAGTTTTCCACAATACACTCTACTTTACCAATCATAAATAGGTACTCTTCGGAGCGACACTCACTCTTAGTTCGAAATTGGGTAAAGGATACTCGTATATGGAGGAAGGGGTGCAGGTTTGGTAACACAGTCACAGTTCGAAAGTTTAGCTATTCATTAAAATTGTACTTTGTGCAGTTCAAAGGAATGAACATACATATATATATATATAGTTCGACAAGAATGAAGAAGAAGAAGAAGACGAAAACTCTAACTCAACACTGAGAAACTTTGAACATTAAAAACTCAACAAGTTCACAATATATAGGAGACGATATGTGTATGTTCGTGTGCTGCTTGTATGTATGTCTGCTGAATTCGCAGTGATTTATAATTCAAGTTAAGTGTTGTAATATGCAACTGGGTACTTTTATTATTTTTTTGCTTTTTGTCGGTGTATCATATATTCCTTACACTCACTTTACAACACTAGTTCCTATAGCTGTTGCAAATAGTAATAATAACAATAAAATGTAATAAACACAGAGAGTGCGCTTAAAGCTGTCTGTTATTGCATGGTTTGTATGCGGGGCTTATTGTGTATGTTATACTACCAACATTGCAATGTAGGGTGGTTTGCAGCAGCAGCAACAGTAGCACTGGCATGAAAGTTGCGTGAATTGCAACATCTATTCGTATATTTCGCAGTCGATTGGGGATATAAGAAAATTTATGAACATTATTAATGGTTGTTTCCGAATTGTTGAATTGTTTGATGGTGTTGAAGTTGGCAGTGGCATTTTATTACTCAGTTGAAAAACTACTTTCATAATAGTTTGTGGGATGTAAGGATTTATAGATAATTTTTTTTTTTTTTTATATTTTTGTGAGCGATTGGTGGTTTTGCACATTTCCTGTCGGAAGCAATAAAAATTACACGCACCCGTGACAAAAGAAAAGCGATTTTTTTTATTGAGCGATTTGAAAGCAATCAGATACTCGCCTTGGATTTTAAAACGAATTCCCAGTCAATTGTGCCAAAGTAGCGTGACTTATTTTTCACCTCAAGTTAGTTTATGACAATTGAAGCAGAAGTCTCGTTTCTAGTAAAGTCTAATCCTTGTTTCTTAATGGACTGTTTTTAAATCTTTAATTTACCAAATAAAATCTTGTAAGGCTAAGACTAAGACTAAGGCCACGCACTGAGCGGCAAGTGGCAAAAACCTTAGCTTAAGGGGGAAATTTCGAGCGATTAAGTAAGAAAATCTCTATTTGGTATTAAAACATATATATAAAAAAAACCCCTGCAAAAATACATTTTTCTTCAACATCACTCTACAGTTTGGCGGTAACGTAGGTTTTTATTTTTGAAATCAGAACAGCTATGAACTCCTGAAAGTAATATTTCCATATTAATTTGTGTCATGTTTATTTATTTCCGCTCAGCACTGCACCAAAATAAAAGAACAGAAAATAATGCTGAGCTGAATAGTTCTGACCCTTAGAAGCTTCGCTTGCTGCGGTTGGTGTGGCATAAATAAATACAATTTTATACGGTTTATATTTCTGTTATCGCTACATTATCAAGGACCACTCAATGTAAATCCACATTAAACTGCCCTTAATCTTCTTCAAATCCCGAACTTAACTAAAGCAAAAGACAAAAAAACCTTTTAATATTAACTCGAGATCGGCTTAAAAAAACTATCAATAAAAAATTATCCTGTCTCTTTATGCCAAGTATAGTTGTTTGCTGAGGAAGATATTAAGACTATTTATGAGACAGAAACTTTATCAAACAACACTTACAAAACAAACAATTCCACTTTGTATCAAGCCTGCACATTGTAAGTCACGCATGAGTCAAGAAAACAACGCATTTGAAAATTTATGGAAGAAAAAGCTAAAATTCCCTACTTTCAAAAAGAATAAATAACTTTTATAAGAGCTAAAATCACATTTTATTAGCAATGAACAAACACTTACACCGTCAAAAGAGAAATGATCATCAAGTTTATACGGAGCTCCTAAAACTGTGCGTCCTATAAACGCTGACGCTGGGCAGTTTTCAAACACTTTTTGATATTAATATTTTCTTATTTAAGGAATTTATTATTAATTGATATTGACACAAAAAAAAATATTTGGGTGAACGGCGAAAAGCTAATTAAGATTATTAGGTTATAAACGAAATACATGGTATTTAATTACAAACTTGGGAATCACGGATTTCGATAATTTTTTAATTTGTGGTAGGGTATCCCCTGAGTAACAGGCGCGCTTCTGATAGTAACTAAATATAAATTATTTTTACATTGCTTCTATCACAAGCGTCGTAAATCAATGGAAAAGTGCTCAACTAGCTGATCGCTGTACAAGATCACCCGGACCTTAAAATAGGACATGAACAAATTAGAAAATTCTGGTTTTACTTATTTTCTTATAATTGCGATAGTAAGCGTAGCTCATAAGAATACTCTGCTTGTAGAATTAAAAGCAATAAGCTTTGGGCTTTAACACGGTGTTTATCGATAGGGCAATTATTCACAAAGATATTGCACTTACCACAAAAAGTGCTCTAGTACTCCCATAAATCGAAGTAATAGCTATACAGTCGTCTGGCAAGCATTTGCAACCACTAGAACCATGCCATACTATTATTTTTAACCACTTATATACGTAATCTAAAACATACTAAAATTGTAGCCATGTAAAAACAAGTTTTTTTTCGTTAATTTTTGGCAATATCAAAAATCCGGTGCAATGCCTACCAGACCGTTATTTTCTTGCTTTGTACGTCCAAAATTACTAGTCAAAAAAATTGTATCCTTGTAAAAACACGTTACTTAAATCGTTCACTAGCTTTCCTACCGCTAAGGTCACAATCCTAAATTTATTAGTGTTTCCAACCACACTCTTCTTCTTAAAAAAATTGTTGACTCAGTTTGACTTTTATTCATGTGCGATCAGAAGGATTAATAGCTTTCTGTGCGATCGCAAGCAAGCAGTTGCTGCTGGTTGTTTGGTATCCGAGATTGTTGAATTTAAAATGGGCGTTGCACGGGGTTCATTATTAGGTCCATTACTTTTCAGCATTATTATTAACGACATTGGGAATTGGACTATACAGAACAAATTAACTCTTTACGCAAAAAATTCACAGAGTATAATAATTTGCATGAAGTGTCTTGGCGAATTTTAGAGCAGTTGGACAAACATGTGTTCATTATTTACGATCATGTAAATAAGTTGGATTGGTGAAATGTATGGATGTATTAGACGTTTGTGGAAAATATCTTTGTATTTGCCAAAATCTGCAAGGTAGACTCCGATTACAACACTCATACCGCCATATATAACTTACGGTGCTCCACTGTACGGTGGAATGTAGCATATAACTCTCGCATTCGGTTTGTTCATTTCTTAAGAAGGTTCGAACAAATGAACAAATGAAATGAAATTTGCAGAGTATCTTATTTTTCTTACTGGCTTACACCATTTTAGCTCTGAGTTATAGATGACGATTTCGTTAAAAACAAACTCTATATAGAAAGTACATAATCCCAGGGCCCAGGTCATTTGCATTTCTTAGAACCGCTCGCGTCCACCATTCCATCTCCAGTATCTTCATTAAGCGAATGTCTGAAATCATTCCCTGCTGTTTGCAAATACGATTGTGGCAAACGTTCTGTTTTTGTATAATTTTCTAATTATAGAACATTTGAAAATTTCACAATATAACGTGTAAGTACCGAAAAATTTATTAAATCGCCCCCAAACAACCCACAATTTGCCGGGAAGGGTGTTGTGCCGATTGTTTGCTCTCACTTCCTCTTGTTTTGTTTTGTGTTTTTTTTTTGTTTTTGCCGAACATGGGGTATAGTTCCGCCTGACCAGAGGAACATCAGTGGCACGCAACTCTGAAATCTGGTAATGGTACTCAACCATGGATGCAATGCAACTGCTGCTCAGTCTGATGGCTGTTGGCTGAGTTGGCTGAGTTGGCATGGTAAACGTTGTTCTCCTTAATGAAAAATGTTTACATTACGAATTTTTCTCATTCGGCGTGTTATTATTGCTCCTTCTTCTCCATATTTATTTGTCTTCTTCTTTTTGTTTTGTGTTAATTCGTTTTGTTTTCCTCTCGGCGGATATGTTTTCTCTTTTTTCTGTTCGCCCCAGTATCTGTTCCAACACCTAGTAGCTATCTACCCGGCCGGCTTGGTTTCCGTCTGTGAATCCGAGGCGAATCTGAAATAATATTTCAATATAAATTGACGAGAGGAATACATTATTTTTTGGGAACAAAAGGGCGCTGAATGCATCCGTGAAGCTCTGGTGTATCTGAGGTTATTGCCGAATATAATGGCAATTATGTTGAAGGAATAAAAGTGCAATCCGACAGAGCGCAAATATAAATAATAAGGCAAAGGAAGAAAAATAAAGCAAATAAGAAAATACAATGTACAAAGGTCGGTAGAGGATGTTAGGCATGGGACTGCAGCTGCGAATGGCAATTTTTTTGCTTAAAATTTATAATAATGAATATTGGGAAAAGCTCTCATATCCAGACAAAGGTATTTTATTTATAAATGATGTGTAAACATGGAATGGAATGAAAATTGGGAAGATGGCGGTTTTCTTCTCGTTTTTCGTTGGACGTTGGTAGATATAATGTATTGTCGCAATTATCGAACCTAATTGGATACTGAGCAATTTAAGGAAAATTACGTTCGTAGGTAGTTATGAGAGAAAAAGAGTTCCAATTATATATTTTTTAATTTCATTATTTTCAATTGTAAACAAAACCGGTGCTTTGGACAAAGTCGTTTCTTTTACTAATTTGATTGCGTTTTCAATAAATTGTTTAAGGGTTACTCTTGAGAGCCGAAGGAATTATCTTTGGAATCAGGAGATTGATATACGGCTATAGTCATACACAGCGGTAGGCCTTTGTAAATCTATTCGCGCTGATCAGGCCGAAAGTGCACATGGCATTGCAAGTGATCGACGATCTTTAGAGCGAGGTTGTTTTCCTTACGAGAAGGATGTAATCGGCGAGTTCGTATCAAATGTTACTTCGTCAGATGACTTGAGGCCGATTTTAACTTTGTCCACTCGCACAAAAACATATTTTCGCAGTCCTGTAAGCTTTCGGGCACAAAAATGTCTTGTTCAAGCCTTCGCGTTTGCTTAGCTATGAGCTATGATCGGAAGTTTTGAGCTCCAATTCACGGAGCTTGCTTATTCGTTGACTTGTTTGTTCACATTTTCCCAGGAGTACCGATCAGAGACAAGTTTAAGAGTAGCGCGAATGCCTGGATGGGGTCCGTGCAAAATTTTGAATACGCGCTGGCGAAGAGCTTTTTATTAGTGGAGGTTTTACCTTCTAGAATCCCGAAATGGTTAAGTGTAGATACAATTCGAAAGAAAACGTTATCCCTACAAAGTTGTTTTCAATGTCTTTTCCAGGTAGATAGATTCCCTATACATATATTACTATTCAACCCGGCCGGGCTGTAGCTCAACTAAATTACGGACTTTTTGTACTATGTCCTTAGCAAACTGATTTTTTTGGTACCATCAATGTCCGCTTATAAGAGAGTTCACTGTATATCCGTGAAACCCCATGTCGGGAAAATGCAACCCTACACTATCAAAAAGTGAACGTGGCCGGGGAATTTGAAGATTCAAGCAATATTGTCCATTTGCTCTATTTGGCTGAGCCAATGTAGTCAACATGTCCTGTTTTTTTAACTACATCCAAATCTTTGTACAACTTATAGAGTTGTAGTAGCGGGGTCTTATCCTATATTCGAAGATTTGGAAGATTTCGATACTGAACTGTTAAAGGACAAAAAAAAACGAAAAACAAAGTCAACCACAGAAATAATTCAATAGACCGAATTAAGCCTGCCAACAGTATTTTGTGTCATGACCAGAAGAATCCACACGATAGTCTGGAAAGGAAGGAATCCACCGATGGGCTCGATTGGGTAAGGATGATATAGAGGAATAATCTAACACAAAATTTGTTAGAATTAAATAATTAGATATTGCTGGACTGCTCTACCGTTAATACGTTCATTGTTTATAGTGCGCCAGACGCAACCGTCATTAAGCTTGAGAGGAGTTTTTCCTTCCATGGTACCGCGTCAGTAAGGCTATCACATATGTTACCAATTTCATGTTCCTGGCTCAAAATTAAATTGGTCAAATTTTAGTTAATTTTTCTTTTTGCTTTCTAAGTGCTTCAGTTATATTTTGTCTGGATAAGAGAGAGCAATAATCGTATGCGGTTATGAAATTGTGTGTCCGCGTCTGGTTATTAGGGAGTCCGTTTATAAGAGATTCTTTTGAACGGAAAAACTCACATTTTTACCCGCTATTTGAAATCTCTCTTTGGTTATGATCAAAGATCCGAATACGTCAGTTGTTTTGAACAAAAATCAATTCTTAATTCCACTAAACGCTACATTTAGGCATTCTCCAGCCCATCTCTAGATGCACTAGACCTGAGACGCCTAATAGACGCTTCTAACCCGCATCTCCGATAGACATTTGAGATACAAGTGTCTGCGATTTGAGATGGAGATGGAGAAAATCTAGCCACCAAGCAGCACTTTCTTTATGAATTTCCAGACTGTTCCCGAAGGGCCTTCTGTATCTTCAAAATAAATTACTCTACTTTCTTTTGTTGAACCTAAAGTAGGAGCTCAGGTGACCAAATTTAAAATCAACAATTAGGTACCTAAGCAGAATATGTCTATAATAGCCCTTCGCTTTGCCCAATACCTTTTATAATTTTGTAATTTTGATGGTCTGTGTGTTGTTTTTTCCGATACGCTTCTTCATGTAGATCGCTTTAGTTCATTTATATATACCTCAAAGTTTTGAAGATCTGTACCTACTGCGTTTTGTCGTCATTCACTGCTCAACACAAAATCGTTGGTTCAATACTAACGGGCACGGTAATCAGGTTACTACGTGTTCTTCAGCCCTTCAAACGACTGTGGCTACATTTGAACCGACTAATACCACGCGGCACAGCTGGTATTTTGCATCGGGAGTGGTGTCTGATGATGCTATCAAATATGCCATTGCATCTTTTGAGAGTTTCAAGTCACCTGGTCCGGATGGAATTTATCCAGTTTTGCTGAAACAAGGTTTAAGTCAGGTTTTGCCAATGTTGAAAAGAATTTTCACCGCGAGCTTGGCCTTGGCCTATATACCTTCCCCATGGCGAATGGTTAAAGTGGTTTTCATACCAAAAATTGGTAAGTCTGACTACACTCTAGCCAAAAGCTTTAGACCCATAAGTCTGTCTTCCTTCTTACTGAAAAGTTTGGAAAAACTGGTTGAGCTGCATGTGCGCAAAGTTGCTCTTCGAACACACCCTCTCTCTGAGATGCAACTTTCCTGGAAACTATACTCAAGCTTATGCGGATGATGTCGCCGTTCTTTCTGTCGGTTCAAATCTAGGGGCTGTCTGCTCTCAAGCGCAGAGATCCCTGGATTTGATCGATGTCTGGTGCATTAGAAATGGGCTTTCAGTGAATCCTCTTAAAACCACGGTTGTTCTCTTTACGAGAAGGAGAATCATCACTGGCCTGTCCCATCTCGTGCTTAAAGGTGTCACCATCCCTATATCCGAAGAAGTCAAATATCTGGGTGTAATCCTTGATAAAAACTTCTGTGGTCCAAACATGTCGAATCGAAAACCGATAAAGCGCTGTCGACCTTCTGGCAGTGCAAAGGCGCTTTTGGTAAGACATGGGGCTTGTCTCCAAAACGGGTCCTTTGGATCTATACGGCCATGATTAGACCACTACTCTCATACGCATCAGTTGTTTGGTGGAACAGGCTTTCGCGGAAACGTGTTACTGCTTCTTTTGCCAAACTCCAAAGAACGGCTTGTCTCGGCTGCACAGGGGCCTTCCCTAGCACCCCGGGCTCTGCTCTAGATGCATTGATGAATCTTCCTCCCCTTGACTTATATATCATGGGATGTACGCTAAAAACCATCTTTCGCTTAAAGAGAGGTGGTTTTTGGTACCATGCGCAATGGAATTTTGAAGAACTTGCTCGAGAATTATCCTTTGACCCCTGTCTTATGGATATGCCGTCTGATGCAATGACACCAGAAATCCTTCTGCGAAAAAACTACCACGTCAACTTTCCACAGGTAACGGAATGGCTTCGGTCAGACTCTGAACCATGGATTGAATGCCATCGTATTTTCACGGATGGCTCCAAAACCGGGCAGGGGTCTGGTGCTGGTGTCTTTGTGGAATGCGATGATATACGACTTTACTACCCCTTGGGTAAACATGCATCTGTTTTCCAAGCGGAGATTTTTGCCATCCTAATGGCAATGCGCTATATTGTGAACAACAGGTGGAGGGCCAGAGGCATTTGCATCTGCAGTGATAGCCAAGCTGCATTAAAAGCGCTTCTAAACCCTCATACCTCGTCCAAGTTAGTGCTAGAACTCAAGCTTTCTCTGAATTTGGTCGGAAGACTGAACACAGTGAATCTTGTCTGGGTACCAGGTCACACTGGCATCCAGGGAAATGAGATCTCGGATGAGCTTGCTAGGCAAGGTTCAGAAGAAGTTTTCTCAGGACCCGAACCTGTGTTGGGTCTGCCTGCGTCTTTAGTCATGTCGTCTATCGATTCTTGGGTTTCTCATGAACACAAGATTCGGTGGCGCGATTGCGGTGGATGTAGACATACCAAACTACTGCGCCCGGACATTTGCAAAAGGTCAGCATCTTTTCTTCTATCTCTGAGGAGAATCGACTGTAGGCTGCTTGTAGGCGTTCTTTCGGGCCACCAAGCTTTTGCTAAACACTTAAATGTGTTGGGCTTAAGCGACACCACTACCTGTCCTGCTTGCGGTGAGGAGGATGACACAGCAGAACACTTTCTCTGCAGTTGTCCGGCCTATGCTCGCATCAGGTGGCGGATCTTCGGGGCTGACGTGGTGAGTGCCGAACATCTAAGCTCTTTATCACTGAAGCTCCTTCTCGTTTTTCTTCGAAAGACGGGAAAACTAATTACATTAATGTAAGGTGTCTGAATGGTAGTACAATGGACCTGTAGTTGTGTCTGAGCGCTCCATCGAATAGCAGCAACCTCCGACCAAAAAAAAAACGGGCACGGACACTTTCTCATTCGCAGTAGTTGGAACGGGTTGTCAGTCGGGTTTTGTTACATTCTCCCCTGCAAAATCCTTGCAGAATTGTTGTGGTTCACCCTCCTAGTTTATACATATGTGTGTAGCTAACAAATCAGTTGTGTTTTAACCCACCTTTAAAGAAACATCGAAAGTTTTCCACCGTCATCCTACATAATACAACGCGCTTGGTAGGTACCGTCAAAACAAGATATAGTTCGATATAAGTATGACACTTAGGCACACCCTTTCAATGTACAAGTGAGGCGTATCGATCGGTAATCACAAAGTTCTTCCTATGACCATACATAGTAACAATGACTGCCAAGAACCCCAAAAGTTCTTGAGGATGATCCGTTTTGCTGCGGATAAATTCTGGTACCCTAAATTGAGCAGGCTATTAGTTAACGCAGTTTAACGCAGGAGAACGGTCTATAGATTTATTCCTCTAAATAAGCAGCAGCATACTCCAAATAGAGTCATCATAAGCCATCTGCTCTTCCAGTTGTTTTGGTGTGAGGACAATACAGAAGTCACTCTAAAGTCATTAGCTTTGACTGAATATATACTAACGTTTGACGTCCTGTAGTCAGGAAATTCCACTTCAAATTAATTCAATGAATTAGGTACCTTCATTTACTGGTGACACCCAAATATAGTACAGACATCTTCATCCATAGTCAGATGCGATTCGAACCTTTGTTTTAACCAAAACAATGCCCTGAATCGGGCGGACTTTCATTTGTATTCACGGTCAAAGGATGGAAATGGGAAAGCCGACGAGTAAAGCAGACATGGCTCTCATTTTCCCGAATCTTCTGTGGAAATGGGCGATCTTCCGCTGGGGTTCGAGAAGGGCAAAATCTTAACACACTTCACTTGAGGAGCAGAACGCTGGAAGTTTTTTCTTGCAAGACATTATAGAATTGTCAGATGTTTCTATCTCTAATCTTTTTAGGTTCCTGACATCGAACAAACGAAAGGAATTGACTATAGCAGAGGCCACAACATCGGCTCGTCTCCTCCAGTAAAGAGTATCACAATGGGTCCATAAGGACCTAAGTGCGACGATAAGGGATTGTTCTCTATCGCCAACCCAGCTAACCGAATCTAACCCAACGCACTTCACGGTGAAGCCAGATTATAGGTAGATGACTCTGCAGAATTCTGTCATCTCAAGAAGAATTGGTCATCATAGAACAAATCATAGGGGCCTTGCCCCGTCACGCTATGCCACAGCTGCGAGTGGTTGTCCGGTAAACAGATCAAGGGAAGCCATTCTTTGATGACATCTCAGACACCGGGTTCAACAACATCATCGATTTTCTTAGTTCTATTGGGTAGTTTTGGGATCTGCCTCCATAATTCACTATAAACTAGTTCTTTTTCCAGGTCTTATGAGAAGTGGCATCAAAGAGACGCTACAGCGCTTAATTAGGGGATTTTCGGACTGCAAGAAATCGGTCATTTTACTTACCCACATTCAGTGTTTGCTAATTAGTTCAAAGTGACTTCAATGGATTCAAAGTCGACATTTTGTAGCAAGCATAATCGCGGAAGAAAATGTCTGCAGTGAAATAAGCAGTAAATAACGTTTATTTTTTAAACTAAAATGAAAATTAATCAACATTCAATTGAATTGAATTATACCATCATAGAATACATTATGTGTTCATTATTTTCTGTAGGCTACCCATCTTCAAAATCCAGCCGCGTCACTATCTGGCTTGCGAAAGTGTTCGCTGGCGTGGCTGGAAACATCTTAACACTTTCCCTACTTAGTCGTCGCTGCGCGTTGTTCATGTACCACATCATTAAATCAATGCATGTAAGATGGCGCGTCATAAAGCCAACAGCAGCGCGCGCAACAATATGTAGGTATACAAATTATTGGCCATCGCTCACTCCGCTCGCAGTCCGCTTGTTAGAGAATGTTCGAAAATACAAAATCAAAAAAAAAATACATAAAATATTCTGTGCCATCTCGCGAAAATAGTAAAGAGATATTCGGGCGGGAGAGGATATTCAATCGAATTCAAGAATACTGAACGAGGGAGGCAAGAGAGTGGGTGAGTTCACCCAATACACACTTGGGTGCTGGTAGTCATACACCACATGTAGTGCGCCCCGTCCGAAAAGAAAATCCAGAAATTCCGAAATAATTTAGTTAGTATTCTCTTTAGCTTTGCCTCATGGGAATTAGCGCGCGTTCTGCAAAACAATCGTGAAACCTTTCAATACGTCTATCTGTCTATATGCGGCGCCGTGTATCTGTCTATAGTAATAGTTTTTCGTGACCATTCGCAGTTCTAACACCCGAGCAATTTATATACCATCCGCTATCTATCGATTCGAACGCATTTCGTGTAATTAGTTTCGAATAGAAGTAGTAATTACGGGATTAATCGAAGCACCTGATACACCCCAGGTGCAGCGCAAAGTTCCTTTAATGTGCATTTATCTCCCTCGGTGCCCCCCTCGTTGCAGTTGATTCTTCTTTTTTTCGCATTTACTACTTTCTGCAGCTAAGCACTTTAGCACAGGGCGGAGTAAGAGTCAGAATCATAGGAGACCTGGTTGGAAGCAAGGCGTTCATAGCTAAAAAAAAAAAACATCGCTCCGGTGCGGGTAGTAGGTACCTAGTTAGCTTTGGGTTGGTGTTTATTTTTTTTAAGTAAATTGCATCTGAAACCCGTCTAGGTATCATTTGTGAACGTGGTGCTGTTCGGCGACAAGCACGAGTTCGACGTACGAGATTATTTCTTCCCCCCCCCCCCTATCACCTTGAAGGTCCTTTATTTGTGTCTTATTTTATGCTCACGTCGGTTTCCTTTTCCGGTTATAGGTACGTGCTGTAGTTAGTTGGAGTGACGAGTTGCAAGAGATATAAAACGAAATAAATATATAGAAAGTGTCATACAGGTGGTTTATTTGACTGTGTTTTTGTGAGTGATTTTTGATTTCCAAAAAGTGGACTTCAATTTAACAAATAATTTAAGCTGGACATTTTTTTTATTTATGTGTTAAAACTGCTATTGCATAATTTTTAAGAGGATAACCTACCTTCAACATTTAACGAATTTCAACAATGGAGAGCCCTTCCGATATGTTCCTGATGCCAGAGTATTTAAATTATCAAGACTGTTTATGGGTAAATATTTTATTTTAAAAATTATACTTAAAATGACTGCACCACCTCTAGTGGAAGTATCTGAAGTTTCTCATATTTTACTTTCGGAGTTGGCGTTGTAGGTTGATCCCTTTTTTTCGAACCAAAACCTTAACTTGGAGTACACATTTGTTAGAGTGTCTAAACTTTAGGCTGCGACTATTTTGCTATATTGCATGCAAAACTTATTACGGTACTTGACGATTATAAGAAAAGTACGATTATAAGAAACCTAAACAAAATCAAAAATATTTCAAATTAAAAGAAACTTATAAAATTGGGAGAACAAGCAGCGATCGGAAGAGGAAAAAGAATGTGATCAAATTTATATACCAATGCCGCCGACTAAGGCCGAAGCTTGGAGAACTTGTTTTGTTTTAAAGGTTAATTTAAACAGCGATGAGGAATATGACAGCTACCTCGAACAAATTGAGAATTTTCGTTTCTAACAAAGGGACGAAGCTCTCACTCAAACCACCATTGACCGATATTTGGAAGAAACTTACATTTCAATTATTTTATACAAAGCTATTTAAAATCTGTTGGAGTAACTGGAGTATACCAAATTTTCTTGTTTTTTGAAAAAAAAGTGAATTTTTTTTTGTTGTTTAAATATAAACTTTTTTCTGAAAGAATATTTTTTTAAAAAACTTCTGTTTCTTATATCGGTTTTTTTCTTATTAGAAAAATTTTTCTTTAGGATATAAGAAACACAAGCTTAAAAGAAACATAAATATTGTGGCATTTTGAAGTTTTTCGTGTCATTTAAAGTTATTTATATGAGATGCCACATAAGAACTAGTTCAGGTCCAAACTGACTTTGTTGTGGCACCCCAATAGCTGGCTGCGATGATTATTTTGTTGGATCAAGAAAATGTTACAAAAATTACAAGTGTAGATAGTTTGTAGACAGTTAAAATATGTAACACATAAATGAATAAAAAAGTTTGTTTGACTTTCATAAAGATGTTCTGGAGGTCCTTTGTGGAGGGCGTGTTTGGGGTACACCTTTTCGCTTCCTTTATTTATGACTGATTTGGCCGGAATGAAGACAGAATTTAGCACATATGGCATCGATTATTTATATAAAACACTTATTATAACAAAAACTATTTTCTCAATGTTAAATTTTTTACTAAAAGGTAAAATATTTACTAATGCACCATTTAAATACTCCTTAATATTACTGAAATGTGTTATAGCAAATTTTAATTCTTCTTGATTCTGCTTCCAAATTTTTTACAACGTATAAGCTTTTTAACAATTATACAACTTTATACTTTTATGCATACATGCTGAAGAAGGCGTTAGGGTAGAAACCAGTATCGTGCTGGAGAGATGGAACAAGACTTAAAGCGTTAGATGAGAACACAATTAAAGATGTTGTATGAACCGAAGCATAACAGTTATACATGGCATTCCCGAAGGTGCTGACGTCATGGCGTAACCTCCATTTGCCTATAGCTCAATTACCACCGCTTCTATGCCTTTGCCTGTTATAATTCGAAACAGCCCTAAGTTCGATCTGCCGTTGTGATCTTTGCACCTTAACAATTACTGTGTAATTCCAAAACATCTCATTTAAAATAAAATTCGACTTTATAGTAGGTACTATATGTTTTATTTTTTATTTATGTACTATGGGTAGGATTAGATCGCTGTCAAATAATCTTATTTTGCAAGCGATATGGCAATTATATGACTATTTGGCATGCAGTCTCATCTTACCTTAAGAATCATCGCGATGTGAAATTTTGTTGTAATCTCCTGTAACTAAGTAAATTTTTAGTTTTGGTAAATGGATTTTACTTCAATATACTAGTATTTAATTCTTACTAAGAGTCTATAAAAGAATAAGTAAATATAAACTGTAGTAAGTATTTTTTTTGTGTTGTTATTCCCAATTTTTTTGTTTTAACAAAATTAGGTTCCGGTATAAATTGATATTTTGTAACTACTTTTTTTTTCCTATTTTTAAAATAGATTAATTTTTTTTTTAATTTTCTCAAGATTCCTAAGATTGGAGTTATCCGGTCATTACTGTCGGTGCTTCGATTGCTAGAGAAATTGCACTGCTACTTTTTTTTTAATACTACTATTTCTAGCGCCACCTAGCTTCGATGTAGAGTGGCAACGCTGCTCCCAACTTTTACACGAATTTACAGTTCACAGTCACGAAATTCGAAAAAGAATTTTGCGGCCATTTTTATTAATTTGTTTTGTCAAAGGGCACGGTTGCCAATTTGGTCATTACTTGTTCACTTGGTCACATTGTCATTTATTATTCCATTTGGTATTTTTTTCTATGAAATGAAAACAAGGAAAAAGTCGAATCCACCAATTTGCCAGAATGTCTACTAAAGTTTTATGGCAAAACTTTAGACCTATTGAACTAATGTTTTCAATATTGAACATTAAAAAATACTTTCGCAAGAGGTACTTTACACTAGTGAATCTCGATTCCATGTTCGAAGGATATTTCTTGATTTTAAGATAGTTTTGATCATACGTCAAATGATTTCTTACTTAAACCCCGAAGAGGTCTCCCTCTTCACGGGATATTGGACAAAAATTCAAATTTTCCCGAGTTCCATTTTCAATTACTTCGTTCGTATGTTAAGTTGGAGAGGTGTACCTATTTTTTTAGGAATTCCTGTTCGCCTAGACAATTTATAAATGAGAATTTTTAACTCAATTAATGTATTGGGCTGATATTTACAAATTTTTCCAATTCTTTTAAAGCTGTTTCCGTTTACAATGTCGAGCCTTTGTTATTTGACCCACAAATTACAGAAAATCTAACAATTCTCAAAATTCAGCCCAATTCCAATCACACTCACAATCAGACTTTTCTTAACTGCCGCTCAGTTGAAATAAAACTTAACGACAAGAGAGCACCAGCAGCGTCAGAGATCAGAATTCGGAAGGTCATCAGTTTGGTGTCAGTTCTTGTCTTGTGCAGTGCGCGATTAGCCTGAGTTTAGTCGTCGCCGTGTGCTTTTTTTGTGATTTCTTTGTGTTTGCGTTTGATATATGATATCAAATGTGTATGAAAAGTGAAGCTTTCAATCATTTAATTTGTGTGTTTCTTTTTAAATTTTTTGTTTCTTTTTAAAGGTATTGCTTGGTCGTTGTCTTTCGTGTTAAATATTAGAAAATAAAATTAATTCTGCTCGCTTTTTCATTTGTTCCTATCTCCCCTATTTCACGTAAAATAAAGTAAGCTGTAGTGATTTTTCAGCTTCAGTTTGCCTTGTAAATAATAAAATGAAGGTTACATTTATTCATCGGCTTTAACTCTTTGGTTTGATGGCCTTAAACTGTCAACATACGATGATTAAGTAATGATATGGTGAGCAAAATTGTTAGCAAACAAAACGTCAGTTATTTTAAAATGAGACTTTCCGGGTTATTAGAAAATAAGAAATGAATACTGGACGTTTGAGCATGTTCTTTAAGGATCACCATTACCCGTTTTAAAATGGTAATATTAAATAACGTGTAACATGTTCTAAGTTTTAACGTCAAATATATCGATATGATATATCACATGGAAATTGGGAACAACATACACTTGGATACGCATTTTTTCGTATTTTAATATTATTCATATTTTCTGGTTTAAGGAAGTCTATCCGGTATAGCTAGATAGTTCCAAATTCAACCCCAGAAGATGGCTTTATGATCTTCCTTTTCACGATTAAAAGCGAACATTTCTTAGATTGTTCCTCATTTCAGGACTGAAAGGGCGAATTATTGTTAAATGCCAAAAAGTTATTAGAGTGGTTGCAGTGGCGAAAATCTTACCTCTTGCAAAAGTCTGACAGATATTCAAAAGTAAGAAACTGTCATGACTAGCTTCTCAAATCTGTCACTGAGAATAAGTATTAAATTGCTGATCTCTCGTGTTATAAATTGGTCTGCGCATGAACAATGTGAATTTAGATTATAGGCAATGTATATACTCTCAACATATTTAATAGAAAAAAAACGGGGTCTTAAAAAGATTCAAAAAAAGGCAACAAAATTCGAAAAATTATAAAGTTTTGTTTACTTTCCTTTAAAAAAAAATTGTGCCGAACTCAGCATTTAGCTTTAAATGTTAACCGAAAACTGTTATACCCCTTCTAATCTGCCTCAAAAGTAATATATATAAATGAATGTTGTATTGTTGCAAACGTATTTTGGAGGGAAGTGCACAATACAATTTTTAAATTTATCAATAGCATTTTTTTTAGGGTACACAGGTGGAAAATCTGCCATGAGATACTATGTGTACCACTTGGCTAATGCAGTTTCAATTTAAAATTTGCAATCCCAGCAAAAGAACCAGCTTTAACCGAGCACTCAACTTGTAGTCCTAATAAAATGCGTTTTATCGTCCGCTTAAGGGCTACGTTAGGGATGCTTCTGGATGCCAATGGGCCAAGTGCCAAATCGTTACTAAATAAGAGGTACATCAGCTTTTATTTGTTCTTAAGGACTCTTGTTTAATTCTGAAGAATCGATCTGATATACAGGATGTTTGCGACTTAATGTTTAATACTTTGGGATATGATTCGTGGACATATGCTAAGGAAAGAATTGCAAGGGTTTAACTCCAATTTTTACTTTCAGTTACCGAGGTTTTAGAGAAAGCAGTACCTTGGCGTAATAACTCCGTAAATAGTTGCCCCAGAAACTTCATGTAGGGCTCTGTTTTTATATTAAAAATATTTGTTGTAGCTCAATTTCAATCCTGATCAAATGCTGAGACCTTTTATTTATTTCTTAACCTGTTCCCGGCCGAATAGGTTAATTTTCTTAACACCATATTTTGATTCCTTGATAAATCTTTATTCTCATACAGTTTGAAAAAGTCGTCATAATATTCTGCAAAGGTGTTTGATTTTTCTTGGCTGCCAGTTGAATTTTAGGTTCTCTTTTTTTATTTTGTTGCCTTTCAGAGCGAGCAGTTGGTACTAGCATCATTTTTAAGACTGCTGTGGTAAGTTTTCCTATTTTCTGTAATGATTTCACATTTTTTGCGACGATATGAGTTTTGATTGATGTTGTAGGAGTTGCAGTCCAAGAAACGTAGTAAATATTTGGACAGCATTTTCTAGTTAATTTTCTATTTGAATAGCTTCTTTCTCTAGTAGTTCCAATCGGTCAGCCTCAATTGTAACTAGTTTTGGGCTAGTTTTTTCACATCTCTGCTTCAATTGGTTCAAGGCGCCTAGAATAGTGTTTTAAGAAAACGAAACCGAGACTATGGAAAGCATGTTCCGTTTTTTTTAAACCCTCTAAGCTGCACATCTGACTTAGAATGAAAATGCACATTCAGTCTAAATTTTACTACATGGTTTTTTTTCTGATGATGGATGAAAAATCATCAATAAGACACTATGAGGACTCACTAAAAAACACCTCCCTTCAAAATAATGTATACTACAACTGAAATTCAGTTTCAATTTAAAATATTCAATCACATTTATCAGGAAACATCTCAGCGGAAGCACCTGCTTATACCAACAAATAACATGCAGTTACATCTTGTAGTGCTAATTCAAAGCGTTTTATCCTTTGTAATCGACGCACAATTGCATTTTTGCAATTGCAGCGTCATTGCAATGGCCAGGAAGGCGAGTGCGTTGTGTACGCGTGCAATTTCGTATTTCATCTTCCACGGTAGTTATACCTAGATCGTGGTGAATATCGGCGTTTCCGAAATACCAAGGCTCATTTACGATTTTTCTTCGAACTTTATTTTGGAAAGTCAGTAAAAATGAGTTAACATTACTTGCTTTAGTACAACCACAAAGTCTTATACCATATGCCCACACAGGCTTTAGCACTTGATTATCTAAAATCAGCTTGTTTTGCATGCTGAGTTTTTTAAAATCTTCCAATCAGCATTTGATTATATCTTACGTTTCTTTTTTACGCGCGATTTCCACTTTAATTTTGCGTCTAGTGTCATTCCCAAGTATTTAGTCTCGTTTGCGTACGGAATTTGTACCGATTCAATATAAATGGGTAGACTGCTTACATTTCTATGAGTGGATTTTGTCTCTTTGAGAAAATACGCCAGGTGAATATTTTCTCGATAGCTCGTTGAAGGCTATTTGTCGCTGACTAAATTAAAAAGTTGTCTACAGCTAACATTGCCGTGTTTCTTGGGTTCTATCGCGAGTGTATAAAAGAAATAAAATTGGGCCAAGAACACTTCCATGTGGAACTTCTGCCGTGATTTCGTTAAATTCGGAGTAATCGTTCCTTTGTTAAGTATGAAGAAGTCTTGCCGCTACATAAGAGCCTAGGATCTCGAAAAATTATTTTTGCAGAGCTTTTTTAAGTTAATATTTTAATCCCGTATGCCATACCTTATTAAAGGCCTGAGAGACGTCAAGAAAAACGCTGGAACAATTTTTGTGTTAATCTAGTTCTTTTCAAGTTCGTTGGTTATTCAGTAAACTTTTCGTAATTGAATGCAATCGCTTTAATATGAATTTTTCGAATATCTTCGAAATTTTTAGTAAAAGTGTATTGGTCTATAGGATATTGTTCATATTCTCCATTATAACCTCAGCTATCTTCCACTGTCGGAGAACGTACACTAGCCTCCGAAGCGTTAATGAGAAAAACAAACTTAATTAGTGTTTTCTGTTTTATTTAAGTTTTTGTATTTCATGACAGAGTTCGACCTGCTGTACTTGTCTCATTTGATAATTGTCATATACCATGGTTGGAATAGTGGCTTCAGTGACAGAGTCGCTTTGCGGTGATGCTTCACGCGAAAACACACGAGAGCACACGTTTTTTTCTCTTCCTTTACGAATCAATATATATTTATTTATATGACATATGATGAAATTTCGACACCCTTTAAGACAGAGGATCGGTCTTCCTTGTCGTCTTGAACCCGAAGGCTGGAATTATGTAAGAATTTTTCTTCTTTTCTGCTCATCTTCCAGCACTTGGCCTCGTATAGCAGAACTGGCAGGATTAGAGTTTTGTCTTTCGAGTTAGTAGACCTACTCCTTAAAACATCTTTATAATCGTCAGTCAAAGTTTTAGTTTACAATTTAAGCAAGAATGTTCATAGCAAATAATTAAAGCAACCGCCCTTCATACATAATTATCGGAAAGACGTACGAAAAGGTGTTTGGACAAGGTACAATAACATTACTAAATTATTCGCATCTAACACACACCTAACTAATAATTCATTCTTTATTACAAACACTGTGAACATAAAGATGTTCTAAAAATAACTTATATTTCCTTTGCCGAAACACAATATTGACCTTAGATACAGACTGGCATCGATTTTTTTATTTGTTTATCTATCAAAGCTTATTGATTGCAAATAGGAACAACCGAGTCGATCTATTTTTAGATATTGAGAATAATGCCAATGAGTTGTATACTTATTGTGTTAGAATAAGTATACAAGTGCGAATATTATGACCATCACACCTTTAGGGAAGAAATCAATAATTTGGTTAGAAGTCTGAGTATGTACAACGGTTTAGGCGTTAAGGATAAGGTGAATTTTAGGATAACACAGGTGACAACGCATACGTAAGAGGCAAACAAAGTTTAAGTAGCATTGAAGTTCGTCATTGAAGAGCACAGAGCACAAGTTTTCACTGTTGACAGAGATCTCATTAAAGTGACTGTTAACTTAGGTACTTAATGAACATAAAATATGAAAGCAAGGCTAAGGCTACGCTGATCTAAGAGTTAAAAAATGTAGGGTTTCCGCCTTAAAGATTTATAATCTCCCCAATGCGGGTCTTCGCCATCATTGAAATACTTTTTAAATTTAATTAAGTGCACGACTGCAACACACGAAACTTTTTCGATACTTGATGTGCATTTTTAATTTTAATTCCCAAATTTGTTTAAATTACTTTTTATTTTCTGTAAAACGGCTATAAAAATTTTAATGTTATTTTGCACATTTGACACTTTTAACATATATATATATAGTTGTTACAAAAAAACAATATCGTTAAATCCGTTTTTGAGAAAACGAATTTAATTTAAATTTAAAAAAATCTTTATATGAAAAAAAATTTGAAAAAAATTATTTCAAAAATCGAAGTACGCAAATTTTTTAAACCTAATATCATAAAAAAAGATTAAATTTGTCGGAATTCCATTAGTAGTTTTTAGGAAATTAGCGATATTAGATATTAATTACCGTTATTCCATTTTTTTCGCCAAAAACTCAGTATGCATATTCCGATATTTTTGTCCCCATCCCATGTATCCTTAGTACAAGAAACGACAGAAATCCGTTGAGCCCTTTTCTAGAAAAATAGTGAATTTTCTATGGCAGGGAACGTTATTTCAAACGTTAGAGTAAAAAATAACCCAAAAACCTTATATACGAACTTCGAAGTAAATTCGTCCAATCGTTTCGTCATACGCCGCCCGGACAGACAGACAGACAACCTAAGAATCAGGTGGAATCTATGTGTTTTAGTGCACGAAAAGGTGTAGAAGTAGATGTAACCCCACGTGTAACCCACAGATGTAACAATTTTTTTAATAATCCTTCTAACGTCTCACATGCCAATTTTTATTGGGTCCTGAGGATAGCACCAAAACGGGTATATACCAATCTAAGTGTGGCGATGAAGAAACTACTCTGCTACGCTGACTCATTGACCTTAACCTAAACATAAGCTCATAATAACGACTGGAAACGCTAAATGAATAAGGGAGGAGGAGTAAGAGCGAACGTCTTATATGTCCTTCAACATTTTGCGGGATAGCAGAACACACCATTTGCGATGAGTTCAGTGAAAAGGAAATAAATATCTAAAATCTTTCAGAATACGTAAAGGCCGTTAAGCAAATAGGGCCAGGACATACATCCCTAGCCTGCCGTCTCCAATTTCGCACTCCAAGCTGTTGAAGGTCTCCTTCTACCTGGTCGCTCCATCGGAGAAGAGCTCTGACTTGGTATCTCCTTCCCTCTGGTATGGCGTCGAAGACTTTACGCGCCGGTGCATCATACACTCTACATGGCCCAGACATTTTAACCGCTGGCTAAGGATATTTTTTAACTAGGCTTGTGTCGCTGTACAGCACGTTTAACTCCTTGTTGTAACTTTCTCGCCAAACATTGTCTGGTTGGTCAACGCATACAGGACCATAAATCGGTCGTAGAACTTTTCTCTCGATTACAGCAAGGGGGGCTTCAGCTGGCTAAGACTACGGTTACAGTGGATGCGTATTCTGACGAACATACAAACATAACTGATGTACGCCTCAGAACAAAGAAAACGGTAGGTTCTTATGGAGCTGTTGTTCGTCAGAATACGCATCCACTGTAACCGTAGCCTAAGAGTCCATACTTCTGCACCATATAGCAGGACCGGGATGATGACTGTTTTGTGAAGCGTCTCCTTGGCTCTTTTCGATAGGGCTTTGTTCCTTAACCCATATGTAACGGCTCGAAAACTGTCCATTCAAAATTGTTGAAACTTTGTGTGCGAGCCAATTTTGAGTCAGAATACCCGCAAAAAAAAATTGGAGTCGTACCTGACCAGGGGTACCGTGGAGGTGGTGGTCGAGATCTCGACCAATAGTACCATACGATATACAAAAATGCAAAAGTGAACCAAAAATTCAGAAATAATTTTTTTAATATTTTATTAGATAAATAGATTCGATTATAGAATAATTAAATAAATATGGTAATGGAAAATCGTTATTTTATATGCTGTGGAATGAATTAAAACATTTTGTGTGTAATGCAACATCGCATTTGCTGCACTTGAATGACGCATGTTTGTGGCAGACACGACAACGAAGTTTTTTTGCGCTGTGAATGATTCCATGGTCGGTTCTATCGCGGCGAATATCGTTCAACGCGACCTTTTCGCTTATTTTGGTTGCATTCGGAGTCTTCGGGATTCCACTTCTCTCTTGGGGCAGCAAGCATTCGGTTACGTAAACACGGAAGTCTAGTTGGCTCATGATGACACATTTTTTCTTCTTCGTGTCTTGATTTATGTGGTCTTCGTGTCTGCGCAGCATACAATGAATTTTCCATGCATTTACCATTGCTGCATCAAATGCATTGGTCAACAATGGCCAGTACCATTTCTTGCCACGAACGTGGATGCGATAATTATTCATTGCATTGTCGAAAAGATCGACACCACCCATGCGCTTGTTGTATGCCTTGAGAATTTGAGGCATTTCCACGGTCGTCATTTTTCGAGTTTTTCGGTCCCAACGCTTTACTTTTTGCATTGGCTCGATCGCTTCGTGGTTGGATGCGACAGTGACGACAGAGTCGTCGTTCCATCGAGCCATCAAAATCTCATTCGTCTTATCGAAGGAGTAGTCCAATGAACCGCGGTTTTTCTTTTTCATTGTTCGAACTTCCATAAGTGTGGCACCGTTGGTGCGATTTTCCCGAATAGTATCGGTGGCGAAATAATGTAGCGAAGACAGCCGACACATCAATTTATGCGATGTGAAAAAATTGTCGAATGCAACGCAATGTTGCAATGGATTCGCCGCATTGCTCATCAGCTTCAGAACGACGGTTTCTCCCAATCCACAGTCTGCATATTCTGGATCTACAGACGCCGTGGCACCGCCGAATGGCATGTATACGTACAAATACCCGTCCGAAGAGCACAAATTCCAATATTTAAATCCAAAGCGAATCGGCTTTCCCTTGATGAATATTTTGCACGAATGACGACCGTAGTATGCAATCATCTGCTCATCAATAGATAGATTGTGCGTAAGCACACCAAACTGCAAACCTTTCTTATTCAGCAAATTGTTGAGGGGGGAAACTTTTGCAAATTTGTCGTTGATGTCCAAATAGCGGAAATGTCTTGGCTATAAAGTTTGATCCGATTACAAACCGAAATAAATTTACAGTGCATTTTTGTATATCGCATAGTACTATTGGTCGATATCTCGACCAGCTACCTTCTCCGCCCAACTAGCCCATGACGAAAGATCGCGATTCGTGCCCAAACATTTTTTTTTTGTAAAACAGGCATGGAATAGCTATTGTTTGCGGGCGGTCATTCCGCTGCTGTAATTTTCCTATTTTTCCAGAATATTTCTTTTTATTGTCCAAAAAGGTGTTTTGCAGTTTTCCGTAAAAGACCACGCAAAAATCTAAATCGTGAAAAACGCAAAAACAGGTCGATTAGATATTAAACCAAACTATCGAAACTCATATTCTACCAGGTAGATCGATTTTCCCGCTCGCCTACGGAAAATGACAAAATTGCTGGTCGATATATAGACCAGCCGTTACATATGGGTTAATTGCTTATTTAGCCTAAAGAAACACCGATTAGCAAGAGTTATTCTACGTTTGATTTCCGCGCTGATGTTGTTTTCCGCGATTTACAGAAGTGCCCAGGTTAACAAACTAACTAACTACCTCAAAGTTATACCTATTTATTGTCATGTTCTGACCAAGTCGGTGGTGGGATTTGACTTTTTTGGATGAAAGCATAGGGTCAGGACATGTTTATATTCCTGAATGCAATGAATTGCTTGAGCTGGAAAAACTCTCACGCTAGCATGGGTTGGAGAAGTGTTATTAAATTCGCGGTTCATCGCACCTCGAAATTCGCAGTCACGCAAAAGATTAGTAAAGTAAGATGAAAAGAACTAGTTGCGAAATTGATCTAATAATATGTGTATTTGGTCATCTTTACATCTTCGTTATAACAAGCAACAGCATTGCAGCTACACAGTAACGTTAGTCATGAATTAACAAAGCACGACGTAAAATAAAATAAAATACCTCCTTTAGTAAGAAAAAAAAACAAGTAAAATTCTCATATTTCATAGCTTGATCTTCTGACTGAAGGTTGATTATGCCTTCAATGATATCTCCATTTACATCCTGTCACATATATGCTCTGCGCAAAAGAACGACAATCTCATATTCATATTTTGAGCTTTGCCTGGAACAACAAACAATGCCACCGCAGTTGCAGTGGTAGACAAAATCCATAAGTGTCATATAAACTTAAATTTAGAAGAAAAAGAAAATCCCACTGCAAAATAGGACAAAGCCAAAGGCTACAATCTAAAATAAAAGGAAAAGGCCAAATGGATTTGAGGAATAAACGAATGAAATTTTTCTTCAGACATATATTTGGACACCACCAGCAGTAGTAGCAGCAGGATATGAAAATAAAAAGGAGGAGCAGTGGGAATCCATCCCCCATCCCCATTGTGCTTATAAAACCAAAGATGATGATGCACAAGAATACCAGCGGCAGCAATGCAAAACGTCGCAATTGATACCAACTCCAGATGAACTTGGTTGACCGTATTCATACATAGCCAGAAAGAAAGCAGAAGAATAGTATTCCTTCTTATTCCACGGCGGCACAAAGGATATCTCATAAACACTCCTATGCTTATCACATAAACTTGCAAGCGAAACATACCTACACCCAAACTCATGTAGTTAGAGTAAAAATATAAATTTATAGCATCGGACTCGAGGAGATTGTGCAACAGAAGCTGACAAATACACACGGATACATAGCATATATCCTTCGAAGAATAAGGACACAAAAACTCTCCTCAAGATGGTATGTTGCTCTTATGGGAGTTGAATCCCCGTTATCAGCCGCCCAAACACACACACACACCCAGTCGACTCTCGAACACTTTCTGACATAAATAACCCTCTCACACTTGTCAAAATTGCGGTTACGATTCGTTTAAATGCAAATTGAAAATTGTATTTCCCACTATCGGTTTGTTGTGCGAGGAAAACTTTATTTTTGAATTTTCCTCTTGGGGCTTTTGCATTCTTCTTGGTCGTCAGTTTTTTTTTGTTGAACTCAAATCTCGAATGCTGGTCCGGTCTGGCCTCATTCTTGTTGTGCTGCTGGTACTCAGGGCGGCTTCTTCTGCTCAACTCATCCTTTCTAAACTGCCAAAGTTTGTTTACTTCAGTTTTGCCAGTTTTCCCAGTGCCACATACGCTTAGAGGGTTAAATCTAAGAAATAAGTACTTGGACGTGTGTACTGTTATTGTTGTTGTTGCATGCAACCCGCGCCTTTGGCTACTACTGGGATGCATCGCATCATTGTAGGTGCTCCTCTCATCCTCACTCTCATCTTTCTCAACTGATATCTACACACATGACTGCGATGCTTGTTGTTCTCTTTTTGATTAAATTCAAATTCAATTTCAGCAAAAAGATACAGAAAAGGTAGGTATACGATGATAGTTTGCTTGCAGTGTTATGTGGTGGTTGGGTTGAGTCTAGGAGGACGATGACGACGACTACGACTGACTGAACGGATAAAAACTACGAAACACTTTGCAAAGCTATGAATCTTTGATTTTGTGTGTCAGTTTCGATCTGATGCTGAGATATGATATTGGCAATGACGTTTCCTATTCGTGCCGTCGTCGTAGTCGGTGGTGTGCAGTTCTTTATTATATATTGCTTTGCAGAGTGTACTAAAATATGAAAAGGGAAACGTACCTACGCTCGTTTATTGAAAGTTTTTGTTATAAATATCGAAAATTTCGCTAAATTAGATTCGAATTGGAAAACTAAATTTGACAGATATTTGCACTGCTGAGAAATGTAAAGCAGTTTTTCACTGCGATTTGCTATTTGATTGAGCTATGCAATTCGAATGAAATGAAATTGAAAATGGAAAGAAATGAATTGATGTATTCATCGATACCAGGCAGTGGTACCAACCTACTTTGTGCGTGTGGTGGGTTACTTAATATTAAATTTTGTACTGAGACGAATTGGAACATGCTTCTAGTTTTAAAATGCTTAAACAACTGAAAACCAATGTTATAACGTTGCAAGTAGAAAACCATTGTCTTAGTATGTTTAAGGGATATTCCATTACACGTAAGGAAATGTACGTGTTTTTTTCCCGGGGGATCTGCATTTTTAAAACACGAAGGAATAACCAAAATGATGTTGACATTTTCTTCCATCTTGACTCTTGTAATAGAGTTTGTCCTGACACTGCCTTCAACTGCTTATCGTCAATCGCTTATCTTGATCGCTTATGTTAGTTAGCTCATAAAACTACCTCACCTATAATACCAATTCTGCGGTGTTAAGCAGAAAAGTCCTACATCTATATGCACTCGTTATATTAAGCGGTTTCGCATTATATGTAACTAAATACATTGGGATTCAATAAATTCATTAAAAAATTTTAACTAAAATTATGCGGCATAGAAAAAAATAAAACCAAAGTAAGTAAGTTTAGTAAGAACGAGAAAAACAATTGTTTGTGCCTTAAAAGCACAATATGAAGTAATGTATATTACATTCTGATTTTTGGTGTTCGGTGTTTGTAAGGCTTTGAGATTTAGAAAAACCCTTTCTGAGGAATAAGTTGTGACAATTTCAGCGGCAATAACGGGTGATCCAAGTAGAGATACTTTTTTCAATAGCCTTTTTTGACAGATCACGTGTGAGTCGTGTCATGCTGTCATATTACTTTTGTTTAGTATTGTTTGGCATTTCATAATGGAAAAATTTACGCGTGAACAACGTTTACAAATTGTTCAACTTTATTATGAAAATTCACGTTCTGTGAGGAATGTGTTTCGTGCACTCCGCTCAACTTATGGTCAACATAATCGGCCTACTGAGCGTACTATTCGCAACACCATCAAGACGGCGCCACTTCCCACACATCGCATCAATCAATGGACTTATTAAGAGAACATTTCGGTGAGCACATAATTTCACGTTTTGGGCTGGTCGATTGGCCACCAAGATCGTGTGATATCACACCGTTAGACTTTTTCCTGTGGGGATATGTAAAGTCAAAGGCTTATGCCGACAAACCCGCTTCGATTCAGGCCTTGGAGGAAAACATCACGCGTGTCATTCGCCAGTTACCAGTCGAAATGCTCGAACGAGTGATCGAAAATTGGACTCAACGGATGGACCATCTGCGACGTAGCAACGGCCAACATTTGATATACACAATCTTCAAAAAATAAGTGCCAAAGAATGTTCTCTCAAATGATAATAAACATTCTCCATTCAATTTGAATTTTCTGTGTTTTTTTCTTTAAAAAAGTGGGGAACCTCGAAATGGATCACCCTTTACCTAGCGGCAGGGAAGATTATATTGAAAAATACTAGCGAAAAGATTGTAAGTCATTGAAAAGTGCGGGCGATTTTTTCAACGAGGAATTGCTACGAGTACAAATGATCAACAGTATAGCAAAATGTAAGTGACTGGAAAGGTTAGGTAAGGTGAAGCAGGGTGTGGTGAAAACGAAGATATCAACCAACACTAGGTACCAACACGGTACCATCGACATCCCTGGCGAACCAGATGAATTCACAATTAAAAAGGCAGGAAAACCTTAACAATTTCTCTGGTAAAGCAACAAATTTTCCTGCAGAAACCCAGAATACCTTGAACCTAGAAGTCAATGGGTTTGAAATAAGTATTTCCTATAATATGTTCTTCTGCTGCGCGCTATTGCCTCATATTCACACAGTATATGTGTTACGTCTTGAACAGCATGCAAATATCTCCATATATTCGATAAACCAAGCTTCTGTCCGTGTTTCCGCAGTAGATAGCGCTCTGTCAGAATTCCCACTATTAAGCTAAGCTTATCCCTGCTGAATTTTAGTTCTTTTTTTATTGAAAAGTTGCCATAGAGCCTTAAACACCCTGTGTCCCTCAAGACTAACCACCTTAGTTTGCCAGACCTCAATATTGCCCTTACTATGCAGAGGGGAGATTGGATGTCTGCCACCTCACTATAAACGAGTAGCCTTCCTATTTTTGCAAGCTCATCCGCCTGCTCATTTCCCTCAATACCGCAGTGTCGTGGCACCCAGCACGGTCTAACTCGGTTCTGACTGCATATTGCTTCTCAGAAGATACCACAACCTGTCAAAACCATCAGTAAAAATCGCAATTTCGTTCGATCTGATTATTCGTTTCGCTGCCAATCCTTCCTCTCCGAACAATATTACATCATACGGAATATCGAAGTCAACCAAGGAAAACTCTGCCATATACTGTGAGCGAAAAAAGACCTCTTAGCTGAAACTTACGCTTTATACCGCAGTAATACAGATTGTACGTACAGATCATCATAACGCTGTTAAATGTACAAAATATTTGAGGAAAAATTGACAGCAGTTGAGATGAAGATGCTTCGCATGACAGCTAGATGAATAAAAATAAGAAGTTAAAATACGATTCATATTTTTAAAAGAACCCATCTAAAAAAAAATGGACCACGACCGGCTCAGTTCGTGTGCTTTGATGAAATGGTGTTGATTAGCAATGCCGTTTTGACGAGGTTCGTAATCCTTCATATGAGTATTTTTAATTTTGTCGTGTATACTAAAGAGAAATTTATTGCGATCGTGTGGAAATTTCGAACTCAAACTGAGTATGAGGTATGATGTTAAGACTATAGAGAAGTCCAATGCCGTCTGTCAGTCTGTCTGTCTGTCCGCGATCTGTTTGGTGAAACGGTTACAAAAATGTTTCATAATCAGGTATCACTGATCGACTCAAAAATGTTTTCAAGGATTTTGGTTTGTTTTTGTACTTTGGTTAGGCCCGAGAATACTGCATAATTAGTTTTTGAACAAAAATTCCGAATAATGGTTATTTATAAAAACGACAACATCTCAAAAACTAAATTTATTTCGTCTTTCATATTACCGATGTAATTAAATTTTAATTAAATTCGTTTTTTCAAAAATTGCTGAAACAATTTTGATAAATTTTTGTATTTTGAACAATTATATTAAATGTGTCCAATGTGCAGGATTACATCAAAATATTTAGAGCCGTTTTTTGAGAAGTTTAAAATTGAATTTTTGAGTTGCATACTTTTTGTATGTTATTTAAATCCTTTGATGTGAGCCCGAGCTCTGTTGAATCATTACATAGCTTTGCATCTACCATTATACATACCCTTTTGCTAAAATTGTGGCCAGAAAAATATATTTCAATTTGCTATACTTTTGCATTGCAAAGCATAAAACGAAAACTTGGTGGGCAATTACATTTGATTATAGTGAATGGAGGAGAATGTAAAACCGCGAATTTTTAGGCTATGCCAAAAGTTGGATGTGCCCTTATAAGGCACATGGACCCATCTTGAAGAAAAGTAAAACGCAAACTGCCTTTAAAAGCCCACCGAGCGTCCCAGAAATGTTCAAAAGGATAAGCTGCAGTTTCTCAGGCAGAGACTCCTTAGGTCGGGAATTCGTTCAATGAAAATTAGTAGTAAAGTTGCCGTAAAATGTTAAAAATTACGTTTCAAACACTCCTTGATATTTTACCCGCTAACTACTTCAGTTGCAACTCATGTCGAATATTCATGTTGCTTTGAGAAACTTGTGTGAGTCAATAATACTCAAAAGGACCTTGTAAAATCCTTTGACATATATAACGCAAATATATTCTAATTCATCACTATTTGAATGCAGTCAAACAAAACTCTTAATCGCGAGTATGTAATAAGCACCATATAATTCCCGATTGACTTCTCCTCCCATTTCAACCTTTCTTTCGACTCAGTTATACAGAAAAACAAGTTACAAGGCAAAATGCGCGTTCAAAAGGGAAAAAAAACATTTCTGCTTATAGACACTTCATATAGGTTGTTTGTGGATGGAACCTTTGCAGTAAAAGCAAATTAATAAACTCAAACGTCCTGCTCTTACCTCAAACAGAACTTAAAAGCCAAAAATTAATTGCGTTTATGTGAAATTCTTCTACCGAAAAATATATATGTACAAAAAAACTGAGAAAAAAAAATGCATCACCAACTCACTCCTCCAATTATAGAAAATAAAAATAAAAATGAAAATAAGTAAAAAGCCAAATAAAAGTGGGTAAAGTAAAACCACTTCAGAACCCAACTGCGACGATTCCACCCACTCACCCGGATGCTGCATGCACCAAGGGGAAAACCTTATGCAAATTTAAATTAACTTCTCCCCACCATAAGTACTTAAGTATAAGCTAGTTAATATGAATGTATGACGGGAAGTAGGAGGCGTGTGTGAATGTCGTCATGTGCCCGAATGTGAGAATGCATGCATTCATTATATTGTGCATCTAATATTTTTCGATGGTTTAAGTTTTCTCTTTTCATTTTTTTTGAGTTGAAATAAAGAGACAGAGGGAGAAATTGGAAAGGAAGGCTTTGAGACTTGGAAATAAATTTTATGCCCGCCAATAGCGATGGGGAATTTTTGGTAGGTTTTGCGTTTTGTAAGTAGTTTTTGGGTGGAAAAATATTCAAAATAATGGAGAGGCCGAGTTAGTGCCGCGCGTGGTCTTATGTGTGCAATTTATTTTTTTTTTAGTACGAATGAGTGGGTAGCTAGCGACCCGAACGTACTTTTTTTCCAGTTAACTGAGTTGTAAAACGTAAAAAGTAAAAACAAGAAAAATGTTGAGGGTGGCAGGGTGGCAGGGGAGTTTCTGCAGTTAATATTTATTATAGCTATTTGGAGTGGAAATAAGGTTCTAATTAGGTGCTCGAAAAACCATCAAGGCGTCTAATAATCTTTATTTGCCAACTCAAACAGGTCCTAATCTCCTGGAGAAAATATACCAATGCTTGTTTTTGCTTAATTTTGTATGGAGTTGATGTAGTGTAGCGAATACAAAGTCGCTATATCAGCTTTAGCGGTTGCGAATCAAAGGATCTTTGATTGCAATGTTGGCTGGGGGATTTGAGGACTTGAGAACGCCCAGAAGCAGTTGTTTTTCATAGAAGTATTGATTTTAATTCGTAGGTCTAACGTGAACGAAAAGTGACAGCTTATGAGTTGAAACCTTATTTTGAACCCTTTTTTCATTTTAAATCTTTCTTCTTGCCGAGGAAGGAATGAGTGACGTTGCGGTGATTCTTCGCCATTTATCAAACTTAGGTACTATAGTTCGTTTTAGCCTTCCTTGGAAGGCACTCAACCCTTCCCGGTTTTTTTCGAGTTAAAATATGGGATAACCTTGTACAGAACATATGACATGTCCATCGGTCCACAGACTGATGGGCACTGATTAGAAAATCACTATCACACCACATTCCAATAGTTTGAGAGTTTAAAAATTTGAAAAACTAGTTGAAGCGTACTATACCTACTAATGGTCCATATACATTTTTGTAGGTAAATCCACGTCATCCTGATTTCGATACAGATCTTCTCTACCCATCCAACGTTTCTGATAGTCTTGGCAAAAAATCATCTTCTGGAGTTGAACTTCTTAATTGACTTCGGCTTGGGCAGTAAGTTATGTGGTGAAAAATATCCTCTCGTTTTTTTGTCATTAGCGAAGCATCAATACAATAACGTAGGGTAGAGGTAACGTGTAACCGTTAAACGGTCCCTCATAAAAGAACCGGGAGGTTACAATTCGCGTACTAGGAAGACATAGGTTTCAATAGAATGACTAAGCGGCCTATAGTTTCAAAGTCTTCAATATAAATATTGAATCGATGGTATGTATTACTACCAGGGAGTGGCCAAACATCCCAACACGGATCTCATGTATAATTATTTGATTTTTCGAGACCAGTCTGAATCCATTTTACCTACCGTTACCTGCTTTACATATAGATCGAATTCGATCGTTATCTTGTCTATCCGCTCTGCAGTTGCTTGGAATAAAGCGAGTTTTATCCCGAAGTCAACGGATGTAACTAAGTAGTGATACTCTCTAAGCCTTAAAGCTGTTTGAGATGCTCCAAGTTTACCAATGGATAGATTTAAGTCAGTGCGGATTTTAGGGCCCCGTGATGAATATGCAAGCTGGTCTTTTAACGCGGTCCATGGCATTGGGTGCGTTTTTTTGGGAACGCTGGCCACCATTTCACCATGCAATAGACAAGATAGGTTTGGCCAACTAAAACCAGTAAAAATTTGGACAGAATTTTGCACTTGAAACTTTTTTCTTTTTGAGTATATGGCGACCGTCGCTTTCTTCAACGTTTGCAAATTCACCACTAACAATTCGTTTCACATTACCAATGTTTTCGAAATATGCTTTTGAAAAATCCTTCCTCTAGTGTTTGCCGTCAAGTTTCGTTCAAGAATAGGGTTAAAAAATGAGACAGAGGTCCTTTAATAAACATGCATGTAAAAAGCTGACTACCTATAATGGTTGCGGCGCACAAGGTCGCCGATTTTATTGACCTTCTCACTACGTATGAAGAAAAGCATCGCGTGTTGACATACAGCTTCTAGGGGAAAATGGATAAGAATCTAAAGCAGGTGCTCCCCAAGGGTGTTAATCTTAGAAAATTGGATTGGGCGCATTACTTCCATTTGGAAACAATATAGGAGTGGTTTGAGAAATTGGCTGAACAGTACGAAGAAGTTACTCTTTTGAATATGGGCACAAACTCCGAATTGGCTTACAATGCCAACACCAAAGCGATCTCTAACAAACTATTGAGGTCCACAGATTCTAGAATCCAGAAATTGGCAAACAACTACAAATGGATTATATTTCCATCGGTACATCCAAATTGATACTCATTTGCAACCGACCACATGTGGAGAAAGAATCGCCAGTTGTTTGCTGTCTGTCGAAGTGTCGATCTCAACCGAAACTATCGATTTCATTAGAAAGAAACTGAATCTTTTGCACCCTTGACATACCAATAACAAACACGTTTCAGTTGCGGGGTCCGCCAGACAGTGAAGATTTATTCATTCGTCCAGCTGAGGAAATTTTGCCTACCGGAGATGAGGCGTTTGCAGCTTTTCGGAAAATCGCCGAAGAAGCCAATGCAAGGAGTTACTGCAAGTCCGTATTAATAAAAATGTTGTTAAAGAAAACTCCTGACCGGCTACTAAATTTTTCCATGTGACAACTAAAGAAAAGGTTAAGAACTGACTTCAGTCCTTTAACTACAAAAAATCTGATGCAAATACAAATTAATTAAAGCAACTAAAAATTGTTTTAAAAAATATCTTAAGGCTCTCTTTAATCAAGTCTTACAAGAAATGCAAACCAAAAATTCTTATGGTAACTCCTCAAAAACTTCCCTGCCTATTCGCTGTTACTTGAAGAACTGAAACAAAAAAAAATGTATCCGCCTAGTGAAGCCGCCCTCTTCTTTTACAGGAAACACATTCGTACTTTGATTGCGGTGGCAGATAGACATTTCGTATGGAACGGAACTGAAAACCAAAAATTGTCGGTCTGATTAATGATGGTCCCTTTATCATTTAACTATCTCCTTAGATAGGTCCTGCACCACATTCACATAAGGATCGCATTTTTTTATGTTTTCTTCGCTCCCATCTATCCATTTGCCTATCCTTTTCAGTATTTGTGTTTTTTTTTTCTTTTTTTTCTTGTTCGCTCAAAAAGACTGATGATGATCGAAATCAGTAGAAAGAACATTTAGTCAGGCATGCAATTAATCAAGTACCATTGCTACTAGAGAGATACCACAGCGCGCCCGCTAACCCAGCCACTACCAGCTACCACTCCCAATCTTCAGCGAAAAAAAAAAACACACTTCAAGATACTATTATACTCGAAGTGTGTTCCTCTTCAAAGTATGGTAGAAGGCGAATTGAACAAGTTCTAGCGCTGCTGCCTACTATAACGCTTAGGTCAGCAGGAGTAGGTATAGTGATGGGACCAGCCAGAGGCTGCTGATTTAAGCGGAGACCATGCCGGTGCTACGGGCAAACCTTTAAAGGAAGCATACAGATAATCTTGGGCAGTTTTTGAATTTTGTTTTCATTTCCATGTACGATGGATACCCATCTACTCTTCCTCAACGGAAGTGAATCCAATTTCTATTTTTTCGTTCTTTCGTTTTTCCATTTGTGTGTGTTGCTCTCGCCTCGGAAAAGTCATCATGTGCACATAAAGAGTCGAAGTTAAAGTGGGTGGACAGCAAGTTAAGAGGGTAAACCAAGAACCAAGAACCACAGGCCTGCCTACATACATCTATGTACGGTTTTTTTTTTACTATTTTCATTCTATTTTGTTGATTATGGCATAAATAGAGAGTTTGCGGTTTATTTTAATTCGTTCGTTTTAGTTTGGGTATATTTTTTTTGCCGACATCTCGTCGTACAACGGAAACAGTTAGGACCATGAACGAAGGCTGTGCTGCATGCATTCTGGGCTTCCGTTTTAATTGAATTTCAAATGGAGTTAATAGATTCGCTTAGAATGTTGCAAGAGGGCCAACTCAAATGCATTTATAAAAAGAAGAGAAGAAAAATGTCGAAACAAGAAAGGAAATACTAGAAGGAAGATTTTATTGGCGATTTTTCAAAAGCCCCTTTCTGTTTCCTTTTTCGGCTTTTACATGCAATATACAATTTTTGCCCACAATCTGGATTTTTATTTTATTTTTGGTTTTGTACGGCTTTGTTTGGAATATTGTTTAGCTGGCTGTTTCTTTTTTCCACCGTATTTATTTTGTGCAAATCCTAATTGCATATTCAAAGTGGAATGCGGTTGAGATGCGGTATGCAACATTGGGTGAATCTTTGTTTTTATTTGTGGAAGCCTTTTAAGGAAGGTGAAATAAATTTTTTCTCGGATCTTTTAAGCCAAACGAGTTTAGCTTTTGCAGATTCAAATCTGACTGAATTGGTGATTTTGATTTTAGAATAAGCTCGGTGGATTTGCAAGAACATGAAAAGGAAAAGTATGGAAATAGGTGGAAGGGAAATTGAGTGACTTATGTACGGTGGTCTTAGATTGATTTGCCCGATACTGTCATCAGTGTTTCTATTGACGGCGAAAATACCAATTTGAGATTGGGTCGAGTTCGGTTAAGTAGCATCCCGCTCTAATAGGCCCAATGAGATCGCTGTGAGAACTAACAGACTCACAGTTTTCCGGTATACAAACAATGCAGACACTACTTTATCACACTCACACCATTGCGTTTAAGGTACCTCTCAATTTGCGTTTATTCAATTTACTACAACATTTTCGTTAAGTTCTAAGTGGTCTATTTTGTATGTACATGTATAGCCTTATGAATGTCAAAAATCATTGGCGTTCATCCTTCTAGGTTACTCGACATTGTCGAGCCATAGCGATGAATGTGGAAACTACTAAAGATTAGATTAAAATACATCAGAAAGTTCATAAAAACAAAGCTTCCAAGTATTGTGTTAGTTGTATGACAGATTCCTTGGCAGTGACAGAGAAAGGAATGTTTTACTTAGTTTCTCATCACCACCGTCTCTTCTGTCGTTAACCTTGGTATTTGCTTCCATTGAATAACAAAAAAAAAATGAGGCGTTAACGGCCTAAGGCCTAGCTTCTCCAAATGCTATGTTTACGTATATATACTGTTGGCGCGATTTTAAGAAGCTTTTGATGTCAGTTACTTTCTCTTGGATATTCGTCAGTCTTTTCCTTAATCTTTGTCCTCCATTGTGAGGGCTCTTTGAAAGTTATGAACAGCAAAAGTGCGTACCAACTACTATACTTACTGCAGAAGTTTGTTGCTCCAGCTCGCATGAAGACAGTTGACAGTTTCTTTTAATTTCTTCATACTCGGTATTCTTTCGTCCTCAAAGGTAGTTGTAAAATCTTCCTGGAAAGATTATGAAGACGCTGTCATCACCAGTTTGTTTGAAATGAGACTCTTACTCACTTAAATCACTTTCCTTTATAATAGTTGCAAGCAAATTTATTTGTTAAAAGTTGTATCCTTGTCAATGTTGTTTTCTTTTCTACTATACCAAGAGGAATGACTGGAAATCCGTTAACACCTAATCATTCCTCCGACCCTATCAGGGAAACCTAAACTGATTCGGAAGTGTGTTTTTTAAGATATAGACTGACTAGCACTGCGACCTATGAGTGTTTAATAAGTGTTTTGGTCTGGCGACATTCCTAGGTCTTTGATGAACTTTACGATTGTTAAGGCCAGTAATTTGACAAAGAATTTGTTGAAGAATTTAAGCCTCCTTAGGATGATGATTCGAAAGGCTTCACAACGTTAAAATCTGCCCCACAGTCAAATTTACCTTTCCGAATTGCCATGAAGAACCACACTAGAGAATCTTTCAACATTACTTTCATTATGTCCAAATAGTAAAAAATTTTTTTAGTTAATAATTAGTTTTTTAAATATTAGTCCACAGAGCATAAAAATGAAAACCCTCCAGCTTGGAGTCACTCATGGATTTGGAGTAGGTGCGAGGTTAGGTGTATGCAAAATTAATCCATAGCTTCTAGCGACCCCTAACTGTGCATTCTTAAAGCATTAGTTTTTTTTATAACTTACGCGCACAGAAGGAATTCTGAATACCCTTATAATGAAGTGACCGGCGATTAAAAGAAAATTTGTACATATAAATAAAAATACAAATACAAGCAGCGGAGTTGCAGGGAGGTAGTATGCCCCTCCACTCTCGTCTATAAATATTCCCATTTTTATGCATTGTTGATTTACATTTACTTTACATTTGGCGGTGCTTACAGTTTGGGGGTGGACTCAACCAAGAAGCCAGCTCGGTCCCTCGCCCGCTGCCTCCAGGTATGCACACGAAGTTGGTAGAGGTCATTCTCCAATACTGCGAGCCAACTAAGGTGGGGTCTTCCTCTGCTGCGTTGTAAGTCAGAGGTGGATTCAAAGACTCGTCGGGCTGGTGTGTTGTAGTCCATATGCTTCAAATGTCCCAGCCATCTCAGCCGTTATATTTTTAGCTCCTTGATCAGGTCAGCGTCGGTATATAGCCAATTTATTTCGTAGTTAAATCTTCTTCACCACACTCCATTGTCACAAACTGGACGGAATATCAACCAAAGAATCTTTCTCTCAAAGCATCCCAGAAGGTTTTCATCCACTTTTGACAGGGTCTATGCTTCTGCACCATACATCAGGACCGGGATGATTAAGGTCTTATATAATATCTCCTTGGTTTTATAAAAGAGGCACTTCACTTCTTAGATGTCTTCTTAGAACGAAAAACCAGCGATTGGCAAGAGTGATTCTTCGCTTGATCTCTACGCCGATTTCATTTTGCGAAATGATAGTGGAGCACGGGTAGGAAAAGCCTTAAACTACTTCCAAGTTACATCTGTCCATCGTGACGGTTTGTCGAAGTCGCCGATGTTCAGAGCCCTTTCTTGTTGACAGCATATACTTCGTTTTGTCCTCATTAACAACCAGACCCATCTTCGCCACCTCCGTTTCGATGCTTCCAAATGCGACACTGACAGCTCGTCGCGTTCTCCCAATAATGCCAATATTATCAGCAAAGGCAAGTATTTTAGACACGTATCTGCAGCCAAATTCTTATATGCTTTGACAGGCCCGGCAGCCTTAATCGACTTTAGTTTAGATAGTTTAGATATTGCTATATACCTGTCAATATTGCATGGTTCGCTCTGTCTGACAGCGGAATTTGTGTTCTATTAGCCGTGCAGAAGTGTTTTTCCACATCATCAGCACCGACTCTACAGGTTTCTGCTCGGTTCTTGTTACCCCCAACAGGTTTTTTTTACCTTTTGGCAAAACTTCTGAAATTATTCCTGGAGTAGCACTTCGATCGAGAGTAGCAAATTTTCCTCGAAGAAGAAAAAAATAAGCCTTAGGTTTTCTTAAAATTTTCCTCATTAAATTCTAATCTTGGCAGCATATTAAGGTAGGGTAAACTTAAAGTCTTAAATTTATTGCATCCAAAAAACAATGTTTTCTTTTGGGGTTGAAGTTGAACACTAATAAAAATCATACTTGCAATGCTTAAACCACAAAACTTTCCTTCTTCGGCTTTTGTATCAATGACAAACTTCCCTCGGTGAAATGATTACATATTCAATGTCGCCAAGATCATCGCAGCGAAGTATCGGCTGTTTTTTTTAAGCGGCGCAGTTAATAAAACACCACTTCTTATCTGGCAACAATTTAGAAGGCATTTATTCACCCCAAGCTTGAGTGCATAGCTTTTATCTGGTACAGGTTTAAGGCTTCCATTATAAGTACTCGTTCAACCGCAGTATACCCAACCCATGCCAGGAATGCTCATGAATTAACCTCAATTCAGAATATTGTAAGCTATAGTTCCACAGTCTTATTAACGTAGAAAACAATTTCGGGCTTAACAACCCATATGACTTCACTTACCTTCTCTGTCGTGGAATGTACATTTTTGAAAATGCGTTATACAAACTCCATATATCAATTTACACTTAAAAACATGTCACCGAGTAACCTTGTAAAGATCAACAAACAGCTACAAACAATTATATTCACGACAATTTGCATTTGAAATTTTCCAGCAGCTAACTATAAAGCTTTCTATAAATTGCTGCGACAAGAAATAAATACCAACGCATGGATGAAGCAGCTCTCTTCAGTTATATGATTTAGGATAACATTTCATGACGCCCATCTGTTATTTAATTTTCTTAAAAGCGCCGCGGTATCTCCGCTTCCCTGGACTGCCAGCAGCATCACATCGGTACACCAAAGCGCGCAACATGTATCTATCCATCCTGGTCGACGACGCTTGAGCGTAAATCTTCATAAGAAATAAATGAGTTCGTCGTTGAAATATTTATACCCAAAATGAGAAATGGCAATGAGTTAAGCGTATCGTATATTGTACACATCTGTATGGATTTTTTTACTGTACAATTGGAGAAAGGACAACCATCACCATCAACGGACTGAAAGGACCTTTGTTTCAATTTCAACTCGAATCCAGTTGAGGAAGTGTATGTTGTTTGATATTCTTAAATATTTAACATCCAAAAAGAGAAAAACCTTTTATTTTTTGTTTGGATATTCTCTGCAGTGCAATTTGTTGTGTGAAGCAGAGTTGCCTAGTGAAGTTGTGTTGGATCTTTGGGGAATTATGGTCAAGGTGAAGGAATTTAGTTATTTGAGTGGCGTCTTTGTTCGAAAATCTAAGGTTTTTTGAAGGTGACTACTAACTTATCACTTAGAAATTTTATAATCGATCCATAGTAGCTAGGCACAGGCAATCTCAGTTGAAAAGCTGACATACAATAAGTAGCCCAGGCACACTCAAAATCAGCATATAGAATCTTGTTCGCCCAACTCTTGAGTATAAATTTAAAAAAAATATTTAGAAAGCATATTTAAAGCTTCCTACAAGCTACTTCGCGTCAGTTTCAAAGACATTTCTTTCCTAAAAATGATGCACTAAAAATGTTGACCTGCTTTAAAGTTCTTCGCAGTCTTTTGCTAACAAAATCCATTCTATTAGCTTGGGGTCTATCAGCACTTCTAATTCAAACATATCACAAGTACCTCATTAACCCTGTTGTAACTTGTTGTCACTTTTTTATACAATCAATTGTCAGCGCCTGCCTTTTTAAAACACGACTTGATCTTTGCTACAATTTAATAATAGGGCGTTATTCAGGTGAATTGACAAAATGTTTGGTTTATGACCTCTGCCAGTGATCAAGTTGATTTTCTGCAAAATTCCGTGCATCATCGTACATCAACTAGCTTACAAACGGTGGAAACAATATTTGTTTATAATTGGGGGAAGCTAAAGAAGCGCGTATTTTCTACCTGCAAAAACTTTGTGGAAAAATATACGAGAGCTTGGGGTTGCTCGGCAAAAGGTGACAGTCAATGAAACAATAAACCCAGATTTATTAAATTCTGAATTCGGCAAAGTCCAAAGTTGGTAGCCCCAAGTTGGCGAAACCTCACAGCTGTTTCTCTCGTTTACCCTGAAATAAATGACTAGGTACTTCTAATTCTCTACAGGTGGACGAAAACGATGTTTTAAATGCTCTTAGGCAAATAAAGTCTAAGGATATTTAATCACTCATATTAAATACTCCCACACTTTATAAAAACAATGCTGACTTGCATTATTCTGCCTTTACACTTTATTTAACACAATTATCATGCCATCTTCTTTTTCTTCCTCATAGAAGTTTGCTAAAGTCTTACTGATTATCCCATTGTCCAATAGTCAGGTTTTAGGGGAAACCATAGTTGTGCTTCTGTATTTTAGAAATAACGGATGAGCTAAGCATTTGACACTGTCAATAATGGAATCCTTTTTTTTTTAAATTGTAACGAAGTTTTGGTAACTCTGCAACTAACTTGATTTTTTCATATTTGAGTAAACGAAGTCAAGCTGTTTCAGTTGGTGAAAACACCACCCAGTTCTTAAAACTAATGTCAGGAGTACCACAGGGCTCAATTCATGGGTCATTGCAGTTTGCGATGTTTATTAATGATCTCCCGCAAGTAATGCGGTGAATTTGTACATCGCTGACGATGTCAATTCAACGTGTATTGCCCATTCAATTTACATTGCAGCCCGAATATGGCTAACTTTCTAGGGTTAACTCCCTAGACATCTTACTGTCGAAAATTGACCTTTAATATCCTATGTCCTACAAGATTTGTCCACCTTAGGTTGGCAGACTCAATTGTTTTTTTCTCAATAGTGCCCCTTGCTATGTAGAGAAGGGCTTCTATGTCTGCAACATCACTTTTAACGAAAAGCAAACCTACTTTTGCAAGCGGAATCACTAGAACTTGAAATCGGCTTAGACTGACAAGAAGTTAGTTTGGAAAAACCATTCTATTAGAATTGATGGCAAGGACAAGTACAAGCACTCTTCAACAGACAACTAAGTCCTTAAGATATGTACCATGGCTATAAGTGTTCTTGACAGACAAACAGAAATGCATTGACCAACATCATAAAGCACAAAATATTTATTATATATATGATACAGATCTCACTTTATAAGTTACATCATGAGATTTTTTTGTTTGACCCATAATGGAGGAAAAGTGGAGAAGATTATGTTTGCTAAGAACATTCTTGCATTATTTAATGCATTATTTTATAATTTTACTTCTACACAATTTTGCTAAACTAAAAGGATAAGGAAGTCTTATCTGATGGTAGTCAGGGCTAAATTAGACCAGCAATTTGGGTCCACTGTATCCATTGAAGTACCTTCCTTGGACAAAAACACTTGAAAATAAGAAAAAATAAACCGCTGTTGGAGGCTCAAAGTGTCGATTCTTTAGAATCATCCTGATTGGTACACAAATCTAAGAAGGTCTTCTAGCTCTACCTTGGCTTATATCCTCCAGCTCATCGTAGAAGTATCTGCCGAGCGTCCTAAACCTTATGATATTTAGGTTCAGGCATTCGAGTAACAGGTGACGAACAGGATCAATTTCTTCAACGTCCCTGCCGCTTCTGGAGTAGTCGTTGTGCGTTAGTCCGCATGTTGACCTACTTTGCAGTGCCCCGTGAGAACTCCTATTAGTACTCGAATATCCTTGCGGTTTAGCGCGATCATGAATTCTGATCCCCTTTTGTTAATCGCCAGTCATAGCCGTTTTGTATGCCTACACTTATCGATTTGTATAGAGCATAGATTGGTTCTACTTAAAGACTCACTTTCGATGTTTCATACAATAAAACTAAGCGGTGCTCTTATTGATTCAAGTACCAGTGATGAGTTTATCTCTGACCCCGATCTCGCAAACTTGTCCACTTACTCATTTCCCGAGATATGAGTGTTGCCTGGTAATCAGCACAGTCTTGTTAGAATAGATGAGACTCTGTGCAACTGACATTGGTTTTCCTAAGCGAGGACACCGGTATTGGTGCCTTGGATAGGACATTCCTGAGCCGACGCTTCTGTTGTAGATTCGATCGATGATTCTTACGATTCCTTATAGGTCGCGTATTCAATTTTGCAGGGTTCCATCTAGATCTTGAGCTTCTAACGATCGGGCAGGATTCTGCAAAGGTACTGGAATGTATCGTTGACTTCTCGTTCGTTAGTGAGATCTCTCTCTGAACTTCTCCCAATTCGAGGATTAACGAGTATGCTCACCGAGAAAATAAAAGCAAGCTTTGAGTCTAAAGAGGTATGTAAACTATAAATCCAATATCCAATGGAAATGATGCGCAAAAGCCTTTCTAAGACTTTTAGGCTAACCTATGAATAGGAGTTTAGTGAACCCCAATAAGACCCCCCGTTGATATGTTTGTGTCGATTAAACGATGTCCCCAGTAATCTTCGCGCAAAGCCTTTCAAATTACACGTCTCTCACGGATCATTAACAAATCAAAAAAAAAAAAAAATAAGAAAATAATCAAAGGAAAAAAATTACAAAACATACTCCCTGCATTTTCCCCCACCCATTCAGATAGAAACATCGACTCCTGTCTACTTAATCTCATTTCTGTTCCGCGCGCAAATCAAATGCGCGCACATCTGAGAAAATGTAAACCTCGAGCACTTCGTTTGGTGTTCATTCGACTGTTGCTCCTCTTTTGTCGTTTGGTTGAAAGGGTACACCATTCTAATTACAATTCCCTGTGCATTTCTGTGTGAGTGCGCTGCGTGCATGTTTGACTCTTTGCTGGTTATCTTTGGTTGAAACAGAAATCTGTTTTATTATTGTCGTTCGTTTTTTGTTTTTGTAATTTTTATCTGCACAAACTATTCTGGCGCAACAGCCTGACACTCAATGTAAACCTCGTTCGGGGAGTCTCGTGCTTACCTTTCTCACTCTTGCTGTACTCTATCGACTCTCATGGTGTATCGTGGAAGCCGCAACAATTTCATTGCAACCACGAAGTACAAACAGTTCAGTCCGATACATTTGCGAAGCGCATCTATTCGTTGTGCTGGGCTGGTGTGTTTCTACTTTCTACCAACACCGCAACGACCACCACTACCATCTATATCCATAAATCCGTGAGGTTTTTAATTACAGTGCAAAAATCCCTCAGTAAATATAAACATGTAAAATTCTAGGACGAAAGAATGAGCCAGATCCTTTGGTTGTTTTTACAGATTTCTTTGCATTTGTTGTGTTACTGATGTGCAGCTAGCTAGCTGGCTGGTGTAGTTTCTCTGTTGTTGGTTGTCGGGTTGGTGGTTTCGCTTTTCGCAGTACTAGGTATTTGTACTATGAAAGGAAAATTTCTACTCTTTTTCTATTTTCCATTTTTTTTTTCATTTGGTCTTACTTGCAAATTGGAGGCACAATATCCTATCTACCTATGTGTTTTGTGCATGAGAGCATTAGTATCATTTTCAATAGTCGTACAGGTGTACCGGTGTACGGCCACGCCACCCGTATGGTGCTGTCCTTGGGGTAGGTTAGAATTAAGGATAATTGAGCTGTAGATACGTTTAATGTTTCAATGGTAGCTTTCATTAATTTGCGAGAATGTAGAGAGAGAGAGGGAATTTCGCCGCCAGTTTTCAGTTATGGCAAACATATTTTGTTTCCCATTGTGGCGAATTGAAATAATTACAAGGATTTTGGAGAGCTTTTAATTATGACATACAATATGGCGAACAAAATGATAGTATGTACCTACTACCCGGAAACCAGACAAAGTATTGTGGTTTATTAGAAAAGATTTGCCTTGGGTTGGTATGTGTGGATCGAAAAATTTGTTTACATATCTCTACTGAATTTAATAGGATACTCGTAGAAATAGAGAACATGAGTTCGGCGAGGCAGGTTGTAACGAACGATTCTCAGCGGAGTGGGAGGTATGTGTGACTTCCAGCAAATATTCACTAATGAATTTCTTCATGTGCAAAAGCTGAACATCACCATACGTCACTGGTCGTACCGTAACCGGATACACTCATCATGACGAGTAGTTGAAAACACGCCCAAAGTTCCACAGGACCTTTCGCCTCGCATGCTACCCTTATGACGTAAGGTCACAGGTCTATAGCCAGTCCGGGCAGCTGAAACGCATGCTAGCACATGCTCGTCCTAGCTCGTCGGATGGGGGTGTTCCTGCTACTTCAGCTTTGAACGGTGTTACGTTTTAATACATGCCTCAGAAAAGATGGAACTATCTGTAAATATTTTAAATGGTGCGCGCCAAAAGACGATTAGCATTTCCGATTACGATTTCCTAAATTTCCGGATGAGGAGAGCGAAGGATCTTTATTGCTCCCCTGAGTGTGCCCACCCACATCGTAAGGATATTACCCCTAAAACAACAGGGGCTATCACATTGCATCGAGTGATGTGATTGACATGGGTTTCTTGGGGAGTCATGACATGTCACGCAAAAGAACATAATAAAGAAAATTATAACTGAGTAGTGCAATCAATTGAAGTTACAATATTTGAATGTTCAACCAAAGCTAAAAGTATTAAAGTTTCAAATAGAAGCTAGAAAAGAAAAGACGAGCATCGGAATGGTGACGATTTTCAGTCAGCGATAAGAATTTAAAAAGTACGTTTCCGCAGACTGTAATGAGCCATTTAACCGAAATAATGTCAAATAAACTTTCTGTCTACAGACCAACGCAGAGTGAAGATGGGGATATCCACATTTAAATTCAATAAACCTATTGATGGATCCAGCATATTAATTTGATATAAAGTCTTAAGTTGCGCGCACAGTACAGCGAGAAACGACATCCATAAGAAAACATGTTTTATTGCATGCAAACGCTTCTCGCATCGCAACGCTTTTCCGCTTAATTATGAACGTATCCTTAGAAAAGTCTGCCCTATCTGTATAATGGATAGCAGGATCTACTACTTACATTTGATGCAATTATACCGGATCTTTGGATTCGAAATCATTTAATCGCAGTTTCTGGTGGCGTTTCAAAATGCACCACGGCAAGAATATCGCGGGGTACACTACACACGTCGTCATCTCTATGTAGAAATATATAAATCCTTGCGAACAATGTATTTAGGTTCCGGTTCGATCGTTGTTTGCTATCTACTTCTCAAATCTCAATATGTTCGTTCAGGTTCAATTGTTGCTCGTTATCGTTTAGTATACTTCTGCATGTGTTCGTCCACTTTCGTATTTATAAAGGCGGCATTATAGTCTAGGTCAACATGAGCCTGATCACATTAACTTATAATATCATCAAATTAGCACTACAAAACCATTGAAAATTTATTTGAAAGCCGTTTTAACATTTAAGTTATTGCGATCGCGCAGAAATTTCGAACTCAAACTGAGTATAAGGGATAATATTACGACTATAGAAGCCTAAAAAAGTGGGTCCACCAATGCCGCCCGTCGTGTCTGTCTTTCCGGGCGCCGTATGGCAAAACGGTTAGACGGATTTGCTTCAAAGTTCGTATATAAGGTTCTTGGGGTTACATATCGGGGCATCTTGTTATCTTTTTGCTTTATCTTTCGAAATAACGGTACCTGCTATAAATTTTTTTTTTTTGTGAAAATCACTTATCACTATTTTTCTCAAAAGTGGTTCCACGGATTTCGGACTTTTTTTGTACTAAGGATACATGGGGTAGGACCAACGATACTGCATACTCAGTTTTTGGAACAAAAATCGATTAACGGGAATTTATAAAACTGTCAATATCTCGAAAACTAAGAAAGCGAACTCCAAAAAATATTTTTTTTAATTTGCATAGATTTTTGAAATATTTTTTTTTTAACATTTTTTTTTCACAAAACGATTTTCTTAAATTTAAATTAAATTCCTTTTCTCAAAAACGGCTCCAACGTTTTGATAATTTTTTGTATTTTGAACAATTATATTAAATGTGTCCAAGTAAGAAACCTCGTTAAAATCGTCTGTGCCGGTTTTGATCTAATCGTTTTTGATTTTAATCTAATTTTTCAAAATCTATAAAGTGATTTAAATAAATTTATGACCATTCATATTCGATTCATTTTGCGATTCAAATACGCATCTCATGTATCGAGAAAGTTTCTACGCTGCTGTAGAATGACCTAACCTTCTGTGTAAAGGTGAAGTCAGCCTTATCGGTAGCTGTCAAATACACAACAAAATAATTGCAAAATCATAGAACAAACATTACCTCTTTTCTAACCAGAAAACTGATTGATGGCAACGCGAACAATTATTAAATTAATTTTGTATCTTCAAAAGCTTACAGGAAACATCCCACAGCATTAGTCATATTTAATTCCTCTAAAATAAAAAAATTATTATTCTAAATCACATCAGCTCAATTCGAACAGCAGCGCACTGTTGGTTTGAAAAAAAAGGAATATCCATGTTTCTATCGCGGTTAAGTTGTTGATTTTTGAGCTCAACCACTGGTCAAATATTTGAAAGAGCTTTAAACACCCAAACACAACCGCCACTGCACTGATGCACTATATGAAGGCGCATGCAAGGGTCTATATAGCCGGTCATCATATCACTGCATCACACTTTGCATATAGACCACCTCACATCCCGGATTCGGATTGAATTTATTCGCTTGCGACCATTTGAGTTCATTTGCTATGCAGGATTTCATATTGTAGAATGCTAGCGAGACAAATAAAAATACAAAAAAAGGACAACAAAAAATATTGAATATTTTTGCATTAAAAGCTGTTACGCCACTAAATTGAGGTTAGATAGGTAGAAATGTTTTATTGATTCAATCTGTGCGGTGGATAAAGAGTCACACTCATACCGAAAAACTAAGGTAGAAAAATTCTCATCATATCGACTTCATAAATTTATAGCATTAAAACCCACAATTTAACATTCGGCAATAAAAAGGGACATGAAATCGGGTTTTTTTTTTCTCATATGACCGCCCACCCGCTCGTCAACGAATATCCGATTCAATTGACCTTTACCGATCGTAGAGTACGGGATTTAAGGAGAGAAACGCCATGCCGGTGGAGATTGTATTCAAAGGAAAATCTGCTAAATTATATATTCGAATGCGCTTGGTTGGCATTTCTGGTCAATTTCATTCGAATTTAGTCACTGAATAGTTGTGCAGAGGTCGAGGTGGGGTGGGCGCGAGGCATGTGTGTTATTATTTCGCGGATTTCACTATGGAAATCCCTTTTTTCGTTGATTATAAGCGCGCATTGATATATATTTATATTTCTTTATTTTTTTTATAATCAAATTTTTTTGACAAGTTTATGGTTGGGGATTATACGATGAAAAATATCTTTTCTGGGATATGGATTTTTTGGGGTGGAAAAAATGGCAGTGGCCGCCGATGAACATTTAATGAGACTAGGACAGTTTACGCAGGGCCAAAAGAGATCGTTAACCTGAAAAGCGGTTTAAGTTGTACTTTATTGGAGGACGGAAATAATGTATTTCCGATGGAAGAGTATTCAATAGTTAGAGAATCGTTTTGTATTCAATTCAATGACTTTAATTGACTTGATTAATTTGTGTCACTGGCAAGGAATTTTAATGGCCCGTGAGGTAGGTAGGTAGCTTTTAGGCCATGCAAAGTTTGTAAAATGTTAAAGGTGAGAAAATCACAATCTTCTTGATCGTTTCGCATTCAATGAAGTCAGTTTCATTCCAATCACTCCGAGTGGGGTAAGCCACCCACTACTCAGCCCTCAACCAGTAGTCGGTCATTTCTTGCTCTTTTTGAAATCGAATAGTTGTATAGGGTGATTCATCGGGAGGTTTGATTTTTAATTGACTTTTTTTTACAGATCATGCGTGACGCCTTCCAAACTGCTTTGACATTTTTGTTCAGTATCATTTGGCAAGTCATCATGGAAAGGCTCACACCACAATAGCGTCTCCAAATTGTTCAGCTGTATTACAAAATTCAGCGTTCTGTGAGAAATGTTTTTCTTGCGATTCGTGGAACTTACGGTGCCCATAATCGACCGACTGACACCACTATTGCCAATATTATTCGCAAATTTGAGTCCCAGCTTACATCAGTGGAAGATGCACGACCGGTTCGACCGCATCCAGCATGTAGTGGTGAGACTATAGCAGCTGTAGCTGAGGTTTATGAGGCTGGTGGAATCATTGTTATCGCGCCATGTTAAGGGACAATGTGCTTCCTGAAATTCAAGCCCATGGTCTCGGTGAGCTCTGGTTTCAACAAGACAGCACTCCGAGCCATACAGCATTTTTAAGAAATCTTTTTGGTGAGCACTTAATTTCACGTTTTGCTACGGTAAATTGGCTGCCTAGATCGTGCGATATCATATCTTTGGACTCTTTCCTCTGGGGTAAAGTCTCAGGTCTTCGGGAATAAGATTGACGCTTTTAAATCCAACATTACTCGTGTTATTCGCGAGTTACCAGTCGCTATGCTGGAACCAGTCGCCCAAAATTGGACCTTCCGAATGATGAGCAACATTTACATGATATCATTTTCAAAAAATTAATGCCATGAATTGTTGTTTTAATCGATAATAAAAATTTTAAATTCAATTTCAATTTTATGTGTTTTATTTTACATTATAGATCAAACCTCAGCCACAATAAAATTAAAATTCTATCAACAATTTTAATAAAGTAGAACATGCATTCAACCTATAAATTCGATGATAGAAAAACCCATTCAGAAACAGTACAAACGTGAACGTGTGCCGATGTGAAAGACCCTATAGTTTTTAACTTGTATACGTTAGTATACTAAAGGGAAAGTTATTGCGATCGGGCGGAAATTTCGAACTCAAACTGAGTATTAGGGATGATATTACGACTATAGAGAAGTCCAAAAAATTGGGTTCGCCAATGCTGTCCGTCGGTCTGTCTGTCTTTTTGTCCGATTGCAAGGATATTGGTCTTTTTTTGTATTAAGGATACTTGCGATGGGGCAAAAAATACTGCTTGCTCAGATTTTGGAAAAAAATCGATTAACTGTAATTTATAAAACCATCAATATCTCGAAAAAATAAAGGGAACTAAAAAAAACTTTAGTGTTTTTTTTTTCTACTATAAAGCTGAACAAATTTGCGTACTTCGATTTTTGAAATAATTTTTTTTTCATATAGGGATTTTCTTAAATTTTAATTAAATTTATTTTCTCAATAACGGCTCTTACGATTTTGATAAGTTTTTGTATTTGAACAATTATGTAAAAAGTGTCCAATAAGTGAATTGCATCAAAATCTTAGGTGCCGTTTTCGAGAAAATCTAATTTTTCATAACCTAAAAGTGATTAAAATTAATTTGTCACCTTTCATTTTCGATTTTTTTTGGGATTCAAAAACGCTTCTCATGTATGACGCAATTGTGCCTTTATTTACTAAGTATAGTGCTCGAAAGACGTGATTTTCTTTATTAACAAAACTTTGTCTTTGATTGTGTAAAAATAAAACAACTTTTTTATTAAAAAAATTGACAATACGTGGGAGCCTGACTATTGGGATAAGTTTTTAAGTGTTTGGTCCAGTAATCAGCCCCAACGGATGACAACTGGTATTGACCCCTTTGATTTTTTTTTGTGGGGAACCCTTAATGAACGATGTAATCCCAACAATCCAGGAACGATTAAAGCACTTAAGACCAATATATTCAAGCAATCCGTGAGCTACAGCCCGAAGCCATCAACAAGGTCTTGGAAAATTGAAGTAACAGAATGCGCTACTGCGAAGCCACTTGAACGACGTTGTTGTTTGCTCTTACTAGCAAAGCCATTATAAAGGGTGATTTTTTAGCTGGTTTGGTTTTGGCAACACTGGTTTTGACAGCTGACGTGTGTTTAGTACCTTGTGTCACTGTCAAACAGCTTCAGTTTGGTTTGCAATTTAACCATGGATCGTCTTACAAATGAACAACGCTTGCAAATTATTGAATTTTACTATCAAAATTCGTGCTCGGTTCGAAATGTTCATCGCGCGCTGCTTCCATTTTATGATCGGCATTCTCGACCTTCTGAGCAGTCTATTCGGAAGATTGTGACCAAATTTCGCACCAAATTTACTTTGTTGGACATTAAACCACCAACACGTTTACGTACTGTGCGTATTGAAGAAAATATTGCGGCCGTATCAGCTAGTGTGACAGAAGACCGCGAAATGTCGATTCGGCGCCGTTCCCAGCAGTTAGGCCTTTGTTACAGCACTACGTGGAAAATTTTGCGGAAGGATTTGGGCGTAAAGCCTTTTAAGATACAGCTGGTGCAAGAACTAAAGCCAGCCGACCTACCACAACGCCGAATTTTTGGTGAATGGGCTCTTGGAAAGCTGGCCGAGGATCCGCTTTTTTATCGAAAAATTGTGTTCAGCGATGAGGCTCATATTTGGTTGAATGGGTACGTAAATAAGCAAAATTGCCGCATTTGGAGTGAAGATCTGCCAGAAGCATTGCAACAGCTACCAATGCATCCCGAAAAAGGCACTGTTTGGTGCGGTTTATGGGCCGGCGGCATTATTGGGCCATATTTCTTCAAAGATGATGCGAATCGCAGCGTTACTGTCAATGGTGAACGCTACCGAGCGATGATAACAAACTTTTTTTTGCCCTAAATGGAAGTTCTTGACTTGCATGATATGTGGTTTCAACAAGACGGTGTCACATGCCACACAGCACGCGAAACAATGGCGCAATTGCGAGGCGAGTTTGGTGAACAGTTAATTTCACGTTTCGGGCCGGTCAATTGGCCGCCTAGATCGTGCGATTTGACACCATTAGATTATTTTTTGTGGGGGTATGCCAAGGCTAATGTGTATAGGGACAAGCCCGCTTCGATTGACGCACTGGAAGCCAACATCCATGCATTCATTCGTGAGATACCGGCCGATATGTGTGAAAGAGTATGCCAAAATTGGACTCAGCGGATGGGCTACCTGAGACGCAGCCGCGGTCAACATTTGCATGAAATTATCTTTAAACATTAAATTGCAAGGTTCAAACTATAGATTCAAATAAATATTTCATTCATTTTTTCGAATTTTTTGTGTTTTTTTTTTTAAAAAAAGTTCTAAACCTCTTAAAAAATCACCCGCTACATGGAAATTTAATTTTGTTCATTTTATTGCATTTTCGAAAGAAACTTGCATTTGGCCCACCCTTTATGAAAACATTGTTAGTTAAACCTTCACTCTTTTTGAATTCAAATTCCATCACAATGTAGCCGTGTTGCTGCAGAGTTTCATTAAATTTTGATTTATATTTTACAAAATTCTCTTTAAAACATTTTTGGTTTGGATCAGCAGTAATATTTAACTGTTTAAATCCACTTTCCTACAACACAAAACTAGAAGTTGGCTTCCACGAACAAAACGTCACAATGCATCTTTACCAAATAAAAAATAAAAAAAAATTCCATTAAACTGGAAGCAAATTACACTTCCAGATTAAAAAAATATATATTTTTTTTTGATAATTTTATTAGGTTATCATAAAATTGTGTGTCGTAGCCAAATGGCTAGGGAAAGGGAGGGAAGAAGGATAAGATAAGCTAAATTCTGCAAAATTTGTAAAATAAAAACTGCACATAGCTTCCAAGACACTCTCTCACCAAGTATTATTTTTGTTCATTTCACTCGCAGATTATAAATCATCAGAATTTATTCAATCCGAATTTGCAGGTCAACTGTTACAGCTATAACGTAACGTACTCAGCATTCGTAAATTTCAGCAAAAAATAAATAGAATTTTGCTACAAACTTTTATAAAATAAACAAACACAATTTTATTTTACAATTGATGTTGTGTATTAGTAGTCATGGATGTATAAATATATACAATATACTTTTTTTTTGTTTCATAAACATTATTGTGTATATCTACTGTTCTATTTCAATGTTAAGTGTTTGTTGTTCTCATTTTTGGTTTACACTTTTTACCTGTGTTATTTCTTGTGTTTGTATCATTTTTATTTTTTTATATTTAAATTTAAAACTTGCCGTGTATGTGTTACGTTAAATATTTTCAAAAAGAGAAACCGATAATTGAACAAATTTTCCTTTTATACTTGTATTTGTGTTAAATAAACGTTTTTGTGCTCGTAGACTGTGAACATTACCAGATGTGTGTGTAAATTAATACTTCAGCAAGAAATAAATTGACTGCAAAACTACTGTTCGTTAATATTTATATGTATGTATGTACGTATCCCCTATATGTATGTATTATGTGTTATCGCTGTGTGTTGTAATATCGTATTTCTAGAATGAAAATCTGTTTGAAATAAAACAAAAAAAAACCTGTGCAGTTGTTTTTCATTGAATTTTCCCAAAACAAATTCTCATTGCAGATTTCACCCCAAAAATTTTCAATCAAACTCCATAGAAGGGTGCAGCATTATTATAGTACAAAACATTACAACTCCTGCTAACGAAACGAGTCGGTACGTTAGACGTTGTTTATATTATTACAAAACAAAAATAAACAAAAACAAATATTTAAACAAAAATTGTGTTTATGGGTTGATCAGAAAGTTCAGTTCAGATGATGCTTCAAGTTTTTCAGTGCTGACTTTTGGGTTTATTGTTTTTTTTATTTGCAAAATTTATTTGAATAAAATTTACATTTTATTTGCTCTATGTTTTAGAAAATATATTTATCTTCTAAATTGTACTCAATGCTTTAACTGAGTTAGTGGAACATTTATAAAATGGGGGAACAAAATGGCGCAAGGGAACGGGTAAAACCCTATATGTCCATCTGTTAATTTTTGAAAATCTCTTCTCTAATGAGGATGGGATAGTTACATTTTTTTCTTTCATTCCTCCTACTTGTCCTTAGGTCCATAAATCTTTAGTCAAAACAAAAAGGCTCAAATTTATTTTGAGACTTTGTAGATCCCCTAAAAAAATGGCTACTTCACATCTTTTTCTCCCATCCAGGAGCGGATGTACATCAAATATTTATGTTGCATTATCTACAAAAATGGACCTAAATTTAGTTCAGTTAAAGAGTAGTTGAGTTGTTTTTCTTTTTGCAATTAATATAAGGTAATGACTTTATTTAACACCCTACTAGCTACTACATTAATAAAGAGAGTTTGTTTTAAAGATAAAAAGACTGACAGTCTCCGAAATATTCTTAGCAAACAAGCTCTGAGTCCTTACATGTGTTGTCCCTTCGGATTAGCGTCTGCGGGCTGAAGCGTTGGCCATTTGGTAATTCGTCTGCAAGCCCAAGCCATCTCAAACCCAATGCGAGTTTAATTAAGTTTATCGTTAAATCATCTCATAATTATCTCCTCTAGAACACGTCAAAACACATACGGGACCAAAATTCTAACGAATAATCGTTTCTTCCAACGTAACCAAGGAATTGTCCACCCGCTTTAGAAGAGGGTCTGCGCTTCGTATCCATAGAACAGGACTGGGTTTATGAAGGTCTCCCATATATGTAGTTTCTTTATTATTCGGGAGATGGCCTTGCTTCATAGTTAAGCTCTCAGTTCAAAATTCTATTCGAAAAAAGTACAAAAGGTCATTACTGACCTTGATGCAGCGGCTTGATTTCCCCATCGTCATCCTGGATGACTCTGTATAGCTGTATAAAAAGGTGGTGAGTTGGAGTATTGATCTAAACTTCTTGGCAAAGGGTCTTAGGCTCTGGCAGAATACGTCAAACCACGATCGGACTTTTTTGTCGAAATTTGTAATCACTTCAGCAGAGCATTGTTCCTGAGCCTTGGAAGCGCCAACGACTTGGCCTTTTGCTGAAAGAAAAAACTAATCCAAAAGGACAATCCTTCTATCGTCCTCTTTGTTTACTAGAACAGACTACAACAGGCTCCAGGTCCAGCTAGCTATTAAAACGGTAGGAGGCCTCATGTAAAATAAATATGGTTTTCGTAGGTCAAGATCTACAATGCGGTATTACGACAGCTCGATTCGCTATAGAAGGAAGGCGCTGGAAAGGTGGAACCAAAAAAGTCTGCGCTGTTATTTCGTTGATGTGAAAAATGCCTTTAATTCAGCGAATTGGGAATGTATCATAAGCTGCCTCAAACGGATTGAAATACCGAAATATCTTCCTAAAATTATGGAGAGTTACTTATCGAAAAGGAATAACAGAGTATAAAGTTACTGGCGATTTGTCACAAGGTTCGGTTTTAGGCACCTTGCTGTGGAGTTGCCAGTTCTATTGTCAAATATGCGGTAGAAATGTGTGATCCAATTCAGCGAAAGTTAAGACTTACGTGCGAGGATTTAAGCCCGTGTACCGCCTTGCCGCTATAAGGATGGCCTGTGCGTTTCGAACAGTTTCGAATGATGCTATACGTATCTTCAATGTTACTTATTGATATACTCGCTGAAGAAATATTTGAATTAAAAAGCGAGCGAGTCCAAAATGGTCGAGTAGATAGCGATAAACGAAACTACGAAAGGAAGATGCAACATGGACGGAACAGACTTATACCCATGTTCGATGTATGGATTAAACAGAAGCATGGCGAATCAAACTTCTATCTGACCCAGTTCTTGATAGGTTATGTCTATTATATAGAATAACTCTTTAAACAAGGTCATGAAACCGTCCCAAATTGCACACATTAGGAAATTGCTTCTGCAAACGCGGAACACGTGTTCCTGCGTTGCCCACAATACGAAACCGAGAGGATGGCCGATTTGATGACCAATTTAGAGAGTGGCGAAAAGCCACATACCCGGCGCATATAGGACCGAAAGCCTAGCTTCTGCAACCACTTTGTGTGCGATGATAGATTTTTTTTTTGACACGAATGGAAGGCACCTACAGTTTAATGCCGATTCCGAACAGATTCTCAAGACGTTTCTCAGAAGAAATTAAAATTTGCATATTCTTAATACCGCGGAAAAGTTTCTAGCTCTGGAGACTTAAATGGGCAAAAACATAAATGAAATCGGTTCACATCTTCCGGTGAGCCCTGAACCTCACTTAGCTCGTCAATATTTAAATGTATTCGACTCCAACTGTAACTTGTGTTACCAAAAGAGGCATTTTGGTCCGGAAACTTTGGGAATTCGCTTCTATCTGCGGGATCCGGGCCTTGAAGACCTGTAGACCTGTAAAAGTTTATATATTTATGATCAGCATAAAATGTTATTACGATTTAGCAATGTCCTTTTTGGCCACATTAAGCAGATAAAACACATTTCAAGCAAAATAAAATCCCTATATGCCCCAAAGAAAAAAGCATTAAGAAGATGATGGATAGCATTTTATTTAGTTCTATTAATTAAAAAAAAAAAAAAAGTGTTTTTGAAAAAACGCCCCCAAAAAGTGGGCGTTGCCAAAAATTTTGTATGGGCGATATGTTGGAAAAAATATTGGGTAAATATTTTGTAAAACAGTTTTTTTCGCTTTCTGTGAAAATTTTCGAAGAAAACAGCATTTTATTCTAAAACGCCCACAAAAAGTAGGCGTGGCAAAAAACTTTATATGAAAAACTTATAAAGGAGGGCAGTGCCTACATATCTTGTGAAGGTTGTAACATTCTATCTCTCTAACTTTAGCTTTAAAACGGTGTTTTCTAAATTGTGGGCGTGGCAGGGCGTATTAAAAAATTTTTTACAATTAACTATTTCGGAGCCCTAGGGAATATGTGGTCCAAATTTCAGCTTCCTATCTTAATTTTAAAGGCCTAAAAATTGCGTAGGGACGGACATTGCTAGATAGTCTTAGGATTTGGCCCTGATCATTAATATATATACTTTTATGGGTCTACGGCGAATATTAAGGGGTGTTACAAACTATGTGTCAAAATTAATATACCCTTAGGATAGGGTATAAACATATTTTATTAAGAAAATTTTCGCCTGAAACATACTTCAGTGATTGGGGAAATAGTATAAGTTACATACATAGATTTGTTCTGCCTGAAAACAAACCTTCATACTTTTGTAATTTTATTATATAATTATCTATATTTATCCAACTATTTCAAACGTGTTCTTCCCTTTACGTACAAAATTGGATTGAAAACAGTCATGTTTAAGTGTCTAGTATTAAATTTCCACTTTAAACAAATAAAAAAACCCTTTTCCAAATCCAATATCCAACAGCTTTAAATTAAATTCAAAAATTATCCAAATACATCATTCAAAAGCAATGAACTGTCCAAAACACATTCAACATTGTATTATCATCTGTCTGTTATTTTTTCTGTTAATTTGTGTTTTTTTTTTGTTATTACAAAATTTAATCATGTATAAACACTCAAATGAAGGAGAGATGCTATAACAAAAAACAAAATAAAAACAACTTTTTTTAATTGAAATTTGATAACACATGTCCTTCTAAGAGGATTCAACTTGAATGCTTTATGCACTTGCATCCCAGTTTCACACAACCTGATGGATGTTAATTGTTTTGTTTTTTTTTATTCATTTATTTTTGTTGCTGATGTTGTCAGCTCATTGTTAGTTATTTAATTATTATTTGTTATATTAAATTTTCATTTTATTTTTTACCTACGCGTTTTGTCCCATCAGACATACTATTTTATTTTTATCATTTTTATTTTAACACATATGTTAAAATATGAACAAAAAGAATCCACAAATAAGCCAGACGAATTTTTATAAATTTTATTGTCCACTGATTTTGTGTGTTATGAGATTATTAAAACAAAGTTTTTTATTTACTTTTTTCATTTTTATATATTGCCATCGCTGTCACTATTCTAGCCCCTCATATTCGTAATTATATTTTTGCAAACATTTTTTTTGCTTATAACAAAATATGTGTGGTAATAATATAATTGATAATTATGTCGCCTGCGGTTATGGTTGCGAGGAGGGAGTGCATATTGAATTGATGGTTTGAAAAAAAAAAAATACGTTAATTGGTTTTTTGTTTATTAAGCTGATTAATATGTTGTGAGCCAATTTAAAAATGAAAATAATTGTACTCGTTAGTAATGTTGGTGTGTTTGGGTTTTTTTAGACTACATAACGCAGATGCATTTTAATATTTCACTTTAATTTGTTAATTTCTACTAAATATAATTATTTTTGTGTTTCGTTCTATAAACAAAGTTGTGGACAACAATTAAACTGAAATTAATTGTTATTTTTTTTTAAATGAGAATATGACGTAATTATTGTTATTTTATCCGTAATTATTGGCTAAATATTGTGAGCTACTGTATTTAAATAAACATATTGCTTTGGGATGAGCATGAGAGTATCTTATGCAAGTGTTCCTTGGAATAGGGCTTCAGTGACTCCATACACTGTTTCAAAAAATTAATTACTTACATAAAGAACCAACTTTCTTTACATTATTACAATTTTAAATAATCTGACAGCTTTTTTCAAAGAGAGCATTTCTAAAAAAAACGACGTACATACTCTTTGCGTGTTGGTCAATAGTTCTATTCCATTTATTCTAATTCCCCATAAATAAATAACAATCAACCAACCTAAAGTACATTATAGTCAACTTTGCAAGCTGCAAATGGTTTTGCTCAGGGAAGTGTCCTCTCCCTCACATAACATTACTCCTTGTTGAGAGGAAGTTCCAATCTGCTATTGGGTAAGCTGATGTTACTTGCATTAGTGTCAGCGGAAGCGACTTACCAAGTTAACATGAGTGTATGGAAACAGCACATAATATAGTCGGGGGTTGATGCTGTGAACAAGCTCTATCAGTCAACCGGACCAAACGGAGATGATGCTGTTTATAACCAGAAGAAGCATACATAATACAAGTTGGCCGGTTTTCTTGGGCACGCAACTAGCAACTATTGGGGTATCACCCTTCACCCAAATCTTTCAGAGCTGTAGGATGTCCAGCAGAGCCTGGGGTCCTAGTCCCAGACTGGTTCTACTACAAATATGGTGCAGTTTTTAGGTGGCCAAGAGCTAACACTCGCAGGAGACATCTGACTAGACTACAAAATCTTGTGTATTGTTTAGCATTATAGGTGCAATAAGAGGAACTCCCAATAGATATGAGATCATCCTGTGAAAGTGAGGAAATTATTGAGATCACTTAAGTTAAAGCCTGAGATTTCCAACAGGTCACCAAAAAAGGGCTTGTTGAGTGCTTAATATCTGGTTTTGATAAAGCCTCGAGGTGAACAGAGAAAATGAAGCACTCTTTTTACTTTCATTTGCATCTTTGCAGCTACGCCAGATAGCGCTTTAATATAAGCCACGCTCCTATCGGCCGGTAGACCCTATTAATGGCCACCAAACTAGAGAAAAGGTCTGGAAAAGACCTGCTAAAGACTTGAAAAATGTTTTGCCTTATGGTCCAAACTTCCCAAATATGATGCGGCTCATTAGTGTATTCCACTTTAGACTTAGCCATTTAGGTAAAGTATAGGAAAATCGTAGTCCTTAAGATTCTAAATGATTCGCCAAGACCTAAACTTTCTCAGTTTGTCGGCTTTCTTATTCTCGTCAATGTTCCTTTGGTCAGGAACCTAAAGCAGAGTGGTTTAAAAGTGATGAATAGGCTGTCGCAGTGCCTTCCAAAAGTCGTTCTAGACAAAATTGGGGAAAGTCGTTATTTTATCGCGGCAGAGTCTGAATCCCAATCAGTCATTGGCAAATAAAGTAAAGAAAGGTGATTTACGTCAAAGCCTCACCTAGTGACAGTTGAATAAACCGCGTAATACCAATACAAAATATAGAACAGCACTCTAAGATATACATCTACCTTAGAGTATAGTAGAGCATTCGTGGGACTCAGTTCCTTCGTTTGAACGACATGAAGATTTTCCGTCGCATCACTTTAATAAATTATCAGAATGGTGTACACTTAACTGTTTACATCTCAATATTTGAGTCTCTCACTTTGTGCCGGAAGCTGTTGGCAATTTAAGTTGAACAAATAAACAACTTCATTTAATAGCGAATACGCCTATTGTTTGACTTTCATTTCACATTAACTAGTGATATAGACTACATAGCCACAAAATGCAGGCAAATAATTGGGTTCATTTTGCGAAATTCCGAGATATTTGTCTTCCTTGGATGAACTAATATTGTTCCCTCCTATCAAAATTGATTCAAGATTGATCTTGAAAATTAATTCAAGATTGACCAGTCTCGTTCTGGTCAGAGACTTGCCACTTGAATGGTGTTGGTAGGATTGATAGACAGTGCCTTCCTTTCTACACCATTCTAAAACGTATAGCAATATGCCATGCATGCAACTAGAAATGGTTGCCCTAAGCTTGCCATTATTAATAATCGCCTGGTCATTAGCATAGCCTATGGCGCTAAAGCCAAGTCTGTCTAGTCTGTCAAAAAAATTGCAGTAATGGGTTAGTTTGTAACATCATATTTTGAAGGGGATCTTGGAATAAGCGTTATGAACAAGGGATTCCGAAATATTTTTTGCTCTAGAGAAGTAGTGATAAAATTCAAAAAACCTTCATTACTAAGTTCGGGAAACTGGGGGTCTAAGTGGAAGAGTAATAGTAATGAAACTAGCCTAACTTTTAGTGAGACCGCTCATTAAGGTCATAGATGTACTAAATGCTGGATTCTCAAGGATCTGGTACTGGTCATCTGCTGAACGTGTTCGTAATCGCTTTTAAGGGTAACTAAATTCTGTGCGCTTAGAGCTACTTCTCCCAGTTTTCCCTTCGACAGCACCTATTTCCAGGCAAATTCTTGGCTTTTCGACCCAATCTCCAACTCTGACATCAGATCCTAAGAAAAAGTTATGCTGCCAAACTAATGTTTGGTGACCTACCCCTATCTCTTTGGAGCCTTTATATATTTTGTTGTTTGCTAAGAAAAAATATATTTTAAAGACTTCCTAAATAAATGCTTTCTTTTCACAGTTAATTTGCCAAATTCACAGTAAACCATTTAAAAGACTGTCATTATGGAAAAATGGTTGAAACTTACTGCTGCCGCTTGCTCAAACGTTCATTATCTCAATTAACTCCAGCCATTGATTGTTTTAACGGAAGCCCGTGCCCCCATCCCCCCTTACCCAACTCAAACTCATTCATTAATTCTCATTTTCCTCGACACCTAAGCTGATAATTTACTTTTCCACATGTGCGCTGCGCTTAAAACTTCCATCTTCCGCCTTTCCAGCTAGCATAACCACGCCGCGCCAGCCGCCGCTTCCACCTGCCCTGTCATTTTCTCTAACCGCAATTAAAAGTTAATGGAAGTCCTATAAAGTTTTCCTCCCTATATTTTTTTGCACTCTTATCTGTTAGTTCACGTGCATTTCCTCCTTGATTCGTATTTTTTTATGTATTTTCTTCCGGTTCATCATCATTGCCATCGTCGTCCTCCTCTTTGGCCAGTCTCTACTCCACACCTCATTTCTATTCTTGATATTATTTCAAGCGTTAAACGTGTTCCAAATTACGATGGCTCGTCCTATACCTACCTGGCTGTGGAACATTTTTCAACAAGTTCTCTCCCGAAATAGATATACGTTTTCGGGTGCCCATTCTTTTCGCCGATATTTTGATGCCGATGCCAATGCCGATGCTTAGGTCCTTTTCTCCGACTTGACTCTGACTTTGACTCTGTATCTGACTGTGTTGTGTGGGTTTGGTAGTCGGCGTCGATATCGACATCGATGTGTTTCGGTTTCACCTGGGCGACGATGATGTGCATGAGTGAAAAGCGCTCCTTGGTATCTTCAGTGAGTTGGAAGAGCAGCATCCTTTATTTGTTGCTTCTTTCGACACAGAAGGATGCACCTATGTATCCCCTCGATGGCGATACATTGACTGCGCCGAGTTGAGTTTTACCATAGGTCGGCCGCATTAAATGATTCAAGACACGTACCAAGCGAGGAGTTGGTCGGGAGAATTTCACCGGTTTTGTTCCACTTCACCAAAAATAAAAAGTGGAGAATGTTATGTTTTCTCCCGGTCTATTTGTACAGAGCTCGGCTCAGTACACCACCGTGACGGAACGTGCACTAACTTCCTCCTCACGGGGCGGTTCAAGCGTGTTTCTATTGATTTTGAAATTCTGTACGAGTCGTTGTCATTAAGACATTATTATAAAGTTAGGTCTTACCACACAACGACAACGATGTCCTTTCGAGGTCTTAAAAGTGCATTTCCTTCTATCCACCTCACTTCTTTTTCTCGCACTAAAGTCCCGTTTCCTTTTTCCTGACGAAATTAAGGGCAGCCAAACGAAAAAAAAAATAGAAACTAAAACCGCCCGCTTTTCTCTGGAGGATGTGACAAAAACTTTGCAAGTTAAAAAATTTAAAACTTTTTCTACAAGGACATATATACGTACGAATTTTCTTTTTCAGCGGCGGAAAAGCATGCAAATCCTCCAATGGAGAGGAGACTTTTCCTCAAGCCTTTTGCTGTGCTCTCAGTGCCGGTATCTTGAGTAGTACGCCCGAGTAGTAGACTACGGAACAAGGCGAAGCTTATATCCGGTTTTGAGAAAACTTTCCAATGATGACAACACAAAAATTTTTCTGTGTGATATCGTGCCAATTAAAAAATAATTTGTGTACCGCTTGCCGCCTAAAGTTTTTGGGAAGGAAAAATTAGAGTTTTTCCCCGGACCGGCCGTCGTGTCGCATCGTTAGACATTTACAGTCCATTTAGATGGCGTGTAGAGATTAAGATGCAAAACTACTGCAGCTGTGGGGTGGTGCGGATGGCAACATGTGACAAGCATTTAAGTGGCGATATAGCGTTGCGTGTAAATCGTTATGTTGCATTCTAATGCAAGTTTAGTACCGAGAAAATTTGTGTGCAATTTGTGCATTTTAGTGAAACAAACGGCTTGCTTTTGTATCCTATCGAGATCGTAGATGACAATGTTTTTTGTGTCGTTATTTTAAACTCACATGCGAGGTGTTGAAGGGATATTGAAATAGAGGACGTGGAAATACATTTTAAGTTGTTGTTTTAATGCAGAGAAGCACGCAGAGCTGATTTTAAAATTAGGTTAAATGGATATTATTATTAGACACACGAGCGAGTTTATGGATACTTTGTTGCGGCTGCAGTAAGGTGTTCTTTAAAAAGTTATATTGTTTTACGTTGCTTACTTAATGGGCTTTCGGTTTTGTGGGGATTTTCTCGAACACTGGATACCAGGACGAAGTTTTGGTCTTCCGTATCATCTCGAACCTGGGGGCTGGGATTCGTATCCCCTTAATTGACCATTCACTCCAAGTGGCCGAGCCAATATTGTCTTGGCGTTTTGTACATGCACATCTTGGTACAGGTTGCATCTTCTCCTCCATTCGCGCCCTTCTCGCACAAAGGACCAAATATCTTTCGATGGATCACAGTATTAACTTTCCTTTCCAGCACTCGACGTCGTATAGCAGAACTGGTAGGGTTAAGGTTTTGTAGAGCCTAAACTTTGTCGAGTCAGGAATTTTAAACCCATTTGCTTCGCCAAACCGAAGTAGCAGCGGTTGCCTTGGGTAATTCTTCGCCTGATCCCCACCAAGATGTCATTGGTGGAATTGATATTTACACTGAGGTAGATGAACTCCTTAACTACCTCGAAGTTGCTGCTATCAATAGTGATGCTTTGGCCTAGCCGGTGGACAGATGTTTGATTGTTTGTTCATAGCATGAATTTAGTGTTATCCTCATTTACCTCAAGGGCAACTAATGAACTGAACTAAATGAGTGAAATTTAAAAAAGTTCATAAATTAACTTAAGCTACTGTCCGCCCGAGTCGAACTGTATTATACCCAATAAGTGTTATAAAAAATAAAAAAACCCTCAACAAGTGGGCGTTTACGGAAAATTATTAAGATGGCAAACAAAATTGTACACTAAACCATTTCAGGACTTTAGGGAATATAAAGAGTCTGCCAAATAACTTTTTTTTTTGAAAATGCTTTAAAAAAAACTACTGAATATTTTCTTAAATTTCTTTTTTTATTTGAAAGTACAATCCTTCCGGTTAATAATGGAAAATAATTTCATTCAAATGACTGCCTCGGCTGGCCATGCAGTAGCCTACACGATCGGTCCAATTTTAAAGCACATTATCGAATGTGTGCAGCTGTATTTCACCAATGGCTTCACGGATATTGTCCTTTAAAGCGTCAATTGTCTTTGGCATGTCGGCGTAACACTTATCTTTTACGGCACCCCACAAATAATAGTCCAACGGTGTCAAATCGCAGCTCCGCGGTGGCCAAACGACATCAGCTCTGCGGCTGATAATGCGATCTTCAAAAACATAAGGAAAGGCTACAGTCCGCTTGAGGCGAACAGTATGATACCCTATCCATATCCCTATATGCCCCAAAGAAAAAATCATTAAGAAGATGATGGATAGCATTTTATTTATTTCTAAATACTAATTAAACAAAAAAAAAGTTTTTTTTAAAAAACGCCCCCAAAAAGTGGGCGTGGCCAAAAACTTTGTATGGGCGATATGTTGGAAAAAATATTGGGTAAATATTTTGTTAAACAGTTTTTTTCGCTTTCTGTGAAAATTTTCGAAGAAAACAGCATTTTAGTCAAAAACGCCCACAAAAAGTAGGCGTGGAAAAAACTTTATATGACAAACTTATAAAGGAGGGCAGTGCCTACATATCTTGTGAAGGTTGTAACACTCTATCTCTCTAACTTTAGCTTTAAAACGGTTTTTTCTAAATTGTGGGCGTGGCAGTGGGCGTATTCAAACAAATTTTACACTTAGCCATTTCGGAGCCCTAGGGAATATGTGGTCCAAATTTCAGCTTCCTAGCTTAATTTTAAAGGCCTAAAAATTGCGGACGGACGGACGGACATTGCTAGATAGTCTTAGGATTTGGTCCTGATCATAAATATATATACTTTTATGGGTCTACGGCGAATATTAAGGGGTGTTACAAACTATGTGTCAAAATTAATATACCCTTAGGATAGGGTATAAACAGGGCGCAAAACATCGAGTGTAGCTTCGGCTGTGTGGCACGTAGCGCCGTCCTGTTGAAACCAAATGTTGCCAATATCCTCCTCTTCAATGTTTGTGAACAAAAATTCGTTCAACATGGCCCGCTAACGATCGCCATTGACTGTAACGGCCACTCCTTGCTCGTTTTCGAAGGAAAATGGCCCAATTATGCCTCTGGACCAAAATCCGCACCAGTTGGGTATATCGGCTTTTCAATGTATGCGTGCGGGTTTTCTGTGCCCCAAATGCGAAAATTTTGCTTGTTAACATACCCGCCAAAATCAAAATGAGCTTCATCTGAAAAGATGATTTTTTTGGCAAAATCGGCATCTTCTCTAAGTGGATCGCAGGCCCACTTAGCGAAGCGAAAACGCATTGGATGGTCAGTTGGCTTCAACTCCTGAACCAATTGGACTTTGTATGGCGTCATACCAAGGTCTTTATGCAAAATTCGTCTCAATGATGTCTCCGAAATGTTAAATTTTTGAGAACGATATTGAATTGATGTTGATGGCGCTTCACGCACACTTTCTGCCACAGCAGCAATTTGGCTTTTGGTTTTTCACGCTTTGGTTTATCAATGAGGATGACAGTTTCTTTCACTTTTTTCACAAGATAACGGACATACGGAGCTGACGGTGCTTCTCTTCTTCCAAAATCCGTACGCAATTTTCGCACATATTCTGCAACATTACCATGATTTTCAAAGTAATGTCGCAATATTTCCCAGAGTTATTCAAGCGTATACGCAACCATATTCGTTCAACGGAAGGATAAAACTTATTACCTGTCAAATCAGACATGAGCTAAGTGTTACCATTCGCGAAATAAACACTAGTTGAAAAAAAACGTTTGTTGGCCGACCCTTTATATTCCAAATTTCAGCTTCCTAGCTCAACATGTTTTCGCTTTATAAAGAGTGCAAAAACATCACATAACCGGGCTCCAGTTATATTTTGTCTACTTAAAATAGAGCGAAAATCTTATTCTGTTATGTTATATTATGTGTCCGCTTCCGTTTATAATAGAGTCCGCTTATGGAAGAACTATTTATATTGAAAACGTCACATTTTGCCACTATCTCAAATCTGTCCGGTTATGAGAGGTGTCCGTAAGGAGAGAGTACACTGTATATTCAAAGAGCTGCACTTTCATATTATGAGATCAGATGGAAATTATAGTTTATTGACCGGACGCGGGTTCCGCAATTTTCGCGTAGGATCCTTAGTGGCTTATCTTCATACACCCTTTAAATTCTGTTTCTTACGGAGTATAATAAATTTTACGCTATCGGTTAGTGTGATTTAACCCCTTCACCAAAAAGGGAAAAGAAGATTTGTCCTGCGGTCCTACATTACCACATCTAGGTGAATCGCCTTTGAAACACATAGGAGGGGGTTTTAGGGTTTTGATTTTTCCAGTAGCAGAGGTGGCATGCTTGTCGATATGTTATAATAGCACCAGCTCTTTAATTTGAGAAAAAAAGTTACAATGTGACAATTTTGCAGATTGTGGATACATTTGGTCGATTATGCTGACCAAAAAAATCACGAAATGCATTTTGATTTGAACGCCCATTTTCGTAAAATCTTAAATCAAACACTGAAACAAAGAAATGTCAAATTAAGTTGGGCAAAAAACTAGACGTTAAAGTGTGACTCACAATAAACATCGTGCATTATGGCTGGACCACCCTTTATTTTCATTTATCTGCTTGGCAGCATGATCAATCGGCTCGGCACGAGCAGAAAACTAGGATGTTGTGTCGTTCCAGTTGCCTTCAAGCATTACATATATGGCCCAACCGAAATGGCCCAACTAAAGATAACTTTTAAAAAAGTTTTCAGCTGATTTTGGATTGTTTCGGAATCTTCAATTCAAATTATTTGAACACCTTAATTTTGTGGCTTCGATGTTATGTATTGGTGAGTTAGTTCACCGTGCAACAAGAAGCCAATTTCAATATTTTACTTTTCAGTCCGGCAAACCTGGTTTAATCCACATTCTTGTCTTGGCCACGATTTGCCTCAGCTACTAGCTCTTGCACTAAATACAGAAATAAAGACCTTCAATATTAGGTATATATCTTCAAAGATCTCTGCCAAATGGATTTCCCTAAGAGGTTTAAAAATAAAAGGTTTATCCACAATAGAGTCCTCGTTAGCGAAATTGAAAGTTGCATCGTTGTCAGACGAAGAATTAAAAAGAATTACAACAGTAACAAATAATGATGATATTGGATCTTTCTCCAATGGCTGCGCTAACTTCAACTGTCTATCGAAATATTTAGCAAGCTCCTGGTGTTCTTGATTTGACATTAAATTCACGTAATGGACCTGCGATTTGAAGCTGTTTGATGATTTTCTTTGGCTAAACGTAGTGTTGCTATAATCCGGGCTGACGAATTCAACAATAATCAACACATTAAGGTCTTTCTCCCTAGGAAAAATCTAGCACTAACCATGTTTGGAACATAACTAAATTTATTCAAAAATCAATGGAATGTGTTAAAAAATTTGCAAAGGCCCAACGGAATAGTTTTCAAATAAATTGGGTTTCGGGCGGCAACTGTTTGCAGGTTGAATTTTGCTAATACTTTTACCCTTCTCCTACAAAAATCATAAAATATTCCTTTGATATTAACTTTTCCTATAACCTAGCCTACTCCGTTAAAAAATAGTTTTTAAAATGTCCTTCCTATACTCGATACTAGCACCTTACTGAGGTTGGTAATGACGACGAACGATACAAACCCCAAGCACTCACTGAATACTCCCTTGCCATTCACACTGTTTATGCAATCTCATTCGAGGTGCCTAATCCTCCCTCAAGAGAAAACCATTTTCGATGATTTGCATGCATTTCACTATCGGTTTCCATCCTATTTGTCATCCAGGTGTTGTGGAGATTTGTTTCTGTTGGTTTTTTTTTCGTCATCGTTATTGTTGTTTGCCTAAGCTTTAAGGCAAACGAAACGAACGAACACGCTTGTTTTGCCAACACAAAAAAAACAAACGAAGAGGAAAAAAAGGATCCCCAAAAGAGGTTTACCATTTTCGGGGTATAGGGTATTTACGACAGGCGCGCATTTGTATTTTGCAAACTACCTACCTACCTACCTACCACACCGGAGCTGCTATTTATGTGAGTGGAGCAGTCGCCCCACGAAATGAAAGCGGAATTCTAAACCATGTGAAAAAGGCCATTTGCAAATGAATTATTAAGAGATTCACAGCAGCAGGAGCAGTCCTGTATCGTGCGAATACGATAGAAAGAGCGAGTAAGAACGCTACGGAAAAAAGGACCATTTCCTGCTCCGAATCCATATATCAAATCGTTAAATTGCCAAAAGGTAGGCAGAAGGTGGTTTTGCCGGTCCCGAAGAATGGCACCAAACCCCTGCCCCTCTGCGCCACTATCACTATCACTAGCACAGCTCTAGACACCATTTCCATTTAGTGGCATTCTTGGGTGTTGATGGAAGATTCCCTTCGCCAAGGAATCGGTAACTAGGTTGAGTCGTGATTTTTGGAATGAAAGCAGAGAGCGAATAAATCCTCCTCTGTATAGGCACAGACAATATACCTGATTACATCGTTGTCGTCGTCTTCGTAGTCATAGTCGTAGACGTCCTCCAACGCGCCTCATCATCGTCGCCGCAGCACTGTACGAGGTAACATAAAATATGGCGAAAGCACGTAAAGGGCTAACGTGATTTACCTACTCCCTTCACTCGCAATGTCGCGAGAATACTTTATGGTTTTTTTTGGCTTCTTCGCGTCTATGCCGATGCCCTGGCACTCTATTTTCTGCGCCCTGACAAAACAAGAAGAAGTGGAAAACAGGAAAATATACACACATCAGATCCTTCAATGGGCCGATGCAAGTGTGTCACATCACAACACCATATCGCGCCGAAGAAGAGAGTCCTGATGCAATAATAAATATTCATATTTTGTGCACAGCAAAACTGAGTTTTTTCTTACGAAATGCCACACCAAGGATGGGCTTAGAATGGGCTTAGACAGACGCCGCCACCAGCCGCCAGTTTGAGTGACAGTGACAGTGTGTAGGTAGCCTTAGGATTGCTTGCGCGATTGCGAGGACTCTTTCGCTTCGTTATACGTTCGCATGCTGATTTATACGTGACAATTTCAGTTGGTGAAATTCAATTGAATTTTATATTAAGTTTCCAAATGCAGGATGCACGATATGCATTTGGGGTGCTGCTCGTGATGAGCAGTATACAACAAATAGATAGTTTGCGCAGGAATTTTGTGCAATATTAATAAACTAAATAAATGTAATTACATTGTATGCGTGGGAGGGCTCCTCTATGAGATAGAGATTTGAATGAGTTATTACGAGTGCGGCGCAGAGCATCATAGGAGCACGAGTAGCTACATAAATTAATTTAGACACATTTTAGCGAGGGAGGGCGAAAGTGTCAGCTTCTTTGTACTGCATCGATGTGATCTGTTAATTAAAAGTTATTCATTGTATCCTCTTGCATATTGCACTATATTTTGTAAGGAGTTTCAGTTTGGGAAGAGTGAAGGGACGAAGAAATTGATGGAGAAGGAAGTTCGGGATGAGGAACAATTGAGCTTAATTTAGTTAGTGAATCTTGTTGTTTGTTATCAAACTTAGTATATATAATCGCAACAGAGTTTTTACTTTGGAATTTGCTAAGATCTGATACATAATTCACTTAATATGAGACTTAAAAGGTATAGTAGATTGACCGCCGTAATTAGAAATTTTTGAAAATGCTCTACTCCTTTAATGAACTATTGGTCGTCTTATAAGGTTTTGAAATTGTCCGACACTTCCTTCAACCGCTCAAACTTGCTGAACGCCACCAGGCTTAGTACCGACAGACTAAGAGATTCCCAAGTGCGCCAACAGTTAATGGACAATCTTGCCTCTGAAACAAACACATTCAGCAGCACAATCCAAGAGAATGTCGACGACTACTGGAATACTGTGAAAAAGGTCTTCGTAACTGGGGTATGCACTTACGTCGATAAAAGCAGAAAAGTCACCGCACGTAGCTTTCAATGAACACCTATAGATGGATCGATTACAGCAATTAAGGCTCGTATTGCAGCGGCCTCAGTGGGAGAAAAAACCGAGCTAGAAGCCAAATATCGTGTGACAAAGAAGGAAGTGAAGCTAAACGTCAGCACATCGATTCATTTGCCTCAAGGGCTGAAAAGGCAGCAAACAGGTATGACAGTAGGACTGTTGCAATATCACCAAGTTTAGATGGTAACCAACAAAATATGGAGAGAACATATCGCTGCAGTACTAAATCATGGTATGATCTAGAATTCAAATGAGTACCAGGAATTTACAAGTTCCCGAATACGCACCGGACCTCCCAGTAAAAAAGAATCAATAACCGCGATCAAGTCCCTCAAGAAATGGGTATTGATGGCATCCCTGCTGAACATCCGTTCATATGGAGAGCGTGTGATATTAAACAATTGCCGCATGAGTGGAAAAGAGGGATGATAAATAAGCTTCCGAAAAAGGGCACTGGAAACTAAAGCGGTATATGCGTTCTCCCGGGGGGAGCTAAAATAACTCTGGAACGAAAAATCTAAGCCTCGACGTCGAACAGGCAGGTTTCGAGCATAGACCACATCAAATCCTCACAGATTATAAAAGAGCAATGCATTGGGTACAGGTCTCAGCTACATCTACTGTTTATTGACTTTGAAAAGGATTTCGTCAGCTTGAATGGAGATGCTATATAGATGGCTTTGCGCATTAGAGGCATTCATCGCTATTATCAAGGCTACATTCGAGGGTGGTAGGTGTCACGTTTGACGCTATAATAAGGTGTCGGAGGATTTTGAAGTCTAAAGTGAGTACGTTCAGGCAGTGTGGTTGCTTATTCTACGAGTTCGTCGGCTTTGCAGTTTCCTGAAATATATATCTCTATGGCCCGGCACCCAGCATACGTTAATGTTGAACATTTCCTTAAGAGCGAGTTGGCAGTAGTCTAAGCCTACTTTAGAGTTTAAAGAAATGGAGTCTAGTGATTTGGACACTTACTTATATCGAAAATGTACGTCAAGAAAATCTTGCTAAACTAAGCTGGACAGCTTAATGCCAATACTTTTACACAAAATAACCAGACGTACTTTCTCGAACAGAGAAAACTAGTTCACTCAATTTTTTCCAACACATGAACTCGCTAAATGCTCTCTTACATTTCCCTATCGATTACCGTACTCTGCCAGACCCCTCTTTTAATTTTTAAACAGTTCGGCTAACCATTCATCGTTCACATTCGAACAAGCTATCATCGTTTCGTTAACAATCACACGATAAGCCGACCAACCCCTTTTTGCTGATCACATTCTTCAATGCAATGTCCTTAATTACGCAAATACAATATATGTAATTATTAAATTGTTACCTGTCAAGGCTGTTGGTTGAATTTCAAAAAGTCAACTCAACAGTTCCTATTTATGTGCAACACCCGCACTCTTGGCACAATCTACGTGAAGCTCATTTATTCGAAAATCACATCGTAGCCAATGCAAAGATATTCACAGCGACAACGACATTCGATAGTGTAAACGTCGACTAGAACGACATGATGACGAGAGAAAAGGACGACTATGATGATGACGATGACGGTGACGACGATGAGGTTGAGGTTGAGGTTGAGCAGGAGAACGTTAAGGGCATGTAAAACCGACTGTACACCTCATTTCCATGAGCTATTCAACATATGTTCGAATCACTTCAATTGTGCACCCCATTTGTGAATTGACTCTCCCAAAGGGGGTGGGGTAGGGCGAGCAACCACAATGCAAGTATAGTGCAACCGAAATTCCAAAATAGGGATAGCATGTTCAGCAACAACCTAACAACAGCAAGGGGAATATAGCCAACATTTGCAATTACATATAGAGCAAAACATACTGTTTCATTGCATTTTCAGTTCCATTTCAATGGGGTGCAGTGCACTGCATTTAACGAGCAAAAGCAGCATGGTTAACTCCTATTTAGGATAGGTATACCCATGCCAATTCCCATTCCCATTCCCATTCCCAAACAGGTATCAACCCAACAAAAACGACTGCTGTTACTCGTTGAAGGTGCAATCGTTGAGAAGCATATTCACGTTTTACATAAGTGGCAAGTTTGATTTATACACGACATTTTTAGTGTTGGAAAAATCAACGTTCATTTGGATGATTGAACCAGAGTTCCCTCTGGTTGCAGTGGTGAGATTCAATGTGGAGTCGTTTTATTTATTTTCTTTTTTTTTTTAAGGGCACACTTTAGGGGGTAGTTTGTCAGCAAACCATCGGTGATGGTAGATGGAGAAGACATTGTTGGAACGTCAATATGCTGGCCTCAATTTGTGCTTTGACGAATTTGACAAAGGCATTTTCTGGGGTTTTCAATCAGATTAAGTTCTTAACTAGAAGATGTTTTTTTTTATATAAAGCATTCCACCAAATGCCATTTCAAGTTTTGGAAACTTATTAGCAGGCTGTTTTCAATATCGCCAAAAGCAGTCAAAAGGGCTTTCAGCAAGGGTGTCCCTGCTAAGTCGTTCCTGCTAAGGTGCCGGATAAATATGGTCAATACAGGATTGGGGACATAATAAAGTGAGAATAATTTTTCTAATATTTCCAAGGACAAATGTTCTAGAAGTACTTCCTGGCAAATAGAGGAAAAGGTACAATTACGAACCCCACGAGCTGCATTAAGATGTCGAGGTATTTCAAAAAGACAGATTACATCAAATATCTTTGCTCTAAGAGGAATTTTGAATTGCAGCACCTCAAAGTTTCGGAAAAATTGATGAAGCCAATCATATGCTGTTCTTCCAGGGTTTATTATAGCCTGACACTTTTCGGCGGTATTTTTTCCACATGAATACAATTTATTTGTTTGATCTTCCTAGTGCCAAAGGAATCGATCTCCAGTCGCATTGGCATTTGCGGGGTAGTATAAGTAAGATGTTATTATGTGTTGCTAAGCTAACTAGATGTTTAAGTTTTCTATATGTAATATATCCACTGAAGTCGCCTTTTAAGACAACGTTGGAGCTATCTAGGTCAGCAGTACTTTATAGCAATATCAAAATCTGTTATTCAATAAATATTAAAAGATGAACTGATTACAATATATTATGTAAAAAAATCCTTTGACCTTCCCAATTGGTCCAGCATTATCTAAACGATCTTCATGGCATTGAGGGAAATGTGCAAGTAAATCATATACAAATTGTCATCCACTAAGAACGTATCAATTATTGTTGAGATCATTCAACCATGATCATGCCCCAGGTTAATGCACTACTACTCTGGGATAATAGAAAAGAATAAGAGATCAGATGAGACGTCTCATTCAGACGACTTTTCACTCACCATGGATGTTTTCTGGAGGACGTAAAAAATTTGATAAAATAATAATAATTCTAGAGTACAAAACCAGATAGGTACATAAAACTCATACGAACATGGCTAGACTATTGGCCATATGTGCGGATCACCGGCCAGCCAAGATGCGCATTCGCAAAGAGGCTCTGCGTCCTGAATAACCTCGACTGCCGAGGTCTTATTTGGATGGTAAACTTTCGTGAGGAGAGGTTTCAAAACGTGTCCCACACCTCGATGTGGTGCAACTGGGGACTTCACTTTTCATTCCCGTTTTTTGAGAAAAATGCATTTAAAATTAAAAGCTGAAAAAGTATTTTTTTTAATATTTATTTAAGGCGCAATATATTTTGTTTGGGTTTATAAAATCACACGACGCCACAGTGTGGTATTTGGGTCAAAAGCCAAATAATAATTTTGGCAATATTGTGACAGCTCTAATAGTTGACTGTAGTTATTTGGCAATATGTTTCAAACTCTTCGGTGTTAATTTTGTATCTGAACATATGCATCTAAAACTAATTTAAGGCGATACAATACATTTTTATCAATTCCAGTTATAGCTGCTAATACTTCATGTGCCTCAAAAATCTTCTACTGGTATTCCCATCAATTCGTGTTTCCAAAGTTTGATATTGGGACAACCCCTACATGTCGTTTGAAATAACGGTACCTGTTATACAATTTTTTTGGTGAAAATCACTTAGCACTGTTTTTCTAGAAAACAGCTCCCAGGATATTGATCTTTTTTTGTACTGAGGATACTTGGGATGGGGTCAAAAATACTGCATACTCAGTTTTTGGAAAAAAAATCGATGAACGGTAATTTATAAAACCACCAGTATCTTGAAAACTAACAAAGGGAACTTCAAAAAAATTTACTGATTTTTTGAAGACTATTAAATCAAACGTATTTGCGTACTTAGATTTTTAAAATAATTTTTTTATAAATTTTTTTTCATATAACGATTTTCTTAAATTAAAATTAAATTCGTTTTTTCAAAAACGGCTCAAATGATTTTGATAACATATTTTATTCTGGGCAATTATTTTAAAAGTGTCCAATTTGCAAAATTACATCAAAATCGTAGGTGCCGTTTTTGAAAAAACAATTTTTTTAAAACCTAAAAAAGTGATATAAATAAATTTGTCACCATTCATTTTTGATTCATTTTGCGATTCAAAAACGCATCTCATGTATAGAGAAAGTTTCAAGTGACCCAGGCATGCACTTTACTGCCCTGACCTGCCTAAGGAATTTTATGTACTGAAAGAAGAATTGCTTCTATTATATTGGCCACTATGCTAACTAACTCTGTTAGTAAGTTCATCACTCATCGGTCGAGTTAATGCTTAAATTCCTGGAAGTTTTACTGCTATAAGCAGAAAACGTAAATTCCATTTTTGCTCACTCATTTCCTGTGGTAATAAATCGCGGTAGAAGTCTTCGTCATTCTCCAAATAGCCGGTGTCTACATACCACAGTATTTGAACGGATAAAGACGGTGAGAATTGATTTTAAATTGATTAGTCCATGACTTAAATGATGAATGAATGCTCGAAATGTTGATGTGTGATTGATCGAAGGCGAAGCAGGTGACTTGTTGAGATTGTGCTCGCAAAGCATACGTAGCAGAACGTCTGACGAGAACGTTCACTGTATTAATATGTGTAAATATTTTAAGTTCCTTCCAGTATTGCCCTAAGTTTTCCATTGCCCCACCCTTTTGTACCCATCTTAAAAATGAAAAAAGATTTTGGTAAAAAGTTTGTCTTAAAACAATCAACTCTATCACTATCAGAGCCGTCAATCACTTAATAACGGGTGATCCAAGTAGTGCTACTTTTTTCAATAGCCTTTTTTGACAGATCACGTGTGAGTCGTGTCATGCTGTCATGTTATTTTTGTTTAGTATTGTTTGGCATTTCATAATGGAAAGACTTACGCGTGAACAACGTTTACAAATTGTTCAACTTTATTATGAAAATTCACGTTCTGTGAGGAATGTGTTTCGTGCACTTCGCTCAACTTATGGTCAACATAATCGGCCTACTGAGCGTACTATTCGCAACACCATCACCCATTTTGAGACCCGGCATTCATTATTGGATAATATTCGATCGAATAGACCACGTCCAGCACGCTGTGAAGAAAATATAGCGGCCGTAGCTGAGAGTGTACACGAAGACCGTAGAGAGTCGATTCGGCGCCGTTCGAAGCAACTCGGACTGACGTATGGAACGACTTGGCGCATTTTACGTCAAGATCTTAAATTGAAAGCGTACAAAATACAGCTTGTGCAACAACTGAAGCCGCTCGACCTTCCCAAGCGACATCGCTTCGCTCTATGGGCTCTTGAAAAGTTCCAAGAAGATCCGACGTTTTCGAGGCAAATTTTGTTTAGCGATGAGGCCCATTTCTGGCCCAATGGGTATGTATACAAACAAAATTGCCACATTTGGGACGAAGAGCAACCTGAAGAGATTGAAGAACTGCCACTTCATCCAGAAAAAACAACGGTTTGGTGTGGTTTGTGGGCCGGTGGAATTATCGGTCCACATTTCTTTAAAAATTATGCCGGTGCGAACGTAACCGTCAATGGCGACCGTTATCGTGCCATGATAACCGACTATTTGATGCCTTAAATTGAAGCTCGTGATCTCGGCGACATTTGGTTTCAGCAAGACGGCGCCACTTCCCACACATCGCATCAATCAATGGACTTATTGAGAGAACATTTCGGTGAGCACATAATTTCACGTTTTGAGCCGGTCGATTGGCCACCAAGATCGTGTGATATCACACCGTTAGACTTTTCCTTGTGGGGATATGTAAAGCCAAAAGCTTATGCCGACGAACCCGCTTCGATTCAGGCCTTGGAGGAAAACATCACGCGTGTCATTCGCCAGTTACCAGTCGAAATGCTCGAACGAGTGATCGAAAATTGGACTCAACGGATGGACCATCTGCGACGTAGCAACGGCCAACATTTGATAGACATAATCTTCAAAAAATAAATGCCAAAGAATGTTCTTTCAAATGATAATAAACATTCTCCATTAAATTTGAATTTTCTGTGTTTTTTTCTTTAAAAAAGTAGGGAACCTCGAAATGGATCATCCTTTATCAATAAACAACTCCAAATTCAAAAAAAACTGCTCATTCTGGAACAATATTGATGCTGCGTAACCATCATCAAAATTTAACAAAGAAAAAAAAATTCCTCGAACTAGATAGCTACATAGCTAACTATTTGTGTTTTACATACTGTTCGCCACTCCACTTCAATCACAAATCGGATCCAATAATAGTTCGTACTTCGATTCATCTATATCCAATCACCTACGGAGTACCTAGACGGAAACAAAAAAAAAAGATGGATAAAGCTCAGGAACAATATCTAAATGGATAAGGGATGCGTTTGCACTCAAACCAACCAACCACCATCACCATGGGATGAGTATACCGTCACCGACACGGCCCACCTTAATCAATTTTCCTAGCACGGCTGAATACCTGCAATTACTATGATTTTTGCTTTTGTTCAAAATTTTCTATTTTTCTATCGGAAGCTGATTGCGTTCGGTTTTTTTTTTGCTTCTTTTCTTCTCTTATTTTTCACTTTCATTTCGCATTCGTTTGCTGGGCTTCACAGATTTACGATTTTTTTTTTTCGATGGGCAGATTGTGGTTCGCACTACACTCACACATCAAAAGCGATCTAGTTGTACTGATATCAAATATGTAGCCTTTATCCGATGACAGGGTACTCGACCGAGCGATGCAAGCAAGCGTACATGCATGCAGCAATAACCAAACGGAATGAATATTCGAGTACTTCCGATATTTCTACAACAATCAAATGGATTTCAAATGACACGACGATGACGCTGTTGTCGGTCGTTGTTGGTTGTTGGCAATACCTCGATAGGTACCTGACAGAAATTTTGTTGTTATTACAAAAATATTCCACGTGTGCGCTAAATTCCTTTTCCTGTATTATGTAGTTGAAGCTTCACTAGTAGGTAGTAGCGTGGCTGACAATAGAGAAATGAATATTTCGTAAACAATTGGTGAGGGTTTAGTAGATATCAGTGTTTTTTATTTTTGGTTTATTTGTTACTCTTATTTATGGGACTTTAGTGTGATATGTTGAACAAATGGAATGTGTCTCCAAAAAGATATCACAGAGAGACGAAGGTATCTTTATCCCTTGAATTGATGAAAACAGCGTTTTATAGAATCTGCTGCTGTTGCATGAAGTTTCTTTGTTACCATATTGATTAAATTTTTATCAATTTTTTTGTTCACTGCGGCTTGGTAGGAATATTTGAGGGATAACAGTGATCGTTTTTGTGGAAGATCAATGAAGTAATTTTATTTGAACAAAGTTTGGGTAGGTTAATGGAATCTGAATTTGGGAGGATGTGGTAAAGCAATTGCGTTGTTGATTAGGCCATCTTAATATTTGCTGAATTTTTGTCTCGTTGACACAAACATGTCGTAATAGTTCATACAGCGCTCCTACTTATCCTATTATTGTGAAAAATTTAGCCAGTTTGCGGTATTTATTGCAGAACCCACCATACAGATCTTGTGGAATTTTGGGGAAAACTCAGAAAATTTAAAGGGGCTCCAGGCACAGGAAAATACTTGGTCCCCGTGAAGATTTGTAGAAAATTATGTCCAATGAAAAAAACTCTCCCAAACCCCACTTTCCATGATGGATTTTGTGCCTAAGACCAGGTAAGTAGAGATTTTTCATTGAGCCCACAAAATGAAACGATGCACAGAACCTAAAGTGCACTCGACTCAATAGTGACAATTTGGACATAAGGTATATGGTACCTACTGAAGTCGTTAATGTGACGCTAATGAAATGTTAAGGTTCAATAAGAATGTTGGGGTTGTTGCCTACCAAAAAATTAACAGACGATTTCGGGAATTTTCCACGACATGAACTTTTTTTTAAATATAATAAAATATAAGGCGTTTAGATGGTGTTTCAGTTAATGAGGATAAAACCAAATAAAAGCTTTCAATAACAAAACAAGCGAACATCTATCCACCGACTGTTGATAGCAGAAACTTCGAGGTGGTTTATAAGTTTACTTACTTCGGGGTAAAAGAAGAATTATCCTAAGAAACTATTGCTACTTCGGTTTGGTAAGAAAAATGGGTCCTAACTCGATGCACGAAGTATAAGCAATGGATGCTTCTTTCTTCGAGTTTTATCGTTTCCAAAAGCTCAAACCCGCTTATAGCCATTTTTCTTTCATTTCTTTGATCGATAAGAAAAGATTTTTCTAATACAGTAATTTTCTTATCTTAAGGTCAAACACTGTTATTGAAATCAACGCAATTTTCCTTGTCAACAAGAAGAATTCAATCTGTTCCAATTTTGGCATTCAAAAAATGATTTTCAGTAGTGTGCTTACCAAGCCTTTTAAGCAAATTTCTTGAGAATTGCGATGGAAATTGTTTAGATCTGTTTTTATAGGAAATTAAATTATCTTTCTTTTTATTTAGAATATATTTTTTGTTAGGAGCTGTATTTTCAAAGTTACAGAGACAAAGAAAGTAAGGAAATTTTTGTTAAGTTTGCTAATCTTGCTAATCGATTGTCGTTCGGAATCGACATTAAACTGTAGGTCGCTCCATTCGTGTCAAAAATATATCTTCACATACACAATAGTTGGAGAAGCTAGCCCTTAGATCCACCCTATATGGGTCGTTTAAGCCTAATATTAATTATTAATTTTTTTAATCTTTTATTTTAGTCAAGTTATCTGTGAGTCATATGGTTTTTCTTACAATCCAACCCTCATGAAAGAAATCATAATTGTAGGGAGGCTGCCACGCCCCCTTGATGAAAAATCACATATGTTAGATTTTTCCCTTTGGCTTCTCCGCAAACCCTATTACTGTGCCAAATTTCAAGGTTCTACGATGTTTGGAAATGCTCCATAGATTTGATGATCTGTCAGTGAATCAGTTATCAGTTAGTCATTGAGTCACTGGTTACTATTTTTGCTAATTTTGGGGCATTATAACTCAGGAACCGCTCATGCTAAACAGTTGGTATGGAGCCTGCTGGTGTACCTCCCAATAAATCCTAAAAATTTAATGTCTCTAGCTTTGTTGTAAGCGAAGTTAGAGGAGGGGGTCAAAATGGTCTGAGTTGGAAGTAGTGCCAAAGTTGCTAAAGAACTTGGCTGGCTTCCTTAATCTTGTTGGAAGACATAATCTTAAAAATTCTTTAATGAAATTGAACCGCCAAAAAGTTTTGTTTGCTTCAACTTTTGTTGATCGTATGTAAAAATGTTGCATGATAACATTTTTTCGGAAGTTTTTCGAGTATAAAGATTTTATGAAACATCCAAATGTTATCGAGTAAAAAAAAAACATTTTAATTAAAAACATGGAGGAAGAAATGTTCATAATTTTGAGTTTAAGAAGCCATAACCTTTTTGTAGAAGCACGGATGTACCCAAAGCGCTTAAAACTTGTATGCACCACGAGATTGTCTTCCTAAAGTGTATAATGCTATTATTGTACCTGTAACAGTTTAGAAGTAATAGCGTTTTAAGTGATTACACCTCCATATTAGAGGTCACCCACTTTGATAGGTTGTAACTTGATGACACCCCCCAGCCCCTCCTGCCTGGCACTTTTTAGTTTGGCGAAACATTAGGAATATGCCCTTGAAGGATTTTACTGCTAAACTTGGACACACTTTCTTAAGCATAAATATATGTTCAAGCCAGAGGCTTATTGCACTCTTTAACAAACTCACAGTAATTGAAATTCCTGAATCCCACAACTCGCATTGAGTTCGAATTGTGTTCGATGTTCGATCAAAGGCATCAAAGGCATCGAAACACAAATATCTACACATTTTTTCGTTTACATAGAGAAATTCAGTCTTGCGGAATTGTACGCCTACCCCTTTTTTTTGTAAAGTTTTAAGACACTAGAAATAGCTTGACTTAATTGCAAAGTTAAATATTTGTATAATCGCGTAATCGTCTTATTTACCGCTTTGAAAACTTATTTGAGATGGGAAAAGTTGTCATCGGAACTTCTTCAACTACTGTACACCGACGGATCTAAGCTGATATCTGAACAGCAGTTGAGGCTGACTGCCTTAGACCAATCACCAAAATCGGTGTTCAATCTTTTCAAAAATACTTTAAAATTGAACTAATTTAGCAGTAAAACTTTGAACACACTAAGGAATCCCAAGTTTTTCCCATATGCCTGCCAACTAAATTTCCAATAGAACTCCCATTGAAAAGAATCACTTACATCAAAATGTATTGAACACTCCAGCATTTCCGCCCATCTACAGTCTTGCCAGCAGCTAGAAAGGAAATTGAACCGCCAATAACCACAGCAATCTTATGCATCTTATTGCATTCCTTACCCCTTCGTTTGCAACCGACAAATGCAAATTAAGGCCGTTCTCAATCCACAAAAAAAAAACATTTCCCTTACAGAAACATTGACCATGATCAAATTTCCTGCAGGGTTTTTTTTCAGCCAAAGGAACAATAAAGCTACCATCTTTCTTATTTTGGCTGCCATCCTTGTAGGACCGGAAACCAAACTGGGCTGTACTATTCTCTGACTCTTCGGCAGAAGCTATCACCGCGCTCTTTATTGGTAAACAATTTCAGATGACTGCACTGACAGGCATTTACCAAGTTGTTATACTCCTTGGATGTTGGCCAACGTATTTGGCCCTCTGTCGTCGATATCATGAGAAGCCATTCTCTGTGACTCTTCTGTATCAACAATCAATGATGATGGTGGTAACTTTAGGGTCTTTAACCTTCCCAATACTGCGATTGTTTTCTTGTCTTTTCCCTAAGGACACTTTTCCACGAAGAAAACAAAACACAAAATCCCATATATTTACCTAGAAAATTTTCAACAGCACTCTCAAAATAAAAATACATAAGTTGCCAATATCATTTAATAGCGGCGGCGTCCTCGTCCTCGTCGAATCCCAATACATTTATAATAATTTTCATATTGCAAATCGTTTCCTGTGCACATTCCTTTGAGTGAAGCTGGGTAAAATTACTTGAGCGTTTCCGAAGAGGAAATAAAAAAATAATATTTCGCTAATTAAGTAAATTGATGATCAAGAGCCTTCGCGCCACATTTGTCCAACTCCTTTTTCTTTCTTTAGTTATGATTTCCTTTTTTTCGCTTTGCTTTGCAAAAGGATATTGGTGAATGATTTTGAATATTCGTGTGGGGTGGGTAGGTACTTTTGGTTTTGGTTCACATTTTGCATGTCCATGAGATATATAATTGCATGACAGAGAGGCGGAGGTACTGGGAGTATTGGGAGTTGCGGTGGCGATGGCTTGCTATTGCTATGTTGGGAAGGGATGCTTTTTCACTTGTCGGCATAAAAAGGATAAATTTTGATGAATGGAATTTTAATTGAATTGTCGATGCGATCCATTGGTGATGGCATGGTTTGGCATGACGATATAGGACCAGTGGTATGTGGTAGTGGTGTTGTTTGAGTGAATTTTTGGCATCGGGATTTTAAGTTGCTGTGTGCGTTGGCTTTTATTTCATATTTTTTTTTTTATTTTTTGCTAGTCCCACATGATGATTTTCGACCAAAATTTGTGGCAAAATAAAGGGTGATGATAAAATATGAATTATTGATTGAAACTGATGGAAGCTTCTGAAAACATGATAGCTAGTTACAAATATATAGATTTTTTAATTTTTTTTTAAATTGTATATTGACTTTGCTTGATATCGATATCAAAGAGGCTTAACTGGAAATAAAAATATTTAAAATTTTGTAGTCACTATGAGTGACTTTAGTTATTAATTCGACCTGACTAGCAATACTTAGTGTTGGATTTTTTTTTGTTTCGAAAAAAAATTGCAGAACTCAGTGGTGCATGCAATAATTTTTTCAAGCGCTATATATGAACCCTTTAAATCTAAAGACATTAAATTTCAGGCCATAGAAGCGTCGAGAAGAGCAGCGATTTTTTATACCCTATCCTAAGGGTATATTAATTTTGACACATAGTTTGTAACACCCCTTAATATTCGTCGTAGACCCATAAAAGTATATATATTTATGATCAGGACCAAATCCTAAGACTATTTAGCAATGTCCGTCCGTCCGTCCGTCCGTCCGTCCGTCCGTATCAACTTTTGAGGCCTTTAAAGTTATGCTAGGAGGCTGAAATTTGGAGCATATACTCCCTAGGGTCCCGAAATGGTAAAGTGTTAAAAGTTTTTAAATCCGCCCACTGCCACGCCCACAATTTAGAAAAAACCGTTTTAAGGCTTAAGTTAGAGAGATAAAGTTGTAAAACCTTCACAAGATATGTAGGTACTGCCTACCTTTATAAATTTGTCATATAAAGTTTTTTGCCACGCCTACTTTTTGTGGGCGTTTTCCACTAAAATGCTGTTTTCTTTGAAAATTTTCATAGAAATCGAAAAAAAATGTTTAACAATATATTTAGCCAATATTTTTTCCAATATATTGCCCATACAAAGTTTTTGGCCACGCCCACTTTTTGGGGGCGTTTTTTCAAAAAAAATTTTTTTTTCTTTAAATTTCATAGAATAAAATAAAATTCTATCCATCATCTTCCTAATGCTTTTTTTCTTTCGGGTACATAGGGATAAGGATAGGGTATCATACTGTTCGCCCCAAGCGGACTGTAGCCTTTCCTTATGTTTTTATTATAACCCTTGCCCATATGGCTGACATTGCGACCTAAAAGATCTATTGTTTCATTACCTCCCCTATGAAGATAAGTACCTCCTTGGTGGCAGAGTTTTTCAGCTCCGCTGACGAACGTATTCCACTGTTGAAGAAAGCACATCTTCTTAACCAATGAAGTGCCGAACATTTCCACGGAATATGTTTAGAGAATTTGTCCTCTTTCATACAGAGCCTATATCTGTCTCTGAGAACACATTCGTTTTGTTCAGATGATATCTTAGGCCTTTCTTAACTTTCCTTAACTTTCCTTATCCAGCAGCAAGTATTTCCTTGAAGGAGTAAGGCTTGATGAGTCTTTTAGATTGTCTGAACCCCGGGACATCTTCCCAGTAGGCTAGACTAAGTCCATCCTTACAACAGTCAATCTATATTGAGGTAAAAAAAACGCGGATTCTGAACCAGTTCTTGCCAATTCGTTGAATGCTGTCCGTCAATTCGTTGTCTGTAATTACTTGGTGCCCCAGCGACGCATCCAAGTTTGACTCTGTTGAGTTTCGCCAGGGATTGTAGAGCATTGTAGTGGCATTTCATTGCCAACGAGTCAAGTATATTGAACTTCTATAGAGTCCGACAGAACATTCGGCCAAATTTTCCAACCTCGACAAAACATGCCAGCTGCTGCCGAAAGTTATAAAAAATCTGAAGTTCGGCTTCGGGAGAAAGTTGTCGTTTCTGTATCTGTTGTGTTTCCTTACTCAAATACAGAAGATCATGTTAACTGCACATTCGACATGTAGAAGGTAAAGCTGTATCAATCCAATTACATTCTATATATTCTTCTTCATTCTATTGCCGATAAGATAATGGATTATAATTTTACCTTCAGCAGGCCTCTCAGCTTCGGATAAATCATTGAGGCCAATCAAATGCTGTATGATTCCACATCCAGTGTTGATGTTTCTTTTATGACATCGGTGATCTCCAGTGTTAAGCTCCAGACCGACTCGCATGCAGACTTGCGGGGTAGCCTAAGGTTTTCAGGTTACTCGCAAGACTCACTTGGATGTTTATATTGACTAGATTTGATGTCCACACAGCACACGGTCGAACTATCAACCAAATCAAAAATGCGCTTAACGATGCGAGTCTACTTATCGAGGGCAGACCTGGACTCTGTCCACTTTCTTGAACGTAGACAAGAAGAAATTTAACGTTGGATGCATTGGCACAAACTGTGTTTTAAGAGCCTAAAAGGAGCGCATGAGTAAAAAAACTGTCCGCTGTGAATTCTACTTACCATCGACACTAACAGTCCGCGGCATTTTTTTATAATGTTCGCGCTCTAAAGGGATTTTGGATAACCTTTTAATGAAATAAATTAGTGCGGTCATTAGGGAAGTGCACAATTAGCAAAAAGGAAATACCGATGCAAGGCATTATGTAATAGCCACTACTCCAGGAAAGGACAGAGAAAGAGGTAATGCTATGACGATCTATGCGTATACCTAAAAAAGCTTAAGATGTACACACACATGAAAACAATGCAGCGGAAAACAAGGGCTGCAAGATCTACCAAAACAGGAGAATGGAGGAGAAGAATATACTATCTACCTATAAAGACAAGACTGTACGCAATCTTGCGATCGTAACAACATCACTTTGGGTGATACAACAGCAACTCTTCGATCACTTGCGGGTTTTCTGAGCCCCATATGCCGCAGTTTTGTTTGTTTACATACCCACCGAGGAGTTTATTGTCTGCTGTTCCAATACCAAAGAAGCGCATCTACGGCGTTGCGATTGGTCAGCAGGCTTCAATTGTTGCGCAATTTGAACTTTATAAGGATGGTTCTATAAATTTCAAGAGAAAATGACTAATTCTTTTCGAGTTATTCAATAATGAACGGCGGGCTCTCTTACGCTCGAGAGCATAAAGTGAAACAATAAATGGGTTTTTCTTAAAACTATGTTTCTTAGGTCGGTGACCACTGTCATTCAAAAACCGCTCGGTGGATTTGAATGAAATTTTTACAAATTCTTTTAGAGCCTTGCTCCAATGACATGAGATGGTGTTCAGTGATGACACCTACTGCAGCAATATTATGTGCCATATTTAAGAGAGAAAAAATAGTATAAATAGATATGGTGGTTTTGTTCTTTGTGATATTTTGAATGTTTTTATTTGTAGTTTTACTCCCTTGGGAGTTTTGGGTCTATAGCCTTGCTTGTATTAGCAAGTCTTATCAGCCCACCCCAAATTTGAAGATTTCTCAGATGTGGCGGCGCGCTCTATATCCAAGATTGTTACCATTGTATACTCCTTATAGTGAATGGAAAACTCGATAAAGCGTACTTCCATATGCAAGGCTATTTCCATCTATATTTCATAAGGCCTCAAATATTGATAGACCAACTATACAGAAGGTGGATACGGTAAGGAGCATTCACTGAAATTAAGTTTCTGGGTTCTGATCCTTGCATCCAACGGCAATCCCAGAAAATGATAGTGGCCCTACAGTTCCGGAGCTCTGTCTGAAAACTTTACCGAACCGCAGCTATACTTTTAGCGTCTACTCCCTTCCCTGCTTGCGTTTACTTGTTACTTGGCGACAGTTTACTTGGCATAGCAGTTACAAAAATATTGTGGGGAAAATGTAGTTGGAGCAGACTACTGTACAATTCCACCCACCGATCAGGTTTTCTGAAAAGACCAGTTCTTTTTTTTGTAACCAAACAAGTCCCCATTCTTTGATTTATAGATTTACCTACCTACCTACCGAAATGGGCAACCCATGGACTTTGTTGAATATTTTTTTTTTCAAAGCTTTAACCGCACCTTATTTCACCTAAATCCAAAACTAATAGTGTATGCTCACTTTAAATACCATTAAACCACTCGAGAGTACACCAAAAGCCTTGAATTACGATTTGTTACCTAGTCCATTCCTCAAAGGATCACCGTCACCTTAAAACTCTGGCCCAACGATAACTTTGTAACTTTTCGGAGAAAATTGGAAAAATTTACATCTTCTTGTGAGGCTCATCACGTCTACAAAATGTTGCCTGCTCTCTGGAAAAGAAGAAGGTCACTCAATTTGGTTAGACATTCCACCAGACAGAAGGCAAACAAACTTGCAAATTTAATAATACTATCATCATCATCATCATCATCATCGCCCATCCTCCCACACACACACACTGAGAAGGCTAACACACATTTATGTATGCATGCAAATCTAATTTGAATTACATTCCTCTGCGAACGATAATCTTCTATCCACACTGGCCTGGTAGCGTCGGGGTGTCCTGCTTCTTAAGAAAACTTCTCTCTCAAACGAAAATCATGCACCTAATTCAGGTTCCATTAGAATCTTCAAATCGTTCTCGCACATAGGATCCTTCTTCATCTTACCCCCAACTGCATTCGCTAACCTAAATATCTTTGGATATATGTATATTGGGAAAACTTACTGTGATACACTTTCAGAATTTCTTGGAATATCAGCGACACCTTAAGCATCGTAAGATCCAACTTTAAATTTCTTTTAAGAGAAAGTTTTTGTCAAGTCGAACACGTATGGTGGTTGTATAGGTGAGCGGCGCGATGGTATATTGGAAGGATATAGCGATTATAGTTTTGAAATGCCTTAGAGTAGATATCCAAAGTACTTCAGAATATACCTAGTTAAGGATAGCTACAGTATCTGAGTATCAGTGTTAGAATGGAACGTTAACAAGTTTTCCAGGGAAGAATGGTAAAACAAAACTCTATATCCAATCCAACTCCCATCTGCGTTGTCTTTAATCAAATTCAACGTGTACACCCTCTACAATCGTTCAATCTCAAGTACGTGATTTGTTTCACAAAAAATTGTGAAAGAGGCCTTCCTTTGCCGCTTCTTAAACGGAAAATACCGGGTTTAGGTTTTTATTTCATTTTTTCTTGTATGTCCATGTCAAGTGAGTAGTTTATGATACCAGAGATATTGTACCCATGAATGGTTAGATTGTCCCTCGGAGCAATCAAGTGATGGACATACATCTAAATGGGACGTGGCATGGCAGGCGAAATGCTTTGACTTTAGAATAAAGATGAATCGTAAAAGAGAGCGATGGAAATAAAAAGAACATTTCAACATTTCAATGATCGTTGGCATTTGAAATCAAATTTAAAGCAATTAAATTCTTTAAGGATAGGGACAGGGGCGCAACTGCGATGGATGCAGACAGATTGGACATTTGAAAAAGGTCTGCGTATTTCCTTCAATCTCTGAGGAGAATCGATTATCAAGATTTTCTAATAACTTAAGTGTGTTGGGCTTGAGCGACACCACTACCTGTCCTGCTTGCGGCGAGGATGATGACACAGCAAGACACTTTCTCTGCAGTTATGCGGCCATCAGGTGGCGGATTTTTGGGGCTGACGGAATTGAAGCTCCTTCTCATCTTTCTTTGAATGTCGGGAAAATGTATGCATGGTGGCTCAATTGGCCAGTTGTTGTGTTTGAGAGCGCTCCATCGGATAGTAGCAACCTCCGATAGAAGAAGAAGAAGACAAGCATTTACAGAATTAAGTTTAACAACACAAAAGAACTTAGCAAACAGAAAACTACTTAGTTGTTGTTAGGCTTAATAACCTATGACTGTGCACTAATTAGAAGCTAAATGGTTTATTTATTTATTTAATTAAATTTCTATAAAAATTAATTTTGTAGCAGTTTTTAAGATTTTGCTTTTATTCTGGCGGCAGTAAGCTCTTTTTGACAACATAGTTCTCTCAGCTTAGCTGCTGAGGGTTCTTATCATGCTACGATAAGTCCTAGCCCTATCGGACATGTCATCTTCGCGCCATGAGACACATAAAGAACCTTGGATATGGTGCTTCGCATGAAACTCGAAAAGTATTCTACGGTGGAGGGCAGGAGAAGAAGACCTAGAGTGTCTTTACTGAGTTCTTTCTGCCAGAATTCGATGCTAAAACTCTATATACATATAAGATGAAATGTTGTTCGTGTGCCCTTTGAAATGAAGGTTCGATGTATGCCCAAAGTTCAGGGCGCAGTGACCTTTTAGGAAGTCCGTTATGATGATGCTTGCTCGTAGAGAGGATCTGAGGAGCGAAGGATTGAGACAGGAATCCGTTTAAAAAAAAAAAAACTTTATTCTTTCACAATCAAAATCACAATACAATAATTTTCATGTGGTTGCAATATTTAAAGCCTCTGTCCAAGGAAAGACTGTGGGAAAAGAATTTAAAATGCATGAAATGAAATGTAATGTCCGCACATTCGAGCAAATAAAAGTTTAGGGTTACAATACATTATGAGGCAAGTTTATGGAAAACAAATGTTTAGAGTTACAATTTCTAGATGCAAATATATCATGGTTTAAAGTTACAATTCACATGCCAAGGTATATTAGAAAAGTGAATCTATGGTATACATATATTTATTGTATATACAATATACATATTATGTTACATAACTAGGGCGTTGTTTTTGGCGGGACCAATGATTTTTTTTGCATGGCGTAATCCTTGGATAGAGTTCGATTGGAAAATGCTCATATGGTGTTCCCATGTTTTGAATTAATTCAAACAGGTGGTAGTCCACAGAAGGGTTTTGGGCTAATTAAAGGACATACAGAGCTCTTTGTGTCCTGGGACCCAGTATAGAGTCACTCTGTTATGGGATATGAGTTGTTTTAGAATAGTTACACAGTTCAAAACAAGTAGAGAGTTGAACTTGTTGAACAGCTTCACGAAGTAAAGTTTTCTTCCGCTCGAAGCAAATCTAAATCTTAATTCGTGCATGTAACCGTGGGATGTCAAAGAGTTCCTCTATCGCAGCGGATGGACAGGAGCACATGGTACCCTTGATTTCTATCCATGCTAGTCTTTGCATCCTTTGAAATGCCTTCTGGGTAGATATTTAATAATCTATATATTAAACCATGCTTTTCGTTTCTTCAAAATATATTACCAAGTATTCTCTTATTTATTACAAACTGATTTCCCAATAACCGGATGTCCCACATCCTTTAATACTCTATTAAAATCAATAATGTCGTACCGCTTTTCAGGCGTGTTTAATCTAGCTACATTTAAATTGATTCTGTCTTATAATTCAATTTTTAACAAATTGTGTTCTTGCTTTAGTATTAGCTTTGCAGGCTTTACAGTTTTGTAGTAATTTTCTTTTCATTTTCCAAATTGTATCTATCAGAAACTGAATTCAATGTTAAAATTATAGTTGGAGTACTGAATAATCTATCAGTTATTTTCTACTCCAGTAAAGATGACACTTTATATCATGTCTAACTTGGATATATGTCACACAGTTCTCCAATCTAGATGGCGGTAAAAATCATTTTTTTATTAATTTCTACAAGATCTCGAGAATACTGTCCTAAATTTTCAAGTCATTACAAAAAAGTTTAGGCGATACAGCCTTGGGTAGCTGCGCACTCAATTTAATCAAGAGGTTTATTTGAGGTTATCCAAACTTTAAACGCGTTTTTCTCTTAACTGTGTTTTCGAAGTCGGTTGTCAAAAGTTCCTGAAAACTACTCAAGCGATCTTGATGAAATTTTACACAGATTTTCGAGATACAATTCACAAGGACTTGGACAAAGATTTTTCTTATTTTCAATCACAACTTTTTTAAAAAAAATGTTGAGCAAATTTTACCAAAATTTGCATTTTTTTGTAACAAGTTCTGCCAAAAAATTCAATTTTTTTGTTCCCTTCGTCCACATTCTAGTTTGTGGTCTTAACTAAAACACGATATTTGTTTTCACTTCTGATGATCCTGTCACGAGTTCTACTGTCACCGCGGACGCACCTTTTTCGCGAGGGATCACCGGAAATGACGTCACAATGACGGAGTTTTGAATATTTTCCTTTGAAAATTTCAGTAAAAAGTTGGAATAAAATATTTAATTTTTTTTATAATAAAAAAAATGGTTGAAAATAGAACTTTTTTTCCCCGAATAAACCTATATAACCCCTTAAGCGGCTAGTGTTGTGTTGACAAAAAACTACTTTGTGATATTACCATTCTCATTTATAGTCAAGTGGCCATAACAGTAAATGCCAATCCAAGCTTGTTCATCACTGACGCGAAGAGCCTTAGAATCATGGCTCATAGCCCAAAATGCATCTATGCTAATTTTCTCTGCAAAGGGTTTATAGCTAGTAAGATGATAGCTGACGAGTTAGGAGAAATAAGTATGAACCGAACTGTATCATGCCGAAGCACTTAAGTCACTTTCACTTTGAAAATAACAGCAATCCAGCGGAATTAAACATCACAATGAAGGCCAATAAAAAAACGTGTACAGTGCAAATAAGGCTCTCTCCACGCAATTAAATGGATGACTAAGTTTGTAGAGGCTGCGATGCGAAGGATCCCATTACAAGAACACACCATTACTTCAGAAACAGCAAACTTGAAAGTAGGCTTCTTCGAAAATATTAAGAAACTCTTATATGTCAATTTTTGTATGTTTTACCAGCATGGCCATACAGAACTAAATAAAGAAAGCAAGGATGCCATTATATTACAATAGACCCATAAGGACCTGAGTGTGGCATGAAAGACCCGACGACCCGCAAACTTAATCTAACCAATCGTTTGTTTGGTGACAGTTTTTTAGACTGAAGATTTCATTTTAGTTGCATTGAGTAAAATAAAAGGCGTTGCCTTCGTGTATTATGTCTTGTATCCAGCGATGCATCAAGGTACTTTAAGTTTCGAACACCTTCGAAGGTCGATGGTTATATACTCTGTATTCCCACTGAGCTCGAGAAGTAATGAAGGGATTAGTATGCGGTTTTTAATAATTTATTGTTTGCTTATCAAGCTTATAGGAGCTCAACTCACTTCACAGCTCAAGCTCCACAATAGCTGCCATAGTGTAGGTATGTCGATGCTGATGTTAAAATTTACTTACTTTACATTTGGTAGGAACCTACGCTTTTTCAAAAGCGGGCAGGTCAGCCTTTGGGTTATAAAACATTGATTGTTGAAAAAATGCTCTTACGATTTTGGTCTGGTTTTTTATGACCAAATCTTGAGGTATTTTGTATTTCTATTTTCTGTTTCTATTTTACACAATTTTTTTGAAAAATTAGATTCTAATAAATATTTTTTCTCTTTTTTTCAGGTAAGTACCTGCCTACCATAAAAGTATAATTGGATAACAATACCATCGGAGCGAGGTAAATGTCTGACATGAATTAATAATTTTAACTTCCTTAACATGACGTCCGAAGATGACAACATTAAACTACAGCCTAACCTTAAATTTTTCACATATAAAAAAAATGACCCACCTTCCAAAAAATTTAAAAAAAAAACAAGTCATATATATCTTCTTTTTTTTGTTTGTCTCCCATGATATGGCATCGGGAGCTCTTACATTGACAATCGCATCATTCAAGGCTCATACTCAATGTTTTATTATTTGCACGTGAAGTCATCTCTGCCAGTTTTTGTTCACCCACTATTGCTGATGCTGCTGGGCTGAAATTGCGATAGTAAAGGGCCGAGAGAAGGCACATCCACAAGGCTTGCAACGCCAACCAAACCCCAATACTATACACCTACTCGGAATATTGGGGAAAAACTTTTGCCCTCGTATATTATTTAGTTTATCGATTTTCCCTCTGGTTTCCTTTTGATCCTTTATTGCTTGCACTCTATCTAAATGTGAATAGATACATACTCTAGATACTATAGATATTCTCAGGTCCTCACATGTGTGTGCTATAAACAGATGTATTGTCCACATGCGAGTATATAGGTTGTATATTGTTTTGTATCTCTATGTGTATCTGAAGGGATATTGAAGGGATTTTCATCCTTGTATAGTTAGTTTGTCGTTCATTCACTTGGATTAGTTTAATGTAGCCTCGAGGTTATCATCGTAATCATCATCGTTATCATCATCATGGCCGCATCGATTCAATATTGTAGGCAGCAGGCAGGCAGGCACAGCGCAAACCTACAACTACTCGATGCTGTCTTTAAAAATGTCCATCCGCCCTTCGTACTTCGGGTAAATTTAAGTCGGATGTCTTCGTTTTTCGCTTTTTATTTCAAACTGTGTGTCCTTCTTGTGTAAGAGATTTTTGTATTGGATCCTGTTTTATTTGCGTGCCTCTGGAGAGAAAAGATTTTGTTTTTGAGGTATCGAGTAATTTCCGCATATCCGATTATTGTGCTCATGAAATATGGCAAATGAAATTGCTTTTTGATTATTTCTAAATCAATTTCTGGAGCTGCGAGCCAGATGTTGGAGAAGTGCAGTAATAATTTGTAGTAGATTGTAAAAGCTTATATCAAACTCTATAGGGGGTGCCTAGTGGGAATGGTTTGTGGTAGTTTCAACAGTTTGCCCATTGGAAGTTGTTGGTGACATGCTCTTTGGGGGCAACTATAGACAGATAGCATGTCTATGTATGTATTTGTATGTGCATTGGTTAATTAGTTTTCTTTACGGGTTTCGGCGAAAGAAGCATGTTTTTGTCCCAAATTTACAGACCTAATCTGTAGAACATTGTAGAATCTGCATTCGAATATCGTACTAATCTACTAAAGACGAGTGCCATTCATCCTCAGCTAGATTAATGGTTTCGGGTTTTTATAGAATTCGCAGTAATTAATCAAATGTGCATCAAAAGAATGCAATGATAAAGTATCGGATCAGAGCGTCCGTTCTAGAAGTTTCTCACCTGTTAGGTCTAAAATGAAAATAGGGTAAGTGTGGCAGTTCCCGGCCACCTAACTCTTTTTCCATCTTTGTAGCAGGCTAATAAATTAATTTTATCACAAATGCTCAAACAATATTTTTAGTCTTAAAACTTTGGGGTTTTTAGTTAAAATGTAAAAAAGGTTTCCTCGATTGTTTTGAGTTATTATTCATTTATAGAGATATATCGGTTTGTACTAGTACCAGGACCCAGCCACTAAAATTCATTATCCGGCCAACTTTGAACCAGCATACAGCCACCGCACATTTTCTTAAAAAATCTATATTGGGGTTAATCTCATATATTTATAAAACATTGGTTTATTTTTAATAGATGTATACAAAATTAAAATAAATTACCTATTGAAGCTTTTGTATGCGTAACGCTTAGTATTTGTTTTACAAAATTATTTAATAAATCATATTCCAACTTCGGTTAGATACCAAGGATTCAACAGATTCTACTTAAACGATAAGTCCCATCGAATATAAAGCAACCTTATGCAAATTCCCATGCCCTCTAACATTTTACAGCAAGACAAAGTTGAGTTGCCAGATTGCACGGTGCAAATCATCCGATATCAGGATAAAAAAGCTTGGCAGCTAATAATAGTCGCGTGTATAGCTATGCACGAAAAGGAAAACAAAAAATTTAATACCAAATACTTGACCTGTGTCAACTCAATCGCTCCCTCCCCCTTCTGAAATCAGTACACCGAATTTGTGGCTTCGATGGCGCTATGCATAATGTGTTTCAAGCTTCTAACTCGCCGATGCGATAGGAAATGCACCTTGACCTGAAAGATCTTTTGCGCCTAATGTCAGAAAGTTTCTTAGTGTAACCTAATTGGTCTGTCTAAGACCTGGTATGCTTTCCCAATATAAGATGCACATTTTGTGTCCCCATCTTTTTATCTTCATATTAATAGCTGATTTGTTTATTTAACAGAATATCTCGGGTTGTATAAAAGTCGTCTCCGAGCCTTTTCTAGTCAGTTCATCAGCTTTTTCATATTTGTTAATTCCCTCATGTCTCATTAGATTCTGGCCTTGTTCCTGGTACTACGAGCTTAGAAGATTTCAAATCAGATTGGGAGTCAATAATTGGCCAGCTAAGGGCTATATCCGTGGATATATGGATGCTAGCGTCCTTAACACGTTCACGCTCATGACGGTTATAGCCGCCATATTTTCATCAACAGAAAAACAAATGACGGCTGTAACCGTCACTTTAGTTTTGTCTCATACTGTATCATTAATTGATTTCCGCCCAGTTATTACGATTCTGCATGATTTGGCACCACTTTTCGTGTTAGAATTCTGGGAGAATACGTTAATTTGAATATCTTAAATCGGAAATCCCCGATATGTGACAGATATGTTAAATTTGAAGTTCACAGAACGAAATGACGGTGATAGCCGTCATATTCTGCATATGAAATTGTGTATTTTGTGGAAAAGTGTTTCTCTAAAGGTATTTTCTGTTCAGGACTAACTATTGAATTTTTCCCAAAAAAGTGTGTTCCTGGAGATCTTTTCTGGTAGGAATAGATATCTTACTAGAATATCTTGTAAAATCATGGAGGAGTATAACAAAAAAGAAAAAAACAATTTTAAAATTATTCGAAGATGTCGACAGCGACTTTCGGAAATTGTGTCAGAATCGGAGACAAATTCCGACAGTCAAACCAGCGACCCATTTTGCGACGATGGCACATTTGGAAATTATCCAGATTTTGATCCTGGTCAGCAGTAAAATGAAAGTGACGATGAGGAATATGAAGACAACAAGTCCGATCATTTGGAAGACATCGCTGAAGATGGACCTATTAAAACCAATAGTCAGGATAGAGTAAGAATACCCGAATTTGCATTTAGTACTTTTGATTGTGGAGTGAAAAATGAGTCATCCCCCCGAGAAGTATTTGACAACATTTTTTCAAGTGACGTAGTTGAGTTGTTGCTTAAATCAACTAATGCATACGCTGAGCACATGTGTGCTAGTAGTAGGCCAAAGACGCGATCATCCATAAAACTAAGTTTCAGGATAATTACTGCATCGGAATTGATGAAGTTTCTGGGTCTATGCCTTTTACAAGGAGAGGATTCCTGTCCTACTGTACGTCAACGTTTTTTCAGAAACCCATTGCATTTCAACTCTATCTTCCCATATAACATGAGTGGTCGCCGTTTCCAACAAATTCTGCGATGTTTGAATTGCCACCATTTGGATAAAAAAGAGGGTGGGACATTGCAAAAAGATACTCCCCTACTGAATCTAGTCTTGCCAAATTTTTCAAACGGTTTTCGACTTCGGCTAAGTTCCCGACAGTACATAAAAGGCAAGAAAGCAAAGTACGGAATCAAATTTTTTGAATTGACTGCAGCTACTGAATACGTTCTAAATATAGAAATATATCAGGCGAAAACGGAAAATCTAGAAAAAAACGTCGAAAACAGAAGATCTAGCACTCCGGCTTATGAAAAAGTATTTGAACAAAGGCCATCACTTGTACATGAACAATTTTTATAATAGCTTCGAGCTATCTAGGGAGCTTATAGAATACAGCACACATACAACAGGGACATTACACTTCAACCGAAAGGGTCCGAGGGAAATAAAAGATACGAAGCTGAAAAAGGGAGAACTTATATGGCACAGAATTGAACAAACCTATGTATCCAAATGGAAGGATAAAAGGGATGTCCTCACTAAAACAACCGGCTATCATCCGCCTTGCCGGCGGTCTGGTGGCAAGCCGCCGGCAAGGCGACCAATCTCAAGGCAATGACAAAGATACAAAGACTAGCATGTATAGGAACAACCAGCGCAATGAGAACCACACCTACAGCAGGTTTGGAGGCAATTCTCAATCTAACTCCTCTGGAAATATACATGGAAGAATCTGCAACCAAAAGTGCCTTGAGGGTTAGTCAAACTAATACATGGAACCCATGCAATTTTGGGCACGCACAATTTCGTTTGCAAGTCAGGCGGCTATAAGAGCAATTTCTGCTATAGAAATGAAATCGAAGCTAGTTCACCGCTGTCGCAATGAGAACCAAGGTTCTTTGCTCGCAGCATTCCACGAATCTCTGCTGGGTCCCTGGAAATAGTGACAAAGCCGGCTACAGTCGATCAAGCCTCCACTATGTAATCTCAGAGAACGAGTGGAAAACAAGATACAAGATGTTAATTCCTGACATGTTAATAAGGTTTGCGCATTCCTTAATAGTATTGAGCTCTGCCTGTTATACTTATGAATTGGCATTTGTTATAATCTATCTAGCTTTTCTATGTATTTTGGACTTGGACTTAGCTTTTTAGTTGTTAAACTAATGCTGCCAAAACTCTTCTAATGTTAGCTATAATAACTGTAAGATATTTTCTTTAGTTTTTTCATTGGTTTCTATAATAAATATACACCAAATATCTTTTGTGGCCGGTTTCTGAAAATTCCACTTCAAATAAGTATCTAGTTTTCAGCCACTCTGGACCGAAACTTGTACAACTCACAAAAAAGGGTAATACTAGTAAGCGAACATCAGAATAAGGAGTTAATTGACTTGGGGACCTAAAGAATAAGCTTGATTTATTTAGGTGGGAAGTGTTGTGCATTGACGCTGTGGCAAGCTGAAATAGAAATGTAGGTGGTGGGGTAGGTAGGGTAAGGTAGGAATGGAGTGTTTCATACACAGTTAGGGGTTGTAAAGTTATAAAAATGAACAAAATTACTCAATAGGTATGCATCTCCTAGTCTGAGCTAATGAGTCTGATAAGGTCTGTTTAGTGCATTTCTTGGGAACAAAAAGCTTGTTTTGATTAAAAAAGCTACTCTAAACAAAAGGGCTATTACCTAGTCGGCAAATCAAAACAAAACCCTTTATATTGAAAGTTTTCCCACAAATAAATTTAGAATGTTTATCTACTAACTATTCCAATTTCCATTCAAAGGACCCGGTCGCGTAGATTGATCTTGAATCGATTTAGGTAGGTACCACCCTCGTGTTTGACTAATCACAGCCAGAATATATATTTTGTGGTGCTCTGAAAAAAAATCTCTCATAAATTGTTTGCAGGACACTAATAATATTTTGTATAAACTTCGCATCACGGTATGACGCTGATTTTTATTTTGATAAAAAAGTCAATTCCGTTATCTAACTGAATTTCAAACAACGATTTCTCCAAAGCAATACTCTTGCACTTGACAACAATGCATACTATTCTGAATTTTATTTGCTGGGCACAAAACACACACACACACGTATAATATTTTTTTTTGTGAGATGAAATTATCCGTCAATGTCAAATGCAGACGATGTCAGTTCTATTCAAGAATAAAGCACCAAGGTTGATCCTGTGTTCCTGTCTGACCAACCAACTACATACATAGAAGCCTTTGGGTTATAGTACACACTCTCATGTTTATCTGTATACCTCAGCGCCTCAAATACACAGTATGGTATATATTGTTGACATTTGTTAGATTGCCCATCAGGATGACTACTGTGTCCGGGGCACACTGCTGACAGGACGAAAATATCAACACTTACAGAGCGTCAGATAGTAAGGGGTATAAATCCATTTTTGGAGGAATGGGAATAGAAATTTCTCGACACTCACAAGCCTCCCGTCATCTGTACTTAAGTCAATAAGAAGGACTATGTTGTGAAGGTCTGTCAGTAGTCCCAACACCACCTCCATTCATTTGGACTTGGTCTCCGTTCTATGGAATACTAATTGTGATCTTCGTCTGAAAGTTTAATTTTGTTTTCCCAAAGACAAAGTCTCAAACATTTGGGAAAGAGCGAGAGACGATGTGTGTAACATGGAATGAATCCTTCCATTTTATTCAACATCAATTACCCAGCTGTCATTCTTCCTTGAGTGCATGGAGTAGAGAGTAGAAGTGCGGAATTCTGATGCACTTTGCTATAGCTAGCGTTAGCTGGCCTCAACATTTGCTCGTGGGTAGCGCCATAGTTACGACTGGATGGCAGAAGTGGTGTTAATCGAGAGACGACTGTGAATTCAAATTTACATCCCTTTTACAAAAGGATTCGGCTAAGGCTAGTTGCTGCTTTCCTCTGTCTATGGATATAGAAATGTAGACCAGTAGCTATATGGAGTGTAGCTATGCAATAATCTCGTGCTGCATAGTTGTATATTGTTTCTAAAATGTCCAGGTTTTTGGGATTTTTTAATTAGTGACGGCTGAGCGGCCATTTTCAGCGGGCGCCGGAACTAAGCAACAATACCGAGTTTGAGGCAGAGGCTTTTGTGTGTGTGTTGTGCATTTACAACTTTGGAAGTGAGCCAGTTTATTGAACGTTTATGACAATAGAACAATTGATTTTAAAAGTAGAAGTACATTTTGTTTTTTGGAATAAGTTGTCGTTGGCGGAAAAGGTTAGATATATCCATCAGTCCTCAGGAACTGAACTATGCACATTGTTTAAGCATACTCTTTTGAAGTTTTGAGTCATTGTTCGTTTGTCTGTTAGGTTCTGCGACAAGTTGGTCTTTAAAGTGGAGATCCCTTATTAATATTTTTTTACTTAAAGCTGCCAATCTGATTGGAGCAATTTTACACCTTCAAAAATAATTTAAATTGAACAGTTGCTTTCTAAAAGTTGATTTCTAAAGATCGATGAATTCAAGATTCTGTCCAGCGCTACCTTCATGTTTTGACGAGAAGCAAACGAAAATTGCGACGTACGTTTTGTAAGGAATTTGCCCCTAGTATTGTAGTGAGTATAAACAAAACCACAGGAATATCCACCACAACAGAGAAAGGGACGTAACAGGGCTTATCTCTCCAAAGGTAAATCTCCCATAACTTATTTCAACAGCTTCTGTTGTAAAACGGAATGGATGCATCTCCGGGCTATTTAACAAGCAATTTCCCGCCCGTTGATGATCCAAAATAGTTTCCTTATTAGCGCTACTAGTGTTTTTGGGCCAGCATAGTAGTTTTTTCGATGCAGATGCCTTACCAGAATCTCAGCAAAATTACAACCTTTGGATAGGATCCCACTTTTGGGTGGGAGGTTGCATTCCTCGTGGATGTTGGCATGCTTCAAGCTTTCTCCTACTTTCAAGGGGATAACAAAGTTTGTCTCCTAAATGAAGTAAGCCACTTAATTGACCATTTTATAATTCGAGTTGTTTAAAGTTCATTCGACAACGCGTTTTGTTGGAGCAAGCGTACGAAGAAAAGGTCTAGGGAATCTACTACTTCTGAAACTGCTAGGGAACCGCGTTGTAAAACTCTTCTTAGCCCCCATTTTCCTATCTTTAAAACATACGAAAATACCTAAGTAATTTGGTGTATGAATTTTTGCCATGTAAGGACGGTTTTCTTTCTTTTCTGTTGTGTGGCCATTTGCCCTCACCTTCCAATATAAAAAAAGCTGAGATAACTTTAGAAAGAAGGAACGTTAGTAGAATTGAACATAAGCTGGATGGAGAAACTAGGCCCTAGATGCTGGAAACACGCCTTCAGAATAACATAACAAATATCTTGAAGTACCTACTGTTGAAATTGTAAGAATGGGATCGAAAAGCGTAAATCGAGCTGCAAATTGAACTGAGCAGAGGCCTCTAAATATTTGTGTGAAACTCTCCTCCGTGGAGTCACAAAATGCTACAAAGTCTCAACACTTTTGGTATTTTATGAAAACCATAGACAGTTCGGCTATAGATAAGGTTTGATCTGCCACAAAATTAGTTGTCGTATTCTCAGAGGTCGAACTTACCCCAGAGCATGCAACGTAGGTACAACCGACCGTTAGAAAAACATATATTCTCAAGATCCACACCTGTTGTATTAAGTGTCTGTCCCTGGGATTTTTTTATTGTTATAGTGAAACAAAGTTTAACATGAACAACTTCGTCAACAATAGGTCTATTATGCCTACCACAGATATTATTTGCAATCTGTACAACAGTTTCGCCATAGGGCTCCCGGACAGACAGACAGACAGACATTGGCGGACCCAATTTTTTTTGGAGAATCTCTATAGTCGTAATATCATCCGAAATTTGCCGTTCGAAATTTCCGCAAGATCGCAATAACTTTCTCCTTAGTGTACCATTGTATACGAGAAAGTAACAAATTAAAGTTAAGATTGTAATTGAGTAAGTTACATGAAATTTGCTGGTGAATTTAGGTGTCCCACTCGAAAAATTTTGTCATGTAAATACTAGATATCTGACAATAACTGAAGTTCTGGATACGTATGAGTTAGATGGTACTGGTACTAGAGAAGCTTTTATTAAGCCGCTGGCTGTGAGTGAAGACATATCTTGCCATTATAATTCATGCACATTGAATTTGTTTTTGAAGTCAAAATGCTCCATCTAGATATTTGATAGCTTTCCACCCATACTAGGGAAAGATCCTATTACACCAACCAAGAACTAGAAACAAATCAAAACTTCCACTTGGAATTCAAGTGATTTGATTAGAGTGAGCCAAAACTAACAACAACAAGCAGATAAGGCGTACTGGCGATAACTGATAGTCAAAAGTCGTGATTTATTCCTTGCTGCTTTTTGAACTAATATATCAAACCATACAAAATTGGTTCAGTTAATGTAAGTCCTGGATTTCTTCTCTTATCTTACATCAGCGAGCTAATAGGTCTATTATAAACTATACCTAACAGCAAAAGTAGTTTCAAGCCTTAAAGATGTTTTTTTTTTAGCTTCAACTACAAACCTCCACCCTAATAATGCGTGAATAGTCAGTGCGTCCACGTAACCTTACCTATGCAAATGGCACCGTGTTTTCAAGTCCATTCTGCCCGAATCCGAAGACCAATATAAAATTCGTTGGCTGCATTTCCAAACTGTGGGATTCCAATGGACCGATTTTTATTTTATTATTATTATTATTATTATTTTATTAGCATAAAAAAAATAAATTTTAAACTAATACAAAAGTTGCAAGGAGCACTAGCTTCAGAGGCTTTCAGCTCTAATAGGTACAAAAAGTTTAACAAATAATTTATAGAGCAAGTTAGAAAAAGAAAAGTTTTATATAATCAAATTCTCTCTACGGAGGAAATTATAGACTTTTGTTACATTATCATGGTTGATTGTATTTAGTAAAATGTAGACTGTTTGATTTTCCGACAAGAGGGAATTAAATGACCTGGAGATACGGCAAGGAATATGTCCGATGATATGTTCTATGTCAATAGTGTTTTGGCAGACTGTGCATTTCGGTGGGTTTTCTCTTTTTAAGATGTGTTGATGCGTTAGAATAGTGTGGCCCAAGCGAAGACGGATGAAGTTGGAGTTCATTGCTCTAGAGGTTGATGTCGGATAGATCGGAGTGGACCGGTTAATGTTGACTTTTGAGTAGTGGTTTTGGTAATTTTGCCAACTAAAATTTCGGAGCATATTAATCTTTTGGGTGATCTGTTTTTGTAGATCATGTTTTGAAAATGTATTAAAGGTGAGAAGAGGGGCATTATTGCAAGATTTTGCGGCCTTATCTGCAAGTTCATTCCCTTGTATCCCCATGTGGCTTGGGATCCACATCAGCTTTATTTTATTGGGATATTTTGTCAGGATATCTCTAATGTGGTTTACTAGTCCGGTGTTGTGGTTTGGGTTTAAGGTTGCCTTGAGCGTTGCTAGGCTGTCCGTGCATATAATGGATTTACCACGGAGTTTTGCAAATGCAAATGCCTCTGCAGTGAAAATTGATGCGCTTTGAGGTAAAAGTCCGGCTTTTAATAGAGATCCATTTTCTAATGTGACTGCAAAGGATGTATTGTGTGTTGATTTCGAACCGTCTGTGAAGATAGGTTTCCATCCTCTTGACTTAAGTAAACTGATTGTTTCAAGAAAATGTGCCTTGTAAATACTTCTGTCTGTGTTGGCTTTGTTATATTCCGACAGGGACAGTAGAACCGATGACTGTTTTATGCACCATGGTGGATAAGATGGAAAGTGGTGTTTTATGCGTTGGATTGGAAGGTGAAGTTCTTTTGCCGTACATATTGTCCGAGCTATGGCTGATGGAAGACGCTTGGTTGTTTTTGATCTGATGGCATAAGATATATCTTTGTCAATGATGGAGTTGTATGAAAAGGAGAGTTTAGGGAGGAGTTTGATGAAACACTCTGCTTGACGTTCTTCTAAAGTAGGAAGTCTTGCTTCTGCCATTATATTAATAATTCTGGTAGTCCGATACGCGTTGATACTTCTCCTGGCTGCTTGATGATAATTCGGTTTTAAGACGTTTAGCGTTGTCTTGGGACATTTACCATAAATGAATAGTCCATAGTCAATTTTACTTAAAACTAAAGCTCTAGTTATATTACAAAGAGTATTTATATGAACGTTTAATCTTTTACTAGCTAAATAGTTGATAATGTTGACTCTGTCAGCTAGGCTCTTTTTAAGGTCTAAACAATGTGGTTTCCAGTTATATCTATTATTAAATGTCACACCTAAAATTTTTAAGTTGTTGACATTTTGCAAACAAATATTATTTGAACTTAAGATTAGTTGTGAACATGCTAATTTGCGACAAACATGCAGTGTCTTACATTTATCTAATGAAATCTTAGCACCTGACCTCGAGGCCCATTTTAAGATATCTGTTAGTAGTTCCGATAGGATAATTTTAGTTCTTTCTAGATCATTTAGCTTACACATAATGAAAAAGTCATCTGTGTAGCTGCAATGGTCCAGAAGTTTGTATTTTGAGATAATAGTACTTATATCGTCAAAAGCAATAATGAACAGAACCACCGACAGAGGGGATCCTTGAGGAATACCATTTTGCAGTGGAAGTGTTGCGGAGAAATGATTGTTTACGTTAACCGAAATATTTCTGTTCGATAGAAAAGCTTTTATATAACCGAATATTTTAGGGCCAATACCCCATCTTTTTAATTTATTCAAAATTAGGTGAATACCTATTTTGTCGAAGGCTTTTTCGAAATCTAGTGATAATACAGTAACGTGGTTTCGAGACGATAGGGCATTTGAAATGTAAAAATCTAAGTGAAGTAAGGCATCGGCACAACCCCGATTAGGCTTAAAAGCCACTTGCTTTTCACTAATAAGTTTATTGGAATCGACAAACCAGAGAAGCCGTTTTGCGACTATTTTTTCTAAGACTTTAGACAAACGTGAAATTAGCGAAATCGGACGGTAGCCACAAATTGTATTGGTTGGCTTGTTAGGCTTGGGCAAAGGGATTATAGTAGCTGATTTCCAACTATGTGGAATTATGCCCTTATCGAGAATCATGTTGTATAACCGACAAAGCCTTGATTTTGTTGAGGGTGGTAAATTTTTTAGCATAGGGTAGGATATGCGGTCCCTGCTTGGCGTTTTTCCTTTTAATTTGGTGAGACAGCTGTTTAGTTCAAGATTAGTAATCGCGACTTCAATGAGCCTTGCAGATGGAATTGACGAATTGGAGGGGAAAGTATCACGGAGACAACGGTTTTTCCTTGTTTTGAAGCTGGTAGAAAAGTGTTCGTGTTTTGACTGATTTGACCAAGTATGAGCAAAAAAATTGCTAATCTCTATAGGGCACAAAGAAGGGCCAGATTGTGTTTCGATGCATTTAATGAAGCGTGGGACAGAGTTCCCGGTAAGGGAGCGGATTTTATGCCAAATTTTGGCGGGAGCGGAGTTTGGATTTATTGAGGAAGTGAAATCTTGTAAGCTTTTGGCTTTACTTATTTTCATTTCCCTACGAAATAAGGCGTTTGATCTTTTATAAGCTATTAGGTTGATATTGGTGGGGTGCTTCTTAAAAAGTCTCCAAGATTTCACTTTTTCGGATTGCAATTTTTTTAATGTGGGATTCCACCAAGGGACATATTGTTTGGTGCGGGATGGAGTGGTTTGGGGAATAGAAATGTTAGAGGCGGAACGTATGGCTTTAAGAAACACAGCAGCCTCTTTGTTTATATTGGGGGATGGTGAATGCTCCGAAAGAAAGTCAATAATATAACTTTGAAACTTGTCCCAATTAGCCGCATCAGTTTTAAATTTGGGGTTGGGTTGTCCGTTTGATTTAGCAGGACATATTGCGATGGCTGTACAAATTGGGAAGTGATCGCTGTTGTGGAGGTCATCCAGAATTCTCCAAGAAGTACGTGGAGTAAGTTCTGGAGAACAGCAGGTGATGTCAATGTGTGTAAAGGTTTTGTGTGTGGAAAAATGCGTAGCGGATCCGTCGTTTAACACCATGAGGTTAGAGTTGAGCAGAAAATCCTCTAAAATAGCTCCCCTGGGATTTGTACATGGGGAGCCCCAAAGAACGCTCCAGGAGTTAATGTCACCAACAAGTAAAACGGGGGTATGGATTTGATTTAGAATATTTTCTAGGTCGTATTGTGAAAAATGTTGGTCAGGTAGGATGTAAATAGAAACCACTGTGAATTTGAGAGATAAATTAATTTGAACTGCAATAGTTAAAATATTGGAATTAATATTAAGTACATCGTGAGGGATACAATGTTTTACTAAGAGGCCAATACCTTGCTTAGCCGTTGTATTGTATGGAAAATTATGAAAATAACCTTTATATGCATGGGGCGCAAGGGGATTAGAACCAAACGCACAATGCGTCTCTTGAAGAGATATAACACAAGGCGCAAGTTCTTTTATTAAGATATTAAGCTCATCATAGTTGTTAATATAACCTTTTATATTCCACTGGAGAGCTTTGAATGTGTTGTGGGATAAAGTGGGGTTAGTTACGTTGTTTTGTGAATTGTTCCTGTGACTCCGCTGCCCGGAGGCTGAATCATTCAGGCTCCCTAAAGAGCGCAAATGATTCAACCTTCGAACAGCAGAGTCAGTGGCTTCGGCATGTGTACTGTGACGATTATATGTCGTCATCATCTGATATTGGTGTAAGAGAGACTTTTTGAGTTTTTGAAGAGACGGATTGGTTAAGGTTTTTTTGTGGTAGAGATAGAGAGTCTGTTTGTGTTTGGTTTATAAGAGATGTGAGGGGTGAAAATGGGAGCAGGTTTGGTTCTGTGAGATCAGTGGAGAGATTGGATTGAGAGTTGATAGAGCGATGAATTGATTTTGATGTGTGTGAGTTTTGATTATTGGTGATTTGTTTTTGTGAGGCGATTACTATATTGGGTTCGTGAGGGATTTTTTAGTGGAATCAGATATAGTTGATGGTACGTTAGGAGTTTTGAGGGGGGTTATTGATATGTTTGTTTGTTTTTGGGGGATTGGGGGGTTTATGGGTAGCGCTAAGGTATTACTTTGTGTGAGAGTTCTGTTTTTAATAATTTCAGCCATGGAGGGTTTCGCTCCGGGATATTTAGTTGGAGCAGGTAGCTGATGCAGCATCGGATCATCATTGTAAATTTTCCAAGCTTCCCTGATTGTGCAGCGACGATTGACTTTGATTTTGTTGACAGATTTATGACGCAGAAAAGTTGGGCATGCTGGGTCATACGATGTGTGAGTATCGTCTTGGCAGTTGATGCAATGAATCCGTGAGCATTCTTCGTGTGGAGGGGGCAAGCAACAATTTTTGCAAGTTGGCGAACTAGTGCAACGATTTTTGGTGTGGCCCAATTTTTGGCAAGCGACGCATCTCATCGGATTTGGGATGTATTCGTCTACCTTGCAATTTACCCAACCTATTTTTATATCACTGGGACGTCTAATGAGATCAAAGGTAACAATTGCGGCACCCGTTGGGAGTAGATCAGTGTTTACTTTTTTATATATTTTTTTTAAGTCGATTATTTTGTATTTTTTTAATTCATTCAGAAGCTCGTCTTCAGATATATCTATAATGTGTTTGGAGAAGATTCTATCCTGAATTGAATTTAGTCCAACGTGTGAAACTATATTTACTGGAATAGAGTCGACTAATTTGGCTTTGATGAACTTTTCAGCAGTAAAAAGATTAGAGACTTTAACAAGAAGATCGCCAGATCGCATAGCTTTAACCTCTAAAATGTCTTTGGAAATATATTCCAATCCGCGATTTATTTGAAAAGGATTGTAGGCAGATAGAGGTTTAAGGTTTTCTCCTACTTTTTCTAATCCTGAGACTACTACATACCGAGGAATATTGTCATCATTTGAAGAGATTGTTGGAAGTGATGGGAAGTTGTCGTCGGTGCATTTTCTTTTTGATTTGGTGTTCCGATTTAGGGGAACGTTCGAGGGAAGATCCCTGAATCGGTTGTGATTAGGGGGGTCCGAGCCCCCTTTCATTGTATTATTTATAGATGGAGCGGGTGGGAGAAAATTAAATAAATCCGAAAAGAGAAGAAAAAAAAAAGAAATTAAATTGGTGGAAATGTGGACCGCGTGGTCGCGAAAAAAAATTGATACTTGGATTGTATGCAAACGAAAGAGAGAAAGAATTTGTATGTAAGCCAAACTACGCTCTTAACACACGTCTTTACACGGCGATTGCCTGACAGAGACTGCGATTTTTATTTTATCTCTTCACCAGTGCAGCCAATTTGGCAGCAATATTTCGACGTAGAACATTTGTATTTGTCAGATACTTGTTGGCATTGGGCTTTTGTTTCGTTTGCGAAATTTTGCGAGTTCTGGAACTTTTGGGATGGGGATAGTGCATACCGAAAACCATCTGAAAATAAAATGTTTGCCAGTAGAGTCCGCGCTCGGGAGCAGGGCTACCAAACAGAGATTGGCTTCGGCTGATTTCGCATTCACATCCTCAGTGCGGTATAAAAATCAACAAGTCCAACACACGACATGATCTAATGTGTATGTGGCAACGGTATTTGCAGGAGTACACTCTTGAGTCCTTGGCAACTCAAATAATATTGTGATTTGCATTGCGGATGTGAAAACATGAAATTGTGTTTCGAGGTGGGTGGTGGAGGAGACAAGAGGATGGTGTGGTTTTTTTTTTATTATTTAGTGGCCAAGTGATTGATTATAGTGTTATCCTGAATCCTGATTGTGGTGCTATCTTGTCTCTCAAGCAGGACAAAAGTGGACCAGGACGTTTATTGTGATGGGGAAGGCCTGTTGTGCGGGATGTGTCTTGGGTGTGGTTTTGGTGGAGTCTTTTTTTGAGATGAAATAGTCGTGTTTATAATAAGGTAGGATTTAGGTTTTGGTTGATTAGCTTCTATGTACGTAACGTGGTGCATTTCGACAAATTCGCTTAGAAGAAAAAACAGGATAGTGGGTACACAATTTTTTGACCGGCTATATATTTAGTTTTGGGGTGTCTGCCGATCACGACTTAACCGAGAAGTTTCTTTTCGAAAAGCAATTAGGTATTGTATAATCAGTGATTTCTTGAACATCATACTTTGAAGAATTGTTTTAAACTTACAAGCAAACACCCAAGGTAGACGATCGTTCGTTTATTCAAAGTTTGCTTGGTAAAACACGACGAACTGTCACTGGCACTGATATTTTTGCAAACATAGGTTCTAGTCATTGAAGGAGATAGAACAAAGTATATGGTGACAACACCCAAAATCTGACAAATCGGCCAGAATGTAACAAACAAGATTCGATCACTTCGAACACCATATGAACTCGAAGACGAAGTGAATCACTTCATCGATGACTTTCAAAGTACTCCTCATAAAAAGAGAGTAACTACAAGTAACGAATTAAAATATTACAAGAAAAGCACTACCTAAATTTGTTTATCTCATAAACGCTTCTATTAGACTTTTGTACGTTCCCCGGCAATGGAAGATAGCTGAGGTGATAATGATTCCTAAGCCAGGTAAACCTCCAAATGACAAAAAATCATATAGACCAATATCGCTTCTGCCAATAATGTCGAAGATATTTGAAAAACTCATATTGAAGCGATTACATCCGATCATCGAAGAACGCCGATTAATACCGGATCACCAATTCGGATTCAGAACGAAGCACTGTACAATTGACCAGGTTTACAGAATTACCAACGAAAGTGAAAAAGCACTAGAGGAGAAAAAAATGTGTTCTAGCGTTTTCCTTGACGTCTCTCAGGCCTTCGACAAAGTATGGCATACGAGATTAAAATATAAACTAAACAAAGCTCTCCCAAAGCAATTATATCAGATCCTAAGCTCTTATTTAGACGACAGACTCTTTTGTGTTAAACACGGGAACGAGTACTCCGAATTCAAAGAAATCGCGGCTGGAGTTCCACAAGGAAATGTTTTGTGCCCGATTTTATTTCTATTATACACTCAAGATATTCCGCAAGAAAAGGATACTATCGTAGCAACTTTCGCGGATGATATGGCTATTCTAGCTGTAGACTGTTCGATTCAGTCCGCGACAAATAAGCTTCAACGATCTATCGACAGAATATGCTTGTGGACAAAAACTTGGCGTATTGTCCTCAACGAGACAAAATCCACCCACCTTAATTTTACTTACAGAAATGTAGGCAATCTACCCACTTATATTGACTCGGTACAAATTCCGTACGCAAACAAGACTAAATACTTGGGAATGACATTGGATGCAAAATTGAAATGGAAATCGAATGTTAAGAAGAAACGCGATGAGCTCATTATCAGCTTTAATCAAATGCATTGGCTGATTGGAACATTTTCTAAACTCAGCATGCAAAACAAGCTGCTTTTATACAAGCAAGTGCTAAAACCGGTTTGGACGTACGGTATACAACTTTGGGGATCTACCAAACCAAGTAATGTTAACATTTTGCAAACTTTCCAAAATAAAGTCCTAAGACAAATCGTAAATGCTCCGTGGTATATCAGAAACGCCGATATATCCACAGTATAACTACCGTTGAAGATGAAATTCGAAATTTCGCGCGTAAACAACACACTCGCCTAATTTGCCACTGCAATGACGCTGTACTACAGATTCTAGATCAGAAAAATCTTGTGCGCCGATTACAAAGAATAAAACTTTCTGAATTTTCAAAGGTTTTTTCCGACTACAAGAGTGATCGGACGTGTTTACCTGCTACTGTGTAAAATCTTACAGTTTTGCTATTTTATTTCTAAGTGTCCCACTATGGTTACACTACAGTGCCCTAGTTGTCGCGTAAATTTAGTTGACAATGACTTTTTAATTGCCAAAATTGATCAAATGCATAAAGAAATTATTGAATTGAAAGATTTTGTTTTACGCTCTTCATCAAATAATAACAATTGCACGAAGTCTCAAGTGGTTACGCGTTCGCAAACAACCGGTAGGGTCAATGCACCCTCTCGAACCAAAGTGTCCAACGCGCTACTTTCTACATCTCGTAATAGTCCGCGCACTCCCCGAACTGTTGCGGCTGCTGCTAATACAAAGTTAAATATAAAAAACTCATCATCCGCTGCCAATGCTGCCTCTGCTCTACCGCCAGACTCAGACGCGATTTTCTCGATCATCAATGACTCTGCTCGTGCTGAGGCTGTAGCCTCGGCTATTGTTACTAATGCTGCTACAATAAATTCAACAACTGCTGCTGCTGATCCTGTTACGTCTGCTGGAACGTCTTCTGCTACTTGCGTTGCTGCCAAATATATACCCTCATCCGCTAATTCTTTGGAAAATAATCCAAATGTTTGGCAAACAATAAAACCCAAACATTCTCATAAGCGTGATAGAGCAATAGTTGGAACTAACAACAACAACTCTACAACAGGCCTAGATCTGGCGATTGTTACTCAATTCAAATGGTTGCACTTGTCGTCATTCAAACCTTCTACAACATGTCAGTCCATACTTACGTACGTTTCGTCTGCATTTAATGTGGACTTATCTAAATTGAAATGCCACAAGCTGCTTAAAGAAGGTACTGATGAAAACGGTCTTAATCATATTAACTTTAAACTGGGTGTGCCGGAAGATTTGATTGACATATTTCTTAACTCCAATATGTGGCTCAATGGTGTTCGAGTTCGCTTATTTAAATTTCTTCCAAAAAACGAAATGCGCATTCCAAGCCTAAACATATTCACGAAATACACGCTGTTGTTGATGCCGCTGCTGCTGATGCCGCTGCTGCTATCAATTGTTCGTTGTCTTGTGATATTCGCTCTCTCTCTCTATACTATCAAAATGTTGGGGGAATGAGAACCAAAATCGCTGATTTCTTCTTCGCTGCTGCTGATTGTTCGTATGACATTATCGCATTGACAGAGACCTGGTTGCATAAGAAAATTGATTCTATCGAATTATTTGCCGACAACAACGACGTCAACAACTTTGAGGTGTACCGGAACGATAGATGTTCTATTCAAACTGGCTTTGAAAGAGGCGGTGGTGTATTATTTGCTGTTCGAAAGTATTACAAGAGTATAGAAATTCCATTATCTGATTCTTCTGGTCTGATTGAACAAATTTGTGTGCGCGTAGATTTCTATTTGTCTGGATATGCTGATCTAATTCATGTTTATTTTTTCGTTTCTTATATACCTCCGAATGCAGATAATGGAATTTACATAGCTCATATTAAAAATATAACTAATATTGTTAACTGCTTAGATAGATCATCATATGCAATTGTATTAGGTGATTTTAATTTAACTGATGTTGATTGGGTTTTTTCTGATAATGACAAATATGTTCTTCCATTTAATGTCTCAAAAGAGAAGGAAATTCAAGTAATTGACACAATGCTTGCCACGAATTTCCGTCAATTGAATGGATTTCCCAACGCTATTGGTAATGTGTTAGATTTAATTTTTATAAACGAAGAGATCGAAGCCTCTGTAAGCCGAGTTGATTTTCCATTACTGAATAATAGTATTTTCCATGATGCGTTGGAAGTTTCATTTGACTTGTCGGTTTTAAAATCATTGTTTGTTGGTATTAAAAGTGATAAGTTGGATTTCGCTAAAGCAGATTATAATGCTATAAACAATTTTGTATGCTCTATAAACTGGCAAAGCAGTCTTGGCTCTGCTAATTTAAACACGGCTTTTACAGAATTTAGAAAAATAATTGATCATACGATTTCTACATTTGTGCCGACTAAACGAAGAATCTGTTCTAATAAACCTCTTTGGTATAACAACAGTTTATCGAGACTGAAGAATGCTATGAATAAAGCCTATAAGTTGAGTAAATTAAATTTAAATGCGCGCGATGATTTTTTGCGACTGCGAAAGGAGTATGAATTTTTAAAGAAATTTGTTTATAAGCAATACGTTTCATCAATGGAAACTAGCATTAAACGTGATGCTAAAGCCTTTTGGTCATTTATAAACACAAAGCGAAAATCAATTGGTATACCATCAATTATGTCGTATAACGGAGTCAATAGTGATAATCTTAGTGAAATATGTAACATGTTTGCATCATTTTTCCAATCAAATTTCCTGAATGAGGTAATTGATTGTAGTTCATTACCCAATTGTGATCGCATCACTAACATAGGCTCTATTTCTCTTACTGAGGATGATATTCTTCTTGAATTATCATCGCTTGATTCGAGTACGAGTATTGCGCCTGACAACTTCCCCCCCTTGTTTTTTAAGGCATGCAAATGTAGTTTAGTTCAACCGCTTCAGATTATATTTAACAAGTCTCTAAAGGCAGGTATTTTTCTTGATTGCTGGAAGCATTCCTTTATAACTCCAATTCATAAATCTGGGTCTAAAAGAATTATTGACAATTATAGACCCATAGCTAAATTGCAACTAGTTCCGAAAATATTTGAAGCTGTTGTTAAGAAGCGGATATATGCCGCTGTGTGTAATCAAATCTCGCAAAATCAGCACGGTTTTGTGTCTGGTAGATCAACTACTACCAACTTAGTCATTTTCACTAATTACTGTCTTCATAAAATTGAAAATCGACACCAGGTTGATTGTATTTATACGGATTTTTCGAAGGCTTTTGACAGGGTCCAACACAATGTTCTGTTAAAGAAACTTGAGATGTTTGGATTCCATTCTAGTATTTTAAATTGGATCGGAAGTTATCTGCGAAATCGGAAACAATATGTGAAGATAGGATCCGCTCTGTCTAATGAAATTTTAAATTTCTCAGGTGTCCCCCAGGGAAGCCATATTGGTCCGCTCCTCTTCCTTCTTTTCATAAACGACTTACCATCTTTTATATCTGAATCCAATTCCCTTTTATATGCTGATGATTTAAAAATATTTAAATCTGTAAACTCGCTTTCTGATGCGATTCAATTGCAAACAGATCTTAACCAAGTTAATGCCTGGTGTACTATGAATGGGTTATATTTTAACATATCAAAATGCTCTGTTATGACTTTCAATAGAATCAAATCTCCGTTCATATTTGATTATAGTATACAAGGAAATTTACTTAAAATACTTATTTGATCCTGAATTACACTTTGCGTTACACATAGATTACATAATAAGCAAGGCTAATTGTATGCTGGGTTTTCTGTGTCGAAATTCTAAAGACTTAAACGATCCCTACACTCTTAAATCACTTTTTAATTCATTAATTCGTTCTATATTAGAATATGGTTGCGTAGTTTGGAATCCCTACTACCACAATGCTGAAGCTCGGATTGAAAAAATTCAAAAGCGATTCACAAAATATGCTCTCAGAAAAATAAACTGGAATAATGATATTCCTCCTTATGAAGCAAGATGTGCGCTTATGAGTTTGAAACCTCTGGCAAAAAGAAGAACCTATTACTCAGTACTTTTTGCACATGATGTAATTACCGCTCATATTGATTGTTCGCTTTTATTATCATTGTTTAGTATATACACTCCTTTTCGCATTCTTCGGCCTAGAGAACTGTATTTTTTTTATGTTTCTCGGCACAGAACTAATTATGGTCAAAATGATCCCATAACTAAAGCTTGTGTCAATTATAATTTATATAATAATTCAATTGACTTCAATATGAGTAGAATACTTTGTAAAACTGCCATAATGAATTCACTGTAATCTAATGATTAAATTGTGTATAAAATATGAATTTCTGTATTGTTATTAGAAGTAGTCTAAAATAAGATAAACTTGTAAGACGAAATAAGTAAATAAATAAATAAATAAATTAGCGCAATAAAATGATACCGCATGTTATTGTCGGTATAAGCAGGTGCTCCCGCTGGGAGGTTTCCTTCCTAACGTAATTAAATATTTAAATTAAAACTGCTTGATAGGCATTAGCCTAGTTGTAGTATAAAAGTATTTTGTAGGGAGGTGTTTTTAGTGAGTATGAATCTTACACTATTATGAGCACGCGCAGCCGGTGCTCATAATGTCTCATGGAAGATTTTCCACCTACCCTCGGGAAAAAAAAAGATTCGATGTATTCTTATATCCCAGTCCTGCTCTATGGATCTAAAGCGTGGACTCTTTCTAAAGCAAATTAAGTTATCGCTCATACGTACTTTTAAAGGTAATATCGTCCACACATTCGGTCCGGGTTTTCGTTGACAGGTTTTCTAGGAGAAAAATTAACGATGAACTTTGCAAGGTGTACAGCGATACTGATCTGGTAAAAAAAACTGCGCATTGTACTTTTACTGGGACATGTAGAGACTCTAACTGCAGCAGAAAAAGGCCTCGCTTCCGATGGCACGCCTAACCTGCAGTGCAGCCTAAGTAAGTAAGTAATGCTTAAGTACTTGCTTAACAAAAACAAGTCTAAAACTTAAAAACATATCAATTTGAAGTTAGATCCAGATTCCAGAAATTAAGGAAGCCCATCACCTTGTTTGTTTTTGTACCATCAGCGGTTTAATATATTTCGTCGTATCTTGTATCTAGAAAATCAGCATCTTTCACGCGGAGATATGTGCCATAGAAGGATGCGTTGAAATCAATCACAAGAAACAGAAGCTGTTACATAACAATAATTTTAAGCTGTTAAATCAAAGCTTGTATGGGAATGCCTAATTAAGCCTCAAGCAACGAGGCCAGCAAAATGGAGTATCCGTCTGCTGGATTCCAGGCTGTTTTGGCATTATTGGAACGACTCTCTAGCGAGACAATGGGCAGCAGAACTTTCAGATGGGTTGAACCATTCTGCAGAATATGGAAACACACGCTATGTGAATAATGTGGGAAATCGGAAAAGGAAAAATAGGCCAGAACCTTTCAGAATTTCCAAGTTCTGAAGCAAGCCAAAAACCTCTTGGGAGACTACAATTTTAAAAGTTTTATGGCATTCATCAGTCTTAGCAAAAATAGCGTACGAATCCTAACTGTAATTGTTTATTCAGGGAAAACCTAGGAAAATAGGTATTTCAGATAAAGGTCTATGTAGATTCTGCAATGAGACCTCCGAAACTCCAGATCACATACTGGAATCTTGCGTGACACTGACCAAAAAAAGATTTAAATAGTTGGGAAAACACCATGGATCCACTATTCATTTTCAGATTCATTGATGAAACTGGACTGGATGATGTGCTCTGAGTGGAATTTTATTGAAAAGGCTAAAGTCAAACAATAGACACTAAAACATATTTCCTGTTGAATTACGCCATGAGTGGGCTCTGGAAGGGGTAAACAACCTTTCCAAGGTATAAGTAGGGTCACAATAGACCACCCGGTCGCTGTTTACTATACCCTAATTTAATACAATATTCTTTGAATTAAGAATAAAGGCATGGCAATGTTGCCGCCCGCCGAACCGCCGATTTATCTGTAGGTGAAGCGTAGAAAGATTGTCAGCCAACAGCACTTAATCATCAGCATATAAAAGAATCTCTTTAAACTTTCCGCCAAAGATTACGCGACTAGGGACAATATTAGATATATCATCGATAAACAATGCAATGATGGGATTCAAAATATATCGATGAGGAACATCTGCTGACATGTTGAACCATTCTGACACCTAAGGGCCATCCCTCATCAAAAGCAAAAACTTTCTTGATAATCCCAGTGATGCCAGTTTGTAGATCAAACGTTCCGGTTGACTGTATCAAATGCCGCCTTAAAGTCAATGAAACATACATTTTCTACAAATACTGGACAATGCAAAAATGTGATCTCTAGTTGAAAATCCTGAAACAAAACCAGCTTGAAATATGCTAAGATCGCTGTTTTCTCACTTACTAAGCCACTTACTATAGTGTCGTAGCGAAAATCTCTCTAAGTGAATTAAGAAAAAAGATCCCCTTATATTTCTCGGCACGATTTGCATCTCCTTTCTTGAATGACGCAATTAAAAGGGCTTTTGTGAAAGTAGGTACAGAAGAATTTTAATAGAGAAGGTTTAAAAAATCATGGGTTTCCGCAAGTTCCGTTCGAGGTGCCCTTCTTTATTCCCTATATGTTAACAAGTTCCTCTATTTTTAATGTCTGCCACATCATCAATGCAAATGTATGCAGTATTAAAATTATCCACTTAGCTTAGTTGCAGACCTTGATAATGCTTTACTAGCCCGGTAGGAATCGTATATTTCTAAACTCTATATTATTATTTTTTTTCTTTAAGTAAAAAGACTTACCTCATTTTCCCTGTCAATGACCGAGAGTCTCAGTCAGTTGAGGAACAGAAAACTTGAAAATTATTGAAAAACTTTACGATCTCTTTTGCATAGGTTTCTACGTGCATCGGGATGGGTAATGTGCTATCAACTCATTGACGTGAAGGACAAAATACATTAGACCTCTTCAATAACTTCGACTTATCCCCCATCAAACAGCATCACAATGTGTCCACAAGCACCCTGGAGTTCTTAAGTAATGTAAGCTCTGCTTCGTCAGCCCATTTACATAACCCTTGTTTAAATCTTAAACATCACCATTTTATTTCAACCAAACCGATATATCACTCTCCTGTCACAGAAAAGAAATATTCCTTAAATAAACTTCTCGAGCATTAATTCCACTTAAAACATTAAAAAAAAACGCAAACCGAACTGCCCTCGCCCATTAACTAAATTAAACCAAAATTCACTCTCAATGTCCTAAGCGGAAGTAGCATTTCCACGGAATCACTTTAAGAAAAAAACCTTCTCAACTGTATTTCACAAAATGTTTCGCAATTATATTTTACGATTTCACCACTGCTCTAGATTGTTTCTAGTGCAGGACCGGCACGCCATCACTCTCCCTCTCTCTCTTCGTCTTCGATCATCCAATTCAGGATAACACAAAATCGCCCCGGAGAAAGTTTAAAAGAAACAGAACGAGCCAAACTTTATTTTTCTGGTCCATTAAGTAGCCGCCGCAATTTGATACACAAATCTGTGCAAACACACACATTTACTTGCCCGTTCTTTGCCGCCCTTACAATTTGCCTCTGGCAAAGAGATATTTTTTTCATTTCGTACTCGAACACTGATGCGAATGGAGAGGAGAAAAAAAAAGTATCTTTATTAAGCAGCGAGAACCATGTGGGTTATCTCAAATCCTTGCCCAAAATTCACTTATTATCAGAAGCGCTTTCACCATCACATTGATCCTTGGAATTATATAAATTTATCGATTTTGATATTTCGACTTTATGAATAAAATTTTAATAAATTTTATCGTTGACAATAAAAATTTGTTCACCTTCAGCTGGAGGACTGGGGGTAGAAAACGAGAAATTGTTTCCTTCCCCTCCACTTACGATTGCCAACGTCCCAGTACATACCTATACAAATATAAACCGGAAATGTGCCATTATTCGAACTGTTCGTTCGTCAATTTGTTATTTCACTCGATGGGCTGACGTCTATTCGCATTGAGACCGTTGCGCGCCTTCTTTTCCTGTTTCAAAATAGAAAAAAAAAAATTAAGGACGATCTTTTTGGTTTCGATTTGCTATTTGCCAGTGATTTGGAAATGAGCCAAAGTTCCCACTCTGGCGGTTATACCAAAAACAAAAAGAAGAACAAAAAGAAAAAGAATATATATCTCGGGAAGCTCTTCAACCTCAACCGTAATATCTTTGGATTGAGGCTAAAAGGATGATGAGTAGAGGGATAACAAAAACAACCAGAGAAACTCTGAAAACAAAAGAATTTAAGTAGAGTCAGTGAAAAGGGGGTAAAAATAATAATAAAAAAAAGCCACAGAACCTTAGAACGCAATCAACCAATGATTTATTCGTTTGCAGTTTTTAATGGCGTTCTTCTGAACAAATTTTGTATATCTTGGTTCGTCGGTTTTTCACAGCGCCCAACATAAAGAGACCGATTTAACTTAATCGGTTTTAATTTTTAATTAAAGCGGGCAGCAACGCAACGGGGTAAGACATTTCGTGAATGAATTTAATGACTTTAAGATGGATTTCTGCGGAGAAATAACACTTGGATAGGAGGCACAACAGTTTTGAATGGGTTTCGAATGCTGGAAAAGTGGAATAAAATTTGACTTTGTAGTATGGAAGCCAATGACTCAAGCACAGAAGCATAAAGTATAATAGCCCATAGGCAGTCCTTATGTATCACTGCGCAGTGAAACGACTACTGCAGAAGCTGAAGGGACGTTGAAGAAATTGAGTCTGTTCGTCACCTGCTATGAGAATGCCCAGCCTTAAATAGCACAAGGCGTGCGACGCTCGGCAGAAACTTCTATGATCAGCTGGAGGATATGGGAAAAGTTGAGCTATTTGGTTCGAAGAGAGCTATACATTGAGCATATACCAGCGGCTTATCTTTGTCTTTACCGAGGTGTTTTTTTCTTAAGTGCGAGGAAAGGTACCCAGACGAACACAATGGACCCAATTGCTGGTATACGTGAGCCGTGGTCACGGGATTTTTGTCTAAATCTTGATTACGAATACAGCGTTTCATCGGATAATGTCGGAATTGCGATAAAAAAATGTCGTTACTAAGCAATCTTCCGTAAGGTTATAGGATTTAAAAAAAATGTTTTCTTGCGTAGGGTCGCCATTCCGCACCAGAAACTTGAAAATTCTCTCAAGGAAGTCCAAAAGACTTCTTCTACAAGTCTATCATACATTATTTTTAAGACTCTTAAACTCTACGTCGCAACATGCATGCTGTAAAGAAATATCAAAGGTTTTTAGTACACTGCTACGCTTCATCGAGAATTCCTTACATAATAAGAAGTAGGAACACAATGGTTGCCTTAATGGACATAGAAGAATGCGAAAATAGCTGTGTTCGCAAAAGCACTGTCAAGTCTAAGGGCATATCAAAAACTGGCTGGGTCATCTAAAATCTACATCACCTTCCCTGAAGCTTGGTGATATATTAACTACTAACATACCCTGAAGCGGAGGGTTACAAAGTGTAGATATTGCTGTCTCAGGTATTAAATACTTTAAGGATCTGCATCAAAAATGCCTTCAACAAGCCTCCGGATCCTTCTTCTATTAATGACATAAGCTTGTCCTTCTGTGACGAACTTAAATATCTAGGACTGATTCTAGATAAATATTTGAATTCGAAGCCTAATTTCCAGGAAAAAATAGCACTTTTCTTATGCGATAAAGCTTTAGGCCTTCATACCTTACATTACTCACTGACTACGCATCTTGGTCTTACCATAAGACCTCCTCCATAAGACTTACGTATGGAGTGATTGTCTGATAAATTACCTTATATAAAGCAATACATCGCTACAAGCTTACCAAAGTCCAAAGATCAGCTTGTTTATGCTTAAGCGCAGTACTTCTCATGACACCCATTGCTGCACTGGTAGGCAAACGGCGGCATTTTCATCTTAAAGCTTTATCAGTGTGCCAAAAAGCTAATAAATATCACCTATACCATTCCCAACTTCAGTTTTATAAATCCTTCCATCCCCTCCATTGCATTCTGGGTGAGAGCGCATTCATAAAGGATACATCAATTTTAGCGTGTTACAGGCGGAAAGTATTTCATTGGAAATCGATATACAAGTATATCGTTTTTTCCTCCGATCGTCTAACTGTAATCAAGTCGCTCGTATCAGTTTATAGAAACTCCATAGTGGTGATTGCTGGTACTTTATTATGGAGATATCGAAGCAGTCAAATATTGGAAACTAGCATTACTCTCTCACCTGAAAGCTAAGTTGCTAAGGTTAGAAAACAAATCTTAGGTATCCAAGTGCAATCACAGATATGGGCAAAACTGGATCTGAAACGCTCAGAGGACATGATGTCTTTATGCAGAGAGAACTAAAGGGTGTGATTGTGCACATCCTTCTTTCTCTTCAAAAGAGAAAACACTATCTCGGATTATCCTTAGAGGTTTTTCAACCACAACTTTCACTGAAACGACATAGTTAGACGATAGAGGAGGAGTACAGGCCTACTATATCGACCATTGATTAGGTTATTCGCATAAATAATGCAGTCTTTGTGCATGATACCGGCTTAAACCACATTTATCGCCGAACCGATATTTTTAGACGGTCTTCCATAAACTGCGACAAGTCAGCGCCTCCTGAATCAACCATCGTCGATCAGGTATATTTCCATCCGTTTTTGTTAAGCATGCTTTATGAGTATTTCTCATGTCTTTTATCGGGAACAGCCGCTTCATCGCATCACTTAAGTACCCAGTACCTAACATGATCTACAGTCGGTAATGCCTTGCCTTGCATCATCATGTCGGTAATGCCTTACTTCTCGTTATAGTGACTACCCCCTTAGTGATTTCTACCCGTTACTTTATTTATTCTCCTTCGGACACATAGAATTATTTTCGTTCCATTTAAATCCATAAATTACCCCATTCCCTCGCATGCCTTCAGCGAGTACTCCCTTAAAAGATGTTTGCATATCCGTGACTCAGACTCAGACTGAAACTAAGACTCACCATGGCCGGTGACGGCCGGCGTCCGGTCATTCATTGGACACAATTTGACGGTGTGGAATTTCTTTATCACCTCAGTCTATAGCCAACCCATGTATCTATATTGTTAAGTAGTTCTCGTCGCCGCCATATCGAGAGGATGACGATGAATACAACGAAAGCGACATTGATTGATATTAATGACCATGAAAGAAATTAATTAGTTTTGGTTACCTGTGTTGCAAATCAATTGGGAACGCCAATTAATCTTTTTAACTGTTCGCCATTACTTAAAGTCATTGAGCTTGTGTGCTGGTTTCTATAAACAAAATAAGGGTTCTTGGCTACCCTCAACGTTCCTTCTACGTAGACCTGCATGGGCTGTAGTTCTCCTTCAGCTAGCTATTGAGCTGTTTGCATGTGCAAGCTAATGGTGTGCTGCTGTTGTTGGTCATGGGAAATACAATATGTTGTTAATAAATGTTGTTTTTCCGGTTTTTGTAAGTTTGTTTTAGTTGAAGAAAACTTTAGTAATGAGCGAGCTTGGTTATGTCAGTATGCCCGCTTGTGGGGCGTAGGCTATACTTGGTGGGTGTAAAAGTTTTACTGACACCCGGCTCGAGACTTGTTGGGAAGTTTCAATATAATTGTTATTTTCTTTCTAATATAGTGTGAACAGAATGGATTGGAAGTTGAAGTAAGTAAAATTCAAATATCGATTTGGGTAATGGGATAATAATTTAATGAGGGTTGGCTGAGGACTTTGGTTGGGCAATATGGAAAGTCACCCTAATTTTGGAGATATTTAACACGATTGATAGGTTTCAAGAAAGTTATTTTTGTCTTTTTTTGGAAACGTAGTTATATATGTATTAATATCTAATGAGAGAATTGAGACGTATGTACTACATTCCCAAATGTTGGTGCCTTACTGGACTGCTCCGCACATTCGATGTCGCCAAGCAAATACTCAACAATATGAATAGATCTGGCTAATTGTACGCCTCGAACATGAATACAAGCTTATGTATTGCCCCATGGAGCTACTGTACAGTATTTAAAAAAACCCGTGGTTAAACTTGCTGGGGATCGAGATCGAAACAACCATAAAATCTTAATGCATGAGTAGGGTATACCTCCGCTCTACTTTTACATATGATATCTCTCCAGCAATCAAAGGAAGAATAACCCTGCCAATCACTATTTCTTTGGGCTGCGAACGCAGCTTAGAACTTCCGAAGAACTTAAGAAAATCTGTTTAAGTCCTTCAAAATCCTACAATCCATGAGCCATGGGCGAACATATTCTTAGGCATTTCCAGCAAAAAATTCTTCGTCAGAAATTTGGTCCCGTTTGCGTTGATAGCTTGCGGGGGAGACGTTTTAACGACAAATCTTATGAGCTCTCTAATCCATAGGGACCATAGACGGTAATGATATTGCGGAATGCTAGAAAAGGGTTATTTGGATAACAAATAAAAACCTAAAATAGTTTTTTAATTGTACACAGCTCTTTTTCGCCCAATTATCCCTTACGGGTCCATGGTATGGTGGCCGCCCAAGGTAAGCGAAGCTGAGTTCAGAGATCGGGACCAAGGGTACACTATGGTCTTTAATTCACTACCTAGGAGCGTAGGATCAATATTATGCTGACAGCATTACATCCAAACTTAACCTCAAGAAAACTTCCTTTGCAGTATTTCCGTCCAAATCGGAATGGGAGGCAGACACTGTTATCCAGGAGTTCGCTCTAACCAACTTCACTGATAGGTCCAAAAAGGACAGTGGAGTAGGTGACCTTTCAACTAAATTACACACATACACATACAACATAGATGGAAATGAGAGAGCCGATGATATTGCTAGATACGGCTCCCCCTTCCCAAGTCCTGGGCGGAGAAAACCCCCTTAGGTTTTATGAAGGAGGTAAAACTTCGCGGAAGATTTGGTCCAAAATACAAAGAAACCTGAGACCCTTATTTCACCTTTAATGCGGGTGCCCAGCTCTGGATTGTGCCAGACTCCGAACGCTTGGGAAACCAACAAAAATATGCAGAACTAAAGCAACTATACTCTTTCCAACATAAGTTGGCACTACACGTCTTATGGGGAATCTTTATCAAAATCAGTAGCATGCCATATATTTCCACTATATTAAATTAAAAGAAAACCCCCCATAAAAAATGTTTACCCGCCAGTGAATTTCCAATTGCATCTGACGTAGATCCACGACGTCTTATTTATCGCACATCTAAGTGTGCAGTGCATTGTTTGGCTGTGGCATGTGGCGGCTCACCCTTGACCTTGCTCATTTCTGACGAAAGTTGTTCAATACTGACATTGGCATTTCACTGGTCATATTGTCATTTTTTATTCCATTTGGTAATTTTTTCTATGAAATGAAAAAAAAAAGAAAAACTCGTTTATTTCCGTGTTTTTTGGACTCAAATTATTTTGATCAAATTGGCTAAAGTTGGTAATTTTTTTTCAAGGGGCAACCATGTTCAGCACCCATTGATTTGATATGCACTCAGAGTTACCAATGTCCGCTTTTTTTCACCAAAAGGATTCTTAGTGCCATATCCTAGCCCTCCATGGGAGTCTTCATAGTATTCGTTAGACTTCCCGACATGTCTTTTCAAATCTCCGCCAACAAACAAAGCTAATCATTTGGGATATTCTTGATGAGGTTGTGGAAATCAAGCCAGGGGAGCATATGCACTGAAAATATTCCACACCTCGCGTTTGATCACCAGTTTGAGAAACATCAAACGGTCACTGGACTTTGAAATGGTCAATACGTTGCTAAGAAACTCTGCCGCAAGGATGATACCTATCTTACAATGTTGTTTACCATAGTAGAACATCTTGCATTCTTTTGTCTTAACGTCCCAGAAACGCCCCCGATTTCCGGTGTTTCGCCATTTGGTTTCTTGGACACATAAGATGTCCAATTGCGTTCTTACCATCGTCTCTTCCAGCTCATGGCTGCGACCACTCACACTTCCAACGTTCCAACTCGCGACCCTTAGGTTTCGCCCAAGTCTTTGCTCTATTTTGCTATCCCCCGGAAACCGAATAGCTTTGACCTGTGCATTTCTGCTCGTCCCAGGATGTGTAGCATTAGAGGTGCCTGGCGGGGTAGTGTTTCTTTGATCGTAGATTTCCAAAATGCTCCTTATATAAGTTCTTGATCGTAACGTACTTGGGGAAATTATCCCTGATCTGGGTGACATAACATTAAGAACATTAACAAAGAGAGACGTTCTATTCACATGGGGTCCCGAGCAGGATAGTTCATATTACAACCCAAAGAACCGAACAGTTGCTTTAGGCGCGGTGCTACTACATTTCGAAAACAGGATCCCTCAAGTTATCATTTGCCAGTAAAAGCCTATCGGCGGTTTAGCGTAGATACTCTCAAACGGAAAAAGAAAGTCTTGCATTGGTATGGACTGTCAAAAGATTCCACTATTATTTAGCCGGTGTTCAATTCGAGTTGGTGACATATCATAAGCCATTAGAGGCTATTTTCAAACCCACCTCAAAACCACCGGCTTGAATTGAAAGACGGGTTTTTACGACTGCAATCATTTAAATTTAAAATCATTTAAGAGGCCGGTAAGTTTAATATAACGGACTCATTTTCCAGACTGTGCAAATGGAACAGACTGTCAAAATTAAACAAACCTTTGACAGACAATCTGAACAAAATATCTGCGCCATAGTTCTAGAATCAATGCCGCGGGCACTAACTATTCTTGAAATTGTAGAAAATAGTAACACTGATTCAGAAGTTATGGAAGCGGTTAGCAGCATCCAAAATGATAAGTGGATACCAAGCAATACGAATAGATATTTTCCTTTCCGATTAGAATTATGTACCCTGGGAAATATTCTGCTAAGAGGAACTAAAATTATTATTCCTACGGCCATAAGGTCACATGAGGGTCACATGAGGATCACCCAGGTGAAACTGCGCTCTAAAAAATGGTGGCCTTTGATTGATAGACACGTGGAGAGGGATGTGAGGGAAGCTGGTTACAAGCTAAGGAATATTATGTGCGTAGGTTTTCGTAGCGCGAAGTCAGTTTTTTATGTTACATATATTTTTCTTAATTTATTTTAAGTTTTGTGCAATATATTATTTGTTAGAAATGGCTTCAAAATCATCCAAAAACTTAAGTGCCAAAAAAAAAAGAAATTGTTGACACAGATAAAGATAAAGATAAATTTGTTTTATTTTTTTTCTAAATAAAACCATTTAAATAAAATTTCAATCTAAAAAAGAGCATGGTAACCCTACATACTATTCTCTCAGGTTTTGCTGATTTGAAATCCTTAGTACGGAAACCCTGTAAGAGCTTTTGTTAGAATAGCACCATTCGGAAAACAATAGAGTGCGGATGAGAGACAAACATTCCTATCTTCTCTGTACTGCCAATTTATGTTGGACAAAGTATAGTACAATTTTCGGTCAAAGAACCTGTGTTGCTACTGCACCATCTATTTACATTTTTGCGTAGCTCATTTTAATAAAAAGTTATATAGCTAATACAGTTAAAGCACACTATTATTGTTCCGTCATTTTCAGTGGAGAGTAAAATCTATTTCTGCATTTAAATTCCATAAGTACCCACTCACACATCAACCTCCATCTCGACCTCCTGCAATGCCCATGTCGATTCTAAGGACACACTTTATGTGTATGCATTCCCCATAGCGGTCTTAATACCTCCCAAACAAGCAAAAACTATCATAACAGTTATTGGCAAAAGTAAACATCTTCTCATTCGGGACATTAAGTCGCTCGTAATTCGTGTCCGGCGAAATATCATAAACCTATCTTTCTAACTTTTATTATCATTCTACGTAGATATATGTTGCTCATTAATTTAATCACTTACTCGCTTGTGTGTTCATTTTCCCCACGATTAACTTCTCATTTCTGCCTCAATCTTTCTTTCTCTGTCTGTCTCTCTGCGGACAATTAACTTGGCTTAACTTTGCTCTCCAACTAGAACACTTCACATTAGCAAAACAGCAGCGCAACAGCAAAAAGAGGCCCATAAACCCATCCCCCACACATTAGGCTAACCACTCTCGAATTATACAATTTGAAATGCCTAATAAAAGTAGTATAACCCAAGTCTTAGCAAGGATGTACCAACAATAAAAAACTGTTATCCTTCGGGATGCCGATAGACAGAAACAACAAATAAACCACTCTAAACATAAAACTACTCCTATATGTTTTTACCTTTCCCTAGCTATTCCCGAATGGTTACAACCGCCATTTGACATATCACTCTGTGCACAGCACCAGAGTCCTTGGTTATTATCATTTTTACCTCTCCGTGCCATGTATGTGTGTGGGTGTGTGTGTGTTTGTCTCTTGGTAGGCTCGACATCAAGTTCCACTTGAGTAAAAGCCTCATAACGTACCCAGGACCATTTCCATAATAATATGTCGTGTGTGTGTGTGTGCACAATGTAAAGTGCACTTACAGTAAATGAAAACTATTCAAAAAGCCAAACACAGTATACACTGAGGCGGCAAGGACTTGGCTTTCTTTTTCGCATGTTTGCCACCCACCACCACGCGCCAGTGCCACATCCTTCAGCAACTTGACTACGTTCCGCACCGCCAAATACTGTGTAACAGACTAATGAAATGGTCTGCGGAACGCGCATTCTTTCGTATAATTATTGTGGAGATGTCCTTTTTCCATTGTTCTCGTTATTTCGTTTTGTATTTCGCTTATTTCTGTTAATTTTCACATAATGTGTGTGCTTGGGATGATTTATGCACTCGTCGTCCAGACGAATGAGTGCGAACTATATTCGCATATCCTGTGGGTTTGTGCGCAGTTATAGACACTGTGAAATTGCACACATTATTATTATTATTTTATTGTCGTCCTGCATGGTTGTTGGTTGGTATGCTAGAGATGAATTTGAGGTGCAGCTGATGACAACACACAACCACTGTCTCTCTGTCTGTCTCTCTATGGCTGGAAACTCGCTTGCCTCTCGGTCCGGTCCGACGACATAGCAGACATCGTGTCAAGCGTGACTCACAAACGTGTAGACACGTCGAAATCATCGAAAAATGTTGCCATTCGATGAGATACTTATCGACAAGAACGATTATAATTGTCCCCTGGGTGTCGCATCGAGTGTTATTATACACCGCACATGCCACCAGGCCTGCCTCCTCTGCATCGTAGTCGCGCATCGATTGTCTCGCTGCTTTTGTCTGATGCTTTCGATTGTGGTTGATATATGCTATTCAGCCACTCCACTACCTCTGATGCAGGCTAGAGCCAAATTGCAGCGAAATTCTCCCTCTGGTTTTTGGTGGATCTCATCTCATCTCATCACATCTCTATCTATCGATATTTGAGTATTGACGTCATCTCCATCATGAATGGCTCCGAGGATGACATCAGGCTGCTATTCCAAATAGGCGGGGGTTTGGGTAATTTGATTCAATTATCCTTCGATGGAGAACTGTAGATGTTCAGCGCCGTCCTGGGAATACATAGGTGATGTTGAACAGAGAGTATCGAGCAACGTGGGTGCATTTTTGGGAAGGATAAATCAATGTTTAAGTGTTTACTGGTCGAGGGTTCCTTAGACTAGAACGGTCCAGCTACAGGGAGCTGCGAATAACATGTCAATCAATCTATTCAAGGGTGTCCTTGCAAGGGAGTCCTAAATGCAGCAGACACGTACATATTGTGGAGGAAAACAAATTAATTTTCGAACTTGAGTCTGCCTTCGAAATCTCTCTTGGCAAAATGTTTAACCTCAAACTAGGTACACACCATTCGATCACTTAAATATGAAGAGATAAAAAATAACCAAAAGGCATCCGTCTTTCACTCTTATGATATTCTTCGAACAAATCCCAGATCACAGCCCCCATCTGGCTAAACATCTTAACAACAATGTTAATGCATTTCCTTCTACTGAACTCTCATTCTTTCCTTGCGGCAATTGTTGATAATGTCCTTTTCAATATTTTATGCTGCCTATTATTGCAATGGGTACAGATTTTTATTATTTTTTAGTATGCGCCCATTGAGGCGCATTTCCGTTTGGCATATTTTTTTATTAAAGGGTCTGTGCTCAGGATAATATGGCAGCAGGGGTAGGCTGCTCTGTGTGTGTTTTTATTGTATATAGATACTGTGTAAAGTGCAATTGTTGCGTTGGCATAAAGCCAACGAATTAAAATAAATTGAAGGATGCTGCTCAGCAATTCAAACTGAGCGCAGCATTCCCTTCTTGTTGTTAGTATGTTTTTTTTTTTGGTGGAAAGGATGGGAAGCATATTACATGCTAGTCGTTCAATATGCGTACATTAATGAGATAAATTTGATAAAGGTTGGATTCGTGTTTTTTTTTCTCCGAACTGATTTTTGAAAGTGATTAGATTTATTACATGATAAAGATAATAGGAATTGGGTTTGAAAGCGACACCCAGGTTGTGAAGGCATTTCGTTCCATTCATCTATGATAGAGCTATAGAGTATATATTATACTAGATCATATAAGCAATTAAAACGTATTCTTTATTCTTCTTCTCTCCATTTAAGGACGAGATTATGATCAAGATTATAGGGATCATAAGTCTCCCACTTCACTGCATTCCTACTGATCCGCCCGTGGGGTTCGCCGGTTCGACCTCAAAAAATATCTGCAGGCATTCCGATTTTGGATGACTTTATCATTGAGCTCAATCAAATGCTGGTGTTTTTGAATTTGTGTGATCTAGGAGTTTTTAGGCCTGTCTCTCTTACGCGATTGTTAGGGAACGTTGATTGCCATTGCGTTTTTGACGGGGTTCGTAGGATCCCTACTTTGAACATGACAATACCAACTGAGTCGGTCGTGCTCCAATTTTTTCGAGATAGGTTCTTTGACGCGAAGGCTTCTTCTTCTAGATTCTTCTATTATATTCTTTATTCTTTATTAGTATAGTTAAATGTCATTCAAAGAGTACAAAGACTGAGTTGCAACAGTATCACCGGAGACACGGCGCCAATGTGCCTTGACTGCATATTGAAATAAATTAAAGGACTGAAGCCCATGTCACAAAGGTTTGTTTCTTAAACCTATTTCAAAGACCTCATTTACCCGCCAGTGAATTTCCAATTGCATCTGACGTAGATCCAACATCTTTTGTTCAGCGCACATCTGATTGGGTGTGGTCTGTGGGTGCTGCTATTCAACGGCCTTTTAATTGTATGTATTTAGCCATTTTTTGTCTGGTTTTCTAAAGATTCCGGAGCAAAACCTCAAACTTTGGTTTCAAAAATCTCCATTTCTTTTACCACATTGGGCGATATGGTAAACCACGTACAGAATCCATGTGTCAAAAGGGGACCTAAAAGGGTCTTGTACATAAGAATCTCAGTCTTTCCTTACATAACTTTTGAAATAAGTAATGGTTTTAAAGTAACCATTTTTGACCTAAATATTAAGTACAAATCCGCTCAGAAAGTTTATTCATTTTTTTTAAGCGTAAGGATTTTCTATCGCTAACTCCACTGGCGTTCCTAAAATATGTAAATCCACATTTTGTCGTATTCACTATCAATCTACAATTTTTTAAATAATTTTCAATGTGTGGAAGCCTTCTGTTAATTTTATTAAGAGCTACAATTAGTCGAAATATGCTTGACAATACTGTGGTATCATCTGCGTAATTAAGTGATCCGGGTTCATTTGTAAAAGGGTCTGAAGGAGGAAAGTTTTGGAGATATATGCATATTAAACAATAGTGGACCTTAAATCAATAAAAATTGAAGTGGTTCTATTTGACAAGAAACTACAAATTAATCTTAGGAGGCAATTAGGAAAGCGAAGTCTCATGAGCTTCAATAGAAGGCCATAATGCCAAAGCGAATCAAAAGCCTTTCCAAGGTGTATATCCAAGCTAACTGTACATGTCTTTTTTCGTAAATTTTGAATAACCTTATTCTGGAATATAAGCAAAACAATTGCGCTTCCTATAACTTAGTTTCAAATGTCTTCGTTCCTACAAAAACAGTTCAAATTATTTTATGACAACGATACGCCCTTGAGTATTTTGAGACTCAACTTTCCGTTTTGGCACATTCAGAAAATGTGCTAAATCTCAAATTTTAAATAGATTTGTAAACTTTAAACTCGTTGTTCCTGTTTGCTCTTCCGCTTTGGCGGACGTACAAGGTCCATATTAACTCGGTATTTTTTTCAAGCAAAAAGAGCAAAATTAACACCGCCCTCCGTCCTCCCACTGACAGCAATAATAAGACGAGACAAATAACTGTTACTGTAGGCATTCTCTCGTAGAAAATTCTGTGAATGGCTAACCAAATTTTTCTAATTTTTTAAGGAGACGATAGGTAGTTTACTCAATATATACTTTTAAGAAAGCAAAAAGAAGGCCGATCAACGATAAATAGTTATTTTATTTATCGATTTGATGAAAGACTTAATTATTCTTGTTTTCATCATAGAAAAGAATTTTGTGTAAATATTTTTATTGCAATTATTGCCGTAAACGACCCATTGTGGGTGCAATATATTTTTTCGAGAAACTTCTAATGGCTAACTCTTGGATGTTTCTTTGCCCCACCTCAAAGGGCAGCGAACAAAATTTGGACGGTACGCGTCAGATTTGAACCGACAAATTATATTTTCTCAAAAACGGCACATTCGATTTCGATGTAATTTCGCATATAAAAAAATTTCGCATAAATAAATAAAAGTGTCCATTTAACACAGTTGTTGGAAATACAATTATTATATCGAGAAAACGAATTTAATTTAAATTTAAGAAAATCGTTATATGAAAAAAAAATTAAAAAAAAATATTTCAAAAATCGAAGTATGCAAATTTGTTGGAATTTATAATATAAAAAAAATTACAATTTTTTTTTAAGTTCCCTTTATTAGTTTTCGAGATACTTCCGGTTTTATAAATTACCGTTAATCGATTTTTCTTCGAAAAACTGAGTATGCAGAATTTTTGAACCCGTCCCAGATATCCTTAGTACAAAAAAAGACCGAAATCCATTGAACCACTTTTGAGAAAAATAGTGACAAGTGATTTTCACAAAAAAAATTGTATGGCAGATACCGTTATTTCAAAAGATAAAGCAAAAAAAAAACGATGCCCCGAGAAAAACCTTATATACGAACTTTGAAGCAAATCCGTCGAAACGTTGCGCCATACGGCGCCCGGACAGACATACAGACAGACCGACGGACGGCATTGGCGGACCCACTTTTTGGACTTTTCTATAATCGTAATATCATCTCTCATACTCCGTTTGAGTTCGAAATTTCCGCACGATCGCAATAACTTTATGTATTTTATAAACATTCGAGTGAAGCTAATAACTCCATAAAGCAATTGGTACTATATTGCCTCTCCCAAGCCCATGGCGACTGGTAACGCCTTGTCACACTTTAGAATAAGCTGGCTCTTGATAGATCGATATAAATTTCCACGATTTCCCAAAAATCCCAAATATATGAATATAGCCGACAAATTCCCTCTCTTCCAGATACCAATTTCACTTAACTAATTTATCGTCAATGTTGAAAATATTTATGTCGCCTTCCTCCCAAAATGAAAACGACCTCCAGATGAACATTCAAACTTCAAAAGCACCCGCCGCATTCGAAGACATTTCTCAAGAACACTGTCAATTAATGTTCACCAGAATTGTATGTTCTCTTCCTAGGGTGGTCTATGTCGGTTAGAAGATTGAAATAACTTTGTCCAGTTAGCGGCATCTTAGATCTTGTTGATAAACAAGATGCCACCGTCACTACACAACGACGAAGCTATAAACGGAATACGGTACAAGTTCTCACATATAACTTTTCAATGCGAAGTTATTTCAATTTTTTTTTCAATTATCTTCATCATTTCTGTATCCTGTTTCCTAGTTTCCTTTTGCTTTTCATTTTTTTTTGTGGTGTAATGTCGAAACTTTCCTTCTCGAAATTTTACCCAAGCAAAAGAGGCTGTCAATTAAGAAACTCATTGCGAAACTTTATGAGGAACCATATAAACCCAGGCTCTATGGTCGACTACTGTAAACATCTAAAACCTCTCTAACCAGGAAAAAGAATAGAATGCAAAGCAAAAAAAAAAAATACAACCCTCCGAAACTAGAAAGATCCATAAACAAGTATACGAGGGCCAACCGGCAGAGCAGCGCAACAGCGAAAAGTTTTTGGGGTTTCTCTAAGCGAAAACATCTTCACGTAAAGCATATCTTTGGTGTATTATCAAGGACGAGTATATGCATCACAGCATCACACTGCCATTGGCGCTGGACCCCCGACCTGAAAGAGAAACTTATGGGTTGCGGTATCAAAAGCCCTCCATATCTCTACATATAGACGATGAGATACGACTTGGGGCAACTTTATTCCCACCATTACCAACAGCACTTGTACCGCACACAACACAACTTCGATGCGATTTGGGCATGTTCCCTGTGCAAGGACTTGTAAGTAGTTTGTTGATCGGGACAAAACTTTGGAAAACTCTACGACACAATGAGTAGAACATTTTTGCCCGCTGTGACTGAGGGACAAATGTTACTACTGGTTCTGGTACTGCTACTGGTACTGGTTTTGGTTCACATTCACATTCACATTCGTGGTATGGTCGTCTCCAGTTTGGTGGTTTCTAGGAATCGAAATGTTTTATTTGCTATTTGTTTTTGTTTATTTGAATTGTGTATCTTTTTTGCCTCAACGATGACAATGACGACGACTACAACTACAACTATGAATTAGTTTTGGGATTTATCCCGTCCAACAGAACAATACTAAAGAATTTTAGGTAAACAAGAAATTTACTATTGACTTTGGTTTTATATTGATATGTCCGAGGGACGAGGTTGCAAACAAATAATGTCCTTTTGTTTTTTGCCCGGAGCATTTCAGAAGAGTAGTTGTTTGGTTGGAGTGGATGGAAGGAAGGATTTCTTATGAAGGTGCGCGCTGTACATGGGGTTTTTGTGCTAATTTTAGTGCATGATGGTTGAATGTTCAATTGGTTTTTAAGAGAGATGTATTAATTCTGGGATTAGGATTGAAGACTACCGAGTTGTGGGATTGTTATGAATATGGATGGATCGATTAAAGGAATTCCGTAATTTGGTAAGCCGTTCTCCGCGATTTAGCTCTGCATGGAACAGAGTTAAATAGATTAGTATATATGTAAAAAAACAAAGGTCGGGGCTTGCAAGAGCACTCAAAATATTCTTCTTCAAACAAGAGTGAACCTACTTAAAGGGTATAATTAAGAAGATTAGCGGCGCGACACAAACAACTACGCACTGGAGTAGTAACTGACCACTCAAATTTAGTAATTGCCTCACAATAAAAATTCTCCGATTGTTTTGAAACTGACCTGCGAGATCATCCGTTAACTCTTCACAACCAACATACATCCTTACTGAGATATAAGAAAAAGGGTTCGATGGGCACATTCACATGCACATGCAAAACAAAACCAACACAGGAAAATTTCACAACTGCCGAATGTCTTTAAGAATTTTGCGAAATTGTTGCTACCTACAGGCGAATCGTGAGCATTCTGACGGCACCTTAATATGGAAGACTTAACATGGGGACCCATTACTCTTGTAAAGATGGCGAAAATACCAGAGAGAATTTTCTCTGTTACTGTCTTTCCTCGAACAATCTACCCTGGTTCAAAAATGGAACAGACTTTTTGCTCTGGATTCCAGAGATTAGTAAAGTTTATAAAAACAAGCTGAGCTGGTTAAGCAAGACTCAGATTTATAATGCTTCTCAGAATTCCTAAAAAAATATTTCCAGATATCTAAAACCCCGGTACTAATATAATATGAACACATTCCTACGCCTTTCCAGCACTAGCTATAATCACAAGCTAGCTTCAGTAAAACCCCTTTCGACTCCTTTGAGAAAGTCTCGATGATTGCAATTTAAATAACTTAAAAGCTTTATGACTTTGTACTTTGCAACTTTTTAATTTACCTTTGCAAATTTCATTGTGAGAAGATTCGTCTTCTTTTTAAATACTTAGTTAAAAATATCCGCCATATTAGTATCACCATTGGTGAATTTGCAAAGAAAAAAATTGCAGTGAAAAGTCCGTTAAAGTCAGTTAAAAAAACTGAAATTGACCGTTTATGAGCACGTTTCGAAGATTATACAATCGTATACAGAAAATTTATAAAATATGAGAACGACTTTTTAATTTGTAATAATCCTTCAAATCGGAAAAGCTTCAGAGGCACTGACTTGGACCAAGTTCAACTCGCTCTGAGTAGGATTTGGTTGTTCTTCGTTTTCAATAGACAGACCAGCATTTTTCCAAGCACCCAAAAGTTTATACCATTTCATACGGATTATTCCTTTTTTCCCCCCATTAAAGTCATTAGCCAACAAGTCTTTGTACACAAGAGAAGAGAAAGACGGAGGTAAAGAGTTAACAGAAATCAAGTATTTCATACTAAATTGTTGCATTACTCGATGCGAATAGCTTGAGGTCTGGAGCTTAGGAGAGCGTTGATAAGAAATAAATTCTTGCTGTTACAACCGCTTTACGACTCAGTATACGAGCTCATGTGTTTTGTTTTTGACGCTCTCTAGACGCCTTCCAAATATTCTCACAGCCCCAGTATCTTTTTACCCTAATATTCTTTAGCCAAGTGCGAGCCACAATGTTAACAAAACTATTCAAGACAATGTGGCTCAATTATTGTAGGGTGAGGTTTAATTTCCAATAGGCCTTTTTTAACAGATCAAGCGTGCAAGCTTTACTATATTCGGCAAAAAGTGCAAAAAGTGATTTTTTCAAAGCTCACATACACACGCTGCTGTCCCCTCGTGTTCAGAAACTGGACTAAGAATCTATTTTGACTTTTAAAAGCTCTAAGAAAGAATAAAAAAAAAACAGGAAGAATTTGCCAACATGTGCGTACTTCATTTTTTGCCGAATGTAGTTAAGCCTTAACTCCTATCAAATTACAGAGCCTCCAAATTGTTCAGCTGTATTACGAAAAACAGCGTTCTGTGAGAAATGTTTTTTGTGATGCCCATAATCGACTTACTGCCACCACTATTGCCAATACCATTCGCAAATTTGAGTCCCAGTTTACATTAGTGGATAATACTCGACTGGTTAGACCACATCCAGTACGTAGTGGTGAGACTATAGCAGCTGTAGCTGAGGTTTATGGGCTAGTGGGATCATTGGTCCATATTTCTTCAAAAATGAGGAAATTCAGAATGTAACCATTGCCGAGCCATGTTAACAGACTATGTGCTTCCTGAAATTCAAGCCCATGGTCTCGGTGAGCTCTGGTTTCAACAAGACAAATTTATGTGTTTTATTTTACATTATAAATCAAACCTCACGATGAACCACGCTTTAGTAACTACAGCGCAACAAATTGCTCAGCTCAAAATATTAAAGCTTAAAGTCCTTAAAGTGCAGAGTCTTAGCACAATTAATGCATGAATAAAAATAGCCTCTTTGAGTTGTTGACGAATTGCATACATTTTTGGTCCTTCCACGATCATTTTTTGCTCATAATTATTGCTGACCAAATTCAATTTGCTTTTATCAGATTTTATACTTATGCCCACTTATTTAACTGATCTTCCGACCAAAACCAAGGGTCTAATTAACGCTGTCTGGCACATAATCTTGCACTCCTTCATCTGCCCAAATTAACTCCTCACTCACAAGGACTTTATTCAGCAAAACATAATGGCATCAAGAGGATGACCCGTCAACCAAACATCCATCCATCCATCCACCTCCGACATAGATTAGCATGTTTTGAGAATAAAACTATTAACGCTTGCCACTTTTTGTCTTCCGTCCACAAAGGTACTCATTCTGTTGTCACCTTCCTGTCATGTTTGATTAATGTCACTTCCTTTAATCTCTCTCTTGTTCTTATCATTATTTTTTTAACTGTTTCTCAACGGCAAATAAAGCCTCCGGCAAACCACTTCCAAAGAAGTCTCCAAATAGGTACAAAAAAAAGGGAGGAATAAAAGCTCGACACACAAGAAGGACACGGAAAACGAAACAAACAAAACCAGTGCAATTTTCCGGGAGGAATACAGGACAATTAAAAATTCGTTTGATACTTGGTGTTGGTACATCGGGCAGGATGCACTGAATAAAAAGGGAAAACCAGTTTCTCATTCCAAAGGAGAAACGTCACTCGGTAACGCATTATCACATAATAAATTGAGGTGAGGCTCAACTGTGTAGTCGGTGCTGCGACGAGGACTACTACAATGGTGTTGATGTTGTGTGATGGAACTGTGAACACGTGTACACTCTTGGATATTTGCCATCATCAACATCAACGTCGTCGGCGTCGTCATTTTCTTCTTCATCTTCTTTCTATTCATTTGCTTGGGGGAGACTACTCAAAACAAAACATAAAAAAACCACCCCCATTTCACTCGGCCTCAAGGATCGCAATTCAAAAACTTCATTTAATTAAAGTCTTATGTGGAGTTAGTCTTTCCCTTTGTGTGTGCTCTTTTTACGCTCTCACCTTCATCGTCATCATCCTCGACACAACCAGCATCATTTTACCTCTTTCATTGCTGTCCTTGCTTTTATTGTGAGGGCTGAATGCTTAGTTAAAGGAACATGTGTTTCAAGTATATGTGCGTCGTCGTTGGCTTGTTATCATCTCGTCCACAGTGTAAGTACGGCAGTGTGCTTAAGAGTTGAGCCCTGAATGATTTTGGCCGGGCCCACCAAACCGATGCAAAGCATCTCTGTGTGTTGGCATCGAGGCGAGATGACAACAAGTCACTCAGTTAGGCAGACGGAGGAAAGAGACTGTGTGCTTAGTCTGTAGCCCCTGAAGAGCAAATGAAGCACTGGAGATTTGAAATGGGCGACCACCACCTACAGGACTTGCATCCGGTGCATATGTAAAATCAACAAACTTGGAATTTAATTCTTCGTCCTTTGTTTTATTGGAATCTTTTTTTTTCTTTCGAGATGGAGGAATTCTGGAATTCAACCACAAGGACTCTTTCAAGTGGCGAGACACAATACCTTGTGGTTGGGGTATTTTAAAACTCAATAAGGGTATTAAGGATGTTGGGATTTTGATACGGTTAGATTTGCTCATATTCACCTGTACAAATACAATTAACTTGTATGGCACTTCAGAGTTGCTTGTAGGGTGTTCTTGAAGACATTTTAGAGATTTGTTTAATACTGGTTGTTAATTGCAATGACAGAAGGAGGTCATTATTGAGATTGTGTGGGTGTTTGAAGGAAATTAAAAGATATTCTTTAAGACAATGGATATCAACTCAAGGTTGACAAGATGCATAGAATATAAAAGGAAACTTCAATGATGTGAAAGGTGAATCAGATTGCACAGTTTATTAAGTATAAAATTGAAATACGTCTTAAAGTATATTAAACAGAGTTTAGTCGAGAAGTCATTATTTCCTCAAAACTCGTCTCCAAAAGGAGGTTCAGTTATCCTTGTCGTCTCGAACCTGGGGGCTGGGGATCGAAGATTCTCTTAGGTAGAATATTATTGTCCAATCGCTCGATGTGGCCGAGCCAATATCTTATCATTACCTTATTGTGCTGTGAAAAAACATCCTGTGCTGAGAAGATTGCTCTTCACTTACATAGCTATTGTACGGCAAACTGCAGCTTTTGTTATGATGTTCTCTAATTTATTTCTCCGGTAGTTATTTCCATAACAGTTCGAAATATCCGTTAGTAGTAATCATATGTTTCAGAACAATTTTCGGCAGGCGTTCTAATTCATTTCCATAACTTTCATGACATAGTTAAAGTATAGCCCCAAAGGTGAGTGTTTTTTGTTGGATAGTCTAAATATTCGCTTTATACAGAATCGTTGCAACTTTTCCACTATGTTTGAGCTAGTATAGCCCCAAGCTTATTCAACGTAGAATGGAATAGTTTGGCCAGTCGATCGGATGTATTTTTGTTTGGAACTATGACTTACATATTTGGTTTTGATACAAGTACTCCAGACTGAGTTGATTGCTCGCTTTGCTTCTGACAGTTTAATTTTAAGATGCTTTTAAATGTTCAGATTTGGAGTAAACAAAACACCGAGATACTTCATTGCTACCTCTGGTATGTCCAGCATTCGTCCTACACCATTTCTAAGTACCAACATTTTTGTCTGTTGTAGGTTTAACGTTAGATTCCAGCCTTGCAGTACTTTTCAAGTTTATTTATCTTAAGTTGCATACTATTAACTGAATCAGACAGAAAGACAATATCGTCACCATACATGAGACCTGATAGTAATACCTGGTTTACCTCTATTCTGGTCGTCGGTATCATTACATCATTGATGTACAAGATAAAGAGTAAAGTGCTCAAACAACCTTGTTTCACACACATCGTCGTTGGGAAATCGTCTGCAGCTTTATTTTTTCCTATGATATTAATCAGTTAACTGCTGAATAGCTTATTATATAGTGCCTCAAGCGGAATATAATCAAAATCTGATTAAAGGACTACGAACATGGCGCAGGAACATAAGCCCCATATATATTATCTCTCACAAAATTTACGATTTCAGTACGAGGTTACAATTCTGGTGATGAAATCAGATAGTGCATCTAACTCATTATAATTCGAATCCCTGTCTTGATTAGGGCTTCGGTAAATAAAGCAGTAATGAATTACTTGCCTACGGACATGGAATTTTAGCCAAATAAAACTAAATTCCGGATTGGAACATTCGCCATATTGAGGTAGAAGTTGGTAGGCTACATTACTACGTATAAAAGCGGCGATTCCGCGATGGGAAAAGAGTAATGGCACTAAGTCATACCCAGGTAGACCAAACTCCGTTAAATCGGAATCAATGCTGTGTTTCACAAAGTGCCAAAACTGCTGGTTTTTTGAGATACTTAAATGGAACATAACTCCCAAAAGTAAAAGTTGGGACTTATGTCCCTGCGCCTACGAACATGATTTAAAGTTTTTTAGGCTTTTGTGTAAAGATTTGTGCAATGACCAGGATCTGCCGTCGAATACTCCTCTCAAAATTTCTCTTGAAATTTATGCGGTATGTTTATATTTTGAATCCATTTCGTAAGCCTTGTAAAAATTAAATTAGTTTAAGACTTGCTGGAATATTTTCACTTTCAAACAATCGATCAAACTCATTTGTAAGGGCTAGTGCAAATTCGGGGGAACATTTTTTTATAAAATTTGAAAGCAATTCCGTCTTTTCCCGGGGGCTTTGTTATTTTTAACTTTTTTGATGATCCTAAGTGTTTCTGCAAGGTCGAATGGTTAATCATGATAATCATCAATTAAACGAAGTTCTGCAGACTGGATAGACGTCTATATAATGAACGAACTTCATACCCGACCCGTCTAAAGCTACTTTAGAATTTCCCAAGGGTCTGGGTCCTCTAATTGTCGTTCTAGGGACTAATAACGTTGACAACGTCTTTAAAATCTTAAAACTGTCTGTGAATGCGGACGATATGATATTTTACATTTTTGGTATATAAAAACACCCCTCCCCCTCCCACACACTCGTTGTCTTTTAAAAATGTTTAAATAATTTTGCAGCATCGTGGCACAACTCGAGCTTAATATTGCCAAGCGATCACATTTTTTTATAAGCGTACTCCACTTCCCTTAGATGTTATTTCAATAATGAAGTACCCGTTCCGCCTAATGTGTACCTCCGTAGAAAAATGTCATACAATTTTTTTGAAATTTGCGATAATTAGTATGCAATAACTACGAGCAAAAGTGTGATCTTGTGTTATTAAGCTAATTGCAATTTGACAAGTAAATTTGGTTGATTTATTCAAAAAATACTCATGTCGATAGAAAGCTCAGATGAGAAAAAAGTGGTAATGTTGTGGGGTCTACCGTCACCCTAACTCGAGTTAGGAAGGTATTAAACGTTTAAGTAAAAATGTCCGCTTTAAGATATTAATTCTCGAAATGAACTAACTAACTTTAGATCTATATACATATCAACAAAACCCGCTTAACAGAAATGTAACAGATTTACATGTTTCTAGCGTCTTTTTTAAATTTTTAAATTTTTAAATTTTTTTAAAATTTTTCTCAAACCCTTTACCCGTCATACAAATGATTTTCTTACTTGACATAATTGACTATCTTTGCTGAACATAAGAAGTCTAACGCAGCCATTTTTAGTCGAGTAATTCTTTTACATTTTAGTTTGATTAAAAACAAACAACAACAGATGCCATCAAGCAAAAATTTTACCGCGCCACCAAAATGCAATCCCATTTATTTCTTAATATTAAAACACAAAACCCACTCATATATCAATATTATTCAATTATATGATAATCACCGACATTAAAAATTAAATAACAAACAAACATGCAATTTCCATTAAAACTCAACCACATACACAGCCTGCGAGTCATGCCTGACTACTACCGCACACACACACACATACGCTTCGATAAAAAATATTATTTTTTTCATAAATTAACCAACCTCACTTCAAATCAAGTACCAGACCATGCATCATGCCCTGATGAAACCATAACCTCAACAATGAACATCATTCTGTGCTTCAGCGCTCGTAGTTCGGGGTAAATGAGGAGCTGTTCCCCCATCCACCCTCATCTTTCCGACTACTACATTTTGGTAAATATAATGGCAAAAAATGAGAATACTGCCCACATTCACTAGCAGCAGTCCTGACCTGCCACAGCATCCTTTCGCTGTCATCACAAATCTCAAGATTTGTTTGTTGGCAAACAAATAAAAAACTGTTATGCCCTTTTCTTCTTCTTCAAAGGGAACAACACAACAAGAAAACGGAATGATGACTTTGTCTGTGTTCTCGGGCTAAAGGACAACTTACAGGACAGACCTCTTTCTCGCTAAGATACGGATATATAGAGCAGTTTTCCCAGTTGTTGTTAAAAAAAAAAAAAAATCCTTCGTAATAAGAACAACAACACAAAAAAATGAAAACAGGAGCCGCTATCATTGTGATGTCGTCGGGAATATTTGTATACAGCTGGAGATATTTTTGCTGGAAATCATCACCATGAATCAACAGTCATCGCTTGTGGAACGACGGTTTCAAGTCCTTGAATTATAATTTATTTCTGTTTTTTTCTTTTTTTCTTATCTCTTTTAGCTTTGCATTGGAAAATTGGAATCATGGTTTTCGTATAGGCCAACGTCGTCGGTAGTGGTGGTGTGTTGTTTTTTTTGTTAGACCTCCTTTGTGTTTTGAAATCGAAATCACTTGTGACGTGGTGTCGTCTGAGGATGACATTTAACACTATTTCTGGAAGGCACAAATCTTCAGGGTCTGCTAGGGTTAATCTATTTTTAGATCTTTTGTTTGTGGTGCTTTAGAAAGGACAACTATATACTAGATACGGATTGGACTTCATAGAAATAGAAGAAATAGAAGGACTTCGAGGATTGCAGCTTGTTTTGGTTGTAGAAAATTGTATTTTAAGATTAGTTATCAGTCTTTGGGAAAAATATAGTTTCTCTCTTTGCCACAAGTTCAGCTACAACCCTGCTCTTAGGGCACTTTAATGATGTTCTATTGGACCAAGCCTTCGAGAAGGCGGACTATTTTAATTAACAGCACGAAAGTTTAACAAATGCAAAAACCGTACTTGAGGCCATTGTTGGGCTCTCACCCAAACAGATCTTCATTAAGAAGAGAGCTGCTAAAAGCGCTAGTAAGCTACGACTTGAATGTAAGTTGAGTCCGCTAGACCATGTGGGTAAGCTGAAAATATTTAAAGAAATCCCAAACATGGACATGTTTTACTGCATCCCTGATGATGTTGTTACGGAGTACAAGTTTGGGAATATATTCGAGGTTGAAATATTAGACTGCTTTAAGTGAGAAAATGGTGTTCCGACACTAGATCCGAGAAGTCTGATCTGGTACAAAGACGGATCAAAAATTGAATCTGGAGTTGGAGCAGGTATCTTTGGACCCAACGCCAAAGTCTCGATACCAACTGGAATGAGTCCCAGAATTCACATCTTCTCGGATAGTCAAGCAGCACTACAGGCATTATCATCTAACACTGTAAATTCTATAGCAGTGATTTCCTGCAACGATGCCTTGCAAATCCTATCCAAACACAACAAGGTCAAACTTGGATGGGTACCTGGTCACCAAGTTATTGCAGGCAACGAATCTTCAGACGAGCTGCGTAGATCTTGAGAAAGTGTCCCAGGTTTAAGACAATCTGAAAGATTAATTAAGCCCTACTCCTACAAAAAAAATTATACTCTTAAGAAAGGAGAATATTAGAAAGCTGGTGGGCTTCCTCACAGGCCATTACGGCTTGAGATATTATCTTAACAAAATGAACTTAGAGACCGAAATTTTGTCTAGAGGATGATGAAACTTTGGTGCATATCCTCTGTGAATGTGAGGTCCTTCATTGGTTAAGACGACGGATCTTCAATAAAGACTTCCGTACATCAGCAGAATTCAGAAACTCGGCAACTAAGAACGTTGTGACATTCACTAGGGAAGTCACTCGTCTCTTAGTCTAACATCCCCTTTTTGATACAATACTCGTTTGAGCACTCAGTGTCTGCCATCTGGGCAGGGAGGAAAAAAAGAATAAGACCTGTCACGAGAAGCTTCTTAACGAATTGACTATTGTAATCGGTATTTAACTGTGGGAAGCCACCCTCCATTCATGTCAAACGATTTATCTTCGCACATATAATGTTTGAAGAAACTAGGCTGTAGCCAATACAGGACATGGGCCGTTTACGCCTAATTTTTATTTATTATTTTCAATCTCTGCGTAAATCAGTTTGGCGAAGAACCCCCAAACAGGCGATAGTTTTAGCTTTTGCCGATTTTAATGTTTTTAACCGAAATCCTCATAATTAAATGCAACTGCGAACCCATTTAAAAAGTCTATCTATTAGCTTGATTCCACCCAAAAACTGACAACTTGCTGAGGCTAATTGGGAAAAATTTATTTCTGTCAATTGGTGAAAGGACGTTTTTAAGTTTTGAAACAAGGTGTACATAATGACAAATGCCTTAGTACAAACAGATTTCTGGAACTTAGGGAATTTGCATTAAGTGCGTTTTCTTTGAGGTATTAGATGCAATAATGCGAGTACGCATTTATTAATTATAATTTTGAACATAATGCTTTCGGCGTTCAATGCTAAACTGTATAAAAAATACCCGGGCGGGTTTCCATTAAGCATATTTAGCAAAATTTTTTTTATTTTTCTATTACTCAAATGACCTAAAAAACAAGTATATACAATATTGTTGAGGAAAAAAAAAAAATATATATATATATATTAAAAATTTATGTTAAAAATTTGTGTATGGTAGTAGACTCTCTCCTCTCAATCTCAATCTACCTGGAAGCACAATATTATGCGGATGATGTCGCCGTTCTTTATGCCGGTTCAAACTTAGGGGGTTTCTGCTTTAAGACGCGGAGATACCTAGATTTGATCGATGTATGTTGTATTAGAAATGAGCTTTTAGTGAATCGTATTAAACATACGGTTGTTCTCTTTACAAGATTGGGGAAAGTCAAGTGGATTTTGGTACCATACGCATTGGACTTTTGAACCCTTCTACACCTTCTGCGACAAAACTACCACGTCAAATTTTCTCAGTTAACGGAATGGTTATGGTCAGACTCTGAACGATGAATGATAGCTCACAGATGACTTCAAAAATGGGCAGAGGTTTGGTGCTGGAGTCTTTGTGGAAAGGGAGAAATTAAACTTCACTATCTCTTGGGAAACATGCGACTGTTTCCCAAGCAAAGGATCTCGCCATCCTAATAGCTATGCGCCATATTGTGAACAACAGGTGGAAGGCTAGAAGAGGCATTTGCATTTGCAGTGACAGCCAAGCTACATTAAAAGCGCTGCTCATCCCCCTTCTCTCGTCCAACTTAGTGTTCGAAATCAAGTTTTCTCTGAATTTGGTTGGACAGCTGAACACAGCGAATCTTGTCTGGTCCGAGGCCATACTGGTATCCAGGGAAATGAGATTTCCGATAACATCTCTGATTTGTTCAGATGCATGATAATTTTGCATGATAATTGCGAAGTTTGTCTTCCATATTTCGTGTTCTTTGAACATCAAATGAATGCTCACGTGCATTATTGTGCTAGATATTTCTTTTACGACACTGGTCATCTCCACTCGTGTCAACCACTTCTAGTCACATGCCCACTTGCTGGTCCATTCAACATCTCTAACGCCAGCAGTGAACTCCCACGTGCTGGTTGTTCTACGAACTAACCACTAACTTCCATGACCAGTCCACACTGTGCATAAAATAAGTACCTCCTACTTAACGCAATCGCGAACAAAAAACTTCACTTCATCGAAATAACCCATTTATGAGTAAAACACTTTAGAACTTTGCATCGGACTTTTTCTTTTACCGCACACAGCTACCGAGGACGGTCAGGTCAGCACACCTACATATATATCGACGTCAGTATGTAGGTGGTATCTAACCTATAATAACTCTCTGGGGTAGCTTGGTTTTTTGGTTGCATCGCATATTTCACTTACATGCTCCTCTTACAGCAACGATATTCAAATGCAATCCAACAGAATCAGCAGTGCCATAGAAATTGCTTTAAATGCATTTTAGCATTTTCACAAAATTACCACACAAAAGGACCTTCGGCCAAACCCGTGCAGTGTTCTTTTCGTTTGTCTCACTCTCTCTCAGCAGGATGATGATGATTTTTATGTCCTGCTGACGACTACAACTGGCTGAGAAATGTTCGTTGGTTTGGTTTGGAACGATTTTGGATACAAAAGCAATATAATCACTTGCTCAACTTTTGGCCTGACCTCACTTTTGGGCCAGTGTTGCTGCACCTTAGGACTAGGATTTGTGCAATGCAGTTGAGTTCAGCTGCAGTCCTTTGATCTGCATGTTGGTGATGCATTTAAATGCACTCATTTGTTCCTTAGTTACGAATTTTATCAACGTAATTGCAATGCGTAGCTAGATGGATTTGTAGTGTTTTTTTTGGAATAGGTATATAGCGGACTAGTCCGGCTTGAACTGACACATTGCTGTCGAAGGTGACTGTCATTGGTTAGTCAGACAGTCTCGAACGATAAACTTTGACTGTTCGAATTGTTTTTGCAAACTTTTGTTGATGATGTGAACGCTGGAAATACAGTATGTGCCACAGGGGGAGTTGGCATACTGTATTTATTTGTTCGATGAATCTTTTTCTCTATACCTCATCAATACAAACTGTGAATAAGTGTGGATTGTGCACGAAATGTCACGTCTGGAGACTTTTGCTTTGACAGGAACGCTCTAGTGTCTTAAAGCAATGTTCTTAAAAGACTCTTGGCACTAAAATAGGTCTTCCTAGATTCCTATGGGACTTAACGTTTACTTACTATAAGAACTCCAATCCATTTCCCCAAACCCCAACGCATGTTGTTTTTAAAACTTAAATATGTTGCTACAGTCTTTCAATGCTACAATCTTGTAAGTCAGTTAATGCTGAATATGGAGCATGAGATCATTAAACAAAAGTTTTCAATAAAGTAGGCCCATTGCCATCCCTAGGTTTTTCCTGATGCAACTGTCAATTCACTCACAGGAACGTTAGTCCTGGTCATCTGGCATGTTTCTTGATCAAAATCTTCTACCATGAAGATTCTATCTTTTATCTTTTTGTCCGAATTAGGTTTTAAGACCTTGTTTCCCCCTGATTAACACGCCTTTCTTCTTATATTTATTAGCTGCATCTTCTCATCTCTCGCCAGTGCATTTGGACTTTAGGCTAAATAAATTCTGCATGCAAAATGCATTATATCATTCTGCGACAGTCCAGACGTTGTTAAGTATAATTTAGCCTCGACAAAATGAATTCCGGCCCGTTTGACCCCCAGAACATTTTGAGAAGGACAGACGCTGGTGCAGTGGCTTAACCAGAATTTACACGTACAACTCTACATCCGCATAATCCACAATTGCTTCCGTTCGGCAGTTGCCGATATTAGTAGAATTAGCACATGAAGGGTGCAGTGGCTTAGTGGTTTAGTGCGTTGGACCACTAAGCGGGGGGTTGTTGGTTCAAATCCCGGCCCGTACCACTTTGAAGTTTTTATTTGCTGCCCCATCTATTGCGAACGTCTGACAAACATCCAAGAGTAAGAAATGTCACGAGAAGCTTCACAAAAATAAATTGTCGTTCGGAACCGGCATGGAGAAGCTAGGCATTAGGTCCTCTATGGGCCGTTTACGCCTAATATGTATATTTTTACTATACTTAGAACATTTTCAATTTTCCGGTGTACTTTTAAATAGCAATTTTTCTTTAAATAATTTGGGCTATGAAGGCTGGTCACCATGAATCCAAGATATACCTATTTTGAATTCCCTGACTAGCTTAACTATCTTGATCTATTAATGAATCTAATGAGGTCTGTCGTCCAGAGAGGCTTTGCAGCTCCATCCTCAATGAATAGTGCTTGTCATAAAAGGGAAGTCCAACGAGCGGAAATAACACAAAACGAACATCCTGGTGAGCCTAACAACACATTGCAAGTGCAGCGAGTCTGCAGACTGTGGATAGACAGGTCTGGAGAAGGCCGGTGTCGTTCAAAAATCATCAGCATTTGATTAGTTTTAGTGCTTTTTCCTAAAAAAGTTGGGCTGCCAAAACTTTTTGGAATTTGAAGCGGCAAACCTTCCTAACGGACTAGTAGAGCATGTGAGACAGTTTTGACGCATTATTGGTGCTCATAACCTCGTCATCAAGGTGTAGGCGAATTTCATCTCCAACCCTGCATTTTCCCTAAAAGCCATTACCATTTATAGGGAATCATTGGCTTTAAACAAGGTTTTCAATGCTGAAGTTTTCCGTAAACCAGGATTGGGTTATAAGGCAATTGCTAGAGTTCCGAAATTAAGTGTACAATTTCTTAACTCTCATTAATAAACATGGCTTGCTTTGAAAAGGCAGTACTCACTGGACACCTTGTCCTATAGCAGCCCATTGGGACTTTCTTTACCGTTGGCCACCTTCGCACGGTTGTACAGAAAAATCATAAATTGTTTAGGCACTCTTTTGTTCGTTTTTTATCGAAACAGCTTGCGTACTTAAGCCTTAACAAAAACGTTTAAAGAAGCACAATGACAAGGTCCATGTCGTCAATGTCGATGGTCCTAAATTATCTTCAAAAAAACATCAATTAGCAAGAACAGTGATGTAAGGTCCTTGAGTGTATGCCTCAGGAGCAACGCCATGGAAGAATTTCCTTTTGAGATTACAGAACTGGAGAGAACCTCCAAATAGAGATCGCCTCTGTGCTTGCTAAAAAAGTAAATTATGATTACCATTATTGTTGTGTGCCCATAAGTGCCAATTGAATCCTTACCTCACTCAATTTCTTTTAAATAACCGATTTCCAAAGTTCCCATCCCTGTCAACCACACTGTCCTGCTCATCATGAAAAAACCATTTTTCTCTACACATGACTTAGAAACGCTGCCGGAACAAACAATTCCGTTTTTTTTTATTTCAACTCGACTGGCGCTTGGACAAATCATCTCAATTTACCCATTCCAGTCATGAATAGACCCAACTCATCCCTATATCCTATATTTATGCATTTCATCCGAAATGCACACACACACAAGCAAGCATTTGGATACGATTCAAGCACGCAATGCGCCCCGAATGAATAGAACATAAATCTAATTGAGATTCATTCAGTGTGAGACACAACAACCAGTGTCGGTTGGGTTTTAGACAGGACGTTCCTCGTCGTCGGCGTGTTGTTGATATCAGCTACCACTGTACATTATAACCGGGCTATTGTTGTTTTTGTAATAGTTTGTGGTGGCGGTGGTCAAAGCTTGCAAATTTTTTGCATGTTCCGTCTTCTGTTGGCTTCGTCATCATCATCATCGTCGTCGTCGTCGTGATAGTAGTCCTGATCGGCTTGGCTATATAGAGAAGAGCAACTAAATTAAATTTGTTCTCATCTACAAGTATGGAGGATGGCAAGGGGTGAACATGTATACGCGTGTAAATTGCAATTCGTCTAGATGAGACTTTGTTCTCCTTTTAACATAGAAATTGGCCTGGCCTTAAGTTTAACTCTTTGTATATCGTCATCGGGTGTGGTGTTGGTGGTGGTTGTGACTCCGACTACGCAGCACACATCCATTAATGTGAACAACCTACAACTTGTTCTACTAATGGTATCCATTAGTCCGGCCTAGGCCATGGCCATGGCAACTATATGGACAAAACCGACGAAACACCAGGACCATAAAGTAGCAAATATCAGGATTCACGCGTCCTGATGATAGAAGACAGCACATTTTGCCTCTCAGTTATAAATTAACAAATTTTCAGAGTGAATTGGCGACATCTTTCTCGTATCCCTTAGAAATACATTGATACCAACGATGAATGGAAGCAACATCCTGGAAAATAATTATGTAGCCATTTTCGAAGAAAATGAGATTGCAGGGATATGTGAAACAGTTTACCCACAATGAGTGCAAAGCAGTGTTTCAATTGGCAAAAGGCTCCAGATGTATGTGTGGTATTTGTGGTTGCTGGAGGATATTTTGGGATTCGAATTAGTAGAAGAAGAAATGAGAAATATGCACGATAATGCTGTGGGAATTGCTCAAGGACTGCAAATGATAGTGTGGGAGAGTTTCACAAATGTTTGTTATGAAACAAATTCATGAAACAAACATTAATGTCTGAAGTCAAAACTTTACTTTACATTGAAAGTTTGCAAAAGCTTTCGAAAGCATAAGAAAATTTTCTGACAAAATCCAAATCCCGTCCGTCCGTCCGTACGCAATTATTAGACCTTTAAAGTTAAGCTAGGAAGCTGAAATTTTGACCACATATTCCCTAGGGCTTCGAAATGGTTAAGTGAAAAATTTGTTGAATACGCCCATTGCCACGGTTACAATTTAGAAAAAATCGGTTTAAAGCTTAAGTTTGAGAAATAGAGTGTTACAACCTTCACAAGATATGTAGACACTACCCTTCTTTATAAGTTTAACATATAAAGCTGTTTGTCACGCCTACTTTTTGTGGGCGTTTTTCACTAAAATTGTGTTTTCTTCGGAGATTTTTATAGAAACCGAAAAAAAATGTTTAACAATATATTTAGCCAATATTTTTGCCAATATATCGCCCATATAAAGTTTTTGGCTACGCCCACTGCAATTTAATTTTTAAATTTTCTTATAAATTTCATTTAATGAAATAAAATGCTATCCAAAATCTTCTTAATGCTTTTTTCTTTGTCGCATATAGGGATGTGGATGGGGTATCATAGTGTTCGCCCCAAGCGGACTGTAGCCTTTCCTTATGGTTATATATGATTTGATTTAAAATTTATGTTAGGGTACAATGAGGTTGACAAAAGGCCATATGTTTTAAAAATTACCATTTAAAATTTGTCCTTTGGAATGGTATTTCAATTTCTTTGTGATCAAATCACTTGTATTGAAATCGGTCACTTTTAGTACAACGCGGCAAGAAAAATCATATCCGACGAACGGTCTTAAACTCTATGTAAGGACTACTTACCGCCTCCCTTACCATGAACAAAAAAAACTCGCCCAATACTTGTATTAAACAAACTGCAATATGGCTTAAACATATATGGCCTAATCTGTAATAAATTTTTTATTTCAGAATTGACGAGTCTAGTGCAGCTGACGAAAACAGTGATAGAGTAGTCAGGCATACTGATGGATTGTAAGCTCAGCCAACAGCATTAAAATGTTTCTCAAATTAAGCAAAGTAATTATTTCAGTTTCAACTTTGGTGTTAAGTTTGGACCACCTCATGGACATGATGGTCCCCATGGTTCGTTTGGCCAAAATACCAGGTTATAGCATGCAGGGTCCTGGCTTTGGACATGCTTCAGCAAATGAATTTGCACCCATATAAGACTGAAAACCGCATCATTCCAACGAGATAAACACATATTCTAGGGTTTTTGCTTTTGTAGCTAAAGTATAAAAAACTTCTTAGGTTTTAAGAAGTCCAGCAACGCGATTGATGCCGCGTAAAGCTTCATCATTGCCGCAAAACTACAATTGTCAGCAGTCGCCGCGTCATGCCGTTAGCCACTCCAGCTTCAGAATATCGTCTACGAATGCCGTGACAGCAGCTGCAAGCTAACTTGTCGCAAGAAATACCTTTTCCCCGGCGGCCTCAGCCAATTGAATGTGATTTGGATCAGTGGCAATTGGATAGTGCGCGATAGTCAATTCGGCGATAACACCCCATCATGTGAACGTAAGTCAATTTCGTTCGAGTAATTTTTTCTAGCATCAATCAACCGTTTTATATGTCTCACGCAGCGGTTCGTGTGCCAGCTTGTCAGAATAAAGGCATGAGTCTTGAACCTGTCCTCTGCATGTGCCCAGAGAATTCGTATGGACCATTCTGTCAGAATCGAAACTTGCAGTGTTATTCAATCCCACAACTTCCAATGAACGCAAAAGTATCCTGCCGTAGCAAGTAAGTATCGAATTTCAGCCTGATTTGTCCCAATCCATCGAGGGAACCAAATCGAAAATGTAACTATTTTCCAGCAAATGCAATGTTGAATGCATGAAGGGATATCAATTCCGCGATGGCAAGGGCATCACTAACCTTGAATGCTTAAATAGTGAATGGAAACATCCAAAGAGTGGCGGACAACCGCACTGGAGAAAGCGACGTGTTCTCTGACCTTTCCTGAAGGAATCAAATTGATCCGCGTGCCATCGGCGGCTTACAAGTGTAAATATAGTACTGGACAATTCTCGCCACCAATACCGAAATGCAATTGGCGTAAGTTTTTTGTTAGTCACTAAGAAGTTCAAAGTTGTTTTTAACTGAAACAGCTAAGGGATTCGTAGCGGTATCCAGCAAGACTTCGAACAGCATGAAAACAATCCCGGGCGATCAATACTTTAAATACGGCGGAGGACGACGAGAAAGCAGTGAAAATATTCTTGAATTCGTTTCGAAATGGAAAGTTCGTACCTACTAAGAACAGCGTAAGTCCGACAAAGCCTTTAATCATTCATGTCGCTTTTTCAGGAGTGGTTCTCATCGTCCGAAGAATACATCGAAGTGCCCAGTATCTATTCGCTTTACTTTGAGGAGTGCATCGACGTCACAATCAATAAGTCGCCTAAGCCGACACTCTGCGCCACCTGGTCGGGGATTAATCTTAAAACCTTTGACGGAACCATTTTCAAGTTAGACCAGCGCTGAGGCTCTCGCATGCAATTTTAATTTCTCATACTCTTTCCATTTTCACAGAGCTCCATTATCCTGTTCGCATACTTTGGTCTCGGATAAAATTGATGGTAGATTCGATGTCATCCTGAAAGCATGTCCCTTCGGATCCGGCTACAACTGTCGGCATTCGTTGCAAATCTTTTGACAATCAATTGTGTACACGTTCGAGAATACCAGTGAGTGGTGTCACGATGCCGCCTTAACCGAGTGAGAGATTAAAATTTACTTTACATCCACTTCCACAGGTGGCACTATCAAGCTGTCCACCCCGCAAAAGGCTCTGCAGATTCCCGTTCAAGTGAAGGGAGTGAAGGTGCTACCTTTGGCCCAGCATCTGCGTATAGATTTAGATTCGGTTGGCTTGTCATTACTGTGGGATAAGAATCAATATATTGCTATTCAGGCTGTAGCGGGTCTCTGGAGCGTACAGGTGGCATATGCGGCTCATTGGATGGAGATTATCGAAATGATTTCATCTCAAAGGAAGGAGCTTTACTGAAGACGGGCAAGGCATTTGCTGACTCGTGGAAGGTGCCAGACGATTCGTCGCTGTGTTTCGGGGACAATAGCGGTCAGGTTGACTTGTCCAAGCAGTGTGAACCGAAGCAGCAACTGAAGGCGACCGAGATTTGTGAGCAATTGCTGACGAAAAAAAGGTGACCGAGTGTCTTAAGGTGAGTTGTTGCGGTATTGATGGAATGTGCTAATCGTTTTTCTCGTTGTTAGCCATTCAACTGCATGAAGTCGTGCGTCAGTGATTATTGCAACTGTGCCAACTAGGATCAACCGGAGCTGTGCAATTGTGATTCCATCGCGATGTTGGCCGCGAATTCCGCGTCATAAAATTGGAGCATGGATGGAGGAACTTGCAAGTTTGTCATAAGTTAAAGATCGTTTTATACGAGGTGGTTCGACAATTAATTGTAAGTTGTAGCTACCAACGAACCACTTTCACTTCTGCGTTATATATTTTTTTTTTTTGTTTTTTTTTAGAATTTCATGAAGGAATAGGCGACCAAGCACACTCGTACAATATTTACAAAGCTGGCATGTTTACTGTTATCGAAATACTTCCATTAAAAATCCAAATCAAATGGGACGAAGGTACACGCGTCTATGTGAAGGATTGGCAAGGATTGGAAGGGCAAAGTAAACGGTCTGTGTGGCAATTACAATGACAATGCGAACGATGACATGAAAACCCCATCACAAGGACTCGAAAGGAGTCCGTTCCTCTTTGGCCACTCATGGAAATTGCAGGATTTCTGTGCGGCACCAACTCAACAAATCGACGCATGTAAAGAGCATCCCCAGAGAGAGACGTGGGCTCAAGTGTGGCATTCTCAAGTCGACAGTGTTCAAGGTATGTGTGTTTTAAAATTGCATTAAAATCTCTACAAAACTGTCGCATTCGAGTGATAATTAATAATATCGCTTGACTCACACATGTGTAGGGGTGGCATTCTGAAGTACCTGTCGAAAAGTATCTGAAACGTTGCATCTTCGATACGTGTGCCTCTGACCAGGGCGGCGATTGGAGTGTTCGTGCACAGCAATCGGTGCATATGCTCACTTGTGTGCGCAGAAGGGAATCGACGTTGGGGTAAACCACATTCGTGTCGTAAGGAGTTGATGATAATATTTTTGGTCCTTTGAAGTTATTAGTTTTTATACCCTATCCTAAGGGTATATTAATTTTGACACATAGTTTGTAACACCCCTTAATATTCGTCGTAGACCCATAAAAGTATATATATTTATGATAAGGACCAAATCTTAAGACTATCTAGCAATGTCCGTCCGTCCGTACGCAATTTTTAGGCCTTTAAATTTAAGCTAGGAAGCTGAAATTTGGACCATATATTCCCCAGAGCTCCAAAATGGTTAAGTGCAAAAATTAAAGCTAAAGTTAGGGAGACAGAGTGTTACAACCTTCAGAAGATATGTAGGCACTGCCCTGCTTTATAAGTTTGTCATATAAAGTGTTTTGCCACGCCTACTTTTTGTGGGCGTTTTTTCAAAAATACTTTTTTTTTTGTTAATTAATAGAATGAAATAAAAGGCTAGCCATCATCTTCTTAATGCTCTTTTCTTTGGGGCATATAGGGATATGGATAGGGTATCATACTTTTCGCCCCAAGCGGACTGTAGCCTTTCCTTATGTTTTTTGATTCATTTTGCGATTCAAAAACGCATTTCATGTATCGAGAAAGTTTCAAATTATTACGAGTGGTAAATGGTTTTTTGAGAGGGTACAACTCCTAATAATTCTCGACGTCCTTTTTCCCTCAGGTCTACGTCACTATGGATGACTGCAAGAAACTAGGACACGTAGCTGAAGGCGCTAATACCAGTTGTCCCAAGGCTTTGCACATTTTACACGGCGAGCACATAATTCATTCAACATTCAACGTGTTGTAGCCGACAAATCCGCCCAAGTCCTTATCGATATGCCAGCAGGATGTGTGTAAGCCCGGCAATGATCAGAAAAGTGCCTGTAACTCTCTGGCAGCCTATGCGCGAAGACTGCAACCGATGGCTGCCCGCAGTTCATTTGTGGTACGAAAAAAATGATTTACAGAGGCTTAAGTGTGATTTTAATATCCGTTTCATCTTTTCAGAATGTAGACCGATCTCAAAATGGGAGCCATTCCCCGAGTCCATTCCTCTCAAATTGGGAGAGAAAATCGTCCAGGACAACTCTGGTTGCTGTCCAATTCACAACGTCGTCTGTGACCAAAATACCTGCCCCGAATTGGCCGCGAAATGTCAAAATGAATTCTTTAACTACAATGTCATCACTAATATCGGGAACTGTTGCCCAGTTGTTGTGTGCAGTAAGTTTGATGCTTAAATTTAGCATTTGTTTCCTCTTCTAGTTCCACCTAAGGACGCCTGTACTGTTGAAATCAGCGAAATTGAAACCCTGAAGCCACTGGGAGATAAATGGAAGGACCCTGAAAATCCCTGTGTACAAAAGACCTGCACTTAAGTTCCTAACGACTCGACTGAAGTCCATGAAGTCACTGAAAAATGCATCACAAACTGTCCAAAAGATTTCGAGTACCAGAACTTGCGTCCGAACAAAGTGTGTATTCGAGGAGAAGTTATATGTGCTGGAGACGAATGGCACAGTGAGGACAATTGTACCACGTACTCGTGCGTTGATGCCCTCGGTCAAATTCTAGTCAGCTCATCGAAGGAGGACTGCTTAGATGTTAGCGATTGTCCAGAAGAGCAGCTCGAAGACAAAGGTTGCTGCAAGATCTGTAGACCTGTTCCGGAGAGTCAAAGTAAGTTTATCTTTTATTAAAGTGTTAAAAATTACAGAATTTTCTTTTATTTTAAACAGAGAACTGTCTACCAACATCGCTTTCTGAGAGTGAAACGACGAACCTGGTTAAACTTTCCAACCCCGGACATGGTGTCTGTGTCAATAAGGAACCAATTCTTGGCTTCACCGAATGCAACGGTTCTTGTCAATCGGGATCTAAGTACAATGTCGAGTCGTTTGGACAGGATAAGGTGTGCTTCTGTTGTTCAATTGAAGGATATAAGACAATATCTATTCCTCTGACCTGCGAGGATGGTCTTAAGATTTTCAAAGACGTAAGCTGAGTGGCTTCATAGCAATTTAAATGGACTGATTTTGGTTTATTTTGTTTTATATTGGAATTCCCTCCTCATGCGGTTGCAATGCATGTTCGGATTCAACCAGCGAAGATTTCGGACCAATGATTGATGTCCGAATGAATTCACCAAAGCCGATTAAGCGTTTGCTTTGATGAGATGATGTCAGTGAAATGTGGTGTTGCTCCAAATTGCATTTTTTAGATTTTTAATAAAGATTATGAATAAAAATTGTGTGGTTTTATTGTGAATTTGTCTTCGGCAAGATTGGAACCAAGATTGGAAATATGCGTGTTGGTGAGCTTATTGGTCTCTTTTCTTACTGAAAGTTTAAATATCATCCCTGCGGCATCTAATTTTTGCGGCTGGAAGAGACGCGCATAGGCAGTTTAGAGTATTCTTGGCGGTATCTCAGCAAGTCGTTTTCTAAGTGTCGGTTTATAGAGTTAGTTAAAGCAGAGAGCCAGCAGATCCCCCACTGTTCATCAAAGATTTACCATCATGGACATAGCTGAGGAATCTAAGAAAAAATTGATGCAATCCATGCCACACATTAGCTTCTTAGGCAGCTCATGAGGTGATTATATCCTCCAAACCCACTCAACAGCATTAGAGAAAGATCATGGAGATCCTGGAAAAATCAGAAAGTACATCGGAGCCTGCGGGATAATATGTAAATCTACAGAAGTACCTTACAGACGATGACCTGCCGGATGAGTCAACGAACCTTCTAGCACATCACACTTTTACTGAGGCTTAACAGACACGTGGGCTGCCTAAACATAGGCAAAAAAAGGTTTCTTCACTCCTGTCATTCTTTTTGATGGAAGGTATCTGCAGTACACAAACGTCCTTTGTTTCGTCCTCAGTACGGTTATCAGCAAGGCTAGAGTGAGCCGAATTGACTTGTTGGTGGCAGAAAGGAAATACGTCTGTGAGAAAAAATTGAGTTCAGAAACCCAAACAGCCTTTTCTCAAATAAAATCACTTATCATGACCAAGTTGCAAGCCCTTGGCACTTTTAAGTCAAAGGAAGTGGACCGTGCGCATATTCAATGAGGAAGTACCATGATTGAAAAAAAAAAAATACGGTCAGTTAATATTTTACTTTTCCCAATGCATAAGCGGACATAACCTATTCAAGAAATGCCTACCGAAAAGGGCGAATCTGGGAAGACCGATTATCCACACCAAGCGCTCTGGTATCTGCGATGGCTTGTTCTTTAGAACGGAGCTGGGAACTGGGATTCCAAGACACTCTTAGCTGGAGCATTATTGTACTTTCGCTGGCTGTGGCCTAGCCAATGCAGAAGACGGGTTTTTGCTTTTTGGGCTACATCTTCGTACGCTTATAGTGTTCGCAGTTGTATCCTCTCCACTTTAACAGGTTCCACAGGTGAACCGCTTACCAAACCGTTAGAACCGTTACGCTAGCTGAGTAATATCATAACTAGAACAATAACTCAGGCACATTCTCCGGTCCTGATCAGTTGGAAGGGTAAAAGAGTATCGTTTATTTTATTTCAGCCTTACACGTTGACTATCCTTAAATTAACACCTGCAAAAGCAGCTTACGGACGCAAAAGCAACTTTAAGAAACTCGTGGAAAAATGTTTTTGACTCGTCTGTATAGAAATGGATCGACTCTTCCTCCAGCAGGGTACCACCCTCCCAAAAATATCTAGGGGGATTGTTAGCTGGAAGTTCTATCAAACTGCTGTTGGGGTTTGGTGTAGTCTATATTTCTAGGGAGCATCCTGAGTTAGTTCAGAATAACAAAGTGGTCGATTTCATTTTCGGTCCATTGAGAGGTTGCTTTGAAGCGAATGGCCGTGGTAGCAGCTGTCTGGCATCTAAAAATGTCCAGGGGAAATGGAATAGAATCTCCAATGCAGTTGAGGAAGTGGCACCCCACTTATACATAAGCAAGCTGATCTTTGGACCTTGCTTTGTTTTTCGCGATTAATCACTTTCTCTAAGGCGGTCCACCAGCCAATCGTTGAGTATGCTGGTATTGGTCTTACAACCGAGATATATGGCCAGTGAGTGATTCGGGGTTGTAGTCCCCACTTGTTACCAATATCTAGCTATATTGCAAGAAAAGAGCGCTACTGTAGCTTTCCAAACTATTTCTTGTATGTTAGATTTTCAGCTAAACTTCTACCCAAGATTAGACCTAAGTATTTGTCTTCGTCAGAGAAGACTAAGCTGGTACCCCTGATTGAAAAGAGGTCGACATGCGAGATTTTGTATTTCTTAGTAAAAAGAACAAGGTTTGTAGGGGTTGACGCCTAGACCATAACTGTCAGCTCTTGTAAGCTTGTTTAAAGAGTTTTGTATTAGTTCTTTAAAGGTATCTAGCTGCCTCCCCGAAATGGCAATAACAACGTCATCTGTAAAGGCTATCATTCTGCAGCCCTCTCATTCCAGGCTAACAAGCAATCAGCATCACTAGCTTCAACCAATCTGTTGTCTCAAGGCATAAAGTATTCCAAATACCCAACAGAAGTTGCCTCAAACCAAGTTAAGTATGGTCAAACGCCATATTTAAAGAAACGCACTGATAAAGTTGCCAAGCAAAGCAAACGCTTGATATCTATTTCGAATCATTCGAGGTGACAAGGTTCCACTCTGATCTAAAGCCTTCTTAAATCGACCAAAAGACTTCTCCTTTTCGCCTCCAACCTTGAACAAATGTGATACACTTTACATCAAGCCCACGGGGACAAAAAAAATAGAGAAAAAAAAAATTTTTCAACACAAATTGTCCCGATTTAGGGAAGAAAAGTTCAATAAATGACAACCGTAAGCTGAAACTTTTTTACTCTGTATGTGTAACACTGCAAGCCTGTCGCCTCGCTACCATAGAGCCAACTACTTGAAGGGAGCACACTAAAGGCGAACACAAAACACCACATAAAGCATTGAGGCAAATGACATGACAGTTTGGAAATCCTTTTGTATCCACGGTATCCCTTTCGAGATCCAGTATCTAACTGCTTTGTCCGCCTGGCTATATCTCTCTGTCTGCCTCTCTTCATGTGTGTGTGTGCATGTGTGTGTGTGTATTTGTGAGCCTGCATAATAATGTGCATCTCAAAGAAAATAAACTACTGAAATGGAAATTGCCTCAAAAGTATAACCGGATGCGCTAAAAGGAAATATGGAGATATGCCGCCCGTGGTTGCCTATATTCCTTGCACTGCGTTCATATTACACAGTGAGATAGTGTGTGAAAGTTACAAAAAAAAAACCGGGAAATGCTGCTTACATTTCTTCACAGGATGTGGAAGAAATTATACGATGTCGCCTCGGTGCTTTCGTTTTCCATCTCTATAAGGCTGAGCAATTCAGAACGAACGATACCCAGCAATACCGAGACCGACCAGATACGAGGAGCTACCAACCTACCTTCTCCTCCATGCAGATGTACATTTTGGGAACTTTCCCATCTTTAACATCTTTCAAGTGAAATATGATGTTGCAGTTTGTAAAATGTCCCTCCTCGAATGCAAAGTTTATGTACATAAATAAGTATAGTTCCGGTTAGCAGGAGTCAGCACAGATGTGCCAAAGTTGAAGGACGACTACGACGACTACGATGACGATGGTTTATTTGGTTTACATTGGTTGGTTTAGGTTTACTGTTTGAAAATGATTATGTTTTGAATTGCAGATGGACTGCTCTTGTCTGCCCTTTTAGTTAAGAGCCTGAATAATATTCCCTCCGCCTTGCATTTCAAACATTTCAAACGATAGAGTAATATTTAAATATAATACAAGTCGAGTGGTAGTCTTGACATGGCAAAATTGAGTGCCCCATAGAGAGACTGAGCGATAGAGACACAACACAGAACCTATGCGATCGATTTCGAGGACAGATTTCTCAGAGGGATGGATGCTATGGCTGAGGGCCTTTTCATTCGAGGACGATTTTTAAGACTTTAATTTTGGGCTAAGTGGTTATTTTTCCTAAAGGATTTTGTTTAGGGATAGGTTTGCATTTTAAAAGGACTCATTATAAGCATATCGAGAAGAAGGAGACAACGAATTTTACGGGAAATATTAGGTCAATATGTTGATGGGATGAGCAAATTTCGCATCAACATATTTATCGATCGAAGACATTCATTCAGCAGAGTATGGTTAATGTAATTTGAAATGTAGAGGATTATCTACTAATGACTTTAAAGCGACTTTCAAGACTGCCATTTAAAATTTTGCATTCGTGTTATATATGATTGCAGTCATGAAAGTCATTTTGAAGTCATTAGCTGTGATAAAATATATTCAATCAATCGGATAGTCTCTTCAGTAAGAAGCCTTACGGTACCTTTTCCATGCTTCACGCTACCTAAGAAGACCCACTTTTAGTGGAAAGCTGCACTGCAAAAGAATACTCAATCTGCCTTTCTTTCGCGCTTATCTAGGAATCCTGGTTGTCATTGCTATTTTGAATGGGTTCGTAGAGTCCGTTTTGTCTTCGAGATAGGTTTTTGACGTGAAAATTTCCTTGGATTTTGGAACTTCTAATTCTAATATGGTTGCTCACTACTGCTGCAATAAATTAATAGGCTCATCAAGAAGGACTTCAACCATACACAATGGACTGAATGTATACTTCGAAAATAGGACCTTTTCTCTTGCACGCGGAGTAGGTATGAGTAACCGCCGTGAAACAGCAAAAAGCTCAAAGATTTCAAATGAGACCCCATCATAGCCATCATAGGTAAAAAATGGTTACGCAGAGAATTTCAAAAATTTATTAAAAAAATTACTGGTTATGCCGTCATCATTCTCTTGATGCATCGCGATTTAATGAAATCGGCAGATCGACGATCAATCATCTGGTGGAGTGAATCGCATCGCGATATCCTGTACATCAGATCACTGTCAATATTCACGGAGTGTCAAAAAGGTCTTGGGATTAACATCGCAAACCATTGAAGCGTCTTTCGGGCCAGTGCAGCCTTCTTTCGCCAAGCCGATACCGATATATACCAATGTCGCATAGCAATATTGTCGAGCTAGCAACTCTAAAATCAAACAAATCAAGCGAAATAGACTGCCGTCTAGAGGTAGCTGGACACTTCAACATCAACTTTTGCTTTGTACTGGACTGGGTCGCAAAAATAGCCTAGAGAACTGTAAAGCTAGTAAATTTACGAGAACATCAATGCACTAGTGACGCGACGTTTCCAAAGTTTTTCATTTATGGCGACGAGCTAGAAAAATAAAACTGAAGAAAACCTGCTGAAGGAAATGTGACATACGTATTTCCAAAGTTCTGAACTGAACTTATTTCGTCTATCACACTTGGCGAGCTGCGTGGGCAGTCCTTTGATACTATAATACCCTTGAGAAGTAGGGATTGCCATACTTAGATAAGCTATGGCTAGGCTTACACAGTTCATTGGGTAACGGACAGAAATGTTCCAGGACTCGGTATACCCTACAACGATTAATGCTGAAGAAATAAAGTGACAGAACTTGTTACACAATCTTGGTAGGGTAGACTCAAGTCGCTGCATATATCATCGCCCCTGAACTATTTCGTCGTAAACGCCAAAATGCACCTTTTTAAAGTGGATATGCAGTCCTACGGTTTCGACAGAAAATTGGGAAAATTCATGTATCCCCTAAAATAGGAACAACGTCTACAAAGTGATACCTCACTGAAGGTAATAGAGCAATAAATTTTGGGAAGCGGACATTTCTTAATTCACGAATTAGATTGTGTCCAAAACTCCATTGCCAAATATATAAACAATCCTATTATAGGAGGATATATGGAGGATAGATATATGTATGGGTCCGCCAAATAACTTTATTTTTTTTGAAACAGGGCGCAAAACATCGAGTGTAGCCTCGGCTGTGTGGCACATAGCGCCGTCCTCTTGAAGCCAAATGTTGCCAATATCCTCCTCTTCAATTTTTGTGAACAAAGATTGGTTCAACATGGCCCGATAACGATCGCCATTGTCTGTAACGGCCACTCCTTGTTGTTGTTCGTTGTTGTTGTTCGTTGTGCAAGCGTATACACAACCATATTCGTTCAGCGGAAGGATAAAACTAATTATCTGTCAAATCAGACATGAGCTAAGTGTTACCATTCGCGAAATAAGCACTAGTTGAAAAAAAACGTTAGATGGCGGACCCTGTATATAGCCAAGTCGATTTTCGAAAACAGTAAGTAATAAAAAATTTAAAATGTGCAATATAGGTAGATAATGATCTTATCGACTTATAAGCACTTAAAGCTTACAGCGCCATCTATACTGGAGTATTTACGGATACCTCAATTTGTTCCAAATCAAATTCAATATACTAACCAATATTTTCTATGTAATTAATGGATGAGGTGTATACCAGCTAATATAGGAAGTGTGACATTTTGGTAAAAAAAATAGTGTCACTCCCAACTGACGGGTCCACAGTAATGATTAGCAAAGAATAAGGATAAATAAAAAGAATCAGATATAAAAATGTGGAAAACCACACTGAAAAAAGTAATGGACTGCTTGGTCAAGTTGATTAATTTTACGAGATATCATTTTGCTCCTTATCACCAACAGGAGTTTTTTTTGATTCTGTCTTATTGAAACACAACAGTGTTCGTTGGTTAAGTAAAAGTCAAGTTATGGAATATTTCTGGCTAATAAATAAACAAGATATCTCCTTCTTTTAAAACTTGGATACGCAGGAAACAAGGAAGGTTTTGGAAGCCATCAATACTGACTTACAAGGAAATGGATGTGATTATAAATATGTGATTTGACACAAAGCGTTTCCAATATTTGTCGCAACCTGGACATTTTTTGAAAAGATATTGCAAGACAAGAATTTATGCATTTCTTGAAGAACTTTGACATTGAATCGGATCGATCTTAGAAACGAATTTTTTGCACGATTTCAAGTCTGTGCAGAAATGGGGAAGCGGCAGATTTGGCAGCCGTTACTGAAAAGTTATTCAGTTATTCATGCATGACTGGGAGTCGCAAAATTTGTTCAGTATCTGAATTTTCAGAAGTTGAACCCACAAAATGCCCCTTGTCGATGCACCTGAGCTAGGGTCTTTGATCTCTTACTAACAATGGTCCCCCACGCTACAAATTATAGCCGACCTACTAAATTTTGGTGTTTTTCTTCTCAGATCCGGAAGGTAATCTGCACCGCATTTTAACAGATTCTCCAGATGAGAGTTAATCGCTTTGAATATTGCCTGACCATTTTCCATTGCTCTTAGTTTCATTACCAGGACTTCTGGTATAAGAAACCTTCTAAGCCGCATCAATCTAATATAACCCGTCAGTCGGTAGGCCTGGTTCAGGTCATGCTGAACTAAGATTTTCATAATTTAGAAAACAAGTCAGTGGTGTAACGGCAAAGTTGCACAATTCAACTTTATCGAAATTATGTTTTTGGAACCATGCGCAACTACTACGGATTTTTCCTTTCGATAACTCAAGCGGCCGTTTGATTACCACTACAAGCCATAGGCTTCCGAAGACTTCCTTAGGCCTCCGAAGGCATAAACCATCTTGCATATGAGAATAATTTACCTCTCTACTCCTTCTCGTATCTAGAGGAAACCACTAACTATCAACGACATTGTCAATCTTTATCATCTATCTGACCTAATTAAAGCTTATTAATGAAACACAGATTCATCCCCTTCGCAATCTTTCGAATATCCTAAATTCCCCACAGGTAATTCCGTGGTCCGATTTGCTAACCCAACAAATGAAGACAATCTAAACAAATCCCCGACTCGCTCTCAATAAACCATCCGACCTGGTACATCGCATCCGTGCCAATCCTTTTCAACTACTTAATCCCCTATTAGCCAATGACATAAATTTATATAACACCACAAGGTACGGCGACCCAAATGCACAACTCTCCCGCAAAGACAACGAGCAGCAACAATTTAACCACAAATTCAACTTTCCAACTTAATGGTGAAGCCAACGAGCGACGGACAACGTCCAGGCGTATAAACCCTTTTCCGGTCACATAGCTGGTACGTTCCAGCAGCAGCTCCAAGAACCTGGTTTGCATTATCATAATGAAACTGAAATTTTGCGAAGGATTTTCGCCCTCCATACACTCTAGATGAAGTGTTTATGAAAACTGACAGTTTCGGAACAACGTTAGACCCATAATCGTTCGTCGGCCATCCTGCCATCCTTCTCGCTCTTCTCTACACCTTAATACTTGCCTCAATAAAGACATTTAACATTTAAGCGGGCTCTGTAATAAATAATTCAAAATGATGAGAGACAATTTTATAAGCGCAACATTCGTGCCGTGCCGTCTGACAAAATTCAGAGTCCTTGTTGTTGTGGGTTGTGTGATTTAGGCCTACCGGGAATCGGTCTTCATTATAGTGCTGCTAAGAAGGTTGTTGATGATCATCATCACTGACACTCTTTCCGCAATCCTTTCGCTTAGGCTCGCTCTAGCTGTAAGTGGCAAAAGACTGACGTGCGATGTGCTTTTATTTTAACTTGATTTTTGTTAATTTTTTTTTTTAGCTGAGACTTATGCTCATCTCATAGTCCCTGTTCCTTGTCGTCGTCAGCCCCAAAAGTAGTAGTTGGTCGCCCTGGTGGTAGTGAGGATGATGCTGATGGTGTGTTGGATTTTGGCAAGGACCCAAAATATTTCTTAAATTCAAAACAGTTTGCGTTACTACAATATGTATATTCCAGCAGCAGTCTGATGATGGTAGCCTTCTGCCTTTTGAAAGAGTGTGTCTTTGGGATATATCCTGCTTCATCTTTAGCTAATGCGTCTACTATACTATCCTTCCGTACTATACCATGTGGATGAAAGGATATATTATGATGTACAATTTTGATTCTGGCGGCTCTTCTTTATTCAGGAGCATTCAGGATAAGGGAAGGAGGACGATTATGGAGTGGTGTGCGGTTGGGTAAGGTGTGAGGATGGGATAGGAAGTGGGTGGATACCCTAATACAATAAAATATATTTTTTTATTATTTCTTTTTGTGGCATTTCCTATGAGAAGATAGGTGACTACTCTGTGTGTGTGTAGATATAATCCCAGTGAAAAGTTGTTATAAAGGATTTTCGCTGTTTGTTCACTTTTTGCGGTTGTTATAGGCTTCGAAAAGTTTTTATTTTTTTTTTTGTTGGGAATTTTGTTTGGGTCCTCTGAGTTTTTTTTGGTTAAAATCCTTTTATTTGTTTTTGAGTTGTGGCAAAACTGGGTTTAACCTGATATTTATGGTTGGAACAATTTTTATAAATGACATAAGGACTTTCGAGACAAATTGGGAGTTAGAAGAAAGTTTTTTGTGTGCTGATGTGGAGCCTCCAACCTGAGTCATAAATGCCTGTGTGAGGCCGGAAATGTTTTTTTTTGTGGATAATGCTTTCGGAATACTTTGGACTTTTATTTGTTACGAAAGTATAAAGGTATGTGGAAAGGAGAATTAATATTGTTATAGAGCATCTTATTTTAAAGGGGGATGCAGTTAGTTTTAGATGATGTAATGTGGGACGTAAGCGGAGAGGAGTTGGGTCTATGTAATGGCCAAGTAGGTCTTTTGGAAGAAAAGCGCCGTTCTGACCTTTAAAGTGTCTCTTTATCCGCATTCTTATGCAATTCGTAGTAAGCATCATTAAATTATATGGTAGGTGGGTCAACTACCTCACGGTGACGTATACGTACATATGTGCAATAGAAAAAGCGCTACAAAACACACTGCGTTTTTAGATACCAAAATGGAATGCATTCTATTCAAAATTGTGTAATGTGTTTCTATATAAAAGAAAAAAATCTGCTGGAAATCCTGAACCTTGGTTTCTCTTACCTGTTCCTTGGGTTAACTATTTGACAACGACAAAATTGCCAGACGTTCTTATCACAACATATCTGAAAATAGCAACTACAAACGTTTTGAACGTGTGACATTGGTCATACAATGACACATTTGTGTGTTCTGACGATTGGCAGATACCAGATGGCGGTCTGATAATTACCTGAAAATGACTTTTCTGCAAATATTGTTAGACAAAATTATGAGTTCACAGGTTTATCAGACTTAATAAATTTCCACAAGCTTTTTGGCACAATTAGGAATAGCTCCTGTAGATATTCCAGCCAGCGTTTGAATTGCTTCAGTCGAAGTAGCAAAAGTTGTATAATTTTTGCTTTTCACAGCGTTGACTGCTTTCAACTTTTTAAAATCAAATATTGCCTAAGCATAAGCAGAAGCAAAGTAAAACAAATGAAACTCAGTTTTTCAAACACTGATTCTTGCCTTTTCCCGGAATATAATGCGCACCGGAATGACAAGATTTTCACTTTCACTAACCGTCAACTTAACTTCGCGTATGTTAAAAAAAAAACTGCAAGGTTGATCGAATTGCACCCGATATTTGGTGATTTACCTCTTCTCACACCTTCTCAATATAAAAACAAGTACACGCCTGCGTCATACGAAACATTCCCGCTGCATCAAATGCATTTTTTCCAAGAAAAAAACGACCAAATATTTTTTCCCTGGCAAAAATACCGAAATATTTTGGCGCAATTGCACCGAATTTTGGGTTTAAAAAAAAGCTATAGAAAGTTGCATTTTATGACTCACTGAAATTACGCCAAAAAATTAAATTGAAGCAGAGCCAAAAAATCTCCTACAAAATGTTTGGTATTTTTTTTTCAAAATTGAAAAGGAAAAAAAGCCAAAAAGTTTTGCCATATCGGTGCAGGTAATTTACTCGTCAACGGGTTGTTGGCGCAATTTCCATATTTACTTTCGAAATTATGCCAAAAAAATAGATCTATTTCTGGCAAAATTTCCATTTTACGTTTCAACTCCTTTTGCTAAAATTAGCGTACTTTGTGGGGTGTTTTCTTTTTAATTTGATGTTTGGCATTTTTTCCAAAACACTTTTTGGCGTACTTTCAGGGATCTCATCAATTTATTTAAATCACGTTTCTAGTTATGAAAAATTGAATTTTTGGCCCTAAATTTAAATTAAATAAAATCGTTTTATAAAAAAAAGTTAAAATTGTAAAAATTTAATGAAGTCCCTCTATTAGGTTTTGAGATATTGGGGGTTTTATAAATTACCGTCATTCGTTTTTTTTTTTAAACTGAGTCTGCAGTAATTTTGGCCTCATTCCAAGTGTTCAAAATGCAAAAAAACATATTAAGATCCTTGGAACCATTTTAGAGAAAATTGGTGGTAAGTGATTTAAAAAAATGTATGGCAGGTACCGTTATTTAGAACGATAAAGCAAAAAAATAAAATAATCCCAAGAGATGTCACCCAAAAATTTTATAGACTTTAAAGAAAATCCGTCGAACCGTTTCGCCATACGGCTCAAGAACAGACGGACGGCTTTGGTGCACCCACTTGTTTGTCCGCTTCTCTATAGTCCTAATATATTCTCTCATACTCAGCACGAGTTCGAAATTTTTGAACGATCGCATTAACTTTCTCTTTAGTATACTAAGTTATACGAGAAAGCTAGGTAGGTTGGTGGCTGCCCCTGCGACTTCAGCCACAGTTCACGTAGACCAGCAATTGCATCCATTGTGTGCGTCTGGGTACCTTTCCTCGAACTTAAAAACACCTGGAAATAGACCAAAAGAAAAACCGCTGGCATGTGGTCAAAGTGTAGCTCTCTTAGGAACAACTCGATTTGGTCATAAATCTGAGAAGGTCGTTAAGCTCGACTTAGCCCACATCATCATAGAAGTATGATGCCCTACAAGCCGACACTCAAATGTAATAATAGCGGGAACGCGCCGCGCCTGTGGCGTAACTTATAGAGTAAAGAAATATGTTCGTTTGTTTTAGAACTAAATAAGGACTAAAGAATTAAATTATTTTTACAGAACCTTTATGGCCTTTCTAGCCACACCTAACCTAAAGAACTCTAAAATAAAGCTATAATCAATCTGTACGAAACTTTAAAAAATAAGGGACAATCTTATGCATTTGTCAAATGTCTTCACATAAAATCCATAACTTAAATCCTTCCCATTCACAACCACATACCATAGTATCCCCCGAAATAAAGAAGTCATCAACATAAGTTGGACTATGTGTACGTCCCTAGTGAGGTTTAGGAACAATTAAATAAAATTACCCAAAATATCCTGCTGACTCAGTGGTTTCTACTAAATGCACATTCAGCACACATAACTAACACCTCCACCTACATTCAACTACATCAACACACCCCATATGAAACGGTACATATGTTAAATCTCTATGGTCGGCTGAGTGTTTTTTGCCCAAAAAAACAAAAAAACCAATTATATTTAATTCCTTAATTATATCTCGTATTTGTACCGGTTGCACAGTAAAATAACACCAGGATAACATATCCCTCTCCAAACCACATTATCCCCATGCAAAAGGATACGGAGATAATTTTGTTAAAGGGGAAATTGTGTATTTGCCTACGACGCGACGGAACTATTTTGCCCGAAATTAAATATGATAAAACTATGGCTCCGGCCTAGGGAGGAAGCAAAATTCAATTTGAAAATTCAATTTGACAGCCAGCCCCAAAGGATATGCCATTAGCTGAGCAATCTTTCAATTTAGGTCATTCGCTACGCTTCAATTAATCGTCGCGTAAAATCTATTAATTTCATTAAACTTTTCACACATTATGCCGATGGAAAATAGAGGAGCAACCTTAGGTAAAGTTGAAGCCTTTTTATGTAAAAAAAATGCCAAGCTTACCTTTTCCATTTTCATTACTTTTTCCATTGTGAGTCAGCGCTCCTGGATTGGGTCGCCTCTTAAAAATAGGAAAAGTTTTTCCTTTGGAACAAATAAAGTTCTTAACGGAAAACTTTCTACGTGATAGGCACCACACCGTGTTCCCCCGATGCTGAAACCATCGCAAGGATACTTCAACTCCATGGAATGTGTGTATCATCTCGAGCGTCGCGAATTATTTTCCGCAAGTAAAAATCCTCTCTAACATGGTATAGGTATATTTTTTGTAACTTTGCATATCCTTTCTATGCAATTGCATCGTAAAGTCACCCGAAAATTGTTATGAATAGGCAGAAGGAGTAGGTACCCCGTTACTACGTAAGGACATGCCTTTTAAGATACAAAATAAAAAAAATTGTTTGAGAACGGAAAAAATTCATTCAAACAATAACAAAGATGAACACTTTTGCTAAAGGAATGAATACCGGCATAGTAGCTGTGGTCGTCCTGTTTTATATTTGTTCGGTCAAAATAAGAGACGAAAGTTTTTCTATATATTTTCTTCTTGCCGAGCGTGTTGCCCGCTCGATCTAGTACTTTCTATGGTGTGTAAGCTGCCACACCCCCTCGCAAACAAATTGAAAACCTTTGTCCTTTTTCGGGTTGCATTCTGAAAAGAAAAACTTTTTTAATTTTATTCAAAGTAACGCGAACACTTCCTTTTTCGGTGGTTTTGAGGGTTAATTTTTTTTTTTTAAGTGGAGGGTCGGGGGGTTATGGTAATGGAACTGAGTTCGGGTCCTAGGACAAATAGTTGAGCATTGTTATTAGAATGTAATAATTTATCCTTGTGGTAGTAGGAGCTAGGTTGGTTGAGGTTGAGTCCTTTCTTTATGGTTAGTTAAAAAGTTGATTGTTATGTTGCCTTTGCGGCTTTGAGAAGGCCGATCTCCCGCTACTGAAGTCCCGAAAATTCAAGAGGAAAACCATTTCAAACGAGAAAAGGGTAATTATTTCCGAATGTCGTTACATTTCGAGAGGAGTTCTATGCCCAGTTAGTGATATTTGTGGTCGACCTTGTGGTTGCAAATGTATTGCACTGGCGGCGGTGAACATATAGGGATTAAGTTTGAAAGAGGGGTCCATTGCGAGGAAACTGATTGAAATTGTACCAACTGGGAAAATGAGAATGATGAGATAGGATATTTCGCAAAATGTATCGTGAGGCACTTAATTATTATGCTCTTTGTAGGGTCACGATTCATTCTGCAACCTTGGATCCAGCAGACTTGTTCGATTTTTTGGCCGATGAGCGCTCATTTTCAATAACTCCGGCATTTGACTGGCTTCGGTAGCGAAGGGATACCTTGTGGGGGTGGTGGTACCACTAGCGATGCATTTAAGCGAGACCGCTGTATACCTATAATTCTAAAGAGGAAGGAGAGAAGCCACATTTGGTTGTAACTCGCATCAAAACAACATTTTGCAATGTCACCTCAATAGGCTGGGATAAAACATTCTTAACGGAAAAGCCAAACCTTATCATATCCTGATCGGTACTTTAGGTTCCAAAATTGTTAACAAAATTGTATTCAACGGCCCAGACTCAATGACACTTCAACAATGGCTTCCGACTAATCTATATTGTGAAGCCTTTAGGGGGTCCTTTAGGTCATCGAGCTGATAAGCTAATTTTTAGCATGTTAATCCGTTGACTAGTGTTAAATGAGATAAGAGAGAATGACAATGCCGTGGTTTTATCTGAATTGTAATGAAAATAAGTGACCATGGCGCATTGGCAGTATCATACTGAGCTTGTGATTCGGGAAGAAAATAACACTTAAATAAATTTTTTCCGCCAGCTCAGAGAAGGTATGTTCGACTTTTCAACGCGTGAGCTGCTTCTAAACTCGATAGTTGGACTATCAGCTTCGTATTCCTATCAATGACATAGGCTATTCTCTAGCTTGTTTGAGCTTTTGAAGTGTAGCCCATATATTCGAATATTTCCTTTCCTATTTATTGGGCTCCCGACTCGTGAAGAGTTCCTGTCTGAGAAAAATAAGAATAATCTTCCATCCCTTGTGATACCGAAGGCTTGGTATTTCAAAAGGAGATCTGTTCTTATTTTTCGTCTTAAAACGGAGGCATGGGACTAGAAGATCCTCTTGAAGATCCACTAAAGGTAGACTATTGTATAAAGTTTCCTTTTTAACAAATTTCCATTATTTCGTTTTAAGTGAACTCTTTCTTCTAGTGGGTCCACATGGAAAGAGTGAAATTATTTGCCACTCGAGGTGAAGTTATAGTCCGAGGTTCCGTCTAATCGTCCTAAGTCTGTTTAAATTCAAAATCTCTTAGATATCTCTTTATTCAAGCTGGGAAAGCAGGCTTGGATACCCTTTTACCGATCAAGTTAGTCAACTTTCACCAGACGTCGTAACTTTCCCTTTACTGGGTTTTTTGCAATGCCGGGTACTCACCATAACTGCGGTTCTGCGCGCGTAATGACCTAAAACAAAATAGTTCGAATCTTATGGCACACGATTGCAGTCCCTTGAGCGCGGCCGGACTGTCAGTATATCTTCTCATCATCTTTTTTGCAAATGTCGAAACGGTTCTTAGACAGTAAATATCTGATGGTTTACATGTATACCTAGCCCCATTAATGATACAGAAACTATTTCATATATCCTCCCAGGATACTGTCTAACTCTAGGGAAACATCTCAAAAGGTTTAGAACCAAAAAGCTCTCAAGATGAGATTTTGATGGGTCATTGTATTAATGCCTACTCCCCTCATTTATCTCTTACACCTTACACTACCGAAAAAAGGTAAATTCGTGGCTCGAATTTCTCAAGTTGAGACAAAGCAATTCCGGCTCCATCTATCCATTAATACCAATTTGAAGAAAACGCACATAAATATTTCCAACTTTTGACCTGACCTCCATTCTTAAGTTAGTTTTGGTTCAAAACAATTCTTCTTAAAAATATTTATTGCACATTAGCTTGCTCATTTTCATAAAGACATCTACCCTCAGTGAGTGTGCAGCAATTTGTTTCAATCATGCACCGCACTTTCCTAAACAAATTACACTGCATTTAATTGTCTAGCGATGATATTTCGCCGAAAAAAGGGTCCTTCTCCTGCAGCAGCCAACGCAACACAACACACAGTAGACCTCTGCTCTACTCATGCATATAGTTTTATCAGCGTTTTGCCAACGCATTATGAATCGCACTCGACGATGTACGTAGGTAGCAACTCCCGCACCACAAAAGTAGCAGCGGCAGAAGTAGAAATCAGGAAAAAAGAGTCACACACACACACTCACGCCGCTAATTTGCATATGCATTCTAATTAATTTATGGATAGCATTTTGCTCGACTTTCTTACTATAATTTAATTTATTCTATGAAATTGTACTCCGCCGCCGCCAACTTCATATATAAAATCTGCCATAAAGTCAGTCAACAAAAGAAAAACCGACTAACAGCCAACATTGGTAAGGATAAATGTAGTTGTAGTCAGAAATATCACCAACAACAACAACAACAATATGCTGGCGACCTTCCACCTTGTAAACTTTCCGCTGCAAGTGGTGTTGAGAGGGTTGGGCGGCTTGGGAGAACGACGAATGTGTTATATGCATAAACAGGAGTACACATGCTGGTGATGGTGTGGAGGTGAAAGGAAACAGTGCTTCTAGCTGCTAAGATAACACACATTCATAAATTATAATAAAATATGAATTAATGCACTCACAATCAGATATGAGTAGGAGTAGGAGTATAGTGAGCGCGGTGGAATAACGCTGGTGCTACGCTGGCACAAGGCATGCATCGTCTGAATGAAGGAATGAAGTCCTTTTCGTTTGGTCGGTTGGTGTGTTATCCTTGACTGGCTTAACTAAGCGCACTTACACATAAAGCAAAGGAGAGAAAAATAAAACAGCCAACCGCTTGAGAAATGCATAATGCTTTCAGGGTATGATTCGCACTTAACCCTTTTGTTGTTGGGCAAGTCATTGACCCATTATGGGAAATTGTTTAGTAATAGCATTTCCTCTTTTGTACCAACTAAGAACGGTGAAAGTTTTTTATTGGTGCAGGTGCAGGGTATGAATGTTGTTTTGTTGAGTGCCGGTTAGATTTGTGCGTCCTTTTAAGGAGACATTAATGTGAAATAGTTTTATTTGCAGGATTGATTAGATAGATTATTGTGCCGAGTCACGTGGTCGGTCGTCGAAAGCTATAGAATTTTTAATTGCGCATTCAGTTGAGTTGCATGAATTATGTAAATCTACGCCGGACGATTGGAGAGGGACATGACTATGCTGAGATTATAAGGAGGGACTGAATTGATTCATAATTCATATTAGCTATATAGCCTAGGGAGCGCTCTTTTGCATAAATCATGTAATAAAGCAATATCGTAATTGGTTAAGCTGATACTAAATGCTTTTGGGAATTAAGTCCGCCTTTGTTTTGCTCTTTGGTGACCTATTTTCTGTAAGATAATTAAAGACTTTAATAACTCTATGGCAAAGAATCGGGGCGAATGAACGGCTACAATCGCACTTAACAATTGCATATCTTGACTATCCTTTTTAAACCTTTAAGTAACTTCTAACTTTAATGGGCGGCCCCAAGACCAACTATTTACTACAACTTCGCTAAGTGATAGTGATTTCTCTCACTGACCTTTGCTATTTTCCGTTAATTTTGGTTTCATTTATTTACTCCAACTCTCTCATTTCATTTTTAAATTCGGGGGATTGGCAACGCGAACTTATGGGCGAAATTAAATACTTGTCCTGCTACCACGACTGCGTTTGGGGCTGATAAGCTTACACCTTTTGCAAATAGTCGACAGCGAGATCATGAACTAGTGTCATTTATATTATGGGTTCCAGTCTTAGCCGACTTACTTGCAAAACCTTCCAAAGATCAAATTTCTCGACTTCGTAAATCCGTAAATTGTATGTGCAGTTAAAGGCACATCAAGACAACAGTACAGTAGCTATTGGCTACAATGACGAGCGAAGAATAAAAACTCGCGTGCAAATACTTTTTACCTAAAACAATATCGCCAGAGTCTCAGAGAAGCAAATAAAACCTCCGTAGGCCTGTTATTTTGTAGAAATTTATTTTGTAGTCTTAACAGAGTGTAGAGTCTTTATTTAGGGAAGTAGATCCATTTTATGTTATTCTCCATAAAAAAATATTAAGTTGTCAGATTTTTCCCAGGGATACAAAATTCGAATCCGCTAAGGCTTTTTGTAGGGCTTTTGTCCCTGTAAGGCATGAAGCATCGATCTTCTAAGTGGATCTATGCTATTCTAATAGTTATGCATTATATTGTTAGGAACAGATGGAATGGTCAAGTATTTGTGTTTGTGGTGACAGCCTAGAAAGATCTTAACTTGCAAGATCTATAAGCACAGTATTCGATGACACGATTCTTTGGTTCGACCGCATGTTTGTGAGAAGTGTGCGGTACGTTTTTTCCTATCAATAAAAAGTAGTAGACCTTCCTGGCCATCACGCTTTTGCCGAATACCTAAATGTGTTATACTCAAGCGATACAACTATCTGCGATACTAGTTCAGAAGGTTAACACAACACGGATCATTTTCCCTGCGGATGTCCTGCCGGGAAAAGCGCTGAAAATCTAAGCTTTCCAGACTTTTTGAAAGTGTTTCTATCTGAGTGCTATTTATTTCAAATTTATTTGCTGCACTGAGAACTGCTTCTGCTCTGTAAACGTCCGAAAGTTTAAGTCAATTAGGGTAATGGGTCTTGAGTTTTGTTGTTCTACAAACTTACGGAAAATGTCACATGTTATCAGAATATGGTTCTCTTAAGGGATAGGTCTAAAGAGAGAATAAAGGTTTTAATTTCCATAACTCTACTATCAGCGGTCTGGGCTGTACGATTTTGAGTCAGTCAGATTCCACAGGTAAATTCCTAGTTCTTCCTGGTACGCTCACTCTGAGACATTATTAGCACTATTTCAAGGAGCTACTACGTGCAGTCGATAGTCGAGGATGATTTCCACAAAGTTATATATACGACTTTAAAAATTACATACAGTATTGCTTGTAGTCTATGTATAGCCGGGAATGTTGTTGAAATGTATAAGTTAATCATTCTCCCTGGCACTTATCCTGCATCGTTGTATTTTTATTGAATCATAAATAGACGCAGCTTAATTCTAAATGTGTCCATTATATAAGGACGTACTTCGAACCTCGAATTCCGATGTGCACTCGTTGTTATGTTGTCCATTTTAGGCAGCCTAACAGGAGTGCAATGGACCGTTAGGTCTAATATCATCCTCGGACGACACCACTCCAAATATAATACAATACAATTAACAATGTAATTTAGCTGAGTGCTAGGTGAAGAGAGGTTTGACTCATCCAATCCGCTAATTTTCTCTAAGCTTGTTGTACATAACTTATCCAACTTTTATCCCTTGACGTCGAGATTATGATCAGAAATGAGGGATCCAATCTTTCCTATTTTAACAGCATTCTTTTATATCGGTTCCCATGTTTCATGAAGTTTGCCGGTTCGCCTTAATAAACAAATATTTCAACAAGCCTCCCAGTTTTGGATAAATCACTGAGGCCAATCAAATAAGGGTGATCCTCAAATGTGCAACATTCAGCACGTGCATGCTCTTATTTTTTTGTTTGATCTTGTTATGACGGCACCGGTGCTCTCCAGTCGTTGTCAACCAAAAGGATCACCTGCACACTTCTGGTGTTTAAATTGGTCCTCCCATTAGTCGCCTTTCACGGCAAGCTTTATAGAAAATATTTGTTTTTATCGCTGAGTCTTCCAAGAAAGAATCTCCTGAAATGTTTTGCTCATCTTAGAAAGTTGCAGGACGAGTGGTAGTTGATCATATGCGTGTTACCGCACTTTATGCCTTTGTTGTTTGGAAGATCTGCGAGGTCCCTAGCTTAACTCATGGCAACTTCCCATACCCATCTTTATGATTCTTTAACATTCGCAGCGGTCTTCCCCCTACTTATGTTTGCTCTTACTGTACCCTTCTTGTGCCCTTGCGGCACTGTGGAATCCACCATCTATATCTTCTATCCTGCACCTGTAACTTTAAATACCACCACTTTTAATGAAGTCTGCTTCTCATTCCAAGACAATCATGTCCCACACTTAGGGCAACTCTTGAAGTTCGTGCCCCACAGACATTTCGCCATTATGTTTCTCCCCATACTACCTAAATATTTATTGCTCCACGATAGTTGGAAGACCCACTTAAGATTACATTCCCCTTATCGAATATAAAATAGATATATTATATTATTATATTATATTATTTATGCTCTTTACCTAGACAATAGTTTTCAGTCTAAAAGACTTCACAAATACACCGCCCGCACGCAAAGCTAATACAAAATTAACAACATCCAGACTGCAGTCAGCAGCAACAGGTGCATGTGTCCTTCTAAACTATAAAAATTGCTCACTTTGTTAGCGCATGCACATGTGCATGTCCTGAAGGAATTGAAACGCCGAATGTTGTTGTCTTCTCTGATTTCTTGTATTTAGTACTTCCTTGTTTTTCGGTTATTTTTTGTTTTTTTTATGTGAAAGTTAAAGGACTATTAAGCTAAAGCTATTAAGCAGAGCTCCCTGAACTTAACCAAAGAGTAAACACCTGAGCTCAACTTGCATTTTCTCCGAGTTGAGTAACCCCATTCGTTGGTAGGTACACACCTACTCTCATGAACCAGCAGCACACAGGACATGACTATGCATCGTAATTCAGATTGGGAAATGTTTCTTTGTCTTGCGAAAGCAAAGGCTCCAAACGGAGTGACTGCAATAAAATAATCTTTGCAAAATAAAAACAAATGAAACCACATTTGGGAAGTGTTCTCAAAGAGAACTGAGGGTTGGTTCGCTTGCCTAAAGATGCATCACGAGGTATGATTCCACCACCACCATCAAGAAGGTACCCTACCCTAGTGAGGGCAAACAAATTGAGCACCTTAAACGAAGTAGGTTTGGTATATACGGTAAATAAACTGTTTCCGTGCCGAAAACCCATAACGTGGTCATCGTATCAAAGACTTGCTTAGCCTCGTCCTGAATGAGGGTCTATAGTACTAGTGGACAACGCCGGCCACGAAATCGGAGGTGAGTCGGCAAATTTACGGACATATGTCTTATTGAGGCGTTCGCTTGAGGAAATGCTAGAGTACATTTTATATTCGCGTTGCATGCAAGCTTTGCAGGTTGAAATGTTGCACTCATTGAGCGTTGGGTAATTTCTTCGAATTGCAAGCGAGTGTCAAGAAATTTAGATCCAATTTGTTGGATTTCTAGCTGTGAATTTTAAAGGCTGGCGAAGTCTTTCTTCGTAAGAATACGGAATCCACATTTGAATACACTCTTTCTCCAAAAACAATCCTTACTGCAACTATTTGCTTTTGCCATCACAAGGGCCACTATCCATCAGCCACCAAAACATCATTCGCACTTCCTTTTTTTTTCTACATTCGCTTACAGGCCGACACTTGTCAAATCACTGGCACGCAATGTTAACTTAACCAATAGGTATGTATGTATCCCACCCACTAGTCTGTTATATCAGCGGCAGAGCAGTACATCGTATACCCTTCCACTTATCCTTTGCAGGAATGTTTCTGAATAGATTGTAAACTGTAATTCATGCAAGCACAATACTCTTGCAACAAAACTGTATTTATGATGTATGCACTCGGGCATGCCCTGCAACTGACGACTGTTTGCCTGCTGCTAGGATTCCATTCCATCCCCTGGACTCCTATCTGCCAGTAAACAGCACCTTCAGCCCCCAACATGCATATAAATCGTAGGGAAAGGAGTTGATGGACGATTTTAACCGCACATTGTCATTGTTGGGCTATGGCGCATAGCCTTACTTTGAATATTTGCAACAATAATTTCTAAAGTGGTCCTGTTGCAAAAGTGGAAATTGTTGTGGGTGCGGGGTTTTTTTTTTTGTGATAGATGGAGATTGGATAGTAAATATTAGCAAAATTATATGAATTCAGCAGATGCATGGTCATAATTCTGATAGATTTGTGTCCTTTTGTAAAATTCTTTGGTGTTTTATATAGGTTTCAGTATATCTTGTGTAGTAGTCGATTTCATGAGTTGAAAGCACATGCTTGAGGGAAAGACATTGGCAAAATACCAATTTTAAACTTTGATCTTAACCCAAGGTCAAGCATTGTCTCTCTTGGATGGTATTCAGCTATTCTCTTGTCAGTTTAAGAAAGAAAGCTACATTTGAAGGTAGATTGTAGAAGAATTTTAGCGATTCAACCTATATTGGGACCTATACTTTTTTTGTTTTAGGCAAGCGATTTGGAGAGTCTCTTCCTCAGGAGCTCTTTGTAGTCTCTGGCTACTCCAGGTGTACTAAGGCGTCCAACGTAGAATTCGTTCTACTGGGTAGTTCGCAGACTTTTCTCGTTGAACAGGTGAGCTCAAAATCTCCCCAACAAGAAAATGATCAGAGTCGATGTTTTTCTTTCAGGAAGTGTGCACGTTCATGATGTTAAATGCGTACCTCGCATGGTTGATTTGGTTGGCGGTAGAGGCTGTGCTTAATTAATGCGCAAACGGTCAATGAAAATGTCTAATTGCAAAACTCAGATATGCTGCTATTATTACTTTTCTCCTGAAGACTTCTTTCATATGATGGTTTGCTACTCTAGTGAATATAACGATGCCAGATGAAGGCAAAAATAGTGCTCCATAGTCCTGAGCTGGAGGAAAATTTTCGCAATCCTAAGGGAGAACGCAACAAGTAAAGTTCCCGTCCAAAAAGTAGCTATGACGTTATATCAAACGTTAAAAGACAAGGCGAGACTCTGATCTGTGGTCACATTGTTTATAGTTTGTCCATGAAGCCGGTTTTTTTAATAAAATCCGCGAAATTTTTTGGGCAGATATAAAAAAATTGGCCGATGAAAGCGTCTTAAGAATCAGACAAATATTAATCTTGATCGCACATCTCTTGGGGCATGTGCAGATTCTGAACAGTATCAGTTAGAATGGATACAAGGGAATCCATAAATGCAAATGTGTTGAATCAAAGCATAGGAAGATATTGACAATGGAGAAGGTAAATGAAATAACAAGGAATGGGTCTAAATGCTGACCAAATTCAGCTCTTTGCTACTCAACGACTGGAATGCACGATCAAAATAAACACATACCATGTGGAAGACGTTGATCAGCTGTGACAAAGATTGAGATTTTCTTTGATCCTGCATTGTCCCGTCAAAAATCCGCGATTTCAGTTTATCATCTATCTAGACAAATGAAGGAGTAGAATGACATAACGCCCTAAAATTTAAAAGGCGTTTTACCCAGATGTGGTTGCTTAGGATCAGTACCACAAATCGCATCTAATCCAAACGCACTATATCTACAGAAACAGCAAATTAAGATCATAACGCTCCTACATTACTTCATCGATACTTCATACGTGCGGTGCCCGCCGGTAACTAAAAATAATCTGCTGACCTTTCGATCTTAGATTACTTCGTCGCTAAGAGGAATCAAATGCTGGTGCTCTTCAATTTCTGTCATCTGCTTCAATTTTTGTTAACTTTGACATTTTGCAGTGATTTGAACTATGTCTGCTTTGAAATGACAAATATTTTACTTATTAGATTTCCCCTATAGATTGAATTTCAGATATCCGGATTACATTTGTTTGGCTGAGTGTTTCAAATTTGATGCATTCCAGTTTAAGGGTATTAAAGCACTGCATAGATGCTGTTTTGGATTTCTCTTTAAAACGCGACTAACCCTTCATAATCTGTTTTATGCCCTTCAGACATCTCCATACCGAGTTACCAATTTTATTTTTTGTACTACCATTCAGACACCTTACATTAATGTACTCAGTTTTCCCGTCTTTCGAAGAAAAACGAGAAGGAGCTTTAGTGGTAAAGAGCTTAGATTTTCGGCACTCACCACGTCAGCCCCGAAAATCCGCCACCTGATGCGAGCATAAGCTGGACAACTGGAGAGAAAGTGTTCTGCTGTGTCATCCTCCTCACCGCAAGCAGAACAGGTAGTGGTTTCGCTTAAGCTCAACACATATAAGTGTTAAGCAAAAGCTTGGTGGCCCGAAAGGACGCCTACAAGCAGACTACAGTCGATTCTCCTCAGAGATAGAAGAAAAGATGCAGACTTTTTGCAGTAATTTTGTCTGTCTACATCCACCGCAATCGCGAAACCGAATTTTGTTTTCACGAGAATCAATAGAAGACATGACTTAAGATGTAGGCAGACCCAACACAGGTTCGGGTCCTGAGAAAACTTCTTCTGAAACTTGCCTAACAAGCTCATCCGAGATCTCATTTCCCTGGATGCCAGTTTGACCTGGGACCCAGACAAGATTCACTGTGTTCAGTCTTCCGAATAAATTCAGAGAAAGCTTGAGTTCTAGCACTAACTTGGACGAAGTAAGAGGGTTTAGCAGAGCTTTTAATGCACCTTGGATATCATTGCAAATGCGAATGCCTCTAGCCCTCCACCTGTTGTTCACAATATAGCGCATAGCCATTAGGATGGCAAAAATCTCCGCTTGGAAAACAGATGCATGTTTATCCAAGGGGTAGTAAAGTCGTATGTCATCACGTTCCACAAAGACTCCAGCACCAGACCCCTGTCCGGTTTTGGAGTCATACGTAAAAATACTATGGCATTCAAGCCATGGTTCAGAGTCTGACCGAAGTCATACAGTTACCTGTGGAAAGTCAACGTGGTAGTTTTTCCGCCTTAAATTTGTATATAGGAGCTTTAAGGGTAAGTCGCGAGAATTATCATTTTACCCCTGGAATGATGCCATCATTGTATCAGATGGCATATCCATAATACAGGGGTTCAAGGATAATTCTCGTGACTTCAAACTCCTATATAAAATTTTAAGGCAAAACCTCAAGCAATTCATAAAAAAACTCCAGACTTTTTTTGGCATCGAAAGCTCTCAATTCTTCTGGTGACTAGATATTTTTATTGAAGAATTTTATGTATAGATACGGTGCTTTCTGTGAGTCTCAATTCCATCCACATCCGCCATTATTTCTGTGACAACTAACACAGGACTAATACCAAAGTCCCATTTTCTTTTCAATTACAATTGCCAGCATCAACTGCCTCCACCTACTAAATTAGCCCCATTGACATGTTCCTCCTGTAAAGCTGCCAATTAAGAATTATGCTGACAGCACACTTTCCAAGTAAATATTTTTTCAATTTAACTAAAAGCAGTCTAACGACTCCATCAAGTGCTGTTCTTGCACCAATAAAGATTCAAATCGAATCCATTCAAGTGAAAAACGACGAGGAAAAAGTCTCTCCATTCTCATAGATATTTCAGCGATTACGATTTGAATTGGCCTAGGACCGAATAGGTCCTTCCCAAAAAAAAAAAAAAAAAACAACGAAGCGTCCGAATTGAATCTAAAATAAACTCCATACCTGAACTAAATGCCCCGACATGAGGTATCTATACATTTTCCATTTCAATTACACGAGTTTAAATAAAACTGGAATTGGAAAACCGAATCCAAAGTCAAAAGGGATGAACATCCTCTCGAATGCTGCATAATGTAAAACTGCCACCGACCTCCTCCATGTATGAATAAAATAGATAAGGAGCAATCTAATGCATCAGCAGCTGTGGAGAAAACAGCCGAAATTCACTTTCTGGATAGATATCATTCCCTCTTCAAGTTCGTTTTTTTTTGTATCTCCATTTAAGTAAGAATGTAGTAAGTGCAGGATATTCATACATATCTGTTTCAGCTCACTTCGTTGAAAATGATATCGAATATAAGCCCTACACTATAACACCATTGATCTGACGACGACGAATAAGAAAAACATTCGGCAAAAGTTGGGCAGTGAACAGAAAAAAAAAGAAACAGCACGTGCACCCTAAGGAAACGGGACACATATTTACCCCCAACGATATTGCTAGAAGGACTACATATAATACTCCCAAATCGAAAAGATAAAGTCAACAAACAGAGATCCGTTCCTTTTCGGCTTATTGGGTATTTGGTTCCGAAGCACATAAGTACACATGTACAATTTAAATTGAAACGTGAATGCAATACGAAAAACGTTGATGCCTGCAGAATGTGGATATGTGCTCGGTCTGGTTTGGTCCGGGGGCGGCCGCTGACTGGTAAGGGGTCGAAATTCGAATTGATATGAAAGAAACTCTCAGCCAAATTCAGTTTGGACGATTTAACGGAGTAACTGGCCCGAAAAGTCGTCGTATTCGGCGGAGATATAAAGTTGTTGTTGATAATAAGTGTTTTTTTTTTTCTTAGAAAAATAAACAAATTTTGTGCAAAACCAACTGGTAGAAGGTAGTTTTTTTGGAATTTTTTGGTTCTTATTGGAATTGAACGGTGAACGATAAGAGTGGGTTGTATTTTTGTGAATTTTATTAAATCATCAATGAAATGTCTAATTTTGGGATAAAGGCTATTGTATCTAAATGGACGATTAATGTCAGTTTCATCTTGTCGTAAGTTTATTTAGTTCCGGGATGAAGTAGGAGTATGGTATTTAAGGAATTCTTTTTTGCAAGTTTTAACTTTGGATTCTATGGTAGGTAACTAAGTTATTGGCCAAATGGTGTTTCATTTAGGCCTTTAATCGAGTGGATCCCATTGAACGGGGACACCACGTCGTATAGAGTTGTGATAGGCACTTATGATCAACAAAATTATTGAACACTTCCTATTTGAGGAGTCTAAGCTAGACTTCCTTCTAGTTTCGAATTAAAAACCAAACAATTTTAATCAATGGGATTTGATGTGAATTTTTCATTGTAATTCAAGAAGCACACAATCTGAGAGACTCTATTCGTTGTTAAACCGGTTTATCTCAACTAATATCTAAAGGCGCCACATATCAGCTATTAGGAAAAGTTCCTGGTTCTTGGAGTAATCCATGATATCAAGATACATAAGACTTAGCATATTCAGACGAAGATATCATTCGGTTATATTGCAGTGAGGGTTGTAGCGTTCGTTTGGGCTACCGCTCAGCTTGTCGCGGTATAATTTACCACGACAAGAAACACCTTTTGTGCCCTCTTATCCATTCCTCTTTAATTGGTTCAAGTTCTTAAAAAGAAAAGGGCAGCTATGGTTTCATCAGTCCTTTTGGAAGCAAACACTACAGGTTAACCTGGGTGTAAAAGGAAAGGCATTTGTTAGATGAACTGTTTACTTTCCAAAGGCGATGAACAGCCTATCCGAGGGTGAGCCGGGCGAGCGGACTGCAGATTTAAGTATAAAATATTATATATCCACTTGTGCTTGTGTATATTTTAGTGAAGTAGTAGACTCTAACATCTTGACACTCTTGAAGCCCCAGGGAAACCAAAATAATAAGTATGGCAGTTCCCAACTCAAGTTATATGTATCCAGTTCTTCTGGATATATATCTCGTAAACGCCGAGGTTATGATCAGAATTGTAAAGATGACAACCCTCCTTCTTCACTGCATTCTTACTCGTCCGCCTATGGGGTTCTCCGGGTGGACCCAAAAAAATATCTGCAGGCCTCCCGATTTTGAATCACTTCATCATTGATTCCAATCAAAGGCTGGTGTTTCTGCATTTGTGTGATCCAGGAGTTTTTAGGACTGTCTCTCTTACGCGAATATAAAGGAACGTTGATTGTCATTGCCTTTTTGACGGGGTTCGTAGGATCTCTCCCTTGAACATGACAATACCAACTGAGTCGGTCGTTCTTCAATTTTTTCGAAACGGCTAATTCGATTAAGCTTTGTTACTCCTGCTGTCTTTGGAAGTATCTTCATCTCAGTTGCTGTCAATTTTCGCTTATACTTTTTGTACTTAGTCCAGCACTGTGAACCATCGTTCACAGAAGGTGGCAGATTTTTCCTGTCACTTCATCCACTCTACGCTTACACGATGATTGATGTCGTCGTCAACTGTTGCTTCGCTGTTGATTATTGATCGCAGATATTTGAACTATTCACACTTGGGAACCACCACTCCAATCAAATAAATGTTTGGAATGGGTTGGCTTGGGCAGTACTGATACTCTGTCTTTTTGTGGCTAATACAATACCCATTCTCTTCTGAAATATCTACCCAAACAGCAAGTGCTCGTTGCAGGCAAATCTGATCATCGTGTGAATGTCAGTCAAATGTCCTTTTTACCGAGTGTCATCGACTTACAACAACATCTGCGACAAATGCCTTCCCACATTATTATCTCATTTTCCTAAAAGCATGTCTCATAACGATCAAAACTCAATAGAAACCTGTCCTCATGTGGCAGTCATGGTATACTTAACAATGATTTTCAGGACGGAAGTGCATTTAGGAAGCTTTTTCCCCCAATAGACGCACGCGACAGCAAAAATATTTGTAGATACACTTCACCCCTCCCCACCAACAATTATCACCAATACACATAGTGTTTGAACGTGTGTGTGTGTGCGTGTGCGTGTATAATGTGCCGAAATATAATTGTTCGTTGAAAATTTGATTAAACCGCAGGCACGATTCAAATTTAATGTCAATCATCAAAAAAGCAAACATCACACAAAATACCGCGATTGTATGTCGTCGACGTCGTAGTCATCAACTCCTCCTCATCCCCGTATAAAGTCACATCGCGTTCAATTGGTCTTTGCGTTTTAGATATTCAATTCATTTTTGAGTGCATTTATCTACATTTTATAGGAAGACTCCTTCATGCAGAGGGTGGTGTTGCAAAAATTATCGTGTTGGCGTTTTGTCACGTAGTGAGTTTTAGGAAATTTTTGTTTCCGCACAACTAGCCTGACTGACATTTTGCTAACAACTTTGTTTACAATGAATTGCATTCAAATTCTAAACATGGTCTGGTCACAATAGGTTAACACTATAATGGGGTTTACTATTTTCAAACAGTAAGTTGACTGAATTTGTTGGCAAATAAAATTATTACCGCCTGTGGAACTACCTATGAACATAATTTTGATTGTCCTTTTAATCGTTTAAATGCGTGATTTAATGACATATTTATTTGTAGTCAGAGATGCACCATGACCAAGGTGACCATACGTCCCGCTTTCGAGATTTGTGTCCTGTTGTCCCCAAGAATGAAAAATGTCCCGCTTTGAAAAAAGTCCACCCCATATGGATGTATTTGTCGTTCATTAAATTCATTCTCAATAAATGTTTATTATAACAAAAATTATATTGCTCACATATTGTCCTCTAATGGTTCCAATATAGCGAAGAAAGATATAGTTTCATAGAGCTCTTCGTTTTAGCTTGGCACGCGTCGCATCTCAGTATTTTTTTCTTTCTTTTTATTATTTACGTGTTTTTTAAAACACTGAAATGCCTAAACGCTTAATATTAACTTACAAACTAAGTATCCGTTCATAAAACAGATCAGTGTCCCCACTGACGTCACGTGTGAAAAATACCGTACAGATTTCAGCATTTCGCATGGTGGTGCTAGTGATATCGAGAAAGGGTGCCGTGAAATAACGCCGAGCGAATTAACGCCGAATTTTAAAACTCGGCATTATTTCACAGCATGAAAGCGAATTAACGCCGAATTTAGGAATTCGGTTTTGTTTCACTAAGACAAAGTGAAATAACGTTGAACATTCCTAGTGAAATAAAGCCTAATTTGCTCATTGAATGCAAAATTAAAGGTATATATTTTTGTAAGTTTAGGAATCTCCTTCAGCTGTATCCATGTTCAGGGCTTCTAGACTTAGACGCAAATTAGTAAAATTGGAAATTTTTTCAAATTTGTAGACTGCCTACTGGATGAAGATGTTATTAAGTCCAAAGAATTTATAATGTCATTTGATGGGACCTTCCAAATTCTTGAACCGACAAAGAAAAAATACAAAGGCCGAACTATGTTTGAACTGTTATACAGGATTGTCAGAAAAATATTTAAAGTTTAATAACCCAATTCTTTGTCCAATTTGCAGGCAAACCAAAGTATATTGTTAAACTCTAATTTTCTTAGAATTTATTTCTTAAACGTCGTTGTCCCTTTATAAGTGTTTAACATAGGTTACCATATAGGTAACTCAAAATTAAGTAAATGACTATAACTTTATTAAATAAAATAAACTGGAAATAAAATGTTGAAGCTGTTTTAAATGTGTGCATCTATTTCACGGTATATTTTCAGGGGTTTAATTCTGGAAGCAGTTAAAAATCTTTATCTAAATGTCTTTATGAATCAAACGCGAAACAAGGCCGACTCGGCGTTATTTCACTTTGTCAGTGTGAAATAACGCCGAATGTAGAAAGTCGGTATTTCGCTCGGCGTTATTTCATTGCACCTCGAGAAACATTTACGGTCAAACAAAAAATATCCCATAATGCTAATAACCATAATGCCGCTTCAAGGTCATGGATGCTCAATTTCTTTAAGAAAACAAATTCACCATCTTCCAAGGATTTTGAAGTTGCTGCAGCGGAGGGTGCGTGGGCCTATCACACTGTACAGCAGAATCATAGCATTCGCTTGAATGATAGTGCATCTAGTAATACAGACATGTTTCGAGCAAAAATTTAAGTGTGCCCATACAAAATCCGATGCTATTGTTGTGAATGTCGTGGCGCTATGGCAACAAATGAATTGAAAGAACACCTTCGTAAGGCTACATAATTGTATAACTTTATTAACGAATGCTTCAAACCATGGCTCTACAAAATTATATCCTGTCTTAGTACGCTACTTTTTACCATACGAAGGAGTACAAATAATTGTTTTCGAGTTTCAAGCGCAACCAGGGGAAACATTGGATATAACAGCTGGTTATTTGAAACAAGTGTTTTCATTGTGGCATTTTGTGGGGATAATACCAACTGCAATTTTGGAGGCAAAAATAGAAAAGGAGCTAATAATGTTGTGATACTTGAAATTGAACACGTATCTTGGAAGAACACACATAGTTATAGGATGTGAAGCTCACATAGTCCACAATGCAATCAAAACTGCTGCAGATTGTCTACCTATTAATTTTGAATGCATAATTGTGAAAAATTATTTAATTTTCTACATTTATAACGTTCGTGTTGAAGCACTTACAGAATTCTGTCATGCCTCTGACACAGAATATAAGAAACTTCTGGGATACAGTAAAACTAGGTGGCTTGCGTTGATGCTGGCGCTGGAAAAAGTATTGCAATTGTTTCAGCCTTTAAAAAACTATTTTCTGAGCATTGATAAAAGTGCCCTATTATTTTAAAAGATTTGTTAAACAATCCTAGCTCAGAATTATGGCTATTTTTTATGCACGCTCAGTCAGCTACATTTCATCAAGCTGTGTTAAAGGTCGAGGGACAGAACGTGTCTGCAACAGAGACCACGAATGAAATAAATCAGCTCGTTAACAATTTAAGTCAAAAACAAAATGTATGCTTCCTTCCCAACGCCACCCATAATATAATGGGGAAGTTACACGAAACTGGTGCAGTCAACAACGTAAAAACTGCAGCAGCTGAGTTTTGCAAGACGAGTAAGGAATATTTGGAGCAGTGGTGTCAGTTTAACTCAGAAGTTGAATTTTTGATTGGACTAACCTGCCGAAAGTCCCCTCTCGGGAGGAGGTACAAAAAGTGATGGACTTCCTCAGCAGCACCCAAGATGCAGGAGTTTTTGGTGAGTTTTCACTCATTTTAAATTACATAAAAACTCAAAAAGTGACGGATTGGAACATCGATAAAATAAGTGCTAAAAATCGTTGGGTGAAAGTATTTACCCACTTTCATACTATAGATATATCTCACTCGAATTTTTTTACAATTGTTTAGTACATTTTGTGCCTATCATTTAGCAACGCTCCTGTTGAAAGGGTATTTTCTCATATGAATAAGATATGGACCTGTGGAAAATACCAGTTGGGAGTCTCGACCTAGAAATCCATTCTTTTAGTAAAGTGTAATATAAATAAATCGATTGGGCAATTCCATGCACATTTGAAAACAAAACCTGGTATTTTAAAATTTTTTTGTTTGCTCATCAGAAAAATATAAAGAAGCAACCGACTTAACTGCCCAAGATTAAATTTATTTTCGTGGGCTAATTTTTAATAAACAAACATTAGAAATATCTCATAATTGACTTAATTCTTATACAATAACTTTTTACATGCGAGAAATTAAAAAAAAAAAGATATTTGTTACTTAATTCCGTGAAATAAACATCAAACTTTAAATAAACAAAAAATGTCTCATATTTTGTTAAATTATTATACTTTAACTTTCAAACGCAAAAACAAAATGCTTTAATTTTTTTACTAATACATGTGAAATATATATACATTACCATTACTTCCCATATTTTGAATAATTTATTTTGAAGAATAAAAAAATATGTGTTTGGACGAAAAAAAATTTACAGGTGTCCCGCTTTGAGAGAAAAAATGTATGGTCACCTTAACCATGACTGACAATATTGGTGCTCAAATAAGGGCCCCGTATTCCAAAAAGAAGAAAATTCTATACAAAAACCATTAACATCGTTAAACAATTTAAAATTATCTCATTAAATTTCATTTCATCGTGTCCATGTGGAAACAGGAAAAAACCTTTAATTGGCAAACAAAGTCATTCAGTCTATTCAGGACATCATCGTCCGCTCATTCGACATACCATAGATAGAAGGAAGAAAGCACCAAAGGAAGCTGGTATTTCGATCCCTTTTGCATTTCATACGACACAACTACCGACGACGACGCCAGCAGTTAAGCAAACACCAAATTATTTGTGCTCCTTTTTCCATGGTACACTCATCAGAAATAAAGGATGATACTTGCACACAGGTTAATCTTTCTAAAATAAAACGAGTGGTAGTGTGTCGTCTCTCTGTCGTACCAACTCGAAAAGCTCACACATGAAAGACAGAGAGATGGAAATTTTTTTTAAAAAATTACTCTAGGCAAAAAAATAAAAGCCCGTCCACACACTTAACCACAGATATGCAGGATATAATAGGGCAACGGTACCCCGGAGAAGGAAGGCATTCATCAAATGACAGGAAATTCGCAACAGGTGTACTAAGTGTAAACATTTATTCGCAAACGATAAGAGCAAACGAGGACTAGTCAGCGGAACTATATGATGGGAAAGCAGTAGAAATTATTCACACTTTTCTCCGGTGCAGATGGTGGTGAACCTATTCTCTATGACTTTATCTAAAATTTGTTTCATTATAGAGATTATACTTTGTTTTTACTTGCAATGTGTAAAGTACTTTTAAATGATGGACTCGAATTAAAGGTGGCCCGATGATGTGGTACCTACGAGATTATGGTACAACCCCCTTTCCGCAAAGTCTATTTTCAACATTTTTTTTTTCTATAAAAAATAAAATATTTTATTCAAACTTTTTACTGTCTTAAAGATATACATTTGAAAAAGAATTTCTGAAATTTTCAAAGGAAAATATTCAAAACTCCGTCATTGCGACGTCATTTCTGGTGATCCCTCGGAAAAAAGGTGCGTCCGCGTTGACAGTAGAGTTCTACTCTGACAGGATCATCAAAAGTGAAAAAAAAATTTTGAATTTGGACGAAGGAAAAAAAAGTGAAAATTGCATTTTTGGCAAACTTTTTTACAAAAAAAAGCAAATTTTGGTAAAATTTGGCAAAATTTGCTCAAAGTTTGGTAAAATTTGCCCAAAAAATTATTTTGTAAGTAGGTAAGTGTAATTGAAAAAAAAATATCCTTCGTCCAAGTCCTCGCAAATTGTATCTCGAAGACCCGTGTAAAATTTCATCAAGATCGGTTGAGTGGTTTTCGAGAACTTTTCACAACCGACTTTGAAAACACAGTTTCGAGAAAAACGCGTTTAAAGTTTGGATAACCGCAAATAAACCTCGTGATTCAATTTCATATATACCTTTATTCAATATACCTTTCATAGCTCATTTCGGACAAGTTTTTTTTGCAGTTAGGAGTATTTTAGTGACCCAAAAAGTTTATTTCTTTAACACTTGTGGGCACAATAAAGAGAACAAAATCTCGCCATACCAAGATTTACGCGTACGCAATACCTAAGATCCTGCGTTCTCAAAAATAACCCCAAAGGTCAAGCCTTAGCCATTGCAATTTACAGATAAACTAGGAAAATCGTAAAGCAACACAACACAACACAAATCCCAAAACCAAATTTAAGTACCCACCTAACAAGCAATACGAAACTCAGCAATTCAAGATCATCAAAAAAAAAACATACGATTCAATTCAATGAGAAATTGTATTTACATTAAGTTTAATTTAAAAAATATATATATTTATATAAATATAGGCACATATATTTATCGCCATCTGTGAATTCAACTAAGTTTCAATTTCACAGAAGTTATGTTTAAATACCTAAAAATCAATCCAGCAAGCAGGACATTCGTCCACAAAGTTCGACGCTGCAAAGTATATGGATAAAAAAGTAAGTGCAAACAATTTTTTATTGGCTTTCACTTTACAATTATATTACATACCTTTTTTCATTCTAATTATTAACTTAATCTTTAAATCACATATAAAAATACATAATATACTTTACATAAAGAATATACATAGATAAAAACATAGGGAAACTATACCCTATCCATATCCTTATATGCCCAAAGAAAAAAGCATTAAGATGATGATGGATAGCATTTTATTTCATACTATTAAATTTAAAAAAAAAAATGTTATTTTGAAAAAAACGCCCACAAAAAGTGGGCGTGTCCAAAAACTTAGCATGGGCGATATGTTGGAAAAAATATATAAAATATACATTATACGTTGCAAGGGAAGGGTTTCTCTGTTTCTGCCGCTGGCTATTTTCCAACGGCACCACAGCTGATTATGGTCATTCGTATACCGCATTCCAAAGTTTATCTGAATCACATTATACCTACAAAAGCTTCAGTGACATTTTGTTACTTCTGATAAGCAGGATTAAATTACTTATGTGTTTTACGTTCACCGCTTCTTTCACTTCTATTTTTTGTTATTGGCACGATAATATTTGTAGAGTTAGCGTAGCCAACGAGCAGCAAAGAACCATCTCACCGACGCGTCGGGTGAATGCCATACAACGGCAAGCGTGCCAGCTGCTGCTTGCTGTATCGTGTCTAAAATCAGACCTATACTCACCTGTATACACTGGCTTAGAGACACACCTTAACATTGCACTGACTGTGCGTGGGTTCGCAGAGGATTGCGTCGTGTCTTAAGCAGAACTCTTCATGGGTCCATTAATAAAAACCCGCCAAACGCACCTTTATCAGTCATACTTATGCGTATGGTTTCTCTCTTATACCTCCGATAACAGTGCTTTCGAATTGTATTGTGTACTAAAATAAGTTCATTCGATATTAAATTGATAAAACAGAAGGTTTCCACTCCACAAAAAAGCATCACTGTCTCCTACGATAATCTCTTAAGGCATCTGAGAGCAAACTTGTTTCGAAATATCCATAAAACTCTTCTTTTTTTGAACTAGTTAGGTCTTCCTTATTTGCCTGCCTACTTTCCAGTTCCTAGTTACATGACAGGGATTACATATTCGCTCTTTCTCATATAAATCTGCCTACGATGAAACCACATTTAATTATGCACACGTCCATCCTTTGGAAAACAAACTAAATTCGGAGAACATAAACACAGATAATATTGCCATAATCGATCCACAATGATTTACCATCCAGGACACATCAGTTGCCTCCTTCCATCAAACCACAAAAACAACCTCTTCTCCCGATGGATGTGCATTTCTCACAGTCTTTCATAAATAACAGAAACAACTAGGACGACGGAAGGTACCTTAAGAAATTCCAAAAACCCAGAGATATCTACTACAATTTTGGAAATTTTAAATACACTTCTCATTCAGAGCAGAGCAGCAAATCTCATCCGAATGCTACATGTTCGGTGGCACTCTTTGAATGATATATCCTTGCTCCCGGATCGTGTGCTCCTCAGGATTCATGAATGCATCGCTCTACACCACAGTATCATGCATTCAACAATTTATGTGCACTCTCAGAATTCTTTAGTAGGTGACATCCAGTGAATAAATTGAGCCTTCCAACTTTCCGGGCAACCTTCCGTTGTTTACCCCGTACCTAGCTACATACATCTAGGACACAAATAGACGGTTCTTCATCTCACATCGAGAGGAGGCTGCTTTCACAGAAATTTACTCCCAAAACATAAAGAAAAAAACCTCATTTTGGTAGATATTCAAATTACACACCAAGTGCTAAGTAAGGGGGTAGTGGGTGACGGAAGTAGGAAGATACTCATCCATATCTCTAGCATCTTGACATATAAATTGATTGAATTTCAGTGGAACGAAGAATTATGTTTTGCGAATTCAAAAGAATCCTATACCATGTTTCCATCCTGCTTTAATATTGTGGCTGAGTTGAGTACTCAGTGCTCGGAAGGCAGATTTACGACTGCTAGGCAAGTGATGTGAGCTGCCATATAGTTCTTTCCCTTTGTCTGTCTGTCCTCGTTTTATGTCGATGTCCCATAGCTACAGTCGGGAACAATTCAATACAAATCAATGAATTCATGTGTGTGACTTAGACGAACATAGTTTATGTTTGGCGGGATTTATTGGATTTTTTTTTTGCGCCCTACATCGGCCTTGTACTTTCTACTCGGGGATGTTGCGGGGAATATGACGATGACGCCGATATGGGATTTAACACATTTATGGATGTGTGAAGACGGGAATTCAAAATGTGAGTGGAAAATAAAATTGATTTCCTAAATGTAGACAATATGGCACGAACCGAGCTTTTATGACATTGGCTAACTTTGGCGATAAAAAGGACATAAAATTGGTGTTCCTCTTAAAATTTGGTGGACGCTTTTCGGAATTTTAAATTTGAATTATATTATTGGATGTGGTCTGCGTTGTTATGCAGAGGTAAGATTCAAACTTCTTTTTAGATGTTATTCAAGGATGTAATGCACTTTAAGTTCACGTTTGCAATCAGTCTTGCGGCCATATCTGAAAGGAATCTAGTTTTACTCCCAGTTGATTTTTACAAAAGTCGTTTAGGAAGTGGCAAAGCCTTGTTGTATAATTGCCTATCATATAATGTCGAGTATGTGTGTCGGGGTGTTATTCTCTTGAATGTGCTTGGAGAGTCTTCTTAGATAAATAAAGCTCCTAGAGCGTTTTAGATACAGATTTAGCCAGATCTGTTTGGTCGCTAGACAGGAGATTCCGTTTAATTTTGTTCTTTAAGTGACAGAAAGCCTTAGCGATAGCTTTCAAGAAGCGATTTGTATTCCTTAATCAGATTTTTCGGGTAAGAGAGGCTTAATGATTCCTAACTTTATGAGTTAATCTGCCTAAGGGCCCGACCCGTAAAATCCGTCGCGTGCGTCTCGTCAAGTAAAATCTTAAAATCCAAGTAATAAGTGGAAAAATGTGTACCATAGAGAAAGAATCCGCCCATTTTCAATCGTTCTCTTAAAAATTCTCTCGTACGGCTACACTTAAAAAAAAAACACGAAAACACATTCATTTATGATGGTACTACTTTTAACTGGCGGAATAAAGGAGTTATTATTATAAAATTTCCACCAATCAAAGTGCTTTGAATTCATAGCTCTCAATTGCTCCAACAATGGAAATGATTACCTCAATTCTAAGAAAAGAGTAAGAACGTCGACAATTCGTAGGAATCTCCAGGACTTTCCTTGTGCCCTGGCACCAGAGAACGGGTGAACGTTATGATGGACCGATATGAGAGACCGCTTCCAGGATGTAATTTTTCTTCATAATCGCTATATATCCGTCTGAAACACGCTACTCTGGTAAGAACGAAGAAGTGAGAAAGTCAACGTATTTTAGAATGCCTGAAGCTGTGAAATGGTGTACCTATAGTCATTTTTTGATGGCAGAGTCCCAAATTTATTTAAGATGAAAGCGTGGCTAATTAGATTATTTGTCCACCGTTTATCTACTGAAGATATTGACGGATGTCAGATGAAATATAGTTTATGATTGTTTGTCAATAAAAAAAAAATAGTTTTAACGTTTGAAAAATGAGTTCTGTGAGCGATTGGAACATTGACAAGATCCAAGGTATTTATACTGCAACTAAATATTACCGCTTTGTTTACAAAATTAGTACTTTAAAAATGTAAAGGTGTCTCATTGATAGCCGACGAAGGCCTCTTAATAATCAACTTGAGATACCAGACTGGAACTTCGTCATAATAAACTGACTTGAATAAGCGCGTTACAAGCAATATGTGCGATTTAATGGTTAGAATATGATCATTTCCATTTAACACCCCTATCATTTAATCCGCCAGGGGGAACATATCATCGAATTTCGATACACCCTTTGTATACCCTTTACATTATTCGTATATATTGATTTGCTATTATACAAAAAAATATAATTGCAGGTTCAAAAACGATGGCTTTCAACTGGTGGTGGACATAATAAAAACTCCATGAGTAAAAAAAGAAGACGTGGTTGTTTTGATCCAATAGAATAAGAATCTGTTGAGGGCATAACAGGTTTTCGTTCATTAGGAGAAAAGCTATCTCAAACGGTGCCCCCCCAATTATCGGAAGACGTCATTAGAGATTCACAAGTCAACGCTCTTGTCTCATATATGGGACACCTGATATCTTCCAAATCAAACCTCGTATGCAATTTTTTTTGGCAGTTTTGAATTCAGCCCAACTCAAATATTTAATGCTAATCTGTAAATAATATAGTATTTGCTTGGCATAAAAAAGTTACATTGAAAGGGTTAGTTAGATATATAACTAAGAACTGCACTTCTTAGATATTTTACACTTATACCCTTGTATAACACAAAACCCATTTCTTACATTCCAATTGCCCTTTAAAGTTGTGTAAGATTTTCCAACCCGCAGGCCAAAATATCTTTTTCAGCTTTGCTCTATTTGCTCCCCATCCCCATCCTTCACACTAACAATAAGAAAATCTGATTTCTTTTCATTTAATTAATCTCCAAAACTAAATTATTTACTTACAAGGAATCGCTCTCAAGCAATTCTCTACCCTTCCGTAACATTCTCGTGCCACATTCGTACACATTCGTTTTCTGATTTCAGTGTTAGTTACAAGGCACAGAAACAGTGGCATAAATTATAAAACATAAAACATAAAAACAACTCCAAAGGAAAACTAAAACAATTTCCTTTTTCCTCTCTAGAGTTGTGTTAGAAAATTAAAAGGATTCTTCCAGGACCAGGCAGGGAGCAAAAGAAAAAAAAATATATAAACACACACACACACATAGGCATATATACATAACATAGATAATCAACGGTTGGGAAATCCTAGGAAATGTTGCACACTCCATCTCTTCCAGTAGTACCAGTGGCATGTCGCTGGGACAACGACAACGACAACGACGACGACGACTACGAGATGTCGAGTGCAAATAAACGTCGCTCGACGCTACAAATGCACATTTCCAACCGAAAGCAAATGGATAAATCGGTCTCAGTTCTGCCTACGGTACCTACCTACTAAGGTAGGCCTAACTCCTACCACCACTCGTCCATCAGTGCTTGGGGCATGGGCCAATCCCCGAAAACCAAACGATGTGGATCTATACCCAAATGTATGTCCACAAAAAACGAAACGAAACCAAACCAAACCCTCCAATAGTTCTCGGCCATAGGCTAAAAGTGGCCTCTTTCACTGTGCGCCTATACTCTAGGTGTGGTATACAGTTGCTCTGCCGAGGACCAAAAGGATGTGTTGTGGTGCGGCACACGATGGGCGGGTGGATAGTTGGATAGCCTGTGTTCTGCATGAGGCTCGCTTTTCATTTCGCATATTCTCGTCGGATAGGCCATAGGAATACTCTACTCTACCCAGCTCGGATCGGCTCGGGGACTATGTGGCATTTTTTTGTTTCGACGTCTTCTCTTTTCTTTTTTCGAGGTTTGTTTCTACCTCGCTCAGCAATAGTAGCAGGAGGACGAAATCTTGGCATTTGGCCAGAAACTGTTTCGGGGGATCAAATATTATTATTCTCAGCCTATTTCAAACCGATGTTACGTTCGTAAAATCCTTGATGTATGGCACAAGTTACGTGGTAGTCCTCCTTTACCATCATCATTGCATGATGTGTTTTTTTTGTGTGCATATGTATAGGTACCTGACTGTATGGGGGTGGACATTTATCGATAAAAATGGCTTCTGCCTTCACACCAGTAGCCAAATGAAAGAAAAACACGTATACAGACACACACACACACACAGGGTGTGTGCCTCCTTCTTTGTCTTCTCAAGTGCTACTCTGTAGATGCGATGATGTGCAAATTGTACCTTCCTTCGTTGGTGGGGGGAAGCGCCCACTAAATAGGGTGCAGGACGACAGGAACGAGACACCGATTCTTAATATTTCAAATATTTGATTCGTCTCTTGGATTGCGGAGTGCAAATCACCCTGAAAAGTCTGGTTGAATATTTACTTCTGTGCTTAGGTATGAAATATTCTTGAGGACGCTTGAAGGGATCTCTCTGCCTCCGAATTGAGTTGGCTGTGTAGACGTTTAGGCCTACGGGGACTAAGAAACTTCAACCGAAATCCGGATTATTGTTGACCTTATTCTGTAATGAAGTCATAAAGTTGGACTGTCAACTGTAAGTGTGTGTGTGTCGAAAGGATTTTCCAAAGTTTTTAGGTATGGTCGAGTTTTAGAATTTGAATTATGTTATGAATGCTGTAAGCGGTAGTTGTGAGTTGAAATACAAGAGGATTATGAATGTTTATTTGTTTTTTGTTTACGGGAAGATGGGGTGGGAAATGTTCAACAACAAAAAGTAATTTAGATTAGCTTGACGTGGAGTGGTTGCAGTGGGCTACTTGCATAAGTGCGCTTTCGACTACTAACTGAAGAGTTCTAAGTTAAATTCACACTGTTGCAGGTTATCAGCTTCCGATTTGCTTCGCCCATTTTAAGTGGCAGTGCATTTTGTTCTCACTTTTACCCATCGATATTGAAAATCCTTAATGAATACGTGTGAGGCATTATCACAGTTAAAAATAAATAATCGTTGTTAGGTAGAAAAAAGCCGATAGAGGGAGCTGAAAATTTTTTGTAATTGTATGGATTATGAATATTCCGCGCTTGAAGGGCTATTGTGTTTGATAATTTAATTTAATTTGTGGAGGAGATCGAGTTTATGGTAGGCGGTGCTGCGGTTGAAATCAAAAATCAAGCGAAGAGTTGGCTTTAGGAACCATCTCATCAATATGCGAACGGAAATTCAACTTCCTATTGTACAATGTATGCTGTTCATGAAGAGATTGTACGAGGAATATAGGCTGACCAAGGAGAAGGTATGTATATTCGCGGAAGGGACTGGTAGCGGTTATGAGAAAAGATAATAGATTGACATTTGGCAATGTTTAGCTCTTAGCAATTTTTGAGGTAACAAATCGAGTTCTGGTTAAAGGAGTCCAGAGTCTTGGAGTGCCAAAATTGTCTTGAAAAATTTGGTATCATTAGCGTAGAGGGAGAGGGAGGAAAATTTGTAGTAAGCAAGAAGAGAAGTCGACCTAGATGACTGCCTTGTGGGATACCACAGGTTGCCATGAAGGGTGCCTAAAGGAAGGATCTAAAGCGACCACTATAAGAACAGTTTTCTGTGTAAGAGAATATCGATTTTATAAATATATCAATATCATATCAAAAGCCCTCCTGAAAACGGTTTCAATTACATCGACTTCGTTTTCCTAGGCAGAGGAAATACAAAGAAGACGATCTCGGCGATGTTTGTAGTAGCTGGTCTGCACTTCAGGAAGCCATGTTGGCAAGGGGATACAATGTACTTTTATTGAGAGCTTACGCAGTATAAGAAAAAAATTAGCAATGGTACGATAGTTAGTTTCATTCGTTTTTTGATCCTTTCTTTGTGTATCGGGCTATGAAAGAGTCCTTCCAAACCTAAGAAAATTCTCCTTATGAAAGAGATAGACGAAAAAGATAAAAAAAGTTGAAGTGAAAGGTTGGAAGAACATTTTTTAAGGCATATGGCGGGGACACCTTTTGTTTCGTTAGGATCGAAGTCTACGATTATACCAAGGATAAGCTAGATTTTGAATGTTATTCATTTTGGTTTGAGCCAAAAATCGCATAGTATCTAAGTTTGCAAAAATCGATTGGAAACCGTTGGGAAATTTAATTTTATTCCATACACAGCTTTTCAAAAAATAGCTGTGTTCATGAATTTTGGTCCCAAATCAAAAATGAAAAATGGCCTCGAAAATTCGATTTTTTTTTTTTAAAATGAAAAACAGCCCCAATGTAAAACGAAAAATTACCCCAAACAAATTAAAAAAAGACGCCAAAAATGTGTCACGCCCCAATGACATATTAGTCTCTAAAATATAAGAACCACTAGAACCACTGAGGCTATCACCTCAGTTAATATAACCTTTAAATTAGCCCCAGAATGCCGAGATTAGCATTAACAGAACAGAAAAATACATCGCCAGTATAGCACCGATTATCACAGATTACTGGCCTATACGAAACTCATTTTCCACTTGCGTGAGACTCTTGTAGCGTAACACTTGTCACTCAAATCTCTACCAACTCTATTATTTTTTTATTTTGGACCACCAAATTTTTAAAAGAAACTGACACCCTACCTTATCATCACGCAAATGGCACATTATCACAGGAAACGAGAGCCACTGTACAAAAGTAAGAACTATAAAGCTCATCGCGACCATTATTTGGAGAGTTATCCACTACCTGCAGTGTACCTACATTTGTATAAAAGCATTGTGCACGCGCTCTCGATCTTTTTATTTGTCAAAAGGGGTAAAGTGTGAGCGTGATTCCCGCGAATTAAAACGAAGTCTATGACATTATATATAAATAAAAAAAAAAAGGGGGAGAAAAATCTGTCCCAAATAGAAATAAATCATAACTCGATGAGGGAAACCGCATGTGGCATCAGAGCTCACAGAGGTACGTCCTATTTTAAATTCGGTCCATCCATCCACACTTTGAGGTGCACCTTTGTTCCCCAATCTCAATTCGACCTCGCGTTGACTTGCTGCGGTGCCACAAAAATCAACTGGTCATCACCACACTCGCCCACGCACCAAAGACCATCCATGAGGTCAGAAGGAATACACCACACAGTGGAATTCCCACCCCGGATAATAACTGATCCAGCCATTTTGGGATATAGTGATCTTTGTACAAACAAAAAAAAAAAATCCACTCAAAGCATCCTTGGATTACGGCGAAATACTCTCTGTGGGCCACCAGTACAACTTCTCCGGTGTGCAAACTACAGAAATGTCCGGAGGATAACATCCACGTGCTAAACCAGTACCGAAATACCTTGAACAACCTAGGATCCAGTCACGTGTTCTCCGGATCGAATTGCCGAATGAAAGAAAAAAAAAAAAAATGAAACCAATCACCTCGCTACCAACTGACTATCCGCTGATTCCGCAAAACTGTGCAAATTTAATTAGAATCACTGCAATTCACATCTTCATTACACTCGAATCCAGCAAACGATCATAATTAACAACGATCATCAATCGATGCATCGACTCGATCTACCATTTTGGGCAAATTTAAAATATTATTAAATTAGTTTTAGTGTAGAATTAGATGTAGTATTAATTGTTTTATTTTTTTTTATTATATATATCTTTTCTTCTGTAATGTGTCATGATAAGAACATACAAACATGTATCAACATGTATCATACAATCAACACTGAACCAACACCAGACCACCGATTGTGCGCACATGAGGAGTCAGCTGTATACATGAACATCAAATTAGATAACCACAAGTACATCCAAGGAACTACTTAAGTCCATATTTTAATTTGTATATTCTTATGACACCTTACTTAATAGTAATACCATATAATTGATTTGCTAATTTGATTTCCTTATTTTGCTATTAATATTATGTTTCAATTAAATAATACAATTTACATATAATTATTTTGAAAATTTCTCAGATTAAATACTCTAAATCTATATTATAATTGATCGTACTTACTCCTATAGACATATACGCTTAGATCTTTAAAGATGATAAGCATTCCAATATATATAGTATCAGTAATTATAAATTCAAAGTTTGTGAGATTGCTTTTGTTCATCTTTTTCGTTGCTCTTACAAAGAAAACTTAATTTAAGAGAGAATATTGTGTCTCTTCATGAATAAACTCGGTACATAAATTCAATGTTTGAATTTATAAGAATAAAAAGTAATTTTATTTGGCTGAAATGATTTGATTTATTTAGTATTTGGCGATACGTGGTGTGAAGGGGGAATACCGTGAAAGTAGGCTAGGCGTAAAATGGATATTAGGGGCTACCCAATTTTATTAACGGCATATGGTAGCCAAGGAGCTGCTAATAAAGTCAGCAGTTGGGGTGGGTAAAGCCGAAGATACGGTGGCAGACAAATTTACTCTTACTGATCACCGGAGGTCAATCACATTTGACCATAACCTTTCTTTGATTTCTTTTACTTTGCTCTTTCTTTATATAAGACTTTCTTGTCTTCTTTCAAATTTAGTATACCTCATCTCTTATGATCTTGGCCGTTCCATAAGGGATCTTCTTTTCTTAGAAATTCGGATTTGGCACATTTAGTTTTTTTTTTTTCTCTTTTTGGTAGCAAATAGCTACATTGGCACGATTTATATTTTGTAGCGAGGATAAGTAGCAGAAAGAACCCCCCCCCCCCCCAATTCGACGAGCTTTTGGCCCGGCCTTCCGCAAGCGTGCCACCATCTGCTACACGGGTCAACTACACCCTCACTGCCGACCTCCACGGCACTCTTAATACCTACTTTCATAGATTGAAGTCTCAACACAGACAAACTTCTACATAATTGACCCTCATGAGTTATGATATCAAAATACTATTTGCCTTGAGTCGTCTTAAGATGCCTAATAAGGAAAATATATTCCAAAGCTAAATCAATCTTACACCCGTGTCGAAGTTCTGCAGACCTAATGATACTATAATGTGACTTTATTTAGTGCCAGGTACGCGACTGATTGTCTGAAAGTATTTTTATGAGGGCGAGCTGTTCATGCAGGCAGATAAAGTAAACGTAATCTCTTAAACTTTAAATTAACAAACTTTAGAGGTATCTACTACTACTACTACTATCTACTATTGTGGTTCCATTCACTTGGTTTGCATTGTTCAATAAATAGGTGCGCAACATTCTACCAAGCGACATCATATCTCCCACATTTCGGTTGATTGCATTCGAAAACCAATTCCTGATGATGGTATTATAGCTCCGATCCAATGGTATAGGAGTTGGTCACCACTCATCAATGACAAAATGCCAATGCTTCCAAGTTGCAGTCGAATGGAGCCACAGCCCCTATACGGTGTCAACATGGAACGAAGTTCCAACATCAGATCAATGTAAATATGTGACCCTATTAAAGGTATCCACGCACCTCCTTGTTGTTTATATGACAAACAGTATATTCAGCCAGCACTCACGCTTCCCCCACCCAATCAGATCAGAATGATGGCATAGGATTTCACTACCTGGTCGACGAGACAGATAAACCACAATATCTGTTCAGTGGAGCGACTGATCCGCGAACGCCCCTAGAGTCACACTTTAAATAAAAAAAAATGGTAGCAATTGAAGCAGAACTGCTGGGTGTGCTAAACCATTCGAATGGCAATGATGGATTTAAAATCGGGATGCGACTGGCTGTGGTAAGTGATGAATCAAGGGATGGTTCAAATGCTCTGTTCGATATCTTGAGAGAAGCATTAGTGTATGACGATAAAGACGTTTTGAGTGGGAAGAACTAAATCATCGTCTAGTATGTGTAAGACTGCTTTCTCATTTATTCTTACTTCAGAGGAACACTTCAAGTGGCTTTGCCAAGTGCATCCTTGGACTACATCCAGTGTCCTCTTTAGGTAATTAATTCTGTTGTCAGAAATTTGAAATAATCAGGCGAGTAGTCCTACTTAGACTTTGCACAGGACTTGAAAAAATCAAATACGCCCTCAAAGTTCACCTCAAAATTGTCAGTGTCATCCCAGCCGTTGATTAGGTAGCCACTCGAAATATTACGAAATAATTTCGTTACCAGTTGGATGGTTTCACAATTATGCAGCAGAGTCCTTTTCAAACTGAATTAGGTACATTGGAATTGTCTTGTGCACTCCAATAATAAGACCAGTAATATCCACTTAGACATTCTTCATACCAGAAGTACCTTTGGCACATCCGACCTAAATTAATTAAAAAAAAATGTAAAGGAAACTATAAGGGTGCTACTCAAACATTCCTTAAAAAGTGTGCGACTGCAAATCCTTGCAATTACAAAGCCAGCGGTGCATCAATGCGGGAAGTTGAAGCTTTCTCTTTTTTGTTTTTTGTGGAATGATGAATATTTTTTTTGTTATTTGTTTTGGTTGAGTTTATCTTTGCAGTCGGTGTCCAGTGCCATTGCCCGACACAGAATGCCTAAAAGCAACGTTGCGAATCATCGTGCGATAACCATCTCGGATGCCCGTTTCAATGGATGCTATTGTCCGGAAGGTACACTGCGTGGGGATGATACGTGAATATCATTTAAGGGCTGCGTATTTGCTATGGCGGATTGCTTGCAACAGCCAAATATCCTACATACCTACGAACGTATTTGCTGTCAAGGGATATTGACATGACCGGTGGGCAGATGGATGGTTGTTTTGGTGAAGCGAAAATAGTTCAACGGAAGGAAGGAATTTTTCCAGCAACACATCACTCAACTCATCATTTAAATAACCATCGCTCTTCAGACGCCTTTCCAATTTAAAAGTCATAAACCAGCAGCACCTTCCTTCGCTTTGGCATCCGGCAGCACAGAGCCTAACATCTCGGATCATTATTTGAGAATAAACATAAAGTTAACATTTTGTGAACAAATATCTTCCTCACTGCAGGAACTAAACCTGGCTGCCATCCAATGGTAACTTTGAAATACCCAAGGATTCAATGGGTATTATATCCTTGGCAGGCAAATTTTATGAAACATATCTAACATACGATAGAAAGAGAAATATATGTATAGAGAGAGAGGGAGAGAAAGTGAGATTGTCCTTTAGGGTAGCCATATGACTAGGACGACCCTTGCCGAAAAAGTTGTCGTGAATAGATTTAAACAGACCGTAAATAGCCTGATAATGCTTCCTTCAATTTATTTCAATATTTGCCCACAAACACACACAACTGCTGGGGAGGAAATAAACCATTTTCGGTTAGTCAAATGGTTGGCAAAAGAACAAAACCCCAGTTCGAAAATGTTGGGTACAGTACAGAAGGCAGAAGCGACCATAGCTAGAGAGCAGAAGCATACAGGATTAAACGCAAAAACTTTGCTTGCTGCTGCTGCACGCCATTCTCATTCAACATGCATGCGCTACTTATTGGTGTTTGCCGGGTGTAAATTGAATGTGTACATTTTTTGTTTTAGAGTTGTGGAAGTCGAAAGTCTTGGCTCAAGTCCATCGAATTGGATTTTATGGACGAAGGATAACAACGTTAAAGCAACAAATATCAGCCTATTTCAAGTAGTATTCCGGATTTAATTATTCGGCACTTAAGGGCTCATGATATGCGACTGCGGCTAATCGCATGTAATTCATATCCGTGCTCGTTTTTCGCTGTTCTGTAATTCATAAATTTATGGAAAGTAGGTATAGCTAGCTGCCTATATATTTGTTATTGCCCAAATTTATTACGTTACGTTATTTTGTACAAGAGTGTAATTGGAAGGTATTGCAGATTCACACAAGGACGATGATGATGGCACACCTGTTGGTGGAAATTAAGCTTAATGGGTGAAACAGTTCGTGTTACATGCTTATGCTCGTTGGAGAATTATTGTAACAAAAAAGAATTAACAATAACCATAGCATATATACCTTGAAAGCAAACCATGACAGGTTTTCTTAACCGACATTCATTCGGCTTAATACAAGCTAATACAGTATAAATAAGTTAAAAAAAAACTTAACTAAGACTTAACATTTTGCCACACTTTCACTTCCAAAAATATTATCCTGAATATTTCCTAAAGAAGAAGAACTAAAGCAAAATTCTCAGCTCGCATTCCAAATCCATCTATGAAGAAGACCGACAAAGTTGACGAGTCTGTCGGACAACACCGAAAAGTCCCCAATAACAGGCGGGACTAACTCCCTACCTGTGGATCCGCTCGAATAAGATTTTTTCAGAATATGACAAGTTACCCTCATAATTTTGCTCATTCTCACTTCAGTTTTGTTTTACAATCTTTGTACATCTTTGGCGTAAAGGGCCCATATAGGACTGAAGATTTTTTTTGACACGAATAGAGGGCCCTAAAGCTTAATGCCAATTCCGAACGGCAAATTTATTTTTGAAAAGCTTCGCATGACATTTCTTACTCTTGGATGTTTGTCAGCGAGGTTGGGCAGCGTATAAAAACGTTAAGGTGGTACAGTTCACTCTTGCTTAATGATCCAAGCACTTAAAAACTGCAACCAAATTTTTGTAATTCGGATGTTGTTGAATATTTTCCCGCCGCGAAATTTTATTAATTAACACAAAAAAAGGAAATAAACCTAAACTTTGAAATCAAAACAATGCGATCGCTAACGCCGGAAAAAAAACATTCGCGAACTGTCAGAAATTTCCAACAAGAACAACCAGAGTGGCTATTCTCCCGGCAGTCCAGTCGAGGGTCGCGTTCGATGGGAAAACCTAACTCGTTCGTTAGCTTACGCTGATCTTTCCAATGACGTCCGCTGAAAAGATAAAGTACATGCAACCGAAAGCGAGGAAAAAAAAATGTAAAAGTCAAAACCACGAAAAATTTTAAATTGGAAATTAAAGCTGAACTCAGATATAAAACCGAGGTGGGCGCCACACAATTTTATGGCCAAATTGTGAAACCGTAATTTGTACCGTATGGTACCGTTCCACTGTAAGGAAAGAATAAAGACACAGAACAACGTTTTTTTTTCTACCACGTTATAACGGCTCCGGTGGAGCTGGTCACTTTATTCTAGAAAAAGTTTTAACGTACAAATTTTTTTTTTTCAAGCGAATAGATTAACTATTTTTATGAATTATTTTTGCGAATTATGACCACCGGCGTGACCCGCTTTCGCGTTTTCCCGAACTTTTAATGAGAGTTACAAGGGGTAGCGAGTCCCGTCTTTTCTCGGGAGAATTTACGGTCGAAACCCAACCAGACCTATTTTTCCCAAAATTTCCTAGCACAACCGTTCACTCATTACGTCAATCAAAAAAAGACACTGACACTACACTTTACTTAGCCTTTTTTTTTGATGATTTCCCTGCGACACTCTGCTATCCCTGTCCACCGTTTTCTCTTCCTTTTTTTACATTTAATCTCAAAAGAAACCCGAATAGAAACTAATTTAAAAGAATTTTTTTTTTGACTAAAAAACCTCGTTAGCAACACTGCTCCGACAAGCTAGCTGGTCAACCAAGAAGTGACGACCAAAATTTTTCTTTGTTCCAGCTCGGACGGTATTCGGCTCACACATTCATATATTCCATTGGTAGTGGGTTTCCACTTATAGCGTGCAATAGACGCTCTCCTTGTGTTGGAGATAGTCTGCCATATCCCACTACCTTCCATACATCTAAGCGAACCAACAGGAGACACTATTCAGCTACAAGGGAGCATAATTTGCCCCGGTGTGCGAGTGTCTCACTTTTGCCGTTTCTCTCTCACACTTTTCACTCTTATACCCCAAACACTTAAGCTTTCCGTTACTGGAAAGCCAGGTTAAAGTTGAGTGTTCAAACCTCGTCCGACCTGGAACAAAACATTAGCTAAGGTATTCTTTTTCTGAACGATCATTTAGTTTTGCAACAATCGTTTCGAAACCAAATAATATCAAAACGTAAACAAGTGTTTTTTTCTCTATAGTGTTTGTGTTGTCATCCGCTGATTTGTGTCGCATTTCGCGTTGGTGTTATTGTTGTCGTATTATGCCGCGTGATTTCATTGTGAGGGTGTTTCACGAGGCGGTCCGCCCACACTCCTCTGTGGCTCCTCCGGTGCTCCCCCGACGGAGTAGCGAAAGAGAACGTCACCTCCTCCCCCATCGAACATTACTCCCTACCGGGACTGTGGTAGTTCTTTCGCAACTGCTTACTTGGAGCTTTTGACTTTGGGCCGTCCACCCGTGCTCCTCAATTGCTGGACACCTGCCCCTGGCGCAATGTTCTGCAGGCGGTGTTTAATTTGCTGGGGCGTTTAATTGTTTTCCGGCTGTCCGCCCTAACGCCCTGACACAACTGTTGTACGGCCCGGTGGTTGTGGGCTCCGTACTAGGTCACTGCTTTTGCCGCCGACCAGGATCCGATTCGAGCGGTGTGGCTCTCCGTGTGGCTCTCGATGGACTTTCGTTCGTCGAAGTGTCTAGAGCGGAACCCTCGTCCGGGTGGCTTTCGATGGACATCTGTACTAATGACTAGAGCGGAACCCTCGTCCGGGTGGCTCTCCACGGATTTTCTTCCTTGACCGTCAGCGGGGCACTCATCCGGGTGGCTCACAATTGGGGTAAGCCCTCGATGTTTCGGGTTGAGAGGTGATGTATACCTGTGGGGGGGTTCCCTCAAGGTTCGTGGGAAGTGGCCCTAAGGTTGATAGGACCCTGGTTGTCCACCACTTCCCTATGACCTTGGAGGTACCTCCCAAGAAAAGAAGGGATTGGGTCGGGAAAAGATAGGAATAGAAGGTGGTTCTTGTTGCGCGAAAATATTCCGCAACAATGTATTTGAAAAAAATATTTGTTAAAGAGGTTTATGATCTGATGATACGCAAAAGCGTGCTGTATGCAGTAAAACATATTCGAATTGGTTTTGAGCTTTATAAGGATGATTTGCGTGCATTTTTTTTAAATTCTGATTTTATCTGGTTATAACAAGCTATTAGGAGAACTTCTGAAGATCCCAAAATGTACAGGAGTTTAGATGAAGATATAAGAGTCTCCATTGTGACATACGCCACAATAATCTATCAGTTGACGAATCCATGATAAAGAATATTGGTCACCAACCATCGAAAGAATTCATCAAGTGGAAACCCGTACGATTTGGGTACAACGACTGGGTGATGGCATTTGCTATTGGATTCTTTAACGCATTTGATTTCTACTGTGGAGAAACAGCTGCGAGTACTAACGAACTTCTGGGCTCTCGTGAGTGACAACTTTACTTCAAAACGTAAGGAAAGACTAGAGTCCGCTTGGGGCGAACAGTATGATACCCCATACATATCCCTATATGCCCCAAAGCAAAAATCATTAAGAAGATGATGGGTAGCATTTTATTTCATTCTATTAAATTGAAAAAACAAACAGTTTTTCAAAAACGCCCCCAAAAAGTTGGCGTGGCCAAAAACTTTATCTAAAAAACTTATGAAGGAGGGCTGTGCAAACATATCTTGTGAAGGTGGTATTACTCTATCTCTCTAACTTTAGTTTAAAAACGGTTTTTTATAAATTGTGGGCGTGGCAGTGGGCGTATTCAAAAAAATTTTACATTTAACCATTTCGGACGGATGGATGGAGGGACATTGCAAAATAGTCTTAGGATTTGGTCCTGATCATAAATATATATACGTTTATGGGTCTACGACGAATATTAAGTGGTCTTACAAACTACGTGTCAAAATTAATATACCCTTAGGATAGAGTATATAAACAGACGGTGTACTTCGACAAATTTTTCAATAAATTCCTTAAATTCCTTAGGTAATTAAAAATATTTTAAAAATATAACCCTTAGTTTTACTTTTGGCTTTAATAGGTTTTAAGTAAGTTTGTTGTAGTTTATAAGTCTGTTTGTTGAGTTCGCCGGTGCACGACAAAAAATACACAGTCCTCACGACATCCGATCACTCATCACTTATTCTTTTTGTGAATTGACTTTTCTGCAAATATTGCGCACATTCCTAATTAAAAATTATCGCTGATTGTCAAGTTCTTCACTATTTACGAAAGTTCGCAAGACACAAAAGGACACATTTTAAACCTTAACAACTGCGAACATGGAAACTGAGAAAGAAAAAGGTTTTCTTTTTTTTGGGTGGAACTCAGGGGTATCTTAAAAATCAAAGGAATATTCATTTCCTTATGCATTTTGATATCTTAATAAGTTTGTCATTCCACCAGCGTTACCTTCGCGTAATACAATTTGAGAACCGTCGCTGTCGACAAAATTCCTTAAATTGAAAACCCGATTATCCTCGCTTTTATAGAAGTCTTGTATTAAAAATGCATACCGAAGTAACACTTCATTTGAATGACAAAAGATTAATTAAAATCGTATTAACGCTTACCTGTGGAAAAGTGTTTTCTCTAATTAAATAATAATTACATAGTTTATTAATTATTAATTACAACTAGAATCTGTACCATGTGTTACATATTTCTCAATCCACTAAGCGGCAACTTACCCTTTATTTTTTTTTTAAACGGATTAGTTTGTTGAAAACTAACCTTACAATTGGTCCGCAATGTTCGTGGAGAAGAGCAATAATCTATTTCAAATTCATCGATTCATCTGGAATTTTGTCGGGATAATGTTTTCGAAAATAACTCGTTCCTCGTGGTACCTCGTTTGGTCGATCATCTTCAACACTGTTGTCACCCTACTCTATCCAACTCATCTGATATTTGGTGTATTCGAAGTTCAGTCAACAGCTGATGTTTTTAAATTTCTTGCAATATTTTTCTCATGTCTCTCATGTTCAATTAAATTGGTCGTAATTTGGTATCACATGAGGGATTTTCATCGCATGGAAAGCATTTTTGACATTTTAGACAATCGCATTCATACCAACGAAGAGAAGGTGTACTTCAAAGATGTGCGCCAGAATTGTAAGACGATTCTGCGAATTTTCGGAGCAGTTTACATTGGTGCAGCGATATTCTCGGAGCTGGCAATAATGATTGAAAAGGAAAAGCATTTGTTGTATCCCGGGTGGTTTCCCATCGACTGGAGAGCGTCTAATCGGAATTTTTGGATCACAAACATGTACCAGTTTATTTGGGTGACGTTGCAAATTGCCTGCAATTACTGCAGTGATACGTTGCCACCGATCTCCCTGGCAATGCTGTGTGGACACGTGAAGTTGCTTGCTTTGAGAGTATCAAAATTGGGCATGGATCCTCGAAAGGGGCACAAGGAGAATAATTTGGAACTAAAGCTTTGTATCAAAGATCATGAGAACTTGATTCAGTAGGTTTTCGTTTTGAGATTCTATTTTAAATAAATTTCATGTACTTGTAGATTGTTTTACTGCATGCAGAGGATGCTGTCGAAAGGAACTTTCTTTCAGATGTTCGTAACCAGCGCCAATTTGTGTTGCACAATCATTTACTGCGTTTTCTTCGCCGATAACATCTTGGCGTACGTTTATTATATTGTTTATGGAATTTCGTTGGCTCTGGAGATATTTCCATGCTGCTACTATGGAAGTGAGTTCGAAGCGCAGTTCAAAGATCTGGCATATGCAATATTTTCCAGCAATTGGGTGGATCAGGACAGAGAATTTAAAAAGAACATTATTCTATTCTCCGAACGTTGCTTTCAGTCGACCACATTCGATTGTATGGGTCTCTTTCGAATACACTTGGACTCTTTTTATGTGACGATGAAGAGTGCTTACTCTTTGTTTGCAGTTATATTGCAGGCTAAGTAGATTCGTGGTTTTGGTGTTAGATTATATGCAGGTTTAAAAAGTTCACACTTTCGTAGCTACCCACTGCAAACACTCACTCCGTTTAATGCTTTTAATGGATTCCTTATTCACTTGATAATAAAGTATTTTCTGCAACATAGGTTTTTTTTTATTTATCCATTAAGCCGTGTATCAACACCCAAATCTGTCCACCCATGACAACCAATCAAACTTACTCGGGTATACACACGTATTTCCATACATTTTATATAGACAGCGATACCATGGGATTTCCCCGCTTTTGGGCCATTCAAAGATTTATTCGTTTTGATAGTGAAAACACGCGTACCAAAGGGTTGGTAAGTAGCACCAATCATAAACCTTCGGTTGATGCACAACGCATTAAAATCACACTAAAAACATATATGTTAAAGAATAGCCAAGTTCTTTTACACAAAAATGCTTTTGCTTTACAAGTCAGCCACAAAAAGTACTGTAGTACAAATTTTACAAATAGTAATTAGGTACATTTTTATACTTGGCAACTTTTCCAATATGACATTTTTTTTTTTAATCTTTATATAAAATACATATGCACGCCCCAATTTCCACGATTTTAAAAACATACCAATTATAAAAATGTACCTAAATACTATTGGTAAAATTTTTAATAATTACAATACAAACTCGGCGTTCGTTTTTAGATCTCAGTACTTTTAGTGGCTGACTTGTAAAGCAAAAGCGTTTTTGTGTAAAAGAACTTGGCTATTCTTTAACATATATGTTTTTTGTGTGATTTAAATACTTTTTGCAAAGATTTTTTTATGCATGGAAATTTTGTAAAATTTTAAAGTTGTAGGGATTTCGACCGAACCTATAGGCCCTCCTTTGAGGAAAATACGTTTTGTCTTATAACTTTCCTTGTTTGCCTTTAAAAGAATTACCGACTTGTAAAATTTCTTAACTATAGAATGAGTTCGATATATGGGCGGTTGCCACGTCATTTTTTTGGAATATTCACAAAGTTTGTATCTGTTCTTCAAATCCTTCCTCCAAGTTTAATTTCACAGCTCTAAATCTTTTGGGTGCAAAGTTAAAGAAAAGAGGCGGCTAGCACGCCCCCTAAATGGAAAATAAATTATATATTATTTTTTTGCGAGTTTCTTCTTAAAATCCAAGCCACAAAGCCACATGTAAATAATCATAATTGTAGGACTTTTGGGGGCTGCATTGATAGAATTGGGCGGCTGCCACGCCCCTTGGATAGAAAATCACAAATATTGGATTTTTCTATGAGGTTTCTCCGCAAACCCTATTACTGTGCAAAATTTCAAGCTTCTACGATGATTGGAAGTGCTCCATAGTTTTGATGATCTGTCAGTGAGTCAGTGGCTCAGTGGTTACGGTTTTGGCAAATTTTGGATGTCTCTAGCTTTGTTGTAAGCGAAGGGCGTCGAAATCGCTCTGTGTAATCAAATATGGTTCACGATTCTCAAACTCACATTATATATCAAAATCTGTCTTACTACTCTTGCTCGATATTGGTCCTTCTAATCGATCTTCCATGTATTCAGCGACTAAGCTTTTCATTATAGACTATTTAAAACAAATATAAATTTAATTTAATTTAACATTAATTCATTATTACCATAATTGGTTGTGTGCCTCTCTGTATAAAAATACGTTTCTAACCCGCAGTGACTTTTGGGGATCATATATATTTAAAAGAAAAATCAATTCTGGTGAATTAATATGAAAATGGCGAATAAACATGAGGGAAGTTGCATCGCGTCTAAAACTTGGGTTGTTCAGACCAACTAAATTGCACATTCTACCATAATTTGGAAGCTCATCAAACATCTTTAATAAACGAACCGCGTACCAAATTACAGAAGAATAATTTTAATATTTATTTGTTGCTCGAAAATATTTACTATTACATTAAATGTTACCTAAATGAATTGGAAATGTTAAGTTCCAAAATATTACGTATTGCACAACTCCGAAAATCTTTTAATGTGAATGCAATCAGTGACATTATTTATCCCAGAAAATGATTTCAAATCATTTGCGAAAGTCAAAACTTTACTTAATTGGAATCTTTAATAAATTTTATAAATAAATAATATAAATAGCAACGACTGCCCTGTGAAACACTCGAAGTAACTTTTATTTACAACGCGAGCAGTCAAACCATTGACTTGAACAATTTGCCTTCCATTAGACCGAAGCCAACACCAGGGGCACAATTTTCCAAAAGTCTGTGCAACTACTTGCTTACGCCGACGACATCGACGTCATTGGTAGAACACAGCGAGCTGTCACTGGTGCGTTTGCAAGTATCAGTACAGAGGCGGCAAAAATGGGTTTAGAAGTGAATGAGGGCAAAACGAAATATATTCTGTCAACAAGAAGGGACGCACAACATCGACGAATCGGACAGAACGTCACGATAGAGAGCTATAACTTCGAGGTAGTTCGGGACTTTATCTACCTCGGCTGCGCTATTAACTCTGACAATGACATATCGTCAGAAATCAAGCGAAGAATTACACTTGCCAACCGCTGTTACTTTGGCCTAAGGAGGCAATTGATTAGTAAGGCCTTGTCGAGAAACACCAAGGAGACTCTATATAAGACCCTCATCATCCCAGTCCTGCTGTATGGCGCAGAAGCATGGACGTTATCAAAGGCGGATGAAGGTCTCCTTGGTCGTTTCGAACGCAAAATTCTTCGAGTGATTTTCGGTCCCGTTTGCGTTGACGGGCTTTGGAGGACGAGATTTAACAGCGAACTCTACGAGCTGTACAGCGACATCGACCTGGTCCGAAAAATACGGATTAGTCGTCTAAGATGGCTGGGACATGTAGAGCGAATGGACACCAACGCTCCGGCCCGAAGAGTCTTCGAATCCAACCCGGAGGGACAACGCAGTAGAGGAAGACCTCGCCTAAGGTGGCGCGCGCAAGTGGAAGGGGACCTCAACCAACTTGGAGTGCGCAACTGAAGGCAGTTAGCCAAAGATCGTGCTAACTGGAGAGGCGTATTGGTTGAGGCCCAGGTCCACCCCGGACTGTAGCGCCACCTAAGTAATTAAGTAAGTGTACATCAACTTGTAATCGTTCATCAAAACTTTTAAATATATGATTAGTCCAGAATTAATTAGTAGCACATGATCAACCACGAGCAAAGCCATGCTGACTATTTAAAATAATAGTTTTTTACCTAGTTTTTTCTTTTTTGCCTTAAAAACAAATGTGACACAAATCTTGTGACAGATCATCAGAATATTTTATGTGATGCTTAGTTTTGTTGTTGAATCCGAAGGTTCTTGTGATACAGAAGTAACAATCAGTTGCATGATAAGTCGGTCCTCTCCACAACAGGATTTTTTTTGACACTCCTTCTGCAATTTTCAGTTATTTGTTATAAATATTTTTAAATTTTAAATGTACGCGCGTGCTTTACTGCTTCTGTTATTCGTCTTTTCTTCTTTGTTTTATAAAATGATTTTTCCACAAACAAAAATACTTTTGAAATTTTATATGACAGTAGTTTTTTTAGGGCAAACAAGGATCTATAAAACAAATCATATTTTCCCCGAAAATGGGGGCAGCTCTACAATTATAGCTTATGCTATAGCTATTTCTATTTTGTGTCTAACCAGAAGCGATTTTTGTATTAAAGAACTTCTCTTCTCTTCTCGGCTCTTATCTAACATTTATGTTGGAGTTCATAATCAACTAGCCATATTTGTGTTGGCTAAGAAAGGTACCTTCATATTTCACTGTATATCTAAAAGTAGGCTTAAGAAAATCCAATCTACCTAGCATGGTGGGTATTGTGCTTGAAATGTTTTAAGGGAGGAATGTAACTAGCTTTGAGCACTTTTTCGTGGAAAATATCGATTGAAAAAATACAGGAGGAAGACATTGCGACGGTGACTAAGAGAATGTAGCACAGTCGTAATGTCTCGATCGCCAATAAGTATTATCGCAAGTTTTTCGATTCTACCGTGTAGCTCCAAATATGTACACGGACAAGATTTCCATATTAAGTTAAATTGAACCACATAATCCCTTAAAACCCGATTCATTCTATTTGACCTAAAATCAATCACAAAAGAATAGTCGTGATAATTACGTAATTTATCTCCATGGTGTCCATATGCACCTTCTGGTATAAATCCATTCGACCTCATATCCTTGGCCAACAATAACCATTCAAAGAAAATTTCTATCCTCACTCATAAATATTTTTTTTTATTTTTATTTGATAAACAATCCAAAGTCATCTCTACCTACATATCTCAACACAACCACCATTCCATTATTTTCATATTTGGGACAAAGTAATAACAATTATTTTTTTTTCGTTTTTATTTTATTCCATCGATAGTAAAATTTTCTTTATAAAGAACCGTTATACTGCTGATATTAAAATCATTCAACTGGAAAAATAGAAATAAAATTCACGCTACTAAAAACCATGAACTGGAATTACAATTTCTTGCAAGAGGTTGCTGTTTACAGTAAAAAAAAAAACCCTTCACCCACATTCAAGTAGAAACAGAAATCCTGTGGTAGAGATACAGCAAACTCCTACCCGCCCTTTTTGAAACTGAGTGCAAATTTCTATAAACGCACACATGTTGCATTAAATTGTATATAGCTACTTAAATAAGTAGGTGCAAAGCAAAGGCATATGCAAAGGTACCAACCTTTGCATATGCATAAAAGATATAAAATGCATTCATGGTTCATATAAATGCTGTTGCCTACAACAGATGCCGTAATATGTGGTAAGTGCAAAATCGATAAAAGATATAAAACACAGACATAAATCTGTAGAGAAGAAATGCAAAAAACTAACAACAAACGAAATAGACAGCACATTGAAATCGAAAACACAGCTTTCGAGATATGTTTGTGCAAAATTGAATTTGCCAGGAAAAACTCGAAGATCTCATATCTTGTTGTTATCTCAAACAATATTGGCAAAGCATCAAAAGTAGTTCAATTGTCTTTCTTATTATTTTACTTTTTGCATAGGTATTTTGAGGTTTCTTTGATTCTAATGATAAATAATTAAAAACAGAATTTATTTGCGGGAAACATTTCTATGCTTTGAGGTGTTTAATTGAATAGAATGGAGAAGGAGGAGAATCTGAGAAGAATTCACGCTTCAATACAAATATCCAAGAGGGCAAATAGATTTTAAAAAGTTGAAAACAGGGTACATATTAACCATAATGAAGGGGTGCGTCAAGAGGTCGACTGAATATAAACAAAACATGCTAGACACCTTATTGCGGATGCGTAGTTTCACAAAAAGAAAAAAAAAACATAAGGAAAGGCTACGGTCCGCTTGGGGCAAAAAGTATGATATGTATCCCTATATGCCCCTAAGAAAAAAGGGTTTAGAACGTGATGGACAGCATTTTATTTCATTCTATAAAATAAAAAAAAAAAATAAAAAAAAAAATGTTTCCAAAAAGTGGGCGTGGCTAACAACTTTGTATGAGTGATATATTGGACAAAATATTGTCTAGTATCCTGTTATACAATTTTTTTCGTTTTCTATAGATATTTTCGATAAAATTTTCCTTGAAAAGATGATGGGTTCGAACCAAAAGTAAAGACAAGCCACAAACAAAGAAAAAGTTAAATTAAAACTTTCCAAACCGATAGACTTTTTTCGTATACTGACTGACTTCTAAAGGACAGGTAAATGCATTTTTTTGCAAACTAGCACTAATTCGGAATATAGGCATTAAGGTATAAAACAAAAACAAAACAAAAATTACAAAAACCAACACATTACGTGTTTCATTTTAATTTTCAAAAAATGTCTGACAGTGAATTGTAAGTGGAAACTGGGATCGCGACAGTTCTTGTCGTTCTTGTAGTTTCATATATATTGCGCTCGCGGCTGGTTGACTTCTTTGCTTATACCCTATCCTAAGGGTATATTAATTTTGACACATAGTTTGTAACAGCCATTATATACTTTATACAAATATTTATGATCAGCATCAAAAATATAAGACTTTTTAGCAATGCCCATCCGTCCGTACGCAATTTTTTGGCCTTTAAATATACGCTTCGAAGGTGAAATTTGGAAGCTGAAATTTGGACGACTATAGAGAAGTCCAAAAAAGTGGTTCCGCGAATGCTGTCCGTCGGCTCTCTGTTTGTCTGTCCGGGCGCCGTGCCGTATGGCGAAACGGTACAACGGATTTGCTTCAATGTTCGTAAATAAGCTTTTTTGGGTTACATATCGGGGCATCTTCTTATTTTTTGCTTCTTCGTTTTAAATAACGGTACCTGCCATACAAGTTTTTTGGTGAAAATCACTCATCACTGTTTTTCTAGAAAATGAATCAAATGATTTTGCTGTTTTTTTTTGCACTGTGGATATTTACAATTTATAAAGCGAGAAATACCTCGAAAACTAATAAAAGAAACTTGAAAAAAATTTACAGTTTTTTCTATACTATAAACTCAAACTAATCTGCATACTTAATTTTTTTTATTTTTTTTTTAATATAACGATTTTCTTAAATTTAAATTAAATTCGTTTTCTCAAAAACGGCTCTAACGAGTTTGATAAGTGTTTGTATGTCGAACAATTATGTTAAAAGTGTTCAATGTGCGAAATTACATTAAAGTCGTGCCGTTTTTGAGAAAATACATTTTTTTAAAACCTAAAAAAGTGATTTAAATAAATTTCTCACCATTAATATTCGATTCATTTTGCGATTCAAAAACACATCTCATGTACCGAGAAAGTTTCGTATGACGCAGTGGTGCACTTTTTTTATTTAGGAGGACAGTAGTATAGCTTTCTTTTTAGTTTTTTCTCGATCGTTTCATGTTCATTGTTCAACATAAAAAGACGTTTGTACCTAATTTGGCACGTAAATTTCTAGTAAGGCACAACCTCTTTCGTTTTTTGTTTGCTATCATCTAAGTCGAATTCTTTTCAACTTTCAGCTGATCTTGACTTTCAGTTTATTTTTTGTTGCACTTCGAAGTCAAGAGTTCATCATTTTTCTCCTCAAGGCTTTCGTTTAGTTCCGGAGTACAGATTTTAAAGCTCGTCGTATTAGGATTCCTTCTGGAGTGTGTATTCGAAAAATACCTCGATGGTGGCGATTTGGATACCCTTTCACTACTTTTAAAAGGCCAAGCCTGTATAAGGCGGTGAATTTTGGTCCTTTTCCGACAGGCATGAATCAAGTAAATTCTGTCCCCTACTCGAAGGTAACTACATTGAATTATAACATTTTTTTTATTATCTATCGATCTATTAAAATATTTCAAGTGACATCCAAAAGAAAATTCGACAAATATATTTATAATAAATCGCTTCTGTCACTTCATAAATTCATTCAAACATTAGACGACCGGTCACTGTTACACCATTTGACTTTTATAAATAGTTTGCCTGAGTTTGACAAAAATTTCATTCGAGGTTTCACATTAAAATCAAATCTATGCATAAGCATAAGCGACTGGCATATATCTGTGTATAAAAAGCATTCATATATCGGCAGCCATCGAATGTCGATTGCAGTTGATTGATGCATCTCGTCGACTATTGGTAATCGCAAATAGAAACCGCAAATCTGTGATCGGATTACAATGGCAGAATGATTAATTGTGCAATTCGGAGCACATGCATACGCCAAGTGGGTATGCTGCCAACTGCCACCCGCCCATACCCTCGATTGCATGCCAACGTCAGCATAAATTCCAAATTGTATTCTCTAAATGCGAATTAATATCATGAATTGATATTGAGCCCAAAGATACTTGCGAGAGCAATGTGCATCTACTGTCTTCATCTAGAAAAGGATTGCCGCAAATATTTGATACAAACATTGCAAAATTAGTTCCATACATTCAGCTACGTGTGTACATTGTACATATATGAAAACTGTTATTATAGTCAAATTAATTGCAGCGTTTATATTTATGTAGAAATTCAATCCATCAGGGAGCGCGTCGAGTAAGTGACAAACAAATAATATCCGGTGTCGGAAATGCAAACCCATAAATAATAATTGCAGTGAAATATTTGAACGCTCTGTTGCAAAGTGGTGGCGGGAAACATTTATACCTATTTGTAGCTACAGGTCGAGCAATAATAATGAAAGTATTTCACGAGGTGTGAAATTCGGAATATATGGGCTTCGGCTGTGATTGAATAACAGATGGAAAAATGGTGGAAGGTTGTGGATTATTGACAGTTTAAAATCCTTAAAAGTTGAAGGTATGTATGTGTATGGTCAATTCATTAAATGGTAAAAATTACGGGAACAATTTTATGTGGAGTCAGTGCTTGAATTGTATTGTATTTGTGGGGTCGCCCAAAGATGACAAGCACTCAGATCTAATGGTCCATTGTACTCCAGCAAGGCTGCCCAAAATGACAACAGAGCAACTAGTGAACATCGGAGTTCGAGGTGCTAAACCTCCCGCTGGTTTTGGCGAAGCGAAGGAGGTCAGCTAGTTCGATTTTATTTAAATCGTCTTCGTACAGGAAATGTTTGCCGAGGGTATCCAGTCTGGTTCTTGCAAAAGCGGGGAAGTCACAGATGAAGTGAGACGTAATTTAATCACCTTCCAGGCAGAACTAGCACAGGCACGAGCTTCTTACTCTGATCCTTTTGAGATGGTCGCTGAGAGGACTAAAACCATTGAGAAGGCAAATTAGAGCTTTCAAGTCACATCTTCTCAGTCCAAGCAGATATTTTGAGCTGCTAAATTTGGGACAATCAAGTAACATTTTCGAATGCCTGCATGATGACAAAAGCTGTATACGTAAGCGCTCAGTAATTTTACATTTTTGAACAGATGAGTAGCACCCTATGGTCGGTTGTGGGCCAACAAAGGCCGATAACGAGCCTTGCCTTTCCAGAGCATTAGCTCTTTTACTTCCCTGGATACCGGTGTGTCCGGGTGCCTAGGGTTCTTCTACAATGGAGGTAACCGTAGAGCCATAGCAGGCTTTAATAACAGCTTGGCTATCTGAGCAAATGTATAAGATAATGCCCTTAATCTTCTCTTTAAAAGGATATTTGTAGCAGCTCCATTCCTGGCGGTCAGCACACGAAAACGGCGCAGTGCTCCTGCCCTGTAGCCAGGTAAATCATCCTGAACCTCGCACCTCCTGTTCCTTCACATATACTGATTTGCCGTGCAATGAGCACGTACAAGCGGTACATTGCTTTTCTGGCTTCACTTACAGCAAAGAACTGCAAGGAAGAAGCAAAACTTCCATAGCGGCGGTTTGAGTTCCTGTCCTTGCACACGCAAGGTTTTGAAGCTTAGTTAGATGTCTTCTGAGAGCATTACATCTTCCAAACAACAGCGCCATACATGGGGTAAGGTCTAACAATGCACGTGTTTATCCAGTGAAAAAGCTTGGGTTTAAGACTCCAGGTTCTATTGAACATCCTGCGGCACTGCCAGAGAATGTTTGTGGGCTTAGAGGTTCAAGCCTCTATGTGTTGCGCAAAAGAAAGATTTGGGTCAAGAAAAACCTGAGTGCTGAAGAAAACTGGCCTCCTAGTGTTAGGTGTACCTCTTCTTATTGAAAACAGCATCATCTCAGCTCTCGAAGGGTTGACTGACAGGCAACAGCTCCCAAATGTGTTCAGCCAAGAGCATGCGCTCACAGAGGTTTCATTAGTTACTTCCGCTGACTACTATACAGACATTGTCATCGTATCCGATTGTAGGATGGCTCTCCCTGTCAAGCCTTCTGTATAAAGAGTCGGCAAGAAGATTCCACAAAGTGGCGGAGAGTATTCTTTCCTGCGCAAAACCTTTTACAGCACGCACAGTTCTGATGCAGCTGCCAAATCAGCTGTTAGTTATCTACTTTTGAGCATTTCTAGGATCCATTCCACCAATGACAATTCTGCAGAAAGACCCAAAAAGACAGCAGGGGAATACAACCCACGGTCGATTGCTTTACTAATTTTAACGGTGAGCTCCATCAACGCAGCCTCCGTAGATTTTCCTTTTTGATATGCATGTTGGCTGCCGTATTTATAAATTTGTCATATAAAGTTTTTTGCCGCGCCTACTTTTTGTGGGCGTTTTTCACTAAAATGCTGTTTTCTTTGAAAATTTTCATAGAAATCGAAAAAAAAATGTTTAACAATATATTTAGCCAATATTTTTTCCAATAAATCGCCCATACAAAGTTTTTGGCCAAGCCCACTTTTTGGGGGCGTTTTTTTCAAAAAAATATTTTTTTTTATATAAATTTCATAGAATGAAATAAAATGCTATCTATCATCTTCCTTATGAATTTTTTTCTTTGGGGTACATAGGATAGGATAGGGTATTAACTGTTCGCCCCAAGCGGACTGTAGCCTTTCCTTATGTTTTTTAAAGCCTTTAAGCAGAAATTATGAAAGACTGATAGTCCTGACGCTTGTTGGAAGATCGTAAGTGGCCTTCCCTGGGTTGGCATTTAAGACTGCGTTAGCTCTTCTCCAAGCTATACAATCTTAGTGAGCAGTGGATACACAATATCTATACCTTTTTGCAGAAGTACAGGATAAATTCCATATGGACCGGCTGATTTGAAAGAAAGACAAGATAATTTGCTCTCGTTCGCCTGTAATGACTTTCGCAGCAGCCCGCCACTGCTCACTAGGAGCTCTTCTGCAGTTGGTGAACACGTTACCTTCGGTGACTATCGGTCTAGTTACAGTACCTCATGTTTAGAGTTGACATCCTTAGGTTTGTAACAGAACCTCTGCCAAGCTAATTGCTCGGCTTTCTCAATGTGCTTCTTGAACTCTCTCTGTGCATCCGCATAAGAGGACCAATTAGCTTCTTGGTTAGAATTCCTAGGTCTATTAAAAATCTTCCTCACCTTCTTCCTGAGATGGGATAGTGCAGTGTTTCACCAACGAGTTGGTTTAGCTCCACCAACCTCCCTCCTCCCTCTCAGGACAGGCGATATGGAGACACTTTTAATACTACTCTGCAGCACATTAGCGCCCATATTTAGATCAGCGCTGTTGAGAATCTTCATCGCGAGTTTTAATATCTGCCCTCGCAGAGCTGATGAGTAGTCATCCCAGTCGGTGCGCCTCACATTCCTGGTCTTGTTGCTCATGAACCGGTCGGAACTTAGTTCAAAGGTAACATACCGATGATCAAGAGCAGACTCCTTCTTTGATACTCGTCAGCAAGAAACCATACCTAGTGGAAACTCCAGTAGAGACGACCGACACATCGATTACTTGCCGCCTTAGTCTAGCGCGAAAGTAGGCAAGGTAGGCTCGTTTCCGTTGTTTAGTATATCACGCTGGTTGGCAGCAAACAAGTTTAATAGAGAATCACCTCTACCATTCTCAGTGCTTACTGCACCGAACTAATTTCAATTTCCCTTTCTTTAAAATGAATAAGTCCTCATTCTGGCGTAGAATCATATTAAAACTACTACCTTCCAAAATCACCATGTGAACTTTCGTACAAAATATTAGAAACCATTGCCGATCCTAATACGCAATAACTCCGAATCCTGTCATGTCAAAATCCCTTTCAGTTCACTCCATCACACACAGAAGCCGATGTGTGGGGGCTTATCGCACCGTGTCGGTCTTCGTCGTTATCGTCGTCATCGAGACAATTCTATAGCCAAACATCCACATACCCCAATCGTGTGTTTATTATTCTCTTCCTTTGCTGGCCCTTTCAAGTTTATATTACAATGGATGATTGCATGAAATTGGGACACCCTTCCATCCTTGCCGACACAAGCTGTGCCAAATTGCTTCATATTCTACACGGTGAACATATAATTCATATTCAACGTGTTGTACCCAATAAATCGGTTTAGGTGCTAATCGACGGCATAGAATGGAGGAAGATGCCATTCATGGTGGATACCTGTCTGGGTATTAGGAGAAGACCAATTGCAACGAATCAGAAACTCACTCACGTTACCTGCATCGCATGTCGAAGTGACTTCTTCGTCGTCCTTAGTCATATATGTGGCATAAGCAAGAGATGTAGACATCTTTAGTAGGAGTTAGGTCGATTGAGACTGGGAATTCTGCGTTAGAGTGAGAGGGAAGATGTGAGTTTTGAATGGGGGTTGATTGTTGTTGTCGTTGCATTCGGTTTGGTTTGTGTCGTCATATTTTTTTTATTTTTTGTTTTTGCATGATAAGTTAAATGTTGTAGGGTTGCTATGGATTATACATTTTTTATCCATCGGCCATCCCATGGCACCCAAGCTGCAGCGTCAGCCAAATGACCAGACCCTTAGCGAGTCCAGTATCTGGCCCATGCCCTTGAAATCCAACGGCACAGCACAATCGTCGTTCCCACACCAGTCCATCGTCCGTCCCAAGCAGCCAAGCTGCAGCGTCAGCCAAATGACCAGACCCCCCAGCGAGTCCAGTATCTGGGACCATGCCCATGCCCTTGAAATCCAACGGCACATTGTATGTGAGGGTGGTCTTTTGAGGTCTATATCTTATATAAATAAATAAAAAACAAATGAGTCTCTGATATGCGATACATTGTAGTTTGTTATGATTTCGACACATTATGGTGTGTGATGGTTGAACTGACTACGCTAGCGTTACTTTGTTGTTCATGAATTGAGTAAATAGCCCCAAAGAAAGTCTTGTTGTGACATATTGGGTTGGGTACCGAATAGGATTGCTCTTATTTTAACGACCAATCTGTTTATTGGGATCTAAGCGTCAGTCAAATGATCAGACTTCCAGCGGTCATGCCCATGCCCCTGAAATCCAACGGAACTGCACAATCGTCGTCCCGACGCTAGCCACAACGATGATTGAGTCTCTGGTATGCGACACATTGTTGTTTGTTATGATTTCGACATATTATGGTGTCGTGGTTCCGACGCTAGCCACAACGATGATTGAGTCTCTGGTATGCGACACATTGTTGTTTGTTATGATTTCGACATATTATGGTGTCTGATGGTTGATTGGGATTGGTTGAATAGCCCATGGAAGGGCACATGAGTTTTATAGGATTCCTGTCTTATCGCGTTGAGCATATTGTCGCGTATTTCTTTTTTTATTGAATACAAACTGTGAAATTTTAGGAGGGGATTCCTTGTATAAAGGCCAAGCGTAAGAATTAGGAAGTATCAGTTTATCTTGAAGCTAAAGTGAAGAAAGTTTAAAATAAAATGGAATTTTTGAACCAGCTGGGAGCCGTCAAGCCATTGGAGAGTCTGAAGACTTTAAAACTGAAGACAAAGTACCGAATCCTGAAAGGTACGCGATGCCAGACCAAATATGGGTCCAGGATTTTAGTGGAGCTGGAAAATAGTAAGGTGTTCCTACCGGCGCGGTTTGACACCATGGATGAGGACACTTTGAAGCTTCTCTCCTCAAGCCAGATGGAGGTGATCCAGCCTAATGGAAACTCTTTTGAACTGGCTTTCCATGCCTCATCAGCAGCGGAAGCAGAAGAAGAAGAGGTGGAGTTTTTACTTTCCCAGCCATTTTTGTAAATTTATTTAAGAAAAAATAATAAAATAAAAAATTTACTTATTGAAAATTATTTGGTGTTTTTTTTATTTGTCTCTTTAGCGTTTTGAGGTAGTCAAGGATCAGGCAACATTCGTCAAGCGATTCAACTTGCGTGGTCGAAGGATTGAATTCCGTATTAAGGATGTGGCAGACAACGCTGAACCAACAAATTGGGTCCAAAACGCAGTGAAGGGTATGTTTGAGCGTATTGCTGCAGATCTGGATTCTTCAGATATGGTGGGGATAACGTTTACAGGCACGAATTTCGAACATCGTGGTCCTGGTTGGATGGGTTTTAAGAAGGCGTCCGAATTAAATTGGAGTGATGTCTGGGAATTAATCACGAAAATATTCCAGAGCAATTCCGAAGGCATAAGTACGGATACTTTTCGGATAAATGTCACATCGGTAAGGCTTCCTACCGGGCAAGGAAATGAACGAAGGCAAAAATATAATTCTTTCGATGAAGAATCTGCAAGAAGGAGAGGAATAATTGCTATATCAAACAAGGACAACCTATGCTTACCTCGTGCATTGGTTGTAGCAATTGCTCACGTAAACAAAGATTCTGATTACGTGAAAATCCGACGAAATACCGGAAAACTTCAGGATGTTCAAACTGCTAATTTAATAAGCATGAGCGGTGTAAATATACCGACTGAAGGTTGTGGTATTCCAGAGCTTTGCAGTTTTCAAGATCATTTGTCGGAATATAAGATCACCGTCTACGAGTATGCCCGAAAAGGACGGTCTGTACTATTTGAAGATGTCACCAATAATAGTAGTAAAAGACTAAATTTACTATATTTCAATGCTCACTTTAATGTCATATCATCTTTGACGGCAGCCTTCTGCTGTGTTTACTTTTGTGAAAATTGCAACATACCGTACAATACAAAAGCCGATCATAGATGTGTAAAGGCATGTCCACAATGTCAACAAGCACCTAGATGTCCGACGAACCTTCCCGAAATTCTATGCAAAGAGTGCAACAGAAGTTTTAGAGGACAGGATTGTTTTGACAAACACAAGGCTTCAGGATCAACCGGAAACCGAGCGATTTGTGAAACTGTTAAAAGATGTGCTGATTGCCTTAAAACATATGGAGCAAATAGAGGACATACTTGTGGGGAGTTCTATTGCAATAAATGCGATCAACACGTCACTCAAGAACACTTGTGTTACATTCAGCCAGACACTAGAAACCCAAAATTAAAAGATGTTCTCTACGTATTCTATGATTTGGAGAGTCGTCAAGAGAAGGTTATTGGTGAGAAGGTGATAAATGATTGTGCCGATTCAATAAAACTTCACGAGCCAAATTTGTGTGTTTTCCAGCAAAGATGTGACCATTGTTTGAGTGAAAATGACCTACAATTTTGCCAAAAATGTAAATTCAGACTTAATGTGAAAAAAGGTCCGAATGTTATAGCCGAGTTCCTACAACACCTTCTTAATGTTCGCAAATCTTTTAAAAAGGTTATTGTTATAGCGCATAACGGTCAGGCGTACGATCATCAATTCATTCTAAACTACATCCTACAAAATACCAGATTTCAACCGGCATTGATTATGAGAGGAACTAAAATAATACTCATGGAATTGGAAAATGTGAAATTCATCGATTCACTGAATTATTTTCCAATGGCTTTAGCAGTTCTTCCGCGTGCTTTCGATCTAAAACAATCGCTAAAAAAGGGTTATTTTCCGCATTTCTTCAATACCAAAGAAAATGAAAATTATAATGGTCCATTACCGCCCGTAGAGTATTACAATCCGGATGCTATGAAAAGTAATGATCGAACTGTATTCTTGAAGTGGTATGAAGAAAATAAGCATATCGAATTTAATATGCAACGTGACCTTCTTGAATACTGCATCAGCGATGTACAGATCCTATCTGAAGCGTGTATTAAATTCAGAAATTTGTTCCTTGATCAGTGCAATGTGGAGCCGTTTCTAGAGTCTGTAACTATAGCATCGGCATGTAACCTGGTATATCGCCGTAATTTTCTACAGCCAAACACTATTGGCTTAATACCTAGAAATGGATACAGACAAGCTGATAATCAATCACGCCAGGCAATTGAGTGGATCATTTGGGAAGAAAAGAGGCGAAATTGTGTCATTCAGTATGCAGCCAAGCAACGAGAAGCGAACGTAGTAGCTGGCGTAACTGTTGACGGTTTTTGTAAGGAAACCAAACAGGTGTTTGAGTTTCATGGCTGCTATTATCATGGGCACACTTGTTTAAAAAATAATCGTGATAAGTCCTTAAGCAATGACCAGTACGACACTTTAAATTCACGCTATGAAAAAATCAATGCTAAATTGACTCGGCTAAGGCAGTTCGGTTACGAGGTAATTGAAAAATGGGCTTGTGAATTTGAAAAACAGTTGAGTGATGAAGATGTCAAATATTTAAAAGCACATCCAATAACACAATATGCTCCATTAAATCCTCGCGATGCATTTTACGGAGGCCGTACAGGCAACACATACAACTATTACAAATGTAAAGAGGGGGAAAAAATCAAATACATAGATGTATGTTCTCTATACCCTTGGGTTTGTAAATACGGGAAATTTCCATTGAATCACCCCAAAGTTCACACCACCACCACCACCACCGATTGGTCTCAAGTGAATTTACAGAGCATCAATGGAGTTATTAAATGTAAAATAATTCCTCCAGAGCAATTGCTGCATCCGGTATTACCTGTAAAGCAAAATAATAAATTAATGTTTACATTGTGTATGACATGCAGTGAACAATTATCTCAAGAAGAGCAATGCGCCCACGATGATGATGAAAGAGCTCTGCACGGAACATGGATTATTGATGAAGTTTTGAAAGCAATAGAGAAAGGGTATAAGCTAGTAGATATTTTCGAAATATGGGAGTATTCGATGATGCAATATGATAAAATTGCGAAATCAGATGGCCTCTTCACTCAAATGATGAATAAATTCATTAAAATAAAACAGGAAGCATCAGGATGGCCGAATAAATGTGCAACAGAGGAAGATAAAAACAAATATATAGCTGATTTCCTATACAATGAAGATGTCAAACTAGATTTTGAAGAAATTTGCAACAACCCTGGAAAAAGATCTTTTGCTAAACTGATACTGAATTCGTTTTGGGGTAAATTCGGACAAAGAGAAAACCAGCAGAAAACATCAATAGTTAATAGTCCGTCTGAGTTATATCAGATGCTTACGAATCCAACCGTACTAGTCTGTCATATTCTCCCTATAAATGAGGAAAATATCGTAGTAAGTTGGCTGTATAAAGAAGAAGCAGCAGATACACTATCAACTGTAAATGTGTGTATTGCAGCTTATACAACCACGCAAGCTCGTCTAAAATTGTACAGTTACCTGGAACAGTTAGAAGATAGAGTACTATATTATGATACTGATTCCGTAATCTACATAAGTCGCGAAGGAGAACCTGACCCACCGACCGGTGAATTCATAGGCGATATGACTGACGAATTAGAGTGCTATGGTCAAGGAAGTTATATTACTGAATTTGTAAGTGGCGGACCGAAAAATTATGCTTACAAAGTCTACAGTACAAGAGATGACATCGAACAAATTGTGTGTAAAGTAAAAGGAATAAATCTAAATTATTCAGCATCGAAGAAGGTCAATTTTGAGACGATTAAGGAAGCTGTACTTAATGCTACGAACACGGATGATATAAAGATTATTTCGAGTAATATCCGTCGGACGCGAGAACATCAAATAATTACTGTTGCGGAAACAAAAACCTACAAACCCAAAGCAGAAAAACGTAGATTTCTTGGTGATCACAGTTCCCTGCCATATGGCTATAAAAGACTCAAATAAAAAACACCAATTTCATATTTCATTAAAAGAATCAAAAATGTTTTTTTATTTTATTTTCACTTAGTTTCCACTTATAAATTTGTTTAACAGGTAAACATTTTGCAGGGCGCAGCATTTACCGTGAAATGAACATTTTTTCTCATTGGGATAGAGACGCTTTAGTTCTTTAAATTTCGGACAGCCAATATCTTCAATGTCCATCACTTCAACATTTTCATCTTGTAGTATTTCCTTCATCCATTGAGCTTTTTCAGTTCCTTTGACGTACAAAAGAGTATTCCGGATTTTCTCCTGAAGATATTTTCTTACTGTTCGGAATTCTGTGAATCCTCCATCCCAAACTAAGCCGTGATGGTTTTCATACAACCAATTGGCTTGTCTTCTTAATGAGGGTGTTAACTGGTCAGAGCTGAATGGCGGCTTTACGATGAAATGATAATGATGACCACTGTGCAGTACTGCTATTTCCTTTGCAATAAACTGGTTGTTTGGTCCTTTGAATCCCTGCAGGTCGATAACAAAATACATTTTTACGAATGCGTACGCGTTTATTTACGGTAAAAAAAAATAGAAAAAAAAAGGACGTGTGTTTGCGATAAAAGCCAGCATTAAACTAAACTTATATTTCTCGTAAAACTGTCTGACTCAATGGATTGTAGTTTATAATGCGATCGTGTAACATTAAACAGTAGGCAGATGTATTAGCAGGTATTATTTTTGTTGTTGCTGTTTTGATTTCAATACGAATATCAATTGGGCCGTTTTTGATTATTTCGTTCTGGTGCCGGCAATCAATTACGAAAATTGTTGCTTGAGATTTAAAAGCATCTCTTGATAAGAGTGGTTCAGCAAAAAGGCGATTATAGTAGGTTTTTTGAAAATCACAATACATACTATATAATAAACTATAGTTATTTTTATCAAATGCCAAATTTAGATCTTCACATGGATAAGCATCGGAATTTAGATAAGCCTTTATATTTAAAATATCACAATGATCAAAATTAGTTACATTTCCTTTCAGTAAATTACGTTTGTTGGTTTGCAGAGCAAGTATAATGTAGCGTGGCTTCTCCATTTGAGAGGTTGTCTTTACATTCCAAATATGATGACTGACGCTGGGTAATGCAGGATATTCGTATAGATCCCAGTTGCGAAAAGCCAGCTTCATAGTTTGTCCATTATTAATATGTTTGTATAGTTTTAATTTGTAAGTATCAGAGAGTGTTATATGTGGAATTTTCCATTGTACTTTAAGCAAGTTTATCTTTGCTTTCTCATCCTCGTCAGCAATTAATGAATTATCATCTGTGCGTGCACGTGTTAGAATCAAATCATGACGGCCATTTGGTATAATTTTCTTATAGTCTTCAGCAAATCCCAGTAATTTATTTAGTGGCATGCAAAAATTAAAATAGATTCCATTAACATTGATTGAAGAATTAGGTGACCAGGATGCATTCAAAAGCATATCACTTTCATTTTTATTTAAAGAGAGATAGTTTTTAATTGTTGACGTAATGCCGACACTTCGATTACTATCAATTTCCACACCATTTAATTCATAACGAATTTCATCGAATAAGAAAGCTACTCCATTATTTACAAGTTTTGTTTTCGCAACGGCTGATCCATCAGTTTTCGACACAGTACCCTCAATATAAATGTAACTTTCTGAAGGCAAAATATTAAGATTTTGATGTTGGACACAAATTTGAATGATGTCATTTTTGTCGAAATTATTTAAATATGGCGAGTACGTATGATATTCCAATTTTGAGATACTCTCCTCAAATTTCGGTTCTTCAAAAATATTCAGCATGTCTTGTAGGTGTTTTGGTTTAGATTTTTAATCTGTAACCTAGTGATAATAGAAATTGCCGATTTTGTACAGCTAGTACTGATGTTTTCCTATCAGAACCTGATAGTATATTGAGAGGTTTAGTAATATCACCTACTCTTTTATAAGTTGAGGGGTACGATGGGTTATCATATAGTATCATTGTTGTGGTTTTAGATGCAATCGAATTGTTATCGTTTCGCTTCGAAAGTTTATAAGATTTCCGTCCTGATCTAAGAGATTCAATGTTATAGAACTTATCCTCTTAGCGCTCACTGGCAGATAGATGACATTGTGAGGAACTTCAACTATTTTATATCCCGGGCTTACATTAATAGAAAATTCATGCAGTATATGAGCAGGTCGATTGTTTATATATGTTTTATCAATTAAATTACATTCAATTCGCACAATATTCACTCTATTAATGTCAACATATAGGTCAGATTCATGCATAATATTGGGAACAAGTTTCTTCTTACTGAATCCCAAGAGCGAACCAATACTACGATGATGAGAAAAATCAATTTCCATATTGCTGTAAACTTCACATTTCAAAGTATTATTATTGGCTCTTAATTTAATTATAATTTTTTCAGCTCTATCCTCGTTGTGTAGCTTCAGAACCTCCTGAATTACATTATTAATATCCTCAATTTCGTAAGAACCTACTGGAAAAGTGATTTCATTGTTATCACCAAAATGAAACGAGTTATTAAATACATCCACATTAGGTATAGAATTGTAGGTCTGGAAGTCAACTAAACCGCAAACGTAATCAGTATTTAGGATTATTGGAGGAAAGTAATCGGCGGTGAGCGTAGAATTGTTTCCACTCAATGTAAGTGTTAACGACATTGCTATTGGAATAGAAATGAAACATATTTTGATTTTGTAGTATTTATTTATTTACATTTTGATCGAATAGGAACTTCAAACATAAATGACCACATATAAATGTATTAAAATTTTGACAATTATTATAATTGTACTGAATATTTTCACCCAAATATTTTACAACCTCTATAGGCGGTCTTAAATTACCAAAACTGTCAAAGTATTTTACAATATTTTTATTCTTAATATATGCTACCCAATGTGTCCCTGGTCCATGCTCATTGTCCAAGTTAATTACACCACATTCTCTATCAAGCGATCTTATAGGTAATTTATCTCTCATGTAAACACCACGAAAATAGGGTATATTGACTTTTCCGAATTTAATAATATCAATATTGGAGAGCGGATGATTGGGTAGCAAATTTAAAAGTTTTTTGAATCGTTCGGTTTGAGAAAAAGTCCAAATCCTTTTTTGTATGGTTGTAGATAAAGTCCCTTGCCCTTCTGAATTTGAACCCCTTCCATAGCTTGGTTGTGGCGTTTGTTCTCCTCCAACTGTTGCTTGGCTACCTTTGAAGCATTGATTGCCTTAACTAGTCCTGCAGCTCCCCCAGTTAGGGAACCAACCGCTGATAATCCAGCTAAGATCGGTAATAATGGTAGGAAACCTCCAATTTTTGGTAGCGGTATGACTCGGGGAATGGAAATGCTCTTCCGTTTATTTTTAGTAACCTTTTTAGCTGCTTGTAAAGCAGATATTGCAATTTCGTTTGGATCTTTACTTTTTGGATTTCTAATAGCGTTTCTAGCCTCCATAATGGCTATTTTAAATAATTTTTTATTCATTTTAAGTTTTTGTTTCCTTGCTCTGCTATGTTTAGATTTGCAACCCATACCGAATTTTGTTTTAGCTTTCATCATATTCGTAACCAATATGCTACTTAATTTCTCTGCTATTGATGAGTCTTTCGCTTTTACTCTATGCCAAGCCTTTTCAGTTAGAATTTTATCAGCAATATGTCGATCAGACAGGTTATTGTTTTTATTTGCATATACAATATCGTGTTCGCGACACGCTTCATCCAATAGATTCACTCCTCGATCTCCTCTAGCAAGACGTTCTTTCAGTTTAGTTCCAGGTCCACAGAAATTATACGAGGGAAGATGCAATTCAAAGGGTAACTTATCGATTAAGGAATTTACTAATCCACACCCCTTGAATGAATGTTTTGAAGTGATGGCTTTCACACTATAATCAATCATTTTATATCACTTTCTTGTTACACACATTGAGCATTTATGAATCTTTTGACAATAAAACATCACCTTTTATTATTATTAGCTTCATTCGGTAGTGGAATGAGGTTCATAAAACAACAACAAGGTAGTATTAAAGTTAAGAACTTTGATACTAAAATTAAAGAAAATGGAAAACATGGACAATTATTTCCTAATAGTATTCGTGGAATAATTGTGGGTCCATCAAACTGTGGAAAAACTAATGTTATGTTCAGTATTTTGCTTGACCCCAACGGTTTAAAGTTTGAAAACCTTTACATATATTCAAAGTCTTTGCATCAACCAAAGTATACCTACTTGAGAAAACTAATAAAGTCAATCAAGGGAATGGGGTACAATGAATTTTCGAATAATTCTGAAATAATCGCACCTTCTAAAGCAAAGCGAAATTCAATATTTATATTTGATGATGTAGCTTGTGATAAACAAAACAACATTCGAGAATATTTCTGCATGGGACGACATAACGATGTAGATAGTTTCTACCTGTGTCAATCTTATACGCATATACCAAAACATTTGATTCGAGACAATGCAAACTATATCATTGTTTTTAAGCAAGATGAACTTAATCTGAAACATATATACAACGATCATATAAATTCAAATATGACTTTCAAACAATTCAGAGATTTATGTACAACATGTTGGAGAGATGCATATGGTTTCTTGGCTATTAATAAAGACTTGAGTACAGATAAAGGACAATATAATAAATCATTTAAGGAAATTGTATCTATATAAAGCTACTCAGTCATTAATCAACCGCTTATATGATCATATCCAGATTGGAACAGCCCCAGTTTGTAACCGACCCTGTTTGTAACTGATCCTGTTTGTAATCGATCCAGTTCGTAACTGATCCTGTTTAAAACCGCTGTTTAAAGTTATTAAATATGGATGTTAATGAAAATATTCTTAAAGATCTTATAAAAACTAAAAGAGATTTGAGGAAAAAATATATGTTTCTCAAGACCGGGCAAATTATAAAAGAAAAGGAAATTGAAACTACTTTTAAACCAATAGTTGAACCCTTAAAAGAGATTGTTAAAAATGTCAAAAGTGTTTATAGTCGAAACACTGCTGCTGCTGCTGCTGCTGCTGTTGGTACTGAAATTGATAAAACAAAGCATCGACTACGACGACGTTTACAGCTCTCAAGTTCTCCAGAAACAATCAAACCCTCTCCAAAGGAAAGTTTTGACCTTTCATCTGCAGAATCAATTCAACTAACGGACAAAGATGTTTCATTTAGAACGCCTACGAATTTTAATACCGACGACCCCGATCAAAGTACTCCATTCAAACGATCATCGCCATCAGATTCGAATCTAGATAAGATCTATGGGCCATATTTTGATGTGCAGTCAAATTCAACAAAATTGGGTACATCAAGTTTTACAATTAATGAAAAGAGGAATTTCATCATTGGTGAAATCTTCTCTGGAACGGATGGTCTTTATGAATTAATTTTTCGGAAAATCCCCCGAAAAGATCGATATAGCAAAGAAGATTTGGATGAATATCTTAAGATATTACAAAAAACAAAAGCCCATTTAAAAAATTATGATAGTAACTCTCAAGTTAAAGGAAATAGAGGTTATAAGTATAAACATATTATTCAACCCTTACTTCAGAATGTTACAAACAAAATTGGGAAATCATACAACAATAACTTACCTGACATGACTTATTCTAATAATTCGATCGATTATGTGCACTGGGATAGCCCCAATGAGCTCGTCGATAGATTAAGACTTTTAATTGCATCTCAAAGGGCAGGAAACAATAATCTTCAAAATGAGATAAATTCAATCATAGAAGAACTACGCGAAGCAAACATCATATATTAACAGCAATCCTAAGCAGAGAATTCGTTAAAAGCAAAATGAACGTCGACAAGTTCGGAAGGAGTTTCAATCGAATTCACAATTCAACAACAACAACTGGTCCTCGAGGACCTCCTGGAGAAGGATTTAAGCTATCATCTGCTGGTGATTTTGATATAGAGGGAAAATGTCTGAATAATGTTGCAATGCCTAAAACATCACACCAAGCAGCCAACAAAGAATATTTAGATGATAATATTGATTTCCAAAATAAGACAACAATTATTCTTCAACAATATGTTGATAATAATTTTAAATCTCTCATGAGCGCGATAAATGATGACACTGAAATGGGTCTCAGGTTACACTCAGATGGGTACTATGATGTGAAACATAAAGCCTTGAAGAATATAAATAATCCTACCGATGCAAATGATGGTGCAACAAAAAACTATGTTGATAATCGTGTGCATGAACAATTTAAGAGCTCTCTCATTGGTATGGATGAAAAACTTGAAAAACATGACAAAATGTTGCGCACCTACATTGATGAACAAAGCTTAAATACACTCGAAATTGTGAACAAGCTTAGAAACTATTTCCTCAATATATTAGAGAAATATAATGAGAACATTGTAGACCTTAAAGAGAACGGTGTGAAATTTACTAGAAACGGAAATAACTTTCCACCAATTTAAAAGACATTTGAAATTCAGTTTGAAACTACATGCCAAGCATGAATACTCCTTTTATCTCGAAAGAAATTTTAAATTTCTTACTGAACAACAAACACAATATACTTGAGGAACATTACGAAGAGATCTTAAGATGTATTTCCTTTCTAAGCAAATTTGAAAACGTGGCTTGTGTGGAATCTATTTATGGTAATCATTACTTGAATTGCTCTTGGTCTTCGAATAAATGTACATTAGGCCCCGATACATGCTCATGTCATAGAATAGAATGGATGACGAATCGAATAAAAGCCCTACTAGTGTTCTATAAACGACTCAAATAAACAAAAAAATAAATAGTTACAGTTTGCAATTCAATTGAAAAGCATGTCCAATGTGAATAGTTGCACGATTTTCGGTGAAATCCTAATATTTTTAAAAACCTATCAACACATTCTACTTGCTGAACACTACAATGAGATACTTGAGTGCATTTCTTTTTTAAAAAACTTTGAGAACATATCCCGCACCACATCTAATAATGGATGTCATTTCGTCGCATGTCCCTGGTCATCAAATATCTGTAAAAATGGACCAGACACCTGTATTTGCTATATGATTGAAATTAAAATGAATAGAATTAAGAAATTAATGTCATTGTATGAAAGATTACAAACAAAGATAAAAAAATAAAAAATAAAAAAGGAAATAAGAATCTGTAGTTTCATTTTGCTTTGATGTTTGTATCTGATTCTATTTGGTATGATCCCGGTTCTGTAAAGATGAATTTCATCATAATGCGTAAGAATATAAAAATGCTGAGCTAATCATTTACTTTGTATATAATGTATTCACTGCTCGAGACAGTATATTAGTTTCGATTAATAAGCAAACAGATTAAGAGTGGATCAGACAGACGAAATGGATCGCAATCAAACAAATACACATAACATAAATCCAAAGGATAGTTTTTTAAAAAAAATTGAGTATGCTCTTAAAAGCAATCCATTTAAATTTGCATCATCATCAACATCATCCTCATCATCATCATCATTGGAACCTAAGCAGAGAGAGCAATCTTCTGTTAAGTATCAAAAGTTGAAAGAAGAAATGTAGGGCTCGAATAAAAATAAAAACAGATTATAAAAGAAGAAAAAGTTTTATTTCTTAATTCATTAGTATATAGGATGAGTAAACGGGCTGTTGTTGAGGAATTGCACAAAACTGCTCGAAGACACTTCGTCAGACGTCGAGTTGTCATTAGAGGATTCGATGACTTGTGGCAAGCAGATTTAGTAGAAATGATACCCTATAACAGCGATAACAATATGTATAACTATTTACTGACTGTAATTGATACCTTTTCAAAGTATGCATGGGCAGTTCCTTTGAAGAATAAGACTTCGAAATGCACTACAGAAGCTATGAAATCAATTTTCAATAGTTCCCAGCGAGTACCAAAAAATCTGCAAACTGATGATGGTAAGGAGTTTTTTAATAAAATCTTCCAAGATTTGATGAGACAGTACAAAATTAATCACTATTCAACGTATAGTTCATTGAAAGCATCAATTGTTGAACGATTCAATAGAACTCTCAAGGAGAAAATGTGGAAAGAATTCAGTTTTAATGGTAACTATAAATGGCTACCCATTCTAAAAGGGTTGCTCCACGCATACAATAACTCTACTCATAGAACAATAAAAATGAGACCAGTTGATGTGAATAAGAAAAATGCTGATAAACTTCTATCATCAGTTTACACTCACATTAAAATTGCTCCACGGAGAAAATTCAAATTTGGTGATCAAGTTCGAATAAGCAAGTTTAAACATGCATTTGAGAAAGGTTACACACCCAACTGGTCAACCGAAGTATTCACAATTAGAAAAGTTAACCTGACTAATCCTGCCACATATTTATTGAAAGACTTTCAAGGGCAATCCATCCAAGGTTGTTTCTACGAAATGGAACTACAAAAAACCATCCACTCTGATGTATTTCTGGTGGAAAATGTATTAAAAACTAAGGGTGATCAAGTGTATGTAAAGTGGCTTGGACTCTCAAACGATCATAATTCATGGATAAATAAAAGTCAGCTGTTAAAATAAAACAGTACCGAGCCTCTGATACAAAATCACTAACAACAACAACAAAGAAAAGCAACAAAAATAAAAATATTTAGTAATAAATAAAACAGCATTTAAAAAAAAAGTTCTATTGGTTTTTATTTATTTATATAAGATATAAGATATAGACCTCAAAAGACCACCCTCACATACAATGTGCCGTTGGATTTCAAGGGCATGGGCATGGTCCCAGATACTGGACTCGCTGGGGGGTCTGGTCATTTGGCTGACGCTGCAGCTTGGCTGCTTGGGACGGACGATGGACTGGTGTGGGAACGACGATTGTGCTGTGCCGTTGGATTTCAAGGGCATGGGCCAGATACTGGACTCGCTAAGGGTCTGGTCATTTGGCTGACGCTGCAGCTTGGGTGCCATGGGATGGCCGATGGATAAAAAATGTATAATCCATAGCAACCCTACAACATTTAACTTATCATGCAAAAACAAGAAATAAAAAAAATATGACGACACAAACCAAACCGAATGCAACGACAACAACAATCATACCCCATTCAAAACTCACATCTTCCCTCTCACTCTAACGCAGAATTCCCAGTCTCAATCGACCTAACTCCTACTTCTACCAATTTTGTGTTTTAATACCAAACGGTACATTTTTGTCCTTAAGCGAAGGAAGTATTTTTCCATAAATGTATTCATATTTTTTTTATAGTAAGTCCGCAAAACTTATTACAACAGTCTTATGCTCAGCTTAATATTGGCATCCTACTGCACACAATTATTGTGGTTCCATTCATTTGGTTGACATTGTTCAATAAATAGGTACGCAATATTCTACCAAGCGACATCATATCTCAAACATTTCGGTTGATTGCATTCGAAAACCTATTCCTGATGATGGTATTATAGCTCCGATCCAATGGTATAGGAGTTGGTCACCACTCATCAATGACAAAATGCCAATGCTTCCAAGTTGCAGTCGAATGGAGCCACAGCCCCTATACGGTGTCAACATGGAACGAAGTTCCAACATCAGATCAATGCACACATGTGACCCTATTAAAGGTATCCTCGCACCTCCTTGTTGTTTATATGACAAACAGTATATTCAGCCAGCACTCACGCTTCCCCCACCCAATCAGATCACAATGATGGCGTGGGATTTCACTACCTGGTCGACGAGACAGATAAACCACAATATCTGTTCAGTGGAGCGATTGATCCGCGAACTCCCGTAGAGTCGCACTTTAAACAGAACAAAAAAATGGTAGCAATTGAAGCAGAACTGCTGGGCGTGCTTAACATTCGAATGGCAATGATGAATTTAAAATCGGGATGCGACTGGCTGTGGTAAGTGATGAATCGAGGGATGGTTCGAATGCTCTGTTTGATATCTTTAGAGAAGCATTAGTGTATGACGATAAAGACGTTTTGAGTGGGAAGAACTAAATCATCGTCTAGTATGTGTAAGACTGCTATCTAATTTATTCTTACTTCAGAGGAACACTTCAAGTGGCTTTGCCAAGTGCATCCTTGGACTACATCCTAAGATATGGTTCCAGTGTCCTCTTTAGGTAATTAATTCTGATGTCAGAAATTTGAAATAATCAGGTGAGTAGTCCTACTGAGACTTTGCGCAGGACTTGATAAAATCAAATACGCCCTCAAAGTTCACCTCAAAATTGTAAGTGTCATCCCAGCCGTTGATTAGGTAGCCACTCGAAATATTACGAATTAATTTCGTTACCAGTTGGATGGTTTCACAATTATTCAGCAGAGTCCTTTTCAAACTGAATCACATTGGCCTTGTCTTGTGCACTCCAATAATAAGACCAGTAATATTCACTTAGACATACTTCATACCAGAAGCACCTTTGACATATCCGACAAAGATTCCTTAAACACTGTTCGACTGCAAATCCTTGCAATTACAAAGCCAGCGGTGCATCAATGCGGGAAGTTGAAGCTTTCTCTTTTTTGTTTTTTGTGGAATGATGAATATTTTTTTGTTATTTGTTTTGGTTCAGTTATCTTTGCAGTCAGTGTCCAGTGCCATTGCCCGACACAGATTGCCTAAAAGCGACGTTGCGAATCATCGTGCGATAACCAACCGGATGCCCGTTTCAATGGATTCTATTGTCCGGAAGGTACGCTGCGTCGGGATGATACGTGAACATCATTTAAAGGCTGCGTATTTGCCATGGTGGATTGCTTGCAACAGCCAAATATCTTACATACCTACGAACGTATTTGCTGTCAAGGGATATTGACATGACCGGTGGGCAGATGGATGGTTGTTTTGGTAAAGCGAAAATGGTTGAACGGAAGGAACGCATTTTTTCGGCAGCACATCATTCAACTCGTATCATAATATCATTTAAATAACCATCGCACTTCAGACGCCTTTCCAATTTAAAAGTCATAAACCAGCAGCACCATCCTTCGCTTTGGCATTGCTTCAATTCACGGCAGCACAGAGCCTAACATCTCGGATCATTATTTAAGAACAAACATAAAGTTAACATTTTGTGAACAAATATCTTCCACACTGCAGGAACTATAGCAGCAACTAAACCTGGCTACCATCCAATGGTAACACAATTGCAACTTTGGAATACCCAAGGATTCAATGGGTATTATATCCTTGGCAAGCAAATTTTACGAAACATGAAACATATCTAACATACGATAGAAAGAGAGAGATAAAGATAGATGGATAGAAAGTGAGATAGTCCTTAAGGGTAGCCATATGACTAGGACGACCCTTGCCGAAAAAGTTGCCATGAATAGATTTAAACAGACCGTAAATAGCCTGATAATGTTTCCTTCAATTTATTTCAATATTTGCCCACAAACACACACAACTGCTGGGGAGGAAATAAACCATTTTCGGTTAGCCAACTGGTTGGCAACGGAACAAAACCCCAGTTCGAAAATGTTGGGTACAGCACAGAAGGCAGAAGCTACCATAGCTAGAGAGCAGAGGCATACAGGATTAAACGCAAAAACTTTACTTGCTGCTGCTGCACGCCATTCTTATTCAACATGCATGCGCTACTTATTGGTGTTTGCCGGGTGTAAATTGAATGTGTACATTTTTTGTTTTAGAGTTGTGCAAGTCGAGAGTCTTGGCTCAAGTCCATCGAATTTGATTTTATGGACGAAGGATAACAACGTTAAAGCAACAAATATCAGCCTACATCAAGTAGTATTCCGGATTTAATTATTCGGCACTTAAGGGCTCATGATATGCGACTGCGGCTAATCCCATGTAATTCATATCCGTGCTAGTTTTTCACCGTGCTTTTCGTGTTATTCATAAATTTATAGAAAGTATCTAGATATAGCTAGCTGCATTTAAATTTGTTGTTGCCCAAATTTATTACGTCACGTTATTTTGTACAGAAGTGGAAGGAATTGCTGATTCACACGAGGATGACGATTATGGCACACCTGTTGGTGGAAATTAAACTCAATGGGTGAAACTGTTAGTGTTACCTGCTTACGCTCGTTGGGAATTATTGTAACAAAAAAGAATTAACAACAAACATAGGAAGCATATATACCTTGAAAGCAAACCATGGCAGCTTTTCTGAACCGACATTTATTAGACTTAATAGAAGCTAATAGAGTATAAATAAGTTCAAAACTAAAACTTAACCAAGTCTTAAGAACTCAGATTGGTGGGAAGTACTGCAGTGAAAATCGAACATGGTGACATTTAAGTTAACTATCAGCAGCAAACGGGATATTGGTTTGTTAGAGCCGAGACGAGAACAACCAAAGTTTCAAGGGTTAGAGTTGAAGGAAATCGAGTTGTAGAGAAACGCACAATCAAGAGAAACAGAATGAATACGATGTCAGCTTTATCTCTACGTTCTTACAGGGTATTCAAAAGTAAATGAGTTGTAGGCTGTTAATATAAGGAAGCAATATAAATGGCTCGCTCCAAGGTAGACCTCAAAGAGCTTAAATAGGCGGTTTTTTCGGAGGTTGCTACTACCATTCAGACACATAACATTGATGGACTTAGTTTTTCTACCTTTCGGCACTCACCGTGTCAGGCCCGAAAATCCCCCACCTGATGAGAGCAACGGCCGGACAAACGAAGAGAAAGTATTCTGCTGTATTATCGTCCATACCCTGCTTACGGTGAGGAGGATGGAGGACACAGGTAGTGGTATCGCTTAAGCCCTACACATTTAAGTGTTTAGCAAAAGCTTTGTGGCCCGAAAGAACGCCTACGAGCAGCCTACAGGCGAAAAGATGCAGACTTTTGCAAATGTCCCCGCGCAATTGTTTGCTCTGACTGCATCCATCGCAGTGACGCCACCAAAACTTGTGTTCACGAGAAACCCAAGTATAAATGGAAGACATGACGATAGACGCAGGCAGACCCAACGCAGGTTCGGGTCCTGAAAAAAGTTCCTCTGAATCTTGCCTAGCTGACTCATCCTAGATGAGCAATTCCCTGCGTGCCAATATGACCTGGGACCCAGGCAAGATTCACTGTATTCAGCCCTCCGATCAAATTCAGATAAATTCCAGCACTAACTTAGACGAGGTAAGAATGTTTAGCTGGGCTTTTAACGAGAGGCGATTTGTATAGCGCTCTGGTGACGTATGGGTTAGAGAATTTTTAGGACCACCTTTTAATAAAACCTAGTGACTATCTCATCAATATGAGAATGACAATTTTATTCCTTGTCATACAAAATGCCAAGGTCGCGAAGTGTATAAGGCATGCCAAGGTATAACGATAGACCAAGTAGGAAAACTATCATGATTTTAGAGGCTAGAGTCTTCCTGTAAGGAAATTAGTTTAAAAAATTTCGTATCATTGGCATATAGGTACCGGAAGAAGTGTTTGATTACCTCTTCTAAATCGTTTATAGTAAGACAAAGATAAGGTCGCACAAATATCTTCCTTGTGGAAAACCTGAAATAAGTAAAAAAGGGTTCGACAAGACGGAGATAACTGAAGTGCTAGCTTCCGCTTCTTTATTTTCTAGGATTTGAAGAACAGACACCGAAACAATTAAGACACTGTGTATATTCCAAAAAAAAAATGAGTGGCAACCGCCTATACATTTTGAACTCATTCTACAGTTATGCAATTTTTACATGTCGGTAGTTGTTTTAAAGGCAAACAAAGATCTATATAAAAAAAATTTATTTTCCTCGAAAAATGACGTTTTTATTCGGTCAAAATTCCTACAATTTTAAAATTTTCCAAAATTTCCATTATTCTTTGCAAAAAGTATTGAAATTACACCAAAAATATAAATGTTAAGGAATAGCCAAGTTCTCATATACAAAAATCGCTATTGCCCTACAAGTCAGACCCATAAAAAGTACTGAGAGTACGTGTGATATTTACTTACTTCTGCTGGTGATTTAAGCGACACTCCATAAGCCTCTAATAAGATTATAAAAATAAGTTAAGAGTCGCATCGGCGTCTTTCCAATCGCTCTTAATGATTCTTTAAGGGTCCGCACAAAATGTTCCGCTTGTCCAGTTGCATCATTTCCTTAGCATACATGCCTTAGAACGACAGTTGCCTTACCAATCTCCGCTTTGGATCGGATGCAGCTTTTTGGCAGACGACTCATCGCGCTATCGATTTGTTATCGTGCCTGGGAATTAGACGTATTTACATATTGTCGTGCCAGTTCCACTCATATATATAACTGTTACAACAAACTTCATTTCGTCCTCGTTCTGTGGCAGCTTAGTTGTCCGTATATGTTTTGTTATTAGCAGCAACGTGCATTTGCCTATAGCATCATCAGCATTTAAAGTAGCTGATCTCAGTTCTTCACAATAGCATTCACTTGATGGCACACGCCTTCTACCTTGTCAAACTCATCGGCAGGCATTATAACGCGTTAGCAGTCCCATGCTTAGTGGTTGGTCGGGACTTAATTGCATAATAATAGGCTATAAGCATCAGGGCCCAGCTCAGGCGGCATATTGTCATTACCAGAATCAAATAATGTTGTTAACGGTTTTTTCTTGGAGCTTGCTTTTTACAAGGTCTCAAGAATTGAAAAGAAAACATAACTTACTAAAATATTAGGCATTAACGGCCCATACCGGACCTAAAGCCTAGCTTCTCCAACAGGTGGAGCAGCGAATAAAACCTTTAAGTTGGTACGGGCCGGGATTTAAACCAGCGTCCCCTCGCTTAGTGATCCGACGCACTTACCCAATAAGCCACTGTAAACACTTAAGCGCACTACAAAGTTGTAAAGGAATTCAAGCCCCATTATTGGACCTTGAAAATATTCTCAACAGGCTATTCTTGGACTTATTTTTGGAAAAATAATTTGCGAACAGGAAATTACCTGCCGGAATGCGATTTTAACAGGGCATGCGTAGGTTCTAAGGAGTTACTTAAGCTCAGAGGTAGTTTCTGAAAACTTTCTGTGCACTTTCACTTCCAAAAATATTATCCTGCATATTTTCTAAAGAAGAAGAATTAAAGCATTATTCGCAGCTTGCATTCCAATGGATATCCATCTTCTTTCAAGAGTCTGTCAGATAGCCAATATTCGACTTCAATCTTGCGTGGCGAAGAACCTCCAATAATAGGTGGGACTAACTCTCTACCTGTGAAGCCGGTAGAAAAAGATTTTGTCAGAATTTGACGCAGACTACTCTAAAAAAAAAAACAGCGGATCTAAATATATATGTAAATAGAGGTCAGCGACGCAAGTAAAAAGCCACAAATATACGTGGAGCCCTTCTGGGCAACACAATCATCGACATTGCCCATCTATTCAACCCACCAACCCTACTTAGTTTTTTCTCAAGATATTCTTTCGTCGTGCTCTACCTTCATGGTTGTTATATGCTCATGCCTCGCTATTTGATACTTATAATATTTCTATAGCCGAAATGGTTTGATACTTTCATTGTTAGAACTTTTTGGCCACCCTCTTACTTCAGTTTTGTACATATTTTGGCGTAAAGGGCGCACACATTACCTAAAGCCTAGCTTCTCCTACCAATGTGTGTGCGAAGATATATTTTTCACATGAACAGAGGGGCCTACGGTTTAATGACGATTCCGAACGGCAAATTTATTTTTGAGAAGTTTCGCATGACATTTCTTACTCTTGGATGTTTGCCAGAGAGTTTGGGCAGCGTATAGAAAATTTAAGGTCCAACGGGCCGGGATTTGAACTAGTCACCCCTTTCTTAGTGATGCGACGCACTTACCCACTTAAGCGCACTACAAAGTTGTAAAGGAATGCAAGCCCCATTATTGGACCTTGAAAACATTCTCAACAGGCTATTCTTGGACTTATTTTTGGAAAAATAATTTGCGAACAGGAAATTACCTGCCAGAATGCGATTTTAACAGGGCATGCGTCGGTTCTAAGGAGTTACTTAAGCTCAGAGGTAGTTTCTGAAAACTTTCTGTGCACTTTCACTTCCAAAAATATTATCCTGCATATTTTCTAAAGAAGAAGAATTAAAGCATTATTCGCTTCCAATGCATATCCATCTTCTTTCAAGAGTCTGTCAGATAGCCAATATTCGACTTCAATCTTGCGTGGCGAAGAACCTCCAATAATAGGTGGGACTAACTCTCTACCTGTGAAGCCGGTAGAAAAAGATTTTGTCAGAATTTGACGCAGACTACTCTAAAAAAAACAGCGGATCTAAATATATATGTAAATAGAGGTCAGCGACGCAAGTAAAAAGCCACAAATATACGTGGAGCCCTTCTGGGCAACACAATCATCGACATTGCCCATCTATTCAACCAACCAACCCTACTTAGTTTTTTCTCAAGATATTCTTTCGTCGTGCTCTACCTTCATGGTTGTTATATGCTCATGCCTCACCTATTTGATACTTATAATATTTCTATAGCCGAAATGGTTTGATACTTTCATTGTTAGAACTTTTTGGCCACACATTACCTAAAGCCTAGCTTCTCCTACCAATGTGTGTGCGAAGATATATTTTTCACATGAACAGAGGGGCCTACGGTTTAATGACGATTCCGAACGGCAAATTTATTTTTGAGAAGTTTCGCATGACATTTCTTACTCTTGGATGTTTGCCAGAGAGGTTGGGCAGCGTATAGAAACTTTAAGGTCCAACGGGCCGGGATTTGAACTAGTCATCCCTTGCTTAGTGGTCCATGCACTTAACCACTGCAACCATATTTTTGTAAATTGGTATAATAGAGATATCTATTTTCGACAATTTTGTGAGTGATATTTTCACAGTGTGGAACAAAATTTATTATTAATTCCTATTCTTATGTATCGGAGAATAGCGATAACGAACCTCTTTCTAACAAACGACGACGCACTGAAACACTTTATTTCTTACCAACTTGGAAAAAGTGCAATGGCAGGTATGCTGGACAAATGCCGCATGCACACGGATTAAATGCCAGGATGCAGGAAAACATATTCGAATTGGTTTTAAGCATTATAAGGATGATTTGCGTGCATTTTCTGATTTTATTTGGTTATAACAAGCTACTACGAGAACTTCTTAAGATCCCAAAATGTACAGGAGTTTAGATGAAGATATAAGAGTCTCCATTGTGACAAACGTTATAATAATCGATCAGTTGACGAATCCATGATAAAGTATAACGGTCACCAACCAGCGAAATAATTCATCAAGTAGAAACCCATACGATTTGTGTACAACGACTGGGTGGTGGCAGGAGCTATTGGATTTTGTTATGCATTTGATTTCTACTGTGGAAAAACAGCTGCGAGTACTAAGAAACTTCTCGGTACTCGTGTAGTGAAAACTTTACTCCAAAAAACATACGGTGTATTTCGACAAATTTTTCAATAAATTCCTTAAATTCCTTAGATAATTTAAAATATTTTAAAAATATAACCTTTAGTTTTACTTTTGTCTGTCTGTCTGTTGAGTTCGCCGGTTGCACGACAAAAAATACACAGTCCTCACGGCATCCGTTCACTCTTCACTTATTCTTTTGATTGATTTGTAAATATTTCGCACATTCCTAGTTAAAAATGATCACTAATTATCAAGTTCTTCACTATTTACGAAAGTTCGCAAGACACAAACGGACAAATTTTTAACCTTAACAACAGCGAACATGGAAATAACACTGAGAAAGAAAATGGGGTTTGTGTTCTTTAGGTGGAACTCGTATCTTTAAAGAATATATGTGGAAAATCGAAGTATTATTCACTTCCTTATACATTTTGAGATCTTAAGAATTTGCCATTCCACCAGCGTTGCCTTCGCTTACCACCATTTGAGAACTGTCGCTGTCGACAAAATTCGTTAAATTGAAAACCCAATTATCCTCGCTTTTATAGAAGCGTAAAAAAAAACCACCTAATTGTTGTCTTGTATTAAAAATGCATACCGAAGTAACACTTCATTTGAATGACAAAAGATTAATTAAAATCGTATTAACGCTTACCTGTGGAAAAGTGTTTTCTCTAATTAAATAATAATTACATAGTTTATTAATTATTAATTACAACTAGAATCTGTACCATGTGTTACATATTTCTCAATCCACTAAGCGGCAACTTACCCTTTATTTTTTTTTTAAACGGATTAGTTTGTTGAAAACTAACCTTACAATTGGTCCGCAATGTTCGTGGAGAAGAGCAATAATCTATTTCAAATTCATCGATTCATCTGGAATTTTGTCGGGATAATGTTTTCGAAAATAACTCGTTCCTCGTGGTACCTCGTTTGGTCGATCATCTTCAACACTGTTGTCACCCTACTCTATCCAACTCATCTGATATTTGGTGTATTCGAAGTTCAGTCAACAGCTGATGTTTTTAAATTTCTTGCAATATTTTTCTCATGTCTCTCATGTTCAATTAAATTGGTCGTAATTTGGTATCACATGAGGGATTTTCATCGCATGGAAAGCATTTTTGACATTTTAGACAATCGCATTCATACCAACGAAGAGAAGGTGTACTTCAAAGATGTGCGCCAGAATTGTAAGACGATTCTGCGAATTTTCGGAGCAGTTTACATTGGTGCAGCGATATTCTCGGAGCTGGCAATAATGATTGAAAAAGAAAAGCATTTGTTGTATCCCGGGTGGTTTCCCATCGACTGGAGAGCGTCTAATCGGAATTTTTGGATCACAAACATGTACCAGTTTATTGGGGTGACATTGCAAATTGCCTGCAATTACTGCAGTGATACGTTGCCACCGATCTCCCTGGCAATGCTGTGTGGACATGTGAAGTTGCTTGCTTTGAGGGTATCAAAATTGGGCATGGATCCTGGAAAGGGACACAAGGAGAATAATTTGGAACTAAAGCTTTGTATCAAAGATCATGAGAACTTGATTGAGTAGGTTTTCGTTTTGAGATTCTATTTCAAATAAATTTCACGTACTTGTAGATTGTTTTACTGCATGCAGAGGATGCTGTCGAAGGGAACTTTCTTTCAGATGTTCGTAACCAGCGCGAATTTGTGTTGCACAATCATTTACTGCGTTTTCTTCGCCGATAACATCTTGGCGTACGTTTATTATATTGTTTATGGAATTTCGTTGGCTCTGGAGATATTTCCATGCTGCTACTATGGAAGTGAGTTCGAAGCCCAGTTTAAAGATCTGGCATATGCAATATTTTCCAGCAATTGGGTGGATCAGGACAGAGAATTTAAAAAGAACATTATTCTATTCTCCGAACGTTGCTTTCAGTCGACTACATTCGATTGTATGGGTCTTTTTCGAATACATTTGGATTCTTTTTATGTGACGATGAAGAGTGCGTACTCTTTGTTCGCTGTTATATTGCAGGCTAAGTAGATTAGTTTTTTGAGTGTTACGTTCACTTAAAACTCTTATCTTATTAAAAAGATCACGCTTTAGTAGTTGACAATCCACTCACTCCGTTTAATGCTTTTAAACTTTGAATAGATTCTTTATCCACTTGATAATAAAGTATTTTCTGCAACATAGGCTTTGTTTTATTTATCCATTAAGGCTTGTGTTAACACCCACATCCGTCCCCCAATGACAACCAATCAAACTTACTCGGGAATGCACACGTATTTCCATACATTTTATATAGACAGCGATACCATGGGATTTCACCGCTTTTGGGCCATTCAAAGATTTATTCGTTTTGATAGTGAAAACACGTGTGCTAAAGGGTTCGTAAGAAGCACCAATCATAAACCTTCGGTTGATGCACAACGCAAACCTGCACCTGTACATAATACATACAGCAATTAAGATCACACTCAAAACATAAATGTTAAAGAATAGCCAAGGTATTTATACAAAAATCACTTTTGCCTTACCAGTCAGGTACAAAAAGTACTGAAATCTAAAAAAGAACGCAAAGTTTGAATTGTTTAATTTCATAGCTCTAAATCTTTTGAGTGCAAAGTTAAAGAAAAGAGGCGGCTAGCACACAATCCTGATTGTAGAGCTTTTGGGGGCTGCATTAAAAGAAGTGGGCGGCTGCCACGCCCCCTGGACAGAAAATCAAAAATATTGGATTTTTCTCTGAGGTTTCTCCGCAAACCCTATTCCTGTGCAAAATTTCAAGCTTCTACGATGATTGGATGTGCTCCATAGTTTTGATGATCTGTCAGTGAGTCAGTGACTCAGTGGTTACGGTTTTGGCAAATTTTGGATGTCTCTAGCTTTGTTGTAAGCGAAGTTAGAGGGGGGGTCGAAATCGCTATGTGTAATCAAATGTGGTTCACGATTCTCAAACTTACATATTATACCAAAATATGTCTTACTACTATTGCTCGATATTGGTCCTTCTAATTGATCTTCCATGTATTCAGCGACTAAGCTTTTCATTATAGACTAATTCAAACAAATATAAATTTAAATAATTTAACCTCATAATTGGCTCATTATTACCATAATTTTTTGTGTGCCCCTCTGTATAAAAATACGTTTCTAACCCGCAGTGACTTTTGGGGATCAGATATATTTAAAAGAAAAATCAATTCTGGTGGACTAATATGATTATTAAGAATATCACGAATAAACATGACGGAAACAATAAGTAATTTTAATGCTATTTATATCTGGAAAGTCTTTACTATTACGTTTAAGGAAGCCTAACAAAAGAAAGAAAAAACCTTACAATATTGAAAAATTTCATGAACGACATTAAAAAAAAATATTAATAACGGCGGACCCAAATGACTGCTCTGTGGAACACCCGAAGGGCATATAGAACAAGCAAAGACTTAATTAACCGTATTTAGTAACAGGCGTGAAAACGGATTATTCCACAATATAATCCACATGGTCAGTAGCGTATCCCGTATTCCAGTATTCCTGCTATAGTGTCTCCTAAACTGTAGCTCTGTTTCTTATAAAATGAAATGCAAGCAGGCTTTCCTAAACCGCCAAACGCCCGTGTAAACAAGAAAGATTTGACAGCAATGAACACTTTTTGATAAAGAGAGGTGAAGGTTGCAATTCCAAGCCTTTGACGCACTGCTTTGCATACTAAGTTTTTTCCAGAATATCATGTATTTCGTTATTAACATAATAACCTTTATTAGGTCTTCGCCATTCACCTACATACATATATTTTTTTTCCTGTGTCTATATGAACTATTTATAAATTCCTTAAATAAAAAATTAATAATATCAAAAGTCTTTGACTCTGGATACATAAACCATGTGGACATGCCTCGGTAGAGTCCATTAGTGCGCATCTGCAGGTACACCAACTGCGGATTATCTACCCTCGACGTTAGACTTCAACAGGGCTTTGAATCAATGCAGGAAGTCGTAAGATGAGATATTAATTACCAACCCAGTAACCCTGTGCTGGCTATCTGGGCATGCTGATATTCCGGGAACCGAAGAATCGGACAAGCTCGCAAGATCGGGGTCGGTGATGAACGCATCACTGCCACTCGAAGAAATAAGCACACCGCTAAGCTTCATTGCACGAAAAATCGAAAACGAGTCCTTGAGTAGAACTAACCTATGTTGAACACAACTCTACGCGTGCAGACATACCAAAGAGCTATGGCCACCGGTGAACAATAAGAGATCAAAATTCATAATCGGACTTGTAACGGAAGCTGTCTCCCTCAAGCATTACAAAAAAATTCTTTAAAATGAAGATTGAAAAAAAACATAAGAAAAGGCTACAGTCCGCTTAGAGCGAACAGTATGATACCCTATCCCTATCCCTATATGCCCCAAAAAAAACCTTAAGAAGATGATGGATAGCATTTTATTTCATTCTATAAAATTTAGAAAAAAAAACATTTTTTGAAAAAACGCCCCCAAAAGGTAGGCGTGGCCAAAAACTTTGTATGGGCGATATATTGGAAAAAATATAGGTTAAATATCTTGTTAAACATTTTTTTTCGGTTTCTATGAAAATTTCGAAGAAAACAGCAGTTTAGTGAAAAACGCCCACAAAAAGTAGGCGTGGAAAAAAACTTTATATGACAAACTTATAAAGGCCTACATATCTTGTGAAGGTTATATCCCTCTATCTGTCCATCTGTAGCTTTAAATCGGTTTTTTCTAAATTGTGGGCGTGGCAGTGGGCGTATTCAAAAAAATTTTACACTTAACCATTTCGGAGCCCTAGGGAGTATGTGGTCCAAATTTCAGCTTTCTAGCTTGAATTTAAAGGCCTAAAAATTGCGTACGGACGGACGGACGGACGGACGGACGGACGGACGGACATTGCTAAATAGTCTTAGGATTTGGTCCTGATCATAAATATATATACTTTTATGGGTCTGCGACGAATATTAAGGGGTGTTACAAACTATGTGTCAAAATGAATATACCCTTAGGATAGGGGTATAAAAAGAGTATCTTCAAAGTGGAAGGCGATGTTAGCCCCAGTGACACCTCGAAATAACAGGACTTATCGAAGCATCCCCGAGGAGCTTGAAGGGTGTCACTGGGGCTAACATCGCCTTCCACTTTGAAGATACTCTTTTTTTTCAATCTTCATTTTAAAGAATTTTTTTGTAATGCTTGAGGGAGACAGCTTCCGTTACACAGGTGGCGCTGATAATGGCAATGATGTTGCTGCGGTGGTTCCTTCTAAATGTGTTAAATGACTACATCTGACTCAGTTGCGGATGCTATGGACGGGTGCCCGCGCTTATGTGTCGGCAGACGCTGATGTAAATCAGCCAAGTTCTGTCTCAGGTTACGTGGTGTGACACAAACTTTTGTCTCAGGCCACTAGGATCACTTAGTGCGACACTGAGGATGATATTTTGGCGGTTTTAAAGTGCGGCGGGGTATTTAGTTAATAGCTGGTCACAATTTTTGCTTTGCTTAAATTTAAGCTTTTGTTTCGATTTAAACTAGCACCACTACCAAAAAAAAAATATATCACGATATAGGCAAACACAGAAAAGAAGGAGTGATTTGTGGATTTCATCCACCACCGGCAGCTGCCAAAAATCAAAAGAGGAAGAGTCAAGCCTGCCCGCATGGATGAGAACTTTTCTTCTCCTCTATTTTCGTTAAGTTTTTTTTTTCTTTCTATTATTGAAACTTGGTATTTCATGTTTCGTTCAAATTGGCATAGCTTCCGCTCGGATGTGTCCGAAAGCTGTGATGCTCCGGGGAAAGTGAAATTTTATGTGCCTTTCACAGGCAATCTTATTGTAGGCTGTCCCCCACAGACTAAACTTGAAGGATTTCCAAGTATTAATGGTGATAAGGGTCTACATGCGGAACGGCTGGGCATAATTCACAACCGCTTTAGCAGAAACTACAGGGACTTTGAAGGAATTGAATCTGTTCTTCACCTGTTGCGAATGTCTGGGCTTAAAAAGCATAAGGTTAATGACGCTCGGCAGTTACTTCTATGATGAGCTGGAGACTGTAAGCAAAGTCGAGCTAAAACCCTTTCTCCGATTTGTATATAAACCAGAATGATTCTAAGAGAGCGTAACTTGACCCGCGACTACTTGTATACTTTCAGGTATTTTTGGTTTCAGGGATTGTACCCAAAAGGACACAATGGACCCCACATTCTGGTCTAAGTGAGCTGTAACTACCGTCTAGCATCTACCAACCTACCTACCTCCTACCTAGTATGACGTATATTGTGGTTGAAATGTTCTAAGGGAGAAATGTAACTAGCTAACTCGTTTGAGCACTTTTCGTGGAATTATCGATTGAAAAAACACAGGCGGAAGACATTGCGACGGGGACTAAGAGTGTCGAGCGTCATCGTGATGTCTCGATCGCTAATAAGTATCGCACGTTTTTGAATTCTGCCGAGTAGGTGGAAAATATGTACACGGAACAGATTTCTACATTTAGTTAAATTTAACCAGATAATCCCTTAAAAACTGATTTATTTATTCAATTTGACCTAATATCAATCACATTTGAAAATGGCTGACTTACGATATTTATCTCTATGGTGTCCTTATGCACCTTGTGGTGTATACGCTTTCGACCTTATGTCTTTGGCCAAAAATAATCATTTAAAGAAAATTTCTTTCCTCACCCATAAATATTTTATTTATTTTTATTTGATAAACAAACCAAAGTCCTACCTATATGATCACAACCACCATTCCATTATTTTCATATTTGGGACAAAGTAATAACAATTCCTTTTTGTTTGTTTTTTATTTCATTCCATCGATAGTAAAATTTTCTTTACAAAGAACCGTTATACTGATATTAAAATCATTCAATTGGAAAAATATAAATAAAATTCACGCTACTAAAAACCATGAACTGGAATTACAATTTCTTGCAAGAGGTTGCTGTGTACAATAAAAAAAAACCCTTCACCCATATTTAAGTAGAAACAGAAATCCTGTGGTAGAGATACAACAAACACAAGGAACAAGAATACGAACTGAGACTCCTACCCGCCCTTTTTGAAACCGAGTGCAAATTTCTATGAACACACACATGTTGCATTAAATTGTATATAGCTACTTAAATCAGTAGGTGTATAGCAAAGGTACCAACCTTTGCATATGCACAAAAGATATAAAATGCATTCATGGTTCATATAAATGTTGCTGCCTACAACAGATGCCGTAATATGTGGTAAGCGTAAAATCGATAAAAGATATAAAACACAGACACAAATCTGTAGAGAAGAAATGCAAAAAAACTACCAACCAACGAAATAGACAGCACATTGAAATCGAAAACACAGCTTTCGAGATATGTTTGTGCAAAATTGAATTTGCCAGGCAAAACTCGAAGATCTGAGGTGTTGTTATCTCAATCAATATTGGCAAAGCATCAGAAGTAGTTCAATTGTCTTTCTTCTTTTTTGTATTTTGAGGTTTCAAAGAAACTTGCTTTGATTCTTTACATCGATAAATAATTAAAAACGGAATTTATTTGCGGGAAACCTTTTTATGCTTTGAGGTGCTTAATTGAATAAAGTGGAGAAGGAGAAGAATCTGAGAAGAATTCCCACTTCCATACAAACATCCAAGAGGGTAGGTAAATGGTTTTTAAAAAGTTGAAAACAGGGTACATATTTACCATAATGAAGGGGTGCGAGCCATAAAGAGGTCGTCTGAATATCAACAGAATATGCTCGACACCTTTCTAGAAATGGAAGGTACTTTTAATAATGTCCACAATGAATAAATTCAAGAATCTCGCACCGATTCAGGTATGGAGGTCGTCTCCATGCCATAACAAGGATTATTCAGGCAAAACTACTTTCGCAATTAGACTTTGATGGTATTAAAGTGGTTGCGCATGCGGTTATACTGATATTGGGGAAGTTATTTTTTTTTAGAGAGTGATAGATAGGTACAGATACAGGTACTATGAAGTTAGTAATTTATTTGGTCTGGTGACAATCCTAGGTCCTTGATTAACCTTACGATTGTTGAGGCCGATCATTTGGCAATATCCTGAGGTGCTGTGAGTCCTTTGTTAAAGCATTTTGGATTATTGCAGGGCATTCGCATAAGATGTGTTCTGCCGTTTCAGGTTGTTCTAGGCAGACTCGATACACATCTGTAGAGCTTTATCCAATTTTCAAGAGACGATGGTTCAGGGCCAGTAAGGAAGTCAGTTACGATCTTAGCATCAAGTTTGCTTAAAAAGAGGATCTGAAGAGCTCGTTTGTTGTTGGCGTGGCCAATGAATTTTTTAGCATGGCGTAATCCTTGGATGGAGTAGCAATGGGATGTACGCATTTGATGTTCCCAAGTATTGAGTTCAACTTTCATATTACTGGTGGGTAGCCAATAGAAGGGCTCGCAGAGCGAGTACCTAGGAAAAATATGTCGCATCTGCCAGAGCCCCGCATTACCAGAGGAAGGGAATTATGAATAAAACTGAACCTGCCCAGAAATTCGGAGTTCGCAACTAGCGGCTCTTCTACCTATAACCATCCAGCCCTCGGCGTTGCTGTTCAACCACTGGCTTGGTACGGATGCCGAAGGGTTATATCACCTTTGTCCACCTGAGTAGGAGGCATGCGGATTTAGGACAGGAAGGGATAAGGGATAGGAACTGTTTGTACCTCGATTCTTAATGAATCACCACATACGATTGAATAGGCAAGGGTAAATTCTTGGCTAACTAATTAGGATTAGTCATTTCCCGTAAGCGCCCACGGGGATGACCAAAGAAGAGAACTTTTGCTCACCGGGGATGTTTCCTGACGTTATTAGTGAAATTAAGGAAGGGGCGCTGGGTAAAATTTGCGCTTGGGCCACAATCCTAAAATGTAATTCTGCTTCGAATGGTGTACTCAATTTGAAATATATATGACCTAGTAATTATATATTACACATTTTTAAATTCTAATACGGGGTTATATGCACAGTACACCCAGGTACCCTCATTTATATTGTTCTGATTTGTACAATTTATTTCGCGTTCGAACATGTTTAAACATAAATAATTGTGATACTGTGTTTCGTTATATTCCGGTTGAAAAGTTAAACCATTTCATAACATTGTGTCCCAAGGATGTGTAGTTTAGACATAGTGAGCAGATAATATCATATTGAAAACATGCGGAAAGAATCGCAAGTAAATCGGTCAACAACATTATGAACACTTGAGCATGAATATATTATATAAAAACAATGTTACCGCAATTTGTTGGATGAGTGTAGTGAATCTGACCCAGCCGACTATGTTCCATCTAACTATTAAGCACACGATACTAAATACTCGGACATTGACGGTAATGAAGTGATTCAGCAAGCTGAGAGCTTTGATTCGGATAATAACGATGCTAAAAATAATGATGAGAATAGCGGGACCAACGAGGCTGACCAAACAATGCCTGAGATAAACGTTGTGTTACCTGGAACGCCAATGGGCAGACAAACAAAATATGAAGATCGCACCGTATGGCTTACGAATCCCCCAAATAAATCCACCAGAACGCTTAGCCATGACATTGTTTGGGGCAGAAATGCTGCCGTTATCACAAATGTTCCATTTATTTTTTACCACCGATATGTGCACCATTATAGTTCGTAAAACTAATCGCAAGCCTGTGAGTGTTTATGCTGCCATGACTACGCTAGAGCCTAAAGTTTGGAGGCCTCTTACATTGCAGGAGCTCAATGGCTATTTTAGAACATTGATAACAGCTGGTGCTCACCATTCCAATAATGAACATTCTCTGGAGCTGTGGAACAGCATTGCCATTCTATCGCGCTACCATGAGCATTAATAGATTTTGGGCCATAAATCGTTTTAGCCGTTTCGACAACTACGTGACCCGGATGACAATAAAGCTGCCCCAATTCGAGATTTGTGGGACACAATGAACGTTAATCTCAAAAAGAATTATAGACTGTCAGAAAATATAACAATTGATGAGCAGCTTCTTCCGTACAGAGGTAGAACACAATTCACAAAGTACATACCATCGAAGCTAGCCAAATATGGTATGAAGGTTTGGTGGGCTTGTGGTTCAAGGACCTACTATCTTCTGAAAGTCGAAATTTACACAGGAAAACCTGTTAAAGGGGAAAATGTGATTAAACGATTGATTCGTCATTTTAAAGGATCCGGCCATAATATTTCAATGGAAAACTTTTTCACTTCTCTGGAACTCGCCGATTATTTTCTCAGAAAAAACTTATCGTTGGTTGGAACCTTATGTGCTAAAAATGCTTGCATCCCAAAAGATGTAGAAGTTGGGTTCATGGAAAATAAAACCATCGTTTGTTATGTTCCCAAAAAAGATAGGGCTGTTATACTTTTATCCACAATGTACCACTACAATGCCATATTGGAAAGAATGGTTGGCCAGTTGCGAAGTTTTATAATATACTCAACGTTTGAGTAAGCCGCTGTTAGAAAAGATAACCATCGAGAATTCCAACAAGAATTGGAAAAGTAGTTGTGCATGCCGAACATTCAAGAGAGATCAAAGAATCTCCTTATTAAACGCAATTTCGACACAAAAAATGGAATCGAAGCAATGCTTGGTGAGAACATACGTTCAAATACGCCTACATCACATGAACCAACTCGGATAACACCACGGGGGTCCGATGGACGTCTCAAAATTCAAGGATCTTGCCATGTCTGCCCGGGAGAAAAACAAAAACATATTAAAACATAGCTTTTGAACTAAATTAAATTTACTCTTGTACCTACATATTTTTATAACTTTGTACATTACTGTTATTATTATTTTTTATCCCAAACTATACAAACAGCTGACGAAATGTGTATTAATTTCTTATTGACACGAGGGTTAAATGTAAGTGGGAAACAAGTATTTTTAATCGATTTCAAATATTTTATGATTTAAGTTAGTGGGTTTAGTCATTGAATTGTTTTAGCTGTTTGTTATCTTTAAAGTCTAAGTTTATACTTCGCATCTTTTAACTTATAGTTGGTGATTGCAAATGTTTTTAAAAAATAGTGTTTTTAATGTAACAATTATAATATTTGTAAGGATTTGGTCCATGTTGTATAAAAAAGGCTTTTCAAACCATTGCCCAATTGTGTAAAATTACTTAACTGGTTCATTAAAACCATTCATAATCTACAAAATCCGTTTGGTTATGGGAACACTGAAATTTATTTTCATCCGAAAATCTATGATCAACTACAGTAATCAGGTTAATCAATTTAATTTTGATTGTTGTTCGATATTGTCTAAAGTAAAAGTACTCATATGCACACATAAAGCACTGCAGGAGTAAACGGATCAACCCTCCTCTTATCACACATTCTCGTTCTGTGTATGTACAATGGGGGCGGCCATTGCAGTTGATTTGCACTTAAAAGCCCATATAAGTGCAAATTATATCCGTAGAAACCAATGATGACTTGAGAAAAGTGAAGCGGAGGTAGATAGCCTTAAAAAGAGGTGGTAGAAAAGTGTTAGGAAAAAAAATTGCTATCTAAATAGTTCATTTATTTATTAAACAGAAAAGATTAAAACAAAAACATAAGGAAAGGCTACAGTCCGCTTGAGGCGAACAGTATGATACCCTTTCCATATCCCTATATGCCTCAAAGAAAAAAGCATTAAGAAGATGATGGATAGCATTTAATTTAGTTCTATTAATTAAAAAAAAAGTGTTTTTGAAAAGACGCCCCCAAAAATTGGGCGTGGTCAAAAACTTTGTATGGGCGATATGTTGGAAAAAATATTGGGTAAATATTTTGTTAAACATTTTTTTTCGCTTTCTGAGAAAATTTTCGAAGAAAACAGCATTTTAGTATGACAAACTTATAAAGGAGGGCAGTGCCTACATATCTTTTGAAGGTTATAGCACTCTATCTCTCTAACTTTAGCTTTAAAACGGTTTTTTCTAAATTGTGGGCGTGGCAGTGGGCGTAGTAAAAAAATGTTTACAATTAACCATGTCGGAGCCCTAGGGAATATGTAGTACAAATTTCAGCTTCCTAGCTTAATTTTAAAATGCCTAAAAATTGCGTACGGACGGACGGACGGATGGACATTTCTAGATAGTCTTAGGATTTGGTCCTGATCATAAATATATATACTTTTATGGGTCTACGACGAATATTAAGGGGTGTTACTATGTGTCAAAATTAGGATAGGGTATAAAAACAGGGAAATAAACTATTCGTTGTAATGCGTTGTTCGATGTTCGTTGCGTTGCGGAAAATACATAGTAAGGACCGTGACTGTTGGCATTTTCGAGCAATGACATTTTTAGGATCTAATTATTTTAATACCTTAAGTTTTTTATCTAAGAAGTCAAATCTTTCTTTAATTTGGATGCACAATTCAACATAATAGGTACACAAAACTTTACGTAATACCATTTGTTTAATCGAATTTTTAAGAAATATTATACGCGGGTAGCGATGTGTAAATGATGGTAGATTTCGAGTTAAGATTGATAGAACTCCCGAAAGTGTAAAAAGTGTTAGAAATACCACTTAAGTGGTTGAAACATCTGATTTTATATTTGAGGGTGAATTGAGAGACTCTCTCGAAGTTGACTATCTGCTTAATTCCTCATCTGGGTCTTAAACTTCATCCTCATCATCGGATTCATTCCACTTCATTTGCAAGTCCATCTTATTGCCTGATGAAGAAACATTTTGCCAAAAAAAAAATGAATGTGATAAGGTGTAGTATATGAAAGACATATCAGAAAATTCTAAAAGCCCATGTTTTCATACAACATGAACATTTATCGATAAATAAACTTGTTTAAACAAATTTATTTAAATATCTGTTTTAAGGTATATTAATATGTAAGGTGTCTGAATGGTAGTACAATGGACCTATAGTAGTATCTGAGCGCTCCATCGGATAGTAGCAAACTCCGACATTTAGTTTTTCATTTTCAACTTTAAGCTGATCTAGTTCCCTGTTTAGATCTTGTTACGCTTCGAACTAAGTTCATAAAATTTGTCCACAAAGCTTCCGTTGAGCTTCGGAGTAAGTATTTTAAAGCTCGTCGTATTAGGATTCCTTCTGGAGTTTGGATCCGACACATACCTCAATGGTAGCGATTTGGATACCCTTTCACTACCATTAAAAGGGTCAAGTCTGCCTCCGAAAAGTAATCTTCCGGGGTATTCAATCTTAGTATAAAAATTGGATTTTGGTCCTTTTCCGACGGGCATGCCTACCTAGAGTATATATTTTAACTCCTACTTGAAGGGAACAATTTTTAATTATAAAGAAAAAATTATTATCTATCGATCTGTTGAAATACTGCAAGTTACATCCAAAAGAAAATACGACAAATATATTCATAACAAATCGCTTCTGTCGCTTCATAAATTCATTCAAACATTAGACGACCGATCACTGTTACACCATTTGACTTTTATAAATAGCTTGCCTGAGTTTGACAAAAATTTCATTTGAGGTTTCACTTTAAAATCAAATCAATGCATAAGTAAATATAAGCGACTGGCATATCTGTGTATAAAAACAATTTGTATATCGCCAGCCATCGAATGTCGATTGCAGTTGATTGATGCATCTCGTCGAATATTGGTAATCGCAAATAGAAACCGCAAATCTGTGATTGGATTACAATGGCAGAATGATTAATTGTGCAGTTGCGGAGCACATGCATACGCCAAGTAGGTATGCTGCCAACTTCTGCCAATCCGCCCATACCCTCGATCGCATGCCATCGTCAACATAAATTCCAAATTGTATTCTCTAAATCCGATTTAATATCATCAATTGATTTTGAGCCCAAAGATACTTGCGAGAGCAATATGCATCTACTGTCTTCATCGAGAAAAGGATTGCCGCAAATATTTGATACAAACATTGCAAAATTAGTTCCACACATTCAGCTACGTGTGTGCATTGTACATATATGAAATCTGTTATTATAGTCAAATTAATTGCAGCGATTATATTTATGTAGAAATTCAATCCGTCAGGGAACACGTCGGGTAAGTGACAAACAAATAATATCCGGTGTCGGAAATGCAAACCCATAAATAATTATTGCAGTGATATATTTCAACGCTCTGTTGCCAAAGTGGTGCCGGGACACATTTATACCTATTTGTAGCTACAGGTCGAGCAATAATAATGAAAGTATTTCACGAGGTGTGAAATTCGGAATATATGGGCTTCGGCTGTGATTGAATAACAGATGGAGAAACGGTGGAAGGTGTGGATTTATTGACAATTTAAATGGTAAAATTGGTAAAAATAAGGAGGAACAATTTTATGTGTGCTTGCATTGTATTTGGAGTGAGGTCGTCCAAAGATGACAAGCACTTTGACCTAATGGTCCATTGTACTCTAGCAAGGCTGCCCAAAATGACAACAGAACAACTAGTACACATCGGAATTCGAGGTACTTAAACTCCCATTGGTTTTGGCGAAGCGAAGGAGGTCAGCTCAATTTTATTTAAATCGTCTTCGTACAGGAAATGTTTGCCGAGGGTATCCAGTCTGGTTCTTGCGAAAGCGGGGAAGTCACAGATGAAGTGAGACGCAAATTAGAGCTTTCAAGTCACATCTTCTCAGACCAAGCAGATATTTTGAGCTGCTAAGTTTGGGACAATCAATTAACATTTTTGAATGTCTGTATGATGACAAAAGCTGTGTACGTAAGCGCTCAGTAATTTTACTTCTGTGAGCAGATGAGCAGCACCCTATGGTCGGTTGTGGGCCGACAAAGGCCGATAACGAGCCTTGCCTTACCAGACCCGGTGTGTCCGGGTACCTAGGTTTCTTCTACAATGGAGATAACCGTAGAGCCATAGCAGGCTTTAATAACAGCTTGGCTATCTGAGCAAATGTATAAGGTAATGCCCTTAATCTTCTCCTTAGAAAGATATTTGTAGCAGCTCCATTCTTGGCGGTCAGGAAGGAGCACACGAAAACGGCGCAGTGCTCCTGCCCTGTAGCCAGGTAAATCATCCTGAACCTCGCACCTCCTGTTCCTTCACAGATACTGATCTGCCGTGCAATGAGCACGTACAAGCGGTACATGGCTTTTCTGGCTTCACTTACAGGAAAGAACTGCAAGGAAGAAGCAAAGCTAAACTTCCATAGCGGCGGTTTGAGTTCTTGTCCTTGCACACGCAAGGTTTTGAAGTTTAGTTAGATGTCTTCTGAGAGCATTGCATCTTGGCTACCAAACAACAGCGCCATACATGAGGTAAGGTCTAACAATGCACGTGTTTATCCAGTGAACAAGCTTGGGTTTAAGACTCCAGGTTCTATTGAACATTCTGCGGCACTGCCAGAGAATGTTTGTGGGCTTAGAGGTTCAAGCCTCTATGTGTTGCGCAAAAGAAACATTTGGGTCAAGAAAAACCTGAGTGCTGAAGAAAACTGGCCTCCTAGTGTTAGGTGTACCTCTTCTTGTTGAAAACAGCATCATCTCAGCTCTCGAAGGGTTGACTGACAGGCAACAGCTCCCAACTGTGTTCAGCGCCAAGAGCATGCGCTCACAGAGGTTTCGTTAGTTACTTCCGCTGACTACTATACAGACATTGTCATCGTATCCGATTGTAGGATGGCTCTCCCTGTCAAGCCTTCTGTATAAAGAGTCGGCAAGAAGATTCCCCAAAGTGGCGGAGAGTATTCTTCCTTGCGCAAAACCTTTTACAGCACGCACAGTTATGATGCAGCTGCCAAATCACCTGTTAGTTATCTACTTTTGAGCATTTCTAGGATCCATTCCACCAATGAAAATTCTGCAGAAAGACCCAAAAAGACAGCAGGAGAATACAACCCACGGTCGATTGCTTTACTAATTTTAACTGTGAGCTCCATCAACGCAGCCTCCGTAGATTTTCCTTTTTGAAATGCATGTTGGCTGCCGTGAATACCCAACGTAGAAGCCACCTACTCAACTCAATCTATTTTTTAAGGCCTTTAAGCAGAAATGATGAAAGACTGATAGTCCTGACGCTTGTTGGAAGATCGTAAGTGGCCTTCCCTGGATTGGCATTTAAGACCGCGTTAGCTCTTCTCCAAGCTATACAATCTTAGTGAGCAGTGGATACACAATATCTATACCTTTTTGCAGGAGTACAGGATAAATTCCACATGGACCGGCTGATTTGAAAGAAAGATAAGATAATTGCTCTCGTTCGCTTGTACCGACTTTCGCAGCAGCCTGCCACTGCTCACTAGGAGCTCTTCTGCAGATGGTGAATACAGTTCAATGGATTTTATTTGTACAAAAGAAGTTTTCATTTACATGTATTACCTGCAAAGCAGAGTGCTTATCTGCAGATGGTTAAGCATAAATTTAATAAGTTAACTTTGAAATGATTTAAGTTGAAAATATTTTTGTTTACAATTAGGATACAATTATAATAGTGTTTTTTAAAAAAAATTCTTTAGCTTTCTAATTCACAAAATAAAGTTCAATTAAATGTTTTTTTAATTCTTTTTTTCTTTTTTTGAAATTAGGAATTACTTTTAAAAATTGTGGCAGCGAGTTCACTAATTTAGGGACCGTGCATCGCAGCTCTCTATCACCATACGTGTTGTAAGCTTGTGGAACTTCAAGCAACCCTCTGGCTCGTCTTCGGGTGTTTTGTGGGTGGCTTATGGGTCGGGAAAACCTTTGGTCGTTCATATAGGTAAGCAATGTTGTCATCTGGAAAAGTGCCTTCACATATTAGATACCTTGACTTGGATTACTCTATCAGTCAGATAACTTTTGAGCCATCTTGCCAGCAAACCTCTCATTCCCAATTTGTTGAGACTTTCGACGAGTTTTTCGGGTGTCAAAGTATCAAAGGCTTTGCTGAAGTCTATAAATAGAACAAGGACGTAATGATTTTTATTTAGCCCCGCATTAACCACATTGGTAAACTCTCCCAGTAGCAATTGGGTGCTCTTGCATTTTTGAAATCCAAACTGGTTTGGGTGAATCACTCTGTGCTTCAACATGAAACAATTAAGACGTTTAACGACTATCTCTTCCAGACATTTTTCAACCGCTGGCAGAATTGAAATTGGCCTATAGTTTGCCGTGTCTTTTTTTATCCCTCCTTTGTATATTGGCCGTATTAAAGATGTTTTCATAAGCTTTGGTACATGACACTGACACAAACTAAGGTTTATAATCTTTGTGATTACAGGGGTGAGATACATTGCATTCAGTTTGAGATCGACTGGTCTTATGTTGTCTGCTCCAGGACTTTTTGTGTTGCTTAGTTGACACAATATCTCGTAAACTTCAGGTTCCGTTGCTTCCTCTATATAGATACTTTGTTGAAGTTCCCAGCTCTCATGGTAAGAGGTTTTAGTGTCACATGCATGCATAATACTCGCCGCTTGTTTCGAAAACCGCTCCGCGAATTCCTCCACAATGTCTTTTAAGCCCTTGGATTCGGACGCATTTGGAAAATTAATTTTGATAGTTTCATCTACTGAACGTTTCTTTCTTCCAAGCAGTTCGTTAACGATTCTCCACGTTTTCCTTGGGTCATTATTTGCATTTAAGAATTTTCGTTTGTAAAAATTAGCTTTTATCAATTGTATATTCTTGTTAACTATGTTTCGAAGTTTCTTGTATTCACTCTCAAACGTCTTACATCTGGGGTTGTTTTTCCACCTCCTGTATAACTCATCCCTTTGTTTGCACATTGGAATTATTTCTGGCGTGATCCATGGCTTATGTATAATACGAATACGTTACCTTCGGAGACCGTCGGTCTAGTTACAGTACCTCATGTTTAGAGTTGACATCCTTAGGTTTGTAACAGAACCTCTGCCAAGCTAATTGCTCGGCTTTCTAAATAAGAGGACCAATTAGCATCTTGGTTAGAATTCCTAGGTCTATTAAAAATCTTCCTCACCTTCTTCCTGAAATGGGATAGTGCAGTGTTTCACCAACCTCCCTCCTCCCTCTCAGGACAGGCGATATGGAGACACTTTTAATACTGCTGTGCAGCACTTTAGCGCCCATATTTTAATATCTGCCCTCGTAGAGCTGATGAGTAGTCATCCCAGTCGGTGCGCCGCACATTCCTGGTTTTCTTTCTCCGGAACCGGTCGGACCTTAGTTCAAAGGTAACATACCGATGATCAGAAGCAGCCTCCTTCTTTGATACTCGTCAGCAAGAAACCATACCTACTGCAAACTCCAGTAGAGGCGACCGTCACATCGACTACTGCTGCCTTAGTCTATGCCAAAGTAGGTAAGGTAGGCTCGTTGCCGTTGTTCAGTATATCACGCTGGTTGACAGCAAACAAGTTTAATAGAGAATCACCTCTACCATTCTCAGTGCTTACTGCACCGAACTAATTTCAATTTCCGTTTCTTCAAAATGAATAAGTCCTCATTCTGGCGTAGAATCATATTAAAACTACTACCTTCAAATCCCCATGTGAACTTTCGTACAAAATATTAGAAACCATTGCCGATCCTAATCCGCAATAACTTCGAATCGTGTCATGTCAAAATCCCTTTCAATTCACTCCATCACACACAGAAGCCGATGTGTGGGGGCTTATCGCACCGTGTCGATCTCCGTCGTCATCGAGACAATCCTATAGCCAAACATCCATAAACTCCAATCGTGTGTTTATTATTCTCTTCCTTTGCTGGCCCTTTCAAGTTTATATTACAATGGATGATTGCATGAAATTGGGACACCCTTCCATCCTTGCCGATACAAGCTGTGCCAAATCGCTTCATATTCTACACGGCGAACATATAATTCATATTCAACGTGTTGTACCCAATAAATCGATTCAGGTGCTAAGCGACGGCATAGAATGGAGGAAGATGCCATTCATGGTGGATACCTGCCTGGGTATTAGGAGACGACCAATCGCAACGAATCAGAAACTCACGTTACCTGCATCGCATGTCGAAGGGACTTATTCGTCGTCCTTAGTCATATATGTGGCGTAATCAAGAGATGTAGACAGCTGGGTTCATTTTGTGTGGATGTTTTTCCTGTTTATACCCTATCCTAAGGGTATATTAATTTTGACTCATAGTTTGTAACACCCCTTAATATTCGTGGTAGACCCAAAAAAGTTTATATAAGTTAACTCATTTTACGTTCGCAAAGCTAAAGATCGCTTCCCACGATTCGTCTACGAAATTCGCTGACAACATCCAGACAACATCCAGCGACCAGGTGCGCGGAACCCGAAACCTGCACGCGCTGACATCCAGCGCAGACCAGGCACCCGAACACGAAACCTGCACTATCAACATTCGACAATAGCCGCACTGAAACACGTATGTGTAATCTAATAACACGCCGAATATGTTAGGATAAGAAATAGTATTTAAGCTGTAGATTTTAAGTAAATATTGTTCAGTATTTTAAGAGGCAGAATCGCTGCCAGTTGGTAAATAAAGTTTTTTTTTAAATAAAACTAATGTAAAAGTAATTAATTTATATTTATGATCAGGACCAAATCCTAAGACTATCTAGCAATGTCCGTCCACCCGTCCGTACGCAACTTTTAGGCCTTTAATATTAAGCTAGGAAGCTGAAATTTCCCTAGCTTAAATTTTTTGGAATAGAGAGATAGAGTGTTACAACCTTCACAAGATATGTAGGCACTGTCCTCTTTTATAAGTTTGTCATATAAAGTAATTTGCCACGCCTACTTTTTGTGGGCGCTTTTAACTAAAATGCTGTTTTCTTCGAAGATTTTCATAGAAAGCGAAAAAAAACGTTTAACAAGATATTTACCCAATATTTTTTCCAACATATCACCCATAAAAAGTTCTTGGCCACGCCCACTTTTTAGAGGCGTTTTTTCAAAAAACTATTTTTATTTTTAAATTTAATAGAAGGAAATAAAATGCTATCCATCATCTTCTTAATGCTTTTTTCATTGGGCATATAGGGAAATGAATAGGGTATCATACTGTTCGCACCAAGCGGAAAAGCTAACAGCTTTCGTTATTTTTTTTTAATGTTTTGAATGAATTTGTTTAAATGACTCAATCATAATTTTGGTGGAACATGTGCCTAGCATTGCAAATAGGAAAGTGTTTTGAATGGAAGACCTGTGCTCATTGCAAGGATGATAATGATTTGCAAATAAATATGGTACTAACACTTTGGGTTGGTAGAAAATTCAGTAAACGGGCGGATAATTTGAGGAAAGGACCTAATACGTTTTACGCATGCAGGCAAGCACAAAAGCCACTTTGTTTCGGTAGACCGCATATTAATGTACAGCTGACAAACTGTTAACCTATGGAATCAGAGCTAAATGCTGGTGCTCACAAATAAATCTTAGTCGACCTCACTAATATATATAGAGATGTTATAATGCAAAGGTATTGGAAAAGCATGGCTATTTATGGGTATGATCTAGTAAGACCTTTATGATCGTCTGGAATAAAACAGTGAGGACAGCTTTACAATTAAGCTTAATACTTTTGTCTATCAAGTTATTACTTATTATTAATTATTTTCAAACAACCAAGATGCTATTAAAGCTTGTTTTGCTACTAGTCCTTACAGTACGGATGCAGTGTACACTAGCTCTTCAACGGACGTCGGACATGAACTACTACATTACAGCCCAAAACTACAGACGCAGCTGAAGCTTTGGAATATATTTTAAAAATGAGATACAGAATATGGTTAAATTGAAATTTGAATCTTCTGACTCCAAATAGGTTTTCCACGTAATAAATCAAGATAACTTTCATTACCGTTGGAATAGATGGGTTTTCCCCGATGTCCTGTATTTGGTTCTAGTTTTGATTTGTTTTCTTTAACTTAAATTAGAATATTTAAATTACAATCTTAGGAATGAGGGCAGTGCCTGTGAAGGTTGTAACATTATATCTCTTTAACTTTAGCTGTTAAATGTTTTTTGTTTTTTTCTAAAATGTGGGCGTATCAAAATTTTTTTTACACTTAACCATTTCAGAACTCTAAGTCCAATGGTCCAAATTTCTTTCTTTTAGCTTTAATTTAAAGGCCTAAAAATTGCGTACATACGGATGGGCATTGCTTAATAGTTTTAAGTTTTGATACTGATTATACAAATACGTATGCACTTTAAGGGGTATACGACGAGTATTAAGGCCTGTTACAGACTATGTTGCAAAATTAATAAGCTGCCCTTAGGATAGGGAATAACAAATTTATGGAAAAACCAAACGCCACGCTGCCACTTGAAAACGAGTTTGCAATGTATAACACTCAAAATGCATGCAAACATTCACATATAGAAGATAATATACGTTACACGTCATTTCTTTTTTTTTCATTTTCCATCGGCAATACAAACAAAAGTGGTTGTAAATAGGTTAAATTGCCAAATTAAATTTTTGGAATAATTAAAATGGGAATATATGTAACTGATCCACGAAGATACAAAATACATACGAAAACTGATTAAAATACTTAAGATCCAACCTTTCATGAAAATTATTTGCAATTTAAATACATTGGGCTTCATTGTGTACTGTTCAAAAAATGGACACTTGTAAGGTTCCTATACATCTGCGCAATTATGCCAGAATGGTTACGATGTCGATAGCGACAGCTTCTTGTCGAACCATCAAGACATAGCTATTCTTTAAAAATATTTCTCTATCAAAAAAAAAAAAAAGTTTTAAATTAGAACCAAACAAAAAGTCCTATAAATTCATTTTATAAATCAAAAGCCAGATTTTAGGATCTTAAACTAAACTAAGAACATCAGGAAAGACTACAGTCCACTTGGGGCGAACAGTATCTATCCCTTTCCGTATCTATCTTCAACCCAACGAAAAATCGTTACATATGAAATTTAAAAAAAATAAATTAAAAAACCCCCACTAAAAGTGGGCATGGCAAAATCTTTTTATTGGATATATAAAGCTATTTTGCGCAACTTAATTTGACATTTCTCTATTTCAGTGTTTGACAAATTCAACCACGGAGAGGAACACATTTGAGCCGCGTGTTAAGATTGCTGCAGTGGATTCGTTAACAAGCTGAATTGCTGCATTTGGCCCAATGATAATACACGAGTGATTGTGTAAAAAAATGAATAGGCCCTTAGGATAGGGTATAAATAGGATTAAATAAATTGCCAATGAATGTAGGTTTTAAAATTATTGAATTTTTTAAATACTGCAAATTATGACCATCATCGCCTCTTCCCATGGAAGTTTGCTTATATGTATATCTTTTAATAATAAGACAAGTTCAAGACATATGGTTGCAGACATGGAGCACATTTTCCTACTACAACTCGGATTTGTTTCTGGTCACTTTACTATGACTTTATAACCAATTTGTGTAGATATATACTCCATCGAACATGGTGTAGGGGTTGATGTCCTTTGTGCAGATTTTTTTAAGAGCTTAGGACAGAATTAAGCCTCGTTCTGATGTTATCATAGCATCCTCGGGTAATTCAAGGGGCTTGCCAATGCATTTACTGTAAACGGAATTTCTCAACGATTTAAGTCCCGATATACACATACGTGTTTTTTTTACCAATTTGCTCGCACTTATAAGAAGCTGTTTTTTGTAATAAATTGTTTTTAACAGTGCTCCGAACTGCCTTGAGACGAAGGTCTTAATTTTTACCATCAACCACATAGGAAAAACTTGTCTTAGCTGAGACTATAACTCAACTCAATTAATTTAACAACCTCTGTTGCCGTCATATTGATTTTAGCTCAAGTCGCGATTGATTTAAGTAAATTCCTCTCGAAATTGAAAATGCTAAGCTTATTTCAATCATGGCGAAATAATTTTTTTTAATTTATTTTAAATAAAATATATATTAACTGATAGCAAATTTAAATTATCTTAAAAAAATGTGCATTGACCAAACCACATGCTGAGACATTTATCAGATTTAAGCGCCCCCTACCGATGTGTACTATTTCAACAAGAACAAAAAAAAATAGAAATAAACTGAGTTTTTATTGTGAAGATAAAAAACACAACATATTAAAATTTCTCAAGCATTTACCAAATGCGTTCTCTTTTGTTTTAAATACTTTGTAAACAATTTGATAAATAAAAAATTAAGTTAAAAAGCGAACCAAAAATTAAAAACAAAACTATTACCAAAGAATTTATTGTGTTGAAATAAATTTGCATACTCAAATGTAAACTGCATTTAAAATGCAATCGCAACCACTCAATCACTCATCCACAATTCACCCTTTAAATATGTAAATACCTGCAGGTGATAAAAATCAATTCAAGAACTCATCAACCGAAAGTGAAAACCCGATATCCCTGTCACCCACATATGTAAACCCAGACGTGCTTAAATAATACGAAAAGTACCAACAAACAAAGTGATTACTCGTAAAAGTACCCAAAATCGCAGACGAAAACAAAATGAAATTATTTAAAATGAAACTATATCCTTTTTGTTCACCAACAAACACTCCCTCCGACTGTCACATTTTATTTCAAAACAATAATAATACCAACTCATAAAAATCGAAAGGTGTGATACAATAACACAAAATTGCACAAAAATAGATAAATATTAGGAATTTTCGTAACAATTTTCCAACTTCGTCTGCTTTCTTTCGGTTAAAAAAATCTGAGAAGAAAAAACTTCTTCCTATAATTTCTTCCTTGCTGTTGGAATCCAGTTTCTCCTACATCAGCAGGAGGTGGACTCATAGCGGAGCTTTTCGTGCTCTTTCGCGCACTTGCATTCAATTCAAAATAAAACGAAAAAAAACTCCCAACACAAACTCGGAAAATAATGCAAAAAGTAGGAAGTGCAACACATTCCATATTGACCCATTCATAGATACGTTTATAGCCAACTCAATAAGGAGGAACAAAAAAAATTCTATGAAATGAAGAAAAGCCTATGCGCTTTCTCACAAACAACGCAAGCGCTCTCTCCCATATTTGTCCCCTCATATTCAATGGCCTGCCCAAAAAAACAATATTCCCATGGTAGGTGGTGCGGTAGGCTGCTAAAAAGCTTTCCATCCTTCGCGAGAGAATCAAAATCATCATTTGCACACGTGGATACAATGATTTCCCTTTCCGGCTACACTGATTCCTGCCAGAGAGGTGAACGTTTCCATCACAGAGCGAAAGAGACAAAAATTAAAATACGCCAAAATAAAAGCTCAAAACCAATGACGTCACTTCTTGTCTATTCCGCCATCCACTGTTATCCTTAAAATACCAACAACTCCACTTCTGAGTTGAGTCACACAGAAAAGCATACGAATCACTTTGGTCAGTACTGTGGCAAAAGCCGTTGAATCAAGTTTTCCGTGTTTGTTATTCTGTACTAATTTTTGCGAATTTTCGTCGTGAGAATTTTCCAAAAAAAAACAAAAAAAAAATTAAAATCGCACATTTTATTTTTTAGTTCGTTAATTGAAATTTATTTCAAAAAAAATAAAAATAAATCCCTCTCCTCGACTTTAAGTCCTTTAAGTGTTTCTTCCCTACTTCGAATCAGCGGTGATAAAAATTAAAAAAAAAAAAAAAATCTATTTGTATATATAAATTGTGTAAGAATAAATGTTTGTGTCTCCCGTAAAATCGTAAAATCCTAATTTATTTCTGTTACCCGATTTAAATGTTCGACATAGAAATTAAGTAAAAAAAAATAAATACTCGCATTTAAAGATGATTTCAACTTAAAAAAAAAAATCAAAATTTGTGTCCTTATTCGTCACACACCTGCAGAAAATAAATAAATGTAGACAAACGTGCGAAACTTATACAGTTTTTAGTTCACAATTTAGGTGTACTATTTGTTTGCAATTTATTAAAAAAAAAATATCAATTATATACAAATAAATAAATAAATAAAAAAAAATAAAACCGACCTTATAGAATTAAATATATATTTAACCTGTTGTTATCATCGATTTCACGCTGACGTAGCACACGGCAACTAACCACATGCCTTCGAAAATTGTACTCTCGAAATAATCGGGTGTTTCTGTTTTTTTTTTTTGCTTTTTTTTATATTTTCTCGTCTTAGTCCTGTCTTCTTCTGTACACGCGTTTGATGTTTTTATATTTAATTCGAGGCGAAAAAAAAACGTGTTCGAAAAAAAACTGAATGTAACTAAAGTTAGATCAGTTGAAAGGACTCCGCATAATACTCATAGCACACCGAACATTCCTCAACCCAACTTTGCCGCCCCCCTTCACCATGAGTGTATAAACTTGGTAAAGTAAAATTTTAAACGCCTTCTGTTATCCACGTGACCAAAAAAACCCACAAAATAATTCTTTCAATCCCCATTGTCTGTATTTCGGTCTCTCCGCGGTTACATCTTCACCAAAATTTCCCTAATCGAAGGATATAACTAATAAAAAAAAACAATCTTTATATTATACACGATGAAGATTAATTACTCGTTTTTGTTTTTATCTGGTGATATACATTCTCCATATCCTGTAAAGGAAAAAATAAGAAAAAATCCCCCAACCAGCTGGTTTATGTTTTATGGGTGCAAGGACTCGTGTTTCGCTCTCGCCGGTAAGGTTTATGTATTCGTCGTAGATTATATGTGCGTGATAAATCGTTTCTATTCAATAAAAAAAATAATTTAAAATATCATATAAAAATTAAATAATCGTTCAGGACTTTGAAGTGCCTCATTGAATGCTTCAAAAATTAGCCTTTATAACCCCCAACAAAAAAAATAATTAGTTTAAGTTAAAATATATAAAAAGAAAAAAAAAATATCAGTGAAGTGAATTTCCATGGTCTGTAAGTGATAAAAATAAAAATAAAATTAAATTTATTTTAGTAAAAGTGAAATTCTTATAAAATTTAAATTTAAAGTGCTAGTGCTGCTTCGGTCTCGTCACCCAAGGATAACAAAAATTAAATACATTTTTTTCTCTCTCTTCTGCAAAACAATTTATGTTAGTTCCTGTAAGTTCCACCACATGTTGTTATCCTTAAAGCTTATGTTTATGTATCCTAGCTATACAATATTTTTGTGTCACAATTTTTGTTTTATTCTTTAAACATAACATAAGTAGATATATACTATATACCATCTACCTATCTACCTACCCACCTGAAAGCATCGCGTTTCCCTCTCATTACAAATGAGCCACATTTAGGAGCTTTCTACATTCTGTATCCTTACATCGCACCCTCTTTAGTTGTCTTGTTCTTCTTTGAGCCACGAGATGATGATTATGATAATAATAATAATATCATCCTTATCCAGGAGGAGTCGCGCAAAAACACTGTGTTGTGCTTCCTTTGCAAAGGGATTTTTTTTTCTCTTATTTTTTGCTTGAATTGCGTGCCACATTTGCACAGACATCGTTATACCTAACTCCACCAGTCCCATTCTTCTTCTTTTGATACCAAAAAAAAAAAGGAATCATATAATATTGACGCGCCGCGCGAAAATGCAAGTTTGTGCACGGAATACGCAAATACTCAGTCACCCACTCACAAATACCAAGTCAAAGTTATCGTTCTCTCTCCTGCTGTACACCGTCGAGCATTCGGAATACAGGGTGACCCATTTGCGCCCTAATAAAAATCACCCCACCAAAGATAGGAGCTGAGAGAATGCGAGAAAGAGACAGATCGAGAGTGACATGGAAGGAAATCCGATAACTTGTTGATTCTCTTTGCTTGTATGTGAGTGAGTGGTAGGTATGCATTTTCAGGACTTGATTTTCTGCAAGTTAAAGTATCTACAGGTAAACTCCAAATTTAAGAAAAAAAAAAAGAATATACAAATGGACCTAATGAACTATTTAGTGCAATTTTTGTTCCCTTCATTTAAGAGGATTGTATTTTTTTCATGCTTTTGCTATTGCTGAGTTCAAAAGGACTCAAGCCAGTTCATCTACCTCTCGAAAATGTACACAGGCATTATCTTTGTTTTATGCAAAATTATAATGCTTTCTTTATTTTTATATTTTCTCTCTCTTTCTCTCTGGGGTACCTAATACGCATCTAAGAATGGTGTTGGTGGTGGCTAAGCCATTACTGTTAATACATGAACATTATGATGTCTGCAGCTGGGTTATAGTGGTTCATGTTGTGGATTGACCTTGAGTGTAACCTTTTTTTTTTGCTTTTGTTGGTTGGGGCTGTGACATGAGTAATGTTCAAATGGTATTGAATCGTTTGATCATTTGGGTAAATAAATATCTTTGTTTAAATTGGTTTTCTTTTAATTTCAATACCGCCTTGGGACAAGCGATTTGTTGTTCGAAATGATTTTGTGTTTTATTTGAATTTCACTTGCAAAAAGGGACCAAATATTTTTTAATATTTGTACAGATTAAAGTTTCGCTACATATATTCAATTGCGATACATTTGTCTGCACAGAATGAGCTAAACAAGAGCTAGTGCTCCTTTTGGTAATTTAAAGTTAACGGAAATCAAAGGAATAAAATCGGAAAAATTATCTCGAACTTAAGTTTTACAAATATTTTATAGATTTCAATAATTTGATTACTAAAGGCATTTTAAAACAATGACTCAGATTCTATTTTAATATCGAAATTACAGCTTTAAATGATTGAGCAACATTTGTTCAATGCTTTAACCGCTCATGGGACTCCATCTATACGTAAGAGCTTATGAATTAACTGTCAGGCAGATGCCTGAAGCTAGTGTTTAAGTATATTAACTCTGGGGTATATGCAATAGTATTTGGTGAAAATTTAAAATTTTGAAAATGAAAAAAAAAATAGAAAAAGTCATTTCCTCACAAAAATTTCTTTACAGAAAATCATTACAGAAATCTTTACATCTTAGAATAAGTCATTTTAAGCAAAAAAAAAATATTAAGCAAACAATTTTAGCTTAATGGAAACCTCCGCCGATGCATCGCTCGTAACCTTAGACTAGGAGAAATGTAAAAGCTTCTGGATGGAAAATAATGAGCTCCGCATTAAGCTTAGTAAAATCGAACAACTCTACCAAGACAAATAGATCAGCTTGAATTCGAGAACAAAGCACTATCTAAGCTCAATCTGAATGTAAAACCATAACACCAGTTCATCGCGCTGACTTCACAAAAAGAAGCTAGCACGTGGAACAGATCTAAAGACAAAAACTGTGACCAAAAAAATGGAAATCCGGATCCTCACCAGTAATCGAGGTCAAACAAAATCCACGAAAGAAAGCCCCTTCATAGGGTATCCCTTTCGCACCCAATTAACATTGTTGGAGTCACGGATTATAAAAAGGTATTGAATAACATTTAAAAAATGTACGTTACCGATTCCGAAATATACCGTGCAGTTTCACAAAACCTGAATTCCGATAAAATACAATGGTACGAAAAACAAAATAAGTCAGAATGACCAAATCGAGTAATAGCCGCAAGTATGCTTCTATCTTCGTGCTGCACTTCCTTAAAATGACAGCATTGAAAGTCAAAAAACTGAAATCGTAGTCGATGGTGGACTTTCGCTGTTCATGTTAACCTTTGAAAAGTCGTAAAATATTGAAATAGTTTACGTATTTAGAAATATACTCAATATTGTAGTTAAAATTGATCCGGTGCGACAAAGGACAAGATACGTACCTCAGTATAAGCGTTGACAAGGCTACAATAAGTGAAGCGCGTTGCGTTAAATGCGCTCTTTGCAAGAGTGTGGTCTAAATGGAAACGACTAAGAAATTGTGGCGGTTGCGAAGTATCTAGAGAGGTATTGTGTCGCTCGCAACAATAAGGGGTGAAGTTGAACCAGTCGAACGACGCAGAAAGGGCAAGAAACTGTACCAAGAAAGACTTATAATGGAAGAGTCAATTAAGTCGCAAGAAAGGGAAAGTCATTTACTCTACCACAGACATACGCTGGAATCGCGTTGCAAGCGAACCTGTAAAGCGATTCCGTTGCTCAAGCTTTCTCCTCAATTCTTGCAAGACTTAAAGAACAGAGTCGATTAAACAAACGCATGTTTGAAATGTCATCTTGGGATAATGTTCATAACTTTAAAAAGAGACGTTTGGGCTCTCCATCACTTTTTTTGTTTTTACTTTGGGTAATTCTCTGTAGGTTAAATTGTGGAATTCCATTTGCGATTCTCAAAGGTTTCAATTACTTCAATTTCGAGTAAAATTTGAATTCTACAAATTCGTCAAAACTTTTTATCCCAGATTAAGAGCTTGCACTGAATGGATTATTGTTTATCTTACTCCACATTGGATAGGTATTATTTCCCATGTAGGTAGAATTTTCCCTCTAAACGAATGCTATTAGCACATATTAAATGTTCTTCCGGCACAACAGAGCTTTGACTGACATCATAACTTATTCAACGCACTCAAGTCCATCCTTCTACGTCTTTAATCGATATTTTCCTTTAACTATCAGTTCCTTGTAACAAATTATCTTTATTCCTGTTCAGGGGTTCATATTAATTATTAGAGTTGCAATTGAGATTGAATTCTTGGAAGCATTGGCTTTTCTTAAAATTGCAATTTGGGATGAATTGAACGGTTTCTTTTAATTTGTATTTACCTATGCTTCCCTGATGGCGATTTGAATGCTACCGCCGATACGATTGCATTGGTATGGAACGCTTTACCCCTAACAGGATAAAGAGTATGAAACCAAAGGATTACGCGTGGTGTGACTTGAGCTATCGATCTTATAAAGCCAGATAATGAAATATATTGAATCCCAAAAACTTCTTTATTGTCGCTCATAAGGTCCATCTTATCTAACCAAAAGGTGAAATCCATCTATTCACCGTGGTGGTAAAAGTAAGGACGTTGCGCTTGATATTTTAAAGGCAAAGACAGAGTTTAGTATCAATCTCCTTTGTCGAACACGCGTCCAATTGGGATCGTTACCTTTCGGACTGTTCAATTCAAATTGTTTTGGATGGATTCAAGTTTAAAATCCACCCAAATGGCATGCCCCAAGGCTATTTTTTACCTCCGGCTCTCTTTCTCATTGATCTTCTGCCCGGTGAAACAATTACATATTTGAAGCTAGTTGAAAGAATTCCAATAAGACGTATTGGCAATCGTCGGCCTGTTTCTGTTTTTTTTTTAAGTACTTAAAACCAGTGTGCATCGGCATCGATATCTCCTCTCACACAGCACTGGTAACCTTTTTACATTATGAGGGTATCCAAATTCCTTTAGTTCTTGTTTATTATAAAAGCAAAAACAAATCCCCTCTTGGAATAAACTACGCGGACATTCTTCCATGTCACAGAATCTTCCGTACAATTGACGAATGTTCCAAAAACAATCGACAATTTGTTTTGAAATTAAAATTATGAAATGAACAAAAATGTAAATAAGAAGTTTTTGGTTTCTATCTCCAAATGCATTAAAGAACTTAACTCAAATGTGATTTCGCCAATAAATTATTCTCAAATTCAGAATTCAAATTCATCCGCTGTTTCCATGCCAAGTAAGGATGAATAACTAATAACCTACTACCGTCTCCCATTCTATTTGAGGAAAAATTATGGAGTAGGATCAAAGAATACACTTACGCAACGAACGAACCGTAAAAAAAACTCAGATATGAACTCAATCTAAGTTCTCCACTCAAAAGTTTCAATCAGTTTATTAGTCAATCGACCCATCAACCCACCCATCTATCAAAGTATCGAAATGTCAATTACATTTTTGAACAAGTTTCAGTGCTTTCATCAACAACACTGAACAGGTTGAGCAAATCAATTTTTAATAAATTAATTAGCACAAAACACTGCTTATCGAAGGAGGAACCGAACGTGCCCCTAGTTAGTTAGTTAATTAGTAGAATCCAGTTTTGAAAAATGTCATTCCTTGACATCATATAACGCACTTCCATGTGTAGCTAGTAGGTAGCTGGGTGTGTGGCGCTTAGAAAAACACACACTTTGATATTGTGTTCAAGAGGCAGAGTCTGCACTTTAAACCAATTCCCCGATGAACAATTTAGAAAATTAATGCAGCACAACATAGACAAAGTCAAATCTCCTATGATTATCGCAAAATTCTATTGTTAGATCCTTCATATGCACAATCATTTGCGCCTGTTGAACATGAGGTACAATGTTGTATTGTAAAGGAGGATTTTCGGTAAAACTAATACTTTGAACATTTTGACAAGTTAACAATATGTTGCTGTTGCTGGTCTGTGCAATGTAGCTACTGCTGTTGCACTTCGGTACATTCGCATGTTATTGCGTGTTGCATTGTTTGGATGAAGCAGAACCAGAGTATGTCAACAATAAATTTATAAGCTCCCTCCCCTCCCCTTCTGGCACTTGACTCAACTATAATGATTTCACCTATATGCATAACCTTGTTCAGGTAATACTGTTTACAGTGTACGCAGAGTAGTACCGCAGAGTTGGCAGTAAGTACCTACGAGTGATGTTTGCTTTATTCTGGAATAATGTGCGAATGGCTTAGGGGAAAGTCAATTCGTGGCATGTTCTGGGATTTGTTAATGAGGAAAGGTAATTAAACTAATTTTAAAATTTAGTTGTCGATTTGTAGTTACATAGTAGGTTGTGGATTTATTTTTTTTTAATGTTGAAATGTTTACTGAACACCTAACTTTTTTTTGTTAAAAATTACCAGGTTCGGCCACGATATTGGCAAGTTCCGAACATATGCAAGGATAAGCAAGAATCATGTACCTACTCTTCTTCTTCGCGACTCGTGGCTTTCTCAGAAGTGGTTTTGGAAAGTATTTTATGTCAAAGATTTGGTTGGAATAAAGTATGACGACAGATGGAACTTCATCATCGTTTACGCTCGTTTACGTTTACGGAGACATCGTAGAGAAAAACTATATTCAACAGCCTTTGACAATTTAATACCGCATATTATGGCATCGATAGAGAGAGAGCTCATGTTCATGTCTACTTTCCGATACGATATCAATCTTTTCCTTTTGTGAAGGATGGTGATGCTTATTCGTTAATGCATTAACCACGATATTTCTATTCATTAAAGAATCATGGAAAGGCGACGAGTTGTAATATGACTATCACAAGCCATCACACGGAATACATTCTTTGATAGCCTGTTCTATAACTTGCATATGTCGACTATATTAATATTATTGGACGAGTAGAATGCAGCTTAAGCAGAACGTGGGTGCAGTGGCTTAATGTGTGTTAAAATACTCGTACCTATGTTTTAATTCGCTGCTCCACCTCTATTAATTTTTCCTCAAAAATTAATTTTTGAGAAGCTTAACATGACAGGTTTTACTCTTGGATGTTTGTCAGACGTTCGCAAGAGGTGGCGAAGCGAATAAAAACGTTCAGATGGTAGAGGTCGGGATTTGAACAAGCGACCTCACGCTTAGTGATCCGACTTATTTAACCATTAACCCACTGCATCCCCTAAAAATTAAATACTCTAATTGATATGAACTCAATCGAGAACTACTAACTTACTCGTATAAACCAGGGGTCGTCAAGTAATTTTAAGTGGGGGACGACGAGATCCAATTGAAAAATTTTATTACTATACAATTTTTTTTTATTTGCCTCATGATGGGAGAAATTGCAGCGATGATCTTGGGCCAGTTTTTTTTATGGTCTGGTTCATGCGGGAACCGCAAATGTGAAGAGTGTCTTCAAGGTGGGCAATCTTGAACGACATTTTTTTTTCCAAAAAAATAAATTTTGAGAAAGAAGATTCACATATGTATGTCGATCCAAACATAGTAACCATGTTGGACTGACTGAACAACTTTGCAGCTACGTCAGTTCATTCTGCCGCCTTCCCATTTTTGCACAAAGTTGAAATCATCCAGAAAATTATGATTCTAGGATCGGATAAAAATCTTTAATATCAGAGTTTATTATAATAAATTTTTGTCTTGACAAAACGTTTTTGAGACATTTCCAGCTTGCGACGAAAAACAGACACGCTTCGTATCAGATCACAACAATATCGCAATTAATTAATTTCCCATTTCCTTGTAACTCGTTGTATTGAACCCAAATAATAATTTTAGAACATCTTTAAAAAAAACATATCTACCATATTGCGCTCTTTTGTAATGAACTTCAAGTGGTTCCTTGCTTCCTGCGTATCAAAGTTTTGAAAAGAAAATGTTTTAATATAATGAGAAGCCATTATATATTCTATTTTTAGCAGACACCTTATCCTTCTATAGAAAGCATAGCTTATCATTATTGATGTATCCATCCAATAAAGGTGCGCTGTAAGCTCAAAGTGCTTTTAGTCGCTTCGAAATTGAAACTAAGACACAAAAATATATCCCTGCACTTTTTTGGGCCATGATTTACCTATATTCAGCCAGTTTTGTAGGCCTTTAAATTTTCGAGTAATTTTGCGTCGGACAAAAACTTAGTGCAGAAGACAGAAGAATGGCTTGGCTATTATTATATGGAGGACCAATTTATATTCGAATTCTTGAAAGCGTTGTTACACTTGACGCTCAGTTAAGTGAGAATCATTGTAAGGTGGAAGAATTAATACCAACCAAAGTGCATTTATACGAATTTTAATTTCAACAAATTCAATGTAAAAGAATAACAAGTGCCGATTGCAGTAAGATTTTTAACAATTTTATTTATTATTACTTGAACTGCATTTTATAATTTAAATGCCAACAACTCTACCGAATAACCAGTAAAACAGGAAGAATATTAAGAAATTTTCATAAAATAAAATTTAAATTCAACCAAAAGAAAATAACTACAAAGAAATACGAAACAAGAACCAGTGATGGGAAATCAGATTTAAGGTGTTTGCCACCCTTAAAGCGTTCGATAAATTCCATAAACAAAATATATTCACATATAGTAGAAACTCAAAAAAGTTTACCACAAAAAGTCCCAGATCTTGTGAACATTTCCAAAACATAAAATTTTTTGTCAGTTTTTGAAAAAACATTTAAAAAAATAAATAAATAAGATATTAAGATATTTTACTTCGTTTCTGTAATTTTAATATATGTACATATGGAATTAAAAAATAAGATATGTGTCAGTTAAAATGTTTCAAGCTCTAAAAGGGTAACTGAAACGTCAGTTTATTCTAGGAGCTCAAGAAATGGAAATTGTTCCGAGAGTCAAAGTGTAAAACACTGTCTTAACAATTAAAATGTACTTGCACAGTTTCGAAAGAGCATACAATATCACGGGCTGTGACGTAAACATTTATCGCAATTTCATTTCGCTCACTTATTGAAGAAGAATCTTTGTAGATATGCACCAAAAAACTGATTTTAACTTTTTCGGGTGAGTTGTAGGTAACTGTGTAATTTTTATAAGAAATTGTAACAAATTTCCCATCCCTGACAAGAACACATTAAAAAATAGGCTGCAATAGTACAAGTCTTTCATTACTTAAGCTTCTATATGTTGCCATCAATACCAGCGATCAAAAATGTCGCGCTGATGAATGCAAAAAGTATATGATCGAGCTTATGCCTTTTATTTTTTGCAGCAATCTTCCAGTTTAATTTGCATTGATAACGGGTCAGTCCAAAATTTTGGTTTTAAAATTTTATTTTGTTCAAACAATGCACTTTAATTAATTTTAATTTAATTTCGTGTTGCCCTAATAATTGAATATCTGTTTTTAAGAAATAATTAAGTTTTAAGAAATTTATATTGAATTCCTTATTCTTTGATATACCAACTATCAAATATCTCAAAACAGACCCATTTGGACTTACCCCACTGTTATTCGAGGCGCCTCATATCTCTCTTCTATCGCTGTTTATTGACATTCAAAGAAAATTGGGGAATACAAAACCCAAAACGAAACTATAAACAAAGTTAAACCCTCATATTCATAAGATTTTATTACGTAGTCCTCGTTTCATCCTCAGGAATCGCCATAAACTTTAATCTCAACCCAGTTAAACGAAAACAATAGACCAGGCACCCTCATAAGAATTATTGTGGAAATGAAAATTGTGACATTACCGCTTTGAAAATTATTATAAAGGCTTCTCCCCAGCATCTTCTATGGACCTATTAAATTTTTATAAGAAAAATCTCAACAAACACAAACTCAAATTGATACCCCCTTTTTTGGAGAAGATTTATTCAATTCAAGACGCAAGTAGTGAACTCAATGGGATACCAAAAAAAATCAATACAAAACCAACCAACACACACACACAAGAATATTTCCAAAATTGTATCCTTCGAGTGCGTAAAAGTGGATGAAACAAACATTTTAGATAGCACACGACGAAGAGGACTACTACCTATTTGAAACTACTTTGAATTCGTAAGACGTAATCAGACGTAGCACTTTACGTATTTATTTAGTAGAAGCAACACGTTTCTGGCATTTTGCAGCTACGCAAACACATTATTAGATTTTGTGGGATACAAAGGTAAATTTGTCATATAAATCATCATTCGCTTGCATATAATTTAAGGATCCGAAGGTGAGTGAGCACTTGATGCTATTATTCTCGTCCACCTAGAAGGATAGTCACAATTTATCTATGATCTTGGTTATCTACGAACGCCGCTTCCCACAAAACATACTTAGGTTGAGCAAACAGATAGAGGAGATATGGATGATTATTATTAATGGCAACTACAAAGCTCGGGGGCGTATGCGTAATATTTTGAAAGCATCCACTAATTCAGTGGATTGTTTATGCTGCAATAAATATTCGGATTATTTATGTGATTTTCAAATTTGCGCATAGATCGCTGTTATTGAATGAACAATAAAAAAAAAGAACAAATAGCTAGATAAAAAGCTGAATTTAATGTGTGGATTATTAGTGAATACAATGACAATGAATTTGTAATGAGTTTAATTGTTGCGAAGAGAACAAAAGTGATTTTAATGCCGTTTAACTGCAATTTAATTGAATTTCTCATTTAAATTGAAGCCCCGCCAGCGCTCGGGCTGCATCGCATCACACCATCAATGAGATGATAATTTGGAAATTGAAAATTGAATATTCCCATGTAAATGATTCGTCGATATAAATATAAATGATTTAAGTACAATATTCGGAAGTCATGTTGTGTGTCTGAGCGGGCGTTAGTATTATTTTTGCGGTAGGGCGGGAATAATTTATTTTATTAAAACAAAATTCATCTAAATTTAAATAGCGAGATATTATTTTTAGATTCATAAAGCCCGGACTCAGTTGAAAATTACTTTTAAATAGAGCTGATTAATATTGTAAATTGTTTTTTTAAATATTGTTTCTATTCAGTCTGCTTAAGTAAATAGTTGCTTTTGATTTGTTTTCGAATAGTTCACTGAACTTGACATGATATGTGCAACAACAGCAGGGGGAATTTTTTTCGTTTAATGAAAATTGTATTTATGAGTGTTTATGACCAACAACATATTTAGGGACTAAAGCCTTACAATAAAGTCGACGAAGATATCATTCTGTCGCGAATGGAAGGAAGTTAAAATTTTTTTTCCACCATTTGAACTTGTTGGTGAACGGTTGAATATGACGAATTACAGACCGATTTCTAAGCTTTATATTCCTAAGCTTTTTGAGGAAAAAAGTCTGCGAAAAATTAATATTTCTATGTCGTAATGTCTTTTGTAAGGAACAACATCGACTTTTAAGAAAAAGATCCACTGTTACAAATTTGTTATGTTTTTTGCGTGCATGTTCTTGTTCCTCAGAAAATAAGAATAAAGTCGATTGCATATACACCTTCTTAAGACTTTCGACCAGCTGTTCCATGAGATAAACAGATTTAAACTCAGGGCGTATGGTTTCCCACCTAGTTTTATAAAATGGATTAATTCATTCGTTATGGGTAGGAATTATCGTGTCAAATTTTTGGGTTCATTTTCAGAATGAAAATGGGATCTTTTATTTTCATTATTCTTTGTAAATAATCTATCGTGTTGATAGTTTAAGAGATCTCGGAATTTTATTTACTGTCAATAAATCAAACTCCATGCTTGGCTTTTAACAAGAATTTGATGACCCCTACGTTGCTCAGTGTTTGAACAATTACTTCGTCCGTCCGCATGAAAAACATACTTCACAAGTTTCACTATATTCGCATTGAAGCTATACAACGTAACTTTATTCATTTTGCCCTAGGAGGTCTTTCTTAGGGGATGATCCATATAACCTTCTGCATTTATATCTGGTCATTTAGATGCACTTGATCTGTTGCCTTCCATTGCATTCAACCACCGTGGAGGTTGAATATCCATAACTTACTTAGTGTGGAAATTTTAAAAAAAATTATGGCAGGAATGAGCCAATTAATCGCATTAGTAGAATTTATAACTTAAGGGGTTACATGGGTTTATTCGGAAAAAAAAGGTCTATTTTAAAAAAAAAATTTTGTATAAAAAATAAAATATTTTATTCAAACTTTTTACTGTCTTAAAGATATACATTAAAAAAAGTATTTCTTAAATTTTGAAAAGAAAATATTCAACACTCCACCATTGTGACGTCATTTCTGGTGACTCCTAGGAAAAAAGTTGCGTCCGCGTTGACAGCTGAACTCGTGGCAGGATCAAAGGAAGTGAAAAAAAAATCGTGTTTTAGTTAAGTCCATAAACTAGAATTTGGACAAAGGAAAAAAAAAAGTGAAGATTGGATTTTTGGCAGACCTTTTTAGAAAAAAAACAACATTTTTTCTTTAAATAGTTGTGATGGAAAAAAAAGTAAATCCTTAGTCCAAGTCCTCGTGAATTGTTTCGAGAAAAACGCGTTTAAAGTTTGGATAACTTCAAATAAATCTCGTGATTCAATTGAGTGCGCACCTTCCCAAGGCTGTATCTCCGAAACTTTTATTTGGAATGACTTGAAAATTCGGGATAATATTCTCGACATATTGTAGAAATTAATAAGACAATAAAAAAAAATTGTTTATTTTTTTTTTGAAGCTGTAATACCCCTTAAATAATCATGTGATTGATTTGCATGTCAGTAAATTTCAACTGAAATTTTTTTTGCGTAATCATGTTCTGGTGGCTTAGATCATTTTATTATTTCATTTCTTTTGTGTTTGTGTTATCGGTATATGTTGACTTCAATTATGTATTTAATAACACCAGATTTACTGACACAGATCTGATGGTGTTTAAAAACGCAGAATAAGTTTAAAATATTTTTTTTTTCGTCACTACGTACATTATTATGGTACTTAATACGCAAAACATTCAATAAGATAATATCAGTTCTTTAACTCCCGTGGAATACGCGGATATCTCATGCAAAAAATATATAGACGATTAGAGATATCCTCTGATGACAAATTCAATTTCCTAAGACTTAGGAGAGAATATGACTTCTGGAATAGATTTCTATATTAAAGCTATATATGCACCACAGAATCTAATATAAAGTCTAACAGTAAGGCATTTTGTATATATTCCAATCCAAACAAAAAACTTCAGGTTTTCGGAAAGAAATTGAATTTCAGAATGATTGATTTGTTTGCTAATTTTTTTGCCTGCTAAACCATTTTGTGGTTCTATAAATAATAATAGCATTAGTCATCCCATTCTATTGGATATTTAGAATTTTCGAATTAAGAAATACTTTTTACATTAAATGCCATTGAAAGAATCGGGTCAGCTAGACGGCTCTGCGAAATTCTCTCAATATAAAAACATAAATCCTTTTTGGAATCTAATTTGACACCTATACCCAATTCTGTGACTTAAAAGCAAGATCACTGAGAATATTTTCTTTACCAAAACAATCACATCCATATACTGCTCTCCTAACACTGACAGACAATAATAATATTTTCCCAAACAAATACTGTCACTGTAACGTGTACATTTTTTGTAAATAAAGCAACTCTCCAGTGTTTGCAGTAATTTGCGCCGCAGTGGTAGCTACTCGAAATCCATCCCGCGACTAATTACACAAATATGCTCCAGCTCCCCAAATAGCAGTCTTGCATAAAATAATGTCAACTACGTTGTGCAACCTTTCTTCAAACAAAAGCTTCACGAAAATTGCACAACTAACTACGTACTTTAATCAAATCATTATGATCCAGGGTAAGTACCTGCTGCACATCCACTTACCCCCCGATCGACTAGCAAATGTTTATCAAAAAAAAAAAAAAATAAATAAATTGACAAAATGAATTGCATCCCATTAAGATGGCAGACTTTGTCGTAAAACAAAATACAGCAAAAAAAAAAAAAAAAAAACAACAACACCCAATTGCAATTTTGCACTAAATGAAAACAACTGATAGTTCGCACACAATCCCAGCAGCAGCAACGAGTGAGCCCAATGTATAGTGTAATTCGATGACCCAACGGGGTAACAACAAACTCATTGTGTTCCCGATTGCAACTCATTTTGAATGCATTTATTCCAAAAGGACCATAAAAACAGCGGCAATATCAACCAACACCACAAATAGCATCAACTTATATGCGACTATTTCCATCCCAACCCTTGCCATAGGCATAGTTGTACGTATGGATGTGTGTGTGATTGTTGTCTGAGATTGCACATAGGCTAGAGCATTAATTAATTTTCATCACTCCAAACCATAAAAAGCCAAACGTATAGAAGTACCTACTCCTTCATTTTATATGTCCCACCAAAAAACCAAACTCTCACACCTCTACTTTTGCTATATAAATAATATTATGCTGAGCGCGCTTTGCAAAATGACACACATGTGTGCGATGCAATGCAATGACGGTGAGGGTGGTAGTGGTGAAGGCTTTAGTGCGATATTCGCTCTGGAGACCGGTTGAGCTCGTATTTTGCATGCCGAATGTTAACACTCTCACGAGGATATACCCTTATGAGGAGGTTTGGGTGTAGTTCTGTTCTGTTTTCTTTAATTTTTGGTTGCATTTAAGAAAAAAACAAAATAAATTCACATTCTGCACTTACGAGTGTTTGCACTCATTAAGGACTTTTCATATTTTTCTGACCCGGCATTTAATTCATGTGACCATTTTGAATCCTTGAAACAATTTTTCGCTCTGCTGTTATTTGCATTTACTTATATATATATATATATATATATATTTTTGTGAGAGTAAATTTTACTTTCGTTTTGCGGTTGAAAGTTAGCATCAAGTGTACCTAGGCGCGGTTGCCAAAGTCAAGTGGGCTGGTTGAGTTGGTTTTTTTTTTTTAAATTTCTAAAGGATCTTGGTTCTTTCTGAAGAATAAATAGCCTTTATATAAACAAACCAATTTTTTCCCATTTAGTATTTATTTTGTACGGATTTCTTTCTCTGTTTTGAGTATACAAATTGCATTTTAACTGTTTGCCTATTATGTAAAAGCGGAATGAAGCGAGTTTATAATATAAATTGTTTTTTATTTCGCTTTTTCATGGATTTTTCAACTGTTATAAGGATGTAGGATAAGGATCAATCTCAGATGGAAATTCGGATAAAAAGGGAAAACAATTTTTTTTTGAGGGCTGTGGATGGATGAACAACTCTGATACCCAGATTCGTATTACAAAGTTTAAAGAAACTCTACGACTTCATACATTGTGGTCAGAGGGTAACGCAGCAACGGTGCCTCTTGACTGGACTGAACATCAATCCGGCTAAAACTACGTTAGTGCCATTCTCAAGGAAAGGGAAACCTCAAAGACTCAAGGAAATCCGATTGTCAGACACGACACTTGGACACTTAGAACTACATCTGGATAGTGAACTCCTCTGAAAGAAACACATAGAGGAAACCACCAGAAAGGCAACCCGCGCCCTTATGATAAACGAACAAAGACTGGCATGGCTTTGCATCACCGGCGCAATGCGTACATGCCCAACCGCTGCAATGGAGGTTCCATTAGAATTGATTCCCCATACACCTCATTGTCTGAGAGGCGGCGGACAAAACTATTCTAAGAACAGCAAATGAAGGAACTGGAATAGGGAAATGCATCGGCTCGAAAGAATATGATCCTCTACTCGGAAAACTTCTACTCTTGGCTATTCCAAGAGATGACAGCTTTAGGAAATACAACTTTGAAAATAATTTCTTTACAAACCTCAGCAATAAGAAAGAATGGAGCGATGAATCCACAATCTATGCACTGAGCGACCATAAGATAAAGTGGTGTACAGACCAGGTTTGGGGCAAGAACGAAACAAAACGAAAACACATCGTACGCGAAGAATTCAGGATATGGGAAGAGGAAAAAACGGCTAGAACCTTTCGAGATCTTCACGGTCTGAGACAAGCCAATTCTTAAGAGATTATAATCTCAAAAGATTTAAAGCATGTCTCAGTTGTAGCAAAAATAACCTAACTGGTTTCCTAACGGGGCATTGCAAACTTAGGGAACACCTAAGGAAGATAGTGATATCAGATGAAGGTCTCCACAAATTCTGCAATGAGTCCACGGAATCTCCAGAACACATACTGGTATCCTGTGGAGCACTGACCCAAAAAAGGTTTAAGTATTTAAGAGAACACCAAATTCAGAAGAAGGATTTCCAACCACGGATCTAGTGCTCATTCTCAGATTCTTAAAAGAAACTGGACTGAATGATGTGCCAATTAAGTTGTGAGCAAAACCGCTCCTAGGTATAAGTAGGGGGCTCAATAGAACACAGGTTAACCTGGAGCCCACTCAAAGCAACTATGATTGTTTCAAATCGGTATCTAAGTTCGCAATACCTTAACACTGTTTCACAAAGAAAATAAACATTTTTTGATCTGGGGTCATTCAAAAACGATAAACATTTATACCTAACAGTTTACTGTCATTAAGCTCAGCGGTTAGAAATGGGTTGTTGTGGAGTTCGTTTCGGGGTGTACGTGTTATATTGATGTTCGCTTCATCTTAAATGCTTTTATCGCTAAATCAAGTTATATCCATATCTCATGATAATTAAATCACTACATATGAACATAGTGATTCTTTTCAGCAATTAAATTGAAGAGCTATATGAATCATAACCAATCCAAAGTTCAAATCTCAACGCTTTATAATATCCCGCAAATAAAGGGTCCGCCAAATAACTTTATTATTTTTGAAACTGCTATAAAAAAAACTACTGAATATTTTCTCTTTTTTATTTGAAAGTACAATCCTAATTATATATAGATAAAACTAATTATCTGTCAAATCAGACGGCACAGTAGAGTAAGGAAGAGGAGGAGGAAACTAGCTGCAGATCAAGCTGGGGCTGGAGACGCTTCTTAGTTGAACGCCGCATAAGTCAAAAGTAAGGTATTTTCAAAACGACCACTATTTTTTCAGTGTCTAACCTAGAGCGTTTTCCCTCGGACCACTCACCAGGAAATAGCTTGATCGCCATGCACATTCCCATCCCACTTCTTTGTTTATCAGGTCAAATCCGGTATTTCCATTACTCTCATGTTGAATGAGCACCACCTGTCGTCAGCACAATCAGTTTACCTCTTACCAATTTACCTCGGCTCTTCGCCATGAAAATTGCGTCCATTCGAAATAAAAACTGCTCTAAAGCTTCCCCTATATTGGCCTCAATTCAAGTGTAATAAAATAAATATTTCAGCTGAAAAAAATCCATACTAAAGTGTTTCATAAAGAGAATTCTCTATTTCTGTTTGGACTGTATTTAAAATTTTAAACAAGCATGTACGTAGGTAGGATGCATCCGACCTACCTCGCGATCGATTTAACATCCTTTTTTGTGTTGCTCCCACCCCACCCGCGTATAATAACATAAGGGTTGTTACACTGCAGCAGCAGCAGCAGCAGCAGTTTAAGCGATTACTGCTTACGAAAGCGCGAATTAATGACTTTGCATGGTAAACATGAGTATGCAACTAATTGCATGAGGATTTTAATTTTCCATAATTTATTACTTAGTAATACTTAATCCTTCACAGAAAGATGCACAGATAAGAAAGAAGAATCAGAAAAGAAGTAACAAATACTCACATAATCTGAACGAACAATGGCCAAAAGGACTTTGCATGAATTAAGCGACGACAAGATGCGATTGAGGCAGAATATCCCTTCCCATCACGTCCTAGCACAAAGACCTTCGCTACGAGAAATGTGCTTATGTGCACATTATGACGAGTACAACGGTGTATAGAGCCTCCTTTCTCTCTATCTTCCGCCGCACCGGCCGCCCACCTACTACATAAGGGCTTTAGAAAATATTCTTAAAATTCAATTAAGGATATTCTATTGTTCATCAATCCCTGGGTTTGGCGTTTCCTATGCACAGCACACGATGAACAAGAGCACCACACTGTCCCTGAGCTCTGGCTGGAGGTTCCTTCTCGTGTCCACACTTTTAAGTTCATCTTCTTTCATTCTGATCGTTTTCGTTGTTGTTGTTGGTGGTCTTACTGTTGTCAAGTAGATATCTCCTTCTGGTGTTAGTGGTCCTGATGGTGGGTCGCAACTACTTAATAATAATAATCAAAAGCAAAAGTCTGCCATTCAGATTAGGCGAGCCAGCAAGACAGACAGAGAGACAGACAGAGAGGCAGAGAGAGAGAGTCTCACAAAGAATGAGACCAACGCGCGCAAATGAGGAGATAGATAAAATATATTTCTAATTAGATATTCTCTTATTATTATCCTTTCAACATACTCGTTATAAATTTGCAGTTTGCGCACATAGAGCATGGCTGTATAGTAATGTGCAGGCAATGGGTGAAGCGATCAAAGGGAATATTCTCAAGATGCGAGTACACTTCGTTGACTTGACTCATCACAAAGATGAGTAGTTACAAGGACTCGCCTCTGTCTGTGTGTAGTGGTAACATTTTGTTGAAAATAATTTCTTTGTGACAATTTAATGACGTTGTTGCATTTTGCTCGATCTTAGATGGCTCAATATGAGTTCAAGTAATGGAAGTTAATTAGTGTCAATTGTACTTGAAAAGGGGACATTGTTTATTTTGAGGTTATGTTAGTTCGAAGGTGGTGTTGAGAGTTGGTCGTTTATTTCTAATCTGTTGGAGTGGGGGTATGTTTTTGTGGAAATTAAAACGGCGATTAGCTTCGGAACACATGCGAATAAAGTTTAATAAGATTTTCACGCATTTATCGTTCCGTTGCCGCTCACGTCGCTTATTGAAAGGTGGCAGTTTTTTGGCGAGGGCTTTTGAACTAAATATAAATATATTTTTCTGAAGTTTTCACTTCATTAAACTTAATAACTAACGAGAAGAAAAGGTTAACGTTGGCACATTTAACGAAATCACCAGCACCTGACCACTGACTGGAACCGTCGATGAAAATTCGACATCGCTTCCCTGGCTCAGATCCTGATAGAAATTCCATAATATTAGATACTACAGAAGCGCCAGGTGCTCTTGATTGGGAAGGCCCAAATGCAACACAAACATCCCGTTTAAAGGAGTTTTGAAAAATAAGGACTTCTACCACTTGATATTCATGATCTAAGCGAGCTTGCTATCGAAGATTACTCCAAGATATTTAACTTCCATTGATAGCAGCAATTCGACGCCTTTCAGTGCTAGTTGAGACCAACCCGTCAAGTTTCTCCTCCCCATAAGAAGAACAACCTTAGTACACCGAGAACACATTTTTAGTACATTAGACGTCTAGTGTGTCCAACGCCGCCTGCGATATCCTAAGGCTAACTGAACTACAGCAGGCTGCTTCATTATGCAGGTGAAGACGTAGTAGGTTGAGAGCTACGCTGATCGCTTCGACCGGGCTTAATCGAAGTTTCTATACCTGCTTTTCTTTATACTCTACACAGGCAAATAAGCTAGGGATCCATTGGAGTAGGGTATGACATACCACATCACATTTATAGAACCATTTAAGGTTGAAGTCCTTACTTTTTGCTAAAGGTAAGGCCACAGGCTTAGTTAGCTATACTTGCTATGGTTGCTGTATCGTTTGCCTAGTAGTTGATAACACATTAATAATATTAACCATGCATCTAGATATTGGAAGTCAGTTTTATTAGTTCAAAAGTCCTCCCTCTGATTCAATGAATTAATTCAATATTCCTTGCCCTTGAAAATAAAACTAATATTTGTTTTGTCCAACTGGAACGGATACCTCTAAATAAAGGTTATATTATACAACGACCCCCAAGGCGTATTGTCAGCCACCTTGCAAGCTTCTGGATTCATCGCGAACTTCCTGTCGCATGTGCTTTAACTCTTCCCTTTTTCACATATTCTGTTCTTCCAAAGGAGATTTCCTTTTTGGCCAGCTAGCGCGTGACTGCAAGTTCTGCAAAAATTCTGGTTTAATTTATTTATTCTTCCCTGCCGAGTATTGAGATTTCATAACTCTCTTGAATATTATTCGCTGGGATTAGCGAATAGGGATCCATCCTTTGCTCAGATTATAAAATTTTCAAAAAAATTCATGACTTCCACACTCTATTATAAAGCCGAAATTTAGTAGCACCATCATTGAAAACTAAGACGATTAAAGTACCAGTGTAAGGACAAAGGTTAAGTCATCGGTAGATTAGGCTAAGTCCCTAAGCAGGGGTCGACTTCCACCTACCAGGAACTCTCTATCACACCGAACAAGGATGACAAAGCGAAGAAATTTAAACCTAAACCAAATTTCCATAAATGATGATTTCATAAAGTACCCCGACGAGGTCATATATCTGGGAGTTATCTTGCATAAAAGACTGAATTAGAACTCATACCTGTACAACAAAATTCAAAAAGCATCGAAGCTATTTGGTCCTGCCGCCGCATGTATGGACAAACCTGGGGTATCTCCCTAAAGATCACTCACTGGATTTATACATATAATAACATACATAACGAAGAGTCATAAAAGAGCTGACGCTTTCAGTACATCACTCAGTACTACATCTACAAAATCTTGACTTAGATCGACGCAAAGAGAACAATTCAAATCCATAAGTCTGAGCTCGGTCACTTCACTCTTCTTTCTCTCTTAAAGAGATTCGATTTCAACAGTGAGAAAGTCAGGTCTCCATATTACGACGAATAAAAGCTTCGACTTTCTTTGGAATTGAATCAATACCGCCCGACCCTGGTTCGACTTCCAAAATGCATAGGTACTTGCATAACCAGCACAGCTTTTTTTCGAAAAAAAAGCATTCCAAATCATTTAAAACAGGATCTGCAGCGCATAAAACCATTGTTTCAACTATTTCTCCATCATAGCCCTCCCCCGAAACATGTAGTACCGCTTAAATCATTTCCTTGATCTCTTCGCTTTTAACTGCGACATTACTGGAAAACTCAAAGCCCATTCTCCAAGTCATAAAATATCTGCCCAAATATAAATGGAATAATATATATATTAAAATGGTACTTTCCTCCTTAGAATTTAGACATCACTTGGGAGAACATTGGCTTTTGGGTGCCCTTAAAATTGTGTACCTTGACTTCTGAGTCGTATATAAAAAAAAAACACACACACACACAATGTCCTACTACCAGCCGACCTACCATTTATGTCTCTCGAAGGAGCACAAATAAATAAAAGAAAGAAAAAAATGAATGCCTCCACTTTTCTACCAGCGAGAGAAGTTCAAAAATAAAATAAAAACAAAAAATAAACTAAAACCTGTCCAACCTGTGAACATTTTTTTGGCAACCCTTTCCGCAAATGTATGTTAAAGTTGTCTGGTAAAAGTTTACCTTTTTCCCTTCATTTCTGCTCTCTCTTCAATAGTCATCTCGCCCGCTACTACCTGCTATCAGCACAGAGGAAGGTAGGTAGGCTGTAAGTTCTGACTCGGCGGCCTTTAAACTTTTCCTTCTTCAATACACACAGGCACACACAAATATTACTTCCTTAAACGACGACCACATACCGGCACGCTAGAGCAACTACCATAGGACTCTGCAACGTCCTCACCTTTTTACTAGATATAGAAAGCTGGAAAATTTTACATCTTCTGATTTCTCGATAAGTTGTGTGCCTTTTTTGTGTGTGGTGCGCTACTGCTGAGGGTTGGTGTCAAGGGTGTGGAAATAAATTTCATCTCCTGAAGTTCTTCTCTACACCAGCAGAGCGGCGTGGTAGTGGCCCGGCCTTAGGGGATGATATCCCCAAAATATTGTGTGCGTTGTTGGGATGGTTTGGGATTTTTCAGATGTACCGTTATAAAGGGACCACCAACCCAATTCACCTGAGAAACAGTTACAATTTTTTAATGGAAATATTTCTCGTCGTGGCAGGGTAGTGGGTTAAGATTTTACAGATTTTTTTTGTGAGACTTATACCACGCTAGGTATATATAAGATTTAGGTTAATTTATGAGGTTAAGTTGTTTCCATGCTGCGCTAAATATCCATTGAAAATTATAAGCAAGTGATGTTGTGACTGCAGCTGAGGTGAAGGACTCGAAGCTTGACTTACTGCAAAAGTGGGTTTCTTCCACCATCAACCGACCCACCCCAGCTATTACTTTGCCTGATGAGATTGTTCATCATCAGTGTTTCCTTGAAAGTTGGTCTTGATTGGATATTGTAACACCATTTCTAATTATGGCAAAGTGAATTGGCCCTTGTTAGTATCTAGGCGTTGTGCAGAGGTGTGATGCTACATTAGATTCAATTGGTGACCGTTTGAAGAAATAGTGCAATCAAAATAAGGAATTGTAGTCATAGGTGTTTCTCTAGAGGCTGCAGGGAAATGTCCAGATTTCGAGAATTCAGGGACGTTTTTGGACTTTTTGGACTTAATGGAATCATCGCATTTGTACATTTGAAATTGCACCTTCGTGTTTAATGATTTTAAAGTGGTTACTTAAAGGTTTGAACTCAGCGTTGTTGCCTGACGAATATTTGGCTTGGTAAACAATTTTATCATAAAGTTACTTCACATTGACAAAAAATCTTTCCCCTTAATATAATCAACGTGGAGTGTCAATCAGTCAGAACTAGGCAGTCACGGGTATCTCTTTAAGAGCTGCTTTAATTTAAATTTCTAGTCAGTGAGGACCTTCAATATTCAGCTATTGTGGTAAAAGTATGTTGGAAATAAACCATTTATAGGCCTTAAAAAGCGAACCTTTTTTGCTGTGCTATAAGTCCTTAGTGCTGTTAGTCCAGCATATCAATGCATATGCATCTTTTTGGCACTGAACATCTTCATGTGTGCAACTACCCCTCGTAGACGTACTTTCTTTCTGCTACAAGAAGGTCTATTTAGATCAGTCCTGCGACAATAAGGACGTCGGCTTCCGACAACGTTCGATGGGAGTTTGCCAACGTTCATCTCTTCTCGTTATAAGTAAAAAACACAAGACAGCAAGTAGGTATGCTCACCGTCATTGAAAAAGGTGCTTAACGGAGCTTGTGGGTACCTGCCAGCGGTGCCGAAAAGTGCCCATTAGGGCCATTTAGCCCGCTGTTTTTTGTTCTGGCCCTTGTCCATGGGCCAAATGGAAATGGCCCTCAAATCATGATTTATTTTATTCTGCCTATAAAGCCTAATTTTGAGAAATATTCAAGGTTATCTTATAAAACATATACGATAGCCAGACTAGGTTGCATAGGCAGTTTTTTTGTAAAGGTGTTTGGTTTGTCGAATTCTGTCCACCCCTCCAAATGAAGTGGATGTAGCCATATCTGAACTGAAATGTAAAAAGGCTCCTGAAATCGACGGTCTTTAACTTGGATCTGCCGAATTATTTAACGCAAAAAGAGATGACTCAAAAAAGATCACACACCGACTAATTTTCAACATTTAGTAGGAAGAATATTTGCCTCATGAGCCCCGCATCATTTGTCCATTTCACAAGAAAGGAGACCTTCATTGCGTTCAGAGTTTGACCGAAGCCATTCCGTTACCTGTGGAAAGTTGACGTGGTAGTTTTTTCGTAGAAGGATTTCTGATGTCATTGCATTAGATGGCATATCAATAAGACAGGAGTCATAGGATAATTCTCGAGGAAGTTCTTCAAATTTCCAGTGCACATGGTAGCAAAAACCACCTCTCTTTAAGCGAAAGATGATTTTAGCGTACACCCCATTATATAGGAGTGGTCTAATCATGGCCTTATAGATCCAAAGGACCCATTTCGGAGACAAGCCCCAAAAGCGACTTTATGCTGCCAGAAAGTCGACAGTGCTTTATCGGTTAGTTTCCGATTCAACACGTTTAGACCATAGAATTTTTTTATCGAGGATTACACCCAGATATTTGACTTCATCGGAGATAGGGATGGTGACCCCTTTAAGCACGAGATGGGACAGACCAGTGACGATTCTCCTTGTCGTAAAGAGAACAACCGTGGTTTAAAGAGGATTGACTAAAAGCCCATTACTAGTGCACCTAACATCGATCAAATCCAGGGATCTCTGCGCTTGAGAGCAGACAGCCCCTAGATTTGAACCGACCGAAAAAACGGCGACATAATCCGAATAACCTTGAGTGTAGTTTCCAGGAAGATTGAGAAACGTAAGCAAAAAGTCTACCACCATACACCATAATAGGGGAGATAGAACACCACCTTGAGGGCAGCCAGCTTTAAACCACAACACCAACGTTTCATTTACACCTCCAGAACTCGTAAAAAGCCAAAGCCAATCATTGTTCCTATGCAAGCGCGAAAGATAGGCCAGCTTAAGAACTCCTGAATCTAACAAATGCAACAGCATCAGCCTATAATTGGGCTCAGATTGATGCGAAACCGGGACCAAGCGGACCATTAGTGGTGCAGTCAAGTGGGAGAGTTATGATCCCTGTAATTCTCATAATATTCTTCAAATTCTCTTCGATAATCGGAATGAAAAATAAATTTCCAAATAAAAGTCTTGCCTACTTTGGACCAAAAATTAGCACTATAACTGAAAATGTTAAAGTCTAGTGATGCTTCATTCTCCATATTACTTGAAAAGAGTTCTAACCGGACACAGCATGAATTTACAATTAAGTTGGAAAGACGAAGAATAAATTTAAGTGGTACAAATCGGCTACTGTATCATTATAAGCATAGTTGAAATATAACTTTGTAAATAACTTTTGCAGAAGTTGCAGAGCTAAAGAAGAATTTTAAGTGATCGAACATCGCGTATGCCACTGCTCAGCTGTTCAGAGTATACCAGAGTCTGAGAACCAAAGTGATATTGCACACTCTACATCTCTCCTGGTCTAATTTTACCTATTCCGTCAGTATACGTTTGATACTTAATGTATTTCTCCACTGACTTTCCTATCGATTTTCGAAATATAAATCCCCCTGACAATTATTGAGATGTTAGTGTAGCGTTTCTTCTCTCTAACCTTCGACGCGGTTAGTTTTATACCTTTTCGTACTCCCAAATGATGAGCAATACCAAAAGTTCATTTACCCAAAACCAAACACACGGCTGTCTCCATAATAATGTCTTCGTCCTGTAAAGCCCATCTGTCAATGTGCAACTATTGACATTTACACAAAACTTGGTGGATCAAATGGTGGTGGTGACAGGGTTTTGTGATGGCTCTCCAGACTGTTTCACTCACCCAGACACCTTACCCACATTGGTTTAATTAAAATGTAAACTCATCGGGATGCCTAATCGTCCAGTCATTAATCTAATGCATAAATGATATCACTTAAGTCGAAAACCACCCATTGCTGCCCCAGCGCCCACCGCCCAATCAATATTTAGTCATTGTCCCTACAACAAGAAAGCATCCTATGAAATGTCCTTCAATCAATAAATTCTCATCATACAAAACATGACCGCACAACTCATGTTTGTGTATGTGCACACATTTTATGCGTGTATAGGATAGGTATGCAGAGGCAGAACCCTTTATGAGAGTTTGCTTAGTGAGCGCAAATACGATTACATTAATTAAACCATGGTCAGTCCAATTAATATACACCAACCGCAAACGTTAAGCCCCGCTCCCGGTTTTCTCAAAGACCCATTGTGATGATTCACATCTCTCCAAGATGACAATGTAGGTATGTATCGCTGAGCTGGAAATATTTACCCAGCAAATATCTATATACAGATAGAGAGATATCGAGAGATATCCCTAGGAGACGGGGTTTCTTAATTTATTTACATCGAAACGGGAGTGTGGGTTTAGCTTCTGCAGACAAACAGCATTCTCGACCATACACCATTATCACTGTACGTACTTAGTTTATTTTGAGCAATTTATATTGCATGGGGCTTCGGGCCATAAGCTATCCAATAATGTAGAATTATCCATCGTCGGACAAAGGTGAGTGGTGTCGCCCCCACCCACCCACTTGCGTGCCTAACTCATTTCAAAGTCTGAGTCTGAGCCGGGCCTTTATTACGTTCCGTATACGAGAATGCGGTGGATTTTCCACTTTAACACTGGTCAGTGTTATAGGTAGTGTGCATCTCTGGATAAGGCAACGAAGAAAAGGACATTGTTCTATTCCTTCTTCCTTTTATTTTTTCACCTTCCACTTGGTCGCAGATTTACAATGAAAATTCGAGCGACGACGATGACTATGGCGAAAGCTTACAAGAATCTTCACAGCATGTTACTGCAGATAGGCTCAGCAGGACGATATGTGAATATATGGGTTTTTCTTTTTTTCTGTGGGAGGCGGGGAGGAGCTGAGTTGAGGTAAGTAAAGAAATGGACGCGGTTTGTGTTTTTGTCCGAGCATCCTTTGTTCGCTTTGTTGCTTTGTTCCCCGTTAGACGGGAAACATTTATTGGTTGTGTTCAACATGAAAAGTTATACGAGAGGTGTTTGGATTTTTGAAGTGCCATCGAAGGCAGGTGTGATCATTTTGCAACATATTGCAGAATTTGTATGAATGGACTTAAGATGGTGTCGAACTGGACTCGGGAAACAAGGGAGTGGGAGTTTTATTATGATATTTTATGGAGTATCTGTTTCATTAGAGAAGAATGTGGATAGTTTTGGAAATGGAAACAAATGCTTTTTGATCTGGCGTTGGAAGATGGACTCGAGACAACTTTTCATTGCGCTAAATGGGGGACAAAACTAGGTGCAAATTGTGTTCTTACTTGTTTTGCCGGACTACAGCGCCATTTAACAGCGATAAGTCATATCCAGAAGTCCAATTCAGCCAGCATCAAGTGCTGAGGAGCAATGGTATCGATGCCAAGAGGCCATCAGATGTGTCGCTAATGATGTGCTAGGCTTCACCCGACCACCACAACGAAACCATTGGTTCGATGAAGAGTGCCGGCAAGCACATGCAGCAAGGCAACTCGCCTACAAAGCGACGTGGTAGAGAAGGACGAGTGCGGCTCTCAAAAGGAAGATCACGAGATGTATCCGATAGAGGAAATAGAGAAGTGCTATTCCAGAAATAATGTTCCAAAGTTCTACCAACAGATAAAAAGAATGTGAGACGCCAACAAGACCCGAACATAGGCCTGTAGAGATGAGCAAGGGAGTCTCGTAGTAGAATCACAGTCGGTATTGAAGATATGGAAAAACCACTTCAGCAGACGACCAAAATACCGCTGTCAGGCAGAATGAACCATTCAATTCGGACGATAAAAGCCAAGATTGCCTTCCACCCAACCAAAATGAAGTGAGGATAGCAATATCTGAACTCAAGTCCAAAAAGGCTGCTGGACCGGACGGTCTACCCGCCGAGCTATTTAAAGCAGCGGGAGATGGCATGGCGGAGAGCATACACCAACTCATCTCCAAGATCTGGTCGGAAGAAAGTATGCCTGTTGATTGGAACCTTAGGATTGTTTGTCCGGTACACAAGAAAGGAGACCCTCTCGTGCGTACAAAATCCTGTCTGCCGTACTGTGTATACGCCTGAAACCATATGTCAATGAAATTGGAAAATCTGTGCGGTTGAAGGCCAGGAAAGTCCACAACCGATCAAATATTCACACTTCAGCAGAACCTGGAGAAAACCCAAGAAGTCAGATTGATACCCCCCCTCTGTTTATCGATTTTAAGGCCGCATATGACAGCATATACAGAGCCGAGCTTTACAGAGCCATGTCTAGTTTTGGCATCCCTGCTAAAGTCATCAATATAGAACTCTCGCTGCTCCATCAATTGAGGAAATTATGCGAAACTCACAAGTCAACACCAGAGGCACAATCTTGCACAAGTCTATTCAATTACTTGCAGACGCAGATGATGTTGACATAAGTGGTAGAACACAGCGTGCTATTACTGGTGCATTTTCTTGTATAGAAACAGAAGCGTCTAAAATGGGTTTAGCGGTTAACGAGGGCAAAACCAAATGTATGCTCTCGACGAGAAGGGACATACAACATTGACGAATTTGACAGAACGTCACAGTCGATAGGTATAATTTCGGGGTAGTAAGGGACTTTATCTACCATGGTTCCGCTATAAACTCTGTAAATAATATCATGGCAGAGATCAAGCGAAGAATTACACTTGCAAAAAGGTGTTTCTTTGGCCTTAGAAGGCAACTAAAAAGCAAGGCATTGTCTAGAAACACCAAGGAAACTCTGTATAAGACCCTAATCGTCCCAGTTCTGCTATACGGTGTAGAAGCATGGACATTAGCGACGGAGGGTGAAGATATAATAACAGAGAACTCTATAACCTGTACAGTGACATTGACCTGGTCAGAATGTGGATCAGCCGTCTGAGATGGCTAGGACATGTAGAGCGAATGAACAACAATACTCCGGCCTGAAAAGTCTTTGACTCCAACCCAGACGGCCAACGCGGCAGAGGAAGGCCTCGCCTTAGGTGGTGCGCACAAGTGAAAGGGGACCTCAACCAGCTTGGAGTGCGCAACTGGAAGCAGTTAGCCAAAGACCGAGCTAACTGAAAAGGCGTATTGGTTGAGGCCCAGGTCCTACCGGACTGTAGCGACATCTAAGTAAGTCACTTTTGTACTATTTTCTTTAAGGCGAATATTTAGAGACACACTTGGTGGGGGAGGCAGTAAAGTGGGAGGCTGTTCTTTCGAAAAATAGCTGACGATAAATGGAAAGACAATAGTTAGAAAAAAACAGACATAAGAAAAACGAATAGCAATCACTTTTAGTTTATGAAAAAGGTTTCTTCTTCGAACATATCGTGTACCATTTTTTGTTTGTTCCCTTCGCTTAATCAGAGAGATATCTGCAAGTGAAGCACACTTTTATTGTGTTATTAATGATTCTCGAGAGGCAATCCATCAAATATCAAATGTCTGGAGAGGAATGACCAAAAATACACCGGCAAGATGCATTTAGATAAACGATTTTTCTTTGCCATTGTTGTTGAGTTGTTTTTTTTTGCATCTTGAAGAAAGTGGATGCGAAAGATATATTTAACGGAGATTGATTTCGAAGGAAATGAAGAAGAAACTTTTCTCTCTTTTTTAGACTTGTTTCAATTAAAATTTTACTTAAGTGCAGATAATTGTTGGATATCGGATACTTAATATGCAGTACGAAGTCTATCTTTGTTTCACTTTGAAGCATTTTTAAAGGCAAATGTTAAATGTGTGTATACAAAAATAAATGGATATATGTGCAGAAAAAATAAAACGGTGGCAAAATTTGAGCGGCGAAGGAAACTTTCATTTGCGCATCAGCCATACAATTTGCCTGATAGACCGCCATTAGACTTCTTGGTGTAACTTTCATCGCTAATAGACAAGAGCTATTAGATATTGCTCTCTCCCAAAATTCACTGTGTCAAAGTCAATGGAAAAATTCTTCAGCAGGATCATGCTTTAACCAAAGAACAATTAAAGATGGAAGAGAAGAAGCCATCAAACCCTTACAGAAATAATGCATAACACCAGTAAAACCAACAAAAACTTACTAAGAAAGAAGAAGAAGCTATACTTAGGAGAATTTCCCACCAGAGAATCGGCCGGCTTTACCAATTAGCTGCAAAGGAATTAACTTCAATTTCCTAATGAATAAGCTTCTAATTATAAATTCAATAACTCCAAACATTTTTAATGAAAGAAGTCCGAACGTAATTAGAAATATGTGCCTATCTAAGCTGGAAGCAAGTCCGAACATTTATGAGTAAGTTTATCAAGAATTAACAGACATGAATATTGAGAGATTTCGGTACTCAAACTGAATATAAGGGATGATATGACGATTTTAGAAAAGTTCAAAAATTGGGATCTGCTTGTGCGGTCCGTCGGTCTGTCTGTCTGTCCGGGATCTGTTTGGTGAAACGGTTCGACGAATTTGCTTCAAAATTCGTTTATATAGTTTTGGGGTAACATTTCCCGACGTTTTTTTATTTGTTTCTTTATCGTTTTAAATAACGGTACCTATCATACGATTTTTTTCTGAAAATCACTTATTATTAATTAATGGTTCCAAAGATTTTGGTCTTTTTTGTACTATGGATACCTGTGATGGGGCCAAAAGTACTGCATACTCAGCTTTCTATAAAAAAAATCGAATAACGGTAATTTATAAAACCGTCAATATCTCAAAAACTAATAAAGAAAATTCCGAAAAAATTACTATTATTATATGATGTTAAGTTGAACAACAATTTTTTTGCGTACTTACATTTTTTTTTTAAATTTTGTTTTACATATCGCACCTCCGGTGGAACAACGACCTAAGTGCAAAAATGTTAGTTCTTCAGAAAACGCGTTTTAACATTTTGAAAACCTTTTTTTTATTAAAAAACACATACCTTTTTTTATTTTATTTAACAAACTTTATATAAAAGCGGAATTCAGCATAGTTGTATTATTATTAATAATAGTATAAATAAAAGTAAGTCATTTTAAATAAAGAAACTTAAAAAATGTTGGTAAAAAAAGGCTCATAGTAACTTGGTATTATATTGCTTTTTAGCAGTCTCAATATATCTGTTTTTTTCTTGTTGCCAACGGTATTTTTTAAGAGTATGCGGGCTTTAAATTTATGCTCTGCAAATCCTTCGTCACAGAAGAGCGCCGGTTTATCGTCTTAAACATAACTTGTCCAAGTACACATTACTGCGTTTTTCAAAGCGTAAAAGTTTCATTTCTGATATTTTAATGTAGTCGCCGTTTAGGTTTTTGGAATTATTAAGACAGATGTCCTCAGAAAGCAACTTCAAATCGTAAAAATCCTTATAGTTTAATTCCTTAACTATGAAAGCATTTCCTTTTTTTTGCCGTTCTTATGATAGAAACATATTGGTCGGGCACGTATATTGGTCCTGATTTTTTGGCTTTCTTAAGTGCCCTTTCAATAACACTATGAACGGCATCACCTTCATTCTGTGTGTGGCCTCGAATAAGAAATTTATGTGTTATGGACTTTATTGCGAGATTTTCTACAGCATACAAATACATTCCAATAATGAATCTGAAATCAAAGTCTCGTTAAAGCTTTACTCTCTTAGCAAGTTTAAATAATTATTTCACCTATTCTTCTGCTGACCACCGCAGTTGTCGGTATAAAATACAACGACTGCACCTGGGCGAGTGACTGATAGCTCTTGAAGAAACATAAGTACACAAGATCCTATCTCGTTTGAACCTCTATTCCCCAATGCCTCGTGCCAGAAATAACACACTGTGTGATCATTTTTCATCTCCGATATCTGCAAATTTAAAATCAAAGATATTTTAGCATCATTGAATTATTTAAAGTAAAATTATGTAGGTATCACTTATTTTACTTACAGTTAAATTGTAGCAGTTAAGCCTCGATTTATAAAAAAATGCAGATGTTTTTCCAATAGGAACTGGAAGAACCGCTTGTAAGTCGTACGTTGCTAATACAATATCGGATGCGTTTTCCTTATCTTTGGTCTTTTCATCACGACTCACTCTTTTTTCTTCCTGATGTTAGTGTAAGAGCTTTCTAACTACTCTTTTTCTTCTCCTATTGGTACGAAGAATCCAATATTAAATTCATTATTGAAAATTCTAGCGTATGCATCCTAACTCGACACGTTTTTTTGGAGAGCAGTTCATTTTGTTTTATAATGCCTATACATTTCAGCAATAGACAGCCCACCGTCCATATATTCCCTTGAAGTCTGAGCCCTTAAATAATGACTTTCGATTCGTGGAATGGAGTTAATGTGTTCTCTTATGGAATCTAGTATTTCGCCATCGGTTTTAGGATGATTGGAATGGTTGTCGCGTTTGTCTTCTTTGCTGATTACTTCACCTAAAGCCTTATTCTGAATAATTGATCGAAGTACTCTTTCCGAAATTGCAAAAGTGCTTATCAATAATTGTTTGCAGACTCGAACTTTGTTTCCATTGTTCAATAAGAAAAAGGCACAGTTTTGCCTCCTTGGTGTTTCTGTAGAAAGAGATATGCGACGGTATTTCAACTGCAGCGGTTCGATGCACGAGTTTAAGAATTCGCGTTGACGTTAAAAAGAAGCGAGACTCCAATAAGTTTTGAACAGTTCCGCTCTTAAATTTTCGTCAAATTTTCTTGAGCATCCCAACTTGCATCGATTAGAGCAAGGTTGTCCCAAAACTTTTTCTTTAACAAACTTACCCCTTTTCGAAACATAGCTTTGTCCTGAGTTACGTAAGTTTTTTGCAACATTCTGCTTCCAGCTGTCTGGGTTTCGAGATCTTTTTTTTTCCCTTCTTTATAGGTAAGTTGACCACCGAGACTTCTGGTTGTTGATCTGTCGTGTCATTAATGGAAATATTCGATGAACCACTGTCACTCTCGGAACCCTGATCTTCTGTTGGAGAGTAAGCACTTTCATCCGCGGAAAAGTCTTCGTTTTCTGAATTGGTAGCTTCACTGAATGTTTTCTGGGAAACCTTTCTTGAATTCATTTTTGTTTCACTAGTTCTTGTCACAGTGTAACAGTTTTGCAAATTTTCGTTAGCTTCATTATATGCGGCTGCTGAAGTACTTGGTTGGGGTTCAGAAACATCTGACGTAACTGAAGAAACTTTGGGATGGACAGCTTCCACTTTTGTGGATTTGCGACTTGCGATTGCAAGTTTTGCAAGCATTCTGCCACGTTCCGACATTTTGAAGCAACGTCCTAAATACAGAAAGCGATGCTTATATTTGGTTAAACAAATACAGAAACTATACTTACGCCGCTTAAACAGATTTTTTTTTATCACACAATGACGTAATTCACGTGTCGACGTCTCACTAAAATATTAGTAAAATACTGAAAAAATTTAACAGAAAACTGCCATAATGTGCACTTACGTCTTTTTCGACCGAAAATAATAATAAAATTATATAAAAAGTGGCGTGACTAACAAATAGGTCGTTGACTTACTAATTGAAGTATTGTCCGTTGGAGATTTGTAACACAAGTGACAGATATGGCAATGTACTTGCGATAAAATTGTTTGAAAACACTGTAACGGTACAAAGACATATCTGCCCCCTGGAGACAAATAGAATATTTTCAATTGCGTCCTTGTTTTATTAGAAAGAAATACCTTTTTGTAGAATCGTGGCATACTTAACTCAGAATTTTTAAAATTTGCACTTACGTCGTTGTTTCACCGGAGGTGCGATATAACGATTTTCTTAAATTTAAATTAAATTAGTTTTCTCAATTTTGATAAATTTTAATAAATTTTTGTATTTTGAACAATTATGGAGAAGGTGTCCAATGTGCAAAATTATATTAAAATCGTATGTACCGTTTTTGAGAAAATAAAATTTTTCAAAACCTAAAAGGTGATTTAAATAAATTTGATATGTGATCAAATGTTACCTATCTTTATTAGGCGATTAAAAAAAGCACATCATGTAGCGAGAAGGCTACATACATTTTTGCCCCAATGAACAGTGGCCACAAACCAAAAATAACCAATGGCCCCAAAAATTAAAATTGTTTTTCAAAATAGAAAATGGCCCCCAAAATGTTACTATATATTACTAAATGAATAATTAGATTCTTACATATATAAACGTCACGTGATATACAATTTGCTCAACTGCTATATAATTTATAAGACAAAATACTTATTAAAATTTGTTAACCAGTGTTACTAGGTCCTAAACGAAAACACATTAACATCCACCAAGCGTAACCTTTAACCAGCCCATCAAAGTCCTTCAATCCATCTGCTTTAACAACATCATCAAATTGTACGGCTAAAGTTCCAGCGGGCATTACCATGGCCATAAAGCCCAAATCGCATCTTTTGCTAATAACTTCACAGCTCATTAGTTGCACAATACAAATAAGCATTATCCTTGTTGGCTGCACACGCGATTAATTGAATATCAAATTATCTAAAATTATCTTCGATATGCGATTAAATAAATTAATATGCTGTCGACGTATCTGGCTTGTCCCCTGTATACCCACACACGTATGTAGAATATTCTGTCAATATTAACGTTGTTATTTCTTGCAACTACTGCTGGTCCATTTGGCTGGACCAAAATGCAATATCAAAGAGACAAACAGTCGAAAACCAAGATGATGACAGTCATTATGGAAATTGTATATCAAATATTCAAATTGGTTCTGACCAATTGTCCTTATAATGAGTGCACTTATCTTCATGAGTATATTAAATGAAATTGGATGCTGAAAGGATCCCATACAACTAACGACAACGACAACGTCGTCGAAGAAATACGATAATAATAATCCTTGATAGAATTCAGCCAGGTATGCTGAACATTCGTTTGTGGCCAATTAGACGTCAAGCGCCTATGGCTGCAGCGCGGTGTCATCAAATCCATTGAGATTATATAATATGTTCTACACACACATGCATACATACATACATGTACGTTTGTATCTAGGAATATTGTATTAATGGGTTTGATGACTCTACTTAGGCATAATAAGAGCGCCACTGTGTGCCACTGGAGAGGTGTGCTCATGCAAGGATAATGACTAAAATGTGATGTATTGCGTGGATGTGTGTGTGTTTGGCTGTATGGAATATGTGTTGACGTCGATAATGATGATGGTAGGCTTGGCATTAAATTAATGCATTACCACTTTATGGATAGACATTCAATTTGGATACATTTTAGTAAGAAGTAGAATTTGCAGCTAAAATGTCAGCAAAAAAGTGAAAAAGATTTAAGTCCTTATTCCTGACCAAAATTAAGTCGAACATTTTAAAGAATGAAGATGACAGTTCCCTAGAAGAAAACAAATAGAGTTTTAGCTGACTAATTTGAAGGAAAAATTCAAAGTGCCTCGCTGGGCGCCACTTTGTTGTTTTTTTTAAGGCACCTACCAGTACTAAAGGAATTTCTAAATACCCTTAATCAGTTTTTTAGTGCGAAGAAAAGAGGAGAGGATTAAAGTGATGGGGAATAAACACAGCGGTGTATTGGTGTGTGGTGTTTTTCATGAATTATTGTTTAAGAAGTGAGGAGTATTTCTTGGGTGCTTTAATTGAGCACTGGGATAGTGAAAATAAACGAATAAAAAGTTTGATATATTCGTCGTTTTTTTAACTTTCTCGTATACATCTCGTATACTAAAGAGAAAGTTATTGCGATCGTGCCGAAATTTCGAACTCAAACTGAGTATGAGGGATGATATTACGACTCTAGAGAAGTCCAAAAAAGTGGGTCAGGCAATGCCGTCCGTCGGTCGGTCGGTCTGTCTGTCTGTCTGTCTGTCTGTCCTGGCGTCGTATGGCGAAACGGTTCGACGGATTTGCTTCAAAGTTCGTATATAAGGTTATTGGGGTTACACCCCGGGGCACCTTTTCATTTTTTGCTTTTTTTTTTAAATAACCGTACCTGCCCTACAACTTTTTTGGTGAAAATCACTTATTATTATTTTTCCAGAAAATGGGTCAAGAATTTAGTTCTTTTTTTGTGCTAAGGATACTTGGGATGGGGCCAAAAATAATGCATACTCAGTTTATGGGAAAAAATTCAATTAACGGTAATTTATAAAACTGTAAATATCTCGAAAACTAATAATGGGAACTCCAAAAAAAATTTACTGTCTCTTTTATATTATAAATATTAGCCGAAGAAATTTGCCCACTTCGATTTTTTAAATAATTTTTTTTTTAATTTTTTTTCATATAACGATTTTCTTAAATTTTAATTAAATTCGATTTCTCAAAAATGGTTTCTGAGAAAATCTAGTTTCTTAAAACCAAAAAGTGATTTAAATAAATTTGGTATTTGATCAAATGTTATCATTCTTTTTAAGGCGATTCCGAGAAAGTTTCGTCTGACGTAGTCGTCCACTTTATTTTCCTAGCCGTAGAGCGGATAACGCCTTGCACATAATAGCCAGTTCAGAAGGGGCAATGAATTTCTTACACCGGTAAAGAAACCCAGATATTTCGCGGTTATCATTCCAACGAGGGTAGAACGTACGTTGGTACTGATAATGGAAGCCTTTCGGTTTTAGTCTTGCATCGGTTTTCAGTTATTTATATAATGACGATCCATTTAAAGGTCTCCCTTTAATGATAAAAGAGAGCATACAGCGTTTTGGAAGCATTAAATTCTACGAGACTTGCTAAGCGCCACCTAGTAATGCTGTCAAGTCTTAAATGAAATGAGTTTAACATCCGTTGCCAGGGAGAAATGAAAAACTGAATTGATTTAGAAGTGCCAAAAAGTAGGTCGTTAATAAAACCGAAAAAGAAAGTCGAAGAAAAGACAAAGACGGAGACTTGGGAAAATCCATAATTTTATTATGGTGAATATCGGATTTGAAATATCCAAATTTCTATTTCATTGAATGCATTGAACTTTAAGCGCACATTTTCGACAAAATGCTCGATGCCAAACTCTGTCAAATGCTAAATATGAAATTCAAGTAACTACAACAATCTTCGTAAGAAAATATATCTCCGCACACACAATATTTCGAGAAGCTGGGGGCTAGGTCCTGTACAGGGTGAGCCAAATTCAAGCTTTCTATTAAAAATACAATAAAATAACCAAAATTAAATTTTTTTCATGGCCATGTATGTGCCCTTTACGCCTTATAAAGTGTGATTCATCGTTAGGTTTGATTTATAATGTAAATTGAAACACATAAATTTAAAAGTGAACTTAAAGTTTATAGTATCGGCTAAAAGAACAATTCATGGTATTTATTTTTTAACGTAAATTTTGGCCATGACGGCGCCTCCAAGGTGGTCCATTAGAAAGATAAAATTTTTCGCGACTCGTTCGAGCTTAGCGACTGGTGGCTTCACGAGTAATGTTGGCTTCAAAAGCGTCAATCGTAGCTAAAGACCTAAGACGTTAGACATCCCCAGAGAAAATAGTCTGAAGGTGAAATATGGCACGATCTAGGCGGCCAATTTACCGTACCAAGACGTGAAATTAAGGGCTCATCAAAATGAATTTTCAACAAGTCCATTCTTTCACGCGCTGTATGGCTCGTTGCGCCGTCTTGCTGAAACCAAAACTTACCGAGACCATGGGCTTGAATTTCAGGAAGCACATAGTCCGTTATAACATGGCGCGATAACGCTTGCCATTGACGTTAGCATTCTGATTTGCCTCATTTTTGAAGAAATATGGACCAGTGATTCCACCAACCCATAAACCATGGGCTCATTTAATGGATGTAATGATAGCTCTTGGTACTCTTCGGGTTGCTCATCAGCCCAAATACGGCAAATTTGTTTATTAATGAATACATTGAGCCCGAAATTGGCTTCATCAGTGAACAAAATTTCACTATAAAATACCAGACTTTCATTTAGTTTTGAACGCTGATTTTGGTAATACAGCTGAACAATTTGGAAACGCTCGATGAGAGTATCTATCTAGACAATATCACCAAAGTAGCTTCATACAAATTCTTACAAAGGTTTACTTACAAATCGCTTAAGCATCATCTAGGGTATCTCAAATATTTTACTGATGGTATTAGTATCTTTAAAATTAGTATTATATTTAGATCAAGGTTAAATATCAGGCAAGATCGTCCAGGAATACGTGGGCTCTGCAATCACAACGCAAGTGAGGATATAATCCATGTTCTAGGAATGTGTCCAATTCTACAAGAGATCAGACGACTCTGCTTTGGAATGAGCAGACTAACAAGAGATTGCTTGGAAATTCTGAATGGAGAAAGGTTTCGGTCGGCTCAATGAAACTATTGTACGCATGCATTAAGTTACAGCGATACCTTTATGTAAATGTTTATTTTTTTTATTCTTTTTTTTATAATGTACGCGCACTAAAGGGATTTTGGATACCCTTTTAATGAAGTAACACAGTGCGGGCATTAGGGAAGTGAAGAATTAGAAAAAAGCAGATACCTATGCACGTTGGTTTTAAATGTCTGTAAACTATAATGCGTAGGAAAACCAGAGCGGGCTAGAGCATTCCACATTCGTATTGTACGGTTAAGAAACGAATCCTTGTATTTCACTGTACGTCCGAATATAGGGTTGAGGGTAAACTGATGTGCATTCTAGCATGGCGAGTATTGCGGTTTATGACTGCATTTTGAGCGTGAACAACGGGCGATAAGGTGCGCTCGAAGTGGATAATACCCCAAATCTAAATGAATTAAAACCCACTTATGCTCTGAATGCATTCAAACTACTGGTGTGTTTAATATACCTCCTCTTTTATTAATCTGAATTAAATTTTTAAATGTTTACTCTGGCAGATGGAAAATATTCATGCCATATTTTATTTTACAATTTTATTTAGCTAAAAATAAAAGACAACAACAAAAGTTTCCGCTGGTTCATTGAAATAAATATTTTTAAAGTGAAACAGTGACAGTTTATCTAAAATTGCCTTCATAAACATTTTGACTCATAAAAATCCTCCAAACTACTTAACCACGTGTTTGGTCAATATGGAAGTGGCTCTATTCTCCAAACTGACCGCAATCCACTTCGGACTTAGCCAGATAGCCAGATATACATTATTCATCGCTTTGAACTCTCACTTTCCCCTCTCGATTCATCCTATGTTCTGACATTAATTCGAAAAACTAAAGCATCCTTAAAATAAGCCGTCATCCCGCCGAAACAGCCAATCCACTCTCAAAATAAATTAAAATTCGATTTCAGAAACCCAACTCTATAGCTAAATCCCTTCAGAAATTTATGGACACATACAGGCAGCCAAATCAATCCATAATCAGGCTACCAAATTTTGTAGACCGCCATCTACTCTATATACGTAAGCCTCTGGCATATAGACTCTCGGCGAAAAAGCAAAAAAAAAAAAAATAAAAATATTCAGCCGAAAAGGAAATTATTGTAATCGTATTCTACATGACGCCAATAGCCACTACGATAAAAAGATAGATAGACGGATGTATGCGACGAAGTGAGAACGGAGCCGCTCTATTATTCGAAATCAATTTACTGTTGAAATAGTGCCAAGAATCTCATTTTTTTAGCTTCAGGGGTAATTTCAAACCATTCACCCTCCATCGTCAGCGGCCTCTTGAGTGAGATTGTATCCTGGCTGCATTTACACCGCACAAAAGCGTTTTCATTTTCTATTTTTTTTCGTTAGGTGACATAGGTACTTTTCACGCGACTATCAGCAGCTTAGCTTGTGTGGCGAGATGTGCTGCACATCTCCTTTCCCAAAGACTGAGTGGGTTAGTAAGCAAAGGACGATGGCCAACGAATATGCAACAACAAAAAAAAATCCAAAAAGAAATGCATTTCAAAATCGTTTCGTTTTCATTTCCATACCAAAAGTAATGGCCTGAATTGGCTGCCTGCTACTGGCTTTCCGACATGCCAAATAGATAATTTCCCTCTGCATCGTCTTCAGATAAAGGATATAGAATCCAATTATAGAAAATTATATAGAGAGAAACGAAGGTATGGGAGGATTCTTAGCGAAGAGACGGAAGGAAATTATTCCGAGGAGGAATTAAGTGAGGGTGAGACAGAGTAATTTTAATGATAGTGTTATTCGATAAAAATCTCGACTTCCTTCTCTGGATGGAACAGTGTCGTCATCATCATTGCCATCTCGCCGCATCGACCTAGAAAACAGAGACACTGTAAAGCGTCGTTTGGATATACATAGCTTAACCCGAATCCAATGAAATTCCCTGCAGCTCTTTTTGAGTTAGGCACAGATAGACAGTGTAGACTGGGTCCGCTTCGGATAGAGGTCGATATGCCGGTCTCCCGGACTAGGTAATTCCGAATTTAATTAATTAAGCCAAGATAGTCATGCGATGCCAACAATGTTCCACGAAAGAGAGATTCGTTTTTTTCCAATCACCCTCATTCATATGGCTGAAGGGGGAAGGATGGGTGTCTGTTCATATGCAACTAGATCCAGAGGGCAGAAATAATTTTTAATGACATTCACCGCGCGGAACGCGGTATCCAAATTGTCCCAATTGTAAATGCGAGTAGCAGTAGGTACCTACACCCATGTTGCACATGATGTTTAATTGTGACAAATTCTTGGAATTATTTCAAAAATTCATTCTCAAGCTCTGTGTGCAAGCAAGACGACGACAACGATGACAAGCGAACGAACACATCGGGACGGACTACGAAGAAGAATTCAATTAGATTTTATTCAAATGATGGTGATGATGGGTTTGGCTGTGATATCTCTGGCAAGCGGCGAACAGCATATAGATTTAAGTTCGTTGACTGGTGCGGAGACGAGTTTGCATTTGGACTGTTGAAAAGTCAAGTACCTTGACAGAGGAATGTCTTTCCAAAGACAGTGGAATTGAGGAAGATTTTTTGGTGAAGATAACCACTTGAATTAGCTGTGAAATTAACTTACTAATTTAATATGTGTGTGTGAATTTGTGCGCTTGCCATGTAGCAAGTGATAAAGGGGGAACGATCCTGTAATAGTCGTTTTGCGATACAAATTAATTTTGTGAATTAGAAAGAATATGAACATAGTCGTTGCGAGGATGGAAAGATGCATTGTTTCACTCTTAGAACAGAACTCAGCTAATGCGGTCACAACATGTTTAATCATTTCAAGAATGTTACGTATACGCCGCCGAAGTTTACGAAGTCAATTAAATGAGTTTTCCTTTTTCAGTTGCGACTTCCGACATTGCAGTTGTGGCATTGCGAACTATGTGGGATGGCTCCACTAGGGTACTTCACACTATTCTGGCACTAATTTCTAATCCAGCCTCTTCTTGAAGGTCTCTAGATGATATAAAAGGTTTCATCCGTGCTTATCCCACCGAAACTGTTTTGTCCTTTTCGAATATTTTAGACCGACACCCTTTCAGGAAGTTTTTTTAAGAACATTCTTAAGGAGCATTCGAAGGCTACTAGAACCTCGATTCCGTATAGCTAAAATGGCTTAACTTTTAAGAATTACTCTGGACCTTGTCATTGAAGGGGCCGGCAAGATCGCCAAGTTTATCCGTTCCAAACTTATTTTTGTGGGGTTTTTTGAAGTCACGAATACCCTCATACCCTAGAAGCCAGTAAAGAGAATATCCATCAATAATAGGACGGAGAACCCGAAAGTTCTGGCGAGAGTCATGGAAAATTGCATAAAGCGGTCCTGAATGTTCATCAATTCTAGTGGCGGCCACTTAACCTATATTTAAGACATCAAATAAACATAATGCAATTGGAGGACTAACGTTTTTTTTTTTTAAATTACAGCCAACGAATATCGGGTGACGACATTTGCGCCACCCCACTTTTCTATCACCATGTAGAATAGAATACTGTTTATAGTTTTGCTAGTCTTAGAACCTAAAATCTGTACATGTATTTTGAAAATGTTAACGTTGAATGTTATTAAATCTTTTAAAATAAATTCAAATATCTTAAACACCTGCTTTTTTAAATTAACCGTTTTAACCAACAAAGGCTTAGAGCAGCGTTCCCCAAAAGTGTCCAATAGGGCCATTTTGGCCCTTGCCCCTGGGCCATTTTGAAATGGCCCTCAAATCTCAAATTTTTGTAGCTCGCTTATCAACAGTTGCTCTTAACAGTTAGTTAGTCTGAAAATTATTTAGTCAGGATAAAATCCTTTAAAGATATAGCAACCCAACCGTTTCTCAAAAGTATATGTTCAGCGCAACAAAATTCAACATTTTAAATTAAATTAGTCTGTTCTTAATGAATCTCAACATTATGAAAATATGCTTTATATTTTTTAAACTGTCTGTCAAACATTTTATCAGCACTTAATATTTACGTGCTGACATTACTGATAGGATCTAAAAATCAACATCTACAAATATTGGATATGACATTCATGCAACACTGTATAATTTATATAGCTCTTTAACATTATATTTCAATGAATGGGTGAATTACTCATACCAACAATTTTACTATGACTTACTAATAATTTTGTAGAGAGAACGCTAATCGTCGATAAAAAAAAACATAGGAAACGTTTGACTCGTAGTTGAAGTAGTTTTAAATCTCATGACAGGTCTTACAATTGGATGTTTGTCAGACGTTGGCAAGGGGTGGGGCAGCGAATAAAAGCAACAAAAATCTCGTCATCATTTATTGTGCAAATTATTATTCACAAAGTGATTTCTTTCTAACTATTTTTATATCTGTATAAAAATCAATAATGTCGTGCTATTTTCCGGCACTTTTACTCACTCTACATTTAGCCTTGATTCTTTCTAAAGTCAGAGTACTGAATTATCAATCAACTAACTTCTACTCCAATCTAGATGGCGCTGTATATTATATTTAACTTCGATTTATGTCAAAACTATTATTGCTCTTGAGCAACCCATTCTCCAATCCAGATAGCACTGTAAACTTACAGTAGTAGCCTCAGTCTTGAAACTAAGAAAGAAAATATATATTTGCAACTTTGTAAGAATTGCAAGTTTGTTGCTCAAGAAAAAGAAATAGATTTTGTGAGTATTTCGTGCGCCTTAGAACGGTGGGTTGTGGGTGGTCTTTAATTTGTAGTGCGTTGTAGCCACAACGTACTCTACTATCCAAATAAAAAAAAAGAGTAAACTATCACAACATAATTAAAATAAACCAAATTACGATAAAAACCTTCAAGTTACCATAATGAGCACAAACCTCCATCAATATTAAGCAGCCTGCAGTTGATCCACCTGAGAGATAGATCTGTCTGCCACCGAATCCTGTGAATCTTGTGTGAACACAAAGAACAGACACATTAAATTTTGTATAAAGATGTAAATGTGGCCTATTTCAGACAAAAAATTATCACTTGAAGATTGGCACTCCTGCTCTAAAGTTTCGAGAATTTTGGCGGTATATACAAAAAATCCAAAATTAAGTAGCCTGAGCTAAAAGATATCTAATTGAGTTGTGCCCATTCAACTTAAGCTGAAAAGTAACAACATGAATCGCTTTACCGGGATTTCAACAAGACCAAAGTACACAGACTCGGTTAATTTCTGCACCTGCTTCCTTTGATCTTACAAAAAACACACTTAAACATTTGCATATATACTCTAACCAACAGCGCTTGAAGCAAGCTCCTTCGTAATCAATTCCTTTGTTCTTTTCACAACAGACTTTTGTGCTTTCTGTAAATGGAACCATTTGCTATATCCATTTGTCAAAACATTAAATTTTCATTTGCTCGTCTCACCCATGCGATCGTCCACAAGTGCCTACAATTCCATGAATATTTTTCATTCCTTTTTACTCCTTTGATTTTCACAAATGCCCTTTTTCACATTTATATACTCGTGCGGTTTCCACAAGGCGCAACAAAAAAAAATCCACTCTCTCTAATAATGCTGCTTTCCTGGATACAAATTGTTTGAGATTTGGTGTCGGCCAGGTTTTCCGCCGCCAGCCGGCTGGCCAATGCAGAATGTGTAAGAACCCCAGACGCGAACAATGTGTTACACAACGCCTATACGCGCATGAAATCATCATAAATTATGATATAACTACAGTTTACTATAATATCCTTTTTTTTCAACCAAGCTGCTGTACCACAATATGCCCCCGTTTTTGGGAGTACTTCACTCCAAAAAAATATTTCTCTTCTCTTCAATAATTAATTCAAAACGTTAAAAGGGGAGGGTACTGGGAACTGGTAACTAGTAACTGGCAACTGGGAAGCAGAGAGATCTAAAATTGAATTCCATAAATTCATTTGGTGTGTGCTGGGCGGCCAGATAAATTGCCTTCGATTGCGCGTTTATATTATTAAAGGGAAATCGATTTTTTAGAAAAGCAAAGCGGCCAAACATACACAGAAAAAAAATATAGAGCAACATCATCAGCAAAGCAGAACAATGAAAACCGCACAATCTTGCTCCCTGTAACATTGTACATTTATGTTGCAATCGATTTCGAACAAATTTTTGTTTTACTGTTCTATTTTTTTCGTTCTATTTTTCTGTTGTAATTTCTTGTTCGTACATTCCCATTTGCTTGTTATTACAATGTAACTCGGGCTATTCGGGCTAAAAGCCGCCCGCAAATAAAAAGGCGAACAAAAAAGGCACAAAAAGCGGTTGGTTTTTATTTTTTTACTTGTTTTGGCGGATAGTGCCTACTTGCATGGAGCTGGGTGGCCAGGATATCTACGATTTGATTGTGGAGGAAATGTATGACTATAACTATGACTATGATTAGTGAACAGTGACCAAAGGGCTGGGCTTCCATTCAGTCAGTCAGTCAGTCAGTCAGCTGGGTCATTGTGAATAGATGGGTTCTTTCGATACCTTTGCTTGCATAGACCATGTTCGGTAACGAGCAGTCGTAGTCATCCTCGTCTACTTCGTTTTGTTTTGCAGTGCAACGTTAATTGAAAGTTTTTGAAATTTTAACGTTTGCACATCTAATTTCACTCGATGAACCTCATCATGACCTATTGAGTTGTTCAAGTACTCTTAGAAGGGGACCAAGTCAAGGTGGTGCTTGCTAAGAGTGTGTGGGACAAGAAATGGGACAGATTGATGGAAAATTGTGATAAACATTTAGCTAAGCGACGAGGACGCTGTTAAGATCAATTTTTCTATTATCAAAGAACAATGGAAGTATGTTACAGTGCGTGGGACTTTTGAGAAAGGGTATGGTGAATAGGAACAGTGATAGTGAAATGGAAACTATTTTGTAAATGAAATATCCGACGAATTTTCTCATCAAAGTTCGTAGTAAGTTTTCGCAGGACCTGAAGCTGTGTTGGGTCTTTAGCAAAGGCTTCCCTTAATGAATAGGTCTCACATAGGCACAAAACGATTCTTCAAGCTGCAGGCAGACCAAGTAGCTAAATGGGATAGGACAAAAAAATCGTAATAGGTATATGAGGCGTCAGTAGAAAGAGAATTTCCTGAAGCAAAATGTCATATCGTTCAGAATCTATGGCACTCTAAGGTCTGCCATCGGTTCCTGGAAAAGAAAAAGGCCATCATCGGTGTCAAATAATACAGAATACAAATAATAATTTTTCAACTGAAAGCTCCATAAGATTCCTGCTCACCGTTGTAGAGTGTCAACAGTGATCGTAATGGTTGTCGTGGTCGTGATAAAGTTTAAAGTCCCCGAACTAAAGGTTTTATGTATATATTTTTTTTTATTTTAATCCTTTCATACTCGCATAGATGGAGATTTTGTAGTCTCTCCGTATACTCCAGCTCCAACTGCTTCATTATTTATTTTTGAGCAATCCGCATTAGTGCATTTTCGTCAAACGGGGGTTTATCCTGTTCCTAGGTCTGTCATTCTGGGAATGAAACCTTGAAGTTGTGACTGAAGTTAAATTGATTTAGACATTCCTATGTAGCCCAATAATTAAACTATTCTTTATTGATAGACCAAAATGGCAGACACGATCCAAATTGCACCGATATCTACACCTGCACCAACCAAAACATATTTCGTACCAATTAAATTGATGTATCTTTTCTTTCCCCCCTGAATCTTAGCCATTTACATTTAGCTCATCAAGCTGATAATCATCATCATCATCACCAGCAGCAGCATCACAATCAAGCTCAGCAGCAGATCCTTCTGCTAGGATTCTCAACGTTCTTACCAAGTGAAAATGAAAATCTACAGCATATGTTTACTAACTAGACATTATTCCATTAGAATGTCCTCTCTGCGTCATCCTTGCTTCTTCGTCTTTTTGTTTCACTTCTTCCACTTCCACTTGTTAGCAGCAACAACAAAAAAAAAACCAACATAAACATACATTCTCATCCGCCGTCGTTTTTAAGCCTGGACACATGGAATGATGTGCGAGACATCCAACAGTACTGCACAGAGCTCTAGCAAATGATTTCAAGTGCTGGACCGGTGAAGTGAGGTGTTACGACAACGAGGATCTAGAGCTGCTGTGATGATGCAAAACAGAAACAAACTACATTCGTCGTCGGATAGGTTGACGACTGGCAGGGGGAAATCACCAAACAAACTCTACACAGTATACAGTTGTCAGGATAATAATAGAATAGCAGAGCCTAGTGGAGCATTCGAAAACAAACAGAGGCAGGGAAGAATTTGTTTTTTTTTCTCGTTTGAAACTATCTCTCCTGAGTAGATAGGCTGAAACTGAAATCGCACAGAACCCATTTTACCACTTTCAGATACACAGATGCAGAAGACTGCTGGAGCTGTAGCTATCTACCTACATATATATGTGATAGGATTGTGGGGGGGTTAGTTGAATGTGAAAGTATACGCTACCCTTCCTAAACAGAAAAAGAGAGAAAAAACAAAAACGCAAAAAAAAAGAACAGGCGAATAAAAGCGGAATGTATAGCTATAATGGGCGCGTCTAGGCGTGAGCCAGTTTTCAACTTTGGTGTTTGCTCTCTTCTTTAAGCGAAATTATTTGAATGCAAATAGCACATTTTCAAAATTTATAAACACACAGACATTCCATTCATTCGTAATCATAGAGTGGGAGGCGGAGAAATGTTTTTGCAAAAAAATAAAAAAAAACAAAACAAATGAACTGGGAATATAGCATCGCCGGGGACATGGACTCAACTGATATGACCGTTGAAGACAGTGGAAACTGGGATGGGTTAATTGGGAGGAAAATTGACAGACCCATCGAGAAAATCGTTGGCGGTACATTTATTCGACATTTTAAATTAATTTCCAGACCCAGTTATTTTTTATTTCTATCTGCATATGTTGGAGTGTAATCTATATTTATGGGTTAGCAAGGATAGGAGAGCAAATTAGAATTTAGCGAAGAGCTTTTTGTATTTTGTTGGATTTAATGGAAATGAATATACAATTAAATGGTTATTGATATTTATATTCTTCTTTGATGAGGAGTACGTCGCTTATAATTTATTTATATATGCGTGGATGAAAGGAATTTAGCTTTAGCAGTGTACTCAGTAAGGGAGGATTAAACTTAAATGCAACTTGCACTGAAGTTTAAAGGTGAAGGGTGGTTATTTCTGTGGTATTTTTTGATACAACCCGGTCCATTCATTAATGTGCTATACCGCGGATGACGACCTCAATCATTTAGGAAGCCCAGTTTAAGAAAATATATCGTTTGTGACCTAAAAATTCCCCTAAAATGAAAAAGCTATTTGACGCATTATAAGGTTAGGCCGGTACAAGTACATTGGGAGTTCAGGTCCTTCACGAAAAGCTTCTGGAATATGGGCTTCAGAATCGGTGCAAATAACTACTTCGTTTTAAATCGCCTCAAAGCAATTTTGAAAATGGTAAAAGAATCCATTACCCTTTTTCGAAACGACAAGGGTGACCGAACCTCCGTTACAAAGACTAAGCAATATCAGATGCCAGAGCACTTGGTCTGGAAAATTAGAAGCAGCATGATCGGGATCGCAAAGGATGGAAGGTTGTCTTGTCTCAGGCAAAGACCCTTCACGGGTCGGGAGCCCGTTAACTAAGTCCAATCGCCACAAGCTTGTAGTATGCCTATTCGAAATCCTTGAAAGGGAAGGAAAGCATGATGAATCTTTGAAGGGAGGAAGAGCCGAGTAAATGAAAAGTTTTCATCAAAACTGTTCTTCTTCATCCAAGGGATATTTTCTATTTCTCGACATCTCTGCACCTTCTACTAAAGCCGTTAGAGGGTACTGTGATCCAGAAAGTCGGTACAACTAAACAGGCGTAATCGTGGATAAGTTTCTACTATCACTTCAGATTCTTGAATGCAGTGAAGAATAATCCATTGCTCTGTGGCCCACGAGCCACGAGCCTCGAACACTTTACATGGACTGATTGTCGTGGGTTAGTATTTTGGAGAAAAGACATAAAGGACCACTTGCTCCTGACGGTTTCTGTGTTCAGGTGAACAATAATAAAGCAGAACACGGGAGTATAGGCTCCAAGCTAAAGGGTGCTAATTGAAAGAAGGTCAAATGTGGAAATTTGCCTTATTTAATTTTGCATTAGTGAAATAAGGTACATCAACATTTGTCATTAAATGATATAAGAAAAAGAAAATTTCTTTGCCTGATTTTTCTTTACAAAAGTGTTGTACAAGTTAATTACTTGTTGTTTGAATAGCCACCTTACCTCTGGTGGGCGGATAGCTATTTAAAGAGACTATTGTTCTAACTAAATCTGCCTAATAATCTGTAATTATCTGCTTATAAGCTATTTTTACAATATTTATGCTTACGTTTGCTATTACTTTAAGGTATATTCAATTATAAATATGATACAATAATGTGCTTATTCTAACTTAACTATATAGTTGCTTATTCAGCAAAATGGGTTGTGCGGTATGCAGTGAGTATGTGCAATAATAATGTCTTGTACAGTGACTCTGTACATTAATTGTACAAGTGTAGTGTTAATATTCCCGTTTGAGTTTTATGAGAGTAGGCCTTATTTCACTTTGAATTTAAAATTATCTTCACACTAAGAAGTCTATTTCTTTTCTGATTTGAACCCCCTAAAAACTAGTAGTATATGAATAATTTCTTGAACTTTTCTGTGTGATTGTTAATTTTTATAAAACTATAAATTTGGACCGAAGTTTGCAGCTTTGAATTACATGAATGCATAAACACTTGTACAGAGTACGGACCATTTTCAGCACTATTTTTTCAATTATTTAAAAAAAAACGAAGTGAAATATCGATTTATCGCAGTGGAATATTAGTATATAGGTTTCATGAGTGGAGTCAGATAGACGTAGAAATGTCCTTATGTATGTCCTTAATCAGAAAAGTGAAAAAAGTAAATAATAACAAGTTTTACGTATTAAAAAATGCAGTGCTGTGCATAAGGCGTTCAGTCAGCACCAATTATTTGATAGATACCTGGTGATGGCGCTGAAACCACGTTTAACTAAATATGTTGGAAAAGAAATGGACATCCGCATCCACCAATGGATAGCCATATGGTATTTCCCTGTGGAACCATAACCGTTGGCATCCTTGTCTAAGCCTTCACTTCAGTTTCTCATTACATGTAAGTTCAATTAGATCTTCTTCAATTGCAGTGTCAACATAATCATTGTCTCACATGCTTGTAAAAGGATTAAAATTCAAGCCGGTATGTAGAGTGACAAAATGCCGTTAATCCGTATACATATGTCAGAATGCAGAGTTGCTAAGTGAGCACAGTAATACATTTTACCTTGATCGATAGTTGGTGTTTTTGAAAGGCTTTCACAAGATCAGGTAAGCAGCAAATTATAAACACATAAAACTTTTTGGAGTTTCAAATTAAAATTACTGAACTGTTGAAAAGGTAGGTTAAATAGACGACATCACTTGCAGCATTCAGAAGTTTTTCACGCCAACTAGGATTCTTCCGTTAAGAAATTCCAAGATAGAACTTCGTAAATTATTGAATCATTTAAGGCAAGCAACTTTTGATAACCATCTCACTTCAGTATAGAGAAGATACGATTGTAGTCTTTGTTATTTTCTATACCGAGTTGTTTTAGCAATGGATCATTCAAAGCACTCCTCCTTATTTTGTTCACTGTTGTGATGACTTACAGAATTTCACTTAAATTTCTAGCAACCAGCGATGACACAAAAAGTACTGCACTATCTCTTGTTGTTGTGTTATAGGTCCCAGATGTTGAATGACACAATGAACAGCACGTATACAAGAATGTTTCCTTTTAATATGAGCAATAAGACCTTTATATTCAACAACCATGGCTGGGGCTCCATCCGTAGCAATAGTAAAAATGTTTGATCATATAATTCGTTTTTGTGTGAGGAAGTCTTCCTATTTTTGAAAGATCGTTCCACTTCTTGTGTGGAGAGGATCAACGAAGAGCACGAGCTATACATGCCCCCGGTGGAAAGGGGGGGGGGGGGTGAAATCTCAAAACACAGTTGTCATAGGCGCCTACCTTTCATCTACATCGTTGGCATTATGAGCCTTCTCTAACACCAGGTTAACGACAACTTTCGAATTGGCGTCGCAGCTTGATCTTCCCTACTTTTCCCCTACATCAATTTAGTTTCGAACTGTCAAACCCAAACAAAGTTGCAATAGAGCTCTAAAGCTGTGCTTCGCGGTTATTCGCCGAATTCCACTTGAAAATAGAAAAAGGGAAAAACGCAAAAACCTAGACTTTTTCACGTTATTACATGAACTTAGATTTGTGAATTATGCTGCAATAGTGGCTGCTTACAACTGTCTAGAGTTGACAGTTGTTGTGAAGTGTCCACAATACCAATTCCACTTTTGCATTGCTATGATCTGATGGCCGCACTGGTAAGTGTGGTGGACTTCTGACCGAGGGGTCCGAATTCTCCCTTAATCCGTAAAGTTCAACTCGTAATGATCGAAAAATGTCCACTTGAAAATACCATAAAATTGTACGTCTTCTCCACCTGTTCAAAAAAGCTGGGACCTACAACAGGACTACAGCACTCTGTTCATCTGATTACTCTCTATTTTAAAGATTCCGTAACTTTACATGTCAATCACATTTTCAACAAGATGAGTTCCCCAAATTGAACAACATTACCCTTTACCATTCTCTAATAGCTACCAAAGTCAATGTCAAGTTCAAAGTCCATAATAAAATTGAAACATTTCCTAAAAAAATAACCACCTGAGATTCCAACCGCTCTGCAATTTTGTGAAGCCTTCGAGTTTCGTTATGGCAAAATTTAGCTAAAAATGTCCTCGAAATAAATAAACCCTCTTAAGTGGTATTCAATGAACTTGCGAAAGGAACGCAAAACATAAAACGCGACCTGGGAATGTTCGCTGCAATTTGTACACCTCTTATCGAAACGAAACAACTTGTACATACTTTATGGCTATGTAGGTATATAAAACCTTATTGAAGAAATTTTCGTTCAATACAAACGGTATTCCTTGTATGACAAAAAAAGGAAAGAAAAAAAATGTTTAAAGAAATTTATTACGAAAAGCCGTTTTTGAGACGCGCGAGAACCCGAGCATAAAAATGTGAAGAAACAAAAAATTCGGGCGTGAGTTTGAGGCTTGTATACTTCCGCTTAGGGTATTCATCAAATCGATAAGGGGCCACACATAAAAGTTTATCATATAATATTTATTTTTGTGTAGACAGACATCACGACGTGTGTTCGTTCAATTTTGTTGCCATTAATTTTTAAGTGGTGGCAGAATACGGACATTTTTCTTTGCAGTGTTAGGTAGGTAGGGCTTCGAACACTGTCTTTCGTAATAAATTAAAAAGGGAATTTAATTTACGACGGGAAAAGCGTGTGTTGGATTTTCAACCCATCACAGGGGATTCTGTTGTTAATTTCTAAAGGTGATGTATTGAATCCTTCATTTTTAGGGGTAGGTGCCTATAAATTGACAGCAGAACTGTATAATATTCATGAAGGGGTTGTATAAGGTATGCGAAGGGTTTATGAGGTCGAGATTGGAAAACTTAACGTCATGATTCTTTCACGGGCCTCTAATTACATTGACTTATGCTGATTACTTTCTTTCGTTTTGGCTCATTAAGGAAAGCCCCTGTAAGCCAAACAAAAAAAATACATCTTCCATCAAACACACGGAGTAGAGGACTCCAAAACTTCAATTGCAAACTCCTTTACTTAGTTGCGAGTGAAACGGTCTCTCTTCTTGGCAATTAATCATGCCTCAAACAGCTCAGAATACGTGTTGTTGAAGCCCTTATTTTCAGTATCCAAATACCAGCAAAAAAATAGGTGGCACATCACATCCCCAACGGTTCTTGTACACATATCGAGCTTAGACGAGAAATAGAAAAAAAAAAGTTGCATTACATCCAGACGACGGCGACGATGGGGAGGAACACAAGCAGTGAAATTAATCATTTTAAAATGACAAGCGCACTCTTAACCGCTGTCGATTCTTCTAGGATACCACTATGCCAGCTTATATGTGTGCGAGAGGCAACGAACAAAAAATCACCCTCGTGAAACAAATAAAGCTTATAAGGTTGTGTTGCATGTCGTTAAACATCTCCACTTCCCGCATGTCCTACGCTCATCTTTCATCAGCAGAACCAGCAGTGACATCCACATCCTTGATCACCATCATTCGCATACCATCCAGCCCGTAGCTACTCCACGCTCAAGCCGCATCGTGTTGGTAATTTGGAATTCCAAGCTAAGTGGGTTTCATAATGTCATTACACCACATAACCTAAATACGCTCCTCAGCCAAACTTAATGAATTCGAAATTGAAACGAAATCAACTTCTGAGGTTTTTGCCATTTTTTGAAAATATATGTATCTACGATACGAATACTAGTATCTATGTGTTTTATTTTTTGCCCCGTTGCGGGTTTGAGGCGGAAGCTGCCAAGCTTCTCCTTCTTCTTCGTCATTCTGTGACGAATGAGGTTATGTCTTCTGACGATGTTGCAAGTGGTGGTAGTGCTTGTGGTGGTGGCAAAGTCATTCGTACACTAATGGTTATGAAATAGGCTTTGAGAGAGCGTGCCAAGTTTCTGATGTGTTTGTGCTAAGTAAATTGAAAATTTGCTCTTTTGAGGTTTAACTTTTCGTGTGCCTGTGAGTTGATGGTGTGCACGAAGCGGAAGTGGTATACTGAAGATATGCGAATATTTGTTTTACTAGTCATCATCTTCGTCGTCGTCGTCATCGTAGTCGTTATCATCATCAGCAGCAGAAACAGAAGTAGCGGCGCGACGCGCAGCAGTTGAAGTAGAAAACGACATGCATTTTGTTGACGAAAAACTTTAACTCAAATGGAATTTTTTTGCGACCTTTCCGCGATGTCGATTTCGAGCGGGAATCTTTTGCTAACCTTTGCAAATTTTGCACACAAGTTGAAGGTTGGGTTAAATTAACACGCCCAATGGATGGAAAATTAATTTTCAAATGTGGTTGTTTTGGATCTCTATTGACAGAACCAGTCTTTGTGACGGGGAATGACTCAATTACATGCAGAAAAGGTAATAAGATTCTGGAGGATGTTGTTTACTTTTATAAAATTGTTGTGCTGATAAATATTCAGAAATGTGGTCTACGCAATATTGTATTAGATGTTTCTTACATTTGTATGTAAGAAAATTGGTCTTCTCTAGCGCCACCGCATTGCTGATTCAACGGAATACTTGGAAGCGTATCTCCTTCGCCATTCCGTATGATGTAACAAATCCAGAGAGGAAGTATTGGCAAAGCAACACAATAATCAGATCGAATGAAAATGCTGTTTTTACTGATGGTTCGAAAACAGTGAAAGGAACAGGATCTGGTATCTTCTCTGAAACTACAGAGCTGCGAGAGTCTATACGACTACCGGACACAAGCAGTGTCTTCCAACCATTGGTTCTGGCTATACTCAGGGCGCCTGAGACATCTACATCGATAGTCGGGCCGCACTCAAACCAATGGAATCAAACAACATCTTTATGCTCTTCTTAAATCGATGCAGGATGGGTTCAGCAAATTATCAATCTCTTTTCCGATAGCTCTCAAAATTTAAGAACAAAAATTTTCGCACTTTTGGCATACAAAGTCTAAGAATTCTAATAATCACGGGCAGCTTTAATTCTAAATTCTGTGATTGGGCTGCATGCGCGTTGTATGCCATCTTCAACAGATCAGTCCAGCTGCTGGGATATTCGGACGATATAGACATCATCACAGGTAAAACTAGTTGGCCTTGAAGTGAATGAGGACAAGACAAAATATATGGTATTAACAACAAACAATCATTTTTCCACCGACTGTTTTATTGCTTCTTCCACCACAAGTGCCCAAATGAAATAGCCAGTTGCATTCCACCCCTACAGCAACTCAACCGCAATACTCGCCATGCTAGGAATGCACATCAGCTTACCCTCATCCTGTATTCGGATGTACAGTGAAAGGATTCGTTTCTTACCCGTACAATACGGATGTGGAATGCTCTACCCCGCTCTGTTTTTCCTGCACATTATAGTTTACAGACATTTAAAACCAACGTGCATCTATGTCTCCTTTTTTTTATCCTTCACTTCGCTAATGCCCGCTCTGTGTTACTTCATTATAAGGGTATCCAAAATCCCTTTAGTTGGTGGAGATCCGTCCAAGAATTACCCTAGGAAACCGCTGCTACTTCAGTTTGGCGAAACAAACTACTAACTCGAGGGACAAAGTGCATGCCTTACAGAACCCTTATTCTGCCAGTTCTGCTATACGGCACCGAATGCTGGTCGATAGGCAGGAAAGGAGAGCTAGTACTGGGATTCTTCGGCGGATATGAACTCTATGAGCTGTACCAAGGTGTGGATGTAGTCTTAAAAGTCAAAAACAGTCGACTACACTGGCTCGGACACATCAAGCGAATGGGAAAACAATGCTCCAGCCAAGAGGATTTTCGCATATCAGCCCTCCAGGTTCGAGACAACAAGGAAGACCGAACATCCGATTGGTCTGGAGAACTAGACGCAGCGTGCCCGAGATCGCAGAGGACGGAAGTTAGCCGAATAAGTAACTCAGTAAATACTTCAACCCTGTGTACCTATGCAACTGTTTAGCGGCATATTAATGAATTCTGATATATAAGGCCCCTCGTCTTTTGGTTTGATGCTCCTCCAGTATAGACTGGTGTTCGCCAAACTTGTTGATCCAGGTAGCATCAAGGTTTTCGACGTATTGCTAGGTTCACTTGCCTAAATCTGATATCTTACCATATGTCGCCTTTTGGGATAAGCGGTATAAACGGATTCACTACTGATTGCATCGCGGTTCGGTATGCTGTTTCTTTACCGTCCCACTCCTGCAAATACCGAGTAAATCAAGAGAGACTCGTTGAATTACATGCGTGCGAACTGGGAGCGGACTTACGTCATCTTATGTTGTTATATAAATTTTTCCATAGCTATTCCGAACACCAGACAAGGTTCTCAAAAAGAAACCCAAAAATAAGAAATGTCTTAAAATCGCACCTGAATAAAACCGAATCTTCACTTAAGATAAGAAATGTTCCATATTGTGCTATGTATAGTTAAATCACTACATACCTACACTACATACATAGAGTACCTGGGTTTTGAGCAAAGGATCCCAGCCCGATTGGTAACCTGCCGCCAGTACAATAATCATGTATTATAAAAACGTCAACATGGAAGAGACTCTATGATTTTAAATGATTCTTTTGACGGCATCATTGGAACACTGTAAGAACTCTTTGAAAAAGAACTCACTGTGCTATGTTATGGAACACGATCCCCCTTGTTATTAGATTTTTGGCAGGAGCTCCATATATTTTCAGTGTTCCAAAAATTGTCCTTCTACAAAAAAAAAACATATTCACATCTTCTCGTAAGCAAGGATTCCATTCCTTAAAGTCGCAATCTCTTTTCCAAAAATAAAAAAATTGCTAAAATTTCTCCCAAGTACAAACATTTATCATACCCACAATAACACATTTCATACTCGAGCTCGTTTGCTCACATCACATCTCCTTTAATGTACACAAGGACGTTTCTTTCATCTTTTTGTGTTTTTTTTCTCTCATATTTATGCCCAATTTTTCACTCTTCTTCGCGAAAAAACAGCAAAAAACGATATAAGTACAAAGCTACGCTTGTCGTTTTCCGCTCATGTAAACATGACAAACAAATATAATATACGTACAAACCAAACGCACAGACGATTCAAATTGTCCTTGAATGTGTGTGAGTGTAGTATTGTCAACAATAAACCATGCAGATTTTATACATAGGTATACGAATAGCTATATAATATTTAAGGACAGGTTTTACGGCAAAAAAAAATAAAAAATAAAAAAATAAAGAAAGAAGAAACCAAGTAGGACAATCATACATACAACTTTCTTTTAGCGATTTGAATGTGACACAGTAAAGTCGTTTATTTTCCTGTCTCACTTTTCATATATGCATCTGCCATCCATCACGTAGTAGGTAGGTACCTAGCTAGTGAGTTTGGTAAATTTCAACTTATACGATTGCGATTATCTCGTAAAACTGAAAATACCACTTTAAGACGATAGTTTGCAAAACTTTCACCTCCGAAGTAAGTTTTATTGATCGTTTTGATAGTATTTTGAGCCGTAAATATGAGATTCAAAAGTTTTATGTCTAAGAAGCACTAACCGAAATAAGTTCTATGAAAATCGTTTTAAAAGACTACTTGAAGTGACTATGACGGCGATGAGCGATAGTCCGCCATAAAATGCACAATTTAAAGTGCATAAAGGCTGTTTTTTTTAGAGGTATAGAACTTTGATTTAAAATAAAACACAAGAAAATCGTTTTAATGTCCATCGATTTGGCTTTATTTGAAGGATAATTTTATGCCACTAATATTTAAACATGATTTCCGGCATGTGCCCGCCGCGGCTGGTTCGAACAAAGACATGTCTAGAGGTCCAATTTTCAACAACTTTTTCAAGCATTTGGGGCTGCATGTCGGCAATAACGCCACGAATGTTGGCTTCCAAGTCCTCTAACGTTTTTGGTTTGTTGGCGTAGGCGATCGGCTTCACATATCTCCAAAGAAAATAATCCTATGGTGTCAAATCACACGATCTTAGTGGCCAATTGACAGGTCCGTTACGCGAAATTATGCGCTCATCGAATGTTTCCTTCAATAAATCGATTGTGACGTGCGCTGTGTGGCATGTTGGAACCACATCTCATCCACATTCATGTCATCCAATTTGAGGAACAAAACAGTCGGTTATTATGGCTCTATACAGGTCTCCATTAACGGTAACTTACTCTCCAGTATCATTTCGGAAGAAGTATGGCCCAATAACTCCACCAGCCCATAGAGCACACCAAACAGTAAGTTTTTGTGGATGTAATGGCGTTTCAGGGGTCTCATGTAGTTTCTCTTCACTCCAAATGCGGCAATTTTTTGCTTGTTAGCGTAGCCATTCAACCCAAAATGAGACTCATCACTAAACAAAACTTTGAAAATTTTGAAAAAAAAACCATTAATTTCGAAATAAATTTGCACGATTTGCAAACGTTGTTCATTTGTCAACCTATTCATTATGAAATGGCAAACCAAACTGAATATAAATGACATTAGAGTTGCCAGATTTGACCACAAAATGTCAGTTTTATCTCTATTTGAAAAACCAACCTCTAAAAAATAAACACTTAAGCTTTTGAAAGCATTAAATGTGACCGGAGACCGTTTATTTGGAATAAATGTACACAAAACAACAACTTCAAGGAAATAGATCCCTTTTACGTCTTTAAATACTAAATTAAAATGGAGGGAAAAGAAAAGCCGATGAAAGGCAGATCAACTTATATTTAGGTAAACTAACGGCTACATAGGTAGGTATGTAGCATAGGCAGCGGCTTAGAAAAACCCAAATAGCACTTTGTACAGTTTTGATACGGCAACTTTTTTTGAAATGGTCTAGATCCAACTTGCGGAGCTCAAGAAGGTTTTTCGTTCTTAAGTCCTAGCCTGACCGCAAAACCAGTGACCGCGGTAATCGCTGTTAATGTTTTCGCGATATGTTAATGAAGCCGATCTGGGCAATATTCTCTGGAAGAGACTTTTCCTTTGTCTGCCCTGAGAAGAATGTTAATTTATTCCGCTTATGTGAAATCGGCTTTTTGCTTCGGAGTTTTGCTAGGTTTAACACTAAAACCATATTTTTTCGCAGAAACGGTTACCAAGGTTAGAAGATTTTTCCCAATTTCACTTAATCGGAGGGAGACTTTCCTGATACCGGTATCGCCATATCGTTGGCCAACAACTATTATTCTTTCTCTGTCTAAACTAAAGAACACTTTCTTCATTGCTATCAGCCAAAGTAGCTGTGAAATAATGCTGCCTTGACTTATCCTTTGGAAAATTTGGTTGTGGAGCTTTTTCTAGTGTGGCTTGAATGATTCAGGTGCTTATCTTAAAAACAAGTTCCGTAAGGGATTTCAGAATTCAGATTTCAGAATTTTTCAAATCCAATATATTATCAAATACATGTCTAACTGAAATTAATATATAAAGTTGCCACACAGTAGAATCTTGAAGATGGCAAAGCGGAAGAATTACAGAACTACACAAATACGAAACTCCTGAGATGACAAGCAGTAGAGTTAATATCCTCTTGGTACATTTTGCGGTACCAATTTTGCGCAACAAGCAATTCGTAAGAAAAGGCTACAGTACTACTTAGAGCGAGCAGTATGATACCCTATCCATATCCCTATATGTCCCATAGAAAAAGGCATTATTATAGTATTATATTAGTAGTATTTTATTTCATTCTATGATTTAAACAAATATACGTTTTTTTTTAAAAAAACGTCCTTAAAATGTGGGCGTGGCCAAAAACAGTGCCTACATATCTTGAGAAGGTTCTAGCACTCTGGAACACTATCTCTCTAACTTTATCTTTAAAACAGTTTTTTTCTAAATCGATGTCTGTACACTTTACCAATTCGGAAACTCAGGGAATATGTGCTCCAAATTTCAGCTTCCTAGCTTAAATTTGAAAGCCTAAAAATTGCGTACGAACAAACGGATGGACGGACATTGCTAAATAATCTTACACTCTATACTCTTAGGATACGGTATAAAAATGCGCAATGAAATCAATCAAGTGCAGTATTCGAATAGAAACAATATGAAGACGGTGCAGGGACACAACGATAACTGCAATACGTCCATTATGGACTTTTGTGTAATTATCAATTTATAGACATAAGTCGATAAGACATAGCTTACTGATGCAAACAGTACCTCGGAACGTACCTGGAATTCGTGTTATTCTTCAGCAGCCCTTTTTATTATGTTTAGCCGAACGAAAGATGGTAATGCTATGAACTTCGCCGAATCTACCTGTCCTACCAATGATCCTACGAAGTCGAAAAATAGTTACCACCTTAAATCCAATAAGCCAGCCAATCAGTCAGTTATCGAATTAAAGCCATCCATCTCGGATATCGTACATATGTGCAGAACCTAACCCATCTATTTAGGAAACAAAACCAGAAATTCAATTATTTTCCAGTCACACTGTTTATTTACAGTTAGTTCAGCTTCCCTTCCTTTGCGGGACTATTAAGTTCGTAACCGATTTTCCTCGTCGCTCACTGGAAAAGTGCAAAAATAAAATAAACGTTTTTCGTTTTTCTCATGTTCCAACCAAGTAAATAGAAAAGAAGCGAGAAAAACCAACCTCACTACCGAACCAACGAACGGGTTTAGGGTCGACAATTTTCTGCAGCCCTTTTTTTTTGTTACTATACGATAAAGGTTGCACGTTGAGAAACGATATAGGAAACATTTTTTGTCACGGCCCATAAACTTGTATACCGTCCGAAGGACCGAAAAATATATCACTCGAGGTTCCTTTTTCTCATACCGTTGCGTCGCCTCGCATATAGAATTGCATGGCCAAAAAAATAAGGACCCACAAAAAAGAAACCCACTTCAGCGGAAAAAAGTCCTAGAGAGACGGCAAAAAAAAATTGTGAGAAACTGGCGAAAACGGACATCACACGCGGATAAAAAAAAACCTGCAACAACTCAACGAAAGGATGAAGAGTATTAATTACGCCTCTTTTATGTACGAATTCACATGATTAAATCTGCGCCCGGGGGAGGTGATGCCTCGCATAAGGTGCTGCTGCATACCATAGGCATATATTTTAAATACAGTATTGCATGTGATGTGCAGCTTATCCGGCCCGCCTTGAAATTGCATTTTCTCTTAATCTCGGCATATGAGTGTGGGTGTGACAGTGTGAGTATCTGTGATGGAGAAGAACTGAAACTCGTGCTCTATTTTTGGGAAAAGCAACTCTAAGGGAAAAAGGGTATATCTGTATATTTTACTTCATCGAATCGAAAAACCAGGATTTCGCCGAATTCGCAATAAATCGTAAAGTTATTAAATTCCTTAAATTGAAATTAAGAAACTTTTGTGCATGCGAAAACTTAATTATCCTTTTGAGGATTAAGATCCACGAAGCGCGGTGGATGCTCGTCGTATAGTTGCAGTCGTTTGCCAGGCAGGAGATGTAGATTTGGATTTTTTTAAGCTTTGTTTCTTTCCCTTATTCGTGCTGCTTCTCGTATGTGCGAGGATATAATCCGTGCTTATGGTGAGAGAATATAATAGGTAGTTGAACAACTTTTGGGATTATGATGGAAGTTGAAGGTAAAGAAATTTACGCTTACCTATGTGGTGTGTGCTGTGCCTATTCGGGTGCGAGTTTTAGTTTAGTGGAAGAAGAATATCCTGAGGTATGCGCGGTATGAACAAAGTTGTGTGTTTAATGGGCGGAGGCTTAAATTTCAAGCTTTTGACTTGTGGACAAGTTGAAGTAAGTGATTTATGAAAATGATTGTGCGAAAAGTTCGAACTCATATTTATAGAGTCTGGTGTTGCAGGAGGTCTAGGAAACATTATAAGAAATCGAAAAAGGAAGGATCAAGCTTGATTATGAATTGAGGATTTGTTCAAAACTTAACAAGATATGCTATATCTAAAACTTTTAAATAGTTACTCGCGACTGACTGACTAACTCAGCAGCGAACAGTTCTAACCAGATTACCTTATCTGTATAGACGTAATTTAAGCAGTGACGGGACGTCATAGCGGCATTTTAGACTACCCAAAAAATAAAAAGGACATAAAAGAACCTCTTTATATATAGAACCAAGAGACAAATTTTTTGAAGAGCTAAAATGCATATTCGTCATTTCTACATCTGCACTGCTTTCGTCTGTCTCTTCGCTCAGATAATTCAAATATTAAACCTGTTTTATTAAAATATGTTGAAATTGAAACATAACCGCTTTTGTGACTTTTGACCCTTGTAAACATTTTTATATGGGAGGAAAAGACACTTTTCTGCTTCCATTTATGGATGCTAGTGAAATGATTTTTGAAAAGGTATTTGAGTCCTCAATATGTTATTACAGAGAGAATGGTCATTCAATAATAGGGCGAAAAGCGTGGAACTATTGATAATAATTAGACATCGGTTTTTAAAGATTTATCTATGCACAGTAAGATATAATAGATTATAATATATAAAATAGATAAAAATATATAGAAAGCTTCATGAGTAATTTTAATTAATTTTAATTTTAGTTGTGTTGCTTAATCTTCGAATAGAGTAGGGCAAAGAGTTGCACAAGTGGGTAGAGTGAATAAAAAACTTACGGTCTGATGTCAAACAAGAGAACCTCGGAAGGATCAACTGAGAAGATCCGTTTGAGGTGGGAAATTTTATTTTTTCGCATATAATGTGTAGCCCATCTAGTGGTTTCTTTATAAATCATAGGATATTTTGACACTGACAGCTGTTTCGGGCTCGAATTCTTGACAGAAAGTCAATATCATACCTCCTCAGAACGAAATGAGTCGCTTTACGCTTGAATAATGGTGGGAAGTAAGTAAGTAAGTTTTATTTCGTTTATAATTTACAATTTGTTATAGCACAATTTACATAATTTAAATACAGAGATATGACAAATTCATGTCTTTCTACTGGAAAAATGTTTATTAGAGAACAAAATAAATAAATAGAATTAGAAAAGAAAAATGTTTGTTTTGAGGAAAACAACGACTAAAAACCTCAAATTTAATAAAAAAAAAAAAAAAAATAAATAAATAAAATAAAATAAATAAATAAATAAATAAATAAATATATGTATGCATGTATATAAATAATAAGATAAATAAAATATAAATGAATGTGTGAAAGAATAAATAGGTAATCTAATAAATAAATAAATAAATAAAATAAGGTATTAACAGTTTCACAACCAAAAATATATATGTATATATTATATATATACGAACAAACATAGATATAAATTAACAGATAAACAAAAATGAATTAACAATAGATAGAAAGATAACATACAAATAAATTAACAAAAAGCTGAATATTGCGTTAGTTAATATCAGTGAAGTGTATGATATTCAATATTTAATTGATTGATAAGAGGATTTTCAGGGATATCACATCTGGTCTTAAATTTGTCGATTAGTTTGCGAATTCTGAAGGAGATCATTTCAACATTTGCTCTTGCGTGTACATCTAGCGTAGAGTGATGCCATGGGAGACTAAGCATCATTTTTAATAATTTGTTCTGTGCGATTTGCAACTTTTTAATGTGACATTCGGCACAATGTCCCCAAACCGGGCAGCCGTACAATAAGATGGCTTGAAAAATTGTTTTATGAATTAATATTTTGTTTTCATTTGAAAGTAATGATTTCCTATTTATAAATGGATACAATATTTTTATGCCAATATTTATTTTGTTAAGTGTTTGCGTAGTGTGTTCTTTAAACGTCAGTTTTGAATCAAGATGTACACCCAAGTATTTTACAGAAGGCTTCCACGCAATTGAATACCCATTGACAAGCAATTGGTTTGCTGGAAGAAAACAAGAACTTCTTTTTCGAGTGAAAAAGATAGCTTGTGTTTTTTCAGCATTCAGTTTTATTTTCCACTTTGTGTAGTAGTTTTGCAGTACTTCGATCGCATTTTTAAGATTCGTCTCGATGTTTAGACTGAACTCATGCGATGAAATTATAGCCGTGTCATCGGCATATATTGCTGCTTCACATTGAAAGAGCTGAGGAAAGTCGGAAGTGTACAGATTGTAAAGAACTGGCCCAAGAACTGAGCCCTGGGGCACACCAGCGTAAAAGTTTATTACATTTGATACACTACCATTCACATGCACAATAAAACGACGATTTGATACGAAACTTTGGATGATTTTACAGAGGAACGAAGGGAAATTTAGGTTTATCATTTTGTATATAAGTCCATTGTGCCACACAGAATCAAAAGCTTTTTCAATATCTAGTAGGATCATACCAGTTGATCTTCCTATTGCACGGTTAGTTTTTACAATATTGCACAATCTTAAAACTTGGTGGGAGGTACCATGACCACGCCTAAAACCAAACTGTTCATCGGGATACAGTTTATGATCCTCGATAATCTTTATCATTTTTTCTTTTAGGATTTTTTCGTAAATTTTACTAACACAACTAAGTAAACTTATAGGTCTGTAGCTTTGAGGTTTATCAAGAGGCTTTCCCGCTTTTTGTATTGGGACTACCTTTGCCAGTTTCCATCCATCAGGAAAGTACTGCGTTTTAAGGCAGACATTTATAATAAACGTCAAAACTTTGATTCCCTCCTTAGGTAATTTTTTAATATATATATTTTTGATATTATCCAATCCACCTGTTTTTTTAATCTGCAAGTTATCTACGTGGTATTTTATATCTGTTTCCGATACAAATTCTTCCGATGGAGTTTCAGGATTATTTGCACTAAAAGCCTGTATAGCATTTTGGACAAGTGTTTCAGTGCTTGCATCTCCTAAATGTTGCGACACTGCATGATTTTCTGAGAAATTTGAGGCAAGTGATTCCGCTTTCTCACTGTCTGTATACAAGGTAGTCAAACCATTTTTGAGACAAGGTATTTGTCTGTTTTTATTTTTAACAATTTTAACAATGTTCCAAAAGGGCTTTGCAGACTTATCTAGTGAACGTAATTTATTGTTCCATTCTGCGTTTCGAAAAGCTTGAATACTTTTATTTAATAATTTGTTAGTTTTTGACATTTGTATTCGGAAAATAGGTTGTCGGTATCTCTGCCAGTTTCTTCTGTGCATATTCCTTATTCTGATAAGTTCTAAGATGTGAGTTGGTAATTTTATACATTTAGATTTTATCGGAACTTTGGGAATACAATTATTAGCTGAATTAACAATATGCTCAGAAAATGTATGAATTAGGTCGTCAACATCGTGGTTACTTGAGATATTTTCTATAACTGTGGGAATTGTTCTAAGGTTTCTCATTACTTCGGTTCGATAACTCGACCAGTTAGCATTTTTCAAGTCTTGATAATATTGCACTTTTTCGACACCCGACCGGAGAATATTACAAAAGACAGGATTGTGGTCAGAGCTAAGCTCGTTAACAGCAATAGGCTGGGATATAAGAGTTGACACATTAGATACAAATAAATCGATAACGGAGGAACTACCACGAGAACTCGCTGGAACATATGTCGGACTGGGCGGATACATAATGGACATTGGTAACATAACAGAAAGTTCGGACAAGACATTTCCCCAAGAATTAGCTCTAATGCAACCCCAATCCCTGTGTCTGCAATTAAAATCACCTCCTATTAAGAAGGCACAATTAATGCTAAACATTTTTCTCAGGTCATTTTTAAATCGTTGCCTTTTTTCAACTGGTGATAAGCCTCCTGTAATTTTCCCTGGGAAATAAACACAATATATCCTAACTTTTCTTAAGTTACTTAATGTTATTTCAACTCCTATGTTCTCTACATAATTAGTTTGTATGCAAGGCAAAAGCTCATGTTGCAATGATCTCCTAATCAAAATAGCAACACCTCCACCTCTTTTATTTTTCCTATCTACCCTATAGCATTTATAAGACGAATTAGAAATTCGATCTTTAGATGTAAGCCACGTTTCACTGACTAATGCGATATCAACTTTATTATTAGTTAAAAAGCTTAAGAATTCAATATATTTTTTATGAATGCCTCTGGCATTCCATGTTACAATGTTTATATTGTTATTATTAAAATTACTTAGCATTATTATACAAAAACTTAGTCGCTAATTGTGCTATAGCATAAAATTGTTCTACTCTAGTTTTACATGTACTAAGCTTGGTGACCATCTCCAATACAAGCGAATTCATTTCGTCTATGGAGAACAACTCTCCACTGTTGCTGGTTGCTGCGGCTTTGATGGTGTTTGTGCAGGTTGTTGCAGCAGCTGAAGCATACTCTCTCTCCCAAGTTTTCGTTGTAGAGTTGCTGGTATTTCTTGCTTCTCTATCTGAATGTTTCGTTCCGGTGCGTGTTGGTAGCGCAGGAAAATCGTTCATAGACAGCAACGAAATACGGTTGTTGTTGTTATTGTTATTGTTATTAGAGCTCGGCATCGGCATTGAGCGAGGGCGATTGATTTTACTTACTATTTTTTGTTTCATTTCAATATATTTATTTCGGCTGACGCATGCGCTGTCTGTAGACTTGTGATTTCCCTTGCAATTAGCGCACTTGTGCATATCAGAGTTATTACAGTCAACAGTCTTGTGATGACCTGCGCAGATTGAACAATATGTCTTAACATTGCAATTTCTTTCACCGTGGCCAAACATTTGGCAGTTACGACACTGGGTCAATCTGTTGTTTTGTTTACGCTTATAGCTCCAGTTAATTTGAGTGTGAAAGATGGAACGAATATTCTTTTTTAACTCATTAAGTTTTATAGAGCCATTTTCAAGTGAAACTATGTAAAACGTATCGGTGTAATATTGAAATTTTTTTGTAACCATTTTTACTTCCAAACATTTAAGCCCAAGTCTTAGTAGTTCACTTTTTAATTTATTTACTTCGTATGCACCAAGGCCAAACAAAACTATTTTGAAAGCTTTGTCGCTTTTATTGTCATGGGTAAAAAATTGGCAATTTTCTAATTTTAATTTATTGAGCACAGAAGTATATGAATCTATACTTTCGCAATTAATTTTAATTCCGATCGACATTCGTTTAATGGAATAATCAGACACTTTTAGGTTTTCCATCAGGTCGTGCACAAAATCATCAGGTTTTTGCAAAAGTTTGATTGGGGGAACATTTACTTTAGTGATTTTGTTTGGCAACACATGGTCGTCCATATCATCACTTTCATGATCACTATCTGGCAAACACTGTAAGGGGCTCCAATAATTGGAGTTCTTTTTAGTTAGCACCATTTTGGGTACGGACTTAAGTTTTTTATCCGAGGACAGTAGGTTGTCCTCGGTATTTGGTGATCTCGCGCGTTTACGAATTTTGAATGTTTTTAATAAAGATATTTAATATTAAATATGATAGCTGTACTAGTAAGTTCACAGATCGATGCGCTTTGCATTAAAGCTCCGGGCAAACTGAATGGTGGGAAATATTGAAAACTTATATCCAAAGTGAATGCTGTGTAGCCGCTGTTTGCGTTTTTTGAAAAGAAGTTTTGGCTGAAATGAAGCACCCACTGTGACTACTGTACGCAATTTTGTGCTGAAAGTTCTTGAGACTGGTATGCTAGTCGACAACACACATAGTCCCCGTCGTTGTATGTTGGTGGGGACCGTTAAGGACCGATCTTATGCCATCAATCCGGAAACGATTCAAGCACTAAAGACCAATATCATCCAAGCAGCAAAAAAATTTCACAAGTATAAGTTAAAACTGGTATGGCCAGACTTTGAGCATGTAGGATTGTTTACGAATTATTCGTGAGATTTTCATTTTTTTCAGGTTCTGCTTCTATATCCGAAGATATTGGATTAAGATTGAGAGATTTTATGTTTTCACATTTGACTGTGGCTACTCGCATTTTGTGTGGCTTATATTGCCTATAACGTATTGTCCGTGCAAGGATGGAACTGCTGAAAACAAGGAGGAGCTTAAATGCTGTGTTTTTGTGTACCCTGCTGCTTTTCGAAGGTATTTGCATTAAGTTGGTCCTCCGAATTTTGTGACATCTAGAAATTGTTTCCAAAAAGGGAAACGTTCAGTTGATGTCGACCATAGAACCATCAGTGATTTCTATACTAAAATACTTTCTCAAATACCTCAAACAGTCTATAAGTTTCTGCATTTAGAGAAGACGTCTTTCTTAAAATTATGTGCAGAGGCATTAAAGCTTTCGATAAAAAGGCATCTCTGGGACATTGTTATTTGATTCATTGAATTCGGCCTTTGTTGAATCACAGTTGGCTGTTGTTTTCTCGGTTGACCATGTAATACAGAAAACTGTAGAGCGTGTGCTGTATTGTACATACTGAATGATTTTACTTAGGCCTATCATCCAAAAACTGGTCTGCAGGCTTGAGTAAACAATTTCAATAAACTAAGTGAAGGCTGCCTACTTTTGGCATGAAGGACTCTGTGGTTTTCCTATCCGAATTTTTTATTTTGACTGAGTTGAACGTCACTAGTGCATCGAATATAAAGAATTAAATGCGAAATGCGCGCTTTTAGAGCGTTTAGTGGACATACGAATAAATTGAATCTCAAATTCTGGTTTTGTAGTTTAGGAAGCGACTCTGACTTAGTATTAGTCCAATGTACTTCCAGACCGAAATCCTCTATTTGGTAACTTATTGTTACTGCGTCTCTCGAGACACTTATCTCTATAAGCTCTGCATCTATTTAGATAACTTTTATGAATTTGAAAACAAAGGAAGTTCTTATGAGGGGTCATCTAAAATCCGCAAATAATTTCAGGAAAAGTGCTAACATTTGCGTGGACCTTGTATTGGATGACTGTCAACGCTTCTTATACATCTCTCAAATCTTAACCAACTTCAACCCCTGTGTCGTCTAGATACCCTCGATATTTTTATGGTCACATAACTATCCAACTGAATGTCATTCCCATCTAAAAGTGAAGCCTTCTTACCATTTTCCATCGAACTCGTTCTTTGTTTTCCCAAACACAGACTAAGTTACATACCCTATCGACTTAGCTTAGCTTATCCTCAAATGCACGGACATTGTCACTCCGACATCATAATAGATCCATCACTTCTCCCAATATTCCAATCTCGCAAGCACAAGTATAGCTAGCGACTAACTATATATATAATATTTACCAACGCTGTCCCTTTTAGAAAATTTATATCTTTGTTTACTGTCTTTCGTCTGGCCAAATATAAAATTGATGAAATAATTGATGACCAAAAAAAAAAAACACCCCTCCCTATCCAACGTAAGAAAATAACCTTTCAAACAATTAAGATTGTCTGAATGTAATATCATCGGGCTAAAATATCCTCTCTTCCTACCCTACCACGAAAGCAGTTTTATTTGTGTCATGACAGACCACCAACCAACAAGCCATCCATACTCCATCATAATATACCGTTGAAGTATACAGTATACACTTTGTACACTTTAGAATGACAAGTAAAGTGGCGATGGTGGAGCGATAGTTTGAGGCAAAAGACAACAACGAAAATTCTATTGATTTTGCCTTTAAAAACAAAATCAGTCTTTGTTTCGTCGTCCTCTCATTGACTCCTAGACAACAACACTGTGTGCCATATTGTGGCGGGACGAACAATGCGGTGGCATCGGTGGTGGGTTTTGGGTAGTCAAAACCGAGACGAGACGAACTTCAGGTCAGACACGACAGAGATAATGGTGTTTGCATTATGGGTTCGGGGTTTTTTTTTTCGATTTCGGGTCCTAGACCTCTTGCATGCTAAGACTTTGAATATTTATTTTCCAGAGGGGCGGACGAATTTAGAATGCTGGTTTGGGGAGATGAAGGACGTAGTTCTTGGTTATTTGGGAATATTTTGTGAAGTGTATTAAAGTTCTCACATTTCGATTTGATATGTTATAGTCGGTCGCTCGTTTAGCTATAATTTTTCAGGGATTCTCTCGGCATATTTGGTATTTGACAGAGGCGCACTTACAAGTACATTGGATGAATTTAACAAAGCTGTTTTGAGTCAAGTTTTGGGGAATAACCTTTTTGTCTGATGAAACACACACTTAAAATATACGCGAACTTAAAGGGAACTATACTCTGTCCAATATAAATTGGCAGCGCAGTGAAGATAGTGAAGCAGTACTCTTTTGTTTTCGGTAAGGTGTTATTCTAACAAAAGCTCTTCAAGGGTTTCCGTAGTAATGATTTTAAGGCAGCAAAAAACTTAAAGAATATTATGTAGGGTTACCATGATTTTTTTAAGAAATTTTCATTTAAATTGTTTTTTTTTCAAATCACTAAGAGGTAAGATAAACGCAAATAATCTACACAAATAATCTTTTTCCTTAGAATTTTGTAACTCTATTTTAACGTATTTTCCGCATATTAAAAGAAGTGCAAAAGCTCAAAACAAGATCCCCCACGACAACCCTTACCATTACGAACTTTTTATTAAAGCTCTAAAACCAAAAGCTACTCAACAAACTCCCAAGAAAAAAAGCTAAACGAGTTACCAAACAAGACACTGGTAACTATAAATGCATACAATTAAATTTGCTTTAAATAGCAGCAGCCACTGGCCACAGCCAATCAGATGTGCGCGGAACAAAAGATGTTGGATCTACGTCAGATACAATTGGAAATTCACAGGCGCGTAAATACTTTTTATAAGGAGTTTCTTTCAATTCATTAAGGCGCACAAATGTGGCACGCAACTGACTTAAAAAAAGGTTGCCCATAAGACGTGTACTGCCAATTTATGTTGGACAGAGTAAAGTATGTTATAATTCTAAGAAAAATATTTGTGGTAATATTTTTATATTTTTAAGGGACAGTAAAGGTGCCCTTAATCCTATTCCGTAAACATATGGGCCTGAGTAGAGTAGATAGCTGAGTACAGAAGTAAGCTTTCTGCTGTCAAGTTGATGCTACCCAAGATATGACTGCTGTCACAAACATCTGGATCTGGACATCAAATAATAAACCCTCCAATTGGAGCAGTTAGCCAAAAAATAAAGTTTTTTGAGGTCGCCTTCCAATTGTGCTCGCCACCTAAGGCAGGGTACTCATTTACTGCGTTATTCCTTCCGACTATAGGGGAAGATTCTTCGGACTTAGGCGCTGGTGTTCACGCGCTCTACGTTTTTCAGCTATCGTTGAATGGCCTCCTTCAGAACACAGGATCCCCCTCCAGGACCAAATACCTTACGAACAATTCTTTTCTCGAAACGATCAAGGATAATATAAATTAATCCGCTTTACAAATAGTCCATGCCTTCGATCCATAGAGCGGGACTGGACTTATTAAGGACTTCAAATCAGTTCCCCTAGTTCTGGAGAGATCCTTTTCAGACAAAAACATATTGATTTTGATTTTTGCAACGAAATCTCTTCATTTCAGATGAGAATTCATAGCCAAGGTAAATAAAAGCCCATAGTATTTCAAATTTATAGCTGGCCGCTTCGGATAAGTCGATGTTTATTGACGTATCCATTCAAGCAAAAGTGAACTTCATCGATCAGCGATCAACAGCAATCTTGTTTTAGACCCATTCACCGAATCGACGCTGCTAGGTGATCCTGTGGCTTCAATTGTTGCACGAGTTGGATTTTGTAAGCATGCAAAGCAAGATCTTTCTGCAAAATCTTCCATAAAGTGGATGGACACATATCCAATTCCTAGATAGGTAGCGGATAGACTGATTCAGGTCTTCCTCTACGCTACGCTCTTCAGCAGCAATGACTTTTTCTTTACACACTCTACGACGTCGCTGTAGATGCGTATTATCATTAAGAGTAAATGTGGTACCAAAACGTTACATAGTTAATCGAATGAATTGATCAGATGGACGATTATGTTGACCGTAGAATGGGCGTTGTGCGCCATATGTATTTCGAACAGAACCATGATTTTCAAAAAAAATATGCACAAATTGAACAACGTTGTTCATGCGTCAGTCTTTTCAAGTTGAAATGCCAAAAAAGACCAAAAATAAATCACTTGACAGCTGACAAAATGGCTGATATTAAAATAGTGTTGCCAACTTAAAGTTCTATACCTCTAAAAAAATACCCTTTTAATTATACCCCGTTAATTTTGCTGTCCTTCGAAGCAATCTGCTGCTGCCGAGTTTTCCTCATATATTTTGAACATTCCCCAACATTGCAAGCCATATGTAAGTACCAGACTAACAACTATGCTGAAGAGCTTCCTTTTAAGATTTGCGGAATTTTTCGGTCACAAAAGATAACAGACTATTATTTGCACTTTATCAACGACATAAAGAATAAAGGTTTAGGAAAATACACCGAAATACGCCCTCTAGGTGTCGACAAAGTGAATACGCTGCCAAGAATTTTGAGGTCGACTACTCATACCATATGCGCTTGCATAAGAGTCAGGTGGAATCATCCAGTCCCATACGCGTTGAGCTACAGCTCACCTCTAAAACAAATATTTAACGAAATAATGGTCATTGGGCCTTACTGCCTTAAAGTTAAAGCTCTTTATTGTGAACGTCTACCCAACCCATGGATGTTAAAACATTTACGGTTTTGTGGCTAAGTCATTGCCAGATGTTATTAAAAATTAATACAGCCGACGAGGAAAAAAAAACAATTTTCAATAACATTCTTCTTTCTCCGTTGGACTACATCAACCCACCCACTCCCATTGTCTGAGCAAAATCCATTAAATCGAAATAGTCCACCACCAGAACTAGTTCCCACGAATCACATAGTAAATCTTCTTCGATTTAATAAAATATTTGCCCTGTCCAATCGATAGAGCTTACATCCGTGACGCGACGAACAATCCAAGATACCTCTTTTTGGGTCTGCCACAGAATCACTCGTTTCCCACGAATAGATTGACGTAGAGTTTCTACTAAATACCTTGATAAATCATAGGTTTATGTATCTTCTGCTGTCACGTAAACAGTTTGTCATCATCATCGATCCGTTTAAAAAACCAGCTTCTTGGCTTTCATTTCCCATTTGTATGTTAAAATATTAAACATTGCTTTCGGTCCTTCTCAGTCGACGTTGTCGCCGTTCCGTCTCCTCGATTACAGCGCTAACCATTGTTCGTCCTTTAAATGCAAAGCAAGGCATAAAATTGATTTTCTTCCTTTCGTTTTTTTTGTCTCACCTCCTCACAACAATACGAACAACATCATCATCAGCCAAAGCCAAGTTGTTCGCCCACAATGATGACGAAAATACTTCCGAGAAAGAGCGACCTACTCCTTCACTACTAATAAATTCCACTCATAAACCGAGATATTCACATGGACGTTTTGAGCGCGCTTCATTCCTCCAACTCTCCCTTTTGCAAAATTTACCATCTCTAACTGGCTAACTGTCTGGCGGCAGCCGACTCTGACTGAGAATGGTTTGTCCTATTAAAACCTCTTTACATCCATCTATAAACTATTCAAAAGTTGCCCAAAAAAAAATTGAGTCCCTCTCCTCATGATGTTCATTTTTTTCTGCATGTGGTAAGTATATATGTATGTGTATGGCGGCGGCGTCGGTGAACGAAATAACTATGTTAAAATTTTCCATTTATGGATGTTCGTATGCTCATAAAGTATCCCACTGAACTTGAGATACACTTATTCGCATTCGTACCTTTTCACAATTACCTTACCAATGCCGGATAATTGTTTACCATCCGGTTAGGATAGGATGGCTACTGTGCTGGCTACAAAAAGTGAAAGGCAAACGAAGAAAACAAAAAAAAAATCGAAGCACCACAGAGATGATGTTTCGGCCTTTAGGGGCCTCTCTATTCTTTCTTCGAATTTTGGACCAACAACGGCCGCCATTTGCCATTTAGCAGTTTATTCACCATCAAAAATAAAGAAAAAGGGTTTTTCATACCTTGGGACTTTTATGTGCCTTGCTTGCTCTCCCCTCAGATGGATAAGACGAGACGAGAAGATGACGATGACGACACGGTAAGGGGTGCCGAGATGCTGAGGGTTTCATATGGACATTTACCTCGTAAAGTTACGTGCACATAAAAATTGTGAAAATTCGTCCTTAGAAAGGAAGACCAATAGAGGGAGTAAAAAAAAAACCTGCGCCTGAAAGCGAAGGATTCTTTATTATTCTTTTGGTGGCTGGGTGTTTGGTTGGTTGGGTTTACTTCGTCCTCTATGGTTTTTTGGTTTCTCCTTGTCGTTCCTCTATAATAATACCTTCTCCGTTGTAGTTATTTTAGAGGGGACAAATGGTTTTATTTTTGTGCCTTGCCATGTGTCGCCTGTTTATGATATATGCTCAACGGTATGTCGTTGCTTAATAGGGTTGCCAAATTACGTTATAAATTATTTCTGAGGTATGTGAATTCTAAGTGGAGAGAGAACGATGTGCGCGAGCAATTGTTTGTCGTATTACATTTTCTGGTTAAAAGAAAATTGGCTGTGCGATTAAGATTCAAGTAAAATAAGGACACACCGCAGTCGCAGAAACGATGTAACTTCATCCATAACTCTTTGAGACTCTCCACAGTGTTTCAAATTTCTATACAACTTTTTTTTTATAATATCTGACATAAATTAAAGGGTGATTTTGAAGGAGCAGGTTTAGGTAGCACACAAATTTGCATAAAATATTCAACATTTTCATTGTAATCGATAAATAGTCCATTTGCTTTTTAAAGACAACTTCATGTAAATGTTGTTCGCGGATCCGTTTCAAATGGTCCATTCGAAATGTCCAATTTTGTTTCACTTTTTCGAGCATTTCGGCCTGTATTCCACGAATTACGCGTGTTATGTTATCTTGTAAGGCTTCAATAGTCTTGTCCACATAGACTAAAGACTTTACATAACCCCACAAAGAAATAATCAAGAGGCGTTAAATCGCATGATTTTGGGTGGCCAACTCACAGGGCCATTTCGAGAGATAAGCTGCTCACCAAATTCATCCTTCAACATTTCCATTTTTTCACGAGCTCTGTGGCATGTGGCACCGTCTCAATGAAACCACATGTCAACCAAGTTCAACTCAGCCAACTGGGGCAAAAAAGTCGCGTATCACGGATCGATATCGTTCGCCGTTGAGGGTAACGTTTCTTCCACACTCGTCTTTGAAGAAAAATGGACCGATGATGCCACCAGCCCATAAACCACACCAGACTGTCATTTTTTCGGGATGCATCGGTAATTCTTGTGTGGCATGTGGCTGTTCATCACTCCAGATGCGACAGTTCTGCTTATTTACGCATTCGTTGAGCCAGAAACGAGCCTCATCGCTGAACACAATTTTTCAATAAAACAGTGGATTTTGCACATTTTTCACAGAGCACAAATTTTGATAATTAATTTCAATAATTTGCAATCGTTGCTCGTTTGTAAGTCTTTCTATGATTAAATGGCAAAGTATACTGAAATTTTTTCACTTCGACAGACGACGTCTGAACGCCATTACTAACCAGTTCTGCCAACGTGAAAAACTCTTAAAAAATTACCCCTTAGAAACTTCTGGATCTAATAGCTTAGAGTGGAATCTCTCATATGTATTTGCGGGGATTATTTTTTAAAATAAATAAAAAACCGCAGATTCAATATTGTTATTATGGTTACTTCAAAATGAATTTCAATAGCTATGGGTGCGGATTGACAACGACCGTGTGACTTGATGGACGTGGTGCGTCGTTTGACTGTTCCTATACTCGTGTCTTTACTTGCGCATGCGTGTGCGTTGTTTTTTGCTTTATCGTCAAATTTATGATCTTCGTTGTGAGTATGGTCTGCGTCTAGACCACAGATGAGGAATTAAACAGATAGTCAACTCGAGAGCGAATCTCTCTCCTTGTCTACAAGCTACGTCGAACTGATAAGCCCCACATAATTTGCACTTATGTATATGGGCTTTTACGTGCAGATCAAATGAGAAACACGCCCACATGAATCGAATTATAGGGGGCTAATGGCCGCCGCCAAGAAATGCCATTTTTTATAGCAAGAAGTTGGGAACAGTTGATGAATTTCAGCAGATTACACCTCACAATTTGGGTGTATAAAATAAACATGGACAATATGCGGTGAATATAGATTTATAAAAACATACTTACCACACAACTAATAATATAACAAAATATTATAATATTGAGAATAAGGCTATGTTTTAACCAATTCATTGTAATTTTTAATGAAAAATAATCAAAACAGTATTTATTAACGTGACTAATATATAGTATGTAAGTTGATCATACTTTTTCGGTTTACAATTAATTTAAGTATAACTTTACAAACACGGATTTTGTTATGTATGGTTATATTGAAGCATTTAAGTAATTTTATGCTACGTTTCCACCCTAAAATAAACTGAAATTAAGCACAAAAAAAGTATTACCCAGATTTATTTTTTTTTTATTTTTAATCTTGTGTTTAGAAGATTAAAATTTGTATGGTTAATCTTGAGATTTAAAGTGGATTAAGGGCAGATTGACCCTAATCTCGGTTTAGTGCTCGCTGGAAACGTTGCATTACACAATTGGGCACTGGTTTAAAACGCTTTTAATATAACGTGATCCAAATCCTGGCTATAGGGTTCGCCAAATAATTTTTTTTTTAAAATGTTAAAAAAAAACTACTGAATATTTTCTCAAATTTCTTTTTTTATTTGAAACTACAATCCTTCCGGTTAATAATGAAAAATAATTTTATTCAAATGGCCGAGGTGGCCATGCAGTAGCCTGCACAATCGGTACAATTTTTAAGCACATTATCGATAGTGTGCAGCTGTATTTCACCAATGGCTTCACGAATATTGTCTTTTAAAGCGTCAATTGTCTCTGGCATGTCGGCGTAACACTTATCTTTGACGGCACCCCACAAATAATAGTCCAACGGTGTCAAATCGTAGCTCCGCAGTGGCCAAACGACATCAGCTCTGCGGCTGATAATGCGATCTTCAAAAACAGGGCGCAAAACATCGAGTGTAGCTTCGGCTGTGTGGCACGTAGCGCCGTCCTGTTGAAACCAAATGTTGCCAATATCCTCCTCTTAAATTTTTGTGAACAAAAATTCGTTCAACATGGCCTAATAACGATCGCCATTGACTGTAACGGCCACTCCTTGCTCATTTTCGAAGAAAAATGGCCCAATTATGCCTCTGGACCAAAATCCGCACCAAACAGTGACTCGTTTTGGGTATATTGGCTTTTCAATGTATGCGTGCGGGTTTTCTGTGCCCCAAATGCGACAATTTTGCTTGTTTCCATACCCGGCAAGATCAAAATGAGCTTCATCTGAAAAGATGATTTTTTTGGCAAAATCGGCATCTTCTCTATGTTGATATGTCGCAATATTTCCCAGCGTTGTTTAAGCGTATACACAACCATATTCGTTTAGCGGAAGGATAAAACTAATTATCTGTCAAATCAGATATGACCTAAGTGTTACCATTAGCGAAATAAGCACTAGTTGAAAAAAAAACGTGAAATGGCGGACCCGATAGAAGCTTCTGGATCTGATAGTCGATAGTGCTGAGCTAGTGGAATCTCATCTTCCGTATCAAAACTGTCAGATTCCATCCCATCTTCTACTACACCAATAAAAATTTCGTCAATTTATGGAGGTCGGTTCGAAAGAATAATTTTTGGTAACATATTTAGTACCGTATGCCTTGACGGGTTGTTAAGCGACATCGACTTGGTCAAAATACTGCGCATCGGGCATTTGAGATGGCTGGGACATATAGAGCTAATGAACACCAAAGCCCCATCCTCCAGAGTCCTAGACTCCAAGCCGCAGTAGAAGAAGGTCTGCCTTAGGTGGTGCCAACAAGTGGATGGGGACCTCAACCAACTTGGAGTGCGCAACTGGAGGGAACTGGCCAAAGCCCGTGCTAATTGGAGAGGCGGACTGTAGCACTGCCTAATTAAGTAAGTAAATGGTGCAGGAGTAAGCCTAGTTAGTAAAGTTTGCTTCATTTTGCAGAAAAATTCCGGAAACTCACAATTATGAGTCTATGGAGCAGTCAAAGCCTGAATTATGAACGTAGCCATATTTAAATCTATATTCATTTATTTTTGTTCAACCAGAATTGAAAATGGAGTATTTAAAATAGAGAGATAGAATATAATTTACTTGTTTATAAGGGAGAAATATACCCACAAAATGATAAATATAGCAAAGCTAGAATGGAATATAACAAATTTTGATAATGCGTCACCATTTAGTGAATTTGAATTCATGAACTGCCAATGCGATATTTTCCCATTTTTTTTTCACTCAGAAAAAAAATGTCTTTCTCGCCTTTGTTTGACCTTTACCCTGCATAATCTCATTGTTGTCCCAAGACAGAAACCCTTTTCGCCATCTAGGTCACAGCCCACAAATACATTACGCCAACAACAAAATTAATGTATCCATCATGGCAAATTCATCTTTCGAATACCAAATTCGCTTCACCTACAGAAAAATATACACCAACACTAGATATTGATAAGAAGCTCACGTTAAACGAAATCATGTCTAGTCATGTTATCCAATTTACTACTGACAGTAGTCACGTATAGATCCTAATGTCAATCCATACTGTAAATTACATTTTTCGTCCCATACTCTGTAGCTGTTGTCCTTTCGCATCTCCGCCCTCTCCTAGTCTTAGTCCTAGTCGTGCCTTCGTCGTTATCGTCGTATGCGCTCCTGTTTCATTTTTATCTGTGACAATACACCCTGGCGATGGTTAGTTCTCAGTCCTTAGTCCTCAGTCCTATTCAAAAAAAAAAATAAACCAACTACAAACAGAGAGAGAAAGTCGAAAAGTAAATGCTGGAAAGATAGATTGAGGTTACTTTTCAAATGATGTTAAACAAAGCTATTGATTTTTTTTTTCGTTCCATTCTAGGTACCAGTAGCTACGCTACTATGTCTAAAGGACACACAAATTCAGATGAGCTAGGGTCCTCTGAATTTAAATTGTAATTTAAGTCATTTCTCCCGTACTTAACCTTTTCATTTGAGTTCGTGTTTGTTTTTTGTTCTGGGGTTTTGTTAATTTTTACCATCAGTCATAAGGCGGACTGACTCACTTCCAAAGAAACCAAAAGAAGTAAAAAAAAAAAAGAAACATCAAAATCAATAGAAGTAGGTACGCCTGACATGCACGCCAGGGCAAAAGCACACAAAACACAACAAAAAACCCGCTCTAAACAAGAACATGAGCTATACATGGATACAAATGTTCCAAATCATTGGGAAGAACAAGAAAAAAAATTGTTTAGCTCATTCTTCATCCTCCATCATCCTGTAGAACGAAACAAAAGAAAACGCCCGACATGTGGGGGTGTGAAGAAGTCAATACAAGTTAATGGAAACTTGGTTAGGAGCCCTACAATCTAAGGTATGGCATGCTATGCCATCTATATGAATGCACGAGCATAGCATCGAAAGATGACGACTTGGAAACGGAATCTTTTTTTTGTCGACTGTTGTCGACGACGATATTCCAATGTTCGAGTCTGTCGACAGAAGACCGGATGTTCTTTACATTTCGATGAGGTTTTTCGTTCTTTTTTTTGCTGTAATAGTTGACTCTAACGAGTTTAATTGAACAACTAAACGAGATTTGTTTTAGATATGTACCTACGTTTGAAAAAAAAAATAGGACCTCACTCTGTTGGTTCTTTCCCTCTCATTTGGCGATTTCCCTTTGACAAATTAATTAGATTTGTAAATTTCGACATTCGCATTGATTTGTATTTATTTTAACCCTGTTGACTGCTGTTCTGTAATTACCTTGGCATTTAATTTAATTGAATATAAGTTAAGTAGATATTTGGAGATAATGTGAGGGATGTGAATGGTGAGTGGGACGTTTTCGAGAGAGGATACTTCTCCTGTAAATAATTCTCGTATTTCTTAAAGCAGAAACCCGCAGGAAAGGAACCCAAATCAAAGATCAAATCGCTGTCTTAGAGGTTGGGTAGTTAGAGTAGTTGGCGGCAGGAGCTGTTATGAGGATGTGCCTCTTGTACTGCGCTGGCCTATGCTTGCGACCACCAGTCTAGCAACCATTTGCAGGAGTTCTGTGGATGCAGTTGAGGCTTCTGTATTTTTTGTATGCTTGCCAGATATTCCCTTAGGTTATACACAATTCATTAGTGTCGTCTATTTAGACACTATTTTCGCCGTTTGAGTTTTTTCTTTAATGGGCAATGGGCTCTCATTGCGGCCTGTAAGATAACGAGATGGCTGTATTGATTTTAGTAGGATCTTTGCCTGAAGACGCCAGATGAATTCGGAAGACGGCCGCTCTTACTCCTCATATTTATTTTAACCCATATGTGAAGAAAGTTATAGCAAAGTTGTATAGGACGCGAGGTGACTTGGGATTTTTTAAAGTTGTGCTTAGACGTTATGTAGTGAGCTGATAGATAGAGCCGACGACCCTTGATAGTGAATCAAGGATTTTTGTGTTTCTATAAAGTTTTGCGGACCAACAGCTTTCAATATTACTGCGCTTCATGACATTTTCGCATTAATACTTTGGTAATGCTCCTATGGATCCAGTTCCAAACTTTCTGCGTTTCATAATATTGAGAGTAGGGGAAAGTCTCCTAAGCATTTCAATTACCAATATAGAGTTTCGAAATGACAACTCTTCGAAATATCATATGAAAACTAGTAACCTGCAAGACACTGGGGCAAGTAAGTCGTGCAATTCACAATTTCTGTTTGACAGTTGTCGAGTTGGGTAGCCTGGACAGACTTTTTAATAGATTTTGACAGCATTAGCTTTTCGGTAAGCGTTCCTAGCCGCCTGGCATGATGCTCCTCACGACACTATATTTAGAACTTTCAGTTTCGTAAATGTTTTTCCATTCGTACGTAGACAATTTCGAGCTAGATTTAACCGAACCTTTTAGTAAAACTGAGGACCCGGATAATTGGCGTAACACTGATTTAGCGAACTGGATGGAGTATTAAACCATCTAATTATTGACAACAAGAGGATAGGGTTGAAGGAAATATGGTTGGCTATAAATATGGTTCGCGCGATAGAAGTTAATATGAAAGAAGCAGAAGGTTATTTGAGGTGATTAGCTAAGGCGGATAAGGAGTGGTTAAGTTTGGTTTTTCAGAGGTAAGGGTCATTGGAGATAAGCGCTTTAGCACCATCTTGGTACCCACTATTCATGGAATCTGTGAGAAAAAAAGGCAAAAACCTGCCTTTTGATGTCCGCTATGTTATCTAAGAAAATAACTGCAGTAGATATTTTCGGAGATGCCAAGCCTTACCGCTATCGGCCAGTGACTCGTACTTATGTTCCTCAGCCTAGCAAGGACTGTTATTCGGAGGAAAGGGTCATTATGGCCAAGCCATACCTTGATGGAAATGGAGCGAATTGATAGAAACGTGCCAAACTTTGAGTTAAAATGGAAGAAGATTTTTTCTCTGGCACGTCTGGCCAGTTCGTCGCCTCTTTTATTCCGCTCTACAGCCGGCAAGTCAGATGAGAGTGATATTGAAACGAAAGTTAGTCCGAGTCAATGTCTTCCATGTTATAGGAAGATCTCTAGGACAATGTGCCCACTTCGCTAGACCCTTGAGTTAACAACCACTACAGGTTAATCCCCAGGTTGGTCCAAAAGATGTTGGCAAAATGGAAAATAATTTAGACTGACGGTGTGGTCCCCAAACAAGGTGCAGCCTAATCCAAGGTGAGCCGGGCGAACGGCTTGTAGACTTCCAAAGGACCAGCGAGCGAACAAATGCTACTCAAGGCACTATTTGAAAAAAAAAACGGACGGTCTGAATGAAAATGATTGCATAACAAAACACTACACCATAATATTAACGGGTGTGGGCGAACGGTCCGTATCATAAAAACGGTGGACGGCCCAGTTAAAAAAAGCTACAGTCACAATTAAACATGAACTACCAACGACACGGTAGGGCGCAATGTTCGATGAGGGAACGATTGACCATCTTGGGGAGCACCGGAGGAGCAACAAAGGATTGCGGAGGGACGGCCACGTTTACGCAACTCATAACACTGAACAAAAAACACTTTTACGAGAAACACCCGATCACTCAAGTTGTACAACCCCGGCACAACCAGAATCACTGGCAAGTTCATGCTGAAAGCAGAGCTTCATCAACTACACCGATGCAACGCATAAATCTTAACGCCAGGCGGATACGCAGCCAATGTAAACCGATAAATTTCTTTTACGAGTGTAAAGAATAGCACAAGATCGACGCTTCCTTTCATGCCCCAAAACTGCGCGTAGGACCACCAAGACAGCTACCGCGGATTCATATACAAAAAAAAACGAATGTAGTAATTTCATTAGTTTTTTTGTACCTCCTCTGGGTAGACTGGACTTTCTTCTAGTCCGTTGGTGGCTGGTGGGGGACCTTAATAATTTCACCCCAAACATTGGCAAAAATTATGTCATCTCTCGTCAACTGATTTTATTTAAATCACCTTAAAGTCTCAACAGAATTTTGTAAAGAACCATAATCGGATAGACAGCCGAGATCACCCCTCCTTTCGCCGTGTCTCTGTAAACAGATTTAGTTGAATCACCCAATTATCTTAAAATTAACATAATTCCCATTCTCATTTTCAATGAAACTAGAATTCTCTTAAAATGGCTCAATTAAAAAATAAGTTTTACACACTTACCTACCCCCGTTTCAATTAATCCCAATTTGCGCGAGCATTCAAGCTAATTTGATACTGCTGCTCTGCTCCTTCACAAAAAACTCAACTGCTCAACAAAACAGTTCAGTATTCGTGAAATGAACAAAAGTGCAAGCAACCATTTGCTATGCTTCTTGGCAGCCACTTAAACTTTTTCCACATGCAAAACTATTGCTACGATCTTTCTACGTACATACAACTGAAGAATAAAGTGAGAGAAAAAGAGCAAAAAAAACTAAACTCAACTAAAAACGCACGATGACGATATAAAAGGAAAAATTAAATTTTCTATAAGAAGATTAAAAAGACTCTTCTCCACTCGTTCATTTAAATATGTGGATGCAACCGGCTCTGACCGTAAGCACACAAAAAAAATAGGTACATACATTGCAAAATATTCAAGGAAGAATGTCCTCAGAACTACCAAAGGAAACACGCTGCCGAAGAGTAGGTACCCATTCAACCGTAAGTCTACAACTATTTATGCCTTTATTCGCCATCAGAAATGAGCATCTCTCTCCTGAACCAGCAGTAAAAATAGCATATTAGGAGACAGACCATCATCAGGAGATACGACAGAAAGAGTCCTGTCGATGCATAAACTTGAAGTATGCATGCGGAACTAGAAAATAAATATAATTTCATAAAATGGAACAACGCTGTGCTATAATAGAAAAGTTTCAACTCGCACCCTACCCTACCCAGTTGTTTAGTCCTAAACTAGTCTTCATTGAAAGCAGGAAATGCCAGACTGACACACAACCTATGGACTGTGTTGGCAAGTAGTATGATGCGTCTAGGCACCTTTCACCTCCCACACTGCAATCATTGGCAGAAAAAAAAGAACAGGACGCAATTTCGAAAATTCCATGTTATCCATCTGTAGGTTTTGATGACGTACCGGCAGCAGCATGCAACATTCAAGCCTCAAGACCAAATACTCAGCTCAGCTATTAGGTCGTGTGTTGGACACTGTCGTCGGGGGTTCATGCTGGTGGTGGTAGATACTTAGGGTAAAAGTTTCTCGCGTTCATATTCTCGCACGAAATTGACAGGCCTATTTTATAAGGTTCCGTTTCTTAAGCTCTATTTTGGCAGCAAAGCCATTATGAAATTAATTTTTCATATGGTTCTCGCAAAAAGTTGCGAACGAGAAGGAAAAATAATTTGTGTTGCTTGGAATTACATTAGAATCCTTGGTTGGCGCACAGAAGGAGCATGGGGGACAGGCAAATGGCAGTGGCAACGGCAACTCCCCAGAGAAAGTGGGAATTACGTGAAATTCAGAGTTATTGCCGGAGCAGTTAGTCATGTACAGAATGGAAAAGTTCGCTCGTATTTATTTTTCTCTTGTGTTTGGCTGACCTAAGTCATTTGGGCTTTTATTTCGATTAATTTTTGTTTACTCTTGTTCGACGCGTTTCATTCCAGAGTCGCTCGTGTTAATGAGATTATGAGCAGAAATAATTACAGTTTTTGCCCCGATAAAGGTAGAGAACATTTGAGATTGATTCTTAATTAATTGAATCTGGTTAGTTGATCGGCACGAACGTGTGGCTGAGTTGTGAAAGGGATAGGAATTTCTTAGTCGATGGTGAATTGTAGGAACTATATCTATGGGTTGAATTGAAGCAGTCGTTAAGCATATTTGGAAATTTTATGGAGAACATGCTAGCAAATTTCGTGCATCGGTCTGTGTGTCTGTTCAGCTTTTGACGTTTTTGGTACAAAATCTCGCGGCATTTATTAAATATTTCTTACTTTTAAAAATGGTTGTTCTAAACCACCGAATTTTTAAGAAACAGGCTTAACGATAACCTCGTTTTCTTGGAGAGAAGTTAAAGCTTATAAATATTCCCATGTTACTTCAGAAGATCTCAAACCCATCTCTCTATCATCATTTATATATTTCTAAAGGCAGATTTGTTAAAACAGCCCTACACACGCTAGTAAGTCCGATTGAATATTTCCGTCAGCACAAGGAGTGAACAATGGTAGCTTTCCTCTATATATAAGGCACTTTTAACAAGGTCAACACATCTGCGATTTCAACTGCACTATCGGATCTGAAGGTAGATGACTCACCTAGCGAGTTCATTAACCGAATACTAACAAAGTAGAAAACTACTCCAGCCGGGAGTGACCTCCGCCAGAAGATCTGTCTGCAGGAACTCCGCAAGGAGGATACCTATCCCCACTTCTTTGGAATCTAGTGGTGAACAAACTGCTTGACATTTTGGAGAAGCACCTACATAGATACCTTAAGAGAACTCCTACAAACGGTCTTAACAAGCTTACAAGATGGGCAGACAGTTGTGGTCTAGGGGAACTGGTCCTTTTCCCACATGTCGACACCCCCTTCAATCAGGGGTACGAGCTTAGTCTTCTCTGAAGAAGCCAAATACGTAGGTCTCATCTTGAATAGGAAGCTTACCTGGAAATCTAACATACAAGAAAGAGTTTGGAAAGCTAAGGTAGCCTCATTTTCTTGAAAAGATCTGTTGTTAACAAGTGGGAACTACAACCCCGAATCACTCACAGTTTGATAAAAACCTCCAGCTAACCATTCACCATCAAGACAGATGAGTGGTGGGTGGAGGCGTCTTCTCAGACAGACTAAATCTTAGTCTCTCTTTCCATCATCCTAAGTTCAACATTCACCTGTGCCGGGGTATAGAGGCATTCGGTTAACCGCAAGGCTGACGAACTCGCCAATTTTAAAACTTGCCTCTCAATCGTGCCTGAAAAAGGCTCCTTAGTCATACCAGTTTCTACAAAATGCAAGCTCTAGCTTAAAGTGAATGCAATAGAAAAACCGAACCTTAGATGGACATGCGGTACTTCTTGCCTGGCAACGAAGCAGATTTGATTACCCTCAATAGTTGGTTAATGTGGAAGACACAGTTCCATGACCAAATGCTCAAAACCAAATCGCCCAAAACAAAAAAATGTTAAAACGTTAAAAAATTAAACATCACTATGAGATTTGAAAATCTTGTCCAATTAACATAAAAATAAGAAAAGCAGTTTTGCAAAGCTTTTACTAAAATTGGTAAGCTGTTCGAGAATATAGAAACATAATGTTGGACTTAAAATATGCGCATTCCAAAGCCGTAAAGCCTGAAATTAATTTCATTAAATTACTCGACGAAAAAGTTAATATTTTTTTTGCTCAAAATTTAATTTTTGAGATACATGGTCTTTCAAACTCAAAATCAAAAATTTTTAAATGCACGAACATGTTCCTTGTTAATACCGTTCGCTGTGGAGGTCCAGTCAAAATAATTTAAACAATTTTTGCATATTATTAGTGTTAAGAGGAATTTTTGTTAAGTACGAACTTATTATGTAGCCTTTAAGTATTTTTTTTTATTTTTGAGATAGATTTTAAAACAAAAGCCATAAAGAGTTTACGTTGTTATGTTTCATATAAAATTTAGTTAAAAAAATAATTTTGATTGTGGAGGAAAACTGGCCAAGTCAAGAATTATTTGCATTTCCATCAAAATAAACCCGACTGGAACTCCTTAATATGCAATTTAGTAAAAATCTTCTTTTAGAATAAGAATATATGAAAAAAATCACAAATCGGTTTTTGAATAATGTCTCCTGCGCCATTTACAGACACCCAAAGCGTCGATATATAATGCAGTTAAATCTTTGAAGAAGCAACAAAAATCAAAATAATTTAATTTCAAATGAATTCCATAAAAAAAATGTACCCACCATTATCGGTCGACTGCAGCACTATCTTCCTTATGTTGACATATTCAATATTTACCCTAAGCTACACAAAGACATTCACTTAAAATGGCCGCACAGCTTTTCATGAAATGCATTTTCACCTTACATTTCCACTGACACTCGCACGCACAATAAAGCTCATTAAATACTACACTTCTATGTGACCTTTAAAACTTACATCAACAACAGAAGAAGTAGAGCAATCAGAGGAACTGCTTTACATACAAACTCAGCTTGAGCACACTACGATATGTTTTTCTTATGGTCGAACGGAATAAAATGAAAACACTATACGAAGAATTGAAGCTAGAAGCTTTTTACCGAAAACACCAATTCGCTTGATATCACATTTTTACTTTTGGAACTCACTTATAACTGAGTTTTTCGCAATTTTTTAATCGAAAATTATAAATAACATCACGAAAAAGCAAATCACAAGCAAAAGAAGAAAAACCGACTTTACTTTTACAAATCAATTATTTAAGCTTCACACGCGCTGCGCAAATCTCTCCTACAACATTCACAACAGCCAGCGGAAAACTAAACGAAACAACTTCCGTTTTTAAATTTGCTGCTGTTGATACTTGATAGGATGGTGGAGAGGAACTACTCGAAGAGATCTTACCGTGAAAATTTGTTCGACTGAGAGAGTCACGGTCGAGTGAGCCTGAGTCTGAGTCGATTGACTGTAACTGGAATTGAACTGTGTTGTCACTTAAAAAACTAAATAGAATTTAGTATGTTTGGAGGTACTCAGGAGCAATTGTGTTTTTAATGAGGGTACACATTAAAATACAGATTGTGTCTCTTTGTAATAAGAATTTTGTATTCGGGATTCGTTACTTTTGGTTTGGTGAATTATCTCATATATCTATTTCATTATCCTTGGAATTTTTGTTTTTAGTTTAAGCTTAGTTGAGTCCCAAAAATCCTGATTTAAGCCAGAAGAGGTATTGGCATGAAAGAGTTAAGTTAAGTCCGTGAATTTAATTCAATGATTCTTACCATTTTGTGTAGTCGACATGTTTTAAACACGCACACTTAATGGAATGCTTAATAGTTTTATCAAAGGCATCATCACACTTAAACTGAAATATTTAAGCGGTTGAAGGAGTCCAAACGCTTAGAAATACTTCGACCCAATGGCACAATTTAAAACAAACTCAGTCCAGGCCTGCAATAAATCATGATTTAGCATGATTTTCATGCTTTTTGGACTCAAAATATGTTTTTAAGTTTTCGAGTCCAAAATCATGTTTGCATTTTGTATTTTATAGGAAGCAGCTGTTCCTATGCGTCAAAACTCGATAAAATAATAAAGCAACTCGCAGAAAATGCTGAAATGCTAATGCAGACCTTATGTTTCATCGGCAGGCATAGCCAGAGCTGCGAAAATTAAATTAATAAATAAAAACACAAATTTTAAGGCTTTTGTTTTTATTCAAAAAAATTCACCTTTTTGACATATACCCCATACCAATTTTGCTGGTTAAATTTAATGACAACAGTGAATATATGGTTTTGTCAAAATTTAACGACATTTTTTTTGGGGTGGAGAAACGTAGGGGTGAGTTAAAATTTAGCGCGAGCAGAAGAATGGAATTATGTAAATAATTTATATTGAGCATACATAAAAACTTATAAAATGTTTCACCATTTCTATTTTATGTAATCATTTTTTCTCTTTTTACCATTATGGAACTAAGAAATGGAAATGATGATTGATGAAGCTAAAACATGCCCTAAAACTATAGGAGAAGCACTGAAACTCACTAAGAAGAAAGAACCCTGTTTATAGGTAGGCTAAAAGCATAGTTGTTTTTCGAGAAAGATGTCTGAAAAATCATTGGAGGAATAGGACCGCAGACGAGAAAGATATCCTTGTGCAATTCAAATCTAAAAAAATTCCAAAAGGCTGCCATCAGTCTGAGAAAAACCAAAATGGGGCATTGGGTTTTCAAGGCATCAAAAGTCGCAGTCGGCTACAAGATTGTCATTAAAACTCGTACCCCAAATAAAAAGTCCTGTAATATTTGAAGAGCGCAACGTAAGTTTTTCCAAATAGATCCTATCAAACCCCTGTCACCATACCAGTGGCAATCAATTGCAGAAAGTTTTATTTTTTAGCAAGAGCGTTTTGCAGCAAAAACTCTGCAAAAAGGCGGAGGTGGTAATAGTAATATCTCAAAATATCCGAATAAACTTAGATCTTTGGGAAGAATTCTCCTTCATAGGCTAGTGCGTGAAATGATTGAGCTGTTGATGGCGAGTTGATTTCCTTGAATTGAGTCTCACACTCTCGGCTACAGCAGTCACATTCTTGTCTGTGCGCACCTTACGATGACGGGGGCAATGATTGTTGTCCACTATCATACCAGTCAATGAACAAACTTGCTACTTCATTTCGGCCAAAATTTATTTTCCAAAAAACCACTGATTGGGCTACACAGCACTCACTTTGGAAATAATTTTTCAACATTTCCCAACGTTGTTCAAGCGTAAAGCGACTCATTTCGTGCCGCGGCGGTATGATACTGACTTTCTGTCAAGATTTCGAGCGGGAAACAGCTGTCAGTGTCAAAATAAGCTATAATTGAAAAAGGAACCACATAATCCACATACACGGCTGCCTTGAGGAAGCGGTCTTTCTAAGGAAGCTATATCGAATTTTTAGGGTAGAAGAGTAGTTACACCTAAAAATTGTAAAAATTCTTTTAACTTGATATAACTTGACTTGGGGTGATGGCAGGACCCCACGAATGTAAAAGCCCAAGGAATCGCTATTTGTATAAGAATTTGTGTATAACTGGAAAGTCCTGACGTACAGAGCGACAACTGTATGCAAGGTATAACCATATAGAGACAAATATTTTTATTTAATTGATGTTTGCATGCAAAGCAGATATATGACTTTTGTCAATAAAAAAAACAAGACCTTCCAAAATTTTAATCGAAAAATACAACTTCCATATATGTATGTATGTATTTGGCTTTACACCAAACTTATGCCAACTTATTCCCCTCAACTTTCCTTTCATTTTCAATTCACATCCCAGAGTCATTCTCCAAAGTTGATGAGTCCATTTCTAAAGTCAGAAAATGTCATTTCGAATTCCAGCCTTCTCTCAGCGCTGTAAATCTACATTTCTCTGTAACATAATCCAAAATCATACACAAATTCATGTCGTCCCTCACCCATCTGTTCGTTTTCATCATCATCATCATTGAGACTCCATTTCTATGCCGCTTTTGTCCTTGCCAAGTTAGAAAAGCATCTAAGCACATTTGTTTTTTTCTCTCCATACATATTTCTAAATTCAGCAATCTCCCTCTTTTGATTAAGTTTAAATTTATTCACATCCTTAATTAAATTTGCTTGAAATAAAATTACCATTAGACTCTCTGAGTGTATATTTGTTGGGAGGTAAATACACACGACATCATCATCCTGGACTACCAAATATATACTTGTTTTTATCAAGCTAACTGTGTACAAAAATTCCCAACTATCCCAGCTGGTATAAGTCACATACTATATAGAGTAGATACTACCTACTACACGACCCACAAGACCAGACGAAATAAAAAGGCAAATCTATCCACTACTATAGTATATTACCCATCCAGTTCCCGTTCAAAAAAAAAACCAGCTAGCTAAGTGAATGAGAAGAACCGAACAAAAATTATGTGAATAAGGATATTCTTCTGCGGATCGCTTTTTCATGCCAAAGTTCATTTGCGTCTGAGGAGAACTCTAAAACAATGGAACCGCTGAGCTTTGCATTTGAAACGATACGGCAGCTGTGAACCAAAGGACGAAGGGCGATATTGTGCAATTCAGGCGAGTGCATTTAAAGTTGCACCAGTAGTAGCTAGTCTCTCGAACAGCGAAAGTGACTAAAATAAAGTGGAGTTTGCCAATTTTTTTTTGTCACAACCAAAAGCAGTTAGAAGGTCACTCACTGACTGTCAACAATTTTTACGATTTAATATAAAACACGCACAATTAGAAAATGTTTATAGACTCCATGCTGAGTGGATAGAAAGCATCCTTTCATTTCTTACCTCAAGCAGAAAAGACATACATAAATGTAGGTATGTAGCTACACACCTTCCGGCGAAGGTTGAAAAGCATTTCCATCATCATTACAACCTGGCTTCTATGTACTTTGCACAATATGAGAAGAAACTTAGAGTTGGATGGACTGCTTGCTGTGTCGTCTGGACAGATTTATTCAAGAAACACAGGATAGCTATACCTAATAACCAAGCAGTGTGAGGAGTGTGAGTTGTGAAAGTCGTAAACGGTACCTAAACGACACACAACGTCAAAGACTTGAAATGACTTTCATGCTTTGAATTATTTAGTTTGGGAAATTATCGTTTACTTTCGTTTACGGTCAGACAAGGACTAGTTTATGTCCTTGCAAGAGAAATCGACCAAACCGAAACCAACCAAATGGAATACAGTCTGCTGCTGCAGCAGAATACCTACCTAAACCCACAGATGGAGTGTGTTCATTTGCCGGCCATTTCTTGGGGGGCGACGGCTCTTTCAACTAGAAGTGTTTATTGTATATTGGAACGTAAATTTGTTTTTACTACAACGAGTAATGTTTATAACTAACGTAAAGATGTTATAGGAATATTATTATTATTGGATAATCAATTTGGGAAAACACCAGGTGGTTTCGTATGTGCTCTAAAGTGCAATTTAAATGGGCTCGGATTACTTGGATCGTAAACATTTACCTTCATAAGTATGAAGGTGTGAATTAATATTGGGGAAATGTTGGTACTTATCTTCAATTATTTTAGGTAAGTTTAAGAAATTTTTTTTGGTCATGAACGTCTGTCACTGGAAGCGTTTCAAATGCAATTGCACTGAAAACAATAGTGGTAAATAATAAAGGCTGGAAGAAGTGGTTGAAGAACAAATTTAAATCCGGCTATCTACCTTCTAGACTCAGAACAAAATGGAACAGCAAAAGGACATCTGTATGTAACATTTTTAAATATAACGTCAATTCAGCTTGTCTGTTGATTATTAATTAGTTTATGGTCGGAAAGGCTTAGATGCGAAAGGCTTGGAGTTGATGGTAATAAGAGTATTTCTAAGCTTTTAGAAACTCCTTTTTTATTAGGTTCCTTTACCTGTTTAAAGACTCCGCAGAGATGCTATATTGAAACCTTCTGTTCAACCTCTTCGGACATCATCGAACGTTGAAAACTATAAAGAGCCATAGAACAACTCATCTCTAAAATTGGTCTCAGTTAGCACAGCCAAAGCACTAAACAAGGAAACCCGTCTCTAAGTGAACCAAACCGCTGATCAATTCATCGAAATCCAAGCGATCCTACCCGATCGAATCTGCAACGAACTTCATTGTGTTTCAATCACGAAACGAAACTCCCCTAGGCATGATGTGTGACAAGTTCCACCTGGAGGAAGTCATTGTTATGAAGAAGAACGTCTACACTCTGTGGGTGCGATACATGAAATAGCCAAAGTATCCATCATGCCGCATACCAATTCCCGTTCGATTCGAAATGAGAGGATACAACATTCTGTTGGGCTCTCACAACGATTACTACAACCTCGATTACGAGAGCTACACCCATGATGATGTGGCCAATTGGGGCTTCAAAATCGATTCAAAAATGGTGCATGTCAGGCTGATCGAAACTTTTATTAAAAATAAATACAATGGCAGACACTATAGTTTCGAATTTTCGGAGTAAAAGCAATAGTAAATTGTTTATAAAAATTAGTTAAATATGTATTAAAAGAGTCGCATAAATTTCAGTTTTAAGAAAACAACGTCTAAAGTTTTACGTTAGACGCTCTCTTGCATCAGAGAGCCCAACGCGACGTTCATTGTAGAATAACTCGAAAAGTATTTGTCGGATTGTCTTGAAATTTTTCGAGAATATTTTCAAGATATTATTCTTCGCGAAAATGCAGAGAAAAAAATCAATTTTTTGAAAATACTGACTGCCCTTAACCCCTTAAAAAAGCATATGCCTGGGAAAAATCCTTCATCCTCATACCTCATACTATTTAAACATATTCCAACATTGCGAACCATATTTTAGCCCCAGACGAACAAATTCAAAATATATTGGTTTTTTTGCTAAAAAAAAAAAATTGTTGAAATTGGGAAAACTACAGGCCTACAAATGTAGGGATTCAAATAAAAACTTGTCATCTGCTTGAGACGGTTCCGACCCACTCGGTGATCTGAAACAGAAAATTGTATGTACCTTTTAAAGAGTAAGCTTGACATTTTTGAAGATCTTGAGATTTCATGTCAATCATTTCAAAACACATTGTTTCGAGAAAAAATGATTTTAAAGTTTGGAGTTCTCGTTTCAATCAATCTATATAATTCATTTGAGTGGCCTTGTCGTAAAAATCCATTTTACATGCTTATTTTTCAAGCTCTTAACACAGAATACTACCTAAAATCAATTACACAAAAGAAAAGGGTTCGCCAAATAACTTTTGAATATTGAAACTGAATATTTTCTCAAATTTCTTTTTTATTTGAAAGTACAATCCTTCCGGTTAATAATGAAAAATAATTTCATTCAAATCGCTGCCTCGGCTTGCCATGCAGTAGCCTACAGGATCGGTCCAATTTTTATCACATTACCGATTGTGTGCAGCTGTATTTCACCAATGGCTTCACGAATATTATCCTTTAAAGCGTCAATTGTCTCTGGCATGTCGGCGTAACACTTATATTTTACGGCACCCTACAAATAATAGTCCAGCGGTGCCAAACGACATCAGCTCATTGACTGTAACGGCCACTCCTTGCTCATTTTCGAAGAAAAATGGCACAAGTATGCCTCTGGACCAAAATCCGCACCAAACAGTGACTCGTTTACATAACCACCAAGATCAAAATGAGCTACATCTGAAAAGATGATTTTTTTGGCAAAATCGGCATCTTCTCTAAGTCGATCGCAGGTCCACTTAGCGAATCGAAAACGAATTGGATGGTCAGTTGGCTTCAACTCCTGAACCAATTGGACTTTGTATGGTGTCATACCAAGGTTTTTATGCAAAATTAGTCTCAATGATGTCTCCGAAATGTTCAATTGTTGAGAACGAGGGTGAATTGATGTTGATGCCCCGCTTCACGCACACCTTCTGCCAAAGCAGCAATTTTCTCGGGTGTACGCACTGTTTTTGGCTTTTCACGCTTTGGTTTGTCGATCAGGATGCCAGTTTCTTTCACTTTTTTCACAAGATAACGAACATACGGATCTGATGGTGCTTCTCTTCTTCCAAAATCCGTACGCAATTTTCGCACACATTCTGCAACATTACCATGATTTTCACAGCAATATCGCAATATTTCCCGGGGTTGTTCAAGCGTATTCACAACCATATTCGTTCAGCGGAAGGAAAAAACTGTCAAATCAGACTTGAGCTAAGTGTTACCATTCGCGAAATGAGCACTAGTTGAAAAAAAAAACGTTAGATGGCGGACTCTGTACTAAAAAGTGTATGGTCATGCGTAATGTAAAGAGGTTCCCAAAAGCATTGGAAACGTGTTTCAGTAAACTTTGATATTGTCCCAAGTTTAGGGTGATAAACTTTTTAAAGGAAACACAACGAAACATTAAATTGAAACTTGGAATATAGTTTCTATACAATAGAAGTAATTAAATTATTTTTTTTTTTTCATTTTCTGAAATTGATCTCAAATTGGACAAAATTGGAGCGGACACGAAGTTATTAAATGGAGCAATTGGAACTTCTTTCAAGAACTTAACGGAACTTAGTTTTTTTTCATTAATAGAACATTTAAGTGGGCAGGAAGCTGCTCTTCTGATCTGAAATTTAAAAACCAAAACTGCCTAAGTCGAGGTAGGTGGTTATTCCTCACCAATTTGTATTTCTCCACCCATTAGGCTCCAAATTATACGAAATTTATGGAATTAAGAATAAAATTTAGCTTACTTGGAAGTGACTTACCGAATTGTTCAATCTTTTTGCAGTAAAAAAAAAAGTACATTTTGCCTGTAAAAATTCCGGCTGAATACTAAGCAGTACAACCATATAAATTTTGAAAAGCTATCTGATCAGGAAGCATAAAATATGATTCGTAGAAACTGCGGCGCTTTTGGCTCTTGCTGCCTAAATTCTCACCACTATAGACCTCTAATATGAACTTGCCGGTCTGGAAAAGCTTTTACAGTTTTTCTATTCGGAAAAATTATTCTCTTGCCTAAGACTAGTATGCTTTGCGCAGGTACGTTTAGGTCTTTCAATTCTGCGGCTTAATTGTCCGCAGGTTTAAATATGGCCAGAGGTTCAGGTGCGCTTTGTTCATCTCCCATCTGCTGCACTTACAGAATCAACTCAGAGATAAAAAAATCCACGAAAGTCCGATATTATACTAACCAAAGAGACTACGACTTCTCACTCCATTGTAAGAAGCAAAAATTCTAATTATTCTAAAAAAAACGAACGATAATCTTTATATTTGATGAAATAATTGCTAAAGATAATACTGCTGTTTATTTATTCTTCACTTACTTAATGGGCTACCGACCAGTGAAGAGTTCCTGCCCGAGATACGCCAGCCATTGTTTATATAACGTCAATAATATAAACTGAACTTCACCGACTAATTGGCGGAGTTTATGCTGCTTGCTGGCTCGCTTTGAGTCATATCTGAATAAGGCTATTCAGGATCTGTTTTCTTACGTGCAGCTCCGCTGAGTACAGTTGTAGGAAAGTTGTCCCTTTAAACGCGTGCCCAAATTGTCCCACTCGAAGGTTTGGTCTCGAATTTCAATGGAAAGAAGTTATGTCTTTTCTACTACTCATATCATAGGAAATTTAAAGGATATCTTTTGATATTACCTTAAACAGGGCCAGTGACCAAACGGGACCTAAGATAGGGAAACTTCAATTAGGCAAATCTTCTCTTGTATCTTTGTAACTTAATTAACCTTTCTCGCTATTCTGACCGTAAAAGCAAAGAGCTTGCGTAAGCAGATAAAACAACGTCGCTTCTGAATCGCATACGAGTTAGAATAGTGAACCTAGCACAGTGCCTAGTTGACATAGTACCACTTCAGGATCATAAAAGATCCCGATTTAGATTTCAGCGACGTTTCCAACAAATTTATTACTTTCAGCTTTTCTTAACTTCCCTTCCTTTCGCTGAGTATTGAGTGCGGTCAACTGTTGCCAGAAAAAAAAATATCTGAATAAACTATATCCAAGCAGTAACTAAAGCAATTTAAAAATTCCAAGTCCTTTCACTTCCAGGCTATAAATATAAATGTCATCCACTATCGTCATTCCATTTGAATTTGTTGATTTATCTTAAATTTTTATGTAGCTTCTGACCGTTGACCGTGTTGGGCAGTTGTGCAGATGAGAATTAAAAAAAAAATTTCCAACACCCATACTGACCAAGGACCACAACGCCTACCTGGCCCGGCAGTAGTCATTATCTCAATTGCAATAACTTTTCCCACAAGGCAAAGAAAAAAAAGCAAAAACCAAAAAGAGATCCTGAATCAAAAGCAGTTCTAGTCCTGGCAGTACAATTTATGTCGAAATGTGGCCATAACCTTGTCCCACCCGCAAGGGTGCTTTTCACTGATCTAATACCACTTTGCAAAAACCACAATTGGTAAGGATAAATGAAAGAATAAAAAAAACACCTTCAACCCCTATTTGCTTACAAGTCGGTTGGCAAAATAAACAATAAGAATAAAAAAACTTTGAATACCTACTCCACCTCTAGCCTCCCACCTACACTTTTACTTCTTCGTGGTCTTCGCTCAGTTTGTTTTGTTTAGTTCGCAGCCGGCAAGAATAAACGTTTACCTCTGATGTCACAGGGATATAAATTAAAATCATTTATTTACGCTTTAGAATCTCTCTTAGATAGTTATCGGTGTGTCGCCTCTTCTGATCTATTTTACCTCTCTCGAAGGAGACTTGAGATAAAATTTATAATAACACAAGTTTTTCGTACTTTATTGAACAATGTCCTTTTTGTTTTTGTACTTTATTCTATTTTCCTTGTTATCTTTGCAGGTGAATCAGGTGTAAGTCGTCCTTACGTCGCTGTATAGTAGGAGTAGAGGTGGTGGTTGGTGCGGAAGAAGAAGCACTTTTAGTCCTGCCGGGTTTTGGATACTCCTTCTCGTGTTTATTTTGTTTTTTTTATTCTTCGCTACGGATACGTATAAAAATTCAACAGCATCCCAAATGTTGGCGTTTCACAACGAGCACATAGCAAGTGAGTATCATCTTCGTACTTATACATTTTACTACGAGATATGTGTATTTTTTTTTCCATGTCATTGCCTTTAGTATCGAAGTTGTATACAAATACTTGTAATAATCTTAGAGAAAAAGTTAAAGCAATACGTGTGTGTTTTTGTGTGGAATACACTAAGTGATTAGTTTTACTTTTTTTTTTTTTTGGTTTAAAATTAGGGTAAGTGCTTTTTTTGTTGTTGATGGAGTAATGGAAAGCTGACCCTAGGGTATAGGATGATGACGACAATTTCATGTTTGGTCACTTAAATGGGTTTAAGGTGGTAAGCGACAAAGAGGGAGAGAAGGATGATTGGTTGTAGATCGAGGCTTTACCAAAGATCCAAGGTCAAATCTTGAGGTGCAATGGAATCCGATTGTACGGGATTACAAATGCATTTCGTCAAATGACGTTGGTCGAGCTGAGAATTGTGTCATCAAATTTATAAAGCTCGATGAACAAAGCCCTTTTAAGCATTTGATTACAGTTAATTTGGATTAGGTATCACATAATTGGATGGCTAAGCCCAATTGGGTACAATTTACATGTTAAGCTGTTTTTGCGTCATTCATGAAATAATTAAATTTATTAGTTGGACACTCCACACTAAATAGTTTAAGGGGCTACTTTGAAAAGACATGTTATGATCCTGGACATACCGCTGCCAATTGTCTAAAAGGAATGCCCTGACATCAACTATGACATGGTCTTTCTTTCATTTCTGGTTTGTTTTGAGTTGGGGACCTGGAATTCGGTAAAGCCGGAGGACTGTTGTGCATTAGCTTGAAGTGAGCAGGTGGGTCTATTGGACTACATCGATATTTTAGTACAGTTCGAAGAGTTTGCATGCGGTTTTTGAGTTATACTATCATCGGTCGGAGTTTTATATTCTGCGATTACATAGAGCATTTAGTCATGTTAAGGCTGATAAGGCTTTTAACTAATACGGACAGCTGTTGAATTTTTGATAAGGGAACGATATCAGATTTGCAGACCTTTAATGAACTTCTTGTTGATACCGCACCAATTCCTTTTCGGATTACTCCAACTATCTCTGTGGTGGTCTTTTCATTAGCGAGTTCTTTCAATGCTACCTAAACAAGCGCTTACCCATACTCACCTCCCATTCCATTCCATTCCTTTCCTGAGTAAATCATCTGCCGAAACAGTTTACACTGTCAACTTGTCCTTCGATTCGGACCATGGACAGTTTTCTATCGAAAATTCTAGAAGTTTTCTTACAGAAATAAAATTTCAATAAGTTCTGATCTAGGCCAGATGGTCTCCCCGCAATATTTCGCAGTGCTTGGAAGACCACTTTAATAACCTCTTTATAACTTCAATCCAATTGCTAAATTATATCATAATACCCTAACTTTTCGAAAGTAGGTACCTATATTGTGCAAGTCCCTTAGCTTATAGTGTAAGCCAATTATTTTACCCAGCAAACATGGCTTCTTGAAAGGTAGGTCAACCACTACTTAGTCGTGTCCTTCGATTTCTATCGGAGATGCAGGCAGACCCAACGAAGTTTCGGATTCTTGAGAAAACTTCTTCTTAGTTCATTGGAGATCTAATTTTTCCTATTTTTTTCTAATTTTTCATCCTTCCGACCAAATTCAGTAAATGCTTGATTTCCGGCACTAACTTGGACGAGGTAAGAGGGTTTAGCATCGCTTTTAATTCAGCATGGCTATCACTGCAACTGAAATGCTTTTAGCCCTCCACTTGCTGTTGACAACATAGCGCGTAGCCATGAGGATGGAAAAAGACTCCTGTCCGGTTTTGGAGCCATCCGTGAAAATACGATGAAATTTAATATGTCGTATTTTTTTCGAAGAAGGATTTCTGGTGTCATTTCATCAGACGACGTATCCATAGGACAGGGTTCAAAGGATAATTCTCGAGCGACTTCCTCAAAATTCCAGTGCACATGGTACCATTCACCTCTCTAAGATGGTTTTTAGCGTGCACCCCTTGATATATACATCAAGAGGGAGAAGGCTTATCAAAGCATCTAAAAAAGACCCCGGCTTGCTAGGGAAGGCCCCTGTCCAGCCGATATAGGCTGTTCCTTGGAATTTGGCAAAAAAATCACTGACACGTGTCTACGAAAGTCTGTTTCACCAAACAACCGAAGCGTATGAGAAGAGTGGTCTAATCATGGCTGAATGACTTTTTAAGATGATAAGCAGGCTTTACACTCCCAGAAAGACCCTGATAGATATATATATATTTTTTGACATAAATGGAAGGGACCTGTTTAATGCCGATTCCGAACGGAAATTCATTTTTTGTGAAGCTTCTCATGACATTTCTTACTCTTGGATGTTTGTCAGACTTTCGCAAGAGGCATGCGTTATGTGGTACGAGGCGCGTTTGAACCTGAGAACGCTCACTTAGAAGTCCAATGCACCTAACCACTATGCCACTGTACCTGGAGGTTTTCTACCTCGTTCTTTCAAAGGTTGTCATTCGTATAAATTTCCGTTTGTAAAACACCTTAACAGCATTTTCGCTCGCTCTTCGGCTACGCCAGTCGACGATGGACCCCAGTAAGTACATAGTTCCAGAACCGAGAGCATTCAGTGTAGTTTTCTGTGTTTTTCTCATCGACGTTGAGCCTTGATTGACTCGTTTATTTTACCATTCTATCGAGACAGCCTCGAACTCGAACTCAATAATATGAATATCGCTAAAAATCGGGTCTTTCTGTTTCATTGCGTATTTCTATTTATTTCGGTATTTATTTCCTCATAGTTCCAATGAACATGGTCCTGTATGCTTCAACAACTTTTATTAATCAGTTGCAAGAAAGTCAAGAATTTTTGGGCTTGCTAATTTTCTGATATTACTCTAAAAGGCTCCAGGCTCCGTCATATTAGGGTCATTTCAATTTCAACTGACTGATGCTTTTCAACCGCTCATACAGATTATTTCAACCACATCTTAAGGACTTTTTTTGCTTCTTGTGTCACATCTAAACGTATTATTGCATCTACAATGTCAAAGATATCTACTTCTGAAAGATAACCGAACCAAACACGGACTACATAAACACATTACTCTGGCACAACCGAGTTCTCGCATCTAAATCACTCCAAAGAACTGTGACAAATTTACGGCTGCTGCCTTTGTGTCACCGGATAAATGTTGTTACCAATGTTATTAACTCCAGAAGCAAACTCAAACTCTGGCTACATCTTTCTGCATCATTTGGTAATTTCCATTCATTTGCATTAAAACGTAATTAATGTTTAACAGAGACATATATTGTCCGTACAAGTGTATGCTACGCACTGTTTGCTACCTTATGCTAAGTAACACAGAGAGTCAATTTGCTGTTTTTCGAATGGGAAATTCTTTCTCGTTTACAACATTATTCCAGCAGAGACCCAGGCCAGGTTCAGGTTCAGATTCAGATCCAGAGAGACTGTATACAACTTTTGTAGAAAAACATCCTCGACAATATTGTAGGTAGACCTGCATATGTGAGAACATTATTATAATATGTGCGAGGATGCGGTTGTGGGTGGTAGTTGTACCTACGCTCGTCTGTATTCTCTCGCATTCATTGTCCTAGAATTATTTGCGCATTTGTATGTAATCTCTTCTTAATATGTTAATTTTAAAGGATTTATGTGAGAGAATGGTAGTCAAACGAAAAGTTAATTACAATTTGGTACTATACTCACACTCACACCCGCTACACACAGTCACACGCAGTATAAGAGGATACTTATTTAATGTATTGTTGATGCAATTGGTGTCCTTAATTTGCGCAAAGAGCGAGCTCACGAACTTTGAACGGCGGCTAGGACGACGACAACGACGAGGACAACAATGCGATGGCGGAGATTGTGTGTGGTAATGTGACACTGTAGACTTTGCCGTGCTTAGCTTTGGGCAACAAAAGATGAGGTAATACATGCGTAGGAAACTCTGGGAATTGCGTTAATTTTTAATTGCCAAGAAGGACATCCGGCGAGTTTTGGTTTGTGCATGGTTAGTTATTCACAAAGCAATAAGAAAGTTCGAAGGTTCGCTCAGGGAGAGAGAGGAAGCAATAGCCGGGAGACCAGAGTGTTGGCAATAAGTTGTGTGCCTAAGTTGCAATATAAATTATGCATTGCTTCTCGACTTCAAGCTGGGACTGGAAAACAAAATTCGTTTTATGTTTGCCTTCGCTTTATTTGTATAGATGGGTAAATCGACAGCGTACATTTTATAAAGAGACTTACAGATTGTTGTTTGAGAAGTTTTGTTGAATCTTAAAGGATTTTTCCTCCCAGAATTTTGGTCACTTCACCCTTACTTTAAGGAACAAACTTGGACCGTCTATCTAAGACCGATCTTTAAGCCTTCGACATTTTATTTAGTGCTGGGGTTTGGTATTATTTGAAAAATTAAACCAAGTATGCAGTGTTATTTGCATTTAACTTGAGTTAAGAGCTAAAGCCTTGTAGCTGTACCCTCGAACGATTAAATGTGCTGCCTTTCCATAAGTGCCGTTTGCGAAGTTTGGTATACAGTTCAAGATAAACCTGGGCTTTACCCAAAGAACTTCCCGGAAAGCGCATTTTTCGGCCCCATGACGAAGTATCTACCCTCATGCTGTTGAGAGCCGCCAATCCTTCTTTGGTAGCATCAAGCATTGCCTTTACTTGTGCCCAGGCTGATGATTCGCATGATGACCTCCTTCCAGCATTTTTTCCATGTGTATAGACATAATCTTACGCTCGTTGGCATATCTCAAATTTAAGGTTTCGCATGCTGTTTGATAGTTTGCGCTGGAAATTGTAGACGCTGAATTAGTTCTAGGGATGTTCCTTCCAAATGGTATTCAAGTACTCCATTTTTTCTATTTCACACAACTACAGCTTGTTGTGAATGAGTGTCGAAAATAGATCATAGAACGAGCACTATTGTAGGTAACCACCTTTAAATATCGGAATTTTGATTGTGGGTAGACGTGTCTCAGACACTTGGAGTGTTTTTTTTTCTTTTTTTAACGATGAAGGTTTAGGGGCTATCTTATAGCCCAATTGATTTACTTTTGTTTGTATTTCTTCATATAGACCGTTACTGATGTAATCACCTTGCTCTTCCAATTCAGATGAATCTGCCATAAACTGCTCAATTGCATGAGCAGATTCTCAACTCTTCCTATTGTCCACTTAGTATTTTTTGCTGGAATTCATGCCCTTCCTTGGTATAATTTTCGAACGTAGTTTTAAATTCGTTAATACTGTTATTGATTGCCTTTATTTTTATTTCAGTTTTTCGTAGGCGTTGTTCTTGATGCGAATTGTATTTGGGACCACTAGAGGCAACGCACGTTTGAGATTTGCTGTCATCTTTAGGAACTGTCGGGTAATTTTTGGTTTGGCACCCTTATCTGCATCCTTTGCAGCTATAGGTACTGGTAGCAAGATCTTTAAGATTGACCTTAGTACTCTCATACATATCTTTCACCACTTGAAATATGATCCTCTGCATGTATGATGTATCGTGCTTAAGGTAAGTTTTTATCTTCGTGTGGTTGTCGTCGAATTCCCTCCAGATCTCTAGATTGAATGGTTTTTCTGTTCTTTAAGATGTTTGTTATCCATCTTTCCAGTTCCTTTCACAACGATTATAACAATGTCGCCCTGATCCATTTCTGTTACTTGTATGGATTATTTAGTAACGCGATTCGAAAGGCGTAGGATTTACCAATTTTGGTCTCCTTTGGTAACGCGATTCAAAGGACCAATATTAATTTTAGAAAGTAACTTAGAGACCCCTTACCTCTGGTGCGGGAAGTCTAAATAATGAACTACCTTTTACGAATGAAAAAATTAATTTTATTTGCTTCCCTTAAATATTGCTTTTAAAAGGTATGTAGTCGGTTGGATTCGAAGCTTGGACTAAGCAGGTTAGCAGCACATAGAACTTAACCACTAAGCGACTGCACCTACTTATTTTTGACTAAAATGCTACCAAAGGTGATGACGATAAAATGCTGCGTGAATATTATCCTCGAACACCGTACGCAGCGACGCCCATGTTTAATGGGGGATCTAGACGTTAGGTACTTATTTTAGCGGAACAAGCCACATATAAAAATAACTTCCAGCTGATTCCGATAATTTATCCAACAACTAAGTAAATAAGACCATAAAATGGTTTCGAGTTTGGTAATTTCTTAAATTTAAGTTCTTTGTTTAAAGAAGATCGTTCTGGTCCTACACGCGATACATCAGGAGGAATAAAACCCAACAAAAATTTGCTGTTTTTATTGTATGCTTTCGACTTTGGCAGGCGGATATTTGATCAGAATTTTATTCCCAAGCCTTTAATATGGTATTACTCTTATTTAATTTTGTATAATATGCTTTATTTTTAAAATTTGGTAGCGTTGACGTGAAATAACGCCAAGCGAAATAAATCCAAATTAAAAAATTTTGCATTATTTTTATTTCAAAATCGAACCGCCTGCAGAAAGAAGGTTGAAATCCTTTAATCCCGCATTGCGGGCCACTCAGGTACTGTTGCCAAAATCGCCTTATTTAAAATTTGGCATTATTGCGTTTCGCAATATTTCACAATACCCTCAAAAGCTCACTCCGCTAGTAGTTCGAACTAATTAAAATATTTCGCTTCGAGTTCTTAAAACATACCATGGTATACGGGTGCTGACACAAGGGTTAATGGAACCTGTTAAGTTCCAGTTCAGCTATGACGATACCTTAGTTCTCAGCTTTGCCTGACGAACGAGGTCCTCCACATAATAACGCCTGAATGGCATAATTAAATTTTATAATTGCATTCATCAAAAAGCTTCCCGCCATGGACTGTATGCGGAGTAATACTGAAAACTCGTTAATTTCCGTAATAATTTAAATGCGTTAATCCCTGGATAATACCTTTGAGCCTCAACTCCGTCTTCATTATCCCATCAGTTTATTGCCCAACCGTGCAAAACATTAACATTCATAGCTAAACAATCCACAATGGGCTCTAATTGATGTGATAATTACCACACCGAAACACATCACATAAGTTGTTATTAATTAAAGACACTCTCGCACACACACATGTACAAACAACTTAGCCTAATAGCGCTACGTACCTGAGTGAATGACATAGCCGACACAGTGCTCTGTGTAAGCGGATTTCACCTGCTGTTTCAAGTTTAGCATAGGAAGCTTTCTCGTCGCAGTACCATGTCGAAATATAAACAGCTTCCTCGCGCTTTAGAGAATGTCCTTCGTGTGTGTTGCCATTTCCTTGCCTATATTAGCCATTTCGTTCTTATACCCTTTTTTTTGTGTCCTTTTACAATTTTTTTTTACTTTCAGTTTTCTGTTACTTCGACCGATTTCAGTGTTGTTCTTGTCCTAGGAATGAGAGAAAAGCCCTGCTAATGACTTTTAAAGTACTTGCTGCGCAGCCCTAATTGGTCTCTTTACAGGTTTTATGTTGTTCTTTTTATACAAAATTACTTTGTCACGTATGGGGACATCTGCGGTACGATACATGAGTTGTACCAAAACCAAAACCAAAAAAAAAGGACAATTTATACTCCTTTGTCATTCTATTCTTGCTTTCGTGTTTTCCGGCACCTTTTCTGGTTAATAACAAACAAAAAAAATTTACAAAAATAGAAAATGCAAAGTGGAAAAGTGGCATTTGTCCTATTAAAGTCGCATGAGAGTTTTTTTCGTCCATTTTTTGTCCTGTCCAATTATAAACGAAGTTTGATCGCATACCTATGTTGCTAAAACAATGGAAAGATGTAGACGGCAGGGTTTGAAAAGGGTCATTTGCATTTGTAAGAACTTTTTCTAATGTCCTGCGACGCACTTACTGCTTAGAGTTGGTAAATAATTAACGTACCTCAGACTACTTAGACAATGTCCCTTCCACGAAGCATAAATCCCATAAATTTTCATAAACACCACTGAAAATCATTATCGCAACTAACACACCTCCTATTATTGGACCTAATTTTAATTTGAAACAATCCAACCTCTAACTTTGGTAGCCGTTCATTATGCTCTTCTCTTATAATAACCATAATAAATATCTTTGGCTAAAACCGTATCCATATGTTCGGCGGGTAAATAACCCTTTTTCAACTTTTGGATATTTACATTTGTCCAACCGAGAGGAGTCAAGACCCACACTCTGCAAGAAAAAAAAAAGAGAGTAATCGAGTCTCGAAACTTTATCCTCCGTTCGAACTAGCTGCAACCAGTCATTGGTAAAGCTTAAACTTCGGCCCATGGGTACCATCTAGAATACCACCTCTGGGTGTAGCAATTGTTCTTTTATTAATGTTTGTTCTAACGTGAATGACGGTGAAAGTGGGCAGGGTTGGTGAAAGGAACGGGGGACTTTTATTCAACTATTGCAATATATTCAATCCTAGAAATTACAACTTTTGTGTCCTTTTAACTGTTGCCCTTAGCAAAAATCAGTCACATACTTGGGCTAAAAGGTCTGTGTAAAGCTCCTTTGGGGTTGAAATACTTTGCATTTAATTATTTTGAGAAACGATTCAGATCGGCCAGCTATGGAATGCAGAAGAACTTACAATTCTGTCTGCATGTTGCATCTGCATGTTTAATGTAAGTCTTCGGATAGTTTCCAATACCCAAGCACGCAAGCGGGAGACGGAAGAGCGGATGTCTTTAGAGACTTTCGCAACCACCGAGCTATCGTCGTAAATTACCATTCTTCGAATCACATTGGCGAGTGTGGCGATGATACCTCTTAAAAGTTATTTTTAAGTCTAAATGTTTCAATTGAATATTTTATTTGAGAACAGCCTATGTCAGTTGTGTGGACTTGAATATTGAGGTTTTGTGGTTTGGAAAGGGAATTTTTTTGATAGACAGTATTTTTTAAACCTGCAATTAGATTCATTCGGTATTGGAGAATGATTTTTTTCTCAGGTGTGAGATGACTTCCAATTATGCAATAGTTTAAGAGATAACAAATGAAACATTTAATGGAGTAAGAGCTCTCCCTCGATTTATCCTTCGCATATGATTTGCAAAGAAAGAGAACAACATTGCCTTCTAAATTCCAAGATTCCAAGATCTAAATCCGGCCTAATTTCGAAAAGAGTAGCCAGCCTTGAACGCAACTTATATCAACAGCTGATAGGTAAAACGCCCGCCACCAACTCACATAGAGGTACAAAGAGAAAGTATCGTAATATTTTACCCAGCTCTCAAAGTTAACTTCTGCCAATTTCCCTAAAGTGAAAATTTGGAGTGCCAACTTTATTTATCTTCAATGTGTTAATATCAAAGTAGAGTACAACCATAATATAAGGGTACAGTCGTATATGCCCCAAAAAGCATTAAGAAGGCGATGGATATCATTGTATTTCATTCTATGAAATTTAGAAAAAAATATATTTTTTAAAAAAACGCACCCAAAAAGTAGGCGTGGCAAAAAAACTTTATATGACAAACTTATAAAGGAGGGCAGTGCCTACATATCTTCTGAAGGTTATAACACTCTACCGCTCTAACTTTAGCCCTAAAACGGTTTTTTCTAAATTGTGGGTGTGGCAATGGGTGGATTTAAAACTTTTAACACTTTACCATTTCGGGACCCTAGCTCTAAATTTAAGCTTCCTAACATAAATTGAAAGGACTCAAAAATTGATACGGATGGATGGATACGAACGGACATTGCTAAATAGTCTTAGGTTTCGGTCCTGATCATAAATATACATATATACTTTTATGGGTCTACGATGAATATTAAGGGGTGTTTCAAACTATGTGTCATAATTAATATACCCTTAGGATAGGGAATAAAAAGAACTTACTTGAAGTAAAGACAAATGTGCATCAAATTCACTTGATCGTAGAGCACAGCTGGGTTCAACGAAACCAAGTAATTTTTACGAAAATATAGAAATATTCAATTTAGGGTTTCGAAAGAAAAACTAATTAAAACACAACAAACACAGCGTTACATTTTTGATGTAAATTTTAATTCATTGTAAAGTTTGGACTTTGTCATCAACTGTGAAAAATAATATCATTCAAATAGTTGCATCGGGAAGATTTGCAGCAAGCGGTTCTTTTGAGGTAATTTTTAGCCACTTTTCGCACATTTCGGGCAGTATCTCGGCCATAACTTGAGTAATGTATTTTGCGTAGCCGGACAGAAAAAAATCTAACGGTGTCAAATGCATGATCTTGGTGGCCAAGGAGACTTCTCACGCAATAAAGCCATAAATGGTCGTGTTGTTGCCCCGTTTTGTTGGAGCCACATATCGTCCAAGTCATGATCTTTGATCGCCGGTCAAAAAACATGGCGTATGACACGTTCAATTGCTGGACGACGCGAAATCGATTTATATTTCAAATTTCTTCACAATTTTTTACGATTATAACGACAATACTCATCGCATTATACGCTAAAAGAGGCTACGTTGAATCACCACTTTTGTAGTCAACAATTTTTTTCCCCAATCTTTTCGATGGAGGGCAAAGTTTTCTTCCTTACCAGCTGGTAAGATATGTGCGTTTTCTAAAAAGAAACAGAGTTTATACCTTTCTCTCAAGTTAAAGATGTTACTTAAAACTCATATCCAATTTGTTTGAGTAAGAGGTGAGCAGACAATGTGCTTCCAACGGCAGATTTATCAGTTAACAGATGGAAGTGGCATGCTAGAGTCTTAATCAAGTTTCTTTTGAAATGCTTTAACTTATTGCGGAAAAATATTTAAACAACGAAATGTTAGTTCCCAATTCATTTTTAGAAACAAAAATACTTCGTCTTGATGGGATTATTGGTGAAGGAGTTTACCACAAATGATTGCTTAATATCCTGTTTTCCTGTTTTCTCCTTAAGTTGCATTTCAATGAAATCCTATTTGTAATTCCATAAATCAACATAAATATTTTCAAAAATCTCGCAGACAGTTTTTACAAGTGAATTTTTGCCTCGCAGCCCACTTAAAGTAGGCAATATCTTCATCCCTAACATAACTACTAACTGCATTTGCCAAGAAAAAAAATTAAGAGGGAAGTACATTTAAATGACAAACAGTCCAATCTCGCTTGTACCTAAGTCGAAACTCGCGATGTCCAAAAATTGTAATGACAACGAAGAGAGTTTTATGTAGTTCTTTTTAATTAGCATTTGGCCATGTTTTATGCATTTTCTCTTTGGTAACAGTAAGAGCCGAAAAAGAAAACTCGCAAGGTTTTCCGTTTTCCATTTTTTATATTTTCATTTTTAATTTTGTTTCTGTATTTTTTGTTTTCCACAAAAAAAAATAAATTTAATTCACTTTGTTAAAATGTTTGTTGCGTTCCATTTCAACCTACCCCAAAAGCAAAAACTCTCTCTCAAATGATATGGGAAGGGTTATGGCTACGTCATTTTTTTCCCAGTCTTAGGTCCCATCCGGTTAAAAAACAAAAACTTTTAATAGACAGGCATGATGATAAGTTGGTTAAATCCCAGTTTAATTTGTTTTTTGAGCTCTATTTACTTTGGGGTAGTTAATTTAATATCAGCTTTCTTGAAGTGTGTTTGTTTTTGACATCATATGGAACCATTCAATGTGCAAATATCTACTCAAAAGCTGTGGGAGGATATTTGTACCTCCTCTCGCATGCAATATACCTACTCCTAACAAAGCCAGTTGAAGTGGCTCAGAAATTCCACTATGCCGACATTCGACATTTATTCTTTCAATGTTATTCCTTCCCCATAATGATTAAGGCACTTTGCACTCGTTTGAGGGGAAATTCGAAAAAGAACCGCCCTCATCCCACACGATATGAATTATTACTGATTCGACCGTAATAGCTCTGTTAAAGGTTTCCACTTACCATGAAGAGATCAGTGTACTTAAACTCAGTTGGATAAGTGTTCTTTAAGTGTGCCTTCACGTACACTGTACAATGGTGAGAACAAAAAAGTTTTTGGGGTTTAATAGGAACGCATATGAGATGGGTGGTGCTTTTTTTGAAGTAATCTAACGCCAAGGAGTTTAAAAAATTGTCTATAATCATGTATGTGATAGAATTCAGCTATTATTTTTTACTTGAAAGGGAAAGATATTTCTATCTCGAATAATAATACCCCAGCCTTTGTATCCGGTACACAATTTAAAATTTGCGCGGTATCACTCACTATCATGGAAAAAAGGGCTATTTCCAAACTAATTAGAGAAGCATCGAACTACTTAAGCATTTTAAGCCAAGTGAATTACAATTTTTACTATGTAAAAAAAAAACGATTTTGAGTGATGGAAATCTTAATTTGGGCTTTTATAATTTTTCCCGTTAGTTTTAGTGTTGATACACATTTGTACCCGTTTTACCTCATCTTCGTTGACTTTTCGCAAGATTTCCAAAGATAATTGTTCGCATTCGCGTCAAATAATATTTTTGCACCGTCTTGTTGCAACCACATGGTTACCAAGCACCGTTCTTCCAATTGCGGCAGTAAAAATTCGTTTATCATGGCCCTGTAGCGTTCGCCAGTAAAAGTGGCCATATTGGCGAAGGCCACCTCAAAAAAATTCCCAATCACATCTCCCGAGTGAACGCCCCACCATACACAGTGGCTTTGAGTGGATGTAATGGCTCTTCGTGCATCACACGCGGATTTTCAATGCCCCACTGATTGACGTAACCGCTTAAGTGGAAATCCGCCTCGTCGCTCATGATGATTTTCGACACAAAATCGTCCTCTTCGTTGTTGAGATTTAGGATTGACAGTAAATTGAACGTAACTGATGGTCAGCAGGCATTGCATACAATCAATTGCATATATGCATTGCTTATTTATACGCGCCTACTCCAAATCTAACAGGGAAACCAAGCAGGAGGATTCCAGGGGGCAGCATGCTCCCCCATATTCCATTACCATCACAAAATCATTAGGAGTTATAAGAAAGAAATAAAAAAATTTTGCAGAAGTCATTGAAATAAGACCAAATAAGTCACATAGGTCTTATTTGCACTTAGAAATGGAGCCAAAAACTTGTTTGACTGACTATACATTCTTGTTGCGTGCTCTTTATTGCAAATTCTCTACGCTTATCAAAAGAAAAAATTATTTGGTGAGACATAAGTCGCAAATCAAATTTACATTTACGAAAAATGAATTCGGGACTTATGTCTTCGGAACTAATGTTCCCGAGAAAAAAATAGATCAGGTATCAAAGTGAAAGGAGACAATAGACCTTGCAATTTATAGCTAACGGGAAGCTAATCATAACTCTGATTAACGGTTACTCACTGCATAAATCCTGACTTGTTTAGTAAAAATACAATTTAAGTTGATGGATTAAGAGAGCACCCAAAACCAAGTACATCGTTACGTCATGTTTCAACTAGATTTGACCAAAATTGAAAATAAAATTTCTACATGTAGTCCTTTGAGGTGGCCATCATAACTTCCCAAGGGTTCACAAGAATTAATTTAAATAAGAAATATGCAGTATTTAAATAGTTAATTTTTTATTTAAAATATACAAAATAGCGGCCTCAGACAATTTACTTTCGAAATTACCGAAAAAGACATAGCCAAAGTACATTTTTTATAAAAATCTAAGTTATTAAAATTAAAAATTGGTAAGGCACCAATTTCAATCAAATCCACCGCGCGTTTTTTAAATGATAGTGGTCACCAACCTTAAAAAAAACATGGTTTCAAGAAAAACGCTTTTAAAATTGTACATGCAACCCACTCGAGTGAAATTTTGAAATTTTCAGTGAATTTTTTCGGGATATTATACTTTGCGAAAAGGCAAGAAAACAAAATTGTTTTCTCTTAAAAAATCTGACTGCCGCTAACACCTTACCGTTACCTTACCGTTACTCTTAACAATAGTCAGGAAATCCGATATATCTTATCCCGATCAAGGCCCTTATCTCAATCAGGGCAACTCCAAGCTCTTCGATGAATATAGGGATATTTTGGGCTAGGGCGAGCCGGCCGGTTTAGAATCACGCTCATCTGGGTTCACATAGAAACAAAGACAAGTTGGCCAGAATTGAGGTAACTTAATCCAATAAGATTTTTTTATCATGCCAATAGATAGATTAAGTATCTTCTTGGCATCGTTTCTGAAGAGTTGTATAACCTTTCTGGTCTGTCTAAGACCTGTAATGCTTTCCCAATAGAGATGCATATTTTGTGTTCCCATCATTTCTATTTCAGACTAATAGGTGATTTGATTATTGGACAGAAAAGCTTTTTCTAGACAATTCGGCAGCTTCTTCATTTCCGTCGAATCTTTCGTGTACGGGAACCCAACAGAGTTCCAAAGCAGTGTAGTACTGATTTTAAGTCAATAATTGGCAAGCCAAGGGTTTTTATGGCTGTTTGACTATAGCTTCAGAGCTTTCCTTCAATTTGCATCATCTAATTGGAGCTTTCTACCCTAAATGTGATTCGCTCTTGAAATCAAATCGAAGACTCTTCAGGTTTTTGTAAATTTCCTCCTATTTGTCCCTTCGACCTTTGATGACCTAATATCGATGGGGCTTAAAATGAACAAGAATTATCTACTCCTCTCTTCGTGTTGTTAACACCCAATGCTAAACACACCATATAGTAGGTTGAAGCGGTAAAGTCTCTATAATCTTAGTCCCCAAACGATCTGTACTTATTTAACTAGCACTACACAGTTAAGCTATTTATAGGCAAACCAACTTCAACAAATGTATATACATATATTTACCTACTTCCTATCCATAAACACTTGTAATACTAATTTCAAATTGATGACCCGTACCGTGCAAATCCAAACTTCTAACCTAATTACACCTAATTGTACCGACTTTCCAAGGATAAATTACTCAAATTGAGTGTTTCTCATATTTGCAGAGTAAATAATGCTTATAGGAAAGGCCGCCCGTAGTCCTTCAAGATATTGCCTCACTGTAATGACTTACTTAACCGCCCATAAATTATTTTCCATTTCAGGTTGCGCTTTCTTGACGTACTTCAGTCCGGAAAGTACGGCTCAAACGGCATCACATGACAAACAGGCATTACCCGGGGTAAGTACACTAAAGGCGCAACAATGCAATTCATAATTTTTGTCGTCATCGTCGTTGTCGTGGTCGTAGTATCACATTTCATGTTGCATTAAAAAAGAAAATTACAAATCAAAAAAATATCTAAATGTACATTATATCTTTATATCTTCTATAAGACGTCTGTCGGTCTGTCTGATGATTGTTGTTTAACGCTCTGAATTTTGTTGCACTTGAGATATTTGCTAAATTTAACTTCTATCTATTCTTCATTGTTTTTAGATATAATTTATTGTGTCTATCTTTATGTGTCTGTATATGTGTTGTAATTTTTTGTTTGTTTTAAATATTGTTAAGGTAACTTTTTAAGTGGAATAGTTTTCCGCAATACACTCTACTCTAAGAATCATTAATAGGTACTCTTCGGAGCGACACTCACTCTCAGTTCGAAATTAAGTAAAGGATACTCGTATATGGAGGAAGGGGTGCAGGTTTGGTAACATTTAGAGTTCGAAAGTTTAGCTATTCATTAAAATTGTACTTTGTGCAGTTCAAAGGAATGAACAACCCTATATGAGCTCATACCCGCATATAGTTCGACAAGAATGAAGAAGAAGAAGACGAAAACTCTAACTCAATACTGAGAAACTTTGAACATTAAAAACTCAACAAGTTCATATAACATATAGGAGACGATATGTGTATGTGCGTGTGCTGCTTGTATGTGTGTCTGCTGAATGCGCAGTGATTTATAAGTTCAAGTTAAGTGTTGTAATATGCAACTGGGTACTTTTATTATTTTTTTCTTTTTGTTGTTTTATCATATATTCTTTACACTCACTTTACAACACTGGTTCCTATAACTGTTGCAAATAGTAATAATAACAATAAAATGTAATAAACACAGAGAGTGCGCTTAAAGCTGTCTGTTATTGCATGGTTTGTATGCGGGGCTTATTGTGTATGTTATACTACCAACATTACAATGTAGGGTGGCTTGCAGGCACAGCAACAGTACCACTGGCATGGAAGTTGCGTGAATTGCAACATCTATTCGTATATTTCGCAGTCGATTAGGGATATAAGAAAATTTATGAACATTATTAATGGCTGTTTCCGAATTGTTGAATTGTTTGATGGTGTTCAAGTTGGCAGTGGCATTTTATTGCTCAGTTGAAAAATTATTTTCATAATAGTTTGTGGGATGTAAGGATTTATAGATAATTTTTTTTTTATATATTTTTGTGAGCGATTAGTGGTTTTGCACATTACCTGTCGGAAGCAATAAAAATTACACGCACGCATGACAAAAGAAAAGCGATTTTTTTTTATTGAGCGATTTGAAAGCAATTAGATACACGCCTTCGATTTGAAAAGGTTTCCCAGTTAATTGTGCCAAGGTAGCGTGACTTATTTTTCACCTCAAGTCGGTTTAGGATTCGCATACTGACTTATGTGAATGATTTGTTTTGAGACAATTTTTATTGATGAAGAGGAAGCAGAAGTCTCGTTTTTATTTTCAGTTTCTAGTGAAGCCAAATTAAATTTACCAGATTAAAACTTCGATGATCAACCTCGATAGACTAAGGCTAAGGCCACGCACTGAGTGGCAATTGACAAAAACATTAGCTTAAGGGGAAATTTCGAGCGATTAATTATGAAAATATCATATGCTGAATGTGCAACATTTACAGAATTTTATTCATTTTAAACATAAGAGAAGATTTGGTATTATAATATATTTAAAAAAAATCCTCTGAACAATAACACTTTTCTCCAACTTCACTCTGCAGTTTGTCGGTAACGTAAGTATTTATTTTTGAAATCAGAATGGCTTTGAGATTCTGAAATTAATACTTCTATATTCATTTTTGTCATATTTAGTTCTTGCCGCTCAGCACTGCACCAAAATAAAAGAACAGAATTTAAAGCCGAGCAACGCCGTTCTGCCGCTTAGAAACGTCGCTTGCTGCTAAGCGGTTTGTGTGGCATAAATCATACAATTTTTATATAGGGTCCGCCATCTAACGTTTTTTTTTTCAACTAGTGCTTATTTCGTGAATGGCAACACTTTTCAACTAGTGCTTATTTCGTGAATGGTAACACTTAGCTTATGTTAGCTTAATTCGGCCATTTGTAATTTTTTTTAAAATGAGCAAGGAGTGGCCGTTACAGTCAATGGCGATCGTTATCGGGCCATGTTGAACGAATTTTTGTGCACAAAAATTGAAGAGGAGGATATTGGCAACATTTGGTTTGAACAGGACCGCGCTACGTGCCACACAGACGAAGCTACACTCGATGTTTTGCGGCCTGTTTCAAAAAAAAAAAGAAGTTATTTGGCGGACCCTATACGTTGTATATTTCTCTTTCCGCTACATTATCAACGGGCACTTAATGTAAATCCACATTAAACTACAAAATATTTTAATATTAGCTAAAGATCGGCTTAAATCGACTAAAAACATGCTCGATACAAACTTATACGGTCTCTTTATGCCAAGTATACTTGGAGACTGTATAAGTTTGTATTAAGCGTGGTTACCCCAGGGATCGCAATGGGCCCACCTCGGTGCCTAGTGTTGTGTGATGGTGTTTACATCACACCCCTGTTTTAACCTAACCTACAACTTTATTTTTCATTTTCGTTGGGTTTTTTATAGTTATCACACTAATGGGGGATTCCACATACTAACGGCGAATAATACTAACCTGGGTTAATAAGGTACTGATTAAGGAGCAAGAATTATCGCCCATGTGAGGGTTAAGCACTTACATTAGTAATCTTAAATATACTATAATTGTAGCCATGTAAAAGCAAGTTTTTTTTTTCGTTCATAGGTTCTAGCTGTCCTCGAGGCGGCTGAGCAAATGCAGATGAGATCGGTATCCGGACGAGGTATTGCTATCTACAATACCAGGCCGCATTTAAGGCAATGGAATACACTAACATCAATTTCAGGGAATTGTAGAAAATTCTTAGGGATATTCTTCTCCGAATTTTTAGAGGAAATAGACGGTACAAACTTCAAAGGCTTTTTTGGCTTTTGTAGGGTGATTGGTGTGCTTTAGAGAAAAATGTTTAGGTTTTTATGTGCACCGTTTCGATTTTTAAAATTCAGCCGGTACCCCAGGGATCGCGATGAAGATGCAATCGTAAGGGTTAATGATGATCTGTGTAGTATTTGTAATTGGACTATACGGAACAGTAGGGAACTCTTAATCCAAAAAAGCCGCAATGTGTAATAATTTACCAGTAATGATCTTGATGAGTCTTATTTTCCTCAAATAATTTTAATTAAACATGTGTTCACCAAATGTAGCATATAACTCTCGCATTCGGTTTGTTCATTTCTTAAGAAGGTTCGAACAAATGAACAAATGAAATAAAATTTGCAGCGTATCTTATTTTTCTTTCTGGCTTACACCATTTAAGCTCTGAGCTATAGGTGACGATTTCGTTAAAAACAAACTCTATATAAAATGTGTAATAACTCCAGGGCCCAGGTCATTTGCATTTCTTAGAACCGCTCGCGTCCAAAATTCCATCTCCAGTATCTTCATTAAGCGAATGTCTGAAATCATTCCCTGCTGCTTGCAAATACGAATGTGGCAAGCGTTCTGTTTTTGTATAATTTTCTAATTATAGAACATTTGAAATTTTCACAATATAACGTGTAAGTACCGAAAAATTCATTAAATCGCCCCCAAACACCCCACAATTTGCAATGAAGGGTGTTGTGCCGATTGTTTGCTCTCACTTCTTCTTGTTTTGTGTGAGTTTTTTTTTGGTTTTGGCCGAACATGGGGTATAGTTCCGCCTGACCAGAGGAACATCAGTGGCACGCAACTCTGGAATCTGGTAATGGTACTCAACCATGAATGCAATGCAACTGCTGCTCAGTCTGATGGTTGTTGGCTGAGTTGGCTGAGTTGGCATGGTAAACGTTGTTCTCCTTAATGAAAAATGTTTACATTACGAATTTTTCTCATTCGGCGTGTTATTATTGCTCCTTCTTCTCCATATTTATTTGTCTTCTTCTTTTTGTTTTGTGTTAATTCGTTTTGTTTTCCTCTTGGCGGATATGTTTTTTTTTGTGTTCGCCCCAGTATCTGGTCCAACACCAAGTAGCTATCTACCCGGCCGGCCCGAAAACAAGGTCTGTGAGTCCGAGGCGAATCTGAAATAATATTTCAAAATAAATTGACGAGAGGAATACATTATGATATTTATTTTTTTGGGAACAAAAGGGCGCTGAATGCATCCGTGAAGTAAAGCTCTGGTGTATCTGAGGTTATTGCCGAATATAATGGCAATTATGTTGAAGGAATAAAAGTGCAATCCGACAGAGCGCAAATATAAATAATAAAGGAAATGAAGAAAAATAAAGCAAATAAGAAAATACAATGTACAAAAGGTCGGTCGGCCGGTAGAGGATGCGAGGCATGGGATTGCAGCTGCGAATTGCAATTTTTTGCTGAAAATGTATAATAATGAACATTGGGAAAAGCTCTCATATCCAGACAAAGGTATTTTATTTATAAATGATGTGTAAACATGGAATGGAATGAATGTTGGGAAGATGATTGTTTTCTTCTCGTTTTTCGTTGGACGTTGGTAGATATAATGTATTGTTGCAATTATCGAACCTAATTGGATATTCAGCAATTTAAAGAAAATTGCGTTCGGAGGTTGTTATAAGAGAAAAGGAGTTCCAATTATAGATTTTTTAATTTCATTATTTTCAATTGTAAACGAAAGCGGTGCTTCGGACAAAGCCGTTTCTTTTGCTAATTTGATTGCGTTTTCAATAAATTGTTTAAGGGTTACGCTTGAGAGCCGAATGAATAATTTCTGGAATCAGGAAATAGTTATACGGCTATAGTCATACACAACTGTAGGCCTTTGTCGATTTATTCATGCTGATCAGGGCTAGAGAAAGCACTCATGGCATTGGAAATGATCGACGATTTTTAGACCGAGCTTGCTTTCCTTATGAGAAGGATGAAATCGTCGAGTTTGTCTCAACTATTACTAAAAGGAACTATTTTGGAATCGCTAGTCCTCATTTGCAAGCAACTTCGTAAAAAGTTTGTCGACCTAATACTGAACTTTTCGAGGACAAAAAAATCTTTAAATGGAGGAGAATACACAGCATACTCTATAAGCTGTACAAAGATGTGGATGTAGTTAAAAAATACCCAGAACACGTCAACTACATTGCCTTGGCCACATAGAGCAAATGCTGGAATCTTCAAATTCCTCGCACAAGTTCACTTTCTGGTAGTGTAGGGTTGCTATTTCCCAGACATGGAGTTCCACGTATATACAGTAAACTCCCTCATAAGCGGACACTGATGGCACCAAAAAATTAGTCCGCTTATGAGAGGTGTCCAGTTAGAAGAAACTGAACTTAATTAAGGACATTATAAAACAAAGTCCTTAATTTAGATGAACTACAGTCGGACCGGGTCGAACATTGTTATACCCGATCAGTTTTATATGTATAAGGAACGTACGTACCCGAGAAAGGTGTTCAAAACAACTTCGTATGGATGAAATTTTATTTCGAATTGTATCTACACTTAACCATTTCGGACTCTAGAACGTCAAATCCTACAAAAATAAAAACAGCCCTCACATCCCGTCAGATCTTATCCGACGCGTATTCAAAATTTTACCGGACTGTCCAGACACACAAAGTTAGCGCATGGATTTTTCGAACGCGTTTTGTCACGCCGTTTTGTCATCACATTTTGATCACATTTCAGCATTTGTCTCAAGATTTGGAACACCCTTGAAGATCACCATCGGTCAAGTTAGTCAATTCGAATCATAATTGTTCATAATTGTTCAATTGCACTCCAAGCAATTGTTCAAAGTTGCTTGGAGTGCATAGAATTCACACGTCACCTTTTCACCCGCAAGTCAACGGCTTGGTGGAATGGTTTCATCGTTAGCTGAATAGTTCTCTCAAGACAATACGCAATACCGTGTATTGGAGCTCAGAACTTTCAATCAACCTCTGGGGTATTCGGTACGCGATCAAAAAAGAACTTAACTGCTTCGCTACAGAGTTACTTTGTGGCCAAAACCTCAGGCTTTCAAAAGGGATTTTCGTGGAAAACACCATGCAAGTCACGTCACCTCATAGCTAAGCAAATGCGAAGAAGTCAACAAGACATTTTTGTGCCCAAAAAACCTACAGGACTGCGAAAACGGTTTTTCGGACAAAGTTTAAATTGGCCTTAAAGCGCCTCACGGAGGTCCATGCAAAGTCGTTTGAAGCATGATAAAATCTTTCATATTCGTAGTAAGCAACAGAAATGACTCAATATCAATCGACAGACTAAAGCCTGCCTACGATATTTTGTGATAGTCTGAAAATGGAATCCACCGAGGTTGCTCGATTTAGGAAGCGTGATGTAGAGGAAATATCGAACACAAAAGTTGTTAGATAGAAGTTATTAGACAGAATTAAGCGAAAATGAATGAAGTGAATGCGTCATTGTTTTTAGTACGCCAGACGTAACTTTAAGAAGAGCTTTTCATTCCACGGTACTGCTCCAGTAAGGCTTCAACACATCTTGCAGAGTTCTTGAGGTTCACCCTCTTAGTTTTGATGTCTGTAGCTCACGAATCAATTGTGATTTAACCCACCTTTGAAGAAACAGCAAAAGTGTTCCACCGTCATCCTACACAATACAACGCGCTTGGTAGGTACCGTCAAAAGAAGATATAGTTCAACATAACTAATGCGCTAAGGCACACCCGTTTAATGAACAAGTGAGGCGTATCGACTTGTAATCACAAAGTTCTTCCTTTGACCAGCCGTATCATTATTTTATCATATCGTGGACACTTTTTGCCCAAATTGGTTTTACTCGGACTCTCATTTGTATGGGAAGCCGACGAGTTAGCCGGCTCTCCCCTTCCCGAATTCTCTGTGGAAGTGGGCAATCTTTCGTTGGGATTCAACGACGATAAGGAGATTGCTCTCTTTTGCTAACCCAACTTACCGAATCTAACCTAACGCACTTCACGGTGAAGGCAGATTATAGATAGACGATTCTGCAGAATTCTGTCATCTCAAGAAGAATTGGTCATCATACAACAAATCATAGGGGCCTGGGCCCGTCACCCACTGCCGCAGCTGCGGAAAGGCCTCTTAGTGGTTGTCTGGCGTTAGGTAGCGGTAGACAGAATTAGGGAAGCCATTCTTTGATGACCTCTCAGACACCGGGTTCAACAATATCACCGATTTTCTTAGTTCTAGCGGGTGGTTTTGGGATCTGTGTCCTTAATTCACCCTTAACTAGATTTTACTTCCAGGTCTTATGAAAAGTGGCATCAAAGGGACGCTACAGCTATAAATTAGGGGATTTTTGGACTGAAAGAAATCACCCACTTTACCTTCCTATATTTAAAATTTGATAATGACTTCAAAGTGACTTCAATAGATTCAAAGTCGACGTTTTCGCGCAAGCATAATCGTGGAAGAAAATGATTTCCTTGTCATTTGTGAATCAAGAAGTTAATAACGTTTATTTTTTAAACTAAAATGAAAATTAAATCAACATTCATTTGAATTGAATTGTATCCTCAAAATGTATGCTGTTTGTAAGACTTCAGAAAATACATTCGAGGCAACGGTAGGGCTCCCCCACCTTCAAAATCCAGCCGCGTCACTATCTGGCATGCGAAAGTGTTCGCTGGCGTGGCTGGAAACATCTTAACACTTTCCCTACTTAGACGTCGCTGCGCGTTGTTCATGTACCACATCATTAAATCAATGCATGTAAAATGGCACGTCATAAAGCCAACAGCAGCGCGCGCAACAATATATAGGCATACAAATTATTGGCCATCGCTCACTCCGCTCACAGTCCGCTTGCTAGAAAATGTTCGAAAATAAAAAAAAATTCTAAACAGCAAAATCAAAATTCTGTGCCATCTCGCGTAAATAGTAAAGAGATATTCGGGCGGGAGAGGATATTCAATCGAATTCAAGAACACTGAACGAGGGAGGCAAGAGAGTGGGTGAGTTCACCCAATACACACTTGGGTGCTGGTAGTCATACAACACATGTAGTGCGCCCCGTCCGAGAAGAAAATCCAGAAATTCCGAAATAATTTAGTTAGTATTCTCTTTAGCTTTGCCTCATTGGAATTAGCGCGCGTACTGCAAAACAATTGTGAAACCTTTCAATACGTCTATCTATCTATATGCGGCGCCGTGTATCTCTCTATAGTAGTTTTTCGTGACCATTCGCAGTTCTAACACCCGAGCAATTTATATACCATCCGCTATCTATCGATTCGAACGCATTTCGTGTAATTAGTTTCGAATAGAAGTAGTAATTACGGGATTAATCGAAGCACCTGATACACCCCAGGTGCAGCGCAAAGTTCCTTTAATGTGCATTTATCTCCCTCAGTGCCCCTCCTTGGTGCAGTTGATTCTTCTTTTTTTCGCATTTACTACTTTCTGCAGCTAAGCACTTTAGCACAAAGTCGGAGTGAGAGTCAGAATCATAGGAGACCTGGTTGGAAGCAAGGCGTTCTTAGCTAAAAAAAAAAACATCGCTCCGGTGCGGGTAGTAGGTACCTAGTTAGCTTTGGGTTGGTGTTTATTTTTTTTTAAGTAAATTGCATCTGAAACCCGTCTAGGTATCATTTGTGTACGTGGTGCAGTTCGGCGACAAGCACGAGTTCGACGTACGAGTTTATTTCCCACCCCACCCTATCGCCCTGGGGGTCCTTTATTTGTGTCTTATTTTATGCTCACGTCGGTTACCTTTTCCGGTTATAGGTACGTACTCTAGTTAGTTGGAGTGACGAGTTGCAAGAGATATAAAACGAAAGAAATATATAGAAAGTGTCATACAGGTGGTTTATTTGACAGTTTTTTGTGAGTGAGTTTTGATTTACAAAAAGTGGACTTAACAAATAATTTGATCTGGACATTTTGTTTTATTGAAGTGTTAACGTTGCTATTGCATAATTTTTAAGAGGATAACGTGCCTTAAACGTTTAAAAATTTCAACAATGGAAAACCCTTCCGATATGTTCCTGATGCCAGAGTATTTAAACTATCAAGACTGTTTATGGGTAAATATTTTATTTTAAAAATTATATTTAAAATGACTGCACCACCTCTAGTGGAAGTATTTGAAGTTTCTAATATTTTACTTTCGGAGTTGGCGTTGTAGGTTGATCCCTTTCTTTCGAACCAAAAACTTAACTTCGAGTACACATTTTTTAGAGTATCTAAACTTTAGGCTGCCACTATTTGCTATATTGCATGGAAAACTTATTACGGTATATGATGATTATAAGAAAAGCACGATTAAAAGAAACCTAAACAAAATCAAGAAAATTTTCACGAAATTATATTTCAAATAAAACGAAACTTATAAAATTGAGAGAAGAAGCAGCAATCGGAAGAGGAAGAAGAATGTGATCAAATTTCTATACCAATGCCGCCGACTAAGGCCGAAGCTTGAAGAACTTTTTTTGTTTCAAAGGTTTATTTAAACAGCGATGAGGAATATAACAGCTACCTCGAACAAATTGAGAATTTTCGTTTCTAACCACCATTGACCGATATTTGGAAGAAACTTACGTTTCAATTATTTTATAACTATGCTTTATTTTATACATAGCTACTTAAAATCTATTGGAGTAACTGCAGTATACCTACATATTTATTATCTTTCAAAATTTCTTGTTTATTTAAATAAAGTGAATTTTTTTTTGTTGTTTAAATATAAATTTTTTTCTTAAAGAATATTTTTTATAAAAAACTTCTGTTTCTTATATCCGTGTTTTTCTTATTAGAAAATTTGTTCTTATATCCGTGTTTAGGATATAAGAAACACACCCTTAAAAGAACCATAAATACCGTGGCATTTTTAAGTTTTTTTTAAGCGTCCTTTATTGTCATTTATATGAGATGCCACACAAGAACTAGTTCAGGTCCAAACTGACCTTGTTGTAGCACCCCAATATCTGGCTGCAACGATTATTTTGTTGGATCAACAAAATGTTACAAAAATTACAAATGTAGACAGTTTGTAGACAGTTAAAATATGTAACACATAAGTGAATAAAAAATTTTGTTAAACTATCATAAAGATGTTCTGGGGGTCCGTTGTGGTGGGCGTGTTTGGGGTACACATTTTCGTTGCCTTCGTTTGTGACTGATTTGGTCGGAATGCAGACAGCATTTAGCACATGTGGCATCGTTCATTTATACTTATTATAACAAAAACTATTTTCTCAATGTTAGAGTTTCTTCTAAAAGGTTTAAATATTTACTAATGCACCATTTAAATTCTCCTTAATATTACTGAAATGTGTTATAGCAAATTTTAATTCTTCTTGATTCTGCTTCCAAATTTTTTACAACGTATAAGCTTTTTAACAATTATACAACTTTATACTTTTATGCATACATGCTGAAGAAGGCGTTAGGGTAGAAACCAGTATCGTGCTGGAGAGATGGAACAAGACTTAAAGCGTTAGATGAGAACACAATTAAAGATGTTGTATGAACCGAAGCATAACAGTTGTATATGACATCCCCGGAGGTGCTAACGTTATGGTTTCCCCTTTACTTGCCTATAGCTCAATTACCACCGTGGCTATTCCTTCCTTTGCCTGTTATAGTTCGAAACAGCCCCAAGTTCGATCTGCCGTAGCGATCTCTACACCTTAACAATTACCGTGTAATTGCAAAACATCTTATTTAAAATAAAATTCGACTTTATAGTAGGTACTATATGTTTTATTTTTAATTTTTGTACTAAAAGTAGGCTTAGATCTCTGTCAAATAATCTTGTTTTGCAAGCGAAAACTGTCAGAAATGGCAATTATATGACCATTTGGCATGCAGTCTCATCTTACCTTAATAATTATCGCGATGTGAAATTTTGTTGTGATCTCATGTAACTAAGTAAATCTTTAGTTTTGGTAAATGGTTTTTACTTCAATATACTAGTAATTAATTCTTACTTTGAGAAACTATAAAAGAATAAGTAAATATAAAGTGTAGTAAGTATTTTTTTTTTGTTGTTATTACAAAATTTGTATTGTTTTAACAAAATTAGGTTCCGGTATAAATTTATATTTTGCAACTACTTTTTTTTTCCTATTTTTAAAATAGGTTAACTTTTTTTTTAATTTTCTCAAGATTCCTAAAAGTGGAGTTATCCGGTCATTACTGTGGGTGCCTCGATTGCTGAAAGAATTGCACTGCTACTTTTTTTTAATACTACTATTTCTTGCGCCACCTAGCTTCGATGTAAAGTGGCAACGCTGCTCCCAACTTCATGTCTTTCGTTTACACGAATTTACAGTTCACAGTTAGGAAATTCGAAAAAGAATTTTGCGGCCATTTTTATTAATTTGTTTTGTCAAAGGGCACGGTTGCCAATTTGGTCATTACTTGTTCACTTGGTCACATTGTCATTTATTATTCCATTTGGTATTTTTTTCTATGAAATGAAAACAAGGAAAAAGTCGAATCCACCAATTTGCCAGAATGTCTACTAAAGTTTTATGGCAAAACTTTAGACCTATTGAACTAATGTTTTCAATATTGAACATTAAAAAATACTTTCGCAAGAGGTACTTTACACTAGTGACTCTCGATTCCATGTTCGAAGGATATTTCTTGATTTTAAGATAGTTTTTAAGATAGTTTTGATCATACGTCAAATGATTTCTTACTTAAACCCCGAAGAGGTCTCCCTTTTCACGGGATACTGGACAAAAATCTAAATTTTCCCGAGTTCCATTTTCAATTACTTCATTCGTATGTTAAGTTGGAGAGGTGTACCTATTTTTTTTAGGAATTCCTGTTCGCCTAGACAATTTATAAATGAGAATTTTTAACTCAATTAATGTATTGGGCTGATATTTACAAATTTTTCCAATTCTTTTAAAGCTGTTTCCGTTTACAATGTCGAGCCTTTGTTATTTGACCCACAAATTACAGAAAATCTAACAATTCTCAAAATTAAGCTCAATTCAAATCACACTCAGACTTTTCTTAACTGCCGCTCAGTTGAAATAAAACTTAACGACAGGAGAGCACCAGCAGCGTCAGAGATCAGAATTCAGAAGGTCATCAGTTTGGTGTCAGTTCTTGTCTTGTGCAGTGCGCGCTTAGTCTGAGTTTAGTCGCCGCCGTGTGCTTTTTTTTTGTGCTTAATTTGTGTTTGTGTTTAATAATTGATCTCTTTTGCTCTCTCTAAGGTTTAGAAATAACATCGAATATGTTATATTGTCTCCCTTTTTCTTTCCCATGCAAAATGCAAGTAAATTTATATGAAATGTGTGTGAAAAGTGCAGAGTGAAATGAAGGGATTACAAAATAAGAAGTTAGAAAAGCTTTCAATCATTTAATTTGTGTGTTTCTTTTTAAAGGTATTGCTTGGCCGTTGTCTTTCGTGTTAAATATTAGAAAATAAAATTAATTCTGCTCGCTTTTTCATTTGTTCCTATCTCCCCTATTCCACGTAAAATAAAGCAAGCTGTAAAGTTTGCAGTTGTCTTGTAAATAATAAAATGAGGGTTACATTTATTCATCGGCTATAACTCTTTGGTTTGATGGCCTTAAACTGTCAACATACGATGCTTAAGCAATGATATGGTTAGTAAAATTGTTAGCAAACAAAACGTCAGTTATTTTAAAATGAAACTTTCCGGGTTATTAGAAAATAAGAAATGAGTACTGGACGTTTGAGCATGTTCTTTTAGGATCACCATTACCCGTTTTAAAATGGTAATATTAAATAACGTGTAACATGTTCTAAGTTTTAACGTCAAATATATCGATATGATATTTCACATGGAAATTGGGAACAAAATACACTTGGATACGAATTTTTTCGTATTTTAAAATTATTCATATTTTCTGGTTTAAGGAAGTCTATCCGGTATAGCTAGATAGTTCCAAATTCAACCCCAGAAGGTGGCTTTATGATCTTCCTTTTCACGATTAAAAGCGAACATTTCTTAGACTGTTCCTCATTTCAGGACTGAAAGGGCGAATTATTGTTAAATGCCAAAAAGTTATTAGAGTGGTTGCAGTGGCGAAAATCTTACCTCATGCAAAAGTCTGACAGATATTCAAAAGTAAGAAACTGTCATGAGAAGCTTCGAAATAATTATTAAATTGTAAATCTCTTCGTGTCATAAATTGATCTGCGCATAAACAATGGGAATTTAGATTATAGACAACATACCTCAACATATTTAATCGAAAAAACAGTTTTCAAAAAGTTGGCCAATTTATGTTTTTTCTCTAAAAAAATTTGACCGAAACGAAACATTTAGCTTTAACCGAAAACTCTTAGAACCCTTTTTACCTGCCTCAAAAGTAATGTATATAAATGAATGTTATGTCGTTGGAATCGTATTGTGGAGAGGAAGTGCACAATACGATTTACAAATTTATGAATAGTATTTTTTTTATGTTCGAAGGTAGGTGGAGAATCTTCCATGAGACATTATGAGGACCGGCTGCGCGTGCTCATAATAGTGTGAGATTCTTATTCTATGCTATGCTAATTGTAAGCATTTTATTCTTTGTAGTCGGCACTCGATTTCTCTGGTCTATAATTTCTACTACAGCGTCATTGCAATGGCCAATAAGCCGAGTGCGCTGTTTACGCATGAAATTTCGTGTTTCGTCTTCCACAGTAGTAATACCTAGATCTCTGTGAATATCGGCGGTTTTGAACTTTATTTTGGAGAGTCAGTAAAATGTTAACATCACTTGCTTTGATACAAACCCAAAGTTGTATACCGTACCGAGTTCTCTTCACCTAATTTAGGCTGTCCCCGTGTCTTGGGGTACATCACGAGTGTATAAAAGAAATAAAATTGGGCCAAGAACACTTCCGTATTCTTAACTCCTGTCTCGATTTCTTTAAATTCGGAGTACTCGTTCCCTTCTTTAACACGAAAGAGTCTTTCCGCTTAATAAGAGCCTAGGATCACAAAGAATTATTTTGAGATAGCATTTTTAAGCTAATATTTTAATCCCATATGCCATACCTTTTCAAAGGCTGAGAGACGTCAAGAAGCCTAGAACAATTTTTGTGCTTATCTAGTGCCTGATTATTTCGTTGATTATTCTGTAAACCCGATCAATTGAAGAATGTGACGTGTTCCTAATCGGAATTGGTGCTCCGGTAGTAGTCGGCGTTCTTTGATTATTAGATGTCATTGCTTTCATATTTGTAAGTTTTTTAAGTATCTTCAGCATTATTGGTAAAAGCGTATTAGTCTATATGATTTCTTATCATTTTGAGGTTTTCCTGGCTTGAGAACCATTATAACCTCAGCTATCAACACATTTTAATAACATTGAGGACAACTACCTAATAAATCAATTAGTTATTAAAGTAGTTAAGTGTGCTTTTAGTAGGCAGCGCAATAACAGAGTAGCTTTGCACCGATGCTTTACGAGTAAACACGAGTAAGATTTTGTGGATGTTTTTTTTTTCGTTTCTCTTTTCTTCCTTTATGAATATTCAAATATATATGTATGGATATCACATATGATCGAATTTCGACACCCTTTAAGACAGAGGTTCGGTCTTCCTTGTCGTCTTAAACCTGGAGGCTGGAACTGTGTAAGAATTTTTCCTTTTTCCAGCTCATCTCATTGCATTGGAATCGTATAGCAGAACTGGCAATATAAGATTTTTGGGTTTCGAGTCAGGAGATATACTTTCTAAGACTTCTTTATAAACATTATATAATACCTCAGTCAAAGTTTAAGCTTAAAATTAAAGCAATAACGTTCACTATATACTAGAATGTTCACAAAAAATATTTAAAGCCACCGCCCTTTATACATAATTATCGGAAAGATGTTAGAAAAGGTGTTTTGACAAAGTACAATAACATTATTAAATTATTCGCATCTAACACGGTGTGTGTAATAATTCATTCTTTATTACAAACACTATGAACATAAAGATGTTCTAAAAATAACTTATATTTCTTTTGCCGAAACACAATATTGACCTCAGATACAGACTGGCATCGATTATTTTATTTGTTTATCTATCACAGCTTATTGATTGCAAATAGGAACAACCGAGTCGATCTATTTTTAGATATTGAGAATAATGCCAATGAGTTGTATACTTATTGTGTTGGAATAAGTATATGTACAAGTGCGAATATTATGACCATCACACCTTTGGGGAAGAAATCAATAATTTGGTTGAGTATGTACAGCGGTATAGGCGTTAAGGTTAAGGTGAATTTTTCATGATAACACAGGTGAGAACGCATACGTAAGAGGCAAACAAAGTTTAAGTAGCACTTTAAGATGTCGTTCGTCATTGAAGTGCGCAGAGCACAAGTTTTCACTGTTGAAAAAGATTTTACTAATATGACTGTTAACTTAGGTACTTAGGCGTAGTACTTAAGTCTTAAGTGGGACATAAGTCCCAAAAAAAAAGTTCCAAATCCCATTCGACGATCCTTAATAATTGAAATAATTTTAAATGGGAAAAAAGTGGTCCTTTTTATATGTTGATGTGGAAATAAAACGGAATTATGGTATTCCGTTTTTGTCTATATATTATTTCTTAGAAAATTTGGGACTTATGTCCCATCTTCGACAAAATATTTTGGAACGTATGTCCCATTTAAGTGAGACAAGTTAGGACTTACATTTGTCCCTCCGCCTTTTGAATATAAAATTATTGAATATAAAATTACGCTGATCTAAGAGTTAAATAATCTAGGGTTTCCGCCTTAAGGTTGTATAATCTCCCCAATACGTGTCTTCGACATCATAAAAGTACTTCTTAAATTAAATAAAGTGCATTGCAACATAGCAACTTTTTCGCTACTTGATGTGCATTTTTAAATCGCTTCGAATAGTATGGTAACCAAAATTATATTAATTCCCAAATTTATTTAAATCACTTTTTATTTTCTCAAAAACGGCTATAAAGATTTTGCACATTGAACACTTTTAACATATGTTGTTCACAAAAAATAACAATATCGTTAAACCCGGTTTTGAGAAAACGAATTTAATTTAAATTTAAGAAAATCTTTATATGAATAAAAATTATATTAAAAATTGAAGGACGCACATTTTTTAAACTTAGCATCATAGATAAATAGTAAAAATCTTCGGAATTCCCTTATTATTTTTTAAGAAATTGGCGATATTATTAATTACCAATTATTAATTAATTGCAGTATTTTTATCCCCATCCCAAGTATCCTTAGAACAAGAAACGACAAATATCTATTGAGCCCTTTTCTAGAAAAAGAAATACAAAATTGAATTTTGTATGGCAGGTAACGTTATTTCAAACGGTAGAGTAAAAAATTAAAAAAAAAAACCCCAAAAACCTTGTATACGAACTTTGAAGTAAATTCGTCCAACCCTTTAGTCATACTGCGCACTGACAGACAGATAGACAATCTAACAATCAGATGGAATCTATGTCCTTAAGTGCACGAAAAGGTGTAGATGTATATGTAACCCCACGTGTAACCCCCAGATGTAACAACTCTTTTTAATAATCTTTCTAACTGGTCTCAAATAGTCCGTTCGACATTTTTCCAAGATATATGTCTCACATGCCAATCTTTATTGGTTCCTGAGGTTATCCTAAATGGCTATTCCTTCACTGAAAGGCACCAAAACGAATATATACCAATCTAAGTGTTGCAATTAAGAAACTATTCGCTGATTTATTAACCTTAACCTAAATCTAAGCCCATTAGAATGACTGGAAACACTTAATGAATAAAGGAGGAGGAGTTACTGGACTGTGAGAAGGCGAACCTCTTATATGTCCTGCAACATTTTGCGGGATAGCAGAACACACCATTTGCGATGAGTTCAGTAAAATGTAAAAAGATATCTAACATCTTTCAGAATACCCAAATACCGTTAAGCAAATAGAGCCAGGACATACTTACTTACTTAAGATAGCCCTACAAAGAGTTGTGCCCCTGGACCTTACTTAATATGCATGCCGTCTCCAATTTAGTTGGAGAGATGAGCTCCATCCCAGATGAGGTCTTATGTGTCTCCTTCCCTCTGGTATGGTGTCGAAGGCTTTACCAGCCGGGGCAACAATGATCATCCGCTCTACATGGCTCAGACAACTAAACCGCCGGAAACGGATTTTTATAACTAGGCTTATATCATTGTACAGCATGTATAACTCGTTTGTTGTATCTTCTTCGCCAAACACTTTTTGCTTGGTCAACGCATACAGGACCATAAGGTTGAGCTATTTAAATTCTGACGCTAGCATGGGGTGGAGGAGTGATATTAAATTCGCGGTCCATCGCATCTCGAAATTTGGAGTCACAAATTTCTAAGTAAAGTAAGATGAAAAGAATTAATTGCGCAGCGGTTTTGCCTGCAGCACTAGTTACTGCAAAAGAAATCGATCTAATGATACGTGTGTTTGGTCATCTTTTCATCTTCATAGTAACGAGCAACAACATTACAGCTTCACATTCACGTGAGTCATGAATTAACAAAGCACGATGTAAAATAAAATAAAATTTCTCCTTCAGTGAAAACATTCAATGATATCTCCATTTAAGTACATCCTGTCACATATATGCTCTGCGCAAAAGAACGACAATCTCATATTCATATTTTGAGCTTTGCCTGGAACAACAAACAATACCACCGCAGTGGCAGTGGAAGACAAAATCCATAAGTGTAATATAAACTTAAATTTAGAAGAAAAATAAAATCCCACTGCACAAAAGGACAAAGCCAAAGGCTACAATCTAAATAAAAGGAAAAGGCCAAATGGATTTGAGGAATAAACGAATGAAATTTTTCTTCAGACATATATTTGGACACCACCACCTCCACCAGCAGCAGTAGCAGCATGATATGAAAATAAAAAGCAGAACCTAAGAAAGAAAGACAGTGGCAATCCGTCCCCCATACCCATTGTGCTTATAGAACAAAGAAGATGATGCACAAGAATACCAGCGGCAGCAGTGGAAAACGTCGCAACTGATACCAAATCCAGATGAACTTGGTTGACCGTATTCATACATAACCAGAAAGAAAGCAGAACAATAGTATTTCTTCTTATTCCATGGCGGCACAAAGGATATCTCATAAACACTCCTATGCTTATCACATAAACTTGCAAGCGAAACATACCTACACCCAAACTCATATATAGTAAAAATATAAATTTATAGCATCGGACTCGAGGAGATTGTGCAACAGAAGCTTCCATTTCAAAGACACACACGCACCTATATATCCCTGGAAGAATAAGGACACAAAAACTCTCCTCAAGATGGTATGTTGCTCTTATGGGAGTTGAATCCCCGCTATCAGCCACCCAAACACACACACACACCCAGTCGACTCTCGAACACTTGCTGACATAAATAACCCTCTCACACTTGTCAAAATTGCGGTTACGATTCGTTTAAATGCAAATTGAAAATTGTATTTCCCAGTATCGGTTTGTTGTGCGAGGAAAACTTTATTTTTGAATTTTCCTCTTGGGGCTTTTGCATTCTTCTTGGTCATCGGTTGTTTTTTGTTGAACTCAAATCTCGAATGCTGGCCCAGTCTGGCCTTATTCTCCTTGTGCTGCTGGTACTCGGGCGGCTTCTTCTGCTCATCTCAACCTTTCTAAACTGCCAAAGTTTGTTTACTTCAGTTTTGCCAGTTTTCCCAGTGCCACATACGCTTAAAGGGTTAAATCTAAGAAATAAGTACTTGGACGCGTGCTCTGCTATTGTTGTTGTTGCATGCAACCCGCGCCTTTGGCTACAACTGGGATGCATCGCATCATTGTAGGTGGTCCTCTCATCTTTCTCAACTGATATCTACACACATGACTGTGATTCTTGTTGTTCTCTTTTTGATTAAATTCAAATTCAATTTTAGCAAAAAGATACAGAAAAGGTATACGATGATAGTTTGCTTGCTGTGTTATGTGGCGGTTGGGTTGAGTTGAGTTGGATTGAGTCAAGGAGGACGATGACGACGACAACGACTGACTGAACGAATAAAATTTACGAAACACTTTGCAAAGCTATGAATCTTTGATTTTGTGTGTCAGTTTCGATCTGATGCTGAGATATGATGTGCAATGACGTTTCCTATTGGTGCTGTCTTCGTAGTCGGTGGTGTGCAGTTCTTTATTATATATTGCTTTGTTGAGTGTGATATATGAAAAGGGAAACAAACGTACCTACGCTCGTTTATGGAAAGTTTTTGTTATAAATATCGAAAAGTTCGCTAAATTAGATTCGAATTGGAAAATTAAATTTGACAGATATTTGCACTGCTGAGAAATGTAAACTAGTTTTTCTCTGCGATTTGCTATTTGATTGAGCTATGCAATTCGAATGAAATGAAATTGAAAATCGAAAGAAGTGAATTGATGTATTCATCGATACCAAGCAGTGCTATCTACCTACATTGTGCGTGTGGTGGGTTACTTAATGTTTCATTTTGCACTGAGACGAAGTGGTTAAATGTTCAAACATTTCTAGTTTTAAAATGCTCAAACAATTGTAAGCCAATTTGATAACGTTGTCAACAGAAAACGATTGTTTAAGTATGTGTAAGGGATATTCCAGAGATTGTCCTGACTGACTTACTGCCCCAACTGCTTATCGTAGATCACTCATAATGAACGCTTTTGTTAGTTAGCTCATGAAATGCGTCATTTATAAAACCAAATATACGGTGTTAAGCAAATTCTATATTCAATTACAAATTCCTATTTCAATTTCACGTTTTCTTTTTTGATCTCTGCCCTCGCTATATTAAGCGGTTTAGCGTTATATGTAACTACAGTGGGATGCAATAAATACATTAAAAAATTTCAACTAAAATTATGCTGCATAGATCAGTAAAAAAAATTAAACCAAAGTCAGTAAGTTTAGTTAGAACGAAAAAACCAATTGTTTGTACCGTATGAAGCACAATATGAAGTAATGTATATTACAATCTGAGATTTGGTGTTCGGTGTTTGTAAGGCCTTGAGATTTAGAAAAACCCTTTCTGAGGAATTAGTTCTGACAATTTCAGCAGAAATACCCAGCGGCAGGGAAGATGATATTGAAAGCGACTAGGGTAAAGATGATAAGGCATTGAAAATTGCGGGCAATTTTTTCAACGAGGAATTGCTATGATCACGTCTTTAAGTTGAAGATTTTGAAGTGTGAAAAGTTCAAAAATCTGGAATAAATTATCAACAGCATAGCAAAATGTAAGTGACAGAAAAGGTTAGGTTAGGTTAAACAGGGTGTGGTGAAATCGAAGTTATCAACCAACACTAGGTGCCAAAACGGTCCCATCGAGATCCCTGGCGAACCAGATGAATTCACAATTCAAAAGGCAGGAAAACGTTAACAATTTCTCTGGTAAAGCAACAAATTTTCCTGCAGAAACCTAGAATACCTTGAACCTAGAAGTCAATGGGTTTCAAATAAGTATTTCCTAAACATTTTTCTTCAGCTACGCGCTATTGTCTCATAATTACAAAGTTTATTTGTTATGTCTTGAACATCATGCAAATATCTGCATATATTCGATAAACCAAGCTTCTGTGCGTAGACAGCGCTCTGTCAAAATTCCCACTATTAAGCTAAGCTTATAGTTTTTTTTTTTATTGAAAAGTTGCCATAGAGCCTGAAACACCCTGTGTCCCTCAAGACTGACTTGCCTATCTTAGATTGGGAGACCTGATAATTTTTTCCTCAATATTGCCCTTACTATGCGGAGGAGGGGAGGTTGGATGTCTGACACCTCACTATTAACGAGTATCTCTCTTATTTTTGCAAGCTCATTTCCCTCAATACCGCAGTGTCGTGGCACCCAGCACAGAATCTGTGCGATAGCTCCTGTATCAGAATTGATGTTGCTTGATTCCGTTGCCTTGATTGCGGCTTGGCCTAGCTTGGTTGGCGATATCCCCTCCGAAAACCAATCTCTTTACCTCAGCCTCCCTGAGGACAGCCAGAACCTCTGATTGGAAGAAACTACTTGTGTCCGGTAGTCGTATAGACACTCTCAGCACTGGATCCTGTGACAACCTGTCACAACCTGATTATTCGTTTCGCTGCCAATCCTTCCTCTTCGAATAATGTTACATCATACGAAATATCGAAGTCAACCAAGGAAAACTCTGCCATATACTGTGAGCGAAAAAAGACCCCTAAGGTGAAACTTACGCTTTATACCGCAGTTATACATATTGTACTTATAGATCATATCGCTGTTAAATGTACAAAAAATTTGAGGAAAAATTGACATGCTTCGCATGACAGCTTGATGAATAAGAATGAGAACTTCAAAAATCCGATAAAGCCTTCATATTTATAAAAGAACCCATAAAAAAAAATGGAGCACGACCGGCTCAGTTAGTATTGCTTTCATGAAATGGTGTTGATTGACAATCCCGTTTTGACGAGGTTCGTAAGGTTCCCCATATGAGTATTTTTAACTTTCTCGTATCCATTAGTAAACTAAAGAGAAATTTCGAACTCAAACTGAGTATGAGGTATGATGTTAAGACTATAGAGAAGTCCGAAATGGTGGGTCCGCCAATGCCGTCCGTCAGTCTGTCTGTCTATCCGCGAGCTGTTTGGTGAAACGGTTACAAACATTTTTTGGAGTAATATCTCGCGGTACCTGCCATACAATTTCAATCAATCACTGATCGACTCAAAAATGTTTTCAAGGATTTTGGTTTGTTTTTGTACTTTGGTTAACCCGAGAATATCGCGTAATTATTTTTTTTGAAAAAAAATTTCGAATAATGGTTATTTATAAAACCGACAATATCTCAAAAACTTAATTTATTCCGTCTTCAATAAAAAATGGTTGAAACAATTTTGATAGATTTTTGTATTTTGAACAATTATATTAAATGTGTCCAATGTGCAGGATTACATCAAAATATTTAGAGCCGTTTTTGAGAAGTTTAAAATTGAATTTTTGAGTTGCATACCTTTTGTATGTTATTTAAATCCTTTGGTGTGAGCTCGAGCCCTGTTGATTTGAGATCATTACATTGCTTTGCATCTACCATTATAAATGAAATTTTGCTAAAACTGTGGCCAGAAAAATATATTTCAATTTGCGATACTTTTGCATTGCAAAGCATAAAACGAAAATGTAGTAATCTATCATATTTGATTATAGTGAATGGAGGAGAATGTAAAACCGCGAACTTTATAGGATATACCAAAACTTGGATGTGGTCTAATAAGGCACATGGACCAAAGTGTTGAAGAAAAGTAAGACCCAAACTGGATTTGAAAGCCCATCGAGCATCCCAGAACTGTACAAAGGGATAAGCTGCATTTTCTCAGGTAGAGACTCCTTAGGTCGTGTTCGTGCAATGAAAATTAGTAGTAAAGTTGCCCCTAAAATGTTAAAAATTACGTTTCAAACACTCCTTGATATTTTACCCGCTAACTAGTTCAGTTGCAACTCATGTCGAATATTCATGTTGCTTTGAGAAACTTGTGTGAGTCAATACTACTCAAAAGGACCTTGTACAATCCTTTGACAGATGTAACGCAAATATATGCTAATTCATCACTATTTGAATGCAGTCAAATAAAAATCTTAATCGCGGGTATGTAATAAGCTACATATAATTCTCGATTGACTTCTCCTCCCATTTAAACCTATACTCCGACTCAGTTATACAGAAAAACAAGTTACAAGGCAAAATGCGCGTTCAAAAGGGAAAAAAAACATTTCTGCTTATAGACACTTCATATAGGTTGTTTGTGGATGGAACCTTTGCAGTAAAAGCAAATTAATAAACTCAAACGTCCTGCTCTTACCTCAAACAGAACTTAAAAGCCAAAAATTAATTGCGTTTATGTGAAATTCTTCTACCGAAAAATATATATGTACAAAAAAATGAGAAAAATTGCATCACCAACTCACTCCTCCAATTATAGAAAATAAAAATAAAATATATAAAAGGCCAAATAAAAGTGGGTAAAGTAAAACCACTTCAGAACCCTACTGCGACGATTCCACCCACTCACCCGTATCCCGCATGCACCAAGGGGAAAACTTTATGCAAATTTAAATTAACTTCCCTCCACCATAAGTACTTAAGTATAAGCTAGTTAATATGAATGTATGACGGGAAGTATGAGGCATGTGTTAATGTCGTCATGTGCCCGAAATGTGAGAATGCATGCATTCGGCTCATAATATGCATCTAATATTTTTCGATGGTTTAAGTTTTCTCTTTTAATTTTTTTTTGAGTTGAAATAAAGAGACAGAGGGAGAAATTGGAAAGGGAGGCTTTGAGACTTGGAAATACATTTTATGCCCGCCAATAGCGATGGGAAACTTTTGGTAGGTTTTTCATTTTCTAAGTAGTTTTTGGGTGGCAAAATATTCAAAATAATGGAGAGTCCGAGTTAGTGCCGCGCGTGGTCTTATGTGTGCAATTTATTTTTTTTTTCTACGAATGAGTGGGTAGCTAGCGACCCGAATGTATTTTTTTTCCAGTTAACTGAGTTGTAAAACGTAAAAAGTAAAAACAAGAAAAATATTGAGGGTAGCAGGGGAGTTTCAGTAGTTAATATTTATTAGAGCTATTTGGAGTGGAAATAAGGTTCTAATTAGGTGCTCGAAAAATCATCAAGGCGACTAATAATTTTTATTTGCCAACTCAAACAGGTCCTAATCTCTGGAGAAAATATACCAATGTCTGTTTTTGATTAATAGTAGGCTTAATTTTTTGTGGCGTTGATGTTGTGTAGCGAATACAAAGTCGCTATATCGGCTTAGCGGTTGCGAATCAAAGGATCTTTGATTTCAATGTTGACTGGGGGATTTGAGGACTTGAGAAAGCCCAGAAGCAGTTGTTTTTCATAGAAGTATTGAATTTAATTCGTAGGTCTAACGTGAACGAAAAGTAAAGGCATATGAGTTGCAACCTTTTTTCGAACCCGATTTTCACTTGAAATCGTTTTCTCTTGCCGAGGAAGGAATGAGTGACGTTGTGGTGATTCTTAGTCATTCATCAAACTTAGGAACTATAGTTCGTTTCAGCCTTCCTTGGAAGGCACTCAACCCTTCCAGTTTTTTCGAGTAAAAATATGGGAGAACCTTGTACAGAGCATGTGACATGCTCAGCGTTTGGCAGACTGATGGGCACTGATTAGCCAATCACATCGTTCGACTTTGTTCATATTACTGCAATGAGGGTTGTTTTTGCAGCTTGTGCTGCCTGTTGCTTTGCCTAGTGACTGCATTTTCAGTTGGCTTCCAACAGTTTGAGTGTTCAACAAGTGTTTGACAAAGCCAGTTGAAGCGAATTATACCTTCTGATTGTTTGTTTTTAATCTCTGTAAGGATCCAACCAGGATAGTCGTGGGAAAAAATCATCTTCTTGAGTCAAACGACTTGGCTCTAAGTGAAAAATATGTTTCTTCATTAGCGAAGTCTCAATTAAGTAAGGTTAAATAGGGTAAACTGCCTTGATCGAAATATACAAGAACCGGGAGGTTACAATCCCTGTACCGCAGGAAGAAATAGGTTTCAATAGAATGATTAAACGACCTATAGTTTTAAAGTCTTCAATATAAATTTTGAATCGATGGCATGTACATATTCCTACGAGGAAGTGGTCAGACATTCCAACACGGATCTCCTTCTGTGATAAGCTGATTATTTGATTTTACAGTACTCTTAATCGAGACCAGTCTGGATGATTTACGTGTGCCGAGTCCATTTTACCTATCGTTAGCTGCTTTACATATAGAACGAATTCGACCGTTATATAGTCTATCTGCTCTGCAGTTGACTGGAATAAAGCCTGTTTTATCCCGAAGTCAACGGATGGAACTTAGTAGTCCGCACTAGTTCGTGTACTTGTGAAACTCAGTGATGTAAAGCTGGTCTTTTAAAGCGGTTCATGGCATTATTTGAACTTCTTTTGGAATGCTGGCTTCCATTTCACGATCCAATAGAGAAGATATGTTTGGCTAGGTAGAACCATTAAAATTTGGGCTGGAGGTTGCACATTAAACTTTTTTTATTATGAGTATATGGCGACCGTCTCCTTCTGCATTTGATTCTGGACATTGGGTTTTCAACTGAGTATGCTAAGTATGTTTTTTTATGCCCAAGTTTTTTGGTACGGTGTTAAGGACAATAAAGGGTTTTAACATTAAGCTGAAAGCCTTAAACTTGCCTACACACTATTTAACATGACTCGACTTTATAATGACAGCGTTGATTGCTTAAATTGCATCGTCAACGAAAAAATAATATCACTATGTAGTTCGGGCCGCATTCATAATTTCACTTATATCTTTTGAAACAGTTTTTGGCAGCCAAACTGTGACAACAGGTAGTTAGAGGTACCACTACCTCTGAGGTACAATTCGCTCTGATCTATGTAAAGCTGTAACTATGTAAAGCAGCTTCCACAGACCTGTCTTAGTCTATGTCTGCTATGCCTTAAACAGATCTTTCATCACACTTTACTACACTAAAATTCAAGATGAACCTGAACCTAAGCCAACAAACCCCTCTAGCCAGCTGCGTCCAGTCGCTTAGATGCCTGCGGTTCCCCCTCTAAATTACGGCCTTTCTTTACAACGTTGGTTCTTCGGGGTGGGATCAAAGATTCTCCAGGCTAGAGGGTTTTGGTAAACACTTTAGACTTTTATGTCCCCAACACTTTAACCGAAATACACTGTACAATTTTATTAGATTTAATTTTTCCTTCGAAACAGTACCTAACCCAGTCAGTTCATGGAAGTTAGATTTCGATGGGAGACCACTCGGGATATTTTTTTATATCGATCTGGGATTCCTGTTTATATTTTCAGACCTTTCCGGTTTAAGAGCATCTTATGCAAATATTATCATGTTGTTGACGATATGATTAAAGTTTACGCCTCCTTCAGCCCTTGTTAGTGACTATATACACGACTCTAGGATTTCAATCAGCCACTTGCTTGGTGCCTGTTGAGGTGTCGATCTCAACCGAAACTATCGATTCCATTGGAAAGAAACTGTATCTAGTCCAGATCCTTGCCGTTATGATTTCTCTTGCACTTAAGGCGCAAGTGAGATAGAGATACAACGTCTGATTATATTTGTCGAAGGCAATACAAAACCATTAAAAATTAATACTTGCGTAGCTCTGTATTCGTTTTCGCAGTTGATTATGCTTGCTTACGGATTCACACCCGAATATGTGAGCAATTACGACGATCTGAAGGCAATTGGAGAGAAGGCCAGTGAAGCGTTTAAGTGGAAGTCTCTATGACACGATTTGTCCGTCCAGTGGCGGCAGCAAAGTTTGGCCCCTTGACATACCAATAACGTACACGTTTGAGTTGCGGGGTCCGCCAGACAGTGAAGATTTATTCATTCGTCCAGCTGAGGAAATTTTGCCTACCGGAGAAGAGGGACTTGCAGCTTTTCGGAAAATCGCCGAAGAAGCCAATGCAAGGAGTAACTGCAAGTCCGTATTAATAAAAATGTTGTTAAAGAAAACTCCTGACCGGCTACTGAATTTTTCCATGTGACAACTAAAGAAAAGGTTAAGAACTGATTTCAGTCCTCTCACCACAAGCAATCTGATGCAAATACAAATTAATTAAAGCAACTAAAAATTGTTTTAAAAAATATCTTAAGGCTCTCTTTAGTCAAGTCTTACAAGAAATGCACACCAAATATCCTTATGGTAACTCCTTTAAAACCCTCCTTGCCTATTTGCTGTTACTTGAAGAACTGAAACAAAAAAAAAATGTATCCGCCTATTGAAGCCGCCCTCTTCTTTTACAGGAAACACATTCGTACTTTGATTGCGGTGGCAGATAGACATTTCGTACGGAACGGAACTGAAAACCAAAAATAGTGGGTCTGATTAATGATGGTCTCTTTATCATTTAACTATCTCCTTAGATAGCTCCTGCACCACATTCACATAAGGATCGCATATTTTTTTTCATCGCTCCCATCTATCCATTTGCCTATTCTTTTCAGTATTCGTGTTTTTTTTCTGTTTCTTCTTGTTCGCTCAAAAAGACTGATGATGATCGAAATCAGTAGGAAGAACATTTAGTCAGGCATGCAATTAATCAAGTACCATTGCTACTAGAGAGATACCACAGCGCGTCCGCTAACCCAGCCACTACCACTAGCACTCCCAATCTTCAGTGAAAAAAAACACACACTTCAAGATACTATTATACTCGAAGTGTGTTCCTCTTCAAAGTATGGTAGAAGGCGAATTGAACAAGTTACTAGCGCTGCTGCCTACTATAACGCTTAGGTCAGCAGGAGTAGAGTGGTAGGTACCAGCCAGAGGCTGCTGATTTAAGCAGAGACCATGGCGGTGCTATGGGCAAACCTTTCAAGGAAGCATAGAGATAATCTTGTGCAGTTTTTGAATTTCGTTTTCATTTTCATTTCCATTTCCATATACGATGGATACCCACCTACTCTTCCTCAACGGAAGTGAATCCAAATTCTATTTTTTCGTTCTTTCGTTTTTCCATTTGTGTGTGTTGCTCTCGCCTCGGAAAAGTCATCATGTGCACATAAAGAGTCGAAGTTAAAGTGGGTGGACAGCAAGTTAAGAGGGTGAACCAAGAACCAAGAACTACATGCCTACCATACATCTATGTACAGTTTTTTTTTTTTACTATTTTTGTTCTATTTTGTTGATTATGGCATAAATAGAGAGTTTGCGGTTTATTTTAATTTGTTCGTTTTAGTTTGGGTATATTTTTTTTGCCGACATCTCGTTTGCTGCTGACGGTTGTTACAACGAAAACAGTTAGGACCATGAACGAAGGCTGTGCTGCATGCATTCTGGGCTTCCGTTTTAATTGAATTTCAAATGGAGATAATAGATTCGCTTAGAATGTTGCAAGACGGCCAACTCAAATGCATTTATAAAAAAAAAATAAGAAAAATGGAGAAACAAGAAAGGAAATACTAGAAGGAAGATTTTATTGGCGATTTTTCAAAAGCCCCTCCTGTTTTCTTTTTCGGTTTTTACATGCAATATACAATTTTTGCCCACAATCTGGATTTGAATTTGTTTTGTTTTTGTTGTATGGCTTTGTTTGGAATATTGTTTAGCTAGCTGTTTCTTTTTTCCACCGTATTTATTTTGTGCAAATCCTAATTGCATATTCAAAGTGGAATGCGGTTGAGATGCGGTATGCAACATTGGGTGAATCTTTTTTCATGGAGGTGAAATACATTTTTTTCTCGGTTCTTTTAAGCCAAACGAGTTTAGCTTTTGCAGATTCAAATCTGACTAAATTGGTGATTTGGATTTTAGAATAAGCTCGGTGGATTTGCATGAACATGAAAAGGAAAAGTATGGAAATAGGTGGAAGGGAAATTGAGTGACTTATGTACGGTGGTCTTAGATTGATTTGCCCGATACTGTCATCAGTGTTTCTGTCAAAGACGAACGTTCCTATTTGAGATTGGGTCACTTTTGGTTTAGTAGCCATGCTACTCTAATAGGCCCAATGAGAATTCTGTGAGAACTAAGAGACTCACAGTTTTGTATACAAGCAATGCAGACTTTGCTTTAATATACTCACACCAATGAGTTAAGGTACCTCTCAGTTTGCGTTTATTCAATTGACTAAAACATTTACGTTAAGTTTTAAGTGGTCTATTTTTTGTGTACATGCATAGCCTTATGAATGTCAAAAATCATTGGTGTTCATCCTTCTAGGTTACTCGACATTATCGAGCCATAGCGATGAATGTGGAAACTACTAAAGATTAGATTAAAAGACATCAGAAAGTTCATAAAAACAATGCTTCCAAGTGTTGTGTTAGTTGTATGACAAATTCCTTGGCAGTGACAGAGAAAGGAATGTTTTACTTAGTTTCTCATCACCACCGTCTCTTCTGTCGTTAACCTTGGTATTTGCTTCCATTGAGTAACCAAAATATGAGGCTTTAACGGCCTTTAGGGGGCCTAAGGCCTAGCTTCTCCAAATACTGGGTTTATGCATATATATTGTTAGCACGATTTGAAGGGATCTGTTTCGGACGACATATTTTCTTACTATTGGATATTCGTCAGACTTTTTCTAAATCTTTGTCATCCACTGTGAGGGCTCTTTGAAAGTTATGAACAGCAAAAGTGCCTACCAACTACTACTTGGTTATAGCAGAAGTTTGTTGCTCCAACTCGCATGATAAGACATTAACAGTTTCTTTTCATTTGAACTTTATTCTCCAAACTCATTTACTCTAATCAGGTAATTCTTTAAAAAATGCAACTAAGCATTATCTTCAACTGTACTTCCTCAAAGGTAGGTGGAACATTTTCCATGAAATATTATGAAGACGCTTCCTCACTTAAAAAACCTTTTCCTTTATAATAGTTTACAGCACTTTATTAGAGAAATGTTGCAATCTTGTAATATGCTCTTTTTTTATAAAACTCCAAACCGTACTTCCGAGCCCACATATAAACTTGTTCTACAAGCTGAGTTAAGTAAATGCATCCAATGCAATTGAAGTTTACGTGCTCTCCGTTTTCTTGTTAACTTGTTGTTTTTATTTAAGTTTAGCACCGAATCTTATTCCTAATCTAAGCTGTGCCCGCGGCTCCGGTTGCTTCCTTCCCTAAAGGAAAGTCTTCTATACCAGAAGATAGTGCTGAAAAAAATCCGTTTACTAATCCCTCTTATCAAGCCTATACTATTTATTTCTAAAGGTTTTATTTTTAACATATGGGTTGATTAGCACTGCGATCTACGAGTGTTTAATAAGTGTTCTGGTCTGGCGACAATCCTAGGTCTTTGATGAACTTTACGATTGTTAGGGCCAGTACTTTGACAATATCCTGAGTCCTTTGTTGAAGAATTTAAGCCTCCTTAGGATGATGATTCGAAAGGCTTCACAACGTTAAAATCTGCCCCACAGTCATAATTACCTTTCCGAATTGCCATGAAGACCCACACTAGAGAATGTTTCAACATTACTTTCATTATGTCCAAATAGTAAACAATTTTTTTAATTAATAATTAGTTTTTTAAATATTAGTCCACAGTGCATAAAAATGAAAACCCTTCAGCTTGGAGTCACTCATGAATTTGGAGTAGGTGCGAGGTTGGGTGTTTGCAAACTTATTTCCTAGCTTATAGCGACCCCTAACTGTGCATTCTTAAAGCATTTGTTTTTTTTATAATTTACGCGCACAGAAGGGATTTTTAATACCCTTATAATGAAGTGACACAGTACCAGCGAATAACAGAAAATTTTTACTAATAAATAAAACAAATACAAGCAGCGGAGTTGCAGGGAGGTAGTATGCCCCTCCAATCTCGACTATAAATATTCCCATTTTTATGCATTGTTGACTTATATTTATTTTGCTGCACTTTACTTTACTTTTGGTGGAGCTTACAGTTTGGGGGTGGACTCAACCAAGAAGCCAGGTCGGTCCCTCGCCCGCGGCCTCCAGGTATGCACACGAAGTTGGTAGAGGTAATTCTCCAATACTGCGAGCCAACTAAGGCGGGGTCTTCCTCTGCTGCGTTGTAAGTCAGAGGTGGATTCAAAGACTCGTCGGGCTGGTGTATTGTAGTCCATATGCTTCAAATGTCCCAGCCATCTCAGTCGTTATATTTTTAGCTCCTTGATCAGGTCAGCGTCGGTATATAGCCATTTTATTTCGTAGTTAAATCTTCTTCACCACACTCCATTGTCACAAACTGGACCGAATATCAACCAAAGAATCTTTCTATCAAAGCATCCCAGAAGGTTTCATCCACTTGTGACACGGTCTATGCTTCTGCACCATACATCAGGACCGGGATGATTAAGGTCTTATATAATATCTCCTTGGTTTTATAAGAGAGGCACTTTACTTCTTAGATGTCTTCTTAGCCCGAAAAAACAGCGATTGGCAAGAGTGATTCTTCGCTTGATCTCTGCGCCGATTTCATTTTGCGAAATGATAGTGGAGCCCGGGTAGGCAAAGTCTTAAACTAATTCCAAGTTATATCCATCCATCGTGACGGTTTGTCGAAGTCGCCGATGTTCAGAGTCCTTTCTTGTTGAAGGCATATACTTCGTTTTGTCCTCATTAACAACCAGACCCATCTTCGCCACCTCCGTTTCGATGCTTCCAAATGCGACACTGACAGCTCGTCGCGTTCTCCCAATAATGCCAATATTATCAGCAAAGGCAAGTATTTTAGACACGTATCTGCAGCCAAATTCTTATATGCTTTGACAGGCCCGGCAGCCTTAATCGACTTTAGTTTAGATAGTTTAGATATTGCTATATACCTGTCAATATTGCATGGTTCGCTCTGTCTGACAGCGGAATTTGTGTTGTATTCGCCGTGCAGAAGTGTTTTTTCCACATCATCAGCACCGACTCTATAGGTTTCTGCTCGGGTCTTGTTACCCCCAACAGGTTTTTTTACCTTTTGGCAAAACTTCTAAAATTATTCCTGGAGTAGCACGTCGATCGAGAGAAGCAAATTTTTCCCGAAAAAGAAAAAAATAAGCCTTAGGTTTTCTTAAAATTTTCCTCATTAAATTCTAATCTTGGCAGCATATTAAGGTGGGTTAACTAAAAGTCTTAAATTTGAAGTTTAACACTAATAATAATCATACTTGCAAAGCTTAAACCACAAAACTTTCTTTCTTCGGCTTTTGTATCAATGACAAACTTCCCTCGTTGATATGATCACATATTCAATGTTGCGAAGTATCGGCTGTTTTTTTTAAGCGGCGCAGTTAATAAAACACCAGTTCTTATCTGGCAACAATTTAGAAGGCATTTACTCACCCCAAGCTTGAGTGCATAGCTTTTATCTGGTACAGGTTTAAGGCTTCCATTATTAGTACTCGTTCAACCGCAGTATACCCAACCCATGCCAGGAATGCTCATGAATTAACCTCAATTCAGAATATTGTATTTCGGGCTTAACAACCCATATGACTTTACTTACCTTCTCTGTCGTGGAATGTACATTTTTGAAAATGCGTTATACAAACTCCATATATCAATTGACACTTAAAAACCTGTCACCGAGTCACCTTGTAAAGATCAACAAACAGCTACAAACAATTATATTCACGACAATTTGCATTTGAAATTTTCCAGTAACTAACTCAGCCCTTGACCTCGTTTCTATAAATGGCTGCGACAAGAAATAAATACCAACGCATGAATGAAGCAGCTCAGCTTCAGTTATATGATTTAGGATAACATTTCATGACGACCATCTGTTATTTAATTTTCTTAAAAGCGCCGCGGTATCCTCCTCTTGCCAGGACTGCCAGAAGCATCGCATCGGTACACCAAAGCGCGCAACATGTATCTATCCATCCTGGTCGACGACGCTTAAGCGTAAATCTTCATAAGAAATAAATGAGTTCGTCGTTGAAATATTTAAATATTTAAATGAGAAATGGCAATGAGTTAAGCGTATCGTATACTGTACACATCTGTATGGATTTTTTTACTGTACAATTGGAGAAAGGACAACCATCACCATCAACGGACTGAAAGGACCTTTGTTTCAATTTCAACTCGATTCCTGTTGAGGAAGTGTATGTCGTTTGATATTCTTAATTATTTAACATCCAAAAAGAGAAAAACCTTTTATTTTTTTAGTTTGTAAATTCTCTGCAGTGCAATTTGTTGTGTTAAGCAGAGTTGCCAAGTGAAGTTGTGTTGGATCTTTGGGGAATTATGGACAAGGTGTAGGAATTTTGTTATTTGAGTGGCGCCTTTGTTTGAAAATCTAAGGTTTTTTGAAGGTGACTACTAACTTATCACTTAGAAATTTTATAATCGATCCATAGTAGCTAGGCCCAGGCAATCTCAGTTGAAAAGCTGACATACAATAAGTAGCCCAGGCACACTCAAAAATATTTAGAAAGCATATTTAAAGCTTCCTACAAGCTACTTCGCGTCAGTTTCAAAGACATTTCTTTCCTAAAAATGATGCACTAAAAATGTTGACCTGCTTTAAAGTTCTTCGCAGTCTTTTGCAAACAAAATCCATTCTCTTCGCTTGGGGTCTATCAGCACTTCTAATCCAAACATATCACAAGTACCTCATTAACCCTGTTGTAACTTGTTGTCACTTTTTTATACAATCAATTGTCAGCGCCTGCCTTTTTAAAACACGACTTGATAGTTGCTACAATTAAATAATAGGGCGTTATTCAGGTGAATTGACAAAATGTTTATTTTATGACCTCTGCCAGTGATCAAGTTGATTTTCTGCAAAATTCCGTACATCATCGTACATCAACTAGCTTACAAACGGTGGAAACAATATTTGTTTATAATTGGGGGAAGCTATAGAGCGCGTATTTTCTACCTGCAAAAACTTTGTGGAAAAATATACGAGAGCTTGGGGTTGCTCGGCAAAAGGTGTCAGTCACTGAAACAATAAACCCAGATTTATTAAATTCTGAATTCGGCAAAGTCCAAAGTTGGTAGCCCCAAGTTGGCGAAACCTCACAGCTGTTTCTCTCGTTTACCCTGAAATAAATGACTAGGTACTTCTAATTCTCTACAGGTGGACGAAAACGATGTTTTAAATGCTCTTATGCAAATAAAGCCTAAGGATATTTAATCACTCATATTAAATACTCCCACACTTTATAAAAACAATGTTGACTTGCATTATTCTGCCGTTACACTTTATTTAACACAATTATCATGCCATCTTCTTTTTCTTCTTCATAGAAGGCTGCTAAAGTCTTACTGATTATCCCATTGTCCAATAGTCAGGTTTTAGGGGAAACCATAGTTGTGCTTCTGTATTTTAGAAATAACGGATGAGCTAAGCATTTGACACTGTCAATAATGGAATTCTTTTTTTTTTTAAATTGTAACGAAGTTTTGGTAACTCTGCAGCTAACTTGATTTTTTCATATTTGAGTAAACGAAGTCAAGCTGTTTCAGTTGGTGAAAACACCACCCAGTTCTTAAACTAATGTCAGGAGTACCACAGGGCTCAATTCATGGGTCATTGCAGTTTGCGATGTTTATTAATGATCTCCCGCAAGTAATGCGTTGAATTTGTACATCGCTGACGATGTCAATTCAACGTGTATTGCCCATTCAATTTACATTGCAGCCCGAATATGGCTAACTTTCTAGGGTTAACTCCCTAGACATCTTACTGTTGAAAATTGACCTTTAATATCCTATGTCCTACAAGATTTGTCCACCTTAGTTTGGCAGACTCAATTGTTTTTTCTCAATAGTGCCCCTTGCTATGTAGGGAAGGGGTTCTATGTCTGCAACATCACTTTTAACGAAAAGCAAACCTACTTTTGCAAGCGGAATCACTAGAACTTGAAATCGGCTTAGACTGACAAGAAGTTAGTTTGGAAAAACCATTCTATTAGAATTGATGGCAAGGACAAGTACAAGCACTCTTCAACAGACAACTAAGTCCTTAAGATGTGTACCATGGCTATAAGTGTTCTTGACAGACAAACCTAAATGCTTTGACCGACATCATAAAGCACAAAATATTTGTTATAAATATGATACAGACCTCACTTTATAAGTTACATCATGAGATTTTTTTTGATGGAGGAAAAGTGGAGAAGATTATGTTTGCTAAGAACATTCTTGCATTATTTAATGCATTATTTTATAATTTTACTTCTACACAATTTTGCTAAACTAAAAGGATAAGGAAGTCTTACCTGATGGTAGTCAGGGCTAAATTAGACCAGCAATTTGGGTCCACTGTATCCATTTAAGTACCTTCCTTGGACAAAAACACTTGAAAATAAGAAAAAATAAACCGCTGTTGGAGGCTCAAAGTGTCGATTTTTTAGAATCGGCATGATTTGTACACAAATCTAAGAAGGTCTTGTAGCTCTACTTTGGCTTACATCCTCCAGCTCATCGTAGCAGTATCTGCCGAGGTCCTTATACCTTATGCTATTTATGGTTAGACATTCGCGTAACAGATGACGAACAGGATGAATTTCTTCAACGTTCTTGCAGATTCTGGAGTAGTCGTTGTGCATTAATCCGCATGTTGACCATGTTGTCATAGCCGTTTTGTATGCCTGCACCTATCGATTTGTATACAGCATAGATTGGCTCTACAGAAGGACTCACTTTCGATTTTTCATGCAATAAAACTAAGCGGTGCTCTTATTGATTTAAGTGCCAGTGATGATATGGTATGGGTGTTGCCTGGGAAGCAGCACAGTCTTGTTAGATTAGATGAGACTCTGTGCAACTGACATTGGTTTTCCTTAGAGAGGACACCGGTATTGGTGCCGACGCTTCTGTTGTAGATTCGATCTATGATTCTAACGATTCCTTATAGGTCATCTATTCAATTTTGCAGGGTTTCCATCTAGATCTTGAGCTTCTAACGATCGGGCAGGATTCTGCAAAGGTACTGGAATGTATCGTTGACTTCTCGTTCGTTAGTGAGATCTCTCTCTGAACTTCTCCCAATACGAGGATTAACGAGTATGCTCACCGAGAAAATAAAAGCAAGCTTTGAGCTATGTAAACTATAAATCCAAATGGAAATGATGCGCAAAAGCAGTAACCTGCCTTGCTACGACTTTTAGGCTAACGTATGATTAAAAGTTGGGTGAACACCAATAAAAACCCCCCTTGACACATTTGTGTCGATTAAACGATATCGCCAGTAGTCTTCGCGCAAAGCATTTCAAATTACACATCTCTCACGGATCATTCACAAATCAAAAAAAAAAACAAGCAAATAATCTACAAAGGACAAAAATTACAAAACATACTCCCTGCATTTTCCCCCATCCATTCAGATAGAAACAGGGACTCCTGTCTAACCAATGCCATTTCTGTTCCGCGCGCAAATCAAATGTCAGGTGTGCGGGAAAATGTAAACCTCGTGCACTTCGTTTGGTGTTCATTCGACTGTTGCTCCTCTTTTGTCGTTTGGTTGAAATGGTACACCGTTCTAATTACAATTCCCTGTGTATTTCTGTGTGAGTGCGCTGCGTGCATGTTTGACTCTTTCCTGGTTATCTTTGGTTGAAACAGAAATCTGTTTTATTATTGTCGTTTTTTTTGTAATTTTTATCTGCACAAACTATTCTGGCGCAACAACCTGACACTCAATGTAAACCACGTTCGGGGAGTCTCGTGCTTACCTTTCTCATTTTTGCTCTATCTACTCTAAGGTGTATCGTGGAAGCCGCAACAATTTCATTGCAACCACGAAGTACAAACAGTTCAGTCCGATCCATTTGCGAAGCGCATCTATTCGTTGTGCTGGGCTGGTGTGTTTCTACTTTCTACCAACACCACAACGACCACCACTGCCATCTATATCCATAAATCCGTGAGGTTTTTAATTACAGTGCAAAAATCCCTCAGTAAATATAAACATGTAAAATTCCAGGACGAAAGAACGAACCAGATCCTTTGGATGTTTTTACAGATTTCTTTGCATTTGTTGTGCTACTGATGTGCAGCTAGCTAGCTAGCTGGCTGGTGTAGTTTCGCTGTTGTTGTTGTTGTTAGTGTCGGGTTGGTGGTTTCGCTTTTTGCAGTACTAGGTATTTGTAATATGAAAGGAAAATCTCTACTCTTTTTCTATTTTCATTTGGTCTTACTTGCAAATTGGAGGCACAATATCATATCTACGTATGTGTTTTGTGCATGAGAGCATGAGTATCCTTTTCAATATTCAGTCGTACAGGTGTACCGCTGTACGGCCACGCCACCCGTATGGTGCTGTTCTCGGTGAGGTTAGAATTAAGGATAATTGAGCTGTAGATACGTTTAATGTTTCAATGGTAGCTTTCATTAATTTGCGAGAATGTAGAGAGAGAGGGAATTTCGCCGGTAGTTTTCAGTTATGGCAAACATATTTTGTTTCCCATTGTGGCGAATTGAAATAATTACAAGGATTTTGGCGAGCTTTTAATTATGACATACAATATGGCGAACAAAATGATAGTACCTACTCCTCGGAAACCAGACAAAGTATTGTGGTTTATTAGAAAAGATTTGCCTGAGGTTGGTATCTGTGAATCGAAAAATTTGTTTACATATCTCAACTGCATTTAATAGGATACTCGTAGAAATAGAGAACATGAGTTCGGTGCGGGAAGTATTGACCGTTGTATAATTTGGAAAGGAAATATTTTTTTTTTATTTTAGTGATGGAAGTGGTATCAGGTAATAAACTGGGATTCACAGGGGTTTATTGGGGAGTCATGGCGGACACAACTACGCAAAACAACGAGTTTGGATTAGTTGGAACACCAGAACACATGATAACTGAGCAGTACAATCAATTGAAAGGTGTACTGAAGATGCGATATTCGTATGTTCAACCAAAGCTAAAATTATTAAAGTTTCAAATAGAAGCTAGAAAAGATGAGCATCAGAATGGTGGTGATTTTCAGTCAGCGATAAGTATTAGAAAAGTACGTTTCCGCTGACTGTTCATCAGCGCTGACTTCAATGACACTGGTGGCGCAATGAGCGATTTGACCGAAATAATATCAAAAAAAACTTTCTATCCACAGCCCAACGCTGAGTGGAGAGATGACGATATCTACATTTAAATTCAATAAAGCTATTGAGCTTAAGTTCCGCGCACAGTAAAGCGAGAAAGCGACGTTCATAAGAAAACATGTTTTATCGCATGCAAAAGCTTCGCGCATGGCATCGCTTTCCCGCTTTACTATGCACGCAACCTAAGAAACGTCTGCCCTATTCGCCCAAAGGAGAGCAGGATCTACTACTTACTCAATCCAATGGAAATGATATTTGATGCAATGATTCCAGATCTTTGGCTTCGAAATCAAAAAGTCATTTATGTTATTTTTGTACAATTAAGACTTATTAAGACTAAAACAAAACAAAATTGTTTTAACAAATTTTACTAAAAGCTATTAACTTTTGCATTTTTTGGCCGGTTGTGCAGTTACACATTTTTCAAAATAACAAAAAATTAATAAATATAAAATTCAGTTCAACGGGATAATAAAACAAAAAAATTTTCTTCAATATTCAGTACAAAATAAATTAATATTTTATAAAAAAACACATTTTTTTTTAATATTATTTACTACTAAATAATATAAATATGGAACGATGCGAAGCAATTTCGATCCTTGTTCAGGCAAATATTTATTCTACATTTTTTGCACATGACAAATGACTTGTATATAACGGGTGATCCAAGTAGAGATATTTTTTTCAATAGCCTTTTTTTGACAAATCACGTGTGAGTCGTGTCATGCTGTCATGTTATTTTTGTTTAGTATTGTTTGGCATTTCATAATGGAAAGACTTACGCGTGAACAACGTTTACAAATTGTTCAACTTTATTATGAAAATTCACGTTCTGTGAGGAATGTGTTTCGTGCACTTCGCTCAACTTATGGTCAACATAATCGGCCTACTGAGCGTACTATTCGCAACACCATCACCCATTTTGAGACCCAGCATTCATTATTGGATAATATTCGACCGAATAGACCACGCCCAGCACGCTGTGAAGAAAATATAGCGGCCGTAGCTGAGAGTGTACACGAAGACCGTAGAGAGTCGATTCGGCGCCGTTCGCAGCAACTCGGACTGACGTATGGAACGACTTGGCGCATTTTACGTCAAGATCTTAAATTGAAAGCGTACAAAATACAGCTTGTGCAACAACTGAAGCCGCTCAACCTTCCCAAGCGACATCGCTTCGCTCTATGGGCTCTTGAAAAGTTCCAAGAAGATCCGACGTTTTCGAGGCAAATTTTATTTAGCGATGAGGCCCATTTCTGGCTCAATGGGTATGTAAACAAACAAAATTGCCGCATTTGGGACGAAGAGCAACCTGAAGAGATTGAAGAACTGCCACTTCATCCAGAAAAAACAACGGTTTGGTGTGGTTTGTGGGCCGGTGGAATCATCGGTCCATATTTCTTTAAAAATTATGCCGGTGCGAACGTAACCGTCAATGGCGATGATAACCGAATATTTGATGCCTGAAATTGAAGCTCGTGATCGCGGCGACATTGGTTTCACAGCAAGACGGCGCCACTTCCCTCCCACACATCGCATCAATCAATGGACTTATTGAGAGAACATTTCGGTGAGCACATAATTTCACGTTTGGGCCCCACCGTTAGACTTTTTCCTGTGGGGATATGTAAAGTCAAAACCTTATGCCGACAAACCCGCTTCGATTCAGTCCTTGGAGAAAAACATCACGCGTGTCATTCGCCAGTTACCAGTCGAAATGCTCGAACGAGTGATCGAAAATTGGACTCAACGGATGGACCATCTGCGACGTGGCAACGGCCAACATTTGATAGACATAATCTTCAAAAAATAAATGCCAAAGAATATTCTTTCAAATGATAATAAACATTCTCCATTAAATTTGAATTTTCTGTGTTTTTTTCTTTAAAAAAGTAGGGAACCTCGAAATGGATCACCCTTTACTTACAGTCATTTTGGCATTGCTGCCTTGTTTTTTCCCATTCTGGAATGTGTGGGGATTATTTGTTGGTCCACTGCAAGGTGTTATTCTTTTGTTATAAGAAGTCGTCCCCTTATATTATTTAGGAGTGGCCTGACTTTGAAAAGCTTGTCGTGGCCAGGTTGACCAAATCTCACAAATTGATCATTATAAGCGAAATGGAGACATTTTTGTTTTTCCTCCCACCGCCTACATGGCATGGTCTCGTAAACAAAAGGTTGTCCTAATTGAGAGTTCCAATGGCGTCTAGCAGAAGGCAACTTGATGAAGGATGTGAATAAGGTGTTATACCGACAAATTCTTCCATTTCACTTCGAGTAATGCTGACTGGCTTATTTATGTTATCTTGCAATGATTTTCTACTCGATTCCTCAACAATCATGTCAAACAGTTCTCCCGTGAAAAGAAAAGAAGTCATCGGGGGTCTCTAGTGAGGACATTTCCTGCGAAAGTTCTTTGCTCCCTAAGAAGGGATAGTCGCTGTCCATTGATGATGTACGAGACTTGTTCCTCCATGTTACCTTTTGCTTCTTCTTATCTTCCGATCTCAAAGTATTCAATGGTTTTTCATCATCAAAATCGTACACTAGCTTTCATCAGTTTCTGGCACCTTACGATGTTGCATAGTTGGTTTAGTTTTTTTGTAAAGGCGTTCGGTTTATTGAATTCTGTCCATCCGACGAAAATTAAGTAAGGAAAGCAATAATATAAACTGAAGTCGCAGCCACCTTGGGCTTCATACGGCCCGATCTATCCGCCGAACTTTTTGAGGCAACAGGTGATGAGCCTATTAGTGCAATATTAGCGATTAGGTCCCCTAAGTGCACAGTTGACCAAGTATTCACACTCAGGCAGATTCATAAGAAAACCCAATAACTTCAGATCGACACTCACCACCTTTTTTCGACTTAAAAGCTGAATATAACAGCACAGTAAGGGACTTTGTCTGCCTCTTATCTGCGATAACATCTAAATGCGGCTTATCTTTAGACATCAAACGAAGAATAACGTTAGACAATCGCCTTTTTTTGTTCCGAACAAATAAGAAAAATTTTATGTAAGATCCCAGTCCTGCTCAATGAATCCGAAGTGTAAACCCTTTATAAAAGGGAATTTTTCGTAAGACGAATGTCCCGAATTGACCTGGTCAAAATTGTCCCTTACGCGTTTGAGATGTAGAGCGATTGAACACCAACGCTTCATCCGAAAGAATCGCCCTAGGTGGCGTGCAAATATCAACGAGCACGCAACGATGGTGGAATGAGATTTCATTTAAAATATCCTGGTTAGTTTCAATAACATTATTTAAGAAATTTTCCAATTCCAGGCAAAAAGACAGGATGAATTTAGACTCTCAACGCAACTCTCCCCTTACTTTTAGCAAATGGCGCTCCAAAAGGACCCCAATATTTTTTTCTTCGTGGCAAAGCTGCTGTAGGTTCTGTGTAAAGGTGAAGTCAGCCTTCTAGCTGCCAAACACACAACAAAATAAATGCAATATCATAGATAAGAACAAATATTACCTCTTCCCTAACCAGCAAACTGATGTCTTATGTTTTTGATTTCATAACAAAACTGGCAACGCCAAACAATTATTACATTAACTTTGTATCTTCAAAAGCTTACAGGAAACATCCCACAGCTTTAGTCAAATTTAATTTCTCTAAAATAAAAAAATATTATTCTAAATCACATCCGCTCAATTGCCGCAGCAGCGCAGTTTGAAACAGGTTTGGAACAAAACAACAGCAATGTCCATATTTCTATTGCGGTTAAGTTGTCGATTTTTGAGCTCAACCACTGGTCAAATATTTGAAAGAGCATTAAACACCCAAACACAACCGCCACTGTAATGTTGCACTACATGATGATGATATGAAGGCGCATGCAAGGGTCTATATAGCCGGTCATCATATCACTGCATCACACTTTGCATTTAAACCACCTCACATCCCGGATTTGGATTGAATTTATTCGCTTGTGACCGTTTGAGTTAATTTGCTATGCAGGATTTCATATTGTAGAATGCTAGCCAGACAAATAAAAACAAAAACATACAAAAAAAATACAACAACAAATATTGAATATTTTTGCTGTTACGCCCACAAAATTGAGGTTAGATAGGTAGAAATGTTTTATTGATTCAATCTGTGCGGTGGATAAAGATCCAAACTCATACCGAAAAACTAAGGTAGAAAAATTCTCATCATACCTACTTCATAAATTTATAGCATTAAAAACCACAATTTAACATTCGGCAATAAAAAGGGACATGAAATCGGGTTTTTTTTCTTTTTCTCATATGACCGCCCACCCGCCCGTCAACGAATATCCGATTCAATTGACCTTTACCGATCGTAGAGTACGGGATATAAGGAGAGCAACGCGATGCCGGTGGATTCAAAGTATTTCAAGTATTCAAAGGAAAATCTGCTGAATTATATATTCGAATGCGCTTGGTTGGCATTTCTGGTCAATTTCATTCGAATTTAGTCACTGAATAGTTGTGCAGAGGTCGAGGTGGGGTGAGCGCGAGGCATGTGTGTTATTATTTCGCGGATTTCACTATGGAAATCCCTTTTTTCGTTGATTATAAGCGCGCATTGATATATATTTATATTTCTTTATTTTTTTTATAATCAAATTTATTTTGATAAGTTTATGGTTGGGGATTATACGAGGAAAAATATCTTTTTTGGGATATGGATTTTTTGGGGTGGAAAAAGTGGAAGTGGCCGCCGATGAACATTTAATGAGACGAGGACAGTTTATCCAAAAGAGATCGTTAAACTGAAAAGCGGTTTAAGTCGTACTTAATTGGAGGACGGAAATAATGTCTTTCCGATGGAAGAGTATTTAATAATTAGAGAATCGTTTTGTATTCAATTCAATGGCTTTAATTGACTTGATTAATTTGTGTCACTGGCAAGGAATTTTAATGGCCCGTGAGGTAAGTAGGTAGCTTTTAGGCCATGCAAAGTTTGTAAAATGTCGAAGGTGAGAAAATCATAATCTTCTTGATCGTTTCGCATTCAATGAAGTCAGTTTTATTCCAATCACTCCGAGTGGGGTAAGCCACCCACTACTCAGCCCTCAACCAGTAGTTGCTCATTTTGAAATCGAATAGTTGTACATGCCAAAATTTCAACCACAATTAAAATAGAGTTATTCTATAAACAAATTTAATAAAGTAAAACATACATTCACACTATAAATCTGAAATTATAGAAAAACCCACAGTGCTAACGTGAACGTGTGCAGATTTCGAAGGACCCTCTAATTTTTTACAAAGTATAGTGCTCAAAACCAAACGTGTTTTTTTAGAGGTATAAAACTTAAAGTCGGTAACACTATTTTATTTCTTGGGTTGGTGGAATAACTGTTCATTAGTTGAAAAGCCATGATGTGCAGAAGCTGGGGTTTCAACAAGATGCCGCAACATGTCACACAGCTCATGCCACAATTGATCTATTAAAGGAAACGTTTGTTAAGCATACAGTTTCACGTTACGGACCCGATAATTGGCCTCCAATATCGTGCGATTTAACGCCGTTTGACTATTTTCTGTGGGATATGTAAAGTCGCTATTGTACGCTACCATTGACTCCTTGGAGGACAATATTCGGCGCGTTATTGCCGATACACGACCACAAACGATGGAAAAAGTAATCGAAAATTAGACCTCCAGATTAGACTACGTCCGATCCAGTCTAGGCGGTCATATGCCAGAAATCATATTGAAATTATAGAAGATTATCTTTCGAATAAATTAAATGTTGTGTCAATTTTAAAAAAAGCATCTTTGTTTTATTCCATATCAAAGTTCTATACCTCACTCTTTATTTCTTTACAGCCGCTTACTTAATTGGTCTCAGATTGAAATGACAGACAGCTTTCATTGCATAGAAAATAAAAATATTTCATGGGAAACTATATTTAAATGCAATACTCTAATTGATATTAACTCAGTCGAGACCTACTGACAATCTGTTCATTCCACAAGTAGCAGTAGCCATGTTAATAGCTATTTTTTTTGGCAATTTTCATACTGCAACATTATTCTGGAACATATTTACCCCAGCATTTAGCAGTGAATGCAACTTTATACATTTGCAAGGAAATATTCTCGTCAATGTCAATTATTTCCATTTGAAGTAAAGTCTTTAAAAGACTGAACGACGTTGCACTCACGTCAGTCCATTCTGTCGCTTCCCTATTTCTGCAAAGACTTTGAATCGTTTCTCAGTTTGGATAGAAATCTTCAATGTCAGAGTTCTTTTCATTTCATTTCCTTGTAACTCAGAACATCCTTTTTAAAAAAAAGCCATATCTACCATATTGCGCTCTTTTGTTATGAATTCCAAGTGATTATTTGCCTCCTGCGTATCCAAGTTTTGAAAGAAGGAGACTACTTGTATATTTATTAGCCAGAAACGTTCCATAACATGACCTTTACTTAACCAACGAACACTGTTGTGTTGCAATAAGTCAGAATAATCCGAATCACGTTCAGAATCAAAGAAACTCCTTGAGCTGTCGGTGCTGAGGAGCAAAACCATATCTCATAAAATTAGTCAATATGACAGAACTGCCCATGTCTTTTTATATTAAGGGTATATTAATTTTGACACATAGTTTGTATCACCCCTTAATATTCGTCGCAGACCCCTAACAGTATATATATTTATGATCAGGACCAAATCCTTAGATTATTTAGCAATGTCCGTCCGTCCGTCCGTCCGTCCGTCCGTATCAACTTTTGAGGCCTTTAAAATTATGCTAGGAAGCTGAAATTTGGACATATACTCCCTAGGGTTCCGAAATGGTAAAGTGTTAAAATTTTCAAAATACGCCCACTGCCACGCCCACAATTTAGAAAAAACCGTTTTAAGGCTTAAGTTAGAGAGATAAAGTTGGACAACCTTCACAAGATATGTAGGTACTGCCCACCTTTATTAATTTGTCATATGAAGTTTTTTGCCACGCCTACTTTTTGTGGGTGTTTTTCACTAAAATGCTGTTTTCTTCGAAAATTTTCATAGAAATCGAAAAAAAATGTTTAACAATATATTATGCCAATATTTTTCTCAACATATCGCCCATACAAAGTTTTTGGCCACGCCCACTTTTTGGGGGCGTTTTTTTTGAAAAAAATAATTTTTTTCTATAAATTTCATAGAATGAAATAAAATGCTATCCATCTACTTCCTAATCCTTTTTTTCTTTGGGGTACATAGGGATAAGGATAGGGTATCATACTGTTCGCCCCAAGCGGACTGTAGCCTTTCCTTATGTTTTCAGTGGAGTTTTCCACAATGAATTATGCACTGATAAGATATTTAACCTGCATACTTTTTGTCGATTCTCTTTACTAATCCTTTGTTCTTTGCCAATCATCGCTAGGTCCCCATCAGTTGAGGGCAACGCCATTATTTTAAACTGATTTCCCACTAATTTACATTTGTATGTTCTTATTTATCTCCAGCCTATTACAAAAGTCGCATTTCCTTGCCTTGATTATGTATTATTTTATTGAGTCTAGATGGCGCTATTTTTTAATCTACAACTTGGATTTACGTCACTATTATGGTTTTTTATGTTTCGTAAATAATCCCATTATATTATATCTATTAATTGGATCCTTTATTAGCTGTATACACATCATCCTTCAATTACATTGCAAAAAATTGTTTTTATATCGAAAAGGATTGGAACATTTATTAATAAACCCATTGTATAACATGGAATCATGGGCCTATTTTTATCGGGTCCACTAAACTTCTGGTGATTACATAGAAAATATAGGCTATCATTATTGAGGCATCCGTTTACACTCCAATATAGATGGCGCTGTAAGCTAAAAGCGCTTATAAGGCGCCTCGGTCTTTAAACAAAGAAAAAAGAAATATATTCCTGCGCCTTATTAGGTCATGATTTTCCAAATTTCAACTTTGTATGCCTTACAGTGTCTCCGTAGTTTTGGGTCGGGTAGTAAATTAACAAGTACACATTTCAATTTCTCTAAACTCAAAACTGCACATAGCCCCAAGACAAGAGTACACCACTCTCATTATGTCTTCCTTTTGTTCACATCTACAATTTTACGATAAATATTTCTCTCGCAGATAATAAATCTTCAGAATTTATTCAATCCGAATTTGCAGGTCAACTGTTACAGCATTAGTAAATTTCAGCAAAAAATAAATAGAATTTTGCTACAAACTTTTATAAAATAAACAAACACCATTTTATTTTACAATTGATGTTGTGTATAAGTAGTCATGGATGTATAAATATATACAATATACTTTTTTTGTTTCATAAACATTATTGTATATCTACTTTTCTATTTCAATGTTAAGTGTTTGTTGTTCTCATTTTTGGTTTACACTTTTTACCTGTGTTAATTCTTGTGTTTGGATTATTTTTTTTATATTTAAATTTAAAAATTTGCCGTGTATGTGTTGCGTTAAATATTTTCAAAAAAAAGAAGAAAAAACCAAACGGTAATTGAACAAATTTTCCTTTTATACTTGTATTTGTGTTAAATAAACGTTTTTGTGCTCGTAGCCTGTGAACATTACCAGATGTGTGTGTAAATTAATACTTCAGCAAGAAATAAATTGACTGCAAAACTACTGTTCCTCTATATGTATGTATTATGTGTTATATTCTCTGTGTTATCGCTGTGTGTTGTAATATCGTATTTCTAGAATGAAAATCTGATTGAAATAAAACAAAACAAAACCTGTGCAGTTGTTTTTCATTGAATTTTCCCAAAACAAATTCTCATTGCAGATTTCACCCCAAAAATTTTCAATCAAACTCCATAGAAGGGTGCAGCATTATTATAGTACAAAACATTACAACTCCTGCTAACGAAACGAGTCGGTACGTTAGACGTTGTTTATATTATTACAAAAAAAAATAAACAAAAACAAATATTTAAACAAAAATTGTGTTTATGGGTTGATCAGAAAGTTCAGTTCAGATGATGCTTGAAGTTTTTCAGTGTTGACTTTTGGGTTTATTGTTTTTTTTATTTGCAAAATTTATTTGAATAAAATTTACGTTTTGTTTGCTCTATGTTTTAGAAAATATATTTATATTCTAAATTGTACTCAATGCTTTAACTGAGTTAGTGGAACATTTATAAAATGAGGGGAAAAAATTACGCAGCGGTCAAGATGCGAGTGAAATGGGTCAAACTCTAAATGTCCATCTTCCAAAAATGACATTCCAAATTAAATCTTTCAACCTACGAACACCAAATTTGATACAGGTTTTGATTTTATATCGGAATGAAGTTTTCAAAAATCTGTTCTTTAAGAAAGTATAATGAGGTTAGGGTGGATAGATTTTTTGCTTTTCTTCCTTCTACTTGTCCCTAGGAACACAAATCCTTAGTCAAACCCAAAAGGCTAGCAATTATTTTGAGTATTTGTAGATCCCCTGAAAAATAGATACTACACATCTTCTCCCATCCAGAAGTGGATGTACATTTAAAATTTATGTTGCATTATCCACAAAAATGGACCTAAATTTAGGAATTGCCAAATTGTTCATTTAAAGAGTAGTTGAGCTGTTCTTATTTATGCAATTAATATAAGGTAATGACTTTATTTAAGACTTAAAGGGGTCTTAAAGAGAGTTTGTTTTAAAGATATAAAGACCGCAGAGTCTCCGAAATATTCTTAGCAAACAAGCTCTGAGTCCTTACATGTGTTGTCCCTCCAGATTAGCGTCTGTGGGCTGAAGCGTTGGCCATTTGTAATTCGTCTGCAAGCCCAAGCCATCTCAAACGCAATGCATGTTCAATTAAGTTCATCGTTAAATCATCTCATAAATTATCTCCTCTAGAACACGTCAAAACACATACGGGACCGAATTTCTAACGAATAATCGTTTCTTCCAACGTAACCAAGGAATTGTCCACCCGCTTTAGAAGGGGGTCTGCGCTTCGTATCCATAGATACCATAGTCTCCTTTATATGTAGTTTCTTTATTATTCGGGAGATGGCCTTGCTTCATAGTTAAGCTATCAGTTCAAAATTCTATTCGTAAAAAGTACAAAAGGTCATTACTGACCTTGATGCAGCGGCTTGATTTCTCCATCGTCATCCTGGATGACTCTGTATAGCTGTATAAAAAGGTGGTGAGTTGTAGTATTGATCTAAACTTCTTGGCAAAGGGTCTTGGGCTCTGGCAGAATACGTCAAACCACGATCGGACTTTTTTGTCGAAATTTGTAATCACTTCAGCAGAGCATTGTTCCTGAGCCTTGGAAGCGCCAACGACTTGTCCTTCTGCCGAAAGAAAAAACTAATCAAAAAGGACAATCCTTCTATCGTCCTCTTTGTTTACTAGAACAGACTACAACGGGCTCCAGGTCCAGCTAGCTATTAAAACGGCAGGAGGCCTCATGTAAAATAAATACAGTTTTCGTAGGTCAAGATCTACAATGCGGTATAACGAGAGCCCGATTCGCTATAGAAGGAAGGCGCTGGAAAGGTGGAACCGAAAAAGTCTGCGCTGTTATTTCGTTTGATGTAAAATATGCCTTTAATTCAGCGAATTGGGAACGTATCATAAGCTACCTCAAACAGATTGAAATACCGAAATATCTTCGTAAAATTATGGAGAGTTACTTCTCGAAAAGGGGTTCTCCACTACTATCCTGACGAGGGAATAAAAGAGTATGAAGTAACTGGCGATTTGCCACAAGGTTCGGTTTTAGGCACCTTGCTGTGGAGTTGCCAGTTCTATTGTAAACTATGCGGTAGAAATAATAATAATACTTTAGTCGTAATACCGGGGAAAAGTTTCCAGCTGCGCTAAAAACATAAATGAAATCGGTTCATATCTTCCGGTTTCACTTGAGCTCTAAACCTCACTTAGCTCGTCAATATTTAAATGTATTCGACTCCAACTGTAAATTGGGTTACCAACAGGGGCAATTTGGTCCAGAAACTTCGGGAATTTGCTTCGATCTCCGGGCCTTGAAGACATTTCTCCTATCCCAAGGGTAGGACAAACATACATTTTCATACATAGTTTGTCATACCCCTTAATAGTCGTCGTAGACCTCTAAAAGTTAATATATTTATGATCAAATGTTATGATGATATAGCAATGTCCGTGCGTCATTCAATATTAGGCCTTAAAATTATAATCAAGAAAGCTAAAATTCGGAACACATACTTTCCAGTGTCCGCAATATTTAAGTTTAGCTTCAACTCGAAAAGTTTTACAGTTAACGGGAAACGGTTAAAATGGTGTTGTCATATGATAATAAAGCTACTACTTTAAAATAAATAAAAAATATACTCACTACACTACTGTATACAAATATACAATATACTGTGGCGTTGTTGTTTTGGGGTAAGGACAAAATCGATTTTTAAAACCTCCGGGCCTAGTCATTACTCCAATTGGTAACGCTAATTCAAACCTATAATGATAATCCAAAACTAATAAATATTTTTCTAAAAGTGCGTTTTGTAATTTCTATATTTTGGATTTAGAGCACATGTGCGACTGGAATATGTTTTTATATTAACCCCGTTATAGTCTTCACAATCAGCAACTTTTCATTGAGAGTTTGCCAGATAAAACACTTTTCAAGCAAAATAAAACCTCTTTTATTGCATAAACTTTCCCCTGAAAAACACTTCAGTGATTGGGGAAAGAGTAGAAGTTACATTCTAAGCCTTATTCTGCCTGAACTTAAAACTCCTTATTTTCGTTAGTATCCGAACTTTCTATATCTGACTTGCAATCTTTTCCATTCAATATTATCTATATCCAACTATGTAAAATGTGTGCCTCCCTCTACGTACAAAATTTTATTGAAAACAATCATGTTTAAATATTTAGTATTAAATTTCCATTTTAAACAAATAAAAAAACCCTATTCAAAATACAATATCCAACAGCTTAAAATTAAATTCAAAAATTATCCAAATACATCATTCAAAAGCAATAAACTGTCCAAAACACATTCAACATCGTATTATCATCTGTCTGTCAATTTTTCTGTTAATTTGTTTTGTTTTTTTTATTACAAAATGAAATCATGTATAAACACTCAAATGAAGGAGAGATGCTATAACAAAAAACAAAATAAAATAATTTTTTTTTTAATTGAAATTGGATAACACATGTCCTTCTAAGAGGATTCAACTTGTATGCTTTATGCACTTGCATCGCAATTCCACAACACCCTGATGGATGTTAATTGTTTTGTTTTTTTTTATTCATTTATTTTTGTTGCTGATGTTGTCAGCTCATCGTTAGTTATTTAATTATTATTTGTTATATTAAATTTTCATTTTATTTTGTACCTACGTATTTTGTCCCATCAGACATACTATTTTATTTTTATCATTTTTATTTTAACACAGATGTTAAAATGTGAAAAATAAAAATAAAAACGAATCCATATGTAAGCCAGACGAATTTCATATATTTTATTGTCCACTGATTTTGTGTGTTATGAGATTATTAAAACAAAGTTTTTATATATTGCCATCGCTGTCACTATTCTAGCCCATCAAATTCGTAATTATATTTTTGCAATTTTTTTTGATTATAACAAAATATGTGTGGTAATAATATAATTGATAATTATGCCACCTGCGGTTATGGTTGCGAGGAGGGACCGCATACTGAATTGATGGTTTGAAAAGAAAAATATAAAAATACGTTAATTGGTTTTTTGTTTGTTAAGCTGATTAATATGTGGTGAGCCAATTTAAAAATGAAAATAATTGTTCTATTTAGTAATGCTGGTGTTTATGTGTTTTTTTTAGACTACATAACGCAGATGCATTTTAATATTTCACTTTAATTTGTTAATTTCTACTAAATATAATTGTTTTTGTATTTCGTTCTACAAACAAAGTTGTGGACAACAATTAAACTAAAATTAATTGTTATTTTTTTTTTAATGAGTATATGCCTTAATTATTGTTATTATATCCGTAATTATTGGCTAACTATTGTGAGCTACTATATTTAAATAATCATATTGCTTTGGATGAGCATGAGAGTATCTTCCTTATAAAAGTGTTCTTTCAAAAAATAAATTGCTTACATAAACGATGAAACCACCTTTCTTTATCTGATTACAATTTTATGTAATCTGACAGCCACGTTATCGAGGAGAGCGTTTCTAACCAGACGACGTAAAGACTCACTGCGTATTGGCCAATAGTTCTTATTCTCCATAAACAAGCAACAATCTGAACAGACCGTCGAATCTGAACTAGTGGATAGTCAACTTTGCAAGTTGTAAATGGGGGTGGAGAACACAACTTAGGGAACCTTCTAGTTGACTCCTTGTTTAGAATTTAGCTGTGAACAAGCTCTGTCAGTAAACCCGACCAAAACGGAAATGATGCTGTTTTTAACAAGAATAAGCATACCTAATACAAGTTGGCCGGTTTTCTTGGGCACGCAACCTACCTTATTTAGCAAAGTGATTTATTGGGGAATCACCCTTGACCCAAATCTTTCAGAGCTGTAACATGTTCAGCAGAACCTGGGATCTTAGTCCCAGACTAGTTCACTATGAATATGGTGCAGTTTTTTGGTGGCCAAGCGCTAACATCCTCAAGAGACATCTGCCTGAACTACAATACATTACAGGTGCAATGAGATGAACTCCCACTGCTGATATGGAACCCGCCCAGTTCCTAATGCTCTCACAATGTTCTCCAACAGGATTAGATTTTAGGAGTTAGACTTACTTAATCATTTCAATTTTCATAAACCAGATACTTAATCATTTCAATTTTCATAAACCAGGATCACTTTCCAACTGATTAAGATGACGGCAAATTGATTTTAAAATTGGATTTTGATCGTAAAAACGCAGATTCCGATACACTTGTTCTGGCAAGCTGGTCTGCAGAATCGTTCCTAACAATACGTTGGTGGCCAGGTACCCATATAAATCAGATGAGGCTAGACAGTTATGCTGGGATTGATGGACAGTCCTTTCCTTTCTTCACAATAATAAAATGTATGAATTGTATGAATTTGTCGTGAATGCCACTAGTAATGGTTGCACTAAGCTTTCCATTAATAATGATCGCCAGGTCTATAGCAAAGCCTATGGCGCTAAGACCAAGTCTGTTTAGTCTGACGAAACAATTTCCGCATTGATATCTTATTTTGAAGGGGATCTTTGAATAAGCGTTATGAACAAGGTATTCGAAATATTTTTTGCTCTAGGGAAGTAGTGATAAAATTGAAAAAACCTTCATTACTAAGGTCGGGAAACTGGGGTCTAAGTGGAAGTGTAATAGTAATGAAACTAGCCTAACTTTTAGTGAGACCGCTCATTAAGGTCATAGATGTACTAAATGCTGGATTCTCAAGGATCTGGTACTGGTCATCTGCTGAACGTGTTCGTAATCGCTTTTAAGGAAAACTAAATTCTGTGCTCTTAGAGCTACATCTCCCAGTTTTCCCTTCGACAGCACCTATTTCCAGGCAAAGTCTTGGCTTTTCGACCCAATCTCCAACTCTGACATCAGATCCTAAGAAAATGTTATGCTGTCAAACTAATGTTTGGTGACCTAACCCTATCTCTTTGAAGACTTTTTATATTTTGTTGTTTGCTAAGAAAAAATATATTATAAAGACTTCCTAAATAAATGCTTTCTTTTCACAGTTAATTTGCCAAATTCACAGTAAACCATTTAAAAGAACTGTCATTATGGAAAAATGGTTGAAACTTACTGCTTCCGTTTGCTCAACCGTTCATTATCTCAATTAACTCCAGCCATTAATTGTTTGAACGGGAGCTGGTGCCCCCCTTTCCCCAAATTAAACTCATTCATTAATTCTCATTTTCCTCGACACATAAGCTGATAATTTACTGTTCCACATGTGCGCTGCGCTTAAAACTTCCATCTTCCGCCTTTCCAGCTAGCATAACCACGCCGCGCCAGCTGCCGCTTCCACCTGCCCTGTCATTTTCTCTAACCGCAATTAAAAGTTAATGGAAGTCCTATAAAGTTTTCCGCCCTATTTTTTTCTTATTTATTTTGCCGACTTTTATCTGTTAGTTCACGTGCATTTTCTCCTTGATTTGTATTTTTTTTATGTATTTTCTTCCGGTTCATCATCATTGCCGTCGTCCTCCTCCTCTTTGGCCATTCTCTACTCCACACCTCATTTCTATTCTTGATATTATTTCAAGCGTTAAACGTGTTCCAAATTACGATGGCTCGTCCTATACCTACCTGGCTGTAGAACATTTTTCAACAAGTTCCCTCCCCAAATAGATATATGTGTTCGGGTGCCCATTCTTTTCGCCGATATTTGGATGCCGATGCCAATGCTGAGGCACTCTGTTTAGGTCCTTTTCACCGACTTGACTCTGACTCTGGCTCTGTGTCTGACTGTGTTGTGTTGGTTTGGTAGTCGGCGTCGATATCGACATCGATGTGTTTCGGTTTCACCTGGGCGACGATGATGTGCATGAGTGAAAAGCGCTCCTTGGTATCTTCAGTGAGTTGGAACAGCATCATCCTTTATTTGTTGCTTCTTTCGAAATAGAAAGATGCACCTATGTATCTCCTCGATGGCGATACATTGACTGCGCCGAGTTGAGTTTTACCATAGGTCGGCCGCATTAAATGATTCAAGACACGTACCGAACGAGGAGTTGGTCGGGAGCATTTCACCGGTTTTGTTCCACTTCACCAAAAATAAAAAGTGGAGAATGTTATTTTTCTCCCGGTCTATTTGTACAGAGCTCGGCTCAGTACACCACCGTGTCGGAACGTGCACTAAGTTTTCCTCACGGGGCGGTTCAAGCGTGTTTCTATTGATTTTGAAATTCTGTACGAGTCGTTGTCATTAAGACATTATTATAAAGTTAGGTCTTACCACACAACGACAACGATGTCGTTTCGTGGTCTTAAAAGTGCATTTCCTTCACTCTCTCTCTTTTTTTTCTCGCACTAAAGTCCCGTTTCCTTTTGCCTGACGAAATTAAGGGCGGCCAAACGAAAAAAAAAAATAGAAACTAAAACCGCCCGCTTTTCTCTGGAGAATGTGACAAAAACTTTGCATGTTAAAAAATTTAAAACTTTTTCTACAAGGACATACATACGTACGAATTTTCTTTTTCAGCGGCGGAAAAGCATGGAAATCCTCCAATGGAGAGGAGACTTTTCCTCAAGCCTTTTGCTGTGCTCTCAGTGCCGGTATCTTGAGTAGTGCGCCCGAGTAGTAGACTACGGAACAAGGCGAAGCTTATATCCGGTTTTGAGAAAACTTTCCAATGATGATGACAACACAAAAACTTTTCTGTGTGGTATCGTGCCAATTAAAAAATAATTTGTGTACCGCTTGCCGCCTAAAGTTTTTGGGAAGGAAAAATTAGAGTTTTTCCCCGGACCGGCCGTCGTGTCGCATCGTTAGACATTTACAGTCCATTTAGATGGCGTGTAGAGATTAAGATGCAAAACTACTGCAGCTGTGGGGTGGTGCGGATGGCAACATGTGACAAGCATTTAAGTGGCGATATAGCGTTGCGTGTAAATCGTTATGTTGCATTCTAATGCACGTTTAGTACCGAGAAATTTTTGTGCAATTTGTGCATTTTAGTGAAACAAACGGCTTTTTTTTTGTATACTATCGAGATCGTAGATGACAATGTTTTTTGTGTCGTTATTTTACACTAACATGCGAGGTGTTGAAGGGATATTGAAATAGAGGACGTGGAAATACATTTTAAGTTGTTGTTTTAATGCAGAGAAGCACGCAGAGCTGATTTTAAAATTAGGTTAAATGGATATTATTATTAGACACACGAGCGAGTTTATGGATACTTTGTTGCGGCTGCAGTAAGGTGTTCTTTAAAAAGTTATATTGTTTTACGTTGCTTACTTAATGGGCTTTCGGTTTTGTGGGGATTTTCTCGAACACTAGATACCAGGACGAAGTTTTGGTCTTCCGTATCATCTCGAACCTGGGGGTTGGGATTCGTATCCCCTTAATTGACCATTCACTCCAAGTGGCCGAGCCAATATTGTCTTGGCATTTTGTACATGCACATCTTGGTACAGGTTGCATCTTCTCCTCCATTCGCGCCCTTCTCGCACAAAGGACCAAATATCTTTCGAAGGATCACAGTATTAACTTTCCTTTCCAGCACTCGACGTCGTATAGCAGAACTGGTAGGGTTAAGGTTTTGTAGAGCCTAAACTTTGTCGAGTCAGGAATTTTAAACCCATTTGCTTCGCCAAACCGAAGTAGCAGCGGTTGCCTTGGGTAATTCTTCGCCTGATCCCCACCAAGATGTCATTGGTGGAATTGATATTTACACTGAGGTAGATGAACTCCTTAACTACCTCGAAGTTGCTGCTATCAATAGTGATGCTTTGGCCTAGCCGGTGGACAGATGTTTGATTGTTTGTTCATAGCATGAATTTAGTGTTATCCTCATTTACCTCAAGGACAACTAATTTCGCTACTGAACTAAACTAAATGAGTGACATTTAAAAAAGTTCTTAAATTAACTTAAGCTACTGTCCGCCCGAGTCGAACTGTATTATACCCAATAAGTATTATAAAAAATATAAACACCCTCAACAAGTTGGCGTTTACGGAAAATTATTAAGAAGGCAAACAAAATTGTACACTAAACCATTTCGGGACTTTAGGGAATAACTATAAAGAGTCTGCCAAATATTTTTTTTTTGATAATGCTATAAAAAAAACCGCTTCACGCACACTTTCTGCCACAGCGGCAATTTGGCTTTTGGTTTTTCGCGCTTTGGTTTATCGATGAGGATGCCAGTTTCTTTCATTTTTTTCACAAGATAACGAACATACGGAGCTGACGGTACTTCTCTTCTTCCAAAATCCGTACGCAATTTTCGCACACATTCTGCAACTATAATGATGTTCAAAGTAATGTCGCAATATTTCCCAGGGTTGTTCAAGCGTATACACAACCATATTCATTCAGCGGAAGGAAAAAACTGTCAAATCAGACATGAGCTAAGTGTTACCATTCGCGAAATAAGCACTAGTTGAAAAAAAAAGTTAGTTGGCGGACCCTTTATATTCCAAAACGCGGGTTCCGCAATTTTCGCGTAGGATCCTTAGTGGCTTATCTTCATACACCCTTTAAATTCTGTTTCTTACGGAGTATAATAAATTTTACGCTATCGGTTAGTGTGATTTAACCCCTTCACCAAAAAGGGAAAAGAAGATTTGTCCTGCGGTCCTACATTACCACATCTAGGTGAATCGCCTTTGAAACACATAGGAGGGGGTTTTAGGGTTTTGATTTTTCCGGTAGCAGAGGTGGCATGCTTGTCGATATGTTTAAATAGCACCAGCTCTTTTATTTGAGAAAAAAGTTACAATGTGGCAATTTTGCAGATTGTGGATACATTTGGTCGATTATGCTGACCAAAAAAATCACGAAATGCATTTTGTTTTGGACGCCCATTTTCGGAATAGGCTTTTACAATCTTAAATTTGTCAAACACTGAAATAAAGAAATGTCAAATTAAGTTGGGCAAAAAACTAGACGTTAAAGTGTGACACACAATTAATATCGTGCATTATGGTTGGACCACCTTTTATTTTCATTTATCTGCTCGGTAGCATGGTCAATCGGCTCGGCATGAGCAGAGAACCAGGATGTTGCGTCGTTCCAGTTGCCTTCAAGCAATACATATATTATACCGAACTGGTCCAACTACAGATAACTTTTAAAAGAGTTTTCAGCTGATTTTGGATTGTTTTCGAATCTTCAATTCAAATTATTTGAACACCTTAATTTTGTGGCTTCGATGTTATGTATTGGTGAGTTAGTTCACCGTGCAACAAGAAGCCAACTTCAATATTTTACTTTTCATTCCGGCAAACCTGGTTTAATCCACATTCTTGTCTTGGCCACGATTTGCCTCAGCTACTAGCTCTTGCACTAAATACAGAAATAAAGACCTTCAATATTAGGTATATATCTTCAAAGATCTCTGCCAAATGGATTTCCCTAAGAGGTTTAAAAATAAAAGGTTTATCCACAATAGAGTCTTCGTTAGCGAAATTGAAAGTTGCATCGTTGTCAGACGAAGAATTAAAAAGAATTACAACAGTAACAAATAATGAAGATATTGGATCTTTCTCCAATGGCTGCGCTAACTTCAACTGTCTATCAAAATATTTAGCAAGCTCCTGGTGTTCTTGATTTAACATTAAATTCACATAATGGACCTGCGATTTGACGCCGTTTGATGATTTTATTTGGCTAAACGTAATGTTGCTATAATCCCGGCTGACGAATCCAACAATATTCAACACTTTAAGGTCTTTCTCCCTATGAAAAATCTAGCACTAACCATGTTTGGAACATACCTAAATTTATTCAAAAATCAATGGAATGTGTTAAAAAATTTGCAAAGGCCCAACGGAATAGTTTTGAAATAAATTGGGTTTCGCGCGGCAACTGTTTGCAGGTTGAATTTTGCTAATACTTTTACCCTTCTCCTAAAAAAATCATAAAATATTCCTTTGATATTAACTTTTCCTATAACCTAGCTACTCCGTTTAAAAATAGTTTCTAAAATGTCTTTTCTATACTTGATACTAGCACCTTACTGAGGTTGGTAATGACGACGAACGATGCAAACCCCAATAAAGTACTCACTGAGTACTCCCTTGCTATTCACACTGTCTGTTTATGCAATCTCATTCGAGGTGCCTAATTCTCCCTCAAGAGAAAACCATTTTCGATGATTTGCATGCATTTCACTATCGGTTTCCATCCTATTTGTCATCCAGGTGTTGTGGAGATTTGTTTCTGTCGGTTTTTTTTCGTCATCGTTATTGTTGTTTGCCTAAGCTTTTAGGCAAAGGAAACGAACGAACACGCTTGTTTTGCCAACACAAAAAAAAAACAAAGAGAGAAAAAAGGATCCCCAAAAGAGGTTTACCATTTTCGGGGTACAAGGCATTTATATTTGCCATTGCCATTGCTATCCACCAACTACCTACCACACCGGAGAGTTGCACATCCAGGGAGCTGCTATTTGTGTGAGTGGAGCAGTCGCCCCACGAAATGAAAGCGGAATTCTAAACCATGTGAAAAAGGCCATTTGCAAATGAATTATTAAGAGATTCACAGCAGCAGGAGCAGTCCTGTATCGTGCGAACACGATAGAAAGAGCGAGTAAGAACGCTACGGAAAAAAGGACCATGCCCTGCTCCGAATCCATATATCAAATTGCTAAATTGGCAAAAGGTAGGCAGAAGGTGGTTCTGCCGGTCCCGAAGAATGGCACCAAATCCCTGCCCCTCTGCGCCATTATCACTATCACGAGCACAGCTCTAGACACCATTTCCATTTAGTGGCATTTTATGGGTGTTGATGGAAGATTCCCTTCGCCAAGGAATCGGTAACTAGGTTGAGTCGGGATTTTTGGAATGAAAGCAGAGAGCGAATAAATCCTCTTCTGTATAGGCACAGACAATATACCTGATTACATGGTTGTCGTCGTCGTAGTCATAGTCGTAGACGTCCTCCAACGCGCCTCATCATCGTCGCTGTCGCACTGTACGAGGTAACATGAAATATGGCGAAGGCATGTAAAGGACTAACGTGATTTACCTACTCCCTTCACTCGCAATGTCGCGAGAATACTTTATGGTTTTTTTGGCTTCTTCGCGTCTATGCCGATGCCCTGGCACTCTATTTTCTGTGCCCTGACAAAAGAAGACGAAGTGGAAAACAGGAAAATATACACACAAAACTGCTCATACTTCACATCAGATCCTTCAATGGGCTGATGCAAGTGTGTCACATCACAACACTACCTACCTACCACACCATATCGCGCCGAAGAAGAGAGTCCTGACGCAATAATAAATATTCATATTTTGTGCACAGCAAAAGTTTTTTCTTACGAAATGCCACACCAAGGATGGGCTTAGAATGGGCTTAGACAGGCGCCGCCACTAGCCGCCAGCCACCAGTGTGTTTGAATGACAGTGTGTAGGTAGCCTTAGGATTGCTTGCGCGATTGCCAGGACTCTTTCGCTTCGTTATACGTTCGCATGCTGATTTATACGTGACAATTTCAGTTGGTGAAATTCAATTGAATTTTATATTAAGTTTCCAAATGCAGGATGCACGATATGCATTTGGGGTGCTGCTCGTGATGAGCACTATACAACAAATAGATGGTTTGCGCAGGCATTTTGTGCAATATTAATAAACTAAATAAATGTAATTACATTGTGTGCGTTGGGGGGCTCCTCTATGAGATAGAGATTTGAATGAGTTATTACGAGCGCGGCGCAGAGCATCATACTGAGGACTATCTAGAGTAGGAGCACGCGTAGCAACTTAAATTAATTTATACACACTTTTGCGAGGGAGGGTGAAAGTGTCAGCTTCTTTGTGCTTTTGTGCTGCATCGGTGCGATCTGTTAATTAAAAGTTATTCATTGTATCCTCTTGCATATTGCATTATATTTTGTGAAGAGTGAAGGGACGAAGAAATTGATGGAGAAGGAAGTTAGGGATGAGGAACAATTGAGCCAAATTGAGTTAGGGAGTGTTGTTGTTTGTGATCAAACTTAGTATAAACGCAACACAGTTTTTAATTTGGAATTGCTAAGATCTGATACATAAGTCACTTAATGTGAGACGTGAAAAGTTGTAGACATGTAGTGTAGTAGTCACCGCATATAGCTTTCAATGAAGTGAAGCTAAACGTCAGCACATCGATACATTTGCCTCAAGGGCTGAAGAGGCAGCAAACAGGTATGACAGTAGGACTGTTGCAACATCACCAAGGAGCACATTGGTGGTCGGAACTCCAAACAGCATCCAGTGATAAGATTAGATGGTAACCAACAAAATATGGAAAGAACATATCGCTGCAGTACTAAATCATGGTATGATCTCGAATTCAAAGGAGTACCAGGAAGTAACAAGTTCCTGAATACGCACCGGACCTCCCAGTAAAAAAGAAATAATAACCGCGATCAAGTCCCTCATGAAATGGGTATTGATGGCATCCCTGCCGAACTGTTTCAAGCGGCGCCAAAACACATCGGCTAATTTATTACATCCGTTCATATGGAGAGCGTGGGATATTGAAAAATTGCCGCATGAGTGGAAAAAAGGGATGATAAATAAACTTCCGAAAAAGGGGCACTGGAAACTAAAGCGTTCTCCCGGGGGGAGCTAATATAACTCTGGAGCGAAAAATCTAAACCTCGACGTCGAACAGGTAGGTTTCGCGCTGGGTCCTCTTGCATAGATCACATCAAATCCTCACAGATTATGAAAGAGCAATGTATTGAGTACAGGCATCCGCTATATCTACTGTTTATTGACTTTGAAAAGGATTTCGTCAGCTTGAATGGAGATGCTATATAGATGGCTTTGCGCATTAGAGGCATTCATCGCTATTATCAAGGCTACATTCGAGGGTGGTAGGTGTCACGTTTGACGCTATGATAAGGTGTCGGAGGATTTTGAAGTCTAAAGTGAGTACCTTTAGGCAGTGTGGTTGCTTATTCTACGAGTTCGTCTGCCTTGCAGTTTCCTGAAATATATATCTCTATGGCCCGGCACCCAGCATAGGTGAATGTTGAACTGCTTTGAAATCTCCTTAAGAGCGGACTGGCGGTAGCTTAAGCCTACTTTAGAGTTTAAAGAAATGGAGTCTAGTGATTCAGGCTCGAAGTACTCGAAAATGTAGGTCAAGAAAATCTTGTGCTAAAATAAGCTCGACAGCTTCAAGCCACAATAAAGAATACTTTTTCCACAAAATAACCAGGCGTGCTTCCTCGAACAGAGAAAACTAGTTCCACTTAATTTTTTCCAACACATGAACTTCCTAAATGCTCTCTTACATTTCCCTATCGATTACCGCACTCTGCCTCTGCCCCTCTTTTCATTTTTAAGCACAAGCTAGCTATCATCGTTTCGTTAACAATCACACGATAAACCGACCAACCCCTTTTTGCTGATCACATTCTTTAATGCAGTGTCCTTAATTACGCAAATACAATATATGTAATTATTAAATTGTTACCTGTCAAAGCTGTTGGTTGGATTTCAAAAAGTCAACTCAACAGTTTCTATTTATGTTCATCGCAACACCCGCCCTCTTGGCACAATCTACACGAAGCTCATTTATTTGAAAATCACATCGTAGCCAATGCAAAGATATTCCCAGCGACAACGACAACGACAACGACATTTGATAGTGTAAACGTCGACTAGAACGACAAGATGACGAGAGAAAAGGACGACTATGACAATGACGATAACGATGATGAGGTTGAGCAGGAGAACGTTAAGGGCATGTAAATCCGACTGTACACCTCATTTACAGCAACCATTGAACGTATGTTCGAATCACTTCAATTGTGCACCCCATTTGTGAATTGACTCTCCCAAAGGGGGGGAGGTAGGGCGAGCAACCACAATGCAAGTATAGTGCAACCGAAATTCCAAAATAGGGATAGCATGTTCAGCAACAACCTAACAACAGCAAGGGGAATATAGCCAACATTTGCAATTACATATAGAGCGAAACATACAGTTTCATTGCATTTTCAGTTCCATTTCAATGGGGTACAGTGCACTGCATTTAATGGGCAAAAGCAGCATGGTAAACTCCTATTTAGGATAGGTATACCCATTCCCATGCCCATGCCAATTCCCAAACAGGTATCAACCCAACAGAAACTGCTGCTGTTACTCGTTGAAGGTGCAAGTTTGATTTATACACGACATTTTTAGTGTTGGAAAAATCAACGTTCATTTGGATGATTGAACCAGAGTTCCCTCTGGTTGCAGTGGTGAGATTCGATGTGGAGGCGTTTTATTTATTTTCTTTTCTTTTTTTTTGGAAGGGCACACTTTGGGGGGTTATTTGTCAGCAAATCATTGGTGATGGTAGATGGAGAAGACATTGTTGGAACGCCAATATGCTGGCCTCAATTTGTGCTTTGACGACTTTGACAAGGGCATTTTACGGGGGTTTTAATCGCAGTGGTTAACTAGAAGAGGTTTTTTTTATACAGGGTGGCGCAAAAATAACCTTCCGATGTTTCCAAAGTCACCGACCGATTATTGCTCAAATAAATAGTCACCAATATTCCGCGTTCTGGAGCAGTGTAGCGTAAAATTGCTTATTAACGTGTATTTCGCATGTGTTTACTACACAAATGTCAAAACGGAACTGACATTAAGGGGCCAATCGCAAAATTTATAGCATTTTCTGATAGGAGGATTACTTTTGCGCCACCTGTTATAAAACATTCTGTTGTAGGTATGTTTATCAAAAATGGCATTGCAAATTTTGGAACCTTATTAGAGGGCTAATTGCGATATCACTAAAAAGAGTCAAAATGGGTTCAGCAAGGATATCCCTGATAAGTAGGTCACGGTGTCTGATAAATATGATCAACACATAATTGTGAGAATAATTTTTCTGATATTTCCAAGGGCAAATGTTCTAGTATTTTCTGCTAAATAGAGGAAAAGGTACAATTACGAACCCCACGAGCTGCCTTAAGATGCCGAGGTATTTCAAAAAGACAGATAACATCAAATATCTTTGCTCTAAGAGGAATTTTGAATTCCAGCACCTCAAAGTTTCGGAAAAATTAGTGAAGCCAATCAAATGCTGTTCTCCCAGGGTTAATAAAGCCTGACACTTTTCGGCGGTATTTTTCTACATGAATACCATTTTTTTGTTTGATCTTCCTAGTGCCAAAGGAATCCATCTCCAGTCGCATTGGCATTTGCGGGGTAGCATAAGTAAGATGTTATTATGTGTTGCTAAGCTAACTAGATGTTTAAGTTGCCCATATGTAATATATCCACTGAAGTCGCCTTTTAAGACAACGTTGGAGCTATCTAGGTCAGCAGTACTTTATAGCAATATTAAAATCTGTTCTACAATTACTATTAAAAGATGAACTGATAACACTATACTATGTAAAATAAATCCTTTGACCTTCCCAATTGGTCCAGCATTATCTAAACGATCTTCCTGGCATTGAGAGAAATGTGCAAGTAAATCATATACAAATTGTCATCCATTAAAAACGTATCAATTATTGTTGAGAGTAAGGGCTTCATTCAACCATGATCACGCTCCCTGTACAGACTACTCTGGGATAATAGAAAAGAATAAGAGGTCGGATGAGTCTGGTCAGACCGCCTCATTCAGACGACTTTTCACTCACCATGAATGTTTTCTGGAGGACGTAAAAAATCTGATAAAATAATAATAGTTCTAGAGTACAACACCAGATAGGTACATAAAACTCATATGAACATGGCTAGACTATTGGCCATATGTGCGGATCACCGCCCGGCCAAGAGGCACATTCGCAAAGAGGCTCTGCATCCTGAATAACCTTGACTGCCGGGGTTTTATTTGGTTGGTAAACTTTCGTGAGGAGAGGTTTCAAAACGTGTCCCGCCCCATGATGTGGTGCAACTCGGGACTTCACTTTTCATTTCCGTTTTTGAGAAGAATGCATTTAAAATGAAAAGCTGGAAAAGTAGTTTTTTAATAAATATTTACTTAGGGCGCCTATATATTTCGTTTGAAATAACGGTACCTGCTTTACAATTTTTTTTGTGAAAATCACTTACCACTGTTTTTCTAGAAAACAAATCCCAGTATATTGATCTTTTTTTGTAATAAGGATACTTGGGATGGGGTCAAAAATACTGCATACTAAGTTTTTGGAAAAAAAAATCGATGAAGGGTAATTTATAAAACCGCCAATATAACGAAAACTAACACAGGGCACTTCAAAAAAAATTACTGATTTTTTGAAGACTATTAAATGAAACGAATTTGGGTACTTAGATTTGTGAAATAATTTTTTTTTTTAATTTTTTTTCATATAACGATTTTCTTAAATTAAAATTAAATTTGTTTTTTCAAAAAACCGCTCTAACGATTTTGATAACATTTTTTATTCTGAGCAATTATTTTAAAAGTGTCCAATGTGCAAAATAACATCAAAATCGTAGGTGCCGTTTTTGAGAAAATGTAATTCTTCAAAACCTAAAAAAGTGATATAAATAAATTTGTCACCATTCATTTTTGATTCATTTTGCGATTCAAAAACGCATCTGATGTATAGAGAAAGTTTCGAGTGACGCAGTCATGCACTTTACTGCCCTGACCTGCCTAAGGAATTTTATGTACTGAAAGAAGAATTGCTTCTATTATATTGGCCACTATGCGTTTAAACTCTGTTAGTAAGTTCATCACTCATCGGTCGAGTTAATGCTTAAATTCCTGGAAGTTTTACTGCTATAAGCAGAAAACGTAAATTCCATTTTTGCTCACTCATTTCCTGTGGTAATAAATCGCGGTAGAAGTCTTCGTCATTCTCCAAATAGCCGGTGTCTACATACCACAGTATTTGAACGGATAAAGACGGTGAGACTTGACTTTAAGTTGATTAGTCCATGACTTAAATGATGAATGAATGCTCGAAGTGTTGATGTATGATCGATCGAAGACGAAGCAGATGACTTGTTGAGATTGTGGTCTTAAAGCATACATAGCAAGATGTCTGACGAGAACGTTCACTATATTAATATGTATAGATAGTTCAGGTTCTTCCCAGTGTTGCCCTAAGTTTCATTTCACTGACCCACCCTTTCGTTTTCACCCTAGGTACCTACTAATCTTAAAAATGAATTAAGATTTTGGTAAAAAGTTTGTCTCATTTAAAACATTAAACTATGTTTATCACTGTCAGACATCTTTAAAAAATAATTAGAGCCGTCAACCATTTAATATCAAAAAAATCCAAATTCAAATCGACTGCTCAATCTGGAACAATATTGATGCTACGTAACCATCATCAAAATTTAACATAGAAAAAAAAACCCTCGAACTAGATAGCTTCACAGCAAACTATTTATGTTTTACATACTGTTGGCCACTGCACTTCAATCACAAATCGGATCCAATAATAGTTCGTACTTGGATTCATCTATATCCAATCACCTACGGAGTACCTAGACGCAAACAAAAAAAAATAGATAAAGCTCAGGAACAATATCTAAATGGATAAGGGATGCGTTTGCACTCAAACCAACCAACCAACCAACATCACCATGGGATGAGTATACCGTCACCGACAGAGCCCACCTTAATCAATTTTCCTAGCACGGCTGAATACCTGCAATTACTATGATTTTTGCATTTGTTCAAAATTTTTCTATTTTTCTATCTGAAGCTGATTGCGTTCGGTTTTTTTTTGCTTCTTTCCTTCTCTTATTTTTCACTTTCATTTCGCATCCGTTTGCTGGGCTTCACAGATTTACGATTTTTTTTTTCGATGGGCAGATTGTGGTGCGCGCTACACTTACACATAAAAAGCGATCTAGTTGCACTGATATCAAATATGTTGCCTTTATCCGATGACAGGGTACTCGACCGAGCCATGCAAGCAAGCGTACATGCATGCAGCAATAACCAAACGGAATGAATATTCGAGTACTTCCGATATTTCTACAACAATCAAATGGATTTCAAATGACACGACGATGACGCTGTTGTCGGTCGTTGTCGGTTGTTGGCAATACCTCGATAGGTACCTGACAGAAATTTTGTTGTTATTACAAAAATATTCCACGTGTGCGCTAAATTCCTTTTCCTGTATTATGTAGTTGGAGCTTCACTAGTAGGTACGAGCGTGGCTGACAATAGAGAAATGAATATTTCGTAAACAATTGGTGAGGTTTTAGTAGATATCAGTGTTTTTTTTTGGTTATTTGTTACTTTTGTTTATGGGACTTTAGTGTGATATGTTGAACAAATGGAATGTGCTCCACAAAGATATCAAAGAGAGATGAAGGTATCTTTATCCCTTGAATTGATGAAAACAGCATTTCATAGAATATGCTGCTGTTGCATGAAGTTTCTTTGTTACTATATTGATTCAATTTTTATCAATTTTTTTGTTCACTGCAGCTTGGTAGGAATGTTTGAGGGATAACAGGAGATTAGTGATTGTTTTTGTGGGAGATCAAGGAAGTAATTTTATTTGAACAAAGTTTGGGTAGGTAAATGGAATCTGAATTTGGAAGGATGTGGTAAAGCAATTGCGTTGTTGATTAGGCCATCTTGATAAATACACTTTCTTTGCTGATTTTCTGTCTCCTGGACACAAACATGTCGTAAAGGGTAATACGTCGCTCCTACTATTTACTAACTACTGTTGTAAAAAATGTATTGCTTCACTCATTTCTGGCTAACGTTGCGTAAACGCAACATCATAATTGTAGGCGTCTGGAACTTTACTGATGACAAATTTAAATGAACTAAATAGTGATCTAGAGGGTTAATACAATTATCTAATTGAACTGTTTTTTGATTTTTTTCTGAAATTTAATTTTCAGGTCTTTTAGGCATTTCCAAAATCCGTCTTTTTGAAAATTTTGATGTTAATATATAGCGATATTAAAAAATTTCTTAAAAATTAAAATTTTTCAAAATACTATTCGAAAAATGTTCAAATTATACTCGAAAAAGAATGTTGCCCGATTTCAATTATAAAAGCACTACGTTTCGTTTTCGCAACGTTTGACGAATGTAGTGGCATTTCAACCTACAAACAATTGTTTAATTCGCTGCGTTTTCAACTCAAAATAAACGTTTTATTTGTTAGTGATATTCTGTGTTTATGTTTGAAATGTAACAATTTTTAAAAAACAGGATACATATTCTAGTTCTGAGAAAAAAGATCAATTCATACATGAGTGCTATATATTGAAAAAACTCTTTGTCATCCATGCGAATTCTCAGAATTAATTAGGAAGTACATTCTGCGGGCAGGAAACCACAAAGCCTATGTTATTTTTTTATGAGTGTGGTCAGGTACAGTAATCATTTTAATTTCGAGAGTAAAAAAGGAACCTTTTCCATCCACGCAACTTTATTCTCAGAAATAATTAGAAAATATACAATGAGTATAGGAAACCTCAAAGCCTGTCATTTTTCTTATGGGCTTAGGCCCGATAAGGAACTGTACTATTGTTAGGTACGGTAAGGGAAGTTAATATTTTAATTTCGATAATAAAAAGAAACTCATCTGAAAGGAATAGTTCCGGCCACTTTTATCAAGACAATTGTACATTTCCAATAGTACATTTGTACATGTGGAAGATACATTTTACATTTACCAACAATTTGCTAAAGAAACTCCAATGTCGTAACTAGAATTTAGAACGTGTGTTTAAGATTCCTTGTTGCGATTAGAGTCAACTATTTAATACATGCTTCAAAGTGAAGGAAACCCCAATGAAGTGCTTCATTTCGATGACGCCAGCAGACCAGATCGTTTATTCCTGCAAGAAATTCATCAATTTTGGGAGTTGGGTCGGGAAAGTTAAATATAGTCGAAGCCGAATAATTTGGATACTCCTTTCGGCGAACATTGCGAAAACGCAACGTTAATTTTCCGGGAAACTGAAAGCTATACTGAATTTTGTTTTTTCACTTTTCATTGGCCTAACAGACAGCCTATCAAATTTCAAGTTTACCTAAACCAACTCGAACTGGTACCCGCCGAAAATGGGTTAATACCATTAAGCGGGATTTATTGCAGAAACCACCATACAGATCTTGTAGAATTTTGGGGGAAAAATTAGAAAGCTGTTCTAAAAGTACGTGGATTTCCTCCAAATGAGAACAACACTCTATAACTTGAAAATCTCACCCTTATGAGGGAACTCAGAAAATTTAAAGGAGCTCCAGGCAGAACAAACTGTGAAGATTTAAAGCAAATTATGTCCAATAAAAAAAACTCTCCTAAACTCACTTTCTAAGATTGATTTTATGGATGATACTTAAATAGAGATGTTTAATTAAGCATTATTGAACGCGATGACCCACAGAGCCTACAAAATGAAACGATGAACAGAACTTAAAGTGCACTCAACTCAAGAGGGACAGTTTTGACACAAGGTATGATACCTACTGCGGTTATTACTGTGACGCCAACTATTATTATAATTAACTCTCGAGCATACAACAACGATATAGTGAAATGTTGGGAGACTTGACTCAGATGAAAATAGTAAATGAGATTAAAAAATTACACTAATAAAATGTAAAGGTTCATTAACAACCCTATAGTTACCTAGCAAAAAATTAACAAACGTTTTCTTGCATTTTCTACGACATGTCCTTTTTTAAATATAAATAAATGTAAGGCGTTTAGTTGGTCATGCAGTTAACGAGGTTAAAACCAAATAAATTCTTTCAACAAGAAAGCGAATATCTGTCCATTGGCTAGGACACAACGAAACTGTTGAAAGCAGAAACTTCGAGTTGGTTAAGGAGTTTGCTTACTTCGGGATTAACATTAACTCCGTAAATGACATCTTAGTGGAGATTCAACGAAGAATTACTCTATGAAACCATTGCTACCTCGGTTTGGGGACAAAATGGGTTTAAAGCTCCTAACTCGATGGACGAAGTCTAAACTCTATAAAAAAATGATTGTGTTATTATGATGCTCAGTGCTGCATGATAAACAGGAAAGGTGAGCAGATGCTAAACTCTTTTGAGAGAAAAAAATCTTCATAGAATATATTGCCCAATAGTGCTTTAGGCAAGAAAATCTTCCTGTCCACCCGTGAAGATTCAATGAAATCTTACCCTTCGAGCTACTTTTAAGTATAAGCAATGGATGCGGTCGAAGTTTGGTGTATTAAAATCTTTTTATTTATTCCCTTCTTCCTGCAAACTTCTTTCTTCGAGTTTTATCGTTTCCAAAAGCTCAAACCCGCTTATAGCCATTTTTCTTTCATTTCTTTGATCGATAAGAAAAGATTTTTCTAATACAGTAATTTTCTTATCTTAAGGACAAACACTGTTATTGAAATCAACGCAATTTTCCTTGTCAACAAGAAGAATTCAATCTGTTCCAATTTTGGCATTCAAAAAATTATTTTCAGTAGTGTGCTTACCAAGCCTTTCAAGCAAATTTCTTGAGAATTGCGATGGAGATTGTTTAAATCTGTTTTTATAGGAAATTAAATTATCTTTCTTTTTATTTAGAATATATTTTTTGTTAGGAGCTGCATTTTCAAAGTTACAGAGACAAAGAAAGTAAGGAAATTTTTGTTAAGTTTGCTAATCTTGCTAATCGATTGTCGTTCGGAATCGACATTAAACTGTAGGTCGCTCCCATTCGTGTCAAAAATATATCTTCACATACACAATAGTTGGAGATGCTAGCCCTTAAATCCACCCTATATGGGTCGTTTAAGCCTAATATTAATTATTAATTTTTTTAATCTTTTATTTTAGTCAGGTTATCTGTGAGTCATATGTTTTTTCTTAAAATCCAACCCTCATGAAAAAAATGATAATTGTAGGTCATTTGGGGGCTGCAAAAGAAGTGGGAGGCTCCTACGCCCCCTGGATGAAAAATCACATATGTTAGATTTTTCCCTTTTGGCTTCTCCGCAAACCCTATTACTGTGCCAAATTTCAAGGTTCTACGATGTTTGGAAATGCTCCATAGTTTTGATGATCTGTCAGTGAATCAGTTAGTCATTGAGTCACTGGTTACTATTTTTGCTAATTTTGGGGCATTATAACTCAGGAACCGCTCATGCTAAACAGTTGGTATGGAGCCTGCTGGTGTACCTCCCAATAAATCCTAAAAATTTAATGTCTCTAGCTTTGTTGTAAGCGAAGTTAGAGGAGGGGGTCAAAATGGTCTGAGTTGGAAGTAGTGCCAAAGTTGCTAAAGAACTTGGCTGGCTTCCTTAATCTTGTTGGAAGACATAATCTTAAAAATTCTTTAATGAAATTGAACCGCCAAAAAGTTTTGTTTGCTTCAACTTTTGTTGATCGTATGTAAAAATGTTGCATGATAACATTTTTTCGGAAGTTTTTCGAGTATAAAGATTTTATGAAAAATCCAAATGTTATCGAGTAAAAAAAAACATTTTAATTAAAAACATGGAGGAAGAAATGTTCATAATTTTGAGTTTAAGAAGCCATAACCTTTTTGTAGAAGCACGGATGTACCCAAAGTGCTTAAAACTAGTATGCACCACGAGATTGTCTTCCTAAAGTGTATAATGCTATTATTGTACCTGTAACAGTTTAGAAGTAATAGCGTTTTAAGTGATTACACCTCCATATTAGAGGTCACCCACTTTGATAGGTTGTAACTTGATGACACCCCCCCAGCCCTTCCTGCCAGGCACTTTTTTGTTTAGCAAAACATTAGGAATATGCTCTTGAAGGATTTTACTGCTAATCTGGGACACACTTTCTTAAGCATAAATATATGTTCAAGCCAGAGGCTTATTGCACTATTTAACAAACTCACAGTAATTGCTATTCCTGAGTCCCACAACTCGCATTGAGTTGGAATTGTGTTTGAATTATGTTCGAATCAATGCATCAAAGGCATCGAAACGCAAATATATGTACACTTGTTCATGTACACAGAGAAATTCAGTCTTGCGGAATTGTACGCCTACCCCTTTTTTTTGTAAAGTTTTAAGACACTAGAAAGAGCTTGACTTAATTGCAAAGTTAAATTTTTGTATAATTCCGTAATCGTCTCAGTTAAGCAATACTGTCTTGGAAACTTATTTGAGGTAGGAAAAGTTGGCATCGGAACTTGTCCTACTACTGTATACCGAGGGATCCAAGCTGATATCAAAAAAGCAGTTCAGACTGACTGCCTTATCCCATCACCAAAATCTCTGTTCAATCTTTTCAAAATACTTTAAAATTGAACTACTTTAGCAGTGAAAGTTTGACTACACTCAATGAATTTCAAGTTTTTCGCATATGCCTGCTAACTAAATTCCCAATACAACTGCCACTGAAAATAGTCACTTACATCAAAATGTATTGAACACTCCAGCATTTCCGCCCATCTACAGTCTTGCCAGCAGCTAGAAAGGAAATTGAACCGCCAATAACCACAGCAAACCGAGTTATTATCAATATTAACTATCTTATTGCATTCCTTACCCCTTCGTTTGCACCACCCGACCCATGCAAATTAAGGCCGTTCTCAATCCACAATAAAAAACACACATCCCATAAAGAAACATTGACCATGATCAAATTTCCTGCAGGGTTTTTTTTTCAGCCAAAGGAACAATAAAGCTACCATCTTTCTTATTTTGGCTTCCATCCTTGTAGGACCGGAAAGCAAACTGGGCTGTGCTATTCTCTGACTCTTCGGCAGAAGCTATCACCGCGCTCTTTATTGGTAAACAATTTCAGATGACTGCACTGACAGGCATTTACCAAGTTGTTATACTCCTTGGATGTTGGCCAACGTATTTGGCCCTCTGTCGTCGATATCATGAGATGCCATTCTCTGTATCAACAATCAATGATGGTGGTGGCAACTTGAGGGTCTTTAACCTTCCCAATGCTGCGATTGTATTCTTGTCTTTTCCCTAAGGACACTTTTCCACGAAGAAAACAAAACACAAAATCCCATATATTTACCTAGAAAATTTTCAACAGCACTCTCAAAATAAAAATACATAAGTTGCCAATATCATTTGATAGCGGCGGCGTCCTCGTCCTCGTCGAATCCCTATACATTTATAATAATTTTCATATTTGAGTGAAGCTTGGTAAAATTACTTGAGCGTTTCCGAAGAGGTAATAAAATACAAAATAAAATAAAAATAATATTTCGCTAATTAAGTAAATTGATGATCAAGAGCCTTCGTGCCACATTTGTCCAACTCCTTTTTCTTTCTTTAGTTATGATTTCCTTTTTTTCGCTTTGCTTTGCAAAAGGATATTGGTGAATGATTTTGAATATTCCTGCGGGGTGGGTAGGTACTTTTGGTTTTGGTTCACATTTTGCATGTCCATGAGATATATAATTGCACGACAGAGAGGCGGAGGTACTGGGAGTACTGGGAGTTGCGGTGGCTATGGCTTGCTATTGCTATGTTGGGGAGGGATGCTTTTTCACTTGTCGGCATAAAAAGGATAAATTTTGATGAATGGAATTTTAATTGAATTGTCGATGCGATCCATTGGTGATGGCGCGGTTTGGCATGACGATATACGACTAGTGGTATGTGGTAGTGGTGTTGTTTGAGTGAATTTTTGGCATCGGGATTTTAAGTTGCTGTGTGCGTTGGTTTTTATTTCATATGTTTTTATTTTTTGCTGGTCCCATATGATGATTTTCGACCAAAATTTGTGGCAAAATAAAGGGTGATGATGAAATATGAATTATTGATTGAAACTGATGGAAGCTTCTGAAAACATGATAGCTAGTTACAAATATATAGATTTTTTAATTTTTTTTTTAAATTGTATATTGACTTTGCTTGATATCGATATCAAAGAGGCTTAACTGGAAATAAAAATATTTAAAATTTTGTAGTCACTATGAGTGACTTTAGTTATTAATTCGACCTGACTAGCAATACTTAGTGTTGGATTTTTTTTTGTTTCGAAAAAAAATTGCAGAACTCAGTGGTGCATGCAATAAATTTTTCAAGCGCTATATATGAACCCTTTAAATCTAAAGACATTAAATTTCAGGCCATAGAAGCGTCGAGAAGAGCAGGGATTTTTTTTATTATAACCCTTGCCCATATGGCTGACATTGCGACCTAAAAGATCTATTGTTTCATTACCTCCCCTATGAAGATAAGTACCTCCTTGGTGGCAGAGTTTTTCAGCTCCGCTGACGAACGTATTCCACTGTTGAAGAAAGCACATCTTCTTAACCAATGAAGTGCCGAACATTTCCACGGAATATGTTTAGAGAATTTGTCCTCTTTCATACAGAGCCTACATTCTGTCTCTGAGAACATATTCGTTTTGTTCAGATGATATCTTAGGCCTTTCTTAACTTTCCTTAACTTTCCTTATCCAGCAGCAAGTATTTCCTTGAAGGAGTAAGGCTTGATGAGTCTTTTAGATTGTCTGAACCCCGGGACATCTTCCCAGTAGGCTAGACGAAGTCCATCCTCACAACAGTCAATCTATATTGAGGTAAAAAAAACGCGGATTCTGAACCAGTTCTTGCCAATTCGTTGAATGCTGTCCGTCAATTCGTTGTCTGTAATTACTTGGTGCCCCAGCGACGCATCCAAGTTTGACTCTGTTGAGTTTCGCCAGGGATTGTAGAGCATTGTAGCGGCATTTCATTGCCAACGAGTCAAGTATATTGAACTTCTATAGAGTCCGACAGAACATTGGGCCAAATTTTCCAACCTCGGCAAAACATGCCGGCTGCTGCCGAAAGTGATAAAAAATCTGAAGTTCGGCTTGGACAGAAAAATTCACCTTTGGTCGGATTCTAAATTTGTAATATTCGAAAAATATTGAAATACGGGAGTAAATCAACACAATATTTTACTTTTTGACTGAAGTGAGTAAGTATACCTCATTCTAACACCCAACCAACAACAGCATTTAGCTGTAAATTAAAAAACTAAAGTCTAGATTTTTATTTAAAAAAAACCTTATTTATTTACTTAAAAATCGAACAGTAGCATAGTTGGTAGTATCCAGAAAAACTTGGTGCAGGTTCGTTGAAATGACCAAATCAGCAATGTTAGATGCTGGCAATGGAATGCTGTTCCTTTCCTATCTGCGATATTTGTTATCGTTTCTGTATCTGTTGTGTTTCCTTACTCAAATACAGAAGATCATGTTAACTGCACATTCGACATGTAAAAGATAAAGCTGTATGAATCCAATTACATTCTATACATTCTTCTTCTTCTTCTTCTTCCGTCTATTGCCGATTAGATAATAGATTATAATTTTACCTTCAGCAGGCCTCTTAGCTTCGAATAAATCATTGAGGCCACTCAAATGCTGTATTTTCCCACATTCAGTACGTGCAAGTTCCTGTAGGTTTTTCTTTTGCGACACCGGTAATCTCCAGTGTTAAGCCACAGACCGACTCGCATGCAGACTTGCGGGGTCGCCTAAAGTTTTCAAGTTACTCGCAACACTCACTTGGATGGTTATATTGACTAGATGTGACGTCCACACAGCACACGGTCGAACTATCAACCAAATCAAACATGCTATTAACGATGCGAGTCTACTTATCGAGATGCAGACCTGGACTCTGTCCACTTTCTTGAACGTAGACAAGAACAAATTTAACTAAATGTGCATTTTACCTACTTTTAACACCAAAAACCGATGTCCCAGTACAGTGGCTTTACCAAATATCAACCACCCTAGAAAAGGACAGATAAAGAGGTAATGCTATTACGATCTATGCGTATACCTAAAAAAGCTTAAGATACACGCACACATGAAAACTCTGCAGCGGAAAACAAGGGCTGCAAGATCTACCATAACAGGAGAATGGATGAGAAGAATATACTTCCTATAAAGACAAGAGAGTACGCAATCTTGCAATCGTAACAACAAGCCAAGCAAGCCAAGACGCCTGTTTGATTTAAGTCCGGAAAGCGTGCTCTGAGAAACAGCGACGGAAACCTAGTTAATAGGAAAAACCTATGAAATAGTAGATATCGTCTAGTCAATGCAAATACAGGTTTGGCACGTAGATGAGGCTAGCCTAGCTTTATTTAGGTCAATGCAGACGGCTCCGATTTTCTACTAGCAGCGAGAGGTCTTCAAATACGGACGGGATATTTGTATCGGGCACTGAACTAAACCCCCAACCAAGTATGGGTGGAGGAAAACATGTGTGATGACAGACAGTTGATAGATCCGGTTGTGTTGCGTTACCCATATTAATGCTAAAACATCTCAAAGCCACGAGCTACAGCAATTTAATGTTTTCTTTCGAAAAATATAGTTTATTAATTAATTTATTTATTTTTAAATTTTATTATCAGCACCATATGCCCCAAGAAATACGACGGTAGATTAATGTCGCATATATAAGGTCTAATCCGACAAATGAAGTTAATGAACTTCTCAACCCCCTCTGCAACACAATAAGCGGCACGTAGTCTGTGGCGTACACTCGTACGCTAATATTTTTGTTTTCCCTCCCTCCCTACTCTACGTCAAACGTCAATCGATTTTAAAAAGTCATATCTCGTGGGTATAGAGATAGAGTTGTAACTACTTAGGGTTCTTCCGACGTGCGAAGAGTTGGGAAACGCCAGCCATCATTTTAGAGCATTAATATTTTCGCAGCTTCTCCACCTTCATAAAGAACAAATTTGGCTTCGACCCTTCACACCTTGCTTCGAAAATAAGCCAACAACTTACTTAAAGGGCGTCGCAATAAGAAACCCTTGCGATTGAAAGTTATAAGGTCGACACCTTGTAATTTTCTCTCCTGAATAACTGAAAATTAAAAAATATTATAAAGTCGTATTAAGCCCATCAAAGGTCATAATCAGGTATATCACCTGCAACAGTAGCTAGCCCTGAAATAATGAGAAAAATTCAATCGATTCTGAAAAGAAAAAAATAAAAAAAAATTATCCCGACCCTTACCTTACATCAGTGAAATTAATTACACGCCATTCAAGTTCCTTGCCGCTTCACCTTTTGGCACCGTTAACTGCATCAATTATTATTCAGACATTCACACCCTTACTTCCTTTCGATTCCAACATTCCCATCAAATCCCTATCGTCGTTGCCTACCCATTGCATTGGTCATTGCTCACTGCAATAAAAAAAATTATAATTAATTTGTGTTTTAAATTTTGTTGCATACTGGTTCCTTCATTCGTTCATTTCGTATACAAAATTCACTTTACTCCGACTTGTCAAAAAGGGCGGCGCGTGAAAAACCGTTGAATATTTAAATCTTACACCAAATAATGAATTTTTAATTTAAATGAAAATCGCTTAATCAACACATATTTCCGCCCCACCCAAATTCCGCCGCTTTCAATGCCAAAATGCATTGACTGCTAGGGTATACTTGCTTGCATGTCCTTCTCTGTATGAGTGCGCGCCCCAGTGTATTTCTGTTTTTCAGTTTTCATTTTGTTGAAAAATGATATCGAAATTTTTGACATGAATGAATAATTTAACCTTTTTAAATTTTGATATGTGTTCATGTTGGGCATCGCCATGGCCGCCGTCGTCATCATCGTCGCCGTCAGTGTTGTTAGTACCGGTACCGGTGATGCCAGTCGACTGCAAAATTTTATATTATGTACATTTTGACATTTTGCATAAGAGTCCTTGTGTATAGTGTACTATGTCGTCCTTTGTGATGTTTCGCTATTCGAATGGGGTACGCGCTTGATGTGGCCTTTTCAGGTCATTGCGCATTCAATTGTTATGCAATTGATGGAATTCAATTTTCTTTATTAACAAACGAAAAAAATATATATAGAAATAATGACAATGAATTATTGTATCAGTGCTGGTCGCATTTATAATTTGACATTGACATTATGCTGAAGCTGATGCAGTGGAATGGCGAATGCATTATACCTACGTGTATTTCAATTGGAATTATACGAGTTATATAAGAATTTGGACCTCATCGCTTAGTGCCGTTTTATCAGTTCCTAGGAATTGTGATAAGAAACAGCAATAAAGTGTTTGCCTTTGGGGCAAGAGCGAATGGTATTCAAAAAACACACTCCCAACTTATAAAGCTTAACCATAGCATCCTCTTAACAAATTATTCTTAAAGTAGAATATGTTTTGATGGGGGCTTGGGATTTCTGAGGAGATGTGTATGGCAGATATTTCTTAACTCTTATCTTTTAAAAATAGTGCTCTTTAAGGGGTTAGCTGCAGTCTCAAAGTGAAGGGTCGTTCAATTTTCGGTTTCGAAAGTGAAGCTAAATAAAACTCACACAGCGATCCATTTTTGATGAAAGTGTTATTTCATTATAAGGTTTGAACTTTGTCATCAAGTGTGAAAACCAATATTAATGAAATGCCCGCCTTGAACCATTTTTCTCACGTTTTTTTCACCACATTTTGAACGGTATTTCGGCCAAAACTTGAGTAATGTTGGTTTTTGATGCGTCTATAGTTCAGGGGTTTGTTCGCGTCGATACGGTCGTTTGCGTAGCACGACAGAAATAAATTTAGCGGTGTTAAATTGCATGATCTTTGTGGCCAATTGACGTCGCCAAAACGTGAAATTACGCGATCAGGAGACTTCTCACGCAATAAAACCATAGATGGTCATGTTGTGTGCCCCGTCTTGTTGGAACCACATATCGTCCAAGTCATGATCTTCAATCGCCGGCCAAATCGGTGACCATTCGACCTTATCGCTCCGAATTGGCTATAACCGTCTCTGCCCATTGGCATCTTCGAAGAAATACGGACCAATGACATCTTTCGACCATACAGCACACCAAACAGTCACTTTGGTGGATACAACAGCAACTCTTCGATCACTTGCGGGTTTTCTGAGCCCCATATGCCGCAGTTTTGTTTGTTTACATACCCACCGAGGAGTTTATTGTCTGCTGTTCCAATACCAAAGAAGCGCATCTACGGCGTTGCGATTGGTCAGCAGGCTTCAATTGTTGCGCAATTTGAAATTTATAAGGATGGTTCTATAAATTTCAAGAGAAAATGACTAATTCTTTTCGAGTTATTCAATAATGAACGGCGGGCTCTCTTACGCTCGAGAGCATAAAGTGAAACAATAAATGGGTTTTTCTTGAAACTATGTTTTTTAGGTTGGTGACCACTGTCATTCAAAAACCACTCGGTGGATTTGAATGAAATTTTTACGACTTCTTTTAGAGCCTTGCTCCAATGACATGAGATGATGTTCAGTGATGACACCTACTGCAGCAATATTATGTGCCTTATTTTAGAGAGAAAAAATAGTATAAATATTGTGGTTTTGTTCTTTGTGATATTTAGAATGTTTTTATTTGTAGTTTTACTCCCTTGAGTAGTTCACGGTCCACCAAAAATAGTAGAGGAGCCGTAAACCGTAACATAGGCGACTAGTGCACTACATTGATGTTCCCATGAGAGATGATTGACAGTCTGGATGATATCACGTTTTTCATAAACTTATTCGGGATCATAAGATTCATTGCTTTTCATTTCAAATTCTTTTTCAGTTTGTAGTAGATTTGAGCTTCGGATGCATCTATTACCACGGTCATCAATGAGCTAGACAAAAAAAAAACTAATATTTTTATCATATATTCTCTTGAAAGACACCGCAGGAACAGTGTAGATGGAAAGACAGACTCAGTTAATATTTTTAAGAGAAAACATCAGTAGTTGATCTATCAGTGTATTATGTATCAGCGTTGTAAAAGAATTCAAACATTTTAGAAATTAAATTTTTGATTGCATTTATTGACTTCACACTGTGGAAAAATTAATGCAATTACAATTCATTTAGCGTTCAAATGGAGGTATACATTTCGCTGTTATTCAATTGAATGTATTCATTTATCCAGTTAATTAATTTTGCTTTCTTTTGCATTTTTTGCATTCATTAGAATGAAAATATAAAGCTTCTGCGGAGAAGATAAAGTCAAGTCAAGTCGAACAGATGTGTGGAATTTTGTATTTCCTTCTGAAGATGACGATTTCAGTATTGTTTGTCATGCTTCTTTTAAGCACATTAAGAGCGTTATTAAGTACATATTTTTAAGATATGAAATTTCTTTCCCGATACGGCAATAGCACCGTCGTCTGCATAAACAGGAACTCTGCAGCCATCCCTTTCTGGGCATATAAGCAGCTCGTTCAAAATGTAATTCCAGTATTACTAAACCCTGCAGGATTCCTTTCCTGACGGATCTTCTGGCTAATGCCACACTCAGTTTTGGGTCTATAGCCTTGCTTGTATTAGCAAGTCTTATCAGCCCACCCCAAATTTGAAGATTTCTCAGATGTGTCGGCGCGCTCTATATCCAAGATTGTTACCATTGTATACTCCTTATAGTGAATGGAATACTCGATAAAGCGTACTTCCATATGCAAGGCTATTTCCATCTATATTTCATAAGGCCTCAAATATTGATAGACCAACTATACAGAAGGTGGATACGGTAAGGAGCATTCATTGAAATTAAGTTCCTGGGTTCTGATCCTTGCATCCAACGGCAATCCCAGAAAATGATTGCGGTCCTACAGTTCTCCGGAGCTCTGTCTGAAAGCTTTACCGAACCGCAGCTATACTTTTAGCGTTTACTAAAGCCCTACGCAACTCCTTTCGCTGGCTGCGTTATCTTGTGCGTAAATTGATTTTTCGTTTTCTACTTTGCGACTGCATAGTAGGTATAAAAATATAGTGGGGAAAATGTTGTTGGAGCTGATTTAAAACTAGATTTAAAGCTACAACCATTTAGTAGTCCAACCCACTACTGTGCAACTCTACCCACAGATCAGGTTTTCTGAAAAGCCTATTTTTTTGCCAAACAAGTCAAGGGTTTAATTGATTTATAGATTTACCTACCTACCTACCGAAACGGGCAACCCATGGACTTTGTTGAATATTTACTTTTTAAAATGAGGTTGAATACACCCCAAAGCCTTGAAGCCCTGCAAAACGTATATCCAACAAATGCACTTCAATATTAAAAAAAATGTTTTTTTTTCAAAGCTTTAACCGCACCTTATTTCACCTCAATCCAAAACTAATAGTGTATGTTCACTTGAAATACCATTAAACCACTCGAGAGTACCCCAAAAGCCTTGAATTACGATTTGCTACCTAGTCCATTCCTCAAAGGATCACCGTCACCTTATAACTCTGGCCCAACGATAGCGTTATAACTTTTCGGAGAAAATTGGAAAAATTTACATCTTCTTGTGAGGCTCAGCACGTCTACAAAATGTTGCCTGCTCTGTGGAAAAGAAGAAGGTCACTCAATCTGGTTAGACATTCCACCAGACAGAAGGCAAACAAACTTGCAAATTTAATAATACTATCATCATCATCATCATCATCGCCCATCCTCCCACACACACACACTGAGAAGGCTAACTCACATTTATATATGCATGCAAATCTAATTTGAATTACATTCCTCTGCGAACGATAATTTTCCATCCAACTGGCCCGACGGCGGCGGTGGTGGCGGGGTGTCCTGCTTCTTAAGAAAACTTCTCTCTCAAACGAAAATCATGCACCTAATTCAGTTTCCATTAGAATCTTCAAATCGTTCTCGCACATAGGATCCTTCTTCATCTTACCCCCAACTGCCTTCGCTAACCTAAATATCTATAGATATATGTATATTGGGAAAACTCACTGTGGTACACTTTCAGAATTTCTTGGAATATCAGCGACACCTTAAGCAACGTAAAATCCAACTTTAAATTTCTTTTGAGAGAAAGTTTTTGTCAAGTCGAACACGTATGGTGGCTGTATAGGTGAGCGGCGCGATGGTATATTGGAAGGATGTAGCGATTATAGTTTTGAAATGCCTTAGAGTAGATATCCAAAGTACTCCAGAACATACCTACCTAAGGATAGCTACAGTATCTGAGTATCAGTGTTAGAATGGAACGTTAACAAGTTTTCCAAGGGGGAATGTTAAAACAAAACTATATATCCAATCCAACTCCCATCTGCGTTGTCTTTAATCAAATTCAACGTGTACACCCTCTACAATCGTTCAATCTCAAGTACGTGATTTGTTTCACAAAAAATTGTGAAGGAGGCCTTCCTTTGCCGCTTCTTAAACGGAAAATACCGGGTTTAGGTTTTTATTTCATTTTTTTTTTATATATCCATGTCAAGTGAGTAGTTTATGATATCGGAGATATTGTACCCACGAATGGTAAGATTGTCCCTCATTGGGACGTGGCGTGGCAGGCGTTTTGCTTTAACTTTAGAATAAAAATGAATGGTAAAAGAGATGGAATGAAATAAAAAGAACATTTCAACATTTCAGTGATCGTTGGGATTTGAAATCAAATTTAAAACAATTAGATTTTTTAAGGATAGGGACAGACCGAAATACTGCGCTCGGACATTTGGAAAAGGTCTGCGTCTTTCCTTCAATCTCTGAGAAGAATCGATTACCAAGATTTGCTAAAGACGTAAATGTGTTGGGCTGGAGCGACACCACCACCTGTCCTGCTTCCGGTGAGGATGATGACACAGCAACACACTTTCTCTGCAGTTTTGCGGTCTTTGCTCGCATCAGGTGGCGGATTTTTGGGGCTGACGGGACTAAAGCTCGTTTTCAATTTTTTTTGAAAGACGGGAAAATGTATCTGCATGGTGGCTCAATGGGCCAATTGTTGTGTCTGAACGCCCCATTGGATAGTAGCAACCTCCGATACAAGAAGAAGAAGACAGGCATTTACAGAATTAAGTTTAACAGACAAAAAAGAACTAGGCAAACAGAAAGCTACTTACTTGTTCAGTTTAGAAACCTAAGTCAGTGCACAAATTAGATAATAAATGGTTAATTTATTTTTTACTAATAGTTTTATAAAAATACTTTCTATAGAAGGCTTTTGGACTTAGCCTTTATTCTGGCGGCAGTAAGCTCATTTTGACAACATAGTTCTCTCAGCTTAGCTGCTGAGGCTTTTTATCATGCAATAAGATAAGTCCCTGCTATATCGAATACGTCATCGTCGCATCATGAGAAACAAAAAGAACTTTGGATATGGTGCTTCGTATGAAACTCGAAAAGTATTCTTCGGTGGAGGGCAGGAGAAGAAGACATAGAGTGTCTTTACTGAGTTCTTTCTGCCAGAATTCGATGCTAAAACTCTATATACATATAAGATGAAATGTTGTTCGTGTGTCCTTAAACTTTGACATGAAGGTTCGATGTATGCCCAAAGTTAAGGGCGCAGTGACCTTTTAGGAAGTCCGTTATGATGATGCTTGCTCGTAGAGAGGATCTGAGTAGCGCTTTTTTAGGAGTAGGATAGAGTTCCATTGGGAATTGTGCATTTGGTGTTCCCATGTTTTGAATTAATTCAAACTGGTGGTAGTCCACAGAAGGGTTTTGGGCTAATGAAAGGACAAACAGAGCTCTATGTGCCCTGGGACCCAGTATAGAGTCACTCTGTTATGGGATATGAGTTGTTTTACATCCTCTATCACAGCGGATGGACAAGAGCATATGCTCCCAGTGATTCCTATTCATGCTAGTCTTTGTATCCTTTCAAATGCCTTCTGGGTAGATATTTAATAATCTATTGAACCATACTTTTCGTTTCTTAAATAAAAATATATTACCACGTGTTCTCTCATTTATTACAAACTGATTTCTCAATAACCGGATGTCCCACATCCTTTAATACAGGCGTGTTTAATGTAGCTACATTTAAATTGATTCTGATTTATAATTCAATTCTTAACAAATGGCGTTCTTGCTTTAGTATTCCAAATTTTTGCAGGCTTTACAGTTTTGTAGTAATTTTCTTTTCATTCACATGTATTTTCCAAATTGTATCTATCAGAAACTGAATTCGATGTTAAAATTATAGTTGGATTACTGAATAATCTATCAGCTATTTTCTACTCTAGTAAAGATGACACTTTATATCATGTCTAACTTGGATATATGTCACACAGTTCTCCAATCTAGATGGCGGTGAAAACCTGAAGTAGCCCCGGCCTTAAAACTCAGAAATATTTTCCCCCTTTTTTTTTGGCCATGATCTACCTTTATTCCAAATTTCAGCTTCATTGTCCTTACAGTTTCCGAGAAATTTGGGTCGGCCAGAATCGCCATACAGACAGAAATACAATGACTTGTCTATTATTATATTGAAGATGCACAAATGGATAAGATCAACTGTTAAACAGGTGCCCATATCTTCTCAAACCAAATATCACTAAGACTCTCTGATCATATCTTCCAAGCTGATATCCTGGCAATCCATTAAGGGGTTACATGGGTTTCACATCTTCAAAAAATAATTTTTTTTATTGTTTTATTCATTTCTACAACATCTCGAGAATACTGTCCTAAATTTTCGAGTCATTACAAAAAAAGTTTAGGCGATACAGCCTTGGGTAGCTGCGCACTCAATTGGATCAAGAGGTTTTTTTGAAGTTATTTAAACTTTAAACGCGTTTTTCTCGAAACTGTGTTTTCAAAGTCGGTTGTCAAAAGTTCCCGAAAACTACTCAAGCGATCTTGATGAAATTTTATACAGATTTTCGAGATACAATTCACAAGGACTTGGACGAAGGTTTTTTTTATTTTCAATCACAACTATTTAAAAAAAAAATGTTGAACAAATTTTACCAAAATTTGCATTTTTTTGTAACAAGGTCTGCCAAAAAATTCAATTTTTTTTTCCCTTCGTCCACATTCTAGTTTGTGGTCTTAACTAAAACACGATATTTGTTTTCACTTCTGATGATCCTGTCACGAGTTTTACTGTCAACGCGGACGCACCTTTTTCCCGAGGGATCACCGGAAATGACGTGACAATGACGGGGTTTTAAATATTTTCCTTTGAAAATTTCAGTAAAAAGTTGGAATAAAATATTTAATTTTTTTTATAATAAAAAAATTGTTGAAAATATAACTTTTTTTCCCCGAATAAACCCGAATATAACCCTTTAAGCGGCTAGTGTTGTTTTGACAAAACTACTTTGTGATATTACCATTCTTATTTATAGTCAAGTGGCCATAACAGTAAATGTCAATCCAAGCTTGTTCTCACTGACGCGAAGAGCCTTAGAATCATGGCTCATAGCCCAAAATGCATCTATGCTAATTTTCTCTGCAAAGGGTTTATAGCTAGTAAGATGATAGCTGACGAGTTAGGAGAAATAAGTATGAACGGAACTGTATCATGCCGAAGCACTTAAGTCACTTTCACTTTGAAAATAACAGCAATCCAGCGGAATAAAACATCACAATGAAGGCCAATAAAAAAAACGTGTACAGTGCAAATAAGGCTCTCTCCACGCAATTAAATGGATGTCTAAGTTTGTAGAGGCTGCGATGCGAAGAATCCCAAGAGAACCCACCATGACTTCAGAAACAGCAAACTTGAAAGTAGGCTTCTTCCAAAATATTGAGAAACTCTTAGATGTAATTTTTTTATATTTTACATGTGTCTAACTAGCATGGCCAAACATAACTAAATAAAGAAAGCAAGGATGCCATAATATTAGAATGGCATAAAAGAAGTCATTCAACTTCACCGACCCGCAAACCTAATCTAAAATATCGTTTGTTTGGTGACAGTTTTTTAGACTGAAGATTTCATTTTAGTTGCATTGAGTAAAATAAAAGGCGTTGCCTTCGTGTATTATGTCTTGTATCCAGCGATGCATCAAGGTACTTTAAGTTTCGAACACCTTCGAAGGTCGATGGTTATATACTCTGTATTCCCAGTGAGCTCGAGAAGTAATGAAGGGATTAGTATGCGGTTTTTAATATTTTATAGTTTGCTTATCCCGCTTATAGGAGCTCAACTCACTTCACAGCTCAAGCTTCACAATAGCTGCCATAGTGTAGGTATGTCGATGCTGATGGTAAAATTTACTTACTTTACATTTGGTAGGAACCTACGCTTTTTCAAAAGCGGGCAGGTCAGCCTTTGGGTTATAAAACATTGATTGTTGAAAAAAGGCTCTTACGAATTTGGTCTGGTTTTTTATGACCAAATCTTAAGGTATTTTGTATTTCTATTTTCTGTTTCTATTTTACACAATTTTTTTGAAAATTGAGATTCTAATATATATTTTTTCTCTTTTCTTCAGGTAAGTACCTGCCTACCATAAAAGTATAATTGGATAACAATACCCTCGGAGCGAGGTAAATGTCTTGACATGAATTAGTAATTTTAACTTCCTTGACATGACTCCCGAAGATTACAACATTAAACTACAGAATAAACCTTAAATATTTTCCCCAAAAAAATTACCCACCTTCCAAAGAATTTAAAAAAAAAACAAGTCATATATATCGGCTTTTTTGTTTGTCTCCCAGGATATGGCATGGTGAGCTCTTACATTGACAATCGCATCAATCAAGGCTCATACTCAATGTTTTATTATTTGCACGTGAAGTCATCTCTGCCTGTTTTTGTTCACCCACTATTGCTGATGCTGCTGGGCTGAAATTGTGATAGTAAAGGGCCTCAGAGAAGGCACATCCACTAGGCTTGTAACGCCAACCAAACCCCAAAACTATACACCTACTCGGAATATTGGGGAAAAACTTTTGCCCTCGTATATTATTTAGTTTATCGATGTTCCCTCTGGTTTCCTTTTGATCCTTTATTGCTTGTACTCTATCTAAATGTGAATAGATACATACTCTAGGTACTATAGATATTCTCAGGTCCTCACATGTGTGTGGTATAAACATATGTATTGTACACATGCGAGTATCTAGGTTGTATATTGTTTTGTATCTCTATGTGTATTTTCCCTCTGGTTTCCTTTTGATCCTTTATTGCTTGCACTCTATCTAAATGTGAATAGATACATACTCTAGGTACTATAGATATTCTCAGGTCCTCACATGTGTGTGGTATAAACATATGTATTGTACACATGCGAGTATCTAGGTTGTATATTGTTTTGTATCTCTATGTGTATCTGAAGGGATATTGAAGGGATTTTCATCCTTGTATAGTTAGTTTGTCGTTCATTCACTTGGATTAGTTTAATGTAGCCTCGAGGTTATCATCGTAATCATCATCGTTATCATCATCATGGCCATCGATTCAATATTGTAGGCAGCAGGCAGGCAGGCACAGCGCAAACATACAACTACTCGATGCTGTCTTTAAAAAATGTCCATCCGCCCTTCGTACTTCGGGTAAATTTAAGTCGGCTGTCTTCGTTTTTCGCTTTTAGTTCCAGCTGTATGTCCTTCTTGTGTAACAGATTTTTGTATTGGATCCTGTTTTATTTGCGTGCCTCTGGAGAGAAAAGATTTTGTTTTTGAGGTATCGAGTAATTTCCGCATATCCGATTATTGTGCTCATGAAATATGGCAAATGAAATTGCTTTTTGATTATTTCTAAATCAATTTATGGAGCTGCGAGCCAGATGTTGGAGAAGTGCAGTACTAATTTGTAGAAGATTGTAAAAGCTTATATCAAACTCTATAGGGGGCGTAGTGGGAATGGATGGTGGTGGTAGTGACGTGCTCTATTCCTTCGGGGGCTATGATTTTTATGTGCATTGGTGGATTAGTTTTCTCCACGGGTTTCGACGAAGGAAGCAATTTTGTATCCCAAATTGTAGAATGGAGACCAATTTAAGTAATATCGTGTAATCCACTTGGGTCAATCGTTTGGTTATATCAATCTGCTTGCTATAGATTGTCGTTTCAAATCTGAGGCTGGCACTCGAAGATCGTACTTACTAAAGACGAGTGTCATTCATCCTTAGCACGAGCAATAGTTTAGGGTTTTTATAGAATTCGCAGTAATAAATCAAATTCGCGTAGAATGCAATAACAAAGTATCGAGTCAGAGCCTTAGTTCTGAAAGTATTTTACATGTTAAGCCTAAAACCAAAGTAGGTTTTGTCAACCTAACTCTTTTCCAATTTTGCAGCAGGATAATAAATAAATTTTTTCACAAATGCTCAAACTATCTTTTAATTCATAAAACAATTGCATGATTGTTTTTATGCATTTCTAGGTTTTTTTCATTTATTGAAAAATATCGTTCTTTACCAGTACCCAGCCACTAAAATTCATTATCCGGCCAACTTTGAACCAGTATCAAGCCACCCCACATTTTTTCTTACAAAATCTATATTGGGGTTAATCTCATATATTTATAAAACATTGGTTTATTTTTAATAGATGTATACAAAAAATACCGATTGAAGCTTTTGTATGCGTAACGCTCAGTATTTGTTTTAGAAAATTATTTACGCCACGTTTTATTCGGAAATTCTGAATTTAGTACAACGTATTTGTGGCTTCGATGGCGTTGTGCATAGTCTGTTTGAAGCTTCTAACTCGCCGATGCGATAGGAAATGCACCTTGACCTTTTGTGCCTAATGTCAGAAAGTTTCTTAGTGTTACCTAATTGGTCTGTCTAAGATCTGGTATGCTTTCCCAATATGAGAGGCACATTTTGTGTCCCCATCTTTTTATCTTCATATTAATAGCTGATTTGTTTATTTAACAGAATATCTCGGGTTGTATAAAGTTCGTCTCCGAGCCTTTTCTAGCCAGTTCATCAGCTTTTCCATATTCCTTAGTTCCCTTGTGTCCCATTAGATTCTGGTCTTGTTCCCGGTACTTAGAGCTTAGAAGATTTCAAATCAGATTGGGAGTCAATAATTGGCCAGCTAAGGGCTATATCCTTAACACGTTCGCGCTCATGGCGGTTATAGCCGTCATATTTTCATCAACAGAAAAACAAATGACGGCTGTAGCCGTCCATCACTTTTCGCGTTTGAACCACTTTTCGTGTTTGAATTGTGGGAGAATACGTTGATTTGAATATTTTAAATCGGAAATCCCCGATGTGTGACAGACATTTTAAATTTGAAGTTCACAGAACGAAATGACGGTGATAGCCGTCATATTCTGCATATGAAATAGTGTATCTATTCTGTGAAAAAGTGTTTCTCTAAAGGTATTTTCTGTTAAGGACTAACTATTGAATTTTTCCCAAAAAAGTGTGTTCCTGGAGATCTTTTCTGGTAAGGATATGTAAAATTGTTAGGAATAGATATCTTACTAGAATATCTTGTAAAATCATGGAGGAGTATAACAAAAAAGAAAAAAACAATTTTAAAATTATTCGAAGATGTCGATAGCGACTTTCGGAAATTGTGTCAGAATCGTAGACAGATTCCGATAGTGAAACCAGCGACCCATTTTGCGACGATGGCACATTTGGAAATTATCTAGATTTTGATCCTGGTCAGCAGTAAAATGAAATTGACGATGAGGAATATGAAGACAACAAGTCCGATCATTTGGAAGACATCGCTGAAGATGGACCTATTAAAACCAATAGTCAGGATAGAGTAAGAATACCCGAATTTGCATTTAGTACCTTTGATTGTGGAGTGAAAAATGAGTCATCCCCCCGAGAATTATTTGACAACATTTTTTCAAGTGACGTAGTTGAGTTGTTGCTTAAATCAACTAATGCATACGCTGAGCACATGTGTGCTAGTAGTAGGCCAAAGACGCGATTTATTATTACTGCATCGGAATTGATGAAGTTTCTTGGTCTATGCCTTTTACAAGGAGAGGATTCCTGTCCTACTGTGCGTCAACGTTTTTCCAGCAACCCATTGCATTTCAACTCTAACTTCCCATATACCTAACTTCCCGAGTGGTCGCCGTTTCCAACAAATTCTACGATGTTTGAATTGGCACCATTTGTATAAAAAAGAGGGTGGGAAATTGCAAAAAGTTACTCCCCTACTGAATCTACTCTTGCCAAATTTTCCAAACGGTTTTCGACTTCGGTTAAGTTCCCGACAGTACATAAAAGGCATGAAAGCAAAGTACGGAATCAAATTTTTTGATTTGACTGCAGCTACTGAATACGTTCTAAATATAGAAATATATCAGGCGAAAACGGAAAATCTAGAAAAAAACGTCGAAAACAGAAGATCTAGCACTCCGGCTTATGAATAAGTATTTGAACAAAGGCCATCACTTGTACATGAACAATTTTTATAATAGCTTCGAGCTGTCTAGGGAGCTTATAGAATACAGCACACATACCAGCGGCAATGAGATAGCTGATGAACTGGCGAGAAAGGGGTCCGCAATGGATAAAGATAGAGCACTACAGTCGATCAAGCCTCCACTATGTAATCTCAGAGAACGAGTGGAAAACAAGATACAAGATGTTAATTCCTGACATGTTAATAAGGTTTGCGCATTCCTTAATAGTATTGAGCTCTGCCTGTTATACTTATGAATTGGCATTTGTTATAATCTATCTAGCTTTTCTATGTATTTTGGACTTGGACTTAGCTTTTTAGTTGTTAAACTAATGCTGCCAAAATTCTTCTAATGTTAGCTATAATAACTGTAAGCTATTTTCTTTAGTTGTTTCATTGGTTTCTATAATAAATATACACCAAATATCTTTTGTGGCCGGTTACTAAAAATTCCATTTCAAATAAGTATTTAGTTTTCAGCCACTCTGGACCGACACTTGTACAACTCATAAAAAAAGGGTACTACTGGTAAGCGGACATCAGCATAAGGAGTTAATTGACTTGGGGACCTAAAGAATAAGCTTTATTTATTTAGGTGGGAAGTGTTGTGCATTGACGCTGTGGCAAGCCGAAATAGAAATGTAGGTGGTGGGGTAGGTAGGGTAAGGTAGGAATGGAGTGTTTCATACACAGTTAGGGGTTGTAAAGTTATAAAAATGAACAAAATTACTCAATAGGTATGCATCTCCTAGTCTGAGCTAATGAGTCTGATAAGGTCTGTTTAGTGCATTTCTTGGGAACAAAAAGCTTGTTTTGATTAAAAAAGCTACTCTAAACAAAAGGGCTATTACATTGTCGGCAAATCAAAACAAAACCCTTTATATTGAAAGTTTTCCCACAAATAAATTTAGAATGTTTATCTACTAACTATTCCAATTTCCATTCAAAGGACCCGGTCGCGTAGATTGATCTCGAATCGATTTAGGTAGGTACCACCCTCGTGCTTGACTAATCACAGATAGGATATATTTGTGGTGCTCCGGAAAAAAAATCTCTCATAAATTGTTTGCAGGAAATTAAAAATATTTTGTATAAACTTCGCATCACGGCGTGACGCTGATTTTTATTTTGATAAAAAAGTCAATTTCGATATCTAACTGAATTTCAAACAACGATTTCTCCAAAGCAACACTCTGGCACTTGACATCAATGCATACTATTCTGCATTTTATCCTGCTGGGCACAAAACACACACACACACGTATAATATTTTTTTTTTTGTGAGATGAAATTATCCGTCAATGTCAAATGCAGACGATGTCAGTTCTTTTCAAGAGAATAAAGCACCAAGGTTGAGCCTGTGTTCCTGTCTGACCAACCAACTACATACATAGAAGCCTTTGGGTTATAAAGGGTGATCCATTTCGAGGTTCCCTACTTTTTTAAAGAAAAAAACACAGAAAATTCAAACTAAATGGAGAATGTTTATTATCATTTGAAAGAACATTCTTTGGCATTTATTTTTTGAAGATTATGTCTATCAAATGTTGGCCGTTGCTACGTCGCAGATGGTCCATCCGTTGAGTCCAATTTTCGATCACTCGTTCGAGCATTTCGACTGGTAACTGGCGAATGACACGCGTGATGTTTTCCTCCAAGGACTGAATCGAAGCGGGTTTGTCGGCATAAGGTTTTGACTTTACATATCCCCACAGGAAAAAGTCTAACGGTGGGGCCCAAACGTGAAATTATGTGCTCACCGAAATGTTCTCTCAATAAGTCCATTGATTGATGCGATGTGTGGGAAGTGGCGCCGTCTTGCTGTGAAACCAAATGTCGCCGCGATCACGAGCTTCAATTTCAGGCATCAAATATTCGGTTATCATCGCCATTGACGGTTACGTTCGCACCGGCATAATTTTTAAAGAAATATGGACCGATGATTCCACCGGCCCACAAACCACACCAAACCGTTGTTTTTTCTGGATGAAGTGGCAGTTCTTCAATCTCTTCAGGTTGCTCTTCGTCCCAAATGCGGCAATTTTGTTTGTTTACATACCCATTGAGCCAGAAATGGGCCTCATCGCTAAACAAAATTTGCCTCGAAAACGTCGGATCTTCTTGGAACTTTTCAAGAGCCCATAGAGCGAAGCGATGTCGCTTGGGAAGGTTGAGCGGCTTCAGTTGTTGCACAAGCTGTATTTTGTACGCTTTCAATTTAAGATCTTGACGTAAAATGCGCCAAGTCGTTCCATACGTCAGTCCGAGTTGCTGCGAACGGCGCCGAATCGACTCTCTACGGTCTTCGTGTACACTCTCAGCTACGGCCGCTATATTTTCTTCACGGCGTGCTGGACATGGTCTATTCGGTCGAATATTATCCAATAATAAATGCTGGGTCTCAAAATGGGTGATGGTGTTGCGAATAGTACGCTTAGTAGGCCGATTATGTTGACCATAAGTTGAGCGAAGTGCACGAAACACATTCCTCACAGAACGTGAATTTTCATAATAAAGTTGAACAATTTGTAAACGTTGTTCACGCGGAAGTCTTTCCATTATGAAATGCCAAACGATACTAAACAAAAATAAGATGACAGCATGACACGACTCACACGTGATCTGTCAAAAAAGGCTATTGAAAAAAGTATCTCTACTTGGATCACCCGTTAGTACACACTCTCATGTTTATCTGTATACCTCAGCGCCTCAATACACAGTATGGTAAAGCCTCACACACCGGGACTTATTCTACTTAATATTGTTGACATTTGTTAGATTGCCCATCAGGATGACTACTGTGTCCGGGGCACACTGCTGACAGGACGAAAATATAAACACTTACAGAAGAGCGTCAGATAGTAAAGGGTATAAATCCATTTTTCGAGGAATGGGAATAGAAATTTCTCGACACTAAAGCCTCCCGTCATCTGTACTTAAGTCAATAAGAAGGACTTTGTTGTGAAGGTCTGGCAGCAGTCCCAGCAGGTAGCTATATACCACCTCCGTTCATTTAGAGTTGGTCTCCATTCTATGGAATACTAATTGTGATCTTCGTCTGAAAGTTTAATTTTGTTTTCCCAAAGCCAAAGTCTCAAACATTTGGGAAAGAGCGAGAGACGATGTGTGTAACATGGAATGAATCCTTCCATTTTATTCAACATCAATTACCCAGCTGTCAGTCTTCCTTCCGTATATCCGTATATGGAATAGAGAGTAGAAGTAGGGAATTCTGATGCACTTTGCTATAGCTAGCGCTAGCTGGCCTCAACATTTGTTCGTGGGTAGCGCCATAGTTACGACTGGATGGCAGAAGTGGTGTTAATCGAGAGACCACTGTGAATTCAAATTTACATCCCTTTTACAAAAGGATTCGGCTAAGGCTAGTCGCTGCTTTCCTCTGTCTATGGATATAGAAATGTTAACCAGTAGCTATATGGAGTGTAGCTAAGCAATAATCTCGTCGACAAAATGTGGTGCATAGTTATGTATTGTTTCTAAAATGTCCAGGTTTTTGGGATTTTTTAATTAGTGACGGTTGAGCGGCCATTTTCAGCGGGCGCCGGAACTAAGCAACAATACCGAGTTTGAGGCAGAGGCTTTTGTGTGTATGTGTGTTGTGCATTTACAACTTTGGAAGTGAACCAGTTTGTTGAACGTTTATGACAATGGAAGAATTGATTTTAAAAGTAGAAGTACATTTTGTTTTTTGGAATAAGTTGTCGTTGCCGCAAAAGGTTAGATATATCCATCAGTCCTCAGGAACTGAACTATGCACATTGTTTAAGCATACTCTTTTGAAGTTTTGAGTCATTGTTCGTTTGTCTCTTAGGTTCTGCGACAACTTGGTCTTTAAAGTGGAGATACCATTTGAACAATTTTCTAGTTAAAGCTATCAATCTGATTGGAGTAATTTTGCACCTTCCAAAACAACTTAAATTGAACAGTTGCTTTCTAAAAGTTGATTTGTATTCATCGATGAATTCTAGACTCTGTGCAATGCCTCTATCGCTAGCGTCCATGTTTTGTCGAGAAGCAAACGAGAACTGCGACGTACGTTCGGTAAGGAATTTTGCCCTGGTATTGTAGTGATTATAAACAGGACTGCTGGAATATTTATCTGGTATGCAATTTCCCGCCCGTTGATGATCCAAAATCGATTCCTTATTATCGCTTCCAGTGCTTTTGGGCTAGCATAGTATTTTTTTCGATGCAGATGCCTTGCCAGCATTTGAGCAAAATTACAACCTTTGGGTAGGATCCCACTTTTGGGTGTGAGCTTACATTTCTCCTGGATGTTGGCATGCTCTGCTTTCAAGGGGATAATAAAATGTCTCTTCTGAATGAAAGGAGTCACTTAATTGACCATTTCATAATTCGATTTATTTCAAGCGAATTTATTTCTTTGGTAAACGCGTTTCGTTGGAGCAAACGTACTTTTCGAAGAACAGTTCGAGCTAGTTCTTAAACTCCTAAGGAACATCGTTGTAAAACTCTTCCTAGCCTTAAAATATGTCTATGCAAATACCTGAGTAATTTGGTGTATGCATTTTTGACATGGCTGTGACCACTTGTCCTCTAATTCCAATAAAAAAAACTTTCGCCTCTTAACCAAAATCTCTTGAAATTACGTCCGTCAGATTCGAAAAACCTAGTCCAAGCGATTATAAAGTCTATTTAGCTTCAATATATTTAAGAAGCAGAGATAACCTCAGAAAGCAGGAACGTCAGTGGAATTGAACAGTAGCTGTATGGCTAGAAACCAGGCCCTAGGTGCTGGTTGAGCTGTTATTTTGTTTTTTCCTTTTTTGTGGAATGTGTGTTGAAGTATACAGTAAAAACAGTGGTATTTCCGGAATGGAAAACACGCCTTCAGAATTTAACTTCGACGAACGAATTTCCTTAAAAAATTCTCTTTCTCTAAAAAATCTTTGATGATTGGGAAAATAATGGTGATCCTTCATCGATCACAAGACAAAAACAAATTTAATTAGACCAGAATTGACCCTCCAGATCTAGAAATAAGCTTTCCGTGGTCAAATGGTTGTGAAAAGTAAAGAAATAGTTCATGTTCAGTTGTTTTGAACTTTTCGTAAAACGAAATATGTCACTTCATTCTTACAGTGAGTGAGGATATATCTGTGCTTTATTTTTGAATACCAAAAAAACATTGTAAGAGTTCAAGTGCTTTCTGAAAATTTTAATTGTGTCTGGCTCAATCATTTACCAAGTAAATATCCTTTTAGTTCTCTGGTGATGTTATGAGAAATAGTTTCGCGTATAAAGCTATGAGACGGAATAGGCTTGAAATTCAAATAATGCGTTTTGTACACGCTTCTGACAATAACAATCTGAATACAAGTGCCAAGATGACCAAACTACCACCTCGTATTCGACACCTCAAATCCAAATTTCTTCAACGTCAATGGAGCAAGAACTAAGCTATGATGAAAGTATGATAATAGAGTATTTTGGTCATAGTGCATACGTCACAAACTAATTAGGTTTGCATACAGATGTTGGTGCTTTAACTGTTTCAATGGATATTTAGCAAATAACGAAATTTATGAGATATAATTTGTGATAACTACTGCTCCCTTAATGTCAATGATCGCCGAATTACTAGAATCTATGAAACAACTTCAGGTTTAGTCTTATTTGTAAATCCGTTTTACTTGTATTCACCTGCTAACCCACCTCAGAAGTTAAGGATATGATGGAACGAGAACACTGCGTCAAAACAGGTCCTATGGAACATATGAATACGCCCGTGATGATTGTATAGTACTTACCATGCGTTGGATAGTTTAACTTAGTGATAACTATGGCTATATTCTATGACTATCTTCTGATCATACAATTTTCCCAATTGGAAACGCCGGTCGTTATTCAAATATTATTCGCTGCCCCAGCTCTGGCAAAAGTCTGAGAAACTTCCAAGAGCAAATACTGTCATAAGAAGCTTTTCAAATCATCTAATTTTTATTTTATACATAAATTAGTTTTAAACACAGTTCAGAGTTTAGAAGTGGTCCAACCGACAAGCACAAACTTAACAAAGAAATTAAGTAATGTTACCTTACATCAGTGAGCTAATAGGTCTATTATAAACTATACCTAACAGCAAAAGTAGTTTCGAGCCTTAAAGATGTTTTTTTTTAGCTTCAACTACAAACCTCCAACCTAATAATGCGTGATTAGTCAGTGCATCCACCTCACCTATACAAATGGCACCGTGTTTTCAAGTCACCATTCTGTCCGAATCCGAGGGACAATATAAAATTCGTTGGCTGAATTTCCAAACTGTTGAGATTCCAATGGACCGATTTTTATTTTATCTTTTCACCAGTGCAGCCAATTTGGCAGCAATATTTCGGCGTAGAACATTCGTATTTGTCAGATACTTGTTGGCATTGGGCTTTTGTTTCGTTTGCAAAATTTTGCAAATTCTGAAACTTTTGGGATGGGGACAGTGCATACCGAAAACCATATGAGAATAAATTGTTTGCCAGTAGAGTCCGCGCTCGGGAGCAGGGCTACCAAACAGAGATTGGCTTCGGCTGATTTGGCATTCACATCCTCAGTGGGGTATAAAAATCAACAAGTCCAACACATGACATGATCTAATGTGTATGTGGCAACGGTATTTGCAGGAGTACACTCTTGAGTCCTTGGCAACTCAAATAATGTTGTGATTTGCATTGCGGATGTGAAAATATGAAATTGTGTTTCGAGGTGGGTGGTGGAGGAGATAAGAGAATGTTGTGTTTTATTTTTTTTTTATTATGAAGTGGCCAAGTGATTGATGATGGTATTACCCTGAATCCTGACTGTGGTGCTATTCTGTCTTTCAAGCAGGACGGAAGTGGAAGAGGACATTTATTGTGATGGGGAAGGCCTGTTTTACGGGATGTGTCTTGGATGTGGTTTTGGTGGAGTCTTTTTTTGAGATGAAATAGTAGTGTTTATAATAAAGAAAGATTTATTTAAAGAAAGGAGTTCTAAATATATAAATGGTTTGATTGATTTGCTTCTACGTAACGTAGTGCATTTCAATGTAAGAAAAATATGACAGCATTGCACTTGAAGGATAGTAGGCACGCAATTTTTTGGCTATATGTTCTCATCTGTAGTGACGAGCTCTATATCTAGTTTTGGCGTCTCTGCCTATTACGACTTAAAGATGGCAATGTATGATCAATGACTTCTTGAACAACATACTTGAAAGAATTGTATTAAACTCACAAGCAAACACCCAAGGTAGACGATCTTTCTAACGTATGACACTTATATGTTTGCAAACAGAGGTTCTAGATATTGAAGTGGACAGAACAAAGTATATGGTGGAAACACCCAACAGCTGATGACGAACAGAACTCGAAAGACTTATAATCCCTTGATAAACCCTGACCTTCTCTATGGATCTGAAGCGTGGACTCTAAAGCTAATGAAGTTATCCCTCGTTATCCCTACTTTTAAAGGGAATATCTTGCATACATTCGGTCCGCGTTTTCGTTGACGGTTTTTCCTGGAAACAAATTAACGATGAACTTTGCAATGCGTACGGCGATACCGCAGTAGAAGAAGGCCTCGCTTTGGATGGCGTGCACAAATTCCACCAAAAACTGCAGTGCCGCAGTTTAGTAAGTAACGCTTAAGTATTGACAAAACATAAACTAGACTAAAATTTAAAAACCAAACAATTTTAAGTTAGATATATAACTGTCACTTCCAGATATGCAGGAAGCCATTAACATTGATTGGTTTTGTACCATCAGCTGTTTGATATATTTCGTCGTATCTTGTATCTAGAAAACCAGCTATTTCAGACAATAATAATCACTCGATTAGGTGGTATACTGATAGGTCGAGAACTGAGGAAGGAACTGGTGCAGGAGTATTTGGGCCAAGAACGAATCATTACGAATCCATGGGCAAAACTACCAGCATCTTTCAGTCAGAAATGTGTTGCATAGAAAGATATATTGCAATCAATCAAGAAGGAGAACTACAGAAACTATAACAAAGCAATAATGCCAGATAGCCAAGCCTTCGTTAAAGCACTTGACTCCTTTGTCATTAAATCAAAACTTGTATCGGAATGCCTTCAAATCCTCAACAAACGAAGCAAGAAAAATAGAGTATCCAACAAACATAATTCCTGGTGAATTACGCCATGAGTGGGCTCTGAAAGTTTGAACAAACCTAAAAAGGATGGGACTTAAAACACAACCCTAAGGAAAACCTGCTGATGCATTGAAATTGGAATTGAAATATCCTCTAAGTATCAAGTATTTAACGCTACAGTCAACAGCTGTTTGGCCTATGTAGTTCAGGTCTTTGCGTCATCCCCTTTGACAATTCATTTCAGATACAAAAGCAAAAACTTTCTTGATAATCCGAGTGATGGGTGTTTGTAGATCAAAGCGTTTTAGTTGGCAGTTTGTCCATGTCTCCTTTAAGTCCATGAAACATACATTTTCTGCCAATACTGGACAACGCAAAAATTAAATCTGTAGCTGAAAATCTTGACCAAAAGCCTTATTGAAATATGCTGAGACTATCGCTGCTTTCTATTCACTTACTAAGCTTTCCATTTAGTATCGTAGCGAAAATTTCTCTGAGCGAATTAAGAAAAAAGATCCCCTTATAATTCTCGGCACGATTTGCATCTTTCTTTTTGCAATATCGCAAATATTAAGGCTTTTGTGAAACTAGTAGGAAAAATCATGGGGTTCCACATGTCCCGTTCGATGTTCGTTAGTTTTTTCCCTCGATGTTAACAAGTTCCTTTTTCTTTAGTGTCTACCTCGTTAAGACTTTGCTAATACGACCTTAAGCATTATCCGATCCCATTGCTCCCAAACTTTCGTTAAAAAAAGTTTTTTGTTATACGTTTAAAAGCTTACCTCAATTTTCCTGTCAATGGCCGAGAGTCTCAGTGAGTTGAGGAACAGAACACTTGAAAGTTATTGACAAACTTTACGATCTCATTTTCACAGGTTTCTAAGTGCACCGGGATTGGTAAAACAGACCACTTCGAAGTTATTGAAACAAGGAAATAACTTCAACTAATCCCCCATCAAACGGCATCACAACGTGTCCACAAGCACATAAGTAATGTAAGCTCTGCTTCGTCAACCCATTTACATAACCCTTGCTTAAATCTTAAACATTACCATTTTATTTCAACCAAACCAATATATCACTCTCCTGCCACAGAAAAGATATATTCCTTAAATAAACTTCTCGGGCATTAATTCCACTTAAAAAAAAAATTCAAACCGAACTACCCTCGCCCATTAACTAAATTAAACCAAAATTCACTCTCAATCTCCTAAGCGGAAGTAGCATTTCCACGAAATCACTTTAGAAAAAAACCTTCTCAACTGTATTTCACAAAATGTTTCGCAATTATATTTTACGATTTCACCACTGCTCTAGATTGTTTCTAGTATAAGACCGCCACGCCATCACTCTCCCTCTCTCTCTCTTCGTCTTCTCTCATCCAATTCAGGATAACACAAAATCGCCGGAGAAAGTTTAAAAGAAACAGAACGAGCCAAACTTTATTTTTCTGGTCCATTAAGTAGCCGCCACAATTTGATACACAAATCTGTGCAAACACACACATACACTTTCTGTATCTACGGCTCCTTCTTTGCCGCTGTTACGATTTGCCCTGGCAAAGAGATATTTTTTTCATTTTATACTCGAACACCGATGCGAATAGAAAGGAAACAAAAATATCTTTATTAAGCAGCGAGAACCATGTGGGTTATCTCAAATCCTTGCCCAAAATTCGCTTATTATCAGAAGCACTTTCACCATAACGTTGATCCTTGGAATTATATAAATTTATCGATTTTGATATTTCGACTTTATGAATAAAATTTTAATAAATTTTATCGTTGACAATAACAATTTGTTCACCATCAGCTGGCGGACTGGGGGTAGAAAACGAGAAATTGTTTCCTTCCCTCCACTTACAATTGCCAACGTCCCAATATACTCGACACACCTCTACACATATAAACCGGAAATATGTCATTATTCGAACGGTTCGTTCTTCAATTTGTTATTTCACTCGATGGGCTGACGTCTATTCGCATTGAAACCGTTGCGCGCCTTCTTTTCCTGTTTCAAAATTGAAAAAAAACATAAGGAAAGGCTACAGTCCGCTTGGAGCGAACAGTATGATACCCTATCCCTATCCCTATATGCCCCAAAAAAAATCTTAAGAAGATGATGGATAGCATTTTATTTCATTCTATAAAATTTAGAAAAAAAAAAAACATTTTTTGAAAAAACGCCCCCAAAAAGTGGGCGTGGCCAAAAACTTTGTATGGGCGATATATTGAAAAAAATATTGGCTAAATATCTTGTTAAACACTTTTTTTCGGTTTCTATGAAAATTATCGAAGAAAACAGCATTTTAGTGAAAAACGCCCACAAAAAGTAGGCGTGGCAAAAAACTTTATATGACAAACTTATAAAGGAGGGCAGTGCCTACATATCTTGTGAAGGTTATAACCCTCTATCTGTCCATCTGTAGCTTTAAATCGGTTTTTTCTAAATTGTGGGCGTGGCAGTGGGCGTATTCCAAAAAATTTTACACTTAACCATTTCGGAGGCCTAGGGAGTATGTGGTCCAAATTTCAGCTTTCTAGCTTGAATTTAAAGGCCTAAAAATTGCGTACGGACGGACGGACGGACGGACGGACGGACGGACGGACGGACGGACGGACATTGCTAGATAGTCTTAGGATTTGGTCCTGATCATAAATATATATACTTTTATGGGTCTACGACGAATATTAAGGGGTGTTACAAACTATGTGTCAAAATTAATATACCCTTAGGATAGGGTATAAAAAGAATATATATCTCGGGAAGCTCTTCAACCTCAACCGTAATGTCTTTGGATTGAGGCTAAAAGGATGATGAGCACTGGGATAACAAAAACAACAAAAGAAACTCTGAAAACAAAAGAATTTAAGTAGAGGCAGTGAAAAGGGGGTAAAAATAATAATAAAAAAAAAAGCCAGAGAACCTTAGAACGCAATCAACCAATGATTTATTCGTTTGCAGTTTTTAATGGCGTTCTTCTGAACAAATTTTGTATATTTTGGTTCGTCGGTTTTTCAGAGTGCCCAACATAAAGAGACCGATTTAACTTAATCGGTTTTAATTTTTAATTAAAGCGGGCAGCAACGCAACGGGTTAAGACATTTCGTGAATAAATTTAAGGACTTTAAGATGGATTTCTGCGGAGAAATTACATTTGGATAGGAGACAGTTGTGAATGTGTTTTGAAGTCTGGAAAAATGGAATGAATTTTGACTTTGTAGTAAGGAAGCCAATGAATCAAGCACAGAAGCATAAAGTCTTATGGCCCATAGGCAGTCCTTATGGAGCACTGCGCAGTGAAACGACTACTGCAGAAGCTGAAGGGATGTTGAAGAAATTGAGTCTGTTCGTCACCTGCTATGCGAATGCCCTTAAATAGCTCAGCAGAAACTTCTATGATCAGCTGGAGGATATGGGAAAAGTTGAGCTATTTGGTTCGAAGAGAGCGACACATTGACCAGCGGCTTATCAAAGACAAAGATCGAGGTGTTTTTTTCTTAAGTTCGAGGAAAGGTACCCATATGAACACAATGGACCCAATTGCTGGTATACGTGAGCCGTGGCTGAAGTCACGGGATTTTTGTGTAAATCTTGATTACGAATACAGCGTTTCATCTTATGATATCGGAATTGCGATAAAAAAATGTCGTTATTAAGCAATATCCCGTAAGGTTATAGGATTTAAAAAAATTGTCTTCTTGCGTAGGGTCGTCATTCCGCACCAGAAACTTGAAAATTCTCTCAAGGAAGTCCAAAAGACTTCTACAAGTCTATCATACTTTATTTTTAAGACTCTTAAACTCTACGTCGAAATATCACAGGATTTTAGTACACTGCTACGCTTCATCGAGAATTCCTTACATAATAAGAAGTAGGAACACAATGGTTGCCTTAATGGACATAGAAGAGTGCGAAAATAGCTGTGTTCGCAAAAGCACTGTCAGGTCTAAAGGCATATCAAAAACTGGCTGGGTCATCTACTAGAAGAAGTGTCAGTAAAGGAAACCTATGCGGTGGCTCCTCCCTTCCCTGAAACTTGGTGATAAATTACCTACTAACATACCCTGAAACTGAGGGTTACAAAGTGTAGATATTGCTGTCTCAGGTATTAAATACTTTAAGGATCTGCATCAACAATTCCTTCAACAAGCCTCGGGATCCTTCTTCTATTAATGACATAAGCTTGTCCTTCTGTGACAAACTTAAATATCTAGGATTGATTCTAGATAAATATTTGAATGCCAAGCCGAATTTCCAGGAAAAAATAGCACTTTTCTTATGCGATAAAGCTTTAGGCCTTCACACCTTATATTACTCACTGACTACACATCTTGGTCATAAGACCGATACTTGCGTATGGACTGGTTATCTGATAAATTACCTTAGATAAAGCAATACATCGCTACAAGATTACCAAAGTCCAAAGATCAGCTTGTTTATGCATAAGCGCAGTACTTCTCATGACACCCATTGCTGCACTGGTAGGCAAACGGCGGCATTTTTATCTTAAAGCTTTATCAGTGTGCCAAAAAGCTAATAAAAATCACGTATACCATTCCCAACTTCAGTTTTATAAATCCTTCCATCCCCTCCAGGTCATTCTGGGTGAGAGCGCATTCATAAAGGATACATCAATTTTAGCGTGTTACAGGCGGAAAATATTTCATTGGAAATCGATATAACAAGTATATCGTTTTTTCCTCCGATAGTCTAACTGTAATCAAGTCGCTCGTATCAGTTTATAGAAACTCCATAGTGGTGATTGCTGGTACTTTATTATGGAGATATCGAAGCAGTCAAATATTGGAAACTAGCATTACTCTCTCACCTGAAAGCTAAGTTGCTAAGGTTAGAAAACAAAACTTAGGTATCCAAGTGCAATCACAGATATGGGCAAAACTGGATCTGAAACGCTCAGAGGACATAATGTCTTTATGCAGACAGAACTAAAGGGTGTGATTGCTGCTCACTGTCCAATAGGCAGTTCAAAAAATTTCGAAGAATTTGCAGAATATTCTCTGTGCACATCCTTCTTTCTCTTCAAAAAAGGAAAACACTATCTCGGATTAACCTTAGAGGTTTTTCAACCACAACTTTCGCTGAAACGACATAGTTAGACGATAGAGAAGGAGTACAGGCCTGCTATATCGACCATTGATTAGGTTATTCGCGCATTACAATGATACCGGTTTGAAGCCCATTTATCTCCGAGAAGATATCTTTAGACGGTCTTCCGTAAACTTTGACAAGTCTGCGCTTCTTGCATCAACCATCGTCGATCAGGTATATTCCCATCCGTTTTTGCTAAGCATGCCTTTTGAGTATTTCTCATATTTTTTTTATCGGGAGCAGGAGCTTCATCGCATCACTTAAGCATCCAGTACTTACCATGATCTACAGTCGGTAATGCCTTGCCTTGCATTATCGTGTCGGTTTAAGGCATTACTTCTCATTATAGTGACAACCGCCCTAGTGCTTTCTACTCGTTACTTTATTTATACTCCTTCGGATACATAAAATTATTTTCGTTCCCATTTTAATCCATAAATTACTCCATTCCCTCGCATGCCTTCAGCGAGTACTCCCTTAAAAGTTGTTTGAATATCCGTGACTCAGACTCAGACTGAAACTAAGACCCACCATGGCCGGCGACGGCCGGGGTCCGGTCATTCATTGGACACAATTTGACGGTCTGGATTTTTATCACCTCAATCTATACTCAACCCATGTATCTATATTGTTAAGTAGTTCTCGTCGCCGCCATATCGAGAGGATGACGATGAATACAACGAAAGCGACATTGATTGATATTAATGACCATGAAAGAAATTAATTAGTTTTGGTTACCTGTGATGCAAATCAATTGCGAACGCCAATTATTCTTTTTAACTGTTCGCCATTACTTAAAGTCATTGAGCTTGTGTGCTGGTTTCTATAAACAAAATAAGGGTTCTTGGCTACCCTCAACGTACCTTCTACATAGACCTGCATGGCCTGTAGTTCTCCTTCAGCTAGCTATTGAGCTGTTTGCATGTGCAAGCTAATGATGTGCTGCTGTTGTTGGTCATGGGAAATACAATATGTTGTTAATAAATGTTGTTTTTCCGGTTTTTGTAAGTTTGTTTTAGTTGAAGAAAACTTTTGTAATGAGCGAGCTTGCTCATGTCTGTACGCCTCGCTTGTGGGGCGTAGGCTATTGTTGGTGGGTGTAAAAGTTTTACTGACACCCGGCTCGAGACTTGTTGGGAAGTTTCAATATAATTGTTATTTTCTTTCTATTATAGTGAGAACAGAATGTGTTGGAAGTTGAAGTAAGTAAAATTCAAATATCGATTTGGATAATGGGATAATAATTTAATGAGGGTTGGCTGAGGACATTGGTTCGGGGATTTGGAGATATTTGACACGATTGATAAGTTTCAAGAGGGTTAGTTTTGGTATTTCTTTGGAAAGGTCGATTTATACGTATTAATATCTAATGAGAGAATTTTTGTAACTGAGAGGTGTGTTCCAAATTTCCTAATGTTGTTGCCTTACTGGAATGGCCAGCACATTCGATGTCGTCGATTTCATACTCAACAATATGTATAGATCTGGCTAAAGAAATCGTATGCCTCGAATATAAGTACAAGCTTATGTATTCTGCGATGTTCCCATTAAACACTTGGAGCTACTGTACAGTATTGAAAAAAACCCGTGGTTAAACAACCATAAAATCTTAATGCATGAGTAGGGTATACCTCCGCTCTACTTTTACATATGATATTTCTCCAGCAATCAATGGAAGAATAACCCTGCCAATTACTATTTCTTTTGGGCTGAGAACGCAGCTTAGAACTTCCGAAGAACTTAAGAAAATCTTTAATTCACTACCCAGGAGCGTAGGATCAATATTATACTGACAGCATTACATCCAAACTTAACCTCAAGAAAACTTCCTTTGCAGTATTTCCGTCCAAATCGGAATGGGAGGCAGACACTGTTATCCAGGAGTTCGCTCTAACCAACTTCACTGATGGGTCCAAAAGGACAGAGTAGGTGACCTTTCAACTAAATTACACACATATACATACGAAAAATCCTTTTAAATAGTACATCAACCCAAAATAACACAGCTGTTTTCGTTGCCAGTCATGATTCGATTAAGTCCTCGATCTGAACCAAGAGCACGTCGAGAGGTGCAGGGAGGTACTGGTAAGGCCGAGCCGACGGCTTAGAATCGCTTTCATAAAATTTCTATAGCTAGCAACATAGATGGAAGTGAGCCGATGATATTGCCAGACACGGCTCCCCCTTCCCAAGCCCTGGTTATATGAAGAAGGATTCAGATATCGAAAATTATTTTTGTTTTTCTCCACAGTACGTGTCTGCTGAATTTAGGACACCCTTGCAAGGATACCCTTGAATAGATTGATTGACATGTTATTCGCAGCTCCCTGTAGCTGGACCCTCCTACTCTAAGGAACCCTCGACCAGTAAGCACTTAAACATTGATTTATACTTCCCAAAAATGCACACACGTTGCTCGATTCTCTCTGTTCAACACCACCTATGTATTCCCTGGACGGCGCTGAACATCAACAGTTCTCCGTCGAAGGATAATTGAATCAAATTACCCAAACCCCCGCCCATTTGGAATAACAGCCTGATGTCATACTCGGAGCCATTCATGATGTAGATGACGTCAATACTCAAATGTCGATAGATAGAGATGAGATGAGATTCACCAAAACCAGAGGGAGAATTTCAGAGCGATATCTGCGATATTCATCGCTGCAATTTGGCTCTAGCCTGCATCAGAGGTGGTGGAGTGGCTGCATAGCATAAATCAACCACAATCGAAAGCATCAGATAAAAGCAGCTAGACGATCGATGCGCGACTACGAAGAAGAGGAAGCGGGCCCGGTGGTATGTGCGGTGTATAATAACACTCGATGCGACACTCAGGCGACAATTATAATCGTTCTTGTCGATAAGTATCTCATCGAATGGCAAAATTTTTCGATGATTTCGACGTGTCTACACGTTTGTGAATCACGCTTGACACGATGTCTGCTATGTCGTCGGACCGGACCGAGTGGCAAGCGAATTTCAAGCCACAGGCACCTCAAATTCATCTCTAGCAGGACGACAATAAAAATAAAAATAATAATAATAATAATGTGTGCAATTACACAGTGTCTATAACCGCGCACAAACCCACAGGATATGCGCATATAGTTCGCACTCATTCCTCTGGACGACGATTGCATAAATCGTCCCAAGCACACACATTATGTGAAAATTAACAGAAATAAGCGAAATACAAAACGAAATAACGAGAACAATGGAAAAAGGACACCTCCACAATAATTATACGAAAGAATGCGCGTTCCGCAGATCATTTTATTAGTCTGTTACACAGTATTTGGCGGTGTGGAACGTAGTCAAGTTGCTGAAGGATGTGGCACTGGCGCGTGGTGGTGGGTGCCAAACATGCGAAAAGAAAGCCAAGTCCCTGCCGCCTCAGTGTATACTGTGTTTGGTTTTTTGAATAGTTTTCATTTACTGTAAGTGCACTTTACATTGTGCACACACACACACACACGACATATTATTATGGAAATGGTCCTGGGTACGTTATGAGGCTTTTACTTAAGTGGAACTTGATGCCGAGCCTACCAAGAGACAAACACACACACATACATGGCACGGAGATGTAAAAATGATGATAACCAAGGACTCTAGTGCTGTGCACAGAGTGATATGTCAAATGGCGGTTGTAACCATTCGGGAATAGCTAGGGATAGATACATGCAAACATATATGAGTAGTTTTATGTTTAGAGTGGGTTATTTGTTGTTGTTGCTGTCGGCATCCCGAAGGATCACAGTTTTTTATTGTTGGTACATCCTTGCTAAGACTTGGGTTATACTACTTTTATTAGGCATTTAAAATTGTATAATTCGAGAGTGGTTAGCCTAATGTGGGGGGATGGGTTTATGGGCCTCTTTTTGCTGTTGCGATGCTGTTTTGCTAATGTGAAGTGTTCTAGTTGGAGAGCAAAGTTAAGCCAAGTTAATTGTCCGCAGAGAGACAGACAGAGAAAGAAAGATTGAAGCTAAAATGAGAAGTTAATCGTGGGGAAAATGAACACACAAGCAACTAAGTGATTAAATTAATGAGCAACATATACGTACGTAGAATGATAATAAAAGTTAGAAAGATAGGTTTCTGACATTTTGCCGGACACGAATTACGAGCGACTTAATGTCCCGAATGAGAAGATGTTTACTTTTGCCAATAACTGTTATGATAGTTTTTGCTTGTTTGGGAGGAATTTAGACCGCAATGGGGAATGCATTCATGTGGGAGACACATAAAGTGTGTTCTTAGAATCGACATGGGCATTGCAGGAGGTCGAGATGGAGGTTGATGTGTGAGTGGGTACTTATGGAATTTAAATGCAGAAATAGATTTTACTCTCCACTGAAAATGACGGAACAATAATAGTGTGCTTTAACTGTATTAGCTATATAACTTTTTATTAAAAACATAAGGAAAGGCTACAGTCCGCTTGGGGCGAACAGTATGATACCCTATCCATATCCCTGTATGCCCCAAAGAAAAAAGCATTAAGAAGATTATGGATAGCATTTTATTTAGTTCTATTAATTAAAAAAAAATAGTTTTTTTGAAAAAACGCACCCAAAAAGTGGGCGTGGCCAAAAACTTTGTATGGGCGATATGTTGGAAAAAATATTGGGTAAATATTTTGTTAAACAGTTTTTTTCGCTTTCTGTGAAAGTTTTCGAAGAAAACAGCATTTTAGTCAAAAACGCCCACAAAAAGTAAGCGTGGCAAAAAACTTTATATGGCAAACTTATAAAGGAGGACAGTGCCTACATATCTTGTGAAGGCTGTAATACTCTATCTCTCTAACTTTAGCTTTAAAACGGTTTTTTCTAAATTGTGGGCGTGGCAGTGGGTGTATTTTGAAAAAATTTTACACTTAACCATTTCGGAGCCATAGGGAGTATGTGGTCCAAATTTCAGCTTCCTAGCATAATTTTAAAGGCCTCAAAAGTTGATACGGACGGACGGACGGACATTGCCAAAAAGTCTTAGGATTTGGTCCTGATCATAAATATATATACTTTTATGGGTCTACGACGAATATTAAGGGGTGTTACAAACTATGTGTCAAAATTAATATACCCTTAGGATAGGGTATAATGACAATATGACCAAGTGAAATGCCAATGTCAGTATTGAACAACTTTCGTCAGAAATTAGCAAAGCAAAGTCAAGGGTGAGCCGCCACAAGCCACAGCCAAACAATGCACTGCACACTTAGATGTGCGATAAATAAGACGTGATGGATCTACGTCAGATGCAATTGGAAATTCACTGGCGGGTAAACATTTGTTATGGGGGGTTTTCTTTTAACCTCAAACTATGCACCATTGATCACTGTTATAGCCCACTTAAATATGAAGAGATAAAAAATAATCTCCCTCCCCAAAAGGCATCCGTCTTTCACTCTTATGATATTCTTCGAACAAATCCCAGATCACAGCCCCCATCTGGCTAAACATCTTAACAACAATGTTAATGCATTTCATTCTCTAGTGAACTCTCATTCTTTCCTTGCGGCAATTGTTGATAATGTCCTTTTCAATATTTTATGCTGCTTATTATTGCAATGGGTACAGATTTTTATTATTTTTTAGTATGCGCCCATTGAGGCGCATTTCCGTTTGGCATATTCTTCTATTAAAGGATCTGTGTTCAGGATAATATGGCAGCAGGCTACCCCCTCTGTGTGTGTTTGTATTGTATATAGATACTGTGTAGAGTGCAATTGTTGCATTGGCATAAAGCCAACGAATTAAAATAAATTGAAGGATGCTGCTCAGCAATTCAAACTGAGCATAATATTTCCTTCTTGTTGTTGGTATTTTTTTTTTTTTGGTGAAAAGGATGGGAACCATATCACATGATAGTCGTACAATATGCGTAAAATAATGAGATAAATTTGATAATGGTTGGATTCGTGTATTTTGTTTCTTCTCTGAGCTGATGGCTGGAAGTGATTAGATTTATTACATGATAAAGATAATAGGAATTGGGTTTGAAAGCTACACCCAGGTTGTGAAGGCATTTCGTTCCATTCATCTATGATAGAGCTATAGAGTATGTATTATACTAGATCTTATTTGCAATTAAAACGTATTCTTTATTCTTCTTCTCTCCATTTAAGGACGAGATTATGATCAAACCCTCCCACTTCATTGCATTCCTACTGGTCCGCTTTTGGGGTTCGCCGGTTCGACCTCAAAAAATATCTGCAGGCATCCCGATTTTGGATCACTTTATCATTGAGGACAATCAAATGCTGGTGTTACTGCATTTGCCTACATTGCCTTTTTGACGGGGTTCGTAGGATACCTCCTTTGAACATGACAATACCAACTGAGTCGGTCGTGCTCCAATTTTTTCGAGATAGATTCTTTGACATGAAGGCTTCCTCGGATTCTGGACTCTTCTATTATATTCTATATTCCTTATTAGTATAGTGAAATGTCCTTCAAAGAGTACAAAGACTGAGTTGCAACAGTATCACCGGAGACACGCGCCAATGTGCCTTGGCTGCATATTGAAATAAATTAAAAGACTGAAGCCAAAGATTTGACTGTTAAATTTATTTCAATTTGAAAATCTTACACGAAAAACAATATTTTTTGTCCAGGGTATCGAATACAGTTAATGATTTCATTTCCACCAGTGACGTGAAGCACCAATTCATAGGATAGACAAAATGAATTTCCTACTGACTTTACTTTGAGTTTGCTTATTCACCCCGTGCCTTCTTATTCCTATTCGCGCAATATTATCTGACTATTTATAACTTTCTCGTATACATCAGTATACTAAAATGAAGGTTATTGCGATCGTGCGGAAAATTCGAACTCTAACTGAGTATAAGGGATGATATTACGACTATAGAGAAGTCCAAAAAAGTGGGTCCGCTAATGGCGTCCGTCTGTCTGTCTGTCTGTCCGGGCACCGTATGGCGAAACGGTTCGACGGATTTGCTTCAAAGTTCGTATATAAGGTTTTATGGGTTACATCTCGGGGCATCTTTTTAGTTTTTGCTTTATCGTTTGAAATAACGGTACCTGCCATAAATTTTTTTTGGTGCAAATCCCTTATAACTATTTTGCTAGAAAACGGTTCCAAGGATTTTGGTCTTTATTTGTATTAAGAATAAATGGGATGTGACCATCAGTTTTTGGAAAAAAAATCGATTAACGGTCACTTATAAAACCGCCAATATCTCGAAAACTAAGAAAGTGAGCTCCAAAAAATTTTACTTTGATTTTATTTTTTTAATTTTAATACTTGGATTTTTGAAATAATTACTTTTAAGTTTTTTTTTTCATATAACGATTTTTTTAAATTTGAATTAAATTCGTTTTATCAAAATAGCCTCTAACGATTTTTGATGAGTGGTAGTTTACTGCATATATACTTTTGACGAAAGCAGAAAGGCCTATCAACGATGAAAAGTTATTTTATTTATCGATTTAATGCAAGTTTTAATTATTCTTGTTTTCATCATAAAAATGAATTTTGTGTAAATATTTTTGTTGCAACTAAAAAAACAAATGTTCGGCGAAAACGATCCATATAAGACCTAAAGAACAGCTTCTCCAACCATTGTGAGTGCAAAGTCATATATTTTTGATACAAATGGAAGGGACCTTCATTTTAATGCCGATTCCGAACGGCAAATTATTTTTTGAGAATCTTCTAATGACTATCTCTTGGATGGTTGTCAGACTTTTGAGGTGGGGCAGCGAATAAAATAGGGACGGTACGCGTCAGATTTGAACCTGAGTTCCCTCGCTTAGTACCTAAATAAAAAATAAATAGGTAACCATCTTATGTATTTTATAAACATTCGAGTGAATATAGTGATTACACAAAGCTCTATGTTGCCTATGTACTATGTTGCCTCTCCAAAGCCCATGGGGACATGGGATAAAGTCTGATCGCTCTTAGAAGGCGCTTGATAGATCAATATAAATTTCCACGATTTCCCAAAAATCCCAAATATATGACTAGGCGAAAACTTCCTTCTCTTCCAGATACCAATTTCACTTAACTAATTCATCTTCGAAGTTAAAAATATTTATGTCGCCTTCCTCCCAAAATGAAAACGACCTCCAAACTTCAAAGGCACCCACCGCATTCGAAGACATTTCTCAAGAACACTGTCAATTAATGTTCACCAGAATTGTATGTTCTCTTCCGAGGGTGGTCTATGTCGGTTAGAAGACTGAAATAACTTTGTCCAGTTAGCGGCATCTTAGATCTTGTTGATAAACAAGATGCCACCGTCACTACACAACGACGACGCTATAAACGGAATTCGCTATAACTTTTCAATGCGAAGTTATTTCAATTTTCTTTTCATTTATCTTCATCATTTCTGTATCCTGTTTCCTAGTTTCCTTTTGCTTTTCATGTATTTTTTTTTTATTGTGGTGCAATGTCGAAACTTTCCCTCTCGAAATTTTACCCAAGCAAAAGAGGCTGTCAATTAAGAAACTCATTGCGAAACTTTATGAGGAACCTTATAAGCCCAGGCTCTACGGTCGACTACTGTAAACCTCTAAAACCTCTCTAAAAGTAAAAAAACAACACAACCCCTAGAAACTAGAAAGATCCATAAACAAGTATACGAGGGCCAACCGGCAGAGCAGCGCAACAACGAAAAGTTTTTGGGGTTTCTCTAAGCGAAAACATCTTCACGTAAAGCATATCTTTGGTGTATTATCAAGGACGAGTATATGCATCGCAGCATCACACTGCCATTGGCGCTGGACCCCCGACCTGAAAGAGAAACTTATGGGTTGCGGTATCAAAAGCCCTCCATAAACAGGCATATCTCAACATATAGACGATGAGATACGACTTGGGGCAACTTTATTCCCACCATTACCAACAGCACTTGTACCGCACACAACACAACTTCGATGCGAATTGGTCATGTTCCCTGTGCAAGGACTTGTAAGTAGTTTGTTGATCGAGACAAAACTTTGGAAAACTCAACGACACGATTTTTGCCCTATGTGAGTGAGGGACAAATGTTACAACTGATTCTGGTATTGGTACTGGTACTGGTACTGGTTTTCGTTCGCATTCACATTCGTGGTAATGGTGGTGATGGTATGGTCTTCTCCAGTTTGGTGGTTTCTAGGAATCGAAATGTTTTGTTTGCTATTTGTTTTTGTTTATTTGAATTGTGTATCCTTTTTGTCTCAACGATGACGATGACGACGACTACAACTACAACTACGAATTAGTTTTTGGATTTATCCCATCCAACAGAACAAAACTGAACAATTTTAAGTAAACAAGAAATTTACTATTGACTCTGGTTTTATATTGATATGTCCGAGGGACGAGGTTGCAAACAAATAATGTCATTTTGTTTTTTGCCCGGAGCATTTCAGAAGAGTTTGGGTAACCACAAGTGGATGGAAGGAAGGATTTTTTATGAACGTGATGGTTGAATGTGAAATTGGTTTTTGAGAGAGATGTATTGATTTTGGGATCAGGATTGGAGACTACCGGGTTGTGGTATGGATATGAATATGGATTGGATCGATTAAAGGAATTCCATAATTTTGTAAGCCTTTCTCTGCGATTTGCTTGGTAGTTTTTTTTACAGTTTTATTCACTGGAAGATATATATAACTTGGGGATTTTTACTGTCAACTTCAGAAATAATTTTTATTCATTCGAAGTTGACTCTCGAAGTCGGTGGAGTTATCGCCGAAAGTTACATAACTCTCGATTTTCTTAACTCCCCGAATAAGTGAAAGATTGCCAAGCAAACTTTGAATTTTGTTCAATTTCTGTTTAATTCACTCTAGTTGTTGACAATAAAATTCAAAATGAAATATAAAAAAAATATATTGGACAACGAAAAGAGGTTCGAGCCATAAATCGATCACTTTGAGCGATTGTACGTGATCGAATTTGAAAGGTCTTTTCTGAGAGGATTGCCCTGAATAATAATGAATACACAATGGACAAGTACCTATCCCTACTTGTAATTGTGTTGAAGGAATTTTGTATAAGGAACAGTTTTGGGGATAAATATTTACTCTCTCCCATGTACGGTCATCCAATGCACCTTCGTCCGACAACATTAACTCTGTGTTATGATGTTTTGTCCTTTGAACGTCAGTTGGAGTTTCAGGCTGCATTTCCATATTTTCGTAGCAGTTAGACTGCTTGAACACGGTTGATAGAAAAATTTGACATCCACATCCCCATCATCTAAAAACATTGGATCCATCTGACCATACCTGACTTATTGACTGTTGAATAACCGCTATTACCGGCAGCAAGACCCATGGTTGCATTTGTTTGCTCAATGCTTACTTACCACCGATTGATCTAAAATTAACCTTGCAGTTTAATTAGGATCTACCGTCTTTAGCGCAATACAACACAACGATTTATGGCCAAACTCCTTTTCGGTGTAAATGAGCAAAGCGTTTTTTACGCTAACATATCCTTTTGCTTAGAAATGGGTACCCTAATAACTCAGTAGCCTATGCACATTCCAATTAATGGAATTTATTTAAAAGGTAAGGTGCTGGTCGCTTTATATACCCAACAACCTTGCCGTGAATTTCATCGTAATCAACCGAGAGTTGAAAACAGACATATTAGCTATGTGCCATCTAACACAGATATCCCTGGGACTTTATCAAAGCAACATACCAGATTACTTTCGATTTTCAACTTCCAACGTTCCAGAGATAAAAAAAATTAATAAAACCATTTTCAAACTTGGCGATCAACTCTCATGCTAGCCAACTCTCAAGATTCCGGCAAGTTGAACAATAGTGAATGAATCGTCCCTTAGACAACCCGATGACTCCTTTACGGAAACAAAAGTGAAAACTTGTGTACTTAAGGCTTTTCTAAGTCCCTTAATCATCTCAAGTACTCTTTGAACTAGGTTGAAAGACTTGTCATTTTTTTCGTCAAGCCTCAGTGAAGAAAGGTCGTCAAGAGAGGCTGGAGTTATATCTGTTTCACGGCTTACCGCGCCCAGTCGTCAGATTCACTTGGGTGGTGGTCGATATCTGGGTCATTAATGCGAAAAACACTTTCCCCCATCAGGAATCGAACCTTCACTTAGACCAGCGATCTCGTCAAGCAAGCGCACACACTATGCACAACGCCATCGCAGCTACAAGTTCAGCTCGGTCTGAGTAGGATTTTTTTGTTACTCGATTTCAAAGGACAGACCAGCATTTCTTAGCGCCCAAAAGTTCATTGCATTTCATTCGGGTTCTCTCGTTTTTTTTAACATTAAATTCATTAGCCAACAATTTGTTGTATTGACTTCAGAAGGGGAAGAGTGAGTGAAAGAGTTAACACAGGTCACGTATTTGATACTAAATTGTTGCATTACTTGAAGCGAATAGCTTGAGGTCTGGAACTTAGCAGAGCGGTGATAAGATATAAATGCTTGCTGATTACAACCGCTTTTCGCATTAGTATACGAGCTCATGTGTTTTGTTTTAACCGCTCTCTAGAGACTTTGCAACCATCCTCACAGCCCCAATATGTTTTTACCCTAATAGTCTTAGCCAAATGCGAACCACAGTATTAAGAAAACAAGTAACTAAAGCGCAACTAACTGCTCAGCTCAAAAAATTAAGGCTTAAAGTCCTTAAAGTGCAGAGTCTTAGCACAATTAATGCATAAATAAAAATAGCCTCTCTAAATTGTTGACGAATTGCATATATTTTTGATCCTTCTACGATTATTTTTTGCTCATAATTATAGCCAGACCAAAGTCAATCTGCTTTTATCAGATTTCATACTTATGTCCACTTATTTAGCTGATCTTCCGACCAAAATCAAGGGTCTAATGAACGCTGTCTGGCACATCATCTTGCACTCCTTCATCTGCCCAAATTAACTCCTCACTCACAAGGACTTAATTCAGCAAAACATAATGGCATCAAGAGGACGACCCGTCCACCAAACATCCATCCATCCATCCACCTCCGACATAGATTAGCATGTTTTGAGAATAAAACTATTAACGCTTGCCATTTTTTGTCTTTCGTCCACAAAGGTACTCATTCTGTTGTCACCTTCCTGTCATGTTTGATTAATGTCACTTCCTTTAATCTCCCTCTGGTTCTTATCATTCATTTTTTAACTGTTTCCCGACGGCAAGTAAAGCCTCCGGAAAACCACTTCCAAAGAAGTCTCCAAATAGGTACAAAAAAAAGGGAGGTATAAAAGCTCGACACACAAGAAGAACACGGATAACGAAACAAACAAAACCAGTGCAATTTTCCGGGAGGAATACAGGACAATTCAAAATTCGTTTAATACTTGGTGTTGGTACATCGAGCAGGATGCACTGAATAAAAAAGGGAAAGCAGTTTCCCATTCCAAAAGCGAAACGTCACTCGGTAACACATTATCACATCAAAAAGTGAGGTGAGGCTCAACAGTGTAGGCGGTGCGACGAGGACTACTATAATGGTGTTGATGTTGTGTGATGGAACTGTGAACACGTGTACACTCTTGGAGATTTGCCATCATCAACATCATCGTCGTCGGCGTCGTCATTTTCTTCTTCATCTTCTTTCTATTCATTTGCTTCAGGGAGACTACTCAAAAAAAAAACCACCACCATTGCACTCGGCCCTAAGGATCACAATTCAAAAACTTCATTTAATTAAAGTCTTATGTGGAGTTAGTCTTTCCCTTTGTGTGTGCTCTTTTTACGCTCTCACCTTCATCGTCATGATCATCGTCACCACCACCATCATTTTACCTCTTTCATTGCTGTCCTTGCTTTTATTGTGAGGGCTGAATGCTTAGTTAAAGGATAATGTGTTTCAAGTATATGTGCGTCGTCGTTGGCTTGTTATCATCTCGTCCGCAGTGTGCTTAAGAGTTGAGCCCTGAATGATTTTGACACTGCGTTCGGGCTGGCCGGGCCCACCAAACCCATGCAAAGTATTTCTGTGTGTTGGCATCGAAGCGAGATGACAACAAGTCACCCAGTTAGCCAGACGGAGGTCAGAGACTGTGTGCTTAGTCTGTACCTCTGAAGAGCAAATGAAGCACTGGAGATTTGAACCGGGCGACCACCACCTACAGGACTTGCATCCGGTGTATATGTGTAAGATCAACAAACTTGAAATTTAATTCGTCGTCCTTTGTTTTATTGGAATCTTTTTTTTCTCTTCTTTTGTTTTCTTTCGAGATGGAGAAATTCTGGAATTCAACCATAAGGACTCTTTCAAGTGGCGAGACACAATACCTTGTGGTTGGGGTATTTTAAAGCTCAATAAGGGTATTAAGGATGTTGGGATTTTGATATGGTTCCATTTGCCCCCAAGCTCATATTCACCTGTACAAATACAATTAAGTTGTATGGCACTTCAGAGTCGCTTGTAGGGTGTTCTTGAAGACATTCTAGAGATTTGTTTAATACTAGTTGTTGTTTGCAATGGCAGAAGGGGGTCAATATTGAGATTGTGTGGGTATTTGAAGGAAACTTAAGGATATTCTTTGAGACAATGGATACCAACTCAAGGTTGAAAAGATGTGTAAAAGGAAACTTCAATGATTTTGAATCAGATTGCAAAGCTTATTAAGTTTAAATACGTCTTAAAGTATTTTCAAAAATGTGTAGTTGAGTCGTCTTTCTTTTAATTATTTCCTCAAAACATCCTGAGCTGAGAAGATTGCTCTTCATTTACATAGCTATTGTACAGGTAATTAGCTATGAAACAATTTTCGGTAGGCGTTCTTAATTCATATCCATAACTTTCTTATATAGTTAAAGTGAAGCTCAAGGGTTGACAATATACGAGGTGAACAACCAGTTTCGAGATATATCATATAGTTTCGAGTGTTTGTTGTTGGGTAGTCTAAATTTTCAGAATCGTTGGAACTTTTCCACTGTGTTCGAACTAGTATAGCCCAAGCTTGTGTAGCGTATTAAGGAATAGTTTGGGGCGCCGATCGGGTGATTTTTTTGTTTGGAGCTATCAGTTACATATTTGATTTTGATACAAGTACTCCAGACTGAGTTGATTGCTCGCCTTTCTTTTGACAGTTTGACTTGAAGATGTTATTCAACATTCAGATTTACAATAAACAAAACACCGAGATTCTTGTTCTTACGTACGTACTCTTACGTAAAGAGTAAAGTGGTCAATAAACAACCTTGTGTCACACCCATCGTCGTTGGGAAATCTTCTGAAAAACATTTTCCATTCCAAATTGCAGCTGCTAATACTCCGAATACTTCTCTCTAAGTCCAGCTTGGAATTGAATCCATTTCGAAAGCCTTTTAAAATTAACGCAGTTAACAGTTTGGGCGCAATGTTTAGAAAAGAGATTTGTCTATAGTTTACCGGATTTGTATAATCTGAAGCAAATTTCTTTTTGAAGCGGAAATATTATAGCTCTTTTGAAACTTGGTAGAATATTTTCACTTTCACAAAATCAATTTAACTCATTCGTAAGGGTTTGCTCAAATCCGGTAGTACAATTTCTATAAAATTTGAAAGGAATTGTATCTTCTCCATGGACTTTGTTATTTTTACCATTTTTGATGACTTGAAGTGCTTCTAAGAGGTCGAATGGTCGAATCAAGACCAACATCAATAAAACGATGTTCTGCACACTGGATGGACGTCTTTATAATGATGTCTTTAGATGTTCCATTTCCGAGTTGTCTAAACCTACGTCAGAATTTCCGGGAGGTAGACGTCAATGTCATCAAAAACTACAAATCGTCTCTGAATGTGAAATTCAATATTTGGGTATATATGAACCACGTACCCCTCCACCCTCATTCCATTGCTAAAATAGTTTGACTAATCTTACAGCATGGTGGCATAATAACCTTCTCGAGCTTAATATTCCCAAGCATTCACATTTTCTTGTAAGCGTACTCCACTTCTCCCTAGATGTTATTTTACTAATGACGTATCCGTCCCGCCCAAAATGTATACCTTGAACTTGAACCTCAATAGAAAAATATCAAACACAGCTATATTTCAATAAATAACAATTTTAAGTTGCTGCAAGCAAAACTGTGATGTTGTGTTAAGTAAGCGAAAAGCAATTTGACAAGTAATTTTTGTTCATTTATTCAAAAAATTCGAATAAAACTCAGATGACAAGAGGGGTACAGTTGTGGGGTTTTCCACAGCACTGGTTAGTAATGGCGTCAAAACGTCATCTGTCAAAGTGAAATGTTATCAGTATACTCTGCCATTTAATCATGGAAAGACTTACAAACGATTTCAAATTATTTAAATTTATTATCAAAATTCGTACTCTGTGAAATATATAAAAATCTGCTGTTTTATCGAAAAATTGTGTTCAGCGATGAGGCTCATTTCTGGCTCAACAGATATGTAAATAAGCAAAACTGTCGCATCTGGGGTGATGAACAGCCACATGCCATACAAGAATTACCGATGTATCCCGAAAAAACGATAGTTTGGTGTGGTTTATGGGCTGGTGGCATCATCGGTCCATTTTTCTTCAAAGGCGACCGTGGAAGAAACGTTACCATCAACGGCGAATGATATCGAGTCATGATACGCGACTTTTTTTGCCCCAGTTGGCTGAGTACAACATGGTTGACATGTGGTATCATCAACACGATGCTACATGCCACACAGCTCGTGAAACAATGGGAATCTTGAAGGATAATATTGGTGAGCAGCTTATCTCTCGAAATGGCCCTGTGAGTTGGACGCCAATAGCATGCGATTTAACGCCTCTTGGTTATTCCTTGTGGGGTTATTCGTTAGTCTATATGGACAAGCCGAACACGATTAAAACCTTAAAGGATCACAAAAAACGCGTAATTCATGGAACACGGGCCGAAATGGACCATTTGAAACGGAGCCGCGGACAACATAAATAGACGCTGGCAACATAAAAACGTAAATAGGCCTTTGCCATCGATTACAATAAAAATTTTGAATATTTTATGCAAATTTTTTTTTTCGATTTTTAAAAAACTACGCTTAAAAAATCACCCTTTATAATACATATCTTCAAAACCCGCTTAGCCAATACATTTTGTAGAGCGGACTCAAGTGTGCAGAAAATGTTTATAACTCCATGTGATTTTACTTACCCAACAAAAAGTTACATGGCTCGAAACTAATGAAACAGATTTACATATTTTCTAGCTTCTTACTTAAAACCAATTTTTCTCAAACCCTTTACCCTCTTTACGAGTAATTTTCTTTCTTCAAACAATTGAATATCTTTACTCAACATAAGAATTCTAACGCAGCCATTTTTAGTCGAGCAATTCTTTTACATTTTAATTTGATTAAAATAATCAAACAACAACAGATCCTTAAATTGCAATTAACCATCAAGATAATTTAGAGATGAGTACAAAAATTTCACCGCGCCACCAAAATGCAATACCATTTATGTCTTAAGATTAAAACACAAAACCCCCTCATATATCAATATTATTCAATTAAATGATAATCACCGACATTAAAAATTAAATAACAAACAAACATGCAATTTCCATTAAAACTCAACCACAAACACAGCCAGAAGCAGAGCGTTAAGTCCTCACTGCTACCGCACACACACACACATACACTTCGATATAAAATATTATTTTTTTCATAAATTAACCAACCACACTTCAAATCAAGTACCAGACCATGCATCATGCCCTGATGAAACCATAACCTCAACAATGAACATCATTCTGTACTTCAGCGCTCGTAGTTCGGGGTAAATGAGGAGCCTCATTTTTCCGCTTACTATATTTCGGTAAATAAAATGAAAAAAAAAAAGAGATTACTGCTCACATTCACTAGCAGCAGTCCTGACTTGCCACAGCATCCTTTCGCTGTCATCACAAATCTCAAGATTTGTTTGTTGGCAAACAAATAAAAAAGTGTTATGCCCTTCTCTTCTTCTTCAAAGGGAACTAACACAACAAGAAAAGTTGTTGTTAAAAAAAAAATAAAAAAAATCCTTCGTAATAAGGACAACAAAACAAAAAAAATTAAAAAAGGAGACGCTATCATTGCGATGTCGTCGGGAATATTTTGTATACAGCTGGAGATATTTTTGCTGGAAATCATCACCATGAATCAACAGTCATCGCTTGTGGAACGACGGTTTCAAGTCCTTGAATTATAATTTATTTCTGTTTTTTTTCTCTTTTTTTCTTATCTCTTTTAGCTTTACTTTGGAAAATTGGAATCATGGTTTTCGTATAGTTCAACGTCGTCGGTAGTGGTGGTGTGTTGTTTTTTTTTGTGAGACCTCTTTGTGTATTGAAATCGAAATCACTTGTGACGTGGTGTCGTCTGAGGATGACATTTAACACTATTTCTGGAAGGCACAAATCTTCGGGGTCTGCTAGGGTCAATCTATTTTCAGATCTTTTGTTTGTGGTGCTTTAGAAAGGGCAAATATGTACTATACATCGATTGTACTTCATAGACATAGAAGGACTTTGCGGATTGCAGCTTGTTTTGGTTGTTATCAGTATATATTGTTAACTTTGGGAGAAACAAATCTTCTCCCTTTGCCCAGTCCAACTATAACCCTGCTCTTAGAGAAGGAGAACTATTTAAATTAGAAGAACGAATGCTAAATGTATTGCAGAAATCTTTTATTACCTTTCGCAAAAGTTTAACAAATGCGGAGCAACCGCCCAACAACCGCACTTGAGGCCATTGTTGGGCACTCTTGTGACATCGATCTTCATTAAAGAGACAGCTGCTAGATGCGCTATTAAGCTGCACTTGAATATAAGTTTAATCCGGTAGACCATGTGGGTCACCTGAAAATATTTAAACAAATCCCAAACATGGACATGTTCTACTGCATCCCTGATATTATGGTTAGGGAGTACATGTTTGGGAATCTATTCGAAGTTTAAATAGTAGAACGTTCTTAAAAGGAAAATCGTGTTCCGGAACTAGATCCCGAGAAGTCTGATCGACGTCTACACCGACTGATCAAAATTGGAATCTGGAGTTAGAGCAGGTGTCTTTGGACCTAACACCAAAGCAAAGTCTCGATACCCATTGGAATGAGTCCCACATCTTCTCGGATAATCAAGCAGCACTACAACATTTATCATCTAACACTGTAAATTCTGTGGCAGTGATTTGTTGCAACGACGCCTTGCAAATCCTAGCCAAATACAACTAGGTCAAACTTGGATGAGTACCTGGCCACAAAGTTATTGCAGGCAACGAATCTGCAGACGAGCAGAACCAGAACACTACTCCAGAGTCAATTGGGCTGCTGCTTTAAGGCTAATTAACGATTGCGAATAACAACTTCGTCCGTACCACTGGGAAAGTGTTCCGGCTTAAGACAATCCGAAAGATTCATTAAGCCCTATTGAGATATTGATTGAGATATTATCTTAACAAAATGAACTTAGAGACCGAAGTTTTGTCTAGAGGATGATGAAACTTTGGTGCATATCCTCTGTGAATGTGAGGTCCTTCATTGGTTAAGACAAAGGATCTTCAATAAAGACTTCCGTACATCAGAAGAATTCAGAAACTCTGCAACTAAGTACGTTGTGACATTCACAAGGGAAGTCACTCGTCTCTTAGTCTAACATCCCCTTTTTGATACAATAGTCGTTTGAGCACTCAGTGTCTGCCATCTGGGCAGGGAGGAAAAAAAAAATAAGACCTGTCACGAGAAGCTTCTTTGCGAATTGACTTTTGTAATCGGTATTTAACTGTGGGAAGCCACCCTCCATTCATGTCAAACAATTTATCTTCGCACATATAATGTTTGAAGAAACTAGGCTGTAGCCAATACAGGACATGGGCCGTTTACGCCTTATTTTTATTTATTATTTTCAATCTCTGCGCTTATCTGCGGACCAAGTCAAATTATTCATTAAGGAGTTATCTGTATGCATGCATGATTCACGGGAAGACAGAAAGAAGAACCCGAAAACGGGGCTAAATAAATGTAGGCTTGTCAGATGTGGCGATTTGAAGTTGCATTTGGCGACACATAAATCAGTTTGGCGAAGAAACCCCAAAATGGCGGTAATTTTAGCTTTTGCCGATTTTAATTTTTTTAACCGAAATCCTCATAACTTAATGCAACTGCGACCCCATTCAAAAAGTCTACCTATTAGCTTGATTCCACCCAAAAACTGACAAGTTGATTTCCGTCAATTGGTCAAATGAAGTTTTAAAGTTCTGGAAAAAGGTATACATAACGGCAAATGTCTTAGGACAAAAAGAGTTTCTGGAGCTTGGGGAAATTGCTTAAGTGCGTTTTTTTGTCTGGGAATGCAAATTGAGGTATTAGATGTAATAATGTGCGTAAGCATTTATTTAATTATAATTTTGAACCGAAAGCTTTCGGCGGTCAATGTTAAACTGTATAAAAAAGATCCGGGCCGGTTTCCATTAAGCAACATTTTTGTTATTTTTCTTTGTGCTTCAAATGTGGGCTAAATAACACACAATACATTTTTTTTGAGCAAATGAAGAAAAAATAAATATTAAATTTTTTTTATATGTTAAAAATTTTATATCGGCCAGGCTCTCCCCTTTTATTGTGTATGGTAGCAGACTCACTGCTAACGGTTTTCAATCCTCCTGAGAAGAACACTCAATTTTGTGCGGATGATGTCGCCGTTCTTTCTGTCTTTCTGTTTCAAACTTAGGGGCAATCTGCTTTGAGTCGCGGAGATACCTAGATTTGATCTATGTTTGTTGCATTTGAAATGGGCTTTTAGTGAATCGTCTTAAACCTAAGGTTGTTCTCTTTACGAGATGAAAGTCAATGGTCTGAATCAACTCGTTCTTAAATGTATCACCATCCCGATCTCCGATGATATTTGAGAAATATCCCCGACAGAAAACATCTATGGTAAAAGCGTGTTGAATCGAAAACCGATAAAGCCCTGTCGACTTTCTGGTAGTGTGGAGGCGATTTTGACAAGACAAAGGGCTAATTTTTACAAAAGTTTTGGGTTGGATTTATAGGGTCTATATGAAACAGGCTTTCGACGAAACGTGTTCATACCTCTTCTGTCAAAGAAAAAAAAAAAAAAAAAGGAATGTCTCGGCTGCACAGGAGCCTCCCCATCCCGCCAGGCTCTGCTCTAGATGCTTTCATGAATCCTTCCCCAGTCGGTACCATGTGCATTTTAATTTTGAATCCTTCTACACCTTCTGCGACAAAACTACCACGTCAACTTTTCTCAGTTAGAGGAATGGCTTTGGTCAGACTCTGAACGATGAAAGATGGCTCACAGATGGCGCCAAATTGGGCATCTCCGATGAGCTTGCTAGACAAAGTTCAGAAGAGGTTTTCTTAGGATCCGAACCTGGGTTGGGTCTTCCTGCATCTGTAGTCATGTCTTCCATTGATGCATGGGTCTCTTGTGAACACAAGATTCGGTGGCGCGACAGCGATGGATGCAGAAGGCAGACCAACAAATCCAGATCAAGTAATTTGAATTCTTTATTTTGCATGATAATATTATTTTTGCGACTCCATTGCCTAAGTTTGTCTTCCATATTTCGTGTTCTTTGAAAATGAGATAAATGCTCATGTGCTAGATATTTCTTTTACGACACTGGTCATCTCCATTTGCGGGTTATTCCGTTTTTCATTCAACTTCTCTAACGCCAGCCGTGAAAAACCAGCATCCCCACGTGATGCTGGTTGTTCTATGAACTAACCACTAAATCCCATGACCAGTCCACACTATGCATAGAATAAGTACCTCCTACTAAACGCAATCGCGAACAAAAAACTGAACTTCATCGAAATAACCCATTTATGAGTATCACACTATAGAACTTTGCATCAGACTTTTTCTTTTACACAGCTACCGAGGACGGTCAGGTCAGCACACGTACATATCGACGTCAGTATGTAGGTGGTATCTAACCTATAATAACTCTCTAGGGTAGCTTGGTTTTTTGGTTGTATCGCATATTTCATTTACATGCTCCACTTACAGCAACGATATTCAAATGCAATCCAACAGAATCAGCAGTGCCATAGAAATTGCTTTAAATGCATTTTAGCATTTTCACAAAATTACCACACAAAGGGACCTTCGGCCAAACCCGTTCAGTGTTCTTTTTGTATCTCTTTCTCTCTCTCAGTAGGATGATGATGAAAGTATTTGTACCCGCCTATACGTTTTTATGTCCTGCTAACGACTACAACTGGCTGAGAAATGTTCGTTGGTTTGGTTTGATTTAATCACTTGCTCAACTTTTGGCCTGACCTCACAGTTGGGCCAGTGTTGCTGCAGCTTAGGACTAGGATTTGTGCAATGCAGTTGAGTTCAGCTGCAGTCCTTTGATCTGCATGTTGGTGATGCATTTAAATGCACTTATTTGTTCCTTAGTTACGAATTTTATCAACGTAATTGCAATGCGTAGCTAGATGGATTTGTAGTGTTTTTTTTTGGGTAGGTATGTAGTGGACTTACCCGGCTTGAACAGACAGTCTCGATACGATAAGCCGAATTCGAATTTCGAATTGTTTTTGCAGACTTTTGTTGATGATGTGAACGCTGGAAATACAGTATGTGCCACAGGGGGAGTTGGCCTACTGTATTTAGTTGTGCGATGAATCTTTTTCTCCATACCTCATCAATACAAACTTTGAATGAGTGTGGTTGTGCAAGAAATGTCAAGTCTGGCTTTTGCTTTGAAAGAAACAAAGTGTCTGTGGTTCATGATCTAGTGTCATATAGCAATTTTCTTAAAAGACTCTTGGCACTAAAATGAGTCTTTCTAGATCCCTATGAGATTTTACGTCAATTTACTGTAAAAATTCGAAACAATTTCCCCAGAGCATGGTTGTTTTCAAAACTTAAAAATGTTGCTGCAGTCTTCTAATGCTACAATCTTGTATGACCGCTACGGACCAGGAAATTCTCATACAAAACGTTTCACCGAAGTAAGCTCATTGTAGCTAAAAATTCTCGCACAGGAACGGGATCTGGCATGCTTCCTCTTCTCACTATCTTTTTGTCCGAATTGGGTTTTCAGACCTTGTGTCCCTATGATTAGAGCCATCGTTAGCACGCCTTTTCTTCTTATATTTTCGAGGAATATTTTCTTAAGTGCTCACTATACCCATTTTATGATCACTTCAGAGATCACAGCATTCGCTCAAGTCCAAATGCACTGGCGAAATAGAGGCTCTGCATGCAAAATGCATTATATCATTCTGCGACAGTCCAGACGTTGTTAAGTATAATTTAGCCTCGACAAAATGAATTCCGGCCCGTTTGAACCCCCGAACATTTTGAGAAGGATCGACGCTGGTGCAGTGGCTTAACCAGAATTTACACGTACAACTCTACATCCGCATAATCTACAATTTTAACGAATAGTTTGGTCTGCTAGAATTGCTTCCGTTCGGCAGTGGCTGATATAAGTAGGATTAGTACCTTAAAGTGCAGTGCCTTAGTGCGTTGAACCACTAAGCGGGGGGTTGATGGTTCAAATCCCCGCTCGTACCACTTTAAAGTTTTTATTTGCTGCCCCACCTATTGCGAACGTCTGACAAACATCCAAGAGTAAGAAATGTCACGAGAAGCTTCTCAAAAATAATCGTGTCAAAAATATAACTTCGCACTTCGGTTGGAGAAGCTAGGCTTTAGGTCCTGTATGGGCCGTTTACGTTTAATATGTATATTTTTACTATACTTCGAGCATTTGCAATTTTCCGGTGTACTTTTAAATATAAATTTTTCTTTAAATAATTTGGGCTATGAAGGTTGGTCACCATGAATCAAAGATATACCTATTTTGAATTCCCGGACTAGCAAAACTATCTTGATCTATTAATGAATCTAATGAGGTCTGTCGTCCAGAGAGGCTTTGCAGCTCTATTCTCAATGAATAGTGCTTGTCATAAAAGGGTAGTCCAACAAGGGGATATAACACAAAACGAACACCCTGGTGAGCCTAACAACACTTTGCAAGTGCAGCGAGTCTGCAGACTGTAGATAGACAGGTCTGGAGATGGCCGGTGTCGTTCAAAAATCATCAGCATTTGATTAATTTTAGTGTTTTTTCCTAAACAAGTAGGCCTGCCAAAACTTTTTGGAATTTTAAGCGGCAAACCTCCCTAACGGACTAGTAGAGCATGTGAGATAGTTTTGATGCATTATTCGTGCTCATCAAGGTGTAGGCGAATTTCATCTCCAGCCCTGGAGTTTCTCTAAAGCCATTACCATTTATAAGGCTTTAAGCAAGGTTTCCATCACTGATGCAGTTTCACGTTAACCAGGATTGGGGTCAATTCTTTACTATAGATACAATTGCTAGAGTTTCTCAATTTTTTTTAAGCCTTACTCCTTGTGACCCCCGCCGTTAATGAAGCTCTGTGCTGTGTTCAACTATATGTTTGTAAGTCCAAATCATAGCGCATTTGATCAGCCTCTTGTTTCCCTCCAAAGTTTTAGGTTCCCCAGCAGAGTTGTGCAGGGTAATAACAGTTTTCGCGTTAATCAGATTGGAGGTTATCGCTTTTAGGGCCGGTGGAATGTCCACCAATATGTCTTTGATCTGTCCTGTTCTGAAAAATGTCAAACCTGCCTTTCAGGTATTGGGACTTAGAAGGTTTTCTCATCTTATGTCCGGAAAATTTACGGAAACAAGTCTATTCATTTGATTTCCCGATGACATATTCAAATAGAGTTGAACTCGCCTGAGGTATAACTTGCTACTTGGCTTGGTTTGCTCCATGGTAATATGTTTTCTTAGTCAATGCTCTTTTAGCCGGCATACTTTTACTTGATTTTGCTTCTGTTAGGTTTCTAATTGTATCGCGCGAGTTACATATTTAATATTCGTCGCGGTCCCCTTCAAGTACATATATTATTTATGACTATCATTAGAGGCTAAGATGATTTAGCAATATCCGTTCGTCCATATCTACTTTTGAGGCGTTTAAATTAGGAAGCCGAAATAAAGTGTACTATTTTTGAACTATCGTGAGTAGACACGACTTGCTATATAAGGGCACTACTCACTGGAGGCCTTGTCCGATAGCAGCCCATTCGGCCTGCCTTTACCATTGGCCAAGTAGAGTTACCATTATTGTTGTGTGCCAATAAGTGGCAATTGAATCCTTCCCTCATTCAATTTCTTTTAAATAATCAATTTCCAAAGCTCCTATCCCTGTCAACCACACTGTCCTGCTCATCATGCAAAACAATTTTTCTCTACACATGACTTAGAAACGCTGCCGCAACAAACAATTCCTTGTGTTTTATTTCAATTCGACTGGCGCTTGGACAAATCATCTCAATTTACCCCTTCCAGTCTGTATAGACCCAACTCATCCCTATATCCTATAGTTATGCATTTCATCCGAAACGCACACACACGCAAGCACGCATTTGGATAACCATTCAAGCACGCAATGCACCCCGAAATAGAGCATAAATCTAATTGAGATTCATTCAGTGTGAGTCACAACAACCAGTGTCGGTTTGGTTTTAACCAGGACGTTCCTCGTCGTCGGCGTGTTGTTGATATCAGCTACCACTGTACATTATAACCGGGCTATTGTTGTTTTTGTAATAGTTTGTGGTGGCGGTGGTCAAGGCTTGCAAATTTTTTGCATGTTCCGTCTTCTGTTGGCTTCGTCATCATCATCATCGTCGTCGTCGTCGTCGTGGAAGTAGTCCTGATCGGCTGAAGAGCAACTAAATTAAATGGGCCTCTATGAATTTGTTCTCATCTACAAGTATGGAGGGTGGCAAGGGGTGAACATGTATACGCGTGTAAATTGCAATTCGTCTAGATGAGACTTTGTTCTCATTTTAACATGGAAATTGGCCTGGGCTTAAGTTTAACTCTTTGTATTTATATCGCCATCGGGTGTGGTGTTGGTGGTGGTGGTGACTCCGACTACGCAGCACACATCCATTAATGTGAACCTACAACTTGTTCTACTAATGGTATCCATTAGTCCGGCCTAGGCCATGGCCATGGCAACTATATGGACAAAACCGACAAAACACCAGGACCAGAAAGTAGCAAAAAAAGGATTCACGCGTCCTGATGATAGAAGACAGCACAATTTGCCTTTCAGCTATAAATTTACAAATTTTCAGAGTGAATTGGCGACCGCTTTCTCGTATCCTATAGAAATGCATTGATACCAACGGAGGCAACATCCTGGAAAATAATTATGTAGCCATTTTCAGAGAAAAGGAGATTGCAGGGATATGTGAAACAGTTTACCGACAATGAGTGCAAAGCAGTGTTTCAATTGGCAAAAGGCACTAGATGTACCTATGGTATTTGTGGTTGCTGGAGGATATTTTGGGATTAGAATTAATAGAAGAAGAAATGAGAAACATGCACGATAATGCTGTGGGAATTGCTCAAGGACTGCAAATCTTTGCAAAGCTTTTTACTTTACCTTAAAAGTTCGCAAAAGCTTTCGAAGGCATAAAAAAGATAATGCTGCATTTCCACCAAAAGATAAACCGAGATTAAAGGCAAAAGATTAACAATAAATCTTTACAACGTTTTCACCGAACAAAACGGAGATGAACATAGGGATTTTCTCTCAACACGCTCTCTGACTCTCAAATTTGCGCACAAAATGTCCAACATCTGGTTGTCAAATTGCTTCCTCGCTCTCAATTCTTAGCAACCAATTTCGCTTTTGACATATTCAGGTATAAAAAATTGGTATTTAGTGTGTTCATAAACCGATTCTTACATGTAAACCAAGTTTCTTTGAAGATTATTTTTTAATCTTGTGTTTAGCAGATCAAAATTTGTATGGTAAATCTTTAGATTTAAGGTAGATTAAGGGCAAAGGATTACAACCTTCACAAGATATGTAGAAACTACCCTCCTTTATAAGTTACATAATCATATAAAGCTGTTTGTCACGCCTACTTTTTGTGGGCTTTTTTCACTAAAACGGTATTTTCTTGGAAGATTTTTATAGAAACCGAAGAAAAATGTTTAACAATATATTTAGCCAATATATCGCCCATATAAAGTTTTTGCCACGCCCACTGCAATTTAATTTTTAAATTTTCTTATTAATGAAATAAAATGGTATCCATCATCTTCTTAATTCTTTTTTCATTGCGGCATATAGGGATATGGTTAGGGTATCATACTATTTGCCCCAAGCGGACTGAAGCCTTTCTTATGTTTATATATAATTTGATTTAAAATTTATGTTAGGGTACAATGAGGTTGACAAAAGGCCATATGTTTTAAAAACTACCATTTAAAATTTGTCCTTTGGAATGGTATTTCAATTTCTTTGTGATAAAATCACTTCTATTGAAATTGGTCACTTTTAGTACAACGCGGCAAGAAAAATCATATCCGATGAACGGTGTATGTCCTAATCTGTAAATTTTTTTTTTATTTCAGAATTGACGAGTCCAGTGCAGTTGACGAAGATAGTGATAGAGAAGCCAGGTATACTGATGGATTGTAAGCTCAGCCAACAGCATTAAAATGTTTCTCAAATTAAGCAAAGTATTTATTTCAGCTTCAACTTTGGTGTTAAGTTTGGACCACCTCATGGACATCATGGGCCACAAAATCGTTGGGCACCATGTTATAGCATGCACGATCCTGGCTTTGGACATGGTTCAAGACTGAAAACCAACCATCCAAAGGGATGAACACATTTTCTAAGGTTTTTCCTTTTATAGCAAAAGTATAAAAAACTTCTTCGGTTTTAAGAAGTGCAGCAATGCGATTGATGACACGCAAAGCTTCATCATGGACGCAAAACTACAATTGCCAGAAGTCGCGCCATACCGTCAGCCACTCCAGCTGCCACAGAATCTCGTCTACGAATCCCGTGATAGCAGCTTAAAGTTGTTTTTAACTTATAAAGAGGGATCGTACCAAGAATAGCGTAAGTCCGAAAATGCCTTTAAGGCTTACCGCCTCATTTAATCATTCGTGTCGCTTTTTCAGGAGTGGTTCTCATCGTCCGAAGAATACATGGAAGCGCCCAGTATCTATTCGCTCTACTTTGAGGAGTACATCGACGTCACAATTAATAAGTCGCCTTAGCCGACACTCTGTGCCACCTGGTCGGGGATTAATCTTAAAACCTTTGATGGAACCATTTTCATGTTAGACCAGCGCTGAGGCTTTCGGATGCAATTTTAATTCCTCATACTCTTTCCATTATCCTGTTCGCATACTTTGGTCTCGGATAAAATTGAGGGTACGTTCGATGTCATCCTGAAAGCATGTCCCTTCGGATCCGGCTACAACTGTCCGCATTCGTTGCAAATCTTTTGCCAATCAAATGTGTACACTTTCGGTGCTGCCTTAACCGAGTGAGAGATTCAAATTTACCTTACATCCACTTCCACAAATGGCACCATCAAGCTGTCCACCCCGCAAAAGGCTCTGCCGATTCCCGTTCAAGTGAAGGGAATGAAGGTGCTACCTGTGGCCCAGCATCTGCGTATCGATTTGGATTCGTTTGGCTTGTCATTACTGTGGGATAAGAATCAATATATTGCTATTCAGGTTGGCGCGGGTCTCTGGAGCGTACAGGTGGCATATGCCGCTCATTGGATGGAGATTATCGAAATGATTTCAACTCAAAGGATGGCGCTTTGCTGAAGACGGGCAAGGCATTTGCTGACTCGTGGAAGGTGCCGAACGAGTCGTCGCTGTGTTTCATGGACAATAGCGGTCAGGTTGACTTGTCCAAACAGTGTGAACCGAAGCAGCAACTGAAGGCGATCGAGATTTGTGAGCAATTGCTGACGAATACAAAGCTCACCGAGTGTCTTAAGGTGAGTTGTTCCGGTGGTGATAGAATGTGCTAATCGTTTTTCTCGTTGTTAGCCATTCAACATGAATGCACTGATGAAGTCGTGCGTCATTGATTATTGCAACTGTGCCAACAAGGATCAACCGGAGCTGTGCATTTGTGATTCCATCGCGATGTTGGCCAAAGAGTGCGAATTCCGCGGCATAAAATTGAAGCATGGATGGAGGAACTTGCAAGTTTGTCGTAAGTTAAAGATCGTTTTATACGAGGTGGTTCGACAATTAATTGTTAGTTGTAGCTACAACCAACCACTTTGCGTTATAAATTTTTTTTGTTTTTTTATTTTTAGAATTTCATGAAAGACTAGGCGACCAGGCACACTTGTACAACATCTACAAAGCTGGCGTATCTTCTGTTATCGAAATACTTCCATTAAAAATCCAAATCAAATGGGACGAAGGTACACGCATCTATGTGAAGCTCGGCAAGGATTGGAAGGGCAAAGGAAACGGTCTGTGTGGCAATTACAATGACAATGCGAACGATGCTATGAAAACCGCATCACAAAGACTCGAAACGAGTCCGTTCCTCTTTGGCCACTCATGGAAATTGCAGGATTTCTGTGCGGCACCAACTCAACAAATCGATGCATGTAAAGAGCATCCCCAGAGAGAGACGTGGGCTCAACTCAAGTGCGGAATTCTCAAGTCGGCAATGTTCAAGGTATGTGTGTGTTTTCAAATTGCATTAAAATTTCCACAGAACTTTCGCATTCGAGTGATAATTAATAATTTCGCTTGACTCACACATGTGTGAAGTACCTGTCGAAAAATATCTGAAACATTGCATCTTCGATACGTGTGCCTGTGACCAGGGTGGCTACAGTGAGTGTTCGTGCACAGCAATTGGTGCATATGCTCACTTGTGTTCGCAGAAGGGAATCAACGTTGGCGTAAACCACATTTGTGTCGTAAGGAGTTGATGACAGTCTTTTTGGTCCTTTGAAGTTAAATTTTCTATCAAAAAAAAAAATTACAGCTATGCAATGCGACCCACACTGTTAAATTAACTCCAGACTCCAGCTATCATTTTGTAATTTTATTGTCGTTTTCATTGCCTCTGATGCAATGAATTTTTTTGGTTTTAAAAACTGAAACAATTCAAAATAAATTTAGATAGATTTGAAATTTCGAGCTGAAAAACTGATTTCATTTATAAGTCGTTGATGTGGAACTCATATGGAAAGTAAAATACCGACACAAAAACGACAATTAAATGACTCGTCTCAAAAACGAGAGCTGTCGTTAAATATAAACGCCAAGTAGAATAAGGGTGTAAACTTTTGCCACTTTGTGTTTGCAAACTCAAAAGCAATCCGATCCCTTTTACATATTTTGATGTAACGTTGTTCAGTAAGCCGCGAGTTTGGCCTTTTTACGAAAATATAATTGATCAATTTTTAACAGCAATAGAAAGTTGAAACCGTGTTATTAATGGATAGGCAGACAACATCTTGTTTTCTTTTTTTACCTTTTTTTCATTTGGCCAAAGACTGACAAAAGCTTCAAAAGCTGGCAAAATATCAACATAAATGCAATGTGAGTAAGATGAGGACTTGAAATTGAATTGTCACAAAAGTTAACCCTTTCGCTTATTGAGTTTGCGGATTTGCCAATAAAATCAGTGAATTTTTTTAAGATTTTTTTTTTCTGAACCTTCCACACTTCGCGTTTTTAATTTGGGTAACTTCTGCTGCTCCTTTCCTTTTTTCAATCACTGCCCCAAATATTGCAAAAGTCTCTTATAAAATCCGTAGAGCGTCACGAGAACGAGGAGTTTGAGGATGCCATCTCGAAAAAAGCTCTCGAAAATTGGATAAATGGTTTTCGAGTTACGGAAGGACAAATATGCGTTGCATTTTTTAAAGTTCAAACTAAATGGATTTCTTATCCGCATTAGAATATCATTGAAATCATATTTTTCAAATTCGATTCGCCTAGTCTGTCAGCAGCACCGTCAATTCAGCAACTCATATCGGCAGCTTTCATAGATATCGGTGTTTATGAAATGATGTGCCTGCTAGTGTTGACCCATGCTCCGCGCACTTGGTATCTGCTCAAGATGAAAAGATAGTTTGCCGCGAAATTCGTAAGTCCAGGAAAAATTGATCTACAGTCGATCTGCCTGGTCGAAATTCGCACTTATACATGTGAATGTCGCAGAAGGGTTTGAGACGTTCACCGGGTACGTTTGTTAGGAACTTATATCCCTTAACTTAGGATTATCAGGGATGCCTCTATAGTTTTTGGAAGACATACTTAGACTTTCTTGTTCATGATATAGATATAGAGCTAATGTCGGGGATATTTTTTTCAATCCATGCTTGATTGAGGGTTCGGTGCATGTGCGCTACCAAAACAATCGACAGTAGCCCTGATTGTTCTTAAGCCATTTTATAGCTGAGCCAACCAATACCGGGAGGTAAGACTAGCCCTATCACTGTAAGCGTTATGTACTTTTCCATAGCGTTACCAAGAAATACTCTGCGTTCAACGATGGTCACAATATTACACGCACCAAGTCTATTCTCATATTCGAACAGTATCTGCCAACTCCAGAGCTTGAACTTGGCTACTACACAGTCGAACAGTGTGCAGAATTCGTGTGTACTCCCGAATAACCGACAAACACCATCAATAATGTGTCCTTCTCATGCACCCTACCCGGACGCTGTTATCACCATTATGCCAAATTTGCATCTCAAATTCAATGGATTCATCTACACTCCACAACAGTGGGAGAAGTCGCCACTCGCGAAGACAGTGTTCATTATCTCACAGCCAGGCAACACCATATTGGTGGTGTCCCGTTTGCACGGCTTCTGGGCGTCATATGATGAAATCGGTGGCATTAGAATCGGTGTATCGGCGAAATTCATAAAAACTGTCGACGGTCTTTGTGGTTACTTCAATGGCAACCCAGACGACGATAAACGACTGCCTGATGGAACCACAGCGACTAGCACAAGTAAATTCGGTGAGAGTTGGTATGACAAGGAGACTCCCAAGGATCAGTGTTATCCACAAATCTGTCCCTTGGCCATTCAAAAGAAAGCAGTGGTCTTGTGTAATTCCATCAAGTGAGTATTGTATTATATTTCCCAAATTAATCCAAGTGCATGAGATCGTTTCCACTACTCCCCTAAGACATACTTCATTCCTGAAAATGTGTTCGAAATGCATCGAGACCACTTGTGAATGCCTAAAGGCGAAAAAGGCATGTAAATGTTCGATACTGCAAGGATTCGTTAAACAGCGCTTCGCTGCAAATCCGCATATTCAACGTATGTTTTTTGTTTTGTAGAGATATCCTGTCCTGCACCATTGGTACACTCGGATTGCTGTAAGCCGTCGTTGTCAACCACCGTGCGATAATATGAATGGAGACGACTGTCCCTTCTACCGGATGTTTGTTTCAGTGACCTGAAGGTACATTGAGCAAGGATGATGGGTGCATACCAATTAACGAATGCAAGGACTGTATTTGCGACTCGTTCGGCGCATGCAAATATCTTACATACGATAGAAAGAATTTCACTTTTAACGGCAACTGTACGTATTTGCTTTCGCGAGATATTGTCCTGCCCGGAGTGCATACGTACCAGGTGAGATTTGTTTTCTTATGCAATTTTTCGATATTGAGTTGTTGGTATGTGTTTTGTTTGTGTTTGTGGAAGTTGTTGGCGTAGCTGACAGGGAGATGCGCAGGGCCCAATTTTGGGTTATTTCCATAGATGTATAAAAAAAAATCTCGGCGAATGAAAGTTTATTTGGATGTTTTCATAATATACGTTTTGTCGGCTTGGATTTCTTTCAACGAGCGGAAGGCAAAGTGACACACGTTTTACGTATCGATGTTTTATTATTACTTGCAAAGCGATAAATTCATTCATTAAGAAGATGATAGATAAGGGTATATTAATTTTGACACATAGTTTGTAACACCCCTTAATATTCGTCGAAGACCCATAAAAGTGTATATATTTATGATCAGGAGCAAATTCTAAGACTATCTAGCAATGTCCGTCCGTACGCAATTTTTATGCCTTTAAAATTGAGCTAAGAAGCTGACATTTGGACCACATATTCCCTAGGGCTCCGAATTGGTTAAATGTAATCATTTTTTGAATACGCCCACTGCCATGCCCACAATTTAGAAAAAACAACGTTCACAAGATATGTAGGCACTGCTCTCCTTTATAAGTTTGTCATATAAAGTTTTTTGCCACGCCTACTTTTTGTGGGCGTTTTTTACTAAAATGCTGTTTTCTTCGAAAATTTTCATAGAAAGCGAAAAAAAAATGGTTTACAAGATATTTACCCAATATTTTTTCCAGCATATCGCCCATACAAAGTTTTTGGCCGCGCCTACTTTTTGGGGGCGTTTCCTTTTTCCCTCAGGTCTACGTCACTATGGATGACTGCAAGAAACTAGGACACGTAGCCGAAAGCGCTAATACCAGCTGTCCCAATGCTCTGCACATTTTACACGGCGAGCACATAATTCATTCTACATTCAACGTGTTGTAGCCGACAAATCCGTCCAAGTCCTTATCGATATGCCAGCAGGATATGTGTAAGCCCGACAATATTCAGAAGGGTGCCTGTAACGCGCTGGCAGCCTATGCGGGCAGACTGCACCCGATGGCTGCCCGAAGTTCATTTGTGGTACGAAAAAAATGATTAACAGAGGCTTAAGTGTAATTTTAATATCCGTTTCATCTTTTTAGAATGTAGACCGATCTCAAAATGTGAGCCATTCGCCGAGTCCATTCCTCTCAAATTGGGAGAGAACATTATCCAGGACAACTCTGGTTGCTGTCCCATTCAAAAAGTCATCTGCGACCAAAATACCACGAAATTGGTCACGAAATGTCAAAATGAATTCTTTAACTACAATGTCATCACTAATATCGGGGACTGTTGCCCGGTTGTTGTGTGCAGTAAGTTCAACTCACTTACATTTTTTGGACTGCAGTTAGCATTTGTTTTCTCTTCTAGCTCCACCTAAGGACGCATGTATTGTTCAAATCAGCGAAATTGCAACCCGAAAGCTAAATGCATCACAAACTGTCCGAAAGGTTTCGAGTATCAAAACTTGGATACAACCAAGTGCTGCGGAACTTGCGTCCAAACAAAATGTGTCTTCGAGGAGAAACTCTATGTGCCCGGCGACGAATGGCACAGTGAGGACAATATTGTACCACGTACTCGTGCGTTGATGCCCTCGGTCAAATTCTAGTCAGCTCATCGAAGGAGGTCTGCTTAGATGTTAGCGATTGTCCAGAAGAGCAGCTCGAAGTCAAAGGTTGCTGCAAAATCTGTAGACCTGTTCCGGAGAGTCAAAGTAAGTTTATCTTTTATTAAAGTGTTAAAAATTACAGAATTTTCTTTTATCTTAAACAGAGAACAGTCTACCAACATCGCTTTCTGAGAGTGAAACGACGAACCTGGTTATATTTTGCAAGCCCGGACATGGTGTCTGTGTCAACAAGGAACCAATTCTTGGCTTCACCGAATGCTACGGTTCTTGTCAATCGGGATCTAAGTACAATGTGGAGTCGTTTGGACAGGATAAGGTGTGCTTCTGTTGTTCAATTGAAGGATATAAGACAATATCTATTCGTCTGACCTGTGAGGATGGTCTTAAAATTTTCAAAGACGTAAGCTTAGTGGCTTCATAGCAATTAAAATGGACTGATTTTGGTTTATTTTGTTTTCCCTCCTCATGCGGTTGCAATGCATGTTCGGACCAGCGAAGATTTCGGACCAATGATTGATGTCCGAATGAAGACACTGAAGCCGATTAAGCGGTTGCCTTGATGAGATGACGTCAGTGAAATGTGATGTTGAACCAAATTGCAATTTTTAGATTTTTAATAAAGATTATGAATAAAAATTGTGGATTTAGTGTCAGTTTTTCTTTGGCAAGATTGGAACCACGATTGGAAATATGCGTGTTGTTGAGCTTATCGGTCTCTTTTCTTACTGAAAGTTTAAATATCATTCATTCCATTTGCATCTAATTTTTTCGGCTGGAAGTGACGCGCATAGGGAGTTCAGAGTAGTCTTGCCGGTATCTTAGCAAGTCGTTTTCTAAGTGTCGTTTTATAGAGTAAGTTAAACTATCATGGAGCACGCAGCCGCTCGGACGTGGGTATATTGATTGAATCCATGCTGCACATTAGCAATGCAAAATGCTGTTTGTTTCTAACGTAGCCCACGAGGTGATTATATTCTCTAAAACTGCCTAACAGCATTCGAGACAAATCATGGAAAATTAGAAAGTACCGCGGAGACTGCAGCATAACATATCAATCTACTAAAGTACCTGACCTGCCGGATGAGTCAGTAGGCAGGTGCAAGTCTGGTTGAAGTTCTGAAGATGAAGTATTTTCAATAAACCTTATGGCGCATCACACTTTCATTGAGCTTTAACAGACACGTGTGCGGCCTAAACCTAAGCATAAAACGGTCATCCTTTTTTGATGCGGTACCTATTGAAGAAGGTATCTACAATACACAGACATCCAGTATGGGAATCAGCAGTTCGGGAGTAAGTCGAATTGACTTATTGGTAGCAGAAATCAAATACGTCTGCGAGAGAAAATCGGGTTCAGAAACCCAAACAGCCATTTTTCAAATAAAGTTACTTGTCATGACCACGTCACAAGCCCTTGGCACTTTTAAGTTAGAGGAAGAGGAAGGTACTACCGTGATAGAAAAAAACCCGGTGGGTTAATCTTTTACCCTTTAAACTTCTTAAACAGAGATAATCTTTTCAAGAAGCACATACCGAGGAGGAGGAATGTGGGAAGACCGCACTGTTTATAGAAGCATTGAAGATGGCGACTTGAGTATATTCTTGATCGGCATAGTGAATGGAAAATAATCTGTTTGGAATAACGTGATTTCGCTATAAAATATATGTAAATGAGGTCAGATGACACTATGTGAATGACACCGAGAATGAAAAATTGATAATCAAATAATATGTAATCTTACTCGGTTTATATGCAATGCATAGACGTCTTGTGCGACTTTAAAACTTTCCCAAATGACATAGAGACCAGCGTAATGACGTTAGGGGGGAAGACAGAACTAGTAGGACCATGAAGAAAGCATCGTCTTGTTTAAGTTGCTTATATGATAAGCAACCGTTTCTCAAATAGACACGAAGTTATCACTAGGTTAGGTTAGGCTAGGTTGAAGTGGCAGTCGGATAGAAGTCCGAGACATTTAGACCTATGTAAGGTCCATTGCGATACTACGTGGACCTGAAGTTCCAGCCTACTCGTTGAACGATTTTGATCTGCTTATAAGGAGACTGAAGAGATATTTTGGGTCGGTCAAGTTTCTATCATTAACATACTATTATTAAAATACTGAGAGTATTCAGAATTGCAGAGTCGCCGATTTCATTATCGGCCCATTGAAAAATAATTATCCAGGGGTATTAAATGGAACAGAATGTCCAATGCAGTTGAGGGAGTGGCACGCCACTTATGAATAAACAAGCTGATCCTTGGAACTTGCTTAGTTTGTCGCGATTAATCTCTTTCTCTAAGGCAGCCCACCTGACAATCGGTAAGTATGTTAGTGTCGGTTTTACAGCCGAGATTTATTGCTATTGTGAGTGAGTGGATTCGGGGTTGATGGCTAACGTATCTTTCCAAACTCTTTCTTGTATGTTCGATTTTCAGCTAGGCTTCCTATCCAAAATGAGACGTAGTATTTGGCTTCATCAGCGATGACGTAGCTGGTACCCATGACTTAAAAGGGGTCGACCTGTGACATTTTGTATTTCCTAGTTCAGTTTTGTGGGGGTTGACGCATAGACTACAACAGTAAGCAATCTTGTTATATTGCTAAGAGCGCTTTGAATGAACTCTTTAAGAGGTATCTAGCTGCTTCCCCGAAATGGCAATAACAACGTCATCTGTAAAGGCTATCATTCTGCAGCCCTCTCATTCCAGGCTAACAAGCAATCAGCATCACTAGCTTCAACCAATCTCTTGTCTTAAGGCATAAAGTTTTCCAAATACCCAACAGAAGTTGCCTCAAACCAAGTTACCTTCCACTGATGAAGTTGCCAAACAAAGCAAACGCTTTACAACTATTTTGCATCTTTCGAGGTGACAAGGTTCCACTCTGATCTAAACTCTTATTAAATCGACCAAAAGACTTCTCCTTTTTGCCACCAACCTTGAACAAATTTGATACACTTTACATCAAGCCCACGGGGACAAAAAAAAATTAGGGGAAAAAATAAACATAAATTCCCGATTCAGGGACACAACCGGGATGACAACCGTAAGCCGAAACTTTTTTACTCCGTATGTGTCACACTGTGAGCCTGTCGCCTCGCTACCATAAAGCCAACTACTTGAAGGGAGCACACTAAAGGCGAACACAAAACACCACATAAAGCATTGAGGCAAATGACATGACAGTTTGGAAATCCTTTTGTATCCTCGATATCCCTTTCGAAATCCAGTATCTAACTGCTTTGTCCGTCTGGCTATATCTCTCTGTCTGCCTCTCTTCATGTGTGTGTAACTGTGAGCTTGCATAATAATGTGCATCTCAAAGAAAATAAACTACTGAAATGGAAATTGCCTCAAAAGCATAACCGGATGCGCTAAAAGGAAATATGGAGATATGCCGCCCGTGGTTGCCTATATTCCTTGCACTGCCTTCATATTACACAGTGAGATAGTATGCGAAAGTCCAAAAAAACCGGGAAATGCTGCTTACATTTCTTCACAGGATGTGGAAGAAATTATACGATGTCGCCTCGTTGCTTTCGTTTTTCATCTCTATAAGGCTGAGCAATACAGAACGAACGATACCCAGCGATACCGAGACCGACCAGATACGAGAAGCTACCAGCCACCTACCTACTCGTCCATACAGATGTACATTTTGGGAATTTTCCCATCTTTATCATCTTTCACGTGAAATATGATGTTGCAGTTTGTAAAATGTCTCTCTTCGAATGCAAAGTTTATGTACATAAATAAGTACAGTTCCGGTTAGCAGGAGTCAGCACAGATATGCCAAAGTTGAAGGACGACGACGACGACTACGATGACGATGGTTTATATGGTTTACATTGGTTGGTTAAGGTTTACTGTTTGAAAATGATTATGTTTTGAATTGCAGATGGACATCGACTGCTCTTGTCTGCCCTTTTAGTTAAGAGCCTGAATAATATTCTCTGCGCCTTGCATTTCAAACATTTCAAACGATAGAGTTATATTTAAATATAATACAAGTCGAGTGGTAGTCTTGACATGGGCATAGAAATTTCAAAATTGAGTGCCCCATAGAGAGACAGAGAGATACAACACAGAACCTGTGCGATCGATTTCGAGGACAGATTTGTCAGAGGGAAGGATGCTATGGCTGAAGGCCTTTTAATTCGAGGACGATTTTTTTGACTTTAATTTTGGGCTAAGTGCTTATTTTTCCTAAAGGTTTTTGTGTGGGGATGTACATTTTAAAAGGACTCATTATAAACGTATCGAGAAGAAGGAGACAACGGATTTTATGGGAAATATTAGGTCAATATGTTGATGGGACGAGCAAATTTCGCATCAAAATATTAATTTATTGAAAACATTCATTCAGCAGAGTGTGGTTAATGTGATTTGAAATGTTGAGTATTTTATCACAAGTGACTTTCATCACTCCAATCAATTGCATTCTTGTAATTTTTGATTGCAGTCATGAAAGTCATTTTGAACTCATTAGCTGTGATAAAATATATTCACTATATCGATTTGTTTCTTCAGTAAGAAGCCTCACGGTACCTTTTCCATACTTCACGCTACCTAAGAGAACCCACTTTTAGTGGAAAGCTGCACTGACAAGAATACTCAATCTTCTTCTTATTATTATCTCCTTTTATCGATGAGGTTTTGATCAGAATAGGGGGAATCATAATCCTCGCATTTCTAAATACCTGAAGACTTTCCGGCTTCGAATCACATTGTCACTGAGACGAGACCAATCAAATGCTGTTGCTGTTGCGTTTGTGTAGTCCAGAAAGTCTTTAGGTCTTCCTTTGGCGCTTATCTTGGAATCTTGGTTGTCATTGCTATTTTGATGGAGTTCGTAGAGATAAGTTTTTTGACGTGAAAACTTCCTTGGATTTCGGAACTTTTAATTCTAATGTGTTGGCTTACTTTTAGGCTCATGGTACACAATGGACTGAATGAACACTTCGAAAGAAGGACCTTTCTCTTGCAAGGATAGTAGGTATGAGTTATAGCCTTGAAACAGAAAGAAGCTCAACTAGTTGCAATGAACTAGCCATACCCATCATAGGTAAAGCCATTTGATTGGGAGACTTTCGAAAATGGAAAAAACAAATTACTGGTTATGCCGTCATCATTCTGCTGATGCATCGCGTTTTAATGAAATCGACAGATCGATTGACTACTAAACTCGACTTCGATCTAGGCTTCAGATACCCAATGCTGGCGGGGTGAATCCCATCATCCTGTACATTAGATCACTGTCAATATCCACCGAGTTGCAAAAAGGTCTTGGGATTAACATCGCAAACCATTGAAGCGTCTTTCAGGCCAGTGCAGGCTTCTTTCGTAATATTGTCATAATAATATCGAATGCCAGGTAGCTCTAAAATGACTCAAATCAAGCAACATAGACTGCCGCGTATCTCTGAAACAGGTAGCTAGACACTTCAACATCACCTTTTGCTAAGTACTGGACTGAATCGCAAAAGTAACGTAGAATACTGTGAAGCTAGTGAACTTACCAGAATATCAATGCACTAGTGATGAGACGTTTCTAAAGTTCTTTATTCATGCCGATGAGCTGGAAAAACAAAACTGAGGGAAACCTACTAAGCAAATGTGACATATATAGTTTATATATAGGACCCGGTATAACCTAAAACGATTAACGCTGAAGAAATTAAGTAACAAAACATATTACACAATCTGAGTAGGGTATATTTGATTCGCTGCATATATCATCGCCCGTCGTAAACGCAGAAATGCACCTCTTTAAAGTACCTAGAAAGTGATACTTCATTGAAGGTAATATAGGAAACATTTTCGGAGAATGGACATTTTTTAATTCAGGAAGTAGTTTGTGTCCATAACTCCATTGAGAAATATCTAAATAATCCGGTTTTCTGTCCGACCCAAAATTACTCGAAAACTGTAAGGAATAAATTTGGAATATAGGTAGATCATGACCTAATCAGATGCAGGAAAATATATTTTCTTAGTTTCAAGGCCTTTTATAAGCACTTACAACTTACAGCCCCATCTACATTGGAGTATTTACGGATACCTCAATATGTTCTAAATCGAGACCTATATTTTTTGTAATTAATTGATGGTGTGTATTCCTGATAATTAAGGATCCATCCTTCGATATAATGTTATGGGATTATTTACGAATAACAAATCAAAACGTAAATCTAAGTTATACATAAAAAGAGCGCCATCTAGACTCAATATAATAACACATAATCGAGACTAAATGTAGCGGAAGTAAAAGCGTCTGAAATGCGGCGACGACATTATTGATTTTCATACCTTAATAAAGTAAGTACGACATTTTATAATAGGCTGGAGATAGATAAATTGATAAATAGAAATTGAAAATGTAAATTAGTGGGATATTAGTTTGAAGTTTACTTGGGAATTATTTTAAATATTAAATGACAAAGAAGAAATGAAAAACATGGATATATGCTAAATTTGCTATTGAATCAAAACCGCTTTTAACGACATTCTCTAGGACCTTTGGTTTATACCACTGGCCAGCAATAGGCGGACCGCGGTTCATTTCCGAACCGCGGAGGGTCATAACTTGGATCAATTGAAACAAGGGACCTTAGGATACAAAGTCCAACATTAGCTGTGATAGAACGGTGTCGCTCTCAATTGACGGAGCTCCATTGATGATAGGCAAAAAAAGAAGGTTAGTAAAGATAATCAGAGAATTGCAAAATTTGGTAAAATTTTCTCAACATTTTTTTTTAAATATTTAAACCTTATGATTCAATTGAGAGCGCACTACCGCATGGCTGTATCTCTGAAACTTTTATTCGGAATGACTTGAACATTTTGGATAATACTCTCGAGATGTTTTAGAAATTAAAAAATTATTAAAAAAAATAATCGACTTTTCAAGCTGTGACACCCATAAGTAATGGTCAAGTTATGGAACATTTCTGGCTAATAAATGAACAAGTAATCTCCTTCTTTCAAAACTTGGATACGCAGGAAGCAAACGCAGGAAGCAAGGAAGCTTTTCATAACAAAAGAACGTAATGTGGTAGATGTGGCTTTTTTAACAGATGTTCTCAAATGTCAGAATTGACAGACATGGCTGAAAACTTATTCAGTTATTCATGCATGACTGGGAGTCGCAAAATTTGTTCAGTATCTGAAATTTCAGAAGTTTAGTCTTACAATAGGATTGCTCTATGTTTTGCTTATTACTTTTTGTTCATCATCGATAGAGAAGGGGAGATTTTAAACCCACAAAACTTCCCTTGTCTACGCACCTGAGTTAGGGTCTTTGATCCCTTACTAGCAATGGTCGCCCACGTTACGAATTATTGCCGAACTTCAAGTTTTATTGCATAACTCTGTAAACGAACTCATCGTAATCATGGCGATGTATTTGAAGTTCTTAGCCGTGGTTGGTATTATCAGCTTGCAAAAAAGTACTAAGCTATGGTGATTTTCTCCTAAGTCCCAGAAGGTAACCTTGCTGCAATATACCAGATTCTCCAGATTAGAGTTAATCGGTTTGAGTATTTCCTGACCATATTCCATTGGTGGTAGTTCTATTACCAGGACGGTATAGAAAGCGTTCTTAGCCGCGTCTATCTAAGCTTCGAAGTCAGTCGGGAGGTTTGGTTGAGGTTATGTTGAACTAAGATTGTCATAATTTGGACAACAAGTCAGTGGCGTAAGGGCAAAGTTGCATAAGTCAACTTTATTTAATTGAGATTTTGGAACCATGCGCAACTCCTAATGGTTTTTTGCTTTTGATATCTCAACCGGCAGTTTGATTACCACTACAAGCCATAGGCTATCTACCACATAAGCAAACGAAGGCTTAAACAATCTTGCAATCTTGCGTATACCTCTCTACTCCTACTGGTATCTAGATGAAACGAGAAACTATCAACGATATTGTCAATCTTTATCATCTATCTGACCTAATTAAAGCTTATCAGGTTAATGAAAGACATATGCATCCCCTTCCCAATCCTTCGAATATCCTAAATTCCCCATACGTAATTCTGATTTGCTAACCCAACAAATGAAGACAACCTCAACAAATCCCCGACTCGCTCTTAATAAACCTTCGGGCCTGGCACATTGCATCCATGGCAATCCTTTTCAACTACTTAATCCCCTATTAGCCAATGACATAAATTTATATAACACCACAAGGTACGGCGACCCAAATGCACAACTCGCCAGCAACGACAACGAGCAGCAACAATTTAACCACAAATTCAACAACGAGCGACGGACAGCGTCCAGGAGTGTAAACCCCTTACCGGCCACATAGCTTGTACGTTCCAGCAGCAGCTCCAAGAACCTGGTTTGCATTATCATAATGAAACTGAAATTTTCCCAAGGATTTTCGCCCTCTATACGCCCTAGAAGTGAAGTGTTTATGAAAACTGACAGTTTCGGAACAACGTTAGACCCATAATCGTTCGTCGGCCATCCTCCCATCCATCTCTACACCTTAATACTTGCCTCTATAAAGACATTTAACATTAAGGCGGGCTCTGTAATAAATAATTCAAAACGATGAGAGACAATTTTATAAGCGCAGCATTCGTGCGGTGCCGTCTGACAAAATTCAGAGTCCTTGTTGTTGTGGGTTGTGTGATTTAGGCCTACCGGGAATCGGTCTTCATTATAGTGCTGCTGAGAAGGTTGTTGATGATCATCATCACTGACACTCTTGCCGCAATCCTTTCGCTTAGGCTTGCTTTAGCTGTACGTGGCAAAAGACTGACGTGCGATGTGCTTTTATGTTAAGTTGATTTTTTATTTATTTTTAGCTGAGACTTATGCTCATCTCATAGTCCTTGTCGTTGTCGTCGTCAGCCCCAAAAATAGTAGCTGGCCGCCCTGGTGGTAGTGAGGTGTTTTGGGTTTTTGGCAAGGACCCAAAATATTTCTTAAATTCAAAACAGCTTGCGTTACTACAATATGTATATTCCAGCAGCAGTCTGATGATGGTAGCCTTCCGCCTTTTGAAAGAGTGTGTCTTTGGAATATATCCTGCTTCATCTTTAGCCAATGCGTCTACTATACTATCCTTCCGTACTATACCATGTGGATGAAAGGATATATTATGGTGTACAATTTTGATTCTGGCGGCTCTTCTTTATTCAGGAGCATTCAGGATAAGGGAAGGGGACGATTATGGAGAGGTGTGCGGTTGGGTAAGGTGTGAGGATGGGATAGGAAGTGGGTGGATACCCTAATGCAATAAAATATATTTTTTTATTATTTCTTTTTGTGGCATTTCCTATGAGAAGATAGGTGACTACTCTGTGTGTGTGTAGATATAATCCCAGTGAAAAGTTGTTATAAAGGATTTTCGCTGTTTGTTCACTTTTTGCGGTTGTTATAGGCTTCGAAAAGTTTTTAGTTTTTTTTTTATTTTTTTTTTTGTTGGGGAATTTTGTTTGGGTCCTCTTTTATTTGTTTTTGAGTTGTGGCAAAACTGGGTTTAACCTGATATTTATGGTTGGAACCATTTTTATAAATGACATAAGGAGTTTCGAGACAAATTGCGAGTTAGAAGAAAGTTTTTTGTGTGCTGATGTGGAGCCTCCAACTTGAGTCATAAATGCCTGTGTGAGGCCGGAAATGTTTTTTTTTGTGGATAATGCTTTCGGAATACTTTGGAAAGGAGAATTGATGTTTTAAAGTGTATCTAATCTTAAAGGGAGATGAAGTTAGTTTTATATGATGTAAGATGGGACATACGCAGAGAGGAGCAGGGTCTACGTAATGACCAAGTAGGTCTTAAGAAAGAAAAGCGTTGTTCTGACCATTAGAATGTCTCTCCATCCGTCTGCTTATGCAATTTGTGGTAAGCGTTATTAAATACTCTTGTGGGGTGGGTCGACTACCTCTCGGTAGTTTGTCTTATGTGAAATTGGAAAAGCACTACAAAAAATAGTGCTTTTCTGGACTTAAAAATGGAATGCATTTTATTGAAAATTGTATAATGTGTTCCTATATAAAAGAAATAAAAACCTAGGTTTCTCATACCTGTTCTTTGGGTTAATTATTTGACAACGATAAAATTGTCAGACGTTCTAATCACAACATACCAGAAAATAGCAAATGATTCTGCAAACGTTTTGAACGTGTGACATTGGTCGTACAATGACACATTTGTGTTTTCTGACGGTTGGCAGATACCAGATGGGCGTCTGATAATTACCTGAAAATTACTTTTCTGCAAATATTGTTAGACAAAATTATAAGTTCACAGGTTTGTCAGATATTCCAGCCAGCGTTTGAACTGCTTAGTCGAAGTAGCAAAAGTTGTATAATTTTTGCTTTTCACAGCGTTGACTGCTTTCAACTTTTTAAAATCAAATATTGCCTAAGCATAAGCAGAAGCAAAGTAAAACAAATGAAACTCAGTTTTTCAAACACTGATTCTTGCCTTTTCCCGGAATATAATGCGCACCGGAATGACAAGATTTTCACTTTAACTAACCGTCAACTTAACTTCGCGTATGTTAAAAAAAAAACTGCAAGGTTGATCGAATTGCACCCGATATTTGGTGATTTACCTCTTCTGACACCTTCTCAATATAAAAACAAGTACACGCCTGCGTCATACGAAACATTCCCGCTGCATCAAATGCATTTTTTCCAAGAAAAAAACGACCAAATATTTTTTCCCTGGCAAAAATACCGAAATATTTTGGCGCAATTGCACCGAATTTTGGGTTTAAAAAAAAGCTATAGAAAGTTGCATTTTATGACTCACTGAAATTACGCCAAAAAATTAAATTAAGCAGAGCCAAAAAATCGCCTACAAAATTTTTGGTATTTTTTTTCAAAATTGAAAAGGAAAAAAAGCCAAAAAGTTTTGCCATATCGGTGCAGGTAATTTATTCGTCAACGAGTTGTGGGCTCAATTTCCATATTAACTTTCGAAATTATGCCAAAAAAAATTTATCTTCTCTGGCATAGTTTCCACTTTACGTTTGAACTCCTTTTGCTAAAATTTAGCGTACTTACTGGCGTGTTTTCTTTTTAATTTAATGTTTGGCCTTTTCTCCAAAATACTTTTTGGCGTTCTTTCAGGGATCTCATAAATTTTTTAAATCACGTTTCTAGTTATGAAAAATTGAATTTTCGGCTCTAAATTTAAATTTAATAAAATCATAGACCAGCAATTGCATCCATTGTGTGCGTCTGGGTACCTTTCCTCGAACTTAAAAAACCTGGAAATAGACCAAAAGAAAAACCGCTGGCATGTGCTCGAAGTGTAGCTCTCTTAGAAACAACCCGATTTGGTCATAAATCTGAGAAGGTCGTTTAGGTCGACTTAGCACACATCTACCAGATCATCATAGAAGTACGATGCCCGACAAGCCGACACTCAAATGCAATAATAGCGGGAACGCGCCGCGCCTGTGGCGTAACTTATAGAGTAAAGAAATATGTTCGGTTATTTTAGAACTAATAAGGACTAAAGAATTAAATTATTTTTACAGAACTGTCGTCTCGCCTTTACCTTTCTGGCCGCACCTAACCTAAAGAACCCTAAAATAAAGCTATAATCAATCTGTACGAAACTCTAAAAAATAAGGGACACTCTTATGCATTTGTCAAATGTCTTCACATCAAATTCATAACTTAAATCCTTCCCATTCACAACCACCTACCATAGTATCCCCCGAAATAAAGAGGCCATCAGTATAAGTACGTCCCTAGTGAGGTGTAGAAACAATTAAATAAAATTATTTTTAAATATCTTGCTGACTCAGTGGTTTCTAATAAATGCACATTCAGCACACATAACTATACTCCTCCACCTACATTCGACTACAACAACTGATCCCACATGATAAATCTCCATGGTCGGCTAAGTGTTTTTTGCCAAAAAAAAAAAACAAAATACAAATTATATTTAATTCCTTAATTATATCTCGTATTTGCACCGGTTGCACAATAAAATAACACCAGGATAAAATATCCCTCTCCAAAACACATTATCCGCATGCAAAAGGATACGGAGATAATTTTGTTAAAGCGGAAAGGGTGTGTATATTTGCCTACACTAACGACGCGACGGAACTATTTTGCCCGAAATTAAATATGATAAAACTATGGCCGGCCGGCCTATGGAGAAAGCAAAATTCAATTTGAATGCGTCAGCCAGCCCCAAAGGATATGTCATTAGCTGAGCAATCTTTCAATTTAGGTCATTCGCTATGCTTCAATTAATCGTCGCGCAAAATCTATTATTTTAATTAAACTTTTCACACTTTATGCCGATGGAAAATAGAGGAGCAACTTTAGGTAAAGGTGAAGCATTTTGATGTAAAAAAATGCCAAGCTTACCTTTTCCATTTTCATTACTTTTTCCATTGTGAGTCAGAGCTCCTGGATTGGGTCGCCTCTTAAGAATAGGAAAAGTTTTTCCTTTGGAACAAATAAAGTTTTTAACGGAAAACTTTCCACGTGATAGGCACCACACCGTGTTCTTCCGATGCTGAAACCATCGCAAGGATACTTCAACTCCATGGAATGTGTGTATCATCTCGAGCGTCGCGAATTATTTTCCGCAAGTAAAAATCCTCTCGAACATGGTGTAGGTATATTTTTTGTAACTTTGCATATCCTTTCTATGCAATTGCATCGTAAAGTCACCCGAAAATTGTTATGAATAGGTAGAAGGAGTAGGTACCCCCCTTCTACGTAAGGACATGCCTTTTAAGATAAAAAAAAAAGAAGAGATTTTTGAAAATGGAAAAAATTCATTCGAACAATAACAAAGATGAACACATTTGTTAAAGGAATGAATACCGGCATAGTAGCTATGGTCGTCCTGTTTTATTTTTGTTCGGTCAAAATTAGAGACGAAAGTTTTTCTATATATTTTCTTCTTGCCGAGCGTGTCGCCCGCCCCCTCTAGTTCTTTCTATGGTGTGTAAGTTGCCACGCCCCTCGCAAACAAATTGAAAACCTTTGTCCTTTTCGGGTTGCATTTTTGTGGGATCGGAAGCCGAACCATCATCGTATGCCCTACCGAATCATACGATCGACCAACCCGCAAGACAGGACAGCTATTCTTTATTTACTCCACGTACATAAACTACATAGACAGACACTAACGGACACGAACGAACAGATTAGCGTAAGAACGAAATAAAATAGACAAACACAGGACAGAACAGAAGTTAGTTAATACTCAGCAGCGGTAGAGCGAAGATGTGTTTTGTAAAGTCGCCAAACTTGTAAAACCAAATTAAGATTAATTTATAATAAGCAAATAAAGTATAATCTAATATACAAGTGTGGTGTCTATCTTTTATTTTTGAAACGAGCCGAGAAGAGGATCGTAGGATCCTGGAGAAACAAAATCCTACAAGTGTGGACTCGTCCGGGATGAACCGGTAGTTAAAGTGAAAATTAAAAGAAAAACAACAAAATTCCACTGGGAATAGTGATAGTAAACAGTAAAGAAAATACCATATAGTTTCAGTGCAGACGTTGTGTTCGCAGTCGCCAAATTGTCGACACACGTGAATAAACCAAATAAAACAATAAAAGAAAAATAAAGTGGCAGCAACTAAAGGTGATTGTGTGTGAAAAAAAAAACCTTGTGCTCGAAATCGCCAAATACCCGACACAGGTATATAAAACTTTTCAACCGCATCGCTGTTGTATGTCCCAACGAGAGTGAAAGAGACAGCGTGTCGTGTCCAGACACAGAGGGGAAAAACATAGAAGTAGCGGAACGAGACCAGTTGCTGTGCGAGGATCATCAAGTAGCAGTTTAAAAGAAAATATATATATGTATATGTATATGGCGCAAGTAACTTTTCTTGTCTTGATATGATTTTTGTCTTTCTTTGATAAATTGTTGTTTTTCTAATAGTATTATTGAACTTGAATTTTTTTTGAATATTAATTTACCATAATAGTAAATATGAATTTAGATGAGATTTTAGCTCTGACAGTTGACGGACTGAAAGAACAGTTAGGACAAAACAACTTACAGACAACGGGACTGAAGACAGTACTGCAGGACAGACTCATCCAACATTATGGGTTAAGGCGGGAGGTAGAGGCGGATGAATCGGATGGTTCAATATGTGAAGATGGAGCCGCAGAGGCCGCAACAAGAGAAAGGAGTATGTTTACGCTTCGCGACGTGGAGGATTCTTTCCTATGCTTTGATGGAATAAAATATCCAAGTGTTGAACAGTGGGTGGAAGAATTTGAGGCAAACGCTGGCACCATCCAGTGGAACAGTTTGCAGAAATTTGTATACGGGAAACAGCTGCTGAAAGGAGCAGCCAAACTATTCATTCGTAGCCAAACGGGTGTTAGAAATTGGAGCTCATTAAAAGACGCATTGCTGCGGGAGTTTGGAAACCCAATTTCATCAGTAGAAGTCCACCGAATGTTGCAGACTCGCCGGAAGAAATCAACGGAAACATACATCGAGTACCTCTACAGTCTAATGGAAATCGGTAAGCCGATCGCGCTGGATGAGGAAAGCGTTGTGACCTACTTTGCCGACGGTATACAGGATTATAAGTTAAATAAAATTATGCTGTACCAATGTAGGAACATAAGCGAACTTAAGGCTCAGTTGAAGGTGTACGAGAGGGTCAAAGGTTCAAATCCGCAGTCGACAAACTCAGGAGGTAACCAGCGACCAGCGTCTGTTAAGTTGGAGAGTAAAGAGAAGAAGTGTTTTGGGTGTGGAGATAGCTCGCACATCAAGCGGGATTGTCCAATCAAGAGGGTTTGGAAGTGTTTTAGCTGTGGGCAAGAGGGACACAGGTCGTTCGAATGTAAAGGTCGAGCTCGAGGTCAACAGCAGCGTGAAGGGCCCGGCAACAGTAACATTAACACCGCATCAACGGGGGACGAGGATAGTCATACACCAGAGGCTCTCATTGCCTTGGCAATCGGCTCCAACCGAATTTTCAAGAGCATCTGTGTAAAAGGCTATACACTCTCAGCGTTATTGGATACCGGAAGCGATCTATGCCTTCTACGTCATGATTGTTTGCTGCTAATGGACAACGTGGAGCTTAAGGCTACAAAGCGGAGTCTGTGGGGTATTGGACAAAGTAGAGTGATGACGATGGGTAGTTTTGAGACAGACATTCAGGTGGACGGAATAAAATTACAGGTTATTTTCCATGTGGTTAAGGAATCTGACATGCAGTATGCTGCAGTTATAGGAAACGATGTTCTCGACATGGTCGATTTAATTATTTCTGAAGGGAGTGCTGACTTTAGGCGGAAGCAGAGCATCCATAGTGAAGATGGTGCTGAAAACGGGTCGGAAATGATCGTAGCAGGAGGCTGTGACCTCGGAGGATCGGAAATGATCGGAGCAGGAGGCAGTGACCTCGGAGGATCGGAAATGATCGGAGAAGGAGGCAGTGACCTCAGAAGATTGAAAGCGACCACAGCAGGAGGCAGTGACCTCGATGGGCCAGATGTAGTCAGTTCGAAAGTCAGAAATGTAGATGTTGGAAAAAATGGGAAAGAAACACTTGAATTAATAAGCGAGATGGGTTCAATTTGTTTGTCTGTAGGAGAGATAGAATGTCAGAGCGAAGTAGTAGATATTAGTCACCTGAGAGGTGAATATAAGGTGGAAGTGCTGAAGATGATCAACGGATACACACCATTGAGGGAGAAGGAGTCACCGGTGGAAATGAAGATCGTATTGACAGACGATATACCAGTGTTCCAGAGACCGAGGCGTATGTCGTATGAAGATCAAAGGATAGTGCGAGATTTGACGAGACAATGGCTAGCAGAAAAGATTATTCAGCCAAGTACGTCTGAGTATGCGTCGCCGATAGTCCTTGTTTTCAAGAAGAACGGGGGTAAACGGCTGTGTTGTGATTACAGGAAACTCAACATGAAGGTAGTAAGGGATAACTTCCCCATGCCTTTAATCGACGATGTCATAGATCGATTACAAGGACAGGAGGTATTTTCGACGTTGGACCTGAAGAACGGATTTTTCCACGTGCCAGTCGAAAAGGGTTCGCGGAAGTATACGGCATTTGTTACCAGCGACCAGCAATTTGAGTTTCTGTATGTTCCATTTGGAATATGTAACTCGCCGGCCGTGTTTGCCAGATATATTCACGCGATCTTCAGAGGATTAATGCAGGAAGGCAGTGTAATCGTGTATATGGACGACCTAGTGATTCCAGCCAAGGATGAAGAGGAAGCCATAATAAAGCTGAACAAAGTACTAGGGTTAGCAGCCGAGTATGGGTTGCATATCAATTGGGCGAAGTGCCAATTTTTGAGGAGGAAGATAGAGTTTTTGGGCTATATAATCGAGAGGAGTTCCATTAGTCCATCTTCAGAAAAAACGAAAGCAGTAAGTACGTTTCCAGTGCCAAATGACAGGAAGGCACTTCAACGTTTCCTTGGACTCACTTCATATTTTCGACGGTTTATAGACGGGTACGCAGTGATAGCCAAACCACTGACAGATTTGCTGCGCAAGGATACAATATTTAGGGTAAAGGAAGAACAAGTGCTTGCTTTTCAGCAACTTAAGGCGGTCCTAGCCAAAGCACCGGTCCTTAAATTGTTCAACCCGAGGGCGCAAACGGAAGTGCATGCAGACGCGAGTAAGTTCGGCTATGGGGCTGTGCTTGTACAGAGGGATTCAGAAGACCAGCAGCTGCATCCAGTACAGTACATGAGCCGAAAGACCACCCCAACGGAGGAAAAATACCATTCCTATGAACTGGAAGTGCTTGCGATTATAGAAGCGCTAAGAAGGTGGAGAATCTACTTGATGGGAGTTAGGATTAAGATTGTCACCGATTGCAACGCATTTTCAATGACTATGAAAAAGCAGGATGTTCCTTTAAGAGTGTCTCGGTGGGCAATGTTCTTGCAAGAGTTTGACTACGAGATCGAGCACCGATCGGGATCCAAGATGAGACACGTGGACGCGCTTAGCCGAGTTTCGTGTTTGTTGTTAGAGGATTCATTAAGCCACAGGATTAGAGAGGCACAGAGGAAGGATGACTGGATACGCGCGGTAGTCAAGATATTAGAGAAAGACGAGTATGAAGACTTCTTTATGAGGGCAGGTGTATTACACAAAGATCCAGTCAAGGAACTTGTGGTAGTACCTACAGAGATGGAGCGGGAAATAATAACAGTGGCGCATCAGCAGGGACACTTTTCAGCCAAGAAAACACAAGACCTACTGGAGAAGACGTTTTATATCCCAAATGTCACACCGAATGTGACAACCGCAGTGAAAAGCTGTATGAAATGTTTAGTTTCGGAGGCGAAGCTAGGGAAAAGGGAAGGATATCTTAACCCAATTAACAAGGAAGATAAGCCTTTGGGTACTTTCCATATTGACCACGTCGGGCCAATGGAGGCAACGCAAAAGCAGTACAACCATATACTGGTCATAGTAGATGCGTTTTCGAAATTTGTGTGGTTGTATCCGACGAAGAGTACGGGGTCAGCAGAGGTCATCGAGAAGCTGAGGAAGCAGGCAGCGACGTTTGGTAGTCCGAAAAGAGTGATAACGGACAGAGGAGCGGCGTTCACGTCTAGCGCTTTCAGCGACTATTGTAAGGAAACTGGAATCCAACATCTTCTTATAGCAACGGGGGTTCCACGGGGAAATGGACAGGTGGAACGAATCCACAAAGTCATCGTACCAATGCTCTCTAAGGCATGCGTCGGTAGCGCACAGAGTTGGTTTAAGCATGTGGATCGCGTTCAGCAAGTACTTAACAATACAACACCTAGGAGCACAAAGTTTAGCCCGTTCCGTATTTTAACAGGCCTCGAAATGCGTGTGCAGGAGTATCCGGATATCCAGGAATTGCTGAAAGACGCTGCGTTAAGCGAATTCGATGTCGAGCGAGACACTGTGCGGGAGGAAGCCCGCGATAATATCCAACGGATCCAGAGGGAGAACAAATCAGGCTTTGATAAAAAGCGGTCGCCAGCGGAGGAATACAAGATAAACGAGTTGGTTGCCATCAAGCGCACTCAGTTTGGTACCGGCATGAAGTTAAGACCAAAATACTTGGGTCCATATAAAATTGTTCGAAGTCACAACCACGGCAGATATGAGGTGCAGAAAGTTGGTGAACACGAGGGGCCACGGGTGACCACCACCGTAGCCGAACACATGAAGAGATGGAACTAACCTTCATTCGAGACGAATGACTGTCAGAATAGCCGATTGTGGGATCGGAAGCCGAACCATCATCGTATGCCCTACCGAATCATACGATCGACCAACCCGCAAGACAGGACAGCTATTCTTTATTTACTCCACGTACATAAACTACATAGACAGACACTAACGGACACGAACGAACAGATTAGCGTAAGAACGAAATAAAATAGACAAACACAGGACAGAACAGAAGTTAGTTAATACTCAGCAGCGGTAGAGCGAAGATGTGTTTTGTAAAGTCGCCAAACTTGTAAAACCAAATTAAGATTAATTTATAATAAGCAAATAAAGTATAATCTAATATACAAGTGTGGTGTCTATCTTTTATTTTTGAAACGAGCCGAGAAGAGGATCGTAGGATCCTGGAGAAACAAAATCCTACAAGTGTGGACTCGTCCGGGATGAACCGGTAGTTAAAGTGAAAATTAAAAGAAAAACAACAAAATTCCACTGGGAATAGTGATAGTAAACAGTAAAGAAAATACCATATAGTTTCAGTGCAGACGTTGTGTTCGCAGTCGCCAAATTGTCGACACACGTGAATAAACCAAATAAAACAATAAAAGAAAAATAAAGTGGCAGCAACTAAAGGTGATTGTGTGTGAAAAAAAAAACCTTGTGCTCGAAATCGCCAAATACCCGACACAGGTATATAAAACTTTTCAACCGCATCGCTGTTGTATGTCCCAACGAGAGTGAAAGAGACAGCGTGTCGTGTCCAGACACAGAGGGGAAAAACATAGAAGTAGCGGAACGAGACCAGTTGCTGTGCGAGGATCATCAAGTAGCAGTTTAAAAGAAAATATATATATGTATATGTATATGGCGCAAGTAACTTTTCTTGTCTTGATATGATTTTTGTCTTTCTTTGATAAATTGTTGTTTTTCTAATAGTATTATTGAACTTGAATTTTTTTTGAATATTAATTTACCATAATAGTAAATATGAATTTAGATGAGATTTTAGCTCTGACAGTTGACGGACTGAAAGAACAGTTAGGACAAAACAACTTACAGACAACGGGACTGAAGACAGTACTGCAGGACAGACTCATCCAACATTATGGGTTAAGGCGGGAGGTAGAGGCGGATGAATCGGATGGTTCAATATGTGAAGATGGAGCCGCAGAGGCCGCAACAAGAGAAAGGAGTATGTTTACGCTTCGCGACGTGGAGGATTCTTTCCTATGCTTTGATGGAATAAAATATCCAAGTGTTGAACAGTGGGTGGAAGAATTTGAGGCAAACGCTGGCACCATCCAGTGGAACAGTTTGCAGAAATTTGTATACGGGAAACAGCTGCTGAAAGGAGCAGCCAAACTATTCATTCGTAGCCAAACGGGTGTTAGAAATTGGAGCTCATTAAAAGACGCATTGCTGCGGGAGTTTGGAAACCCAATTTCATCAGTAGAAGTCCACCGAATGTTGCAGACTCGCCGGAAGAAATCAACGGAAACATACATCGAGTACCTCTACAGTCTAATGGAAATCGGTAAGCCGATCGCGCTGGATGAGGAAAGCGTTGTGACCTACTTTGCCGACGGTATACAGGATTATAAGTTAAATAAAATTATGCTGTACCAATGTAGGAACATAAGCGAACTTAAGGCTCAGTTGAAGGTGTACGAGAGGGTCAAAGGTTCAAATCCGCAGTCGACAAACTCAGGAGGTAACCAGCGACCAGCGTCTGTTAAGTTGGAGAGTAAAGAGAAGAAGTGTTTTGGGTGTGGAGATAGCTCGCACATCAAGCGGGATTGTCCAATCAAGAGGGTTTGGAAGTGTTTTAGCTGTGGGCAAGAGGGACACAGGTCGTTCGAATGTAAAGGTCGAGCTCGAGGTCAACAGCAGCGTGAAGGGCCCGGCAACAGTAACATTAACACCGCATCAACGGGGGACGAGGATAGTCATACACCAGAGGCTCTCATTGCCTTGGCAATCGGCTCCAACCGAATTTTCAAGAGCATCTGTGTAAAAGGCTATACACTCTCAGCGTTATTGGATACCGGAAGCGATCTATGCCTTCTACGTCATGATTGTTTGCTGCTAATGGACAACGTGGAGCTTAAGGCTACAAAGCGGAGTCTGTGGGGTATTGGACAAAGTAGAGTGATGACGATGGGTAGTTTTGAGACAGACATTCAGGTGGACGGAATAAAATTACAGGTTATTTTCCATGTGGTTAAGGAATCTGACATGCAGTATGCTGCAGTTATAGGAAACGATGTTCTCGACATGGTCGATTTAATTATTTCTGAAGGGAGTGCTGACTTTAGGCGGAAGCAGAGCATCCATAGTGAAGATGGTGCTGAAAACGGGTCGGAAATGATCGTAGCAGGAGGCTGTGACCTCGGAGGATCGGAAATGATCGGAGCAGGAGGCAGTGACCTCGGAGGATCGGAAATGATCGGAGAAGGAGGCAGTGACCTCAGAAGATTGAAAGCGACCACAGCAGGAGGCAGTGACCTCGATGGGCCAGATGTAGTCAGTTCGAAAGTCAGAAATGTAGATGTTGGAAAAAATGGGAAAGAAACACTTGAATTAATAAGCGAGATGGGTTCAATTTGTTTGTCTGTAGGAGAGATAGAATGTCAGAGCGAAGTAGTAGATATTAGTCACCTGAGAGGTGAATATAAGGTGGAAGTGCTGAAGATGATCAACGGATACACACCATTGAGGGAGAAGGAGTCACCGGTGGAAATGAAGATCGTATTGACAGACGATATACCAGTGTTCCAGAGACCGAGGCGTATGTCGTATGAAGATCAAAGGATAGTGCGAGATTTGACGAGACAATGGCTAGCAGAAAAGATTATTCAGCCAAGTACGTCTGAGTATGCGTCGCCGATAGTCCTTGTTTTCAAGAAGAACGGGGGTAAACGGCTGTGTTGTGATTACAGGAAACTCAACATGAAGGTAGTAAGGGATAACTTCCCCATGCCTTTAATCGACGATGTCATAGATCGATTACAAGGACAGGAGGTATTTTCGACGTTGGACCTGAAGAACGGATTTTTCCACGTGCCAGTCGAAAAGGGTTCGCGGAAGTATACGGCATTTGTTACCAGCGACCAGCAATTTGAGTTTCTGTATGTTCCATTTGGAATATGTAACTCGCCGGCCGTGTTTGCCAGATATATTCACGCGATCTTCAGAGGATTAATGCAGGAAGGCAGTGTAATCGTGTATATGGACGACCTAGTGATTCCAGCCAAGGATGAAGAGGAAGCCATAATAAAGCTGAACAAAGTACTAGGGTTAGCAGCCGAGTATGGGTTGCATATCAATTGGGCGAAGTGCCAATTTTTGAGGAGGAAGATAGAGTTTTTGGGCTATATAATCGAGAGGAGTTCCATTAGTCCATCTTCAGAAAAAACGAAAGCAGTAAGTACGTTTCCAGTGCCAAATGACAGGAAGGCACTTCAACGTTTCCTTGGACTCACTTCATATTTTCGACGGTTTATAGACGGGTACGCAGTGATAGCCAAACCACTGACAGATTTGCTGCGCAAGGATACAATATTTAGGGTAAAGGAAGAACAAGTGCTTGCTTTTCAGCAACTTAAGGCGGTCCTAGCCAAAGCACCGGTCCTTAAATTGTTCAACCCGAGGGCGCAAACGGAAGTGCATGCAGACGCGAGTAAGTTCGGCTATGGGGCTGTGCTTGTACAGAGGGATTCAGAAGACCAGCAGCTGCATCCAGTACAGTACATGAGCCGAAAGACCACCCCAACGGAGGAAAAATACCATTCCTATGAACTGGAAGTGCTTGCGATTATAGAAGCGCTAAGAAGGTGGAGAATCTACTTGATGGGAGTTAGGATTAAGATTGTCACCGATTGCAACGCATTTTCAATGACTATGAAAAAGCAGGATGTTCCTTTAAGAGTGTCTCGGTGGGCAATGTTCTTGCAAGAGTTTGACTACGAGATCGAGCACCGATCGGGATCCAAGATGAGACACGTGGACGCGCTTAGCCGAGTTTCGTGTTTGTTGTTAGAGGATTCATTAAGCCACAGGATTAGAGAGGCACAGAGGAAGGATGACTGGATACGCGCGGTAGTCAAGATATTAGAGAAAGACGAGTATGAAGACTTCTTTATGAGGGCAGGTGTATTACACAAAGATCCAGTCAAGGAACTTGTGGTAGTACCTACAGAGATGGAGCGGGAAATAATAACAGTGGCGCATCAGCAGGGACACTTTTCAGCCAAGAAAACACAAGACCTACTGGAGAAGACGTTTTATATCCCAAATGTCACACCGAATGTGACAACCGCAGTGAAAAGCTGTATGAAATGTTTAGTTTCGGAGGCGAAGCTAGGGAAAAGGGAAGGATATCTTAACCCAATTAACAAGGAAGATAAGCCTTTGGGTACTTTCCATATTGACCACGTCGGGCCAATGGAGGCAACGCAAAAGCAGTACAACCATATACTGGTCATAGTAGATGCGTTTTCGAAATTTGTGTGGTTGTATCCGACGAAGAGTACGGGGTCAGCAGAGGTCATCGAGAAGCTGAGGAAGCAGGCAGCGACGTTTGGTAGTCCGAAAAGAGTGATAACGGACAGAGGAGCGGCGTTCACGTCTAGCGCTTTCAGCGACTATTGTAAGGAAACTGGAATCCAACATCTTCTTATAGCAACGGGGGTTCCACGGGGAAATGGACAGGTGGAACGAATCCACAAAGTCATCGTACCAATGCTCTCTAAGGCATGCGTCGGTAGCGCACAGAGTTGGTTTAAGCATGTGGATCGCGTTCAGCAAGTACTTAACAATACAACACCTAGGAGCACAAAGTTTAGCCCGTTCCGTATTTTAACAGGCCTCGAAATGCGTGTGCAGGAGTATCCGGATATCCAGGAATTGCTGAAAGACGCTGCGTTAAGCGAATTCGATGTCGAGCGAGACACTGTGCGGGAGGAAGCCCGCGATAATATCCAACGGATCCAGAGGGAGAACAAATCAGGCTTTGATAAAAAGCGGTCGCCAGCGGAGGAATACAAGATAAACGAGTTGGTTGCCATCAAGCGCACTCAGTTTGGTACCGGCATGAAGTTAAGACCAAAATACTTGGGTCCATATAAAATTGTTCGAAGTCACAACCACGGCAGATATGAGGTGCAGAAAGTTGGTGAACACGAGGGGCCACGGGTGACCACCACCGTAGCCGAACACATGAAGAGATGGAACTAACCTTCATTCGAGACGAATGACTGTCAGAATAGCCGATTGTGGGATCGGAAGCCGAACCATCATCGTATGCCCTACCGAATCATACGATCGACCAACCCGCAAGACAGGACAGCTATTCTTTATTTACTCCACGTACATAAACTACATAGACAGACACTAACGGACACGAACGAACAGATTAGCGTAAGAACGAAATAAAATAGACAAACACAGGACAGAACAGAAGTTAGTTAATACTCAGCAGCGGTAGAGCGAAGATGTGTTTTGTAAAGTCGCCAAACTTGTAAAACCAAATTAAGATTAATTTATAATAAGCAAATAAAGTATAATCTAATATACAAGTGTGGTGTCTATCTTTTATTTTTGAAACGAGCCGAGAAGAGGATCGTAGGATCCTGGAGAAACAAAATCCTACATTTTGAAAAGAAAAACTTTTATAATTTTATTCAAAGTAACGCGAACACTTCCTTTTTCGGTGGTTTTGAGGGTTATTCTTTTTTGTTTTTTTAAGTGGAGGGTCTGGGGGTTATGGTAATGGAACTAAGTTCGGGTCCTAGGACAAATAGTTGAGCATTGTTATTAGAATGTAATAATTTATCCTTGTGGTGATAGTAGTGGTAGGAGCTAGGTTGGTTGAGGTTGAGTCCATTCTTTATGGTTAGTTAAAAAGTTGATTGTTATGTTGCTTTTGCGGCTTTGAGAAGGCCGATCTCCCGCTGTTGAAGTCCTGAAAATGTAAGAGGAAAACTATTTCAAACAAGAAAAGGGTAATTATTTCCGAATGTCGTTACATTTCGAGAGGAGTTCTATGCCCACTTAGTGATATTTGTGGTCGACCTTGTGGGTGGTAAATAGAAAAGCTGTGGTTGCAAATGTATTGCACTGGCGGCAGTGAACATATAGGGATTGAGTTTGAAAGAGGGGTCCGTTGCGAGGAAACTGATGGAAATTGTAAAACGGGGTAAAAGTTATGATAAGGTATAACTTTGTGGTGGAACCTTTCACAAAATGTATTATTATGCTGATTAGCATGACGATTCAATCTACAATATCAGATGTGTTTGATTTTTTGGACGATGAGCGCTCATTTCATAAAAACTCCAGACTCGGTAACGACGTCATACTAATGAGGGAGGACTGCAGAATACTTCTTGAGGTCAAATCGACCAATAGGGATGCACTTAAGTGAGAACATTTGGTTGTAATTCGCCTTCAAAAAAAAAACAATTTGCAATGTCACTGTAATAGGCTGGGATAAAAAATCCTTAACAAAAAACCCAAACCTTAGATTTTTATATCCTGATTTGTAATTTTTTGGAATGCAAAAAACCGTTAAAGAAATTGTGTTTAACGGACCAAACTCAATGACACTTCAACAATAGCTTCCGACTAATCTATATTGCGAACGTTTTAAAAACTTTGTAAGGCAATCCGCCAGCCTTTAGGTGGTCGAGCTGATTAGCTTATTTTAGCATGTTAATCCGTTGAACATGTAATAAAAGAAACCTTGGAGTATACTTTTTTGACTTTCACTAGTGTTTAACGAGAATAAGCTACACACTCATGCGACACGCAGCAAATGTGTCAGAGCGTCCAAATTTATAATGCTGGAGTTAAAAACAAGACTGCAAGGGACAAATATTAAGACAGAGGAAGGGAGAATGGCAATGTCGTGGTTTTTTTCAGAATTTGAATGCAATCAAAGTGATTATGGCGCATTGGCAGTATCATACTGAAGATTCGGAAAGAGAATAACCCTAAAATAAATTTCTTCCGCCAGCTCAGTGAAGGTAGGTTCAGCTTTTCAATAACGTATGGCCAACGCGTCAGCTGCTTCTAAACTCTATAGTTGGACTATTAAACAACGACAAAGGCTACTCTCTTGCTGGTATGAGCTTCTGAAGTGTAGCCCATATATTCGAATATTTCCTTTCCTTTTTATTGGGCTCCCGACACGTGAAGAGTTTCTGTCTGAGAAAAATAAGAATAATCTTCCATCCTTTGTGATACCGAAGGCTTGGTATTTCAAAAGGAGATCTGTTCTTATTTTTCGTCTTAAAACGGAGGCATGGGACTAGAAGATCGTCTCAAAGATCCACTGAAAGTAGACTATTGTAAAAACTTTCCTTTTTAACAAATATTCCAGTGAAATTTCGTTTTAAGTGAATTCTATCTTCTAGTGGGTCCGCATGGAAAGAGTGAAATTATTTGCCACCCGAGGTTAAGTTATAGTCCAGAAATGATTTCGTGTAATCGTCCTAAGTCAAAGTCTGCTCCAATTCAAAATCTCTTAGATATCTCTTTATCCCAGCTGGAAAAGTAGGCTTTGGATACCCTTTGACAGATCAAATTAGGCCAACTTTGACCAGTTTTCGAAACTTTCCCTTTACTGAGTTTTTTGACTATATCTAAATTTTGTTGTTATCAAAGTCAATAACCTTCTTCATTTCAATGCAGAGTACCCAACCTAACTGCGGTTCTGCGCGCGAGGTGATCTGATCCAAACTAGTTCGAATCTGATGACACATGAATCCAGCGCCTTGAGAGCGGCCTGACTGTCAGTGTATTTGGTGATATTCCTACCTGATTGTCCTGTAAGTGCATACCGAACTTATGATTGTGTTATTAGACAGTCGAAGGGAAACATGTAAATCTGTCTCAGTTGTAGGTTCTTTGTAGCTTTCCACCAGATCATGGCCCCATATGTGAGAATGTGTCTGACAATCTTATAGTATAGAGCCATGGCATCGTTGCCGGCTTTAGACCCAATGTCTTTCCTTTTTCATATTCCAGTTTAGTTTTCTATCCAGAATAATGGACAGATAGAGATATTGCTGCTAGATCGACAAACAGGAAGCACTTAAGGCAATGGAATCAAGAAACATCAATGCTGCTATAGTCAAGAACTGTCGGCCAATTATCAAGGCATTGTGCAATCAGAACCTAGTAAGACGGTGGTGGGTGCCAGGATACTACGATATTGAGGATAATGAGCAGGCGAATGAGCTTGCAAGAATAGGAGGGCTAGTCAACAGTGGTGAGGTTGCTGCCATAAAACCTCCCCTCTGCTTAATAAAGGGTTCGATTGAGAGAATAATCCTAAGGACTAAGGTGTTCAAGTCTTGAGGGACACAAGGTGTCAAAAGCTCTATGGCCACTTCTCGACTGCAAGAGTTCCAGGAAGTTTGTTAAAATTAGTAGCGATAAGCTAAGAATACTAGTAGGAGTAATGGCAGGAAATTTCCTCTTGCGAAAACATGCAGAAAGACTCGGGCTGTCAGATACAGACATCTGCTGATTCTGTGGCGATCTTTAGGGCGTTGAGGATATACCGCACATATTGTGTGCATGCGAGGAAATCTCATGTAGTCGTAGGAAATTCTTAGGGAGACACTTCGAAGCTTTGGAGGAAATAGACGGTACAAACTTCAAAGGCATTCTTGGTTTTTGTAGGGTAGTTGGATGCTTTAAAAGGGAAAGTATTTAGGTTTTTATTTGACTAACTTTTAAGTCGAAATTCAACCTGTTCCCCAGTGGTCGCAATGGGTCCGCTTCCGTGCCTAGTTTTATAACTATAACCGTGCCACATATAACCAACGCACCCCCTAAGGTAATGTGAATTCTTTATTTTCGCCACTGAACTATAGCCTAGCAAAAGATACCGACTTCACAATTTCCGATCGCCACGCACTTTCTTTAGCGTGCAGACCGTGACCGTGGTAAGGTGTCTTTTCTTTTCTTTACCTCAACCTCAATCTTCCAAGACCCGAGAAAAGCATTTGGAATCAATCCATGGGTGGAAGGTAAGAAGCCTTAAGATTTGTTTTTATCTGATCATTTAAATTAAAAATTTAAATAAAGATTTATAGGGAGGCCTCATTTCGAGAGAGTAAACAGACCAAAACAAGAAAATACCACATAAAAATCACACACATAGTCTAAGCAATTATACGCTACATCCATGTATGTACACAGTCGTCAACTTAATTAAGTTATGCTAACCTCTCTCATTTGTGTCCACAGAACCTGCGGACGCCTCCAATTAAAAGCTCACTTACTTATCGAGAAGTCGAGCTGGAGCGTCCGCGCAAAAAAAAAAAAAAAAAAAAGAAAAACAAAAATGGGTTTATACATAAACAATTTCTCATGATTTGCCTCGTGAGTCGGTGACCATCAACAAAATTTACTCAACGCATAAGACCAAAGAGTCACGCGTGACAAAAGCTGCTCCAGTCGCCAATTTCCTGCGGTTGAACAAGGTAGACAACCATACAACTTCATCTACGCCCGGGCGCAAACAAGCACGTGTGAGATAAATCGTCGCACGCAGTCACAAGCACTGAAAAAAAAATTTCTTACCCAAATACAACATTATAAATCATACCATTTTCATAACATATCATTACCTACAGAAAATGATCTACAAGTGCAGTGATAGTTCGGTGTTTGCATAAATTTATCAGCCAAATTAATTGCTAAATGTGCTTATAAATTAATACTTATAAATAATACTTACTTAAACTAAATCTCTTTCTATCTTAAAGTGTTGTACTTGCCTTAGAAATTGTCTTTTTTTAAACACTAAATACGCTAAGTGCTATATAAAAAGAAAAAAGTCTAGCACATCAACATCATCGTCTTCAAATGGAAACTTGTGGCCACATATTTCAGCGACACGGGAAAACTGTAAGTACAATTGTACCACACAATAATTTCTTTGGCAAAATATATATTTTTTCTTTTTTTACATTTTTACAATAAAAATATTAAATAACTTTAAAAACAATTCTTACACCGAGTGTAAATACACATAATAACCTAAATGCTACATTTACTACTCAAATATCTAAGAAAAAAAAATAAAAACCTAAGTATACATTACTATACATTACTAAAACCTAATTTTTCCTATTTGCACATACAATTACGTCTAATAATTTTGTAAATAAAGTTCTCGCGTTAAGTACTAAGGCTTTATGCTTAAGAATTATAGTTCCCTATTCTAATCATAGAATAACAATAATAGTGATAATAAAAATAAACATGAATTTTTGTAGATGAATTAATTATGCATTTCTTTTGCGACTAAAATTTGCCGCTTTTAAGGTCATGATCGACTAAATACGTGCAAGGGTATAGTTAGGGACAATCCCTTAAGATAAGCATGGACCAGGGATAGTCACGGTGTATCCGGTTCTCACCGAGTGCAAAGGGGAGGGCAAGTCCATATGTTTCTCAACATCCGAAACAACATCAGCAATGTTCGCGTTCATATAATACTTTTCCTTTGCAATTTTCAAATAGTTCTCTCTTGAACACTCCCCTCTTTATCTTTTCCTTTTCTACCCCCTTTTTCATAAACATTAATGCATATAGAAACAGGCACGAAAATCATGTGTGAATAGGAAGGCAGCACGATCCCACCCCACCGTCGAGCTAACACCGTGCGACCGCAAGCGTGCCTACTGCTGCCAAGGGATTCAGGTCAATCACCATCTCGAATTTTTATTTCCCACCTAGCTATTCTACCACAATATAAGCGATGTTCCACATTTTAAGCACCGCGAACTTCACCGAAATCAAGGAAGAGTTTAGGTTCTTCTTCTGACATTTTAAATAAAGACAATTCAGCAGGGATTTTGATGGCCCATTCTATTAAGGCCTACTCCCCTTATTTATATCTAACACCTTACCCTACCGTAAAAAGTTGATTTCGTGGCTTGCATTTCTCAAGTTAAGACAAAGCATCTATCCACAAATATTTCCAACTTTAGACCTGACCTTCATTCTTAAGTTAGATTTTGTTCAAAACAATTCTTCTTAACAATATTTATTGCACATTAGCTTGCTCATTTTCATAAAGAGATTTACCCCCAGTGAGTGTGCAGCAATTCGTTTCAATCATGCACCGCACTTTCCTAAACAAATTACACTGCATTTAATTGTCTTTCGATGATATTTCGCAAAAGAGAGTCCTTCTCCTGTAGCAGCCAACGCAACACAACATAACACACACTCATCCTCTGCTGTGCTCATGCATAGAGTTTTATCAGCGTTTTGCCAACGCATTATGAATCGCACTCGACGATGTAACTACATAGGTAGCTACTCCCACACCACAAAAGTAGCAGCGGCAGAAGTAGAAATCAGGAAAAAAGAGACACACACACACACTCACGCCGCTCATTTGCATATGCATTCTAATTAATTTATGCATAGCATTTTGCTCGACTTTCTTACTATAATTTAATTTATTCTGTGAAATTGTACGCCGCCGTCGCCAACTTCATATATAAAATCGGCCATAAAGTCAGTCAACAAAAGAAAAACTGACTAACAGTCAACATTGGTAAGGATAAATGTAGTTGTAGTCAGAAATATTAACAACAACAGCAACAACAATGTGCTGGCGACCTTTCTCCTTGTAAACTTTTCGCTGCAAGTGGTGTTGAGAGGGTTGGGCGGCTTGGGAGAGCGACGAATGACTTCTATGCATAAACAGGAGTACACATGCGGGTGATGGTGTGGAGGTGAAAGGAAACAGTGCTTCTAGCTGCTAAGATAACACACATTCATAAATTATAATAAAATATGAATTAATGCACTCAGATACGAGTAGGAGTAGGAGTATAGCGAGCGCGGTGGAATTACGCGGTTGCAGGCACGGGTGCTACGCTGGCACGAGGCATGCAGCGTCTACTTCATTCCTTTTCGTTTGGTCGGTTGGTGTGTTATCCTTGACTGGCTTAACTAAGCGCACTTACACATAAAGCAAAGGACACAAAAAAAAACAGCCAACCGCTTGAGAAATGCATAATGCTTTCAGGGTATGATTCGCACTTTTGGGAAATTGTTTAGTAATAGCATTTCCTCTTTTGTAGCAACTAAGAACGGTGAAAGTTTTTTATTGGTGCAGGTGCAGGGTATGAATGTTGTTTTGTTGAGTGCCGGTTAGATTTGTACGTCCTTTTAAGGAGACATTAATGGGTAATAGTTTTATTTGCAGGATTGATTAGATAGATTATTGTGGCGAGTCGCGTGGTCGGTCGTCGAAAGCTATAGAATTTTTAATTGCGCATTCAGTTGAGTTGCGTGAATTATGCAAATCTACTCCGGCCGATTGGAGAGGGACATTACTATGCTGAGTATGACTTTCGTTGGAGGGACTGAATTGATTCATAATTCATATTAGCTACATATATAGCTTGGGGCGCACTTTTGCATCAATCATGCTTAAAAAGCAATATCGTAATTGGTTAAGCTAAATCCGAATTAAGTCCGCCTTTAGTTTGCTCTTTGGTGACCTATTTTCCGTAAGGTAATTAAAGACTTTAATAACTCTATGGCAAAGAATCGGGGTGAATGAACGGTTACAATCGCACTTAGCCATTGCACTTAACAATTGCATATCTTGACCATCCTGTTTAAACCTTTAAGTAACTTCTAACTTTAATAGGCAGCCCCAAGACCAACTACTTACCAAAACTTAGCTAAGTGATTTTTTCACTGGTCTTCGCTATGTTCTTTGAATTTTCGTTTCAATTAACTATTTACTTAAACTCTCTAAGATTAATTTTTAAATTTGGGGGATTGGAAAAACGAATTTACGGACGAGTTAAAATACTTGTCCTACTACCACGACTGCGTTTGCGGCTGTGAAGTTTACACCTTCAGCAAATATTCGACAGCGAGATCATGAACTATTGTCATTCATATTATGGGTTCCAGTCTTAGCCGGCTTACTTGCAAAACCTTCCAAAGATCGAACTCTACGACTCCGTTAATCTTGTGGGTTACGTAGTGCACTTGATGGCACGTCAACACAACAAAGATATAAGGCATTACAGATCCTAAAACCTAGATGCTCCAACCATCGTGTGAACTAAGATATTATATTTAATCCAAATGGAAGGCAACTATAGTCTAACGCTTATTCAAAATGACGAATTTGAGATGTTTTGCTTTTGAATATTTTATTATAAACTTCCAAGCAGCGTTAACCCTTGACTACCTACGTCTTACTTCTGTCAGATAAAAGCTCTTGATAAAAGCATATACAAAGGTATACTCACGCAAACTTAAACGCGGTACCGTAGGTATAGGTAGACCGTGTAGAGGGTACAATAACGAGTTACGAATAAAATTGCGAGGGCACGTAGTTATCACAAAAAAAAAATATCGCCAGAGTCTTAGCGACTCCTGGTAGGCAAGGTAGGTAGGTTCGACCGCATGTTTGTGAGAAGTGTGCGGTACCTTTAGGTAAAAACCTATCAATAGAATGTAGTAAACGTTCTTCCTGGCAATCACGCTTTTGCCGAATACCTAAATGTGTTATACTCAAGCGATACAACTATCTGCGATGCTAGTCCAGAAGGTAAATACAACACGGATCATTTTCCCTGCGGATGTCCTACCGGGAAAAGCGCTGAAAATCTAAGCTTTCCAGACTTTTTGAAATTGTTTTTATCTGAGTGCTATTTATTGCAAATTTATTTGCTGCACTGAGAACTGCTTCTGCTCTGTAAACGTCCGAAAGTTTAAGTCAATGAGGCTAATGGGTCTTGAGTTTTGTTGTTCTACAAACTTACGGAAAAAGTCACATGTTATCAGAATATGGTTCTCTTAAGGGATAGGTCTAAAGAGAGAATAAAGGTTTCAATTTACATAAATCTACTATCAGCGGTCTGGGCTGTACGATTTTGAGTCAGTCAGATTCCACAGGTAAAGTCCTAGTTCTTCCTGGTGCGCTAACTCTGAGACATTATTAGCACTATTTTAAGGAGCTACTACGTGCAGTCGATATCGAGGATGATTTCCACAAAGTTATATATACGACTTTAAAAATTACATACAGTATTGCTTGTAGTCTATGTATAGCCGGGAAGGTTGTTGAAATGTATAAGTTGATCATTCTCCCTGGCACTTATCCTGCATCGTTGTATTTTTATTGAATCATAAATAGACGCAGCTTAATTCTTAATGTGTCCTTTATATAAGGACGTACTTAGAACTTCGAATTCCGATGTGCACTAGTTGTTATGTTGTCCATTTTAGGCAGCCTAACAGGAGTGCAATGGACCGTTAGGTCTAATATTATCCTCGGACGACACCACACCAAATATAATACAATACAATTAACAATGTAATTTAGCTGAGCGCTAGGTGAAGAGAGGTTTGACTCATCCAATCCGCTAATTTTCTCTAAGCTTGTTGTACATAACTTATCCAACTTTTATCCCTTGACGTCGAGATTATGATCAAAAATGAGGGATCCAATCTTTCCTATATTTACGGCATTCTTTTATATCGGTTCTCATGTTTCATGAAGTTTGCCGGTTCGCCTTAATAAACAAATATTTCAACAAGCCTCCCAGTTTTGGATAAATCACTGAGGCCAATCAAATAAGGGTGATCCTCAAATGTGCAACATTCAGCACGTGCATGCTCTTATTGTTTTTGTTTGATCTTGTTATGACGGCACCGGTGATCTCCAGTCGTTGTCAACGCAAAGGATCATGATGTTTAAATTGGTCCTCGCATTAGTTGACTTTTACGGCAAGCTATATGTATTGCAGGTGTCGCTGAGGCCCTGCACGGGCGTTCAAATATAGAAAATATTTGTTTTTATCGCTGAGTCTTCCAAGAAAGAATCTCCTAAAATGTTTTGCTCATCTTAGAAAGTTGCAGGACGAGTGGTAGTTGATCATATGCGTGCCTTTGTTGTTAGGAAGATCCGCGAGGTCCGTAGCTTAACTCATGGCAACTTCCCATACCCATCTTCATGATTCTTTAACATTCGCAGCGGTCTTCCCCCTTCTTATGTTTGCTCTTACTGTATCTTCTTGTGCCCTTGCGGCACTATGGAATCCACCATCTATATCTTCTATCCTGCTCCTGTTACTTTAAATACCACCACTTTTAATGAAGTCTGCTTCTCATTCCAAGACAATCATGTCCCACACTTACGGCAACTCTTGAAGTTCGTGCCCAACAGACATTAAGATTAAATTCCTCCCCATCGAATATGAAATAGCAAACCATCGACTTATTTATGCTCTTTACCTAGACAATAGTTTTCAGTCTAAAAGACTTCACAAATACACCGCCCGCACGTAAAGCTAACACAAAATTAACAACCTCCAGACTGCAGGCAGCAGCAACAGGTGCAAGTGTCCTTATAAACCATAAAAACTGCTCACTTTGTAAGCTCATGCACATGTGCATGTCCTGGAGGAATTGAAACGCCGAATGTTGTTGTCTTCTCTGCTTTCTTGTAGTATTCTCCTTGTTTTTCGGTTATTTTTGTTGGGAAATTTAAAAGATTGTTAAGCTAAAGCTATTAAGCAGAGCTACCTGAACTTAACCAAAGAGTAAACACCTGAGCTCAACTTGCATTTTCTCCGAGTTGAGTAACCCCATTCGTTGGTAGGTACACACCTACTCTCATGAACCAGTAGCACACAGGACATGACTATGCACCGTAATTCAGATTGGGAAATGTTTCTTTGTCTTACGAAAGCAAAGGCTCCAAACGGAGCTAAGGCAATAAAAAAATCTTTGCAAAATAAAAACAAAAGAAACCGCATTTGGGAAGTGTTCTCAAAAAGAACTGAGGGTTGGTTCGCTCGCCTAAAGATGCATCACGAGGTATGATTCCCCACCTAGGGTGAGGCAAACAAATTGAGCACCTTAAACGGAGTAGGTTTGGTATATGCGGTAAATAAACTGTTTCCGTGCCGAAAACCCATAACCTGGTCATCGTATCAAAGACTGGTTTAACCTCGTCCTGAATGAGGGGCTATAGTGCTAGTGGAGCAACGCCGGCCACGAAATCGGAGGTGAGTTGCCAAATTTACGATTATATATCTTGTTGAGGCGTTCGCTTGAGGAAATACTAGAGTACTTTTTATATTCGCGTTGCATGCAAGCTTTGCAGGTTGAAATATTGCTCTCATTGAGCGTTGGGTAATTTCTTCGAATTGCAAGCGAGTATCAAGAAATTTAGATCCAATTTATTGGATTTGTAGCTGTGAATCTTAAAGGCTGGCTATGTCTTGATTCGTAAGAAGACGGAATCCACATTTTGTTGCACATTTTGTCAGTAGGCTTCACTCTTGCTCCAAAAACAATTCTAACTGCAGCCATTTGCTTTTGCCATCACAAGGACCACTATCCATCAGCCACCGAAACATCATTCGCATTTCCTTTTTCGCCTACTCTCGCTTACAGTCCGACACTTGTCAAATCACTGGCACAATCGCGATGTTAACTTAACCATTAGGTATGTATGTATCCCACCCACCAGTCTGTTGTGTCAGTGGCAGAGCAGTACATCGTACAACCTCCCACTTATCCTTTGCAGGAATGTTTCTGAATAGATTGTAAACTGTAATTCATACAAGCACAATACTCTTGCAACAAAACTGTATTTATGATGTATGCACTCGGGCATGCACTGCAACTGACGACTGTTTGCCTGCTGCTAGGATTCCATTTCATCCCCTAGACTCCTATCTGCCAGTAAACAGCACCTTCCGCTGTTGTTCCGCGCCCAACATGAATATAAATCGTAGAGAAAGGAGTTGATGAACGATTTTAACCGCACATTGTCATTGTTGGGCTATGGCGCATAGCTTTACTTTGAATATTTGCAACAATAATTTCTAAAGTGGTCCTGTTGCAAAAGTGCAAATTGTTTTGGGGGCGGGGTTTTTTTTGTGATAGATGGAGATTGGATAGTAAATAGTAGCAAAATTATATGAATTCAGCAGATGCATGGTCATAATTCTGATAGATTTGTGTCCTTTTGTAAAATGTTTGCTAACTTTGACATTTTGCAGTGATTTGAACTATGCCTGCTTTGAAATGACAAATATTTTATTTATAAGGTTTCCCCTAAAGATTGAATTCCAGATATCCGGATTACCTTTGTTTAGTTGAGTGTTTGAAATAGGACGCATTCCAGTTTAAAAAATGGAATTAAAGCACTCCTTAGGTGCTGTTTTGGATCTATCTTTGGCACGCGATTAACCATTCTTAGTATAGTCTATAGCATTAGTATACGATTTTAAAGCAAAACCTTAAGAAATTCCTAACCAAATTCTAGAGCCTTATGGCATCGAAAGTTATCACGGTGACGGTGCTTTCTGTGAGTCTCAATTCCATCTACATCCGCCATTATTTCTGTGACAACTAACACAGGACTAATTCCAAATTCCCATTTTATTTTCAATTACAATTGCCAGCATCAACTGCCTCCACCTACTAAATTAGCCCCATTGACATGTTCCTCCTGTAGAGCTACCTAAAATGCCAATTAAGAATTATGCTGACAGCACACTTTCCAAATAAATATCTTTTCAATTTAACTAAAAGCAGTCTAACGACTCCATCAAGTGCTGTTCCTGCTCCAATAAAGATTCAAATCGAACCCATTCAAGTGAAAAACGACGAGGAAAAAGTCTCTCCATTCTCATAGATATTTCAGCTATTATCATTTGAATTGGCCTAGGACCGAATAGGTCATTCCCAAAAAAAAAAAAAAAACAACGAAGAGTCCGAATTGAATCTAAAATAAACTCCATACCTGAACTAAATGCCCCGACATGAGGTATCTATACATTTTCCATTTCAATTACACGAGTTTAAATAAAACTGGAATTGGAAAACCGAATCCAAAGTCAAAAGGGATGAACATCCTCTCGAATGCTGCTTAAAGTAAAACTGCCACCGACCACTTCCATATATGAATAAAATAGATAAGGAGCAATCTAATTCATCAGCAACTGTAGAGAAAACAGCCGAAATTCACTCACTGGATGGATATCATTCTCTCTTCAAATTTGTTTTTTTTTGTATCTCCATTTAAGTATGAATGTATTTAGTAAGTGCAGGATAATCGTACATATCTATTTCAGCTCACTTCGTTGAAAATGATATCAGATCTGACGACGACGAATAAGAAAAAACATTCTGGAAAAGTTGGGCAGTGAAAAGAAAATAAAACAAAAAAAATAGCACGCGCACCCTAAGCAAACGGGACACATATCGACCCCCAACGATATTGCGAGAAGGACTACCTATAATACTCCCAAATCGAAAAGATAAAGACAACAAACAGAGATCCGTTCCTTTTCGGCTTATTGGGTATTTGGTTCCGAAGCACATAAGTACACATGTACAATTTAAATTGAAACGTGAATGCAATACAAAAAACGTTGATGCCTGCAGAAAATGGATTGGATATGTGCTTGGTCTGGTTTGGTCCTGGGGCGGCCACTCACTGGTATGGGTTCGAAATTCGAATTGATATGAAAGAAACTCTCAGCCAAATGCAGTTTGGACGATTGAACGGAGTAACTGGCCCGAAAAGTCGTCGTAGTCGGCGGAGATATAAAGTTGTTGTTGATAATGTGTGTGTGTTTGTGTGTTGTTTTTTCTAAGAAAAATAAACAAATTTTATGCAAAACCAACTGGTAGAAGGTAGTTTTTATGGGTTCTTATTGGAATTGAACGGTGAACGATAAGAGTGGGTTGTATTTTTGGGAATTTTATGCAATCATCAATGAAATGTTTAATTTTGGGATAAAGGCAGTTGTATCTAAATGGACGATTAATGTCAGTTGTTTCTTCTTTTGTAAAGTTATTTAGTTCCATCATGAAGTAGGACTATGGTATTTAAGGAATTCTGTTTCGCAAGTTCTTTCTTTGGATTCTATGGTAGGTAACTAAGTTATTAGACAAATGGTGTTTGCGTAAGGCCTTTAATAGAGTGGATCCCATTGAACGGGGGGCACTACGTCGTAAAGAATTTGGATAACCATTAATGATTAACAAAATTATCCATATAGTTCGGAATTAACACCCAACCAATTTTAACAAGTGGGCTTTGATGTGAACTTTTAATTGTAATTCAAAAAGCACACAATCTGAGAGATTTGTATTTAAACCGGTTTATCTCAACTGATATCGAAAGGCGCCACATATCAGCTATCAAGGAAAGTTCTTGGTTCTTAGAGTAATTCTTAATAGCAAGATCTATTCCGTTATACTGCAATGAGGGCTGTAGCGTTCAGTTGGGTAACCGGAGCAACGTTTCATGTCTTATACCAATTATGTATGTATGGTATGTATTATACCATTTATCTCAGACCCACTTTCTGAGTCATTTCAAATCAACTTTAATATCAAACACCTTTAGGTTATAAAGCTTCAGCTAAATATGAAGTATTGTGCTATATACTCTGCAATCTTTCTATGTGTTTTTCGGTCACAACCTATGTCTTTTGGACCAGCTTCAAAGCTACTATGAGGAGGTGCATTCTGTTTGAAAACTTTGAATCCGATACCCGTCGCCGTTCATGCTGTAAACCTAAGGTTTCATTATATTCCCAGACGATCAAGCCAAATTATAGTGCAAACAAACGGATCTACTGAGCAGAATTCGTAAACGCATCGTCGCGTACGTGTGCGCGTGCGGAAAATAGCCAAGGAAAATAAAAATAACAATATAATATAAATAAAGATCAACGAAAACTATAATAAAGTGTTAAGTGGAAAAAGTCCAGCGAATACAAAACGTAGCTATAAATTTCTGCACAACAAAATAAAGGTGTTCATAGTGACAACAGGAGCAATTAATCTATGGCATTGGAATCCAGGACAAACGAAAAAAAACTAGTTGAATACAATGCCATAAAAATGAATACGCGTGCGCTCGAGAACTGCTCGTGAGTGTATGTTTCCGTACCCTGGATCTTAAGTCGATACATCATATATTTCCTATTAACAACTTAAAGCAGTAGAAAGGTTCCGACAAGCTTTGTGCTAGACATATGGGGACGTAGACGAAAACCCGTCCCTCAAAGCAATATCCGATGGTTATATTTGTTTAGAAAAAAACTCATAGTACCGTTCAATTTCAAGATCATGGTGCCTATAAACCAAACTAGACTCGAGGGTGTGCAGTGCTCTCCCATTAGCGGACTTACTTATGAGCGGACATTGGCACAAAATTTCAGAAGATTATCGCTCTCTCTTAGGTGAGCAAAACGGTTTTGTGTTGTTATGTTGAGTGTTTCGGGTTGTTTAAAAAAGAAAAAAAACTACAAAAACATTAACAAATACGCAAATCATTCACTAGTCCGTCACTGGATTAAAGGACTTTAATTTTTTTGGAAGCTGAAAGTTGGTAAATGTTCCAAAATGGTTCCGAAATGGTTCCGAAATGGTGAAGTGTATAATTCTGTTTACCATTGGTATAGGTACAAAGTTTTTACCCACGTTCACTTGTCAAGGGAGGTTTTATTTATATAATTATTATTAATATTTTTTTTTTTCAATTAATAATTATTCAATTAATTTTTTTTCAATTTAATAATAAGGCCCCACAGAAAAAGGGGTTTTACTACCCAAACTCAAGTTATATTTATTCAGCTTAAGTGCAAAATGGATGCAGTGGCTTAGTAGTAAGTGCGTTGGACCACTTATCAAAGGGTTTCTGGTTCAAATCCCGACCTGTACACCAGAAAGTTTTTATTCGCTGTCCCACCTCTTGCGAACGTCTGATAAACATCAAAATATAATAGATCACTTCCATTCGTGTCGAAAAATATATCTTCGCACACACAATGGTTGCAGAAGTTAGGCTTTGGGCCCTGTATTGGCCGTTTACGCCTAATATTTATTAAAAGTTTAAGTTTGTTTAAACTTCAAATTAACGATTTTGTGGTCATTGAATGAAATGCTATATCTTCTGAACATTCTAAAGCTAAATATACAAGTTTGAATACGAAAACGAATTTTATTACCGATCAAGTATCATCGACTTTACAACAACATCTGCGACAAATGCCTTCCCACATTATTATCTCATCTTCCTAAAAGCATGTCTCATAACGATCAAAACTCAATAGAAACCTGTCCTCATGTGTCAGTCATGGTATACCTAACTATGATTTTCAGGACGGAAGTGCATTTAGGAAGCGTTTTTCCCCAGTCGACGCACACGACAGCAAAAATATTTGTAGATACCCTTCCTCCGCAACCATTATCCGCAATCGACGGAGTGTTTGAACGCGTGTGTGTGTTTTTAATGTGCCGAAATAAATTGTTCGTTGATAATTTGATTAAACCGCAGGCACGATTCAAATTTAATGTCAATCATCAAAAAAGCAAACATCACACAAAATACTCCGATTGTGTGTCGTCGTCGTCATGGACGATTATACTCCTTTTCATCCCCGTATAAAGTCACATCGCATCGTTCAATTGGTTTTTGGGTTTTAGATATTCAATTCATTTTTGAGTGCATTTATCTGCATTTTATAGCAAGACCCGTTCATGCAGAGGGTGGTGTTGCAAAAATGCTCGTGTTGGCGTTTTGTCACGTAGTGAGTTTTACGAAATTTTTGTTTCCGCACAACTAGCCTGACTGACATTTTGCTAACAACTTTGTTTTCAATGAATCGCATTCAAATTCTAAACATGGTCTGGTCACAATAGGTTAACTATAATGGGCTTTACTCTTTGCAAACAGTAAGTTGACTGAATTTGTTGGCAAATAAAATTATTACCGTCTGTGGAACTACCTATGAACATAATTTTAATTGTCCTTTTGATCGTGTAAATGCGGGATTTGATGACATATTTAGTTTTAGTCAGTGATGCACCATGACTAAGGTGACCATACGTCCCGCTTTCGAGATTTGTGTCCCGCTGGCCCTAAGAACGAAAAATTTAAAAAAGGCCACCCCATATGTGTAAGAGATTTTCTTTTAAAATGTGCTCCAACTTTCATCTGCTTAATTAATCACCCTGTATACAAAATCCATAACATACATTTCCAGTTTTAATATGTATTCTAAGTAAATAAAAGCTAACAATGACATTACGGAATATTGAATCGTATGATAGTTGACCGTTCTAACATGTAATGTAATTATTTCATAAGTGTTCTATATAATGTATTTTCGTTATGTTATGCTAGCCTTAGGGCAGTCTCAATAAAGCGTTCAAACGATTAAGACCATTGTTTAAATTTGGTTGTTTTGTGTGTCTTACATATGGATGTATGTTTCGTTCATTAAACTCATTCTCAATAAATGTTTATTACAACAAAAGTGATATTGCTCACATATTGTCCAATGATAGACTCAGAGCGAAGACAGATATAGTTTCACGACCTCTTCGTTTTAGCTTGGCACGCGTCGCATCCCAGTATTTTTTTCTTTCGTTTTTATTGTTTACGTGTTTTTTTGAAACACTGAAATGCCTAAACGCAAGTGTACGTTTAATATTAACTTACAACCTAAGTATCCGTTCATAAAACAGATCAGTGTCCCCACAGACGTCACGTGTGAAAAATGATACTAGTGATATGCTAGATGCTAGTGATATCGAGAAAAATGTACGGTCAAACACAAACTACCCCATAATGCTGCCGCTTCAAGTTCATGGATGCTCAATTTCTTTAATATTCACCATCTTCCAAGGATTTTGAAGTTGCTGCAGCGGAGGGTGCGTGGGCCTATCACACTGTACAGGAGAATCATAGCTTTCGCTCGAACGATAGTGCATCTAGTCATACAGACATGTTTCAAGCAAAAATTTAAGTGTGCCCATACAAAATCCGAGGCTATTGGTGTGAATGTCATGGCGCTATGGGAACAAATGAATTGAAATAACACCTTCGTAAGGCTAATTGTATAAATTTATTAACGGATGCTTCAGACCATGGATCTACAAAATTATTTCCTGTCTTAGTACGCTACTTTTTACCATATGAAGTACAAGTAAATGTTTTGGAGTTCCAAGAGCAACCAGGGGAAACATCGGATATAATAGTTGATTATTTGAAACAAGTTTTGACAAGAAATTAGCTTAAATAAAAAAATGTGGCAATCTCTAACTGTAATTTTGGAGGCAAAAATAGAAAAGGAGCTAATAATGTTTACGTGAAAATTAACACGTATCTTGAAAGGACACTCATAGGTAAAGGATGTGAAGATCACATAATCCACAATGCAATCAAAACTGCTGCAGATTGCCTACCTATTAATTTTGAATGCATAATTGAAGCACTTAAAGAATTCTGTCATGCCTCTGACACAGAATATAAGACACTTCTGGGCTACAGTAAAACTAGGTAGCTTGCGTTGAAGCCGGGGCTTGAAAGAGTATTGCAAATGTTTCAGCCTTTAAAAAACTATTTTCTGACCATTGATTAAAGTGCCCTATTATTTTAAAAGATTTTTTTAACAATCCTAGCTCAGAATTATGGCTTTTTTTATGCACGCTCAGTCAGCCACATTTCATAAAGCTGTGTTAAAGGTCGAGGGACAGAACGTGTCTGCAACAGAGGCCGCGAATGAAATAAATCAGCTCGTTAACAATTTAAGTCAAAAACTAAATTCTTGCTTCCTTCCCCACGCCATCCGTTATATAATGGCGAAGTTACAGAAAACTGGTGAAGTCAATGAGGACAACGTAAAAATTGCAGCAGCTGGGTTTCGCCAGACGAGTAAGGAATATTTGGAGCAGTGGTGTCAGTTTAACTCTGAAGTTGAAATATTTGATTGGGCTAACCTGACCAAAGATGCAGGAGTTTTTGATGAGTTTTCACTCATTTTGAATTACATAACAACTCAAAGGAAGTATTAACCCACTTTCATCATATAAAGATATATCTCACTCGAATTTTTTTACAACTGTAGAGTACATTTTGTGCCTACCAGGTAGCAACGCTCCTGTTGAAAGGATATTTTCTCATCTGGATAAGATATGGACCTGTGAAAAATACCAGTTGGGAGTCTCGACCTTGAAATCTATTCTTTTAGTAAAGAGTAATATGAATAAATCGTGTTGACAATTCCATGCACATTTGAAAACAAAACCTGGTATTTTAAAACAAATTTGCTCATCAGAAAAATATAAATAAGCAACCCACACAACTGCTCAAGATTAAATTTATTTTCGTGGGCTAATTTTTAATAAGCAAACATTAAACATTAGCAATATCTCATATTTGGTTTAATTCTTATACATCAACTTTTTAAATGCGAAAAATTAAAAAAGAAATTTATTTGTTACTTAATTCCATGAAATAAACATCAAACTTAAAATAAACAAAATATGTCTCATATTATGTTTAGTTGTTATACTTTAACTTTTAAACGCAAAAACAAAATACTTTAATTTTTCTACTAATTCATGTGAAATATATGTACATTAACATTACTTCCCATATTTTGAATAATTTATTTGAAAAAGTAAAAAAAATATGAGTTTTGCCGAAAGAAATATACATGTCTCCCGCTTTGAGAGAAAAAATGTATGGTCACCTTAACCATGACTGACAATATTGGTGCTCAAATAAGGGCCCGCTCATGGTACGTATTCCAAAAAGAAGAAAATTCTATACAAAAACCATTAACATCGTTAAACAATTTAAAATTATCTCATTAAATTTCATTTCATCGTGTCCATGTGGAAACAGGAAAAAACCTTTAATTGGCAAACAAAGTCATTCAGTCCTATCAGGACATCATCCTCTGCTCATTCGACATACCATAGATAGAAGGAAGAAAGCACCAAAGGTAGCAGGTATTTCGATCCCTTTTTGCATTTCACACGACCCAACGATCGATGCAACGACGACGGACGCCAGCACCATAGTTAAGCAAACACCAAATTATTTATGCTCCTTTTTCCATGCTACACTCATCAGAAATAAAGGATGATACTTGCACACAGGTTAATCTTTCTAAAATAAAACGAGTGGTAGTGTCTCGTCTCTCTGTCATACTAACTCGAAAAGCTCACACATGATGGAGGGAATTTTTTTTAAAAAATTGGTCTAGGTAAAAAAAATAAAAGCCCGTCCACACACTTAACCACAGATATGCAGGATATAATAGCGGTACCCCGGAGAAGGAAGGTATTCATCAAATGACAGGAAATTCGCAACAGGTGTACTAAGTGTAAACATTTATTCACAAACGATAAGAGCAAACGAGGACGAGTCATCGGAACTCTATGATGGGAAAGCAGTAGAAATTATTCACACTTTTCTCCGGTGCAGATGGTGGTGAACCTATTCTCTATGACTTTATCTAAAATTTATTTCATTACAGAGATTATACTTTGTTTTCACTTGCAATGAGTAAAGTACTTTTAAATGATGGACTCGAATTAAAGGTGAATCGGTGAAAGTCTATTCCAAACGAAGAAGGAGTTCTGAATTTTCTATTATTTGACAAAACGAGTTGAATTATGCTTCGATTCCACCGAGGGTTTAATCTAGTTGAAGACGAAAGTGGGTTCAGTTGTTAGTGCGTTGGGTATAAAATATATTCTTTAATTCAAAAAGTTTGGGTAAAACAGTGTGATATCCTATTAAAAAATCTGTTTTCCGCCAGTGGCGTTAAAAACATGGTGGATGACATGTCATTTCATTTGATATGAAATTTATAAGAAAATCAATAATATTTGAAAAAAAAACACCCAAAAAAGTGGGCGTGGCCAAAAACTTTGTATAGGTGATATGTAGGAAAAAAGATTGGCTAATATTTTTTTTCGGTTTCTATAAAAATTTTCGATGAGAACAGCATGTCAGTAAAAAACGCCCACAAAAAGTGGAAGTGCCTGCATATATGGTGTTTGTTCTAACCCTTCAAGTTTTCAGATATAGCCTTAAAACGGTTTTTCTAAATTGTGGGCGTGGCAGTAGGCGTATTTAAAATACTTGCCTTTTGACCTACTATACATATAAGGGATGAACAATACCTAATTCTATCTGCCAAGAAATATTTACAATTCTCTTTGCAAGGCAGGCGCCATTTTTCATAATAACATTTGAAAGATTGTACTCCTTATATTCCTTACGGTTTTAGAAGATAACTCCACTTCTTCTTCTGTCCAGAATCTGCAAAGATAGCTGGATTTTTTTTAAGTTGTTGAGTAAAATTTACGGAGTAACATCTCGCGGGTTTTTTTTTTTCCTTTTCATTTTACAAAACTTAGAACAGATCAAAAACGCCTCGACCGATTTTGGTCTGCTCTTGTATTTCAATCTTCAAATCTACGTTTCAGCTACGCCAATTCCACATAAAGTTGTCTTTTCGCTACCCCTTTACAAATTTACCGTTCTGAATTGGCATTAATAAGTTCTGAGGATTCTTTTTATGTCCGAGCATTTTGTTTATTCAAAGTTTCTCCGACGGTAAAATTGTTCTTTTCGGGGAGCAAAATTTGTCCTACCACCTTAAGAGAGCTTTTGATTTTTACTTGCGCTTTTGCTTTAATGCGACTGGTTAGCAGGTGTTTAGTATGTCTTTTGTTTTCGATGGCTCCCAGAGTACTCGCAGTGCGGGGACTGCCGTATCTTTGATGGTCGCGAATAATCATTCAAACAATTATGAACATTTCGCCCAATAACCATTTTTTGGGGCTTTTTAACTCCCTATCGGCAGGCGGCACGCAACTTTGGAGGACGCCTATGCCAACAAACAGTAATTTTTCTAATTCGTTTTATATATATTAGTCCACGATGCAAATTTAATGGAATATGGGGGTACAAGCTTCCCCCTCCTCGCGCCTACTCCAAATCTAATAGTGAAACCAAGCGGAGGTTTGAAGGTGGGGAGCAAGTTTGAATTATCGTCCAAAGTAAAAATGAACAATCACCCAACGTTTTTTTGAGTGAGTTAAACTACTGAGCAAGGAGCTCAACACCCTAGTACCGCTTAACATAGTTAATGACCAACCTTAAATTCAAGCTTAAAAACTGTCAGTAGTACCTTCTCAATATCAGAACCGATATTAAATTGTAGGCCGCTTCTATTTGTGTCAAATTTTATTTCCGTCCCATAAAAAATATTTTTCCATATTCTCGACATTGAAGGTGATACGGTAAAAAGGTTCCATTTGTTTTGGCATCTTAAATACTAATGTAGAATTTAGTATGGTTGAAATTGGCTATATATTCTATTTTAAGTTTATAGCTCTGACTTCTCGGACATATCAAGAACTGTCGAACATCATCATGGGCAGTTTTTTCATCAGAGGTATGATGGTTTTGCCATTCAATCATATTTGCTCACAAATATTAAGGTTAGCATACCTGTCTTAAGTCCAACTTAGTTTTCAGGCTTAGTCTCTGGGCTCCATACTGGCTGAAAGTGAATTTAACTTTTGTGCATATTGTAACTATGGCTCGTTATGTTACTTATGTTTTGAAAGCTTAAAACTGACTGCTTATTTTATCCTGTGTGCGGGGAGGGCGAATGGGGGAGAAGATACAACCGCGCACTCTATGAGCTGTACCAAGATGTGGATGTAGTACTAAAAGCCTAAAACCGTCGACTTCACTGGCTCGGCCATATCGAGCGAATGGACAATAATGCTCCAGCTAACAGGATCTTTGAATCACAGCCCCCAGGTTCGAGACGACAAGGAAGACCGAATCTCCGTTTTAAAGACCAAACCATCGCGGATTTCAGATGCAACATGCCCACGATCGCAGAGAATAGAAGGCTGTCGTGTTTCAGGTAGAACTCTTTATAAGTGCGGAGTCCGATAAGTAAAAAACGCACTACTGCACCATTTCCAGACGTACTTCTGCGAATGCAACCTCTTTGATGCCTCCAATATAAGTCCTTGCAAATTGAATTGTGTACTAGTAAGTTCAGAAGATATTAAATGGATGAAACAGAAGGTTCCGCAAAAAAGCATCACTGTCTCCTACGATAATCTCTTAAGGCATCTGAGAGCAAACTTGTTTCGAAAGAAATATCCATAAAACTCTTCTTTTTTTGAACTAGTTAGGTCTTCCTTATTTGCCTGCCTACTTTCCAGTTCCTAGTTACATGACAGGGATTACATATTCGCTCTTTCTCATATAAATCTGCCTGCGATAAAACCACATTTAATTATGCACACGTCCATCCTTTGGCAAACAAACTAGATTCGAAAAACATAAACACTGATAATATTGCCATAATCGATCCACAATGATTTACAATGCAGGACACTTCACTAGCCTTCTTCCATCAAACCTCAAAAATAACCTCTTCTTCCGATGGATGTTCATTTCTCACAGACTTTCATAAATAACAGATACAACTAGGACGACCAAATGTGCCTTAAGAAATTCCAAAAACCCAGAGATATCTACTACCATTTTGGAAATTTTAAATACACTCCACATTCAGAGCAGAGCTGTAACTCATCCGAATGCTACATGTTCGGTGGCACTCTTTGAATGATATATCCTTGCTCCCGGATCGTGTGCTCCTCAGGATTCATGAATGCATCGCTCTACACCACAGCATCATGCATTCAACAATTTATGTGCACTCTCAGAATTCTTTAGTAGGTGACATCTAGTGAATAAATTGATCCTTCCAACTTTCCGAGCAACCTTCCGTTGCTTACCCCGTACCTAGCTGCATACATCTAGGACACAAATAGACGGTTCTTCATTTCACATCGAGAGAAGGCTGGTTTCACAGAAATTTACTCCCAAAACATAACGAAAAAAACCTCATTTTGGTAGATATATTCAAATTACACACCAAGTGCTAAGTAAGGAGGTAGTGGGTGACGGAAGTAGGAAGATACTCATCCATATCTCTAGCATCTAGACATATAAATTGATTGAATTTCAGTGGAACGAAGAATTATGTTTTGCAAATTCAAAAGAATCCTATACCATGATTCCATCCTGCTTTAATATTGTGGCTGAGTTGAGTACTCAGTGCTCGGAAGGCAGATTTACGACTGCTAGGCAAGTGATGTGAGCTGCCATATAGTTCTTTCCCTTTGTCTGTCTGTCCTCGTTTTATGTCGATGTCCCATAGCTACAGTCGGGAACAATTCAATACAAATCAATGAATTCATGTGTGTGACTTAGACGAACATAGTTTATGTTTGGCGGGATTTATTGGATTTTTTTTTGCGCCCTACATCGGCCTTGTACTTTCTACTCGGGGATGTTGCGGGGAATATGACGATGACGACGATATGGGAATTTGTTTATTAAAGTCATAACACATTTATGGCTATGTGAGAACGGGAATTCAAAATGTGAGTGAAAAATAAAATTGATTTCCTAAATGTAGACGATATGGCACGAACCGAGCTTTTATGACATTGGCTAGCATTGGCGATAAAAAGGACATAAAATTGGTGTTCCTCTTAAAATTTGGTGGACGCTTTTCGGAATTTTAAATTTGACGTGGTCTGCGTTATTATGCAGAAGTAATATTCAAACTTCTTCTTAGATCTTATTCAAGGGTGAAATGCACTTAAAGTTCAACCTCTCACGTATGCAATCAGTCTTGCAGTCATCTCTGAAAAGTATCTAGCTTAAGTCCCATTTTCTTTCTATGAAAGTCGTTTGAGAATTCGCAAAGCCTTGTTGCATACTCGCCTATGAGACAGTGTCCTGTGTTAGAACATTTCGGATCTATTTTTTCGCAAGACATTTGTTTTGACTAACGTTCTCTTAGTGGCGTAGAGCCTTAGCGATAAGCTATAAGAAGCTATTTATATTTTTTCATCAGATTTTTTCGGGTAAGAGAGGCTTAATGGTTCCTAACTTGATGAGTTAATCTGTCTAAGGGCCCAACCCAGAGAATACGTTACGTGGGTTTCGTCAAGTAAAATTTTGAAGTCCAAGTATTTAGCGGAAGAAAGAAAGGTCCCATAGAGATAAATATATTCCGCCGAATTTCAGTCGAACATTCTCTTAAAAATTATTAAGCCGCTCTGATGTGTACGGCTTCGAAAAACTACGACAACACTGATAATGGTACTATTTTTCACTAGCAGAATGTAAGAGTTATTATGTCAAAGTTTCCCTAAATCAATTCCAACAATGGAAATAATTACCTCAATTCTAGAAAAAGAGTAAGAACGTCGACAATTCGTAGCAATCCCCAGGAATTTCCTTGTGCCCTGGCACCCGGGAAAGGTGAACGTTTAACTGCTCCGGGATCTCCTCAAAAAACGATTGGTGGTCTTAGGTTATGATAAAGTGTATCGAGACCGCTTCCAGTTATTTGATTACAGCTTTAGGGTCCGGGAAAATACCGATATCTTCGGCGGATATCACTTTTCTCTTTAATCGCTATATATCGTCTGAAACACGCTACAGTGGTAAGTCTTAGTATTTTAGAGACCCAATCCTAGTTCTTCATCTGTCAGTTTAGAAGAGAATTGATGTGTCCAGCATGAAAGTTTCCTCATTCCAAAATGACTGATGCTGTGAAATGGTGTACCTAGTTTTTTTTTGTTGGAAGAGTCCTAAATTTAGTTAGGATGAAAGAGTGGCCAATTAGATTATTTGTCCACCGTTTCTCTACTGAAGAAATCGACGGATGTCATATAAAAAGCATAATTTTTTACCAAATTGACTTATGCTGAAGTCGCTTAGAAGATAAGTTTAGAGTATTCAAGGTCATCATAATTTAACCTATTTTAAATACAATTTAAAATGTACGGATGACCGAATAGAAAATGCTAACTTATTGAAAATTTAAGGGGCTAAAACCGTGTAAAAGTGTGAAAAATGGGTTCTGTGAGAAGATATTTACGACGACTACCTATAGGACTGTGTAGTTCGACTAGGAACATTACCGCTTTGTTTATAAAATTTTTTTAAGTACTTAAAATACGTAAAGGCGCCTCATTGGTAGAATACGAAGGTCTCTTAATAAAGGCCAACGCCTATAAGTACGATTTTTGGTGCAAGTAATCCTGATTTGAGCTATTGACAATGTTCTAAAACACTATTATAAGAACAACCGCAAGTTGAGATACAAGACTGCAGATACCAGGAGCATAAGGCTTACAAGAAGGTGGTGGAGATAATAAAGAGTTCATGAGTTAAAAAAGAAGACGTAATTGTGTTGATCCAAAAAACGGATCTGTTGAGAGCATAACAGGCGTTCGTTCATTTGTAGAAGAGCTACCTCCAACGGTGACCCCCCCCCCCAAATTGTTGGAAGACGGCATCAGATATTCACAAGATATCCATGATATCTTCAGCAGATGCTCTTCAATATGCACGTTCGGTACTTTTGTTAGCAGATTTCGCCAAATCTTCCAAAAAACAAGCAATACCATCCATTTTGATAAAACAAAATTGTGTTTACAATTTGTAGAAGCTGTGCTCTCGTCAAAAATTACAAAACAGCTGATTTCGAAAAACATAAAGTTAGGGGTGCAAGTTACGGTCCATTAATACCCCAAGGTTTTTATAGTGATGAAGTGATTCAATTTGAAACAGGAAGAACTACGAACGAAATTACATTTAACACAGCTATGTGCAGGGAAACAAGAATTTTTAATAATCATAAGCATGGAAGCACAAATTAAAATCATATACAGAACGTTACTCAATACATATATTGAAGGACACAAGTTTTGTTCCCTCGCTAATTATCAGTTTATGATCCATAAACCATAGTCTCAATTTAGATTATAAGACCATAAGAAACAGCTAAGTAGCAGTATCTCTATCCAACTCACTAAATTTTTGATGGTAAGTACGGCTTCAAGAAAACAATGTCCCGGATAAAGGATATCGACTCACAATGGTCGTAGTTTTCAAAAACTATGTGTACCATATATGTTCGTGGAATGTGAATGCACGCACTGCACTTAAGGCCTTGCTCAATCCTTTAACTACTTACTTCTAAATTAGTGCTTCAACTCCAAAATTAAATACGGTTGGAAGACTGAAACTCTGAGTCGTGTTTGATTTACGAGTCTTACTGCATTCCCGCGGAATTGGATATCCGAACGAACTTGCTCGTTTTCTCAGCAACCAAAAGCACCAAAAGATGTGCTAGACCAAATCTGTTTCCTAAATTAACTGGACGATGAATGTAAGAAAGACTGCCAAACATCTAAGAGTAAAATGTGTCATGAAAAGCACCCCAAAAATAAATTGACATTAAATCAGAATTTACACTAAATTAAAATTTTTCACTGCAAAACATCACAACACAAAATTCTTTTGATGTAATTGTAAAGAAATTGTCCATTGTGGAGCTTTGTTCCAAATATAGGGGTCATATCTGCCAAATCTTGAGGTTATCCAAAATTTAAACACGTTTTTCTCGAAACTGTGTTTTCAAAGTCGGTTGTCAAAAGTTCTCGAAAACCACTCAAAAGATCTTGATGAAATTTTACACAGATCTTCGAGATACAATTCATGAAGGACTTTTTTCTCATTAAAAACTATTTAAAAGAAAAAAATTGGAGCAAATTTTACCAAAATAAGCATTTTTTATAAAAAGACCTGCCGAAAATCCAATTTTCACTTTTTTATACCCTATCCTAAGGGTATATTAATTTTGAGACATAAATACATAAAAATCTGAAACCATGGTCCGAAATGGTGAAGTGTAAAATTTGTTTGAAGACGCTCACTGCCACGCCCCACTTTAGAAAAAAAAACCGTTTTAAAGCTTAAGTTAGAGAGAAAGAATGGTACAACCTTCACAAGATATGTAGGCACTGCCCTCCTTTATAAGTTTATCATAAAAAGTTTTTGGCTGTGCCCAATTTTTGGGGGCGTTTTTTCAAAAAAATATTTTTTTTGTTTAAATTTAATAGAATGAAATAAAATGCTAATGGTATTTTCTTTGGGGCATATAGGGATATGGATAGGGTATCATACTGTTCGCCCCAAGCGGACTGTAGCCTTTCCCCTTTGTTTTTATTTCCCTTCGTCCACATTCTAGTTTATGGTCTTAACTAAAGTGCAATTTTATGTTTTCACTTCTGATGATCCTGTCACGACTTCTACCGTCACCGTGGACGCACCTTTTCTCCGAGGGATCACCGGAAATGACGTCACAACGACGCAGTTTTAAATATTTACCTTTGAAAATTTCATAAAATTCTTTTTCAAATGTATATCTTTAAGACAAAAAAAAGTTTGAATAAAATATTTTGTTTTTTATAGAAAAAAAAAATTGTTGAAAATATAACTTTTTTTGCCCCAAATAACCCATGTAAGCTCTTAAAGTTGAACAGTAAATAATTTATTTGCTTGGCATAAAAAAAGTTCCACTGAAAGGCTTAGTAACATATACAAAAGTTGGAACCGCACTTCTTAGATACTTTAGACTTAAACTCGATGAAGGATTCTCTTGTATAATACATATACCATTCCTTAAATTACAATTGCCCTTTAAAGTCTTTCCAACCCGCCAAACATTTTTTTAGGCTTTGCTCTACTTGCTGTGGGTACATTTCCCCATCCTTCACACTAAGAAAATCTGACTTCTTTTCATTTAATTAGTCTCCAAAACTAAATTATTTACTTACAAGGAATCGCTCTCAAGCAATTCTCTACCCTTCCGTAACATTCTCGTGCCACATTCGTACACATTCTTTTTCTGATTTCAGTGACAGTTACAAGGCACAGTAACAGTGGTATACAAAATAAATAATAAAATCAAGTCCGAAAGAAAACTAAAACAATTTCCTTTTTCCTCTCTAAAGTTGTGTTAGAAAATTAAAAGGATTCTTCAGCATAGGCACGGAGCAGAATAAAAAAAAACACACACACACATAGGCATTCATACATTATATAGAAAATCAACGTTGTGGAAATCCTAGGAAATGTTGCACACTCCATCTCTTGCAGTGGTACTAGTAGCATGTCGCTGGGACAAACGAGAACGACAACGATTACGAGACGTCGAGTGCAAATAAACGTCGCTCGACGCTACAAATTCACATTTCCAACCGAAAGCAAATGGATAAATCGGTCTCAGTTCTGCCTACGGTACCTACCTACTAAGGTAGGCCTAACTCCTACTACCACTCGTCCACCAGTTCACTGGGGCATTGGCCAATCCCCGAAAACCAAACGATGTGGATCTGTACCCAAATGTATGTCCACACAAAACGAAACGAAACGAAACCAAACCAAACCCTCCAATAATTCTCAGCCATAGGCTAAAAGTGGCCTCTTTCACTGTGCGCCTACACTCTAGGTATTGAATACAGTTGCTCTGCCGAGGACCAAAAGGATGTGTTGTGGTGCGGCATACGATGGGCGGGTGGATAGTTGGATAGCCTGTATTCTGCATGAGGCTCGCTTTTCATTTCGCATATTCTCGTCGGATAGGCCATAGGAATACTCTACTCTACCCAGCTCGGAACGGGTCGGGTACTATGTGGCCTTTTTTGTTTCGACGTCTACTCGTTTCTTTTTTCGAGGTTTGTTTCTGCCTCGCTCAGCAACAGCAGCAGCAGTAACAGTAGCTGGAGGACGAAATCTTGGCAGTTGGCCAGAAACTGTTTCGGGGGATCAAATATTATTATTCTCAGCCTACTTCAAACCGATGTTACGTTCGTAAAATCCTTGATGTATGGCACAAGTTACGTGGTATTCATCCTTCACCATAATCATTGCATGCTTTGGTGTGTGTGTATGTGTATAGGTACCTGCCTATATGGGGGTGGATATTTATCGATAAAAATGGCTTCTGCCTTCACACCAGTAGCCAAAGGAAAGAAAAACACGCATACAGAAACATACACAGGGAGCGGGTGAGATCCTAATGTTTATATCGACGGTAAGCTTTTGCCTCCTTCTTTGTCAAGTGCTACTCTGTAGATGCGATGATGTGCAAATTGTACCTTCCTTCGTTGGTGGGAGAAGAGGGGCGCATCGAATTAGGGTGCAGGACGACAGGAACGAAACACCGATTCTTAATATTTCAAATATTTGATTCGTCTCTTGAATTGCGGAGTGCAAATCCCTTCGAAGGGTCTGGTTGAATATTTACTTCTGTGCTTAGGTATGAAATATTCTTGAGGACGCTTGAAGGGATCTCTCTGCCTCCGAATTGAGTTGGCTGTGTAGACGTTTAGGCCTACGGGGACTAAGAAACTTCAACCGAAATCCGGATTATTGTTGACCTTATTCTGTAATGAAGTCATAAAGTTGGACTGTCAACTGTAAGTGTGTGTGTGTCGAAAGGATTTTCCAAAGTTTTTAGGTATGGTCGAGTGTTACAATTTGAATTATGTTACGAATGCTGTAAGCGGTAATTGTGAGTTGAAATACAAGAGGATTATGAATGTTTGTTTTTTTTTACGGGAAGATGGGGTGGGAAAAGTTCAACAACAAAAAGTAAGTTCGGTTAGCTTCATATGGGGGGCCACTTGTAAGTGCGCTTTCGACTACTAACTGAAGATGTCTAAGTTAGACTTAACTTGTTCCAGGTTATCAGCTTCCGATTTGCTTCGCCCATTTTAAGTGGCAGTGCATTTTGTTCTCACTTTTACCCATCAATATTGAAAATCCTTAATGATTACGTGTGAGGCATTATCACAGTTAAAAACAATAATCGTTGTTAGTTAGAAAAAAAGCCTATAGAGGGCGCTGAATATTTTTTGTAATTGTATGGATTACGAATATTCCGCGCTTGAAGGGCTATTATGTTTGATAATTTAATTTAATTTCAGTTGGGGCGAACGCCCCGTTTTTTAGGTTTAATACAAGCTATGTTAAAAATTGTGGAGGAGATCGAGTTTAAGGTAGGCAGTGCTGCGGTTGAAATCAAAAATCAAGCGAAGAGTTGGCTTTAGGAACCATCTCATCAATATGCGAACGGAAATTCAAATCCATATTGTACAATGTATGCTGTACATGAAGATATTGTACGAGGAATATCGGCTGAAGGTATATTCGGGGAAGGGACTGGTAGCGCTTATGAGAGAAGGTAATCGATTGACATTTGGAAAGTTCAGCTCTTAGCAATTTTTGAGGTACCAAATCAAGTTCTGGTTGAAGGAGTCCAGAGTCTTGGAGTGCAAAAATGGTCTTGAAAAATTTGGTATCGTTAGCGTAGAGGGAGGGGGAGCAAAATTTGAAGTAAGCAAGAAGAGAAGTCGACCTAGATGGCTGCCTTGTGGGACACCACAGGTTGCCATGAAGGGCGCCTAAAGGAAGGATCTAAAGCGACCACTATAAGAACAGTTTTCTGTGTAAGAGGATATCGATTTTAAAAATATATTAATATCATATCAAAAGCCTTCCTGAAAACGGTTTCAATTACATCGACTTCGTTTTCTTAGGAAGAGGAAATACAAAGAAGACGATCTCGGCGATGTTTGTAGTAGTTGGTCTGTACTTCAGGAAGCTATGTTGGCAAGGGTATACGATGTACTTTTATTGAAAGCTTAAGCGGTATATGAAAATAATTAGCTATGGTACGATAGTTAGTTTCATTCGTTTTTTAATCCTTTCTTTGTGTATCGGAGCTATGAAAGAGTCCTCCCAAACATAAGAAAATTTCACTTATGAAAGAGATAGACGAAAAAGATAAAAAAGGTTGAAGCGAAAGGTTGGAAGAACATTTTTTAAGGCATATGGCGGGGACACCTTTTGTTTCGTTAGGATCGAAGTCTACGATTATACTAAAGATAAGCTAGATTTTGAATGTTATTCATTTTGGTTTGAGCCAAAAATCGCATAGTATCTAAGTTGCAAAAATCGATTGGAAACCGTTGGGAAATTTAATTTTATTCCATACACAGCTTTTCAAAAAATAGCTGTGTTCATGAATTTTGGTCCCAAATCAAAAATGAAAAATGGCCTCGAAAATTCGATTTATTTTTCAAAATGAAAAACAGCCCCAATGTAAAACGAAAAATTACCCCAAAAAAATTAAAAAAAGACCCCAAAAATGTGTCACGCCCCAATGACATATTAGTCTCTAAAATATAAGAACCACTTGAACCACTGAGGCTATCACCTCAGTTAATATAACCTTTAAATTAGCCCCAGAATGCCGAGATTAGCATTAACAGAACAGGAAAATACATCGCCAGTATAGCACCGATTATCACAGATTACTGGCCTATACGAAACTCATTTTCCACTTGCGTGAGACTGTTGCAGCGTAACACTTGTCACTCAAATCTCTACCAACTCTATTATTTTTTTATTTTGGACCACCAAATTTTTAAAAGAAACTGACACCCTACCTTATCATCACGCAAATGGCACATTATCACAGGAAACGAGAGCCACTGTACAAAAGTAAGAACTATAAAGCTCATCGCGACCATTATTTGGAGAGCTATCCACTACCTGCAGTGTACCTACATTTGTATAAAAGCATTGTGCACGCGCTCTCGATCTTTTTATTTGTCAAAAGGGGTAAAGTGTGAGCGTGATTCCCGCGAATTAAAACGAAGTCTATGACATTATATATAAATAAAAAAAAAAAAGGGGGAGAAAAATCTGTCCCAAATAGAAATAAATCATAACTCGATGAGGGAAACCGCATGTGGCATCAGAGCTCACAGAGGTACGTCCTATTTTAAATTCGGTCCATCCATCCACACTTTGAGGTGCAACTTTGTTCCCCAACCTCAATTCGACCTCTCGTTGACTTGCTGCGGTGCCACAAAAATCAACTGGTCATCACCACACTCGCCAACGCACGAAAGACCATCCACGAGGTCAAAAGGAATACACCACACAGTGGAATTCCCACCCCGGATAATAACTGATCCAGCCATTTTGGGATATAGTGATCTTTATACAAACAAAAAAAAATCCACTCAAAGCATCCTTGGATTACGGCGAAATACTCTCTGTGGGCCACCAGTACAACTTCTCCGGTGTGCAAACTACAGAAATGTCCGGAGGATAACATCCACGTGCTAAACCAGTACCGAAATACCTTGAACAACCTAGGATTCAGTCACGTGTTCTCCGGATCGAATTGCCGAAATAAAGAAAAAAAAAATTGAAACCAATCACCTCGCTACCAACTGACTATCCGTTGATTCCGCAAAATTGTGCAAATTTAATTAGAATCACTGCAATTCACATCTTCATTACACTCGAATCCAGCAAACGATCATAATTAACAACGATCATCAATCGATGCATCGACTCGATCTACCATTTTGGGCAAATTTAAAATATTATTAAATTAGTTTTAGTGTAGAATTAGATGTAGTATTAATTGTTTTATTTTTTTTTTTATTATATATATCTTTTCTTCTGTAATGTGTCATGATAAGAACGTACAAACATGTATCAACATGTATCATACAATCAACACTGAACCAACACCAGTCCACCGATTGTGCGCACATGAGGAGTCAGCTGTATACATGAACATCAAATTAGATAACCACAAGTATATCCAAGGAACTACGTAAGTCCATATTTTAATTTGTATATTCTTATGACAACGTACCTAATAGTAATACCATATAATTGATTTGCTAATTTGATTTCCTTATTTTGCTATTAATATTATGTTTCAAAAATTTCTCAGATTAAATACTCTAAATCTATATTATAAAGGGTGATTTTTTAGCTGGTTTGGTTTTGGCAACACTGGTTTTGACAGCTGACGTGTGTTTAGTACCTTGTGTCACTGTCAAACAGCTTCAGTTTGGTTTGCAATTTAACCATGGATCGTCCTACAAATGAACAACGCTTGCAAATTATTGAATTTTACTATCAAAATTCGTGCTCGGTTCGAAATGTTCATCGCGCGCTGCTTCCATTTTATGATCGGCATTCTCGACCTTCTGAGCAGTCTATTCGGAAGATTGTGACCAAATTTCGCACCAAATTTACTTTGTTGGACATTAAACCACCAACACGTTTACGTACTGTGCGTATTGAAGAAAATATTGCGGCCGTATCAGCTAGTGTGACAGAAGACCGCGAAATGTCGATTCGGCGCCGTTCCCAGCAGTTAGGCCTTTGTTACAGCACTACGTGGAAAATTTTGCGGAAGGATTTGGGCGTAAAGCCTTTTAAGATACAGCTGGTGCAAGAACTAAAGCCAGGCGACCTACCACAACGCCGAATTTTTGGTGAATGGGCTCTTGGAAAGCTGGCCGAGGATCCGCTTTTTTATCGCAAAATTGTGTTCAGCGATGAGGCTCATTTTTGGTTGAATGGGTACGTAAATAAGCAAAATTGCCGCATTTGGAGTGAAGATCAGCCAGAAGCATTGCAACAGCTACCAATGCATCTCGAAAAAGCCACTGTTTGGTGCGGTTTATGGGCCGGCGGCATTATTGGGCCATATTTCTTCAAAGATGATGCGAATCCCAGCGTTACTGTCAATGGTGAACGCTACCGAGCGATGATAACAAACTTTTTTTGCCCGAAATGGAAGTTCTTGACTTGCATGATATGTGGTTTCAACAAGACGGTGCCACATGCCACACAGCACGCGAAACAATGGCGCAATTGCGAGGCGAGTTTGGTGAACAGTTAATTTCACGTTTCGGGCCGGTCAATTGGCCGCCTAGATCGTGCGATTTGACACCATTAGATTATTTTTTGTGGGGGTATGCCAAGGCTAATGTGTATAGGGACAAGCCCGCTTCGATTGACGCACTGGAAGCCAACATCCATGCATTCATTCGTGAGATACCGGCCGATATGTGTGAAAGAGTATGCCAAAACTGGAATCAGCAGATGGGCTACCTGAGACGCAGCCGCGGTCAACATTTGCATGAAATTATCTTTAAACATTAAATGGCAAGGTTCAAACTATCGATTCAAATAAATATTTCATTCATTTTTTCGAATTTTTTGTGTTTTTTTTTTAAAAAAAGTTCTAAACCTCTTAAAAAATCACCCTTTAATTGATCGTACTTACTCCTATAGACATATATGCTTAGATCTTTAAAGATGATAAGCATTCTAATATATATAGTATCAGTAATTATAGATTCAAAGTTTGTGAGATTGCTTTTGTTCATCTTTTTCGTTGCTCTTACAAAGAAAACTTTATTTAAGAGAGAATATTGTGTCTCTTCGTGAATGCCACTTCATAAATAAACTCGGTACATAAATTCAATGTTTGAATTTATAAGAATAATAAGTAATTTTATTTGGCTGAAATGATTTGATTTATTTAGTATTTGGCGATACGTGGTGTGAAGGGGGAATACCGTGAAAGTAGGCTAGGCGTAAAATGGATATTAGGGGCTACCCAATATTATTAACGGCATATGGTAGCCAAGGAGCTGCTAATAAAGTCAGCAGTTGGGGTGGGTAAAGCCGAAGATACGGTGGCAGACAAATTTACTCTTACTGATCACCGGAGGTCAATCACATTTGACCATAACCTTTCTTTGATTTCTTTTACTTTGCTCTTTCTTTATATAAGACTTTCTTGTCTTCTTTCAAATTTAGTATACCTCATCTCTTATGATCTTGGCCGTTCCATAAGGGATCTTCTTTTCTTAGAAATTCGGATTTGGCACATTTAGTTTTTTTTTTTCTCTTTTTGGTAGCAAATAGCTACATTGGCACGATTTATATTTTGTAGCGAGGATAAGTAGCAGAAAGAACCCCCCCCCCCCAATTCGACGAGCTTTTGGCCCGGCCTTCCGCAAGCGTGCCACCATCTGCTACACGGGTCAACTACACCCTCACTGCCGACCTCCACGGCACTCTTAATACCTACTTTCATAGATTGAAGTCTCAACACAGACAAACTTCTACATAATTGACCCTCATGAGTTATGATATCAAAATACTATTTGCCTTGAGTCGTCTTAAGATGCCTAATAAGGAAAATATATTCCAAAGCTAAATCAATCTTACACCCGTGTCGAAGTTCTGCAGACCTAATGATACTATAATGTGACTGTATTTAGTGCCAGGTACGCGACTGATTGTCTGAAAGTATTTTTATGAGGGCGAGCTGTTCATGCAGGCAGATAAAGTAAAGGTAATCTCTTAAACTTTAAATTAACAAACTTTAGAGGTATCTACTACTACTACTACTATCTACTATTGTGGTTCCATTCACTTGGTTTGCATTGTTCAATAAATAGGTGCGCAACATTCTACCAAGCGACATCATATTTTCCACATTTCGGTTGATTGCATTCGAAAACCAATTCATGATGAAGGTATTATAGCTCCGATCCAATGGTATAGGAGTTGGTCACCACTCATCAATGACAAAATGCCAATGCTTCCAAGTTGCAGTCGAATGGAGCCACAGCCCCTATACGGTGTCAACATGGAACGAAGTTCCAACATCAGATCAATGTAAATATGTGACCCTATTAAAGGTATCCTCGCACCTCCTTGTTGTTTATATGGCAAACAGAATGTTCAGCCAGCACTCACGTTTCCTCCACCCAATCAGATCACAATGATGGCGTGGGATTTCACTACCTGGTAGACGAGACAGATAAACCACAATATCTGTTCAGTGGAGCGATTGATCCGCGAACTCCCGTAGAGTCGCACTTTAAACAAAACAAAAAAATGGTAGCAATTGAAGCAGAACTGCTGGGCGTGCTTAACATTCGAATGGCAATGATGGATTTAAAATCGGGATGCGACTGGCTGTGGTAAGTGATGAATCCAGGGATGGTTCAAATGCCCTGTTCGATATCTTGAGAGAAGCATTAGTGTATGACGATAAAGACGTTTTGAGTGGGAAGAACTAAATCATCGTCTAGTATGTGTAAGACTGCTTTCTAATTTATTCTTACTTCAGAGGAACACTTCAAGTGGCTTTGCCAAGTGCATCCTTGGACTACATCCAGTGTCCTCTTTAGGTAATTAATTCTGTTGTCAGAAATTTGAAATAATCAGGCGAGTAGTCCTACTTAGACTTTGCGCAGGACTTGAAAAAATCAAATACGCCCTCAAAGTTCACCTCAAAATTGTCAGTGTCATCCCAGCCGTTGATTAGGTAGCCACGTCGAAATATTACGAATTAATTTCGTTACCAGTTGGATGGTTTCACAATTATGCAGCAGAGTCCTTTTCAAACTGAATCACATTGGTCTTGTCTTGTGCACTCCAATAATAAGACCAGTAATATCCACTTAGACATACTTCATACCAGAAGTACCTTTGACATATCCGACCTAAATTAATTAAAAGAAATATATTTAAAGGACACTATAAGGTGCTACTCAAACATTCCTTAAACACTGTTCGACTGCAAATCCTTGCAATTACAAAGCCAGCGGTGCATCTATGCGGGAAGTTGAAGTTTCCCCTTTTTTTAGTTTTTTTTTGTGGAATGATGAATATTTTTTGTTATATGTTTTGGTTGAGTTTATCTTTGCAGTCAGTGTCCAGTGCCATTGCCCGACACAAATTGCCTAAAAGCGACGTTGCGAATCATTGTGCGATAATCTGTATGGAGATGATAGCCCCATCCTACCGGATGCCCGTTTCAATGGATTCTATTGTCCGGAAGGTAGACTGCGTCGGGATGATACGTGGATATCATTTAAGGGCTGCGTATTTGCCATGGCGGATTGCTTGCAACAGCCAAATATCTTACATACCTACGAACGTATTTGCTGTCAAGGGATATTGACATGGCCGGTGGGCAGATGGATGGTTGTTTTGGTGAAGCGAAAATAGTTGAACGGAAGGAAGGACTTTTTCCAGCAACACATCACTCAACTCATCATTTAAATAACCATCGCTCTTCAGACGCCTTTCCAATTTAAAAGTCATAAACCAGCAGCACCATCCTTCGCTTTGGCATCCTTCAACGGCAGCACAGAGCCTAACATCTCGGATCATTATTTAAGAACAAACATAAAGTTAACATTTTGTGAACAAATATCTTCCACACTGCAGGAACTATAGCAGCAACTAAACCTGGCTACCATCCAATGGTAACACAATTGCAACTTTGGAATACCCAAGGATTCAATGGGTATTATATCCTTGCAGGCAAATGTTACGAAACATGAAGCATATCTAACATACAATACAAATAGAGAGAGAGAGAAAGTGAGATAGTCCTTAAGGGTAGCCATATGACTAGGACGACCCTTGCCGAAAAAGTTGTCATGTATAGATTTAAACAGACCGTAAATAGCCTGATAATGCTTCCTTCAATTTATTTCAATATTTGCCCACAAACACACACAACTGCTGGGGAGGAAATAAACCATTTTCGGTTAGCCAACTGGTTGGCAACGGAACAAAACCCCAGTTCGAAAATGTTGGGTACAGCACAGAAGGCAGAAGCTACCATAGCTAGAGAGCAGAGGCATACAGGATTAAACGCAAAAACTTTACTTGCTGCTGCTGCACGCCATTCTCATTCAACATGCATGCGCTACTTATTGGTGTTTGCCGGGTGTAAATTGAATGTGTACATTTTTTGTTTTAGAGTTGTGCAAGTCGAGAGTCTTGGCTCAAGTCCATCGAATTGGATTTTATGGACGTAGGATAACAACGTTAAAGCAACAAATATCAGCCTACATCATGTAGTATTCCGGATTTAATTATTCGGCACTTAAGGGCTCATGATATGCGACTGCGGCTAATCGCATGTAATTCATATCCGTGCTAGTTTTTCACCGTGCTTTTCGTGTTATTCATAAATTTATAGAAAGTATCTAGGTATGCATATAAATTTGTTGTTGCCCAAATTTATTACGTTGCGTCATTTTGTACAAAAGTGGAAGGAATTGCTGATTCACACGATGATGAAGATGACGGCTCACCTGTTGGTGGAAATTAAACTCAATGGGTGAAATTGTTCGTGTTACTTGCTTATGGTCGTTGGAGAATTATTGTAACAAAAAAGAATTAACAACAACCATAGGAAGCAGATATATCTTGAAAGCAAACCATGGCAGGTTTTCTGAACCGACATTCATTCGGCTTAATAGAAACTAATAGAGTATAAATAAGTTAAAACCTAAAACTTAACTAAGTCTTAACAACTAAGATTGGTGAAGGAGATCGAGTTAGGCGGCAGGTACTGCATTTAAAATCAAACATTGTGACGTTCGAGGTAATTTTAAGCAGCAGCAGGATATTGATTCGTTAAGGTGCAATCAGACGGTCATCCAAACTTATCATCCAGATGACATGCTGCCACAGGTCCATTGTACTTCCATTTAGACACCTTAAATAAATGAACTTAGTTTTTCCGTCTTCATGAGAAGGAGCTTCAGTAATGACGAGCTAAGATGTTCGGCACTCACCACATCAGCCCCGAAGATCCGCCACCTGATGCGAGCATAGGCCGGACAACTGCAGAGAAAGTGTTCTGCTGTGTCATCCTAATCACCGCAAGCAGGACAGGTAGTGGTATCGCTTAAGCCCAACGCATTTAAGTGTTTAGCAAAAGCTTGGTGGCCCGAAAGAACGCCTACAAGCAGCCTACAGTCGATTCTCCTCAGAGATAGAAGAAAAGATGCTGACCTTTTGCAAATGTCCGCGCGCAGTAGTTTGTTTTGTCTGCATCCATCGCAGTGACGCTAGCATTTCCCTGGATGCCAGTGTGACCTGGGACCCAGACAAGATTCACTGTATTCAGCCCTCCGATCAAATTCAGATAAATTCCAGCACTAACTTAGACGAGGTAAGAATGTTAGCTGGGCTTTTAACGAAAGGCGATTGGTATAGCGCTCTGGTGACGTATGGGTAAGAGAATTCTTAGGACCACCTTTTAATAAAACCTAGTGATTATCTCATCAATATGAGAACTTCCTGTCATACCAAATGCGCGAAGTTTATACGGTATGCCAAGGTATAACGATGGATATATGTTAACCGTGTGGCAATTTGAGACTTGGCTATGCTGAGTGCTTAACAAGATTTTAGAGGCTAGAGTCTTCCTGTAAGGAAATTAGCTTAAAAAATTTCGTATCATTGGCATATAGGGACTGGGAGAAGTGTTTGGTTACCTTTTATAAATCGTTTACAAATATCTTCCTTGTGGAACACCCGAAATGAGTAAAAAGGGGTTAGGACGGAGATAGCTAAAGTCCACTTCACCGAAACAGACACCGAAACAAATAAAAAAGGCGTGGCATTTTGAACTCATTCTACAGTTCTAAAATTTTACTTGTCGGTAGTTGTTTTAAAGGCAAACAAAGATCTATATAAAACAAATTGTATTTTCCTCGAAAAAGAACGTGTTCATTCGGTCAAAATTCCTACAATTTTAAAATTTCCATTATTCTATGCAAATAGTATTGAAATTACACCAAAAATATAAATGTTAAAGAATAGCCAAGTTCTCTTATACAAAAATCGCTATTGCCCTACAAGTCAGACCCACAAAAAGTACTAAGGTCTAAAAATGAACGCCAAGTTTTTTTTGTAATTATTAGAAATTTCAAAAATAGTTCAAAAATAGTTTTATACTCGGCAAGTTTTGAAGAGATATAAAATACATGTGTAAAGAGCCCCAATTCTTACGATTTTTAAAACTTGACAAGTATAAAAATATAAATACTGTTTTTGAAATTTCTAATAATTACAAGAGTCCGCACAAAATGTTCCACTTGTCCAGTTGCATCATTTCCTTAGCCTACATGCCTTAGAAGGACAGTTGCCTTGCCATACTCCCGCTTTGTATCGAATGCAGCTTTTTGGAAGACGACTCATCGCGCTACCAATTTATTGATTTATTGAACCGTGCCTGGGAATTAGACGTATTTACATATTGTCGTGCCAGTTCCCCTCATATATATAACTGTTACAGCAAACTTCTTTTCGTCCTCTTTCTGTGGCAGCTTAGTTGTCCGTACATGTTTTGTTATTAGCAGCAACGTGCATTTGCCTATAGCATCATCAGCATTTAAATTAGCTGATCTCAGTTCTTCACAAAAGCATTCACTTGATAACACACACCTTCTACCTTGTCAAACTCATCGGCAGGCATTATAATGCGTTAGCATTCCCATTCTTAGTGGTTGGTCGGGACTTAATTGCATAATTATAGGCTATAAGCATCACGGCCCAGTCATAGGCTATAAGCTCAGGCGGCATATTATCATTATCAGAGTTAAATAAAGTTTTGAAGGGCTTTTTCTTGGAACTTGCTTTTTACAAGGTCTCAAGAATTGAAAAGAAAGCATAACTAACTAAAATATTAGTCACAAACAGCCCATACCGGACCTAAAGCCTATCTTCTCCAACAGGTGGAGCAGCGAATAAACCCTTTAAGTAGGTACGGGCCGCGATTTAAACCAGCGACCCCTCGGTTAGTGATCCGACGCACTTACCCACTAAGCCATTGCAAACACTTAAGCGCACTACAAAGTAGTAATGGAAATCAAGCCCCATTATTGGACCTTGAAAACATTCTCAACAGGCTATTTTTGGAAAAATAATTTTCGAACAGAAAATTACCTACCGGAATGCGAATTTAACAGGGCATGCATAGGTTCTAAGTAGTTACTTAAGCTCAGAGGTAGTTTCTGAAAACTTTCTGCGCACTTTCACTTCTAAAAATATTATCCTGCATATTTCGTAATGAAGAAGAACTTAAGCATAATTCTCAGCTTGCATTTCAATGCATATCTATCTTATTTCAAGCGTCCTGCTGACGAGTCTGTCGGATAGCCAATATTCGACCTTAAAGCTTGCGTTGCGAACAAAATACGGAAAAATCTCCACTCCAATAACAGGTGGGACTCACTTCTAACGGATCCCTGAAATTACGACAAAAAGGGACTTGGAGAAAAGACCAAAATATTTACGGTGTAATATTTAAAAAAAAAAAAGGGAAAAATTAAAAAGGAAATTACACCAAATTTTATGAAAAATAGATAAGAAGTTATATGGAATTAAATATCCTGCACCGATAGGGTTTCTGTGAGATAACATTTTTTGGCGTATTTCCTTTTCAATCAAAAAACCAAATAATTTTTTTTCCCGGGAGGTCTTTAATATTTTTTGCGTAATTTCAGGGAGCATTCATAAATATGTAGCTTCGTATACTGCAAAGCAAAGAGCACATGGTGCATCTATTTCGCATTCGGCGGAGTAAGTTTTAGTAAAAGTCTGTCTGTTGAGTTGGTCGGTTCCACCACAAAAAATACACAGTCCTCACGGCTTCCGATCACTCATCACTTATTCTTTTGGTTGATTTGCAAATATTTCGCACAGTTCTAGTTAAAAATTATCACAAATTATCAAGTTCTTCACTATTTACGAAAGTTCGCAAAACACAAACGGACGAATTTTAAAGTTCACAACTTCGAATATGGAAATAACACTGAGAAAGAAAAAGGTTTTCATTTTTTTAAGGTGAAAATCATGGGTACCTTAAAAGAATATACAGTGGTGGTCACGAAAATAGAGCCACACTACGTGATGCATAATATCCTTCCAGACTTAAGACGCCCTAAAAACAAAGAATTTTCTTCAATGTATTCCAAAAAAAACATTGAAACATGGGCCTCATTTCCTTGATATGGTGTTGGTCCAATATAGTGGATAAAACAAAATATGGACCAACACGAAAATGTAAGTATTCTTGGCAACGTTATGGTGCCGTTTTACGAGGATCATTTGCCCTTAAGAAGAAGGATATTCCAACAGGACAATGAACCAAAGCATACCTCAGAGAAGGTCAAACAATTTTTCCAGGACCATAACGTGACAGTGTTACCTAGGCCAGCTCAATCACCGGACCTAAATCCAATTGAGAATTTATGAAAGGAACTTAAAACGGCAGTAGGTAAGCACCGAGTCAAAAATACAACAAAATTGTCAGAAACTGTCCAGAAGGAATGGCCATCCAGCGATACCAAGCTCTCATTACTTCAATGCCAAAACGCTGTCACAGCTTAAATGACATAATTTTTTTAATGTTTTTACCATGTTTTTCGAGTTTTGAAACAAAGAAACTGATTTGACCTCTAGAACTCAATTTTTGTTAATTTTTTTCTTTACATTATTTTTTCGTAAATAATTAACATTCTGTTTAAGCACCAACTATCTATCTATCTATATATATCTCTCTCTAACTATGCTTTAGTTACAACTATGTTCTTAATTTATGTTCTTAAATAGTATTTTATGGAAGGATATTATGCATCACATAGTGTGGCTCTATATTTCGATGGTCCGGAAGAAAAACGTCATAAGTCGAAATAAACGTGTTTTAAGATATTTATACCATTCTTTATGAAAAACAAAACTCTATTCGCTAGAAAAATGACACAAGTCTAGTTTACGTTGAGACCACTAAAAAGCAGAAATGTCATTTGTCATTTATCTGTCAAGTGTTCAAGCTACGACAAGAAAAGTGACACATTCAAAAATATGGCGTTTTTCGTGTTAACAAATTCCCAATATGTAACACGCCATGTTCGATGTTTGGACACAATTTGAATTATGCCATTTTTCTTGATAGGAATGAAAGTGATTATTAATTTACGTAGTGTTTCTTTTTGACAAGATCTGGCAATTTACGTGACTCAGTAGGTTTTTTTTTTTGAGTTGCGACACCTTTCTTGTTCGACGTTCAAGTTCAAATCTTTTTAGGAAGCAATCGAGCAAAATTAATGCTGCGTTTAGCAAGAAACAACTTATGCTGGGGTGTACAAGCCACGTCTACATGCCCAGCAACCATGCTATCTCTTCAAAACTGTCAGAAAACCAAGGTATGTACAAATAATGCAATTTGATCGATCTTGTAATTTTACACCGAAAAAGAACCAGTGTGAACTGTGTTCGGCGTACGATAACGCAAGTGCTTCGGAAAAAGAAAAAATGCAGGAACAATACGAGCAACATCTACTTCAAAAGAACCTTTCGCGTCTTGAGAAAGATAACGACAAGAAGAGCAGTGCTGAAGTAGCAGTATATGACATGCAAGCGGTCCTTCCCTGTCCCATTGGACAGACCTCATCATTTTACTGATAAGCAAACTTGCAGTTTACGACTTTACTATTTACAACCTAAAAACGAATGACGTATTATGCTATGTCTGGAATGAAGCAGAAGCGAACAGAGGAGCAAATGAAATTGGAAGCTGCGTTTTTAAATATTTGGAGAAATTCAATGAAAAACCGGAAGAAACGGACGTAATTTTTTACAGCGATAACTGTGCAGGCCAACAAAAAAATCAATTCTTGGTAAACCTTTCCGCTTTTTCCGTAAAGAACTTAAAGCAAATCAGGAGTATTCAGCACAAATTTTTAATAAGCGGGCATACACAGAATGAGGGTGACAGTGCGCACGCGGTTATTGAGCGCCAGCTATTGAAGGCGTGAAAGGCGGGCCCAATTTTTTTGCCAGAGCAATATTATGCACACATAAGAACGGCAAAAAAAAACGGGAATCCTTATGTTGTTGAAGAGATGTGCCACAGTAATTTTTATGATTTGAAACAGTTTTCTCTAAAAGATATAAAAATCATAAAAATCGAAAAAAGCAAACCTGATATCATTTCATACAAGATGTCATTCGGACAAACTGATTTCGAAGAAATGGACGTAAGCACAAGGAAGAAAAGTTTGAAAAAACCGGTAACGCTTAAGAAAGCCTATAGGAAAAAAGTGGGGATTACCGAGAAAAAGAAAAATGGACTGCTTTCATTAATTTCGAAAAAATGTGTTCCTGAATTCTATAAATTCCGAATTCTATAAAAATTTGTAAGAGTTTTAAAAAAAAATTTCTTTAAACGTATTCCAAATTGGAAAAAAATGTATTAACTTTAAGAAAATAAACTTTTTTACCCTTACAGAACTGTGTTTACCTTTAATTTGAACGCCGAATTTGAAAAACTCAACAGAAAAATCTAGAAAAACGTCAAAAGTCAAAGTCTCCTAACTAATTATTTTTTTATTATTGATAAATTTAATTTCATTAGATAGCTGCATCAAAATCACTTTTTTAATAAATCACAGATAATACAAAAACATCAAGGTGGAGAGTTAACAGGACGTTGAATGATTTCGAAATCTTCTTTTGACTCTCCTGAAAAAAGTGACCTTTTGATTTGTGACGTTTTTCTTCCGGATCATCGATTTGTGACCACCACTGTATGTATGTTAAAAATCCAGTAATATTCATTTGTGACCTTAAGAATTTGCCATTCCACCAGCGTTACCTTCGCGTACCACCGTTTGAGAACTGTCGCTGTCGACAAAACTCGTTAAATTGAAAACCCAATTATCCTCGCTTTTATAGAAGCATTAAAAAAAACAACCTAATTGTTGCCTTGTATTAAAAATGCATACCGAGGTAACACTTCATTTGAATGACGAAAGATTAATTAAAATCGTATTAACGCTTACCTGTGGAAAAGTGTTTTCTCTAATTAAATAATAATTACATAGTTTATTATTTATTAATTACAACTAGAATCTGTACCATGTGTTACATTTTTCTCAATCCACTTAGCGGCAGCTTACCCTTTATTTATTTTTTTTAACGGATTAGTTTGTTGAAAACTTTCCTTAAAATCGGTCCGCAATGTTCGTGGAGAAGAGCAATAATCTATTTCAAATTCATCGATTCATCTGGAATTTTGTCGGGATAATGTTTTCGAAAACAACTCGTTCCTCGTGGTACCTCGTTTGGTCGATCATCTTCAACACTGTTGTCACCCTACTCTATCCAACTCATCTGATATTTGGTGTATTCGAAGTTCAGTCAACAGCTGATGTTTTCAAATTTCTTGCAATATTTTTCTCATGTCTCTCATGTTCAATTAAATTGGTCGTAATTTGGTATCACATGAGCGATTTTCATCGCATGGAAAGTATTTTCGACATTTTAGACAATCGCATTCATACCAACGAAGAGAAGGTGTACTTCAAAGATGTGCGCCAGAATTGTAAGACGATTCTGCGAATTTTCGGAGCAGTTTACATTGGTGCAGCGATATTCTCGGAGCTGGCAATTATGATTGAAAAGGAAAAGCATTTGTTGTATCCCGGGTGGTTTCCCATCGACTGGAGAGCGTCGAATCGGAATTTTTGGATCACAAATATGTACCAGTTTATTGGGGTGACATTGCAAATTGCCTGCAATTACTGCAGTGATACATTGCCACCGATCTCACTGGCTATGCTGTGTGGACACGTGAAGTTGCTTGCTTTGAGGGTGTCAAAATTGGGCATGGATCCTCGAAAGGGACACAAGGAGAATAATTTGGAACTAAAGCTTTGTATCAAAGATCATGAGAACTTGATTGAGTAGGTTTTCGTTTTGAGATTTTATTTTAAATAAATTTCACGTACTTGTAGATTGTTTTACTGCATGCAGAGGATCCTGTCGAAGGGAACTTTCTTTCAGATGTTCGTAACTAGCGCGAATTTGTGCTGCACAATAATTTACTGCGTTTTCTTCGCCGATAACATCTTGGCGTACGTTTATTATATTGTTTATGGAATTTCGTTGGCCCTGGAGATATTTCCATGCTGCTACTATGGAAGTGAATTCGAAGCGCAGTTTAAAGATCTGGCATATGCAATATTTTCCAGCAATTGGGTGGATCAGGACAGAGAATTTAAGAAGAACATTATTCTATTCTCCGAACGTTGCTTTCAGTCGACTACATTCGATTGTATGGGTCTCTTTCGAATACATTTGGATTCTTTTTATGTGACGATGAAGAGTGCTTACTCTTTGTTTGCAGTTATATTGCAGGCTAAGTAGATTCGTGGTTTTGGTGTTAGATTATATGCAGGTTTAAAAAGTTCACACTTTCGTAGCTACCCACTGCAAACACTCACTCCGTTTAATGCTTTTAATGGATTCCTTATTCACTTGATAATAAAGTATTTTCTGCAACATAGGTTTTTTTTTATTTATCTATTAAGCCTTGTGTTAACAGCCAAATCCGTCCCCCAATGACAACCAATCAAACTTACTCGGGTATGAACAAGTAATTCAAAAAATGTGAGTAGATAGCAAATCCAATGCATTACGAATGGATGGGACTTGACCGCTTTTGACCAAAAGGTCTGAAAGAAGTACCAATCAAATATCCTTGGATGATGCTCAACGCGAACCTGTACCTGGCGAAAATATAGCAATCAATGTACAATTACATCCGTTCAGTGGCCGTAATCGATTTACTCAGTACGTACCGTCTAAACCTTCCAAGAATCGCATAAGAATTTAGTTGACATGCTAATCCATCGTATCCGCTGAAAGGGATACTGACTTAACTGACAACTTCTTTACTAGTTTCGACTTAGCACAGACATTGACGAACGATTATAGATTGCCGATTCTGGGGACGATGAAAAAGAAACGAAAATTCATATCACCCGACTGTAGAATGACACATTTTCTCTCCATTTTCCGACGCGGCTATGATCAGAATTGAGGGATCAAAATTTCCTTACTGTTACTGCATGGTCGACCAGTTTAAAAACAATCACTGAGGCCAATCAAATGCGGGTGTTATTACATTTTGTGTGATCCCGATATTTATTTAACTCGTGCAGGGGCTGGCTCCTGTTATTTTCTTTGCTATTTATTTTACGACACCGATAATCTCCAGTCATGTCACACTTCATAAAGCTTACAGCAATATGCGGGTGTTGAAAAAAGCGTTAAATCTTCGCACGGATTCCAATGTTGTTCTTCAACAGCCTCATCTTGCCTCATAAGATTACTTACAGTTTCCATTCAATAGAAATAGACGGGTTTTTGTGGCCACTATGTTGCAGTTTGTTTGCTTTAAAACTTACGTAGCGGACATACACAACACAACACGAATTTTTCACTCCGCCTGCGGTAAACAATCACTCTGGTAGCAGAAGCTAACAATAATTTAGATTTGCTTTTGATAGCTGCAGGTCTCTTATAACATAATTTAAATCGCTCTGTGTAAACAAATGTGGTGGTTCACGATCTTCAAACACATATATACTAAAATCTGGCTTACTACACTTGCTCGACATTTGTCCCTCTAATTGATCTTCCACGAACCTATTCTTCTTTTCTTCTTGAAGTGTCAGTGAGCGCTGGGTAAGAAGCTTACTTTTATAGAGACAGGCACAGAACCAATTATGGTGTAAAATCAGAGCAAAACACTACTTTATTTCCAGTATCGCTTTAAGCAATGGTTGTTTGTTGCGCGACTAAGCTTCAACTACCGATCTTCATCTTATAGACTATATAAAATACACATTAATTTAATTCATTTAAAGTTAATGAATAAACTCGATTTTTTTAAATCAGTTCGCGACAGGCAAAATTCCTTTTTAGTCGCAAAACTCATTAAATGTGCTTATACACCTCATAATTGGCTCATTATTACCATAATTGGTTGTGTGCCTCTCTGTATAAAAATACGTTTCTAACCCGCAGTGACTTTTGGGGATCATATATATTTAAAAGAAAAATCAATTCTGGTGAATTAATATGAAAATGGCGAATAAACATGAGGGAAGTTGCATCGCGTCTAAAACTTGGGTTTTTCAGACCAACTAAATTGCACATTCTACCATAATTTGGAAGCTCATCAAACATCTTTAATAAACGAACCGCGTACAAAATTGCAGAAGAATAATTTTAATATTTATTTGTTGCTCGAAAATATTTACTATTACATTAAATGTTAAATGAATTGGAAATGTTAAGTTCCAAAATATTACGTATTGCACAACTCCGAAAATCTTTTAATGTGAATGCAATCAGTGACATTATTTATCCCAGAAAATGATTTCAAATCATTTGCGAAAGTCAAAACTTTACTTAATTGGAATCTTTAATAAATTTTATAAATAAATAATATAAATAGCAACGACTGCCCTGTGAAACACTCGAAGTAACTTTTATTTACAACGCGAGCAGTCAAACCATTGACTTGAACAATTTGCCTTCCATTAGACCGAAGCCAACACCAGGGGCACAATTTTCCAAAAGTCTGTGCAACTACTTGCTTACGCCGACGACATCGACGTCATTGGTAGAACACAGCGAGCTGTCACTGGTGCGTTTGCAAGTATCAGTACAGAGGCGGCAAAAATGGGTTTAGAAGTGAATGAGGGCAAAACGAAATATATTCTGTCAACAAGAAGGGACGCACAACATCGACGAATCGGACAGAACGTCACGATAGAGAGCTATAACTTCGAGGTAGTTCGGGACTTTATCTACCTCGGCTGCGCTATTAACTCTGACAATGACATATCATCAGAAATCAAGCGAAGAATTACACTTGCCAACCGCTGTTACTTTGGCCTAAGGAGGCAATTGATTAGTAAGGCCTTGTCGAGAAACACCAAGGAGACTCTATATAAGACCCTCATCATCCCAGTCCTGCTGTATGGCGCAGAAGCATGGACGTTATCAAAGGCGGATGAAGATCTCCTTGGTCGTTTCGAACGCAAAATTCTTCGAGTGATTTTCGGTCCCGTTTGCGTTGACGGGCTTTGGAGGACGAGATTTAACAGCGAACTCTACGAGCTGTACAGCGACATCGACCTGGTCCGAAAAATACGGATTAGTCGTCTAAGATGGCTGGGACATGTAGAGCGAATGGACACCAACGCTCCGGCCCGAAGAGTCTTCGAATCCAACCCGGAGGGACAACGCAGTAGAGGAAGACCTCGCCTAAGGTGTCGCGCGCAAGTGGAAGGGGACCTCAAGCAACTTGGAGTGCGCAACTGAAGGCAGTTAGCCAAAGATCGTGCTAACTGGAGAGGCGTATTGGTTGAGGCCCAGGTCCACCCCGGACTGTAGCGCCACCTAAGTAATTAAGTAAGTCTACATCAACTTGTAATCGTTCATCAAAACTTTTAAATATATGATTAGTCCAGAATTAATTAGTAGCACATGATCAACCACGAGCAAAGCCATGCTGACTATTTAAAATAATAGTTTTTGACCTAAACAATACTTTACGCCGATAGTTTTTTACTTTTTGCCTTAAAAACAAATGTGACACAAATCTTGTGACAGATCATCAGAATATTTTATGTGATGCTTGGTTTTGTTGTTGAATCCGAAGGTTTTTGTGAGACAGAAGTAACAATCAGTTGCATGATAAGTCGGTCACCTCCACAACAGGATTTTTTTTGACACTCCTTCTGCAATTTTCAGTTATTTGTTATAAATATTTTTAAATTTTGAATGTACGCGCGTGCTTTACTGCTTCTGTTATTCGTCTTTTCTTCTTTGTTTTATGAAATGATTTTTCCACAAACAAAAATACATTATGAAATTTTATATGGCAGTAGTTTTTTTAGGGCAAACAAGGATCTATAAAACAAATCATATTTTCCCCGAAAATGGGGGCAGCTCTACAATTATAGCTTATGCTATAGCTATTTCTATTTTGTGTCTAACCAGAAGCGATTTTTGTATTAAAGAACTTCTCTTCTCTTCTCGGCTCTTATCTAACATTTATGTTGGAGTTCATAATCAACTAGCCATATTTGTGTTGGCTAAGAAAGGTACCTTCATATTTCACTGTATATCTAAAAGTAGGCTTAAGAAAATCCAATCTACCTAGCATGGTGGGTATTGTGCTTGAAAAAAAACACAGGCGGAATACATTGCGACGGTGACTAAGAGAATGTAGCACAATCGTAATGTCTCGATCGCCAATAAGTATTATCGCAAGTTTTTCGATTCTACCGTGTAGCTCCAAATATGTAAACGGACCATATTAAGTAAAATTGAACCACATAATCCCTTCAAACCCGATTTATTGAATTTGACCTAAAATCAATCACAAAAGAATAGTCGTGATAATTACGTAATTTATCTCCATGGTGTCCATATGCACCTTCTGGTATAAATCCATTCGACCTCATATCCTTGGCCAACAATAACCATTTAAAGAAAATTTCTTTCCTCACTCATAAATATTTTTTTTTTTATTTTTATTTGATAAACAATCCAAAGTCATCTCTACCTACATATCTCAACACAACCACCATTCCTTTATTTTCATATTTGGGACAAAGTAATAACAATTTTTTTTTTCGTTTTTATTTTATTCCATCGATAGTAAAATTTTCTTTATAAAGAACCGTTATACTGCTGATATTAAAATCATTCAACTGGAAAAATAGAAATAAAATTCACGCTACTAAAAACCATGAACTGGAATTACAATTTCTTGCAAGAGGTTGCTGTTTAAAATAAAAAAAAACCTTCACCCACATTTAAGTAGAAACAGAAATCATGTGGTAGAGATACAACAAACACAAGGAACAAGAATCCTTTCCTATAATAGGTAGGTCTCCGAACTGAGACTCCTGCCCGCTCCTTTTGAAACTGAGTGCAAATTTCTATGAACACACACATGTTGCATTGATTTGTATATAGCTACTTAAATCAGTAGGTGCAGAGGATCTTTGCATGTGCATAAAAGATATAAAATGCATTCATGGTTCATATAAATGTTGCTGCCTACAACAGATGCCGTAATATGTGGTAAGTGCAAAATCGATAAAAGTTATAAAACACAGACACAAATCTGTAGAGACGAAATGCAAAAAACTACCAACCAACGAAATAAACAGTACATTGAAATCGAAAACACAGCTTTCAAGATTCTTATGTGCAAAATTGAATTTGCCTGGCAAAACTCGAAGATGTGAGGTGTTGTTATCTCAAATAATATTGGCAAAGCATCAAAAGTAGTTCAATTTTTTTTCTACTTATTTTAGTTTTTGGATAGATATTTGAGGTTTCAAAGAAACTTGCTTTCATTGTTTATATCGATAAATAATTAAAAACAGAATTTATTTGCGGGAAACCTTTCTATGCTTTGTGGTGGAGAAAGAGGAGAGTCTGAAAAGTATTCGCACTTCCTTACAAACATCCAAGAGGGTAAATGGCTTTGACATAACATGCTAGCCACCTTGTCATGTATTCGTAGTTTCACAAAAAAAAACATAACGAAAGGCTACAGTCCGCTTGGGGCGAACATTATGACACCATATCCGTATCGCAATATGCCCCAAAGCAAAAAGCATTAAGAAGACGATGGCTAGCATTTTATTTCATTCTATTGATTACAAAAAAAAAAGTTTTTTTTTTAAAAAAACGCCCTTAAAAAGTGGGCGTGGCCAAAAACTTTGTATGGGTGATATGTTGGAAAAAATATTGGGTAAATATCTTGTTCAACATTTTTTTTCGCTTTCTATGGAAATTTTCGAAGAAAACAGCATTTTATTGAAAAACGCCCACAAAAAGTAGGCGTGGCAAAAAAAAATGTATATGACAAACTTATAACGGGGGCAGTGCCTACATATCATATGGGTCTACGACGAATATTAAGGGGTGTTGCCAACTATGTGTCAAAATTAATATGCCCTTAAGATAGGGTATTAAAAAAATAATTTATAGATCCTTGGTGTCACCCTATTTTTTTGTGCGGATCTCGAAACTTTCGACTTTGATCGACATTTTAATCAGCGGAACCAGTGTTTATGTTTTTCTTCGGTTTTCAATGTATGCATAATGCATATAGACATGCAGTCTATGCTTCCTAGGTGCATCTCCTCGCTTTAACTTTTTTCTTGTGATCTTGAACTTTACGAGGAGACACATCTATTGGGTTTTTTACTTGGCCGTTTGCGTAAGTCAAACGTTTCTGCCTGTACAGCCTTCTGCAACTGTTTTGCAGAATTAAACATCATCACAAACGATAAATAAAGTCGTACAAACAAACCAAAAGTTAAAATTAAAACTATCAAAACCGATAGACTTTTTTCGTATACTGGCTAAGGATAGGTAAATGTTTATTTTTTTTTTGCACACTACCACCGTATGGTCTTCACTAATTCCGAATATAGGCATTAAGCTATAAAGAAAATTGAAAAATCAATACTTTACGTGTTTCAGCATCCTCTTAGGCCGCTTTTCCATTTGCAAGAAAACTTCCGCAAGAAATGTCTGACAATCTGTCCGACAATGAATTGCAAGTGGAAAATGCGAATTAAGTTCGATCGCGACAGTTCTTGTCGTTCTTGCAGTTTCGTATATATTGCGCTCGCTGCTGTTTGAGTTCTTTGCTTATACCCTATCCTAAGGGTTTATTAATTTTGACACATAGTTGTGGCACCCCTTAAAAGTATATACATTTATGATCAGCATCAAAATCTAAGACATTTTAGCAATATTCGTCCATGGCGAAACGGTTAGACGGATTTGCTACAAAGCTCATGTATAGGGTTTTTGGGATTACTTCCCGGGGCATCTTTTTATTTTTTGCTTTATCGTTTGAAATAACGGTAAATGCCGTTTTGGTTTATTTTTTGCACTATGGATACAATACTGCATACTCAGTTTTTGAAAAAAATTAATTGATTAACGGTAATTTATAAAACCGCCAATATCTCGAAAACTAAAGTAGCGAACTCCAAAAAATATTACGGTTTTTTTTTACTATTAAGTGGAACAAATTTGCATACTTCGATTTTTTAAATAATTTTTTTTTTTTTCATATAGATAACGATTTTTTAAATTTAAGTTAAACGCTCTAAAGATTTTGAGAAATAATTTCTTTGTATTTTGAACAATTACATTAAATGCGTTCAATGTGCGATATTTCCTAAAACGTAATATAAAAAATAAATTTGTGACCATTCATTTCCGATTCATTTTGCGATTCAAAAATGTATCTCATATACCGAGTTTCGTATAACGCAGTCGTTCGCTTTATTTATGTAAGAGGATGGGAGGTATATCTTTTTGTGTAGTTTTTCCTCATTCAATTCATGCTCATTGTTCGGTATCTTTTTATGTTTGTACCTAATTTTGGCAAGTAAATTTCTAGTGAGGAACTAACCCTTTCGTTTTTGTTATCTATCCTCTAAGTCAAATTCTTTTCAACTTTCAACTTCTTGACTTTCAGTTTTTTGTAGTGCAGTTAAATTTTTGTAGCACTTCGAAGTCATAAGTTCATAATTTTTCTTCTCAAAGCTTTTGTTCAGCCTCGGTGTACGTATTTAAGAGTTCGTCGTATCAGGATTCTTTTTGGAGTGTGCATTTGGCACATATCCCGATGATGGCGATTTGGAAACCCTTCATTATTTTCAAAGGGGTCAAATGTTTGTAATAAACGATTCACCTCAAATCCGTAGGGTCTGCCCCCGAAAAGTATTCATCTGGGGTATTCAATCTTAGTAAAAGGAGGTGAATTTTGGTCCTTTTCCTAAAGGCATGCCTCGGGTAAATTCTATCCCCTACTTGAAGGGAACAAATTTTAACTATAAAGAGAAAATTATTATCTATCGGATTTATTGAAATACTGCATGTGAAATCGAAAAAAAATCCGACAAATATATTTATAATATATCGCTTCTGTCACTTCATAAATTCATTCGAACATTAGACGACCGATCACCATTTTAATTACACCATTTGACTTTTATAAATAGTTTGTCTGAGTTTGACAAAAATTTAATTTGAGGTTTCACTTTAAAATCAAATCAATGCATATCTGTGTATAAAAACAATTTATATATCGCCAGCCATCGAATGTCGATTGCAGTTGATTGATGCATCTCGTCGACTATTGGTAATCGCAAATAGAAACCGCAAATCTATGATTGGATTACAATGGCAGAATGATTAATTGTGCAGTTGCGGAGCACATGCATACGCCAAGTAGGTATGCTGCCAACTTCTGCCAATCCGCCCATACCCTCGATCGCATGCCATCGTCAGCATAAATTCCAAATTGTATTCTCTAAAAGCGATTTAATATCATCAATTGATTTTGAGCCCAAAGATACTTGCGAGAGCAATATGCATCTACTGTCTTCGTCGAGAAAAGGATTGCCGCAAATATTTGATACAATCGTAGCAAAATTAGTTCCACACATTCAGCTTCTTGTGTGCTATGTACATGTATGAAAACTGTTATTATAGTCAAATTAATTGCAGCGATTTTATTTATGTTGAAATTCAATCTATCAGGGAACGCGTCGGGTAAGTGACAAACAAATAATATCCGGTGTCGGAAATGCAAACCCATAAATAATAATTGCAGTGAAATATTTGAACGCTCTGTTGCAAAGTGGTGGCGGGACACATTTATACCTATTTGTAGCCACAGGTCGAGCAATAATAATGAAAGTATTTCACGAGGTGTGAAATTCGGAATATATGGGCTTCGGCTATGATTGAATAACATATGGAAAAAATGTGGAAGGTGTGGATTTATTGACAATTTAAAATCCTTAGAAGTTGAACGTATGGATGTGTAATGGTGAAATTCATTAAATGGTAAAAATTAGGAGGAACAATTTTATGTGGAGTCAGTGCTTGAATTATATTGTATTTAGAGTGGTGTTATCCAAACGTAACAAGAACATGGTTCATTGTACTCCAGCAAGGCTGCCCAAACTCAGAACAGAACAGCTAGTACACATCGGAGTTCGAGGTACTTAAACTCCCACTGGTTTTGGCGAAGCGAAGGAGGTCAGCTAGTTCGATTTTATTTAAATCGTCTTCGTACAGGAAATGTTTGCCGAGGGTATCCAGTCTGGTTCTTGCAAAAGCGTGGAAGTCAAAGATGAAGTGAGACGTAATTTAGTCACCTTCCAGACAGCACTAGCACAGGCCCGAGCTTCTTACTCTGATCCTTTTGAGATGCTCGTTGAGAGGACGGAAACCATTGAAAAGGCAAATTAGGGCTTTCAAGTCACATCTGCTCAGTCCAAGCAGATATTTTGAGCTGCTAATTTTGGGACAATCAATTAACATTTTTGAATGCCTGCATGATGACAAAAGCTGTATACGTAAGCGCTCAGTAATTTTACTTCTCTGAGCAGATGAGCAGCACGCACCCTATGGTCGGTTGTGGGCCCAACCGATAACGAGCCTTGCCTTACCAGAGCATTAGCTCTTTCACTGCCCTGGATACCGGTGTGTCCAAGTACCCAGGTCTCTTCTACAATGGAGATAACCGTAGAGCCATAGCAGGCTTTAATAACAGCTTGGCTATCTGAGCAAATGTATAAGGTAATGCCCTTAATCTTCTCCTTAGAAAGATATTTGTAGCAGCTCCATTCCTGGCGGTCAGGAAGGAGCACACGAAAACGGCGCAAACCCTGTAGCCAGGTAAATCATCCTAGTGATCCTTAGTTAGATGTCTTTTGAGAGCATTACATCTTGGCTACCAAACAACACCGCCATACATGAGGTAAGGTCTAACAATGCACGTGCTTATCCAGTGAACAAGCTTGGCTCCAGGTTCTATTGAACATACTGCGCAACTGCCAGAGAATGTTTGTGGGCTTAGAGTTTTCGTAAGTTACTTCCGCTGACAACTATACAGACATCGTCATCGTATCCGATTGTAGAATGGTCCTCTCTGTCAAGCCTTCTGTATAAGGAGTCGACAAGAAGATTCCACAAAGTGGCGGAGAGTATACTTCCCTGCGAAAAACCTTTTACAGCTCGCACAGTTCTGATGCCGCTGCCAAAAGCAGCTGTTAGTTATATAAATACTTTTGAGCATTTCTAGGATCCATTCCACCAGTGACAATTCTGCAGAAAGATCCAAAAAGACAGCAGGGGATAGAACCCACGGTCGAGTGCTTTACTAATTCTAACCTGGGTTGATGGACCCAGCCTCCGCAGATTTTCCTTTTTGATATGCATGTTGGCTGTCATAAATACCCCGCGTAGGTGGCATTCTCAACTTAAGCTGCACGTCAATTAATTTCTCAAGGCAAGGTAAGTGAGTGTCCATTAATAGTTGCAGTACCTCATCTTTAGAGTTGGTTGGCGTCCCATCGGGTTTCTGAAGGATATTTAGCTTAGCGTTAGGGTCAGCAGAGATAACTCTCTGGAGCCCGTACACTGCGGTGAAATCCTTAGGTTTGCTTGGCTTTCTTAATGTGCTTCTTGAACTCTTTCTCTCTTTGTGCAACCGCATAAGAGGAGCAATCAGCTTCTTGGTTAGACTTCCTGGCTCTATTAAAAATCTTTCTCACCTTCTTCATGAGATGGGTTAGTGGAGTGTTCCAACATTGAGTTGCCTTAGCTCCGCCAACCTCCCTCTCAGGACAGGCGATATGGAAACACTTTTAGTACTGCTCTGCAGCACATTAGCAGCCATATTCAGATCAGCGCTCTTGTGGATCCTCATAGGAATATTTACTATCTGCCCTCGCAGAGCTGATGAGTAGACATCCCAGCCAGTGCGCCGCACATTCCTAGTTTTGTTTCGAATCAACCGGTCGGAACTTAGTTTAAAGCTGATCGGAAGCCGATCCCTCCTTTGATACTCTTTAGCGAGAAACCATACTGGAAACTCCAGTAGAGGCGACCGTCACATCAATTACTTGCCGCCTTAGTCTAGTGCCAAAGTAGGCAAGGTAGGCTCGTTGCCGTTGTTCAGTACATAACGCTGGTTGGCAGCAAACAAGTTTAATAGAGAATTACCTCTACCATTCTCAGCGCTTACTGCACCGCAATAATTTCAATTTCCCTTTCTTCAAAATGAATAAGTCCTCATTCGTAGAATCACATTAAAACTACTACCTTCCAAAATCACCATGTGAACTTTCGTACAAAATATTAGAAACCATTGCCGATCCTAATCCGCAATAACTTCGAATCGTTTCATGTCAAAATCCCTTTCAATTCACTCCATCACACACAGAAGCCGATGTGTGGGCCCTTATCACACCGACGTCATCGTCGTCATCGAGACAATCCTCTAGCCAAACATCCACATACTCCAATCGTGTGTTTATTATTCTCTTCCTTTGCTGGCCCTTTCAGGTTTATATTACAATGGATGATTGCATGAAATTGGGACGCCCTTCCATCCTTGCCGACACAAGCTGTGCCAAATCGCTTCATATTCTACACGGCGAACATATAATTCATATTCAACGTGTTGTACCCAATAAATCGATTCAGGTGCTAATCGACGGCATAGAATGGAGGAAGATGCCATTCATGGTGGATACCTGCCTGGGTATTAGGAGAAGACCAATCGCATCGAATCAGAAACTCACGTTACCTGCATCGCATGTCGAAGTGACTTGTTCGTCGTCCTTAGTCATATATATGGCGTAAGCAAGAGATGTAGACATCTGGGTTCATTTTGTGTGGATGTTTTTCCTGTTTATACCCTATCCCAAGGGTATATCAATTTTGACACATAGTTTGTAACACCCCTAAATATTCGCCGTAGACCCATAAAAGTATATATATTTATTATCAGGACCAAATCCTAAGACTATCTAGCAATGTCCGTCCGCCCGTCCGTACGCAACTTTTAGGCCTTTAATATTAAGCTAGGAAGCTGAAATTTCCCTAGCTAAAATTTTTTGGAATAGAGATATAGAGTGTTACAACCTTCCCAAGATATGTAGGCACTGTCCTCTTTTATAAGTTTGTCATATAAAGTAATTTGCCACGCCTACTTTTTGTGGGCTCTTTTAACTAAAATGCTGTTTTCTTCGAAAATTTTCATAGAAAGCGAAAAAAAACGTTTAACAAAATATTTACCCAATATTTTTTCCAACATATCACCCATAAAAAGTTCTTGGCCACGCCCACTTTTTAGAGGCGTTTTTTCAAAAAATTATTTTTATTTTTAAATTTAATAGAATGAAATAAAATGCTATCCATCATCTTCGTAATGCTTTTTTCTTTGGGCATATAGGGAAATGGATAGGGTATCACACTGTTCGCACCAAGCGGAAAAGCTAACAGCTTTCGTTATGTTTTTTTAATGTTTTGTATGAATATGTTTAAATGACTCAATCATAATTTTGGTGGAACATGTGCCTAGCATTGCAAATAGGAAAGTGTTTTGAATGGAAGACCTGTGCTCATTGCAAGGATGATAATGATTTGCAAATAAATATGGTACTAACACTTTGGGTTGGTAGAAAATTCAGTAAACGGGCGGATGAGTTTCCCGGTGAGGAAAATAACTTTTTATGGGAGTAGACAGTGAAAATGGTTAGGAAGATGCTCTTGGGAGTGGACAAAGTCTGTATCAATTGAATTTTAATACAGAAGTTAAAGTGAGGAAAGGACCTAATACCTTTTACGCATGCAGGCAAGCACAAAAGCCACTTTGTTTCGGTAGACCGCATATTCATGTACAGCTGACAAACTGTTAACCTATGGAATCAGAGCTAAATGCTGGTGCTCACAAATAAATCTTAGTCGACCTCACTAATATATCGGGTGATTTTTTAAGAGGTTTAGAACTTTTTTTAAAAAAAAAACACAAAAAATTCGAAAAAATGAATGAAATATTTATTTGAATCGATAGTTTGAACCTTGCAATTTAATGTTTATAGATAATTTCATGCAAATGTTGACCGCGGCTGCGTCTCAGGTAGCCCATCCGCTGAGTCCAATTTTGGCATACTCTTTCACACATATCGGCCGGTATCTCACGAATGAATGCATGGATGTTGGCTTCCAGTGCGTCAATCGAAGCGGGCTTGTCCCTATACACATTAGCCTTGGCATACCCCCACAAAAAATAATCTAATGGTGTCAAATCGCACGATCTAGGCGGCTAATTGACCGGCCCGAAACGTGAAATTAACTGTTCACCAAACTCGCCTCGCAATTGCGCCATTGTTTCGCGTGCTGTGTGGCATGTGGCACCGTCTTGTTGAAACCACATATCATGCAAGTCAAGAACTTCCATTTCGGGCAAAAAAAAGTTTGTTATCATCGCTCGGTAGCGTTCACCATTGACAGTAGCGCTGCGATTCGCATCATCTTTGAAGAAATATGGCCCAATAATGCCGCCGGCCCATAAACCGCACCAAACAGTGGCTTTTTCGGGATGCATTGGTAGCTGTTGCAATGCTTCTGGCTGATCTTCACTCTAAATGCGGCAATTTTGCTTATTTACGTACCCATTCAACCAAAAATGAGCCTCATCGCTGAACACAATTTTTCGATAAAAAAGCGGATCCTCGGCCAGCTTTCCAAGAGCCCATTCACCAAAAATTCGGCGTTGTGGTAGGTCGCCTGGCTTTAGTTCTTGCACCAGCTGTATCTTAAAAGGCTTTACGCCCAAATCCTTCCGTAAAATTTTCCACGTAGTGCTGTAACAAAGGCCTAACTGCTGGGAACGGCGCCGAATCGACATTTCGCGGTCTTCTGTCACACTAGCTGATACGGCCGCAATATTTTCTTCAATACGCACAGTACGTAAACGTGTTGGTGGTTTAATGTCCAACAAAGTAAATTTGGTGCGAAATTTGGTCACAATCTTCCGAATAGACTGCTCAGAAGGTCGAGAATGCCGATCATAAAATGGAAGCAGCGCGCGATGAACATTTCGAACCGAGCACGAATTTTGATAGTAAAATTCAATAATTTGCAAGCGTTGTTCATTTGTAAGACGATCCATGGTTAAATTGCAAACCAAACTGAAGCTGTTTGACAGTGCCACAAGGTACTAAACACACGTCAGCTGTCAAAACCAGTGTTGCCAAAACCAAACCAGCTAAAAAATCACCCTTTATATAGTTATAATGCAAAGGTATTGGAAAAGCATGGGTATTTATGGGTATGATCTAATAAGACCTTTATGATCGTCTGGAATAAAACAGTGAGGACAGCTTTACACTTAAGCTTAATACTTTTGTCTATCAAGTTATTACTTATTATTACTTATTTTCAGACAACCAAGATGCTATTAAAGCTTGTTTTGCTACTAGTCCTTACAGTACGGATGCAGTGTACACTAGCTCTTCAACGGACGTCGGACATGAACTACTACATTACAGCCCAAAACTACAGACGCAGCTGAAGCTTTGGAATATATTTTAAAAATGAGATACAGAATATGGTTAAATTGAAATATGAATCTTCTGACTCCAAATAGGTTTTCCACGTAATAAATCAAGATAACTTTCATTACCGTTGGAATAGATGGGTTTTCCCCGATGTCCTGTATTTGGTTCTAGTTTTGATTTGTTTTCTTTAACTTAAATTAGAATATTTAAATTACAATCTTAGGAAGGAGGGCAGTGCCTGTGAAGGTTGTAACATTATGTCTCTTTAACTTTACCTGTTAAATGTTTTTTGTTTTTTTTCTAAAATGTGGGCGTATCAACATTTTTTTTACACTTAACCATTTCAGAACCCTAAGGAATATGTGGTCCAAATTTCTTTCTTTTAGCTTAAATTTAAAGGCCTAAAAATTGCGTACATACGGATGGACATTGATAGATAGTTTTACGTTTTGATACTGTTCATACAAATATGTATACACTTAAAGGGGTATACGACGAGTATTAAGGCCTGTTACAGACTATGTTGCAAAATGAATGAGCTACCCTTAGGATGGGGAATAAAAAATTAATGGAAATTCATAACTATAATTTTTACATATATGCCCAAAATAATAAATAAAAAAAATAAAAATGCAAATTGTTTGAAAACACTCAATAAAATGATTTCAAATTAAATTATGGACATATATCTGAATATTTATAGGTAATATTTGTTTCATTAAAAATTAAAACCTGACCCTAATAGAATCTTAATTGTGAATATCTAAGTATAAGTTCTAAACTCCTGAAATTGAGTGCATTTAAAATTCGCTTATAATTTTTTGGTATAAAACCGATCCCCCCAAAATCTATCGCTCTCGTTTTCATTTAAACAATTATAGAATATAATACACGTTATACGTCATTTCTTATTTTTCATTTTCCATCGGCAATACAAACAATAGTGATTGTAAATAGGTTAAATTGCCAAATTTAATTTTTTGAATAATTAAAATGGGAATATATGTAACTGATCTACGAAGATAAAAATACATATGAAAACAGATTAAAATACTTAAGATCTAATCTCTATCAAAAAAAAAAAGTGTTAAATTAGAACCAAACAAAAAGTCCTATAAATTCATTTATAAATCAAAAGCCAGATTTTAGGATCTTAAACTAAACTAAGAACATCAGGAAAGACTACAGTCTGCTTGTGGCGAACAGTATCTATCCCTTTCCGTATCTATCACCTACCCAACGAAAAAATCGTTACTTATGAAATTAAAAAAAAAAAATTAAAAAACCCCATTTGGCCCAATGATAATACACGAGTGATTGTGTAAAAAAATGAATAGGCCCTTAGGATAGGGTATAAATTGGATTAAATAAATTGCCAATGAATGTAGGTTTTAAAATTATTGAATTTTTTAAATACTGAAAATTATGACCATCATAGCCTCTTCCCATGGAAGTTTGCTTATATGTATATATTTTAATCATAAGACAAGTTCAAGACATATGGTTGCAGACATGGAGCACATTTTCCTACTACAACTCGGATTTGTTCCGGGTCACTTTACTATGACTTTACAACAAATTTGTGTAGATATATACTCCATCGAACATGGTGTAGAGGTTGATGTCCTTTGTGCAGATTTTTTTAAGAGCTTAGGACAGAATTAAGCCTCGTTCTGATGTTATCATAGCATCCTAGGGTAATTCAAGGGGCTTGGCAATGCATTTACTGTAAACGGAATTTCTCAACGATTTAAGTCCCGATATACACATACGTGTTTTTTTTACCAATTTGCTCGCACTTATAAGAAGCTGTTTTTTGTAATAAATTGTTTTTAACAGTGCTCCGAACTGCCTTGAGACGAAGGTCTTAATTTTTACCATCAACCACATAGGAAAAACTTGTCTTAGCTGAGACTATAACTCAACTCAATTAATTTAATAACCTCTGTTGCCGTCATATTGATTTTAGCTCAAGTCGCGATTGATTTTAGCAAATTGCTCTTGAAATTTATAATGCTAAATTTATATCAATCATGGCAAACAATTTTTTTTTTAATTTATTTTAAATACAGTATATATTAACTGATTGCAAATTTAAATTATCTTAAAAAAATGTGCATTGACCAAACCACTTGCTGAGACATTTATCAGATTTAAGCGCCCCCTACCGATGTGTACTATTTCAACAAGAACAAACAAAAATAGAAATAAACTGAGTTTTTATTGTGAAGATAAAAAAGCAGACATATTAAAATTTCTTAAGCATTTACCTCTTTTGTTTCAAATACTTTGTAAAAAATTTGATAAATAAAAAATTAAGTTAAAAAGCGAACCAAAAATTAAAAACAAAACTATTACCAAAGAATTTATTGTGTTGAAATAAATTTGCATACTCAAATGTAAACTGCATTTAAAATGCAATCGCAACCACTCAATCACTCATCCACAATTCACCCTTTAAATATGTAAATACCTGCAGGTGATAAAAATCAATTCAGGAACTCATCATCTGAAATATAAAACCCGATATTCCTGTCACCCACATATGTAAACCCAGACGTGCTTAAATAATACGAAAAGTACCAACAAACAAAGTGATTACTCGTAAAAGTACCCAAAATCGCAGACGAAAACAAAATGAAATTATTTAAAACGAAACTATATCCTTTTTGTTCGCCAACACACACTCCCTCCGACTGTCACATTTTATTTCAAAACAATAATAATACCAACTCATAAAAATCGAGAGGTGTGATACAATAACACAAAATTGCACAGAAATAAATAAATAATACAAATTTTCGTAACAATTTTCCAACTTCGTGTGATTTCCTTCGGTTAAAAAAATCTGCGAAGAAAAAACTTCTTCCTATAACTTCTTCCTTGCTGTTGGAATCCAGTTTCTCCTACATCAGAAGGAGGTGGACTCATAGCGGAGCTTTTCGTGCTCTTTCGCGCACTTTCATTCAATTCAAAATAAAACGAAAAAAAAACACCCAACACAAACTCGGAAAATAATGCAAAAAAGTAGAAAGTACAACACATTCCATATTGACCCCTTCATAGATACGTTTATAGCCAACTCAATAAGGAGGAACAAAAAAAATTCTATGAAATGAAGAAAAGCCTATACGCTTTCTCACAAACAACGCAAGCGCTCTCTCCCATATTTGTCCCCTCATATTCAATGGCCTGCCCAAAAAAACAATATTCCCATGGCAGTTGGTGCGGTAGGCTGCTAAAAAGCTTTCCATCCTTCGCGAGAGAATCAAAATCATCATTTGCACACGTGGAAACAATGATTTCCCTTTCCGGCTACACTGACTACTGCCAGAGAGTTGAAAGTTTCGATCACAGAGCGAAAGAGACAAAAATCAAAATACGCCAAAATAAAAGCTCAAAACTAATGACGTCACTCCTTGTCTATTCCGCCATCCACTGTTATCCTTAAAATACCAACAACTCCACTTCTGAGTTGAGTCACACAGAAAAGCATACGAATCACTTTGGTCAGTACTGTGGCAAAAGCCGCTGAATCAAGTTTTCCGTGTTTGTTATTCTGTACTCATTTTTGCGAATTTTCGTCGTGAGAATTTTCCAAAAAAAAAAACAAAAAAAAAATTAAAATCGCACATTTTATTTTTTAGTTCGTTAATTGAAATTTATTTCAAAAAAATAAAAATTAATCCCTCTCCACGACTTTAAGTCCTTTAAGTGTTTTTCCCCTACTTCGAATCAGCGGTGATAAAAATTTAAAAACAAAAAATAAATCTATTTGTATATATAAATTGTGTAAGAATAAATGTTTGTGTCTCCCGTAAAATCGTAAAATCCTAATTTATTTCTGTTACCCGATTTAAATGTTCGACATAGAAATTAAGTAAAAATAAATAAATACTCGCATTTAAAGATGATTTAAACTTAAAAAAAAAAATCAAAATTTGTGTCCTTATTCGTCACACACGTGCAGAAAATAAATAAATGTAGACAAACGTGCAGTTTTTAGTTCACAATTTAGGTGTACTATTTGTTTGCAATTTATTAAAAAAAAATAAGAATATCAATTATATACAAATAAATAAAAAAAAATAAAACCGACCTTATAGAATTAAATATATATTTAACCTGTTGTTATCATCGATTTCACGCTGACGTAGCACACGGCAACTAACCACATGCCTTCGAAAATTGTACTCTCGAAATAATCGGGTGTTTCTGTGTTTTTTTTTTTGCTTTTTTTTCTTTTCTTGTCTTGGTCATGTACTGCTGCCTTCTTCTGTACACGCGTTTGATGTTTTTAAATTTAATTCGAGGCGAAAAATAAACGTGTTCGAAAAAAAACTGAATGTAACTAAAGTTAGATCAGTTGAAAGGACTCCGCATAATACTCATAGCACACCGAAAATTCCTCAACCCAACTTTGCCGCCCCCCTTCACCATGAGTCTATAAACTTGGTAAAGTAAAATTTTTAACGCCTTCGGTTATTCACGTGACAAAACAAAAAAAACGCCTAGAATTGACACGCACAAAATAATTCCCATTGTCTGTGTTTCGTTTCGGTCTGTCCTCCACGGTTACATCTTTACCAAAATTTCCCTAATCGAAGGATATAACTAATGAAAAAAAACAATATTTCCATATCCTGTAAGGAGAGAATAAAGAAAAAAATTCCCCAACCAGCTGGTTTATGTTTTATGAGTTCAAGGACTCGTGTTTTGCTCTCGCCGGTAAGATTTATGTATTCGTCGTAGATAATAAGTGCGTGATAAATCGTTTCTATTCAATAAAAAAAATAATTTAATAAAAATACAAAATCATATAAAAATTAAATAATCGTTCAGGACTTTGAAGTGCCTCATTGAATGCTTCAAAAATTAGCCTTTATAACCCCCAGCAAAAAAATAATTAGTTTAAGTTAAAATTTATAAAAAGAAAAAATAAATATCAGTGAAGTGAATTTCCATGGTCTGTAAGTGATAAAAATAAAAAAAATTTAAATTTATTTAAGTGAAAGTGAAATTCTTATAAAATTTAAATTTAAAGTGCTAGTGCTGCTTCAGTGTCGTCAGCCAAGGATAACAAAAATTAAATACAAATTTTTTCTTCTCTCTTCTGCAAAACAATTTATGTAAGTTCCACCACATGTTGTTATCCTTAAAGCTTATGTTTATGTATCCTAGCTATACAATAATTTTGTGTCACAATTTTTTTATTCCTTAGACATAATACCTACCATATACCATCTACATACCAACCTACCTGAAAGCATCGCGTTTCCCTCTCATTACAAATGAGCCACATTTAGGAGCTTTCTACATTCCGTATCCTTACATAGCACCCTCTCTAGCTGTCTTGTTCTTCTTTGAGCCACTAGATGATGATTATGATAATAATAATAATATCATCCTTATCCAGGAGGAGTCGCGCAAAAACACTGTCTTGTGCTTCCTTTGCCAAGGGATTTTCTTTTCTCTTTTTTTTTGCTTGAATTGCGTGCCACATTTGCACAGACATCGTTATACCTAACTCCACCAGTCCCATTCTTCTTCTTTTGATACCAAAAAAAAAAGCAATCATATAATATTGACGCGCCGCGCGAAAATGCAAGTTTGTGCACAGAATACGCAAATACTCAGTCACCCACTCACAAATACCAAGTCAAAGTTATCGTTCTCTCTCCTGCTGTACACCGTCGAGCATTCGGAATACAGGGTGACCCATTTGCGCCCTAATAAAAATCACCCCACCAAAGATAGGAGGTGAGAGAATGCGAGAAAGAGACAGATCGAGAGTGACATGGAAGGAAAGCCGATAACTTGTTGATTCTCTTTGCTTGTATGTGAGTGAGTGGTAGGTATGCATTATCCGGAGTTGATTTTCTGCAAATTAAAGTATCTACAGGTAAACTTCAAATTTAAACAAAAAAAAGAAATGCACCTAATGAACTATTTAGTGCAATTTTTTTTCGTGCAAGATTTTGCTTTTGCTGATTTCGTAAGGACTCAAGCCAGTTCATCTACCTCTTGAAAATGTACACAGACATTATCTTGGTTTTATGCAAGGTGATGTTTTCTTTATTTTTATATTCTCTCTCTCTTTCTCTCTGGGGTAATACGCATCTTAGAATGGTGTTGGTGGTGGCTAAGCCATTACTGTTAATACATGAACATTATGAGTCTGCAGTGGTTCATATTGTGGATTGACCTTGAGTGTAACCTTTTTTTTTGCTTTTGTTGGTTGGGGTTATGATATGAGTAATGTTCGTTTGATCCTTTGGGTAAATAAATATCTTTGTTTAAATTGGTTTTCTTTTAATTTCAATACCGCCTTGGGACAAGCGATTTGTTGTTCGAAATGATATATATCGGATATATATCGAAATGATTTTGTGTTTTATTTGAATTTTCTTACAAAAAGGGACCAAATATTTTTTAATATTTTTACAGATAAAAGTTTCGCTAAATACAATTGTGATAAATTTATCTGCATGGAATGAGCTAAACAAGAGCTAGTGCTCCTTTTGGTATTTTGCAAAGTTAACGAAAATCAAAGGAATAAAATCGGAAAAATTATCTCGAACTTAAGTTTTACAGATATTTTATAGATTTCAATCATTTGATTACTAAGGACATTTTAAAACAAAGACTTCGATTTTATTTTAAGATAAAAATTTAAGTATAATCCTTCTATAGTGAAATAATCATTTGAAAGCAGCAGTCAAAAGCCTTCAAAGTAGTCTAACTATTTACTTACTTACTAACGCGTGAAGACCCGTCTGAGACAAGGCAGCTCTGCGATATAGAGCACAGTGCTTCATGTAGTCCAGACCATGCGACGACAGCTTGCCCTTTGAGAAGGCGGATTGGTCTTTCTTGTCTTTCTGAATATGGGAGCTGGGATTCGAAGATCCTCCTGACTGAAGCACTATTGTACATTCACTTGATGTGGGCGAACCACATTCTTTAATAGCTTATACGGTTCGGGCCACTGGATTACCCTTCTTGTACAAGGAACCAAATATCCATCCAAAAATGTTCCTTTCGCTGGAGCCCTCTCTTTTTCTGCTTATCGCTCACCTCTCCGTAGCGTATAGCAAAACTGCATAGTATAATTTCTTTAATCTACTTTTTCGCATAAAGTGTCAATACCAAGGCTCTATTTTCAGAACAGTCTAGCTACTGGAGTATGCGGATAATATTGATATTATCGGCCACTTCTAGTGATCTACGATGCGACTTTAAGTTGGATATGCATCGACAGTTCTCGAAAGACATGGGATAGCATTTTTTATAAATAGAGCATACATATTTGAAGACCTATACTGGAAGCCCATCAGTTTTAAGCCTTGTTGGTTGTAAGCATTTTTATTGATGGGCAAATCTTATCTGTCCTGTGTGGTGAGGCGAGGCTGATTCTTAATTGACTCGACATAGGTTGTCGACTTGCTCTTTCTCCCTCTATAAGGCGCACAACAACTGCTGAAAATGCAGCCTCTTTTTATTTCCTGCTCATCAGTGGATCAAACTATATCAAAAAAGACTTCAAGAAAACTTGAGAAAATGCAGCAAATCATAACGAATTGCAAGCTTGTGACTTAGGTCCTTGACAGCTTTAAATGATTTAGCAACATTTTTTCAATGCTTTAAAGGGCCTAAAAAACATAATATGGGTATAATCAAAAATAATTAATTTTTTTTTTATAGTTTATAATTTTTTTTATTTTTATTTGACCAAAAGAAAAATGAGTACACGCACATCGCATTTCGAAAAACACAACAAACAAACAAAACTGCTTTAAGCAATTCCTCAAATGTATTTAATTTTTTTTTAATTTCCCCCCTCCACTGAATCAGCAACATTGTTGGAGTAGTTATGTTTATATAAAGCAATTCTTATGACACGCCACTGGGTTTCGAACCTTTAAGAAAAATCGCCTTAAAGAAAGGCTGGTGTATTTCAAGTATGTGGCTTTTATCCACAGGACTTATGCGACTCCATCTATACGTAACAGCTTATGAATTAACTGCCAGGCATATGCCTGAAGCTAATGCTTAAGTATATTAACTCTAGGGTATGTTGCAGTAGAATAAATTTACAAAAATTCGAAGAAATAAAACATTTGTTGGTGAAAATTAAAAATTTTGAAAATAAAATAAAAAAGAAAAATTAATTTCCTCACAAAAAATTCTTATAGTCATTTCAAACAAAAAAAAAATTAAAAAATAATGTTTGTGCATTATGCGCATAATGGAAACCTCAGCGGATGCATCGAGCATAACCTTAGGCTAGGAGAAATGTAAAAGCTTCTGTGTGGAACATAATGAACTCTGCATTAAGCTTAGTAAAATCGAACAACTCTGCCAAGAGAAATAAATCAGCTCAAAAAAGAGTCTGAATGTGAAACCATAACTCCATTTCGTCGAACTTACTTCAAAAAAGGAGCTAGCACGTAAAACAGATCTAAAGACAAAAAGGGCGACCGAAAAAAAAATTTAAAGCCGGATCCTTGCCAATAGTGAAAATTGATGCTTACGAAAGAAAGCGCCTTCATAGGGTATCCTTTTCGCATCCAATAAACATTGTTGGAGTCACGGATTATAAAGAGGTATTCAATAACATTTAAAAAAATGTACGTTACCGATCCCGAAAGTTAACGCGCAGTTTCACAAAACATGAATTCCGATAAAATACAATGGTACGAAAAACAAAATAAGTCAGAATGGCAACATCGAGTAACAGCCGCGAGTCTGCTGTTATCTTCGTGCTGCACTTCCTTAAAATGAAAGCATTCAAAGTCAAAAAACTGAAATCGTAGTCGCCGGTGGACTTTCGCTGTTCATGTTAAGCTTTGAGAAGTCTTACAATTTTGAAATAGTTTACGTATTTAGAAATATACTCAAGATTGTATTTAAAATTGATCCGGTGCGATAAAGGACAAGATACGTACCTCAGTATAAGCGTTGACAAGGCTACAATAAGCGCGTTGCGTTAAATGCGCTTATTGCAAGAGTGCGGTCTAAATGGAAACGACTAAGAAATTGTGGCGGTTGCGAAGTATCTAGAGAGGTATTGTGTCGCAACAATAAGAAGAAAAGTTGAACCAGTCGAACGACGAATAAAGGCCAAGAAACTGTACCAATAAAGACCTATAATGGAAAAGTCAATTAAGTTGCTAGAAAGGGAAAGTCATATACTCGACCACCTGCGAACCTGCAAAACGATTCAGTTGCCCAAGCTTTCTCCGCAATTCTTGCAAGACTCAAAGAACAGAGTCGATTAAACAAACGCATATCTGAAATGTCATCTTGTGATAATGTTGCTCACTTATTTTGTTTTTACCTTGGGTCATTCTCTGCGGGTTAAATTGTGGAATTCCATTTGCGATTCTCAATGCAAAGGTTTATTTTTTTGCCATAATCCTTGAATGCACAGCCAACGCTGGAAATATTTAGTTGAGAGAGGTCTCTTTAATCCCCACCAGGAAATAAAAGGTTAACAACAAACTTTTCCAAATTAGGACACGCTAGTTATAGAATTATTTGAAATAAAAAACATTTTGCTGCGAATTTGGTAAAGGTTTCAATAACTTCAATTTTGAGTAAAAGTTGAAATCTATAAATTCGCCAAAACTTTTTATCCCAGATTAAGAGCTTCCACTGAAGAGATTATTGTTTATCTTACCCCACATTGGGTAGGTATTATTTGCCATGTAGGTAGAATTTTCCCTCTAAGCGAATGCTATTAGTACATATTAAATGTTCTTCCGGCACAACAGAGCTTTGACTGACATCATAACTTATTCAGAGCACTCAAGTCCATTCTTCTACGTCTTTATTAAAAATTTTCCTTTAACTATCAGTTCTTTGTAACTAATTTTCTTTATTCCTGTTCAGGGGTTCATATTAATTATTAGAGTTGCTATTGAGATTGAATTCTTGAAAGCATTGGATTTTCTTAAAACTGCAATTTGGGAAGAATTGAACGGTTTCTTGATGAGTTTTAATTTGATCCTATGCTTGCCTGATGGCGATTTGAATACTACCGCCGATATGATGGCATAGGTAGGGAATGTTTTATCCCTAACAGGATAAATAGTATGAAACCAAAGGATGACACGTAGTGTGACTTGACCAATAGCCAATAAGCTTTCTGAGAAAAACCAAAAAAGGTAAAACAAGACAGTAATGTCTGTAATGCCCATTTATTTGAGGGCCAAATTCTTTAACAGAAATTACTACGAAGTCTTAATACAGCCTCATCTTATCTATTTTTGACACTCATTTATCTCTTAGAATAAAACAAATCTGCTTGATGCTCATTTTGCACATAGCTTAGCGCTCCCAGATTGTGCTCTTTCTCTCCCTGTACTCGAGTGCGATGAATATTCCATACCGATTTATTTTTGCACTAGTTGCCTTGCGAAATCATTGTGTTAGCTTCTCTATCTGTCCTTTTGACACCAGAAGTCATCCTGAATTTGTCCAACAGGTTATACAAAAAGGAGAATCTTCCTCCCATTTTAACGTACGCCTTCCAACCAATTGCACAATCGTCCCTTCCCGTCATCAAAACTCTAAACAACAGCCAAATTATGAAATATATTGAATTCCGAAAACTTCTTTATTGTCGGTCATAAGGTCCTTCTTGTCTTTTTGAAAGGTGGAATCAATCTATTCACTCTATCAATCTATTTCCTGGGCAACGCCCATCATCTTTGAGCGTTGAACTGGAACGGCAACGTATGTTAAGTTTATTAAATTCCGATCTTGACAGCATACCAACCAACAACATTGAAGCGAAACCCTAATTCTCTGCCATTATCCATAGATGGCACTTGCATCGCTGAAACCCAAAGGCTTTCCATCCTCGGTATGTGTTCAGAATTCATCAGCAGTTTACATGCCAAGTAAGGATGAATAACTAATAACCAACTACCGTCTCCCATTCCATTTGAGGAAAATTATGGAATAGGATCAACGAATACACTTACGCAACGAACGAACCATAAACTCAGATATGAACTCAATCTAAGTTCTCCACTCAAAAGTTTCAATCAGTTCATTAGTCAATCGACCCATCAACCCACCCATCTATCAAAGTATTGAAATGTCAATTACATTTTTGAACAAGTTTCAGTTCTTTCATCAACAACACTAAACAGGTTGAGCAAATCAATTTTTAATAAATTAATTAGCACAAAACACTGCTTATCGAAGGAGTGTAGAACCGAACTGAACGTGCCCCTAGTTAGTTAGTATTGAAAATTTTCATTCGTTGACATCATAAAACGCACTCACATGCGTAGCTAGAAGGTAGCTGGATGCGTGACGCGTACAAACACACACTGTGATATTGTGTTCAAGAGGCAGAGTCTGCACTTTAAACCAATTCCCCGATGAACAATTTGGAAAATTAATGCAGCACAACATCGACAAAGTCAAATCTCCTATGATTATTGCAAAATTCTATTGTTATATCCTTCATATGCACAATCATTTGCGCCTGTTGAACATGAGGTACAATGTTGTATTGCATAAGAGGATATCCGGTAAAACTAATACTTTGAACATTTTGACAAGTTAACAATATGTTGCTGGTCTGTGCAATGTAGCTACTGCTGTTGCGCTTCGGTATATTCAGATGTTATTGCGTGTTGCATTGTTTGGATGAAGCAGAACCAGAGTATGTTAACAATAAATTCGTAAGCTCCCTCCCCTCCCGTTCTGGCACCTGACTCAACTATAATGATTTCTCCTAAATGCATAACCTTGTTCAGGTAATATTGTTTACAGTGTACGCAGAGTAGTAACGCAGAGTTGGCAGTAAGTACCTACGAGTGATGTTTGCTTTATCCTGGAATAATGTGCGAATGGCTTAGGGGAAAGTCAATTCGTGGCATGTTCTGGGATTTGTTAATGAGGAAAGGTAATTAAACTAATTTTAAAATTTAGTTGTCGATTTTTAATTACTTAGTAGGCGGTGGGTTTATTTAATTTTAAGGTGCAATTTGGGAGGTGCAGATTGGTCAACCTATTTATTACTGAATCTTTTTTTTATTAAAACATAAAACATCGCTTGAGGCGAACAGTATGATACCCTATCCATAACCCTATATGCCCCAAAGAAAAAAGCATTAAGAAGATGAGGGATAGCATTTTATTTAGTTCTATTAATTAAAAAAAAAATAATTTTTTTGAAAAAACGCCCCCAAAAAGTGGGCGTGGCCAAAAACTTTGTATGGGCGGTATGTTGGAAAAAATATTGGGTAAATATTTTGTTAAACAGTTTTTTTCGCTTTCTATGAAAATTTTCGAAGAAAACAGCATTTTAGTCAAAAAACGCCGACAAAAAGTAGGCGTGGCCAAAAACTTTATATGACAAACTTATAAAGGAGGACAGTGCCTACATACCTTGTGACACTATATCTCTCTAACTTTAGCTTTAAAACGGTTTTTTCTAAATTTACATTTAACAATTTCGGAGCCCTAGGGAATATGTGGTCCAAATTTCAGCTTTCTAGCTTAATTTTAAAGTTCTAAAAATTGCGTACGGACGGACGGACATTGCTAGATAGTCTTAGGATTTGGTCCTGATCATAAATATATATACTTTTAGGGGTCTGCGACGAATATTACGGGGTGTTACAAACTATGTGTCAAAATTAATATACCCTTAGGATAGGGTATAAAAATTACTAATTTTAGTCACGCAAATGCGGTTAACAAAGGTATTGACCTAACGTAGACTACCTGATATTGAAGGTCGGAATCATATCCTCTCCATTTTCGTGTCTCGTGGCTTCAGCTAAGAAGTCATTTGGAAAGTACTTAATATCTGAACATGCTTTACTATCGCCTAATGTCTGAGTAGGAGAGGAAATGTTTTGATTCATCTACCACAATCCATTTCCAAGATATGGTGGGACGAAAGTATGCCTGATAAATGGCTCGTCATCCTTTGTCCGGCTTAAGCTTCGCCAACTATAGAGGCACAAGTCTTGTTAAAATCAAGCATCAGTTCCCAAAAATCTCATAAATTGACCAAATATTCAAATCAATACTCACCACATGACCTCTCTCGAATAACTAAAAAACTCTGTATACAATTTTGACAATCCCAGTAATGCTTTATAGATTCAAAGCACGGATATTTTTTTGAGGGAAACCAAAGACCACAGTCTTTCGATACTTTTATTAGTTGTCCAGGTTCATTCCGGACTTAAGTGCCATGTTAGTAGGTACGAGAAAGCTTTTAAAGTACGCTATGTAGCTTTGGTAGCTCAAACTTTGTAAATTTTGTCCGAAAGTCGAACGAATTTGTATTCTCCTTTTTTCTTCACTAAACCTTTTCCCTATGACGTCCTTTCAAAGTGTTTAACACTGTCTTCACAATGGAAATGTTCTTGAAAAGTTTCGAATGAGAAACCAATATCACGGACTGTGCCGTAAAATTTCACTCACTTATTGAAGAAGAATCTTTTTAGATATGCACCAAAAAACTGATTGTAACTTTGTCCGGAGAATTGTAGGTAACTGTGCAACTTTTATAAGTTACAAGTGTAACCAATTTCACATCCCTGACAAAAACACATTAAAAAATAGTACGAGTCTTTCATTACTTAAACTTCTAGATGTTGCCATCAATACCATCGATATGAAATGTTGCGCTAATGACTTGAAAAAGGACTCTTTTTCTTTTGCAGAAATCTTCAAGTTGAATTTCAGGATTGGTCTAAAATTTAGTCTGAACATTTTATTTTGTTAAAAAAATTTACTTGAGATTAAGTTTAATTTCGTGTTGTTCTAATACTTAAATATCTGTTTTTGAGAAATAATAAAGTTTAAAGAAATTTGTATTAAATTCCTTATTCTTTGATTTACAAACCCTAAAACACCCCAGTCCATGTGGACTTAGCCCACTGTTATTCGAGGCGCCTCATATCTCTCTTCCATCGCCATTTATTGACATTCAAAGAAAATTGGGGAATACAAAACCCAAAACGAAACTATAAACAAAGTTAAACCCTCATATTCATAAGATTTTATTACGTAGTCCTCGTTTCATCCTCAGGAATCGCCATAAACTTTAATCTCAACCCAGTTAAACGAAAACAAGACCAGGCACCCTCATAAGAATTATTGTGGAAATGAAAATTGTGACATTACCGCTTTGAAAATTATTATAAAGGCTTCTCCCCAGCATCTTCTATGGACCTATTAAATTTTTATAAGAAAAATCTCAACAAACACAAACTCAAATTGATACCCCCTTTTTTGGAGAAGATTTATTCAATTCAAGACGCAAGTAGTGAACTCAATGGGATACCAAAAACAAATTAATACAAAACCAACCAACACATACACACAAGAATATTTCCAAAATTTGTATCCTTCGAGTTCTTGAAAGCGATGAAAAAAAAATTTTAGACAGCACACGACGAAGAGGACTACTACCTATTTGAAACTACTTTGAATTCATAAGACGTAATCAGACGTAGCACATTACGTATTTATTTAGTAGAAGCAACACGTTTCTGGCATTTTGCAGCTTCGCAAACACATTATTAGATTTTGGGTGAATTTGTCATCTAAATCATCGTTCGCTTGCATATAATTTAAGGATCTGAAGGTGAGTGAGCACTTGATGCTATTATTCTCGTCCAGCTAGAAGGATATTCACAAATTATCTATGATCTTGGTTATCTAGGAACGCCGCTTCCCACAAAACACACTGATAGGTTGAGCAAACAGATAATGGATGTATTATTATTAATGGCAACTACAAAGCTCGGGGGCGTATGCGTAATATTTTGAAAGCATCCACTAATTCAGTGGATTGTTTATGCTGCAATAAATATTCGGATTATTTATGTGATTTTCAAATTTACGCATAGATCGCTGTTATTGAATGAACAATAATAAAAAAGAACAAATAGCTAGATAAAAAGCAGACTTCAATGTGTGGATTATTAGTGAATACAATGACAATGAATTTGTAATGAGTTTAATCGTTGAGAAGAGAACAAAAGTGATTTTAATGCCGTTTAACTGCAATTTAATTGAATTTCTCATTTAAATTGATGCCCCGCCCCCGCCCGCGCTGCGTCGCATTGCATCGCACCATGAATGAGATGATAATTTGGAAATTGAAAATTGAATATTTCCATGTAAATGATTCGTCGATATAAATAAATATGAATTATTTAAGTACAATATTCAGAAGTCATGTTGGGTGTTGGAGCGGGCGTTAGTATTATTTTTGCGGTAGGGCGGGAATAATCTATTTTATTAAAACAAAATTCATCTAAATTTAAATAGAGAGATATTATTTTTAGATTCATAAAGCCCGGACTCAGTTGAAAATTACTTTTAGATAGAGCCGATTAAAATTGTAAATTGTTTTTATAAATATTGTTTTTATTCAGTCTACTTAAGTAAATAGATATCTGTTTTTGAAAAGTTCACTGAACTTGGCATAATGTGTGCAACAACAGTAGGGGAATTTTGTTTTTCTTTAATGAAAACTGTATTTATAAGTGTTTATGAGTAGCAAAATATTTAGGGACTAAAGCTTTACAATAAAGTCGACGAAAATATATCATTCTGGCGCGAATGGGAGGAAGCTACAATTTTATAGAAATTCGGAAGGCTTACTCCGCCAGTTGAACATGTTGGTGAATGGGTGAATATCACGATTTTCAGACCAATTTCTAAGCTTCCGTGTATTCCTAAGCTTTTTGAGGAAAAAGTCTGCGAAAAATTAATATTTATGTCGAAATGTCTTTTGTAACGAACAACATCGACTTTTAAGCAAAAGATCCGCTGTAACAAATTTGTTTTATATTTTGCGTGCATGTTCTTATTCCTTAGAAAATAATAATGAAGTCGATAATATATATACACCGAATTCTCAAAGCTTTTTAACAGATGTTCCATGAGATAATCTTTTATTATTTAAACTCAGGACGTCCCACCTGGTTTTATAGAATGCATTAATTCATATCTTTATCGTGTCAAATTTAGAGGTTCATTTTCAGAGTCTTTCACTGCTCAGTCTGGAGTTACTCAGGGAAGTCTCTTAGGCCCTATTTTGTTCATACTTGCTATATATTATATTAAATCACGTTAAAGCAATGTCTAGAAAATTTATAAATCTCTCTACAATCAGGATGACAGAATTCTTCTCCAAGCGGACATTAATAGTTTTGCCACTTGGTGTGATAAAAATGGGTTAATTTTAAACTGATTTTATGGTGTTTTAGTTAAGATCACTAACTAAAACTTGGACGGAGGAAAAAAAAGAAGTGAAAATTGGATATTTGGCAGACCTTTTTACAAAAAAAGCAAATTTTGGGAAAATTTGTACAACATTTTTTGTGTTGGAAAAAAAAATCCTTAGTCTAACTCCTCGTCAATTATTTCGAGAAAAACGCGTTTAGAGGATAACCTCAAATAAATCTCATGATTCAATTGAGTGCACACCTTCCCAAGGCTGTATATCCGAAACTTATATTTGGGATGACTTGAATATTTGGGATAATAATATCGAGATGTTGTAGAAATCAATAAAAACAAAAATAGTTTTTTGAATCTGTGATACCCATGTTACCCCTTAAATAATCATGTGATTGATTGATTGAATCACTGATCGATATCAATCTTCGACTGTGGCGATTTTTTCAGAAGCATATGCAGAAGGAAAAGCAGAACAAATGAACCTCATAGCAGTTTTTCAAACACTGTTTAAAACTAATTTTATTTTGTTTGTGTCCTAGGACTGAAATACGACGTCAGTAAGCGAGTGAATAACTTCCAAACGTTACTAAACTAACGAATTACGAGCTCGTAGAGTCAAATTCGATGAACTTTGTTAAATTCCTTAAAGTTCCTTACAATTGTTTTTCCCTGGAGCCTTGCGGCGCAAAATATCGCACTAGATTTTTTCTTTAGTTTTACCTTTAGCAGCATTTATATAGTATCATTTTTGATGTACATCCAAAGTGAAGTGCGTAGAGTGAAATCATCCAGAGCCACTTTATATAATTTCATCCAATTTTTTTGTTTTTACCTCTCATGCTTATTGTTACTGTCTATTTTTTGTGATCTTGGGGTTGTGAAATAAATAGTGAATGGTACTGAAATGAAGGGAACTTTTGTTCACACTTTTCACTTTGGATAAATCATCGAATCGCTGAACGATTCTTTCACCAAAAGTTGGTGGGGTGTCAATATGTTTCGTCTTTAATTTTTTTTATGCTAGAGCTAGATGCAGATAGGAATTTTTTTTTCAAAAGGGTGTCGAAAAAAAGGGGGTTCGAAAAAAACACATTCTAGATAAGGTTGCGCGTACAATAAAGGGAGATAGCGACGTCCATAAGAAAACATGTAAACAATTTTATCGCTTCTCGCAACGCATAGCTTTCTCGCTTTTCTGAGCATTCTTTCAAAAACGGAGTTTCCAGCAAGAATCTGGTTTTGTCTGGATTATAGGTTAGGGTATACATGTGCGGACTTATGACAAATATCGTACTTCGACGAAACCCACACACGTTGCTGTCAACTTCAAGTGTCAATCAATAGGCCATCTTTTATTTATTGTTTCTACTGCTTCGTCAGTGAATAGAATAGTCGATTTGTTTTTTCAAGGTGGCATAATCACAAAGTGCGTTCGATACATAATGCTTCGTAGAACATAAACTCAATGTGTGTTATCACTGCATGCGTAAAAAAGACTGAGCTTGGTCAGCCCAAAAAACATTAGTTCGATACAAAGAGCGATGTACACAGAATGTGGCATAAACTTGCGTCACCAATATGGTCATGGTTTAAATAATTTGTAGGGATTACTGTCTAAGGATTAATACAGTTTTGTAACAAAGAAAGTTTGTTTACAACGATTCATAAATTTTGCATCTTATTTTGTTGTATCGATTTATTACGAAATTGTTTTTATGTACGAGTTGGACTGTTCGTAAAAGCGAAATTCACCTTCATGCTCTGCGAAATTCTCTCGATATAAAACCATAAATTCTTTTTGGAATCTTATTTGACACCTATACCCAATTCTGTGACTTAAAAGCAAGTTCACTAAGAATATTTTTTTTACCAAAACAATCACTGTCACGCGAACATATTTTCTAAATAAATCAACTCTCCCAACTCTCCAGTGTTTGCAGTAATTTTCGCAGCAGTGAAGCTACTCGAAATCCATCCCGCTCCTAATAACACAAATGTGCCACCTCTCCATATGTCAGTCTTGCATAAAATAATGTCAATTACGTTGTGCAACATTTCGCCAAACAAAAGCTTCACGAAAATTACACAACTAACTACGTACTTTAATCAAATCATTATGATCCGGGGTAGGTACCTGCTGCACACCCACTTACCCCCCGATCGACTAGTAAATGTTTACCAAAATGAAACAACAAAAAAATATAAGCAAATAAATTGACTAAATGAATTGCATCTCATTAAGATGGCAGACTAGTTAGCTGTCCTAAAACAAAACACAGCAAAAAAAAACAGAAAAAAAAACAACACCCAATTGCAATTTTGCACTAAATGAAAACAACTGATGCGCCTCACATTCGCACACAATCCCAGCAGTAGCAACTGAGCCAATGTATAGTGTAATTCGATGACCCAACGGGCTAATAACAAACTCATCCTGTTCCCGATTGCAACTTATTTTGAATGCATTTATTCCAAAAGGACCATAAAAACAGCGGCAATACCAACCAACACCACAAATAGCATCAACTTATATGCGACTATTTCCATCCCAACCCTTGCCATCGGTATAGTTGTACGTATGTATGGATGTGTGTGTGATTGTTGTCTGAGATTGCACATAGGCTAGAGTATTAATTAATTTTCATCACTCCAAACTTGTTGTTGGCCATAAAAAGCCAAACGTATACCAAAGTACCTACTCCTTCATTTTATATGTCCCACCAAAAAACCAAACACTCACACCTCTGCTTTTCCTATATAAATAATATTATGCTGAGCGCGCTTTGCAAAATGGCACACATGTGGGCGATGCAATGCGATGATAGTGATGGTGAAGGTGGCTGTGGTGATGGCTTTAGTGCAATATTCGCTCTGGAGACCGGTTGAGCTCGTATTTTGCATGCCGAATGTTATCACTCTCACGAGGATATACCCTTGTAAGGAGGTTGGGGTGTAGTTCTGTTCTGTTTTGTTTAATTTTTGGTTGCATTTAAGAAAAAAACAAAATAATTTCATATTCTGCACTTACGAGTCTTTGCACTCATTAAGGACTTTTCATATTTTTCTGACCCGGCAATTAATTCATATGACCATTTTGAATCCTTGAAACAATTTTTCTCTCTGCTGCTATTTGCAGTTACTTTTATATATATATTTTTTTGTGAGAGTAAATTTTACTTTCGTTTTGCGGTTGAAAGTTAGCATCAAGTGTACCTAGGCGGTTGCCAAAGTCAAGTGGGCTGGTTGAGTTGGTTTTTTTTTTTTTTAAATTTCTAAAGGATCTTGGTTCTTTCTGAAGAATAAATAGCCTTTATATAAACAAACCAATTTTTTCCCATTTAGTATTTATTTTGTTCAGGGGTTTTTTTTGGTATACAAATTGCATTTTAACTGTTTGACTATTATGTGAAAGCGGAATGAAACGAGTTTATAATATACATTTTTTTTATTTCGCTTTTTAAGGTATTTTTCAACTGTTATAAGGATGTAGGATAAGGATCAATCTCAGATGGAGATTGGAGAAAACAATTTTTTTTTGAGGGCTGTGGATGGGTGAATAATTCTCATACCCAGATTTGTATTACAAAGTTTAAAGAAACTTCCCTGCGACATCATACATTGAGGTCAAAGGGTAACTCAGGAACTGTGCCTTTTGGCTGCACTGAACATCAATCCGGCTAAAAGTACGATAGTGCCATTCACAAGGAAAAGGAAACTTCAAATCCGATTGTCGGGCACGACACTAATACCGGTCAATGAGGTGAAGTACTTGGGACTACATCTGGACAGTGAACTCCTCTGGAAGAAACACACTGAGGGAACTACCAGAAAGGCAACCCGCGCAAGAGTATGCAAGAGTATAGCGGGAAAGTTATGGGGTTGTAGCCCCAATATTCTACGATGGATGTACATAGCGATTGTGAGACCAATGATCACATATGGTGCATTAGCATGGGAAAAACGAAAAAGTATTGTCAAAACGAGAGAATCTCTCAACAAAGTGCAAAGACTGGGGTACCTATGCATCACCGTCGCAATGCCTACATGCCCAACCACTGCAATGGAGGTGCTTTCGGAATTAACTCCCCTTTACCTCATTGTCTTAGAGGCGGCGGACAAAACTATTCTAAGAAAAGCCAAAAAGGAACTGAAAAGGGAAAATGCATCAGCTCGAAAGAATATGATGCACTACTCGGAAAACGTCCACCCTTGGCTATTCATGACAGCTTAGGAAACACGACTTTGAAAAGAATACCTTTACAAAGCTCAGCAACAAGAAAGAATGGAGCGATGAATCCACAATCTATGCATTGAGCGACCACACGATAAAGTGGTATACAGACCAGGTTTGGGCCAACAACGTAACATTGCAAATCCATGGGCAAGAGTACCAGCATATTTCAAGCAGAAATATGCGCCATAGAAAGATGTGCTCGAATCAAACTCGAAAAGAATTACAGAAAGAAAGAGCAATAATGTCAGATAGTCAAGCAGCTATTAAAACACTGGACTTATTTGTCATTAAATTCAAACTTATATGGGAATGCCAAAAAAGTCTCAACAAATTGGGCAAGAAAAATAGAGTATCTGTCTGCTGGATACCAGGCCATGTGGGCATTACTTGTAACATTACTTGTAACATTACTAGGACAGCACACCCTCCAAAAAGAATTCAGTAAATCGGAAAAGGCAAAAAGGGCTAGAACCTTTCGAGATCTCCAAGGTCTGAGACAAGCCAAAGAATTGTTAGGAGATTAAAGAACGTATCAGTTTTAGCAACGGGGCATTGCAAACTCAGGGAACACCTAAGTAAGATAGTGATATCAGATGAAGGTTTCCACAGATTCTGCAATAACTTCACGGAATCTCCAGAACACATACTTGAATCCTGTGGGGCACTGACCCAAAAAAGGTTTAAATATTTGAGAGAACACCAAATTCAGAAGACGGATTTACCAACCACGGATCCACTGCTCATTCTCAGATTCTTAAAAGAAACTGTATTGAATGATGTGTTCTGAGTAGGTTTTCCTTGCCAAGGCTAAAGGCTAAGCATAAACACTCCAACATAACTCCCGGCGAATTAAGTTGTGAGCAAAACCTCTCCTAGGTATAAGTAGGGGGCTCAATAGAACACAGGTTAACCTGGAGCCCACTCAAAGTAACTATGATTGTTTCAAATCGGTATCTAAGTTCGCAAAACCTTAACACTGTTTCACAAAGAGAATAAACAATTTTTGATCTGGGGTCATTCAAGAACGATAAACATTTATACCTAGCAGTTTACTGTCATTAAGCTCAGCGGTTAGAAATGGGTTGTTGTGGAGTTCGTTTCGGGGTGTACGTGTTATATTGATGTTCGCTTCATCTTAAATGCTTTTGTCGCTAAATCAAGTTATATCCATATCTCATGATAATTAAATCACTACATATGAACATAGTGATTCTTTTCAGCAATTAAATTGAAGGGCTATCTGAATCATAACCAATCCAAAGATCAAATCTCAACGCTTTATAATATCCCGCAAATAAAGGGTCCGCCAAATAACTTTATTATTTTTGAAACTGCTATAAAAAAAAAATACTGAATATTTTCTCTTTTTTATTTGAATGTACAATCCTTCCGGTTAATAATGGAAAATAATTTCATTCAAATGGCTGCCTCGGCTGGCCATGCAGTAGCCTACACGATCGGTCCAATTTTTAAGCACATTATCGATTGTGTGCAGCTGTATTTCACCAATGGCTTCACGAATATTGTCCTTTAAAGCGCCAATTGTCTCTGACATGTCGGCGTAACCCTTATCTTTTACGGCACCCCACAAATAATAGTCCAACGGTGTCAAATCGCAGCTAAGCGGTGGCCAAACGACATCAGCTCTGCGGCTGATAATGCGATCTTCAAAAACAGGGCGCAAAACATCGAGTGTGTGGCACGTAGCGCCGTCCTGTTGAAAACAAATTTCGTTCAACATGGCCCGCTAAAGATCGCCATTGACTGTAACGGCCAGTCCTTGCTCATTTTCGAAGAAAAATGGCCCAATTATGCCTATGGACCAAAATCCGCACCAAACAGTGATTCGTTTTTGGGTATATCGGCTTTTCAATGTATGCGTGCGGGTTTTCAGTGCCCCAAATGCGACAATTTTGCTTGTTTACATACCCGCCAAGATCGAAATGAGCTTCATCTGAAAAGATGATTTTTTTTGGCAAAATCGGTCGCAGGCCCACTTAGCGAAGCGAAAACCCATTGGATGGTCAGTTGGCTTCAACTCCTGAACCAATTGGACTTTGTATGGCGTCATACCAAGGTCTTTATGCAAAATGCGTCTCAATGATGTTCAATTGTTGAGAACGACGGTGAATTGATGTAGATGGCGCTTCACGCGCACTTTCTGCCACAGCAGCAATTTTCTCGGGTGTACGCCCTTTTTTGGCTTTTCACGCTTTTACGCTTTGTCGATGAGGATGCCAGTTTCCTTCACTTTTTTCACAAGATAACGAACATACGGAGCTGACGGTGCTTCTCTTCTTCCAAAATCCGTACGCAATTTTCGCACACATTCTGCAACATTACCATGATTTTCAAAGTAATGTCGCAATATTTTCCAGCGTTGTTCAAGCGTATACACAACCATATTCGTTCAACGGAAGGATAAAACTAATTATCTGTCAAAGTGTTACCATTCGCGAAATAAGCAGTAGTTGAAAAAAAAACGTTAGATAGCGGACCGTTTAGTTGCGCTAATAAATTATAAATAAAGATTTAAAATAAAATAAGACCAAAGACTGTTTCTTGAGGCATACCTATATGAATGGACTTTGAGCTGTATCCATACATATATATTTTTTTTTCGGATTTGCTACTATTCGATTAGCATTCAGTCGCAACTACTGGCCCATTATAGCAGCATGCAGACACCCTTTCAAAGAAAAAGGAGATGATGAAGAGCTAAGATGTTCGGCAGCGCCACCGAATCATATGTTCACGAGAAACCCAATTATCAATTATCATGACTACCAATGCAGGCAGACCACAACGCGGGTTCGAGTCTTGAGAAAACTTCTTCTGAACCCTGTCTATCAAGCTTATCGGAGAGCTCATAACTACTGCCATAATGACATTGACTTTGACTTTGACGAAAGAGTGAAGGTCTATCTACTGAGATAGCTGGGTTATGTATAGGGAATGGACACCAATGCTCCAGCACGAAAAATATTCGAGTTCACACTCGACAGACGGCACAGTAGAGTAAGGAAGAGGAGGAGGAAACTAGCTGCAGATCGAGCTGGGGCTGGAGACGCTTCTTAGTTGAACGCCGCATAAGTCAAAAGTAAGGTATTTTCAAAACGACCACTATTTTTTCAGTGTCTAACCTAGAGCGTTTTCCCTCGGACCACTCACCAGGAAATAGCTTGATCGCCATGCACATTCCCATCCCACTTCTTTGTTTATCAGGTCAAATCCGGTATTTGCATTACACTCATGTTGAATGAGCACCACCTGTCGTCAGCACAATCAGTTTACCTCTTACCGATTTACCTCGGCTCTTTGCCATGAATATTGAGTCCATTCGAAATGAAAACTGCTCTAAAGCTTCCCCTATATTGGCCTCAATTCAAGTGTAATAAAATAAATATTTCAGCTGAAAAAAAACATACTAAAGTGTTTCATAAAGAGAATTCTTTATTTCTGTTTGAACTGTATTTAAAATTTTAAACAAGCATGTACGTAGGTAGGATGCATCCGACCTACCTCGCGATCGATTTAACATCCTTTTTTGTGTTGCTCCCACCCCACCCGCGTATAATAACATAAGGGTTGTTACACTGCAGCAGCAGCAGCAGTTTAAGCGATTACTGCTTACGAAAGCGCGAATTAATGACTTTGCATGGTAAACATGAGTATGCAACTAATTGCATGAGGATTTTAATTTTCCATAATTTATTACTTAGTAATACTTAATCCTTCACAGAAAGATGCACAGATAAGAAAGGAGAATCAGAAAAGAAGTAACAAATACTCACATAATCTGAACGAACAATGGCCAAAAGGACTTTGCATGAATTAAGCGACGACAAGATGCGATTGAGGCAGAATATCCCTTCCCATCACGTCCTAGCACAAAGACCTTCGCTACGAGAAATGTGCTTATGTGCACATTATGACGAGTACAACGGTGTATAGAGCCTCCTTTCTCTCTATCTTCCGCCGCACCGGCCGCCCACCTACTAAATAAGGGCTTTAGAAAATATTCTTAAAATTCAATTAAGGATATTCTATTGTTCATCAATCCCTGGGTTTGGCGTTTCCTATGCACAGCACACGATGAACAAGAGCACCACACTGTCCCTGAGCTCTGGCTGGAGGTTCCTTCTCGTGTCCACACTTTTAAATTCATCTTCTTTCATTCTGATCGTTTTCGTTGTTGTTGTTGTTGACGGTGGTCGTACTGTTGTCAAGTGGATATCTCCTTCTGGTGTTAGTGGTCCTGATGGTGGGTCGCAACTACTTAATAATAATAATCAAAAGCAAAACTCTGCCATTCAGATTAGGCGAGCCAGCAAGACAGACAGAGAGACAGACAGAGAGGCAGAGAGAGAGAGAGTCTCACAAAGAATGAGACCAACGCGCGCAAATGAGGAGATAGATAAAATATACTTTGATATATTTTCTAATTAGATATTCTCTTATTATTATCCTTTCAGCATACTCGTTATAAATTTGCAGTTTGCGCACATAGAGCATGGCTGTATGGTAATGTGCAGGCAATGGGTGAAGCGATCAAAGGGAATATTCTCAAGATGCGAGTATACTTCGTTGACTTGACTCATTACAAAGATGAGTAGTTACAATGACTCGCCTCTGTCTGTGTGTAGTGGTAACATTTTGTTGAAAATAATTTCTTTGTGACAATTTAATGACGTTGTTGCATTTTGCTCGATCTTAGATGGCTCAATATGAGTTCAAGTAATGGAAGTTAATTAGTGTCAAGTGTACTTGAAAAGGGGACATTGTTTATTTTGAGGTTATGTTAGTTCGAAGGTGATGTTGAGAGTTGGTCGTTTATTTCTAATCTGTTGGAGTGGGGGTATGTTTTTGTGGAAATTAAAACGGCGATTAGCTTCGGAACACATGCGAATAAAGTTTAATAAGATTTTCACGCATTTGTCGTTCCGTTGCCGCTCACGTCGCTTATTGAAAGGTGACAGTTTTTTGGGGAGCGCTTTTAAACTAAATATAAATATATTTTTCTGAAGTTTTCACTTCATTAAACTTAATAACTAATAAGGAGAAAAGGTTAACGTTGGCACATTTAACGAAATCACCAGCACCTGACCACTGACTGGAACCGTCGATGAAAATTCGACATCGCTTCCCTGGCTCAGATCCTGATAGAAATTCCATAATATTAGATACTACAGAAGCGCCAGGTGCTCTAGATTGGGAAGGCCCAAATGCAACACAAACATCCCGTTTAAAGGAGTTTTGAAAAATAAGGACTTCTACCACTTGATATTCATGATCTAAGCGAGCTTGCTATCGAAGATTACTCCAAGATATTTAACTTCCATTGATAGCAGCAATTCGACGCCTTTCAGTGCTAGTTGAGACAAACCCGTCAAGTTTCTCCTCCCCATAAGAAGAACAACCTTAGTACACCGAGAACACATTGTTAGTACATTAGACGTCTAGTGTGTCCAACGCCGCCTGCGATATCCTAAGGCTAACTGAACTACAGCAGGCTGCTTCATTATGCAGGTGAAGACGTAGTAGGTTGAGAGCTACGCTGATCGCTTCGACCGGGCTTAATCGAAGTTTCTATACCTGCTTTTCTTTATACTCTACACAGGCAAATAAGCTAGGGATCCATTGGAGTAGGGTATGACATACCACATCACATTTATAGAACCATTTAAGGTTGAAGTCCGTACTTTTTGCTAAAGGTAAGGCCACAGGCTTAGTTAGCTATACTTGCTATGGTTGCTGTATCGTTTTCCTAGTAGTTGATAACACATTAATAATGTTAACCATGGATCTAGATACAGGAAGTCCGTTTTGTTGGTTGAAAAGCCCTCCTTCTGATTTAATAAATTAATTTAATATTCCCTGCCCTTAGGAATAAAACTAATATTTGTTTTTCCAACTAGAGGGGATACCTCTAATAAAAGTAGCATTATACAACGACCCCCAAGGCGTATTGTCAGCCACCTCGCATAGCTTCCGGATTCATCGCGAATTTTCTATCTCAAGTTGCTTAAACTCTTCCCTTTTTCTCATATTCTGTTCTTCCAAAGGAGATTTCCTTTTTGGCCAGCTAGCACGTGACTGCAAGTTCTGCAAAAATTCTGGTTTAATTTATTTATTCTTCCCTGCCGAGTATTGAGATTTCATAACTCTCTTGAATATTATTCGCTTGGATTAGGGAATAGGGATCCATCCTTTGCTCAGATTATAAAATTTTCAAAAAAATTCATGACTTCCACACTCTATTATAAAGCCGAAATTTAGTAGCACCATCATTGAAAACTAAGACGATTAAAGTACCAGTGTAAGGACAAAGGTTAAGTCATCGGTAGATTAGGCTAAGTCCCTAAGCAGGGGTCGACTTCCACCTACCAGGAACTCTCTATCACACCGAACAAGGATGACAAAGCGAAGAAATTTAAACCTAAATCAAATTTCCATAAATGATGATCTCATAGAGTACCCCGACGATGTCATATATCTGGGAGTTATCTTGCATAAAAGACTGAATTAGAACTCATACCTGTACAACAAAATTCAAAAAGCATCGAAGCTATTTGGTCCTGCCGCCGCATGTATGGACAAACCTGGGGTATCTCCCTAAAGATCACTCACTGGATTTATACAGCAATATACATTATAACATATAATAACATACATAGCGAACAAAGAGATACTATGCTTCAACAGACACGGTTTCTCTACTTAAATCACAAACAGAGAAGTATGGGTTGGCAACAACCCATCTAATTGCCAAAGCGGCCTAATGTGGTATACGGATGGTTCTAAAATGAACCGAGCCTTTTTTTTCAATAAACAATTCAGTTATTAATCTAGTATTAAAAACCGGAAACACAACATGTGCATTTTCTATTGTGAAAGCATCGCAGGTCTTAAAAAGACCGAAAAGGTTATACAACCCTTCAGAAATGGGCCAAGAGATGCCAAGAAAATACTTAATCTATCCTGGCATGATATAAATAAATAATCTTATTAAATATCTAACCGGCCATCACAGATTAAGATATCACCTCCACAAACTAAAAATAGTCGACGGTTCGTAGAGGCGCTACTCTCCTAAGCAATATTTCTGACATTTAGCACAAAAGTTCTTTTAAGTCGAAGTGCAGTCCCTATCGCATCGGTGAGTAAGAAGCTTAAACAAAAAATATTACTTATGGAGTCTCAAATATCACTTAAGGTATACAAATCACTGTCTTTCAAGCACAGATCTTTGCGATCGCGACTTCTGCAAAGGTGCTACCAGGATGCTATTAAAGCCTGCTAGAAAGAAATCTGAACAGGTTGGGTAGATTCAATTTAGTTACTCTTACCTTGGTTCCCGGTCATACTGGCATGAAGAGTTACAAAAGAGCTGACGCTTTCAGTACATCACTCAGTACTACACCTACAAAATATTGACTTAGATCGACGCAAAGAGAACAATTCAAATCCATAAGTCTGAGCTCGGTCACTTCACTCTTCTTTCTCTCTTAAAGAGATTCGATTTCAACAGTGAGAAAGTCAGGTCTCCATATTACGACGAATAAAAGCTTCGACTTTCTTTGGAATTGAATCAATACCGCCCGACCCTGGTTCGACTTCCAAAATGCATAGGTACTTGCATAACCAGCACAGCTTTTTTTCGAAAAAAAAAGCATTCCAAATCATTTAAAACAGGATCTGCAGCGCATAAAACCATTGTTTCAACTATTTCTCCATCATAGCCCTCCCCCGAAACATGTAGTACCGCTTAAATCATTTCCTTGATCTCTTCGCTTTTAACTGCGACATTACTGGAAAACTCAAAGCCCATTCTCCAAGTCATAAAATATCTGCCCAAATATAAATGGAATAATATATATATTAAAATGGTACTTTCCTCCTTAGAATTTAGACATCACTTGGGAGAACATTGGCTTTTGGGTGCCCTTAAAATTGTGTACCTTGACTTCTGAGTCGTATATAAAAAAAAACACACACACACACAATGTCCTACTACCAGCCGACCTACCATTTATGTCTCTCGACGGAGCACAAATAAATAAAAGAAAGAAAAAAATGAATGCCTCCACTTTTCTACCAGCGAGAGAAGTTCAAAAATAAAATAAAAACAAAAAATAAACTAAAACCTGTCCAACCTGTGAACATTTTTTTGGCAACACTTTCCGCAAATGTATGTTAAAGTTGTCTGGTAAAAGTTTACCTTTTTTCCCTTCATTCCTGGTGTCTCTTCAATAGTCACCTCCCCCGCTACTGCTTACCTGTTATCAGTACAGAGGAAGGTAGGTAGGCTGTAAGTTCTGACTCGGCCTTTAAACTTTTCCTTCTTCAATACACACACAAACACACCTCGTATATAAATATTACTTCCTTAAACTACGACCACATACCGCCACGCTAGAGCAACTACCATAGGACTCTGCAACATCCTCGCCTTTTTACTAGATATAGAAAGCTGGAAAATTTTAGATCTTCTGATTTCTCGATAAGTTGTGTGCCTTTTTTGTGTGTGGTGCGCTACTGCTAAGGGTTGGTGTGAAGGCTGTGGAAATAAATTTCATCTCCTGAAGTTCTTCTCTACACCAGCAGCGCGGCGTGGTGGTGGCCCGGCCTTAGGGGATGCTATCCCCAAATTATTGTGTGTGCACACGTTGTTGGGATGGTTTGGGATGTTTCAGATGTACCGTTATAAAGGGACCACCAACCCAATTCACCTGAGAAACAGTTACAATTTTTTAATGGAAATATTTCTTCTAAACTTGTGAGCAGGGAAGGGGCTTACTTGCTCATGGTCGTCGTCGTCGTCGTGGCATGGTAGTGGGTTAAGATTTTACAGAGTTTTTTTTTGTGAGACTTATACCATGCTAGGTATATATAAGATTTAGGTTAATTTATTAGGTTAAGTTGTTTCCATGCTGCGCTAAATATCCATTGAAAAATATAAGCAAGTGATGTTGTGACTGCAGCTGAGGTGAAGGACTGGAAGCTTGACTTACTGCAAAAGTGGGTTTCTTTCGCCAACAAGCAACCCACCCCACCACCACCTATTACTTTGCCAGATGAGATTGTTCATCATCAGTGTTTCCTTGAAAGTTGTCCTTGATTGGGTATTGTAACACCATTTCTAATTATGGAAAAGTGGATTGGCCCTTGTTAGTACCTAGGCGTTGTGAAGAGGTGTGATGCTACATTAGATTCAATTGGTAACCGTTTAAAGAAATAGTGCAATCAAAATAAGGAATTGTAGTCATAGGTGTTTCTCTAGAGGCTGCAGGGAAATGTCCTGATTTCGAAAATTCAGAGACGTTTTTGGACTTAATGGAATCATCGTATTTGTGCATTTCAAATTGCACCTTCGCGTTTAATGATTTTAAAGTGGTTACTTAAAGGTTTGACCTCAGCGTTGCTGCCGTACGAATATTTGGCTTGGGAAACAATTTTATCATAAAGTTACTTCACATTGACAAAAAATCTTTCCCCTTAATATAATCAACGTGGCGTGTCAGTCAGAAATATACAGTCACGGGTATCTCTTTAAGAGCTGCTTTAATTTAAATTTCTAGTCAGTGAGGACCTTCAATATTCAGCTATTGTGGTAAAAGTATATTGAAAATAAACATGGGGATGTTGAACATCCTCTTGTATCCAACATCCCCTCGTAGACATATATTCTTTCTGACTACAAAGTCTATTGGGATCAATCCTGCGACAATAAGGACGTCGGTTTCCAACAACTTTCGATGGAAGCTTGCCAATGCGTTGAGCGTTCTGTACTTTTCCGACAGGAAAAGTCTACCAAAAAGTTTCCGTCTGCCGAAATCTAACATAAATACAGGACTATGGCACTTACGTTGTCGACAGCAGCAGCCTTTACTTTTTGCCGTTGCACCGCCTATGTTCGTCTTCTTTAGGGACTAGAGCATTTTTCAATATGCGCACAACGTTAACCTATCGCAAAAATGTCATAGAGAACTCTTCTCGTTGTAAGTACAAAACACAAGACAGCAAGTAGGTATGTTCACCGTCATTGAAACAGGTGTTTAAAGGAGCTTGTGGGTTCATGCCAGCGGTGCTAAAAAGTGCCCAATAGGGCCATTTAGCCCGCTATTAGGGGTTCTGGCCCAAATGGAAATGGCCCTCAAATCTTGATTTATTTTATTCTGCCTATAAAGCCTTATTTTGAGAAATATTTAAGGTTATATTACAAAACATATACGATAGGTAGACTAGGTTACAAAGGCATTTTTTTTGTAAAGGCGTTTGGTTTGTTAAATTCTGTCCACCCCACCAAATGAAGTGGATATAGCCATATCTGAACTGAAATGTAAAAAGGCTGCTGAAATAGACAGTCTATAACTTGGATCTGCCGAATTATTTATAGCAGAAAGAAATTACTCGAAAAAGATCACACACCGACTAATTTTCAAGATTTAGTAGGAAGAATATTTGCCTCATGAGCCCCTGCATCGTTTGTCCGTTTCACAAGAAAGGAGACCTTCTAAACTGCGCGAATTTTATAGTTAGCAGTCTCATAAACATCGCGTATAAGATCTTATCAGTGCGGTTTAAGGACCGGTAAGTCCACAATTGCGACCTGACCTAGACATTGACCTGGTCAAATAACTGCGCCTTGGGTGGTTTAGTTGGCCGGGGCTTTAAACGAGAATTTTCGACTCTAATCCGGCGGGACAACATAGTAGGGAAGGCCATAGAGGGGGCGCATAAATGGAATGGATATCAACCGACTCGTAGTGCACAACTGGAAGATATTAGCCAAAAATCGCGCAAATTGGAGAGGCGTATTAATTGAGCCTAAGGTCCGTCCATTCACCCCGTCAACCATCACAGCAAAGAAGACGGAAGCACATTACATTTCGATTTTATGTGTTTTTTTTTTTTTTGTTAAAGTCTTATGTCACCGCGGTTCACAAAGTCTCCAGCTCCGCTACTTGTGGAAAGTTAACGTGGTAGTTTTTTCGCAGAAGGATTTCTGGTATCATTGCATCTGACGGCATATCCATAAGACAGGGGTCAAAGATAATTCTCGAGGAAGTTCTTTAAAATTCCGGTGCGCAGGGTGAAAATGGGATTAGCTTAAATGTTATATAAATCGAGGGGGGAAGATTCATCAAAGCATCTAAATCAGAGCGCGGGATGTTAGGGAAGGCCCCTGTGCAGCCGAGACATGCCGTTCTTTGGAGTTTGGCAAAAGAAGCAGTAACACGTTTTCGCGAAAGCCTGTTCCACCAAACAACCGATGCGTATGATAGGAGTGGTCTTATCATGCCCGTATAGATTCAAAGGACAAAGAACTCGACAGTGTTTTATCGGTTGTCATTCGATTCGATATATATAGAAGTTGTTTATCGAGGATTACACCCAGATATTTGACTTCATCGGATATACGGATGGTGACACCTTTAAGCACGAGATGGGACAGACCAGTGACGGTTCTCCTTGTCGTAAAGTGAACAACCGTGGTTTTAAGAGGATTGACTAAAAGCCCATTACTAGTGCACCAAACATCGATCAAATCCAGGGATCTCTGCGCTTGAGAGCAGACAGCCCCTAGATTTGAACCGACCGAAAAAACGGCGACATAATCCGAATAACCTTGAGTGTAGTTTCTAGGAAGATTGAGAGCCGTAAGCAAAGAGTCTACCACCATACACCTTAAAAGGGGAGACAGAACACTACCTTGAGGGCAGCCAGCTTTAAACCACAACACCAACGTTTCATCTACACCATGCTGTAAAGGACCCTCCAGAAACCGTAAAAAGCCAAAGCCAATCATTGTTCCTACATTTCCTGAATCTAACAAATGCAACAGCATCAGCCTATAATTGGGCTCAGAGACGAAGTGATGCGAAACCGGGACCAAACGGACCATTAGTGGTGCAGTCAAGTGGGAGAGTTATAATCCCTGTAATTCTCATAATAAATAACCTTGTCTCTAATGGAAATAAAAAATAAATTCTCACAAAAAGTCGTGCCTCCTTTGAAACAAAACCAACCACTATAACTGAAAATCTATTGAAGCAATATTTTCCAGATGAGTTGACAAATCGGATACTACATCACTAGAATCATAGTTGAAACATTACTTTGTAAATTAATTTTGCAGAAGTTGCAGAGCTAAAGAAGTATTTTAAGTGATCGACCATCGCGTATGCCACTGCTCAGCTGTTCAGAGTATACCAGAGTCTGAGATCCAAAGTGATATTGCACACTCTACATCTCTCCTGGTCTAATTTTACCTATTCCGTCAGTATTCGTTTGATACTAAATGTATTTTTCCACTGACTTTCCTATCGATTTTCGAAATATAAATCCCCCTGACAATGATTGAGATGTTAGTGTAGCGTTTCTTCTCTCTAACCTTCGACGCGGTTAGTTTTACACCTTTTCGTACTCCCAAATGATGAGCAATACCAAAAGTTAATTTACCCAAAACCAAACCCACAGCTGTCTCCATAATAATATCTTCGTCCCGTAAAGCCCATCTGTCAATGAGCTACTATTGACATTTACACAAAACTTGGTGGATCAAATGGTGGTGGTGACAGGGTTTTGTGATGGCTCTCCAGATTGTTTCACTCCCCCAGACCACAGTTCTCCTTACCCACATTGGTTTAATTAAAATGTAAACTCATCGGGATGCCTAATCGTTCAGTCATTAATCTAATGCATAAATGATGTCACTTAAGTCGAAAACCACCCATTGCTGCCCCAGCATTTAGTTATTGTCCCTACAACAAGAACGCAGCCTATGAAATGTCCTTCAATCAATAAATCCTCATCATACAAAACATGACCGCACAACTCATGTTTGTGTATCTGCACACATTTTATGCGTGTATAGGATAGGGATGCTGAGGCAGAACCTGTTTGCTTAGAGAGCGCAAATACGATTACAATAATTAAACCATGGTCAGTCCAATTAACATACACCAGCCACAAACGTTAAGCCCCGCTCCCGGTTTTCTCACAGACCCATTGTGATGATTCACATCTCTCCAAGATGACAATGTACGTATCGCTGAGCCGAACATATATTTACCCAGCAAATATCTATATACAGATAGAGAAATATCCCTAGGAGACGGGGTTTCTTAATTTATTTACATCGAAACGGGTGTGCAGGTTTAGCTTTTGCAGACAAACCGCATTCTCGACCACACACCATTATCACTGTAAGTACTTAGTTTATTTTGAGCAATTTATATTGCATGGGGCTTCGGGCCATAAGCTATCCAATAATGTAGAATTATCCATCGTCGGACAAAGGTGAGTGGTGTCGCCCCCACCCACCCGCTCGAATGCCTAACTCATTTCAAAGTCTGAGTCTGAGCCGGGCCTTTTAACGTTCCTTATACGAGAATGTGGTGGATTTTCCACTTCAACCACGGGTCAGTGTTATAGGTACCTATTGAGAGCGTGCATCTCTGGATAAGGCAACGAAGAAAAGGACATTGTTCTATTCCTTCTTCCTTTTATTTTTTCACCTTCCACTTGGTCGCAGATTTACAATGAAAATTCGAGCGGCGACGATGACTATGGCGAAAGCTTACAAGGATCTTAACAGCATGTTACTGCAGATAGGCTCAGCAGGACGATATGTGAATATATGAGTTTTTATTTTTTTCGGCGGGAGGCGGGAAGTCGTTGAGTTGGGGGAAGTAAAGAAATGGACGCGGTTGGTGCTTTTGTTCGAGCATCCTTTGTTCGCTTTCTTGCTTTGTTCCCCGTTAGAAGGGAAACATTTATTGGTTGTGTTCAACATGAAAAGTTATACGAGAGGTGTTTGGATTTTTGGAGTGCCATCGAAGGCAGGTGTGATCATTTTGTAACATATTGCAGAATTTGTATGAATGGACCTGTTAAACTCAGGAAACAGGGAATGGTAGTTTTATTATTATATTTGATGGAGTAACGGTTTCATTAGAGAAGAATGGGGATAGATTTGGAAATGGAAACAAATGCTTTTTGATCTGGCGTTGGAGGATGACCTCCAGATAACTTTTCATTGCGCTAAGTGGGGTACAAAGCTAGGTGCAAGTTGTGTTTATACTTGCTCTGCCGGACTACAGCGCCATTTAACAGCGATAAGTCACATCCAGAAGTCCAAATCAGCCAACATCAAGTGCCGAGGAGCAATGGTATCGATGCCAAGAGGCCATCAGATATGTCGGAACTGATGTGCTAGGTTTCACCCGACCACCACAACGAAACCCTTGGTTCGATGAAGAGCGCCGGCAAGCACATGCAGCAAGGCAACTCGCCTACAAAGCGACGTGGCAGAGAAGGACGAGTGCGGCTCGTAAGCTTTACGAGGAAAGAAGGAGGGAAGAATACCGGACAAAGAAAGATGACGAGGAGCACGCGGTCAAGGAAATAGAGAAGTGCTACTCCAGGAATAATGTTCGAAAGTTCGACCAACAGGTAAAAAGAACATGTCACGCCAGACTCGAACAGAGACCTGTAGAGATGAGCAAGGGAATCTTGCAGTAGAATCATATTCGGTCTTGAAGATATGGAAAAACCACTTCAGCAGACAGTTAGACGGCGAAGACGACCGAAATTCCGCCTTCAGGCAGAACGAACCATTCAATTCGGACGATGAAATCCAAGATTGCCTTCCACCCGACCAAAATGAAGTGAGGATAGCAATATCTGAACTCAAGTCCAAAAAGGCTGCTGGACCGGACGGTCTACCCGCCGAGGTATTTAAAGCAGCGGGAGATGGCATGGCGGAGAGCATACACCAACTCATCTCCAAGATCTGGTCGGAAGAAAGTAGCCTGTTGATTGGAACCTTAGCATTGTTTGTCCGGTACACAAGAAAGGAGACCCTCTCGTGCGTACAAAATCCTGTCTGCCGTACTGTGTATACGCCTGAAACCATATGTCAATGAAATTGGAAAATCTGTGCGGTTAAAGGCCAGGAAAGTCCACAACCGATCAAATATTCCCACTACGTCAGATCCTGGAGAAAACTCAAGAAGTTCAGATCAATACACATCATCTGTTTATCGAGTTTAAGGCCGCATATGACAGCATCTATAGAGACGAGGTATATAGAGCTATGTCAAGTTTCCGCATCCCTGCCAATCTCATCAGATTGTGCAGAATGACAACGTAGAACTCTTGCTGCTCCATGAAGGTCGGAAACAAGCTCACCGAGACCTTTGATGTCAGAAAAGGACTAAGGCAAGGTGATGCACCGTCACGTAACTTCTTTGACATCTTACTTAAGGAAATTGTGCGAAACTCAGAAGTCAATATCAGAGGCACAATCTTCCACAAGTCTGTTCAATTACTTGCAGACGCAGATGACGTTGACATATGTGGTTGAACACAGCGTGCTCAACCAGCTTGGAGTGCGCAACTGGAAGCAGTTAGCCAAAGACCGAGCTAACTGAAAAGGCGTATTGGTTGAGGCCCAGGTCCTACCGGACTGTAGCGCCATCTAAGTAAGTCACTTTTGTACTATTTTCTTTAAGGCGAATATTTAGAGACACACTTGGTGGGGGAGGCAGTAAAGTGGGAGGCTGTTCTTTCGAAAAATAGCTGACGATAAATGGAAAGACAATAGTTAGAAAAAACAGACATAAAAAAAAACGAATGGCAATCACTTTTAATTCATGAAAAAGGTTCCTTCTTCGCACATATCGTGTACCATTTTTTGTTAGTTCCCTTCGCATAATCAGAGATATATCTGCTAGTGAAGCACACTTTTATTGTGTTATTAATGATTCTCGAGAGGCAATCCATCAAATATTAAATGTCTGGAGGGAAATGAACAAAAAACACACCGGAAAGATGCATTTAGATAAGCGATTTTTTCTTTGCCATTGTTGTTGGTTTGTTTTTTATGCATCTTGAAGAAAGTGGATGCGAAAGATATATTTAATGGAGATTGATTTCGAAGGAAATGAACTTGTCTCTGTTTTTTTTGGACTTGTTTTAATGAAAATTTTACTTAAGTGCACGTAATTGTTAGATATCGGATACTTAATATGCAGTACGAAGTCTATCTTTGTTTCACTTTGAAGTGTTTTTAAAGGCAAATGTTTAATGTGTGTATACAAAAATAAATGCTTATATGTGCAGAAAAAATAAAACGGTGGCAAAATTTGAGCGGCGAATGATACAATCAGTTGCGCATCAGCTATACGATTTGCCGGATAGACCGCCACTAGCCTTCTTGGTACAACTTTCATCGCTAATAGACAAGAGCTATTAGATATTGCTCTCTCCCAAAATTCACTGTGTCAAAGTCAATGGAAAGATTCTTCAGCAGGATCATGCTTTAACCAAAGAATGACTAAAGACGAAAGAGAAGAAGCCATCAAACCCCTACAGAAATAATGCATAACACCAGTAAAACCAACAAAAACTTACTAAAAAAGAAGAAGAAGACTTGGGAGAATTTCCCAAAAGAGAATAGGCCAGCTTTACCAATTAGCTGCAAAGGAATCAACTTCCTTTTCTATTAATTTCCTAATGAAGGAACATCTAACAATAAATTCCATAACTGCAAACTTTTTTAATGAAAGAAGTCCGAACGCAATTAGAAATATGTGCCTATCTAAGCTGGAAGTAAGTCCGAACATTTAGGAGTAAATTTATCAAGAATTAATAGACATGAATATTGAGAGATTTCGGTATTCAAACTGAGTATGAAGTTGAACTGAATGACAACTATAGAGAAGTTAAAAAATTGGGGTCCATAAGTGCCGTCCGTCGGTCTGTCTGTCTGTCCGGGATCTGTTTGGTGAAACGGTTCGACGGATTTGCTTCGAAATTCGTTTAAATAGCTTTTGGGGTAACATCTCACGACGTTTTTTTATTTGTTGCTTTATCGTTTTAAATAACGGTACCTATCATACGATTTTTTTTCTGAAAATCACCTACTATTAATTAATGGTTCCAAAGATTTTGGTCTTTTTTGTACTATGGATACCTGTGATGGGGCCAAAGTACTGCATAATCAGCTTTTTATAAAAAAATCGAATAACAGTAATTTATAAAAGCGTCAATATCTCAAAAACTAATAAAGAAAATTCCGAAAAAATTACTATTTTTATATGATGTTAAGTGGAACAACAATTTTTTTTGTGTACTTAAATTTTTTTCTGTAGTTTGTTTTACATAGAACGATTTTCTTAAATTTAAATTAAATTATTTTTCTCAATTTTGATAAATTTTAATAAATTTTCGTATTTTGAACAATTGTGGAGAAGGTGTCCAATGTGCAAAATTACTTTAAAATCATAGGTACCGTTTTTGAGAAAACCTAACTTTTAAAAAACTAAGAGGTGATTAAAATAAATTTGATATGTGATCAAATGTTACCTTTCTTTTTTAGGCGATTAAAAATGCACATCATGTGGCGAGAAGGCCCCAATGAATAGTGGCCACAAACCAAAAATAACCAATGGCCCCAAAAATTTTACTATATCTTACTGTGTATAAGTAACTCACTAAATGAATAATATAGTTTCTTACATATATAAACGTCTCGTGAAATACAATTTGCTCAACTGCTATATAATTTATAAGACGAAATATTTATTAAAATTTGTTAACCAGTGTTACTAGGTCCTTTGAACTAAACGAAAGCAAACGAACATCCACCCAGCATAACCTTTAACCAGCCCATCAAAATCCGTGAATTCATCTGCTTTAACAACATCATCAAATTGTACGGCTAAAGTCCCAGCGGGCATTGCCATGCCCATAAAGCCCAAATCGCATCTTTTGGTAATAACTTCACAGCTCATTAGTTGCACAATACAATTAAGTATTATCCTTGTTGGCTGCACACGCGATTAATTGAATATCAAATTATCTAAAATTATCTTCGATATGCGATTAAATAAATTAATATTCTGTCGACGTATCTGGCTTGTCCCCTTGTACGTAGAATATTCTGTGAATATTAACGTTGGTATTTCTTGCAACTACTGCTGGTCCATTTGGCTGGACCAAAATGCAATATCAAAGAGATAAACAGTCGAAAACCAAGATGATGACAGTCATTATGGAAATTGTATATCAAATATTCAAATTGGTTCTGACCAATTGTCCTTATAATGAGTGCACTTATCTTCATGAGTATATTAAATGAAATTGGATGCTGAAAGGATCCTATACAACTAATGACAACGACAACGTCGTCGAATAAATACGATAATAATAATCCTTGATAGAATTCAGCCAGGTATGCTGAACATTCGTTTGTGGCCAATTAGACACCAAGCGCCTATGGGTGCAGCGCGGTGTCATCATATCCATTGAGATTATATAATATGTTCTACACACACACACATACATGTATGTATGTATCTAGGAATACTGTATTTATGGGTTTGATGACTCTACTTAGGCATAATAAGAGCGCCACTGTGTGCCACTGGAGAGGTGTGCTCATGCAAGGATAATGACTAAAATGTGTGATGTATTGCGTGGATGTGTGTGTGTTTGCCTGTGTGGAATATGTGTTGACGTCGATAATGATGATGGTAGGCTTGGCATTAAATTAATGCATTACCACTTTATGGATAGACATTCAATTTGGATACATGTTAGTAAAAAGTAGAACTTGCAGCTAAAATGTAGGCAAAAAAGTGTAAAAGATTTAAGTCTTTATTCTTGAATCTAAATTACGTTGAAAATTGAAATGAATGAAGATGACAGTTCCCTAGAAGAAAACAAATAGAGTTTTAGTTGACTAATTCGAAGGAAAAATTCAAAGTGTGTCCCTCGCTGGGCGCCAAGTTGTGTTTTTTTAAAGGCATTTACTAGTACTAAAGTATTTGTAAATATCATTAATATATTAATGTATTTTTTAGTGCGAAGATATGAGGAGAGGATTAAATTGATGGGGAATAAACACAGCGGCGTATTGGTGTGTGGTGTTTTTCATGAATTAAGGTTTAAGAAGGCTTTAAGGTAAACTGATAAGCACTGGGTGAGTGACGAGTATTTCTTGGGTACTTTTATGCTAAGGGTATATTCATTTTGACACATAGTTTTTAACATCCCTTAATATTCGTCGTAGACCCATAAAAGTATATATATTTATGATCAGGACCAAATCCTAAGACTATCTACCAATGTCCATCCGTCCGTCCGTCCGTCCTCAATTTTTAGGCCTTTAATATTAAGCTAGGAAGCTGAAATTTGGACCACATATTCCCTAGGGCTCCGAAACGGTTAAGTGTACAATTTTTTTGAATACGCGTATCATACTGTTCGCCACCAGCGGACTGTAGCCTTTCCTTATGATTTTATCCTTACTATAGAGCGGATAAACTCCTTGAAAATAATAGCCTGATCACAAGGGATACAAAATTTCTTACACCGGTAGAGGAAACCCAGATATTTCGCGGTTATCATTCCAATGAAGGTAGAACGTACGTTGGTACTGATAATGGAAGCCTTTCGGTTTCAGTCTTGCATCGGTTTTCAGTTATTTACACATAATGGCGATCCATTTAAAGGTCTCCCTTTAATGATAAAAAACAGCATACTGCGTTTTGGAAGCATTCAATTCTACATGGCTTACTAAGCGCCACCTAGTAGTGCTGTAAGTCTTGAATTAAATGAGTTTAACATCCGTTGCCAGGGAGAAATGAAAAACTGAGATCACTTTCATCAGTACGGTTGTGAATTGATTTAGAAGTGCCAGAAAGTCGAAGACAAGACAAAGACGGAGACTTGGGAAAAGCCATAATTTAGTATGGTGAATATCGGATTTAAAATATCCAAATTTCCATTTCATTGAATGCATTGAAGATATCACTCCTTTAAGCGCGCATTTGCGACAAAATGCTCGATGCCAAACTCTGTCAAATGCTAAATATGAAATTCAAGAACAACAATCTTCGTTTTCCTCATAATGTTATGAGAAGCTTCTCAAAAATAAAATTGCATTACTTAATGAAATCCCCTCCATTTGTGTAAAAAAATATATCTCCGCACACACAATATTTCGAGAAGCTGGGGGTTAGGTCCTGTACAGGGTGAGCCAAATTCAAGCTTTCTTTTAAAAATGCAATAAAATAACCAAAATTAAATTTTTTCCATGACCATTTATGTGCCCTTTACGCCTTATAAAGTGTGATTCATCGTGAGGTTTGATTTATAATGTAAATTAAAACACATCAATTTTAAAGTGAAATTAAAGTTTATAGGATCGGCTAAAAGAACAATTCATGGTATTTATTTTTTAAAAATGATATCACGTAAATTTTGGCCATGACGGCGCCTCCAAGGTGCTCCATTAGAAAGATAAAATTTTTCGCGACTCGTTCGAGCTTAGCGACTGGTGGCTTCACGAGTAATGTTGGCTTCAAAAGCGTCAATCGTAGCTAAAGACCTGAGACGTTAGACATCCCCAGCGAAAATAGTCTGAAGGTAAAATATGGCACGATCTAGGCGGCCAATTTACCGTACCAAGAAGTGAAATTAAGGGCTCATCAAAATGAATTCTCAACAAGTCCATTGTTTCACGCACTGTATGGCTCGTTGCGCAGTCTTGTTGAAACCAAAACTTACCGAGACCATGGGCTTGAATTTCAGGAAGCACATAGTCCGTTATAACATGGCGCGATAACGCTTGCCATTGACGTTAGCATTCTGATTTGCCTCATTTTTGAAGAAATATGGACCAGTGATTCCACCAACCCATAAACCATGGGCTCATTTAATGGATGTAATGATAGCTCTTGGTACTCTTCGGGTTGCTCATCAGCCCAAATACGGCAAATTTGTTTATTAATGAATACATTGAGCCCGAAATTGGCTTCATCAGTGAACAAAATTTCACTATAAAATACCAGACTTTCATTTAGTTTTGAACGCTGATTTTGGTAATACAGCTGAACAATTTGGAAACGCTCGATGAGAGTATCTATCTAGACAATATCACCAAAGTAGCTTCATACAAATTCTTACAAAGGTTTACTTACAAATCGCTTAAGCATCATCTAGGGTATCTCAAATATTTTACTGATGGTATTAGTATCTTTAAAATTAGTATTATATTTAGATCAAGGTTAAATATCAGGCAAGATCCCCCAGGAATACGTGGGCTCTGCAATTACAACGCAAGTGAGGATATCATCCATTTTCTAGAAATTCTGTCTAATTCTACAAGAGATCAGACGACTTTACTCTGGAATGAGCCGACTTTCAAGAGATTGCTTGAAAATTCTGAATGGGGAAAGGTCTTGGTCGGCTCTATCAAATAAGAGGCGACAAGGGGCCCTCGGAGTGAATATATTCCCCAACTCTGAGTGGATTAAGACCCACTTATGTCTGAATGCATTCAAATTTGAATTAATTTATTTAATGTTCAATCCGGCAGATAGAAAATATCCATGCCATATTTAATTTTATAATTTTATTAAGCTAAAAAAAAAATACAAAACTTTCCGCTGATTCATTGATATTTATATTTTCAGAGTGAAATATTGCCGTCATAAACATTTTGACTGATAAAAATCCTACAAACTACTTAGGCACGCGTTTGGTCATTCTGGAAGTGGCTCTATTCTTCAAACTGACCGCAATCCACTTCGGACTTAGCCAGATAGCCCGATATACATTATTCATCGCTTTGAGCTCTCACTTTCCCCTCTCGATTCATCCTATGTTCTGACATTAATTCGAAAAACTAAAGCATCCTTAAAATAAGCCGGCATCCCGCCGAAAAAGCCAATCCACTCTTAAAATAAATTAAAATTCGATTTCAGAAACCCAACTCTATAGCTAAATCCCTTCAGAAATTTATGGACACATACAGGCAGCCAAATCAATCCATAATCAAGCTACGCGTCTGGCGTATAGACTCTCGGCGAAAAAGCAAAAAAAAAAAAAAATAAAAATATTCAGCCGAAAAGGAAATTATTGTAATCGTATTCTACATGACGCCAATAGCCACTACGATAAAAAGATAGATAGACGGATGTATGCGACGAAGTGAGAACGGAGCCGCTCTATTATTCGAAATCAATTTACTGTTGAAGTAGTGCCAAAAATCTCATTTTTTTAGCTTCGGGGGTAATTTCATACCATTCACCCTCCATCGTCAGCGGCCTCTTGAGTGAGATCGTATCCTGGCTGCATTTACACCGCACAAAAGCATTTTCGTTTTCTATTTTTTTTCGTTAGGTGACATAGGTACTTTTCACGCGACTATCAGCAGCTTAGGTTGTGAGGCGAGATGTGCTGCACATCTCCTTTCCCAATGACTGAGTGGGTTAGTAAGCAAAGGACGATGGCGGACGAATAAGCAACAACGAAAAAAACCCAAAAAGAATGCATTTCGAATCGTTTAGTTTTCATACCAAATGTAATGGCCTCAATTGGCTGCCTGCTACTGGCTTTCCGACATGCCAGATAGATAATTTCCCTTTGCATCGCCTTCAGAGAAAGGGTATAGAATCCAATTATAGAAAATTATATAGAGAGAAACGGAGGATTGGAGGATTCTTAGCGAAGAGACGGAAGGAAATTATTCCGAGGAGGAATTAAGTGAGGGTGGACAGAGTAATTTTAATGAAAGTGTTATTCGATAAAAATCTCGACTTCCCTCTCTGGATGGAACAGTGTCGTCATCATCATTGCCATCTCGCCGCATCGACCTAGAAAATAGAGACACTGTATAGCATCATTTGGATATAGCTAAACCCGAATCCAATGAAATTCCCTGCAGCTCTTTTTGAGTTAGACACAGAGAGATAGTGTAGTGTAGACTGGGTCCGCTTCGGATAGAGGTCGATATGCCGGTCTCCCGGAATAGGTAATTCCGAATTTAATTAATTAAGCCAAGATAGTCATGCGATGCCAACAATGTTCCACGAAAGAGAGATTCGTTTTTTTCCAATCACCCTCATTCATATGGCTGAAGGGGGAAGGATGTGTGTCTGTTCATATGCAACTAGATCCAGAGGGCAGAAATCATTTTTAATGACATTCACCGCGGGGGAATCGGTATCCAAAGTGTCCCAATTGTAAATGCGAGTAGCAGTAGGTACCTACACCATATTGCACATGATGTTAAATGTGACAAATTCTTGGAATGATTTCAAAAATTCATTCTCAAGCTCTGTTTGCAAGCAAGACGACGACAACGATGACATGCGAACGAACACATCGGGACAGACTACGAAGAAGAATTCAATTAGATTTTATTCAAATGATGGTGATGATGGGTTTGGCTGTGATAGCTCTGGCAAGCGGCGAACAGCATATAGATTTAAGTTGGTTGACTGTGCGGAGACGAGGTTGGCATTTGGACTGTTGAAAAGTCAAGTAGCCTGACAGAGGAATGTCTTTCCAAAGACAGTGGAATTGAGGAAGATTTTGGGAAATTAACTAACTAATTGAATTGGTGTGTGTGAAGTTGTACGCTTGCCATGTAGCAAGTGATAAAGGAAGAAGGATCCTGTAATGGTCGTTGTGAATATCAAGAATGTTACGTATACGCCACCGAGTTTAAAAGGTCAATTAAATGAGATTTCGTTTTTCTGTTGTGACCAGCGACATTGTAGTTGTGGCATTGGGCACTACATGTGGGATGCCTCCAAACGAGCTCGTTGCACTGTTCTGGCACTAATTTATAACCCAGCCTTTTCTTGAAGGTCTTTAGATGATATAAAAGGTTTCATCCGTGTTTTTCTCACCGAAAATGTTTTGTTCTTTTCGAATATTTTAGAAGGACACCCTTTCAGGAAGTTTTTTTTTATGAATATTCTTGAGGAGCATTCGAAGGCTACCGCAATCTCGGTTATGTAGAGCTTCACTTTTAAGAATTAGTCTTGACCTTGCCATAGATTGTAGGGGCCGGCAAGATATCCAAGTTTATCCGATCAAGACTTATTTTTGTGCGGTTTTTTGAACACATGAGTCTAGGTCAACAAGCCTCATAGTCTTGATGCCATTAAAGAAAAAATATGCGTCAATTATGTGAGGATTAATCCCAGAAGTTCTGGCAAGATAGAAAATTTCATAAATCGGGCCAGAATGGTCATCAACTTTTGCGGCAGGCACTTAACCGATATCAGTTAGAATAGAAAAAAATTTAAGTAAACAATATCCAACAGTAGAACCTAAGCTTACTTTTAGCAAACGACCATCAAAAAGGACCCGGATATATATTTTTTTGCGGAAACGCTGGGTTAGGAAACGCTGGGTTATAAACATGATATAAAACGCTTTACGAGTTGATTGCTCTGGTCAGTTAGTTAGTATGAAAAATATTTAGTGAGGATAAAAAGATATAGCAACCCAACCCTTTCTCAAAAGTACATGTTCAGCGCAACAAAGTTCAAGATTTTACGATTCAAAATTTTATATTCAATTTTTCTGTTCTTAATGAACTATCAACTGTATGACAATATGCTCTATAGTTTTATATTTTTTAACTGTAATTTCAGCTGGTGACATTTTTTAATCAAACATTTTGTCAGCGCTTAAAAGTTACGTGCTGACATTATTGATAGGATCTAAAACTCAACATATAGAAATGTTGAACATGACACATGCGATCATGCAACACTCTATAAATAATATATCTCTTTCACATTGTATTTCTATTTTTTTTTTTTTTTTTTTTTTTTTTTTATTTGTTATTATTATTATTATTATTTATTCTTTATTTCTTTCTTTTAAAAACGTTATAAATAAATATGTTACCTGCGAAGCTCAAGGCTTATCTGCAGGTGATTGCGTTTCAAATATTTTCATGTTTGGAAGTATTACAATAAAAGTACTGTTTTAAAAATCTAAAATTGTATGTTAAAGTATTAATTATTTAAAACAAAAAATTAATTAGAGTTAAGGAAATATACTTTAAGATCTTTTTTGCGTTATTTGCAATTAACTATATTTTTTAGGTTAGCTGGTAGTGAGTACATCAATATTGGAATACTGTGAGCTAATTGTCTTCGTCCATATTTGTTAAATACTCCCGGTATTTCGAGAAGTTGTTGTGCACGTCTTCTAGTGTTCTGATTATGACGAATGGGTTGTTGGAAACGTGAGTCATTGTAGTACTCCAGAGCTGCCGTCATCTTAAATATTCTCTTGACGTCTAGAAATTGAAATGGGTTATTGTTATTTTCTATAATTTTTACCAGACGTCGTTGGAGGTTATGTATTTTGTCCAAGTGCGTTTTCGATGCATTTTCCCAAGCCAAAATGCCGTACCGAATTCTCGATTCAGCCAGTGAGTAGTACACTTGCCTTTGGACATCTGTTGTTGTGTACTTTTTCAGATAAACCATCGCAAAAACTGCACTTTTTAACTGCAAGCGCAAACGCTGAATGTGTTCGTGCCAAATGAAATGCTCATCGATGATTATACCTAAATACTTGATTGATGTGACGACCTCAATTGCTTCGCTCCTATGTGTGGTTGGACAGCTTTCATTTTGATGAAAGATATTTATTTATTATTATTCGGTGTGCGTATGTGCATCAGCTTTGTCTTCTCTGAGTTTATCACCAAGTTGTGATCGTGGCACCATCTTGACACTTTGTCGAATTCCTTCTGCATTATTGCAATCGCCGTTTCGAGTTGTTGATGTTTGACCACTATAGCAATGTCATCTGCGTATGCAAATGCAGTCGATTGCTCAAAAACACGAAGAAGTTCGTTTGTGAACAGAACAAACAATATAGGCCCAGTTTGGACCCTTGTGGAACGCCATAGATGCTCTTCTTCTCCTCGCTGACTATGTTTGCAATCTTCACCCTAAATGTTCTATCAGATAAATAGTTATTTAGCCACTTTTCTACCTTTCCTCTTATTCCGATCTGACTTAGGCAATCTAGCAGCTTGTCGTGCACCAGCGTGTCAAAGGCTTTACTGAAATCCACAAACATAACTAGTACGTGGTGGTTTTTATTCAAGCCGGTGGTAATAACGTTCGACATCTCTCCCAATAGTCTCCCAGTACTCTTGCCTTTTTGAAAAGCATATTGGTTTGGTTGCAAAACATTGTGTTTACTTATAAATTTCTTTAAGCGATCAACAAAAATCTCCTCCATACATTTTTCGATCACAGGTAAGATCGAAATTGGTCTGTAGTTTACAATTTCTGTCTTAACTCCTCCTTTGTAAATAGGTCGTAGAATTGCTGTTTTAAGCGCCTTTGGTATGAAACCCTGATCAAAACTTTGATTAATGATTTGCTTCACAATCGGAGTCAGAGTTAGAGCGTTACATTTCAGGTCAATTTGTCTAATATTGTCTGCTCCAGGACCTTTATTCGGTTTTAGACAACACAACATGCTATACACTTCCTCTTCACTTGCTTCCTTGAAGAACATAGAGTGGACAATATTCCGTTTTTGATGTTTGGATGTAATTACGTTACAGATGTGCAAAATTCTAGGTACTTGTGTTGTGAAGTGCTCGGCAAACTCATTCACAATTGTCACTAGCTCCTTTTTCCCATCAAAGTTGTTGATAATTATGTCATCTATTGACTTTTTCCTCCTCCCAAGAACTTCGTTGACAACATTCCACGTTTTCCTGGGATCGTTCTTTGAATTTATAAATTGTGTCCTGTAGTAGCTCGATTTACCAAATAATATTTTTTTACTTACAAAGTTTCGATAGTGCTTATATTCACTTTGGAAATCTTGATTTCGCGGATTGTTCTTCCACCTTCTATACAATTCGTCTCTTCTTTTGCACATTTGGACCATATCGGAGGTGATCCAAGGTTTGTACTGACGTTTCTTTTTGTATTTGCTTGTATTTGTTGATTGTGTATATATGTGGTTAATTTCATCTACAAGTTTGCTATAAAGGCACCCTAGGTTGGTTTCCTCACAGCGTTGCTGCCAGTCAGTCTGTTCAATCAGAAGATTAACCCTCTGTTGGTCGATTCGTCCGCGCACTTCTTGTACACCTTCATTGCCGGTATCCTTCAGTGTGGCATACATTAGTGCGTAGTGATCTGATATGTCTGTTTCAATGACCGCTGACATAATTTCGCTGTTTGTAATGCTGACATATAAGTGATCAATTAGTGTGGCGGTGTTTGTGCCCGGAACTACACGAGTACTTTGTTTTATAACGTTTGTTAATCCCTTTGTTGCCATCATTTCCATGTATCCAATTACCTGTGAGTCACTTATATTATGTAAGTTTAAATTCATATCTCCCAAAACTATAAGCTCGTTTCTAACCAGAATATTCCCCTCAAGTTCTTTTATGAAGTCTCCTATATTTCGTTTCGGTGGTCTGTAGATTGCATGAATGCGCTTTGTTGTAGTTTTTTCTATTATTTCTATGTCTATACTTTCATAAGACACGGTATTTGTTTCGAATCTTTCATATTTAATATTGTTTTTTATAAATAATGCTATTCCCCCTCCTCTGGATTTTTTTCGGTTAAGAAATTCTGGTTCGAAACCATCTATATAATATAATTCATTTTCCTTCTTTTTTATATTAATTTCGTTTAAGATAATAAGATCTATATAGCTTAAAACATGTTCTATTTCTGCAAGAAACATGTTCCAATTTTTCCTCATGGACCGAATATTAAAACACACACAGCAAAAAGTTTTATTTTTAAGAAAACTTTTGTCAATGCCGGTAAAACCATTGATTACCTTAAAATCGACATCAGCTTCATTATTTGTTTTCTCCATTGTTTTCATTACTTTGATTTGTGTTTCTTTTTTACTCATTTTGTAAGCTATTAAATGAGTATTTTACTAACATCGCTAGCTGAGCTGATGTGAATCGAGTCCGTGTTCTCTCCTCTCTTGCAAATACTTTGCCAGCTGTCTCCCACACAAATCTCCAACTGCACTCTCTAGCCTTGTTCTTCGCTAGCCAGAGCAAATGCTTGTTTGTTGGTGTCAGGTGGTTGTTCACAAACACAACTGCATCGCCCTGTGTCTCTCTGCTTACCTCATTGTTCTGCAAGTTTTCTCTTACCCTGGACAGTTGGACTATTCTTTGCAATTTAGCTTTTTTTATGATATTCGCCTTTCGTGCATAACTTGTAAATGAGACAATAATCGAAGATTTTATTGCATTTCTTTTGTTTGTTCTATAGATGTCTGCTATGTCGGTTGCTTCTATCACGCAGTTAATAGTTTTACCTATAGCTTGGATAACTTCAGTTAAATTTTCGTTTGTTGTCGGTGGAATATTCTTGACTTCAATGTTGTTTTTCAGCAGTTGTTGTTCCAGTGTGTTAACTTTAGATTCCATAAGTAAAATTTGCTGATCTTTACGTGCATTACTTTCTTTAAGTTCCTTTATCTCGTCTGAAAGCTTCTTGAGAAGATCATTATTGTTCAACATGTGTTGATTGATTTGCTCGTATTTATGAGCTACAAATTCGCAACTTGATTTAATGTCAGCCATCTCGTTACGGAGTGTCTTCATCTCATATTTATGAGCTACAAATTCGCAACTTGATTTAATGTCAGCCATCTCGTTACGGAGTGTCTTCATCTCATATAGCACGGCAGTGTTGTTGTCATTATTTACTGGTGCTGCTACGGGTACGATTCCCTTTGGAGAGATTGGACTTCTTAATCTTTTCGGGGCAGGCTGAGTAGGGGATGCAACATTTTGGTTTTCCTTTCTGCACATCCCGCAACGCCATTCCTCCTCCTATTAATGGGTGAATTACTCATACCAACAATTTTATTATGAATTATTAGAGGTTGGTTTTTCGAACAGAGAAAAAACTGACATTTTGTGGTCAAATCGGGCAAATCTAATGTCATTTATGTTCAGTGTGGTTTGCCATTTCATCATGAACAGGTTGAAAAATGAACAAATTTATAAATTTATTTCGAAAATAATGGTTCAAACATTTTTTTTTTTTTTCAAAATTTTCAAAGTTTTGTTCAGTGATGAGGCTCTAGTTGGCTTGAATGGGTACGTCAACAAGCAAAATTGCCGCATTTGGAGTGAGGAGAATCTACATGAGACCCCTGGAACGCCATTACATCTACAAAAACTGACTGTTTGGTGTGCTCTATGGGAGGGTGGATTCATTGGGCCATACTTCTTCCGAAATGATGCTGGGGAGTCAATTGTCGTTAATGGAGACCGGTATAGAGCCATGATAACCGACTTTTTTGTTCCCGAATTGGATGGCATGAATGTAAATGCGATGTGGTTCCAACAAGACGGCGCTACATGCCACACAGCGCATATCACAATCGATTTATTGAAAGAAACATTCGATGAGCGCATAATTTCGCGGAATGGACCTTTCAATTGGCCACCAAGATCGTGTGATTTGACACCATTGGATTATTTTCTTTGGAGATATGTGAAGTCGCTCGCCTACGCCAACAAACCAGAAATGTTAATGGACCTTAAAGCCATTATTCGTGGCGTTATTGTCGATATACAGCCCCAAATTCTTGAAAAATTTTTTGGAACTTGGACCTCTAGACTTGTCTTTATTCGAAAATTAATGGCATAAAATTATCCTTCCAATAAAGCCAAATTGATGGACATTAAAACTATTTTCTTGTGTTTTATTTCAATTCGAAGTTCTATACCTGTAAAAAAAGCACCATGTATTTCTATTGATGGGCGAATTACTCAATACCAACAATTTTATTATGAATTATCCATAATTTTTTTGAGAGAACGCTAATCGTCGATTGACTCGTATTTGAAGTAGTTTGAAATTATTCATTTTAAATAAATTTTATTTTATTCACATCAGTTAATATCTCTCTCGAATATTCTAACTATTTATTTATAAAATAAATGAATATAAGGCGTAAGCAGCCCATACAAGACCAAAGCTTCTCCAACCACTGTGTGTGCGAAGATATATTTTTCAGAAATTTTTCATAACAGTTCTTGTTTCTAGATGTTTGTCAGAGCAATAAGCCACTGCATGCACTATTTATTATAACAAAAATCTCTTCGTCATTTATGTATTGTGTCAACTATTATTCACAAACTGATTTCCCAATTATTTTCAATATTAATCTTTTATTTACTCCTTTTTAATGTTTAAAAAAAATAATGTCGTCCCGCTTTTCAGGCGCTACATTTAGCCATGATTCTTTCTGAAGTCAGAGTACTGCATTATCAATCAACTACCATCTGCTCCAATCTAGATGGCGCTGTATATTAGGTGTAACTTCGATTTATGTCAAAACTATTATTGCTCTTAAGCAATGCATTCTCCAATCCAGATAGCGCAGTAAACTTAAAGTATTACCCTCAGTCTTGAAACTAAGAAAACAAAATATATTTTGCACCTTTTTGGCATTCTGCTTAAGAAAAAGACATATATATTGTGTGTATTTCGAGCGCCTTTGTTTGGTTTGTGTGTGGTCTTTAACTTGATGTAGCTTAGCTTTGATGGGAATTATGAGCTGAAATATATTCAAAGCACTATTACCTTAAATTTTTTTTAGTCATTTTGCATTCTCTTGCATTTTTAAGAGACATGAAAATTGAAACAAAGCTCAGTCTTCTACCCAAAATAGAAAGAAATAGTACACAATATGGTTTATATAATTAAATATGTATATTTCTAACAAACAACATTAAACCCTCAAGTTACCATAATGAACACAGAACTTGATCAATATTAAGCAGCCTGCAGTCGATTCTCATGAGAAATAGAAGGAAAGACGCAGACTTTTTGAAAATGTCCGGGAGCAGTAGTTTGGCCTGTCTGCCAGCGAATCGTGTGTGAACCCAAAGAACAGACACATTAAACATTAAAATTTGTATAGAGATATAAATGTGTCCTATTTCAGACAAAAAATTATCACTTGAGGAGTTTAAGGTTGATTTCATGGGTGGGTGTAGGGTGTTTGCCTTGGCGTAGGGGTTAAGTGCGTTGGACCACTAAGCTAGAGGTCGCTGGTTCAAATCCCGACCTGTACCACCTGAAAATTTTTATTCGATGCCCCACCTCTTGCGAACGTCTGACAAACACCCGAAAGTAAGAAATGTCATGAGAAGCTTCTCAAAAATAAATTGCCGTTTGGAATCGGCATTAAACTGTAGGTCCCTCCATTCGTGTCAAAAAATATATCTTCACACACACAGTGGTTGGAGAAACTAGGCTTTGGGTCCTGTATGGACTGTTTACGCCAAATATTTATTTATTTATTTTACTGTATTATTTCGAGTGCTTTGGCGGTATATAAAAAAAAACAAAAATTAAATTGCCTGAGCTAAAAGATATCTAATTGAGTTGTCCCTATTCAACTTAAGCTAAAAAGTAACAACATGAATCACTTTATCGGGATTTCAACAAGACCAAAGTACACAGACATGGTTAATTTCTGCACCTGCTTCCTTTGATCTTACAAAAAACACACTTAAACATTTCCATATATACTCTAAACAACAGCGCTTGAAGCAAACTCCTTCGTAATCAATTTCTTTGTCCTTTTTACAACAGACGTTTGTGCTTTCTGTAAATGGAACCATTTGCTATATCCATTTGTCAAAACATTAAATTTTCATTTGCTCGTCTCACCCATGCGGTCGCCCACAAGTGCCTCCAACTCCATGAATATTTTTCATTCCTTTTTACTCCTTTGATTTTCATAAATGCCCTTTTTCACATTAGTATACTCCTTTTGTTTTGCGTGCGGTTTCCAAAAGGCGCAACAAAAAAAATCAGAAATCCACTCTCTCTAATAATGCTGCTTTCCTGGATACAAATTGTTTGAGATTTGCGGTCTGACAGTTTTTTCGCCGCCAGCCGGCCGCCCCAGACGCAAACAATGTGTTACACAACCTATGCGCGCATGAAATCATAATAAATTATGACATAACTACAGTTTACTATAATATCCTTTTTTCACCCCCGAAAGCTGCTGTACCACAATATGCCCCCGTTTTTGGGAGTACTTCACTCCAACAAAATATTTCTCTTCTCTTCATATTAATTAATTCAAAACGTTAAAAGGGGAGGGTAATGGGAACTGGTAACTGGTAACTGGTAACTGGTAACTGGCAACTGGCAACTGGGAAGCAGAGAGATCTAAAATTGAATTCCATAAATTCATTTGTTGTGTGTTGGGCGGGCAGATAAATTGCCTTCGATTGCGCGTTTATATTATTAAAGGGAGATCGATTTTTTAGAAAAGCAAGGCGGCCAAACATACACAGAAAAAAAAATAGAAAAACATCATCAGCAAAGCAGAACAATGAAAACCGCACAATCTTGCTCCCTGTAACATTGTACATTCATGTTGCAATCGATTTTGAACAAATTTTTGTTTAACTGTTTTGCGTTCTATTTTTCTGTTGTAATTTCTTGTTCGTACATTCCCATTTGCTTGTTATTACAATGTAACTCGGGCTATTCGGGCTAAAAGCCGCCCGCAAATAAAAAGGCGAACAAAAAAGGCACAAAAAGCGGTTGGTTTTTATTTTTTTACTTGTTTTGGCGGATAGTGCCTACTTGCATGGAGCTGGGTGGCCAGGATACGTTTTGATTATGGAGGAAATGTATGACTATGACTATGACTATGACTGGTGAAAAGTGACTAAAGGCCTGGGCTTCCATTCAGTCAGTCAGTCAGTCAGCTAGGTCATTGTGAATAGATGGGTTCTTTCGATACCTTTGCCTTTGCTTGCATAGACCATGTTCGGTAACGAGCAGTCGTAGTCATTCTCGTCGACTTCGTTTTGTTTTGCAGTTCAACGTTAACTGAATTTTTTTTGAAATTTTAACGTTTGCACAACTAATTTCACTCGATGAACATCATCATGACCTATTGAGTTGTTCAAGTACCCTTAGAAGGGAACCAAGTCAAGGTGGTGCTTGCTAAGAGTGTGTGGGACAAGAAATGAGATAGCTTGATGGAGAATTGTGTTAAGCACTTAACTAAGAGACGAGGACGCTGTTAAGGGCAATTTTTCTATTATCGCTCATCAATGAAAATATGTTGCATTTCGTGCGGACTTTGGAGAAAGGGATTTGTAAATAAAAACAGTGATAGGGGAATTGGAACTTTTTTAAATGAGATCTCCGACGAATTTGATCATCAAGCTTCGGGGGTTCGAGGATTGAATTAGGTACATATCTCATTTGTTTTTTGATATATTGACTTTTTAAGAAACTAGCGATATTCGAATTCATGCAAATTTTTAACTTGCAGGTCACATTCCTAAAATAAGTTACGTTAAACACATTTTTTTGGAGAATTTGGTGTAAGAGATTTCTAATCTGAAATGTTCTAATAATCTAAAAAAATATGTTATATCAATTAACTTGAACGTGACACATAATCATAATAAATTACAATTTGTATTCTTTAAAGTAATATGACGATGCTGTTTAACTATTCTTTTTATGTTACCTATATTTTTATTGTTGTGAAAGGACAATGAACATAGAAACCCTAACCTCTTCGACTCGAGCCGAAAATTGTTAAATAAAGTAGACGGATCTTTTACATCTGAGAAGGAGAAGCCTCTAGAACTGCTCTTGCAAACATACTTCCCGGTTCCACTGAGGTTGAAGTCTTAATCCCCCAGGACTTCTGTGGACTACCCACCAGTAGTCAAATTAGAACTCAATACATGGGAACACAAAATGCGTATATCCCAATGGAACTCAAGGATTACGCCATGCTAAAAATATAATTTATTTTTCCAACAAAAAACGCGCTCTTCAGATCCCCTCTTTGAGCAAACGTGACGCAAAGATTATAACTGGCTTCATCGCATGTCATAGCGCCATGAAATATCATCTTTAGGAAATGGGGAAAAGTTTAAAAGACCTGTGCAGACTCTACTTTGAAAAGCCAGAAGCGGCATAGCACATCCTAGGCGATTGCCCTGCTTCTGAGGTATAACGTAGAGTCTGATCGAATGAGGTCAGATCATAAAATATATATGCTCTTTTTGGAAAGTTGCTTTATAGCTATGATACGATCCAATAGGTGGCGCTGAAGTTCAGTAGATTAATTTAGATTAGATTGAAAAGGTTGTGGAACTTAGTACTCATATCACATCGGCCATTTTGAGTCTATTGCAAAGCCCTAAGTTAGAATAAATTCTGCTTAGTCTTTGCGCGAAGAGGCAGTTATGTATTACCATAAGGTAATACCTACATAGAAACCGTACACATGTTTTTGATAAACCGTCACACTGGCAAAATATGTGCTATTCATATAGTCACGAGGTGTTTTTTAACTCCACAGGGTCGCAGGGAATACGGTCACTTCGAAAAGAAATGATGGTAACTGGGCGTGATCTTCGGCTTCCGTTCAGTAATGAAGAGATTTAATTTCTAAGTAGGTTTTGAGGTGGCATTTAATAGGCACACCATGGCATGGTCTTGGCTTGAAGAATGGTGCCGCAGATCCTTTCCTGACCAGTTAATTAGATTTCGTATTCTAAAATTAATCACTGTGCCGTGGCATCCAGATAAATTGGACTCTGTTGGGGCTAGCTTGATTTGTCCTAATCCAATTTTGATTAAGTGATTTCATAGGCGTTAATAATATGTAGTACCGCCTTACTGTCGAATAGAATTCATACATATATTTTGCTCCCTTTCATACTCGCATGGTTGGAGATTCTTTAGTCTTTTTGTATACTCCAGTTCCAACTCCTTCATTCGTCCTTTTGAGCCGTCCGTACACGAGGCTAGTGCATTTTCTACAAACGTGGGTTTATTCGGTTCCTAGTTCTGTCGTTCTGGAAATGAAACCTTGAAGTTTTGACTGAAGTTGAATTGATTAAGACATTCGTATCTAGCCCAATAATTAAACTATTCTTTATTGATAGACCAAAATGGCACACACTATCCAGATAGCTCCGATAGCTACACCTGCACCAACCAAAACTTATTTCGTACCAATTAAATTGATGTATCTTTTCTTTCCCCACTGCATCTTAGCCATTAACATTTAGCTCATCAAGCTGATAATCATCATCATCATCATCAGTAGCAGCATCACAATCAACCTCAGCAGCACATCCTTCTGCTAGGACTCACAACGTTCTTACCAAACGAAAATGAAAATCTACAGCATATGTTTACTAACTAGATATTATTCCATTAGAATGTCCTCTCTGCATCATACTTGTTTCTTCTTCTTCTTCTTGTTCCACTTCCACTTGTTAGCAGCAACAGCAAAAAAAAAACCTACATAAACATACATTCACATCCACCGTCGTTTTTAAGCCTGGACACATGGAATGATGCGCGAGACATCCAACAGTACTACACAGAGCTCTAGCAAATGATTTCAAGTGCAGGACCGGTGAAGTGAGGTGTTACGACGACGAGCATCTAGAGCTGCTGTGATGATGCAAAACAGAAACAAACTACATTCGTCGTCGGATAGCTTGACTGGCAGGGGGAAATCACCAAACAAACTGTACACGGTATACAGTTGTCAGGATAATAATAGAATAGCAGAGCCTAGTGGAGCATTCGAAAACAAACAGAGGCAGAGAAGAAAAATAACCCACACACCCATATAAATGTGTGTTGCTGTTTTTTCTCGTTTGACTCTATCTCTCCTGAGTAGATAGGCTGAAACTGAAATCGCACCGAACCCATTTTACCCACTTTCAGATACACAGATGCAGAAGACTGCTGGAACTGTAGGTATCTACCTACATATATGTGATAGGATTGTGGGGGGGTTTGTTGAATGTGAAAGGATACGCTACCCTTCCTAAACAGAAAAAGAGAGAAATAAAAAAAAAAATGAACAAACGAATAAAAGCTGAATGTGTAGCTATAATGGGCGCGTCTAGGCGTGAGCCAGTTTTCAACTTTGGTGTTTGCTCTCTTCTTTAAGCGAAATTATTTGAATGCAAATAGCACATTTGCAAAATTTATAAACACACAGACATTCCATTCATTCGTAATCATAGAGTGGGGGGCGGAGAAATGGCTGCAAAAAATCAGGCAAAAACATATGAACTGGGAATATAGCATCGCCAGGGACATGGACTCAACTGATATGACCGTTGAAGACAGTGGAAACTGGGATGGGTTAATTGGGAGGAAAATTGACAGACCCATCGAGAAAAGCGTTGGCGGTATATTTATTGGACATTTTAAATTAATTTCCAGACCCAGTTTTTATTTTATTTCTATCTGCATATGTTGGGGCGTAATCTATGTTTATGGGTTACCAAGGATAGGAGAGCAAATTAGAATTTAGCGAAGAGCTTTGTGTATTTTGTTGGATTTAATGGAAATGAATATACAATTAAATGTTTATTGAATTTTATATTCTCCTGTGACGAGGGAGCATCTTTTTTTTAAATTATTGTAATAAAGACCGTCGCTTTTATATATGCGCAAATTATGGGAATTGAACTTTAGTAGTGTACTCAGTAAGGGATGATCAAATTTAAATGAAACGTGCACAAAATGTTGTTCTCTTTGGCGACCTGAAAATTCCCCTAAAATGTATAAACAATTGGATACAGGGCGGATTTTTATAAAGTAAAGTCAGTACGAGTACTTTGGGAGTTCAGGTCCTTCACGATAAGCTTCTGGAATATGGGCTTCAGAATCTGTGCAAATAACTATTTCGTTTTAAATCGCCTCAAAGCACATTGGAATATTTGGAAGATGGTTTAAGAATCTATTACCCTTTTTCGAGACGACAAGGACAACTGAACTTCCGTTACTAAGACCAAGCAATAGCGGATGCCAAAGCACTTGGTCCGGAAAATTAGAAGCAGCATGCATCGTAAAGGATGGAAAGTTGTTTTGTATCACAAGCTCTTCACGGGTCGGAAGCCCGGTTAAGTCCAATCGCTACAACCTATTATCATTTCCTAAAATTTACTGAACAATTTGGTTTAATTATATAGAAATAAAACCTAGTCATATTCGAAGCTTTGGAGGGCGGAAAAGCGGAATTAATGAAAAATATTCATCAAAATATATCTTCCTTAATTTAGCAAGATTATCTATTTCTCGTCATCTCTACAGCTTCTGCTAAAGCCATTTGAGGCTACTGCGACCCTGAAGCTCTGTGTAACTAAAAAGACTGACTGTTTATAATTCATTGCTCAGCAACTCGATCCTAAGCCCACGAGCCACGAGCCGCGAACACTTTTCATGGACCGAAGTTCGTCGCTTAGTATTTTGGAGAAGGGGTACACAAAGGACCACTTGCTAATGTTTATTTCCATGCTTAAGAAAACAATCAAAAGGGGAACACGTGTAGGCTCCAAGGTGGCTGTGGTTAGAACATGGGCCGATTTGCTTCTCACTTGTTAAAGTTATTAGATGGTGATGAATATTAAGTAGAATCTGTTCGCATCGGTGCCGTAAAATAATACCAAATCTGGAAATTTTGCTTGGATGGATTTTAGTAAAATTTCTTTGTAAAATTTTTCTGTAAAAATAGGAAACTTGCGACGAGGACGACACAAAATTGACATAAAAACATAAGGAAAGGCTACAGTCCGCTTGGGGCGAACAGCATGATACCCTATCCATATCCCTATATGCCCTAAAGAAAAAAGCATTAAGAAGATGATGTCTAGCATTTTATTTCATTCTAATAATTAAAAAATAAAAAAGTTTTTTTGAAAAAACGCCCCCAAAAAGTAGGCGTGGCCAAAAACTTTGTTTGGGCGATATGTTGGAAAAAATATTGGGTAAATATATTGTTAAACAATTTTTTTCGCTTTCTATGAAAATTTTCGAAGAAAACAGTATTTTAGTAAAAAAAACGCCCACAAAAAGTAGGCGTGGCAAAAAACTTTATATGACAAAAAGCATGGCAGTGCCTACATATTGTGAAGATTGTAACACTCTATCTCTCTAACTTTAGCTTTAAAACGATTTTTTTTAATTGTGTTAATTCAAAAAAATGTTCACTTAACCATTTCGGAGCCCTAGGGAATATGTGGTCCAAATTTCAGCTTCCTAGCTTAATTTTAAAGGCCTACAAATTGCATACGGACGGACGGACGGACGGACATTGCTAGATAGTCTTAGGATTTGGTCCTGATCATAAATATATATACTTTTATGGGTCTACGACGAATATTAAGCGGTGTTACAAACTATGTGTCAAAATTAATATACCCTTTGGATAGGGTATAAAAACACAACATGAACAAATGGATAGGGTGGTCTTTAACAGCCTACCATGTGACCAGTTAGTTGGACACTTTTTTGTTGAGCTACGGCGCTTGTGCCAGGAGCAGTATAATGATCATGTGTATTTACTTACAATAGAAAATTTAAATCGATTTTTCTCGAAAACGAGGGAGAAGCTAGTCTTACCATTTTATCCTGATACTCAGGGGATGCTACCTTAGACTATATATAAAAATTAACGAAATCCGTGGTTCCCAAGTTTGATACTACCCTTGTAAGTAAAAACAGACGTAGTACAGAAGTAGTAGTAGTAGGTACCAATTATATTTCAGACTTTAGAACAAACTATTTTACTTTAGTGCCCTCTCTAACAACCGCAATTTATTTTAGTGCCCACCAACATATTTTTCCATTTCAAATTTGTCCTATTTGCAAATGATGCTTAACAATCGTATTTAAATTACTCATGGGATAAGTATCAGGAACGTTATGTAAAAAAACAAACTTCCTACTTAACCCAAATATGCCTGACGTCCTTAAGGTCGGTCGAAATAAGTACAAACTCGCAAAACCTGCAACCTAAACCTAATCAACGGAAATCTGAAAATGTATAGGAGACCTTCTGGTTTCGATGCAGTTTTCAGAAGATCTGGGGAAATCTCAGATTTCAATGCAGTGTGAAAAGGGTAAAAGTTTTAGAAGGCAAATCGCGGTAGGATTGTTTATGGCTAAAAAGGAAAACCCCTTCCCTATGCACGATGACTCCTATCAGCTTGGGACGAAGCAAGTATACGCTTCGATCTCTTTGATCATATGGTAACTTCGCAAAACAAACAAACGAGATGTGTTTTTGGCCATACCCACACCAATAATACAATGTTCTAATTGAGATGTCAGAGCTCAAGTATAATGTTTTGTGGATTACGTAGGAAATAATGTTATTCAATACTGCTACCATATATGCCGCCATTTTGGAAATAAATGCATCAACAATTTTGAAAATGTGTGCAAACTGTTTTATTTTGTTTATCGAAATATTACTACGAATACGAAAACAAATTTTTGTTCTATGCTTCAGAAAAGCTTAGGCATATCTGGGTTAACCTCAAGATCAGGTTAGCAGCAAATGATTAACACAGAACACTTTCTGTTTTTATCAAATTTTCTGTCCTTCATCTCCTTGGAGTTTCAAACTCAAATTATTGAATTTGTTGAAAAGGTCGGTCAAATAGGCGACAGCAATTAGAATAGAATCCTTTCCTCTAAATAGGATTCTTTCCTTCAAGAAATTTCAAGACAGAACTTTGTAAATTATTGAATCTTTCTAGGCAAGCAACTTTTGATAACCATCTCACTTCAGTATAGAGAAGTAAGCGATTGTAGTCTTCGTTATTTTCTATAACGAGTTGTTTTAACAATCGATCATTCAAATCACTCCTCCTAGTTGTGATGACTACTTGCAGAAACTTGAGGAGTCTTTCACTTAAATTTCTAGCAACCAGGGATGACACAAAAATTACTGCACTATCTCTTGTTGTTGTGTTAAAGGTCCCAGATGTTGAATGACACAATGAACAGCAAGTATACAATAATTTTTCCTTTTAATATGAGCAATAAGACCTTTATATTCAACAACCATGGCTGGGGCTCCATTCGTAGCAATAGCCAAAATGTTGGATCAAGGTATTCCTTTTTGTGTGACGAAGTCTTCCAACTTTTGAAAGATCGTTCCACTTTTTGTGTCGAGCGGACCAACGAAGAGCACGATCAATATATGACCCCTGCGGAAAGGGGTGGGGGTGAAATCTCAAAACACAGTTGTCATAGGTGCCTACCTTACGCCCAGCCCTATTTATTTCGCAGTAGTCTTTGTAATAAGATCACAAGACTAATGAGGTTTTATTTCCACTTAAAAATGTAAATAATGCCATATGTGGTTTTATTTTGTAGGACGCTATTTCACGTCACCCGAGCCCTATTCGCACAAATAACTTTTGCGACACTTACATTGAAATTGACTTTTTGATAACAAGTTCTGATAACATTGTTCTTAAATCAAAAGCTCATTATCTAATTAAATATTGAATCGGTTATCATCATAGCTATAAAGACATAAAGACCAAAATTGCTGTAATCGAAAAGAAACACTTTACTACAAATGAATTTAGTAAAAGAAATGTTTCCTGTAAAATGAATGTTTGGTGCTTACTTTAAGGACCCGGAATATTTGTCAATTTTTAGCTTTAACTTCTATAAACCCTATTTATGCTTTAGGCTCAAGGTGAAGAATTTGCTAAGGGCGTACACATATTTATTTTTTTTTTGAAATTACAAACGAACTTGGGTCACCTGTACCTATATTATCGTCGATTCTCCCAACATCGTTGACATTGTGTGCCTTCTTTAACACCAGGTCAACGACAACTTTCGAATTGGCGTCGCAGCTTCATCTTCCCTGCTTTTCCCCTACATCAATTTAGTTTCGCACTGTCAAACCGAAACAAAGTTGCAAAAGAGCTCTTAAGCTGTGCTTCGCGGTTATTCGCCGAATTCCAATTGAAAATAGAAAAAGGGAAAAACGCAAAAACCTAGACTTTTTCACTTTATTACATAAACTTAGATTTGTGAATTATGCTGCATACGGTTGCTTACAACTGTCTAAGGTTGACAGTTGTTGTGAAGTGTCCACAATACCAATTCCACTTTTGCATAGCTATGATCTGATGGCCGCACTGGTAAGTGTGCTGGACTTCGGACTGGGGGGTCCGAATTCTCCCTTAATCCGACAAGCATCCAAAAGTTCAACTCGTAATGATCGAAAAATTTCCACTTGAAAATACCATAAAATTTTACGTCTTCTCCACCATTTGCAAAAAGCTGGGGCCTACAACAGGACTACAGCACTCTGTTCATCTGATTACTCTCTATTTTAAAGATTCTGTAACTTTACATGTCAATCACATTTTCAACAAGATGAGTTCCCCAAATCGAACAACATCACCCTTTACCATTCTCTAATAGCTGCCAAAATCAATGTCAAGTTCAAAGTCCAGAATAAAATTAAAACATTTCCTAAAAAAATAACCACCTGAGATTCCTATCGCTCTGCAATTTCGGGAAGTCTTCGAGTTTCGTCTCAATTTTTATTTCATATTGACTGCTGCTTTAAGGCCCTTCAAAAGCGTACTTCTCCAAACAAGCGCTTCGTTATGGAAAAATTTAGCTAAAAATGTCCTCGAAATAAATAAACCCTCTCAAGTGGTATTCAATGAACTTGCGAAAGGAACGCAAAACATAAAACGCGACCTGGGAATGTTCGCTTCAATTTGTACACCTCTTATCGAAACGAAACAACTTGTACATACTTTATGGCTATGTAGATATATAAAACCTTATTGAAGAAATTTTCGTTCAATACAAACGGTATTCCTTGTATGACAAAAAAAGGAAAGAAAAAAAATGTTTAAAGAAATTTATTACGAAAAGCCGTTTTTGAGATGCGCGAGAACCAGAGCATAAAAATGTGAAGAAGAAAAAATTCGGGCATGAGTTTGAGCCCTGTATACTTCCGCTAAGGGTATTCATCAAATCGATAAGGGGCCACACATAAAAGTTTACCATATAATATTTATTTTTGTGTAGACAGACATCACGACGTGTGTTCGTTCAATTTTGTTGCCATTAATTTTTAAGTGGCGGCAGAAGACGGACATTTTTCTTTGCAGTGTTAGGTATGTAGGGCTTCGAACACTGTCTTTCGTAATAAATTAAAAAGGGAATTTAATTTACGACGGGAAAAGCGTGTGTTGGATTTTCAACACATCACAGGGGATTCTGTTGTTGCTTTCTAAAGGTGAAGTGGGTATTGAATCCCTCATTTTTAGGGGTAGGAGCCTATACATTGACAGCAGAACTATATAATATTCATGAACTGGTTGTATAAGGCATGCGAAGGGTTTATAAGGCCGAGATTGGACAACTTAACGTCATGATTCTTTCACGGGCCTCTAATTACATTGACTTATACTGATTACTTTCTTTCGTTTTGGCTCATTAAGGAAAGCCCCTGTAAGCCTAAAAAAAAAAAATACATCTTCCATCAAACACACGGAGTAGAGGACTCAAAAACTTCAATTGCAAACTCCTTTACTTAGTTGCGAGTGAAACGGTCTCTCTTCTTGGCAATTAATCATGCCTCAAACAGCTCAGAATACTTGTTGTTGAAGCCCTTATTTTCAGTATCCAAATACCAGAAAAAAAAGGTGGCACCTCCCCAGCGGTTCTTGTACACATATCAAGCTTAGACGAGGAATAGAAAAAAAAAAGTTGCATCACATCCAGACGACGACGACGATGTCTAGGAACACAAGCAGTGAAATAAATCATTTTAAAATGACAAGCGCACTCTTAACCGCTGTCGATTCTTCTAGGATACCACTATTCCAGTTTATATGTGTGCGAGAGGCAACGAACAAAAAATCACCCTCGTGAAACAAATAAAGCTTATAAGGTTGTGTTGCATGTCGTTAAACATTTCCACTTTCCACTTCCCGCATGTCCTACGCTCATCTTTCATCAGCAGAACCAGCAGTGCCATCCACATCCTTGATCACCATCATTCGCATACCATCCAGCCCGTACCTACTCCACGCTCACGCCGCATGGTGTTGGTAATTTGGAATTCCAAGCTAAGTGGGTTTCATAATGTCATTACACCACATAACCTAAATACGCTCCTCAGCCAAACTTAATGAATTCGAAATTGAAACGAAATCAACTTCTGAGGTTTTTGCCATTTTCTGAAAATATATGTATCTACGATACGAATACTAGTATCTATGTGTTTTATTTTTTTCCCCGTTGCGGGTTTGAGGCGGATGCTGCCTAGCATCTCCTTCTTCTTCGTCATTCTGTGACGAATGAGGTTATGGCTTCTGACGATGTTGCAAGTGGTGGTAGTGCTTGTGGTGGTGGCAAAGACATTCGTACACTAATGGTTATGAAATAGGCTTTGAGAGAGCGTGCCAAGTTTCTGATGTGTTTGTGCTAAGTAAATGGAAAATTTGCTCTTTTGAGGTTTAACTTTTCGTGTGCCTGTGGAAGGAGTTGATGGTGTGCGCGAAGCGGAAGTGGGATACTGAAGATATGCGAATATTTGTTTTACTAGTCATCATCTTCGTCTTTCTCATCATCGTAGTCGTCATCATCATCAGCAGCAGAAACAGAAGTAGTGACGCGACGCGCAGCAGTTGAAGTATAAAACATCATGCAGTTTGTTGACGAAAAACTTTAACTCAAACGGAATTTTTTTGCGACCTTTCCGCGATGTCGATTTCGAGCGGGAATCTTTTGCTAACCTTGGAAAAACTTGCACACAAGTTGAAGGTTGGGTTAAATTAACACGCCCAATGGATGGAAAATTAATTTTCAAATGTGGTTGTTTTGGATCTCTATTGACAGAGCAAGTCCTTGTGACGGGGAATGACTTAATTACATTCAAAAAAGATAATAAGATTCTAGAGGATGTTGTTTGCTTTTATGAAATTGTTGTGCTGCTAAATATTTTGAAATGTAGTTTACGCCAAATTGTATTAGATCTTTCTTACAATTGTATGTAAGAAAATTGGTCGTCTCTAGCGCCACCGCCTTGCTGATTAGATAAAGTTTTTGAATATGGCGTATTCAACGGAATACTTGGAAGCGTATCTCCTTCGCCACTCCGTATGATGTAACAAATCCAGAGAGGAAGTATTGGCAAAGCAACGCAATAATCAGATCGAATGAAAATGCTGTTTTTACTGATGGTTCGAAAACAGTGGAAGGAACGGGCCCTGGTATCTTATTTTAGGCTACAGAACTGCGAGTGTCTATACGTCTACCGGGCACAAGAAGTGTCTTCCAGCCATAGGTTCTGGCTGTCCTTAGGGCGCCTGAGACACCTATATTGATAGTCGGGCCGCACTCAAGGCAATGGAATCAAACAACATCCATTTTGATACAGCTAGGAGCTGTCGCACAATGTTTAAAGCATTATGCAGTTAGAACCGAGTAAGACTGTTCTGGGTGCCATGAAACTGGTGTATTGAGGGAAATGAACATACGGATAAGCTTGCAAGAATAGGAGGGTTACTTGTTTATAGTGAGGTTGCAGACATTGAACGCCTCCTCAGCATATTAAGGGGAACTATTGAGCCAGAAACCATTAGGTCTGTCAATCTAAGGTACTACGGTCACTTTTGAAAAGAAACAATTATAAAAATTGAGCAGGGCTAAGCTTATAACAATAAAAGAGATTCTGACAGGCCACTTTCTCCTGCGGAAACACGCAAAGAGGCTTGGATTATCGAAAACAAATATCTGCAGATACTGCGGAGATCTGCATGCAGCAGAGGACGTAACGCATATACCGTGAGATTATGCGGTAATAGGGCGTAATTGAAGAAAATTTTTTCAAACCTTTTAGGAAAAATATGAGATGGACTTCAAGGGTCTTCTAGGTTTTTGCATTGAAATTGGTTGGTTTACTCCCTTTTGAATGTGAATTCAGCTGGTCCTCCAGGAATCGCAATAGGCGAGTTTTGGTGCCTGGTGTTGTGTGATGATTTCGTTTTCACCACACCCCTGTTTAAATTTACCTAACCTACCTAATAACGTGGGAATACAACAGCTTAGACGCTTGCTCTTCTTTAATCGATGCAGGATGGGTTCAGCAAGTTATCAATCTCTTTTGCGATAGCTCTCAAAATTTAAGAACAAAAATTCTCGCATTTTTGGAATACAAAGTCTAAGAATTCTAATAATCACAGACAGCTTTAATTTTAAATTCTGTGATTGGCCTGCATGTGCATTGTATGCTATCTTCAACAGATCAGTCCAGCTGCTGGGATATTCGGACGATATTGACATCATCACAGGCAAAACTAGTTGGCCTTAAAGTGAATGACGACATGACAAAATATATGCTATCAACAACAAACAATCATCTGTCCACCGACTGCGACAAAATGTCACTATTGACAGCAGCAACTTCGAGGTAGTTGATGAGTTCATCTACCTCGGGGTAAACATAAACTCCACGAGTCACATCTTGGTGGAGATCCGGTGCAGAATTACGCTGGAAAACTGCTGCTACTTCAGTTAGGCGAAACAAATGGGTTCAAAACTGCTAACTCGAAGGACAAAGTGCATGCCCTACAGAACCCTTATTCTGTAATCAGAAAATGAGAGCTAGTACTGGGATCCTTCGGCGTATATTTAGTCATGTGTGCGAGGAGGGCAAATGGAGGAGAAGATATAACCGCGAACTCTATGAGCTGTACCAAGGTGTGGATTTAGTCCGAAAAGTCAAAACTCGTCGACTACACTGGCTCGGACACACCAAGCGAATGGGCAAACAATGTTCCAGCCAAGAGGATTTTTGCATATCAGCCTCCAGGTTCGAGACAACAAGGAAGACCGAACATCCGATTGGTCTGGAGAACTAGACGCAGCATGCCCGAGATCGCAGAGGACGGAAGTTAGCCGCTCTTCTTTTGGTTTGATCCTCCTTTATCTATACTGGTGTTCGCCAAACTTGTCGATTCAATGATACCAGGTAGCATCGGGGTTTTCGACGTAGGTTCAGTTGCTTAAATCTGATATCTCACCATAAGTCGCCTTTTGGGATAAGCGGTATATATGGATACACTACTGATTACATCGAGGTTCGGTTTGCTGTTTCTTTACCGTCCCACTTCTGCAAAAACCGAGTAAATCAGGAGAGACTCGTTGAATTACATGTTTGCGGACTGGGAGCGGACTTACATAATCTTAAGTTGTTATATAAATTTTTCCATAGCTAGTCCGAACACCAGACAAGGTTCTCAAAAAGGAACTCAAAAATAAGAAAGGTCTTAAAATCACACCTGAATAAAACCGAATCTTCATTTAAGAAAAGAAATGTTCCATATTGTGCTATGTATAGTTAAATCACTACATACTTATCTTAATTCATGCAAAACTGGCAAATGCTACCTGAGTACCTGGGTTATGAGCAAAGGATTCCAACCCGATTGGTAACCTGCAGCCAGTACAATAACAATATATTTTAAAAAAGATGTTAAATTATTCTTTAAACGGCATCATTGGAACACTGTAAGAACTCTTTGAAAAAGAACTCACTGTGCTATGTTATAGAACACGATCGCCCTTGTTATTAGATTTTTGGCAGGAGCTCCATATATTTTCAGTGTTCCAAAAATTGTTCTTCTACAAAAAAAACATATTCACATCTTCTCGTAAGCAAAGATTCCATTCCTTAAAGTCGCAATCTCGTTTCCAAAAACTGCTTAAATGTCTCGCAAATACAAACATTTATCATACCCACAAATAACACATTTCATACTCGAGCTCTTTTGCTCACATCACATCTCCTTTAATGTACACAAGGACGTTTCTTGCATCTTTTTGTGTTTTTTTTTCTCTCATATTCATGCCCAATTGTTCACTCTTCTTCGCGAAAAAAAACAGCAAAAAAGCGAAATAAGCACAAAGCTACGCTTGTCGTTTTCCGCTCATGTAAACATGACAAACAAATATAATATACGTACAAACCAAACGTACAGACGATTCAAATTTTCCTTGAATGTGTGTAAGTGTAGTTTAAAGTATCTAAGCATTGTCAACAATAAACCATGAAGATGCCATGCAGATATTATATGTATACGGATAGCTATATAATATTTAAGGACAGGTTTTATGGCTAAAAAAAATAAAGAAAGAAAGAAGCCAAGTAGGACAATCATACAACTTTATGTTAGTATCTAGCGATTTGAATGTGACACAGTAAAGTCGTTTATTTTCCTGTCTCACTCTTCATATATGCATCTGCCATCCATCGCGTAGTAGGTAGGCGAGCTAGTGAGTTTGGTAAATTTCAACTTATACGATTGTGATTATCTCGTAAAACTGAAAATACCACTTTAAGGCGATAGTTTGCAAAACTTTCACCTCCGAAGTAAGTTTTATTGATCGTCTTGATAGTATTTTGAACCGTAAATATGAGATTCGAAAGTTTTATTGCTAAGGAGCACTAACCAAAATAAGTTCTATGAAAATCGTTTAAAAAGACTACTTGAAGTGGCCATGACGGCGATGAGAGATAGTCCGCCATAAAATGCACATTTTAAAGTTACGACTGATGTCTTAAAGTATCTAAAAAGGGATTATGATGCATTAAATTCGGATGAGACCAAGTAATAATGGGCATATGTCAATATGTCACCACTATTTCTAAATTAGTCAATCATAGCTTTTGTAAGCATTAAAGGTAACCGGAGACCGTTTATTTGGAATAAAGGTGCGAGAAGGCGGAGAATAACAATCTCATGTGGCGTGGCGGTTTAGATAGGTATTTTATTTCAAATTATACCGTTTTGATACCCCAACTTTTTTGACGTGGTTCTTAAAGAAGAGAGTCTATATCCAACCTGCGAAGTTCAAGAAGGTTATTCATTCTTACGTCCTAGCCTGACCGCAAGGCCGTGTTAATCGCTGTTAAATTTTTTTCGATCTGTTAAGGAACTCAATTATTTTGGCCTTACTGTAGATGGGTTACATCTTTTTGAATTGATTTAGGCTTTTCTGAATAAATTTTTTGTTTGACTGCCCTAAGAGAATGGCAAGTAGTTTCGCCTGGCAGTATCCGAAAGTCTATAGGCTTCCAGATATTCAGAGTTTCAGACCCTCACAGGTGCATACTCCACAGTCCATTTTCAATCCGTCAATCTGGGTCCTCAGTCACCTGTCAAGTTTGACAACATAATTTTGTAGGGGATTATACCGTTAAGGGTTGTAAAAGTTCTCTGGGTAAAGAAAGCAAAATGTAGGTATGGCAATATGGCGGTATTTCCACTGACTAGCGCCCAGACTCTCCGAGACGAATCGCGTTTGGCTCTATGATACTGGTTATGGAAAGGTCCTAAACAGCATCTGATGGTACGTGCATGTAGAACCTAAACACGTCGTTCTCTGAACCTTGTTAAGTTTGCTTATGTTATAGGTTTTACTTTAAAGCAGCCACCATAATATTGATCCATAATATTGACCCATAATATTGGTTGAACCACATCTCAATACCTTATGACAAATATTTTATGCTCGTTTTTCAATGTTCAGTTTCCAGTGGAACTTCATATCTATAATTACTCATTGATAGCTAGCGTTAAACGATAGGTAGATTTTTGTGAAATCGGCTCTTTGCTTAATACTAAAACCATATTTATCGCAGAAACGGTTACCAAGGTTAGAGCATTTTTCCCAATTTTACTTAATACGGAGGGAGACTTTCCTGATGGTGTCGCCATATCGTTTATCCAACTACTATTATTCTTTCTCTGTCTAAACTAAAGAGCATTTTCTTTATTGCTATCAGCCAAAGTAGCGATGAAATAATGCTGCCTTGACTTATCCTTTGGAAAATTTGGTTTTGGAGCTTTTTCTAGTGTGGCTTGAATGATTCAGGTGCTTATCTTAAAAACAAGTTCTGTAAGAGATTTCAGAATTCAGATTTCAGAATTTTTCATGTCTGTACACTTTACCATTTCGGAAACCCAGGGAAAATGTGCTCCAAATTTCAGCTTCCTAGCTTGAATTTGAAAGCCTAAAAATTACGTACGGACAAACGGATGAACGGATGGACGGACATTGCTAAATAGTCTTACTAAATATACCCTTAGGATATGGTATAAAAATGTCAATGAAATCAATCAAGTGCAGTATGCGAATAGAAACAATATGAAGACGCTGCAGAGACACAACATAAGTCGATAAGACATAGCTTACTGATGCAAACAGCCCTTTTTATTATGTTTAGCCGAACGAAAGATGGTAATGCTATGAACTTCGCACCTTTCTGTCCTACCAATGATCCTACGAAGTCGAAAAATAATTACCACCTTAAATCCAATAAACCTACCAAGCAAATATGGCACGTCGCTAGACGCAATCAGTCGACTTATCGAATTAAAGCCATCCATCCCGGATATCGTACATAGCTATGTATGTGCAGCACATAACCCATCTTTCCAGGAAACAAAACCAGAAATTCAATTATTTTCCAGTCACACTGTTTATTTACAGTAAGTTCAGCTTCCCTTCCTTTGCGGGACTATTAAGTTCGTTACCGATTTTCCTCGTCATTCACTGGAAAAGTGCAAAAATAAAATAAACGTTTTTCTCTTTTCTCTTGTTCCAACCAAGTAAATAGAAAAGAAGCGAGAAAAACCTCACTATCAAACCAACGAACGGGTTTAGGGTCGTCAATTTTCTGCAGCCCTTTTTTTTTGTTTGTTACGATACGATAAAGGTTGCACGTTGAGAAACGATATAGGAAACATTTTTTGTCACGGCCCATAAACTTGTATACCGTCCGAAGGACCGAAAAATATATCACTCGAGCTTCCTTTCTCTCATACCGTTGCATCGCCCCGCATATAGATTTGCAAGGCCAAAACAAAAAAATATGGACCCACAAAAATGAAACCCACTTCAACTGAAAAAAGTCCTAGACGGCAAAAAATTGTGAGAAACTGGCGAAAACGGACATTACACGCGGATAAAAAAAACCAAATCTACAACAACCCAACGAAAGGATGAAGAGTATTAATTACGCCTCTTTTATGTACGAATTCACATGATTAAATCTGCGCCCGGGGGAGGTGATGCCTCGCATAAGGTGCTACTGCATACCATAGGCATATATTTTAAATACAGTATTGCATGTGATGAAACTGCACATCCGGCCCGCCCTGAAATTGCTTTTTCTCTTAATACTCTAAGGGAAAAAGGGTATATCTATATACTTTAATTCATCGAATCGAAAAACCAGGATTTCGCCGAATTCGCAATAAATCGAAAAGTTATTAAATTCCTTAAATTGAAATTAAGAAACTTTTGTGCATGCGGAAACTTAATTTTGCTTTTGAGGATTATGATCCACGAAGCGCGGTGGATGCTCGACGTATAGTTGCAGTCAGGAGATGTAGATTTTGATTTTTTTTAGTTTTGTTTCTTTCCTGTTATTCGTGCTGCTTCTCGTATGTGCAGGGATATAATCCGTGCTTATGGTGAGAGAATATAATAGGTAGTTGAACAACTTTTGGGATTATGATGGAAGTTGAAGGTAAAGAAATTTACGCTTACCTATGTGGTGTGTGCAGTGCCTATTCGGGTGCGAGTTTGGGTTTACTGGAAGAAGAAAAGCCTAAGGTATACGCGGTATGAACAAAGTTCTGTGTTTAATGAGCGAAGGCTTAAATTTCAAGCTTTTGACTTGTGGACAGGTTGAAGTAAGTGATTTATGAAAATGATTGTGCGAAAAGTTCGAATTCATAATTATAGAGTCTGGTGTTGCAGGAGCTCTAGAACATTTAATACGAAATCGAACTAAGAAGGATCGAATGTTTGATGTCAATTATTTTGTGTTCAAAACATTTCAAGATCTTTTAAATACATATCAGCCTTGTAAATAAGTTCTCTTGACTGACGGACTGACTGACTGACGATAGAATTATTAAACTAGGAGGTATATTCCCTTAGCTCTGTAGACGTAATTTAAGCAGTGACGGTGCGTCATAGATAAAACACTGCATTTTCGTCTTATCTACATTTATACTGCACTTTGGTCTGTCTGTCTTCGCTACACACAACATAAAATACTATAAATTAACTCAAAATATATCGAAATTGAAACAAGGATAGATAGACACTATCCAGGCTGTCTACATTCCCTATGCAATTAGAACAGAGGCCCTTTTTCAACTTTTAACCCTTTTAAACATTTTCATATGAGAGGAAAATACACGTTTTCTGTACCATTTATGGATACTACTGAAAAGGTTTTTGAAATGGTATTTGAGTCCTCAACATGTTTTTACAGAGAGAGTAGTCGTCAAACAGTAGTTAGTGGCTCTCGATTTTAACATTTAAAAGAGCGAAATGCTAGGATCCATTAATAATAATTAGACAATTAAACAATATTCAGTATTTATCGCTGTGGGTTTTATTTTATTTATTTACTTTGTGATTTACTTATACTCAGTGGGATTAATATATAAAATAGTTAAAAATATATATAAAACTAAATAAGTTACAAAATAAGAATTGATGTTGATGAGGAAGGAAAACAAAAAAATTTTAGTCATTTTACGCTTGAAAGCGTTGGGAAATAATAAAAACGTATTTCCAAAGTAAGTGCTGTTTTGCAGAACTAGTGTTTTTTGAAAAGAAATTTTGGCCGAAATGAAGCCTACCGTACGGAAGTTTGTGCAGAAAGTTCATAAGACTGGCATACTAGTCGGCAACACCCATGGTCCCCGTCGTCGTAAGGTACCAATGAATCCACAGAGAGTGACAGTTTGGTGCGGATTGCGGAGTGGTGGCATCGTTGGACCATTTTTCTTCGGAAATGAGCCTGGGAAAAACGTTTCCTTAATCGGTGGGCGTTACGGAGCCCCATGTTAATCAACGTTCTATTTAGAACGGGCGCCATGCCACAGCCCATGCCATAATCGATCGACCCTTTGGACTTTTTTTTGTGGGGAACCATGAAGGACCGATCTTATGCCAACAATCCGGAAACGATTCAAGCACGTAAGACCAATATCATTCAAGCAGTCCGTGAGCCACGGCCCGAAACCATCAATAAGGTCTTGGAAAAAATTGGAGTGACAGAATACCCTACTGCGAATCCAGCCGAGGTAGCCACTTGAAAGACGTTGTGTTTCATAATACATGGAAAATATTTAATTTTGTTCATTTAATTCCATTTTTAAAACGAAACTTTTATTATGTCCGAGAACAGGCAAAGAGTTCGAATCATGAGAAGATTGTCAAAGGTCAAATTATAAAGTTAGCTAGGGTAGAGTGATTCTCAATCAAATTCACGCAATCCAATCACATATCGCACAATACAATTAACATACAAGCAAGTAACATTATTTACAATTTTTTTTTTTTAGCTTCTTCTCTAGCTCTATCTGACGATGTTAGGATTAAGAGTTAGAGGTCTTATCTTTCCACATTTGACTGCATAGCTACACCCTTAGGCCAATCAAAAGCTGCTGGGGTTATTTTTGTAACCTAAGCTAAATTGATCCATTTACAGCATTTACAATTTGCATCATTAAACTCTTGGGAGTTTCTTCTTTTTTTTATTCTTCTGACGGGGGGAAAGGCCAGAGTTTCGGCCTTAATTTTAGACAGCGATCATTTTGACGTCGTATTCATTAACGTTACTTAAGGATTATTGCACGATTAGAATATAGAAGGTACGGAAATTACAAGCAACATAAGAGTAAGGTGCACAGGAAAGTCATTATGTCTACTCTAAAAATGTTGGTGCCGCACGTCACTGAATTTAACAAAGTTTCTTGATATTGCCTCCGTTAGCACTTTGTATGGGGCTTTTTGCGAAATTTTTGAAATCAATCTCTATGTTTATCATATGATGAAAGAAAACAAACAAATATCGCACACCATTTTCAGGGGTGTTATATAAAATACATATAACATATTTGTTAAGAGTCCGTAGCTCCAAATAAAAACGTGTTTCAGCAAATTTTGTTTTTATCGCAATTGCGCGTAACCTTTAGGAAAATGCAAGGGGGAGTAAAACATTTGTTTGTCGATAGCGTAAAATGCAGTAATATTAATTGGATCGTGATAAAATCGTAAATAGTATCCTTTTGTTGAAGCTGAGTTCCTTAAGAATTCGTATTAAGTTGTAACGCTTCATTGATTTCCCGCAAATCAGCTTACCGATGCAACAGCATGATCTGTCTTACACCCAGTGGCAGCGTTACTGTTTGGTTGAATATCAACAAGATTAGCATCGGATTTAGAACCAAGCACTCAACAATCGACCAGGTTTATAGAATAACTTATAAAGCCCTAGAGGAGAACAAAGATTTTTTTCCTTGACATCTCCCATGGTTTTGGATAATGTATGACATACGGGATCGAAACATAAACTAAAATTAGCCTTTTCAAAATAGTTATAACCTCGATACCAGCAGATGTGGCTAAATACTTAGGAATAACATTAGAAGCCAAATTAAATGGAAATCGCATGTTGAGAAGAAACGGAAGGAGCTCGTTGACAGATATAATCAAATGCATTGGCAGTTTGGAAACTATTCCAAACTCAGTCTGTATATAAGGAATTATTTTAGAGCCTCTCTAACATAAATCCATTTTAAAGCAACGACTGACAAAACTTAGCGGTGCTTTAAAGCAAAGGACAGCTTGGGCTTTCTTACGAGGAACTTAAATGCTGTGTTACTGTATACTTTTGCTACTTCTCGAAAGGATTTGCATTTAGTTAGTCCTTGGAATTATTTTACATCTAGAAAATTGCTAAGATTAAACCCAAGCAGGAAAATGTTCAGTTAATGTCGACCATACAAACATCAGTGCTTTCTTCACTAAAATACTTTCTCAGATTCCTCACAGAGTCTATAAATTTGTGTATTTAGAGCAGATATATTTCTTAAAATACAACCACTTTTGATGTCAGGTATCTTGAACAGAGAGCCAGCAGGCATCTGTGGAAAATTTTTAGCTGAAAGACTCACATTATTGTGGCTAAGAAGCTATTGAAAGGAGAAATTCTGCAACTTATGCTGCAGGATCTCCCCAACAAATGAAAATACATCCCGGTTCTGCTTTTGTTGAATTACAGTTGGCTATTGTTTTCTCGGATGACCATGTATGGAAGAAAACTGTAGAGCAATTGCAAAACCGAGTCCAATTTCTATTGAAGGCACTGAATGGTTTTACTAAGATGAAGGCCTACCATCAAATTGCTAGTCTGCAGACTTGAGTGAATGCGCATTAATGAGTCGATCATTTCAATAAATTTAGTGAAGGCTGACAGCCTACTTTTGGAGTGAAGAACTCTGTAGTATTCTTATCTTGACTGAGTTGAACGATACTAGTGTATTGTGCTTGTGTAGTTTGAGAAGCGACTCAGACTCAGTATTGGTCCAATGTACTTCCAGACTGAAATTCTCCATTTGGTAACTTATTGCACCTGTTCGTGACTCTTAAATCTATAGGCTCTGCATCTATTTAGATACCTATTGTGAAGTTCTTATGAGCGGTTATCTAAAATCCTTAAATCCGCAAATAATTTTAGGAGAAGTGCTAACATTTACCATGGGCCTTATATTAGATGACTGTCAACATTCCTTTTACGTATATCTATCAAACCTTAAGAACTAACTTCAACCCCTGTGTCGCCTAGATTCCCGCAATATTTTCCATGGACACATAACTATTCAACTGAATATCATTCCCATCTAAAAGTGAAGCCTTCTCACCATTTTCCATCGAATTCGTTCTTTGTTTTCCCAAACACAGACTCAGTTACATACCCTATCGACTTAGCTTAGTTTATTCTCAAATGCACTGACGTTGTCACTCCGACATCCTAATAGATTCATCACTTCTCCCAATCTCTCAAGCACAAGTACAGATAGCGACAAACTATATATATAATATTTACCAACGCTGTCCCTTTTAGAAAATGTTTATCTTTGTTAACTGTCTTTCGTCTGGCCAAATATAAAATTGATGAAATAATTGATGACCAAAAAACAAACAGCCCCTCCCTATTCAATGTACGAAAATAACCTCTCAAACAATTAAGATTGACTGAATGTAATGCCATCGGGCTAAAATATCGTCTCCTCCCTACCCTACCACGAAAGCAGTTTTATTTGTGTCATGACAGACCACCAACCAACAAGCCATCCATACTCCATCATAATGTACCGTTGAAGTATGCAGTATACACTTTGTACACTTTAGAATGACAAGTAAAGTGGCGATGGTGGAGCGATAGTTTGAAGCCAACGACGAAAATTCTATTGATTTTGCCTTTAAAAACAAAATCAGTCTTCGTTTCGTCGTCCTCTCATTGACTCCTAGACAACAACACTGTGTGCCATATTGTGGCGGGACGAACAATGCGGTGGTATCGGTGGTGGGTTTGGGGTAGTCTCAACCGAGACGAGACGAACTTCAGGTCAGACACGACAGAGATAATGGTGTTTGCATTATGGGTTCGGGGTTTTTTTTTCGATTTCGGGTCCTAGACCTCTTGCATGCTAAGACTTTGAAGAAGTATTAGAATATTTATTTTCCAAAAGGGCGGACGAATTTAGAATGCTGGTTTGGGGAGATGAAGGACCTAGTTCTTGGTTATTTGTGAACATTTTGTTATATTGTGTGGTGTATTGAAATTCTCACATTTCAATTTGATACGTTATTGTCGGTCGGTCGTCTAGATGTTAATTTTGAGGGATTCTCTCGGCATATTTGGCATATTTGACAGCGGCGTACACTGGATGAATTTAATGAAGTTGTTTTGAGTCATGTTCTGGGGGAAAATCTTTTTGGTGATGAAAGGTTATTTCTTTACACACTTAAAAGTTACGCGAACTTAAAGGGAACTAGTATATTATAATTCAATAAAAAATATGTGTGGTAATATTTATATAATATAAACCTGCCCCAAATCCTGTTCCGCAAACAGACGTTGCAAAAGTATCTCGAAGAAACAGTGTGCCCGAAGTTAAGTCTATGGAGAGCCTGTATCAGGAGTTGGAGAAGGTATCTTCTTTGCCTTCAGATAGAAACCAGGTAACCCAAGAGCTTCGAAAAAATACGAAGAAGGGAACAACGATTTTCAATATTGCCGCACAGAGAAGAAGAAATGCTAATGCGTTCGCGAAAGTTCATTAACAATGCTCAAGGCCAAATACTTGTGAACGACGAAAAAATTTTACACATGGGCGAGAGTATTGCGAGCAACTTTTAAACGAAAAGCTTCCCCCGCTATATTTTGCAAGAGCCGCCCCCAACAATGAAGAAGTGACCGACATAATAGTCGTATAAGTTGAGAAAGCTGTCAAGAACTCCAAGAAGAGAAAATCGGTTGGGCCAGATGAGATACCCAGTAAGTTTTGGAAAAAGATGGGAGACATCCGGATCAGATGGCTCATGGTTCTTATCTCCAAACTTATGAGAGGTTATCCAATGCCCAATCAGTGGACAGAAAGTTGTCTTCTTCCTTTGGGCAAAGGAAAGGGAGATACGGGAAACTGTGATAATTACCGATCAATCAAGTTGATGGTACACACCACGAAGATCGTTGACGGGTGTTAGATGAGCGCCTACGACAAATAATACCGCTGTGTGATAACCAGTGCGGGTTTATCGCGGGTAAATCAACCACAGATCCAATCCAAAGTATAAGGATCATAATGGAAAAACATCGTGATTCCTTAAAGGATCTGCATATGATTCTGGTTGATTTTGAAAAAGCATTCGATAGACAACCAAGAGATCTGATATGGGTAGGGCTAAGACAACGAGGAGTTCTTGAAACCTATGTACAGATGATCATGGACATGTGCGAGGGAGAGAAGATAAAAGTCAGATGTCCAGCAGGAGCCACCGATGAATTTTCAATTAAAGTCGGTGTTAACCAGGGAGGTGTATTAAGTCCTTTGCTCTTTATTACAGTCCTAGATTACCTCCTAGAGGGAAAAGTGACGGACCCTTAAGTGCATCAGTTATTCTTTGCTGACGATGGAGCCATCATAAGTGATGATCAGACTTCCCCGCAACGAGCAATTGATGTTTGGGTGGATTTTTGAGAGGGGAATGGGTATTGTATTAGCCAAAAAAAAAGAGTATCTGTACTGCCCATTCTCTGACCCAAGTCAACCCCTTCCAGACATTTATTTGAATGGGGTGGTGGTTCCCAAGTGTGAAAAGTTCAAATATCTGGTATCAATGATCAACAGCGAAGCAACCGTTGATGACGACAGTCATCGTGTAAGCGTAGGGTGGATGAAGTGGCAGGAAAACTCTGCCATCTTCTGTGACCGAAAAATTACCCCTAAGCTGAAGTTAAGGCTCTACACTGCAGTTGTGCGCCCGGCGCTCACATACGGTTCACAATGCTGGACAATGTACAAAAAGTATGAGGGCAAGTTGACAGCAGCTGAGATGAAGATGCTTCGCATGACAGCAGGAGTAACAAAGCTTGATCGAATTATAAGTTCCAGAATCCGAGGAAGCCATCACGTCAAAGAACCCATCTCGAAAACATTGCAGCACGACCGACTCTGTTAGTACGGTCGTGTTCAAAGGAGGAATCCTACGAACCCCATCAAAATGGCAATGTCAATCAACGTTACCATAAAATCGCGTTAGAGAGGCAGGCCTAAAAACTCTTGGATCGCAGAAATGCAGAACACCAGCATTTGATTAGCATTTATGATGAAGAGATTCAAAATCGGGTGACCTGTAGACATTATGACCAGTAGGAATGCAGTGAAGTGGAAGGGTGATGATCCCTATAATCCTGATAATAACCTCGTAGATAAATGGGGAGAATAGGATTTATGGGTTGGTTAATCTTGCTTTCCTTTGAAGCAACTTCCAAAACACATGAGTGTACCGGACTAGCAACTATGGTGAAGGGCTTCCGTTTAGGTAAGGTTAAAACATGGTTGTGATGTAAAAACCATCACACAACACAAGGCACCGAGGTGGGCCCATCGCGATCACTGGGGAACCTGCTTAAAAATCGAAACGGTACGCCAAAACCTAACTATTTTCCCTAAAAAAAACAGAAAGGCCTCTGAAGTTTGTACGGTCTCTTTCCTCCAAAGGGCTTCCGTTTAAGATTTGCAGGCACTTTACCAACGAAATAAAGAATAAAGGTTTATTAAAATACATCGAAATACGCCCTCCAGGCGTCGACAAAATGAATAGTTAGGTGGAATCCTCCAGTACCGTATGCGTTGACCTACTGCTAACCTCTAAAACAAATATTAAATAAAAAAAATGCACATTGGGCCTTACTACCTTCAAGTTAAAGCTCTTTATTGTGGACGTCCACCCAACCCCTTGATGTTAAAACATTTATGGTTTTGTGGCTTAGTCATTGCCAGATGTTATTAAAAATTAATACAGCCGACGAGGAAAATAGGATAAAAAAAAACAATTTTCAGTAACATTCTTCTTTCTCCGTTGGACACTACCATGACTACTTCAATCCACCCACTCCCATTGTCTGAACAAAATCCATTTACTCAAAATAGTCCACCACCAGAACCAGTTCCCACGAATCACCTAGTAAATCTTCTGCGATTTATTAAAATATTTGCCCTGTCCAATCGATAGAGCTTCCGTGACGCGACAAACAATCCAAGATAACTCTATTTGGGTCTGCCACAGAATCACTCGTTTCCCACGAATAGATTGACGTAGAGTTTCTACTTAATACCTTGATAAATCATAGGTTTATGTATCTTCTGCTGTCACGTAAACAGTTTGTCATCATCATCGATCCGTTTAAAAAAACCAGCTTCTTGGCTTTCATTTCCCAATTGTATGTTAAAATATTAAACATTGCCTTCCATCTTACTCAGTCGACGTTGTCGCCGTTCCGCCTCCTCGATAACAGCGCTAACCATTGTTCGTCCTTTAAATGCAAAGCAAGGCCCAAAATCGATTTTCTTCCTTTCGTTTTTTTTTTGTCTCACCTCCTCACCTCACAACAATACGAACAACATCATCATCAGACAAAGCCAAGTTGTACGCCCACAATGATGACGAAAATACTTCCGAGAAAGAGCGACCTACTCCTTCACTACTAATAAATTCCACTCATAAACCGAGATATTCACATGGACGTTTTGAGCGCTCTTCATTCCTCCAACTTCACTTTTTGCAAAATTTACCAACTCTAACTGGATAACTGTCTGGCGGCAGCCGACAGTCTTCGGACTGACTAAGAATGGTGTGTCCTATTAAAACCTCTTTACATCCATCAATAAACTATTCAAAGTTGCCCAAAAAAAAAAAATTGAGTCCCTCTCCTCACTAGAAAATGATGTTCATTTTTTTCTGCATGTGGTAGGTATATACGTATGTATGTGTATGGCGGCGGCGACGTCTGTGAACGAAATAACGATGTTAAAATTTTCCATTTACGTATGTTGCTATGCTCATAAAGTATCCCACTGAACTTGAGATACACTTATTCGCATTCGTACCTTTTCTGAATTACCTTACCAATGCCGGATGAATGTTTACCATCCGGTTAGGATAGGATGGCTACTGTGCTGCCTACCAAAAGTGAAAGGCAAACGAAGGAAACACAAAAAAAAAATCGAAGCACCACAGAGATGATGTTTCGGCCTTTAGAGGCCTCTCTATTCTTTCTTCGACTTTTGGACCAACAACGGCCGCCATTTGCCATTTAGCAGTTTATTCAGCATCAAAAATAAAGAAAAAGGGTTTTTCATACCTTGGGACTTTTATGTGCCTTGCTTGCTCTCCGCTCAGATGGACATGACGAGACGATGACGACACGGTAAGGGGTGCCGAGATGCTGAGGGTTTCATGTGAACATTTACCTCATAAAGTTACGTGCACATAAAAATTGTGAAAATTCGTCCTTAGAAAGGAAGACCAACAGAGAGGGAGCAAAAAAAAAACACTGCGCCTGAAAGCGAAGGATTCTTTATTATTCTTTTGGTGGCTGGGTGTTTGGTTGGGTTTACTTCGTCCTCTATGGTTTTTTGGTTGCTCCTTGTCGATCCTCTATAATAATACCTTCTCCGTTGTAGTTATTTTAGAGGGGACAAATGGTTTTATTTTTGTGCCTTGCCATGTGTCGTCTGTTTATGATATATGTTCAGCGGTATGTCGTTGCTTAATAGGGTTGCCAAATTACGTTATAAATTATTTTTGAGGTATGTGAATTCTAAGTGGAGAGAGGACGATGGGCGCATGCAATCGTTCGTCGTACTACATTTTTTGGTTAAAAGAAAATTGGCTGTGCGATTAAGATTCAAGTAAAAAAAGGACACTCGCAGTCGCTTGGACGTTGAAAAGCACTTTATGGCACTTTAATGTGGCTATTATGGGTTGAGTCTGCTGATTTTAGTACAATACACATTATGGGATATTGTTAGGTTTATAATTGATTTTACGCTGATTGTAGATCTATCACAACGAGAGTTGACAGTCGGTGGTAGGTCAGTGGTAGGTCGGTGGTAGGTATCTAATTTGATTGAGAGACTTCAAGGGAACTATAAACTTGTAGCAATAAATGGAAGACGGGCGTAGTCTTAAAAAAACGACTTTTCATTTTAATCAGTTTTCGGGATAAGATGGCTATGCCTATTATCTTTACTCTATTTTCTAAGTCTTACATAGTTAGTTAAAAGATCTCAGTAGATAGGTTTATCTGTATAATGAATTAGGATAATCTTACTGGAAGATAACAGCTCCAAAATGCTTCATACAAACGTAGTTTAAGAACTCGATAAAAATTAGCTATTACGAATCGTGCTAACATGCAACTGCTTGAAACGATTTAACTTCACCCATAACTCTTCGAGACTCAAAAAAAAAATAGAATGTGTAATATGTAATAACTGATATAACCAAATAATATTATGAAGGTCCAAGACCTTTTGAAAGCGGCCAGAGTCGTAACAGACGACTACGAAATTCTGAAAAAAATGAGTTTTCCAAATAATTGGAATAAGTAAGATTTATTAAAACCAAAATACTGGCCGGGCATTTGGACGGGGCTATCGGCCTGCCAGATTATTTTTAGTGTTAATACGTGGTAAATGTTATAAAACCAAAGCTCCATCTGTGGATGATGCAAGTATGCAATAATTTACAAAACATTAAAGGCAACTTCACAAAACAATTTGAAAAATATTGAAAGTAATGAAACCCGTATCGAAATATCATTAAGGATGGAACCTAGACAATTGTAGACTTTCCTTGGTATGATGTTGAGTGCGTCCACCGTAAAAGGTGACAGAACGTGCACATATTCAAGAGCTGGAACACAAAACAAGAGCATCAAGAGTATCGAACAGATATATTGATGGGGTGAGAAGAAAACCCTGCGTAGAAAGAAGCGGGCATACGCCATCTCCCAACTTAAGGAAATTGAAGACTCCCGTGATCGGAACAATATCCTAATGTTTTAAGAGAAAGCCAAGCAGTTGGCGGCTGGCTTTAATCCCGGAAAGGGGGATCTTCAAAGGGTAAGGCTAGTGATAGAAACCTTGTCACCGAAGCACAGGGAGGTGTAGAGGTGTTTGAGCAGCATTTTAACAGCTAATACTACTTGTAAAATTATTAAAAATTTTTTTTTCGGTGAAAAAACTTCCTTGAGACACTATGAGGACCGGCCGCGAATGCTCATAATAGCGTGAGTTTCTTACTCACTCAACAATACCTCCCATCAAAAAGTGATCATATTACAACTAGACTTATGTCTAACAAGCTGCTTTAATGGAAATTATTTAATACTTAATATGTAAAATATTTAATTCCACGGAGAAATAACGATTTGTCTAAGAAAGTGAGTTAACATTACTGGGTTTGGTACAACCCCAAAGTTGTATACCATACGTCCAAACAGGTTTTAGCAGGTTTTGGGTGGATTGCTTACATTTCTATAAGTAAAATTAATATGTGTGGATTTTGTCTCATTGAGAACAATACGCCAAGTCCAAGCGCATATTTTATCGATTGCTCTTTGAAACGTATAAATATGTCGCGGACTGAATCGAATCGTCTACGGCTAATATGGGCGTTTTATCTGCGAACGTCGCTATGATAGTATCATCTTCTTGTGGTATATTTTTAATAATTGCAATACAAACTTGGCGTTCAGATTTCAGTACTTTTTGTGACTGACTTATAAGGCAAAGGTAACTTATGTACCCTTTCCCTCCTAGGGTATTCCTAAACAACATTTTTATTGTTGATTTTAGCATTTTCCAGCAATAACATGGCTAAGAAAATATAAGAAAAACAATTTTTAGAAAAAAAATTGCTGAATGAACTGAAATCTACAAGGAAAGTCACGATTATGAGCGTCAGGAAGGTAGTTCTCTATTTGCTTTGTTTGCAGTCGTATTTGTATTCTTAATAACTGTTTACAACGGCTTAGTCAAACATGTGCAGAATTGTTTTTATAGTCCACTTTTTAGTCTCTATTCATGTCAGATAGCACTCAATAACCTGGTCACAAGTATCGATGCCACCCATACTCGCATTGTATCACGAAACACTATCGGGACAATGAACATCAGTTCGGGCTTTCGCAGTTTTGTTCCATCGTTCCACAATGCTAACTGGTTTGAAGTCATTAACACACTCTTATTGTCTTTCCATTTCCACTATACACAGACAGTTGTCATTTACGCATAGTTCTTCAAACTGCCGGTCCTAGCCCAGAGCTCCTATCCGAAAGAGACATTCTTAGACCCTCATACACTTCAAAACCGAGCACGAGAATACACCCTGAAACAAATACAAACTAAAGCACTTCTGTGGAGTTAAAATCAAAGTAGAAGCTTCTGGATCTGATAGTCTAGAGTGCTCAGCTAGTGGAATCTCATCTTCCGTATCAAAACTGTCAGATTCCATCACATCTTCTACTTCACCAAATAAAAATTTTATAAATTTCTTGATCATCTTGAATACATAGGTAAAACTAATTAGCATGTCAAAAATATCTCGCTCATACATCGACGAATCGGCCAGAATGTCAAATTCGACAACTATGTAGTAAAGCCCTCTCTCGAACAAACAAGGAAACTGTATATAGGGCCATCATGATCCTGGTCCTGCTCTATGGTTCCGAAGCATGGACTTTTTCTAAAACAGATGATGACATCCGCAGTCGGTTCGAAAGAATAATTTTTGGTAAGATATTTAGTCCCGTATGCGTTGATGGGTTTTTAAGGAAACGATTCAACGATGAACTCTACAAGCTGTTAAGCAACATCGACTTGGTCAAAATACTGCGCATTGGGCATTTGAGATGGCTGGGACATATAGAGCGAATGACCACTAAAGCTACATCCCGCAGAGTCCTAGACTCCAAGCGGAAGTAGAGGAAGGCCTCGGCTTAGGTGGCGCGTTCAAGTAGATGGGGCCCTCAACCAACTTGGAGTGTGCAACTGGAGGGGGTTGGCCAAAGACTCCGCTAGTTGATTGAGGCCCAGATCCACCCCGGACTGAAGCGCCGTCTTAGTAAGTAAGTAGGTGCTTCAGGTGTAAGCCTTGTAAGTAAAGTTTGCTTCATTTTACAGAGAAAATCCAGAAACTTACAATTGTGAGTCTATGTAGTCGTTAAAGCCGAACACCTATATTTATGTATTTTTTAACAACCAGAATTGATACTGGGCTGAGATAGAGTAATTAAAATAGGAGGGAATAACTATAATTTACTACTCAATAGGGGAAACATATTCCCACAAAACGATAAATATAGCAAAGTTAGAATGGAATATAACAAATTTTGATAATGCGTCACCATTTAGTGAATTTGAATTCATGAACTGCCAATGCGATATTCTTACATTTTTTTTCACTCAGAAAAAAAATTGTCTTTCTCGCCTTTGTTTGACCTTTACCCTGCATAATCTCATTGTTGTCCCAAGACAGAAACCCTTTTCGCAATCTAGGTCACAGCCCACACATACATTCCGCCAACAACAATGTTAATGTATCGATCGAGGCAAATTCATCTTTCGAATACCAATTCGCTTCTACCTATAGAAAAATATACACCAACACTAGATAAGAAGCACACGTTAAACGAAATCATGTCTAGTCATGTTATCCAATTTACTACTGACAGTAGTCACGTATAGATCCTAATGTCAATCCATACTATAAATTACATTTTTCGTCCCATACTCTGTAGCTGTTGTCCTTTCGCATCTCCTCCCTCTCCTAGTCCTAGTCCTAGTCGTGTTTACGTCGTATGCGCTCCTGTTTCATTTTTATCTGTGACAATACACCCTGGCGATGGTTAGTTCTCAGTCTTCAGTCCTCAGTCCTATTCAAAAAAAATATAAAAAAAAAATAAACCAACAACAAACAGAGAGAGAAAGTCTAAAAGTTAATGCTGGGAAGATAGATTGAAGTTACTTTTCAAATGATGTTACACAAAGCTATTGATTTTTTTTTGTTCCATTCTAGGTACCAGTAGCTACGCTACTATGTCTAAAGGACACACAAATTCAGATGAGCTAGGGTCCTCTGAATTTAAATTGTAATTTAAGTCATTTCTCCCGTACTTAACCTTTTCATTTGAGTTCGTGTTTGTTTTTGGTTCTGGGGTTTTGTTAATTTTTACCATCAGTCATAAAGTTGAAAGGCGGATTGACTCTCTTGCAAAGAAACCAAAAAAAACGAAACATCAAAATCAATAGATGTAGGTACGCCTGACATGCACGCCGGGGTTAAAGCACACAAGACACAACAAAAAACCCGCTCTAAACAAGAACATGAGCTAAACATGGATACAAATGTTCCAAATCATTGGGAAGAACAAGAACAAAAATTGTTTAGCTCATTCTTCATCCTCCATCCTCCATCATCCTGTAGAACGGAACAAAAGAAAACGCCCGACATGTGGGGGTGTGAAAAAGTCAATACAAGTTAATGGAAACTTGGTTAGGAGCCCTACGATCTAAGGTATGGCATGCTATGCCATCTATATGAATGCACGAGCATAGCATCGAAAGATGAAGGCTTGGAAACGGAATCTAGTTTGTGTCGATTTGGATTTGTTTTTTTTTGAATATCATTCGAAGGACGACGATATTCCAATGTTCGAGCCTGTCGACAGAAGACGGGATGTTCTTTACATTTCGATGAGGTTTTTCGTTATTTTTTTTGCTGTAATAGTTGACTCTTACGAGTTTAATTGAACAACTAAACGAGATTTGTTTTAGATATGTACTTATGTATATTTGAAAAAAAAATAGGACCTCACTTTGTTGGTTCTTTCCCTCCCATTTGGCGATTTCCCTTTAACAAATTAATTAGATTTGTAAATTTCGACATTCGCATTGATTTGTATTTATTTTAACTCTGTTGACTGCTGCCCGTTGTTCGGTAATTACCTTGGCATTTAATTTAATTGAATAAATGTTAATTAGATATTTGGAGATAATGTGAGGGATGTGAATGGTGAGTGGGACGTTTTCGAGAGAGGATACTTCTCCTGTAAACAATTCTCGTATTTCTTTAATCAGGTGAAACCGGCAGGAAGGGAACCCAACGCAAAGGTCAAATCGCTTCCTTAGAGGTTGGGTAGGTAGTTAGAGTGGCTGGCGGCAGGAGGAGTTATGAGGATGTGCCTCTTGTACTGCACTGACTTATGATTACGAGCACCAGTCTAGCGACATCTGCACGAGTTCTGTGGATGCAGTTCAGGCTTCTGAATTTTTTGTATTTTTGCGTGATATTTCCTTAGATTAAACACAATTCATTAGTGTCGTCCATTTATACACTATCTTCGCCGTAATGTCAGTGGAGTTTTTTCTTTAATGAGGAATCCACAGTGGATTCGAGATAAGGGCTCTTATCGAGGCCTGACTAAGACGAGATGGCTGTGGCGTTTTGGTAGGATATTCGCCTGTATTAATTTTGCCCGCAAAGACTCCTTCGTCTATATTGGACCTATAAGCGAAGAAAGTTATAGCAAAGTCGTTTTGGACGCGGGACGAATTGGGATTTTCTAAAGTTGTGCTTAGAAGCTATGTAGTGAGTTAATAGATAGACAGCCGACGACCGTGGGTAGTGAATCAAGGATTTTGCTGTTTCTATAAAGTTTTGTGGACCAACAGCCTTCAATATTACTGCGCTTCATGACATTTTCGCATTAATACTTTGGTAATGCTTCTATGGATCCAGTTCCAAACTTTCTGCGTTTTTTAATATTGAGAGTAGGGGAAAGTCTCCTAAGCATTTCAATTACCAATATAGAGTTTCGAAATGACAACTCTTCGAAATATCATATGAAAACTAGTAACCTGCAAGACACTGGGGCAAGTAAGTCTTGCAATTCACAATTTCTATTTGACAGTTGTCGAGTTGGGTAGCCTGGACAGAGTTTTTAATAGATTTTGACAGCATTAGCTTTTCGGTAAGCGTTCCTAGCCGCCTGGTATGATGCTCCTCACGACACTATATTTAGAACTTTCAGTTTCGTAAATGTTTTTCCATTCGTACGTAGACGATTTCGAGCTAGATTTAACCGAACCTTTTAGTAAAACTGAGGACCCGGATAATTGGTGTAACACTGATTTAGCGAACTGGATGGAGTATTAAATCATCTAATTATTGACAACAAGAGGATAGGGTTGAAGGAAATATGGTTGGCTATAAATATGGTTCGCGCGATAGAAGTTAATATGAAAGAAGCAGAAGGTTATTTGGGGTGATTAGCTAAGGCGAATAAGGAGTGGTTAAGTTTGGTTTTTCAGAGGTAAGGGTCATTGGAGATAAGCGCTTTAGCACCATCTTGGTACCCACTATTCATGGAATTTGTAAGAAAAAAGGCAAAAACCTGCCTTTTGATGTCCACTATGTTCTAGGAGAAGTGCTTGTCAAATGTGAGATATATTTAGAATAAGTCGTATACTTCACTTATATATAGGTATCTAAGAAAAGAAACTGCGGCAGTAGGTATTTTCGGAGATGCCAAGCCTTACCGCTATCGGTTATTCGGAGGTAAGGGTCATTATGGCCAAGCCATACCTTAATGGAAATGGAGCGAATTGATAGAAACGTGCCAAACTTTGAGTTAAAATGGAAAAAGATTTTTTCTCTGGCACGTCTGGTCAGTTCGTCGCCTCTTTCATTCCGCTCTACAGCCGGCAAGTCAGATGAGAGTGATATTGAAACGAAAGTTAGTCCGAGTCAATGTCTTCCATGTTATAGGAAGATCTCTAGGACGATGTGCTTTGATTTACTCTCGGCTGAATCGAGAGCTAGTCTGTGTACATCCAGTGAAAATTGGTTGGTTTAAGTCTCTATTTTTTGGCGCACATTTAACTATAGGCATTAAGTTGTTCACTATTGAACTTCCAGTTTTGTTTAATTTTAGAGTGGTACCTTTGTTCTTTGAACTTGATGGTTAGGAAAGATATTGGTGATTTATGTAGGGAGGTCTTAGGTTTGGCAAAATTTACTACGACAAGAAACTCTCTTTCGTTCCTTCGTATCCCTAACATATCCGTCTTTTATTGAGTTGAACGCCCAAGGCCTTAAGAAGTGGAGGGACAGCCATGGTTTCATAAACCAGTGACCCACTTCGCTAGACCCTTGAGTTAACAACCACTACAGGTTAATCCCCAGGTTGGTCCAAAAGATGTTGGCACTATTTGAAAAAAAACGGACGGTCTGAATGAAAATGATTGCATAACAAAACACTACACCATAATATTAACGGGTGTGGGCGAACGGTCCGTATCATAAAAACGGTGGACGGCCCAGTTAAAAAAAGCTACAGTCACAATTAAACATGAACTACCAACGACACGGTAGGGCACAATGTTCGATGAGGGAACGATTGACCATCTTGGGGAGCACCGGAGGAGCAACAGAGTATTGCGGGCGGACGGCCACGTTTACGCAACTCATAACACTGAACAAAAAATACTTTAACGAGAAACACCCGATCACTCAAGTTGTACAACCACGGCACAACCAGAATGACTGGCAAGTTCATGCTGAAAGCAGAGCTTCATCAACTACACCGATGCAACCCATAAAAAAAAATCTTAACGCCAGGCGGATACGCAGCCAATGTAAACCGATAAATTTCTTTTACGAGTGTAAAGAATAGCACAAGATCGACGCTTCCTTTCATGCCCCAAAACTGCGTGTAGGACCACCAAGAGAGCTACGGCGGATTCATATAAAAAAAAAAAAACGAATGTAGTAATTTCATTCGTTTTTTTTGTACCTCCTCTGGGTAGACTGGACTTTCTTCTAGTCCGTTGGTGGCTGCTGGGGGACCTTAATAATTTCACCCCAAACATTGACAAAAATTATTATGTCATCCTCTCGTCAAATGATTTTATTTAAATCTCCTTAAAGTCTCAACAAAATTTTGTAAAGAACCATAATCGGATAGACAGCCGAGATCACCCCTCCTTCGGCCGTGTCTCTGTTAACAGATTCAGTTGAATCACCTAATTACCTAAACATTAACATAATTCCCATTCTATTTTCAATGAAACTAGAATTCTCTTAAAATGGCTCAATTAAAAAATAAGTTCTACACACTTACCTACCCCCGTTTCAATTAATCCCAATTTGCGCGAGCATTCAAGCTAATTTGATACTGCTGCTCTGCTCCGTAACAAAAAACTCAACTGCTCAACAAAACAGTTTAATATTCGTGAAATGAACAAAAGTGCAAGCAACCATTTGCTATGCTTCTCCATAACCAAGTTGCTTGGCAGCCACTTAAACTTTTTCCACATGCAAAACTATTGCAACGATCTTTCTACGTACATACAACTGAAGAATAAAGTGAGAGCAAAACAGAATAAAAAAATAAACTCAACTAAAAACGCACGATGACGATATAAAAGGAAAAATTAAATTTTCTATAAGAAGATTAAAAAGACTCTTCTCCACTCGTTCATTTAAATATGTGGATGCAACCGGCTTTGACCGTAAGCACACAAAAAAAAATAGGTACCTACATTGCATCTTCAAGGAAGAACGTTCTCTGAACTACCAAAGGAAGCAAGCTGCCGAAGAGTAGCTACCCATTCAACCGTAAGTCTACAACTATTTATGCCTTTATTCGCCATCAGAAATGAGCATCTCTCTCCTGAACCAGCAGTAAAAATAGCATATTAGGAGACAGACCATCATCAGGAGATACGACAGAAAGAGTCCTGTCGATGCATAAACTTGAAGTGTGCATGCAGAAGAAGAAAATAAATATAATTTCATAAAATGGAACAACGGTATGCTATAATAGAAAAGTTTCAACTCACACCCTGCCCTACCTAAACTTGTCTTCATTAAAAGCAGAATATGCCAGACTGACACACAACCTATGTTGGCAAAGAGAATGAGAATGATGCGTCTAGGCACCTTTCACCTCCCACACTGCAATCCTTTGCAGAAAAAAAGAACAGGACGCAATTTCCAAAATTCCATGTTATCCCTGTGTAGGTTTTGATGACGTGCCGGCAGCAGCGTGCAACATTCAAGCCTCAAGACCAATTACTCAGCTCAGCTGTTAGGCCGTGTGTTGGACACTATCGTCGGGGGATCATGCTGGTGGTGGTAGATACTTAGGGTAAACGTTTCTCGCGCTCATATTCTCGATCGAAATTGACAGGCCTATTTTATGTTGTGCAAAGGTTCCGTTTCTTAAGCTCTATTTTGGCAGCAAAGCCATTATGAAATTAATTTTTCATATGGTTCTCGCAAAAACTTACGAATGAGAAGGAAAAATAATTTGTGTTGCTTGGAATTACATTAGAATCGTTGGTTGGCGCACAGGAGGAGCATGGGGGACAGGCAAATGGCAATGGCTACGGTAACTCCCCAGAGAAAGTGGGAATTACGTGAAATTCAAAGTTATTGGCGGAGCAGTTAGTCATGTACGGAATGGAAAAGTTCGCTTGTATTTTTTGTGTTTGGCTGACCTAAGTCATTTGGGCTTTTATTTCGATTAATTTGTTTTTACTCTTGTTCGACGCGTTTCATTCCACATTCTCTCGTGTTAATGAGATTATGAGCAGAAATAATTACAGTTTTTGCCCCGAGAAAGGGAGAGAACAATTGAGATTGATTCTTAATTAATTGAATCTGGTTAGTTGATCTGATTTGATGGCACGAACGTGTGGCTGAGTTGTGAAAGGGATAGGAATTTCTTAGTCGATGGTGATTTGTAGACACTATGTTTGGGGGTTGAATGAAAGCAGTTGCTTAGCATATTTTGGCAATTTTATGGGGAACATGTTACGCTATTTCATGCATCGGTCTGTCTGTCCAGCGTTAGACGTTTTTGGGGCAATAACTAGCGCGTTTATTCAATTTTTCTACTGAAGCTGGGTGTGCCCTTCGCCAGAAGATTTGTCAGCTGGGGAACCCAGCAAGAAGACCATATCTATCTATCCCCATTTCTTTCGAATCTAGTGGTGAACAAACTGCTTGCCATTTCGGAGAAGCACCTATATACCTTAAAAGATCTCCTATAAAACGGTCTGAACAAGGTAGCAAGATGGGCAGACAGTTGTGGTCTAGGCGAACTGATTCTTTTCCCACATGTCGACGCCCCTTAAATCGGGGGTAACAGCTTATTCTTCTCTGACGAAGCCAAATACTAATACTAAGCTAGATCCACAGCAACTCGCAGCACTCTCTAAGCTGCATTAGACATTGGAACGCACATAATTGCTACAATTGGTGTCATAACTGGACACAGTCGGATAGGCAGGCATGGCGCTTATTCAAACGACTTTTGTATAAGCTGCATGGATGAGGAGGAGGAGGAGACAACTCTGCACTTTCTTTGCACATGCTCTGCTCTCTTTCGGAAACTAAATCTCCATATAGGAGCTTACTTCTAAAATTATCTTAACGATCTAAGCCCGACCGACCCAAAATGTCTCTCACGCTTTTTAAGCAGCTCAGAATGATTCAACTTCAGATCCTCGTAGTCCTTGCGGACCTTACAGAGGGTGTTGAAACTTTATCTAACTGCCACTTCAACCTAACCTAAGGTATTAGGTGTTAAATATCCAACAGGAGATCCAAATCGTTTCTTCACATAGGTTGAATTTGTGACTAATTTACATAGTTTGAAAAAAGATCAAACGCAAGTAAGCTCTGGCTAAGCTGGTAGAGGCCCTAACGGGCCTAAGAAATCATGCAATGAAATTGAACCTCAAAGATGACGATATATGTCGAGAACATGCTTATGAAGAGGTCCATGAGACAAACCTCACTTCCTCTGTTACTGTCCGATTCCCAGTCATTTGAGGGATAGAACACTTGGAAGTTACTACTTCCATGACTTGGTTGAACTTTCTGATATCTCACTTTATAATCTATGTAGGTTTCTGAGGATATCAGGATGGCTAGACGGCGTCTGGTAAATAATACCAATGGAAAACCCCCACAAAAAGAGTGTCACAATGGGTCCATGCGGACCTAAGTAGGGCATAGAGAAACAGACCTGCTCTGCCGACCCGTAAACCTAACCTAACCTAACTAAATATGCAATTTAGTTAAAACCTTCAAGTTTGTTTTTTTATTAATAATTTAAAATATACAAAAAAAAAACACAAATCGTTTTTGGGATTATGTTTTCAAGAGAAAGGAAGTCCTGTAAAATTGTCAATTATATACACTCATAGCTTTGATATATAATGCACTTAAATCGTAAGAATTGATGAAGAAGTAATAAAAATCAAAATATTTTATTTTCAAAAGCAATTTCATAAAAAAAATGTAGTCACCATTATCGGTCGACAATGCAGCACTATCTTCCTTATGTTGACATATTCAGCATTTAAATGGACGTCAATCTTCAAACACCGATACTACAGAAATACCGATAAATATAAAAACTGAAGGGTACGAATATTTACCCTAAGTAACACCAACTCATTCACTTAAAATGGCCGCAAAACTTTTCATGAAATCCATTTTCTCCTTACATTTCCACTGACACTCGCACGCACAACAAAGCTCATTAAATAATACACTTCCATGTGACCTTTAAACCTTACATTAAAAATACAAGAAGAAGAGCAATTTCTTATGTTCGAACGGAATAAAATGAAAACACTATACGAAGAATTGAAGCAAGAAGCTTTTTACCAAAAACCCGAATTCGCTTGATATCACATTTATACTTTTGGGACTCACTTATAACTGAGTTTTTCGCAATTTTTTAATCGAAAATTATAAATAACATCACGAAAAAGCAAATCACAAGCAAAAGAAGAAAAACCGACTTTACTTTTACAAATCAATTATTTAAGCTTCAAACGCGCTGCGCAAATTTCTCCTACAACATTCACAACTGCCAGCGGAAAACTAAACGAAACAGCTTCCGTTTTTAAATTTTCTGCTGTTGATACTTGATAGGATGGTGTAGAGGAACTTCTCGAAGAGATCTTACCGTGAAAATTTGTTCGACTGAGAGAGTCACGGTCGAGTGAGCCTGAGTCTGAGTCGACTGACTGAAAGTGAAACTGAAATTGAACTGTGTTGTCACTTAAAAAAAACTAAATAGAATTTAGTATATTTGGAAATATAGTAGTAGGTAATTTGTAAATAAAACTAAAATTGTATATTTGTTGAGCAATTAATGTTTTGTTTTAAAATCAGGAACAAATGCTTTTTTAATGAATTAAAATACAGATTATGTCTATATGTAATAAGAATTTTGTTTTCGGGATGCGTTACTTTTGTTTTGGGGAATTATCACATGAATACATATATCTATTGTGAGGAGAGCCTGGGAGATCTATGCTCAGGCATAGCGATGGTTACTCCATTTGATGTAGCAACTGGTTGGCACGCTGGCATACGCTCGGCTTAGCTCGCCGTATTGGTCGGGGATCTTGCTGCATATCTCGCCCCCACAAAACAAATTTATTATATATTCGTGCCAAAGAAAAAGAAAGAGGAATAATAGGTACACATTAAGTGCACAGTAGACTGACCAAAAAAAAATATGCTTTGCATTTGAAGAACCAGGTATTAAAAATGCTAGGAATACTTGCATAAAATGATTAAAGAATTACAAAAAGGTTCTTATCCACAGTTCTTGCAAATACATCCTCCTATAATTGCGATGGCGTAGCTGTTATGTCCATCGCTTCGAAATACCCGCCCAGTATGACACGTCCAATCGTATCACACCTTGTCATCAACTTTCCGATAAACAAAACTAAAGAACTTGATGACGACCCCTTAACCTGTCCGCGTTTCAACCTCCTTTATATTTCACCGATCTCACCGTTCAATTTAACTCCTTTAACACATTACGAACCAAAATATAATGCATGTATTACACAAAATAATCTTCATCTTGATAAACATCGTATCATTTATTCGACTTTATATAAGGTTTCACCAATTCAAAATTCAAGTTAATTAATTTTACTAATATTAATCCCTGTTTCATAAACACTAACAAAATTACCTAAAATCTTCTAATTTTCCTCGACGTTGTTGTGCACAAAAATCTCCTCGGATCACATTCATTAGATCTATTCAATTATAGTAGTAATAGTATTTATAACTACGGAATATACTATTTTATAATTATACCTCTCTTAATCTTAGTTTTAAGTGTGTAACACTTGTAGAATATTTTATATATTTTAGCAATCAATTTACTTTACTTCAAATCGCAATTTAGTTATTATTATTTTAATTTTAATATTTAATATTTCTTTTTACTTGCTCTTCAGCATTTTAATGATTACCACGATAAAAAGCACAAATATAAATATAAGCAAAAAAATCTACCATACTTCTGATTCATACATACTGTGTCGTGGTCGCATAGGTAGGATTGATGACTGCAAGCGGTTGCGCTGCTGGCTGATTTGTTTTTTTTTTTTTTTTTGTTTTCTGTTGAATTTCGTTTTTCGTCTCTCGTTCCGTAATTAGCAGAAATGAGATGAGCTTGATGTTTTTGATAAGACTGGAGTGGGGGTTGGATATTGTTGATAGCAGATTATGTTAGTCCTGCAATCCATGCCTGATTGGCATTTGGCAGCGGAGTTGCTTGATGAAACAATTCCAATGATTAAATAATGTAGATCTTCGGATTTATTTATTTGTTTTGTTGTTTTCCGTGGGAACATGCAGACCTGAATGGCTAGCATACGTCCCACTTGCAGGCAGATTAGTGTCGGTATGAATGCCAACTTTCGAGCGAGGCAATGGGAAGGGTATTTGTTAACAACCAAAAGCAGTTTGGGAGATTGTCAACTTTTTAATCAACTATTTATTTCATTATCCTTTCGTTCTTTGGAATTTTTGTTTTAGTTTAAGCTTAGTTGAGTCCCAAAACTCCTGATTTAAGCCAAAAGAGGTATATGCATGAAAGGGTTAAGTTAAGTCTGTGAATTTTATTCTATGATTCTACCATTTTGGATAGTCGATATTTCTTTAACACGCACAGTTTTGTTGACCTTAAGTTTGTATCAAAGGCATCACCACACTTAGACTGAGACATTTAGACGGTTGGTAGAGTCCAAATGCTTAGAACACTTCGACACACTTCGTATTTTGTAGGAAGAGGCTGTTGCTATTCAGCAAAACTCGATAAAATAATGAAGCAACTCGCAGAAAACTCTGTTGATGAGTCAGGTCTTATGTTTCATCGTCAGGAATTGCAAGAGCTGCGAAAATTAAATTAATAAATAAAATCACAAATTTTAAGGCTTTTGTTTATATTCAAAAAAATGCATGCCGCCATGAAACAGACCCCAGATGCGTGTTTTCAAATTCAAATAGTTATGAGCTAAAATTTAGCGCGAGCAGAATAATGGGCTTAAGTCGAATTTTTTAATAATAGAATTTTGTTAATAATTTATTTTGAGCATACAAACGAACAATTGAATTTGATGAATTTATTTTAATTTGTGTTTGTGTTTTATCAATAATATTAGCATTGTAATAGATTTGAAAGTATACTTGTTTTACTTGTTACTAGTCACGATGCGGTTTCACAATTTCTATTTTATGTTATCATGTTTTCTCTTTTTATCATGATGGAACTAAGAAATGGAAATCATGTTTTATGAAACTAAATCATGCCTTGAAACTATGTTTTTATAAAAATTGTTAGTAAAGGGTAATTTTTTAGGCGTAATTTTTTTAAAAATCGAATAAAACACTAAAATTTGCAATAAATATTCAACATTTTTATTGTAATCGATATATAGGCCATTTACGGTTTAAAGACAACTTCATGTAAATGTTGTCCGCGGCTCCGTTTTAAATGGTCCATTCGGAAGGTTCAATTTTGCGTCACTTTTTCGAGCATTTCGGCCTGTATTCCACGAATAACGCGTCTTATGTTATCCTGTAAGGCTTAAATCGTGTTCGCCTTGTCCACATAGACTAAGGACATAACCCCACAAGAAATAATCAAGGGGCGTTAAATCGCTCGATCTTGGCGGCCAACTCACGGGGCCATTTCGAGAGATACGAAGCACTGAAACTCACTAAGAAGAAAAAAGCCAGTGTAGAGCCAGTTGGTTTTTGGATAAGATTTCTGAGATATCATTGGAGGGATAAGCACGCAGGCCGAGAAAGATATCCTTGTGGAACTCAAATCTAAAAAAATCCAAAAAGGTTATCTTTCAAGATATCAAAAGTCACCCGTGGGTATTCGACTACAAGATCGTCATTTAAAACTCGTATCTCAGAAGAAAATACCTGAACTTCTTGAAGACCGCCCCTGTCACCATACCACTGGCAACTAATTGCAGAAAGTTTAAATTTTTAGCAAGAGAATTTAACGGCGAAAACTCTGAAAAAAGGCGGTAGTGTTGAAAGTAATTTCTCAACTTTACTGACCATGTAAAGGGTGGGCCAAGTACAAGTTTCTTTTTGAAAATTCAATAAAATCTAAAATTTTTCACTGTATGATGGCTTTATTGGTATGAGCAAACATTCCCGTTAGTTATGGAAAACAAAGTCGTTTAAGTGGATGCCTCGGCTGACTTCGCATTAGCGCATTCTGTCACGTTTCCAACACCTTGTTGATGGTATCGGGTTGAAGCTTGGACGATATTGGCCTTAATGGCTTGAATCGTTTCCGGATTGTTGGCATAACATCGGTCCTTCACGGTTTGCCAAAAAAAAAAAATCAAAAGCGGTCAAATCGATGCTAAGAAGCGGCCAATTTTTCACCCAAAATCGTTGTTCAATTCAAGCTGCTCTAAGACCCAAACTGCGAAGCGATAACGTAGCGGATGATTGTATTTTAATTGATGAGTCACTGTCAATTGGATCTTGTAAGCGAATAAGCTTGGATCCTTGTGCAGAATTCTCCTTCATAGGCTAGTGCGTGAAACGTAGCAATCTTGTCTGTGCGTACCGTATGACGACGGGGACCATGAGTGTTATCCACTAGCATACCAGTCTTACAAACTTTTTGCACAAACTTGCGTACAGGAGGCGTGGTGGGTGCTTTATTTTGACCAAAATTAATTTTTCAAAAATCCACTGTTTGGGCTACACAGCGCTAACTTTGAAAATAAGTTTTCAATATGTCCCAACGCTGTTCAGGAGTAAAGCGACTCATTTCGTGCCGGTGAGGTATGATACCGACTTTCTGTCAAGATTTCGAGCGGGAAATGGCTGTCAATTTCAAAATAACCCATAATCTAAAAAGAAACTACAAGATGGCCGACAATGTACATACACAGCTGCCTTGAGGGAGAGGTCTTTCTTAGGAAGTTATATCGAATTTTAAGGGTAGAAGAGTAGTTACACCCCAAAATTGTAAATATTAAATTTAACTTGATATAGCTTGAGTTGGGGCAGATCCCACTACTGCACCATATTTTTTTGTCAAATCTTAAAGAACAGCCGAATAGGAAAAGGTAACGCTAAGTAATGACAAATATTTTAATTTAATTGATGTTTGCATGCAAAGCAACTATATGAATTTTGTCAATAAAAAAAAACAAGACCTTCCAAAATTTTAATCGAAAAATACAACTTCCATATATGTATGTATGTATTTGGCTTTACACCAAACTTATGCCAACTTATTCCCCTCAACTTTCCCTTCAATTTCAATTCACGTCCCAGAGTCATTCTCCAAAGTTGATGAGTCCATTTCTAAAGTTAGAAAATGTCATTTCGAATTCCAGCCTTCTCTCAGCGCTGTAAATCTACATTTCTCTGTAACATAATCCAAAATCATGCACAAATTCATGTCGTCCCTCACCCATCTGTTCGTTTTCATCATCATCATCATTGAGAGTCCATTTCTATGCCGCTTTTGTCCTTGCCAAGTTAGAAAAGCATCTAAACACATTTGTTTTTTTCTCTCCATACATATTTCTAAATTCAGCAATCTCCCGCTTTTGATTAAGTTTAAATTTATTCACATCCTTAATTAAATTTGCTTGAAATAAAATTACCATTAGACTCTCTGAGTGTATATTTGTTGGGAGGTAAATACACACGACATCATCATCCTGGACTACCAAATATATACTTGTTTTTATCAAGCTAACTGTGTACAAAAATTCCCAACTATCCCAGCTGGTATAAGTCACATACTATATAGAGTAGATACTACCTACTACACGACCCACAAGACCAGACGAAATAAAAAGGCAAATCTATCCACTACTATAGTATATTACCCATCCAGTTCCCGTTCAAAAAAAAAACCCAGCTAGCTACGTGAATGAGAAGAACCGAACAAAAATTATGTGAATAAGGATGTTCTTCTGCGGATCGCAAATTCATTCGTTTCCAGAGTCATTTTTCATGCCAAAGTTCATTTGAGTCTGAGGAGAACTCTAAAACAATGGAACCGCTGAGCTTTGCTTTTGTTGCTGCCGAAACGATATGGCAGCTGTGAACCAAAGGACGAAGGACGATATTCTGCAACTCAGGCGAGTGCATTTAAAGTTGCACCAGCAGTAGTTAGTCTCTCGAACAGCGAAAGTGACTAAAATTGTGGAGATTGCCTTTTTTTTTGTCACAACCAAAAGCGGTTATTTTAACCGAAGGTCACTCACTGGCTGTCAAAAATTTTTACGATTTAATATAAAACACGCACAATTAGAAAATGTTTATAAACTCCATGCTGAGTGGATAAAAAGCATCCTTTCATGTTTCAAAAGACATATATACGGATATATAGCTACACACCTTCCGGTGAAGGTTGAACAGCATTTCCATCATCATTACAACCTAGCTTCCATGTACTTTGCACAATATGAGAAGAAACTTAAAGTTGTATGGACTGCTTGCTGTGTCGTCTGGACAGATTTATTCAAGAAATACAGGATAGCTCTACCTAATAACCAAGCAGTGAGAGGAGTGTGAGTTGTGAAAGTCGTAAACGGTACCTAAACGACACACAACGTCAAAGACTTGAAATGACTTTCATGCTTTGAATTATTTAGTTTGGGAAATTATCGTTTACTTTCGTTTACGGTCAGACAAGGACTAGTTTATGTCCTTGCAAGAGAAATCGACCAAACCGAAACGAACCAAATGGAATACAGTCTGCTGCTGCAGCAGAATACCTACCTTAACCTAACACACAGATGGTGTGTGTTCATTTGGTGGCCATTTCTTAGGGGGCGGCTCTTTCAACTAGAAGTGTTTATTGTATATTGGAACGTAAATGTGTTTTTACTACAACGAGTAATGTTTATAAATAACGTAAAGATGTTATAGGAATATTATTATTATTGGATAATCAATTTGGGAAAACACCAGGTAGTTTCGTATGTGCTCTAAAGTGCAATTTAAATGGGCTTGGATGACTTGGATCATAAACTTTTACCTTCGTAAGAATGAAGGTGTGAATTAATGTTGAGGAAATGTTGGTACTTATCTTCAATTATTTCAGTTGTTAAGTTTAAGAAATTTTTTTTGGTCATAAACGTCTGTCACTGGAAGCGTTTCAAATGCAATTGCACTAAAAACAATTGTGGTAAATAATAAAGGCTGGAAGAAGTCATTGAAGAACAAATTTAAATCCGGCTATCTACCTTCTAGACGCAGAACAAAATGGAACAGCAAAAGGACATCTGTATGTAACATTTTTAAATATAACGTCTACTCAGCTTGTCTGTTGATTATTAATTAGTTTATGGTCGGAAAGGCTTAGATGCGGAAGGCTAGGAGTTGATGGTAATTAGAGTATTTCTAAGCTTTTAGAAACACCTTTTTATTAGGTTCCTTTACCTGTTTAAAGACTTTGTCGAGATGCTATATTGAAACCTTCTGTTCAGCCTTCTGTTTCGCCTGGAGGAAGACATTGTTATGAAGAAGAACGTCTACACTCTGTGGTTTAGATATATGAAATAGCCAAAGTATCCATCATCCATCATCCCGCATACCAATTCCACGTTCGATTCGAAATGAGAGGATACAACATTCTGGTGGGCTCTCACTACGATTACTACAACCTCGATTACGAGAGCTACACCCATGCTGATGCGGCCAATGGGAGCTTTAAAATCGATTAAAAAATGGTGCATGTTAGCCTGATCGAAACTTTTTTCTTTATTAAAAATAGTTTCGAATTTTCAGAGAAAAAGCAACAGTAAATTGATTATAAAAAATTAAAGTTTTGAAAAAAAAAACTTTCGATCAGGCATTAGTTAAATATGTATTAAAAGAGTTGCATAAATTTCAGTTTTAAGAAAACAACGTCTAAAGTTTCACGTTCGACGTACTCTTGCATCAGACGGCCTGACGTTCATTGTAAAGGGTGATTTTTTAGCTGGTTTGGTTTTGGCAACACTGGTTTTGACAGCTGACGTGTGTTTAGTACCTTGTGTCACTGTCAAACAGCTTCAGTTTGGTTTGCAATTTAACCATGGATCGTCTTACAAATGAACAACGCTTGCAAATTATTGAATTTTACTATCAAAATTCGTGCTCGGTTCGAAACGTTCATCGCGCGCTGCTTCCATTTTATGATCGGCATTCTCGACCTTCTGAGCAGTCTATTCGGAAGATTGTGACCAAATTTCGCACCAAATTTACTTTGTTGGACATTAAACCACCAACACGTTTACGTACTGTGCGTATTGAAGAAAATATTGCGGCCGTATCAGCTAGTGTGACAGAAGACCGCGAAATGTCGATTCGGCGCCGTTCCCAGCAGTTAGGCCTTTGTTACAGCACTACGTGGAAAATTTTGCGGAAGGATTTGGGCGTAAAGCCTTTTAAGATACAGCTGGTGCAAGAACTAAAGCCAGCCGACCTACCACAACGCCGAATTTTTGGTCAATGGGCTCTTGGAAAGCTGGCCGAGGATCCGCTTTTTTATCGAAAAATTGTGTTCAGCGATGAGGCTCATTTTTGGTTGAATGGGTACGTCAATAAGCAAAATTGCCGCATTTGGAGTGAAGATCAGCCAGAAGCATTGCAACAGCTACCAATGCATCCCGAAAAAGCCACTGTTTGGTGCGGTTTATGGGCCGGCGGCATTATTGGGCCATATTTCTTCAAAGATGATGCGAATCGCAGCGTTACTGTCAATGGTGAACGCTACCGAGCGATGATAACAAACTTTTTTTGCCCGAAATGGAAGTTCTTGACTTGCATGATATGTGGTTTCAACAAGACGGTGCCACATGCCACACAGCACGCGAAACAATGGCGCAATTGCGAGGCGAGTTTGGTGAACAGTTAATTTCACGTTTCGGGCCGGTCAATTGGCCGCCTAGATCGTGCGATTTGACACCATTAGATTATTTTTTGTGGGGGTATGCCAAGGCTAATGTGTATAGGGACAAGCCCGCTTTGATTGACGCACTGGAAGCCAACATCCATGCATTCATTCGTGAGATACCGGCCGATATGTGTGAAAGAATATGCCAAAATTGGACTCAGCGGATGGGCTACCTGAGACGCAGCCGCGGTCAACATTTGCATGAAATTATCTTTAAACATTAAATTGCAAGGTTCAAACTATCGATGCAAATAAATATTTCATTCATTTTTTCGAATTTTTTGTGTTTTTTTTTTAAAAAAATTCTAAACCTCTTAAAAATACAATAGAAGTAATTAAATACGTTTTTTTTTTTCATTTTCCGAAATTGAACTCAAATAGGACAAAATTGCAGCGGACACGAAGTTATTAAAAGTAACAATTAGAACTTCTTCCAAGAAAGAATTGAAAATTTCAAATCTCAGTCACCATTTATTATTATTTTTTTTTCATTAATAGAACATTTAAGTGGGCAGGAAGCTGCTCTTCTGATGTGAAATTTTAAGAGCAAAACTGCATAAGTTGAGGTAGGTGGTTATTCCTCACCAATTTGTATTTCTCCACTCATTAGGTGTAAAAAATCTTCCAAATAGAAATTATAGGAAATTTATGGAATCAAGAATAAAATTTAGCTTACTTGAAAGTGACTTACTGAATTGTTCAATCTTTTTGCAGTCAAAATATGCACTTTTTGCCTGTAGAAATTAGGCTGAATTCTAAGCAGTACAACCATATAAATTTTTCGTAAGCATAAAATATGATTCGTAGAAACTGCGGCGTGTATAGCTCTTGCTGCGTAAGTTCTTACCACTATAGACCTCTAATATGAACTTGCCGGTCTGGAAAAGCTCTTTACCTACCGTTTTTCTTAAGTCTTCTCTGGCCCTAGGCGAGTATGCTTTATGGAGGTACGTTAAGGTCTGTCAATTCTAAGGCTAAATTATCCGCAGTTTTAAATATGGCCAGAGGTTAAGGCAGAGTTTTTGCTGCTTTCTTGATCGCTTTGAGTCATTATGGTTCATAAGGCGATTTAGGGTCTGTTTTCTTACATACACCTCGGTTGAGTATAATTGTTTCCTTTTCAATTAAACACGTGTCCAAATTATCCTACTCGAATTGCTTGTCACTGGAAGGTTCGGTTTCGAATTTCAGTGGAAAGAAGTTTTGTCTTTTCTACTACTCTCATATCTGAGCAAATTTAAAGGATATGATTTCATATTACCTTAAACAGGGCCAGTGACCAAACGGAACCTAAGATAGGGAAACTTCAATTAGGCAAATCTTCTCTTGTATCTTCGTAACTTAATTAACGCTATTTTGACCATAAAAGCAAATAGCTTCCGTAAGCAGATAGAAAAACGTCGCTTCTAAATGGCATACGACGTAGAATAGTAGACCTAGCACAGTGCCTAGTTGACAGAGTACCACTTCAGGATCATAGAAGATCCCGATTTAGATTTCAGCGAAGTTTCCATCAAATTTATTACTCTCAGCTTTTCTTTACTTCCCTTCCCTTCGCTGAGTGTTGAGTTCGGTCAACTGTTACCAGAGAAAAAAAATATCTGAATAAACTATATCCAAGCAGTCACCAAAGCAGTTTAAAAATTCCAAGTCCTTTCACTTCCATGCTATAAATATAAATGTCATCCACTATCGTCATTCCATTTGAATTTGTTGATTTATCTTAAATTTTTATGTAGCTTCTGACCGTTGACCGTGTTGGGCAGTTGTGCAGATGAGAATTAAAAAAAAATAAAAAAATTAAGAAAAATTTCCAACACCCACACTGACCAAGGACCACAACGCCTACCTAGCCCGGCAGTAGTCATTATCTCAATTGCAATAACTTTTCCCACAAGGCAAAGAAAAAAAAAGCAAAAACCAAAAAGAGATCCTGAATCAAAAGCAGTTCTAGTCCTGGCAGTACAATTTATGTCGAAATGTGGCCATAACCTTGTCCCACCCGCAAGGGTACTTTTCATTGATCTAATACCACTTTGCTAAAACCACAATTGGTAAGGTTAAATGAAAGACAAAAAAAATCGCACAACCACCTTCAACCCCTATTTGCTTACAAGTCGGTTTGCAAAATAAACAAAAAGATATACAAAAAAAAAACTTTGAATACCTACTCCACCTCTAACCACCCGTCTACACTCTTACTTCTTCGTGGTCTTCGCTCAGTTTGTTTTGTTTAGTTCGCATCCGGCAAGGATAAACGTTTACCTCTGATGTCACAGGGATATAAATTAAAATCATTTATTTACGCTTTAGAATCTTTCTAAGATAGTTATCTGTGTGTCGCCTCTTCTGATCTATTTTACCTCTCTCGAAGGAGACTTGAGATAAAATTTATAATAACACAAGTTTTTCGTACTTTATTGAACAATGTCCTTTTAAGATTTTGTTTTTGTACTTTATTCTATTTTCCTTGTTATCTTTGCAGGTGAATCAGGTGTAAGTCGTCCTTACGTCGCTGTATAGTAGGAGTAGAGGTGGTGGTTGGTGCGGAAGAAGAAGCACTTTTAGTCCTGCCGGGTTTTGGATACTCGTTCTCGTCTTTATTTGGTTTTTTTTTAATCTTCGCTACGGATACATATAAAAATTCAACAGCATCCCAAATGTTGGCGTTTCACAACGAGCACATAGCAAGTGAGTATCATCTTCGTCCTTATACATTTTACTACGAGATATGTGTATATTTTTTTTCCCTGTCATTGCCTTTAGTATGGGAGTTTTATACAAATACTTGTAATAATCTTGGAGAAAAAGTTAAAGCAATACGTGTGTGTGTGTTTGTGTGGAATACACTAAGTGATTAGTTTTACTTCTTTTTATTTTTTTTTTGGTTAAAAATTAGGGTAAGTGCTTTTTGTTTGTTGATGAAGTAATGGAAAGCTGACCCCAGGGTATAGGATGATGATGACAATTTCATGTTTGGTCACTTAAATGGGTGAGCGGCGAAGAGGGAGAGAAATAGGATTGGTTGTAGATCGAGGCTTTACCAAAGATCCAAGGTCAAATGGCTTGAGGTGCATTGGAATCCGATTGTACGGGATTACAAATGCATTTCGTCAAATGATGTTGCGAGAGCTGATAATTGTGTCATCAAATTTATAAAGCTCGATGAAGATGGCTCTTTGTGCTTATTTGATGACAGTTAAGTTGGATTAAGTATCACATAATTGGATGGCTAAGCCCAATTGGGTACAATTTAAATGTTAAGTGGTTTATTTTTTGTTGAAAATTCGTCATTCATGAAATAATAAGCATTATTAGTTGAAGACTCCACACTAAATAGTTTAAGGAGCTATGTTGAAAAGATACGCTACTCACTCAACGGGCCCTTGGGGGATCCTGGGTATACCGCTGCCAATTGTCTAAAAGGAACGATGACATGTTCTTCCTTTCATTTCTGTTTTGTTTTAAGTTGGGTACCTGGAATTCGGTAAAGCCGGAAGACTGTTGTGCATACGCTCGAAGTGACCACGTGGATCTATTGGAGTTTGGGACTATATCGATATTTTAGTACGTAGTTTTTAAATTATGCTACCATCAGTCTGCGTTTTATATTCTGCAATTACATGTTAAGGCTGATAAGTCTACTTTTGAAATTTTGATTAGGGCACGATATCAGTATCATCCGTAGCCCCTTAATGGATTTGTTTCTGATAACGAACCTATTCCTATTTCTGGTCTTTTCTTTATCGAGTTTTTCCGATGGTACCAAAACAAACGCTTACCCATAGCCACCTCTCATTCCATTCCATTTATTTCCTGAGGAAATCATCTGCAGAACCAGTTAACTTTGCCAACTTGTCCTTAGCTTCTGACTATCTTATCTGAACTATCTGCATAACTTATCTGTAGACAGTTTCCTATCGCCTTTTAACTCATTAAAATAAAATTTCAATAAGTTCTGACCTAGGCTAGATGCTCTCCTCTCAAAATATCTTAAAATATGCTGTTCAAAATGTTCCCTCTCCTTTTTACCTTTTTTAACCTTGACTCTTCCAAGAAGAATTTCGCAGTGTTTGAAAGACCACTTTAATAACCTCTAAATAACTTTAATCTAATTTAATAAATTATATCTTTATACCCAAACTTTTCGAGATTAGGTACTATTTTGTGCGAGTCCCTTAGCTTATAGTATAAGCCAATTATTTACCCAGCAAACAACGCTTCTTGAAAGGTAGGTCAACCACTACTGAGTCGTGTCCTTCGCTTTCTATCGGAGATGCAGGTAGACCTAACGCAGTTTCGGATCTTGCGAAAATTCTTCTCAATTCATCGGAGAACTCATTTTGCCTGGATACCGGTGTGACGTGAGACTCAGACAAGATTCGCTGTTTTCAGCCTTCTGACCAAATTCAGAGAAAGCTTGATTTCCGGCACTAACTTGGACGAGGTAAAAGGGTTGAGCACCGCTTTAAATGCAGCATGGCTATCACTGCAAGTGGAATGCTTCTAGCTCTCCACCTGTTTTTCACAACATACAACAAGCCATTCCGTTACCTGTGAAAAGTTGGCGTGGTAGTTTAGTCGCAGAAGGATTTCTGGTGTCATTCCATTGGACGGCATATCCATAAGACCGCGTTTCCGTTTGCAAGAAAACTTCTGGAAGAAATGTCTGAGGGTCTGTCCGACAGTGACTTGCAAATGGAAACCGTGAATCAAGTTTGATCGCAACAGTTTATGCATTACTTCTTTTAACTTTTGCGAGTTCAATTAATTGCAGGCTTAAACAAGTCTGCATTGACTCGCGACAGTTCTTATAATAAAAAATGAGTCAAAAAATAGTTCGTGAAGTCAACCTGCTGCATGCATATGTCGTTAACCAATACGCTCGGTCATAGTCCTTTTTTTCTAGCTCGTCGGCCATTTCATTGCCGCTCACGTCCCTGTGTCCCGGAACCCAGCGAAGACATACCTTGTGCTGTGAGCCAAGACCCTTAATCTCTATGCGACAGCGGTAAACCAGCTTGGATTTGATTTCAATAGCATTAATTGCCTTAATGGCCGCTTGACTGTCAATGAAAATAGTAACATCCTTCCGACATTGATACAGTACGGGCCGCTTCCGCGATTGCCAGAACAGAAGCCTGGAAATCACTACATGGATCAGGGAGTCCGAAGGAGTGGTGTATATTCAATTCATCTTTGATTAGACCGGCACCTGTTCCACCATTTTCGATCCGTCTGTGTATATCGATATAGATTTCATTTTCGTGGGTTTATTCATTTTCCAGTCCTTCCTGCTCGGAAAAGGGGCAGGAGAATGGTCTGGCAAAGTCAATGTAAGGCATCATGTAGTCAGAACTAACGTTGTTAATTTCAGAATCTGTGCGTGTCCTACGAGACCTGTGTTCCCGCTGACTATTTGTCTTATTTTCAAGGCGCTCTTTGCAGCTGATTCGTTCAAGTATAGATCCAAAGGTGGCAAATTTAGAATCACTCCAAACCAGTAGTTGGTAACGTTCTCATTGCACTTATTGTCCCTATACATGCTAGTCTCTGTATTTTCGTCAATAACTTAAGATTGGTTGACTTGTCTGCGGCTTGCCACCAGACTATACTGCCATACTGCAATTTTAAGTAAATAACAAAATTTCTTGCGCCATTAATGGCTCTCCCTCGTAAATACGTCAATATGATGCGCAAGCTTTTTGCAAAATATATATTGCAGAATAAATTGAAAGAATTCATATGATAATGTAAAAGGTACTGCAAGAAACTTCTGCATCACTTCCCCGAGTTTACTTGCAAATGGAAGCGCGGCCTAAGACCGGGGTCAAGGGCTGATTCTCGAGCGAAGTTTTCAAAATTCCACAGGTACCACAGCCACCTCTCTTTAAGCGAGAGATGGTTTTTACAGAGCCCGGCGTGCTAGGGAAGGCCCCTGTCCGGCCAAGACAGGCAGCTCTTTGGAGTTTGGCAAAAAAAGTACTAGCCCGTTTCCGCGAAAGCCTGCTTAAGCAACCAACCGAAGCGTATGAGAGGAGTGGTCTAATCATGGTCGTATAGATCAAAAGGACTGTTTTCGGTGATAAGCTGGGTTTACACTACCTATTTAAATAAATATAAATTAGACGTAGACAGCCCAAAGAGCTTAGCTCCTTTAAGCATTCTGTGTGGGAAGATATATTTTTTGACACGAATTGAAGGGACTGTTTAATGCCGATTCCGAACGGCAAAACATTTTTTGAGAAGCTTCTCATGACAGTTCTTACTCTCGGATGTTTGTCAGACTTTCGCAAGATGTAAGCTTTAGACGGATTTTGACATGAGACCCCTCACTTAGAAGTCCTACGCGCCTAACCACTACGCCACTGTACCTAGAGATTTTCTACTTCGTTCTTTCAAAGCTTGCCATTCGTATAAATTTCCATTTACAGCCTTTGCGCTCGCTCTTCGGCTACGCCAGTCGACGATAGACCCCAGTGAGTACACAGTTCCAGAACCGAGAGCATTCGTTGTAGTTTTCTGCATTTTGCTCGACGAGGTAAAGCCTTGAATGACTCGTTTATTTTATCATCTTATCGAGACAGCCTCGAATTCGAACTCAACAATATGGATACACCTAAAAGTCGGTTCTTTCTGGTTCATTGCGTATCTCTCTTTAACTCTAGTTATGTCGGTACTTATTTCTTCATAGTTCCAAAGAACATGGTCCCGTATGTGAACAGCTTTTATTGATCAGTTGCAAAAAAGGCGATCCGGCAAGAGTTTTTGAGCTTGCTAATTTTATGTTATTACTCCAAAGGCTCCAAGTTCTAGGCTCCTGGCTTCAGGCTCCGTCATATTAAGGGGTTACATGGGTTTCACAGCTTCAAAAAATCGAATTTTTTTATTTTCTTATTAATTTCTGTTCTCGAGAATATAATCCTAAATTTTCAAGTCATTCCGAATAAAATTTTCAGGAGATACAGCCTTGGGAAAGTGCACACTCAATTGAATCACGGGGTTTAATTGAGGATATCCAAACTTTAAACGTGTTTTTCTCGAAATTGTGATTTCAAAATCGTTTGTCAAAAGTTCTCGAAAACCATTCAACCGATCTTGATGAAATTTTACACAGGTCTTCGAGATGCAATTCATGAGAACTTGGATGAAGAATTGTTTTTTTTTTCAATCACAACTATTTAAAAACAAAAAAAATTTGAACAAATATTACCAAAATTAGCATATTTTTGTCTGCCAAAAATCCAACTTTTCACTTTTTTTCCCCATCGTCCAAAGTTTATGGTCTTAACTAAAACACGATTTTTTTTTACTTCCGATGATCCTATCACGAGTTCTACTGTTAACTCGGATGCACCTTTTTCAGAGGGATTACCGGAAATGACGTTACACTGACGGAGTTTCTAACACTTCCCTTTGAAAATTTCAGAAATTCTTTTTCAAATGTATATCTTTAAGACAGTAAAAAGTTTGAATAAAGTATTTAATTTTTATATAAAAAAAAAAATTGTTGAAAACAGAACTTTTTTCCCCGAATAAACCCATGTAACCCCTTAAGGTCATTTCAATTTCAACTGATTGAAGCTTTTCAACCACATCTTAGGACAACTTTTATTTCTCAGTAATATTGTTGGCTTCGTGTGTGTCACATCTAATCGTATTATTGCATCTGCAACGTCAAAGACATCTACAAGTGTTGTCACTTCTGAAAGATAACCAAACCAAACACGGACTACATAAACACATCACTCTGGCACAACCGAGTTCTGGCATCTAAATCACTCCGAAGAACTGTGACAAATTTACGGCTGCTCCCTTTGTGTCACCGGATAAATGTTGTTACCAATGTTACAAAAAGGACTTAAATTAACTCCAGAAGCAAACTCAAACTCCAGGCTACATGTTTCTGCATCATTTGGTAATTTCCATTCATTTGCATTAAAACGTAATTAATGCTTAACAGAGACATAGTATATTGTCCATACAAGTGTATGCTACGAACTGGTTGCTACCTTATGCTAAGTAACACAGAGAGTCAATTTGCTGTTTTTCGAATGGGAAATTCTTTCTCGTTTACAACATTATTCCAGAAGAGACCCAGGCCAGGTTCAGATTCAGATTCAGATCCAGAGAGACGTGTATACAACTTTTGTAGAAAAACATCCTCGACAATATTGTAGGTAGACCTGCATATGTGTGGACATTATTATAATATGTGCGAGGATGCGGTTGTGGGCGGTAGTAGTACCTACGCGCGTCTGTATTCTCTCGCATTCGTTGTCCCAGAATTATTTCTTCTTTATATGTTAATTTTAAAGGATTTATGTGAGAGAATGGTAGTCAAACGAAAAGTTAATTACAATTTGGTACTATACTCACACTCACACCCGCTACACACAGTCACACGCAGTATAAGAGGATACTTATTTAATGTATTGTTGATGCAATTGGTGTCCTTAATTTGCGCAAAGAGCGAGCTCACGAACTTTGAATGGCGGCTAGGACGACGACAACGACGAGGACAACAATGCGATGGCGGAGATTGTATGTGGTTATGTGACACTGTAGACTTTGCCGTGCTTAGCTTTGGGCAACAAAAGATGAGGTAATACATGCGTAGGATACTCTGAGAGTTGCGTTAATTTTTAATTGCCAAGAAGGACATCCGGCGAGTTTTGGTTTGTGCATGTTTAGCTATTCACAAAGCAATTAGAAAGTTCGAAGGTTCGCTCAGGGAGAGAGACGAAGCAATAGCCGGGAGACCAGAGTGTTGGCAATAAGTTGTGTACCTAAGTTGGAATATAAATTATGCATTGCTTCTCGACTTCAAGCTGGGTCTGGAAAACAAAATCCGTCTTATGTTTGCCTTCGCTTTATTTGCATAGACGGTTAAATCGACAGCGTAAATTTGATAAAGAGACTTACAGATTGTTGTTTGAGAAGTTTTGTTGAATCTTAAGGGATTTTTCCTCTCAGAACTTTGGTCACTTCACCCTTACTTTAAGGAACACACTTAGGCCGTCTATCTCAAGCCAATCTTTAAGGTATTATTTGAAAAATAAAACCATGTTTGTAGTATTCTTGGCATTTTGCCTATCACTATATCTTGAGTTAATAGCTAAAGCCTTGTAGCCGTACCCTCGACCGATTAAATGTTTTGGATTTCCAAAAGTGCCGTTTTCGAATTTTGGCTACAGTTCAAGATAGACCCAAAGACCCTTCTAGTAAGCGTAATTTTTGACCCTTAAAGTTAGTTGATGTCCCCTCACTCATTGGTTCTTCTTCTACGTCATTGTCACTAGGCTGGAGTGTTGATATTCATTTGAACTTCGTGCCCTAGACTAGGTCGATTTCGTCGCTGAATCTATTTTTCTGGAACACGTCAAAGCAAACGGCGTTAAATATCAGAAAAAATTGGTAAGCTCTTTGACTGATATCCAGATATAGGCAGAACAGGACAAAGTGGTTGTATTCACTTTTTTAGCCAAAAGTAACACTATATGATTTGTTCCTACATAATATGAATAATAAGTCCTTAAGGGTCTTTTATTCCGAGCTGAAAAGAGTTTGTAGCAACTGAACTTTTGGTGGACTAAGGTCGGAGCTCAACTCCACAAAACGTGAACTGCTTCAAATTAATCGGACCTCCAGATTAACATTGTCTTTGAACATTGCGGTGCAAACTGAGCTCTAATTTTTTCGAGCTGAGTCCTTAGATCATTTTATTCGAAAAGCTGCTATCAAAGGAAACATCTTATAACTGCTCTATAGAGCCTTGTTATCAGAAGTTAGCATAGTTTTGCTCCAACTTCATCAACCCCATGCCTATTGATCACAGATCCAAGATATTTTAACTTGTATATTCATCAGTGTCTGTCCTATATTACGCAATATTAACGACTTCAATTTTAGCTAGGAAGTTGAAATTCGAACCATATATGACCTAGGGTCCCGAAATGGTTAAGTGTACATGATTATTTAATACGCCCACTGCCATGCCCACAATCAAGAACCAAAGCATTTTAAACAACAGTTTAAGAGATAAAGTGCAATAACCTTCCCAAGATTCATAGGGATATGGGTGAGGAGTATAACGCAGAAAAGCATCTACATGCAAACTAGTCGTTACTGTTGCCATCACCTCTCCCATAACCTATCACTTTGTGTCAACACCTGAATTCGTCCCGTTAAAACATTCAACATACTCGTTAATTCACAGGGATTTTCATACATTTTATATAGGTACCGAACTCACTGCATCGAGGTACAATAGGACTTCGCCGCTTTTGTGCCATTGAAAGATTTATTCTGTTTGATAAAGAAAATACGCTTACTAAAAGGTTAGAAAAAAGCACGATGCTCAACGCAAACCTGCACCTAGAAAGTAACATTGAAGAACTATTCGAGATTGCCGATTCTGGCTGCGGACAGAAAGTAGAAGAAGAAAAGGCATTGTGGGAAAAGAAGTAGAGCTGGTGCATGAGATAGAAGAGTACCGTTTCGGATCTGCTGGCACTTAGTGAGGTAAAAAAGTAAGGCAGCGGTGCCCTAGATCTGCAGAACGGATATATGCTTATATAGGTAAGTCCCTGTTCCCATACAAAACAGTACACAAGATTACATTCTATGCTGATGGAATGCTAATGGATGCGATCGGCTATATCTACATAACATAAGAAGGAGCATAACAGATTATAAAGTAATTACAGGTGCGGAATTAGGAACAGACCACCAGTTGCTAATAGCATTGACAACGGATTCAGGAAGCCACCAAAACTTAAATATAAACTCTTCGAAACCATGAAGCTAAAAGAGCTACAGAAAGTGGATAAACTAGGACAAACGAGGATAACGACTGATAGAAGAGCCTATGTGAAAAAGAGAAAGCATTTAAGGAAGCAAAGAAGACATCATGGGAAGAATTTGAAAACCTAGTAGAAGAAAGAGCTAAAGAGGAAAATACTAAAAGGGAGGAAGACCCACTGGCAGGCTCTTGTTATTTACTTTGATATCTCTTTTACGACAATGATCGCATGCAGTTTTGCGGGGTTTATGTGTACCCAAAAAGCAAAGGGCGGTAGTGTTCCTATCAACGTTCCACTATATCATCAAAGTTTTGCTTCGTCGTCGGTCGATTTTGAACCTTGTTTTTTTTTAACTAAGTAGTTTAGCATAGGACTTAAGCACTTTGACCCCGTACCTACTTATATTTGGCTATAATGCTACCAAAGGTGAATATAAAATGCTGCGCGAATATATCATTAAAACTGTACGCAGCGATGGATGTAGACGTTAGGCACTTACATTATATTATTAGAAGAACATTCCGCATCTGAAAAGAACTGCCAGCTGAATCCGACCAGTTCTCCAAGAACTAAGGATATAAGACCATAAAATGCTTTGAGCTTGGTAATTTCTTAAATTTAAGTTCTGCATCTGAAGAAGATCCCTCTGGTCCTACACGCGATTTGAACTTTGGCAGGCGGATACTTGGTTAGAATTTTATTCCCAAGCCTTGAATATGGTATTACTCTTATTTAATTTTGTAAAATATGCTTTATTTTTAATTTATTTTATTTAAATAACGCCAAACGAAGTAAAGACAAATTCTAAAAATTTTGCATTATTTCCCTTTCCAAAATCGGACCGCCTGCTGAAAAAGGGTTTAAATCCCACGTAGCGGTCCACTCTGATACTGGTACCAAAGGCGCCTTATTTAGAATTTGGCATTATTGCGTTTCGCAGAACCCTCAAAAGCTCACTCCTCTAGTAGTTCGAACTAATTAAAGTATTTCGCTCCAAATTTCTAAGCCTGGTGAGTTTGTTGCGGTGTCACAACTCAAGGGTTATAGGAACCTACGGTTAAATAAAACAGTCTGTCAAATTCTAGTTCAGCTGTACCTATGACTATACCTCAGTTCTCAGCTTTGCCTGACGAACAAGGTCCTCCACATAATAACGCCTGAATGGCATAATTAAATTTTATAATTGCATTCATCAAAAAGCTTCCCGCCATGGACTGTATGCGGACTAATACTGAAAACTCGTTAATTTCCGTAATAATTTAAATGCGTTAATCCCTGGCTAATACCTTTGAGCCCCAACTCCGTCTTCATTATCCCATCAGTTTATTGTCCAACCGTACAAAATATTAACATTCATAGCTAAACAATCCACAATGGGCTCTAATTGATGTGATAATTACCACACCGAAACACATCACATAAGTTGTTATTAATTAAAGACACTCTCGCACACACACATGTACAAACAACTTAGCCTAATAGCGCTACGTACCTGAGTGAATGACATAGCCGACACAGTGCTCTGTGTAAGCGGATTTCACCTGCTGTTTCAAGTTTAGCATAGGAAGCTTTCTCGTCGCAGTACCATGTCGAAATATAAACAGCTTCCTCGCGCTTTAGAGAATGTCCTTCGTGTGTGCTGCCATTTCCTTGCCTATATTAGCCATTTCGTTCTTATACCCTTTTTTTTGTGTCCTTTTACAATTTTTTTTTACTTTCAGTTTTCTGTTACTTCGACCGATTTCAGTGTTGTTCTTGTCCTAGGAATGAGAGAAAAGCCCTGCTAATGACTTTTAAAGTACTTGCTGCGCAGCCCTAATTGGTCTCTTTACAGGTTTTATGTTTTTCTTTTTTTTTTATACACAATTACTTTGTGACGTATGGGGACATCTGCGGTACGATACATGAGTTGTACCAAAACCAAAACCAAAAAAAAAGGACAATTTATACTCCTTTGTCATTCTATTCTTGCTTTCGTGTTTTCCGGCACCTTTTCTGGTTAATAACAAACAAAAAAAATTTACAAAACTAGAAAATGCAAAGTGGAAAAGTGGCATTTGTCCTATTAAAGTCGCATGAGAGTTTTTTTCGTCCATTTTTTGTCCTGTCCAATTATAAACGAAGTTTGATCGCATACCTATGTTGCTAAAACAATGGAAAGATGTAGACGGCAGGGTTTGAAAAGGGTCATTTGCATTTGTAAGAACTTTTTCTAATGTCCTGCGACGCACTTACTGCTTAGAGTTGGTAAATAATTAACGTACCTCAGACTACTTAGACAATGTCCCTTCCACGAAGCATAAATCCCATAAATTTTCATAAACACCACTGAAAATCATTATCGCAACTAACACAGTTATTTTCCTCTAAGGGAATAAAACACCTCCTATTATTGGACCTAATTTTAATTTGAAACAATCCAACCTCTAACTTTGGTAGCCGTTCATTATGCTCTTCTTTTATAATAACCATAATAAATATCTTTGGCTAAAACCGTATCCATATGTTCGGCGGGTAAATAACCCTTTTTCAACTTTTGGATATTTACATTTGTCCAACCGAGAGGAGTCAAGACCCACACTCTGCAAGAAAAAAAAAAGAGAGTAATCGAGTCTCGAAACTTTATCCTCCGTTCGAACTAGCTGCAACCAGTCATTGGTAAAGCTTAAACTTCGGCCCATGGGTACCATTTAGAATACCACCTCTGGGTGTAGCAATTGTTCTTTTATTAATGTTTGTTCTAAATGGTGAATGATGGTGAAAGGAACGGGGGACGTTTATTCAACTATTGCTATATATTCAATCCAAGAAATTACAACTTTTGTGTCCTTTTAACTGTTGCCCTTAGCAAAAATCAGTCACATACTTGGGCTAAAAGGTCTGTGTAAAGCTCCTTTGGGGTTGAAATACTTTGCATTTAATTATTTTGAGAAACGATTCAGATCGGCCAGCTATGGAATGCAGAAGAACTTACAATTCTGTCTGCATGTTGCATCTGCATGTTTAATGTAAGTCTTCGGATAGTTTCCAATACCCAAGCACGCAAGCGGGAGACGGAAGAGCGGATGTCTTTAGAGACTTTCGCAACCACCGAGCTATCGTCGTAAATTACCATTCTTCGAATCACATTGGCGAGTGTGGCGATGATACCTCTTAAAAGTTATTTTTAAGTCTAAATGTTTCAATTGAATATTTTATTTGAGAACAGCCTATGTCAGTTGTGTGGACTTGAATATTGAGGTTTTGTGGTTTGGAAAGGGAATTTTTTTGATAGACAGTATTTTTTAAACCTGCAATTAGATTCATTCGGTATTGGAGAATGATTTTTTTCTCAGGTGTGAGATGACTTCCAATTATGCAATAGTTTAAGAGATAACAAATGAAACATTTAATGGAGTAAGAGCTCTCCCTCGATTTATCCTTCGCATATGATTTGCAAAGAAAGAGAACAACATTGCCTTCTAAATTCCAAGATTCCAAGATCTAAATCCGGCCTAATTTCGAAAAGAGTAGCCAGCCTTGAACGCAACTTATATCAACAGCTGATAGGTAAAACGCCCGCCACCAACTCACATAGAGGTACAAAGAGAAAGTATCGTAATATTTTACCCAGCTCTCAAAGTTACCTTCTGCCAATTTCCCTAAAGTGAAAATTTGAGAGTGCCAACTTTATTTGTCTTCAATGTGTTAATATCAAAGTAGAGTATAACCATAAGATAAGGGTACAGTTGTATATGCCCCAAAAAGCATTAAGAAGGCGATGGATATCATTGTATTTCATTCTATGAAATTTAGAAAAAAAATATATTTTTTAAAAAACGCACCCAAAACGTAGGCGTGGCAAAAAACTTTATATGACAAACTTATAAAGGAGGGTAGTGCCTACATATCTTCTGAAGGTTATAACACTCTACCGCTCTAACTTTAGCCCTAAAACGGGTTTTTCTAAATTGTGGGTGTAGCAATGGGTGGATTTAAAACTTTTAACACTTTACCATTTCGGGACCCTAGCTCTAAATTTAAGCTTCCTAACATAATTTGAAAGGCCTCAAAAATTGTTACGAATGGACATTGCTAAATAGTCTTAGGTTTCGGTCCTGATCATAAATATACATATATACTTTTATGGGTCTACGATGAATATTAAGGGGTGTTTCAAACTATGTGTCATAATTAATATACCCTTAGGATAGGGAATAAAAAGAACTTACTTGAAGTAAAGACAAATGTGCGTCAAATTCACTTCATCGTAGAGCACAGCTGGTTATAATACTGGGTTCAACGAAACCAAGTAATTTTTACGAAAATATAGGGATATTCAATTTTGGGTTTCGAAAGAAAAACTAAATAAAACACAAACACAGCGATACATTTTTGATGTAAATTTTATTTCATTATAAAGTTTTGAATTTGCCATTAAGTGTAAAAAACAATATCATTGGCGACTATTGGGCCTCGGGAAGATTCGCAGCGACCAGGAGACTTCTGACGCAACAAAGCCATAATTGGTCATGTTGTTGCCCCGTCTTGTTGGAACCGCATATCGACCAAGTCATAATCTTTAATCGCCGGGCAAAAACAAAAAACGGCGAACGACACGTTCAATTGCGTTTTCTAAAAGAAACAGAGTTTATACCTTTCTCTCAAGTTAAAGATGTTACTTAAAACTCATATCCAATTTGTTTGAGTAAGAGGTGAGCAGACAATGTGCTTCCAACGGCAGATTTATCAGTTAACAGATGGAAGTGGCATGCTAGAGTCTTAATCAAGTTTCTTTTGAAATGCTTTAACTTATTGCGGAAAAATATTTAAACAACGAAATGTTAGTTCCCAATTCATTTTTAGAAACAAAAATACTTCGTCTTGATGAGATATTGGTGAAGGAGTTTACCACAAAGGATTGCTTGATTTCCTGTTTTCCCCTTAAGTTGCATTTCAATGAAATCCAATTTGTAATTCCACAAATCAACATAAATATTTTTAAAATCACGAAGACAGTTTTTACAAGTGAATTTTTGCCTCGCAGCCCACTTAAAGAAGGCAATATCTTCGTCCCTAACTTAACTACCAACTGCATTTGCCAAGAAAAAAAATTAAGAGGGAAGTACATTTAAATGACAAACAGTCCAATCTCGCTTGTACCTAAGTCGAAACTCGCGATGTCCAAAAATTGTAATGACAACGAAGAGAGTTTTATGTAGTTCTTTTTAATTAGCATTTGGCCATATTTTATGCATTTTCTTTTTGGCCAGAGTAAGAGCCGAAAAATAAAACACGCAAAGTTTTCCCTTTTCCATTCTTTATATTTTAATTTTTTATTTTGTTTCTCCATGTTTTGTTTATCCATTTAATTCACTTTGTTGAAATGTTTGTTTCATTCCATTTTGACGTACCCCAAAAGGAAAAACTCTCTCTCAAATAATATGGGAAGGGTGACGACTACGGTATTTTTTCCTCAGTCTTAGGTCCCATCCGGTTAAAAAATAAAAGCATTTAATAGACAGACATGATGATAACTTGTATTCCTCCCTGTTTAATTTTTTTAAGCTCTAATTTCAGTTACTTTGGGGAAGTTAATTTAAGGGCAGCTATCTTGAAGTGTGTTTGTTTTTGACCTCATATGGAACCGTTCAATGTGCAAATATCTACTAAGCTACGGGAGGATACTTTTACCTCCTCTCGCATGCAATATACCTACTTGTAACAAAGACGTTTGAAGTGGCTCAGAAATTCCACTCTGCCGACATTCGACATTTATTCTTTCAATGTTATTCCTTCTCCATAATGATTAAGGCACTTTGCCGCCAGTTGTGGGGAAATTCGCCCTCATCCCACACGATATGAATTATTACTGATTCGACCGTAATAGCTCTGTTAAAGGTTTCCACTTACCATGAGGAGATCAGTGTACTTAAACTCAGTTGGATAAGTGTTCTTTAAGTGTGCCTTTACGTACAGAGTACAGTGGTGAGAACAAAAAAGTGCTTGGGGCTTAATAGGAACGCATATGAGATGGGTGGTGCTTTTTGAAGTAATCTAACGCCAAGGAGTTTAGAAAATCGTCTGTGATATGTGATAGAGTTCTGCTATTAAATTTTACTTGAACTAGAATAATAATAGGCCCGCCTTTGTATGCGGTACACAATTTAAAATTTGCGCGGTATCACTCACCATCCTGGAAAAAAGGGCTATTTCCAAACTAATTAGAGAAGAATCGAACTACTTAAGCATTTTAAGCCAAGTGAAGGAAAGGCATAGCTTAGCTTTTTGAAGGACTATTTTCAAGGTTGGGCAAAATAAATCATTCAATTTTGTTTTTGAATTACAATTTTTATTATGTAAAAAAAAAGATTTCGAGAGATGGAAATCTTAATTTGGGCTTTTTTAATTTTTTCTGTTAAGTGGAAGATATGATATCCGTCAAGTGGGTGCCGCTAGTGTTGAAATACATTTGTGCCCGTTTTATCACATTTTCATTGACTTTTCGCAATATTTCCAGTGATAACTGTTCGCATTCGCGTCGAATAATATTCTTTAACCCTTTGATGCCCGAATTATGTACGAGTTGATTAAAAAAAAACTTGTTACTAAATGACAACTTTCAACTTGCAGCAAAACATATGTCAACCTGTTAATCCAATTGGGGCAACCGAACTTTTTACAAGGTGAAAGGTTGGGAGAGGAGAAAAAAATGTAAATTACGATATTTATGTAAATACTTATCATTGAGAAACAGGTTACTGAAAGTAATGTTGCCATATGGCAACAGTGGACATCGAAACGTTAAGGACTGCGATTGTATGAGGCTTGTTGCGATAAGCCCGCGACTTCAAGTAGCCCCAAAGAAGGAAGTCTGGGATAGTGTAATCGGGCGATCACCTCCCGAGTGAACGCCCCACCAGAAACTGGGGCTATGAGTGGATGTAATGCATCTTCGTGCATCACACGCGGCTTAAGTGGAAATCCGCCTCGTCACATATGATGATTTTCGATACAAAATCGTCCTCTTCGTTGTTGAGATTAAGGATGGATTGACTGTTAATTGAACGTGACTGACGGTCAGCAGGCATTGTATATACCCACTCTCGCGCCTACTCCAAATCTATCAGGGAAACCAAGCAGGAGGATTCCAGGGGGCAGCATGCTCCCCCATATTCCATTACCATCACAAAATCATTAGGAGTTATAAGAAAGAAATAAAAAAAATTTGCAGAAGTCATTGAAATAAGACCACATAACTCATGAGGTCTTATTTCCACTTAGAAATGGACCCAAAAACTTCTTTAACTAGCTATACACTTGTTGCGTGCTCTTCATTGCAAATTCTCTACGCTTATCAAAAGAAAAAATTATTTGGTGAGACATAAGTCCCAAATCAAATTTACATTTACGAAAAATGAATTCGGGACTCATGTCTTCGGAACTTATGTCCCCGAGAAAAATAAAGATCGGGTATCAAAGTGAAAGGCGACAATGGACCTTGCTGGTACGTATTTATGCAAGTGAGTAACCACTTGGTAATTTATAGCTAACGGGCAGCTAATCATAACTCTGATTAACGGTTACTCACTGCATAAATCCTCACTTGTTTAGTAAAAATACAATTTAAGTTGATAGATTAAGAGAGCACCCAAAACCAAGTACATCGTTACGTCATGTTTCAACTAGATTTCACCAAAATTGAAAATAAAATTTTCACATGTATTCCTTTGTGGTGACCATCATAACTTCCATAACAACGGTTCACAAGAATTAATTTAAATAAGAAATATGCAGTATTTTAATAGTTAATTTTTTATTTAAAATATACAAAATAGCGGCCTCAGACAATTCACTTTCGAAATTACCGAAAAAGCCATAGCCAAAGTAAATTTTTTATAAAAATCGAAGTTATTAAAATTAAAAATTGGTAAGGCACCAATTTCAATCAAATCCACCGCGCGTTTTTTAAATGATAGTGGTCACCAACCTTAAAAAAAACATATTTTCGAGTAAAACGCTTTTAAAATTGTACATGCAACCCACTCGAGTGAAATAGTTGAATAACTCAAAAGTTATTCGTCGGATTCTTTTGAAATTTTCAGAGAATGTTTCAAGATATTACTTTTAGAAAATGCAAGAAAACAAAATCGTTTTCTTTAAAAAAAAATCGGACTGCCGCTAACCCCTTACCACTGGGTTACTCTTAACAGGAAATTCCATATATCTTATCCCGATCAAGGCCCTTATCTCAATCAGGGCAACTTCAAGCTCTTCAATGAATATAGGGATATTTTGGGCCAGGGCCCGCCCTTCCGGTTTAGAATCACGCTCATCTGGGTTCACATAGAAACAAAGACAAGTTGGCCAAAATTGAGGTAACCTAATCCAATAAGATTTTTTTATCATGCCAGTATAGATTCAGTATCTTCTTGGCATCGTTTCTGAAGGGTTGTGTAACCTTTTTGGTCTGTCCAAGACCTGTAATGCTTTCCCAATAGAGATGCATATTTTGTGTTCCCATCATTTTTATTTCAGACTAATAGGTGATTTGATTATTGGACAGAAAAGCTCGCGTCCTACTAAGGTGGTCTCCGAGCTTTTCCTAGCCAATTCGGCAGCTTTTTCATTTCCGTCGAATCTTTCGTGTACGGGAACCCAACAGATTTTGGTTTTGTTCCTGTTACTGAGTGAAGGGTTTGAAAGCAGTGTAGTACTGATTTTAAGTCAATAATTGGCGAGCCAAGGGTTTTTATGGCTGTTTGACTATGGCTTCAGAGCTTTCCTTCAATTTGCATCATCTAATTGGTGCTTTCTACCCTAAATGTGATTCGCTCTTGAAATCAAATCGAAGACTCTTCAGGTTTTTGTAAATTTCCTCCTATTTGTCCCTTCGACCTTTGATGACCTAATATCGATGGGGCTTAAAATGAACAAGAATTATCTACTCCTCTCTTCGTGTTGTTAACACCCAATGTTCAACACACCATAGAGCAGGTTGACGCGGTAAAATCTCTATAATCTCATTCCCCAACGATCCGTATTTATTTAACTAGCACTACACAGTGAAGCTATTTATAGAGTAACCAACGTCAATAAATGCATATACATATATTTAACTACTTCCTATCCAAAAACACTTGTAATACTAATTTCAAATTGATGACCCGTACCGTGCAAATCCAAACTACTAACCTAATCACACCTAAGTGTACCGATTTTTCAAGGATAAATTACTCAAATTGAGTGCTTCTCATATTTGCAGAGTAAATAATGCTTATAGGAAAGGCCGCCCAAAGTCCTTCAATATATTCACAAATCCTCCCCCTCACCCTCACCACACTGTAACGACTTACTTAACCTCCCATAAATTATTTTCCATTTCAGGTTGCGCTTTCTTGACGTACTTCAGTCCGGAAAGTACGGCTCAAACGGCATCACATGACAAACAGGCATTACCCGGGGTAAGTACACTAAAGGCGCAACAATGCAATTCATAATTTTTGTCGTCATCGTCGTTGTCGTGGTCGTAGTATCACATTTCATGTTGCATTAAAAAAGAAAATTACAAATCAAAAAAATATCTAAATGTACATTATATCTTTATATCTTCTATAAGACGTCCGTCGGTCTGTCTGATGATTGTTGTTTAACGCTCTGAATTTTGTTGCACTTGAGATATTTGCTAAATTTAACTTCTATCTATTCTTCATTGTTTTTAGATATAATTTACTGTATCTATCTTTATGTGTCTGTATATGTGTTGTAATTTTTTGTTTGTTTTAAATATTGTTAAGGTAACTTTTTAAGTGGAATAGTTTTCCAGAATACACTTTACTCAAACAATCATTAATAGGTACTCTTCGGAGCGACACTCACTCTCAGTTCGAAATTGGGTAAAGGATACTCGTATATGGAGGAAGGGGTGCAGGTTTGGTAACACAGTCACAGTTCGAAAGTTCAGCTATTCATTAAAATGGTTCTTTGTGCAGTTCAAAGGAATGAACATACATATATATATATATAGTTCGACAAGAATGAAGAAGAAGAAGACGAAAACTCTAACTCAACACTGAGAAACTTTGAACATTAAAAACTCAACAAGTTCATATAACATATAGGAGACGATATGTGTATGTGCGTGTGCTGCTTGTATGTGTGTCTCCTGAATGCGCTGTGATTTATAGTTCAAGTTAAGTGTTGTAATATGCAACTGGGTACGTTTATTATTATTTTTTTTTTCTTTTTGTTGTTTTATCATATATTCCTTACACTCACTTTACAACGCTGGTTCGTGTAGCTGTTGCAAATAGTAATAATAACAATAAAATGTAATAAACGCACTGAGTGCGCTTAAAGCTGTCTGTTATTGCATGGTTTGTATGAGGGGCTTATTGTGTATGTTATGCTACCAACATTACAATGTAGGGTGGCTTGCAGCAGCACTGGCATCGCAGTTGCGTGAATTGCAACAACTATTCGTATATTTCGCAGTCGATTAGGGATATAAGAAAATTTATGAACATTATTAATGGTTGTTTCCGAATTGTTGAATTGTTTGATGGTGTTCAAGTTGGCAGTGGCATTTTATTGCTCAGTTGAAAAATTATTTTCATAATAGTTTGTGGGATGTAAGGATTTATAGATAATTTTTTTTTATATATTTTTGTGAGCGATTGTTGGTTTTGCACATTACCTGTCGGAAGCAATAAAAATTACACGCACGCATGACAAAAGAAAATAAATTTTTTTTATTGAGCGATTTGAAAGCAATTAGATACACGCCTTGGATTTGAAAAGGATTCCCAGTCAAAGTAGCGTGACTTATTTTTCACCTCAAGTCAGTTTATGGATCCCATATTGACTTATGTGAAAGATTTGTTTTGAGACAATTTCTATTGTTGAAGAGGAAGCAGAAGTCTCGATTTGTTGAGTCCTAGTTTGTTTAAAGACTATTTTTTAATCTTTAATTTACCAGATTAAAACTTCTATGATAAACCTTGATAATTAAAAAAGACGGCTAAGAGCATGCACTGAACGGCAAGTGGCAAAAACCTTAGCTTAATGGGGAAATTTCGAGGGATTAATTATGAAAATCTCCTGCTCAAGTGGTTTTCGCCGCAGTGGAATGTTTTAACATTCACAGAATTTTATTCGTTTTAAACATAAGAGAAGATTCTCCAACTTCACTCTCCAGTTTTTCGGTAACGTAGGTATTTATTTTTGAAATAATTACAGCTATGAACTCCTGAAATTAATATTGCCATATTAATTTGTTACATGTTTATTTCTTGCCGCTCAGCACTGCACCAAAAAAATAGAACAGAATTTAAAGCTAAGCGACGCTGTTCTGCCGCTTAGAAACGTCGCTCGCCGCTGGGCGACTGTGTGGCATAAATCATACAATTTTATACGTGTTGTATATTTCTGTTTCCGCTACATTATCAAGGACCACTCAATGTAAATCCACATTAAACCACAAAATATTTTAATAGTAGCTAAAGATCGGCTTAAATCGGCCAAAAATACGATCAATACAAACTTATACAGTCTCCAAGTATACTTGACATTATTAAATAATAAATAACTTTAATAACATTTAAAATCACATAAGCTTCTATTTAATTAGCAATGAACAAACACTTTCACCGTCAAAAGAGAAATGATCATCAAGTTTATACGGAGCTCCTAAAACTGTGCGTCCTATAAACGCTGACGCTGGGCAGTTTTCAAACACCTTTTGATATTAATATTTTCTTATTGATGGAATTTATTATTAATTGATATTGACACAAAAAAAAAATATTTGGGTGAACGGCGAAAAGCTAATTAAGATTATTAGGTTATAAACGAAATACATGGTATTTAATTACAAACTTGGGAATCACGGATTTCGATAATTTTTTAATTTGTGGTAGGGTAGCATCCCCTGAGTAACAGGCGCGCTTCTGATAGTAACTAAATATAAATTATTTTTACATTGCTTTTAACACAAGCGTCGTAACTCAACGGAAAAGTGCTCAACTAGCTGATCGCTGTACAAGATCACCCGGACCTTAAAATAGGACATGAACAAATTAGAAAATTCTGGTTTTACTTATTTTCTTATAATTGCGATAGTAAGCGTAGCTCATAAGAATACTCTGCTTGTAGAATTAAAAGCAATAAGCTTTGGGCTTTAAAACGGTGTTTATCGATAGGGCAATTATTCACAAAGATATTGCACTTACCACAAAAAGTGCTTTAGTACTCCCATAAATCGAAGTAATAGCTATACAGTCGTCTGGCAAGCATTTGCAACCACTGGAACCATGCCATTCGATTATTTTAAACCACTTATATATGTAATCTAAAACATACTAAAATTGTAGCCATGTAAAAACAAGTTTTTTTTCGTTAATTTTTGGCAATATCAAAAATCCGGTGCAATGCCTACCAGACCGTTATTTTCTTGCTTTGTACGTCCAAAATTACTAGTCAAAAAAAATTGTATCCTTGTAAAAACACGTTACTTAAATCGTTCACTAGCTTTCCTACCGCTAAGGTCACAATCCTAAATTTATTAGTCTTTCCAACCACACTCTTCTTCTTAAAAAAATTTTTGACTCAGTTTTACTTTTATTCATGTGCGATCAGAAGGATTAATAACTTTCGGTGCGATCGCAAGCAAGCAGTTGCTGCTGGTTGTTTGGTATCCGAGATTGTTGAATTTAAAATGGGCGTTGCACGGGGTTCATTATTAGGTCCATTACTTTTCAGCATTATTATTAACGACATTGTGAATTGGACTATACAGAACAAATTAACTCTTTACGCAAAAAATTCACAGAGTATAATAATTTGCATGAAGTGTCTTGGCGAATTTTAGAGCAAATGGACAAACATGTGTTCATTATTTACGATCATGTAAATAAGTTGGATTGGTGAAATGTATGGATGTATTAGACGTTTGTGGAAAATATCTTTGTATTTGCCAAAATCTGCAAGGTAGACTCCGATTACAACACTCATACCGCCATATATAACTTACGGTGCTCCACTGTACGGTGGAATGTAGCATATAACTCTCGCATTCGGTGTGTTCATTTCTTAAGAAGGTTCGAATGAATGAATAAATGAAATGAAATTTGCAGAGTATCTTATTTTTCTTACTGGCTTACACCATTTTAGCTCTGAGTTATAGGTGACGATTTCGTTAAAAACAAACTCTATATAGAAAGTACAAAACCCCAGGGCCCAGGTCATTTGCATTTCTTAGAACCGCTCGCGTCCACCATTCCATCTCCAGTATCTTCATTAAGCGAATGTCTGAAATCATTCCCTGCTGTTTGCAAATAAGAATGTGGCAAACGTTCTGTTTTTGTATAATTTTCTAATTATAGAACATTTGAAATTTTCACAATATAACGTTGAAGTACCGAAAAATTCATTAAATCGCCCCCAAACACCCCACAATTTGCCGGAAAGGGTGTTGTGCCGATTGTTTGCTCTCACTTCCTCTTGTTCTGTGTTGTGTTTTTTTTTTTGTTTTGGCCGAACATGGGGTATAGTTCCGCCTGACCAGAGGATCATCAGTGGCACGCAACTTTGGAATCTGGTAATGGTACTCAACCATGAATGCAATGCAACTGCTGCTACCACTGCCCAATCTGATGGCTGTTGGCTGAGTTGGCATGGTAAACGTTGTTCTCCTTAATGAAAAATGTTTACATTACGAATTTTTCTCATTCGGCGTGTTATTATTGCTCCTTCTTCTCCATATTTATTTTTCTTCTTCTTTTTGTTTTGTGTTAATTCGTTTTGTTTTCCTCTCGGCGGATATGTTTTTTTTTTTTGTGTTCGCCCCAGTATCTGAACCAAGTAGCTATCTACCCGGCCGGCTTGGTTTCGGTCTGTAAATCCGAGGCGAATCTGAAATAATATTTCAAAATAAATTGACGAGAGGAATACGTTATGATATTTATTTTTTTGGGAACAAAAGGGCGCTGAATGCATCCGTGAAGTGAAGCTCTGGTGTATCTGAGGTTATTGCCGAATATAATGGCAATTATGTCGAAGGAATAAAAGTGCAATCCGACAGAGCGCAAATATAAATAATAAGGGAAATGAAGAAAAATAAAGCAAATAAGAAAATACAATGTACAAATGGTCGGATTGCAGCTGCGAATGGCAATTTTTTTGCTGAAAATGTATAATAATGAACATTGGGAAAAGCTCTCATATCCAGACAAAGGTATTTTATTTATAAATGATGTGTAAACATGGAATGGAATGAATGTTGGGAAGATGATTGTTTTCTTTTCGTTTTTCGTTGGACGTTGGTAGATATAATGTATTGTCGTAATTATCGAACCTAATTGGATATTCAGCAATTTAAAGAAAATGTCGATTTATTCATGCTGATCAGGGCTAGAGAAAGCACTCATGGCATTGGAAATGTTCGACGATTTTTAGACCGAGCTTGCTTTCCTTATGAGAAGGATGAAATCGTCGAGTTTGTCTCAACTGTTACTAAAAGGCAGCTATAAAAGGAAATATCTAGGAATAGTCCTCGTAAATCAGCAACTTTGTACCAAGTTCGTCGACCAAATAGTAAGCTGTCTGAAAAAGAATCTTCACAGAACATCGAATGGAGGAGGAGACACCGCAAACTCTATAAGTTGTACAAAGATGTGGATGTAGTTAAAAAATACCCAGAACACGTCGACTACATTGACTCGGCCACATAGAGCAAATGCTGGAATCTTCAAATTCCTCCCCCAAGTTCACTTTCTGCTCGTGTAGGGTTGCATTTTCCCAGACATGGGGTTCCACGAATATGCAGTGAAATCTCTTATAAGCGGACACTGATGGTACCAAAAAATTAGTCCGCTTATGAGAGGTTCCCGGTTATGAGAAACTGAACTAAATTAAGGACATTATAAAACAAAGTCCTTAATTTAGATGAGCTACAGTCGGACCGGGTCAAACATTGTTATACCCAATCATTATTATATGTATAGGGAACGTACCTACCCGAGAAAGGTGTTCAAAACAACTTCGTATGGATGCAATTTTATTTCGAATTGTATCTACACTAACCATTTCGGACTCTAAAACGTCAAAACCTACAAAAATAAAAACCGCCGACGGGTATTCAAAATTTTGCACGGACTGTCCAGACACATAAAGTTAGCGCATGGATTTTTCGAACGCGTTTGGTACACGCCATTTTGATCACATTTCAGCATTTGTCTCAAGATTTGGAAAACCTTTGAAGATCACCATCAGTCAAGGTAGTCAATTCGAATCATAATTGTTCATAATTGTTCAATTGCACTCCAAGCTATTTTTCAAAGTTGCTTGGAGTGCATAGAATTCACACGTCACCTTTTCACCCGCAAGTCAACGGCTTGGTGGAACGGTTTCATCGTTAGCTGAATAGTTCTCTCAAGACAATACGCAATACTGTGTATTGGAGCTCAGAACTTTCAATCAACCTCTGGGGTATTCGGTACGCGATCAAAAAAGAACTTAACTGCTTCGCTACAGAGTTACTTTGTGGCCAAAACCTCAGGCTTCCAATAGAGATTTTCGTGAAAAACGCCATGCAAGTCAGGTCACTGGACGTTCTCATCGAAAATTTACGCAACATTATGAGCAACGACATAGCTAAGCAAATGCGAAGAAGTCAACAAGACATTTTTGTGCCCAAAAAACCTCCAGGACTGCGAAAACGGTTTTTCGGACAAAGTTAAAATTGGCCTTAAAGCGCCTTACGAAGGTCCATACAAAGTCATTCGAAGCATGATAAAATCTTTCATATTCGTAGTAAGCAACAGAAATGACTCAATATCAACCGACAGACTAAAACCTGCCTACGATATTTTGTGATAGTCTGAAAAGGATATTCACCGAGGTTGGTCGATTTAGGAAGCGTGATGTAGAGGAAAAATCGAACACAAAAGTTGGTAGATATAAGTTATTAGACAAAATTAAGCGAAAATTGATCGACTGCTCTACCGTGAATGCGTTCATTGTTTTTAGTACGCCAGACGCAACTTTGAGAAGAGCTTTTCATTCCATGGTACTGCTCCAGTAAGGCTTCAACACATCTTGCAGAGTTCTTGAGGTTCACCCTCTTAGTTTTGATGTCTGCAGCTCACGAATCAGTTGTGATTTAACCCACCTTTGAAGAAACAGCAAAAGTGTTCCACCGTCATCCTACACAATACAACGTAAGGAAGGAACCACAGCAGAGGCCACAACATCGGCTTATTCCCCCTCTAAAGAGTATCACAATGCGTTTACAAGGACATAAGTGCGACGATAAGGAGATTGCTCTCTTTCGCTAACCCAACTTACCGAATCTAACCTAACGCACTTCACGGTGAAGGCAGATTATAGATAGACGACTCTGCAGAATTCTGTCATCTCAAGAAGAATTGGTCATCAAACAACATATCATAGGGGCCTGGGCCCGTCACCCACTGCCGCAGCTGCGAAAAGGCCTCTTAGTGGTTGTCTGGCGTTAGGTAGCGGTAGACAGATTTAGGGAAGCCATTATTTGATGACCTCTCGACACCGGGTTCAACAACATCACCGATTTTCTTAGTTCTATCGGGTGGTTTAGGGATCTGCCTCCTTAATTCACTGTAAACTAGTTTTTACTTACACGTCTTATGAGAAGTCGCATCAAAGGGACGCTACAGCTCTAAATTAGGGGATTTTTGGACTGAAAGAAATCACCCATTTTACCTACCTATATCCAAAATTTGCTAATGACTTCAAAGTGACTTCAATAGATTCAAAGTCGACATTTTCGCGGAAGCATAATCGTGGAAGAAAATGATTTCCTTGTCATTTGTGAATCAAGAAGTTAATAAGGTTTATTTTTTAAACTAAAATGAAAATTAAATCAACATTCAATTGAATTGAATTGTACCCTCAAAATGTATGCTGTTTGTAAGACTTCATGGAATACATTCGAGGCAACGGTAGGGCTCCCCCACCTTCAAAATCCAGCCGCGTCACTATCTGGCTTGCGAAAGTGTTTGCTGGCGTGGCTGGAAAAATCTTAACACTTTCCCTACTTAGACGTCGCTGCGCGTTGTTCATGTACCACATCATTAAAACAGCAGCGCGCACAACAATATGTAGGTATTATTGGCCATCGCTCACTGCGCTCCCAGTCCGCTTGTTAGAGAATGTTCGAAAATACAAAATCAAAAAAAAAATACATAAAATATTCTGTGCCATCTCGCGTAAATAGTAAAGAGATATTCGGGCGGGAGAGGATATTCAATCGAATTCAAGAACACTGAACGAGGGAGGCAAGAGAGTGGGTGAGTTCACCCAATACACACTTGGGTGCTGGTAGTCATACACCACATGTAGTGCGCCCCGTCCGAGAAGAAAATCCAGAAATTCCGAAAAAATTTAGTTAGTATTCTCTTTAGCTTTGCCTCATTGGAATTAGCGCGCGTTCTGCAAAACAATCGTGAAACCTTTCAATACGTCTATCTATCTATCTACATATATGCGGCGCCGTGTATCTCTCTATAGTAGTTTTTCGTGACCATTCGCAGTTCTAACACCCGAGCAATTTATATACCATCCGCTATCTATCGATTCGAACGCATTTCGTGTAATTAGTTTCGAATAGAAGTAGTAATTACGGGATTAATCGAAGCACCTGATACACCCCAGGTGCAGCGCAAAGTTCCTTTAATGTGCATTTGGCTCCCTCAGTGCACCCCTCGTTGGAGTTGATTCTTCTTTTTTTCGCATTTACTACTTTCTGCAGCTAAGCACTTTAGCCCAGAGTCGGAGTAAGAGTCAGAATCATAGGAGACCTGGTTGGAAGCAAGGCGTTCTTAGCTAAAAAAAAAAACATCGCTCCGGTGCGGGTAGTAGGTACCTAGTTAGCTTTGGGTTGGTGTTTCTTTTTTTTAAGTAAATTGCATCTGAAACTCGTGTAGGTATCATTTGTGTATGTGGTGCAGTTCGGCGACAAGCACGAGTTCGACGTACGAGTTTATTTCCCACCCCACCCTATCGCCCTGAAGGTCCTTTATTTGTGTCTTATTTTATGCTCACGTCGGTTGCCTTTTCCGGTTATAGGTACGTGCTGTAGTTAGTTGGAGTGACGAGTTGGAACAGATATAAAACGAAAGAAATATATAGAAAGTGTCATACAGGTGGTTTATTTGACAGTGTTTTTGTAAGTGATTTTTGATTTCCAAAAAGTGGACTTCAATTTAACAAATAATTTAATCTGGACATTTTGTTTTATTGAAGTGTTAACGTTGCTTTTGCATAATTTTTAAGAGAATAACCTACCTTCAACATTTAACGAATTTCAACAATGGAGAGCCCTTCCGATATGTTCCTGATGCCAGAGTATTTAAATTATCAAGACTGTTTATGGGTAAATATTTTATTTTAAAAATTATATTTAAAATGACTGCAGCACCGCTAATCGAAGTATGAGAAGTTTCTCATATTTTACTTTCGGCGTTGGCGTTGTAGGTTGATCCCTTTTTTTCGAACCAAAACCTTAACTTGGAGTACACGTTGGTTAGAGTATCTAAACTTTAGGCTGCGATTATTTTGCTATATTGCATGGAAAACTTATTACGGTACTTGACGATTATAAGAAACCTAAACAAAATCAAAAATATTTCAAATTAAAAGAAACTTATAAAATTGGGAGAACAAGCAGCAATCGGAAGAGGAAAAAGAATGTGATCAAATTTCTATACCAATGCCGCCAACTAAGGCCGAAGCTTGGAGAACTTTTTTTTTTTCAATGGTTTATTTGAACAGCGATGAGGAATATGACAGCTACCTGGAACAAATTGAGAATTTTCGTTTCTAACCACCATTGACCGATATTTGGAAGAAGCTTACGTTTCAATTATTTTATAACTTTTCTTTATTTTATACATAGCTACTTAAAATCTGTTGGAGTAACTGCAGTATACCAATTTTTTTTTTTTTTATATATAATCTTTTTTCTGAAAGAATATTTTTTATAAAAAACTTCTATTTCTTATATCCGTGTTTTTCTTATTAGAAAATTTGTTCTTATATCCGTGTTTAGGATATAAGAAACACACGCTTAAAAGTAACATAAATATTGTGGCATTTTGAAATTTTTTATAAGTGTCATTTACTGTCATTTATATGAGATGCCACACAAGAACTAGTTCAGGTCCAAACTGACTTTGTTGTGGCACCCCAATAGCTGGCTGCGACGATTATTTTGTTGGATCAACAAAATGTTACAAAAATTACAAGTGTAGACAGTTTGTAGACAGTTAAAATATGTAACACATAAGTGGTGGGCGTGTTTGGGGAACACCTTTTCGCTGCCTTCGTTTATGACTGTTTTGGCCGGAATGAAGACAGCATTTAGCACATGTGGCATCGATCATTTACATAAAAAACATATTATAACAAAAACTATTTTATCAATGTTAGAGTTTCTACTAAAAGGTTTAAATATTTACTAATGCACCATTTAAATACTCCTTAATATTACTGAAATGTGTTTTAGCAAATTTTAATTCTTCTTGATTCTGCTTCCACATTTTTTACAACGTATAAGCTTCAAAAAAAATTATATAGGATTAGATCGCTGTCAAATATTTTGCAAGCGAAAACAGGCAGAAATGGCAATTATATGACCATTTGGCATGCAGTCTCATCTTACCTTAAGAATCATCGCGATGTGAAATTTTCTTGTAATCTCATGTAACTAAGTAGATTTTTAGTTTTGGTAAATGGTTTTTACTCAATATACTAGTAATTAGTTCTTACTTTGAAAAAATATAAAATAATAAGTAAATATAAACTGTAGTAAGTATTTTTTTTTTTTTGTTATTGCAAAATTTGTATTGTTTTAACAAAATTAGGTTCCGGTATAAATTGATATTTTGCAACTACTTTTTTTTTCCTATTTCTAAAATAGGTTCATTTTTTTTTAATTTTCTCAAGATTCCTAAAATTGGAGTTATCCGGTCAGTACTGTGGGTGCTTCGATTACTACTATTTCTTGCGCCACCTAGCTTCGATGTAAAGTGGCAACGCTGCTCCCAACTTCATGTCTTTCGTTTACACGAATTTACAGTTCACAGTTAGGAAATTCGAAAAAGAATATTGCGGCCATTTTCATTAATTTGTTTTGTCAAAGGGCACGGTGGCCAATTTGGTCATTACTTGTTCACTTGGTCACATTGTTATTTTTATTCCATGTGGTAATTTTTTCTATGAAATGAAAACAAGGAAAAAGTCGAATCCACCAATTTGCCAGAATGTCTGCTAAAGTTTTATGGTAAAACTTTAGACCTATTGAACTAATGTTTTCAATATTGAAATTAAAAAATACTTCACTACTTTACACTAGTGACTCTCGATTGCATGTTCGAAGGATATTTCTTGTTCTTAAGATAGTTTTGATCATACGTCAAATGATTTCTTACTTAAACCCCGAAGAGGTCTCCTTTTTCACTGGGATATTGGACAAAAATCGAAATTTTCCCGAGTTCCATTTTCAATTACTTCGTTCGTATGTTAAGTTGGAGAGGTGTACCTATTTTTTTAGGAATTCCTGTTCGCCTAGACAATTTATAAATGAGAATTTTTAACTCAATTAATGTATTGGGCCTAATATTTCAAAATCTCTCCAATTCTTGTAAAGCTGTTTTTGTTTACAATGTATATCGAGTCTTTTGTTATTTGACCCACAAATTACAGAAAATTTTACAATTCAAAATTCAGCCCAATTCAAATCACACTCTTTTCTTCACTGCCGCTCAGTTGAAACAAAACTTAACGACAGGAGAGCACCAGCAGTGTCAGAGATCAGAATTCAGAAGGTCATCAGTTTGGTGTCAGTTCTTGTCTTGTGCAGTGCGCAATTAGTCTTAGTTTATTCGTCGCCGTGTGCTTTTTTTTGTGATTTCTTTGGGTTTGCGTTTGATATATGATCTCTTTTGCTCTCTCTAAGGTTTAGAAATAAAATCGAATATGTTATATTTGTCTCCCTTTTTCTTTCCCATGCAAAATCAAAGTAAATGTAAATCAAATGTGTGTCTGAAAAGTGAAGGGATTACAAAATGAGAAGTGAAGAAAGCTTTCAAATATTTAATGTGTGTTTCTTTTTGATTTTAATTTTTTTTACCGGTATTGCTTGGCCGTCGTCTTTCGTGTTAAATATTACAAAATTTAATTTATTGTGATCGCTTTTCCTTTGGCCCTATCTTCCCTATTCCACGTTAAAGTGATGTAAGCTGTAGTGATTTTTCAGCTTCAGTTTGCCTTGTAAATAATAAAATGAAGGTAACATTTATTCATCGACTTGGTTTGTTGGCCTTAAATTGTCAACATACGAATTGTCGACATACGATGCTAAATAGAATAATATGGTGAGTAAAATTGTTAGCAAACAAAACGACAGCCATTTTAGTATGAAACTCCCCGTGTTGTTAGAAAAGTAAGAAATGATACCTGGACGTTTGAGCATGTAATATTAAATAACGTCTAGGGCTTAAACTCGCAAAATCTAAACCATATAGATATGATATTTCACTTGGTAATGGGAAACAATGGGCATTTTTTTCTTATTCTAATTTTTTTCATAGTTTTTGGTTTATGGAAGTCTATCCCTTATAGCTTAATTGTTCCAAAATCAACCATAAAGAGACGTTACGATCCTTTTCTGTCATTTTTATTTCACGACTGAAAGGGCGAATTGTTGTTAAAAGAAAAAAAGTTGTGAAAGTGTTTGCAAAGGCTTTTTGCTCAAATCCACGTAAAAATTCTTACCTCTTGCAAAAGTCTGACATATATTCAAAAGTAAGCAACTGTCATGAGAAGCTTCGAAATAATTATTAAATTGTAGATCTCTTCGTGTCATGAATTGATCTGCGCATGAACAATGGGAATTTAGATTATAGGCAACATACCTCAACATATTTAATCGAAAAAAACAGTTTTCAAAAAGTTGGCCAATTCAACAAAGTGCACTTTATGTTTTATTTCTAAAAAAAATTTCCCGAAACGAAGCATTTAGCTTTAACCGAAAACTCTTAGAACGCTTTTTACCTGCCTCAAAAGTAATGTATATAAATGAATGTTATGTCGTTGGAAACGTATTGTGGAGAAGAAGTGCACAATACGATTTTCAAATTTATAGGATTTTTTTTATGTTTGAGGGAAGGTGCAGAATCTTCCATGAGACATTATGAGGTCCGGCTGCTCGTGCTCATAATAGTGTGAGATTCTTATTCACTTAAATACGTTTATACCACAACTATGCTAATTCGTAGCATTTTATTCTTTGTAGTCGGCGCACAAGATTTCTCTAGTCTATAATTTCTTATACAGCGTCATTGCAATGGCCAGGAAGGCGAGTGCGTTATGTACGCGTGCAATTTCATGTTTCATCTTCTACGGTTTTTCCGAAATACCACGGCTCATTTAGGATTTTTCTTCGAACTTTATTTTGGAAAGTCAGTAAAACTGAGTTAACATTACTTGCTTTAGTACAACCACAAAGTCTTATACCATATGCCCACACAGCACTTGCTTATCTAAAATCAGCTTGTTTTGCATGCTGAGTTTTTTAAAATTTCCAATCAGTATTTGATTATATCTTCTTCTTTACGTGCGATTTTTACTTGAATTTTGCGTCTTGTGTCATTCCCAAGTATTTAGTCTCGTTTGCGTACAGAATTTGCACCGATTCAATATAAATGGGTAGATGAAAGATAAATGGTAGATGTGATTTCGTTAAATTCGGAGTAATCGTTCCTTTGTTTAGTATGAAGAAGTCTTGCCGCTACATGAGAGCCTAGGATATCGAAAAATTATTTTTGTAGAGCTTTTTTAAGTTAATATTTTAATCCCGCAGCCAAACTTTATTAAAGGCCTGAGAGACGTCAAGAAAAACGCTGGAACAATTTTTGTGCTAATCTAGTTCTTTTCAAGTTCGTTGGTTATTCAGTAAACTTTTCGTAATTGAATGCAATCGCTTTAATATGCACTTTTCAAATATCTTCGAAATTTTTGGTAAAAGGGTATTGGTCTATAGGATTTTGTTCATATTCTCCATTATAACCTCAGCTATCTTCCACTGTCGGTGAACGTACACTAGCCTCCGAAGCGTTAATGAGAAAAACAAACTTAATTAGTGTTTTCTGTTTTATTTAAGTTTTTGTATTTCATGACATTGTTCGACCTGCTGTACTTGTCTCATTTGATAATTGTCATATACCATGGTTGGAATAGCAGCTTCACCGTCAATTGGTTTAGACGTCTCTCCGAGATGTTTTGTTTCGCTCTTGTTCCCTTACGAATCAATATATATGTATTTATTTATATGATATATGATCAAATTTCGACACCCTTTAAGACAGAGGTTCGGTCTTCCTTGTCGTCTTAAGCCTGGGGGCTGGAATTGTGTAAGAATTTTTCTTCTTTCCAGATCATCACATTGCATTGCGATCGTATCGCAGAACTGTCAATATAAGAGTTTTGTGTTTCCAGTCAGGAGATATACTTTCTAAGACTTCTTTATAAACAGAATATAATACCTCAGTCAAAGTTTTAGTCTACAATTTAAGCAAGAATGTTCATAGCAAATAATTAAAGCAACCGCCCTTCATACATAATTATCGGAAAGACGTACGAAAAGGTGTTTTGACAAGGTAAAATAACATTACTAAATTATACGCATCTAACACACACACCTAACTAATAATTCATTCTTTATTACAAATACTGTGAACATAAAGATGTTCTAAAAATATCTTATATTTCTTTTGCCGAAACACAATATTGACCTTAGATATGGACTGGCATCGATTATTTTATTTGTTTATCTATCACAGCTTATTGATTGCAAATAAGAACAACCGAGTCGATCTATTCTTAGATATTGAGAATAATGCCAATGAGTTGAATACTTATTGTTGGAAAAAGTATACAAGTGCGAATATTATGACCATCACACCTTTGGGGAAGAAATCAATAATTTGGTAAGAAGTCTGAGTATGTACAACGGTGTAGGCGTTAAGGATAAGGTGAATTTTTCAGGATAACACAGGTGAGAACGCATACATAAGAGGCAAAAAAAAGTTTAATTAGCACTTTAAGATGTCGTTCGTCATTGAAGTGCGCAGAGCACAAGTTTTCTGTTGAAAGAGATTTTACTAATATGACTGTTAACTTAGGTACTTAGGCGTAGTACTTAAGTCTTAAGTGGGACATAAGTCCCAAAAAAAAAAGTTCCAAATCCCATTCGACGATCCTTAATAATTGAAATAATTTTAAATGGGAAAAAAGTGGTCCTTTTTATATGTTGATGTGGAAATAAAACGGAATTATGGTATTCCGTTTTTGTCTATATATTATTTCTTAGAAAATTTGGGACTTATGTCCCATCTTCGACAAAATATTTTGGAACGTATGTCCCATTTAAGTGAGACAAGTTAGGACTTACATTTGTCCCTCCGCCTTTTGAATATAAAATTATTGAATATAAAATTACGCTGATCTAAGAGTTAAATAATCTAGGGTTTCCGCCTTAAGGTTGTATAATCTCCCCAATACGTGTCTTCGACATCATAAAAGTACTTCTTAAATTAAATAAAGTGCATTGCAACATAGCAACTTTTTCGCTACTTGATGTGCATTTTTAAATCGCTTCGAATAGTATGGTAACCAAAATTATATTAATTCCCAAATTTATTTAAATCACTTTTTATTTTCTCAAAAACGGCTATAAAGATTTTGCACATTGAACACTTTTAACATATGTTGTTCACAAAAAATAACAATATCGTTAAACCCGGTTTTGAGAAAACGAATTTAATTTAAATTTAAGGAAATCTTTATATGAATAAAAATTATATCAAAAATTGAAGGACGCACATTTATTAAACTTAGCATCATAAATAAATAGTAAACATTTTCGGAATTCCCTTATTATTTTTTAAGAAAGTGGCGATATTATTAATTACCAATTATTAATTAATTGCAGTATTTTTATCCCCATCCCAAGTATCCTTAGAACAAGAAACGACAAATATCTGTTGAGCCCTTTTCTAGAAAAAGAAATACAAAATTGAATTTTGTATGGCAGGTAACGTTATTTCAAACGATAGAGTAAAAAATTAAAAAAAAAACCCCAAAAACCTTGTATACGAACTTTGAAGTAAATTCGTCCAACCCTTTAGTCATACTGCGCACTGACAGACAGATAGACAATCTTACAATCAGATGGAATCTATGTCCTTAAGTGCACGAAAAGGTGTAGATGTATATGTAACCCCACGTGTAACCCCCAGATGTAACAACTCTTTTTAAAAATCTTTCTAACTGGTCTCAAATAGTCCGTTCGACATTTTTCCAAGATATATGTCTCACATGCCAATCTTTATTGGTTCCTGAGGTTATCCTAAATGGCTATTCCTTCACTGAAAGGCACCAAAACGAATATATACCAATCTAAGTGTTGCAATTAAGAAACTATTCGCTGATTTATTAACCTTAACCTAAATCTAAGCTCATTAGAATGACTGGAAACACTTAATGAATAAAGGAGGAGGAGTTACTGGACTGTGAGAAGGCGAACCTCTTATATGTCCTGCAACATTTTGCGGGATAGCAGAACACACCATTTGCGATGAGTTCAGTAAAATGTAAAAAGATATCTAACATCTTTCAGAATACCCAAATACCGTTAAGCAAATAGAGCCAGGACATACTTACTTACTTAAGATAGCCCTACAAAGAGTTGTGCTCCTGGACCTTACTTAATATGCATGCCGTCTCCAATTTAGTTGGAGAGATGAGCTCCATCCCAGATGAGGTCTTATGTGTCTCCTTCCCTCTGGTATGGTGTCGAAGGCTTTACCAGCCGGGGCAACAATGATCATCCGCTCTACATGGCTCAGACAACTAAACCGCCGGAAACGGATTTTTATAACTAGGCTTATATCATTGTACAGCATGTATAACTCGTTTGTTGTATCTTCTTCGCCAAACACTTTTTGCTTGGTCAACGCATACAGGACCATAAGGTTGAGCTATTTAAATTCTGACGCTAGCATGGGGTGGAGGAGTGATATTAAATTCGCGGTCCATCGCATCTCGAAATTTGGAGTCACAAATTTCTAAGTAAAGTAAGATGAAAAGAATTAATTGCGCAGCGGTTTTGCCTGCAGCACTAGTTACTGCAAAAGAAATCGATCTAATGATACGTGTGTTTGGTCATCTTTTCATCTTCATAGTAACGAGCAACAACATTACAGCTTCACATTCACGTGAGTCATGAATTAACAAAGCACGATGTAAAATAAAATAAAATTTCTCCTTCAGTGAAAACATTCAATGATATCTCCATTTAGGTACATCCTGTCACATATATGCTCTGCGCAAAAGAACGACAATCTCATATTCATATTTTGAGCTTTGCCTGGAACAACAAACAATACCACCGCAGTGGCAGTGGAAGACAAAATCCATAAGTGTCATATAAACTTAAATTTAGAAGAAAAATAAAATCCCACTGCACAAAAGGACAAAGCCAAAGGCTACAATCTGAAATAAAAGGAAAAGGCCAAATGGATTTGAGGAATAAACGAATGAAATTTTTCTTCAGACATATATTTGGACACCACCACCACCAGCAGCAGCAGTAGCAGCATGATATGAAAATAAAAAGCAGAAGCTAAGAAAGAAAGACAGTGGCAATCCGTCCCCCATACCCATTGTGCTTATAGAACCAAAGATGATGATGCACAAGAATACCAGCGGCAGCAGTGGAAAACGTCGCAACTGATACCAAATCCAGATGAACTTGGTTGACCGTATTCATACATAACCAGAAAGAAAGCAGAAGAATAGTATTTCTTCTTATTCCACGCCGGCACAAAGGATATCTCATAAACACTCCTATGCTTATCACATAAACTTGCAAGCGAAACATACCTACACCCAAACTCATAAGTAGTAAAAATATAAATTTATAGCATCGGACTCGAGGAGATTGTGCAACAGAAGCTTCCATTTCAAACACACACACGCACCTATATATCCCTCGAAAAATAAGGACACAAAAACTCTCCTCAAGATGGTATGTTGCTCTTATGGGAGTTGAATCCCCGCTATCAGCCGCCCAACACACACACACACCCAGTCGACTCTCGAACACTTGCTGACATAAATAACCCTCTCACACTTGTCAAAATTGCGGTTACGATTCGTTTAAATGCAAATTGAAAATTGTATTTCCCAGTATCGGTTTGTTGTGCGAGGAAAACTTTATTTTTGAATTTTCCTCTTGGAGCTTTTTCCATTCTTCTTGGTCGTCGGTTGTTTTTTTTTTTTGTTGAACTCAAATCTCGAATGCTGGCCCGGTCTGGCCTTATTCTTGTTGTGCTGCTGGTACTCGGGCGGCTTCTTCTGCTCATCTCAGCCTTTCTAAACTGCCAAAGTTTGTTTACTTCAGTTTTGCCAGTTTTCCCAGTTCCACATACGCTTGGAGGGTTAAATCTAAGAAATAAGTACTTGGACGTGTGCACTGTTATTGTTGTTGTTGCATGCAACCCGCGCCTGCGGCTACTACTGGGATACATCGCATCATAGCAGGAGCTTCTCTCATATTTCTCCACTGATATCTCACACATGACTGCGATGCTTGTTGTTCTCTTTTTGATTAAATTCAAATTCAATTTCAGCAAAAAGATACAGAAAAGGTATACGATGATAGCTTGCTTGCTGTGTTATGTGGTGGTTGAGTTGAGTCGAGTTGGGTTGAGTCTAGGGGGACGATGACGACGACTACGACTGACTGAACGAATAAAAACTACGAAACACTTTGCAAAGCTATGAATCTTTGATTTTGTGTGTCAGTTTCGATCTGATGCTGAGATATGATATTGGCAATGACGTGTCCTATTGGTGCCGTCGTCGTATTCGGTGGTGTGCAATTCTTTATTATATATTGCTTTGTTGAGTGTGGTAAAATATGAAAAGGGGAACGTACCTACGCTCGTTTATTGAAAGTTTTTGTTATAAATATCGAAAAGTTCGCTAAATTAGATTCCAATTGGAAAATTAAATTTGACAGATATTTGCACTCCTGAGAAATGTAAACTAGTTTTTCTCTGCGATTCGCTATTTGATTGAGCTATGCAATTCGAATGAAATGAAATTGAAAATAGAAAGAAATGAATTGATGTATTCACCGATACCAAGCAGTGCTACCTACCTACACTATGCGTGTGGTGGGTTACTTAATATTTAATTTTGCACTGAGACGAAGTGGTTAAATGTTCAAACATTTCTAGTTTTAAAATGCTCAAACAATTGTAAGCCAATTTTATAACGTTGTCAACAGAAAACGATTGTTACAGTATGTTCAAGGGATATTCCATTACACGTAAGAAAATATATGTGTTTTACCTTTCTTGATGACTGCAATAGGACGGCGGGATCTGGATTTTTGAGTAACGAAGGAATAACCAAAATGATGTTGACATTTTCTTCCAGCTTAACTCTTGTAATAGAGTTTGTCCTGACTGACCAACTGCCTTATCGTAGATCGCTTATAATGAACGCTTTTGTTAGTTAGCTCATGGAATGCGTCATATATAAAACCAAATATACTGTGTTAAGCAAAAAGTTCCCATTTCAATTTTCTGTTTTGATCTCGGCCCTTGCTATATTAAGCGGCTTAGCGTCATAGGTAACTACAGTGGGATTCGGTAAATTCATTCAATTTTTTTAATTAAAATAATGCTGCTTAGATTCGTAAAAAAACAATTAAACCAAAGTCAGTAAGTTTAGTTAGAACGAGAAAAACAATTGTTTGTGCCTTATAAAGCACAATATGAAGTAATGTATATTATATTCTGATTTTTGGTGTTCGGTGTTTGTAAGGCTTTGAGATTTAGAAAAACCCTTTCTGAGGAATAAGTTGTGACAATTTCAGCGGCAATAACGGGTGATCCAAGTAGAGATACTTTTTTCAATAGCCTTTTTTGACAGATCACGTGTGAGTCGTGTCATGCTGTCATGTTACTTTTGTTTAGTATTGTTTGGCATTTCATAATGGGAAAATTTACGCGTGAACAACGTTTACAAATTGTTCAACTTTATTATGAAAATTCACGTTCTGTGAGGAATGTGTTTCGTGCACTCCGCTCAACTTATGGTCAACATAATCGGCCTACTGAGCGTACTATTCGCAACACCATCAAGACGGCGCCACTTCCCACACATCGCATCAATCAATGGACTTATTGAGAGAACATTTCGGTGAGCACATAATTTCACGTTTTGGGCTGGTCGATTGGCCACCAAGATCGTGTGATATCACACCGTTAGACTTTTTCCTGTGGGGATATGTAAAGTCAAAAGCTTATGCCGACAAACCCGCTTCGATTCAGGCCTTGGAGGAAAACATCACGCGTGTCATTCGCCAGTTACCAGTCGAAATGCTCGAACGAGTGATCGAAAATTGGACTCAACGGATGGACCATCTGCGACGTAGCAACGGCCAACATTTGATATACACAATCTTCAAAAAATAAGTGCCAAAGAATGTTCTCTCAAATGATAATAAACATTCTCCATTAAATTTGAATTTTCTGTGTTTTTTTCTTTAAAAAAGTGGGGAACCTCGAAATGGATCACCCTTTACCTAGCGGCAGGGAAGATGATATTGAAAGCGACTAGGGTAAAGATGATAAGTCATTGAAAAATGCGGGCAATTTTTTCAACGAGGAATTGCTAGGAGCACGTCTTTGAGTTGAAGATTTTGAAGTGTGAAAAGTTCAAACATCTGGCATAAATTATCAACAGCATAGCAAAATGTAAGTGACAGGAAAGGTTAGGTTAGGTTTAACAGGGTGTGGTGAAAACGAAATCATCACCCAACACTAGGCACCAACACGGGCCCATTGAGATCCCTGACGAACCAGCTGAATTCACAATTAAAAATGCAGAAAAGCCTTAACAATTTCTCTGGTAGAAACCTAGAATAAAGTGAACTTAGAAGTCAATATATTTCCAAAAAGTATTTCCTAAAAAAAATTCTTCGGCTACACGCTATTACCTCATAATCACAAAGTATATGTATTACGTCTTGAAGAGCATACAAATATCTGCATACATTCGATAAACCAATCTTCTGTACGTGTTTTCGCAGTAGACAGCGCTCTGTCAGAATTCCCACTATTGAGCTTAGCTTATCACTGGCGAATTTTAGTTTTTGTTTTAGTAAAAAGTCATAGAGCCTGAAACACCCTGTGTCCCTCAAGACTGACTTGCCCCCCTTAGATTGGCAGACCTGATGATTTTTTCCTCAATATTGCCCTTACTATGTAGAGGGGAGGTTGGATGTCTGCCAAATCACTATTAACGAGTATCTCTCTTATTTTTGCAAGCTCATCCGCCTGCTCATTTCCCTCAATACCGCAGTGTCCTGGCACCCAGCATATTCTAACTCGGTTCTGACTGCATATTGCCTTACGCATTGTGCGATAGCTCCTGTATCAGAATTGATATTGGTTGATTCCGTTGCCTTGAGTGCGGCTTGGCCTAGCTTGGTTGGCGATATCCCTTCCGAAAACCAATCTCTTTACCTCAGCCTCCCTGAGAACAGCCAGAACCTCTGATTGGAAGAAACTACTTGTGTCCGGTATGGATCCTCTCAGAAGATACCACAACCTGTCCCAACCATCAGTAAAAATCGCAATTTCGTTCGATCTGATTATTCGTTTCGCTGCCAATCCTTCCTGTCCGAATAATGTTACATCATACGGAATATCGAAGTCAACCAAGGAAAACTCTGCCATATTCTGTGAGCGAAAAAAGACACCTAAGCTGAAACTTTCGCTTTATACCGCAGTTATACATATTGTACGTACAGATCATAACGTTTTTAAATGAACAACAAATTTGAAGAAAAATTGACAGCAGTTGAGATGAAGATGCTTCGCATGACAGCTTGATGAATAAAAATAAGAAGTTAAAAAAAAGATTCATAATTTTAAAAGAACCCATCTAAAAAAAAATGGACCACCACCGGCTCAGTTGGTATTGCCTCGATGAAAAGGTGTTGATTGGCAATGCCGTTTTGACGAGTTTCGTAATCCTTCATATGAGTATTTTTAACTTTCTTGTGTATACTTAAGAGAAATTTATTGCGATAGTGCGGAAATTTCGAACTCATACTGATTATGAGGGATGATACGTAGACTATAGAGAAATGCGTCAACTATAATCAGTCATCAGTCTGTCTATCTATCCGCGATCTGTTTGGTGAAACGGTTAGAAAACAGTTTTTGGAGTAAAATCTCGCGGTACCTGTCATACATTTTCAAAAAATCACAATCACTTATCACTGATCGATTCAAAAATGTTTTCAAGGATTTTGGTTTGTTTTTGCACTTTGGTTAAGCCGAGAATATCGCATAATTAGTTTTTTGAAAAAAAAATTCGAATAATTGTAATTTATAAAACCGACAATATCTCAAAAACTAAATTTATTTCGTCTTTCATATTACCGTTGTAATTAAATTTTAATTAAATTAGTTTTTTCAAAAATGGTTGAAACAATTTTGATAGATTTTTGTATTTTGAACAATTATATTAAATGTGTCCAATGTGCAAGATTATAACAAAATCTTTAGAGCCGTTTTTGAGAAGTTTAAAATTGAATTTTTGAGTTGCATACTTTTTGTTTGTTATTTAAATCCTTTGATGTGGGCCCGAGCCCTGTTGATTTGAGATCATTACATAGCCTTGCATTTACCATTATAAATACCATTTTGCTAAAATTGTGGCCAGAAAAATATATTTCAATTTGCGATGCATTGCAAAGTCTAAAACAAAAACTTGGTGGGCAATCACATTTGATTATTGTAAATGGAGGAGAATGTAAAACCGCGAACTTTATAGGCTATGCCAAAATTTAGATGTGCTCTAATAAAGTACATATACCAAAGTGTTGAAGAAAAGTAAAACGCAAACTGTGTTTAAAAGCCCATCGAACATCCCAGAACTGTGCAAAGGTATAAGCTGCAGTTTCTCAGGCAGAGACTCCTTAGGTTGGGAGTCCTTCCAATGAAAATTTGTAGTAAATTTGCCCCTAAAATATTAAAAATTACGTTTCAAACACTCCTTGATATTTTACCCGCTAACTACTTCAGTTGCAACTCATGACGAATATTTATGTTGCTTTGAGAAACTCATTCGAGCCAATACTACTCAAAAGGACCTTGTACAATCCTTTGACAGGTGTAATGAAAATATATGCTAATTCATCACAATTTGAATGCAGTCACACAAAAATCTTAATCGCGAGTATGTAATAAGCACCATATAATTCCCGATTGACTTCTCCTCCCATTTCAACCTTTATACCAACTTAGTTATACAGAAAAACAAGTTACAAGGCAAAATGCGCGTTCAAAAGGGCAATCTTGTTCAAGTCCGCAAATAAAAACATTCCTGCTTATAGCCACTTCGTATAGGTTGTATGTGGATGGAACCTTTGCAGTAAAAGCAAATTAATAAACTCAAACGTCCTGCTCTTACCTCAAACAGAACTTAAAAGCCAAAAATTAATTGCGTTTATGTGAAATTCTTCTACCGAAAAATATATATGTACAAAAAAAACTGAGAAAAAAAATGCATCACCAACTCACTCCTCCAATTATAGAAAATGAAAACAAATAAAAAGCCAAATAAAAGTGGGTAAAGTAAAACCACTTCAGAACCCAACTGCGACGATTCCACCCACTCACCCGTATCCCGCATGCACCAAGGGGAAAACTTTATGCAAATTTAAATTAACTTCCCTCCACCATAAGTACTTAAGTATAAGCTAGTTAATATGAATGTATGACGGGAAGTAGGAGGCGTGTGTGAATGTCGTCATGTGCCCGAATGTGAGAATGCATGCATTCGGCTCATAATATTGTGCATCTAATATTTTTCGATGGTTTAAGTTTTCTCTTTCCTTTTTTGGATTGAAAATCGGAGAAAAGTTCGTTCCCCATATAAAGAGTCAGAGGGGGAAATTGGAAAGGGAGGCTTTGAGACTTGGAAATAAATTTTATGCCCGCCAATAGCGATGGGGAATTTTTGGTAGGTTTTGCGCTTTCTAAGTAGTTTTTGGGTGGCAAAATATTCAAAATAATTGAGAGGCCGAGTTAGTGTGGCGCGTGGTCTTATGTGCAATTTATTTTTTTTAGTACGAATGAGTGGGTAGCTAGCGACCCGAATGTATTTTTTTTCAGTTAACTGAGTTGTAAAACGTAAAAAGTAAAAACAAGAAAAATGTAGTGGGCGGCAGGGGAGTTTCTGCAGTTAATATTTATTATAGCTATTTGGAGTGGAAAAAAGGTTCTAATTACAGTGGGAAGCAAAACTGTCCGGATGTTTTGCATTTTTCTGGTTATGTTAACAAAATTAGTAATGTAATAGAAATATAACATATATTTGTCATTTTTTTATTTAATTAATCGTTTTTCTTAAAATTAAATAACAATAAGTAATAAAATAAAATAATATTCAGAACAAAAATAAACAAAAATAACAGCCTCCTTTTAACAATAGCCCATACATTTTCTATTGGATTTAGATCCGGGCTTTGTGCAGGCCATTGCATCAGCTGAAAATTCTGATTTTGGAGCCAATTTTTAACAATATTAGCAGTATGCTTCGGATCTCCGTCTTGCTGGAAGACGACTTCTTCAGCGGGATATGTGCACTCATATACAAAATCAGGAAGATTGGTTTGGAGAATGTTCAAATAGTCTTCTTTCTTCATAATACCTCGGATTCTCACCAATGGACCGACGTGCCACCAAGTAAAACAGCCCCAAACCATTATCCCCCCACCACCGTGTTTCATAGTTTCCTTTACCTGGTGCTTTTGGATACGCTCGTGAGGTCGATGCCAGTAGTACTCCTTGCCATCTGATTGGTAACGGTTAACTTTTGTTTCATCGCTCCAAATGACACGTTTCCAGTCATCTATGGTCCAGTTTTTGTGCTCCTTACAGAACTTTAAGCGTCGTTGAACATTTTTATTTGAAAGAGATGGCTTCTTTTTTTTTACGCTGGCTACCAACCCTACTCTTTTAAGCGCACGTCTAGCTGTCCATGTACTAACATTTTTGTTAATTGCTTTTGCAGCATTTTTGGGTGTCCGAATGTCCTTGTTATGGAGCAACCGCTCCATCAACCGAGCTTCGGCATCAAAAATGAGTCTTGGTCGGCCCCCATGACCGCTTGAACAAACCACATTTCGTCGTTTTTTAATATCACTAACCGTGGTTTTACCTAATTTCAACTGTTTAGCTATTTTACGGCACGAATAGTTCTTTTGCAATAAATTGATCACACTATTTTCAAGATCAATTGGAATTTTCTTCATTTTCTACTCTTTTCTTTATTGTTTAAAAACCAAAAGCACAGCACAATGACAAATTATATACTGAGGTCAAGGAACTGCATAAATATCAAAAAGCTAAATTCTTACGGTACAAAAAAACAGTACAATATGGTATTATCTCATTACAACACTAATGTGCAAAAGTGTCCGAATAATGAATTTTGTGTTTTTTGTGCATTTTTGTTTTGAATAAACTTTTTTATAAGTTTTTGTTACTTAATATAAAGAAAAACGTTGAATTGAATAAAAAAAATCAGTAATATATGTCAAATTGCTACTACCTTACTCACTTTGTTAATATAACCAGAGAAAGCAAAACATCCGGACAGTTTTGCTTCCCACTGTAGGTGCTCGACAAATCATCAAGGCGACTAATAATTTTTATTTGCCAACTCAAACAGGTCCTAATCTCCTGGAGAAAATATACCAATGTTTGTTTTTGATTTGGGGTAGGCTTAATTTTGTATGGCGTTGATGTAGTGTAGCGAATACAAAGTCGCTATATCGGCTTAGCGGTTGCGAATCAAAAGATCTTTGATTGTAATATTTGCTGGATGTATGACTTAGGAACGCCCACAAGCAACTGTTTTTCATAAAAGTTTTGAAGTGAATTGGTAGGTCTAACGTGAACGAAAAGTAAAGGCATATGAGTTGAAACCTCATTATGAATCCGTTTTTCATTTGAAATCTTTCCTCTTGCGGAGGAAGGAATGAGTGACGTTGTGGTGGTTCTTCATCATTCATCAACCTTAGGAACTATAGTTCGTTTCCGCCTTCCTTGGAAGGCACTCAACCCTTCCAGTTTTTTCGAATTAAAATATGGGATAACCCCACAGAACATGTGACATGTCCATCGGTCCACAGACTGATGGGCACTGATTAGCCAATCACTATCGCATCAAACTTCATTTGCTTTCGTTTGACTCGGTTCGTATTCCTGCAGTGAGAATTATTTTTGCAGCTTGTGTTGCCTGTTTCTTTGTTTAGTGAGGGCATTTCCTGTTGGCTTCCAATGGTTTGAGTGTTTTAAAATTTGGCAAAACTAGTTCAAGCGAACTATGCCTTCTGATTGTTCTAATTTGAATATATGTCATCTGTAACGATCCAACGTTTCTGATAGTCATGGCAAAAAATCATCTTCTTGAGTTAAACAACTTTTGCTTGGGCAGTGACTATGAGTGAAAAACATGTTATTTCATTAGCGAATTCTCAATTAAGTAAGGTTAAATAGGGTAAACTGCCTTGGTCGAAATATACAAGAACCGGGAGGTTACCGCAGGAAGAAATAGGTTTCAATAGAATGATTAAACGACCTATAGTTTTAAAGTCTTCAATATAAATTTTGAATCGATGGCATGTACATATTCCTACGAGGAAGTGGTCAGACATTCCAACACGGATCTCCTTCTGTGATAAGCTGATTATTTGATTTTACAGTACTCTTAATCGAGACCAGTCTGGATGATTTACGTGTGCCGAGTCCATTTTAGCTATCGTTAGCTGCTTTACATATAGAACGAATTCGACCGTTATATAGTCTATCCACTCTGCAGTTGACTGGAATAAAGCCTGTTTTATCCCGAAGTCAATGTATGGAACTTAGTAGTCCGCACCAGTTCGTGTGCTTGTGAAACTCAGTGATGTATATGAAAGCTGGTCTCTTAAATGTGTTCATGGCTTTATCTGCACTTCTTTTGAATGCTGGTTTCCATTTCACGATCCAATAGAGAAGATATGTTTGGCTATGTAGAACCATTAAAATTTGGGCTGGAGATTGCACATGAAACTTTTTTTATTATGAGTCTATGGCGACCGTCTCTTTCTGCATGTGATTCTGGACATACGGTTTTCAACTGAGTTTGCTATGTATGTTTTTTATTCCCAGGTAGGTACGGTTTTATGAGCAATAGAATAGGTTTAGATTATGCTAAACGCCTCTATTTCACATGCCTCGACTTTATAATGACAGAGTTCATTCATAATTTCACTTATATCTTTTGAAACAGTTTTTGGCAGCCAAACTGTGACAACAGGTAGTTAGAGGTACCACTACCTCTGAGGTACCATTCGCTCTTATCTGTTCCGAATTTGTACTTTAACGGCCTCAGACAATTTGTCAAACTATGTAAAGCAGCTTCCACAGACCTGCCTTAGTTTAAGTTTGCTATGCCTTAAACAGATCTTTCATCACACTTTACTATACTAAAATTCAAGATGAATATGAGTCTAAGCCGCTTAGATGCTCGAGGTTCCCCCTTTAAGTTACGGCCTTTCTTTACAACGTTGATTCTCCAAGGTGGGAACAAAGATTCCCCAGGCTAGAGCGTTTTGGTAAACGCTTTAGACTTTTATGTCGTCAACATCTTAACCGAAATACACTTTAAAATTTTATCCGATTTATTTTTCTTTTGAAATAGTAACCCAGTCAGTTGATGGAAGTCAGATTTTGATGGAAGACCACTCAGGATATTTTCTATCTGGGATCTGGGATTTCTTTTTATATTTTCAGACCTTTCCGGTTTAAGATCATCTTATGCAAATATTATCATGTTGTTGACGATATGATTAAAGTTTACGCCTCCTTCAGCCCTTGTTAGTGACTATATACACGATTCTAGGATTCTAATCAGCCACTTGTTTGGTGTCTGTTGAGGTGTCGATCTCAACCGAAACTATCGATTCCATTGCAAAGAAACTGTATCTAGTCCAGATCCTTATGCCGTTATGATTTCTCTTGCACTTTAGGAGGTGAGGTGGAGACACAACGTCTGATTATATTTGTCGAAGGCAATACGAAACCATTAAAAATGAATACTTGCATAGCTCTGTATTCGTTTCCGCAGCGGATTATGCTTGCTTACGGATTCACACCCGAATATGTGAGCAATTACGACGATCTGAAGGCAATTGGAGAGAAGGCCAGTGAAGCGTTTAAGTGGAAGTCTCTATGACACGATTTGTCCGCCCAATGGCGGCAACAAGGATTGACCACATGCTGCCCTTCACATGCCAATAACGTACACGTTTGAGTTGCGGGGTCCGCCAGACAGTGAAGATTTATTCATTCGTCCAGCTGAGTAAATTTTGCCTACCGGAGATGAGGAATTTGCAGCTTTTCGGAAAATCGCCGAAGAAGCCAATGCAAGGAGTTACTGCAAGTCAGTATTAATAAAAATGTTATTAAAGAAAACTCCTAACCGGCTACTGAATTTTGCCACGAGAAGGTTAAGAACTGACTTCAGTCCTCTTACTACGAACAATCGGATGCAAATACAAAACAAAAATAGTTTTTAAAAATATCTTAAAGCTCTCTTTATAAGTACGTATATACCAACAAAAGATCCTTAAGGTAACTCCTCAAAAAACTCCCTGCCTATTTGCTGTTACTTGAAGAACTGAAACAAAAAAAAATGTATCCGCCTAGTGAACCACCCTCTTCTTTTACAGGAAACACATTCGTACTTTGATTGCGGTGGCAGATAGACATTTCGTACGGAACTGAACTGAAAACCAAAAATTGTCGGTCTGATTAATGATGGTCCCTTTATCATTTAACTATCTCCTTAGATAGGTCCTGCACCACATTCATAGAAGGATCGCATTTTTTTATGTTTTCTTCGCTCCCATCTATCCATTTGCCTATCCTTTTCAGTATTTGTGTTTTTTTTTTCTTTTATTTCTTGTTCGCTCAAAAAGACTGATGATGATCGAAATCAGTAGAAAGAACATTTAGTCAGGCATGCAATTAATCAAGTACCATTGCTACTAGAGAGATACCACAGCGCGTCCGCTAACCCAGCCACTAAAAAAAAAAACACACACTTCAAGATACTATTATACTCGAAGTGTGTTCCTCTTCAAAGTATGGTAGAAGGCGAATTGAACAAGTTACTAGCGCTGCTGCCTACTATAACGCTTAGGTCAGCAGGAGTAGAGTAGTAGGTACCAGCCAGAGGCTGCTGATTTAAGCGTAGACCATGGCGGTGCTATGGGCAAACCTTTAAAGGAAGCATGGAGATAATCTTGGGCAGTTTTTGAATTTCGTTTTCATTTTCATTTTCATTTCCATGTACGATGGATACCCATCTACTCTTCCTCAACGGAAGTAAATCTAATTTCTGTTTCTTTCTCGTTCTTTCGTTTTTCCATTTGTGTGTTGCTCTCGCCTCGGAAAAGTCACATAAAGAGTCGAAGTTAAAGTGGGTGGACAGCAAGTTAAGAGGGTGAACCAAGAACAAAGAACCACATCCCTGCCTACATACATCAATTTGTTTTTTTACTATTTTCATTCTATTGTGTTGATTATGGCATAAATAGAGAGTTTGCGGTTTATTTTAATTCGTTCGTTTTAGTTTTTTGTCGACATCTCGTTTGCTGCTGACCGTTGTTACAACGGAAACAGTTAGGACCATGAACGAAGGCTGTGCTGCATGCATTCTGGGCTTCCGTTTTAATTGAATTTCAAATAGAGTTAATAGATTCGCTTAGAATGTTGCAAGAGGGCCAACTCAAATGCATTTATAAAAAGAAAATAAGAAAAATGGCGAAACAAGAAAGGAAATACTAGAAGGAAGATTTTATTGGCGATTTTTCAAAAGCCCCTAATGTTTCCTTTTTCGGCTTTTACATGCAATATAAAATGTTTGCCCGCAATCTGGATTTGAATTTTTTTTTTGTGTTTTGTACAGCTTTGTTTGGAATATTGTTTAGCTAGCTGTTTCTCTTTTCCACCGTATTTATTTTGTGCAAATCCTAATTGCATATTCAAAGTGGAATGCGGTTGAGATGCGGTTTGCAACATTGGGTGAATCTTTGTTTTTATTTTTGGAAGCCTTTTCAGGGAGTTGAAATACATTTTTTTTCTCGGATCTTTTAAGCCAAACGAGTTAAGCTTTTGCAGATTCAAATCTGACTAAATTGGTGATTTGGATTTTGGAATAAGCCCGGTGGATTTGCATGAACATGAAAAGGAAATATGTAGAAGGGAGATTGAGTGACATTTGTACGGTGGTCTTAGATTGATTTGCCCGATACTGTCATCAGTGTTTCTGTCAAAGACGAACGGACCTATTTGAGATTGGGTCAGGTTCGGTTAAGTAGCCATGCCGCTCCTATAGGTCCAATGAGATCTCTGAGAGAACTAACAGACTCACAGTTTTCCGGTATACAAACAATGCAGACACTGCTTTATCACACTAAGACCATTGAGTTAAGGTACCTCTCAGTTTGCATTTATTCAATTTACTAAAACATTTTCGTTAAGTTCCAAGTGGTCTATTTTTTATATACATGCATAGCCTTATGAATGTCAAAACTCATTGGCGTTCATCCTTCTGGGTTAGTCGACATTGTCCAGCCATAGCGATGAATGTAGAAACTACTAAAAATTATATTAAAAGACATCAGAAAGTTCATAAAAACAAAGCTTCCAAGTGTTGTGTTAGTTGTGTGACAGATTCCTTGGCAGTGACAGAGAAAGGAATGTTTTACTTAGTTTCTCATCACCACAGTCACTTCAGTCTTCAACCTTAGTATTTGCTTCTATTGAGTAACTAAAATATGAGGCTTTAACGGCCTTTAGGGGGCCTAAGGCCTAGCTTCTCCAAATACTGGGTTTACGCATATATATTGTTAGCACGATTTGAAGGGATCTGTTTCGGACGACATATTTTCTTACTATTGGATATTCGTCAGACTTTTTCTAAATCTTTGTCATCCATTGTGAGGGCTCTTTGAAAGTTATGAACAGCAAAAGTGCCTACCAACTACTACTTGGTTACAGCAGAAGTTTGTTGCTCCAACTCGCATGATAAGACATTAACAGCTTCTTTTCATTTGAACTTTATTCTCCACACTCATTTACTCCAATCAGGTAATTCTTCAACTGTACTTCCTCAAAGGTAGGTGGAACATTTTCCATGAAATATTATGAAGACGCTTCCTCACTTAACAGCCTTTTCCTTTATAATAGTTTACAGCACTTTATTAGAGAAATGTTGCAATCTTGTAATATGCTATTTTTTTATAAAACTCCAAGCCGTACTTCCGAGCCCACATATAAACTTGTTCTACAAGCTGAGTTAAGTAAATGCATCCAATGCAATTGAGTATTTCTGTTCACGTGCTCTTTCCATTTTCTTGTTAACTTGTTGTTTTTTATTTAAGTTCAGCACCGAATCTTATTCCTAATCTAAGCTGTGCCCGCGGCTCCGGTTGCTTCCTACCCTAAAGAAAAGTCTTCTATACCAGAAGATAGTGCTGAAAAAAATCCGTTTACTTATCCCTCTTATCAAACCTATACTATTTCTAAAGGTTTTGTTTTTAACATATGGGTTGATTAGCACTGCGATCTACGAGTGTTTAATAAGTGTTCTGGTCTGGCGACAATCCTAGGTCTCGAATGAACGATTCATAGACGCGAATTGCTGAATGAAGAGAAAGAGTAAACTATTTCCGGGCTATTCTTTTTCTTTTTGCCATTTAACGCTTCATGGCTGAAGGTCGTCGGCGCTCGTTGTGATATTAATAAAAGATCCATAATAAATAAATAAAGTTGATTTTGAATTGTATTACTTAACAAAGTGTAAAGATTTATTTCACGCGTTAGCATTTTGTGCATCGCACTGAAAAGATTGTTGAGTCCGATGATTTGGAATTATCGTGAAGTTCGGCGAGCCCTTTGTTGAAGAATTTAAGCCCCTTTTGGATGATAAAAATGCATTGTTGACTTACATTTACTTTACTTTACTTTTGGTGGCGCTTACAGTTTGGGGTTGGACCACGGTTTCAACCAACAAGCCAATGCAGTCCCACGGGAGCTGCCTCTAGTTACGCGCACGAAGTCGGGTCATTCTCCAATTCAGCAAGCCACATAAGGTGGGGTCTTCCTTTGCTACGTTGTCCTTCGAAGACTCGTCGGGCTGATGCGTTGTTGTCCATACGCTCCACGTGACAGCCATTGTATTTTCAGCTTTTAGACCAAGTCAGCTTTGCTGTATAGCCCGTATGGCTGGACCGAATATAACCCAAAAAATCTTTCTCTCAAAGCATTCCAGAAGGTTTTCATCCACTTTTGACAAGGTCTATGCTTCTGCACCATAAAGCAGGACCGGGATGATTAAGGTCTTATTTAATATCTCCTTGGTTCTAGGACAGAGGGCTTTAATTCTTAGATGCGTTTTTAGGACAGCGACTGTCAATAGTGATCCTTCGCTTGATCCCTACGCCGGTTTTATTTTGCGAAGTGACAGTGAAGCCCGGATAGGCAAACTCTTAACTACTTCCAAGTTATATTAATCCATCATGACGTTTTTTCGGAGTCCGCGTTGTTGAGAGTCCTTTCTCGTTCACAGCATATACTTCAATTCAGAATATTTTAAGCCATAGTTCCATAATCTTATCAATGTAGTTAGCTATTTTTAGGATGTGGACTTATGACTCTGCTTTAACAATCATTTAAATGAATTTGGCCTCCATTATTTCTTGTCATATTGACTTTTTCCGGGCTTAACTACTCATATAACTTCGGTTACCTTCTCTGCTGTTTAACATACAATAATCTAAACGACTTATATTTTTTAAAATGCGTTAAACAAACTCTATATATAAATTTACATTTAAAGGCCTGTCACCGAGTCACTATAACAATTATATTCACGACAATTTGCATTTGAAATTTTCCAGCAGCTAACTCAGCCCTTGACCTCGTTTCTATAAATGGCTGCGACAAGAAATAAATACCAACGCATGGATGAAGCAGCTCTCTTCAGTTATATGATTTAGAATAACATTTCATGACGCCCATCTGTTATTTAATTTTCTTAAAAGCGACGCGGTATCCTCCTCTTGCCTGGACTGCCAGCAGCATCGCATCGGTACACCAAAGCGCGCAACATGTATCTATCCATCCTGGTCGACGACGCTTGAGCGTAAATCTTCATAAGAAATAAATGAGTTCGTCGTTTAAATATTTATACCGAAAATGAGAATTGGCAATGAGTTAAGCGTATCGTACACATCTGTATGGATTTTTTTACTGTACAATTGGAGAAAGGACAACCATCACCATCAACGGACTGAAAGGACCTTTGTTTCAATTTCAACTCGAATCCTGTTGAGGAAGTATATGTCGTTTGATATTCTTAATTATTTAACATTCAAAAAGAGAAAAACCTTTAATTTTTTTAGTTTGTAAATTCTCTGCAGTGCAATTTGTTGTGTGAAGCAGAGTTGCCAAGTGTAGTGGATCTTTGGGGAATAATGGTCAAGGTGTAGGAGTTGAGTTATTTGAGTAGCGCCTTTGTTCCAAAATCTACGATTTTTTGAAGGTGACTCTCTCGAAGAAAATACTTATCTCTTAGAAACTTTTGGATTGGTCCATAGTACATAGGTACAGGAAATCTCACTTTTAAAGCTAACATAAAATAAGTAGCCCAGGCACACTTAAATCAGCGCAGCATGTAGAATCTTGTTCGCCCAACTCTAAAGTTTAAATTTAAAAAACATAAGGAAAGTCTACAGTCCGCTGGGGGCGAACAGTATGATACCCTATCCATATCCCTACATGCCCCAAAGAAAAGAGCATTAAGAAGATGATGGATAGCATTTTATTTAGTTCTATTAATCAAAATTGAAAAAATGCCCCCAAAAAGTAGGCGTGGCCAAAAACTTTGTATGGGCGATATGTTGGCAAAAATATTGGGTAAATATTTTGTTAAACACTTTTTTTCGCTTTCTATGAAAATTTTCGAAGAAAACAGCATTTTAGTCAAAAACGCCCACAAAAAGTAGGCGTGGCAAAAAACTTTTTATGACAAACTTATAAAGGAGGGCATTGCCTACATATCTGGTGAAGGTTGTAACACTCTATCTCTCTAACTTTAGCTTTAAAACGGTTTTTTCTAAATTGTGGGCGTGGCAGTGGGCGTATTACACTTAACCATTTCGGAGCCCTAGGGAATATGTGGTCCAAATTTCACCTTCCTAGCTTAATTTTAAAGGCCTAAAAATTGCGTACGGACGGACGGACGGACGGACGGACGGACGGACGGACGGACGGACATTGCTAGATAGTCTTAGGATTTGGTCCTGATCATAAATATATATACTTTTATGGGTCTACGGCGAATATTAAGGGGTGTTACAAACTATGTGTCAAAATTAATATACCCTTAGGATAGGGTATAAATATACGAGAGTGTGGTGTTGATCAGCAAAAGGTGACAGTCCCCGAAAGTATAAACCCAGATTTATTAAATTCTGAATTCGACAAAGTCCAAAGCTGGTAGCCCCAAGTTGCCGAAACGTTTACAGTTGTTTCTCTCGTTTACCCTGAAATAAATGATTACTTTTAATTCACTACAGGTAGACAAAAACTATGTTTTAAATTCTCTTCAAATAAAGTCTAAAGGCTATGAGCCATGATTAAATAAACCCACACTTTATTAAAATAATTTTGACGTGCAATCTTTCTGCATTTAAACACATATTAAACACAATTATCATGGCATCTTCTTTTTCTCCTTCCTAGAAGGTTGCTAAAGTCTTACTGATTATAAAAAAACCTTCCACCCGTTTGTCACCACCAGAGTTTCAACCTATTTTAAAGAAATATACCGTTGAGTGTCAACAGTCAGCTCTTAGAAAAAAAACCATAGTTGTGCCTCTGCTATTTTAGAAATAACTGATAATCTGAGCATTTCAAACTGTCAATCCTGAAATCCTTTTTATACCCATCCTAAGGGTATATTAATTTTGACACATAGTTTGTAACACCCCTTAATATTCGCCGTAGACCCACAAAAGTATAAATATTTATGATCAGGACCAAATCCTAAGACTATCTAGCAATGTCCGTCCGTCCGTCCGTCCGTCCGTACGCAATTTTTAGGCCTTTAAAATTAAGCTAGGAAGGTGAAATTTGGACCACATATTCCCTAGGGCTCCGAAATGGTTAAGTGTAAACATTTTTTGAATACGCCCACTGCCACGTCAACAATTTAGAAAAAACCGTTTTAAAGCTAAGGTTAGAGAGATAGAGTGTTACAACCTTCAGAAGATATGTAGGCACTGCCCTACTTTATAAGTTTGTCTTATAAAGTTTTTTGCCACGCCTACTTTTTGTGGGCGTTTTTTACTGAAATGCTGTTTTCTTCGAAAATTTTCAGAGAAAGCGAAAAAAATGTTTAACAAAATATTTAGCCAATATTTTTTCCAACATATCGCCCATATAAAGTTTTTGGCCACGCCCACTTTTTGGGGGCGTTTTTTCGAAAAAACTTTTTTATTTAATTAATAGAACTAAATTAAATGCTATCCATCACCTCTTAATGCTTTTTCCTTTGGGGCATATAGGGATATGGATAGGATATCATACTGTTCGCCTCAAGCGGACTGTAGCCTTTCCTTATGTTTTTTTTTTTCAAAATTGAAACTGGAATGAAATTGGAACTTTCATTTTGTAACTCTGCAGCTAACTTGATCTTTTCATATTTAAGTAAACGAATTCAAGCTGTTTCAGTTGGGGAAAACACCTTCCAGTTCTTAAAACTAATGTTAGGAGTACCGCAGGGATCAATTCATGGTCTATCGATGTTTGCGATGTTTATTAATGGTATCCCGCAAGTAGTGCGACACTCATTGTTGACGATGTGCAAATTCAGTTGAGCTGCAGGTTAGGCGCTAGAAGATGGAGTAAGCGGACTTAATAACGACCTCAAGCTACTTCTCACTGGTACGAACAAAAAAATGCCTACAAATAAATCCAAAGAAGTCCAAATGTTAAGTACTTAGACAAGAAAACCAAGCTAGATAGTAGAAAATGCGAAAAACTTGTATTTAGTTGTATTAAACACTTACATATGAAAAACATGATCATATAGTTATATACTGATGTTTATATGCCCGCTCATTGACAAAGCACTTGATACCTCAGCGTATAAGGCCTAAATTTACTTTGCATTCGCCGCCATAACGCAGAAACACTACGAAATCTTACAAAGCCACAACAACAACAACAACAACAACATAACAAGATAGGTTTATAATCTTAAACGATTTGCTCGTGTTTCTGAATAGACAAATAGGGTTCTGGGTTGTGACTTTCAGATTTTGCGCTCTTAAAACGCTACATAAAACCTTGATTTGTAAAGAGCTCCAGTATCAGTATGAAAAAGTTCAGTTCTAGTTCTTTAGTATTTATTCAACCAAATTTATGTGCACAGTTTCCGAGAACTAATTTCATGTTTAAGTTGTCAGTGAATGGAACACTCTCCCCAAATACATTAGAAGGCTACATTGAACCTAGTCATAACAGTGTTTGATTTTAAATTTGTAATTATCAATGAATTAAAATGACACTAGGTAAGGTTAAACAGGGGTGTAGTGAAAAAGTCGTCACACAACAGCAGGCACTAAAACGGGATCATCGCGATCCCTTGATAACCAGTTAAATTTATTTCTTTGCAAAAGTCGAAAAGACCTTTGGCAAGGTTGGCCATTTATGACAAGGACAAGTACAAGCACTCTTCAACAGCAAACTAAGTCCTTAAGATGTATACCATGGCTATAAGTGTTCCTGACAAACAAACAGAAATAAATTTATTAAGTCAGCACTAAATATTAAATGATAAAGATCTCGCTTCATAAGTAACATAATGCGATTTTGTTTTGACCCGTAATGGAAGAAATGGGGCAGAGATTATTTTGGATAAGGTGAATTTTCTGCCTTAACCACTTTGTTATACTCAAACTATAAGCCAACTACACAAAGAGGCATCGTCAAAACAGGTTTCCTAGAGACAAAGCATGGCTATTCTAATGTCTATGATTAAAAAATTGATAGTAACCTAGATCAAATCTTATCCAACCTATATGCTGTTTTATTTTATTTTCTTATTTTTCTTTGTTAAAGGTTAAAAAATTCCCACACGGTTGCATTTAATGCATTATTATATAATTTTGCTTTGCTAAAAAATTGGATTAGGTAGGTTTATAGGTCCCTTGTGGCGGTCATCACGGCTCAATAGGACCAGGAATTTGGGTCCATTGTACCTTTCTTAGACAGAAACCCCTGAAAATAAACAAAAATAAACCGCTGTTGGAGGCTCAAAGTGTCGGACTCTTAGAACCATCCTGATTGATACACAAATCTAAGGTCTTGTAGCTCTACACCCTCCAGCTCATGGTAGAAGTATCTGCCGAGGGTTGGGCATTCGCATAATATGTGACGAGCCGATTCAATTTCTTCAACGTCCCTGTAGCTTCTGCAGAATTCTCTGTGCAGTATTCCCAGCCGTTCTGCATGTAGACGCACTGCGCAGTGAGCCGTGAGGACTCCCATTAGTACTCGGATATCCTTGCGGCTTAGCCTGATTATTAATTTTGATCTCCTTTTACTAACCGCTGCTATAGCTCTTAAGTATGCCTCGATTATGTCCAGCGTAGGTTAGTTCTACTTGTTCTTATTGATTTAAGTGCCAGTGATGCGTTCATCTCTGGCCCCGATCTCCTCATTTCCCGCGATATTACTATTCCCTGTTTCCTGAGCTTAGACGCTACTGTTGTAGATTCGATCGATTCGCAAAAACTTCTCCACCAGTTGTTCTTAGCGTAACTGATCTCTTTTTCGGCGACTCTTACACTCTCCTATAGGTCGTGCATTCAATGAGCTCCTGTGTTGAAGTTCCACCAGAGCATTTTCTCCTCTTTTGCAGCTGTTATGGCAGGAGAGAACCCCGGTAAGGTACTCGAATGTGTCGTCGCTGGTGATATCTATCTCTAAACTTTTCCCAATTCGAGGATTAACGAGTATGCTCACCGAGAAAATAAAAGCAAGCTTTGAGTCTAAAGAGATATGTAAACTATAAATCCAAATGGACATGATGTGCAAAAGCAGTAACTTGCCTTTCTACGACTTTTAGGCTAACCTATGATTAAAAGTTGGGTGAACACCAATAAGAACCCCCCCTTGACACGTTTGTGTCGATTAAACTATATCGCCAGTAGTCTTCGCGCAAAGCCTTTCAAATTACACGTCTCTCACGGATCATTCACAAATCAAAAAAAAAACAAGGAAATAATCTACAAAGGACACAAATTACAAAGCATACTCCCTGCATTTTCCCCCACCCATTCAGATAGAAACATGGACTCGTGTCTACCCAATCTCATTTCGGTTCCGCGCAAATCAAATGTCAGGTGGGCGGGAAAATGTAAACCTCGTGCACTTCGTTTGGTGTTCATTCGACTGTTGCTCCTCTTTTGTCGTTTGGTTGAAATGGTACACCATTCTAATTACAATTCCCTGTGCATTTCTGTGTGAGTGCGCTGCGTGCATGTTTGACTCTTTGCTGGTTATCTTTGGCTGAAACAGAAATCTGTTCTATTATTGTCGTCTTTTTTTTTAATTTTTATCTGCACAAACTATTCTGGCGCAACAACCTGACACTCAATGTAAACCTCGTTGGTGGAGTCTCGTGCTTACCTTTCTCATTCTTGCTGTACTCTATCTACTCTCACGGTGTATCGTGGAAGCCGCAACAATTTCATTGCAACCACGAAGTACAAACAGTTCAGTCCGATACATTTGCGAAGCGCATCTATTCGTTGTGCTGGGCTGGTGTGTGTCTACATTCTACCAACACCACAACGACCACCACTGCCATCTTTATCCATAAATCCGTGAGGTTTTTAATTACAGTGCAAAAATCCCTCAACATGTAAAATTCCAGGACGTAAGAACGAACCAGATCCTTTGGTTGTTTTTACAGATTTCTTTGCATTTGTTGTGTTACTGATGTGCAGCTAGCTAGCTAGCTGGCTGGTGTAGTTTCTCTGTTGTTGTTGTTGTTGTTATTGTCGGGTTGGTGGTTTCGCTTTTCGCAGTACTAGGTATTTGTAATATGAAAGGAAAATCTCTACTCTTTTTCTATTTTGCATTTTGTCTTACTTGCAAATTGGAGGCACAATATCATATCTACCTATGTGTCTTATGCATGAGAGCATGAGTATCCTTTTCAATAGTCGTACAGGTGTACCGGTGTACGGCCACGCCACCCGTATGGTGCTGTCCTTGGGGTAGGTCAGAATTAAGGATAATTGAGCTGTAGATACGTTTAATGTTTCAATGGTAGCTTTCATTAATTTGCGAGAATGTAGAGAGAGCAGGAATTTCGCTGGCAATTTTCAGTTATGGCAAACATATTTTGTTTCCCATTTTGGCGAATTGAAATAATTACAAGGATTTTGGAGAGCTTTTAATTATGACATACAATATGGCAAACAAAATGATAGTACTGCCCGGAAACCAGACAAAGTATTGTGCTTTTTAGAAAAGATTTGCCTTAGGTTGGTATTTGTGGATCGAAAAATTTGTTTACATATCTCAACTGAATTTAATAGGATACTCGTAGAAATAGAGAACTTGAGTTCGGCGAGGCAGGTTGTAACGAACGATTCTCAGCGGAGTGGGAGGTATGTGTCTTCATGTGCAAAAGCTGAACATCACCATACGTCACTGGTCGTACCGTAACCGGATACACTTATCATGACGAGTAGTTGAAAACACGCCCAAAGTTCCACAGGACCTTTCGCCTCGCATGCTACCTTTATGACGTAAGGTCACAGGTCTATAGCCAGTCCGGGCAGCTGAAACGCATGCTAGCACATGCTCGTCCTAGCTCGTCGGATGGGGGGGTTCCTGCTACTTCAGCTTTGAACGGTGTTACGTTTTAATACATGCCTCAGAAAAGATGGAACTATCTGTAAATATTTTAAATGGTGCGCGCGAAAAGACGATTAGTATTTCCGATTATGATTTCCTAAATTTCCGGATGAAGAGAGCGAAGGATCTTTATTGCTCCCCTGAGTGTGCCCACCCACATCGTAAGGATATTACCCCTAAAACAACAGGGGCTATCACATTGCATCGAGTGATGTGATTGACATGGGTTTCTTGGGGAGTCATGACATGTCACGCAAAAGAACCTAATAAAGAAAATTATAACTGAGTAGTGCAATCAATTGAAGTTACAATATTTGAATGTTTAACCAAAACTAAAAGTATTAAAGTTTCAAATAGAAGCTAGAAAAGAAAGTATGAGCATCGGAATGGTGACGATTTTCAGTCAGCGATAAGAATTTAAAAAGTACATTTCCGCTGACTTCAATTACGCTGATGGCGCAACGAGTCATTTAACCGAAATAGTACCAAATAAACTTTCTGTCTACAGACCAACGCAGAGTGAAGATGGGGATATCTACATTTAAATTCAATAAACCTATTGATGGATCCAGCATATTAATTTGATATAAAGTCTTAAGTTGCGCGCACAGTACAGCGAGAAACGACATCCATAAGAAAACATGTTTTATCGCATGCAAACGCTTCTCGCATCGCAACGCTTTTCCGCTTAATTATGAACGTAACCTTAGAAAAGTCTGCCCTATTTGGATAATGGATAGCAGGATCTACTACTTACATTTGATGCAATTATACCGGATCTTTGGATTCGAAATCATTTAATCGCAGTTTCTGGTGGCGTTTCAAAATGCACCAAGGCAAGAATATCGCGGGGTACACTACACACGTCGTCATCTCTATGTAGAAATATATAAGTCCTTGCGAACAATGTATTTAGGTTCCGGTTCGATCGTTGTTTGCTATCTACTTCTCAAATCTCAATATGTTCGTTCAGGTCCAATTGTTGCTCGTTATCGGTTAGTGTACTTCTGCATGTGTTCGTCCACTTTCGTATTTATAAAGGCGGCATTATAGTCTAGGTCAACATGAGCCTGATCACATTAACTTATAATATCATCAAATTAGCACTACGTAACCGTTGAAAATTTATATGAAAGCCATTTTAACATTTAAGTTATTGCGATCGCGCAGAAATTTCGAACTCAAACTGAGTATAAGGGATAATATTACGACTATAGAAGTCTAAAAAAGTGGTTCCACCAATGCCGCCCGTCGTGTCTGTCTTTCAGGGCGCCGTATGGCGAAACGGTTATACTGGATTTGCTTCAAAGGGGCATCTTTTTATTTTTTGCTTTATCTTTCGAAATAACGGTACCTGCCATACAATTTTTTTTTTTGTGAAAATCACCTATCACTATTTTTCTCAAAAGTTGTTCCACGGATTTCGGACTTTTTTTGAGGTAGGACCAACGATACTGCATACTCAGTTTTTGGAACAAAAATCGATTAACGGGAATTTATAAAACTGACAATATCTCGAAAACTAAGAAAGCGAACTCCAAACATTTTTTTTCTAATTTGCTTGCATAGATTTTTGAAATATTTTTTTTTTAACATTTTTTTTTCACAAAACGATTTTCTTAAATTTAAATTAAATTCCTTTTCTCAAAAACGGCTCCAACGATTTTGATAATTTTTTGTATTTTAAAAAATTATATTAAATGTGTCCAAGTAAGAAACCTCGTTAAAATCGTATGTGCCGTTTTTGATTTTAATCTAATTTTTCAAAATCTTAAAAGTGATTTAAATAAATTTCTCACCATTCATATTCGATTCATTTTGCGATTCAAATACGAATCTCATGTATCGAGAAAGTTTCTACGCTGCTGTAGAATGAAGTCAGCCTTATAGGTAGCTGTCAAACATACAACAAAATAAATGAAAAATCATAGATTATAACAACATTACCTCTTTTTCAACCAGAAAACTGATTGATTATTGAAATATTTTTTATTTCATAACAAAACTGACAACGCGAATAATTATTAAATTGATTTTGTATCTTCAAAAGCTTACAGGAAACATCCCACAGCTTTAGTCAAATTTAATTATTAATCAGAAATTATTATTCTAAATCTCTTCACATCTGCTCATTTGCCACAGCAGCGCACTGTTGGTTTGAAAAAAAGGAATGTCCATATTTCTATTGCGGTTAAGTTGTCGATTTTTGGGCTCAACCACTGGTCAAATATTTGAAAGAGCATTAAACACCCAAACACAACCGCCACTGTACTGATGCACTACATGATGATGATATGAAGGCGCATGCAAGGGTCTATACAGCCGGTCATCATATCACTGCATCACACTTTGCATTTAAACCACCTCACATCCCGGATTCGGATTGAATTTATTCGCTTGCGACCGTTTGAGTTCATTTGCTATGCAGGATTTCATATTGTACAATGCTAGACAGACAAATAAAAATACAAAAAAAAGTACAATAAAAAATATTGAATATTTTTGCATTAAAAGCTGTTACGCCCACAAAATTGAGGTTAGATAGGTAGAAATGTTTTATTGATTCAATTTGTGTGGTGGATAAAGAGTCAAACTCATACCGAAAAACTAAGGTAGAAAAATTCTCATCATACCTACTTCATAAATTTATTAAAAACCACAATTTAACATTCGGCAATAAAAAGGGACATGAAATCGGTTTTTTTTCTCATATGGACGCCCGCCCGCCCATCAACGAATATCCGATTCAATTGACCTTTACCGATCGCAGAGTACGAGATTTAAGGAGAGAAACGCGATGCCGGTGGATTCAAAGTATTTCAAGTATTCAAAGGAAAATCTGCTGAATTATATATTCGAATGCGCTTGGTTGGCATTTCTGGTCAATTTCATTCGAATTTAGTCACTGAATAGTTGTGCAGAGGTCGAGGTGGGGTGAGCGCGAGGCATGTGTGTTATTATTTCGCGGATTTCACTATGGAAATCCATTTTTTCGTTGATTATAAGCGCGCATTGATATATATTTATATTTTTTTTATAATCAAATTTACTTTGACAAGTTTATGGTTGGGGATTATACGAGGAAAAACATCTTTTCTGGGAATGGATTTTTTGGGGTGGAAAAAATGGCCGCTGCCGTCAAAAGAGATCGTTAAACTGAAAAGCGTTTTAAGTCGTACTTAATTGGAGGACGGAAATAATGTATTGCCGTTGGATGAGAATTCAATAGTTATTCATTTTGCATTCAATTCAGTGACTTTTATTGACTTGATTAATTTGTGTCACTGGCAAGGAATTTTAATGGCCCGTGAGGTAGGTAGGTAGCTTTTAGGCCATGCAAAGTTTGTAAAATGTTAAAGGTGAGAAAATCATAATCTTCTTTATGGTTTGCATTCAATGAAGTGAGTTTCATTCCAATCACTCCGAGTGGGGTAAGCCACCCACTACGCAGCCCTCAACCGGTAGTCGGTCATTTCTTGCTCTTTTTGAAATCGAATAGTTGTATAGGGTTTGATTTTCGATAGAATTTTTTGACTCCTATCAAACAGCTTTGACATTTTTTGTTCGGTATCGTTTGGCAAGTCATCACAGTGGAAACACTCACACCACAATAGAGTCTCCAAATTGTTCAACAGCCCGAAGAGTACCAAGAGCTATCATTACATCCATCAAAAACAACGGTATGGGTTGGTCTATGGGCTGGTGGTTACCGTTAACGCGCCATGTTAAGGGACAATGTGCTTTCTGAAATTCAAGCCCATGGTCTCGGTGAGTTCTCGTTTCAACAAGACGGCACTCCGAGCCATACAGCATAAAGCTCCTGAACCAATGGACTTGTTGAGAAATAATTTTGGTTAGAGCTTAATTGCACGTTTTGCTGAAGTAAAATGACCGCCTAGATCGTGCGATATCATACTTTTGGAGTATTTTTTCTGGGGATATGTAAAATCTCAGGTCTTCAGGAATAAGCCAGCTACGATTGACGCTTTGGAAGCCAACATTACTCGTGTTATTCGCGAGATACCAGTCGCTATGCGAAGTAGTCTTGGCAAACATTAACATGATATCATTTTCAAAAATTAAATGCCATGTTCTTTTAACCGATAATAAACCGATAAGACCCTCTAGTTTTTAACTTGTATACGTTAGTATACTAAAGGGAAAGTTATTGCGATCGGGCGGAAATTTCGAACTCAAACTGAGTATGAGGAATGATATTACGACTATAGAGAAGTCAAAAAAATTGGGTTCGCCAATGCTGTCCGTCGGTCTGTCTGTCTTTTTGTCCGATTGCAAGGATATTGGTCTTTTTTTTTGTATTAAGGATACTTGCGATAGGGCAAAAAATACTGCTTGCTCAGATTTTGGAAAAAAATCGATTAACTGTAATTTATAACACCATCAATATCTCGAACAAAATAAAGGGAACTAAAAAAAAAGTTACTGTTTTTTTCTACTATAAAGCTGAACAAATTTTTTTTTTTAAATAATTTTTTTCATATAAGGATTTTCTTAAATTTTAATTAAATTTCTCAATAACGGCTCTTACGAATTAGATAAGTTTTTGTATTTGAACAATTATGTTAAAAGTGTCCAATAAGTGAAATTACATCAAAATCTTAGGTGCCGTTTTCGAGAAAATCTAATTTTTCATAACCTAAAAGTGATTAAAATTAATTTGTCACCATTCATTTTCGATTTTTTTTTGGGATTCAAAAACGCTTCTCATGTACCGAGAAAGTTTCATATGACGCAATTGTGCACTTTATTTACTAAGTATAGTGCTCGAAAGACGTGATTTTGTTTACTGTTTAGACAACTTAGTGTAGGATTTTCTTTATTAACAAAACTTTTTCTTTGATTGTGTAAAAATAAAACAACTTTTTTATTAAAAAATTCGACAATAAGTGGGAGCCTGACTATTGGGATAAGTTTTTAAATGTTTGGTCCAGTACTCAGCCCCAACGGATGACTACTTGTATTGACCCCTTTGAATTTTTTTTGCGGGGAACCCTTAATGAACGATGTTATGCTTACAATCTAAGAACGATTAAAGCACTTAAGATCAATATATCCAAGCAATCCGTGAGCTACAGCCCGAAGCCATCAACAAGGTCTTGGAAAATTGAAGTAACAGAATGCGCTACTGCGAAGGCACTTGAACGACGTTGTTGTTTGCTCTTACTAGCAAAGCTTGCATTTTTTTATTGAAACTTGCATTTGGCCCACCCTTTATGAAAACATTGTTAGTTAAACCTTCACTCTTTTTGAATTCAAATTCCATCACAATTTTGCAGCCGTGTTGCTGCAGAGTTTCATTAAATTTTAATTTATATTTTACAAAATTCTCTTTAAAACATTATTATTTGCACAAAAATATTTTTTGGTTGGATCAGCATTAATATTTACTTGTCCAAATCCAATACCGATATTCATTTTCCTGCAACATATAACTAGAAGTTGGCTTCCAGGAACAAAATGTCACAATGCATCTTTACCAAATAAAAAACAAAAAAAAAATCCATTAAACTAGAAGCAAATTACCCTTCCAGATTAAAAAATATATATATATTTTTTTTACAATTTTGATTAGTCTTATAGTAGGTTGTCATAAAATTGTGTGTCGTAACCAAATGGCTAGAGAAAGGGAGGGAAAGTTCCATAAGATAAGCTAAATTCTGCAAAATTTGTAAAATCAAAACTGCACAAAACAGCTTCCAAGACACTCTCACACCAAGTATTATTTTTGTTTATTTCACTCGCAGATTATAAATCTTCAGAATTTATTCAATACCAATTTGCAGGTCAACTGTTACAGCTATAACGTACAATTTCAGCAAAAAATAAATAGAATTTTGCTACAAACTTTTATAAACTAAACAAACACCATTTTATTTTACAGTTGATGTTGTGTATAAGTAGTCATGGATGTATAAATATATACAATATACTTTTTTTGTTTCATAAACATTATTGTATATCTACTGTTCTATTTCAATGTTAAGTGTTTGTTGTTCTCATTTTTGGTTTACACTTTTTACCTGTGTTATTTCTTGTTTTTGGATTATTTTTGTTATATATAAATTTTAAACTTGCCGTATATGTGTTACGTTAAATATTTTCAAAAAGAGAAAACGATAATTGAACAAATTTTCCTTTCATACTTGTATTTGTGTTGAATAAACGTTTTTGTGCTCGTAGACTGTGAACATTACCAGATGTGTGTGTAAATTAATACTTCAGCAAAACTATCTACTGTTCGTTAATATTTATATGTATGTATGTACGTATCCTCTATATGTATGTATTATGTGTTATCGCTGTGTGTTGTAATATCGTATTTCTAGAATGAAAATCTGATTGAAATAAAACAAAAAAAAACCTGTGTAGTTGTTTTTCATGGAATTTTCCCAAAACAAATTCTCATTGCAGATTTCACCCCAAAAATTTTCAATCAAACTCCATAGAAGGGTGCAGCATTATTATAGTACAAAACATTACAACTCCTGCTAACGAAACGAGTCGGTACGTTAGACGTTGTTTATATTATTACAAAAAAAAATAAACAAAAACAAATATTTAAACAAAAAATGGTGTTTATGGGTTGATCAGAAAGTTCAGTTCAGATGATGCTTCAAGTTTTTCAGTGTTGACTTTTGGGTTTATTGTTTTTTTTATTTGCAAAATTTATTTGAAAAAAATTTACGGTTTGTTTGCTCTATGTTTTGATAAATATATATATTTTTTAATTTGTACTCACTGCTTTAAGTGAGTTATAGTGGAACATTTATAAAATGGGGGAAACAAAATGGCGCCGGGTGACCGGTCAAATTCTATATGTCCATCTGTCAATTTTTGAAAATCTGTTTTCTAATGAGGATGGGATAATTAAATTTTTTTCTTTCATTCCCTTTACTTGTCCTTAGGTTCATAAATCTTAAGTCAAAACAAAAAGGCTCAAATTTATTTTGCGACTTTGTAGATCCTCTAAAAAAAAGCTACTTCAAAGCTTTCTCTCTCATCTAGAAGCGGATATATATTAAATATTTATGTCGCATTATCTACAAAAATGGACCTAAATTTAGTTCAGTTAAAGAGTAGTTGAGCTGTTCTTCTTTATGCAATTAATATAAGGTAATGACTTTATTTAAGACTTAAAGGGGTCTTAAAGAGAGTTTGTTTTAAAGATATAAAGACCGCACAGTCTCCGAAATATTCTTAGCAAACAAGCTCTGAGTCCTTACATGTGTTGTCCCTCCAGATTAGCGTCTGTGGGCTGAAGCGTTGGCCATTTGTAATTCGTCTGCAAGCCCAAGCCATCTCAAACGCAATGCATGTTCAATTAAGTTCATCGTTAAATCATCTCATAAATTATCTCCTCTAGAACACGTCAAAACACATACGGGACCGAATTTCTAACGAATAATCGTTTCTTCCAACGTAACCAAGGAATTGTCCACCCGCTTTAGAAGAGGGTCTGCGCTTCGTATCCATAGAACAGGACTGGGTTTATGAAGGTCTCCTATATATGTAGTTTCTTTATTATTTGGGAGAAGGCCTTGCTTCATAGTTTAGCTCTCAGTTCAAAATTCCATTCGAAAAAAGTACAAAAGGTCATTACTGACCTTGATGCAGCGGCTTAATTTCCCCATCGTCAGCCTGGATGACTCTGTATAGCTGTATAAAAAGGTGGTGAGTTGGAGTATTGATCTAAACTTCTTGGCAAAGGGTCTTAGGCTCTGGCAGAATACGTCAAACTACGATCGGACTTTTTTGTCGAAATTTGTAATCACTTCAGCAGAGCATTGTTCCTGAGCCTTGGAAGCGCCAACGACTTGTCCTTTTGCTGAAAGAAAAAACTAATCCAAAAGGACAATCCTTCTATCGTCCTCTTTGTTTACTAGAACAGACTACAACAGGCTCCAGGTCCAGCTAGCTATTAAAACGACAGGAGGCCTCATGTAAAATAAATACGGTTTTCGTAGGTCAAGATCTACAATGCGGTATAACGAGAGCCGGATTCGCTATAGAAGGAAGGCGCTGGAAAGGTGGAACCAAAAAGTCTGCGCTGTTATTTCGTTTGATGTGAAAAATGCCTTTAATTCAGCGAATTGGGAACGTACATTAGCTGCCTCAAACGGATTGAAATACCGAAATATCTTCGTTAAATTATAGAGAGTTACGTCTCGAAAAGAGGTTCTTCACTACTATCCTGACGAGGGAATAAAAGAGTATGAAGTAACTGGCGATTTGTCACAAGGTTCGGTTTTAGGCACCTTGCTGTGGAGTTGCCAGTTCTATTGTCAAATATACGGTAGAACCATGTGATCCAATTCAGCGAAAGTTAAGCCTTACGTGCGAGGATTCAAACCCGTCTACCGCTTGCCGCTATAAGGATGGCCTGTGCGTTTCGAACAGTTTGAAATGATGCTATACGTATCTTCAATGTTACCTATTGATATACTCGTTGAAGAAATGTTTCAATTAAAACGCGAGCGAGTCCAAAATGGTCAGGTAGATAGCGATAAACGAAACTACGAAAGGAATCGGAGTATATTAACCTGAAAGCAACAATGGAACGTTTAAGAAGATGGAAGATGGACGGAACAGACTTATACCCATGTTCGATGTATGGATTAAACAGAAGCATTGCGAAACAAACTTCTATATGACCCAGTTCTTGATGGGTTATGTCTATTATATAAAATAACTCTTTAAACAAGGTCATGAAACCGTCCCAGATTGTACACATTGCGAAATTGCTTCTGCGAACGCGGAACACGTGTTCCTGCGTTGCCCACGATAAGAAACCGAGAGGATGGCCGATTTGATGACCAATTTGGGGAGTGGCGAACACCACATATACGGCGCATATAGGACCGAAAGCCTAGCTTCAGCAACCACTATGTGTGCGAAGATATATTTTTTTTACACGAATGGAAGGGACCTACAATTTAATGCCAGGTTCTTAAGACATTTCTCAGAAGAAATTAAAATTTGCATATTTCAGTCGTAATACCGCGGAAAAGTTTCTAGCTCTGGAGACTTAAATGGGCAAAAACATAAATGAAATCGGTTCATATCTTCCGGTTGCACTTGAGCTCTTAACCTCACTTAGCTGGTCAATATTTAAATGTATTCGACTCCAACTGTAAATTGGGCTACCAACAGGGGCATATTGGTCCAGAAACTTCGGGAATTTGCTCCGATCTCCGGGATCCGGGCCTTGAAGACATTTCTCCTATCCCAAGGGGAGGACATACATACATTTTCATACATAGTTTTTCATACCCCTTAATAGCCGTCGTAGACCTCTAAAAGTTAATATATTTATGATCAGCATTGAATGTTATGATGATATAGCAATGTCCGTGCGTCATTCAATAGTAGGCCTTAAATTATAAGCCAGAAAGCTAAAATTCGGAACACATACTTTCCAGTGTCCGCAATATTTAAGTGTAGCTGCAACTCGAAAAGTTTTAAAGTTAACGGAGAACGGCTAAAATGATGTTGTCAAATGATAATAAAGCTTCTACTTTAAAATAAATAAAAAATATACTCACTACACTACTGTATACAAATAAACAATATACTGTGGCGTTGTTGTTTTAGGGTAAGGACAAAATCGATTTTTAAAACCTCCGGGCCTAGTCCTTACTCCAGTTGATAACGCTAATTCAAACCAATAATGATAATCCAAAACTGATAAATATTTTTCTAAAAGTGCGTTTTGTAATTTCTATATTTCGGATTTAGAGCACATGTGCGACCGGAATATGTTTTTATATTAACCCCGTTATAGTCTTCACAATCAGCAACTTTTCATTGAGAGTTTGCCAGATAAAACACGTTTCAAGCAAAATAAACCCTCTTTTATTGCATAAACTTTCGCCTGAAATACACTTCAGTGATTGGGGAAAGAGTAGAAGTTACATTCTAAGCCTTATTCTGCCTGAACTTAAAACTCCTTATTTTCGTTAGTTTCCGAACTTTCTATATCTGACTTGCAATCTTTTCCATTCAATATTATCTATATCCAACTATGTAAAATATGTGCCTCCCTCTACGTACAAAATTTAATTGAAAACAATCATGTTTAAGTATCTTGTATTAAATTTCCATTTGAAACAAAAAAAACCCTATTCAAAATCCAATATCCAACAGCTTTAAATTAAATTCAAAAATTATCCAAATACATCATCCAAAAGCAATGAACTGTCCAAAACACATCCAACATTGTATTGTCATCTGTCTGTTAATTTTTTGTTTGGTTTTTTTTTTATTACAAAATAAAATCATGTATAAACACTCAAATGAAGGAGAGATGCTATAACAAAAAACAAAATAAAAACAACTTTTTTTAATTGAAAATGGATAACACATGTCCTTCTAAGAGGATTCAACTTGTATGCTTTATCCACTTGCATCCCAGTTTCACACAACCTGATGGATGTTAATTGTTTTTGTTTTGTTTTTTTATTCATTTATTTTTGTTACTGATGTTGTCAGCTCATCGTTAGTTATTTAATTATTATTTGTTATATTAAATTTTCATTTTATTTTGTACCTACGTATTTTGTCCCATCAGACATACTGTTTTATATTTATCATTTTTATTTAAACGCAGATTTTAAAATGTGGACAAAAAGAATCCACAAATAAGCCAGACGGATTTCATAAATTTTATTGTCCACTGATTTTGTGTGTTATGAGATTATTAAAATAATTTCTTTTTCCATTTTTATATATTGCTATCGCTGTCACTATTCTAGCCCAGCATATTCGTAATTATATTTTTGCAAACCAATTTTTTTTTGCTTATAACAAAATATGTGTGGTAATAATATAATTGATAATTATGTCACCCGTGGTTATGGTTGCGAGGAGGGTATGCGGAATTGAAGGTTTGAAAAAAAAAATACGTTAATTGGTTTTTTGTTTATTAAGCTGATTAATATGTGGTGAGCCAATTTAAAAATTAAAATAATTGTTCTATTTAGTAATGCTGGTGTTTATGTGTTTTTTTTTTAGACTACATAACGCAGATGCATTTTAATATTTCACTTTAATTTGTTAATTTCTACTAAATATAATTATTTTTGTGTTTCGTTCTACAAACAAAGTTGTGGACAACAATTAAACTGAAATGAATTGTTATTTTTTTAATGACAATAATATGCCTTAATTATTGTTATTATTTCCGTAATTATTGGCTAAATATTGTGAGCTACTGTATTTAAATAAACATAACATATCTTCAGAGACTGCATACACAGCTTCCGAAAACGGCTCACTTAAAAAAATAAATTGCTTACCAAACGACAAAACCACCTTCCCTTACCTGATTACAATTTTCAGTAATCTGACAGCTAACTTTTCAGAGAGAGCATTTCTAACCAAACGACATATAGACTCTCTGCGTTCTCCATAAACAAGCAACAATCTACCAGACCGTCTAATCTTAGCTATATGATAGACAACTTTGCAAACTGCAAATGGTTTTTGATCAGGGGGGTGTGCTCTCCCCCACCTTATGGAACCTTCTTTGTTGAATTCATGTTGAGAGGAAGTTCCACTCTGCTATTGGCTACGCTGATGTTGCTTGCATAACTGTCAGCGGAATCGCCTTACCATCTTTATATCAGCGTATGGAATCAGCGCTGAATATAGTCGGATGCTGTGATGCTGTGCACAAGCTCTGTCAATTAACCGGACAAAAACGGAGATGATGCTATTTACAACAAAAAGAATAATACCTAATACAAGTTGGTCGGTTTTCATAGGCACTCAACTTACCTTATCCAGCAAAGTTAAGTATTTGGGTATAATCCTCGATTTCCATTTGTGCAGCACATAGTAGCCAGAACTTTAAGACCACAAACATGGTCTCACAGAGCTGTAGGATGTTCAGACGAACCTGGGATCTTAGTACCAGGCTAGATCACTGGTAATATACGTGTAATATATGATGCGGTTATTTTGTAGCCAAGAGCTAACACTCTGAAGAGACATCTGAATAGACTACAACATCTTGTGTGTTGTTTTGCATTACAGGTGCAATGATAGTAACTTCCAACGCGGGTATGGATGTTTTGTTTAGTTTACCACGCTTGCAGTTCCTTGTTCTAAGTTAAGACAGAAGATCGTTTTATCGCATGTGTGTGATACATGGACGGCAAATCAATATCGGCGAAGGGACCAGATGAGGTGCTGGATTATAGGGGAGGACTGCAAGCAGCTATTAAATCTTGATACCACGAGTAACCTAAACAGCTTGGGTAGATGAAACTCTGTTACTCAAACCTAGGTCCCCAGTCGTACGCGCATATAAACCGCCATTACCATCCATAGAATGCGTTCAAAAGTAAAATGACGGAGCTTTTACTTATAAAATATCAGCAGATCTAAGCTGATCCTTAACTTGTCACTGCTTACAATCCTCTTAACTGTCTGAAAAATTGCAAGACTATATGACTTTATCTTTAAATTTCCAGCTTTGCAAGAATCAGTCTGAATTTTCTTGGAAAACACTTCCACTATGAAGATGATCTCAATCAGATTGAACTAACCAATCTCCTTTGCTTTACCAAATGCACTGTTCTGTGTAAAATTTTGTGAGCCTTTATTAAAGTATAATAAAGCACTAGGTCTAAGTGATTGTTGTCTTCCAATCTGTACATTTTGCAACTGATTCTACGTCTATTGGTGCTTATTTGGTCGGTTGACATAAGTGGCTGATTCAAAGCTGTAGTTTCAGGAGACCACAATTACCTAGAGCCCTGCTTCATGGATACTATTCTGGTTAATAAAGTAAAGTAAAAAAGTAGATATGAGATCATCCGGTGAAACTGGCGAATTTAATGAGCATATTAAAGTTAAAGCCTGAGATATCCGACATGTCATCGAAAAAGGTCTTTTGGAGTGTTTAATATCTGGTTTTGACTATTGATCGATGTGAACAGAGAAAATGAAGCACTCTTTTACTTTCATTTGTATCTTTGCAGCTACGTCAGATAGTGCTTTAATATATGTATACCAAGCTTGCCACCCACGATCATGGAGACTTATGAACAAGGTTTCTGGTTTGTATTCTGGTCAAAATCTTAACTCTGTCGATGAACGAAACTCATTTTGAAAGAACCGTCGGCTTAGCTTATGAAGAGCCAGGCATTCACAGAGGACGTGTTCATAGTTTTAATTATGCTCTAAACAGAAACTACATGCAGTCTCCGGGCACAGATTTATTTTGTCAATATGATATCTGAAGTCATAGTGGCCTTTGAGGAAGCCCACCGAGTTCCTAATGCTCTCCCAATGTTCTCCAACAGAATTAGATTTTAGGAGTTAGACCTACTTAATCATTTGAATTTTCATAGACCACGATCACTTTCCAACTGATCCAACGCCGATTCCGATGCACTTGTTCTGGCCAGCTGGTCTGCAGAATCGTTCCTTATAATACGTTGGTGGCCAGGTACCGATCTGAAGCAGATGAGGCTATTCGAATTTAGCTCCGGAGCAGCATTGGGCCATTTAGAATGGTCCAGCATTTCTACCTTGAAAACTAACTAAACTTTTTTCATGCTTGGAATTGAGTAAAGTGTTTTCAAGGGACACACACAGTCTTCTGGCTGCATTGCAACGTCTAGCAGCCATCTTGCCAAAGAAAAATCTGAGAGTTGCTGCTATTGGGCAGGTCTGCATCGCGCTTGTTATGCCGAGACTCGCAATACGCTGCACCTTGTGTGCGGTTTCCGTTCAAGTTCTTTTGGCCATTAAGAGTACGAGATTGTGGTTCTAACTATATTTACAACCAGTGTATTATTCCGGGACCAAGAACCCATACAGGCTTCTACTGGCCAACATCGCTGTCTAGTTACTCGCTCCGTAGCGCACTTCATATGAGAGAGTTTCAGTTATGGTTGTTTTTTTTTTATCAATCGAAATTCCGAGATATTTTACTTCCTTGGATTAACTCATTTTGGTGCCTTATTTATTATTGATTCAAGAAAGACCAGTCTGCTTCTAGTTGATGTCACTAGAATGGTTTTGCTGGGATTAATGGACAGTCCTTTCCTTTCTTCGCAATTCTAAAATGTGTAACATTTTGTCGTGCATGCCAATAGTAATGGTTGCACTAAGCTTTCCATTAATAATGATCGCCAGGTCTATAGCAAAGCCTATGGCGCTAAGACCAAGTCTGTTTAGTCTGACGAAACAATTTCCGCATTGATATCTTATTTTGAAGGGGATCTTTGAATAAGCGTTATGAACAAGGGATTCCGAAATATTTTTTGCTCTAGGGAAGTAGTAATAAAATTCAAAAAACCTTCATTACTAAGGTCGCGAAACTCGGGTCTAAGAGTAATGAAACTAGCCTAACTTTTAGTGAGACCGCTCATTAAGGTCATAGATGTACTAAATGCTGGATTCTCAAGGATCTGGTACTGGTCATCTGCTAAACGTGTTCGTAATCGCTTTTAAGGGTAACTAAATTCTGTGCTCTTAGAGCTACATATCCCAGTTTTCCCTTCGACAGCACCTATTTCCAGGCAAAGTCTTGGCTTTTCGACCCAATCTCCAACTCTGACATCAGATCCTAAGAAAATGTTATGCTGCCAAACTAATGTTTGGTGACCTAACCCTATCTCTTTGAAGCCTTTCAATATTTTGTTGTTTGCTAAGAAAAAATATATTATAAAGACTTCCTAAATAAATGCTTTCCTTTCACAGTTAATTTGCCAAATTCACAGTAAACCATTTGAAAGAACTGTCATTATGAAAAAATGGTTGAAACTTACTGCTGCCGCTTGCTCAACCGTTCATTATCTCAATTAACTCCAGCCATTGATTGTTTTAACGGAAGCCCGTGCCCCCATCCCCCTTACCCAACTCAAACTCATTCATTAATTCTCATTTTCCTTGACACCTAAGCTGATAATTTACTGTTCCACATGTGCGCTGCGCTTAAAACTTCCATCTTCCGCCTTTCCAGCTAGCATAACCACGCCGCGCCAGCCGCCGCTTCCACCTGCCCTGTCATTTTCTCTAACCGCAATTAAAAGTTAATGGAAGTCCTATAAAGTTGTCCGCCCTATTTTTTTTTGCACTTTTATCTGTTAGTTTACGTGCATTTTCTCCTTGATTTGTATTTTCTTTATGTATTTTCTTCCGGTTCATCATCATTGCCATCGTCGTCGTTGTCGTCGTCATCCTCCTCTTTGGCCAGTCTCTACTCCACACCTTATTTCTATTCTTGATATTATTTCAAGCGTTAAACGTGTTCCAAATTACGACGGCTCGTCCTATACCTACCTGCTGTGGAACATTTTTCAACAAGTTCTCTCCCGAAATAGATATACGTTTTCGGGTGCCCATTCTTTTCGCCGATATTTTGATGCCGATGCCAATGCCGATGCTTAGGTCCTTTTCTCCGACTTGACTCTGACTCTGGCTCTGTGTCTGACTGTGTTGTGTTGGTTTGGTAGTCGGCGTCGATATCGACACCGATGTGTTTCGGATTCACCTGGGCGACGATGATGTGCACGAGTGAAAAGCGGTCCTTGGTATCTTCAGTGAGTTGGAACAGCAGCATCCTTTATTTGTTGCTTCTTTCGAAACAGAAGGATGCACCTATGTATCTCCTCGATGGCGATACATTGACTGCGAAGAGTTGAGTTTTACCATAGGTCGGCCGCATTAAATGATTCAAAACACGTACCAAGCGAGGAGTTGGTCGGGAGAATTTCACCGGTTTTGTTCCACTTCACCAAAAATAAAAAGTGGAGAATGTTATGTTTTCTCCCGGTCTATTTGTACAGAGCTCGGCTCAGTACACCGCCGCGTCGGAACGTGCACTAAGTTCTCTTCACGGGGCGGTTCAAGCGTGTTTCTATTGGTTTTGAAATTCTGTACGAGTCGTTGTCATTAAGACATTATTATAAAGTTAGGTCTTACCACACAACGACAACGATGTCGTTTCGAGGTCTTAAAAGTGCATTTCCTTCTCTCCCTCTCTTCTTTCCCTCGCACTAAAGTCCCGTTTCCTTTTTCCTGGTGAAATTAAGGGCGGCCAAACTAAAAAAAGGAACTAAAACCGCCCGCTTTTCTCTGGAGGATGTGACAAAAACTTTGCATGTTAAAACATTTAAAACTTTTTTTACAAGGACATACATACGTACGAATTTTCTTTTTCAGCGGCGGAAAAGCATGGAAATCCTCCAATGGAGAGGAGACTTTTCCTCAAGCCTTTTGCAGTGCTTTCAGTGCTGTCGTAATCGGCGGCGGTGTCTTGAGTAGTGCGCCCGAGTAGTAGACTACGGAACAAGGCGAAGCTTATATCCGGTTTTGAGAAAACTTTCCAATGAAGATGACAACACAAAAACTTTTCTGTGTGATATCGTGCCAATTAAAAAATAATTTGTGTACCGCTTGCCGCCTAAAGTTTTTGGGAAGGAAAAATTAGAGTTTTTCCCCTGCCCGGACCGGCCGTCTTGTCGCATCTTTGGACATTTACAGTCCATTTAGATGGCGTGTAGAGATTAAGCTGCAAAACTACTGCAGCGGTTGGGTGGTGCGGATGGCAACATGTGACAAGAATTTAAGTGGCGATATAGCGTTGCGTGTAAATCGTTATGTTGCATTCTAATGCACGTTTAGTACTGAGAAATTTGTGTGCAATTTGTGCATTTTAGTGAAACAAACGGCTTTTTTTTTGTATTCTATCGAGATCGTAGATGACAATGTTTTTTGTGTCGTTATTTTAAACTCACATGCGAGGTGTTGAAGGGATATTGAAATAGAGGACGTGGAAATACATTTTAAGTTGTTGTTTTAATGCAGAGACGCACGCAGAGCTGATTTTAAAATTAGGTTAAATGGATATTATTATTAGACACACGAGCGAGTTTATGGATACTTTGTTGCGGCTGCAGTAAGGTGTTGTTTAAAAAGTTATATTGTTTTACTTTGCTTACCTAATGGGCTTTCGGTTTTGTGGGGAGTCTCGAACCTGGGGGCTGAGATCATTGCTCACATGTTTTTTGGATCATTGGACTTCATCCACATCTTGGTATAGTTTATTGACTTTCGTTTGTATCCTCTTCTCCAATCACCTTTCTCGTAGTATCTGCTCCTATTACCAGCAGAACTGGAAGAATTAGTGCTTCCTCGTCGCTTTCCTCCTCGAATTGCGAAACAAAAGTTGACCCGCTAAAGTCATTTGTTATGTAATAGTCATTACATTAGCCCCTTTCACGTATATTCTTTATTAAACGGGCTCCGGAGCCGTGAATAGTTACTGCCTGAGACCAGGCAGCCTTCCATTCTTTGCGATCAGGAGCGTACTGCTTCTATTTACTCAGACCAAGCGCTCTGGCGACTACTTGGCCTTTGAAACGGAGGTTCTGTCATTCTTATCATCTTGAACCTGGGGGCTGGGATTCGAAGATCCTCTTGGCTGGAGCTCAATGGTCCATTCGCTTGATGTGGCAGAGCCAATATAGTCGCCGTGTCTTGGTGTTGGTGGACAACATCCACATCTTGGTACAGGTTGTATCTCCCCCTCTATTCGCTCTCCTCGCACATCCGTAGAAGAAATTTTCTTTCGAAGGATGCTAGTATTAACTTTCCTTTCCTGACTATCCTCCAGTACTCAGCGTCTTATAACAGAACTGGCAGGATAAAGGTTTTGTAGAGCATTCACTTCGTCGGTGCGGCATTCCTTGGGTAATTCTTCGCCGGATCCCCACTAAGATGACATTCCTGGAGTTGATATTTACACTGAGGTAATCATATTTTACTCGGCCATCATATCCTATACCATTACTCGTCTATGTATGACCATTTGTTTTTCTATTGTCGATTTTCCATGCCGCGAGCTTAGTTGTTGCAAAACGTTTTAAGTCGTTTATATAGCAAGTTGATTGTTATCCTATATATTTGACATTAGGCAAGGGTATGACTCGGTATTTCTTGCAAGGCATAAGTTATTAGAGGTGTCCGTAAAGATAGATTACACTGTATATTGAAAGAGCTCCGCTACCAGACTATCAGATCAGCCGGGATTTATATAAATAAAAAATTAATAATAAACCGTTCATCCTTTGTTATCGCGGACATGCTGCTTCTAGTATTCGAAACGAAGGTTCCGTCTTTCTTGCTGTTGAATTTGGGAACTGGGACCTCGAAGATCCTTTCAGCTAAAACATTATTGCTTGATGTTGGTTTTGGGCTCTCTGGTTACACCCACCTTAATATATAGTTTATTGACTGGATGCGGGTTCCGAAATTTCAGAAACTGCTGGAAATGCTGGTTTGATTCCTTTATAATGACTAAGTGACTAGGCTCCAGGCTTAAGGACCGCTTTTGTAACACATCCGGATGCTCAGCTGGGAGATTTCGCATGAAATAGTACTACATGTGGTATCGTAGGATCCTCAGTAGCTTACCTAAAAAAACACATATAATCCTTACACCCTTTAAATTCTGTTTCTTACGGAGTATAATAAATTCTGCGCTATCAGTAGGTGTGAATTACTCCCTTCACATTAATGGAAGTGAATATTTGACCAACGGTCCTACTCTGCCTCATCTAGGCGAAAAGCCTTTGAAACATGTAGGAGGCGGTTTTAGGGTTTTGATTTTTCCGTTAGCAGAGGTGGCACGCTTGTTGTTATGGATTCCAGCTTTTTTGTTTGAGAAAAAAGTTACTTCCAGTTGCCTGCAATATATTGGGGTTTTCCTTTTGGAGCTTACTTAACTAACAGTTAGCCTCAGGCGAATTGTTTTAATGTTAAAAATTGCGATGAGACTTTTGCTTATTTGAGTTTTATTAATTTCTTCACGGATACCAATATCCGATGTTACTTTTAAAGTCACGAATTAACGGACTAGCACTGACACAGATACGATCGTATAAGGCCACAGAATAAGGGAAGGGCATCACATGAAAGTGGTAGTATTGATGTGTGGTAAAGGTCACATTTATTGACATTTACAAGATTATCTCCACTGCTTTCCAGCACACATGCTGCTAAATACGCCGTTTCCGCGATTTCCACCATCATCGCAAAAGTTCTTTTGGAATTTTTTTTAAATTGAATTTTTTTTTTTTAATTAAAAAAGTCGTACTAAATGACAGTAGCTATATTTTTGTCGTTGGTTATTAAAGGTCACATTTGTCATTTTGATAAGGCATATCATTACCATGTGTTCGTAATTTTTTCGCTCGTCATTATATGGCATCCCAACGGTCCGTCATTTGATTTTGGGACAAAAATGACAATGATAGTCATTTCGTGTGATCGCCATTTTTTCGCCAATGACCAATGACGAATCGTACTATTGCGACTTTTTTTCTTGATGTGATAGCGTCATTTAAATAACTCGTAAAAACGGCCGTGTTGTCGTACCTTTAGACTCTAATTGAACTTTTGTTTAATTTAATATCAAATTGGATATTATGTAGCATGGTCAATCGGCTCGGCATAAGCAGAAAATTAGTATGTTGAATCGGTCCAGTTGCCTACAAACAATATTTTACCTGAGAAGTAAAAGACATTAGCTTCTTGCTCAGCTTCTTTAATCGACGCGAACAGTTTTGTCAGCTGGTGTTTGGTTGATCGAACGGGCAAACCTAAAGATAACTGTTTGAAAGAAAAGTTTTTTAGCTAACGAGGTATTTGAACACCTTAATTTGCTGGCTCCGTTGGTATGTATTGGTGACTTAGTTAAACATATTTTCTTGTCTTGTGACTTAGTTCACCGTGCTACAAGAAGCCGATTTGAATATTTCTCTATTCATTCCGGCAAACTTAGTTTGATCCACATTCTTGTTTTAGTCACGATTTGCCTCAACTACTAAGAACTAGAGCAGATCTTCAATATTACATATCCTCCACGATCTCAGCCAAATGGATTTCCCTAAGAGGTTTAAAAATAATAGGTTTATCCACAATAGAGTCCTCGCTAGCGAAATTAGAAGTTGGATCGTTGTCAGACGAAGAATTAATAGCACCATCAACAGCAACATATAATGAATAAATTGGATCATTCTCCAATGGCTGCAAATTATTATTACTTCAAATTAAATTCAGCAAGCTCGTGCTGTTCTTCATTGGTAAACTCACGCTGAATATTTGACATCGAATTCGCATAATAATGAATGCTATAATCCAGGCTGATGAATCCAACAATAATCAATACATTAAGGGCTATCTCTTTATAGTTTTCATGAGCCTATTTTGAACACACCTAAATTTATTCGAAAATCAATGGAAGGTGTTAAAGAATTTGCAAAGGCCCAACGGAATGGTTTTGGAATATCCTTATCCCTAACAACTATTTCCTTGATACAAGTGTGGACATTGATAGATATTTTGTCAATTGGTGTTGATGTTCTTCTTCTTTATTTCTTGAATACATACCAGAATTTTGCTAATATCTAATATCTATGTTAGCATTTATTATAACCTAGCTACTCCGTTAAAAAAGTAGTTTCTAAAATGTCTTTTCTATACTTGATACTAGCACCTTACTGACGTTGGTAATGACGACGAACGATGCAAACCCCAATAAAGTACTCACTGAATACTCCCTTGCCATTCACACTGTTTATGCAATCTCATTCGAGGTGCCTAATCCTCCCTCAAAAGAAAACCATTTTTGATGATTTGCATGCATTTCACTATCGGTTTCCATCCTATTTGTCATCCAGGTGTTGTGGAGATTTGTTTCTGTCGGTTTTTTTTCGTCATCGTTATTGTTGTTTGCCTAAGCTTTAAGGCAAATGAAACGAACGAACACGCTTGTTTTGCCAGCACAAAAAAAAACAAACAAAGAGGAAAAAAAAGGATCCCCAAAAGAGGTTTACCATTTTCGGGGTATAAGGCATTTACGACAGGCGCGCATTTGCCAAACTATTTACCTAGCTACCTACCACACCGGAGAGTTGCACATCCAGGGAGCTGCTATTTGTGTGAGTGGAGCAGTCGCCCCACGAAATGAAAGCGGAATTCTAAACCATGTGAAAAAGGCCATTTGCAAATGAATTATTAAGAGATTCACAGCAGCAGGAGCAGTCCTGTATCGTGCGAACACGATAGAAAGAGCGAGTAAGAACGCTACGGAAAAAGGACTATTTCCTGCTCCGAATCCATATATCAAATCGCTAAATTGCCAAAAGGTAGGCAGAAGGTGGTTTAGCCGGTCTCGAGGAATGGCACCAAATCCCTGCCCCTCTGCGCCACTATCACTATCACGAGCACAGCTCTAGACACCATTTCCATTTAGTGGCATTTTATGGGTGTTGATAGAAGATTCCCTTCGCCAAGGAATCGGTAACTAGGTTGAGTCGTGATTTTTGGAATGAAAGCAGAGAGCGAATAAATCCTCCTCTGTATAGGCACAGACAATATACCTGATTACATGGTTGTCGTCGTCGTAGTCATAGTCGTAGACGTCCTCCAACGCGCCTCATCATCGTCGCTGTCGCACTGTACGAGGTAACATGAAATATGGCGAAGGCATGTAAGGGACTAACGTGATTTACCTACTCCCTTCACTCGCAATGTCGCGAGAATACTTTATGGTTTTTTTTTTGTTTGGCTTCTTCGCGTCTATGCCGATGCCCTGGCACTCTATTTACTGAGCCCTGACAAAACAAGACGAAGTGAAAAACAGGAAAATATACACACATCAGATCCTTCAATGGGCCGATGCAAGTGTGTCACATCACAACACCATATCGCACCGAAGAAGAGAGTCCTGATGCAATAATAAATATTCATATTTTGTGCACAGCAAAACTGAGTTTTTTCTTACGAAATGCTACACTGGAGATGGGATTAGACAGGCGCCGCCACCAGCCGCCAGTTTGAGTGACAGTGACAGTGTGTAGGTAGCCTTAGGATTGCTTGCGCGATTGCGAGGACTCTTTCGCTTCGTTATACGTTCGCATGCTGATTTATACGTGACAATTTCAGTTAGTGAAATTCAATTGAATTTTATATTAAGTTTCCAAATGCAGGATGCACGATATGCATTTGGGGTGCTGCTCGTGATGAGCACTATACAACAGATAGATAGTTTGCACAGGCATTTTGTGCAATATTAATAAACTAAATAAATGTAATTACATTGTATGCGTGGGAGGGCTCCTCTATGAGTTAGAGATTTGAATGAGTTATTACGAGTGCGGTGCAGAGCATCATAGGAGCACGAGTAGCTACCTAAATTAATTTAGACACATTTTAGCGAGGGAGGGCGAAAGTGTCAGCTTCTTTGTGCTGCATCGATGTGATCTGTTAATTAAAAGTTATTCATTGTATCCTCTTGCATATTGCATTATATTTTGTAAGGAGTTTCAGTTTGGGAAGAGTGAAGGGATGAAGAAATTGATGGAGAAGGAAGTTCGGGATGACGAACAATTGAGCTAAAGTTAGCTAGTGAATCTTGTTGTTTGTTACCAAACTTAGTATTTATACCTAATCGCAACACAGTTTTTACTTTGGAATTTGCTAAGATCTGATACATAAGTCACTTAATATGAGACTTAAAAGGTGTAGTAGATTGACCGCCGTAATAAGAAATTTTAGAAAATGATCTACTTCTTTAATGAACTGGTCGCCTTATAAAGGGTGATTTTTTAAGAGTTAGGTTTTTCGGGTTGGCAGCACTAGTTAGTAATGGCGTCCAAACGTCATCTGTCGAAGTGAAAACTTTTTAGTATACTCTGCCATTTAATCATGGAAAGACTTACAAACGAGCAACGATTGCAAATTATTATCCAAATTCGTGCTCTGTGAAAAATGTGAAAATCCCCTGTTTTTTCGAAAAAATTGTACTCAGCGATAAGACTCATTTCTGGCTCAAAGGATACGTAAACAAGCAAGACTGTCGTATCTGGAGTGATGAAGAGCTACATGCCATAAAAGAATTACCGATGCTTCCCGAAAAAACGACAATTTGGTGTGGTTTATTCTGGTTTATGCTGCTGGCATCATCGGTCTATTTTTCTTCAAAGACGAACGTGGAAGAAACATTACCGTCAACGGCGAACAATATCAAGCCATGATACGCGACTTTTTTTGGCCCAGTTGGCTGAGTTGAACTTGGTTTCATGTTGAAGGATGAATTTGGTGAGCAGCTTATCTCTCGAAATGGCCCTGTGAGTTGGCCACCAAGATCATGCGATTTAACGCCTCTTGATTATTTCTTGTGGGGTTATGTAAAGTCGTTAGTCTATGTGGACAAGCCGAACACGATTGAAGCCTTACAGATTATCATAACACGCATTATTTGTGGAATACAGGCTTTCAACATGGCTTTCAACGGACACCTCGAGACATGTCGATGAGCGTACAGTAATTAAGGCTCGTATTGCATCGGACTTAGTAGGAGAGAAAACCGAGCTAAAAAAGAGGCAGCAAACAGGTGTGACAGTAGGACTGTTTTATAGGATCTCATTGGTGAACTCCGGAACTCCAAACAACATCCAGTGAAAAGTTTGGATGGTAACCAACAAAATATTGGGGGAACATATCGCTGCAGTGCTAAATCATGGTATGATCTCGAATTCAAATGAGTACCAGGAAGTAAAAATGTCCCGAATACGCACCGGTCTCGAAGTAAAACAGAAATAATAACCGCAATCAAGTCCCTCAGAAAAATAAAGGCGGTGAGTATTGATGGCATCCCTGCCGAACTATCTCTAGTGGCGCCAAATACATCGGCTGACTTACTACACCCGCTCATATGGAGAGCATGGTATAGTGAGCAATTCTCGCAGGAGTAGAAAAGAGGGATGATCATTAAGCGGTGACGTGAAATAATGCTTTTTTCAAAACACAAAGCGAAATAATGCCAATAAACTAATGGAGATAAAGCAACAAAATCGAATCTATCGAATAGTATAGCATATAGCCAACCTCGTGCCAACTTCAAATCTAATAGTGAAACCAAGCATGGGGGCAGCATGCTCCCCCATATTTTATAACCATCACGAAATCATTAAGAATTATAATTTTAAAAACGAAATAATGCCAAATTGGCTTTATTTTGGTTTTTGCAACGAAATAAAGCCAAACCAGGAAATTGGTCTAATTTCAATTTTGTAATGGAAATAAGGCCAAATTTTTTTGAATTTGGCTTTATTTCATTTGGCGTTATTTCACGTCACTTCATTAAGCTTCCGAAAAAGGGAAACTTGAAGGACTGTGGAATCTGGAGAGGTATATGCGTTCTCCCGGGGGAAACTAGAATAATTCTGGAACTCAACTCTGAACGTCTATCAGGCAGGCTTTCGCACTGGATACTCCACATAAACTCCTTGCAGATCATAATAGAGCAATACGTTGGGTACAGGTCTCTGCTACATCTACTGTTTATCGACTTTGAAAAGGCTTTCGTCAGCTTGAATGGAGAGGCTATATAGATGATTCAGAGCTATTATCAAGGCTACATACGAGTGTGGTAAGTGTCACGTTTTACACTGTGATAAGGTGTCGGAGGATTTTAAAGTCTAAAGTGGAGTTCAGGTAGTGTGGTTCCTTGTTCTAAGAGTTAGTCTGCCTTGTGAACTGCTTTAGCTGCGAATGTTGAACTGCTTTGAAATTTGCTTAAGAGCGGACTGGCGGTAGGGTAAGCCAACTATAGAGTTTAAAGAAATGGAGTCTAGTGATTTAGGCACTTACTTTCCTCGAAAATGTAGGTCAAGAAAATCTTGTGCTAAAATAAGCTGGATAGCTTCATGCCAAACTTTTTACACAAAATATCCAGGCGTGCTTTCTCGAACAGAGAAAACTAGTTCCACTTAATTTTTTCCAACACATGAACTCGCTAAATGCTGTCTTACAATTTCCTTCCGATTACCGCACTCTGACAGACCCCTCTTTTAATTTTTAAACAGTTCGGCTAACCATTCATCGTTAACATTCGCACAAGCTATCATCGTTTCGTTAACAATCACACGATTGCTGATCACATTCTTCAATGCAATGTCCTTAATTACGCAAATACAATATATGTTATTATTAAATTGTTACCTGTCAAAGCTGTTGGTTGGATTTCAAAAAGTCAACTCAACAGTTTCTATTTATGCTCATCGCAACACCCGCCCTCTTGGCACAATCTACACGAAGCTCATTTATTCGAAAATCACATCGTAGCCAATGCAAAGATATTCCCAGCGACAACGACAACGACATTTGATGGTGTAAACGTCGACTAGAACGACATGATGACGAGAGAAAGGGACGACTATGATGATGACGATGACGGTGACTACGATGAGGTTGAGGTTGTGGTTGAGCAGGAGAACGTTAAGGGCATGTAAATCTGACTGTACACCTCATTTCCATCAGCTATTCAACGTATATTCGAATCACTTCAATTGTGCACCCCATTTGTGAATTGACTCTTCCAAGGAAGGAAGCGGGCGAGCAAGAGCAACCACAATGCAAGTATAGTGTACCCGAAATTCCAGAATAGGGATTGCATGTTCAGCAACAACCTAACAACAGCAAGGGGAATATAGCCAACATTTACAATTACATATAGAGCAAAACATACAGTTTCATTGCATTTTCAGTTCCATTTCAATGGGGTGCAGTGCACTGCATTTAATGGGCAAAAGCAGCATGGTTAACTCCTATTTAGGATAGGTATACCCATTCCCATGCCCATGCCAATTCCCATTTCCAAACAAGTATCAACCCAGCAGAAACGGCTGCTGTTACTCGTTAAAGGTGCAATCGTTGAGAAGCATATTCACGTTTTACATAAGTGACAAGTTTGATTTATACACGACATTTTTAGTGTTGGAAAAATCAACGTTCATTTGGATGATTGAACCAGAGGGAAAGGTTGCAGTGGTGAAATTCAATGTGGAGTCGTTTTATTTCTTTTCTTTTCTTTTTTTTGGAAAGGCACACTTTGGGGGTAATTTGTCAGCAAAACATTGCTGATGGTAGATGGAACGCCAATATGCTGGCCTCAATTTGTGCTTTGACGAATTTGACAAAGGCATTTTCTGTAGGCTTTTAATCAGATTAAGTGGTTAACTAGAACGTTTTAGTAGAGGTTTTTTTTATATAAAACATGTCTATCAAAAATTACATTCCATGTTTTGGAACCTTGTAAGAGGGCTATTTGCGATATCATCAAAAGCAGCAAAAGGGCTTCAGCAAGGTAGGTACTAATTCGTTCAAGGTTCCGGATAAACATGATCAACACAGGATTAGGCACATAATAAAATGAGAATTCTATTTTTCCTAGTTCGAAGGACAAATGTTCTAGGGAAAGTTCCACTTACGAACCCCACGAGCTGCCTCAAGTTGTCGAGGTATTTCATAAAGCCAGACCACATAAAATATATTTCCATCGAGTGAAAAGATATTATTGTTTCCTTTAAGAGGACTTTTGAATTCCAACAGCTCAAAGTTTCGAAAAAATTAGTGAAGTAAATCAAATGCTGTTGGTCAAGGGTTATTAAGGCCTGACACTTTTCGGCAGTATTGTTAACTTTCTCCTATACCTACATAAGCATACCAAAGAGAAAGTTATTACGATCATGCGGAAATTTCGAACTCAAACTGAGTATGAGGGATGATATTACGACTACAGAGAAGTCCAAGAAAGTAGGTCGTGTCTGTCTGTCTATCCGGGCGCCGTATGGCGAAACGGTTCTATGGATTTGCTTTAAAGTTCGTATATAAGGTTCTTGGGGTTACATCTCGGGCATCTTTTTATATTTTTGCTTTATCTTTTGTAACGGTACCTGCCATAGAAATTATTTTGTGAAAATCACTTATCACCATTTTTCTCGAAAGTGGTTCAAAGGATTGCGGTCTTTTTTTGTACTAAGGATGCTTAAGATAGGGTCAAAAATTCTGCATACTCAGTTTTTGGAAAAAGATCGACTAACGGTAATTTATAAGATGGGCAATATCTCGAAAACTAATAAAGGGAACTTCGAAAAAATTTACAGTTTTTTATATTTTCATACTGTAAACTCAAACAAATCTGCATACTTAGATTTTTTAAATAATTTTTTTTTTTAATTTTGTTTTCATATAACGATTTTCTTAAATTTAAATTAAATTCGTTTTCTCAAAAACGGCTCCAACGATTTTGATAATTTTTTATAATTCGAACAATTATGTTAAAAGGGTCCAATATGCGAAATAACATCATATTGGTAGATGCCGTTTTTGGAGAATCTAAGTTTTCAAAACCACAAAAGTGAATTATATAAATTTGGTATTTGATCTTTTTGAAGCAATTCCAAAACGCATCTCATGAACCGAGAAAGTTTCGTATAACGTAGTCGCCTCAGCCTCAGGCATTTTATGTACTGAAATAAGAGTTGCTTCTATCAAATTGGCATTTGAACTCTGTTAGTAAGTTCATCACTCATCGTTCGAGTTAATATTTAAATTCCTTAAGTTCCTTGAAGTTACTGCCACAGGCATAAACCATATATTCCATTTTTGTTCCAGTCTAACTCATTTCCCATGGTATTAAATTGCCGGAGAAGACTCCATCACCCTCCAAACAGACAGCGTCCACATATCACAGTATTTGAACGGATAAAGACAGTGAGACTTGACTTCAAATTAATTAGTCTTTGAATCAAATGTTGAAAGATTGTTCGAAATGTGGATGTATGATCGATCGAAGACGAAGCAGTTGACTTCTTGAGATTGTGGTCTCATAGCACACATAGCAGGACGTCTGACGAGAACGTTCTCCATATGTTGCCCTAAGTTTTCCACTGACCCACCCTTTCGTTTTCACCCTAGGTACCTACTAATCTTAAAAATGAACTAAGATTTTGGTAAAAAGTTTGTCTCATTTAAAACATTAAACTATGTTTATCACTGTCAGACATCTTTTAAAAATAATTAGAGCCGTCAACCATTTAATATCAAAAAAATAGCTACATAGCAAACTATTTGTGTTTTACATACTGTTCGCCACTCCACTTCAATCACAAATCGGATCCAATAATAGTTCGTACTTGGATTCATCTATATCCAATCACCTACGGATTACCTAGACGCAAACAAAAAAAAAGATGGATAAAGCTCAGGAACAATATCTAAATGGATAAGGGATGCGCTTGCACTCAAACCAACCAACCAACCAACATCACCATGGGATGAGTATACCGTCACCGACAGCCCACCTTAATCAATTTTCCTAGCACGACTGAATACCTGCAATTACTATGATTTTTGCTTTTGTTCAAAATTTTTCTATTTTTCTATCGGAAGCTGATTGCGTTCGGTTTTTTTTTTGCTTCTTTCCTTCTCTTATTTTTCACTTTCATTTCGCATCCGTTTGCTGGGCTTCGCAGATTTACGATTTTTTTCTATGGGCAGATTGTGGTTCGCACTACACTCACACATAAAAAGTGATCTAGTTGCACTGATATCAAATATGTAGCCTTTATCCGATGACAGGGTACTCGACCGAGCCATGCAAGCAAGCGTACATGCATGCAGCAATAACCAAACGGAATGAATATTCGAGTACTTCCGATATTTCTACAACAATCAAATGGATTTCAAATGACACGACGATGACGCTATTGTCGGTCGTTGTCGGTTGTTGGCAATGCCTCGATAGGTACCTGACAAAAGTTTTGTTGTTATTACAAAAATATTCCACGTGTGCGCTAAATTCATTTTCCTGTATTATGTAGTTGAAGCTTCACTAGTAGGTACGAGCGTGGCTGACAATAGAGAAATGAATATTTCGTAAACAATTGGTGAGGTTTTAGTAGATATCAGTGTTTTTTTTTGGTTATTTGTTACTTTTGTTTATGGGACTTTAGTGTGATATGTTGAACAAATGGAATGTATCTGCACAAAGGTATCACAGAGAGATGAAGGTATCTTTATCCCTTGAATTGATGAAAACAGCATTTCATAGAATATGCTGCTGTTGCATGAAGTTTCTTTGTTACCAATTTTTATCAATTTTTTTGTTCACTGCAGCTTGGTAGGAATGTTTGAGGGATAACAGGAGATTAGTGATTGTTTTTGTGGGAGATCAAGGAAGTAATTTTATTTGAACAACGTTTGGGTAGGTAAATGGAATCTGAATTTGGAAGGATGTGGTAAAGCAATTGCGTTGTTGATTAGGCCATCTTGATAAATACACTTTCTTTGCTGATTTTCTGTCTCCTGGACACAAACATGTCGTAAAGGGTAATACGTCGCTCCTACTATTTACTAACTACTGTTGTAAAAAATGTATTGCTTCACTCATTTCTGGCTAACGTTGCGTAAACGCAACATCATAATTGTAGGCGTCTGGAACTTTACTGATGACAAATTTAAATGAACTAAATAGTGATCTAGAGGGTTAATACAATTATCTAATTGAACTGTTTTTTGATTTTTTTCTGAAATTTAATTTTCAGGTCTTTTAGGCATTTCCAAAATCCGTCTTTTTGAAAATTTTGATGTTAATATTTATTTTGGCATGTTGAAAAATTTCTTAAAAATTAAAATTTTTCAAAATAATATGTGCAGTTGATGTTATAAGAAAGTAAGAAAAATGTTCAAATTATATTCGAATAAAAATGTTGCGCAATTTCAATGATAAAAGCACTACATTGCGTTTTCGCAACGTTCGACGAATGTAGTGGCATTTCAACCTACAAAAATTTGTTTAATTCGCTGCGTTTTCAACTCAAAATAAACGTTTTATTTGTTAGTGATATTCTGTGTTTATGTTTGAAATGTAACAATTTTTTAAAAACAGGATACATATTCTAGTTCTGAGAAAAAAGATCAATTCATACATGAGTGCTATATATTGAAAAAACTCTTTGTCATCCATGCGAATTCTCAGAATTAATTAGGAAGTACATTCTGCGGGCAGGAAACCACAAAGCCTATGTTATTTTTTTATGAGTGTGGTCAGGTACAGTAATCATTTTAATTTCGAGAGTAAAAAAGGAACCATAAATGCATTGGAAAACCCTTTTGCATCCACGCAACTTTATTCTCAGAAATAATTAGAAAATATACAATGAGTATAGGAAACCTCAAAGCCTGTCATTTTTCTTATGGGCTTAGGCCCGATAAGGAACTGTACTATTGTTAGGTACGGTAAGGGAAGTTGATATTTTAATTTCGATAATAAAAAGAAACTCATCTGAAAGGAATAGTTCCGGCCACTTTTATCAAGACAATTGTACATTTCCAATAGTACATTTGTACACGTGGAAGATACATTGTACATTTACCAACAATTTGCTAAAGAAACTCCAATGTCGTAACTATAATTTCGAATGTGTGTTAAAGATTCCTTGTGGCGATTTGAGTCAACTATTCAATACATGATTCAAAGTGAAGGAAACCCCAATTAAGGAATCGTTTATTCCTGCAAGAAATTAATCAATTTTGGGAGTTGGGTCGGGAAAGTTAAATATAGCCGAAGCCGAATAATTTTTATACTCCTTTCGGCGAACATTGCGAAAACGCTACGTTAATTTTCCGGGAAACTAAAAGATATACTAAATTTTGTTTTTTCACTTTTCATCTAATTAGGCCAAAAACAGACAGCCTTTCAAATTTCACATTTACCTAAACCAACTGGAACTGGTAGCCGCCGGAAATGACTATTATCTTTTAAATGACTATCTAATGATGATATAGCAGAATGTTTGAAGACTGGCCTCCGATGAAATCAGAAATGTAAAGGAGATCTAAAAAAAGTGCACTAATGAAATGTAAAGCATCATGATAAAGTCCTGTTTGGTTTTTAATTATAAATAAATGTAAGGCGTTCATTTGGTCTTGGAGTTATCGAGGATAAAACTTAATAAATGCTCTCAACAAACAATCAAATGAATACAAGAGTTTGCTTACTTCGGAGTTAACATTAATTCCGTAAACGATACGTTAGTGGAGATTCAACGAAGAATTTCCCTAGGATACCATTGCTACTTCGGTTTGGGAAAAAAATGGATTCAAAGCTCCTAACTCGAAAGATGAAGTGTTAGCAAGGAATGCGGTCGAAGTTTGGTATATTAAAAACTTTTCATTTATTTCCTTTTTCCTGCAAACTTCTTTCTTCGAGTTTTATCGTTTCCAAAAGCTCCAATCCGCTTATAGCCATTTTTCTTTCATTTCTTTGATCGATGAGAAAAGATCTTTCTTATTTTTAGGACAAAATCAACGCAATTTTCCTCATCAACAAAAAGAATTCAACCTGTTTGAATTTCATGATTGTGTTTGTGTGCTTACGAAGCTGTTTAACAAATTTATTGAGAATGGCGCTTATAGTGCGTAAATCTATAGGAAATTAAATTATCTTTTTTTATTTATATAGAATATTTTTTTGTAAGGACCTGTACTCTCAAAGTTACTGAGCCGACAAAAAAATTAAATAAATTTTTGTTGCTTTTGCTAATCTTTAAGTTCTGGTAGAGACTCTGATAAATAAATTAATGGTTTCTTTTTTATGTCGTTTAGTCTTTTATTTAAATCAAACCACCTTTAAGTTTTATTTTCATTTCCATTTTATTTCCACTCCGGGAGCCCCTCACATGGGTGGCTAATCGCAAGCTGGTGTCAAAAGCTTTAAGACCCATTTCAACAAACAAATTTCTGGGTTTGATACACTTACACTATTCAAAATTCCTTAATCTTAGAATATAAAAAATTCTTTAAAACAAACAAAGTACAGAGTGTTCTAATTTACCATATTATCCTTTATCCATCTGTGCATCTACAAAAAAAATTATGGCGACAGCTTTGCAAATGTTAAACGAAAAATTGCTTTTACTTCAACCTTTGTTGATCGTATGTAAAAATGTTGCATGTATTTAATAATATTTGAAAATTTTTCAACGATAAAGATTTCATGATATCTACATCCAAATGTTATCGAGTAAAAATTTGGTGAAAAGTACATTTTAAGTAAAAACATGGAAGAAAAAATGTTTACAATTTTGAGTTTAAGAAGCCATAACCTTTTTGTAGAAGCACGGATGTACCCAAAGTGTACTAAATTATATAATTCTATTATTATACCTGTAACAGTTTAGAAGTAATAGCGTTTATGCCTTTAAGGGATTTTATTGCTAAACTGGGATATCTGTCATAATACTAAGTAATTGCTATTCCTGAATCACACACCTCTCATTGAGTTCGAATAGTGTTCGAAGTATGTACGAATCAAGGCATAAAAGCACAAATTTGTACACACTTTTTCGTGTTCAATGAGAAATTGAGTCTTGCGGAATTGTATGGGTACCCCTGGTAAATTTTAAGGACACTAAAAAAGCTTGACTTTATTGCAAAGTTAAATTTTTGTATAATCCCGTAATCGTCTCAGTTAGGAAATACTGTCTTGGAAACTTATTTAAGGTAGGAAAAGTTCGCATCGGAACTTGTCCAAATACTGTATACAGACGGATCTTTGATGATATCAAAAAAGCAGTTCAGACTTATTGCCTTATCCCATCACTAGAATCTCTGTTCAATCTATTCAAAAATACTTTTAAATTGAACTAATTTAGCAGTGAAACTTTGACTACACTCAATGAAGCTCAAGTTTTTCCCATATGCCTGCCAACTAAATTCCCAATACAACTGTCATTGAAAATAATCACTTACATCAAAATGTATTGAACACTCCACCATTTCCGCCCATCTACAGTCTATACATCGGACTTTTTACTTTTTTTTTTTTTTTTTTTTTTTTTTTTTTTTATTTTATTTAAACTTAAAACTGTTTTATAATTAACAAAATTTTTTTCTGCAAAGCCTAGGTGGCTTGTCTGCAGAAGATTGGATATTTTGTTGTTATTTTTGAGTTCTATTAACATTTTTTATTAATTTTACTTTATTGAATTTAAGAAAAAATAATAAATTGACACAAATTAAGACTAAAAGTATTGAAAGATTTATATAAATTACAAGGCATTGCCAGCAGCTAGAAAGGAAATTGAACCGCCAATAACCACAGCAAGCCGCGTTATTATCAAGTTTATGCATCTTATTGCATTCCTTACCCCTTCGTTTGCACCCTACCAATGCAAATTAAGGCCGTTCTCAATCCACAAAAAAAAAATATTTCCCATAAAGAAACATTGACCATGATCAAATTTCCTGCAGGGTTTTTTTTTCAGCCAAAGGAACAATAATGCTACCATCTTTCTTATTGTGGCTTCCATCCTTGTAGGACCGGAAAGCAAACTGGGCTGTGCTATTCTCTGACTCTTCGGCAAAAGCTATCACCGCGCTCTATATTGGTAAACATTCTCAGATGACTGCACTGACAGGCATTTACCAAGTTGTTATACTCCTTGGATGTTGGCCAACATATTTGGCCCTCTGTCGTCGATATCATGAGATGCCATTCTCTGTAACTCTTCTGTATCAACAATCAATGATGGTGGTGGCAACTTGAGGGTCTTTAACCTTACCAATACTGCGATTGTGTTCTTGTCTTTTCCCTAAGGACACTTTTCCACGAAGAAAACAAAAACACAAAATCCCATATATTTACCTAGAAAACTTGCAACAGCACTCTCAAAATAAAAATACATAAGTTGCCAATATCATTTGATCGCGGCGGCGTCTTCGTCCTTTTCATATTGAAAATCGTTTCCTGTGTACATTCCTTTGAGTGAAGCTTGGTAAAATTACTTGAGCGTTTCCGGAAAGGAAATAAAATGCAACCAAAAAATAACATTTCGCTAATTAAGTAAATTGATGATCAAGAGGCTTCGTGCCACATTTGTCCAACTCCTTTTTCTTTCTTTAGTTATGATTTCCTTTTTTTTCGCTTTGCTTTGCAAAAGGATATTGGTGAATGATTTTGAATATTCCTGCGGGGTGGGTAGGTACTTTTGGTTTTGGTTCACATTTTGCATGTCCATGAGATATATAATTGCACGACAGAGAGGCGGAGGTACTGGGAGTATTGGGAGTTGCGGTGGCGATGGCTTGCTATTGCTATGTTGGGGAGGGATGCTTTTTCACTTGTCGGCATAAAAAGGATAAATTTTGATGAATGGAATTTTAATTGAATTGTCGATGCGATCCATTGGTGATGGCATGGTTTGGCATGACGATATAGGACCAGTGGTATGTGGTAGTGGTGTTGTTTGAGTGAATTTTTGGCATCGGGATTTTAAGTTGCTGTGTGCGTTGGTTTTTATTTCATATTTTTTTTTATTATTTTTTGCTGGTCGCACATGATGATTTTCGACCAAAATTTGTGGCAAAACAAAGGGCGATGATGAAATATGAATTATTGATTGAAACTGATGGAAGCTTCTGAAAACATGATAGCTAGTTACATAGATATAGATTTTTTAATTTTTTTTTTAAATTGTATATTGACTTTGCTTGATATCGATATCAAAGAGGCTTAACTGGAAATAAAAAATATTTAAAATGTTGAAGTCATTATGAGTGACTTTAGTTATTAATTCGACCTGCCTAGAAATACTTTGTGTTGGTTTTTTTTCGAAAAAAATTGCGGTCCTCAAAAGGGATAGTGGTGCATGCAATAGGTATTGCCAGCGCTGGATATGAAACCTTTAAAGCTAAACACATTAAAATGTTTAAGGCCATAGAAGCGTCGAGAAGAGTTGCGATTTATTTTTGGCTAACACTGCGACCTTAAAGATCTATTTTTTCATAGAGAAATTTAATTCAAGAGACGTATTACCTCCCCTATGAAGATAAGTACCTCCTTGGTGGCAGAGTTTTTCAGCTCCGCTGACGAACGTATTCCACTGTTGAAAGCACGTCTTCTTAACCAATGTAGTGCCGAACATTTCCACGGAATATGTTTAGAGGATTTGTCCTCTTTCACACAGAATCTACATTCTGTCTCCGGGCACAAAATCATTTTGTTAAGAGTAAGTATTTTTTTGTATGAGTAAGGCTTGATGGGATTTGGGATTTGGATTGTCTGAGCCTCGGAAAATCTTCCCATTAGGCTAGAAATGTCTTGAGGAAGCAGCCGCGGATTCTGAAGCAGTTCTTGTCAATTGGTCCGTCAATTCGTTGCCTGTAATTTCTTGGTGGCTGGGGACCCATCCAAATTTGACTTTGTTAAATTTGACATGGGATTGCAGAGCATCGTAGCAGCATATAGCTGCAAACAAGTTAAGTGTATTGAATTTCTTTAGAGTCCGACAGAACATTCGGCCAAATTTTTCAACTTCGGCAAAACATAGCGGTTGCGGCCGAGGCTGATAAATAATCCGAAGTTCGGGTTCTTCTAAAAAATTGACCTTTGGTCGGATTTTAAATTTTTAATATTCTAATATTCCAAAAATATTGAAATACATGAGTAACATCACATTATTTTACTTTTTGTCTGAAGTGAGTAAGTATACCTCATTCCAGCTCCCAACCAAACAGCAGCATTTAGCTGTAATTTAAGAAACCAAAGTCTAGATTTTTATTACAAAAAAAACCTAATTCACTTAAAAATCGAACAGTAGCATAGTTAGTAGTATCCAGGAAAGCTTGGTACAGGTGCAGGTGCGTTGAAATGACCAAATCGGCAATGTTTTTGGATTGCTGTTCCTTTCCTATCTGCGATATTTGTTGTCGTTTCTGTATCTGTTGTGTTAACTTATTCAAATACAGAACATCATGTTAACTGCACATTCGACATGTAGAAGGTAAAGCTGTATCAATCCAATTACATTCTATATATTCTTCTTCTTCTTCTCCCGTCTATTGCCGGTAAGATAATGGATTATAATTTGACCTTCAGCAGGCCTCTCAGCTTCGGATAAATCATTGAGGCCAATCAAATGCTGTATGATTCCACATCCAGTGTTGATGTTTCTTTTATGACATCGGTGATCTCCAGTGTTAAGCTCCAGACCGACTCGCATGCAGACTTGCGGGGTAGCCTAAGGTTTTCAAGTTACTCGTAAGACTCACCTGGATGTTTATATTGACTAGATGTGACATCTACACAGCAACCTGGCACTTTCCAGACAGTGAACTATCAACCAAATATTTAGAACATGCGGTTAACGATGCAAGTCTGCTTATCCAGGGGCAGACCTGGACCCTGTCCACTTTCTTGAGCTTAAACAAGAAAAAATTTAACGTTGGACGCATTGGCGCAACCTGTGTTTCAGAGCCTAAAAAGAGCGCACGAGTAAAAAACTATCCACTTTGCATTCACCTACCTTTGACACTAACAGTCGCAGTACGCAGATATATGAGTACCACAAAAAGTTGAAGTTGCACGCACACATGAAGACACTGCAGCGGAGAACAACACCAGCAAGGGATGAAAAGAAGATACTGCTTATAAGAAAAATAAAGTAAGCAATCTTGCGATTGGAATAACAACCGGCCAAGACGCATGTCTGATCTAAGTCCGGAAAGCGTGCTCCGAGAAACAGCGACGACAACCTAATTACATGTAGACCAGGAAATATTAGATATCGTCTAGTCAATGAAAATACAGGTTTGGCACGTAGATGAGGTTAGCTTAGCTATAATTAAGGTCAATGCAGCAAGCTCAGTTTTCTACCAGCAGAGAGGTCTTCAAATACGGATGTGATATTTGTATAGGGCGCCAACCAACTGCCAACCAAGTATGGCTGGAGGAAAATATGTCTGATGATTGACAGTTGGTAGATCTGGTTGTGTTGCGTGACCCATATGAATGCTAAATCATATCAAAGCGACTTTAAACGAGCTATAGCGATTTGAAGTTTTCTATAGAAAAATAAAATTTGAAGGCCTTAGCCCAAACTAGAAGAAATACGACGCTATGTCTTGCCAAAACTATCGACTATCGCTAAATTTTGCATATATAAAATCTTATACGGAAATCTAAATGAACGTCTAAAACCCTTCTGCAACACACTAATCGCCACGTAGTCTGTGGGGTAAACTCGTCTTGATTGTGCTCCCAAATACTCCGCGTTGAACGTCAATCAAGTGGTGGTCATATCTCGTGGGTAGTGAGATCGTGCGTTTAAGCTACTTTACGTTCTCCCGACGTTGCGAAGAGACGGGACACCCCAGAATTCATCTTAGAGCAATAAAATTTGTTCAGCTTCTCCACCTTCATAAAGAATAAATTTGCATTAGTCCGTTTAACAGGTGAGTTTATAAACTTGGTGTTTGGTTCGAAAATAAGCCAACAACTTTCTCAAAGGGTCAGCTTCAAGAAATATAAAACCGATAGCCCTTTCAGGTAAAAATTACAAGGTCGACACCTTGTCATGTATTCTCCTGAATTACTGAAAATGAAAGAAGTTATAAACTCATTAAAGCCCATAATTAGCTGCAACAATAGCTAGCCCTGAAATAATGAGAAAAGTTCAATCGATTCTTAAAAAAAAATTATACCGACCCTTACCTTACATCAGTGAAATTAATTACATGCCCTTCAAGTTGCTTGCCGCTGACCCTGTTCCACCTTTTGGCACCGTTAACTGCATCAATTATTATTCAGACATTCACACCCTTACTTCCTTTCGATTCCAACATTCCCATCAAATCCCTATCGTCGTTGCCTACCCATTGCATTGGTCATTGCTCACTGCAATAAAAAAAATTATAATTAATTTGTGTTTTAAATTTTGTTGCATACTGGTTCCTTCAGTCCATCGTTCCTTCATTCAGTCGTTCATTCATCCGTTCGTTCGTTTCGCTATACAAAATTCACTTTACTCCGACTTGTCAAAAAGGGCGGCGCGTGAAAAACCGTTGAATATTTAAATCTTACACCAAATAATGAATTTTTAATTTAAATGAAAATCGCTTAACCAACACATATTTCCGCGCCACCCAAATTCCGGCGCTTTCAATGCCAAAATGCATTGAATGCTAGGCTATACTTGCTTGCTTGTCCTTCTCTGTATGAGAAACTGCGCTGCAGTGTATTTCTGTTTTTCAATTTTTCATTTTCATTTCGGTGAAAAACAAAATCGAAATTTTTGACATGAATGAATAATTTAACCTTTTTAACTTTTGATATGTGTTCATGTTGCATCGGCATCGCCGTGGTCGCCGTCGTCATCATCGTCGCCGTCAGTGTTGTTAGTACCGGTACCAGTGATGCCAGTCGACTGCAAAATTTTATATGTACATTTTGACATTTTGCATAAGAGTCCTTGTGTATAGTGTAATATGTCGTCCTTTGTGATATTTCGCTATACGAATGGAGTACGCGCTTGATGTGGCCATTTCAGGTCATTGCGCATTCAATTGTTATACAATTGCTGGAATTCAATTCTCTTTATAAACAAACGAAAAAAATATATATAGAAATAATGACAATGAATTATTGTATCAGTGCTGGTCGCATTTATAATTTGACATTGACATTATGCTGTAGCTGATGCAGTGGAATGGCGAATGCATTATACCTATGTGTGTTTCGATTGCAATCCTACGAGTATGATAAGCATTTGGACCTCATCACTTTTTGCCCTTTTATCAGTTCCTAGGAATTGTGATAAGAAACGGAATTTACTAAGCAATAAAGTGTTTGCCTTTGGGGCAAGAGCGAATGGTATTCAAAAAACACACTACCAACTTATAAAGCTTAACCATAGCATCCTCTTAACAAATTATTCTTAAAGTAGAATATGTTTTGATGGGGGCTTGGGATCTCTGAGGAGATGTGTATGGCAGATATTTCTTAACTCTTATCTTTGAAAAAGACTGCTCTTTAAGGGGTTAGCTGCAGTCTCAAAGTGAAGGGTCGTTCAATTTTCGGTTTCGAAAGTGAAGCTAAATAAAACTCACACAGCGATCCATTTTTGATGAAAGTGTTATTTCATTATAAAGTTTGAACTTTGTCATCAAGTGTGAAAACCAATATTATTGAAATGCCCGCCTTGAACCATTTTTCTCACGTTTTTTTCACCACATTTTGAACGGTATTTCGGCCAAAACTTGAGTAATGTTGGTTTTTGATGCTTCTAGAGTTCAGGGGTTGTTCGCGTCGATACGGTCGTTTGCGTAGCACGACAGAAATAAATTTAGCGGTGTTAAATTGCATGATCTTTGTGGCCAATTGACGTCGCTAAAACGTGAAATTACGCGATCAGGAGACTTCTCACGCAATAAAACCATAGATGGTCGTGTTGTGTGCCCCGTCTTGTTGGAACCACATATCGCCCAAGTCATGATCTTCAATCGCCGGCCAACAAAGAAATCGGTGACCATTCGACCTTATCGCTCCGAATTGGCTATAACCGTCTCTGCCCATTGGCATCTTCGAAGAAATACGGACCAATGACATCTTTCGACCATACAGCACACCAAACAGTCACTTTGGTGGATACAACAGCAACTCTTCGATCACTTGCGGGTTTTCTACCCACCGAGGAGTTTATTGTCTGCTGTTCCAATACCAAAGAAGCGCATCTACGGCGTTGTGATTGGTCAGCAGGCTTCAATTGTTGCGCAATTTGAACTTTATAAGGATGGTTCTATAAATTTCAAGAGAAAATGACTAATTCTTTTCGAGTTATTCAATAATGAACGGCGGGCTCTCTTACGCTCGAGAGCATAAAGTAAAACATTAAATGGGTTTGTCCTAAAACTATGTTTTTTTTAGGTCGGGGACCACTGTCATTCAAAAACCACTCGGTGGATTTGAATGAAATTTTTACGACTTCTTTTAGAGCCTTGCTCCAATGACATGAGATGATGTTCAGTGATGACACCTACTGCAGCAATATTATGTGCCTTATTTTAGAGAGAAAAAATAGTATAAATATTGTGGTTTTGTTCTTTGTGATATTTAGAATGTTTTTATTTGTAGTTTTACTCCCTTGAGTAGTTCACGGTCCACCAAAAATAGTAGAGGAGCCGTAAACCGTAACATAAGCGACTAGTGCACTACATTGATGTTCCCATGAGAGATGATTGACAGTCTGGATGATATCACGTTTTTCATAAACTTATTCGGGATCATAAGATTCATTGCTTTTCATTTCAAATTCTTTTTCAGTTTGTAGTAGATTTGAGCTTCGGATCCCACGGTCATCAATGAGCTAGACAAAAGAAAAGACTAATATTTTGATCATATATTCTCTCGAAAGACACCGCAGGAACAGTGTAGATGGAAAGACAGACTCAGTTAATATTTTTAAGAGAAAACATCAGTAGTTGATCTATCAGTGTATTATGTATCAGCGTTGTAAAAGAATTCAAACATTTTAGAAATTAAATTTTTGATTGCATTTATTCACTTCACTACTGTGGAAAAATTAATGCAATTACAATTCATTTAGCGTTCAAATGGAGGTATACATTTCGCTGTTATTCCATTGAATGTATTCATTTATCCAGTTAATTAATTTTGCTTTCTTTTGCATTTTTTGCATTCATTAGAATGAAAATATAAAGCTTCTACGGAGAAGATAAAGTCAAGTCAAGTCGAACAGATGTGTGGAATTTTGTATTTCCTTCTGAAGATGACGATTTCAGTATTGTTTGTCACGCTTCTTTTAAGCACATTAAGAGCGTTATTAAGTACATATTTTTAAGATATGAAATTTCTTTCCCGATACGGCAATAGCACCGTCGTCCGCATAAACAGGAACTCTGCAGCCATCCCTTTCTGGGCATATAAGCAGCTCGTTCAAAATGTAATTCCAGTATTACTAAACCCTGCAGGATTCCTTTCCTGACGGATCTTCTGGCTTATGCCACACTCAGTTTTGAGTCTATTGTCTTGATTGTGTTAGCAAAAGACTTATCAGCCCACCCCAAATTTGAAGATTTCTCAGATATGTCGGCGCGCTCTATATCCAAGATTGTTACCATTGTATACTCCTTATAGTGAATGGAATACTCGATAAAGCGTACTTCCATATGCAAGGCTATTTCCATCTATATTTCATAAGGCCTCAAATATTGATAGACCAACTATACAGAAGGTGGATACGGTAAGGAGCATTGATTGAAATTAAGTTTCTGGGTTCTGATCCTTGCATCCAACGGCAATCCCAGAAAATGATAGTGGCCCTACAGTTCCGGAGCTCTGTCTGAAAACTTTACCGAACCGCAGCTATACTTTTAGCGTCTACTCCCTTCCCTGCTTGCGTTTACTTGTGGGAAAATTTCATTTTCCACTTGGCGACTGCTTAGCAGTTACAAAAATATTGTGGGGAAAAATGTAGTTGGAGCAGACTACTGTACAATTCCACCCACAGATCAGGTTTTCTGAAAAGACCAGTTCTTTTTTTTGTAACCAAACAAGTCCCCATTCTTTGATTTATAGATTTACCTACCTACCTACCGAAATGGGCAACCCATGGACTTTGTTGAATATTTTTTTTTTCAAAGCTTTAACCGCACCTTATTTCACCTAAATCCAAAACTAATAGTGTATGCTCACTTTAAATACCATTAAACCACTCGAGAGTACCCCAAAAGCCTTGAATTACGATTTGCTACCTAGTCCATTCCTCAAAGGATCACCGTCACCTTATAACTTTGGCCCAACGAAAACGTTATAACTTTTCGGAGAAAATTGGAAAAATTTACATCTTCTTGTGAGGCTCAGCACGTCTACAAAATGTTGCCTGCTCTGTGGAAAAGAAGAAGGTCACTCAATCTGGTTAGACATTCCACCAGACAGAAGGCAACAAACTTGCAAATTTAATAATACTATCATCATCATCATCATCATCATTGCCCATCCTCTCACACACACTGAGAAGGCTAACACACATTTATGTATGCATGCAAATCTAATTTGAATTACATTCCTCTGCGAACGATAATCTTCTATCCACACTGGCTCGGCGGTGGCGGTGGTGGCGGGGTGTCCTGCTTCTTAAGAAAACTTCTCTCTCAAACGAAAATCATGCACCTAATTCAGTTTCCATTAGAATCTTCAATTCGTTGTCGCACATAGGAGCCTTCGTCAGCTTACCCTCAACTGCCTTCGCTAACCTAAATATCTATATATAAATGTATATTGGGAAAACTTACTGTGATACACTTTCAGAATTTCTTGGAATATCAGCGACACCTTAAGCATCGTAAAATACAACTTTAAATTTCTTTTGAGAGAAAGTTTTTGTCAAGTCGAACACGTGTGGTGGCTGTATAAGTGAGCGGCGCGATGATATATTGGAATGATATAGCGATTATAGTTTCGAAATGCCTTAGAGTTGATACCCAAAGTACTTCAGAATATCTACGTATAAAGATAGCTACAAAGTATGAGTGTTAGAATGGAACGTTAACAAGTTTTCCAAGGGGGAATGTTAAAACAAAACTATATATCGAATCCAACTCCCATCTGCGTTGTCCTTAATCAAATTCAACGTGTACACCCTCTACAATCGTTCAATCTCAAGTACGTGATTTGTTTCACAAAAAATTCACAAAAAAGGCCTTCCGTTGCCGCGTTTACCGGGTTTAGGTTTTTATTTCATTTTTTTTGTATATCCATGTCAAGTGAGTAGTTTATGATACCGGAGATATTGTACCCACGAATGGTTAGATTGTCCCTCGGAGCAATCAAGTGATGGACGTACATCTAAATGGGACATGGCATGGCAGGCGAAATGCTGTGACTTTAGAATAAAAATGAATGGTAAAAGAGATGGAATGAAATAAAAAGAACATTTCAACATTTCAGTGATCGTTGGGATTTGAAATCGAATTTAAAGCAATTAGATTCTTTAAGGATAGGGACAGACCGAAATACTGCGCTCGGACATTTGGAAAATGTCTGCGTCTTTCCTTCTATATCTGAGGAGAATCGATTACCGTGATGTGCTAAACACTTAAGTGTGTTGGGCTTGAGCGACACCACCACCTGTCCTGCTTACGGTGAGTATGATTACACAGCCAAACACTTTTTCTGTAGTTGTGCAGCCTTTGCTCGCATCAGGTAGCGAAATTTTGGGGCTGACGGGAAATGTATCTGCATGGTGGCGCAATGGGCCAGTTGTTGTGTCTGAGAGCGCTCCTCCGATTAAAGGAGAAGAAGGCCGGCATTTACAGAATTAAGTTTAACAGACACAAAAGAACTAAGCCAACAGTAAGCTACTTAGGTGTTGTTAAGTTTAGAAACCTATAACTGTGCACAAATTAAATGATAAATGGTTTATTGATTTATTTAATTAAATTTCTATAAAAAATATTTTTTTTAACCTTTTATTCTGCCTGCAGTAAGCTCATTTAGACAACATAGTTCTCTGAGCTTAGCTGCTGAGGGATTTTATTGTGCAATAAGATAAGTCCTTGCCCTATAGGATACGTCATCGTCGCGCCAATCGAAGGGCTATTCAATTCTCTGACCTGAATTGCCGAGTTGAAGATACTTGAGTGTCCTGTGAGATCACGCTGTTTGATTTGACTCCAAAAATATATGCATATAGTTTAGGTCGTTATAAGCGGTTTTGATTGAATAGCAAAATATAGGTTAATATATTATATTATAACCATATTTCTCAATTCTTAAATAAAAATATATTACCAAGTAAACTCTTAGGTTTTTTAATCGGAGATTTTTGCCATCCCAATGTCTATGCGCTATATTGTGAGCAACAGGTGGAGGCTAAAGGCATTTCATTTGCAGTAAGTGCCAAGCTGCATTAAAAGCGTTGCTAAACCCGCTTACCTCGTTCAAGTTAGTGCTAGAACTCAAGCTATCTTTGAATTTGGTCGGAAGACTGAACACAGTGAATCTTGCCTGGGTCCCAGGTCACACTGGCATCCAGGGAAATGAGATCTCGGATGAGCTTGCTAGGCAAGTTTTCTCTGGACCCAAACCTGTGGTTGGTCTGCCTACATCTTTAGTCATGTCTTCCATTGATTCTTGGGTTTCGCGTGAACACAAGATTCAGTGGCGGGATTGTGGTGGATGTAGACAGACCACACTACTGCGCCCGGATATTTGCAAAAGGTCTGCATCTTTTTTTCTATCACTGAGGAGAATCGAATGTATTGTGCTTGTAGGCATGCTTTCGGGCCACCAAGCTTTTGCTAAACACTTAAATGTGTTGGGCTTAAGCGACACTACTACCTGTCCTGCTTGCTGTGAGGAGGATGACACAGCAGAACACTTTCTCTTCAGTTGTCCGGCATATGCCCGCATCAGGTGGCAGATTTTCGGGACTGACGTTCGAGCTGACGTTTGAGCGCTCCATCGGATAGTAGCAACTCCCGACAAGAAAAACAAATCTTATTTATTACAAACTGATTTCCCACATCCTTTAATACTCTATTAAAAGCAATAATGTCGTGCCGCTTTTTAGGCGTCTTTACTCGCGCTACATTTAAATTGATTCTGTTTTGGTCAATTTCTACCTAAAATTTAAATTGTTTACATTTTGACATGAAATTAAGTAAACAAATTGTGTTCCTGCTTCCATTTATCACATGATCTACTTATATTACAAATTAAGCTTCCTGGGCTTTACAGTTTTGGAGTTATTTTCTTTTTATTCACATGTATTTTACAACTCTTGCCTATCAGAAACTGAATTCGGTATTAAAATTATGGTTCAAGTACTAAATAATCTATGGACTTTTATCTACTCCAATAAAGATGTCGCTTTATAACATGTCTAACCTGGATTTCTGTCATACAATTCCCCAATTTAGATGGCGGTGAATACTTGAATTAGCCTAGGCCTTGAAACGAAGAAACGGACATACCTTTTTAGGCCATGATCTACCTATATTCCAAATTTCAGTTTATAGACCTTACAGTTTCTGATAAATTTTGGGTCAGACAGAAACGCCGATGGAGTCACAAATGAATAAGATCAACTGTTGAATAGATGTCGGTATCTTCTCAAATATCTATTAAATATCCACATCTCAATCAGACTCTCTGGTCGTGTCTTCCAAGCAGATATCCTGGCAATCCCAGAAATGGCTGGTGTTATGTTGGCAAAACTACTTTATGATATAAACATTTTCACTGATAGTAAAGTGGCCATAGCAGTAGATGCCAATCCGAGTTAATTCATCACTGTCGCGAAGGGCCTTATTATCATGGCTTATAGCCCAAAATGCATCTATGCTAGTTTCCTCTGCAAAGGGTTATAGCCGGCAATAAGCTGGCTGACGAGTTAGGTGAAAAATGATCCGAACTGTATCCTGCAGAGCACTTTAGTCACCTGCATCTTTCCAAGACTTTTTCATCTAATAAATAGCACACTTGAAAGTAGCTTCTACGAAGATATTGAGGAACTCTTCAATGTCAATTTTTTTAAGTTTTACAAATGTCTGACGAGCATGACCAAACAGAACTAAATATAGAAATCAAGGATGCCATAACATTACAATAGATCCACAAGGACCTGATTACTATAAGGCCACTAAGCTTTACCAAACTGCAAACCTAATCTAACCTATCATTTGTTTGGTGAGGTTTTCAGTTTTATGACTTGCATATCCCGCTTATAGGAGCTGAACTGATTGAACAGCTCAAACTCCACAATACCTTTAACAGTGTAGGTATGTTCATGCTGATATTGAAATTTACTTAGTTTACAAATAGGTCAGCCTTTGGATTATAAAACATTGATTTTTTGAAAAAAGGTACTTACGATTTGGGTCTGGTTTTCTATGTTCAAATCGTGAGGTGGGGGCAAGAGTACTGTATTTTCTGTTACTATTTTACACAATTTTTTTGAAAAATTAGATTCTAATATATATTTTTTCTCTTTTTTTCAGGTAAGTACCTACATACCATTAAAAGTCATTGGATAACAATACCCTTGGAGCGAGGTAAATGTCTTGACATGAATTAGTAATTTTAACTTCCTTAACATTACGTCCGAAGATGACAACTTTAAAACGACAGCCTAAACCTTTAAATTTTCACAAAAAAACAAAAATCACCCACCTTCCAAAGAATTTAAAAAAACAGGTCACATATATATCGGCTTTTTTGTTTGTCTCCCATGATATGGCATCGGGCGCTCTTACATTGACAATCGCATCAATCAAGGCTCATACTCAACGTTTTATTATTTGCACGTGAAGTCATCCACTATTGCTGTTCACCCACTATTGCTGATGCTGCTGTGCTGAAATTGTAATAGTAAAGGGCCTGAGAGAAGGCCCATCCACTAGGCTTGTATACTTACCAAAACCCAACAATACACCTACTCAGAATATTGGGGAAAAACTTTTGCCCTCGTATATTATTTAGTTTATCGATTTTCCCTCTGGTTTCCTTTTGATCCTTTATTGCTTGCACTCTATCTAAATGTGAATAGATACATACTCTAGGTACTATAGATATTCTCAGGTCCTCATATGTGTTGTACACATGCGAGTATCTAGGTTGTACCGGGTGATTTTTTAAGAGGTTTAGAACTTTTTTTAAAAAAAAAAACACAAAAAATTCGAAAAAATGAATGAAATATTTATTTGAATCGATAGTTTGAACCTTGCAATTTAATGTTTAAAGATAATTTCATGCAAATGTTGACCGCGGCTGCGTCTCAGGTAGCCCATCCGCTGAGTCCAATTTTGGCATACTCTTTCACACATATCGGCCGGTATCTCACGAATGAATGCATGGATGTTGGCTTCCAGTGCGTCAATCGAAGCGGGCTTGTCCCTATACACATTAGCCTTGGCATACCCCCACAAAAAATAATCTAATGGTGTCAAATCGCACGATCTAGGCGGCCAATTGACCGGCCCGAAACGTGAAATTAACTGTTCACCAAACTCGCCTCGCAATTGCGCCATTGTTTCGCGTGCTGTGTGGCATGTGGCACCGTCTTGTTGAAACCACATATCATGCAAGTCAAGAACTTCCGATTCGGGCAAAAAAAAGTTTGTTATCATCGCTCGGTAGCGTTCACCATTGACAGTAACGCTGCGATTCGCATCATCTTTGAAGAAATATGGCCCAATAATGCCGCCGGCCCATAAACCGCACCAAACAGTGGCTTTTTCGGGATGCATTGGTAGATGTTGCAATGCTTCTGGCTGATCTTCACTCCAAATGCGGCAATTTTGCTTATTTACGTACCCATTCAACCAAAAATGAGCCTCATCGCTGAACACAATTTTTCGATAAAAAAGCGGATCCTCGGCCAGCTTTCCAAGAGCCCATTCACCAAAAATTCGGCGTTGTGGTAGGTCGGCTGGCTTTTGTTCTTACACCAGCTGTATCTTAAAAGGCTTTACGCCCAAATCCTTCCGCAAAATTTTCCACGTAGTGCTGTAACAAAGGCCTAACTGCTGGGAACGGCGCCGAATCGACATTTCGCGGTCTTCTGTCACACTAGCTGATACGGCCGCAATATTTTCTTCAATACGCACAGTACGTAAACGTGTTGGTGGTTTAATGTCCAGCAAAGTAAATTTGGTGCGAAATTTGGTCACAATCTTCCGAATAGACTGCTCAGAAGGTCGAGAATGCCGATCATAAAATGGAAGCAGCGCGCGATGAACATTTCGAACCGAGCACGAATTTTGATAGTAAAATTCAATAATTTGCAAGCGTTGTTCATTTGTAAGACGATCCATGGTTAAATTGCAAACCAAACTGAAGCTGTTTGATAGTGACACAAGGTACTAAACACACGTCAGCTGTCAAAACCAGTGTTGCCAAAACCAAACCAGCTAAAAAATCACCCTTTATATTGTTTGTATCTCTATGTGTATCTGAAGGGATATTGAAGGGATTTTCATCCTTGTATAGTTAGTTTGTCGTTCATTCACTTGGATTAGTTTAATGCAGCCTCGAGGTTATCATCGTAATCATCATCGTTATCATCATCATGGCCATCGATTCAATATTGTAGGCAGCAGGCAGGCACAGCGCAAACCTACAACTACTCGATGCTGTCTTTAAAAATGTCCATTCGCCCTTCGTACTTCGGGTAAATTTAAGTCGGCTGTCTTCGTTTTTCGCTTTTTATTTCAAACTGTGTGTCCTTCTTGTGTATGCGGTTTTTGTATTGGATCCTGTTTTATTTGCGTGCCTCTGGAGAGAAAAGATTTTGTTTTTGAGGTATCGAGTAATTTCCGCATATCCGATTATTGTGCTCATGAAATATGGCAAATGAAATTGCTTTTTGATTATTTCTAAATCAATTTATGGAGCTGTGAGGCAGATGTTGGGGAAGTGCAGTAATAATTTGTAGTAGATTGTAAAAGCTTATATCAAACTCTATAGGGGGCGTAGTGGGAATGGTTTGTGGTCGTTTCAACAGTTTGACAATTGGAAGTTGTTGGTGACGTGCTCTATTCCTCCGGGGAAACTATAGAGAGATAGCTACGATTTTTATGTGCATTGGTTGATTAGTTTTCTCCACAGGTTTCGGCGAAGGAAGCATTTTTTTGTCCCAAATTTAAACAGACCTAATCTGTAGAACATTGTACAATGGGGAACAATTTAAGTTATATCGTGTAGTTCACTTGGGCCAATCGTTTGGTTATATCAATCTGCTCGCTATAATTTGTCGTCTCAAATCTGAGGCTAGCAATCGAAGATCGTACTTACTAAAGACGAGTGTCATTCATCCTCAGCTCGAGCAATAATTTAGAGTTTTTATAGAATTCACAGTAATAAATCAAATGTGCATCAAACGAATGCAATGATAAAGTATCGGATCAGAGCTTCCGTTCTAGAAGTTTCTCACCTGTTAGGCCTAAGATGAAAGTAGGGTAGTGTGCCAGCTCTCGGCCACCAAAAACTTTTTCCAACTTTGTAGCTGTCTAATAAATTAATTTTATCACAAATGCTCAAATCATATTTTTATTCTGAAAACAGGGAACACATAATGGGCCAGGGAAGTTCAAAATAGGGTTTTATGTAAATCCTGCGCTTTCTGCTGAATATTCTCGAATCGAGAAGTCCAGTTTGTATTGTGCAATCTAAAGTTAAGCTTCTTGATTGCGCGGTGCAACTCATAAGCCCACACTTAGTCTCACCGATATCAGGATAAAAATGATTTGGAGCTAATAATAGCCGCGTGTATATGCACGAAAAAGGGCGCAAAAAATGTAATATCAAATACTTGACCTGTGTCAACTCAATCACTCCCTTCCCCTTCTGAAATCAGCACAACAAATTGTTTGCTAATGAGTCTAATGGGAAAAAAAGATATAACCCGAATTAATTGCAATGTACCTTTCGGCGCTTAGAAAAATGCTGGTCTATCCATTTAAATCGCAAAAATTATATTCAGACCGAGCTGAACTTGTGTGTGTGCCCTTGCTTGACGAGATCGTTGGTTTTAGTGAAGGTTCGATTCTTGATGGGGGATAGTGTTTTTCGAATAAATGACCAAGATATAGACCAGCACCACACAAAGGAATCTGATGATCGGTCGTGGCAAGCCGTGAAACAGCTGTAACACCAGCCTCTTCCTTGTTCGTGGTGGCAATCACAATTTCTTGTTGTTTATTTCAACCATCCAAATTTTTAATTCTTTCTGGATCTGTCGTTCCAGTCTTTTGATATGGTCTCAGGATCTCTTAGGAGATATACCTAAGTATGTCCTACTTATATTTTTTTAAGCTTCTAAATCACCGATGCGATAGGAAATGCACCTCGACCTGAAAGATCTTCGGTGCTAAATATCAGAAAGTTGCTTAGTGTAACCTCTGGTCTGTCTAAGACCTGGGATGCTTTCTTAATATGAGGTGCACATTTGGTGTTCCCATAAAAGCTGATTTGTTTATTGGATAGACTGGCTCGGGTCCTATAAAGGTCGTCTCCGAGTCTTTTCTAGCCAGTTCGTCAGCTTTTTCATATTCCTTAATTCCCTCGTGGCTGGGAATCCACTAGATTTTGGTCTCGTTCCTGGTACTAAGTGCTTGGAAGATTTCAAATCAGTGCAGTACTGATTTGGAGTCAATAACTGGCGAGCTAAGTGCTACATCCGTGAACATATGGATGCTAGCGTCTTTAATTCCTATAATGTTAATAAGTTTTGCGCATTCCTTAACGGCATGGTGCTCTGCCTCTTCAACATATATATTGAGATTTATTATGATCTATCTGATAAAGCTTTTTAAGGTATTTTGCACTTGGACTTAGCTTTTTAGTGGTTTGACTTGTGCTGCAAAAACTCTTATAAAGTTAGCTATAATAACTGTAAGATATTTTCTTTAGTCGTTTCATTGTTCTATAACAAATATCTTTTGTTTCCGTTACTGAAAATTGCATTTCAAATAAGTATCAAGTTTTCAGCCACTCTGGGCGGAAACTTGTACAACTCACAAAAAAAGGGTTCTACTAACCAGCCACCTTAAAACATTGTTACCTATACAAAAACAAAAAAGCCACAAGTTTAGTTCGTTCTGAATAGAATTTTTTCGATTTCAATACACAGACCAGCATTTTCCTAAGCGCCCACATGTTGTTTTCTTTTATTTTGAGATCAAAAAATTGTAGAAGTTCATTGATTGCAGTGAGTCACTGAAAGGATGATTCTGAATATTTCCTAAAAGTGGATATTATATATCGTAAGGGTTGACTCACTTTCGGCTTAGAATTGTGAAAGTTAAAGAAACAAAGCAATTTTCGAACACAACGAAATTAATTTGAACTATTGTGTAACAAAGCAGGTCAATTTTTTTCTCGAAGTCGTATCCTGTGTTATATTGCTTTGTCAAATTGCTTTCTCGCGCATACGGTCGATTCGAAAGGTGATCGTTCGTATGGTAAGCATCAGCATAATGCGTAAATTGACTTGGGGACTCAATTATGTACGGAATAAATAATGAATAACATTTTTTTATTTAGGTCATAGAAACACTAAATTCTAACACTTTACTTAGCGTACCAAACTACAATTTCAAAGGACAGACGCGAGACACCTCATCAAGCGCCCATGCTGAGTAGACACGATCTGTGTACTGAACCCATTTCTTCTATAAAACTTGGCGGCATGCCTGTGCAGTCCTATGATTCAACAAATTACACCCTTTATACATTTTATATTACAGGGATCATAACCCTCCCACTTCACTGCATTCCTACAGGACCGCATGTGGGGTTTGCCGGTTCGACCTCAAAAAATATCTGCAGACATCCCGATTTTGGATCACTTCATCATTGAGGCCAATCAAATGCAGGTGTTTCTGCATTTGTGTGATCCAGGAGTTTTTAGGCATGCCTCTCTTACGTGATTGTAAGGGATTGCCATTGCTTTTTTGACGGGGATCGTAAGATCTCTCCTTTGAACTTGACACTACGAACTGAGTCGGTCGTGCTCCAATTTTTTCGAGATGGGTTCTTTGACGTGCATAAAGCTTGTTTTAATTAAAATCGGAATTGCCTTCTTTGAACAAAAAAGCAATTACATACATCATATCTCCCTCTATTTAGCATTTTGTAAAATCAAAACTAAACCCTTTATAAGGAAAGTTTTCCCACAAATAAATTTGGAATGTGTATCTTCTAACTATTCCAATTTCCATTCAAAGGATGCGGTCGCGTAGATTGATCTCGAATCGATTTAGCTAGGTACCACCCTCGTTCCTGACTAATCACAGCCAGAATATGTTTTGTGGTGCTCCGAAAAAAAAATCTCTCATAAATTGTTTGCAGGAAATTAAAAATATTTTGTATAAACTTCGCATCACGGTGTGACGCTGATTTTTATTTTGATAAAAGAGTCAATTTCGACATCTAACTGAATTTCAAACAACGATTTCTATAAAGCAACACTCTGGCACTTGACAAAAATGCATACTATTCTGCATTTTATTTTGCTGGGCACAAAATACACACACACACATTATTTTTTTTTGTTAGTTGAAATTATCCGTCAATGTCAAATGCAGACGATGTCAGTTCTATTCAAGAGAATAAAGCACCAAGGTTAATCCTGTGTTCCTGTCTGACCAACCAACTACATACATAGAAGCCTTTAGTTTATATTGCACACACACACTCATGTTTATCTGTATACCTCGGCGCCTTAAATACACAGTATGGTAAAGCCTTACACACCGGGACTTATACTACTTAATATTGTTGACATTTGTTAGATTGCCCATCAGGATGGCTATTGTGTCCGGGGCACACTGCTGACAGGACGAAAATATCAACACTTACAGAGCGTCAGATAGTAAAGGGTATAAAGCCATTTTTCGAGGAATGGGAATAGAAATTTCTCGACACTAAAGCCTCCCGTCATCTGTACTTAAGGCAATAAGAAGGACTATGTTGTGAAGGTCTGCCAGCAGTCCCAGCAGGTAGCTATATACCACCTCCATTCATTTAGAGTTGTTCTCCATTCTATGGAATACTAATTGTGATCTTCGTCTAAAAGTTTAATTTTATTTTCCCAAAGCCAAAGTCCCAAACATTTGGGAAAGAGCGAGAGACGATGTGTGTAACATGGAATGAATCCTTCCCTTTTATTCAACATCAATTACCTAGCTGTCAGTCTTCCTTCCGTATATCCGTATATGGAATAGAGAGTAGAAGTAGGGAATTCTGATGCACTTTCCTATAGCTAGCGCTAGCTGGGCTCAACATTTGTTCGTGGGTAGCGCCATAGTTACGATTGGATGGCAGAAGTGGTGTTAATCGAGAGACGACTGTGAATTCAAATTTACATCCCTTTTACAAAAGGATTCGGCTAAGGCTAGTTGCTGCTTTCCTCTATCTATGGATGTAGAAATGTAAACCAGTAGCTATATGGAGTGCAATAATCTCGTCGACAAAATGTGGTGCATAGTTGTGTATTGTTTCTAAAATGTCCAGGTTTTTGGGACTTTTTAATTAGTGACGGTTGAGCAACAATACCGAGTTTGAGGCAGAAGCTTTTGTGTGTGTGTGTGTTGTGCATTTACAACTTTGGAAGTGAGCCAGTTTGTTGAACGTTTATGACAATGGAACAATTGATTTTAAAAGTAGAAGTACATTTTGTTTTTTGGAATAAGTTGTCGTTGCCGCAAAAGGTTAGATATATCCATCAGTCCTCCAGAACTGAACTATGCACATTGTTTAAGCATACTCTTTTGAAGTTTTGAGTCATTGTTCGTTTGTCTCTTAGGTTCTGCGACAACTTGGTCTTTAAAGTGGAGATACCATTTGAAAAATTTTCTAGTTAAAGCTATCAATCTGATTGGAGTAATTTTGCACCTTTCAAAATAACTTAAATTAAAAGAAGTCCAAGAATTAAATTCTAATTTTCGATAACTTCTAGCACTTCCTCCATGTTTTGACGAGAGCAAACAAAAACTGTGACGTACGTTTTGTAAATAATTTGTTTCCTAGTTTTGAAGTGAGTATAAACAGGACCGATGGAATCCACCACAACAGAGGGTAAGGATGTAACTGGGCTTAGCTCTCTAAAGATAAATTCCCCATGAATTATCCCAACAGTTTAGATGGGTATAAAATGAAGTGAATACATCTCCGGGCTATTTGACAAACAATTTTCCGCCCGTTGATGATCCAAAATCGATTCCTTATTAGCGCTTCCAGTGCTTTTAGGCTAGCAAAGTATTTTTTTCGATGAATTATAACCTTTGGGTGCTTGCATTCCTCCTGGATGTTGGCATGCTCTACTTTCAAGGGGATAATAACATTTGTCTCCTAAATGACTGGAGTCACATAATTGGCCCTTTCATAATTCGATTTTTTTCAAGCGACTTTATTTCTTTCGTAAACACGTTTCATTAGAGCAAGCGTACTTTTCGAAGAACATAGTCTGCTAGTTCTAAAACTGCTAAGGAACCTCATTGTAAAATTCTTCCCAGCCTTCAATTTTTAACCCCTAAAACAAATCTACGCTAATACCTGAGTAATTTGGTGTATGCATTTTTGCCATATCTGTGACCATTTGCCCTCTCATTCCAATAAAAAAAAATGGGCCCTTTGAACCAACATCTCTTGAAACTATGTCCGTCAGATTCTGAAGTGTTGCAACATGGTTCTAATCGGAAGACCTATTCAAAGACATTATAAAGTCTTTTTAGCTTCAATATAATTTAAGAAGCTGAGATATCCTTAGAAAGAAGGAACGTTAGTGGAATTGAACAGTAGCTATATGGCGAGAAACCAGGTCCTAGGTGCTGGTTGAGCTATTATTTTGTTTTTTCCTTTTTTGTGGAATGAGTGCTGAAGAACAGAGTAAAAACAGTGGTATTTCCGGAATGGAAAACACGCCTTCAGAATAATACAACAAACATCAGATATCTTGAAGTATCTACTGTTGACATTATATAAGAATGGGATCGGGAAGCGTTAATATAGCTGCAAATTGAACAGCAAGCAGATCAAACGATTACAAGCCTAACTGTCTATAGATTTCATAAAAGACCAAAAGTGTTGAGACTTTGTAGCATTGTGTGACACAATTTTTGGTCGGAGGAGAATTTCGCTCAATTATTTAGTGGCCTCTGCTATTTTAGTGATGAGCTATGATATTCGGTACATTTTTTCATCTATTTTTTAACCATACACATTAATTTTTCGTTCATTTAAAAAACAAATAAGCTGCCAGTAGAAGTCCTGCGGGCACAAATAACTATTTAATAGTAATAAAATTTAATCAAATTTGTTATACATAGAATAGACATTAATTCAGGTTCGCTTGCATTTGTTCTAGAAATAAAAATGATCCGATACTAGGTTAGTCTTTTCTGCAAAAGTTTACATAAAAACATGCAAACCCCAGTATTTTACTTTGGATATTAGCAGCACTGTTCTGAGTTGATTCAAAGAATCTTGTAAGAAAGGAGCTTATAATTAGCGTTGACATATGGGAAATGGATTCATAATGCTTCTGGATAATTTTAAATATATCTAGCAAAATTTTTAAATTTGCTCACTTGCCACAACGTACCTTAGGGGATCCCAGCTCCTTAAAAATTATCATATGCAATAAATGGCATGTTATGGTATACACATTTTGATCCGGATGCTTCTTTTTCCTTCTTTGCGGAATCATCTTCATCACTTTCACAGTTTTACCTACTGGAATGGCTGTGGGGTTCACCTGTTCGACCTCAAAAAAGTTTCCGCTCACCTCCTAGTTTCGGACTAATCGGACCAATCAAATGCTGTTGTAGGTACATTTGTGTGATTCATTGTTTTTTAGACATAACAGAATCAAAACTAACATGCTTCTGTTTTAGTTTCTTCGATTCGTATTATAGGGACCATGACCTTTCCACTGGTTTGATCTCTGTAATCAATTCTAGTTGCACTGTGGGGTTTGTGGGTTTGTCAAAAACAGAAAACAAAAAATGCAGCACTGCTGGTTTCGTATCACATCGTCTCCGGGATACATATGATTCCGGTAATTTTAATGTTCCAAGAGGATTGTATATGACTTGCTTTTTTGGCGGTTCATAAATCTTTACTAATTGACGATTGGGAAGAAAATCGTTAACCTTAATCGATCACAAGACAAAAAAAAATTTAATAAGACCAAAATTGAAAGGTAAAGAAATAGTTAATGTTCAGTTGTTTTGAGCGTTGTTGTTGTTTCTTTTATAACAAAATTTATGTCTTTTCAAGGGAGTACAAAATATGCTTACTTTTTGAATATCAAAAAATCACATTGCAAGAGTTCAAATGCGTTCTGCGAATTTTATTGGGTCTCTAGTAAAACTAGATTATGCTGAACAGTTTGGTGTATAAAGCTTTGACACGGGATTGATTTATTCAAATAATGCGCTTTGTACACGCTTACGACAATTACAATTTGGATGCAAGTGTCAAGATGACTAATCTCTTATTCGTCACCTCAAAGCTAAATTTCTTCAACATCAATGGAGAAAGAAATAAGCTACGGTGAAAGCATGATAATAGAGTACTTTGGTCGTAATGGATTTACGTGTATACGTAGCAAAGGAATTGGGTTTGCATATAGATGTTGATGCTTAAACTTTAGCAAATATCGAAACCTATCAAGGCGGTATTCCTGGTGCTAATTTGGAAGATAAGAAACAATTTGTTAAAGCTACTGCTTCCTTACTGTCAATCATCGCCAAATTACTAGAATCTATGAAACAAGTCTAATTTTTGCAACCTTTTTACTTGTATTCAGCTGCTAATCCACCTTAGAAGTTGAGTATACGACGGAATGTGAACACTGCGTCAAAACAGGTCCTGTAGAGATTATGAAGAAAAACCCTAGAGGAATTTAGGAATAGGCCCGGAATAACGCCGGTCATTACTGAAAATTTTATTCGCTGCCCCACCTCTGGCGAAATTCGGACAAACCTTTAAGAACTTTAAGACAAACCTAAGAACTGTCAAAATCACCCTTCTATACGTGTAAAAAAAAAAAATTCTCCAGAAGCTAGGCCCTTTACGCCTAATTTTTAAACAGAGTTCAGAAATTTTGTATGACTGATTTTAGAAGTGTTCCAACAGAAAGCCACAATCTTAACAAAGAAAATCAGTAAATCAGTGAGCTAGTATGCCTATTATAAACTATACCTAACAGCAAAAGTAGTTTGAACCCTCCAATTTTTATTTTTTTTTTGCTTTAACTACAAACCTGCACCCTTATAATGCGTGAATAGTCACCTTGCCTATGCAAATGGCACCGTGTTTTCAAGTCACCATTTTGTCCGAATAGGAAGGCCAATATAAAATTCGCTGGCTGCATTTCCAAACTGTTGAGATTCCAATGGACCCATTTTTATTTTATCTCTTTACCAGTGCCGTCAATTTGGCAGCAATATTTCGACGTAGAACATTTGTATTTGTCAGATACTTGTTGGCATTGGGCTTTTGTTTTGTTTGCGAAATTTTGCGAGTTCTGGAACCTTTCGGATGGGGATAATGCATACCGAAAACCATCTGACAATAAAATGTTTGCCAGTAGAGTCCGCGCTTGGGAGCAGGGCTACCAAACAGAGATTGGCTTCGGCTGATTTGGCATTCACATCCTCAGTGGGGTAAACAAATCAACAAGTCCAACATATGACATGATCTAATGTGTATGTGGCAACGGTATTTGCAGGAGTAAACTCTTGAGTCCTTGGCGACTCAAATAATGTTGTGATTTGCATTGCGGATGTGAAAACATGAAATTGTGCTTGCGCTGGGTGGTAGAGGAGACAAGAGCAGGTTGTGTTTTTTTTTTGGTTTTTTTTTATTAAGTGGCCAAGTGATTGATGATAGCGTTATCCTGAATCCTGACTATGGTGCTATTTTGTCTTTCAAGCAGGACAGGAGTGAACGCGGACATTTATTGTGATGGAGAAGGCCTGTTGTGCGGGATGTGTCTTGGGTATGGTGTTGGTGGAGATTTTTTTGAGATGAAATAATCGTGTTTATAATAAGGAAGGATTTATATTTTGGTTGATTCGCTTCTACGTACGTAACGTGGTGTATTTCGACAAATGCGCTTAGAGAAATATATAGTAGCTTTACACTTAAAAACGATTTTAAATACTAAATGAATGACAAAGAAAAAACAGGACAGTAGGTACTCAATTTTTTTGGAACTTAACCATTTGTCAATGATCTGATTAGACCCTATTAGTGCAGCTTTAGACTTCATGTTATCATCTATAGTGACGAGCTATATGTAGTTTTGTCGTCTTTGCCAACTAACAAGCAAACGCCCAATGTAGACGATCTTTCTAACGTTTGCTTGGAAGATGAACTGGCACTGATATCTTTGCAAACATAGGGTCTAGTCGTTCAAGGGGACAGAGCAAAGTATATTCTGGCAACACCCAACATCTGACGAATCGGCCAGAACGTCTCGAACGACTAAGGACACTCCATGAAATCCCTTGATAAACCCAGTCCTGCTTTATGGATCTAAAGCGTGGACTTTTTCTAAAGCAAATTAAGTTATCCCTCGTACCTACTTTTAAAGGGAATATCTTGCATACATTCGGTCCGCGTTTTCGTTGACGGTTTTTCCGGGAAACAAATTAACAATGAACTTTGCAAGATGTACAGTGATACCGATCTGGTAACAAAAAATTGAGCACTTTGCGTTGGCTGGGAAATGTAGAGCCTCTAACTACAGTAGAAGAAAGCCTCGCTTTGGATGGCGTGCACAAATTCCACAAAAAACTGTAGTTTCGCAGCATAGTAAGTAACGCTTAAGTGTTGACAAAACACAAACTACCCTAAAATTTAAAAACATAGCAATTTTAAGTTAGATCCAGTAGTGCCTCTTCCAGAAATTCAGGAAGCCATTTACATTGTTTGTCTTTGCACCATCGGCAGTTTAATATATATCGTCGTATATCACCTTGCATACGAATCCATTGGCTAAAGTAGCAGCAGCTTTCAGGCGGAAATGTGTGCCATAGAAAGATGCGTTCGAATCAATCAAAAAGAAGAACTCCAGAAACTGTAATATAGCAATAATGTCAGATAGTTATGCAGCCATTAAGGCACTGGACTCCTTTGTCGTTAAGTCCAAACTTGTATGATAATGCCTATAAAGCCTCAAGAAACGTGGCAAGAAAAATAAAAAACCGACTGCTGGATTCTAGGCTATGGGCGCATTTTTGGAAACGAGGTGGCAGATTCTCTAGCGAGAAAAGGGGCATCATAACTTTCAGAGGGGCTAAACCGTTCTGCGGAATAGAGGAACACACCCTGAAACAAGCCAAGAAACTCTTAGGAGCCCACAATCTTAAAAATTTTAAGGCATTCATCAGTCTTAGCAAAAATAACCTACGAAAGCTAACTGGTTTACTAACGGGTCATTCTAAACTCAGGTTCCCATTGTAAACTCTACCTAAGTAAAATAAGTATTCAGTATTCAGATTATGTTCTCTGAAGATTCTGCAAAGAGACCTCCAAGACTCCAAATCACACACTGGAATCCTGTCGGGCACTGACAAAAGAAAGACTTAATCATTTGGGAAAACACCATAAATCCACTATTTATTTTGAGATTCATTAATGAAATTGGACTGGATGATGTGCTCTGAGTGGAATTTCCTTGGCAAGGCTGAAGTCAGATCATAAACACTCAAACATAATTCCTGGTGAATTACGCCATGAGTGGGCTCTGGAAGTTGGAACAAACCTAATAAGGATGGGACTTAAAACACAACCCTAAGGAAAACCTGCTGATGTATTGAAATTGGAATTGAAATATCCTCTAAGGAGGTATCGAGTATATAACGCTACAGTCAGCAGCTGTTTGGCCTATGTAATTCATTTCAGATACAAAATTGAAAATTCATTTCAGATACAAAAGCAAAAACTTTCTTGATAATCCGAGTGATGGGTGATTGTAGATCAAAGCGTTTTAGTTGGCAGTTTGTCCATGTCTCCTTTAAGTCCATGAAACATACATTTTCTGCCAATACTGGACAACGCAAAAATTAAATCTGTAGCTGAAAATCTTGACCAAAAACCTTATTGAAATATGCTGAGACTATCGCTGTTTCTATCCACTTACTAAGCCTTCCATTTAGTATCGAAGCGAAAATTTCTCTAAGTGAATTTAGAAAAAAGATCCCCTTATAATTCTCGGCACGATTTGCATCAATATCGCAATATCGCAAATATTAAGGCTTTTGTGAAACTAGTAGGAACACAAGAATTATAAAAGAGAAGGTTAAAACAATCATGGGGTTCCGCAAGTCCCGTTCGACATTCCTTAGTTTTTTCCCTCGATGTTAACAAGTTCCTTTTTCTTTAGTGTCTACCTCGTTACGACCATCGCATTGCTCCTAAACTGTCGTTAAAAAAAGTTTATTGTTATACGTTTAAAAGCTTACCTCAATTTTCCTGTCAATGGCTGAGAGTCTCAGTGAGTTGAGGAACAGAACACTTGAAAGTTATTGACAAACTTTACGATCTCATTTTCACAGGTTTCTAAGTGCACCGGGATTGGTAAAACAGACCACTTCGAAGTTATTGAAAGAAGGAAATAACTTCAACTAATCCCCCATCAAACGGCATCACAACGTGTCCACAAGCACATAAGTAATGTAAGCTCTGCTTCGTCAACCCATTTACATAACCCTTGCTTAAATCTTAAACATTACCATTTTATTTCAACCAAACCAATATATCACTCTCCTGCCACAGAAAAGATCTATTCCTTAAATAAACTTCTCGGGCATTAATTCCACTTAAAAAAAAAATGCAAACCGAACTGCCCTCGCCCATTAACTAAATTAAACCAAAATTCACTCTCAATCTCCTAAGCGGAAGTAGCATTTCCACGAAATCACTTTAAGAAAAAAACCTTCTCAACTGTATTTCACAAAATGTTTCGCAATTATATTTTACGATTTCACCACTGCTCTAGATTGTTTCTAGTGCAGGACCGCTCTGTCTTTTCTCTCTTCGTCTTCTCTCATCCAATTCAGGATAACACAAAATCGCCGGAGAAAGTTTAAAAGAAACAGAACGAGCCAAACTTTATTTTGCTGGTCCATTAAGTAGCCGCCACAATTTGATACACAAATCTGTGCAAACACACGCATACACTTGCTCCTTCTTTGCCACCCTTACAATTTGCCTCTAGCAAAGAGATATTTTTTTAATTTTGTACTTGAACACCGATGCGAATGGAAAGGAGAAAAAGAAATATCTTTATTAAGCAGCGAGAACCATGTGGGCTATCTCAAATCCTTGCCCAAAATTCGCTTATTATCAGAAGCACTTTCACCATCACGTTGATCCTTGGAATTATATAAATTTATCGATTTTGATATTTCGACTTTATAAATAAAATTTTAATAAATTTTATCGTTGACAATAACAATTTGTTCACCTTCAGCTGGAGGACTGGGGGTAGAAAACGAGAAATTGTTTCCTTCCCCTTCACTCACGATTACCAACGTCCCAATATACTAGACACACCTATACACACATAAACCGGAAATGTGCCATTACTTGTTATTTCACTCGATGGGCTGACGTCTATTCGCGTTGAGACCGTTGCGCGCCTTCTTTTCCTTTTTCAAAATAGAAAAAAATTAAGGACGATCTTTTTGGTTTCGATTTGCTATTTGCCAGTGATTTGGAAATGAGCCAAAGTTCCCACTCTGGTGGAACAGCGGCTATACCAAAAAAAAGAAAAAAAAAAAGAATATATATCTCGGGAAGCTCTTCAACCTCAACCGTAATGTCTTTGGATTGAGGCTAAAAGGATGATGAGTAGAGGGATAACAAAAACAACCAGAGAAACTCTGAAAACAAAAGAATTTAAGTAGAAGGGGGTAAAAATAATAATAAAAAAAAGCCACAGAACCTTAGAACGCAATCAACCAATGATTTATTCGTTTGCAGTTTTTAATGGCGTTCTTCTGAACAAATTTTGTATATCTTGGTTCGTCGGTTTTTCAGAGCGCGCCAACATAAAGAGACCGATTTAACTTAATCGGTTTCAATTTTTAATTAAAGCGGGCAGCAACGCAACGGGGTAATACATTTCGTGAATGAATTTAAGGACTTTAAGATGGATTTCTGCGGAGAAATTACAGGAGGCCGAACAGTTTTAAATGTGTTTTGAAGGCTGGAAAAATGGAATGAAATTTGACTTTGTAGTATGGAAGCCAATGACTCAAGCACAGAAGCATAAAGACTAATAGCCCATAGGCAGTCCTTATGGACCTTCATGCTGTATGATTGGGAATACTACGTAACGAGTAGTAGAGACGTTGAAAAAATTTATTCTGTTCGCCAGCTGCTATGCGAATGCCCAGCACAAGGCGTACGACGCTCGGCAGATACTTCTATGATCAGCTGGAGGATATGGGAAAAGTTGAGCTATTTGGTTCGAAGAGAGCTATACATTGAGCATATACCAGCGGCTTATCTTTGTCTTTATCGAGGTGTTTTTTTCTTAATTGCGAGGAAAGGTACCCAGATGAACACAATGGACCCAATTGCTGGTATACGTGAGCAGTGGCTGAAGTCACGGGATTTTTGTCCAAAACCTGATTACGAATACAGCGTTTCATCTGATGATATCGGAATTGCGATAAAAAAAGGTCGTTATTAAGCAATCTCCCGTAAGGTTATAGGATTTAAAAAATGTTGTTCTTGCGTAGGGTCGTCATTCCGCACCAGAGACTTGAAGATTCTCTCAAGGAAGTCCAAAAGACTTCTACAAGTCTCTCATACTTTATTTTTAAAACGCTTAAACTCTACGTCGAAACATGCGTGCTGTAAAGAAATATCAAAGGTTTTTCATACACTGCTACGCTTCATCGAGAATTCCTTACATAATAAGAAGTAGGAACACAATGGTTGCCTTAATGGACATAGAAGAGTGCGAAAATAGCTGTGTTCGCAAAAGCACTGTCAGGTCTAAAGGCATATCAAAAACTGGCTGGGTCATTTACAAGAAGAGGTGTCAGTAAAGGAAACCTATGCGGTGGCTCCTCCCTTCCCTGAAACTTGGTGATAAATTAACTACTAACATACCCTGAAACTGAGGGTTACAAAGTGTAGATATTGCTGTCTCAGGTATTAAATACTTTAAGGATCTGCATCAAAAATTCCTTCGACAAGCCTTCGGATCCTTCTTCTATTAATGACATAAGCTTGTCCTTCTGTGACGAACTTAAATATCTAGGACTGATTCTAGATAAATATTTGAATTCGAAGCCTAATTTCCAGGAAAAAATAGCACTTTTCTTTTGCGATAAAACTTTAGGCCTTCATACCTTACATTACTCACTGACTACACATCTTGGTCATAAGATCGATACTTACGTATGGAGTGGTTGTCTGATGAATTACCTTAGATAAAGCAATACATCGCTACAAGCTTAACGTAGTACAAAGACCAGTTTGTTTATGCATAAGCGCAGTACTTCTCATGACACCCATTGCTGCACTGGTAGGCAAACGGCGGCATTTTCATCTTAAAGCTTTATCAGTGACCATGAAGAAATTAAGCTAGTAAAAATGACCTATGCCTTTCCCAACTTCAGTTTGATAAATCACTCCATCAAATCCCAGTCATTCTGGGTTAGGGCGCATTCAAAAAGGATACATCAATTTTAGCGTGTTACAGGCGGAACATATTTCATTGGAGATCGATATACAAGTATATAGTTTTTTCCCCGAAAGTCTAACTGTAATCAAGTCGCTCGTATCAGTTTATAAAAACTCCATAGGGGTGATTGCTGGTACTTAATTATGGAGATATCGAAGCAGTCAAATATTGGAATATAGCATTACTCTCTCACCTGAAAGCTAAGTTGCTAAGGTTAAAAATCAAAACTTAGGTATCCAAGTGCAATCACAGATATTGGCAAAACTGGATCTGAAACGCTCAAAGGACATGATGTCTTTATGCAGACAGAACTAAAGGGTGTGATTGCTGCTCGCTGTCCAATAGGCAGTTCAAAAAATTTCGAAGAATTTGCAGAATATTCTCTGTGCACATCCTTCTTTCTCTTCAAAAAAGGAAAACACTATCTCGGATTAACCTTAGAGGTTTTTCAACCACAACTTTCGCTGAAACGACATAGTTAGACGATAGAGGAGGAGTGCAGGCCTGCTATATCGACCATTGATTAGGTTATTCGCATAAATTGGCAGTCTTTTTATGCAGAGCAATAATACCGGTTTGAACTACATTTATCGCCGAACCGATATTTTTAGACGGTCTTCCCTGAACTTTGACAAGTCTGCGCCTCCTGAATAGACCATCGTCGATCAGGTGTATTCCCATCCGTTTTTGTTAAGCATGCTTTATGAGTATTTCTCATATCTTTTATCGGGACCAGGAGCTTCATCGCATCACTTAAGCACCCAGTACCTACCTACCATGATCTACAGTCGGTAATGTCTTGCCTTGCATTATCGTGTCGGTTTAAGGCATTACTTCTCGTTATAGTGACAACCGCCGTAGTGCTTTCTACTCGTTACTTTATTTATACTCCTTCGGATACATAAAATTATTTTCGTTCCCATTTTAATCCATAAATTACTCCATTCCCTCGCATGCCTTCAGCGAGTACTCCCTTAAAAGATGTTTGAATATCCGTGACTCAGACTCAGACTGAAATTAAGACTCACCATGGCCGGCGACGGCCGGCGTCCGGTCATTCATTGGACACAATTTGACGGTGTGGAATTTCTTTATCACCTCAATCTATACCCAACCCATGTATCTATATTGTTAAGTAGTTCTCGTCGCCACCATATCGAAAGGATGACGATGAATACAACGAAAGCGACATTGATTGATATTAATGACCATGAAAGAAATTAATTAGTTTTGGTTACCTGTGATGCAAATCAATTGGGATCGCCAATTATTCTTTTTAACTGTTCGCCATTACTTAAAGTCATTGAGCTTGTGTGCTGGTTTCTCTAAAAAAAATAAGGGATCTTGGCTACCCTCAACGTTCCTTCTACGTAGACCTGCATGGGCTGTAGTTCTCCGTCAGCTAGCTATTGAGCTGTTTGCATGTGCAAGCTAATGGTGTGTTGCTGTTGTTGGTCATGGGAATTACAATATGTTGTTAATAAATGCTGTTTTTCCGGTTTTTGTAAGTTTGTTTTAGTTGAAGAAAACTTTTGTAATGAGCGAGCTTGGTTATGTCAGTATGCCCGCTTGTGGGGCGTAGGCTATTGTTGGTGGGTGTAAAAGTTTTACTGACACCCGGCTCGAGACTTGTTGGGAAGTTTCAATATAATTGTTATTTTCTTTCTATTATAGTGTGAACAGAATGGATTGGAAGTTGAAGTTAGTAAAATTCAAATATCGATTTGGGTAATGGGATAATAATTTAATGAGGGTTGGCTGAGGACTTCGGGGATTTGGAGATATTTGACACGATTGATAAGTTTCAAGAGGGTTAGTTTTGGTATTTATTTGGAAAGATCGATTTATACGTATCAATATGTAATGAGAGAATTGTTGTAACTGAGAGGTGTGTTCTACATTCCCAAATATTGGTGCCTTACTGGAATGGCAGCACATTCAATGTAGTCGATTTCATACTCAACAATATGTATAGATCTGGCTAGAGAAATTGTACTGTATGAAAAACAGTTAAACTTGCCGGTGATCGAGACATTGCAAAATCCCTCTTCCACACCAAAGATTTCCCGTATAGATTTCAGATTTCGAAATCTTTTGTTTATGGTAAATTTTTCAAAAGCCGCCATAAAATCTTCATCCAATAGTAGGGTAGTGGGGCACTTTGACTTCCTCCGCTCTACTTTTACATCTGGTATTTCTCCAGCGAATTACTATTTTTTTGGGATGAGAACGCGGCCTAGAACTTTCGAAGAAATTAGGAAATTTCAAATTTTCCTTCAAAATTCTACAATCCATGAATCTTAAACATAGGCGATCATATCCTTAGCCATTTCGAGCAAAAAATTCTTCGTAAGATATTTGGACAGGTTGCTGGGAAGACGTTTCAACGACAAATCTTATGAGCGCTCTAATTCAAAGGGACCACAGACGGTAATGATATTGCGGAAGAGTTTGCAAGAAAAGGGTTATTTGAATGTACACAGCTGTGTTACGTCCAATTATCCCTTACAGGTTCCCGGAATGGTGGCCGCCGAAAATGAGGTAAGCAGAGTTCAGAGATCAGGACCAAGGGCACCCTACGGTCATGCCCGACCGAGGAACTCCTACCACTGGATCTGCATATTAAAACCACTTAGGATCAACATTATGCTGACAACATTACACCCAAACTTAACTTCAAGAAAACTTTCCTTGCAATATCCCCGTCCAAATCGAAATGGGAGGCAGACATTGTTATCAAGGAGTTCGCTCTAACTAACTTCACTGTTGGGTCCAAAATGGACAGTGGGTGACTTTTCAACCGAATTACACACATACGCATAGTTTTTCTGCATACGATTTAAAAAAAATTGGATTTTAATTTTGCCCATCGTCAGCGAAAGAGTGTTCTTTTAAAAAGAACTGAAATCATAAGATACATTAAAATTTCAATCTAAAAAAGCATGGTAACCCTACATAATATGCTTTCAGGTTTTGGCAGATTTATAATAGTTACAAGACCCTTTTAGGACCCCTTTTGACACACGAATTCTGTACGTGGTTTACCATATCACCCAATGTGGTAAGAGAAATGGAAATTTTTGAAACCAAAGTTTGAGGTTTTGCTCCGGAATCTTTAGAAAAATAGACAAAAAATGGGTAAATACATACAATTAAAAGGCCGTTGAATAGCAGCCCCCACAGCCCTTAGATGTGAACTGAACAAAAGATGTTGGATCTACGTCAAATGCAATTGAAAATTCAATGGCAGGTAAACATTTTTTATGCGGGGTGTCTTTCTATTTAGTATGGCGCAAAAATATGGCACGCTATTGATTTAAAAAAAGCTTCGCCATAAGATGTGTACTGCCAATTTATGTTGTACAGAGTATAATGAGGACTTTGAACAGGCGAACCTTTGTGACATGAGCTTCAGTCCCTAAATTTATTTTAATATGCAGTCAAGACATATTTTTTCATGTCTCCAGTGATACCGTTGGAACTCAGTCTTTGTACCCCTTTGAAGGACATTTCACTACACTAATAAGGAATACCTTATAATTGCCAATATGATCTAGTATAATATACACTCTATAGCTCTATCACGGATGAACGGAACGAAATGCCTTCACATCATGGTGTTGCTTTCAAACTCAATTCCTATTATCTTTATCATGTAATAAATCTAATCACTTCCAACCATCAGCTCAGAGAAGAAAAAAAAACACGAATACAACCATTATCAAATTTATCTCATTATTTTACGCATATTGTACCACCAGCATGTAATATGCTTCCCATCCTTTCCACCAAAAAAAACATACTAACAACAAGAAGGGAATATTATGCTCAGTTTGAATTGCTGAGCAGCATCCTTCAATTTATTTTAATTCGTTGGCTTCATGCCAACGCAACAATTGCACTCTACACAGTATCTATATACAATAAAAACACACACAGAGGGGGTAGGCTGCTGCCATATTATCCTGAACACAGATCCTTTAATAAAAGAATATGCCAAACGGAAATGCTTCAATGGGCGCATACTAAAAAATAATAAAAATCTGTACCCATTGCAATAATAGGCAGCATAAAATATTGAAAAGGATATTATCAACAATTACCGCAAGGAAAGAATGAGAGTTCAGTAGAGAAGAAAATGCATTAACATTGTTGTTAAGATGTTTAGCCAGTGGGGGCTGTAATCTGGGGATTTGTTGGAAGAATATCATGAGAGTGAACGGCGGATGAATTTTGGGGAGGCAGATTTTTTTTATCTCTTCATATTTAAGTGATCGAATGGTGCATAGTTTGAGGTTAAAAATTTTGCCAAGAGAGATTTCGAAGTCAGACTCAAGTTCCGATTCAGATATCGAAAATTAATTTGTTTTTCTCCACAGTACGTGTCTGCTGAATTTAGGACACCCATGCATGGATACCCTTGAATAGATTGATTGACATGTTATTCGCAGCTCCCTGTAGCTGGACCCTTCTACTCTAAGGAACCCTCGACCAGTAAGCACTTAAACATTGATTTATCCTTCCCAAAAATGCACCCACGTTGCTCGATACTCTCAGTTCAACACCACCTATGTATTCCCGGACGGCGCTGAACATCGACAGTTCTCCATCGAAGGATAATTGAATGAAATTACCCAAACCCCCGCCCATTTGGAATAGCTGCCTGATGTCATACTCGGAGCCATTCATGATGGAGACGACGTCAACACTCAAATGTCAATAGATAGAGATGAGATGAGATGAGATTCACCAAAACCAGATAATTCCGCTGCAATTTGGCTCTAGCCTGCATCAGAGGTAGTGGAGTGGCTGAATAGCATATATCAACCACAATCGAAAGCATCAGACAAAAGCAGCGAGACGATCGATGCGCGACTACGAAGAACAGGAGGCAGGACAGGCATGTGCGATGTATAATAACACTCGATGCGACACCCAGGGGACAATTATAATCGTTCTTGTCGATAAGTATCTCATCGAATGGCAAAATTTTTCGATGATTTCGACGTGTCTTCACGTTTGTGAATCACGCTTGACACGATGTCTGCTATGTCGTCGGACCGGACAGAGAGGCAAGCGAGTTTCCAGCCATAGAGAGACAGACAGAGAGACAGTGGTTGTGCGTACCTACATCCATGCATAAATGTTGTCATCAGCTGCACCTCAAATTAATCTCTAGCAGGACGACAATAAAAATAAAAATAATAATAACAATAATAATAATGTGTGCAATTACACAGTGTCTACAACTCACAGGATATGCGCATATAGTTCGCACTCATTCCGCTGGACGACAAGTGCATAAATCGTCCCAGGCACACACATTATATGAAAATTAACAGATATAAGCGAAATACAAAACTAAATAAGGAGAACAATGGAAAAAGGACACTACCACAATAATTATACGAAAGAATGCGCGTTCCCCAGACCATTTCATTAGTCAGCTGTTCACAGTATTTGGCGATGTGGAACGTAGTCAAGTTGCTGAAGGATGTGGCACTGGCGCGTGGTGGTGGGTGGCAAACATGCGAAAAAAAAGCCAAGTCCTTGCCGCCTCAGTGTATACTGTGTTTGGCGTTTTGAATAGTTTTCATTTACTGTAAGTGCACTTTACATTGTGCACACACACACACGACATATTATTATTATGGAAATGGTCCTGGGTACGTTATGAGGCTTTTGCTCAAGTGGAACTTGATGCCGAGCCTACCAAGAGACAAACACACACACACATACCCATACATATCACGGAGAGGTAAAAATGATGATAACCAAGGACTCTGGTGCTGTGCACAGAGTGATATGTCAAATGGCGGTTGTAACCATTCGGGAATAGCTAGGTACAAACATAGAAGAGTAGTTTTATGTTTAGAGTGGTTTATTTGTTGTTGTTGCTGTCGGCATCCCGAAGGATAACAGTTTTTTTATTGTTGGTACATACTTGCTAAGACTTGGCTTATACTACTTTTATTAGGCATTTAAAATTGTATAATTCGAGAGTGGTTAGCCCCATATGTGGGGGGATGGGTTTTTAGGCCTCTTTTTGCTGTTGCGCTGCTGTTTTGCTAATGTGAAGTGTTCTAGTTGGAGAGCAAAGTTAATTGTCCGCAGAGAGACAGACAGAGAAAGAAAGATTGAGGCAGAAATGAGAAGTTAATCGTGGGGAAAATGAACACATAAGCAAGTAAGTGATTTAATTAATGAGCAACATATATCTACGTAGAATGATAATAAAAGTTAGAAAGATAGGTTTATGACATTTCGCCGGACACGAATTACGAGCGACTTAATGTCCCGAATGAGAAGATGTTTACTTGTGCCAATAACAGTTATGATAGTTTTTGCTTGTTTGGGAGGAATTTAGACCGCAATGGGGAATGCATTCATGTGGGAGACACATAAAGTATGTCCTTAGAATCGACATGGGCATTGCAGGAGGTCGAGATGGAGGCTAATGTGTGAGTGTGTACTTGGAGAATTTAAAACCAGAAATTTATTTTACTCTCCACTGAAAATGACGGAACAATAATAGTGTGCTTTGACTGATTATTAGCTAAAAAAAACTTTTAATTAAAATGATCTACGTAAAAATGTATATGCTGTTATAGTTAAACAGGGAGACTGAATGGTAGTGGTATAAAGAAAGGCAGGTCGTTTGACCAAAAATGGTACTATTAACTGTCCGACATAAATTGGCAGTACAGGGAAGTTAGGGATCTTTGCCTCTCATTCGCACTCTAAGGTGCTATTCCAACAAAAGCTCTTACAGGGATTCCGTACTAAGTAACTACATAAGAATCTCAGTCTTTCTCTACATAACTTTTGAATTAAGTAATGGTTTTAAAGTAACCATTTTTGATCTAAATGTAAAGTGCAAATCCGTTCAGAAAGTTTATTAATTTTTCATTTTTAACGTATGGATTTGCTATCGCTAACTGCACGATAACGTCCCTTTCCACTGGCGTTCCTAAAATAAGTAAATTCATCTTTTGTCGTACTCACTTTCAATCTACAATTTTTTATATAATTTTCAATGTGTGGAAGCCTTCTGTTAATTTTATTAAGAGCTACAATTAGTCGAAATAGGCTTGCCAATAATATGGTATCATCTGCGTAATTAAGTGAGCCGGGTTCATTTGTAAAAGGGTCTGAAGGAGGAAAGTTTTAGAGATATATGCATATTAAACAATAGTGGACCTTAAATTAATAAAAATTGAATTGGTTCTATTTGACAAGAAACTAGAAATTAATCTTAGGAGGCAATTGGGAAAGCGAAGTCTCATGAGCTTCAATAGAAGGCCATAATGCCAAAGCGAATCAAAAGCCGTTCCAAGGTGGATATCCAGGCTAAATGTACATGTCTTGTTTTGTAAATTTTGAATAACCTTATTCTGGAATATAAGCAAAACAATTTCGCTTCCTATAACTTAGTTTCAAATGTCTTCGTTCCTACAAAAACAGTTCAAATTATTTTATGACAACGATACGCCCTTGAGTATTTTGAGACTCATCTTTCCGTTTTGGCACATTCAGAAAATGTGCTAAATCTCAAATTTTAAATAAATTTGTAAACTTTAAACTCGTTGTTCCTTTTTGCTCTTCCGCTTTGGCGGACGTACAAGGTCCATATTAACTCGGTATTTTTTTCAAGCAAAAAGAGCAAAATTAACACCGTCCTCCGTCCTTCCACTGACAGCAATAATAAGACGAGACAAATAACTGTTACTGTAGGCATTCTCTCGTAGAAAATTCTGTGAATGGCTAACCAAATTTTTCTAATTTTTTAAGGAGACGATAGGTAGTTTACTCAATATATACTTTTAAGAAAGCAAAAAGAAGGCCGATCAACGATAAATAGTTATTTTATTTATCGATTTGATGAAAGACTTAATTATTCTTGTTTTCATCATAGAAAAGAATTTTGTGTAAATATTTTTATTGCAATTATTGCCGTAAACGACCCATTGTGGGTGCAAAGTCATATTTTTTGACAAAAATGGAAGGTACCTACAGTTTAATGCCGATTCCGAACGGCAATTTATTTTTTGAGAAACTTCTAAAAAATTAGATTTTCTCAAAAACGGCACATACGATTTTGATGTAATTTCGCATATTGGACACTTTTAACATAGTTGTCTGAAATACAAAAAATTATCAAAATCGTTAAAGCTGTTTTTGAGAAAACGAATTTAATCTAAATTTAAGAAAATCGTTATATGAAAAAAAAAATATTTCAAAAATCGAAGTATGCAAATTTTTTTGGACTTTATAGTGTAAAATAATTTTATTTTTTTTTAAGTTCCCTTTATTAGTTTTCGAGATACTTCCGGTTTTATAAATTACCGTTAATCGATTTTTTTTTCGAAAAACTGAGGATGCAGAATTTTTGAACCCGTCCCAGATATCCTTAGTACAAAAAAGACCGAAATCCATTGAACCACTTTTGAGAAAAATAGTGACAAGTGATTTTCACAAAAAAAATTGTATGGCAGATACCGTTATTTCAAAAGATAAAGCAAAAAAAACCATGCCCCGAGAAAAAGCTTATATACGAACTTTGAAGCAAATCCGTCGAAACGTTGCGCCATACGGCGCCCGGACAGACAGACAGACAGACCGACTGACGGCATTGGCGTACCCACTTTTTGGACTTCTCTATAGTCGTAATACTCAGTTTTAGTTCGAAATTTCCGCACGATCGCAATAACTTTATGTATTTTATAAACATTCGAGTGAAGCTTATAACTCCATAAAGCAATTGGTACTAAATTGCCTCTCCCAAGCACATGGCGACTGGTAACGCCTTGTCACACAATAAGCAGGCTATTGATAGAGCGATATAAATTTCCACGATTTCCCAAAAATCCCAAATATATGACTAGGCGAAAACTTCCTTCTCTTCCAGATACCAATTTCACTTAACTAATTCATCGTCGAAGCTAAAAATATTATGTCGCCTTCCTCCCAAAATGAAAACGACCTCCAGATGAACATTCAAACTTCATTCAAACACCGCATTCGAAGACATTTCTCAAGAACACTGTCAATTAATGTTCACCAGAATTTGATGTTCTCTTCCGAGGGTAGTCGATGTCGGTTAAAAGATTGAAATAACTTTGTCCAGTTAGCGGCATCTAAGATCTTGTTGATAAACAGGATGCCATCGTCACTACACAACGACGCCGCTATAAACGGAACACGGTACAAGTTCTCACATATAACTTTTCAATGCGAAGTTATTTCAATTTTCTTTTCAATTATCTTCATCATTTCTGTTTCCTAGTTTCCTTTTGCTTTTCATGTATTTTTTTTTTTTTGTGGTGTAATGTCAAAACTTTCCTTCTCGAAATTTTACCCAAGCAAAAGAGGCTGTCAATTAAGCAAAGCAAACGCAAAAAAAACACAGCACAACCCCTAGAAACTAGAAAGATCCATAAACAAGTATACGAGGGCCAACCGGCAGAGGAGCGCAACAACGAAAAGTTTTTGGGGTTTCTCTAAGCGAAAACATCTTCACGTAAAGCATATCTTTGGTGTATTATCAAGGACGAGTATATGCATCGCAGCATCACACTGTCACTGGCGCTGGACCCCCGATCTAAAAGAGAAACTTATGGGTTGCGGTATCAAAAGCCCTCCATAAACAGGCATATCTCTACATATAGACGATGAGATACGACTTGGGGCAACTTTATTCCCACCGTTACCAACAGCACTTGTACCGCACACAACACAATTTCGATGCGATTTGGTCATGTTCCCTGTGCAAGGACTTGTAAGTAGTTTGTTGATCGGGACAAAACTTTGGAAAACTCTAGGACACAATGAGGAGAACATTTTTGCCCGCTGTTAGTGAGGGCAAATGTTACAACTGCTTCTGGTACTGGTTTTGGTTCACATTCACATTCGTGGTAATGGTATTGATGATATGGTCGTCTCCAGTTTGGTGGTTTCTAGGAATCGAAATGTTTTGTTTGCTATTTGTTTTTGTTTATTTGAATTGTGTATCCTTTTTGTCTTAACGATGACGACGACGACAACTACAACTACAAATACGACTTAGTTTTGGGATTTATCCCGTCCAACAGAACAAAACTGAACAATTTTAGGTAAACAAGAAATTTACTATTGACTTTGGTTTTATATTGATATGTCCGAGGGACGAGGTTGCAAACAAATAATGTCCTTTTGTTTTTTGCCCGAAGCATTTCAGAAGAGTAGTTGGTTGGTTTGGGTAACCACAAGTGAATGGAAGGAAGGATTTCTTATGAACGCACGCGCTGAATGATAGATTTTGTGCTAATTTTAGTGCATGATGGTTGAATGTGAAATTGGTTTTTAAGAGAGATGTATTGATTCTGGGATCAGGATTAAAGATTACCTGGTTGTGGTATTGATATGAATATGCAATCGAACCATTAAAGGAATTCCATAATTTGGTAAGCCCTTCTCCGCGATTTAGCTCTGTATGTAACAGAGTTGATTAGATTTGTATCTTCGTAAAAAAAACAAAAGGCGGGGCTTGCAAGAGCACTTAAAATATTCGCATTGAAACAAGCGTGAATCTACTTAAAGGATATAATAAAGAAGAGTAGCGACGCGACGCAAACTACGAAGAACTGGAGCAGTCAGGAATTGACGACTCAAAGTTATTGATTGCCTCACAATAAAAATCAGCAAAAACGAATTCTCTGATTAGTTCTCTGATTGTTTTGAAACCGACATGCGGGTTCGTATGTTAACTCTTCACAACCAACATTCATCCTTATTGAAAGATAAGAAAAAGGGTTGTTGTTTGTCAGTGAGCTCACACGCAAAACCAACATTCGAAAATTCTACAACTGTTGTGTTCTGTTCCTACTTGCAAATTAAGTCCTTTTTGAATAAACAACCTTAATCAGATCTTTATTAGTCAGATCAGTTTTTGGGGACAGTTGCAAAAAAAAGATTGACAGTTTTTTTACAACTCTGATCTCCTGAAAGGAAACACTAAGGGCTTGGGGATTTTTAATGTCAAATTGCGAAAAAGGTTTTATTCATTCGAAGTTGGATCTCATAACTTTCGAAATCAGAAGTTGAGGAAACCAAAAGTTGCGTAGCTCTCGATTTTCTCGATAGTGAAAGTTTAACGAGAAAACTTGGGAATTTGTTGAATATCACTTGGCACTTGACATCGGATGTCGAAAATAAAATTAAATTGAATAGTAAAATTCAAATTGAAATATAAATATAATGCGCATTTGAACCGAAATGAGGTTCGGGTCATAAATCGTAAATCTCTAAAACTTCTCTAACCGGTTCGAGTTCGGATCATAAATCGTTCACTTTGAGCTATTGTACATGAGCGCGTTTGACTATTTACTTTCTTATCAAACTTATATGGATTTTCATGCTGCATTTGGATATTTGCTAAGCAGTCAGACTGCTTGAACACGGGTGATAGAAAAATTTGACATCCACATCCCCATCATCTCAAAAAATTAGATCCATCTGACCAGTCCTGACTTATTGACTGTTGAATAGCCGCTATTGCCGGCAGCAAGACCCATGGTTGGACCAGTCTAAAATAAACCTTGCAAACACGGTCATGTACCTGTGTTTTATTAGGATCTACCGATTTAAGACCTAAAGCCCTTTTCTAAACTAATTACTCATTGAACTGTCGTTGGGATTGGCTTTGATATACCCAATTACCTTACCGTGAACTTCATCGTAAAACCACACAAACACTAAGTAGGAAACAAGTGACAAATATAACAAATTGTAAATTTTTGCTACTTAACGAACTAAGCGTAAAATTATTAAAAAAAAAAACGCACAAATATTAAGCCGTGAGTTGAGAACTGACATATTAGCTATGTTTCATCTAACACAAAATTACCAGGAACTCAAGACAGCGTACTAGATAACTTTCGATTTTCAACCTATAAAACCATTTTCCAACTTTCCATTCAATTCTCGAACTAAGATCAACTCTCATATTAGCCAACTCCTGAGCTTCCGGAAAGTCGAACAGTAGTGGTGAATAAAACGGCCTTTACAAAACCCGATGATTCGTTTACGGAAATAAAAGTGGAAACTTGTGTACTTAAGGCTTAACTAAGTCCCCTAACCACAACTAAAACTTCATCTCAATCACTCTTTGATCTCGGTTGGAGGACTTGTCACTTGTTTCGTTTCAAAGCTCAACGGACATTTTTGCAGTACCTAAGCCTGTGTTGGGTCTCTTGGCATTCCACGTAAGAGCTTCCATTGATGTCTACATCTGCAATATACACAATATTCGATGGGACAATGTTGAACCATGCAAAGCACGGTGGAAGACTTAAGTCCAGCACTCCTGTGAAGATGGCGAAAATACCAGAGAGAATTTTCGCTGTGCCTGCTTTGCTTAAACCATCTACTCTGGTAAATTATGTCTTAAATGCTTGAGTTTTCGTCATAGATACAGAATTGTATAGAATGGTTCTGAATACCAATAATTGATATACAAAAATTCAGTGGCCAAAGGGGTGTTATTATAAGAAAAAAATGGATGGACGTTAATATAGTTTAAGGTTTCGGCTTTCTATTTCCAATATCTTTACTTATTCTGCGCGGCAGTTATATGGGGGCTTTGCCCGTTGGCACTCTAAAACGTTCAATATTAGACTCTACTCGGACACCGCATATGTTCAGACTGAACTTTTTTTTAGAAGCTGACCTTTACCAAACTCTGATGAGAGGCAGCACTTGACGATGCCCCCGATGCACGAGCAATTACCGAACACTGTGATAAAATGTTGCGTATACGACACCAGACCAGATAAGAGATATTCCCTATAGATAGTCTGATTTTCCCTTGTGATATTTTGAAATCCACATCAGTGCACACAAAATGAAGATCTGTTTGTTTTAATAGGCATGGAAGGTATAAAAATCTGTGCTGGGCAGTGTGCGCATTGCAAAAGAGGTGATAAATTTTTGATTATTATTTGTTCCTTAAAGTCTAAGCCACTAACAAATCATTAGTGTATCTTTTTCCCCAAAGATTACCCCGATTATTCTTCTTCTTCAGCTTTTTTACGGCTTGCCACACCCGGTCATCGGAATCGCATGTGTGGTGGTGTGGTCTATATCTGGGTCATTAATTCGAAAAGCACTTTCCCCCATCAGGAATCAAACCTTGAGTTTTCCCAGCGATCTCGTCAAGCAAGCGCTCACAGTATGCACAACGCCATCGAAGCCAAGGAGAGCGGTGATATGAAGTAAATGCTTGCTGATTATAACCGCTTTCCGCCTTTGTATACGCGCTCATGTGTTCTGTTTTTGCCGCTCTCAAGCCTCTTTGGAACAATTTTCACAACCCCTTTATGTTTTAACCCTAACAGTCTTCAGCTAAATGCAAGCCACAATGTTAAGAAAACTATTCAAGATAATGTGGCTCAATTACTAGTAACTGAAGCGCAACTAACTGCTCAGCTCAAAAAAAATTCAGGCTTAAAGTCCTTAAAGTGCAGAGTCTAAGAACAATTAATGCATTTATACAATTAACCTCTCTGAGTTGTTGACGAAGTGCATATTTTGATCCTTCTACGATTATTTGTTGCTCATAATTATAGCCAGATCAAAGTCAATCTGCTTTTATCAGATTTCATACTTATGCCCACTTATTTAGCTGATCTTCCAACCAAAAGGTCTAATTAACACTGTCTGGCACATAATCTTGCACTCCTTCATCTGCCCAAATTAACTCCTTACTCACAAGGACTTTATTTAGCAAAACATAATGCTTTTTCCTTCCATCAAGAGGACGACCCGTCCACCAAACTCAACTATCCATCCGACTCCGACATAAGTTAGCGTGTTTTGAGAATAAAACCATTAACGCTTGCCATTTTTTGACTTTCGTCCACAAAGGTACTCATTCTGTTGTCACCTTCCTGTCATGTTTGATTAATGTCACTTCCTTTAATCTCCCTCTTGTTCTTATCATTCATTTTTTAACTGTTTCTCAACGGCAAATAAAGCCTCCGGCAAACCACTTCCAAAGAAGTCTCCAAATAGGTACAAAAATAAAGGGAGGAATAAAAATCCGTCGCTCGACACAAGAAGGACGCAGAAAACGAAACAAACAAAACCAGTGCAATTTCCCGGGAGGAATACAGGACAATTAAAAATTCTTTTGATACTTGGTGTTGGTACATCGGGCAGGATGCACTGAATAAAAAATGGAAACCAGTTTCCCATTCCAAAGGAGAAACGTCACTCGGTAACACATTATCACATCATAAAGTGAGGTGAGGCTCAACAGTGTAGTCGGTGTGACGAGGACTACTACAATGGTGTTGATGCTGTGTGATGAAACTGTGAACACGTGTACACTCTTGGAGATTTGCCATCATCAACATCATCGTCGTCATTTTCTTCTTTATCTTCTTTCTATTGCTTGGGGAAGACTACTCGAAACAAAACAAAAAAAAATCACCCCCATTCCATTCGTCCTTAAGGATCGCAATTCAAAAACTTAATTTAATTAAAGTCTTATGTGGAGTTAGTCTTTTCCTTTGTGTGTGCTCTTTTTACGCTCTCACCTTCATCGTCATCATCATCGTCACCACCACCATCATTTTACCTCTTTCATTGCTGTCCTTGCTTTTATTGTGAGGGCTGAATGCTTAGTTAAAGGAAAATATGTTTCAAGTATATGTGCGTCGTCGTTGGCTTGTTATCATCTCGTCCGCAGTGTGCTTAAGAGTTGAGCCCTGAATGATTTTGACACTGCGTTCGGGCTGGCCGGGCCCACCAAACCGATGCAAAGTATTTCTGTGTGTTGGCATCGAGGCGAGATGACAACAAGTCACCCAGTTAGCCAGACGGAGGTCAGAGACTGTGTGCTTAGTCTGTACCTCTGAAGAGCAAATGAAGCACTGGAGATTTGAACCGGGCGACCACCACCTACAGGACTTGCATCCGGTGTATATGTGTAAGATCAACAAACTTAAAATTTAATTCGTCGTCCTGTGTTTTATTGGAATCTTTTTTTTCTCTTCTTTTGTTTTCTTTCGAGATGGAGGAATTCTGGAATTCAACCATAAGGACTCTTTCAAGTGGCGAGACACAATACCTTGTGGTTGGGGTATTTTAAAGCTCAATAAGGGTATTAAGGATGTTGGGATTTTGATATGGTTCCATTTGCCCCCAAGCTCATATTCACCTGTACAAATACAATTAAGTTGTATGGCACTTCAGAGTCGCTTGTAGGGTGTTCTTGAAGACATTTTAGAGATTTGTTTAATACTAGTTGTTGTTTGCAATGGCAGAAGGGGGTCAATATTGAGATTGTGTGGGTATTTGAAGGAAACTTAAAGATATTCTTTGAGACAATGGATACCAACTCAAGGTTGAAAAGATGTGTAAAAGGAAACTTCAATGATTTTGAATCAGATTGCAAAGCTTATTAAGTTTAAATACGTCTTAAAGTATTTTCAAAAATGTGTAGTTGAGTCGTCTTTCTTTTAATTATTTCCTCAAAACATCCTGAGCTGAGAAGATTGCTCTTCATTTACATAGCTATTGTACAGGTAATTAGCTATGAAACAATTTGCGGTAGGCGTTCTTAATTCATATCAATAACTTTCTTATATAGTTAAAGTGAAGCTCAAGGGTTGACAATATACGAGGTGAACAACCAGTTTCGAGATATATCATATAGTTTCGAGTGTTTGTTGTTGGGTAGTCTAAATTTTCAGAATCGTTGGAACTTTTCCACTGTGTTCGAACTAGTATAGCCCAAGCTTGTGTAGCGTATTAAGGAATAGTTTGGGGCGCCGATCGGGTGATTTTTTTGTTTGGAGCTATCAGTTACATATTTGATTTTGATACAAGTACTCCAGACTGAGTTGATTGCTCGCCTTTCTTTTGACAGTTTGACTTGAAGATGTTATTCAACATTCAGATTTACAATAAACAAAACACCGAGATTATTGTTCTTACGTACGTACTCTTACGTAAAGAGTAAAGTGGTCAATAAACAACCTTGTGTCACACCCATCGTCGTTGGGAAATCTTCTGAAAACCATTTTCCATTCCAAATTGTAGCTGCTAATACTCCGAATACTTCTCTCTAAGTCCAGCTTGGAACTGAATCCATTTCGAAAGCCTTTTAAAATTAACGCAGTTAACAGTTTGGGCGCAATGTTTAGAAAAGAGATTTGTCTATAGTTTACCGGATTTGTATAATCTGAAGCAAATTTCTTTTTGAAGCGGAAATATTATAGCTCTTTTGAAACTTGGTAGAATATTTTCACTTTCACAAAATCAATTTAACTCATTCGTAAGGGTTTGCTCAAATCCGGTAGTACAATTTCTATAAAATTTGAAAGGAATTGTATCTTCTCCATGGACTTTGTTATTTTTACCATTTTTGATGACTTGAAGTGCTTCTAAGAGGTCGAATGGTCGAATCAAGACCAACATCAATAAAACGATGTTCTGCACACTGGATGGACGTCTTTATAATGATGTCTTTAGATGTTCCATTTCCGAGTTGTCTAAACCTACGTCAGAATTTCCGGAAGGTAGACGTCAATGTCATCAAAAACTACAAATCGTCTCTGAATGTGAAATTCAATATTTGGGTATATATGAACCACGTACCCCTCCACCCTCATTCCATTGCTAAAATAGTTTGACTAATCTTACAGCATGGTGGCATAATAACCTTCTCGAGCTTAATATTCCCAAGCATTCACATTTTCTTGTAAGCGTACTCCACTTCCCCCTAGATGTTATTTTACTAATGACGTATCCGTCCCGCCCAAAATGTATACCTTGAACTTGAACCTCAATAGAAAAATATCAAACACAGCTATATTTCAATAAATAACAATTTTAAGTTGCTGCAAGCAAAACTGTGATGTTGTGTTAAGTAAGCGAAAAGCAATTTGACAAGTAATTTTTGTTTATTTATTCAAAAAATTCGAATAAAACTCAGATGACAAGAGGGGTACAGTTGTGGGGTTTTCCACAGCACTGGTTAGTAATGGCGTCAAAACGTCATCTGTCAAAGTGAAATGTTATCAGTATACTCTGCCATTTAATCATGGAAAGACTTAGAAACGATTTCAAATTATTTAAATTTATTATCAAAATTCGTACTCTGTGAAATATATAAAAATCTGCTGTTTTATCGAAAAATTGTGTTCAGCGATGAGGCTCATTTCTGGCTCAACAGATATGTAAATAAGCAAAACTGTCGCATCTGGGGTGATGAACAGCCACATGCCATACAAGAATTACCGATGTATCCCGAAAAAACGATAGTTTGGTGTGGTTTATGGGCTGGTGGCATCATCGGTCCATTTTTCTTCAAAGGCGACCGTGGAAGAAACGTTACCATCAACGGCGAATGATATCGAGTCATGATACGCGACTTTTTTTGCCCCAGTTGGCTGAGTACAACATGGTTGACATGTGGTATCATCAACACGATGCTACATGCCACACAGCTCGTGAAACAATGGGAATCTTGAAGGATAATATTGGTGAGCAGCTTATCTCTCGAAATGGCCCTGTGAGTTGGACGCCAATAGCATGCGATTTAACGCCTCTTGGTTATTCCTTGTGGGGTTATTCGTTAGTCTATATGGACAAGCCGAACACGATTAAAACCTTAAAGGATCACAAAAAACGCGTAATTCATGGAACACGGGCCGAAATGGACCATTTGAAACGGAGCCGCGGACAACATAAATAGACGCTGGCAACATAAAAACGTAAATAGGCCTTTGCCATCGATTACAATAAAAATTTTGAATATTTTATGCAAATTTTTTTTTCGATTTTTAAAAAACTACGCTTAAAAAATCACCCTTTATAATACATATCTTCAAAACCCGCTTAGCCAATACATTTTGTAGAGCGGACTCAAGTGTGCAGAAAATGTTTATAACTCCATGTGATTTTACTTACCCAACAAAAAGTTACATGGCTCGAAACTAATGAAACAGATTTACATATTTTCTAGCTTCTTACTTAAAACCAATTTTTCTCAAACCCTTTACCCTCTTTACAAGTAATTTTCTTTCTTCAAACAATTGAATATCTTTACTCAACATAAGAATTCTAACGCAGCCATTTTTAGTCGAGCAATTCTTTTACATTTTAATTTGATTAAAATAATCAAACAACAACAGATCCTTAAATTGCAATTTACCATCAAGATAATTGAGCGGTGAGGCAAAAATTTCACCGCGCCACCAAAATGCAATTCCATTTATTTCTTAATAATAAAACACAAAAACCCCCTCATATATCAATATTATTCAATTATATGATAATCACTGACATTAAAAATTAAATAACAAACAAACATGCAATTTCCATTAAAACTCAACCACATACACAGCCAGAAGCAGAGCGTTAAGTCCTCACTGCTACCGCACACACACACACATACACTTCGATATAAAATATTATTTTTTTCATAAATTAACCAACCACACTTCAAATCAAGTACCAGACCATGCATCATGGCCTGATGAAACCATAACCTCAACAATGAACATCGTTCTGTACTTCAGCGCTCGTAGTTCGGGGTAAATGAGGAGCTGTACCCCCATCCACCTCGTTTTTCCGCTTACTATATTTCGGTAAATAAAATGAAAAAAAAAGAATGCCGCTTACATGCACTAGCAGCGATCCTGGCCTGCCACAGCATCCTTTCGCTGTCATCACAAATCTCAAGATTTGTTTGTTGGCAAACAAATAAAAGAGTGTTATGCCTCTTTCTTCTTCTTCAAAGGGAACAACACAACAAGAAAACGGAATGATGACTTTGTCTGTCTTCTCGGGCTAAAGGACAACTTACAGGACAGACCTCTTTCTCGCTAAGATACGGATATATAGAGCAGTTAATAAAAAAAATCCTTCGTACTAAGGACAACAAAATCATAAAATGAAAACAGGAGCCGCTATCATTGTGATGTCGTCGGAAATATTTTGTATACAGCTGGAGATATTTTTGCTGGAAATCATCACCATGAATCAACAGTCATCGCTTGTGGAACGACGGTTTCAAGTCCTTGAATTATAATTTATTTCTGCTTTTTTTTCCTTATCTCTTTTAGCTTTGCTTTGGAAAATTGGAATCATGGTTTGCGTATAGTTCAACGTCGTCGGTAGTGGTGGTGTGTTGTTTTTTTTTTTGTGAGACCTTCTTTGTGTATTGAAATCTAAATCACTTGTGACGTGGTGTCGTCTGTGGATGACATTTAACACTATTTCTGGAAGGCACAAATCGTTGGGGTCTACTAGGGTCAATCTATTTTCAAATCTTTTGTTTGTGGTGCTTTAGAAAGGGCAAATATATACTAGATACGGATTGTACTTCATAGACATAGAAGGACTTTGAGGATTGCAGCTTGTTTTGGTTGTTATCAGTATATATTGTTAACTTTGGGAGAAACAAATCTTCTCTCTTTGCCCCAAGTCCAACTATAACCCTGCTCTTAGAGAAGGAGAACTATTTAAATTAGAAGAACGAATGCTAAATGTATTGCAGAAATCTTTTATTACCTTTCGCAAAATTTTAACAAATGCGGAGCAACCGCACTTGAGGCCATTGTTGGGCACTCTTGTGACACCGATCTTCATTTAAGAGACAGCTGCTAGATGCGCTATTAAGCTGCAACTTGAATATAAGTTTAATCCAGTAGACCATGTGCGTCACCTGAAAATATTTAAACAAATCCCAAACATGGACATGTTCTACTGCATCCCTGATATTATGGTTAGGGAGTACATGTTTGGGAATCTATTCGAAGTTTAAATAGTAGAACGTTCTTAAAAGGAAAATCGTGTTCCGGAACTAGATCCCGAGAAGTCTGATCGACGTCTACACCGACTGATCAAAATTGGAATCTGGAGTTAGAGCAGGTGTCTTTGGACCTAACACCAAAGCAAAGTCTCGATACCCATTGGAATGAGTCCCACATCTTCTCGGATAATCAAGCAGCACTACAACATTTATCATCTAACACTGTAAATTCTGTGGCAGTGATTTGTTGCAACGACGCCTTGCAAATCCTAGCCAAATACAACTAGGTCAAACTTGGATGAGTACCTGGCCACAAAGTTATTGCAGGCAACGAATCTTCAGACGAGCTGCGTAGATCTTGAGAAAGTGTCTCAGGTTTAAGAAAATCTGAAAGATTAATTAAGCCCTACTCCTACAAAAAAAATTATACTCTTAAGAAAGGAGAATATTAGGAAGCTGGTGGGCTTCCTCACAGGCCATTACGGCTTGAGATATTATCTTAACAAAATGAACTTAGAAACCCAAGTTTTGTCTAGAGGATGATGAAACTTTGGTGCATATCCTCTGTGAATGTGAGATCCTTCATTGGTTAAGACGACGGATCTTCAATAAAGACTACCGTACATCAGCAGAATTCAGAAACTCGGCAACTAAGTACGTTGTGACATTCACTAGGGAAGTCACTCGTCTCTTAGTCTAACATCCCCTTTTTGATACAATAGTCGTTCGAGCACTCAGTGTCTGCCATCTGGGCAGGGAGGAAAAAAAGAATAAGACCTGTCACGAGAAGCTTCTTAACGAATTGACTTTTGTAATCGGTATTTAACTGTGGGAAGCCACCCTCCATTCATGTCAAACGATTTATCTTCGCACATATAATGTTTGAAGAAACTAGGCTGTAGCCAATACAGGACATGGGCCGTTTACGCCTAATTTTTATTCATTACTTTCAATCTCTGCGCTTATCTGTGGACCCAGCGAAATTGTTCATGAAGGAGTTATCTCTATATATGAACAGGGCATTTAACTGATCGACCACATCTATTCTATTTCAGGAAGACAGAAAGAAGAACCCGAAAACGGGGCTAAAAAAATGTAGGCTTGTCAGATGTGGCGATTTGAAGTTGCATTTGGCGACACATAAATCAGTTTGGCGAAGAACCCCCAAAATGGCGGTAATTTTAGCTTTTGCCGATTTTAATTTTTTTAACTGAAATCCTCAAAACTTAATGCAACTTTGACCCCATTCAAAAAGTCTACCTATTAGCTTGATTCCACCCAAAAACTGACAAGTTGATTTCCGTCAATTGGTCAAATGAAGTTTTAAAGTTCTGGAAAAAGGTGTACAAAACGGCAAATGTCTTAGGACAAAAAGAGTTTCTGGAGCTTGGGGAAATTGCTTAAGTGCGTTTTTTTGTCTGGGAATGCAAATTGAGGTATTAGATGTAATAATGTGCGTAAGCATTTATTTAATTATAATTTTGAACCGAAAGCTTTCGGCGGTCAATGTTAAACTGTATAAAAAAGATCCGGGCCGGTTTCCATTAAGCAACATTTTTGTTATTTTTCTTTGTGCTTCAAATGTGGGCTAAAAAACACACAATAAATTTTTTTTTGAGCAAATGAAGCAAAAATAAATATTAAATTTTTTTATATGTTAAAAATTTTATATCGGCCAGGCTCTCCCCTTTTATTGTGTATGGTAGCAGACTCACTGCTAACGGTTTTCAATCCTCCTGAGAAGAACACTCAATTTTGTGCGGATGATGTCGCCGTTCTTTCTGTCTGTTCAAACCTAGGGGCAATCTGCTTTGAGTCGCGGAGATACCTAGATTTGATCTATGTTTGTTGCATTAGAAATGGGCTTTTAGTGAATCATCTTAAACCTAAGGTTGTTTTCTTTACGAGATGAAAGTCAATGGTCTGAATCAACTCATTCTTAAATGTATCACCATCCCGATCTCCGATGAAACAGGCTTTCGACGCAACGTGTTCATACCTCTTCTGTCAAAAAAAAAAAAAATAAAACGGAATGTCTCGGCTGCACAGGAGCCTTCTCCATCCCGCCAGGCTCTGCTCTAGATGCTTTAATGAATCCTTCCCCACTCGGTAAAAGGTGCCTTTTGGTACCATGTGCATTTGAATTTTGAATCCTTCTACACCTTCTGCGACAAAACTACCACGTCAACTTTTCTCAGTTAGCGGAATGGCTTTGTTCAGACTCTGAACGATGAAAGATGGCTCACAGATGGCGCCAATTTGGGCATCTCCGATGAGCTTGCTAGACAAAGTTCAGAAGAGGTTTTCTTAGGATCCGAACCTGGGTTGGGTCTTCCTGCATCTGTAGTCATGTCTTCCATTGATGCATGGGTCTCTTGTGAACACAAGATTCGGTGGCGCGACAGCGATGGATGCAGAAGGCAGACCAACAAATCCAGATCAAGTAATTTGAATTCTTTATTTTGCATGATAATATTATTTTTGCGACTCCATTGCCTAAGTTTGTCTTCCATATTTCGTGTTCTTTGAAAATGAGATAAATGCTCATGTGCTAGATATTTCTTTTACGACACTGGTCATCTCCATTTGCGGGTTATTCCGTTTTTCATTCAACTTCTCTAACGCCAGCCGTGAAAAACCAGCATCCCCACGTGATGCTGGTTGTTCTATGAACTAACCACTAAATCCCATGACCAGTCCACACTATGCATAGAATAAGTACCTCCTACTAAACGCAATCGCGAACAAAAAACTGAACTTCATCGAAATAACCCATTTATGAGTATCACACTATAGAACTTTGCATCAGACTTTTTCTTTTACACAGCTACCGAGGACGGTCAGGTCAGCACACATTGACGTTAGTATGTAAGTGGTATCTAACCTATAATAACTCTCTGGGGTAGCTTGGTTTTTTGGTTGCATCGCATATTTCACTTACATGCTCCACTTACATCAACGATATTCAAATTTAATCCAAAAGCATCAGCAGTGCCATAGAAATTGCTTTAAATGCATTTTAGCATTTTCACAAAATTACCACACAAAAGGACCTTCGGCCAAACCCGTTCAGTGTTCTTTTCGTATCTCTCTCTCTCTCAGCAGGATGATAATGAAAATATTTGTGCCCGCCTATGGCGTTTTTTTGTCCTGCTGACGACTACAACTGGCTGAGAAATGTTCTTTGGTTTGGAACCATTTTGCACACAAAAGCGATATAATCACTTGCTCGACTTTTGGCCTGACCTCACAGTTGGGCCAGTGTTGTTGCACCTTAGGACTAGGATTTGTGCAATGCAGTTGAGTGCAGCTGCAGTCCTTTGATCTGCATGTTGGTGATGCATTTAAATGCACTCATTTGTTCCTTAGTTACGAATTTTATCAACGTAATTGCAATGCGTAGCTAGATGGATTTGTAGTGTTTTTTTTTTGGGTAGGTATGTAGTGGACTAACCCGGCTTGAACAGACAGTCTCGATACGATAAGCCTTGACTGTTCGAATTGTTTTTGCAGACTTTTGTTGATGGTGTGAACGCTGGAAATACAGTATGTGCCACAGAGAGAGTTGGCCATATACATACATATATTAGATTTTCGATGAATATTTTTCTCCATACCTCATCAATGAAAACTTTGAATGAGTGTGGTTGTGCAAGAAATGTCAAGTCTGGCTTTTGCTTTGAAAGAAACAAAGTGTCTGTAGTTCATGATCTAGTGTCATATAGCAATTTTCTAAAAAACTCTTGACACTAAAATGGGTCTTTTTAGATTCCTATGGGATTTAACGTCAACTTTCTATAAGCATTCGAAGCCATTTCCCCAAAGTTTGTTGTTTTCAAAACTTAAAAATGTTGCTGCAGTCTTTAAATGCTATGTCAGCTAATGCTGAAAATAGACCCATTGTCATCACTAGATGTTTCCAAATGCAACTGACATTCCCTGACAGGAACAAAGTGTGTGAGGTGAATATTTAATAACAATATCTAACAGGGGCTTTTCCGGGAGTCCTAGTCATCTGCATGCTTCTTGATCAAAATCTTCTCACTACCTTTTTGTCCGAATCAGGTTTTAAGACCTTGGGTCCCAATGATTAAGTCCATCGTCTTTTTATATTTTCGAGGACTATTTCATTGAGTGCTCACTACACCTTTTTTATGATCACGCCAGAGATTTGTAGCTGCATCTTCTCACCTCTCGTCAGTGCAATCCCTCAGGTCAGGTACCAAACAGAGGCTAAATCAATTCTTCATGAAAATGCATTATATCATTCTGCGACAGTCCAGACGTTGTTAAGTATAATTTAGCCTCGACAAAATGAATTCCGGCCCGTTTGACGCCCAGAACCAGAACCTTTTCAGATGGAACGACGCTGACGCAGTAGCTTAACCTAAATTTACAGGTACAACTCTACATCCGCATAATCCACAATTTCAACGAATAGTTTGGTCTGCTAGAATTGCTTCCGTTCGGCAGTGGCCTCTATTATTAGTATTAGTACATTCAGGTTGCAGTGGCTTAGTGGTTTACTGTGTTGGACCACTATACGGGGGGTCGCTTCAAATCCCGGCCCGTACCACCTTAAAGTTTATATTTGCTGCCCCACCTATTGCGAACGTCTGAATAATACTCAAGAGTGAGAAATGTCATAAAAGGCTTCTTAAAAATAAAATTGAAGTTCGGAATGTACATTAAACTGTAGGTCCCTCCATTCGTGTCAAAAATATAACTTCGCACACACAATGGTTGGAGAAGCTAGGCTTTAGGTTACTATACTTCGAGCATTTGCAATTTTCCGGTGTACTCTTAAATATAAATTTTTCTTTAAATAATTTGGGCTATGAAGGTTGGTCACCATGAATCCAAGATATACCTATTTTGAATTCCCTGACTAGCTTCACTATCTTGATCTATTAATGTATCTAATGAGGTCTGTCGTCCAGAGAGGCTTTGCAGCTCCATCCTCAATGAATAGTGCTTGTCATAAAAGGGTAGTCCAACAAGGGGATATAACACAAAACGAACACCCTGGTGAGCCTAACAACACATTGCAAGTGCAGCGAGTCTGCAGACTGTGGATAGACAGGTCTGGAGAAGGCCGGTGTCGTTCAAAAATCATCAGCATTTGATTAGTTTTAGTGTTTTTTCCTAAACAAGTAGGCCTGCCAAAACTTTTTGGAATTTTAAGCGGCAAACCTCCCTAACGGACTAGTAGAGCATGTGAGACAGTTTTGATGCATTATTCGTGCTCATCAAGGTGTAGGCGAATTTCATCTCCAGCCCTGGAGTTTCTCTAAAGCCATTACCATTTATAAGGCTTTAAGCAAGGTTTCCATCATTGATGCAGTTTCACGTTAACCAGGATTGGGGTCAATTCTTTACTATATATACAATTGGTAGAGTTTCTCAATTTTTTTTAAGCCTTACTCCTTGTGACCCCCGCCGTTAATGAAGCTCTGTGCTGTGTTCAACTATATGTTTGTAAGTCCAAATCATAGCGCATTTGACCAGCCTCTTGTTTCCCTCCAAAGTTTTAAGTTCCCCAGCAGAGTTGTGCAGGGTAATAACAGTTTTCGCGTTAATCAGATTGGAGGTTATCGCTTTTAGGGCCGGTGGAATGTCCACCAATATGTCTTTGATCTGTCCTGTTCTGAAAAATGTCAAACCTGCCTTTCAGGTATTGGGACTTAGAAGGTTTTCTCATCTTATGTCCGGAAAATTTACGGAAACAAGTCTATTCATTTGATTTCCCGATGACATATTCAAATAGAGTTGAACTCGCCTGAGGTATAACTTGCTACTTGGCTTGGTTTGCTCCATGGTTATATGTTTTCCTAGTCAATGCTCTCTTAGCCGGTATACTTTTACTTGATTTTGCTTCTGTTAGGTTTCTAATTGTATCGCGCGAGTTACATATTTAATATTCGTCGCGGTCCCCTTCAAGTACATATATTATTTATGACTATCATTAGAGGCTAAGATGATTTAGCAATATCCGTTCGTCCATATCAACTTTTGAGGCGTTTAAATTAGGAAGCCGAAATAAAGTGTACTATTTTTGAACTATCGTGAGTAGACACGACTTGCTATATAAAGGCACTACTCACTGGAAGCTTTGACCGATAGCAGCCCATTCGGCCTGCCTTTACTATTGGCCTTCCTCCTTCGGACGGTTGTACAGAAAAATCTACCAAGCTAAATAGTTCAGGCACTCTTTTGTACGTTTTTTTATCGAAAAAGCTTGCGTACTTAAGCCTTAACAAAAACGTTTAAAGAAACACAACGACACGGTCCATGTCGTCAATGTCGATGGTCCTAAATTATCTTCAAAACATAAGAAAAGGCTATAGTCCGCTTGGGGCGAACAGTATGATACCCTATCCATATCCCTATATGCCCCAAAGAAAAAAACATTAAGAAGATGATGGCTAGCATTTTATTTCATTCTATTAATTTAAAAAAAAGAAGGGTTTTTGAAAAAAACGCCCCCAAAAAGTGGGCGTGGCCAAAAACTTTGTATGGGCGATATGTTAGAAAAAATATTGGCTCAATATCTTGTGAAACATTTTTTTTTCGCTTTCTATGAAAATTGTCGAAGAAAACAGCATTTTAGTGAAAAACGAACACAAAAAGTAGGGGTGGCAAAAAACTTTATATGATAAACTTATAAACGAGGGCAGTGCCTACATATCTTCTGAAGGTTATAATGCTCTATGTCTCTAAATTTAGCTTTAAAACGGTTTTTTCTAAATTGTGGGCGTGGCAGTAGGCGTATTCAAAAAAATTTTACACTTAACCATTTCGGAGCCCTAGGGAATATGTGGTCCAAATTTCAGATTCCTAGCTTAATTTTAAAGGCCTAAAAATTGCGTACGAACGGACGGACGGACGGACATTGCTAGATAGTCTTAGGATTTGGTCCTGATCATAAATATATATACTTTTATGGGTCTACGACGAATATTAAGTTGTGTTACAAACTATGTGTCAAAATTAATATACCCTTAGGATAGGGTATAAAAAACAGCAATTAGCAAGAACAGGGATGTTAGGTCCTTAAGTGTATACCCCAGGAGCAACTCCATACATATATAAATAGATTTCATGGAAGAATTTCCTTTTGAGATGACATAACTGGAGAGAACCTCCAAATAGAGATCGCCTATGTGCATGCTAAAAAAGTAAAGTAGAATTACCATTATTGTTGTGTTCCTACAAGTGCCAATTGAGTCCTTCCCTTATTCAATTTCTTTCAAATAAACGATTTCCAAAGCCCTAATCCCTGTCAACCACACTGTCCTGCTCATCATGGAAAACCATTTTTCTCTACACATGACTTAGAAACGCTGCCGCAACAAACAATTCCGTTTTTTTTATTTCAACTCGACTGGCGCTTGGACATATCATCTCAATTTACCCATTCCAGTCATGCATAGACCCAACTCATCCCTATATCCTATAGTTATGCATTTCATTCGAAATGCACACACACACACAAGCACGCATTTGGATAACCATTCAAGCACGCAATGCACCCCGAAATAGAACATAAATCTAATTGAGATTCATTCAGTGTGAGACACAACAACCAGTGTCGGTTGGGTTTTAACCAGGACGTTCCTCGTCGTCGGCGCATTGTTGATATCAGCTACCACTGTTCCCCCTTAACATTATAACCGGGCTATTGTTGTTTTTGTAATAGTTTGTGGTGGCGGTGGTCAAGGCTTGCAAATTTTTTGCATGTACCGTCTTCTGATGGCTTCGTCATCATCATCATCGTCGTCGTCGCCATCGTCGTGGAAGTAGTCCTGTTAGGCTTGGCTATATAGAGAAGAGGAACTAAATTAAATGGGCCTCCGGGCATTTGTTCTCAGCTACGGGTGTGTCGAGGGTGGCAAGGGGTGAACATGTAAATTGCAATTCGTCTAGATGAGACTTTGTTCTCCTTTTAACATAGAAATTGGCCTGTTCTTAAGTTTAACTCTTTGTATATCGCCATCGGGTGGGGTGGTGGTGGTGGTGGTGACTCGGACTACGCAACACACATCCATTAATGTGAACCTACAACTTGTTCTACTAATGGTATCCATTAGTCCGGCCTAGGCCATGGCCATGGCAACTATATGGACAAAACCGACGAAACACCAGGACCAGAAAGTAGCAAATATCAGGATTCACGCGTCCTGATGATAGAAGACAGCACAATTTGCCTTTCAGCTATAAATTTACAAATTTTCAGAGTGAATTGGCGACCGCTTTCTCGTTTCCTATAGAAATGCATTGATACCAACGATGAATGGAGGCAACATCCTGGAAAATAATTATGTAACCATTTTCGAAGAAAAGGAGATTGCAGGGATATGTGAAACATTTTACCGACAATGAGTGCAAAGCAGTGTTTCCATTGGCAAAAGGCTCTAGATGTACCTATGGTATTTGTGGTTGCTGGAGGATATTTTGGGATTAGAATTATTAGAAGAAGAAATGAGAAATATGCACGATAATGCTGTGGGAATTGCTCAAGGACTGCAAATGATAGTATGGGAGAGTTTCACAAATGTTTGTTATGAAACAAATTTATGAAACAAACATTAATGTCTGAAGTCAAAACTTTGCAAAGCTTTTTACTTTACCTTAAAAGTTTGCAAAAGCTTTCGAAGGCATAAAAAAGATAATGCTGCATTTCCACCAAAAGATAAACCGAGATTAAAGGCAAACGATTAACAATAATCTCTGCACGTTTTCACCGAACAAAACGGAGATGAACATAGGGATTTTCTCTCAACACGCTCTCTGACGCTCAAATTTGCGCACAAAATGTCCAACATCTGGTTGTCAAATTGCTTCCTCGCTCTCAATTCTTAGCAACCAATTTCGCTTTTGACATATTCAGGTATGGAAAATTGGTATTTAGTGTGTTCATAAACCGATTCTTACATGCAAACCCAGTTTCTTATCAAGATAATTTTTTAGTCTTGTGTTTAGAAGATCAAAATTTGTATGGTAAATCTTAAGATTTAAGGTAGATTAAGGGCAGATTGATCTTAATCTCGCTTTAGTGTTCGCTGAACACGTAGCATAAGATTCCTAGAAAATCCTCTCTCTTTAAAAAATGATACCCTATCCTAAGGGTATATTAATTTTGACATATAGCTTGTAACACCCCTTAATATTCGTCGTAGACCCATAAAAGTATATATTTTTATGATCAGGACCAAATTCTAAGACTATTTAGCAATGTCCGTCCGTCTCTCCGTAGGTCTGTCCGTATGCAATTTTTAAGCCTCTAAAATTAAGCTAGGAAGCTGAAATTTTGACCACATATTCCCCAGGGCTCCGAAATGGTTAAGTGAATAATTTGTTGAATACGTCCACTGCCACGGCTACAATTTAGAAAAAATCGGTGAGAAATAGGGTGTTACAAACTTCACAAGATATGTAGAAACTACCCTCCTTTATAAGTTAATCATATAAAGCTGTTTGTCACGCCTACTTTTTGTGGGCTTTTTTCACTAAAACGGTGTTTTCTTGGAAGATTTTTATAGAAACCGAAGAAAAATGTTTAACAATATATTTAGCCAATATATCGCCCATATAAAGTTTTTGGCCACGCCCACTGCAATTTAATTTTTAAATTTTCTTATAAATTTTATTTAATGAAATAAAATGCTATCCATCATCTTCTTAATAGTTTTTTCATCGCGTCATATAGGGATATGGTTAGGGTATCATACTATTTGCCCCAAGCGGACTGAAGCCTTTCTTATGTTTATATATAATTTGATTTAAAATTTATGTTAGGGTACAATGAGGTTGACAAAAGGCCATATGTTTTAAAAATCACCATTTAAAATTTGTCCTTTGGAATGGTATTTCAATTTCTTTTTGATAAAATCACTTGTATTGAAATTGGTCACTTTTAGTACAACGCCTTACAACGGCCTTAAACTCTGTGTAAGGACTATTTACCGCCTCCCTTACCATGAACAAAAAAAAACTCGCCCAATACTTGTATTAAACAAACTGCAATATGGCCTAATCTGTAAAAAAAAATTTATTTCAGAATTGACGTGTCCAGTGCAGTTGACGAAAATGGCGATAGTTGAGCCAGGTATACTGATGAATTGTAAGCTTAGCCAACAGCATTAAAATGTTTCTTAAATTAAGCAAAGTAATTATTTCAGCTTCAAGTTGAGACCACCTCATGGACATCATGGGCCACATGGTAAGCATGGTCCCCATGGTCCGTTTATACAAAATCGCGGGGCACCTGGTTTTAGCATGCACGGTCCTGGCTTTGGACATGGTTCAAGACTGAAAACCAACCATCCAAAGGGATGAACACATTTTCTAAGGTTTTTCCTTTTATAGCAAAAGTATAAAAAACTTCTTCGGTTTTAAGAAGTGCAGCAACGCGATTGATGACACGCAAAGCTTCATCATGGACGCACAACTACAATTGCCAGCAGTCGCGTCATACCGTCAGCCACTCCAGCTTCCACAGAATCTCGTCTACGAATGCCGTGATAGCAGCTTAAAGTTGTTTTTAACTTGCTAAGGGATCCAGCAATACTTCGAGCAGGATGAATACAATCCCGGGCGATCAATACTTTAAATACGGCAGAGGACGACGAGAAAGCAGTGAAAATAGTCTTGAATTAGTTTCGAAATGGAAAGTTCTTACCAAGAATAGCGTAAGTCCGACAAAGCCTTCAAGGCTTATCGCCGTCATTTAATCATTCATGTCGCTTTTTCAGGAGTGGTTCTCATTGTCCGAAGAATACATGGAAGCGCCCAGTATCTATTAGCTCTACTTTGAGGAGTGCATCGACGTCACAATTAATAAGTCGCCTAAGCCGACACTCTGCGCCACCTGGTCGGGGATTAATCTTAAAACCTTCGATGGAACCATTTTCAAGTTAGACCAGCGCTGAGGCTCTCGCATGCAATTTTAATTCCTCATACTATCTCCATTTTCACAGAGCTCCATTATCCTGTTCGCATACTTTGGTCTCGGATAAAATTGATGGTAGATTCGATGTCATCCCGAAAGCATGTCCCTTCGGATCTGGCTTTCACTGTCCGCATTCGTTGCAAATCTTTTGGCAATCAATTGTGTGCACGTTCGAGAATACTAGTGAGTGGTGTCACTTTCGGTGCCGCCTTAACCGAGTGAGTGATTAAAATTTACTTTACATCCACTTCCACAGATGGCACCATCAAGCTGTCCCCCCGCAAAAGGTTCTGCCGATTCCCGTTCAAGTGAAGGGAATGAAGGTGCTACCTGCGGCCCAGCATCTCCGTATAGATTTAGATTTGGTTGGCTTGTCATTACTGTGGGATAAGAATCAATATATTGCTATTCAGGCTGGAGCGGGTCTCTGGAATTGGATGGAGATTATCGAAATGATTTCATCTCAAAAGATGGTGCTTTACTGAAGACGGGCAAGGCATTTGCTGACTCGTGGAAGGTGCCAGACGATTCGTCGCTGTGTTTCATGGACAACAGCGTTCAGGTTGAGTTGTCCAAGCAGTGTGAACCGAAGCAGCAACTGAAGGCGATCGAGATTTGTGAGCAACTGCTGACGACTACAAAGCTGACCGAGTGTCTTAAGGTGAGTTGTTGCGTTATTGATGGAATGTGCTAATCGTTTTTCTCGTTGTTAGCCATTCAACATGAACGCACTTATGAAGTCGTGCGTCAGTGTTTATTGCAACTGTGCCAACTAGGATCAACCGGAGCTGTGCAATTGTGATTCCATCGCGATGTTGGCCAAAGAGTGCGAATTCCGCGGAATAAAATTGGAGCATGGATGGAGGAACTTGCAAGTTTGTCGTAAGTTAAAGATCGTTTTATACGAGGTGGTTTGACAATTAATTGTAAGTTGTAGCTACCAACGAACCACTTTCACTTCTGCGTTATATATATTTTTTGGTTTTTTATTTTTAGAAATTCATGAAAGACTAGGCGACCAGGCACACTTGTACAACATCTACAAAGCTGGCGTGTCTACTGTTATCGAAACACTTCCATTAAAAATCCAAATCAAATGGGACGAAGGTACACGGGTCTATGTGAAGCTCGGCAAGGATTGGAAGGGCAAAGTAAACGGCCTGTGTGGCAATTACAATGAAATGCAAACGATGACATGAAAACCCCATCATAAGGACTCGAAACGAGTCCGTTCCTCTTTGGCCTCTCATGAAAATTGCAGGATTTCTGTGCGGCACCAACTCAACGAATTGATGCATGTAAAGAGCATTCCCAGAGAGCGACGTTGGCTCAACTCAAGTGTGGCATTCTCAAGTCTGCAATGTTCAAGGTATATGTGTTTGTTGTGTGTGTTTTCAAATTGCATTAAAATCTCTACACAACTTTCGCATTCGAGCTATCATTTTGTAATTTTATTGTCGTCTTCTTTGCCTCTGATAAAATGCATTTTTTTTTGTTATTAAAAACTAAAACAATTCAAAACAAATGGTCTTTTTACGAAAATAGAATTGATCAATTTTTAACAGCAAAAAAGGATTGAAAACGTGTTATAAATGGACAGGCAGACAACTTCTTGTAAACTTTTTTAGCTTTATTTCCTTATTTTTTTGAATCTGGTCTGAGACTGACAAAAGCTTCAAAATCTGGACAAAATATCAACATGATTGGAATGTAAGTAAGATGTGGACGGGAAGTTGATTTATCACAAAAGTTAACCCTTCCTACATAGTTATATTATTGTGGAGTTGAAGGTTAACCATTTTGTCATTATCAGAGGTATCATCCAAGCTGACATTTCATTTGCCGGTTATTGAGTTTGCGGTTTTGCCAATGAGAATCAATACATTTTTTTTTAAATATCACTTGATAGCGCATCATTTTTGTCGAATACCGGTGCATGTTTGAAAAGTTCAGATGAGCTATTGCCGAACTGTACATTGCAGCGCTTCTCCAGCGGCACGCGACACAGTTGGATTAGTTTTGTCCGGATGCCCGAATTTGGCGATGAACGCTATCATATGCGGCTTTAAAGGCGATGAGAAGATAGTTTGCCGCGAAATTCGTTGGTCCAGGAAAAATTGGTTTGATCTGCCGGCTCGAAAGTCTCACTTATATACGTGAGTGTCGTAGAAGAGTTTAAAACGTTCACCCAGTATGTTAGTTAGGATCTTATATACGACGATTATCAGGGATGTTTCTATAGTTGTTGGAAGACATAGGAAGCCTTTCTGGTAGATTTTCCATATAAAGCTAATTTCGAAAATGTTGCCTTCAACCCATGCTTGTTTAAACCATCAAACATTTGGTGCATTTGGTGCAAAACAATTATAGTTTACAGACAATGTGCATCGGTATCTTCTTTTTCCTAATCCTTAACTTCTCTAATGCCCGCACTGTGTTACTTCATTATAAGGGTATCCAAAATCCCATTGGTGCACGTACAAAAAAAGTCGAACATCGGCCGGGTTGTTGTTAAGCCTTTTATAGCTGAGCCAACTAATTCTGGGAGGTAAGACTGGTTCTCTTCTTGTCACTCTCTATACATGATACCAGTTTAGCAGCTGCTAAAAAAAGTAAGTTGCTTAAATACATCTAACTTTTTATGTGCTTTGGCTCCTTGAACTGGGAGACGGCATAATTATCATTCTATGCAGGATATTCTTCCCTGGCTCGGAACTTTTCTCAACGTCAGATTTTTACAAAACTTCTGTCGAGTTTTATCGGAAATTAACTTTGAATTCAAATATAACAAAATCAAACCTAAATTCCTTCTTTTAGCAACCATCAATTCCTGCCCAGAGCCCGAGTGTCCCATTGGAATGCAAATGAAAATCATTGAACATTCAGCAACTAAGGAGATGTCTACTTTTCCATAGCATTACCAAAAAACACTCCACCTTCAACGATGGTCACAAGATTACACGCACCAAGTCTATTCTCAGTATCGAAGAGTATCTGAGAACTCCAGAGCTGGAACTTGGCTACGACACAGTCGAACAGTGTGCAGAATTCGTGTGTACTCCCGAAGAACCGACATGGTGTTTAAGAATGTGTCCTTCTCATGCACCCTACCCAAGTGTCCTGATGACTACGAAGTTGAAGTAGATAACTCTCGAATGAAACCAGGTGAATGCTTGAAATACACGTGCACTCTGCGACCGCAAAAGGATCACGTCTGCGAGTTGAGCGGCAAATCGTTTGTAACCTTCGACGGAACCGAATTCAAGTATGACACTTGCAGTCATATTTTAGCTAGAAACTTGTTGAAATCATCTTACAATTAGTACATTTCTGGTAAGCAGTCAGCAAAATCATATTTGTCTCAAAAATAAAAAAAAATCCTCCGCTTTTAGTTCACTTAAATTGCACTGAGGATCGCAAGATCTGTCGCAAAATCCTGACCATTAAGGATGTCACTTCGGACGCTGTTCTCACCATTATGCCAAATTTGCATCACAAATTCAATGGATTCATCTACACCCCACAACAGTTGGAGAAGTCGCCACTCGCGAAGACCGTGTTCATTATCTCACAGCCAGGCAACACCATATTGGTGGTGTCCCGTTTGCACGGCTTCTGGGCGTCATATGATGAAATCGGTGGCATTAGAATCGGTGTGTCGGCGAAATTCATAAAAACTGTCGACGGTCTTTGTGGTTACTTCAATGGCAACCCGACCACAGCGATTAGCTCAAGTAAATTTGGTGATAGTTGGTGACAAGGAGACTCCCAACGATAAGTGTTATCCACAAGTCCGCCTCTTAGCTATTCAAAGGAAAACATTGGTCATTGGAGTATTGAAATTATATTTCCCAAATTAATCCAAGTACATGAGATCGTTTCCATTCTTAATTCCTGAAATGTGGCAAGGCGGTTAATAACAAGCAATTCACTTCGAAATGCATCGAGACCACTTGCAAATGCGTAAGGGCGAATAAGGGCGACACAAAGGCATGTAAATGTTCGATACTCCAAGGATTCGTTAAACAGTGCTTAGCTGCAAATCCGCATATTCAACTCGATACATGGAGAGCGGTGCATCAATGCGGTATGTTTACATAGTATTTTTTTTATTTTTTTTTATGAGTATGTTTTTTCTTTTGTAGAGATATCCTGTCCAGCACCATTGGTACACTCCGATTGCTATGAGCGTCGTTGTCAACCATCGTGCGATAATATGAATGGAGACTGCCCAGTACTACCGGATGCATGCTTCAGTGGATGCTATTGTCCTGAAGGTACATTGCGCAAGGATGATGGGTACATACCAATTAACGAATGCAAGGACTGTATTTGCAACTCGTTCGGCACATGCAAATATCTTACATACGATAGAAAGAATTTCACTTTTAACGGCAACTGTACGTATTTGCTTTCGCGAGATATTTTCCTGCCCGGAGTGCATACGTTCCAGGTGAGATTTATGTTATTTTATGCAATTTTTCGATATTGGGTTGTAGGTATGTATTTTGTTTGTATTTGTGGCGTGGAGTGGCAGTTGTTGGTGTGTAGCTGACAGGAGGATGTGCAGGGTTCGATTTTGGGTTATTTCCATAGATGTATACAAAAAAATCTCGACGAATGAAAGTTTATTTGGATGTTTTCATGTACATTTTGAATTTTTTGGATTTCTTTCAACAATCGGAGGCAAAGTGACACACATTTTGCGTATAAATTTTGTATTATTACTTGCAGAGCAATAAATTCATATTTCAGTCGATCTTATAATAGTAGGGGAGCTAGTTAACGATTTGAGTAATGTGTTTTTACAAGGATAACAATTTGTTGACTAGTAATTTGGACGTACTAATCTATCTAGTAATCTACTAATCTTAGTTACCGTGCTTAAATGTGTTTGAGTGTTGTATACTATTTTGAAGAACTTGGAAGAAGTGTGTACTAATAAAAGTTTAAGCGCGGTTAATCAGCTCAAAAGGCCTAATTGCAACCATTAAATTCTATCGAACACCGGGTCTGCGAAAAATTCGTCCGATCAATGTCCAAACGTCTTCAGGCAGTACGGCAAGCTAAAGGGCACTGTACCTAGTATTAAACTATTTATTACATAGGTTTAAAATATGCTAGAAGTAAGTTGGGCAGCTTTGTCCGAATATTTATTGGAGCCACATAATAATATTTAAAAAAAAATTATGAAAACTTTCAAGTTTGTAAAACTCTCCTTAGGGTAAATCTAATTGCAATAATTTTTTGAAAAAAATATTCTTTTCCATTCAAAGTGCTATATCGCAAATATTTATTGACGTACAGACACCTAAAATATATCAAATTTAAGCTTTATGAGTAATGTTTTGATAACAAGCCTAACTTCTGCAATCACAGTGGTTAGAAGATACGTGTGTGCGAATATATATTTTTTGACACGAATGGAAGGGACCTACGAGTTTATTGCCGATTCCGAGCGGCAGTTAATTTTTGAGAAACTTTTCATGACAGATTTTACTCTTGGATGTTTGTCAGACGTTCGAAAGTGGTGGGGCAGCGGAAAAAAACTTTCAGGTTTTAACCACTAAGCCGGAGATTTAAGCTAGAAATCTGGTTCATTGCAAATGCACTAATTTTTATACCCTATCCTAAGGGTATATAAATTTTGACACACATTTGAAATTAACGATCCTTGAATTTGGAAAGCAAATTTTTTTTGTATATTTGTAATTGAAGGTTGCCGTGTAGTTACTTTTCAAGATCCGAAATATTTGTTCATGTATGAATAAAGAAGTTACACAAGTCGCGTTTAGAAATCACGAATTCACTCATTTTGCGAAAACAAAACGGCCGTACCAATAATCAAATTTAGTCTGGAAGCTAACGTAAAGTCTATACACTTTATTAAATCCCTACACCAATAAACAAATTTAGTTAATGATTAACTATAGGGTTAAATGTTAATGGTCAGAAAGCCCTGTTTATGTCTAACATTAACTCTGATATTTATTCTGACATAATTAATTTTGCCAAGGATTATGCTAAAGATTTTTGTATCAAATCAACGTATGGCAAAATATTTTTGAGTAAATAGTATTAGTCGGAGCATGTAGGTACGAGTTTTGTCGTTTGCCTTAATCAAATAAAAATGTATAAGAAAAATAAAAAGCATAAAGAAATAGTCCAATAAGCGCAGGAAAAGGATATAGGTAGATTGTGAATTTTCGCGACAAATTTAAATAGTTTCCTTTTGTAAAAATTAGTGCTTACTGAAGGTATATCGCGAAGGTATATATCGAAGGTAAATTGTGTACATTTACTTTAGAATGGGTACATTTTCCGTTCCGAATGGGTTCCAAATTTTGCAAGATATTTCTTAACTTACTTGATCGATCAGAACTTCTGGTAGGCCTTCCGCATATGTTGCAACATTTGTATTCTACACAAAACCAAGCACAGTGGCACATAGTATATTTCGAAAAAAATAAAAAGTACTAAAAGGTATGAACAAAATTAATTCACTTAAAGCACAATGGCAACACAAGTCACATGGACAGTCAAATTTTAAAAATGGGTCGATTGGTTTTTAATAATTTTTTTTAAAGGGTACAATTCTTACTAATTCTCGACGACCTTTTGGCCTCAGGTCTACGTTACTATGGATGACTGCAAGAAACTAGGACACCCAGCCAAAGGACCTAATACCAGCTGTGCCAAGGCTCTTCACATTTTACATGGCGAGCATATAATTCACATTCAACGTGTTGTAGCCGACAAATCTGTGCAAGTCCTAATCGACGGCATGGAACAGAAAAAGATGGAATTTAAGGATACTTGGCTGGAAATTTCCGAAACCAACAGCAACGAACTAAAGTTGGCACTACTCGATTCACACGTTGAAGTGACTAGTTCATTTGACTATATGGCATTCGCGTATCAAGCATTAAGTATGGCAGCAAAATGGAAGGACTTTGCGGTGATTGCAATGGAGATGTTGACAATTTGTAGGTACAACTGAACCCAGCCAAAAAGAAGAGAGGCTGCAAGGAATCGTCTTTCCGAAGTATATTTGTGGTAAGTAACTGCCAAATCTATTTGTTCCTATAAAGTTAGGAAATAAAACATCCATTTCAGTTCCCGACCCTAAACTGCCTACTCCGGTCACGTGTCCCGACGCTCCATTCCCAAATAATTAACAGAGGCCAAAGTGATACTTTAATATGTGTTTCATCTTTTTAGAATGTAAACCGATCTCAGAATGCGAGCCATTCGCTGAGTTCATTCCTCTCAGATTGGGAGAGAAAATCGTCCAGGACAACTCTGGTTGCTGTCCAATATCAAAACGTCGTCTGTGACCAAAATATCCGCCCCGAATTGGCAACGAAATGTGAAAATAAATTCTATAACTGCAAGGTCATCACTAATATTGGGGACTATTGCCCAGCTGTTGTGTGCAGTAAGTTCAACTCATTTACATTTTTTGGACCGCAGCTAGCATTTGTTTTCTTTTCTAGCTCCACCTAAGGACGCATGTATTGTTGAAATCTGCGTAATTGAAACCCTAAAGCCACTGGGAGATAGATGGAAGGACCCTGAAAACCCCTGTGTACAAAAGACCTGCGCTTACGTTCCCAACGACTTGACTGAAGTCCATGAAATCACTGAAAAATGCTTCACAAACTATCCAAAAGGTTTCGAGTATCAAAGCTTGGGTACAACCAAGTGCTGCGGAACTTGCGTCCACACAAAGTGTGTCTTCGAGCAGAAACTCTATGTGCCCGGAGACGAATGGCACAATGAGGACAATTGTACCACGTACTCGTGTGTTGATGCCCTCGGTCAAATTCTAGTCAGCTCATCGAAGGAGGTCTGCTTGGATGTAAGCAATTTTCTAGAAAAGCAGCTCGAAGACAAAGGTTGCTGCAAGATCTGAAGACCTGTTCCGTAGAGTCAAAGTAAGTTTATTTCTTGTTAAAGTGTTTATACTTAAAGGTGTTTTTTTTATCTTAAACAGAGAACTGTCTGCCGACATGGCTTTCTGAGTGTGAAACGACGAACCTGGTTAAACTTTCCAACCCCGGACATGGTGTCTGTGTCAACAAGGAACCAATTCTTGGCTTCACCGAATGCTACGCTTCTTGTCAATCGGGATCTAAGTACAATGTCGAGTCGTTTGGGCAGGATAAGGTGTGCTTCTATTGTTCAATAGAAGGATATAAGACAATATCTATTCCTCTGACCTATGAGGATGGTCAGAGGAATAGATTTCAAATATGTAAGCTGAGTGGCTTCACAGCAATTTAAATGGACTGATTTTGGTTTATTTTGCTGATATTCCCTCCTCATGCGGTTGCAATGCATGTTCGGATTCAACCAGCGAAGATTTCGGACCAATGATTGATGTCCGAATGAAGTCACCAAAGCCGATTAAGCGTTTGCTCTGAAGAGATAATGTTAGTAAAAAATTGGTGTTGAAGCAAATTGAATTTTTTAGATTTTTAATAAAGATTATGAATAAAAATTGTGTGGTTTTATTGTGAATTTGTCTTCGGCAAGTTTGGAACCAAAATTGGAAATATGCGTGTTGGTGAGCTTATCGGTCTCTTTTCTTACTGAAAGTTAAAATATCAACCCTGCGGCAACTGATTTTGGTGGCTGCAAGAGACGCGCATAGGCAGTTCAGAGTAGTCTTGGCGGTATCTCAGCAAGTCTTTTTCTAAGTGTAGGTTTATAGAGTAAGTTATAGCAGAGCGCCAGCAGAGCCCCCTCTGTTCATCGAAAGATTTATCATCATGGAGCGGGCTACCGTGGGTATATTAATGGAATCCATGCTGCACATTAGCAATGCAAAACTCTGTTTGTTTTTAGGGTAGCCCATGAGGTGATTATTTCCTCTAAAACCGCTTAACAGCATTTGAGACCAATCATGGAAATCCTGAAAAAATTAGAAAGATTCTCGGATACTGCACGATAACATATCAATCTACAGAAATACCTCACATATGATGACCTACCGGCTGAGCCAATAGACAGGTGCAAGTCTGGCTGAAGATCAAAGATTAAGTACAACAAACCTTCTGGCGCATCACACTTTTACTGAGCTTTAACAGACACGTGGGCGGACTAAACATAAGCTGAAAATGGTTTCTTCACTCCTGTCATTGTTTTTCATGGAAAGTATCTGCAGTACAGAGACGTCATTTGTGGTATGGGAGTCAGCAGTTCTGGAGTGAGCCGAATTGCCTTGTTGGTGGCTGAAAGAAAATATGTCCGTTAGAGAGAAAATCGAGTACAGAAGCGCAAGCAACCTTTTCTCAAATAAGATTACTTATCATGACCAAGTTACAAGCCCTTGGCACTTTTAAGTCAGAGGAAGTGGACCCTCCGCATATTAATGTTTAAAAAAAAACATGGTTAGTTAATCTTTTGGTCTTCCCAATTCTTAACCAGACATAACCTATTCAAGAAATGCCTACTGAAGAGGGGGAATCCGGGAAGACCTCACTGTTTATAGAAGGATGGAAGATGGCGACTTGAGTATATTCTTAATCTGTAGTGAATGGAAAAGAATCTGTTTGTATATGTAAATGAGTAATTGATGATCAAATATTATGTAATCCTACTTGATTTATATGCAATGCATAGACGTCTTGTACGACTTAAAAACTGTCCCAAATGACATAGAGACCAGTGGAATGACATTAGTGGAAAGGACATATCTAGTAGGACCGTGGAGAAAGCATCGTCTTCTTCAAGTTGCTTAGAATATAAGCAACCAATCATCTAGGGGTTCGTTTTTTTATTGCATCCAGTTTAAAAAGAGCTTGCATGTGGGAACTGGTATGCTCAAGGAGCTTTTTTAGGCAAGATTAAGGGGGTAGTTACAAGTTCGGCCAAGCCTTGCAGAATGTCTCTATGCCCTGGCACCCAGCACAGGTAAATGTTGAACTGCTTCGCCGGCTCCTTTAGAGATGATCAGCAGTCTAGGTCTACAAAAGAGTTAATAGGGACTGAATCCAGACACCTGGATGTCCAAAAAAGATTCGGATATCCTTAACAGAGAACACGTTATTCTAAAGCCAGAGCAAGACTTCCTTGATCGCCATAATTTTTGCTTGGAAAACACTACAATGATTAGGAAGACTTCAAGAGAGACTAAGGTTAAGTCTGTCTGAGAAGACACGTCCACCCACCCCATGATTTGTTCTTCATCCGTCCGTATAAAAATGGATTGATTCTTCGTCCAGCAGGGCACCACCCTCCCCAAATGATCTGAGGGGATGGTGAGCTGGAAGTTTTTATGGAACTGCTTTTGGGGTATGGTTGGTTGAGAGGTGGCTTTGAGACGAATGGCCGTGGTAGCAGCTGTCTGCCTGCTTAAAATATCCAGGGGTATTAAATAGAACAGAATGTCCAATGCAGCTGAGGGAGTGTCATGCCACTTGTGCATAAGCAAGCTGATCTTTGGACCTTGCTTAGTTTGTCGCGATTAAACGCTTTCTCTAAGGCAATCCACCAGACAAACGTTCATATGTTAGTATCGGTCTTACAAGCGAGATATATAGCCTGTGAGTGATTCGGAGTTGTAGTCCCACTTGTTGCCAATAGATATTTTGCAAGAAAAGAGGGCTACCGTAGCTTTCCACACTATTTCTTGTATGTTAGATTTCCAGCTAAACTTCCTATCCAAGATTAGACCTAAGTATTTGTCTCAGTCAGAGAAGACTAAGCTGTTACCCCTGATTGAAAATGGGTCGACATGCGAGATTTTGTATTTCCTAGTAAAAAGGACAAGTTTTGTAGGGGCTGACGCCTAGACCATAACTGTCAGCTCTTGTAAGCTTGTTTAGAGAGTTTTGTATTAGTTCTTTAAAGGTATCTAGCTGCTTCCCCGAAATGGCAATAACAACGTCATCTGTAAAGGCTATCATTCTGCAGCCCTCTCATTCCAGGCTAACAAGCAATCAGCACCACTAGCTTTAACCAATCTGTTGTCTTAAGGCATAAAGTATATCAAATACCCAACAGAAGTTGCCTGAAACCAAGTTACCTTCGCGAGCAACAGCAATCAGATCAAACGCCATATTTAAAGCAACGCACTGATGACGTTGCCAAGCAAAGCAAACGCTTTAGATCTATTTTGAATCATTCGAGGTGACAAGGTTCCACTCTGATCTAAAGCCTTCTCCTCCAACCTTGAACAAATTTGATACACTTTACATCAAGCCCGCGGGAACAAAAAAAATGAGAGAAGAAAAAACAACATTTTCAACACAAATTGTCCCGATTTAGGGAAGAAAAGTTCAATAAATGACAACCGTAAGCCGAAACTTTTTTACTCTGTATGTGTCACACTGCGAGCCTGTCGGCTCGCTACCATAGCGTTAGACGCTACTGTTAGAAGGGTGTGCACTAAAGACGAACACAAAACACCACATAAAGCATTGAGGCAAATAACATGACAGTTTGGAAATCCTTTTGTATCCACGGTATCCCTTTCGAGATCCAGTATCTAACTTCCTTGTCCGTCTGGCTATATCTCTCTGTCTGCCTCTCTTCATGTGTGTGTGTATTTGTGAGCCTGCATAATAATGTGCATCTCAAAGAAAATAAACTGAAATGGAAATTGCCTCAAAAGCATAACCGGATGCGCTAAAAGGAAATATGGAGATATGCCGCCCGTGGTTGCCTATATTCCTTGCACTGCCTTCATATTACACAGTGAGATAGTATGCGAAAGTCCAAAAAAAACCGGGAAATGCTGCTTACATTTCTTCACAGGATGTGGAAGAAATTATACGATGTCGCCTCGGTGCTTTCGTTTTCCGTCTCTATAAGGCAGAGCAATTCAGAACGAACGATACCCAGCGATACCGAGACCGACCAGATACGAGGATCTACCAACCTACCTTCTCCTCCATGCAGATGTACATTTTGGGAATTTTCCCATCTTTAACATCTTTCACGTGAAATATGATGTTGCAGTTTGTAAAATGTCTCTCTTCGAATGCAAAGTTTATGTACATAAATAAGTATAGTTCCGGTTAGCAGGAGTCAGCACAGATGTGCCAAAGTTGAAGGACGACGACGACGACTACGATGACGATGGTTTATTTGGTTTACATTGGTTGGTTAAGGTTTACTGTTTGAAAATGATTATGTTTTGAATTGCAGATGGACATCCACTGCTCTTATCTGCCCTTTTAGTTAAGAGCCTGAATAATATTCCCTGTGCCTTGCATTTCAAACATTTCAAACGATAGAGTAATATTTAAATATAATACAAGTCGAGTGGTAGTCTTGACATGGGCATAGAAATGGCAAAATTGAGTGCCCCATAGAGAGACAGAGAGACACAACACAGAACCTGTGCGATCGATTTCGGGGACAAATTTGTCAGAGGGTTAGGATGCTATGGCTGAAGGCCTTTTCATTCGAGGACGATTTTTTTGACTTTAATTTTGGGCTGAGTGCTTTTTTTTCCTAAAGGTTTTTGTTTGGGGATGTGCATTTTAAAAGGACTCATTATAAACGTATCGAGAAGAAGGAGACAGCGGATTTTACGGGAAATATTAGGTCAATATGTTGATGGGATGAGCAAATTTCGCATCAACATATTTATCGATCGAAGACATTCATTCAGCAGAGTATGGTCAATGTTATTTGAAATGTTGAGTATTTTATCACTAGTGACTTTCATAACTCCAATCAATTGCATTCTTGCTATTTGATTGTAGTCATGAAAGTCATTTTGAACTCATTAGCTGTGATAAAATATATTCAATCTATCGATTAGTTCCTTCAGTAAGAAGCCTCACGATACCTTTTCCATGCTACACGCTACTTAAGAAGACCCATCGATAAAAGGAGATAATAATAAGAACTCAATCTTCTTCTTGTTATTATCTCCTTTTATCGATGAGATTTTGATCAGAATAGGAGGAATCATAATCCCCGCATTTCTAAGTATCTGAAGACTTTCCGGCTTCGAATCACTTTGTTACTGAGACGAGACCAATCAAATGCTGTTGCTGTTGCGTTTGTGTAGTCCAGAAAGTCTTTAGGTCTGCCTTCCTTTGGCGCTTATCTAGGAATCTTGGTTGTCATTGCTATTTTGAATGGGTTCGTAGAGTCCGTTTTGTCTTCGAGATAGGTTTTTGACGTGAAAACTTCCTTGGATTTTGGAACTTATAATTCTAATATGGTTGCTCACTACTGCTGCAATAAATTAATAGGCTCATCAAGAAGGACTTCAACCATACACAATGGACTGAATGTACACTTCGAAAGTAGGACCTTTTCCTTAGGACGGAGAGTAGGTATGAGTAACCTCCGTGAAACAGCAAAAAGCTCAAAGATTTGCAATGAGACCCCATCATACCCATCATAGGTAAAAAATGGTTATCCAGCACTAGGATTGAGAGCATTTCAAATATTTATTAAAAAAATTACTGGTTATGCCGTCATCATTCTCTTGATGCATCGCGATTTAATGAAATCGGCAGATCGACGATCAATCATCTGGTGGAGTGAATCGCATCGCGATATCCTGTACATCAGATCACTGTCAATATTCACGGAGTGTCAAAAAGGTCTTGGGATTAACATCGCAAACCATTGAAGCGTCTTTCAGGCCAGTGCAGCCTTCTTTCGCCAAGCCGATACCGATATACACCAATGTCACATAGTAATATTGTCGAGCTAGGCAGCTCTATAATCACACAAATCAAGCGAAATAGACTGCCGTCTAGAGGTTGCTCGACACTTCAACATCAACTTTTGCTGTGTACTGGATTGGGTCGCAAAAATAACCTGGAGAACTGCGAAGCTAGTGAATTTACGAGAACATCAATGCACTAGTGACGCGACGTTTCCAAAGTTCTTCATTCATGCCGACGAGCTAGAAAAACAAAACTGAAGAAAACCTTCTGAAGGAAATGTGACATAGGTATTTACAGTAATTAACACAAAAATGTAACAATAGATTTACAATAATAAACTCAAAGGACACACGCGAGACAAATCACCAAGCGCCCCTGCTGAGTAGATACGATATGCGAACTGAACTAATTTCCTCTATCGCACTTGGAGAGCTGCGTGTGCAGTCCTTTGATACTATAATACTCTTGAGAAGTAGGGATTGCCATACTCAGATAAGCTATGGCTAGGTTTACACAGTTCATTGGGTAACGGACAGAAATGTTCCAGGACTCGGTATACCCTACAAGGATCAATCCTGAAGAAATAAAGTGACAGAACTTGTTACACAATCTTGGTAGGCTAGACTCAAGTCGCTGCATATATCATTGCCCCTGAACTATTTCGTCGTAAACGCCAAAATGCACCTTTTTAAGTGGATATGCAGTCCTACGATTTCGACAGAAAATTGGGAAAATTCATGTATCCCCCAAAATAGGAACAACGTCTACAAAGTGATACCTCACTGAAGGTAATAGAGCAATAAATTTTGGGAAGCGGACATTTCTTAATTCACGAATTAGATTGTGTCCAAAACTGCATTGCCAAATATATAAACAATCCTCCTATAATATGGAGGATAGATATATGTATATACCCAAGTCGATTTTCGAAAACTGTAAGTAATAAAAAAATTAAAATGTGCAATATAGGTAGATAATGATCTTATCGACTTATAAGCCCTTAAAGCTTACAGCGCCATCTATACTGGAGTATTTACGGATACCTCAATTTGTTCCAAATCAAATTCAATATACTAACCAATATTTTCTATGTAATTAATGGATGAGGTGTATACCAGCTAATATAGGAAGTGTGACATTTTGGTAAAATAGTGTTACTCCTTACTTAAAGTAATGGACTGCTTGGTCAAGTTGATTAATTTTACGAGATATCATTTTGCTCCTTATCACCGACAGGAGTTTTTTTTGATTCTGTCTTATTGAAACACAACAGTGTTTGTTAGTTAAGTAAAGGTCAAGTTATGGAATATTTCTGGCTAATAAATAAACAAGAAATCTCCTTCATTCAAAACTTGGATACGCAGGAAGCAAGGAAGCTTTTGGAAGCCATCAATACTGACTTACAAGGAAATGGATGTGATTATAAATATGTGATTTGACACAAAGCGTATCCAATATTTGTCGCAACCTGGACATTTTTTGAAAAGATATTGCAAGACAAGAATTTTTGCATTTCTTGAAGAACTTTGACATTGAAGATCCGATCTTAGAAACAAATTTTTTGCACGATTTGAAGTCTGTGCAAAAATGGGGAAGCGGCAGATTTGGCAGCCGTTACTGAAAAGTTATTCAGTTATTCATGCATGACTGGGGGTCGCAAAATTTGTTCAGTATCTGAATTTTCAGAAGTTGAACCCACAAAATGCCCCTTGTCGATGCACCTGAGCTAGGGTCTTATATCTCTTACTAACAATGGTCCCCCACGCTACAAATTATAGCCGACCTACTAAATTTTGGTGTTTTTCTTCTCAGATCCGGAAGGTAATCTGCACCGCATTTTAACAGATTCTCCAGATGAGAGTTAATCGCTTTGAATATTTCCTGACCATTTTCCATTGCTGGTAGATCTATAATCAGGATGGTATAAATCCTTTATTCGGGAGGCCTGGTTGAGGTTATGTTGAACTAAGATTGTTATGAAATTGTGTTTTTGGAACCATTCGCAACCCCTATGGATTTTTCCTTTCGATAACTCAAGCGGCTGTTTGATTACCACTACAAGCCATAGGCTTCAGAAGGCTTCCATAGGCCTCCGAAGGCATATACCATCTTGCATATGGGAACCTCCTCTCTACTCCTTCTCGTATTTAGAGAAAACCAGAAACTATCAACGCCATTGTCAATCTTTATCATCTATCTGACCTAATTAATGCTTAATGAAAGACACATGCATCCCCTTCGCAATCCTTCGAATATCCTAAATTCCCCACAGGTAATTCCGTGGTCCGATTTGCTAACCCAACAAATGAAGACAATCTCAACAAATCCCCGACTCGCTCTCAATAAACCATCCGACCTGGTACATCGCATCCGTGCCAATCCTTTTCAACTACTTAATCCCCTATTAGCCAATGAAATAAATTTATATAACACCACAAGGTACGGCGACCCAAATGCACAACTCGCCAGCAACGACAACGAGCAGCAACAATTTAACCACAAATTCAATTTCCAACAAAATGGTAAAGCCAACGAGCGACGGCCAACGTCCAGGCGTGTAAACCCTTTTCCGGCCACATAGCTGGTACGTTCCAGCAGCAGCTCCAAGAACCTGGTTTGCATTATCATAATCAAACTTAAATTTTCCCAAGGATTTTCGCCCTCCATACGCTCTAGATGAAGTGTTTATGAAAACTGACACTTTCGGAACAACGTTAGACCCATAATCGTTCGTCGACCATCCTGCCATCCTTCTCACTCTCCTCTACACCTTAATACTTGCCTCAATAAAGACATTTATTTTAAGCGGGCTCTGTAATAAATAATTCAAAACGATGAGAGACAATTTTATAAGCGCAGCATTCGTGCCGTGCCGTCTGACAAAATTCAGAGTCCTTGTTGTTGTGGGTTGTGTGATTTAGGCCTACCGGGAACCGGTCTTCATTATAGTGCTGCTGAGAAGGTTGTTGATGATCATCATCACTGACACTCTTGCCGCAATCCTTTCTCTTAGGCTTGCTTTAGCTGTAAGTGGCAAAAGACTGACGTGCGATGTGCTTTTACTTTAAGTTGATTTTTGTTAATTTTTTATTTATTTTTAGCTGAGACTTATGCTCATCTCATAGTCCCTGTTCCTTGTCGTCGTCAGCCCCAAAAGTAGTAGTTGGTCGCCCTGGTGGTAGTGAGGATGATGCTGATGGTGTGTTGGGTTTTTGGCAAGGACCCAAAATATTTCTTAAATTCAAAACAGCTTGCGTTACTACAATATGTATATTCCAGCAGCAGTCTGATGATGGTAGCCTTTCCCCTTTTGAAAGAGTGTGTCTTTGGGATGTATCCTGCTTCATCTTCAGCTAATGCGCCTACTATACTATCCTTCCGTACTATACCATGTGGATGAAAGGATATATTATGATGTACAATTTCGATTCTGGCGGCTCTTCTTTATTCAGGAGCATTCAGGATAAGGGAAGGGGACGATTATGGAGAGGTGTGCAGTTGGGTAAGGTGTGAGGGTGGGATAGGAAGTGGGTGGATACCCTAATACAATAAAATATATTTTTTTATTATTTCTTTTTTGTGGCATTTCGTATGAGAAGATAGGTGACTACTCTGTGTGTGTGTAGATATAATCCCAGTGAAAAGTTGTTATAAAGGATTTTCGCTGTTTGTTCACTTTTTGCGGTTGTTATAGGCTTCGAAAAGTTTTTAGTTTTTTTTTATTTTTTTTTTTTTGTTGGGGAATTTTGTTTGGGTCCTCTTTTATTTGTTTTTGAGTTGTGGCAAAACAGGTTTTAACCTGATATTTATGGTTGGAACAATTTTTACAAATGACATAAGGAGTTTCGAGACAAATTGGGAGTTTGAAGAAAGTTTTATGTGAGCTGATGTGGAGCCTCCGACTTGTGTCATAAATGCCTGTAGGAGGCTGAAATGTTTTTTTTTGAGGATAATACTTTCGGAATACTATGGACTTCTATTTGTTACGAAAGTATGAAGCTATTTGGAAAGGAGAATTGATGTTTTTATAGGGCATCTAATCTTAAAGGTAGATGAAGTTAGTTTTAGATGATGTAATGTTGGACGTAAGTGGAGAGGAGTTGGGTCTACGTAGTGGCCAAGTAGGTATTTAAAAAGAAAAGCGCCGTTTTAACCTTTAGAATGTCTCTTTATCCGCCAGCTTATGCAATTTGTGGTAAGAGTCATTAAATACTCTCGTGAGTGAGTCAATTACCTGTCGGTATTTTGTCTTATGTGAAATATGAAAAGCACTACAAAACAGAAGGCTTTTCTGGGCATAAAAATAGAATGCATTCTATTCAAAATTGTATAATGTGTTTCTATATAAAAGAAAAAAATCTGCTGGAAATCCTGAACCTTGGTTTCTCTTACCTGTTCCTTGGGTTAACTATTTGACAACGACAAAATTGCCAGACGTTCTTATCACAACATATCTGAAAATAGCAACTACAAAGGTTTTGAACGTGTGACATTGGTCATACAATGACACATTTGTGTGTTCTGACGATTGGCAGATACCAGATGGCGGTCTGATAATTATCTGAAAATTACTTTTCTGCAAATATTGTTAGACATAATTATAAGTTCACAGGTTTATCAGACTGAATAAATGTCCACAAGCTTTTTGGCACAATTAGGAATAGCTCCTGTAGATATTCCAGCCAGCGTTTGAATTGCTTCAGTCGAAGTAGCAAAAGTTGTATAATTTTTGCTTTTCACAGCTTTGACTGCTTTCAACTTTTTAAAATCAAATATTGCTTAAGCATAAGCAGAAGCAAAGCAGAGCAAATGAAACTCAGTTTTTCAAACACTGATTTTTGCCTTTTCCCGGAAAATAATGCGCACCCGAATGACAAGATTTGCACTTTCACTAACCGTCAACTTAACTACGCGTATGTTAAAAAATAAAACTGCAAGGTTGATCGAATTGCACCCGATATTTGGTGATTTACCTCTTCTCAAACCTTCTAAATATAAAAACATATGCCCGCCTGCGTCATACGAAAAATTCTCGCTGCATCAAATGCATTTTTTCCAAGAAAAAAACGACCAAATATTTTTTCCCTAGCAAAAATACCGAAATATTTTGGCGCAATAGCACCGAATTTTGGGTTTAAAAAAAAGCTATAGAAAGTTGCATTTTATGACTCACTGAAATTACGCCAAAAAATTAAATTGAAGCAGAGCCAAAAAATCTCCTACAAAATTTTTGGTATTTTTTTCAAAATTGAAAAGGAAAAAAAGCCAAAAAGTTTTGCCATATCGGTGCAGGTAATTTATTCGTCAACGAGTTGTGGGCTCAATTTCCATATTATCTTTCGAAATTATGCCAAAAAAAATTGATCTATTTCTGGCATAGTTTCCACTTTACGTTTCAACTTCTTTTGCTAAAATTTGGCGTACTTACTGGCGTGTTTTCTTTTTAATTTAATGTTTGGCCTTTTCTCCAAAACACTTTTTGGCGTACTTTCAGGGATCTCATAAATTTATTTAAATCACGTTTCTAGTTATGAAAAATTGGATTTGCGCAAAATCAGCTCTAAATTTAAATTCGTCTAAATAAAATCGTTAATGAATTCCCTTATTAGATTTGGAGATATTAGCGGTTTTATAAATTACCGTTCTTTGATTTTTTTTCAAAAAACTGAGTCTGCAGTAATTTTGGCCTCATTCCAAGTGTTCAAAATACAAAAAAACATATTAAAATCCTTGGAAACATTTTAGAGAAAATTGGTGGTAAGTGATTTAAAAAAAATTTAGGGCAGGTACCGCTATAAAGAACGATAAAGCAAAAAAATAAAATAACCCCGCGAGATGTAACCCAAAAATTTTATGGACAAAAAGAAAATCCGTCGAACCGTTTCGCCATACGGCTCAAGAACAGACGGACGGCTTTGGTGGACCCACTTGTTTGTCCGCTTCTCTATAGTCCTAATATCTTCCCTCATACTCAGTACGAGTTCGAAATTTTTGCACGATCGCATTAACTTTCTCTTTAGTATACTAATTTATACCAGAAAGCTAGGTAGGTTGGTGGCTGCCCCTGCTACTTCAGCCACAGCTCACGTAGACCAGCATGCATTGTGTGCGTCTGGGAACCTTTCCTCGAACTTAAATAACCTGGAAATAGACCAAAAGAAAAACCGCTGGCATGTGGTCAAAGTGTAGCTCTCTTAGAAACAACCCGATTTGGTCATAAATCTGAGAAGGTCGTTTAGCTCGACTTAGCCCACATCTACCAGATCATCATAGAAGTATGATGCCCGACAAGCCGACACTCAAATGCAATAATAGCGGGAACGCACGCGCCTGTTGCGTAACTTATAGAGTAAAGAAATATGTTCGTTTGTTTTAGAACTAAATAAGGACTAAAGAATTTAATTATTTTTACAGAACTGTCGTCTCGCCGACGGCCTTTCCGGCCACACCTAACCTAAAGAACCCTAAAATAAAGCTATAATCAATCTGTACGAAACTTAAAAAAATAAGGGACAACCTTATGCATTTGTCAAATGTCTTCACACAAAATCCATAACTTAAATCCTTCCCATTCACAACCACATACCATAGTAACCCCCGAAATAAAGAGGTCATCAGTATAAGTACGTCCCTAGTGAGGTGTAAAAACAATTAAATAAAATTACCCAAAATATCCTGCTGACTCAGTGGTTTCTAATACAAGGTGGAGCAAAAGTAATCCTCATATCAGAAAATGTTATAAATTTTGCGATTGGCCCCTAACGTCAGTTCTGTTTTGACATTTGTGTAGTAAACACATGCGAAATACACGTTAATAAACAATGTTACGTTAATGTTAATAATAAAAATAATCCACAAGAAGAATCAAAGTTTTTCATTTTTTTTTAAATTACAGCCAAAAAACAACGGAAGGTTATTTTTGCGCCACCTTGTAAATGCACATTCAGTGCACATAACTATACACCTCCACCTATATTCGACTACAACAACAGACCCCACATGATAAATCCCCATGGTCGGCTGAGTGTTTTTTGAAAAAAAAGTAAATTTAATTCCTTAATTATATCTCGTATTTGCACCGGTTTCACAATAAAATAACACCAGGATAGCATATCCCTCTCCAAATCACATTATCCGCATGCAAAAGGATACGGAGATAATTTTGTTAAAGGGGAAATTAATACCACAGTGTGTGTATTTGCCTACGACGCGACGGAACTATTTTGACCGAAATTAAATATGATAAAACTATGGCCGGCCGGCCGGTCTAGGGAGAAAGCAAAATTCAATTTGAATGCGTCAGCCAGCCCCAAAGGATATGCCATTAGCTGAGCTATCTTTCAATTTAGGTCATTCGCTACGCTTCAATTAATTGTCGCTTAAAATCTATTAATTTCATTAAACTTTTCACACTTTATGCCGATGGAAAATAGAGGAGCAACTTTAGGTAAAGGTGAAGCTTTTTTATGTAAAAAAAATGCCAAGCTTACCTTTTCCATTTTCATTACTTTTCCATTGTGAGTCAGAGCTCCTGGATTGGGTCGCCTTTTAAGAATAGGAAAAGTTTTTCCTTGGGAACAAATAAAGTTTTTAACGGAAAACTTTCTACGTGATAGGCACCACACCGTGTTCTCCCGATTCTGAAACCATCGCAAGGATACTTCAACTCCATGGAATGTGTGTATCATCTCGAGCATCGCGAATTATTTTCCGCAAGTAAAAATCCTCTCGAACATGGTATAGCTATATTTTTTGTAACTTTGCATATCCTTTCTATGCAATTGCATCGTAAAGTCACCCGAAAATTGTTATGAATAGGCAGAAGGAGTAGGTACCCCGTTACTACGTAAGGACATGCCTTTTAAGATACAAAATAAAAAAAATTGTTTGAGAACGGAAAAAATTCATTCAAACAATAACAAAGATGAACACTTTTGCTAAAGGAATGAATACCGGCATAGTAGCTGTGGTTGTCCTGTTTTATTTTTGTTCGGTCAAAATTAGAGACGAAAGTTTTTCTATATATTTTCCGCCCCCTCTAGTTCTTTCTATGGTGTGTAAGTTGCCACGCCCCTCGCAAACAAATTGAAAACCTTTGTCCTTTTTCGGGTTGCATTTTGAAAAGAAAAACTTTTATAATTTTATTCAAAGTAACACGAATACTTCCTTTTTCGGTGGTTTTGAGGTTCTTTTTTTTAAAGTGGAGTGGTTGAGGGTTATGGTAATGGAACTGAGTTCTGGTCCTGGGACAAATAGTTGAGCATTGTTATTAGAAAATAATAATTTATCCTTGTGGTGGTAGGAGCTAGGTTTGTTGAGGTTGAGTCCTTTCTTTGTGGTTAGTTAAAAAGTTGATTGTTATGTTGCTTTTGCGGCTTTGAGAAGGCCGATCTCCCGCTGCTGAAGTCCCGAAAATTCAAGAGGAAAACTGTTTCAAACGAGAAAAGGGTAATTATTTCCGAATGTCGTTACATTTCGAGAGGAGTTCTATGCCTAGTTAGTGATATTTGTGGTTGTCCTTGGTGGTAAATAGAAAAGCTGCATTGCACTGGCGGCAGTGAACATATAGGGATTAAGTTTGAAAGAGGTGTCCATTGCGAGGAAACTGATTAAAATTGTACCAACTGGGAAAATGAGAATGATGAGGTAGGACACTTGGCAAAATGAATTGTAAGGCACCTAATTATTATGAGCTTTTTAGAGTGCAGATTGATTCTGCAAACTTGACTACCTCAGACTACATTTTTTGCCAATAAGCTCTCATTTTCAACAAGGTCGGCATTTGACTGGCTTCTGTAGCAAAGGGATACCTTGTGGAGGTTGTGGTACCACTAGCGATGCACTTAAGCGAGACGGCTATATACCTATAATTCTAAAGAGGAAGGAGATAAGCTCACATTTGGTTATAACTCGCATCCAAACAATATTTTGCAATGTCACCTCAATATAAACATTCTTAACGGAAAAGCCAAACCTTAGATTTCCATATCCTGATCGGTACTTTAGGTTCCAAAATTGTTGACAAAATTGTATTCAACGGGCCAGACTCAATGACACTGCAACAATGGCTTCCGACTAATCTATATTGCGAACGTTTTAAAGACCTTGTAAGGCAATCCGCCAGCATTTAGGTGGTCGAGCTGATAATTTAATTTTAGCATGTTAATCCATTGAACATGTAATAAAAGAAACCTTGGAGTAAACTTTTTTGACTTTGACTAGTGTTTAACGAGAATAAGCAACACACTCATGCGACACCGAACAATTGTGGCAGAATGTCCAAATTTATAATGCTGCAGTTTAAAACAAGGCAGCAAGGGACCAATATTAAGACAGAGGAATCGTAATGAAAATATAGAGACCATGACGCATTGGTAGTTTCATACTGAGCGGGTGATTCGGAAAGTAAATAACCCTAAAATTAAATTCTTCTGCCAGGTCAGAGAAGGTAAGTTCGGCTTTCCGAAAACATATGGTCAACGCGTGAGCTGCTTCTAAACTCTATAGTTGGACTATTAAACAACGACAAAGGCTATTCTCTAGCTTGTATGAGCTTCTGAAGTGTAGCCCTTATCTTCGAATATTTCCTTTCCTATTTAAAGGGCTCCCGACTCGTGAAGAGTTTCTGTCGGAGAAAAATAAGACATCCTTTGTGGTACCGAAGGCTTGGTATTTGAAAAGGAGATCTGTTCTTATTTTTCGTCTTAAAACGGAGTCATGAGACTAGAAGATCCTCTTGAAGATCCATTAAAGGTAGACTATTGTATAAAGTTTCCTTTTAAACATATATTCCAGTGAAATTTCGTTTTAAGTGAATTCTTTCTTCTAGTGGGTCCACATGGAAAGAGTGAAATTTTTTGCCACTCGAGGTGAAGTTATAGTCCAGAAAGGATTCCGTGTAATCGTCCTAAGTCAAAGTTTGCTTACCCTTTGACCTATCAAGTTAGTCCAACTTTCACCAGTCGTCGTAACTTTCCCTTTACTGGGTTTTTTGACTATATCTAAATTTTGTTGTTATCAAAGTCAATAACTTTCTTCATTTCAATGCCAAATACCCACCATAACTGCGGTTCTGTGCGCGTAATGACCTAAAACAAACTAGTTCGAATCTTATGACTGCACACGATTGCAGTGCATTGAGCGCGGCCTGACTGTCAGTATATCTTCTCATTATCTTTTTTGCATAACGTCGTTTTTTGTTGAAACGGTTCTTAGACAGATGGGGTAAATATCTGATGGTTTACATGTATACCTAGCCCCATTCAAGACACGGAAACTATTTCATATATCCTCTCAGGATACTGTCTAACTCTAGGAAAACATTTCAAAAGGTTCAGAACAATTCAGCAGAGATTTTGATGGGCCATTGTATTAAGGCTTCTCCCGTCATTTATCTGTTACACCTTACCCTACCGAAAACGGGTAAATTCGTGGCTTCCATTTCTCAAGTTGAGACAATACATCTATCCACAAATACAATGAATACCAATTTGAAGAAGGCGCATATAAATATTTCCAACTTTAGACCTGAACTCCATTCTTAAGTTAGTTTTTGTTCAAAACAATTCTTCTTAACAATATTTATTGCACATTAGCTTGCTCATTTTCATAAAGAGATTTACCCCTCGTGAATGTGCAGCAATTCGTTTCAATCATGCACCGCACTTTCCTAAGCAAATTACACTGCATTTAATAAATGATATTTCGCAAAACGAAAGAGTCCTTCTCCTGCAGCAGCCAATGCAACACAACGCAACACAACACACACTCGTCCTCTGCTCTGCTCATGCATAGAGTTTTATCAGCGTTTTGCCAACGCATTATGAATCGCACTCGACGATGTACATAGGTAGCTACTCCCGCACCACAAAAGTAGCAGCGGCAGAAGTAGAAATCAGGAAAAAAGAGTCACACACACTCACGCCGCTCATTTGCATATGCATTCTAATTAATTTATGGATACCATTTTGCTCGACTTTCTTACTATAATTTAATTTATTCTATGAAATTGTTCGCCGCCGCCGCCAACTTCATATATAAAATCTGCCATAAAGTCAGTCAACAAAAGAAAAACCGACTAACAGCCAACATTGGTAAGGATAAAAGTAGTTGTAGTCAGAAATATCAACAACAACAACAATGTGCTGGCGACCTTCCACCTTGTAAACTTTCCGCTGCAAGTGGTGTTGAGAGGGTTGGGCGGCTTGGGAGAACGACGAATGTGTTATATGCATAAACAGGAGTACACATGCTGGTGATGGTGTGGAGGTGAAAGGAAACAGTGCTTCTAGCTGCTAAGATAACACACATTCATAAATTATAATAAAATATGAATTAATGCACTCAGATACGAGTAGGAGTAGGAGTATAGTGAGCGCGGTGGAATACCGCTAGCACGAGGCATGCATCGTCTACTTCATTCCTTTTCGTTTGGTCGGTTGGTGTGTTATCCTTGACTGGCTTAACTAAGCGCACTTACACATAAAGCAAAGGACACAAAAAAAAACAGCCAACCGCTTGAGAAATGCATAATGCTTTCAGGGTATGATTCGCACTTAACCCTTTTGTTGTTGGGCAAGTCACTGACCCATTATGGGAAATTGTTTAGTAATAGCATTTCCTCTTTTGTAGCAACTAAGAACGGTGAAAGTTTTTTATTGATGCAGGTGCAGGGTATGAATGTTGTTTTGTTGAGTGCCGGTTAGATTTGTACGTCCTTTTAAGGACACATTTATGGGAAATAGTTTTATTTGTAGGATTGATTAGATAGATTATTGTGGCGAGTCGCGTGGTCGGTCGTCGAAAGCTATAGAATTTTTAATTGCGCATTCAGTTAAGTTGCATGAATTATGTTAATCCGATTGGAGAGGGACATTACTATGCTGAGATTATAAGGAGGGACTGAATTGATTCATATTAGCTAACTAAGCTTTCCAGACTTTTTGAAATTGTTTCTATCTGAGTGCTATTGAGCAAATTTATTTGCTGCACTGAGAAGTGCTTCTGCTCTGTAAACGTCCGAAAGTTTAAGTCAATGAGGGTAATGGGTCTTGCGTTTTGTTGTTCTACAAACTTACGGAAAAAGTCACATGTTATCAGAATATGGTTCTCTTAAGGGATAGGTCCAAAGAGAGAATAAAGGTTTCAATTTCCATAACTCTACTATCAGCGGTCTGGGCTGTACGATTTTGAGTCAGTCAGATTCCACAGGTAATGTCCTAGTTCTTCCTGGTACGCTAACTCTGAGACATTATTAGCACTATTTCAAGGAGCTACTACGTGCAGTCGATAGTCGAGGATGATTTCCACAAAGTTATATATACGACTTTAAAAATTACATACAGTATTGCTTGTAGTCTATGTATAGCCGGGAATGTTGTTGAAATGTATAAGTTGATCATTCTCCCTGGCACTTATCCTGCATCGTTGTATTTTTATTGAATCATAAATAGACGCAGCTTAATTCTAAATGTGTCCTTTATATAAGGACGTACTTCGAACCTCGAATTCCGATGTGCACTAGTTGTTATGTTGTCCATTTTAGGCAGCCTAACAGGAGTGCAATGGACCGTTAGGTCTAATATCGTCCTCGGACGACACCACTCCAAATAAAATACAATACAATTAACAATGTAATTTAGCTGAGTGCTAGGTGAAGAGAGGTTTGACTCATCCAATCCGCTAATATTCTCTAAGCTTGCTGTACATAACTTATCCAACTTTTATCCCTTGACGTCGAGATTATGATCAGAAATGAGGGATCCAATCTTTCCTATTTTAACAGCATTCTTTTATATGGGTTCCCATGTTTCATGAAGTTCGCCGGTTCGCCTTATTAAACAAATATTTCAACAAGCCTCCCAGTTTTGGATAAATCACTGAGGCCAATCAAATAAGGGTGATCCTCAAATGTGCAACATTCAGCACGTGCATGCTCTTATTGTTTTTGTTTGATCTTGTTATGACGGCACCGGTGATCTCCAGTCGTTGTCAACGCAAAGGATCATGATGTTTAAATTGGTCCTCGCATTAGTCGACTTTTACGGCAAGCTATATGTATTGCAGGTGTCGCTGAGGCCCTGCACGGGCGTTCAAATATAGAAAATATTTGTTTTTATCGCTGAGTCTTCCAAGAAAGAATCTCCTAAAATGTTTTGCTCATCTTAGAAAGTTGCAGGACGAGTGGTAGTTGATCATATGCGTGCCTTTGTTGTTAGGAAGATCCGCGAGGTCCCTAGCTTAACTCATGGCAACTTCCCATACCCATCTTCATGATTCTTTAACATTCGCAGCGGTCTTCCCCCTTCTTATGTTTGCTCTTACTGTATCTTCTTGTGCCCTTGCGGCACTATGGAATCCACCATCTATATCTTCTATCCTGCTCCTGTTACTTTAAATACCACCACTTTTAATGAAGTCTGCTTCTCATTCCAAGACAATCATGTCCCACACTTACGGCAACTCTTGAAGTTCGTGCCCAACAGACATTAAGATTAAATTCCTCCCCATCGAATATGAAATAGCAAAGCATCGACTTATTTATGCTCTTTACCTAGACAACAGTTTTCAGTCTAAAAGACTTCACAAATACACCGCCTGCACGCAAAGCTAACACAAAATTAACAACCTCAGACTGCAGCCAGCAGCAACAGGTGCAAGTGTCCTTTTAAACTATAAAAATTGCTCACTTTGTAAGCTCATGCACATGTGCATGTCCTGAAGGAATTGAAACGCCGAATGTTGTTGTCTTCTCTGCTTTCTTGTAGTATTCTCCTTGTTTTTCGGTTATTTTTGTTGGGAAATTTAAAAGACTGTTAAGCTGAAGCTATTAAGCAGAGCTACCTGAACTTAACCAAAGAGTAAACAGCTGAGCTCAACTTGCATTTTCTCCGAGTTGAGTAACCCCATTTGTTGGAAGGTACACACCTACTCTCATAAACCAGGCAGCACACACGACATGACTATGCATCGTAATTCAGATTGGGAAATGTTTCTTTGTCTTACGAAAGCTAACGCTCCAAATGGTGCTAAGGCAATAAAAGAATCTTTGAAAAATAAAAACAAAATAAACCACATTTGGGAAGTGTTCTCAAAGAGAACTGAGGGTTGATTCGCTCGCCTAAAGATGCATCACGAGGTATGATTCCCCACCTAGGATGAGGGCAAACAAATTGAGCACCTTAAACGAAGTAGGTTTGGTATATGCAGTAAATAAACTGTTTCCGTGCCGAAAACCCATAACCTGGTCATCGTATCAAAGACTTGCTTAGCCTCGTCCTGAATGAGGGTCTATAGTACTAGTGGAATAACGCCGGCCACGAAATCGGATGTGAGTCGGCAAATTTACGGACATATGTCTTGTTGAGGCGTTCGCTTGAGGAAATGCTAGAGTACTTTTTATATTCGCGTTGCATGCAAGCTTTGCAGGTTGAAATGTTGCACTCATTGAGCGTTGGGTAATTTCTTCGAATTGCAAGCGAGTGTCAAGAAATTTAGATCCAATTTGTTGGATTTGTAGCAGTGAATTTCAAAAGCTGACTATGTTTTCCTTCGTAAGAAGACGGAATCCATATTTTATGACACTATTTCTCCAAAAACAATCCTTACTGCAGCTATTTGCTTTTGCTATCACAAGGACCACTATCCATCAGCCACCAAAACATCATTCGCATTTCCTTTTTTTTTCTACTCTCCCTTACAGTCCGATACTTGTCAACTCACTGGCACAATCCCGATGTTAACTTAACCAATAGGTATGTACCGCCAGTCTGTTATATCAGCGGCAGAGCAGTACATCGTATACCCTCCCACTTATCCTTTGCATGAATGTTTCTGAATAGATTGTAAACTGTAATTCATACAAGCACAATACTCTTGCAACAAAACTGTATTTATGATGTATGCACTCGGGCATGCACTGCAACTGACGACTGTTTGCCTGCTGCTGGGATTCCATTCCATCCCCTAGACTCATATCTGCCAGTAAACACCACCTTTTGTTTTTGTGATAGATGGGGATTGGATAGTAGTAGCAAAATCATATGAATTCAGTAGATGCATGGTCATAATTCTGATAGATTTGTGTCCTTTTGTAAAATTCTTTGGTGTTTTATATAGGTTTCAGTATATCTTGTGTAGTAGTCGATTTCATGAGTTGAAAGCACATGCTTGAGGGAAAGACATTGGCAAAATACCAATTTTAAACTTTGATCTTAACCCAAGGTCAAGCATTGTCTCTCTTGGATGGTATTCAGCTATTCTCTTGCCAGTTTAAGAAAGAAAGCTACATTTGAAGGTAGATTGTAGAAGAATTTTAGCGATTCAACCCCAATTGGGACCTATACTTTTTTTTGTTTCAGGCAAGCGATTTGGAGAGTCTCTTCCTCAGGAGCTCTTTGTAGTCTCTGGCTACTCCAGGTGTACTAAGGCGTCCAACGTAGAATTTCTTCTACTGGGTAGTTCGCAGACTTTTCTCGTTGAACAGGCGAGCTCTAAATCTCCCCAACAAGAAAATGATCAGAGTCGACGTTTTTCTTTCAGGAAGTGTGCACGTTCATGATGTTAAATGCGTACATCGCATGGTTGATTTGGTTGGCAGTGCTGCCGTCTGGAGAGCGCCAGGTTGCTGTTTAAATCCTTAGACGAGGAAACGGTACTGCTATCGGTAGACGGTAGCCGGTGTCGTTTCGTAGAGGCTGTGCTTACCCCCTAACCCGCCAAAGAGGTTTTCCTTGCGGACTATAGCTTGAAGTCTCCGAGTACAGTTTTGGCATCGTACTCCGGCTGGGCTAAAAAGGTCATAAAATGGACCCCAGGATAGCAGCCCGTTAATTCCGGTGCCAGCGAACCACTTCGGGGATGTGAGTGCTGCCGTTTAAAGGTCCACAGGAGAGTGGATTTGCAGTGGACAATCAGTAATTAATGCGCAAACGGTCAGTGGAAATGTCTAATTGCAAAACTCAGATATGCTGCTACTATTACTTTTCTCCTGAAGACTTCTTTCATATGATGGTTTGCTACTCTAGTGAATATAACGATTCCAGATGAAGGCAAAAATAGTGCTCCATAGTCCTGAGATGGAGGAAAATTTTCGCAATCCTAAGGGAGAACGCAACAAATAAAGTTCCCGTCCAAAAAGTAGCTACGACGTTATATCAAACGTTAAAAGACAAGGCGAGACTCTGATCTGTGGTCACATTGTTTATAGTTTGTCCATGAAGCCGGTTTTTTTAATAAAATCCGCGAAATTTTTTGGGCAGATATAAAAAAATTGGCAGATGAAAGCGTCTTAAGAATCAGACAAATAATCGCACATCTCTTGGGGCAGTGCAGATTCTGAACAGTGTCATTTGGAATGGATACAAGGGAATCCATAAATGCAAATGTGTTGAATCAAAGCATAAGACTCTCTTTTGCATTCCTATGCGTGACATTGACAATGGAGAAGGTAAATGAAATAACAAGGAAGGGGTCTAAATGCTGAGCAAATACAGCTCTTTGCTACTCAATGACTGGAATGCACGATCAAAATAAACACATACCATGTGGAAGACGTTGATCAGCTGTGACAAAGATTGAGATTTTCTTTGATCCTGCATTGTCCCGTCAAAAATCCGCGATTTCAGTTTATCATCTATCTACACAAATGAAGGAGTAGAATGACATAACGCCCTAAAATTTAAAAGGCGTTTTACCCAGATGTGGTTGCTTAGGATCATCAGTGGAGTACCACAAATCGCATCTAATCCAAACGCACTATATCTACAGAAACAGCAAATTAAGATCATATCGCTCCTACATTACTTCATCCATACTTCATACGTGCGGCGCCCGCCGGTAACTGAAAATAATCCGCTGACCTTTCGATCTTTCTCGTCTTCGTCGCTAAGAAGAATCAAATGCTGGTGCTCTTCAATTTCTGTCATCTGCTTCAATTTTTGTTAACTTTGACATTTTGCAGTGATTTGAACTATGTCTGCTTTGAAATGACAAATATTTTACTTATAAGATTTCCCCTATAGATTGAATTTCAGATATCCGGATTACATTTGTTTGGCTGAGTGTTTCAAATATGATGCATTCCAGTTTAAGGATATTAAAGCACTGCATAGATGCTTTTGGATTTCTCTTCAAAACGCGACTAACCCTTCATAATCTGTTTTATGCCCTTCAGACATCTCCATACCGAGTTACCAATTTAATTTTTTGTACTGCCATTCAGACACCTTACATTAATGTACTCAGTTTTCCGAAAAACGAGAAGGAGGTTCAGTGGTATGCAGCTTAGATTTTCGGCACTCACCACGTCAGCCCCGAAAATCCGCCACCTGACGCGAGCATAAGCTGGACAACTGGAGAGAAAGTGTTCTGCTGTGTCATCCTCCTCACCGCAAGCAGAATAGGTAGTGGTTTCGCTTAAGCCCAACACATTTAAGTGTTTAGCAAAAGCTTGGTGGCCCGAAAGGACGCCTACAAGCAGACTACAGTCGATTCTCCTCAGAGATAGAAGAAAAGATGCAGACTTTTTGCAGTAATTTGGTCTGTCTACATCCACCGCAATCGTGACTTCAAACTCCTATATAAAATGTTAAGGCAAAACCTCAAGCAATTCATAAACACACTCTAGACTTTTTTTGGCATCGAAAGCCCTCAATTCTGTTGACTAGATATTTTTGTTGAAGCCTTTATGCATAGAATCGGTGCTATCTGTGAGTTTCAATTCCATCTACATCCGCCATTATTTCTGTGACAACTAACACAGGACTAATTCCAAATTCCCATTTTATTTTCAATTACAATTGCCAGGATCAACTGCATCCACCTACTAAATTAGCCCCATTGACATGTTCCTCCTCTAAAGCTACCTAAAATGCCAATTAAGAATTATGCTGACAGCACACTTTCCAAGTAAATATCTTTTCAATTTAACTAAAAGCAGTCTAACGACTCCATCAAGTGCTGTTCCTGCTCCAATAAAGATTCAAATCGAACCCATTCAAGTGAAAAACGACGAGGAAAAAGTCTCTCCATTCTCATAGATATTTCAGCGATTACCATTTGAATTGGCCTAGGACCGAATAGGTCATTCCCAACAAAAAAAAAAAAACAACGAAGAGTCCGAATTGAATCTAAAATAAACTCCATACCTGAACTAAATGCCCCGACATGAGGTATCTATACATTTTCCATTTCAATTACACAAGTTTAAATAAAACTGGAATTGGAAAACCGAATCCAAAGTCAAAAGGGGTGAACATCCTCTCGAATACTGCATAATGTAAAACTGCCACCGACCTCTTCCATGTATGAATAAAATAGATAAGGAACAATCTAATGCATCAGCAACTGTGGAGAAAACAGCCGAAATTCACTCACTGGATGGATATCATTCCCTCTTCAAGTTTGTTTTTTTTTTGTATCTCCATTAAAGTATGAATGTAGTAAGTGCAGGATATTCGTACATATCTATTTCAGCTCACTTCGTTGGAAATGATATCGAATATAAGCCCTACCCAATAACACCATTGATCTGACGACGACGAAGAAGAAAAACATTCAGGAAAAGTTGGGCAGGGAACAGAAAAAAATCAAACGGGACACATATCGACCCCCAATGATATTGCGAGAAGGACTACCTATAATACTCCCAAATCGAAAAGATAAAGTCAACAAACAGAGATCCGTTCCTTTTCGGCTTATTGGGTATTTGGTTCCGAAGCACATAAGTACACATGTACAATTTAAATTGAAACGTGAATGCAATACGAAAAACGTTGATGCCTGCAGAAAATGGATTAGATATCTGCTTGGTCTGGTTTGGTCCTGGGGCGGCCACTCACTGGTATGGGTTCGAAATTCGAATTGATATGAAAGAAACTCTCAGCCAAATGCAGTTTGGACGATTGAACGGAGTAACTGGCCCGAAAAGTCCTCGTAGTCGGCGGAGATATAAAGTTGTTATTGATAATAAGTGTTTTTGTTTTCTTAGAAAAATAAACAAATTTTGTGCAAAACCAACTGGTAGAAGGTAGTTTTTATAAGTCCTTATTGGAATTGAACGGTGAACGATAAGAGTATTTTTGGGAATTTTATGAAATCGGCAATGAAATGTCTAATTTTGGGATTTATGCTCTTCTATCTAAATGGACGATTAATGTCAGTTTCATATGCTGTCGTATGTTTATTTAGTTCTGGGATGAAGTAGGAGTATGGTATTTAAGGAATTCTTTTTTTGCAAGTTTTAACTTTGGATTCGATGGTAGGCCAAATAGTATTTAATTAAGGCCTTTTATCGAATGGATCCCATTGAACGGGGAACGCTACGTCGGATAGGTTTCGTTCTTTGTAGTCCGCGCAATAAATTATTCTCATCCAAAATTTGTTGGACTGTCGCTTTCGAGCGAAGCTTCTAGTTTCAGCTTCGATTGTAGGAATTCCGGGATCCCTATGGATATCGTCTTTTCTAGTATAGCACGGAGCTTGGAAAATTTCTCTTATCACTTTATTTTGAAAAGTTTGTAAAAATTGGCATTGTTTTCTTGGTAACAAACCCCAAAGTTGTATACCGTAGGTCCACTTAACACTTGCTTGTATAAAAGCAGTTTGTTCTCGGTACTGAGCTGGGAATGTTTTAAGAGTAACCAGTACATTTCTCTATATTTGATATCGAGTTCTTTACGTTTCATTTTCACGTACGAATTCCATTTCAGCTTTGCGGCGAGTGTAATTCGCAGGTAAAGGAATGGGCCAAGTCATTAGTTTTCTTATACGTGAAATTCACGTGAACAGATTTAGTTTCGTTGAGTTCGACCCGCCAGTCCGTCGTCCGCTCATTTACTTTGTTCAGTGCGGGCTGCAGTTTTGCTGTCATTTCTTCGATCGTATTACCTACGAATTTAAACGAATGAGCTTTGATGTGAATTTTTAATTGTTATTCAAGAAGCACACAATCCGAGAGATGTGTAGTTAAACCGGTTTATGTCAACTAATATCTAAAGGCGCCACGATGCAGCTATTAAGGGAAGTTCTTGGTTCTAAGAGTAATCCTTGATATCAAGATCCATAAGACTAAGCATGTTCACGCGAAGATATCATTGGGTTATATTGCAGTGAGGACTGTAGCGTTTATTTGGGCAACCGTCCATGTATAATTCCAATCAGTGTTAACTTGGTTAGCTTCGCTCAGCTTGTCGCGGTATAATTTACCACGGCAAGAAACACCCTTTTGTTCCCTCTTATAAATATCTCTTAAATTGGTCCGCGGGCTCAATTTATTAAGAAGTGCAAGGACAGCCATTGTTTCAGCAAATACTACACGTTAACCCGGGTGTAAACAGAAAGACAATTTTTAGATTGACTGTTTACTTACCAAAGACGATGTACAGCCTATCCAAAGGTTAACCGGGCGAGCGGCCTGCAGATTTTAGTATAAAATATTATATATCCACCTGTGCTTATGTATATTCTAGTGAAGCAGTAAAATCTAACGTGTTGACATTTTTGGGGCCCCAAGAAAACCCAAAAAAAAAGTATGGTATTTCCCAATTTAAGTTATATATATACAGTTCTTCTCTCCATTTAAAGGATGAGGTTATGATCAGAATTATAAGAATCACAACCCTTCTACTTCACTCATTCCTACCGGTCCGCCTTTGTGGTTCTCCGGTTTAACCTAAAAAAATATCTAAAGGTCTCCCGATTTTGAATCACTTCATCATTGAGGCCAATCAAATCCTGGTTTTTCTGTATTTGTGTGATCGAGGAATATTTAGGCCTGCGCCTCTTTTACGCGTTTGTTAGGTAACGTTGATTGCCATTGCCTTTTGGACCGCTCCTTTGAACATGACAATACCAACTGAGCCGGTCGTGCTCCAATTTTTTCAAGATGGGTTCTTTGACGTGAAGGCTTCCTCGGATTCTGGAACTTCTAATTCAATCAAGCTTTGTTACTCCTGCCGTCATGCGAAGTATCTTCATCGCAGCTGCTGTCAACTTGCCCTCATACCTTTTATGCATTGTCCAGCATTGTGAACCGTAAGTGAGCGCCGGACGTACAACTGCGCCTGTGTAGAGCCTTCCTTTCAGCTTAGGGGACATTTTTCGGTCATAGAAGATGGCAGAGTTTTCCTGCCACTTCACCCCCTGATTGATTCACCCCACGATGATTGATGTCGTCATCAATGATCGATCCGCTTTTGATCATTGATCCCAGATATTTGAACTATTCACACTTGGGAACCACCACTCCAATCAAATAAATGTTTGGAATGGGTTGGCTTGGGCAGTACTGATACTCTGTCTTTTTGTGGCTAATACAATACCCATTCTCTTCTGAAATATCTACCCAAACAGCAAGTGCTCGTTGCAGGCAAATCTGATCATCGTGTGAATGTCAGTCAAATGTCTTTATTACCGAGTGTCATCGACTTACAACAACATCTGCGACAAATGCCTTCCCACATTATTATCTCATTTTCCTAAAAGCATGTCTCATAACGATCAAAACTCAATAGAAACCTGTCCTCATGTGGCAGTCATGGTATACTTAACAATGATTTTCAGGACGGAAGTGCATTTAGGAAGCTTTTTCCCCCAATAGACGCACGCGGCAGCAAAAATATTTGTAGATACCCTTCCCCTGCGACCATTATCCACAATCGACGTAGTGTTTGAACGTGTGTGTGTGTGCTTTTAATGTGCCGAAATAAATTGTTCGTTGAAAAGTTGATTAAACCGCAGGCACGATTCAAATTTAATGTCAATTATCAAAAAAGCAAACATCACACAAAATATCGCGATTGTGTGTCGTCGTCGACGTTGTAGTCATCGTCGATTCCAACTCCTTCTCATCCCCGTATAAAGTCACATCGCATCGTTCAATTGGTCTTTGCGTTTTAGATATTCAATTCATTTTGGAGTGCATTTATCTGCATTTTATAGCAAGACCCGTTCATGCAAAGGCCATTGTAGGGGTGGTGTTGCAAAAATTCTCGTGTTGGCGTTTTGTCACGTAGTGAGTTTTAGGAAATTTTTGTTTCCGCACAACTAGCCTGACTGACATTTTGCTAACAACTTTGTTTTCAATGAATCGCATTCAAATTCTCAACATGGTCTGGTCACAATAGGTTAACTATAATGGGGCTTACTATTTGCAAACAGTAAGTTGACTGAATTTGTTGGCAAATAAAATTATTACCGCCTGTGGGCACTGTGGAAATACCTATGAACATAACTTTGATTGTCCTTTTGAGCGTGTAAATTCGTGATTTGATGACATATTTATTTGTAGTCAGAGATGCACCATGACCAAGGTTACCATATGTCCCGCTTTCGAGATTTGTGTCACGCTGGCCCTAAGAACGAAAAATGTCCCGCTTTTAAAAAAGGCCACCCCATATCGATGTATGTTTCGTTCATTAAACTCATTCTCAATAAATGTTTATTACAACAAAAATGATATTGCTCACATATTGTCCTCTAAAGGTTCCAATATAGCGAAGAAAGATAAAGTTTCATAGAGCTCTTCGTTTTAGCTTGGCACGCGTCGCATCTCAGTATTTTTTTCTTTCGTTTCTATTGTTTACGTGTTTTTTGAAACATTGAAATGCCTAAACGCAAGTGTACGTTTAATATTAACTTACAAACTAAGTATCCGTTCATAAAACAGATCAGTGTCCCCACAGTCGTCACGTGTGAAAAATGCATGGTGATTTCAGCATTTCGCATGGTGGTGCTAGTGATATGGAGAAAGAGTGCCGTGAAATAACGCCGAGCGAATTAACGCCGAATTTTAAAAACAGCATGAAAGCGAATTAACGCCGAATTCCTAAATTCGATGTTATTTCACAAAGACAAAGTGAAATAGCGCCGAACTTTCCTAGTGAAATAAAGCCTAATTCAGAGCAAAGGCAAAAGAATTTGCAAAGCCGACATCGTTAGTCGAGGATAATTTTGAATTTTGAACTATTATTTGCTCAAATTTCACAGACTTTTACTATAACATCAAATGAATTTGCTCATTGAATGCAAAATTAAAGGTATGTATTTTTGTAAGTTTAGGAATCTCCTTCAGCTGTATCCGTGTTCAGGGCTTCTAGACTTAGACGCAAATTAGTAAAATTTGGAAATTTTTTCAAATTTGTAGACTGCCTACTGGATTAAGATGTTATTAAGTCCAAAGAATTTATAATGTCATTTGATGGGACCTTCCAAATTCTTGAACCGACAAAGAAAAAATACAAAGGCCGAACTATGTTTGAATTGTTATACAGGATTGTCAGAAAAATATTTAAAGTTTAATACCCCAATTCTTTGTCCAATTTGCAGGCAAACCAAAGTATATTGTTAAACTCTAATTTTCTTAAAATTTATTTCTTAAACGTCATTAACATAGGTACCATATAGGTAACTCAAAATTAAGTAAATGACTATAACTTTATTAAATAAAATAAAATGTTGAAGCTGTTTTAAATGTGTGCATCTATTCCACGGTACATTTTCAGGGGTTCAATTCTGGAAGCAGTTAAAAATCTTTATCTAAATGTCTTTCTGAATCAAAAGCGAAATAAGGCCGACTCGGCGTTATTTCACTTTGTCATTGTGAAATAACGCCGAATTTAGGAATTCGGCGTTAATTCGCTTTCATGCTGTGAAATAACGCCGAATGTTGAAATTCGGCGTTATTTCGCTCGGCGTTATTTCACGGCACCTCGAGAAACATTTACGGTCAAACACAAACTATCTCATAATGCTAATAAAAATAATGCCGCTTAAAGTTCATGGATGCTCAATTTCTTTAAGAAAACAAATTCACCATCTTCCAAGGATTTTGAAGTTGCTGCAGTTGAGGGTGCGTGGGCCTATTACACTGTACAGGAGAATCATAGCTTTCGCTCGAACGATAGTGCATCTAGTCATACAGACATGTTTCGAGCAAAAATTTAAGTGCACCAATACAAACTCCGGTGTTGTTGTTGTGAATGTCCTGGCGCTATGGCAACAAATGAATTGAAAGAAAACCTTCGTAAGACTAATTGTATAACTTTATTTACGGATTCATGGCTCTACAAAATTATTCTCTGTCTTAGTACGCTACTTTTTACCATACGAAGGAGTACAAGTGTTGACAAGAAATGAGCTTAAATAAAAAATTGTGGCATTTTGTGGATTTTTGGAGGCAAAAATAGAAAAGGAGCTAATAATTTTTACGTGAAATTGAACACGAATCTTGGAAGGACACTCATAGTTTTAGGATGTGAAGCTCACATATTCCACAATGCAATCAAAACTGCTGCAGATTGTCTACCTATTGATTTTCATTGCATAGTTGTTAAACATTTTTCATTTTTCTACATTTATAGCGAACGTGTTGAAGCACTTAAAGAATTCTCAAGAATTCTTCTGGGCTACAGTAAAGCTAGGTGGCTTGCGTTGATGCTGGCGCTGGAAAGAGTATTGCAAATGTTTCAGCCTTTAAAAAAATAGCATTGATAAATGCCCTATTATTTTGAAAGATTTTGTTAACAATCCTAGCTCAGAATTATGGCTATTTTTTGTGCAATCTCAGTCAGCTACATTTCATCAAGCTGTGTTAAAAGTCGAGGGACAGAACGTGTCTGCAACAGAGGCCGCGAATGATATAAATCAGCTCGTTAACGATTTAAGTCAAAAACTAAAATCTTGCTTCCTTCCCCACGCAATCCGTTATATAATGGCGAAGTTACAGGAAACTGGTGCAGTCAATGAGGACAACGTAAAAAATGCAACAGCTGAGTTTTGCAAGACTATTAAGGAATATTTGGAGCAGTCGTGTCAGTTTAACTCAGAAGTTGAAATTTTTGATTGGACTAACCTGCCGAAATTCCCCTCTTGGGAGGAGGTTCAAAAAGTGATTGACTTATTAATTAAACAGGGTTTCCTCCACAAACTCAAAAATGACGGATTGGAACATCGAACATTGTAGCAACGCTCCTCTTGATAGGGTTTTTTCTCATCTGGATAAGATATGGACCTGTCAAAAATACCAGCTGGGAGCCCGACTTTGAAATCCATTCTTTTAGTAAAAAGTAATATAAATAAATCGTGCTGACAATTCCATGCACATTTGAAAATAAAACCTGGTATTTTAAAACAAATTTGCTCATCAGAAAAATATAAAGAAGCAACCGACTTAACTGCCCAAGATTAAATTTATTTTCGTGGGCTAATTTTTAATAAACAAACACTAAACATTAGAAATATCTCATAATTGACTTAATTCTTATACAATAACTTTTTACATGCGAGAAATTAAAAAAAAAATATTTGTTACTTAATTCCATGAAATAAACATCAAACTTTAAATAAACAAAAAATGTCTCATATTTTGTTAAATTATTATACTTTAACTTTCAAACGCAAAAACAAAATGCTTTAATTTTTTTACTAATACATGTGAAATATATATACATTACCATTACTTCCCATATTTTGAATAATTTATTTTGAAGAATAAAAAAATATGTGTTTGGACGAAAAAAAATTTACAGGTGTCCCGCTTTGAGAGAAAAAATGTATGGTCACCTTAACCATGACTGACAATATTGGTGCTCAAATAAGGGCCCCGTATTCCAAAAAGAAGAAAATTCTATACAAAAACCATTAACATCGTTAAACAATTTAAAATTATCTCATTGAATTTCATTTCATCGTGTCCATGTGGAAACAGGAAAAAACCTTTAATTGGCAAACAAAGTCATTCAGTCTATTCAGGACATCATCGTCCGCTCATTCGACATACCATAGATAGAAGGTATGTCTATGATGGGAAAGCAGTAGAAATTATTCACACTTTTCTCAGCTGCAGATGGTGGTGATCCTATTCTCTATGACTTTATCTAAAATTTATTTCATTATAAAGATTAGACTTTGTTTTCACTTGCAATGTGTAAAGTAAGTTTTAAATTATGGACTCGAATTAAAGGTGAAAGTAATTGTAGATTTGTTTATCTTGCAATTACTATTATCTTGCATGCTCGGTAAAATATTGAGGGATAAAGGCAGGGGCCACTTGTATTCCTACTAGCCCCCCCTGCATACTACAATATCCTTTATAATATTCAACAAAATTGAAGACCTTCCCAAGAAACCTCATGAAAAAAAATAGCTGGACAGATAAAGTTAAGTAAAAATTAAATTAACTAATTAATTAAAGTGGAAACAAGCCCGAAATTCAATAATTGGACCTACAATTGAAAATGAATTTTGAACAAAAAACGTCATTTGGTTGCGGAAGATAAAATTTTGTATTTCGCCAGCGTTTTATTTGCTCCGTATGGCATCTCCATTTGTTTTGCTTCGATTCATGAACTTTTGCAAAAAGGTCATGAATTTTCGTTTAAACAAATCTTAAACTATGAGCTCCGTTAACATATTTAAGAGTCTCTTTGTTGAGTACAATTAACTGCTGTGATATTTCACACTAAAATTACATTTTACTAGCTATTAGTGACTATCGTGAATCTCTCTTTCTCTCTCTCTGTTTCTACACTTGTTAAGGCTGTGCATTGTTTATCAGTCTTTTCGTCAAGAAGTAAATTAGTCATTCATTCCTTTAATTTTCATTCGATCGTAAATATTTAAGAACTTTCCACTGATAATAACAAACACAAAAAAAAACATAAGGAAAGGCTACAGTCCGCTTGGAGCGAACAGTATGATACCCTATCCCTATCCCTATATGCCCCAAAAAAAACCTTAAGAAGATGATGGATAGCATTTCATTTCATTCTATAAAATTTAGAAAAAAAAAAACATTTTTTGAAAAAACGCCCCCAAAAAGTGGGCATGGCCAAAAACTTTGTATGGGCGATATATTGGAAAAAATATTGGCTAAATATCTTGTTAAACATTTTTTTTCGGTTTCTATGAAAATTATCGAAGAAAACAGCATTTTAGTGAAAAACGCCCACAAAAAGTAGGCGTGGCAAAAAACTTTATATGACAAACTTATAAAGGAGGGCATTGCCTACATATCTTGTGAAGGTCGTAACACTCTATCTCTCTAACTTTAGCTTTAAAACGGTTTTTTATAAATTGTGGGCGTGGCTGTGGGCGTATTCAAAAAAATTTTACACTTAACCATTTCGGAGCCCTAGGGAATATGTGGTCCAAATTTCAGCTTCCTAGCTTAACTTTAAAGGCCTAAAAATTGCGTACGGACGGACGGACGGACGGACGGACGGACGGACATTGCTAGATAGTCTTAGGATTTGGTCCTGATCATAAATATATATACTTTTATGGGTCTACGGCGAATATTAAGGGGTGTTACAAACTATGTGTCAAAATTAATATACCCTTAGGATAGGGTATAATAAAGTGGACGACTGCGTCATACAAAACTCTCTCGGTGCATGAGAATATTTGAATCGCAGTTGGGTTTTGTAAAATTAAATTTTCTCAAAAACAGCACTTACGATTTCTATGTTTTTTCACACATTGGACACATTTAACATATTTGTTCAATATACCAAATATTGTCCAAATCGTTAGAGCTATTTTTGAGAAATTCGTTTTAAAACTTAGAAAGTGATTTCTAAAAACAAAATTTCAGGTTTTCAAAATAGTTTTGAATGATGCGATTCAAAAATGTATTTCGTATACAAATAGATGTATATGACGCTCTCATGTGGGTTATAGCATGGCACTACTAAACGAGGGGTTGCAGTTTTAAATCTACGCCAGTTCCACATAAAGTTTTCTTTTCGCTACCCTTCACAAATTTGCCGTTCTGAATGGGCATTAAACTGTAGATGACTTTCATTCCTACCCCAAATATATATATCTCCGCTCATACAATTGACTTATGAAGATTGATGTAGACATTTGATGCCAATTTTTATCTCTGTCTGTCTGTCTGTCCGGGAGCCGTATGGCGAAACGGTTCGACGGATTTGCTTCAAAGTTCGTATATAAGGTTCTTGGGGTTACATCTCGGGGCACCTTTTTATTTTTGGCTTTATCTTTTGAAATAACGGTACCTGCCATACAAATTTTTTGGTGAAAATTACATCACTATTTTTCTCGAAAGTGGTTCCAAGGATTTCGGTATTTTTTTGTACTAAGGATGATTAGGATGGGGTAATAAATTCTGCATACTCAAGTTTTTGGAAAAAAATCGACTAACGGTAATTTATAAAACGGGCAATATCTCAAAAACATTTATAGTTTTTTTTATACCGTAAACTTAAACAAATCTGCATACTTAAATTTTTTAAATAATTTTTTTTTAATTTTTTTTTTCATATAACGATTTTCTTAAATTTAAATTAAATTCGTTTTCTCAAAAACGGCTCTAATGATTTTGGTAATTTTTTGCAATTGGAACAATTATGTTAAAAGCGCCCAATGATTACATCAAAAAAGTAAGTGCCGTTTTTGAGTAAATCAATTTTTTTAAAATCTAAAGAGTGATTTGATTAAATTTCTCACCATTAATTTTTGAGAAAGTGTCGTATGATGCAGTCGTGCACTTTATTTTTTAATTCGATTGGCCCTCCTTATTTGTGTGCAAAAATATCTGCCTACTTTTCAGTTCCTAGCTATATTACAGGGATTACATTTCGCCCTTTCTCAATATAAATCTGCATGCGATAAAACAAACTAAATTCGAAGAACATAAACACAGATAATATTGTCATAATCGATCCACAATGATTTACAATCCAGGACACATCAGTTGCCTCCTTCCATCAAACCACAAAAACAACCTCATCTCTCGATGGATGTACATTTCTCACAGTCTTTCATAAATAACAGAAACAACTAGGACGACGGAAGGTACCTTAAGAAATTCCAAAAACCCAGAGATATCTACTACAATTTTGGAAATTTTAAATACACTCCACATTCAGAGCAGAGCTGTAAAACTCATCCAAATGCTACATGTTCGGAGGCACTCTTTGAATGATATATCATTGCTCCCGGATCGTGTGCTCCTCAGGATTCATGAATGCATCGCTCTACACCACAGCATCATGCATTCAACAATTTATGTGCACTCTCAGAATTCTTTAGTAGGTGACATCCAGTGAATAAATTGAGCCTTCCAACTTTCCGAGCAACCTTCCGTTGTTTACCCCGTACCTAGCTGCATACATCTAGGACACAAATAGACGCTTCTTTATATCACATCGAGAGGAGGCTGGCTTCACAGAAATTGACTCCCAAAACATAAAGAAAAAAAAACCTCATTTTGGTATATATATTCAAATTACACACCATGTGCTAAGTAAGGAGGTAGTGGGTGATTGAAGTAGGAAGATACTCATCCATATCTCTAGCATCTAGACATATAAATTGATTGAATTTCAGTGGAACGAAGAATTATGTTTTGCGAATTCAAAAGAATCCTATACCATGTTTCCATCCTGCTTTAATATTGTGGCTGAGTTGAGCACTCAGTGCTCGGAAGGCAGATTTACGACTGCTAGGCAAGTGATGTGAGCTGCCATATAGTTCTTTCCCTTTGTCTGTCTGTCCTCGTTTTATGTCGATGTCCCATAGCTACAGTCGGGAACAATTCAATACAAATCAATGAATTCATGTGTGTGACTTAGACGAACATACTTTATGTTTGGCGGGATTTATTAGATTTTTTTTTGTGCTTGCACCGGCCTTGTACTTTCTACTCGGGGATGTTGCGGGGAATATGACGATGACGACGATATGGGAATTTGTTTATTAAAGTCATAACACATTTATGGCTATGTGAGAACGGGAATTCAAAATGTGAGTGAAAAATAAAATTGATTTCCTAAATGTAGACGATATGGCACGAACCGAGCTTTTATGACATTGGCTAGCATTGGCGATAAAAAGGACATAAAATTGGTGTCCTTCAAAAAAAATTGGTGGACACTTTTCGGAATTTTAAATTTGAGTTATGTTATTGGATGTGGTCTGCGTTATTATGCAGAGTTATTATTTAAACTTATTTTTAGACCCTTTTCAAGGGTTTAATGCACGTTAAGTTCGACCTCTCACGTTTGCAATCAGTTTGCAAAGGTCATCTCTGAAAAGTATCTAGCTTCACTCCCATTTGCTTTCTACAAAAGTCTTTTGGGAAGCGGCAAAGTTGTTGCATAATTGCCTATCATGCCTATATGTTTATGTTTAGTCTTCTTAGAGAAATATAGTTCCTAGAGCGTTTTAGATAAAGATTTAGCCAGATTCACTTAGTTTTCTTTTTGAAGTGGCAGAAAGCCTTAAGGATAGCTTTCTTGAAACCGATTTCTATTCCTCAATCAGATTTTTCAGGTAAGAGAGCTTTAATGGTTCCTAATTTGGTGAGTTAATCTGTCTAAGGCGCGACCCATAGAATCCGTCGTGTACTTTTCGTCAAGCAAAATCTTGAAGTCCAAGTATTTAGCGCAAGGAAGGAAGTTTCCATAGAGTTAGAATCCGCCGAGTTTCAATCAAACATTGATGATGGTACTATTTGTCACTAGCAGAATATTAAAGTTATTATGTCAAAGTTTCCAATACTCAAAGTAATTTAAATTAATAGCTCTCAATTTTTTAACTTTCTCGTAAACATTAGTATACTAAAGAGAAAGTTATTGCGATCGTGCGGAAATTTCGAACTCAAACTGAGTATGAGGGATGATATTACGACTATAGAGAAGTCCAAAAAAGTGGGTTCGCCAATGCCGTCCGTCGGTCTGCCTGTCTGTCTGTCCGGGCGACGTATGGCGAAACGGTTCGCCGGATTCGCTTCAAAGTTCATAAATAAGGTTCCTGGGGTTACATCTCAAGGCATCTTTTTATTTTTTGCTTTATCTTTTGAAATAACGGTAGCTGTCATACCAAATTTTTATTGTTGAAATCACTTATGACTATTTTTCTAGAAAATTGTTTCAAGAATTTTGGTCCATTTTTGTACTAAGGAAAACTCAGTTTTTGGGAAAAAAATCGATTAACGATAATTTATTAAACCGCCAATACCTCGAAAACTGATAGAGGGAACTCAAAACATATTTACTGTTTTTTTTATACTATAAAGCTAAACAAATTTGCATGCTTAGATTTTAGAAATATTTTTTTATAAATTTTGTTTTCATATAACGATTTTCTTAAATTTTAATTAAATTTGATTTCTCAAAAACGGCTCAAACGATTTTAATAATTTTTATTACATCAAATTCGTAGGTGCCGTTTTTGAGAAAATCAAACTTTTAAAAACCTAAAAAGAGATTTCAATAAATTTATTACCATTAAATTTCGATTCATTTTGCGATTCAGTGTACCGAGAAAGTTTCGTATGACGTAGTCGTGCACTTTATTTTTGATGTAAAGAAATTGTCAATTGTGAAGCTTATATCTTCCAAATCAAACCTCGTATTCAATTTTTTTGGCAGATTAAAATTCACCCCAATTACTTTGATCAGTAAAAAATTTATTTGCTGGGCATAAAAAAAGTTTCACTGAAAGGGTTAGTTAGATATATAACTAGGAACTGCACTTCTTAGATATTTTACACTTATACCCTTGTAAAGGGTGATCCATTTCGAGGTTCCCTACTTTTTTAAAGAAAAAATCACAGAAAATTCAAATTTAATGGAGAATGTTTATTATCATTTGAAAGAACATTCTTTGGCATTTATTTTTTGAAGATTATGTCTATCAAATGTTGGCCGTTGCTACGTCGCAGATGGTCCATCCGTTGAGTCCAATTTTCGATCACTCGTTCGAGCATTTCGACTGGTAACTGGCGAATGACACGCCTGATGTTTTCCTCCAAGGCCTGAATCGAAGCGGGTTTGCCGGCATAAGCTTTTGACTTTACATATCCCCACAGGAAAAAGTCTAACGGTGTGATATCACACGATCTTGGTGGCCAATCGACCGGCCCAAAACGTGAAATTATGTGCTCACCGAAATGTTCTCTCAATAAGTCCATTGATTGATGCGATGTGTGGGAAGTGGCGCCGTCTTGCTGAAACCAAATGTCGCCGAGATCACGAGCTTCAATTTCAGGCATCAAATAGTCGGTTATCATGGCACGATAACGGTCGCCATTGACGGTTACGTTCGCACCGGCATAATTTTTAAAGAAATATGGACCGATGATTCCACCGGCCCACAAACCACACCAAAACGTTGTTTTTTCTGGATGAAGTGGCAGTTCTTCAATCTCTTCAGGTTGCTCTTCGTCCCAATTGCGGCAATTTTGTTTGTTTACATACCCATTGAGCCAGAAAATTGGAACAATTCTTGGAACTTTTCAAGAGCCCATAGAGCGAAGCGATGTCGCTTGGGAAGGTCGAGCGGCTTCAGTTGTTGCACAAGCTGTATTTTGTACGCTTTCAATTTAAGATCTTGACGTTAAATGCGCCAAGTCGTTCCATACCATCCAGTCCGAGTTGCTGCGAACGGCGCCGAATCGACTCTCTACGGTCTATTAGACGTGGTCTATTCGGTCCAATATTATCCAATAATGAATGCTGGGTCTCAAAATGGGTGATGGTGTTGCGAATAGTACGCTCAGTAGGCCGATTATGTTGACCATAAGTTGAGCAAAGTGCACGAAACACGTGAACGTGAATTTTCATAATAAAGTTGAACAATTTGTAAACGTTGTTCACGCGTAAGTCTTTCCATTATGAAATGTCAAACCATACTAAACAAAAATAACATGACAGCTTGACACGACTCACACGTGATCTGTCAAAAAAGGCTATTGAAAAAGTATCTCTACTTGGATCACCCGTTATAACACAAAACCCATTTCTTTCATTCCAATTGCCCTTTAAAGTTGTTAAAGATTTTCCAACCCGGGCCAAACTTTTTTGTTAGGCTCTGCTCTACTTGCTGTGGGTACAGTTCCCCATCCTTCACACTCAGAAAATCTGACTTCTTTTCATTTAATTAGTCTCCAAAACTAAATTATTTACTTACAAGGAATCGCTCTCAAGCAATTCTCTACCCTTCCGTAACATTCTCGTGCCACAATCGTATACATTCTTTTTCTGATTTCAGTGTCAGTTACAAGGCACAGTAACGGTGGCATAAAAAATAAAACATAAAAACAACTCCAAAGGAAAACTAAAATAATTTCCTTTTTCCTCTCTAGAGTTTTGTTAGAAAATTAAAAGGATTCTTCAGCATAGGCACGGAGCAGTATAAAATAAATAAAAAAAAATATATTAAAACACACACACACATAGGCATACATACATTATATAGAAAATCAACGTTGTGGAAATCCTAGGAAATGTTGCACACTCCATCTCTTGCAGTAGTACTAGTGGCATGTCGCTGGGACAACGATAACGACAACGACTACGACGATTACGAGACGTCGAGTGCAAATAAACGTCGCTCGACGCTACAAATGCACATTTCCAACCGAAAGCAAATGGATAAATCGGTCTCAGTTCTGCCTGAGGTAGGCCTAACTCCTACCACCATTCGTCCATCAGTGCTTGGGGCATGGGCCAATCCCCGAAAACCAAACGATGTGGATCTATACCCAAATGTATGTCCACACAAAACGAAATGAAACCAAACCAAACCCCACCCTCCAATAGTTCTCGGCCATAGGCTAAAAGTGGCCTCTTTCACTATGCGCCTATACTCTAGGAATTGTATACAGTTGCTCTGCCGAGGACCAACAGGATGTATTTTGGTGCGGCACACGATGGGCGGGTGGATAGTTGGATAGCCTGTATTCTGCATGAGGCTCGCTTTTCATTTCGCATATTCTCGGCGGATAGGCCATATGAATACTCTACTCTACCCAGCTCGGATCGGCTCGGGGACTATGTGGCATTTTTTTGTTTCGACGTCTACTCGTTTCTTTTTTCGAGGTTTGTTTCTGCCGCGCTCAGCACCAGCAGCAGCACCAGTAACAGTAACAGTAGTAGGAGGACGAAATCTTGGCATTTGCCCAGAAACTGTTTCGGGGGATCAAATATTATTATTCTCAGCCTACTTCAAACCGATGTTACGTTCGTAAAATTCTTGATGTATGGCACAAGTTACGTGGTATTCATCCTTCACCATAATCATTGCATGCTTTGGTGTGTGTGTATGTGTATAGGTACCTGCCTATATGGGGGTGGATATTTATCGATAAAAATGGCTTCTGCCTTCACACCAGTAGCCAAAGGAAAGAAAAACACGTATACAGACACACCCACGCACACAGGGAGCGGGTGAGATCCTAATGTTAATATCGACGGTAAAGTTTTTGCCTCCTTCTTTGTCTCCTCAAGTGCTACTCTGTAGATGCAATGATGTTCATATTGTACCTTCCTTCGTTGGTGGAGGAAGGGGGGCGCATCGAATTAGGGTGAAGGACGACAGGAACGAAACACCGATTCTTAATATTTCAAATATTTGATTCGTCTCTTGGATTGCGGAGTGCAAATCACCTTGAAAGGTCTGGTTGAATATTTACTTCTATGCTTAGGTATGAAATATTCTTGAGGACGCTTGAATGGATCTCTCTGCCACCGAATTGAGTTGGCTGTGTAGACGTTTAGGAAGAAGAAGAAACTTCAACCGAAATCCGGATTATTGTTGACCTTATTCTGTAATGAAGTCATAAAGTTGGACTGTTAGCTGGTAGCGTGTTTGTCTGTGTGTGTGTCGAAAGCATTTTCCAAAGTTTTTAGGTATGGTCGAGTTTTAGAATTTGAATTATGTTACGAATGCTGTAAGCGGTAATTATGAGTTGAAATACGAAAGGATTATGAATGTTTGTTTGTTTTTTTATTTTACGGGAAGATGGAGCGGGAAATGTTCAACAACAAAAAGTAAGTTAGATTAGCTTGATATGGGGTCTACTTGTAAGTACGCTTTCGACTACTAACTGAAGAGTTCCAAGTTAGACTCACCCTCTTGAAGGTTAACGGCTTCAGATTTGCTTCGTCCATTTTAAGTGGCAGTGCATTTTGTTCTCACTTTTACGCGTCAATATTGAAAATCCTTAATGAATACGTGTGAGGCATTATTGTAGTCAAAAAACAATATATATTGATAGCTAGACATGAAGCCGATAGATGGCGGAGAGGAGACTAGTAGCGTTTAAGAAAAAAGGGTAATAGATTGACATTTGCCAATTTTGCTCTTAACAATTTTTAAGGCATCAAATGGAGTTCTTGGGGTGCAAAAATTGTTTAAAAAAAAATTTGTATCGTCACCGTAAAGGTAGAGGGAAAAATGTTTAATGACCCGCTCAAGATCATTTATAGTAAGGATGAACAGAATAGGACCTAGATAGCTTCCATGTGGGCCACCAGAGGTTATCATGGATGAAAGCATACAAAGAGAGGCAAGGGGTTTTCTAGGCAAGAGGATATCGATTTCAAAAAATATGGGGTCAAAGCCTAGGGCAGCATTTTATTTCTCAAAAATTTAAATAAAACTGTTAAAACATTTAAATCTAAATACCTTTGAAACTCCATACACCGGAAATCTCTAGCATATCGTGAGATATAGTCACAATCAAATATTTTACAAATATTGATTTGACTTTGATGGGTACACAGTGCCCAGTTTATATAGGTAACGTAGGCAGCATACATCATTTTTACAGTCGCAGTAATTTAATCAACCCAACTTAAATTTTTGTCAAAGTACAAGTAATTTAATAAAGTGGGAAGTAGTACGTATTTACAATATTTCGACTGATAACAATAGCTTCGAGTTCAGTTAGAGCCATATTTCAGATTAATTCTAACCCTAGCAGATAGCTGAGATACAATTGAAGATCGTCGGCATATAATTGCAATTTGCAATTACTTAAAACAGACGTTAAGTCATTGCTAAAATGACTAAATAAATAGCGGCCCAATTATCGAACTCTGAGGAACACCCGCCTTGCACTCAAGAGATTCAGACAAGAGAAATACGTTACAAGTTCAGAATACCATCTGGAAGTGTTGAGATATTTTGGAGGTTTGAGAAATGCAGTGTCCAGTTTAAAGACGAAGCTTTTGGTGCTGTCATTCAACACGTCACGTGATTTACGTTCGAGTTGAATGTAGACAAAACAATGTTCAGGGTTAACCGAAAATATTCGTCGTTCGTGTCTAAAAATCAGTGCTTTTCGTAGGATATGTGGGTTGTGCGGTGGTAGACACCCGTGTGGGTAGATGTTTTTCTTCGAATTCAAGCCACTGATGGAGTGAGGGAGTTCAGAAACATAATTACGTTGCTTTGCGAAACATTTATTACGCAAATTAAGGCTTCCCAAAAGCTTATAACGTAAATAGTTAGAAACCAATAAGCGTTATGTCGATGAATTTTTTCATAGATTTGGAACTAAAATTTTTGCCACAGCCACTTTTATGTGATGGAATACAATCAGATCAGTTTCAGGGACCGGCACAGCGTGGCAGGCAAAATGGCATATGCGGTGTTTAGGAGATTGACGCCTCCTTAGTTAACAAATAACCGGCCAAACAATGCTGAGGTTCCATTATTCGGGCAAACTTGAACTTATACCGAGTTTCCTTTTCACTTTATTGAACTTTAATTTACTTCACTTTTGGATCGGCGGACAGAACTTATGACGTTCTTAGTAAATAATAGCTATATTGTTTACTCTGTCAGAGGCATATTAAGAGTAAGTTAATTATCACACAGGCCTAAGTGCGAGCGTGTCATTATAAAATATTGCATGTCTACCAATTTTGTGTTGTAATACCAAACGGTACGTTTCTGTTTTTAAGAAAAGGAAGTATTTTTCCATAAATGTATACATATTTTTTTTATAGTAAGTCCGCAAAACGTATTACAACAGTCTTGTGCTCAGCTTCATATTGACATCCTCCTGCACACAATAATTGTGGTCAATTCATTTGGTTATCATTGTTCAATAAATAGGTGCGCAACATTCTACCAAGCGACATTATATCTCCCACATTTCGGTTGATTGCATTCGAAAACCAATTCCTGATGAAGGTATTATAGCTCCGATCCAATGGTATAGGAGTTGGTCACCACTCATCAATGACGAAATGCCAACGCTTCCAAGTTGCAGTCGAATGAAGCCACAGCCCCTATACGGTGTCAACTTGGAACGAAGTTCCAACATCAGATCAATGGTCACATGTGACCCTATTTACGATATCATCGCACCTCCTTGTTGTTTATATGGCAAACAGTATATTCAGCCTCCACTCACCACTCCCCCCGGCCAATTAGATCAACTGATGGCGTGGGATTTCACTACCTAGTCGACGAGACAGATAAACCACAATATCTGTTCAATGGAGCGATTGATCCGCGAACGCTCGTAGAGTCGCACTTTAAACAAAACAAAAAAATGGTAGCAATTGAAGCAGAACTGCTGGGCGTGCTTACCATTCGAATGGCAACGATGGATTTGAATCGGGATGCGACTGGCTGTGGTAAGTGATGAATCGAGGGATGGTTCGAATGCTCTGTTCGATATCTTAAGAGAAGCATTAGTGTATGACGATAAAGACGTTTTGAGTGGGAAGAACTAAATCATCGTCTAGTATATGTAAGACTGCTATCTATTATTCTTACTTCAGAGGAACACTTCAAGTGGCTTTGCCAAGTGCGGACTTCATCCTAAGATATTGTTCCAGTGTACTCTTTAGGTAATTAATTCTGTTGTCAGAAATTTGAAATAATCAGGCAAGAAGTCCTACTGAGATTACGCGCAGGACTTGATGAAATTAAAATCAAATACGACCTCAAAGTTCACCTCAAAATTGTCAGTGTCATCCCAGCCGTTGATTAGGTAGCCACTCGAAATATTACGAAATATTTCCGTTACCAGTTGGATGGTTTCACAATTATTCAGCAGAGTCCTTTTCAAACTGAACCACATTGGCCTTGTCGTGTGCACTCAAAAATTAAGTCCAGTAATATCCACTGAGACATACTTCATACCAAAAGTACCCTTAGCGTTTCCGACCTAAATTAAATAAAAGAAATATATTATAAGGACACTATAAAGGTGCTACTCAAACATTCCCTAAAAAGTGTGCGACTGCAAATCCTTGCAATTACAAAGCCAGCGGTGCATCAATGCGGGAAGTTAAAGCTTTCTCTTTTTTGTTTTTTGTGAAATGATGAATATTTTTTGTTTTTTGTTTTGGTTGAGTTTATCTTTGCAGTCAGTGTCCAGTGCCATTGCCGGACACAGATTGCCTAAAAGCGACGTTGCGAATCATCGTGCGATAATCTGTACGGTGCCCCATCCAACCGGATGCCCGTTTCAATGGATGCTATTGTCCGGAAGGTACGCTGCGTCGGGATGATACGTGAATATAATTTAAGGGCTGCGTATTTGCCATGGCGAATTGCTTGCAACAGCCAAATATCTTACATACCTACGAACGTATTTGCTGTCAAGCGATATTGACATGACCGGTGGGCAGATGGATGGTTGTTTTGGTGAAGCGAAAATAGTTCAACGGAAGGAAGGACTTTTTCCAGCAACACATCATTCAACTCGTATCATATTATCATTTAAATAACCATCGCTCTTCAGCCGCCTTTCCAATTTAAAAGTCATAAACCAGCAGCACCATCCTTCGCTTTGGCATTGCTTCAACGGCAGCACAGAGCCTAACATCTTGGATCATTATTTAAGAATAAACATAAAGTTAACATTTTGTGAACAAATTTCTTCCACATTGCAGGAACTATGAACAACTAAACCTGGCTACCAACCAATGGTAACACAATTGCAACTTTGGAATACCCAAGGATTCAATGGGTATTATATCCTTGGCAGGCAAATTTTACGAAACATGAAGCATATCTAACATACAATAGAAAGAGAGAAAGGGAGACAAAGTGAGATAGTCCTTAAGGGTAGCCATATGACTAGGACGACCCTTGCCGAAAAAGTTGTCATGTATAGATTTAAACAGACCGTAAATAGCCTGATAATGCTTCCTTCAATTTATTTCAATATTTGCCCACAAACACACACAACTGCTGGGGAGGAAATAAACCATTTTCGGTTAGCCAACTGGTTGGCAACGGAACAAAACCCCAGTTCGAAAATGTTGGGTACAGCACAGAAGGCAGAAGCTACCATAGCTAGAGCAGAGGCATACAGGATTAAACGCAAAAACTTTACTTGCTGCTGCTGCATGCCATTCTCATTCAACATGCATGCGCTACTTATTGGTGTTTGCCGGGTGTAAATTGAATGTATACATTTTTCGTTGCCCAAATTTATTACGTTACGTTATTTCGTACAAGAGTGTAAGTGGAAGAAATTGCTGATTCATACGAGGATGATGATGATGGCACACTTGTTGGTGGAAATTAAGCTTAATGAGTGAAACAGTTTGTGTTACCTGCTTATGCTCGTTGGAGAATTATTGTAACAAAAAAGAATTAACAACAACCATAGGAAGAATAAATATATCTTGAAAGCAAACCACGGCATGTTTTCTGAACCGACTTAATAAAAGCTAATAGAGTATAAATAAGTTCAAAACTAAAACTTAACTAAGTTTTAAGAACTCAGATTGATAAAGAAGATCGAGTTTTGGGCGGGAAGTACTGCAGTGAAAATCGAACATGGTGACGTTTAAGTTAACTTTCAGCAGCAAACGGGATATTGGTTCGTTAGAGCCGTAAGAAGGGTAGTGTGATGCCAGATAAAAGAGACGAGAACAACCAACATTTCGAGGGTTAGAGTTGAAGGAAATCGAGTTTTACAGAGACGCACAATTAAGAGAAGCAGAATGAATACGATGTCAGCTTTATCTCTACGTTCTTACAGGTTATTCAAAAGTAAATGAGTTTTAGGCTGTTAATATAAGGAAGCAATATAAATGGGTCCCTCCAAGGAAGACCTCAAGAGCGAATTAACGAAATGTTGTCGACGTTCAATGCTTTCAATTCTGGATACGTGAACTCGCTGGAAGGAAGACCACGCTTGACTAGCGTACTTAAATAGGCAATTTTTTTCAAAGGATCAGATTCAGACACATAACATTAATGTACTTAGTTTTTCTTCCTTTCGAAGGAAGATGTTCGGCACTCACCGTGTCAGGCCCGAAAATCCGCCACCTGATGAGAGCAACGGCCGGACAAAAGAAGAGAAAGTATTCTGCTGTATCATCATCCATACCCTGCTTACGGTGAGGAGGATGGAGGACACAGGTAGTGGTGTCGCTTAAGCCCAACGCATTTAAGTGTTTAGCAAAAGCTTTGTGGCCCGAAAGAACGCCTGCGAGCATCCTACAGGCGAAAAGATTCAGACTTTTTCCAAAAGTCCGCGCGCAATTGCTTGCTCTGTCTGTATCGATCGCAGTCGGCCACCGAAACTTGTGTTCCCGAGAAACTCAAGCATTAGTGGAAGACATGACAACAGATGCAGGTACACCCAACGCAGGTTAGAGTCCTGAAAAAAGTTCTTCTGAACCTTGCCTGGCTAGCTCATCCGAGATGAGCATTTCCCTGGATGCCAGTGTGACCTGGGACCCAGACAGTATTCACTGTATTCAGCCCTCCGATCAAATTCAGATAAATTCCAGCACTAACTTAGACGAGGTAAGAATGTTTAGCTGGGCTTTTAACGAAAGGCGATTGGTATAGCGCTCTGGTGACGTATGGGTAAGAGAATTCTTAGGACCACCTTTTAATAAAACCTAGTGATTATCTCATTAATATGAGAATGAAATTTTATTCCTTGTCATACAAAGTGCTAAGGTCGCGAAGTGTATAAGGTATGCCAAGGTATAACGATAGACCAAATAGGAAAACTATCATGATTTTAGAGGCTAGAGTCTTCCTGTAAGGAAATTAGCTTAACAAATTTCGTATCATTGGCATATAGGGACCGGGAGAAGTGTTTGATTACCTTTCCTAAATCGTTTATAGCAAGACAAAGATAAGGACGGAGATAACTGAAGTGCTAGCTTCCGCTTCTTTATTTTCTAGGATTTCAAGAACAGACACCGAAACAAATAAAACACTGTGTATATTCCAAAAAAAAAATTAGTGGCAACCGCCTATATATTTTGAACTCATTCTACAGTTATGCAATTTTTACATGTCGGTAGTTGTTTTAAAGGCAAACAAAGATCTATATAAAACAAATTGTATTTTCCTCGACAAAGGACGTTTTCATTCGGTCAAAATTCCTACAATTTAAAATTTTCCAAAATTTCCATTATTCTTTGCAAAAAGTATTGAAGTCACTCCAAAAATATAAATGTTATAGAATAGCCAAGTTCTCTTATACAAAAATCGCTATTGCCCTACAAGTCAGACCCACAAAAAGGAATAAGATCTAAAAATGAACGCCAAGTTTTTACTGTAATTATTAGAAATTTCAAAAATAGTATTTGTACTTCTATACTCGGCAAGTTTTAAAATTTGAAGTTTTGAAGAGATATAAACACATGTATAGAGCTCCAATTCTTACGATTTTAAAAACTTGACAAGTATAGAAATATAAATACTGTTTTTGGAATTTCTAATAATTACAAGAGTCCGCACTAAATGTTCCGCTTGTCCAGTTGCATCATTTCCTTAGCCTAGATGCCTTAGAAGGACAGTTGCCTTGCCATACTCCCGCTTTGTATCGGATGCAGCTTTTTGGCAGACGACTCATCGCGCTACCAATTTATCGATTTGTTGAACCGCGCCTGGGAATTAGACATATTTACATATTGTCGTGCCAGTTCCCCTCATATAGATAATTGTTACAGCAAACTTCATTTCGTCCTCGTTCTGTGGCAGCTTAGTTGTCCGTACATGTTTTGTTATTAGCAGCAACTAACTTGCATTTGCCTATAGCATCATCAGCAATTAAAGTAGCTGATCTCAGTTCTTCACAAGAGCATTCAGCATCATTGATGGCACACGCCTTCTACCTTGGCATCGGCAGGCATTATAACGCGTTAGCATTCCCATGCTTAGTGGTTGGTCGGGACTTAATTACATAATAATAGGCTATAAGCATCAGAGCCCAGCCATAGGCTATAAGCTCAGGCGGCATATTGTCATTACCAGAATTAAATAATGTTGTTAAGGGCTTTTTCTGGGAACTTGATTTTTACAAGGTCTTAAGAATTGAAAAGAAAACATAACTAACTAAAAGATTAGGCATAAACGGTCCATACCGGACCTAAAGCCTAGCTTCTCCAACAGGTGGAGCAGCAAATAAAACCTTTAAGTTGGTACGAGCCGGGATTTAAACCAGCGACCCCTCGCTTAGTGATCCGACGCACTTAACCACTAAGCCACTGCAAACACTTAAGCGCACTACAAAGTAGTAATGGAAATCAAGCCCCATTATTGGACCTTGAAAACATTCTCAACAGGCTATTCTTGGAAAAATAATTTGCGAACAAGAAATTACCTGCCGGAATGCGAATTTAACAGGGCACGCATAGGTTCTAAGTAGTTACTTAAGCTCAGAGGTAGTTTCTGAAAACTTTCTGCGCACTTTCACTTCCAAAAATATTATCCTGCATATTTCGTAATGAAGAAGAACTTAAGCATAATCCTCAGCTTGCATTCCAATGCATATCCTTTTATTTCAAGCGTCCTGCTGACGAGTCTATCGGATAGCCAATATTCGACCTTAAAGCTTGCGTTGCGAACAAAATACGGAAAAGTCTCCACTCCAATAACAGGTGGGACTGACTTCTAACGGATCCCAGAAATTACGCCAAGTAGTGATTTGGAGAAAAGACCAAAAAAATGCGAAAAATTAAAAAGGAAATTAAACCAAATTTTATGAAAAGTAGATAAAAAGTTATATGGAATTAAATATCCTGCACCGATAGGGTTTCTGTGAGATAAAACTTTTTGGCGTATTTCCTTTTCAATTTGGAAAAAAACTAACTAATTTTTTTCCCTAGGGGTCTTTAATTATTTTTGCGTAATTTCAGGCAGCATTCATAAATATTTATCTTCGTTTACTGCAAAGCAAAGAGCACATGGGTTGAACGCTTCGCGGGAATAAGCGTTTTTAACTATCTATTTCGCATTCGGCGGAGTAAATTTTAGTTTAAAAGTCTGTCTGTTGAGTTGGCCGGTTCCACCACAAAAAATACACAGTCCTCACGGCTTCCGATCACTCATCACTTATTCTTTTGATTGATTTGCAAATATTTCGCACAGGTCTAGTTAAAAATTATCACAAATTATCAAGTTCTTCACTATTTACGAAAGTTCGCAAAACACAAACGGACGAATTTTAAAGTTCACAACTTCGAATATGGAAATAACACTGAGAAAGAAAAAGGTTTTAATTTTTTTAAGGTGAAACTCATGGGTACCTTAAAAGAATATACAGTGGTGGTCACGAAAATAGAGCCACACTACGTGATGCATAATATCCTTCCAGAAAATACTTAAGACGCCCTAAAAACAAAGAATTTTCTTCAATGTATTCCAAAAAAAACATTGAAACATGGGCCTCATTTCCTTGATATGGTGTTGGTCCAATATAGTGGATAAAACAAAATATGGACCAACACGAAAATGTTAGTATTCTTGGCAACGTTATGGTGCCGTTTTCCGAGGATCATTTGCCCTTAAGAAGGATATTCCAACAGGATAATGAACCAAAGCATACCTCAGAGAAGGCCAAACAATTTCTCCAGGACCATAACGTGACAGTGTTACCTTGGCCAGCTCAATCACCGGACCTAAATAAAATTGAGAATTTATGAAAGGAACTTAAAACGGCAGTAGGTAAGCACCAAGTCAAAAACACAACAGAATTGTCAGAAACTGTGCAGAAGGAATGATCATCCAGCGATACCAAGCTCTCATTACTTCAATGCCGAAACGCTGTGAATCTGTAATTAGAAATAATGGACATGCAACTAAGTATTAATTCTCACAGCTTAAATGACATAATATTTTTAATGTTTCTACCATGTTTTGCGAGTTTTGAAACAAAGAAGGAAAGTGGCTCTATTTTTGTTAATTTTTTTCTTTACATTATTTTTTCGTAAATAATTAACATTCTGTTTAAGCACCAATGAAATATACTATGCTTTAGTTACAACTATGTTCTTAATTTATGTTCTTAAATAGTATTTTATGGAAGGATATTATGCATCACATAGTGTGGCTCTATATTTCGATGGTCCGGAAGAAAAACGTCATAAGTCGAAATAAACGTGTTTTAAGATATTTATACCATTCTTTATGAAAAACAAAACTCTATTCGCTAGAAAAATTACACAAGTCTAGTTTACGTTGAGACCACTAAAAAGCAGAAATGTCATTTGTCATTTACCGGCAAGTGTTCACGCTACGACAAGAAAAGTGACACATTCAAAAATATGGCGTTTTTCGTGTTAACAAATTCCCAATATGTAACACGCCATGTTCGATGTTTGGACACAATTTGAGTTATGCCATTTTTCTTGATAGGAATGAAAGTGATTATTAATTTACGTAGTGCTGCTTTTTGAATTGTGACTCTTTCCTTGACAAGATCTGGCAATTTACGTGACTCAGTATGTATTTTGTTTGAGTTGTGACTTGTGACACCTTTCTTGTTCGACGTTCAAGTTCAAATCTTTTTAGGAAGCAATCGAGCAAAATTTATTCTGCGTTTAGCAAGAAACAACTTACGCTGGGGTGTACAAGCCACGTCTACATGCCCAGCAACCATGCTATCTCTTCAAAACTGTCAGAAAACCAAGGTATGTACAAATAATGCAATTTGATCGATCTTGTAATTTTACACCGAAAAAGAACCAGTGTGAACTGTGTTCGGCGTACGATAACGCAAGTGCTTCGGAAAAAGAAAAAATGCAAGAACAATACGAGCAACATCTACTTCAAAAGAACCTTTCGCGTCTTGAGAAAGATAACGACAAGAAGAGCAGTGCTGAAGTAGCAGTATATGACATGCTAGCGGTCCTTCCCTGTCCCATTGGACAGACCACATCATTTTACTACGTGAGCAAACTTGCAGTTTACAACTTTACTATTTACGAATGACGTATTATGCTATGTTTGGAATGAAGCAGAAGCGAACAGAGGAGCAAATGAAATTGGAAGCTGCGTTTTTAAATATTTGGAGAAAGTCAATGAAAAACCGGAAGAAACGGACGTAATTTTTTACAGCGATAACTGTGCAGGCCAACAAAAAAATCAATTCTTTTTTAAACCTTTACGCTTTTTCCGTAAAGAACTTAAAGCAAATAAGGAGTATTCAGCACAAATTTTTAATAAGCGGGCATACACAGAATGAGGGTGACAGTGCGCACGCGGTTATTGAGAGCCAGCTATTGAAGGCGCGAAAGGCGGGCCCAATTTTTTTGCCAGAGCAATATTATGCACACATAAGAACGGCAAAAAAAAAACGGGAATCCTTATGTTGTTGAAGAGATGTGCCACAGTAATTTTTATGATTTTAAACAGCTTGCAAGTGACCAAGCTATTAAAATAAAGTTTTCTCTAAAAGATATAAAAATCATAAAAATCGAAAAAAGCAAACCTGATATCATTTCATACAAGATGTCATTCGGACAAACTGATTTCGAAGAAATGGACGTAAGCACAAGGAAGAAAAGTTTGAAAAAACCGGTAACGCTTAAGAAAGCCTATGGGAAAAAAGTGGGGATTACCGAGAAAAAGAAAAATTGACTGCTTTCATTAATTTCGAAAAAATGTGCTCCTGAAACGTATTCCGAATTCTATAAAAATTTGTAAGAGTTTTAAAAAAAAATTTCTTTAAACGTATTCCAAATTGGAAAAAAATGTATTAACTTTTAAAAAATAAACTTTTTTACCCTTACAGAACTGTGTTTACCTTTAATTTGAACGCCGAATTTAAAAAACTCAACAGAAAAATTTAGAAAAACCTCAAAAGTCAAAGTCTCCTAACTAATTATTTTTTTATTATTGATAAATTTAATTTCTTAGATAGCTGCATCAAAATCACTTTTTTAATGAATCACAGATAATACAAAAACATCAAGGTGGAGAGTTAACAGGACGTTAAATGACTCTCCTGAAAAATGTGACCTTTTGATTTGTGACGTTTTTCTTCTGGATCATCGATTTGTGACCACCACTGTATGTATGTTAAATATCCAGTAATATTCATTTGTGATCTTAAGAATTTGCCATTCCACCAGCGTTACCTTCGCGTACCACCATTTGAGAACTGTCGCTGTCGACAAAATTCCTTATATTGAAAATTCGATTATACTCGCTTTGGTAGAAGCGTTAATAAAACAACCTAATTGTTGCCTTGTATTAAAAATGCATACCGAAGTAACACTTCATTTGAATGACAAAAGATTAATTAAAATCGTATTAACGCTTACCTGTGGAAAAGTGTTTTCTCTAATTAAATAATAATTACATAGTTTATTAATTATTAATTACAACTAGAATCTGTACCATGTGTTACATATTTCTCAATCCACTAAGCGGCAACTTACCCTTTATTTTTTTTTTAAACGGATTAGTTTGTTGAAAACTTACCTTACAATCGGTCCGCAATGTTCGTGGAGAAGAGCAATAATCTATTTCAAATTCATCGATTCATCTGGAATTTTGTCGGGATAATGTTTTCGAAAACAACTCGTTCCTCGTGGTACCTCGTTTGGTCGATCATCTTCAACACTGTTGTCACCCTACTCTATCCAACTCATCTGATATTTGGTGTATTCGAAGTTCAGTCAACAGCTGATGTTTTTAAATTTCTTGCAATATTTTTCTCATGTCTCTCATGTTCAATTAAATTGGTCGTAATTTGGTATCACATGAGCGATTTCCATCGCATGGAAAGCATTTTCGATATTTTAGACAATCGCATTCATACCAACGAAGAGAAGGTGTACTTCAAAGATGTGCGCCAGAATTGTAAGACAATTCTGCGAATTTTCGGAGCAGTTTACATTGGTGCAGCGATATTCTCGGAGCTGGCAATTATGATTGAAAAGGAAAAGCATTTGTTGTATCCCGGGTGGTTTCCCATCGACTGGAGAGCGTCTAACCGGAATTTTTGGATCACAAACATGTACCAGTTTATTGGGGTGACATTGCAAATTGCCTGCAATTACTGCAGTGATACGTTGCCACCGATCTCCCTCGCAATGCTGTGTGGACATGTGAAGTTGCTTGCTTTGAGGGTATCAAAATTGGGCATGGATCCTCGAAAGGGGCACAAGGAGAATAATTTGGAACTAAAGCTTTGTATCAAAGATCATGAGAACTTGATTGAGTAGGTTTTTGTTTTGAGATTCTATTTTAAATAAATTTCACGTACTTGTAGATTGTTTTACTGCATGCAGAGGATGCTGTCGAAGGGAACTTTCTTTCAGATGTTCGTAACCAGCGCGAATTTGTGCTGCACAATAATTTACTGCGTTTTCTTCGCCGATAACATCTTGGCGTACGTTTATTATATTGTTTATGGAATTTCGTTGGCCCTGGAGATATTTCCATGCTGCTACTATGGAAGTGAGTTCGAAGCACAGTTTAAAGATCTGGCATATGCAATATTTTCCAGCAATTGGGTGGATCAGGACAGAGAATTTAAGAAGAACATTATTCTATTCTCCGAACGTTGCTTTCAGTCGACTACATTCGATTGTATGGGTCTTTTTCGAATACATTTGGACTCTTTTTATGTGACAATGAAGAGTGCTTACTCTTTGTTCGCTGTTATATTGCAAGCTAAGTAGATTCGTGGTTTTGGTGTTAGGTTATATGCAGGTTTAAAAAGTTCACACTTTCGTAGCTACCCATTGAAAACACTCACTCCGTTTAATTCTTTTAATGGATTCAATATCCACTTGATAATAAAGTATTTTCTGCAACATAGGGTTTGTTTTATTTATCCATTAAGCGTTGTGTTAACACCCAAATCTGTCCCCCAATGACAACCAATCAAACTTACTCGGGTATGCACAAGTAATTCAAAAAATGTGAGTAGATAGCAAACCCAATACATTACGAATGTATAGGACTTGACCGCTTTTGACCAAAAGGTCAGAAAGAAGCACCAATCAAATATCCTTGGATGATGCTCAACGCGAAATTGTACCTGGCGAAAATGTAACAATCGATGTACAATTACATCCGTTCAGTGGCCGTAATCGATTTACTCAGTACCGTCTAAACCTTCCAAGTATCGCATAAGAATTTAGTTGACATGCTGACCCATCGTATCCGCTGAAAGGGATACTGAGTTAACTGACAAATTCTTTACTAGTTTCAACTTAGGACAGACATTGCCGATTCTGGGGACGATGGAAAAGAAACGAAAATTCATATCACCCGACTGTAGAATGCCACATTTTCTCTCCACTGTTACTGCATGATTCACCTGCTGAGTTCGCAGATTTGACCCCAAATAAAACTAAGCCGGACCCCCAGTTTCAAAAAAAATCACTGAGAACAATCAAATGCTGGTGTTGTTACATTTTGTGTGATCCCGCGACTTTTAGACCAGCAACTCTTCTTTACTCAACACTAGCAGCTTATTCAATCATTGTGTGTGCGGGACCTACAGCCTACTGCCGATTTCGAATAGAAAACTTTTTGAGAAGCTTCTCAAAATAGTTCTTTTTTTTTTTGCATATTTGTCAGACTTTCGAAAAAGGTGGAGCAGCAAATAATATATAGTCGTTCGGATTTGTACCTTGGACTTAGTAGCACAAATAACTGAACCACTAAGTCACTGTACCGACATATCTTAAAAGTGAAGACAATAAAATGGATAAAATTCTGGGGTGAATATGGCTTTCAACACTATTTGAAACGCCATTGGCAATGTTTTATATTTATGTGGGATGTGGACGTTAGGCACTTAGATTATATTATTAAAAGAATAATCCACTTCTAAAATAAAAAAATTACCAACAGACATCGACAATTTCTCGAAGATCTAAGCAAATAATTTGCTACTACTGCACTTGCAGCAAATTTCTTAGGTTTTTCTTACATTTAAGTTTTGCCTCTTAAAGAGATCCTTCTGCTCCTAAAAGCAAAGCTTTTTCATTGTATTTTTTTGTACTTTACATTGTTTTATGCATTATGGCGGTATATTGGATGTTTTCAGAATTTTATTCCCACCACTGGAATATAGTATTACTTTTATTTCTCATAATAGATATACTTTATTTTCATATTTACAAGGTTTCTCAGAAGCTCGTTGTAGTTTTAATTAATTAAAATATTTCGCTTTAAATTCATAAAATATACCGCGGTATGCGGATGTTGACACAAGGGTTAAATCTTCGCAAAGATTCAAATGTTGTTCTTTATATTTGCCTTATTTTGCCACATAAGATTAGTTACAGTTTCTATTCAATAGGAATAGACGGGTGTTTCTGGTCAATTTGTTGCAGTAATACTTTAAAATTTACGTATCGGACGTACACAACACATGTGACGCTCCGACTGTGGTAAACAGTCACTCTGGTACTAATGTACCAGATACTAACAAATTCCAATCCTGAAGACGTGAAAATTCTAAGTAATTTAATTTTACCATAAATTTTATTTGTGTAAAGTTCATGAATAAATGGGATTTTTAAAATCAGCTCGCGACAAGCAAAAATCAATTTCGTCGCAAAAATCATTAAATATGCTTATGCACCTCGTAATTGGCTCATTATTACCATAATTGGTTCTGTGCCTCTCTGTATTAAAATAAGCTTCTTACCCGCAGTGACCTTTGGGAAGCATATATATTTAAAAGAAAATCAACTTTGTTGAATTGATATCTATATCGCGTCTAAAACTTAAGGTTTAAAAACCAACTTAAATGCCATCAAACATATTTAATTTACGAACCGCGTACCAAATTACAGAAGATTACTCTAAATAAGGTCTGACTAACGAGCGATAAATAATGTTTAATATTTATTTATTGCACGAAAGTATTTACTATCACGTTTAAGGAAGCCCAAAATGAATTAAACTTGGCAATTTCATAATCATAATGCAAAAAGAAACTTAACCTATTGTGAAATATGACACCAAAATCATCCACTTCATCATAACGTTCAAGTCTAAGATAATTTATAAAATAATTAGGCAAAATTGAAGTACTAATACTTTATGCTGGAAAAACTTTATATTTAGAAATTTTAAGTTCCAAAGTATTACGTATTGCACCACTGCGACGATCTATTAATGTGAATGCAATCGGTATCATTATTTATCCGAAGAAATAATTTTAAATCAAATGACTGCCCTGTGAAACACCAAAAGTAACTTCTATCAGGCGAAAAGTCAAACCATGGACTTTACCCATTTGCCTTCTATTAGTCAGGTACTAATTAAATAAAATATCTTAGAAGTTGATTACATCAACTTGTAATCGTTTTAAATATATATTTAGTCAATAATTAATTAGTAGCCCATGATCTACCACGAACAAAGCCATGCTATTTAAAACAATTCCTTTTAAGGGGTTACATGCGTTTATTCGGGGGAAAAAAAGTATATTTTCAACAACAAAGAATAAAATATTTTTTTCAAAGTTTTGACTGTCTTAAAGATATACATTTGAAAAAGAATTTCTGAAATTTTCAAAGGAAAATAAAAAATGAAAAAAATGAAATGAAAAAAACTCCGTCATTGTGACGTCATTTACGGTGATCCCTCAGAAAAAAGGTACGTCGGCTTTCACAGAATTATCAGAAGTGAAAAAAAATCCTTGTTTTAATTAAGACCATAAACTAGAATTTGGACGCAGGGGAAAAAAACAAAGTGAAAATTGGATATTTGGCAGACCTTTTTACAAAAAAATGCTAATTTTGGTAAAATTTGCTCAACATTTTTTTTTGAAATCGTCGTGATTGAAAAAAGAAATCCTTCGTCCAAGAGCTCGTGAATTGTATCTCGAAGACCTGTGTAAAATTCTATCAAGTCGGTTGAATTGTTTTCAAAAACATTGAAAACACAGTTTCGAGAAAAGCGCGAAAAAATTTGGATAACCTCAAATAAACCTCGTTATTCAATTGAGTCCGCACATTCCCAAGGCTGTATCTCCGAAACTTTCATTCGGAATGACCTTAAAATTAAGGATAATACTCTCGAGATGTTGTAGAAATTAAAAAGAAAATAAAAAAAATTAGATTTTTTGAATCTGTGAAATCCAAGAACTTAAAGCGAAACTCTTTTTCGCTTAAAAATACTTTCCGCCGATAGTTTTTTACTTTTTGCCTTAAAAACAAATGTGACACAAATATTGTGACAGATCATCAGAATATTTTATGTTCATCTTGGTTTTGTTGTTGAATCCGAAAGTTTTTGTGAGACAGAAGTAACAATCGGTTGCATGATAATTCGGTTCTCTCCACAGACTCCAAATTTTAAGGATTTTTTTTGACACTGCTTCTGCAATTTTCACCTATTTGCTATAATTGTTTTTTAAATTTTGAATGTATGCGCGTGCTTTACTGCTTCTGTAATTGGTCTTTTGTTCTTTGTTTTATGAAATGATTTTTCCACAAACAAAAATATATTCTGAAATTTTATATGGCAGTAGTTATTTTTAGGGCAAACAAGGATCTATAAAACAAATCATATTTTCCCCGAAAATGGGGGCAGCTCTAAAATTATAGCTTATGCTATAGCTAGAACGGATTTTTGTAGTAAAGATTTTTATGTAATAGTTCATAAGATCGCAGACGAAGTGAATGATATCTGCAAAAAGCCAACTACCCATATTTGTGTTGGCTAAGAAAGGTAGCTTCATATTTCACTGTATGTGTAGAATTAGGCTTAAGAAATTCTGATGGGTATTGTGGTTGAAATAGTTTAAGGGAGGAATGCAACTAGCTTATAGGTTTCACCACTTTTTAATTCTGTCAAGTAGCTGCAAATATGTGGACGGACCAGCTTTCCACGTTTAGTTAAATTGCACCGGGTAATTCCTTTGTGGGAACACCAGGCTCTCCAGAAAGTGTGAAGAGCATACCAAGAAGAGAGCTGTGAAGTGGAGCTGTTGCCAGCGGATTAGTGACCGCCGTCGCATATGTGTTATTTTAATATCGTATTAGTGATTAAATACCCATCTAGTTGAAAAAGTATTAAGCTGTTGTTTACTTTAAGATGCGATTGCGTTTACCCCTGGTAGTACGTCTTTAATTCCTAACACATTTATTCAATTTTACCTAAAATTAATCACAACTTCTAGAAGAAGTGCATCTCGTTGTATCCGCCAACAATAACCATTTAAAGCAAATTTCTTTCCTCACTCATAAACCTTTTTTTTTATTTTTATTTGATAAACAAACCAAAGTCATCTCTACATATCTCAATACAACCACCATTCCATAATTTTCATATTTGGGACAAAGTAATAACAATTTCTTTTTTTCTTGCAATTTATTCCATCGATAGTAAATAGTTATACTGATATTAAAATCATTCAGTTGGAAAAATATAAATAAAATTCACGCCACTAAAAACCATGAACTGGAATTACAATTTCTTGCAAGAGGTTGCTGTTTACATAACAAAAAAACCTTCACCCACATTTAAGTAGAAACAGAAATCCTGTGGTAGAGATATAATAGGTCGGTCTCCGAACTGCGACTCCTACCCGCTCTTTTTGAAACTGAGTGCAAATTTCTATAAACACACACATGTTGCATTAAATTGTATATAGCTACTTAAATCAGTAGGTGCATATCAAAGGTACCAACCTTTGCATATGCATAAAAGATGTAAAATGCATTCATGGTTCATATAAACGATGTTGCCTACAACAGATGCCGTAATATGTGGTAAGTGCAAAATCGATAAAAGATGTAAAACACAGACACAAATCTGTAAAGAAGAAATGCAAAAAACTAACAACAAACGAAATAGACAGCACATTGAAATCGAAAACACAGCTTTCGAGATATGTGCAAAATTGAATTTGCCAGTCAAAACTCGAAGATGTGAGGTGTTGTTATCTCAAACAATATTGGCAAAGCATCAAAAGTGGTTCTATTGTTTTTCTTCTTATTTTAGTTTTTGAATAGGTATTTTGAGGTTTCTTTGATTCTTTACATCGATAAATAATTGAAAACAGAATTTATTTGCGGGGAAACCTTTCTATGTTTTGAGGTGTTTAATTGAATAGAATGGAGAAGGAGGAGAATCTGAGAAGAATTCACGCTTCAATACAAATATCCAAGAGGGCAAATGGCTTTTAAAAATTTGAAAACAGGGTACATATTAACGATAATGAAGGGGTGCGTCAAGCGGTCGACTGAATATAAACAAAACATGCTAGACACCTTATTGCGTAGTTTCACAAAAGTGCAAACTAGCACTAATTCGGAATATAGGCATTAAGGTATAAAACAAAAACAAAAATTAAAAAAACCAACATATTACGTGTTTCATTTTCATTTTTAAGAAATGTCTGACAGTGAATTGTAAGTGGAAACTGGGATCGCGACAGTTCTTGTAGTTTCATATATACCCCTATCCTAAGGGTATATTAATTTTGACACATAGTTTGTAACAGCCCTTATATACTTTATACATATATTTATGATCAGCATCAAAAATATAAGACTTTTTAGCAATGCCCGTCCGTCCGTACGCAATTTTTTGGCCTTTAAAAATATACGCTTCGAAGGTGAAATTTGGAAGCTGAAATTTGGATGACTATAGAGAAGTCCAAAAAAGTGGTTCCGCGAATGCTGTCCGTCGGCTCTCTGTTTGTCTGTCCGGGCGCCGTGCCGTATGGCGAAACGGTACAACGGATTTGCTTCAATGTTCGTAAATAAGGTTTTTTGGGTTACATATCGGGGCATCTTCTTATTTTTTGCTTCTTCGTTTTAAATAACGGTACCTGCCATACAAGTTTTTTGGTGAAAATCACTCATCACTGTTTTACTAGAAAATGAATCAAATGATTTTGGTGTTTTTTTTTTTTGCACTGTGGATATTTATAATTTATAAAGCGAGAAATACCTCGAAAACTAATAAAAGAAACTTGAAAATAATTTACAGTTTTTTCTATACTATAAACTCAAACAAATCTGCATACTTAATTTTTTTTTTAATATAACGATTTTCTTAAATTTAAATTAAATTCGTTTTCTCAAAAACGGCTCTAACGAGTTTGATAAGTTTTTGTATTTCGAACAATTATGTTAAAAGTGTTCAATGTGCGAAATTACATTAAAGTCGTGCCGCTTTTGAGAAAATACATTTTTTTAAAACCTAAAAAAGTGATTTAAATAAATTTCTCACCATTACCTAATATTCGATTCATTTTGCGATTCAAAAACACATCTCATGTACCGAGAAAGTTTCGTATGACGCAGTGGTGCACTTTTTTTTATTTAGGAGGACGGTAGTATAATTCTTTTTAATTCTTTTTAATTTTTTCTCGATCGTTTCATGTTCATTGTTCAACATAAAAAGACGTTTGTACCTAATTTGGCACGTAAATTTCTAGTAAGGCACAACCTCTTTCGTTTTTTGTTTGCTATCATCTAAGTCGAATTCTTTTCAACTTTCAGTTTATTTTTTGTTGCACTTCGAAGTCAAGAGTTCATCATTTTTCTCCTCAAGGCTTTCGTTTAGTTCCGGAGTACAGATTTTAAAGCTCGTCGTATTAGGATTCCTTCTGGAGTGTGTATTCGAAAAATACCTCGTTGGTGGCGATTTGGATACCCTTTCACTACTTTTAAAAGGTCAAGCCTGTATAAGGCGGTGAATTTTGGTCCTTTTCCGACAGACATGAATCAAGTAAATTTTGTCCCCTACTCGAAGGTAACTACATTGAACTATTACATTTTTTTTTATTATCTATCGATCTATTAAAATATTGCAAGTGACATCCAAAAGAAAATACGACAAATGTATTTATAATAAATCGCTTCTGTCACTTCATAAATTCATTCAAACATTAGACGACCGATCACTGTTACACCATTTGACTTTTATAAATAGTTTGCCTGAGTTTGACAAAAATTTCATTCGAGGTTTCACATTAAAATCAAATCTATGCATAAGCATAAGCGACTGGCATATATCTGTGTATAAAAAGCATTCATATATCGGCAGCCATCGAATGTCGATTGCAGTTGATTGATGCATCTTGTCGACTATTGGTAATCGCAAATAGAAACCGCAAATCTGTGATTGGATTACAATGGCAGAATGATTAATTGTGCAATTGCGGAGCACATGCATACGCCAAGTAGGTATGCTGCCAACTTCCACCAGTCAATACCCTCGATCGCATGCCATTGTCAGCATAAATTCCAAATTGTATTCTCTAAATGCGATTTAATATCACCAATAATATTGAGCCCAAAGATACTTGCGAGAGCAATATGCATCTACTGACTTCATCGAGAAAAGGATTGCCGCAAATATTTGATGGAAACGTTGCAAAATTAGTTCCATACATTCAGCTTCGTGTGTGCATTTTACATATGTATATGAAAACTGTTATTATAGTCAAATTAATTGCAGCGATTATATTTATGTAGAAATTCAATCCATCAGGGAACGCGTCGGGAAAGTGACAAACAAATAATATCCGGTGTCGGAAATGCAAACCCATAAATAATTATTGCAGTGATATATTTGAACGCTCTGTTGCCAAAGTGGACACATTTATACCTATTTGTAGCTACAGGTCGAGCAATAATAATGAAAGTATTTCACGAGGTGTGAAATTCGGAATATTTACTAGCTTCGGCTGTGATTGAAAAACATATGGTAAAAGCGGTGGATGGTGTGGATTTATTGACAATTTAAAAATCCTTAAAAGTTGAACGTATGGATGTGTATGGTGAAATTCATTAAATGGTAAAAATTAGGAGGAACAATTTTATGTGGAGTCAGTGCTTGAATTGTATTGTATTTGTGGGGTCGCCCAAAGATGACAAGCACTCAGATCTAATGGTCCATTGTACTCCATCAAGGCTGCCCAGAATGACAACAGAACAACTAGTACACATCGGAGTTCGAGGTTCTTAAACTCCCACTGGTTTTGGCGAAGCGAAGGAGGTCAGCTCAATTTTATTTAAATCCTCTTCGTACAGGAAATGTTTGCCGAGGGTATTCAGTCTGGTTCTTGCAAAAGTGGGGAAGTCACAGATGAAGTGAGACGTAATTTAATCACCTTCCAGACAGCACTTGCACAGGCCCGAGCTTCTTACTCTGATCCTTTTGAGATGCTCGTTGAGAGGACTGAAACCATTGAAAAGGCAAATTAGGGCTTTCAAGTCACATCTGCTCAGTCCAAGCAGATATTTTGAGCTGCTAAGTTTGGGACAATCAATTAACATTTTTGAATGCCTGCATGATGATAAAAGCTGTAAAAGCGCTCACTAATTTTACTTCTGTGAACAGATGAGCAGCACCCTATGGTCGGTTGTGGGCCAACAAAGGCCGATAGCGAGATTTGCCTTGCCAGAGCATTAGCTCTTTCACTGCCCTGGATACCGGTGTGTCCGGGTACCCAGGTCTCTTCTACAATGGAGGTAACCGTAGAGCCGTAGCAGCCTTTAATAATAGCTTGGCTATCTGAGCAAATGTATAAGGTAATGCCCTTAATCTTCTCCTTAGAAGGATATTTGTAGCAGCTACATTCCTGGCGGTCAAGAAGGAGCACACGAAAACGGCGCAAACCCTGTAGCCAGGTAAATCATCCTAGTGATCCTTAGTAAGATGTCTTTTGAGAGCATTACATCTTGGCTACCAAACAACACCGCCATACATGAGGTAAGGTCTAACAATGCACGTGCTTATCCAGTGAACAAGCTTGGCTCCAGGTTCTATTGAACATACTGCGCAACTGCCAGAGAATGTTTGTGGGCTTAGAGTTTTCGTAAGTTACTTCCGCTGACAACTATACAGACATCGTCATCGTATCCGATTGTAGAATGGTCCTCTCTGTCAAGCCTTCTGTATAGGGAGTCGACAAGAAGATTCCACAAAGTGGCGGAGAGTATACTTCCCTGCGAAAAACCTTTTACAGCTCGCACAGTTCTGATGCAGCTGCCAAAAACAGCTGTTAGTTATATACTTTTGAGCATTTCTAGGATCCATTTCACTAATGACAATTCAGCAGAAAGATCCAAAAAGACAGCAGGGGAATAGAACCCACAGTCGAGTGCTTTACTAATTCTAACCTGGGTTGATGGACCCAGCCTCCGCAGATTTTCCTTTTTGATATGCATGTTGGCTGTCATAAATACCCCGCGTAGGTGGCATTCTCAACTTAAGCTGCACGTCAATTAATTTCTCAAGGCAAGGTAAGTGAGTGTCCATTAATAGTTGCAGTACCTCATCTTTAGAGTTGGTTGGCGTCCCATCGGTTTTCTGAAGGATATTTAGCTTAGCGTTAGGGTCAGCAGAGATAACTCTCTGGAGCCCGTACACTGCGGTGAAATCCTTAGGTTTGCTTGGCTTTCTTAATGTGCTTCTTGAACTCTTTCTCTCCTTGTGCATCCGCATAAGAGGAGCAATCAGCTTCTCGTTAGACTTCCTGGCTCTATTAAAAATCTTTCTCACCTTCTTCCTGAGATGGGTTAGTGGAGTGTTCCAACATTGAGTTGCCTTAGCTCCGCCAACCTCCCTCTCAGGACAGGCGATATGGAAACACTTTTAGTACTGCTCTGCAGCACATTAGCAGCCATATTCAGATCAGCGCTCTTGTGGATCCTCATAGGAATATTTACTATCTGCCCTCGCAGAGCTGATGAGTAGACATCCCAGCCAGTGCGCCGCACATTCCTAGTTTTGTTTCGAATCAACCGGTCGGAACTTAGTTTAAAGCTGATCGGAAGCCGATCCCTCCTTTGATACTCTTTAGCGAGAAACCATACTGGAAACTCCAGTAGAGGCGACCGTCACATCAATTACTTGCGCCTTAGTCTAGTGCCAAAGTAGGCAAGGTAGGCTCGTTGCCGTTGTTCAGTACATCACGCTGGTTGGCAGCAAACAAGTTTAATAGAGAATTACCTCTACCATTCTCAGTGCTTACTGCACCGCACTAATTTCAATTTCCCTTTCGTCAAAATGAATAAGTCCTCATTCTGGCGTAGAATCATATTAAAACTACTACCTTCCAAAATCACCATGTGAACTTTCGTACAAAATATTAGAAACCATTGCCGATCCTAATCCGCAATAACTTTGAATCCTGTCATGTTAAAATCCCTTTCAGTTCACTGCATCACACACAGAAGCCGATGTGTGGGCCCTTATCACACCGTCGTCGTCATCGAGACAATCCTGTAGCCAAACATCCACATACTCCAATCGTGTGTTTATTATTCTCTTCCTTTGCTGGCCCTTTCAAGTTTATATTACAATGGACGATTGCATGAAATTGGGACACCCTTCCATTCTTGCCGACACAAGCTGTGCCAAATCGCTTCATATTCTACACGGCGAACGTATAATTCATATTCAACGTGTTGTTCCCAATAAATCGGTTCAGGTGCTAATCGACGGCATAGAATGGAGGAAGATGCTATTCATGGTGGATAACTGCCTGGGTATTAGGAGAAGACCAATCGCAACGAATCAGAAACTCACGTTACCTGCATCGCATGTCGATGTGACTTCATATCTGTCATATATGTGGCACAAGCAAGAGATGTAGACATCTTTGTTCATTTTGTGTGGATGGTATTTTCATACCCAAGGGTATATCAATTTTGACACATAGTTTGTAACACCCCTTAATATTCGCCGTAGACCCATAAAAGTATATATATTTATGATCAGGACCAAATCCTAAGACTATTTAGCAATGTCCGAACGTCCGTCCGTACGCAATTTTTAGGCCTTTAAAATTAAGCTAGGAAGCTAAAATTTGGACCACATATTCCCTAGGGCTTCGAAATTGTTAAATGTAAACTTCTTTTGAATACGCCCACTGCCACGCCCACAATTTAGAAAAAAACGTTTCAAAGCTAAAGTTAGAGAGATAGAGTGTTACAACCTTCACAAGATATGTAGGCACTGTCCTTCTTTATAAGTTTGTCATATAAAGTTTTTTACCACGCCTACTTTTTATGGGCGTTTTTGACTAAAATGCTGTTTTCTTGGAAAATTTTCACAGAAAGCGAAAAAAACTGTGTAACAAAATATTTACCCAATATTTTTTCCAACATATCGCCCATACAAAGTTTTTGCCCACGCCCACTTTTTGGGGCCGTTTTTTAAAAAAAACTTTAAACTTTATTTTTTTTTAATTAATAGAACTAAATAAAATGCTATCCATCATCTTCCTAATGCTTTTTTCTTTGGGGTATATAGGGATAAGGATAGGGTATTCGCCGCAAGCGGACTGTAGCCTTTCCTTATGTTTTTTTTTAATGTTTTGAATGAATTTGTTTAAATGACTCAATCATAATTTTGGTAGAACATGTGCCTAGCATTGCAAATAGGAAAGTATTTGAATGGAAGATCTGCGCCCAATGCTAGGATGATAATGACTTACAAATAAATAAGGTACTAATACATTGGGTAGGCAGAAAATTCAAAAATGGACTAATGGTGAGGAAAATACATTTTTATATGAAAAGAATCGTTTTGGAAGATGCTTGTTTATGAAAAGAATAATAAGAGTCGCAAAAAGCTTTTTTTTGAAATAACTATAAAAGTTAGTCTAATGAGTCAGTGAACTTTCGTTGGTGTCAGAAAAAACTCCTTTGTCCAATATTGGACTTAATGTCCAATTTTGTAATAATGAAAGATTCAAAAATGACTCCCTCTCATTTGCTTCAGTACCGCCAGAACTCAAAGTTTACCACTTATTGTGGTGAGGAAAGACCTTAATGCTCTTTACGCATGCAAAGCAACTCTGTGTCGGTAGACCGCATATAAATTTTCTCCTGCCTTGGACAGTCGGACTCTCCGACTAGGTTTTTTTTTTTTTTTTTGAAAAATTTATTTACTTAAACTGTTTTACAATTAACAAAATTTTTTCTGCAAAGCCTAGGTGGCTTGTCTGCAGAAGATTGGATATTTTGTTGTTATTTTTGAGTTCTATTAACATTTTTTATTAATTTTACTTTATTAAATTTAAGAAAAAATAATAAATTGACAAAAATTAAGACTAAAAGTATTGAAAGATTTATAGAAATTACAAGGCATTGATATTAAGATACATTTTTTTAATTTTTTTCAAAAATACTGTTTTAGGTAGATCAAGAAAATATGTTGGCAATTCATTGAACGTAGCTGGGACAGTTATTGCGTAGCGTCTACGTCCATACTCGTTCCAATACATCGGGACCATATATTTGTTTTGCTGTCGTCGTCTTGTATTTACTGTTTGTTGGGTCGGTGTTTTATAAGTGCTGTAATCTTTGAATGTTGAGAATATCTCCATTTTATGCAGTTGATTGATCGATAGGTATGATTTCACGCTGTCACCTTGTTGTCGTTGTATTCTCATCATCATCATCTGAATGCTCCTGTGCAGCATATTGAGTTTTTGGAGCTGCGGCGCATTTCCCCAAGCCATAATGCCATATCTCAAATGCGACTCTACCAGGCCGAAGTAGCACTGCCGAAGAACTTCTGACGGGCATCTACTACTTAGATGAAAGAGAGCGTAGGCGGATTGCCTAAGTTTTTTTGTCAACGTGGTTATGTGATAGCTCCATTTAAAGTTATAATCAACCATAACTCCCAAGTATCTGTACGTTGATACGTTATCAAGTACGGTCGAGCATTCGTCATCGTCTTGAAGTAGTCCGAAGTTTTGAACCTTGTGCAGAGAAGAATATGTGGTGGACGGATGTGCATGACTTTGGTTTTTTTGGCGTTAATGATGAGTCCATTGTCATGACACCATGACGATATTGCGTTGAATTCTTTTTGCATAATTTTCTCCGCAGTTTCAAAGGATTTGTGATTAACCACAATTGCCGTATCATCTGCATAAGCATACACAGTGCTTTGCCTGAGGGCTAGTAGCAAGTCGTTCATATAAATGATGAAAAGCAGAGGACCCAGCTTTGACCCTTGCAGCACTCCATAGTATGAGAACTTTTCCACGCTTACGCTATTTTTGATTTTTACTCGGAATCTTCTATCTTTTAAGTAACTTTCAAACCATGAAAGTAACGAACCTCTTACGCCTACTTTTTCCAGCTGATTTAAAATGTTTTCATGTGATAAGGTATCGAAAGCTTTTTTAAAATCAATAAAAAGTACAATTGTGTGATGGTTTTTCTCTTGATGTGTATTTATTTTATTTGCGAAGTCTCCCAATAGTCGATTTATACTTTTATTTGGCCTAAAACCAAATTGATTGCTTGCCAGAATATTATATTTCTCAAGATATTGGTATAGTCTTTTGGCAACAATATCTTCTATTATCTTGTCCATTACCGAAAGTATTGATATCGGCCGATAGTTTCCGATATCGTTTTTTGTTCCATCTTTATATATAGGACGAACAATTGATGTTTTAAGACCTTCAGGGACGGTTGATTGCTCAAAGCTCATATTAACAAGTTTTGCTACTACTAGAGCCAAAACGTTCGCATTATATTTTAGGTCTTTCGGCCGTATGGCATCTTCACCAGCCAGCTCGTTTCGGAGAGTCTTCATCTCATCAAGCTGCAAGTTTCGTTACATCCGAGTGGGATTATGGGTACATTTTCCTTTGTAGGTATAGGACTTCGGATAAATCTTTTCGACATTTTTTTAGTTTGTGACTTCTCTTCTGCAAGTACCCCAACGCCAGTCATCTTCCTATAGGATCGCTTAGAGATAGTTGTATACAATACTATGTTTGTTGTGCGATGCGCACCTTGAGGCCATTATTGTACTCTCACTCAAACAGATCTTCATTAAGAAGATAGCTGCCAGAAGCGCTATAGAGCGGCAACTTGAATATAAGTTCAAAAAAAATACTTGAAGAACCTACTGCATTCCCTGATATTATGGTTAGGGAGTACAAGTTTGAAGTTGAAATATTAGAACGTTCTTAATCGGAAAATTGTGTTCCGACACTAGATCCGAAAATTTGAATCTGGACACCGGTGGATCAAAACTGGAAACTGGAAACTGGATTAATTTCTACGTTGAAATTTGCTCAAATTTGATTTCCCGAAAAGGAATCAAAGGTGCTGGAATTCACATCTTCTCGGATAGTCAAGCAGCTCTACATGCACTATCATCTAAATTTGTGAATTCTGTGAAAGTGAAGTGCTGCTACGATGCCTTGCAAAAATTAGTCAACATAACATAAAAAAGTTAAACTTGGATGGGTACATGACCACGAAGTTATTGCAGGTAACGAATCTGCAGACGAGCAGAACTAGAACCCTACTCCAGTGTCAATTGGGCTGCTGCTTTAATTCTAATTAACGATGGAAATAACATCTTCATCCGAACTACTGGGAAAGTGTTCCATGTTTAAGACAACCCGAACGATTTATTAAGCCCTACTCCTATAAGAAAATTCTACTATTAAGAAAGGAGAATATTAGGAAGCTGGTGGGCCTATTACGGCCTAAGATATCATCCTAACAAAATGAACTTGTGTCCAGAGACTGAATGTCGATTCTGTCCAGAGGACGATGAGACTTCCGAACATATCCTCTGTAAGTGTCCGTCCCTTCATTGCTTAAGACGACGGATCTTGCATAAAGACTTCCGTACATGAGCAGAAATTAGAAACACTGCAACTAAGTTAAATGATAAAGTTTGCTGTTAAATGATTTTCACAGTAAAATAAACACTTCAATTCATGTCTCAGTCTTTTCTTTTTTTGTTTGCTATAATGTACGCGCACTAAAGGGATTTTGGATACCCTAATAATGAAGTAAAACAGTGGACGAAGTGAAGGGTTAGAAAAAAGGAGATACCGATGCACGTTTGTTGCACTTCTGAGAAACTCTGGAAACTACCTGTAAGGACTAGCACTTGGCATGCTTGCATATGCACAGCTAGGTAGGGTCGGATGGGGTGTGGTTCTTGTCCTAAGGAAGCCAGACGCAGCAAAAAAAAATATTTGTTTCATGCCAAGATTTTATATAAAAATGCCTACCCTGAACGGACGCACTTTACTGTTCCCCTAGAAGTATCTGTTCGTGTGGCAACAGGAGTTACGTTGCCTTGAGTACATTGTGTTCCCTCCCTACTCACGAACTTCGCGAACGCCATGACAGATCCCGTACTCTGAACATCTATGGAGCTGTCCCTAAATTAAAAAGGAAATTCTATCTACCCTAAATGACCATACCGGAAGTCTAGAACACGACCACACATAACCCCATCAAATTAGAAAATCAGATCATTTTCAAGTATTCTTATCATATATTTCAAATTAAGTTTAAGGAAAATATAATCATAATTAGGTTTAAATAGTATAATTCATAGATTCAATTTTAAGGTTTTAAAGAAAAATATATATTTATGGAAGGGAAAAAAAAACTATATACATACATATATATATTCAAAAGCTTATGCTAATAAATTATTTAAACCAAAAAAGTTAATTTCAACTAGAAATATGTTAGCGCTAGCTTGGCGATAGATAGATAACAAAAAAAAAACAAAACTCTCCACTTATCCAGAGATTGTGCACAACTTCTGACTGCTGCAGATCAATGTAACTGCTGGGGATTATGTATATATGTGTAAGGATTATATTAAATACGGCCAAACTATTACCACTATGACACTTTGAGGTTATATAAGCATTATGTTAAATTAGGCAAAATAATTTATAGGTAAAGATAGGTTAGGGAGATATTTAGACTTAATTATATTATTTTTTTCCTTCTCTTTTTTTTCTTTAAATGTTTGAACTTTGCACTTGGGGGAAATTAATTAAATATTTAATCATTTCATATAAGAAAACAACCATCACAGCACATAACCACTTTTCCGCACGTCTAACCTTCGAGCAATTGCCGGTACCACTAACGCTTACCACACTGCTGGCAAGGAAACGCTTTCCGCAATCCGCACTAAAAAAACCGTGTTAAATTCCCCGATTGATTCGCTCCTTAACTGAGCTATCGGGTGTTCTCTCACTTTTATTATGACCGGTGGTTTGGATTGTGGAGCGCAGCGAATGTGGTGTGGCGGAAACTCTCCACTAGTTGTGTGGCGAAGATGGTGGTAATGATTGAAGACGCTCAAGTATATTTGAAGAGCGATTCTCGTGGCGTTTGGTCTTTTTTTTTTTTTTGATTCGGTGTGTTGCCAATTTTCTACACACTCCGGCGCTGATGATGAAGGATCGTCACTATCGCTTCCAACTTGATGGATCGAGCGCTGGTTCGATCTTAAAATAATCACCTTGGACTGTTGAGTGCGGGTGGGAGGAAACTGAAACTCTCCACAAAATTGTAGCGCACATGCAAGAGCGGACTACGATCAGCACTCCCTTTCCTCCACCAGCAGGGTCCCTTAGGGGGATGCGCTAACAATTAGCCTACTGACCTACATAAGTAACCAATAAAATTTAATTGATCTAATTAAGTAGGCTAAATTATACAATGAATACCTTCTTTGTTCTTTACTTTTGTATGCTGGTTTTGGACTGGTAATGATTTAGATTTCCTTTTTTTTTTTGTTTCTATTATGCAATAAATGTGGATTGGTAACTATAAGAATTTAAGAAATTCTTGTTAGATCAAATACCAAATATGTGTAACGTAATTCAAAATTACCTCTTTGAGTCTTGACAACCAGAATAGCTCCTCGTTGAATAGAAGCCCACGAGTGAAAGAAAGAGTTTTGATTCATCGACATCAAAGTAAGCTGCAAATCGACTCGTAAGGTTGGCATTACTTCCATTACTTAGCGAAGGAAGTTAACTAAGTTTCGTTGAGTTTTACACTCAGAATTCCGCACATGAAGTAGCAGGGATGGTAGAGATCTCTGTAAACTATAATGTGCAGGAAAAACAGAGCGGGAAATTCCACAATAGTATTGTACGGTTAAGAAACGAATCCTTGTATTTCAATGTACGTCCACAGGAGGGTAAACTGATGTGAATTCCTAGCATGGCAAGTATTGCGGTTGAATTGTAGGGGTGAAATGCAGCTGGCTATTTCATTAGAGCACTTATGGTGGAAGTAGCGATAAAACAACGATAGGCAGGATACATTGCGACGATGACTAAGAGTCAAGTGATTTCTCGATGTCACGATCGCCAATAAGTTTTGCCGCACGTTTTTGAATCCTGTTAAGTAGCTCCAATGTTATTGGTGCACCAGACCAGATATGGACGTTGTTCTCAAGTCTTGGGCGAATAAAGTCTTTACACTCACTATACAATATTAACGTTTAATTCGAAGTAGAAGTGGTCCATAATGGCATGCTGAGATCTTAACCTTCAACCTGAGTTAGGGAAAGCATACACAAAGCTTTATGTAGAAAGAGGAATAAGTATTCGATTTTATGATTATTTAAAGTGGCCTTTTGACTATTGATATAAAATGTTTGTTTGGAGAGGGCTTCAACTCCCAGATATGTTCACACTTAAATCATCTTTGAATCTAATTTCATAGAGATTTTCATTTAAAGATTTCTTTCCTGGAGCCAAAACTAAACCAGCTGATTACTTTTAAACACGATGTGAAAAACTGGAGAATGAAACGTACTTAGCGGTACAACTTATCAAATATACGTGAACCTTTAAAATCAGAGCATTACACGTTTGGATGTTGGTGCTGCTAAATAACTCTCAGTTAACCTAATTTCGAGAGAGATCGTCGGTTGAGAATTTCATGGTCGTATGCAAACGAAATTTCCCATTCACATACGACCTTGTAAAATACACATGACCACATGTTGAAAATACAGATACGCATACTGAGGGCAGTGAGGATTGTGACTTTACATAAAATCTTGACAGAATAGTATATCAAGGGGATGGCTTGCACTATATAAAAATGACTGTGCCTTAATTATGCACATTTTCGCCCGAGACACTATTTAAGTTCTTTTTTGCTGCTACGAGTTCTTACAAAATAAAACAGGAAGCTGTAGTTTAACATCAATGACTTCGGTTCGCGTGGCACTATCATCTGGGGGAATGAAAGGATCGATGCTCTGACATACATACGCCTTTTTTAAGCCACAATAATCCATAGAATGCTGGCCATTTTTTTGCATGCAATTACTTTGTTTCTTCGCCTTTACAATATATTTTATATACTCACAATTAATATATGCTGATTAAAAGAAAAAAAGAAATCCAAATGGTTTAAATTGATAAAATGATTTTAAATGAAAATATGTGACTTAAGTCATATAGAAAATAGCGCCATCTAGACTTGAGCAGGGATTGATAGAATTATAATTTTAATACAGAATCGACGCTAAATGTATAGCGAATGCCTAAAAAGCGCCACGACGTTATTGATTTACATAAAGAAATAAAGGAAGTGCGACATTTTGTAATAGGTTGGAGACGAACAATAGATTGATATTGGGAAATCAGTGGGAAATCACTTTGTAATACATAAAAGTTTACTTGTGCCATTTTTCTGTCAATCTGCACTTATGTCTCCTGTTTGGGGTTTTTACCTTGTTCACTCTTTCTATGAGAATATTTTAAAAGTTTTCAAAAACATGTGCATTATTTCCTAAATTTTAGAAAATTTAGAGCAAATTTGTTTTTCTATCCCGATTTTGATTTTGAGTTTAAGAAACTCGGAGTAATTTTTCACACGCATTAGCACATCAATCGCATAGCGCTTAAAACTTATTTGCTTTAGGTTTTCATAACAAGAAGCTCGGAGGTATTTGGCGGCCTATTTGCCTTTATGACGCTCTTAAGTACTACGTAGTTTGGAATACTGCTGTGTAATCTGGAACTCCACAGAATGTACTTATGTACTGAGAGTGAGTACTTACACTATTGGCAAATCTTTGGACTGGTTTTTCCCTCGAAATATATTTTTTTCCCTACCCATTCGTCCGAAATTCCCATAATTTTCCCACAATGATATATTTTAATAATTGTAAATTAAAACAGAATTTTTCTTGTCTATCACCGCTGGGACATTATCACTACCGAAACCGATTACATTCCATATCGAAATTTTTTTTTCACTTAGGGAATTTTCCAATGAATTAAACCACGAATTGGTACTACAATCCACATCTTTGAGTTCGAAATTTGAATTAACGTATTTGACCACAATGCAGACATTTTAAGAAGCACGTACTTTCATCTGCTAATATAAAAAAATTGATTTCTGTTAAATCGTGTAAAAAGTTGTCCGTTTCAAATAAAATTATTTTTGAATACTTATTTTCGTCCTAAACACAAATTTGCAATAATTTTCGAATCTGAAACTATTTTTTTTAATAGAGGAATCAAATATAATAGTTTATATAATGCAAGGTTATGTTCGGCCATAAATCAGCCAATTATATTTCGGCATATTTCACTCTTCTTGAATTTCCCACAAAATTGCATTTCCGAACTACTTTTTGCCACGAGACGGTTTTTTTACCATCAAAATTCCCACAAAAATGTAAATTTTCCACGACTTAGCAACACTGCATAGGACAAACTATGACTTAGCTGAGAATATAACTCATTCGTTTAATTAACTCTGTTGCCTGTCATATTGTCATACTGTCATATTAGCTCAAGTCGCGATTGTTTTAAACAAATTAATCTTGAAATTTATTTAAATCATGGCAAAATAATTTGTCTTATAAGTTATTAAACATTTGAATATCTATAAATAAAATATACATATTCTGTTTGCAAATTTAAATTAACTAAAATTAGGTTTTTTTGTACCTGATAGAAAATCTTTTGAAAAATGTGCACTTAGGAATACGACCAATTGCAACTTGCTGAAAGATTGATCAAATCTTAGCGCCGTCTTCCGATGTGAACTATTTCACCTAGGATTACAACCCAGTAAACAACGGCAAACAACAATGTTAACTCTACCATTTTTTGGAATTTGTTTGTTTTATGTGGTTATAAAACCAAACTGAGTACTTACTGTGAAGAGAAAAAAAACACATATCAAGGAGCATGGTAGTGCCCAGCCAAGTTCTTTAGCAACTTTGGCACTTCACCCTTACTTCAACGACCCAACTCAGGGCATTTTGACCCCCCCCCCTCTAACTTCACCTACAACAAAGCTTGAGACATACAATTTTCAGGATTTATTGGGACGCACAGCAGGCTCCATGCCAAATTTCAACTGTTTAACATAAGCGGTTCATCATTATAACTCAGAAATTTACAAAAACCGTAACCACTGACTCACTGACAGATCATCAAAACTATGGAGCACTTCCAATCATCGTAGAACCTTGAAATTGTGCACAGTAATAGGGTTTGCGGAGAAATTCCAGGGAAAGATCCAACATTTGTGATTTTCCATCCAGGGGGCGTGGCAGCCTCCCACGTCTATTAACGAAGCCTCAAAAGATTTTTTACATTAGGGTTGGATTTTAAGAACAATTTGTTTATATTCCTAAAGAGAGGCGTGGCAACCCCCCATATATCGAACTTATTCTATAGTTTGTATTGTAATTATTAAAAATTTTACATATACCATGTACCTTTTATACTTGCAAAGTTTTTAAAATTGTGAAAATTGAGGCTCTATAGACATGTGTTATATATATATATATATGTATATCTTCAAAACTTCAAATTACCAAGTATAAAAATACTTGTGAAATTTTTAATAATTACGGTACAAACTTGGCATGTAAAGCAAAAAGTTTTTTTTGTGTAAAAGAACTTGGCTATTTTTTTAAATTTATGTTTTTGGTGCGATTAAAATTTCTTAAGCATTTACCAAACGCATTCTCATATGTTTTAAATACTTTGTAATAAATTTGATAAATAAAAAATTAAGTTAAATAGCGAACCAAAAATTTAAAAAAACTATTACTATTCAAAGAATTTATAGTGTTGAAATAAATTTACATATGTAAACCGCATTCAAAATGCACTCCTAACCGCTCAATCACTCATCCGCAAGCACACAAAAATCGACACAATTCACCCTTTAAATATTTAAATACCCGCAGGTGATAAAAATCATTTCAAAAACTCATCAACTGAAAGTGAAAACCCGATATTCCTGTCACCCACATATGTAAACCCAGACGTACTTAAATAATACGAAAAGTAGCAACAAACAAAGTGATTACTCGTAAAAGTACACAAAATCGCAGACGAAAACAAAATGAAATTATTTAAAACGAAACTATATCCTTTTTGTTCGCCAACACACACTTCCTCCCACTGTCACATTTTATTTCAAAACAATAATAATACCAACTCATAAAAATCGAAAGGTGTGATACAATAACACAAAATTGCACAAAAATAAATAAATAAATCAAATTTTCGTAACAATTTTCCAACTTCGTCTGATTTCTTTCAGTTAAAAAAATCTGAGAAGAAAAAACTTCTTCCTATAATTTCTTCCTTGCTGTTGGAATCCAGTTTCTCCTACATCAGCAGGAGGTGGACTCATAGCAGAGCTTTTCGTGCTCTTTCGCGCACTTCCATTCAATTCAAAATAAAACGAAAAAAAAAACACCCAACACAAACTCGGAAAATAATGCAAAAAAGTAGGAAGTGCAACACATTCCATATTTACCCCTTCAGAGATACGTTTATAGCCAACTCAATAAGGAGGAACAAAAAAAATTCTATGAAATGAGCCTATGCGCTTTCTCACAAACAACGCAAGCGTTCTCTCCCATATTTGTCCCCTCAAATTCAATGGCCTGCCCAAAAAAACAATATTCCCATGGTAGGTGGTGCGGTAGGCTGCTAAAAAGCTTTTCATCCTTCGCGAGAGAATCAAAATCATCATTTGCACACGTGGAAACAATGATTTCCCTTTCCGGCTACACTGACTCCTGCCAGAGAGTTGAACGTTTCCATCACAGAGCGAAAGAGACAAAAATCAAAATACGCCAAAATAAAAGCTCAAAACTAATGACGTCACTCCTTGTCTATTCCGCCATCCACTGTTATCCTTAAAATACCAACAACTCCACTTCTGAGTTGAGTCACACAGAAAAGCATACGAATCACTTTGGTCAGTACTGTGGCAAAAGCCGCTGAATCAAGTTTTCCGTGTTTGTTATTCTGTACTAATTTTTGCGAATTTTCGTCGTGAGAATTTTCCAAAAAAAAAACAAAAAAAAAATTAAAATCGCACATTTTATTTTTTAGTTCGTTAATTGAAATTTATTTCAAAAAAATAAAAATTAATCCCTCTACACGACTTTAAGTCCTTTAAGTGTTTTCCCCTACTTCGAATCAGCGGTGATAAAAATTTAAAAATAAATAAATCTATTTGTATATATAAATTGTGTAAGAATAAATGTTCGTGTTTCCCGTAAAATCGTAAAATCCTTATTTATTTCTGTTTCCCGATTTAAATGTTCGACATAGAAATTAAGTAAAAAAAAAATAAATACTCGCATTTAAAGATGATTTAAACTTAAAAAAAATATAAAGTCAAAATTTGTGTCCTTATTCGTCACACACGTGCAGAAAATAAATAAATGTAGACAAACGTGCAGTTTTTAGTTCACAATTTAGGTGTACTATTTGTTTGCAATTTATTAAAAAAAAAATAAGAATATCAATTATATACAAATAAATAAATAAATTTAAAAAAATATAAACCGACCTTATAGAATTAAATATATATTTAACCTGTTGTTATCATCGATTTCACGCTGACGTAGCACACGGCAACTAACCACATGCCTTCGAAAATTGTACTCTCGAAATAATCGGGTGTTTCTGTGTTTTTTTTTGCTTTTTTTATATTTTCACGTCTTAGTCCTGTCTTCTTCTGTACACGCGTTTGATGTTTTTATATTTAATTCGAGGCGAAAAATAAACGTGTTCGAAAAAAAACTGAATGTAACTAAAGTTAGATCAGTTGAAAGGACTCCGCATAATACTTATAGCACACCGAACATTATTCGCCCCCCTTCACCCAGAGTCTATTAACTTGGTAAAGTAAAATTTTAAACGCCTTCTGTTATCCACGTGACCAAAAAAACGCACAAAATAATTCTTTCAATCCCCATTGTCTGTATTTCGGTCTCTCCGCGGTTACATCTTCACCAAAATTTCCCTAATTGAAGGATATACTATATAATAAAAAAAAAACAATCTTTATACTATACACGATGAAGATTAATTACTAGTTTTTTGTTTTTATCTGGTGATATACATTCTCCATATCCTGTAAAGGAAAGAATAACAAAAAATCCCCCAACCAGCTGGCTTATGTTTAATGGGTTCAAAGACTCGTGTTTTGCTCTCGCCGGTAAGGTTTATGTATTCGTCGTAGATAATAAGTGCGTGATAAATCGTTTCTATTCAATAAAAAAAATAATTTAAAAAATCATATAAAAATTAAATAATCGTTCAGGACTTTGAAGTGCCTCATTGAATGCTTCAAAAATTAGCCTTTATAACCCCCAACAAAAAAAAATAAAAAAAAAAATTATTATAAGTTGAAATATAAAAAAAGAAAAAAAAATATCAGTGAAGTGAATTTCCATGGTCTGTAAGTGATAAAAATAAAAATAAAATTAAATTTATTTTCGTGAAAGTGAAATTCTTATAAAATTTAAATTTAAAGTGCTAGTGCTGCTTCAGTCTCGTCACCCAAGGATAACAAAAATTAAATACATTTTTTTCTCTCTTCTGCAAAGCAATTTATGTAAGTTTCACCACATGTTGTTATCCTTAAAGCTTATGTTTATGTATCCTAGCTATACAATATTTTTGTGTCACAATTTTTTTTTATTCTTTTAACATAACTATATACCTACCATATACCATCTACCATCTACCTACCTACCTACCTGAAAGCATCGCGTTTCCCTCTCATTACAAATGAGCCACATTTAGGAGCTTTCTACATTCTGTATCCTTACATAGCACCCTCTCTAGTTCTTCTTTGAGCCACTAGATGATGATTATGATAATAATAATAATATCATCCTTATCCAGGAGGAGTCGCGCAAAAACACTGTGTTGTGCTTCCTTTGCCAAGGAATTTTTTTTTTCTCTTTTTTTTTTGCTTGAATTGCGTGCTACATTTGCACAGACATCGTTATACCTAACTCCACCAGCCCCATTCTTCTTCTTTTGATACCAAAAAAAAGGAATCATATAATATTGACGCGCCGCGCGAAAATGCAAGTTTGTGCACGGAATACGCAAATACTCAGTCACCCACTCACAAATACCAAGTCAAAGTTATCGTTCTCTCTCCTGCTGTACACCGTCGAGCATCCGGAATACAGGGTGACCCATTTGCGCCCTAATAAAAATCACCCCACCAAAGATAGGAGGTGAGAGAATGCGAGAAAGAGACAGATCGAGAGTGACATGGAAGGAAAGCCGATAACTTGTTGATTCTCTTTGCTTGTATGTGAGTGAGTGGTAGGTATGCATTATCCGGAGTTGATTTTCTGCAAATTAAAGTATCTACAGGTAAACTCCAAATTTAAACAAAAAAAAGAAATGCACCTAATGAACTATTTAGTGCATTTTTTTTTGTGCAAGATTTTGCTTTTGTTGAGTTCAAAAGGACTCAAGCCAGTTCATCTACCTCTTGAAAATGTACACAGACATTATCTTGGTTTTATGCAAGGTGATAATGTTTTCTTTATTTTTATATTCTCTCTCTCTCCTTCTCTCTGGGGTAATACGCATCTTACAATGGGGTTGGTGGTGGCTAAGCCATTACTGTTAATACATGAACATTATGATGTCTGCAGCTGGGTTATAGTGGTTCATATTGTGGATTGACCTTGAGTGTAACCTTTTTTTTTGCTTTTGTTGGTTGGGGTTGTCACATGAGTAATGTTCAAATGGTATTGTATCTTTTGATCCTTTGGGTAAATAAATATCTTTGTTTAAATTGATTTTCTTTTAATTTTAATACCGCCTTGGGAAAAGCGATTTGTTGTTAGAAATGACAACTGGAAATTTTATGTTTCTCTGTATTTTTTTATTCTCTGCCCAAAAGGGACTAAATATTTTTTAATATTTATACAAATTAAAGTTTCGCTAAATACATTCTATTGGGATGAACTTATCTGCATGGAATGAGCTCAGCAGAAGCTAGTGCTCCTTTTGGTATTTTAAAGTAAACCGAAATGAAAGAAATGAAAAAGGAAAAATTATATCGGACTTAAGTTTTATAGATATTTTTTAGATTTCAATCATTTGATAAGGACTAAGGACATTTTAAAACAAAGACTTCGATTTGATTTTAAGATAAAAATTTAAGTATAATCCTTCTATAGTGAAATAATCATTTAAAAGCAACAGTCAAAATTCTTCAAAGTAGTCTTACTATTTACTTACGTACTAACGCGTGAAGACCCGTCTGAGACAAGGCAGCTCTGCGATATATAGCACAGTGCTTCATGTAGTCCAGACCATGCGACGACAGCTTGCCCTTTGAGAAGGAGGATTGGTCTTTCTTGTCTTTCTGAATATGGGAGCTGGGATTCGAAGATCCTCCTGACTGAAGCACTATTGTACATTCACTTGAGTTGAGCGAACCCCATTCTTTAATAGCTTATACGGTTCGGGCCACTGGATTACCCTTCTTGTACAAGGAACCAAATATCCATCCAAAAATTTTAATTTTGGAGGAGCCCTCTCTTTTCCTGCTTATCGCATTAAGAGGGATATGCATCTACTGTTCTCGTAAGGCATGGGTGAGCATTTTTTATAAATGGGGCAAACATATTTGAAGACCTCTACTGGTAGCCCATCAGTTTTAAGGCTTGTTGGTTGTAAGCATTTTTATTGATGGGCAAACCTTATCTATCCTGTGTGGTGAGGCGAGGCTGATTCTTAATTGACTCGACATAGGTTATCGTCTTGCTCTCTCTCTCTACATAGCGGACAACAACTGCTAAAAATGTTGCCTCTTTTTATTTCCTGCTCATCAGTGGATCAAACTATCTCAAAAAAGTTTTTAAGAAAACTTGAGAAAATGCAGCACGAATTGCAAGCTTGTGACTTAGGTCCTTGGCAGCCTAAAATGATTTAGCAACATTTTTTCAAAGGGCATAAAAAACATAACATGGATATAATCAAAAATATTTAATTTTTTTCTTATAGTTCATAATTTTTTTTGTTTTTATTTGACCATAAGAAAAATTAGTACACGCACATCACATTTCAAAAAACACCACAAACACATAAAATTGCTTTAAGCAATTCCTCAAATGGATTACATTTTTTTTTTAATTTCCCCCCTCCACTGAAACAGCAACATTATTGGAGTAGTTATGTTTTTATAAAGCAATTCTTAAGAAACACCACTGGGATTCGAACCTTTAAAAAAAATCGCTTTAAAGAAAGGCTGGTGTATTTCAAATATGTGGCTTTTATCCGCAGGACTTAGCCGCCCATGGGACTCCATCTATACGTAAGGGCTGATGCATTAACTGCCAGTCAGATGCCTGACGCTAATGTTTAAATATATTAACTCTGGGGTATGTGGCAGTAGAATAAATTTACAAAAATTCGTAGAAATAAAACATTTTTTGGTGAAAATTAAAAATTTTGAAAATAAAATAAAATAGAAAAAAATCATTTCCTCACAAAAATTTCTTTAAAGTCATTTAAAACAAAAAAAAATTAAAAAAAATGTTTGTGCATTATGCGCATAATGGAAACCTCAGCGGATACATCGAGCATAACCTTAGACTAGGAGAAATGTAAAAGCTTCTGTGTCGAATATAATGAACTCCGCATTAAGCTTAGTAAAATCGAACAACTCTACCAAGAGAAATAAATCAGCTCAAAAAAGAGTCTGAATGTGAAACCATAACTCCATTTCGTCGAACTTACTTCAGAAAAGCAGCTAGCACGTGAAACAGATCTAAAGACAAAAAGGGCGACAAAAAAAATTTAAAGCCGGAACCTCGCCAATAGTGAAAATTGCTGCTTACGAAAGAAAGCCCCTTCATAGGGTATCCCTTTCGCACCCAATTAACATTGTTGGAGTCACGGAATATAAAAAGGTATTGAATAACATTTAAAAAATGTACGTTACCGATCCCGAAAGATACCTCGCAGTTTCACAAAACCTGAATTCCGATAAAATACAATGGTATGAAAAACAAAATAAGTCAGAATGGCCACATCGAGTAATAGCCGCGAGTCTGCTGCTTTCTTCGTGCTGCACTTCCTTAAAATGAAAGCATTCAAAGTAAAAAAACTGAAATCGTAGTCGCCGGTGGACTTTCGCTGTTCATGTTAAGCTTTGAGAAGTCTTAAAATTTTGAAATAGTTTACGTATTTAGAAATATACTCAATATTGGAGTTAAAATTGATCCGGTGCGACAAAGGACAAGATATGTACCTCAGTATAAGCGTTAAATGCGCTTATTGCAAGAGTGCGGCCTAAATGGAAACGACTAAGAAATTGTGGCGGTTGCGAAGTATCTAAAGAGGTATTGTGTCGCAACAAAAAGAAGTAAAGTTGAACCAGTCGAACGACGCAAAAAGGCCAAGAAACCGTACCAAGAAGAGTCAATAAAGTCGCAAGAAAGGCAAAGTCATATACTCGACCACAGACATACGCTGGAACCGCGTTGCAAGCGAACCTGCAAAACGGTTCAGTTGCTCAAGCTTTCTCCGCAATTTTTGCAAGACTCAAAGAACAGAGTCGATTAAACCAACGCATGTTTGAAATGTCATCTTGGGATAATGTTCATAACTTTAAAGAGAGACGTTTGGGCTCTCCCTCACTTATTTTGTTTTTACTTTGGGTCATTCTCTGTGGGTTAAATTGTGGAAATCCATTTCCGATTCTCAATGCAAAGGTTTATTTTTTTGCCATAATCGTTGAATGCACAGCCAATGCTGGAGATATTTAGTTAAGAGAGGACTCTTTAATCCCCACCAGGGAATAAAAGGTTAAAAACAAACTTTTCCAAATTAGGACACGCTAGTTATAGAATTATTTGAAATAAAAAACATTTTGCTGCGAATTTGGTAAAGGTTTCAATTACTTCAATTTCGAGTAAAATTTGAATTCTACAAATTCGTCAAAACTTTTTATCCCAGATTAAGAGCTTGCACTGAAGGGATTATTGTTTATCTTACTCCACATTGGGTAGGTATTATTTGCCATGTAGGTAGAAGTTTCCCTCTAAGCGAATGCTATTAGCACATATTAAATGTTCTTCTGGCACAATAAAGCTTTAAGTGACATCATAATTTATTCAGAGCACTCAAGTCCATTCTTCTACGTCTTTAATAAATATTTCCTTTAATCCTTGTAACCAATTTTATTTATTGCTGTTCAGGGTTTCATATGAATTAATAGAGTTGCAATTGACATTAAATTGGATTTTGTTAAAACTGCAAGTTGGGAAGAATTGAACGGTTTCTTTGTGAGTTTTAATTTGTATTTGCCTATGCTTCCTTGATGGCTACTTGAATGCTACCGCCATTATGATGGCATAGGTATGGAATGTTTTATCCCTAACAGGACAAAGAGTATGAAACCAAAAGAAGACGCGTGGTGTGACTCGATCTATTGATCTTGTAAGGCCAATAACCTTTCTGAGATAAAACCAAAAACATTTTAAACGAGCAAGAAATATCTTTAATGCCCATTTATATGAAGGCTAAATTCTTTAATTCTTTTAATTCTTGAAGCAAAAAGTCTCATCTGTTCTCGACACTCATTTACAATCTAAAACGCATCAAAACGCTGAACAACCGCCAGATAATGAATTATATTGAATCCCAAAAACTTCTTTATTGTTGCTCATAAGGTCCTTCTTATCTTACCAAAAGGTGAAATCCATCTATTCACCGTTGTGGTGAAAGTAAGGACGTTGCGCTTGATATTTTAAAGGCAAAAACAGAGTTTGGCATCAATCTCCTTTGTCGAACACACGTTCAATTGGGATCGTTACCTTTCGGACTGTTCAAATCAAGTTGTGTTGGGTGGATTCAAGTTTAAAATTCACCCAAATGGCATGCCACAAGGCTTTTTGCCTCCGGTATCCTGCCTGTCACTTTCTAATGCAATCGATTCCTTTGTTGATAACAGTACGCTTAGATTCTCATATTCGTTTCCTGGTTTACGTTTCTTATCCGTGCGCGTGGAGCTGGATATTCACATCAGACTTTTGTGGAGCAAAACCAACGAAGTGGAATTTCATGCTACCAAACCACAATGGTGTGTCTTGGCATTGAAGGGCTTTCCATCATCAATATATACGTTAATGACAATATTTATTTGAATTACTACATATTCGATGTCGCCAAGAGCGCAAAAAATTCCTCTCTCCTTCTGATCGCACTGCAATTTATAATGCGTTTATTTGTGGGTGTAGTGGCTTAGTGGTTAAGTGCGTTGGACCACTAAGCGAGAGGTCGATGGTTCAAATCTCGAACTGTACCACCCGAAAGTTTTTATTCGCTGCTTCACCTCTGAAGAACATCTGACAAACATCCAAGAGTAAGAAATGTCATGAGAAGCTTCCCAAAAATTCGTATCAAAAATATATCATCGCACACACGGTGGTTGGAGAAGGCCATTTGCGCTTACAATGTACAATGCTCATATCTGGTCCGGTGAAACAATTACATATTTGAAGCCAGTTGACAGGATTCCAAAACATGCGATACTTTGCCACCGTCGCATAATGTCTCTAGGTCTGCGTATTTTAAGTTTGCAGAACCAACGTAGATCTGCATAGGCACCGTCATCTTCTCTCACTTTAATCCAAATCCTTTTTACATTATGAGGGTATCAAAATCCCTTTAGTTGCTGTTTGTTTAAAATCATTTTTGATGTCTTTTTTATGCACATACTCGCCTCTTGGAATAAACTTAGCAGACATTCATACATGTCACAGAATCTTCCGTACAATTGAAGAATGTTCCAAAAACAATCGACAATTTGTTTTGAAATTCAAATTATGAAACAAAAATGCAGATCATGAGTTTGTGGATTCGGTCGATATGTGATTTCGCCAATAAATTATTCTCAAATTCAGATTTAAAATTCATCTGCTGTTTCCATGCCAAGTAAGGATGAATAACTAATAACCAACTACTATCTCCCATTCTATTTGAGGAAAATTATGGAATAGGATCAAAGAATACACTTACGCAACGAACGAACTGTAAAAATCAGATATGAACTCAATTTAAGTTTTCCACTCAAAAGTTTCAAACAGTTCATTAGTCAATCGACCCATCAACCCACCCATCTATCAAAGTATTGAAATGCCAATTACATTTTTGAACAAGTTTCAGTCCTTTCATCAACAACACTGAACAGGTTGAGCAAATCAATTTTTTAATAAATTAATTAGCACAAAACACTGCTTATCGAAGGAGTGTAGAACGAACCAAACGTGCCCCTAGTTAGTTAGTTTTGAAAATTGTCATTCCATGACATCATAAAACGCACTCCCATAGCTAGTAGGTAGGTGGTGCGTGGCGCATACAAAAACACACACTTTGATATTGTGTTCAAGAGGCAGAGTCTGCACTTTAAACTAATCCCCCGATGAACAATTTGGAAAATTAATGCAGCACAACATAGACAAAGTCAAATCTCCTATGATTATCGCAAAATTCTATTGTTATATCCTTCATATGCACAATCATTTGCGCCTGTTGAACATGAGGTACAATGTTGTATTGTAAAGGAGGATTTTCGGTAAAACTAATACTTTGAACATTTTGACAAGTTAACAATATGTTGCTGTTGCTGGTCTGTGCAATGTAGCTACTGCTGTTGCACTTCGGTACATTCGCATGTTATTGCGTGTTGCATTGTTTGGATGAAGCAGAACCAGAGTATGTCAACAATAAATTTAAAAGCTCCCTCCCCTCCCCTTCTGGCACTTGACTGATGATTTCACCTATATGCATAACCTTGTTCAGGTAATACTGTTTACAGTGTACGCAGAGTAGTAACGCAGAGTTGGCAGTAAGTACCTACGAGTGATGTTTGCTTTATCCTGGAATAATGTGCGAATGGCTTAGGGGAAAGTCAATTCGTGGCATGTTCTAATGAGGAAAGGTAATTAAACTAATTTTAAAAGTTAGTTGTCGATTTGTAATTACGTAGTAGGCGGTGGGTTTATTTAATTCTAAGGTGCAATTTGGGAGGTGCAGATTGGTCAACCTATTTACTACTGAATCTTTTTTTTATTAAAACATAAGGAAAGGCTACAGTCCGCTTGAGGCGAACAGTATGATACCCTATCCATAACCCGATATGCCCCAAAGAAAAAAGCATTAAGAAGATGATGGATAGCATTTTATTTAGTTCTATTAATTAAAAAAAAAAAAAAGTTTTTTTGAAAAAAACGCCCCCAAAAAGTGGGCGTGGCCAAAAACTTTGTATGGGCGATATGTTGGAAAAAATATTGGGTAAATATTTTGTTAAACAGTTTTTTTCGCTTTCTATGAAAATTTTCGAAGAAAACAGCATTTTAGTCAAAAACGCCCACAAAAAGTAGGCGTGGCAAAAAACTTTATATGACAAACTTATAAAGGAGGGCAGTGCCTACATATCTTGTGACACTCTATCTCTCTAACTTTAGCTTTAAAACGGTTTTTTCTAAATTGTGGGCGTGGCAGTAGGCGTATTCAAAAAAATTTTACACTTAACCATTTCGGAGCCCTAGGGAATAAATTTCAGCTTTCTAGTTTAATTTTAAAGGCCTAAAAATTGCGTACGGACGGACGGATATTGCTAGATAGTCTTAGGATTTGGTCCTGATCATAAATATATATATACTTTTAGGGGTCTGAGACGAATATTAAGGGGTGTTACAAACTATGTGTCAAAATTAATATACCCTTAGGATAGGGTATAAAAATTACTAATTTTAGTCACGCAAGATGAACCTTAAAAAATGCGGTTAACAAAGGTATTGACCTAACGTAGACTACCTGATATTGAAGGTCGGAATCATATCCTCTCCATTTTCGTGTCTCGTGGCTTCAGCTAAGAAGTCATTTGGAAAGTACTTAAAATCTGAACATGCTTTACTATCGCCTAATGTCTGAGTAGGAGAGGAAATGTTTTGATTCATCTACCACAATCCATTTCCAAGATTTGGTGGGACGAAAGTATGCCTGATAAATGGCTCGTCATCCTTTGTCCGGCTCAAGCTTCGCCAACTATAGAGGCACAAGTCTTGTTAAAATCAAGCATCAGTTCCCATAAATCTCAGAAATTGACCAAATATTCAAATCAATACTCACCACATGACCTCTCTCGAATAACTAAAAAACTCTGTATACAATTTTGACAATCCCAGTAATACTTTATAGATTCAAAGCACGGATATTTTTTTGAGGGAAACCAAAGACCACAGTCTTTCGATACTTTTATTAGTTGTCCAGGTTCATCCCGGACTTAAGTGCCATGTTAGTAGGTACGAGAAAGCTTTTAAAGTACGCTATGTAGCTTTGGTAGCTCAAACTTTGTAAATTTTGTCCGAAAGTCGAACGAATTTGTATTCTCCTTTTTTCTTCACTAAACCTTTTCCTTATGACGTCCTTTCAAAGTGTTTAACACTGTCTTCACAATGGAAATGTTCTTGAAAAGTTTCGAAAGAGAAACCAATACCACGGACTGTGCCGTAAAATTTCACTCACTTATTGAAGAAGAATCTTTTTTGATATGCACCAAAAAACTGATTGTAACTTTGTCGGGAGAATTGTAGGTAACTTTGCAACTTTTATACGTGGTTGTATCTAAAAAGTTACAATTGTAACCAATCCCTGACAAAAACACATTAAAAAATAGAACAAGTCATTCATTACTTAAAATTCTAGATGTTGCCATCAATACCATCGATATAAAATGTTGCGCTAATGACTGGAAAAAGGACTCTTTTTCTTTTGCAGAAATCTTCAAGTTGAATTTGCGCTGACAAAGGATCGGTCTAAAATTTAGTCTGAACATTTTATTTTGTTAAAAAAATTTACTTGAGATTAAGTTTAATTTCTTGTTGTTCTAATACTTAAATATCTGTTTTTAAGATGTAATAAAGTTTCCAGAAATTTGTATTGAATTCCTTATACTTTGACATAGGAACTCTCAAATATAACAGAATAGACCCATGTATACTATTTATATACATTAAAAAAAAATTGGGGAATAAGAAACCCAAAACAAAACTTGTAGGGGACAGACCGAAAGAAAAAAGAAATTTTTTTTGTAAATAATCTACTACGTTCATAAACCATACCTCGCGAACAACCCTGTGATGAAACGATAACTTTCATCTGTCACTTGATGCCAACTGAAAAAAAAAAAAAAAGGTAGAAATAGAAGAAATTTAAAACAAGCGGCAAAACTTAGCCGAACGGAAGAAGTTTCTTTCTTTCCCTTTTCGAAATAGGTCGGCGTCGGGACAAGTGTCCACGAGAAAAAACTCTCTTCACCATCCGAAGCTCCTCATCAGACTTCACAAGATAGAGAAGAGATGAGCACTTCCTCCGCGCAGTGACAACGTGGTTTCACGATACGCCAACCGAGCGGCGACGCACAAGCAGAAAGAAAGCTAACCCCATTGACGACTTTCTACTGCATACGACGTCCACCACGAGTCTCTCTTCCACCACGAGACGGGCGCTTGCATTAAGAGATCTTTTGTGAACACCACCTTTAGCATCAAGAGACCTTCAGTGAAAACCACCTCTTGCAGCAAGAGAGCCTCTTGGAACATCACGTGCACCACGTGCCCCACCATTTTACCACGAGTAGCAGCACCAAGGCAAGCAAATAGTGTGAATTTAGTTTTTCACCACCACCTTTATTACGACCGAAGATCACGTCGTCACGATCAGATAAAGACATCCGTATCTACAGATACGGCATCGCATTCATCAGCGTCAGGATCTTCAAGGAAGACAAGCCACCCGTACCAAGAGATACGGCATTGCCACCACCAGCAACATCACCACCAGCGACATCACCACGTGTAACACCACAAACACTAGAACAGCCATCACACCACCTTTACCTCGACCAGCGGCAGCAACATCAACATAAGCAGCTTCAGCTCAACCAGCGACAGTATCGAATATAAAATCCTAGTATGTCAGTCCAGGTATATCAGGAAAATATACAACGTATGTATGCATATGATAATATATAAGTGTAGTTAGCATATTTAAACCCATATGGTTATCAAAAGATAAGGTAATTTATTGTTCAAACTTAAGACACTTAATGTCCCAAAGAATAAAAAAAAAATTAAAAATCAAAAAAAAAAAAAATCATTAGATACATCTTCTGTAGCTGGTTCTGCACAGGACATGTAAAGATCGTTCATTACGGTGTAAAATGTTGCTATATAACTTCCATTTCTTCCACGTTTAGATTATTTAGTTACATTCACACCTCGGCCATAATGCTGTGCACAACATCATGGAACACTGCGGTGCGGAAACAAAGAAGCAGCAGAAAGAAAAGTACAAGCTGTAAGTCAATTTAAAATAAAAATTTTTTCTTATCGCGATTATATTTATTTTACATGCCATATAACTTTATTGAACGTATCTCCGTCCAATTAGAATTATAGTCATTGAAACAATACAATTTTGACTCGCGCCTAAAAGTATACAATTTAATTTTTCTTTTTGATGAACAATTGTGAAGATTGTGTTTAACACCTTGATTAAAGATAAGCAAGTAAACAGTATACTTATAGGAGTACAATTTAAGATTTATTTAGTTTCTCTCGAAACCCATTTTAGTAAATTTAGGATGCAATATATTTCTGTTTTACCAGCATCCGATATTGATTGATATTGATTGATACTTAAGATTGAATTACAAAAAAAAAAAAAGAAGGAAACTTATGCGCTAGGATTGTGTATTATTCTTAAAATTTAACTGACATGCGTGATTTGAATTAGCAATTAATTAATCATAAAAGATAATTTAGAGCTTTAAGGATAATATTATGAACACCAAAATTGAGATTAAAGTTTTAATGAATTATAACGAAGAAATGAAATCTTTTTATCATCATGTTTTATTACACTTAACATGAAGGCATGATTTTTAGTGCGATATTGGGAAAGCGATCGAATTGGTGAGTTTGAATATACTTTAAGTGAGCTACCTGTAAGCTCACTTTTACATACGGGGTCATTGTATATTATATAAGAGTGGAGCAATGGCCAAGGTGTCACACTATCTTTTCATTAGTAGTTGACGGAGGGAGGGTCACACTCAGGGAAACCAGATACCACCTTAGGTCTCCCCCTTTTTGTGTCAGGTTATTTCCTGGTTAGTTGAGATATAGGGATAATACCTGACTTTAGTACAAGCAAGCAAATTAAAAATCTAGGACATGTAAACATGTACGGTGGTTCAGCGATAGGAACAAGTCCCCCCCCATTCCGGCGAGTTAGTTTGTGCTTTATGCAAGCATGTCCAAGTTCCTGTCGACTGAACAACCCTTCAAGCTTCTCGAAGTATTTCGATGAATTCTGTGGTGTCGAAATATGTTCGAGGTTGACATCACTTTCTCTCTTTATTATTTGATAATATTCAGGGTTATCTGAAACAGTTAATCATCAATATGCAGAGACAAAAGAAGGCTTGGAGGAAACATCAATACCGATACACAGATGGCGCTCAACAACAAAATTATAGGAATAACACAATAATTCATGAAGGTTGTGCTTCATGATGTCTCCATTTGAAATATATACGTTGCAAGGGTGCGCTAAAGTGTGATTGATTTGATATTCGTTACAAACTATAAACAAGGTTAAACCATCATGTTCATAAGATTTTATTACGTAGTCCTCGTTTCACCCTCAGGAATTGTCATAAACTTTAATCTCAACCCAGTTAAACGAAAGAAATAGACAAGGCACCCTCATAAGAATTATTGTGGAAATAAAAATTGTGACATTACCGCTTTGAAAATTATTATAAAAGCTTCTCCCCAGCATCTTCAATGGACCTATTAAATTTTTATAAGAAAAATCTCAATTCAAGACGTGAACTCAATGGGATACCCAACAAAAATCAATACACAACCAACCAACACACAGTCACAAGAATATTTCCAAAATTTGTATCCTTCGAGTGCTTAAAAGCGATAAAAAAATTTTTTAGATAGCACCACCTATTTGAAACTACTTTGAATTCGTAAGACGTAATCCGACGTAGCATATTACGTATTTACTTAGTAGAAGCAACACGTTTCTGGCATTTTGCAGCTACGCAAACACATTATTAGATTTTGGGTGAATTTGTCATCTAAATCATCGTTCGCTTGCATATAATTTAAGGATCTGAAGGTGAGTGAGCACTTGATGCTATTATTCTCGTCCATCTAGAAGGCTAGTCACACATTATCTATGATCTTGGTTAGATTGGAATGCCGCTTCCCACAAAACACACTGATAGGTTGAGCAAACAGATAAAGGAGATAATGGATGTATTATTATTAATGGCAACTACGTAGCTCGGGGGCGTATGCGTAATATTTTGAAAGCATCCATCCTAATTTAGTGGATTGTTTATGCTGCAATAAATATTCGGATTATTTTTGTGATTTTCAAATTTGCGCATAGATCGCTGTTATTGAATGAACAATAAAAAAAAGAACAAATAGCTAGATAAAAAGCAGACTTCAATGTGTGGATTATTTGTAAATACAATGACAATGCATTTGTAATGAGTTTAATTGTTGCGAAGAGAACAAAAGTGATTTTAATGCCGTTTAACTGCAATTTAATTGAATTTCTCATTTAAATTGATGCCCCGCCCCCGCCCGCGCTGCGTCGCATTGCATCGCACCATGAATGAGATGATAATTTGGAAATTGAAAATTGAATATTCCCATATAAATGATTCGTCGATATAAATATAAATGATTTAAGTACAATATTCGGAAGTCATGTTGGGTGTCTGAGCGGGCGTTAGTATTATTTTTGCGGTAGGGCGGGAATAATTTATTTTATTAAAACAAAATTCATCTAAATTTAAATAGAGAGATAATATTTTTAGATTCATAAAGCCCGGACTCAATTGAAAATTACTTTTAGATAGAGCTGATTAATATTGTAAATTGTTTTTATAAATATTGTTTTTATTCAGTCTGCTTAAGTAAATAGTTATGTGTTTTTGAATAGTTCACTGAACTTGTTTGCAAAAACAGCAAGGGTAATCCGCAATGCATTTTTTTCTTTCAGTGAATATTGTATTTATGAGTATTTACGCGGGGAAAAATATTAAGGGCTTTAATAAAGCCTTACAATAAAATCGACGAAGATATCATTCTGGCCCGAATGGAAGGAAGCTACAATTTTATTTCAAACATTTGAACATGTTGGTGAACGGTTGAATATGACGAATTACAGACCGATTTCTAAGCTTTCTATTCCTAAGCTTTTTGAGGAAAAAGTCGGCGAAAAATTAATATTTCTATATCGTAATGTCTTTTGTAAGGAACAACATCGACTTTTAAGCAAAAGATCCACTGTTACAAATTTGTTAAGTTTCTTGCGTTTATGTTCGAATAAAGTCGATTGCATATACACCGACTTCGCTAAGGCTTTCGACCAGCTGTTCCATGAGATAAACAGATTTAAACTCAGGGCGAATGGTTTCCCACCCAGTTTTATAAAATGGATTAATTCATTCCTTATGGGTAGGGATTATCGTGTCAAATTTTTTTATGTTCATTTTCAGAATCTTTCACTGCTCAGTCTGGAGTTCCTCAGGGAAGTCACTTAGGCTTTATTTTGCCGATATTTGCTATAAACTGTATTAAATCACTTATATAAACGAGCAATATTATGAAAATTTATAAATCTGTCAAGAATCAGGATGACAGAAATCTTCTCCAAGCGGACATTTGCCACTTGATGTGATAAAAATGGGATCTTTTATTTTCATTATTCTTTGTAAATGATCTATCATGTCGAAATTTTAGGAGATCTCGGAGTTTATTTATTGTCAATAAATTAAACTCCATGCTGGGCTTTACTAAGAGGTGGTCTAAAGAGTTTGATGACCCCTACGTTACTCAGTGTTTGTACAATTGCTTCTTCCGTCCGCATGAAAAACATACTTCACAAGTTTCAATATATTCGCATTGAAGCTATCCAACGTTACTTTATTCTTTTTGCCCTAGGAGGTCTCCCTTCGGGGATGATTCATATAACCTTCTGCATTTATATCTGGTCATTTAGATGCACCTGATCTGTTGCCTTCCATTTCATTCAACCCCCGTGGAGGTTAGTGTGTGAACATTTTAGTAAGTGCTTATCATAGGTGCTCATAAGTGCTTATGGCAGGAATGGGCCAATAAATCGCATTAGTAGAATTTATTACCTAAGGGGTTACATGGGTTTATTTGGGGAAAAAAGGTATATTTTAAACAATTTTTTTATATAAAAAATAATATATTTTATTCAAATTTTTTACTGTCTTGAAGATATACATTTGAAAAAGAATTTCTTCAATTTTCAAAAGAAAATATTCAGAACTCCACCATTGTGACGTCATTTCTGGTGACTCCTAGGAAAAAAGGTGCGTCCGCGTTGACAGCTGAACTCGTGGCAGGATCAAAGGAAGTGAAAAAAAATTTGTGTTTTAGTTAAGTCCATAAACTAGAATTTGGACAAAGGAAAAAAAAAAGTGAAGATTGGATTTTTGGCAGACCTTTTTAGAAAAAAAAAACATTTTTTCTTTAAATAGTTGTGATGGAAAAAAAAGTAAATCCTTAGTCCAAGTCCTCGTGAATTGTTTCGAGAAAAACGCGTTTAAAGTTTGGATAACTTCAAATAAATCTCGTGATTCAATTGAGTGCGCACCTTCCCAAGGCTGTATCTCCGAAACTTTTATTTGGAATGACTTGAAAATTCGGGATAATATTCTTGACATATTGTAGAAATTAATAAGACAATAAAAAAAATTGTTTTTTTTTTGAAGCTGTAATACCCCTTAAAGAATCATGTGATTGATTTGCATGTCAGTAAATTTCAACTGAAAATTTGTTTGCGTAATCATGTTCTGGTGGCTTAGATCATTTTATTATTTCATTTCTTTTGTGTTTGTGTTATCGGTATATGTTGACTTCAATTATGTATTTAATAACACCAGATTTACTGACACAGATCTGATGGTGTTTAAAAACGCAGAATAAGTTTAAAATATTTTTTTTTTCGTCACTACGTACATTATTATTATACACAATCAAATGTTTAGGTACTTAATACGCAAAACATTCAATAAGATAATATCAGTTCTTTAACTCCCGTGGAATACGCGGTTATCTCATGCAAAAAATATATAGATGATTAGAGATATCCTCTGATGACAAATTCAATTTCCTAAGACTTAGGAGAGAATATGACTTCTGGGATAGATTTCTATATTAAAGCTATATTTCCATCACAGAATCTAATATAAAGTCTAACAGTAAGGCATTTTGTATATATTCCAATCCAAACAAAAAACTTCAGGTTTTCGCAAAAAAATTGAATTTCAGAATGATTGATTCGTTTGCCAATTTTTTTGTCTGCTAAACCATTTTGTGGTTCTATAAATAATAATAGCATTAGTCATCCCATTCTATTGGATATTTAGAATTTTCGAATTAAGAAATATTTTTTACATTAAATGCCATTGAAAGAATCGGGTCAGCTAGACGGCTCTGCGAAATTCTCTCAATATAAAAACATAAATCCTTTTTGGAATCTAATTTGACACCTATACCCAATTCTTTGACTTAAAAGCAAGATCACTGAGAATATTTTCTTAACCAAACAATCACATCCATATACTGCTCTCCTAACACTGACAGACAATAAAAATATTTTCCAAAACAAATACTGTCACTGTAACGTGTACATTTTTTTGTAAATAAAGCAACTCTCCAGTGTTTGCAGTAATTTGCGCCGCAGTGGTAGCTACTCGAAATCCATCCCGCGACTAATTACACAAATATGCTCCAGCTCCCCAAATATCAGTCTTGCATAAAATAATTTCAAATAAGTTGTGCAACCTTTCGTCAAACAAAAGCTTCACGAAAATTACACAACTAACTATAACTACGTACTTTAATCAAATCATTATGATCCAGGGTAGGTGCCTGCTGGACACCCACTTACCCGCTCATCGACTAGCAAATGTCTATCAAAATGAAAAAAATGAATGAAAGCAAATTACCTTGACTAAATGAATTGCATGTCATTAAGATGGCAGACTAGTTAGCTGTCCTAAAACAAAACACAGCAAAAAAAAAAAACAACAACACCCAAATGCAATTTTGCACTGAATGAAAACAACTGATGCGCCTCACATTCGCACACAATCCCAGCAGCAGCAACTGAGCCACTGTATAGTGTAATTCGATGACCCAACGGGCTAACAACAAACTCATCCTGTTCCCGATTGCAACTCATTTTGAATGCATTTATTCCAAAAGGACCATAAAAACAGCGGCAATACCAACCAACACCAACGAATTACAGAGCAACACCGCACAAATAGCATCAACTTATATGCGACTATTTCCATCCCAACCCTTGCCATCGGCATATTTGTACGTATGGATGTGTATGTAATTGTTGTCTGAGATTGCACATAGGCTAGAGCATTAATTAATTTTCATCACTCCAAACCATAAAAAGCCAAACGTATAGAAGTACCTACTCCTTCATTTTATATGTCCCACCAAAAAACCAAACACTCACACCTCTACTTTTGCTATATAAATAATATTATGCTGAGCGCGCTTTGCAAAATGACACACATGTGTGCGGGCGCGGTTGCCAAAGTCAAGTGGGCTGGTTGAGTTGGTTTTTTTTTTTTTAAATTTCTAAAGGATCTTGGTTCTTTCTGAAGAATAAATAGCCTTTATATAAACAAACCAATTTTTTCCCATTTAGTATTTATTTTGTACGGGCTTCTTTCTCTTTTTTGGGTATACAAATTGCATTTTAACTGTTTGCCTATTATGTGAAAGCGGAATGAAGCGAGTTTATAATATAAATTGTTTTTATTTCGCTTTTTCCTGGATTTTTGAACTGTTATAAGGATGTAGGATAAGGATCAATCTCAGATGGAGATTCGGATAAAAAGGGAATATGATTTTGTTTTTGAGGGCTGTGGATGGGTAAACAATTCTGATACCCAGATTCGGATTACAATGTTTGAAGAACCTCTCTGCGACATCATACATCGAGGTCTAAGGGTAAATCAGGAACTTTGCCTTTTGGCTGCACTGAACATCAATACGGCTAAAAGTACGATAGTGCCATTCACAAGGAAAGGGAAACCTCAAAGACTCAAGGAAATCCGCTTGTCAGACACGACACTTGGACACTTAGAACTACATCTGGACAGTAAACTCCTCTGAAAGAAACACATAGAGGAAACCACCAGAAAGGCAACCCGTGCCCTTATGATATGCGAGAGCCTAGCATTAGCATTGGCAAAACGAACAAAGACTGGCATGTACATGCCCAACCGCTGCAATGGAGGTTCTATTGGAATTAACTCCCCTACACCTCATTGTCTGATAGGCGTCGGAAAAAACTATTCTAAGAATAGCAAAAGAAGGAATGTGCATCAGCACGAAAGAATATGATGCACTACTCGGAAAACTTCCACTCTTAACTATTCCAAGAGATGACAGCATTAGGAAATACAACTTTGAAAAGAGTTTCTTTACAAAGCTCAAAAACAAGAAAGAATGAGCGATAAATCCACAATCTATGCACTGACCGACCATACGATAAAGTGGTGTACCGACCAGGTTTGGAGCTAGATCGAAACATTACGAATCCATGGGAAAGAATACCCCATAACTTTCCCGCTATACTTCTTTCAAGCAGAAATATGCACCGTAGAAATATGTGTTCGAATCAATCTCGAAAAGATTTACAGAAACTGTAACAAAGCAATAATGTCAGATAGTCAAACAGCTATCAAAGCTCAGTCCTTTGTCATTAAATCCAAACTTGTATGGGAATGCCTACAAAGTCTCAACAAATTGGGCAGGACAAATGGAGTATCTGTCTGCTGGATACCAGGGCATATGGGCATTATTGATAAGGAGGCGTCGGAAAAGGACAGCAACACCTGACATAGTACCTGAGCCATTCTGTGGAATAGGAGAACACACCGTACGCAAAAAATTCAGGAAATGGAAAGAGCCAACAAATTCTTAGGAGATTTTAATCTCAAAAGATTTAAAGCATGTCTCAGTTTTAGCAAAAATAACCTAACTGGTTTCCTAACGGGGCGTTTGAAACTCAGGGAACACCTTAGGAAGATAGGGATATCAGATGAAGGTCTCCACTAATTCTGCAATGATTGCACGGAATTTCCAGAACACATACTGGAATCCTGTGGGGCACTGACCCAAAAAAGGTTTAAATATTTGAGAGAACTCCAAATTGGATTTAACAACCACGGATCCACTGCTCATTCTCAGATTCTTAAAAGAAACTGGATTGAATGATGTGTTCTGAGTAGGTTTTCCTTGCCAAGGCAAAAGGCTAAGCCAACTCCAACAACTCGCGGCGAATTAAGTTGTGAGCAAAACCTCTCCTATCTATAAGTAGAGGGCTCAATAGAACACAGGTTAACCTGGAGCCCACTCAAAGCAACTATGATTCTTTCAAATCGGTATCTAAGTTCGCAAAGAGTATAAAACTTTTTTCATCTAATTTGGGGTCATTCAAGGACGACTAACATTTATACCTAAGAGTTTACTGTAATTTAGCTCAGCGGTTAGAAATGAATTGTTGTGGGGTTCGTTTCGGGATGTACGTGTGATATTGATGTTCGGTTCATCTTAAACGCTTTTGTCGCTAAATCAAGTTATATCTATATCTCATGATATTTAAATCACTACATATGAACATAGTGATTAATTTCAGCAGTTAAATTTAAGGGCTATTTGAATCGTAAGCAATCCCAAGATCATCTCTCAACGCTTTAATATATCCCGCAATTAGTTGCACTAATAAATTATGTATAAAGAGTAAAAATAAAATAGGACCAAAGACTGTTTCTTGGGGCACACCTACTATATGAATGGACTTTGACCTCCATAAATAATTTTTTTTTCGGATTCTCTCCTATCCGACAGAGCGCTCAAACGCAACTGCTGGCCCGTTATATTTACAAGCACGCAGACACCTTATATTAATGAACTTAGTTCTTCCTTCCTTCAAAGAAAAATGAGATGATGAAGAGTTAAGATAGTTGAAGACCGAATCTTATGTTCGCAAGACATGACTACCGATGTACGTAGACCCCAACGTAGATTTAAGTCCTGGTCATCGGAGATTTCATACCTACTACCGTAAACTGTACTTCTGCATAAACCATTACTTACTTTTACTTTCTGAGTTCTGCTATTTTAGTAAGAGTCAAGCCTTTTAAAAATAAAGACGAGGTATCAGTGTTCATAATATCAAATATAAGATCTTTCCTGCTGTTTCGTGTGAAGGTCTAAAGCCCTTAGTCAACAAATTAATTGGTTCACTAGTTGGTTGCTTTATACCAAGACCATGGTCCACCATCGATCAAATGTCGATCACCTATGAGCTTTAAAAGGATACCCACCACCTGTTCAACTATCTTAAGGCCGCTTATGACAGCATTTATAGAAATGAATTTTCTAGCTTTGGCCGTTTTTGCAGGATGACGATGGATAATGCACGATTCTCCACAGAGATCGATAAAGATCTCACCGAGGCCTTTGGTGTCAAAAAAAATGATTCGTGCAATGCGATGAGGCTTCATGCGACTTATTTAACATTATTCATAGGCACAATCTTTCAAAGCACTTTCATCCCACTTTCCCATCCCACTTCTTTGTTTATGAGGTCAAATCCGGTATTTGCATTACACTCATGTTGAATGAGCACCACCTGTCGTCAGCACAATCAGTTTACCTCTTACCAATTTACCTCGGCTCTTTGCCATGAATATTGCGTCCATTCGAAATGAAAACTGCTCTAAAGCTTTCCCTATATTGGCCTCAATTCAAGTGTAATAAAATAAATATTTCAGCTAAAAAAAAAATCCATACTAAAGTGAGAAAAGAGAATCCTTTATTTCTGTTTGGACTGTATTTAAAATTTTAAACAAGCATGTACGATGCATCCGACCTACCTCGCGATCGATTTAACATCCTTTTTTACGTTGCTCCCACCCCACCCACGTCATAACAACATAAGGGTTGTTACACTGCAGCAGCAGAAGCAGCAGCAGTTTAAAAGATTACTGCTTACGAGAGCGCGAATTAATGACTTTGCATGGTAAACTGCATACTCAAGTTTACCATGCAAAGTCATTAATTGCATGAGGATTTTAATTTTCCATAATTTATTACCTAGTAATACTTAATCCTTCATAGAAAGATGCACAGATAAGAAAAGAGAATCAAAAAAAAAAGTAACAAATACTCACATAATCTGAACGAACAATGGCCATAAGGATATACTATCCAAAAGGACTTTGCATGAATTATGCGACGACAAGATGCGATTGAGGCAGAATATCCCTTCCCGTCAAGTTCTAGCACAAAGACCTTCGCTACGAGAAATGTGCTTATGTGCACATTATGACGAGGACAACGGTGTATAGAGCCTCCTTTCTCTCTATCTTCCGCCGCACCGGCCGCCCACCTACTAAATAAGGGCTTTAGAAAATATTCTTAAAATTCAATTAAGGATATTCTATTGTTCATCAATCCCTGGGTTTGGCGTTTCGTATGCACAGCACACGATGAACAAGAGCACCACACTGTCCCTGAGCTCTGGCTGGAGGTTCCTTCTCGTGTCCACACTTAAAAATTCATCTTCTTTCATTCTGATCGTTTTCTTTATTGTTGTTGTTGGCGGTGGTCGTACTGTTGTCAAGTGGATATCTCCTTTTGCTGTTAGTGGTCCTGATGGTGGGTAGCTACAACCTTTAAGGAGTCGCAACTACTTAATAATAATAATCAAAAGCAAAACTCTGGCATTCAGATTAGGCGAGCCAGCAAGACAGAGAGAGAGAGTTTGACAAAGAAAGAGACCAACGCGCGCAAATGAGAAGATAGATAAAATATACTTTGATATATTTTCTAATTAGATATTCTCTTATTATTATCCTTTCAGCATAGTCGTTATAAATTTGCAATTTGCGCACATAGAGCATGGCTGTATGGCAATGTGCAGGCAATGGGTGAAGCGATCAAAGGGAATATTCTCAAGATGCGAGTACACTTCGTTGACTTGACTCATTACAAAGATGAGTAGGTACAAGGACTCGCGTCTGTCTATGTGTAGTGGTAACATTTTGTTGAAAATAATTTCTTTGTGACAATTTAATGACGTTGTTGCATTTTCGAGTAGGTACCTTCTCGATCTTCGAGGGCTCAATATGATTTCAAGTAATGGAAGTTAATTAGTGTCAATTGTACTTGAGAAGGGGACTAGCATTCATTGTTTTTTTTGAGGTTATGTTAGTTCGAAGGTGGTCGTTTGCTTCTAATCTGTTGGAGTGGGGGTATGTTTTTGTAGAAATTAAAACTGCGATTAGCTTCGGAACACATGTGAATAGAGTTTAATAAGATTTTCACGCACATTTGGAGTTTCATTTGTCGTTCCTTTGCCGCTCACCTCGCTTATTGAAAGGTGAAAGTTTTTTAGCGAGGGCTTTTGAACTAAATATAAATATATTTGTCTGAAGTTTTGACTTCATTAAGCTTGAGATTTATATTAAAAAATCTATATAATAGTGTCGGATTTGTACTCATTTCTATTGCTTTCCTCAGCGAGCTCAATTTATGCTCAATTTGGAAACTTTGTATTCCCTTTTAGTTTTGTAATATACCCAACTAAGACAGCCGAAAAGGCACTTCAGTTATAAGGTATTCATTACATGAGTACATAAACGGTCTATGCGATATTTCTGACATTTAGCACAAAAGATATTTTAAGTCGAAGTGCAGTCGCTATCGCATCGATGAGTCAGAAGCTTAAACAAAAAATATTACTTATGGAGTCTCAAATATCACTAAAGGTAGACAAATCACTGTCTTTCAAGCACAGATCTTTGTGATCGCGACTTCTGCGAAGGTGCTACCAGGATGCTATTAAAGCCTGCTCTGCTGCTACGCTCACCTCAAAAATTGTGGGAGAGGCCATAAGAAATCTGAACAGGTTGGGTAGATTCAATTTTGCTACTCTTACCTTGGTTCCCGGTCATACTGGCATGAAGAATAATGACGCTGACGCTCTTGGCAGACAGGTGACATTGTCCGCCTTTGTTGGCCCACAACCTTCCGTGAAATGCTGTTTCGAATACTAACATGATATCGCATCATGCAGACATTCAAAGATCTAAATATCTGCTAGGAATGAAAAGAAGTGACTTAAGATCCTTGTCATCGTTTTCAGTGATGCAAAAAGCTGGACTTAGATCGACGCAAAGAGAACAAATCAAATCCATAAGTCTGAGCAGTCTGAGGTTCAATTGTATCACTTAAATCAGTCAGCTTAATAGAATTCTGGAGTTTGACCAGTCAACTTTTTCCCTCACAAATTCCACACATGTACTTCCGATAGAGTTCAGGACTGATCTGAGGTTTGATTACACCAATCCAGTCGCCTCAGCGTATAATGAGTCACTTCCTTTTTCTGTCTCTCTTAATAAGATTCGATTTCAACAGTGAGAAAAATCATTTCGTCAAATAAACGCTTGGGCTTCCTCTGGAAATGAATCTATACCGCCCAGTCCCGAGTCGACTTGAAATCCAAATCCAAGTACCTATCCATAACCAGCACAACTTCTTTTCGAAAAATAATGCATTCCAAATCATTTAAAACAGGATCTGCAGCGCATAAAACCATTGTTTCAACTATTTCCCCCGAAACATGTAGTACCGCTTAAATCATTTCCTTGATCTCTTCGCCTTTACCTGCGACATAGCCGGAAACCTCAAATCCCATTCTCCAAGTCATAAAATATCTGCCCAAATATAAATGGAATAATATATATATTAAAATGGTACTTTCCTCCTTAGAATTTAGACATCACTTGGGAGAACATTGGCTTTTGGGTGCCCTTAAAATTGTGTACCCTGACTTCTGAGTCATATATAAAAAAAAACACACACACAATGTCCTACTTCCTGCCGACCTACCATTTATGTCTCTCGACGGAGCACAAATAAATAAAAGAAAGAAAAAAATGAATGCTGCCACTCTGCTTCCCAGCGAGAGAAGTTTAAAAATAAAATAAAAACAAAAAATAAACTAAAACCTGTCCAACCTGTGAACATTTTTTTGGCAACCCTTTCCGCAAATGTATGTTAAAGTTGTCGGGTAAAAGTTTACCTTTTTCCCTTCATTCCTGCTGTCTTTTCAATAGTCACAGAGCCCGCTACTGCTTACCTGCTAACAGCACAGAGGAAGGTAGGTAGGCTGTAAGTTCTGACTCGGCGGCCTTTAAACTTTTCCTTCTTCAATGCACACAGACACACCCAAACTTACTTCCTTAAACGACGACCACATACCGCCACGCTAGAGCAACTACCATAGGACTCTGCAACGTCCTCGTCTTTTTACTAGATATAGAAAGCTGGAAAATTTTACATCTTCTGATTTGTCGATAAGTTGTGTGCCTTTTTTGTGTGTGGTGCGCTACTGCTGAGGGTTGGTGTCAAGGGTGTGGAAATAAATTTCATCTCCTGAAGTTCTTCTCTACACCAGCAGAGCGGCGTGGTAGTGGCCCGGCCTTAGGGGATGCTATCCCCAAAATATTGTGTGCGTTGTTGGGATGGTTTGGGATGTTTCAGATGTACCGTTATAAAGGGACCACCAACCCAATTCACCTGAGAAACAGTAACAATTTTTTAATGGAAATATTTCTTCTGAACTTGTGAGCAGGGAAGGGGCTTGTTCATGGTCGTCGTCGTCGTCGTCGTCGTGGCATGGTAGTGGGTTAAGATTTTACAGATTTTTTTTTCTATGCGAGACCTGTACCATGCTAGGTATATATAAGATTTAGGTTAATTTATGAGGCTAAGTTGTTTCCATGCTGCGCTAAATATCCATTGAAAATTATAAGCAAGTGATGTTGTGACTGCAGCTGAGGTGAAGGACTCGAAGCTTGACTTACTGCAAAAGTGGGTTTTTTCCACCGTCAACCGACCCACCCCACCTATTACTTTGCCTGATGAGATTGTTCATCGTCAGTGTTTCCTTGAAAGTTGTTCTTGATTGGATATTGTAACACCATTCCTAATTATGGCAAAGTGAATTGGCCCTAGTTAGTACCTAGGCGTTGTGCAGAGGTGTGATGCTACATTAGATTCAATTGGTGACCGTTTGAAGAAATAGTGCAATCAAAATAAGGAATTGTAGTCATAGGTGTTTCTCTAGAGGCTTCAGGGAAATGTCCAGATTTCGAGAATTCAGGGAAGTTTTTGGACTTTTTGGACTTAATGGAATCATCGCATTTGTGCATTTGAAATTGCACCTTCGTGTTTAATGATTTTAAAGTGGTTACTTAAAGGTTTGACCTCAGCGTTGGTGCCTGACGAATATTTGGCTTGGGTATAGGGTAACGAAGTGAAGTTGGAATAATTTTATTATAAAGTTACTTCACATTAGCAACAACATTTTTCCCCTTAATATAATCAACGTGGAGTGACTTTAATTTAAATTTCTAGTCAGTGAGGACCTTCAATATTCAGCTATTGTGGTAAAAGTATGTTGGAAATAAACATGGGGATGTTGAACATCCTCTTGTGTCCAACATCCCCTCGTAGACATATATTCTTCCTGACTACAAAGTCTATTGGGATCAATCCTGCGACAATAAGGACGTCGGTTTCCGACAACTTTCGATGGAAGCTTGCCAACACGTTGAGCGTTCTGTACTTTTCCGACAGGAAAAGTCTACCAAAAAGTTTCCGTCTGCCGAAATCTAGCATAAATACAGGACTATGGCGCTTACGTTGTCGACAGCAGCAGCCTTTACTTTTTGCCGTTGCATCCCCTACGTTCGCCTCCTTTAGGGGCTAGCACATTTTTGAATATGCGCACAACTTTAACCCTGAAAATGTCATGCAGAACCCGATCATCTCTTATCGTTATAAGTAAAAAACACAACACAATAAGTAGGTATACTAACCATCATTGAAACAGATGTTTAAGGGAATTTGTGGGTTCCTGCCAGCGTTGCCACAAAGTGCCCAATAGCCCGCCAGCATCTGGCCCGCTGTTTTGCGTTCTGACCCTTGGGCCGAATGGAAATGGCCCTCAAATCTTGATTTAATTCATTCTGCATATAAAGCCTTATTTTGAGGAGTATTTAATGTTATCTTATAAAACATATGCGTTAGCCAGACTAGGTTGCATAGACAGGTTTTTTGTTAAGGCGTTTGGTTTGTTGAATTCGGTCCACCCGACCCAATGAAGTGGATATAGCCGAAGAGTAAAGGGCTGCTGAAATGGACAGTCTATAACTTGGATCTGCCGAATTACTTAAAGCAGAAAGAGATGACTCGAAAAAGAGCACACACCGACTAATTTCTAAGATTTATTTTGAAGAATATTTGCCTCATGAGCCCCTGCATCGTTTGCTTGTTTCACCAGAAAGAAGACCTCCTAAACTGCGCGAATTTTAGAGTTAGAAGTTTCATAAACACCGCGTAAAAGATCCTATCAGTGCGGTTTTAGGACCGGTAAGACCACAATTGCGACCTTACCTGGTTAAATAACTGCGCCTTGGGCGTTTTAGTTGGGCGGGGCATTTAAACGAGAATTTTCGACTCTAATCTGGCGGGACAACATAGTAGGGAAGGCCCCCCATAGTTGGGGCGCATAAATGGAATGGATATTAACCGACTTGTAGTGCACAACTGGAAGATATAAGCCAAAAACCGCGCAAATTGGAGAGGCCTGTGAATTGAGCCTAAGATCCGTCCATTACTGTCAACCATCACAGTAAAGAAGGCGGAGGCACATTACATTTCGATTTTATGTTTTTTTTTGTTGTTAAAGTCTTATGTCTTCGCGTTCCACAAAGTCTCCAGCACCAGACCCCTGTCCGGTTTTGGAGCCATCCGTGAAAATACGATGGCATCCAGTCCATGGTTCAGAGTCTAACCGAAGCCATTCCGTTACCTGTGGAAAGTTGACGTGGTAGTTTTTTCGCAAAAGGATTTCTGGTGTCATTGCATCAGATGGCATATCCATAAGACAGGGGTCAAAGGATAATTCTCGAGCAAGTTCTTCAAAATTCCAGTACGCATGGTACCAAAACCCACCTCTCTTTAAGATGGTTTTTAGCGTACAGCCCATGATATATAAATCAAGGGGGGAATATTCGCCAAAGCATCTAGACCAGAGACCGGCGTTCTAGGGAAGGCCCCTGTGCCGAGACATGCCGTTCTTTGGAGTTTAGCAAAAGAAGAAGTAACACGTTTTCGCGAAAGCCTGTTCCACCAAACAACCAAAGCGTGTGAGAGAGGAGTGGTCTAATCATGGCCTTATAGATCCCAAGGACCCATTTCGGAGACAAGCCCCATGTCTTACCAAAAGCGACTTTATGCTGCCAGAAAGTCGACAGTGCTTTATCGGTTAGATTTCGATTCAACATGTTTAGACCATAGAATTTTTTATCGAGGATTACACCCAGATATTTGACTTGATCGGAGATAGGGATGGCGACACCTTTAAGCACGAGAAGGGACAGACCAGTGACGATTCTCCTTGTCGGAAAGAGAACAACCGTGGTTTTAAGAGGATTCAATAAAAGCCCATTTCTAGTGCAGGGATCTGGCCCCTAGATTTGAAACAACATAAAGAACGGCGACATCGTCCGCATAAGCTTGGTGTAGTTTCCAGGAAAATTGAGAGCCGTAAGCAAAGAGTCGACCACCATACACCATAAGAGGGGAGACCGAACACCACCTTGAGGGAAGCCCCTATTTACCCCTGTTATAACGCACTTGCCAAAATCTGCATCGGCTACCAACGTCTTGTACATTAGCATTGTTTTAATCCACAACACCAAAGTTTCATCTACACCTACAGAACCCATATAATGCCAATGTCAATCAATGTTCCTGCGAAAGAGAGGCAAGCTAAAACACTCCTGATTCACACAATTAGAGCAGCACCAGCATACGATTAAGTTTAGTGACAAAGTGATTGGAAACCAAGAGGCCGCAGATATTTTTTGGCACAGGCGGACCATTGGTCGTGCAGTCAAGTGGGAGGTTTATGATCCCTGTAAATTCCATAATAAATAACCTTGTCGATAATCGGAATGAAAAATCATTTCTCACAGAAAGTCGTGCCTCTTTTTTGGACAAAAAATTATCACTTTAACGGAAAATGTTAAAGTCTATTGATGCTGTATTACTGGGAACATAGTTAAAACATTACCTTGTAAACTACTTTTGCAGAATTTGCAGAGATAAAGAAGAAATTTAAGTGGTCGAACTTCGCATATGCCACTGCTCAGCTGTTCAGAGTAGGTACACCAGCATCTGAGATCCCTCCTAGTCTAACCTTACCTATTCCATCAGTATACGTTTGATACTAAATGTATTTTTCCATCGATTTTCGGAATATAAATCCCCTTGACATTGACTGAGACGTTAGTGTAGCGTTTCTTCTCTCTTACCTTCGAAGCGGTTAATTTTACACCTTTTCGTACTCCCAAATGATGAGCAATACCAAAAGTTCATTTACCCAAAACCAAACACACGGCTGTCTCCATAATAATGTCTTCGTCCCGTAAAGCCCATCTGTCAATGTGCAACTATTGACATTTACACAAAACTTGGTGGATCAAATGGTGGTGGTGACAGAGTTTTGTGATGGCTCTCCAGATTGTTACACTCCCCCAGACCGCAGTTCTCCTTACCCACATTGGTTTAATTAAAATGTAAACTTATCGGGTTGCCTAATCGTCCAGTCATTAATCTAATGCATAAATGATGTCACTTAAGCCGAAAACCAACCATTGCTGCCCCAGCGCCCACCGCCCAACCAGCATTTACTCATTGTCCCTACAACAAGAAAGCAGCCTATGAAATGTCCTTCAATCAATAAATCCTCATCATACAAAACATGACCGCACAACTCATGTTTGTGTATGTGCACACATTTTATGCGTGTATAGGATAGGGCTGCAGAGGCAGAACCCTTTATGAGAGTTTGCTTAGTGAGCGCAAATAGGATTACAATAATTAAACCATGGTCAGTCCAATTAATATACACCAACCGCTAACGTTAAGCCCCGCTCCCGGTTTTCTCACAGACCCATTGTGATGATTCACATCTCTCCAAGATGACAATGTACGTATAGCTGAGCCGAAAATATTTACCCAGCAAATATCTATATACAGATAGAGAAATATCCCTAGGAGACGGGGTTTCTTAATTTATTTACATCGAAACGGGAGTGTGGGTTTAGCTTCTGCAGACAAACAGCATTCTCGACCACACACCATTATCACTGTAAGTACTAAGTTTATTTTGAGCAATTTATATTGCATGGGGCTTCGGGCCATAAGCTATCCAATAATGTAGAATTATCCATTGTCGGACAGAGGTGAGTGGTATCGCCCCCACCCACCCACTCACATGCCTAACTCATTTCAAAGTCTGAGTCTGAGCCGGGCTTTCTTTACGTTCCTTATACGAGAATGCGGTGGATTTTCCACTTTAACACTGGTCAGTGTTATAGGTACCTATCGAGAGTGTGCATCTCTGGATAAGGCAACGAAGAAAAGGACATTGTTCTATTCTTTCTTCCTTTTATTTTTTCACCTTCCACTTGGTCGCAGATTTACAATGAAAATTCGAGCGACGACGATGACTATGGCGAAAGCTTACAAGGATCTTAACAGCATGTTACTGCAGATAGGCTCAGCAGGACGATATGTGAATATATGGTTTTTTTTTCGGTAGGAATGGGAAGGCGTTGAGTTGAGGGAAGTAAAGAAATGGACGCGGTTGGTGCTTTTGTCCGAGCATCCTTTGTTCGCTTTGTTGCTTTGTTCCCCGTTAGACGGGAAACATTTATTGGTTGTGTTCAACATGAAAAGTTATACGAGAGGTGTTTGGATTTTTGAAGTGCCATCGAAGGCAGGTGTGCAACATATTGCAGAATTTGTATGAACGGACCTGAGACGGTGGCAAACTCAGGAAACTGGGGGATGGGAGTTTTATTATGATATTTGATGAAGTATCGGTTTCATTAGAGAAGAATCGGGATAGTTTTGTAAATGGAAACAAATGCTTTTTGATCTGGCGTTGGAAGATGGACTCCAGACAACTTTTCATTATGCTAAATTGGGGACAATTGGTAGGTGCAAATTGTGTTCCTACTTATTTTGCCGGACTATAGCGATAAGTCATATCCAGTAGTCCAATTCAGCCAGCATCAAGTGCTGAGGAGCAATGGTATCGATGCCAAGAGGCCATCAGATGTGTCGCTAATGATGTGCCAGGCTTCACCCGACCACCACAACAAAACCATTGGTTCGATGAAGAGTGCCGGCAAGCACATGCAGCAAGGCAACTCGCCTACAAAGCGACGTGGTAGAGAAGGACGAGTGCGGCTCTCAAAAGGAAGATCACGAGATGTATCCGATCGAGAAAATAGAGAAGTGCTATTCCAGAAATAATGCTCCAAAGTTCTACCAACAGATAAAAAGAATGTGTGACGCCAACAAGACCCGAACATAGGCCTGTAGAGATGAGCAAGGGAGTCTCGTAGTAGAATCACAGTCGGTATTGAAGATATGGAAAAACCACTTCAGCAGACGACCAAAATTCCGCTGTCAGGCAGAATAAACCATTCAATTTGAACGATGAAAGCCAAGATTTCCTTCCACCCGACCAAAATGAAGTGAGGATAGCAATATCTAAACTCAAGTCCAAAAAGACTGCTGGACCGGACGGCCTACCCGCCGAGCTATTTAAAGCAGCGGGAGATAGCATGGTGGAGAGCATACACCAACTCATCTCCAAGATCTGGTCGGAAGAAAGTATGCCTGTTGAATGGAACCTCAGCATTGTTTGTCCGGTACGCAAAAAGGGAGACCCTCTAAAGTTCGCCAACTAGGGATATATCAGTCTGCTTAACATCGCGTGCAAACCATATGTCTGAAACCATATGTCAACGAACTGATTGTACGCTATCAGTGCGATTTTAGGCCAGGAAAGTCCACATCCGATCAAATATTCCCACTACGGCAGATCCTGGAGAAAACTCAAGAAGTTCAGATCGATACCCACCATCTGTTTATCGAGTTTAAGGCAGCATATGACAGCATATACAGAGCCGAGCTTTACAGAGCCATGTCTAGTTTTGGCATCCTTGCTAAACTCATCAGATTATGCAGAATGACAAAAGAGAACTCTCGCTGCTCCATCAATCTCACCGAGACCTTTGACGTCAGAAAAGGACTTAGGCAAGCTGATGATCACGTAAGTTGTGCGAAACTCAGAAGTCAATTCCAGAGGCACAATCTTCCACAAGTCTGTTCAATTACTTGCAGACGCAGATGACATTGACATAAGTGGTAGAACAAAACGTGCTGTCACTGGTGCGTTTTCTCGTATAGAAACAGAAGCGGCTAAAATGGGTTTGGCGGTTAACGAGGGCAAAACCAAATATATGCTCTCGACCAGAAGGGACATAAAGATAGACAGGTATAACATCGATATAGTAAAGGACTTTATCTACCTTGGTCCCGCTATTAACTCTGTAAATAACATCACGGCAGAGATCAGGCGAAGAATTACACTTGCAAATCACTGTTCCTTGGGCCTAAGAAGGCAACGGAAAAGTAAGGCCGTGTCGAGAAACTCTAAAGAGACTCTTTATAAAATCCTTATCATCCCAGTACTGCTATACTATGCAGATGCATGGACATTAGCGAAGGCGGGTGGAGATATCCTTGGGCGTTTTGAACGCAAAATTCTTCGTGTGAATTTCGGTCTTATTTGCGTTGATGGGATCTGGGGAAGGTGGTATAACTCTACGAGCTGTAGAGGGACATTAACCTGGTCAAAAAGTGGATCATCCGTCTGAGATGGCTAGGACATGTAGAGCGTATGGACAACAGTTCTCCGGCCTGAAGAGTATTCGAGTCCAACCCAGAAGGACAACGCAGCAGAGGAAGACCTTGCCTTAGGTGGCAGGCACTAGAGGAAGGGGACCTCAACCCACTTGCAGTGCGAAACTGGAGGCAGTTACCCAAAGACCGAGCTAACTGGAGAGGCATACTGGTTGAGGCCCAGGTCCACCCCGGACTGAAGCGCCATCTAAGCAAGTAAGTAAGTCACTTTTACTTGCTGAGAAGCTATTTTCTTTGAGACGAATATTTAGAGACACACTTGCTGGGAAAGCAGTAAAGTTAGCTCCAGTAAAGGGAGCTCTACCCTTTATTCAAAAATATCTGAAGCTAAATGGAAAGACACTAGTTAGAAAAAACCAGACATTAAAAACACTAATGGCAATCGCTTTTAATTCATGAAAAAGGTTTCTTCTTCGCACATATCGTGTACCAATTTTTTTTTTTTGTTCCCTTCGCTTAATCAGAGAGATATCTGCTAGTGAAGCACACTTTTATTGTGTTATTAATGATTCTCGAGAGGCAATCCATCAAATATCAAACGTCTGGAGGGAAATGGACAAAAAACACACCGGGAAGATGCATTTAGGTAAACGATTTTTTCTTTGCCATTGTTGTTGGGTTGTTTTTTTTGCATCTTGAAGAAAGTGGATGCGAAAGATATATTTAATGGAGATTGATTTCGAAGGAAATGAACTTGTCTCTCTTTTTTTTGGACTTGTTTGAATGAAAATTTTACTTAAGTGCACGTAATTGTTAGATATCGGATACTTAATATGCAGTACGAAGTCTATCTTTGTTTCACTTTGAAGCATTTTTAAAGGCAAATGTTTAATGTGTGTATACAAAAATAAATGGATATATGTGCAGAAAAAATAAAACGGTGGCAAAATTTGAGCGGCGAAGGAAACTTTCATTTGCGCATCAGCCATACAATTTGCCTGATAGACCGCCATTAGACTTCATGGTATAACTTTCATCGCTAATAGACAAGAGCTATTAGATATTGCTTTCTCCAAAAATTCACTGTGTCAAAGTCAATGGAAAAATTCGTCAGAAGGATCATGCTTTAACCAAAGAACAATTAAAGACGGAAGAGAACAAGCCATCAAACCCCTACAGAAATAATGCATAACACCAGTAAAACCGACAAAAACTTACTAAAAAAGAAGAAGAAGCTATACTTAGGAGAATTTCCCACCAGAGAATCGGCTGGCTTTACGAATTAGCTGTAAAGGAATTAACTTCCTAATAAAGGACCTACTAACAATAAATTCAATAACTCCAAACATTTTTAATGAAAGAAGTCCTATCTAACTGGAAGTAAGTCCAAACATTTAGGAGTTAATTTATCAGGAATTAATAGACATGAATATTGACAGATTTCGGTATTCAAACTGAGTATGAAGATGATTTGAAAACTATAGAGAAGTTTAAAAATTGGGGTCCGCTAGTGCCGTCGGTCGGTCTGTCTGTCTGTCCGGGATCTGTTTGGTGAAAAGGTCCGACGAATTTGCTTCAAAATTCGTTTATATAGCTTTTGGGGTAACATCTCACGACGTTTTCTTATTTTTTTCGGTTTTAATTAACGGTACCTGTCATAAACTTTTTTTTTGTGAAAATCACTTATTACTAATTTTCTTGAAAATGGTTCCAAGGATTTTGGTTTTTTTGTTCTATGAATACCTCTGATGGGGCCAAAAATACTGCATACTCAGCTTTTTATAAAAAAAAATCGAATAACGGTAATATATAAAACCGTCAATATCTCAAAAACGAATAAAGGGAATTCCGAAAAAAATTACTATTTTTATATGGTGTTAAGTTGAACAGCAATTTCTTTTGCTTACTTACATTTTTTTTTTACATTTTGTTTTACATATGACGATTTTCCTAAATTTAAATTGAATTATTTTTCTCAATTTTGATAAATTTTGATAAATTTTTGTATTTTGAAACAAAAAATTGTGCAAAATTACATCAAAATCGTAGGTACCGTTTTTGAGAAAATCTAACTTTTCAAAAACTAAGAGGTGATTAAAATAAATTTGATATGTGATCAAATGTTACCATTCTTTTTTAGGCGATTAAAAAATGCACATCATGTGGCGAGAAGGCTACATGAATTTTTGCCCCAATGAACAGTGGCCATAAACCAAAAATAACCAATGGCCCCAAAAGTAAAAATTATTTTTCAAAATGAAAAATGGCCCCAAAGGTATGAAAAATAGCTCCAAAAATGTGTCATGCCCCAATAAAAAATGGCCATAAGACAAAAATGAAAAATGGCCCCAAAAATTTTACTATATCTTACTGTGTATAAGTAAATCACTAAATTAATAATATAGTTTCTTATATATATAAACATCACATGATATACAATTTGCTCAACTGCTATATAATTTAAAATACAAAGCACTTGCGAAAATCTGTTAACCAGTGTTACTAGGTCCTTTTAACTAAACTAAAACACATTAACATCCACCAAGCCCATAAAAATCCGTGAATTTATCGGCTTTAACAACATTATCAAATTGTACGGCAAAAGTCCCAGCGGGAATTGCCATGCCCATAAAGCCCAAATCGTATCTTTTGCTAATAACTTCACAGCTCATTAGTTGCACAATACAAATAAGTATTATCCTTGTTGGCTGCACACGCGATTAATTGAATATCAAATTATCTAAAATTATCTTCGATATGCGATTAAACAAATTAATATGCTGTCGACGTATCTGGCTTGTCCCCTGTATACCCACACGTATGTAGAATATTCTGTCAATATTAAAGATGGTATTTCTTGCAACTGCTGCTGGTCCGTTTGGCTCGCCCAAAATGCAATATCAAAGAGACAAACAGTCGAAAACCAAGATGATGACAGTCATTATGAAAATTGTATATCAAATATTCAAATTGGTTCTGACCAATTGTCCTTATAATGAGTGCACTTATCTTCATGAGTATATTAAATGAAATGGATGCTGAGAGGATCCCATACAACTAACGACAACGACAACGTCGTCGAAGAAATACGATAATAATAATCCTTGATAGAATTCAGCCAGGTATGCTGAACATTTGTTTGTGGCCAATTAGACGTCAAGCGCCTATGGCTGCAGCGTGGTGTCATCAAATCCATTGAGATATTATAATATGTTCTACACACACATGTATGTATCTAGGAATATTGTATTAATGGGTTTGATGACTCTACTTAGGCATAATAAGAGCGCCACTGTGTGCCACTGGAGGGGTGTGCTCATGCAAGGATAATGACTAAAATGTGATGTATTGCGTGGATGTGTGTGTGTTTGCCTGTGTGGAATATGTGTTGACGTCGATAATGATGATGGTACGCTCGGCATTAAATTAATGCATTACCACTTTATATATAGACATTCAATTTGGATACATTTCAGTAAGAAGTAGAATTTGCAGCTAAAATGTCAGCAAAAAAGTGCAAAAGACTTTAAGTCCTTATTCCTGATCAAAATTAGGTCGAACATTTTAAAGAATGAAGATGACAGTTCCCTAGAAGAAAACAAATAAAGTTTTAGCTGAATAATTTGAAGGAAAAATTCAAAGTACCTCGCTGGGCGCCACTTTGTTGTTTTTTTTAAGGCACCTACCAGTATTAAAGGGATTTCTAAATACCCTTATTCAGTTTTTTAGTGCGAAGAAAAGAGGAGAGGATTAAAGTGATGGGGAATAAACACAAGCGGCGTATTGGTGTGTGGTGATTTTCATGAATTAGGGCTTAAGAAGGCTTTAGGGTAAACTGATAAGCACTGGGTGAGTGACGAGTATTTTTTGGGTACTTTTATTGAGCACTGGCATAGTGAAATAAGTTTAATATATTCGTCGTCTTTTTATCCTTACCATAGAGCGGATAAACTCCTTAAAAATAGTAGCCAGATCCGAAGGGATACACAATTTCTTACACTGGTAGAGGAAATCTAGACTTTACGCAGTTATCATTCCAACGTACTGAGAATTTTCAGCTTTGCGTCGGTTTTCAGTTATTTATGCATAATGACGATCCATTTAAAAGTTTCCCTTTAATAATAAAATGCATTGCGTTTTGGAAGCATTAAATTCTACACGGCTTACTAAGCCCCACCTAGTAATGCTGTCAAGTCTTGAATTAAATGAGTTTAACATCCGTTGCCAGGGAGAAATGAAAAACTGAGATCACTTTCATCAGTACGGCTGTGAATTGATTTAGAAGTGCCAGAAAGTCGAAGACAAGAAAAAGACGGAGACTTGGGAAAAGCCATAATTTATAATGGTGAATATCGGATTTAAAATATTCAAATTTCCATTTCATTGAATGCATTGAAGATATCACTCCTTTAAGCGCGCATTTGCGACAAAATGCGCGCTGCCAAACTCTCTCAAATGCTAAATATGAAATTCAAGTACAACAATCTTCGTTTTGAAGTAGTTCCACATCGTGTGTCCAGTGGCTTAGTGGTTAAGTGCGTTGGACTACCAAGTGAGGGGTCTCTGGTTCAAATCCGCCTCATAATGTTATAAGCAGCTTCCCAAACTTACTTAATGTAAACCCCTCCATTTTTGTAAAAAAAAAATATCTCCGCACACACAATATTTCGAGAAGCTGAGGGTTAGGTCCTGTACAGAGTGAGCCAAATTCAAGCTTTCTTTTAAAAATGCAATAAAATAACCAAAATTAAATATGTTCCATGACCATTTATGTGCCCTTTACGCCTTATAAAGTGTGATTCATCGTGATTTTTGAGTTATAATGTAAATTAAAACACATAAATTTAAAAGTGAACTTAAAGTTTATAGTATCGGCTAAAAGAACAATTCATGGTATTTATTTTTTAAAAATGATATCACGTAAATTTTAGCCATGACGGCGCCTCCAAGGTGGTCCATTAGAAAGATAAAATTTTTCGCGACTCGTTCGAGCTTAGCGACTGGTGGCTTCACGAGTAATGTTGGCTTCAAAAGCGTCAATCGTAGCTAAAGAACTGAGACGTTAGACATCCCCAGCGAAAATAGTCTGAAGAAGAAATATGGCACGATCTAGGCGGCCAAATTACCGTACCAAGACTTGAAATTAAGGGCTCATCAAAATGAATTTTCAACAAGTCCATTCAAGCTCACCGAAACCATGGGCTTGAATTTCAGGAAGCACATAGTCCGTTATAACATGGTGCGATAACGCTTGGCATTGACGTTAGCATTCTGATTTGCCTCGTTCTTTAAGAAATATGGACCAATGATTCACCAGCCAATAAACCACACCATACAGTTGTTTTTAATGGATGTAATGATAGCTCTTGGTACTCTTCGGGTTGCTCATCAGCCCAAATACGGCAAATTTGTTTATTAACGAATACATTGAGCCCGAAATGGGCTTCATCAGTGAACCAAATTTCACTATAAAATACCAGACTATCATTGCGTTTTGAACTTTGATTTTGGTAATGTAGCTGAACAATTTGGAAACGCTCGATGAGAGTATCTATCTAGACAATATCACCAAAGTAGCTTCATACAAATTCTTACAAAGGTTTACTTACAAATCGCTTAAGCATCATCTAGGGTATCTCAAACATTTTACTGATGACATTAGTAAATCTAAAATGAGTATTATATTTAGATTAAGGTTAAATATCAGGCAAGATCCCCCAGGAATAGGTGTGATCTGCAACCACAATGAAAGTGAGGATATCATCGATGTTCTAGGAATGTGTCCAATTCTACAATAGATCAGACGACTCTGCTTTGGAATGAGCAGACTAACAAGAGGCGATTACTTAGAATTCTGAATGGAGAAAGGCCTTGGTTTGAATGCATTCAAACTACTGATGTATTTTATATACCCACTCTTTTATTAATCTGAATTAAATTTTTAAATGTTTACTCTGGCAGATGGAAAATATTCATGCCATATTTTATTTTACAATTTTATTTAGCTAAAAATAAAAGACAACAACAAAAGTTTCCGCTGGTTCGTTGAAATAAATATTTTCAAAGTGAAACATTGACAGTTTATCCAAAATTGCCTTCATAAACACATTGACTGATACAAATCCTACAAACTACTTAGGCACGCGTTTGGTCATTCTGGAAGTGGCTCTATTCTCCAAACTGACCGAAATCCACTTCGGACTCAGCCAGATAGCCAGATATACATTATTCATCGCTTTGAACTCTCACTTTCCCCTCACGATTCATCCTATGTTCTGACATTAATTCGAAAAACTAAAGCATCCTTAAAATAAGCCGTCATCCCGCCGGAAAAGCCAATCCACTCTTAAAATAAATTAAAATTCGATTTCAGCTGCTCAAATCCAACTCCACATCCCTCTGGTGTATAGACTCTCGGCGAAAAGCAAAAAAAAAAAATATACAGCCGAAAAGGAAATTATTGTAATCGTATTCTACATGACGCCAATAGCCACTACGAAAAAAAGATAGATAGACGAATGTATACGACGAAGTGAGAACGGAGCCGCTCTATTATTTGAAATCAATTTACTGTTGAAATAGTGCCAAGAATCTCATTTTTTTAGCTTCGGGGGTAATTTCAAACCATTCTCCCTCCATCGTCAGCGGCCTCTTCACCGCCCCTTGAGAGATCCTGGCTGCATTTACACCGCACAAAAGCATTTTCGTTTTCTATTTTTTTTCGTTAGGTGACAAGGTACTTTTCACGCGACTATCAGCAGCTTAGGCTATGAGACGAGATGTGCTGCACCTCTCCTTTCCAAATGACTAAGTGGGTTAGTAAGCAAAGGACGATGGCGAACGAATAGCAACAACAAGAATTAAAAAAATGCATTTCGAATCGTTTCGTTTTCATTTCCATACCAAATGTAATGGCCTCAATTGGCTACCTTCTACTGGCTTTCCGACATGCCAAATAGATAATTTCCCTTTGCATCGCCTCCAGAGAAAGGATATAGAATCCAATTATAGAAAATTATATAGAGAGAAATGAAGGTATGGGAGGATTCTTAGCGAAGAGACGGAAGGAAATTATTCCGTGGAGGAATTAAGTGAGGGTGAGAGAGAGTAATTTTAATGAAAGTGTTATTCGATAAAAATCTCGACTTCCTTCTCTGGATGGAACAGTGTCGTCATCATCATTGCCATCTCGCCGCATCGACCTAGAAAACAGAGATATAGCTAAGCCCGAATCCAATGAAATTTCCTGCAGCTCTTTTTTAGTTAGACACAGATAGACAGTGTAGCGTAGACTGGGTCCGCTTCGGATAGAGGTCGATATGCCGGTCTCCCGGAATAGGTAATTGCGAATTTAATTAATTAAGCCAAGATAGTCATGCGATGCCAACAATGTTCCACGAAAGAGAGATTCTTTTTTTTTCCATTCATCCTCATTCATATGGCTAAAGGAGGAAGGATGTGTGTCTGTTCATATGCAACTAGATCCAGACGGCAGAAATCATTTTTAATGACATTCACCGCGGGGGACGCGGTATCAAAAGTGTCCCAATTGTAAATGCAAGTAGCAGTAGGTACCTACACCATGTTGCACATGATGTTTAATTGTGACAAATTCTTGGAATGATTTCAAATATTCATTCTCAAGCTCTGTGTGCAAGCAAGACGACGACAACGATGACATGTGAACGAACACATCGGGACAGACTACGAAGAAGGATTCAATTAGATTTTATTCAAATGATGGTGATGATGGGTTTGGCTGTGATATCTCTGGCAAGCGGCGAACAGCGCATAGATTTTAGTTGGTTGACTGTGCGGAGACGAGTTTGGCATTTGGACTGTTGAAAAGTCAAGTAGCTTGACAGAGGAATGTCTTTCCAAAGACAGTGGGATTGAGGAAGTTTTTTTGGTGAAGATAACCACTTGAATTAGCTGTGAAATTAACCTACTAATTGAATATGTGTGTGTGAAGTTGTAAGCTTGCCATGTAGCAAGTGATAAAGGGAGAAGGATCCTGTAATGGTCGTTGTGATACAAACTGGATTTTGTGAATTAGAAAGAATATGAACATAGTCGTTGCGAGGATGGAAAGCAATAGGTTTCACTTTTAGAACAGAACTAAGCCAATACGGTAAAGATATGTGTAATCATTTCAAGAATGTTACGTATACGCCACCGAGTTTAAAAGGTCAATTAAATGAGATTTTCTTTTTCAGTTGCGACTTGCGACATTGCAGTTGTGGCATTGCGCACTACATGCGGGATGCATCCATACGAGCTCGTTGCACTGTTCTGGGACTAATTTATAACTCAGCCTCGTTTGAAGGTCTCTAGATGATATAAAAGGTGTCATCCGTGCTTTTCTCACCGAAAATGTTTTGTCCTTTTCAAATATTTTAGACCGACACCCGTTCACGAAGTTTTTTTAAGAACATTCTTGAGGAGCATTCGAAGGTTATTGGAACCTCGATTGCGCAGAGCTAAAATGGCTTAACTTTTAAGAATGAGTCTTGTCCTTGTCATAGATTGTAGGGGCCGGCAAGATATCCAAGTTTATCCGATCCAGACTTATTTTTGTGCGGTTTTTTGAATACATGAGTCTAGGTCAACAAGCCTCATAGTCTTGAAGCCATTAAAGAAAAAATATGCGTCAATTATGTAAGGATTAATCCCAGAAGTTCTGGCAAATCGCGCCAGAATGGTCATCAACACTTGCGGCAGGCACTTAACCGATATCAGTTAGAATAGAAAAAAATTGAAATAAATAATATGCAACAGAAGAACCAAAGCTTACTTTTATATATTTTTTCTTTGTGGTAACGCTGGTTTAGAGATCATATTTATGAAACGCTTTACGAGTTAATTGCTCTGGTCAGTTAGTTATTATGAAAAATATTTAGTGAGGATAAAAAGATATAGCAACCCAACCGTTTCTCAAAAGTACATGTTCAGCGCAACAAAGTTCAAGATTATACGATTCAAAATTTTAAATTCAATTATTCTGTTCTAAATGAACATTCAAAAGTATGACAATATGCTCTGTCTGCTTTATATTTCTTAAACTGTCTGACCCGTTAAAGCGGGTCAATTTTTTTAATAAAACATTTTGTCAACGCTTAAAAGTTACGTGCTGACATTCTTAATAGGATCTAAAACTCAACATATCGAAATGTTGAACATGACACATGCGATCATGCAACACACTATAAATAATATATCTCTCTATTGTATTTCTATTAATGGGTGAATTACTCATACCAACAATTTTATTATGAATTATTAGAGGTTGGTTTTTCGAACAGAGAAAAAACTGACATTTTGTGGTCAAATCGGGCAAATCTAATGTCATTTATGTTCAGTTTGGTTTGCCATTTCATCATGAACAGGTTGAAAAATGAACAAATTTATAAATTTATTTCGAAAATAATGGTTCAAAATTTTTTTTTTTTTTTTCAAAATTTTCAAAGTTTTGTTCAGTGATGAGGCTCTAGTTGGCTTGAATGGATACGTCAACAAGCAAAATTGCCGCATTTGGAGTGAGGGGAATCTACATGAGACCCCTGGAACGCCATTACATCTACAAAAACTGACTGTTTGGTGTGCTCTATGGGAGGGTGGATTCATTGGGCCATACTTCTTCCAAAATGATGCTGGCGAGTCAATTGCCGTTAATGGAGACCGGTATAGAGCCATGATAACCGACTTTTTTGTTCCCGAATTGGATGGCATGAATGTAAATGCGATGTGGTTCCAACAAGACGGCGCTACATGCCACACAGCGCACATCACAATCGATTTATTGAAAGAAACATTCGATGAGCGCATAATTTCGCGGAATGGACCTTTCAATTGGCCACCAAGATCGTGTGATTTGACACCATTGGATTATTTTCTTTGGAGATATGTGAAGTCGCTCGCCTACGCCAACAAACCAGAAACGTTAATGGACCTTAAAGCCATTATTCGTGGCGTTATTGCCGATATACAGCCCCAAATTCTTGAAAAATTTTTTGGAACTTGGACCTCTAGACTTGTCTTTATTCGAAAATTAATGGCATAAAATTATCCTTCCAATAAAGCCAAATTGATGGACATTAAAACTATTTTCTTGTGTTTTATTTCAATTCGAAGTTCTATACCTCTTAAAAACCCTGTATTTCTATTAATGGGAGAATTACTCAATACCAACAATTTTATTATGAATTATCCATAATTTTTTTGAGAGAACGCTAATCGTCGATTGACTCGTATTAGAAGTAGTTTGAAATTGTTCATTTTAAATAATTTTATTCACATCACTTAATATCTCTCTCGAATATTCTAACTATTTATTTATAAAATAAATAAATATTAGGCGTAGGCAGCGCACACAAGACCCAAGCTTCTTCAACCACTGTGTGTGCGAAGATATATTTTTCAGAAATTTTTCATAACAGTTCTTGTTTCTAGATATTTGTCAGAGCAATAAGCCACTGCATGCACTATTTATTATAACAAAAATATCTTCGTCATTTATGTATTGTGTAAATTATTATTCACAAACTGATTTCCCAATTATTTTCAATATTAATCTTTTATTTACTCCTTTTTAATGTTTAAAAAAAATAATGTCGTGCCGCTTTTCAGGCGCTACAATTAGCCATTATTCTTTCTGAAGTCAGAGTACTGCATTATCAATCAACTATCATCTACTCCAATCTAGATGGCGCTGTATATTAGGTGTAACTTCGATTTATGTCAAAACTATTATTGCTCTTTAGCAATGCATTCTCAAATCCAGATAGCGCAGTAAACTTAAAGTATTACCCTCAGTCTTGAAACTAAGAAAATAAAATATATTTTGCACTTTTTGCCATTCTGCTTAAGGAAAAGACATATATATTTTGTGTATTTCGAGCGCCTTTGTTTGGTTTGTGTGTGGTCTTTAACTTGATGTAGCTTAGCTTTGATGGGAATTAGAAGGTGAGTGGTAGCTCAAATATACTCAAGGCACTATTACCTTAAACTATTTTTAGCCATTTTGAGGCTCAGGTTACCATAATGAACATTAAGCAGCCTGCAGTCAATTCTCATGAGAGATAGAAGGAAAGACGCAGACTTTTTGAAAATGTTCGGGAGCAGAAGTTTGATCTGTCTGCAACGTATCTTGTGTGAACACAAAGAACAGACACATAAATCATTAAATTTTGTATAAAGATGTAAATGTGGCCTATTTTAGACAAAAAACTGTCACTTGAGGAGTTTAAGGTTGGCACTCCTGCTCTAAGGTTTGAAGTACTTTGGCGGTGTATAAAAAAACCATAATTAAATAGCCTGAGATAAAAGATATCTTATTGAGTTGTTCCGATTCAAATTAAGCTAAGAAGTAACAACGTCCCCAATTTCGTGCTAAGACCTCATGATATACGTATATGAATCACTTTATCGGGATTTCAACAAAACCAAAGTACACAGACTCGGTTAATTTCTGCACCTGCTTCCTTTTATCTTACAAAAAACACTCTTAAACATTTGCATATATACTGTACCCAACAGCGCTTGAAGCAAACTCCTTCGTAATCAATTCCTTTGTTCTTCTTACAACAGACGTTTGTGCTTTCTCTAAATGGAACCATTTGCTATATCCATTTGTCAAAACATTAAATTTTCATTTGCTCGTCTCACCCAAGCGGTCGTCCACAAGTGCCTCAAATTCCATGAATATTTTTCATTCCTTTTTACTCCTTTGATTTTCACAAATTCCCTTTTTCACATTTGTATACTCATTTTCTTTTTCGTGCGGTTTCCACAAGGCGCAACAAAAAAAAATCAGAAATCCACTCTCTCTAATAATGCTGCTTTCCTGGATACAAATTGTTTGAGATTTGGTGTCGGCCAGGTTTTCCGCCGCCAGCCGGCTGGCCGATGCAGAATGTGTAAGAACTCCAGACGCGAACAATGTGTTACATAACCCCTATAAGCGTATAAAATCATCATAAATTATGATATAACTACAGTTTACTATAATATCCTTTTTTTTTCACCCCCGAAAGCTGCTGTACCACAATATGCCCCCGTTTTTGGGAGTACTTCACTCCAACAAAATATTTCTCTTCTCTTCATTAATTAATTCAAAAGTTAAAAGGGGAGGGTAATGGGAACTGGTAACTGGTAACTGGTAACTGGTAACTGGTAACTGGCAACTGGCAACTGGGAAGCAGAGAGATCTAAAATTGAATTCCATAAATTCATTTGTTGTGTGTTGGGCGGGCAGATAAATTGCCTTCGATTGCGCGTTTACATTATTAAAGGGAAATCGATTTTTTTAGAAAAGCAAACCGGCCAAACATACACAGAAAAAAAAATAGAAAAACATCATCAGCAAAGCAGAACAATGAAAACCGCACAATCTTGCTCCCTGTAACATTGTACATTCATGTTGCAATCGATTTTGAACAAATTTTTGTTTAACTGTTTTGCGTTCTATTTTTCTGTTGTAATTTCTTGTTCGTACATTCCCATTTGCTTGTTATTACAATGTAACTCGGGCTATTCGGGCTAAAAGGCGCCCGCAAATAAAAAGGCGAAAAAAAAACACCGAGAGGTTGGTTTTTTATTTTATTTGCTTTGGTGGATAGTGCCTACTTGCATGGAGCTGGGTGGCTAGGATACGATTTGATTGTGGAGGAAATGTATAACTATGACGACTATGACTAGTGAACAGTGACCAAAGGGCTGGGCTTCCATTCAGTCAGTCAGCCAGCTAGGTCATTGTGAATAGATTGGTTCTTTCGATTTGCTTACATAGACCATGTTCGGTAACGAGCAGTCGTAGTCAGCCTCGTCTCCTTCGTTTTGTTTTGCAGTTCAACGTTAATTGAAAATTTTTGAAATTTTAACGTTTGCACATCTAATTTCACTCGATGAACATCATCATGACCTATTGAGTTGCTCAAGTACTCTTAGAAGGGGACCAAGTCAAGGTGGTGCTTGCTAAGAGTGTGTGGGACAAGAAATGAGATAGATTGATGGAGAATTATGATAAACATTTAGCTAAGCGACGAGGGCGCTGTTAAGACCAATTAAGAGAAAGTTATTGCGATCGTGCGGAAATTTCGAACCCAAACTGAGTATGAGGGATGATATTTCGACTACAGAGAGGTCCAAAAAAGTAGGTCGTGTCTGTCTGTTTGTCCGGGCGCCGTATGACGAAACGGTTCGACGGATTTGCTTCAAAGTTCGTATATAAGGTTCTTGGGGCTACATCTCGGGGCATCTTTTTATTTTTTGTTTTGTCTTTTGAAATAACGTTACCTGCCATACAATTTTTTTTGTGAAAATCACTTATCACTATTTTTCTCGAAAGTTGTTCCAAGGTTTTCGGTCTTATTTTGTACTAAGGATTTTTAGGACGGGGTCAAATATCCTGCATACCCAGTTTTTGAAAAAAAAATCGATTAACGGTAATTTTTAAAACCGGCAATAACTCAAAAACTAACGAAGGAAATTTAAAAAAATTGTACTGTTTTTTTATACTGTAAATTCGAACAAATTTGCATACTTTAATTTTTGAAATAATTTTTTTTTAATTTTTTTTATTTTAGTTTAAATTCGTTTTCTCAAAAACGGCTTTAACGATTTTGATAATTTCGAACAATTATATTAAAAGTGTCCAATGTGCGAAATTGCATCAAAATCGTAGGCACCGTTTTTGAGAAAATCAATTTTTTTAAAACCTAAAAAGTGATTTAAATAAATGTCTCACCATTCATATTCGAAACATTTTGCGACTCAAAAACGCAACTTATGTACCGAGAAAGTTTCGTATGATGCAGTCGTGCACTTTATTTTATTATTACGACGTTCAAAGAACAGTGGAAATATGTTACAGTGCGTGAGACTTTGGAATAAGGATTTGTGAATAAGAAAAGTGCCAGCGCAATGGGAATTTTTTTTTTAATGAAATATCCGACGAATTTGCTCGTCAAGACTCGAAGAAAGTTTTCGCAAGACCTGAACCTGTATTGGGTCCTCAGCTAAGGCTTTAATTAATGACTGGGTCTCACATAGGCACAAAACGATTCTTTGAGCTGCAGACAAATCATAAACCTAAATGGGCAAGGATTAAACGATACAACTATCTTCGAAGTTTAACTTTGCCCGAAGATAGATCAAGGCTCTAGGTGAACATCTAAGCTCCTTGAGCTATTTTGCCTTTCAGTGGAATGTTGGCTCATCGATAGGTAAAGTTAATTGTGATACAATTCGATAAATTCCATAGAACAGAAAAAAATCTTAACCAGCATTTTTTACGGATTTAATTTTGGGGGCGTTTTTGATCAAACTGCTTCTGTCGATATAGCTCCGATAGCTACACCTGCACCAACCAAAACTTATTTCGTACCAATTAAATTTATGTATCTTTTCTTTTCCCACTCCATCTTAGCCATTTACATTTAGCTCATCAAGCTGATAATCATCATCAGCAGCATCAAAATCAACCTCAGCAGCAGATCCTTCTGCTAGGACTCACAACGTTCTTAACAAATGAAAATGAAAATCTACAGCATATGTTTACTAACTAGACATTATTCCATTAGAATGTCCTCTCTGCGTCATCCTTGCTTCTTCGACTTCTTGTTTCACTTCTTCTACTTCCACTTGTTAGCAGCAACAACAAAAAAAAAACCTACATTCACATCCGCCGTCGTTTTTAAGCCTGGACACATGGAATGATGTGCGAGACATCCAACAGTACTACACAGAGCACTATACAATGATTTCAAGTGCTGGACCGGTGAAGTGAGGTGTTACGACAACGAGGATCTAGAGCTGCTGTGATGATGCAAAACAGAAACAAACTACATTCGTCGTCGGATAGGTTGACGACTGGCAGGGGGAAATCACCAAACAAACTCTACACAGTATACAGTTGTCAGGATAATAATAGAATAGCAGAGTCTAGTGGAGCATTCGAAAACAAACAGAGGCAGAGAAGAAAAATAACCCACACCCATATAAATGTGTGTTGCTGTTTTTTTCTCGTTTGACTCTATCTCTCCTGAGTAGATAGGCTGAAACTGAAAGCGCACCCAACCCATTTTACCACTTACAGATACACAGATGCAGAAGACTGCTGGAACTGTAGGTATCTACCTACATATATGTGATAGGATTGTGGGGGGGTTTGTTGAATGTGAAAGGATACGCTACTCTTCCTAAACAGAAAAAGAGAGAAATAAAAAAAATGAACAGGCGAATAAAAGCGGAATGTGTAGCTATAACGGGCGCATCTAGGCGTGAGCCAGTTTTCAAGTTTGGTGTTTGCTCTCTTCTTTAAGCGAAATTATTTGAATGCAAATAGCACATTTGCAAAATTTATAAACACACAGACATTCCATTCATTCGTAATCATAGAGTGGGGGGCGGAGAAATGGCTGCAAAAAATCAAACAAAAACAAATGAACTGGGAATATAGCATCGCCAGGGACATGGACGCAACTGATATGAACGTTGAAGACAGAGGAAACTGGGATGGGTAGAATTATTAGTTTATTGGGAGGAAAATTGACAGACCCATCGAGTACGTCGTTGGCGGTATATTTATTCGACATTTTAAATTAATTTCCAGACCCAGTTTTTTTTTATTTTTATTTGCATATGTTGGAGCGTTATGTATGTTTATGGGTTACCAAGGATAGTCGAGCAAATTAGAATTTAGCGAAGAGCTTTTTGTATTTTGTTGGATTTAATGGAAATGAATATACAATTAAATGTTTATTGAAATTTATATTCTCCTGTGACGAGGGAGCATCTTTTTTTAAAATTATTGTAATGGAGATCGTCGCTTATATATATGCGCAGATTATGGGAATTGAACTTTAGTAGTGTACTCAGTAAGGGATGATCAAACTTAAATGCAACGTGCACTGATATTTAGGTAGATATTTTGGTGGGATTCTCTAATCCAAACCAGCATATTTCAATAATGTGATGGACCTCAATCATTTAGGAGGCGCGGTTTAAGAAAATGTTGCTATCTTAGGTGACCTAAAACTTCATTCCCCTAAAATGAGAAGGCAATTTGATGCAGGGCGGATTTTTATAAAGTAAAGTCAGTACGAGTACTTTGGGAGTTCAGGTCCTTCACGATAAGCTTCTGGAATTAGAGGTTCCGAATCGGTGAAAATATCTACTTCGTTTTAAATCGCCACAAGAGAATTGCAAAACTTTGAAAATGTTTGAAGAATCTATAACCCTTTTTTGAAATGTCAAGGACTACCGAACTTCCGTTACAAAGACCAAGCAATAGCGGATGCAAGAGCACTTGGTCTGAAAAATTAGAAGCAGCATGCACTGGATCGCAATGGACGGTACATTGTTTTGTATCACAAGCTCTTCACGGGTCGGAAGCCCGGTTAAGTCCAATCACCACAACCTATTATCATTTCCTAAAATTTACTGAACAATTTGGTTTAATTATCTAAAAATAAAACCTACTCATATTCGAAGCTTTGGAAATCTGGAAATTTCGCTTTATTTCAGTTCGACCATTTTCAACGTGAATTTATTTAAAAAAAAAAACAAAATGGAATACTCGTCTTATATACATCATAGTGGAAAATTGATATAGAATTAGGATGCCCTTAAGAAAAAAAAAAATGTAAATGATAAGTTTTACGGCTTCAAAATAAGGAGTGCTTTGCATAAGACATTCAGTCAGCACAAATTATTTGATAGATAGATATGTTTTCACGAATATTTGGAAATTCAGTTTAGCAGAAGATGGATTTTAGTAAAATTTCTCTGTAAAATTTTTCTGTAAAAATAGGAAACTTGCGACGGGGGCGACACAAAACTAAACACACGGTGTTTCGCAAAATGCAGGTGATACACAGACAACAGATCAAAAACGTAAGCATATTGACATAAAAAAACACAACAACAACAAATGGATAGGGTGGTCTTCAACAGCCTACCATGCGACCAGTTAGTTGGGCACTCTTTTGTTGAGCTACTGCGCTTGTGCCAGAAGCAGTGTAATGATCATGTGAATTTACTTACTATCGAAAATTTAGATCGATTTTTCTCGAAATCGAGGGAGAAGATAGTCTTACCATTTTATCCTGATACTCAGGGGATGTTACCTTAGAATATATATAAAAATTATCGAAATCCGTTGTTCCCAAGTAGTACAGAAGTAGTAGTAGTAGGTACCAATTATATTTCAGACTTTAGAACAAACTATTTTACTTTAGTGCCCTCTCTAACAACCGCAATTTATTTTAGCGCCAACCAACATATTTTTCCATTTCAAATTTGTCCTATTTGCAAATGAGACTTAATAATCGTATTTAATTTACTCATGGGATAAGTACCAGGAACGTTATGTAAAAAAAAAACTCCCTACGTAACCCAAATATGCCTGACGTGCTTAACGTCGGTCGAAATAAGTACAAACTTGCAAAACCTGCAACCGAAACCTCATCAATGGAAATCTGAAAATGCATAGGAAACCTTCTGGTATCGATGAAGTTTTCAGAAGATCTGGGGTAATCTCAGATTTCAATGCAGTGTGAAAAGGGTATAAGTTTCAGAAGGCAAATCGCCGTAGGAGTGTTTATGGCTAATAATAAAAACCCCTTCCCTATGCACGATGACTCCTACCAGCTTGGGACGAAGAAAGTATACGCTTCGATCTCTTTGATCATATGGTAACATCGCAAAACAAACAAACAAGATGTGTTTTTGGCCATACCCAAACCAATAATACAATGTTCTAATTGAGATGTCAGAGTTCACGTATAATGTTTTGCGGATTACTTAGGAAATAATATTATTCAATCGTGCTACCATATATGCCGCCATTTTGGAAATATATGCATCAAAAATTTTGAAAATGTGTGCAAGCTATTCTACCACATTGGCGCCCAACGTGGGCAAACAGTGACCTTGGTTGCTTCGTCCAAGCAACATTCAGAGTTACATACGTCCCACATAATCAAGTTCGATTATTTTTATCCGCACTTTGATCAGAAACAAATGCAAATTACTTGAATCAGTACCATTTCCACCTAAGAACTAATTCCCCAATTACATTTTGTCTCACAAGCTTTCTTGCGTCAGCTTGATTCCAACTTTACCTTTCTCTATCCCATCAGCAAGTAAACAATCCAATAGAATCATAAATTAGTCCGATAGCTAACCTTATAATTAAATTACGCATCGTTGCACTTAATAATTTTATTGTCATTGACTATGTGCGCGCAGAACTTCTGTGAATCAATAGATCGTAATTGATATAGGATTCTTTCCTTCAAGAAATTTCAAGACATAACTTTGTAAATTATTGAATCTTTCTAGGCAAGCAACTTTTGATAACCATCTCACTTCAGTATAGAAAAGTAAGCGATTGTAGTCTTCGTCATTTTCTATAACGAGTTGTTTTAACAATCGATCATTCAAAGCACTCCTCCTTATTTTGTTCACAGTTGTGATGATTACTTGCAGAAACTTGAGGAGTCTTTCACCTCAATTTCTAGCAACCAGGTATGACACAAAAAGTACTGCTTGTACTGTTGTTGCGTTATAGGTCCCAGATGTTGGCGATGAATGACACAATGAACAGCACGTATACAAGAATTTTTCCTTTTAATATGAGCAATAAGACCTTTATATTCAACAACCATGGCTGGGGCTCCATCCGTAGCAATAGCCAAAATGATGGATCATGGTATTCGTTTTTATGTGAGGAAGTCTTCCAACTTTTAAAAGATCGTTCCACATTTTGTGTCGAGCGGTTCAACGAAGAGCACGAGCTATACATGCCCCCGGCGGAAAGGGGGAGGGGGTGAAATCCCAAAACACAGTTGTCATAGGCGCCTACCTTACGCCTAGGCCTATTTATTTCACAGTAGTCATTGTAATAAGACCACATGACTAATGAGGTTTTATTTCCACTTAAAAATGGAAATAAGGGCATATGTAGTCTTATTTTGTAGGGCGCTATTTCACGTCACCCGAGCCCTATTCGCACAAATAACTTTTGCGACACTTAAATTGAAATTGACTTTTTAATAACAAATTGTTCTTAAATCAATAGCTCTTCATCTAATTAAATATTGAATCAGTAATCATCATAGCTATAAAGATATAAAGACCAAAATTGTTGTAATCGAAAAGAAACACCTTACTACAAATTAATTTAGTAAAAAAAAATGTTTCCTGTAAAATTAATGTTTGGTGCTTACTTTAAGGACTCGAAATATTTGTAAATTTTTAGCTTTAACTTCTATAGAGCCTATTTATGCTTTAGGCTCAAGGTGAAGAATTTGCTAAGGACGTACGCATATTTTACCGCGGGTGGCCTGGTTGTTGCTGCATTTGAAATTACAAACTAACTTGGGTCACCTGTACCTATATCATCGTTGATTCTCCCAACATCGTTGACATTATGTGCCTTCTTTAACACCAGGTCAATGACAACTTTCGAATTGGCGTCGCAGTTTCAACTTCCCTGCTTTCCCCTACATCAATTTCGTTTCGCACTGTCAAACCGAAACAAAGTTGCAAAAGAGCTCTTAAGCTGTGCTTCGCGGTTATTCGCCGAATTCCACTTGAAAATAGAAAAAGGGAAAAACGCAAAAACCTAGACTTTTTCACTTTATTACATGAACTTAAATTTGTGAATTATGCTGCAATAGTGGCTGCTTATAACTGTCTAAGGTTGACAGTGGTTGTGAAGAGTCCACAATACCAATTCCACTTTTGCATAGCTATCTGATGGCCGCACTGGTAAGTGTGCTGGACTTCGGACCGGGGGGTCCGAATTCTCCCTTAATCCGACAAGCATCTGTGGTAGAATAGCTAGGTCCGTGCTTATATAGTCCCTAACTATACCCTTGCGCGTATTTAGTCGATCATGACCTTAAAAGCGGCAAATTTTAGTCGCAAAAGAAATGCATAATTAATTCATCTACAAAAATTCATGTTTATTTTTATTATCACTATTATTGTTATTCTATGATTAGAATAGGGAACTATAATTCTTAAGCATAAAGCCTAAGTACTTAACGCGAGAACTTTATTTACAAAAGCATTAGACGTAATTGTATGTGCAAATAGCAAAATTAGGTTTAAGTAATGTATAGTAATGCATACTTAGGTTTTAATTTTTTTTTTCTTAGATATTTGAGTAGTAAATGTAGAATTTAGGTTATTATGTGTATTTACACTCGGTGTAAGATTTGTTTATACCCTATCCTAAGGGTATATTAATTTTGACACATAGTTTGTAACACCCCTTAATATTCGCCGTAGACCCATAAAAGTATATATATTTATGATCAGGACCAAATCCTAAGACTATCTAGCAATGTCCGTCCGTCCGTCCGTCCGTACGCAATTTTTAGGCCTTTAGAATTAAGCTAGGAAGCTGAAATTTGGACCACATATTCCCTAGGGCTCCGAAATGGTTAAGTGTAAAATTTTTTTGAATACGCCCACTGCCACGCCCACAATTTAGAAAAACCGTTTTAAAGCTAAAGTTGGAGAGATAGAGTATTACAACCTTCACAAGATATGTAGACAGCGCCTTCCTTTATAAGTTGGTCATATAAAGTTTTTGCCACGCCTACTTTTTGTGGGCGTTTTTGACTAAAATGCTGTTTTCTTCGAAAATTTTCACAGAAAGCGAAAAAACTGTTTAACAAAATATTTACCCAATATTTTTTCCAATATATCGCCCATACAAAGTTTTTGGCCACGCCCACTTTTTGGGGGCGTTTTTGCAAAAAATGTTTTTTTTTTTTCTAAATTTTATAGAATGAAATAAAATGCTATCCATCATATACTTAAGGTTTTTTTGGGGCATATAGGGATAGGGATAGGGTATCATACTGTTCGCTCCAAGCGGACTGTAGCCTTTCCTTATGTTTTTAAAGTTATTTAATATTTTTATTGTAAAAATATAAAAAAAAAAAAAAATATATATTTTGCCAAAGAAATTATTGTGTGGTACAATTGTACTTGAAAACTGTAATCCCGTGTCGCTGAAATATGTGGCCACAAGTTTCCATTTGAAGACGATGATGTTGATGTGCCAGACTTTTTTCTTTTTATATAGCACTTAGCGTATTTAGTGTTTAAAAAAAGACAATTTCTAAGGCAAGTACAACACTTTAAGATAGAAAGAGATTTAGTTTAAGTATGTATTATTTATAAGTATTAATTTATAAGCACATTTAGCAATTAATTTGGCTGATAAATTTATGCAAACACCGAACTATCACTGCACCTGTAGATCATTTTCTGTAGGTAATGATATGTTATGAAAATGGTATGATTTATAATGTTGTATTTGGGTAAGAAATTTTTTTTTCAGTGCTTGAGACCGCGTGCGACGATTTATCTCACACGTGCTCTTTGTTTGCGCCCGGGCGTAGATGAAGTTGTATGGTTATCTACCTTGTTCAACCGCAGGAAATTGGCGACTGGAGCAGCTTTCGTCACGCGTGACTCTTTGGTCTTATGCGTTGAGTAAATTTTGTTGATGGTCACCGACTCACGAGGCAAATGATGAGAAATTGTTTATGTATAAACCCTTTTTTGTTTTTCTTTTTTTTTTTTTGCGCGGACGCTCCAGCTCGACTTCTCGATAAGTAAGTGAGCTTTTAATTGGAGGCGTACGCAGGTTCTGTGGACACAAATGAGAGAGGTTAGCATAACTTAATTAAGTTGACGACTGTGTACATACATGGATGTAGCGTATAATTGCTTAGACTATGTGTGTGATTTTTATGTGGTATTTTCTTGTTTTGGTCTGTTTACTCTCTCGAAATGAGGCCTCTCTATAAATCTTTATTTCAATTTTTAATTTAAATGATCAGATAAAAACAAATCTTAAGGCTTCTTACCTTCCACCCATGGATTGATTCCAAATGCTTTTCTCGGGTCTTGGAAGATTGAGGTTTAGGTAAAGAAAAGAAAAGACACCTTACCACGGTCACGGTCTGCACGCTAAAGAAAGTGCGTGGCGATCGGAAATTGTGAAGTCGGTATCTTTTGCTAGGCTATAGTTCAGTGGCGAAAATAAAGAATTCACATTACCTTAGGGGGTGCGTTGATTATATGTCCGGTTTGAATCATACATATGGGGAGTCAAACGTTGCATTTGAAACTTAACGAAAATTATAAACAATAATATGTTGTTTTTGTTTCTTTGTTTTTTTATTTATTTATTTTTTTTTTGTTTCAGGTGTTCGCCACACATCCAAGAGTTCAACTCGTAATGATCGAAAAATTTCCACTTGAAAATACCATAAAATTTTACGTCTTCTCCACCTGTTGCAATATACTGGGTTCTACAAAAGGACTGCAACACTCTGCTCATCTGATTATTCTCTATTTTAAAGATTCTGTAACTTTACATGTCAATCACATTTTCAATATGTATCTATATTTAAGCGGAGTTCCCTAAATCGAACAACATCACCCCTTACCATTCGCTAATAGCTACCAAAATCAATGTCAAGTTCAAAGTCCAGAATTAAATTGAAATATTTCCTAAAAAAATAACCACCTGAGATTCCAATCGCTCTGCAATTTTGTGAAGCCTTCGAGTTTCGTCTCAATTTTTATTTCATATTGACTGCTGCTTTAAGGCCCTTCAAATGCGTACTTCTCCAAGCTTCGTTATGGAAAAATTTAGCTAAAAATGTCCTCGAAATAAATAAACCCTCTCAAGTGGTATTCAATGAACTTGCGAAAGGAACGCAAAACATAAAACGCGACCTGGGAATGTTCGCTGCAATTTGTATACCTCTTATCGAAACGAAACAACTTGTACATACTTCATGACTATGTAGGTATATAAAACCTTATTGAAGAAATTTTCGTTCAATACAAACGGTATTCCTTGTATGACAAAAAAGGAGAGAAAAAAAATTTTAAAGAAATTTATTACGAAAAGCCGTTTTTGAGACGCGCGAGAACCCGAGCATAAAAATGTGAAGAAACAAAAAATTAAGGCGTGAGTTTGAGGCTTGTATACTTCCGCTAAGGGTATTCATCAAATCGATAAGGGGCCACACAAAAGTTTACCATATAATATTTATTTTTGTGTAGACTGACATCACGACGTGTGTTCGTTCAATTTTGTTGCCATTAATTTTTAAGTGGCGGCAGAAGACGGACATTTTTCTTTGCAGTGTTAGGTAGGTAGGGCTTCGAACACTGTCTTTCGTAATAAATTAAAAAGGGAATTTAATTTACGACGGGAAAAGCGTGTGTTGGATTTTCAACACATCACAGGGGATTCTGTTGTTGCTTTCTAAAGGTGAAGTGGGTATTGAATCCTTCATTTTTAGGGGTAGGTGCCTATAAATTGACAGCAGAACTGTATAATATTCATGAAGGGGTTGTATAAGGTATGCGAAGGGTTTATGAGGTCGAGATTGGAAAACTTAACGTCATGATTCTTTCACGGGCCTCTAATTACATTGACTTATGCTGATTACTTTCTTTGGCTCATTAAGGAAAGCCCCTGTAAGCCAAACAAAAAAAATACATCTTCCATCAAACACACAGAGTAGAGGACTCCAAAACTTCAATTGCAAACTCCTTTACTTAGTTGCGAGTGAAACGATGTCTCTTCTTGGCAATTAATCATGCCTCAAACAGCTCAGAATACTTGTTGTTGAAGCCCTTATTTTCAGTATCCAAATACAAGAAAAAAAAGGTGGCACCTCCCCAGCGGTTCTTGTACACATATCCAGCTTAGACGAGGAATAGAAAAAAAAAAGTTGCATCACATCCAGACGACGACGACGATGGCGAGGAACACAAGCAGTGAAATTAATCATTTTAAAATGACAAGCGCACTCTTAACCGCTGTCGATTCTTTTAGGATACCACTATGCTAGCTTATATGTATGCGAGAGGCAACGAACAAAAAATCACCCTCGTGAAACAAATAAAGCTTATAAGGTTGTGTTGCATGTCGTTAAACATTTCCACTTCCCACTTTCCACATCCCGTATGTCCTGCGCTCATCTTTCATCTGCAGAACCAGCAGTGACATCCACATCCTTGATCTCCATCATTCGCATACCATCCAGCCCGTACCTACTCCACGCTCAAGCCGCATGGTGTTGGTAATTTGGAATTCCAAGCTATGTGGGTTTCATAATGTCATTACACCACATAACCTAAATACGCTCCTCAGCCAAACTTATTGAATTCGAAATTGAAACGAAATCAACTTCTGAGGTTTTTGCCATTTTCTGAAAATATATGTATCTACGATACGAATACTAGTATCTATGTGTTTTATTTTTTGCCCCGTTGCGGGTTTGAGGCGGAAGCTGCCAAGCTTCTACTTCTTCTTCGTCATTCTGTGACGAATGAGGTTATGGCTTCTGACGATGTTGCAAGTGGTGGTAGTGCTTGTGGTGGTGGCAAAGTCATTCGTACACTAATGGTTATGAAATAGGCTTTGTGAGAGCGTGCCAAGTTTCTGATGTGTTTGTGCTAAGTAAATTGAAAATTTGCTCTTTTGAGGTTCAACTTTTCGTGTGCCTGTGGAAGGAGTTGAAGGTGTGCGCGAAGCCGAAGTGATATACTGAAGATATGCGAATATTTGTTTTACTAGTCATCATCTTCGTCGTCGTCATCATCAGCAGCAGCAGAAACAGAAGTAGCGACGCGACGCGACGCGACGCGCAGCAGTTGAAGTAGAAAACATCATACATTTTGTTGACGAAAAACTTTAACTAAAACGGAATTCTTTTGCGACCTTTCCGCGATGTCGATTTCGAGCGGGAATCTTTTGCTAACCTTTACAAAACTTGCACACAAGTTGAAGGTTGGGTTAAATTAACACGCCCAATGGATGGAAAATTAATTTTCAAATGTGGTTGTTTTGGATCTCTATTGACAGAGCCAGTCTTTGTGACGGGGAATGACTTAATTACATGCAGAAAAGGTAATAAGATTCTGGAGGATGTTGTTTGCGTTTATGAAATTGTTGTGCTGCTAAATTAGAAATGTGGTCTACGCAATATTGTATTAGATGTTTCTTACAATTGTATGTGAGAAAATTGGTCTTCTCTAGGATTAGGCAAAGTTTTTGAACGTGGCGCATTCAAGAGAATACCTGTATCTTCCTTCCTTTTTCGACTTCGACATTCCTTATGATGTAACATATCCTGAGAGGAAGGATTTGCAAAGCAACGCAATGATCAGATTGAATGAAAATGCTGTTTTTACCTATGCTTCGAAAACAGTGAAAGGAACAGGTCCTGGTATCTTCTCTGAGGCTACAGAGGTGCGAGTGGCTATACGACTACCGGACAGAAGCAGTGTCTTCCAACCATAGGTTCTGGCTGTGCTCAGGGCGCCTAAGACATCTACATCGATAGTTGGGCCGCACTCAAGGCAATGGAATCAAACAACATCCATTTTGATACAGCTAGGAGCTGTCGCACAATGTTTAAACCATTATGCAGTCAGAACCGAGTGAGACTGTTCTGGGTGCCACGAAACTGCTGTATTGAGGGGAATGAACAGACGGATAAGCTTGTAAGAATAGGAGGTTAACTTGTTTATAGTGAGGTTGCAGACATCGAACGTCCCCTCTGCATATTAAGGGGAACTATTGAGCAAGAAACCATAAGGTCTGTCAATCTGAGGTACTACGGTCACTTTTGAAAAGAAACAATTATAAAAATTGAGCAGGGCTAAGCTTATAACATTAAAAGAGATTTTGACAGGCCACTTTCTCCTGCGGAAACACGCAAAGAGGCTTGGATTATCGAAAACAGATATCTGGAGATACTGCGAAGATCTGCATGCTGCAGAGGACGTAACGCATATACCGTGTGATTATGCGGTAATAGCGCGTAGTTGAAGAACATTTTTTAGGGAAATACTTTTTTGAAACCTTATAGGGAATATATGACGTGGACTTCAAGGGTCTTCTCGGTTTTTGCATTGAAATTGGTTGGTTTACTCCCTTTTGAATGTGAATTCAGCTGGTCCTCCAGGAATCGCGATAGGCGAGTTTTGGTGCCTGGTGTTGTGTGATGATTTCGTTTTCACCACACCCCTGTTTAAATTTACCTAACCTACCTAATAACGTGGGAATACAACAGCTTAGACGCTTGCTCTTCTTTAATCGATGCAGGATGGGTTCAGCAAGTTATCAATCTCTTTTGCGATAGCTCTCAAAATTTAAAAACAAAAATTCTCGCACTTCTGGCACACAAAGTCTAAGAATTCTAATAATCACGGGCAGCTTTAATTCTAAATTCTGTGATTTGGCCTGCATGTACGTTGTATGCTTTCTTTAACAGATCAGTCCAGCTGCTGGAATATTCGGATGGTATAGGCATCATCACAGGTAAAACTAGTTGGCCTTGAAGTGAATGAGGACAAGACAAAATATATGGTATTGACAACAAAAAATCATTTTCCCACCGACTGTTTTATTGCTACTTCCACCACAAGTGCTCAAATGAAAGAGCCAGTTGCATTCCACCCCTACAGCAATTCAACCGCAATACTCGCCAAGCTAGGAATGCATATCAGTTTACCCTCATCCTGTATTTGGACGTACAGTGAAAGGATTCGTTTCTTACCCGTACAATACGAAAGTGGAATGCTCTACCCCGCTCTGTTTTTCCTGCACATTATAGTTTACAGACATTTAAGACCAAGGTGCATCGGTATCTCCTTTTTTATTATCCTTCACTTTCCTAATGCCCGCACTGTGTTACTTGCAGCAGCAACTTCGAGGTAGTTAAGGAGTTCATCTACCTCGGTATAAAAAATAAACTCCACGATTTACATCTTGGTGGAGATCCGTCGAAGATTTACCCTAGAAATCCTGAGTAAATCAGGAGAGACTCGTTGAATTACATGTGTGCGGACTGGGAACGGACTTACATAATCTTAAGTTGTTATATAAATTTTTCCATAGCTATTCCGAACACCAGGCAAGGTTCTCAAAAAGGAACCCAAAAAAGATAGGTCTTAAAATCATACCTGAATAAAACCGAATCTTCACTTAAGGTAAGAAATGCCTGGGTTATGAGCAAAGGATCCCAACCCGACTCACAACCTGCCGCTAGTACAATAATCATGTATTATAAAAACGTCAACATGAAAGAGACTCTTTTATTTTAAATGAATCTTGTGACAGCATCATTGGAACACTGTTAGAAAAAGAACTCACTGTGCTTTGTAACAGAATATGATCCCCTATTAAGAAGATTTTTGGCCCCATATTTTCAGTGTTCCAAAAATTGTTCTTCTAGAAAAAAAAACATTTTAACATCTTCTCGTAAGCAAAGATTCCATTCCTTAAAGTCGCAATCTCGTTTCCAAAAATAAAAAAATTGCTAAAATTTCTCCCATGTACAAACATTTATCATACCCACAATAACACATTTCGTACTCGAGCTATTTTGCTCACATCACATCTCCTTTAATGTACACAAGGACGTTTCTTTCATCTTTTTGTGTTTTTTTTTCTCTCATATTCATGCCCAATTTTTCACTCTTCTTCGCGAAAAAAACAGCAAAAAAACTATATAAGTACAAAGCTACGCTTGTCGTTTTGCGCTCATGTAAACATGACAAACAAATATAATCTACGTACAAACCAAACGTACAGACGATTCAAATTGTCCACGAATGTGTGTGTATACGTTTGTAGTTTAAAGTATCTAAGCATTGTCAACAATAAACCATGAAGATGATACGAATAGCTATATAATATTTAAGGACAGGTTTTACCGCTAAAAAAAATAAAGAAAGAAAGAAGCCAAGTAGGACAATCATACAACTTTATGTTAGTAACTAACGATTTGAATGTGACACAGTAAAGTCGTTTATTTTCCTGTCTCACTCCTCATATATGCATCTGCCATCCATCGCGTAGTAGGTAGGTTAGTGAGATTGGAAAATTTCAACTTATACGTTTGCGATTATCTCGTAAAACTGAAAATACCACTTTAAGGCGATAGTTAGCAAAACTTTCACCTCCGAAGTAAGTTTTATTGATCGTTTCGATAGTGTTTTGGGCCGTAAATATGAGATTCAAAAGTTTTATGGCTAAGGAGCACTAACCGATATAAGTTCTATGAAAATCGTTTAAAAAGACTACTTGCAGTGGCTATGACAACGATGAGAGATAGTCCGCCATAAAATGCACATTTTAAAGTTTTTAAAGATGTCTTATCGAATCTAAAAAGTGATTTTGACGCATTGAAATTCTGATGAGACCAAGGAATAATGGTTTATATTATGTCACCACTATTCCTAATTTCTTATTAAATTATAAAGGGTTTTTTTTTAGAGGTATAGAACTTCGAATTGAAATAAAACGCAAGAAAATAGTTTTAATGTCCATCAATTTTGCTTTATTGGAAGGATAATTTTATGCCATTAATGTTTAAATATGATTTCGGGTATTTGGCCGCCGCCACTGCTTCGAATAAAGACAAGTCTAGAGGTCCAATTTCCAACCATTTTTTTAAGCATTTGGGGCTGCATGTCGGCAATAACGCCACGAATGTTGGCTTCCAAGTCCATTAACGTTTCTGATTTGTTGGCGTAGGCGAGCGACTTCACATATCTCCAAAGAAAATAATCCAATGGTTTCAAATCATACGATCTTGGTGGCCAATTGACAGGTCCATTCTGCGAAATTATGCGCTCATCGAATGTTTCCTTCAATAAATCGATTGTGACGTGCGGTGTGGGGCATGTAGCGCCGTCTTGTTGGAACCACATCTCATCCACATTCATGCCATCCAATTCGGGAACTAAATAGTCGGTTATCATGGCTCTTTACTGGTCGCCATTAACGGTAACTGACTCTCCAGCATCATTTCGAAAGAAGTATGGCCCAATGACTCCACCAGCCCATAGAGCACATCAAACAGTAAGTTTTTGTGGATGTAATGGCGTTTGTGGACGTAGCCATTCAACCCAAAATGAGCCTCATCACTGAACCAAATTTTGCGATGAAACTTCGCGAACTGATCTATTATTTTCGAAATAAATTTGCACGATTTGCAAGCGTCGTTCATTTGTCAACCTCTTCATGATGAAATGGCAAACCAAACTGAACATAAATGACATTAGAGTGGCCAGATTTGACCACAAAATGTCTCTATTCGAAAAACCAACCTCTAAAAAAACGCCCTTTAGCTTATGAAAGCATTAAAGGTGAACGGAGACCGTTTATTTCGAATAAAGGTGCAGCAGAACAACAACTTCAAGGAAATAGATCCCTTCTACGTCTTTAAATACTAAATTAAAATGGAGGGAAAAGAAAAGCCGATGAAAGGCAGATCAACTTATATTTAGGTAAACTAACGGCTACATAGGTAGGTATGTAGCATAGGCAGCGGCTTAGAAAAACCCAAAATAGTACTTTGTACAGTTTTGATACGGCAACTTTTTTTGAAATGGTCTAGATCCAACTTGCGGAGCTCAAGAAGGTTTTTCATTCTTAAGTCCTAGCCTGACCGCAAAACCAGTGACCGCGGTAATCGCTGTTAATGTTTTCGCGATATGTTAATGAAGCCGATCTGGGCAATATTCTCTTGAAGAGACTTTTCCTTTGTCTGCCCCGAGAAGAAAGTTAATTTATTCCGCTAGGAAGCAGTAAAGTTGAGTCTTGTATGGGCAGCTTGTCAGCATATGAGTCTCCATAAAAGGTACTATGCCTTAAACCCAAATCAAGGTAACCTAGAACTGATCGAGCGAAACCAACTCATCTCGGCGTTCTTACACTAGTTTAGAGGGTATATTTACTGCGGCAGAAGCCTTGAAGTAGCCTGACTGTCGATGAATTTTTTGCCTCCATTCTATGTTAGTGGTCAGTTTGCCAAGGAGTTCCATCTGACAGTATTCGAAAGTCAATGGGTAGAGTATAAAGTTCAAAGTTTTGGACCCTCACATGTACATACTCCACAGTCCATTTTCAAGCCGTCAATCTGAGTCCTCTTCTTGTAGGTGATTGTACTGTTAAAGGTGGTAAAAGTTCTCTTGATAGAGGAAGCAAAATGTAGGTATGGCAATATGGCGGTATTTCCACATACTAGCGCCCAGACTCTCCTAGACGAATCGCGTTTGGTTCTGAGATATTGGTTATGGAAAGCTCCAGAGGTAAAAGGTCCTAAACACCATCTGATGGTACTGACTGATGGTACGTGCCTATAGAACCTAAACACGTCGTTCTCTGAACCTTGTTAAGTTGGCTTATGTTATAGGTTTTACTTTGAAGCAGCCACCGTTATATTGACCCATAATATTGGTTTTACCACGTCCCAATAGTGGCCTCTTATGACAAATATTTTATGCTCGTTTTTCAGTGTTCTGTTTACAGTTAAACTTCATATCTAGAATTACTCATTGATACCTAGCGTTAAACGATAGGGAGAGAGGTTGGCCATTTATGTGAAATCGGCTTTTTGCTTCGGAGTTTTGCTAGTTTTAACACTAAAACCATATTTTGTCGCAGAAACGGTTACCAAGGTTAGATTATTTTTCCCAATTTCACTTAATCGGAGGGAGACTTTCCTGATACCGGTATCGCCATATCGTTAGCCAACCACTATTATTCTTTCTCTGTCTAAACTAAAGAGCACTTTCTTCATTGCTATCAGCCAAAGTAGCGATGAAATAATGCTGCCTTGACTTATCCTTTGGAAAATTTGGTTTTGGAGCTTTTTGACCCATATTAAGAAGATGATGCAAAGCATTTAATTTTCAGTCAAAAACTTTGTATGGCCGATATATAGGCAAAAATATTTTCTAAATATCTTGTTCAAATTTTATTTTCGTTTATTATGAAAATTTTCGAAGAAAACAGCATTAAAGTGAACAACGCTTAAAAGAAGTATTCAATCTTTATATGACAAACTTTTGAAGGAGGGCAGTGCCTACATATCTTGGGAAGGTTCTGGCATTCTATCTCTCTAACTTTATATTTAAAACGGGTTTTTTCTAAATTGTGGGCGTATCAGTGGGCGTATTCAAATAATGTCTTTACACTTTACAATTTCGGAACTCCAGGGAATATATGATCCAAATTTCAGCTACATAGCTTAATTTTAAAGGCCTAAAAATTGCAAACGAACAAACGGATGGACGGATGGACGGACATTGCTAAATTATCTTTCACCCTATACTCTTAGGATACGGTATAAAAATGCGCAATGAAATCAATCAAGTGAAGTATTCGAATAGAAACAATATGAAGATGGTGCAGGAACACAACGTTAACTGCAATACGTCCAGTATGGACTTCTGTGTGACTTGTGTCCCACCGAACTTAAACATAAGTCAGTAACTAATTTTTCAATTATAAGATATTGTTATTTATAAGTAAGTAAAACCAGGGGTCTCATTTTCTGTGTTCTTTATTTCGTAAAGCAACTTATAAGACTAACTTATATAAAACTATGAATAAGCCTAACGGAGTATATACAATTTTTCCGCATTTCTCTATGGCTACAGTCGAAGTCCTGTGTACAAATAGTCAAATGACTTTTCATACACAACAGACATAAGTCGATAAGACATAGTTTCCATACGCCCTTAAAAGTCGAAACAAACAGCACCTATGTGGTGCGCTTCGGTGGGCTCTATTCTTTTTATTATGTTTAGCCAAATGAAAGATGGTAATGCTATGAACTTCGCACCTATTTGACCTATCCATGACTTTACAAAGTCGAAAAACAATTACCACCTTGGATCCAATAAACCTACCAAGCAAATATGTCACATTGTTAGACGCGGCGCTAGCCAGCCAATCAGTCGACTTATCGAATTAAAGCCATTCATCCCGGATATCGTACATATGTGCAGAACCTAACCCATCTTTTCGGGAAACAAAACCAGAAATTCAATTATTTTCCAGTCACACTGTTTATTTAGAGTTAGTTCAGCTTCCCTTCCTTTGCGGGACTATTAAGTTCGTAACCGATTTTCCTCGTCATTCACTGGAAAAGTGCAAAAATCAAATAAACGTTTTTCTCTTTTCTCTTGTGCCAACCAAGTAAATAGAAAAGAAGCGAGAAAAACCACCCCCACTACCAAACCAACGAACGGGTTTTGGGGTCGTGAATTTTCTGCAGCCCTTTTTTTTGTTACTATACGATAAAGGTTGCACGTTGAGAAACGATATAGGAAACATTTTTTGTCACGGCCCATAAACTTGTATACCGTCCGAAGGACCGAAAAATATATCACTCGAGGTTCCTTTCTCTCATACCGTTGCGTCCCCCCGCATATAGATTTGCAAGGCCAAAACAAAAAAATATGGACCCACAAAAAAGAAACCCACTTCAACTGAAAAAAGTCCTAGAGAGACGGCAAAAAATTTTGAGAAACTGGCGAAAACGGACATTACATGCGGATAAAAAAAAACCAAATCTACAACAACACAACGAAAGGATGAAGAGTATTAATTACGCCTCTTTTATGTACGAATTCACATGATTAAATCTGCGCCCGGGGGAGGTGATGCCTCGCATAAGTTGCTACTGCATACCATAGGCATATATTTTAAATGCAGTATTGCATGTGATGTGCAGCTTATCCGGCCCGCCCTGAAATTGATTTTGCTTTTAATCTCGGCGTGTGAGGATGGGTGTGTCAGTGTGTGTGTGTTTGTGAATATGATGAAGCAGAACTGAAACAAACTCGTACTCTATTTTTGGGAAAAGCAACTCGAAGGGAAAAAGGGTATATCTGTATATTTTAATTCATCGAATCGAAAAACCAGGATTTCGCCGAATTCGCAATAAATCGTTAAGTTATTAAATTCCTTAAATTGAAATTAAGAAACTTTTGTGCATGCGGAAACTTAATTATCCTTTTGAGGATTAAGATCCACGAAGCACGGATGATGTAGATTTGGATTTTTTTTAGTTTTGTTTCTTTCCTGTTATTCGTGCTGCTTCTCGTATGTGCAGGGATATAATCCGTGCTTATGGTGAGAGAATATAATAGGTAGTTGAACAACTTTTGGGATTATGATGGAAGTTGAAGGTTAAGAAATTTACGCTTACCTATGTGGTGTGTGCTGTGCCTATTCGGATGTGAGTTTGAGTTTAGTGGAAGAAGAATATCCTGAGGTATGCGCGGTATAAACAAAGTTCTGTGTTTAATGAGCGAAGGCTTAAATTTCAAGCTTTTAACTTGTGGACAAGTTGAAGCAAGTGATTTATGAAAATGATTGTGCGAAAAGTTCGAATTCATAATTGGTTGTGACTGAAATTTAAAAGAGCGAGAAGCTACGATCTATTGATAATAATTAGACAAACATACAATATGCAGTATTTATTGCTGTGGTTTTTATTTTATTTATTTATTTAGGGCGTTACAGAGCTATGTTAACCGATGTTCTTTTTATAATGGGCGCCATGTCACAGCCCATGCCACAACCGATCTTTTGCGCCGTCTTGGCGATGTTAAATGGCCGCCTCGGAGCTGCGATTTGACCTCTTTGGACTTTTTTTCTGGGAAACCGTGGAGGACCGATCTTATGCCAACAATCCGGAAACGATTCAAGCACGTAAGACCAATGACAGAATGCTCTACTGCGAAGCAGCCGAGGTTGCCACTTGAACGACGTTATGTTCCATATTTATTGGGAACGGTTGCTCTTTCTAAAAAAACATAATACATGGAAAATATTTAATTTTGTTCATTTAATATTTTTTTTTAAAAAAAAAATTGTATTTGGCCCATCCTATATATTAGGCAGGTTGATGAGTTTAAAGTGTGTCCGACAACAGGCAAAGAGTTCGAAAATTGAGAAGATTGTCAAAGGTCAATTTATATAGTTAATTAGAGAAGAGTGATTCTCGATCAAATTAACACAATCCAACCACATATCGTACACTACAATTAACACACAACCAAGTAAAATTATTTACAATTTTTGTTAGCAGATTTTCTTTTTTTCAGCTTCTTCTCTAGCTCTATCTGACGATGTTAGGATTAAGAGTTAGAGATCTTATCTTTCCACATTTGACTGTATCGCTACTCCCTTAGGCCAATCAAAAGCTGCGGGGTTATTTTTGTATGACCTAATTGATGCCTTTAGAGCATTTAGAATTTGCATCACTACTGATTAAACTCTTGGGAGTTTCTTATTTTTTCTATTTTTCTATCGGGATCGTATTAAGAATGTTGTATGTCATTAAACAGCTTTCCAAAATTGTGTAAAAGCTCAGGAAAACCCATTTAGCCAGAGTTTCGGCCTTAAATTTAAACAGCGATCATTTTGACGTTGTATTTATTAACTTCATTTTAGGATTAATGCGCGATTAGATTTTATAAGGCACGGAAAGTACAAGCAACCTACGAGTGAAGGGGTCATTATGTCTACTCTAAAAATGTTGGTGCCGCACGTCATTGAATTTAAGAAGGTTTCTTGATATAACCTCCGTTGCCACTTTGTATGGGGATTTTGCGAAATTTAAAAAATCAATCCTTGTAGTTATCACATGATGAAAGAGAACAGAAATATATCGCACACTATTTTAAGGGGTGTTATATAAAACACATATAACACATTTGTTAAGTGTCCGTAGCTCCAAATCAGCCGAACATCTTAATTTGAGGGCAAAACCTTTAGGCAAGAGGGAGTAAAATATTTTATTGTCGATAAAGGAACATGCAAGTATTATTAATTATTGGAAAATGATATACTCTTATATACTATCCTTTTGTTGAAGCTGAGTTCCTTAAGAACTCGTATTGTAAGTTGTAACGCTTCATGGATCTCCCTGCAAATCAGATTACCAATGCAACAGCACGATCTGTTATACATCCAGTGGCAGCTTTACTGTTTGGTTGAATTTCAACAAGATTAGCATCCAAACTCGGTCTGTTTGGACGTACAGAGTGCGCCAGAGAAACTTACTTATTTGAAAAAATTCCCGCGCGGTGAGTTGGGCGGGTAGAGGGGCAAGAGGGGGCGCATCTGGAGGGGGAAGTTCCCAAGTTTGTTTCTCCCTCCAGTCAGTTGCCACCATGCTCTGGTCTAGAGAGCAGCGGACCTTCGCAGTTGAGAGCTTCTTTTCTAACGGTCGCTCACTTGTTGCTACGCAACGTGCCTTCCGCGCTCGCTTTGAAATTCCTCCTCACAGACTCGTTCCTGGCCGTAATTCGATTCTGTCGTGGGTTAACTCATTTCGGGAGTGTGGAAGTGTCGCTAAACCCAGAAATGGACTTCAACGGACCATCAGAACTCCGGAAAATATCGAAAGAGTGAGGCAGTCAGTTGTGCGTTCTCCCCGGCGTTCGGCTCGCAAACATGCAGCTGCTATGGGAATTTCTGATACCACTGTTCGACGAATTCTCCATAAAGACCTTCAATTTCATCCCTATAAATTGGCTTCTGTGCAAGAATTAACTGAACGCGATTTTGTTGCCCGTCAAAATGCATGTGAAATGCTGATTGACAACCTGCCTGAAGACGCGGTCGTTTTTTTCAGTGACGAGGCTCACTTCCACATTTCCGGCTGCGTCAACAAGCAAAACATGCGCTATTGGTGTGGTGTAAATCCGCGTGAGCTTCACCAGAAGCCACTTAATTGTGAGCGAGTTACTGTCTGGTGTGCGATGTCGGTAATGGGAATAATTGGTCCTTATTTTTTTGAAGAAAACGAACGCGCAGTTACCGTGAATAGAGCTCGTTACAGGAACATGATCGAGGAATTTTTTCTTCCAAGACTCGAAGAAATGAACGTTAGGAACGTGTGGTTTCAGCAAGATGGAGCCACAGCACACACGGCACGAGACTCAATGAATTTGTTGCGACAACATTTCCCCGACCGCCTCATCTCTCTCAGAGGCGATCTCCAATGGCCGGCACGCTCTCCAGATTTGACTCCATGCGATTTCTTTTTATGGGGTTATTTGAAATCCCTGGTTTATGTCGATCGACCACGGACCATAGCACACATTAAGAACAACATTCGCGACGCCATTGCCAACATACCGATTGATATGCTGCGAAGAGTGGATACGAATTTCAAAAATCGACTTCATCAGTGTATGCGCAATGGGGGTCGCCATTTATCCGATGTCATTTTTAGGACTGCATAAAAAAAATTTGGGATATTGTATTCTCAAATAAAAAAAAAATTTAAAACAATAACTGAAGTACTTTTTTTTTATTGACCTTTCAAATAAGTAAGTTTCTCTGGCGCACCCTGTATAATAAATAAAAAAAATTTCAAAATAAAGTTCTAAGAAAAATCGTAGATGCACCTTGGTATATCAGAAACGCCGGTATTCAAAGAGATCAAGGTATTACTACCGTTGAAGATGAAATACGAAATTTCGCGCGTCAACAACGCACTCGCCTGCTTGGCCATTGCCATGATTTCTATTCTCCTTTTCTGTCTATTGGTAAAGGCCGATTCTCTGTCTATTTGCACCTAAAATATTTTATTCTACAAACAATATGAATTCCCAAATCAACACAACTGTTCCCCTTCTATTACAGATGACGATGTAAGGCAATCCTTGGATGAGAACTATCCTTTCGTAGATTTACTTGACATTTGACACGGTTGACCACTCAATTGTCTTATACCTGCATTTGCCATTTTGCCTTGCAAATCAAAAGTTGAAGAAGTTAAGAAATCATTTTAGAGCCTCTGAATCGTCGCTGGTGCATCAAATGTATCCATTCTTAAGCAATGACAGACAAAACTTAGCGGCGCTTTAAAGCAAAGGACATTTTCAAAAATGAGTGGCATGGCGGGCGCTTAAAGGCCGGAGCTTGGGCTGGCTTACAATGAACTTAAATGCTTAAACTTAAATGGAATGGAATTATATTACATCTAGAAAATTGCTAAGATGAAACCCAGCATCTACAAGCAGGGAAACGTTCAGTTAATGTGAACAAAACATCCATCAGTGGTTTCTTTACTAAAATACTTTCTCAGATACCTCAAAGAGTCTATAAATATCTGCATTTAGTGAAGATGTCTTTCTTAAAATTATGTCAGAAAATTATCACCAGAAGCATTAAAGTTTTCGATAAAAAGGCATCTCTGGAAAATTGTTACCTGAGAGACTGACGTTATTGTGGCTATGAAGATAGTGAAAGAAGTACTTCTAGCACAGATGCTGCAGTTCCTCCCCGACGAAAGAAAACATTTCCCGATTCGGCTTTCCAAAAGCTGGCCTGCAGGCTTGAGTGAACAGTTTCAATAAACTTAGTGAAGGCTGCTTACTTTTGGCGTGAAGGACTCTGTGGTTTTCTTATCCGCCTTTTTATCTTGACTGAGTTAAACGATACTAGTGCATCGAATATAAAGAAGTTAAATTGTTCTTCTCGAAATACGGGATTTTAGAGCGTTTAAGTCGACAGACAATTAAATTGAAGCTCAAATTTTGGTTTTGTAGTTTGAGAAGTGCCTCTGACTCAGTATTGGTCGAATGTACTACCAGAATGAAATCGTCAATTTGGATTCATGCACTGTTGTTTCCCGTTGAGAATTGGATCTGCGACTCTTGAGACACTTAGCTTCATAAGCTCTGCAACTAGATATATATCATGAATTTGAAAACAAAGGAAGTTCTTATAAGGGGTCATCTAAAATCCGCAAATAATTTAATGAAAAGTGCTTACATTTGCCGTGGGCATTGTATTGGATGACTGTCAACGCTTCTTCTACATCTATCAATCCTTAAATAACTTCAACCCCTGTGTCATCTAGTATCCCCTTAATATTTTCACATAACTATCCAACTGAATGTCATTCCCATCTAAAAGTGAAGCCTTCTCACCATTTTCCATCGAATTCGTTCTTTGTTTTCCCAAACACAGACTCAGTTACATACCCTATCGACTTAGCTTATCCTCAAATGCACTGATTTTGTCACTCCGACATCCCAATAGATCTATCACTTCTCCCAATCTCTCAAGTAAAAGTATAGATAGCGACTATCTATATATATAATATTTACCAACGCTGTCCCTTTTAGAAAATGTATATCTTTGTTTACTGTCTTTCGTCTGGCCAAATATAAAATTGATGAAATAATTGATGACCAAAAAAAAAAACAGCCCCTCCCTATCCAACGTACGAAAATAACCTCTCAAACAATTAAGATTGACTGAATGTAATAACATCGGGCTAAAATATCCCCTCCTCTCTACTCCTCGAAACCAGTTTTATTTGTGTCATGACAGACCACCAACCAACAAACCATCCATACTCCATCATAATGTACCGTTGAAGTATACAGTATACACTTTGTACACTTTAGAATGACAAGTAAAGTGGCGATGGTGGAGCGATAGTTTGAGGCAAAAGACAACGACGAAAATTCTATTGATTTTGCCTTTAAAAACAAAATCAGTCTTCGTTTCGTCGTCCTCTCATAGACAACAACACTGTGTTCTATATTGTGGCGGGACGAACAATGCGGTGGCATCGGTGGTGGGTTTTGGGTAGTCTAAACCGAGACGAGACGAACTTCAGGTCAGACACGACAGAGATAATGGTGTTTGCATTATGGGTTCGGGGTTTTTCTTTCGATTTCGGGAATTTAGAATGCTGGTTTGGGGAGATGAAGGACCTAGTTCTTGGTTATTTGGGAATATTTTGTGAAGTGTATTAAAGTTCTCACATTTCGATTTGATATGTTATAGTCGGTCGCTCGTTTAGCTATAATTTTTCAGGGATTCTCTCGGCATATTTGGCATATTTGACAGAGGCGCACTTACGAGAACACTGGAAGAATTTAATAAAATTGTTTTGAGTCATGTTCTGGGGGATAACCTTTTTGTCTGATGAAACACACACTTAAAATATACGCGAACTTAAAGGGAACTATACTCTGTCCAACATAAATTGGCAGTGCAGTGAAGATAGGGATGTTTGCCTATCAATCATTTCTATTTGATCATTCGCACTCTTTTGTTTTTGGTAAGGTGTTATTCTAACAAAAGCTCTTACAGGGTTTCCGTAGTAATGATTTTAAGGCAGCAAAAAACTTAAAGAATATTATGTAGGGTTACCATGATTTTTTTAAGAAATTTTCATTTAAATTGTTTTGTTTTTTTCCACATCACTAAGAGGTAAGGTAATCGCAAATAATCTACACAAATAATCTTTTTCCTTAGAATTTTGTAACTCCATTTTAACATATTTTTCGCATATTAAAAGAAGTGCAAAAGCTCCAAACAAGATCCCCCACGACAACCCTTACAATTAAGAACTTTTTATTAAAGCTCTAAAACCAAAAGCTACTCAACAGACTCCCAAGAAAAAAAGCTGAATGAGTTACCAAACGAGACATTGGTAACTCTAAATGCATACAATTAAATGAATGGGCTTTAAATAGCAGCAGCCACTGGCCACAGTCAATCAGATGTGCGCGGAACAAAAGATGTTGGATCTACGTCAGATGCAATTGGAAATTCACAGGCGCGTAAATAATTTTCATAAGGAGTTTCTTTCAATTCATTAAGGCGCACAAATATGGCACGCAACTGCCTTAAAAAAAGGTTCCCCATAAGATGTGTACTGCCAATTTATGTTGGACAGAGTTAAGTATGTTATAATTCTAAGAAAAATATGTGTGGTAATATTTTTAAGGGACAGTAAAGGTACCCTTAACCCTATTCCGCAAACATATGGGCCTGAGTAGAGTAGATAGCTAAGTACAGAAGTAAGCTTTCGGCCGTCAAGTTGATGCTATTAATTTCACGAACATTGCAAAACTTTGCTTACTTACTAAGGTAGAGCTACAGTTCTAAGAGGATCTGGACCTTGAACAATAAGCGATATGCGATTCCGCGGACTTAATCGCTTGTGTTCACACGCTCTACGTTTTTCAACCATTGTTGAATCGTCTCCTTTAGAACCCAGGTTTCCCCTCCAGGAACAAACTAGAATTATTAAGGGCTTAAATAGAGCTTCCTTAGTTGTTCTTGAGAGATAAATAATCTCTAAAAATCTCAAAAATATTGATTTTGATTTCTGAAGAGATTTCGCTTAGTATTTAAAATTTATAGCTGTCCGATGTGACATTCGGGCCGCTTCGGATTCGTCGATGTTTGGTGTCCTTGCTTGTGTCCCTTCTTGGAAATAAAGGGTGTTTTTTTTTTAGAGAAATATCGCTTTGAAATGGAATAAAACAAAGGTGATTTTTTTAAATTGACATGAAATTTACTTTGTTCGAAAGATAATCTTCTTGCATTATAATTTAAATATCATTTCTGGCATATGACCGCTACAGCTGCTTCGGGAGTAGAATGTAGGTCCAATATCGATGACTTTTTCCAACATTTGTGGCCGTATATCGGCAATAACGCGGCGTATGTTGCCCTCCAAGTGGTCAATCGTTTCGGGGTTATAGCGACTTCACATATCCTCACAGAAAATAGTCAAGCAGTTTTGATTCACACGATCTTGGAGGCCAATCCACAGGTCCGTAACGTGAAACTTTGCGGTTACCAAACGGTTCCTTGTGACATGTTGCGTCAACTTGTTGAAACCACAGCTCCTGCACATCATGGTTGTTCATTTCATGAACGAAAAAGTCGGTAGTCATTGCTCTATAGCGGTCACCTTTCACTGAAATGTTCTGGCCAGCATCGTATTTAAAGAATACCCAACCTATAAAGCACACCAAACAGTTAGTTTTTGTGGATGTAACGGTGTCTCAACATACACTTGCGGATTATCCAAATACGTCAGTTAACAAACATTCAACCATATGTGAGCTTCATCGCTAAACAATATTCGCTTATGAAAATTCGATTCAACAGAAATCTTGTTTTGGGCCCATTGACCGAATCTATGCCTTTCTAGGTGATCCTGTGGCTTCAATTGTTGCACAAGTTGGATTTTTTAAGCACGCAAACCAAGTGGATGGACACAAATTCAATTCCTGTGCACGATGGCGATTAGATTGATTCGGGTCTTCCTCTACGCTGCGCTCTACAGCAGCAATTACTTTTTCTGTACGCATTGTATGACGTCGCTGTAGATGCGTATTATCATTAAGAGTAAATGTGGTACGAAAACATTCCATAGTTAATCGAATTAATTGTTCTGATGGACGATTATGTTGACCGTAAATTGAGCGTAGTGCGCGATAGGTATTTCGAACAGAACCATGATTTTCAAAAAAATATCCACAAATTGACTAAAGTTGTTCAGGAGTCAGTTTATTCAAGTTGAAATGCCAAAAGTTCTATACCTCTAAAAAAACCCTTTACTATTCCTATGTTAATCTTGCTGTCCTTCGAAGCAATCAGCTGCTGCCGAGTTTTCCTCATATATTTTGAACATTCCCCAACATTGCAAGCCATATGTAAGTATCAGACTAACAACTATGCGGAAGAGCTTCCTTTTAAGATTTGCGGAATTTTTCGGTCACAAAAGATAACAGACTATTATTTGCACTTTATCAACGACATAAAGAATAAAGGTTTAGGAAAATACATCGAAATACGCCCTCTAGGTCGACAAAGTGAATACGCTGCCAAGAATTTTGAGGTCGACTACTCATACCATATGCGCTTGCATACGAGTTAGGTGAAATCCTTCAGTCCCGTACGCGTTGAGCTACAGCTCACCTCTAAAATAAATATTTAACGAAAGAATTGGGCCTTCCTGCTTGAAAGTTAAAGCTCTTTATTATGACCGTCTACCCAACCCCTGGATGTTAAAACATTTACGGTTTTGTGGCTTAGTCATTGCCAGATGTTATTAAAAATTAATACAGCCGACGAGGAAAAAAAAACAATTTTCAATAACATTCTTCTTTCTCCGTTGGGCACTACTATGACTACATCAACCCACCCACTCCCATTGTCTGAGCAAAATCGATTAAATCGAAATAGTCCACCACCAGAACTAGATCCCACGAATCACAAAGTAAATCTTCTTCGATTTAATAAAATATTTGCCCTGTCCAATCGATAGAGCTTACTTCCGTGACGCGACAAACAATCCAAGATAACTCTATTTGGGTCTGCCACAGAATCACTCGTTTCCCACGAATAGATTGACGTAGAGTTTCTACCAAATACTTTGATAAATCATAGCTTTATGTATCTTCTGCTGTCACGTAAACAGTTTGTCATCATCATCGATCCGTTTAAAAAAACCAGCTTCTTGGCTTTCATTTCCCATTTGTATGTTAAAATATTAAACATTGCTTTCGGTCCTTCTCAGTCGACGTTGTCGCCGTTCCGTCTCCTCGATTACAGCGCTAACCATTGTTCGTCCTTTAAATGCAAAGCAAGGCCCAAAATCGATTTTCTTTCTTTCGTTTTTTTTTGTCTCACCTCCTCACAACAATACGAACAACATCATCATCAGCCAAAGCCAAGTTTTACGCCCACAATGATGACAAAAATACTTCCGAGAAAGAGCGACCTACTCCTTCACTACTAATAAATTCCACTCATAAACCGAGATATTCACATGGACGTTTTGAACGCTCTTCATTCCTACAACTTCACCTTTTGAAAAATTTACCATCTCTAACTGGCTAACTGTCTGGCGGCAGCCGACTCTGACTGAGAATGGTTTGTCCTATTAAAACCTCTTTACATCCATCTATAAACTATTCAAAAGTTGCCCAAAAAAAAATTGAGTCCCTCTCCTCATGATGTTCATTTTTTTCTGCATGTGGTAAGTATATATGTATGTGTATGGCGGCGGCGACGTCTGTGAACGAAATAACGATGTTAAAATTGTCCATTTATGTATATTCCTATGCTCATAAAGTATCCCACCGAACTTGAGATACACTTATTCGCATTCGTACCTTTTCACAATTACCTTATCAATGCCGGATGAATGTTTACCATCCGGTTAGGATAGGATGGCTACTGTGCTGCCTACCAAAAGTGAAAGGCAAACGAAGGAAATAAACAAAAACAAAAATCGAAGCACCACAGAGATGATGTTTCGGCCTTTAGAGGCCTCTCTATTCTTTCTTCGACTTTTGGACCAACAACGGCCGCCATTTGCCATTTAGCAGTTTATTCACCATCAAAAATAAAGAAAAAGGGTTTTTCATACCTTGGGACTTTTATGTGCCTTGCTTGCTCTCCCCTCAGATGGACAAGACGAGACGAGAAAATGACGATGACGACACGGTAAGGGGTGCCGAGATGCTGAGGGTTTCATATGGACATTTACCTCATAAAGTTACGTGCACATACAAATTGTGAAAATTCGTCCTTAGAATGGAAGACCAACAGAGGGAGCAAAAAAAAAAACCTGTGCCTGAAAGCGAAGGATTCTTTATTATTCTTTTAGTGGCTGGGTGTTTGGCTGGTAGGGTTTACTTCGTCCTCTATGGATTTTTGGTTTCTCCTTGTCTATCCTCTATAATAATACCTTCTCCGTTGTAGTTATTTTAGAGGGGACAAATGGTTTTATTTTTGTGCCTTACCATGTGTCGCCTGTTTATGATATATGCTCAACGGTATGTCGTTGCTTAATAGGGTTGCCAAATTACGTTATAAATTATTTTTGAGGTATGTGAACTCTAAGCGGAGAGAGGACGATGGGCGCATGCAATCGTTCGTCGTACTACATTTTTTGGTTAAAAGAAAATTGGCTGTGCGATTAAGATTCAAGTAAAATAAGGACACACCGCAGCCGCTTGGACGTAGAAAAGCGCTTTATGACACTTTAATGTGGCTATTATGGGTTAAGTCTGCTTAACTATTTACTATTTTACACATTATGGGATATTGTTAGGTTTATAGTTGATTTTACGCTGATTGTAGATCTATCACAACGAGAGTTGATAGTCGGTGGTAGGTATCGAATTTGATTGAGAGACTTTACTTACTTTACTTAACGGGCTCCCGACCCGTGAACAGTCCCTGCCTGAGATACGGCTGCCTTCCACCCTCTGCGATCCCGAGCACGCGGCTTCCAGTTGTCCAGACCAAGCGCTCTGGCATCCGCGATGGCTTGGTCTTTAAAACGGAGGTTCGATTTTGCTTGTCGTCTCGAACTCGGGGGCTGGGATTCGGAGATCCTCTTGGCTGGAGCATTGTTGTCCATTCGGTCGATGTGGCCGAGCCAATGTAGTCGACGAGTTTTAGCTTTTCGGACTACATCCACATCTTGGTACAGCTCATAGAGTTCTTGGTTCTATCTTCTCCTCCATTCGCCCTCCTCGCAGACAGGACCAAATATCCGTCGAAGGATTTTTCTTTCAAAGGATCCCAGTATTAACACTTCTTTCTTGCTTATCGTCCAGCACTCGGCGCCGTATAGCAGAACTGGCAGGATAAGGGTTCTGTAGAGCATGCACTTTGTCCTTCGAGTTAGGAGTTTTGAACCCATTTGTTTTGCCAAACCGAAGTAGCAGCGATTTCCTAGGGTAATTCTTCGACGGATCTCCTCTAAGATCTCATTTGTGGAGTTGATGTTTACCCCGAGGTAGATGAACTCCTTAACTACCTCGAAGTTGCTGCTATCAACAGTGACATTTTGTCCTAGTCGGTGGACAGATGATTGTTTGTTTGTTAATAGCATATATTTAGTCTTGTCCTCATTCACTTCAAGGCCAACTAGTGAGACATTTTAAGGGAACTATAAACAAGAAGCAATAAATGGAAGACGGGCATAGTCTTCAAAAAAACGACTTATCATTTTAATCGGTTTTCGGGATAAGATGGCTATGCCTATTGCCTTAACTCTATTTTATAAGTCTTACATAGTTGGTTAAAAGATCTCCGAATACAAAAATAGAGTTGGTTATCCATCAAGATCAAATTTACATGTTTATTCATAAATAAATGGATAAAAAGCATGCTAACAAATAGGTTTATCTGCATAATGAATTAGGATAATCTTACTGGAAGATAATAGCTCCAAAATGTTCCATACAAACGTTGTTTAAGAACTCTATAAAAATTAGCTATTACGAATCGTGCTGACATGCAACTGCTTGAAACGATTTAACTTTACCCATAACTCTTCGAGACTTAAAAAAAAAAAATAGAATGTGTAATATGTAATAACTGATATAACCAAATAATATTATGAAGGTCCAAGACCTTTTGAAAGCGGCCAGAGTCGTAACAGACGACTACGAAATTCTGAAAAAAATGAGTTGTCCAAATAATTGGAATAAGTAAGATTTATTAAAACCAAAATACTGGCCGGACATTTGGATCGGGGCTATCGGCCTGCCAGATTATTTTTTTAGTGTTAATAGGTGGTAAATGTTATAAAACCAAAGCGCCATCAGTGGATGATCCAAGTATGCAATAATTTACAAAACATTAAAGCCAACTTCGTAAAACAATTTGAAAAATATTGAAAGTAGTGAAACCCGTATCGAAATATCATTAAGGATGCAACCGAGACAATTATAGGCTATCCTTGGTATGATGTTGAGTGCGTCCACCGCAAAATGGTGCACATATTCAAGCGCTGCAACACAAAACAAGAGCATCAAGGGAAGAGTATCGAGCACAGATATTGGTGGGGGGAGAAAACGTAGAAAGAAGAGAGCATACGCTATCTCCCAACTTAAGGAAATTGAAGAGTCCTGTGATCGAAACAATATCCTAATGTTTTAAGAGAAAGCCAAGCAACTGGCGGCTGGCTTTAATTCCGGAACGCAGGCTCTTCAAGTTTTAGAGGTGTTTGAGCAGCATTTTTAATAGCTAATACTACCTGTGAAATTTTTAATAACTTTTTTTTCCCCGTGCGTACTGGGGAAAATCTTCCATGAGACCCTATGACCGGCCGCACATGCTTATAATAGTGTGACTTTCTTACCCACTAAAAAACTCCTCCCATCAAAAAATGATCATACTACAACTAGGCTAATGTCTATCAAGCTGCTTTAATTTAAATTATTTAATAACGTTTGGCAGGATACATTTCAGCGGAAGCATCTGTTTATACCGACAATAACACGCGGTATGCTAATTCAAAATGTTTTATCCTTTGTAGTCGGCATACAAAATTTGTAATACAGCGTCATTGCAATGGATAAGGACGCGAGTGTTTTGCTTAAGCCCGAAATTTTGTATTTCGTCGTCCACGATAGTTATACCTAGATCTCTATGAATAGCAGCGTTTCTGATATACCACGGAGCACTAACGATTTGTCTCAGAACTTTATTTTGAAAAGTGAGTAGAGGTGAGTTAACATAACTGGGTTTGGTTCCACCCCAAACTTGAACTGAGAACTGTACATCGAAACAGGTTTTAGCACTTGCTTGTATAAAAGTAGCTTGTTTTGCATGTTGAGCGTGAAGAATTTTCCAATCAGCCAATGCATTTTATTAAATCTAATAACGAGCTCCCCTTAATATTCAATTTCCGTTTTATTTTTGCATCTAACGTCATTCCCAAGTATTTAGCCTCATTTGTGTATACAATTTGTATCAAATCAATATAAATGGGTAGACTGCTTACATTTCTTTGGTAAAATTAATGTGAGTAGAAAGAGACCGAAATCTTTGCGAATAATACGACAGAACAATACAAGTTTTTGTTCACACGAATATTTTGTCGATCGCTAGTTGAAGCTTACATGTCGCGGACTGAATCAAATCGTCTATACCTTATATGACCGTTTCATCTGCGAACATTGCTACGATAGTATCATCTTTTTGTGGTATATTTTTAATAATTGAAATACAAACTTGACGTTCAGATCTGAGTAACTTTTTTGGCCGACTTATAAGGCAAAGGCGACTTATGTACCCTTTCCCCTTCTAGGGTATTCCTAAACAACATTTTTATTGTTGATTTTAGCATTTTCCAGCAATAACATGGCTAAGAAAATATAAGAAAAATAATTTTTAGAAAAAAAATTGTGGAATGAACAAGGACACTCACGATTGTGAGCTTCAGGATTTGCTTTGTTTGCAGTCGTATTTGTATTCTTAATAACTATTTACAGCGGCTTAGTCAAACATGTGCAGAATTGCTTTTACAGTCGACTTTTTAGTCTTTGTTCATGTCAGATAGCACTCAATAACCCGGTCACAAGTATTGATGCCACCCATACTCGCATTGTATCACGAAACACTATTGGGACAATGAACACCAGTTCGGGCTTTCGTAGTTTTGTCCCATCGTTCCACAGTGCTTACCGGTTTGAAGTCACGCTCTTATTGTCTTTCTATTTCCACTATACACAGACAGTTGTCATTTACGCATAGTTCTTCAAACTGCCGGTCCTAGCCCAGAGATCCTATATGAAAGAGACGTTCTTAGACCCTGGTACACTCCAAAATCGAGCACGAGAATACCCCCTGAAATATATACAAACTGAAGTACTTCTGTGGAGTTAATATCGAAGTAGAAGCTTCTGGATCTGATAGTCTAGAGTACTGAGCTAGTGGAATCTCATCTTCTGTATCAAAACTGTCAGATTTCATCACATCTTCTACTTCACCAAATAAAAATTTTATAAATTTCTTGATCATCTTGAAAACATAGGTAAAACTAATTAGCATGTCAAAAATATCTCGCTCATACATCGACGAATCGGCCAGAATGTCAAAATTGACAACTATAACGAAAAACTATGTAGCCCTCTCTCGAACAAACAAGGAAACTATATATAGGACCATCATGATCCTGGTCCTGCTCTATGGTTCCGAGAATGGACTCTTTCTAAAACGGATGATGATATCCGATGTCGGTTTGAAAGAACAATTCTTCGTAATATATTTAGTCCCGTATGCGTTGACCGGTTATTGAGGAAACGATCGAAAGATAAACTCTACGAGCTGTATAGCGTCATCGGCTTGGTAAAAAAACTGCGCATTGGGCATTTGATATGGCTGGGACATGTAGAGCGAATATACACCAGAGCTCCAGCCCGCAGAGTCTTACACTCCAAACCGCAGTAGAGGAAGGCCTCGCCTTAGGTGGTGCTCACAAGTGGAAGGGGATTTCAACCAACTTGAAGTGCGCAATTGGAGGCAGTTGTCCAAAGACCCCGCTAGTTGGTTGAGGCCCAGATCCACCCCGGACTGTAGCGCCGCCTTAGTAAGTAAGTAGGTGGTGCAGGAGTAAGCCTTGTAAGTAAAGTTTGCTTTATTTTACAGAGAAAATCCAGAAACTTACAATTATTGTGAGTTCATGGAGTCGTTAAAGCCTAAAGTAGGAACATAGCCATATTTAAATCTATAATTATTTATTTTTGTTCAACCAGAATTGAAAATGGAGTAATTAAAATAGAGAGATAGAATATAATTTACTTGTTTCAAGGGTATTTCTCCCCACAAAACGATAAATACAGCAAAGCTAGAATGGAATATAATAAATTTTGAGAATGCGTCATCATTTGGTGAATTTGAATTCATGAACTGCCAATGCGATATTCTTACATTTTTTTTCACTCAGAAAAAAAATTGTCTTTCTCGCCTTTGTTTGACCTTTACCCTGCATTCATTGTTGTCCCAAGACAGAAACCCTTTTCGCCATCTAGGTCACAGCCCACACACACATTATGCCAACAACAAAATTAATGTATCCATCAAGGCAAATTCATCTTTCGAATACCAATTCGCTTCACCTACAGAAAAATATACACCAACACTAGATATTGATAAGTTCACGTTAAACGAAATCATGTCTAGTCATGTTATCCAATTTACTACTGACAGTAGTCACGTATAGATCCTAATGTCAATCCATACTGTAAATTACATTTTTCGTCCCATACTCTGTAGCTGTTGTCCTTTCGCGTCTCCTCCCTCTCCTAGTCCTAGTCCTAGTCGTGTTTTCGTCGTATGCGCTCCTGTTTCATTTTGATCTGTGACAATACACCCCGGTGTTCTCAGTCCTCAGTCGTATTCCAAAAAAATATAAAAAAAAAACCAACTACAAACAGAGAGAGAAGGTCGAAAAGTAAATGCTGGAAAGATAGATTGAAGTTACTTTTCAAATGATGTTACACAAAGCTATTGATTTTCTTTTTCGTTCCATTCTATGTACTAGTAGCTACGCTACTATGTCTAAAGGACACACAAATTCAGATGAGCTAGGGTCCTCTGAATTTAAATTGTAATTTAAGTCATTTCTCCCGTACTTAACCTTTTCATTTGAGTTCGTGTTTGTTTTTTGTTCTGGGGTTTTGTTAATTTTTACCATCAGTCATAATGTTGAAAGGCGCACTGACTCTCTTGCAAAGAAACCAAAAAAAAAAGGAAAAAAAAAACGAAACATCAAAATCAATAGATGTAGGTACGCCTGACATACACGCCAGGGCTAAATCACACAAGACACAACAAAAAAACCCGCTCTAAGCAAGAACATGAGCTGAGCATGGATACAAATGTTCCAAATCATTGGGAAGAACAAGAACGAAAATTGTTTAGCTCATTCTTCATCCTCCATCATCCTGTAGAACGGAACAAAAGAAAACGCCCGACATGTGGGGGTGTGAAAAAGTCAATACAAGTTAATGGAAACTTGGTTAGGAGCCCTACAATCTAAGGTATGGCATGCTATGCCATCTATATGAATGCACGAGCATAGCATCGAAAGATGACGACTTGGAAACGGAATCGGTTTTGTGTCGACTTCGGTTTTTTTTTTGAATATCATTCGAAGGACGACGATATTCCAATGTTCGAGCCTGTCGACAGAAGACCGGATGTTCTTTACATTTCGATGAGGTTTTTCGTTATTTTTTTTGCTGTAATAGTTGACTCTAACGAGCTTAATTGAACAGCTAAACGAGATTTGTTTTAGATATGTACTTATGTTTGAAAAAAAATAGGACCTCACTTTGTTGGTTCTTTCCCTCTAATTTGGCGATTTCCCTTTGACAAATTAATTAGATTTGTAAATTTCAACATTCGGATTGATTTGTATTTATTTTAACCCTGTTGACTGTTGCCCGTTGTTCGGTAATTACCTTGGCATTTAATTTAATTGAGTAAATGTTAAGTAGATATTTGGAGATAATGTGAGGGATGTGAATGGTGAGTGGGACGTTTTCGAAGGGCAATATCTAGAGTTAAGGGAGGATACTTCTCCTGTAAATAATTCTCGTATTTCTTTAATCAGGTGAATTTTTTTTTCAATTCAATTCAATTCAATTTATTCATATAAAAATAATATGGTACATTAAGATATACATCTTTTATAGTACTTAGTTATAATATTGAGCAGTTAAATTTAATTAATAATAATGCAAAAAAAGGGTGATAAATATAACAAAGTTAGTAAAACACGTATGGAAATTTAAGGTAGGGAGGAGAACTGAAGGAGGACAGCATTTTTAAAGCGTGTGGCATTAGAAATTGTTCTTATACTTAGTGGCAGAGAGTTCCACAATTTAATTGCGTGAATAAAAAATAAACGGGATGAATTAAGATACCGACAGCGTGATGGTATAAGGGCACATGTTCTAGGGGAACGAGCAAAATTAAGTTTTTCATACAAATACGATGGAGTCTTATATATCATAATCTTATGCAGGAAAATACAATTTCTTGCGTCGATGTAGTGTTTGAGCGAACATCCGAGTAATGTTTTTGAATACTGTGATACATGGTCATATCTCCGCAGGCCATAAATATATCTAACTGAGTCATTAAATGCCACTTGTAGCTTACGTAGGGAGAGAGAATCAATATTACTGTAAACAGCTTCAGCATAAGTAATAAGTGGCAAAATTAGGGTTGTAACAAGTTTTCGTCTAACATTAGTTGGAGTAAAAAACTTGCTGTTATCCAAAGCTTGCGAAGACAACCATATATTCGTCTTATAACAGTGTTAATATGGTCGTACCCTGACAACTTTTGGTTAATAACGAATCCGAGGTTTATTGCAGTTTCAACAATTGAAAGTTTATTGGAAGAGAGCATGTCATCCGGGAAGCAGTTAAGGGCTATCATTTTGCTGGATATGGGAATAACCTGAGACTTTTTCGGATTTAGATGTAATCCATTAGTAACAGACCATAAGTTAATACTGGCAAGATCCTCATTTATGTCATTTACTAATTCATCCCTATCATTAACTGGTTTTGATGAGTACAGTTGGACGTCATCTGCATAGAGGTGGATCGTGGAATGTTTGCAAACAGAAGGTAAGTCATTTATGAACAGACAAAAGAGAATTGGACCAAGGATTGACCCTTGTGGTACACCTAGTTTTACTGGCAGAAGAGCTGAAGAAGAATTGCAAGTTACAACTCTCTGAAATCGATCACACAAATAACTTTTTATTAGATTTACTGCGCTGTTGCCAAAACGAAACAAATTTTTCAGTTTCCAGCAAAGGATTTTATGGTTTACTTTGTCAAAAGCCTTTGAAAAATCAAGTAGGCAAAGAAGCGTAACGTGTCCTTTATCAAAACCCTGCCTTATATCTTCTAATATATTTACCATAGCCGTAGAGCAACTGTGTTTAGATCTGAAACCAGATTGTCCCTCATAGATAAGACTATTGAGCGATAGGTGTTGAAGAAGCTGTTTCGCTATCACTTTCTCAAAAACTTTTGACAAGCACGGCAAAATACTTATTGGTCTAAAATCAGCAGCAGATACCGGAGTGGATTTTTTGGCAACAGGTACGATTCGAGCAATTTTCCAGGATTTGGGAAAATTGGACGTTGTAATACAGTGGTTTAGGATATGAGTTAAATGGCTTATAATAAAAGGCAGGATTTGCCTAATGAATCGCATGGGTAACTCATCTTCCCCAACAGCACTTGATTTTATGGATGAAATATAGTCGATGACCTCGTTTTCAGTAACCGTTTCAATTTCAAAGCCACTTACCAAAGATTGACTAGAGTTCTCAGATAAATCAAAATTTAGATTCTCAGAACTATTTTCAAGAAAAAAATTATTCAATTCATCAGGATCAATTTGACATTTGGAACTATATTTACTACTGGAAACACCTATTTGACGCAGATTAGTCCAAAGCTTTTTGGGGGAAAGCGATGTATTCAGCTTGGAGGCATAGTAGTTCTTTTTGGCATTACGTATGACAGCAGTCGAATGGTTTCGCATATTTTTGTACGCAAGCCAATTGACATTAGACGGACTATGTTTCCATTTACTGTAAAGCCTGTTACGGGCCTTGATGGTATTGATTACTTCAGTTGTAAACCAAGGACAGCTTCTATTTCTGATGTTCACTGTTTTAGTTGGCACAAATTGATTATATAAATCAAGAATAAGTTCTTGAAAATATTTCAGTTTCACTTCAGGATCAGCATAAAGGCGGCAACTACTCCAAGGGGCAGATAAAGCGGCAAGTTGAAGGGCATCAGTATCTATTGATCGAAAATCCCTATACGAAAAAGTCAAGGGGACAGCAGAATGGTTAAAGTTAATATTATATGTACAAAATAGAAGATCGTGATCAGAAATACAATCGAGCGAAAGCTGTTCAAAAAGGAGAATATACGACGGGTCAGATACTATTGTCAGATCGAGGAGGCTAGGTATGCAATCCTTAGCGAAACGTGTTGGGTAATTTGTATTAAGTATTTGAAGTCCTAAAGAAGATACGAAATCCTTTATTTGAAATGCACGGGAATCATTTTTTATCAAATCAGAATTGAAGTCACCACAGACAATAACGTGTTCATATTGCGAAGAAAACTCAGAGAGGGTCGCAAAGAATGGCTGAGGCGAACAACTGCGATCGGGTATATAAGCACACGCAACCAAGCATTTAGACGTACCATCATGAATCTCAACAATTAAGAACTCTGAAAATAAGTTAACTGATTTACTTATGATTTTACATTTTAATGAAGATTTACAATAAATCGCTATCCCACCTCCCCAAGTATAAGTTACCCTATCATTCCTATAAAGTTCAAAATTAGGTATATTATAATGCGTATCTGAAATATCACTTTTAAACCATGTTTCACCAACACAAACAACATCAACGTTAGAATTTGAAAATACATACTTTAGATAATCTAGCTTGTATTGATTGAGACTACGTGCATTTAAATGACAAACCTTAAAACCATCACGACAATTAGAAAGAACATTTACCATAGTGTGCGTTAATTTTTTATCCACACTGTAATAAGAGCGTACTCTATCTTCTTATATATAAAAATGAATCGCAAAATGTGTTGGTAAGCGCATAACTCAACAACGCCTGGACCAATTTGGACAAATCTTTTTTTAAAATGTTCGTTGAAGTTCAAGGATGGTTTTTACGGCGAGAAAAATTAGAATTATTGCTGGAAAAACCCTAAAAATAGCCCTTTTCTTTTTCCCATACAAATGATTTCTAACTAAAACGTAGTCCATTTGAGCTTTATTGCTATGGTATAAAGTTCATATTAAATTACAAGCACTCACTGTTGTCTAAGCAATGTAGGTGTGTTCCTAACGTCAAAGATCATATCTATAAAAACAATGTGCGTGTGTGCGTTGGAGCACAGAATATATAGTTGGAGGAGTTTAATGTCGCGTTCCGAAACTCGCGTTTCTTTTGTATTAGTATCGGCACGGGAAATAAAATGCATCAGTTTCAACGTCATTACATCAGTCAAACAAAAATCGCGTTACCAACAGTGTTTTATTATTTTTAATATACAAATTTTAAATAAATAAAACAATTCGTACGGCTTAAAAGGATTTGACTTCAAGTCATATCAAATTTAAAAAAAAAAAAAGTTGTCTGTTACCTAATCTACTGAGTTTGCTTTTGTCAACTGATACACGAAACAAATTCGTATATCGTGTTTTGTGCAGAGTGTTTAGTTAGTTAGTGTTTGTTTAGTTCGTGATTAGTGAAAAAATAATTTATATTTGATATGCCTCCTATAAGACGAAGCAATTTAGGTAGAAGAACCAGAAATGCTACAAACCAAGCTAATTACCGATCTAATCGTACTGCACAAGAACGTGACGACGGAAATGAACGTGAAAGAATTCGGATATCACAAATGCGTGAAGCGCGAGCGCGACATTCAACTTATAATCGCGCAAGTTTGAATCGAGCTGCTTTCAGTTACGATGTGTCAATTGACTACAGTAACTACCAATGTGTTGTTATTGGTTCTATGAACTCGGTTTGCTCACACTGTAAGGCATTAAAATACAAAAACGAAGCCAATGGATTGTGTTGCGCAAATGGTAAAGTGAAATTGATACCATTGGATCCACCACCAGAACCATTGTACTCATTGGTTTCAGGAATAGGAACAGATTCTATACACTTTTTGACACATATCCAACAATATAACAATTGCTTTCAAATGACTTCATTTGGGGCAACAAATGTAGTTCGGGAAAATTTTATGCCAACTTTCAAGGTATGTATTATAGCAGTTACTCATAATTATTTTAGCGAACAAAATTTTCTGTCACCAAAGTTAAGATGTGTCAGATTAGTGACACATTTGTTAATCATTACGAAATATCTCACTTAGTCATCATATTATATGGTGATTCAGTTTCAGTGACACTTTTATTATATTTAATTATATTTGATAGATATTAGTTAAAACTAAATATATACTTTTTAAGATCAAATATTATTTAAGTTTGATCACTGACAATCCATTAATTTATACCACACCATAATATTTTTTTTTTATTTACAGATACAAGGGCAAATATATCACAGAGCAGGTTCACTGTTACCAGTGTCAGATAGCGACAACAAATTCCTGCAAATTTATTTTATGGGCAATTCACCACAAGAAATTGATCTGCGTTGTGCACATAACAATTTAGTAAAGAGGTCTATTGTAGAACAATTACAAACTTTATTTCATCAACACAATCAATTGATTATATTGTTTAAAACTGCCCTGGATCTGATGCCATCCGATAATCACAAAATTGTAATCAGAGCTGATAAAACACCTGCAGGTCAACATACAAGACGTTTTAATGCACCAACTATTGATGAAGTTGCTATCGTTGTAGTTGGAGAAAACTTGGAATCCCGTGATATTGTTTTACATCGTCGGAATGATCAATTACAACGTATAAAGGAAACACACCGCTCATATGATGCACTGCAATATCCCATTATATTTTGGCAAGGTGAAGATGGCTACGATTTCTCAATAAAAATGATAAATCCCATTACAGGTAACTAAAATATTAGTTTAGCTATGGCGATAATATCTCAGTCATTATATTATGTATTTTAATTTTATATTTGAATGTTATTAAAACAAAATCTATTTACAGGTTCTGAAACCAACAAAAAAGTAAGTTCAATGAACTATTATTCATACCGCCTAATGATTCGGGAAAATGAAGATAATCACATATTGAAATGTCGGCGATTATATCACAAATATGTTGTTGACATGTATGTTAAAATTGAAACGGAGAGATTAACATTCATCAGCGTGAATCAAACCAAACTCCGATCTGAAGAGTATATTCACCTTCGAGATGCGATTAATACTGATGGAAATGCACAGAATGTTGGTCGGATGACTATTCTTCCAGCAACATACATCGGAAGCCCTCGGCATATGCACGAATATGCTCAAGATGCCATGTCGTATGTTCGTCATTATGGTACAGCAGATTTGTTCATCACATTTACATGCAATCCGCAATGGATAGAAATCAAGCAGGAGTTATTCTCTGGGCAATCACCCATTGATCGTCATGATATTACAGCCAGAGTCTTTAGACAAAAGTTGAAATCTTTAATGGATTTCATCGTAAAACATAATGTGTTTGGTGAGACACGCTGCTGGATGTATTCTGTGGAGTGGCAGAAACGAGGATTGCCACATGCACACATTTTGATTTGGTTGGTTGAAAAGATAAGGCCAAATGAAGTTGATGCAGTGATATCAGCTGAAATCCCTAATGTACAAGTAGATCCTGGATTGCATGAGGTAGTTATCAAAAACATGATACATGGTCCCTGTGGAACTCTTAATCAAAATTCACCGTGTATGATGGATGGTAAATGTTCAAAACGATATCCACGGACATTAATATCGGAAACAATTACTGGTAATGATGGTTATCCATTGTATCGTCGCAGATCGACAGCAGACAATGGAAAATCAACAATTGTCAAATTAAATCAACAAGATATTGAAATAGATAATCGTTGGATTGTTCCATATTCACCCATTTTATCAAAGACATTCAAAGCACACATCAACGTTGAATCTTGCCATTCAGTGAAATCTATAAAATACATTTGCAAATATGTAACCAAAGGGAGTGATATGGCTGTGATTGGAATTGGTGCAGAGAATTCCAATGATGAAGTTACCCAATACCAAATGGGCCGCTATGTCAGTAGTAATGAAGCAGTTTGGCGAATATTTTCTTTTCCTATTCATGAGAGACACCCTTCTGTTGTTCACTTAGCTGTGCATTTAGAAAATGGACAAAGAGTGTATTTTACAGCACAGAACGCAGTACAAATAGCTGCTCAGCCACCATCTACTACATTAACCAGTTTTTTTGAGACATGCCAAAACGATGATTTCGCACAAACATTGCTATATTCTGAAATGCCAAAATATTATACCTGGAATCAATCCTCAAGGAGATTTATACGACGGAAACAAGGAAAACCAGTTCCAGGATATACAGATGTATATTCCACCGATGCGATTGGCCGGATTTATTCAGTACATCCAAGCAATGATGAATGTTTTTATTTACGACTGCTATTAGTCAATGTACGTGGCCCAACATCATTCCAACAGTTACGAACTGTTAATGGTGAATTGTGTGGATCCTACAGAGAAGCCTGTCAACGTTTGCAATTGCTTGAAAATGACGCTCATTGGGATCAAACTCTCAATGATGCTGTAATATCATCACACGCTCATCAAATACGAACATTGTTTTCTATAATCATATCTACATGCTTCCCATCAAACCCAATTGATTTGTGGATCAAGTACAAAGATTATATGTGTGATGATATTTTGTATCAAATACGGAATAGAATGGGAAATCCAAATATACAAATCAGTGAAGAAATTTACAATGAAGCATTGATTTCAATTGAGGACATGTGCTTGATAATGTCAAACAAACTATTAATTCAATTAGGCCTGACCGCGCCCAATCGTCCAATGCATGACGCTTTTAACCAAGAGTTGCATCGAGAAAGACTGTATGATCTCAACGCTTTGAAAGAATTAATTCAAACAAATCTTCCACTGTTAAATGAACAACAGAAGTATGTATTTGAAACTCTTATGAAAGTAACAAATGATGAAACTGGAGGGATTTACTTCTTAGATGCACCTGGTGGTACAGGAAAAACTTTTTTGATTTCATTAATATTAGCAACAATTCGCTCACAAAATAAAATTGCACTTGCACTCGCTTCGTCGGGAATCGCAGCAACTTTGCTTGAAGGTGGTCGAACAGCCCATTCAGCACTAAAATTGCCATTAAATATGCAAAGCAATGAAACTCCAACCTGCAACGTTTCGAAGAACTCTGCAATGGCAAAGGTTTTGCAGCAATGTAAATTGATTGTTTGGGATGAATGCAAGATGGCACATAAAAAATCTTTGGAGGCTTTAGACAGAACCTTAAAAGATCTACGGAGCAATAATAACCGATTTGGTGGTGCAATGATTTTATTAGCAGGAGATTTTCGTCAAACATTGCCAGTGATTCCACGATCAACGCCAGCTGATGAACTCAATGCATGTCTAAAGTCCTCCAATTTGTGGAAACATGTCAAAGTACTTCATTTAAGCAAGAATATGCGTGTCGAGTTGCAAAATGACCAATCTGGAAACATATTCTCTAAACAACTCATTGACATTGGTAATGGCAAATTTCCTATAGACATGTTGACTGGCTGCATTAACTTTCCTCAAAGTTTTTGTCAGTTAACTCGATCAAAAGATGAACTTATTCAGAAGGTGTTTCCAGATGTTTCTCAAAATTACAGAAACCATGATTGGTTGAGCGAACGAGCTATACTGGCTGCAAAAAACATAGATGTAAATGAATTAAATTTCAAAATTCAAGAACAAATTACAGGCGAATTGAGGATATATAAATCAGTTGATTCGGCTACTAATCAAGATGATGTAGTCAACTATCCACCGGAATTTTTAAACTCGCTGGATTTGCCAGGATTGCCACCTCACAATCTTCAATTAAAGGTTGGATCGGTGGTTATAATGTTGCGAAATATCAACCAACCGCGTCTTTGCAACGGTACACGGTTAGCGATAAAAAAATTACTAAACAATGTGATAGAAGCAACTATACTCAAAGGAAAGTATAAAGGAGAAGATGTTCTCATACCGCGCATCCCAATGATTCCGACTGATGTGCCATTTGAGTTTAAACGACTACAGTTTCCAGTGCGGCTTGCTTTTGCTATGACTATAAACAAGTCCCAGGGGCAATCATTAACTGTTTGTGATATTAATCTAGAAAACCCATGTTTCTCACATGGTCAATTGTATGTTGCCTGTTCCCATGTTGGAAAACCATCAGATTTGTTTATCTATGCGCCAGGTAATCAAACAAAAAACATCGTATACCACAAAGCACTACAATGATAATAATAATAATTATGATTCACATGATTAACAATAAAGCGATTACTTACTTTTAAATCCTTATATATGTTTTATTTAATTATTTTTTATTCACAACGCCCTATCACCAGGGTGACGGTTCTGTTCAGGAGAATTTTTTAAAATACGTAGGCACAAAAACTGCCACATTACAAATCTTTTTGACAGGACGAAGTCTGTCGGGTCAGCTAGTTCATAATAAGAATAACCAAAAATGGAAAAACAAAACAAACCAACAAACAAAATAATAATGCCACAGACTGAAGAAAAACAAAAAGAAGGATTAAGTAATAGAAGAGGGAAATAAAGAACAGATCAATAACAATTTTTATAATATTAACTAATTAAAAAGAAAATAGGAATACAATACAGTGATTCTTGTTTAAAGAGTCGCAGCAACACCAGCAGCAATAGAATGAAGATCTTCAGAGCTTTCAATAGCAAAGCTTTTTCCGTTTTCCGTCTTCTTAGCATAAACTATTCCAGATTTCGTGTAAACAGAGAACAATTGTTTTTTTCTCTTCAGCCCAAGTGCACTCTGTAGAAGAAAGCCAAATCAAAGGTCAAATCGATTCCTTAGAGGTTGGAAAGTTAGAGTGGTTGGCGGCATTAGGTTTTACTAGGGTGTGCTTATTTCACTCACTTGACCCAAGCTTACGACCACCAGTCTAGCGACAACTGCACGAGTTCTGTGGATGCAGTTGAGGCTTCTGTATTTTTTGTATTTTAGCGTGATATTTCCTTAGATTAAACACAATTCATTAGTGTCGTCCATTTAGACACTATCTTCGCCGTAATGTCAGTGGAGTTTTTTTCTTTAATAAGTGTAATCGGCAGACGTTACGAGATAAGGGCTCTTATTCCGGCCTAACTATGACGAGATGGCTGTATTGCTGTTGGTAAGATCTTTGCCTGAAGACGCTAGATTAATTCGGAAGACGGCCAGTTTTACTCCTCAGATTTATTTGAACCCATATGTGAAGAAAGTTATAGCAAAGTTGTATGGGACGCGAGGTGGCATGGGATTTTTTAAAGTTGTGCTTAGACGTTATGTAGTGAGTTGATAGATAGAGCCGACGACCCCGGATTTTGCTGTTTCAGTAAAATTTTGGGGACCAAACGTCTTCAATATTACTGCGCTACATGACATTTTCGCCTTAATACTTTGGTAATGCTCCTATGCATCGAATTCCAGCCGTTCTGCGTTTTATAATATTAAGACTACGGAAAAGTCTCCTAAGCATTTCAATTACCAATTCAGAGTTTCAAAATCTCATAAAAATGCTTGTAACTTTTAAGACACTGGAACAGGTAAGTCGTGTAACACAACGAGTCGAGTAGACAGACTTTTTAAACTATTTTGACAGTATTAGCTTTCCGGTAAGTGTAACTAATTGCCTGGTATGATGCTCCATGGAACACTATATTTGGGCCTTTATTATTTTACAGTTTCGTAAATGTTTTGCCACTCGTACGCAGACGATTTCCAGCTAGATTTAACCGTACTTTTCAGTAAAACTGACGTTAAATTGTTTAGCACTGATTTAGCCAACTGGATAGTTTTTAACCGCTTGATAGTTAACAACAAGAGAATAGTGTTGAAGGATATATGGTTAGCTATAAAAAATAGTTCGCGCGATAGATGCTAATATGAAAGGGGCCAGAAAGTTGATTGGGGTGATAAGCTAAGGTGAAAAAGGGGGGTGAATTTTGGTTTTCCTGAGGTAAGGGTCATTGGGAATAAGAGCTTTAGAGCCATCTTGGTACCCACCATTCACGGAATCTGTAAGAATGAAGGGAATAAGGAAATAGAACTCCAAATGAGGCTTTAAAGCTTCAACAAAGGTCTCACCGAACATTAGCCTCAACAATCGTAAGGTTCATCAAAGACCTAGAATTGTCCCCAGACCAAAACACATATTTAACATCATAGGGAGCACGAAAAATCTTTTTCTTGGGCAGTGCTAATCAGCCCACATCAAATAAGAAAAAGGAAATAGAACTCAAAAAACCTAACTGTAGAATTAAGAAAATAAATGATTTTTTTAATACGTATGCCTGAGATCTCCGCTACGTTCTCGAAGAAGTGCTTGTGCTTATAAGTGAAATAAATTTAGCCTTAGCCATACACTCAAGAAGAAAATAAAATCGGGTTTCACTTACATCTAGGTATCTAAAAGAAGAAACTGCGGCGATAGGTATTGTCGGAGATGCCAAGCCTTGCCGAAAGTGTCGCTATAGGACAGTGACTCGTACTTATGTCCCTCAGCCTAGCGGAGTCTGTTGGGTCATTTGTTAGAATCGACCCATCTTTAAGATAGAATGCAAAAAGATTTGTTCTCTGCCACGTCTGGGCAGTTCATCACCTTTTTCATTTCTACATCATCTCAACAGCGGTCAAAGTCAGATGAGAGTGATATTGAAACGATAGTAGTCAATGTCTTCCTATAAAAGACGATGGGCTTTGATTTACTCTCGGTCGAATCCAGAGCTAGTCTGCGTACAACCATAGAACATTTTTAACTTACAGTTTGGAACCCATGTTCCTTGAACTTAATGGTTAGGCAAGATATTGGTGATATATGAAGGCAGGTCTAAAGGTTTGTCCGTTGGTTCTGGTGATGACAACCCACAAGCTTATCTCATGCAAGGTCACGTTGTATCAGGCGCGGTAATATTTACCAACGAACCAGCGAGTCTAATCGCTCGGAGATTCCGCAACGACCAATCCAAGGCCCAATTCAAAATAAAGACCATAATATAAACGGACGGCCCGTGTCATAAAAACACTCTACCCAATTAAGAATGGCCGAGAGACACACACTAGCAATTGTAGAGCACGGTGGATGACCCAGATAGCAAAAGCTCCAGTCACAATTGCACATAAACTACTAACATCACGGTAGGGAGCAATGTTCGATGAGGGAACGATTGACCCAAACCCCATCTTGGGGAGCACCGGAGGAGCAACAGAGGATTGCGGGCGGACGACCACATATACGCGCCTCATAACACTGAACAAAAAACACTTTTGCGACAAAGACCCGATCACTCAAGTTGTACAACCCGGGCACAACCAGAATCACCGGCACAGCTTCAACAACTACATCGACTCCAAGCAAAAAAAAAAAGCCAGGGGGCAAGTGACGCCGGATTAAAGAAAAACCCAAAAAAACAAAACCCCAACCTAACAAAACCAGAGACAGCTAGGGCGGATTCATGTATAAAAATGAATTAAGTAACTTACCTCCTCTGGGTAGCCTGGACTTTCTTATAGTCTGTTGGTGGCTGGTGGGGGACCTTAATAATTTCACCCCAAACATTGGCAAAAATTATTATGTCATCCTCTCGTCAACTGATTTTATTTAAATCACCTTAAAGTCTCAACAGAATTTTGTAAAGAACCATAATCGGATAGACAGCCGAGATCACCCCTCCTTCGGTCTTGTCTCTGTTAACAGATTTAGTTGAATCACCTAATTACCTAAAAATTAACATAATTCCCATTCTCATTTTCAATGAAACTAGAATTCTCTTAAAATGGCACAATTAAAAAACAAGTTCTACACACTTACCTACCCCCGTTTCAATTAATCCCAATTTGCGCGAGCATTCAAGCTAATTGGATACTGCTGCTCTGCTCCTTCACAAAAAACTCAACTGCTCAACAAAACAGTTCAATATTCGTGAAATGAACAAAAGTGCAAGAAACCATTTGCTATGCTTCTTGGCAGCCACTTAAACATTTTTCCACATGCAAAACTATTGCTACGATCTTTCTACTGAAGAATAAAGTGAGAGCAAAACAGAATAAAAAAATAAACTCAACTAAAAACGACGGCGATATAAACGGAAAAATTAAATTTTCTATAAGAAGATTAAAAACACCCTTCTCCACTCGTTCATTTAAATATGTGGATGCAACCGGCTCTGACCGTAAGCACACAAAAAAAAATAGGTACCTACATTGCATCTTCAAGGAAGAACGTCCTCAGAACTACCAAAGGAAACATACTGCCGAAGAGTAGGTATCCATTCAACCGTAAGTCTACAACTATTTATGCCTTTATTCGCCATCAGAAATGAGCATCTCTCTCCTCAGCCAGCAGTACAAATAGCATATTAGGAGACAGACCATCATCAGGAGGTACGACAGAAAGAGTCCTGTCGATGCATAAACTTGAAGTGTGCATGCGGAACTAGAAAATAAATATAATTTCATAAAATGGAACAACGGTATGCTATAATAGAAAAGTTTCAACTCACACCCTACCCTACCCAGTTGTTTAGTCCTAAACTAGTCTTCATTAAAAGCAGGATATGCCAGACTGACACACAACCTATGGACTGTGTTGGTAAGGAGAATGATGCGCCTAGGCACCTTTCACCTCCCACACTGCAAAAAAAAAAAACACAACGCAATTTCGAAAATTCCATGTAGGTTTTGATGACGTACCGGCAGCAGCGTGCAACATTCAAGCCTCAAGACCAATTACTCAGCTGTTAGGCCGTGTGTTGGACACTGTCGTCGGGGGGTCATGCTGGTGGTGGTAGATACTTAGGGTAAAAGTTTCTCGCGCTCATATTCTCGAACGAAATTGACAGGCCTATTTTGTGTTGTGCATAGGTTCCGTTTCTTAAGCTCTATTTTGGCAGCAAAGCCATTATGAAATTAATTTTTCATATGGTTCTCGCAAAAACTTACGAATGAGAAGGAAAAATAATTTGTGTTGCTTGGAATTACATTAGATTCCTTGGTTGGCGCACAGAAGGAGCATGGTGGACAGGCAAATGGCAGTGGCAACGGCAACTCCCCAGAGAAAGTGGGAATTACGTGAAATTCAAAGTTATTGGCGGAGCAGTTAGTCATGTACAGAATGGAAAAGTTCGCTCGTATTTTTTTGTTTCTTGTGTTTGGGTGGACTAAGTCATTTGGGCTTTTATTTCGATTAATTTGTTTTTACTCTTGTTCGACGCGTTTCATTCCACAGTCTCTAGTGTTAATGAGATTATGAGCTGAAATAATTACAGTTTTTGCCCCGAGAAAGGGAGAGAACATTTGAGATTGATTCTTAATTAATTGAATCTGGTTAGTTGATCTGATTTGTGGCTGAGTTTTGAAAGAGATAGGAATTTCTTAGGTGATGGTGAATTGAAGACACTATATCTGGGGGTTGAAAGAAAGCAGTTGTTTAGCATGTTTTGGCAGTTTTATGGGGAACATATTAAGCAATTTCGTGCATCGGTCTGTCGGTCTGTCCGGTGTTAGACGTTTTTGGGGGACATCTCGCGGCGTTTATTAAATTTTTCTTATTTTTAAAAATGGTGGTATAACATAAGTTTTATAATTTACCGATTTTCTTAGAAACGGATTTTACAATTTTTCCCCGTTCCGCTGATATGGTGAAAAGTGAAAGTGTTTTTCATACCCAAAGCTGGTAAATATTCCCATGTTACTTCAGAAGATCTAAAACCCATCTGTCTATCATCATTTATATATTTCTAAAGGCAGAAACAGCCCTACACACGCTAGTAAGTCCGATTGAATATTTCCGTCAGCACAAGGAGTGAACAATGGTAGCTTTCCTCTATATATAAGGCGCTTTTAACAAGGTCAACACATCTGCGATTTCAACTGCACTATCGGATCTGAAGGTAGATGACTCACCTAGCGTGTTCATTAACCGAATACTAACAAAGTAGAAAACTACTCCAGCCGGGAGTGACCTCCGCCAGAAGATCTGTCTACAGGAACTCCGCAAGGAGGATACCTATCCCCACTTCTTCGGAATATAGTAGTGAACAAACTGCTTGACATTTTGGAGAAGCACCTACATAGATACCTTAAGAGAACTCCTACAAACGGTCTTAACAAGCTTACAAGATGGACAGACAGTTGTGGTCTAGGGGAACTGGTCCTTTTCCCATATGTTGACACCCCCTTCAATCAGGGGTACGAACTTAGTCTTTTCTGAAGAAGCCAAATACGTAGGTCTCATCTTGAATAGGAAGCTTACCTGGAAATCTAACATACAAGAAAGAGTTTGGAAAGCTACGGTAGCCTCATTTTCTTGGAAAGATCTATTGTTAACAAGTGGGAACTACAACCCCGAATCACTCACAGTTTGATAAAAACTTCCAGCTAACCATTCACCATCAAGACAGATGAGTGGTGGGTGGAGGCATCTTCTCAGACAGACTAAATCTTAGTCTCTCTTTCCATCATCCTAATCATTGTAGTGATTTCCAAGCTGAATTTCAGGCGATCAAGAAAGTGTTATCCTGGCTAAGGAATAACATGCTATACGTGAAGGATATTCGAATCTTTTCATGCAATCAGGCAGCTATCAAGTGTCTGGATTCTGTCTCTAATAACTCTTTAGTAGCCCTACATTGCTGATCATCTGTAAAGGAGATAGCTGAGTAGTTCAACATTCACCTGTGCCGGGGTATAGAGGCATTCCGGTTAACCGCAAGGCTGACGAACTCGCCAATTTTAAAACTTGCCTCTCAATCGTGCCTTAAAAAGGCTCCTTAGTCATACCAGTTTCTACAAAATGCAAGCTCTAGCTTAAAGTGAATGCAATAGAAAAACCGAACCTTAGATGGATACGGTACTTCTTGCCTGGCAACGAAGCTGATTTGATTACCCTCAATAGTGGGTTAATGTGGAAGACACAGTTCCATGACCAAATGCTCAAAGCCAAATCGCCCAAAACAAAAAAATGTTAAAACGTTAAAAAATTAAACATCACTATGAGATTTGAAAATCTTGTCCAATTAACATAAAAATAAGAAAAGCAGTTTTGCAAAGCTTTTACTAAAATTGGTAAGCTGTTCGAGAATATAGAAACATAATGTTGGACTTAAAATATGCGCATTCCAAAGCCGTAAAGCCTGAAATTAATTTCATTAAATTACTCGACGAAAAAGTTAATATTTTTTTTGCTCAAAATTTAATTTTTGAGATACATGGTCTTTCAAACTCAAAATCAAAAATGCTTAAATGCACGAACATGTTTCTTGTTAATACCTAATCTTGAAAATTACTAAAATCCGTTCAGCCGTTCGCCTTGTAGGTCCAGTCAAAACAATTTAAACAATTTTTATATTATTAGTTGTAAGAGGAATTTTTGTTAAGTACGACCTTATAATGTAGCCTTTAAGTATTTTATGTTATTTTTGAGATAGATTTTAAAATGAAAGCCATAAAGAGTTTACGTTGTTATGTTTCATATAAAATTTCGTTAAAAAAAATAATTTTGATTGCGGGGGACAAGCGGCCAAGTTCAGAATTATTTGCATTTCCATCAAAATAAACCCGACTGGAACTCCTTAATATGCAATTTAGTAAAAATCTTCTTTTAGAAAATAAGAATATATGAAAAAAACACAAATCGGTTTTTGAATAATGTCTCCTGCGCCATTTACAGACACCCAAAGCGTCGATACATAATGCTCTTAAATCTTTGAGGAAGTAACAAAAATCAAAATAATTTAATTTCAAATCGAATTCCATAAAAAAAATGTACCCACCATTATCGGTCGACTGCAGCACTATCATTCTTATATTGACATTTTCAGCACTAAAATGGACGTTGATCTTCGAACACAGACACCGCAAAATAACCGATAAATATTAAAACTGCAGGGTATGAATATTTACCCTAAGTAAACACATTCACTTAAAATGGCCGCACAGCTTTTCATGAAATGCATTTTCACCTTACATTTCCACTGACACCCGCACGCACAATAAAGCTCATTAAATACTACACTTCCATGTGACCTTTAAACCTTACATTAAAAACACAAGAAGAAGAGCAATCAGAGGAACTGCTTTACATACAAACTCAGCTTGAGCACACTACGATATGTTTTTCTTATGTTCGAACGGAATAAAATGAAAACACTATACGAAGAATTGAAGCTAGAAGCTTTTTACCGAAAACCCGAATTCGCTTGATATCACATTTTTACTTTTGGAACTCATTTATAAATGAGTTTTTCGCAATTTTTTATTCGAAAATTATAAATGCGAATAAGATCACATCACGAAAACACAAATCACAAGCAAAAAAAAAACCGACTTCACTTTTACAAATCAATTATTTAAGCTTCACACGCGCTGCGCAAATCTCTCCTACAACATTCACAACAGCCAGCGGAAAACTAAACGAAACAACTTCCGTTTTTAAATTTTCTGCTGTTGATACTTGATAGGATGGTGTAGAGGAACTACTCGAAGAGATCTTAACGTGAAAATTTGTTCAACTGAGAGAGTCACGGTCGACTGAGCCTGAGTCTGAGTCGACTGACTGAAAGTGAAACTGAAATTGAACTGTGTTGTCACTTAAAAAACGTACCTAATAGAATTTAGTATGTTTTGAAATATAGTAGTAGGTAATCAGGAGCAATTGTTTTTTTAATGAGGGTACACATTAAAAAAAAGATTATGTCTCTTTGTAATAAGAATTTTGCATTCGGGATTCGTTACATTTGGTTTGGTGAATTATCTCATATATCTATTTCATTATCCTGGGAAATTTTTGTTTTTAGTTTAAGCTTAGTTGAGTCCTAAAACTCCTGATTTAAGCCAGAAGAGGTATTGGCATGAAAGAGCTAAGTTAAGTCCGTGAATTTAATTCTATGTTTCTTACCATTTTGTATAGTCCACATGTTTTAAACATGCACACTTAACGGAATGCTTAATAGTTTTATCAAAGGCATCATCACACTTAAACTGAAATATTTAAGCGGTTGAAGGAGTCCAAATGCTTAGAAATACTTCGACCCAATGGCACAATTTAAAACAAACTCAGTCCAGACCTGCAATAAATCATGATTTTCATGCTTTTTGGACTCAAAATATGTTTTTAAGTTTTCGGGTCCAAAATCATGTTTGTTTTTTGTATTTTATAGGAAGCAGCTGTTCCTATGCGTCAAAACTCGATAAAATAATAAAGCAACTCGCAGAAAATGCTGTTGATGAGTCAGGCCTTATGTTTCATCGGCAGGCATTGCCAGAGCTGCGAAAATAAAAATAATAAATAAAAACACAAATTTTAAGGCTTTTGTTTTTACTCAAAAAAATTCACCTTTTTTGAAATATACCCCTTACCAATTTTGTTTCTGATTCATTGATCTGTCGAATCATAAAAAATAAATTTACTGACAACAGTGAATATATGGTTTTGTCAAAATTAAGCGACCATTTATTTTTGGCATGGAGAAACGTAGTGGTGAGTTAAAATTTAGCGCGAGCAGAAGAATGGAATTATATATGTAAATAATTTATATTGAGCATACATAAAAACTTATAAAACGTTTCAACATTTCTATTTTACGTAATCATTTTTTCTCTTTTTACCATTATGGAACTAAGAAATGGAAATCATGATTGATGAAGCTAAATCATGCCTTAAAACTATGTTTTTTTTTTAAATTTGTTAGTAGAAGCACTAAAACTCACTAAGAAGAAAGAACCCTGTGTAGAGGTAGGCTAAAAGTATAGTTGCTTTTCGAGAAAGATGTCTGATAAATCATTGGAGGAATAGGACTGCAGACGAGAAAGATATCCTTGTGCAAGTCAAATCTAAAAAATTCCAAAAGGCTGCCATCAGTCTGAGAAAAACAAAAATGGGGCATTGGGCTTTCAAGGCATCAAAAGTCGCAGTCGGCTACAAGATCGTCTTTTAAAACTCGTACCCCAAATAAAAAGTCCTGTAATATTTGAAGAGCGCAACGTACATTTTTCCAAATAGATCCTATCAAACCCCTGTCACCATACCAGTGGCAATCAATTGCAGAAAGTTTTATTTTTTAGCATGAAAGTTTTGCTTAACTTTGCTGAGTAAGTAAAGGATGGACCAAATGCAAGTTCCTTTTTATAATTGCAATAAAATGAACCAAACAAAAAATTGTCCATGGCTTTATTAGTAAAGGCAAACGTTCCCATTAACTATGGAACACAAAGTCATTTATGTGGCTGCCTCGGCTGGCTTCGCAGTAGCGCATTCTGTCACTCCAATTTTCCAAGACATTGTTGATGGTGGCGGGATGTAGGATGATATTGGCCTTAAGTGCTTGAATCGTTTCCGGATTGTTGGCACAACATCGGTCCTTCACGGTTCGCCACAAAAAAAAAGTCCAAAGCGCTCAAATCGATGCTAAGAGGGGTCCCATTTTTCGCCCAAAATCGTTGTGCAATTCAAACTGCTCCAAGGCCCAAACTGAGAAGCGATAACGAAGCGGATGGTCGTGCCCCTCAATTGCTTAGTCAATTGGACCTCGTAAGCGAATAAACTAAGATATTTGTGCAGAATTCTCCTTCATAGGCTAGTGCGTGAAATGTTGAGCTGTTGATGGAGAATTGATGTTCGTGAATTGAGTCACACACTCTCGGCCACATTCTTGTCTGTACACACCGTACGACGACGGGGACCTTGAGTGTTGCCCACTAGCATACCAGTCTAATGAACTTTTTGCACAAAATTAGGTAGGGGTGCGTCATTTCGGCCAAAATGTATTTTTCAAAAATCCACTGATTGGGCTACACAGCATTCACTTTGGAAATAATTTTTCAATATTTCCCAACGCTGTTCAAGCGTAAAGCGACTCATTTCGTGCCGCGGCGGTATAATACTGACTTTCTGTCAATGTTTCGAGCGGGAAACGGCTGTCAGTGTCAAAATAACCTATAATTGAAAAAGGAACCACATAATGCACATACACGGCTGCCTTGAGGAAGCGGTCTTTCTAAGGAAGCTATATCGAATTTTTAGGGTAGAAGAGTAGTTACACCTACAAATTTTAAAAATTCTTTTAACTTGATATGACTTGACTTGGGGTGATGGCAGACCCCACGACTGTAAAATTTTATTTCTACTAAGCCCAAGGAATTGCTATTTGTATAAGAATTTGTGTATAACTTTAAAGTCCTGACGTACAGAGCCACAACTGTATAAAAGGTATAGCCACATAGTGACAAATATTTTTATTTAATTGATGTTTGCATGCAACGCAACAAGATGTCCTCTGGCAATAAAAAAAACAAGACCTTCCAAAATTTTAATCGAAAAATACAACTTTCATGTACGTATGTATGTATGCATTTGGCTCTACACCAAATTTAAGCCAACTTATTCCCCTCAACTTTCCTTTCATTTTCAATTCACGTCCCAGAGTCATTCTCCAAAGTTGATGAGTCCATTTCTAAAGTCAGAAAATGTCATTTCGAATTCCAGCCTTCTCTCAGCGCTGTAAATCTACATTTCTCTGTAACATAATCCAATATCATACACAAATTCATGTGGTCCCTTACCCATCTGTTCGTTTTCATCATCATCATCATTGAGACTCCATTTCTATGCCGCTTTTGTCCTTGCCAAGTTAGAAAAGCATCTAAGCACGTTTGATTTTTTTCTCCATACATATTTCTAAATTCAGCAATCTCCCCCTTTTGATTAAGTTTAAATTTATTCACATCCTTAATTAAATTTGCTTGAAATAAAATTACCATTAGACTCTCTGAGTGTATATTTGTTGGGAGGTAAATACACACGACATCATCATCCTGGACTACCAAACATATACTTGTCTTTATCAAGCTAACTGTGCACAAAAATTCCCAACTATCCCAGCTGGTATAAGTCACATGCTACATAGAGTAGATACTACCTACTAAACACGACCCACAAGACCAGACGAAATAAAAAGGCAATTCTCTCCACTACTATAGTATATTACCCATCCAGTTCCCGTTCAAAAAAAAACCCAGCTAGCTACGTGAATGAGAAGAACCGAACAAAAATTATGTGAATAAGGATGTTCTTCTGCGGATCGCAAATTCATTCGTTTCCAGAGTCATTTTTCATGCCAAAGTTCATTTGAGTCTGAGGAGAACTCTAAAACAATGGAACCGCTGAGCTTTGCTTTTGTTGCTGCCGAAACGATATGGCAGCTGTGAACCAAAGGACGAAGGACGATATTCTGCAACTCAGGCGAGTGCATTTAAAGTTGCACCAGCAGTAGTTAGTCTCTCGAACAGCGAAAGTGACTAAAATTGTGGAGATTGCCTTTTTTTTTGTCACAACCAATAGCAGTTACTTTAACTGACTCACTCACTGACTGTCAACATTTTTATGATTTAATATAAAAGACGCACAGTTAGAAAATGTTTATAGACTCCATGCTGAGTGGATAGAAAGCATCCTTTCATGTTTCAAAAGACATACATATGGATATATAGCTACACACCTTCCGGCGAAGGTTGAACAGCATTTCCATCATCATTACAACCTGGCTTTTATGTACTTTGCACAATATGAGAAGAAACTTAGAGTTGGATGGACTGCTTGCTGTGTCGTCTGAACAGATTTATTCAAGAAACACAGGATAGCTGTACCTAATAACCAAGCAGTGTGAGGCGTGTGAGTTGTGAAAGTCGTAAACGGTACCTAAACGACACACAACGTCAAAGACTTGAAATGACTTTCATGCTTTGAATTATTTAGTTTGGGAAATTATCGTTTACTTTCGTTTACGGTCAGACAAGGACTAGTTTATGTCCTTGCAAGAGAAATCGACCAAACCGAAACGAACCAAATGGAGTACAGTCTGCTGCTGCACCAGAATACCTACCTAAACCTAACACACAGGTGGTGTGTGTTCAGTTGGTGGCCATTTCTTGGGGGGCGGCTCTTTCAACTAGAAGTGTTTATTGTATATTGGAACGTAAATTTGTTTTTACTACAACGAGTAATGTTTATAAATAACGTAAAGATGTTATAGGAATATTATTATTATTGGATAATCAATTTGGGAAAACACCAGGTGGTTTCGCATGTGCAATTTAAATGGGATTCGATGACTTGGATCATAAACTTTTATCTTCTTAAGAATGAAGGTGTGAATTAATGTTTTGGAAATGTTGGTATTTCAGTTGTTAAGTTTAAGAAATTTTTGTATTCATGAACCTCTGTCACTGGAAGCGTTTCAAATGCAATTGCACTAAACACAATAGTGGTAAATAATAAAGGCTGGAAGAAGTCATTGAAGAACAAATTTAAATCCGGCTATCTACCTTCTAGACGCAGAACAAAATGGAACAGCAAAAGGACATCTGTATGTAACATTTTTAAATATAACGTCTACTCAGCTTGTCTGTTGATTATTAATTAGTTTATGGTCGGAAAGGCTTAGATGCGAAAGGCTAGGAGTTGATGGTAATTAGAGTATTTCTAAGATTTCAGAAACTCCTTTTTATTAGGTTCCTTTACCTGTTTAAAGACTCCGCAGAGATGCTATATTGAAAACTTCTGTTCAACCTTCTGTTTCGCCTGGAGGAAGGCATTGTTATGAAGAAGAACGTCTACACTCTGTGGTTGAGATATATGAAATAGCCAAAGTATCCATCATCCATCATGCCGCATACCAATTCCCGTTCGATTCGAAATGAGAGGATACAACATTCTGTTGGGCTCTCACAACGATTACTACAACCTCGATTACGAGAGCTACACCCATGATGATGTGGCCAATGGGGGCTTTAAAATCGATTCAAAAATTGTGCATGTCAGTCTGATCGAAACTTTTATTAAAAATAAATAATATGGCAGCCTCAGACACTATAGTTTCGAATTTTTTGAAAAAAAAAAAAACTTTCGATCAGGCATTAGGCATCAAGCCGCATAAACTTCATTAAAGTCATTCATTCAAGGTTTATGAATGACAGTGGTCACCGAACTCTAAAGTTTTAAGTTAGACGCTCTCTTGCATCAGACGGCCCGACGTTCATTGTAGAATAACTCGAAAAGTATTTGTCGGATTGTCTTGAAATTTTTCGAGGATATTTTCAACATATTGCTCTTCGCGAAAAAGCAAGGAAAAAAAATCAATTTTTTGAAAATATGGACTGCCTTTAACCCCTTAAAAAAGCATATGCTCGCGAAAAAAACATCCTCGTATCTCATACTATTTAAACATATTCCAACACTGCGAACTATATTTTAGCCCCAGACGAACAAATTAAAAATATATTGGTTTTCTTGCTAAAAAAAAAAAATTGTCGAAATTGGGAAAACTACAGGCCTACAAATGTAGGGATTCAAATAAAAAACTTGTCATCTGCTTGAGACGGTTCCGACCCACTCGGTGATCTGAAACAGAAAATTGTATGTACCTTTAAAGAGTAAGCTTGCCATTTTTGAAGATCTTGAGATTTCATGTCAATCATTTCAAAACACATTGTTTCGAGAAAAACGATTTTAAAGTTTGGATTTCTCGTTTCAGGCAGTATACATAATTCATTTGAGTGGCCATGTCGTAAAAATCCATTTTACATGCTTATTTTTCAAGCTCTTATCTCAGAATACTACCTAAAATCAATTACACAAAAGAAAAGGGTTCGCCAAATGACTTTTGAATATTGAAACTGAATATTTTCTCAAATTTCTTTTTTTATTTGAAAGTACAATCCTTCCGGTTAATAATGAAAAACAATTTCATTCAAATCGCTGCCTCGGCTGGCCATGCAGTAGCCTACAGGATCGGTCCAATTTTTATCACATTACCGATTGTGTGCAGCTGTATTTCACCAATGGCTTCACGAATATTATCCTTTAAAGCGTCAATTGTCTCTGGCATGTCGGCGTAACACTTATATTTTACGGCACCCTACAAATAATAGTCCAGCGGTGCCAAACGACATCAGCTCATTGACTGTAACGGCCACTCCTTGCTCATTTTCGAAGAAAAATGGCCCAAGTATGCCTCTGGACCAAAATCCGCACCAAACAGTGACTCGTTTACATAACCACCAAGATCAAAATGAGCTACATCTGAAAAGATGATTTTTTTGGCAAAATCGGCATCTTCTCTAAGTCTATCGCAGGTCCACTTAGCGAATCGAAAACGAATTGGATGGTCAGTTGGCTTCAACTCCTGAACCAATTGGACTTTGTATGGTGTCATACCAAGGTTTTTATGCAAAATTCGTCTCAATGATGTCTCCGAAATGTTCAATTGTTGAGAACGAGGGTGAATTGATGTTGATGCCCCGCTTCACGCACACCTTCTGCCAAAGCAGCAATTTTCTCGGGTGTACGCACTGTTTTTGGCTTTTCACGCTTTGGTTTGTCGATCAGGATGCCAGTTTCTTTCACTTTTTTCACAAGATAACGAACATACGGATCTGATGGTGCTTCTCTTCTTCCAAAATCCGTACTCAATTTTCGCACACATTCTGCAACATTACCATGATTTTTACAGCAATATCGCAATATTTCCCGGGGTTGTTCAAGCGTATTCACAACCATATTCGTTCAGCGGAAGGAAAAAACTGTCAAATCAGACTTGAGCTAAGTGTTACCATTCGCGAAATGAGCACTAGTTGAAAAAAAAAACGTTAGATGGCGGACTCTGTACTAAAAAGTGTATGGTCATGCGTAATGTAAAGAAGTTCCCAAAAGCATCTATTTCTATAAAATAGAAGTAATTAAATAATTTTTTTTTTTCATTTCCGGAATTGAACTCAAATTGGACAAAAATTGGAGCGGACACGAATTTCTTCCAAGAAAGAATTGAAAATTTCAAATCTCAGCCACCATTTATAATTATTTTTTTTTCATGAATAGCACATTTAAGTGGGCAGGAAGCTGCTCTTCTGATCTGAAATTTAAAAAGCAAAACTGCCTAAGTCGAGGTAGGTGGTTATTCCTCACCAACTTGTATTTCTCCACCCATTAGGTGCAAAAAATCTTACAAATAGAAATTATACGAAATTTATGGAATTAAGAATAAAAATTAGCTTACTTGAAAGTGGCTTACCGAATTATTCAATCTTTTGACAGTGAAAATATGAACTTTTTGCCTATAGAAATTCCGGCTGAATACTAAGCAGTACAACCATACAAATTTATAAAAGCTATCTGATGAGGAAGTATAAAATATGATTCTTAGAAACAGAGGCGTTTATCGCTGTTTCTGCCTAAGATCTCACCACTATAGACCTCTAATATGAACTTGAACTTGAACTAGGCGAGTATGCTTTATGGAGATACGTTACGGTCTGTCAATTCTAAGGTTAAATTATCCGCAGTTTTAAATATGGCCAGAGGTTAAGGCGCGCTTTGTTCACCTCCCATCTGCTGCACTTACAGAAACCACTCAGAGATAAAAAAATCCGAAAGTCCGATATTATACTAACCAAAGAGACTACGACTTCTCACTCCATTGTAAGAATCAAAAATTCTAATTATTCTAAAAAAATGAACGATAATCTTTATATTTGATGAAATAATTGCTAAAGATAATACGGTTGTTTATTTATTCTTTACTTACTTAATGGGCTACCGACCAGTGACGAGTTCCTGCCCGAGATACGCCAGCCATTGTTTATATAACGTCAATAATATAAACTGAACTTCATCGACTAATTGACGGAGTTTATCCTGCTTGCTGGCTCGCTTTGAGTCATATCTGAATAAGGCTATTCAGGATCTGTTTTCTTAACGTGCAGCTCCGCTGAGTACAGTTGTAGGAAAGTTGTCCCTGTAAACGCGTGCCCAAATTGTCCCACTCGAAGGTACGGTTTCGAATTTCAGTGGAAAGAAGTTCTGTCTATTTTACTCCTCTCATATCTTAGGAAATTTAAAGGATATCTTTTGATATTACCTTAAACAGGGCCAGTGACCAAACGGGACCTAAGAAAGGGCAACTTCAATTAGGCAAATCTTCTCTAGTATCTTCGTAACGGAATTAACGCTATTCCGACCATAAAAGCAAATAGCTTCCGTAAGCAGATAAAACAACGTCGCTTCTAAATGTCATACGAGGTAGAATAGTGAACCTACCACAGTGCCTAGTTGACATAGTACCACTTCAGGATCATAAAAGATCCCGATTTAGATTTCAGCGACGTTTCCAACAAATTTATTACTTTCAGCTTTTCTTAACCTCCCTTCCTTTCGCTGAGTGTTGAGTGCGATCAACTGTTACCAGAAAAAAAAAATATCTGAATAAACTATATCCAAGCAGTAACTAAAGCAATTTAAAAATTCCACGTCCTTCCACTTCCAGGCTATAAATATAAATGTCATCCACTATCGTCATTCCATTTGAATTTGTTGATTTATCTTAAATTTTTATGTAGCTACTGACCGTTGACCGTGTGGCAGTTGTGCAGATGAGAATTTAAAAAAAAAAAATTTCCAACACCCACACTGACCAAGGACCACTACGCCTGCCTAGCCCTGCCTGGCCCAGCAGTAGTCATTATCTCAATTGCAATAATTTTTCCCACAAGGCAAAGAAAAAAAAAGCAAAAACGAAAAAGAGATCCTGAATCAAAAGCAGTTCTAGTCCTGGCAGTATCTAAATACAATTTATGTTGAAATGTGGGCGTAACCTCGTCCCACCCGCAAGGGTGCTTTTCACTGATCTAATACCACTTTGCTAAAACCACAATTGGTAAGGATAAATGAAAGACAAAAAAACGCAAAACCACCTTCAACCCCTATTTGCTTACAAGTCGGTTGGCAAAATAAACAATAAGAATAAAAAAACTTTGAATACCTACTCCACCTCTAGCCTCCCACCTACACTCTTACTTCTTCGTGGTCTTCGCTCAGTTTGTTTTGTTTAGTTCGCAGCCGGCAAGGATAAACGTTTACCTCTGATGTCACAGGGATATAAATTAAAATCATTTATTTACGCTTTAGAATCTTTCTAAGATAGTTATCTGTGTGTCGCCTCTTCTGATCTATTTTACCTCTCTCGAAGGAGACTTGAGATAAAATTTATAATAACACAAGTTTTTCGTACTTTATTGAACAATGTCCTTTTTGTTTTTGTACTTTATTCTATTTTCCTTGTTATCTTTGCAGGTGAATCAGGTGTAAGTCGTCCTTACGTCGCTGTATAGTAGGAGTAGAGGTGGTGGTTGGTGCGGAAGAAGAAGCACTTTTAGTCCTGCCGGGTTTTGGATACTCGTTCTCGTCTTTATTTGGTTTTTTTTTTAATCTTCGCTACGGATACATATAAAAATTCAACAGCATCCCAAATGTTGGCGTTTCACAACGAGCACATAGCAAGTGAGTATCATCTTCGTCCGTTTTTTTCCTTGTCATTGCCTTTAGTATGGGAGTTTTATACAAATACTTGTAATAATCTTAGAGAAAAAGTTAAAGCAATACATGTGTGTGTGTTTGTGTGGAATACACTAAGTGATTAGTTTTACTTCTTTTTATTTTTTTATATTTTGGCCTAAAATTAGGGTAAGTGCTTTTTTTTTGTTGATGGAGTAATGGAAAGCTGACCCCAGGGTATAGGATGATGATGACAATTTCATGTTTGGTCACTTAAATGGGTTTAAGGTGGTAAGCGACAAAGAGGGAGAGAAAGAGGATTGGTTGTAGTTCGAGGCTAGACCAAAGATCCAAGGTCAAAAGGCTTGAGGTGCATTGGAATCCGATTGTACGGGATTACAAATGCATTTCGTCAAACGACGTTGGAAGAGCTGATAATTGTGTCATCAAATTTATAAAGCTCGATGAAGAAGGGCCTTTGTGCTTATTTGATGACAGTTGAGTTGGATTAGGTATTACATAATTGGATGGCTAAGCCCAATTGGGTACAATTTAAATGTTAAGTGGTTTGTTTTTTGCTAAAAATTTGTCATTCGTGAAATAATTAACATTATTAGTTGGAGACTCCACACTAAATAGTTTAAGGAGCTATGTTAAAAAATACATGTCGTAGAAAGATACGATACTCACTCAACGGGCCATTGGGGGATCCTGGGCATACCGCTGCCAATTGTCTAAAAGGAACGCTCTGACATCAACTATGACATGGTCTTTCTTTCATTTCTGGTTTGTTTTGAGTTGGGGACCTGGAATTCGGTAAAGCCGGGGGACTGTTGTGCATTAGCTTGAAGTGAGCAGGTGGGTCTATTGGACTACATCGATATTTTAGTACAGTTCGAAGAGTTTGCATGCGGTTTTTGAGTTATACTACCATCGGTCGGAGTTTTATATTCTGCGATTACATAGAGCATTTAGTCATGTTAAGGCTGATAAGGCTTTTTACTAATACGGACAGCTGTTGAATTTTTGATTAGGGAACGATATCAGATTCGTCCGTAGCCCTTTAATGGATTTGTTGTTGATAACGAACCTATTCCTTTTCGGATTACTCCAACCATCTCTGTGGTGGTATTTTCTTTACCGAGTTTTTCCAATGCTACCTAAACAAGCGCTTACCCATACCTCCCATTCGTTTCCTGAGTAAATCATCTGCCAAAACAGTTTACACTGTCAACTTGTCCTTCGATTCGGACCATGGACAGTTTTCTATCGAAAATTCTATAAGTTTTCTTACAGAAATAAATTCCCATTCTGATCTAGGCAAGATGGTCTCCCCGCAATATATCTTAAAATGTGCCGGTCAAACCTTTTTCCTCTTCATTTTTACCCTTTTTAACCTTGACTCTTTCAAGAAGAATTTCGCAGTGCTTGGAAGACCACTTTAATAACCTCTTTATAACTTCAATCTAATTGCTAAGTTATATCATAATACCCTAACTTTTCGAAAGTAAGTACCTATGTTGTGCGAGTCCCTTAGCTTATAGTGAAAGCCAATTATTTTACCCAGCAAACATGGCTTCTTGATAGATAGGTCAACCACTACTTCGTCGTGTACTTCGCTTTCTATCGGAGATGCAGGCAGACCCAATGCAGTTTCGGGTCTTGAGAAAACTTCTTCTGACTTCATCAGAGATCTATTTTTTCCTGGATGCCGGTGTTAGCTGGGACTCAGGCAAGATTGGCTGTGTTCAGCCTTCCGACCAAATTCAGAGAAAGCTTGATTTCCGGCACTAACTTGGACGAGGTAAGAAGGTTGAGCATCGCTTTCAATGCAGCATGGCTGTCACTGCAAGTAAAATGCTTCTAGCCCTGCACCTGTTTTTCACAACAAGCCATTCCGTTATTTGTGAAAAGTTGATATGGTAGGTTTGTCGCAGAAGATTTCTGGTGTCATTGCATTGGACGGAATTGCCATAAAGACAGGGGTCAAGGGCTAATTCTCGAGCGAGAATTCCCCGAATTCCAGTGCGTATGGACTCCAGTGAGTACATAATTCTAAAACCGCAGTTTTCTGTAGTTCTCCCAAGGAGATACTGCCTTGGGAAGGTGCGCACTCATTGAATCGCGAGGTTTATTTGAGGTTATGCAAACTTTAAACGCGTTTTTCTCGAAACTGTGGTTTCAAAGTAGGTTGTAAAAAGTTATCAAAAACCACTCAACCGATTTTGATGAAATTTTACACAGGTCATCGAGATACAATTCTCGAGGACTTGGAGGAAGGATTTTTTTGTCTATGACAACTATTTAAAAAAACATAAGGAAAGGCTACAGTCCGCTTGGGGCGAACAGTATGATACCCTATCCTTATCCCTATGTACCCCAAAGAAAAAAAGCATTAGGAAGATGATGGATAGCATTTTATTTCATTCTATGAAATTTAAAGACAAAAAAAATGTTTTTTGAAAAAACGCCCCCAAAAAGTGGGCGTGGCCAAAAACTTTGTATGGGAAATATATTGGAAAAAATGTAGGCTAAATATATTATTAAACATTTTTTTTGATTTCTATGAACATTTTCGAAAAAAAACAGCATTTTAGTGAAAAACGCCCACAAAAAGTAGGCGTTGCAAAAAACTTTATATGACAAATTAATAAAGGTGGGCAGTACCTACATATCTTGTGAAGGTTTTACAACTTTATCTCTCTAACTTAAGCCTTAAAACGGTTTTTTCTAAATTGTGGGCGTGGCAGTGGGCGGATTTAAAAACTTTTAACACTTTACCATTTCGGGACCCTAGAGAGTATATGCTCCAAATTTCAGCCTCCTAGCATAACTTTAAAGGCCTCAAAAGTTGATACGGACGGACGGACGGACGGACGGACATTGCTAAATAGTCTTAGGATTTGGTCTTGATCATAAATATATATACTTTTATGGGTCTCCGACGAATATTAAGAGGTGTTACAAACTATGTGTCAAAATTAATATATCCTTAGGATAGGGTATAAAAATGTTACCAAAATTTGCATTTTTTTGTAAAAAGGTCTGCCAAAAATCCAATTTTCATTTTTTTCCCTTTGTCCAAATTCTAGTTTATGGTCTCAACTAAAACACGATTTTGTTTTCACTTCTGATGATCCTGTCATGAGTTCTACTGTCAACGCGGACACACCTTTTTTCCGAGGGATTGCCGGAAAAGACGTCATAATGACGGAGTTTTGAATATTTTCGTTTGAAAATTTCAGAAATTCTTTTTCAAATTTACATCTTCAAGACAGTAAAAAGTTTGAATAAAGTATTTAATTTTTTATATAAAAAAAAATTGTTGAAAACAGACCTTTTTTCCCCGAATAAACCCATGTAACCCCTTGAGGGCATTTAAATTTCAACTGATTGATGCTTTTCAACCACTCATACAGATCTTTTCAACCACATCTTAAGGACTACTTTTATTTTCCAGTAATATTGATGGCTTCCTGTGTGTCGCATCTAATCGTATTATTGCATCTACAACGTCAAAGACATCTACAAGTGTTGTCACTTCTGAAAGATAACCAAACCAAACACGGACTACATAAACACATCACTCTGGCACAACCGAGTTCTCGCATCTAAATCACTCCAAAGAACTGTGACAAATTTACGGCTGCTGCCTTTGTGTCACCGGATAAATGTTGTTACCAATGTTATTAACTCCAGAAGCAAACTCAAACTCTAGGCTACATCTTTCTGCATCATTTGGTAATTTCCATTCATTTGCATTAAAACGTAATTAATGTTTAACAGAGACATATATTGTCCGTACAAGTGTATGCTACGTACTGGTTGCTACCTTATGCTAAGTAACACAGAGAGTCAATTTGCTGTTTTTCGAATGGGAAATTCTTTCTCGTTTACAACATTATTCCAGCAGAGACCCAGGCCAGGTTCAGATTCAGATTCAGATCAAGAGAGACTATATACAGCTTTTGTAGAAAAACATCCTCGACAATATTGTAGGTAGACGTGCACATGTGTGAACATTATTATAATATTTGCGAGGATGCGGTTGTGGGTGGTAGTGGTGCCTATGCGCGTCTGTATTCTCTCGCATTCGTTGTCCTAGAATTATTTGCGCATTTGTATGTAATCTCTTCTTAATATGTTAATTTTAAAGTATTTATGTGAGAGAATGTTAATTACAATTTGGTACTATACTCACACCCACACCCGCTACACACAGTCACACGCAGTATAAGAGGATACTTATTTAATGTATTGTTGATGCTATTGGTGTCCTTAATTTGCGCAAAGAGCGAGCTCACGAACTTTGAACGGCGGCTAGGACGACGACAACGACGAGGACAACAATGCGATGGCGAAGATTGTATGTGGTAATGTGACACTGTAGACTTTGCCGTGCTTAGCTTTGGGCAACAAAAGATGAGGTAATACATGCGTAGGATACTCTGGAAATTGCGTTAATTTTTAATTGCTAAGAAGGACGTCCGGCGAGTTTTGGTTTGTGCATGTTTAGCTATTCACAAAGTAATTAGAAAGTTCGAAGGTTCGCTCAGGGAGAAAGAGCCCAGACCAGAGTGTTCGCAATAAGTTGTGTACCTAAGTTGCAATATAAATTATGCATTGCTTCTCGACTTCAAGCTGGGACTGGAAAACAAAATCTGTTTTATGTTTGCCTTCGCTTTATTTGCATAGATGGTTAAATCGACAGCGTAAATTTGATAAAGAGACTTATAGATTGTTGTTTGAGAAGTTTTGTTGAATCTTAACGGATTTTCCCTCCCAGAATTTTGGTCACTTCACCCTTACTTTAAGGAACACACTTAGGCCGTCTATCTCAAGCCAATCTTTAAGGTATTATTTGAAAAATAAAACCATGTTTGTAGTATTCTTAGCATTTTTTCTGTCACTATATCGTTAGTTAAGAGCTAAAGCCTTCTAGCCGTACCGTCGACCGATTTAATGTGCTGGCTCTCCATAAATACAGTTTGCGAAGTTCGGTATGCAGTTCAAGATAGACATGGGCTTTACCCAAAGAACTTTCCGGAAAGCGCATTTTTTGGCCCCCATGAAGAAGTATCTACGTCATGCTGTTCAGAGCAACCAATCCTTCTTTGGTAGCATCTAGCATTACCTTTACTTGTGCCCCAGGCTGATGATTCGCATACCGACCTCCTTCTAGCATTTTTTCCATGTGTATAGATATGATCTTACGCTCGTTGACATATCTTGCATTTAAGGTTTCCCATGCTGTTTGATATTTTGTGCTGGAAATTGTAAGGTGCTAAATTAGTTCTTAGGATGGGCCTTCCAAATGGTATTGAAGTACTAAATTTTTTCCATTTCACAGAATGAAGTCTTGTTGTGAATGAGTGTCGAAAATAGATCATAGAACGAGCACCATTGTAGGTAACCACCTTTAAATATGGGAATTTTGATTGTGGGTAGACGTGTCTCATACACTTGGGGTTGTTTTTTGTTCTGTTTTTAACGATTAAGCTTTAGACATCTTATAGACCAATTGATTTACATTTGTTTTCAATTCTTCATATATTCCGTTACTGATGTAATCACCTTGATCTTCCAATTCATATTAATCTGCCATAAACTGCTCCTGCAATTCCGTCAACTCTTTCCATTATCCAATTAGAATTATTTGTCGAGCGTATTTTTAAATTTCTTTTTATTTAAATTGTTCGTAGGAGTCCTTATTCGAATTGTATTGGGGATCACTAGAGGGTACGCACCTTTCAGATTTGCTGTCGTTGCAAGGGGAATTTTTGGTTTGGCACCCTTATCTGCATCCTTTGCAGCAATACTCGTAGCAAGATCTTCAAGAGTGGTAGTCTCATACATGTCTATCACCACCTGAAATGTGATCCCCTTCATGTATGATGTTTCATGCTTAACGTAAGTTTTTATCTTCGTGTGGTTGTCGTCGAATTCCCTCCACATCTCCTTTAATATCGATAGACGTTCTTCTATGTATTGAATGGTTTTTCTGCTCTTTAAGATCTTTGTTGTGCATCTTTCCAGTTCCTTACGCAGACAGCGTTGCCACGATTATTACAATGTCATCCTGATTCATTTTTGTTACTTGTTTGAATTATTTAGTAACGCGATTCGAGAGGCGTAGGATTTACCAATGTTGGTCGATTCGAAGGACCAATGTTAATTTTAGAAAGTAACTTGAAGACCTCTTATCTCTTGTTGAAGAGTTTTATACTTAAATAAATATATATTTTGTTAACGTCGGCGGCCTGGACTTCTAAATGAACAGAGATACTCAAAAATTCAAACAAACTAACCTACTGCCAAATGTGTCATTTTAACATTTGCGTCTTTTTACTTGACTCTCTGGAACATTCGAAGATTGGAAGCCCATGCCGCCGAACGTGTTGCCAAAAGATTAAGTTTACTTATTTCTTTAAAATTGTATTAAAATAATATTTTGCAGAGAATAAACCATATATATATTATCAAGCGGATATCGTGTTTAACTGAGGGTTACATTCCAAACGGCAGCACGGGGCCCAATCTCGCAGCCAGCAACACCTATGGTGTTGGGAAGTCTAAATAATAACTCGGAATTATATTTTACGAATGAAAAAATTAATTTTATTTGCTTCCCTTAAATATTGCTTTTAAAAGGTATGTAGTCGGTTGGATTCGAAGCTTGGACTAAGCAGCTTAGCAGCACATAGAACTTAACCACTAAGCGACTGCACCTACTTATTTTTGACTAAAATGCTACCAAAGGTGATGACGATAAAATGCTGCGTGAATATTATCCTCGAACACCGTACGCAGCGACGCCCATGTTTAATGGGGGATCTAGACGTTAGGTACTTATTTTAGCGGAACAAGCCACATATAAAAATAACTTCCAGCTGATTCCGATAATTTATCCAACAACTGAGCAAATAAGACCATAAAATGGTTTTGAGTTTGGTAATTTCTTAAATTTAAGTTCTTTGTTTAAAGAAGATCGTTCTGGTCCTACACGCGATACATCAGGAGGAATAAAACCCAACAAAAATTTGCTGTTTTTATTGTATGCTTTCGACTTTGGCAGGCGGATATTTGATCAGAATTTTATTCCCAAGCCTTTAATATGGTATTACTCTTATTTAATTTTGTATAATATGCTTTATTTTTAAAATTTGCTAGCGTTGACTTGAAATAACGCCACACGAAATAAAGCCAAATTCTAAAATTTTTGCATTATTTTTATTTCAAAATCGAACCGCCTGCAGAAAGAAGGTTGAAATCCTTTAATCCCGCATTGCGGGCCACTCAGGTACTGTTGCCAAAATCGCCTTATTTAAAATTTGGAAATATTTCAAATCACTCTCAAAAGCTCACTCCGGTAGTAGTTCGAACTAAGTAAAATATTTCGCTTCGAGTTCTTAAAACATACTATGGTATACGGATGCTGACACAAGGGTTAATGGAACCTGTTAAGTTCCAGTTCAGCTATGACGATAGCTTAGTTCTCAGCTTTGCCTGACGAACAAGGTCCTCCACATAATAACGCCTGAACGGCATAATTTCATTTTATAATTGCATTCATCTAAAAGCATCCCGCAATGGACTGCAAGCGGACTAATACTGAAAACACGTTAATTTCCGTAATAATTTAAATGCGTTAATCCCTGGATAATGCCTTTGAGCCTCAACTCCGTCTTCATTATCCCATCAGTGCAAAACATTAACATTCATAGCTAAACAATCCACAATGGGCTCTAATTGATGTGATAATTACCACACCGAAACACATCACATAATTTGTTATTAATTAAAGACACTCTCGCACACACACATGTATAAACCACTCAGCCTTAATAGCGCTACGTACCTGAGTGAATGACATAGCCGACACAGTGCTCTGTGTAAGCGGATTTCACCTGCTGTTTCAAGTTTAGCATAGGAAGCTTTCTCGTCGCAGTACCATGTCGAAATATAATACAGCTTCCTCGCGCTTTAGAGAATGTCCTTCGTGTGTGTTGCCATTTCCTTGCCTATATTAGCCATTTCGTTCTTATACCCTTTTCTTGTGTCCTTTTACAATTTTTTTTTACTTTCAGTTTTCTGTTACTTCGACCGATTTCAGTGTTGTTCTTGTCCTAGGAATGAGAGAAAAGCCCTGCTAATGACTTTTAAAGTACTTGCTGCGCAGCCCTAATTGGTCTCTTTACAGGTTTTATGTAGTTTTTTTTTATACAAAATTACTTTGTCACGTATGGGGACATCTGCGGTACGATACATGAGTTGTACAAAAACCAAAACCAAAAAAAAAGGACAATTTATACTCCTTTGTCATTCTATTCTTGCTTTCGTGTTTTCCGGCACCTTTTCTGGTTAACAAACCAAAAAAAAATTTACAAAAATAGAAAATGCAAAGTGGAAAATTGGCATTTGTCCTATTAAAGTCGCATGAGAGTTTTTTTCGTCCATTTTGTTCCCTGTCTAATTATAAACGAAATTTGATCGCATACCTATGTTGCTAAAAAAAATCCAGTAAAAGTATGGAAAGATGTAGACGACGGGGTTTGAAAAGGGTCATTTGCATTTGTAAGGACTTTTTCTGATGTCCTTAGACGCACTTACTGCAGTTGGGAAAATGTATTGTAAATAATTAACGTACCTCAGAGAACATAGACAATGTTTCTCCCACGAAGCATAAATCCCATAAATTTTCATAAACAAAACTGAAAATCATTATCCCAACTAACATTTTCCTCTGAGGGAATAAAACACCTCCTATTACTGGAACTAATTTTAATTTGAAACAATCCAACCTCTAACTTTGGTAGCCGTTCATTACGCTTCTAATAACCATAATAAATATCTTTGGCCAAAACCGTATCCATATGTTCGGCGGGCAAATAACCCTTTTTCAACTTTCGGATATTTACATTTGTCCAACCGAGAGTAATCGAAAAAAAAAAAATCGAGTCTCAAAACTTTATCCTCCGTTCGAACTTGCTGCAACCAGTCATTGGTAAAGCTTAAACTTCGGCCCATGGGTACCATTTAGAATACCACCTCTGGGTGTAGCAATTGTTCTTTTATTAATGTTTGTTCTAAATGGTGAATGATGGTGAAAGGAACGGGAAACGTTTATTCAACTATTGCAATATATTCAATCCTAGAAATTACAACTTTTGTGTCCTTTTAACTGTTGCCCTTAGCAAAAATCAGTCACATACTTGGGCTAAAAGGTCTGTGTTAAGCTCCTTTGGGGTTAGAATACTTTGCATTTAATTATTTTGAGAAACGATTCAGATCGGCCAGCTATGGAATGCAGAAGAACTTACAATTCTGTCTGCATGTTGCATCGGTATATTTAATGTAAGTTTTCGGATAGTTTTCAACACGCAAGCGGGAGAGCGGAGGTCTTTAACGACTTTCCCAACCACCGAGCTATTGGCGTAAATTACCATTCTTCGAATCACATTGGCGAGTGTGGCGATGATACCTCTTAAAAGTTATTTTTAAGTCTAAATGTTTCAATTGAATATTTTATTTGAGAACGGTCTATGTCAGTTGCGTGGGCTTGAATATTGCGGTTTTGGGGTTTGGAAGGGGAGTTTGTGATTAGATGCATTCGGTGGTTGAGAATGATTTTCTCTGGTCTAAGATGACTTCCAATTATGCAATAGTTTAAGAGATAACAAATGAAACATTGAATGGAGTAATAAATAAGTTAACAGAGCTGTTTTTCTTTCGAGGCCTCTGTAGTTTGTTTCGGACACGCAAAAGAAGAGTTTTAAGGATTTGAACCATAACTAAACGCCTAAGTGATTCAAATGCATATATTGATTACGAAAGCTTCAAGTGCATTTAAGATTCCAAGTTCAATTTGGAGGTAAACATAGAGGATGGTATCAAGGGGTTATGTTTTATATGTTGCAGTAGCTGCACCCAGCGGTAGTAAATCCCGTTTTTGCAAAAATCAGCTAAAATATTCACTTTTCCTCTGGACTTATACTGAGGTAAATAGGCGATTCCAAAAGGATTTAGGCTCAGAGAAAACTGACTGTAGTCTTTCGACCCATATACCTATGCATACATATGTGGCAACTTAAATTGCAATAATAATTTTTGTTTACAAAACATTTTAACGTGGGACATTACACTGAGAGCACATAAATGATGTCCGATTTCTACATTCCAAACATCTACCTTATTATTCATTTCCATCAACCCGCTGTTGTAGTCGAAGAGCTCGACGACCCTACCTTCAATTTATTCTTCGCATATGACTTGCAAAGAAATAGAATGCATTGCCTTCTAAATTCTTCTAAAGAGTGGCCTAATTTCCAGAAGAACAGCCAAGCCTGTAAGTCTTCAATCGTGTTCGGCTTGTCCATATAGACTAACGACTTTATATAACCCCACAAGAAAAATTCAAGAGGCGTTAAATCGCATGATCTTGGTGGCCAACTCACAGGGCCACTTCCAGAGATAATATCCTCACCAAATTCATCCTTCAACATTTCCATTGTTTCACGAGCTGTGTGGCATGTGGCACCGTCTTGATGAAACCACATGTCAACCAAGTTCAACTCAGCCAACTGGGTAAAAAGAGTCGCGTATCACGGATCGATATCGTTCGCCATTGACGGTAACGTTTCTTCCACGGTCGTCTTTGAAGAAAAATGGACCGATGATGCCACACCAAACTGTCGTTTTTTCGGGATGCATCGGTAATTCTTGTATGGCATGTGGCTGTTCATCACCCCAGATGCGACAGTTATGCTTATTTACATATCTGTTGAGCCAGAAATGAGCCTCATCGCTGAACACAATTTTTCACAGAGCACGAATTTTGATAATAAATTTCAATAATTTGCAATCGTTGCTCGTTTGTAAGTCTTTCCATGATTAAATGGCATAGTATACGGAAAACTTTTCACTTTTACAGATGATGTTTGGACGGCATTACTAATCAGTGTTGCCAACCTGAAAAACTTAATTTTTAAAAAAATCATACTTTATTTGTTTCTAAGAACTGATCACAAAGATAGGCGCCATCCATATATTTAATTTATTGTAAAAAGAGATAGGACCAGGCATCGGCACATCAACTCGCATCTAACTGTCAGAAAATTATTGTTTTAGGAGGAAGAATGAGCTCCCCTCTCCAGTTTGGAGAACACCTTTTGGATTGAAAATGCATATAGAGAAGAAAGTAATAAAATTCCACCCCGTTCCAACCCCAGAGTTAAAGTTTGTATTGAACATCCACAGTAAAGTTCCACGAGAAACCATTGCTATCCATCAAACACCATGACTTGATGCCGAATCTAATCGGTTTGCTGCGAATAAATTATGTTTATCAATGGTGACCGTAGAAGTAAAGAAGACCAATGTGATCCAATTTCTTAAAGTTTGAATGATGATTTCCAAAATCAAACAGCAGCGCGTGAGACATTCAATATGCCCAAAGGAACATAGAGTTACCAACAGAAAGTTTTGCAGAAAATCTTAATATATCTCAAAAAAAAAATAACGCCAATTTCTAGAGAGAGAACCTTAAAGTGAAAATTTGGGAGTGCCAACATTATGTGTCCTTAATGTGTTAATATCAAAGCAGAGTACAAAAAGAACTTACTTAAAGAACTATAGTCGAAGTAAAGACAAATGTGCGTCAAATTCATTCATCATAGACTTAAAGCTGGTTATGGAACTGGGTACAACGAAACCTAGATGAAAATAATTTTTACGAAGATATAGGGACATTAAAATTTCAGTTTCAACTGAAAAGCTAATTAAAACTCACACAGCGATACATTTTTGATGAACATTTTATTTCATTATAAAGTTTAGACTTTGCCATCAAGTGTGACAAACAATATCATTAAATAGTCGCCTCGGGAAGATTCACACCAAGTGGTTCTCGGCCATAACTTGAGAAATGTTGGTTTTTAATGCGTCTTGAATTCGGGAATTATTCGCGTAAACACGGTCTTTTGGGTAGCTCCACAGAAAACAATTTTACGATGTCAAATCGCATAATGTTGGTGCCAATAGACGTCGACAAAACGTGAAATTACGCGACCAGGAGACTTCTCACGCAATAAAGCCGTAATTGGTCATGTTGTTGCCCCGTCTTGATGGAACCAGATATTGTCCAAGTCATGATCTTTGATCGCCGGGCAAAAAACATGGCGTACGACACGTACGTTCGATTGCTGCGGAAGACGCGAAATCGATTCAAATTTAAAATGTCTTCTTTCTACTTAAAACCACGATAAGACTGACGCTGTGTTTTAACAGTAAGATATGCGCGTTTTCTAAAAAGAAACAGAGTTTTAAACCTTTTCACTCAAGTTAAAGGGGTCACTTAAAACTCAAATCTAATTTGTTTGAGTAAGTGGTGAGCAGACAAGGTGCTTCCAGCGCCAGATTTATAATTTTACAGATGGTAATGGCACGCTCGAGTCTTAATCAAGTTTCTTTTGAAATGCTTCAACTTATTGCAGAAAAATGATGAAATAATAAAATGTTAGTTCCCGATTCACTTTCATAAACGAAAATACTTCATCTTGATGGGATTATTGGTGAAGGAGTTTCCTGTTTTCCTGTTTTCCTGTTTTCTCCTAAAGTTGCATTTCAATGAAATCCTATTTATAATTCCATAAATCAACATAAATATTTTCAAAAATCTCGCAGACAGTTTTTACAAGTGAATTTTTGCCTCGCAGCCCACTTAAAGTAAGCAATATCTTCGTCTCTAACTTAACTACCAACTGCATTTGCCAAGAAAAAAAATCAAGAGGGAAGTACATTTAAATGACAAACAGTCCAATCTCGCTTGTACCTAAGTCGAAACTCGCGATGTCCAAAAATTGTAATGACAACGAAGAGAGTTTTATGTAGTTCTTTTTAATTAGCATTTGGCCATGTTTTATGCGTTTTCTTTTTGGTAAGAAAAAAAAATCGCAAAGTTTTCCCTTTTTCATTCTTTATATTTTCATTTTTAATTTTGTTTCTGTGTTTTTTGTTTGCCACAAAAAAAAAGAAATTTAATTCACTTTGTGGAAATGTTTGTTTAACGTACCCCAAAACTCTCTCTCAAATGATATGGGACGGGTGACGACTACGGCATTTTTTCCTCAGTCTTAGGTCCCATCCGGTTAAAAAACAAAAGCTTTTAATAGACAGGCTTGATGATAAGTTGGTTTCCTTCCTGTTTAATTTTTTTGAGCTCTAATTTCAGTTACTTTGGGGTAGTTAATTTAATATCAGTTCTCTAGAAGTGTGTTTGTAATTGACCTCAAAAGAAACCATTCACTGTCCAAATATCTACTCAAAAGCTGTGGGAGGATACTTATACCTCCTCTCGCATGCAATGTACCTACTCGTAACAAAGACGATTGAAGTGGCTATTTCCAAACTAATGAGAGAAGCATCGAACTACTTAAGCATTTTAAGCCAAGTGAAGGAAAGGCATAGCTTAGCTTTTTGAAGGACTATTTTCAAGATGGGGCAAAATTAATCATTCAATTTTGTTATTGAATTACAACTTTTATTATGTAAAAAAAAATGTTTTTGAGTGATGGAAATCTTAATTTGGGCTTTTTTAATTTGTTCTGTTAAGTGGAAAATATGATATCCGTCAAGTGGGTGCAGCCAGTGTTATCTCATTTTCAATTACTTTTCGCAAGATTTTCGGTGATAACTGTTCCCATTCCTGTCGAATATTATTCTTTAATGGCTGCGATTGCCTGAGGCTTGTTTGCATAAGCCCGCGACTTCAAGTAGCCCCAAAGAAAGAAATCTGGGATAGTGTAATCTTGCTGGCCATGTCAAATTCCCAAAACGCTTCCTTTACAATATCCATTGTGGCTCGTGCTGTATTTGTGGTTGCACCGTCTTGTTGAAACCACATGTTCACCAAGCCCCGCTCATCCAATTGGAGCAGTTCAAAATTATGGCCCTGTTGCGATTGCCAGTAAAAGTAACCATATTGCCGCCTTCGTCCTCAAAAAAATAGCGGCCAATCACACCTCCCGCGTGAACGCCCCACCAGAAACTGTGGCTTTGAGTGGATGTAATGGCTCGTCGTGCATCACACGCGGATTTTCAGTGCCCCTCTGATTGGCGTAACCGCTTAAGTGGAAATCCGCCTCGTTGCTCATGATGGTTTTGGACACAAAATCGTCCTCTTCGTTGTTGAGATTTAGGATGGATTGACAGTAAATTGAGAGTGACTGACGGTCAGCAGGCATTGCATATACCCAATCTCGCACCTACTCCAAATCTAACAGTGAAACCAAGCAGGAGGGTTCCAGGGGCAGCATGCTCCTCCATATCCGCCAAAAACTTGTTTGACAAATGTTTATCAAAAAAAACAAATTATTTGGTGAGACATAAGTCTCAAATCAAATTTACATTTACGAAAAATGAATTCGGGACTCATGTCTTAGGAACTTATTTCCCCGAGAAAAATATAAATCGGGTATCAAAGTGAAAGGAGACAATGGACCTTGCTGGTACGTATTTATGCAAGTGAGTAACTACTTGGCAATTTATAGCTAACGGGCAGCTAATCATAACTCTCATTAACGGTTACTTACTGCGTAAATACTGACTTGTTTAGTAAAAACACAATTTAAGTTGACAGGTTAAGAGTGCACCAAAAACCAAGTATTTTTAATAATTTTGTAATACCAATTTTATTTACTTTTAAAAAAGTAACTATACTACATAATTATGTTATGTTTCAACTTGATTTTACCAAATTTGAAAAGAAAATATTAATTATATAAAAAGTTATCGCTATATGTATAGGCCCCTATACCACAGGAAGTCCTTTGCGGTGACCACCATAACTTCCCAACGGTTCACAAAAAAAAATGCAGTATGTTTATAGTTATTTTTATACCCTATCCTAAGGGTATATTAATTTTGACACATAGTTTGTAACACCCCTTAATATTCGTCGTAGACCCATAAAAGTATATATATTTATGATCAGGACCAAATCCTAAGACTATTTAGCAATGTCCGTCCGTCCGTCCGTACGCAATTTTTAGGCCTTTAAATTCAAGCTAGAAAGCTGAAATTTGGACCACATAGATACTCCCTAGGGCTCCGAAATGGTTAAGTGTAAAATTTTTTGGAATACGCCCACTGCCACGCCCACAATTTAGAAAAAAACGATTTATAGCTACAGATGGACATATAGAGGGTTATAACCTTCACAAGATATGTAGGCACTGCCCTCCTTTATAAGTTTGTCATACAAAGTTTTTGGCCACGCCTACTTTTTGTGGGCGTTTTTCACTAAAATGCTGTTTTCTTCGATAATTTTCATAGAAACCGAAAAAAAGTGTTTGACAAGATATTTAGCCAATATTTTTTCCAATATATCGCCCATACAAAGTTTTTGGCCACGCCCACTTTTTGGGGGCGTTTTTTCAAAAAATGTTTTTTTTTTTTCTAAATTTTATAGAATGAAATAAAATGCTATCCATCATCTTCTTAAGGTTTTTTTTGGGGCATATAGGGATAGGGATAGGGTATCATACTGTTCGCTCCAAGCGGACTGTAGCCTTTTCTTATGTTTTTTTATTAAAAATGTACAAAATGGCGGCCCCAGGCAATTTATAAAAAATCTACGTTTATAAAATAAAAAAAAATCGATCAGGCACTACTTGAATATGTTGTAAAAACGTTCATTCAAATCCACCGAGCGGTTTTTAAATGACAGTGGTAACCGTTTACATGCGACGCTCTCGAGCCTCGGAGAGTCCGACTTTCATTGCAGAATAACTCCAAAACTATTTGTCGGATTCTTTTAAAATTTTCAGAAAATATTGTCATGATATTTTACTTTGAAAATAAACAAAAATCGATTTTTTGAATATTCTGACTGCGCACAACCCCTTAACACTGGGTTACTCTGAACAATAGTCAGAAATTGCATATTATATCTTTATCCCGATCAGGGCTTTTATGTCAATATGGACCACTTCCAAGCTCGTCGAGGAGTGGGCTAAGGAGAGCCGAGCTGTCCAGATATGGCTCCTTACTTCCCGAATTTTGTCCGCAGGTAACCTGCCGCCATAAGGTTTTGTGAAGGGTATAATCTCTCAGAGTCTAGCTGGAGTAGTCTGACGAATTGCGTCCTCTCAGGAAAGACTTGGTCCAAATACAACCAATCAAGAACAATTTTTACTGCCGCAGTTATGATGACATTAATGATGAAGAAACAGAAACCTCCAAACCTCCGGCTATGTCCAGGGACAGATATCGAGTGCTTGGGAAACCATTCTCAACGACCATTCGGACACCTCACATATCGGTATTAAATATATCATCACCTTTAAAAACTCCACTTTGTGGATTTAAGCTTGCGTTTTCTCTATACACCCTCACCCTTTTATTTATAGTTCTCAATGATTTGTGGTTTCAAAACGGTGCTATAACGCTGTTTGCATTTCACTTGAGCTACCTATGGTTGTTTCCGAAGGGTAGAATTATAAATTCAGCGCCTGTTAAATAACAAATTTCAAATCTTCAAAGAGATATCTGCAGTAAAAATCTTAGACCACGTTTTAGGACAAAATGTCTTTATATTTAGGAGAAACAAAACATTCTTATTACTACGAATTATGTATCCCTACAGCCCACTAATAGTGCTCTCTAGTAAGAGTGGTTTTAGAGCGATTTTTTTTTTATTTTTTTGTAGCTTCTGACTAGCCGGTGCGATGGGACTACATCTCGAACTAAAATATTTTTTGTGCTAAATGTCAGACAAATTTAAAGCTTAGGGAAGCATCTCTACTTTCCTAATGTAGCTGATAATACGATCAGCGCCAGATCTATCTTTTTTGATTTCCCTCAATTCTTTCGTGTACGGGAACCCACCAGATTTTTATTTTGTTCCTGGTACTGAGTGCCTGAAGGGTTTGAAAACAGTGTAGTACTTACTGATTTGAAGTCAATAATTGGCGATCTAAGGGCTTTTTTAGCTGCTTGACTATGGCTTCAGAACTTTCCTTCCATTTGTATCATCTAATTGGAGCTGTCCCTCTCTCAAATGTGTTTCGCTCTTAAATTCAAACGACTCTTCAGGTTTTTGAAAATTTGCTCCCCTACTTGTCCGTTCAACCTTTGACTGATAATGTCGATGGGGCTTAAAATTAACCAGGATTATCTAGTCCTCTCTTCGTTAACACCCAATGTTCAACACACAATAGAGCAGGTTGAAGCTGTAAAGTGTCTATAATCTCAGTCCCCAAACGATCCGTATTTATTTAACTAGCACTACCCAGTTAAGCTATTTATAGGCAAACCAACTTCAACAAATGTATATACATATATTTACCTACTTCCTATCCAAAAACACTTGTTATACTAATTTCAAATTGATGACCCGTACCGTGCAAATCCAAACTCCTAACCTAATTACACCTAAGTGTACCGATTTTCCAAGGATAAATTACTCAAATTGAGTGCTTCTCATATTTGCAGAGTAAATAATGCTTATAGGAAAGGCCGCCCGTAGTCCTTCAAAATATTCCCAAATCCTCCCCCTCACCCTCACACTCACCCTCACTGTAATGACTTACTTAACCTCCCATAAATTATTTTCCATTTCAGGTTGCGCTTTCTTGACGTACTTCAGTCCGGAAAGTACGGCTCAAACGGCATCACATGACAAACAGGCATTACCCGGGGTAAGTACACTAAAGGCGCAACAATGCAATTCATAATTTTTGTCGTCATCGTCGTTGTCGTGGTCGTAGTATCACATTTCATGTTGCATTAAAAAAGAAAATTACAAATCAAACAAATATCTAAATGTACATTATATCTTTATATCTTCTATAAGACGTCTGTCGGTCTGTCTGATGATTGTTGTTTAACGCTCTGAATTTTGTTGCACTTGAGATATTTGCTAAATTTAATTTCTATCTATTCTTCATTGTTTTTAGATATAATTTATTGTATCTATCTTTATGTGTCTGTATATGTGTTGTAATTTTTTGTTTGTTTTCAATATTGTTAAGGTAACTTTTTAAGTGGAATAGTTTTCCACAATACACTCTACTCTAAGAATCATTAATAGGTACTCTTCGGAGCGACACTCACTCTCAGTTCGAAATAAAGTAAAGGATACTCGTATATGGAGGAAGGGGAGCAGGTTTGGTAACAAAGCCACAGTTCGAAAGTTTAGCTATTCATTAAAATGGTACTTTGTGCAGTTCAAAGGAATGAACAACCCTGTATGGGCGCATACATGCATATAGTTCGACAAGAATGAAGATGAAGAAGTCGAAAACTCTAACTCAACACTGAGAAACTTTGAACATTAAAAACTCAACAAGTTCACATAATATATAGGAGACGATATATGTATATGCGTGTGCTGCTTGTATGTGTATCTGCTGAACGCGCAGTGATTTATATTTCAAGTTAAGTGTTGGAATATGCAACTGGGTACTTTTATTATTTTTTTGCTTTTTGTCGGTGTATCACATATTCCTTACACTCACCTTACAACACTGGTTCCTATAGCTGTTGCAAATAGTAATAATAACAATAAAATGTAATAAACACACAGAGTGCGCTTAAAGCTGTCTGTTATTGCATGGTTTGTATGCGGCGCTTATTGTGTATGTTATACTACAAACATTACAATGTAGGGTAGCTTGCAGCAGCAACAGCAGCACTGGCATGGCAGTATACAACTATTCGTGTATTTCGCAGTCGATTAGGGATATAAGAAAATTTATGAACATTATTAATGGTTGTTTCCGAATTGTTGAATTGTTTGATGGTGTTCAAGTTGGCTGTGGAATTTAATTGCTCAGTTGAAAAACTATTTTCATAATAGTTTGTGGGATGTAAGGATTTATAGATAATTTTTTTTTATATATTTTTGTGAGCGATTGGTGGTTTTGCACATTACCTGTCGGAAGCAATACAAATTACACGCACGCATGACAAAAGAAAAGCGATTTTTTTTTATTGAGCGATTTGAAAGCAATTAGATACACGCCTTCGATTTGAAAAGGTTTCCCAGTTAATTGTGCCAAGGTAGCGTGACTTATTTTTCACCTCAAGTCAGTTTAGGATTCGCATACTGACTTATGTGAATGATTTGTTTTGAGACAATTTTTATTGATGAAGAGGAAGCAGAAGTCTCGTTTTTATTTTCAGTTTCTGGTGAAGCCAAATTAAATTTACCAGATTAAAACTTCGATGATCAACCTCGATAGGCCACGCACTGAGTGGCAATTGACAAAAACATTAGCTTAAGGGGAAATTTCGAGCGATTAATTATGAAAATGTCATGTGCTGTTAGCCGCAGTTGCTTACAATAAAGTTGTCTTAACATATACAGAATTTTATTCATTTTAAACATAAGAGAAGATTTGGTATTATAATATATTTAAAAAAAATCCTCTGAACAATTACACTTTTCTCCAACTTCACTCTGCAGTTTGTCGGTAACGTAAGTATTTATTTTTGAAATCAGAATGGCTTTGAGATTCTGAAATTAATACTTCTATATTCATTTTTGTCATATTTAGTTCTTGCCGCTCAGCACTGCATATAAATATAATAGAACAGAATAGAACAGATTTTAAAGCTGAGCGATGCCGTTCTACCGCTTAGAAACATCGCTTGCTGCTGATCGGTTTGTGTGGCATAAATCATACAATTTTTATATAGGGTCCGCCATCAAACGTTTTTTTTTTCAACTAGTGCTTATTTCGTGAATGGTAACACTTAGCTTATGTTAGCTTAATTCGGCCATTTGTAATTTTTTTTAAAATGAGCAAGGAGTGGCCGTTACAGTCAATGGCGATCGTTATCGGGCAATGTTGAACGAATTTTTGTTCACAAAAATTAAAGAGGAGGATATTGGCAACATTTGGTTTCAACAGGACGCTACGTGCCACACAGCCGAAGCTACACTCGATGTTTTGCGGCCTGTTTCAAAAAAAAAAAGTTATTTGGCGGACCCTATACGTTGTATATTTCTCTTTCCGCTACATTATCAACGGGCACTTAATGTAAATCCACATTAAACTACAAAATATTTTAATATTAGCTAAAGATCGGCTTAAATCGGCTAAAAACATGCTCGATACAAACTTATACGGTCTCTTTATGCCAAGTATACTTGGAGACTGTATAAGTTTGTATTGAGCGTGGTTACCCCAGGGATCGCAATGGGCCCACCTCGGTGCCTAGTGTTGTGTGATGGTGTTTACATCACACCCCTGTTTTAACCGAATCTACAACTTTATTTTTCATTTTCGTTGGGTTTTTTATAGTTATCACACTAATGGGGGATTCCACATACTAACGGCGAATAATACTAACCTGGGTTAATAAGGTACTGATTAAGGAGCAAGAATTATCGCCCATGTTAGGGTTAAGCACTTACATTAGTAACCTTTAACATACTATAATTGTAGCCATGTAAAAGCAAGTTTTTTTTTCGTTCATAGGTTCGAGCTGTCCTCGAGGCGGCTGAGCAAATGCAGATGAGATCGGTATCCGGACGAGGTATTGCTATCGACAATACCAGGCCGCATTTAAGGCAATGGAATCCACTAACATCAATTTCAGGGAATTGTAGGAAATTCTTAGGGATATACTTCTCCGAAGCTTCAGAGAAAATAGACGGTACAAACTTTAAAGGCTTTTTTGGCTTTTGTAGGGTGATTGGTGTGCTTTAGAGAAAAATGTTTAGGTTTTTATGTGCACCGTTTCGATTTTTAAAATTCAGCCGGTACCCCAGGGATCGCGATGAAGATGCAATCGTAAGGGTTAACGATGATCTGTGTAGTATTTGTAATTGGACTATACGGAACAGTAGGGAACTCTTAATCCAAAAAGCCGCAATGTGTAATAATTTACCAGTAATGGTCTTGATGAGTCTTATTTTCCTCAAATAATTTTAATTAAACATGTGTTCACCAAATGTAGCATATAACTCTCGCATTCGGTTTGTTCATTTCTTAAGAAGGTTCGAACAAATGAACAAATGAAATGAAATTTGCAGCGTATCTTATTTTTTTTACTGGATTACACCATTTTAGCTCTGAGTTATAAGTGACGATTTCTTTAGAAACAAACTCTATATAAAATGTGTAATAACCCCAGGGCCCAGGTCATTTGAATTTCTTAGAACCGCTCGCGTCCACCATTCCATCTCCAGTATCATCATTAAGCGAATGTCTGAAATCATTCCCTGCTGTTTGCAAATACGAATGTGGCAAACGCGAGGGCAAACGTTCTATTTTTGTATAATTTTCTAATTATAGAACATTTGAAATTTTCACAATATAACTTGGAAGTACCGAAAAATTCATTAAATCACCCCCAAACACCCCACAATTTGCAATGAAGGGTGTTGTGCCGATTGTTTGCTCTCACTTCCTCTTGTTTTGTGTTGTGTTTTTTTTTTGTTTTTGCCGAACATGGGGTATAGTTCCGCCTGACCAGAGGATCATCAGTGGCACGCAACTCTGGAATCTGGTAATGGTACTCAACCATGAATGCAATGCAACTGCTGCTCAGTCTGATGGTTGTTGGCTGAATTGGCTGATTTGGCATGGTAAACGTTGTTCTCCTTAATGAAAAATGCTTACATTACGAATTTTTCTCATTCAGCGTGTTATTATTGCTCCTTCTTTTCCATATTTATTTTTCTTCATCTTTTTGTTTTGTGTTAATTCGTTTTGTTTTCCTCTCGGCGGATAGTTTTTTTTTGTGTTCGCCCCAGTATCTGGTCCAACACCTAGTAGCTACCCGGCCGGATTGGTTTCCGTCTGTGAATCCGAGGCGAATCTGAAATAATATTTCAATATAAATTGACGAGAGGAATACATTCTATGGTATTTATTTTTTTGGGAACAAAAGGGCGCTGAATGCATCCGTGAAGTGAAGCTCTGGTGTATCTGAGGTTATTGCCGAATATAATGGCAATTATGTTGAAGGAATAAAAGTGCAATCCGACAGAGCGCAAATATGAATAATAAAGGAAATGAAGAAAAATAAAGCAAATAAGAAAATACCATGTACAAATGGTCGGTCGGCCGGTAGAGGATGCGAGGCTTGGGATTGCAGCTGCGAATGGCAATTTTTTTGCTTAAAATTTATAATAATGAACATTGGGAAAAGCTCTCATATCCAGACGAAGGTATTTTATTTATAAATGATGTGTAAACATGGAATGGAATGAATGTTGGGAAGATGATTGTTTTCTTTTCGTTTTTCGTTGGACGTTGGTAGATATAATGTATTGTCGCAATTATCGAACCTAATTGGATATTCAGCAATTTAAAGAAAATTGCGTTCGGAGGTAGTTATGAGAGAAAAAGAGTTCCAATTATAGATTTTTTAATTTCATTATTTTCAATTGTAAACGAAAGCGGTGCTTCGGACAACGCCATTTCTTTTGCTAATTGGATTGCGTTTTTAATAAATTGTTTAAGGGTTACTCTTGAGAACCGAAGGAATTATTTTTGGATTCAGGAAATTGTTATACGGCTATAGTCATACACAACTGTAGGCCTTTGTGAAACTATTGTCGCTGATCAGGCCTAGCGAAAGTGTACATGGCATTGCAAATGATCGACGATCTTTAGACTGAGGTTGTTTTCCTTACGAGAAGGATGAAATCGGCGTTTGTCTCAACTGTTACTAAAAGGCAGCTATAAAAGGAAATATCTAGGAATAGTCCTCGTGAGTAAGCAACTTTGTACCAAGTTCGTCGACCAAATACTGAATTGTGTGAGGATATTTTTTTTGTCCTTCAACAATTTCGTATCGAAATCTTCCAAATCTTCGAATGTAGGATAAGACACCGCTACTACAACTCTATCAGTTGTAAATGGTGATTTTTTAAGAGGTTTAGAACTTTTTTTAAAAAAAAAACACAAAAAATTCGAAAAAATCAATGAAATATTTATTTGAATCGATAGTTTGAAATTTGCAATTTAATGTTTAAAGATAATTTCATGCAAATGTTGACCGCGGCTGCGTCTCAGGTAGCCCATCCGCTGAGTCCAATTTTGGCATACTCTTTCACACATATCGGCCGGTATCTCACGAATGAATGCATGGATGTTGGCTTCCAGTGCGTCAATCGAAGCGGGCTTGTCCCTATACACATTAGCCTTTGGCATACCCCCACAAAAAATAATCTAATGGTGTCAAATCGCACGATCTAGGCGGCCAATTGACCGGCCCGAAACGTGAAATTAACTGTTCACCAAACTCGCCTCGCAATTGCGCCATTGTTTCGCGTGCTGTGTGGCATGTGGCACCGTCTTGTTGAAACCACATATCATGCAAGTCAATAACTTCCATTTCGGGCAAAAAAAAGTTTGTTATCATCGCTCGGTAGCGTTCACCATTGACAGTAACGCTGCGATTCGCATCATCTTTGAAGAAATATGGCCCAATAATGCCGCCGGCCCATAAACCGCACCAAACAGTGGCTTTTTCGGGATGCATTGGTAGCTGTTGCAATGCTTCTGGCTGATCTTCACTCCAAATGCGGCAATTTTGCTTATTTACGTACCCATTCAACCAAAAATGAGCCTCATCGCTGAACACAATTTTTCGATAAAAAAGCGGATCCTCGGCCAGCTTTCCAAGAGCCCATTCACCAAAAATTCGGCGTTGTGGTAGGTCGGCTGGCTTTTGTTCTTACACCAGCTGTATCTTAAAAGGCTTTACGCCCAAATCCTTCCGCAAAATTTTCCACGTAGTGCTGTAACAAAGGCCTAACTGCTGGGAACGGTGCCGAATCGACATTTCGCGGTCTTCTGTCACACTAGCTGATACGGCCGCAATATTTTCTTCAATACGCACAGTACGTAAACGTGTTGGTGGTTTAATGTCCAACAAAGTAAATTTGGTGCGAAATTTGGTCACAATCTTCCGAATAGACTGCTCAGAAGGTCGAGAATGCCGATCATAAAATGGAAGCAGCGCGCGATGAACATTTCGAACCGAGCACGAATTTTGATAGTAAAATTCAATAATTTGCAAGCGTTGTTCATTTGTAAGACGATCCATGGTTAAATTGCAAACCAAACTGAAGCTGTTTGACAGTGACACAAGGTACTAAACACACGTCAGCTGTCAAAACCAGTGTTGCCAAAACCAAACCAGCTAAAAAATCACCCTTTACAAAGATGTGTACAAAGTTGTATAAAGATTTGGATGTAGTTAAAAAAAACATGTCGACTACATTGGCTCAACCACATAGAGCAAATGGACAATATTGCTTGAATCTTCAAATTCCCCGGCCAAGTTCACTTTTTGATAGTGTAGTGTTTTATTTTCCCAGACATGAGGTTCCAAGGACATACAGTGAACTCTCTTATAAGCGGACACTGATGGTACCAAAAAAATTAGTTTGCTTAGGACATAATAAAAAAAGTTCGTAATTTAGTTGGGCTACAGTCCGGCCGGATGGAACAGTATTATATGTATAGGGAACGTACCTACCCGAGAAAGGTGTTCAAAATAACTACACGCCATTTTGATAACATTTCAGCATTTGTCTCAAGATTTGGAACAGCTTTGAAGATCACCATCAGTCAAGGTAGTCAATCCGAATCACAATTGTTCATTATTGTTCAATTGCACTCCAAGCAATTTTTCAAAGTTGCTTGGAGTGCATAGAATTCACACGTCACCTTTTCACCCGCAAGTCAACGGCTTGGTGGAACGGTTTCATCGTTAGCTGAATAGTTCTCTCAAGACAATACGCAATACCGTGTATTGGAGCTCAGAACTCTTAATCAACCTCTGGGGTATTCGGTACGGGATCAAAAAAGAACTTAACTGCTTCGCTACAGAGTTAATTTGTGGCCAAAATCTTACCGAAAACACCATGCAAGTCAGGTCACTGGACGTTCTCATCGAAAATTTACGCAACATTATGAGCAACGACATAGCTAAGCAAATGCGAAGAAGTCAACAAGACATGTTTGTGCCCAAAAACCTACAGGACTGCGAAAACGGTTTTTCGGACAAAGTTAAAATTGGCCTTAAAGCGCCTCACGGAGGTCCATGCAAAGTCGTTTGAAGCATGATAAGCAACAGAAATGACTTAATATCAATCGATAGACTAAAACCTGCCTACGATATTTTGTGATAGTCTGAAAAGGATATTCACCGAGGTTGGTCGATTTAGGAAGCGTGATGTAGAGGAAATATCGAACACAAAGTTGTTAGATAGAAGTTATTAGACAGAATTAAGCGAAAATTGCTCGACTGCTCTACCGTGAATGCGTTCATTGTTTTTAGTACGCCAGACGCAACTTTTAGAAGAGCTTTTTATTTCATGGTACTGCTCCAGTAAGGCTTCAACACATCTTGCAAAGTTCTTGAGGTTCACCCTCTTAATTTTGATGTCTGTAGCTCACGAATCAGTTGTGATTTAACCCACCTTTGAAGAAACAGCAAAAGTGTTCCACCGTCATCCTACACAATACAACGCGCTTGGTAGGTACCGTCAAGACAAGATATAGTTCAATATAACTAATGCGCTAAGGCACACCCTTTTAATGAACAAGTGAGGCGTATCGACTTGTAAACACAAAGTTCTTCCTTTGACCAGCCGTTTCATTATTTTATCATATCGTGGACACTTTTTACCCAAATTGGTTCTTACTGGGACTCTCATTTGGATAGGAAGCCGACGAGTTAGCCGGCTCTCCTCTTCCCGAATCCTCTGTGGAAGTGAGCAATCTTTCATTGGGATTCAAGAAAATTTTAATACACTTCACTTGAGGCTTGAAAGTTTCTTCTGCCGAGACATTATAGAATTGTCAGTTGTCTCTATCTCTAATCTTTTCAAGTTCCTGACATCGAGATGGCTTGACGACATTGGGTAGTAACCAACGTAAGGAAGGAACCACAGCGGAGGCCACAACATCGGCTTATTCCACCCTCTAAAGAGTATCACAAGTGCGACGATAAGGAGATTGCTTTCTTTCGCTAACCCAACTTACCGAATCTAACCTAACGCACTTCACGGTGAATGCAGATTATAGATAAACGATTCTGCAGAATTCTGTCATCTCAAGAAGAATTGGTCATCATACAACAAATTATAGGGGCCTGAGCCCGTCACCCACTGCCGCAGCTGCGAAAAGGCCTCTTAGTGGTTGTCTGGCGTTAGGTAGCGGTAGACAGATTTAGGAAGGCCATTCTTTGATGACCTCTCAGACACCGGGTTCAACAACATCACCGATTCTCTTAGTTCTATCGGGTGGTTTTGGGATCTGTCTACTTAATTCACCGTTAAGTAGTTTTTACTTCTAGGTCTTATGAAAAGTGGCATCAAAGGGACGCTACAGCTCTAAATTAGGGAATTTTTGGACTGAAAGAAATCACCCATTTTACCTACCTACATTCAGTGTTTGCTAATGAGTTCAAAGTGACTTCAATAGATTCAAGAAAATGATTGCTGTGAAATATGCAGTAAATAACGTTTATTTTTTTAACTAAAATGAAAATTAAATCAACACCCAATTGAATTGAATTATACCATCATAGAATACATTCTGTATTCATTATTTTCTGTAGGCTCCCCCACCTTCAAAATCCAGCCGCGTCACTATCTGGCTTGCGAAAGTGTTTGCTGGCGTGGCTGGAAAAATCTTAACACTTTCCCTACTTAGACCTCGCTGCGCGTTGTTCATGTACCACATCATTAAATCAATGCATGTAAAATGGCACGTCATAAAGCCAACAGCAGCGCGCGCAACAATATATAGGCATACAAATTATTGGCCATCGCTCACTCCGCTCACAGTCCGCTTGCTAGAAAATGTTCGAAAATAAAAAAAAATTCTAAACAGCAAAATCAAAATTCTGTGCCATCTCGCGTAAATAGTAAAGAGATATTCGGGCGGGAGAGGATATTCAATCGAATTCAAGAACACTGAACGAGGGAGGCAAGAGAGTGGGTGAGTTCACCCAATACACACTTGGGTGCTGGTAGTCATACACCACATGTAGTGCGCCCCGTCCGAGAAGAAAATCCAGAAATTCCGAAATAATTTAGTTAGTATTCTCTTTAGCTTTGCCTCATTGGAATTAGCGCGCGTTCTGCAAAACAATCGTGAAACCTTTCAATACGTCTATCTATCTATATGCGGCGCCGTGTATCTCTCTATAGTAGTTTTTCGTGACCATTCGCAGTTCTAACACCCGAGCAATTTATATACCATCCGCTATCTATCGATTCGAACGCATTTCGTGTAATTAGTTTCGAATAGAAGTAGTAATTACGGGATTAATCGAAGCACCTGATACACCCCAGGTGCAGCGCAAATTTCCTTTAATGTGCATTTATCTCCCTCGGTGCCCCCTTTTTGCAGTTGATTCTTCTTTTTTTCGCATTTATTACTTTCTGCAGCTAAGCACTTTAGCACAGAGTCGGAGTCGGAGTTAGAATCATAGGAGACTTGGGTGGAAGCAAGGCGAACAAAGCTAAAAAAACCATAGCTCCAGTGCGGGTAGTAGGTACCTAGTTAGCTTTGGGTTTGCGTAGTTTTTTTCTTTAAGTAAATTGCATCTGAAACCCGTGTAGGTATCATTTGTGAACGTGGTGCAGTTCGGCGACAAGCACGAGTTCGACGTACGAGTTTATTTCCCACCCCACCCTATCGCCCTGAAGGTCCTTTATTTGTGTCTTATTTTATGCTCACGTCGGTTTCCTTTTCCGGTTATAGGTACGTGCTGTAGTTAGTTGGAGTGACGAGTTGCAAGAGATATAAAACGAAATAAGTATATAGAAAGTGTCATACAGGTGGTTTATTTGACAGTTTTTTTGTGAGTGATTTATAATTTACAAAAAGTGGACTTCAATTTAACAAATAATTTAATCTGGACATTTTGCTTTATTGATGTGTTAAAGCTGCTATTGCATAATTTTTAAGAGGATAACCTACCTTCAACATATAACGAATTTCAACAATGGAGAGCCCTTCCGATATGTTCCTGATGCCAGAGTATTTAAATTATCAAGACTGTTTATGGGTAAATATTTTATTTTAAAAATTATATTTAAAATGACTGCACCACCTCTAGTGGAAGTATCTGACGTTTCTCAGATTTTAATTTCGGAGTTGGCGTTGTAGGTTGATCCCTTTCTTTCGAACCAAAAATATATCTTCGTGTACACATTTTTTAGAGTATCTAAACTTTAGGCTGCGACTATTTTGCTATATTGCATGGAAAACTTATTACGGTAATTGACGATTATAATAAACCTAAACAAAATCAAAAAAAATGTCACGAAATTATATTTCAAATAAAAAGAAACTTATAAAATTGGGTGAACAAGCAGCGATCGGAAGAGGAAGAAGAATGTGATAAAATGTCTATACCAATGCCGCCTACTAAGGCCGAGGCTTGGAGAAATTTTTTTGTTTTAAAGGTTTATTTAAACAGCGATGAGGAATATGACAGCTACCTCGAACAAATTGAAGATTTTCTTTTCTAACAAAGGGAGTAAGCTCTCACTCAAACCACCATTGACCGATATTTCGTAGAAACTTACGTTTCAATTATTTTATAACTTTGCTTTATTTCATACATAGGTACTTAAGATCTGTTGGAGTAACTGCAGTATACCAAATTTTCTTGTTTTTTTTTAAATAAAGTGAATTTTTTTTTGTTGTTTAAATATAAACGTTTTTCTGAAAGAATATTTTTTTAAAAAACTTCTGTTTCTTATATCTGTGTTTTTCTTATTAGAAATTTTTTTCTTTAGGACGCACGCTTAAAAGAAACTTAAATACTGTGGCATTTTGAAGTTTTTTTTAAGCGTCATTTACTGTCATTTATAAGAGATGCCACACAAGAACTGGTTCAGGTCCAAACTGACTTTGTTGTGGCACCCCAATAGCTGGGTGCGACGATTATTTTGTTGGATCAACAAAATGTTACAAAAATTACAAGTGTAGACAGTTTGTAGACAGTTAAAATATGTAACACATAAGTGAATAAACAACTATTTTATTTTTTGCAACGTATAAGCTTCTTAACAATTATACAACTTTATACTTTTATGCATACATGCTGAAGAAGGCGTTAGGGTAGAAACCAGTATCGTGCTGGAGAGAAGCAACTAGACTTAAAGCGTTAGACGAGAATAATGTACTCTCTGCGTACTGTCAACTTGCCTATAGCTCAATTACCACCTGTTGCCTGTTATAATTCGAAACAGCCGTTCGATCTGCCGTAGCGATCTTTACACCTTAACAATTACCGTGTAATTGCAAAACATCTTATTTAATTTTTAATTTATGTACTAAGGGTAGGCTTAGGTCGCTGTCAAATAATCTTATTTTGCAAGCGAAAACTGGCAGAAATAGCAATTATATGACCATTTGGCATGCAGTCTCATCTTACCTTAAGAATCATCGCGATGTGAAATTTGTTTGTAATCTCATGTAACTAAGTAAATCTTTAGTTTTGGTAAATGGTTCTTACTTCAATATTCTAGTATTTAATTCTTACTTAGAGTCTATAAAAGAATAAGTAAATATAAACTGCAGTAAGTATTTTTTTTTTGTTATTACAAAATTTGTATTGTTTTAACAAAATTAGGTTCCGGTATAAATTGATATTTTGCAACAACTTTTTTTTCCTATTTCTAAAATAGGTTCATTTTTTTTTTTAATTTTCTCAAGATTCCTAAAATTGGAGTTATCCGGTCAGTACTGTGGGTGCCTCGATTGCTGGAAAAATTGCACTGCTACTTTTTTTTAATACTACTATTTCTTGCGCCACCTAGCTTCGATGTAGAGTGGCAACGCTGCTCCCAACTTTTACACGAATTTACAGTTCACAGTTAGGAAATTCGAAAAAGAATTTTGCGGCCATTTTTATTAATTAGTTTTGTCAAAGGGCACGGTTGCCAATTTGGTCATTATTTGTTCACTTGGTCACATTGTCATTTATTATTCCATTTGGAATTTTTTTTTATGAAATGAAAACAAGGAAAAAGTCGAATCCACCAATTTGCCAGAATGTCTACTAAAGTTTTATGGCAAAACTTTAGACCTATTGAACTAATGTTTTCAATATTGAACATTAAAAAATACTTCCACAAGAGGTACTTTACACTAGTGACTCTCGATTCCATGTTCGAAGGATATTTCTTGAAAAAGTTTTTAAGATAGTTTTGATCATACGTCAAATGATTTTTTACTAAAACCCCGAAGAGGTCGTCTTTAAAACTGGGATATAAATTAAAATTTCCTTAGATTTCAATCATCTCGTTCAAATTTTCAATAGCTATGTTAAGTTGCAGAGGTGTACCTATTTTTTTTAGGAATTCCTGTTCGCCTAGACAATTTATAAATGAGAATTTTTAACTCAATTAATGTATTGGGCCTGATACTTACAAATCTCTCAACTCATTGTAATGCTCTTTTCGTTTACAATGTGGATCGTGTCCTGTGTTATTTGACCCACCATTTACAGCGAAACAGCTTAAGTGATTATTTTATGATTAGAAGACCTAACAATTCTCAAAATTCAGCTGAATTCAAATCACAGTCAAACTTTTCTTAACTGCCGCTCAGTTGAAACAAAACTTAACGACAAGAGAGAGCACCAGCACCAGCAGCGTCAGAGATCAGAATTCAGAAGGTCATCAGTTTGGTGTCAGTTCTTGTCTTGTGCAGTGCGCGATTAGTCTGAGTTTAGTCGTCGCCGTGTACTTTTTTTGTGATTTCTTTGTGTTTGCGTTTGATATATGATATCAAATGTGTGTGAAAAGTGAAGCTTTCAATCATTTAATTTGTGTGTTTCTTTTTAAATTTTTTGTTTCTTTTTAAAGGTATTGCTTGGTCGTTGTCTTTCGTGTTAAATATTAGAAAATAAAATTAATTCTGCTCGCTTTTTCATTTGTTCCTATCTCCCCTATTTCACGTAAAATAAAGTAAGCTGTAGTGATTTTTCAGCTTCAGTTTGCCTTGTAAATAATAAAATGAAGGTTACATTTATTCATCGGCTTTAACTCTTTGGTTTGATGGCCTTAAACTGTCAACATACGATGATTAAGTAATGATATGGTGAGCAAAATTGTTAGCAAACAAAACGTCAGTTATTTTAAAATGAGACTTTCCGGGTTATTAGAAAATAAGAAATGAATACTGGACGTTTGAGCATGTTCTTTAAGGATCACCATTACCCGTTTTAAAATGGTAATATTAAATAACGTGTAACATGTTCTAAGTTTTAACGTCAAATATATCGATATGATATATCACATGGAAATTGGGAACAACATACACTTGGATACGCATTTTTTCGTATTTTAATATTATTCATATTTTCTGGTTTAAGGAAGTCTATCCGGTATAGCTAGATAGTTCCAAATTAAACCCCAGAAGATGGCTTTATGATCTTCCTTTTCACGATTAAAAGCGAACATTTCTTAGATTGTTCCTCATTTCAGGACTGAAAGGGCGAATTATTGTTAAATGCCAAAAAGTTATTAGAGTGGTTGCAGTGGCGAAAATCTTACCTCTTGCAAAAGTCTGACAGATATTCAAAAATAAGAAACTGTCATGAGTAGCTTCTCAAATCTGTCACTGAGAATAAGTTTTAAATTGCTGATCTCTCGTGTTATAAATTGGTCTGCGCATGAACAATGTGAATTTAGATTATAGGCAATGTATATACTCTCAACATATTTAATAGAAAAAAAACGGGGTCTTAAAAAGATTCAAAAAAAGGCAACAAAATTCGAAAAATTATAAAGTTTTGTTTACTTTCCTTTAAAAAAAAATTGTGCCGAACTCAGCATTTAGCTCTAAATGTTAACCGAAAACTGTTATACCCCTTTTAATTTGCCTCAAAAGTAATATATATAAATGAATGTTGTATTGTTGCAAACGTATTTTGGAGGGGAAGTGCACAATACAATTTTTAAATTTATCAATAGATTTTTTTTGAGGGTACATAGGTGGAAAATCTGCCATAAAACACTATGTGGGCGACTTGGCTAATGTCTTTTAAGCAGTTTCAATTTAAAATTTGCAATCCCAGCAAAAGAACCTGCTTTAACCGAGCACTCAACTTGTAGTGCTTATAAAAAGCGTTTTATCGTCCTCTAAAGGGCTACGCTAGGGATGCTTCCGGATACCAATAGGCCATAAGAGGTACATCAGCTTTTATTTGTTCTTAAGGACTCTTGTTTAATTCTGAAGAATCGATCTGATATACAGGATGTTTGCGACTTAATGTTGAATACTTTGGGATATGATTCGTGGACATATGCTAAGGAATGAATAGCAAGGGATTAACTCCAATTTTTACTTTCAGTTACCGAGGTTTTGGAGAAAGCAGTACCTTGGCGTAATAACTCCGTAAATATTTGCACCAGAAACTTCATGTAGGGCTCTGTTTTTATATTAAAAATATTTGTTGTAGCTCAATTTCAATTCTGATCAAATGCTGAGACCTTTTATTTATTTCTTTACTTGTTCCCGGCCGAATAGGTTAATTTTCTTCACACCATATTATGATTCCTTGATAAATCTTTATTCTCATACAGTTTGAAAAAGTCGTCATAATATTCTGCAAAAGTGTTTGATTTTTCTTGGCTGCCAGTTGAATTTTAGGTTCTCTTTTTTTATTTTGTTGCCTTCCAGAGCGAGTAGTTGATACTAGCATCATTTTTAACACTGCTGTGGTAAGTTTTCCTCTTTTCTGTAATGATTTCACATTTTTTGCGACGATATGAGTTTTGATTGATGTTGTGGGAGTTGCAGTCCAAGAAACGTAGTAAATATTTGGACAGCATTTTCTAGTTAATTTTCAATTTGAATAGCTTCTTTCTCTAGGTAGTTCAAATCGGTCAGCCTCAATTGTAACTAGTTTTGGGCTAGATTTTTCACATCTCAGCTTCAATTGGTTCAAGGCGCCTAGAATAGTGTTTTAAGAAAACGAAACCGAGACTATGGAAAGCATGTTCCGTTTTTTTTAAACCCTCTAAGCTGCACATCTGACTTAGAATGAAAATGCGCATTCAGTCTAAATTTTACTACATGGTTTTTTTTCTGATGATGGATGAAAAATCATCAATAAGACACTATGAGGACTCACTAAAAAACACCTCCCTTCAAAATAATGTATACTACAACTGAAATTCAGTTTCAATTTAAAATATTCAATCACATATGTCAGGAAACATCTCAGCGGAAGCACCGGCTTATACCAACAAGTAACATGCAGTTACATCTTGTAGTGCTAATTCAAAGCGTTTTATCCTTTGTAATCGACGCACAATTGCATTTTTGCAATTGCAGCGTCATTGCAATGGCCAGGAAGGCGAGTGCATTGTGTACGCGTGCAATTTCGTGTTTCATCTTCCACGGTAGTTATAACTAGATCGTGGTGAATATCGGCGTTTCCGAAATACCACGGCTCATTTACGATTTTTCTTCGAACTTAATTTTGGAAAGTCAATAAAAATGAGTTAACATTACTTGCTTTAGTACAACCACAAAGTCTTATACCATATGCCCACACAGGCTTTAGCACTTGATTATCTAAAATCAGCTTGTTTTGCATGCTGAGTTTTTTAAAATCTTCCAATCAGCATTTGATTACATCTTACGTATCTTCTTTACGTGCGATTTCCACTTGAATTTTGCGTCTAGTGTCATTCCCAAGTATTTAGTCTCGTTTGCGTACGGAATTTGTACCGATTCAATATAAATGGGTAGACTGCTTACATTTGTATGAGTGGATTTTGTCTCTTTGAGAAAAATACGCCAAGTGTTTTTCCACACGAATATTTTCTCGATAGCTCGTTGAAGGCTATTTGTCGCTGACTAAATTAAAAAGTTGTCTACAGCTAACATTGCCGTGTCCCCGTTTCTTGGGTTCTATCGCGAGTGTATAAAAGAAATAAAATTGGGCCAAAGAACACTTCCATGTGGAACTTCTGCCGTGATTTCGTTAAATTCGGAGTAATCGTTCCTTTGTTTAGTATGAAGAAGTCTTGCCGCTACATAAGAGCCTAGGATCTCGAAAAATTATTTTTGTAGAGCTTTTTTAAGTTAATATTTTAATCCCGTATGCCATACCTTATTAAAGGCCTGAGAGACGTCAAGAAAAATGCTGGAACAATTTTTGTGTTAATCTAGTTATTTTCAAGTTCGTTGGTTATTCTGTAAACTTTGAAGATTGTGACCTGTTCGTAATCGGAATTGGTGCTCCAGTAGTAGTCGACGTTCCTCAATATTTGGATGTGATCGCTTTAATATGAGTTTTTCAAATATCTTCGAAATTTTTGGTAAAAGTGTATAGACCAATAGGATTTTTTTCTTATTCTCCATTATTACCCCAGCTATCTTCTACTGTCAAAGAACGTACAATAGCCTCCGAAGCGTTAATGAGAAAAAAAAGCTTAATTAGTGTTTCCTGTTTTATTTAAGTTTTGTATTTCATGACAGTGTTCGACCTGCTGTACTTGTCTCATTTGATAATTGTCATATACCATGGTTGGAATAGCAGCTTCACCGTCAATTGGTTTAGACGTCTCTCCGAGATGTTCGGAAAATATTTGAATCCTTTCACCCAATTAACGTTATTTTTCCGGATGGGTGGCGCTTGCGTATTTGACTTGTTCATGCCTTTTATAGCTTTCCAAAGCGATGAGTTGGAAGTTTTGTCCACCGTTAGCCTGTCGAGATAGATAGAGATTTCACGATTTTTGAATATAATCTAATAACATTGAGGGAAACTACCTTATAAATCAATTAGTTATCAAAGTAGTTAAGTATGCTGATGTAGGCAGCGCAATAACAGAGTAGTTTTGCGGTGATACTTCACGAGTAAACACGAGTAAGTTTTTCTGGTAGTTTTTTTTCGTTTTTCTCTTCTTCCTTTACGAACCAATGTATACGTATTTATGTACATGACATATGATCAAATTTTGACCACCTTTAAGACAGAGGTTCGGTCTTCCTTGTCGTCTTAAACCTGGAGGCTGGAACTGTGTAAGAATTTTTCTTTCTTCCAGCTCATCTCATTGCATTGGAATCGTATAGCAGTACTGGCAATATAAGAGTTTTGGGTTTCGAGTCAGGAGATATACTTTCTAAGACTTCTTTATAAACATTAAATAATACCTCAGTCAAATTTTAAGCTTAAAATTTAAGCAAGGACGTTCACTTTATACTAAAATGTTTACAAAAATTAATTAAAGCAACCGCCCTTCATACATAATCATCGGAAGACGTTCGAAAATGTGTTTTGACAAAGTACAATAACATTATTAAATTATTCGCATCTAACACACACCTAACTAATAATTCATTCTTTATTACAAACACTGTGAACATAAAGATGTTCTAAAAATAACTTATATTTCTTTTGCCGAAACACAATATTGACCTCAGATACAGACTGGCATCGATTATTTTATTTGTTTATCTATCACAGCTTATCGATTGCAAATAGGAACAACCGAGTCGATCTATTTTTAGATATTGAGAATAATGCCAATGTGTTGTTATTGTGTTTGAATAAGTATATGTACAAGTGCGAATATTATGACCATCACACCTTAGGGGAAGAAATCAATAATTTGGTTAGAAGTACGAGTATGTACAACTGTATAGGCGTTAAGGATAAGGTGAATTTTTCAGGATAACACAGGTGAGAAAGCATACGTAAGAGGCAAACAAAGTTTAAGTAGCACTTTAAGATGTCGTTCGTCATTGAAGTGCACAGAGCACAAGTCTTCACTGTTGACAGAGATCTCATTAACGTGACTGTTAACTTAGGTACTTAATGAACATAAAATATGAATGCAAGGGTAAGGCTACGCTGATCTAAGAGTTAAAAAATCTAGTGTTTCCGCCTTAAAGATTTATAATCTCCCCAATACGGGTCTTCGCCATCATTAAAATACTTCTTAAATTAAATTAAGTGCACGACTGCAACACACGACACTTTTTCGATACTTGATGTGCATTTTTAATTTTAATTCCCAAATTTGTTTAAATTACTTTTTATTTTCTGTAAAACGGCTATAACAATTTTAATGTTATTTTGCACATTTGACATTGACACAAAAAAACAATATCGTTAAATCCGTTTTTGAGAAAACGAATTTAATTTAAATTTAAAAAAATCTTTATATGAAAAAAAATTTGAAAAAAATTATTTCAAAAATCGAAGTACGCAAATTTTTTAAACCTAATATCATAAAAAAAGATTAAATTTTTCCGAATTCCATTGGTAGTTTTTAAGAAATTGGCGATATTATAAATTAACGTTATTCGATTTTTTTGGCCAAAAACTCAGTATGCATATTCCGATATTTTTGTCCCCATCCCAAGTATCCTTAGAATAAGAAACGACAAATATCTGTCGCCCTTTTCCAGAAAAATAATGAATTTTGTATGGCAGGTAACGTTATTTCAAACGTTAGAGTAAAAAATAACCCAAAAACCTTATATACGAACTTTGAAGTAAATTCGTCCAATCGTTTCGTCATACGGCGCCCGGACAGACAGACAGACAACCTAAGAATCAGTTGGAATCTATGTCCTTAAGTGCACGAAAAGGTGTAGATTTAGATGTAACCCCACGTGTAACCCACAGATGTAACAATTTTTTTAAATGTCTCACATGCCAATTTTTATTGGGTCCTGAGGATAGCACCAAAACGGGTATATACCAATCTAAGTGTGGCGATGAAAAAACTACTCTGCTTCGCCGACTCATTGACCTTAACCTAAACATAAGCTCATAATAATGACTGGAAATGCTAAATGAATAAGAAAGGAGGAGTAACAGGACCGTAAGAAGGCGAATGTCTTATATGGCCTGCAACATAGGACATACTTACTTACTTAAGATGGCGCTACAAAACGTGGTGCTCCTGGGCCTTACTTAATATTCCCTCCAGCCGGCTCGACCCCTAACCTGCCATCAATTTCGCACGCCAAGCAGTTGAAGGTCTCCTTCTACCTTGTCGCTACATCGGAGATGATGTCTTACTTGGTGTCTCCTTCCCTCTGGTATGGCCTCGAAGACTACGCACCGGAGCATCAATGTTCATCCACTCTACACGGCCCGGCAATCTTAACCGCTGGATACGGATTTTTATAACTCGTTCTTGTATCTTCTTCGCCAAACATTGTTTGCTTGGTCAACGCATACAGGGCTCGTACCGACTGGGTACGAGTCCATGTTTGTGCACCATATAGCAGGACCGGTATGATGAGTATTTTGTGTAGCGTCTCCTTGGCTTTTCTCGATAGGGCTTTGTTCCTCAATTGCTTATTTAGCCTAAAGAAACAGCGATTAGCAAGAGTTATTCTACGTTTGATTTCCGCGCTGATGTTGTTTTCCGCGATTTACAGAAACGCCCAAAATACCAAGTTAGTTATAACTACCTCAAAGTTATACCTATTTATTGTCATGTTCTGACCAAGTCGGTGGTGGGATTCCACTTTTTTTATGAAATCATAGGGCTAGGAAATGTATTCGTATAAATTCCTTGGAGAAAGGAATCGGTTGAGCTATTAAAATTCTGAGCATGGGGTGGAGGAATGATATTAAATTCGCGGTCCATCGCATCTCGAAATTCGGAGTCACAAATTTCTAAGTAAACTAAGATGAAAAGAAATAATTGCGCAGCGGTTTTGCCTGCAGCACTAGTTACTGCAAAAGAAATCGATCTAATGATACGTATGTTTTGTCATCTTTTCATCTTCATAATAACAAGCAACAGCATTTCAGCTGCACAGTAACGTGAGTCATGAATTAACAACGCAAGACATAAAATAAAATTCCTCCTTCAGTTAGAAAAAAAACAAGTAAAATTCTCATATTTCATAGCTTGATCTTCTGACTGAAGGTTGGTTATCTCTTCAATGATATCTCCATTTGCATCCTGTCACATATCCTGTCTGTAAAAGAACAACAATCTCTTATTCATATTTTGAGCTTTGCCTGGAACAACAAACAATGCCACCGCAGTACCAGTGGTAGACAAAATCCATAAGTGTCATATAAACTTAAATTTAGAAGAAAAAGAAAATCCCACTGTACAAAAGGACAACGCCAAAGGCTACAATCTAAAATAAAAGGAAAAGGCCAAATGGATTTGAGGAATAAACGAATGAAATTTTTCTTCAGACATATATTTGGACACCACCACCACCAGCAGCAGCAGTAGCAGCAGCATGATATGAAAATAAAAAGGAGGAGCTAAGAAGAAATACAGTTGCAATCCGTCCCCCATACCCATTGTGCTTATAGAACAAAGATGATGATGCACAAGAATACCAGTGGCAGCAGTGCAAAACGTCCAGATGAACTTGGTTGACCGTATTCATACATAACCAGAAAAAAAGCAGAAGAATAGTATTTCTTCTTATTCCACGCCGGCACAAAGGATATCTCATAAACACTCCTATGCTTATCACATAAACTTGCAAGCGAAACATACCTACACCCAAACTCATATGTAGTAAAAATATAAATTTATAGCATCGGACTCGAGGAGATTGTGCAACAGAAGCTTCCATTTCAAACACACACACGCACCTATATATCCCTCGAAGAATAAGGACACAAAAACTCTTCAAGATGGTATGTTGCTCTTATGGGAGTTGAATCCCCGCTATCAGCCGCCCAAACACACACACACACCCAGTCGACTCTCGAACACTTGCTGACATAAATAACCCTCTCACACTTGTCAAAATTGCGGCTACGATTCGTTTAAATGCAAATTGAAAATTGTATTTCCCAGTATCGGTTTGTTGTGCAAGGAAAACTTTATTTTTGAATTTTCCTCTTGGGGCTTTTGCATTCTTCTTGGTCGTCGGTTGTTTTTTTTCTGTTGAACTGAAATCTCGAATGCTGGCCCGGTCTGGCCTTATTCTTGTTGTGCTGCTGGTACTCAGGCCGGCTTCTTCTGCTCAACTCATCCTTTCTAAACTGCCAAAGTTTGTTTACTTCAGTTTTGCCAGTTTTCACAGTGCCACATACACTTAGAGGGTTAAATCTAAAAAATAAGTACTTGGACGTGTGCACGGTTATTGTTGTTGTTGCATGCAACCCGCGCCTTTGGCTACTACTGGGATGCATCGCATCATAGTAGGTGCTCCTCTCATCCTCACTCTCATCTTTCTCAACTGATATCTGCACACATGACTGCGATTCTTGTTGTTCTCTTTTTGATTAAATTCAAATTCAATTTCAGCAAAAAGATACAGAAAAGGTATACGATGATAGTTTGCTTGCTGTGTTATGTGGCGGTTGGGTTGAGTTGAGTTGGATTGAGTCAAGGAGGACGATGACGACGACAACGACTGACTGAACGAATAAAACCTACGAAACACTTTGCAAAGCTATGAATCTTTGATTTTGTGTGTCAGTTTCGATCTGATGCTGAGATATGATATTGGCAATGACGTTTCCTATTGGTTCTGGCGTCGTAGTCGGTGGAGAGTGTGGTAAAATATGAAAAGGGAAACGTACCTACGCTCGTTTATGGAAAGTTTTTGTTACAAATATCGAAAAGTTCGCTAAATTAGATTCCAATTGGAAAATTAAATTTGACAGATATTTGCACTGCTGAGAAATATAAACTAGTTTTTCTCTGCGATTTGCTATTTGATTGAGCTATGCAATTCGAATGAAATGAAATTGAAAATGGAAAGAAATTAATTGATTTATTCATCGATACCAAGCAGTGCTACCTACCTACATTGTGCGTGTGGTGGGTTACTTAATATTAAATTTTGTACTGAGACGAATTGGAACATGCTTCTAGTTTAAAATGCTTAAACAACTGAAAACCAATGTTATAACGTTGCAAGTAGAAAACCGATTGTCTTAGTATGTTTAAGGGATATTCCATTACACGTAAGGAAATGTACGTGTTTTTTTCCCGGGGGATCTGCATTTTTAAAACACGAAGGAATAACCAAAATGATGTTGACATTTTCTTTCATCTTGACTCTTGTAATAGAGTTTGTCCTGACACTGCCCCCAACTGCTTATCGTAGATCGCTTATAATAAACGCTTTTGTTAGTTAGCTCATGAAATACGTCCCCTATAAAACCAAACATACTGTGTTAAGCAAAAAGTTCGTATTTCAATTTTCTTTTTTGATCTCGGCCCTCGCTATATTAAGCGGCTTAGCGTTATAGGTAACTACAGTGGGATTCAGTAAATTCATTAAAATTTTTTAATTAAAATAATGCTGCTTAGATTAGTAAAAAACATAAGGAAAGGCTACAGTCCGCTTGGGGCGAGCAGTATGATACCCTATCCATATCCCTATATGCCCCAAAGAAAAAAGCATTAAGAATATGATGTCTAGCATTTTATTTCATTCTATTAATTAAAAAAAAAGTTTTTGAAAAAAAAGGCCCCAAAAAATTTGGTGTGGCCAAAAACTTTGTATGGGCGATATGTTGGAAAAAATATTGGGTAAATATATTGTTAAACATTTTTTTTCGGTTTCAATGAAAATTTTCGAAGAAAACAGCATTTTAGTAAAAAACGCCCACAACTTTATATGACAAACTTATAAAGCAGGGCAGTGGCTACATATCTTGTGAAGGTTGTAACACTCTATCTCTCTAACTTTAGCTTTAAAACGATTTTTTCTAAATTGTGGGCGTGGCAGTGGGCGTATTCACTTTTACACTTAACTATTTCGGAGCCCTAGGGAATATGTGGTCCAAATTTCAGCTTCCTAGCTTAATTTTAAAGGCCTAAAAATTGCGTACGGACGGACGGGCGGACATTGCTAGATAGTCTTAGGAATTGGTCCTGAGCATAAATATATATACTTTTATTGGTCTACGACGAATACTAAGGGGTATTACAAATTATATGTCAAAATTAATATACCCTTAGGATAGGGTAAAAAAAATTAAACCAAAGTAAGTAAGTTTAGTAAGAACGAGAAAAACAATTGTTTGTGCCTTAGAAAGCACAATATGAAGTAATGTATATTACATTCTGATTTTTGGTGTTCGGTGTTTGTAAGGCCTTGAGATTTAGAAAAACCCTTTCTGAGGAATAAGTTCTGACAATTTCAGCAGAAATACCCAGCGGCAGGGAAGATGATATTGAAAGCGACGAGTGAGAAGAAGATAAGGCGTGGAAAAGTGCGGGAGATATTTTCGAGGAGCAATTGCTAGGAACACTAATTTGAGCTGACGATTTTGAAGTGTGAAAAGTTCTAATATCTGGCACATATGACCAACAGAAAAGCAACCACGGATGACAACATCAATCATAAATCATATAAGTGACAGAAGTTAGGTTAGGTTAAATAAGGATGCGGTGAAAACGAAATCATCACACACCACTAGGCACTAAAATGGTCCCATCGAGATCCCTGGCGAACCAGCTGAATTCACAATTAAAAAGGCAGGAAAACCTTAACAATTTCTCTGTTAAGGCAACAAATTTTCCTGCAGAAACCTAGAATACCTTGAACCTAGAAGGCTATGGGTTTCACATAAGTATTTCCTTCATTTTTCTTCAGCTACGCGCTATTGTCTCATAATTACAAAGTATATGTGTTACGTCTTGAACAGCATGCAAATATCTGCATGTATTCGATAAACCAAGCTTCTGAGCGTTTTTCCGCAGTACACAACGCTCTGTCAGAATTCCCACTATTGAGCTAAGCTTATCCCTGCTAATTTTAGTTCTTTTTTTATTGAAAAGTTGCCATAGAGCCTTAAATACCATGAGTCCCTCATGACTGACTTGCCCAACTTAGATTGCCAGACCTGATGATGTTTTCCTTAATTTTGCCCTTAATATGTAGAGGATCTTGCAAATCACTATTAACGAGTAGCCCTTCTATTTTTGCATGCTCATCCGCCTGCTCATTTCCCTCAATACCGCAGTGTCCTGGCAACCAGCACAGTGTAACTTGGTTCTGACTGCATATTGCCTTAAGCATTGTGCGATAGCTCCTGTAGCAGAATTGATATTGGTTGATTCCATTGCCTTGAGTGCGGCTTGACTTGGATGGCGATATTCCTTTCAAAAACCAATCTCATTAGCTCATAGCTCAAAGGAAACTACTTGTGTCCGGTAGTCGTATAGATACTCTCAGCTCTGGATCTTCTTTTTACTGTCACAACCATCAGTAAAAATCGCAATATCGTTCGATCTGATTATTCGTTTCGCTGCCAATCTTTCCTGTCCGAATAATTTTACATCATACGGAATATCGAAGTCAACCAAGGAAAACTCTGCCATATTCTGTGAGCGAAAAAAGACCCCTAAGCTGAAACTTACGCTTTATACCGCAGTTATACATATTGTACGTATAGATCATATCGCTGTTAAATGTACAAAAAATTTAAGGAAAAATTGACAGCAGTTGAGATGAAGATGCTTCGCATGACAGCTTGATGAATAAGAATGAGAACTTCAAAAATCCGATAAAGCCTTCATATTTATAAAAGAACTCATCTCAAAAAAAAAATGGAGCACGACCGGCTCAGTTAGTATGCTTTGATGAAATGGTGTTGATTGGCAATGCCGTTTTGACAAGGTTCGTAATCCTTCATATGAGTATTTTTAACTTTCTCGTGTATCCTAAAGAGAAATTTATTGCGATCGTGTGGAAATTTCGAACTCAAACTGAGTATGAGGTATGATGTTAAGACTATAGAGAAGTCCAATGCCGTCTTCAGTCTGTCTGTCTGTCCGCGATCTGTTTGGTGAAACGGTTACCAACATTTTTCATAATCAGGTATCACTGATCGACTCAAAAATGTTTTCAAGGATTTTGGTTTGTTTTTGTACTTTGGTTATACTGCATAATCAGTTTTATTTTAAAAAAATTTCGAATAACTGTTATTTATAAAACCGACAATGTATCAAAAACTAATAAAGGATATTCCAAAAAATTTAAAATTTACTTTGTTTTTCACATTAACGATTTCCTTAAATTTTAATTAAATTCGTTTTTTCAAAAATGGTTGAAACAATTTTGATAAATTTTTGTATTTTGAACAATTATATTAAATATGTCCAATGTGCAGGATTACATCAAAATATTTAGAGCCGTTTTTGAAAAGTTTAAAATTAAATTTTTGAGTTGCATACTTTTTGTATGTTATTTAAATCCTTTGATGTGAGCCCGAGCCCTGTTGATTTGAGATCATTATATAGCTTTGCATCTCCCACTATAAATTACATTTTGCTAAAACTGTGGTCAGAAAAATATATTTAAATTTGCGATACTTTTGCATTGCAAAGCATAAAACGAAAACTTGGTGGGCAATCACATTTGATTATAGTGAATGGAGGAGAATTTAAACCCGCGAACTTTATAGGCTATACCAAAAGTTGCTCTAATAAGGCACATGGACAAAAGTGTTGAAGAAAAGTAATACCCAAACTGTGTTTGAAAGCCCATCGAGAATCCCAGGATTGTACATAAGGAAAGGCTGAGACTTTTCAGGTTGGGAGTCTTTTCAATGAAAATTAGTAGTAAATTTGCCCCTAAAATGTTAAAAATTACGTTTCAAACACTCCTAACACTCCGCTAACTACTTCAGTTGCAACTCATGACGAATATTCATGTTGCTTTGAGGAACTTGTTCGAGCCAATACTACTCAAAAGGACCTTGTACAATCGTTTGACAGATATAACGCAAATATATGCCAATTCATCACTATTTGAATGCAGTCAAACAAAACTCTTAATCGCGAGTATATAATAAGCACCATATAATTCCCGATTGACTTCTCCTCCCATTTCAACCTTTATTTCGACTCAGTTATACAGAAAAACAAGTTACAAGGCAAAATGCGCATTCAAAAGGGCAATCTTGTTCAAGTCCGCTTATAGAAAAAAAACATTTCTGCTTATAGCCACTTCATATAGGTTGTTTGTGGATGGAACCTTTGCAGTAAAAGCAAATTAATATACTCAAACGTACTGCTCTTACCTCAAACATAACTTAAAAGCCAAAAATTAATTGCGTTTATATGAAATTCTTCTACCGAAAAATATACCAACTCACTCCTCCAATTATAGAAAATAAAAATAAAAATAAAAATAAATAAAAAGCCAAATAAAAGTGGGTAAAGTAAAATCACTTCAGAACCCTACTGCGACGATTCCACCCACTTACCCGGATCCCGCATGCACCAAGGGGAAAACTTTATGCAAATTTAAATTAACTTCCCTCCACCATAAGTACTTAAGTATAAGCTAGTTAATATGAATGTATGACGGGAAATAGGAGGCGTGTGTGCATGTCGTCATCTGCCCGAATGTGAGAATGCATGCATTCGGCTCATAATATGCATCTAATATTTTTCGATGGTTTAAGTTTTCTCTTTCCTTTTTATACCCTATCCTAAGGGTATATTAATTTTGACACATAGTTTGTAACACCCCTTAATATTCGTCGTAGACCCATAAAAGTATATATATTTATGATCAGGACCAAATCCTAAGACTATTTAGCAATGTCCGTCCGTCCGTCCGTCCGTCCGTCCGTCCGTATCAACTTTTGAGGCCTTTAAAGTTATGCTAGGAAGCTGAAATTTGGAGCATATACTCCCTAGGGTCCCGAAATGGTAATGTGTTAAAAGTTGTTAAATCCGCCCACTGCCACGCCCACAATTTAGAAAAAACCATTTTAAGGCTTAAGTTAGAGAGATAAAGTTTTAAAACCTTCACAAGATATGTAGGTACTGCCTACCTTTATAAATTTGTCATATAAAGTTTTTTGCCACGCCTACTTTTTGTGGGCGTTTTTCACTAAAATGCTGTTTTCTTTGAAAATTTTCATAGAAATCGAAAAAAAATGGTTAACAATATATTTAGCCAATATTTTTCCCAATATATCGCCCATACAAAGTTTTTGGCCGCGCCCACTTTTTGGGGGCGTTTTTTCAAAAAAATATTTTTTTTTCTATAAATTTTATAGAATGAAATAAAATGCTATCTATCATCTTCCTTATGAATTTTTTCTTTGGGGTACATAGGGATAAGGATAGGGTATCATACTGTTCGCCCCAAGCGGACTGTAGCCTTTCCTTATGTTTTTGGGTTAAAAATCGGAGTACAGTTCGTTCCCCATATAAAGAGACAGAGGGAGAAATTGGAAAGGAAGGCTTTGAGACTTGGAAATAAATTTTATGCCCGCCAATAGCGATGAGGAATTTTTGGTAGGTTTTGCATTTTCTAAGTAGTTTTTGGGTGGCAAATATTCAAATAATGGAGAGGCCGAGTTAGTGCCGCGCGTGGTCTTATGTGTGCAATTTATTTTTTTTTTAGTACGAATGAGTGGGTAGCTAGCGACCCGAATGTATTTTTTTTCTAGTTAACTGAGTTGTAAAACGTAAAAAGTAAAAACAAGAAAAATATTGAGGGTGGCAGGGGAGTTTCTGCAGTTAATATTTATTATAGCTATTTGGAGTGGAAATAAGGTTCTAATTAGGTGCTCGAAAAACCATCAAGGCGACTAATAATTTTTATTTGCCAACTCAAACAGGTCCTAATCTCTGGAGAAAATATACCAATGTTTGTTTTTGATTGAGGGTAGGCTTCATTTTTTATGGCGTTGATGTAGTGTAGCGAATACAAAGTCGCTATATCAGCTTTAGCGGTTGCGAATCAAAGGATCTTTGATTGTAATGTTGGCTGGGGGCGGGTTTTAAGAACTGCCAGAAGCAATTGTTTTTCATAGAAGTATTGAATTGAATTCGTAGGTCTAACGTGAACGAAAAGTAAAGGCATATGAGTTGCAACCTTTTATCGATCCCGTTTTTCATTTGAAATCTTAAGAAGAAATGAGTGACGTTGCGGTAATTCTTCGTCATTTATCAAACTTACAGTTCGTTTCAGCCTTCCTTGCCATTTTCGTTCGACAGATTGATGGACACTGATTGGCCAATCACACTTCATTTGCTTTCGTTTGACTCGGTTCGTATTCCTACAGCGAGGATTAATTTTGGAGCTTGTATTGCCTGCTTCTTTGTCTAGTGGGGGCATTTCCAGTTGCCTTCCAATAGTTTGAGCGTTTAGGAATTAGCAAAACTAGATCAAGAGAACTATACCTTCTGATTGTTCTGATTTGAATATAAAGGGTGATTTTTAGATATTGGTTTTTCGAATAGAGATAAAACAGACATTTTGTGGTCAAATCTGGCAACTCTAATGTCATTTATGTTTAGTTTGGTTTGCCATTTCATCATGCTTGGTGTTCATTTAAGCGACCTATAGTTTACCAGGGAGTTGCCAGACATCCCGGCATGGATCTCATATACGTCATTCTGTGGAAGGACGGCCTCAGCATTTCAGTTGCGTGTTAACCAAAATGATAATATCATTATATAGTTGTGCCCGCATTCATAATTTCACTTATATCTTTTGTAACAGTTTTTGGCAGCCAAACTGTGACAACAGGTAGTTAGAGGTACCACTATCTCTGAGGTACAATTCGCTCTGATCTGTTCAGAATTAGTGCTTTAACGGCCTCTGTCAATTTGTCTGACTATGTAAAGCAGCTTCCACAGACCTGTCTTAGTTTGAGTTTGCTATGCCTTAAACAGATCTTTCATCACACTTTACTGTACTAAAATTGAAGATGAACATGAGTCTAAGCCGCTTAGATGCTCGAGGTTCCCCCTCTTAGTTACGGCCTTTCTTTACAACGTTGATTCTCCAAGGTGGGATCAAAGATTCCCCAGGCTAGAGCGTTTTGGTAAACACTGCAGACTTTTATGTCCTCAACATTTTAACCGAAATACACTTTAAAATTTTATTCGATTTAATTTTTCCTTCGAAACAGTAACCCAGTCAGTTCATGGAAGTTAGATTTCGATGGGAGACCACTCGGGATATTTTTTTATATCGATCTGGGATTCCTGTTTATATTTTCAGACCTTTTCGGTTTAAGAGCATCTTATGCAAATATTATCACGTTGTTGACGATATGATTAAAGTTTAAGCCTCCTTCAGCCCTTCTTAGTGACTATATACACGATTCTAGGATTCCAATCAGCCACTTGTTTGCTGTCTGGCGTCGATCTTAACCGAAACTATCGATTCCATTGCAAAGAAACTGTATCTAGTCCAGATCCTTGCCGTTACGATTTCTCTTGCACTTTAGGAGGTGAGGTGGAGACACAACGTCTGATTATATTTGTCGAAGGCAATACAAAACCATTAAAAATTAATACTTGCGTAGCTCTGTATTCGTTTTCGCAGTTGATTATGTTTGCTTACGGATTCACACCCAATTACGAGCAATTACGACGATCTGAAGGCAATTGGAGGATTTGTCACATGCTACCCTTGACATACCAATAACGTACACGTTTGAGTTGCGGGGTCCGCCAGACAGTGAAGATTTATTCATTCTTCCAGCTGAGTAAATTTTGCCTACCGGAGATGAGACGTTTGCAGCTTTTCGGAAAATCACCGAAGAAGCCAATGCAAGCCGTTACTACAAGTACGTAAATGGAGTTTTGGATATTTTTAATATTTTTTTTGATAAAATTTTGTAACAGAAAGCTCCTAATCGTCTACTGAATTTTTCCATGTGACAACTAAAGAAAAGGTTAAGAACTGATTTGATGTCCTCTGACCACAAACAATCTGATGCAAATACAAATTAAATAAAGCAGCTAAAAATTGTTTAAAAAAATATCTTAAGGCTCTCTTTAATCAAGTCTTACAAGAAATGCAAACCAAAAATCCTTATGGTAACTCCTTTAAAAAACTCCCTGCCTATTCGCTGTAACTTGAAGAATATAAAAAAAAAGTATCCGCCTAGTTAAGCCGCCCTCTTCTTTTACAGGAAACACATTCGTACTTTGATTGCGGTGGCAGATAGACATTTCGTACGGAACGGAACTGAAAACCAAAAATAGTGGGTCTGATTAATGATGGTCCCTTTATCATTTAACTATCTTCTTAGATAGCTCCTGCACCACATTCACATAAGGATCCCATATTTTTTTGTTTTCTTCGCTCCCATCTATCCATTTGCCTATCCTTTTCAGTATTTGTGTTTTTTTTTTCTTTTTTTTTTTGTTCGCTCAAAAAGACTGATGATAATCGAAATCAGTAGAAAGAACATTTAGTCAGGCATGCAATTAATCAAGTACCATTGCTACTAGAGAGATACCACAGCGCGCCCGCTAACCCAGCCACTACTAGCTACCACTCCCAATCTTCAGTGAAAAAAAACACACACTTCAAGATACTATTATACTCGAAGTGTGTTCCTCTTCAAAGTATGGTAGAAGGCAAATTGAACAAGTTACTGGCGCTGCTGCCTACTATAACGCTTAGGTCAGCAGAAGTAGAGTAGTAGGTACCAGCCAGAGGCTGCTGATTTAAGCGGAGACCATGGCGGTGCTATTGGCAAACCTTTAAAGGAAGCATAGAGATAATCTTGGGCAGTTTTTGAATTTCGTTTTCATTTTCATTTTCATTTCCATGTACGATGGATACCCATCTACTCTTCCTCAACGGAAGTAAATCCAATTTCTGTTTCTTTCTCGTTCTTTCGTTTTTCCGTTTGTGTGTTGCTCTGGCCTCGGAAAAGTCACATAAAGAGTCGAAGTTAAAGTGGGTGGACAGCAAGTTAAGAGGGTGAACCAAGAACAAAGAACCACATCCCTGCCTACATACATCTATGTACGGTTTTTTTTTACTATTTTCATTCTATTTTGTTGATTATGGCATAAATAGAGAGTTTGCGGTTTATTTTAATTCGTTCGTTTTAGTTTGGGTATATTTTTTTTGTCGACATCTCGTTTGCTGCTGACCGTTGTTACAACGGAAACAGTTAGGACCATGAACGAAGGCTGTGCTGCATGCATTCTGGGCTTCCGTTTTAATTGAATTTCAAATAGAGTTAATAGATTCGCTTAGAATGTTGCAAGAGGGCAAACTCAAATGCATTTATAAAAAGAAGAGAAGAAAAATGTCGAAACAAGAAAGGAAATACTATGAGGAAGATTTTATTGGCGATTTTTCAAAAGCTCCTTCTGTTTCCTTTTTCGGCTTTTACATGCAATATACAATTTTTGCCCACAATCTGGATTTGATTTTTTTCTGGTTTTGTTGTACGGCTTTGTTTGGAATATTGTTTAGCTAGCTGTTTCTTTTTTCCACCGTATTTATTTTGTGCAAATCCTAATTGCATATTCAAAGTGGAATGCGGTTGAGATGCGGTATGCAACATTGGGTGAATCTTTGTTTTTATTTGTGGAAGCCTTTTAAGGAAGGTGAAATAAATTTTTTCTCGGATCTTTTAAGCCAAATGAGTTTAGCTTTTGCAGATTCAAATCTGACTAAATTGGTGATTTGGATTTTGGAATAAGGTTGGTGGATTTGCATGAACATGAAAAGGAAAAGTATGGAAATAGGTGGAAGGGAAATTAAGTGAATTATTTGCGGCAGTTTTAGATTGATTTGCCCGATACTGTCATCAGTGTTTCTGTCAAAGACGAACGTTCCTATTTGAGATTGGGTCATGTTCGGTTAAGTAGCCATGCCACTCTAATAGGCCCAATGAGAATTCTGTGAGAACTAACAAACTCACAGTTTTGTATACAAGCAATGCAGACTTTGCTTTAATATACTCACACCAATGAGTTAAGGTACCTCTCACTTTGCGTTTATTCATTTTCGTTAAGTTCCAAGTGGTCTATTTTTTTTTATATACATGCATAGCCTTATGAATGTCAATACTCATTGGCGTTTATACTTCTGGGTTACTCGACATTGTCTAGCCATAGCGATGAATGTAGAAACTACTAAAGGTTAGATTAAAAGGCATCAGAAAGTTCATAAAAACAAAGCTTCCAAGTGTTGTGTTAGTTGTATGACAGATTCCTTGGCAGTGACAGAGAAAGGAATGTTTTACTTAGTTTCTCATCACCACAGTCACTTCAGTCTTCAACCTTAGTATTTGCTTCTATTGAGTAACCAAAATATGAGGCTTTAACGGCCTTTAGGGGGCCTAAGGCCTAGCTTCTCCAAATACTGGGCTTATGCATATATATTGTTAGCACGATTTGAAGGGATCTGTTTTGGACGACATATTTTCTTACTCTTGGATATTGGTCAGCCTTTTCCTTAATCTTTGTCCTCCATTGTGAGGGCTCTTTGAAAGTTATGAACAGCAAAAGTGCCTACCAACTACTACTTGGTTACAGCAGAAGTTTGTTGCTCCAACTCGCATGATAAGACATTAACAGCTTCTTTTCATTTGAACTTTATTCTCCACACTCATTTACTCCAATCAGGTAATTCTTCAACTGTACTTCCTCAAAGGTAGGTGGAACATTTTCCATGAAATATTATGAAGACGCTTCCTCACTTAAAAAACTTTTTCCTTTATAATAGTTTACAGCACTTTATTAGAGAAATGTTGCAATCTTTTTTTTTATAAAACTCCAAACCGTACTTCCGAGCCCACATATAAACTTGTTCTACAAGCTGAGTTAAGTAAATGCATCCAATGCAATTGACGTTTACGTGCTCTTTCCATTTTCTTGTTAACTTGTTGTTTTTTATTTAAGTTTAGCACCGAATCTTATTCCTAATCTAAGCTGTGCCCGCGGCTCCGGTTGCTTCCTACCCTAAAGGAAAGTCTTCTATACCAGAAGATAGTGCTGAAAAAAATCCGTTTACTAATCCCTCTTATCAAACCTATACTATTTCTAAAGGTTTTGTTTTTAACATATGGGTTGATAAGCACTGCGATCTACGAGTGTTTAATAAGTGTTCTGGTCTGGCGACAATCCTAGGTCTCGAATGAACGATTCATAGACGCGAATTGCTGAATGAAGAGAAAGAGTAAACTATTTCCGGGCTATTCTTTTTCTTTTTGCCATTTAACTCTTCATGGCTGAAGGTCGTCGGCGCTCTTAGTGATATTAATAAAAAATCTATAGCAAATAAATAAAGTTGATTTTGAATTGTATTACTTATCAAAGTGTAAAGATTTATTTCACGCGTTAGCATTTTGTGCATCGCACTGAAAAGATTGTTGAGTCCGATGATTTGGAAATATCCTGAAGTTCGGCGAGCCCTTTGTTGAAGAATTTAAGCCCCTTTAGGATGATAAAAATGCATTGTTGACTTACATTTACTTTACTTTACTTTTGGTGGCGCTTACAGTTTGGAGGTGGACCACGGCCTCAACCAACAAGTCAACGCAGTCCCACGGGAGCTGCCTCTAGTTACGCGCACGAAGTCGGGTCATTCTCCAATTCAGCAACCCATATAAGGTGGGGTCTTCCTCTGCTACGTTGTCCTTCGAAGACTCGTCGGGCTGATGCGTTGTTGTCCATACGCTCCACGTGAAAGCCATTGTATTTTCAGCTTTTAGACCAAGTCAGCTTCGCTGTATAGCCCGTATGGCTGGACCGAATATAACCCAAAAAATCATTCTCTCAAAGCATTCCAGAAGGTTTTCATCCACTTTTGACAAGGTTATGCTTCTGCACCATAAAGCAGGACCGGGATGATTAAGGTCTTATATAATATCTCCTTGGTTCTAGGACAGAGGGCTTTAATTCTTAGATGCGTTTTTAGGACAGCGACTGTAAATAGTGATCCTTCGCTTGATCTCTACGCCGGTTTCATTTTGCGAAGTGACAGTGGAGCCCGCGTAGGCAAACTCTTAACTACTTCCAAGTTATATTAATCCATCGTGACGTTTTGTCGGAGTCCGCGTTGTTGAGAGTCCTTTCTCGTTCACAGCATATACTTCAATTCAGAATATTTTAAGCCATAGTTCCATAATCTTATCAATGTAGTTAGCTATTATTAGGATGTGGACTTATGACTCTGCTTTAACAATAATTTAAATGAATTTGGCCTCAATTATTTCTTGTCATATTGACCTTTTCCGGGCTTAACAACTCATATAACTTAGGTTACCTTCTCTGCTGTTTAACATACAATAATCTAAACGACTTATATTTTTCTAAATGCGTTAAACAAACTCTATATATAAATTTACATTTAAAGGCCTGTCACCGAGTCACTATAACAATTATATTCACGACAATTTGCATTTGAAATTTTCCATCAGCTAACTCAGCCTTTGACCTCGTTTCTATAAATGGCTGCGACAAGAAATAAATACCAACGCATGGATTAAGCAGCTCTCTTCAGTTATATGATTTAGAATAACATTTCATGACGACCATCTGTTATTTAATTTTCCTAAAAGCGAAGCGGTATCCTGCTCTTGCCTGGGCTGCCAGCAGCATCGCATCGGTACACCAAAGCGCGCAACATGTATCTATCCATCCTGGTCGACGACGCTTGAGCGTAAATCTTCATAAGAAATAAATGAGTTCGTCGTTGAAATATTTATATCCAAAATGAGAAATGGCAATGAGTTAAGCGTATCGTATACTGTACACATCTGTATGTATGTATTTCCTTTTTTTACTGTACAATTGGTGAAAGGACAGCCATCACCATCAACGGCGGACTGAAAGGACCTTTGTTTCAATTTCAACTCGATTCCTGTTGAGGAAGTATATGTCGTTTGATATTCTTAATTATTTAACATTCAAAAAGAGAAAAACCTTTAATTTTTTTAGTTTGTAAATTCTCTGCAGTGCAATTTGTTGTGTGAAGCAGAGTTGCCAAGTGTAGTTGTGTTGGATCTTTGGGGAATTATGGTCAAGGTGTAGGAATTTTGTTATTTATTTTTGAAGGTGACTACTAACTTATTACTTAGAAATTTTATAATCGATCCATAGTAGCTAGGCACAGGCAATCTCAGTTGAAAAGCTGACATACAATAAGTAGCCGCCTGCCTGACACTCAAAATCAGCATATAGAATCTTGTTCGCCCAACTCTAGAGTATAAATTTAAAAAAAATATTTAGAAAGCATATTTAAAGCTTCCTACAAGCTACTTCGCGTCAGTTTCAAAGACATTTCTTTCCTAAAAATGATGCACTAAAAATGTTGACCTGCTTTAAAGTTCTTCGCAGTCTTTTGCAAACAAAATCCATTCTCTTCGCTTGGGGTCTATCAGCACTTCTAATCCAAACATATCACAAGTACCTCATTAACCCTGTTGTAACTTGTTGTCACTTTTTTATACAATCAATTGTCAGCGCCTGCCTTTTTAAAACACGACTTGATAGTTGCTACAATTAAATAATAGGGCGTTATTCAGGTGAATTGACAAAATGTTTATTTTATGACCTCTGCCAGTGATCAAGTTGATTTTCTGCAAAATTCCGTACATCATCGTACATCAACTAGCTTACAAACGGTGGAAACAATATTTGTATATAATTGGGGGAAGCTATAGAAGCGCGTATTTTCTACCTGCAAAAACTTTGTGGAAAAATATACGAGAGCTTGGGGTTGCTCGGCAAAAGGTGACAGTCAATGAAACAATAAACCCAGATTTATTAAATTCTGAATTCGGCAAAGTCCAAAGTTGGTAGCCCCAAGTTGGCGAAACCTCACAGCTGTTTCTCTCGTTTACCCTGAAATAAATGACTAGGTACTTCTAATGCAAATAAAGTCTAAGGATATTTAATCACTCATATTAAATACTCCCACACTTTATAAAAACAATGTTGACTTGCATTATTCTGCCGTTACACTTTATTTAACACAATTATCATGCCATCTTCTTTTTCTTCTTCATAGAAGGCTGCTAAAGTCTTACTGATTATCCCATTGTCCAATAGTCAGGTTTTAGGGGAAACCATAGTTGTGCTTCTGTATTTTAGAAATAACGGATGAGCTAAGCATTTGACACTGTCAATAATGGAATTCTTTTTTTTTTTAAATTGTAACGAAGTTTTGGTAACTCTGCAGCTAACTTGATTTTTTCATATTTGAGTAAACGAAGTCAAGCTGTTTCAGTTGGTGAAAACACCACCCAGTTCTTAAAACTAATGTCAGGAGTACCACAGGGCTCAATTCATGGGTCATTGCAGTTTGCGATGTTTATTAAAGATCTCCCGCAAGTAATACGGTGAATTTGTACATCGCTGCCGATGTCAATTCAACGTGTATTGCCCATTCAATTTACATTGCAGCCCGAATATGGCTAACTTTCTAGGGTTAACTCCCTAGACATCTTACTGTTGAAAATTGACCTTTAATATCCTATGTCCTACAAGATTTGTCCACCTTAGGTTGGCAGACTCAATTGTTTTTTCTCAATAGTGCCCCTTGCTATGTAGGGAAGGGGTTCTATGTCTGCAACATCACTTTTAACGAAAAGCAAACCTACTTTTGCAAGCGGAATCACTAGAACTTGAAATCGGCTTAGACTGACAAGAAGTTAGTTTGGAAAAACCATTCTATTAGAATTGATGGCAAGGACAAGTACAAGCACTCTTCAACAGACAACTAAGTCCTTAAGATGTGTACCATGGCTATAAGTGTTCTTAACAGACAAACCTAAATGCTTTGACCGACATCATAAAGCACAAAATATTTATTATAAATATGATAAGATATATGATTTATAAGTTACATCATGAAATTTTTTTGTTTGACCCATAATGGAGGAAAAGTGGAGAAGATTATGTTTGCTAAGAACATTCTTGCATTATTTAATGCATTATTTTATAATTTTACTTCTACACAATTTTGCTTAACTAAAAGGATAAGGAAGTCTTATCTGATGGTAGTCAGGGCTAAATTAGACCAGCAATTTGGGTCCACTGTATCCATTTAAGTACCTTCCTTGGACAAAAACACTTGAAAATAAGAAAAAATAAACCGCTGTTGGAGGCTCAAAGTGTCGATTTTTTAGAATCGGCATGATTTGTACACAAATCTAAGAAGGTCTTGTAGCTCTACTTTGGCTTACATCCTCCAGCTCATCGTAGCAGTATCTGCCGAGGTCCATATACCTTATGCTATTTATGGTTAGACATTCGCGTAACAGATGACGAACAGGATGAATTTCTTCAACGTTCTTGCAGATTCTGGAGTAGTCGTTGTGCATTAATCTGCATGTTGACCATGTTGTCATAGCCGTTTTGTATGCCTGCACCTATCGATTTGTATACAGCATAGATTGGATCTACAGAAGGACTCACTTTCGATTTTTCATGCAATAAAACTAAGCGGTGCTCTTATTGATTCAAGTGCCAGTGATGAGTTTATCTCTAACCCCGATCTCGCAAACTTGTCCACTTCCTCATTTCCCGGGATATGGGTGTTGCCTGGGAAGCAGCACAGTCTTGTTAGATTAGATGAGACTCTGTGCAACTGACATTGGTTTTCCTTAGAGAGGACACCGGTATTGGTGCCGACGCTTCTGTTGTAGATTCGATCTATGATTCTAACGATTCCTTATAGGTCATCTATTCAATTTTGCAGGGTTTCCATCTAGATCTTGAGCTTCTAACGATCGGGCAGGATTCTGCAAAGGTACTGGAATGTATCGTTGACTTCTCGTTCGTTAGTGAGATCTCTCTCTCTGAACTTCTCTCAATACGAGGATTAACGAGTATGCTCACCGAGAAAATAAAAGCAAGCTTTGAGCTATGTAAACTATAAATCCAAATGGAAATGATGCGCAAAAGCAGTAACCTGTCTTGCTACGACTTTTAGGCTAACGTATGATTAAAAGTTGGGTGAACACCAATAAGAACCCCCCCTTGAGACGTTTGTGTCGATTAAATGATGTCCCAAGTATTCTTCGCGGAAAGCCTTTCAAATTACACATCTCTCACGGATCATTCACAAATCAAAAAAAAAAAAAAATAGGAAAATAATCTACAAAGGACTAAAATTGCAAAACATACTCCCTGCATTTTCCCCCACCCATTCAGATAGAAACATGGACTCCTGTCTACCCAATCTCATTTGTGTTCCGCGCGCAAATCAAATGTCAGGTGTGCGGGAAAATGTAAACCTCGTGCACTTCGTTTGGTGTTCATTCGACTGTTGCTCCTCTTTTGTCGTTTGGTTAAAATGGTACACCATTCTAATTACAATTCCCTGTGTATTTCTGTGTGAGTGTGCTGCGTGCATGTTTGACTCCTTGCTGGTTATCTTTGGTTGAAACAGAAATCTGTTTTATTATTGTCGTTCTTTTTTTGTTTTTGTAATTTTTATCTGCACAAACTATTCTGGCGCAACAACCTGACACTCAATGTAAACCTCGTTGGTGGAGTCTCGTGCTTACCTTTCTCACTCTTGCTGTATGTACTCTATCTACTCTTATGGTGTATCATGGAAGCCGCAACAATTTTATTGCAACGAAGTACAAACAGTTCAGTCCGATACATTTGCGAAGCGCATCTATTCGTTGTGCTGGGCTGGTGTGTGTCTACATTCTACCAACACCACAACGACCACCACTGCCATCTATTTCCATAAATCCGTGAGGTTTTTAATTACAGTGCAAAAATCCCTCAGTAAATATAAACATGTAAAATTCCAGGACGAAAGAACGAACAAGATCCTTTGGTTGTTTTTACAGATTTCTTTGCATTTGTTGTGTTACTGTTGTGCAGCTAGCTAGCTGGCTAGCTGGTGTAGTTTCTCTGTAGTTTCTCTGTTGTTGTTATTGTTAGTGTCGGGTTGGTGGTTTCGCTTTTCGCAGTACTAGGTATTTGTAATATGAAAGGAAAATCTCTACTCTTTTTCTATTTTGCATTTTGTTCTCATTTTGTCTTACTTGCAAATTGGAGGCACAATATCATATCTACCTATGTGTCTTATGCATGAGAGCATGAGTATCCTTTTCAATAGTCGTACAGGTGTACCGGTGTACGGCCACGCCACCCGTATGGTGCTGTCCTTGGGGTAGGTCAGAATTAAGGATAATTGAGCTGTAGATACGTTTAATGTTTCAATGGTAGCTTTCATTAATTTGCGAGAATGTAGAGAGAGCAGGAATTTCGCTGGCAATTTTCAGTTATGGCAAACATATTTTGTTTCCCATTTTGGCGAATTGAAATAATTACAAGGATTTTGGAGAGCTTTTAATTATGACATACAATATGGCGAACAAAATGATAGTAGGTACCTACTGCCCGGAAACCAGACAAAGTATTGCGGTTTATAAGAAAATATTTGCCTTGGGTTGGTATTTGTGGATCGAAAAATTTGTTTACATAGCTCAACTGAATTTAATAGGATACTCGTAGAAATAGAGAACATGAGTTCGGTGCGGGAAGTATTGACCGTTGTATAACTTGGAAAGGGAAATATTTTTTTTTTTTGATTTTAGTGATTGAAGTGGTATCAGGTAATAAACTGGGATTCACAGGGTTTTATTGGGGAGTCATGGCGGACACAACTATGCAAAAGAACGAGTTTGCATTAGTTGGAACACCGGAACACATGATAACTGAGAAGTGCAATCAATTGAAAGGTCGCTGAAGATGCGATATTCGCATGTTCAACCAAAGCTAAAATTATTAAAGTTTCAAATAGAAGCTAGAAAACATGAGCATCAGAATGGTGGCGATTTTCAGTCAGCGATAAGTATTAGAAAAGTACGTTTCCGCTGACTGTTCATCAGCGCTGACTTCAATTCCACTGGTGGCGCAATGAGCGATTTGACCGAAATAATTTTAAAAAAACTTTCTATCCACAGCCCAACGCTGAGTGGAGAGCTGACGATATCTACATTTAAATTCAATAAAGCTATTGAGCTTAAGTTCCGCGCACAGTAAAGAGAGAAAGCGACGTTCATAAGAAAACATGTTTTATCGCACGCAAAAGTTTCTCGCATGGCATCGCTTTCCCGCTTTACTATGCACGCAACCTAAGAAATGTCTGCCCTATTGGCCCAAAGGAGAGCAGGATCTACTACTTACTCAATCCAATGGAAATGATATTTGATGCAATGATTCCAGATCTTTGGCTTCGAAATCATTTAAACCTCTACCGCACGCATTTTGATCCAAAAAAAAAGTCATTTATGTTATATTTTGTACAATTAAGACTTATTAAGACTAAAATAAAACAAAATTGTTTTAACAAATTTTACTAAAAGCTATTAATTTTTGCATTTTTTGGCCGGTTGTGCAGTTACATAACTGCCTTGTTTTTTCCCATTCCGGAATGTGTGGGGAGTATTTGTTGGTCCACTGCAAGGTGTTCTTTTTTTGTTAAAAGAAGTCTTTCCCTTTTATTTTTTAGGAGTGGCCTGACTTTGAAAAGCTTGTCGTGGCCAGGTTGACCAAATCTCACAAATTGATCATTATCAGCGAAATGGAGACATTTTTGTTTTTCCTCCCACCGCCTACATGGCATGGTCTCGTAAACAAAAGGCTGTCCTAATTGAGAGTTCCAATGGCGTCTAGCAGAAGACAACTTGATGAGGGACGTGAAAAACGTGTTATACCGACAAATACTTCCATTTCACTTCGAGTAATGCTGACTGGCTTATTTATGTTATCTTGCAATGCTTTTCTATTCGATTCCTCAACAATCATGTCAAACAGGCAGATTCTGAAGAAAACCCAATAACTTTAGATCGATTCGATTTTAAAGCCGAATATAACAGCACAGTAAGGGACTTTGAGTTTACCTGCCTCTTATCTGCTATTACATCTGATTGCGACTTATCTTTGGACATCAAACGAAGAATAACATTAGACAATCGCCTTTTTTTGTCCCAAACAAATAAGGACATTTTATTTAAGACTCTTATAACATCCCAGTCCTGCTCAATTAATCCGAAGTGTAAACCCTTTTTAAAAGGGAATTTTTCGTAAGACGAATGTCCCGAATTGACCTGGTCAAAATTGTCCCTTACGCGTTTGAGATGTAGAGCGATTGAACACCAACGCTTCATCCGAAAGAATCGCCCTAGGTGGCGTGAAAATATCAACGAGCACGCAACGATGGTGGAACGACATTTCATTTAAAATATCCTGGTTAGTTTCCATAACATTATTTAAGAAATTTTCCAATTACAGACAAAAAGACAGGATGAATTTAGACTCTCAACGCAACTCTCCCCTTACTTTTAGCAAATGGCGCTCCAAAAGAACCCCAATATTTTTTTCTTCGTGGCAAAGCTGCTGTAGGTTCTGTGTAAAGGTGAAGTCAGCCTTCTAGCTGCCAAACACACAACAAAATAAATGCAATATCATAGATAAGAACAAATATTACCTCTTCCCTAACCAGCAAACTGATGTCTTATGTTTTTGATTTCATAACAAAACTGGCAACGCCAACAACTTTTACATTCATTTTGTATCTTCAAAAGCTTACAGGAAACATCCCACAGCATTAGTCAAATTTAATTTCTCTAAAATAAAAAAATATTATTCTAAATCACATCTGTTCAATTGCCGCAGCAGCGCAGTTTGAAACAGGTTTGAAACAAAAAAAAACAGGAATGTCCATATTTCTATTGCGGTTAAGTTGTCGATTTTTGAGCTCAACCACTGGTCAAATATTTGAAAGAGCATTAAACACCCAAACACAACCGCCACTGTACTGATGCACTACATAATGATGATATGAAGGCACATGCAAGGGTCTATATAGCCGGTCATCACACTTTGCATATAAACCACCTCACATCCCGGATTTGGATTGAATTTATTAGCTTGTGACCGTTTGAGTTCATTTGCTATGCAGGATTTCATATTGTAGAATGCTAGCCAGACAAATAAAAACATACACATACAAAAAAAGGACAACAAAAAATTTTGAATATTTTATCATGAAAAGCTGTGACGCCCACAAAATTGAGGTTAGATAGGTAGAAATGTTTTATTGATTCAATCTGTGCGGTGGATAAAGAGTCACATTCATACCGAAAAACTAAGGTAGAAAAATTCTCATCATACCTACTTCATAAATTTATAGCATTAAAAACCACCATTTAACATTCGGCAATAAAAAGGGACATGAAATCGGTTTTTTTTTTTTTTTTTTCTCATATGACCGCCCACCCGCTCGTCAACGAATATCCGATTCAATTGACCTTTACCTATCGTAGAGTACGGGATTTAAGGAGAGAAACGCGATGCCGGTGGATTCAAAGTATTTCAAGTATTCAAAGGAAAATCTGCTAAATTATATTTTCGAATGCGCTTGGTTGGCATTTCTGGTCAATTTCATTTGAATTTAGTCACTGAATAGTTTGGCAGAAGTCGAGGTGGGGTGAGCGCGAAGCATGTGTGTTATTATTTCGCGGATTTCACTATTGAAATCCCTTTTTTCGTCAATTATAAGCGCGCATTGATATATATTTATATTTTTTTTATAATCAAATTTATTTTGACAAGTTTATGGTTGGGGATTATACGAGGAAAAATATCTTTTCTGGGATATGGATTTTTGGAGGTGGAAAAAATGGAAGTGGCCGCCGATGAACATTTAATGAGACGAGGACAGTTTACGCAGGGCCAAAAGAGATCGTTAACCTGAAAAGCGGTTTAAGTTGTACTTTATTGGAGGACGAAAATGATGTATTTCCGATGGAAGGAAATTCAATAGTTAGAGAATCTTTAATTAACTTGATTAATTTGTGTCACTGGTAAGGAATTTTAACGGCCCGGGAGCTAGGTAGGTGGCTTTAAAGTCATGCAAAGTTTGTAAAATGTTTAAGGTGAGAAAATCACAATCTTCTTGATCGTTTCGCATTCAATGAAGTCAGTTTCATTACAATCACTCCGAGTGGGGTAAGCCACCCAGTACTCAGCCCTCAACCGGTAGTCGGTCATTTCTTGCTCTTTTTGAAATCGGATAGTTGTATAGGGCGATTCATCGTGAGGTTTGATTTTTAATTGACTTTTTTTGACAGATCATGCGTGACGCCTTCCAAACTGCTTTGACATTTTTGTTCAGTATCATTTGGCAAGTCATCATGGAAACACTCACACCACAATAGAGTCTCCAAATTGTTCAACAGCCCGAAGAGTACCAAGAGCTATCATTACATCCATCAAAAACAACGGTATGGGTTGGTCTATGGGCTGGTGGTTACCGTTAACGCGCCATGTTAAGTGACAATGTGCTTTCTGAAATTCAAGCCCATGGTCTCGGTGAGCTCTCGTTTTAACAAGACGGCGCTCAGAGCCATACAGCATAAAGCTCCTGAACCAATGTTGACAAATAATTTTGGTGAGAGCTTAATTGCACGTTTTGCTGAAGTAAATTGACCGCCTAGATCGTGCGATATCATACTTTTGGGGTATTTTTAGGAATAAGCCAGCTACGATTGACGCTTTGAAAGCCAACATTACTCGTGTTATTTGCGAAATACTAGTAGCTATGCGAAGTAGTCTTGGCAAACATTAACATTATATCATTTTCAAAAATTAAATGCCATGTTCTTTTAACCGATAATAAAAACTTTAAGTTCACTTTCAAATGTATGTCTTTTATTTTACATTATAAATCAAACCTCACAATGAATCACTCTTTATATACAAAAATTTTAACCACTGTTACATTCAAATTCTGTCAACAATTTTAATAAAGTAGAACATGCATTCAACCTATAATTTCGATGATAGAAAAACCCATTCAAAAACATAAGGAAAGGCTACAGTCCGCTTGGGGCGAACAGTATGATACCCTATCCTTATCCCTATGTACTCCAAAGAAAAAAAGCATTAGGAAGATGATGGATAGCATTTTATTTCATTCTATGAAATTTATAGAAAAAAAATTATGTTTTTTCAAAAAACGCCCCCAAAAAGTGGGCGTGGTCAAAAACTTTGTATGGGCGATATATTGAGAAAAATATTGGCATAATATATTGTTAAACATTTTTTTTCGATTTCTATGAAAATTTTCGAAGAAAACAGCATTTTAGTGTAAAACGCCCACAAAAAGTAGGCGTGGCAAAAAACTTTATATGACAAATTAATAAAGGTGGGCAGTACCTACATATCTTGTGAAGGTTGTACAACTTTATCTCTCTAACTTAAGCCTTAAAACGGTTTTTTCTAAATTGTGGGCGTGGCAGTGGGCGTATTTTAAAAATTTTAACACTTTACCATTTCGGAACCCTAGGGAGTATAAGTTCCAAATTTCAGCTTCCTAGCATAATTTTAAAGGCCTCAAAAGTTGATACGGACGGACGGACGGACGGACGGACGGACGGACATTGCTAAATAGTCTTAGATTTTGGTCCTGATCATAAATATATATACTTTTAGGGGTCTGCGACGAATATTAAGGGGTGTTACAAACTATGTGTCAAAATTAATATACCCTTAGGATAGGGTATAAACAGTACTAACGTGAACGTGTGCAGATGTGAAAGATCCTCTAGTTTTTAACTTTCTTGTATACGTTAGTATACTAAAGAGAAAGTTATTGCGATCGGGCGGAAATTTTTAACCCAAACTGAGTATGAGGGATGATATTACGACTATAGAGAAGTCCAAAAAATTGGGTTCGCCAATGCTGTCCGTCGGTCTGTCTGTCCGATTGCAAGGATATTGGTCTTTTTTTTGTATTAAGGATACTTGGGATGGGGCAAAAAATACGGCTTACTCAGATTTTGGAAAAAAATCGATTAACTGTAATTAATAAAACCATCAATATCTTGAAAAAAATAAAGGGAACTAAAAAAAAAATTACTGTTTTTTTTCTACTATAAAGCTGAACAAATTTGCGTACTTCGATTTTTGAAATAATTTTTTTTTAATTTTTTTTTCATATAGGGATTTTCTTAAATTTTAATTAAATTTATTTTCTCAATAACGGCTCTTACGATTTTGATAAGTTTTTGTATTTGAACAGTTATGTAAAAAGTGTCCAATAAGTGAATTGCATCAAAATCTTAGGTGCCGTTTTCGAGAAAATCTAATTTTTCATAACCTAAAAGGATTAAAAAAAAAAAAAAAACATTATCAGATCTGTATCGTGGATGGCTTATTACAAGCAGCTGTCACAAACAGAAATTTGCCAGCACAAAAGTGCACCACAGGCTCATCATTTAGTGCTGGTGTTAGTAAATACGTACACAAAGTAAACATATATTAATAACACAAACACAAAAGATATAAAAATTGTCTAACACTAAGACACTAAAATATGATTACGCAAACACATTTTCAGTTTAAATTTACTGACATGCAAATCAATCACATGATTGTTTAAATTATAAATTCTACTCATGCGAGTAATTGGCTCATTCCTGCCATAATTGGTCCTATGATAACCACTTATTAAAAGATCAACACTACGCAAATTGTGAGCACCACCACGGAAGTTGAATGCAATGGAGGACAACAAAAATTAATTTGTCACCATTCATTTTCGATTTTTTTTGGGATTCAAAACCGCTTCTCATGTACCGAGAAAGTTTCATATGATGCAAATGTGCACTTTATTTACTAAGTATAGTGCTCGAAAGACGTGATTTTGTTTACTGTTTATACAACTTAGTGCAAGATTTTCTTTATTAACAAAACTTTTTCTTTGATTGTGTAAAAATAAAACAACTTTTTTATTAAAAAATTCGACAATAAGTGGGAGCCTGACTATTGGGATAAGTTTTTAAATGTTTGGTCCAGTACTCAGCCCCAACGGATGTCTACTGGTATTGACCCCTTTGAATTTTTTTTTTGTGGGGAAGCAATCCGTGAGCTACAGCCCTTAGACATCAACAAGGTCTTGGAAAATTGAAGTAACAGAATGCGCTACTGCGAAGCCACTTGAACGACGTTGTTGTTTGCTCTTACTAGCAAAGCCATTATACATGGAAAAAATTTAATTTTTTTAATTTTGTTTTGTTTTTTGTTTGTTTGGCCCACCCTTTATGAAAACATTGGTAGCAGAACCTTCACTCTTTTTGAATTCAAATTCCATCACAATTTTGCAGCCGTGTTGCTGCAGAGTTTCATTAAATTTTGATATATATTTTACAAAATTCTCTTTAAAAGATTATTATTTGCACAAAAATATTTTTGGGTTGGATCAGCAGTAATATTTAACTGTTTAAATTCACTACCGAAATTCACTTTCCTACAACACAAAACTAGAAGTTGGCTTCCAGGAACAAAACGTCACAATGCATCTTTACCAAATAAAAAAAAAAAAAGTTCCATTAAACCGGAAGCAAATTACCCTCCCAGATTAAAAAAATATATATTTTTTTTTTGATAATTTTATTAGGTTATCATAAAATTGTGTGTCGTAGCCAAATGGCTAGGGAAAGGGAGGGAAAGAGTTATACCATAAGATAAGCTAAATTCTGCAAAATTTATAAAATAAAAACTGCACATAGCTCCCAGCAGATTATAAATCTTCAGAATTTACTCAATCCTAATTTGCAGGTCAACTGTTACAGCTATAACGTACTCAGCATTCGTAAATTTCAGCAAAAAATAAATAGAATTTTGCTACAAACTTTTATAAAAAAATAAACAAACACCATTTTATTTTACAATTGATGTTGTGTATAAGTAGTCATGGATGTATAAATATATACAATATACTTTTTTTGTTTCATAAACATTTTTGTATATCTACTGTTCTATTTCAATGTTAAGTGTTTGTTGTTCGCAATTTTGGTTTACACTTTTTACCTGTGTTATTTCTTGTTTTTGGATTATTTTTTTTATATTTAAATTTAAAACTTGCCGTGTATGTGTTACGTTGAATATTTTCAAAAAGAGAAAACGATAATTGAACAAATTTTCCTTTTATACTTGTATTTGTGTTAAATAAACGTTTTTGTGCTCGTAGACTGTGAACATTACCAGATGTGTGTGTAAATTAATACTTCAGCAAAAAATATATTGACTGCAAAACTACTGTTCGTTAATATTTATATGTATGTATGTACGTATCCTCTATATGTATGTATTATGTGTTATCGCTGTGTGTTGTAATATCGTATTTCTAGAATGAAAATCTGATTGAAATAAAACAAAACAAAACCTGTGCAGTTGTTTTTCATTGAATTTTCCCAAAACAAATTCTCATTGCAGATTTCACCCCAAAAATTTTCAATCAAACTCCATAGAAGGGTGCAGCATTATTATAGTACAAAACATTACAACTCCTGCTAACGAAACGAGTCGGTACGTTAGACGTTGTTTATATTATTACAAAAAAAAAAAAATAAACAAAAACAAATATTTAAACAAGAATTGTGTTTATGGGTTGATCAGAAAGTTCAGTTCAGATGATGCTTCAAGTTTTTCAGTGTTGACTTTTGGGTTTATTGTTTGTTTTTTTTTTTATTTGCAAAATGTATTTGAATAAAATTTACGTTTTGTTTGCTCTATGTTTTAGAAAATATATTTATATTTTAAATTGTACTCACTGCTAACTGAGTTAGTGGAACATTTATAAAATGGGGGAACAAAATGGCGCAAGGGAACGGGTCAAACTCTATATGTCCATCTGTCAATTTATGAATTTTTAAAAATCTCTTCTCTAATGAGGATGGGATAGTTACTTTTTTTTCTTTCATTCCTCCTACTTGTCCTTAGGTCAATAAATCTTTAGTCAAAACAAAAAGGCTCAAATTTATTTTGAGACTTTGTAGATCCCCTAAAAAATAGCTACTTCACATCTTTTTCTCCCATCCAGAAGCGGATGTACATCAAATATTTATGTTGCATTATCTACAAAAATGGACCTAAATTTAGTTCAGTTAAAGAGTAGTTGAGCTGTTCTTCTTTATGCAATTAATATAAGGTAATGACTTTATTTAAGACTTAAAGGGGTCTTAAAGAGAGTTTGTTTTAAAGATATAAAGACCGCACAGTCTCCGAAATATTCTTAGCAAACCAGCTCTGAGTCCTTACATGTGTTGTCCCTCCGGATTAGCGTCTGCGGGCTGAAGCGTTGGCCATTTGGTAATTCGTCTGCAAGCCCAAGTCATCTCAAACTCAATGCATGTTCAATTAAGTTCATTGTTAAATCATCTCATAAATTATCTCCTCTAGAACACGTCAAAACACATACGGGACCGAATTTCTAACGAAAAATCGTTTCTTCCAACGTAACCAAGGAATTGTCCATCCGCTTTAGAAGGGGGTCTGCGCTTCGTATCCATAGATACCATAGTCTCCTATATATGTAGTTTCTTTATTATTTTATTATTCGGGAGATGGCCTTGCTCCATAGTTAAGCTCTCAGCTTAAAATTCTATTCGAAAAAAATACATTACTGACCTTGATGCAGCGGCTTGATTTCCCCATCGTCATCCTGGATGACTCTGTATAGCTGTATAAAAAGGTGGTGAGTTGGAGCATTGATCTAAACTTCTTGGCAAAGGGTCTTAGGCTCTGGCAGAATACGTCAAGCCACGATCGGACTTTTTTGTCGAAATTTGTAATCACTTCAGCAGAGCATTATTCCTGTGCCTTGGAAGCGCCAACGACTTGTCCTTCTGCCGAAAGGAAACACTAATCCAAAAGAACAATCCTTCTATCGTCCTCTTTGTTTACTAGAACAGACTACAACAGGCTCCAGGTCCAGCTAGCTATTAAAACGGCAGGAGGCCTCATGTAAAATAAATACAGTTTTCGTAGGTCAAGATCTAAAATGCGGTATTACGAGAGCTCGATTCGCTATAGAAGGAAGGCGCTGGGAAGGTGGAACCAAAAAAGTCTGCGCTGTTATTTCGTTTGATGTGGAAAATGCCTTTAATTCAGCGAATTGGGAACGTATCATAAGCTGCCTCAAACGGATTGAAATACCGAAATATCTTCGTAAAATTATGGAGAGTTACTTCTCGAAAAGGGGTTTTCCACTACTATCCTGACGAGGGAATAAAAGAGTATGAAGTAACTGGCGATTTGTCACAAGGTTCGGTTTTAGGCACCTTGTTGTGGAGTTGCCAGTTCTATTGTAAACTATGCGGTAGAAATATGTGGTCTCAGCTCAGAATTCAGCGAAAGTTAAGACTTACGTGCGAGGATTTAAACCCGTCTACCGCCTTGCCGCTATAAGGATGGCCTGTGCGTTTCGAACAGTTTCGAATGATGCTATACGTATCTTCAATGTTACCTATTGATATACTCGCTGAAGAAATGTTTGAATTAAAACGCGAGCGAGTCCAAAATGGTCGGGTAGATAGCGATAAACGAAACTACAAAAGGAATCGGAGTATATTAAACCTGAAAACAACAATGGAACGTTTAAGAAGATGGACGGAACAGACTTATACCCATGTTTGATGTATGGATTAAACAGAAGCATGGCGAAACAAACTTCTATCTGACCCAGTTCTTGATGGGTTATGTCTATTATATAGAATAACTCTTTAAACAAGGTCATGAAACCGTCCCAGATTGTACACATTGCGAAATTGCTTCTGCAAACGCGGAACACGTGTTCCTGCGTTGCCCACGATACGAAACCGAGAGGATGGCCGATTTGATGACCAATTTGGGGAGTGGCGAACACCACATATACGGTTTCTAGGTCTGGAGACTTAAATGGGCAAAAACATAAATGAAATCGGTTCACATCTTCCGGTGAGCCCTGAACCTCACTTAGCTCGTCAATATTTAAATGTATTCGACTCCAACTGTAACTTGTGTTACCAAAAGAGGGATTTTGGTCCGGAAACTTTGGGAATTCGCTTCTATCTGCGGGATCCGGGCCTTGAAGACCTGTAGACCTGTAAAAGTTTATATATTTATAATCAGCATAAAATGTTATTACGATTTAGCAATGTCCTTTTTGGCCACATTAAGCAGATAAAACACATTTCAAGCAAAATAAAACATAAGGAAAGGCTACAGTCCGCTTGAGGCGAACAGTATGATACCCTATCCATATCCCTATATGCCCCAAAGAAAAAAGCATTAAGAAGATGATGGATAGCATTTTATTTAGTTCTATTAATTAAAAAAAAAAAAAGTTTTTTTGAAAAAACGCCCCCAAAAAGTGGGCGTGGCCAAAATCTTTGTATGGAAAACCTATAAAGGGGGGCAGTATCTACGTAGGCTTATGAAGGCTGTAACACTCTATTTCTCAAACTTTAGCCTTAAACCGATTTTTTTTTAAATTGGAGCCGTGGCAGTGGGCGTACTCAAAAAATGTTTATACTTAACAATTTTGGTGCCCTAGAGATTCAAATTTCAGCTACCTAGCTTAATTTTAAAGGCATTAAAATTGCGTACGGACGGACATTGCTAGATAGTCTTAGGATTTGGTCCTGATCATAAATATATATACTTTTATGGGTCTACAGCGAATATTAAGGGGTGTTACAAACTATGTGTCAACATTAATATACCCTTAGGATAGGGTATAAACATATTTTATTAAGAAAATTTTCGCCTGAAACATACTTCAGTGATTGGGGAAATAGTATAAGTTACATACATAGATTTGTTCTGCCTGAAAACAAACCTTCATACTTTTGTAATTTTATTATATAATTATCTATATTTATCCAACTATTTCAAACGTGTTCTTCCCTTTACGTACAAAATTGGATTGAAAACAGTCATGTTTAAGTGTCTAGTATTAAATTTCCACTTTAAACAAATAAAAAAACCCTTTTCCAAATCCAACAGCTTTAAATTAAATTCAAAAATTATCCAAATACATCATTCAAAAGCAATGAACTGTCCAAAACACATCCAACATTGTATTATCATCTGTCTGTCAATTTTTCTGTTAATTTGTTTGTTGTTTTTTATTACAATATAAAATCATGTATAAACACTCAAATGAAGGAGAGATGCTATAACAAAAAACAAAATAAAAAAGACTTTTTTTTAATTGAAATTGGATAACACATGTCCTTCTAAGAGGATTCAACTTGTATGCTTTATGCACTTGCATCGCAATTCCACAACACCCTGATGGATGTTAATTGTTTTTGTTTTGTTTTTTATTCATTTATTTTTGTTGCTGATGTTGTCAGCTCATCGTTAGTTATTTAATTATTATTTGTTATATTAAATTTTCATTTTATTTTGTACCTACGTATTTTGTCCCATCAGACATACTACATATTTTATTTTTATCATTTTTATTTTAACGCAGATGTTAAAATGTGAAAAAAAAGAATCCACATATAAGCCAGACGAATTTTTATAAATTTTATTGTCCACTGATTTTGTGTGTTATTAGATTATTAAAACAAAGTTTTTTCTTTTTCCATTTTTATATATTGCCATCGCTGTCACTATTCTAGCCCATCATATTCGTAATTATATTTTGCAAACCAATTTTTTTTTGCTTATAACAAAATATGTGTGGTAATAATATAATTGATAATTATGCCACCTGCGGTTATGGTTGCGAGGAGGGACCGCATACTGAATTGATGGTTTGAAAAGAAAATACGTTAATTGGTTTTTTGTTTGTTAAGCTGATTAATATGTGGTGAGCCAATTTAAAAATGAAAATAATTGTACTCGTTAGTAATGTTGGTGCGTTTGTGTTTTTTTTAGACTACATAACGCAGATGCATTTTAATATTTCACATTAATTTGTTAATTTCTACTAAATATAATTGCTTTTGTGTTTGTTTTATAAACAAAGTTGTGGACAACAATTTAACTGAAATTAATTGTTATTTTTTTTTTAAATGAGAATATGCCTTAATTATTGTTATTTTATCCGTAATTATTGGCTAAATATTGTGAGCTACTGTATTTAAAAAAACATATTGCTTTGGGATGAGCATGAGAGTATCTTATGCAAGTGTTCCTTGGAATAGGGCTTCAGTGACTCCATATACTGTTTCAGAAAATTAATTGCTTACATAAAGAACCAACTTTCTTTACATTATTACAATTTTAAATAATCTGACAGCTAACTTTTCAAAGAGAGCATTTCTAAAAAAACGACGTACAGACTCTTTGCGTATTGGTCAATAGTTCTATTCCATTTATTCTAATTCTCCATAAATAAATAACAATCTACCAACCTAAAGTACATTATAGTCAACTTTGCAAGCTGCAAATGGTTTTGCTCAGGGAAGTGTCCTCTCCCTCACATAACATTACTCCTTGTTGAGAGGAAGTTCCAATCTGCTATTGGGTAAGCTGATGTTACTTGCATTAGTGTCAGCGGAAGCGACTTACCAAGTTAACATGAGTGTATGGAAACAGCACATAATATAGTCGGGGGTTGATGCTGTGAACAAGCTCTATCAGTCAACCGGACCAAACGGAGATGATGCTGTTTATAACCAGAAGAAGCATACATAATACAAGTTGGCCGGTTTTCTTGGGCACGCAACTAGCAACTATTAGGGTATCACCCTTCACCCAAATCTTTCAGAGCTGTAGGATGTCCAGCAGAGCCTGGGATCCTAGTCCCAGACTGGTTATACTACAAATATGGTGCAGTTTTTAGGTGGCCAAGAGCTAACACTCGCAGGAGACATCTGACTAGACTACAAAATCTTGTGTATTGTTTAGCATTATAGGTGCAATGAGAGGAACTCCCAATAGATATGAGATCATCCTGTGAAAGTGAGGAAATTATTGAGATCATTTAAGTTAAAGCCTGAGATTTCCGACAGGTCACCAAAAAAGGGCTTGTTGAGTGCTTAATATCTGGATTTGATAAAGCCTCGAGGTGAACAGAGAAAATGAAGCACTCTTTTTACTTTCATTTGCATCTTTGCAGCTACGCCAGATCGGCCGGTAGACCCTATTAGTGGCCACCAAACTAAAGAAAAGGTCTGAAAAAGACCTGCTAAGAACTTGAAAAATGTTTTTTCTTCTGGTCCAAACTTCCCAAATATGACTCGGCTCATTAGTGTATTCCACTTTAGACTTAGCCATTTAGGTAAAGTATAGGAAAATCGTAGTCCTTAAGATTCTAAATGATTCGCCAAGACCTAAACTTTCTCAGTTTGTCGGCTTTCTTATTCTCGTCAATGTTCCTTTGGTCAGGAACCTAAAGCAGAGTGGTTTAAAAGTGATGAATAGGCTGTCGCAGTGCCTTCCAAAAGTAGTTCTAGACAAAATTGGGGAAAGTCGTTATTTTATCGCGGCAGAGTCTGAATCCCAATCAGTCATTGGCAAATAAAGTAAAGAAAGGTGATTTACGTCAAAGCCTCACCTAGTGACAGTTGAATAAACCGCGTAATACCAATACAAAATATAGAACAGCACTCTAAGATATACATCTACCTTAGAGTATAGTCGAGCATTCGTGGGACTCAGTTCTTTCGTTTGAACGACATGAAGATTTTCCGTCGCATCACTTTAATAAATTATCAGAATGGTGTACACTTAACTGTTTACATCTCAATATTTGAGTCTCTCACTTTGTGCCGGAAGCTGTTGGCAATTTAACCCATATGTAACGGCTGGTCGATATATCGACCATCAATTTTGTCATTTTCCGTAGGCAAGGGGGAAAATCGATCTACCTGGTAGAATATGAGTTTCGATAGTTTGGTTTAATATCTAATCGACCTGTTTTTGCGTTTTTCTCGATTTAGATTTTTTCGTGGTCTTTTACGGAAAACTGCAAAACACCTTTTTGGACAATAAAAAGAAATATTCCGGAAAAATAGGAAAATTACAGCAGCGGAATGACCGCCCGCAAACAATAGCTATTCCATGCCTGTTTTACAAAAAAAAAATGTTTGGACACGAATCGCGATCTTTCGTCATGGGCTAGTTGGGCGGAGAAGGTAGCTGGTCGAGATATCGACCAATAGTACTATGCGATATACAAAAATGCACTGTAAATTTATTTCGGTTTGTAATCGGATCATACTTTATAGCCAAGACATTTCCGCTATTTCAGCTTCCGATTGTTGATGCCACGAAACCCCCTCCAAATCATAGGGACACTTGTAAGACAAACAACATCAGGTCAATTCAAATAAGTATCCTAAGATAATTTTTACGCATTCATGCCATACGGCGGTGCCACGGCGTCTGTAGATCCAGAATATGCAGACTGTGGATTGGGAGAAACCGTCGTTCTGAAGCTGATGAGCAATGTGGCGAATCCATTGCAACATTGCGTTGCATTTGACAATTTTTTCATATCGCATAAATTGATGTGTCGGCTGTCTTCGCTTCATTATTTCGCCACCGGTACTATTCGGGAAAATCGAACCAACGGTGCCACACTTAGGGAAGTTTGAACAATGAAAAAGAAAAACCGCGGCTCATTGGACTACTTCTTCGATAATACGAATGAGATTTTGATGGCTCGATGGAACGACAACTCTGTCGTCACTGTCGCATCCAACCACGAAGCGATCGAGCCAATGCAAAAAGTAAAGCGTTGGGACCGAAAAACTCGAAAAATGACGACCGTGGAAATGCCTCAAATTCTCAAGGCATACAACAAGCGCATGGGTGGTGTCGATCTTTTCGACAATGCAATGAATAATTATCGCATCCACGTTCGTGGCAAGAAATGGTACTGGCCATTGTTGACCAATGCATTTGATGCAGCAATGGTAAATGCATGGAAAATTCATTGTATGCTGCGCAGACACGAAGACCACATAAATCAAGACACGAAGAAGAAAAAATGTGTCATCATGAGCCAACTAGACTTCCGTGTTTACGTAACCGAATGCTTGCTGCCCCAAGAGAGAAGTGGAATCCCGAAGACTCGGAATGCAACCAAAATAAGCGAAAAGGTCGCGTTGAACGATATTCGCCGCGATAGAACCGACCATGGAATCATTCACAGCGCAAAAAACTTCGTTGTCGTGTCTGCCACAAACATGCCTCATTCAAGTGCAGCAAATGCGATGTTGCATTACACACAAAATGTTTTAATTCATTCAACAGCATATCAAATAACGATTTTCCATTACCATATTTATTTATTTATTCTATAATCGAGTCTATTTATCAAATAAAATATTAAAAAAATAATTTCTGAATTTTTGGTTCAATTTTGCATTTTTGTATATCGTATGGTACTATTGGTCGAGATCTCGACCACCACCTCCTCGGTACCCCTGGTCAGGTACGACTTCAATTTTTTTTTTGCGGGTATTCTGACCCAAAATTGGTTCGCACACAAAGTTTCAACAATTTTGAATGGACAGTTTTCGAGCCGTAACATATGGGTTAAGTTGAACAAATAAACAACTTCATTTAAAAGCGAATACGCCTATTGTTTGACTTTCATTTCACCTTAACTAGTGATATAGACTACAAAGCCGCTAAATGCAGGCAAATTATTGGGTTCATTTTGCGAAATTCCGAGATATTTGTCTTCTTTGGATGAACTAATATTGTTCCCTCCTATCAAAATTGATTCAAGATTGACCAGTCTCCTTCTGGTCAGAGACTTGCCACTTGAATGGTGTTGGTAGGATTGATAGACAGTGCCTTCCTTTCTACACCATTCTAAAACGTATAGCAATATGCCATGCATGCAACTAGAAATGGTTGCCCTAAGCTTGCCATTAATAATAATCGCCTGGTCATTAGCATAGCCTATGGCGCTAAAGCCAAGTCTGTCTAGTCTGTCGAAAAAATTGCAGTAATCTTTGAATAAGCGTTTTGAACAAGGGATACCGAAATATTTTTTGCTCTAGAGAAGTAGTGATAAAATTCAAAAAAACCTTCATTACTAAGGTCGGGAAACTGGGGTCTAAGAGTAATAGTAATGAAACTAGCCTAACTTTTAGTGAGACCGCTCATTAAGGTCATAGATGTACTAAATGCTGGATACTCAAGGATCTGGTACTGGTCATCTGCTGAACGTGTTCGTAATCGCTTTTAAGGAAAACTAAATTCTGTGCTCTTAGAGCTACATCTCCCAGTTTTCCCTTCGACAGCACCTATTTCCGGGCAAAGTCTTGGCTTTTCAACCCAATCTCCAACTCTGACATCAGATCCTAAGAAAATGTTATGCTGTCAAACTAATGTTTGGTGACCTAACCCTATCTCTTTGAAGACTTTTTATATTTTGTTGTTTGCTAAGAAAAAATATATTATAAAGACTTCCCAAATAAATGCTTTCTTTTCACAGTTAATTTGCCAAATTCACAGTAAACCATTTAAAAGAACTGTCATTATGGCAAAAATGGTTGTAACTTACTGCTGCCGCTTGCTCAACCATTCATTATTCCAATTAACTCCAGCCATTGATTATTTTAACGGAAGCTCGTGGCCCCATCCTCCCTTATCCAACTCAAACTCATTCATTAATTCTCATTTTCCTCGACACCTTAGCTGATAATTTACTTTTCCACATGTGCGCGGCGCTTAAGACTTCCATCTTCCGCCTTTCCAGCTAGCAGCATCACGTCGCGACGGCCGCCGCTTCCACCAGCCCTGTCATTTTCTCTAACCGCAATTAAAAGTTAATGGAAGTCCTATAAAGTTTCCCTCCCTATATTTTTTTGCACTTTTATCTGTTAGTTCACGTGCATTTCCTCATTGATTCGTATTTTTTTATGTGTTTTCTTCCGGTTCATCATCATTGCCATCGTCGTCGTCCTCCTCTTTGGCCAGTCTCTACTCCACACCTTATTTCTATTCTTGATATTATTTCAAGCGTTAAACGTGTTCCAAATTACGATGGCTCGTCCTATTCTTACCTGGCTGTGGAATATTTTTCCCTCCCTCCCCAAATAGATATAAGTTTTCGGGTGCCCACTCTTTTCGCCGATATTTGGATGCCGATGCCAATGCAATGCCGATGCTGAGGCACTCTGCTTAGATCCTTTTCTCCGACTTGACTCTTTGACTTTGACTCTGCATCTGACTGTGTTGTGTTGGTTTGGTAGTCGACGTCGATATCGACATCGATGTGTTTCGGTTTCACCTGGGCGACGATGATTTGCATGAGTGAAAAGCGCTCCTTGGTATCTTCAGTGAGTTGGAACAGCAGCATCCTTTATTTGTTGCTTCTTTCGAAATAGAAGGATGCACCTATGTATCTCCTCGATGGCGATACATTGACTGCGCCGAGTTGAGTTTTACCATAGGTCGGCCGCATTAAATGATTCAAAACACGTACCAAGCGAGGAGTTGGTCGGGAGCATTTCACCGGTTTTGTTCCACTTCACCAAAAATAAAAAGTGGAGAATGTTATTTTTCTCCCGGTCTATTTGTACAGAGCTCGGCTCAGTACACCACCGTGTCGGAACGTGCACTAAGTTCTCTTCACGGGTCGGTTCAAGCGTGTTTCTATTGATTTTGAAATTCTGTACGAGTCGTTGTCATTAAGACATTATTATAAAGTTAGGTCTTACCACACAACGACAACGATGTCGTTTCGAGGTCTTAAAAGTGCATTTCCTTCTCTCCCTCTCTTCTTTCCCTCGCACTAAAGTCCCGTTTCCTTTTTCCTGGTGAAATTAAGGGCGGCCAAACTAAAAAAGGAACTAAAACCGCCCGCTTTTCTCTGGAGGATGTGACAAAAACTTTGCATGTTAAAAAATTTAAAACTTTTTCTACAAGGACATACATACGTACGAATTTTCTTTTTCAGCGGCGGAAAAGCATGGAAATCCTCCAATGGAGAGGAGACTTTTCCTCAAGCCTTTTGCTGTGCTCTCAGTGCCGTCGTCATCGGCGGCAGTGTCTTGAGTAGTACGCACGAGTAGTAGACTACGGAACAAGGCGAAGCTTATATCAGGTTTTGAGAAAACTTTCCAATGATGATGACAACACAAACACTTTTCTGTGTGGTATGGTGCCAATTAAAAAATAATTTGTTGTACCGCTTGCCGCCTAAAGTTTTTGGGAAGGAAAAATTAGAGTTTTTCCCCGGCCCGGACCGGCCGTTGTGTCGCTTCGTTGAACATTTACAGTCCATTTAGATGGCGTGTAGAGATTAAGCTGCAAAACTACGGCAGCTGTGGGGTGGTGCGGATGGCAACATGTGACAAGCATTTAACTGGCGATATAGCGTTGCGTGTAAATCGTTATGTTGCATTCTAATGCACGTTTAGTACCGAGAAATTTGTGTGCAATTTGTGCATTTTAGTGAAACAAACGGCTTTTTTTTTGTATCCTATCGAGATCGTAGATGACAATGTTTTTTGTGTCGTTATTTTAAACTCACATGCGAGGTGTTGAAGGGATATTGAAATAGAGGACGTGGAAATACATTTTAAGTTGTTGTTTTAATGCAGAGAAGCACGCATAGCTGATTTTAAAATTAGGTTAAATGGATATAATTATTAGACACACGAGTTTATGGATACTTTGTTGCGGCTGCAGTAAGGTGTTGTTTAAAAAGTTATATTGTTTTACTTTGCTTACTTAATGGGCTTTCGGTTTGGTGGGGAGTGTCTCGAACACTAAACACCGGACAAGTGCTCTGGTTGGTCTTTGAAACGAAGGTTTGGTCTTCCGTATCGTCTCGAACCATTGGTTACATGTTTTTTGGATGGATAGACTACATCCACATCTTGATATAGCTTATTGACTTTCGTTTGTTTTCTCTCGTCCAATCAGATCCCTCGTAGTATCTGCTCCTATTACCAGCAGAACTGGAAGAATTAGTGCTTCCTCATCGCATTCCTCCTTCGTTCTGTAATAGTCATTACAATAGCCTCTTCGACGTATACTTACTTTATTTAACGGGCTCCCGAGCAGTGAAGAGTCACTGCCTGAGACCAGGCAGCTTTCCAATCTTTGCGATCACGGGTTTCCACTGCTTCCATTTATTCAGATCAAGCGCTCTGGCATCTTCGACTACTTGGCCTTTGAAACGGAGGTTCTGTCATCATTCGCATCTTTAACCTCGGGGCTGGGATTCGAAGATCCTCTTGGCTGGAGCTCAATGGTCCATTCGCTTGATGTGGCCTGAGCCAGTATAGTCGATGTGTCTTGGCGTTGGCGGATAACATCCACATATTGGTACAGGTTGTATCTTCTCCTCCATTCGTTCTCCTCGGACATCCGTAGAAGAATTTTTCTTTAGAAGGATGCTAGTATTAACTTTGCTTTCCTAATTATCCTCCAGCACTCAGCGTCTTAAAGCAGCATGTATTGTGTCTTGTCCTCATTAACCTCAAGGCCAACTGATTTCGCTTGTTCTTTAGCCTCTATTACGGCACGCTGGCGCAGCGACCGAATATGTCTTAGCACTATATTCTTCAGGAGGAGAAGAAATCACAAGATAACAAATCTTCTTGCAGGGATTAATTAATTTTTTATCTTGGCATTGCCAGTTTTGAAATTACATGTTTTGGAAATTTTTTTCGGGATAAACTAACCCATCGCTATAATTTATTCTCGACTTGGAATTCTTTGATATTTTATTTTCCAAAACCCGTCTATGTATGAACATATGTTTTCCATTGTTGAATTTCCATGCCGCGAGCTTAGTTGTTGCAAAACGTTTTAAGTCGTTCATATATCAATTTCATTGTTTTTCTATATTTGACATTGGGAAAGAGTATGACTCGGTAGTTTTTGCAAGGCATAGTTATCAGAGGTGTCCGTAAAGATAGAGTACACTGTATATTAAAAGAGCTCCGCTGACAGACTATCCGATCGAGCTGACCTCTTCTTAACTGAAAGCTAGAAATTATAGTTTATTGACAAGACGCGGGTTCTAAAATTTCAGCACATGCTGGCAATGCTGCTTTGATACCTTTATAATGACTAAGTGACTAGGTTTTCGTAACTTTTCAACGAAATTGCGCTCCAACTTTTGCGTTTTTTACCGAGTATAACAAAATTCGGGCTATAATACTTATATGAGAATGTATGAATTAACCCCTTCACAAAAATGGAAGAAAATATTTGTCCTGCGCTCCTACATTACCACATCTAGGTGAATCGCCTTTGAAACACATAGGAGGGGGCTTTAGGGTTATAATTTTTCCGGAAGCAGAGGTGGCATGCTTGTCGATCTGTTTTAATAGCACCAGCTTTTTTGTTTGAAAAAAAAGTTACAATGTGGCAATTTTGCAGATTGTGGATACATTTGGTCGATTATGCTGACCAAAAAAATCACGAAATGCATTTTGATTTGAATGCCCATTTTCGTAAAAGGCTTTTACAATCTTAAATTTGTCAAACACTGAAACAAAGAAATGTCAAATTTAGTTGGGCAAAAAACTAAATGTTAAAGTTTGACTCACAATTAACATCATGCATTATGGTTGGACCACCCTTTATTTTCATTTATCTGCTCGGTAGCATGATCAATCGGCACGGCATGAGCAGAAAACTAGGATGTTGTATCGTTCCAGTTGCCTTCAAGCAATACATATATTTTACCGAACTGGTCCAAATAAAGATAACTTTTAAAAAAGTTTTCAGCTGATTTTGGATTGTTTTCGAATCTTCAATTCAAATTATTTGAACACCTTTATTTCGTGGCTTCGATGTTATGTATTGGTGAGTTAGTTCACCGTGCAACAAGAAGCCAATTTCAATAATTTACTTTTCATTCCGGCAGACCTGGTTTAATCCACATTCTTGTCTTGGCCACGATTTGCCTCAACTACTAGTTCTTGCACTAAATAAAGAAATAAGGATAATCAATATTAGGTATATATCTTCAAAGATCTCTGCCACATGGATTTTTGAAGAGGTTCAAAAATAATAGGTTTATCCACAATAGAGTCCTCGCTAGCGAAATTGAAAGTTGCATCGTTGTCAGACGAAGAATTAAAATGAATTACAACAGTAACAAATAATGAAGATATTGGATCTTTCTTCAATGGCTGCGCTAACTTCAACTGTCTATCGAAATTGACGTAATGGACCTGCGATTTGACGCCGTTTTATGATTTTATTTGGCTAAACGTAGTGTTGCTATAATCCGGGCTGACGAATTCGGCAATAATCAACATTTTAAGGTCTTTCTCCCTATGAAAAATCTAGCACTAACCATGTTTGGAACATACCTAAATTTATTCAAAAATCAATAGAATGTGTTAAAAAATTTGCAAAGGCCCAACGGAATAGTTTTGAAATAAATTGGGTTTCGCGGGCAACTATTTGCAGGTTGAATTTTATTATTACTTTTACCCTTCTCCCAAACGTAAAATCAAAAAATATTCCTTTGATATTAACTTTTCCTATAACCTAGCTACTCCGTTAAAAAATAGCTTCTAAAATGTCCTTCATATACTCGATACTAGAACCTTACTGAGGTTGGTAATGACGACGAACGATACAAACCCCAAGCACTCGCTGAATCCTCCATTGCCATTCACACTGTTTATCCAATCTCATTCGAGGTGCCTAATCCTCCCTCAAGAGAAAACCATTTTCGATGATTTGCATGCATTTCACTATCGGTTTCCATCCTATTTGTCATCCAGGTGTTGTGGAGATTTGTTTCTGTTGGTTTTTTTTCGTCATCCTTATTGTTGTTTGCCTAAGCTTTTAGGCAAACGAAGCGAACGAACACGCTTGTTTTGCCAACACAAAAAAAAACAAACGAAGAGGAAAAAAAAAGATCCCCAATTTTCGGTGTATAAGGCATTTACGACAGGCGCGCAATTGTATTTGGCAAACTACTTACCTACGTACCTACCACACCGGAGCTGCTATTTGTGTGAGTCGAGTAGTCGCCCCACGAAATGAAAGCGGAATTCAAAACCATGTGAAAAAGGCCATTTGCAAATGAATTATTAAGAGATTCACAGCAGCCGGAGCAGTCCTGTATCATGCGAACTCGATAGAAAGAGCGAGTAAGAACGCTACGGAAAAACGGACCATTTCCTGCTCCGAATCCATATATCAATCGCTAAATTGCCAAAAGGTAGGCAGAAGGTGGTTTTGCCGGTCCCGAAGAATGGCACCAAATTCCTGCCTCTCTGCGCCATTATCACTATCACTAGCACAGCTCTAGACACCATTTCCATTTAGTGGCATTTTATGGGTGTTGATGGAAGATTCCCTTTGCCAAGGAATCGGTAACTAGGTTGAGTCGTGATTTTTGGAATGAAAGCAGAGAGCGAATAAATCCTCCTCTGTATAGGCACAGACAATATACCTGATTACATGGTTGTCGTCGTCGTCGTAGTCATAGTCGTAGACGGCCTCCAACCCGCCTCATCATCGTCGCCGCCGCACTGTACGAGGTAACATAAAATATGGCGAAAGCACGTAAAGGGCTAACGTGATTTACCTACTCGCTTCACTCACAATGTCGCGAGAATACTTTATGGGTTTTTTTTTGTTTGGCTTCTTCGCGTCTATGCCGATGCCCTAGCACTCCATTTTCTACGCCCTGACAAAACAAGACGAAGTGAAAAACAGGAAAATATACACACATCAGATCCTTCAATGGGCCGATGCAAGTGTGTCACATCACAACACCATATCGCGCCGAAGAAGAGAGTCCTGATGCAATAATAAATATTAATATTTTGTGCACAGCAAAACCGAGCGAGAGCATTCTTCTTTTTTTTCTTACCAAATGCCACACCAAGGATGGGCTTAGACAGGCGCCGCCACTAGCCGCCAGTTTGAGTGACAGTGAAAATGTGTAGGTAGCCTTAGGATTGCTTGCGCGATTGCGAGGACTCTTTCGCTTCGTTATACGTTCGCATGCTGATTTATACGTGACAATTTCAGTTGGTGAAATTCAATTGAATTTTATATTAAGTTTCCAAATGCAGGATGCACGATATGCATTTGGGGTGCTGCTCGTGATGAGCACTATACAACAGATAGATAGTTTGCACAGGCATTTTGTGCAATATTAATAAACTAAATAAATGTAATTACATTGTATGCGTTGGGGGGGGCTCCTTTATGAGATAGAGATTTGAATGAGTTATTACGAGCGCGGCGCAGAGCATCATAGGAGCACGAGTAGCTACCTAAATTAATTTAGACACATTTTAGCGAGGGAGTGCGAAGGTGTCAGCTTTGTGTTGCATCGATGCGATCTGTTAATTAAAATTTATTCATTGTAACCTCTTGCTCTTGGGAAGAGTGAAGGGATAAAGATATTGATGGAGAATTAAGTTCGGGATGAGGAACCATTGAGCCAAATTGAGTTAGGGAATGTTGTTGTTTGTGACCAAACTTAGTATAAACGCAACACAGTTTTTACTTTGGAATTTGCTAAGATCTGATACATGAGTCACTTAATATGAGACTTAAAAGGTGTAGTAGATTAACCGCCATAATAAGAAATTGTAGTAAATACTCTACTCTACTTTAATAAATTATTGGTCGCCTTATGAGGTTTTTAAATTATCCGACACTTTCTTCAACCGCTCAGTACCGACAGACTAAGAGATTCCCAAGTGCGCCAACAGTTAATGGACAATCTTGCCTCTGAAACAAACACATTCAGCAGCACAATCCAAGAGAATGTCGACGACTACTGGAATACTGTGAAAAAGGTCTTCGTAACTGGGGTATGCACTTACGTCGATAAAAGCAGAAAAGTCACCGCACGTAGCTTTCAATGAACACCTATAGATGGATCGATTACAGCAATTAAGGCTCGTATTGCAGCGGCCTCAGTGGGAGAAAAAACCGAGCTAGAAGCCAAATATCGTGTGACAAAGAAGGAAGTGAAGCTAAACGTCAGCACATCGATTCATTTGCCTCAAGGGCTGAAAAGGCAGCAAACAGGTATGACAGTAGGACTGTTGCAATATCACCAAGTTTAGATGGTAACCAACAAAATATGGAGAGAACATATCGCTGCAGTACTAAATCATGGTATGATCTAGAATTCAAATGAGTACCAGGAATTAACAAGTTCCCGAATACGCACCGGACCTCCCAGTAAAAAAGAAACAATAACCGCGATCAAGTCCCTCAAGAAATGGGTATTGATGGCATCCCTGCTGAACATCCGTTCATATGGAGAGCGTGTGATATTAAACAATTGCCGCATGAGTGGAAAAGAGGGATGATAAATAAGCTTCCGAAAAAGGGCACTGGAAACTAAAGCGGTATATGCGTTCTCCCGGGGGGAGCTAAAATAACTCTGGAACGAAAAATCTAAGCCTCGACGTCGAACAGGCAGGTTTCGAGCATAGACCACATCAAATCCTCACAGATTATAAAAGAGCAATGCATTGGGTACAGGTCTCAGCTACATCTACTGTTTATTGACTTTGAAAAGGATTTCGTCAGCTTGAATGGAGATGCTATATAGATGGCTTTGCGCATTAGAGGCATTCATCGCTATTATCAAGGCTACATTCGAGGGTGGTAGGTGTCACGTTTGACGCTATAATAAGGTGTCGGAGGATTTTGAAGTCTAAAGTGAGTACGTTCAGGCAGTGTGGTTGCTTATTCTACGAGTTCGTCGGCTTTGCAGTTTCCTGAAATATATATCTCTATGGCCCGGCACCCAGCATACGTTAATGTTGAACATTTCCTTAAGAGCGAGTTGGCAGTAGTCTAAGCCTACTTTAGAGTTTAAAGAAATGGAGTCTAGTGATTTGGACACTTACTTATATCGAAAATGTACGTCAAGAAAATCTTGCTAAACTAAGCTGGACAGCTTAATGCCAATACTTTTACACAAAATAACCAGACGTACTTTCTCGAACAGAGAAAACTAGTTCACTCAATTTTTTCCAACACATGAACTCGCTAAATGCTCTCTTACATTTCCCTATCGATTACCGTACTCTGCCAGACCCCTCTTTTAATTTTTAAACAGTTCGGCTAACCATTCATCGTTCACATTCGAACAAGCTATCATCGTTTCGTTAACAATCACACGATAAGCCGACCAACCCCTTTTTGCTGATCACATTCTTCAATGGAGTGTCCTTAATTACGCAAATATAATATATGTAATTATTAAATTGTTACCTGTCAAAGCTGTTGGTTGGATTTCAAAAAGTCAACTCATCGGTTTCTATTTATGTTCATCGCAACACCCGCACTCTTTTGCCACAATCTACTCGAAGCTCATTTATTCGAAAATCACATCGTAGCCAATTTGATAGTGTAAACGTCGACTAGAACGGCATGATGACGAGAGAAAGGGACGACTATGACGATGATGATGACGACGATGAGGTTGAGGTTCAGGTTGAGCAGGAGAACGTTAAGGGCATGTAAAGCCGACTGTACACCTCATTTCCATCAGCTATTCAACGTATATTCGAATCACTTCAATTGAGCACCCCATTTGTGAATTGACTATCCCAAAGGGAGGAGGGGAGGGGGCGAGCAAGAGCAACCACAATGCAAGTATAGTGCAACCGAAATTCCAAAATAGGGATAGCATGTTCAGCAACAACCTAACAACAGCAAGGGGAATATAGCCAACATTTGCAATTACATATAGAGCGAAACATACAGTTTCATTGCATTTTCAGTTCCATTTCAATGGGGTACAGTGCACTGCATTTAATGGGCAAAAGCAGCATGGTAAACTCCTATTTAGGATAGGTATACCCATGCCCATGCCCATGCCAATTCCCATTCCCAAACAGGTATCAACCCAACAGAAACGACTGCTGTTACTCGTTGAAGGTGCAATCGTTGAGAAGCATATTCACGTTTTACATAAGTGGCAAGTTTGATTTATACACGACATTTTTAGTGTTTGAAAAATCAACGTTCATTTGGATGATTGAACCAGAGTTCCCTGTGGTTGCAGTGGTGGAATTCGATGTGGAGGCGTTTTATTTATTTTCTTTTTGGAACGGCACACTTTGGGGGGTAATTTGTGAGCAAATCATTGGTGATGGTATATGGAGAAGACTTTGTTGGAACGCCAATATGCTGGCCTCAATTTGTGCTTTGACGAATTTGACAAAGGCATTTTTTGTAGGTTTTCAATCACATTAAGTGGTTAACTAGAACGTTTTAGTAGAGGTTTTTTTATATAAAACATTCTGCTTTAGATATGTCTATCAAAAATTACATTCCATGTTTTGGAACCTTGTTAGAGGGCTATTTGCGATATCATCGAAAACAGTCAAAAGGGCTTCAGCAAGGATATCCCTGCTAATTCGTTCAAGGTGCCGGATAAACATGATAAATACAGGATTAGGCACATAATAAATTGGGAATTATTTTTTTCCTATTTCGAAGGACAAATGTTCCAGGAAAAGTTCCAATTACGAACCCCACGAGCTGCCTCAAGTTGTCGAGGTATTTCATAAAGCCAGATCACATAAAATATCTTTCCATCGAGTGAAAAGATATTATTGTTTCCTTTAAGAGGACTTTTGAATTCCAGCAGCTTAAAGTTTCGAAAAAATTAGTGAAGTAAATCAAATGCTGGTCAAGGGTTATTAAGGCCTGACACTTTTCGGCAGCATTTCTAACTTTCTCGTATACATTAGTATACTAAAGATAAAGTTATTGCGATCGTGAGGAAATTCCGAACTCAAACTGAGTATGAGGTATGATATTACGACTACAGAGAAGTCCAAAAAAGTAGGTCGTGTCTGTCTGTCTGTCCGGGCGCCGTATGGCGAAACGGTTCGACGGATTTGCTTCAAATTTCGTATATAAGTTTCTTGGGGTTACATCTCGGGCATATTTTTATTATTTGCTTTATATTTTGAAATAACGGTACCTGCCATAACATTTTTTTTGTGAAAATCACTTATCACTATTTTTCTCGAAAGTGTTTCAAAGGGTTTCGGTCTTTTGTTGTACTAAGGATGTTTAAGATGGCGTCAAAAATTCTGCATACTCAGTTTTTGGGAAAAAATCGACTAACGGTAATTTATAAAACGGGCAATATTTCGAAAACTAATAAAGGGATCTGCAAAAAAATTAAATTTTTTTTTTTATACTGTAAACTCAAACAAATCTGCATATTTAGATTTTTTAAATAATTTTTTTGCAATTTTTTTTTCTTATAACGATTTTCTTAAATTCAAATTAAATTCGTTTTCTCAAAAACGGCTCTAACGATTTTGATAGTTTTTTGTAGTTCGAACAATTATGTTAAAACGGTCCAATATGCGAAATAACATCATAATGGTAGATGCCGTTTTTGAGAGAATCTAAGTTTTCAAAACCACAAAAGTGAATTATATAAATTTGGTATTTGATCTTTTTGAAGCAATTCCAAAACGCATCTCATGAACCGAGAAAGTTTCGTATAACATAGTTGCCTCAGCCTCAAGCATTTTATGTACTGAAATAAGAGTTGCTTCTATCAAATTAGCATTTGAACTCTGTTAGTAAGTTCATCACTCATCGGTCGAGTTAATACTTACATTCCTTAAGTTCCTTGAAGTTACTGCCACAAGCTCAAACCATATATTTCATTTTTGTTCCAGTCTAACTCATTTCCTGTGGTATTAAATTGCCGTAGAAGAATCCATCACTCTCCAGACAGCCAGCGTCCATATATTACAGTATTTGAACGGATAAAGACGGTGAGACTTGACTTGATTGATTGCAGTGTTGATGTATGATCGATCGAAGACGAAGCAGTTGACATTTTGAGTTTGTGGTCTTAAAGTATACATAGCAAGATGTCTGACGAGAACGTTCACTATATTAATATGTGTAGATAGTTCAGGTTCTTCCCAGTGTTGCCCTAAGTTTTTCACTGACCCACCCTTTCGTTTTCACCCTAGGTACCTATTAATCTTAAAAATGAATTAAGATTTTGGTAAAATGTTTGTCTAATTTAAAACATTAAACTATGTTTATCACTGTCAGACATCGTTTAAAAATAATCAGAGCCTTCAACCACTTAGTAGCAAAAAAAGACAACTCCAAATAGACTGCCCAATCTGGAACAACATTGATACTGCGTAACCATCGTCAAAATTAAACCAAAAAAAAAAGCCCTCGAACTAGATAGCTACATAGCAAACTATTTGTGTTTTACATACTGTTCGCCACTCCACTTCAATCACAAATCGGATCCAATAATAGTTCGTACTTGGATTCATCTATATCCAATCACCTACGGAGTACCTAGACGCAAAAAAAAAGATAAAGCTCAGGAACAATATCTAAATGGATAAGGGATGCGTTTGCACTCAAACCAACCAACCAACCAACATCACCATGGGATGAGTATACCGTCACCGACAGCCCAGCTTAATCAATTTTCCTAGCACGGCTGAATACCTGCAATTACTATGATTTTTGCTTTTGTTCAAAATTTTTCTATTTTTCTATTGGAAGCTGATTGCGTTCAGTTTTTTTTGCTTCTTTCCTTCTCTTATTTTTCACTTTCATTTCGCATCCGTTTGCTGGGCTCACAGATTTACGATTTTTTTTTTCGATGGGCAGATTGTGGTGCGCGCTACACTCACACATAAAAAGCGATCTAGTTGCACTGATATCAAATATGGAGCCTTTATCCGATGACAGGGTACTCGACCGAGCGATGCAAGCAAGCGTACATGCATCCAGCAATAACCAAACGGAATGAATATTCGAGTACTTCCGATATTTCTACAACAATCAAATGGATTTCAAATGACACGACGATGACGCTGTTGTCGGTCGTTGTCGGTTGTTGGCAATACCTCGATAGGTACCTGACAAAAGTTTTGTTGTTATTACAAAAATATTCCACGTGTGCGCTAAATTCCTTTTCCTGTATTATGTAGTTGAAGCTTCACTAGTAGGTAGTAGCGTGGCTGACAATAGAGAAATGAATATTTGGTAAACAATTGGTGAGGTTTTAGTAGATATCAGTGTTTTTTATTTTTGGTTTATTTGTTACTCTTGTTTATGGGACTTTAGTGTGATATGTTGAACAAATGGAATGTATCTGCACAAAGGCATCACAAGAGAGATGAAGGTATCGTTATCCCTTGAATAGATGAAAACAGCTGTTTATAGAATCTGCTGCTGTTGCATGAAGTTTCTTTGTTACTATATTGTTTCAATTTTTATTAAGTTTTTTTGTTCACTGCAGCTTGGTAGCAATGTTTGAGAGATAATAGGAGATCAATGAAGTAATTTTATTTAAAAAAAATTTTGGGTAGGTAAATGGAATGTGAATTTGGGAGGATGTGGTAAAGGAATTGCGTTGTTGATAGGCCATCTTGATAAATATACTTTGTATGCTGACTTTCTGTCTCGTGGACACAGACATGTCATAAAGGTTCATACTGCGCCCCTACTACTAACTATTATTAAATGTATTGCTTAACTCATTTTCGGCTTACGTTGCAAAAACGCAACGTCGTAATTGTAGGCGTCTGTAACTATACTGGTGATAAATTTAAATGAACTAAATAGTGATCTAGAGGGTTAATACAATTATCTAATTGAACTGTTTTTTGATTTTTTTCTGAAATTTGATTTTCATGTCTTTTAGAAAAATGTTCAAATTATACTCGAAAAAGAATGTTGCCCGATTTCAATGATAAAAGCACTACGTTTCGTTGTCGCAACGTTTGACGAATGTAGTGGCATTTCAACCTACAAACAATTGTTTAATTCGCTGCGTTTTCAACTCAAAATAAACGTTTTATTTGTTAGTGATATTCTGTGTTTATGTTTGAAATGTAACAATTTTTAAAAAACAGGATACATATTCTAGTTCTGAGAAAAAAGATCAATTCATACATGAGTGCTATATATTGAAAAAACTCTTTGTCATCCATGCGAATTCTCAGAATTAATTAGGAAGTACATTCTGCGGGCAGGAAACCACAAAGCCTATGTTATTTTTTTATGAGTGTGGTCAGGTACAGTAATCATTTTAATTTCGAGAGTAAAAAAGGAACCATAAATGCATTGGAAAACCCTTTTCCATCCACGCAACTTTATTCTCAGAAATAATTAGAAAATATACAATGAGTATAGGAAACCTCAAAGCCTGTCATTTTTCTTATGGGCTTAGGCCCGATAAGGAACTGTACTATTGTTAGGTACGGTAAGGGAAGTTGATATTTTAATTTCGATAATAAAAAGAAACTCATCTGAAAGGAATAGTTCCGGCCACTTTTATCAAGACAATTGTACATTTCCAATAGTACATTTGTACATGTGGAAGATACATTTTACATTTACCAACAATTTGCTAAAGAAACTCCAATGTCGTAACTAGAATTTAGAACTTGTGTTTAAGATTCCTTGTTGCGATTAGAGTCAACTATTTAATACATGCTTCAAAGTGAAGGAAACCCCAATGAAGTGCTTCATTTCGATGACGCCAGCAGACCAGATCGTTTATTCCTGCAAGAAATTCATCAATTTTGGGAGTTGGGTCGGGAAAGTTAAATATAGTCGAAGCCGAATAATTTGGATACTCCTTTCGGCGAACATTGCGAAAACGCAACGTTAATTTTCCGGGAAACTGAAAGCTGTACTAAATTTTGTTTTTTCACTTTTCATTGGCCTAACAGACAGCCTATCAAATTTCAAGTTTACCTAAACCAACTCGAACTGGTACCCGCCGAAAATGGGTTAATACCATTAAGCGGGATTTATTGCAGAAACCACCATACAGATCTTGTAGAATTTTGGGGGAAAAATTAGAAAGCTGTTCTAAAAGTACGTGGATTTCCTCCAAATGAGAACAACACTCTATAACTTGAAAATCTCACCCTTATGAGGGAACTCAGAAAATTTAAAGGGGCTCCAGGCAGAACAAACTGTGAAGATTTAAAGCAAATTATGTCCAATGAAAAAAACTCTCCTAAACTCACTTTCCATGATTGATTGTGGGCACAATACGAGTTTCCCAATGTAAAGACAACATCACCTGCCCTGCCGCCTGTTTATGGATGATACTTAAATAGAGATGTTCAATTAAGCATTATTGAACGCGATGACCCACAGAGCCTACAAAATGAAACGATGAACAGAACTTAAAGTGCACTCAACTCAAGAGGGACAGTTTTGACACAAGGTATGATACCTACTGCGGTTATTACTGTGACGCCAACTATTATTATAATTAACTCTCGAGCATACAACAACGATATAGTGAAATGTTGGGAGACTTGACTCAGATGAAAATAGTAAATGAGATTAAAAAATTACACTAATAAAATGTAAAGGTTCATTAAGCATGCTATAGGGTTGTTACCTAGCAAAAAATTAACAAACGTTTTCTTGCATTTTCTACGACATGTCCTTTTTTAAATATAAATAAATGTAAGGCGTTTAGTTGGTCATGCAGTTAACGAGGTTAAAACCAAATAAATTCTTTCAACAAGAAAGCGATCGGCTAGGACAAAAGAAACTGTTGAAAGCAGAAACTTCGAGTTGGTTAAGGAGTTTGCTTACTTCGGGATTAACATTAACTCCGTAAATGACATCTTAGTGGAGATTCAACGAAGAATTACTCTATGAAACCATTGCTACCTCGGTTTGGGGACAAAATGGGTTTAAAGCTCCTAACTCGATGGACGAAGTCTAAACTCTATAAAAAAATGATTGTGTTATTATGATGCTCAGTGCTGCATGATAAACAGGAAAGGTGAGCAGATGCTAAACTCTTTTGAGAGAAAAAAATCTTCATAGAATATATTGCCCAATAGTGCTTTAGGCAAGAAAATCTTCCTGTCCACCCGTGAAGATTCAATGAAATCTTACCCTTCGAGCTACTTTTAAGTATAAGCAATGGATGCGGTCGAAGTTTGGTGTATTAAAATCTTTTTATTTATTCCCTTCTTCCTGCAAACTTCTTTCTTCGAGTTTTATCGTTTCCAAAAGCTCAAACCCGCTTATAGCCATTTTTCTTTCATTTCTTTGATCGATAAGAAAAGATTTTTCTAATACAGTAATTTTCTTATCTTAAGGACAAACACTGTTATTGAAATCAACGCAATTTTCCTTGTCGACAAGAAGAATTCAATCTGTTCCAATTTTGGCATTCAAAAAATTATTTTCAGTAGTGTGCTTACCAAGCCTTTCAAGCAAATTTCTTGAGAATTGCGATGGAAATTGTTTTTATTTGAAATTAAATTATCTTTCTTTTTATTTAGAATATATTTTTTGTAAGGAGCTGTATTTTCAAAGTTACAGGGACAGAGAAAGTAAGGAAATTTTTGTTAAGTTTGCTAATCTTGCTAATCGATTGTCGTTCGGAATCGACATTAAACTGTAGGTCGCTCCATTTGTGTCAAAAATATATCTTCACATACACAATAGTTGGAGAAGCTAGCCCTTAGATCCACCCTATATGGGTCGTTTAAGCCTAATATTAATTATTAATTTTTTTAATCTTTTATTTTAGTCAAGTTATGTGTGAGTCGTATGTTTTTTCTTAAAATCCAACCCTCATGAAAAAAATCATAATTGTAGGTCTTTTGGGGGCTGCATTAAGAGAAGTGAGAGGCTCCCACGCCCCCTGGATGAAAAATCACATATGTTAGATTTTTCCCTTTGGCTTCTCCGCAAACCCTATTACTGTGCCAAATTTCAAGGTTCTACGATGTTTGGAAATGCTCCATAGTTTTGATGATCTGTCCGTGAATCAGTTAGTTATTGAGTCAGTGGTTATAATGTTTGCTAATTTTGGGGCATTATAACTCAGGAACCGCTCATGGTAAACAGTTGGTATGGAGCCTGCTGGTGTACCTCCCAATAAATCCTAAAAATTTAATGTCTCCAGCTTTGTTGTAAGCGAAGTTAGAGGAGGGGGGGGGGGGGTCAAAATGGTCTGAGTTGGTTCGTGTAAATAAGGATGTAGTGCCAAAGTTGCTAAAGAACTTAGCTGGGCACTACCGTGCCCCTTGATACGTCGATTCTTAGCCTTCTAAAATTTCCTTAATCTTGTTGGAAGACATAATCTTAAAAATTCTTTAAGACAAACGAAATACAGGGTATCCTAGTCTACAATATAATCGTTTACTCCATCTGTTCATCTACTAAAAAGTTATAGCCCCAGCTTTGCAAATTTAAAACAAAAAATTGTTTTTACTTCATCTTTTGTTAATTGTATGTAAAAATGTTATGATATAATTTTTCGGAAATTTTGTCATGAAACATCCAAATGTTATCGAGTAAAAATTTTGTGAAAAATGCATTTTAACCAAAAACACAATTTTCACAATTTTGAGTTTAAGGAGTCATAACCTTTTGTAGAAGCACAGATGTACTCAAAGCATTTAAAACTTGAACCACGAAATTTTCTTTCTTAAATGCATAATGCGTATTGTACATACCTGTAAGCTGTACCTGTTTAGAAGTAATAGCGTTGAAAGTGATTATACCTTCAAATTATTGGTCTCCCACTTTGATGGGTTGTAACTTGAAAACACCCCCCCCCCCCTGTCCCTCCTACCAAGCACTTTATTGTTTGGCGAAACATAAGGAATATGCCCTTGAAGGATTTTACTGCTAAGCTGGGACGCACTGTCTTTAGATTAAATTTAAGTTCAACCAGAGTCTTATTGCACTATTTAACAAACTCACAGTAATTGCTATTCCTGAGTCCCACAACTCGCATTGAGTTGGAATTGTGTTCGAATTATATTCGAATCAATGCATCAAAGGCATCAAAATACAAATATGTACATACTTTTTCGTTCATATAGAGAAAAGTTCGCATCGGAACTTGTCCAAATACTGTACACTGACGGATCTAAGCTGATATCTGAACAGCAGTTGAGGCTGACTGCCTCAGACCCATCACCAAAATCTCTGTTCTTTTCAAAACTTAGACTAAACTTAATGAATCCCAAGGTTCGCATGCCTGCCAACTATATTCGCAATACAACTCCCATTGAAAAGAATCACTTACATCAAAATGTATTGCACACTCCAGCATTTCCGCCCATCTACAGTCTACACATCGGACAATTTCCTTGCCAGCAGCTAGAAAGGAAATTGAACCGCCAATAACCATAGCAAACCGCGTTATTATCAATTTTATGCATCTTATTGCATTCCTTACCCCTTCGTTTGCAACCGACCAATGCAAATTAAGTCCGTTCTCAATCCAAAAAAAAAAAAATTCCCATAAAGAAACATTGACCATGATCAAATTTCCTGCAGGGTTTTTTTTTCAGCCAAAGGAACAATAATGCTACCATCTTTCTTATTGTGGCTTCCATCCTTGTAGGACCGGAAAGCAAACTGGGCTGTGCTATTCCCTGACTCTTCGGCAAAAGCTATCACCGCGCTCAATATTGGTAAACATTCTCAGATGACTGCACTGACAGGCATTTACCAAGTTGTTATACTCCTTGGATGTTGGCCAACATATTTGGCCCTCTGTCGTCGATATCATGAGAAGCCATACTCTGTGACTCTTCTGTATCCACAATCAACGATGGTGGTGGCAACTTGAGGGTCTTTAACCTTCCCAATACTGCGATTGTGTTCTTGTCTTTTCCCTAAGGACACTTTTCCACGAAGAAAACAAAAACACAAAATCCCATATATTTACCTAGAAAACTTGCAACAGCACTCTCAAAATAAAAATACATAAGTTGCCAATATCATTTGATAGCGGCGGCGTCCTAGTCCTTTTCATATTGAAAATCGTTTCCTGTGTACATTCCTTTGAGTGAAGCTGGGTAAAATTACTTGAGCGTTTCCGGAAAGGAAATTAAATAAAAAAAACTTATATTTCGCTAATTAAGTGAATTGATGATCAAGAGCCTTCGTGCCACATTTGTCCAACTCCTTTGTCTTTCTTTAGTTATGATTTCCTTTTTTTTGCTTTGCTTTGCAAAAGGATATTGGTGAATGATTTTGAATATTCCTGCGGGTTGCGGGTAGGTACTTTTGATTCACATTTTGCATGTCCATGAGATATATAATTGCACGACAGAAAGGCGGAGGTACTGGGAGTACTGGGAGTTGCGGTGGCTATGGCTTGCCATGGCTCTGTTGGGGGGGATGCTTTTTCACTTGTCGACATAAAAAGGATAAATTTTGATGAATGGAATTTTAATTGAATTGTCGATGCGATCCATTGGTGATGGCATGGTTTGGCATGACGATATACGACTAGTGGTATGTGGAAGTGGTGTTGTTTGAGTGAATTTTTGGCATCGGGATTTTAAGTTGCTGTGTGCGTTGGTTTTTATTTCATATGTTTTTATTTTTTGCTGGTCCCATATGATGATTTTCGACCAAAATTTGTGGCAAAATAAAGGGTGATGATGAAATATGAATTATTGATTGAAACTGATGGAAGCTTCTGAAAACATGATAGCTAGTTACAAATATATATAGATTTTTTAATTTTTTTTAAATTGTATATTGACTTTGCTATAGATATCAAAGAGGCTTAAGTGGAAATAAAATATTTAAAATGTTGCAGTCACTATGAGTGACTTTAGTTATAATTCGACCTGCCTAGCAATACTTTGTGTTGGAATTTTTTTTTTGTTTCGAAAAAAAATTGCGGAACTCAGTGGTGCATGTAATAAATTTTTCCTTTAAATCTAAAGACAATAAATTTAAGGCCATAGAAGCGTCGAGAAGAGCACCGATTTTTTTTTATTATGACCCTTGCCCATATGGCTGACATTGCGACCTAAAAGATCTATTGTGTCATAAGAAATTTTAATCCAAGAGACGTATTACCTCCCTTTTGAAGGTAAGTACCTCCTTGGTGGCAGAGTTTTTCAGTTCCGCTGATGAACTTTAGAAAGCACGTCTTCAGAGGATTCGTCCTCTTTCATACAGAACCTACATTCTGTCTCCGGGCACAAAATCATTTTGTTATGATAACAATGGCTTGTGAAAAACCCAACAAGCTTTCTAAAACCCTCCTTATCCAGCATAAGTATTTCCTTGTATAAGTAAGGCTTGATGGGTATTTTAGATTGTCTGAGCCTTGCCATTAGGCTAGAACTGCCTTGAGGAAGCAGCCGCGGATTCTGACATAGTTCTTGCCAATTGGTCCGTCAATTCGCTGCCTGTAATTTCTTGGTGGCCCATCCAAGTTTGACTTTGTTAAATTTGACATGGGATTGCATAGCATCGTAGCAGCATTTCACTGCAAACAAGTCAAGGGTATAGAATTTCTTTAGAGTCCGACAGAACATTCGGCCAAATTTTTCAACTTCGGCAAAATATTACGGCTGTTGCCGAAAGTGAAAGTAAAAAATCTGAGGTTCGGCTTCGGCAGAAAAATTGACCTTTGGTCGGATTTTTAATATTCTAAAAATATACGGGAGTAAATCATCACAATATTTTACTTCTTGACTGAAGTGAGTAAGTATACCTCATTCAAGCTCCCAACCAAACAACAGCATTTAGCTATAAATAAAAAAAAAAAGGTCTAGATTTTTATTAAAAAAAAATGTATTCACTTAAAAATCTAACAGTAGCATACTAGTTGGTAGTATCCAGGAAAACTTGGTGCAGGTGCGTTGAAATGACCAAATCAGCAATGTTAAATGCTGGCATTGGAATGCTGTTCCTTTCCTATCTGCGATATTTGTTGTCGTTTCTGTATCTGTTGTGTTACCTTATTCAAATACAGAAGATCATGTTAACTGCACATTCGACATGTAAACGATAAAGCTGTATCAATTCAGACACATTCTATATATTCTTCTTCTTCTTCTTCCGTCTATTGCCAGTAAGATAATGGATTATATTGAAAAATTATGGATCATAACATTCACAATTTTACCTTCAGCGGGCCTCTGAGCTTCGGATAAATCATTGAGGCCAATCAAATGCTGTATATGAAATGAATTCTACTTACCATCGACACTAACAGTCCGCGGCATTTTTTTTTCTAATGTACACGCTCTAAAGGGATTTTGGATAACCTTTTAATGAAATAAATTAGTGCGGTCATTAGGGAAGTGAACAATTAGCAAAAAGGAAATACCGATGCAAGGCATTATGTAATAGCCACTACCCCAGGAAAGGACAGAGAAAGAGGTAATGCTATGACGATCTATGCGTATACCTAAAAAAGCTTAAGATGCACACACACATGAAAACATTGCCGCGGAAAACAAGGGCTGCAAGATCTACCAAAACAGGAGAATGGAGGAGAAGAATATACTACCTATAAAGACAAGACAATAGGCAATCTTGCGATCGTAACAACAAGCCAAGCAAGCCAAGACGTATGTTTGATTTAAGTCTGGAAAGCGTGCTCTAAGAAACAGGCGGAAACCTAGTTAACAGGAAAACCTATGAAATAGTAGATATTGTCTAGTCAATGCAAATACAGGTTTGGCACGTAGATGAGGTTAGCCTAGCTATATTTAGGTCAATGCAGCCGGCTCTGATTGTCTACCAGCAGAGAGAGGTCTTCAAATACTGACGTGATATTTGTATAGGGCGCTGAACTTAGCCTCAAACAAAGTATGGGTGGAGGAAAACATATCTGATGACAGACAGTTGATAGATCCGGTTATGTTGCGTTACCCATATTAATGCTAAAACCTCACAAGGCCATTATTTAATGGGCTATAGCGATTTGAAGTTGTCTATCGACAAATATAGTTTGAAGGCTATATGACCAGACTAGAAGAAATACGACGCTATGCCTTGCCATAACTATCGACGCTATCTTTGCTAAATATGGCATACATAAGGTCTTATTCGTCAAACTAAATGAACGTCTAAAACCCTTCTGCGTAAACTCGTCTTGAGTTTGCTCCCAAATACTTCGCGTCGAACGTCAATCGATGTTAAGTGGTCATATCTCGTGGGAAGTGTGATCGCGTTGTAACTACTTAACTTTCGCTCGACGTTGCGAAGAGTCGGGACATCCCAGCCTTCATTTTAGAGCAACGAAATTTTTTCAGGTTCTCCACCTTTATAAAGAACAAATTGGGCCACGAACCGATTATTCCACAAGTTACAGTACGTATGCAAAAATTCGATTTACGCTTCGTTTATAAGCCAACAAATTTCTCAAAGGGCGACGCAATAAAAAATGCCCTTGCGGTTAAAAATTACAAGGTCGACACCTTGCCATTTATTCTCCTGAATTACTGGAAATGAACAAAGTTATAAACTCATCAAAGCCCATAATTTAGTATATCACCTGCAACAATAGCTAGCCCTGAAATAATGAGAAAAGTTCAATCGATTCTTAAAAGAAAAAAATAAAAAAAAATTATCCCGACCCTAACCTTACATCAGTGAAATTAATTACACGCCCTTCAAGTTCTTTGCCGCTGACCCTGTTCCACCTTTTGGCAACGTTAACTGTATCAATTATTATTCAGACATTCGCACCCTTACTTCCTTTCGATTCCAACATTCCCATCGAATGCCTGTCGTTGCCTACCCATTGCATTGGTCATTGCTCACTGCAATAAAAAAAATTATAATTAATTTGTGTTTTAAATTTTGTTGCATACTGGTTCCTTCAGTCCATCGTTCCTTCATTCCGTCGTTCATTCGTCCGTTCGTTCGTTTCGCTATACAAAATTTACTTTACTCCGACCTGTCAAAATGGGCGGCGCGTGAAAAACCGTTGAATATTTAAATCTTACACCAAATAATGAATTTTTAATTTAAATGAAAATCGCTTAATCAACACATATTTCCGCCCACCCAAATTCGGCCGCTTTCAATGCCAAAATGCATTGAATGCTATGCTATACTTGCTTGCATGTCCTTCTCTGTATGAGTGCGCGCCGCAGTGTATATCTGTTTTTCAATTTTCCATTTTCATTTTGTTGAAAAATGATGTCGAAATTTTTGACTTGAATGAATAATTTAACCTTTTTAACTTTTGATATGTGTTCATGTTGCATCGGCATCGCCATGGCCGCCGTCGTCATCATCGTCACCGTCAGTGTTGTTAGTACCAGTACCGGTGATGCCAGTCGATTGCAAAATTTTATATAATGTACATTTTGACATTTTGCATAAGAGTCCTTGTGTATAGTGTCGTCCTTTGTGATATTTCGCTATTCGAATGGGGTACGCGCTTGATGTGGCCATTTCAGGTCATTGCGCATTCAATTGTTATGCAATTGATGGAATTCAATTTTCTTTATTAACAAACGAAAAAAATATATATAGAAATAATGACAATGAATTATTGTATCAGTGCTGGTGGCATTTATAATTTGACTTTGACATTATGCTGAAGCTGATGTAGTGGAATGGCGAATGCATTATACCTACGTGTGTTTCGATTGGAATCATGCTACTTGGATAAGAATTTGGACCATCGCTTAGTGCCGTTTTATCAGTTCCTAGGAATTATGATAAGAAACAGAATTTACCAGTGTACTAAGCAATAAAGTATTTGCCTTTCTGGCAAGAGCGAATGGTATTCGAAAAACACACTCCCAACTTATTAGGCTTAAAAACAGCCTCCGCTTAACAAATTATCTTTAAAGAATATGTTTTATATATGAAATTTTCAGAAAATATTTTCAAGAAATTATACTTTGGGACCAAGCCACCATGGCTGACATTCTGACGCTTGAGAGCTTCTTAGGGTTCAGGACTCTCGGCAGATACTTCTACGATGAAGGATGTAAGCAAAGAAGAGCTACAAGACTATAGACAAATAGATAGAGGGGTCCTAGAGTAATGGTTTAACTCTGGAGGAAGTCAGGAAGACCAAAATCTTCTCTGGGTGTAGGGTAGTAAGGTTTTTTGGTGAGATGATTTTCTCACCGAGGATGTTCTTCCTGTACGAGAGAGAGCCGGACAATCCATGAGTATGTGAATAAAGGATTTGTCACTCTCTAAACAAAGTCTACATGTAGGGTCCGCTGAGAGGCCAATGCGGTGAAGGTGTTTTGTTTTCAGAAGACAATGACCATTTCTATTCCTGTCCAGGTTGATTAGGAATTTGGATTTCCTGGGGTGAAATTTGGGGAAGAATTGCTTGGTACAGTTCTGACCATTTGATTTAAGCCAGACTTCATTGGATTCGATAAGGGCTTCTAACGTAGTTCCTGAAGTGATTTTTGCTTACACCACAAAAGGGTTCAGTGCGGACAAGTGGTGTGTTGCCCCGACTATAGCCAGTGAGTCAGCCGCTTCCTTAACCAGCAAAACCCTTGTGGGCTGGGATCCATTGAAGAATGACTAATTTTTTCGTAGCAAGTTTATAGATTACCATGAAGGTTTCCAGGAAAAGCTTCGATTTAATGACAGATGAGTCAAGAGCTTTAATTTAATGGCTGCTATGCTATCTGAATGGATAAATATAGTTTTACAAGACTATACTTCAGGTGTTGTTTTTGTAACACAAAATGGACACAATGGACCCAAATTGGTGGTTAAAGTGGTAGTTGTGACTACCGTCACCAAAGCATCTACCACACTACTTACTTACCTATCAGCCAAGGAGGTGAAGGGCGTTGGAAGATACCACTCTCTTAACTTCGTTGTTCCTCTCGAGGTATGGGTTTTTTAAAGGCGACGCCTTTTACGTTTTTAAAATTGTAAAAGTTATGGCTCGAAATATTGTGACCTTTTGGCTTGAAACTGGTGAATCTTAGGGAATGTATGCTAGGGAACTTAGCTGGACACTTGATAAGATAAGGTGTGTGGCAAAAAAAAATTCTAGAGCCGTGGAGGAACTAATTTGAAAACATCCTTGCTAAGACGGGTGATCTCGATTCGTCACTGTCTCTAAAACAGGCCACCCGACTTCCACTCTACACAGAATGCTTGGTATTAGTACTGAACTCTTGTTTGAATATTTTTTTTTCAGTTTAGTCTTCTATTTCATTATTACACTTCTTTTAAGCTCATTAAGAGCGTTTGGTGTTACTTGTTTTTTAAATATTAAATTGCTTTCCCGAAAGCCATCACTTTCTGGGCTTATTAGCAGCTCGTTCAAAATGTAATTCCAACATGACTAAACCCTGCGGAGTTCCTTTCCTGCAGATCTTCTGGCTGAGCCCACACTCAGTTTTGAGTCTATTGCCTTGATTGTGTTAGCAAAAGACTTATTAGCCCACCCCAAATTTGAAGATTTCTCAAATGTGTCGGCGCGCTCTGTATCCAAGATTGTTACGATTGTATACTCTTTATAGTGAATGAAATACTCGATAGAGCGTACTTCCATATGCAAGGCTATTTCCATCTATATTTCATAAGGCCTCAAATATTGATAGACCAACTATACAGAAGGTGGATACGGTAAGGAGCATTCAATGAAATTAAGTTTCTGGGTTCTGATCCTTACATCCAACGGCAATCCCAGAAAATGATTGTGGCCCTACAGTTCCGGAGCTCTGTCTGAAAACTTTATAATCTCTTCTATGTCTGCTCCTTGCCATGCATGCTACAACTCCGAGTTGAACCGCAGCGTAAATTGATTTTTCGTTTTCTACTTTGCGACTGAATAGTAGTTATAAAAATATAGTGGGGAAAATGTTGTTGGAGCTGATTTAAAACTAGATTTAAATCTACAACCGTTTAGTAGTCCAACCCACTTCTGTGCAACTCCACCCACAGATCAGGTTTTCTAAAAAGCCTATTTATTTTACCAAACAAGCCAAGGGTTTAATTGATTTATAGATTTACCTACCTACCTACCGAAACGGGCAACCCATGGACTTTGTTGAATATTTACTTTTTAAAATGAGGTTGAATACACCCCAAAGCCTTGGGGCCCAGCAAAACGTATATCCAACAAATGCACTTCAATATTAAAAAAAATATTTTTTTCAAAGATTTAACCGCACCTAACTTCACCTAAATCCAAAACTAATAGTGTATGCTCACTTGAAATCCCATTAAACCACTCGAGAGTACACCAAAAGCCTTGAATTACGATTTGTTACCTAGTCCATTCCTCAAAGGATCACCGTCACCTTAAAACTCTGGCCCAACGATAACTTTGTAACTTTTCGGAGAAAATTGGAAAAATTTCCGTCTTCTTGTGAAGCTCAGCACGTCTACAAGATGTTGCCTGCTCTCTGGAAAAGAAGAAGGTTACTCAATTTGGTTAGACATTCCACCAGACAGAAGGCAAACAAACTTGCAAATTTAATAATACTATCATCATCATCATCATCGCCCATCCTCCCACACACACACTGAGAAGGCTACCACACATTTATGTATGCATGCAAATCTAATTTGAATTACATTCCTCTGCGTACGATAATCTTCCATCCACACTGGCCCGTGGCGGTAGCGTCGGGGTGCCCTGCTTCTTAAGAAAACTTCTCTCTCAAACGAAAATCATGCACCTAATTCAGTTTCCATTAGAATCTTCAAATCGTTGTCGCACAAAGGAGCCTTATTCATCTTACCCCCAACTGCCTTCGCTAACCTAAATATCTATAGATATATGCATATTGGGAAAACTTACTGTGATACACTTTCAGAATTTCTTGGAATATCAGCGACACCTTAAGCATCGTAAAATCCAACTTTAAATTTCTTTTGAGAGAAAGTTTTTGTCAAGTCGAACACGTATGGTGGCTGTATAGGTGAGCGGCGCGATGGTATATTGGAAGGATGTAGCGATTATAGTTTTGAAATGCCTTAGAATAGATATCCAAAGTACTCCAGAACATACCTACCTAAGGATAGCTACAGTATCTGAGTATCAGTGTTAGAATGTAACTTTAACAAGTTTTCCAAGGGGGAATGTTAAAACAATACTATATATCCAATCCAACTCCCATCTGCGTTGTCTTTAATCAAATTCAACGTGTACACCCTCTACAATCGTTCAATCTCAAGTACGTGATTTGTTTCACAAAAAATTGTGAAGGAGGCCTTCCTTTGCCGCTTCTTAAACGGAAAATACCGGATTTAGGTTTTTATTTTATTTTTTCTTGTATGTCCATGTCAAGTGAGTAGTTTATGATACCAGAGATATTGTACCCACGAATGGTTAGATTGTCCCTCGGAGCAATCAAGTGATGGACGTACATCTAAATGGGACGTGGCATGGCAGGCGAAATGCTTTGACTTTAGAATAAAGATGAATCGTAAAAGAGAGCGAATGAAATAAAAAGAACATTTCAACATTTCAGTGATCGTTGGGATTTAAAATCAAATTTAAAGCAATTACATTCTTTAAGGATAGGGACAGACCGAAATACTGCCCTCGGACATTTGGAAAAGGTCTGCGTCTTTCCTTCTATCTCTGAGGAGAATCGATTACCAAGATTTGCTAAAGACGTAAATGTGTTGGGCTGGAGCGACACCACCACCTGTCCTGCTTCCGGTGAGGATGATAACACAGCAAAACACTTTCTCTGCAGTTTTGCGGTCTTTGCTCGCATCAGGTGGCGGATTTTTGGGGCTGACGGGACTAAAGCTCCTTTTCAACTTTTTTTGAAAGACGAGAAAATGTATCTGCATGGTGGCTCAATGGGCCAATTGTTGTGTCTGAACGCCCCTTTGGATAGTAGCAACCACCGATACAAGGAGAAGAAGACAGGCATTTACAGAATTAAGTTTAACAGACAAAACAGAACTAGGCAAACAGAAAGCTACTTACTTGTTCAGTTTAGAAACCTAAGTCAGTGCACAAATTAGATAATAAATGGTTAATTTATTTTTTACCAATAGTTTTCTAAAAATACTTTCTATAGAAGGCTTTTGGACTTAGCTTTTATTCTGGCGGCAGTAAGCTCATTTTGACAAAGTAGTTCTCTAAGCAGCTAACTGAGGCTTTTTATCATGCAATAAGATAAGTCCTTGCCATATCGAATACGTCATCGTCGCATCATGAGAAACAAAAAGAACTTTGGATATGGTGCTTCGTATGAAACTCGAAAAGTATTCTTCGGTGGAGGGCAGGAGAAGAAGACATAGAGTGTCTTTGCTGAGTTCTTTCTACCAGAATTCGGTGCTACAACTCTATATACATATAAGATGAAATGTTGTTCGTGTGTCCTTAAGCTTTGACATGAAGGTTCGATGTATGCCCAAAGTTAAGGGCGCAGTGACCTTTTAGGAAGTCCGTTATGATGATGCTTGCTCGTAGAGAGGATCTGAGTAGCGCGTTTTTTTTGGCAGGATAGAGTTCCATTGGGAATTGTGCATTTGGTGTTCCCATGTTTTTAAATAATTCAAACTGATGGTAGTCCACAGAATGGTTTTGGGCTAATTAAAGGACATACAGAGCTCTTTGTGTCCTGGGAACCAGTATAGAATGACTCTGTTATGGGATATGAGTTGTTTTACATCCTCTATCGCAGCGGATGGACAAGAGCATATGCTCCCAGTGATTCCTATTCATGCTAGTCTTTGTATCCTTTGAAATGCCTTCTGGGTAGATATTTAATAATCTATTAAACCATGCTTTTCGTTTCTTAAAAAAAATTTATTACCATGTATTCTCTCATTTATTACAAACTGATTTCCCAATAACCGGATGTCCCACATCCTTTAATACAGGCGTGTTTAATCTAGCTACATTTAAATTGATTCTGATTTATAATTCAATTCTTAACAAATGGTGTTCTTGCTTTAGTATTCCAAATTTTTGCAGGCTTTACAGTTTTGTAGTAATTTTCTTTTCATTCACATGTATTTTCCAAATTGTATCTATCAGAAACTGAATTCGATGTTAAAATTATAGTTGGAGTACTGAATAATCTATCAGCTATTTTCTACTCTAGTAAAGATGACACTTTATATCATGTCTAACTTGGATATATGTCACACAGTTCTCCAATCTAGATGGCGGTGAAAACCTGAAGTAGCCCCGGCCTTAAAACTCAGAAATATTTTCCCGCTTTTTTTTTGCCATGATCTACCTTTATTCCAAATTTCAGCTTCATAGTCCTTACAGTTTCCGAGAAATTTTTGGTCGGCCAGAAACTTGAAGAAACACCATGACTTGTCTATTATTATATTGAAGATGCACAAATGAATAAGATCAAATGTTGAACAGGTGCCCGTATCTTCCCAAATCAAATATCACTCAGACTCTCTGATCATATCTTCCAAGCTGATATGCTGGCAATCCATTAAGGGGTGTACCTATGTAGTTTCACAGCTTCAAGAAATCATTTTTTTATTGTTTCACTAATTTCTACGACATCTCGAGAATACTATCCTAAATTTTCAAGTCATTACAAAAAAAGTTTAGGCGATACAGCCTTGGGTAGCTGCGCGCTCAATTGAATCACGAGGTTTATTTGAGGTTATCCAAACTTTAAACGCGTTTTTCTCGAAACTGTGTTTTCAAAGTCGGTTACCAAAAGTTCCCGAAAACTACTCAAGCGATCTTGATGAAATTTTACACAGATTTTCTAGATACAATTCACAAGGACTTGGACGAAGGTTTTTTTTATTTTCAATCGCAACTATTTAAAAAAAAAATGTTGAGCAAATTTTACCAAAATTTGCATTTTTTTGTAACAAGGTCTGCCAAAAAATTCAATTTTCACTTTTTTCCCCTTCGTTCAAATTCTAGTTTGTGGTCTTAACTAAAGCATAATTTTTTTTTCACTTCTGATGATCCTGTCACAAGTTCTACTGTCAACGCGGACACACATTTTTCCCGAGGAATCACCGGAAATGACGTCACAATGACGGAGTTTTGAATATTTCCCTTTGAAAATTTCAGTAAAAAGTTGGAATAAAATATTTAATTTTTTTTATAATAAAAAAATTGTTGAAAATAGAACTTTTTTTCCCGAATAAACCCGAATATAACCCCTTAAGCGGCTAGTGTTGTGTTGACAAAACTACTTTGTGATATTACCATTCTCATTTATAGTCAAGTGGCCATAACAGTAAATGTCAATCCAAGCTTGTTCTCACCGACGGGAAGAGCCTTAGAATCATCACTTTGAAAATAACAGCAATCCAGCGGAAAACATCACAATGAAGGCCAATAAAAAAAACGTGTACAGTGCAAATAAGTCTCTCTCCACGCAATTAAATGGATAACTTAGTTTGTAGAGGCTGCGATGCGAAGAATCGCTAGAGAACACACCATGACTTCAGAAACAGCAAACTTGAAAGTAGGCTTCTTTCAAAATATTGAGAAACTCTTAGATGTAATTTTTTATGTTTTACATGTGTCTAACCAGCATGGCCAAACAGAACTAAATAAACAAAGCAAGGATGCCATAATATTACAATGGCATGAAAGAAGTCATTCAACTTCACTGACCCGCAAACCTAATCTAACCTATCGTTTGTTTGGTGACAGTTTTTTAGACTGAAGATTTCATTGTAGTTGCATTGAGTAAAATAATAAACGTTGTCTTCTTGTATTAAGTCTTGTATCCAGCGATGCACCAAGGTACTTCAAGTTTCGAACACCTTCGCAGGTCGATGGTTATATACTCTGTATTCCCAATAAGCTCGAGAAGTAATGAAGGGATTAGTATGCGGTTTTTAATATTTTATTGTTTGCTTATCAAGCTCATAGGAGCTCAACTGACTTCACAGCTCAAGCTCCACAATAGCTACCATAGTGTAGGTATGTCGAATGTCGATGCTGATGTTGTTGTTGGGGGCAAAAATACTGTATTTTCTGTTTCTATTCATTCTGTTTCAATTTTTTTGAAAACATAGATTCTAATATATATTTTTTCTCTTTTTTTCAGGTAAGTACCTACCTACCATAAAAGTATAATTGAATAACAATACCCTCGGAGCGAGGTAAATGTCTGACATGAATTAATAATTTTAACTACCTTGACATTACGCCCGAAGATGACAACTTTAAAACGACAGCCTAAACCTAAAAATTTTCACAAAAAAACAAAAATCACCCACCTTCCAAAGAATTTAAAAAACATAAGGAAAGGCTACAGTCCGCTTGAGGCGAACAGTATGATACCCTATCCATATCCCTATATGCCCCAAAGCATTAAGAAGATGATGGATAGCATTTTATTTAGTTCTATTAATTAAAAAAAAAAAAGTTTTTTTGAAAAAACGCCCCCAAAAAGTGGGCGTGGCCAAAAACTTTGTATGGGCGATATGTTGAAAAAAATATTGGGTAAATATTTTGTTAAACAGTTTTTTTCGCTTTCTGTGAAAATTTTTGAAGAAAACAGCATTTTAGTCAAAAACGCCCACAAAAAGTAGGCGTGGCAAAAAACTTTATATGACAAACTTATAAAGGAGGGCAGTGCCTACATATATTGTGAAGGTTGTAGCACTCTATCTCTCTAAGTTTAGCTTTAAAACGGTTTTTTCTAAAATGTGGGCGTGGCAGTGGGCGTATTCCAAAAAATTTTACGCTTAACCATTTCGGAGCCCTAGGGAATATGTAGTCCAAATTTTAGCTTCCTAGCTTAATTTTAAAGGCCTAAAAATTGCGTACGGACGGACGGACGGACGGACGGACATTGCTAGATAGTCTTAGGATTTGGTCCTGATCATAAATATATATACTTTTATGGGTCTACGGCGAATATTAAGGGGTGTTACAAACTATGTGTCAAAATTAATATACCCTTAGGATAGGGTATAAAAACAGGTCACATATATATCGCCTTTTTTGTTTGTCTCCCATGATATGGCATCGGGAGCTCTTACATTGACAATCGCATCAATCAAGGCTCATACTCAATGTTTTATTATTTGCACGTGAAGTCATCTCTGCCTGTTTTTGTTCACCCACTATTGCTGTTGCTGCTGGGCTGAAATTGTGATGGTAAAGGGCCTGAGAGAAGGCACATCCACTAGGCTTGCAACGCCAACAAAACCCCAAAACTATACACCTACTCGGAATATTGGGGAAAAACTTTTGCCCTCGTATATTATTTAGTTTATCGATGTTCCCTCTGGTTTCCTTTTGATCCTTTATTGCTTGCACTCTATCTAAATGTGAATAGATACATACTCTAGATACTATAGATATTCTCAGGTCCTCACATGTGTGTGGTATAAACATATGTGTTGTACACATGCGAGTAACTAGGTTGTATATTGTTTTGTATCTCTATGTGTATCTGAAGGGATATTGAAGGGATTTTCGTCCTTGTATAGTTAGTTTGTCGTTCATTCACTTGGATTAGTTTAATGTAGCCTCGAGGTTATCATCGTAATCATCATCGTTATCATCATCATGGCCATCGATTCAATATTGTAGGCAGCAGGCAGGCAGGCACAGCGCAAACATACAACTACTCGATGCTGTCTTTAAAAAATGTCCATCCGCCCTTCGTACTTCGGGTAAATTTAAGTCGGGTGTCTTCGTTTTTCGCTTCTATTTCAAGCTGTGTGTCCTTCTTGTGTATGAGATTTTTGTATTGGATCCTGTTTTATTTGCGTGCCTCTGGAGAGAAAAGATTTTGTTTTTGAGGTATCGAGTAGTTTTCGCATATCCGATTATTGTGCTCATGAAATATGGCAAATGAAATTGCTTTTTGATTATTTCTAAATCAATTTCTGGAGCTGCGAGCCAGATGTTGGAGAAGTGCAGTAATAATTTGTGGTAGATTGTATAAGCTCATATCAAACTCTATAGGGGGTGACTAGTGGGAATGGTTTGTGGTAGTTTCAACAGTTTGCCCAATGGAAATTGTTGGTGACGTGCTCTATTCCTTCGGGGGCAACTATAGAGAGATATTTATGATTTGTATGTGCGTTGGTTGATTAGTTTTCTTTACGGGTTTAAAGAATGGAGACCAATTTAAGTTATATCGTGTAATCCACTTGGGTCAATCGTTTGGTTATATCAATCTGCTTGTTATAATTTGTCGTTTGATTGTTTTTATGCACTTCCTGGTTTTTTTCATTTATTGAAAAATATCGTTTTTACCAGTACCCTGCCACTAAAATTCATTATCCGGCCAACTTTGAACCAGTATCCGGCCACCCCACATTTTTTCTTACAAAATCTATATTGGGGTTAATCTCATATATTTATAAAACATTGGTTTATTTTTAATAGATGTATACAAAAATTACCGATTGAAGCTTTTGTATGCGAAACGCTCAGTATTTGTTTTACAAAATTATTTACGCCACGTTTTATTCGGAAATTCTGAAATCAGTACAACGTATTTGTGGCTTCGATGGCGTTGTGCATAGTGTGTTTTAAGCTTCTAACTCGCCGATGCGATAGGAAATGCACCTTGACCTGAAAGATCTTTTGCGCCTAATGTCAGAAATTTGCTTAGTGTAACCTATTTGGTCTGTCTAAGACCTGGGATGCTTTCCCAATATGAGATGCACATTTTGTGTCCCCATCTTTTTATCTTCATATTAAAAAGCTGAGTTGTTTATTTAACAGAATATCTCGGGTTGTATAAAAGTCGTCTCCGAGCCTTTTCTAGTCAGTTCATCAGCTTTTTCATATTTGTTAATTCAATCATGTCCCATTAGATTCTGGCCTTGTTTCTGGTACTACGAGCTTAGAAGATTTCAAATCAGATTGGGAGTCAATAATTGGCCAGCTAAGGGCTATATCCTTAACACGTTCGCGCTCATGGCGGTTATAGCCGTCATTCATCAACAGAAAAACAAATGACGGCTGTAGCCGTCCATCACTTTTCGCGTTTGAACCACTTTTCGTGTTTGAATTCTGAGAGAATACGTTGATTTGAATATTTTAAATCGGAAATCCCCGATGTGTGACAGACATTTTAAATTTGAAGTTCACAGAACGAAATGACGGTGATAGCCGTCATATTCTGCATATGAAATAGTGAATCTATTCTGTGAAAAAGTGTTTCTCTAAAGGTATTTTCTGTTAAGGACTAACTATTGAATTTTTCCCAAAAAAGTGTGTTCCTGGAGATCTTTTCTGGTAAGGATATGTAAAATTGTTAGAAATAGATATCTTACTAGAATATCTTGTAAAATCATGGAGGAGTATAACAAAAAAGAAAAAAACAATTTTGAAATTATTCGAAGATGTCGACAGCGACTTTCGGAAATTGTGTCAGAATCGGAGACAGATTCCGACAGTGAAACCAGCGACCCATTTTGCGACGATGGCACATTTGGAAATTATCCAGATTTTGATCCTGGTCAGTAGTAAAATGAAATTGACGATGAGGAATATGAAGACAACAAGTCCGATCATTTGGAAGACATCGCTGAAGATGGACCTATTAAAACCAATAGTCAGGATAGAGTAAGAATACCCGAATTTGCATTTAGTACCTTTGATTGTGGAGTGAAAAATGAGTCATCCCCCCGAGAATTATTTGACAACATTTTTTCAAGTGACGTAGTTGAGTTGTTGCTTAAATCAACTAATGCATACGCTGAGCACATGTGTGCTAGTAGTAGGCCAAAGACGCGATCATCCATAAAACTAAGTTTCAGAATAATTACTGCATCGGAATTGATGAAGTTTCTGGGTCTATGCCTTTTACAAGGAGAGGATTCCTGTCCTACTGTACGACAACGTTTTTCCAGCAACCCATTGCATTTCAACTCTATCTTCCCATATACCATGAGTGGTCGCCCTTTCCCACAAATTCTACGATGCTTGAATTGCCACCATTTGGATAAAAAAGAGGGTGGGACATTGCAAAAAGTTACTCCCCTACTGAATCTAGTCTTGCCAAATTTTTCAAACGGTTTTATGCCAGATAAAGAGTTATCTTTGGATGAATCCCTTTTAATTTTTCGAGGTCGGCTAAGTTTCCGACAGTACATAAAAGGCAAGAAAGCAAAGTACGGAATCAAATTTTTTGAATTGACTGCAGCTACTGAATACGTTCTAAATATAGAAATATATCAGGCGAAAACGGAAAATCTAGAAAAAAACGTCGAAAACAGAAGATCTAGCACTCCGGCTTATGAAAAAGTATTTGAACAAAGGCCATCACTTGTACATGAACAATTTTTATAATAGCTTCGAGCTATCTAGGGAGCTTATAGAATACAGTACACATACAACAGGAACATTACACTTCAACCGAAAGGTTCCGAGGGAAATAAAAGATACGAAGCTGAAAAAGGGAGAACTTATATGGCACAGAATTGAACAAACCTATGTATCCAAATGGAAGGATAAAAGGGATGTCCTCACTAAAACAACCAGCTATCATCCGCCTTGCCGGCGGTCTGGTGGCAAGCCGCCGGCAAGGCGACCAATCTCAAGGCAATGACAAAGATACAAAGACTAGCATGTATAGGAACAACCAGCGCAATGAGAACCACACCTACAGCAGGTTTGGAGGCAATTCTCAATCTAACTCCTCTGGACCTATACATGGAAGAATCTGCAACCAAAAGTGCCTTGAGGGTTAGTCAAACTAATACATGGAACCCATGCAATTTTGGGCACGCACAATTTCATTTGACAGCCAGGCGGCTATAAGAGCAATTTCTGCTATAGAAATTAAATCAAAGCTAGTTCACCGCTGTCGCGAAGAGCTTAAGGTTCTTTGCTCGCAGCACTCCACGAATCTCTGCTGGGTCCCTGGAAATAGTGACAAAGCCGGCAATGAGATAGCTGATGAACTGGCGAGAAAGGGGTCCGCAATGGATAAAGATAGAGCACTACAGTCGATCAAGCCTCCACTATGTAATCTCAGAGAACGAGTGGAAAACAAGATACAAGATGTTAATTCCTGACATGTTAATAAGGTTTGCGCATTCCTTAATAGTATTGAGCTCTGCCTGTTATACTTATGAATTGGCATTTGTTATAATCTATCTAGCTTTTCTATGTATTTTGGACTTGGACTTAGCTTTTTAGTTGTTAAACTAATGCTGCCAAAACTCTTCTAATGTTAGCTATAATAACTGTAAGCTATTTTCTTTAGTTGTTTCATTGGTTTCTATAATAAATATACACCAAATATCTTTTGTGGCCGGTTACTAAAAATTCCATTTCAAATAAGTATCTAGTTTTCAGCCACTCTGGACCGACACTTGTACAACTCATAAAAAAAGGGTACTACTTGTAAGCGGACATCAGCATAAGGAGTTAATTGACTTGGGGACCTAAAGAATAAGCTTTATTTATTTAGGTGGGAAGTGTTGTGCATTGACGCTGTGGCAAGCCGAAATAGAAATGTGGGTGGTGGGGTAGGTAGAGTAGGGTAGGAATGGAGTGTTGCATACACAGTTAGGGGTTGTAAAGTGCATCAAAGTTATAAAAATGAACAAAATTACTCAATAGGTATGCATCTCCTAGTCTGAGCTAATGAGTCTGATAAGGTCTGTTTAGTGCATTTCTTGGGAACAAAAAGCTTGTTTTGATTTAAAAAGCTACTCTAAATAAAAGGGCTATTACATCGCCGTCAAATCAAAACAAAACCCTTTATATGGAAAGTTTTCCCACAAATAAATTTGGAATGTGTATCTTCTAACTATTCCAATTTCCATTCAAAGGACCCGGTCGCGTAGATCGATTCGAATCGATTTAGGTAGGTACCACCCTCGTGTTTGACTAATCAGAGCCAGAATATATGTTTTGTGGTGCTCCGAAAAAAAAATCTCTCATAAATTGTTTGCAGGACACTAAAAATATTTTGAATAAACTTCGCATCACGGTGTGACGCTGATTTTGATTTTGATTAAAAAGTCAATTCCGATATCTAACTGAATTTCAAACAACGATTTCTCCAAAGCAATACCTTGGCACTTGACAACAATGCATACTATTCTGCATTTTATCCTGCTGGGCACAAAACACACACACACGTATAATATTTTTTTTTTGTTAGATGAAATTATCCGTCAATGTCAAACGCAGACGATGTCAGTTCTATTCGAGAGAATAAAGCACTAAGGTTGAGCCTGTGTTCCTGTCTGACCAACCAACTACATACATAGAAGCCTTTGGTTTATATCACACACACACACACTCATGTTTATCTGTATACCTCAGCGCCTTAAATACACAGTATGGTAAAGCCTCACACACCGGGACTTATTCTACTTAATATTGTTGACATTTGTTAGATTGCCCATCAGGATGACTATTGTGTCCGGGGCACACTGCTGACAGGACGAAAATATCAACACTTACAGAGCGACAGATAGTAAAGGGTATAAATCCATTTTTCGAGGAATGGGAATAGAAATTTCTCGACACTAAAGCCTCCCGTCATCTGTACTTAAGTCAATAAGAAGGACTATGTTGTGAAGGTCTGCCAGCAGTCCCAGCAGGTAGCTATATACCACCTCCGTTCATTTAGAGTTGGTCTCCGTTCTATGGAATACTAATTGTGATCTTCGTCTGAAAGTTTAATTTTGTTTTCCCAAAGCCAAAGTCTCAAACATTTGGGAAAGAGCGAGAGACGATGTGTGTAACATGGAATGAATCCTTCCATTTTATTCAACATCAATTACCCAGCTGTCAGTCTTTCTTCAGTACATGAAGTAGAGAGTAGAAGTGCGGAATTCTGATGCACTTTGCTATAGCTAGCGCTAGCTGGCCTCAACATTTGTTCGTGGGTAGTGCCACAGTAGCGACTGGATGGCAGAAGTGGTGTTAATCGAGAGACCACTGTGAATTCAAATTTACATCCCTTTTACAAAAGGATTCGGCTAAGGCTAGTCGCTGCTTTCCTCTGTCTATGGATATAGAAATGTTAACCAGTATATGGAGTGTAGCTATGCAATAATATCGTGCTGCATAGTTGTGTATTGTTTCCAAAATGTCCAGGTTTTTGGGATTTTTTAATTAGTGACGGTTGAGCCATTTGTCATTTTCAGCGGGCGCCGGAACTAAGCAACAATACCGAGTTTGAGGCAGAGGCTTTTGTGTGTGTGTGTGTTGTGCATTTACAATTTTGGAAGTGAGCCAGTTTGTTGAACGTTTATGACAATGGAAGAATTGATTTTAAAAGTAGAAGTACATTTTGATTTTTGGAATAAGTTGTCGTTGCCGGAAAAGGTTAGATATATCCATCAGTGCTCAGGAACTGAACTATGCACATTGTTTAAGAATATTCTTTTGAAGTTTTGAGTCATTCTTCGTTTGGCTCTTATGTTCTGCGACAAGTTGGTATTTAAAGTGGAGATCCCTTATTAATATTTTTTTAGTTAAAGCTGCCAATCTGATTGGAGACATTTTGTACCTTCCAAAACAACTTAAATTGAACAGTTGCTTTCTAAAAGTTGATTTGTATTCATCGATGAATTCTAGACTCTGTGCAATGCCTCTATCGCTAGCGTCCATGTTTTGTCGAGAAGCAAACGAGAACTGCGACGTACGTTCGGTAAGGAATTTTGCCCTGGTATTGTAGTGATTAAAGCGACTTTATTTCTTTCGTAAACGCGTTTCGTTGGAGCAAACGTACTTTTCGAAGAACAGTTCGAGCTAGTTCTGAAACTCCAAAGAACATCGTTGTAAAACTCTTTCTAGCCTTAAAATATGTCTATGCAAATACCTGAGTAATTTGGTGTATGCATTTTTGACATGGCTGTGACCACTTGTCCTCTAATTCCAATAAAAAAAACTTTCGCCTCTTAACCAAAATCTCTTGAAATTACGTCCTTCAGATTCGAAAAACCTAGTCCAAGCGATTATAAAGTCTATTTAGCTTCAATATATTTAAGAAGCAGAGATAACCTCAGAAAGCAGGAACGTCAGTGGAATTGAACAGTAGCTGTATGGCTAGAAACCAGGCCCTAGGTGCTGGTTGAGCTGTTGTTTTGTTTTTTCCTTTTTTGTGGAATGTGTGTTGAAGAATACAGTAAAAACAGTGGTATTTCCGGAATGGAAAACACGCCTTCAGAATAATATAACAAATATCAGATATCTTGAAGTAAGCTAGATTAAAACTTATCAAAAGTGCTGACAGGTGATACGATTATTATCCGAACTGTCAATGGATTTCATAAAAGACCAAAAGTGTTCGCTGGGGTTCCCCAAAAGTTTCAGCACATTTCTTAGTTCCAGACTAATAACCGAGACCAATCAAATGCTGGTGTTGGTCCATTTACGTGATGCAGTAGTTTTTAGAAATGTCAGATTCAAAACTAACATGCTCCTGTTTTAGTTTTTTCAATCAGTACCTATTATAATACTGACTGGTCAGATTTTTATAATATTGCTCGAATAATCTAAAACACCGTTTGTGTTAGTTTTTAATCTGACCACGATCTTTCCACTGTTCTGATCTCTTTAATCATGATTGTATCCATTCTATGTACACTGAGGAGTTTTGTCGGTTAGTCAAAAAAAGATAAAAAAAAGGCAGCACTGCTGATTTCTGATGCTGTTGCATTTTGGTGATCCAAGAGGATTGTAAGGACTTGATTTTTTGACAGTTCATAGGGTTTCTCCTTTGTCAATTGAATTTAACTTCAACGAACGAATTTCCTTAAAAATTCTCTTTCTCTGAAAAAGTTTTGATGATTGGGAAGATAATGGTGATCCTTCATCGATCACAAGACAAAAACAAATTTAATTAGACCAGAATTGATCCTCCAGATCTAGAAATAAGCTTTCCGTTGTCAAATGGTTGTGAAAAGTAAAGAAATAGTTCATGTTCAGTTGTTTTGAACTTTTCGTAAAACGAAATATGTCACTTCATTCTTACAGTGAGTGAGGATATATCTGTGCTTTATTTTTGAATACAAAGAAACACATTGGAAAAGTTCAAGTCCTTTCGGAAAATTTGAATTGTGTCTGGCTCAATCATTTACCAAGTAAATATCCTTTTAGTTCTCTGGTGATGTTATGAGAAATAGTTTGGTGTATAAAGCTATGAGACGGAATAGGCTTGAAATTCAAATAATGCGTTTTGTACACGCTTCTGACAATAACAATCTGAATAGTGCCAAGATGACCAAACTACCACCTCGTATTCGACACCTCAAATCCAAATTTCTTCAACGTCAATGGAGCAAGAACTAAGCTATGATAAAAGTATGATAATAGAGTATTTTGGTCATAGTGCATACGTCACAAACTAATTAGGTTTGCATACAGATGTTGGTGCTTCAACTGTTTCAATGGATATTTAGCAAATAACGAAATTTATGAGACATAATTTGTGATAAATACTGCTCCCCTAATGTCAATGATCGCCGAATTACTAGAATCTATGAAACAACTTCAGGTTAACCCACCTCAGAAGTTAAGGATATGATGGAACGAGAACACAGCGTCAAAACAGGTCCTGTAGAGATTATGAATAAAACCTAGAGGAATTTATGAATAGGCCCGGAATGTTTTGGATGGTTTAACTCAATGAGAACTTTGGTATCTTCTGGTCATAAAATTTTCCCAATTGGAAACGCCGGTCATTACTCCAAATTTTATTCGCTGCCCCACCTCTGGCAAAAGTCTGACAAACCTTTAAAACTAAGAACTGTCATAATCACCCTTCTGTTCGTGTAAAAGAATATAATTTTCCACAAGCTAGGCCGTTTACGCCTAGTTTTTAAACAGAAAGCCACAATCGTAACAATGAAAATCAGTAATGTTATCTTAAATCAGTGAGCTAGTATGTCTATTATAAACTATATCTAACAGCTAAAGTAGTTTCATCCCTCAAAGTTGTTTTTTTTGGCTTCAACTACAAACCTCCACCCTAATAATGCGTGAATAGTCAGTGCATCCACCTCACCTTACCTATACAAATGGCACCGTGTTTTCAAGTCACCATTTTGTCCGAATCCGAGGGACAATATAAAATTCGTTGGCTGCATTTCCAAACTGTTGAGATTCCAATGGACCGATTTTTATTTTATCTCTTCACCAGTGCAGCCAATTTGGCAGCAATATTTCGACGTAGAACATTTGTATTTGTCAGATACTTGTTGGCATTGGGCTTTTGTTTCGTTTGCGAAATTTTGCGAGTTCTGGGACCTTTCGGATGGGGACAGTGCATACCGAAAACCATATGAGAATAAAATGTTTGTCAGTAGAGTCCGCGCTCGGGGGCAGGGCTGCCAAACATAGAGATTGGCTTCGGCTGATTTGGCATTCACATTCTCAGTGGAATATAAAAATCAACAAGTCCAACATATGACATGCTCTAATGTGTATGTGGCAACGGTATTTGCAGGAGTACACTCTTGAGTCCTTGGCAACTCAAATAATATTGTGATTTGCATTGCGGATGTGAAAACATGAAATTGTGTTTCGTGGTGGGTGGTGGAGGAGACAAGAGGATGGTGTGGTTTTTTTTTTTTATTATTTAGTGGCCAAGTGATTGATGATGGTATTACCCTGAATCCTGATTGTGGTGCTATCTTGTCTCTCAAGCAGGACAAAAGTGGACGAGGACGTTTATTGTGATGGGGAAGACCTGTTGTGCGGGATGTGTCTTGGATGTGGTTTTGGTGGAGATTTTTTTGAGATGAAATAATCGTTTCTACGTACGTAACTTGATGCATTTCGACAAATGCGCTTAGAGAAATATATAGTAGCTTAACAATTAAAAACGATTTTAAATACTAAATGAATGACAAAGAAAACACAGGACAGTAGGTACTCAATTTTTTGGAACTTAACCATTTGTCAATGATCTGATAAGACCCTATCAGTGCAGCTTTAGACTTCATATTATCATCTATAGTGACGAGCTATATGTAGTTTTGTCGTTTCTGCCAACTCACAAGCAAACGCCCAATGTAGACGATCTTTCTAACGTTTGCTTGAAGATGAGCTGGCACTGATATCTTTGCAAACATAGGGTCTAGTCGTTCAAGGGGACAGAGCAAAGTATATTCTGGCAACACCCAACATCTGCCGAATTGGCCAGAACGTCTCGAACGACTAAGGACACTCCATATAATCCCTTGATAAACCCAGGCCTTCTCTATGCATCTGAAGCGTGGACTCTGAAGCTAATGAAGTTATCCCTCGTACCTACTTTTAAAGGGAATATCTTGCATACATTCGGTCCGCGTTTTCGTTGACGGTTTTTCCTGGAAACAAATTAACGATGAACTTTGCAAAGCGTACGGCGATACCGATCTGGTACAAACTAAAATGCGTACTGTGCATTGGATGGGACATATAGAGACTCTAACTGCAGTAGAAGAAGGCCTCGCTTTGGATGGCGTGCACAAATTCCACAAAAACTGCAGTGCCGCAGTTTAGTAAGTAACGCTTAAATATTGGCAAAACAAAAACTAACCTAAAATTTAAAAACAAAACAATTTTAAGTTAGATATATAACTGTCACTTCCAGATATGCAGGAAGCCATTTACATTGATTGGTTTTGTACCATCAGCGGTTTGATATATTTCGTCGTATTTTGTATCTAGAAAACCAGCTATTTCGGACAATAATAATCACATAATTAGGTGGTATACTGATAGGTCGAGAACTGAGGAAGGAACTGGTGCAGGAGTATTCGGGCCAAGAACGAATCATTTTGAATCCATGGGCAAAACTACCAGCATCTTTCAGTCAGAAATGTGTGTCATAGAAAGATGTATTGCAATCAATCAAGAAGAAGAACTACAGAAACTATAACATAGGAATAATGTCAGATAGCCAAGCCTTCGTTAAAGCACTTGACTCCTTTGTCATTAAATCAAAACTTGTATCGGAATGCCTTCAAATCCTCAACAAACGAAGCAAGATGGAAATGGAGTATCCAACAAACATAATTCCTGGTGAATTACGCCATGAGTGGGCTCTGAAAGTTTGAACAAACCTAAAAAGGATGGGACTTAAAACACAACCCTAAGGAAAACCTGCTGATGCATTGAAATTGGAATTGAAATATCCTCTAAGTATCAAGTATTTAACGCTACAGTCAACAGCTGTTTGGCCTATGTAGTTCAGGTCTTTGCGTCATCCCCTTTGACAATTCATTTCAGATACAAAAGCAAAAACTTTCTTGATAATCCGAGTGATGGGTGTTTGTAGATCAAAGCGTTTTAGTTGGCAGTTTGTCCATGTCTCCTTTAAGTCCATGAAACATACATTTTCTGCCAATACTGGACAACGCAAAAATTAAATCTGTAGCTGAAAATCTTGACCAAAAACCTTTTTGAAATATGCTGAGACTATCGCTGTTTCTATCCACTTACTAAGCCTTCCATTTAGTATCGAAGCGAAAATGTCTCTAAGTGAATTTAGAAAAAAGATCCCCTTATAATTCTCGGCACGATTTGCATCAATATCGCAATATCGCAAATATTAAGGCTTTTGTGAAACTAGTAGGAACACAAGAATTATAATAGAGAAGGTTATAACAATCATGGGGTTCCGCAAGTCCCGTTCGATGTTCCTCAGTTTTTTCCCTCGATGTTAACAAGTTCCTTCTTCTTTAGTGTTCCTAAACTTTCGTTAAAAAAAGTTAATTGTTAAAAGCTTACCTCAATTTTCCTGTCAATGGCCGAGAGTCTCAGTGAGTTGAGGAACAGAACACTTGAAAGTTATTGACAAACTTTACGATCTCATTATCACAGGTTTCTAAGTGCATCGGGATTGGTAAAACAGACCACTTCGAAGTTATTGAAAGAAGGCAATAACTTCAGCTAATCCCCCATCAAACGGCATCACAACGTGTCCACAAGCACCATTTACATAATCCTTGTTCAAATCTTAAACATTACCATTTTATTTGAACCAAACCAATATATCACTCTCCTGCCACAGAAAAGATCTATTCCTTAAATAAACTTCTCGAGCATTAATTCCACTTAAAACAATAAAAAAAAAACGCAAATCAACCTGCCCTCGCCCATTAACTAAATTAAACCAAAATTCACTCTCAATCTCCTAAGCGGAAGTAGCATTTCCACGAAATCACTTTAAGAAAAAAACCTTCTCAACTGTATTTCACAAAATGTTTCGCAATTATATTTTACGATTTCACCACTGCTCTAGATTGTTTCTAGTGCAGGACCGGCACGCCATCACTCTCCCTCTCTCTCTTCGTCTTCTTGCATCCAATTCAGGATAACACAAAATCGCCGGAGAAAGTTTAAAAGAAACAGAACGAGCCAAACTTTATTTTTCTGGTTCATTAAGTAGCCGCCACAATTTGATACACTAATCTGTGCAAATACACACATATACTTGCCCGTTCTTTGCCGCCCTTACAATTTGCCTCTGGCAAAGAGATATTTTTTTCATTTTGTACTTGAACACCGATGCGAATGGAAAGGAGAAAAAGAAATATCTTTATTAAGCAGCGAGAACCATGTGGGTTATCTCAAATCCTTGCCCAAAATTCACTTATTATCAGAAGCGCTTTCACCATCACATTGATCCTTGGAATTATACAAATTTATCGATTTTGATATTTCGACTTTATGAATAAAATTTTAATAAATTTTATTTTTGACAATAACAATTTGTTCACCTTCACCTGGGGGACTGGGGGTAGAAAACGAGAAATTGTTTCCTTCCCCTCCACTTACGATTGCCAACTTCCCAATACACTCGACATACCTATACACACATAAACCGGAAATGTGCCATTACTCAAACTGTTCATTCGTCAATTTGTTATTTCACTCGATGGGCTGACGTCTATTCGCGTTGAGACCGTTGCGCGCCTTCTTCTCCTGTTTCAAAATAGAAAAAAATTAAGGACGATCTTTTTGGTTTCGATTTGCTATTTGCCAGTGATTTGGAAATGAGCCAAAGTTCCCACTCTGGCGGAACAGCGGTTATACCAAAAGCAAAAAAAGAAAAAGAATATATATCTCGGGAAGCTCTCAACCGTAATGTCTTTGGATTGAGGCTAAAAGGATGATGAGCAGTGGGATAACAAAAAAAAACAATATAAACTCTGAAAACAAAAGAATTTAAGTAGAGGCAGTTAAAATGGGGCAGAAAATAATAATAAAAAAAAAGCCACAGAACCTTAGAACGCAATCAACCAATGATTTATTCGTTTGCAGTTTTTAATGGCGTTCTTCTGAACAAATTTTGTATATCTTGGTTCGTCGGTTTTTCAGAGCGCCCAACATAAAGAGACCGATTTAACTTAATCGGTTTTAATTTTTAATTAAAGCGGGCAGCAACGCAACGGGGTAAGACATTTCGTGAATAAATTTAAGGACTTTAAGATTGATTTCTGCAGAAGAAATACATTCGGATAGGAGACAGTTGTGAATGTGTTTTGAAGGCTGGAAAAATGGAATGAATTTTGACTTTGTAGTATGGAAGCCAATGACTCAAGCACAGAAGCATAAAGTCTTATGGACCTTCATGCTGTATGATTGGGAATACTACGTAACGAGTAGTAGAGACGTTGAAAAAATTTATTCTGTTCGCCAGCTGCTATGCGAATGCCCAGCACAAGGCGTACGACGCTCGGCAGATACTTCTATGATCAGCTGGAGGATGTGGAAAAAGTCGAGCTATTTGGTTCGAAGAGAGCGAAACATTGAGCATATAACAGCGGCCTTTCTTTGTCTTTATCAAGTTGTTTTTTTCTTAAGTTCGAGGAAAGATACTCAGATGGACAAATGGTAAATGTAATTTTTATTATATACCCGAAATTTATAAACGCTCTCAAGGAACTCCAAAAATTCTCAGACCTACATTCAAGTCTATCATAGTTCATTTTTAAAACTGTAGAACTCCTGATTAAAACAAGAACTCTCTATACGCCGGTGGCGTCCTCTCCTTCTTTCCCTGAAACTTGACGATAAATGAACTACTAACGTACCTGGACGTAGCAGTGGGTTACAAAGTGATGCTATTGCTATTGATGTCTCAGGTGTTTAGCACTTTTAGGATCTCCCTCAATATTCCCTCAACAGTCCTCCAGATCCTTCTTCTATTAATGACATAAGCTTGTCCTTCTGTGACGAACTTAAATATCTAGGACTGATTCTAGATAAATATTTGAATTCGAAGCCTAATTTCCAGGAAAAAATATCACTTTTCTTTTGCGATAAAACGTTAGGCCTTCATACCTTACATTACTCACTGACTACACATCCCCAAAATTACCTATACCATTCCCAACTTCAGTTTTATAAATCCTTCCATCCCCTCCATTGCATTCTGGGTGAGAGCGCATTCATAAAGGATACATCAATTTTAGCGTGTTACAGGCGGAAAATATTTCATTGGAAATCGATATACAAGAATATCATTTTTTTCTCCAATAGTCTAACTGTAATCTAGTCGCTCGTATCAGTTTATAGAAACTCCATAGTGGTGATTGCTGGTACATTATTATGGAGATATCGAAACAGTCAAATATTGGAAACCAGCATTACTCTCTCACCTGAAAGCTAAGTTGCTTAGGTTAGAAAACAAAACTTAGGTATCCAAGTGCAATCACAGATATGGGCAAAACTGGATCTGAAACGCTCAAAGGATATGATCTCTCTAAGCAGACAGAACATAACCACTACATTGGGTGTACTACTGTTCACTTTCTAATAGGCAATTCGTCGAATTTCGTAGAGTTTGCATGGACGTATAGAATATTCTCTGTACACATCCTTCTCTCTCAAAAAAAAGGATTATCCTTAGAGGTTTTTCAACCACAACTTTCGCTGAAACGACATAGTTAGACGATAGAGGAGGAGTACAGGCCTGCTTTATCGACCATTGATCAGGTTATTCGCATAAATTGGCAGTCTTTTTATGCAGAGCAATAATATCTACCGGTTTGAACTACATTTATCGCCGAACCGATATTTTTAGACGGTCTTCCCTGAACTTTGAAAAGTCTGCGCCTCCTGAATAGACCATCGTCGATCAGGTGTATTCCCATCCGTTTTTGTTAAGCATACTTTATAAGTATTTCTCATATCTTTTATCGGGACCAGGAGCTTCATCGCATCACTTAAGCACCCAGTACCTACCTACCATGATCTACAGTCGGTAATGTCTTGCCTTGCATTATCGTGTCGGTTTAAGGCATTACTTCTCGTTATAGTGACAACCGCCGTAGTGCTTTCTACTTGTTACTTTATTTATACTCCTTCGGATACATAAAATTATTTTCGTTCCCATTTAAATCCATAAATTACTCCATTCCCTCGCATGCCTTCAGCGAGTAGGTACTCCCTTAAAAGATGTTTGCATATCCGTGACTCAGACTCAGACTGAAACTAAGACTCACCATGGCCGGCGACGGCCGGCGTCCGGTCATTGATTGGACACAATTTGACGGTGTGGAATTTCTTTATAACCTCAATCTATACCCAACCCATGTATCTATATTGTTAAGTAGTTCTCGTCGCCGCCATATTGAGAGGATGACGATGAATATAACGAAAGCGACATTGATTGATATTAATGACCATGAAAGAAATTAATTAGTTTTTGGTTACCTGTGTTGCAAATCAATTGGGAACGCCAATTATTCTTTTTAACTGTTCGCCATTACTTAAAGTCATTGAGCTTGTGTGCTGGTTTCTATAAAAAAAATAAGGGTTCTTAACGTACCTTCTATGTAGCCCTGCCTGGGCTGTAGTTCTCCTCCAGCTAGCTATTGAGCTGTTTGCATGTGCAAGGTAATGGTGTGCTGCTGTTGTTGGTCATGGGAAATACAATATGTTGTTTTTCCGGTTTTTGTAAGTTTGTTTTAGTTGAAGAAAACTTTTGTAATGAGCGAGCTTGCTCATGTCTGTACGCCCGCTTGTGGGGCGTAGGCTATTGTTGGTGGGTGTAAAAGTTTTACTGACACCCGGCTCGAGACTTGTTGGGAAGTTTCAATATAATTGTTATTTTCTTTCTATTATAGTGAGAACAGAATGTGTTGGAAGTTGAAGTAAGTAAAATTCAAATATCGATTTGGGTAATAGGATAATAATTTAATGAGGGTTGGCTGAGGACTTTGGTTGGGCGATATGGAAACCTACCCTAATTTTGGAGATATTTGACACGATTGATAGGTTTCAAGGGGGTTATTTTTGATTTTTCTTAGGAAAGCTATATGTCAAGGTATTAAGAGGAAATGAGAGAATTGTTGTAACTGGGAGGTGTGTACCATATTCTTAAACGTCGGTACCTTATTCGATGGCGTCGATTTCATACTCAACAATATGTATAGATCTGGCTAAAGAAATCGTACGCCTCGAATATAAGTACAAGCTTATGTATTCTGCGATGTTCCGATTAAACACTTGGAGCTACTGTACAGTATTTAAAAAAAACCCGTGGTTAAACTTGCTGGGGAACGAGATCGAAACAACCATAAAATCTTAATGCATGAGTAGGGTATACCTCCGCTCTACTTTTACATATGATATTTCTCCAGCAATCAATGGAAGAATAACCCTGCCAATTACTATTTCTTTTGGGCTGAGAACGCAGCTTAGAACTTCCGAAGAACTTAAGAAAATCTGTTTAAGCCCTTCAAAATCCTACAATCCATGAGCCATGGGCGAACATATCCTTAGGCATTTCGAGCAAAAAATTCTTCGTCAGAAATTTGGTCCCGTTTGCGTTAATAGCTTGCGGGGGAGACGTTTTAACGACAAATCTTATGAGCTCTCTAATCCATAGGGACCATAGACGGTAATGATATTGCGGAATAGTTTGCAAGGAAAGGGTTATTTGGATAACAAATAAAAACCTAAAACAGTTATTTAAATGTACACAGGTTTTTTACGCCCAATTATCCCTGGTATGGTGGCTGCCCAAAGAAAGCGAAGCAGAGCTCAGAGATCGGGACCAAGGGTACACTATGGTCTTTAATTCACTACCCAGGAGCGTAGGATCAATATTATACTGACAGCATTACATCCAAACTTAACCTCAAGAAAACTTCCTTTGCAGTATTTCCGTCCAAATCGGAATGGGAGGCAGACACTGTTATCCAGGAGTTCGCTCTAACCAACTTCACTGACGGCTCCAAAAAGCACAGTGGAGTAGGTGACCTTTCAACTAAATTACACACATAAACATACGAAAGGTACTTTTAAATAGCACATCAACTCAAAATAACACAGCTGTTTTCGTTGCCATGATGCGATTAAGTCCTCGATCTCAACCAAGACAAAGTGTAAACACGTCGAGAGGTTCAGGGAGGTATTGGTAAGGGCGAGCCGATGGCTTAGAATCGCTTTCATATAAGTTCCATAGCTAGAAACATAGATGGAAATGAGAGAGCCGATGATATTGCTAGACACGGCTCCCCCTTCCCAAGTCCTGGGCGAAGAAAAACCCCTTAGGTTTTATGATGGAGGTAAAACTTCGCGGAAGATTTGGTCCAAAATACAAAGAAACCTGAGACCCTTATTTCACCTTTAATGCGGGTGCCCAGCTCTGGATTGTGCCAGACTCCGAACGCTTGGGAAACCAACAAAAATATGCAGAACTAAAGCAACTATACGCTTTCCAACATAAGTTGGCACTACACGTCTTATGGGGAATCTTTATCAAAATCAGTAGCATGCCATATATTTCCACCATATTAAATTAAAAGAAAACCCCCCATAAAAAATGTTTACCCGCCAGTAAATTTCCAATTGCATCTGACGTAGATCCACCACGTCTTATTTATCGCACATCTAAGTGTGCAGTGCATTGTTTGGCTGTGGCATGTGGCGACTCACCCTTGACTTTGCTCATTTCTGACGAAAGTTGTTCAATACAGACATTGGCATTTCACTTGGTCATGTTGTCATTTTTTATTCCATTTGGTAATTTTTTCTATGAAATGAAAAAAAAAAAGAAAAACTCGTTTATTTCCGTGTATTTTGGACTCAAATTATTTTGGTCATTTTTGGCTAAAGTTGGTCATTTTTATTTTCAACTTTTGACTTTTTTTTATAAAGTGACAACCATGTTCAACGTCGATTTAATTGATGTGCATTCAGAGTTACCAATGTCCGCTTTGAAAAAAAAAGTTCTTTATGATACGTGTTATCGTGCAGATCTTGTTTGGATCTTTGGCATTTCTTGTAATTTAAAGAAAAATATTATGTGCGTAGGTTTTCGTAGCGCGCGGTCAGTTTTTTGATGCTACATATATTTTTAAAAATTAAAAATTATTAAAAGTTATATAGCTAATAAACTGTTGCAGCCCACTTTTTTTGTTCTGACATTTTCATTGGAAAGTAAAATATATTTCTGGTTTTAAATTCTCCAAGTACACACTCACACATTCCGCTCCATCTCGTCCTCCTGCAATGCCCATGTCGATTCTAAGGACACACTTTATGTGTCTCCCACATGAATGCATTCCCCATAGCGGTCTTAATACCTCCCAAACAAGCAAAAACTATCATAACTGTTATTGGCAAAAGTAAACATCTTCTCATTCGAGACATTAAGTCGCTCGTAATTCGTGTCCGGCGAAATGTCATAAACCTATCTTTCTAACTTTTATTATCATTCTACGTAGATATATGTTGCTTATTAATTTAATCACTTACTCGCTTGTGTGTTCATTTTCCCCACGATTAACTTCTCATTTCTGCCTCAATCTTTCTTTTTCTGTCTGTCTCTCTGCGGACAATTAACTTGGCTTAACTTTGCTCTCCAACTAGAACACTTCACATTAGCAAAACTGCAGCGCAACAGCAAAAAGAGGGCCAAAAACCCATCCCCCCACATTAGGCTAACCACTCTCGAATTATACAATTTTAAATGCCTAATAAAAGTAGTATAAGCCAAGTCTTAGCAAGGATGTACCAACAATAAAAAACTGTTATCCTTCGGGATGCCGACAGCAACAACAACAAATAAACCACTATAAACATAAAACTACTCTTATATGTTTCTATGTACCTATCCCTAGCTATTCCCGAATGGTTACAACCGCCATTTGACATATCACTCTGTGCATCTCCGTGATATGTACGGGTATGTATGTGTGTGTTTATCTCTCGGTAGGCTCGGCATAAAGTTCCACTTGAGTAAAAGCTTCATAACGTACCCAGGACCATTTCCATAATAATATGTCGTGTGTGTGTGTGTGTGTGCACAATGTAAAGTGCACTTACAGTAAATGAAAACTATTCAAAAGCCAAACATGGCTTTCTTTTCGCATGTTTGGCAACCCACCACCACGCGCCAGTGCCACATCCTTCAGCAACTTGACTACGTTCCACACCGCCAAATACTGTGTAACAGCTGACTAATGAAATGGTCTGGGGAACGCGCATTCTTTCGTATAATTATTGTGGTGGTGTCCTTTTTCCATTGTTCTCGTTATTACGTTTTGTATTTCGCTTATTTCTGTTAATTTTCACATAATGTGTGCGCCTGGGACGATTTATGCACTCCTCGTCCAGACGAATGAGTGCGAACTGTAGCCGCATATCCTGTGGGTTTGTGCGCGGTTACAGACACTGTGTAATTGCACACATTATTATTATTATTATTTTTAATGTCGTCCTGCTAGAGATGAATTTGGGGTGCAGCTGATGACAACATTCATGCATGGATGAAGGTACGCACAACCACTGTCTCTCTGTCTGTCTCTCTATGGCTGGAAACTCGCTTGCCTCTCGGTCTGGTCCGACGACATAGCAGACATCGTGTCAAGCGTGATTCACAAACGTGTAGACACGTCGAAATCATCGAAAAATTTTGCCATTCGATGAGATACTTATCGACAAGAACGATTATAATTGTCCCCTGGGTGTCGCATCGAGTGTTATTATACATCGCACATGCCTAGCCTGCCTCCTGTTCTTCGTAGTCGCGCATCGATTGTTTCGCTGCTTTTGTCTGATGCTCTCGATTGTGGTTGATATATGCTATGCAGCCAATCCACCAGCTCTGATGCAGGATAGAGCCAAATTGCAAAATCTCCCTCTGGTTTTGGTGAATCTCATCTCATCTCATCTCTATCTATCGACATTTGAGTATTGACGTCATCTCCATCATGAATGGCTCCGAGGATGACATCAGGCTGCTATTCCAAATAGGCGGGGGTTTGGGTAATTTGATTCAATTATCTATCCTTCGATGGAGAACTGTTGATGTTCAGCGCCGTCCCGGGAATACATTGGTGGTGAACAGAGAGTATCGAGCAACGTGGGTGCATTTTTGGGAAGGATAAATCAATGTTTAAGTGCTTACTGGTCGAGGGTTCCTTAGACTAGAACGGTCCAGCTACAGGGAGCTGCGAATAACATGTCAATCAATCTATTCAAGGGTGTCCTTGCAAGGGAGTCCTAAATGCAGCAGACACGTACATTTTGTGGGAGAAAACAAATAAATTTTCGAACTTGAGCCTTCGAAATCTCTGTTGGCAAAATGTTTAACCTCAAACTAGGTACACACCATTCGATCACTTAAATATGAAGAGATAAAAAATAACCAAAAGGCATCCGTCTTTCACTCTCATGATATTCTTCCAACAAATCCCCAGATTACAGCCCCCATCTGGCTAAACATCTTAACAACAATGTTAATGCATTTCCTTCTACTCAACTCTCATTCGTTCCTTGCGGCAATTGTTGAAAATGTCCTTTTCAATATTTTATGCTGCCTATTATTGCAATGGGTACAGATTTTTATTATTTTTTAGTATGCGCCCATTGAGGCGCATTTCCGTTTGGCATATTCTTTTATTAAAGGATCTGTGTTCAGGATAATATGGCAGCAGCCTACCCCCTCTGTGTTTTTATTGTATATAGATACTGTGTAGAGTGCAATTGTTGCGTTGGCATAAAGCCAACGAATTAAAATAAATTGAAGGATGCTGCTCAGCAATTCAAACTGAGCGTAGCATTCCCTTCTTGTTGTTAGTATTTTTTTTTTGGCGGAAAGGATGGGAAACATATTACATGCTAGTCGTACAATATGCGTAAAATAATGAGATAAATTTGGTAATGGTTGGATTCGTGTATTTTGTTTTCTTCTCTGAAATGATGGCTGGAAGTGATTAGATTTATTACATTATAAAGATAATAGGAATTAAGTTTGAAAGCAACACCATGTTGTGAAGGCATTTCGTTCCGTTCATCTACGATAGAGCTATAGAGTATCTAAATATTATACTAGATCATAGAAGCAATTAAAACATATTCTTTATTCTTCTTCTCTCCATTTAAGGACTAGATTATGATCAAGATTATAGGGATCATAAACCTCCTACTTCACTGCATTCCTACTGGTCAGCCTGTGAGTTTCGCCGGTTCGACCTCAAAAAATATCTGCAGGCCTCCCGATTTTGGATCACTTCATCATTGAGGCCAATCAAATGCTGATGTTTTTGCATTTGTTTGATCCAGGAGTTTTTAGGCCTGCCGCTCTTATGCATTGATTGCCATTGCCTTTTTGACGGGGTTCGTAGGATACCTCCTTTGAACATGACAATACCAACTGAGTCGGTCGTGCTCCAATTTTTTCGAGATAGATTCTTTGACATGAAGGCTTCCTCGGATTCTGTATTCTTCTATTATATTCTATATTTTTTATTAGTATAGTAAAATGTCCTTCAAAGAGTACAAAGACTGAGTGGCAACAGTATCATCCGAGACACGCGCCAATCTGCCTTGACTGCATATTGAAATAAATTAAAAGACTGAAGCCAAAGATTTGCCTCTTAAATTTATTTCAATTTGAAAATCTTATACGAAAAACAATATTGTTTGCTTCCAAAACTTTTGTCCAGGGTATCGAATACAGTTAATGATTTCATTTCCACCAGTGACGTGAAGCACCAATTCATAGGATAGACAAAATGAATTTCCTACTGACTTTACTTTGAGTTTGCTCATTCCCCCCGTGCCTTCTTGTTCCTATTTGCGCAATATTATCTGACTATTTATAACTTTCTCATATACATTAGTATACTAAAGAGAAAGTCGATATTTTATTTATCGATTTGATGCAAGTTTTAGTTATTCTCGTTTTCACCATAGAAAATAATTTTGGGTAAATATTTTTATTGCAACTAAAAAAACAAATGTTCGGCGAAAACGATCCATATAAGACCTAAAGAACAGCTTCTCCAACCATTGTGGGTGCAAAGTCATATATTTTTCATACAAATGGAAGGGACCTTCATTTTAATGCCGATTTCGATCGGCAATTTATTTTTTGAGAAGCTTCTAATGACTATCTCTTGGATGTTTGTCAGACTTTTGAGGTGGGGCAGCAAATAAAATAGGGACGGTACGCGTCAGGTTTGAACCTGAGTTCCCTCGCTTAGTACCTAAATAAAAAATAAATAGGTAACCATCTTATGTATTTTATAAACATTCGAGTGAATATAGTGATTACACAAAGCTCTATGTTGCCTATGTACCTACTATGTTGCCTCTCCAAAGCCCATGGGGACATGGGATAAAGTCTGATCGCTCTTAGAAGGCGCTTGATAGATCAATATAAATTTCCACTATTTCTCAAAAATCCCAAATATATGACTATAGCCGAAACTTCCTTCTCTTTCAGATACCAATTTCACTTAACTAATTCATCTTCGAAGTTAAAAATATTTATGTCGCCTTCCTCCCAAAATGAAAACGACCTCCAAACTTCAAAGGCACCCACCGCATTCGAAGACATTTCTCAAGAACACTGTCAATTAATGTTCACCAGAATTTGATGTTCTTTTCCGAGGGTGGTCGATGTCGGTTAGAAGATTGAAATAACTTTGTCCAGTTAGCGGCATCAAAGTTCTTGTTGATAAACAAGATGCCACCGTCAGTCACTACACAACGACGCTATAAACGGAATACAAGTTCTCACATATAACTTTTCAATGCGAAGTTATTTCAATTTTCTTTTCAATTATCTTCATCATTTCTGTATCCTGTTTCCTATTTTCCTTTTGCTTTTCATGTATTTTTTTTTTGTGGTGTAATGTCGAAACTTTCCCTCTCGAAATTTTACCCAAGCAAAAGAGGCTGTCAATTAAGAAACTCATTGCGAAACTTTATGAGGAACCATATAAACCCAGGCTGTATGGTCGACTACTGTAAACCTCTAAAACCTCTCTAACCCGTAAAAAGAATAGAAAGCAAAGCAAAAAAAACAACACAACCCCTAGAAACTAGAAAGATCAATAAACAAGTATATGAGGGCCAACCGGCAGAGCAGCGCAACAACGAAAAGTTTTTGGGGTTTCTCTAAGCGAAAACATCTTCACGTAAAGCATATCTTTGGTGTATTATCAAGGACGAGTATATGCATCGCAGCATCACACTGCCATTGGCGCTGGACCCCCGATCTAAAAGAGAAACTTATGGGTTGCGGTATCAAAAGCCCTCCATAAGCAGGCATATGTCTACATATAGACGATGAGATACGACTTGGGGCAACTTTATTTCCACCATTACCGACAGCACTTGTACCGCACACAACACAACTTCGATGCGATTTGGTAATGTTCCCTGTACAAGGACTTGTAAGTATTTAGTTTGTTGATCGGGACAAAACTTTGGAAAACTCTACGACATGATGAGGAGAACATTTTTGCCCGCTGTGAGTGAGGGACAAATGTTACTACTGGTACTGGTACTGGTACTGGTTTTGGTTCACATTCACATACACATTGGTGGTAATGGTATTCATGGTATGGTCGTCTCCAGTTCGGTGGTTTCTAGGATCGAAATGTTTTGTTTGCTATTTGTTTTTGTTTATTTGAATTGTGTATCTTTTTTGCCTCAACGATGACTATGACGACAACTACAACTACAACTACGAATTAGTTTTGGGATTTATCCCGTCCAACAGAACAAAACTGAACAATTTTAGGTAAACAAGAAATTTACTATTGACTTTGGTTTTATATTGATATGTCCGAGGGACGAGGTTGCAAACAAATAATGTCCTTTTGTCTTTTGCCCAGAGCATTTCAGAAGAGTAGTTGGTTGGTTTGAGTAACCACAAGTGGACGGAAGGAAGGATTTCTTATGAAGGAACGCGCTAAATGGGGGATTTTGTGCTAATTTTAGTGCATGATAGTTGAATGTTGAATTGGTTTTTAAGAGAGATGTATTGATTTTGGGATCAGGATTAGAGATTACCTGGTTGCGGTATTGATATGAATATGCAATCGATCGATTAAAGGAATTCCATAATTTGGTAAGCCCTTCTCCGCGATTTAGCTCTGTATGGAACCGAGTTAAATAGATTTGTATCTATGTAAAAAAACAAAGGTCGCGGCTTGCAAGAGCACTCAAAATATTCTTCTTCAAACAAGAGTGAATCTACTTCAAGGGTATAATTAAGAAGATTAGCGGCGCGACACAAACAGCTATGCACTAAAGTAGTAATTGACCACTCAAATTTAGTAATTGCCTCACAATAAAAATTCTCTGATTGTTTTGAAACTGACCTGCGAGATCCTCCGTAAACCCTTCACAACCAACATTCATCCTTATTGAGAGATAAGAAAAAGGGTTCGATGGTCAGTGAGTTCACATTCACATGCAAAACAAAACCAACACAGGAAAATTTCACAACTGTCGTGTTATGTGTCCTACTTCCAAATTAAGTCCTTTTAGAATAAACAACCTTAATCAAGAAACACTTAGGGCGTGGGGATTTTTACTTCAAATTGAGAAATAGGTTTTATTCATCCGAAGTTGACTCTCCTAATTTTTGAATTTAGTAGTTGAGGAAACCGAAAGTAACATAGCTCTAAATTTTCTCAAATACCCGAATTAGTGGAAGTTTGCCGAGCAATTTGGGATTTTGTTGAATATCACTGTTTATTTACTCGAGTTTTTGACGTTTGGCACTTGACATCGGATGTCGAAAATAAAATTAAATTGAATAGTAAAATTGAAATTGAAATATAAATAAATATAAATATATTGCGCATCTGAGCGATTGTACATGATTGTATTTGAAAGCGATATTTATTTCCCATAATGATTATGAATACACATTGAACAAGTACCTATCCCTATTTGCAATTGCGTTGAAGGAATGTTGTATAAGGTACAGCAGCGGGGATAAGTATTTACTCTCTCCCAAGTACTGTCATCAAATCCACCTTCGTTGGACAACATTGACTCTGTGTTATGATGTTTTTTCCTTAATACGTCAGTTGGAGAATAGCCGCTACTGCCGGGTATTGCAGTATCCACGGTTGAATTGGTTTGCTCAATGCTTAGTATTTCCATTTTGGACGGACCACCACCGGTCTAAAATACACCTTGCAAACACGGTCATGTACCTGTGTTTCATTAGGATCTACCATCTTTAGCGCAACACAACACAAGCGAGTTATGTCCCAAAACCCTTTGGCGGTGTAAATGAACAAAGCGCTAATTACTCTAAAATATCCGTTTATTCTAAAATATCCGAAATGTGTACCCTTATAACTCAGTAGCCTATGCACATTCCAATTCATGGAATTCATTTTAGGTATAGGTATTAAGGTGCTGGTCGAAATTGCAGGCAAGTAAAGCAATAAAACTTAGATTGGAGACAGAAACTTCTTCAATATTAACAAACACTACAGAAGTAAAGACGACAAATGGAACAAATATTTAAAAAAAAATACAAAAATCACAATTATTTGTCCAACTTTAGCTGCTTGCTCTGATGGGTGTAGTTCATATTGGGTCGCTTACATCGCTGGAAATAGATTTCTTAAAAATATTTTTAGAGTTTTGAAAAATGACCAAGCTTACGTGATGCTTGCTGCATCATTTACAATTTATTTCATCCAGTGGGAATGCCGAGTTTCACTTGGTTTGGATTGATTTTGCTGTCACTGGGATAGGATTTTATATACCCAACAACCTTGTCGTGCATTTCATCGTAATTAACCGAGAGTTGAAAACAGACATATTAGCTATGTGCCACCTAACACAGATATCCCTGGGACTTTATCAAAACAGCATACCAGATAACTTTGGATTTGCAACTTCCAGTTCGAGAGATAAAATAGTGAATAAAACCAGAGAGAGGTCGTCAAGAGAGGCTGGAGTTACATCTGTTTTACGGTTTGCCGCGCCCGGTTATCAGATTCACTTGTGTGGTGCTGGTCTATATCTGGGTCATTAAACACTTTCCCCCATCAGGAATAAAACCTTCACATAGACCAGCGAATTTGTCAAGCTAGCGCTCACACTCGGTCTGAGTAGGATTTTTTTGTTACTCGGATTCAAAGGACAAACCAGCATTTCTTAGCGGCCAAAAGGTCATTGCATTTCATTCGGGTTCTCTCGTTTTTTTTTAACATTAAATTCATTAGCCAACAATTCGTTGTAATGATTTGAGAAGGGGAAGAGGGAGTGAAACAGTTAACACAGGTCAAGTATTTGATACTAAATTGTTGCATTACTCGATGCGAATAGCTTGAGGTCTGGCGCTTAGCAGAGCGTAGATAAGATATAAATGCTTGGTGATAACAACCGCTTAGCCGCTCTCTAGACTCTTTGCAACTATTCTCACAACCCGATTATGTTTTAAAGCTAACAGTCCTCAGCCAAATGCAAGCCACAATGTTAAGAAAACTATTCAAGATAATGTGGCTCAATTACTAGTAACTGAAGCGCAACTAACTGCTCAGCTCAAAAAAAATTAAGGCGTAAAGTCCTTAAAGTGCAAAGTCTTAGCATCATTAATGCATTTATAGAAATAACCTCTCTGAGTTGTTGACGAAGTGCATATTTTGATCCTTCTACGATTATTTTTTGCTCATAATTATAGCCAGACCAAAGTCAATCTGCTTTTATCAGCTTTCATACTTGTGCCCACTTATTTAACGGATCTTCCGACCAAAACCAAGGGTCTAAATAACGCTGTCTGCCACATAATCTTGCAGTCCTTCATCTGCCCGAATTAACTCCTCACTCACAAGGACTTAATTCAGCAAAACATAATGCCATCAAGCGGACGACCCGCCATTTTTTGTCTTTCGTCCACAAAGGTACTCATTCTGTTGTCACCTTCCTGTCATGTTTGATTAATGTCACTTCCTTTAATCTCCCTCCTGTTCTTATCATTTATTTTTTAACTGTTTCTCAACGGCAAATAAAGCCTCCGGCAAACCACTTCCAAAGAAGTCTCCAAATAGGTACAAAAAAAAAGGGAGGAATTAAAATCCGTCGCTCGACACAAGAAGGACGCAGAAAACGAAACAAACAAAACCAGTGCAATTTTCCGGGAGGAATACAGGACAATTAAAAATTCTTTTGATACTTGGTGTTGGTACATCGGGCAGGATGCACTGAATAAAAAATGGAAACCAGTTTCCCATTCCAAAGGAGAAACGTCACTCGGTAACACATTATCACATCATAAAGTGAGGTAAGGCTCAACAGTGTAGTCGGTGTGACGAGGACTACTACAATGGTGTTGATGCTGTGTGATGGAACTGTGAACACGTGTACACTCTTGGAGAGTTGATATCATCAGAATCACCGTCGTCGGCGTCGTCATTTTCTTCTTTATCTTCTTTCTATTCACTTGCTTGGGGAGGACTACTCAAACCAAAAAAATAAGCAACCCCATTGCACTCGGCCTGAAGGATCGCAATTCAAAAACTTTATTTAATTAAAGTCTTATGTGGAGTTAGTCTTTTCCTTTGTGTGTGCTCTTTTTACGCTCTCACCTTCATCGTCATCATCCTCGACACAACCACCATCATTTTACGTATTTCATTGCTGTCCTTGCTTTTATTGTGAGGGCTGAATGCTTAGTTAAAGGTAAATATGTTTCAAGTATATGTACGTCGTCGTTGGCTTGTTATCATCTCGTCCGCAGTGTGCTTAAGAGTTGAGCCCTGAATGATTTTGACACTGCGTTCGGGCTGGCCGGGCCCACCAAACCGATGCAAAGTATTTCTGTGTGTTGGCATCGAGGCGAGATGACAACAAGTCACCCAGTTAGCCAGACGGAGGTCAGAGACTGTGTGCTTAGTCTGTAGCCTCTGAAGAGCAAATGAAGCACTGGAGATTTGAACCGGGCGACCACCACCTACAGGACTTGCATCCGGTGTATATGTAAAATCAACAAACTTGGAATTTAATTCTTCGTCCTTTGTTTTATTGGAATCCTTTTTTTTTCTCTTCTTTTGTTTTCTTTTGAGATGGAATAATCTGGAGTTCAACCACAAGGACTCTTTCAAGTGGCGAGATACAATACCTTGTGGTTGGGGTATTTTAAAACTCAACAAGGGTTTTAAGGATGTTGGGATTTTGATATGGTTCGATTTGCCCCCAAGCTCATATTCACCTGTACAAATACAATTAAGTTGTATGGCACTTCAGAGTCGCTTGTAGGGTGTTCTTGTAGACATTCTAGAGATTTGTTTAATACTAGTTGTTGTTTGCAATGGCAGAATGAGGTCACTATTCCGATTGTGTGGGTATTTGAAGGAAATTTAAAGATATTCTTTACGACAATGAATACCAACTGAAGGTTGACAAGATGCGTAAAAGGAGACTTTAATGATTGTGAAGGTAAATCAGATTGCACAGCTTATAAAGTCTAAAATTGAAATAAGTCTTGAAGTAGATTAAACAAAATTAAGTTTAGTCGTCATTTCCTGAATTATTTACTCAAAAGACGTATGGTTGCCGCGCATAATTATGATCATTGAAGTCATTAACGCAAACGGGAAGAAATACTTAGCGCTAAAGAGAGTCACTGCTCCAGATGAATAGAGCAAGGCTGAAATTGTTTGTGTTCCCAATTGTTAGAGACGGACTACTTCAAAAGGGAAGCTTCCAGTTGTTACCTGGATTTAACATTATTTTCTTGTGAAATAAACAAAAGTAAGTCGAAAAACGTCCAAAGCTATCTGAGTCACTACCTGCTTACGTGCTTCGAAAACGGAGGTTTGGTTTTCCTTGTCGTTTCGAACGGGGGGCCTGGGAATCGAAGATCCTCTTAGGTAGAGCATTATTGTCCAATCTAAATGGCCGAGCCAATATCTTATCATTTCTGCCTTATTGCTATCCAAAAAGTATATATTTTCTTCTAGATGGTACGTTATTGTGCTGTGCTGTAAAAAAGCATCCTGTGCTGAGAAGATTGCTCTTCATCTACATAGCTATTGTACAAGTAATCTGCAGCTTTTGCTATGATATTTTCGAATTTATTTCTCCGGGTTGTTACACTGTCAATAGGACGGACTAGGATTGAAGTCACATCCATAACAGTTCGCCAATTCTTACCACTCTATTAGCTATCATATGTTACAGAACAATTTTCGGTAGGCGTTGTTAATTCTTATCCATAACTTTCATTAGATTGTAAAAGTGAAGCTAAGGGTTGACAATATACGAAGTGAACAACCAGTTTCGAGGTATGTCATGTAGCCTGGAGTGTTTGTTGTCTAAATTTTCTCGTAAGCGAAATTCCTTCACCTAGATGTAATTTCACTAATGACGTGCCCGTCCTGCCCAACATGTGTACCCTGAACTTGAACTTCGATAGAATGTCAAATACAAGCTATATTTAAATAAATAACAATTTGAAGTTTGCTGTAACTGTGATGTTGTGTTAAGTAATATAAAGCAATTTGACAAGTAATTTTGTGGGGGTCTACCATCATCCCAACTCGATTTATGAATATTATATTAATTTCATGGTACGGAAATGCATGCCTACGAGTAGGTTGCGAGCGTGCGCTTTTAAATGAAAAATTAGAAAAGTGCACGCGTCCGTGAGATGTTACACACCGAATGAAATAAAAATGAATTCCTTAGCTTTTAAATACTTTTAGAACTGGATATGGTTGCTACATCTCAAGGTTCTCCTTCGAATTTTCAGGTCTCTGGAAGGTCTAAATTTAATTCAACAATGCACCCACTACTAATTTTAAGGAGACATTTACCCAATTCCCGCCTATAAATCCATTCATTTAATACAAGATGTCAACTTCAATTTGTTTTGTACTTCTTGTGCATAGCCATAAATCTCTCCAACTAACTACAACAATTTGCAACCAAAAACCTAATATAACATATTTATTGCACTGCCGCACCTCAACACTCCAATTACACAGAAAACATGTTTTTCGTGACAACAATTCAGTTCCTTAATCCTGAAATTTGAATTTCAAAAACGACTCACGAAGAATACCCACGTCTCACGTGTGCACGCGACCGGACATTTTCTGTTTTTGCCAAAACTTACCCACGTGCTCGTGCGGTAGGAAAAATTTAAATCGACTCACGCACGCGCAAGCGAATTTTAAAAACTGAGTGAGCACGCGAGTAAAAATTGAGTCGTGAGGGTTTGTGTGCGTTTCCGTACCCTGAATTCAAGTTAAGTTTAAATTTTCGGCTTTTGATGTATAAAAATGATATAACTTCATATCAGAATACATATCTACAAGACCCGCTTAGCACATTTTGTAGAACGAACTCAATTGCGAAGAAAATGTTCGTGATTTTATTTATCCAACGAAGAGTTACATTACATAACATTACATATTTTCTAGCTTCTAGCTTAAAATCAATTTTTCTCAAACCCTTTACCCTCTTTACAAGTAATTTTCTTTCTTAAAACAATTGAATATCTTTACTTAACATAGGAATTCTAACGCAGCCATTTTTAGTAGAGCAATTCTTTTACATTTTAATTTGATTAAAATCAAAGAACAGCAGATCCTTCAATTGCAATTTACCATCAAGATAATTTAGCGGTGAGTGCAAAAATTTCACCGCGCCACCAAAATGCAATTCCATTTATTTCTTAATAATAAAACACAAAACCCCCTCATATATCAATATTATTTAATTATATGATAATCACCGACATTAAAAATTAAATAACAAACAAACATGCAATTTCCATTAAAACTCAACCATATACACAGCCAGAAGCAGAGCTGCGAGTCCTGCCTGACTACTATAATACACATACACACATACACTTCGATAAAAAATATTATTTTTTTCATAAATTAACCAACTACACTTCAAATCAAGTACCAGACCATGCATCATGCCCTGATGAAACCATAACCTCAACAATGAACATCATTCCGTACTTCAGCGCTCGTAGTTCGGGGTAAATGAGGAGCTGTACCCCCATCCACCTCATTTTTCCGCTTACTATATTTCGGTAAATAAAATGAAAAAAAATGAGAATGCTGCTCACATTCACTAGCAGCGATCCTGGCCTTCCACAGCATCCTTTCGCTGTCATCACAAATCTCAAGATTTGTTTGTTGGCAAACAAATAAAAAAGTGTTATGCCCTTTTCTTCTTCTTCAAAGGGAACAACACAACAAGAAAACGGAATGATGACTTTGTCTGTGTTCTCGGGCTAAGGGACAACTTACAGGACAGACCTCATTAACCTCGCTAAGATACGGATATATAGAGCAGTTTTCGCAGTTGTTGTTTAAGAAAAAAATAAAAAAAATCCTTCGTAATAAGGACAACAAAACCAAAAAATGAAAACAGGAGACGCTGTCATTGTGATGTCGTCGGGAATATTTTGTATACAGCTGGAGATATTTTTGCTGGAAATCATCACCATGAATCAACAGTCATCGTTTGTGGAACGTCGGTTTCAAGTCCTTGAATTATAATTTATTTCTGTTTTTTTTCTCTTTTTTTCTTATCTCTTTTAGCTTTGCTTTGGAAAATTGGAATCATGGTTTTCGTATAGTTCATCGTCGTCGGTAGTGGTGGTGTGTTGTTTTTTTTTTTGTGAGACCTCCTTTGTGTATTGAAATCGAAATCACTTGTGACGTGTTGTCGTCTGAGGATGGCATTTAACACTATTTCTGGAAGGCACAAATCTTCGGGGTCTACTAGGGTCAATCTATTTTCAGATCTTTTATTTGTGGTGCTTGAGAAAGGGCAAATATATTGAAGATACGGATTGTACTTCATAGAAATAGAAGGACTTCGAGGATTGCAGCTTGTTTTGGTTGTAGAAAATTGTATTTTAAGATTACTTATCAGTCTTTGGGAAAAATATAGTTTCTCTCTTTGCCACAAGTTCAACTACAACCCTTCTCTTAGATCACTTTAATGATGTTCTATCGGACCAAGCCTTCGAGAAGGCGGACTATTTTAATTAACAGAACGAAAGTTTAACAAATGCAACAACCGTACTTGAGGCCATTGTTGGGCTCTCACCCATACAGATTTTCATTAAGAAGAGAGCTGCTAAAAGCGCTAGTAAGCTACGACTTGAATGTAAGTTGAATCCGCTAGACCATGTGGGTAAGCTGAAAATATTTAAAGAAATCCCAAACATGGACATGTTTTACTGCATCCCTGATGATGTTGTTAGGGAGTACAAGTTTGGGAATATATTCGAGGTTGAAATATTAGACTGCTTTAATTGAGAAAATGGTGTTCCGACACTAGATCCGAGAAGTCTGATCTGGTACAAAGACGGATCAAAAATTGAATCTGGAGTTGGAGCAGGTGTCTTTGGACCCAACGCCAAAGTCTCGATACCAATTGGAATGAGTCCCAGAATTCACATCTTCTCGGATAGTCAAGCAGCACTACAGGCATTATCATCTAACACTGTAAATTCTATAGCAGTGATTTCCTGCAACGATGCCTTGCAAATCCTATCCAAACACAACAAGGTCAAACTTGGATGGGTACCTGGTCACCAAGTTATTGCAGGCAACGAATCTTCAGACGAGCTGCGTAGATCTTGAGAAAGTGTCTCAGGTTTAAGAAAATCTGAAAGATTAATTAAGCCCTACTCCTACAAAAAAAATTGTACTCTTAAGAAAGGAGAATATTAGGAAGCTGGTGGGCTTCCTCACAGGCCATTAAGGCTTGAGATATTATCTTAACAAACTGAACTTAGAGACCGAAGTTTTGTCTAGAGGATGATGAAACTTTGGTGCATATCCTCTGTGAATGTGAGATCCTTCATTGGTTAAGACGACGGATCTTCAATAAAGACTTCCGTACATCAGCAGAATTCAGAAACTCGGCAACTAAGAACGTTGTGACATTCACTAGGGAAGTCACTCGTCTCTTAGTCTAACATCCCCTTTTTGATACAATAGTCGTTTGATCACTCAGCGTCTGCCATCTGGGCAGGGAGGAAAAAAAGAATAAGACCTGTCACGATAAGCTTCTTAACGAATTGACTATTGTAATCGGTATTTAACTGTGGGAAGCCACCCTCCATTCATGCCAAACAATTTATCTTCGCATATATAATATTTTAAGAAACTAGGCTTTAGCCCATACAGGACAAGGGCCGTTTACACCTAATTTTTATTTATTATTTTTAATCTCTGCGTTTAGCTGCGGACCCAATTGTTCATGAAGGAGTTATCCCTATACATGAACAGGGCATTTAACTGATCGACCACATCTATTCTATTTCAGGAAGGCAGAAAGAAGAACCCGAAAACGGGGCTAAAAAAATGTAGGCTTGTCAGATGTGGCGATTTGAAGTTGCATTTTGCTACACATAAATCAGTTTGGCGAAGAACCCCCAAAATGGCGGTAATTTTAGCTTTTGCCGATTTTAATTTTTTTAACCGAAATCCTCATAACTTAATGCAACTGCGACGCCATTCAAAAAGTCTACCTATTAGCTTGATTCCACCCAAAAACTGACAACTTGCTGAGGCTAAGTGGGAAAAATTGATTTCTGTCAATTGGTCAAACGAAGTTTTGAAGTTCTGAAACAAGATGTGCTTAATGGCAAATGTCTTAGGACAAACAGAGTTTCTGGAGCTTGGAGAATTTGCATTAAGTGCGTTTTCTTTGCCTGAGAACGCAAATTGAGGTATTAGATGCAATAATGCGAGTACGCATTTATTTAATTATAATTTTGAACGGCGTTCCAAGCGTAAATCACCATCCCTATATCCGATGAAGTCAAATATTTGGGTGTAATACTCGATGAAAAACTTCTATCTTCCAAGCACGTTGAATCGAAAACCGATAAAGCACTCTCGACTTTCTGGCAGTGTAGAGGCGATTTTGGCAAGACAAAGTTATGGTTTGGATCTATACGGCCATGATTAGACCACTCCTTTTATACGCAGCATCGGTTATTTGGTGGAACAGGATTTTGCGGAAACGTGTTACAGATCAACTTCAAAGAACGAGATGTCTCGGCTGCACAGGGTCCTTCCCTAGCACGCCGGACTCTGCTCTGGATACTTTGATGAATTCCCCCTTGACCTGTATCTAAAATGGGGTGTATGCTTAACCTGTCTCTCGCTTAAAGAGGGGTGGCTTTTTGTACAAAGCGCACTGGAATTTTGAAGAAATTGCTCGTGAATTATCCCTTGTCTTTTATGCTGTCTGAATGAAATGACACCAGAAATCCTTCTGCGACAAAACTACCATCACTATCCCTTGGATAAATATGGGCCTGTTTTCCAAGCTCACGTGCATTTCTTTAACGACACTGGTCATCCCCAGTCGTGTCAACCACTTGCAGTCACATGCCCACTTGTTCAACTTCTCTAAGTCAACCCGTGAACTTCCCACGTGATGCTGGTTGTTCTACGAACGAACCACTGACTCCCATGACCAGGCCACTCTATGCATAGAATAAGTACCTCCTACTTAACGCAATCGCGAACAAAAAACTGCACTTCATCGAAATAACCCATTTATGAGTATCACACTATAGAACTTTGCATCGGACTTTTTCTTTTACCGCACACAGCTACCGAGGACGGTCAGGTCAGCACACGTACATATATATCGACGTCAGTATGTAGGTGGTATCTAAAATATAATAACTCTCTGGGGTAGCTTGGTTTTTTGGTTGCATCGCATATTTCACTTACATGCTCCACTTACATATACGATATTCAAATGCAATCCAACAGCATCAGCAGTGCTATAGAAATTGCTTTAAATGCATTTTAGCATTTTCACAAAATTACCACACAAAAGGACCTTCGGCCAAACCCGTTCAGTGTTCTTTTCGTTTCTCTCTCTCTCTCTCAGTAGGATGATGATGAAAATATTTGTACCCGCCTATACGTTTTTATGTCCTGCTGACGACTACAACTGGCTGAGAAATGTTCGTTGGTTTGGTTTGGAACGATTTTGCACACAAAAGCGATATAATCACTTGCTCAACTTTTGGCCTGACCTCACAGTTGGGCCAGTGTTGCTGCACCTTAGGACTAGGATTTGTGCAATGCAGTTGAGTGCAGCTGCAGTCCTTTGATCTACATGTTGGTGATGCATTTAAATGCACTCATTTGTTTCTTAGTTACGAATTTTATCAACGTAATTGCAATGCGTAGCTAGATGGATTTGTAGTGTTTTTTTTGGAATAGGTATATAGCGGACTAGTCCGGCTTGAACTGACACATTGCTGTCGAAGGTGACTGTCATGTAGTTAGTCAGACAGTCTCGATACAATAAGCCTTGACTGTTCGAAATGTTTTTGCAGACTTTTGTTGCTGATGTGAACGCTGGAAATACATTATGTGCCACAGAGAGAGTTGGCCACATACATATATACTTAGCTGTAAAGGTATTCGACAAATCTTCATCAATATAAACCGTGAATGACTGTGGATTATGTTGGAAATGCCGCGCTTGGAGGCCTTTGCTTTGACAGAAACAAGGTGTCTGCTCTAGTGTCATATAGAAATGTTGATAAAAGGGCACTAGATTCCCATACGATTTCACGTCAACTTACTATAAAAATTCGAAACAACTTCCCCAGAGCTTGTTGTTTTTAGAACTGCTGCAGACTTCCAATGATACAATCTTGTATGTCCGCTATGGAGCAGGAAATCCAAAACGTTTCACTGAAGAAAGCCCATTGCAACTAAAAATTCACTCACATGAACGGCCCTAAGGAATGGCTATGCAGGCAGTCCTAGTCGTCTGGCATGCTTCTTGATCAAAATCTTCTCACTATCTTTTTGTCCGAATTAGGTTTTAAGACGTTGTGTCCCCCTGATTAGCTCCATCGTCAACACGCCTTTTGTTCTTATATTTTCGGGGAATACTTTCTTGAGTTGACTGCGTGTTATGATCACGCCAGAGATTTATAGCTGCATCTTCTCATCGCTCGCCAGTGCATTCGCTCAGGTCAAAACAGAGGCCAAACAGAGGCAAAATCAATTCTGCATGCAAAATCCTTTTATCATTGCGACAGTCCAGACGTAGTTAAGTCTAATTTATCCCCGACAACATGAATTCCGGCTCGTGAGACCCCAGAACCTTTTGAAAAGGACCTTCAGGGTTGGTCAAGCTGCATTTATACAACGCTACATCCATATAATCCAGAGGTTTAACATGGCTGATATAAGTAGGGTTACTACATTTAGAGCTTCTTTAAATTGCTGCTAAGGAGGCATTCTCCTTTAAATAATTGGGCTATGAGAGCTGGTCACCCTCCATCCAAGAAAGGCCTATTTTGAATTCCATGCCTAGCAAAACTATCTTCATCTATTAATGAATCTTATGAGGTCTCTCGTCCTTAGAGGCTTTGGAGCGCTTTTCTCAGTAAATAGTGCTTGTCATAAAGGGCAGGTCCAAAGACGAGATGTCACTAAAGACTGCCGGTATGGCAAAAGAATTGAGAGTTAAACACCACCATTTGATCGACTTTCGTAATGTTTTTCTATGCAAGTAGGCCTGCCGAAACTTTTTGCATTATTCCTCATCATAACCTCGTCTTCAAGGTGTAGTCGAATTTTATCTCCAACCCTGCAGTTTCCCTGAAAGCCATTACCATTAGTAAGCAATCATTGGCTTTTCGCAAGGTTTCCAATGATGCAGTTTTCCGTTAACCGGGATTAGGGTCAATTCTTTACTATGAATGACGGGCCTCGGGTATTTACTGTAATTCCTCCATCTTTCTTAAGCCAAACTTGTTGCGAATCCCGCCGTTATTGAAGCTCTGTACTCTGTTCAAGTGTATGTTTGTAAGTTGTCTGCCTTCGATCTGTCTTGTTCTAAAAAATTTCAAACCTGCCTCTCAGGTATTGGGACTTTGAAGGTTTTGTCAGGTTATGTCCAATTTTCTCGGAAACTAGTCTATTAAATTTTTTTCCCCGATGACATATTTAAATAGAGTTGAAGTCGCCTGAGATATAGCTAGCTACTTGGCTTGGTTTGCTCCATGGTAATATGTTTTCCTAGTTACTGCTCTTTTAGCCGCCATACTTTTAATTGAGTTTGCTTTAGTTAGGTGTCTTATCACGCGAGTTACATAATTAATATTCGTCTTAGACCCCTCAACGTTTCTACATATATTTATGACCATTATTATAGGCTAAGTTGGTTTAACAATCTCCTTCAGTCCATATCAACTTTTGAGGCCGTTAAATAGGGTCCCAAAATTGAGTGTACAATTTCTTAATTCTCGTGAATGGACACGGCTTGCTATGAAAAGGCAGTACTCACTGGATACCTTGTCCCATTGAGACTGTCTTTACCATTGGCCACCTTCTCACGGTTGTACAGAAAAATCCTAAATTTTTTAGGCAGAACATAAATCTAATTGAGATTCATTCAGTGTGAGACACAACAACCAGTGTCGGTTTGGTTTTAACCAGGACGTTCCTCGTCGTCGGCGTGATGTTAATATCAGCTACCACTGTTCCCCCTTTACACTTTAACCGGCTATTGTTGTTATAGTTTGTGGTGGCGGTGGTCAAAGCTTGCAAATTTTTTGCATGTTCCGTCTTCTGTTGGCTTCGTCATCATCATCATCGTCGTCGTCGTCGTCGTCGTGGTAGTAGTCCTGATCGGCTTGGATATATAGAGAAGAGGAACTAAATTAAATGGGCCTACTGGCACTTGTTCTCATCTGCGGGTGTGTGGAGGGTGGTAAGGGGTGAACATGTATACGCGTGTAAATTGCAATTCGTCTAGATGAGACTTTCTTCTCCTTTTAACATAGAAATTGGCCTGGTCTTAAGTTTAACTCTTTGTATATCGCCATCGGGTGGGGTGGTGGTGGTGGTGACTCCGACTACGCAGCACACATCCATTAATGTGAACCTACAGCTTGTTTTACTAATGGTATCCATTAGTCCGGCCTAGGCCATGGCCATGACAACTATATGGACAAAACCGACGAAACACCAGGACCATAAAGTAGCAAATATAAGGATTCACGCGTCCTGATGATAGAAGACAGCACAATTTGCGTTTCAGCTATAAATTTACAAATTTTCAGAGTGAATTGGCGACCGCTTTCTCGTATCCCTTAGAAATGCATTGATACCAACGATGAATGGAGACAACATCCTGGAAAATAATTATATAGCCATTTTCGGAGAAAAGGAGATTGCAGGGATATGTGAAACAGTTTACCGACAATGAGTGCAAAGCAGTGTTTCAATTGGCAAAGGACTCCAGATGTATCTGTGTTATTTGTGGTTGCTGGAGGATATTTTGGGATTAGAATTAATAGAAGAAGAAATGAGAAATATGCACGATAATGCTGTGGGAATTGCTCAAGGACTGCAAATGATAGTGTGGGAGAGTTTCATAAAATGTTATAAAACAAACATTAATGTCTGAAATCAAAACTTTGCAAAGCTTTTTGCTTTACCATAAAAGTTTGCAAAAGCTTTCGAAGGCATAAGAAAATTTTCTGACACATAAGCTTCGGACAAAATCCAAATCCCGTCCGTACGTCCGTCCGTACGCAATTATTAGACCTTTAAAGTTAAGCTGGGAAGCTGAAATTTTGACCACATATTCCCTAGTGCTTCGAAATGGTTAAGTAAAAAAATTTGTTGAATACGCCCACTGCCTCGGCTACAATTTAGAAAAAATCGGTTTAAAGCTTAAGTTTGAGAAAAAGAGAGTTCATAAATTTATCATTTAAAGCTATTTGTCACGCCTACTTTTTGTGGGCGTTTTTCACTAAAATGGTGTTTTCTTCGAAGATTTTTATAGAAACCAATAAAAAAAGGTTTAACAATATATTTAGCCAATATTTTTGCCAATATATCGCCCATATAAAGTTTTTGGCCACGCCCACTGCAATTTAATTTTTAAATTTTCTTATAAATTTCATTTAATGAAATAAAATGCTATCCATCATCTTCTTAATTCTTTTTCCATCGCGTCATATAGGGATATGGTTAGGGTATCATACTATTTGCCCCAATCGGACTGAAGCCTTTCCTTATATTTACATATGATTTGATTTAAAATTTATGTTAGCGTACAATGAGGTTGACAAAAGGCCATATGTTTTAAAAACTACCATTTTAAATTTGTCCTTTGGAATGTTATTTCAATTTCTTTGTGATAAAATCACTTGTATTGAAATTGGTCACTTTTAGTACAACGCGGCAAGAAAAATCATATCCGATGAACAGTCTTAAACTCTACGTAAGGACTACTTACCGCCTCCCTTACCATGAACAAAAAAAACTCGCCCAATTCTTGTATTAAAAAAACTGCAATATGGCCTAAACATATTTGAAAAAAAATCTGTAATAAATCCTTTATTTCAGAATTGATGAGTCCAGTGCAGTTGACGAAAATGGCGATAGTTGAGCCAGGTATACTGATGGATTGTAAGCTCAACCAACAGCATTGGGAAAGTTTCTCAAATTAAGTTTGGACCACCTCATGGACATCATGGGCCACATGGTTAACATGGTCCCCATGGTCCGTTTGGACAAAATCGCTGGCCACCAGGTCATAGCATGCACGGGCCTGGTTTTAGACATGGTTCAACAAATGAATTTTCACTCATGTAAGACTGAAAACCACATCATTCCAACGGGATGAACACATTTTCTTCCTCGGTTTTAAGAAGTCCAATAACGCGATTGATGCCACCCAAAGCCACCCAAAGCTCATCATGCACGCAAAACTAGAATAGCCAGCAGTCGCGTCATGTCGTCAGCCACTCCAGCCACAGAGTATCGTCTACGAATGCCGTGACAGCAGCTGTAAGCTAACTTGTCGCAAGAAATACCTTTTCCCCGGTAACATTAGCCAATTGAATGTGATTTGGATCAGTGGCAATTGGATAGTGCGCGATAGTCAATTCGGCGATAACACCCCATCATGTGAACGTAAGTCAATTTCGTCCGAGTAATTTTTTCTAGCATCACTCAACCGTTTTATATGTCTCACGCAGCGGTTTGTGTGCCAGCTTGTTAGAATAATGGCATATGTCTTGAGCCTGGCCTCTGCAAGTGCCCAGAAAATTTCTACGGACCATTCTGCCAGAATCGAAACTTGCAATGAGCTTCGAAGCCACAACTTCCAATGAACGCCAAAGTATTCTGCCGCAGCAAGTAAGTATGGGCCAAATCGAATTTCAACCTAATTTGTCCCGATCCATCGAGGAAAACTAAATCGAATATGTAACTATTTTCCAGCAAATGCAATGTTGAATGCATGAAGGGATATCAATTCCCCGATTGCCGGATATCACTAACCTCGAATGCTTAAATGGTGAATGGAAACATCCAAAGAGTGGCGGATCAACCGCTCCCAGTCGCCAACGTAAGTTTTTATTTACACGAAATTTAAGTGAAGGTAGTCAGTGTTTCTTTTTCCTTCCAGCTATTTGTGATCCGCCATGTGCTAATAGCGGCACTTGTATTTCTTTCAATACGTGTCAGTGCACGAAGGAGTTCAAGGGACCACAATGTCAATATGGTGGGTATTTTCTTCTCCTCGTCATCATCATGAATTTTTAGTGAGTTTATAAAATTGTGCAGACATGCAAGTGTGTAACGTGACCAATTCCGGATTCAATGGCAACTATCGATGTTCGTTTGATGTGGAGGAAGCGACGTGTTCTCTGACCTGTCCTGAAGGAATCAAATTGATCGGCGTGCCATCGGCGGCTTACAAGTGTAAATATAGTACTGGACAATTCTCGTCACCAATACCGAAATGCAATTGGCTTAAGTTTTCTGTGTTAGTGACTTAAAAAGTCACATTCAAAGTTGTTTTTAACTAAAACAGATAAGGGATTCGTAGGGGTATCCAACAAGACTTCGAGCAGCATAAAAACAATAAAGGACGACGAGAAAGCAGTGAAAATAGCCTGGAAAGTTCGTACCAAGAACAGCGTAAGTCCGACAAAGCCTTTAAGGCTCACCGCCGTTATTTAATCATTCATGTCGCTTTTTCAGGAGTGGTTCTCATCGTCCGAAGAATACATCGAAGCGCCCAGTATCTATTCGCTCTACTTTGAGGAGTAGGTACATCGACGTCACAATTAATAAGAGAGAGATTAAAATTTACTTTACATCCACTCATTGGATGGAGATTATCGAAATGATTTCATCTTAAAGGATGGCGCTTTGCTGAAGACGGGCAAGGCATTTGCTGACTCGTGGAAGGTGCAGAACGATTCATCGCTGTTTTTCATGGACAATAGCGGTCAGGTTGACTTTTGTCGAAGCAGTGTGAACCGAAGCAGCAACTGAAGGCGATCGAGATTTGTGAGCAATTCCTGACGAATACAAAGCTCACCGAGTGTCTTAAGGTGAGTTGTTGCGGTGTTGATGGAATGTGCTAATCGTTTTTCTTCTTATTAGCCATTCAACATAAACGCACTGATGAAGTCGTGCGTTAATGATTATTGCAACTGTGCCAACAAGGATCAAACGGAGCTGTGCAATTGTGATTCCATCGCGATGTTGGCCAAAGAGTGCGAATTGCGCGGCATAAAATTGGAGCATGGATGGAGGAACTTGCAAGTTTGTCGTAAGTTAAAGATCGTTTTATACGAGGTGGTTTGACAATTAATTGTAAGTTGTAGCTACCAACGAACCACTTTCACTTCTGGGTTTTTTTTTTTTTTTGTTTTTTTTTTTTAGAAATTCATGAAGGACTAGGCGACCAGGTACACTCGTATAACATTTACAAAGCTTGCGTGTCTACTGTTATCGAAATACTTCCATTAAAAATCCAAATCAAATGGGACGAGGTACACGAGACTATGTGATGCTCGGCAAGGATTGGAAGGGCAAAGTTAACGGTATGTGTGGCAATTACAATGACAATGCGAACGATGACATGAAAACGTCATCACAAGGACTCGAAACGAGTCCGTTCCTCTTTGGTCACTTATGGAAATCGCGGGATTTCTTTGCGGCACCAACTCAACAAATCGACGCATGTAAAGAGCATCCCCAGAGAGAGACGTGGGCTCAAGTGTGGCATTCTCAAGTCGACAGTGTTCAAGGTATGTGTGTTTTAAAATTGCATTAAAATCTCTACAAAACTGTCGCATTCGAGTGATAATTAATAATTTCGCTTGACTCACACATGTGTAGGGGTGGCATTCTGAAGTACCTGTCGAAAAGTATCTGAAACGTTGCATCTTCGATACGTGTGCCTCTGACCAGGGCGGCGATTGGAGTGTTCGTGCACAGCAATCGGTGCATATGCTCACTTGTGTGTGCAGAAGGGAATCGACGTTGGGGTACACCACATTCGTGTCGTAAGGAGTTGATGATAATATTTTTGGTCCTTTGAAGTTAGTAGTTTTTATACCCTATCCTAAGGGTATATTAATTTTGACACATAGTTTGTAACACCCCTTAATATTCGTCGTAGACCCTTAAAAGTATATATGTATATTTATGATCAGGACCAAATCCTAAGACTATCTAGCAATGTCCGTCCGTCCGTACGCAATTTTTAGGCCTTTAAATTTGTTCTGAATACAATTTCATATAATTAAAAATAAACGCTTTCACTTATTTAAAAATAATATTAAAGATTAAGTTAAAGTAGCTATTGTGAATTGCCCATATAAAACTGCGATAATTTTGATATGTCAAATGTTGTTGTTATAAAATGTAAACATATAAATATAAAAATTTGTGCTTAGTCATTACACAGTCAAAATAAAACCCGCAAACCATTATAACGTTTTAACAGAATTTTCTAGCGTTTATTTCATAAAAGTTATCCGTTTTCTAAAACTTTAATTTTACAGTGTCTCAACGGGAAGTCATTCTTTTAATATTTTTAGTTGTTACACATATTGGCCGTAACAAAATTTAAGCTAGGAAGCTGAAATTTGGACCATATATTCCCCAGAGCTCCAAAATGGTTAAGTGCAAAAATTAAAGCTAAAGTTAGGGAGACAGAGTGTTACAACCTTCACAAGATATGTAGGCACTGCCCTGCTTTATAAGTTTGTCATATAAAGTGTTTTGCCATGCCTACTTTTTGTGGGCGTTTTTTACTAAAATGCTGTATTCTTCGAAAATTTTCATAGAAAGCGAAAAAAAATGTTTAAGAAGATATTTACCCAATATTTTTTTCAACATATCACCCATACAAAGTTTTTGGCCACCCCCACTTTTTCAGGGCGTTTTTTCAAAAATCCTTTTTTTTTTTTAATTTATAGAATGAAATAAAATGCTTGCCATCATCTTCTTAATGCTTTTTTCTTTGGGGAATATAGGGATATGGGTAGGGTCTTATACTGTTCGCCCCAAGCGGACTGTAGCCTTTGCTTATGTTTTTTGATTCATTTTGCGATTCAAAAACGCATTTCATGTATCGAGAAAGTTTCAAATTATTACGAGTGGTAAAGGTTTTTTTTTGAGAGGGTACAACTCCTACTAATTCTCGACGTCCTTTTTCCCTCAGGTCTACGTCACTATGGATGACTGCAAGAAACTAGGACACACAGCCAAAGGCCCTAATACCAGTTGTCCCAAGGCTCTGCACATTTTACACGGCGAGCACATAACTTATTCTACATTCAACGTGTTGTAGCCGACAAATCCGTCCAAGTCCTTATCGATATGCCAGCAGGATATGTGTAAGCCCGGCAATATTCAGAAGGGTGCCTGTAACTCGCTGGCAGCCTATGCGCGACGACTGCACCCGATGGCTGCCCGAAGTTCATTTGTGGTACGAAAAAAATGATTTACAGAGGCTTAAGTGTAATTTTAATATCCGTTTCATCTTTTTAGAATGTAGACCGATCTCAAAATGTGAGCCATTCGCCGAGTCCATTCCTCTCAGATTGGGAGAGAAAATCGTCCAGGACAACTCTGGTTATTGTCCAATTCAAAACGTCGTCTGCGACGAAAATACGTGCCCCGAATTGGCAACGAAATGTGAAAATAAATTCTATAACTGCAAGGTCATCACTAATATTGGGGACTATTGCCCAGCTGTTGTGTGCAGTAAGTTCAACTCATTTACATTTTTTGGACCGCAGTTAGCATTTTTTTTTTCTTCTAGCTCCACCTAAGGACGCCTGTATTGTTGAAATCAGCGAAATTGAAACCCTTAAGCCACTGAGGGATAAGTGGAAGGACCCTGAAAACCCCTGTGTACAAAAGACCTGCGCTTACGGTCCCAACGACTCGACTGAAGTCCATGAAATCACTGAAAAATGCATCACAAACTGTCTAAATGGTTTCGAGTATCAAAACCAAGTGCTTGCGTCCACACGTACTCGTGCGTTGATGCCCTCGGTCAAATTTTAGTCAGCTCATCGAAGGAGGTCTGGTTGGTTGTTAGCGATTGTCGAGAAGAGCAGCTCGAAGACAAAGGTTGCTGCAAGATCTGTAGACCTGTTCAGGAGGGTCAAAGTAAGTTTATCATTTATTAAAGTGTTAAAAAATTACAGAATTTTCTTTTATCTTAAACAGAGAACTGTCTACCAACATCGCTTTCTGAGAGTGAAACGACGAACCTGGTTAAACTTTCCAACCCCGGACATGGTGTCTGTGTCAATAAGGAACCAATTCTTGGCTTCACCGAATGCTACGGTTCTTGTCAATCGGGATCTAAGTACAATGTCGAGTCATTTGGACAGGATAAGGTGTGCTTCTGTTGTTCAATAGAAGGATATAAAACAATATCTATTCCTCTGACCTGTGAGGATGGTCTTAAGATTTTCAAAGACGTAAGCTGAGTGGGCTAATAGCTATTTGAATTGACTGATTTTGGTTTATTTATGTTTTAGATTGAAATTCCCTCCTCATGCGGTTGCAATGCATGTTCGGATGCAACCAGCGAAGATTTCGGACCAATGATTGATGTCCGAATGAAGTCACCAAAGCCGATTAAGCGTTTGCTCTAATAAAATGATGACGAGCCGTGTTGCACCAAATTGCATTTTTAGATTTTTAATAAAGATTATGAATAAAAATTGTGGTTTTCGTGTAAGTTTGGCAAGTGGTTGTATGAGTAACCAAAATTGGAAATATGGGTGTTGATGAGCTTATCGGTCTCTTTTCTTACTGAAAGTTAAAATATCAGCCCTGCGGCATCTAATTTTTGCGGCTGGAAGAGACGCGCATAGGGAGTTCAGAGTAGTCTTTGCGGTGTCTTAGCAAGTCGTTTTCTAAGTGTCGGTTTATAGAGTTAGTTAAAGCAGAGAGCCAGCAGATCCCCACTGTTCATCGAAAGATTTACCGTAATGGATCCGGCTACCGCTCATGCTGGATGTTGGCATATCCGTGCAATCTAAGAAGAAATTGATGCAATCCATGCCACACATTAGCAATGCAAAACGCTGTTTGTTTCTAAGGTACCCCACGAGGTGATTATATCCTCTAAAACCCCTTAACAGCATTCGAGACAAATCATGGAAATTCTGGGAAAAATAGAAAGTACCTCGGAGACTGCAGGATAACAAATCAATCTACCGATGTACTTGACATGCCGGATGTCTGGTTGAAGTTCAAAGATGAAGTACAATAAACGTTCTGGGCATCACACTTTCACTGCGACTTAACAGACACGTGGGCTGCCTAAACATAGGCAAAAAAAGTTTTTTTCACTCCTGTCATTCTTTTGGAGTGATGGAAGGTATCTGCAGTGCACAGACGTCCTTTGTGGTCCTCAGTACGGTTATCAGCAAGGCTAGAGGGAGCCGAATTGACTTCTTGGTGGCAGAAAGGAAATACGTCTGATAAAAATTGAGATCAGAAACCCAAAAAGCCATTTTTCAAATAAAATCACTTATCATGACCAAGTTACAAGCCCTTGGCACTTTTAAGTCAAAGAAGTGGACCATGCGCATATTCAATGAGGAAGTACCATGATTGAAAAAAAAAATACGGTCAGTTAATATTTTACTCTTCCCAATTCATAAGCGGACATAACTTGTTCAAGAAATGTCTACCGAAAAGGGCGAATCTCGGAAGACTGATCTTTTTGTAGAAGGATTGAAGATGACGACATTTTTAATAAATTTCAATGAAGAATTTATCTACAAAACCGCTGCCATTTGGCTGGTTTCGAAATTTATTTACTCACTTAACGGGCTCCCGATCCGTGAAGAGTCCCTGCATGCAATAGCTAACTTCAATTATCTAGCTGCAATCGACACGGCAGCTTTCTATTCTCTGTGATCCGGGCCACGCTGCTCTCAGTTATCCACACCAAGCACTCTGGCATCCGCGATGGCTTGTTCTTTAGAACGGAGCTGGGAACTGGGATTCGAAGACACTCTTAGCTGGAGCATTATTGTACTTTCGCTCGCTGTGGCCTAGCCAATGCAGAAGACAGGTTTTGTCTTTTTGGGCTACATCTTCGTACGTCTCCGTTGTATCGTCTCCGCTTTAACAGGTTCCAAAGGTGAACCGCTTACCAAACCGTTAGCACCGTTACGCTAGATGAGTAATTCCATAACTAGAACAATAACCCAGGCACATTCTCAGGTCCTGATCAGTTGGAAAGGGTAAAAGAGTATCGTTTATTTTATTTCAGCCTTACATGTTGACTATCCTCTATTTAGCACCTGCAAAAGCAACTTACGGACACAAAAGCAGCTTTAATAAACTCGTGGAAAAATGTTTTTGACCTGTCTGTATAGAAATGGATCGACTCTTCCTCCAGCAGGGCACCACCCTCCCAAAATTATCTAGGGGGCTCGTTAGCTGGAGTTTTATCTGTAGTGCTGTTGGTCGGCATGTAAGATTTTGTATTTCCTATCAAAGTAAACAAGTTCAGGTTTGTGGGTGTTGACGCCTAGACCCCAACTGTCAGCCCATTTTGTTAGATTGCTAAGAGCATTTTATACGAGTTCTTTTAATGTATCTAGGTGCTTCTCGAACGTGCAGTCCTCTCCTTTCAGGCTAACAAGCAGTCGGCCTCACTAGTTTCAATCAATCTGTTCTCTCAAGACATAAAGTATTTCAAATATCCAACAGACAGAGTTGCCTCTTTGAGCGGAGTCAGAGCTGACGCCATATTTAAAGCAACACACTGATGAAGGTGCCAAGCAAAGCAAACGCTTTATATCTATTTTGAATCATTCGAGGTGACAAGGTTCCACTCTGATCGAAAGCCTTCTTAAATCGACCAAAAGACTTCTCCTTTTCGCCTCCAACGTTGACGAAATTTGATACACTTTACATCAAGCCGAAACTTTTTTACTCTGTATGTGTCACACTGCGAGCCTGTCGCCTCGGTACCATAAAGCCAACTACTGTTAGAAGGGAGCGCACTAAAGGCGAACACAAAACACCACATAAAGCATTGAGGCAAATGACATGACAGTTTGGAAATCCTTTTGTATCCTCGGTATCCCTGTATATTCTCTATGTGTTTGTGCGTGTGTGTATTTGTGAGCCTGCATAATAATGTGCATCTCAAAGAAAATAAACGACTGAAATGGAAATTGCCTCAAAAGCATAACCGGATGCGCTAAAAGGAAATATGGAGATATGCCGCCCGTGGTTGCCTATATTCCTTGCACTGCATTCATACTTCACAGTGAGATAGTGTGTGAAAGTTACAAAAAAAACCGGGAAATGCTGCTTACATTTCTTCACAGGATATGGAAGAAATTATACGATGTCGCCTCGGTGCTTTCGTTTTCCATCTCTATAAGGCTGAGCAATTCAGAACGAACGTACATTTTGTACATATACATTTTGGGAACTTTCCCATCTTTAACATCTTTTACGTGAAATATGATGTTGCAGTTTGTAAAATGTCCCTCTTCGAATGCAAAGTTTATGTACATAAATAAGTATAGTTCCGGTTAACAAGAGTCAGCACAGATGTGCCAAAGTTGAAGGACGACGACGACGACGACTACAATGACGATGGTTTATTTGGTTTACATTGGTTGGTTTAGGTTTACTGTTTGAAAATGATTATGTTTTGAATTGCAGATGGACATCGACTGCTCTTGTCTGCCCTTTTAGTTAAGAGCCTGAATAATATTCCCTGAGCCTTGCATTTCAAACATTTCAAACGATAGAGTAATATTAAAATATAATACAAGTCGAGTGGTAGTCTTGACATGGGCATAGAAATGGCAAAATTAAGTGTCCCATAGAGAGCCAGAGAGATACAACACAGAACCTGTGCGATGGATTTTGGGGACAGATTTTTTTCAGAGGGACGGATGCTGTGGCTAAAGGCCTTTCCATTCGAGGACGATTTTTTTTACTTTAATTTTGGGCTAAGTGCTTATTTTTCCTAAAGGATTTTGTTTGGGGATATGCATTTTAAAAGGACTCATTATAAGCGTATCGAGAAGAAGGAGACGACATATTTTACGGGAAATATTAGGTCAATATGTTGATGGGATGAGCAAATTTCGCATCAACAACATATCACTGCTAATGACTTTAAGCGACTTTCAAGACTGCAATCCAAAATATTGCATTCGTGTTATATTTGATTGCAGTCATGAAAGTCATTTTGAAGTCATTAGCGTGCGATAAAATATATTCAATCAATTTTCCATTCTTCACGCTACCTAAGAAGACCCACTTTTAGTGGAAAGCTGCACTGAAAAGAATACTCAATCGGCTCATCAAGAAGGACTTCAACCATACACAATAGACTGAATGTACACTTCGAAAGTAGGACCTTTTCTCTTGTACGGGGAGTAGGTATGAGTAACCGCCGTGAAACAGCAAAAAGCTCAAAGATTTCAAATGAGACCCATTCATACCCATCATAGGTAAAAAATGGTTATCCAGCACTAGGATTGAGAGTATTTCGAAAATTTATTAAAAAAATTACTGGTTATGCCGTCATCATTCTCTTGATGCATCGCGATTTAATGAAATCGGCGGATCGACGTTCAATCGAAACTCGACTTTAATCTAGGCTTCAGATACTCTATACTGATGGAGTGAAACTTTTGCTAGGTACTGGACTGAATCGCAAATATAACGTAGAAAACTGTGAAGCTAGTGAACTTACGAGAATATCACTGCACTAGTGATGAGACAAAACTGAGGGAAACCTACTAAGCAAATGTGACATATATAGTTTATAATGGATGATGGACAGAAATGCTCCACGAGAATTGTTTTGTAGTAAACGCCGAAATGCACCTTTTCAAAGTACCTAGAAAGTCATACTTAATATGTTCTAAATCGAGTTCGATATAATTACCTATATTTTCTGTGTAATTAATTGATGGTGTGTATAACTGCTAATTTAGGTTGTTAGGAATACAAAATCAAAACGTTAATCCAAGTTATACATAAAAAGAGTGCCCTCTAGACTCAATATAATGACACATAATCGAAACTAAATGTAGCGTAAGTAAAAGCGTCTGAAATGCGGCAACGACATTATTGATTTTCAAATGACAAAGACGAAATGAAAAACATGAATATATGTTAAATTTTCTATTCATTCAAAACCGCTTTTAACGACATTCTCTAGGACCTTTGGTTTATACCATTGGCCAGCAATAGGCGGATCGCGGTTCGTTTCCGAACCGGTGTCGCTCTCAATTGACGGAGCTCCAGTGATGATAGGCAAAAAAAGAAGCTTAGTAAAGAGAATCAGAGAATTGCAAAATTTGGTAAAATCTTCTCAAATTTTTTTTTAAAATATTTATGGTTGAAAAATCGTTAGTCCAGGTCCTTGTGAATTGTATCTCGAAAACCTGTGTTAAATTTCATCAAGATCGGTTGAGTAGTTTTGGAGAACTTTTGACAACCGACTTTGAAAACAGAGTTTCGAGAAAAACGCGTTTAAAGTTTGAATAGGCTTGCTTTATGTTTTGCTTATTACATTTTGTTCATCATCGATAGGGTGGGGAGATTTTAAACCCACAAAACGTCCCTTGTCTACGCACCTGAGTTAGGGTCTTTGATTTCTTACTAACAATGGTCGCCCACGCTACGAATTATAGCCGAACTTCGAGTTTGTTGCAAACTCTGTAAACGAACTCATTGTAATCATGGCGAAGGATTTGAAGTTCTTATCTGTAGTTTGTACTACCAGCTTGTAAAAAAGTACTAAGCTATGCTGATTTTCTCCTAAGTCCCAGAAGGTAATCCTTGAAGGACTTTGCCAGTTTTTCCAAGTGAGAGTTAATTGGTTTGAGTATTTCCTGACCATTTTCCATTGCTGGTAGGTTTATTACCAGCGCGGTATAGAAAGCGTTCTTAACCGCGTCTATCTAAGCTTCTAAGTTAATCCGGATACCTGGTTGAGGTTAAGTTGAACTAACATTGTCATAATTTAGACAACAAGTCAGTGGCGTAAGGGCAAAGTTGCATAAGTCAACTTTATTTAAATTGAGATTTTGGAATCATGCGCAACTCCTATGATTGTGTCCTTTCTATATCTCAAACCTGTAATCTCAAAACTGTAATTACCCTGTAATTATTATTCAAAACCACATAAGCAAACGAAGGCTTAAACCATCTCTCTACTCCTACTGGTATCTAGAGGAAACTAGAAACTATCAACGCCATTGTCCAATTTTATCATCTATACGACCTAATTAATGCTTATCAGCTTAATGAAGCACATATGCATCCCTTTTCCATTCCTTCAAATATCCTAAATTTCCCACAGGTAATTCCGTGGTCCGATTTGCTAACCCAACAAATGAAGACAATCTAACCAAATCCCCGACTCGCTCTTAATAAACCATTGGGCCCGGTACATTGCATCCATGCCAATCCTTTTCAACTACTTAATCCCCTATTAGCCAATGACATACATTTATATAACACCACAAGGTACGACGACCCAAATGCACAACTCGCCAGCAACGACTACAAGCAGCAACAATTTAACCACAAATTCAACTTTCCAACTTAATGGTGAAGCCAACAAGCGACGGACAACGTCCAGGCGTATAAACCCTTTTCCGGCCACATAGCTGGTACGTTCCAGCAGCAGCTCCAAGAACCTGGTTTGCATTATCATAATGAAACTGAAATTTTGCGAAAGATTTTCGCCCTCCATACGCTCTAGATGAAGTGTTTATGAAAACTGACAGTTTCGGAACAACGTTAGACCCATAATCGTTCGTCGGCCATCGTGCCATCCTTCTCGCTCTTCTCTACACCTTAATACTTGCCTCAATAAAGACATTTAACATTTAAGCGGGCTCTGTAATAAATAATTCAAAACGATGAGAGACAATTTTATAAGCGCAGCATTCGTGCCGTGCCGTCTGACAAAATTCAGAGTCCTTGTTGTTGTGGGTTGTGTGATTTAGGCCTACCGGGAATCGGTCTTCATTATAGTGCTGCTAAGAAGGTTGTTGATGATCATCATCACTGACACTCTTGCCGCAATCCTTTCTCTTAGGCTTGCTTTAGCTGTAAGTGGCAAAAGACTGACGTGCGATGTGCTTTTATTTTAAGTTGATTTTTGTTATTATTTTATTTATTTTTAGCGGAGACTTATGCTCATCTCATAGTCCCTGTTCCTTGTCGTCGTCAGCCCCAAAAGTAGTAGTTGGTCGCCCTGGTGGTAGTGAGGATGATGCTGATGGTGTGTTGGGTTTTTGGCAAGGACCCAAAATATTTCTTAAATTCAAAACAGCTTGCGTTACTACAATATGTATATTCCAGCAGCAGTCTGATGATGGTAGCCTGCCGCCTTTTGAAAGATGTATCCTGCTTCATCTTTAGCTAATGCGCCTACTATACAATCCTTCCGTACTATACCATGTGGATGAAAGGATATATTATGATGTACAATTTTGATTCTGGCGGCTCGTCTTTATTCCGGGGCATTCAGGATAGGGGAAGAAGGACGATTATGGAGTGGTGTGCGGTTGGGTAAGGTGTGAGGGTTGGATAGGAAGTGGGTGGATATCCTAATACAATAAAATATTTTTTTTTTTTTATTTCTTTTTTGTGGCATTTCGTATGAGAAAAAAGACTACCCTGTGTGTGTGTTGATATAATCCTTGTGAAAAGTTGTTATAAAGGATTTTCGCTGTTTGTTCACGTTTTGCGGTTGTTATAGGCTTCGAAAGTTTTTAGTTTTTTTTATTTTTTTTTTTTTTGTTGGGGAATTTTGTTTGGGTCCTCTTTTATTTTTTTTTGAGTTGTGGCGAAACAGGGTTTAACCTGATATTTATGGTTGGAACAATTTTTATAAATGACATAAGGACTTTCCAGACAAATTGCGAGTTAGAAGAAAGTGTTTTTTGTGCTGATGTGTAGCCTCCGACTTGAGTCATAAATGCCTGTGTGAGGCCGGAAATGTTTTTTTGGGGATAATACTTTCGGAATACTATGGACTTCTATTTGTTACGAAAGTATAAAGCTATTTGGAAAGGAGAATTGATGTTGTTATAGAGCTTCTAATCTTAAAGGGTGATGAAGTTAGTTTTAGATGATGTATTGTAGGACGTAAGCGGAGAGGAGTTGGGTCTATGTAATGGCCAAGTAGGTCTTTTGGAAGAAAAGCGCCGTTCTGACCTTTAAAGTGTCTCTTTATCCGCATTCTTATGCAATTCGTAGTAAGCATCTACAACTACCTCACGGTGGCGTATATGTATGTGCAATAGGAAAAGCGCTACAAAACACACTGCGTTTCTGGATACAAAAATGGAATGCATTCTATTCAAAATTGTATAATGTGTTTCTATATAAAAGAAAAAAATCTGCTGGAAATCCTGAACCTTGGTTTCTCTTACCTGTTCTTTGGGTTAACTATTTGACAACGATAAAATTGCCAGACGTTCTAATCACAACATACCAGAAAATAGAAAATGAGTCTGCAAACGTTTTGAACGTGTGACATTGGTCGTACAATGACACATTTGTGTTTTCTGACGGTTGGCAGATACCAGATGGGCGTCTGATAATTACCTGAAAATTACTTTTCTGCAAATATTGTTAGACAAAATTATAAGTTCACATTTTTGTCAGATATTCCAGCCAGCGTTTGAACTGCTTAGTCGAAGTAGCAAAAATTGTATAATTTTTGCTTTTCACAGCGTTGACTGCTTTCAACTTTTTAAAATCAAATATTGCCTAAGCATAAGCAGAAGCAAAGTAAAACAAATGAAACTCAGTTTTTCAAACACTGATTCTTGGCTTTTCCCGGAATATAATGCGCACCGGAATGACAAGATTTTCACTTTAACTAACCGTCAACTTAACTTCGCATATGTTAAAAAAAAACTGCAAGGTTGATCGAATTGCACCCGATATTTGGTGATTTACCTCTTCTGACACCTTCTCAATATAAAAACAAGTACACGCCTGCGTCATACGAAACATTCCCGCTGCATCAAATGCATTTTTTCCAAGAAAAAAACGACCAAATATTTTTTCCCTGGCAAAAATACCGAAATATTTTGGCGCAATTGCACCGAATTTTGGGTTTAAAAAAAAGCTATAGGAAGTTGCATTTTATGACTCACTGAAATTACGCCAAAAAATTAAATTGAAGCAGAGCCAAAAAATCTCATACAAAATTTTTGGTATTTTTTTCAAAATTGAAAAGGAAAAAAAGCCAAAAAGTTTTGCCATATCGGTGCAGGTAATTTATTCGTCAACGAATTGTGGGCTCAACTTCAATATTAACTTTCGAAATTATGCCAAAAAATAATAGATCTATTTCTGGCATAGTTCCCACTTTACGTTTCAACTCCTTTTGCTAAAATTTGGCGTACTTACTGGCGTGTTTTCTTTTTAATTTAATGTTTGTTTTAAATCACGTTTCTAGTTATGAAAAATTGGATTTTCGGCTCTAAATTTAAATTTAATAAAATCTTTTTATAAAAAAAAGTTAAAATTGTAAAAATTTAATGAAGTCCCTCTATTAGGTTTTGAGATATTGGGGGTTTTATAAATTACCGTCATTCGTTTTTTTTTTTTAACTGAGTCTGCAGTAATTTTGGCCTCATTCCAAGTGTTCAAAATGCAAAAAAACATATTAAGATCCTTGGAACCATTTTAGAGAAAATTGGTGGTAAGTGATTTAAGAAAATGTATGGCAGGTACCGTTATTTAGAACGATAAAGCAAAAAAAATAAAATAATCCCGAGAGATGTCACCCAAAAATTTTATAGACAAAAAGAAAATCCGTCGCACCGTTTCGCCATACGGCTCAAGGACAGACAGACGGACGGCTTTGGTGGACCCACTTGTTTGTCCGCTTCTCTATAGTCCTAATATATTCCCTCATACTCAGTACGAGTTCGAAATTTTTGCACGATCGCATTAACTTTCTCTTTAGTATACTAAGTTATACGAGAAAGCTAGGTAGGTTGGTGGCTGCCCCTGCTACTTCAGCCACAGCTCACGTAGACCAGCAATTGCATCCATTGTGTGCGTCTGGGTACCTTTCCTCGAACTTAAAAAACCTGGAAATAGACCAAAAGAAAAACCGCTGGCATGTGCTCAAAGTGTAGCTCTCTTAGAAACAACTCGATTTGGTCATAAATTTGAGAAGGTCGTTAAGCTCGACTTATCCCACATCATCATAGAAGTATGATGCCCTACAAGCCGACACTCAAATGTAATAATAGCGGGAACGCGCCGCGCCTGTGGCGTAACTTATAGAGTAAATAAATAAGGACTGAAGAAATAAATAATTTTTACAGAACTGTCGTCTCGCCTTGACCTTTCTGGCCACACCTAACCTAAAGAACCCTAAAATAAAGCTATAATCAATCTGTACGAAACTTAAAAAAATAAGGGACAATCTTATGCATTTGTCAAATGTCTTCACATAAAATCCATAACTTAAATCCATCCCATTCACAACCACATACCATAGTATCCCCCGAAATAAAGAGGTCATCAACATAAGTTGGACTATGTGTACGTCCCTAGTGAGGTTTAGGAACAATTAAATAAAATTACCCAAACAATCCTGCTGACTCAGTGGTTTCTAATAAATGCACATGCAGCACACATAACTATACACCTCCACCTACATTCGATTACAGCAAAAGACGATAAACAGATGATAAATCTCCATGGTCGGCTGAGTGTTTTTTGCCCAAAAAGACAAAAAACAAATTATATTTAATTCCTTAATTATATCTCGTATTTGCACTGGTTGCACAATAAAATAACACCAGGATAACATATTCCGCTCCAAACCACATTATCCGCATGCAAAAGGATACGGAGATAATTTTGTTAAAGGGGAAATTATTACCACAGTGTGTATATTTTCCTACGATGCGACGGAACTATTTTGCCCGAAATTAAATATGATAAAACTTTGGCCGGCCGGACGGCCTAGGGAGGAAGCAAAATTCAATTTGAATGCGTCAGCCAGCCCGAAAGGATATACCATTAGCTGAGCAATCTTTCAATTTAGGTCATTCGCTACGCTTCAATTAATCGTCGCGTAAAATCTATTAATTTCATTAAACATTTCACACTTTATGCCGATGGAAAATAGAGGAGCAACTTTAGGTTAGGAAAAACGGCTTTTTTATGTAAAAAAACAATGCCGCTTACCTTTTCCATTTTCATTACTTTTTCCATTGTGAGTCAGAGCTCCTGGATTGGGTCGCCTCTTAAGAATAGGAAAAGTTTTGCCTTTGGAACAAATAAAGTTTTTAACGGAAAACTTTCCACGTGATAGGCACCACACCGCGTTCTCCCGATGCTGAAACCATCGCAAGGATACTTCAACTCCATGGAATGTGTGTATCTTCTCGAGCGTCGCGAATTATTTTCCGCAAGTAAAAATCCTCTCGAACATGGTATAGGTATATTTTTTGTAACTTTGGATATCCTTTCTATGCAATTGCATCGTAAAGTCACCCGAAAATTGTTATGAATAGGCAGAAGGAGTAGGTACCCCGCTACTACTCTACTACGTAAGGACATGCCTCTTAAGATAAAAAAAAGACGAGTTTTTTGAAAATGGAAAAAATTCATTCGAGCAATAACAAAGATGAACACTTTTGTTAAAGGAATGAATACCGGCATAGTAGCTATGGTCGTCCTGTTTTATTTTTGTTCGGTCAAAATTAGAGACGAAAGTTTTTCTATATATTTTCCGCCCCCTCTAGTTCTTTCTATGGTGTGTAAGTTGCCACGCCCCTCGCAAACAAATTGAAAACCTTTGTCCTTTTTCGGGTTGCATTTTGAAAAGAAAAACTTTTATAATTTTATTCAAAGTAACACGAATACTTCCTTTTTCGGTGGTTTTGAGGTTCTTTTTTTTAAAGTGGAGTGGTTGAGGGTTATGGTAATGGAACTGAGTTCTGGTCCTGGGACAAATAGTTGAGCATTGTTATTAGAATGTAATAATTTATCCTTGTGGTAGTAGGAGCTAGGTTGGTTGAGGTTGAGTCCTTTCTTTATGGTTGGTTAAAAAGTTGATTGTTATGTTGAATTTGCGGCTTTGAGAAGGCCGATCTCCCGCTGCTGAAGTCCCGAAAATTTAAGAGGAAAACTATTTCAAACAAGAAAAGGGTAATTATTTCCGAATTTGGTTACATTTCAAGAGGAGTTCTATGCCCAGTTAGTGATATTTGTGGTTGTCCTTGCGGGTGGTAAATAGAAAAGCTGTGGTTGCAAATACATTGCACTGGCGGCAGTACATATAGAACATATAGGGATTCAGTTTGAAAGAGAGGTCCGTTACGAGGGAACTGATTGAAATTGTAAAACGGGGTAAAAGTTATGATGAGGTATCACTCTGTTGTGGAACCTTTCACAAAATGTATTATTATGCCCTTTTTAGGATGACGATTCAATCTGCAAACTTGACTACATCAGACGTGTTTGATTTTTTCCCAATGAGCGCTCATTTTTAAAATCTTAGGAATTTGACTGGTCTCGGTAACGACGTGTTACTAATGAGGGAGGACTTCAGAATACTTCTTGAGTTCAAATCGACCAAAAGGGATGCACTTAATTGAGAGAGTTATTATATCTATAATTCTAAACAGGAAGGAGAGAATCTCACATTTGCTTGTAACTCGCATCCGAACAATATTTTGCAATGTCACCTCAATAGGCTTGGATAAAACATTCTTAACGGAAAAGCCAAACCTTAGATTTCCATATCCTGATTGGTAGTTTAGGTTCCGAAATTGGTTACAAAATTGTATTCAAGGGACCAGACTCAATGACACTGCAACAATTGCTTCCGAATAATCTATATTGCGAACGTTTTAAAAACGTTTTAAGGCAATTCGCAAGCCTTTAGCATGTTAATCCGTTGAACATGTAATGAAAGAAACCTTGGAGTAAACCTTTTTGACTTTGACTAGAGTTTAACGAGAATAAGCTACACACTCATGCGACACCGAACAAATGTGGCAGAACGTCCAAATTTATTATGCTGCAGTTAAAAACAAGGCTATATTAAGACAGAGGAAGGGAGAATAGTAATGCCGCCGTTTTATTAGAATCGTAATGAAAATATAGGGACCATGGCGCATTGGCAGTATCATACTGAGCGGGTGATTCGGAAAGTAAATAACCCTAAAATAAAATTCTTCTGCCAGGTCAGAGAAGGTAAGTTCGGCTTTCCGAAAACATATGGTCAACGCGTGAGCTATATTATTAAACAACGGCAAAGGCTATTCTCTAGCTTGTATGAGCTTCTGAAGTGTAGCCCTAATCTTCGAAAATTTCCTTTCCTATTTAAAGGGCTCCCGACTCGTGAAGAGTTTCTGTCGGAGGAAAATAAGAATAAACTTTCATCCTTTGTGATACCGAAGGCTTGGTATTTGAAAAGGAGATATGTTCTTATTTTTCGTCTTAAAACGGAGGTGTGGGACTAGAAGATGCTCTTGAAGATCCACCGAAGGTAGACTATTGTATAAAATTTCCTTTTTAACGTATATTCCAGTGAAATTTCTCTTCTGGTCGGTCCACATTCCGTGTAATCGTCCTACGTCAAAGTCTGCTCCAATTCAAAATCTCTTAGATATCTCTTTATCCCAGCTGGAAAAGTAGGCTTTGGATACCCTTTGACAGATCAAGTTAGGCCAACTTTGACCAGTCGTCGAAACTTTCCCTTTACTGAGTTTTTTGACTATATCTTAATTTTGTTGTTATCAAAGCCAATAACCTTCTTCATTTCAATGCAGAGTACCCAACATAACTGCGGTTCTGCGCGCGAGGTGACCTGATCCAAACTAGTTCGAATCTGATGACACATGAATCCAGCGCCTTGAGAGCGGCCTGACTGTCAGTGTATTTGGTGATATTCCTACCTGATATTGTCCTCATTAGCAGCAATTCCGCAGCCTTAAGTGCATCCCGAACCTACGATTGTGTTATTAGAAAGCCGAAGGGAAATGTGTAAATCTGTTTTAGTCGTAGGTTCTTTGTAGCTTTCCACCAGATCATGGCCCCATACATATATGCGAATGTGTCTGACAATCATATAGTATAGACCCATGGCATCGTTGCCGGCTTTAGATCCAATCTATCCAGAATAATGGAAAGATACTTAGCGCTATTCTATAGGGTAACCTCTACCCCGTCTAGCTTTGGCATTTTAAGGAAATATATTATGCACCTTTTGGCAAATAAAACTCATAGTCTAATTCCTATGCATTTTTAAATCATCTTCCATAATTTTACTCATTAGGTTAAGGAATTATCTTATAAGTTTGAGAACAAGAACTTATTTTGAGCTGCGCTTACGTTGTTCAAAAGATGGGTTTGTATGTAAGAGAAGGAACTCTTACATCAAACCCGTGTCTTAACCTAACCTAAACTATTCTCTTCAAATTGAACCTAATACAATTAGCGGAGGAACTAAATCTTTCTGTAAACCCTTAACAGGAAATGTCGAAACGTTTCTGAGACAGGTAGGGTTAATATCTGGCAGCTTACATTTATGCGTAGCGAGGCCACATTCAAGACACAGGGACTATCTCATATATACTGTCCAGCTGTTGGGAAACATCTCAAATGGCTCAGAATGTCAAAGAATATTCATCGCTGTTTCTGTAACGATACTCTGGATATAAAAGTCCCACAGTTTAGGCACCGCGAACTTCACCGACATCAAGAAAGGGTTTAGGTTTTTCTTCTGACATTTTAAATAAAGACAATTCAGTAGGGATTTTTATGGCCCATTCTATTAAGGCCTACTCCCCTCATTTATATCTTACACCTTACCCTACCGAAAAAAGTTAAATTCGTGGCTTGCATTTCTCAAGTTGAGACAAAGCATCTATCCACAAATACCATGAATACCAATTTGAAGAAAACGCACATAAATATTTCCAACTTTAGACCTGAGCTCCATTCTTAAGTTGGTTTTTGTTCGAAACAATTCTTCTTAACAATATTTATTGCACATTAGCTTGCTCATTTTCATAAAGAGATTTACCCCCAGTGAGTGTGCAGCAATTCGTTTCAATCATGCACCGCACTTTCCTAAACAAATTACACTGCATTTAATTGTCTAGCGATGATATTTCGCAAAAGAGAGTCCTTCTCCTGCAGCAGCCAACGCAACACAATACACACTTGTCCTCTACTCATGCATAGAGTTTTATCAGCGTTTTGCCAACGCATTATGAATCGCACTCGACGATGTACATAGGTATACCTACTCCCGCACCGCAAAAGTAGCAGCGGCAGAAGTAGAAATCAGGAAAAAAAGAGACACACACACTCACGCCGCTCATTTGCATATGCATTCTAATTAATTTATGCAAAGCATTCTGCTCGACTTTCTTACTATAATTTAATTTATTCTATGAAATTGTACGCCGCCGCCGCCAACTTCATATATAAAATCTGCCATAAAGTCAGTCAACAAAAGAAAAACCGACTAACAGGCCACATTGGTAAGGATAAATGTAGTTGTAGTCAGAAATATCAACAACAACAACAACAATGTGTTGGCGACCTTCCTCCTTGTAAACTTTCCGCTGCAAGTGGTGTTGAGAGGGTTGGGCGGCTTGGGAGAGCGATGAATGACAGGAGTACACATGCGGATGATGGTGTGGAGGTGAAAGGAAACAGTGCTTCTAGCTGCTAAGATAACACACATTCATAAATTATAATAAAATATGAATTAATGCACTCAGATACGAGTAGGAGTAGGAGTGTAGTGAGCGCGGTGGAATAACGCTGGTGCTACGCTGGCACGAGGCATGCATCGTCTACTTCATTCCTTTTCGTTTGGTCGGTTGGTGTGTTATCCTTGACTGGCTTAACTAAGCGCACTTACACAACACAAAAAAAACAGCCAACCGCTTGAGAAATGCATAATGCTTTCAGGGTATGATTCGCACTTAACCCTTTTGTTGTTGGGCAAGTCATTGACCCATTATGGGAAATTGTTTAGTAATAGCATTTCCTCTTTTGTAACAACTACGAACGGTGAAAGTTTTTTATTGGTGCAGGTGCAGGGTATGAATGTTGTTTTGTTGAGTGCCGGTTAGATTTGTACGTCCTTTTAAGGAGACATTAATGGGAAATAGTATTAATTGCAGGACTGATTAGATAGATTATTGCGGCGAGTCGCGTGGTCGGTCGTCGAAAGCTATAGAATTTTTAATTGCGCATTCAGTTGAGTTGAATGAATTATGTAAATCTACGCCGGACGATTGGAGAGGTACATTACTATGCTAAGAATATATAGTTAACTTTCGTTGGAGGGACTGAATTCATTCATAATTCATAATCCCTTATGGGCGCTCTTTTGCATCAATCATGCTAATAAAGCAATATCGTAATTGGTTAAGCTAATACTAAATGCCTTTTGGGAATTAAGTCCACCATTGTGTTGCTCTTTGGTTACAATTAAAGTCTTTAATAACTAATTGCCAAAGAATCGGGGTGGGTGAATGAACGATTACAATCGCACTTTACAATTGCATATCTTGACCATCCTGCTTAAACCTTTAAGTAACTTCTTATTTTAATTGGCAAAACGTAGCTTAGTAATATACAGTTATTTCTTTCACTGGCCTTCGCTATGTTCTTTGAGTTTTGGTTTCAATAATGTTCTCAAACTCTTTAAGGCTGTGGAGTTTACACCTTTCCCAAATATTCGGCAGCAAGATCGTGAAGTTGCACAATTTTAAATAAGTTAAGATTAGCTGTTATATTATGAGCTTAATTGCAAAACCTTCCAAAGATCGAACTTCACGACTCCGAAAATCTTGTGGGTTACGTAGTGCAGTTAATGGCACGTCAAGACATCAAAGATTTAAGACATTGCAGAGCCTAAAACCTATGTAGATGCTCCAACCATCGTGTGAACTAAGATATTATATTTTTCCTACAAATGGAAGGCAACTACAGTGTAATGCTTATTCAGTATAGCGAATTTGATTTGTTTTGCTTTCGAATATTTGATTATACTAATCTTCTAAATAGCGTTAACCATTAACTTGATAACACTTAACTAATACAAAAGATCTTGATAAAAATATAATCGAAAGTATACTCAAGCCAACTCCAACGCGGTACCGTAGGTATGAGTAGAGAGGAGAGGTCGCAAATAGTTATCACCAAAAAAATATCGCCACAGTCTCAGAGACTTCAGGTAGGTAGTTAAAACCTCCGTTGACCTGTTAACTTCTAAAAATGTATTTTGAAATGTTAATAGAGTGTAGTACTCTTTAGGTTATTTAGGTTATTTTCCATAAAAAAAATAAGTTTCAAGAATTTTCGCAAGGATCCCAAGTTCGAATCCGTTGGGCATGAAGCAACTATCTTCTACGTAGAGGTCTATACTGTTCCAATAGTTGTTCATTATATTGTTAAGAATAGGTGGAATAGGTTAAGGTATTTGGGTCTGTTTTGACAGCCGGGAAATACCTTAACTTGCTCCAAGGTAGTGCTCTAACTGAAGAAGTCTTGCTTGGTTTCGTGTCATACTGGAATCACGGGAAATGAGATCTCCGACGAACCTGCTCGTCAAAGTTTGGAAGGCGATTCTTAGGATATGAACTGGTGGTGGGTCGGCCAGCATCTCTAGTAAGAACTTACATTGATGACTGGGTCTCATATAGTCACAATATTCAATGACAGGATTCTTTGGTTAGAGACAGACCAAAATAGTTCGACCGCACGTCTTTCCCATCCAATCATTCCCATTTCTAACGTCATCCTTTTATATACGTCCGCCTCAAATTTCATGAAGTTCGCCGGTTCGCCTTGATAAAAAAATATTTCAACCTGCCACCCTGCTTCGGATAAATCACTGAGGCCAATCAAATGACGATGATTCGCAAATATATTATATTCAAAACTTGCGTGCTTCCGTTGTTTTTATTTGATCTTCTTATTACGACACCGGTGATCTCCTGTTGTTGTCAACCAAAAGAAAGAATATCCTGGAATGTTTTGCACATCTTAGCAAGTTACACGATAAGTGGTAGCTTTCTCTCCCTTAATGCCTCTACGCCTCTGCAGTTTCTACAGAAATCGCTAAAATATCTTTACACAACGAAGCCATGTTCTTACCAGCTTATTTGTAACTGATTGAATCTGTGGATTTAGGAGCTATCGTAAGCTCCCTTTAAAACAGTTAGAAGTTGTTTTGAGTTCATGAAAGGCATGGTACCGGAATTTACGCCTCTATTGTTAGGAAGATCCGCGAGGTCCCTAGCTTAACTTATTACATTGTCTTCTAGTAAGTGCTGGCAACTTCCCATACGCATCTTTATGATGCTTAAACATTTGCAGCACCCTACTTGTGCTCTTGCGGTACTGGAATCCTGTACCTGCACCTGTACTAACTTTAAGTACAACCTTTTTTGATGAAGTCTGCTTTTTCATTCAAATATAGTAATGACCACCACACTTTTCGGCAACTCTTGAAGTTCGTGCCCCACAGACATTTCGCCATTATGTTTCTCCCCATACTGCCCAAATATTTATTGCTCCACGATAGTTAGAAGACCCGCTGAAGATTAAATTTCCCCCATCGGATATGAAATAGCAAAGCATCGACTTATTTATGCTCTTTACCTAGAAAATAGTTTTCAGTCTAAAAGACTTCACAAATACACCGCCTGCACGCAAAGCTAACACGAAATTTACAACCTCCAAACTGCAGCCAGCAGCAACAGGTGCAAGTGTCCTTCTAAACTATAAAAATTGCTCGTTTTGTTAGCGCATGCACATGTGCATGTCCTCAAGGAATTGAAACGCCGAATGTTGTTGTCTTCTCTGCTTTCTTGTAGTATTCTCCTTGTTTTTCGGTTATTTTTTGTGAAAGTGAAAAGACTGTTAAGCTAAAGCTATTAAGCAGAGCTACCTGAACTTAACCAAAGAGTAAACACCTGAGCTCAACTTGCATTTTCTCCGAGTTGAGTAACCCCATTCGTAGGTAGGTACACACCTACTCTCATAAACCAGCAGCACACAGGACATGACTATGCATCGTAATTCAGATTGGGAAATGTTTCTTTGTCTTACGAAAGCAAACGCTCCAAACGGTGCTAAGGCAATAAAATAATCTTTTCAAAATAAAAACAAAAGAAACCGCATTTGGGAAGTGTTCTCAAAGAGAACTGCGGGTTGGTTCGCTCGCCTAAAGATGCATTACGAGGTATGATTCCAAACCTAGGGTGAGGCAAACAAATTGAGCACCTTCAACGAAGTAGGTTTGGTATATGCGGTAAATAAACTGTTTCCGTGCCGAAAACCCATAACCTGGTCATCGTATCAAAGACTGGTTTAACCTCGTCCTGAATGAGGGGCTATAGTGCTAGTGGAACAACGACGGCCACGAAATCGGAGGTGTGTCGGCAAATTTACGGACATATGTCTTGTTGAGGCGTTCGCTTGAGGAAATGCTAGAGTACATTTAATATTCGCGTTGCATGCAAGCTTTGCAGGTTGAAATGTTGCACTCATTGAGCGTTGGGTAATTTCTTCGAATTGCAAGCGAGTGTCAAGAAATTTAGATCCAATTTGTTGTATTGAAATGTTTTACAAGATTTGTAGCTGTGAATTTTAAAGGCTGGCTATGTCTTCCTAGGCTTAACTCTTTCTCCAAAAACAATCCTTATTGCAGCCATTTGCTTTTGCCATCACAAGGACCACTATCTATCAGCCACCAAAACATCATTCGCATTTCCTTTTTTTTCTACACTCGCTTACAGTCCGACACTTGTCAAATCATTGGCACAGTCGCAATGTTAACTTAACCAATAGGTTTGTATGTATCCCACCCACCAGTCTGTTGTGTCAGTGGCTGAGCAGTACATCGTACACCCTCCCACTTATCCTTTGCAGGAATGTTTCTGAATAGATTGTAAACTGTAATTCATACAAGCACAATACTCTTACTGTATTTATGATGTATGCACTCGGGCATGCACTGCAACTGACGACTGTTTGCCTGCTGCTAGGCAATCCCCTAGACTCCTATCTGTCAGTAAACAGAACCTTCAGCCACCAACATGAATATAAATCGTAGGGAAAGGAGTTGATGGACGATTTTAACCGCACATTGTCATTATTGGGCTATGGCGCATAGCCTTACTTTGAATATTTGCAACAATAATTTCTAAAGTAAATTGTTGTGGGGGCGGGTTTTTTCTTGTTTGTGTAGATGGGGTTGGATAGTAGTAGCAAAATCATATGAATTCAGCAGATGCATGGTCATAATTCTGATAGATTTGTGCCTTTTGTAAATTTCTTTGGGGTTTTGTATAGGTTTCAGGCTATCTTGTGTAGCAGTCGATTTCATGAGTTGAAAGCACATGCTTGATGGAAAGACATTGACAAAATACCAATTTTAAACTTTAATCTTAACCCAAGGTCAAGCATTGTCTCTCTTGGATGGTATTCAGCTATTTTCTTGTCAGTTTAAAAAAGAAAGCCACATTTGAAGGAAGTTGTACAAGAATTTTAGCAAATTAACCCAAATTAGGACCTACACTTTTTTATTGTCTTTGGTAAGTAAATTGGAGAGTCTCTTCCTCATGAGCTCTTCGTAGTCTCTGGCTACTCGAGGTATGCTAAGACGCCCTACGTCAAATTTCTTCTTTTGTGCCTTTTGCAGCTTCTTCTCGTTGAACAGTGGAGCTCGGAGTTTTAACTGCAACAGAAACATGTTCGGAGTCAACGTTTTTTTTTCAGGAGGTTCAGCACGTTCACGATGTTAAATGCGTACCTTGCATCTGGAGAGCGCCATGTTGCTGTGTGGATCCTTAGACGAGGAAACAGTGCTACTTATGGGTAGACGGTAGCCGTTGTCGTTTCGTAGAGGCTATGCTTACCAACTAACGCGCCAAATAGGTTTTAATTTCTAAATTTACCATTGAAATCTCGGAGTACACTTCCGGACAAGCTCCGTAGACTCCACCCAAAAGGTCATAAAATTCCTTCTTTCGACCCTAGGACAGCAGCTCGGTAATTCCGGTGCCAGTAAATCACTTCGGGGATCTGAGTGCTGCCATTGGGCCCATTAAGGGTTCATCCGCTACCAACTCATTTCCAACACCCCTGCTTATTTTGGAGATCCCTATGGACCTTGGATTCAAAAATGTCGAAGCAGCTTCCCTATACAGAACTGTATGTCGTCACCGTCAATCAGCATCTTTACAATTCGTCCGCTGCCATCCACGGAAATAAATGTGCAGTTGAAACTCAAAATAAATAATCTGCGATAGGAATAATGAAAAACGTATATTTGCATTTTCCCAAATTCAACCCACGGGAAATAGCTGCAGTTTTTTGAATAAATTTCTCAAACATTTTTGGGCAAATTTGTATGAATTGTCTGACAAAAGCGTTTTAATACTTTAGCGACTTAGTGACTGGAATCAAAATAAAGGGATCAAAATAAACACATTCCATGCGGAAGACATTTATCACCCTCAAACTCGACGTTTTATACATTTGTAGATACGGTGACGGTGCTCTCTGTGAGTCTCAATTCCATCCACCTCCACCCTTATTTCTGCGGCAACTAACGCAGAACTTATACCAAAGTCCCAATTTCTTTTCAATTACAATTGCCAGCATCAACTACCTCCACCTACTAAATTAGCCCCATTGACATGTTCCTCCTGTAAAGCTACCTAAAATGCCAATTAAGAATTATGCTGACAGCACACTTTCCAAGTAAATATCTTTTCAATTTAACTAAAAGCAGTCTAACGACTCCATCAAGTGCTGTTCCTGCTCCAATAAAGATTCAAATCGAATCCATTCAAGTGAAAAACGACGAGGAAAAAGTCTCTTCATTCTCATAGTTATTTCAGCGATTACCATTTGAATTGGCCTAGGACCGAATAGGTCATTCCCAAAATAAAAAAAAAAACGAAGAGTCCGAATTGAATCTAAAATAAACTCCATACCTGAACTAACTGCCCCGACGTAAGGTATCTATACATTTTCCATTTCAATTACACGAGTTTAAATAAAATTGGAATTGGAAAACAGAATCCAAAGTCAAAAGGGATGAACATCCTCTCGAATGCTGCTTAATGTAAAACTGCCACCGACCTCTTCCATATATGAATAAAATAGATAAGGAGCAATCTAATGCATCAGCAGCTGTGGAGAAAACAGCCGAAAATTCACTCTCTGGATGGATATCATTCCCTCTTCAGAATTTCTATTTTTTTTGTATCTCCATTTAAGTATGAATGTAGTAAGTGCAGGATATTCGTACATATCTGTTTGAGCTCACTTCGTTGCAAATGATATCGAATATAAGCCCTACACTATAACACCATTGATCTGACGACGACGACGACGAATAAGAAAAACATTCGGCAAAAGTTGGGCAGTTAACAGAAAAAAATCAAACGGGACACATATTGACCCCCAACGATATTGCGAGAAGGACTACCTATAATACTCCCAAATCGAAAAGATAAAGTCAACAAACAGAGATCCGTTCCTTTTCGGCTTATTGGGTATTTGGTTCCGAAGCACATAAGTACACATGTACAATTTAAATTGAAACGTGAATGCAATACGAAAAACGTTGATGCCTGCAGAAAATGGATTGGATATGTACTTGGTCTGGTTTGGTCCTGGGGCGGCCGCTGACTGGTATGGGTTCGAAATTCGAATTGATATGAAAGAAACTCTCAGCCAAATGCAGTTTGGACGATTGAACGGAGTAACTGGCCCGAAAAGTCGTCGTAGTCGGCGGAGATATAAAGTTGTTGTTGATAATGTGTGTGTGTGTGTGTTTTTTTTCTAAGAAAAATAAACAAATTTTGTGTAAAACCAACTGGTTGAAGGTAGTTTTTATGGGTCCTTATTGGAATTGAACAGTGAACGATAATAGTGGGTTGTGTTTTTGGGAATTTTATGAAATCATCAATGAGATGTCTAATTTTGGGATTAAGGCTGTTCTATCTAAATGGACGATAATTGTCAGTTATATTTTCTGTCGTAAGTTTATTTAGTTCCGGGAAGAAGTCGGAGTATGGTATTTAAGGAGTTCTGTTTTGCAAGTTTTAACTTTGGATTCTATGGTAGGTAACTAAGTTATTTGGCCAAATGGTGCTTCATTAGGCCTTTTATCGAGTGGATCCCATTGAACGGGGGACACCACGTCGTATAGAGTTTTGATAACCATTTATGATCCACAAAATTATCCTTCTAGTTCGGAATTAACAACCAACCAATTTTAACAAGTGGGCTTTGATGTGAACTTTTAATTGTAATTCAAGAAGCACAGAATCTGAGAGATTTATATTTAAACCGGTTTATCTCAACTGATGTCTAAAGGCGCCACATATCAGCTATCAAGGAAAGTTCTTGGTTCTTGGAGTAATTCTTAATAGCAAGATCCATTCGATTATATTGCAATGAGGGTTGTAGCGTTCAGTTGGGCAACCGGAGGAACGCTTCATGTCTTATACCAATTATGTATGTATGGTATGTATTATACCACTTATCTCAGACCCACTTTCTGAGTTATTTCAAATCAACTTTAATATCAAACAGCTTCAGGTTATAAAGCTTCAGCTAAATATGAAGTATTGTGCTATACACAACAAAATAAAGGTGTTCATAGTGACAATAGGAGCAATTAATCTGTGGCATTGGAATCCAGGACAAACGAAAAAAAACTAGCTGAATACAATGCCATAAATACGCGTGAGCTCGATAACTGCTCGTGAGTGTATATTTCCGTACCCTGGATCTTAAGTCGATACATCATATATTTCCTATTAACAACTTAAAGTAGTAGAAAGGTTCCGACAAGCTTTGTGCTAGACATATGGGGACGTAGACGAAAACGCGCCCCTCAAAGCAATATCCGATGGTTATATTTTTTTAGAAAAAAAACTCATAGTACCGTTCAATTTCAAGATCATGGTGCCTATAAACCAAACTAGGCTCGAGGGTGTGCAGTGCTCTCCCATTAGCGGACTCACTTATGAGCGGACATGGGCACAAAATTTCAGAAGATTCTCGCTCTCTCTTAAGTGAGCAAAACGGGTTTGTGTTGTTATGTTGAGTATTTCGCGTTGTTTAAAAAAGAAAAAAAAAATACAAAAACATTAACCAATACGCAAATCATTCACTAGTCCGTCACTGGATTAAAGGACTTTAATTTTTTAGGAAGCTGAAAGTTGGAACATTTACTCCATAGAGTCCCGAAATGGTGAAGTGTATAATTCTGTTTACCTTTGGTATAGGTACAAAGTTTTTACCCACGTTCACTTGTTTAGGGAGTTTTTATTTATATAATTATTATTAATATTTATTATTTTTTTTTTTCAATTTAATAATAAGGCCCCAAGGAAAAAGGGGTTTTACTACCCAAACTCAAGTTATATTTATTCAGCTTAAGAGCAAAGTGGATACAGTGGCTTAGTGTTAAGTGCGTTGGACCACTTAGCAAAGGGTTTCTGGTTCAAATCCCGACCTGTACCACCAGAAAGTTTTTATTCGCTGTCCCACCTCTTGCGAACGTCTGACAAACATCAAAATATAATAATAGGTCACTTCCATTCGTGTCGAAAAATATATCTTCGCACACACAATGGTTGCAGAAGTTAGGCTTTGGGCCCTGTTTTGGCCGTTTACGCATAATATTTATTTAAAGTTTAAGTTTGTTTAAAGTTCAAATTAACGATTTTGTGGTCATTGAATTAAATGCTATATCTTCAGAGCATTCTAAAGCTAAATATACAAGTTTGAATATGAAAACGAATTTTCGTGTGAATGGTAATCAAATGTCTTTATTACCGATCAAGTATCATCGACTTTACAACAACATCTGCGACAAATGCCTTCCCACATTATTATCTCATCTTCCTAAAAGCATGTCTCATAACGATCAAAACTCAATAGAAACCTGTCCTCATGTGTCAGTCATGGTATACCTAATTATGATTTTCAGGCCAGAAGTGCATTTAGGAAGCTTTTTCCCCCAATAGACGCACACGACAGCAAAAATATTTGTAGATACCCTTCCTCCGCAACCATTATCCGCAATCGACGGAGTGTTTGAACGCGTGTGTGTGTTTATAATGTGCCGAAATAAATTGTTCGTTGAAAATTTGATTAAACCGCAGGCAAATGTCAAAATGTTCAAACATCAGGAAAGCAAACATCACACAAAATACCGCGATTGTGTGTCGTCGTCGACGTCGATTCCAACTCCTCCCCATCCCCGTATAAAGTCACATCACATTGGTCCTTGGGTTTTAGATATTCAATTGATTTTGGAGTGCATTTATCTTCATTTTATAGGAAGACTCGTGCATGCAGGGGGGGGGGGGGGGTGTTGCAAACATACTCGTGCCGTTTTTGTCACGTAGTGAGTTTTAGGAAATTTTTGTTTCCGCACAAATAGCCTGACTGACATTTTGCTAACAACTATGTTTTCAATGAATCGCATTCAAATTCTAAACATGGTCTGGTCACAATAGGTTAACTATAATGGGGCTTACTATTTGCAAACAGTAAGTTGTCTGAATTTGTTGGCAAATAAAATTATTACCGCATTTGGGCACTGTGGAACTACCTATGAACAGAACTTTGATTGTCCTTTTGAGGGTGTAAATGCGTGATTTGATGACATATTTATTTGTAGTCAAAGATGCACCATGACTAAGGTGACCATATGTCCCGCTTTCGAGAATTGTGTCCCGCTGTCCCCAAGAACGGCAAATGTCCCGCTTTGAAAAAAATCCACCCCCTATGGATGTATGTTTCGTTCATTAAATTCATTCTCAATAAATGTTTATTATAACAAAAATGATATTGCTCACATATTGTCCTCTAATGGTTCCAATATAGCGAAGAAAGATATAGTTTCATAGAGCTCTTCGTTTTAGCTTGGCACGCGTCGCATCTCAGTATTTTTTTCTTTTGTTTTTATTGTTGACGTGTTTTTTAAAACACTGAAAAGCCTAAACGCAAGTGTACGTTTAATATTAACTTACAAACTAAGTATCCGTTCATAAAACAGCGCAGTATCCCCACAGACGTCACGTGTGAAAAATGCCGTACGGATTTCAGCATTTCGCATGGTGGTGCTAGTGATATCGAGAAAGGGTGCCGCGAAATAACGCCGAGCGAATTAACGCCGAATTTTAAAACTCGGCATTATTTCACAGCATGAAAGCGAAATAACACCGAATTTAGGAATTCGGTTTTGTTTCACTAAGACAAAGTGAAATAACGTTGAACATTCCTAGTGAAATAAAGCCTAATTTGCTCATTGAATGCAAAATTAAAGGTATATATTTTTGTAAGTTTAGGAATCTCCTTCAGCTGTATCCGTGTTCAGGGCTTCTAGACTTAGACGCAAATTAGTAAAATTTGGAAATTTTTTCAAATTTGTAGACTGCCTACTGGATGAAGATGTTATTAAGTCCAAAGAATTTATAATGTCATTTGATGGGACCTTCCAAATTCTTGAACCGACAAAGGAAAAATACAAAGGCCGAACTATGTTTGAGCTGTTATTCAGGATTGTCAGAACAATATTTAAAGTTTAATACCCCAATTCTTTGTCCAATTTGCAGGCAAACCAAAGTATATTGTTAAACTCTAATTTTCTTAGAATTTATTTCTTAAACGTCGTTTATAAGTGATTAACATAGGTTACCATATACGTAACTCAAAATTAAGTAAATGACTATAACTTTATTAAATAAAATAAAATGTTGAAGCTGTTTTAAATGTGTGCATCTATTCCACGGTACATTTTTAGCGGTTCAATTCTAGAAGCAGTTAAAAATCTTTATCTGAATGTCTTTCTGAATCAAAAGCGAAATAAGGCCGACTCGGCGTTATTTCACAATGACAAAGTGAAATTTAGGAATTCGGCGTTAATTCGCTTTCATGCTGTGAAATAACGCCGAATGTTGAATGCATAATTGTGAAAAATTATTCAATTTTCTACATTTATAGCGTTCGTGTTGAAGCACTTAAAGAATTCTGTCATGCCTCTGACACAGAATATAAGAAACGTCTGGGATACAGTAGAACTAGGTGGCTTGCGTTGATGCTGGCGCTGGAAAAAGTATTGCAATTGTTTCAGCCTTTAAAAAACTATATTCTGAGCATTGGTAAAAGTGCCCTATTATTTTGAAAGATTTTTTTAAACAATCCTAGCTCAGAATTATGGCTATTTTTTATGCACGCTCAGTCAGCTACATTTCATCAAGCTGTGTTAAAGGTCGAGGGACAGAACGTGTCTGCAACAGAGGCCGCGAATGATATAAATCAGCTCGTTAACGATTTAAGTCAAAAACTAAATTCTTGCTTCCTTCCCCACGCAATCCGTTATATAATGGCGAAGTTACAGGAAACTGGTGCAGTCAATGAGGACAACGTAAAAAATGCAAAAGCTGAGTTTTGCAAGACGATTAAAGAATATTTGGAGCAGTCGTGTCAGTTTAACTCAGAAGTTGAAATTTTTGATTGGACTAACCTGCCGAAAGTCCCCTCTTGGGAGGAGGTTCAAAAAGTGATGGACTTCTTGAGCAGCACCCAAGATGCAGGAGTTTTTGGTGAGTTTTCACTCATTTTAAATTACATAAAAACTCAAAAAGTGACGGATTGGAACATCGATAAAATAAGTGCTAAAAATCGTTGGGTGAAAGTATTTACCCACTTTCATACTATAGATATATCTCACTCGAATTTTTTTACAATTGTTTAGTACATTTTGTGCCTATCATTTAGCAACGCTCCTGTTGAAAGGGTATTTTCTCATATGAATAAGATATGGACCTGTGGAAAAACCCAGTTGGGAGTCTTGACTTTGAAATCCATTCTTTTAGTAAAGAGTAATATAAATAAATCGTGTCGGCAATTCCATGCATATTCGAAAACAAAACCTGGTATTTTAAAATTTTTTTGTTTGCTCATCAGAAAAATATAAAGAAGCAACCCGCAACTGCTCAAGATTAAATTTATTTTTGTGGGCTAATTTTTAACAAGCAAATAGTAAACATTACAAAATAAAACGAGTTTTATATGCGAAAAATTAAAAAAGAAATTTATTTGTTACTTAATTCCATGAAATAAACATCAAACTTAAAATAAACAAAATATGTCTCATATTATGTTTAGTTGTTATACTTTAACTTTTAAACGCAAAAACAAAATACTTTAATTTTTCTATCAATTCATGTGAAATATATGTACATTAACATTACTTCCCATATTTTGAATAATTTATTTGAAAAAGTAAAAAAAATATGATTTTTGCCGAAAGAAATATACATGTGTCCCGCTTTGAGAAAAAAAAATGTATGGTCACCTTAACCATGACTGACAAAATTGGTGCTCAAATAAGGGCCCGTTCATGGTCGGTATTCCAAAAAGAAAAAAAAACATAAGGAAAGGCTACAGTCCGCTTGGAGCGAACAGTATGATACCCTATCCCTATCCCTATATGCCCCAAAAAAAACCTTAAGAAGTTGATGGATAGCATTTTATTTCATTCTATAAAATTTAGAAAAAAAAAAAACATTTTTTGAAAAAACGCCCCCAAAAAGTGGGCGTGGCCAAAAACTTTGTATGGGCGATATATTGGAAAAAATATTGGCTAAATATCTTGTTAAACCCTTTTTTTCGGTTTCTATGAAAATTATCGAAGAAAACAGCATTTTAGTGAAAAACGCCCACAAAAAGTAGGCGTGGCAAAAAACTTTATATGACAAACTTATAAAGGAGGGCAGTGCCTACATATCTTGTGAAGGTTATAACCCTCTATCTGTCCATCTGTAGCTTTAAATCGGTTTTTTCTAAATTGTGGGCGTGGCAGTGGGCGTATTCCAAACAATTTTACACTTAACCATTTCGGAGCCCTAGGGAGTATGTGGTCCAAATTTCGGCTTTCTAGCTTGAATTTAAAGGCCTAAAAATTGCGTACGGACGGACGGACGGACGGACGGACGGACATTGCTAAATAGTCTTAGGATTTGGTCCTGATCATAAATATATATACTTTTATGGATCTACGACGAATATTAAGGGGTGTTACAAACTATGTGTCAAAATTAATATACCCTTAGGATAGGGTATAAATACTATACAAAAACCATTAACATCCATAAACAATTTTTAAACTTTAGTTGGCGAACAAAGTCATTCAGTCTTTTCAGGACTTCATCCCCCGCTCATTCGACATACCATATATAGAAGGAAGAAAGCACCAAAGGTAGCAGGTATTTCGATGCCTTTTTGCATTTCACACGACACAACGACCGATGCAACGACGACGGACGCCAGCACCATAGTTAAGTAAACACCAAATTATTTATGCTCCTTTTTCCATGGTACACTCATCAGACATAAAGGATGATATTTGCACACGGGTTAATCTTTCTAAAATAAAACGAGTGGTAGTGTCTCGTCTCTCTGTCATACTAACTCGAAAAGCTCACACATGAGAGATGGAATTTTTTTTTAAAAATTGGTCTAGGCAAAAAAATAAAAGCCCGTCTACACACTTAACCACAGATATGCAGGATATAATAGCGCAATGGTACCCCGGAAAAGGAAGGCATTCATCAAATGACAGGAAGTTCGCAACAGGTGTACTAAGTGTAAACATTTATTCGCAAACGATAAGAGCAAACGAGGACGAGTCAGCGGAACTCTATGATGAGAAAGCAGTAGAAATTATTCACACTTTTATCCGGTGCAGATGGTGGTGATCCTATTCTCTATGACTTTATCCAAAATTTGTCTCATTATAAAGATTAGTCTTTGTTTACACTTGCAATGTGTAAAGTACTTTTAAATGATGGATTCGAATTGAAGGTGAAAGTAATTGTGGATTTGTTTATCTTGTAATTACTATTACCTTGTATGCTCGGTAAAATATTAAGGGATAAAGGCAGGGTCCACTTGTTTTCCTACTAGCCCCCCTGCATTCTACACTATCCTTTATAATATTCAACAAAATTGAAGACCTTCCCAAGAAATTTTTTTTGTGATTGAGTTCCGAAGTGATTAGACGTGCTTTCAAAGTATTACAAAATAAATCAAAAATAAAAGACATTATATGCTTTATTAAGGCTTAATATTTCGAATTAAATCAAAAGTTTTTATACTCTTTACAAAATTAAAGTAATAGTTCCTTGAATACATACTCCAAGCTGCTTCTTTGCATTTTTCTGGTAAGAACATATATTTTTTACAATGACAAATTGCTCTCGGTGTCACGACCCGTTGCCCGGAGACGGCGAATTCATTACCTGTACGAAGTGCAAGGGGTGTTCCCACCACGAATGCACTACCGTCGCATACAATACATGGAGAAAATGGTCTGCAGCAACAAAAAAATCATGGGAGTGCAATAGATGCAGGGGAAAGGAGAAAACGCTCCCTGCACCACAAACAAACAGAGACTCAACAAGCAAAGCGATCTAGATCGGCGGAATCTACCAGAAATACTCCTGAATCGTCCGAATTTCCTGACAATTATCTTCCACTACAAACCCACAGGGAAATAAAAGAAATAAAAGAAATGTTGAAGGAATATGCGAAGACGGTGGAATTTACAAGCTCAAAATATGATGAGCTAAACAACACTCTCGTTAAAAATACACAGCTGATACAAACACTAACTAACGAAATCACTGAATACAAAAAACAAAATGAACTTAAAGACACGATCATAAATAATTTACAAACAAAAATCAACTCGCTTGAACAAAAACAATTGGATAAAAATATAGAGATTAAAGCCATCCCGATGAAAGCAAGTGACAATCCATTTGATATCGTCAGTGCAATCGGCAAAACACTTGGGCTTCAAATAAACGAATGCGACATTGATGAAATCATCACATATGCTGACAGAAAAAACCGAGAGCTTAAAAATCTCTCCGTCTGCTTCACACGCAAACAAATGAAAATCTCAGTAATGGAAAAAGCAAAAATAAAAAGAACACTCACGTATGACGAGATCGCCAAAAATGAAAACAAGGGAATGAGCGGCTGTTATGCAAAACAACATGTATACATAAACAACCACTTAACTGCTCATTTCAAGAAGCTGCTCTGGTTAACCAAAACAAAGGCGAAAACTGTCAATTGGAAATACGTTTGATGAGGAACAACAAAATTCTCGCGAGAAAGAACGACGGAGATGCAGTAGTGGAAATCGATTCGGCTCTCGACATAGAAAAAATAGCTTAATCCCAATTTCTCTACGTATACACTAGAGAACAAAAAATAACGTACGCAGATGATGGAAAAAACAGAGGAAGAAGAAAATGAAATATTGCAAATAAACTTTGAAAATTTAAAAACTCAAGGACAAATTGAAAATTATATAGAAAAACTGAATGGATTTTCGTTTCTGTTTTAAACATTCGTTCTTTAAGAACAAATTGGAATAATTTTATGTTAAGTATTAATCAAGTTTTACATAACATCGATGTTATTGTATTGTCCGAAATAAATATTAAGGAGGCGGAGAATAAGTATTACACTATTGATGGTTTTCAGGCTGAACCTTTCAATAGAATAAAAAGGGCAGGAGGAGGTATAATGGTTTATTTAAAAAACGATATCGGGTATGGAAGAACGAATGACATTTATAAAACTTACGAATGTATTACATTAAATATCAACAGAAGAAATTTTGATGCCACCATTTTCGCAGTATACCGACCGCCAAGAATGAATGCAAACGATTTTATTAATGAATTAAGTCAAAATATAGATAAAGTTAATATAAAACGAACACTAATAATTATTGGCGATATTAATATAAATACTGAGGATGTGTATAATCCAACAGTAAATAATTACTTATCAATGATAGCATCGAGAGGACTTGTTAATACGATCAAGTCAGTAACGCGTGTTGATGCATCAAGAGATACAGAAACACTTATAGATCACTGCCTGGTTCGAACAAAGCACACCGAAGCAAAATCAGCAGTAGTCGTGTTTAACTTTTCGGACCATTACGCAATATATTGCGCTATTAATACAAATGAAAAGAGTGAAGTTGAGGGAAACCAAATTGATGAATGTATCAGCAGTTACGATATATCGAGAAAAGTCAACCTATTCAATTGGGAAGTATTAAATGAGTTTACTGAGGTAAACGAATATTATGAAAACTTCAAATCTCACTTCAATCAAATTGTCAAATCCTCAACTAAAATAAGAACGAGAAAAAGAAGATCAAATGAGCATAGTTGGATTACCAACGAGTTACGAAATGCATGTTTGGAGAGAGATCGACTATACCGCAGATATAAGAACAACCGCAGGAACGAAGAATACAAAAACGAATATAAACGGTATCGAAATAATCTAAATAAATAAATAAACAACGAAAAATCAAGATATTTCATGGAACAATTTTTAAAAGTTAGGAACAAGTTGGAAAATTGTAAACAATATACTTGGCAAAAAGGTGGTAAATTTGGATAATGTCCTAGCAAAAAACTTAAAAACAGACAATTTTGATGGTTTAGCCTATCAGTTTGCTGAAAAATTAGTTACTGAAATCACAAACACAGTACATGCATGTAGCAACAAGTCATATTCCGGTCCATCAGGCAATGTCCAGCGATCAATGTTTTTCTGTGAAGTCAGTACGGACGAAATCTTTAAGATTATCCTCTCACTGAAAGATAATAAGTCACCTGGTGAAGATGCCATACGGCCGAAAGACCTAAAATATAATGCGAACGTTTTGGCTCCAGTAGTAGCAAAATTTGTTAATATGAGCTTTGAGCAATCAACCGTCCCTGAAGGTCTTAAAACATCAATTGTTCGTCCTATATATAAAGATGGAACAAAAAACGATATCGGAAACTATCGGCCGATATCAATACTTTCGGTAATGGACAAGATAATAGAAGATATTGTTGCCAAAAGACTATACCAATATCTTGAGAAATATAATATTCTGGCAAGCAATCAATTTGGTTTTAGGCCAAATAAAAGTATAAATCGACTATTGGGAGACTTCGCAAATAAAATAAATACACATCAAGAGAAAAACCATCACACAATTGTACTTTTTATTGATTTTAAAAAAGCTTTCGATACCTTATCACATGAAAACATTTTAAATCAGCTGAAAAAAGTAGGCGTAAGAGGTTCGTTACTTTCATGGTTTAAAAGTTACTTAAAAGATAGAAGATTCCGAGTAAAAATCAAAAATAGCGTAAGCGTGGAAAAGTTCTCATACTATGGAGTGCCGCAAGGGTCAAAGCTGGGTCCTCTGCTTTTCATCATTTATATGAACGACTTGCTACTAGCCCTCAGGCAAAGCACTGTGTATGCTTATGCAGATGATACCGCAATTGTGGTTAATCACAAATCCTTTGAAACTGCGGAGAAAATTATGCAAAAAGAATTCAACGCAATATCGTCATGGTGTCATGACAATGGACTCATCATTAACGCCAAAAAAACCAAAGTCATGCACATCCATCCACCACATATTCTTAAGCAGAAAATAGAAATAAAAATTCACAACGTGGAATGTCTGCACAAGGTTCAAAACTTCGGACTACTTCAAGACGATGACGAATGCTCGACCGTACTTGATAACGTATCAACGTACAGATACTTGGGAGTTATGGTTGACTATAACTTTAAATGGAGCTATCACATAACCACGTTGACAAAAAAACTTAGGCAATCCGCCTACGCTCTCTTTCATCTAAGTAGTAGATGCCCGTCAGAAGTTCTTCGGCAGTGCTACTTCGGCCTGGTAGAGTCGCATTTGAGATATGGCATTATGGCTTGGGGAAATGCGCCGCAGCTTCAAAAACTCAATATGCTGCACAGGAGCATTCAGATGATGACGTTGAGAACACAACGACAACAAGGTGACAGCGTGAAATCATACCTATCGATCAATCAACTGCATAAAATGGAGATATTCTCAACATTCAAAGATGACAGCACTTATAAAACACCGACCCAACAAACAGTAAATACAAGACGACGACAACAAAACAAATATATGGTCCCGATGTATTGGAACGAGTATGGACGTAGACGCTACGCAATAACTGTCCCAGCTACGTTCAATGAATTGCCAACATATTTTCTTGATCTACCTAAAACAGTATTTTTGAAAAAAATTAAAAAAATGTATCTTAATATCAAGGCTTGTAATTTATATAAATCTTTCAATACTTTTAGTCTTAATTTTTGTCAATTTATTATTTTTTCTTAAATTTAATAAAGTAAAATTAATAAAAAATGTTAATAGAACTCAAAAATAACAACAAAATATCCAATCTTCTGCAGACAAGCCACCTAGGCTTTGCAGAAAAAATTTTGTTAATTGTAAAACAGTTTAAGTAAATAAATTTTTCAAAAAAAAAAAAAAAAAAAACTTCATGAAAAAAAATAGCTGGACAGATAAAGTTAAGTAAAAATTAATTTTAAGTGGAAATAAGCCCGAAATTAAATAATTGGACCTTCAATTAAAATAAAAATAAATAAAAAATAATTTTGAACTAAAACGCCATTTGGTTGCGGAAGATAAAATTTTGTATTTCGCCAGCGTTTTATTTGCTCCGTATGGAATCTTCATTTGTTTCGTTCGATTCATGAACTTTTGCAAAAAGGTCATGAATTTTCGTTTAAACAAATCTTAAACTATGAGCTCCGTTAACATATTTAAGAGTCTCTTTGTTGAGTACAATTAACTGCTGTGATATTTCACACTAAAATTACATTTTACTAGCTATTAGTGACTATCGTGAATCTCTCTTTCTCTCTCTCTGTTTCTACACTTGTTAAGGCTGTGCATTATTTATCAGTCATTTCGTCAAGAAGTAAATTAGTCATTCATTCCTTTAATTTTCATTCAATCGTAAATATAAAAGAACTTTCCAATGATAATAACAAACACAAAAAAAATAAAGTGGTCGACTGCGTCATACAAAACTCTCTCGGTGCATGAGAATTTTTGAATCGCAGTTAGGTTTTGTAAAATTAAATTTTCTCAAAAACAGCACTTAAGATTTCGATGTTTTTTCACACATTGGACACATTTAATATAATTGTTCAATATACCAAAAATTTTCCAAATCTTTAGAGCTATTTTTGAGAAATTCTTTTTAAAACTTAGGAAGTGATTTCTAAAAACAAAATTTCAAGTTTTCGAAATAGTTTTGAATGATGTGATTCAAAAATTTATTTCGTATACAAATAGAAGTATATGACGCTCTCATGTGGGTTATAGCATGGCACTACTAAGCGAGGGGTTGCAGTTTTAAATCTACGCCAGTTCCACATAAAGTTTTCTTTTTGCTACCCCTTCACAAATTTGCCGTTCTGAATGGGCATTAAACTGTAGATGACTTCCATTCCTACCCCAAATATATATATCTTCGCTCATACAATTGATTGATGAAGATCAAGATTGTTTTTTTCATAACAGGTATGATTGCTACAGTTTTGATGATCTTAGGTTAGGTTATGTAATGTTGAAGTGTCTGTCGGCATAAGAACCGACACACTGACACACTTAGACCAGTATTGGTCCGTTGTGTTACCACGGAGATCTGGAATAAAGTTTCCGCCTACTCATTGACCCAATTGGAGCTTCTGATGAATAGATGTAAACATTTTATGCCAATTTTTATGTCTGTCTGTCCGGGCGCCGTATGGCGAAGTGGTTCCAAGGATTTCGGTATTTTTTTTTGTACTAAGGATGTTTAGGATGGGGTAAAAAATTCTGCATACTCAAGTTTTTGGAAAAAAACGACTAACGGTAATTTATAAAACGGACAATATCTCAAAAACATTTACAGTTTTTTTTATACCGTAAACTTAAACAAATCTGCATACTTAAATTTCTCAAAAACGGCTCTAACGATTTTGGTAATTTTTGGAACAATTATGTTAAAAGTGCCCAATGTGCGAAATTACATCAAAATCGTTGGTGCCGTTTTTGAGAAAATCAAATTTTGTAAAATCTAAAAAGTGATTTGAATAAATTTCTCACCATTAATTTTCGAGAAAGTGTCGTATGATGCAGACGTACACTTTATTTTTAATTCGATTGGTCCTCCTTATTTGTGTGCAAAAATATCTGCCTAGTTTCCAGTTCCTAGTTACATTACAGGGATTACCTATTCGCTCATTCTCATATAAATCTGCCTGCGATAAAACCACATTTAATTATGAACACGTCCATCCTTTGGAAAACAAACTAAATTCGAAGAACATAAACACAGATAATATTGCCATAATCGATCCACAATGATTTACAATCCAGGACACATCACTTGGCTCCTTCCATCAAACCACAAAAACAACCTCTTCTCCCGATGGATGTGCATTTCTCTCAGACTTTCATAAATAACAGAAACAACTAGGACGACGGAATGTATGTTAAGATATTCCAGAAACCCTGAAATATCTACTACCATTTTGGAAATTTTAAATACACTTCTCATTCAGAGCAGAGCAGCAAAACTCATCCGAATGCTACATGTTCGGTGGCACTCTTTGAATGATATATCCTTGCTCCCGGATCGTGTGCTCCTCAGGATTCATGAATGCATCGCCCTACACCACAGCATCATGCATTCAACAATTTATGTGCACTCTCAGAATTCTTTAGTAGGTGACATCTAGTGAATAAATTGAGCCTTCCAACTTTCCGAGCAACCTTCCGTTGTTTACCCCGTACCTAGCTACATATAGGACACAAATAGATGCTTCTTTATCTCACATCGAGAGGGGGCTGGCTTCACAGAAATTTACTCCCAAAACAGAAAGAAAAAAAACCTCATTTTGGTATATATATTCAAATTACACTCCATGTGCTAAGTAAGGAGGTAGTGGGTGATGGAAGTAAAAAGATACTCATCCATATCTCTAGCATCTAGACATATAAATTGATTGAATTTCAGTGGAACGAAGAATTATGTTTTGCGAATTCAAAAGAATCCTATACCATGTTTCCATCCTGCTTTAATATTGTGGCTGAGTTGAGCACTCAGTGCTCGGAAGGCAGATTTACGACTGCTAGGCAAGTGATGAAAGTTCTTTCCCTTTGTCTGTCTGTCCTCGTTTTATGTCGATGTCCCATAGCTACGTCGGGAACAATTCAATACAAATCAATGAATTCATGTGTGTGACTTAGACGAACACAGTTTATGTTTGGCGGGATTTATTGGATTTTTTTTTGCGCCCTACATCGGCCTTGTACTTTCTACTCGGGGATGTTGCGGGGAATATGACGATAACGCCGATATGGGAATTTGTTTATTAAAGTCATAACACATTTATGGATGTGTGAGGACGGGAATTCAAAATGTGAGTGGAAAATAAAATTGATTTCCTAAATGTAGACGATATGGCACGAACCGAGCTTTTATGACATTGGCTAGCTTTGGCGATAAAAAAGACATAAATTGGTGGACACTTTTCGGAATTTTAAATTTGAGTTATGTTATTGGATGTGGTCTGCGTTATCATGCAGAGTTAATATTTAAACTTTTTTTAGATCTTATTCAAGGGTTTAATGCACTCTTAAAGTTCGACCTCTCACGTTTGCAATCAGTTTGCGAAGGTCATCTCTGAAAAGTATCTAGCTTCACTCCCATTTGCTTTCTATAAAAGTTTTTCGGGAAGCGGCAAAGCCTTGTTGCATAATTGCCTATCATGCCTATATGTTTATGTTCAGTCTTCTTAGAGAAATATAGTTCCTAGAGCGTTTTAGATAAAGATTTAGCCAGATTCACTAAGTTTTCTTTTTGAAGTGGCAGAAAGCCTTAAGGATAGCTTTCTTGAAACCTATTTCTATTCCTCAATCAGATTTTTCGGGTAAGAGAGCTTTAATGGTTCCTAATTTGGTGAGTTAATCTGTCTAAGGCCCGACCCATAGAATCCGTCGTGTACGTTTCGTCAAGTAAAATCTTGAAGTCCAAGTATTTAGCGGAAGAAAGGAAGTTTCCATAGAGTTAGAATCCGCCGAGTTTCAATCAAACATTCTCTTAAAAATTCCTATGCCGATCTCATGTGTACGGCTTCGAAAAACCACGACAACACATTCAATGATAATGGTACTATTTGTCACTAGCAGAATATTAAAGTTATTATGTCAAAGTTTCCTCCAATCAAAGTAATTTAAATTCATAGCTCTCAATTTTTTAACTTTGTCGCATTCATTAGTATACTAAAGAGAAAGTTATTGCGATCATGCGGAAATTTCGAACTCAAACTGAGTATGACGGATTATATTACGACTATAGAGAAGTCCAAAAAAGTGGGTCAGGCAATGCTGTCCGTCGGTCGGTCTGTCTGTCTGTCTGTCTGTCTGCCTGTCCTGGCGACGTATGGCGAAACGGTTCGACGGACTTGCTTCAAAGTTCGTATATAAGGTTCTTGGGGTTACGCCTCGGGGCATCTTTTTATTTTTCGCTTTATCTTTTGAAATAACGGTAGCTGTCATACCAAATTTTTATTGTTGAAATCACTTATCACTATTTTTCTAGAAAATTGTTCCAAGGATTTTGGTCCTTTTTTGTACTAAGGAAAACTCAGTTTTTGGGAAAAAATCGATTAACGATAATTTATAAAACCGCCAATACCTCGAAAACTGATAGAGGGGACTCCAAACATATTTACTGTTTTTTTTATACTATAAAGCTAAACAAATTTGCATGCTTAGATTTTAGAAATACTTTTTTATAAATTTTGTTTTCATATAACAATTTTCTTAAATTTTAATTAAATTCGATTTCTCAAAAACGGCTCAACCGGTTTTAATAATTTTTATTACATCAAATTCGTAGGTGCCATTTTTGAGAAAATCAAACTTGTACCAAACTCTTACCATTAATTTTCGATTCATTTTGCGATTCAAAAAAGCATCCCATGTACCGAGAAAGTTTCGTATGACGTAATCGTGCACTTTATTTTTGATGTAAAGAAATTGTCAATTGTGAAGCTTATATCCCCCAAATCAAACCTCGTATTAAATTTTTTTGGCAGATTAAAATTCAGCTCACCCCAATTACTTTGATCAGTAAAAAATTTATTTGCTGGGCATAAAAAAAGTTTCACTGAAAGGGTTAGTTAGATATATAACTAGGAACTGCACTTCTTAGATATTTTACACTTATACCCTTGTAAAGGGTGATCCATTTCGAGGTTCCCTACTTTTTTAAAGAAAAAAAAACAGAAAATTAAAATTTAATGCAGAATATTCATTATCATTTGAAAGAACATTCTTTGGCATTTATTTTTTGAAGATTATGTCTATCAAATGTTGGCCGTTGCTACGTCGCAGATGGTCCATCCGTTGAGTCCAATTTTCGATCACTCGTTCGAGCATTTCGACTGGTAACTGGCGAATGACACGCCTGATGTTTTCCTCCAAGGCCTGAATCGAAGCGGGTTTGCCGGCATAAGCTTTTGACTTTACATATCCCCACAGGAAAAAGTCTAACGGTGTGATATCACACGATCTTGGTGGCCAATCGACCGGCCCAAAACGTGAAATTATGTGCTCACCGAAATGTTCTCTCAATAAGTCCATTGATTGATGCGATGTGTGGGAAGTGGCGCCGTCTTGCTGAAACCAAATGTCGCCGAGATCACGAGCTTCAATTTCAGGCATCAAATAGTCGGTTATCATGGCACGATAACGGTCGCCATTGACGGTTACGTTCGCACCGGCATAATTTTTAAAGAAATATGGACCGATGATTCCACCGGCCCACAAACCCCACCAAACCGTTGTTTTTTCTGGATAAAGTGGCAGTTCTTCAATCTCTTCAGGTTGCTCTTCGTCCCAAATGTGGCAATTTTGTTTGTTTACATACCCATTGAGCCAGAAATGGGCCTCATCGCTAAACAAAATTTGCCTCGAAAACGTCGGATCTTCTTGGAACTTTTCAAGAGCCCATAGAGCGAAGCGATGTCGCTTGGGAAGGTCGAGCGGCTTCAGTTGTTGCACAAGCTGTATTTTGTACGCTTTCAATTTAAGATCTTGACGTAAAATGCGCCAAGTCGTTCCATACGTCAGTCCGAGTTGCTGCGAACGGCGCCGAATCGACTTTCTACGGTCTTCGTGTACACTCTCAGCTACGGCCGCTATATTTTCTTCACAGCGTGCTGGACGTGGTCTATTCGGTCGAATATTATCCAATAATGAATGCTGGGTCTCAAAATGGGTGATGGTGTTGCGAATAGTACGCTCAGTAGGCCGATTATGTTGACCATAAGTTGAGCGAAGTGCACGAAACACATTCCTCACAGAACGTGAATTTTCATAATAAAGATGAACAATTTGTAAACGTTGTTCACGCGTAAGTCTTTCCATTATGAAATGTCAAACAATACTAAACAAAAATATCATGACAGCTTGACACGACTTATACGTGATCTGTCAAAAAAGGCTATTGAAAAAGTATCTCTACTTGGATCACCCGTTATAACACAAAACCCATTTCTTTCATTCCAATTGCCCTTTAAAGTTGTTAAAGATTTTCCAACCCGGGCCAAACTTTTTTGTTAGGCTCTGCTCTACTTCCTGTGGATACATTTCTCCATCCTTCACACTAAGAAAATCTGACTTCTTTTCAATTAATTAGTCTCCAAAACTAAATTATTTACTTACCAGGAATCGCTCTCAAGCAATTCTCTACCCTTCCGTAACATTCTCGTGCCACATTCGTACACATTCTTTTTCTGATTTCAGTGACAGTTACAAGGCACAGTAACAGTGGCATAAAAAATAAAACATAAAAACAACTCCAAAGGAAAACTAAAACAATTTCCTTTTTCCTCTCTAGAGTTGTGTTAGAAAATTAAAAGGATTCTTCAGCAGAAGGCAGGTAGCAGTATAAAATAAATAAACAAAATATACTAAAACAGACACACACATATAGGCATTCATACATTATATAGAAAATCAACGTTGTGGAAATCCTAGGAAATGTTGCACACTCCATCTCTTGCAGTAGTACTAGTAGCATGTCGCTGGGACACCGACAACGATTACGAGACGTCGAGTGCAAATAAACGTCGCTCGACGCTACAAATGCACATTTCCAACCGAAAGCAAATGGATAAATCGGTCTCAGTTCTGCCTACGGTACCTACCTACTAAGGTAGGCCTAACTCCTACCACCACTCGTCCATCAGTGCTTGGGGCATGGGCCAATCCCCGAAAACCAAACGACGTGGATCTATACCCAAATGTATGTCCACACAAAACGAAACGAAACGAAACCAAACCAAACCCTCCAATAATTCTCGGCCATAGGATAAAAGTGGCCTCTTTCACTGTTCACCTATACTCTAGATATTGTATACAGTTGCTCTGCTGAGGACCAAAAGGATGTGTTGTGGTGCGGCATACGATGGGCGGGTGAATAGTTATAGTTAGATAGCCTGTGTTCTGCATGAGGCTCGCTTTTCATTTCGCATATTCGCGTCGGATAGGCCTTAGGAATACTCTACTCTACCCAGCTCGGATCGGCTCGGGGACTATGTGGCATTTTTTTGTTTCGATGTCTACTCGTTTCTTTTTTCGAGGTTTGTTTCTGCCTCGCTCAGCACCAGCAGCAGTAACAGTAGCAGGAGGACGAAATCTTGGCATTTGGCCAGAAACTGTTTCGGGGGATCAAATATTATTATTCTCAGCCTACTTCAAACCGATGTTACGTTCGTAAAATCCTTGATGTATGGCACAAGTTACGTGGTAGTCCTCCTTCACCATCATCATTGTATGCTGTGTTTTTTTGTGTGCATATGTATAGGTACCTGCCTATATGGGGGTGTATATTTATCGATGAAAATGGCTTCTGCCTTCACACCAGTAGCCATCAAAGGAAAGAAAAACACGCATACAGACACACCCACGCACACATAGGGAGTAGGTGAGATCCTAATATTTATATCGACGGTAAACATTTTGCCTCCTTTTTTGTCTCCTCAAGTGCTACTCTGTAGATGCGATGATGTGCAAATTGTACCTTCCTTCGTTGGTGGGGGGAAAGCGCCTCTAAATAGGGTGCAGGACGACAGGAACGAGACACCGATTCTTAGTATTTCAAATATTTGATTCGTCTCTTGGATTGCGGAGTGCAAATCCCTTCTCAGGGTCTGGTTGAATATTTACTTCTGTGCTTAGGTATGAAATATTCTTGAGGACGCTTGAAGGGATCTCTCTGCCTCCGAATTGAGTTGGCTGTGTAGACGTTTAGGCCTACGGGGACTAAGAAACTTCAACCGAAATCCGGATTATTGTTGACCTTATTCTGTAATGAAGTCATAAAGTTGGACTGTCAACTGTAAGTGTGTGTGTGTCGAAAGGATTTTACAAAGTTTTTAGGTATGGTCGAGTTTTAGAATTTGAATTATGTTATGAATGCTGTAAGCGGTAGTTCTGAGTTGAAATACAAGAGGATTATGAATGTATATTTGTTTTTTTTTACGTGAAGATGGGGTGGGAAATGTTCAGCAACAAAAAGTAAGTTAGATTAGCTTGACGTGGAGTGGTTGCAGTGGGCTACTTGCATAAGTGCGCTTTCGACTACTAACTGAAGAGTTTTAAGTTAGATTCACACTGTTGCAGGTTATCGGCTTCTGATTTGATTCGTCCATTTTAGGTAGCAGTGCATTTTGTTCTCACTTTTACCCATCAATATTGAAAATCCTTAATGAATACGTGTGAGGCATTATCACAGTTAAAAATAAATAATCGTTGTTAGTTAGAAAAAAGCCGATAAACGATGTTTAATAATTTAATTTAATTTCAGTGGGGGCAAACGCCCCGTTTTTTAGGCTTAATACAAGCTATGTTAAAAATTGTGGAGGAGATCGAGTTTAAAGTAGGCAGTGCTGCGGTTGAAATCAAAAATCAAGCGAAGAGTTGGCTTTAGGAACCATCTCATCAATATGCGAACGGAAATTCAACTTCCTATTGTACAATGTATGCTGTTCATGAAGAGATTGTACGAGGAATATAGGCTGACCAAGGAGAAGGTATGTATATTCGCGGAAGGGACTGGTAGCGGTTATGAGAAAAGATAATAGATTGACATTTGGCAATGTTTAGCTCTTAGCAATTTTTGAGGTAACAAATCGAGTTCTGGTTGAAGGAGTCCAGAGTCTTGGAGTGCCAAAATTGTCTGAAAAATTTGGTATCATTAGCGTAGAGGGAGAGGGAGGAAAATTTGTAGTAAGCAAGAAGAGAAGTCGACCTAGATGGCTGCCTTGTGGGATACCACAGGTTGCCATGAAGGGTGCCTAAAGGAAGGATCTAAAGCGACCACTATAAGAACAGTTTTCTGTGTAAGAGAATATCGATTTTATAAATATCATATCAAAAGCCCTCCTGAAAACGGTTTCAATTACATCGACTTCGTTTTCTTAGGCAGAGGAAATACAAAGAAGACGATCTCGGCGATGTTTGTAGTAGCTGATCTGCACTTCAGGAAGCCATGTTGGCAAGGGGATACGATGTACTTTTATTGAAAGCTTACGCAGTATAAGAAAAAAATTAGCAATGGTACGATAGTTAGTTTAATTCGTTTTTTGATCCTTTCTTTGTGTATCGGAGCTATGAAAGAGTCCTTCCAAACCTAAGAAAATTCTCCTTATGAAAGAGATAGACAAAAAAGATAAAAAAGGTGAAGCGAAAGGTTGGAAGAACATTTTTTAAGGCATATGGCGGGGACACTTTTTGTTTCGTTAGGATCGAAGTCTACGATTATACCAAGGATTAGCTAGATTTTGAATGTTATTCAATTTGATTTAGAGCCAAAAAACACATAGTATCTACGTTTGCCAAAATCGATTGGAAACCGTTGGGAAATTTAATTTTATTTCATACACAGCTTTTCAAAAAATAGCTGTGTTCATGAATTTTGGTCCCAAACCAAAAATGAAAAGTGGCCCCGAAAATTCGGGAAAAACAGCCCCAATGTAAAACGAAAAATTACCCCAAAAAAATTAAAAAAAGACCCCAAAAATGTGTCACGCCCCAATGACATATTAGTCTCTAAAATATAAGAACCACTAGAACCACTGAGGCTATCACCTCAGTTAATATAACCTTTAAATTAGCCCCAGAATGCCGAGATTAGCATTAACAGAGCAGGAAAATACATCGCCAGTATAGCACCGATTATCACAGATTACTGGCCTATACGAAACTCATTTTCCACTTGCGTGAGACTCTTGTAGCGTAACACTTGTCACTCAAATCTCTACCAACTCTATTATTTTTTTATTTTGGACCACCAAATTTTTAAAAGAAACTGACACCCTACCTTATCATCACGCAAATGGCACATTATCACAGGAAACGAGAGCCACTGTACAAAAGTAAGAACTATAAAGCTCATCGCGACCATTATTTGGAGAGTTATCCACTACCTGCAGTGTACCTACATTTGTATAAAAGCATTGTGCACGCGCTCTCGATCTTTTTATTTGTCAAAAGGGGTAAAGTGTGAGCGTGATTCCCGCGAATTAAAACGAAGTCTATGACATTATATATAAATAAAAAAAAAAGGGGGAGAAAAATCTGTCCCAAATAGAAATAAATCATAACTCGATGAGGGAAACCGCATGTGGCATCAAAGCTCACAGAGGTACGTCCTATTTTAAATTCGGTCCATCCATCCACACTTTGAGGTGCAACTTTGTTCCCCAACCTCAATTCGACCTCGCGTTGACTTGCTGCGGTGCCACAAAAATCAACTGGTCATCACCACACTCGCCCACGCACCAAAGACCATCCACGAGGTCAAAAGGAATACACCACACAGTGGAAAAAAAATCCACTCAAAGCATCCTTGGATTACGGCGAAATACTCTCTGTGGGCCACTAGTACAACTTCTCCGGTGTGCAAACTACAGAAATGTCTGGAGGATAACATCCACGTGCTAAACCAGTACCGAAATACCTTGAACAACCTAGGATTCAGTCACGTGTTCTCCGGATCGAATTGCCGAAAGAAAGAAAAAGAAAAAAAAAAAAAATTGAAACCAATCACCTCGCTACCAACTGACTATCCGTTGATTCCGCAAAATTGTGCAAATTTAATTAGAATCACTGCAATTCACATCTTCATTACACTCGAATCCAGCAAACGATCATAATTAACAACGATCATCAATCGATGCATCGACTCGATCTACCATTTTGGGCAAATTTAAAATATTTTTAAATTAGTTTTAGTGTCGAATTAGATGTAGTATTAATTGTTTTATTTTTTTTTTTATTATATATATCTTTTCTTCTGTAATGTGTCATGATAAGAACATACAAACATGTATCAACATGTATCATACAATCAACACTGAACCAACACCAGTCCACCGATTGTGCGCACATGAGGAGTCAGCTGTATACATGAACATCAAATTAGATAACCACAAGTACATCCAAGGAACTACGTAAGTCCATATTTTAATTTGTATATTCTTATGACAACGTACCTAATAGTAATACCATATAATTGATTTGCTAATTTGATTTCCTTATTTTGCTATTAATATTATGTTTCAATTAAATAATACAATTTACATATAATTATTTTGAAAATTTCTCAGATTAAATACTCTAAATCTATATTATAATTGATCGTACTTACTCCTATAGACATATATGCTTAGATCTTTAAAGATGATAAGCATTCCAATATATATAGTATCAGTAATTATAAATTCAAAGTTTGTGAGATAGCTTTTGTTCATCTTTTTCGTTGCTCTTACAAAGAAAACTTTATTTAAGAGAGAATATTGTGTCTCTTCATAAATAAACTCGGTACATAAATTCAATGTTTGAATTTATAAGAATAAAAAGTAATTTTATTTGGCTGAAATGATTTGATTTATTTAGTATTTGGCGATACGTGGTGTGAAGGGGGAATACCGTGAAAGTAGGCTAGGCGTAACATGGATATTAGGGGCTACCCAATGTTATTAACGGCATATGGTAGCCAAGGAGCTGCTAATAAAGTCAGCAGTTGGGGTGGGTAAAGCCGAAGATACGGTGGCAGACAAATTTACTCTTACTGATCACCGGAGGTCAATCACATCTGACCATAACCTTTCTTTATTTTCTTTTACTTTGCTCTTTCTTTATATAAGACTTTCTTGTCTTCTTTCAAATTAAGTATACCTCATCTCTTATGATCTTGGCCGTTCCATAAGGGATCTTCTTTTCTTAGAAATTCGGATTTGGCACATTTAGTTTTTTTTTTCTCTTTTTGGTAGCAAATAGCTACATTGGCACGATTTATATTTTGTAGCGAGGATAAGTAGCAGAAAGAACCCCCCCCCCCCAATTCGACGAGCTTTTGGCCCGGCCTTCCGCAAGCGTGCCACCATCTGCTACACGGGTCAACTACACCCTCACTCCCGACCTCCACGGCACTCTTAATACCTACTTTCATAGATTGAAGTCTCAACACAGACAAACTTCTACATAATTGACCCTCATGAGTTATGATATCAAAATACTATTTGCCTTGAGTCGTCTTAAGATGCCTAATAAGGAAAATATATTCCAAAGCTAAATCAATCTTACACCCGTGTCGAAGTTCTGCAGACCTAATGATACTATAATGTGACTTTATTTAGTGCCAGGTACGCGACTGATTGTCTGAAAGTATTTTTATGAGGGCGAGCTGTTCATGCAGGCAGATAAAGTAAACGTAATCTCTTAAACTTTAAATTAACAAACTTTAGAGGTATCTACTACTACTACTACTATCTACTATTGTGGTTCCATTCACTTGGTTTGCATTGTTCAATAAATAGGTGCGCAACATTCTACCAAGCGACATCATATCTCCCACATTTCGGTTGATTGCATTCGAAAACCAATTCCTGATGATGGTATTATAGCTCCGATCCAATGGTATAGGAGTTGGTCACCACTCATCAATGACAAAATGCCAATGCTTCCAAGTTGCAGTCGAATGGAGCCACAGCCCCTATACGGTGTCAACATGGAACGAAGTTCCAACATCAGATCAATGTAAATATGTGACCCTATTAAAGGTATCCACGCACCTCCTTGTTGTTTATATGACAAACAGTATATTCAGCCAGCACTCACGCTTCCCCCACCCAATCAGATCAGAATGATGGCATAGGATTTCACTACCTGGTCGACGAGACAGATAAACCACAATATCTGTTCAGTGGAGCGACTGATCCGCGAACGCCCCTAGAGTCACACTTTAAATAAAAAAAAATGGTAGCAATTGAAGCAGAACTGCTGGGTGTGCTAAACCATTCGAATGGCAATGATGGATTTAAAATCGGGATGCGACTGGCTGTGGTAAGTGATGAATCAAGGGATGGTTCAAATGCTCTGTTCGATATCTTGAGAGAAGCATTAGTGTATGACGATAAAGACGTTTTGAGTGGGAAGAACTAAATCATCGTCTAGTATGTGTAAGACTGCTTTCTCATTTATTCTTACTTCAGAGGAACACTTCAAGTGGCTTTGCCAAGTGCATCCTTGGACTACATCCAGTGTCCTCTTTAGGTAATTAATTCTGTTGTCAGAAATTTGAAATAATCAGGCGAGTAGTCCTACTTAGACTTTGCACAGGACTTGAAAAAATCAAATACGCCCTCAAAGTTCACCTCAAAATTGTCAGTGTCATCCCAGCCGTTGATTAGGTAGCCACTCGAAATATTACGAAATAATTTCGTTACCAGTTGGATGGTTTCACAATTATGCAGCAGAGTCCTTTTCAAACTGAATTAGGTACATTGGAATTGTCTTGTGCACTCCAATAATAAGACCAGTAATATCCACTTAGACATTCTTCATACCAGAAGTACCTTTGGCACATCCGACCTAAATTAATTAAAAAAAAATGTAAAGGAAACTATAAGGGTGCTACTCAAACATTCCTTAAAAAGTGTGCGACTGCAAATCCTTGCAATTACAAAGCCAGCGGTGCATCAATGCGGGAAGTTGAAGCTTTCTCTTTTTTGTTTTTTGTGGAATGATGAATATTTTTTTTGTTATTTGTTTTGGTTGAGTTTATCTTTGCAGTCGGTGTCCAGTGCCATTGCCCGACACAGAATGCCTAAAAGCAACGTTGCGAATCATCGTGCGATAACCATCTCGGATGCCCGTTTCAATGGATGCTATTGTCCGGAAGGTACACTGCGTGGGGATGATACGTGAATATCATTTAAGGGCTGCGTATTTGCTATGGCGGATTGCTTGCAACAGCCAAATATCCTACATACCTACGAACGTATTTGCTGTCAAGGGATATTGACATGACCGGTGGGCAGATGGATGGTTGTTTTGGTGAAGCGAAAATAGTTCAACGGAAGGAAGGAATTTTTCCAGCAACACATCACTCAACTCATCATTTAAATAACCATCGCTCTTCAGACGCCTTTCCAATTTAAAAGTCATAAACCAGCAGCACCTTCCTTCGCTTTGGCATCCGGCAGCACAGAGCCTAACATCTCGGATCATTATTTGAGAATAAACATAAAGTTAACATTTTGTGAACAAATATCTTCCTCACTGCAGGAACTAAACCTGGCTGCCATCCAATGGTAACTTTGAAATACCCAAGGATTCAATGGGTATTATATCCTTGGCAGGCAAATTTTATGAAACATATCTAACATACGATAGAAAGAGAAATATATGTATAGAGAGAGAGGGAGAGAAAGTGAGATTGTCCTTTAGGGTAGCCATATGACTAGGACGACCCTTGCCGAAAAAGTTGTCATGAATAGATTTAAACAGACCGTAAATAGCCTGATAATGCTTCCTTCAATTTATTTCAATATTTTCCCACAAACACACACAACTGCTGGGGAGGTAATAAACCATTTTCGGTTAGCCAACTGGTTGGCAACAGAACAAAACCCCAGTTCGAAAATTTTGGGTACAGTACAGAAGGCAAAAGCGACCATAGCTAGAGAGCAGAAGCATACAGGATTAAACGCAAAAACTTTACTTGCTGCTGCTGCACGCCATTCTCATTCAACATGCATGCGCTACTTATTGGTGTTTGCCGGGTGTAAATTGAATGTGTACATTTTTTGTTTTAGAGTTGTGGAAGTCGAAAGTCTTGGCTCAAGTCCATCGAATTGGATTTTATGGACGAAGGATAACAACGTTAAAGCAACAAATATCAGCCTATTTCAAGTAGTATTCCGGATTTAATTATTCGGCACTTAAGGGCTCATGATATGCGACTGCGGCTAATCGCATGTAATTCATATCCGTGCTCGTTTTTCGCTGTTCTGTAATTCATAAATTTATGGAAAGTAGGTATAGCTAGCTGCCTATATATTTGTTATTGCCCAAATTTATTACGTTACGTTATTTTGTACAAGAGTGTAATTGGAAGGTATTGCAGATTCACACAAGGACGATGATGATGGCACACCTGTTGGTGGAAATTAAGCTTAATGGGTGAAACAGTTCGTGTTACATGCTTATGCTCGTTGGAGAATTATTGTAACAAAAAAGAATTAACAATAACCATAGCATATATACCTTGAAAGCAAACCATGACAGGTTTTCTTAACCGACATTCATTCGGCTTAATACAAGCTAATACAGTATAAATAAGTTAAAAAAAAACTTAACTAAGACTTAACATTTTGCCACACTTTCACTTCCAAAAATATTATCCTGAATATTTCCTAAAGAAGAAGAACTAAAGCAAAATTCTCAGCTCGCATTCCAAATCCATCTATGAAGAAGACCGACAAAGTTGACGAGTCTGTCGGACAACACCGAAAAGTCCCCAATAACAGGCGGGACTAACTCCCTACCTGTGGATCCGCTCGAATAAGATTTTTTCAGAATATGACAAGTTACCCTCATAATTTTGCTCATTCTCACTTCAGTTTTGTTTTACAATCTTTGTACATCTTTGGCGTAAAGGGCCCATATAGGACTGAAGATTTTTTTTGACACGAATAGAGGGCCCTAAAGCTTAATGCCAATTCCGAACGGCAAATTTATTTTTGAAAAGCTTCGCATGACATTTCTTACTCTTGGATGTTTGTCAGCGAGGTTGGGCAGCGTATAAAAACGTTAAGGTGGTACAGTTCACTCTTGCTTAATGATCCAAGCACTTAAAAACTGCAACCAAATTTTTGTAATTCGGATGTTGTTGAATATTTTCCCGCCGCGAAATTTTATTAATTAACACAAAAAAAGGAAATAAACCTAAACTTTGAAATCAAAACAATGCGATCGCTAACGCCGGAAAAAAAACATTCGCGAACTGTCAGAAATTTCCAACAAGAACAACCAGAGTGGCTATTCTCCCGGCAGTCCAGTCGAGGGTCGCGTTCGATGGGAAAACCTAACTCGTTCGTTAGCTTACGCTGATCTTTCCAATGACGTCCGCTGAAAAGATAAAGTACATGCAACCGAAAGCGAGGAAAAAAAAATGTAAAAGTCAAAACCACGAAAAATTTTAAATTGGAAATTAAAGCTGAACTCAGATATAAAACCGAGGTGGGCGCCACACAATTTTATGGCCAAATTGTGAAACCGTAATTTGTACCGTATGGTACCGTTCCACTGTAAGGAAAGAATAAAGACACAGAACAACGTTTTTTTTTCTACCACGTTATAACGGCTCCGGTGGAGCTGGTCACTTTATTCTAGAAAAAGTTTTAACGTACAAATTTTTTTTTTTCAAGCGAATAGATTAACTATTTTTATGAATTATTTTTGCGAATTATGACCACCGGCGTGACCCGCTTTCGCGTTTTCCCGAACTTTTAATGAGAGTTACAAGGGGTAGCGAGTCCCGTCTTTTCTCGGGAGAATTTACGGTCGAAACCCAACCAGACCTATTTTTCCCAAAATTTCCTAGCACAACCGTTCACTCATTACGTCAATCAAAAAAAGACACTGACACTACACTTTACTTAGCCTTTTTTTTTGATGATTTCCCTGCGACACTCTGCTATCCCTGTCCACCGTTTTCTCTTCCTTTTTTTACATTTAATCTCAAAAGAAACCCGAATAGAAACTAATTTAAAAGAATTTTTTTTTTGACTAAAAAACCTCGTTAGCAACACTGCTCCGACAAGCTAGCTGGTCAACCAAGAAGTGACGACCAAAATTTTTCTTTGTTCCAGCTCGGACGGTATTCGGCTCACACATTCATATATTCCATTGGTAGTGGGTTTCCACTTATAGCGTGCAATAGACGCTCTCCTTGTGTTGGAGATAGTCTGCCATATCCCACTACCTTCCATACATCTAAGCGAACCAACAGGAGACACTATTCAGCTACAAGGGAGCATAATTTGCCCCGGTGTGCGAGTGTCTCACTTTTGCCGTTTCTCTCTCACACTTTTCACTCTTATACCCCAAACACTTAAGCTTTCCGTTACTGGAAAGCCAGGTTAAAGTTGAGTGTTCAAACCTCGTCCGACCTGGAACAAAACATTAGCTAAGGTATTCTTTTTCTGAACGATCATTTAGTTTTGCAACAATCGTTTCGAAACCAAATAATATCAAAACGTAAACAAGTGTTTTTTTCTCTATAGTGTTTGTGTTGTCATCCGCTGATTTGTGTCGCATTTCGCGTTGGTGTTATTGTTGTCGTATTATGCCGCGTGATTTCATTGTGAGGGTGTTTCACGAGGCGGTCCGCCCACACTCCTCTGTGGCTCCTCCGGTGCTCCCCCGACGGAGTAGCGAAAGAGAACGTCACCTCCTCCCCCATCGAACATTACTCCCTACCGGGACTGTGGTAGTTCTTTCGCAACTGCTTACTTGGAGCTTTTGACTTTGGGCCGTCCACCCGTGCTCCTCAATTGCTGGACACCTGCCCCTGGCGCAATGTTCTGCAGGCGGTGTTTAATTTGCTGGGGCGTTTAATTGTTTTCCGGCTGTCCGCCCTAACGCCCTGACACAACTGTTGTACGGCCCGGTGGTTGTGGGCTCCGTACTAGGTCACTGCTTTTGCCGCCGACCAGGATCCGATTCGAGCGGTGTGGCTCTCCGTGTGGCTCTCGATGGACTTTCGTTCGTCGAAGTGTCTAGAGCGGAACCCTCGTCCGGGTGGCTTTCGATGGACATCTGTACTAATGACTAGAGCGGAACCCTCGTCCGGGTGGCTCTCCACGGATTTTCTTCCTTGACCGTCAGCGGGGCACTCATCCGGGTGGCTCACAATTGGGGTAAGCCCTCGATGTTTCGGGTTGAGAGGTGATGTATACCTGTGGGGGGGTTCCCTCAAGGTTCGTGGGAAGTGGCCCTAAGGTTGATAGGACCCTGGTTGTCCACCACTTCCCTATGACCTTGGAGGTACCTCCCAAGAAAAGAAGGGATTGGGTCGGGAAAAGATAGGAATAGAAGGTGGTTCTTGTTGCGCGAAAATATTCCGCAACAATGTATTTGAAAAAAATATTTGTTAAAGAGGTTTATGATCTGATGATACGCAAAAGCGTGCTGTATGCAGTAAAACATATTCGAATTGGTTTTGAGCTTTATAAGGATGATTTGCGTGCATTTTTTTTAAATTCTGATTTTATCTGGTTATAACAAGCTATTAGGAGAACTTCTGAAGATCCCAAAATGTACAGGAGTTTAGATGAAGATATAAGAGTCTCCATTGTGACATACGCCACAATAATCTATCAGTTGACGAATCCATGATAAAGAATATTGGTCACCAACCATCGAAAGAATTCATCAAGTGGAAACCCGTACGATTTGGGTACAACGACTGGGTGATGGCATTTGCTATTGGATTCTTTAACGCATTTGATTTCTACTGTGGAGAAACAGCTGCGAGTACTAACGAACTTCTGGGCTCTCGTGAGTGACAACTTTACTTCAAAACGTAAGGAAAGACTAGAGTCCGCTTGGGGCGAACAGTATGATACCCCATACATATCCCTATATGCCCCAAAGCAAAAATCATTAAGAAGATGATGGGTAGCATTTTATTTCATTCTATTAAATTGAAAAAACAAACAGTTTTTCAAAAACGCCCCCAAAAAGTTGGCGTGGCCAAAAACTTTATCTAAAAAACTTATGAAGGAGGGCTGTGCAAACATATCTTGTGAAGGTGGTATTACTCTATCTCTCTAACTTTAGTTTAAAAACGGTTTTTTATAAATTGTGGGCGTGGCAGTGGGCGTATTCAAAAAAATTTTACATTTAACCATTTCGGACGGATGGATGGAGGGACATTGCAAAATAGTCTTAGGATTTGGTCCTGATCATAAATATATATACGTTTATGGGTCTACGACGAATATTAAGTGGTCTTACAAACTACGTGTCAAAATTAATATACCCTTAGGATAGAGTATATAAACAGACGGTGTACTTCGACAAATTTTTCAATAAATTCCTTAAATTCCTTAGGTAATTAAAAATATTTTAAAAATATAACCCTTAGTTTTACTTTTGGCTTTAATAGGTTTTAAGTAAGTTTGTTGTAGTTTATAAGTCTGTTTGTTGAGTTCGCCGGTGCACGACAAAAAATACACAGTCCTCACGACATCCGATCACTCATCACTTATTCTTTTTGTGAATTGACTTTTCTGCAAATATTGCGCACATTCCTAATTAAAAATTATCGCTGATTGTCAAGTTCTTCACTATTTACGAAAGTTCGCAAGACACAAAAGGACACATTTTAAACCTTAACAACTGCGAACATGGAAACTGAGAAAGAAAAAGGTTTTCTTTTTTTTGGGTGGAACTCAGGGGTATCTTAAAAATCAAAGGAATATTCATTTCCTTATGCATTTTGATATCTTAATAAGTTTGTCATTCCACCAGCGTTACCTTCGCGTAATACAATTTGAGAACCGTCGCTGTCGACAAAATTCCTTAAATTGAAAACCCGATTATCCTCGCTTTTATAGAAGTCTTGTATTAAAAATGCATACCGAGGTAACACTTCATTTGAATGACGAAAGATTAATTAAAATCGTATTAACGCTTACCTGTGGATAAGTGTTTTCTCTAATTAAATAATAATTACATAGTTTATTATTTATTAATTACAACTAGAATCTGTACCATGTGTTGATTTGATACATATTTCTCAATCCACTTAGCGGCAGCTTACCCTTTATTTATTTTTTTTTAAACGGATTAGTTTGTTGAAAACTTTCCTTAAAATCGGTCCGCAATGTTCGTTGAGAAGAGCAATAATCTATTTCAAATTCATCGATTCATCTGGAATTTTGTCGGGATAATGTTTTCGAAAACAACTCGTTCCTCGTGGTACCTCGTTTGGTCGATCATCTTCAACACTGTTGTCACCCTACTCTATCCAACTCATCTGATATTTGGTGTATTCGAAGTTCAGTCAACAGCTGATGTTTTTAAATTTCTTGCAATATTTTTCTCATGTCTCTCATGCTCAATTAAATTGGTCGTAATTTGGTATCACATGAGGGATTTTCATCGCATGGAAAGCATTTTTGACATTTTAGACAATCGCATTCATACCAACGAAGAGAAGGTGCACTTCAAAGATGTGCGCCAGAATTGTAAGACGATTCTGCGAATTTTCGGAGCAGTTTACATTGGTGCAGCGATATTCTCGGAGCTGGCAATAATGATTGAAAAAGAAAAGCATTTGTTGTATCCCGGGTGGTTTCCCATCGACTGGAGAGCGTCTAACCGGAATTTTTGGATCACAAACATGTACCAGTTTATTGGGGTGACATTGCAAATTGCATGCAATTACTGCAGTGATACGTTGCCACCGGTCTCCCTGGCAATGCTGTGTGGACACGTGAAGTTGCTTGCTTTGAGAGTATCAAAATTGGGCATGGATCCTGGAAAGGGACACAAGGAGAATAATTTGGAACTAAAGCTTTGCATCAAAGATCATGAGAACTTGATTGAGTAGGTTTTCGTTTTGAGATTCTATTTTAAATAAATTTCACGTACTTGTAGATTGTTCTACTGCATGCAGAGGATGCTGTCGAAAGGAACTTTCTTTCAGATGTTCGTAACCAGCGCCAATTTGTGTTGCACAATAATTTACTGCGTTTTCTTCGCCGATAACATCTTGGCGTACGTTTATTATATTGTTTATGGAATTTCGTTGGCCCTGGAGATATTTCCATGCTGCTACTATGGAAGTGAGTTCGAAGCGCAGTTTAAAGATCTGGCATATGCAATATTTTCCAGCAATTGGGTGGATCAGGACAGAGAATTTAAGAAGAACATTATTCTATTCTCGGAACGTTGCTTTCAGTCGACTACATTCGATTGTATGGGTCTTTTTCGCATACATTTGGACTCTTTTTATGTGACGATGAAGAGTGCTTACTCTTTGTTCGCTGTTATATTACAAGCTAAGTAGATTCGTGGTTTTGGTGTTAAGTTCACTTAAAACGCTTATCTTATTATATGCAGGTTTAAAAAGTTCACACTTTCGTAGCTACCCATTAAAAACACTCACTCCGTTTAATCGTTTTAAGCTTTGAATGAATTCTTTATCCACTTGTTAATAAAGTATTTTTTGCAACATAGGTTTTGTTTTAATTATCTTTGTGTCAACACCCAAATACGTCCCCAAATGACAACCAATATAACTTACCCTGGTATGCACACGTATTTCGATACATTTTATATAGACAGAGATACCATGGGATTTAACCGCTTTTATGCCATTTAAAGATTTATTCGTTTTGATAGTAAAAACACGCGTACTAAAGGGTTCGTTACGCAAACCTGCACCTGGCAAAAATATGAACAATTACATCCGTTCCTAGGGCGTACTCGATTTACTTAATACATACATACATACATAATACATACAATAATTAAGATCACACCACAAACACAAATGTTAAAGAATAGCCAAGTTCTTTTATAAAAAAGGATTATTAATTTCCTTATATATTATTATTATTATAAAAATGTACCTAAATACTTTTTGTGAAATTTTTAATATTTACAATACAAACTAGGCGTTCGTTTTTAGATCTCAGTACTTTTTGTAGCAGACTTGTAAGAAAAAAGGGATTTTTGTATAAATAACTTGGCTATCCTTTAACATATATGTTTTTTGTGTGATTTAAATACTTTTTGCAAAGATTTTTTAATACATGGAAATTTTCTAAAATTTTAAAATTGTATGGATTTTGACCGAACGTAACCGCCCTCTTTCGAGCAAAATACAATTTGTTTTATAACTTTCCTTATTTGCCCTTAAAAGAATTACGGACATATAAGATTGCTTAAGTATAGAATAAGTTTGATATATGGGCGGTTGCCACGTCACTTTTTTGGAATATACACAAAGTTTGTATCTGTTCTTCAAATCCTTCCTCCAAGTTTATTTCATAGCTCTAGTCTTTTGGGTGCAAAGTTAAAGAAAATATGCGACCAGCACGCCCCCTAAATGGAAAATAAACAATATTTCATTTCATTCCGAGTTTCTTCTTAAAATCCAAGCCACAAAGCCACATGTAAATAATCATAATTGTAGGACTTTTGGGGGCTGCATTGATAGAATTGGGCGGCTGCCACGCCCCTTGGATAGAAAATCACAAATATTGGATTTTTCTATGAGGTTTCTCCGCAAACCCTATTACTGTGCAAAATTTCAAGCTTCTACGATGATTGGAAGTGCTCCATAGTTTTGATGATCTGTCAGTGAGTCAGTGGCTCAGTGGTTACGGTTTTGGCAAATTTTGGATGTCTCTAGCTTTGTTGTAAGCGAAGGGCGTCGAAATCGCTCTGTGTAATCAAATATGGTTCACGATTCTCAAACTCACATTATATATCAAAATCTGTCTTACTACTCTTGCTCGATATTGGTCCTTCTAATCGATCTTCCATGTATTCAGCGACTAAGCTTTTCATTATAGACTATTTAAAACAAATATAAATTTAATTTAATTTAACATTAATTCATTATTACCATAATTGGTTGTGTGCCTCTCTGTATAAAAATACGTTTCTAACCCGCAGTGACTTTTGGGGATCATATATATTTAAAAGAAAAATCAATTCTGGTGAATTAATATGAAAATGGCGAATAAACATGAGGGAAGTTGCATCGCGTCTAAAACTTGGGTTGTTCAGACCAACTAAATTGCACATTCTACCATAATTTGGAAGCTCATCAAACATCTTTAATAAACGAACCGCGTACCAAATTACAGAAGAATAATTTTAATATTTATTTGTTGCTCGAAAATATTTACTATTACATTAAATGTTACCTAAATGAATTGGAAATGTTAAGTTCCAAAATATTACGTATTGCACAACTCCGAAAATCTTTTAATGTGAATGCAATCAGTGACATTATTTATCCCAGAAAATGATTTCAAATCATTTGCGAAAGTCAAAACTTTACTTAATTGGAATCTTTAATAAATTTTATAAATAAATAATATAAATAGCAACGACTGCCCTGTGAAACACTCGAAGTAACTTTTATTTACAACGCGAGCAGTCAAACCATTGACTTGAACAATTTGCCTTCCATTAGACCGAAGCCAACACCAGGGGCACAATTTTCCAAAAGTCTGTGCAACTACTTGCTTACGCCGACGACATCGACGTCATTGGTAGAACACAGCGAGCTGTCACTGGTGCGTTTGCAAGTATCAGTACAGAGGCGGCAAAAATGGGTTTAGAAGTGAATGAGGGCAAAACGAAATATATTCTGTCAACAAGAAGGGACGCACAACATCGACGAATCGGACAGAACGTCACGATAGAGAGCTATAACTTCGAGGTAGTTCGGGACTTTATCTACCTCGGCTGCGCTATTAACTCTGACAATGACATATCGTCAGAAATCAAGCGAAGAATTACACTTGCCAACCGCTGTTACTTTGGCCTAAGGAGGCAATTGATTAGTAAGGCCTTGTCGAGAAACACCAAGGAGACTCTATATAAGACCCTCATCATCCCAGTCCTGCTGTATGGCGCAGAAGCATGGACGTTATCAAAGGCGGATGAAGATCTCCTTGGTCGTTTCGAACTCAAAATTTTTCGAGTGATTTTCGGTCCCGTTTGCGTTGACGGGCTTTGGAGGACGAGATTTAACAGCGAACTCTACGAGCTGTACAGCGACATCGACCTGGTCCGAAAAATACGGATTAGTCGTCTAAGATGGCTGGGACATGTAGAGCGAATGGACACCAACGCTCCGGCCCGAAGAGTCTTCGAATCCAACCCGGAGGGACAACGCAGTAGAGGAAGACCTCGCCTAAGGTGGCGCGCGCAAGTGGAAGGGGACCTCAACCAACTTGGAGTGCGCAACTGAAGGCAGTTAGCCAAAGATCGTGCTAACTGGAGAGGCGTATTGGTTGAGGCCCAGGTCCACCCCGGACTGTAGCGCCACCTAAGTAATTAAGTAAGTGTACATCAACTTGTAATCGTTCATCAAAACTTTTAAATATATGATTAGTCCAGAATTAATTAGTAGCACATGATCAACCACGAGCAAAGCCATGCTGACTATTTAAAATAATAGTTTTTTACCTAGTTTTTTCTTTTTTGCCTTAAAAACAAATGTGACACAAATCTTGTGACAGATCATCAGAATATTTTATGTGATGCTTAGTTTTGTTGTTGAATCCGAAGGTTCTTGTGATACAGAAGTAACAATCAGTTGCATGATAAGTCGGTCCTCTCCACAACAGGATTTTTTTTGACACTCCTTCTGCAATTTTCAGTTATTTGTTATAAATATTTTTAAATTTTAAATGTACGCGCGTGCTTTACTGCTTCTGTTATTCGTCTTTTCTTCTTTGTTTTATAAAATGATTTTTCCACAAACAAAAATACTTTTGAAATTTTATATGACAGTAGTTTTTTTAGGGCAAACAAGGATCTATAAAACAAATCATATTTTCCCCGAAAATGGGGGCAGCTCTACAATTATAGCTTATGCTATAGCTATTTCTATTTTGTGTCTAACCAGAAGCGATTTTTGTATTAAAGAACTTCTCTTCTCTTCTCGGCTCTTATCTAACATTTATGTTGGAGTTCATAATCAACTAGCCATATTTGTGTTGGCTAAGAAAGGTACCTTCATATTTCACTGTATATCTAAAAGTAGGCTTAAGAAAATCCAATCTACCTAGCATGGTGGGTATTGTGCTTGAAATGTTTTAAGGGAGGAATGTAACTAGCTTTGAGCACTTTTTCGTGGAAAATATCGATTGAAAAAATACAGGAGGAAGACATTGCGACGGTGACTAAGAGAATGTAGCACAGTCGTAATGTCTCGATCGCCAATAAGTATTATCGCAAGTTTTTCGATTCTACCGTGTAGCTCCAAATATGTACACGGACAAGATTTCCATATTAAGTAAAATTGAACCACATAATCCCTTAAAACCCGATTCATTCAATTTGACCTAAAATCAATCACAAAAGAATAGTCGTGATAATTACGTAATTTATCTCCATGGTGTCCATATGCACCTTCTGGTATAAATTCATTCGACCTCATATCTTTGGCCAACAATAACCATTTAAAGAAAATTTCTTTCCTCACTCATAAATATTTTTTTTTTTATTTTTATTTGATAAACAATCCAAAGTCATCTCTACCTACATATCTCAACACAACCACCATTCCTTTATTTTCATATTTGGGACAAAGTAATAACAATTATTTTTTTTTCGTTTTTATTTTATTCCATCGATAGTAAAATTTTCTTTATAAAGAACCGTTATACTGCTGATATTAAAATCATTCAACTGGAAAAATAGAAATAAAATTCACGCTACTAAAAACCATGAACTGGAATTACAATTTCTTGCAAGAGGTTGCTGTTTACAGTAAAAAAAAAAACCCTTCACCCACATTCAAGTAGAAACAGAAATCCTGTGGTAGAGATACAGCAAACTCCTACCCGCCCTTTTTGAAACTGAGTGCAAATTTCTATAAACGCACACATGTTGCATTAAATTGTATATAGCTACTTAAATAAGTAGGTGCAAAGCAAAGGCATATGCAAAGGTACCAACCTTTGCATATGCATAAAAGATATAAAATGCATTCATGGTTCATATAAATGCTGTTGCCTACAACAGATGCCGTAATATGTGGTAAGTGCAAAATCGATAAAAGATATAAAAAACAGACAAAAATCTGTAGAGAAGAAATGCAAAAAACTACCAACCAACGAAATAGACAGCACATTGAAATGGAAAACACAGATTTCGAGATATGTTTGTGCAAAATTGAATTTGCCAGGAAAAACTCGAAGATCTCATATCTTGTTGTTATCTCAAACAATATTGGCAAAGCATCAAAAGTAGTTCAATTGTCTTTCTTATTATTTTACTTTTTGCATAGGTATTTTGAGGTTTCTTTGATTCTAATGATAAATAATTAAAAACAGAATTTATTTGCGGGAAACATTTCTATGCTTTGAGGTGTTTAATTGAATAGAATGGAGAAGGAGGAGAATCTGAGAAGAATTCACGCTTCAATACAAATATCCAAGAGGGCAAATAGATTTTAAAAAGTTGAAAACAGGGTACATATTAACCATAATGAAGGGGTGCGTCAAGAGGTCGACTGAATATAAACAAAACATGCTAGACACCTTATTGCGGATGCGTAGTTTCACAAAAAGAAAAAAAAAACATAAGGAAAGGCTACGGTCCGCTTGGGGCAAAAAGTATGATATGTATCCCTATATGCCCCTAAGAAAAAAGGGTTTAGAACGTGATGGACAGCATTTTATTTCATTCTATAAAATATAAAAAAAAAATAAAAAAAAAAATGTTTCCAAAAAGTGGGCGTGGCTAACAACTTTGTATGAGTGATATATTGGACAAAATATTGTCTAGTATCCTGTTATACAATTTTTTTCGTTTTCTATAGATATTTTCGATAAAATTTTCCTTGAAAAGATGATGGGTTCGAACCAAAAGTAAAGACAAGCCACAAACAAAGAAAAAGTTAAATTAAAACTTTCCAAACCGATAGACTTTTTTCGTATACTGACTGACTTCTAAAGGACAGGTAAATGCATTTTTTTGCAAACTAGCACTAATTCGGAATATAGGCATTAAGGTATAAAACAAAAACAAAACAAAAATTACAAAAACCAACACATTACGTGTTTCATTTTATTTTTCAAAAAATGTCTGACAGTGAATTGTAAGTGGAAACTGGGATCGCGACAGTTCTTGTCGTTCTTGTAGTTTCATATATATTGCGCTCGCGGCTGGTTGACTTCTTTGCTTATACCCTATCCTAAGGGTATATTAATTTTGACACATAGTTTGTAACAGCCATTATATACTTTATACAAATATTTATGATCAGCATCAAAAATATAAGACTTTTTAGCAATGCCCATCCGTCCGTACGCAATTTTTTGGCCTTTAAATATACGCTTCGAAGGTGAAATTTGGAAGCTGAAATTTGGACGACTATAGAGAAGTCCAAAAAAGTGGTTCCGCGAATGCTGTCCGTCGGCTCTCTGTTTGTCTGTCCGGGCGCCGTGCCGTATGGCGAAACGGTACAACGGATTTGCTTCAATGTTCGTAAATAAGCTTTTTTGGGTTACATATCGGGGCATCTTCTTATTTTTTGCTTCTTCGTTTTAAATAACGGTACCTGCCATACAAGTTTTTTGGTGAAAATCACTCATCACTGTTTTACTAGAAAATGAATCAAATGATTTTGGTGTTTTTTTTTTTGCACTGTGGATATTTATAATTTTTAAAGCGAGAAATACCTCGAAAACTAATAAAAGAAACTTGAAAAAAATTTACAGTTTTTTCTATACTATAAACTCAAACAAATCTGCATACTTAATTTTTTTTAATTTTTTTTTTAATGTAACGATTTTCTTAAATTTAAATTAAATTCGTGTTCTCAAAAACGGCTCTAACGAGTTTGATAAGTTTTTGTATTCCGAACAATTTCGAAATTACATTAAAGTCGTGCCGTTTTTGAGAAAATAAATTTTTTTAAAACCTAAAAAAGTGATTTAAATAAATTTCTTACCATTAATATTCGATTCATTTTGCGATTCAAAAACACATCTTTTGCACTTTTTTTTATTTAGGAGGACGATAGTATAGCTTTCTTTTTAGTTTTTTCTCGATCGTTTCATGTTCATTGTTCAACATAAAAAGACGTTTGTACCTAATTTGGCACGTAAATTTCTAGTAAGGCACAACCTCTTTCGTTTTTTGTTTGCTATCATCTAAGTCGAATTCTTTCAACTTTCAGCTGATCTTGACTTTCAGTTTATTTTTTGTTGCACTTCGAAGTCAAGAGTTCATCATTTTTCTCCTCAAGGCTTTCGTTTAGTTCCGGAGTACAGATTTTAAAGCTCGTCGTATTAGGATTCCTTCTGGAGTATGTATTCGAAAAATACCTCGATGGTGGCGATTTGGATACCCTTTCACTACTTTTAAAAGGTCAAGCCTCTATAAGGCGGTGAATTTTGGTCCTTTTCCGACAGACATGAATCAAGTAAATTCTGTCCCCTACTCGAAGGTAACTACATTGAACTTTAACATTTTTTTTATTATCTATCGATCTATTAAAATATTGCAATATTTATAATAAATCGCTTCTGTCACTTCATAAATTCATTCAAACATTAGACGACCGATCACTGTTACACCATTTGACTTTTATAAATAGTTTGCCTGAGTTTGACAAAAATTTCATTCGAGGTTTCACATTAAAATCAAATCTATGCATAAGCATAAGCGACTGGCATATATCTGTGTATAAAAAGCATTCATATATCGGCAGCCATCGAATGTCGATTGCAGTTGATTGATGCATCTTGTCGACTATTGGTAATCGCAAATAGAAACCGCAAATCTGTGATTGGATTACAATGGCAGAATGATTAATTGTGCAATTGCGGAGCACATGCATACGCCAAGTAGGTATGCTGCCAACTGCCACCCGTCCATACCCTCGATCGCATGCCATCGTCAACATAAATTCCAAATTGTATTCTCTAAATGCGATTTAATATCATCAATTGATTTTGAGCCCAAAGATACTTGCGAGAGCAATATGCATCTACTGTCTTCATCGAGAAAAAGATTTCCGCAAATATTTGATGGAAACGTTGCAAAATTAGTTCCATACATTCAGCTTCGTGTGTGCTATGTACATATATGAAATCTGTTATTATAGTCAAATTAATTGCAGCGATTTTATTTATGTAGAAATTCAATCCATCAGGGAGCGCGTCGAGTAAGTGACAAACAAATAATATCCGGTGTCGGAAATGCAAACCCATAAATAATAATTGCAGTGAAATATTTGAACGCTCTGTTGCAAAGTGGTGGCGGGAAACATTTATACCTATTTGTAGCTACAGGTCGAGCAATAATAATGAAAGTATTTCACGAGGTGTGAAATTCGGAATATATGGGCTTCGGCTGTGATTGAATAACAGATGGAAAAATGGTGGAAGGTTGTGGATTATTGACAGTTTAAAATCCTTAAAAGTTGAAGGTATGTATGTGTATGGTCAATTCATTAAATGGTAAAAATTACGGGAACAATTTTATGTGGAGTCAGTGCTTGAATTGTATTGTATTTGTGGGGTCGCCCAAAGATGACAAGCACTCAGATCTAATGGTCCATTGTACTCCAGCAAGGCTGCCCAAAATGACAACAGAGCAACTAGTGAACATCGGAGTTCGAGGTGCTAAACCTCCCGCTGGTTTTGGCGAAGCGAAGGAGGTCAGCTAGTTCGATTTTATTTAAATCGTCTTCGTACAGGAAATGTTTGCCGAGGGTATCCAGTCTGGTTCTTGCAAAAGCGGGGAAGTCACAGATGAAGTGAGACGTAATTTAATCACCTTCCAGGCAGAACTAGCACAGGCACGAGCTTCTTACTCTGATCCTTTTGAGATGGTCGCTGAGAGGACTAAAACCATTGAGAAGGCAAATTAGAGCTTTCAAGTCACATCTTCTCAGTCCAAGCAGATATTTTGAGCTGCTAAATTTGGGACAATCAAGTAACATTTTCGAATGCCTGCATGATGACAAAAGCTGTATACGTAAGCGCTCAGTAATTTTACATTTTTGAACAGATGAGTAGCACCCTATGGTCGGTTGTGGGCCAACAAAGGCCGATAACGAGCCTTGCCTTTCCAGAGCATTAGCTCTTTTACTTCCCTGGATACCGGTGTGTCCGGGTGCCTAGGGTTCTTCTACAATGGAGGTAACCGTAGAGCCATAGCAGGCTTTAATAACAGCTTGGCTATCTGAGCAAATGTATAAGATAATGCCCTTAATCTTCTCTTTAAAAGGATATTTGTAGCAGCTCCATTCCTGGCGGTCAGCACACGAAAACGGCGCAGTGCTCCTGCCCTGTAGCCAGGTAAATCATCCTGAACCTCGCACCTCCTGTTCCTTCACATATACTGATTTGCCGTGCAATGAGCACGTACAAGCGGTACATTGCTTTTCTGGCTTCACTTACAGCAAAGAACTGCAAGGAAGAAGCAAAACTTCCATAGCGGCGGTTTGAGTTCCTGTCCTTGCACACGCAAGGTTTTGAAGCTTAGTTAGATGTCTTCTGAGAGCATTACATCTTCCAAACAACAGCGCCATACATGGGGTAAGGTCTAACAATGCACGTGTTTATCCAGTGAAAAAGCTTGGGTTTAAGACTCCAGGTTCTATTGAACATCCTGCGGCACTGCCAGAGAATGTTTGTGGGCTTAGAGGTTCAAGCCTCTATGTGTTGCGCAAAAGAAAGATTTGGGTCAAGAAAAACCTGAGTGCTGAAGAAAACTGGCCTCCTAGTGTTAGGTGTACCTCTTCTTATTGAAAACAGCATCATCTCAGCTCTCGAAGGGTTGACTGACAGGCAACAGCTCCCAAATGTGTTCAGCCAAGAGCATGCGCTCACAGAGGTTTCATTAGTTACTTCCGCTGACTACTATACAGACATTGTCATCGTATCCGATTGTAGGATGGCTCTCCCTGTCAAGCCTTCTGTATAAAGAGTCGGCAAGAAGATTCCACAAAGTGGCGGAGAGTATTCTTTCCTGCGCAAAACCTTTTACAGCACGCACAGTTCTGATGCAGCTGGCAAATCAGCTGTTAGTTATCTACTTTTGAGCATTTCTAGGATCCATTCCACCAATGAAAATTCTGCAGAAAGACCCAAAAAGACAGCAGGGGAATACAACCCACGGTCGATTGCTTTACTAATTTTAACGGTGAGCTCCATCAACGCAGCCTCCGTAGATTTTCCTTTTTGATATGCATGTTGGCTGCCGTATTTATAAATTTGTCATATAAAGTTTTTTGCCACGCCTACTTTTTGTGGGCGTTTTTCACTAAAATGCTGTTTTCTTTGAAAATTTTCATAGAAATCGAAAAAAAAATGTTTAACAATATATTTAGCCAATATTTTTTCCAATAAATCGCCCATACAAAGTTTTTGGCCAAGCCCACTTTTTGGGGGCGTTTTTTTCAAAAAAATATTTTTTTTTCTATAAATTTCATAGAATGAAATAAAATGCTATCTATCATCATCCTTATGAATTTTTTTCTTTGGGGCACATAGTATAGGATAGGGTATTAACTGTTCGCCCCAAGCGGACTGTAGCCTTTCCTTATGTTTTTTAAAGCCTTTAAGCAGAAATTATGAAAGACTGATAGTCCTGACGCTTGTTGGAAGATCGTAAGTGGCCTTCCCTGGGTTGGCATTTAAGACTGCGTTAGCTCTTCTCCAAACTATACAATCTTAGTGAGCAGTGGATACACAATATCTATACCTTTTTGCAGAAGTACAGGATAAATTCCATATGGACCGGCTGATTTGAAAGAAAGACAAGATAATTTGCTCTCGTTCGCTTGTAACGACTTTCGCAGCAGCCTGCCACTGCTCACTAGGAGCTCTTCTGCAGTTGGTGAATCCGTTACCTTCGGAGACTGTCGGTCTAGTTACAGTACCTCATGTTTAGAGTTGACATCCTTAGGTTTGTAACAGAACCTCTGCCAAGCTAATGGCTCGGCTTTCTCAATGTGCTTCTTGAACTCTCTCTGTGCATCCGCATAAGAGGACCAATTAGCTATTTAGTTAGAATTCCAAGGTCTATTAAAAATCTTCCTCACCTTCTTCCTGAGATGGGATAGTGCAGTGTTTCACCAACCTCCCTCCTCCACTTTTAACACTGCTCTGCAGCACATTAGCGCCCATATTGAGATCAGTGCTGTTGAGAATCTTCATAGCGAGTTTTAATATCAGAGCTGATGAGTAGTCATCCCCGCTGGTGCGCCTCACATTCCTGGTTTTGTTTCTCATGAACCGGTCGGAACTTAGTTCAAAGGTAACATACCGATGATCAAGAGCAGACTCCTTCTTTGATACTCGTCAGCAAGAAGCCATACCTACTGGAAACTCCAGTAGAGACGACCGACACATCGATTACTTGCCGCCTTAGTCTAGCGCGAAAGTAGGCAAGGTAGGCTCGTTTCCGTTGTTTAGTATATCACGCTGGTTGGCAGCAAACAAGTTTAATAGAGAATCACCTCTACCATTCTCAGTGCTTACTGCACCGAACTAATTTCAATTTCCCTTTCTTTAAAATGAATAAGTCCTCATTCTGGCGTAGAATCATATTAAAACTACTACCTTCCAAAATCACCATGTGAACTTTCGTACAAAATATTAGAAACCATTGCCGATCCTAATACGCAATAACTCCGAATCCTGTCATGTCAAAATCCCTTTCAGTTCACTCCATCACACACAGAAGCCGATGTGTGGGGGCTTATCGCACCGTCGGTCGTTGTCGTCATCGAGACAATCCTATAGCTAAACATCCATATACTCCAATCATGTGTTTATTATTCTCTTCCTTTGCTGGCCCTTTCAAGTTTATATTACAATGGATGATTGCATGAAATTGGGACACCCTTCCATCCTTGCCGACACAAGCTGTGCCAAATTGCTTCATATTCTACACGGTGAACATATAATTCATATTCAACGTGTTGTACCCAATAAATCGGTTTAGGTGCTAATCGACGGCATAGAATGGAGGAAGATGCCATTCATGGTGGATACCTGTCTGGGTATTAGGAGAAGACCAATTGCAACGAATCAGAAACTCACTCACGTTACCTGCATCGCATGTCGAAGTGACTTCTTCGTCGTCCTTAGTCATATATGTGGCATAAGCAAGAGATGTAGACATCTTTAGTAGGAGTTAGGTCGATTGAGACTGGGAATTCTGCGTTAGAGTGAGAGGGAAGATGTGAGTTTTGAATGGGGGTTGATTGTTGTTGTCGTTGCATTCGGTTTGGTTTGTGTCGTCATATTTTTTTTATTTTTTGTTTTTGCATGATAAGTTAAATGTTGTAGGGTTGCTATGGATTATACATTTTTTATCCATCGGCCATCCCATGGCACCCAAGCTGCAGCGTCAGCCAAATGACCAGACCCTTAGCGAGTCCAGTATCTGGCCCATGCCCTTGAAATCCAACGGCACAGCACAATCGTCGTTCCCACACCAGTCCATCGTCCGTCCCAAGCAGCCAAGCTGCAGCGTCAGCCAAATGACCAGACCCCCCAGCGAGTCCAGTATCTGGGACCATGCCCATGCCCTTGAAATCCAACGGCACATTGTATGTGAGGGTGGTCTTTTGAGGTCTATATCTTATATAAATAAATAAAAAACAAATGAGTCTCTGATATGCGATACATTGTAGTTTGTTATGATTTCGACACATTATGGTGTGTGATGGTTGAACTGACTACGCTAGCGTTACTTTGTTGTTCATGAATTGAGTAAATAGCCCCAAAGAAAGTCTTGTTGTGACATATTGGGTTGGGTACCGAATAGGATTGCTCTTATTTTAACGACCAATCTGTTTATTGGGATCTAAGTTGCAGCGTCAGTCAAATGATCAGACTTCCAGCGGTCATGCCCATGCCCCTGAAATCCAACGGAACTGCACAATCGTCGTCCCGACGCTAGCCACAACGATGATTGAGTCTCTGGTATGCGACACATTGTTGTTTGTTATGATTTCGACATATTATGGTGTCGTGGTTCCGACGCTAGCCACAACGATGATTGAGTCTCTGGTATGCGACACATTGTTGTTTGTTATGATTTCGACATATTATGGTGTCTGATGGTTGATTGGGATTGGTTGAATAGCCCATGGAAGGGCACATGAGTTTTATAGGATTCCTGTCTTATCGCGTTGAGCATATTGTCGCGTATTTCTTTTTTTATTGAATACAAACTGTGAAATTTTAGGAGGGGATTCCTTGTATAAAGGCCAAGCGTAAGAATTAGGAAGTATCAGTTTATCTTGAAGCTAAAGTGAAGAAAGTTTAAAATAAAATGGAATTTTTGAACCAGCTGGGAGCCGTCAAGCCATTGGAGAGTCTGAAGACTTTAAAACTGAAGACAAAGTACCGAATCCTGAAAGGTACGCGATGCCAGACCAAATATGGGTCCAGGATTTTAGTGGAGCTGGAAAATAGTAAGGTGTTCCTACCGGCGCGGTTTGACACCATGGATGAGGACACTTTGAAGCTTCTCTCCTCAAGCCAGATGGAGGTGATCCAGCCTAATGGAAACTCTTTTGAACTGGCTTTCCATGCCTCATCAGCAGCGGAAGCAGAAGAAGAAGAGGTGGAGTTTTTACTTTCCCAGCCATTTTTGTAAATTTATTTAAGAAAAAATAATAAAATAAAAAATTTACTTATTGAAAATTATTTGGTGTTTTTTTTATTTGTCTCTTTAGCGTTTTGAGGTAGTCAAGGATCAGGCAACATTCGTCAAGCGATTCAACTTGCGTGGTCGAAGGATTGAATTCCGTATTAAGGATGTGGCAGACAACGCTGAACCAACAAATTGGGTCCAAAACGCAGTGAAGGGTATGTTTGAGCGTATTGCTGCAGATCTGGATTCTTCAGATATGGTGGGGATAACGTTTACAGGCACGAATTTCGAACATCGTGGTCCTGGTTGGATGGGTTTTAAGAAGGCGTCCGAATTAAATTGGAGTGATGTCTGGGAATTAATCACGAAAATATTCCAGAGCAATTCCGAAGGCATAAGTACGGATACTTTTCGGATAAATGTCACATCGGTAAGGCTTCCTACCGGGCAAGGAAATGAACGAAGGCAAAAATATAATTCTTTCGATGAAGAATCTGCAAGAAGGAGAGGAATAATTGCTATATCAAACAAGGACAACCTATGCTTACCTCGTGCATTGGTTGTAGCAATTTCTCACGTAAACAAAGATTCTGATTACGTGAAAATCCGACGAAATACCGGAAAACTTCAGGATGTTCAAACTGCTAATTTAATAAGCATGAGCGGTGTAAATATACCGACTGAAGGTTGTGGTATTCCAGAGCTTTGCAGTTTTCAAGATCATTTGTCGGAATATAAGATCACCGTCTACGAGTATGCCCGAAAAGGACGGTCTGTACTATTTGAAGATGTCACCAATAATAGTAGTAAAAGACTAAATTTACTATATTTCAATGCTCACTTTAATGTCATATCATCTTTGACGGCAGCCTTCTGCTGTGTTTACTTTTGTGAAAATTGCAACATACCGTACAATACAAAAGCCGATCATAGATGTGTAAAGGCATGTCCACAATGTCAACAAGCACCTAGATGTCCGACGAACCTTCCCGAAATTCTATGCAAAGAGTGCAACAGAAGTTTTAGAGGACAGGATTGTTTTGACAAACACAAGGCTTCAGGATCAACCGGAAACCGAGCGATTTGTGAAACTGTTAAAAGATGTGCTGATTGCCTTAAAACATATGGAGCAAATAGAGGACATACTTGTGGGGAGTTCTATTGCAATAAATGCGATCAACACGTCACTCAAGAACACTTGTGTTACATTCAGCCAGACACTAGAAACCCAAAATTAAAAGATGTTCTCTACGTATTCTATGATTTGGAGAGTCGTCAAGAGAAGGTTATTGGTGAGAAGGTGATAAATGATTGTGCCGATTCAATAAAACTTCACGAGCCAAATTTGTGTGTTTTCCAGCAAAGATGTGACCATTGTTTGAGTGAAAATGACCTACAATTTTGCCAAAAATGTAAATTCAGACTTAATGTGAAAAAAGGTCCGAATGTTATAGCCGAGTTCCTACAACACCTTCTTAATGTTCGCAAATCTTTTAAAAAGGTTATTGTTATAGCGCATAACGGTCAGGCGTACGATCATCAATTCATTCTAAACTACATCCTACAAAATACCAGATTTCAACCGGCATTGATTATGAGAGGAACTAAAATAATACTCATGGAATTGGAAAATGTGAAATTCATCGATTCACTGAATTATTTTCCAATGGCTTTAGCAGTTCTTCCGCGTGCTTTCGATCTAAAACAATCGCTAAAAAAGGGTTATTTTCCGCATTTCTTCAATACCAAAGAAAATGAAAATTATAATGGTCCATTGCCGCCCGTAGAGTATTACAATCCGGATGCTATGAAAAGTAATGATCGAACTGTATTCTTGAAGTGGTATGAAGAAAATAAGCATATCGAATTTAATATGCAACGTGACCTTCTTGAATACTGCATCAGCGATGTACAGATCCTATCTGAAGCATGTATTAAATTCAGAAATTTGTTCCTTGATCAGTGCAATGTGGAGCCGTTTCTAGAGTCTGTAACTATAGCATCGGCATGTAACCTGGTATATCGCCGTAATTTTCTACAGCCAAACACTATTGGCTTAATACCTAGAAATGGATACAGACAAGCTGATAATCAATCACGCCAGGCAATTGAGTGGCTCATTTGGGAAGAAAAGAGGCGAAATTGTGTCATTCAGTATGCAGCCAAGCAACGAGAAGCGAACGTAGTAGCTGGCGTAACTGTTGACGGTTTTTGTAAGGAAACCAAACAGGTGTTTGAGTTTCATGGCTGCTATTATCATGGGCACACTTGTTTAAAAAATAATCGTGATAAGTCCTTAAGCAATGACCAGTACGACACTTTAAATTCACGCTATGAAAAAATCAATGCTAAATTGACTCGGCTAAGGCAGTTCGGTTACGAGGTAATTGAAAAATGGGCTTGTGAATTTGAAAAACAGTTGAGTGATGAAGATGTCAAATATTTAAAAGCACATCCAATAACACAATATGCTCCATTAAATCCTCGCGATGCATTTTACGGAGGCCGTACAGGCAACACATACAACTATTACAAATGTAAAGAGGGGGAAAAAATCAAATACATAGATGTATGTTCTCTATACCCTTGGGTTTGTAAATACGGGAAATTTCCATTGAATCACCCCAAAGTTCACACCACCACCACCACCACCGATTGGTCTCAAGTGAATTTACAGAGCATCAATGGAGTTATTAAATGTAAAATAATTCCTCCAGAGCAATTGCTGCATCCGGTATTACCTGTAAAGCAAAATAATAAATTAATGTTTACATTGTGTATGACATGCAGTGAACAATTATCTCAAGAAGAGCAATGCGCCCACGATGATGATGAAAGAGCTCTGCACGGAACATGGATTATTGATGAAGTTTTGAAAGCAATAGAGAAAGGGTATAAGCTAGTAGATATTTTCGAAATATGGGAGTATTCGATGATGCAATATGATAAAATTGCGAAATCAGATGGCCTCTTCACTCAAATGATGAATAAATTCATTAAAATAAAACAGGAAGCATCAGGATGGCCGAATAAATGTGCAACAGAGGAAGATAAAAACAAATATATAGCTGATTTCCTATACAATGAAGATGTCAAACTAGATTTTGAAGAAATTTGCAACAACCCTGGAAAAAGATCTTTTGCTAAACTGATACTGAATTCGTTTTGGGGTAAATTCGGACAAAGAGAAAACCAGCAGAAAACATCAATAGTTAATAGTCCGTCTGAGTTATATCAGATGCTTACGAATCCAACCGTACTAGTCTGTCATATTCTCCCTATAAATGAGGAAAATATCGTAGTAAGTTGGCTGTATAAAGAAGAAGCAGCAGATACACTATCAACTGTAAATGTGTGTATTGCAGCTTATACAACCACGCAAGCTCGTCTAAAATTGTACAGTTACCTGGAACAGTTAGAAGATAGAGTACTATATTATGATACTGATTCCGTAATCTACATAAGTCGCGAAGGAGAACCTGACCCACCGACCGGTGAATTCATAGGCGATATGACTGACGAATTAGAGTGCTATGGTCAAGGAAGTTATATTACTGAATTTGTAAGTGGCGGACCGAAAAATTATGCTTACAAAGTCTACAGTACAAGAGATGACATCGAACAAATTGTGTGTAAAGTAAAAGGAATAAATCTAAATTATTCAGCATCGAAGAAGGTCAATTTTGAGACGATTAAGGAAGCTGTACTTAATGCTACGAACACGGATGATATAAAGATTATTTCGAGTAATATCCGTCGGACGCGAGAACATCAAATAATTACTGTTGCGGAAACAAAAACCTACAAACCCAAAGCAGAAAAACGTAGATTTCTTGGTGATCACAGTTCCCTGCCATATGGCTATAAAAGACTCAAATAAAAAACACCAATTTCATATTTCATTAAAAGAATCAAAAATGTTTTTTTATTTTATTTTCACTTAGTTTCCACTTATAAATTTGTTTAACAGGTAAACATTTTGCAGGGCGCAGCATTTACCGTGAAATGAACATTTTTTCTCATTGGGATAGAGACGCTTTAGTTCTTTAAATTTCGGACAGCCAATATCTTCAATGTCCATCACTTCAACATTTTCATCTTGTAGTATTTCCTTCATCCATTGAGCTTTTTCAGTTCCTTTGACGTACAAAAGAGTATTCCGGATTTTCTCCTGAAGATATTTTCTTACTGTTCGGAATTCTGTGAATCCTCCATCCCAAACTAAGCCGTGATGGTTTTCATACAACCAATTGGCTTGTCTTCTTAATGAGGGTGTTAACTGGTCAGAGCTGAATGGCGGCTTTACGATGAAATGATAATGATGACCACTGTGCAGTACTGCTATTTCCTTTGCAATAAACTGGTTGTTTGGTCCTTTGAATCCCTGCAGGTCGATAACAAAATACATTTTTACGAATGCGTTCGCGTGTATTTACGGTAAAAAAAAAATAGAAAAAAAAAGGACGTGTGTTTGCGATAAAAGCCAGCATTAAACTAAACTTATATTTCTCGTAAAACTGTCTGACTCAATGGATTGTAGTTTATAATGCGATCGTGTAACATTAAACAGTAGGCAGATGTATTAGCAGGTATTATTTTTGTTGTTGCTGTTTTGATTTCAATACGAATATCAATTGGGCCGTTTTTGATTATTTCGTTCTGGTGCCGGCAATCAATTACGAAAATTGTTGCTTGAGATTTAAAAGCATCTCTTGATAAGAGTGGTTCAGCAAAAAGGCGATTATAGTAGGTTTTTTGAAAATCACAATACATACTATATAATAAACTATAGTTATTTTTATCAAATGCCAAATTTAAATCTTCACATGGATAAGCATCGGAATTTAGATAAGCCTTTATATTTAAAATATCACAATGATCAAAATTAGTTACATTTCCTTTCAGTAAATTACGTTTGTTGGTTTGCAGAGCAAGTATAATGTAGCGTGGCTTCTCCATTTGAGAGGTTGTCTTTACATTCCAAATATGATGACTGACGCTGGGTAATGCAGGATATTCGTATAGATCCCAGTTGCGAAAAGCCAGCTTCATAGTTTGTCCATTATTAATATGTTTGTATAGTTTTAATTTGTAAGTATCAGAGAGTGTTATATGTGGAATTTTCCATTGTACTTTAAGCAAGTTTATCTTTGCTTTCTCATCCTCGTCAGCAATTAATGAATTATCATCTGTGCGTGCACGTGTTAGAATCAAATCATGACGGCCATTTGGTATAATTTTCTTATAGTCTTCAGCAAATCCCAGTAATTTATTTAGTGGCATGCAAAAATTAAAATAGATTCCATTAACATTGATTGAAGAATTAGGTGACCAGGATGCATTCAAAAGCATATCACTTTCATTTTTATTTAAAGAGAGATAGTTTTTAATTGTTGACGTAATGCCGACACTTCGATTACTATCAATTTCCACACCATTTAATTCATAACGAATTTCATCGAATAAGAAAGCTACTCCATTATTTACAAGTTTTGTTTTCGCAACGGCTGATCCATCAGTTTTCGACACAGTACCCTCAATATAAATGTAACTTTCTGAAGGCAAAATATTAAGATTTTGATGTTGGACACAAATTTGAATGATGTCATTTTTGTCGAAATTATTTAAATATGGCGAGTACGTATGATATTCCAACTTTGAGATACTCTCCTCAAATTTCGGTTCTTCAAAAATATTCAGCATGTCTTGTAGGTGTTTTGGCTTAGATTTTTAATCTGTAACCTAGTGATAATAGAAATTGCCGATTTTGTACAGCTAGTACTGATGTTTTCCTATCAGAACCGGATAGTATATTGAGAGGTTTAGTAATATCACCTACTCTTTTATAAGTTGAGGGGTACGATGGGTTATCATATAGTATCATTGTTGTGGTTTTAGATGCAATCGAATTGTTATCGTTTCGCTTCGAAAGTTTATAAGATTTCCGTCCTGATCTAAGAGATTCAATGTTATAGAACTTATCCTCTTAGCGCTCACTGGCAGATAGATGACATTGTGAGGAACTTCAACTATTTTATATCCCGGGCTTACATTAATAGAAAATTCATGCAGTATATGAGCAGGTCGATTGTTTATATATGTTTTATCAATTAAATTACATTCAATTCGCACAATATTCACTCTATTAATGTCAACATATAGGTCAGATTCATGCATAATATTGGGAACAAGTTTCTTCTTACTGAATCCCAAGAGCGAACCAATACTACGATGATGAGAAAAATCTATTTCCATATTGCTGTAAACTTCACATTTCAAAGTATTATTATTGGCTCTTAATTTAATTATAATTTTTTCAGCTCTATCCTCGTTGTGTAGCTTCAGAACCTCCTGAATTACATTATTAATATCCTCAATTTCGTAAGAACCTACTGGAAAAGTGATTTCATTGTTATCACCAAAATGAAACGAGTTATTAAATACATCCACATTAGGTATAGAATTGTAGGTCTGGAAGTCAACTAAACCGCAAACGTAATCAGTATTTAGGATTATTGGAGGAAAGTAATCGGCGGTGAGCGTAGAATTGTTTCCACTCAATGTAAGTGTTAACGACATTGCTATTGGAATAGAAATGAAACATATTTTGATTTTGTAGTATTTATTTATTTACATTTTGATCGAATAGGAACTTCAAACATAAATGACCACATATAAATGTATTAAAATTTTGACAATTATTATAATTGTACTGAATATTTTCACCCAAATATTTTACAACCTCTATAGGCGGTCTTAAATTACCAAAACTGTCAAAGTATTTTACAATATTTTTATTCTTAATATATGCTACCCAATGTGTCCCTGGTCCATGCTCATTGTCCAAGTTAATTACACCACATTCTCTATCAAGCGATCTTATAGGTAATTTATCTCTCATGTAAACACCACGAAAATAGGGTATATTGACTTTTCCGAATTTAATAATATCAATATTGGAGAGCGGATGATTGGGTAGCAAATTTAAAAGTTTTTTGAATCGTTCGGTTTGAGAAAAAGTCCAAATCCTTTTTTGTATGGTTGTAGATAAAGTCCCTTGCCCTTCTGAATTTGAACCCCTTCCATAGCTTGGTTGTGGCGTTTGTTCTCCTCCAACTGTTGCTTGGCTACCTTTGAAGCATTGATTGCCTTAACTAGTCCTGCAGCTCCCCCAGTTAGGGAACCAACCGCTGATAATCCAGCTAAGATCGGTAATAATGGTAGGAAACCTCCAATTTTTGGTAGCGGTATGACTCGGGGAATGGAAATGCTCTTCCGTTTATTTTTAGTAACCTTTTTAGCTGCTTGTAAAGCAGATATTGCAATTTCGTTTGGATCTTTACTTTTTGGATTTCTAATAGCGTTTCTAGCCTCCATAATGGCTATTTTAAATAATTTTTTATTCATTTTAAGTTTTTGTTTCCTTGCTCTGCTATGTTTAGATTTGCAACCCATACCGAATTTTGTTTTAGCTTTCATCATATTCGTAACCAATATGCTACTTAATTTCTCTGCTATTGATGAGTCTTTCGCTTTTACTCTATGCCAAGCCTTTTCAGTTAGAATTTTATCAGCAATATGTCGATCAGACAGGTTATTGTTTTTATTTGCATATACAATATCGTGTTCGCGACACGCTTCATCCAATAGATTCACTCCTCGATCTCCTCTAGCAAGACGTTCTTTCAGTTTAGTTCCAGGTCCACAGAAATTATACGAGGGAAGATGCAATTCAAAGGGTAACTTATCGATTAAGGAATTTACTAATCCACACCCCTTGAATGAATGTTTTGAAGTGATGGCTTTCACACTATAATCAATCATTTTATATCACTTTCTTGTTACACACATTGAGCATTTATGAATCTTTTGACAATAAAACATCACCTTTTATTATTATTAGCTTCATTCGGTAGTGGAATGAGGTTCATAAAACAACAACAAGGTAGTATTAAAGTTAAGAACTTTGATACTAAAATTAAAGAAAATGGAAAACATGGACAATTATTTCCTAATAGTATTCGTGGAATAATTGTGGGTCCATCAAACTGTGGAAAAACTAATGTTATGTTCAGTATTTTGCTTGACCCCAACGGTTTAAAGTTTGAAAACCTTTACATATATTCAAAGTCTTTGCATCAACCAAAGTATACCTACTTGAGAAAACTAATAAAGTCAATCAAGGGAATGGGGTACAATGAATTTTCGAATAATTCTGAAATAATCGCACCTTCTAAAGCAAAGCGAAATTCAATATTTATATTTGATGATGTAGCTTGTGATAAACAAAACAACATTCGAGAATATTTCTGCATGGGACGACATAACGATGTAGATAGTTTCTACCTGTGTCAATCTTATACGCATATACCAAAACATTTGATTCGAGACAACGCAAACTATATCATTGTTTTTAAGCAAGATGAACTTAATCTGAAACATATATACAACGATCATATAAATTCAAATATGACTTTCAAACAATTCAGAGATTTATGTACAACATGTTGGAGAGATGCATATGGTTTCTTGGCTATTAATAAAGACTTGAGTACTGATAAAGGACAATATAATAAATCATATAAAGAAATTGTATCTATATAAAGCTACTCAGTCATTAATCAACCGCTTATATGATCATATCCAGATTGGAACAGCCCCAGTTTGTAACCGACCCTGTTTATAACTGATCCTGTTTGTAATCGATCCAGTTCGTAACTGATCCTGTTTAAAACCGCTGTTTAAAGTTATTAAATATGGATGTTAATGAAAATATTCTTAAAGATCTTATAAAAACTAAAAGAGATTTGAGGAAAAAATATATGTTTCTCAAGACCGGGCAAATTATAAAAGAAAAGGAAATTGAAACTACTTTTAAACCAATAGTTGAACCCTTAAAAGAGATTGTTAAAAATGTCAAAAGTGTTTATAGTCGAAACACTGCTGCTGCTGCTGCTGTTGGTACTGAAATTGATAAAATCAATTCAACTAACGGACAAAGACGTTTCATTTAGAACGCCTACGAATTTTAATACCAACGACCCCGATCAAAGTACTCCATTCAAACGATCATCGCCATCAGATTCGAATCTAGATAAGATCTATGGGCCATATTTTGATGTGCAGTCAAATTCAACAAAATTGGGTACATCAAGTTTTAAAATTAATGAAAAGAGGAATTTCATCATTGGTGATGATGGTGAAATCTTCTCTGGAACGGATGGTCTTTATGAATTAATTTTTCGGAAAATCCCCCGAAAAGATCGATATAGCAAAGAAGATTTGGATGAATATCTTAAGATATTACAAAAAACAAAAGCCCATTTAAAAAATTATGATAGTAACTCTCAAGTTAAAGGAAATAGAGGTTATAAGTATAAACATATTATTCAACCCTTACTTCAGAATGTTACAAACAAAATTGGGAAATCATACAACAATAACTTACCTGACATGACTTATTCTAATAATTCGATCGATTATGTGCACTGGGATAGCCCCAATGAGCTCGTCGATAGATTAAGACTTTTAATTGCATCTCAAAGGGCAGGAAACAATAATCTTCAAAATGAGATAAATTCAATCATAGAAGAACTACGCGAAGCAAACATCATATATTAACAGCAACCCTAAGCAGAGAATTCGTTAAAAGCAAAATGAACGTCGACAAGTTCGGAAGGAGTTTCAATCGAATTCACAATTCAACAACAACAACTGGTCCTCGAGGACCTCCTGGAGAAGGATTTAAGTTATCATCTGCTGGTGATTTTGATATAGAGGGAAAATGTCTGAATAATGTTGCAATGCCTAAAACATCACACCAAGCAGCCAACAAAGAATATGTAGATGATAATATTGATTTCCAAAATAAGACAACAATTATTCTTCAACAATACGTTGATAATAATTTTAAATCTCTCATGAGCGCTATAAATGATGAAACTGAAATGGGTCTCAGGTTACACTCAGATGGCTACTATGATGTGAAACATAAAGCCTTGAAGAATATAAATAATCCTACCGATGCAAATGATGGTGCAACAAAAAACTATGTTGATAATCGTGTGCATGAACAATTTAAGAGCTCTCTCATTGGTATGGATGAAAAACTTGAAAAACATGACAAAATGTTGCGCACCTACATTGATGAACAAAGCTTAAATACACTCGAAATTGTGAACAAGCTTAGAAACTATTTCCTCGATATATTAGAGAAATATAATGAGAACATTGTAGACCTTAAAGAGAACGGTGTGAAATTTACTAGAAACGGAAATAACTTTCCACCAATTTAAAAGACATTTGAAATTCAGTTTGAAACTACATGTCAAGCATGAATACTCCTTTGATCTCGAAAGAAATTTTAAATTTCTTACTGAACAACAAACACAATATACTTGAGGAACATTACGAAGAGATCTTAAGATGTATTTCCTTTCTAAGCAAATTTGAAAACGTGGCTTGTGTGGAATCTATTTACGGTAATCATTACTTGAATTGCTCTTGGTCTTCGAATAAATGTACATTAGGCCCCGATACATGCTCATGTCATAGAATAGTATGGATGACAAATCGAATAAAAGCCCTACTAGTGTTCTATAAAAGACTCAAATAAACTAAAAAATAAATAGTTACAGTTTGCAATTCAATTGAAAGGCATGTCCAATGTGAATAGTTGCACGATTTTCGGTGAAATCCTAATATTTTTAAAAACCTATCAACACATTCTACTTGCTGAACACTACAATGAGATACTTGAGTGCATTTCTTTTTTAAAAAACTTTGAGAACATATCCCGCACCACATCTAATAATGGATGTCATTTCGTCGCATGTCCCTGGTCATCAAATATCTGTAAAAATGGACCAGACACCTGTATTTGCTATATGATTGAAATTAAAATGAATAGAATTAAGAAATTAATGTCATTGTATGAAAGATTACAAACAAAGATAAAAAAATAAAAAAATAAAAAAGGAAATAAGAATCTGTAGTTTCATTTTGCTTTGATGTTTGTATCTGATTCTATTTGGTATGATCCCGGTTCTGTAAAGATGAATTTCATCATAATGCGTAAGAATATAAAAATGCTGAGCTAATCATTTACTTTGTATATAATGTATTCACTGCTCGAGACTGCATATTAGTTTCGATTAATAAGCAAACAGATTAAGAGTGGATTAGACAGACGAAATGGATCGCAGTCAAACAAATACACATAACATAAATCCAAAGGATAGTTTTTTAAAAAAAATTGAGTATGCTCTTAAAAGCAATCCATTTAAATTTGCATCATCATCAACATCATCCTCATCATCATCATCATTGGAACCTAAGCAGAGAGAGCAATCTTCTGTTAAGTATCAAAAGTTGAAAGAGGAAATGTAGGGCTCGAATTATTAAAGAATAAAAATAAAAACAGATTATAAAAGAAGAAAAAGTTTTATTTCTTAATTCATTAGTATATAGGATGAGTAAACGGGCTGTTGTTGAGGAATTGCACAAAACTGCTCGAAGACACTTCGTCAGACGTCGAGTTGTCATTAGAGGATTCGATGACTTGTGGCAAGCAGATTTAGTAGAAATGATACCCTATAACAGCGATAACAATATGTATAACTATTTACTGACTGTAATTGATACCTTTTCAAAGTATGCATGGGCAGTTCTTTTGAAGAATAAGACTTCGAAATGCACTACAGAAGCTATGAAATCAATTTTCAATAGTTCCCAGCGAGTACCAAAAAATCTGCAAACTGATGATGGTAAGGAGTTTTTTAATAAAATCTTCCAAGATTTGATGAGACAGTACAAAATTAATCACTATTCAACGTATAGTTCATTGAAAGCATCAATTGTTGAACGATTCAATAGAACTCTCAAGGAGAAAATGTGGAAAGAATTCAGTTTTAATGGTAACTATAAATGGCTACCCATTCTAAAAGGATTGCTCCACGCATACAATAACTCTACTCATAGAACAATAAAAATGAGACCAGTTGATGTGAATAAGAAAAATGCTGATAAACTTCTATCATCAGTTTACACTCACATTAAAATTGCTCCACGGAGAAAATTCAAATTTGGTGATCAAGTTCGAATAAGCAAGTTTAAACATGCATTTGAGAAAGGTTACACACCCAACTGGTCAACCGAAGTATTCACAATTAGAAAAGTTAACCTGACTAATCCTGCCACATATTTATTGAAAGACTTTCAAGGGCAATCCATCCAAGGTTGTTTCTACGAAATGGAACTACAAAAAACCATCCACTCCGATGTATTTCTAGTGGAAAATGTATTAAAAACTAAGGGTGATCAAGTGTATGTAAAGTGGCTTGGACTCTCAAACGATCATAATTCATGGATAAATAAAAGTCAGCTGTTAAAATAAAACAGTACCGAGCCTCTGATACAAAATCACTAACAACAACAACAAAGAAAAGCAACAAAAATAAAAATATTTAGTAATAAATAAAACAGCATTTAAAAAAAAGTTCCATTGTTTTTTATTTATTTATATAAGATATAAAATATAGACCTCAAAAGACCACCCTCACATACAATGTGCCGTTGGATTTCAAGGGCATGGGCATGGTCCCAGATACTGGACTCGCTGGGGGGTCTGGTCATTTGGCTGACGCTGCAGCTTGGCTGCTTGGGACGGACGATGGACTGGTGTGGGAACGACGATTGTGCTGTGCCGTTGGATTTCAAGGGCATGGGCCAGATACTGGACTCGCTAAGGGTCTGGTCATTTGGCTGACGCTGCAGCTTGGGTGCCATGGGATGGCCGATGGATAAAAAATGTATAATCCATAGCAACCCTACAACATTTAACTTATCATGCAAAAACAAAAAATAAAAAAAATATGACGACACAAACCAAACCGAATGCAACGACAACAACAATCAACCCCCATTCAAAACTCACATCTTCCCTCTCACTCTAACGCAGAATTCCCAGTCTCAATCGACCTAACTCCTACTTAGCGCAATTAAAAAATCCAAATCACTATTAACACACACACCGCTCACTGACGCATCTCAACAGAATCCCCCACAACACACACACACTAATCACACAGTATGAAAGAAACCAAAAACAAAAAAATACACTAAACTGATATCTAATATGACGACACTCAACTTCATTCAAAACTCATATCTGACCACGGACGCAACAAAGCAAAAACAAAAAATAAAACAAACATATCAGCCACCCACACAACAAAGTAACAAGAAAAAATAAAACACAAGGCAACAAGAAAAAATAAAAGATACTCACTAGCCAACCACACAACAAAGCAAGAAGAAAAAATAAAAAAAATATGACGACACAAACCAAACCGAATGCAACGACAACAACAATCAACCCCCATTCAAAACTCACATCTTCCCTCTCACTCTAACGCAGAATTCCCAGTCTCAATCGACCTAACTCCTACTATCTTTGTTTATTTTGTGTAGATGGTATTTTTTGTGTAATGTTTTGAATGAATTTGTTTAAATGACTGAATCGTAATTTTGGTGGAACATGTGCTTAGCATTGCAAATAGGAAAGTGTTTTGAATGGAAGATCTGTGCCCATTGCAAGGTGGATAGTGATTTGCAAATGAATAAGGTACTAACACATTGGGTAGGTCGAAAGTTCAAAAATGGGCCGATTTGTTTTTCGTTGAGGAAAATACATTTTTATGGGAGTAGAAAGTGAAAATGGTTAGGAAGATGCTGTTAGAGGTGGAAAAAGTCTATATCAATTGAATTTTAATACAGTGTTGTATATGAAAAGTCATTTGATTCTCTGTACACACACGTCTACTTCACCTCGACTGTAGTCATAGAGAAATGCGAAACACTCTTATATACTCATTTATGCTTATCTACCTATTGTATAGTTTTATATAAGTTAGTCTTTAAGTTGCTTTACTCATTAAAAGAACCAAACTATGAGACGCGTGGTTTTACTGATGCTGAAATAACATACAGAAGTTAAAGTGACTGCAAGTTCATGTACAGCTGACAAATTGTTAACCTATGGAATCAGAGCTGGATGTTGGTGCTTACAACTAAATCTTAGTCAACCTAACTAACGAGATAGAGATGTTATAATGCAATTACGTATACGCATGTGTACTTAGTTGTATAATCTAATCAGACCTTTCCGATCTGGAATGGAACAGTGAGGATAGCTTTGCCCTTAAAGCTTAATAAATACTATTATGTAACAAGTGTATTAAGTACAAATGTTTGTGCCTTGCAAATATTTACTTGTTTTCGGACAACCAAGATGCTATTTAAGCCTGTTTTGCTAGGAGTACTTACAGTATGGATCCAATGTCGAATGTCAGTCATGAACACTACATTACAGTCTAAAACTACAGTCGCAGCTGAAGCTTTGGAATATATTTTAAACATGAGATACAGAAAATGGTTAAATAAAAATATGGATCTTCTGACTTGAAATAGAGTTTTTACCTAATAAGTCAGGAAAATATTCATTTCCGTTGTTATAAAGGGGGTTTCCCCGATTTCGTGTATTTGGTTCTAATTCTGATTTTGTTTTGTTTAACTTAAATCAAAATAATTATATAAATAACTTATGAAGGAAGGCAGGGCCTACAACAAACGTTGTAGTACTATGTTTCCTAAAATTAAGCTTTTAAACTTTTTTTTCTAAATTGTGGGCGCATCAACATTTTTTTTTACACTTACACTTTTTTTTACAGTACAGGAAGAAATATTTTTATTTATTTTGGTGCTATTTGTTACCATAACAAAAATGTATAAGTATTGACTAAAAAATATCATCTCCGTTCGCCGTATACCTCCCTTCAAAGGACAAATATTCCATTCCCGTTGATGTTCAAAAGAGGTTTCACTTAAGATAGTTTTTTAAGGTTTTAATAAAAATCACAATTGTAATTTGTATATGCCCAAAATAATAGGGTTTTTTTTGAAAACTTGTAGGGGACCGCTTACAACACCTCGATCTTATTAATCGATGTTATGTTTTATATAAAAAAGAAAAAAAAAATATGTATAAATTATGATTTCGTCCATGGATACACTTATTTGAATTACGCTTGCACATCTATTGCGTACGTAAACTTAAACTTGGCAAATTAGCTGTGAAGCCGCTGTAAGTTTAAGTACGGAAACAAGTTTAAGATGGCCCATACAAATCCGCCAAACAATATGAATAGTTCTTTTTAACTCGACCTGTTGCCGATGGTGGTACTCTCGAACCATCCGTTTTTTTTGCTAAGCCTAAGCAGTGCTACATAAATGCCTTAAACCAGTGCCGAGTGTGCTTACAAGCCTACCTCTGTATACCAATCAGCACAACCAAAAGCTAGATTTAGTTCTGCTGAGTGGCACCCCGAATTTCGTCGCACGTCCGCTGGAGATTACTCCATAAGCACAAAAAAAAAAAAAAAAAAAAACAATAACACACGTGCTGACCATAACCACCATCGGCAGAAAAAGCTACGGTGCCCCAATATCGAAACGTCATTAGCTTTCGTGCGTCGGAAGAGCGCTGCAATCACGTAAATTCGCAGTTTTCCGAGACATTAGCCTAGCCTTCGTGACTGAGGAAAAAGCAATCAAAACTGCATCAATCGGGTTTCCTAAATCAACACACGATCGGTAGAATAACCTCACACCCGCTGATCATTCCCCCCGATACATGCGACTCCAACTTTTGCCAAATTATATCATCGGCTTCGGACAGCCATACTCCAGCCGGTGCCACCGAGATCATCAACACTGCAGTAACAAAAAAAAAAAAAAAACAACAACACCTCTACACACCAAATACATTTGAAGTCATCAGCCACGCAAATTCCGCCACAGACTTATCTATCGTGGCAAATTAATTTGTTTGCAAACTATCGCAACTTTTAATAAAAGCTGCAAAGTGTTACAAAGTGCACAGGGATCGAGCTTTGATACTCTCCCATTATCTGCATATCCGCAACAACAACATCAGTCCACCAACAATCCACCGCCACCGATCGTCGCTCCACCATCATCATCGTGATATTATCATTTCATTTTAATATTAAGAGTAGGTAGTGCACTCGCGCTTATGAAAGGAAAAGAGAGTTAAGTATAATATCAATTTATTATAATTATACGGTGTAAAGATCGTTCATATGTAAATTTTAAAATATTTTCCCAGATTTCCCAAGTTTAGATAGAGTATCATCCAATTTGCTGTGCACACCATCTTGGGAGATTACCAACATCGATTAAATGCATACCATTCGAACGGTGAGTCATACATTTATGTTTGCAAGATTTATAACATATGAACGAACTAGGCGTAGGCGTACATATTTAATTATTGGTTCTAATTTTTTTTTTAAATTTCGTTTAAAAATCTTTAACAAGCTTTGTTAGGGAAATGCAGGTTTAGTTTTTTTTTTTGCAAGAGTAGTGCACTGATAAGCAGTCAAACACTTGTATGTATACGCCATAAGCGTCTGCAGTGGTTATATTTTTTTTTTGCATTGTTTTGAGCTCGTGCTTCTCCGGGCGATTTAAATTTGGTACGGGAACATAATTCTTGTGCATGATCAAATTAAAGGCAACGAGTAGAATAGCTAGCATACTGTATACATGCGTTAGAAGCGCAGGAATTTTAGAACTACACAAAAACATAAGTAAATTAATTGGATGTTGAGTTTCTTTTAATTGATTTGACCTATCTTATAAAAAGGTAATTCATACATTTTGTTGATATTTGAGATTTATTTTAATTATATGTAATAGTATGTATAAATTAATTTGTAATATTTGTAAGGCAAGTATTATGATTTAGGGATCACATCGTGTGAAAATATAATGAAATATAACCAGATCGCGTTGTACAATTATTTTCTTTATGCTGAATGAATCTCAGCATGGAAATTGAGTAACTTGTGTTGTGCTTGTGGGGAAGTGGGCGCAGATGAAATTGGTAGTTTTGACAATAAGATGAGTGAAGTCTAGAAGATTCACTCCAGCATATAAGGGGTCATTGCAAAGATATATGTGGAGCGATGGCCTAGGTAGTCCTAATTTATTTGAATGATGGACAGCGGGAGGGCCACAGTAAAGGGTACGATTTCCATCCTCCGTTTTCCCAAAATTTCTTTATTTCAGTTCAGATTTCATCACAGAGATTTTGACAGAAAAAACATTTTAAACATAAATCTAGGCATGTAAAAAAAAAAAAAACGTACGGTAGTTCAGTGGCATGTGCAAGAACCCACCCATTTCGATGAGTTAGATCCGCGTTTTAAGCAAGCATGCCTACCGCACTACGTCAACTGAACACCCTGACAAACTACCCATCGATTTCTGCAGAATTTCCTGTGATCCTGGAAATTGATGGGGATGTACAAGGTCGAGAATCTTCCGACATTTTTGGATAGATGTTTGTCAGGAACAACTTCCGTTACAAACTCAATAAAATTATTTCAAATTAAATTATGGATATATATCTAAATATTTATAGGTAATAGTTTTTTACATTTAAAATTAAAACATGACCCTAATAGAATGTTAATTGTGAACATCTAAAGTTGTTGTCAACTCCTGAAGTTGAGTGCATTTAAAATTTGCTTATAATTTTTTGGTATAAGACAGATGCCGCCAAAATCTCTCGCTCTGGTTTTTTTTAAACAATTAAAGAAGATAATATACGTTATACGTCATTTCTTTTTTTCATTTTCCATCTCCAATACAAACAATAGGGGTTGTAAATATGTTAAACTCTCAAATTTATTTATTGAATAATTAAAATGGGAATATATGCAACTGACATACGAAGATACAAAATACATGAGAAACGGAGTAAAATACTTAAGAGCTAACCTTTTGAATTCTATGTTTTATATAATTTCATGAAATTTATTTGAAATTTAAATACATTGACAGCTTCTTGTCGGACCATCAAGATATAGCGATTCTTTAATAATATTTCTCCATCAATAAAAAAAAATTGAAATTATAACCAAAAAAAAAATAACCATAAATTTATTATATAAATCAAAAGCCAGATTTTAGGATCAAGTTTGATAAAAAATAAACATTAACTAAACTAAACTTTTCTAAGAACATAAGGAAAGACTAAGGTCCGCTTGGGGCGTAAAGTATTAATCCCTATCCGACCCAACGAAAAAAGCGTTATATATGAAAGTGTGAAGTGTAAATGGCAAGAACTTTGTATGGGAGACATAAAGGGCGGTCAAACCATAATGCACGATGTTAATTGTTAGTCACACCTTAACGTCTATTTTCCCCCCAATAAAATGAGGTCGCCCAAGCAGTTACCATGAATGGCGTTCGCTATCGCGAGATAATAGCGGACTTCTTGTGGTCAGATATTGAGGATATAGATCTGGACGATATGTGCTTCCAACAGGATGGTGTCAGTTGCCACAATGGCTCTTTGGCGCGAGAAATTCAATAGAGTGGCGATGTTAATTAGCCGCCACGATCATGTGATTTGACACCGTTGGACTTTTCTTTGGAGGTATTTAAAAGCAAAAGTGTACGTTAATAAGCGAAGAACCATTTTTGAGCAATTTCCGATATTTAGTTTCACACATATGTAATAGTCATAGATCCATCTGTCATAATAAAGAAAATAAAGATAATTAAAAATTTTTGTTTTATTTACAATTGACATCGTGCGTTTTCGTTGGACCACTCTTTATAAAAAAAATAGAATAAATTTAGAAAAGTCAAACATTTGCTTTGCTATGCTTTGTTGATCGAATATTTCGTTGGCGTTTTAGAACGCGAATGTTTACATTAAAAAAAATTTATCAAATTAATTTTTTATTTACATTTCCTGGTCTTCTTCTTGCATATGTGGAAAATATTTCCTGTACAACAAGACGCACACGTACGGGTTTCGCATACCTAGGATACTTTTTCGCTATTGGCTATAATAAAAAGAAACTCGGAGGAATTTCGCGACCGATTTATCCTTAGGACGCTCTTAATTATATCGTAATTTTGCAATACTGCAATACTGCTGAGTAATCTGAAACTCCGCAGAATGTACTTATGTTCTGAGCTTAAAGCCTACAAAACTTGTTGTATGAATGGCATTGTTTTTAGCAGTGCTCCGAACTGTCTTTTTTGCACCTTTCAACCCGCCTGCTAGAGTTTTGAGAGAAATGTCTTAATTTTAACCATCGACTACATAGGAAAGACTATGGCTTAGGAGAGACTATAACTCAACTCAGTTAATTTAATTGACTCTTTTACCCGTCATATTGAGTTTAGCTCAAGTCGCGATTGTTTTTAGCAAATTGCTCTCGAAATTTAGAATGCTAAATTTATTTCAATAATGGGGAAATACTTTTTTTTATTGCAAATTTAATTTGTCTTACAATCTGCTAAGTTTTTATGTAAGAACTTGCTGAAAGATTTATCAGCTTTTCGCGCAGTCTTCCGATGTGTACTATTTCAACAATAAGTAAAAAAAAATAAACTGAGTTCTTACTGTGAAGAGAAAAAAACACAACATATTAAAATTTCTCAAGCATTTACCAAATGCATGCTCATGTGTTTTAAATACTTTGTAATGAAGTTGAAAAATAAAGCATTAAATAAAATAGTAAATCAAAAATTCAAAAAAAACTACTACCAAAGCATTTATTGTGTTGAAATATATTTACATATTCAAATATCAACCGCATGCAAAATGCACTCCCATCTGCTCAATCACTCATCCGCAAGCACACAAAAATCGACACAATTCACCCTTTAAATATGTAAATACCCGCAGGTGATAAAAATCAATTCAAGAACTCATCAGCTGAAAGTGGAAACCCGATATCCCTGTCACCCACATATGTAAACCCAGACGTACTTAAATAATACGTAAAGTATCAACAAACAAAGTGATTACTCGTAAAAGTACGCAAAATCGCAGACGAAAACAGAATGAAATTATTTAAAACGAAACGATATCGTTTTTGTTCACCAACAGAAACTCCCTCTGATTATGACACATTTTATTTCAAAAGAATAATAAGACCAACTCAAAAAAATCGAAACCAAGCCACACAAAATTGCACAAAAATAAATAAATATTACAAATTTTCGTAACAATTCTCCAACTTCGTCTGATTTCCTTCGGTTAAAAAAATCTGCGAAGAAAAAACTTCTTCCTATAACTTCTTCCTTGCTGTTGGAATCCAGTTTCTCCTTCTTCAGCAGGAGGTGGACTCATAGCGGAGCTTTTCGTGCTCTTTCGCGCACTTGCATTCAATTCAAAATAAAACGAAAAAAAAAAAACACCCAACACAAACTCAAAAAATAATGCAAAAAAGTAGGAAGTGCAACACATTCCATATTGACCCATTCATAGATACGTTTATAGCCAACTCAATAAGGAGGAACAAAAAAAATTCTATGAAATGAAGAAAAGCCTATGCGCTTTCTCACAAACAACGCAAGCGCTCTCTCCCATATTTGTCCCCTCAAATTCAATGGCCTGCCCAAAAAAACAATATTCCCATGGCAGTTGGTGCGGTAGGCTGCTAAAAAGCTTTCCATCCTTCGTGAGAGAATCAAAATCATCATTTGCACACGTGGAAACAATGATTTCCCTTTCCGGCTACACTGACTACTGCCAGAGAGTTGAACGTTTCCATCACAGAGCGAAAGAGATAAAAATCAAAATACGCCAAAATAAAAGCTCAAAACTAATGACGTCACTCCTTGTCTATTCCGCCATCCACTGTTATCCTTAAAATACCAACAACTCCACTTCTGAGTTGAGTCACACAGAAAAGCATACGAATCACTTTGGTCAGTACTGTGGCAAAAGCCGCTGAATCAAGTTTTCCGTGTTTGTTATTCTGTACTAATTTTTGCGAATTTTCGTCGTGAGAATTTTCCAAAAAAAAACAAAAAAAAAATTAAAATCGCACATTTTATTTTTTAGTTCGTTAATTGAAATTTATTTCAAAAAAAATAAAAATAAATCCCTCTCCACGATTTTAAGTGTTTCTTCCCTACTTCGAATCAGCGGTGATAAAAATTTAAAAAATAAATAAATCTATTTGTATATATAAATTGTGTAAGAATAAATGTTCGTGTCTCCCGTAAAATCGTAAAATCCTAATTTATTTCCGTTTCCCGGTTCGACATAGAAATTAAGTAAAAAAAAATAAATACTCGCATTTAAAAATGATTTAAACTTAAAGAAAAAAAAAATCAAAATTTGTGTCCTTATTCGTCACACACGTGCAGAAAATAAATAAATGTAGACAAACGTGCGAAACTTATACAGTTTTTAGTTCACAATTTAGGTGTACTATTTGTTTGCAATTTATTAAAAAAAAAAATCAATTATATACAAATAAATAAAAAAATAAAATAAAAATATAAACCGACCTTATAGAATTAAATATATATTTAACCTGTTGTTATCATCGATTTCACGCTGACGTAGCACACGGCAACTAACCACATGCCTTCGAAAATTGTACTCTCGAAATAATCGGGTGTTTCTGTGTTTTTTTTTCTTTTTTTTATATTTTCTCGTCTTGGTCCTGTCTTCTTCCGTACACGCGTTTTTATTCGAGGCGAAAAATAAACGTGTTCAAAAAAAAACTAAATGCAAATAAAGTTAGATCAGTCGAAAGGACTCTGCATAATACTCATAGCACACCGAACATTCCTCAACCCAACTTTGCCGCCCCCCTTCACCATGAGTCTATAAACCTGGTAAAGTAAAATTTTTAACGCCTTCGGGTATCCACGTGACCAAAAAAACCCACAAAATAATTCTTTCAATCCCCATTGTCTGTATTTCGGTCTCTCCGCGATTACATATTCACCAAAATTTCCCATATCGAAGGATATACTATATAATAAAAAAAAAACAATCTTTATACTATACACGATGAAGATTAATTACTCGTTTTTTGTTTTTATCTGGTGATATACATTCTCCATATCCTGTGAGGAAAAACTAAAAAAAAAAATCCCCCAACCAGCTGGTTTATGTTTTATGGGTTCAAGGACTCGTGTTTCGCTCTCGCCGGTAAGGTTTATGTATTCGTCGGAGATTATAAGTGCGTGATAAATCGTTTCTATTCAATAAAAAAAAATAATTTAAAAAATTATATAAAAATTAAATAATCGTTCAGGACTTTGAAGTGCCTCATTGAATGCTTCAAAAATTAGCCTTTATAACCCCCAACAAAAAGAATAAAAAAATAATTAGTTTAAGTTAAAATTTATAAAAAGAAAAAAAAAATATCAGTGAAGTGAATTTCCATGGTCTGTAAGTGATAAAAGAAAATTAAATTTATTTTAGTGAAAGTGAAATTCTTATAAAATTTAAATTTAAAGTGCTAGTGCTGCTTCAGTGTCGTCACCCAAGGATAACAAAAATTAAATACAAATTTTGCTTCTCTCTTCTGCAAAACAATTTATGTAAGTTCCACCACATGTTGTTATCCTTAAAGCTTATGTTTATGTATCCTAGCTATACAATCTTTTTGTGTCACAATTTTTTTTTATTTTACTCTTTAAACATAACTACATATATACCTTCCATATACCATCTACCTACCTACCTGAAAGCATCGCGTTTCCCTCTCATTACAAATGAGCCACATTCAGGAGCTTTCTACATTCTGTGTCCTTACATAGCACCCTCTTTAGTTGTCTTGTTCTTCTTTGAGCCACTAGATGATGATTATGATAATAATAATAATATCATCCTTATCCAGGAATTATCCTTATTTGTAAAGGAATTTTTTTTTGCTTGAATTGCGTGCTACATTTGCACAGACATCGTTATAGCTAACTCCACCCGCCCCATTCTTCTTCTTTTGATACCAAAAAAAAAAGGAATCATATAATATTGACGCGCCGCGCGAAAATGCAAGTTTGTGCACAGAATACGCTAATACTCAGTCACCCACTCACAAATACCAAGTCAAAGTTATCGTTCTCTCTCCTGCTGTACACCGTTGAGCATCCGGAATACAGGGTGACCCATTGGCGCCCTAATAAAAATCACCCCACCAAAGATAGGAGGTGAGAGAATGCGAGAAAGAGACAGATCGAGAGTGACATGGAAGGAAAGCCGATAACTTGTTGATTCTCTTTGCTTGTATGTGAGTGAGTGGTGAGTGGATTTTCTGCAAATTAAAGTATCTACAGGTAAACTCCAAATTTAAACAAAAAAAAAGAAATGCACCTAATGAACTATTTAGTGCAATTTTTTTTCGTGCAAGATTTTGCTTTTGCTGATTTCATAAGGACTCAAGCCAGTTCATCTACCTCTTGAAAATGTACACAGGCATTATCTTGGTTTTATGCAAGGTGATAATGTTTTTTTTATTTTTTATGTTCTCTCTCTTTCTTTCTCTCTGGGCATCTTACAATGGGGTTGGTCACTGTTAATACATGAAAATTATGATGTCTGCAGCTGGGTTATAGTGGATTGACCTTGAGTGTAACCTTTTTATTTTGCTTTTGTTGGTTGGGGTTGTGACATGAGTAATGTTCAAATGGTATTGTATCGTTTGATCCTTTGGGTAAATAAATATCTTTGTTTAAATTGATTTTCTTTTAATTTCAATATCGCCTTGGGACAAGCGATTTGTTGTTCGAAATGATTTAATGTTTTTTTTTGATTCTCTGCCAAAAAGGGACCAAATATTTTTTAATATTTGTACAGAATCAAGTTTCGCTAAATACATTCAATTTTTATAAATATATCTGCATTTAATGAGTTTACTTAGAGCTGGAGTTCCTTTTGGTATTTTAAAGTAAACCAAAATCAAAGAAATAAAAAAAGGAATATTATTTTGAAAATAAGTTTTATAGATATATTACAAATTTCAATAGTTTGATTACAAAAGACAAGATTAAGATTTCATTTCAACATCAAAATTTAATCCGCAGTGGTATATTCCTTCTATAGGGAAACAATCATTTGAAAGCAGCAGTCAGAAGTCTTCAAAGTATTCAAACTATTTATTTACTTACTAACCCGCGAAGACCCGTCTGACACAAGGCAGCTTTCCGATATAGGGCACGGTTCTTCAAATACTCCAGACCATGCGACGACGGCTTGTCCTTTGAGAAGGAGGATTAGTCTTTCTTGACTTCCTGAACATGGGAGCTGGGATTCGAAGATCCTCTTGGCTGAAGCACTATTATACATTCACTTCATGTGGCCGATCCACATTTTGTAACAGCTTATATGGTTCGAAGGTATATCTACCACTCAATAGCTTTTCTTGCTCTTTTGCATCTCTTTTTCTTCTTGCCGATCACCTCTTGGTAGCGTATAGCCAAACTGAGATGAGAAGGGTTTTGTAGAGCATACATTGTGTAATAAGTTTGTTTGGCAAATTCAAAGTGGCGACACACAATGTTTTCATAGGCTGTAAAGCTATACAGGGCAATGGCTGAATTCGGGATCCTGCCATTATTGATCCATCTGTGCAGCGTGAGAATACTAACTAGCACTAACTAACAACTAGGCAGTAGCTCATCTTTATTTGCGCCACTTGTAAGCATTTTTATTGATGGGATAATCTTATCAGTCCTGTGTGGCGAGGCGAGGCGGAATCTTAATTGACTCGACATAGGTTTTCGTCTTGCTCTCTCTCACTACATGGCGCAAAACAATTGCTGAAAATGCTGCCTCTTTTTATTTCCTGCTCATCAGTGGATCAATCTATCTCAAAAAAGATAGATTAGGTCCTTGACAGCTTTAAATTAGTGAGCAACACTTTTTTTACGCTTCAAATGGCCTAAAAACCACAATATGGGTATAATAAAAAATAATCAATTCTTTTTTTATTGCTTATATTTTTTTTGTTTTTATTTGACCAGAAGAAAAATTAATTAACCAACATCACATTTTGAAAATCACCATAAACAAACAAAATTGCTTTAAGCAATTCCTCAAATGGATTTAATTTTTTTTTTAATTTTCCTCCTCCACTGAATCAGCAACATTATTGGAGTACTTATGTTTACAAAAAGGAGTTCTTAAGACACGCCACTGGGATTTGAACCTTTTAGTATAGATTGCCCGTACGAAAGTCTGCAATATTTCAAGCATGTGGTGCTGGGCTCGATTCGCTCGTTAAAGCAATTTTAAACCTTTTCTCCGCAAAGTCGCTCCACTAAGGGTATATATCAAGAACTCTCTGGCAGGCGCCTGAGGTTTAAGTTTAAGTATAACTTTGAGGTGTGTAGCAGTAGAGTAAATTTAAAAAAATTTATAAAAAAAAATATTTTTTGATAAAAATTTTAAATTTTAAAAAATAAAAAAAAAATTGACAAAAAAAAACATTTCTTCACAAAAATTTACAGAACATTACAGAAATCTTTACATCTTAGAATAAGTCATTTTAAGCAGACAATTTTAGCTTAGTGCGCATAATGGAAAACCGATGCATCGCGCGTAACCTTAAACGGGGAGAAATGTTAAAGCTTCTGGGTGGAAAATAATGAGCTCCGCATTTAATAATTTTCTTTAGCTATCAGTTCCTTGTAAAATTTTTTATTTATTTTTGTTCAGGGGTTCATATGAATTATTAGAGTTGCAATTGAGATTGAATTCTTGAAAGCATTGGATCTTCTTAAAGCTGCAATTTGGGAAGAATTGAACGATTTCTTTAGGAGTTTTAATTTGTATTTAACTATGTCGATTTGAATGCTACCGCCTATATGATTGCATATATATGGAATGTTTTACCCCTAATAGGATAAAGAGTATGAAACCAAAACGATGACGCGTGGTGTGACTCAAGCTATAGATCTTATAAGGCCAATAACCTTTTTGAGAAAAAGCGAAAAAGGTTAAAACGAGCCAGAAATGTCTGTAATGCCCATTTATATAATGGCCAAATTCTTTAGCGATTTAAAGTCCTCGCCTCATCTGTTCTCGACCATCATTTACAATCTGAATATGTTACCCCTTAGAATTAAACAAATGTGTCTGCTGCTCACTTTGCAGCTAGCTTAGCGCTCCCAGATTGTGCTCTTTCTACCCCTGTACTCGAGAGCGATGAAAATGGGACCAATTTATTTTTGCACTCGATTCGGAAGTTCGTCAGTTGAGATGAGAAGATGTGTTTTTCACTGCCTTACGAAATCACTGTGTTAGCTATTATCTCTGTCCTTTTCTCCTGGTCTCTTCCTGAATTTGGCCAACAGGTCATAAAAAAAGGCGAATCTTCCTTCCATTTTCACTTACGACTACTAACCAATTACACAAACGTTCCTTCCCGCCATCAAAGCGCTGAACAGGCACCAGATTATGAAATATCTTGAGTCTTTTTTGGTGTCGGTCATAAAGTCCATCATATCTAACCAAAAGATGCAATCAATCTATTCACCATGGTGGTGAAAGTATGGACGTTGCGCTTGATATTTTAAAGGCAAAGACAGAGTTTGGTATCAATCTCCTTTGTCGACCACACATCCAATAGGGATCGTTACCTTTCGGACTGTTCAATTCAAGTTGTTTTGGATGGATTCATGTTTGAAATTCACACAAAAGGCACGCCCCAAGGCTATTTCAAATCCAATCGATTTCTTTGCCGATAACAATACGCTCAGCTTTACATATTCGTTTCCTGATCAACGACCCTCATCTTCGGGCGTTGAACTGGAACGGCAACCTATGTTAAGTTCATTAAGATCTCGATAGCATTCTTGAGTGGGGTAACACCAATAGAGTGGAATTTAATGCTTTCAAAACACAATTCTGTCTTCTGTCATTTAAGCGAAACCCTAATTATCTTCTATTATCCATGAATGCCACTTGCATCGCTGAAACCGAACGACTTTCCATTCTCGGTATGTGTGTTAATGACAACCTTCGTTGGAATGACCATTTATTCTATGTCGCCAAGAACGCTGCAAAATGTCTATATTTCCTTAAGCGGTGCAATAAATACCTCTCTCTTTTTAATCGAAATGCAATTTATAATGTATTTATTTGTGGGTCCAGTGGCTTAGTGGTTAAGTGAATTGGACTACTAAGCGTGAGGTCGCTGGTTCAATAAACTGTACCACCTGAAAGTTTTTATTCGCTCCCCACCTCTTGCGAACGTCTAAAAAACATTCAAGAGTTAGAACTATCATGAGAAGCTTCTCAAAAAAAAATTTATCTTCGCACACACAGTGGTTGGAGAAGGTAGGCTTTGGGGCCGTTTGCATCGACATCTCCTCTCACTCTCTACTGCCAGTACTGTTCACCTTTTTACATTATGAGGGTATCCAAATCCCTTTAGTTCTGGTTTATAATAAAAACAAGAAAAACAAACTCGCCTCTTGGGATAAACTACGCAGACATTCTTCCATACAATTGACGACTGTTCCAAAAACAATCGACAATTTGTTTTGAAATTCAAATTATGAAACAAAAATGCAGATCATGAGTTTATGGTTTCGGTCGATATGTGATTTCGCCAATAAATTATTCTCAAATTCAGATTTAAAATTCATCTGCTGTTTCCATGCCAAGTAAGGATGAATAACTAATAACCAACTACCATCTCCCATTCTATTTGAGGAAAATTATGGAATAGGATCAAAGAATACACTTACGCAATGAACGAACAGTAAAAAACTCAGATATGAACTCAATTTCAGTTCTCCACTTAAAAGTTTCAATCAGTTCATTAGTCAATCGACCCATCAACCCACCCATCTATCAAAGTATTGAAATGTCAATTACATTTTTGAACAAGTTTCAGTCCTTTCATCAACAACACTGAACAGGTTGAGCAAATCAATTTTTAATAAATTAATTAGCACAAAACACTGCTTATCGAAGGAGTGTAGAACGAACCGAACGTGCCCCTAGTTAGTTAGTTTTGAAAATTGTCATTCATTGACATCATATAACGCACTTCCATGCGTAGCTAGTAGGTAGCTGGGCTTGTGGCGCGTAGAAAAACACACACACTTTGATCAGGAGGCAGAGTCTGTACTTTAAACGAATTCCCCCATGAACAATTTTGAAAATTAATGCAGCACAACATCGACAAAGTCAAATCTCCTATGATTATCGCAAAATTCTATTGTTATATCCTTCATATGCACAATCATTTGCGCCTGTTGAACATGAGGTACAATGTTGTATTGTATGAGAGGATATCCGGTAAAACTAATACTTTGAACATTTTGACAAGTTAACAATATGTTGCTGTGCAATGTAGCTACTGCTGTTGCGCTTCGGTATATTCGAATTGCATTGTTTAGATGAAGCAGAACCAGAAGCACAGCATAACACTGGGAAGTATGTCAACAATAAATTTGTAAGCACCCTCGTAGCCCCCCCTTCTGGCACCTGACTCAACTATAATGATTTCACCTAAATGCATAACCTTGTTCAGGTAATACTGTTTACAGTGTACGCAGAGTAGTAACTGAGAGTTGGCAGTAAGTATCTAGGAGTGATGTTTGCTTTATCCTGGAATAATATGCGAATGGCTTAGGGAAAAGTCAATTCGTGGCATGTTCTGGGATTTGTTAATGAGGAAAGGTAATTAAACTAATTTTAAAAGTTAGTTGTCGATTTGTAATTACGTCGTAGGCGGTGGGTTTATTTAATTTTAAGGTGCAATTTGGGAGGTGCAGGTTGGTCAACCTATTTACTAATGAATACTTTTTTTTATTATAAGATTACTAATTTTAGTCACGCAGGATGAACCTTAAAAAACGCGGTTAACAAATATTGACCTAACGTAGACTACCTGATATTGAAGGTCAGAATCATATCCTCTCCATTTTCGTGTCTCGTGGCTTCAGCTAAAAAGTCATTTGGAAAGTACTTAGTATCTGAACATGCTTTACTACAGCCCAGTGTCTGAGTAGGGCAGGAAATGTATTGGTAGATCTACCCCAGTCCATTTCCAAGATTTGGTCGGACGAAAGTATGCCATCTTAGTAGGTATGAAAAAGCTTTTATAGTACGCTAGGTAGCTTTGGTAGCTCAAACTTTGTAAATTTGTCCGAGAGTTGAACGAATTTGTACTCTATTTTATACACTATACCTTTTCCGTACGATGTCCTTTCAAAGTGTTTAACACTGTCTTCACAATGGAAATGTTCTTGAACAGTTTCGAAAGAGAAACCAATATCACGGACTGTGCCGTGATTGTAACTTTGTCGGGAGGTAACTGTAGGTAACTGTGCAACTTTTATAAGTGATTGTATCTAATAAGTTACAATTGTAACCAATTTCCCATCCCTGACAAAAACACATTAAAAAATAGAACAAGTCATTCATTACTTAAAATTCTAGATGTTGCCATCAATACCATCGATCTAAAATGTCGTGCTAATGACTGAAAAAAGGACTCTTTTTTTTTGCAGAAATCTTCAAGCTGAATTTGCGCTGACAAAGGATCAGTCTAAAATTTAGTCTGAATATTTTATTTTGTTTAAAAAAATTTACTTGAGATTAAGTTTAATTTCGTGTTGTTCTAATAGTTGAATATCTGTTTTTAAGAAAAAATAAAGTTTTAAGAAGTTTGTATTAAATTCCTTATTCTTTGATTTACAAACCCTAAAACACCCCAGTCCATGTGGACTTAGCCAACTGCTATTTGAGGCGCCTCATATCTCTCTTCTATCGCTGTTTATTGACATTCAAAGAAAATTGGGGAATAAAAAACCCAAAACAAAACTATAAACAAAGTTAAGCCCTCATATTCATCAGATTTTATTACGTAGTCCTCGTTTCATCCTCAGGAATTGTCATAAACTTTAATCTCAACCCAGTTAAACGAAAGTAATAGAAAAGGCACCCTCATAAGAATTATTGTGAAAATGAAAATTGTGACATTACCGCTTTGAAGATTATTATAAAAGCTTCTCCCCAGCATCTTCTGTGGACCTATTAATTTTTTGAAAGAAAAATCTCAACACATACAAACACTCACCTATTCTCAAATAGATATCCCCTTTTTTGGAGACAGAATCAATATAAACAAATCAATATAAATGCATGACATACACACACAAGAATATTTCGATAATTTGTATCCTTCGAGTGTTTAAAAGCGATGAGACCGACGAAGAGCACAACTACCTATTTGAAACTACTTTGAATTCGTAAGACGTAATCAGACGTAGCACATTACGTATTTATTTAGTAGAAGCAACACGTTTCTGGCATTTTGCAGCTTCGCAAACACATTATTAGATTTTGGGTGAATTTGTCATCTAAATCATCGTTCGCTTGCATATAATTTAAGGATCTGAAGGTGAGTGAGCACTTGATGCTATTATTCTCGTCCATCTAGAAGGCTAGTCACACATTATCTATGATCTTGGTTAGATGGGAACGCCGCTTCCCACAAAACACACTGATAGGTTGAGCAAACAGATAAAGGAGATATGGGTGTATTATTATTAATGGCAACTACGTAGCTCGGGGGCGTATGCGTAATATTTTGAAAGCATCCATCCTAATTCAGTGGATTGTTTATGCTGCAGTAAATATTCGGATTATTTATGTGATTTTCAAATTTGCGCATAGATCGCTGTTATTGAATGAACAAATAGCTATATAAAAAGCAGACTTCAATGTGTGGATTATTAGTGAATACAATGACAATGAATTTGTAATGAGTTTAATTGTTACGAAGAGAACAAAAGTGATTTTAATGCCGTTTAACTGCAATTTAATTGAATTTCTCATTTAAATTGATGACCCGCCCCCGAACGCGCTGCGTCGCATTGCATCGCACCGTGAATGAGATGATAATTTGGAAATTGAAAATTGAATATTCCCATGTAAATGATTCGTCGATATAAATATAAATGATTTAAGTACAATATTCGGAAGTCACGTTGGGTGTCTGAGCGGGCATTAGTATTATTTTTGCGGTAGGGCGGGAATAATCTATTTTATTATTAAAAAAAATTCATCTAAATTTTAATTGAGAGATATTATTTTTAGATTCATAAAGCCAGGACTCAATTGAAAATTACTTTTAGATAGAGCCGATTAAAATTGTAAATTGTTTTTATAAATATTGTTTCCATTCAGTCTGCTTTAGTAAATAGTTATCTGTTTTTGAATAGTCCACTGAACTTGGCATGATGTGTGCAACAACAGCAGGGCGAATTTTGTTCTTTTAATGAAAATTGTAGGGACTAAATCCTTACAATAAAGTCGACGAAGATATCATCGCGTTTTTATGTGAAATTGTGAGTTGGGTATTTTGAAATTAAAAAAATAAACTTTATCAATAAAAAGTAATATAATTTTATTTTTTCGTTGTTCTATTGTTTTGGAGAAGAATGGGTTGCACATCCATAAAATTGGCTGATTCACTTTTATTATGATAAAATTTATTCTGTAAATAATTAAAATTCGAATTTTTGAAAAATATTTTACTTAAACTGATAAAATCCACATTTTTTGCCATTTTATAGCCATCCGAGGCCTTCACATCTGTCGAATGAAGAAACACACGACTAGAAAATGTCAAACAATCAAACTCGATAACGAGTATCGATAACTGAGGCAGTTATGCCAAACTGAGATAATTCAGTGAGGTATTGCTCGTTAACTCATGCGGTAATTCGTCCCCTCGTGTATAGAGAATGATTTGGAGCTTATTTTGAGTAAATGCAAAGTTTTCTACGTATCCAGATCATCTACCCCACTGATTATTCCTACGCTGCCAACGATGTTATATTTAAGGACGTCAATGTATTTTTTGACACGCATTTAAATTTCAACTTGCACATCGTTCGCATAGTGGATAAGTCTTATTTGCTATTGGCAAATATTGAAATTTAATTCTGAAGAATTTCGCAACCCATTTGTTCTAAAGACGATCTACATACTCCTCTTTAATACAATCTAGATTAGAATACTGCTGTTTAATCATGGACCTTGTAATGAGGTTCATTCTCATCGAATGGATGGCTTACAGAAATCGTTTATCCGCCTTGCGCTCTGCAGATTTTACTGAGGTTCTGAGCTACCACCATACAAATTAAATTGTAAATATAATTTAATTAATAATCTGTTAAGGGTTTTGTATCTGGAAAATAGACAATTAATAAAAAATATGAACATAAAGTGTTAAGTAGTGACTCAATGACACTAAACGATGAATCTGCATCTGAAACATAGGACGCAACAAACAGCGCATCTGCTGAGAAAAAAGCCAAGATGGTGGTAAAACTGGTGGATTATTAATTGCAAAAGATGGAACATTAAATACCACCAAACCGGCAATGCCGACATTCAGCTCATAGCATCATCAGACCAGAGACGAGTAAATGAAGTAATGTTGTCACCCGAAAAAAAAAACAACCTGACTACTCTATTAAGTTAGGAAGCAGTAGAAACTATAGTAAAAAACACTTACAGTGAACAATAAATGAAAGACTATGAGAAAAAAGCCCCACTTCACAGAAATTTTCGAGTTTTTTTTCCATTTAAATTTTTAATTTTTAGTTTGGGGTCATTGTTCGTGGGGCTAATGTAGAAAAATGAAAGATTCCCTATTGTTGATGACATTGGTAGTTGAAAACATCGTGTGTGGCTTTCGTCGAATTATGACATTTGTCTATGACATGTGTATACCCTTACCTATAATCCGGGCAAAGCTAGATTGTCCCCAAAAACTCTTTTTTTGAAAGAACTCGAGTACCAAAAAACCGGGTTATACCTCTCTGTGTACTTCAATTTAGATGTACATCAAAAGTGATACTATGTAAATGCTGCTAAAGGCAAAATTAAGGAAAAATCCTGTGCGATCTGTGCGTACCATCTCACGACGCCATCAGGATTGCGCCGCAGGGCTCCAGGAAAAAAAAGTTGTAAGGAACTTTAATGAATTTACTAGACTTCATTGAATTTGACTCTACGAGTTCGTAATGTAGTGTCATCACTGCATGGGAACAAAAAGCCTTAGTTCGGTACAGCCAGCTGTTGACTGCGAATGTGGCATAAACATGCGTTACCAATATGGTCACAGTTTAAATAATTTTTAACGATGACTGTTTACAAAATTACGAAATAGTTTCCATGTTCGAGTTAGGTAGGTTGGTTGTTGGATGCCCTGGTGGCCATGTAGACCAGCAATTGGATCCATTGTGTCCATATGGGTATGTTTGCTCGGACCTAAAAACACCTAAAAAAGACAAAAACGAAAACTGCTGGATTAGGTTCAAAGTGTCTCTCTTAAAACCAATCCAATTTCTACACAAATCTGAGAATTATTTTAGCGCGACTTTGCCCACATCCTCCAGCTCATCATAGAAGGTTCTGCTAAGAGTCGTTAGCCTTATGCTATTTAAGGCTTAAATGTGTGAGTTAGACTGTTCAAAATAGAGCGAAATTGCTCTGTGAAATTTTCGCAATATAAAACAATAAATCCCTTTTTGGATCTAATTTGACGCCTATAACCAATTCTGTGACTTATGTAGGTTCACTAAGAATATTTCCTGTACCAAAACAGTCACATCCATATACTACTCTGCTAACACAATGACAAACACTAAAAATATTTTCCAAACTGTCACTGTCACCCAAACATATTTTTTAAATAAAGCAACTCTCTCCAGTGTTTGCAGTAATTTGCGACGCAGTTGTAGCTACTCGAAATCCATCCTGCGACTAATTACACAAATATGCTCCAGCTCCCCAAATATCAATCTTGCATAAAATAATGTCAACTACGTTGTGCAACCTTTCGTCAAACAAAAGCTTCACGAAAATTACACAACTAACTACGTACTTTTATCAAATCATTATGATCCAGGTAGGTACCTGCTGCACACTCACTTACCCTCCGATCGACTAGCAAATGTTTATCAAAATAAAAAAAAAATATAAGCAAATAAATTGACTAAATGAATTGCGTGTCATTAAGATGGCAGACTAGTTAGCTGTCCTAAAAAAAAAAACAGCAAAAAAAAAAAAAAAACAACAACACCCAATTGCAATTTTGCACTAAATGAAAACAACTGATAGTTCGCACACAATCCCAGCAGCAGCAACGAGTGAGCCCAATGTATAGTGTAATTCGATGACCCAACGGGCTAACAACAAACTCATCCTGTTCCCGATTGCAACTCATTTTGAATGCATTTATTCCAAAAGGACCATAAAAACAGCGGCAATACCAACCGTCACCAACGAATTACAGAGCAACACCGCACAAATAGCATCAACTTATATGCGACTGTTTCCATCCCAACCCTTGCCATTGGCATAGTTGGACGTATGTATGTATGTATGTGTGATTGTTGGCAGAGATTGCACATAGGCTAGAGCATTAATTAATTTTCATCACTCCAAACTTGTTGGCCATAAAAAGCCAACAAACGTATAGAAGTACCTACTCCTTCATTTTATGTGTCCCACCAAAAAACCAAACACTCACACCTCTGCTTTTGCTATATAAATAATATTATGCTGAGCGCGCTTTGCAAAATGACACACATGTGTGCGATGCAATGCGATGATGGTGAGGGTGAGGGTGGCAGTGGTGATGGCTTTAGTGCAATATTCGCTCTGGAGACCGGTTGAGCTCGTATTTTGCATGCCGAATGTTATCACTCTCACGAGGATATACCCTTGTAAGGAGGTTTGGGTGCAGTTCTGTTCTGTTTTCTTTAATTTTTGGTTGCATTTAAGAAAAAAACAAAATAAATTCACATTCTGCACTTACGAGTGTTTGCACTCATTAAGGACTTTTCATATTTTTCTGACCCGGCATTTAATTCATATGACCATTTTGAATCCTTGAAACAATTTTTCTCTCTGCTGCTATTTGCAGTTACTTTTATATATAAAAGAGTAAATTTTACTTTCGTTTTGCGGTTGAAAGTTAGCATCAAGTTGCTCGGTTGCCAAAGTCAACTGGGCTGGTTGAGTTGGTTTTTTTTTTTTTTTAAATTTCTAAAGGATCTTGGTTCTTTCTGAAGAATAAATAGCCTTTATATAAACAAACCAATTTTTTCCCATTTAGTATTTATTTTGTTCAGGGGTTTTTTTTGGTATACAAATTGCATTTTAACTGTTTGCCTATTATGGTAAAGCGGAATAAAGCGAGTTTGTAATATAAATTGTTTTTATTTTGCATTTTACTGTATTTTTCAACTGTTAGAAGGATGTAGGATAAGGATCAATCTCAGATGGAGGTTGGAGGAGAACAATTTTTTTTGAGGGCTGTGGATGGGTGAACAATTCTCATACCCAGATTCGTATTAGAAAGTTTAAAGAAACTCTCTGCGACATCATACATCGAGGTCTGAGGGTAAATCAGGAACGGTGCCTTTTGGCTGCACTGAACATCAATCCGGCTAAAAGTACGATAGTGCCATTCACAAGGAAAATGATCCGATTGTCGGGCACGACACTAATACCGGTCAATGAGGTGAAGTACTTGGGACAACATCTGGACAGTGAACTCCTCTGAAAGGAACACATAGAGGGAACCACCAGAAAGGCAACCCGCGCTCTTATGATATGCAAGAGTATAGTGGGAAAGTTATGGGATTGCAGCCCCAATATTCTACGATGGATGTACATAGCGATTGTGAGAACAATGATCACATATGGTGCTGTAGCAAAATAAGTGGTAAAAATAAACAGGTCTCATCACAACGAGAGAAGTGAAAAGATTGGGGTTCCTATGCATTACCGGCGCAATGCGTACATGCCCAACCGCTGAGCATTAGGAAATACAACTTTGAAAAGAATTTCTTTACAAAGCTCAGCAACAAGAAAAAATGGAGCGATGAATCCGCAATCTATGCACTGAGCGACCATACGATAAAGTGGTATACAGACCAGGTTTGGGGCAAGATCGAAACATTACCAATCCATGGGAAAGAGTACCAACTTCTTTCAAGCAGAAATATGCGCCGTAGAATGATGTGTTCGAATCAATCTCGAAAAGAATTACAGAAACTGTAACGTAGCAAAAGTGTCAGATAGTCCAGCAGCTATCATAGCACTCCACTTATTTGGCCATAAAATCCAAACTTCTCCTTTAAATGCAACAAATTGGGCAAGAAAAATATAGTATCTGTCCGCTGGATACCAGGCCTTGAAGTGCGAAAAAGAGGCAATGAAACGATACATTTTAAGTGTCTTCAAAGGCTATAATTATCGAGATCACTCTGGTTAGAATGATCAGAGAGTTAGTCAGAGTCGGTTCTGACTGAATGTAGTTTTAAATACACGCTTGCTTATGGAAAATGACTGAGAAGATCAATTTTCTACTTTTTCATCCGTCGTCGTTCATACATTAACAAATTTAAGTTCATACATGCTCATAATTTAGGCTCACGCATTCTAAAATTGAGGTAATCATATTCATTTGTGGAAAAATTGAGAACAGTTGCACCACCATTGAGAGCTGGCACTGCGACTAGTAGAAACTTTAACTTATAAATCTTTTACTTTCTGCGAGACAAAAGTAGTACCATCATAATGAAAATTGTTTTTCCAACTGTAGCTGTACCCATTGGAGCGCCATAGACAATTTTTTAGAGAATGATTGAGTCTCGACGTATTCTATGGCCAAATAAGTGGACGTTAAGATTGTAGTTGACGTAATTCACGGGACGTATTCAATGAGTTGGGGCCTTAAGGCTTCGAGCACAACAAACCGAGAAAGCGACCTGCATAAGTATACAGTTTTATCGCTTTGTCGCTTCCTTTGCACGCCACCTAAGAATTAATATATTATGTTCGGAATCATAAGCAATCCCAAGATCATCTCTCAACGCTTTAATTTATCCCGCAAATAGTTGCGCTAATAAATTATGTATAAAGATTAAAAATAAAATAGGACCAAAGACTGTTTCTTGGGGCACACCTACTATATGAATGCACTTCGACCTGCATAAATAGTTTTTTTCGGATTTTCTCCTATCCGAAAGAGCGCCCAAACGCAACTGCTGGCCCGTTATATTTACAAGCACGCAGACACCTTAAATTAATGAACTTAGGTTTTCCGTCCTTCAAATTAAAATGAGATGATGAAGAGTTAAGATGTTTGAAGACCGAATCTTATGTTCACAAGACATGACTACCGATGTACGTAGACCCCAACCTAGATTCAAGTCCTGGTCATCGAAGATCTCATACCTACTACCGTAAACAGTACTTCTGTATTAACCATTACTTACTTTTACTTTCTGAGTTCTGCTATTTTAGTAAGAGTCAAGCCTTTTAAAAATAAAGACGAGGTATCAGTGTTCATAATATCAAATATAAGATCTTTCCTGCTGTTTCGTGTGAAGGTCTAAAGCCCTTAGTCAACAAAATAATTGGTTCACTAGTTGGTTGCATTATACCAGGAAAGTCCACCATCGATCAAATGTTCACACTACGACAGATTTTAGAAAAGACCTAGGAGCTTTAAAAGGATACCCACCACCTGTTCAGCGATCTTAAAGCCGGATAATGCACGATACTCCACAGAGATCGATAAAGATCTCACCGAGGCCTTTGTTGTCAACAAAAAAATGATTCGGGCAATGCGATGAGGCTTCATGCGACTTATATCACATTGTTCATAGGCACAATCTTTCAAAGCACTTTCATCCCACTTTCCCATCCCACTTCTTTGTTTATCAGGTCAAATCCGGTATTTGCATTACACTCATGTTGAATGAGCACCACCTGTCGTCCTACTCCGAGCGTCGAACTTGCCGAGTTGTAGGGGCTGAGTAGGGTCAATGATTCTCGAGAAGTTTTTCTCTTGATGAGTCCTGAAACCAAAGGACGTTCTTCCCCTGTGTCCTCCCTGTGTTTCCCCCCCCCCCTTTTTCTCTTCCTATTCTACTCCTTTCCTTTCCTTCCAGTTTTCATCCTCTTCCCTGGGCCGGACGATGGTGTCATACGACCCGTGCCGAGCGTCAACCTGGCTGGGGGCCCAGTCAAATAGCCCAGTCGCTAACGGAGTGTCCGGATACCTGGCGCCCTCCGGATTTTGCTAGCCTTGTCTGTATATTGCGGATCTCTGTACAGATCGACCTCCTTTCTCCGCCACTCGTGGGTCCTAACATGAATAACAATAACAAAAACAACCAAAAAAAACCGAATCCAATTTTTAAGACCGGTATCCCTTCCAAACCGGGCGGTAGTACGGTGATTAAACTGTCTACCGGTACAGCTCCTGCTACGCCGAGCGGTGGTACGACTGTGGCTACTCGTGGTCCACCCCGTATTGGTAACAGCAGCTATCCTCATGAGCAAAAGGAAGGTATCCTCCCTAGCAGTGGTAGGATTGTGGCACTTCATGGCCCTTCCACTGCTGGCACCAACACCCCTAGTACGTCTCGTAGTGGAAGTTCGCGACAACGCACTCCCTCGAGGTCGTACTATAAACAACGACGTGAGGCAATACGGACTCTGAAGGTCTTTGGAGCTATTCTGGAGACCAACAGAACTCCTAAACAGGTTGCCAAACTGAAATGGGCCGAAAACTTTATGACCAAGGACAAGGAGACCAGCGGTGACTTTACGTCTAAGCGCCAGAGGTCGGTGGAAGAAACCGCTCCGGTTTCAAAACGCCCCAAGGTGCATAACACCAGCACCTCCGCCGTTAAACCTCTCAGGTCCTTCAGCGATGTCCTCAAAGACAAAATAGTGGTTGCTGTCATTGATCGTAGCGACATAGACGGCACGATATCTCCCGAACGGTGGCAAACGGTCAAGCTGAAGCTCTTAAGTAGCTTTCTACCCTTCATCAGGGCAACCCCCGGACCGCCACCGAATACTCAAGATGCTGGTTGGCATCAAGGACACGTCAAGCTAATCGCTTGCGCGGACACAAGATCTGTCGATCTCTACAAGTCGGCTGTAAGCAGTCTAGGAGAGGTTTGGCCGGGTGCTAAGCTCGAAGTCGTAGCAAAGGAGAACATCCCTAGCAGACCTAGGACTCGCACCTGGATCCCCATCGAACCACCATCCGCGGATGAAGTCCTGGAAGTCATCCAGCGCTGCAATCCCTCATTACCCACCCATGACTGGAAGGTCGCTAAGCTGGAAGAGCAAAGGGGTGCCTATAGATCTGCTATTATAGTAATCAACCAGGAATCCCTTGCTCCTTTGGCGCAGACCAACGGCATGATAAGTTTTGGTTGGGAGAAAATTACTCTGCGCGTCTACAAAAAGGATGAGTTAGAGACTGGCAAACTGCCTCCTCACCCCTTAGACTCCGATTCCGCAGCCCCTGACCCGGGTACATCGGTATCCTTTCCTCACATGGAAGACGATGTCTCCGCAGACCAGGCGACCCCAACCAGGCCCACTGCCTCTATTACTGACACGTTGTCGGACATGGAGACGGAGGACTGCCTAAACAAGGTTCTTCTTCTTAGTGAGGATGAACTTCTTGGTTCATCTTCGGAATCAGAGGGCCTAGATAAAACCGTGGTGGAGGTAATTCTGCCTAATTGTAGCAATTGATGCTGCAGTTAGTACAGATAAACCTCCAACACTCCAAAAAGGCTTCGGCCTCCTTGCTTCTCCGTCTTTCTCAAGATAGAGAAGATATCGTCCTGATCCAAGAACCATGGATTGTCAACAACCTGGTTTGCGGACTCAGGACTCCGGGATACTACGCACTTTATGTATCAGACAAAGGTAACCCTAGATCCTGCATATTAGTGAAAAGTAGTCTTAATGTATTTTTACTACCTAATTTCAGCGGACGAGACATAACCACAGCGAGGCTAGAGACGGCCAAAGGCACGTACTGGCTGACTTCGGCCTATCTCGCCCATGATATCGTGGGAGATCTCCCAGGTAAGACCCTGGAGGATCTTGTAAAAGAAGCTGAAAAACACAACACTGGACTCATAATTGGATGTGATGCCAACGCTCACCATTCAGTATGGGGCAGTTCCGATACAAACTACAGAGGTGAGTCACTTTTTGATTATATTTTACACACAAATCTCATTGTTTGCAACAGAGGTAGTGAACCTACTTTTATAACCAGAAGTCGACAAGAGGTCTTAGACATAACTCTCGTCTCTGATTTCATCATTGAATTGATTGGTAATTGGAAAGTCTCGTCTGATCACTCGTTTTCGGACCACAGGTACATTCAATTCAGTCTAAATGATGACCCTCCCCGCCAATCAACCTTCCGGAACTACCGCAAGACAAATTGGCTCCTGTACAGAGATTCACTATGGCATTCAGTGAGCTCTATGCTATTATGTCCCCCTCATGACACCAACGAGCTTGATAATAAAGTCAGGGAACTCACTATGGCTCTAAATAAAGCATTGTCCTCCTCATGTCCTCTCACTAGACCGAGAGGCAAGCGTAAGCCGCATTGGTGGACATCGGAATTGAGCCCACTTAAGAATGTCTGCAGGAAACTGTTCAATAAAGCCAAGGCCACACGAACAGATTCTGACTGGGATGCCTACAAAGTATCCCTCAAATCCTATAAAAAAGTACTGAGGAAGGCCAAAAGATTATCGTGGCGACTCTTCTGTAGCAAAATAGAGGATACCTCCGAAGGTTCTAGGCTAAGGAAAATCCTCTCTACAAATCCAACGATGCCCAGCTGTCTCAAAAAATCGGATGGCTCTTGGACTACGTCTAGCGAGGAATCGCTTAATCTGCTATTAGATACCCACTTCCCAGGCAGCTCCCATGTTATAAGTAGTACGAACCCAAACAGGGCAAGGACTCACATAACCAACATTAACGATCTAATCACCAGGGATAGGCTACTTTGGGCGCTACACAGCTTCAAACCATATAAATCGGCGGGACCAGACGGCATTATACCAGCCGAATTACAAAAAACATCAGATATTATTCTTCCGGTGTTGGAGTTAATTCTGAAAAGTTGTATTGAACTGGTCCACATTCCGCTGTTATGGAGAGAAGTGAAAGTGGTTTTCATACCCAAAGCTGGCAAATATTCCCATGTCACTCCGAAAGATCTCAGACCCATCAGTCTATCATCATTTCTCCTAAAAACTCTAGAAAGATTGATAGATATCCATATTCGTACCAACATTGACAAAAGGCTGCTGTCTACCTCCCAACATGCCTATTGCAAAGGCAGATCTGTAGAAACAGCCCTACACTCGTTAGTACGTTCAATTGAATATTCCCTTCACCATAAGGAGTATACAATGGTAACCTTCCTCGATATAGAAGGCGCCTTTAACAACGTCAATACATCCGCGATCTCAACTGCACTGTCGGATCTAAAAGTGGATAACACACTTAGCGAGTTCATTAATCAACTACTAACCAGTAGGATTATTAACTCAAAGCTGGGTATGACCTCCGCCAGAAGATCTGTCAGCAGGGGAACCCCGCAAGGAGGAGTCCTATCCCCACTTCTTTGGAATCTTGTGGTGAACAAACTGCTTGTTATCCTGGAAGGAGAGGGCTGCAAAGTGATTGCCTATGCAGATGACGTTGCTATTGCCGTATCGGGGAAGCACCTTAACACCTTAAAAGAACTCCTACAAAATGCTCTTAACAAGCTAATAAGATGGGCTGACAGTTGTGGTTTAGGCGTCAATCCCCACAAAACCGAACTTGTCCTCTTTACTAGGAAATACAAAATCCCACGAGTCGACCCCCCTTCAATCAGGGGTACCAGCTTAGTCTTCTCTGACGAGGCCAAATACCTAGGTCTCATCCTGGATAGGAAGCTCAACTGGAAATCTAATATACAAGAAAGAGTCCGGAAAGCTACGGTGGCACTCTTTTCTTGCAAGAAAGCTATTGGAAACAAGTGGGGACTACAACCCCGAATTGCTCATTGGCTATATATCTCGGTTGTAAGACCGATACTAACGTATGGAACAATTGTCTGGTGGACTGCCTTAGAGAAAGCGATAAATCGCGATAAACTAGGCAGAGTCCAGAGATCAGCATGTTTATGCATAGGCGGAGCGCTTCGCACCACTCCCTCAGCTGCACTCGACATTCTGTTCCATTTGATACCCCTTGACATCTTTAGCAGACAGACGGCTGCTACCACGGCCACTCGCCTCAAAGCAACTTCTCAATGGGCCGATAGTGAAATCGGCCACTCTGCAATTCTGAACATACTCAGAATCCCTTCTAGGAATATAGACTACACCACACCCCAACTGCTGTTCGACAAAAACTTCCAGATATCCATCCCCCCTAGATCCTTTTGGGAGGATGCCTTGCCGGAAGAAGAATCAATCCATTTTTACACGGACGGTTCAAAAACAAATGATGGAGTGGGTGGAGGTGTCTTTTCAGACAGGCTCCATCTCAGTCTCTCCTTCCGTCTTCCTAATCATTGTAGTGTTTTCCAGGCGGAAGTTATGGCGATAAAGGAAGTCTTGTCCTGGCTAAGAAAGAATGTGGTATCCGTAAAGGATATTCGAATCTTTTCGGACAGTCAGGCCGCCATCAAGTGTCTGGACTCTGTCTCTATTAACTCTTTAGTAGCCCTAGATTGCCGTTCATCTCTAAAGGAGATGGCTGAGCAGTTCAACATTCACCTTTGTTGGGTGCCGGGGCATAGGGACATTCCGGGTAACTGCAAGGCCGACGAACTCGCCAAACTTGGAACTACCCTCTCAATCTTGCCTGAAAAGGGCTCCTTAGGCACACCAGTTTCCACGTGCAAGCTCTTGTTTAAACTGGATGCATTAGAAAAAACTAATCACAGATGGACAAATGGTACTACTTGTCTGACAACGAAGCAGATTTGGCCTAGGCTGGATCTAAGACGCTCAAGGAGCTTGATTACCCTTAATCGATCGCACATTGGTGCTACAATTGGTGTCATAACTGGACACTGTTTGTTAGGCAGGCATGCAGCAAGGCTTGGTGCCTATTCCAACGACTTCTGTAGGAGCTGTTTGGATGAGGAGGAGGAGGAGACTACTCTACACCTTCTCTGCGCATGCCCTGCTCTCTCTCGAAAGCGAAACCTCCATATGGGGGCCTTATTCTATAATGATCTTAATGACCTAAACTCAACCGACCCAAAATGTCTCTCACGCTTTATTAGCTCCTCAAAATGGTTCAACGTGTAGGCAGAAACTTCAGATCCACGTGGTATCACAATGGACCTATATTGGTCTAAGTGAGTCAGACTTCTATCTGACTACCACTTCAACCTAACCTAACCACCTGTCGTCAGCACAATCAGTTTACCTCTTACCAACTTACCTCGGCTCTTGCCATGAATATTGCGTCCATTCGAAATGGAAACTGCTCTAAAGCTTCCCTTATACTGGCCTCAATTCAAGTGTAATAAAATAAATATTTCAGCACAAATAAAAAATCTCCACACTAAAGTGTTTCATAAAGAGAATTCTTTATTTCTGTTTGGACTGTATTTAAAATTTTAAACAAGCATGTACGTAGGTACGATGCATCCGAACTACCTCGCGATCGATTTTTTACGTTGCTCCCACCCCATCCGCGTCATAATAACATAAGGGTTGTTACACTGCAGCAGCAGAAGCAGCAGCAGTTTAAACGATTACTGCTTACGAGAGCGCGAATTAATGACTTTACATGGTAACCATGAGTATGCAACTAATTGCATGAGGATTTTAATTTTCCATAATTTATTACCTAGTAATACTTAATCCTTCACAGAAAGATGCACAGATAAGAAAGGAGAATCAAAAAAAAAAGTAACAAAAACTCACATAATCTAAACGAACAATGGCCAAAAGGACTTTGCATGAATTATGCGTCGACAAGATGCGATAGAGGCAGACTATCCCTTCCCATCTTGTTCTAGCACAAAGACCTTCGCTTCGAGAAATGTGCTTATGTGCACATTAATGACGAGGACAACGGTGTATAGAGCCTCTTTTCTCTCTATCTTCTGCCGCACCGGCTGCCCACCTACTACATAAGGTCTTTAGAAAATATTCTTAAAATTCAATTAAGGATATTCTATTGTTCATCAATCCCTGGGTTTGGCGTTTCCTATGCACAGCACACGATGAACAAGAGCACCACACTGTCCCTGAGCTCTGGCTGGAGGTTCCTTCTCGTGTCCACACTTTTAAATTCATCTTCTTTCATTCTGATCGTTTTCGTTGTTGTTGTTGGTGGTCTTACTGTTGTCAAGTGGATATCTCCTTCTGGTGTTAGTGGTCCTGATGGTGGGTAGCTACAACCTTTAAGGAGTCGCAACTACTTAAAAATAATAATCAAAAGCAAAACTCTGCCATTCAGAATTGGCGAGCCAGCAAGCCAGAGAGAGGGAGTTTGACAAAGAAAGAGACCAACGCGCGCAAATGAGGAGATAGATAAAATATACTTTGATATATTTTCTAATTAGATATTCTCTTATTATTATCCTTTCAGCATACTCGTTATAAATTTGCAGTTTGCGCACATAGAGCATGGGTGTATGTTAATGTGCAGGCAATGGGAGAAGCGATCAAAGGGAATATTCTCAAGATGCGAGTACACTTCGTTGACTTGACTCATTACAAAGATGAGTAGTTACAAGGACTCGCCCCTGTCTGTGTAACATTTTGTTGAAAATAATTTCTTTGTGACAATTTAATGACGTTGTTGCATTTTCGAGTAGGTACCTTCTCGATCTTAGAGGGCTCAATATGAGTTCAAGTAATGGAAGTTAATTAGTGTCAAGTGTACTTGAGAAGGGGATTAGCATTCATTGTTTATTTTGAGGTTATGTTAGTTTGAAGGTGGTGTTCAGAGTTGTTCGTTTACTTCTAATCTGTTGGAGTGGGGGTATGTTTTTGTGGAAATTAAAACTGCGATTAGCTTCGGAACACATGCGAATAAAGTTTAATAAGATTTTCACGCACATTTAGAGTTTCATTTGTCGTTCCATTGCCACTCACGTCGCTTATTGAAAGGTGAAAGTTTTTTTGGGGAGCGCTTTTTAACGAAATATAAATATATTTTTCTGAAGTTTTCACTTCATTAAACTTGAGATTTATATTAAAAATTCTAGATAATAGTATCGGATTTGTACTCATTTCTATGGCTTTCCTAAGCGAGCGAGCTCAATTTATGCTCAATTTGGAAGCTTTGTATTTTCTTTTAGTTTAGTAATTCACGCAACTAAGACAGCCGAGAAGGCACTTCAGTGATAAGGTGTGCAGCGCTCACTACATGAGTACCTAAAGCTGTAATCGTGGTTCGATCAATGGCAGAACATTCACAGTGACCATGCTCCATTGTGTCTCCACCTTGTCCACTGCCTAGGCCTCGCAGATCTATATGCTTTATAAAAACGTGCTGGTCCTTAAGAATGCCTACTAGGTGGCCATAGTCTTTTCTCGCTGCAGCAGACTTCCCCCAGACGTCTGGTAGAACTAGTTTAGTCTACAGCCTGTAAAATCGTGCCATCACAAGTTTGTCCACGACCTCATATCCGATGATTCCAATATGAATCCGAAATTTAAAGAGTGCTCAAATTTGTAAAATAATTGAGCAAGGCCTTAAGTACAGCTTGGCTGTCACTACACAACCACTTCGACCCCTCCACCTGTTCCTCTCAAGATAATCCACAGGAAGACGTTTTGAATACAGAGTGATATATGCCTCGTGAGGAGAAGGGCAAAAGTCGTCACATTCCATGAGAGCATCAACACATGAACCCTGACAGGAACCGTCGGCTCAGATCCTGATAGAAATTCCATAAGGAGTTTTTTGAAATTAGGACTACTACCACTACCACTTGACATGCATGATCTAAGGGAGCTTGCTATCGAATATTACTCAAAGATATTTAAATTCCATTGATAGCAGCAATTTGACACCTTTCAGTGCTAGTTGAGACAAAAGTCAAAATTATTCACCCAGAACCCTTTTCTAGTACATAAGCCATCGGGCATGTTCAACGTCGCCTATGATATCCTAAGGCTTACTGCACTACAGCAAGGTGCTTTTTTATAAAGGTCACCACGTAGTAAGTTTAGAGCTATGCTGCTCACTTCGACCGGGCTTAATCGAAGTTTCTATAACTGCTTTTCTTTACACTCTACACAGGCAAAAAAGCTAGGGATCCATAGGAGTAGGGTATGACATACCACAGCTGTGTACATTTATAGAACCATTTAAGGTTGAAGTTCTTACTTTTTGGTGAAGGTAAGGCCACAGGCTTAGTTAGCTATACTTGCTATGGTTGCTGTATCGTTTGCCTAGTAGTTGATAACACATTAATAATGTTAACCATGCCTATAGATATTGGAAGTCAGTTTTATTAGTTCAAAAGTCCCCCCTCTGATTCAATAAATTAATTCAATATTCCTTGCCCTTGAAAATAAAACTAATATTTGTTTTGTCCAACTGGAACGTATACCTCTAAATAAAGGTTACATTATACAACGACACCCAAGGCGTTCTGTCAGCCACATCGCATAGCTTCCGGATTCATCGCGAATTTTCTGTCTCATGTGCTTAAACTCTTCCCTTTTTCTCATACTCTGTTCTTCCAAAGGAAATTTCCTTTTTGGCCAGCTAGCACGTGACTGCAAGTTCTGCAAAAATTCTGGTTTAATTTATTTATTCTTCCCTGGCGAGTATTGAGATTTCATAACTCTCTTGAATATTATTCGCTGGGATTAGCGAATAGGGATCCATCCTTTGCTAAGATTATACAATTTTCAAAAAAATTCATGACTTCCACACTCTATTATAAAGCCGAAATTTAGTAGCACCATCATTGAAAACTAAGACGATTAAAGTACCAGTGTAAGGAAAAAGGTTAAGTCATCGGTAGATTAGGCTAAGTCCCTAAGCAGGGGTCGACTTCCACCTACCAGGAACTCTCTATCACACCGAACAAGGATGATAAAGCGAAGAAATCTAAACCTAAACCAAATTTCCATAAATGATGATCTCATAGAGTACCCCGAAGATGTCGTATATCTGGGAGTTATCTTGCATAAAAGACTGAATTAGAACTCATAACTGAACAACAGAATTCAAAAAGCATCGAAAACTTTTTGGTCCTGCCGCCGCATGTATGGACAAACCTGGGGTACTTCCCTAAAGATCACTCACTGGATTTATACATATAATAACATACATAGCGAACAAAGAGATACTATGCTTTAAAGACACGGTTTCTCTACTTAAATCACAAACAGAGAAGCATGGGTTGGCAACAACCCACATAATTGCCAAAGCGGCCTGATATGGTATACGGATGGTGCTAAAATGACCCGAGCCTTTTTTTTTCAATAAACAAATCAGCTTTTAATCTAGTATTTAAAACCGGAAACACAACATGTGCATTTTCTATTGGGAAAGCATCGCAGGTCTTAGAGAGACCAAAAAGGTTATACAGCCCTTCAGAAATGGGCCAAGAGATGCCAAGAAGATACTTAATCTATCCTGGCATGATATAAATGAATAATCTTATTAAATATCTAACCGGCCATCACAGATTAAGATATCACCTCCACAAACTAAAAATAGTCGACGGTTCGTAGAGGCGCTACTTTCCTAAGCAATATTTCTGACATTTAGCACAAAAGATCTTTTAAGTCGAAGTGCAGTCGCCATCGTATCGATGAGTCAGAAGCTTAAACAAAAAATATTAATTATGGAGTCTCAAATATCACTAAAGGTAGACAAATCACTGTCTTTCAAGCACAGATCTTTGTGATCGCGACTTCTGCGAAGGTGCTACCAGGATGCTATTAAAGCCTGCTCTGCTGCTACGCTCACCTCAAAAATTGTGGGAGAGGCCATAAGAAATCTGAACAGGTTGGGTAGATTCAATTTTGCTACTCTTACCTTGGTTCCCGGTCACACTGGCAAGAAGAGTCATAAAAGAGCTGACGCTTTTAGTACGTCACTCAGTACTACAGGTCTCCATATTACGCCGAATAAAAGCTTCGACTTTCTTTGGAATTGAATCAACACCGCCCGACCCTGGTTCGACTTCCAAAATTCATAGGTACTTGCATAACCAGCACAACTTTTTTCGAAAAAAAAAATTGCATTCCAAATCATTTAAAACAGGATCTTCAGCGCATAAAACCATTGTTTCAACTATTTCTCCATCATAGCCCTCCCCCGAAACATGTAGTACCGCTCAAATCATTTCCTTGATCTCTTCGCCTTTAACTACGACATTACCGGCAGACTCAAAGCCCATTCTCCAAGTCATAAAATATCTGCCCAAATATAAATGGAATAATATATATATAAATGGTACTTTCCTCCTTAGAATTTAGACATCACTTGGGAGAACATTGGCTTTTGGGTGCCCTTAAAATTGTGTACCCTGACTTCTGAGGCGTATATAAAAAAAACACATACACACACTATCCTACTACCTGCCGACCTACCATTTATGTCTCTCGACGGAGCACAAATAAATAAAAGAAAAAAAAATGAATGCCTTCACTTTTCTACCTTTTCCCAGCGAGAGAAGTTTTAAAAAAAAAATAAAAACAAAAAATAAACTAAAACCTGTCCAACCTGTGAACATTTTTTTGGCAACCCTTTCCGCAAATGTATGTTAAAGTTGTCTGGCAAAAGTTTACCTTTTTTCCCTTCATTCCTGCTGTCTCTTCAATAGTCACAGAGCCCGCTACTGCTTACCTGCTAACTGTAAGTTCTGACTCGACCTTTAAACTTTTCCCTCTTCAATACACACAGACACACACAAACTTAGTTCCTTAAACGACGACCACATACCGCCACGCTAGAGCAACTACCATAGGACTCTGCAACGTCCTCGCCTTTTTACTAGATATAGAAAGCTGGAAAATTTTACATCTTCTGATTTCTCGATAAGTTGTGTGCCTTTTTTGTGTGTGGTGCGCTACTGCTGAGGGTTGGTGTGAAAGGTGTGGAAATAAATTTCATCTTCTGAAGTTCTTCTATACAATAGCGGTGGTGGCCCGGCCTTAGGGGATGCTATCCCCAAAATATTGTGTGTGTGTGTGCACACGTTGTTGGGATGGTTTGGGATGTTTCAGATGTACCGTTATAAAGGGACCACCAACCCAATTCACCTGAGAAACAGTTACAATTTTTTAATGGAAATATTTCTTCTAAACTTGTGAGCAGGGAAGGGGCTTACTTGTTCATGGTCGTCGTGGCATGGTAGTGGGTTAAGATTTTACAGATTTTTTTTTTGTGAGACTTGTACCATGCTAGGAATATATAAGATTTAGGTTAATTTATGAGGTTAAGTTGTTTCCATGCTGCGCTAAATATCCATTGAAAATTATAAGCAAGAGATGTTGTGACTGCAGCTGAGGTGAAGGACTCGAAGCTTGACTTACTGCAAAAGTGGGTTTCTTCCGCCATCAAGCAATCCTCCCCCATTACTTTGCCGGATGAGATTGTTCATCATCAGTGTTTCCTTGAAAGTTGGTCTTGATTGGATATTGTAACACCATTTCTAATTATGGCAAAGTGAATTTGCCCTTGTTAGTACCTAGGCGTTGTGCAGAGGTGTGATGCTACATTAGATTTAATTGGTGACCGTTTGAAGAAATAGTGCAATCAAAATAAGGAATTGTAGTTATAAGTGTTTCTCTAGAGGCCCTTTGGACTTAATTGAATCATCGTATTTGTACATTAAAAATTGTACCTTCGAGTTTAAAGCAGTTACCCTAAATGGGTTTAAGGCCTATTTAGAGGCCTTATAGGCCTAAAGTAGCGAACCTCTTCCGATGTGATGATTGTCGACGGTAATATAATTCCATAGTGCTGTTAGTGCAGCAAATCAATCATGGCAAGCTAGGGCATCTTTTTGGCACTGAACATCCTCTTGTTTACAACTTCCCCTCGTAGACGTATTTTCTTTTAGCTACTAGAAGGTCTATTAAGAGGGATCAGTCCTGCTACAATAAGGACGTCGGCTAACGACAACGTTCGATGGGAGTTTGCTCACACCGACTAATGTCCAAGATTTGGTTGGAAGAATATTTGCCTCATGAGCCCCTGCATCGTTTGTCCGTTTCACAAGGAAGGCGACCCTCTAACCTGCGCGAAATTTAGAGTTATCAGTCTCATAAACATCGCGTATAAGATCCTATGAGTGCGGTTTTAGGACCGGTAAGACCGCAGTTGCGACCGAACCTGGACATTGACCTGGTAAGAAAGCTGCGCCTTGGCGTTTGAGTTGGCTGGGGCATTTAAACGATAATTTGCGACTCTAATCCGGCGGAACAACATAGAAAGGGAAGGCCTCACCATAGGTGGGGCGAATAAATGGAACGGATATCAACCAAATTGTAGTGTACAACTGGAGGATATTAGCCAAAAAGCGCACAATTTGGAGAGGCCTATTAATTGAGCCTAGGGTCCGTCCATTCACCCCGTTTACCGTCACAGCAAAGAAGGCGGAGGCACATTACATTTTGAGTTTATGTTTTTTTTGTTGTTGTTAAATTCTTATGTCATCGCGTTCCACAAAGTCTGGAGCACCAGATCCCTGTCCGGTTTTGGAGCCATCCGTGTCTGACCGAAGCCACTCCGTTACCTGTGGAAAGTTCACGTGGTAGCTTTTTCGCAAAAGGATTTCTGGTGTCATTGCATCAGATGGCATATCAATAAGAGAGGGGTCATAGGATAATTCTCGAGCAAGTTCTTCAAAACTCCAGGGCGCATGACGTGTCCGCGAAAGCCTGTTCCACCAAACAACCAAAGCCTATGAGAGGAGTGGTCTAATCATGCCCGTATAGATTCAAGGGACAAAGAAGTCGACAATGCTTTATCGGTTAGTTTCCGATTCAACACGTTTAGACCATAGAATTTTTTTATCGAGGATTACACCCAGATATTTGACTTCATCGGAAAGGGATGGTGACCCCTTTAAGCACGAGAAGGGGCAGACCAGTGACGGTTCTCCTTGTCGTAAAGAGAACAACCGTGGTTTTAAGAGGATTCACTAAAAGCCCATTACTAGTGCACCAAGCATCGATCAAATCCAGGGATCTCTGCGCTTGAGAGCAGACAGCCCCTAGATTTGAACCGACCGAAAAAACGGCGACATAATCCGAATAACCTTGAGTGTAGTTTCCAGGAAGATTGAGAGCCGTAAGCAAAAAGTCTACCACCATACACCATAAGAGGGGAGATAGAACACCACCTTGAGGGCAGCCAGCTTTAAACCACAACACCAACGTTTCATCTACACCATGCTGTAAAGGACCCTCCAGAACCCGTAAAAAGCCAAAGCCAATCATTGTTCCTATGCAAGCGCGAAAGATAGGCCAGCTTAAGAACTCCTTAATCTAACAAATGCAACAGCATCAGTAATTGGGCTCAGATTGATGCGAAACCGGGACCAAGCGGACCATTAGTGGTGCAGTCAAGTGGGAGAGTTATAATCCCTGTAATTCTCATAATATTCTTCAAATTCTCTTCAATAATCGGAATGAAAAATAAATTTCCAAATAAAAGTCTTGCCTACTTTGGACCAAAAATTAGCACTATAACTGAAAACGTTAAAATCTAGTGATGCTTCATTCTCCATATTGCTTGAAGAGAGTACTAACCGGACACAGCATGAATTTACAATTAAGTTGGAAAGTCGAAGAATAAATTTAAGTGATACAAATCGGCTACTGTATCACTATAAGCATAGTTGAAATATAAATTTGTAAATAACTTTTGCAGAAGTTGCAGAGCTAAAGAAGAATTTTAAGTGGTCGAACATCGCGTATGCCACTGCTCAGCTGTTCAGAGTATACCAGAGTCTGAGATCCAAAGTGATATTGCACACTCTACATCTCTCCTAATTTTACCTATTCCGTCAGTATACGTTTGATACTAAATGTATTTTTCCACTGACTTTCCTATCGATTTTCGAAATATGAATCCCCCTGATAATGATTGAGATGTTAGTGTAGCGTTTCTGCTCTCTAACCTTCGAAGCGGTTAGTTTTACACCTTTTCGTACTCCCAAATGATGAGCAATACCAAAAGTTAATTTATCCAAAACCAAACACACAGCTGTCTCTATAATAAAAACTTCATTCCGTAAAGCCCATCTGTCAATGAGCAACTATTGACATTTACACAAAACTTGGTGGATCAAATGGTGATGGTGACAGGGTTTTGTGATGGCTCTCCAGATTGTTTCACTCCCCCAGACCGCAGTTCTCCTTACCCACGTTGGTTTAATTAAAATGTAAACTTATCGGGTTGCCTAATCGTCCAGTCATTAATCGAATGCATAAATGATGTCACTTAAGCCGAAAACCACCCATTGCTGCCCCAAATCCCACCGCCCAACCAGCATTTAGTCATTGACCCACAACAAGAAAGCAGCCTATGAAATGTCCTTCAATCAATAAATCCTCATCATACAAAACATGACCGCACAACTCATGTTTGTGTATGTGCACACATTTTATGCGTGTGTAGGCTAGGGATGCAGAGCCAAAACCCTTTATGAGAGTTTGCTTAGTGAGCGCAAATACGATTACAATAATTAAACCATGGTCAGTCCAATTAATATACACCAACCGCAAACGTTAAGCCCCACTCCCGGTTTTCTCACAGACCCATTGTGATGATTCACATCTCTCCAAGATGACAATGTACATATCGCTGAGCCGAAAATATTTACCCAGCAAATATCTATATACAGATGGAGAGATATCGAGAGATATCCCTAGGAGACGGGGTTTCTTAATTTATTTACATCGAAACGGGAGTGTGGGTTTAGCTTCTGCAGACAAACACCATTCTCGACCACACACCATGATCACTGTACGTACTTAGTTTATTTTGAGCAATTTATATTGCATGGGGCTTCGGGCCATAAGCTATTCAATAATGTAGAATTATCCATCTTCGGACAAAGGTGAGTGGTGCCGCCCCCACCCACCCACCCGCATGCCTAACTCATTTCAAAGTCTGAGTCTGAGCCGGCCCTTTATTACGTTCCTTATACGAGACTGCGGTGGATTTTCCACTTCAACCACGGGTCAGTGTTATAGGTAGCTATTGAGAGCGTGCATCTCTGGATAAGGCAACGAAGAAAAGGACATTGTTCTATTCCTTCTTCCTTTTATTTTTTCACCTTCCACTTGGTCGCAGATTTACAATGAAAATTCGACCGGCGACGATGACTATGGCGAAAGCTTACAAGGATCTTAACAGCATGTTACTGCAGATAGGCTCAGCAGGACGATATGTGAATATATGGGTTTTTCTTTTTGTCTGTGGGAGGCGGGGAGGAGCTTAGTTGAGGGAAGTAAAGAAATGGACGCGGTTGGTGCTTTTGTCCGAGCATCCTTTGTTCGCTTTGTTGCTTTGTTCCCCGTTAGACGGGAAACATTTATTGGTTGTGTTCAACATGAAAAGTTATACGAGAGGTGTTTGGATTTTTGAAGTGCCATCGAAGGCAGGTGTGATCATTTTGCAACATATTGCAGAATTTGTATGAATGGACTTAAGATGGTGTCGAACTGGACTCGGGAAACAAGGGAGTGGGAGTTTTATTATGATATTTTATGGAGTATCTGTTTCATTAGAGAAGAATGTGGATAGTTTTGGAAATGGAAACAAATGCTTTTTGATCTGGCGTTGGAAGATGGACTCCAGACAACTTTTCATTGCGCTAAATGGGGGACAAAACTAGGTGCAAATTGTGTTCTTACTTGTTTTGCCGGACTACAGCGCCATTTAACAGCGATAAGTCATATCCAGAAGTCCAATTCAGCCAGCATCAAGTGCTGAGGAGCAATGGTATCGATGCCAAGAGGCCATCAGATGTGTCGCTAATGATGTGCTAGGCTTCACCCGACCACCACAACGAAACCATTGGTTCGATGAAGAGTGCCGGCAAGCACATGCAGCAAGGCAACTCGCCTACAAAGCGAAGTGGTAGAGAAGGACGAGTGCGGCTCTCAAAAGGAAGATCACGAGATGTATCCGATCGAGAAAATAGAGAAGTGCTATTCCAGAAATAATGCTCCAAAGTTCTACCAACAGATAAAAAGAATGTGTGACGCCAACAAGACCCGAACATAGGCCTGTAGAGATGAGCAAGGGAGTCTCGTAGTAGAATCACAGTCGGTATTGAAGATATGGAAAAATCACTTCAGCAGACAGTTAGACGGCGAAGACGACCAAAATTCCGCCTTCAGGCAGAACGAACTATTCAATTCGGACGATGAAATCCAAGATTGCCTTCCACCCGACCAAAATGAAGTGAGGATAGCAATATCTAAACTCAAGTCCAAAAAGGCTGCTGGACCGGGAGATAGCATGGTGGAGAGCATACACCAACTCATCTCCAAGATCTGGTCGGAAGAAAGTATGCCTGTTGAATGGAACCTCAGCATTGTTTGTCCGGTACGCAAGAAGGGAGACCCTCTAAAGTGCGCCAACTAGGGATATATCAGTCTGCTTAACATCGCGTGCAAAATCCTGTTTGCCGTACCGTGAGTACGCCTGAAACCATATGTCAACGAACTGATTGTACGCTATCAGTGCGATTTTAGGCCAGGAAAGTCCACAACCGATCAAATATTCCCACTACGGCAGATCCTGGAGAAAACTCAAGAACTCACCATCTGTTTATCAAGTTTAAGGCAGCATATGACAGCATATACAGAGCCGAGCTTTACAGAGCCATGTCTAGTTTTGGCATCCTTGCTAAACTCATCAGATTATGCAGAATGACAAAAGAGAACTCTCGCTGCTCCATCAATCTCACCGAGACCTTTGACGTCAGAAAAGGACTTAGGCAAGCTGATGATCACGTAAGTTGTGCGAAACTCAGAAGTCAATTCCAGAGGCACAATCTTCCACAAGTCTGTTCAATTACTTGCAGACGCAGATGACATTGACATAAGTGGTAGAACAAAACGTGCTGTCACTGGTGCGTTTTCTCGTATAGAAACAGAAGCGGCTAAAATGGGTTTGGCGGTTAACGAGGGCAAAACCAAATATATGCTCTCGACCAGAAGGGACATAAAGATAGACAGGTATAACATCGATATAGTAAAGGACTTTATCTACCTTGGTCCCGCTATTAACTCTGTAAATAACATCACGGCAGAGATCAGGCGAAGAATTACACTTGCAAATCACTGTTCCTTGGGCCTAAGAAGGCAACGGAAAAGTAAGGCCTTGTCGAGAAACTCTAAAGAGACTCTTTATAAAATCCTTATCATCCCAGTACTGCTATACTATGCAGATGCATGGACATTAGCGAAGGCGGGTGGAGATATCCTTGGGCGTTTTGAACGCAAAATTCTTCGTGTGAATTTCGGTCTTATTTGCGTTGATGGGATCTGGGGAAGGTGGTATAACTCTACGAGCTGTAGAGGGACATTAACCTGGTCAAAAAGTGGATCATCCGTCTGAGATGGCTAGGACATGTAGAGCGTATGAACAACAATTCTCCGGCCTGAAGAGTATTCGAGTCCAACCCAGAAGGACAACGCAGCAGAGGAAGACCTTGCCTTAGGTGGCAGGCACTAGAGGAAGGGGACCTCAATCCACTTGCAGTGCGAAACTGGAGGCAGTTACCCAAAGACCGAGCTAACTGGAGAGGCATACTGGTTGAGGCCCAGGTCCACCCCGGACTGAAGCGCCATCTAAGCAAGTAAGTAAGTCACTTTTACTTGCTGAGAAGCTATTTTCTTTGAGACGAATATTTAGAGACACACTTGCTGGGAAAGCAGTAAAGTGGGAGATGTACCTATATTCAAAAAATATCTGAAGCTAAATGGAAAGACACTAGTTAGAAAAAACCAGACATTAAAAAAACTAATGGCAATCGCTTTTAATTCATGAAAAAGGATCCTTCTTCCCACATATCGTGTACCAATTTTTTTTTTGTTCCCTTCGCATAAAATCATCAGAGAGATATCTGCTAGTGAAGCACGCTTTTATTGTGTTATTAATGATTCTCGAGAGGCAATCCATCAAATATCAAATGTCTGGAGGGAAATAAACAAAAAACACACCGGGAAGATGCATTTAGATAACCGATTTTTTCTTTGCCATTGTTGTTGGGTTGTTTTTTTTGCATCTTAAAGAAAGTGGATGCGAAAGATGTATTTAATGGAGATTGATTTCGAAGGAAATGAACTTGTCTCTCTTTTTTTTGGACTTGTTTTAATGAAAATTTTACTTAAGTGCAGATAATTGTTAGATATCGGATACTTAATATGCAGTAGGAATTCTATCTTTGTTTCATGTTGAAGTGTTTCTAAAGGTAAATGTTTAATAAGTGTATACCAAAATACAAAAAATGCATGTTTATATGTGCAGAAAGTGTTTGTTAATAGAAAACAAATAAACCGGTTGCAAAATTTGAGCGGCGAATGAGACTTTCAGTTGCGCATCAGCCATACGATTTGCCTGATGGACCGCCACTAGCCCTCTTGGTACAACTTTTATCGTTAATGGACAAGAACTATTAGATATTGCTCTCTCCCAAAATTCACTGTGTCAAAGTCAATGGAAAGATTCTTCAGCAGGATAATGCTTTAACCAAAAAACATTCAAAGACGGAAGAGAAGAAGCCATCAAACCCCTACAGAAATAATGCATAACACCAGTAAAACCAACAAAAACTTACTAAGAAAGAAGAAGAATCTATACTTAGGAGAATTTCCTACCAGAGAATCGGCCGGCTTTACGAATTAGCTGCACAGGAATTAACTTCCTTTTCTATTAATTTCCTAATGAAGGAACATCTAACAATAAAAACTTTTTAATTAAAGAAGTCCGAACGCAATAAGAGATATTTGCCTGTCTAAGCTGGAAGTAAGTCCAAACATTTAGCAGTTAATTTATCAAAAATGAGTAGACATGAATCTTGCGAGATTTCGGGAAAATAAATAAGGGAAAATAATAAAGGGAATTCCGAAAAAAATTACTATTTTTATATGATGTTAACTTCAATTGCTTTTAAATTTTTTTTTCAAAAAAAAGGTTTATTTTAATTTTAAATAAAAATAAGTTTTCTCCAAAATGGCAACAGCGATTTTGATAAATTTTTGTATTTTTAACAATTATGTAAAAAGTGTCCAATTTGCAATATTATCTACATTAAAATTGAAAAATTAATTTTTCAAAACCTAATAGGTGATTTAAATAAATTTGGTATGTGATCAAATATTACATTTTTTTTAGGCGATTGAAAACTGCACATCATGTAGCGAGAAGGTTTCGTATGAAGCGGTCGTGCACTTTACTTAACATCAGAGCGTCAGTTTTTATGCACTCCACATGGTTGTGGAACTCTTTTTCCTACTCTATTCGAAATTTAACCAAAACAACTAAACTTCAAAATTATTTAAAAATGTATCCCTTGATCCTTGAATCCTTCAATCCTTGAATTTTTAAATATGCATTCATTTGCATCCAACAACTAATATGCGAACGAAATTTTGTATATAGTGTCTTTAAAAATACGAAATTAAATATTGACTGGGAACGTTACAAAATTTGTCAGAATAATGTTGTTAAAAAAAAAAGGAATGCCAAAAAACAATTCTATTGCACTCATCTAGATGCTTCTAAAAACTCCACTAAAATATTATGGAGCAATTTAAAAAAGATAGGCGCTTTCGGTAAACCGAATTTAGGAGATATTAATGATCTTACTTTCGCAAACAGTTTAAACAAATTTTTTGTCGCGTCAAACTTTTCGAATTCTTTAGAAAATAAGAGCGACCTCGAAAATTTAAATGGATCATTCTCATTTAATTGTGTTACGATAAACGAAAGTTTTGCTTCGCTCTGCTCAATTACATCAAATGCTGTCGCTCTAGATGATATATCACCGAAAGTTATTAAATTATTTCTTCCAGTAATCATTCCAAGTATAAATAATATTTATAATGATTGTATAACACAGTCCTACTTTCCTAACGTCTGGAAGATTTCTAAGGTTATTCCCTTACCGAAGAAAGCTGGAAAAAACGATCTTTCAAATTACCGACCCATAAGCATTTTACCATTTCTTTCCAAAGGACTGGAAAAGTTGATGTTCAATCAGTTAACGCAGTTTCTGGAATCTTACAATTTATTATTGCCACTGCAGTCAGGATTTCGTAAAAAGCATAGTTGTGTATCAGCAATTTTGAAAGTTCACGATGATATTCGAATTGCTATGGATGAAGATAAGGTAACAATCCTAAATTTACTTGACTTTTCCAACGCGTTTGGCTCTGTTGACCACTCTATTCTTCTTAAAAAATTAAAGACTCAGTTTGACTTTTCTTCATTTGCGATCAAAATGATTAATAGCTTTCTGCGCAATCGCAAGCAAGCAGTTGCTGCTGGTCGTTTGGTATCTGAGATTGTTGAACTTAAAACTGGTGTTGCCCAGGGTTCACTATTAGGTCCATTACTTTTTAGCATATTTATCAATGACATTGTGAATGTAGTACAAAATAGTTCATATCATCTCTATGCGGATGACCTACAACTTTATTTTTCATTTCCGCTGGGCCTTCTTGAAGATGCAATCGTTATGATTAATGATGATCTGTGTAGTATATATAATTGGACTATACAGAACAAATTAACTCTTAACCCAAAAAAGTCGCAAAGTATAATAATTTACAAGAAGTGTCTTGACGAATCTTATTTTCCTAAAATAATTTTAAATAAACATGTGGTCCCCTACAGTGTGACTGTCAATAATTTAGGCTTTGTTTTCAACAAAACGCTAACATGGGACGATCATGTAAATAAGGTGATTGGTGGAATTTATGGTGGTCTAAGACGTTTGTGGAAAATATCTTTGTATCTGCCAAAATCTACAAGATTGACTCTGATTTAAACACTCATATCGCCAATTATAACTTACGGTGCTCCAGTGTACGGTGGAATGGACTCAATAAGCTAACAAAAATTAAATGTAGCATTTAAATCTTGCAGTTGGTTTGTTCATCCCTTAAAAAGGTTCGATCATGTATCAAATTTATCTAACTGTATTTTTGGCATTTCCTTAATATCTCATTTCGTTGTCGAAATGTGCAAGTTTCTTTTTAAGTTAATACACAATCGAACTCCAACTTATCTATTCGAAAAGATACATTTTTCCTATCATCAAGAACCAGATTTTGGAACAAATTACCAACTCAAATTAAAAAAATACCAAATTTAAATGAATTTGTAAGTTCTTTAAAAACCCATCTACAGAACCCAGATATCGCTTTGCATTTTCACTCCATTTGTATTAATTAATTTTATGAATAATATTATACTATTTTTTGAATTACTTTTAATTTAAATACTTTTCTTGTTAACCTTCTCTCTTTTTAACGGATAAGATATGTTAAGATTTATTTTTGTATATTTTAAGAGCTATCAATGAGACTCCTATCTCAAAGCTCTCTCTGAACAAATAAATGAAATGAAATGAAATTTTATCCATAATTTTGTGAAAATAATAATGTGGGTGTAGGAGCTTAGTGCATAAGTAAAGGGTGATTTTTCAGCTGGTTTGGTTTTGGCAACACTGGTTTTGACAGCTGACGTGTGTTTAGTACCTTGTGTCACTGTCAAACAGCTTCAGTTTGGTTTGCAATTTAACCATGGATCGTCTTACAAATGAACAACGCTTGCAAATTATTGAATTTTACTATCAAAATTCGTGCTCGGTTTGAAATGTTCATCGCGCGCTGCTTCCATTTTATGATCGGCATTCTCGACCTTCTGAGCAGTCTATTCGGAAGATTGTGACCAAATTTCGCACCAAATTTACTTTGTTGGACATTAAACCACCAACACGTTTACGTACTGTGCGTATTGAAGAAAATATTGCGGCCGTATCAGCTAGTGTGACAGAAGACCGCGAAATGTCGATTCGGCGCCGTTCCCAGCAGTTAGGCCTTTGTTACAGCACTACGTGGAAAATTTTGCGGAAGGATTTGGGCGTAAAGCCTTTTAAGATACAGCTGGTGCAAGAACTAAAGCCAGCCGATCTACCACAACGCCGAATTTTTGGTGAATGGGCTCTTGGAAAGCTGGCCGAGGATCCGCTTTTTTATCGAAAAATTGTGTTCAGCGATGAGGCTCATTTTTGGTTGAATGGGTACGTAAATAAGCAAAATTGCCGCATTTGGAGTGAAGATCAGCCAGAAGCATTGCAACAGCTACCAATGCATCCCGAAAAAGCCACTGTTTGGTGCGGTTTATGGGCCGGCGGCATTATTAGGCCATATTTCTTCAAAGATGATGCGAATCGCGTTACTGTCAATGGTGAACGCTACCGAGCGATGATAACAAACTTTTTTTTGCCCGAAATGGAAGTTCTTGACTTGCATGATATGTGGTTTCAACAAGACGATGCCACATGCCACACAGCACGCGAAACAATGGCGCAATTGCGAGGCGAGTTTGGTGAACAGTTAATTTCACGTTTCGGGCCGGTCAATTGGCCGCCTAGATCGTGCGATTTGACACCATTAGATTATTTTTTGTGGGGGTATGCCAAGGCTAATGTGTATAGGGACAAGCCCGCTTCGATTGACGCACTGGAAGCCAACATCCATAATTCATTCGTGAGATACCGGCCGATATGTGTGAAAGAGTATGCCAAAATTGGACTCAGCGGATGGGCTACCTGAGACGCAGCCGCGGTCAACATTTGCATGAAATTATCTTTAAACATTAAATTGCAAGGTTCAAACTATCGATTCAAATAAATATTTCATTCATTTTTTCGAATTTTTTGTGTTTTTTTTTTAAAAAAAGTTCTAAACCTCTTAAAAAATCACCCGGTACTTTGGACCACTAAGCGAGAGGTCGCTGGTTCAAATCCCGACCTGATACCACTGAAAGTTCTTATTCGCCGCCTCACCTCTTGCGAACGCCTGTCAAACATTTAAGAGTAAGAGCTGTCACGAGAAGCTTCTCAAAAATTAATTTCCGTTCGGAATCAGAATTAAACTGTAGGTCCCTCCATTCGTGTCAAAAATATTTTTATTTCTATTTTTAACTATTTAAAGCCTTTTACTTGTTTATAGGATACTATATCTTACTATGGTATATCTATATCTTGCTTACATATTTAAATGTCACGTGATATACAATTTGCTCAGCTGCAATATAACTTAAAAGACAAAATAATTGCTAAAATTTGTTAACCTGTGTTACTAGGTCCTTTGACCTAAAAGAAAAAAAATTAACAGCCACCAAGCGTAACCTTTAACCAGCCCATCAAAGTCCTACAATCCATCGGCTATAACAACATCATCAAATTGTACGGCTAAAGTTCCAGCGGGCATTGCCATGGCCATAAAGCCCAAATCGCATCTTTTGCTAATAACTTCACAGCTCATTAGTTGCACAATTAATTAGTATTATCCTTGTTGGCTGCACACGCGATTAATTGAATATCAAATTATCTAAAATTATCTTCGATATGCGATTAAATAAATTAATATGCTGTCGACGTATCTGGCTGTATACCCACACACGTATGTAGAATATTCTGTCAATATTAACGTTGGTATTTCTTGCAACTGCTGCTGGTCCATTTGGCTGGCCCAAAATGCAATATCAAAGAGACAAACAGTCGAAAACCAAGATGATGACAGTCATTATGGAAATTGTATATCAAATATTCAAATTGGTTCTGACCAATTGTCCTTATAATGAGTGCAATTATCTTCATGAGTATATTAAATGAAATTGGATGCTGAAAGGATCCTATATAACTAACGACAACGACAACGTCGTCGTAGAAATGCGATAATAATAATCCTTGATAGAATTCAGCCAGGTGTGCTGAACATTCGTTTGTGGCCAATTAGACACCAAGCGCCTATGGGTGCAACGCGGTGTCATCAAATTCATTGAGATTATATAGTATGTTCTACACACACATGTATGTATCTAGGAATATTGTATTAATGGGTTTGATGACTCTACTTAGGCATAATAAGAGCGCCACTGTGTGCCACTGGAGAGGTGTGCTCATGCAAGGATAATGACTAAAATGTGATGTATTGCGTGGATGTGTGTGTGTTTGCCTGTGTGGAATATGTGTTGACGTCGATAATGATGATGGTAGGCTTGGCATTAAATTAATGCATTACCACTTTAGGGATAGACATTCAATTTGGATACATTTTAGTTAGATGTAGAATTTGCAGCTAAAATGTCAGCAAAAAAGTGCAAAAGATTTAAGTCCTTTTTTTTGGTCAAAATTAAGTCGAAAATTTTAAAGAATGAAGGTGACAGTTCCCTAGAAGGAAACAAATAGAGTTTTAGCTGACTAATTCGAAGGAAAAATTCAAAGTACCTCGCTGGGCGCCACTTTGTTGTTTTTTTTTAAGGCACCTACCAGTACTAAAGGGATTTCTAAATACCTTTAATCAGTTTTTTAGTGCGAAGAAAAGAGGAGAGGATTAAAGTGATGGGGAATAAACACAGCGGCGTATTGGTGTGTAGTGTTTTTCATGAATTAGGGTTTAAGAAGGCTTTAGGGTAAACTGATAAGTACAGGGTGAGTGACAAGTATTTCTTGGGTACTTTTATTGAGCACTGGCATAGTGAAATAAGTTTAATATATTCGTCATCTGCTAAGGGTATATTAATTTTGACACATAGTATGTAACACCCCTTAATATTCGTCGTAGACACATAAAATATATATATATATATTTATGATCAGGACCAAATCCTAAGACTATCTAGCAATGTCCGTCCGTCCGTCCGTCCTCAATTTTTAGGCCTTTAATATTAAGCTAAGAAGCTGAATTGGACCACATATTCCCTAGGGCTCCGAAATGGTTAAGTGTAAAAAATTGTTGAATACGCCCACTGCCACGCCCACAATTTAGAAAAACCCGTTTTAAAGCTAAAGTTAGAGAGATAGAGTTTTACAACCTTCACAAGATATGTAGGCACTGCCCTCCTTTATAAGTTTGTCATATAAAGTTTTTTGCAACGCCTACTTTTTGTGGGCGTTTTTTACTAAAATGCTGTTTTCTTCGAAGAAAGGGAAAAAAAATTTTAACAAGATATTTAGCCAACATTTTTTCCAACATATCGCCCATACAAAGTTTGTGGCAACGCCCACTTTTTGGGGGCGTTTTTTCAAAAAATCATTTTTTTTTTAATTAATAGAATGAAATAAAATCTTCTTAATGCTTTTTTCCCCCGCGGACTGTAGCCTTTCCTTATGTTTTTATCCTTACCATAGAGTGGATAAACTCCTTGAAAATAATAGCCAGATCAGAAGGGATACAAAATTGCTTACACTGGTGGAGGAAACCTAGACTATATGCGGTTATCATTCCGACGTACTGACAATGGAAGACTTTAATTTTCATAATGACGATCCATTTAAAGGTCTCCCTTTAATGATAAAAGACAGCATACCGCGTTTTGGAAGCATTAAATTCTTCACGGCTTACTAAGCCCCACCTAGTAATGCTGTGAAGTCTTGAATTAAATGAGTTTAACATCCGTTACCAGGGAGAAATGAAAAACTGAGATCACTATTATCAGTACCGTTGTGAATTGATTTAGAAGTGCCAAAAAGTAGGTCGTTAATAAAACCGAAATATAAAGTCGAAGACAAGACGCTCACGGAGACTTGGGAAAGGCCAGAATTTATTATGGTGAATATCGGATTTAAAATATCAAAATTTCTATTTCATTGAATGCATTGAAGATATCAATCCTTTAAGCGCGCATTTGCGACAAAATGCTCGATGACAAACTCTGTCAAAAGCTAAAGATGAAATTCAAGTACAACAATCTTCGATTCGAAGTAGTTCCACTTTTCGGTGAGGTAGACCATTGAACTGACGATGGTAGTTGCAGTGGCTTAGTGGGTAAGTGCGTTGGACTACCAAGTGAGGGGTCTCAGTTTCAAATCCGCCTCGTAATGTTATGAGCAGCTTCTTAAAAATAAAATTGACTTACTTAATGTAATCCCCTCCATATGTGTAAAAAAAACATCTCTGCACACACAATATTTCGAGAAGCTGAGGGTTAGGTCCTGTACAGAGTGAGCCAAATTCAAGCTTTCTTTTAAAAATGCAATAAAATAACCAACATTAAATTTTTTCCATGGCCATTTATGTGCCCTTTACGCCTTATGAAGTGTGATTCATCGTGAGGTTTGATTTATAATGTAAATTAAAGCACATAAATTAAAAAGTGAACTTAAAGTTTATAGTATCGGCTAAAAGAACAATTCATGGTATTTATTTTTTAAAAATGATATCATGTAAATTTTGGCCACGAGTGCACCTGAGGTGGTTCATTAGAAAGATACAATTTTTCGCGACTCGTTCGAGCTTAGCGACTGGTGGCTTCACAAGTAATGTTGGCTTCAAAAGCGTCAATCGTAGCTAAAGACCTGAGACGTTAGACATCCTCAGCGAAAATAGTCTGAAGGTAAAATATGGCACGATCTAAGCGGCCAATTTACCGTACCAAGACGTGAAATTAAGGGCTCATCAAAATGAATTTTCAACAAGTCCATTCTTTCACGCGCTGTATGGCTGGTTGCGCCGTCTTGTTGAAACCAAAACTTACCGAGACCATGGGCTTGAATTTCAGGAAGCACAAAGTCCGTTATAACATGGCACGATAACGCTTGCCATTGACGGTAACATTCTGATTTGCCTCATTTTTGAAGAAATATGGATTCCACCAGCCCATAAACCATGGGCTCATTTAATGGATGTATTGGTAGCTCTTGGTACTCTTCGGGTTGTTCATCAGCCCAAATACGGCAAATTTGTTTATTAACGAATACATTGAGCCCGAAATGGGCTTCATCAGTGAACAAAATTTCACTATAAAATACCAGACTATAATTGCGTTTTGAACTCTGATTTTGGTAATGTAGCTGAACAATTTGGAAACGCTCGATGAGAGGACAATATTACCAAAGCAGTTTCATACAAATTCTTACAAAGGTTTACTTACAAATCGCTTAAGCATCATCTAGGGTATCTCAAATATTTTACTGATGACATTAGTAAATCTAAAATGAGTATTATATTTAGATCAAGGTTAAATATCAGGCAAGATCCCCCAAGAATAGGTGGGATCTGCAACCACAATGAAAGTGAGGATATCATCGATGTTCTAGGAATGTGTCCAATTCTACAAGAGATCAGACGACTCTGCTTTGGAATGAGCAGACTAACAAGAGGCGATTACTTAGAATTCTGAACGGAGAGAGGCCTTGTTCGGCTCTATCAAATAAGAGGCGATAAGGGGCGCTCGGTGTGCACTGAATGCATTCAAACTACTGATGTATTTAATATACCCACTCTTTTATTAATCTGAATTAAATTTTTAAATGTTAACTCTGGCAGATGGAAATTACCCATACCATATTTTATTTTACAATTTTATTTAGCTAAAAATAAAAGACAACAACAAAAGTTTCCGTTGGTTCGTTGAGATAAATATTTTTAAAGTGAAACAATGACAGTTTATCTAAAATTGCCTTCATAAACATTTTGACTCATACAAATCCTTCAAACTGCTAACCACGCGTTTGGTCATTCTGGAAGTGCCTCTATTCTCCAAACTGACCACAATCCACTTAGCCAGATAGCCAGGAATACATTATTCATCGCATTGAACGCTCACTTTCCCCTCTCGATTCATCCTATGTTCTGACATTAATTCGAAAAACTAAAGGGTCCTTAAAATATGCCGTCATCCCGCCGAAAAAGCCAATCCACTCTTAAAATAAATTAAAATTCGATTTCAGCTGCCCAACTCTATAGCTAAATCCCTTCAGAAATTTATGGACACATACAGGCAGCCAAATCAAGCCATCATCAAGCTACCAAATTTTGTAGACCGCCATCTACTCTATATACGTAAGCCTCTGGCGTATAGACTCTCGGCGAAAAAGCAAAAAAGGAAATTATTGTAATCGTATTCTACATGACGCCAATAGCCACTACGATAAAAAGATAAATAGACGGATGTATACGACGAAGTGAGAACGGAGCCGCTCTATTATTCGAAATCAATTTACTGTTGAAATAGTGCCAAGAATCTCATTTTTTAGCTTCGGGGGTAATTTCAAACCATTCACCCTCCATCGTGAGCGGCCTCTTCACCACCCCTTGAGAGAGATCGTATCCTGGCTGCATTTACACCGCACAAAAGCATTTTCGTTTTCTATTTTTTTTTCGTTAGGTGACAAGGTACTTTTCACGCGACTATCAGCAGCTTAGGCTATGAGACGAGATGTGCTGCACCTCTCCTTTCCCAATGACTGAGTGGGTAAGTAAGCAAAGGACGATGGCGAACGAATAGCAACAACAAGAATTAAAAAAATGCATTTCGAATCGTTTCGTTTTCATTTCCATACCAAATGTAATGGCCTCAATTGGCTACCTTCTACTGGCTTTCCGACATGCCAAATAGATAATTTCCCTCTGCATCGCCTTGAGAGAAAGGATATAGAATCCAATTATAGAAAATTATATAGAGAGAAACGAAGGTATGGGAGGATTCTTAGCGAAGAGACGGAAGGAAATTATTCCGAGGAGAAATTAAGTGAGGGTGAGACAGAGTAATTTTAATGAAAGTGTTATTCGATAAAAATCTCGACTTCCTTCTCTGGATGGAACAGTGTCGTCATCATCATTGCATCGACCTAGAAAACAGAGACACTGTAAAGCGTCGTTTGGATATACATAGCTAAGCCCGAATCCAATGAAATTCCCTGCAGCTCTTTTTGAGTTAGACACAGAGAGACAGTGTAGTGTGGACTGGGTCCGCTTCGGATAGAGGTCGATATGCCGGTCTCCCGGAATAGGTAATTCCGAATTTAATTAAATAAGCCAAGATAGTCATGCGATGCCAACAATGTTCCACGAAAGAGAGATTCGTTTTTTTTTCCATTCACCCTCATTCATGTGGCTAAAGGAGGAAGGATGTGTGTCTGTTCATATGCAACTAGATCCAGAGGGCAGAAATCATTTTTAATGACATTCACCGCGGGGGACGCGGTATCCAAATGTCCCAATTGTAAATGCGAGTAGCAGTAGGTACCTACAGCATGTTGCACATGATGTTTAATTGTGACAAATTCTTGGAATGATTTCAAAAATTCATTCTCAAGCTATGTGTGCAAGCAAGACGACGACAACGATGACATGCGAACGAACACAGACTACGAAGAAGAATTCAATTAGATTTTATTCAAATGATGGTGATGATGGGTTTGGCTGTGATAGCTCTGGCAAGCGGCGAACAGCGTATAGATTTAAGTTGGTTGACTGTGCGGAGACGAGTTTGGCATTTGGACTGTTGAAAAGTCAAGTAGCTTGACAGAGGAATGTCTTTCCAAAGACAGTGGGATTGAGGAAGATTTTTTGGTGAAGATAACCACTTGAATTAGCTGGGAAATTAACTAACTAATTGTGTAAAGTTGTACGCTTGCCATATAGCAAGTGAAAAAGGGGGAAGGATCCTGTAATGGTCATTGTGAATGTCAAGAATGTTACGTATACGCCACCGAGTTTAAGAAGTCAATTAAATGAGATTTCCTTTTTCAGTTGCGACTTCCGACATTGCAGTTGTGGCATTGCGCACTACGTGTAGAATGCCTCCACACGAGCTCATTGCACTGTTCTGGACTAATTTATAACCCAGCCTCTTTTGAAGGTCTTTAGATGATACAAAAGGTTTCATCCGTGCTTTTCTCACCGAAACTGTTTTGACCTTTTCGAATATAAATATTAGACGAACACCCTTTCAGGAAGTTTTTTTAGGAATATTCTTGAGGAGCAATCGAAGGCTACTGCAACCTCGGTTGTGTAGAGCTTCACTTTTAAGAATTAATCTTGACCTTGCCATAGACTGTAGGGGCCGGCAAGATATCCAAGTTTATCCGATCAAGACTTATCTTTGTGCGGTTTCTTGAATACATGAGTCTAGGTCAACAAGCCTCATAGTCTTGATGCCATTAAAGAAAAAATATGCGTCAATTATGTGAGGATTAATCCCAGAAGTTCTGGCAAGATAGAAAATTTCATAAATCGGGCCAGAATGGTCATCAACTCTTGCGGCAGGCACTTAACCGATATCAGTTAGAATAGAAAAAAAATGAAATAAACAATATCCAACAGTAGAACCAATGCTTACTTTTAGCAAATGACCATCAAAAAGGTCCCCGATATATTTTTTTTTGTCTAAACGCTGGCTACAGATCATATTTATAAAACGCTTTACGTGTTGATTGCTCTGGTCAGTTAGTTAGTATGAAAAATATTTAGTGGGGATAAAAAGATATAGCAACCCAACCGTTTGCCAAAAGTACAGATTCAGCGCAACAAAGTTCAAGATTTTACGATTCAAAATTTTAAATTCAATTTTTCTGTTCTTAATGAATCTTCAACAGTATGACCCGTTCTTCTTGAACTGTCTGACCCGTTAAAGCGGGTGAAATTTTTTAATAAAACATTTTGTCAACGCTTAAAAGTAACGTGCTTTATTGATAGGATCTAAGACTCAACATATCGAAATGTTAAATACGACACATGACATTCATACAAGACAGTAGAAATAAAATTGCTCTTTCACATTATATTTCTATTAATGAGTGAATTACAAATACCAACAATTTTATTATGAATTATTAGAGGTTGGTTTTCGAATAGAGAAAAAACTGACATTTTGTGGTTAAATCTGGCAAATCTAATGTGGTCAAATCTGGCAAATCATTTATGTTCAGTTAGGTTTGCCATTTCATCATGAACAGGTTGAAAAATGAACAAATTTATAAATTTATTTCGAAAACAATGGTTCAAACATTTTTTTTTTTTTTCAAAATTTTCAAAGTTTTGTTCAGTGGTGAGGCTCTATTTGGGGTGAATGGATACGTCAACAAGCAAAATTGCCGCATTTGGAGTAAGGAGAATCTACATGAGACGCTTAAAACGCCATTACATCCACAAAAACTGACTGTTTGGTGTGCTCTATGGGAGGGTGGAGTCATTGGGCCATACTTCTTCCGAAATGATGCTGGCGAGTCAGTTACCGTTAATGGAGACATGAATGTGGATGAGATGTGGTTCCAACAAGACGGCACTGCATGCAACACAGCGCACGTCACAATCGATTTATTGAATGAAACATTCGATGAGCTCATAATTTCGTGGAATGGACCTGTCCACCTGTCCACCAAGATCGTGTGATTTGACACCATTGGATTATTTTCTTTGGGGATATGTGAAGTCGCTCGGCTACGCCAACAAACCAGAAACGTTAGGGGATTGGGAAGCCAACATTCGTGGCGTTTTTGCCGACATACAGCCCCAAATGCTTGAAAAAGTAGTTGAAAATTGGACCTCTAGACTTGTCTTTATTCGAAAATTAATGGCATAAAATTATCCTTCCAATAAAGCCAAATTGATGGACGTTAAAACTATTTTCTTGTGTTTTATTTCAATTCGAAGTTCTATACCTCTAAAAAAGCACCCTGTATTTCTATTAATGGGAGAATTACTCAATACCAACAATTTTATTATGAATTATCCATAATTTTTTTGAGAGAACGCTAATCGTCGATTGACTCGTATTAGAAGTAGTTTGAAATTGTTCATTTTAAATAATTTTTATTTTATTCACATCACTTAATATCTCTCTGGAATATTCTAACTATTTATTTATAAAATAAATAAATATTAGGCGTAGGCAGCGCACACAAGACCCAAGCTTCTTCAACCACTGTGTGTGCGAAGATATATTTTTCAGAACTTCTTCATAACAGTTCTTACTCCTAGATGTTTGTCAGACCAATAAGCCACTGCATGCACTATTTATTTATAACGTAACAAAAATCTCTTCGTCATTTATGTATTGTGTAAATAATTATTCACAAACTAATTTCCCACTTATTTTCAATATCAATCTTTTATTTACTCCTTTATTACGGTATAAAAATATTTAATGTCGTGCCGCTTTTCAGGCGCTGCATTTAGCCATGACACTTTCTGATTTCAGACTTTTGAATTAACTATCAACTATCATCTACTCCAATCTATGTGGCGGTATATTTTATGTTTAACTTCGATTTATGTCAAAACTAAATACTATTGCTCTTAAGCAATCTATTCTCCAATCCAGATAGCACTGTAAACTTACAGTAATAGCCTCAGTCTTGAAACTAAGAAAAGAAAATATATTTTTGCACCTTTGTAAGAACTGCAAATCTGTTGCTCAAGAAAAAGACATAGATTTTGTGAGTATTTCGTTCGCCTTTGGGTGGTTTGTGTGTGGTCTTTGATTTGATGTAGCTTTGCTTTGATGGGACCTATAAGGTGGGTTGTAGTACAAATATACTCAAGGTACTATTACTTTAAAATATGTTTTAGCCATTTTGCATTTCCTAGGATTTTTGAGAGACATGAACAGTGAAAGAAAGCGCACTCTACTATCCGAATTAAAAAAAAAGAGTACACAATAACAACATAACTAAATTAAACCAAACTACGAAAAAACCTTCAAGTTACTATAATGAACACAAAACTCCATAAATATTAAGCAGCCTTCTGTTGATTCTCCCAAGTGATAGAAGGGAAGACGCAGACTTTTTGCAAATGCCCGGGAGCAGTAGTTTGATCTGTCTGCACTGAATCTTGTGTCAACACAAACAACAGACACATTAAGCATTATTTTTTATAAATTTTTTATAAAGATGTAAATGTGGCCTACTCCAGACAAGGTTGATACTCTAACGTTTCGAGTACTTTGGCGGTATATAAAAATAAATCAAAATTAAATAGCCTAAGATAAAATATACCTAATTGAGTTGTGCCCATTAAGCTAAAAATGAATGCCTAAAATCTCGTGCTAAGACCCCTTGATATATGAATCAGTTTATCGGGATTTCGACAAGACCAATGTACACAGACTCGGTTAATTTCTGCACCTGCTTCCTTTGATATTACAAAAACACACTTAAACATTTGCATATATACTCTAACCAACAGCGCTTGAAGCAAACTCCTTCGTAATCAATTCCTTTGTTCTTTTTACAACAGACGTTTGTGCTTTCTGTAAATGGAACCATTTGCTATATACATTTGTCAAAACATTCAATTTTCATTTGCTCGTCTCACCCATGCGGTCGTCCACAAGTGCCTCCAATTCCATGAATATTTTTCATTCCTTTTTACTCCTTTGATTTTCACAATTGCCCTTTTTCAAATTTGTATACTCGTGCGGTGTCCACAAGTCGCAACAAAAAAAATCAGAAATCCACTCTCTCTAATAATGCTGCTTTCCTGGATACAAATTGTTTGAGATTTGGTGTCGGCCAGGTTTTCCGCCGCCAGCCGGCTAGCCGATGAACAATGTGTAAGAACCCAATGCGCGCATGAAATCATCATAAATTATGACATAACTCTACAGTTTACTATAATATCCTTTTTTTTTCACCCCCGAAAGCTGCTGTACCACAATATGCCTCCGTTTTTGGGAGTACTTCTTCACTCCAACAAAATAATTCTCTTCTCTTCATTAATTAATTCAAAACGTTAAAAGGGGAGGGTAATGGGAACTGGTAACTGCAAACTGGGAGCGGAGAGATCTAAAATTGAATTCCATAAATTCATTTGGTGTGTGCTGGGCGGCCAGATAAATTGCCTTCGATTGCGCGTTTATATTATTAAAGGGAAATCGATTTTTTTAGAAAAGCAAAGCGGCCAAACATATATAGAAAAAATAGAATAACATCATCAGCAAAGCAGAACAATGAAAACCGCACAATCTTGCTCCCTGTAACATTGTACATTCATGTTGCAATCGATTTCGAACAAATTTTTCTTTTACTGTTCTATTTTTTTCGTTCTATTTTTCTGTTGTAATTTCTTGTTCGTACATTCCCATTTGCTTGTTATTACAATGTAACTCGGGCTATTCGGGCTAAAAGCCGCCCGCAAATAAAAAGGCAAACAAAAAAGGCACAAAAAGCGGTTGGTTTTTTATTTAATTTTTTTTTTGGCGGATAGTGCCTACTTGCATGGAGCTGGGTGGCTAGGATACGATTTGATTGTGGAGGAAATGTGTGACTATGACTATGACTATGACTGGTGAACAGTGACTAAAGGGCTGGGCTTCCATTCAGTCAGTCAGTCAGTCAGTCAGCTAGGTCATTGTGAATAGATGGGTTCTTTCGATACATTTGCCTTTGCTTGCTTAGACCATGTTCGGTAACGAGCCTACTCGTCCTCGTCTACTTCGTTTTGTTTTGCAGTTCAACGTTAATTGAAAGTTTTTGAAATTTTAACGTTTGCACATCTAATTTCACTCGATGAACATCATCATGACCTATTGAGTTGCTCAAGTACTCTTAGAAGGGGGCCAAGTTAAGGTGGTGCTTTCTAAGAGTGTGTGGGACAAGAAATGAGACAGATTGATGGAAAATTGTGATAAACATTTAGCTAAGCGACGAGGACGCTGTTAAGATCAATTTTTCAATTATCAAAGTACAATGGAAGTATGTTACAGTGCGTGTGACTTTGGAGAAAGGGTATGGTGAATAGGAACAGTGATAGTGAAATGGAAACTATTTTGTAAAGGAAATTTCGCAGGACCTGAAGCTGTGTTGGGTCTTTAGCGAAGGCTTCACTTAATCAATAGGTCTCACATAGGCACAAAACGATTCTTCAAGCTTCAGGCAGACCAAGTAGCTAAATGGGCTAGGACAAAAAAAATCGTAATAGGTATATGAGGCGTCAGTAGAAAGAGAATTTCCTAATTTCCTGAAGCAAAATGTCATATCGTTTAGAATCTATGGCACTCTAAGGTCTGCCATCGGTTCCTGGAAAAGAAAAAGGCCATCATCGGTGTCAAATAACACAGAATACAAATAATAATTTTTCGACTGAAAGCTCCATAAGATTCCTGCTAATCGTGGTAGAGTGTCATCAGTGATCGTAATGGTTGTCGTGGTCGTGATAAAGTTTAAAGTCCCCGAACTAAAGGGTTTCTTTATATACTTTTTTTATTTCAATGGGGTTTTCGATGAATCGATTCTACACCGATCTTACACTGATAAGGGGTTAGTGCTTGCACTTCTCCTGCTCCTTTCCAGAAATCTGTCAACTTCTAACGTTAAACATCTCTTTTGATATATCCAGAGTCTCAAATGGTTTAACGAGTGGAGTAGTAAAAATTTGATTCACGTGGTATCACAACGGACCTCTTTTTGGTCTAAGTGAGTCGGCCTCAACGACTGCCACTTCATGCTAGCCACATTAATCCTATGAAATTTAATCGATAAACAGGGTGTTACCAACTTAATACTACTTTGGGTTATGAAATGGCTACATTGAGTCAGTATTAATATAATTCGATTAAGTGATCTCAAAGGAATTAATAACCCCTTTGCTGTCGAATAGAATACATATGTATGTATTTGTCAATGATATTCTATTAAGATTCTATCTGATTCATGTATTTTGCTTCCTTTGATGCTCGCATAGATGAAGATTTTGTAGTCTCTCCGTATACTCCAGCTCCAACTCCTTTATTCATCTTTTTGAGCTATCCGCATTAGTGCATTTTCGTCAAACGGGGGTTTATCCTGTTCCTAGGTCTGTCATTATGGGAATGAAACCTTGAAGTTGTGACTGAAGTTGAATTGATTAAGACATTCGTATGTAGCCCAATAATTAAACTATTCTTTATTGAGAGACCAAAATGGCACACACGATCCAGATAGCTACGATAGCTACACCTGCACCAACCAAAACTTATTTCGTACCAATTAAATTGATGTATCTTTTCTTTTCCCACTGCATCTTAGCCATTTGCATTTAGCTCATCAAGCTGATAATCATCATCAGCAGCATCAAAATCAACCTCAGCAGCAGATCCTTCTGCTAGGACTCACAACGTTCTTAACAAATGAAAATGAAAATCTACAGCATATGTTTACTAACTAGACATTATTCCATTAGAATGTCCTCTCTGCGTCATCCTTGCTTCTTCGTCTTTTTGTTTCACTTCTTCCACTTCCACTTGTTAGCAGCAACAACAAAAAAAAAACCAACATAAACATACATTCTCATCCGCCGTCGTTTTTAAGCCTGGACACATGGAATGATGTGCGAGACATCCAACAGTACTGCACAGAGCTCTAGCAAATGATTTCAAGTGCTGGACCGGTGAAGTGAGGTGTTACGACAACGAGGATCTAGAGCTGCTGTGATGATGCAAAACAGAAACAAACTACATTCGTCGTCGGATAGGTTGACGACTGGCAGGGGGAAATCACCAAACAAACTCTACACAGTATACAGTTGTCAGGATAATAATAGAATAGCAGAGCCTAGTGGAGCATTCGAAAACAAAAAGAGGCAGAGAAGAAGTTGTTTTTTTTCTCGTTTGACTCTATCGCTCCTGAGTAGATAGCCTGAAACTGAGATCGCACCCAACCCATTTTACCCACTTATAAATACACAGATGCAGAAGACTGCTGGAGCTGTAGGTATCTACCTACATATATGTGATAGGATTGTGGGGGGGTTTGTTGAATGTGAAAGGATACGCTACCCTTCCTAAACAGAAAAAGAGAGAAATAAAAAAAAGAAAAAAAAAATGAACAGGCGAATAAAAGCGGAATGTGAAGCTATAATGGGCGCGTCTAAGCGTGAGCCAGTTTTCAACTTTGGTGTTTGCTCTCTTCTTTAAGCGAAATTATTTGAATGCAAATAGCACATTTGCAAAATTTATAAACACACAGACATTCCATTCATTCGTAATCATAGAGTGGGAGGCGGAGAAATGGCAGCAAAAAAATCAAACAAAAACGAATGAACTGGGAATATAGCATCGCCATGGACATGGACTCAACTGATATGACCGTTGAAGACAGAGGAAACTGGAATGTGTGGAATTATTGGTTAATTGGGAGGAAAATTGACAGACCCATCGAGAACGGCGTTGGCGGTACATTTATTCGACATTTTAAATTAATTTCCAGGTCCAGTTTATTTTTTATTTCTATTTGCATATGTTGGGGCGTAATCTATGTTTATGGGTTAGCAAGGATAGGAGAGCAAATTAGAATTTAGCGAAGAGCTTTTTGTATTTTGTTGGATTTAATGGAAATGAATATACAATTAAATATTTATTGCAATTTATATTCTTCTGTGACGAGGGAGCATTATTTTGTTTAATAGAGAACGTCACTGATATATATATGTGCAGATTATGGGAATTGAAGTTTAGTAGTGTACTCAGTAAGGGAGTATTAATAAGGGAGTATAAATAAATGACGACGTCAATCATTTACCAAGCGTGGTTTAAGAAAATGTCACTATTTTTGTGACCGAAAAATGCTCTTAAAAGCAAAAGACAATGTGATGATGGGCGGATTTTTATAAAGCCATTGGGAACTTTGGGAGTTTAGGTCCTTAACGATAAGCTTCTGGAATTTGGGCTTCAGAATCGGTGCAAATAACTACTTCGTTTTAAATCGCCTCAAAGAATATTGGAATATTTTGAAAATGGTTAAAGAATCTATTACCCTTTTTCGAGACGACAAGGACAACCGAACTTTCGTTACAAAGACCAAGCAATAGCGGATGCCAGAGCACTTGGTCTGGAAAATTAGAAGCAGCAGCAGCATGCACGGAATCGCAAAGGGCGGAAAGTTGTTTTTCATCACAAACTCTTCACAGGTCGGAAGCCCGGTTAAGTCCAATCGCTACAACCTATTATCATTTCCTAAAATTTACTGAACAATTTGGTTTAATTATCTAGAAATAAAACCTAGTCATATTCGAAGCTTTGGAGGGCGGAAAAGCGGAATAAATGAAAAATATTCATCAAAATATATCTTCCTCAATTTAGCAAGATTTTCTATTTCTCGTCATCTCTGCAGCTTCTGCTAAAGCCATTTGAGGCTACTGCGATCCTGAAGCTCTGTGTAACTAAAAAGACTGAATGTTTATAATTCATTGCTCTGCAACTCGATCTTAAGCCCACGAGCCGCGAACACTTTTCGTGGACTGAAGTTCGTCGCTTAGTGTTTTGGAGAAGAGGTACGAAGGACCACTTGCTAATGTTTATTTCCATGCTTAAGAAAACAATCAAAATGGGGAACACGTGTAGGCTCCAAGGTGGTTGTGGTTAGAAAATGGGCCAATTTGATTCTCAATTGTTGAAGTTATTAGATGTTGATGAGTATTGAGAAGAATCTGTTCGCATCGGTGCCGTAATATAATACCAAATCTGGAAATTTTGCTTTATTTCACTTTGCAATAGTGAAATAAGGTTAATCAACATTTGATCATTTTCTACATGAATTTATTTAGAAAAAAAAAACAAAAGCGGAATATTGGTCTTATATACATCATAGTGGAAAATTGATCTAGAAATAAGATGCCCTTAAGCAAAAAAATTAAAAAAGTAAAGGATAAGTTTTACGGCTTCAAAAGAAGGAGTGCTTTGCGTAAGGCATTCAGTCAGCACCAATTATTTGATAGATAGATATGTTTTCACAAAGATGGATATATTTGGATACATGAAATTCTGTTTAGCAGTAGCTGGATTTTAGTACATAGTCCATTTAAAATTCATCTGTAAGAATAGGAAACTTGCGAAGAAGACGACACAGAACAAAACACATGGTCTCTCGTAAAATGCAGCTGATACACGCAAGAGATAAAAACCGTACGCATATTGACATAAAAAAAACACAATAACAACAACAAAAAAAATGGACGGGGTGGTCTTGAACAGACCAGTTAGTTGCGCACTCTTTTGCTGAGATACGCCGCTTGTGCTAGAAGCAGTGTAAGGATCATTTGTATTTACTTTAAATCTGTTTTTCCCGAAAACGAGGCAGAAGCGAGTCTTACCATTTTACTCAGGGAATGCTACCTTAGAACATATGTAAAAATTATCGAAATCAGTCATTCCCAAGTTTTACTCCCCTTGTAAGTAAAAAGAGACGTCGTACAGAAATAGTTGTAGTAGGTACCAATTAGGCAATTATTTTTTAGCCTTTAGAACAAACTATTTTATTTTAGACCCGCGCGGGCGGCCTGGTTGTTGCTACATTTGAAGCTACAAACTAACTTGGGTCACATGTACCTATATCGTCGTCGATTCTCCCAAAAACGTTGACATTATGTGCCCTCTTTTTGTTTCGCACTGTCTAATCTAAATAAAGTTGCAAAAAATTCTAAAACTTTGCTTCGCGGAATTCCACTTGAAAATAGAAATAGGGAGAAACGCAAAAAACTAGACTTTTTCAGTTTATTACATGAACTTAGATTTATTCATGCTGTATTATGCTGCAATAGTGGCTGCTTACAACTGTCTAAGGTTGACAGTTGTTGTGAAGTGTCCACAATACCACTTTTGCATAGCTATGATCTGATGGCCGCACTGGTAAGTGTGCTGGACTTCTGACCGAGTTGTTCGAATTCTCCCTTAATCCGACAAGCATCCAAAAGTTTAACTCGTAATGATCGAAAACAACGAGCCTACAACACTCTGCTCATCTGATTATTCTCTATTTTAAAGATTCTGTAACTTTACATGTCAATCAGTATGTATCTATATTTAAGCGGAGTTCCCCAAATCGAACAACATCACGCCTTACCATTCGCTAATAGCTACCAAAATCAATGTCAAGTTCAAAGTCCAGAATAAAATTGAAACATTTCCTAAAAAATAACCACCTGAGATTCCAATCACTCTGCAATTTTGTGAAGCCTTCGAGTTTCGTCTCAATTTTTATTCCATATTGACTGCTGCCTTAAGGCCCTTCAAATGCGTACTTCTCCAAACAAGCGCTTCGTTATGGAAAAATTTAGCTAAAAATGTTCTCGAAATAAATAAACCCTCTCAAGTGGTATTCAATGAACTTGCGAAAGGAATGCAAAACATAAAACGCGACCTGACAATATTCGCTTCAATTTGTACACCTCTTATCGAAACGGAGCAACTTGTATACATACTTTATGACTATGTAGGTATATAAAACCTTATTGAAGAAATTTTCGTTCAATACAAACGGTATTCCTTGTATGTCAAAAAAAAGGAGAGAAAAATGTTTAAGGAAATTTATTACGAAAAGCCGTTTTTGAGACGCGCGAGAACCCGAGCATAAAAATGTGACGAAGAAAAAATTCGGGCGTGAGTATACTTCCGCTAAGGGTATTCATCAAACCGATAAGGGGCCACACATAAAAGTTTACCATATAATATTTATTTTTGTGTAGACAGACATCACGACGTGTGTTCGTTCAATTTTGTTGCCATTCATTTTTAAGTGGCGGCAGAAGACGGACATTTTCTTTGCAGTGTTAGTTAGGTAGGGTTTTGAACACTGTCTTTCGTAATAAATTAAAAAGGGAATTTAATTTACGACGGGAAAAGTGTGTGTTGGATTTTCAACACATCACAGGGGATTCTGTTGTTGCTTTCTAAAGGTAAAGTGGGTATTGAATCCTTCATTTTTAGGGGTAGGTGCCTATAAATTGACAGCAGAACTGTATAATATTCATGAAGGGGTTGTATAAGGTATGCGAAGGGTTTATGATGTCGAGATTGGAAAACTTAACGTCATGATTTTTACACGGGCCTCACATTACCTTGACTTGCGCCGATTAGTCAATCTTTCGTTTTGGCTCATTAAGGAAAGCCCCTGTATGCCAAACAAAACACACGAAGTAGAGGACTCCAAAACTTCAATTGCAAACTCCTTTACTTAGTTGCGAGTGAAACGGTGTCTCTTCTTGGCAATTAATCACGCCTCAAACAGCTCAGAATACTTGTTGTTGAAGCCCTTATTTTCAGTATCCAAATACCAGAAAAAAAAGGTGGCACCTCCCCAGCGGTTCTTGTACACATATCAAGCTTAGACGAGGAATAGAAAAAAAAAGTTGCATCACATCCAGACGCCGACGAAGACGATGGCGAGGAACACAAGCAGTGAAATAAATCATTTTAAAATGACAAGCGCACTCTTAACCGCTGTCGATTCTTCTAGGATACCACTATTCCAGTTTATATGTGTGCGAGAGGCAACGAACAAAAAATCACCCTCGTGAAACAAATAAAGCTTATAAGGTTGTGTTGCATGTCGTTAAACATTTCCACTTCCCACTTTCCACTTCCCGCATGTCCTGCGCTCATCTTTCATCAGCAGAACCAGCAGTGACATCCACATCCTTGATCATCATCATTCGCATACCATCCAGCCCGTACCTACTCCACGCTCAAGCCGCATGGTGTTGGAAATTTGGAATTCCAAGCTAAGTGGGTTTCATAATGTCATTACACCACATAACCTAAATACGCTCCTCAGCCAAACTTAATGAATTCGAAATTAAAACGAAATCAACTTCTGAGGTTTTTGCCATTTTCTGAAAATATATGTATCTACGATACGAATACTAGTATCTATGTGTTTTATTTTTTTCCCCGTTGCGGGTTTGAGGCGGATGCTGCCAAGTATCTCCTTCTTCTTTGTCATTCTGTGACGAATGAGGTTATGGCTTCTGATGATGTTGGAAGTGGTGGTAGTGCTTGTGGTGGTGGCAAAGTCATTCGTATACAAATGGTTATGAAATAGGCTTTGAGAGAGCGTGCCAAGTTTCTGATGTGTTTGTAAATACCAAGTAAATTGAAAATTTGCTCTTTTGAGGTTTAACTTTTCGGGAGCCTATGGAAGGAGTTGATGGTGTGCACGAAGCGGAAGTGGTATACTGAAGATATGCGAATATTTGTTTTACTAGTCATCATCTTCGTCGTCGTCGTCATCGTCGCGTTCATCATCATCAGCAGCAGTAGCAGAAACAAAAGTAGCGACGCGAGGCGACGCGCAGCAGTTGAAGTAGAAAACGTCATGCATTTTGTTGACGAAAAACTTTAACTCAAACGGAATTTTTTTGCGACCTTTCCGCGATGTTTGTCGAGCGGGAATCTTTTGCTTACCTTTGCAAAACTTGCACACAAGTTGAAGGTTGGGTTAAATTAACACGCCAAATGGATGGAAATTTAATTTTCAAATGTGGTTGTTTTGGATCTCTATTGACAGAGCCAGTCTTTGTAATGGGGAATGACTTAATTACATGCAGAAAAGGTAATAAGATTCTGGAGGATCTTGTTTACTTTTATAAAATTGATGTGCTGCTAAATATTTTGAAATGTAGTTTACGCCAAATTGTATTAGATGTTCTCTTACAATTGCATGTGAGAAAATTGGTCTTCTCTAGGGCCACAGCTTTGCTGATTAGATTAAGTTTTTGAATGTGGCGTATTCAATGGAATACTTGGAAGCGTATCTCCTTCGCCACTCCGTATGATGTAACAAATCCAGAGAGGAAGTATTGGCAAAGCAACGCAATGATCAGATCGAATGAAAATGCTGTTTTTACTGATTGTTCGAAAACAGTGAAAGGAACGGGATCTGGTATCTTCTCTGAAGCTGCAGAGCTGCGAGAGTCTATACGACTACCGGACAGAAGCAGTGTCTTCCAACCATAGGTTCTGGCTGTGCTCAGGGCGCCTAAGACATCTACATAGATAGTCGGGCCGCACTCAAAGCAATGGAATCAAACAACATCAATTTTGATACAGCTAGGAGCTGTCGCACAATGTTTAAAGCATAATGCAGTCAGAACCGAGTGAGACTGTTCTGGGTGCCATGAAACTGCTGTATTGAGGGGAATGAACAGACGTATAAGCTTGCAAGAATAGGGGGGTTACTTGTTTATAGTGAGGTTGCAGACATTGAACGCGCCCTCTGCATATTAATGTCAATCTACGATACTACGGTCACTTTTGAAAATAAACAATTATAAAAATTGAGCGGGGCTAAGCTTATAACAATAAAAGAGATTCTGACAGGCCACTTTCTCTTGCAGAAGCACGCAAAAAGGCTTGGATTATCGAAAACAGATATCTGCAGATACTGCGGAATTCTGCATGCTGCAGAGGACGTAACGCATATACCGTGTGATTATGCGGTAATAGCTCGAAGTTGAAGAACATTTTTTAGGGAAATACTTTTTTGAAACCTTATAGGGAATATATGACGTGGACTTCAAGGGTCTTCTAGGTTTTTGCATTGAAATTGGTTGGTTTACTCCCTTTTGAATGTGAATTCAGCTGGTCCTCCAGGAATCGCGATAGGCGAGTTTTGGTGCCTGGTGTTGTGTGATGATTTCGTTTTCACCACACCCCTGTTTTAATTTACCTAACCTACCTAATAACGTGGGAATACAACAGCTTAGACGCTTGATCTTCTTTAATCGATGCAGGATGGGTTCAGCAAGTTATCAATCTCTTTTGCGATAGCTCTCAAAATTTAAAAACAAAAATTCTCGCACTTCTGGCACACAAAGTCTAAGAATTCTAATAATCACGGGCAGCTTTAATTCTAAATTCTGTGATTTGGCCTGCATGTGCGTTGTATGCTTTCTTTAACAGATCAGTCCAGCTGCTGGAATATTCGGATGGTATAGGCATCATCACAGGTAAAACTAGTTGGCCTTGAAGTGAATGAGGACAAGACAAAATATATGGTATTAACAACAAAAATCATTTTCCCACCGACTGTTTTATTGCTACTTCCACCACAAGTGCTCAAATGAAAGAGCCAGTTGCATTCCACCCCTACAGCAATTCAACCGCAATACACGCCAAGCTAGGAATGCACATCGGTTTACCCTCAAGCCTGTATTCGGACACAGTGAAATACAAGGATTCGTTACTTTACCGTACAATACGAATGTAGAATGCTCTGTTTTTCACTTACCCTTCACTTACCTAATGCCCGCACTGTGTTACTTCTAGCAGCAACTTCGAGGTAGTTAAGGAGTTCATCTACCTTGGTGTAAACATAAACTCCACGAATTACATCTTGGTGGAGATCCGTCGAAGAATTACCCTAGGAAACCGCTGCTACTTCAGTTTGGCGAAACAAATGGGTTCAAAACAGCTAACTCGAAGGACAAAGTGCATGCTCTACAGAACCCTTATTCTGTAATCAGGAAAGGAGAGCTAGTACTGGGATCCTTCGGCGGATATTTAGTCATGTGTGTGAGAAGGGGAAAAGGGAGAAGATATAACCGCGAACTCTGTGAGCTGTGAATGTAGTCTTGAAAGTCAAAAACCGTCAACAACACTGGCTCGGACACATCAAGCGAATGGGAAAACAATGCTCCAGCCAAGAGGATTTTCGCATATCAGCCCTCCAGGTTCGAGACAACAAGGAAGACCGAACATCCGATTGGTCTGGAGAACTAGACGCAGCGTGCCCGAGATCGCAGAGGACGGAAGTTAGCCGAATAAGTAACTCAGTAAATACTTCAACCCTGTGTATCTATGCAACTGTTTAGCGGCATATTAATGAATTCTGATAAATAAGGCCCCTCGTCTTTTGGTTTGATGCTCCTCCAGTATAGACTGGTGTTCGCCAAACGTGTCGATCCAGGTAGCATCAAGGTTTTCGACGTATTACTAGCTTCACTTGCATAAATCTGATATCTTACCATCAGTCGCCTTTTGGTATAAGCGGTATATACACTACTGATTGCATCGAAGTTCGGTATGCTGTTTTTTTACCGTCCCACTCCTGCAAATACCGAGTAAATCAGTAGAGACTCGTTGAATTACATGCGCGAGGACTGCGAGCGGACTTACATAATCTTAAGTTTTTATATAAATTTTTCCATAGCTATTCCCAACACCAGGTAAGGTTCTCAAAAAGGAACCCAAAAACAAGAAAGGTCTTAAAATCACACCTGAATAAAACCGAATCTTCACTTAAGATAAGAAATGTTTCATATTGTGCTATGTATAGTTAAATCACTACATACCTATCTTAATTCATGCCAAACTGTCAAATTTTCAGAGTACCTAGCATGAGAAAAGCATCCCAAACCCGATTGGCAACTTTTCGCCAGTACAATACTCATGTTTTATAAAAAAGTCAACATGTAAGAGACTCTATGATTTTAAATGATTCTTTTGACGACATCATTGGAACACTGTAAGAACTCTTTGAAAAAGAACTCACTGTGCTTTGTTATAGAACATGATCCCCTTTTACGTAGATTTTTGGCATATTCACATTTTCACATCTTCTCGTAAGCAAATATTCCATTCCTTAAAGTCGCAACCTCATTTCCAAAAATAAAAAATTGCTAAAATTTCTCCCAAGTACAAACATTTATCATACCCATAATAACACATTTCATACTTGAGCTCTTGCTCACATCACATCTCCTTTAATGTACACAAGGACGTTTCTTTCATCTTTCGCTGTTTTTTTTTTCTCTCATATTCATGCCCAATTTTTCACTCTTCTTCGCGAAAAAAAACAGCAAAAAAAGGATATAAGCACAAAGCTACGCTTGTCGTTTTCCGCTCATGTAAACATGACAAACAAATATAATATACGTACAAACCAAACGTACAGACGATTCAAATTGTCCTCGAATATGTGTATATACGTTTGTAGTTTAAAGTATCTAAGCATTGTCAACAATAAACCATGAAGATGACATGCAGATAGTATAGGTATACGAATAGCTATATAATATTTAAGGACAGGTTTTAAAAGCAAAAAAATACAAAAAAATAAAGAGAGAAGAAACCAAGTAGGACAATCATACAACTTTATGTTAGTACCTAGCGATTTGAATGTGACACAGTAAAGTCGTTTATTTTCCTGTCTCACTCTTCATATATGCATCTGCCATCCATCGCGTAGTAGGTAGGTTAGTGAGATTGGTAAATTTCAACTTATACGATTGCGATTATCTCGTAAAACTGAAATACCACTTTAAGGCGATAGTTTGCAAAACTTTCACCTCCGAAGTAAGTTTTATTGATCGTTTTGATAGTATTTTGAGCCGTAAATATGAGATTCAAAAGTTGTATGGCTAAGAAGCACTAACCGAAATAAGTTCTATGAAAATCGTTTAAAAAGACTACTTGAAGTGGCCACGACGGCGGTGAGAGATAATCTTAACGGATCTAAAAAGTGATTTTGATGCATTAAATTCGGATGAGACCAGGGAATAATGGGCATATGTCACCACTATTTCTAATTTATTAGTCAATCATAGCTTTTGAAAGCATTAAAGGTAACCGGAGACCGTTTATTTGGAATAAAGGTGCGAGAAGGCGGAGATTAACAATCGCATGTGGCGTGGCGGTTAAGATAGGTATTTTATTTCAAATTATACCGTTTTGATACCGCAACTTTTTTGACGTGGTTCTTAAAGAAGAGAGTCTATATCCAGCCTGCGAAGTTCAAGAAGGTTATTCATTCTTACGTCCTAGCCTGACCGCAAAGCCGTGGTAATCGCTGTTAAAATTTTTTTGCGATCTGTTAAGGAACTCAATTATTTTGGCTTTACTGAAGATGGGTTACATCTTTTTTAATTGAATTAGGCTATTTTTTTTTGACTGCCCTAAGAGAATGGCAAGTAGTTTCGCCTGGCAGTATCCGATAGTCTATAGGCTTTCCAGATATTCAGAGTTTCGGACCCTCACATGTGCATACTCCACAGTCCATTTTCAAGCCGTCAATCTGAGTCCTCAGTCACCTGTCAAGTTTGACAACATAATTTTGTAGAGGATTATACCGTTAAGGGTTGTAAAAGTTCTCTGGGTAAAGAAAGCAAAATGTAGGTATGGCAATATGGCGGTATTTCCACAGACTAGCGCCCAGACTCTCCGAGACGAATCGCGTTTGGCTCTGTGATATTGGTTATGGAAAGGTCCAGAGGTAAAAGGTCCTAAACAGCATCTGATGGTACGTGCCTATAGAACATAAACACGACGTTCTCTGAACCTAGTTAAGTTTGCTTATGTTATAGGTTTTACTTTGATCCAGCTACGATAATATTTACCCATAATATTGGTTTTACCACCCCCAATACCTTATGAAAAATATTTTATGCTAGTTTTTCAATGTTCAGTTTCTAGTTGAACATTATATCTAGAATTACTCATTGATACCTAGCGTTAAACGATAGGGAGAGAGGTTGGCCATTTATGTGAAATCGGCTTTTTGCTTCGGAGTTTTGCTAGGTTAAACACTAAGACCATATTTTTCGCAGAAACGGTTACCAAGCTTAGAAGAGTTTTCCCATTTTTACTTAATCGGAGGGAGATTTTCCTGATACCGGTATCGCCATATCGTTAGCCAACCACTATTATTCTTTCTCTGTCTAAACTAAAGAGCATTTTCTTCATTGCTATCAGCCAAATTAGCGGTAAAATAATGCTGCCTTGACTTATCCTTTGGAAAATTTGGTTGTGGAGCTTTTTCTAGTGTGGCTTGAATGATTCAGGTGCTTATCTTAAAAACAAGTTCCGTAAGAGATTTCAGAATTCAGATTTCAGAATTTTTCAAATCCAATATATTATCAAATACATGTCTAACTGAAATTAATATATAAAGTTGCCACACAGTAGAATCTTGAAGATGGCAAAGCGGAAGAATTACAGAACTACACAAATACGAAACTCCTGAGATGACAAGCAGTAGAGTTAATATCCTCTTGGTACATTTTGCGGTACCAATTTTGCGCAACAAGCAATTCGTAAGAAAAGGCTACAGTACTACTTAGAGCGAGCAGTATGATACCCTATCCATATCCCTATATGTCCCATAGAAAAAGGCATTATTATAGTATTATATTAGTAGTATTTTATTTCATTCTATGATTTCAAAAAAATATACGTTTTTTTTGAAAAAAAACGTCCTTAAAATGTGGGCGTGGCCAAAAACAGTGCCTACATATCTTGAGAAGGTTCTAGCACTCTGGAACACTATCTCTCTAACTTTATCTTTAAAACAGTTTTTTTCTAAATCGATGTCGATCAGCTTCCTAGCTTAAATTTGAAAGCCTAAAAATTGCGTACGAACAAACGGATGGACGGACATTGCTAAATAATCTTACACTCTATACTCTTAGGATACGGTATAAAAATGCGCAATGAAATCAATCAAGTGCAGTATTCGAATAGAAACAATATGAAGACGGTGCAGGGACACAACGATAACTGCAATACGTCCATTATGGACTTTTGTGTAATTATCAATTTATAGACATAAGTCGATAAGACATAGCTTACTGATGCAAACAGTACCCCGGAACGTACCTGGAATTCGTGTTATTCTTCAGCAGCCCTTTTTATTATGTTTAGCCGAACGAAAGATGGTAATGCTATGAACTTCGCCGAATCTACCTGTCCTACCAATGATCCTACGAAGTCGAAAAATAGTTACCACCTTAAATCCAATAAGCCAGCCAATCAGTCAGTTATCGAATTAAAGCCATCCATCTCGGATATCGTACATATGTGCAGAACCTAACCCATCTATTTAGGAAACAAAACCAGAAATTCAATTATTTTCCAGTCACACTGTTTATTTACAGTTAGTTCAGCTTCCCTTCCTTTGCGGGACTATTAAGTTCGTAACCGATTTTCCTCGTCACTCACTGGAAAAGTGCAAAAATAAAATAAACGTTTTTCGTTTTTCTCTTGTTCCAGCCAAGTAAATAGAAAAGAAGCGAGAAAAACCACCCTCACTACCAAACCGACGAACGGGTTTAGGGTCGTCAATTTTCTACAGCCCTTTTTTTTTGTTACCATACGATAAAGGTTGCACGTTGAGAAACGATATAGGAAACATTTTTTGTCACGGCCCATAAACTTGTATACCGTCCGAAGGTACGAAAAATATATCACTCGAGGTTCCTTTTTCTCATACCGTTGCGTCGCCTCGCATATATAATTGCATGGCCAAAAAAATAAGGACCCACAAAAAAGAAACCCACTTCAGCGGAAAAAAGTCCTAGAGAGACGGCAAAAAAAAATTGTGAGAAACTGGCGAAAACGGACATCACACGCGGATAAAAAAAAACAACCCAACGAAAGGATGAAGAGTATTAATTTCGCCTCTTTTATGTACGAATTCACATGATTAAATCTGCGCCCGGGGGAGGTGATGCCTCGCATAAGGTGCTGCTGCATACCATAGGCATATATTTTAAATACAGTATTGCATGTGATGTGCAGCTTATCCGGCCCGCCCTGAAATTGCTTTTGCTCTTAATCTCGGGATGTGGGAGTGGGTGTGTCAGTGTGTGTATCTGTGATGGAGAAGAACTGAAACAAACTCGTACTCTGTTTTTGGGAAAAGCAATTCTAAGGGAAAAAGGGTATATCTGTATATTTTAATTCATCGAATCGAAAAACCAGGATTTCGCCGAATTCGCAATAAATCGTAAGGTTATTAAATTCCTTAAATTGAAATTAAGAAACTTTTGTGAATGCGGAAACTTAATTATGCTTTTGAGGATTATGATCCACGAAGCACGGATGATGTAGATTTGATTTTTTTAGTTTTGTTTCTTTCCTGTTATTCGTGCTGCTGCTCCTATGTGCACGGATATAATCCGTGCTTATGGTGAGAGAATATAATAGGTAGTTGAACAACTTTTGGGATTATGATGGAAGTTGAAGGTAAAGAAATTTACGCTAACCTATGTGGTGTGTGCTGTGCCTATTCGGGTGCGAGTTTGAGTCTTGTGGAAGAAGAATATCCTGAGGTATGCGCGGTATGAACAAAGTTGGATGTTTAATGAGCGAAGGCTTAAATTTCAAGCTTTTGACTTGTGGACAAGTTGAAGTAAGTGATTTATGAAAATGATTGTGCGAAAAGTTCGAACTCATATTTATAGAGTCTGGTGTTGCAGGAGGTCTAGGAAACATTATAAGAAATCGAAAAAGGAAGGATCAAGCTTGATTATGAATTGAGGATTTGTTCAAAACTTAACAAGATATGCTATATCTAAAACTTTTAAATAGTTACTCGCGACTGACTGACTAACTCAGCAGCGAACAGTTCTAACCAGATTACCTTATCTGTATAGACGTAATTTAAGCAGTGACGGGACGTCATAGCGGCATTTTAGACTACCCAAAAAATAAAAAGGACATAAAAGAACCTCTTTATATATAGAACCAAGAGACAAATTTTTTGAAGAGCTAAAATGCATATTCGTCATTTCTACATCTGCACTGCTTTCGTCTGTCTCTTCGCTCAGATAATTCAAATATTAAACCTGTTTTATTAAAATATGTTGAAATTGAAACATAACCGCTTTTGTGACTTTTAACCCTTGTAAACATTTTTATATGGGAGGAAAAGACACTTTTCTGCTTCCATTTATGGATGCTAGTGAAATGATTTTTGAAAAGGTATTTGAGTCCTCAATATGTTATTACAGAGAGAATGGTCATTCAATAATAGGGCGAAAAGCGTGGAACTATTGATAATAATTAGACATCGGTTTTTAAAGATTTATCTATGCACAGTAAGATATAATAGATTTTAATATATAAAATAGATAAAAATATATAGAAAGCTACATGAGCAATTTTAATTCATTATACCTTATCTTAAGGGTATATTAATTTTGACACATAGTTTGTAACACCCTTTAATATTCGTCGTAGACCCATAAAAGTATATATATTTATGATCAGGACCAAATCCTAAGACTATTTAGCAATGTCCGTCCGTCCGTCCGTCCGTATAAACTTTTGAGGCCTTTAAAGTTATTCTAGGAGGCTGAAATTTGGAGCATATACTCCCTAGGGTCCCAAAATGGTAAAGTGTTAAAAGTTTTTAAATCCGCCCACTGCCACGCCCACAATTTAGAAAAAACCGTTTTAAGGCTTCTACCTTTATAAATTTGTCATACAAAGTTTTTTGCCACGACTACTTTTTGTGGGCGTTTTTCACTAAAATGCTGTTTTCTTTGAAAATGTTCATAGAAATCGAAAAAAAAATGTTTAACAATATATTTAGCCAATATTTTTTCCAATAAATCGCCCATACAAAGTTTTTGGCCACGCCCACTTTTTGGGGGCGTTTTTTCAAAAAAAAAATTTTTTTCTATAAATTTCATAGAATGAAATAAAATGCTATCTATCATCTTCCGTATAAATTTTTCCTTTGGGGTACATAGGATAGGATAGGGTATCATACTGTTCGCCCCAAGCGGACTGTAGCCTTTCCTTATGTTTTTAATTTGAGTTGTGTTGTTTAATATTTGAATAGAGTAGGGCAAAGAGTTGCACAAGTGGGTAGAGTGAATAAAAAACTTACGCTCTGATGTTAAACAAGAAAACCGCGGTAGGATCAACTGAGAAGTTCCGTTTGAGGTGGGAAATTTTATTTATTCGCATATAAAGTGTAGCCCATCGAGTGGTTTCTTTATAAATCATAGGATATTTTGACACTGACAGCTATTTCGCGCTCAAAATCTTGACAGAAAGTCAATATCATACCTCCGAAGAACGAAATGAGTCGCTTGACGCTTGAATAATGTTGGGAAATATTGATAACTTATATCCAAAGTGAATGCTGTGTAGCCGCACTGTTTGCGTTTTTTGAAAAGAAGTTTTGGCCGAAATGAAGCACCCACTGTGACTACTGTACGTAATTTTGTGCTGAAAGCTCTTGAGACTGGTATGCTAGTCGACAACACACATAGTCCCCGTCGTTGTATGTTGTGGGGGACCGTGAAGGACCGATCTTATGCCAACAATCCGGAAACGATTCAGCACGTAAGACCAATGAGTGATTGCCCTACTGCGAAGTAGGCGAGGCTGCCACTTGAACGACGTTATGTTCCATATTTATTGGAAATGGTTGCTCTTTCTAAAAAGCCATAATACATTGAAAATATTTAATTTTGTTCATTTAATTGTTTTTTAAAAAAAACTTGAATTTGGCCCATCCTATCTATAGGGTCCACCATCAAAGTTTTTTTTTCAACTAGTGCTTATTTCGCGAATGGTAACACTTAGCTGATGTCTGATTTGACAGATAATTAGTTTTATCCTTCCGCTGAACGAATATGGTTGTCTATACGCTTGAACAATGCTGGGAAATATTGCGACATAATTGGGCCATTTTTCTCCGGTAAATTAAAGGGTCCGCCGTCTAACGTTTTTTTTTATGTATAACGTTTGCATTTAAAGCATTTAGAATTTGCATCACTACTGATTAAACTCTTGGGAGTTTTTTTTTTTTTTATTCTTCTATCGGGATCGTATAATGTATTAAGAATGTTGTGTGTCATTAAACAGCTTTCCAAAATTATGTAAAAGGTCAGGAAAACCATTAAGCCAGAGTCTCGGCCTTAAGTTTTAACAGCACAGGGGTACAGGAAATACAGAAAGTCTACTCTAAAAATGTTGATGCCGCACGTCACTGAACTTAAGAGGGTTTCTTGATATAACCTCCCTTGCCACTTTGTATGCGAAATTTTAAAAATCAAAACCTTGTAGTTATCACATGATGAAAGGGAACAGAAATATATCGCACACTATTTTGAGGGGTGTTATATAAAACACATATAACACATTTGTTAAGTGTCCGTAGCTCCAAATCAGCCGAACATCTTAATTTGAGGGCAAGACCTTTAGGCAAGAGGGAGTAAAACATTTTTTTGTCGATAAAGGAACATGCAAGTATTATTAATTATTGGAAAATGATATACTCTTATATACTATCCTTTTGTTGAAGCTGAGTTCCTTAAGAACTCGTATTGTAAGTTGTAACGCTTCATGGATCTCCCTGCAAATCAGATTACCAATGCAACAGCACGATCTGTTATACATCCAGTGGCAGCTTTACTGTTTGGTTGAATTTCAACAAGATTAGCATCCAAGCTCGGTCTGTTTGGACGTATAATAAATAAAAAAAATTTCAAAATAAAGTTCTAAGAAAAATCGTAGATGCACCGTGGTATATAAGAAACGCCGGTATTCACAGAGATCTAGGTATTACTACCGTGGAAGATGAAATACGAAATTTTATTCTACAAACAATATGAATTCCCAAATCAACACAACCGTTAACCTTCTATTACAGATGACGATGTAAGGCAATCCTTGGATGAGAACTATCCTTTCGTAGATTTACTTGACATTTGACACGGTTGACCACTCAATTGTCTTATACCTGCATTTGCCATTTTGCCTTGCAAATCAAAAGTTGAAGAAGTTAAGAAATCATTTTAGAGCCTCTGAATCGTCGCTGGTGCATCAAATATATCTATTCTTAAGCAATGACAGACAAAACTTAGCGGTGCTTTAAAGCAAAGGACATTTTCAAAAATGAGTGGCATGGCGGGCGCTTAAAGGCCGGAGCTTGGGCTGGAATGGAATGGAATTATATTACATCTAGAAAATTGCTAAGATGAAACCCAGCATCTACAAGCAGGGAAACGTTCAGTTAATGTGAACAAAACATCCATCAGTGGTTTCTTTACTAAAATACTTTCTCAGATACCTCAAAGAGTCTATAAATATCTGCATTTAGAGAAGATGTCTTTCTTAAAATTATGTCAGAAAATTATCAGCAGAAGCATTAAAGTTTTCGATAAAAAGGCATCTCTGGAAAATTGTTACCTGAGAGACTGACGTTATTGTGGCTATAAAGATAGTGAAAGAAGTACTTCTAGCACGGATGCTGCAGGACCTCCCCCACAAAAGAAAACATTTCCCGATTCGGCTTTCCAAAAGCTGGTCTGCAGGCTTGAGTGAACAATTTCAATAAACTCAGTGAAGGCTGCTTACTTTTGGGGTGAAGGACTCTGTGGTTTTCTTATTCACCTTTTTTATCTTGACTGAGTTAAACGATACTAGTGCATCGAATATAAGGGAGTTAAATTGTCCTTCTCGAAATACGCGATTTTAGAGCGTTTAAGTCGACAGACAATTAAATTGAAGCTCAAATTTTGGTTTTGTAGTTTGAGAAGTTCCTCTGACTCAGTATTGGTCCAATGTACTACCAGAATGAAATCGTCTATTTGGATTCATGCACTGTTGTTTCCCGTTGAGAATTGGATCTGCGACTCTTGAGACACTTAGCTTCATAAGCTCTGCATCTAGATATATATCATGAATTTGAAAACAAAGGAAGTTCTTATGAGGGGTCATCTAAAATCCGCAAATAATTTAAGGAAAAGTGCTTACATTTGCCGTGGGCCTTGTATTGGATGACTGTCAATGCTTCTTCTACATCTATCAATCCTTAAATAACTTCAACCCCTGTGTCATCTAGTATCCCCTTAATATTTTCACATAACTATTTAACTGAATGTCATTCCCATCTAAAAGTGAAGCCTTCTCACCATTTTCCATCGTATTCGTTCTTTGTTTTCCCAAACACAGACTTAGTTACATACCCTATCGGCTTAGCTTATCCTCAAATGCACGGATATTGTCACTCCGACATCATAATAGATCCATCACTTCTCCCAATATTCCAATCTCGCAAGCACAAGTATAGCTAGCGACTAACTATATATATAATATTTACCAACGCTGACCCTTTTAGAAAATGTATATCTTTGTTTACTGTCTTTCGTCTGGCCAAATATAAAATTGATGAAATAATTGATGACCAAAAAAAAAACAGCCCCTCCCTATCCAACGTACGAAAATAACCTCTCAAACAATTAAGATTGACTGAATGTAATATCATCGGGCTAAAATATCCTCTCCTCCCTACCCTACCACGAAAGCAGTTTTATTTGTGTCACGACAGACCACCAACCAACAAGCCATCCATACTCCATCATAATGTACCGTTGAAGTATACAGTATACACTTTGTACACTTTAGAATGACAAGTAAAGTGGCGATGGTGGAGCGATAGTTTGAAGCAAAAGACAACGACGAAAATTCTATTGATTTTGCCTTTAAAAACAAAATCAGTCTTCGTTTCGTCGTCCTCTCATTGACTCCTAGACAACAACACTGTGTGCCATATTGTGGCGGGATGAACGATGCGGCGGTATCGGTGGTGGGTCTGGGGTAGTCTCAACCGAGACGAGACGAACTTCAGGTCAGACACGACAGAGATAATGGTGCTTGCATTATGGGTTCGGGGTTTTTTTTCGACTTCGGGTCCTAGACCTCTTGCATGCTAAGACTTTGAAGAAGTATTAGAATATTTATTTTCCAAAGGGCGGACGAATTTAGAGGGCTGGTTGTGGGGAGATGAAGGACCTAGTTCTTGGGTATTTATGAATATTTTGTGAAGTGTATTGAAGTTATCACATTCCGATTTGATACGATATAGTCGGTCGGTCGTCTAGCTGTAGTTTTTCAGGGATTCTCTCGGCATATTTGGCATATTTGACAGAGGCGCACTTACGTGTACACAGGATGAATTTAATAAAATTGTTTTGAGTCATGTTCTGGGGGATAACCTTTTTGTCTGATGAAACACACACTTAAAATGTACGCGAACTTAAAGGGAACTATACTCTGGCCAACATAAATTGGCAGTGCAGTGAAGATAGGGATGTTTGCTTATCAATCATTCCTATTTGATCATTCGCACTCTTTTGTTTTCGGTAAGGTGTTATTCTTACAAAAGCTCTTACAGGGTTTCCGTAGTAATGATTTTAAGGCAGCAAAAAACTTAAAGAATATTATGTAGGGTTACCATGATTTTTTTAAGAAATTTTCATTTAAATTGTTTTATTTTTTTTCCACATCACTAAGAGGTAAGGTAATCGCAAATAATCTATACAAATAATATTTTTCCTTAGAATTTTGTAACTCCATTTTAAGGTATTTTCCGCATATTAAAAGAAGTGCAAAGTCTCAAAACAAGATCCCCCACGACAACCCTTACCATTACGAACTTTTTATTAAAGCTCTAAAACCAAAAGCTACTCAACAAACTCCCAAGAAAAAAAGCTAAACGAGTTACCAAACGAGACACTGGTAACTATAAATGCATACTATTAAATTTGCTTTAAATAGCAGCAGCCACTGGCCACAGCCAATCAGATGTGCGCGGAACAAAAGATGTTGGATCTACGTCAGATGCAATTGGAGATTCACAGGCGCGTAAATACTTTTTATAAGGAGTTTCTTTCAATTCATTAAGGCGCACAAATATGGCACGCAACTGACTTAAAAACAAAAGGAAAGGCTACAGTCCGCTTGGGGCGAACAGTATGCTACCCTATCCTTATCCCTATGTACCCCAAAGAAAAAAAGCATTAGGAAGATGATGGATAGCATTTTATTTCATTCTATGAAATTTATAGAAAAAAAATTATTTTTTTTCAAAAAACGTCCCCAAAAAGTGGGCGTGGCCAAAAACTTTGTATGCGCGATATATTGAGAAAAATATTGGCATAATATATTGTTAAACATTTTTTTTCGATTTCTATGAAAATTTTCGAAGAAAACAGCATTTTAGTGAAAAACGCCCACAAAAAGTAGGCGTGGCAAAAAACTTTATATGACAAATTAATAAAGGTGGGCAGTCTCTTCATATCTTGTGAAGGTTGTACAACTTTATCTCTCTAACTTAAGCCTTAAAACGGTTTTTTCTAAATTGTGGGCGTGGCAGTGGGCGTAAATTTTAACACTTTACCATTTCGGAACCCTAGGGAGTATATGTTCCAAATTTCAGCTTCCTAGCGTAATTTTAAGGGCCTCAAAAGTTGATACGGACGGACGGACGGACATTGCTAAATAGTCTTAGATTTTGGTCCTGATCATAAATATATATACTTTTAGGGGTCTGCGACGAATATTAAGGGGTGTTACAAACTATGTGTCAAAATTAATATACCCTTAGGATAGGGTATAAAAAGGTTCCCCATAAGACGTGTACTGCCAATTTATGTTGGACAGAGTAAAGTATGTTATAATTCTAAGAAAAATATGTGTGGTAATATTTTTAAGGGACAGTAAAGGTGCCCTTAACCCTATTCCGCAAACATATGGGCCTGAGTAGAGTAGATAGCTAAGTACAGAAGTAAGCTTTCTGCTGTCAAGTAGATGCTGCCCAAGATATGACTGATGTCACAAACATTTGGATCTGGACATCAAATAATAACCCCTCCAATTGGAGCAGTAAGCCAAAAAATAAAGTTTTTTGAGGTCGCCTTCCAATTGTGCTCGCCACCTAAGGCAGGGTACTCATTTACTGCGTTATTCCTTCCGACTATAGGGGAAGATTCTTCGGACTTAGGCGCTGGTGTTCACTCGCTCTACGTTTTTCAGCTATCGTTGAATGGCCTCCTTCAGAACACAGGATCCCCCTCCAGGACCAAATATCTTACGAACAATTCTTTTCTCGAAACGATCAAGGATAATATAAATTAATCCGCTTTGCAAATAGTCCATGCCTTCGATCCATAGAGCGAGACTGGAGTTATTAAGGACTTCAAATCAGTTCCCCTAGTTCTGGAGAGATCCTTTTCAGACAAAAACATATTGATTTTGATTTTTGAAACGAAATCTCTTCATTTCAGATGAGAATTCATAGCCAAGGTAAATAAAGGCCCATAGTATTTCAAATTTATAGCTGGCCGCTTCGGATAAGTCGATGTTTATTGACGTATCCATTCAAGCAAAAGTGAGCTTCATCGAACAGCGATCAACAGCAATCTTGTTTTAGGCCCATTCACCGAATCGACGCCTTGCTAGGTGATCCTGTGGCTTCAATTGTAGCACGAGTTGGATTTTGTAAGCATGCAAAGCAAGATCTCTCTGCAAAATCTTCCATAAAGTGGATGGACACATTCCAATTCCTAGATAGGTAGCGGATAGACTGATTCAGGTCTTCCTCTACGCTACGCTCTTCAGCAGCAATGACTTTTTCTTTACGCACTCTACGACGTCGCTGTAGATGCGTATTATCATTAAGAGTAAATGTGGTACCAAAACGTTCCATAGTTAATCGAATGAATTGATCAGATGGACGATTATGTTGACCGTAAAATGGGCGTTGTGCGCCATATGTATTTCGAACAGAACCATGATTTTCAAAAAAAATATGCACAAATTGAACAACGTTGTTCATGCGTCAGTCTTTTCAAGTTGAAATGCCAAAAAAAGACCAAAAATAAATCACTTGACAGCTGACAAAATGGCTGCCAAATAGTGTTACCAACTTTAAGTTCTATACCTCTAAAATAAAACACCCTTTACCTTGGCTTTGTCCTTTATCCTTCGAAGCAATCAGCTGCTGCGAGTTTCCCTCATATATTTTGAACATTGCCCAACTACGCCAACCATACGTAAGTATCAGACTAACAACTATGGTGAAGAGCTTCCTTTTAAGATTTGCGGAATTTTTCGGTCACAAAATATAACAGACTTTCATTTGCACTTTATCAACTACAGAAAGAATAAAGGTTTAGGAAAATACATCGAAATACGCCCTCTAGGTGTCGACAAAGTGAATACGCTGCCAAGAATTTTGAGGTCGACTACTCATACCATATGCGCTTGCATAAGAGTCAGGTGGAATCATCCAGTCCCGTACGCGTTGAGCTACAGCTCACCTCTAAAACAAATATTTAACGAAATAATGGTCATTGGGCCTTACTGCCTTAAAGTGAAAGCTCTTTATTGCGAACGTCTACCCAACCCCTGGCCAGATGTTATTAAAAATTAATACAGCCGACGAGGAAAAAAAAACAATTTTCAATAACATTCCTCTTTCTCCGTTGGACACTACTATGGCTACATCAACCCACCCACTCCCATTGTCTGAACAAAATCCATTAAATCGAAATAGTCCACCACCAGAACTAGTTCCCACGAATCACATAGTAAATCTTCTTCGATTTAATAAAATATTTGCCCTGTCCAATCGATAGAGCTTACTTCCGTGACGCGACGAACAATCCAAGATAACTCTATTTGGGTCAGCCACAGAATCACTCGTTTCCCACGAATAGATTGACGTAGAGTTTCTACTAAATACTTGGATAAATCATAGCTTTATGTATCTTCTGCTGTCACGTAAACAGTTTGTCATCATCATCGATCTGTTTAAAAAAACAGCTTCTTGGCTTTCATTTCCCATTTGTATGTTAAAATATTAAACATTGCCTTCCATCTTTCTCAGTCGACGTTGTCGCCGTTCCGTCTCCTCGATTACAGCGCTAACCATTGTTCGTCCTTTAAATGCAAAGCAAGGCCCAAAATCGATTTTCTTCCTTTCGTTTTTTTTGTCTCACCTCCTCACAACAATAGGAACAACATCATCATCAGACAAAGCCAAGTTGTACGCCCACAATGATGACGAAAATACTTCCGAGAAAGACCGATCTCCTCCTTCACTACTAATAAATTCCACTCATAAACCAAGATATTCACATGGACGTTTTGAGCGCACTTCATTCCCCCAACTCCCCCTTTTACAAAATTTACCATCTCTAACTGGCTAACTGGCTGGCGGCAGCCGACTCTGACTGAGAATGGTTTGTCCTATTAAAACCTCTTTACATCCATCTATAAACTATTCAAAAGTTGCCCAAAAAAAAATTGAGTCCCTCTCCTCGTGATGTTCATATTTTTCTGCATGTGGTAGGTATATATGTATGTGTATGGCGGCGGCGTCGGTGAACGAAATAACTATGTTAAAATTTGTCATTTATGGATGTTCCTATGCTCATAAAGTATCCCACTGAACTTGAGATACACTTATTCGCATTCGAAGAAAACACAAAAAAAAATCGAAGCACCACAGAGATGATGTTTCGGCCTTCAGGGGCCTCTCTATTCTTTCTTCGACTTTTGGACCAACAACGGCCGCCATTTGCCATTTAGCAGTTTACTCACCATCAAAAATAAGGAAAAAGGGTTTTTCATACCTTTGGACTTTTATGTTCCTTGCTTGCTCTCCCCTCAGTTGGACAAGACGAGACGGTAAGGGGTGCCGAGATGCTGAGGGTTTCATATGGACATTTACCTCATAAAGTTACGTGCACATAAAAATTGTGAAAATTCGTCCTTAGAATGGAAGACCAACAGAGGGAGCAAAAAAAAAACGTGCGCCTGAAAGCGAAGGATTCTTTATTATTCTTTTGGTGGCTGGGTGTTTGGTTGGTTGGGTTTACTTCGTCCTCTATGGTTTTTTGGTTTCTCCTTGTCGATCCACTATAATAATACCTTCGCCGTTGTAGTTATTTTAGAGGGGACAAATGGTTTTATTTTTGTGCCTTGCCATGTGTCGTCTGTTTATGATATATGTTCAGCGGTATGTCGTTGCTTAATAGTGTTGCCAAATTACGTTATAAATTATTTTTGAGTTATGTGAATTCTAAGCGGAGAGAGGACGATGGGCGCGAGCAATTGTTTGTCGTATTACATTTTCTGGTTAAAAGAAAATTGGCTGTGCGATTAAAATTCAAGTAAAATAAGGACACACCGCAGTCACTTGGACGTAGAAAAGCACTTTATGGCACTTTAATGTGCCATTATGGGTTGAGTCTGCTGGTTTTACTATTTTACAAATTATGGGATATTGTTAGGTTTATAGTTGATTTCACGATGATTGCAGATCTATCACAACGAGAGCTGACAGTCGGTGGTAGGTCGGTGATAGGTATCTAATTTGATTGAGAGACTTTAAGGCAACTATAAACAAGAAGCAATAAATGGAAGACGGGCATAGTCTTCAAAAAAACGACTTATCATTTTAATCGGTTTTCGGGATAAGATGGCTATGCCTATTGCCTTAACTCTATTTTATAAGTCATACATACATAGTTGTTAAAAAGATCTCCGAATACAAAAATAGAGCTGGTTATCCATCACGATCAAATTTACAAGTTTATTCATAAATAAATGGATAAAAAGCATGCTAACAAATAGGTTTATCTGTATAATGAATTAGGATAATCTTACTGGAAGATAACAGCTCCTAATTGCTTCATACAAACTTTGTTTAAGAACTCGATAAAAATTAGCTATTACGAATCGTGCTAACATGCAACTGCTTGAAACGATTTAACTTTACCCATAACTCTTCGAGACTTAAAAAAAAAATATAATGTGTAATATGTAATAACTGACATAACCAAATGATATTATGAAGGTCCAAGACCTTTTGAAAGCGGCCAGAGTCGACGACTACGAAATTCGGAAAAAATTAGTTTTCCAAATAATTGGAATAAGTAAGATTTATTAAAACCAAAATACTGGCCGGACATTTGGATCGGGGCTATCGGCCTGCCAGATTATTTTTGAAGTTAATACGTGGTAAATGTTATAAAACCAAAGCGCCATCTGCGGATGATGCAAGTATGAAATTATTTACAAAACATGAAAGCCAACTTCGCAAAACTATTTGAAAAAATATTGAAAGTAGTGAAACCCGTATCGAAATATCATTAACGATGGAACTGAGACAATTGTAGGCTATCCTTGGAATGATGTTGAGTGCGTCCACCGCAAAATGTTGACAGAACGTGCACATATTCAAGCGCTGCAACACAAAACAAGAATATTGGTGGGGAGAAGAAAACCCTGCGTGGAAAGAAGAGGGCGTACGCCATCTCCCAACTTAAGGAAATTGAAGAGTCCTGTGATCGAAACAATATCCTAATGTTTTAAGAGAAAGCCAAGCAGCTGGCGGCTAGCTTTAATCCCGGAACGCAGGCTCTTCAAAAGGTTAGACTAGTGATTTAAACCTTGTCACCGAAGGACAGGGAGGTAGATATAGGTTTGAGCAGTTGTAAAATTTGTAATAATTTTTTTTCCCGAGCGTAGATGGAAAATCTTCCATGAGATACTATGAGGACCGGCCGCGCGTGCTCATAATAGTGTTTCTTACTCACTAAAAAATACCTCCCATCAAAAAATGATCATATTATAACTAGGCTTATGTCTACCAAGCTGCTTAAATCTAAATTATTTAATAACGTTTGGCAGGAAACATCTCAGCGGAAGCATCTGATTATACCGACATTAACATACGGTTATATCCTATTGTGATAATTCAAAGAGTTTTATCCTTTGTAGTCGGCGCAAAAGATTTCTTTGGTGTAGAAGTTCTGATACAGCATCATTGCATTGGCCAAGAATGCGAGTGTGTAGTTTACGCGCGAAATTTCGTCGTCCAAGGTAGGCGAAGGTCTCTGTTCATATCAGCGTTTCTGATATACAAAGGAGCAATAACGATTTGTCTGAGAACTTTATTTTGGAAAGTGAGTTAACATTACTGGGTTTGGTACAACCCCAAAGTTGTACACCATACGTCCAAACAGGTTTTAGCATTTGCTTGTATAAAAACAGCTTGTTTTGCATGTTGAGTATGGAAAAACATCCAATCTGCCAATGCATTTGATTAAATCTTATAACGAGCTTCCCTTAATTTCCATTTTAATTTTGCATCTAACGTCATTCCCAAGTATTTCGCCTCATTTCTGTACACAATTTGTACCAAGTAAATATAAATGGGTACATTTCTTACATTTCTATAAGTAAAATTAACGTGTGTGGATTTTGTCTCGTTGAGAACAATACGTCAAGTTTTGGTCCAAGCGCATATTTTGTCGATCGCTCGTTGAAACTTATAAATATGTCGCGGACTGAATCGAATCGTCTACGGCTAATATGGGCGTTTTATCTGCGAACGTCGCTATGATAGTATCATCTTCTTGTGGTATATTTTTAATAATTGCAATACAAACTTGGCGTTCAGATTTCAGTACTTTTTGTGACTGACTTATAAGGCAAAGGTAACTTATGTACCCTTTCCCTCCTAGGGTATTCCTAAACAACATTTTTATTGTTGATTTTAGCATTTTCCAGCAATAACATGGCTAAGAAAATATAAGAAAAACAATTTTTATAAAAAAAATTGCTGAATGAACTGAAATCTACAAGGACAGTCACGATTGTGAGCTTCAGGAGGGTAGTTGTCTATTTGCTTTGTTTGCAGTCGTACTTGTATTCTTAATAACTATTTACAACGGCTTAGTCAAACATGTGCAGAATTGTTTTTACAGTCCACTTTTTAGTCTTTGTTCATGTCAGATAGCACTCAATAACCTGGTCACAAGTATCGATGCCACCCATACTCGCATTGTATCACGAAACACTATCGGGACAATGAACATCAGTTCGGGCTTTCGCAGTTTTGTCCCATCGTTCCACAATGCTAACTGGTTTGAAGTCATTAACACACTCTTATTGTCTTTCCATTTCCACTATACACAGACAGTTGTCATTTACGCATAGTTCTTCAAACTGCCGGTCCTAGCCCAGAGCTCCTATCCGAAAGAGACATTCTTAGACCCTCATACACTTCAAAACCGAGCACGAGAATACACCCTGAAACAAATACAAACTAAAGCACTTCTGTGGAGTTCAAATCGAAGTAGAAGCTTCTGGATCTGATAGTCTAGAGTGCTCAGCTAGTGGAATCTCATCTTCCGTATCAAAACTGTCAGATTCCATCACATCTTCTACTTAACCAAATAAAAATTTTATAAATTTCTTGATCATCTTGAATACATAGGTAAAACTAATTAGCATGTCAAAAATATCTCGCTCATACATCGACGAATCGCCAGAATGTCAAAATCGACAACTATAACTAACAACTATGTAGTAAAGCCCTCTCTCGAACAAACAAGGAAACTGTATATAGGACCATCATGATCCTGGTCCTGCTCTATGGTTCCGAAACATGGACTTTTTCTAAAACAGATGACGACATCCGCAGTCGATTCGAAAGAATAATTTTTGGTAAGATATTTAGTCCCGTATGCGTTGACGGGTTATTAAGGAAACGATTCAACGATGAACTCTACAAGCTTTTAAGCGACATCGATTTGGTCAAAATACTGTGCATTGGGCATTTGAGATGGCTGGGACATATATAACTTACAATTGTGAGTCTATGGAGTCGTTAAAGCCTAAAGTAACATAGCCATATTCAAATCTATAATTATTTATTTTTGTTCAACCAGAATTGAAAATTTAGTTATTAAAATAGAGAGATAGAATATAATTTACTTATTTAAAGAGGAGAAATAACCCCACAAAACGATAAATAAAGCAAATCTAAAATAGAATATAACAAATTTTAAGAATGCGTCACCATTTGGTGAATTTGAATTCATGAACTGGCAATGCGATATTTTCTCAATTTTTTCACTCAGAAAAAAAATTGTCTTTCTCGCCTTTGTTTGACCTTTACCCTGCATAATCTCATTGTTGTCCCAAGATAGAAACCCTTTTCGCCATCTAGGTCACATAAAACACACACACATTACGCCAACAACAAAATTAATGTATCCATCAAGGCAAATTCATCTTTCGAATACAAATTCGCATCTACCTATAGAAAAATATACACCAACACTAGATATTGATAAGAAGCTCACGTTAAACGAAATCATGTCTAGTCATGTTATCCAATTTACTACTGACAGTAGTCACGTATAGATCCTAATGTCAATCCATACTGTAAATTACATTTTTCGTCCCATACTATGTAGCTGTTGTTCTTTCGCATCTCCGCCCTCTCCTAGTCATAGTCCTAGTCGTGTCTTCGTCGTCGTCGGTCGTATGCGCTCCTGTTTCATTTTTATCTGTGACAATACACCCTGGCGATGGTTAGTTCTCAGTCCTCATTCCTCAGACCTATTCAAAAAAAAAAATAAACTAACTACAAACAGAGAGAGAAAGTCGAAAAGTAAATGCTGGAAAGATAGATTGAAGTTACTTTTCAAATGATGTTACACAAAGCTATTGATTTTCTTTTCGTTCCATTCTAGCTACACTACTATGTCTAAAGGACACACAAATTCAGATGAGCTAGGGTCCTCTGAATTTAAATTGTAATTTAAGTCATTTCTCCCGTACTTAACCTTTTCATTTGAGTTCGTGTTTGTTTTTTGTTCTGGGGTTTTGTTAATTTTTACCATCAGTCATAATGTTGAAAGGCGGATTGACTCTCTTGAAAAGAAACCAAAAAAAAAACGAAACATCAAAATCAATAGATGTAGGTACGCCTGACATGCACGCCGGGGCTAAAGCACACAAGACACAACAAAAAACCCGCTCTAAACAAGAACATGAGCTGAGCATGGATACAAATGTTCCAAATCATTGGGAAGAACAAGAACGAAAATTGTTTAGCTCATTCTTCATCATCCATCATCCTGTAGAACGGAACAAAAGAAAACGCCCGACATGTGGGGGTGTGAAAAAGTCAATACAAGTTAATGGAAACTTAGTTAGGAGCCCTCCGATCTAAGGTATGGCATGCTATGCCATCTATATGAATGCACGAGCATAGCATCGAAAGATGACGACTTGGAAACGGAATCTTTTTTTTGTCGACTTGTGTCGACGACGATATTCCAATGTTCGAGCCTGTCGACAGAAGACCGGATGTTCTTTACATTTCGATGAGGTTTTTCGTTATTTTTTTTGCTGTAATAGTTGACTCTAACGAGTTTAATTGAACAACTAAACGAGATTTGTTTTAGATATGTACCTACGTTTGAAAAAAAAAAATAGGACCTTACTTTGTTGGTTCTTTCCCTCTCATTTGGCGATTTCCCTTTAACAAATTAATTAGATTTGTAAATTTCGACATTCGCATTGATTTGTATTTATTTTAACTCTGTTGACTGCTGCCCGTTGTTCGGTAATTACCTTGGCATTTAATTTAATTGAATAAATGTTAATTAGATATTTGGAGATAATGTGAGGGATGTGAATGGTGAGTGCGACGTTTTCGAGAGAGGATACTTCTCCTGTAAATAATTCTCGTATTTCTTTAATCAGGTGAAACCGGCAGGAAGGGAACCCAAAGCAAAGGTCAAATCGCTTCCTTAGAGGTTGGGTAGGTAGTTAAAGTGGTTGGCGGCAGGAGGTGTTATGAGGATGTGCCTCTTGTACTGCACAGACCTATGCTTGCGAACACCAGTCTAGCAACCATTTGCAGGAGTTCTGTTGATAAAGTTTAGGCTTCTGTATTTTTTGTATGCTTGCCAGATATTCCCTTAGATTAAACACAATTCATTAGTGTCGTCCATTTAGACACTATCTTCGCCGTTATGTCAGTGGAGTTTTTTCTTTAATGAGGAATCCAGAGGGGATTTAAGATAAGGGCTCTTATCGAGGCCAGACTAAGACGAGATGGCTGTTTTGGTAGGATTTTTGTCTGAAGAGGCTAGATGAATTCGGAGGACGGCCGCTCTTACTCCTCAGTCTTATTTTGACCCAAATCTGAAGAAAGTTATAGCAAAGTTGTTTAGGACGCGAGGTGACTTGGGATTTTTTAAAGTTGTGCTTAGACGTTATGTAGTGAGCTTATAGATAGAGCCGACGACCCTAGATAGTGAATCAAGGATTTTCGGACCAACAGCTTTCAATATTACAATATTACTGCGCTTCATGACATTTTCGCATTAATACTTTTGTAATGCTCCTATGGAACCAATTGCAGCCGTTCTACGTTTTATAATATTAAGAGTACGGGAAAGTCTCCTAAGCATTTCAATTACCAATTCAGAGTTTCGAAATATCATAAAAATACTTGTAACTTGTAAGACACTGGAACAAGTAAGTCATGTAACACAACATTTTGTGCCAGTTTTCGAGTCGAGTAGACTTTTTAAACGATTTTGACAGTATTAGCTTTCCGGTAAGTGTACCTAATTGCCTGGTATGATGCTCCATGGGACACTATATTTGGGCCTTTATTATTTTACAGTTTCGTAAATGTTTTGCCACTCGAACGCAGACGATTTCCAGCTAGATTTAACCGGACTTTTCAGTAAAACTGACGTTAAATGGTTTAGCACTGATTTAGCCAACTGGATAGTTCTTAACCGCCTGATAGTTAACAACAAGAGAATAGTGTTGAAGTAAATATGGTTGGCTATAAAAAATAGTTCGCACTATAGATGCTAATATGAAATTGGCCAGGAAGTTGATTGGGGTGATTAGCTAAGGTGTATAAGGAGTGATTAAGTTTGGTTTTTCAGAGGTAAGGATCATTGGAGATAAGCGCTTAAGCACCATCTTGGTACCTACCACTCATAAATCCAGTGAAAATTGGTTGGTTTAAGTCTTTATTTTTTGGCACACATTTAACTATAGTCATAAAGTTGTTCACTATTTGACTTCCAGTTTTGTTTGATTTTTAGAGTGGTACCTTTGTTCTTTGAACTTGATGGTAAGGAAAGATATTGGTGATTTATGAAGGGAGGTCTTAAGTTCGTTAAAATTTACTACGACAAGAAACACTCTTTTATTCCTTCGTATCCCTAACATATCCGTCTTTTATTGGGTTGGACGCCCAAGGTCTTAAGAAGTGGAGGGACAGCCATGGTTTCATAAACCAGTGACCCACTTCGCTAGACCCTTGAGTTAACAACTACTACAGGTTAATCCGCAGATTGGTCCAAAAGATGTTGGCAAAAAGGAAAAATATGTGGTCCCCAAACAAGGTGCAGCCTATTCCACGATGAGCCGGGCGGACGGCTTGTAGACTCCCAAAGGACCAGCGAGCGAAAAAATCATGCTACTCAAGGCACTATTTAAAATAAAGACGGGCGGTCTGTTTGGAAATGATTGCATAAAAAAACACTACACCATAACATTAACGGGTGTGGGCGAACGGTCCGTATCATAAAAACGGTGGACGGCCCAGTTAAAAAAGCTCCAGTCACAATTAAACATGAACTACCAACGACACGGTAGGGAGCAATGTTCGATGAGGGAACGATTGACCATCTTGGGGAGCACCGGAGGAGTAACAGAGGATTGCGGGCGGACGGCTACGTTTACGCAACTCAAACTGAACAAAAAAAACTTTTACGAGAAACACCCGATCACTCAAGGTGTTGTACAACCGCATCACTTGCCCCCTGGCTACGGGATTAAAAAAACCCAAAAAAATAAAACACCAACCTAAGAAAAAAAGTTTATTTTACTAACGTAAAGAATGGCACAATACTGACGCTTCCCTTTCATGCCCCAAAACTGCGCGTAGGTCCACCAAGACAGCTACGGCGGATTCATATACAAAAAAAAACGAATGTAGTAATTTCATTCGTTTTTTTGTACCTGGGTAGACTGGAATTTCTTCTAGTCCGTTGGTGGCTGCTGGGGGACCTTAATAATTTCACCCCAAACATTGACAAAAATTATTATGTCATCCTCTCGTCAACTGATTTTATTTAAATCACCTTAAAGTCTCAACAGAATTTTGTAAACAACCATAATCGGATAGACAACCGAGATCACCCCTCCTTCGGCCGTGTCTCTGTTAACAGATTTAGTTGAATCACTTAATTACCTAAAAATTAACATAATTCCCATTCTCATTTTCAATGAAACTAGAATTCTCTTAAAATGGCACAATTAAAAAACAAGTTCTACACACTTACCTACCCCCGTTTCAATTAATCCCAATTTGCGCGAGCATTCAAGCTAATTGGATACTGCTGCTCTGCTCCTTCACAAAAAACTCAACTGCTCAACAAAACAGTTCAATATTCGTGAAATGAACAAAAGTGCAAGCAACCATTTGCTATGCTTCTCCATAACCAAGTTGCTTGGCAGCCACTTAAACTTTTTCCACATGCAAAACTATTGCTACGATCTTTCTACTGAAGAATAAAGTGAGAGAAAAACAGAATAAAAAAATAAACTCAACTAAAAAACGCACGACGACGATATAAAAGGGAAAATTAAATTTTCTATAAGAAGATTAAAAACACTCTTCTCCACTCGTTCATTTAAATATGTGGATGCAACCGGCTCTGACCGTAAGCACCCAAAAAAAAGGTACCTACATTGCAAAATCTTCAAGGAAGAACGCCATCAGAACTACCAAAGAAAACAAGCTGCCGAACAGTAGGTACCCATTCAACCGTAAGTCACAACTATTTATGCCTTTATTCGCCATCAGAAATGAGCATCTCTCTCCTCAACCAGCAGTACAAATAGCGTATTAGGAGACAGACCATCATCAGGAGATACGACAGAAAGAGTCCTGTCGATGCATAAACTTGAAGTGTGTATGCGGAACTAGAAAATAAATATAATTTCAAAAAATGGAACAACGCTGTGCTATAATATAAAAGTTTCAACTCGCACCCTACCCTACCCAGTTGTTTAGTCCTAAACTAGTCTTCATTGAAAGCAGGAAATGCCAGACTGACACACAACCTATGGAGTATGGACTGTTCTGGCAAAGAGAATGAGAATGATGCGTCTAGGCACCTTTCACCTCCCACACTGCAATCCTTTGCAGAAAAAAAAGAACAGGACGCAATTTCCAAAATTCCATGTTATCCCTGTGTAGGTTTTGATGACGTGCAGGCAGCAGCGTGCAACATTAAAGCCTCAAGACCAATTACTCAGCTCAGCTGTTAGGCCGTGTGTTGGACACTATCGTCGGGGGATCATGCTGGTGGTGGTAGATACTTAGGGTAAAAGTTTCTCGCGTTCATATTCTCGAACGAAATTGACAGGCCTATTTTATGTTGTGCAAAGGTTCCGTTTCTTAAGCTCTATTTTGGCAGCAAAGCCATTATGAAATTAATTTTTCATATGGTTCTCGCTAAAATTACGAACGAGAAGGAAAAATAATTTCTGTTGCTTGGAACTACATTAGATTCCTTGGTTGGCGCACAGAAGGAGCATGGTGGACAGGCAAATGGCAGTGGCAACGGCAACTCCCCAGAGAAAGTGGGAATTACGTGAAATTCAAAGTTATTGCCGGAGCAGTTAGTCATGTACAGAATGGAAAAGTTCGCTCGTATTTTTTTGTTTCTTGTGTTTGCGTGGACTAAGTCATTTGGGCTTTTATTTCGATTAATTTGTTTTTACTCTTGTTCGACGCGTTTCATTCCACATTCTCTCGTGTTAATGAGATTATGAGCAGAAATAATTACAGTTTTTGCCCCGAGAAAGGGAGAGAACATTTGAGATTGATTCTTAATTAATAGAATCTGGTTAGTTGATCTGATTTGTGGCTGAGTTGTAAAAGAGATAGGAATTTCTTAGGTGATGGTGAATTGTAGACACTATATCCTGGGGGTTGAATGAAATAGATTTAATGAAAGCAGTTGCTTAGCATATTTTGGCAATTTTATGGGAACATGTTAAGCTATTTCATGCATCGGTCTGTCTGTCCAGCGTTAGACGTTTTTGGGGCAATAACTAGCGCGTTTATTCAATTTTTCTAATCAAGCTGGGTGTGCCCTTCGCCAGAAGATTGGTCAGCTGGGGAATCCAGCAAGGAGAAGTCCTATCCCCATTTCTTTCGAATCTAGTGGTGAACAAACTGCTTGCCATTTCGGAGAAGCACCTATATACCTTAAAAGAACTCCTATAAAATGGTCTTAACAAGGTAGCAAGATCAGCAGACAGTTGTGGTCTAGGCGAACTGAGTCTTTTCCCACATGTCGACGCCCCTTAAATCAGGGGTAACAGCTTATTCTTCTCTGACGAAGCCAAATACTTAGCCGTCTATAGGAAGCATAGCTGGGAATCTAACATACAAGAAAGAGTTTGAAAAGCTTCACTAGCCCTATTTTCTTGCAAAGATCTATTGATAACAAGTGTATCACTCATTTGCTATTTATCTCGGTTGTAAGGCCAATACTAACTTACAGAACGATTGTCTGGTGGACTGCCTTAGAGATAGATGGACTAAGCAAGGTCCACAGCACCTCGCACCACTCTCTAAGCTGCATTGGACATTGGAATGCACATAATTGCTACAATTGGTGTCATAACTGGACACAGTGGGATAGGCAGGCATGCAACAATACATGGCGCTTATTCAAACGACTTTTGTAGAAGCTGCATGGATGAGGAGGAGGAGGAGACAACTCTGCACTTTCTTTGCACATGCTCTGCTCTCTTTCGGAAACCAAATCTCCATATAGGAGCTTGCTTCTAGAATGATCTTAACGATCTAAGCCCGAACGACCCAAAATGTCTCTCACGCTTTTTAAGCAACTCAGAATGATTCAACTTCAGATCCACGTAGTCCCTGCGGACCTTATATAGGGCTAAGTGTGTTGGAACTTTATCTTACTGCCACTTCAACCTAACCTAAGGTATTAGGTGTTAAATATCCAACAGGAGATCCAAATCGTTTCTTCACATAGGTTGAATTTGTGACTAATTTACATAGTTTGAAAAAAGATCAAACGCAAGTAAGCTCTGGCTAAGCTGGTAGAGGCCCTAAGAAATCATGCAATGAAATTGAACTTCAAAGATGACGATATATGTCGAGGATGTGCTTATGAAGAAGTCCATGAGACAAACCTTACTTCCTCTGTTACTGTCCGATTCCCAGTCATTTGGGATAGAACACATGGAAGTTACTACTTCCATGACTTGGTTGAACTTTCTGTTATCTCACTTTATAATCTATCTAGGTTTCTGAGGATATCAGGATGGCTAGACGGCGTCTGGTAAATAATACCAATGGAAAACCCCCCACAAAAAGAGTGTCACAATGGGTCCATGCGGACCTAAGTAGGGCATAGAGGGACAGACCTGCTCTGCCGACCCGTAAACCTAACCTAACCTAACTAAATATGCAATTTAGTTAAAATCTTCAAGTTTGTTGTTTTATTATTAATTTAAAATATAAAAAAAAACACAAATCGTTTTTGGGATTAAGTTTTAAAGAGAAAGGATGACCTGTAAAATAATCATTTGTGTACACTTAAAGCTTTGATATGTAGTTCACTTAAATCGTAAGAATTGAATCTTTGAAGAAGTAATAAAAATCAAAATATTTTATTTTCAAAAGCAATTTCATAAAAAAAATGTACTTACTATTATCGGTCGACAATGCAGCACTATCTTCCTTATGTTGACATATTCAGCATTAAAATGGACGTCAATCTTCAAACACCGATACTGCAGAAAAACCGATAAATATAAAAACTGAAGGGTACAAATATTTACCCTAAGTAACACCAACTCATTCACTAAAAATGGCTGCACAGCTTTTCATCTTACATTTCCAATCACACTCGCACGCACAATAAAGCTCATTAAATACTACACTTCTATGTGACCTTTAAACCTTACATTAAAAATACAAGAAGAAGAGCAATCAGAGGAACTGCTTTACATACAAACTCAGCTTGAGCACACTACGATATGTTTTTCTTATGTTCGAACGGAATAAAATGAAAACACTATACGAAGAATTGAAGCAAGAAGTTTTTTACCGAAAACCCGAATTCGCTTGATATCACATTTTTACTTTTGGAACTCACTTATAACTGAGTTTTTCGCAATTTTTTATTCGAAAATTATAAATGCGAATAAGATCACATCACGAAAAAGCAAATCACAAGCAAAAACAGAAAAACCGACTTTACTTTTACAAATCAATTATTTAAGCTTCACACGCGCTACGCAAATTTCTCCTACAACATTCACAACTGCCAGCGGAAAACTAAACGAAACAACTTCCGTTTTTAAATTTGCTGCTGTTGATACTTGATAGGATGGTGTAGAGGAACTACTCGAAGAGATCTTACCGTGAAAATTTGTTCGACTGAGAGAGTCACGGTCGAGTGAGCCTGAGTCTGAGTCGACTGACTGAAACTGGAATTGAACTGTGTTGTCACTTAAAAACGTAAAAGAATTTAGTATGTTTGGAAATATAGTAGTAGGTAATTTGGAAATAAAATTAAAATTGCATATTTTTTGATCAATTAATAGTTTTTGTTTTAAAATCAGGAACAAATGCTTTTTTAATGAATTAAAATAGAGTTTATGTCTATATGTAATAAGAATTTTGTTTTCGGGATGCGTTACTTTTGTTTTGGGGAATTATCACATGAATACATATATCTATTTCATTATCCTTTCGTCCTTTGGAATTTTTGTTTAAGTTTAAGCTTAGTTGAGTCCCAAAACTCCAGATCTAAGCCAAAAGAGGTATATGCATGAAAGGGTTAAGTTAAGTCTGTGAATTTTATTCTATGATTCTACCATTTTGGATAGTCGATATTTCTTTAACACGCACAGTTTTGTTGACCTTAAGTTTGTATCAAAGGCATCACCACACTTAGACTGAGACATTTAGACGGTTGGTAGAGTCCAAATTCGTAGTTCTTAGAACACTTCGACACACTTCGTATTTTGTAGGAAGAGGCTGTTGCTATTCAGCAAAACTCGATAAAATAATGAAGCAACTCGTAGAAAACTCTGTTGATGAGTCAGGAATTGCAAGAGCTGCGAAAATTAAATTAATAAATAAAATCACAAATTTTAAGGCTTTTGTTTATATTCAAAAAAATGCATGCCGCCATGAAACAGACCCCGCCATGAAACAGATGCGTGTTTACAAATTCCTTAATTTTGTTTCTGATTCATTGATCCGTCGAATAATAAAAAATACATTTACTGACAACCAACAGTTATGAATGTATGGTTTTGTCAAAATTACGCGACCATTTATTTTTGGCGTGGAGAAACGTAGTTGTGAGCTAAAATTTAGCGCGAGCAGAATAATGGGCTTAAGTCGTATTTTTTAATAATAGAATTTTGCTAATAATTTATTTTGAGCATACAAACGTACATTTGAATTTTATGAATGATTTTAATTTGTGTTTGTGTTTAATCAATAATATTAGCATTGTAATAGATTTGAAAGTACTTGTTTTACTTGTTACTAGTCACGATGCGGTTTCACCATTTCTATTTTATGTTATCATGTTTTCTCTTTTTATCATGATGGAACTAAGAAATGGAAATCATGTTTTATGAAACTAAATCATGCCTTGAAACTATGTTTTTTGAAAATTTGTTAGTAAAGGATGATTTTTTAAGCGTATTTTTTTTAAAAATCGAATAAAACACTAAAATTTGCATCAAATATTCAACATTTTTATAGTAATCGATATATAGGCCATTTACGTTTTAAAGACAACTTCATTTAAATGTTGTCCGCGGCTCCGTTTCAAATGGTCCATTCGGAAGGTCCAATTTTGCGTCACTTTTTCGAGCATTTCGGCCTGTATTCCACGAATAACGCGTCTTATGTTATCCTGTAAGGCTTAAATCGTGTTCGCCTTGTCCACATAGACTAAGGACATAACTCCACAAGAAATAATCAAGGGGTGTTAAATCGCTCGATCTTGGCGGCCAACTCACAGGCCCATTTCGAGAGATACGAAGCACTGAAACTCACTAAGAAGAAAAAGTAGAGGTAGTCTTAACGTATAGTTGGTTTTTGGGGGAGATGTCTGAGAAATCATTAGAGGAATACGCACGCAGGCCGAGAAAGATATCCTGTGGAACTCAAACCTAATTAAATCCAAAAAGGTTATCAAAGGGGAGGTTATCTTTCATGATATCAAAAGTCACCCGTGGGTATTCGACTACAAGATCGTCATTGAAAACTCGTTCCTCAGAAGAAAATACCTGAACTTCTTGAATACCGCCCCTGCCACTGGCAACTAATTGCAGAAAGTTTAAATTTTTAGCAAGAGGTTTTAACGGCGAAAACTCTGAAAAAAAGGCGGTAGTGTTGGAAGTAATTTCTCAATTTTACTGACTATAGGGTGGGCCAAGTACAAGTTTCTCTTTGATTCAATAAAATGAAAAAAAAATCAAAAGCGGTCAAATCGATGCTAAGAAGCGGCCAATTTTTCACCAATTTTTCATCAAGCTGCTCTAAGACCCAAACTGCGAAGCGATAACGTAGCGGATGATTGTATTTTAATTCATGAGTCACTGTCAATTGGACCTTGTAAGTGAATAAGCTTGGATCCTTGTGCAGAATTCTCCTTCATAGGCTAGTGCGTCAAATCGTAGCAATCTTGTCTGTGCGTACCGTATGACGACGGGGACCATGAGTGTTATCCACTAGCATACCAGTCTTACAAACTTTTTGCACAAACTTGCGTACAGGAGGCGTGGTGGGTGCTTTATTTTGACCAAAATTTATTTTTCAAAAATCCACTGTTTGGGCTACACAGCGCTAACTTTGAAAATAAGTTTTCAATATGTCCCAACGCTGTTCAGGAGTAAAGCGACTCATTTCGTGCCGGTGAGGTATGATACCGACTTTCTGTCAAGATTTCGAGCGGGAAATGGCTGTCAATGTCAAAATAACCCATAATCTAAAAAGAAACTACAAGATGGCCGACAATGTACATACACAGCTGCCTTTAGTGAGAGGTCTTTCTTAGGAAGTTATATCGAATTTTAAGGGTAGAAGAGTAGTTACACCCCAAAATTGTAAATATTAAATTTAACTTGATATAGCTTGAGTTGGGGTAATGGCAGATCCCACTACTGTAGCATATTTTCTTGTCAAATCTTAAAGAACAGCCGAATAGGAAAAGGTATATCCAAATAGTGACAAATTATTTTATTTAATTGATTTTTGCATGCAAAGCAACTATATGACTTTTGTCAATAAAAAAAACAAGACCTTCCAAAATTTTAATCGAAAAATACAACTTCCATAAATGTATGTATGCATTTGGCTCTACACCAAATTTAAGCCAACTTATTCCCAACAACTTTCCTTTCATTTTAAATTCACGTCCCAGAGTCATTCTCCAAAGTTGATGAGTCCATTTCTAAAGTTAGAAAATGTCATTTCGAATTCCAGCCTTCTCTCAGCGCTGTAAATCTACATTTCTATGTAACATAATCCAAAATCATACACAAATTCATGTCGTCCCTCACCCATCTGTTCGTTTTCATCTTCATCACCATTGTGACTCCATTTCTATGCCGCTTTTGTCCTTGCCAAGTTAGAAAAGCATCTAAACACATTTGTTTTTTTCTCTCCATACATATTTCTAAATTCAGCAATCTCCCCCTTTTGATTAAGTTTAAATTTATTCACATCCTTAATTAAATTTGCTTGAAATAAAATTACCATTAGACTCTCTGAGTGTATATTTGTTGGGAGGTAAATGCATACGACATCGTCATCCTGGACTACCAAACATATACTTGTCTTTATCAAGCTAACTGTACACAAAAATTCCCAACTATCCCAGCTGGTATAAGTCACATTCTATATAGAGTAGATACTACCTACTAAACACGACCCACAAGACCAGACGAAATAAAAAGGCAAATCTCTCCACTACCAGTTCTCGTTAAAAAATAACCAAAAAAAAAACAGCTAGCTAAGTGAATGAGAAGAACCGAACAAAAATTATGTGAATAAGGATGTTCTTCTGCGGATCGCAAATTCATTCGTTACCAGAGTCATTTTTCATGCCAAAGTTCATTTGCGTCTGAGGAGAACTCTAAAACAATGGAACCGCTGAGCTTTGCTTTTGCTGCTGCCGAAACGATACGGCAGCTGTGAACCAAAGGACGAAGGACGATATTCTGCAACTCAGGCGAGTGCATTTAAAGTTGCAGCAGCAGTAGTTAGTCTCTCGAACAGCGAAAGTGACTAAAAAAAAGTGGAGTTTGCCAATTTTTTTTTTGACACAACCAAAAGCAGTTACTTTTAATAGAAGGTCACTCACTGACTGTCAACATTTTTTACGATTTAATATAAAAGACGTACAATTAGAAAATGTTTATAGACTCCATGCTAAGTGAATAGAAAGCATCATTTCATGTCTCAAAAGACATACATGCGGTTATATAGCTACACACCTTCCGGCGAAGGTTGAACAGCATTTCCATCATCATTACAACCTGGCTTTTATGTACTTTGCACAACATGAGACGAAACTTAGAGTTGGATGGACTGCTTGCTGTGTCGTCTGGACAGATTTATTCAAGAAATACAGGATAGCTGTACCTAATACCTAATAACCAAGCAGTGTGAGGAGTGTGAGTTGTGAAAGTCGTAAACGGTACCTAAACGACACACAACGTCAAAGACTTGAAATGACTTTCATGCTTTGAATTATTTAGTTTGGGAAATTATCGTTTACTTTCGTTTACGGTCAGACAAGGACTAGTTAATGTCCTTGCAAGAGAAATCGACCAAACCGAAACGAACCAAATGGAATACAGTCTGCTGCTGCAGCAGAATACCTACCTAAACCTAATACACAGGTGGCCATTTCTTGGGGGGCGGCTCTTTCAACTAGAACTGTTTATCGTATATTGGAACGTAAATTTGTTTTTACTACAACGAGTAATGTTTATAAATAACGTAAAGATGTTATAGGAATATTATTATTATTGGATAATCAATTTGGGAAACCACCAGGTGGTTTCGTATGTGCTCTAAAGTGCAATTTAAATGGGCTTGGATGACTTGGATCATAAACATTTACCTTCATAAGAATGAAGGTGTGAATTAATGTTGAGGAAATGTTGGTACTTATCTTCAATTATTTCAGTTGTTAAGTTTAAGAAATTTTTTTTGGTCATGAACGTCTGTCACTGGAGGTGCTTTAGATGTAATTGCAAACGGAACTAAAAACAAATGTGATAAATAATGAATACTAGAAGAAGTGGTTGAAGAACAAATTTAAATCCGGCTATCTACCTTCTAGACTCAGAACAAAATGGAACAGCAAAAGGACATCTGTATGTAACATTTTTAAATATAACGTCAACTCAGCTTGTCTGTTGATTATTAATTAGTTTATGGTCGGAATGGCTTAGATGCGAAAGGCTAGGAGTTGATGGTAATAAGAGTATTTCTAAGCTTTTAGAAACTCCTTTTTTATTAGGTTCCTTTACCTGTTTAAAGACTCCGCAGAGATGTTATATTGAAACCTTCTGTTCAACCTCTTCGGACATCATCGAACGTTGAAAACTATAAAGAGCCATAGAACAACTCATCTCTAAAATTGGTCCCAGTTAGCACAGCCAAAGCACTAAACAAGGAAACCCGTCTCCAAGTGAACGAAACCGCTGATCAATTCATCGAAATCCAAGCGATCCTACCCGATCGAATCTGAAACGAACTTCATTGTGTTTCAATCACGAAGCGAAATTCCCCTAGGCATGACGTGTGACAAGTTCCTCCTGGAGGAAGTCATTGTTACGAAGAAGAACGTCTACACTCTGTGGTTGAGGTATATGAAAAAGCCAAAGTATCCATCATCCATCATCCCGCATACCAATTCCACGGGAGGATACAACATTATATTGGGCTCTCACTACGATTACTACAACCTCGATTACGAGACCTACACCCATGATGATGTGGCCAATGGGGGCTTTAAAATCGATTCAAAAATGGTGTATGTCAGCATGATCGAAACTTTTTTCTTTATTAAAAATAGTTTCGAATTTTCAGAGAAAAAGCAACAGTAAATTGTTTATAAAAAATTGAAGTTTTGAAAAAAAAAACTTTCGATCAGGCATTAGTTAAATATGTATTAAAAGAGTTGCATAAATTTCAGTTTTAAGAAAACAGCATCTAAAGTTTTACGTTCGACGCACTCTTGCATCAGACGGCCCGACGTTCATTGTGGAATAACTCGAAAAGTATTTGTCGGATTGTCTTGAAATTTTTCGAGAATATTTTCAACATATTGCTCTTCGCGAAAATGCAAGGAAAGAAAATCAATTTTTTGAAAATATGGACTGCCCTTAAACCCTTAAAAAAACATATGCCTGGGTAAAAACCTTCATCCTCATACCTCATACTATTTAAACCCATTCCAACATTGTGGACCATATGTAGGCGCCAGACAAACAAATTCAAAATATATTGTTTTTTTTTGCTAAAATTCAAAAAATTGTCGAAAATGGATAAACTACAGGCCTACAAATGTAGGGATTCAAGAAAAAGCTTTTCTTCTGGTTGACACGGTTCCGACCCACTCGGTGATCTGAAACAGAAAATTATATGTTCATTTAAAAGAGTAAGCTTGGCTTTTTGTAAGATCTTGAGATATCATGTCAATCATTTCAAAACACATGGTTTCGAGAAAAACGATTTTAAAGTTTGGAGTTCTCGTTTCAGGCAATATACATAATTCATTTGCGTGGCCATGTCGTAAAAATCCTTTTTACATGCTTATTTTTCAAGCTCTTGTCTCAGAATACTACCTAAAATCAATTTCACAAAAGTACAAAAGTACTAAAAAGTGTATGGCCATGCGTAATGTAAAGAGGTTCCCAAAAGCATTGGAAACGTGTTCCAGTAAACTTTTATTTTGTCCCAAGTTTAGGGCGATAACATTTTTAAAGGAAACACAAGGAAACATTAAATTGAAACCTGGAATATAGTTTCTATATAATAGAAGTAAATAAAGAGGTTATTTTTTTTTCATTTTCCGAAATTGAACTAAAATTTGACCCAAATTGGATAAAATTCGAGTGGACACGAAGTTATTAAATGGAGCAATTGGAACTTCTTTCAAGAAAGAAATGGAAATGGAAAACAGCATTTGTCCAGCCCGTCCCAAAAAAAGGCGAATCTTCCTCTGTCTCCTGCTACCGACCAATTATTAACGTTCCTTCTTTCCAAGGTCATGGAAACGCTGATAAATCGTCAGCTTATGAAATATCTCGAATCCCGAAAACTTCTTAATGACCGGCAGTACGGTTTTCGCAGCAACAGATCCACTGCTGATTTGATGACATATCTAACCGAAAAGTAGAACCAATCTATTCACCGTGGTGGTGAAAGTAAGGTCGTTGCGCTTGATATTTCAAAGGCATTTGCCAGAGTTTGGCATCAAGCTCTCTTGTCGAAAATGCGTGCATTTGGGATCGATGTTAATCTTCTTCAATGGATAAGAAATTTCCTTTCGGACCGTTCAATACAAGTTGTTTTGGACGGTTTCAAGTCTGCAACTTACCAAATAAATGCTGGTGTCCGTCAAGGCTCTGTTATGTCTTTCTCATTTTTAATTTTTATCAATGACCTCCATTCTGGCATTTCTAATCCAATCCATACCTTTGCTGATGACAGTACCCTCAGCTTTACATATTCGTTTCCTGGGCAACGCCCCTCATCTTCGGGCGTTGAACTGGAACGGCAACGTATGTTAAGCTCATTGAATTCCGATCTTGACAGCATTCTTAAATGGGGTAAAACCAACAGAGTGGAATTTAATGCTTCCAAAACGCAATGCTGTCTGCTGTCATTGAAGCGAACCCCTAATTCTCTGCCGTTATCCATAAATGGCGCTTGCATCGCCGAATCTGAAAGACTTTCCATTCTCGGTATGTGCGTTAATGACCACATATTCGATGTCGCCAAGAACGCTGCGAAATGTCTAGGCTTCCTTAAGCGATGAAAGAAATATTTCACCCCTTCTGAACTGGCTAGAACCTCCAAGGCGTTCATTCGCGCAAAACTTGAGTACAACGCTCATATCTGGTGTGGTGCACCAATAACATATTTGGAGCTACTTGACAGGATCCAAAAAAAATTACTGGCGATCGAGACATCGCGAAATCACTTGACTCTCTTAGTCATCGTCGTAATGTCTCCTGCCTGTCATTGTTTTATCGGTATTTCCACCACAAGTGCTCAAATAAAATATCCAGTTGAATTCCACCCCTACAGCAATTCAACCGCAATACTCGCCATGCTAGGAATGCACATCAGTTTACCCTCAAGCCTGTATTCGGACGTACAGTGAAATACAAGGATTCGTTTCTTAACCGTACAATACGAATGTGGAATGCTCTACCCCGCTCTGGTTTTCCTACGCATTATAGTTTGAAGACATTTAAAACCAACGTGCATCGGTATCTCCTTTTTTCTAATCCTTCACTTCCCTAATGCCAGCACTGTGTTACTTCATTATAAGAGTATCCAAAATCCCTTTAGTGCGCGTACATTATAAAAAAAAAATTAACATTTCAAAACTCTATGATTTTTTTTTCATGAATAGAACATTTAAGTGGGTAAGAAGCTGCTCTTCTGATGTGAAATTTAAAAAGCAAAACTGCCTAAGTCGAGGTAGGTGGTTATTCCTCACCAATTTGTATTTCTACACCCATTAGGTGTAAAAAATCTTCCAAATAGAAATTATACGAAATTTATGGAAATAAAAATAAAAATTAGCTTACTTGAAAGTGACTTACTGAATTGTTCAATCTTTTTGCAGTGAAAATATGCACTTTTTTCCTGTAGAAATTCCGGCTGAATACTAAGCAGTACAACCATACAAATTTATAAAAGCTATCTGATGAGAAAGCATAAAATATGATTCTTAGAAACTGCGGCGTGTATCGCTGTTTCTGCCTAAGTTCTCACCACTATAGACCTCTAATATGAACTTGAACTTGAACTAGGCGAGTATGCTTTATGGTGGTACGTTAAGGTCTGTCAATTCTAAGGCTAAATTATCCGCAGTTTTAAATATGGCCAGAGGTTAAGGCAGAGTTTTTGCTGCTTTCTTGCTCGCTTTGAGTAATTGTGGTTCATAAGGCGATTTAGGGTCTGTTTTCTTACGTGCACCTCAGTTGAGTAAGTTATAGGAATTTTTTTCCTTTTCAATATTAAACGCGTGCCCAAATTGTCCCACTCGAATTGCTTCACACTTGCAAGTTCGGTCTCGAATTTCAATGGAAAGAAGTTATGTCTTTTCTACTACTCTCATATCTTAGGAAATTTAAAGCATATCTTTTTGATATTCCCTTAAACAGAGCCAGAGAGCAAACGGGACCTAAGCTTTTAAATCTTTGTATGATGATGTTTCATTCGAGATAGGGGAACTTTAATTGGGTATACCTTCTCTTGTATCTTGGTGACTTAGGCGCTATTCTGACCATATAAGCAGATAAAACAACGTTGCTTCTAAATTTCGTACGAGGTAGTGAACCTAGTTGACATAGTACCACTTCGGGATCATAGAAGATCCCGGTTTAGATTTCAGCGACGTTTCCATCCAATTTATTACTCTCAGCTTTTCTTTACTTCCCTTCCCTTCGCTGAGTGTTGAGTGCGGTCAACTGTAACCAGAGAAAAAAAAATCTGAATAAACTATATCCAAGCAGTAACCAAAGCAATTTAAAAATTCCAAGTCCTTCTACTTCCAGACTATAAATATAAATGTCATCCACTATCGTCATTCCTTTTGAATTTGTTGATTTATCTTAAATTTTTATGTAGCTACTGACCGTTGACCGTGTTGGGCAGTTGTGCAGATGAGATTTTAAAAAAAAAAATATCCAACACCCACACTGACCAAGGACCACTACGCCTGCCTAGCCCTGCCTGGCCCAGCAGTAGTCATTATCTCAATTGCAATAACTTTTCCCACAAGGCAAAGAAAAAAAAAGGAAACCAAAAAGAGATCCTGAATCAAAAACAGTTCTAGTCCTGGCAGTACAATTTATGTCGAAACGTGGCCATAACCTTGTCCCATCCGCAAGGGTGCTTTTCACTGATCTAATACCACTTTGCTAAAACCACAATTTGTAAGGATAAATGAAAGAATAAAAAAAAGCACCTTTAACCCCTATTTGCTTACAAGTCGGTTGGCAAAATAAACAATAAGAAAAAAAAACTTTGAATACCTACTCCACCTCTAGCCTCCCACCTACACTTTTACTTCTTCGTGGTCTTCGCTCAGTTTGTTTTGTTTAGTTCGCAACCGGCAAGGATAAACGTTTACCTCTGATGTCACAGGGATATAAATTAAAATCATTTATTTACGCTTTAGAATCTTTCTTAGATAGTTATCTGTGTGTCGCCTCTTCTGATCTATTTTACCTCTCTCGAAGGAGACTTGAGATAAAATTTATAATAACACAAGTTTTTCGTACTTTATTGAACAATGTCCTTTTAAGATTTTGTTTTTGTACTTTATTCTATTTTCCTTGTTATCTTTGCAGGTGAATCAGGTGTAAGTCGTCCTTACCTCGCTGTATAGTAGGAGTAGAGGTGGTGGTTGGTGCGGAAGAAGAAGCACTTTTAGTCCTGCCGGGTTTTGGATACTCGTTCTTGTCTTTATTTTGTTTTTTTTTTATTCTTCGCTACGGATACATATAAAAATTCAACAGCATCCCAAATGTTGGCGTTTCACAACGAGCACATAGCAAGTGAGTATCATCTTCGTCCTTATACATTTTACTACGAGATATGTGTATGTTTTTTTCCTTGTCATTGCCTTTAGTATGGGAGTTTTATACAAATACTTGTAATAATCTTAGAGAAAAAGTTAAAGCAATACGGGTGTGTGTTTGTGTGGAATACACTAAGTGATTAGTTTTACTTCTTTTTATTTTATTTTTTTTTTGGTTTAAAATTAGGGTAAGTGCTTTTTTTTTGTTGAAGGAGTAATGGAAAGCTGACCCCAGGGTATAGGATGATGATGACAATTTCATGTTTGGTCACTTAAATGGGTTTAAGGTAGTAAGCGACAAAGAGGGAGAGAAGGATGATTGGTTGTAGATCGAGGCTTTACCTGGAATCCGATTGTACGAGATTACAAATGCATTTCGTCAAATGATGTTGCGAGAGCTGATAATTGTGTCATCAAATTTATAAAGCTCGATGAACAAAGCCCTTTTAAGCATTTGATTACAGTTAATTTGGATTAGGTATCACATAATTGGATGGCTAAGCCCAATTGGGTACAATTTACATGTTAAGCTGTTTTTGCGTCATTCATGAAATAATTAAATTTATTAGTTGGACACTCCACACTAAATAGTTTAAGGGGCTACTTTGAAAAGACATGTTATAGAAAAATACGCTTTTCAATCAACGGGCCCTTGGGGGATCCTGGACATACCGCTGCCAATTGTCTAAAAGGAATGCCCTGACATCAACTATGACATGGTCTTTCTTTCATTTCTGGTTTGTTTTGAGTTGGGGACCTGGAATTCGGTAAAGCCGGAGGACTGTTGTGCATTCGCTTGAAGTGAGCAGGTGGGTCTATTGGACTACATCGATATTTTAGTATAGTTCAAATAGTTTGCATGCGGTTTTTGAGTTATGCTACAATCCGGTCGGTGTTTTATATTCTGTGATTATATAGAGTATTTAGTCATTTTAAGGCTGATAAGTCTGCTAGCTAATACCGCCTGCTGTTGAAATTTTGATTAGGTCACGATATCAGTATCGTCCGCAGATCTTTCATTAATTTGTTGTTGATAGCGAAACAACTCCTTTCCGGATTGCTCCAACTATCTCTGTGGTGGTCTTTTCTTTAGCGAGTTCTTTCAATGCTACCTAAACAAGCGCTTACCCATACTCACTTCCCATTCCATTCCTTTACAGAGTAAATAATCTGCCAAACCAGTTAACATATATTTCTAACTTGTCCTCCCGCAATATATCTTAAAATGTACCGCTCAAACCTTTAATCTCTCCTTTTCTACATTAATAACAAGAAAATAACTTCAATCAAGTTGCTTAATTATCTCGTTATTATCTCGGTACCAATGTTATGCGAGTCCCTTAGCTTATTGTGTAAGCCAATTATTTTACCCAGGAAACATGGCTCCTTAAAAGGTGGATCAACCACTACTTAGTCGTGTCCTTCGCTTTCTCAAAGCTTTTAAAAAACTTTTTCATCAACTGGCTCTTTATATATCTGCCCTCAAGTTTTTGAAATAGTTCAAAGTTCTAGTCTATCTAATCTTTGTTATCTATCAGCGACAACAAAAGGTTATCGTTCATATACGCTGATGATCCTCTGATTGCCTTCAACAAGACTTTGTTTTATTTTGTCGCAGATTTATACTACCATTGGAGGTTGCTCCTATCCCATTTAGTGCTCAGACAAAACTACTGGTCCATTGTGCTACCATGCAGACACCTTACATGAATGAACTTAGTTTGCCGGTGTTTTGAAGAAAGATGAAAAGGAGCTTCAGTGATGAAGAGCTTAGATGTTCGGCACTCACCGCGTTAGGGCCGAAAATCGGAGCAAACTCGGAACAACTCCGGGCGAATCGTTCTGCTGCTCAAGCCCCACACATTGAAGTAGTTAGAAAATGCCACCACTGGTTCGGATCTTGAGAAAACTTCTTCTGAGCCTAACATGCTCATCGGAGATCTAATTTGCCTTGATGCCGCTGTAACCTGAGACCCTAACCAAATATCTTCAACCTTCTGCTCAAATTCAGAGAAAACTTGAGTTCGAGTACTAACCTGGACGACGTAAGATGATTGAGAACCGCTTTAAACGGAGTTTGGCTGACACACTGCTTCTAGCTTCCACTTGTTGTTCACAACATAGCGCATACCCCTAAGGATGGCGAAAACCTCTGCTTGGAAAACAGGCGAAAGGGGTAGAGAACAGTCTAATATTCTACGTATTCAGCCTTCAGCACCGGACCCCTGTCCGGTTTCGGAGCCATCCGTGAAAATACGATGAAATTTAGTCTATCTTATTTTTTTCGCAGAAGGATTTCTGGTGTCATTTCATCCGACGACGTATCCATAAGACAGGGTTCAAAGGATAATTGAACATGGTACCAAAATTCACCTCTCTTTAAGCGAAAGATGGTTTTTAGCGTACACCCCCTGATATATACATCAAGAGGGAGAAGGCTTATCAAAGCATCTAGAAAAGAGACCGGCTTGCTAGGGAATGCCCCTGTCCAGCCGAGATAGGCTGTTCTTTGGAATTTGGCAAAAAAATCACTGACACGTGTCTGCGAAAGCCTGTTTCACCAAACAACCGAAGCTTATGAGAAGAGTGCTCTAATCATGTCTGAAGGACTGTTTAAGATGATACGCAGGCTTTACACTGCCAGAAAGGCCCTGATAGATATATATATATATTTTTTGACATAAATGGAAGGGACTTACAAACCTATTTATTGCCGATTCCGAACGGAAATTCATTTTTTGAGAAGCTTCTCATGACATTTCTTACTCTTGGATGTTTGTCAGGCTTTCGCAAGAGGTAAGCGTTTGGTGGTACGAGGCGGATTTAAACCTGAGACCGCTCACTTAGAAGTCCAACGCATCTAACCACTACGTCACTGCACCTGGAGGTGCAAAACTTCGTTCTTTCAAAGCTTGTCATTCGTATAAATTTCCGTTTGTAAGACACCTTTACAGCTGGTTCGCTCGCTATTCGGGAACACCATTCGGCTATAGACTCCAGTGAATACATAATTCCAGAACCGAAAGCATTCAGTGTAGTTTTCCGCGTTTTTCTCATTGAGGTTAAGCCTTGAATGACTCGTTTATTTTACCATCCTATCAAGACAGCCTCTAACCAATATAAAAACCCTTAAAAGACGTTTCCTTTCTGATTCACTGCGTATCTCTCTTTAATTCTAATTGTTTGGGCAGTAGTCCTTGTATACCAACCAACCGCACTCCCAATGATTTCAACAAACATGACCCCGTATGCTTTAACAGCTCTGATCGACCATTTAAAAATAAGGCGATCGCCCAAGAATTTTTGAGCTTGCTAATTTTCTGATATTACTCTTAAAGGCTCCAGGCTTCAGGCTCCGTCATATTAAGGGGTTACATGGGTTTCACAGCTTCAAAAAATCGAATTTTGTATTGTCTTATTAATTTTATTCTCTAGAATATAATCCTAAATTTTCAAGTCATTCCGAATAAAATTTTCGGAGATACAGCTTTGGGAAAGTGCATACTTAATTGAATCACGAGGTTTCGAAATTTACAGTTTCTCGAAACTGTGATTTCAAAATCGTTTGTCAAATGTTCTCGAAAACTACTCAACCGATTTTGATGAAATTTTACACAGGTCATCGAGATACAATTCGCGAGGACTTGGACGAAGGATTTTTTCGCCAATGACAACTATTTAAAAAAAAATGTTACCAAAATTTGCATTTTTTTGTAAAGACTTTTTTAATCCAAAAATACAATTTTCATTTTTTTTCCCTTTGTCCAATTCTAATTTATGGTCTTAACTAAAGCACGATTTTTCTTTCATGATCCTGTCACGAGTTCTACCGTCATCCTTTTCCCGAGGGATCACCGGAAATGACGTCACAATGACGCAGTTTTGAATATTTTCCTTTGAAAATTTCAGAAATTCTTTTTCAAATGTATATCTTCAAGACAGTAAAAAGTTTGAGTAAAATATTTAATTTCTTATATAAAATATATGTTGAAAACGGACCTTTTTTCCCCGAATAAACCCATGTAACCCCTTGAGATCATTTAAATTTCAACTGATTGATGCTTTTCAACCGCTCATACAGATCTTTTCAACCACATCGTAGGGACTACTTTTATTTCCCAGTAATATTGATGGCTTCGTGTGTATCGCAACTAATCGTATTATTGCATCTGCAACGTCAAAGACATCTACAAGTGTTGTCACTTCTGAAAGATAACCAAACCAAACATGGACTACATAAACACATTACTCTGGCACAACCGAGTTCTCGCATCTAAATCACTCTAAAGAACTGTGACAAATTTACGGCTGCTGCCTTTGTGTCACCGGATAAATGTTGTTACCAATGTTATTAACTCCAGAAGCAAACTCAAACACCAGGCTACATCTTTCTGCATCATTTGGTAATTTCCATTCATTTGCATTAAAACGTAATTAATGTTTAACAGAGACATATATTGTCCGTACAAGTGTATGCTACAAACTGGTTGCCACCCGTTGCAAAGTAACACAGAGAGTCAATTTGCTGTTTTTCGAATGGGAAATTCTTTCTCGTTTACAACATTATTCCAGCAGAGACCCAGGCCAGGTTCAGGTTCAGATTCAGATCCAGAGAGACTGTATACAACTTTTGTAGAAAAACATCCTCGACAATATTGTTGGTAGACGTGCATATGTGTGAACATTATTATAATATGTGCGAGGATGCGGTTGTGGGTGGTAGTGGTACCTACGCGCGTCTTTGTGCTGTCGCATTCGTTGCCCTTGAATTATTTGCGCATTTGTATGTAATCTCTTCTTAATATGTTAATTTTAAAGGATTTATGTGAGAGAATGGTAGCAAACGAAAAGTTAATTACAATTTGGTACTATACTCACACTCACACCCGCTACACACAGTCACACGCAGTATAAGAGGATACTTATTTAATGTATTGTTGATGCAATTGGTGTCCTTAATTTGCGCAAAGAGCGAGCACACGAACTTTGGACGGCGGCAAGGACGACGACAACGACGAGGACAACAATGCGATGGCGGAGATTGTATGTGATCATGTGACACTGTAGACTTTGCCGTGCTTAGCTTTGGGCAACAAAAGATGAGGTAATACATGCGTAGGATACTCTGGGAATTGCGTTAATTTTTAATTGGCAAGAAGGACGTCCAGCGAGTTTTGATCTGTGCATGGTTAGTTATTCACAAAGCAATTAGAAAGTTCGAAGGTTCGCTCAGGGAGAGAGAGAGGGAGAAAGAGCCCAGACCAGAGTGTTGGCAATAAGTTGTGTACCTAAGTTGCAATATAAATTATGCATTGCTTCTCGACTTCAAGCTGGGTCTGGAAAACAAAATCCGTCTTATGTTTGCCTTCGCTTTATTTGCATAGACGGTTAAATCGACAGCGTAAATTTGATAAAGAGACTTACAGATTCTTGTTTGAGAAGTTTTGTTGAATCTTAAGGGATTTTTCCTCTCAGAACTTTGGTCACTTCACCCTTACTTTAAGGAACACACTTAGGCCGTCTATCTCAAGCCGATCTTTAAGGTATTATTTGAAAAATAAAACCATGGTTGTAGTATTCTTGGCATTTTTTTTGTCACTATATCTTGAGTTCAGGGCTAAATCCTTGTAGCCGTACCCTCGACCGATTAAATGTGCTGGCTCTCCATAAATACAGTTTGCGAAGTTCGGTATGCAGTTCAAGAAAGACCTGGGCTTTACCCAAAGAACTTTCCGGAAAGCGCATTTTTTGGCCCCATGACGAAGTATCCACCCCATGCTGTTGAGAGCCGCCAATCTTTCTTTGATAGCTTTTAGCATTGCCTTTACTTCTGCCCCAGGCTGATGATTCGCATGACGACCTCCTTTCAGCATTTTTTCCATGTGTATAGACATGATCTTACGCTCGTTGACATATCTTGCATTTAAGGTTTCCCATGATGTTTGATATTTTGTGCTGAACTGAATTAATTCTTAAGATGGGCCTTCCAAATGGTATTTAAGTACTCTATTTTTTCTATTTCACACAATGAAGTCTTGTTGTGAATGAGTGTCGAAAATAGATCATAGAACGAGCACCATTGTAGGTAACCGCTTTTAAAGATCGGAATTTTGATTGTGGGTAGACGTGTCTCAGACACTTGGAGTTGTTTTTTTTTCTGTTTTTAACAATGAAGCTTTAGAGGCCATCTTATAGACCAATTGATTTACTTTTGTTTTCATTTCTTCATATATTCCGTTACTGATGTAATCACCTTGCTCTTCCAATTCATATTAATCTGCCATAAAATACTGCTGCAATTCCGTCAACTCTTTCCATTGTCCACTGAGTATTTTTTGCTGGAATTCATGCCCTTCCTTGGTATAATTTTCGAACGTAGTTTTAAATTCCTTAATATTGTTATCGATTGCTTTTATTATTATTTCTATTCTTGGTAGGCGTTGTTCTTGGTGCGAATTGTATTTGGGACCACTAGAGGGTACGCACCTTTAATATTTGCTTCCATCCTCAACAACTGTCGTTGCAAGGGGAATTTTTGGTTTGGCACCCTTATCTGCATCGTCTGCAGCAATAATGGTAGCAAGATCTTCAAGACTTAGGTTAGTGCTCTCATACATGTCTTTCACCTACTGAAAGGTGTTCCTCTGCATGTATAGTGTATCATGCTTAACGTAATTTTTTTATTTTCGTGTGGTTGTCGTCGAATTCCCTCCACATCTCCTTTAATATCGATAGACGTTCTTCTATGTATTGAATGGTTTTTCCGCTCTTTGAGATCTTTGTTGTCCATCTTTCCAGTTCCTTCCGCAGACAGCGTTGCCACGATTATTACAATGTCATCCTGATTCATTTTTGTTACTTGTTTGGATTATTTAGTAACGCGATTCGAAAGGCGTAGGATTTACCAATGTTGGTCGATTCGAAGGACCAATGTTAATTTCAGAAAGTAACTTGAAGACTTCTTATCTCTTGTTGAAAAATTTTATACTTAAATTAATATATTTTGTTAACGTCGGCGGCCTGGACTTCTAAATGAACAGAGATACTCAAAAATTCAAACAAACTAACCTACTGCCAAATGTGTCATTTTGACATTTCCGCCTTTTTACTTGACTCTCTGGAACATTCGAAGATTGGAAGCTCATGCCGCCGAACGTGTTGGCAAAAGAGTAAGTTTACTTACCCTATATATATTATCAAGCGGATATCGTGTTTAACTGAGGGTTATATTCCAAACAGCAGCACGGGGCCCAATATCGCAGCCAGCAACACCTATGTTGTTGGGAAGTCTAAATAATAACTCGGAATTATATTTTACGAATGAAAAGTTAATTTTATTTTCTTTCCTTAAATATTGCTTTTAAATGGTATGTAGTCGGTCGGGTTCGAACCTTGGACTAAGCAGCTTAGTAGTACATAGCACTTAACCACTAAGCCACTGCACCTACTTAATTTTGACTAAAATGCTACCAAAGGTGATGACGATAATATGCTGCGTGAATATTATCCTCGAACACCGTACGCAGCGATGGCCTTGTTTAATGGGGAATCTAGACGTTAGGTACTTACTTTAGCGGAACAAGCCACATATAAAATTAACTTCCAGCTGACACCAATAATTTCTCAAACAACTAAGCATATAAGAACATAAAATGGTTTTGAGTTTGGTTATTTCTTAAATTTAAGTTCTGTGTCTGTAGAAGATCGTTCTGGTCCTATACGCAATACATTAAGAGGAATAAAACCCAAAAAAATTAGCTGTTTTTATTGTATGCTTTCGACTTTGGCAGGCGGAATTTGGTCAGAATTTTATTCCCAAGCCATGTTCAATGGTGTTACTTTTATTTAATTTTGTATAATATGCTTTATTTTTAAAATTCGCCAAACGAAGTAAAGCCAAATTCTAAAAATTTTGCATTATTTCCATTCCAAAATCGGACCACCTGCTGAAAAAGGGTTTAAATCCTTTAATACCGTGTGGCGGGCCACTCAGGTACTGTTGCCAAAGGCGCCTTATTTACAATTTGGCATTATTGCAGTTGGCAATATCTCAAGTCACCCTCAAAAGCTCGTTCCGATAGTAATTCGAACCTACGGTTAAATAAAACAGTCTGTCAAGTTCCAGTTCAGCTGCAAATATTACTATACCTTAGTTCTCAGCTTTGACAAGGTCCTTCACATAATAACGCCTGAATGGCATAATTAAATTTAATAATTGCATTCATCTAATACTAATACTGAAAACATGTTAATTTCCAAAATAATTTAAATGCGTTAATCCCCGGATTAGACCTTTGAGCCTCAACTCCGTCTTCATTATCCCATCAGTTTATTGTCCAACCATGCAAAACATTAACATTCATAGCTAAACAATCCACAATGGGCTCTAATTGATGTGATAATTACCACACCGAAACACATCACATAATTTGTTATTAATTAAAGACACTCTCGCACACACACATGTATAAACCACTCAGCCTAATAGCGCTACATACCTGAGTGAGTGACATAACCAACACACCGATCTGTGTAAGCGGATTTCACATGCTGTTTCAAGTTTAGCATAGGAAGCTTTCTCGTCGCAGTACCATGTCGAAATATAAACAGCTTCCTCGCGCTTTAGAGAATGTCCTTCGTGTGTGTTGCCATTTCCTTGCCTATATTAGCCATTTCGTTCTTATACCCTTTTTTTGTGTCCTTTTACAATTTTTTTTTACTTTCAGTTTTCTGTTACTTCGACCGATTTTAGTGTTGTTCTTGTCCTAGGAATGAGAGAAAAACCCTGCTAATGACTTTTAAAGTACTTGCTGCGCAGCCCTAATTGGTCTCTTTACAGGTTTTATGTTTTTCTTTTTTTTTATACAAAATTACTTTGTCACGTATGGGGACATCTGCGGTACGATTCATGAGTTGTACCAAAGCCAAAACCAAAAAAAAAGGACAATTTATACTCCTTTGTCATTCTATTCTTGCTTTCGTGTTTTCCGGCACCTTTTCTGGTTAACAGCAACCAAAAAAAAATTTACAAAAATGCAAAGTGGAAAAGTGGCATTTGTCCTATTAAAGTCGCATGAGGGTTTTTTCGTCCATTTTTTTTCCTGTCTAATTATAAACGAAGTTTGATCGCATGCCAATGTTGCTAAAACAAATGGAAAGATGTAGACGACGGGGTTTGAGGGTCATTTGCATTTGTAAGAACTTTTGCCGATGTCCTGTGATGCACTTACTGCACTTACATGAAAAGAGCTGGTAAATAATTAACGTGGCTCAGACAATATAGACAATGTTCCTTCCACGAAGCATAAATCCCATAAATTTTCATAAACAAAACTGAAAATCATTATCCCAACTAACACAGTTATTTTCCTCTATGGGAATAAAACACCTCCTATTACTGGAACTAATTTTAATTTGAAACAATCTAACCTCTAACTTTGGTAGCCGTTCATTATGCTCTTCTCTTCTAATAACCATAATAAATATCTTTGGCCAAAAACGTATCCATATGTTCGGCGGGCAAATAACCCTTTTTCAACTTTCGGATATTTACATTTGTCCAACCGAGAGGAGTCGAACAAAAAAAAAAAACAAGTAATCGAGTCTCGAAACTTTATCCTCCGTTCGAACTTACTGCAACCAGTCATTGGTAAAGCTTAAACTTCGGCCCATTGGTACCATTTAGAATACCACCTCTGGGTGTAGCAATTGTTCTTTTATTAATGTTTGTTCTAAATGTTTGAAAGGAACGGGAAACGTTTATTCAACTATTGCAATATATTCAATCCTAGAAACTACAACTTCTGTCCTTTTAACTGTTGCCCGTCGCAAAAATCAGGCACATACTTGGGCTAAAAGGTCTGTGTAAAGCTCCTTTGGGGTTGAAATACTTTGCATTTAATTATTTTGAGAAACGATTCAGATCGGCCAGCTATGGAATGCAGAAGAACTTACAATTCTGTCTGCATGTTGCATCGGTATATTTAATGTAAGTTTTCGGATAGTTTTCAACACCCAAGCACGCAAGCGGGAGAGCGGAGGTCTTTAACGACTTTCCCAACCACCGAGCTATTGGCGTAAATTACCATTCTTCGAATCACATTGGCGAGTGTGGCGATGATACCTCTTAAAAGTTATTTTTAAGTCTAAATGTTTCAATTGAATATTTTATTTGAGAACAACCTCTGTCAGTTGCGTTGACTTGAATATTGCGGTTTTGGGGTTTGGATAGGGAGTTTGTGATTAGATGCATTCGGTGGTTGAGAATGATTTTCTCTGGTCTAAGATGACTTCCAATTATGCAATAGTTTAAGAGATAACAAATGAAACATTGAATGGAGTAATAAATAAGTTAACAGAGCTGTTTTTCTTTCGAGGCCTCTGTAGTTTGTTTCGGATACGCAAAAGAACAGTTTTACGGATTTGAACCGTAACTAAACGCTTAAGTGATTCCAATGCATCTTTTGATTACGAAAGCTTCAAGTGCATTTAAGATTCCAAGTTCAATTTGGAGGTAAACATAGAGGATCGTATTAAGGGGTTATGTTTTATATGTTGCAGTAGCTGCACCCAGCGGTAGTAAATCCCGTTTTTGCAAAAATCAGCTAAAATATTCACTCTTCCTCTGGACTTATACTGAGGTAAATAGGCGATTCCAAAAGGATTTAGGCTCAGAGAAAACTGACTGTAGTCTTTCGACCCATTTACCTATGCATACATATGTGGCAACTTAAATTGCAATAATAATTTTTGTTTACAAAACATTTTAACGTGGGACATTACACTGAGAGCACATAAATGATGTCCGATTTCTACATTCCAAATATCTACCTTATTATTCATTTCCATCAACCCGCTGTTGTAGTCGAAGAGCTCGACGACCCTACCTTCAATTTATTCTTCGCATATGACTTGCAAAGAAATAGAATGCATTGCCTTCTAAATTCTTCTAAAGAGTGGCCTAATTTCCAGAAGAACAGCCAAGCCTGTAAGTCTTCAATCGTGTTCGGCTTGTCCATATAGACTAACGACTTTATATAACCCCACAAGAAAAATTCAAGAGGCGTTAAATCGCATGATCTTGGTGGCCAACTCACAGGGCCACTTCCAGAGATAATATACTCACCAAATTCATCCTTCAACATTTCCATTGTTTCACGAGCTGTGTGGCATGTGGCACCGTCTTGATGAAACCACATGTCAACCAAGTTCAACTCAGCCAACTGGGAAAAAAGAGTCGCGTATCACGGATCGATATCGTTCGCCATTGACGGTAACGTTTCTTCCACGGTCGTCTTTGAAGAAAAATGGACCGATGATGCCACACCAAACTGTCGTTTTTTCGGGATGCATCGGTAATTCTTGTATGGCATGTGGCTGTTCATCACCCCAGATGCGACAGTTTTGCTTATTTACATATCTGTTGAGCCAGAAATGAGCCTCATCGCTGAACACAATTTTTCACAGAGCACGAATTTTGATAATAAATTTCAATAATTTGCAATCGTTGCTCGTTTGTAAGTCTTTCCATGATTAAATGGCATAGTATACGGAAAACTTTTCACTTTTACAGATGATGTTTGGACGGCATTACTAATCAGTGTTGCCAACCTGAAAAACTTAATTTTTAAAAAAATCATACTTTATTTGTTTCTAAGAACTGATCACAAAGATAGGCGCCATCCATATATTTAATTTATTGTAAAAAGAGATAGGACCAGGCATCGGCACATCAACTCGCATCTAACTGTCAGAAAATTATTGTTTTAGGAGGAAGAATGAGCTCCCCTCTCCAGTTTGGAGAACACCTTTTGGATTGAAAATGCATATAGAGAAGAAAGTAATAAAATTCCACCCCGTTCCAACCCCAGAGTTAAAGTTTGTATTGAACATCCACAGTAAAGTTCCACGAGAAACCATTGCTATCCATCAAACACCATGACTTGATGCCGAATCTAATCGGTTTGCTGCGAATAAATTATGTTTATCAATGGTGACCGTAGAAGTAAAGAAGACCAATGTGATCCAATTTCTTAAAGTTTGAATGATGATTTCCAAAATCAAACAGCAGCGCGTGAGACATTCAATATGCCCAAAGGAACATAGAGTTACCAACAGAAAGTTTTGCAGAAAATCTTAATATTTCTCAAAAAAAACTACTGCCAATTTCTAGAGAGAGAACCCTAAAGTGAAAATTTGGGAGTGCCAACATTATATGTCTTTAATGTGTTAATTTCAAAGCAGAGTACAAACAAAACTTACCTGAAGAACTACATTTAAAGTAAAGACAAATGTGCGTTAAATTCAATTCATGGTAGAGTTAAAGCACAGCTGGTTATGGAACTGGGTTCAACGAAACCTTGATGAAAATAATTTAGGGATATTAAATTGTCGGTTTCGAGAGAATAGCTAAATAAAACTCACACAGCGATACATTTTTGATGAACATTTTATTTCATTATAAAGTTTGGACTTTGCCATCAAGTGTGACAAACAATATCATTAAATAGTCGCCTCGGGAAGATTCACAGCAAGTGGTTCTCGGCCATAACTTGAGTAATGTTGGTTTTTTATGAATGACGCTGTGTTTTAACAGTAAGATATGTGCGTTTTCTAAAAAGAAACAGAGTTTTAAACTTTTTCAATCAAATTTAAGGGGGTCACTTAAAACTCAACTCTAATTTGTTTGAGTAAGTGGTGAGCAGACAAGTTGCTTCCAGCGCTAGATTTATAATTTTACAGATGGTAATGGCCGCTCGAGTCTTAATCAAGTTTCTTTTGAAATGCTTCAACTTATTGCAGAAAAATGATGAAATAATAAAATGTTAGTTCCCAATTGACTTTCATAAACGAAAATACTTCATCTTGATGGGATTATTGGTGAAGGAGTTTCCTGTTTTCCTGTTTTCTCCTAAAGTTGCATTTCAATGAAATCCTATTTGTAATTCCATAAATCAACATAAATATTTTAAAAAATCACGAAGACAGTTTTTACAAGGGAATTTTTGCCTCGCAGCCCACTTAAAGTAGGCAATATATTCATCCTAACTTAACTACCAACTGCATTTGGCCAACAAAAAATCAAGAGGGAAGTACATTTAAATGACAAACAGTCCAATCTCGCTTGTACCTAAGTCGAAACTCGCGATGTCCAAAAATTGTAATGACAACGAAGAGAGTTTTATGTAGTTCTTTTTAATTAGCATTTGGCCATCTTTTATGCATTTTCTTTTTGGTAAGAGTAAGAGCCGAAAAAGAAAACACGCAAAGTTTTCAGTTTTCCATTCTTTATATTTCAATTTTTAATTTTGTTTCTCTATTTTTTGTTTGCCACAGAAAAAAAATGAATTTAATTCACTTTGTTGGAATGTTTGTTTCATTCCATTTCAACGTACCCAAAAGCAAAAACTCTCTCTCAAATGATATGGGAAGGGTGATGGCTACGGAATTTTTTCCTCAGTCTTAGGTCCCATCCGGTTAAAAAACAAAAACTTTTAATAGACAGACATGATGATAAGTTGGTTTCCTCCCTGTTTAATTTTTTTGAGCTCTAATTTCAGTTACTTTGGGGAAGTTAATTTAATATCAGCTTTCTTGAAGTGTGCTTGTTTTTGACCTCATATGGAACCGTTGTGCAAATATCTACTCAAAAGCTTATACCTCCTCTCGCTTGCAATATACCTACTTGTAACAAAGACGTGGCTCAGAAATTCCACTATGTCGACATTCGACATTTATTCTTTCAATGTTATTCCTTCTCCATAATGATTAAGGCACTTTGCAGCCGGTTGAAGGGAAATTCGCAAAAGAAACGCCCTCATCCCTCACGATATGAATTATTACTGATTCGACCGTAATAGCTCTGTTAAAGGTTTCCACTTACCATGAGGAGATCAGTGTACTTAAAATCAGTTGGATAAGTGTTCTTTAAGTGTGCCTTCACGTACACAGTACAGTGGTGAGAACAAGAAAGTGATTGGAGTTTAATAGGAGTGCATATGAGATGGGTGGTGCTTATTTTTTTCTATAATCATGTATGTGATAGAGTTCTGCTATTAAATTTTACTTGAAAGAGCAATGTTTTTAAGATATTCCTAACTCGAATAATAATAGGCCCGCCTTTGTATGCGGTACACAATTTAAAAATTGCGCGGTGTCACTCACCATTCTGGAAAAAAAGGGCTATTTCCCAAATTAATTAGAGGAACATCGAACTACTTAAATATTTTAAGCCAAGTAAAGGAAAGGCATAGCTTAGCTTTTTGAAGGACAATTTTTAATTTTTGTTTTTGAATTACAATTTTTATTATGTAAAAAAAAAAGAATTTGAGTGATGGAAATCTTTATTTGGGCTTTTATAATTTTTTCTGTTCTGTGTGGAAAATATGATATCCGTCAAGTGGGTGCCGCCAGTGTTGATACACATTTGTGCTCGTTTTATCACATTTTCATTGACTTTCCGCAAGATTTCCAGTGATAACTGTTCGCATTCGCGTCGAATAATATTCTTTAACTGTTTGGTGCCCGAATTATGTACGAGTTGATTAAAAAAATTGTTTCTAAATGTCAACTTTCAACTTGCAGCAAAACATATGTCAACTTGTTAATCCAATTGGGGCAACAGAACTTTTTACAAGGAGAAAGGTTGGGAGAGGAGAAAAAAAATGTAAATTACGATATTCATGTAAATACTTATCATTGAGAAACAGGTTACTGAAAGTAATGTTGCCATATGGCAACAGTGGACATCGAAACGTTAAGGACTGCGATTGTCTGAGGCTTGCTGCGATAAGCCCGCGACTTCAAGTAGAAATCCGCCTCGTCGCTCATGATGATTTTCGACACAAAATCGTCCTCTTCGTTGTTGAGATTTAGGTTGGATTGACAGTAAATTGAGAGTGACTGACGGTCAGCAGGCATTGCATATACCCAATCTCGCGCCTACTCCAAATCTAACAGTGAAACCAAGCAGGAGGGTTCCAGGGGGCAGCATGCTCCCCCATATTCCATTACCATCACAAAATCATTAAGAATTATAAAAAAGAAATAAAAAAAGTAGTCACATAACTCATGAGGTCTTATTTCCACTTAGAAATGGAGCCAAAAACTTGTTTGACTGGCTATACATTCTTGTTGCATGCTCGAAAAATGAATTCGGGACTCATATCTTCGGAACTTCTGTCACCGAGAAAAATAAAGATCGGGTATCAAAGTGAAAGGCGACAATGGACCTTGCTGGTACGTATTTATGCAAGTGAGTAACCACTTGGCAATTTATAGCTAACGGGCAGCTAATCATAACTCTGATTCATAACTCACTGCATAAATCCTCACTTGTTTAGTAAAAATACAATTTAACTTGATAGATTAAGAGTGCACCAAAAACCAAGTATTTTTAATAATTTTGTAACACCAATTTTATTTACTTTTTAAAAAGTAACTATACTAAATCATTATGTCATGTTTCAACTAGATTTCACCAAAATTTAAAATAAAAGTTCCACATGTAGTCCTTTGTGGTGACCATCATAACTTCCCAACGGTTCACAAGAATTAATTTAAATAAGAAATATGCAGTATTTTAATAGTTAATTTTTTATTTCAAATATACAAAATAGCGGCCTCAGACAATTTACTTTCGAAATTACCGAAAAAGCCATAGCCAAAGTAAATTTTTTATAAAAAATCTAAGTTCTTAAAATAAAAAATTGGTAAGGCACCAATTTCAATCAAATCCACCGCGCGTTTTTTAAATGATAGTGGTCACCAACCTTAAAAAAAACATAGTTTCGAGAAAAACGCTTTTTGCAACCCACTCGAATGTCATAGAGCCGGGCGTTCATTGTTGAATAACTCGAAAATTTTTCGTCGGATTCTTTTGAAATTGTCAGAGAATATTTTCGAGATATTATGTATAAATGCAAGAAAACAAAATTGTTTTCTTTAAAAAAAACCTGACTGCCGCTAACCCCTTACCTCTGGGTTACTCCTAACAGGAAATCCCATATATCTTATCCCGATCAAGGTCTTATCTCAATCAGGGCAACTCCAAGCTCTTCAATGAATATCGGGATATTTTGGGCTAGGGCGGGCCGGCCGGTTTAGAATCACGCTCATCTGGGTTCACATAGAAACAAAGACAAGTTGGCCAGAATTGAGGTAACTAATCCAATAAGACTTTTTTATCATGCCAGGATAGATTAAGTATCTTCTTGACATCGTTTGTGAAGAATTGTGTGTAAGACCTGTAATGCTTTCCCAATAAGAGATGCACATTTTGTGTTCCCATCATTTTTATTTCAGACTAATAGGTGATTTGATTATTGGACAGAAAAGCTCGCGTCCTATTAAGATTATCCGAGCCAATTCGTCAGCTTTTCCATTTCCGTCAATTCTTTCCTGTACGGGAACCCAACAGCTTTTGGTTTTGTTCCTGTTACTGAGTGAAGGGTTTGAAAGCAGTGTAGTACTGATTTTAAGTCAATTATTGGCGAGCCAAGAGCTTTTATAGCTGTTTGACTATGGCTTCAGAGCGTTCCTTCAATTTGCATCATCTAATTTTAGCTCTCTCCCCTAAATGTGATTCGCTCTTGAAATCAAATCGAAGACTCTTCAGGTTTTTGTAAATTTGCCTCCTATTTGTCCCTTCGACCTTTGATGACCTAATATCGATGGGGCTTAAAATGAACAGGGATTATCTGCTTCTCTCTTCATTAACATCCAATTTTCAACAAACTATAGAACAGGTTGAAGCTGTAAAGTCTCTATAATCTCGGTCCCCAAACGAGCCATACTTATTTAACTAGCACTACCCAGTTAAGCTATTTATAGGCAAACCAACTTCAACAAATGTCTATACATATATTTACCTACTTCCTATCCAAAAACACTTGTACTACTAATTTCAAATTGATGACCCGTACCGTGCAAATCCAAACTCCTAACCTAATTACACCTAATTGTACCGACTTTCCAAGGATAAATTATTCAAATTGAGTGTTTCTCATATTTGCAGAGTAAATAATGTATTGCTTTATAAGCTAACCAGGAAACGCCGCCCTTAGTCCTTCAAGATATTCACAAATCCTCCCCCTCACCCTCACCCTCACAACACTGTAATGACTTACTTAACCGCCCATAAATTATTTTCCATTTCAGGTTGCGCTTTCTTGACGTACTTCAGTCCGGAAAGTACGGCTCAAACGGCATCACATGACAAACAGGCATTACCCGGGGTAAGTACACTAAAGGCTCAACAATGCAATTCATAATTTTTGTCGTCATCGTCGTTGTCGTGGTCGTAGTATCACATTTCATGTTGCATTAAAAAATAAAATTACAAATCAAAAAAATATCTAAATGTACATTATATCTTTATATCTTCTATAAGACGTCTGTCGGTCTGTCTGATGATTGTTGTTTAACGCTCTGAATTTTGTTGCACCTGAGATATTTGCTAAATTTAATTTCTATCTATTCTTCATTGTTTTTAGATATAATTTATTGTATCTATCTTTATGTGTCTGTATATGTGTTGTAATTTTTTGTTTGTTTTAAATATTGTTAAGGTAACTTTTTAAGTGGAATAGTTTTCCGCAATACACTCTACTCTAAGAATCATTAATAGGTACTCTTCGGAGCGACACTCACTCTCAGTTCGAAATTAAGTAAAGGATACTCGTATATGGAGGAAGGGGTGCAGGTTTGGTAACATTTAGAGTTCGAAAGTTTAGCTATTCATTAAAATTGTACTTTGTGCAGTTCAAAGGAATGAACATACATATATATATATATAGTTCGACAAGAATGAAGAAGAAGAAGAAGACGAAAACTCTAACTCAACACTGAGAAACTTTGAACATTAAAAACTCAACAAGTTCACATAATATATAGGAGACGATATATGTATATGCGTCTGCTGCTTGTATGGGTGTCTGCTGAATGCGCTGTTATTTATAGTTCAAGTTAAGTGTTGTAATATGCAACTGGGTACCTTTATAATTTTTTTTTTGTTTTATCATATATTCCTTACACTCACTTTACAACGCTGGTTCCTATAGCTGTTGCAAATAGTAATAATAACAATAAAATGTAATAAACACACAGAGTGCGCTTAAAGCTGTCTGTTATTGCATGGTTTGTATGCGGGGCTTATTGTGTATGTTATGCTACCAACATTACAATGTAGGGTGGCTTGCAGCAGCAGCAACAGTACCACTGGCATGGAAGTTGCGTGAATTCCAACATCTATTCGTATATTTCGCAGTCGATTAGGGATATAAGAAAATTTATGAACATTATTAATGGTTGTTTCCGAATTGTTGAATTGTTTGATGGTGTTCAAGTTGGCAGTGGCATTTTATTGCTCAGTTGAAAAACTATTTTCATAATAGTTTGTGGGATGTAAGGATTTATAGATAATTTTTTTTTTTTATATATTTTTGTGAGCGATTGGTGGTTTTGCACATTACCTGTCGGAAGCAATAAAAATTACACGCACGCATGACAAAAGAAAAGCGATTTTTTTTTATTGAGCGATTTGAAATCAATTAGATACACGCCTTCGATTTGAAAAGGTTTCCCAGTTATTTGTGCCAAGGTAGCGTGACTTATTTTTCACCTCAAGTCAGTTTAGGATTCGCATACTGACTTATGTGAATGATTTGTTTTGAGACAATTTTTATTGATGAAGAGGAAGCAGAAGTCTCGTTTTTATTTTCAGTTTCTAGTGAAGCCAAATTAAATTTACCAGATTAAAACTTCGATGATCAACCTCGATAGACTAAGGCTAAGGCCACGCACTGAGTGGCAATTGACAAAAACATTAGCTTAAGGGGAAATTTCGAGCGATTAATTATGAAAATGTCATGTGCTGTTAGCCGCAGTGGCTTACAATAAAGTTGTCTTAACATTTACAGAATTTTATTCATTTTAAACATAAGAGAAGATTTGGTATTATAATATATTTAAAAAAAATCCTCTGAACAATTACACTTTTCTCCAACTTCACTCTGCAGTTTGTCGGTAACGTAAGTATTTATTTTTGAAATCAGAATGGCTTTGAGATTCTGAAATTAATACTTCTATATTCATTTTTGTCATATTTAGTTCTTGCCGCTCAGCACTGCACCAAAATAAAAGAACAGAATTTAAAGCTGAGCAACGCCATTCTGCCGCTTAGAAACGTCGCTTGCTGCTAAGCGGTTTGTGTGGCATAAATCATACAATTTTTATATAGGGTCCGCCATCAAACGTTTTTTTTTCAACTAGTGCTTATTTCGTGAATGGCAACACTTTTCAACTAGTGCTTATTTCGTGAATGGTAACACTTAGCTTATGTTAGCTTAATTCGGCCATTTGTAATTTTTTTTTAAAATGAGCAAGGAGTGGCCGTTACAGTCAATGGCGATCGTTATCGGGCCATGTTGAACGAATTTTTGTGCACAAAAATTGAAGAGGAGAATATTGGCAACATTTGGTTTGAACAGGACGGCGCTACGTGCCACACAGACGAGGCTACACTCGATGTTTTGCGGCCTGTTTCAAAAAAAAAAAAAGAAGTTATTTGGCGGACCCTATACGTTGTATATTTATCTTTCCGCTACATTATCAACGGGCACTTAATGTAAATCCACATTAAACTACAAAATATTTTAATATTAACTAAAGATCGGCTTAAATCGGCTAAAAACATGCTCGATACAAACTTATACGGTCTCTTTATGCCAAGTATACTTGGAGACTGTATAAGTTTGTATTGAGCGTGTTTACCCCAGGGATCGGTGGCTAGTGTTGTGTGATGGTATTTACATCACACCCCTGTTTTAACCTAACCTACAACTTTATTTTTCATTTTCGTTGGGTTTTTTATAGTTATCACACTAATGGGGGATTCCACATACTAACGGCGAATAATACTAACCTGGGTTAATAAGGTACTGATTAAGGAGCAAGAATTATCGCCCATGTAAGGGTTAAGCACTTACATTAGTAATCTTAAACATACTATAATTGTAGCCATGTAAAAGCAAGTTTTTTTTTCGTTCATAGGTTCGAGATGTCCTCGAGGCGGCTGAGCAAATGCAGATGAGATCGGTATCCTGACGAGGTATTGCTATCTACAATACCAGGCCGCATTTAAGGCAATGGAATCCACTAACATCAATTTCAGGGAATTGTAGGAAATTCTTAGGGATATACTTCTCCGAAGCTTCAGAGGAAATAGACGGTACAAACTTCAAAGGCTTTTTTGGCTTTTGTAGGGTGATTGGTGTGCTTTAGAGAAAAATGTTTAGGTTTTTATGTGCACCGTTTCGATTTTTAAAATTCAGCCGGTACCCCAGGGATCGCGATGAAGATGCAATCGTAAGGGTTAATGATGATCTGTGTAGTATTTGTAATTGGACTATACGGAACAGTAGGGAACTCTTAATCCAAAAAAGCCGCAATGTGTAATAATTTACCAGTAATGGTCTTGATGAGTCTTATTTTCCTCAAATAATTTTAATTAAACATGTGTTCACCCAATGAAGCATATAACTCTCGCATTCGGTTTGTTCATTTCTTAAGAAGGTTCGAACAAATGAACAAATGAAATAAAATTTGCAGCGTATCTTATTTTTCTTACTGGCTTACACCATTTTAGCTCTGAGTTATAGATGACGATTTCGTTAGAAACAAACTCTATATAGAAAGTACATAATCCCAGGGCCCAGGTCACTTGCATTTCTTACAACCGCTCGCGTCCAAAATTCCATCTCCAGTATCTTCATTAAGCGAATGTCTGAAATCATTCCCTGCTGTTTGCAAATACGAATGTGGCAAACGTTCTGTTTTTGTATAATTTTCTAATTATAGAACATTTGAAATTTTCACAATATAACGTGAAAGTACCGAAAAATTCATTAAATCGCCCCCAAACACCCCACAATTTGCAATGAAGGGTGTTGTGCCGATTGTTTGCTCTCACTTCTTCTTGTTTTGTGTGAGTTTTTTTTTTGGTTTTGGCCGAACATGGGGTATAGTTCCGCCTGACCAGAGGAACATCAGTGGCACGCAACTCTGGAATCTGGTAATGGTACTCAACCATGGATGCAATGCAACTGCTGCTCAGTCTGATGGCTGTTGGCTGAATTGGCTGAGTTGGCATGGTAAACGTTGTTCTCCTTAATGAAAAATGTTTACATTACGAATTTTTCTCATTCAGCGTGTTATTATTGCTCCTTCTTTTCCGTATTTATTTGTCTTCTTCTTTTTGTTTTGTGTTAATTCGTTTTGTTTTCCTCTCGGCGGATATGTTTTTTTTTTGTTTTAGCCCCAGTATCTGGTCTAACACCAAGTAGCTATCTAGCCGGCCGGCTTGGTTTCGGTCTCTGAGTCCGCGGCGAATCTGAAATAATATTTCAATATATATTGACGAGAGGAATACATTATATGGTATTTATTTTTTTGGGAACAAAAGGGCGCTGAATGCATCCGTGAAGCTCTGGTGTATCTGAGGTTATTGCCGAATATAATGGCAATTATGTCGAAGGAATAAAAGTGCAATCCGACAGAGCTCAAATATAAATAATATGAGAAATGAAGAAAAATAAAGCAAATAAGAAAATACAATATATAAAAGTTCGGTCGGCCGGTAGAGGATGCGAGGCATGGGATTGCAGCTGCGAATGGCAATTTTTTTGCTTAAAATTTATAATAATCAACATTGGGAAAAGCTCTCATATCCAGACAAAGGTATTTTATTTATAAATGATGTGTAAACATGGAATGGAATGAATGTTGGGAAGATGATTGTTTTCTTTTCGTTTTTCGTTGGACATTGGTAGATATAATGTATTGTCGCAATTATCGAACCTAATTGGATATTGAGCAATTTAAAGAAAATTGCGGTCGGAGGTTGTTATGAACGAAAAAGAGTTCCAATTATAGATTTTTTAATTACATTATTTTCAATTGTAAACGAAAGCGGTGTTTGGGACAAAGTCGTTTCTTTTGCTAATTTGATTGCGTTTTCAATAAATTGTTTAAGGGTTACGCTTGAGAGCCGAATGAATAATTTCTGGAATCAGGAAATAGTTATACGGCTATAGTCATACACAACTGTAGGCCTTTGTCGATTTATTCATGCTGATCAGGGCTAGAGAAAGCACTCATGGCATTGGAAATGTTCGACGATTTTTAGACCGAGCTTGCTTTCCTTATGAGAAGGATGAAATCGTCGAGTTTGTCTCAACTATTACTAAAAGGAACTATTTTGAAATCGCTAGTCCTCATTTGAAAGCAACTTCGTAAAAAGTTTGTCGACCTAATACTGAACTTTTCGAGGACAAAAAAATCTTTAAATGGAGGAGAATACACAGCAAACTCTATGAGCTGTACAAAGATGTGGATGTAGTTAAAAAATACCCAGAACACGTCATTGCACGACATTGCCTCGGCCACATAGAGCAAATGCTGGAATCTTCAAATTCCTCGCCCAAGTTCACTTTCTGCTCGTGTAGGGTTGCCATTGCCCAGACATGGGGTTCCACGAATATACAGTGAACTCTCTTATAAGCGGACACTGATGGTACCAAAAAATTAGTCCGCTTATGAGAGGTTCCCGGTTATGAGAAACTGAACTAAATAAAGGACATTATAAAACAAAGTCCTTAATTTAGATGAACTACAGTCGGACCGGATCGAACATTGTTATACCCGATCAGTTTTATATGTATAAGGAACGTACCTACCCGAGAAAGGTGTTCAAAACAACTTCGTATGGATGAAATTTTATTTCGAATTGTATCTACACTTAACCATTTCGGACTCTAGAACGTCAAATCCTACAAAAATAAAAACAGCCCTCACATCCCGTCAGATCTTATCCGACGCGTATTCAAAATTTTACCGGACTGTCCAGACACACAAAGTTAGCGCATGGATTTTTCGAACGCGTTTTGTCACGCCGTTTTGTCATCACATTTTGATCGCATTTCAGCATTTGTCTCAAGATTTGGAACACCCTTGAAGATCACCATCGGTCAAGTTAGTCAATTCGAATCATAATTGTTCAAATTTGTTCAATTGCACTCCAAGCAATTGTTCAAAGTTGCTTGGAGTGCATAGAATTCACACGTCACCTTTTCACCCGCAAGTCAACGGCTTGGTGGAACGGTTTCATCGTTAGCTGAATAGTTCTCTCAAGACAATACGCAATACCGTGTATTGGAGCTCAGAACTTTCAATCAACCTCTGGGGTATTCGGTACGCGATCAAAAAAGAACTTAACTGCTTCGCTACAGAGTTACTTTGTGGCCAAAACCTCAGGCTTCCAATAGAAATTTTCGTGAAAAACACCATGCAAGTCACGTCACCTCATAGCTAAGCAAATGCGAAGAAGTCAACAAGACATTTTTGTGCCCAAAAAACCTACAGGACTGCGAAAACGGTTTTTCGGACAAAGTTAAAATTGGCCTTAAAGCGCCTCACGGAGGTCCATGCAAAGTCGTTTGAAGCATGATAAAATCTTTCATATTCGTAGTAAGCAACAGAAATGACTCAATATCAATCGACAGACTAAAGCCTGCCTACGATATTTTGTGATAGTCTGAAAAGGAAATCCACCCTGCTCCACCTTGCTCGATTTAGGAAGCGTGATGTAGAGGAAAAATCGAACACAAAAGTTGTTAAATATAAGTTATTAGACAAAATTAAGCGAAAATTGATCGACTGCTCTACCGTGAATGCGTTCATTGTTTTTAGTACGCTAGACGCAACTTTGAGAAGAGCTTTTTATTCCATGGTACTGCTCCAGTAAGGCTTCAACACATCTTGCAGAGTTCTTGAGGTTCACCCTCTTAGTTTTGATGTCTGTAGCTCACGAATCAGTTGTGATTTAACCCACCTTTGAAGAAACAGCAAAAGTGTTCCACCGTCATCCCACACAATACAACGTGCTTGGTAGGTACCGTCAAGACAAGATATAGTTCAATATAACTAATGCGCTAAGGCACACCCTTTTAATGAACAAGTGAGGCGTATCGACTTGTAATCACAAAGTTCTTCCTCTGACCAGCCGTATCATTATTTTATCATATCTTGGACACTTTTTAATCAAATTGGTTTTTACTCGGACTCTCATTTTTATAGTAAGCCGACGAGTTAGACGGGGCCTCCTCTTCCCGAATCGTCTGTGGAAGTGGGCAATCTTTCGTTGGGATTCAAGAAAATCTTAACACACTTCACTTGAGGAGCAGAACGCTTGGAAGTTTCTTCTGCCGAGACATTATAAAATTGTCAGATGTCTCTATCTCTAATCTTTTCAAGTTCATGACATCGGGATGGCTTGACAACATTGGGTAGTAACCAACGTAAGGAAGGAACCACAGCAGAGGCCACAACATCGGCTTATTCCCCCCTCTAAAGAGTATCACAATGCGTTCACAAGGACATAAGTGCGACGATAAGGAGATTGCTCTCTTTCGCTAACCCAACTTACCGAATCTAACCTAACGCACTTCACGGTGAAGGCAGATTATAGATAGACGACTCTGCAGAATTCTGTCATCTCAAGAAGAATTGGTCATCATACAACAAATCATAGGGGCCTGAGCTCGTCACCCACTGCCGCAGCTGCGGAAAGGCCTCTTAGTGGTTGTCTGGCTTTAGGTAGCGGTAGACAAAATTAGGGAAGCCATTCTTTGATGACCTCTCAGACACCGGGTTCAACAATATCACCGATTTTCTTAGTTCTAGCGGGTGGTTTTGGGATCTGTGTCCTTAATTCACCCTTAACTAGATTTTACTTCCAGGTCTTATGAAAAGTGGCATCAAAGGGACGCTACAGCTATAAATTAGGGGATTTTTGGACTGAAAGAAATCACCCACTTTACCTTCCTATATTCAAAATTTGATAATGACTTCAAAGTGACTTCAATAGATTCAAAGTCGACGTTTTCGCGCAAGCATAATCGTGGAAGAAAATGATTGCCTTATCATTTGTGAATCAAGAAGTTAATAACGTTTATTTTTTAAACTAAAATGAAAATTAAATCAACATTCAATTGAATTGAATTGTACCCTCATAATGTATGCTGTTTGTAAGACTTCATTCGAGGCAACGGTAGGGCTCCCCCACCTTCAAAATCCAGCCACGTCACTATCTGGCTTGCGAAAGTGTTTGCTGGCGTGGCTGGAAACATCTTAACACTTTCCCTACTTAGACGTCGCTGCGCGTTGTTCATGTACCACATCATTAAATCAATGCATGTAAGATGGCGCGTCATAAAGCCAAAAGCAGCGCGCGCAACAATATATAGGCATACAAATTATTGGCCATCGCTCACTCCGCTCACAGTCCGCTTGCTAGCGAATGTTCGAAAATAAAAAAAAAATCTAAACAGCAAAATCAAAATTCTGTGCCATCTCGCGAAAATAGTAAAGAGATATTCGGGCGGGAGAGGATATTCAATCGAATTCAAGAACACTGAACGAGGGAGGCAAGAGAGTGGGTGAGTTCACCCAATACACACTTGGGTGCTGGTAGTCATACACCACATGTAGTGCGCCCCGTCCGAGAAGAAAATCCAGAAATTCCGAAATAATTTAGTTAGTATTCTCTTTAGCTTTGCCTCATTGGAATTAGCGCGCGTTCTGCAAAACAATCGTGAAACCTTTCAATACGTCTATCTATCTATATGCGGCGCCGTGTATCTCTCTATAGTAGTTTTTCGTGATCATTCGCAGTTCTAACACCCGAGCAATTTATATACCATCCGCTATCTATCGATTCGAACGCATTTCGTGTAATTAGTTTCGAATAGAAGTAGTAATTACGGGATTAATCGAAGCACCTGATACACCCCAGGTGCAGCGCAAAGTTCCTTTAATGTGCATTTATCTCCCTCCTTGGTGCCCCCCTCGATGCAGTTGATTCTTCTTTTTTTCGCATTTACTACTTTCTGCAGCTAAGCACTTTAGCACAAAGTCGGAGTGAGAGTCAGAATCATAGGAGACCTGGTTGGAAGCAAGGCGTTCTTAGCTAAAAAAAAAAACATCGCTCCGGTGCGGGTAGTAGGTACCTAGTTAGCTTTGGGTTGGTGTTTATTTTTTTTTAAGTAAATTGCATCTGAAACCCGTCTAGGTATCATTTGTGTACGTGGTGCAGTTCGGCGACAAGCACGAGTTCGACGTACGAGTTTATTTCCCACCCCACCCTATCGCCCTGGGGGTCCTTTATTTGTGTCTTATTTTATGCTCACGTCGGTTACCTTTTCCGGTTATAGGTACGTACTCTAGTTAGTTGGAGTGACGAGTTGCAAGAGATATAAAACGAAAGAAATATATAGAAAGTGTCATACAGGTGGTTTATTTGACAGTTTTTTGTGAGTGAGTTTTGATTTACAAAAAGTGGACTTAACAAATAATTTGATCTGGACATTTTGTTTTATTGAAGTGTTAACGTTGCTATTGCATAATTTTTAAGAGGATAACGTGCCTTAAACGTTTAAAAATTTCAACAATGGAAAGCCCTTCCGATATGTTCCTGATGCCAGAGTATTTAAACTATCAAGACTGTTTATGGGTAAATATTTTATTTTAAAAATTATATTTAAAATGACTGCACCACCTCTAGTGGAAGTATCTGAAGTTTCTAATATTTTACTTTCGGAGTTGGCGTTGTAGGTTGATCCCTTTCTTTCGAACCAAAAACTTAACTTCGAGTACACATTTTTTAGAGTATCTAAACTTTAGGCTGCCACTATTTGCTATATTGCATGGAAAACTTATTACGGTATATGATGATTATAAGAAAAGCACGATTAAAAGAAACCTAAACAAAATCAAGAAAATTTTCACGAAATTATATTTCAAATAAAACGAAACTTATAAAATTGAGAGAAGAAGCAGCAATCGGAAGAGGAAGAAGAATGTGATCAAATTTCTATACCAATGCCGCCGACTAAGGCCGAAGCTTGAAGAACTTTTTTTGTTTCAAAGGTTTATTTAAACAGCGATGAGGAATATAACAGCTACCTCGAACAAATTGAGAATTTTCGTTTCTAACCACCATTGACCGATATTTGGAAGAAACTTACGTTTCAATTATTTTATAACTATGCTTTATTTTATACATAGCTACTTAAAATCTATTGGAGTAACTGCAGTATACCTACATGTTTATTATCTTTCAAAATTTCTTGTTTATTTAAATAAAGTGAATTTTTTTTTGTTGTTTAAATATAAACTTTTTTCTGGAAGAATATTTTTTATAAAAAACTTCTGTTTCTTATATCCGTGTTTTTCTTATTAAAAAATTTGTTCTTATATCCGTGTTTAGGATATAAGAAACACACCCTTAAAAGAACCATAAATACTGTGGCATTTTGAAGTTTTTTTTAAGCGCCATTTACTGTCATTTATATGAGATGCCACACAAGAACTAGTTCAGGTCCAAACTGACTTTGTTGTGGCACCCCAATAGCTGGCTGCGACGATTATTTTGTTGGATCAACAAAATGTTACAAAAATTACAAATGTAGACAGTTTGTAGACAGTTAAAGTATGTAACACATAAGTGAATAAACCACTTTGTTTGACTATCATAAAGATGTTCTTGAGGTCCTGTGAGGTGGGCGTGTTTGGTATACACATTTTCGGAACGAAGACAGTATCTAGCACATGTAGCATCGATCATTTATATAAAAAAAACTTATTATAACAAAAACAATTTTCTCAATGTTAGAGTTTCTACTAAAAGGTTTAACTATTTACTAACGCACTATTTAAATACTCCTTAATATTACTGAAATGTGTTATAGCAAATTTTAATTCTTCTTGATTCTGTTGCCACATTTTTTACAACGTATAAGCTTTTTAACAATTATACAACTTTATACTTTGATGCATATTTGTTGAAGAAGGCGTTAGGGTAGACCCCAGTATCGTGCTGGAGAGAATCAACTAGACTTAAAGCGTTAGACGAGAATAATGTACTCTCTGCGTACTGTCAACTTGCCTATAGCTCAATTACCACCTGTTGCCTGTTATAATTCGAAACAGCCGTTCGATCTGCCGTAGCGATCTTTGCACCTTAACAATTACCGTGTAATTGCAAAACATCTTATTTAATTTTTAATTTATGTACTAAGGGTAGGCTTAGGTCGCTGTCAAATAATCTTATTTTGCAAGCGAAAACTGGCAGAAATGGCAATTATATGACCATTTGGCATGCAGTCTCATCTTACCTTAAGAATCATCGCGATGTGAAATTTTGTTGTAATCTCCTGTAACTAAGTAGATTTTTAGTTTTGGTAAATGGTTTTTACTTCAATATACTAGTAATTAATTCTTTTTTTTGAGAAACTATAAAAGAATAAGTAAATATAAACTGCAGTAAGTATTTTTTTTTGTTATTACAAAATTTGTATTGTTTTAACAAAATTAGGTTCCGGTATAAATTGATATTTTGCAACTACTTTTTTTTTCCTATTTTTAAAATAGGTTAACTTTTTTTTTAATTTTCTCAAGATTCCTAAAAGTGGAGTTATCCGGTAATTACTGTGGGTGCCTCGATTGCTGAAAGAATTGCACTGCTACTTTTTTTTAACACTACTATTTCTTGCGCCACCTAGCTTCGATGTAAAGTGGCAACGCTGCTCCCAACTTCATGTCTTTCGTTTACACGAATTTACAGTTCACAGTTAGGAAATTCGAAAAAGAATTTTGCGGCCATTTTTATTAATTTGTCATTACTTGTTCACTTGGTCACATTGTCATTTATTATTCCATTTGGTATTTTTTTCTATGAAATGAAAACAAGGAAAAAGTCGAATCCACCAATTTGCCAGAATGTCTACTAAAGTTTTATGGCAAAACTTTAGACCTATTGATCTGTTTTCAATATTGAACATTAAAAAATACTTTCGCAAGAGGTACTTTACACTAGTGACTCTCGATTCCATGTTCGAAGGATATTTCTTGATTTTAAGATAGTTTTTAAGATAGTTTTGATCATACGTCAAATGATTTCTTACTTAAACCCCGAAGAGGTCTCCCTTTTCACTGGGATATTGGACAAAAATCGAAATTTTCCCGAGTTCCATTTTCAATTACTTCGTTCGTATGTTAAGTTGGAGAGGTGTACCTATTTTTTTAGAAATTCCTGTTCGCCTAGAAAATTTATAAATGAGAATTTTTAACTCAATTAATGTATTGGGCCTGATATTTAAAAATCTCTCCAATTCTTGTAAAGCTGTTTTTGTTTACAATGTATATCGAGTCTTTTGTTATTTGACCCACAAATTACAGAAAATCTAACAATTCTCAAAATTCAGCCCAATTCAAATCACACTCAGACTTTTCTTAACTGCCGCTCAGTTGAAATAAAACTTAACGACAAGAGAGCACCAGCAGCGTCAGAGATCAGAATTCAGAAGGTCATTAGTTTGGTGTCAGTTCTTCTCTTGTGCAGTGCGCGATTAGTCTGAGTTTAGTCGTCGCCGTGTGCTTTTTTTTGTGATTTCTTTGGGTTTGCATTTGATATATGATCTCTTTTGCTCTCTCTAAGGTTTTGAAATAAAATCGAATATGTTATATTTGTCTCTCTTTTTCTTTCCCATGCAAAATGAAAGTAAATGTAAATCAAATGTGTGTGAAAAGTGCAGAGAACAAAATGAGAAGTGGAAAAAGCTTTCAATCATTTAATTTGTGTGTTTCTTTTTAAATTTTTTGTTTCTTTTTAACGGTATTGCTTGGCCGTTGTCTTTCGTGTAAAATATTAGAAAACAAATTTAATTGTGCTAGCTTTTTCATTTGTTCCTATATCCCCTATTCCATGTAAAATAAAGTAAGTTGTAGTGATTTTGCAGCTACAATTTGCATTGTAAATAATTGTTAGCAAATAAAACGACAGCCATTTTAGTATGAAACGTTCCGGGTTATTAGAAAATAAGTAATGAATACTGGACGTTTGAGCCTGTTCTTTTAGGATCACCATTACCCGTTTTAAAATGGTAATATTAAATAACGTGTAACATGTTCTAAGTTCTAACGTCAAATATATCGATATGATATTTCACATGAAAATTGGGAACAAAATACACTTGGATACGCATTTTTTCGTATTTTAATATTATTCATATTTTCTGGTTTAAGGAAGTCTATCCGGTATAGCTAGATAGTTCCAAATTCAACCCCAGAAGGTGGCTTTATGATCTTCCTTTTCACGATTAAAAGCGAACATTTCTTAGATTGTTCCTCATTTCAGGACTGAAAGGGCGAATTATTGTTAAATGCCAAAAAGTTATTAAAGTGGTTGCAGTGGCGAAAATCTTACCTCTTGCAAAAGTCTGACAGATATTCAAAAGTAAGAAACTGTCATGAGAAGCTTCGAAATAATTATTAAATTGTAAATCTCTTCGTGTCATAAATTGATCTGCGCATAAACAATGGGAATTTAGATTATAGACAACATACCTCAACATATTTAATCGAAAAAACAGTTTTCAAAAAGTTGGCCAATTCAACAAAGTGCACTTTATGTTTTTTCTCTAAAAAAATTTGACCGAAACGAAACATTTAGCTTTAACCGAAAACTCTTAGAACCCTTTTTACCTGCCTCAAAAGTAATGTATATAAATGAATGTTATGTCGTTGGAAACGTATTGTGGAGAAGAAGTGCACAATACGATTTTCAAATTTATGAATAGTATTTTTTTTATGTTCGAAGGTAGGTGGAGAATCTTCCATGAGACATTATGAGGACCGGCTGCGCGTGCTCATAATAGTGTGAGATTCTTATTCTATGCTATGCTAATTGTAAGCATTTTGTTCTTTGTAGTTGGCACTAGATTTCTCTGGTCTATAATTTCTACTACAGCGTCATTGCAATGGCCAATAAGCCGAGTGCACTGTTTACGCATGAAATTTCGTGTTTCGTCTTCCACAGTGGTAATACCTAGATCTCTGTAAATATCGGCGGTTTTGAACTTTATTTTGGAGAGTCAGTAAAATGTTAACATCACTTGCTTTGATACAAACCCAAAGTTGTATACCGTACCGAGTTCTCTTCACCTAATTTAGGCTGTCCCCGTGTCTTGGGGTACATCACGAGTGTATAAAAGAAATAAAATTGGGCCAAGAACACTTCCGTATTCTAAACTCCTGTCTCGATTTCTTTAAATTCGGAGTACTCGTTCCCTTCTTTAACACGAAAGAGTCTTTCCGCTTAATAAGAGCCTAGGATCACAAAGAATTATTTTGAGAGAGCATTGTTAAGCTAATATTTTAATCCCATATGCCATACCTTTTCAAAGGCTGAGAGACGTCAAGAAACCTAGAACAATTTTTGTGCTTATCCTAGTGCTTGATTTTTTCGTTGATTATTCTGTAAACCTGATCAATTGAAGAATGTGACATGTTCCTAATCGGAATTGGTGCTCCGGTAGTAGTCGGCGTTCTTTGATTATTAGATGTCATTGCTTTCATATTTGTAAGTTTTTTAAGTATCTTCAGCATTATTGGTAAAAGCGTATTAGTCTATATGATTTATTATCATTTTGAGGTTTTCCTAGCTTGAGAACCATTATAACCTCAGCTTTTTTTTTTCGTTTCTTTCTTCTTTCTTTACGAATCAATATATATGTATTTATGTATATGACATATGATCAAATTTTGACACCCTTTAAGACAGAGGTTCGGTCTTCCTTGTCGTCTTAAACCTGGAGGCTGGAACTGTGTAAGAATTTTTCCTTTTTCCAGCTCATCTCATTGCATTGGAATCGTATAGCAGAACTGGCAATATAAGAGTTTTGGGTTTCGAGTCAGGAGATATACTTTCTAATACTTATTTATAAACATTATATAATACCTCAGTCAAAGTTTAAGCTTAAAATTTATGCAATAACTTTCACTATATACTAGAATGTTCACAAAAAATAATTAAAGCAACCGCCCTTCATACAAAGTTATCGGAAAGACGTTCGAAAAGGTGTTTTGACAAGGTACAATAACATTATTAAATTATTCGCATCTAACACACACCTACTAATAATTCATTCTTTATTACAAACACTGTGAACATAAAGATGTTCTAAAAATAACTTATATTTCCTTTGCCGAAACACAATATTGACCTTAGATACAGACGGGCATCGATTATTTTATTTGTTTATCTATCACAGCTTATCGATTGCAAATAGGAACAACCGAGTCGATCTATTTTTAGATATTGAGAATAATGCCAATGAGTTGTATACTTATTGTGTTTGAATAAGTATATGTACAAGTGCGAATATTATGACCATCACACCTTTGGGGAAGAAATCAATAATTTGGTTTGAAGTCTGAGTATGTACAACGGTTTAGGCGTTAAGGATAAGGTGAATTTTTCAGGATAACACAGGTGAGAACGCATACATAAGAGGCAAAAAAAAGTTTAATTAGCACTTTAAGATGTCGCTCGTCATTGAAGAGCACAGAGCACAAGTTTTCACTGTTGACAGAGATCTCATTAAAGTGACTGTTAACTTAGGTACTTAATGAACATAAAATATGAAAGCAAGGCTAAGGCTACGCTGATCTAAGAGTTAAAAAATGTAGGGTTTCCGCCTTAAAGATTTATAATCTCCCCAATGCGGGTCTTCGCCATCATTAAAATACTTCTTAAATTAAATTAAGTGCACGACTGCAACACACGACACTTTTTCGATACTTGATGTGCATTTTTAATTTTAATTCCCAAATTTGTTTAAATTACTTTTTATTTTCTGTAAAACGGCTATAAAAATTTTAATGTTATTTTGCATATTTGACACTTTTAACATATATATATATATAGTTGTTACAAAAAAACAATATCGTTAAATCCGTTTTTGAGAAAACGAATTTAATTTAAATTTAAAAAAATCTTTATATGAAAAAAAATTTGAAAAAAATTATTTCAAAAATCGAAGTACGCAAATTTTTTAAACCTAATATCATAAAAAAAAGATTAAATTTGTCGGAATTCCATTAGTAGTTTTTAGGAAATTAGCGATATTAGATATTAATTACCGTTATTCCATTTTTTTCGCCAAAAACTCAGTATGCATATTCCGATATTTTTGTCCCCATCCCATGTATCTTTAGTACAAGAAATGACAGAAATCCGTTGAGCCCTTTTTTAGAAAAATAGTGAATTTTCTATGGCAGGGAACGTTATTTCAAACGTTAAAGTAAAAAATAACCCAAAAACCTTATATACGAACTTCGAAGTAAATTCGTCCAATCGTTTCGTCATAAGCCGCCCGGACAGACAGACAGACAACCTAAGAATCAGGTGGAATCTATGTGTTTTAGTGCCCGAAAGTGTAGAAGTAGATGTAACCCCACGTGTAACCCACAGATGTAACAATTTTTTTAATAATCCTTCTAACGTCTCACATGCCAATTTTTATTGGGTCCTGAGGATAGCACCAAAACGGGTATATACCAATCTAAGTGTGGCGATGAAGAAACTACTCTGCTACGCTGACTCATTGACCTTAACCTAAACATAAGCTCATAATAACGACTGGAAACGCTAAATGAATAAGGGAGGAGGAGTAAGAGCGAACGTCTTATATGTCCTTCAACATTTTGCGGGATAGCAGAACACACCATTTGCGATGAGTTCAGTGAAAAGGAAATAAATATCTAAAATCTTTCAGAATACGTAAAGGCCGTTAAGCAAATAGGGCCAGGACATACACACGGCTCGATCCCTAGCCTGCCGTCTCCAATTTCGCACTCCAAGTTGTTGAAGGTCTCCTTCTACCTGGTCGCTCCATCGGAGAAGAGCTCTGACTTGGTATCTCCTTCCCTCTGGTATGGCGTCGAAGACTTTACGCGCCGGTGCATCATACACTCTACATGGCCCAGACATTTTAACCGCTGGCTAAGGATATTTTTTAACTAGGCTTGTGTCGCTGTACAGCACGTTTAACTCCTTGTTGTAACTTTCTCGCCAAACATTATCTGGTTGGTCAACGCATACAGGACCATAAATCGGTCGTAGAACTTTTCTCTCGATTACAGCAAGGGGGGCTTCAGCTGGCTAAGACTACGGTTACAGTGGATGCGTATTCTGACGAACATACAAACATAACTGATGTACGCCTCAGAACAAAGAAAACGGTAGGTTCTTATGGAGCTGTTGTTCGTCAGAATACGCATCCACTGTAACCGTAGCCTAAGAGTCCATACTTCTGCACCATATAGCAGGACCGGGATGATGACTGTTTTGTGAAGCGTCTCCTTGGCTCTTTTCGATAGGGCTTTGTTCCTTAATTGCTTATTTAGCCTAAAGAAACACCGATTAGCAAGAGTTATTCTACGTTTGATTTCCGCGCTGATGTTGTTTTCCGCGATTTACAGAAGTGCCCAGGTTAACAAACTAACTAACTACCTCAAAGTTATACCTATTTATTGTCATGTTCTGACCAAGTCGGTGGTGGGATTTGACTTTTTTGGATGAAAGCATAGGGTCAGGACATGTTTATATTCCTGAATGCAATGAATTGCTTGAACTGGAAAAACTCTCACGCTAGCATGGGTTGGAGAAGTGTTATTAAATTCGCGGTTCATCGCACCTCGAAATCGGCAGTCACACAAAAGTTAAGTAAAATAAGATGAAAAGAACTAGTTGCGAAATTGCTCTAATAATATGTGTATTTGGTCATCTTTACATCTTCGTTATAACAAGCAACAGCATTGCAGCTGCACATTCACGTGAGTCATGAATTAACAAAGCACGACGTAAAATAAAATTCCTCCTTCAGTAAGAAAAAAAAACAAGTAAAATTCTCATATTTCATAGCTTGATCTTCTGACTGAAGGTTGATTATGCCTTCAATGATATCTCCATTTAGATCCTGTCACATATATGCTCTGCGCAAAAGAACGACAATCTCATATTCATATTTTGAGCTTTGCCTGGAACAACAAACAATGCCACCGCAGTACCAGTGGTAGACAAAATCCATAAGTGTCATATAAACTTAAATTTAGAAGAAAAAGAAAATCCCACTGCAAAATAGGACAAAGCCAAAGGCTACAATCTAAAATAAAAGGAAAAGGCCAAATGGATTTGAGGAATAAACGAATGAAATTTTTCTTCAGACATATATTTGGACACCACCAGCAGTAGTAGCAGCAAGATATGAAAATAAAAAGGAGGAGCAGTGGGAATCCATCCCCCATCCCCATTGTGCTTATAAAACCAAAGATGATGATGCACAAGAATACCAGCGGCAGCAGTGGAAAACGTCGCAACTGATACCAACTCCAGATGAACTTGGTTGACCGTATTCATACATAACCAGAAAGAAAGCAGAAGAATAGTATTTCTTCTTATTCCATGGCGGCACAAAGGATATCTCATAAACACTCCTATGCTTATCACATAAACTTGCAAGCGAAACATACCTACACCCAAACTCATATATAGTAAAAATATAAATTTATAGCATCGGACTCGAGGAGATTGTGCAACAGAAGCTTCCATTTCAAAGACACACACGCACCTATATATCCCTGGAAGAATAAGGACACAAAAACTCTCCTCAAGATGGTATGTTTCTCTTATGGGAGTTGAATCCCCGCTATCTGCCACCCAAACACACACACCCAGTCGCCTCTCGAACACTTGCTGACATAAATAACCTTCTCACACTTGTCAAAATTGCGGTTACGATTCGTTTAAATGCAAATTGAAAATTGTATTTCCCAGTATCGGTTTGTTGTGCGAGGAAAACTTTATTTTTGAATTTTCCTCTCGGGGCTTTTTCCATTCTTCTTGGTCTTCGGTTGTTTTTTTTTTTTTTTGTTGAACTCAAATCTCGAATGCTGGCCCGGTCTGGCCTTATTCTTGTTGTGCTGCTGGTACTCGGACTGCTTCTTCTGCTTATCTCAGCCTTTCTAAACTGCCAAAGTTTGTTTACTTCAGTTTTGCCAGTTTTCGCAGTGCCACATACGCTTAAAGGGTTAAATCTAAGAAATAAGTACTTGGACGTGTGTACTGTTATTGTTGTTGTTGCATGCAGCCCGCGCCTTTGGCTACTACTGGGATGCATCGCATCATAGTAGGTGCTCCTCTCATCTTTCTCAACTGATATCTACACACATGACTGCGAAGCTTGTTGTTCTCTTTTTGATTAAATTCAAATTCAATTTCAGCAAAAAGATACAGAAAAGGTATATGATGATAGTTTGCTTGCAGTGTTATGTGGTGGTTGGGTTGAGTCGAGTTGGGTTGAGTCTAGGGGGACGATGACGACGACTACGACTGACTGAACGAATAAAAACTACGAAACACTTTGCAAAGCTATGAATCTTTGATTTTGTGTGTCAGTTTCGATCTGATGCTGAGATATGATATTGGCAATGAGGTTTCCTATTGCTGCTGTCGTCGTAGTCGGTGGTGTGCAGTTCTTTATTATAAATTGCTTTGTTGAGTGTGCTAAAATATGAAAAGGAAAACGTACCTACGCTCGTTTATGGAAAGTTTTTGTTATAAATATCGAAAAGTTCGCTAAATTTGATTCCAATTGGAAAATTAAATTTGACAGATATTTGCACTGCTGAGAAATGTAAACTAGTTTTTCTCTGCGATTTACTATTTGATTAAGCTATGCAATTCGAATGAAATCAAATTGAAAACTAGTAATTTGAAGGAAGTAAATTGATGTATTCATAGATACCAAGCAGTGCTACCTACCTACGTTGTGCGTGTGGTGGGTTACTTAATATTAAATTTTGCACAGCGACGACGTGGTTAAATGTTTAAACATTTCTAGTTTTAAAATGCTCAAACAACTGAAAGCCAATTTTATAACGTTGTCAACAGAAAACGATTGTTTAAGTATGTTTAAGGGATATTCCATTACACGTAAGAAAATATATGTGTTTTACCTTTCTTGATGACTGCAATAGGACGGCGGGATCTGGATTTTTGAGTAACGAAGGAATAACCAAAATGATGTTGACATTTTCTTCCAGCTTAACTCTTGTAATAGAGTTTGTCCTGACTGACCAACTGCTTATCGTAGATCGCTTATAATGAACGCTTTTGTTAGTTAGCTCATGGAATGCGTCATATATAAAACCAAATATACTGTGTTAAGCAAAAAGTTCCCATTTCAATTTTCTTTTTTGATCTCGGCCCTTGCTATATTAAGCGGCTTAGCGTCATAGGTAACTACAGTGGGATTCAGTAAATTCATTCAATTTTTTTAATTAAAATAATGCTGCTTAGATTCGTAAAAAAACAATTAAACCAAAGTCAGTAAGTTTAGTTAGAACGAGAAAAACAATTGTTTGTGCCTTATAAAGCACAATATGAAGTAATGTATATTACATTCTGATTTTTGGTGTTCGGTGTTTGTAAGGCTTTGAGATTTAGAAAAACCCTTTCTGAGGAATAAGCTGTGACAATTTCAGCGGCAATAACGGGTGATCCAAGTAGAGATACTTTTTTCAATAGCCTTTTTTGACAGATCACGTGTGAGTCGTGTCATGCTGTCATGTTACTTTTGTTTAGTATTGTTTTTGGCATTTCATAATGGAAAGACTTACGCGTGAACAACGTTTACAAATTGTTCAACTTTATTATGAAAATTCACGTTCTGTGAGGAATGTGTTTCGTGCACTCCGCTCAACTTATGGTCAACATAATCGGCCTACTGAACGTACTATTCGCAACACCATCACCCATTTTGAGACCCATCATTCACTATTGGATAATATTCGACCGAATAGACCACGTCCAGCACGCTGTGAAGAAAATATAGCGGCCGTAGCTGAGAGTGTACACGAAGACCGTAGAGAGTCGATTCGGCGCCGTTCGCAGCAACTCGGACTGACGTATGGAACGACTTGGCGCATTTTACGTCAAGATCTTAAATTGAAAGCGTACAAAATACAGCTTGTGCAACAACTGAAGCCGCTCGACCTTTCCAAGCCACATCGCTTCGCTCTATGGGCTCTTGAAAAGTTCCAAGAAGATCCGACGTTTTCGAGGCAAATTTTGTTTAGCGATGAGGCCCATTTCTGGCTCAATGGGTATGTAAACAAACAAAATTGCCGCATTTGGGACGAAGAGCAATCTGAAGAGATTGAAGAACTGCCACTTCATCCAGAAAAAACAACGGTTTGGTGTGGTTTGTGGGCCGGTGGAATCATCGGTCCATATTTCTTTAAAAATTATTCCGGTGCGAACGTACCCGTCAATGGCGACCGTTATAGTGCCATGATAACCGACTATTTGATGCCTGAAATTGAAGCTCGTGATCTCGGCGATATTTGGTTTCAGCAAGAAGGCGCCACTTCCCACACATCGCATCAATCAATGGACTTATTGAGAGAACATTTCGGTGAGCACATAATTTCACGTTTTGGGCCGGTCGATTGGCCACCAAGATCGTGTGATATCACACCGTTAGACTTTTTCCTGTGGGGATATGTAAAGTCAAAAGCTTATGCCGACAAACCCGCTTCGATTCAGGCCTTGGAGGAAAACATCACGCGTGTCATTCGCCAGTTACCAGTCGAAATGCTCGAACGTGTGATCGAAAATTGGACTCAACGGATGGACCATCTGCGACGTAGCAACGGCCAACATTTGATATACACAATCTTCAAAAAATAAGTGCCAAAGAATGTTCTCTCAAATGATAATAAACATTCTCCATTAAATTTAAATTTTCTGTGTTTTTTTCTTTAAAAAAGTAGGGAACCTCGAAATGGATCACCCTTTACTTGTGTCCGGTAGTAGTATAGACACTCTTCTGTGGATCTTCTCAGAAGATACCACAACCTATCACAACCATCAGTAAAAATCGCAATTTCGTTAGATTTGATTATTGAGTTTCTTTGCCAATTCTTCCTCACCGAATGTGTCATATCATGCGGAATATCGAAGTCAACTAAGGAAAACAATGCTATATTCTGTGAGCGAAAAAAGACCCCTAAGCTGAAACTTACGCTTTATACCGCAGTTATACATATTGTACGTATAGATCATATCGCTGTTAAATGTACAAAAAATTTGAGGAAAAATTGACAGCAGTTGAGATGAAGATGCTTCGCATGACAGCTTGATGAATAAGAATGAGAACTTCAAAAATCCGATAAAGCCTTCATATTTATAAAAGAACTCATCTCAAAAAAAAAATGGAGCACGACCGGCTCAGTTAGTATGCTTTGATGAAATGGTGTTGATTGGCAATGCCGTTTTGACGAGGTTCGTAATCCTTCATATGAGTATTTTTAATTTGCGATCGTGTGGAAATTTCGAACTCAAACTGAGTATGAGGTATGATGTTAAGACTATAGAGAAGTCCAAAATAGTGGGTCCGCCAATGCTGTCCGTCAGTCTGTCTGTCTATCCGCGAGCTGTTTGGTGAAACGGTTACAAACATTTTTTGGAGTAATATCTCGCGGTACCTGCCATACAATTTCAATCAATCACTGATCGACTCAAAAATGTTTTCAAGGATTTTGGTTTGTTTTTGTACCTTGGTTAAATAATGCTAATTTATAAAACCGACAATATCTCAAAAACTAAATTTATTCCGTCTTTCATATTACCGATGTAATTCAATTTTAATTAAATTCGTTTTTTCAAAAATGGTTGAAACAATTTTGATAGATTTTTGTATTTTGAACAATTATATTAAATGTGTCCAATGTGCAGGATTACATCAAAATATTTAGAGCCGTTTTTGAGAAAATGCCGTATCTGAGAAGTTTAAAATTGAATTTTTGAGTTGCATACTTTTTGTATGTTATTTAAATCCTTTGGTGTGAGCCCGAGCCCTGTTGATTTGAGATCATTACATAGCTTTGCATCTACCATTATAAATACCATTTTGCTAAAATTGTGGCCAGAAAAATATATTTCAATTTGCGATACTTTTGCATTGCAAAGCATAAAACGAAAATGTAGTGGTCGATCATATTTGATTATAGTGAATGGAGCAGAATTTAAACCCGCGAACTTTAAAGGCTATACCAAAAGTTGGATGTTAAGGCACATTGACAAAAGTGTTGAAGAAAAGTTAAACCCAAACTGTGTTTGAAAGCCCATCGAACATCCCGGAACTATACAAAAGGAGAGGCTGCAGTTTCGAAAGCAGAGACTCCGTAGGTCGGGAGTTCGTTCAATGAAAATTAGTAGTAAAGTTGCCCCTAAAATATTAAAAATTACCTTTCAAACACTCCTTGATATTTTAACCGCTAACTACTTTAGTTGCAACTCATGACGAATATTCATGTTGCTTTGAGAAACTTGTGTAAGTCAATACTACTCAAAAGGACCTTGTAAAATCCTTTGACAGATATAACGCAAATATATGCTAATTCATCACTATTTGAATGCAGTCAAACAAAACTCTTAATCGCGAGAATGTAATAAGCACCATATAATTCCCGGTTGACTTCTCCTCCCATTTCAACCTTTATTCCGACTCAGTTATACAGAAAAACAAGTTACAAGGCAAAATGCGCATTCAAAAGTGCAATCTTGTTCAAGTCCGCTTATAAAAAAAAACATTCCTGCTTATAGCCACTTCATATAGGTTGTATGTGGATGGAACCTTTGCAGTAAAAGCAAATTAATAAACTCAAACGTCCTGCTCTTACCTCAAACAGAACTTAAAAGCCAAAAATTAATTGCGTTTATGTGAAATTCTTCTACCGAAAAATATACCAACTCACTCCTCCAATTATAGAAAATAAAAATAAAAATAAAAATAAATAAAAAGCCAAATAAAAGTGGGTAAAGTAAAACCACCTCAGAACCCTACTGCGACGATTCCACCCACTTACCCGGATCCCGCATGCACCAAGGGGAAAACTTTATGCAAATTTAAATTAACTTCCCCCCACCATAAGTACTTAAGTATAAGCTAGTTAATATGAATGTATGTAATGACGGGAAATAGGAGGCGTGTGTGAATGGCGTCGTGTCCCCGAATGTGAGAATGCATGCATTCGGCTCATAATATGCATCTAATATTTTTCGATGGTTTAAGTTTTCTCTTTCCTTTTTTGGGTTAAAAATCGGAGTAGAGTTCGTTCCCCATATAAAGAGACAAAGGGGGAGAAATTGGAAAGGGCGGCACGGAACCACAAGGCTTTGAGATTTTGGAAATAAATTCTAAGCCCGCCAAAAGCGATGGGGAGTTTTTGGTATTTTTTTCATTTTCTAAGTAGTTTTTGGGTGGCAAAATATTCAAAATAATGGAGAGGCCGAGTTAGTGCCGCGCGTGGTCTTATGTGTGAAATTTATTTTTTTTTTGTACGAATGAGTGGGTAGCTAGCAACCCGAATGTACTTTTTTTCCAGTTAACTGAGTTGTAAAGCGTAAAAAGTAAAAACAAGAAAAATGTTGACGGAGGCAGGGGAGTTTCTGCAGTTAATATTTATTATAGCTATTTGGAGTGGAAATAAGGTTCTAATTAGGTGCTCGAAAAATCATCAAGGCGACTAATAATTTTTATTTGCCAACTCAAACAGGTCCTAATCTCTGGAGAAAATATACCAATGTCTGTTTTTGATTGGGGGTAGGCTTAATTTTTTATGGCGTTGATGTTGTGTAGCGAATACAAAGTCGCTATATCGGCTTAGCGGTTGCGAATCAAAGGATCTTTGATTTCAATGTTGACTGGGGGATTTGAGGACTTGAGAATGCCCAGAAGCAGTTGTTTTTCATAGAAGTTTTGAATTTAATTCGTAGGTCTACAGTGAACGAAAAGTAAAGGCATATGAGTTGCAACCTTTTTTCGAACCCGATTTTCACTTGAAATCTTTCCTCTTGCCGAGGAAGGAATGAGTGACGTTGTGGTGGTTCTTCATCATTCATCAACCTTAGGAACTATAGTTCGTTTCCGCCTTCCTTGGAAGACACTCAACCCTTCCAGTTTTTTCGAGTAAAAATATGGGATAACCTTGTACAGAACATGTGAGATGTCCATCGGTCCACAGACTAATGGGCACTGATTAGCCAATCACTATCACATCACACTTCAATTTCTTTCGTTTGACTCGGTTCGTATTCCTACAGTGAGGATTATTTTTGCAGCTTGTGTTGCCTGTTTCTTTGTTTAGTGAGGGCATTTCCTGTTGGCTTCCAATGGTTTGAGTGTTTTAAAAATTGGCAAAACTAGTTCAAGCGAACTATGCTTTCTGATTGTTCTAATTTGAATATATGTCCTCTGTAACGATCCAACGTTTCTGATAGTCATGGCAAAAAATCATCTTCTTGAGTTAAACGACTTTTGCTTGGGCAGTGACTGTGAGTGAAAAATATGTTTTTTCATTAGCGAATTCTCAATTAAGTAAGGTTAAATAAGGTAAACTGCCTTGATCGAAATATACAAGAACCGGGAGGTTACAATCCCAGTACTAGGAAGACATAGGTTTCAATAGAATGACTAAACGACCTATAGTTTCAAAGTCTTCAATATAGATTTTGAATCGATGGCATGTACATATTCCTACGAGGGAGTGGTCAGACATCCCAACACGGATCTCATGTATATCCTTCTGTAGATAAGCTGATTATTTGATTTTACAATAATCTTAATCGAGACCAGTCTGGATGATTTACCTGTGCCGAATCCTTTTACCTATCGTTAGCTGCTTTACATATAGAACGAATTCGATAGTTATATAGTCTATCCGCTCTGCCGTTGACTGGAATAAAGCCTGTTTTATCCCGAAGTCAACATATGGAACTTAGTAGTCCGCATTAGTTCGTGTACTTGTGAAACTCAGTAATGTATATGAAAGCTGGTCTTTTAAAGCGGTTCATGGCATTAACTGCACTTCTTTTGGAATGCTGGCTTCCACGATCCGATAGAGAAGATATGTTTAGCTAGGTAAGACCATTAAAATTTGGGCTGGAGGTTGCATATGAAAATTTGTTTATTATGAGTATTTGGTACGGTTTTAGGGACAATATAAGAGTTTTGCATTATGCTGAAAGCCTCAAACTTGCCTAGACACTATTTCACATGCCTCGACTTTATAATGACAGCGTTGATTGTTTAAATTGCATCGTACTCGAAATGATAATATCACTATGTTGTTGTGCCCGCATTCATAATTTCACTTATATCTTTTGAAACAGTTTTTGGCAGCCAAACTGTGACAACAGGTAGTTAGAGGTACCACTACCTCTGAGGTACCATTCGCTCTGATCTGTTCAGAATTTGTACTTTAACGGCCTCAGTCAATTTGTCAAACTATGTAAAGCAGTTTCCACAGACCTGTCTTAGTTTAAGTTTGCTATGCCTTTAACAGATCTTTCAGATCACACTTTACTGTACTAAAATTGAAGATGAACATGAGTCTAAGCCGCTTAGATGCTCGAGGTTCCCCCTCTAAGTTACGGCCTTTCTTTACAACGTTGATTCTCCAAGGTTGGATCAAAGATTCTCCAGGCTAGAGGGTTTTGGTAAACACTTTAGACTTTTATGTCGTCAATATCTTAACCGAAATACACTTTACAATTTTATTCGATTTAATTTTTCCTTTGAAACAGTAACCCAGTCAGTTGATGCAAGTCAGATTTTGATGGAAGACCACTCAGGATATTTTCTTTATCGATCTGGGATTCCTTTTTATATTTTCAGACCTTTCCGGTTTAAGAGCATCTTATGCAAATATTATCATGTTGTTGACGATATGATTAAAGTTTACGCCTTTTTCAGCCCTTCTTAGTGACTATATACACGATTCTAGGATTCCAATCAGCCACTTGTTTGCTGTCTGGCGTCGATCTCAACCGAAACTATCGATTCCATTGGAAAGAAACTGTATCTAGTCCAGATCCTTGCCGTTACGATGTCTCTTGCACTTAAGGCGCAAGTGAGATAGAGATACAACGTCTGATTATATTTGTCGAAGGCAATACGAAACAATTAAAAATGAATACTTACATAGCTCTGCATTCGTTTTCGCAGTTGATTATGTTTGCTTACGAATTCACACTCGAACATGTAAACAATTACGACGATCTGAAGGCAATTGGAGAGAAGGCTAGTGAAGCATTAAAGTGGAAGTCTCTATGAGACGATTTGTCCGTCCAGTGGCGGCAGCAAAGTTTGGCCACATGCTACCCTTGACATACAAGACAGAGTAAAGATTTATTGATTCGTCCAGCTGAGGAAATTTTGCCTACCGGAGAAGAGGGACTTGCAGCTTTTCGGAAAATCGCCGAAGAAGCCAATGCAAGGAGTTATTGCAAGTCCGTATTAATAAAAATGTTATAAAAAAAGAAAACTCCTAACCGGCTACTGAATTTTGCCATGTGACAACTAAAGAAAAGGTTAAGAACTGACTTCAGTCCTATAACTACAAAAAATCTGATGCAAATTCAAATTAACTAAAGCAACTAAAAATCGCTTTTAAAAATATCTTAAGGCTCTCTTTAATCAAGTCTTATAAGTAAATCACACCAACAAAAGATCCTTAAGGTAACTCCTTTAAAAAATGCCTTGCCTATTCGCTGTTACTTAAAGAACGAACAAAATGTATCCGCCTAGTGAACCACCCTCTTCTTTTAAATGAAACACATTCTTACTTTGATTGCGGTGGCAGATAGACATTTCGAACGGAACGGAACTGAAAACCAAAAATTGTCGGTCTGATTAATGATGGTCCCTTTATCATTTAACTATCTCCTTCGATAGCTCCTGCACCACATTCACATAAGGATCGCATATTTTTCCATTTGCCTATTCTTTTCAGTATTCGTTTCTTTTTTTTCTGTTTCTTCTTGTTCGCTCAAAAAGACTGATGATGATCGAAATCAGTAGGAAGAACATTTAGTCAGGCATGCAATTAATCAAGTACCATTGCTACTAGAGAGATACCACAGCGCGTCCACTAACCCAGCCACTACCAGCTAGCACTCCCAATTTTCAGTGAAAAAAAAACACACTTCAAGATACTATTATACTCGAAGTGTGTTCCTCTTCAAAGTATGGTAGAAGGCGAATTGAACAAGTTACTGGCGCTGCTGCCTACTATAACGCTTAGGTCAGCAGGAGTAGGTATAGTGATGGGACCAGCCAGAGGCTGCTGATTTAAGCGGAGACCATGGCGGTGCTATGGGCAAACCTTTAAAGGAAGCATAGAGATAATCTTGGGCAGTTTTTGAATTTCGTTTTCATTTTTATTTTCATTTCCATGTACGATGGAAACCCATTTACTCTTCCTCAACGGAAGTGAATCCAATTTCTGTTTTTTCTTTTTTTGCGTTCTTTCGTTTTTCCATTTGTGTGTGTTGCTTTCGCCTCGGAAAAGTCATCATGTGCACATAAAGAGTCGAAGTTAAAGTGGGTGGACAGCAAGTTAAGAGGGTAAACCAAGAACCAAGAACCACAGGCCTGCCTACATACATCTATGTACGGTTTTTTTTTACTATTTTCATTCTATTTTGTTGATTATGGCATAAATAGAGAGTTAGCGGTTTATTTTAATTCGTTCGTTTTAGTTTGGGTATATTTTTTTTGTCGACATCTCATTTGCTGCTGACGGTTGTTACAACGGAAACAGTTAGGACCATGAACGAAGGCTGTGCTGCATGCATTCTGGGCTTCCGTTTTAATTGAATTTCAAATGGAGTTAATAGATTCGCTTAGAATGTTGCAAGAGGGCCAACTCAAATGCATTTATAAAAAGAAAATAAGAAAAATGGCAAAACAATAAAGGATAGACTAGAAGGAAGATTTTATTGGCGATTTTTCAAAAGCCCCTTCTGTTTCCTTTTTCGGCTTTTACATGCAATATACAATTTTTGCCCACAATCTGGATTTGAATTTGTTTTGTTTTTGTTGTATGGCTTTGTTTGGAATATTGTTTAGCTAGCTGTTTCTTTTTTCCACCGTATTTATTTTGTGCAAATCCTAATTGCATATTCAAAGTGGAATGCGGTTGAGATGCGGTATGCAACATTGGGTGAATCTTTTTTTTATTTTTGGAAGCCTTTTCATGGAGGTGAAATACATTTTTTTCTCGGTTCTTTTAAGCCAAACGAGTTTAGCTTTTGCAGATTCAAATCTGACTAAATTGGTGATTTGGATTTTGGAATAAGCCCGGTGGATTAGCATGAACATGAAAAGGAAATATGTGGAATGGAAATTGAATGACTTATGTACGGTGGTTTTAGATTGATTTGCCCGATACTGTCATCAGTGTTTCTGTCAAAGACGAACGTACCTATTTGAGATTGGGTCAGGTTCGGTTAAGTAGCCATGCCACTCTAATAGGCCCAATGAGAATTCTGTGAGAACTAACAGACTCACAGTTTTTTGGACAAGCAATGCAGAAACTGCTTTAATATACTCACACCATTGAGTTAAGGTACCTCTCAGTTTGCGTTTATGAGTAACCAAAATATGAGGCTTTAACGGCCTTTAGGGGGCCTAAGGCCTAGCTTCTCCAAATACTGGGTTTATGCATATATATTGTTAGCAGGATTTGAAGGGATCTGTTTTGGACGACATATTTTCTTAGTCTTGGATATTGGTCAGCCTTTTCCTTAATCTTTGTCCTCCATTGTGAGGGCTCTTTGAAAGTTATGAACAGCAAAAGTGCCTACCAACTACTACTTGGCTACAGCAGAAGTTTGTTGCTCCAACTTGCATGATAAGACATTAACAGTTTCTTTTCATTTGAACTTTATTCTCCACACTCATTTACTCTAATCAGGTAATTCTTTAAAAAATGCAACTTAGCATTATCTTCAACTGTACTTCCTCAAAGTTAGGTGGAACATTTTCCATGAAATATTATGAAGACGCTTCCTCACTTAAAAAGCCTTTTCCTTTATAATAGTTTACAGCACTTTATTAGAGAATTGTTGCAATCTTGTAATATGCTCTTTTTTTATAAAACTCCAAGCCGTACTTCCGAGCCCACATATAAACTTGTTCTACAAGCTGAGTTAAGTAAATGCATCCAATGCAATTGAGTATTTCTGTTCACGTGCTCTTTCCATTTTCTTGTTAACTTGTTGTTTTTTATTTAAGTTCAGCACCGAATCTTATTCCTAATCTAAGCTGTGCCCGCGGCTCCGGTTGCTTCCTACCCTAAAGAAAAGTCTTCTATACCAGAAGATAGTGCTGAAAAAAATCCGTTTACTTATCCCTCTTATCAAACCTATACTATTTCTAAAGGTTTTGTTTTTAACATATGGGTTGATTAGCACTGCGATCTACGAGTATTTAATAAGTGTTCTGGTCTGGCGACAATCCTAGGTCTCGAATGAACGATTCATAGACGCGAATTGCTGAATGAAGAGAAAGAGTAAACGATTTCCGGGCTATTCTTTTTCTTTTTGCCATTTTTTCGTCGGCGCTCGTAGTGATATTAATAAAAAATCCATAATAAATAAATAAAGTTGATTTTGAATTGTATTACTTAACAAAGTGTAAAGATTTATTTCACGCGTTAGCATTTTGTGCATCGCACTTGAAAGATTGTTGAGTCCGATGATTTGGAAATATCCTGAAGTTCGGCGAGCCCTTTGTTGAAGAATTTAAGCCCCTTTAGGATGATAAAAATGCATTGTTGACTTACATTTACTTTACTTTACTTTTGGTGGCGCTTACAGTTTGGGGTTGGACCACGGCCTCAACCAACAAGCCAACGCAGTCCCACGCGAACAGCCTCCAGTTACGCGCATGGGTCATTCTCCAACATAAGGTGGGGTCTTCCTCTGCTACGTTGTCCTTCGAAGACTGGTCGGGCTGATGCGTTGTTGTCCATACGCTCCACGTGACAGCCATTATATTTTCAGCTTTTAGACCAAGTCAGCTTCGCTGTATAGCCCGTATGGCTGGACCGAATATAACCCAAAAAATCATTCTCTCAAAGCATTCCAGAAGGTTTTCATCCACTTTTGACAAGGTCTATGCTTCTGCACCATAAAGCAGGACCGGGATGATTAAGGTCTTATATAATATCTCCTTGGTTCTAGGACAGAGGGCTTTAATTCTTAGATGCGTTTTTAGGACAGCGACTGTCAATAGTGATCCTTCGCTTGATCTCTACGCCGGTTTCATTTTGCGAAGTGACAGTGGAGCCCGCGTAGGCAAACTCTTAACTACTTCCAAGTTATATTAATCCATCGTGACGTTTTGTCGGAGTCCGCGTTGTTGAGAGTCCTTTCTCGTTCACAGCATATACTTCAATTCAGAATATTTTAAGCCATAGTTCCATAATCTTATCAATGTAGTTAGCTATTATTAGGATGTGGACTTATGACTCTGCTTTAACAATAATTTAAATGAATTTGGCCTCAATTATTTCTTGTCTTATTGACTTTTAACAACTCATATAACTTAGGTTACCTTCTCTGCTGTTTAACATACAATAATCTAAACGACTTATATTTTTCTAAATGCGTTAAACAAACTCTATATATAAATTTACATTTAAAGGCCTGTCACCGAGTCACTATAACAATTATGTTCTCGACAATTTGCATTTGAAATTTTCCATCAGCTAACTCAGCCTTTGACCTCGTTTCTATAAATGGCTGCGACAAGAAATAAATACCAACGCATGGATGAAGCAGCTCTCTTCAGTTATATGATTTAGAATAACATTTCATGACGACCATCTGTTATTTAATTTTCCTAAAAGCGAAGCGGTATCCTGCTCTTGCCTGGGCTGCCAGCAGCATCGCATCGGTACACCAAAGCGCGCAACATGTATCTATCCATCCTGGTCGACGACGCTTGAGCGTAAATCTTCATAAGAAATAAATGAGTTCGTCGTTTAAATATTTATATCCAAAATGAGAAATGGCAATGAGTTAAGCGTATCGTACACATCTGTATGGATTTTTTTACTGTACAATTGGAGAAAGGACAACCATCACCATCAACGGACTGAAAGGACCTTTGTTTCAATTTCAACTCGAATCCTGTTGAGGAAGTATATGTCGTTTGATATTCTTAATTATTTAACATTCAAAAAGAGAAAAACCTTTAATTTTTTTAGTTTGTAAATTCTCTGCAGTGCAATTTGTTGTGTGAAGCAGAGTTGCCAAGTGTAGTTGTGTTGGATCTTTGGGGAATAATGGTCAAGGTGTAGGAGTTGAGTTATTTGAGTAGCGCCTTTGTTCCAAAATCTACGATTTTTTGAAGGTGACTCTCTCGAAGAAAATACTTATCTCTTAGAAACTTTTGGATTGGTCCATAGTACATAGGTACAGGAAATCTCACTTTTAAAGCTAACATAAAATAAGTAGCCCAGGCACACTTAAATCAGCGCAGCATGTAGAATCTTGTTCGCCCAACTCTAAAGTTTAAATTTAAAAAACATAAGGAAAGTCTACAGTCCGCTGGGGGCGAACAGTATGATACCCTATCCATATCCCTACATGCCCCAAAGAAAAGAGCATTAAGAAGATGATGGATAGCATTTTATTTAGTTCTATTAATCAAAATTGAAAAAACGCCCCCAAAAAGTAGGCGTGGCCAAAAACTTTGTATGGGCGATATGTTGGCAAAAATATTGGGTAAATATTTTGTTAAACACTTTTTTTCGCTTTCTATGAAAATTTTCGAAGAAAACAGCATTTTAGTCAAAAACGCCCACAAAAAGTAGGCGTGGCAAAAAACTTTTTATGACAAACTTATAAAGGAGGGCATTGCCTACATATCTTGTGAAGGTTGTAACACTCTATCTCTCTAACTTTAGCTTTAAAACGTTTTTTTCTAAATTGTGGGCGTGGCAGTGGGCGTATTACACTTAACCATTTCGGAGCCCTAGGGAATATGTGGTCCAAATTTCAGCTTCCTAGCTTAATTTTAAAGGCCTAAAAATTGCGTACGGACGGACGGACGGACGGACGGACGGACATTGCTAGATAGTCTTAGGATTTGGTCCTGATCATAAATATATATACTTTTATGGGTCTACGGCGAATATTAAGGGGTGTTACAAACTATGTGTCAAAATTAATATACCCTTAGGATAGGGTATAAATATACGAGAGTGTGGTGTTGATCAGCAAAAGGTGACAGTCCCCGAAAGTATAAACCCAGATTTATTAAATTCTGAATTCGACAAAGTCCTAAGCTGGTAGCCCCAAGTTGCCGAAACCTTTATAGTTGTTTCTCTCGTTTACCCTGAAATAAATGATGACTTTCAATTCAGTACAGGTAGGCAAAAACTATGTTTTAAATTCTCTTCTGCAAATAAAGTCTAAAGGCTATGAGCCATGATTAAATACACCCACACTTTATTAAAATAATTTTGACGTGCAATCTTTCTGCATTTGAACACATATTAAACACAATTATCATGGCATCTTCTCTTTCTCCTTCCTAGAAGGTTGCTAAAGTCTTACTGATTATAAAAAAACCTGCCACCCGTTTGTCACCACCAGAGTTTTAACCTATTTCTATTCCCCAAATGACACTTTTTTTAAAGAAATATACCGTTGAGTGTCCAACAGTCAGCTCTTAGATAAAAAAAACCATAGTTGTGCCTCTGCTATTTTAGAAATAACTGATAATCTGAGCATTTGAAACTGTCAATCATGAAATCCTTTTTTTTCAAAATTGAAACTGGAATGAAATTGGAACTTTCATTTTGGTAACTCTGCAGCTAATTTGATCTTTTCATATTTAAGTAAACGAAGTCAAGCTGTTTCAGTTGGGGAAAATACCTTCCAGTTCTTAAAACTAATGTCAGGAGTACCGCAGGGATCCATTCATGGTCTATCGATGTTTGCGATGTTTATTAATGATATCCCGCAAGTAGTGCGACACTCATCGTTGACGATGTGCAAATTCAGTTGAGCTGCAGGTTAGGCGCTAGAAGATGGAGTAAGCGGACTTAATAACGACCTCAAGCTACTTCTCACTGGTACGAACAAAAAAATGCCTACAAATAAATCCAAAGAAGTCCAAATGTTAAGTACTTAGTCCAGAAAACTAAGCTAGATAGTAGAAAATGCGAAAAACTTGTATTTGGTTGTATTCAACACTTACATATGAAAAATATGTTCATATAGTTATATACTGATGTTTATATGCCCGCTCATTGACAAAGCACTTGATACCTCAGCGTATAAGGCCTAAATTTACTTTTGCCATTCGCCGCCTATATTTTTTGCTGCATAAAACCTTGATTTGTAAAGAGCTCCAGTATCAGTATGAAAAAGTTCAGTTCTAGTTCTTTAGTATTTATTCAACCAAATTTATGTGCACAGTTTCCGAGAACTATTTTCATGTTTAAGTTGTCAGTGAATGGAACACTCTCCCCAAATACATTAGAAGGCTACATTGAACCTAGTCATAACAGTGTTTGATTTTAAATTTGTAATTATCAATGAATTGAAATGAAACTAGGTAAGGTTAAACAGGGGTGTAGTGAAAAAGTCGTCACACAACACCATTCACTAAAACGGGATCATCGCGATACCTTGATAACCAGTTAAATTTATTTCTTGGCAAAAGTCCAAAAGACCTTTGGCAAGGTTGGCCATTTATGACAAGGACAAGTACAAGCACTCTTCAACAGCAAACTAAGTCCTTAATATGTATACCATGGCTATAAGTGTTCCTGACAAACAAACAGAAATAAATTTATTAAGTCAGCACTAAATATTAAATGATAAAGATCTCGCTTCATAAGTAACATAATGCGATTTTGTTTTGACCCGTAATGGAAGAAATGGGGCAGAGATTATTTTGGATAATGTGAATTTTCTGCCTTAACCACTTTGTTATACTCTAACTATAAGCCAACTACACAAAGAGGCATCATTTTGAGGTTTGCCCAAAAAACAGCTTTCCTAGAGACAAAGCATGGCTATTCTAATGTCTATGATTAAAAAATTGATAATAACCTAGATGAAATCTTATCCAACCTATATGCTGTTTTATTTTATTTCTTATTTTTCTCTGTTAAAGGTTAAAAAATTCCCACAAGGTTGCATTTAATGCATTATTATATAATTTTGCTTTGCTAAAAAATTTTAATTTTTCTTATCGACTACTAGCTAAACTAAAGAGGATTAGGTAGGTTTATAGGTACCCTTGTGGCGGTCATCACGGCTCAATAGGACCAGGAATTTGGGTCCATTGTGTCCATTTAAGTACCTTTCTTAGACAAAAACCCCTGAAAATAAACAAAATGAAACCGCTGTTGGAGGCTCAAAGTGTCGCCTTCTTAGAACCATCCTGATTTGTTCACAAATCTAAGATGGTCTTGTAGCTCTACATCCTCCAGCTCATGTGTAGAAGTATCTGCCGAGGGTTGGGCATTCGCATAATATGTGACGAGCCGATTCAATTTCTTCAACGTCCCTGTAGCTTCTGCAGAATTCTCTGTGCAGTATTCCCAGCCGTTCTGCATGTAGACGCACTGCGCAGTGAGCCGTGAGGACTCCCATTAGTACTCGGATATCCTTGCGGCTTAGCCTGATTATTAATTTTGATCTCCTTTTACTAACCGCTGCTATAGCTCTTAAGTATGCCTCGATTATGTCCAGCGTAGGTTAGTTCTACTTGTTCTTATTGATTTAAGTGCCAGTGATGCGTTCATCTCTGGCCCCGATCTCCTCATTTCCCGCGATATTACTATTCCCTGTTTCCTGAGCTTAGACGCTACTGTTGTAGATTCGATCGATACCCAAAAACTTCTCCACGAGTTCTTCTTAGCGTAACTGATCTCTTTTTCGGCGACTCTTACACTCTCCTATAGGTCGTGCATGCAATGAGCCCCTGTGTTGGAGTTCCACCAGAGCATTTTCTCCTCTTTTGCCGCTATTATGGCAGGAGAGAACCCCGGTAAGGTACTCGAATGTGTCGTCAACTTTTCGTTCGTTAGTGAGATCTCTCCCTGAACTTCTCCCAATTCGAAGATTAACGAACATGCTCACCGAGAAAGTAAAAGCAAGCTTTGAGTCTAAAGAGGTATGAAATCTATAAATCCAAATGGAAATGATGCGCAAAAGCAGTAACCTGCCTTGCTACGACTTTTAGGCTAACCTAAGATTAAAAGTTGGGTGAACACCAATAAGAACCCCCCCTTGACACATTTGTGTCGATTAAACGATGTCCCCAGTAGTCTTCGCGCAAAGCCTTTCAAATTACACGTCTCTCACGGATCATTCACAAATCAAAAATAAAAATAAGAAAATAATCTACAAAGGAAAAAAATTACAAAACATACTCCTTGCATTTCCTTCCACCCACTCAGATAGAAACATGGACTCGTGTCTACCCAATCTCATTTCGGTTCCGCGCAAATCAAATGTCAGGTGGGCGGGAAAATGTAAACCTCGTGCACTTCGTTTGGTGTTCATTCGACTGTTGCTCCTCTTTTGTCGTTTGGTTGAAATGGTACACCATTCTAATTACAATTCCCTGTGCATTTCTGTGTGAGTGCGCTGCGTGCATGTTTGACTCTTTGCTGGTTATCTTTGGCTGAAACAGAAATCTGTTCTATTATTGTCGTCTTTTTTTTTAATTTTTATCTGCACAAACTATTCTGGCGCAACAACCTGACACTCAATGTAAACCTCGTTCGGGGAGTCTCGTACTTACCTTTCTCACTCTTGCTGTTCGTAATCTATCTACTCTCATGGTGTATCGTAGAAGCCGCAACAATTTCATTGCAACCACGAAGTACAAACAGTTCAGTCCGATACATTTGCGAAGCGCATCTATTCGTTGTGCTGGGCTGGTGTGTTTCTACTTTCTACCAACACCACAACGACCACCACTGCCATCTATATCCATAAATCCGTGAGGTTTTTAATTACACTGCAAAAATCCCTCAGTAAATATAAACATGTAAAATTCCAGGACGAAAGAACGAACCAGATCCTTTGGTTGTTTTTACAGATTTCTTTGCATTTGTTGTGTTACTTATGTGCAGCTAGCTAGCTGGCTGGTGTAGTTTCGCTGTTGTTGTTGTTGTTGTTATTGTCGGGTTGGTGGTTTCGCTTTTCGCAGTACTAGGTATTTGTAATATGAAATGAAAATCTCTACTCTTTTTCTATTTTGCATTTTGTTCTCATTTTGTCTTACTTGCAAATTGGAGGCACAATATCACATCTACCTATGTGTTTTGTGCATGAGAGCATGAGTATCCTTTTCAATATTCAGTCGTACAGGTGTACCGGTGTACGGCCACGCCACCCGTATGGTGCTGTTCTCGGTGAGGTTAGAATTAAGGATAATTGAGCTGTAGATACGTTTAATGTTTCAATGGTAGCTTTCATTAATTTGCGAGAATATAGAGAGAGAGGGAATTTCGCCGGTAGTTTTCAGTTATAGCAAACATATTTTGTTTCCCATTGTGGCGAATTGAAATAATTACAAGGATTTTGGAGAGCTTTTAATTATGACATACAATATGGCGAACAAAATGATAGTAGGTACCTACTCCCCGGAGCCCAGACAAAGTATTGTGGTTTATTAGAAAATATTTGCATTGGGTTGGTATGTGTGGATCGAAAAATTTGTTTACATATCTCAACTGAATTTAATAGGATACTCGTAGAAATAGAGAACATGAGTTCGGTGCGGCAGGTATTGACCGTTATAGAACTTGGAAAAGGAAATATTTTTTTTTTTACTTTAGTGATAGAAGTGGTAATAATAACAAATGTCCATCAGGATATAAACTGGGATTCACAGGTGTTTGTTGGGGAGTCGTGGCGGACATATGTAATTATGTAAAAACAACGAGTTTGAATTATTTGGAACACCGTTTGCTTTGAAAAAAAAAACGAGAACTGAACATTGCAATCAATTTCAGTTTTTGCAACCAAAGCAAAAAAAACACCAAGCCCTCAAGTTCCAAATAAAAGCTAGCAAAGACGAGCATCGAAATGGTGACGAATTTTAGTCAGCGACAAGAATTTAAAAAGTACTTTTCCGCTGACTGTTCATCAGCGCTGACTTAAAATTGTTGGCCCAATGAGCGAATTGACCGAAATAATATCAAATAAACATTCTGTCCACAGACCAAGGCAGAGTGATGATGGGGATATCTACTTTTAAATTAAATAAAGTTATTTATGGAGCCAGCATATTAATTTGGTATAAAGTCTTAAGTTGCGCAAACGCATTGCATCGCTTTCCCGCTTTACTATGCACGCAACCTAAGAAACGTCTGCCCCATTCGCCCAAAGGAGAGCAGGATCTACTACTTACTCAATCCAATGGAAATGATATTTGATGCAATGATTCCAGATCTTTGGCTTCGAAATCATTTAAACCTCTACCGCCTATATGGCATGGTCTCGTAAACAAAAGGTTGTCCTAATTGAGAGTTCCAATGGCGTCTAGCAGAAGGCAACTTGATGAAGGATGTGAATAAGGTGTTATACCGACAAATTCTTCCATTTCACTTCGAGTAATGCTGACTGGCTTATTTATGTTATCTTGCAATGCTTTTCTATTCGATTCCTCAACAATCATGTCAAACAGTTCTCTCGTAAAAATAAAAGAAAAGAAGTCAGAGAGGGTCTCTAGAGAGGACATTTCCTGTGAAAGTTTTTTGCTCCCTAAGAAGGGATAGTCGCTGTCCATTGATGATGTACGAGACTTGTTCCTCCATGTTACCTTTTGCTTCTTCTTATCTTCCGATCTCAAAGTATTCAATGGTTTTTCATCATCAGAATCGTCCCGGCTTTCATCAGTTTCAGGCACCTTACGATGTTGCATACTGACGATGTTGCATAGTTGGTTTAGTTTTTTTGTGAAGGCGTTCGGTTTATTGAATTCTATACATCCGACGAAAATTATGTAAGGAAAGCAATTATATAAACTGAAGTCCCAGCGAGCACTCAACGATGGTGGAATGACATTTCATTTAAAATATCCTGGTTAGTTTCCATAACTTTATTTAAGAAATTTTCCAATTACAGACAAAAAGACAGGCTGAACTTAGACTCTCAACGCAAAGTGGTCCTTACTTTTAGCAAATGGCGCTCCAAAAGGACCCCAATATTTTTTTCTTCGTGGCAAAGCTGCTGTAGGTTCTGTGTAAAGGTGAAGTCAGCCTTCTAGCTGCCAAACACACAACAAAATAAATGCAATATCATAGATAAGAACAAATATTACCTCTTCCCTAACCAGCAAACTGATGTCTTATGTTTTTGATTTCATAACAAAACTGGCAACGCCAACAACTTTTACATTAATTTTGTATCTTCAAAAGCATACAGGAAACATCCAACAGCTTTAGTCAAATTTAGTTATTAATCAGAAATTATTATTCTAAATCTCTTCACATCTGCTCATTGGCCACAGCAGCGCACTGTTGGTTTGAAAAAAAAGGAATGTCCATGTTTCTATTGCGGTTAAGTTGTCGATTTTTGAGCTCAACCACTGGTCAAATATTTGAAAGAGCTTTAAACACCCAAACACAACCGCCACTGCACTGATGCACTATATGATGATGATATGAAGGCACATGCAAGGGTCTATATAGCCGGTCATCAAATCACTGCATCACACTTTGCATTTAAACCACCTCACATCCCGGATTTGGATTGAATTTATTCGCTTGTGACCGTTTGAGTTAATTTGCTATGCAGGATTTCATATTGTACAATGCTAGCCAGACAAATAAAAACAAAAACATACAAAAAAAGGACAACAAAAAATATTGAATATTTTAGCATGAAAAGCTGTGACGCCCACAAAATTGAGGTTAGATAGGTAGAAATGTTTTATTGATTCGATCTGTGCGGTGGATAAAGAGTCAAACTCATACCAAAAAACTAAGGTAGAAAAATTCTCATCATACCTACTTCATAAATTTATAGCATTAAAAACCACAATTTAACATTCGGCAATAAAAAGGGACATGAAATCGGGTTTTTTTTCATTTTCTCATATGGACGCCCGCCCGCCCGTCAACGAATATCCGATTCAATTGACCTTTACCGATCGTAGAGTACGGGATTTAAGGAGAGAAACGCCATGCTGGTGGAGATTGTATTCAAAGGAAAATCTGCTAAATTATATATTCGAATGCGCTTGGTTGGCATTTCTGGTCAATTTCATTCGATTTTAGTCACTTAATAGTTGTGCAGAGGTCGAGGTGGGGTGGGCGTGAGCCATGTGTGTTATTATTTCGCGGATTTCACTATTGAAATCCCTTTTTTCGTTGATTATAAGCGCGCATTGATATATATTTATATTTTTTTTATAATCAAATTTACTTTGACAAGTTTATGATTGGGGATTATACGAGGAAAAATATCTTTTCTGGGATATGGATTTTTTGGAGTGGAAAAAATGGCCGTTGCCGCCGATGAACATTTAATGAGACGAGAACAGTTTACGCAGGGCTTTCAATAGTGTAACGTTTTTCTTTTTTTATCCAAAAGAGATCGTTCACCTGAAAAGCGGTTTAAGTTGTACTTTATTGGAGGACGGAAATAATGTATTTCCGATGGAAGAGAATTCAATAGTTAGAGAATCGTTTTGTATTCAATTCTTTGACTTTAATTGACTTGATTAATTTTTGTCACTGGCAAGGAATTTTAATGGCCCGTGAGGTAGGTAGGTAGCTTTTAGGCCATGCAAAGTTTGTAAAATGTTAAAGGTGAGAAAATCATAATCTTCTTGATCGTTTCGCATTCAATGAAGTCAGTTTCATTCCAATCACTCCGAGTGGGGTAAGCCACCCACTACTCAGCCCTCAACCAGTAGTCGGTCATTTCTTGCTCTTTTTGAAATCGAATAGTTGTATAGGGTGATTCATCGGGAGGTTTGATTTTTAATTGACTTTTTTTGACAGATCATGCGTGACGCCTTCCAAACTGCTTTGACATTTTTGTTCAGTATCGTTTGGCAAGTCATCATGGAAAGGCTCACACCACAATAGTGTCTCCAAATTGTTCAGCTGTATTACAAAATTCAGCGTTCTGTGAGAAATGTTTCTCTTGCGATTCGTGGAACTTACGGTGCCCATAATCGACCTACTGGCACCACTATTGCCTATACCATTCGCAAATTTGAGTTCCAGTTTACATCAGTGGACTGGTTCGACCGCATCCAGCATGTGAGACTATAGCAGCTTTAGTTGAGGTTTATGAGTCTGGTGGAATCATTGTCATCGCGCCATGTTAAGGGACAATGTGCTTTCTGAAATTCAAGCCCATGGTCTCGGTGAGCTCTGGTTTCAACAAGACGGCACTCCGAGCCATACAGCATAAAGCTCCTGAATCAATGGACTTGTTGAGAAATAATTTTGTTGAGAGCTTAATTGCATGTTTTGCTGAAGTAAATTGACCACCTAGATCGTGCGATATCATACTTTTGGAGTATTTTTCTGGGGATATGTAAAATCTCAGGTCTTCAGGAATAAGCCAGCTACGATTGACGCTTTGGAAGCCAACATTACTCGTGTTATTTGCGAGATACCAGTAGCTATGCGAAGTAGTCTTGGCAAACATTAACATTATATCATTTTCAAAAATTAAATGCCATGTTCTTTTAACCGATAATAAAAACTTTAAGTTCAATTTCAAATGTATGTGTTTTATTTTACATTATAAATCAAACCTCACAATGAATCACTCTTTATATACAAAAATTTCAACCACAGTTACATTCAAATTCTATCAACAATTTTAATAAAGTAGAACATGCATTCAACTTATAAATTCGATGATAGAAAAACCCATTCAAAAGCAGTACTAACGTGAACGTGTGCAGATGTGAAAGACCCTCTAGTTTTTAACTTGTATACGTTAGTATACTAAAGAGAAAGTTATTGCGATCGGGCGGAAATTTCGAACTCCAATTGAGTATGAGGGATGATATTACGACTATAGAGAAGTCCAAAAAATTGGGTTCGCCAATACCGTCCGTCGGTCTGTCTGTCTGTCTTTTTGTCCGATTCCAAGGATTTTGGTCTTTTTTTTGTATTAAGGATACTTGGGATGGGGCAAAAAATACGGCTTACTCAGATTTTGGAAAAAAATCGATTAACTGTAATTAATAAAACCATCAATATCTTAAAAAAAATAAAGGGAACTAAAAAAAAATTTACTGTTTCTTTTTCTACCATAAAGCTGAACAAATTTACGTACTTTGATTTTTGAAATAATTTTTTTTGTTCATATAGGAATTTTGTTAAATCTTAATTAAATTTATTTTCTCAATAACTGCTCTTACGATTTTGATAAGTTTTTGTATTTGAACAATTATGTTAAAAGTGTCCAATGTGCGAAATTACATCAAAATCTTAGTTGCCGTTTTCAAGAAAAAACAAATTTTTCATAACCTAAAAGTGATTAAAATTAATTTGTCACCATTCATTTTTTTTTGGATTCAAAAACGCTTCTCATGTACCGAGAAAGTTTCATATGACGCAATTGTGCACTTTATTTACTAAGTATAGTGCTCGAAAGACGTGATTTTGTTTACTGTTTAGACAACTTAGTGTAGGATTTTCTTTATTAACAAAACTTTTTCTTTGATTGTGTAAAAATAAAACAACTTTTTTATTAAAAAATTCGACAATAAGTGGGAGCCTGACTATTGGGATACGTTTTTAAGTGTTTGGGTCCAGTACTCAGCCCCAACGGATGACTGCTTGTATTGATCCCTTTGAATTTTTTTTGCGGGGAACCCTTAATGAACGATGTTATGCTTACAATCTAAGAACGATTAAAACACTTAAGATCAATATATCCAAGCAATCCGTGAGCTACAGCCCGAAGCCATCAACAAGGTCTTGGAAAATTGAAGTAACAGAATGCGCTACTGCGAAGCCACTTGAACGACGTTGTTGTTTGCTCTTACTAGCAAAGCCATTATACATGGAAAAAATTTAATTTTGTTCATTTTATTGCATTTTTGAAAGAAACTTGCATTTGGCCCACCCTTTATGAAAACATTGTTAGTTAAACCTTCACTCTTTTTGAATTCAAATTCCATCACAATGTAGCCGTGTTGCTGCAAAGTTTCATAAAATTTTGATTTATATTTTACAAAATTCTCTTTAAAAGATTATTATTTGCACAAAAATATTTTTGGGTTGGATCAGCAGTAATATTTAACTGTTTAAATTCACTACCGAAATTCACTTTCCTTCAACATAAAACTAGAAGTTGGCTTCCAGGAACAAAACGTCACAATGCATCTTTACCAAATAAAAAACAAAAAAAAAATTCCATTAAACTGGAAGAAAATTACCCTTCCAGATTAAAAAAATATATATTTTTTTTTGATAATTTTAATAGGTTATCATAAAATTGTGTGTCGTAGCCAAATGGCTAGAGAAAGGGAGGGAAAGTTCCATACGATAAGCTAAATTCTGCAAAATTTGTAAAATCAAAACTGCACATAGCTTCCAAGACACTCTCTCACCAAGTATTATTTTTGTTCATTTCACTCGCAGATTATAAATCTTCAGAATTTATTCAATCCGAATTTGCAGGTCAACTGTTACAGCTATAACGTACTCAGCATTCGTAAATTTCAGCAAAAAATAAATAGAAATTTGCTACAAACTTTTATAAAATAAACAAACACCATTTTATTTTACAATTGATGTTGTGTATAAGTAGTCATGGATGTATAAATATATACAATATATTTTTTTGTTTCATAAACTGTTCTATTTCAATGTTAAGTGTTTGTTGTTCTCATTTTTGGTTTACACTTTTTACCTGTGTTATTTCTTGTGTTTGTATCATTTTTATTTTTTTATATTTAAATTTAAAACTTGCCGTGTATGTGTTACGTTAAATATTTTCAAAAAGAGAAACCGATAATTGAACAAATTTTCCTTTTATACTTGTATTTGTGTTGAATAAACGTTTTTGTGCTCGTAGACTGTGAACATTACCAGATGTGTGTGTAAATTAATACTTCAGCAAGAAATAAATTGACTGCAAAACTACTGTTCGTTAATATTTATATGTATGTATGTACGTATCCTCTATATGTATGTATTATGTGTTATCGCTGTGTGTTGTAATATCGTATTTCTAGAATGAAAATCTGATTGAAATAAAACAAAAAAAAAAAAACCTGTGCAGTTGTTTTTCATTGAATTTTCCCAAAACAAATTCTCATTGCAGATTTCACCCCAAAAAATTTCAATCAAACTCCATAGAAGGGTGCAGCATTATTATAGTACAAAACATTACAACTCCTGCTAACGAAACGAGTCGGTACGTTAGACGTTGTTTATATTATTACAAAACAAAAATAAACAAAAACAAATATTTAAACAAAAATTGTGTTTATGGGTTGATCAGAAAGTTCAGTTCAGATGATGCTTCAAGTTTTTCAGTGTTGACTTTTGGGTTTATTGTTTTTTTATTTGCAAAATTTATTTGAAAAAACTTTACGTTTTGTTTGCTCTATGTTTTACAAAATAAATTTCTTTTTTAATTTGTACTCACTGCTTTAAGTGAGTTAGTGGAACATTTATAAAATGGGGGAACAAAATGGCGCAAGGGAACGGGTCAAACTCTATATGTCCATCTGTCAATTTTTGAAAATCTCTTCTCTAATGAGGATGGGATAGTTACATTTTTTCTTTCATTCCTCCTACTTGTCCTTAGGTCCATAAATCTTTAGTCAAAACAAAAAGGCTCAAATTTATTTTGAGACTTTGTAGATCCCCTAAAAAAATGGCTACTTCACATCTTTTTCTCCCATCCAGAAGCGGATGTACATCAAATATTTATGTTGCATTATCTACAAAAATGGACCTAAATTTAGTTCAGTTAAAGAGTAGTTGAGCTGTTCTTCTTTATGCAATTAATATAAGGTAATGACTTTATTTAAGACTTAAAGGGGTCTTAAAGAGAGTTTGTTTTAAAGATATTAAGACCGCACAGTCTCCGAAATATTCTTAGCAAACCAGCTCTGAGTCCTTACATGTGTTGTCCCTCCGGATTAGCGTCTGCGGGCTGAAGCGTTGGCCATTTGGTAATTCGTCTGCAAGCCCAAGTCATCTCAAACTCAATGCATGTTCAATTACGTTCATCGTTAAATCATCTCATAAATTATCTCCTCTAGAACACGTCAAAATACATACGGGACCGAATTTCTAACGAAAAATCGTTTCTTCCAAAGTAACCAAGGAATTGTCCACCCGCTTTAGAAGGGGGTCTGCGCTTCGTATCCATAGATACCATAGTGTCCTATATATGTAGTTTCTTTATTATTCGGGAGATGGCCTTGCTTCATAGTTGAGCTCTTACAATTAGTTCAAAATTCTATTCGTAAAAAGTACAAAAGGTCATTACTGACCTTGATGCAGCGGCTTGATTTCTCCATCGTCATCCTGGATGACTCTGTATAGCTGTATAAAAAGGTGGTGAGTTGGAGTATTGATCTAAACTTCTTGGCAAAGGGTCTTGGGCTCTGGCAGAATACGTCAAACCACGATCGGACTTTTTTGTCGAAATTTGTAATCACTTCAGCAGAGCATTGTTCCTGAGCCTTGGAAGCGCCAACGACTTGTCCTTCTGCTGAAAGAAAAAACTAATCCAAAAGGACAATCCTTCTATCGTCCTCTTTGTTTACTAGAACAGACTACAACGGGCTCCAGGTCCAGCTAGCTATTAAAACGACAGGAGGCCGTTTTTCGTAGTTCAAGATAGAATTAAAAAGCGAGCGAGTCCAAAATGGTCGGGTAGATAGCGATAAACGAAACTACGAAAGGAAGATGCAAGATGGACGGAACAGACTTATACCCATGTTCGATGTATGGATTAAACAAAAGCATGGCGAATCAAACTTCTATCTGACCCAGTTCTTGATAGGTTATGTCTATTATATAGAATAACTCTTTAAACAAGGTCATGAAACCGTCCCAAATTGCACACATTAGGAAATTGCTTCTGCAAACGCGGAACACGTGGTCCTGCGTTGCCCACGATACGAAAACGAGTGTATGGCCGATTTGATGAACGATTTGGAGAGTGGCGAAAAGCCACATACCCGGCGCATATAGGACCGAAAGCCTAGCTTCTGCAACCACTTTGTGTGCGATGATAGATTTTTTTTTTGACACGAATGGAAGGGACCTACAGTTTAATGCCGATTCCGAACAGATTCTCAAGACATTTCTCAGAAGAAATTAAAATTTGCATATTCTTAATACCGCGGAAAAGTTTCTAGCTCTGGAGACTTAAATGGGCAAAAACATAAATGAAATCGGTTCACATCTTCCGGTGAGCCCTGAACCTCACTTAGCTCGTCAATATTTAAATGTATTCGACTCCAACTGTAACTTGTGTTACCAAAAGAGGCATTTTGGTACGGAAACTTTGGGAATTCGCTTCTATCTGCGGGATCCGGGCCTTGAAGACCTGTAGACCTGTAAAAGTTTATATATTTATGATCAGCATAAAATGTTATTACGATTTAGCAATGTCCTTTTTGGCCACATTAAGCAGATAAAACACATTTCAAGCAAAATAAAATCCCTATATGCCCCAAAAAAAAAAGCAGTAAGAAGATGATGGATAGCATTTTATTTAGTTCTATTAATTAAAAAAAAAAAAAAGTTTTTTTGAAAAAACGCCCCCAAAAAGTGGGCGTTGCCAAAAATTTTGTATGGGCGATATGTTGGAAAAAATATTGGGTAAATATTTTGTAAAACAGTTTTTTTCGCTTTCTGTGAAAATTTTCGAAGAAAACAGCATTTTAGTCTAAAACGCCCACAAAAAGTAGGCGTGGCAAAAAACTTTATATGAAAAACTTATAAAGGAGGGCAGTGCCTACATATCTTGTGAAGGTTGTAACATTCTATCTCTCTAAATTTAGCTTTAAAACGGTTTTTTCTAAATTGTGGGCGTGGCAGGGCGTATTAAAAATTTTTTTACAATTAACCATTTCGGAGCCCTAGGGAATATGTGGTCCAAATTACATTGCTAAATAGTCTTAGGATTTGGTCCTGATCATAAAGATATATACTTTTATGGGTCTACGACGAATATTAAGGGGTGTTACAAACTATGTGTCAAAATTAATATACCCTTAGGATAGGGTATAAACATATTTTATTAAGAAAATTTTCGCCTGAAACATACTTCAGTGATTGGGGAAATAGTATAAGTTACATACATAGATTTGTTCTGCCTGAAAACAAACCTTCATACTTTTGTAATTTTATTATATAATTATCTATATTTATCCAACTATTTCAAACGTGTTCTTCCCTTTACGTACAAAATTGGATTGAAAACAATCATGTTTAAGTGTCTAGTATTAAATTTCCATTTGAAATAAAAAAAAACCCTATTCCAAATCCAATATCCAACAGCTTTAAATTAAATTCAAAAATGATCCAAATACATCATTCAAAACCAATGAACTGTCCAAAACACATCCAACATTGTATTATCATCTGTCTGTCACATTTTCTGTTAATTTGTATTTTTTTTTTTGTTATTACAAAATAAAATCATGTATAAACACTCAAATGAAGGAGAGATGCTATAACAAAAAACAAAATAAAAAAGGCTTTTTTTTAATTGAAATTGCGTAACACATGTCCTTCTAAGTGGACTCAACTTGCATGCTTTATGCACTTGCATCCCAGTTTCACACACCCTGATGGATGTTAATTGTTTTGTTTTTTATTTATTCTTTTATTTTTTTGCTGATGTTGTCAGCTCATCGTTAGTTATTTAATTATTATTTGTTATATTAAATTTTCATTTTATTTTTTACCTACGTATCTTGTCCCATCAGAGATACTATTTTATTTTTATCATTTTTATTTTAACACAGATGTTAAAATGTGAACAAAAAGAATCCACAAATAAGCCAGACGAATTTTCATAAATTTTATTGTCCACTGATTTTGTGTGTTATGAGATTATTAAAATAATTTTTTTTTTCATTTTTATATATTGCCATCGCTGTCACTATTCTAGCCCATCATATTCGTAACTGCAAACATTTTTTTGCTTATAACAAAATATGTGTGGTAATAATATAATTGATAATTATGTCACCTGCGGCTATGGTTGCGAGGAGGGACCTCATATTGAATTGATGGTTTAAAAAAAAAAATACGTTAATTGGTTTTTTGTTTATTAAGCTGATTAAAATGTGGTGAGCCGATTTAAAAATGAAAATAATTGTACTCGTTAGTAATATTGGTGTGTTTGTGTTTGCGTTTTTTAGACTACATAACGCAGATGCATTTTAATATTTCACTTTAATTTGTTAATTTCTACTAAATATAATTATTTTTGGGTTCGTTTTATAAACAAAGTTGTGGACAACAATTAAAATGAAATTAATTGTTATTTTTATGTAATGAGAATGTGCCTTAATTATTGTTATTATATCCGTAATTATTGGCTAACTATTGTGAGCTACTGTATTTAAATAATCATATTGCTTTGGATGAGCATAAGAGTATCTTCCTTATGAAAGTGTTCCTTGGAATAGGGCTTGAGGGACTCCATACACAGCTTCCGAAAACGGCTCACTTCAAAAAATAAATTGCTTACATAAACGATGAAACCACCTTTCTTTATCTGATTACAATTTTAAGTAATGTGACAGCTAACTTTTCAGAGAGAGCATTTCTAACCAAACGACGTATAGACTCTCTGCGTTTTCCATAAAAAAGCAACAATCTACCAGACCGTCTAATCTTAGCTATATGGTAGACAACTTTGCAAACTGCAAATGGTTTTTGATCAGGGGGGTGTGCTTTCCCTCTCTTTTGTTGAGAGGAAGTTCCACTCTGCTATTGGGTACGCTGATGTTGCTTGCATAACTGTCAGCGGAATCGCCTTACCAACTTTATATGAGCGTATGGAATCAGCGCTGAATATAGTCGGATGCTGTGATGCTGTGCAGAGGCTCTGTCAGTTAACCGAACAAAAACGGTGATGATGCTGTTTACAACAAAAAGAAGAATACCTAATACAAGTTGGCCGGTTTTCATAGGCACTCAACTTACCTTATCTAGCAAAGTTAAGTACTTGGGTATCATCCCCGACTTCCATTTGTGCAGCACATAGTAGCCAGAACTTTAAGACCACAAACATGGTCTCACAGAGCTGTAGGATGTTCAGACGAACCTGGGATCTTAGTACCAGGCTAGATCACTGGAAATATACGTGTAATATATGATGCGGTTATTTTGTAGCCAAGAGCTAACACTCTCAGGAGACATCTGACTAGAATACAACATCTTGTGTGTTGTTTTGCATTACAAGTGCAATGATAGGAACTTTCAACGCGGGTATGGACGTTTTGTTTAGTTTTCCACCCTCGCAGTTCCTTGTAGTTATTTAAGACAGAAGAGCGTTTTATCGCATGTGTGTGATACTTGGACGGCAGATCAATATCGGCGAAGGGACCAGATGAGGTGCTGGATTATAGGGGATGACTTAGGATCCTAAACTTGTCACTGGTTACAGTCCTCTTAACTGTCTGACTTTTCTTGGAAAACACTTCCTCCATGAAGATGATCTCAATCAGGTTGAACTAACCAATCTCCTTTGCTTTACCAAATCCAGTGCCAAGTTCAGTATTCTAATTTCCGATGTGAACTAACAGTTCTGTGTAACATTTTGTCAGCCTTTATTAAAGTATAATGAACCGCTAGGTCTAAGTGATTGTTGCCTTCGGATAATCCTTCCTTAAATACATTGCAATAGCCAACGACACGGTTAATGACGAACTAATGTCCTTCCGACATTAAGAACCGAAAGGTAATTGTATGTTGGAAATCGGACATCAAATCAATCCCACTCACACTTTCACCCTTGCAGACAGTCCAATCTGTACATTTTGAGTGTTTAATATATGGTTTTGACTATGGCTCGATGTGAACAGAGAAAATGAAGCACTCTTTTTACTTTCATTTGCATCTTTTTTATACCAAGCTTGCCACCCACGATCATAGAGACTTCTGAACTTGTATTCTTGTCTTGTCTGGTTTGTATTCTTGTCAAAATCTTAACTCCGTCGATGAACGAAACTCATTTTGAAAGAACCGCCGGCTTAGCTTATGAAGAGCCAGGCATTCACAGAGGACGTGTTCGCAATTTTAATTATGCTCTAGACAGGAACTATATGCAGTCTCCGGGCACAGATTTATTTTGTCAATATGATATCTGAAGTCATAGTGGCCTTTGAGGAAGCCCACCGGGTTTCTAATGCTCTCCCAATGTTCTCCAACAGGATTAGATTTTAGGAGTTGGACCTACTTCATTAGTTGAATTTTCATAGACCAGGATCACTTTCCAACTGATTAAGATGACGGCCAATTGATTTTAAAATTGGATTTTGATCGTAAAAACGCCGATTCCGATACAGTTGTTCTGGCCAGCTGGTCTGCAGAATCGTTCCTTACAATACGTTGGTGGCCAGGTACCCATATAAATCAGATGAGGCTACTCGAATTTAGCTCCGGAACAGCATTAGCCCATTTAGAAAGGTCCAGTATTTCTACCTTGAAAACTAACTAAATTTGTTTCATGTTTGGAATTGAGTAAAGTATTTTCAAGGGACATACACAGTCTTCTGGCTGCATTGCAACGTCTAGCAGCCATCTTGCTAAAGAAAAATCTGAGAGGTGCTGCTATTGGGCTGGTCTGCATCGTGCTTGTTATGCCGAGACTCGCAATACGCTGCACCTTGTGTGCGGTTTCCGTTCAAGTTCTTTTGGCCAATAGGAAGTACGAGATTATGGTTCTAACTATTTTTACAACCAGTGTATTATTCCGGGACCTAGAACCCATACAGGCTTCTACTGGCCAACATCGCTCTCTAGTTACTCGCTCCGTGGCGCACTTCATATGAGAGAGTTTCAGTTATGGTTGTTTTTTTTTATCTATCGAGATTCCGAGATATTTTACTTCCTTGGATTAACTCATTTTGGCGCCTCAATTTTTATTGATTCAAGAAAGACCAGTCTGCTTCTAGTTAATGTCACTAGAACGGTTATTCTGGGATTGATGGAATGGATGGTACCTACAGTTTAATGCCGATTCCGACCAGCAATTTATTTTTGAGAATCTTCTCAAGACAGTTCTTGCTCTTGGATTTTTGTCAGACGTTCGCAAGAGGTAGGGCAGCGAATAAAAACTTTTAGGTGGTACAGGTCGGTATTTGAACCAGCGACCTCTCGCTTAGTGGTCCAACGCACTTAACCATTAAGTCACTGCACCCACACAGGTTGCAATAAGCTTGTCATTAATAATGATCTCCAGGTCATTAGCATAGCCTATGTCTCTAGAGCCAAATCTGTCTAGACTGACGAAAAAATTGCAGTATTGGGATAGTTTGTAACATCATATTTTGAAGGGAATCTTTGAATAAGCGCCTTGAACAAGGGATACCGAAATATTTTTTGCTCTAGAGAAGTAGTGATAAAATTCAAAAAACCTTCATTACTAAGTTCGGGAAACTGGGGTCTAAGTGAAAGAGTAATAGTAATGAAACTAGCCTAACTTTTAGTGAGACCGCTCATTAAGGTCATAGATGTACTAAATGCTGGATTCTTAAGGATCTGGTACTGGTCATCTGCTGAACGTGTTCGTAATTGCTTTTAAGGAAAACTAAATTCTGTGCTCTTAGAGCTACATCTCCCAGTTTTCCCTTCGACAGCACCTATTTCCAGGCAAAGTCTTGGCTTTTCGACCCAATCTCCAACTCTGACATCAGATCCTAAGAAAATGTTATGCTGCCAAACTAATGTTTGGTGACCTACCCCTATCTCTTTGGAGCCTTTATATATTTTGTTGTTTGCTAAGAAAAAATATATTATAAAGACTTCCTAAATAAATGCTTTCTTTTCACAGTTAATTTGCCAAATTTACAGTAAACCATTTAAAAGAACTGTCATTATGGAAAAAATGGTTGTAACTTACTGCTTCCGCTTGCTCAACTGTTCATTATACCAATTAACTCCAGCCATTGATTGTTTTAACGGAAGCCCGTGCCCCCCATCCCCCCTTACCCAACTCAAACTCATTCATTAATTCTCATTTTCCTCGACACCTAAGCTGATAATTTACTTTTCCACATGTGTGCTGCGTTTAAGACTTCCATCTTCCGCCTTTCCAGCTAGCTGTGCCGGCCGCTGCCGCTTCCACCTGCCCTGTCATTTTCTCTAACCGCAATTAAAAGTTAATGGAAGTCCTATAAAGTTGTCCGCCCTATTTTTTTTTTGCACTTTTATCTGTTAGTTCACGTGCATTTCCTCCTTGATTCGTATTTTTTTATGTATTTTCTTCCGGTTCATCATCATTGCCATCGTCGTCGTGGTCATCCTCCTCTTTGGCCATTCTCTACTCCACACCTTATTTCTATTCTTGATATTATTTCAAGCGCTAAACGTATTCCAAATTACGATGGCTCGTCCTATACCTACCTGGCTGTAGAACATTTTTCAACAAGTTCCCTCCCCAAATAGATATACGTTTTCGGGTGCCCACTCTTTTCGCCGATATTTGGATGCCGATGCCAATGCAATGCCGATGCTGAGGCACTCTGCTTAGATCCTTTTCTCCGACTTGACTCTTTGACTTTGACTCTGCATCTGACTGTGTTGTGTTGGTTTGGTAGTCGACGTCGATATCGACATCGATGTGTTTCGGTTTCACCTGGGCGACGATGATGTGCATGAGTGAAAAGCGCTCCTTGGTATCTTCAGTGAGTTGGAACAGCAGCATCCTTTATTTGTTTCTTCTTTCGAAACAGAAGGATGCACCTATGTATCCCCTCGATGGCGATACATTGACTGCGCCGAGTTGAGTTTTACCATAGGTCGGCCGCATTAAATGATTCAAGACACGTACCAAACGAGGAGTTGGTCGGGAGCATTTCACCGGTTTTGTTCCACTTCACCAAAAATAAAAAGTGGAGAATGTTATGTTTTCTCCCGGTCTATTTGTACAGAGCTCGGCTCAGTACACCACCGTGACGGAACGTGCACTAACTTCCTCCTCACGGGGCGGTTCAAGCGTGTTTCTATTGATTTTGAAATTCTGTACGAGTCGTTGTCATTAAGACATTATTATAAAGTTAGGTCTTACCACACAACGACAACGATGTCCTTTCGAGGTCTTAAAAGTGCATTTCCTTCTATCTCCCTCACTTCTTTTTCTCGCACTAAAGTCCCGTTTCCTTTTTCCTGACGAAATTAAGGGCAGCCAAACGAAAAAAAAAATAGAAACTAAAACCGCCCGCTTTTCTCTGGAGGATGTGACAAAAACTTTGCATGTTAAAAAATTTAAAACTTTTTCTACAAGGGCATACATACGTACGAATTTTCTTTTTCAGCGGCGGAAAAGCATGGAAATCCTCCAATGGAGAGGAGACTTTTCCTCAAGCCTTTTGCTGTGCTCTCAGTGCCGGTATCTTGAGTAGTACGCCCGAGTAGTAGACTACGGAACAAGGCGAAGCTTATATCCGGTTTTGAGAAAACTTTCCAATGATGATGACAACACGAAAACTTTTCTGTGTGATATTGTGCCAATTAAAAAATAATTTGTGTACCGCTTGCCGCTTAAAGTTTTTGGGAAGGCAAAATTAGAGTTTTTCACCGGCCCGGCCGTTGTGTCGCTTCGTTGGACATTTACAGTCCATTTAGATGGCGTGTAGAGATTAAGCTGCAAAACTACTGCAGCTGTGGGGTGGTGCGGGTGGCAACATGTGACAAGCATTTAAGTGGCGATATAGCGTTGCGTGTAAATCGTTATGTTGCATTCTAATGCAAGTTTAGTACCGAGAAAATTTGTGTGCAATTTGTGCATTTTAGTGAAACAAACGGCTTGCTTTTGTATCCTATCGAGATCGTAGATGACAATTTTTTTTGTTTCGTTATTTTACACTCACATGCGAGGTGTTGAAGGGATATTGAAATAGAGGACGTGGAAATACATTTTAAGTTGTTGTTTTAATGCAGAGAAGCACGCAGAGCTGATTTTAAAATTAGGTTAAATGGATATTATTATTAGACACACGAGCGAGTTTATGGATACTTTATTGCGGCTGCAGTAAGGTGTTCTTTAAAAAGTTATATTGTTTTACGTTGCTTACTTAATGGGCTTTCGGTTTTGTGGGGATTTTCTCGAACACTGGATACCAGGACGAAGTTTTGGTCTTCCGTATCATCTCGAACCTGGGGGCTGGGATTCGTATCCCCTTAATTGACCATTCACTCCAAGTGGCCGAGCCAATATTGTCTTGGCGTTTTGTACATGCACATCTTGGTACAGGTTGCATCTTCTCCTCCATTCGCGCCCTTCTCGCACAAAGGACCAAATATCTTTCGAAGGATCACAGTATTAACTTTCCTTTCCAGCACTCGACGTCGTATAGCAGAACTGGTAGGGTTAAGGTTTTGTAGAGCCTAAACTTTGTCGAGTCAGGAATTTTAAACCCATTTGCTTCGCCAAACCGAAGTAGCAGCGGTTGCCTTGGGTAATTCTTCGCCTGATCCCCACCAAGATGTCATTGGTGGAATTGATATTTACACTGAGGTAGATGAACTCCTTAACTACCTCGAAGTTGCTGCTATCAATAGTGATGCTTTGGCCTAGCCGGTGGACAGATGTTTGATTGTTTGTTCATAGCATGAATTTAGTGTTATCCTCATTTACCTCAAGGACAACTAATTTCGCTACTGAACTAAACTAAATGAGTGACATTTAAAAAAGTTCTTAAATTAACTTAAGCTACTGTCCGCCCGAGTCGAACTGTATTATACCCAATAAGTATTATAAAAAATATAAACACCCTCAACAAGTTGGCGTTTACGGAAAATTATTAAGAAGGCAAACAAAATTGTACACTAAACCATTTCGGGACTTTAGGGAATAACTATAAAGAGTCTGCCAAATATTTTTTTTTTGATAATGCTATAAAAAAAACCGCTTCACGCACACTTTCTGCCACAGCGGCAATTTGGCTTTTGGTTTTTCGCGCTTTGGTTTATCGATGAGGATGCCAGTTTCTTTCATTTTTTTCACAAGATAACGAACATACGGAGCTGACGGTACTTCTCTTCTTCCAAAATCCGTACGCAATTTTCGCACACATTCTGCAACTATAATGATGTTCAAAGTAATGTCGCAATATTTCCCAGGGTTGTTCAAGCGTATACACAACCATATTCATTCAGCGGAAGGAAAAAACTGTCAAATCAGACATGAGCTAAGTGTTACCATTCGCGAAATAAGCACTAGTTGAAAAAAAACGTTTGTTGGCCGACCCTTTATATTCCAAATTTCAGCTTCCTAGCTCAACATGTTTTCGCTTTATAAAGAGTGCAAAAACATCACATAACCGGGCTCCAGTTATATTTTGTCTACTTAAAATAGAGCGAAAATCTTATGCTGTTATGTTATATTATGTGTCCGCGTCCGCTTATAACAGAGTCCGCTTATGAAAGAACTATTTATATTGAAAATGTCACATTTTGCCATTATTTCAAATCTGTCTGGTTATGAGAGGTGTCCGTAAGGAGAAAGCTGCGCTTTCATATTATGAGATCAGTCGGATATTATAGTTTATTGACCGGACGCGGGTTCCGCAATTTTCGCGTAGGATCCTTAGTGGCTTATCTTCATACACCCTTTGAATTCTGTTTCTTACGGAGTATAATAAATTTTACGCTATCGGTTAGTGTGATTTAACCCCTTCACCAAAAAGGGAAAAGAAGATTTGTCCTGCGGTCCTACATTACCACATCTAGGTGAATCGCCTTTGAAACACATAGGAGGGGGTTTTAGGGTTTTGATTTTTCCGGTAGCAGAGGTGGCATGCTTGTCGATATGTTTAAATAGCACCAGCTCTTTTATTTGAGAAAAAAGTTACAATGTGGCAATTTTGCAGATTGTGGATACATTTGGTCGATTATGCTGACCAAAAAAATCACGAAATGCATTTTGTTTTGGACGCCCATTTTCGGAATAGGCTTTTACAATCTTAAATTTGTCAAACACTGAAATAAAGAAATGTCAAATTAAGTTGGGCAAAAAACTAGACGTTAAAGTGTGACACACAATTAATATCGTGCATTATGGTTGGACCACCTTTTATTTTCATTTATCTGCTCGGTAGCATGGTCAATCGGCTCGGCATGAGCAGAGAACCAGGATGTTGCGTCGTTCCAGTTGCCTTCAAGCAATACATATATTATACCGAACTGGTCCAACTACAGATAACTTTTAAAAGAGTTTTCAGCTGATTTTGGATTGTTTTCGAATCTTCAATTCAAATTATTTGAACACCTTAATTTTGTGGCTTCGATGTTATGTATTGGTGAGTTAGTTTACCGTGCAACAAGAAGCCAACTTCAATATTTTACTTTTCATTCCGGCAAACCTGGTTTAATCCACATTCTTGTCTTGGCCACGATTTGCCTCAGCTACTAGCTCTTGCACTAAATACAGAAATAAAGACCTTCAATATTAGGTATATATCTTCAAAGATCTCTGCCAAATGGATTTCCCTAAGAGGTTTAAAAATAAAAGGTTTATCAACAATAGAGTCTTCGTTAGCGAAATTGAAAGTTGCATCGTTGTCAGACGAAGAATTAAAAAGAATTACAACAGTAACAAATAATGAAGATATTGGATCTTTCTCCAATGGCTGCGCTAACTTCAACTGTCTATCAAAATATTTAGCAAGCTCCTGGTGTTCTTGATTTAACATTAAATTCACATAATGGACCTGCGATTTGACGCCGTTTGATGATTTTATTTGGCTAAACGTAATGTTGCTATAATCCCGGCTGACGAATCCAACAATATTCAACACTTTAAGGTCTTTCTCCCTAGGAAAAATCTAGCACTAACCATGTTTGGAACATAACTAAATTTATTCAAAAATCAATGGAATGTGTTAAAAAATTTGCAAAGGCCCAACGGAATAGTTTTCAAATAAATTGGGTTTCGGGCGGCAACTGTTTGCAGGTTGAATTTTGCTAATACTTTTACCCTTCTCCTACAAAAATCATAAAATATTCCTTTGATATTAACTTTTCCTATAACCTAGCCTACTCCGTTAAAAAATAGTTTTTAAAATGTCCTTCCTATACTCGATACTAGCACCTTACTGAGGTTGGTAATGACGACGAACGATACAAACCCCAAGCACTCACTGAATACTCCCTTGCCATTCACACTGTTTATGCAATCTCATTCGAGGTGCCTAATCCTCCCTCAAGAGAAAACCATTTTCGATGATTTGCATGCATTTCACTATCGGTTTCCATCCTATTTGTCATCCAGGTGTTGTGGAGATTTGTTTCTGTTGGTTTTTTTTTCGTCATCGTTATTGTTGTTTGCCTAAGCTTTAAGGCAAACGAAACGAACGAACACGCTTGTTTTGCCAACACAAAAAAAACAAACGAAGAGGAAAAAAAGGATCCCCAAAAGAGGTTTACCATTTTCGGGGTATAGGGTATTTACGACAGGCGCGCATTTGTATTTTGCAAACTACCTACCTACCTACCTACCACACCGGAGCTGCTATTTATGTGAGTGGAGCAGTCGCCCCACGAAATGAAAGCGGAATTCTAAACCATGTGAAAAAGGCCATTTGCAAATGAATTATTAAGAGATTCACAGCAGCAGGAGCAGTTCTGTATCGTGCGAATACGATAGAAAGAGCGAGTAAGAACGCTACGGAAAAAAGGACCATTTCCTGCTCCGAATCCATATATCAAATCGTTAAATTGCCAAAAGGTAGGCAGAAGGTGGTTTTGCCGGTCCCGAAGAATGGCACCAAATCCCTGCCCCTCTGCGCCATTATCACTATCACTAGCACAGCTCTAGACACCATTTCCATTTAGTGGCATTTTATGGATGTTGATGGAAGATTCCCTTCGCCAAGGAATCGGTAACTAGGTTGAGTCGTGGTTTTTGGAATGAAAGCAGAGAGCGAATAAATCCTCCTCTGTATAGGTACAGACAATATACCTGATTACATCGTTGTCGTCGTAGTCATAGTCGTAGACGGCCTCCAACGCGCCTCATCATCGTCGCCGCCGCACTGTACGAGGTAACATAAAATATGGCGAAAGCACGTAAAGGGCTAACGTGATTTACCTACTCCCTTCACTCGCAATGTCGCGAGAATACTTTATGGTTTTTTTTGGCTTCTTCGCGTCTATGCCGATGCCCTGACACTCTATTTTCTGCGCCCTGACAAAACAAGACGAAGTGGAAAACAGGAAAATATACACACATCAGATCCTTCAATGGGCCGATGCAAGTGTGTCACATCACAACACCATATCGCGCCGAAGAAGAGAGTCCTGATGCAATAATAAATATTCATATTTTGTGCACAGCAAAACTGAGTTTTTTCTTACGAAATGCCACACCAAGGATGGGCATAGAATGGGCTTAGACAGGCGCCGCCACCAGCCGCCAGTTTGAGTGACAGTGACAGTGTGTAGGTAGCCTTAGGATTGCTTGCGCGATTGCGAGGACTCTTTCGCTTCGTTATACGTTCGCATGCTGATTTATACGTGACAATTTCAGTTGGTGAAATTCAATTGAATTTTATATTAAGTTTCCAAATGCAGGATGCAAGATATGCATTTGGGGTGCTGCTCGTGATAAGCACTATACAACAGATAGATAGTTTGCACAGGCATTTTGTGCAATATTAATAAACTAAATAAATGTAATTATATTGTATGCGTTGGGGGGGCTCCTCTATGAGATAGAGATTTGAATGAGTTATTACGAGTGCGGCGTAGAGCATCATAGGAGCACGAGTAGCTACCTAAATTAATTTAGACACATTTTAGCGAGGGAGGGCTTCTTTGTGCTGCATCGCTGTGATCTGTTAATTAAAAGTTATTTATTGTATCCTCTTGCATATTGCATTATATTATGTAAAGAGTTTCAGTTTGAGAAGAGTGAAGGGATGAGAAAATTGATGGGGAATTAAGTTCGGGAAGAGGAACCATTGAGCTAAATTTAGTTAGTGAATGTTGTTGTTTGTTACCAAACTTACTATTTATAATCGCAACACAGTTTTGACTAAGATCTGATACATAAGTCACTTAATATGAGACTTGAAAAGGTGTAGTAGATTGACCGCCGTAATAATAAATTTTAGAAAATGCTCTACTCCTTTAATGAACTATTAGTCGCCTTAGGTGGATTTGAAATTGTCCGACACTTCCTTCAACCGCTCAAACTTGCTGAACGTCACCGGGTTTAGTACCGACAGGCTAAGAGATTCCCAAGTGCGCCAACAGTTCATGGACAATCTTGCCTCTGAAACGAAAACATTCAGCAGCACAATCAAAGAAAATGTCGACGACTACTGGAAAAATTTCTTCGTAACTTGGGTATGTACTTACGTCGGTAAAAGGCAGAAAAGTCACTGCACATAGCTTTCAACGAACACATGGAGATGGATCGATTACAGCAATTAAGGCTCGTATTGCAGCGGCCTCATTTCCCTCAAGGGATAAAGAGGGAGCAAACAGGTATGACAGTAGGACTGTTATAACATCACCAAGGAGCTCATTGGTGGTCGGAACTCCAAACAACATCCAGTGATAAGTTTGGATGGTAACCAACAATATATGGAGAGAACATTTCGCTGCAGTAGTAAATCATGGTATGATCTAGAATTTAAATGAGTACCAGGAAGTTACAAGTTCCCGAATACGCACCGGACCTCCCAGTAAAAATGAAACAATAACCGCGATCAAGTCCCTCAAGATATGGGTATTGATGGCATCCCTGCCGAACACCCACTCACATGGAGAGCATGGTATAGTTAGCAATTCTCGCAGGAGTAGAAAAGAGGGATGATCATTAAGCGGTGACATAAAATAATGCTTTTTTCAAAAGACAAAGCGAAATAATGCCAATAAACTAATGGAGATAAAGCAACAAAATCGAATGTATCGAATGGTATACGCAAAGATTTATTGGGTTTAAAAAAAAGTTTGAATATAGCCAACCCCGTGCCTACTCCAAATTTAACAGTAAAACCAAGCATGGGGGCAGCATGTCCCCTATATTTTATAACCATCACGAAATCATTAAGAATTAGAATTTTAAAAACGAAATAATGCCAAATTGGCTTTATTTCGGTTTTTGCAACGAAATAAAGCCAAACCAGGAAATCGGTCTAATTTCAATTTTGTAATGGAAATAATGCCAATTTTTTTTGAATTTGGCTTTATTTCGTTTGGCGTTATTTCACGTCACCTCATTAAGCTTCCGAAAAAGGGAAACTTAAAGGACTGTGGAATGTGGGGTGGTATATGCGTTCTCCCGGGGGAAACTAGAATAATTCTGGAACTCAACTCTGAACGTCTATCAGGCAGGCTTTCGCACTGGATACTCCACATAAACTCCTTGCGGATCATAATAGAGCAATACGTTGAGTACAGGTCCCCGCTACATCTACTGTTTATCGACTTTGAAAAGGCTTTCGTCAGCTTGAATGGAGATGCTATATACGAGTGTGGTAAGTGCCACGTTTTACACTATGATAAGGTGTCGGGGGATTTTGAAGTCTAAAGTGGAGTAAGTTCAGGCAGTGTGGTTCCTTGTTCTAAGAGTTAGTCTGCCTTGTGAACTGCTTTAGCTGTGAATTTTGAACTGCTTTGAAATCTCCTTAAGAGCGGACTGGCGGTAGGGTAAGCCAACTATAGAGTTTAAAGAAATGGAGTCTAGTGATTTAGGCACTTACTTTCCTCGAAAATGTAGGTCAAGAAAATCTTGTGCTAAAATAAGCTGGATAGCTTCATGCCAAACTTTTTACACAAAATATCCAGGCGTGCTCTCTCGAACAGAGAAAACTAGTTCCACTTAATTTTTCCAACACATGAACTCGCTAAATGCTGTCTTACAATTTCCTTCCGATTACCGCACTCTGACCCCTCTTTTAATTTTTAAACAGTTCGGCTAACCATTCATCGTTAACAATCACACGATAAGCCGACCAACCCCTTTTTGCTGATCACATTCTTCAATGCAGTGTCCTTAATTACTCAAATACAATATATGTTATTATTAAATTGTTACCTGTCAAAGCTGTTGGTTGGATTTCAAAAAGTCAACTCAACAGTTTCTATTTATGTTCATCGCAACACCCGCACTCTTGGCACAATCTACACGAAGCTCATTTATTCGAAAATCACATCGTAGCCAATGCAAAGATATTCACAGCGACATCGACAACGACAACGACATTTGATAGTGTAAACGTCGACTAGAACGACATGATGACGAGAGAAAAGGACGACTATGACGATGACGATAATGATGATGAGGTTGAGCAGGAGAACGTTAAGGCCATGTAAATCCGGCTGTACACCTCATTTATAGCAGCTATTCAACGTATATTCGAATCACTTCAATTGTTCACCCCATTTGTGAATTGACTCTCCCAAAGGGGGGGGGGGAGGCGAACAAGAGCAACCACAATGCAAGTATAGTGTAACCGAAATGCCAGAATAGGGATTGCATGTTCAGCAACAACCTAACAACAGCAAGGGGAATATAGCCAACATTTGCAATTACATATAGAGCAAAACATACAGTTTCATAGCATTTTCAGTTCCATTTCAATGGGGTGCAGTGCACTGCATTTAATGGGCAAAAGCAGCATGGTAAACTCCTATTTAGGATAGGTATACCCATTCCCATGCTCATGCCAATTCCCAAACAGGTATCAACCCAACAGAAACGACTGCTGTTACTCGTTGAAGGTGCAATCGTTGAGAAGCATATTCACATTTTACATAAGTGGCAAGTTTGATTTATACACGACATTTTTAGTGTTGAAAAAATCAACGTTCATTTGGATGATTGAACCAGAGTTCCCTCTGGTTGCAGTGGTGAGATGCAATGTGGAGTCGTTTTATTTATTTGTTTTTTTTTTGAAGGGCACACTTTGGGGGGTAATTTGTCAGCATCGCTGATGGTAGATGGGGAAGACTTTGTGGGAACGCCAATATGCTGGCCTCAATTTGTGCTTTGACGAATTTGACAAAGGCATTTTTGTAGGTTTTCAATCACATTAAGTGGTTAACTAGAACGTTTTAGTAGAGGTTTTTTTATATAAAACATTCTGCTTTAGATATGTCTATCAAAAATTACATTCCATGTTTTGGAACCTTGTAAGAGGGCTATTTGCGATATCATCGAAAACAGTCAAAAGGGCTTCAGCAAGGATATCCCTGCTAATTCGTTCAAGGTGCCGGATAAACATGATAAATACAGGATTAGGCACATAATAAATTGAGAATTATTTTTTTCCTATTTCGAAGGACAAATGTTCTAGGGAAAGTTCCACTTACGAACCCCACGAGCTGCCTCAAGTTGTCGAGGTATTTCATAAAGCCAGATCACATAAAATATCTTTCCATCGAGTGAAAAGATATTACTGTTTCCTTTAAGAGGATTTTTGAATTCAAAGAGCTCAAAGTTTCGAAAAAATTAGTGAAGTAAATCAAATGCTGTTGGTCAAGGGTTATTAAGGCCTGACACTTTTCGGCAGTATTTTTAACTTTCTCCTATACATAAGCATACCAAAGAGAAAGTTATTGCGATCATGCGGAAATTTCGAACTCAAACTGAGTATGAGGGATGATATTACGACTACAGAGAAGTCCAAAAAAGTAGGTCGTGTCTGTCTGTCTGTCTGTCCGGGCGCCGTATGGCGAAACGGTTCTATGGATTTGCTTCAAAGTTCGTATGTAATGTTCTTGGGGTTACATCTCGGGGCATCTTTTTATTTTTTGCTTTATCTTTCGAAATAACGGTACCTGCCATAACAATTTTTTTTTGTAAAAATCACTTATCCGATTTTTCTCGAAAGTGGTTCAAAGGATTTCGGTCTGTTTTTGTACTAAGGATGCTTAAGATAGGGTCAAAAATTCTGCATACTCAGTTTTTGCGAAAAAATCGACTAACGGTAATTTATAAAACGGGCAATATTTCGAAAACTAATAAAGGGAACTTTATTTACAAAATATACAGTTTTTTTATACTGTAAACTCAAACAAATCTGCATACTTGGATTTTTTAAATAATTTTTTTTCATATAACGATTTTCTTAAATTTAAATTAAATTCGTTTTCTCAAAAACGGCTCTAACGATTTTGATAATTTTTTATAATTCGAACAATTATGTTAAAAGGGTCCAATATGCGAAATAACATCATATTGGTAGATGCCGTTTTTGAGAGATTCTAAGTTTTCAAAAATACAAAAGTGAATTATATAAATTTGGTATTTGATCTTTTTGAAGCAATTCCAAAACGCATCTCATGAACCGAGAAAGTTTCGTATAACGTAGTTGCCTCAGCCTCAGGCATTTTATGTACTGAAATAAGAGTTGCTTCTATCAAATTGGCATTTAAACTCTGTTAGTAAGTTCATCACTCATCGGTCGAGTTAATACTTAAATTCCTTAAGTTCCTTGAAGTTACTGCCACAGGCATAAACCATATATTCCATTTTTGTTCCAGTCTAACTCATTTCCCATGGTATTAAATTGCCGGAGAAGACTCCATCACCCTCCAAACAGACAGCGTCCACATATCACAGTATTTGAACGGATAAAGACAGTGAGACTTCACTTCAAATTAATTAGTCTTTGAATCAAATGTTGAAAGATTGTTCGAAATGTGGATGTATGATCGATCGAAGACGAAGCAGTTGACTTCTTGAGATTGTGGTCTCATAGCATACATAGCAAGACGTCTGACGAGAACGTTCACTGTAAATAGTTTAAGCTCTTCCCAGTATTGCCCTAAGTTTTTCACTGACCCACCCTTTTATACTCATCTTAAAAATGAACTAAGATTTTGGTAAAAAGTTTGTCTCATTTAAAACATTAAACTATGTATATCACTGTCAGACATCTTTTAAAAATAATCAGAGCCGTCAACCACTTAATATCAAAAAAAACCAACAACTCCAAATTCGAATAGACTGCTCAATCTGGAACAAAATTGATGCTGCGTAACCATCATTACAAAATTTAACAAAGAAAAAAAACCCCTGGAACTAGATGCTGCATAGCAAACTATTTGTGTTTTACATACTGTTCGCCACTCCACTTCAATCACAAATCGGATCCAATAATAGTTCGTACATGGATTCATCTATATCCAATCACCTACGGAGTACCTAGACGCAAAAAAAAAGATAAAGCTCAGGAACAATATCTAAATGGATAAGGGATGCGTTTGCACTCAAACCAACCAACCAACCATCATCACCATGGGATGAGTATACCGTCACCGACAGAGCTCAGCTTAATCAATTTTCCTAGCACGGCTGAATACATGCAATTACTATGATTTTTGCTTTTGTTCAAAATTTTTCTATTTTTCTATCGGAAGCTGATTGCGTTCGGTTTTTTTTGTTTCTTTTCTTCTCTTATTTTTCACTTTCATTTCGCATCCGTTTGCTGGGCTTCACAGATTTACGATTTTATTTTTCGATGGGCAGATTGTGGTTCGCACTACACTCACACATAAAAAGCGATCTTGTTGTACTGATATCAAATATGGAGCCTTTATCCGATGACAGGGTACTCGACCGAGCCATGCAAGCAAGCGTACATGCATGCAGCAATAACCAAACGGAATGAATATTCGAGTACTTCCGATATTTCTACAACAATCAAATGGATTTCAAATGACACGACGATGACGCTGTTGTCGGTCGTTGTCGGTTGTTGGCAATACCTCGATAGGTACCTGACAAAAGTTTTGTTGTTATTACAAAAATATTCCACGTGTGCGCTAAATTCCTTTTCCTGTATTATGTAGTTGGAGCTTCACTAGTAGGTACGAGCGTGGCTGACAATAGAGAAATGAATATTTCGTAAACAATTGGTGAGGTTTTAGTAGATATCAGTGTTTTTTTTTGGTTATTTGTTACTTTTGTTTATGGGACTTTAGTGTGATATGTTGAACAAATGGAATGTGCTCCACAAAGATATCAAAGAGAGATGAAGGTATCTTTATCCCTTGAATTGATGAAAACAGCATTTCATAGAATATGCTGCTGTTGCATGAAGTTTCTTTGTTACTATATTGATTCAATTTTTATCAATTTTTTTGTTCACTGCAGCTTGGTAGGAATGTTTGAGGGATAACAGGAGATTAGTGATTGTTTTTGTGGGAGATCAAGGAAGTAATTTTATTTGAACAAAGTTTGGGTAGGTAAATGGAATCTGAATTTGGAAGGATGTGGTAAAGCAATTGCGTTGTTGATTAGGCCATCTTGATAAATACACTTTCTTTGCTGATTTTCTGTCTCCTGGACACAAACATGTCGTAAAGGGTAATACGTCGCTCCTACTATTTACTAACTACTGTTGTAAAAAATGTATTGCTTCACTCATTTCTGGCTAACGTTGCGTAAACGCAACATCATAATTGTAGGCGTCTGGAACTTTACTGATGACAAATTTAAATGAACTAAATAGTGATCTAGAGGGTTAATACAATTATCTAATTGAACTGTTTTTTGATTTTTTTCTGAAATTTAATTTTCAGGTCTTTTAGGCATTTCCAAAATCCGTCTTTTTGAAAATTTTGATGTTAATATTTAGCGATATTAAAAAATTTCTTAAAAATTAAAATTTTTCAAAATACTATTCGAAAAATGTTCAAATTATATTCGAATAAAAATGTTGCGCAATTTCAATGATAAAAGCACTACATTGCGTTTTCGCAACGTTCGACGAATGTAGTGGCATTTCAACCTACAAAAATTTGTTTAATTCGCTGCGTTTTCAACTCAAAATAAACGTTTTATTTGTTAGTGATATTCTGTGTTTATGTTTAAAATGTAACAATTTTTTAAAAACAGGATACATATTCTAGTTCTGAGAAAAAAGATCAATTCATACATGAGTGCTATATATTGAAAAAACTCTTTGTCATCCATGCGAATTCTCAGAATTAATTAGGAAGTACATTCTGCGGGCAGGAAACCACAAAGCCTATGTTATTTTTTTATGAGTGTGGTCAGGTACAGTAATCATTTTAATTTCGAGAGTAAAAAAGGAACCATAAATGCATTGGAAAACCCTTTTCCATCCACGCAACTTTATTCTCAGAAATAATTAGAAAATATACAATGAGTATAGGAAACCTCAAAGCCTGTCATTTTTCTTATGGGCTTAGGCCCGATAAGGAACTGTACTATTGTTAGGTACGGTAAGGGAAGTTGATATTTTAATTTCGATAATAAAAAGAAACTCATCTGAAAGGAATAGTTCCGGCCACTTTTATCAAGACAATTGTACATTTCCAATAGTACATTTGTACATGTGGAAGATACATTGTACATTTACCAACTATTTGCTAAAGAAACTCCAATGTCATAACTATAATTTCGAATGTGTGTTAAAGATTCCTTGTGGCGATTAGAGTCAACTATTCAATACATGATTCAAAGTGAAGGAAACCCCAATTAAGGAATCGTTTATTCCTGCAAGAAATTAATCAATTTTGGGAGTTGGGTCGGGAAAGTTAAATATAGCCGAAGCCGAATAATTTTTATACTCCTTTCGGCGAACATTGCGAAAACGCAACGTTAATTTTCCGGGAAACTAAAAGATATACTAAATTTTGTTTTTTCACTTTTCATCTAATTAGGCCAAAAACAGACAGCCTTTCAAATTTCACATTTACCTAAACCAACTGGAACTGGTAGCCGCCGGAAATGACTATTATCTTTTAAATGACTATCTAATGATGATATAGCAGAATGTTTGAAGACTGGCCTCCGATGAAATCAGAAATGTAAAGGAGATCTAAAAAAAGTGCACTAATGAAATGTAAAGCATCATGATAAAGTCGTGTTTGGTTTTTAATTATAAATAAATGTAAGGCGTTCATTTGGTCTTGGAGTTATCGAGGATAAAACTTAATAAATGCTCTCAACAAACAATCAAATGAATACAAGAGTTTGCTTACTTCGGAGTTAACATTAATTCCGTAAACGATACGTTAGTGGAGATTCAACGAAGAATTTCCCTAGGATACCATTGCTACTTCGGTTTGGGAAAAAAATGGATTCAAAGCTCCTAACTCGAAAGATGAAGTGTTAGCAAGGAATGCGGTCGAAGTTTGGTATATTAAAAACTTTTCATTTATTTCCTTTTTCCTGCAAACTTCTTTCTTCGAGTTTTATCGTTTCCAAAAGCTCCAATCCGCTTATAGCCATTTTTCTTTCATTTCTTTGATCGATGAGAAAAGATCTTTCTTATTTTTAGGACAAAATCAACGCAATTTTCCTCATCAACAAAAAGAATTCAACCTGTTTGAATTTCATGATTGTGTTTGTGTGCTTACGAAGCTGTTTAACAAATTTATTGAGAATGGCGCTTATAGTGCGTAAATCTATAGGAAATTAAATTAATTTTTTTTTATTTATATAGAATATTTTTTTGTAAGGACCTGTACTCTCAAAGTTACTGAGCCGACAAAAAAATTAAATAAATTTTTGTTGCTTTTGCTAATCTTTAAGTTCTGGTAGAGACTCTGATAAATAAATTAATGGTTTCTTTTTTATGTCGTTTAGTCTTTTATTTAAATCAAACCACCTTTAAGTTTTATTTTCATTTCCATTTTATTTCCACTCCGGGAGCCCCTCACATGGGTGGCTAATCGCAAGCTGGTGTCAAAAGCTTTAAGACCCATTTCAACAAACAAATTTCTGGGTTTGATACACTTACACTATTCAAAATTCCTTAATCTTAGAATATAAAAAATTCTTTAAAACAAACAAAGTACAGAGTGTTCCAATTTACCATATTATCCTTTATCCATCTGTGCATCTACAAAAAAAATTATGGCGACAGCTTTGCAAATGTTAAACGAAAAATTGCTTTTACTTCAACCTTTGTTGATCGTATGTAAAAATGTTGCATGTAAAAATAATATTTGAAAATTTTTCAACGATAAAGATTTCATGATATCTACATCCAAATGTTATCGAGTAAAAATTTGGTGAAAAGTACATTTTAAGTAAAAACATGGAAGAAAAAATGTTTACAATTTTGAGTTTAAGAAGCCATAACCTTTTTGTAGAAGCACGGATGTACCCAAAGTGTACTAAATTATATAATTCTATTATTATACCTGTAACAGTTTAGAAGTAATAGCGTTTATGCCTTTAAGGGATTTTATTGCTAAACTGGGATATCTGTCATAATACTAAGTAATTGCTATTCCTGAATCGCACACCTCTCATTGAGTTCGAATAGTGTTCGAAGTATGTACGAATCAAGGCATAAAAGCACAAATGTGTACACACTTTTTCGTGTTCATAGAGAAATTCAGACTTTCGGAATGGTATGGGTACCCCTGGTAAATTTTAAAGACACTAAAAAGCTTGACTTAATTGCAAAGTTAAATTTTTGTATAATCCCGTAATCGTCTCAGTTAGGGAATACTGATTTGGAAACTTATTTAAGGTAGGAAAAGTTGGCATCGGAACTTGTCCAACTACTGTATACAGACGGATCTTTGATGATATCAAAAAAGCAGTTCAGACTTACTGCCTTATCCCATCACTAAAATATCTGTTCAATCTATTCAAAAATACTTTTAAATTGAACTAATTTAGCAGTGAAACTTTGACTACACTCAATGAAGCTCAAGTTTTTCCCATATGCCTGCCAACTAAATTCCCAATACAACTGTCATTGAAAATAATCACTTACATCAAAATGTATTGAACACTCCACCATTTCCGCCCATCTACAGTCTACACATCGGACAATTTCCTTGCCAGCAGCTAGAAAGGAAATTGAACCGCCAATAACCACACAAACCGCGTTATTATCAAGTTTATGCATCTTATTGCATTCCTTACCCCTTCGTTTGCACCCGACCAATGCAAATTACGGCCGTTCTCAATCCACAAAAAAAAAAAAAACATTTCCCATAAAGAAGCATTGACCATGATCAAATTTCCTGCAGGGTTTTTTTTTTCAGCCAAAGGAACAATAATGCTACCATCTTATTTATTTTGGCCGCCATCCTTGTAGGACCGGAAAGCAAACTGGGCTGTGGTATTCTCTGACTCTTCGGCAAAACAGAATGCTATCACCGCGCTCAATATTGGTAAACATTCTCAGATGACTGCACTGACAGGCATTTACCAAGTTGTTTTACTCCTTGGACGCTGGCCAACATATTTGGCCCTCTGTCGTCGATATCATAGAGAAGCCAAACTCTGTGACTGTTCTGTATCAACAATCAATGATGGTTGTGGTAACTTTAGGGTCTTTAACCTTCCCAATACTGCGATTGTGTTCTTGTCTTTTCCCTAAGGACATTTTTTTCAGGGAGAAAATCCCATATATTTACCTAGAAAATTTTCAACAGTACTCTCAAAATAAAAATACATAAGTTGCCAAAATCATTTGACAGCGGCGGCGTCCTCGTCTTCGTCGAATCCCTATACATTTATAATAATTTTCATATTGAAAATCGTTTCCTGTGTACATTCCTTTGAGTGAAGCTGGGTAAAATTACTTGAGCGTTTCCGGAAAGGAAATAAAATAAAAAAAACTTATATTTCGCTAATTAAGTGAATTGATGATCAAGAGCCTTCGTGCCACATTTGTCCAACTCCTTTTTCTTACTTTAGTTATGATACTTTTTTGCTTTGCTTTGCAAAAGGATATTGGTGAATGATTTTGAATATTCCTGCGGGTTGCGGGTAGGTACTTTTGATTCACATTTTGCATGTCCATGAGATATATAATTGCACGACAGAAAGGCGGAGGTACTGGGAGTACTGGGAGTTGCGGTGGTTATGGCTTGCCATGGCTCTGTTGGGGGGGATGCTTTTTCACTTGTCGACATAAAAAGGATAAATTTTGATGAATGGAATTTTAATTGAATTGTTGATGCGATGGCATCGGGATTTTAAGTTGCTGTGTGCGTTGGTTTTTATTTCATATGTTTTTATTTTTTGCTGGTCCCATATGATGATTTTCGACCAAAATTTGTGGCAAAATAAAGGGTGATGATGAAATATGAATTATTGATTGAAACTGATGGAAGCTTCTGAAAACATGATAGCTAGTTACATAGATATAGATTTTTTAATTTTTTTTTAAATTGTATATTGACTTTGCTTGATATCTATATCAAAGAGGCTTAAGTGGAAATAAAATATTTAAAATGTTGCAGTCACTATGAGTGACTTAAGTTATTAATTCGACCTGCCTAGCAATACGTTGTGTTGGAATTTTTTTTTGTTTCGAAAAAAAAAATGCGGAACTCAGTGGTGTATGCAAGTGGTGTTTAAATCTAAAGACATTAAATTTTAGGCCATAGAAGCGTCGAGAAGAGCAGCGATTTTTTTTTATTATGACCCTTGCCCATATGGCTGACATTGCGACCTAAAAGATCTATTGTGTCCTAGGAAATTTTAATCCAAGAGACGTATTACCTCCCTTATGAAGGCAAGTACCTCCTTGGTGGCAGAGTTTTTCAGCTCCACTGATGAACTTTAGAAAGCACGTCTTCTTAACCAATGTAGTACCGAACATGCCCACGGAATATGTTCAGAGGATTCGTCCTCTTTCATACAAAACCTACATTCTGTCTCCGGGCACAAAATCATTTTGTTAGGATCACAATGGCTTGTGAAAAACCCAACAAGCTTTCTTAAACCCTCCTTATCCAGCATAAGTATTTCCTTGTATAAGTAAGTCTTGTGGAAGCAGCCGCGGATTCTGACATAGTTCTTGCCAATTGGTCCGTCAATTCGTTGCCTGTAATTTCTTGGTGGCCGGGGACCCATCCAAGTTTGACTTTTTTAAATTTGACATGGGATTGCGGAGCATCCTAGCAGCATTTCACTGCAAATAAGTCAAGTGTATTGAATTTCGTTTTCAAAAAAAACTTAATACACTTAAAAATCGAACAGTAGCATAGTTAGTAGTATCCAGAAAAGCTTGGTGCAGGTGCAGGTGCCAAATCGGAAATGTTTTTGGATTGCTGTTCCTTTCCTATCTGCGATATTTGTTATCGTTTCTGTATTTGTTGTGTTACCTTACTCAAATACAGAAGATCATGTTAACTGCACATTCGACATGTGGAAGATAAAGCTGTATCAATCCAATTACATTCTATATATTCTTCTTCATTCTATTGCCGATAAGATAATGGATTATAATTTTACCTTCAGCAGGCCTCTCAGCTTCGGATAAATCATTGAGGCCAATCAAATGCTGTATGATTCCACATCCAGTAGGTGCAAGTTCCTGTAGGTTTTTCTTTTACGACACCGGTAATCTCCAGTGTTAAGCCACAGACCGACTCGCATGCAGACTTGCGGGGTAGCCTAAAGTTTTCAGGTTACTCGCAAGACTCACTTGGATGTTTATATTGACTAGACTAGGTGGACGTCACCCACACAGCACACGGTCGAACTATCAACCAAATCAAACATGCGCTTTACGATTCGAGTTTACTTATCGAGGGCAGACCTGGACTCTGTCCACTTTCTTGAACGTAGGCAAGAAGAAATTTAACGTTGGACACATTGGCACAACCTGTGTTTTAAGAGCCTAAAAGGAGCGCATGAGTAAAAAACTATCCACTGTGAATTCTACCAACCATCGACAATAACAGTCCGCGGCATTTTTTGTATAATGTACGCGCTCTAAAGGGATTTTGGATAACCTTTTAATGAAATAAATCAGTGCGGTCATTAGGGAAGTGAGGGATTAGCAAAAAGGAAATACCGATGCAAGGCATTATGTAATAGCCACTACCACAGGAAAGGACAGAGAAAGAGGTAATGCTATGACGATCTATGCGTATACATAAAAAAGCTTAAGATGCACGCATACATGAAAACACTGCAGCGGAAAACAAGGGCAGCAAGCGATGAGAAGAAGATACTTATAGTAAGGAAAATAAAGTACGCAATCTTGCGATTGGAACAACAACCTGCCAAGACGCATGCTTGATTTAAGTCCGGAAAGCGTGCTCTGAGAAACAGCGACGGAAACCTAGTTACACATAGACCAGGAAATATTAGCTATCATCTAGTCAATGCAAATACAGGTTTGGCACATAGATGAGGTTAGCTAAGCTATAATTAAGGTCAATGCAGCAAGCTCAGTTTTCTACCAGCGGAGAGAGGTCTTCGAATACGTGATATTTGTATAGGACACTGAACTAAACCCCCTACCAAGTATGGGTGGAGGAACAAATGTCTGATGACAGACAGTTGATAGTTGATAGCTGATCCGGTTGTGTTGCGTTACCCATATTAATGCTAAAATTTCTCAAGGCCATTATTTAACGGGCTATAGCGATTTGAAGTTTTCTATCGAAAAATATAGTTTGAAGGCTATATGACCAGACTAGAAGAAATACGACGCTATATCTTGCCAAAACTATCGACGCTATCTTTGCTAAATGTTGCATATATAAGGTCTTGTCCGACGAACAAAATTAACGAATTAAGCCCTTCTGAAACACACTAATCGGCACGTAGTCTGTGGCGTAAACTCGTCTTGATTTTGCTCCCAAATACTGCGCGTCGAACGTCAATTGATGTAAATTGGTGGTCATGGCTGGTGAGTAGTGATATCGTGAGTTGAAAGTACCTAACGTTCTCCCAACGTTGCGAAGAGACGGGAAACGCCAGCCTTCATTTTAGACCAATGACATTTTCTCAGCTTCTCGACCTACATAAAGAATAAAATTGAACACGTCTAAATGACTGTAATTCGTAATTCGATTAGTCCTGTAATAGCTGAGTTTATATACTTCGATGTTTGCTTCGAAACTACTTTCTCAAAGGGTCAGCTTCAAATATTATAAAACCGATAGCCCTTGCGGTTAAAAGTTATAAGGTTGTCATTTCTTCTCCTGAACTACTGGAAATGAAAAAAGTTGTTAAGTCGTATTAAACCCATTAAAGCCCATAATTAGCTATATCACCTGCAACAATAGCTAGCCCTGAAATAATGAGAAAAGTTTAATCGATTCTTAAAAAAAAATGATCACGACCCTTACCTTACATCAGTGAAATTAATTACACACCCTTCAAGTTCTTTGCCGCCGACCCTGTTCCACCTTTTGGCACCGTTAACTGCATCAATTATTATTCAGACATTCACACCCTCACTTCCTTTCGATTCCAACATTCCCAACGAATCCCTGTTTTCGTTGCCTACCCATTGCATTGGTCATTGCTCACTGCAATAAAAAAAATTATAATTAATTTGTGTTTTAAATTTTGTTGCATACTGGTTCCTTCATTCGTCCGTTCGTTCGTTCGTTTCGTATACAAAATTCACTTTACTCCGACTTGTCAAAATGGGCGGCGCGTGAAAAACCGTTGAATATTTAAATCTTACACCAAATAATGAATTTTTAATTTAAATGAAAATCGCTTAATCAACACATATTTCCGCCCCACCCAAATTCCGCCGCTTTCAATGCCAAAATGCATTGACTGCTAGGCTATACTTGCTTGCATGTCCTTCTCTGTATGAGTGCGCGCCGCACTGTTTTTCTGTTTTTCAATTTTCCATTTTCATTTCGGTGAAAAACAAAATCGAAATTTTTGACATGAATGAATAATTTAACCTTTTTAACTTTTGATATGTGTTCATGTTGCATCGCCAACGCCGTCATCAGTGTTGTTAGTACCGGTACCGGTGATGCCTGTCGACTGAAAAATTTTATGTTATGTACATTTTGACATTTTGCATAAGAGTCCTTGTGTATAGTGTAATATGTCGTCCTTTGTGAAATTTCGCTATACGAATGGAGTACGCGCTTGATGTGGCCATTTCAGGTCATTGCGCATTCAATTGTTATACAATTGCTGGAATTCAATTCTCTTTATAAACAAACGAAAAAAATATATATAGAAATAATGACAATGAATTATTGTATCAGTGCCGGTGGCATTTATAATTTGACATTGGCATTATGCTGTAGCTGATGCAGTGGAATTGGGGATGCATTATACCTACGTGTATTTCGATTGCAATCCTACGAGTATGATAAGCATTTGGACCTCATCGCTTTTTGCCCTTTTATCAGTTCCTAGGAATTGTGATTATAAAGTGTGCTAAGCAATAAAGTGTTTGCCTTTCTGGCAGGAGCGAATGGTATTCGAAAAACACACTCCCAACTTATTAGGCTTAAAAACAGCCTCCGCTTAACAAATTATCCTTAAAGAATATGTTTGGATTGGGGCTTGGGCCCAAAGTATAATATCTTGAAAATATTTTTTGAAAATTTCAAGACAATCCAAAGAATACTTTTCGAGCTATTCAACAATGAACGGCTGGCATTCTGACGCTTGAGAGCTTTTTAAGATTCAGGACTCTCGACAGATACTTCTACGATGAGCTGAAGGATGTAAGCAAAGAAGAGCTACAAGACTATTGACAAATAGATAGAGGGGTCCTAGAGCAATGGTTTAACTCTGGAGGAAGTCAGGAAGACAAGAATCTTCTCTGGGTTTAGGGTAGTAAGGTTTTTTGGTGAGATGACAGTCCATGAGTATGTGAAGAAAGGATTTGTCACTCTCTAAACAAAGTCTACATGTAGGGTCCGCTGAGAGTCCAATGCGGTGAATGTGTTTTTTCAGAAGACAATGACCATTTCTATTCCTGTCCAGGTTGATTAGGAATTTGGATTTCCTGGGGTGAAATTTGGGGAAAAATTGTTTGGTACAGTTCAGACCAGAATATTGAAGCCAGCCTTCATTGGATTCGATAAGGGGGAGGCTTTTAACGTAGTTCCTGAAGTTATTTTTGCTTACACCACAAAAGGGTTCAGTGCGGACAAGTGGTGTGTTGCCCCGACTTTAGCCAGTGAGTCAGCCGCTTGGTTAACCAGCAAAACCCTTGTGGGCTGAGATCCAGTAAAGAATGACTAATTTTTTCGTAGCAAGTTCATAGATTACCATGAAGGTTTCCAGGAAAAGATTCGATTTAATGACAGATGAGTCAAGAGCTTTGATGGCTGCTTGGCTATCTGAATGGCTAAATATATTTAGTTTTCAAAGACTATACTTCAAGTGTTATTTTTGTAACATAAAATAGACCCAAATTGGTGGTTTAAGTTGTAGTTGTGACTACCGTCACCAAAGCATCTACCACCCTACTTACTTACCTATCAGCCAAGGAGGTGAAAGGCTTTGGAAGGTACCACTCTCTTAACTTCCTTGTTCCTCTCGGGGTATGAGTTCTTTTAAGGAAGGCGCCTTTTATGTTTTTAAAATTGTAAAAGTTATGGTTCGAAACATTGTGGTCTTTTGGCTTGAAACTGATTTATCTTATGGACCGATCTATATAGTAGTACCGGAGTTGCTAGGAATGACTATTGCTATCATTTCCGTGTATTCGCAACATTCTGTTTCCAAATGATTAAAAATTTAATTTGAAAACATCGGATCGAAATCGAAATGTTTTCCTCTTTCCATCGTTTAATCTTCGCCTCCGAGCAATAGATTTTGACATATTTTGAGATTTTTAATTTGTTCATCACAAACTGTACATCTTTCCATTGTGGCTTGTTGTGGAACATTGTCCATGAATAAATCTTCAACTCCGTGATCGGACCTGCCCAAAAATGGGTGTACTCGCACGCATCGTCTGAAGAATTAAACCAATTGAAAACAGAAGAAATTTTAATTAGAAATTACCAAAGAATACATGAACAGTAGTTTTTTAGCTTCTTCAGAGTAACCATCATCAATTAATTTTTGTTTATCTGTCGCAGTCTGATGCGATAAGAAATTATCGGCCTTTCCAATTTCCATTGCGTTTTCAAGCTCATCCAAATATTGAACGACTTCGATGGCTACAAATTCGTCGCCTTCGATTCGAAAACGTTAAGACGATTGCTTGACATTTCTTTTTAGAGCAAAAAATATTTTTCATTTTAAAACATGTTCGACAAATTAAACCTGTGATTTGACTTAATAACGTGAAAAGCCCATGTACATAGCTTCAGTTGTAGCTGTGGCGCTATCAATTCTTGGAGTGAAAAAGTTCACATTTATTTGGCTGGACGAATCTGCAGTTCGAATTTCAAATGTCGAAACAACAACATTTGGCCTACAAGTTAATCTGCTGTGCTGATGCGAATTTATAGTTTGAGAGTGTGCTGTGCTCCCCAAACCCAATCAATTAAAATGATCCAACCACTGCTACTAAGGTTGGATTCAATCGTTTAGTTTTTATTTATATGCAACCTACAGGATAATTACAGGGTTTTTAACAAAAACACAGGACGAACATTTCTACAGGATTTTCGTTGAAAATACTGGGATATCCTGTAGAATACGGGATATATGACATGCTTAGATATACATAATAGACATATAGAGCCAAAGAGTAATAGAATTAGAATGTGGCTCGGTATATGTTAACGATAGTTACTCGATAGAGCGTACTTCCATTTGCAGGACTATTTCCATCTATATTTTCTACGGCTTCAAATAATTTGATTTGGTGATAACGCTCAGGCTCCAAAAATACCATCAATGAGAGCAAAATATCTAAAGCAACGACAAGGGATCCTTAAGCTGTTTTAGTTCAATCGAATATTAATATACGAACTGTGCAAAAGGTGCATACGGTAAGGTATGTACCTGTCTTAAAATTAAGTATATGGTTTCTGATCTTTACATCCAACGGACGGTAATCCCAGGTAATGATTGTGGCTCTATAGTTCCGGAGCTCTGCCTTAATATCTAAGTTTATAATCTCTTCTCGGTCTGTACCATGCACGCTGGTAGCTACAACTCCGGGTTTGCTATCAACCGCAGCTATACTTTAAGATTGTACTAAAGCCTTACGCAACTCCTTTCCCTGATTGTGGTTACTTGTGAGTAAATTGATTTTTCTTGTTCTACTTTGCGACTGCATAGCAGTTACAAAAATATTGTGGGGAAAAATGTAGTTTGGAGCAGACTACTGTACAATTCCACCCACAGATCAGGTTTTCTGAAAAGACCAGTTCTTTTTTTTGTAACCAAACAAGTCCCCATTCTTTGATTTATAGATTTACCTACCTACCTACCGAAACGGGTAGGAATAAACCACATAGCCTTGGGGCCCTGCAAAACGTATTGCAAAAAATGCACTTCCAAATAATTTAAAAAAAAATGTTGCCAAAGCTTTAACCACACCTAACTAAACCTAAATCCAAAACTAATAGTGTATGCTCACTTGAAATCCCATTAAACCACTTTTCATACAAGAAAACCACTCGAGAGTACACCAAAAGCCTTGAATTACGATTTGTTATGTAGTCCATTTCTCAAAGGATCACCGTCACCTTATAACTCTGGCCCAACGATAACGTTATAACTTTTCGGAGAAAATTGGAAAAATTTCCATCTTCTTGTGAGGCTCAGCACGTCTACAAAATGTTGCCTGCTCTCTGGAAAAGAAGAAGGTCACTCAATCTGGTTAGACGTTCCACCAGACAGAAGGCAAACAAACTTGCAAATTTAATAATACTATCATCATCATCATCATCATCATCGCCCATCCTCCCACACACACACACTGAGAAGGCTACCACACATTTATGTATGCATGCAAATGTAATTTGAATTACATTCCTCTGCGAACGATAATCTTCCATCCACACTGGCCCGTGGCGGTGGTGGCGGGGTGTCCTGCTTCTTAAGAAAACTTCTCTCTCAAACGAAAATCATGCACCTAATTCAGTTTCCATTATAATCTTCAAATCGTTCTCGCACATAGGATATATAAATGTATATTGGGAAAACTTACTGTGATACACTTTCAGAATTTCTTGGAATATCAGCGACACCTTAAGCATCGTAAAATCCAACTTTAAATTTCTTTTGAGAGAAAGTTTTTGTCAAGTCGAACACGTATGGTGGCTGTATAGGTGAGCGGCGCGATGGTATATTGGAAGGATATAGTAATTATAGTTTTGAAATGTCTTAGAGTTGATATCCAAAGTACTTCAGAATATCTACGTATAAGGATAGCTACAGAGTATCAGTGTTAGAATGGATCGTTAACAAGTTTTCCAAGGGTGAATGTTAAAACAAAACTATATATCCAATCCAACTCCCATCTGCGTTGTCTTTAATCAAATTCAACGTGTACACCCTCTACAATCGTTCAATCTCAAGTACGTGATTTGTTTCACAAAAAATTGTGAAGGAGGCCTTCCGTTGCCGCGTTTACCGGGTTTAGGTTTTTATTTTATTTTTTTTATGTCCATGTCAAGTGAGTAGTTTATGATACCAGAGATATTGTACCCACGAATGGTTAGATTGTCCCTCGGAGCAATCAAGTGATGGACGTACATCTAAATGGGACGTGGCATGGCAGGCGAAATGCTTTGACTTAAGAATAAAGATGAATGGTAAAAGAGATGGAATGAAATAAAAAGAACATTTCAACATTTCAGTGATCGTTGGGATTTGAAATCAAATTTAAAGCAATTAGATTCTTTAAGGATAGGGACAGGCGATGGATGCAGACAATCTCTGAGGAGCATCGATTACCAAGATTTGCTAAAGACGTAAATGTGTTGGGCTGGAGCGACACCACCACCTGTCCTGCTTCCGGTGAGGATGATGACACAGCAAAACACTTTCTCTGCAGTTTTTCGGTCTTTGCTCGCATCAGGTGGCGGATTTTTGGGGCTGACCGTACTGAAGCACCTCCTCATAAATGAAAAATAGGAAAATCTATCTGCATGGTAGCGCAATAGATACTAATATACGTAGTATAGGAGCAACCTCCGATAAAAGGAAAAGAAGGCGGGCATTTACAGAATTAAGTTTAACAGACACAAAAGAACTAAGCCAACAGTAAGCAACTTAGGTGTTGTTAAGTTTAGAAACCTATGGCAATGCACTAATTTGATGCTAAATGGTTTATATATTTATTTAATTAAATTTCTATAAAAAATAATTTTTTTTTAAGCTTTTATTCAGGCGGTAGTAAGCTCTTTTTGACAACATAGTTTTCTGAGCTTAGCTGCTGAAGGTTTTTATTATGCAATACGATAAGTCCTTGCCCTATCGGATACGTCATCGTCGCGCCATGAGACAAATAAAGAACTTTGGATGGATCGTATGAAACTCGAAAAGTATTCTACGGTGGAGGGCACGAGAAGAAGACCTAGAGTGCTTAAGCTTTTACTGAGTTCTTTCTATCAGAATACGGTGCTACAACTCTTTATAAAAATGAAATGTTGTTCATGTGTCCTTAAACTTTGACATGAAGATTTGATGTATGCCAAAAGTTCAGGGCGGAGTGACCTTTTAGGAAGTCCGTTGGGATCTTAGAATCATGCTGGCTCGTAGAGAGGATCTGAAGAGCGCGTTTATTTTTTTTAGCAGGACCAATGATTTTTTTAGCATGGCGTAATCCTTGAATAGAGTTCCATTGAGATATGCGCATTTGGTGTTCCCATGTATTGAGTTCAAAATTAATATTACTGGTGGGTAAGAGGCCCAAAGCCCACAAAAGGGCTCTGGGCCAATGAAAGGGGATACAGAGCCTTTTCGTGCTAGCTCGCCAGCTGCTTCATTACCAAGAATTCCTTCGTGTCCTGGGACCCAGTATAGAGTTACTCTGTTATGGGAGATGAGTTGTTTTAGAATAGTTAGGCAGTTCCAAACAATTAGAGAGTTGAACTTGTAGGAGTTAAGAGCTTTGAGTGCTGCTTGACTGTCTGAGAGAATTTCGGTATTTGCTCTTATGAGATTACGTCTTAAGCATTCCCTTGCTCATAGTTCGATGGCATAAACTCCTGCTTGGAAGATTGATGTTGTGTGTCCTAGATAACTAGAATTTTACAGTTGGGTCCGCTGATGCCTGCTCCTATATCGGTTGGCATTTTTGAACAATCCGTAAACCAGACTGAGTAGGACCTGACTAGCCTAGGGCCTCTAGATTCCCACACCGAACGGTCAGGTATGGTGATGTTAAATTGTCGATGAAAGTTTTCTTTGTGGGCATGAGGTTAGGGAATTGAATCGAAGGGCTATGTATAATTTTAGAGGAGTTTCAGGTACTCACAGTGTCCTGTGAGATCACGGTGTTTAAATTTTTTCAGGAAGTTAAGTGATTTTGCACTTGAAGCAGCGCACTTCTGAATTAGTGCGTTTAACGGTGGCAGCGGAGGGTACCCGTGATTCCTATATATGCTAGTCTTTGTATCCTTTTAAGTGCTTTCTGGATGTCCCACATCCTTTAATACTTTATTAAAATCAATACTGTCGTGCCGGTTTTCAGGCGTCTTTACTCGTGGTACATTTAGATCGATTTTGTATTATAATTACGTTTTCTTCAATTCCTACATAAAACTTAAATTCTTTACCTTTTGAATTTAAATTAAGAAAACGAATTTTGTTCGTGCTTTTATTCATCGCATTTAACTTTTATCTATCAGAAACTGATTTCGGTATTATAAGGGTTGGAGTACTGAATAATTTAGCAACTATTTTCTACGCCAATAAAGATGTCACTGTATATCATATCTAACTTGGATTTTTTTCACACAATTCTCCTGCAGTGGCTGAGTGGTTAAGTGCGTTGGAGGTCGCTGGTTAAAATCCCGAAGGTCCTAAGAATCATTGCTCATGGCCCAAAATGCATCTATGCTAGTTTCCTCTGCAAAGGGTTTTAGCCGGCAATAAGATGGCTGACGAGTTAGGTGAAAAATTATCCGAACTCTATCATGCCGGAACACTTTAGGCACCTTCACTCTGCGAGAAAAGAAATCTAGCCGAATAAAACATCACAAAAAAGGCCAATAAAAGGCGGGAAACATGGTTGAAATAAAAGCAAACCAAAATAAAACGTACAGTGCAAATAAGGCTCTCTCAGCGCAATAAAATAAAATTTTAGAGATGACTACTTTTGTAGATACTACAGTTTTATTCATCTAAGAAACAGCGCACTTGAAAGTAGCTTCTACGAAGATTCTGAGGAACTCTTCAATGTCAATTTTTGTAAGTTTTACAAACGTCTAACGAGCCTGACCAAACAGAACTAAATAAAGAAAGCAAGGATGCCATAATATTACAATGGATTCATAAGGGCCTGAGTGTATCATGTGTCACAAACCACTCAGCTTCACCGACCCCCAAACCTAACCTAACGTTTGTTTGGTCAGGTTTTCATTTTTTTAAATAGAATTTTTCAATGCAGAAGCTTTGAGTAAAATAACAGGCCTTGTCTTCTTGTATTTATTATGTCTTAAATTGATTTATGATTTTCATATCCCGCTTATAGGACTTAAACTGATATCACAGTTCAAACTCCACAATAGCTACCATAGTGTAGGTGTTGATGCTGACGTTGAAATTTACTTAGTTTACAATTGGTAGGAACCTACGCTTTTTCAAAGGCGAGCAGGTCAGCTTTTGGATTATAAAACATTGATAGTTTTAAATAAAGCTCTTACGATGTTGTTTATGTATGTTCAAATCATGAGGTGGGGGCAAGAATATTTTTTAAAATTTTCGTTTACCCAAATTTTTTTGAAAAATTAGATTCTAATATATATTTTTTCTCTTTTTTTCAGGTAAGTATCTACCTACCATAAAAAAATCATTGGATAACAATACCCTCGGAGCGAGGTAAATGTCTGACATGAATTAATAATTTTGCCATGATATGGCATGGTGCGCTCTTACATTGACAATCGCATCAATCAAGGCTCATACTCAATGTTTTATTATTTGCACGTGAAGTCATCTCTGCCTGTTTTTGTTCACCCACTATTGCTGATGCTGCTGGGCTGAAATTGTGATAGTAAAGGGCCTGAGAGAAGGCACATCCACTAGGCTTGTAACGCCAACCAAACCCCAAAACTATACACCTACTCGGAATATTGGGGAAAAACTTTTGCCCTCGTATATTATATAGTTTATCGATTTTCCCTCTGGTTTCCTTTTGATCCTTTATTGCTTGCACTCTATCTAAATGTGAATAGATACATACTCTAGATACTATAGATATTCTCAGGTCCTCGCATGTGTGTGGTATAAACATATGTATTGTACACATGCGAGTAGCTATAGGTTGTATATTGTTTTGTATCTCTATGTGTATCTGAAGGGATATTGAAGGGATTTTCATCCTTGTATAGTTAGTTTGTCGTTCATTCACTTGGATTAGTTTAATGTAGCCTCGAGGTTATCATCGTAATCATCATCGTTATCATCATCATGGCCGCATCGATTCAATATTGTAGGCAGCAGGCAGGCAGGCACAGCGCAAACCTACAACTACTCGATGCTGTCTTTAAAAATGTCCATCCGCCCTTCGTACTTCGGGTAAATTTAGGTCGGCTGTCTTCGTTTTTCGCTTTTTATTTCAAACTGTGTATCTTTCTTGTGTATGAGATTTTTGTATTGGATCCTGTTTTATTTGCGTGCTTCTTGAGAGAAAAGATTTTGTTTTTGAGGTATCGAGTAATTTCCGCATATCCGATTATTGTGCTCATGAAAAACGGCAAATGAAATTGCTTTTTGATTATTTCTAAATCAATTTATGGAGCTGTGAGGCAGATGTTGGGGAAGTGCAGTAATAATTTGTAGCAGATTGTAAAAGCTTATGTCAAACTCTATAGGGGGCGTAGTGGGAATGGTTTGTGGTCGTTTCAACAGTTTGACAATTGGAAGTTGTTGGTGACGTGCTCTATTCCTCCGGGGAAACTATAGAGAGATAGCTACGATTTTTATGTGCATTGGTTGATTAGTTTTCTCCACAGGTTTCGGCGAAGGAAGCATTTTTTTGTCCCAAATTTAAACAGACCTAATCTGTAGAACATTGTAGAATGGGGAACAATTTAAGTTATATCGTGTAGTTCACTTGGGCCAATCGTTTGGTTATATCAATCTGCCCGCTATAATTTGTCGTCTCAAATCTGAGGCTAGCAATCGAAGATCGTACTTACTAAAGACGAGTGTCATTCATCCTCAGCTCGAGCAATAATTTAGAGTTTTTATAGAATTCGCAGTAATAAATCAAATGTGCATCAAACGAATGCAATGATAAAGTATCGGATCAGAGCTTCCGTTCTAGAAGTTTCTCACCTGTTAGGCCTAAGATGAAAGTAGGGTAGTGTGCCAGCTCTCGGCCACCAAAAACTTTTTCCAACTTTATAGCTGTCTAATAAATTAATTTTATCACAAATGCTCAAATCATATTTTTATTCTGAAAACAGGGAACACATAATGGGCCAGGGAAGTTCAAAATAGGGTTTTATGTAAATCCTGCGCTTTTTGCTGAATATTCTCGAATCGAAAAGTCCAGTTTGTATTGTGCAATCTAAAGTTAAGCTTCTTGATTGCGCGGTGCAACTCATAAGCCCACACTTAGTCTCACCGATATCAGGATAAAAATGTTTTGGAGCTAATAATAGCCGCGTGTATATGCACGAAAAAGGGCGCAAAAAATGTAATATCAAATACTTGACCTGTGTCAACTCAATCACTCCCTTCCCCTTCTGAAATCAGCACAACAAATTGTTTGCTAATGAGTCTAATGGGAAAAAAAGAAATAACCCGAATTAATTGCAATGTACTTTTCGGCGCTTAGAAAATGCTGGTCTATCCATTTAAATCGCAAAAATTATATTCAGACCGAGCTGAACTTGTGTGTGTGCCCTTGCTTGACGAGATCGTTGGTTTTAGTGAAGGTTCGATTCTTGATGGGGGATAGTGTTTTTCGAATAAATGACCAAGATATAGACCAGCACCACACAAAGGAATCTGATGATCGGTCGTCGCAAGCCGCGAAACAGCTGTAACACCAGCCTCTTCCTTGTTCGTGGTGGCAATCACAAGTTCTTGTTGTTTATTTCAACCATTTAAATTTTTAATGCTTTCTGGATCTGTCGTTTCAGTCTTTTGATATGGTCTCAGGATCTCTTAGGAGATATACCTTAGTATGTCCTACTTATATTTTTTTAAGCTTCTAAATCGCCGATGCGATAGGAAATGCACCTCGACCTGAAAGATCTTCGGTGCTAAATATCAGAAAGTTACTTAGTGTAACCTCTGGTCTGTCTAAGACCTGGGATGCTTTCTTAATATGAGGTGCACATTTTGTTTTCCCATCATTTTATCTTTATATTAATAGCTGATTTGTTTATTGGATAGACTGGCTCGGGTCCTATAAAGGTCGTCTCCGAGTCTTTTCTAGCCAGTTCGTCAGTTTTTTCATATTCCTTAATTCCCTCGTGGCTGGGAACCCACTAGATTTTGGTCTCGTTCCTGGTACTAAGTGCTTGGAAGATTTCAAATCAGTGCATTACTGATTTGGAGTCAATAACTGGCGAGCTAAGTGCTACATCCGTGAACATATAGATGCTAGCGTCTTTAATTCCTGATATGTTAATAAGTTTTACGCATTCCTTAACGGCATGGTGCTCTGCCTATTCTACTTATATATTGGCATTTATTATGATCTATCTGATAAGCATTTCTAGGTATTTTGCACTTAGACTTAGCTTATTAGTGGTTTGACTTATTCTGCCAAAACTTTAAATAAAGTTAGTTATAATAACTGTAACCTATTTTCTTTAGTCGTTTTCTTTTTGTGGCTGGTTACTGAAAATTCCATTTCAAATAAGTGTCAAGTTTTCAGCCTCTCTGGACGGACACTTGTACAACTCAAAAAAAAGGGTTCTACTAACCAGCAATCTTAAAACATTGATACCTATATAAAAACAAAAAAGCCAAAAAAGTTTAGTTCGTTCTGAATAGAATTTTTTCGATTTCAATGCACAGACCAGCATTTTCCTAAGCGCCCACAAGTTCCTTCTTTTTTTTTGAGACCAAAAAAATTTTAGATGTTCATTGATTGCAGTGAGTCACTGAAAAGATGATTCTGAATGTTTCCTAAAAGTGGATATTATATATTGCAAGGGTTGACTCTAATGAGCTAATTGACTTGGGGAATTAATTATCTTAAGAAAAAATAATGAATAAGCTTTATTTATTTAGGTCGGGAGTGTTGGTCATTTACGCTGAAAGCGGCAAGCCGAAATATTATTTTGGGGGTAGGGTAGGGTAGGAAGGTAGACTTGCATACTTATTAAGGGGTTGTAAAGTGCTATTCTTTATACTTTACAACAATATCCAAGTTTGGTTGTCATTTGGGGACATTGTGAGACTATCCGTAACTTAAGGATTATGACGTGGTCAGGAAGCTATCCCGACATGGAGGGCTTTCACCCTAGCAACATGCACGGTCTTCAATATTCTCTCCCTAAGTTTGGAGTCTAAAATGACGCCCAAATATCTTGCTGAACAGAAAATGGCTAGGTCTATCCCTCCCATTCTAGGTGCTTTGAAGCTTGGGATTGTTCTTCTCCTGGTAACAGCAAGACCTCTGTCTTGGATGGGTTAACTCCCTGTCCCCGACCAGCGACCCAGTTAACAACGATGAGGAGTGCGTAGCTGAGTCGGTCGCTGAGGACTGAGGGGAATTTGCCTGGAGCCAGATCTATCACAACCTCACACTGGAGAACTGGTTCCAAATATTAACAAAATGATGTAGGGTTATCCACCAATTCTTGGAGCTTCACTTCGGCAACTGTCTACTGACGCTTTTTAGTGGGTTATGTAATGGAGGCGGTGTTTAAGATTGGGAGAGGATTGTCCACCAGGGACTATAACTATAAAATTGGTGGGAATAGGGACAAGGGTATGGGACAGAGGAAAGGATTGGAAAGGAAGTATCATTAGCAACTCTGACACGGGGCGCATGCCTTATTGTTCTCAGCGTAAGCTCGTCGGAAGGTGGGATCTTGCATCCGAGCTACCAAATTATCACCACTACACAAAGATATTGAATGCTAAGATATCGATACAGAGAAACGATATTGATAACGAAAAAGAAATAAGAGAACTAAAACCGAAAAAGGGGAGAAAAAGGTCTCTAACATTACCTGCGCGAGGAGCAGATGGTCGTCCTCAATACGAGTCTATACCCTCCCTACTGTGTGCCAGTGGCCGCAGAAATATTTACCGGCACCCAAACGAAAGCCCTATCGTCCGACCACTTAACTGCACCATCGAAATGAGACACCAACATTTGAATCTTAAGCGAACATAGTTAAATCATTTATTAACTCATTTAACAATGTCAAATACAATTTTGTTTGATTGGGGAATTAGATATACGGATACAATACGTTTTAAGAGGCATGGATAGTATTTAAAGTAAAAATAAAAAAGAAACTTAAAGGTAGTATTGTAATTATTATCTATAAGATAGATATATACAGATTTGAAATTTAATATGAACTTTTATTTATACTAAGCAATTCAATGTTATAAAAAAAATCCAATGGTTCGTTAATTAAAAAAAAAACAAATAAAAAAAAATTCCACAATTGAATTCAGAAATAGTAGTAAAATAATTGGAAATTTATGGCAAATCTGAATACTTAATACTCTTCATAAATGTGTGCGTTATCCTTAAAAGATGTTAAGGATTGAATTAAACGAAAGAGAAAAAAATATATATGCATACGGTTTGCTTACCTGTGCATCCGCGTCGTCAGGCTTGTCGAAGTGGATTCCATGCTGTTAAGAAAAACATACAGTTCGTGGGAACTGATCAAAAAGACGCCCACTGATTTGACACTGATTTTTTGTTTTATACATACATAAGTAGCTTTAGTATTAAGGTATTATACGTTTGTAAATTAGAATGTTAATGCGTTTATTATAAGAAAATAGGTATCCCAAGAAAAATAAAAAAAAAAAAGAAAGAAAAAAACAAAAATGATTGTATATCGCGGTCTGCAGGAACAGCTTTGCACTTCATTAGGAAACTTCCTACTCATTACTAATGTCAGGACGTTTGCAGTGACTGTGATGACATTGAGATCCTTCCTGGTTGAGCAGGTTGTTCCGCGTGATCAGGTTTAAATAGGGGGCGGCGGTGGTATAAAAATTCCAAGTGGGAGGTCACCTTAAGTCTGGGTTGCTCGACTTGGTAGGAAAGGTGGCGGCTAGGTTAGGCGGTATCACCAGGTATGGTGGGGGGGGGGGGGGGATAATGGTACGCGGACAGATTGGCTACTTCAGATCGTCGGGATATTGGCACGGCACATTGACCTTCTTTACTTTTTTTTCTTTCGAGCGAGAAATTGACTTTAGCACACACGTGACTTTTTATTAGCGATATGCGAATAATTCGTGGGAAAAAGTATATAAGTACATAGATGATCTTTTGATATATCGGTCGCGCACAGCATTATTGATTTAAATGGGTTCTCTTTTTTTTTTGTCCACTTTCTTTATGTTTGTTTTTACGAACTATGTCGTATTTTATTTTATGGTTCTCGTATACTGTTGGGAATTAATGTGTTGTGTAGATTTTTTTTTTCACTCCGATATTAACAACAAAAGAACTGGGGCGCATCTCTTGAGATGTCGACTACCGACCGAGTTGAAGACAAGTACCACACTGACTCCCCATCAACTTCTTTGATTTTTATTTTTAAATTGTGTAAGCTCGTCACTCAACGTGGTATATGCTCGCGAAAACTGAACTTGACACTCTTTTCCCCATGAGGTGACATCCGCTATTTAGCTAAGCAAGAATAGAGCGTGGCTTAGCGGAATTTCCAAAAAAAGTGATTTTTTTCGCAGGGGGGGGGGGACGTTGTACTTAAGTGGCGACCAAGAATACCATCCTTCCATTACAGTTACAATCCTGTTTTGCCTTTGCACGAAGGTATAGCACGGATATATGTTGACCTGATGAATCACCTCGTATTGACTATCAATCAAATTATCTTCTTAGTAGTCACGGTTTTACTACAAATAGCAGCTGTCAGTGTTTTGTGGTCATGCTTAGCTCGTTCAAAGCTTATTGCCTTCGATCATGGTGAAGTTAACGAATGAGCCTTGCTCGGACAGTTTACAAAATTACTGCCTACCGAAACTGCGAGTCGGTATTCGCAACTCTAAAGGCGGCTTAACTAAAAAAAAAGATGCCTAATCGGCCTACATATTCCTGTATGTCTGAATATCGCCAAAGAGTCGATCGCTGCCTAAGTGCTCGCGGTATTCATATGAACGAGTATACTACTTACCCTCGAATAAATTTTTGTACTATATTTGTGTGGGATCCCAAAAATGAAAACAACACAGAATGTAACTTTTTATATATTTCAGTTTATTTGATGATTAATATTGGATTAATAGTTAAAGATGAGAGTTGCGGATAAAAGTCTGTTCGCGCTCGATGGTAAAGATCGACTACTCACAGTCGTCCACGTTCGTCATCGTTCTCGTCACAGATGAGGAATTAACCAGATAGTCAACTCTGCAATCCCCTATCACTTTCAACCCGCAAAAAATATTTAAAAAAGGCCTCAAAATCCTCTCTCAATTTTCCCACATGTGAATACGTGTGAGCCAGACACATGAAGTTAGGTCTAATTTACTAGATTACCCGCCAAAAATAATTGTGGGGAGTTTTGCAATATATCCAAATCGCAACAACAAAACAGCTGGTCACGGTGGATGTGTTGGGAAATAGGAAATTCTGCAAAGTGTTGAGTTTATGTAATTCAACTTCTTATTTTATTTTAATATAAATGTTTATAAAGAAACAAAAAATTAGTTACCCAATAAAGTTGTTACAATTTAGTTGGAATGAAATAGTTCTCTATTTTTTATCTGCCTTAAAATAAACATTTTTGGGTTGTTGTACTTTTCCATTTTGGTTAATAAAATGAGATAAAATGCATATTTTATTGTATTATTGCATAAATATTACTAAATTAGTAATGTTTGAGTGTAAAATATTTGTAGTAAATAGTTTGCAATGGTTTTTTATATATATACATATTAAATTCTTTGTTTGTTTTATTATTTATTTATTATTTGATTGTTTTTATTCAACATATGAAAGTTTAATGAATATATGTATATATTCGGGTTCCATGCATGGATAAAAAAAAGTGAAAAAGAAGTATTTGTAATCCTCTTTAAATTATGTTGTGTTACAAGATTTGTACGTTTAGTCAATCAATTTTCTTAGCTGTTTCTTTTCTAAGGCGGTTTTGAAATTTTTTATATAAGTTAATATGCTTTATTTTAAAATTTAAAGTAAGCGATAGACGGAAGAACGAGCAAAAAAAGGTAGCTTGAATGCACGGCATAAATAAATATATTGGGGGTGCATTTTTTTTATCGAAAATGCTTGGTAGTTGAGTACATATCATAAATAAGAATGCAAATTATGTTACATATATATTGAATTAATTAGCCACTTTTTTTAACAGCCGACTTTATTTGTCAAGTTATAATGTTTTGTAATTTTATTTTATATGAAAATAAACAAAACAATTTACTACTACTACTACTAGGAAGTAATTGCAAATTTTGTTAAAAAAGTGTTTTGATGTACCAAAAATAATATTTGTAAGAATTTGGATTACGTTTTATTAAAAGCGTTTTAAACCAGTGTTCAATTGTGTAGAGTTACTTAACTGCTTCAATATAACCATCCATAATCTACGAAATCCTTGCTAGTATAGTTATACTTACATTTATTGTCAACCGAAAATATATGATGAACTTACTTATTATATATTAGTCACGTTAATCAATATTATTTTGATTATTTTTCATTAAAAATTAGAATAAATTCGTTAAAACACAGCTTTATTCTTAATATTATAATATTTTATTATGTTATTAGTTGTGTGGTAAGTATGTTTTTATCAATCCATATTCACCGCATAATGACCATGTTTATTTTACACACCCAAATTGAGAGTTGTAATCGGCTGAAATTCATCAACTGTTCCCAACTTCTTGCTATAAAAAATGGCATTTCATGGGCGCGGCCATTAGCCCCATATAATTCGATTTATGTGTGCGTGATTCCCATTTGATTTGCACGTAAAAGTCCATATAAGTGCAAATTATGTGGGGCTTATCAGTTCGACTTAGCTTGTAGGCAAGGTGAGAGATTCGCTCTCGAGTTGGCTATCTGGTTAATTCCTCATCTGTGGTTCTCGTCCTGGTCATGTGTACTTGTTTACGTCATGGTTGAACGCGCGCCGTCGTTGGTGTTTAGTGTACGAGTACGTGCAAGTTTGGTCCTGTTATCTGTTACTGCAGATGTCGTTTCGTCTTCACGTCCGATTCCTACATTTGTGTGTTATTTCAGTATAAATTTCTTCTATTCTGATTGAATACCGGCTAACAATAAAAAAGAAAAAAATTACAAATTGATATGCATCTTCTAGTCTGACTCAGTGTATTGAGTTATTGAGTCTGATAAGGTCTGTTTTGTGCATTTCTTGGGAACATAAGGCTTGTTTTGATTAAAAAAAACTACTCTGAACAAAAAGGCAATTACATGCATCATATCTCCCTCTATTTAGCATTTTGTAAAATCAAAACAAAACCCTTTATATGGAAAGTTTTCCCACATATAAATTTGGAATGTTTATCTTCTAACTATTCCAATTTCCATTCAAAGGACCCGGTCGCACACCTCGAATCGATTTAGCTAGGTACCACCCTCGTGTTTGACTAATCACAGCCAGAATATGTTTTGTGGTGCTCCGAAAAAAAAATCTCTCATAAATTGTTTGCAGGACACTAAAAATATTTTGTATAAACTTCGCATCACGGCGTGACGCTGATTTTTATTTTGATAAAAAAGTCAATTTCGATATCTAACTGAATTTCAAACAACGATTTCTCCAAAGCAACACTCTTGCACTTGACAACAATGCATACTATTCTGCATTTTATTCTGCTGGGCACAAAACACACACACACACGTATAATATTTTTTTGTTAGATGAAATTATCCGTCAATGTCAAATGCAGAGGATGTCAGTTCTATTCAAGAATAAAGCACCAAGGTTGATCCTGTGTTCCTGTCTGACCAACCAACTACATACATAGAAGCCTTTGGGTTATATTGCACACACGCACTCATGTTTATCTGTATACCTCAGCGCCTCAAATACACAGTATGGTATAGCCTCACACACCGGGACTTATTCTACTTAATATTGTTGACATTTGTTAGATTGCCCATCAGGATGACTACTGTGTCCGGGGCACACTGCTGACAGGACGAAAATATCAACACTTACAGAGCGTCAGATAGTAAAGGGTATAAAGCCATTTTTCGAGGAATGGGAATAGAAATTTCTCGACACTAAACCCTCCCGTCATTTGTACTTAAGTCAATAAGAAGGACTATGTTGTGAAGGTCTGGCAGCAGTCCCAGCAGGTAGCTACATACCACCTCCGTTCATTTAGAGTTGTTCTCCGTTCTATGGAATACTAATTGTGATCTTCGTCTGAAAGTTTAATTTTGTTTTCCCAAAGCCAAAGTCTCAAACATTTGGGAAAGAGCGAGAGACGATGTGTGTAACATGGAATGAATCCTTCCCTTTTATTCAACATCAATTACCTAGCTGTCAGTCTTCCTTCCGTATATCCGTATATGGAATAGAGAGTAGAAGTAGGGAATTCTGATGCACTTTCCTATAGCTAGCGCTAGCTGGGCTCAACATTTGTTCGTGGGTAGCGCCATAGTTACAATTGGATGGCAGAAGTGGTGTTAATCGAGAGACGACTGTGAATTCAAATTTACATCCCTTTTACAAAAGGATTCGGCTAAGGCTAGTTGCTGCTTTCCTCTATCTATGGATGTAGAAATGTAAACCAGTAGCTATATGGAGTGCAATAATCTCGTCGACAAAATGTGGTGCATAGTTGTGTATTGTGTCTAAAATGTCCAGGTTTTTGGGACTTTTTAATTAGTGACGGTTGGGCGGCCATTTTCAGCGGGCGCCGGAACTAAGCAACAATACCGAGTTTGAGGCAGAGGCTTTTGTGTGTGTGTTGTGCATTTACAACTTTGGAAGTGAGCCAGTTTGTTGAACGTTTATGACAATGGAGCAATTGATTTTAAAAGTAGAAGTACATTTTGGTTTTTGGAATAAGTTGTCGTTGGCGGAAAAGGTCAGTTCTTAGGAACTGAACTATGCACATTGTTTAAGAATATTCTTTTGAAGTTTTGAGTCATTGTTCGTTTGGCTCTTAGGTTCTGCGACAAGTTGGTCTATAAAGTGGAGATCCCTTATTAATATTTTTTTAATAAAAGCTGCCAATCTGATTGGAGACATTTTGTACCTTCCAAAACAACTTAAATTGCACATTTGCTTTCTAAAAGTTGATTTGTATTCATCGATGAATTCTAGACTCTGTGCAATGCCTCTATCGCTAGCGTCCATGTTTTGACAAGAAGCAAACGAAAACTGCGACGTACGTTTTGTAAGGAATTTTGTCCCAGTATTGTAGTGATTAAAGCGACTTTATTTCTTTCGTAAACGCGTTTCGTTGGAGCAAACGTACTTTTCGAAGAAAAGAGTCTGCTAGTTCTGAAATTGCTAAGAAACCTCGTTGTAAAACCCTTCCTGGCCTTAAAATTCTAACCCTTAAAATATATCTACGCAAATACCTGAGTAATTTGGTGTATGCATTTTTGAAATGGCTGTGACCACTTGTCCTCTAATTCCAATAAAAAAACTTTCCCTTCTAAACCAAAATCTCTTGAAATTATGTCCTTCAGATTCTTAAGTGTTGCAACATGGTTCTAATCGAAAAACCGAGTCCAAGCGATTATAAAGTATATTTAAGAAGCTGAGATAACCTCAGAAAGCAGGAACGTCAGTGGAATTGAACAGTAGCTGTATGGCTAGAAACCAGGCCCTAGGTGCTGGTTGAGCTGTTGTTTTGTTTTTAAAAACAGTGGTATTTCCGGAATGGAAAACACGCCTTCAGAATAATATAACAAATATCAGATATCTTGAAGTAACTACTGTTGATGTTGTAGGAATGGGATCGCAAAGCGTTAATCTAGCTGCAAATTGAACAGCGAGGAGACCAAACCTTATCTAAAGTGCTGTCAGCTGATTACAAGCCGAACTGTCTATGGATTTCATAAAAGACCAAATGTGTTCGCTGGGGGTTCCCCAAAAGTTTCGGCACAGCTCTTAGTTTCGGACTAATTACTGAGACCAATGGAATGGTGGTGTTGGTAAATTTGAGTGATACAGAAGTTTGTAGACATGCCGGATTCAAAACTAACATTTCTCCTGTTATAGTTTATTCAATCATTATTATCAATCAGTATTATAATACTGACTGGTCAGATTTTTATAATATTGCTTGAATAAACTAAAACAGGAGCATGTTTGTTTTTAGTCTGACCATGACCTTTACATTGGTCTGATCTCTGTAATCATAATAACATCCATTGTAGGTTCACTAAGGGGTTTGTCGGTTTGTCAAAAAAAGATCCAGCTCTGCTAATTTCTGATGCTGTTGCATTTTGGTAATCCTAGAGGATTGTATAGGACATGCTTTTTTTGGTGGTTCATAGAGTTCCTCCTTTTCCAATTGATTTTAAATTCGACGAACGAATTTACTGAGAAATTCGCTTTCTAAAATTAATGCCTATATTTGATACGCTGTTATGCTGATATGACCAATAGTTATGCCAATTTGCATTAATTTCTAAAAATAATATCAATAATTTCAGCTGATGAGCTGGTTGAACACTTCACTAAATATTTACTTCATGCATGAGGTCATTTCGTATCTACTAAAATAAATTGGTGGCGTGAGCCATCATCGATCATAAGACAAAATTCCTACTCTAGATCTAGATATAAGCTTTCCTCAGTCAAATGGTTGTGAAAAGTAAAGAAATAGTTCATGTTCAGTTGTTTTGAGCGTTGTTGTTGTTTCTTTTATAAAAAAATTTATGTCTTTTCAAGGGAGTACAAAATATGCTTAATTTTTGAATATCGAAAAATCACATTGCAAGAGTTCAAATGCGTTCTGCGAATTTTATTGGGTCTCTAGTAAAACTAGACTATGCGGAACAGGTTGGTGTATAAAGCTATGACCCGGGATTGATTTATTCAAGTAATGCGCTTTGTACACGCTTACGACAATAAGAATTTGGATGCAAGTGTCAAGATGACTAATCTCTTATTCGTCACCTCAAAGCTAAATTTCTTCAACATCAATGGAGAAAGAAATAAGCTACGGTGAAAGCATGATAATAGAGTACTTTGGTCGTAATGGATTTACGTGTATACGTAGCAAAGGAATTAGGTTTGCATATAGATGTTGATGCTTAAACTTAAGCAAATATCAAAATCTATCAAGGCGGTATTCCTGGTGCTAATTTGGAAGATAAGAAACAATTTGTTAAAGCTACTGCTTCCTTACTGTCAATCATCGCCAAATTACTAGAATCTATGAAACAAGTCTAATTTTTAAAACCTTTTTACTGGTATTCAGCTGATAATCCACCTTAGAAGTTGAGGATACGACGGAATGGGAACACTGCGTCAAAACAGGTCCTGTAGAGATTATGAAGAAAACCTAGAGGAATTTATGAATAGGCCCGGAATGTTTTGGATGGTTTAACTCAATGATAACTTTGGTATCTTCTGGTCATAAAATTCTCCCAATTGGAAACGCCGGTCATTACTCCAAATTTTATTCGCTGCCCCACCTCTGGCAAAAGTCTGACAAACCTTTAAAACTAAGAACTGTCATAATCACCCTTCTGTTCGTGTAAAAGAATATAATTTTCCACAAGCTAGGCCGTTTACGCCTAGTTTTTAAACAGAGTTCAGATATGTTCTAAGACGGATTTTAGAAGTGTTCCAACAGAAAGCCACAATCGTAACAATGAAAATCAGTAATGTTATCTTAAATCAGTGAGCTAGTATGTCTATTATAAACTATATCTAACAGCTAAAGTAGTTTCATCCCTCAAAGTTGTTTTTTTTGGCTTCAACTACAAACCTCCACCCTAATAATGCGTGAATAGTCAGTGCATCCACCTCACCTATACAAATGGCACCGTGTTTTCAAGTCACCATTCTGTCCGAATCCGAGAGCCAATATAAAATTCGCTGGCAGCATTTCTAAACTGTTGAGATTCCAATGGACCGATTTTTATTTTATCTCTTTACCAGTGCAGCCAATTTGGCAGCAATATTTCGACGTAGAACATTTGTATTTGTCAGATACTTGTTGGCATTGGGCTTTTGTTTCGTTTGCGAAATTTTGCGAGTTCTGTGACTTTTGGGATGGGGATAATGCATACCGAAAACCATCTGAGAATAAAATGTTTGCCAGTAGAGTCCGCGCTCGGGAGCAGGGCTACCAAACATAGAGATTGGCTTCGGCTGATTTGGCATTCACATTCTCAGTGGGATATAAAAATCAACAAGTCCAACACATGACATGATCTAATGTGTATGTGGCAATGGTATTTGCAGGAGTACACTCTTAAGTCCTTGGCAACTCAAATAATGTTGTGATTTGCATTGCGGATGTGAAAACATGAAATTGTGTTTGGCGCTGGGTGGTGGAGGAGACATTTTTTTTATTATTAAGTGGCCAAGTGATTATCCTGAATCCTGACTGTGGTGCTATTTTGTCTTTTAAACAGGACTGGAGTGGACGAGGACATTTATTGTGATGGAGAAGGCCTGTTTTGCGGGATGTGTCTTGGATGTGGTTTGGTGGAGTTTTTTTTTAGATGAAATAATCGTATTGGTAATAAGGCAGATTTATGTTTTGGTTGATTCGCTTCTACGTACGTAACGTGGTGTATTTCGACAAATGCGATTAGAGAAATATATAGTAGCTTTACACTTAAAAACGATTTTAAATACTGAATGCTTACTTCCAAAGAAAAAACGGTATATTAGGTACGCATTTTTATAATATTGTTGCAAGCATAAGGTCTAGTCATTGAAGGGGATAGCACAAAGCATTTGGTGGCAACACCCAACATCGGCCAGAACGTCGCAATCAAACTTCGGGGTATCACTACATATCGAACAACTAAGGACACTCCATATTACTTTTTAATAATCCAAGTCCTGCTCTATGGATCTGAAGCGTGGAGTCTTTCTAAAGCCAATTAAGTTATCGCTCATACCTACTTTTAAAGGAAACGTCTTCCATACATTCGGTCCGCGTTGTCGTTGACGGGTTTTCCTGGAACCAAATTAACGATGAACTTTGCAAGGTGTACAGCGATTCTGATCTGGTAAAAAAAAATGTGCACTGTACTTTGGCTGGGACATGTAGAGACTCTAACTGCAGCAGAAGAAGCCCTCGCTTTCGATGGCGCGCCTAACCTGCAGTGCCGCCTAAGTAATTAAGTAACGCTTAAGTATTGGCAAAACAAAAACTAGCCTAAAATTTAAAAACAAAACAATTTTAAGTTAGATCCATTACTGCCTCTTCCAGATATGCAGGAAGCCATTTACATTGATTGGTTTTGTACCATCAGCGGTTTAATATATTTCGTCGTATTTTGTATCTAGAAAACCAGCTATTTCGGACAATAATAATCACACGATTAGGTGGTATACTGATAGTTAGAGAACTGAGGAAAGAACTGGTGCAGGAGTGTTTGGGCCAAGACGGAATCATTACGAATCCATGGGCAAAAGTACCAGCATCTTTCAGTCAGAAATGTGTGCCATAGAAAGATGTATTGGAATCAATCAAAGAGAACAACTACAGAAACTATAACAAAGGAATAATGTCAGATAGCCAAGCCTTCATTAAGGCATTTGACTTGTATCGGAATGCCTTCGAAGCCTCAACAAACGAAGCAAGAAAAATGGAGTATCCAACAAACATAATTCCTGGTGAATTACGCCATGAGTGGGCTCTGAAAGTTTGAACAAACCTAAAAAGGATGGGACTTAAAATACAACGCTAAGAAAAACCTGCTGATAAATTGAAATTAAGATTGAAATTACCTCTAAGTATCGAGTATTTAACGCTACAGTCAACAGCTGTTTGGCCTATGTAGTTAAGGTATTTGGAGTCACCCGCTTTGACAGTACATTTTAGATACAAAAGAAAAAGCTTTCTTGATAATCCCAGTGATGCCAGTTTGCGTTCCCGTTGACTGTATCAAATTCCGCCTTAAAGTCCATGAAACATATATTTTCTGCCAATACTGGACAATGCAAAAATTAAATCTGTAGCTGAAAATCTTGAACGAAAACCTCATTGAAATATGCTGAGACTATAACTGTTTCTATCCACTTACTAAGCCTTCCATTTAGTATCGTAGCGAAAATTTCTCTAAGTGAATTTAAAAAAAGATGCCCTTATAATTCTCGAAACGATTTGCATCTTTCATTTTGCAATATCGCAATATGAAGGCTTTTGTGAAACTAGTAGGAACACAAGAATTATAATAGAGAAGGTTAAAAAAATCATGGGGATCCGCAAGTCCCGTTCGATGTTCCTTAGTTTTTCCCTCGATGTTACCAAGTTCCTTTTTCTTTAGTGTCTACCTCGTTACGACCATCGCATTGCTCCTAAACTGTCGTTAAAAAAAGTTTATTGTTATACGTTTAAAAGCTTACCTCAATTTTCCTGTCAATGGCCGAGAGTCTCAGTGAGTTGAGGAACAGAACACTTTAAAGTTATTGACAAACTTTACGATCTCATTTTCACAGGTTTCTAAGTGCACCGGGATTGGTAAAACAGACCACTTCGAAGTTATTGAAACAAGGAAATAACTTCAACTAATCCCCCATCAAACGGCATCACAACGTGTCCACAAGCACGTAAGTAATGTAAGCTCTGCTTCTTCAACCCATTTACATAACCCTTGCTTAAATCTTAAACATTACCATTTTATTTCAACCAAACCAATATATCACTCTCCTGCCACAGAAAAGATCTATTCCTTAAATAAACTTCTCGAGCATTAATTCCACTTAAAACAATAAAAAAAAAACGCAAACCGAACTGCTCTCGCCCATTAACTAAATTAAACCAAAATTCACTCTCAATCTCCTAAGCGGAAGTAGCATTTCCACGAAATCACTTTAAGAAAAAAACCTTCTCAACTGTATTTCACAAAATGTTTCGCAATTATATTTTACGATTTCACCACTGCTCTAGATTGTTTCTAGTACAGGACCGCTCTGTCTCTTCTCTCTTCCTCTTCTCTTATCCAATTCAGGATAACACAAAATCGCCCCGGAGAAAGTTTAAAAGAAACAGAACAAGCCAAACTTTATTTTTCTGGTCCATTAAGTAGCCGCCGCAATTTGATACACAAATCTGTGCAAACACACACATACACTTTCTGTATCTACGGCTCCTTCTTTGCCGCCCTTACAATTTGCCTCTGGCAAAGAGATATTTGGTTCATTTTGTACTTGAACACCGATGCGAATGGAAAGGAGAAAAAGAAATATCTTTATTAAGCAGCGAGAACCATGTGGGTTATCTCAAATCCTTGCCCAAAATTCACTTATTATCAGAAGCACTTTCACCATCACGTTGATCCTTGGAATTATATAAATTTATCGATTTTGATATTTCGACTTTATGAATAAAATTTTAATAAATTTTATCGTTGACAATAACAATTTGTTTACCTTCAGCTGGGTGTCCGGGGGTAGAAAACGAAAAATTGTTTCCTTCCCTCTACTTACAATTGCCAAAGTCCCAATATACTCGACACACCTATACACATATAAACCGGAAATGTGCCATTACTCGAACTGTTCGTTCGTCAATTTGTTATTTCACTCGATGGGCTGACGTCTATTCGCATTGAGACCGTTGCGCGCCTTCTTCTCCTGTTTCAAAATAGAAAAAAATTAAGGACGATCTTTTTGGTTTCGATTTCCTATTTGCCAGTGATTTGGAAATGAGCCAAAGTTCCCACTCCGGTGGAACAGCGGTTATACCAAAAACAAAAAAGAATATCTCGGGAAGCTCTTCAACCTCAACCGTAATGTCTTTGGATTGAGGCTAAAAGGATGATGAGCAGTGGGATAACAAAAACAACCAGAGAAACTCTGAAAACAAAAGAATTTAAGTAGAGGTAGTGAAAAGGGGGTCAAAATAATAATAAAAAAAAGCCACACAACCTTAGAACGCAATCAACCAATGATTTATTCGTTTGCAGTTTTTAATGGCGTTCTTCTGAACAAATTTTGTATATCTTGGTTCGTCGGTTTTTCAGGGCGCCCAACATAAAGAGACCGATTTAACTTAATCGGTTTCAATTTTTAATTAAAGCGGGCAGCAACGCAACGGGGTAAGACATTTCGTGAATGAATTTATGGACTTTAAGATGGATTTCTGTGGAGAAATAACACTTGGATAGGAGACAGTTGTGAATGTGTTTTGAAGGCTGGAAAAATGGAATGAATTTTGACTTTGTAGTATGGAAGCCAATGACTCAAGCACAGAAGCATAAAGTCTTATGGCCCATAGGCAGTCCTTATGGACCTTCATGCTGTATGATTGGGAATACTACGTAACGAGTAGTAGAGACGTTGAAAAAATTGATTCTGTTCGCCAGCTGCTATGCGAATGTCCAGCACAAGGCGTACGACGCTCGGCAGATACTTCTATGATCAGCTGGAGGATGTGGAAAAAGTCGAGCTATTTGGTTCGAAGACAGCGAAACATTGAGCATATAACAGCGGCCTTTCTTTGTCTTTATCAAGTTGTTTTTTTCTTAAGTTCGAGGAAAGGTACTCAGATGGACAAATGGTAAATGTAATTTTTATTATATACTCGAAATTTATAAATGCTTTCAAGGAACTCCAAAAATTCTCAGACCTACATTCAAGTCTATCATAGTTTATTTTTAAAACTGTAGAACTCCTGATTAAAACAAGAACTTTCTATACGCCGGTGGCGTCATTTCCTTCTTTCCCTGAAACTTGACGATTAATGAACTACTAACGTACCTGGAAGCAGAGGGTTACAAAGTGATGACATTGCTATTAATGTCTCAGGTGTTTAGCACTTTTAGGATCTCCCTCAACATTCCCTCAACAGGCCTCCTGATCCTTCTTCTATAAATAACATAAGCTTGTCATTCTCTGACGAACTTATCTAGGACTGATACTAGACAAATAATTGTATTGGAAGCCTAATATCCAGGAAAATACATTACTTTTCTGATGTGAATAAGCTTAAGGGAGCGTATGGGAGCCTTCACCCCTTATATTACTCACTGACTACACATCTTGGTCATAAGACCGATACTTCCTTAGGGAGTAGTTGTCTGATGAATTGCCTTAAACAGAAACAAGCTTACCAGAGTCCAAAGATCAGTTTGTTTATGAATAAGCGCAGTACTTCTCATCACAACCGTTGCTGTTCAGGTAGATAAACGGAGGCTATTTTCAACATCACATTGGTACACTGCCACTAAACACTGCATTCATAAACGATACATCAATTTTAGCGTGTTACAGGCGGAAAGTATTTCATTGGAAATCGATATACAAGTATATCGTTTTTTCCTCCGATCGTCTAACTGTAATCAAGTCGCTCGTATCAGTTTATAGAAACTCCATAGTTTTGATTGCTGGTACTTTATTATGGAGATATCGAAGCAGTCAAATATTGGAAACTAGCATTACTCTCTCACCTGAAAGCTAAGTTGCTAAGGTTAGAAAACAAAACTTAGGTATCCAAGTGCAATCACAGATATGGGCAAAACTGGATCTGAAACGCTCAGACGAGATGATGTCTTTATGCAGACAGAACTAAAGGGTGTGATTGCTGCTCACTGTCTAATAGGCAGTTCAAAGAATTTCAAAGAATTTGCAGGATATTCTCAGGATATTTCTCTCTCCAAAAAAGGAAAAAACCATCTCGGATTATCCTTAGAGGTTTTTCAACCACTCGCTGAAACGACATAGTTAGACGATAGAGGAGGAGTACAGGCCTGCTTTATCGACCATTGATCAGGTTATTCACATAAATTGGCAGTCTTTTTATGCAGAGCAATAATACCGGTTTGAACTACATTTATCGCCGAAACGATATTTTTAGACGGTCTTCCGTAAACTGTGACAAGTCTGCGCCTCAACCATCGTCGATCAGGTATATTTCCATCCGTTTTTGTTAAGCATGCTTTATGAGTATTTCTCATGTCTTTTATCGGGAACAGGCGCTTCATCGCATCACTTAAGCATCCAGTACCTACCATGATCTACAGTCCTTGCCTTGCATTGTCGTGTCGGTTTAAGGCATTACTTCTCGTTATAGTGACAACCGCCGTAGTGCTTTCTACCCGTTACTTTATTTATACTCCTTCGGATACATAAAATTATTTTCGTTCCCATTTAAATCCATAAATTACTCCATTCCCTCGCATGCTTTCAGCGAGTACTCCCTTAAAAGATGTTTGCATATCCGTGACTCAGACTCAACCTTAAACTCAAACTCACCATGGCCGGCGACGGCCGGCGTCCGGTCATTGATTGGACACAATTTGACGGTGTGGAATTTCTTTATAACCTCAATCTATACCCAACCCATGTATCTATATTGTTAAGTAGTTCTCGTCGCCGCCATATCGAGAGGATGACGATGAATATAACGAAAGCGACATTGATTGATATTAATGACCATGAAAGAAATTAATTAGTTTTTGGTTACCTGTGTTGCAAATCAATTGGGAACGCCAATTATTCTTTTTAACTGTTCGCCATTACTTAAAGTCATTGAGCTTGTGTGCTGGTTTCTATAAAAAAAATAAGGGTTCTTAACGTACCTTCTATGTAGCCCTGCCTGGGCTGTAGTTCTCCTCCAGCTAGCTATTGAGCTGTTTGCATGTGCAAGGTAATGGTGTGCTGCTGTTGTTGGTCATGGGAAATACAATATGTTGTTTTTCCGGTTTTTGTAAGTTTGTTTTAGTTGAAGAAAACTTTTGTAATGAGCGAGCTTGCTCATGTCTGTACGCCCGCTCGTGGGGCGTAGGCTATTGTTGGTGGGTGTAAAAGTTTTACTGACACCCGGCTCGAGACTTGTTGGGAAGTTTCAATATAATTGTTATTTTCTTTCTATTATAGTGAGAACAGAATGTGTTGGAAGTTGAAGTAAGTAAAATTCAAATATCGATTTGGGTAATAGGATAATAATTTAATGAGGGTTGGCTGAGGACTTTGGTTGGGCGATATGGAAACCTACCCTAATTTTGGAGATATTTGACACGATTGATAGGTTTCAAGGGGGTTATTTTTGATTTTTCTTAGGAAAGCTATATGTCAAGGTATTAAGAGGAAATGAGAGAATTGTTGTAACTGGGAGGTGTGTACCATATTCTTAAACGTCGGTACCTTATTCGATGGCGTCGATTACATACTCAACCATGAATGTAGATCTGGCTAAAGAAGTTGTACGCCTCGAACATGTATACAAGGTTATATATTGTCCCATAGACTTGCAAAAATTCTACGCATTGCTGCTACTTCGACTTGTGCTAGTGACCGAAAGCAACAGCAAAGCGCTGCTTCGACTTGTGCTACTGACCGAAAGCAGCAGCAAAGCAAAATGCAAAACTATCAATCAGTGAGTGCTGCAGCTGCTGTGCTTGATCGATTTCTGCTTTTGCTTCGACTGTGGCTGCCGACTTTTTTAGAAGCATTAGCGGAAGCAATATTTGATTTTAAAAAGTCGAAAGCAGTCAAAGCTGTGTAAAGCAAAAATTATACAACTTTTGCCACTTCGACTGGAGCAATTCAAACGCAGTTTGGTCCCGTTTGCGTTGATAGCTTGCGGGGGAGACGTTTCAACGACAAATCTTATGAGCTCTCAAATCCAGAGGGACCATAGACGGTAATGATATTGCGGAAGAGTTTGCAAGCAAAGGGTTATTTGGATAACAAATAAAAACCTAAAACAGCTATTTTAATGTGCACAGGTTTTTTACGCCCAATTATCCCTGGTATGGTGGCTGCCCAAAGTAAGCGAAGCAGAGTTCAGAGATCGGGACCAAGGGTACACTATGGTCTTTATTTCACTACCCAGGAGCGTAGGATTAATATTATATCGGAGTTCGCTCTAACCAACTTCACTGATGGGTCCAAAAAGGACAGTGGAGTAGGTGACCTTTCAACCGAATTACACACATACACATACGACAGATACTTTTAAATAGCACATCAACCCAAAATAACACAGCTGTTTTCGTTGCCAGTCATGTTGTGATTAAGGCCTCGATCTCAACCAAGACAACGTGTAAGCACGTCGAGTGGTGCAGGGAGGTACTGGTAAGGGCGAGCCGACGGATTAGAATCATTTTCATATAAGTTCCATAGGTAGCAACATAGATGGAAATGAGAGAGCCGATGATATTGCCAGACACGGCTCGCCCTTCCCAAGTCCTGGGCGGAGAAAACCCCTTAGGTTTTATGAAGGAGGTAAAAGTTTGCGGAAGATTTGGTCCAAAATACAAAAAAACATGAGACCCTTATTTCACCTTTAATGCTAGTGCCCAGCTCTGGATAGTGCCAGACTCCGAACGCTTGGGAAACCAATAAAAATATGCAGAACTAAAGCGACTATACTCTTTCCAACATAAGTTGGCACTACACGTCTTATGGGGAATCTTTATCAAAATCAGTAGCATGCCATATATTTCCACCATATTAAATTAAAAGAAAACCCCCCATAAAAAAGGACTTAGGTCAAACGATCTGCGTTTCTTTATACCACTACTATTCAGTCTTCCTGTTCAACTATGACAGCCGCACCATCCATATACATTTTTGCGCAGATCATTTTAATAAAAGTTATATAGCCAATAAACAGTTAAAGCACACTATTATTGTTCCGTCATTTTCAGTGGAGAGTAAAATCTATTTCTGCATTTAAATTCTCCAAGTACCTACTCAAACATTAGCATCCATCTCGACCTCCTGCAATGCCCATGTCGATTCTAAGGACACACTTTATGTGTCTCCCACATGAATGCATTTCCCATTGCGGTCTAAATTCCTCCCAAACAAGCAAAAACTATCATAACAGTTATTGGCAAAAGTAAACATCTTCTCATTCGGGACATTAAGTCGCTCGTAATTCGTGTCCGGCGAAATATCATAAACCTATCTTTCTAACTTTTATTATCATTCTACGTAGATATATGTTGCTCATTAATTTAATCACTTACTCGCTTGTGTGTTCATTTTCCCCACGATTAACTTCTCATTTCAGCATCAATCTTTCTTTCTCTGTCTGTCTCTCTGCGGACAATTAACTTGGCTTAACTTTGCTCTCCAACTAGAACACTGCACATTAGCAAAACAGCAGCGCAACATCAAAAAAAGGCCTAAAAACCCATCCCCCACCCACATTAGGCTAACCACTCTCGAATTATACAATTTTTAATGCCTAATAAAAGTAGTATAAGCCAAGTCTTAGCAAGGATGTACCAACAATAAAAAACTGTAATCCTTCGGGATGCCGACAGCAACAACAACAAATAAACCACTCTAAACATAAAACTACTCATATATGTTTGCATGTATCTATCCCTAGCTATTCCCGAATGGTTACAACCGCCATTTGACATATCACTCTGTGCACAGCACCAGAGTCCTTGGTTATCATCATTTTTACCTCTCCGTGCTATGTATGTGTGTGTGTGTGTGTTTGTCTCTTGGTAGGCTCGGCATCAAGTTCCACTTGAGTAAAAGCCTCATAACGTACCCAGGACCATTTCCATAATAATATGTCGTGTGTGTGTGTGTGTGCACAATGTAAAGTGCACTTACAGTAAATGAAAACTATTCAAAAAGCCAAACACAGTATACACTGAGGCGGCAGGGACTTGGCTTTCTTTTTCGCATGTTTGCCACCCACCACCACGCGCCAGTGCCACATCCTTCAGCAACTTGCGACTACGTTCCACACCGCCAAATACTGTGTAACAGCTGACTAATGAAATGGTCTGGGGAACGCGCATTCTTTCGTATAATTATTGTGGTAGTGTCCTTTTTCCATTGTTCTCGTTATTTAGTTTTGTATTTCGCTTATTTCTGATAATTTTCACATAATGTGTGTGGTTGGGACGATTTATGTACTCGTCGTCGAGCGGAATGAGTGCGAACTATATGCGCATATCCTGTGAGTTGTAGACACTGTGTAATTGCACACATTATTATTATTTTTATTTTTATTGTCGTCCTGCATGGTTGGTTGGGATGCTAAAGATGAATTTGAGGTGCAGCTGATGACAACATTCATGCATGGATGGAGGTACGCACAACCACTGTCTCTCTGTCTGTCTCTCTATGGCTGGAAACTCGCTTGCCTCTCGGTCTGGTCCGACGACATAGCAGACATCGTGTCAAGCGTGATTCACAAACGTGTAGACACGTCGAAATCATCGAAAAAATTTTGCCATTCCATGAGATACTTATATCCATATCCATGAGATGCTTATATATTAATATAATTGTCCCCTGGGTGTCGCATCGAGTGTTATTATACACCACACATACCCCCGGGCCCGCCTCCTCTTCTTCGTAGTCGCGCATCGATCGTCTAGCTGCTTTTATCTGATGCTTTCGATTGTGGTTGATATATGCTATGCAGCCACTCCACCACCTCTGATGCAGGCTAGAGCCAAATTGCAGCGATGAATATCACAGATATCGCTCTGAAATTCTCCCTCTGGTTTTGGTGAATCTCATCTCATCTCATCTCATCTCTATCTACCGACATTTGAGTATTGACGTCATCTCCATCATGAATGGCTCCGAGGATGACATCAGGCTGCTATTCCAAATAGGCGGGGGTTTGGGTAATTTGATTCAATTATCCTTCGATGGAGAACTGTTGATGTTCAGCGCCGTCCCGGGAATACATAGGTGGTGTTGAACAGAGAGTATCGAGCAACGTGGGTGCATTTTTGGGAAGGATAAATCAATGTTTAAGTGCTTACTGGTCGAGGGTTCCTTAGACTAGAACGGTCCAGCTACAGGGAGCTGCGAATAACATGTCAATCAATCTACTTAAGGGTGTCCTTGCAAGGGCGTCGTAAATGCAGCAGACACATACATATTGTGGAGGAAACCAAATTAATTTTCGATATCTGAATCAGAACTTGAGTCTGACTTCGAAATCTCTCTTAGTAAAATGTTTAACCTCAAACTAGGTACACACCATTCGATCACTTAAATATGAAGAGATAAAAAATAACCAAAAGGCATCCGTCTTTCACTCTTATGATATTCTTCCAACAAATCCCAGATTACAGCCCCCATCTGGCTAAACATCTTAACAACAATGTTAATGCATTTCCTTCTACTCAACTCTCATTCGTTCCTTGTGGCAATTGTTGATAATGTCCTTTTCAATATTTTATGCTGCCTATTATTGCAATGGGTACAGATTTTATTATTTTTTAGTATGCGCCCATTGAGACGCATTTCCGTTTGGCATATTTTTTTATTAAAGGATCTGTGTTCAGGATAATATGGCAGCAGGCTACCCCCTCTGTGTGTGTTTTATTGTATATAGATACTGTGTAGAGTGCAACTGTTGCGTTGGCATAAAGCCAACGAATTAAAATAAATTGAAGGATGCTGCTCAGGAATTCAAACTGAGCGTAGCATTCCCTTCTGGTTGTTAGTATATTTTTGGCAGAAAGGATGGGAAACATATTACATGCTAGTCGTACAATATGCGTAAAATAATGAGATAAATTTGGTAATGGTTGGATTCGTGTTTTTTTTTCTCCGAACTGATGGTTGAAAGTGATTAGATTTATTACACGATAAAGATAATAGGAATTGAGTTTGAAAGCAACACCATGTTGTGAAGGCATTTCGTTCCGTTCATCTACGATAGAGCTATAGAGTATCTATAATACTAGATCGTATAAGCAATTAAAACATATTCTTTATTCTTCTTCTCTCCATTTAAGCACTAGATTATGATCAAGATTATAGGGATCATAACCCTCCCACTTCATTGTATTCCTACTGGTCAGCCTGTGAGTTTCACCGGTCCGACCTCAAAAAATATCTGCAGGCCTCCCGATTTTGGATCACTTCTTCATTGAGGACAATCAAATGCTGGTGTTACTGCATTTGTGTGATCCAGGAGTTTTTAGGCCTGCCTCTCTTACGCGATTTTAAGGGAACGTTGATCGCCATTGCCTTTTTGATGGGGTTCGTAGGATCCCTCCTTTGAACATGACAATACCAACTGAGCCGGTCATGCACCAATTTTTCGAGATGGATTCTTCGGATTCTGGAACTTAACGTATTCTTTATTAGTGTAGTGAAATGTCCTTCAAAGAACACAAAGACTGAGTTGCAACAGTATCACCGGAGACCCGCGCCAATGTGCCTTGACTGCATATTGAAATAAATTAAAAGACTGAAGCCAAAGATTTGCCTCTTAAATTTATTTCAATTTGAAAATCTTATACGAAAAACAATATTTTTTGTCCAGGGTATCGAATACAGTTAATGATTTCATTTCCACCAGTGATGTGAAGCAGCAATTCATAGGATAGACAAAATGAATTTCCTACTGACTTTACTCTGAGTTTGCTTATACACCCCGTGCCTTCTTATTCCTATTCGCGCAATATTATCTGACTATTTATAACTTTCTCGTATACATTAGTATACTAAAGGGAAAGTTATTGCGATCGTGCGGAAATTTCGAACTCAAACTGAGTGTGAGGGATGATATTACGACTATAGAGAAGTCCAAAAAAGTAGGTCAGCCAATGCCGTCCGTCGGTCTGTCTGTCTGTCTGTCCGGGCACCGTATGGCGAAACGGTTCAACGGATTTGCTTCAAAGTTAATATATAAGGTTTTATGGGTTACATCTCGGGGCATCTTTTTAGTTTCTGCTTTATCGTTTGAAATAACGGTACCTGCCATACATTTTTTTTGGTGCAAATCCCTTATAACTATTTTGCTAGAAAACGGTTCCAAGGATTTTGGTCTTTTTTTGTATTAAGGATACATGGGATGTGACAAATCGATTAACGGTCACTTATAAAACCGCCAATATCTAGAAAACTAACAGAGTGAACTCCAAAAAATTTGACTTTGATTTTATTTTTTTAATTTTTATACTTGGATTTTTGAAATAATTTTTTTAAATTTTTTTTTTCATATAACGATTTTCTTAAATTTAAATTAAATTCGTTTTATCAAAAAAGCCTCTAACGATTTTTGATGAGTGGTAGTTTACTGCATATAGACTTTTGACGAAAGCAGCAAGGCCTATCAACGATGAAAAGTTATTTTATTTATCGATTTAATGCAAGTTTTAGTTGTTCTTGTTTTCGTCATAGAAAAGAATTTTGTGTAAATATTTTGATTGCAATTAAAAAAACAAATGTTCGGCGAAAACGATCCATATAAGACCTAAAGAACAGCTTCTCCAACCATTGTGGGTGCAAAGTCATATATTTTTCATACAAATGGAAGGGACCTTCATTTTAATGCCGATTTCGATCGGCAATTTATTTTTTGAGAAGCTTCTAATGACTATCTCTCGGATGTTTGTCAGACTTTTGAGGTCGGGCAGCGAATAAAATCGGTACGGTACACGTCAGATTTGAACCTGAGTTCCCTCGCTTAGTACCTAAATAAAACATAAGGAAAGGCTACAGTCCGCTTGGAGCGAACAGTATGATACCCTATCCCTATCCCTATATGCCCCAAAAAAAACCTTAAGAAGATGATGGATAGCATTTTATTTCATTCTATAAAATTTAGAAAAAAAAAAAACATTTTTTGAAAAAACGCCCCCAAAAAGTGGGCGTGGCCAAAAACTTTGTATGGGCGATATATTGGAAAAAATATTGGCTAAATATCTTGTTAAACATTTTTTTTCGGTTTCTATGAAAATTATCGAAGAAAACAGCATTTTAGTGAAAAACGCCCACAAAAAGTAGGCGTGGCAAAAAACTTTATATGACAAACTTATAAAGGAGGGCAGTGCCTACATATCTTGTGAAGGTTATAACCCTCTATCTGTCCATCTGTAGCTTTAAATCGGTTTTTTCTAAATTGTGGGCGTGGCAGTGGGCGTATTCAAAAAAATTTTACACTTAACCATTTCGGAGCCCTAGGGAGTATGTGATCCAAATTTCAGCTTTCTAGCTTGAATTTAAAGGCCTAAAAATTGCGTACGGACGGACGGACGGACGGACGGACGGACGGACGGACGGACGGACGGACGGACATTGCTAGATAGTCTTAGGATTTGGTCCTGATCATAAATATATATACTTTTATGGGTCTACGACGAATATTAAGGGGTGTTACAAACTATGTGTCAAAATTAATATACCCTTAGGATAGGGTATAAAAATAAATATGTACCCGTCTTAGGTATTTATTATTTATAAACAATCGAGTGAAGCTAGTAATTTCATAAAGCAATTGGTACTATATTGCATCTCCCAAGCCAATGGCGACTAATAACGCTTTGTCACACTGAGAATGAGCAAGCGCTTGATAGATCGATAAAAATTTTCACGATTTCCCAAAAATCCCAAATATATGACTATAGACGAAAACATCCCGTCAATGTTGAAAATATTTATGTCGCCTTCCTCCCAAAATGAAAACGACCTCCAGATGAACATTCAAACTTCATTCAAACACCCACCGCATTCGAAGGCATTTCTCAAGAACACTGTCAATTAATGTTCACCAGAATTTGATGTTCTTCTCCGAGGGTGGTCGATGTCGGTTAGAAGATTGAAATAACTTTGTCCAGTTAGCGGCATCTAAGATCTTGTTGATACACAAGATGCCACCGTCACTACACAACGACGCCGCTATAAACGGAATACGGTACAAGTTCTCACATATAACTTTTCAATGCGAAGTTATTTCAATTTTCTTTTCAATTATCTTCATCATTTCTGTATCCTGTTTCCTAGTTTCCTTTTGCTTTTAATTTCTTTTTTTTTGTCGTGTAATGTCGAAACTTTCCCTCTCGAAATTTTACCCAAGCAAGAGAGGCTGTCAATTAAGAAACTCATTGCGAAACTTTATGAGGAACCATATAAACCCAGGCTCTATGGTCGACTACTGTAAACCTCTAAGACCTCTCTAACCAATAAAAAGAATAGAAAGCAAAGCAAAAAAAAAAAAAACAACACAACCCCTAGAAACTAGAAAGATCCATAAACAAGTATACGAGGGCCAACCGGCAGAGCAGCGCAACAACGAAAAGTTTTTGGGGTTTCTCTAAGCGAAAACATCTTCACGTAAAGCATATCTTTGGTGTATTATCAAGGACGAGTATATGCATCGCAGCATCACACTGCCATTGGCGCTGGACCCCCGATCTAAAAGAGAAACTTATGGGTTGCGGTATCAAAAGCCCTCCATAAACAGGCATATCTCTACATATAGACGATGAGATACGACTTGGGGCAACTTTATTCCCACCATTACCGACAGCACTTGTACCGCACACAACACAACTTCGATGCGAATTGGTCATGTTCCCTGTGCAAGGACTTGTAAGTAGTTTGTTGATCGGGACAAAACTTTGGAAAACTCAACGACATGATGAGGAGAACATTTTTACCCGATCTGAGTGAGGGACAAATGTTACTACTGGTACTGGTACTGGTTTTGGTTCACATTCACATTTACATTCGTGGTAATGGTATTGATGGTAGGGTCTTCTCCAGTTTGGTGGTTTCTAGGAATCGAAATGTTTTGTTTGCTATTTGTTTTTGTTTATTAGAATTGTGTATCCTTTTTGTCTCAACAATGACGACGACTACAACTACGACTTAGTTTTGGGACTTATCCCGCCCAACAGAACAAAACTAAACAATTTTAGGTAAACAAGAAATTTACTATTGACTTCGGTTTTATATTGATATTTTCGAGGGACGAGGTTGCAAACAAATAATGTCCTTTTGTCTTTTGCCTGGAGCATTTCAGAAGAGTAGTTGTTTGGTTTGGGTAACCACAAGTGGATGGAAGGAAGGATTTCTTATGAAGGTGCACGCTGAACATGGGGTTTTTGTGCTTATTTTAGTGCATGATGGTTGAATGTTGAATTGGTTTTTAAAAGAGATGTATTGATTCTGGAATTAGGATTGGAGACTACCGGGTTGTGGTATTGATATGAATATGGATTGGATCGATTAAAGGAATTCAATAATTTGGTAAGCCGTTCTCCGCGAGGGATTTAGCTCTGTAGGGAACAGGGTTAAATAGATTAGTATCTTCATAAAAAAAATAAAGGTCGGGGCTTGGAGGAATACTCCAAATGTTCGCCTTAAGACAAGCGTGAATTTACTTATTCTGTAATATTTAAAAGAGTAGCGAAGTGGCATAAACTACTAAGAACAGGAGCAGTCAGTAATTGACCCCTCAAAGTTAGTAATTGCCTCACAATAAAATTCAGCTAAAACAAATTCAAAATAGTTCTCTCATTGTTTTGAAACTGACCTGCGAGATCATCCGTTAACTCTTCACAACCAACATTCATCCTTACTGATAGATAAGAAAAAGGGTTCGATGGTCAGTGAGTTCACACTCACATGCAAAGCAAAACCAACACAGGAAAATTTCACAACTGTCGTGTTATGTGTCCTACTTCAAAATTAAGCCCTTTTACAATTAATCAGATCGTTATTGAGGAGATAATTTTTTGGGGACAAGGAATATGTATGTACTTCAGTTGCAAAATAAAAGATTGACAGTTTTCTTTACAACTGTAATCTCCTGAGAAGAAACACTTAGGGCTTGGGGATTTTTATTGAGAAAAAGGTTTTATTCCTTAGAAGTTGACTCTCATAACTTTCGATTTCCGAAGTTGAGGAAACCGAAAGTAACATAGCTCTAAATTTTCTCAAGTACCCGAATTAGTGGAGGTTTGCAAAGCAAACTTGGGATTTTGTTGAATAGCACTGTTTATTTACTCGAGTTTTTGACGTTTGGCACTTGACATCAGATGTCGAAAATAAAATTAAATTGAATAGTAAAATTCAAATTGAAATATAAATAAATATAAATATATTGCGCATCTGAGCGATTGTACATGATTGTATTTGAAAGCGATATTTATTTCCCATAATGATTATGAATACACATTGAACAAGTACCTATCCCTATTTGCAATTGCGTTGAAGGAATGTTGTATAAGGAACAGCAGCGGGGATAAGTATTTACTCTCTCCCAAGTACTGTCATCAAATCCACCTTCGTTGGACAACATTGACTCTGTGTTATGATGTTTTTTCCTTAATACGTCAGTTGGAGAATAGCCGCTACTGCCGGGCATTGCAGTATCCACGGTTGAATTGGTTTACTCAATGCTTAGTAGTTCCTTTTTGGACGGACCACCACCGGTCTAAACTATACCTTGCAAATACGGTCATGTACCTGTGTTTCATTAGGATCTACCATCTTTAGCGCAACACAACACAAGCGAGTTATGTCCCAAAACCCTTTGGCGGTGTAAATGAACAAAGCGTTAATTACTCTAAAATATCCGTTTATTTAAGAAATGTGTACCCTTATAACTCAGTAGCCTATGCACATTCCAATTCATGGAATTCATTTTAGGTATAGGTATTAAGGTGCTGGTCGAAATTGCAGGCAAGTAAAGCAATAAAACTTAGATTGGAGACAGAAACTTCTTCAATATTAACAAACACTACAGAAGTAAAGACCACAAATGGAACAAATATTTAATAAAAAAAATACAAAAATCACAATTATTTGTCCAACTTTAGCTGCTTGCTCTGATGGGTGTAGTTCATTTGGGCCGCTTACATAGCTGAAAATAGATTTCTTAAAAATACTTCTAGAGTTTTGATAAATGACCAAGCTTACGTGATGCTTGTTGCTGCATCATTTACAATTTATTTCATCCAGTGGGAATGCCGAGTTTCACTTGGTTTGGATTGATTTTGCTGTCACTGGGATAGGATTTTATATACCCAACAACCTTGTCGTGAATTTCATCGTAATCAACCGAGAGTTGAAAACAGACATATTAGCTATGTGCCACCTAACACAGATATCCCTGGGACTTTATCAAAACATCATACCAGATAACTTTGGATTTGCAACTTCCAGTTCGAGAGATAAATAAAACCATTTTCCAATTCTCAAATTGAGATCAACTCTCAAGCTAGCCAAACCTCGAGCTTCCGGCAAGTTGAACAGTAGCAAATGAAACGTCCCTTACACAACCCGATGATTGCTTTACGGAAACCAAAAGTTGAAACTTGTGCACATAAGGCTTAACTAAGTCCCTTAACCATAACTAGAGCTTCATCTCAAGAACTCTTTGAACTAGGTTGAAAGACTTTTCAGTTTTTTCGTCAAGCCTCGGCGGAGAGAGGTCGTCAAGAGAGGCTGGAGTTACATCTGTTTTACGGCTTGCCGCGCCCGGTGATCAGATTCACTTGTGTGGTGCTGGTCTATATCTGGGTCATTAAACACTTTCCCCCATCAGGAATCAAACCTTCACATAGACCAGCGAATTTGTCAGGCTAGCGCTCACACTCGGTCTGAGTAGGATTTTTTTGTTACTCGATTTCAAATGACAGACCAGCATTTTTCTAAGCTCCCCAAATTGCATTGCATTTCTTTCGGGTTCTCTCTTTTTTCCCCATTAAAATCATTAGCCAACAATTCGTTGTACTGATTTGAGAAGGGGAAGAGGGAGTGAAACAGTTAACACAGGTCAAGTATTTGATACTAAATTGTTGCATTACTCGATGCGAATAGCTTGAGGTCTGGCGCTTAGCAGAGCGTAGATAAGATATAAATGCTTGGTGATAACAACCGCTTAGCCGCTCTTTAGACTCTTTGCAACTATTCTCACAACCCGATTATGTTTTAAAGCTAACAGTCCTCAGCCAAATGCAAGCCACAATGTTAAGAAAACTATTCAAGATAATGTGGCTCAATTACTAGTAACTGAAGCGCAACTAACTGCTGAGCTCAAAAAAAAATTAAGGCGTAAAGTCCTTAAAGTGCAAAGTCTTAGCATCATTAATGCATTTATAGAAATAACCTCTCTGAGTTGTTGACGAAGTGCATATTTTGATCCTTCTACGATTATTTTTTGCTCATAATTATAGCCAGACCAAAGTCAATCTGCTTTTATCAGCTTTCATACTTGTGCCCACTTATTTAACGGATCTTCCGACAAAAACTAAGGGTCTAATAACCGCTGTCTGGCACATCATCTTGCACTCCTTCATCTGCCCAAATTAACTCCTCACTCACAAGGACTTAATTCAGCAAAATATAATGCTTTTCTCCTCCATCAGGAGGACGACCCGTCCACCAAACTCATCCATACATCCACCTCCGACATAGATTAGCATGTTTTGGAAATAAAACCATTAACGCTTCCATTTTTTGTCTTTCGTCCACAAAGGTACTCATTCTGTTGTCACCTTCCTGTCATGTTTGATTAATGTCACTTCCTTTAATCTCCCTCTTGTTCTAATCATTCATTTTTTAACTATTTCTCAACGGCAAATAAAGCCTCCGGCAAACCACTTCCAAAGAAGTCACCAAATAGGTACAAAAAAAGGGAGGAATAAAAGCTCGACACACAAGAAGGACACGGAAAACGAAACAAACAAAACCAGTGCAATTTTCCGGGAGGAATACAGGACAATTAAAAATTCGTTTGATACTTGGTGTTGGTACATCGAGCAGGATGCACTGAATAAAAAGGGGAAAGCAGTTTCCCATTCCAAAAGCGAAACGTCACTCGGTAACACATTATCACATCAAAAAGTGAGGTGAGGCTCAACTGTGTAGTCGGTGCGACGAGGACTACTACAATGGTGTTGATGTTGTGTGATGGAACTGTGAACACGTGTACACTCTTGGAGATTTGCCATCATCAACATCATCGTCGTCGGCGTCGTCATTTTCTTCTTCATCTTCTTTCTATTCACTTGCTTGGGGAGGACTACTCAAACCAAAAAAATAACCAACCCCATTGCACTCGGCCTCAAGGATCGCAATTCAAAAACTTCATTTAATTAAAGTCTTATGTGGAGTTAGTCTTTTCCTTTGTGTGTGCTCTTTTTACGCTCTCACCTTCATCGTCATCATCCTCGACACAACCACCATCATTTTACCTCTTTCATTGCTGTCCTTGCTTTTATTGCGAGGGCTGAATGCTTAGTTAAAGGAAAATATGTTTCAAGTATATGTGCGTCGTCGTTGGCTTGTTATCATCTCGTCCACAGTGTAGGTACGGCAGTGTGCTTACGAGTTGAGCCCTGAATGATTTTGACACTGCATTCCGGGCTGGCCGGGTCCACCAAACCGATGCAAAGCATCTCTGTGTGTTGCTATGGATACTTTGGCATCGAGGCGAGATGACAACAAGTCACTTAGTTAGGCATACGGAGGTCAGAGACTGTGTGCTTAGTCTGTAGCCTCTGAAGAGCAAATGAAGCACTGGAGATTTGAACCGGGCGACCACCACCTACAGGACTTGCATCCGGTGTATATGTAAAATCAACAAACTTGGAATTTAATTCTTCGTCCTTTGTTTTATTGGAATCTTTTTTTTCTCTTCTTTTGTTTTCTTCCGAGATGGAGGAATTCTAGTATTCAACCACAAGGACTCTTTCAAGTGGCGAGACACAATACCTTGTGGTTGGGGTATTTTAAAACTCAATAAGCGTATTAAGGATTATGGGATTTTGATACGGTTCGATTTGCCCTCAAGCTCATATTCACCTGTACAAATACAATTAAGTTGTATGGCACTTCAGTGTCGCTTGTAGGGTGTTCTTGAAGACATTTTAGAGATTTGTTTAATACTAGTTGTTGTTTGCAATGGCAGAATGAGGTCACTATTCCGATTGTGTGGGTATTTGAAGGAAATTTAAAAATATTCTTTACGACAATTGATACGAACTGTAGGTTGATAAGATACGTAAAAGGAGACTTTAATGATTGTGAAGGTAAATCTGATTGCACAGCTTATTAAGTCTAAAATTGAAATAAGTCATCAAGTAGATTAAACAAAACTAAGTTTAGTCGTCATGTCCTGAATTATTTACTCAAAAGACGTATGGTTGCCGCGCATATTTGTGATCATTGAACCCATCAACGCAAACGGGAAGAAATACTTAGCGCTAAAGAGAGTCACTGCTCCAGATGAATAGAGCAAGGCTGAAATTGTTTGTGTTCCCAATTGTTAGAGACGGACTACTTCAAAAGGGAAGCTTCGAGTTGTTACCTGGATTTAACATTCTTTTCTTGTGAAATAAACAAAAGTAGGTCGAAAAACGTCCAAAGCTATCTGAGTCACTACCTGCTTACGTGCTTCGAAAACGGAGGTTTGGTTTTCCTTGTCGTTTCGAACGGGGGGCCTGGGAATCGAAGATCCTCTTAGGTAGAGCATTATTGTGCAATCTAAATGGCCGATCCAATATCTTATCATTTCTGCCTTATTCCTATCAAAGTACGTATTTTCTTCTAGATGGTACCCTACTGTGCTGTAAAAAAAGCATCCTATGATGAGAAGATTGCTCTTGATTTGCATATATAGCTATTGTACAGGTAATCAGCAGCTTTTGCTATGATATTGTCGAATTTATTTCTCAGGGTTGTGACACCGTCAATAGGATGGACTAGGATCGAATTCACATCCATAACAGTTCGCTAATTCTTACCACTCCTGAACTCAATACCCGTTTATAGCTATCATATGTTTCAGAACAATTTTCGGTAGGCGTTCTAATTCATTTCCATATCTTTCATTACATAGTTAAAGTATAGCCCCAAAGGTGAGTGTTTTTTGTTGGATAGTCTAAATATTCGCTTTATACAGAATCGTTGCAACTTTTTACACTATGTTTGAGCTAGTATAGCCCCAAGCTTATGCAACGTTGAATGGAATAGTTTGGCCAGTCGATCGGATGTATTTTTGTTTGGAACTAACGGGTGATCAATTTCGAGGTTCCCTACTTTTAAAAAAAAAAAACACAGAAAATTCAAATTTAATGGAGAATGTTTATTATCATTTGAAAGAACATTCTTTGGCATTTATTTTTTGAAGATTATGTCTATCAAATGTTGGCCGTTGCTACGTCGCAGATGGTCCATCCGTTGAGTCCAATCTTCGATCACTCGTTCGAGCATTTCGACTGGTAACTGGCGAATGACACGCGTGATGTTTTCCTCCAAGGCCTGAATCGAAGCGGGTTTGTCGGCATAAGCTTTTGAATTTACATATCCCCACAGGAAAAAGTCTAACGGTGTGATATCACACGATCTTGGTGGCCAATCGACCGGCCCAAAACGTGAAATTATGTGCTCACCGAAATGTTCTTTCAATAAGTCCATGTGTCGCCGAGATCACGAGTTTCAATTTCAGGCATCAAATAGTCGGTTATCATGGCACGATAACGGTCGCCATTGACGGTTACGTTCGCACCGGCATAATTTTTAAAGAAATATGGACCGATGATTCCACCGGCCCTCAAACCACACCAAACCGTTGTTTTTTCTGGATGAAGTGGCAGTTCTTCAATCTCTTCAGGTTGCTCTTCGTCCCAAATGCGGCAATTTTGTTTGTTTACATACCCATTGAGCCAGAAATGGGCCTCATCGCTAAACAACATTTGCCTCGAAACGTCGGATCTTCTTGGAACTTTTCATAGAGCGAGGCGATGTCGCTTGGGAAGGTCGAGCGGCTTCAGTTGTTGCACAAGCTGTAATTTGTACGCTTTCAATTTAAGATCTTGACGTAAAATGCGCCAAGTCGTTCCATACGTCAGTCCGAGTTGCTGCGAACGGCGCCGAATCGACTCTCTACGGTCTTCGTGTACACTCTCAGCTACGGCCGCTATATTTTCTTCACAGCGTGCTGGACGTGGTCTATTCGGTCGAATATTATCCAATAATGAATGCTGGGTCTCAAAATGGGTGATGGTGTTGCGAATAGTACGCTCAGTAGGCCGATTATGTTGACCATAAGTTGAGCGAAGTGCACGAAACACATTCCTCACAGAACGTGAATTTTCATAATAAAGTTGAACAATTTGTAAACGTTGTTCACGCGTAAGTCTTTCCATTATGAAATGCCAAACAATACTAAACAAAAATAACATGACAGCATGACACGACTCACACGTGATCTGTCAAAAAAGGCTAGGAAAAAGTATCTCTACTTGGATCACCCGTTATGACTTACATATTTGGTTTTGATACAAGTACTCCAGACTGAGTTGACATTTTGCTGATTAAGGTAAAATGCAGTGTAAAGAGTTTCACACACATCGTCGTTGGGAAATCGTCTGCAGCTTTATGTTTTCCTATGATATTAATCAGTTAACTGCTGAATAGCTTGTTATATAGTGCCTCACGCGGTAATGAATTACTTTCCTACGAACATGGAATTTTAGCCAAATAAAACTAAATTCCGGATTGGAACATTTACCATATTGAGGTAAAAGTTGGTAAGCTACATTACTACGTATAAAAACGGCGATACCACGTTAGGAAAAGAATAATGACACTAAGTTATACCTAGGCAGACCAAACTCCGTCAAATCGGAATCAATGCTGACCTGTGTTTCATAAAGCGCCAAAACTGCTGGTTTTTTTAGATACTTAAATGGGACATAACTCCCAAAAGTGAAAGTTGGGACTTATGTCGCTGAGCCTACGAACATGATTTAAAGTTTTTTAGGCTTTTGTGTAAAGATTTGTGCAATGACCAGGATCTGCCGTCGAATACTCCTCTCAAAATTTCTCTTGAAATTTATGCGGTATGTTTATATTTTGAATCCATTTCGTAAGCCTTGTAAAAATTAACGCAACAAACAGTTTGGATGCAGTGTACAGAAAAGAGATCCCTCTATAGTTAATAAGATTTGTATATTCTCCATTCTTGTGAAGCGGAAATATTATAGCTAGTTTAAGACTTGCTGGAATATTTTCACTTTCAAACAATCGATCAAACTCATTTGTAAGGGCTTGTGCAAATTCGGGGGTACATTTTTTTATAAAATTTGAAAGGAATTCCGTCTTTTCCCGGGGGATTTGTTATTTTTTGCATTTTTGATGATCCTAAGTGTTTCTGCAAGGTCGAATGGTTAATCATGATAATCATCAATTAAACGAAGTTCTGCAGACTAAATAGACATCTATATAATGAATGAACTTCGTACCCGACCCGTCTAAAGCTACTTCAGAATTTCCCCAAGGTTCTGGGTCCTCTAATTTTCGTTCAAGCGACTAATAACGTTGACAACGTCTTCCAAATCTTAAAATTGTCTGTGAATGCGGACGATATGATATTTTAGATTTTTGGTATATAACAAAACCCACACACTCGTTGTCTTTCCAAAATGTTTAAATAATTTTGCAGCATCGTGGCACAACTCGAGCTTAATATTGCCAAGCGATCACATTTTCTTATAAGCGTACTCCACTTCCCTTAGATGTTACTTCAATAATGAAGTACCCGTTCCGCCTAATGTGTACCTCCGTAGAAAAATGTCATACAATTTTTTGGAAATTTGCGATAATTAGTATGCAATAACTACGAGCAAAAGTGTGATCTGGTGTTACTAAGCTAATTGCAATTTGACAAGTAATTTTGGTTGATTTATTCAAAAAATACTCATGTCGATAGAAAGCTCAGATGAGAAAAAAGTGGTACACTTGTGGGGTCTACCGTCACCCTAACTCGTAGTTTATGTAAAATTTTCCGCTTTAAGATATAAATTCTGGAAACTTACTTAACTTACTTACTTACTTACTTACTTACTAACTTTAAATCTATATACATATCAACAAAACCCGCTTAACAGAAATGTAACAGATTTACATGTTTCTAGCGTCTTTTTTAAATTTTTAAATTTTTAAATTTTTTTTAAATTTTTCTCAAACCCTACCCGCCATACAAATGATTTTCTTACTTGACATAATTGACTATCTTTGCTGAACATAAGAATTCTAACTCAGCCATTTTTAGTCGAGCAATCCTTTTACATTTTAGTTTGATTAAAATCAAACAACAACAGATATATTGCCATCAAGCAAAAACTATACCGCGCCACCAAAATGCAATCCCATTTATTTCTTAATATTAAAACACAAAACCCCCTCATATATCAATATTATTCAATTATATGATAATCACCGACATTAAAAATTAAATAACAAACAAACATGCAATTTCCATTAAAACTCAACCACATACACAGCCAGAAGCAGAGGAGCTGCGAGTCCTGCCTGACTACTACCGCACACACACACACATACACTTCGATATAAAATATTATTTTTTTCATAAATTAACCAACCACACTTCAAATCAAGTACCAGACCATGCATCATGCCCTGATGAAACCATAACCTCAACAATGAACATCATTCTGTACTTCAGCGCTCGTAGTTCGGGGTAAATGAGGAGCTGTTCCCCCATCCACCCTCATCCTTCCGATTACAATATTTCGGTAAATAAAATGAAAAAAAAGAGAATGCCGCTCACATGCACTAGCAGCGATCCTGGCCTTCCAAAGCATCCTTTCGCTGTCATCACAAATCTCAAGATTTGTTTGTTGGCAAACAAATAAAAAAGTGTTATGCCCTTTTCTTCTTCTTCAAAGGGAACAACACAACAAGAAAACGGAATGATGACTTTGTCTGTGTTCTCGGGCTAAAGGACAACTTACAGGACAGACCTCTTTCTCGCTAAGATACGGATATATAGAGCAGTTTTCGCAGTTGTTGTTAAAAAAAAAAAAAAAATCCTTCGTAATAAGGACAACAAAATCATAAAATGAAAACAGGAGCCGCTATCATTGTGATGTCAGCTGGAGATATTTTTGCTAGAAATCATCACCATGAATCAACAGTCATCGTTTGTGGAACGTCGGTTTCAAGTCCTTGAATTATAATTTATTTCTGTTTTTTTTTCTCTTTTTTTCTTATCTCTTTTAGCTTTGCTTTGGAAAATTGAAATCATGGTTTTCGTATAGTTCATCGTCGTCGGTAGTGGTGGTGTGTTGTTTTTTTTTTTTTTGTGAGACCTCTTTGTGTATTGAAATCGAAATCACTTGTGACGTGGTGTCGTCTGAGGATGACATTTAACACTATTTCTGGAAGGCACAAATCTTTGGGGTCTACTAGGGTCAATCTATTTTCAGATCTTTTGTTTGTGGTGCTTTAGAAAGGGCAAATATATCGTAGGTACGGATTGTACTTCATAGAATGAGAAGGACTTTGAGGATTGCAGCTTGTTTTGGTTGTTAAAAATTTTATTTTTTGTTAACTTTGGGAGAAACATATCTACTCCCTTTGCCACAAGTCCAACTATAACCCTGCTTTTAGAGCATTTTAATTATGTTCTATAGGACCATTCCTGCTATAAGGAGGACTTTTTAAATTAACAGAACGAAAGCGAAAATTCTTGTATTAAGGCCATTGTTGGGTTCTCACCAATACAGATCTTCATTAGGAAGACAGCTGCTAGAAGCGCTATTAAGCTGCAACTTGAATGTACATTTAATCCGGTAGACCATGTGGGTCCTCTGAAAATACTTAAAGAAATCCCAAACATGGACATGATTTACTGCATCCCTGATATCGTTAGGGAGTACACGTTTGGAAATCTATTCCAAGTTGAAATATTATAACGTTCTAAATGTGAAATGGTATTCCGACACTAGATGCGAGAAGTCTGACCTGGTACACCGACAGATCAAAAATGGAAGCTTTCAAAGTCTCGATAACCATGAGAATGTGTCAGGTGGAAATCCATGCCATTGAGATTAGCGCTAATTTGATTTTATATATTCTCAGATAGTCAAGCAGTACTACAGGCACTATCATATAGGGTGCGCCATCTAACGTTTTTTTTTCAACTATACACGTGTGATGTGTATACGCTTGAACAACGAACAACGAACAACAACAACAACAAGGAGTGGCCGTTACAGTCAATGGCGATAGTTATCGGGCCATATTGAACGAATTTTTGTTCACAAAAATTGAAGAGGATGATATTGGCAAACATTTGATTTCAACAGGACGGCGCTACGTGCCACACAGCCGAAGCTACACTCGATGTTTTGCGCCCTGTTTCAAAAAAAAAGTTATTTGGCGGACCCTATATAACACTGTAAATTTTGTCAGAGAAAAGTAACGCTAGGAAGCCTTGCAAAACTTAACCAAAGACAATTAGGTCAAACTGGGATGGGTACCTGGCCCCCAAGTTATTGCAGGCAACGAATCTGCAGACGATTTGGCTAGAGCTGGATCAGAATCTGCGTTCTTATTACCAGAACCCTACTGCAGAGTCAATTGGGCTGCTACTTTAATAACAACTTCCTCTTAACCACTAGTGCACAAAATATATAGATAAAACATTAGGAAAGGCTACAGTCCGCGTGGGGCGAACAGCATGATACCCCATCCATATCCCTATATGCCGCAAAGAAAAAAGCGTTAAGAAGATGATGGGTAGAACTTTAATTCATTCTATACATTTTATAAAAAAAAAACAATTTTTTTTGAAAAAACGCCCCCAAAAAGTTGGCGTGGCCAACAACTTGGTATAGGAGATGTATTGGAAAAAATATTGGCTAAATATCTTGTTAAACATTTTTTTTCGGTTTCTATAAAAATGTTCGAATAAAACAGCATTTAAGTGAAAAACGCCCACAAAATGTAGGCGTGGCAAAAAACTTTATATGACAAACTTGTAAAGGTGGGCAGTACCTACATATCTTGTAAAGATTATAACACTCTATCTCTCTAACTTTAGCTTTAAAACTGTTTATTCTAAATTGTGGTTCTAAATATGACCTATCAAAACAAATTTTACACTCTACCATTTCGGGACCCTAGGGAGTATATGTTTCAAATTTCAGCATTTTATCTTTAATTTAAAGGCCTATAAATGGGCCTATAATTGGGACGGACGGACGGACATTGCTAAATAGTCTTAGGTTTTGGTCGTGATCATAAATATATATACTTTTAGGGGTCTATGACGAATATTAAGGGGTGTTACAAACTATGAGTCAAAATTAATATACTCTTAGGATGGGGAATAATTAGGATAGGGTATAAAAAGGTAGGCGCCTAATAAGATGATATTTGTTCGTAAGATCTTTTTTCGAAGATCTTTATAAATTGTGTGTTTTGCTGTAAGAAAGGGTAACTCACTTCGTAAGAAAGGGTAACTCACTTCGTAAGAAAGGGTAACTCACTTTGTTCTTTAAGGTATTACAGTTCTCCATTCAATTGTGTAGTGTCCCCTACAATTAGAATTGCAATCGGGCATGCTAAGCAACAAAATCCTTCATCCAATAAAATTTTATGGACATAGGACGTTTTTGCTTAGCACGGCAGAATAAGTCCAAAAATAGGAATGAAATAAATCCCGAAAAAGACTTGGAAAAATATTAAATTCAAATAATTTTGCACAGCAAAGAGTACCAGCGAGACCCGCTGCGGGGTAAGAGGGATGACAACTCACCATCCGCAGGCGGCAGGTACTGCTCACGCAAATTCGCTGGGTAGGTGCTTCTCGTTGGGCAGACGCCTATAATAAAATTTTGTAAAGTAATATTTCGAATGCAGTTAGTAGGCGCATGCCTTACGAAAATACCTACACCGAGCAGATCAACGAAATTGGGCAGCACCCGCCGCCTGCAGAAGTAGAGTTGAAATCCCTTATCCGCCCGCAGCAGGTTCGGTTTCCTTCACCTTACAATTTAATTTTTTTTTTGCAATTTATTACCGACCCTGCAGCCCTGTGGAACATGTTTAAATATTTTAATATTTTACTTTCTTTGCCATGTTCCCATTTTCTATGTAAAAAGTCAAATTCATATGCAAAATTTTGGGATTCATGTCAGCAAAAACAAAATCTCTTCGTTCAAAGAATGAAGCAAGAACCAATTTTGGCGATTTATTTATTTCATGTGAAAGAACACCCTACCTCCATACAAAATTTTATGAAGTTTCATTAATTTTACGTTTTACCGCGAAGATTTTTCCCGTTGATATTCATTTTGCATTTCAGAAAGTTAGTGGACCCTCAAAGTCCCAACAAAATAGACAAAATAAGTCTTTCCATGCTTCCAGCACTCCGATTTATTTGCATTGCATAAAACGCAAAATGTTGTGGAAGTCCCAGAAGCACTATACATAGAGTCTAACAATTCACATATATATTCAGTAAAACTGGTTCTGCCAAATCTTGTTCATTAACATGTTGAATACCGAAGGAACGTCTTATTTTGGAAGTGCTTTCCGAAAAAATCAGAAAATTTCGGTCTTGATGCCATCGTGACAATTTCTTTCCATTATTATGGAACGTTTTAAACCAAGCATATATGAAATAAACAAACATGATCACTTTACTGAGAAACACGAACTAAACCTGAACTGTCAAGAAATCATATCCTATTGCCTTGAAGGGTTCCAATTTTTTAATATCGCAGTGAAATTCAGTCAGCGATATACTTTTTGTTTTGAAGAATCACCATTGTAGTAGGATCTTCGACGCTAAAATCCGTTATACACATTCTCAGAACACCTAAAATAAGTCTACTTTATTTCGGCTATTATGAAGAGGCTTGTATTTTGATTGCAATGCTTTTCTATCCTTCCTATCTATCGGTAGGGATCTCCCCTTTTATGGTGTGTGGTGGTAGACTTTCTCTCAACCTTCCTGGAAACTACACTCAGTCTTATGAGGATGATGTCGCCGGTTTTTTCTGTTGGTTCAAAACTAGGCACTCTCTGCTTTCACGCTCAGAGATCTCTAGATTTGATCGAAGTTTGATGCATTAGAAATGTGGTTTTAGTGAATCGTCGGTTGTTCTCTTTACGAGATGGAGGAAAGCCAATAGTCTGAATCAACTCGTTCTTAAATGTATCACCATCCCTATCTCCGATGAAATCAAATATCTGGATGTAACCCTCGACAAAAAAAAATTATATGGTCCAAGCATGTTGAATCAAAAAACCGATAAAGTACTGCCGACCTTATGGCATTCTAGAGTCTGAAAAGAGTCATTTGGACCTATACGGTTGTTTGGTGTATCAGGCTTTTGCGAAAACGTGTTATTGCTTCTTTTGCTCAACTCCAAAGAACGGGATGTCTCGGCTGCACAGGGGCCTTCCGTAGCACGCCGGGCTCTGATTTAGATGCTTTGATGAATCTCTCCCCCCGCCCCTCCTTGATAAATATCTATAATGGAGTGTACGCTCGAAGATAGTTGGCTTTTTGTACAAAGCCCACTGGAATTTTGAAGAAATTGCTCGCGAATTATCCTTTGATCCTTGTCTTATAAATATGCTGTCCGATGCAATGACACCAGAAATCCTTCTACGACAAAACTACTATCACTATCCCTTGGATAAACATGCGCCTGTTTTCGAGGCAGAGGTTTTCGCCATCCTAATCGCTATGTGCCATATTGTAAGCAACAGGTGAAGGTTTAGAAGCATTTGCATTTGCAGTTTCAGCCAAGCTGCAATTAAAGCGTTGCTAAGCCCTCTTACCTCGTCCAAGTAAGTACTCGAAGTCAAGTTTCTCTGAATTTGGTCGGAAGGCTAAACACAGTGAATCTTGTCTGGGTCCCAGGCAACACTGGTATCCAGGGATATGAGATCTCCGATGAGCTTGCTAGGCAAGGTTCAGAAGAAATTTTCTCAGGACCCGAACCTGTGTGCGATAAGTGATAAGTACTTACGATGAGTAATAAGTGCGACTCCATTGCCTTAGTTTGTCTTCCATATTTCATGTTCTTTGAATATTGAATTAATGCTCACGTGCATTATTTTGCTAGACATTTCTTTAGCGACACTGGTCATCTCCAGTCGTGTCAACCACTTCCAGTCACATGCCCACTTGTTCAAGTTCTCTAAGTCAACCCGTGAACTTCCCACGTGATGCTGGTTGTTCTATGAACTAACCACTAACTCGCAGGACCAGTCCACACTATGCATCGCGAACAAAAAACTTCACTTCATCGAAATAACCCATTTATGAGTATCACACTATAAAACTTTTCATCGGACTTTTGCTTTTACCGCACACAGCTACCGAGGACGGCCAGGTCAGCACACTTTGACGTTAGTATGCAGGTGGTATCTAGCCTATAATAACTCTCTGGGGTAGCTTGGTTTTTTGGTTGCATCGCATATTTCACTTACATGCTCCACTTACATCAACGATATTCAAATGCAATCCAAAAGCATCAGCAGTGCCATAGAAATTGCTTTAAATGCATTTTAGCATTTTCACAAAATTACCACACAAAAGGACCTTCGGCCAAACCCGTTCAGTGTTATTTTCGTTTCTCTCTCTCTCTCTCAGCAGAATGATGATGAAAGTATTTTTACCCGCCTATGTCGTTTTTATGTCCTGCTGACGACTACCACTGGCTGAGAAATGTTCGTTGGTTTGGTTTGGAACAATTTTGGATACAAAAGCGATATAATCACTTGCTCAACTTTTGGCCTGACCTCACAGTTGGGCCAGTGTTGCTGCACCTTAGGACTAGGATTTGTGCAATGCAGTTGAGTGCAGCTGCAGTCCTTTGATCTGCATGCTGGTGATGCATTTAAATGCACTCATTTGTTCCTTAGTTACGAATTTTATCAACGTAATTGCAATGCGTAGCTAGATGGATTTGTAGTCTTTTTTTTTGGAATAGGTATAAAGCGGACTAGTCCGGCTTGAACTGACACAGTCGAATGTGACTGCCATGTTGTTGGTCAGACATTCTCGAACGATAAACCTTGACTGTTCGAATTGTTTTTGCAGACTTTGGTTGATGATGTGAGCGCTGGAAATACAGTATGCGCCACAGGGGGAGTACTGTATTTAGTTTTTCGATGAATGTTTTTCTCCATACCTCATCAATACAAACTGTGAATATGTGTGGATTGTGCACGAAATGTCACGTCTCGAGACTTTTGCTTTGACAGGAACGCTCTAGTGTCATATAGAAATGTTCTTAAAAGACTCTTGGCACTAAAACAGATCTTCCAAGCTTCCTATGAGACTTAACGTCTACTTACTATAAGAATTCCAATTCATTTCCCCAAACCCCAAAGCATATTGTTTTCAAAATTTAAATATGTTGCCACAGTTTTTCAATGCTACAGTCTTGTAAGTCAGCTAATGCTGAATATGGAGCAGGAGATCATTAAACAAAATGTTTCAATAAAGTAGGCCCATTGATATCCCTAGGTTTTTCCTGATGCAACTGTCAATTCACTCACAGGAACGTTAGTCCTGGTCATCTGGCATGTTTCTCGATCAAAATCTTCTATCATGAAGATTCTATCTTCTATCTTCTTGTCCGAATTAGGTTTTAAGACCTTGTGTCCCTATGATCAGATCCATCGTTAATACGCCTTTACTTCTTATATTTTCGAGGAATATTTTCTTAAGTGCTCAGTATACCCATTTTATGATCACTTCAGAGGTTTGTAGCTGAATCTTCTCATCTCTCGCCAGTGCATTCGCTCAAGTCCAAATGCACTGGCGAAACAGAGGTTAAATGAATTCTGCATGCAAAATGCATTATAACGGGTGATCCAAGTAGAGATACTTTTTCCAATAGCCTTTTTTGACAGATCACGTATGAGTCGTGTCATGCTGTCATGTTATTTTTGTTTAGTATTGTTTGGCATTTCATAATGGAAAGACTTACGCGTGAACAACGTTTACAAATTGTTCAACTTTATTATGAAAATTCACGTTCTGTGAGGAATGTGTTTCGTGCACTTCGCTCAACTTATGGTCAACATAATCGGCCTACTGAGCGTACTATTCGCAACACCATCACCCATTTTGAGACCCAGCATTCATTATTGGATAATATTCGACCGAATAGACCACGTCCAGCACGCTGTGAAGAAAATATAGCGGCCGTAGCTGGGGGTGTACACGAAGACCGTAGAGAGTCGATTCGGCGCCGTTCGCAGCAACTCGGACTGACGTATGGAATGACTTGGCGCATTTTACGCCAAGATCTTAAATTGAAAGCGTACAAAATACAGCTTGTGCAACAACTGAAGCCGCTCAACCTTCCCAAGAGCTCTTGAAAAGTTTCAAGAAGATCCGACGTTTTCGAGGCAAATTTTGTTTAGCGATGAGGCCCATTTCTGGCTCAATGGGTATGGAAACAAACAAAATTGCCGCATTTGGGACGAAGAGCAACCTGAAGAGATTGAAGAACTGCCACTTCATCCAGAAAAAACAACGTTTTGGTGTGGTTTGTGGGCCGGTGCAATCATCGGGTCATATTTCTTTAAAAATTATGCCGGTGCGAACGTAACCGTCAATGGCGACCGACTATTTGATGCCTGAAATTGAAGCTCGTGATCTCGGCGACATTTGGTTTCAGCAAGACGGCGCCACTTCCCACACATCGCATCAATCAATGGACTTATTGAGAGAACATTTCGGTGAGCACATAATTTCACGTTTTGGGCCGGTCGATTGGCCACCAAGATCGTGTGATATCACACCGTTAGACTTTTTCCTGTGGGGATATGTAAAGTCAAAAGCTTGTGCCGACAAACCCGCTTCGATTCAGGCCTTGGAGGAAAACATCACGCGTGTCATTCGCCAGTTACCAGTCGAAATGCTCGAACGAGTGATCGAAAATTGGACTCAACGGATGGACCATCTGCGACGTAGCAACGGCCAACATTTGATAGACATAATCTTCAAAAAATAAATTCCAAAGAATGTTCTTTCAAATGATAATAAACATTCTCCATTAAATTTGAATTTTCTGTGTTTTTTTCTTTAAAAAAGTAGGGAACCTCGAAATGGATCACCCTTTATATAGCGGACTAGTCCGGCTTGAACTGACACATTCGAATGTGACTGTCATGTTGTTGGTCAGACATTCTCGAACGATAAACCTTGACTGTTCGAATTGTTTTTGCAGACTTTGGTTGATGATGTGAGCGCTGGAAATACAGTGACACATTAATATATACTTAGCTGTAAAGGTATTGGACGAATCTTCATCAATATAAACCGTGAATGACTGTGGATTATGTTGGAAATGCCGCGCTTGGAGGCCTTTGCTTTGACAGAAACAAGGTGTCTGCTCTAGTGTCATATAGAAATGTTGAAAAAAGGGCACTAGATTCCCATAAGATTTCACGTCAACTTACTATAAAAATTCGAAACAACTTCCCCAGAGCTTGTTGTTTTTAGAACTTGAAAATGCTGCAGTGTTCTTGTATGTCCGCTATGGAGCAGGAAATGCTCATACAAAACGTTTAACTGAAAAGGCCCATTGCAACTAAAAATTCACTCACAGGAACGGCCCTAGGAATGGCTTTGCAGGGAGTCCTAGTCGTCTGGCATGCTTCTTGATCAAAATCTTCTCACTATCTTTTTGTCCCAATTAGGTTTTAAGACGTTGTGTCCCACTGATTAGCTCCATCGTCAACACGCCTTTTGTTTTTATATTTCCGAGGAATACTTTCTTGAGTTGACTGCGTGTTATGATCACGCCAGAGAATTATAGCATCTTCTCATCACTCTCAGGTCAAGTACCAAACAGAGGCAAAATCAATTCAGCATGCAAAATCCATTTATCATTGTGCGACAGTCCAGAGGTAGTTAAGTCTAATTCATCCCCGACAACATGAATTCTGGCTCGTGAGTCCCCAGAACCTTTTGAGAAGGACCTTCAGGGTTGGTCAAGCTGCATTTATACAACGCTACATCCATATAATCCAGAGGTTTAACGTGGCTGATATTAGTAGGGTTACTACATTTAGAGCTTCTTTAAATTGCTGCTAAGGAGGCATTCTCCTTTAAATAATTGGGCTATAGGGGCTGGTCACCCTCCATCCAAGAAAGGCCTATTTTGAATTCTCTGCCTAGCAAAACTATCTTCATCAATTAATGAATCTAATGAGGTCTCTCGTCCTTAGAGGCTTTGGAGCGCTTTTCTCAGTAAATAGTGCTTGTCATAAAGGGCAGGTCCAAAGAGGAGATGTCACTTAAGACTGCCGGTATTGCAAAAGAATTGAAAGTTAAACACCACCATTTGATCGACTTTAGTAATGTTTTTCAATGCAAGTAGGCCTGCCGAAACTTTTTGGAGGTTGAAGCGGCGAACTTCCCTGAGGGACCAGTGGGGCACGTAAGAAAGTTTTGATGCATTATTCCTCATCATAACCTCGTCTTCAAGGTGTAGTCGAATTTTATCTCCAACCCTGCAGTTTCTCTGAAAGCCATTACCATTAGTAAGGAATCATTGGCTTTTCGCAAGGTTTCCAATGATGCAGTTTTCCGTAAACCGGGATTAGGGTCAATTCTTTACTATGGATGACGGGCCTCGGCTATTTACTGCAATTGCTATAGTTCCTCCATTTTCTCGGAAACCAGTCTATTACATTTTTTCCCCCGATGACATATTTAAATAGAGCTGAAGTCGCCTGAGATATAGCTAGCTACTTGGCTTGGTTTGCTCCACGGTAATATGTTTTCCTAGTTACTGCTCTTTTAGCCGCCATACTTTTAATTGAGTTTGCTTTAGTTAGGTGTCTTATCACGCGAGTTACATAATTAATATTCGTCGTAGACCCCTCAACGTTTATACATATATTTATGACCATCATCATAGGCTAAGTTGGTTTAACAATCTCCTTCAGTCCATATCAACTTTTGAGGCCGTTAAATAGGGTCCCAAAATTAAGTGTACAATTTCTTAACTCTTGTGAATGGACACGGCTTGCTATGAAAAGGCAGTACTCACTGGAAACCTGGTCCATTGAGACTGTCTTTACCATTGGCCACCTTCTCACGGTTGTACAAAAATCCTAAATTTTTTAGGCACTCTCTTGTTGGTTCTTTATCGAAAAAGCTTGTGTACTTAAGCCTGAACAAAAACGTTTAAAGAAACACAATGCCGGATCCTAAATAATCTTCAAAAAAGGTGCAATTAGCAAGAACAGGGATGTTAGGTCCTTAAGTATATACCCCAGGAGCAACTCCATGGAAGAATTTCCTTTTGAGATGGCAGAACTGGAGAGAACCTCCAAATAGAGATCGCCTCTGTGCTTGCTAAAAAAGTAAATTATGATTATACCCTATCCTAAGGGTATATTCATTTTGACACATAGTTTGTAACACCTCTTAATATTCGCCATAGATCCATAAAAGTATATATATTTATGATCAGGACCAAATCCTAAGACTATTTAGCAATGTCCGTCCGTACGCAATTTTTAGGCCTTTAAAATTAAGCTAGGAAGCTGAAATTTGGACCACATATTACCTAGGGCTCCGAAATGGTTAAGTATACACATTTTTTGAATACGCCTACTGCCACGCCCACAATTTAGAAAAAACCGTTTTAAAGCTAAAGTTAGAGAGATAGAGTGTTACAACCTTCACAAGATATGTAGGCACTACCCTCCTTTATAAGTTTGTCATACAAAGTTTTTTGCCACGCCTACTTTTTGTGGGTAAATTTTGTGTTAAAATGCTGTTTTCTTCGAAAATGTTCATAGAAAGCGGAAAAAATGTTTAACAAGATATTTAGCCAATATTTTTTCCAACATATCGTCCATACAAAGTTTTTGGCCACGCCCACTTTTTGGGGGTGTTTTTTCAAAAAATATTTTTTTTTATAAATTAATAAAATGAAATAAAATGCTATCCATCATCTTCGTAATGCTTTTTTCCTTGGGGCATATAGGGATGGATATGGATAGGGTATCGTACTGTTCGCCCCCAGCGGACTGTAGCCTTTCCTTATGTTTACCATTATTGTTGTTTGCCCATAAGTGCCAATTGAAGCCTTTCCTCACTTAATTTCTTTTAAATAATCAATTTTCTAAAGCTCCTATCCCTGTCAACCACACTGTCCTGCTCATCATGCAAAACCATTTTTCTCTACACATGACTTAGAAACGTTGCCGTAACAAACAATTCTTTTTTTTTTACTTCAACTCTACTGGCGCTTGGACAAATCATCTCAATTTACCCCTTCCAGTGTGCATAGACCCAACTCATCCCTATATCCTATTGTTATGCATTTCATCCGAAATGCACACACACACAAGCACGCATCTGGATAACCATTCAAGCACGCAATGCTCCCCGAACGAATAGAACATAAATCTAATTGAGATTCATTCAGTGTGAGACACAACAACCAGTGTCGGTTTGGTTTAAACCAGGACGTTCCTCGTCGTCGGCGTGTTGTTGATATCAGCTACTACTGTACATTATAACCGGGCTATTGTTGTTGTTGTTATAGATTGTGGTGGCGGTGGTCAAAGCTTGAAATTTTTTTGCATGTTCCATCTTCTGTTGGCTTCGTCATCATCATCATCGTCGTCGTCGTCGTCGTCGTGGTAGTAGTCCTGATCGGCTTGGATATATAGAGAAGAGGAACTAAATTAAATGGGCCTCCGGGCATTTGTTCTCAGCTACGGGTGTGTGGAGGGTGGCAAGGGGTGAACATGTATACGCGTGTAAATTGCAGTACTTTGTTCTCCTTTTAACATAGAAATTGGCCTGGCCTTAAGTTTAACTCTTTGTATATCGCCATCGGGTGTGGTGGTGGTGACTCTGACTACGCACCACACATCCATTAATGTGAACCTACAACTTGTTCTACTAATGGTATGCATTAGTCCGGCCTAGGCCATGGCCATGGCAACTATATGGACAAAACCGACAAAACACCAGGACCAGAAAGCAGCAAATATCAGGATTCACGCGTCCTGATGATAGAAGACAGCACAATTTGCCTTTCAGCTATAAATTTACAAATTTTCAGAGTGAATTGGCGACCGCTTTCTCGTATCCTATAGAAATGCATTGATACCAACGATGAATGGAGGCAACATCCTGGAAAATAATTATGTAGCCATTTTCGGAGAAAAGGAGATTGCAGGGATATGTGAAAGATTTTACCGACAATAAGTGCAAAGCAGTGTTTCAATTGGCAAAAAGCTCCAGATGTATCTGTGGTATTTGTGGTTGCTGGAGGATATTTTGGGATTAAAATTAATAGATGAAGAAATGAGAAGATTGGTCAGTGCTGTGAAAACTGTGCGTGCTACAGCAAAAGGATGTTAACAGGCTGCAAACACTTTGAAATGCTGTGGGAATTGCTTAAGGACTGCAAATGATAGTGAGGGAGAGTTTCATAAATGTTTGTTTAGCTCGGACATAAATCAAAACTTATTAGAGCTTTTTTTTTACCCTAAAAGTTTGCAAAAGCTTTCGATGCCATAACAAGGTTTTCTAATACATAAGCTTCGGAGAAAATCCTTTCTGTAAATTATTGCTTTTAAACTTTCATCGAAAAGCTGTCACCCTAAAATACGAACAAAGCATTTTTTTGGGGGATGTTTTCGCTGAAGTTGTGCTTCTCAAAGCAAAAGTTCTTTTTTGCGATGTGAAATAAAATAAATAAAAATTTAAAAAGGATTTTTCGCCAAAGTTTTGATTAAACCAGAAGTTTAAGAGCTTTTCATTGAAAGTTTTCACCTATGGGTCTGTGTTTTGTTCAAGGATATACAAGCTAGTAACAAAGTTATCCGATAGAGTTATGGTTAAGGGAAAAAAGGTTCTGAAAATAGATTTATGAGAAATATTGTTTCTAGTAGCAATAAGCAAAACCTAATAGCTACACATTTTCACTGTTGCAATAACTGTTATACAGAAAGGTTTTCCAGTACAAATTTGGCTTAGCTTTATTGGTCTAATTCAAGTGATTTATACCAGAATCAGTTCTCTACATCTGTTTCAATAGAGAGAAGTTAGTTTCATATTTTAGTTCCAAAACTGACAGAATTTTTAAATTTCAGTCAAATAATCGTTAAAACCACATTTAAATAAAAATTAAATTATTTTCAATCCCCTTTCCTCAGAGTGTATACTTATTTCAGGAGTCTTAAGGGTAGACTAATATTGTTAGAATTGTAGAATAGTATGAAATGTTGGTATTTTTCTTTTTTTAATTTTCTATAAATGACTTTTATTTCAATTTAGGTAATTTACAAACAATTGATTTTCTATGTCCTATTTTTGCATGACTTATGGCTGTCTACCAGATTAACAATTATGTGTATAACAATATATAGATTTTGTGTCAATAATATGTGTAAGCACGATTTTCGGCAACATTTTTCCATCCATTGACATCACCTTGACAATATAGTCAAAATGTAGTTTCAGGGTCTCTAAAAATATAGGAGGCATTAAAGTTTTCTAATACAGCATATATTTTAGTGTACTACAAGGTAATTGAACTATTCGCTTTAAAAAATATCGAATGAATATCTCTACCGCTGGGAGAGAATAGCATTCCCAAACCTGAGCTCTATATAGAAGTATTGACGCATCGGTTGCGCGAAACAGTTTATACTTTCAACTATGCAACACATAATTATCAGAACTCCAAGGTAATCATGATCATAATCACAATTTCGCCGCAATACGTCCACCTTTCGCATCTTCGAATATCTGCCGCCTTTATTTCTGAGTATCGTTGGCTTTGGCCTGTTCATCTGACTTGAACATACAATTTGTTATGTCAGCAAGGAAGACAATGTGTAGGTATATAAAACAAGACGGCTCCTCTAAACCCTGGCGTTCAGAAAGATCTTACATAACTAGATGTTTGTAGGAAATTGGGAACATTTAAATTCTTTGATTTAAAAGTCAATAAAAAGAAAAACTTTTATACAAACACTTTTAGCACTTTCATTATAATCCATTCACAACTACCAGCAACGATCGCTTACATAATTATTGGCTTATCATCCAAGGGAACAAGCTTCGGTAAAAGTCTCTGATTTTTTTGATGAACAGAAACCAGTTGGATCAATCTGACTATTTAAGCTTGCTGCTATTGCGCGTTGAAAGTTTTGTGGTAGTGTCTGAATAGACCTTTTATGGCAAAGAAAACGGTGCCAGATAATGGATATACAATAAAAAATGCAGTGACCCGTGTGTACGGTCACCGCAAACTAAGCAATCATTGCGCTTTCAATAAATTTTACAATACATACTTTCTTCACGTAACCATATAATCTGTCTCCACGATTCAAAATTGTCGCTATTGAATGGCTGGACAAAATTGATAATGCTTGGGTTCATTTTCAGGTTATTCAAGACCTCAACATACATAAATCCGCTGGTCAAGATGGTATTTCCCCCATTGTCCTGAAGAGGTGTTCTTCCCGCTGGTAAGGCAAGGCCTTGGAAGTGCTGGTCATAGAAACGCTGATAAATCGTCAATATATACAATGTGGTGGTGAAAGTAAGGTCGCTGCGCTTGATATTTGAAAGGCATTTGACAGAGTTTGGCATCGGGCTCTTTTATCGAAAATGGAAGTCGTTTTGGACGGTTTCAAGTATGCAACCCACTAAATAAATGCTGGTGTCCCTCAAGGCTCCATTTTGTCTACGACTCTGTCTCTCATTTATATCAATGATCTCCTGTCTGTTACTTCCAATCCAATCCATTTCTTCGCTGCTGACAGTAACCTTAGCTTCAAATATTCGTTTTCGGATTTAAGTCCCTCATCTTCGAGCGTGGAGCTGGCACATCAACGTATGTTAAGCTGAATAAATTCTGACCTTGACAACATTCGTGAGTGGGGTTAAACCAATGGAGTAGAATTTAATGTTTCCAAAATAAAATGCTGTCTGTTGTCATTGAAGCGAAACCCTAATTTTCTGCCATTATCCACGAATGGCACTTGCATTGCTGAAACTGAAAGCCTTTCCATCCTCGGTATGTGCGTTAATGACAAACTGCGTTGGAATGACCACATATTCGAGGTCGCCAAGAACGCTGCGAAATGTCTAGGTTTTCTCAAGCGTTGCAAGAAATATTCCACCCCTTCAAAGGTTTTATAAGTATATAGCTGGCGATATTGAAGTTTCCTCGAAAGACTGTTTTTATTAACAGAAAGGAGCAATCGATATAGACAAGCATTTCCTTCGAGTGGAAAAAAATAAAACACCAAGTAGTTTCGAATCAAGGCACTTTTGGACTCTTTCAATTCAGTACTTCGCTAAGATGTTAGATGGTGATGTGTCGAAAGTGAATAAATAAACAAATTAAAATATCTGAGATATATTTGTGAAGAGTACTCCTGCGATGTTTTGAACAATGAATCGATGAAACTGCTAAATTAAAGCTACATTTTGAAACAAAGCACAAGTAATATAAAGATAAGCTCGTAAAATTTTTTAACATAAAACCAGTTCCAGAGGAATCAGAAATTTCTGAGGCCATGTGAAATAGTAATAGATCGGAAAAACGTGTAGGTATTTACACGGCTGGTGCAAGAGCAATGTCCTACATCAAGAGGCATTGGTGGCAAAACGAATAAAAATAGAATTAAAATTATTCTCGATGAAGTGACAAAACCTTTTATAAAATTTTGTAATGATATTGACAGCATCCACAATCATCTATTACTCCATACTAAAGTTCGTTGGCTATCGCGAGGAAAATTTCTTAAGCGAACGATGGATTCTCCACCATTTTCAACACTAACTGAATTCCTAGAAACCAACGTTATTTTATCAGATTCGATTTTGCAAAGTTTTGTCAAATATTTCACTAAACTAAAAATAAAAATTAGTTTTCGAGAATACTATCCAATTCCTGATAACAGGAAATTATGGATTGTCCATTTTTCACTAACTTTAGTGAAATAAGCAGCTTATCAGCTATAGAAATAAAGTGCATCACTGCGTCATACGAAACTTTCTCTGTACATGAGATGCGTTTTTGAATCGCAAAATCATTCGAACATGAATGTTGACAAATTTATTTATTTACTTTTCAGGTTTTGAAAAATTTGATTTTCTCAAAAACAGTACCTACGATTTTAATGTAATTTCGATACTACAAAAAATTATCATTACGAATTTAATTTAAATTTAAGAAAATCGTTATATGAAAAACAAATTATTTCATAAATCTATGTATGCAAGTTTGTTTGACTAAATAGTATAACAAAATTATTAAAATTGTTTGAAGTTCCCTCTGTTAGTTTTTGAGATATTGCCCGTTTTATAAATTACCGTTAATCGATTTTTTTTCCAAAAACTGAATATGCAGTATTTTTGGCCCCATCCCCAAGTAGCCCTAGTGCAAAAGAAGACTGAAATCCTTGAAACCAACCAAGCAAAATAGTGATAAGTAATTTTCACAAAGAAAAATATTGTATGGCAGGTACCATTATTTTAAAAGATAAAGCAGAAACTAAAAAGATGCCCCGAGATGTAACCCCAGAAACCTTAAATACGAACTTTGAAGCAAATCCCTCCAACCATTTTGCCATACGGCGCCCGGAGAGACAAACAGGCAGACAGACAGACAGACAGATAGACCGACGGACGGCATAAAAAGTTAAAAAACCAGCTTATTGCTTTTTCTTGTGATTCAGCTTTACAACTTGTATTTAAAAACACAACTCTTTATGAATTCTGGTTAAGTGCTGGAAAGCAATGTCCTTTCATACCCGAAAGGGCAATTAAAGTATTAATTCCCTTCTCTACATCATATTTATATGAAAAAGCTTTTTTTTTAAACTCTTGTTTATACGAAAAATAAATATACATATATTCGTTTGATCCAAATGTAAACAACTTGGTATATCTAAAACACAACACCACCCATCACATTAATTATATTTAGATTACTTATTGCTTATGTACGATAACGATGTTATTCGATAACGTTTTAATAGAAGATAATTTTTATATAAGTAATATTTTTTTTTTTAATGTAACATTTTTACTTTGTACATTGTTTATTTAAAGTTTATACCGAATGTTATTAGTTTTATTTTTGGAATGGGTTCGCCGATTGATGAATTTGTTGCTAGGGGTTCGCACACGTTCAAATTTTGAGAAACGTTGGGTTAGAGTGATTGTTTTACAAAATACTGGGAAATCAATTTTGAGGATTTTGGTGAACTCAAAGTCATAAATTGAATAAATGACTCAAGCTATGTACTTCGGGATGTTTGTTCTCTCGTAGCCCCAGTTAGTACAGCTAAGCCTTAGTATTTCTGAAGGTATCATAGAGGTTTCTTATTGTCCTCTGGTCTACCCTAAGCTTAAGGTCCTTAGGTGTCTCAGATATATGCAGTGGAGCTCTTAAAAATGATCACACAATTTCCCGACCTTCACAGTACCAAACTAATGTAGTAGGTAACTATAAGATGACATGATTGATAACCACTTTGACGAACCCCCTACCTATCTACATATGTACTATTGAGAAATAATCGATAAACCCTTTACCTCTCAGCTCTTTCTCACCAAATAGAACGTAAATAAAAAAATTGGTCAAAAAATCATCCAGCTTCAACATTTAAACGATTTTCCATGACAACACGGACTTATGACATAACTCCATACATAACACTCGTCAGTTCGTCTTCTTATTAATACACACAAGGCAACAGCGGAAAAGCTCCTCTGCCATACGACAACGACGACAATGCACACAGCACATAGGAGCGACAGCAGAAACCCACCCTACAAAAAAATGTCTGAAGTAACAGGACTCGGTGTTCCGTTCTATTTACAGGCAACCTGTTGACACAGATTCTCTGCACCTCATGTACTCATGTACTCCAAAAGCGGAGAATCACCCACACTGACTCACACAAAAGTATACAACGCGGAGAGTTGGAGAGAATAGTGCACAATTTCCAATTCCTACTAGAGGGTTGTTTTTGCTTTAGCTTTGCTCTATACCTAGGCTTTTACCCCAACTGGAATATGGCATCACAACTTCTTATCACCATGAAACCATCCCACCATGGGTCTTTTGTGTCTCCTTCAACAATTCTATCGTCGTCGTCTTTGCACTTTTATCCGTTGGTGCAATAATTGCAAACACACACACACACACTTGCACAAAAGCTATTGGAAACTATCCATCGTTTACCCCAAGCAAACTAGTATAATGTTCTTTGGTTCGCAATCGCAATCCGAAATTTCATTGTGCAGTTTTGGCTAGTTGCCAAACCGCGCCCTGCAAACAACCCATTTTGGCATACAAGCTCATAGCCAACGCTATAGGATGCTCGGTTGGTGGAAATCTTAAAATGCATTGGCTCAGCGCTGGCACATGCTTTCTTTAGGCCTACTACTTGAATTGTATGCTCTTTTATTTTTATTTTATTTTTTTCTGACGTTTTCTATTTGTTTTCCAGCGTAGCAGATGAAGGACTTCTATTTAGCTATAGCGTAGTTACAAAACCGCTCCTTTTTCGGGGCCAATGTCCTTTTTTTGATGCGCGATGCCTTCATTTTGCTGCTCTACGCTGCATTGGCGACATTGCATTTGCTGTTTTAGTTTTTGGGTGAATTTTTAGTTTTGCACTTTTAACTAAGGATAATGTGAATGAAACAGAAATAGATGATTACCGAGAGAGAGAGAGAGAGAGAGCGTTTCAAATATATGAATGAAGTTAGTTGGTTATGTTTTTTCATCAATTTATTGTTAAGGACTAGGATTTTATTTTTGCTATAGAGAAGAAATATCGATCTGTGAGTAGGTAGCTAGTTGTCATTCAAAGGAAGTCTTGAAAATATGAATAAGATGCAGTGAATCGGATGACTTTTTGAAGTGATTTTTAGATATGGCATTCTTTTTTGAAGGGTGCTAGCTAGTTGGTTAAGAAATGTCCAACAATTTAATAAATTTTTATACATATCATTTTAAAGCTCAGGGCAAGCTTTAAACTCACAAAAAATTGGTCTTAAAAATCGTTATCACTGATTGGGTTAGGAAATCATTAGATATCTTGTAATAAATACGATAAGTAAATTACAATTGGTAGGAAAGAGTATCAAATGATAGATAGATAGTCAACATAGAAAAATCAGCTTAGAAGATCCTGTCGGAAGGATTTATTCTTCTGTTTCTGTTGTTTTTGAACCCTAATTCTAATTCTAATTTCTAATTCTCCTAAGAGAAGGTGTTTGTTGAAACTTTTGGCCTGTATGTTACCATCTGTTTACACCAGGTTATGTACTTAGCTTATGTTTGTAATCTTTTATGCAGTGTTGACAGTTTAAGATCGGGTTAGGGACAAAACTATATATAAAATCATCTTGTAGGAAATGTTTTCAAGTCTCTAAAACGGTCCTTAGAATTACCATGCTATAATAAGTTACTGAGCTATCGATGACCGCAGCGAAAAATTTGCCTTTCCATTGACGTCGAGAGACCTAAAATATAAGAAAACATAAGGAAAGGCTACAGTCCGCTTAGGGCAAACAGTAGAATACCCTATTCATAACTCTATATGCCCCAAAGAAAAAAGAGTTAAGAAGATTTTTTTTTTTTTTTTCCCTAGGGTAGGTGCAAATCTTCAAAAGACACTATGAGGATAGCAAGCGCGTGCTCATAGTAGTGTCAGATTTTTACTGACTAAAAACACCACCCTTCTATAGAATGTTAGATACTGCAACTAAGATATAACTTATCAAGCAATTTTTCTATCGCGAAATAAAAAACATTTGACAGGTTACTTTCCACTGAAAGATCCTGCATGTTCCGCAATTAGGACGCGGTTAATCCTTATCTTGCCAAGTCGAAAGGTTTCGTTCTTTGTAGTCGGCGCAATAAATTATTCTCATCCGAAATGTGTCGGACTGTATTATTGATATGTCCGATTAGTCGGTTTCTATGCTTTCGCGCGATGCTTCTAGTTTCAGCTTCGATTGTAGGAATTCCGAGATCCCTGTGGATATCGTCGTTTCTAATATACCACGGAGCGTGGACAATTTCTCTAATCACTCTATTTTGAAAAGTTTGTAAAATGTTGGCATTTGTTTTCTTGGTACAACCCCAAAGTTGTATACCGTAGGTCCACACCGGCTTTAGCACTTGCTTGTATAAAAGCAGTTTGTTCTCGGTACTGAGCTGGGAATGTTTTCCGAGTAACCAGTATATTTCTCTATATTTGATATCGAGTTCTTTACGTTTCATTTTCACGTGCGAATTCCATTTCAGCTTTGCGTCGAGTGTCATTCCCAAGTATTTGTCCTCGTTTGCAAAGGGTATTCGGGCCATGTTTAGAAAAATTGGCAAGTCATTAGTTTTCTTTTACGTGAAATTCACGTGAACAGATTTAGTTTCGTTGAGGGCGATCCGCCAGTCCCTCGTCCATTCATTTACTTTATTCAGTGCGGTTTGCAGTTTTAAGAAGATGATGGATTGCATTTTTTTTCATTCTATGAAATTTATAAAAAAAAATATTTTTTTGAAAAAAACGGCCCCAAAAAGTGGGCGTGGATAAAAACTTTATGTGACAAACTTGAAGAAAGGCCATCTGAAGGTTGTAAGACTCTATCTCTCCAACTTTAGCTTACAAATGTTTTTTTCTAAATTGTGGGCGTGGCACTATTAAAAAAAAAATTTACACTTACCATTTCGGAGCCCTAGCGAATATTTTTTGTTCAAATTTCAGCTACCTATCTTAATTATTATATATATATACAGTGGCGAGCAAAATAATAGTAGTGCCACTTTGTAAGAAACATTTTCCTTAATATTTTCATAATCTGTATTTTTTTTTTTTGGCTTCTAAATACTATAATATTTGGCTCATCAACAACAAACTCGGTTATATGATGTCTTATTGTAACGGTAAACCCTCAATGTTGCTATGAAATGCTCATCCGTAGTGCATCTGTCACTTTTTGATGAGAGCAAAATAATAGCAGTGCATATTTCGTGTTTTCGGGTCAATTTGTAGTAAGACTTATTAATTTGTTTTTATAAAAGTAGGTCGAAAAACACACTGCACACCAGAGCAGCGCGATTTAATTAAATCTAAAAAACGGAAAAACCTATAAGGAAATTAAAGAACTCTTGGGATGTTCCTCCAAAATGATAAGGAATGCTATAAAATATAAGCATAAGATAGAAACACGCGGCCGGAAGAGAATTTTGCATCCAAAAATGGTGAATCGAGTTGTGCGGTACTCAAAGGTGCATCCTTCTTCGGCAGCTATCCAGATTTTAGATGAACTAGACTTGGCATGTGGTGTTCACACTGTCAGAAGACGCTTAAGAGAACATAAGCTCAATGCTCGCAGTCCACGTAAAGTCCCACTTCTCAAGAAAATCCACATAGCAAAAAGGTTGAGGTTTTCCAGAGAGCATTTGGCGTGGTCCCCTTGAGAAGTGGAGAAATATAATGTGGACTGATGAGAGCAAAATTGTTCTTTATGGCGGGAAATTATCTCGGCAGTATGTATGGCGTCCACCCAATTCAGAGTATAATCGAAGGTTCACCACAAATTTGGGGATGCTTCTCCTACCATGGTGTTGGTCCAATATTTTGGATCAAAAGTATAATGGAGCAGCACTCATACGTCGATATCCTTCAAAACATCATGCTGCCATATGCCGAAGATGAAATGCCGTTAAAATGGGTCTTCCAGCAGGATAACGACCCGAAACATACCAGCCGAAAATCTAAGCAGTGGTTTCGGAATAATAGGATTGAGGTCATGGAGTGGCCTGCTCAATCGCCCGATCTTAATCCTATTGAGAATCTATGGGCGGATATAATGGAGATGTCTCCAATAAAAAACCGAGGAACAACAACGAGTTATGGAACTGTTGAGCAGTTTTGGAGTTCGATATCACCCAAAAGGTGTCATCGTCTTGTTGACTCCATGAAACGGCGTTGTGCTGCTGTAATAAGCAATAAAGGACATTCTACGAAGTGAAGTGGTGAAGAAACAGCACTGCTATTATTTTGATCGTCTTTTTTTAGAATCTTATTCAAGAAAATGAATTCACGTTGATATAATTTGTTCAAATCAAAATTAATTTAATGTTCGTATTAAGACAAAATAACGTTTTTTATCATAATAAGAAAAAAATTTAAAAATCGTTGCTCAATTTTTTGTATGGTCGAGTAATGCTACTTATTAAGGTGCACTGCTATTTTTTTGCTCGCAGCTGTATGTGTATTGGATTTTCAATAACCTGAGGTCTTTGTTTATTATGGAAAACTAATATCGAAAGTTGAAAAAGTCTAGCTAGACCTTACAGTAGACAGAAGGGTGAAGTAGGAAAGGAAAGGAAAGGTCAATAATGTAATAAGTATTTCTCTGTGGGTCTAAATAAATGCATTCATTTTGACTTTTCCCAGATCTTAAAGTCTTTAATAAGATCCATAATATATACAAATCCATGTTAAAAAGTTATACTCTACACAATTCACAGTATAAATTATTAATTTTGTTTCTTTTCTCTTTTATATTTTCAGGTGAGTCATACTTTTAAATCTTTGGTGAGCCAACTTTTGAATAAGATTCCCAAACGTTACATACATATCTTTCATTAAAAAACTTTTAAATTTGGTCATATTATAGAAACGCTTAATTTTTCTATCACGTTATTAAATATTTAAAAATGAGTGAAGATTAATGTTAGAGATACAACTGCTGCAATTAAAGTTGGAGAGTCAGAATACATAGATTACCAAAAATTTCGTTTATAAGAGTCCAAAATAACAAACGAAAGAAAGTACCTAACATTCGGCAACATGTATTTACTTACTTCATTAATCCGCCGCTTGTGGTGAAGAATTTTTTAAAATACTATTTTCTAGAAAATATCTCGTCTAAAAAATCAGTTTTGAGTTCGATTTTAAGATACAAAAAAAAATTTATAAAAATTCTTAAAAAAATTTTATTATTTGCTTTGGTAGAAAGACATTACACATAGCGGATGAGATGAGCATTTTTAAAATATAAAGTAAATTTTTTAGTTGTTTTACATTATACAAGGTGGCGCAAAAGTAATCCTCCTATCAGAAAATGCTATAAATTTTGCGATTGGCCCCTGGAAAGGAAAGGTTCTGTTTTGACATTTGTGTAGTAAACACATGCGAAATACACGTTAATAAATAATGTTACGCTACACTGCTCCAGGACGCGGAATATTGGTGACTATTTATTTGAGCAATAATCGGTCGGTGACTTTGGCACAGCGTAAATTTCGTCGCAGATTTCCTAGCCGTCCAACGCTTACTGGTGAAACACTGCGACGTTTAGCCGCTCGCCTCGAAGAGACTGGCACAACACGAGATGCTGCCAGGCGTGGCAGACCCCGGAGTAGCCGTTCTGCAGAGAATATTGCTGCTGTAGCCGAAGATGTCATGGAAGCGCCGTCGACATCGACCAGACGACGTGCCACGCAAATGGGTATCAGTCGACGGTCTTTGCAGCGAATTTTGGTACAAGATTTGAAGATGTTTCCGTACAAAGTCCAGACGGTGCATCAGCTGTTAGCTGCTGACCGCCAATCGCGTCTAACATACGCTCAAGCCCATGAGTCCCATTTCCATCTTAGCGGGTACGTAAATAAGCAAAATCTACGCTTCTGGGGCACTGAAAATCCGCGTGTAACCCACGAAGAGCCATTACATCCGCTCAAAGTCACTGTATGGTGTGCTGTTTTCGCTGGAGGGGTCATCGGACCTTTTTTCTTCGAAGACGTCGCGGGCCAAACGGTTACTGTGAATGGTGAGCGCTACAGAGCAATGATCAACGAGTTCTTTTTGCTGCAACTTGATGAATTGGGATTGGAAAACATGTGGTTCTAACAGGACGGTGCAACGGCACACACTGGACGTGCCACAACCGATATGCTGAAGGATGCATTTCCCGGGCGCCTATTCTCCCGTTTTGGCGATTTGCACTGGCCAGCAAGATCGCTTTTTGAAGTCGCGGGTTTATGTCAACAAGCCTCAGACTCTTGCAGCTCTTAAAGACAATATCCGTCAAGAATGTGAGGACCTGGACCTATCGCCGGAAGTTTTGGCCAAAGTGATGGAAAATGTCATAAAAAGGGCTCAAATGACAATCAACTGTGGCTGCGGCCATTTACATGACATCATATTCTCGACTTGATGTAAAAAAAATTAAAAGACCAAATAAAAATAATCCACAAGAAGAATCAAAGTTTTTCATTTTTTTTTAAATTACTGCCAAAAAACATCGGAAGGTTTTTTTTGCGCCACTTTGTATATTTGTTAGATAAATAAAGTGATTTTCTAAGCCCCTTACCGTATCGTATAACACATTTGTCCGGGTACTATTGCTTCACTTTTATATACGTCTTTCATTATTTTCAATTCATGTTCATTTCGCGCATTCATATACGTTTTAATTTTAGTCCCATTTGTGTGCTATCAGTGAAGTGTGGAAATACGCGATATCTGAGCTGACTATAAAGAAAGATCCGAAAGTTGTCGGTTCTGAAAGGATTAGTTGGTGAAAGGATTCTATGCTTGCTTTCACCTCTTATTAAAGTGCCTAAATAAATAATTTTGTACCAAACAAGTCCTATTTGATGGTTTAATGATGAAGAAAGTTTTTTTTTTGCAAAAATGAAATGGTGATGGAAAAGTTCTCATGACCTCTTAATAATAAAATAAAAAATATTAGGTGTATTCGGTTCATACAAGAACGGTGGTAAAGTGGTATGGGACAAGATTTTTACCAGCGACCCCTTGCTTAGTGATTCAACGCTATTAACCACTAAGCCACTGCCCCTACAACTTCAATAACTTGTTTTTAATTTCATACTAATTTTTTTTTTTAACATTTCAAATCTTAATTGAAAAATAAATCTCACTGATAATATAATACTGTTGCAAGTCAAAATAAGACTTTTTTCAGAATCGTCTAAAAATTTATTATTCACTTCCTGTTACAGATTATAAAAAAATGAATACTTTATTATTGCTATTAATAAAAATAACGCAATTATCTATTTATCAAATATTTTAAATATTGCAGTTTTTGAGGTAATACCGTATTGCCCTGACCAAAATTTTCAGAAAGGTGAATTACTTTTAGTTGTGCATGTTGTGTATTGAAACATTTTGTGTTACTAAAATTTGTAATGAAGCAACTAAAAATGTAATTTATCCCTTGGTTTAATTCAGTCTTCTCGATTCAACAATACTACACATGTTGTATCGAGTTCACCGGTTATTCTTTCGTAGATTCCTTGTTCATTCAAAAAGTTAGTCTAAAGAATTCAAAGAGACTGAGGTTACTTCAGCATATTTATCGCTTTCCTTCACCTGGTGGTGAAAACATTCTAGAAAACAAAATCAAGAAGTACTTCCTGAGTAAAATACCCCAGCCGTCACCTAGAATTTAGTAATTAAAAATTTTTTAAAAAAAAAAACTTTATGATGATCTTTTTATTTTTACTTGGACATGTTCGATTGCGCGATTTTAAAGGCTGTGATTAAGGAATAAGCATTAGTTTAAATGTTAACAAATTACAACAAGAAACCAGCTAATAAAAATTCTTCAACAAAACTGTATAAAGACTAAAATGATTTACTAAACCAACAAGAATGTTGTAAGAAGAAATATTATATTTGAAATTGCATTTTTGTAAATCAATAATAGTGTTACAAGTAAAGATACACCAAGTTCATCTTTAGGCTTAAATCAACTATTCTGCATTAACTTGAATTAATAGTTCAACTCTTACATACCCGATGCAGCAATAACGCAGCAATTCCGGTCTTACGCGAAACGTGGCACATTTTTACGATGATGCAATATTGGGTGGAAGTTTACTACAGTTGGTCAATCATAAACAATGACTCATAGGGCCATATCTTTCTTATATTTTGCCGACGTTTTTATTTTGTAGTGTAGGGAATTAATTTAAATTTGAATAATGATGTATCTCAAATTTAACATATTTAGAGTAACGAAAGTTCGATAATCTTGAAATATCTAGAAATAGAATCTGCCAACATGCACTTATATACATACTCACAGCATTGCAGGAGTGAACGAATCTACCGAGGTCTTATCTAACATTCTCGTTCTGTGTGTATGCATCGCATATGTAGAATCGCTCTGGCAGAACCAGAATCCTTTTTACTTACAAACACTACAAAAATCGTATGCTAAAACATAAGGAAAGGCTACAGTCCGCTTGAGGCGAACAGTACGATACTCTATCCATATCCCTATGTGCCCCAAAAAAAAATCATTAAGAAGATGATGGATAGCATTTTATTTAGTTCTATTAATTAAAAAAAAATAAAGTTTTTTTGAAAAAACGCCCCCAAAAAGTGGGCGTGGCCAAAAACTTTGTTGTTGTGTGTATGTTGGAAAAAATATTGGCTAAATATCTTGTTAAACATATTTTTCCATTTTTAGTGAAAAAAGCCCACAAAAAGTAGGAGTGGCAAAAAATCTTGTATGACAGACTTATAAAGGAGAGCAGTGCCTACATATCTTGTAAAGGTTCCAATACTCTATCTCTCTAACTTTAGCTTTAAAACTGTTTTTTCTAAATTGTGAGCATCGCAGTAGGCGTATTCAAAAAATTTTACACTTAACCATTTCGGAGCCCTATGGAATATGTGGTCCAAATTACATTGCTAAATAGTCTTAGGATTTGGTCCTGATCATAAATATATATACTTTTATGGGTCTCCGACGAATATTAAGGGGTGTTACAAACTATTTGTCAAAATTAATGTACCCTTAGGATAGGGTATAAAAAGACGTGCCCCTGTCTTTAGAACTAATTCTTAGTGTTTTATTTGTTATTATTACCAATCAATTTACAGACACCACTTAATACGGAATAAAAGATCCTTAGATAGGACAATAAACCGAATTTTAAAAGATTATTATCATTGCGATATATGATAGCTTTTGGGGCCCAAGTGTCTAATGCTGATAATTTTCAGAACACATCCTCCATGCAGACAATTGTTGATTGTAGTCATAAGTGTTTCTTATGCAGGCACTTTCGGAGCTATAAACACTTACATAAATATTAACAGATCTAAATAAAGGGACTTCGAGATTCGACTATAGACTACTTATAACATTGCACACCATCGCTGAGATTACATGCATCGTTCCGTGCGACAACCATACGAATCATCTTGGCAAAAGTGGGAGACCCAAATCGATCCCAAATTTAAATACCTCATGTGTCACCTACCTGGTTGCCAAAATTGCGTCGCCAATTTAGCAACTTATGCTATTAAGGGGCAACAAGAAGGTCATCCAAACTTGTCATCCATATGACATCCTGACGTCACTATAACGTACAATTTATACTGGATGACAACTTTGTATAATTTCTACGTCATTTTTTGAATTGGATGGCAGAAAAGTAGCTAAATAAATTTTCGTGCGATCTCTGCTGATATCCAATGAACTCCGAAATTCTCATATGGATTGCTATATTGAAGTCTCTGTTATCATTTGTATCAATATAAGAGCTGACAAAGGGCATTGACTTCGTTGGAAAAATGGAACATAATTCCGAGCGTCAAATTTGGAAAACTGTTTCTAATGGTTTGGGGCTGTATCTCTAGCAGAGGAGTTAGCAAACAACGATGAACGCTGAACAATATTTAAATATATTGAAAAGTCATTTAAGAAGCAGTGCAGACAAACCGCATTTTAAATTTTATCAGGATAATGATCCTAAACACAAGGCATTAAATGTGCGCATGTGGCTGTTGTATAACTGCGGCAAAGTGTTAGACTTCTTAGTGTTAGATTCTTTGACAAAATGTAACATTCGTGCAAGAACGTTTGGCAACCTTCCGAATGATGTTCCGTCTTTCCAACGAAGTCAATGCCTTGCGCCACACCCTAGTTGGTCCATCGTTGTTTTAAAGCATAATTTTTGTTTCGTCACAGAATATGTCGGCTCAGAAATTAACTTTGTAGCGAAGGAGAAACGTTTTTCGATATTTTGCTTAGAAAACAGTGGCTGTAATCCTGCAGCTCTAGATGAGTATTTATTCTTCGTTATCGTCTTTCGAACCGTTTCGTACGAAACAACAACACCACACTCTTCCTTGAGTTGTCTAGCAATTGCCCTGGTCGAAATTTGTGGGGTTACGTACAGTTTCCTCATTATTAATCGCTCTGATCTTTCATTAAGTTTAGGCTTAGGACCACCTCCATACTTTGGGTCCAATCTGCCCTCATTTTCAGCGCGATTTAAGATGTTGTAGATTGTATTTCGTGATACGGAAAACATTTCTGCTAACACTTCTTCCCAATTGGCGATTGTAGTATATCAACTGAGCGATCTCAAATATTTCTCACAATTTAACCACAAAATCAAAAAAAAGATCAACACTAAGAAGCGATGCAAATTGATAACGGTAAACATACCCGTTATCAGTGAGTTCATGCAAAAAGAAATATAAACAAACATTGTGTAAAGAGTTGTTTGACACTCAAAAAATTTAGTGCCCTTATTTGTTGTTCTATTTTTCACTCTTCCTGCGTTGAACTAGCTATTTCTTTTTATTTATTCCTTGCAAATACTTTAGCCTAATACAAACTACAACAAAAAATTATTCGTATTAATAAATAAAACATGTTTTTGCTAAATAAGTTAAAAAATTGTTTTTTTTTTTCGATGTGTAAACTCATTCTTGACGTATGTTATTGAATGAAATATATTTGAGAATTAAATATGTTGAAAACTGTTTGGTTGATGTAACTCTTTACTTGATTTCGGTAGGTTATTTTACATTTGTGTTTTTAATAAATGGAGGCAGTGAAAGTAGGTGATTGAAAATAAGTTGTAGCAAGTAATTAGAAAAATTATAGTTGGAAGTCGATATAATATTCTCGAACAAATATAAATACGGAGAGTCAGTGATTTTTTTTTCGTGATAGATCGCTTATATGTAATTCTTCCGAGCCAGATCCGGGTGTTTTGAGGAATACAGGCGCCCAAACTTTAAGAAAAATGTATAATTTCGAATATGAGTTTTTGAATGATGAATCTTGGCTTTTATGATTAAATACTCACAAGTAGCAGGTTCGTGCATTTAAAAATAACTACATAATTTTGAATTTGACAGACCAAGTAATTCAATAAATAGACTTTGAACAAAAAAGAACGGAACTTCTCCTTCGCCTAATTCCATAAAATAAATTTCAGTCCATAGAGCTCTGAAATACTCATATTTCAAGTCAAGTTCATTTCAACTTCTACATGCTCTTAAAGCTTAGCAATTTTAGTAACATCTTTGCAAAATTCCTTTTTTTTATTGTAATATGTTAATTGACCAAGATTTTCAAGTCGATATCAGTGATGCAACGCGGGTGTGTCCCATTTTGATAATATTTGAAAAAGTGGTGGCCAGGGGTCTTGAGCCTTTAAGAGAGGCGATTTGGTTTCCGTACTTGATTTGCATAGCCATAAATCTCTCCAACAAAATTCAAAGATTTGCAAACAAAAACCACACATAACATATTTATTGCACGGACGCAACACTCTAATTGCACAGAAAACATGTTTTTCTTACACCAATCCAGTTCCTTAATCCTTAAATTCTAATTTCAAGAACGACTCACGAACATTACTCACGGCTCACGTGCGCGGACATTTTCTGTTTTTGCCAAAACTCACTCACGTGCGCGTGCGATAGGAAAAATATAAATCGACTCACGCACGCGCACGTGAATTTTAAAAACTACGTGCGCACGCGAGTATATACTGAGACGTGAGCTGTTTGCATGCGCACGCGAGCGTGCGTTTCCGTACCCTGCAAATGTAGATCATAGACCATATTTATTTTCGGGGCAGATGTGTATTTACAATTAATCACAAAAACTACGTCAGTACGGTCTTATTTTTTTTATATATTTTATTATTTTCCCACTTTCAACTTACCTCCCCTAACTACTTTTCTAAAGAGCTTATATTTTTTTTATCCCTTGACAATTGTCAAATGTCACGAAACTTTGTATGTTTATGTCCGACAAAAACATCATCTATCACCATCACTAGTTGAATTCGCGCAGATAATTTACGACGAAACATACCCATAGCCACGTGGTGTTCCTCTTCACTCGGACTCTACTAATAATACGACATTATTTCGTCCTTTATTCATCTATCCGTTTATCTCTATAGAAAAATATTTCCAACCTTCCTATAATGACTAAAGGACACACAGGAGGGAATTATTATAAGATTCCATCATCATTACTATGGCATTAGGTATGTTTTGTTCTCTCCTACGTCCTTTTACGTCATTCCATTGAAAATAATTTCGAATTTAATTCCGCACAACTTACACACGCAACATACACACAAAACGACAAAACGTACGTTCAAGGAATCAATAATCCTCTTTTCCTAATTACTCTGTTCTTGTGTAAATAAGTCTATTGACATTGAATAAATACGGGGGCGGGGTGCAACCAAAACGAATGCTCAAGAGACGAACAGCTTAAGAGTCCCTAGGCGAGCAACACGGTCATTTCAAATACACATCCGCTTAAGAGGGGGTACCCATCTTCCGGACCAAAGGACCACCGCCCGTCCACTGAACCGAAAAATAAAGTTAAAACGGGACAGTACCAGAGTTGAGAAATATATATATTGAGACGCAATCTACAACACCGTTGCACACATACGAGCGAGGATTATTACGAAAACTAGCCCAGGGCCAGAATAACATCCGAAAGTCTCCTTAAATTCATAGTTTGGGCGAAGACTATGTTCTGCATATCGTACGTACGAAGACTCGGGACGAGATGATTATACACGTACATTGCATTAAATACTCGTTTATCCGAAAAGAGATCGATCCTTGGAGTAGGTATCTCTACTAGTTGTAGTTCGCAGCATGAGCATGACATGAGTACCAGGAACTAAAGTTTCCAATCACACACACGCACACACACACACACACACACATGCAGGAGCACTTAAGAAAATGTTCTTTCCCATCTTGCCAGAAAACGAAACTCACTTAAGCGCACTATATGTGGCCGCCATGCCATGCATGCTATTCGAATGGATGCCGTATACCTAGATGAACCAAAAAATAGAAAAACGATGACCAGCACTCTCTGTCGTATACGTAATCTGTCTGAGGATGATTTCCTGAAGGCATTTTCATCTTTCGGATTTCCGACGTTATTAAAACAGACCCCCAAATAAATATTGTAAAAGTTTATTTTATTAGTTAGCTGTGTGTGTTGGTATGTGTGGAAATCCAAGTATGATGATGCGATCATTGGTTGTTGGGGGTCCTAAATGCTTCGTTTTGGTTCGTTGTTTGTCATGAGATATGTTTGCTGGAAGTGTATACAAGTAAGTATCATCGACATTGGATCATCTTCCGGATGAAAATCATCCTGCGGGTGTTTGTAATACATATCCATATAGATGCTCTGCGTTTGAGGCTGTTTTTTTTCTCTCTTTTGCTTATCTGATTTTTGTTTGAGTTTAATTCGCTGAGGGCGATGCAAGTGCGGAAATTTTTAAACAAAAGCCTGAAGGGGAGAATGGTACAGTTTAAAGGAACTGCCAGAGTTGTGATTTGGCTTTTTGAGTTAGTCAAAGGCATGATAAGTGAGCATATTTCGTTGAGTATAAGAAGGATAAAACAATAAGCAATCGTCATAGGTACATTAAAACAAATAAAACCCAATTTACCGCAGAAGAAGCGAATAATGTTGGCACAGTTTACAGGAGGACAAAACTATGCAAGAGGAAGTGTTTTGTAATCTTAGATAAACCGATACACTGGATACCAGTGATCTTTTTAGGTTGATTGCTGGTCTTAATTCTGATATTTTGGACATGAAATGTAAACATTTTTTTTTCAATATAAAGATTATTATTAGATGTTAAAGGAAAAACAAATTCTGAGATTTGACGATGAGTATGGTAGAGAACATATCCGCTCTCACACCAAAGAAATTTGGTGTAGAAAGATAATTTTACAGAAGATTGACAAATTGTAAAGGGTCCGCCAAATAACTTTTTTTTTTGAAAATTCTATAAAAAAAAACTACTGAATATTTTCTCAAAATTCTTTTTTTATTTGAAAGTACAATCCTTCCAGTTAATAATGGAAAATAATTTCATTCAAACGGCTGCCTCGGCTGCCCATGCAGTAGCCTAAACGATCGGTCCAATTTTTAAGCATATTATCGAATGTGTGCAGCTGTATTTCACCAATGGCTTCACGAATATTGTCTTTTAAAGCGTCAATTGTCTCTGGCATGTCGGCGTAACACTTATCTTTGACGGCACCCCACAAATAATAGTCCAACGGTGTCAAATCGCAGCTCCGCGGTGGCCAAACGACATCAGCTCTGCGGCTGATAATGCGATCTTCAAAAACAGGGCGCAAAACATCGAGTGTAGCTTCGGCTGTGTGGCACGTAGCGCCGTCCTGTTGAAACCAAATGTTGACAATATCTTCCTCTTCAATTTTTGTGAACAAAAATTCGTTCAACATGGCCCGCTAACGATCGCCATTGACTGTAACGGCCACTCCTTGCTCATTTTCGAAGAAAAATGGCCCAATTATGCCAAAATCCGCACCAAACATTGACTCGTTTTGGCTATATCGGCTTTTCAATGTATGCGTGCGGGTTTTCTGTGCCCCAAATGCGACAATTTTGCTTGTTTACATACCCGCCAAGATCGAAATGAGCTTCATCTGAAAAGATGATTTTTTTGGCAAAATCGGCATCTTCTCTAAGTCGATCGCAGGCCCACTTAGCGAAGCGAAAACGCATTGGCTGGTCAGTTGGCTTCAACTCCTGAACCATTTGGACTTTGTATGGCGTCATACCAAGGTCAAATGTTCAATTGTTGAGAACGACGGTGAATTGATGCTGATGGCGCTTCACGCACACTTTCTGCCACAGCAGCAATTTGGCTTTTGGTTTTTCACGCTTTGGTTTATCGATGAGGATGCCAGTTTCTTTCACTTTTTCACAAGATAACGAACATACGGAGCTGACGGTACTTCTCTTCTTCCAAAATCCGTACGCAATTTTCGCACACATTCTGCAACATTACCATGATTTTCAAAGTACTGTCGCAATATTTAACAGCGTTGTTCAAGCGTATACACAACCATATTCGTTCAGCGGAAGGATAAAACTAATTATCTGTCAAATCCGGCATGAGCTAAGTGTTACCATTCGCGAAATAAGTGCTGGTTGAAAAAAAAAACGTTAGATGGCGGACCCTTTACTTAGATATGGGGACAAATAAAAAGTAGGGTCACTTTTTTATAGGCAAAAGTTGTAGCAATAATAAAGATTATTCGATAGGTTGGTAGAGTTCGTTTCAAATGTGCACTTAAGTATTTTTTTTTTTGAAGCATATATCCCTGTTGCGATTTTTAGTTTCAACGAATGCATGAAAACGACTGATTGTGCGAAGGAGGAGTTCGATTTCCAAGATGTGGAACATTCGGTTCTAGTTATTTTGTTGGTCAGGTACATTGGACTAATAAGCGCGGGGGAAAAAGCCCTGCAGTACACCTTAAGTTTGTCTTTTCTTTTGCGCAAGGCAACAAAATAGTTCTTAGCCAATAAAAGCAGATTTATTGCTCTTCCATACTATCTGGCTTGCCATAAAGACCTGGGGCTCATCAAATAATGACGTTTCTGTGAACAGTAAGCTGTTTTAGATTGTTATTAAATCTAATTGCAGACAAGTTGGGAGTAGAACTTGTGGCAACGAGATGCTATGAATGCTGCTTGACTATCTGCGTACGCTGACAACATACAGGAGCTGCGAGAAGAGAGAAGATAAGATTATATATTTTACTCATCTTCCTATAGTTGTCATACACTTCAGAATAAGAAAAAAAATTATTTGTTTTCGCCGCCATTCTCGCAGCTGAAGTAGATTTTCAGCATTAAGCATTCTCTGAGTTTAATTGAAGCCAACCATTTTAAATGTGACTTTCTGAGAATCCTAAATTTATGTTCAAATTTTAATTTGAAGAAGATTTGCTGCTTTCCTGATCCTAAATTTATGTTCAAACTTTGATTTGATGAAGATTTACGGCTTTGGCTGCAGCTGTTTTTACCTTTCTCGTAACCATTAGTATACTAAAGAGAAAGTTATTGCGATCGTGCGGACATTTCGAACTCAAACCGAGTATGAAAGATGATAGTACGACTTTAGGGAAGTCCCAAAAAAGTGGGTCCGCCAATGCCGTCCGTCGGTCTGTCTGTCGGTCTTTCTTGCCGGGCGCCGCACTGTGTGTAATTTAAGCAATCTAGGTGGACAAAACTATTGCGCGTGCTATATGATAAGATTAACTTCTTGGATGGTTGTAACTAAATGCAAATAAAGTAAAATCGACTTTTTTTAAAATATTTATTGACTTTATTCACTATCAGAGTCCTCTGAACCCGACAATCTGAAGTAAAGGGGTCCTGACTATCTGTATCTGAAGTATTATGCTGCTGGGGAGTGGTATCTTCTAATAACTTCTTCTTGTTGTTTTTGGAGGAGCACGTATGTTTGTTATAACTGGATCCGATGTGAATAAAAGCAGTGTTTGTGGCAATTCGTGAAGTTTTTCTGGTGAATATTTCTCTATATTAACTGTTGTGTTTGATTCCTGCCTCTTGCACTTCTGCGGATAATTGGCCAATAGGAACAATAGATGATGCTATTATATCCTTTCCATGATAAAGCACTTTGACTACGCTGACAGGCATCGAATGCCAAGAATATTCTCTAAGATATAGGGCACATGTTTGTTTTGAGAATTCATCGAACTTACTGACATTTATCTGAAAACAACAGTTCACTCTAAGATTGTGTGAAATCGCTCGATAAGCTCTAAATTAACACCAGTTATTTCAGAAGATATTTCAGCATTCCTAAAAAATTTACCAGCAGTATCATCATTGGTACATCGATGAGCAGGCCCAACTTCCTTCTAAATCTGTCCTGGACAAGCTTCTTTTTACTGACAATTTTTGTTGCTTTCAAGTCCACGAACCTGCCATGTTTTAATTTCCAATCGATACGAAATGTGCAACAAGCACTCAAGTTTCTTTTTACAGGCTTTTCTAAAATACATTCGGGATTATTCATTTCACTTGGCTTTGCTCCACACAAATAGCATCTTTGTGTTGAAGCACAAGACGAAACAGCATTGCAAACTTTTCCATCTATCATGCATAATATCATTATGGATTTAGCGAACATTTCTGAATTATCTAACAGCACTTTTGTGGGAGAGAGTCCGGCAATTTGGTTTTCAACATGCTTTACTTCAAATACAAATTTTATTGGCCGACAATAACTCGTAGAAGATGGCGATGGGTTTTGCCAAATAATTTTCTTGTGGTCGGCTTGATCTTCAGAAAACTTTTGTCACCTCCCCGTGGTGACAGCTGGGTGCCTAGTACCTCGACTGGAGATGGGGTAACCAACCCCTGTGGAAGGTCGTTGGCGGCAGCTGTTGAGAGAGGGGGGAGGAGTGCCAGCTCACTAAGGCACTTCTCCTGTTTCCGGACGGCGGCGGACGAATTCTACGGATAGATCAACGGCGGCGTCCACAGTTCCAGTTAGGTGGAACAAGTGATCTCCCTATATGAGCTGCTTCGACTTATTTGAAGTCCAGGTCTATAGGGATATCCAACACTAAGCCAGGGTGTTGGAAAGGAGTTGGTGGCGGATGAGCCCTTGATGGGTCAACGGCAGCACTCACATACCCGAAGTGGGTTCCTGGCACCGGAATTACCGGCCTACTGTCCTAGGGTCAAAAACAGGGCCTGGCTCTCCAGGTTGGGCGTTGTGCCGTCGGGGTAACTTCCCGACCACGTCAAAAACATATAGTTATGGGAGAGACTATGGCAGTCTCGGATATAAACGAACCTCAAAGGCAAAATAGACCCGGAACGTTAACGGACATGCGAATGTGTGGACACTCTACACTCCAGGTGCTACTCAAAAACTTGAGTCTGTCCTCTCGTGGTACAAGGCCGACATTACCGCGATCCAGGAGATACGATGGATAGGATCAGATACTATCAAAAGACAAAATTGCAACATATATTACAGTTGTAACAAAAGATTGCACATGTTCGGATGCGGATTCGTCGTGGGAAATCGGCTTAGATCCAAAGTGAACACATGTAGTGAAATCTTTTTGTGGTCTTCCTGGGTCTACTGGGAACTGCATCAGTCACAATTTCCGAAAATTGAATGTATTTCTGAAGCCACAAACTATTATAGTGCAAAAAGCGATCGCGCGACCTGCCAACTTTGGCCCGTTTTGTTTCTATTTGTTGGTGCCTCATCAGGTAGAGCTATATTATTATTGGCTTGTCAAACATGAGCAATGATGGCATCGAATCTATTGTTACTTGAGTTTGTGGTCCAAAAATCAAAAACTGATTGATAAGAAATTTCAAGAGCCATTCAATATATCGTTCACAACTTGTTGCTTCGCACACTTTCGCGGAGTAATTTTTGTTTTTCTTTAACCATGAATGTTAAGTCACTTAATCTATTTTAAACTTTGAACCTTCAAATTTGATCTTTTCAAAATCACTCACCGATTTAACAAGAACAATTGCAGTCCACAAATAATTATTTTTAAGAATTTTATCACTTTATGCAGAGTCTGTTTGACAATAAAAGAATAAAAAAAATGAATTCTCTAGGCACCACGGAGAACTTGCACTGATCAAGAGAAATGGAGCACCAGAATATAATTTTTCGCTAGTGCAGTTTCCGCAAAGCAATCAACGGCAGCTTTGAGATGGCATTCCGTTAGCGTATTTCTCTAATAAAATGTTAGCTTTTTATGACCATAAAACACATTTCGAAATTTGAATTTTGTCCACCTAGATGGGCTAAACTGAACGCTGTGCGCTGTATGGCGAAACTGTTCCACGGATTTGCTTATCACTATTTTTCTAGAAAATGGTTCCAAGATTTTGGTCTTTTTTTTGTACTAACGATACTGGAGATGGCGCCAAAAATACTGCATACTCAGTTTTTAGTAAAAAAAACTCGAATAAATGTAATTCATAAAACCGCCAATATCACAAAATCTAATAAAGGGAATTTTACTATTTTTTATGATGTTAAGTTAAACAAATCTTCGTATTCAATTTTTTTTTCATATCACGATTTTCTTAAATTTAAATTAAATTCGTTTTCTCAAAAACTACTATAACGATTTTGATCAATTTTTGTATTTGGAATAATTCTGTAAAAATGTGTAAAATGTGCAAAATAACATCACAAATGTGAGGAATTCATATTTTCACAAAACCAAAAAAGTTATTTAAATAAATTTGGTATGTTATCAAATGTTACCACTCATTTTGGGGCGACTTAAAAATTCACATCATGTAGTGAGAACATTTTCTTATGATGCATTCGTGGATTTTATTTTAATTTGGAGTTCTCTCCCTTTTGTTTTATTCTAAACTGTAGCTTAGGTATGGAGGTCTCTAGGATTTCTTAGTAATATTTTGGCATATAAGTGTTGGACTAATCCTTTGTGCCACACTTTATCAAATGCCTGTGCTAGGTACATCAAGGAAAATGGTAGAGCAAATTTTTCACTCTTCTAGTGATTTTTCTATTTTGTCAGTTTACCTATTTCTAAATCCAAATTGAAGGTTTGGTATTGATGTTTTCTCTTCTACGATCGGATGGAGACGCTTCACAAGAATTTTATCAAATAACTTCGACAGCGTTGGCAGAAAGGATATCGGACAGTAGGAGGTTCTTCACTTGGTAGCCTGCCAGGTTTTGATATTCGTGGCAGTTACCAAAGTCTAAAGGATGCATTTATAATTTGTGCTATATTGTTTCATCCCTTTTTTGGGAACTTTATTTAGAATTTTTCCTGAAACAAGGTCGATTATTGGGCTATATTTTCTTTGATTTCTTTGCAAAGTACAACTTCTCTGATTCTTGGATTTATATTTTCATTACATTCATGTAGCTGAAACACGTTTTCAAGATATCCGCAAATAAATTCGCTTCTTGTTTATTTGTTTTGGCCCAGTCCCAGTCACTGTTTTAAATTGGCGGGATGTATACACTTGGTGTATTAATATTCTTCGTGACTTTCCACAGTTCTGTTCTGTTCTTGCATGGTTTGTCAAGTTGTTAAGGAATGACCCACTAATGAATTTTGCAGTTCTCTTATTGCTTTTCTGAGCTGATTCGTTAGTCTATTTAGTCTTTGTAACTCGGCGCTCTCAATAATTACTGGCATGTACGAGCTTTTCTCTTTTCAGAAATTATTTTATATAAAGGGTCCGCCATCTAACGTTTTTTTTTTTCAACTAGTGCTTATTTCGCGAATGGTAACACTTAGCTCATGCCGGATTTGACAGATAATTAGTTTTATCCTTCCGCTGAACGAATATGGTTGTGTATACGCTTGAACAACGCTGGGAAATATTGCGAAATAGCGACATAGAGAAGATGCCGATTTTGTCAAAAAAACTCATCTTTTCAGATGAAGCTCATTTTGATCTTGGCGGTTATGTAATCAAGCAAAATTGTCGCATTTGGGGCACAGAAAACCCTCACGCATACATTGCAAAGCCGATATAGCCAAAACGAGTCACTGTTTGGTGCGGATTTTGGTCCAGAGGCATAATTGGGCCATTTTTCTTCGAAAATGAGCAAGGAGTGGCCGTTACAGTCAATGGCGATCGTTATCGGGCCATGTTGAACGAATTTTTGTTCACAAAAATTGAAGAGGAAGATATTGTCAACATTTGGTTTCAACAGGACGGCGCTACGTGCCACACAGCCGAAGCTACACTCGATGTTTGCGCCCTGTTTTTGAAGATCGCATTATCAGCCGCAGAGCTGATGTCGTTTGGCCACCGCGGAGCTGCGATTTGACACCGTTGGACTATTATTTGTGGGGTGCCGTCAAAGATAAGTGTTACGCCGACATGCCAGAGACAATTGACGCTTTAAAAGACAATATTCGTGAAGCCATTGGTGAAATACAGCTGCACACATTCGATAATATGCTTAAAAATTGGACCGATCGTTTAGGCTACTGCATGGGCAGCCGAGGCAGCCGTTTGAATGAAATTATTTTCCATTATTAACTGGAAGGATTGTACTTTCAAATAAAAAAAGAAATTTGAGAAAATATTCAGCAGTTTTTTGTATAGCATTTTCAAAAAAAAAAAGTTATTTGGCGAATCCTTTATTTCTCTAGGCTCAAAATGGAGAATCGTCTAGAAATAGTTTGAGCCATATTTGTATTGACTAAGATTTATGGGGAAAAAAAAATTAAAATAATCGAAGTCCAGTTAACTTTGAATCACGCATTTTTTAAGGCATTCTTGGAAAACTCATATTGTTCTTTGAACGATTAGCAGCTATTTATACAGAGTAGAAAGTCCTCCTTACATCACGTTATTTTGGTCGAGCAGGCAAAACCCTTGGCCTAAAAACCGAGTTTATGTCGTCTTCGATACAAGTAGTTTGCAGAAGTGGTTTATTCAAAACAATACCTCTTTATACTACACAAATTTAATCTGCAGGAGATAAGTCCTTTTCCTCAGCCTGACTACTATGAAGGACCCCCAGTGAAATGTTATCTAGAAATACACTCAAACTACTTTCAAACTTGAAACTTCCTTTAAAGCTTCAAACATTTGGAATACGATTCCTCACGTAAGATATTGTTATCCTTCAATTAGTACTTATGTTTCTTCTCCTTGAAAGACTCTCACTCTAAAGCTAAACCCCTCAAGCTAATTCACAATAAATCAAACAATTATTTTATGTATCTAAGCCCACGGACGACGTGTTCTTCGTCGCATCTACCTACATTGATTTGAATCCTTTTTTGAAGTGAAATAATAAATCAAAGATCCTTTTCGAATGCGCAGCCAATGCATACAATACAAGGAAATAAATAGGAAATATTTTTCTTCGATCCGATTAAAATCATTACAAAACTAACGGTGCATAGCATTGCACAAGGACTTGATGCTGTAGTATTGTGCAAGTACGTTGTTATGTAGCTATGTTTTCCAGGTAGCTATTTCGTTTCATATCTTTTCAACTAGAATATCATCGAACATCAACTCGACCGTTACATGGTAATATGCATCTCGAAGAAAATATTCTTTTGATGTTAACCAGTATCCATTATCCGTTCCATTTAAATATTCCATTCGACTTAGTATTTCACGAATGATTACATTCGTAAGAGATTATAGCAAAGTGAAAACGGCGAAGAGAAGAATTGAAATATTTTTTTTTTTTATTAAATTTTTTGTTCTTGAGTTGGGATAAATGTTTGATTGGAACTTTTTAACATTCGTTTTGTGGTTTGGGCATTGTTAATGTGACAGGGGTGCATCTAGATAGTATGGACCGACATTAGCATTAGCTTATATACGATTTGCTAATTTTTTCATGACAAAGAACTATCGCATATCGCCTGCGTATGCAAAGAAGAAAGGTAGTATTCGTGTATCCTTGTGGATGTTCACCTTGTATTCATTTCTACCTAATTAGTTGGAGTTCCTTTGTTTTGTACGAGGTGGTCGAATTTTCTGCTAAAGTCTATCTAAAGGACCAAGACGTGGTGTTTGTTACCAAGGCTTTTTTTATGAAAGCGTGTGTCTTTAAAGGCGAGAGGCACATCAACTTGACAGAGAACGACGATTCAGTTTAGCCAGTTACACAGGGCAATAAAAACTCGAGGGCTTACATTTAAGTTTCCTTATTCCTATGTTAAAACCTTCATTTCATTTCACACGTAGCTTAAGAATCTTCTGTTCTTAAAGGATAAGAAAAATACGTCAAACCAATCAAGTAGTTTCAAGCCTTTAAAAAAGCCTATACTGCGCACGACATGTACGGTGTCAATACGGAACATTCTAGGTAATGGAATATTAGAACGATATTGACGGTTGTCTTACTCGAAGAACAAGCCAGTTCTCCTATGCGGCCCCGAGTAATATTGACGAGATATGCAAGAGAGGAAAGCTATTGCCGGGATCTTTTGAAAAACAGAAGAAATTGTAGTCCAAAAGCCGAAATTCCCCAACCACACTAGCCCGGCTGCAACGTGCGAATGGACAATAGTGCCGCAGCCAAGGGGACCTTATAGTCTATCTCTCTAAATCCTCCACGATAAACCAGAGCGCTTGGTCTACCAAATATGCGAGGTTAGGTAAGGTTAGGTTAGTTGGGTTGGTCCTTATCGCCACACTAAGGTCCTTGTGGAACCAGTGTGATACCCTTCAGTGGGGTGATAAACCGATGTTGTGGCCTCTGCTGTGGTTCCTTCCTTACGTTGCTTACTACGCAATGATATTAAGCCATCTCCATATCTACAGGAACAAGCGTTCTGCTCCTTCAGTGACAAAGACCCAGGCAGTGGCGGAGATAGTGAGCTGTGTCCACGTGTAGCTCCTCTTCACCGCAGGCTCTACAAATGTCGTCATTCCTGAGATTCAATTTCATCATGTGGGTTCTTAGGAAGATGTGGCCAGTTACAGCACCTATCAGCTTAAACGGTGATGCTCTGTCATACTGTAAGAGCTTGTTAATTCGGCTCCTATTATGCTCTGATAATTGTGGGAATCAGCGGCATCTCACGCAGAAACCTTCGCCACTAATTCTTCGACTGCAAAATAACAAGCAGCGCTCCGCGAATAGCAGTGGAAGCCTACCTTGTCTAAGGCAGGACGAAAAAAAAATTTAATATAATAATCACTTGACACCCTACACAATCTTAGGCAATCCAAGAAGACCAAGATGGTGATGCTGGTCGATTGTGACACTGCATCTTTAAGCCACTTGCACTCACTTAATTGAATTCGATACTTCCCAACTACGTAATGCAATCAGCAGCAATCATTTCCCAAGAGAGAACCTCTTCGTCTAATGAAATTGCCGCCAATGATGACGCAACCACTTTTATTTCTATACATAGGTAGCTAGGAACCTACCTACATTTTTTTCCCTGTTTATTTTATAAAACATTTTTTTGTAGTAATTCCCTTAGCTACAATTAATTACTTAGAAATTACAGTAATAGATGTCTCGGGCGCACCTCTTCATGCACTCCTTCCTATATATAGAGCGGAATTTTCTTCAAGAGAATTCCTTACGCTTGCCCCCGTTCCCGTTACCCGTTACCGTTTCCGGGCCCATCAGACTGTGCCATCATCCCGTTGTGTCTAGTAATCCAATATTAAATGCATTTCCGAATGCAATATTTACACAGCTCAAACACGCAATAGCTTGCTACTTGCCAATACAGAACTGTACGTACGTACGTACGTACACCAGAGAAGAGTGTTGTTAAAATATTATGTTGAGATATTTTACATTGCACATCCTGCCGGTTGATAGTAGCGCATAGTAATGGTGCCACCTAACTGTTTATATATTGTTTGTTTGCCCACATTCAAATTGATTTCTCTTTGCTACTCGACACATATGCTTTCTCGTTTATTTGATTTCTATGGAATGACATGTTGTATTTTTGGCAGACACACACAAACTTTAGATACAAATGATGGCGTGGCATTTATTTTAAAGTAAAAAAGAACGAAAAAATAGGGATGAGAAGGGATGCAAATGCAAATAGATACACGGACAACCACCTCTTCCTAGATTCGTCTATCTCTAGAGCTAACGCGAAACCATTCAATATATTTTTGTGCATTGTCTGGCACTTCTGGAGTATCTAGAAAAAATTTCCTCTTCCTGTCGGTGTGTCGCAATCGCAATCCCATTATAGTGCACATTGTGGATGAGGTGAAAAGGTTTCAATACTCCCCGAGGTATATTTTGTCCTAACAGCGGATGTCGTCGGGCAGAAATACAAAAACCGCGAAGGAAGCTTCTGGATATGGATGTGGATGTGAATGTCATCCTCTGTTAAGAATGGGAAAGGGGAGCCGAGTCACCTCGCATTGTAAGTCAGCCTTTTATAATGGTGTATTCGAAGAGACAAATTTCTTAACAAGCGACACCATAGAGCGCCAGAACCTTTTCGCAGCAGCACGAGCTCAGGTGATGATGGTGACGGTTGTGGCGGTAGCGGTCCTATAGAAACAAACACTATGGCGACCTTTTACAACAAAAAATAAGCTAAAAAACATAGCTCATGTGAATATATGATGAAGTACTCCACTCTCTGTTGGGTAAAGTTTTCCTTTTTGTACTACACATAGCTTAGTTTTTCTCATTCGCCCGACGACGAGTTGGTGTTTTGCGGTTCTTAAAGGAAATCCATCCTTTGAGATTCGCCTTTCGCTTGGTAATATCAAAAAAGGATTTTACACAAAATTGTGTATAGTATAGTTCTACACCCTTTGGCTGGTTCTCGTTCTTCTGTCAAACGAGAGCGGGTTGTAATGATTGAGGTTAGGTTCATTTTTTTTTTTTTTTCATTTCTCTAAATTAAGTCGGGAATTGCGTGGGTAAATGAAAGCTATGTGACAGATGGGGGCATTTTTCATCAAAGGAAAACTCATTCAATGAGAGAATGTTGTCTGGAAGTTTATCGTATTTTTTTTTTCTTCTGTGACAGCATTCATGTCAATAGGTTGTTTTTAAAATAAATGTCTGTTTTACAGAGAGAGAGAGAGATTTATATCTCTAAGCGGGTTAATTCCACTAATTTGCATTAAGAAACAACCTTTTTGTGGCAATAAAGCGGATATTATAAGATATTCGGATGAATTAATGGTTTTGCCGGGAGCAGCTGATATTTTTTATAGTTTTATATGAGCTTTGAGAAGCGGCAGCTGGTGTTTGTTTCGTGCTGAATATGGGCTCAAGTTGTAAGATTGCCAGATGATCCATTTGATGGATTTTATACTATAAAGCATGGATTACATGAGTAATTAGATCTGGAGTTTGCTTTACATAATGCTCTTTGATGCGAAAACTTTAAAGCTTAATGCATATGCAAAATGCTGGTTTGAGCTGGAGCCCTAACTTTTGCCTAATTTGCTAAGCAATATTCTAAGGAAGAGCAACAAACAGCTATTTCCCCCCCTCAAATACCTACCCAACATGCACTAGCGGTTTTTTTTAACCTCATTTATTAAGATGCAATGATTGTGAGATGTCTTTACTAAGCCAACCGTACGATTACAGGCACGGTAAGTCCACAAACCTAGAGGAGCTGCCTTGCTCAGAAAAAAATTATTTAGAGGTCTGGAGGCCGCAAGTAATTAAGTCCACTTAAGTTCGCTACAGCGACATTCTCGGGAGCTGTAAGGCTGATGAACTCACTGGACACTGTCTTTTAGGCAAACGTGCAACAAGAATTCGTGCACTCTTAAGCTGTATGGATGAAGAGGAGGAGGAAACGATATCTAACCTGCTTTACACATGCCCTGCTATATCCAGGAAAGGGAGGCTCCATCACAGAACCTTCTTCTACGAAGACACATGTGATCTTACAAACATTTACATCAAAGGTCTACTTCGCTTCGTCAGAAGCTCCAATTGGTTCAACGAGTAGTGAGAAACTTGTGGCGTATTCCACCACATCAAATGCAAAAAAAAAAAATATATAACCATATTACTATAAAATTTAAAATTAACCGCCGATTGCATGTCCCAAAACACTAACAGGATCTTATCAACGAACACTATCCATCGCTCATCCAAATCAGCTGTGCACTAGACGTGCAGATTACCCAGTATTTTTTTTTGTACGTCACACGATCCATGACAATTCTAACACATGCACAATGCGAAAGTATTTATGCTAGTGTCCAAACTAGTGCGCGCCCTTTTCGTTGGCTGTATTTTTACGAAGTCGGATCGTTTCGACAAAATTGCATTTGCTGTGTCCATAAAAGCAGTGCAGAAACGTTTAGAGTAATCTCCGAATTTAGCAAATTTCTGGCCCAGGAATACACGTTGGTTCTGTGTTTCATCCAGCAAGAATTTCTGAAGCAGTGCGGATAGTTCTTTTGTTGCTTGCAGTAATAGAGTGTTCCAGTGACCCATATAAGTGTTTGCACAAAAACTCAAGGGCACTGTAAACGAACAAAACTACTTGCTCCAGCAAAAGACATCAGTCCAGATCAAAGAGGTTAGTCATACTAAAATCGCTGTGCAATAGCCGCATAATAACCATCAAAGGCACGTGCAAATCGACAATCCAATATGGTCTAGCAAGAACCCCAACTACCAATTACCATTACCATCCATTCAACAACGATTCAGCGCTACCAAGCCAACCCAGTGTGCCGCATAACCTAACCCACATTCAGTGTTAAATCAAAAATGTCAATTTTACACAGACAGAATAACGTGGCTTATTTATATATGTATATAACGGGTGATCCAAGTAGAGATACTTTTTTCAATAGCCTTTTTTGACAGATCACGTGTGAGTCGTGTCATGCTATTTTTGTTTAGTATTGTTTGGCATTTCATAATGGAAAGACTTACGCGTGAACAACGTTTACAAATTGTTCAACTTTATTATGAAACTTCACGTTCTGTGAGGAATGTGTGTCGTGAACTTCGCTCAACTTATGGTCAACATAATCGGCCTACTGAGCGTACTATTCGCAACACCATCACCCATTTTGAGACCCAGCATTCATTATTGGATAATATTCGACCAAATAGACCACGTCCCGCACGCTGTGAAGAAAATATAGCGGCCGTAGCTGAGAGTGTACACGAAGACCGTAGAGAGTCGATTCGGCGCCGTTCGCAGCAACTCGGACTGACGTATGGAACGACTTAGCGCATTTTACGTCAACATCTTAAATTGAAAGCGTACAAAATACAGCTTGTGCAACAACTGAAGCCGCTCGACCTTCCCAAGCGACATCGCTTCGCTCTATGGGCTCTTGAAAAGTTCCTAGAAGATCCGACGTTCTCGAGGGAAATTTTGTTCAGCGATGAAGCCCATTTCTGGCTCAATGGGTATGTAAACAAACACAATTGCCGCATTTGGGACGAAGAGCAACCTGAAGAGATTGAAGAACTGCCACTTCATCCAGAAAAAACAACGGTTTGGTGTGGTTTGTGGGCCGGTGGAATCATCGGTCCATATTTCTTTAAAAATTATGCCGGTGCGAACGTAACCGTCAATGGCGACCGTTATCGTGCCATGATAACCGACTATTTGATGCCTGAAATTGAAGCTCGTGATCTCGGCGACATTTGGTTTCAGCGGGGCCACTTCCCACACATCGCAACAATCAATGGACTTATTGAGAGAACATTTCGGTGAGCACATAATTTCACGTTTTGGGCCGGTCGATTGGCCACCAAGATCGTGTGATATCACACCGTTAGACTTTTTCCTGTGGGGATATGTAAAGTCAAAAGGTTTGTCGGCATAACCCGCTTCGATTCAGGCCTTGGAGGAAAACATCACGCGTGTCATTCGCCAGTTACCAGTCGAAATGCTCGAACGAGTGATCGAAAATTGGACTCAACGGATGGACCATCTGCGACGTAGCAACGGCCAACATTTGATAGACATAATCTTCAAAAAATAAATGCCAAAGAATGTTCTTTCAAATGATAATAAACATTCTCCATTAAATTTGAATTTTCTGTGTTTTTTTCTTTAAAAAATAGGGAACCTCGAAATGGATTACCCTTTATATTGAAACGCATATTACCAACTCAAATTGCCTGCTTTCGATCCATAAAAACAATATGCTTATTTAAATTTTTTAAATGAAATTTAAAAAAATACCTAACCTTAAATCAAGACTTCAAAGTAGCCTAACAAGAATTAACCAATTATTATCTCTACAAAGCCAAAGAAAACAAATAAATTCAATTTATGTACCTAATTGTAAGTACAAATCGATGGAGCAGCGGGAAATTTGTGCACAAAATTCAACGCATCAGAGCAACGTGTGTACATATCAAATATTTTTTTTTAATTGGCTTTTCCTTTTTATATGACATATCTTAGGTTGTAATTAATAATTTGCAGATAAAACGATATTTAATTATTACTTGTATTTGCCTATACATGAATTTTATTTACCTATACATAAATTCCTCATATACATAGTTAACTTAACGCAATGATGATATACGCTTCATAGTACTTAAATAATAAGTTTAGCTTTATCTCCATTAAAATTACACATAAAATGAATACCTACATAAAAAGACGTAAAAGTGTTGAGATGTGTTGCTGATTTCCATCGGACAAGTGGCCCAGATTTAGGGACTATTCTTATTAGCATTGAGGAGAGAGTAGTCGAGGTGCAATGGCACTTGCTGGCCAGATGCAAGGGGAGGGTTTTTCTAGGTGTCAAAACAGCCACGACACCACAGCTGACAGAAAAATTTATATAAATCTTTACTTCTTCTGATTTGTTTTTTTTTGTTATTAAATATAAAAGTATCAATGGCAATTGTGCAATTGATAACCTCAGATGTGCGAGGCTATATATTCTCCTTTCACTAAAGTCATTTAAGATTTTTGTTTTTTGGCACGATAATTTTTGTAGCTTCAGGGTAGCCAATTAGCAGCTAGGAACCACCCCACCGTCGAGCTAATGCCGTCCAACCGCAAGCGTGCCAACTGCTGGTTACTGTGTCGAGGATCACATCCTTCCTCACCTGAACCCGTCCATAAGGGACACACCGGCTAAAAGACACACCTGAACATAACAAGATTCATCCCAGATCCTCGTTGTATCACAACGGACCGATACTGGTCTAAGTGCGTCGGTTCTTATGCCGACAGTCACTTAAACCTAACCTTAACTTACCTCAATTTACTTCTTGAATGGTACCATCGTCTATACAGATCGTTCCTTCATGAACGGTCCCTCTAGAGCCGCAGTAGGTATGCATGTTAATAGCTGGTTCATCACTTAGTTCCAGAGAAAGAACTCCAACTTGGCGAGTTATTTTATTTTACTTTACTTTTTACTTTTGGTGGTGCAAACAGGTCGGAGTGAACGACGGCCTCAACCAACAAGCCCCTCCAGCCAGCTCGGTACGCCAGTTACGCACAACAAGTTGGTTTAGGTCGTCCGCCAATTGTGCGCGCCACCTAAGGTGGAGTCTTCCTCTGCTGTATTGTCCCTCAAGGGTGGAAATCAAGGAAGATTTCTCCATCGTCATCCGGCACAAATGGACGAGTTTGGCGGAGATGCCGAAACTAGACATGGCACTATATAGGTCTTCTCTATAGATACTGTCATATGAGGCCCTAAAATCAATAAACAGACGTGGGTATTCCTGGGATTTTTTTCAACATCTGTCGGAGTTTGAAAATTTGGGCGACGGTGAATTTCTTTGCCTTAAACCACACACTGATGTGAACCGATCATGTTGTTGGCGAAAGGTTTTAGACGTTCACAGAAGAGAGTATCTCCTTTCTTATGGATGAGGCACACGATGCTTAGGTTCCATTCGTCGGGCATGCTTTCATCCGACCAAATTTTACAGATGAGTTGGTGCATGCTCCTTAACAAGCCATGTCCCCTTGAAAAGCTAGATCCGAATAGCCATCCGCTCCAGCAGCTTTGTTGGACTTATGTTTGGATATCGCTATCCTCACTTCTAGTAGTTCGGATGGATATAAGTTTTAGCTACCATCTTCCAAGCTTTACACTTTGGTAGAACTATCGAACATTGCCTCTGCAGTAGCGTCATTCGTTCGTTGTGGTCGCCTAGTGAAACCCAGCACTTCGGTAGCGGCACTCCTGATGCACGCTGGCAGTGTTGCCACTGGGCCTGTGTACTTGATGCTGGTGAAGCTGAGGATAACTGAGAGTTATTTGACTATTTGTGTTACTAATCCTGATTATGAGTAGGTATATGCTAGATAGTCGATCTATCAAGGTTAGGTTAGGTTAAAACAGGGATGTGATGTAAAATCATCACACAATACTAGGCACCGAGGTGGGCTCATCGCGTTCCCTGGGCAACCGGCTGAGTTTTAAAAATCGAAACGGTACTCAAAAAAAAAACCTAAACATTTTCCCTAAAACTCACCTATTACCCTACAAAAGCCAGAAAGGCCTTTGAAATTTGTACCGTCTATTTCCTCTAAAGCTTCGTAGAGTATTTGCCTAAGAATTTCCTACGACTCCGAGAAATTGCCTCGCAGTCACACAATCTATCAGAGTCTAAAAGACTTTCATTTCTTATCTAGAAAATCTACTCATTCTGCTAAAGAAAACGATATGGAATTTCGGCATACACCTCCAACCAAAGCATTGAACTCGAGAGTAATAATAATTTCCGGATAGGAAATCTGTTCTGTACATAAACTCTTCTATAAATTTGATGTACCCAAATTTGAGCTATAAGATTTTTGGACAGTGTTCTTTGGGAATTAGCTAAGTACCTATCCCGCAAGTAGGTCAGCCTAAACTAATTAATATTATTCATCTGTCATAAACCAGTAAATATAAATTCCATTACAAATGTATAGTATGTTACTTAAAACCAATCTTCTCTTACTGCTAAGTTTTTAAGTTAACCAAATCTTCCATATCCAATTTAACCGATGATATCATTCCATTTTCCTGTCCCACATTTTTAAATTATTCGATCTACTGATAAGCTGAAGCTCTTGTAGAAAATAAAACTCTCATATACAGTTGGCTGCATATACTCGTGTAGTTTTTAAGTAGTATATCCATTTCAATACTGAGATGCCCTCATTTTGTACAAAACCATTCAACTCATTACCAAGTGCATTCCATGTAGTAAATTTTTGCATTATCTCCCCCCACTTGTTCATTTCTTAGCACAGAAAGAAAAATACATACACAAACATTTTTGTTCTATAAATTTTTTCTCTATTTTTCATTCGCATTCGTTTTTATTTGCCCTTAGAAATGGGGGTGAGTATTGGTTTCATGAAAGTTTGGTGAACTAATATTTTAAATGTTTTATCCATTACAAAGTATTTGACATATATGTATCAGGATAACCACAGTTTTTATTTTGGCTTAAATTCATTTCTGAAGTGCCTTAGTTTGGGGTAGGATTTTAATATAGGGTCATATGCTTAGTTGTCCTATGAGCCGGGCAGTGGCCACCATTTGACAAACAAAACCATTTTGATCTGTTTATGAGGTCTGATGGGAGTGTGTTCCTCAAGTAGCTCAAGCTGTCGAAAAGTCTCTATCCATGTTGAATAAGCAGCGTTCTTAGAATGCATGTATAGGGACAACCATTGCGTTGAGAACTTAACCAATTGGTGGACTTGAGGCAGTTCTTAATTTAACACCTCTGAACCTATTCAACCGGTGCCGGAATATTCTCGGAAGAACTTAAGCGACACTGTTCAATCAAGTTGCCTGACAACAGTAGCAGAGGTTCTGGCGATCGCGGAAGCGGCCCGTAAGGCGTCATTGTTGGCAATACCACGAAATGATATTACCATTTTCATTGACAGTCAGGCAGCTATAAAAGCAGTTTCTGCCACTGAAATAAAATCCAAGCGAGTTCACCACTGCCATGAAGACGGAATCTGTTGGGTCCCTGGCCATAGTGGCAAGGCCGGTAATGTGAGGGCTAACGAATTAGCGTGCTATGGGTTTGCAATGGACGATCTTAGGAAACGAGTGGAGAACAAGATTCTTATGAAATCTAACAACAGGTGTAAAGAACTAACTACCTGTGAAGTATCAAGGAAGCTCTGGCCAGAATACAATAGTGGGCGAACTATCAAACAATGAAAGGATGACGATATATTTCGAGGATATGGTGATGAAGAGCTCCATGAGGCCACACCTCACTTTCTCTCTCGCTGTCCGAGTCTCGGTCACTTGAGGAATAGAGCACTTGGAAGCTACTACTTACATGAACTTTTTGAGTTCTCACTTTTTTATCTTTATAGGTTTCTGAGAATATCAGGATGGCCGCACGGCCGTCGCGTAAAGAGCCTACCTTCTTTAAAACTTAAGGGTAACCCCCCACAGAAGGGTATCACAATGGGTATACGAGGACTTAAGTGTGGTATAGGAGGACAGACCTGTTCTGCCGACCAGTAAGCCTAATGATTGATGGTTGATTTCGAGTTGATCGCACAGATTGCTCCCTGACTCTTCTTTCCATTAATTGTAGTTCTATATCTGTGAGTGTCTAAGAGCACAGATCCACTGCGCTGAGGGAATTTTAGCCCTGTCTATCAAGTCTATTAGCCTTCGAAGGCTTTGTTAAAGTTGTACTCTAATATTTATAATCGGTAAGTGGCTTCGTCTATGAGAGCTAGGCTTCCAAATTGAGTTTTCTATTAGCCTGAGAGTTGTGTGCCCAATAAACTTACTAATTTTATGTTTCCACACTCGCCACTTACTTTGGGAAGGTTATGTAGAAGTGGCTGTCAGTAAAACTGAAAATCGAAATTAATACGTTTTAGCACTTCTTTCTCAATAAACTTTCTATAGTGTTTAAAAAAACCTTTAAGGGTTTTTAAAAGAAGGCTCCAAAATAGAGCTATATTACTTTGTAAAATTGCATGGTGTTTTTTATAGCAGCCCTTTCCTGAAGCAACCACTGAAGGTATTTGTATGTCATTGTAAAATAACATGTGTCTAAAATAACATGCTGAGGTAGCAATTCTCCTTAGAAAGCGAAACAACATCTCATTTAAGATTTATCTACCCGAACTAGACTACGATATGCAGAGTAAAAATTATTTTATTTTAATGATTGTCACAGCATAGGTGCGATATTATTGATCTTTCGAGCTAGATGTGAAATGGTCTTCCACTTCAAGGCAATATGTCCAAGGCTTTTTTGTTTCGGAAAACTCTCTTTAACAAATGAGAGAAACGAAAAATAGTCGATGGAACGAAGGTTTCTAATTGTGTCTATTCAAGAATATTTTTAACAGAAATGAGCATTAACTGATCAAATCTCTACTACCAAGTGATGGTTGGGCAGTGAAGCAGGATATACACAAACTAAAACTAAGTTTTGTAAAAATAAGGCCGTAGGTGTTAAGCTTGTACAACAATTTCTATCATAAATATAGAGTCAACTTAATTATTCGACAAGACAAGAGAAAAATACTTGGATATTGAAGAAGATACATTTTATAAAACTGTAGTTAAATGATTAACAGCGGTTGACGTGAAAACTACATGAAAGACTTTGACAAAATTTTTTCGGAAATGTTTTCTTTTACTCCCAGGTGGCTAAAGTCTTTGCAACTTATTGCCAGGAATATTTTTTTAGGGTTTAATTCCATGCACTCAGATAATCTTCAGTTAATATTAAAACACAATTAGACCATATTTTAGGCACTCCCCTGAGTATTTTAACCTCTCAAACTGCTTTCTCCTCCATCGAGAAGTTGAGCTGCAGACAAAAACGTTACTGATTTTATATTCTTCTAGCCTAATTGCGGCTTAAGGCACATGGACATTTTTACCGTTTTATTTGTTGGAGCGAAACGACACACAAGAATGTCATGACAAGAATATTCATCTAAGAAGCAAAACTTTTCTGCGACCCAGACATGCACCTTTGTAAATACGTATATATATGTAGCTACATATTTTTTCTTCGCTCAACTTTTATGTTAGCTCCTTTCTGAATCATAAAACTTAAGCTATCTGCACATTTCAATCGAATGACACAAAGCTAACAAATAGCACAGTGCACTTTAGTTTTATGTCGATATTTTTCTGTTCTGAGGTCATAAACCTAGAAAGGTTTTCAACAAAAACCTCCCACCCTTCGGAAAAAAAATGATTCACCAGACGACGATGACGATGACGACGACGACGAATCGGACGGCAAGGACGACTACAACCAGAATGACGAACACGCAAAAAGCTAGCATTAGAGAAAACAAACCATCAAAAGTATAGAAATACACTTTGCCAGTGTGTCCCTCCTTCCCTCTCCGTGTCCCTCTGATATACCTTATTTCCAATGCGTCGTACATACATAAGTCATAGAAAATATTTCTCTGGTGCACTTTCGCTCAGGATATGTGTGTTATCCTCTGCATGCACTGAATAAAATTGTAATTTCCTCTTTCGCCTTCACTACTCGTCGTTTTGTCCTCGCGGTGACAATTTTATTTCTTGCTCTCTATCTTTATGTATAAGTATGTGCGCGAGAGCTCTCAATAAAATGTTTGCAACTGTCACTAAGACAAATTACTTTATCTGATCAAATTAGAGGTGAACTCGAACGAGGGTAGCCCACCAGAAAAGGGGTATACGTTGTTCGTTTGTGTCGTCGTTGGTGATGGTTGGCGTTGGCGTTACCACAAGAAGGTGAAGAGGTGGTCTGGTCTGGTCTGGTCGTGTCCTTGGTTGTTTCTTCTTTATTTTTCTTCCACAGTGGGAAGCAAGTAATCAATGATTTAGATCTATTTTAATGGGAAATGAGTAAACACGAAGGGAGAAGAAGGAACCGACAGATATGTAGGTGGAACTCTTTTAAAAATGTCATCGTATGTTGACAAACTTAAAGCAATAACGTAAAGGAATACGTTTATCTTGCGTATTTGAGATAGGTTCCTTCACTTACGATGGCAGCAGACACATAGCTAGCTAGCTATGTTGTGATAACACAAATAAGTGTGATAAGTTTCTTTACCAACATAAATTACGTGCAGATAAGTAACTGGTGCTGTTGGGATGCAACTAGAAAATGTCAATTAAAAAAAAAATAAAACACTGTAGATCGGTGATGAAGTGAATCTTGGGCAACATAATTTATTGCTTTGGGGTTGATTAGTGGGTGCTTTAATTTTTAAATATTCATGGATTCCATGGAATAGTCTTGCTTTTAGTCGAACTCATAGACAAAGGAGTTCCAGTATTGAGCCGTTGTGATACTACGGGGATCTTAAGAAAGTGTCCCCCTACTCGACGCTTGATGTCATTGGTTGTAAGATCACTTGTACCTTCGTAGAACAAGACTCGGAAATTGGGATTTCTTTCTCTGGAGAGAGCAGGTAAGGAATCGTTTCCTCCTCCTCGTCCAAAAGTCGTTCGAGAATGCACCAAGTCTTGTTGCATGTTTGCCTATAAGACAGTGTCCAGCGATGACACCTACATATATTCGTGCTAATTTTCAGTCTTCTTAGAGAGATCAATCCACTTGTGGTACCACTTGTCCACCTAAAGTTTGTTTCCTCCATAGCAGCCAGCCAGGCAGCGATAACATTGAAGCTGTAATATCCACCTTCAACCGAATCATGTACGAATTATTTATCGTTAATGTAACCAAAGCAAATGTCAAAAAATAACTTTCCTCAAGTGACAAATTACTTCGCTTATGACTAACACCTTCACAAAATGGCTAATTTGTCGGCTAAAGGTTACGTATAAAAGAGAGCCAACTCTTTTCCGGCCCTCTTTCTCCATTTTTCAGTCGCATTGGCAAGTTGACCAAGCGTGTCTTTTCTAATATCTATGCTGCTGCTATCTTTTCTTTTGGGGTAAGCGATATTGATAATTTTAATAAATGCCAAATAGATTCTAGTACCTTTAAATAAATTAATATTATCTAGGAGTATACTGGATTTTACCGTCAACCCTGCAAGCAATTACAAAATTGTGTTCGCGCTAAAATTGTACTAAGCCAAATCACGTGCGAAATTCATATGGAGTACGCAGACAGCAATATATTTCTCAGGCTTAAATGGGGTAAGTCCGTACAATTAAAATAAAGAACATTGCATTGAAGCCTTGCGAAAATAAGAGAGCCGCCAATAAGTCTGGTGAATCTATCATACATGATGGAAAAAAAAAAACACTTAGTCAGTGACTCGGAACGATCAAATGAGTTCACGCTGTGCCCATGATGTTTTTTTTTGGCTTACCCGCTATTCCACCTGCGAAGCACAATGGTGACATCACCAAGCCCAAAATTGCAGCATCCAGCATACTCCCCACAAACACACAGACCAAACAGTCTCAGAGAAAGTCCATCTCTCTCTCTTTGGAATAAACGGAACCCTCGAACAAGCAAGGCGAAGACATTCCCGCTAGCTGCGATTCAGCTTGAGAAGTGCGTCGAAGAATATTAATAGGCGTTGAAGCGTAGTGCGGTTTAATTAGGCTTCGTAGTTTTATTTCTCATTTTTACTTTAACATAACCTGATTCATTTTCTTATACATTCTTAACCAGTATTTTAATAGTTTGTGTAACGCGAAATCTCGTCAGAATTCGTATAACAGAATATCATATTATATATATATTCAATTTTAATTTGGTAAAGTGAAGGTGTATATATTGCGTATATAATAATTGATAAGACGGGACTGGGAGATTAATGTACCTTCATCGTGTGCGCACATCATAGATACAAATGGGGAATAATGAACAAGTAAGTTTAACATATATGTATATATTTTTTTTTTTTTTACATATACAAGGTGGCGCAAAAGTAATCCTCCTATCAGAAAATGTTATAAATTTTGCGATCGGCCCTTAATGTCAGTTCTGTTTTGACATTTGTTTAGTAAACACATGCGAAATACACGTTAATAAACAATGTTACGCTACACTGCTCCAGAACGCGGAATATTGGTGACTATTTATTTGAGCAATAATCGGTCGGTGACTTTGGCACAACGTGAATTTCGTCGCAGATTTCCTAGCCGTCCAACGCCTAGTGGTGAAACACTGCGACGTTTAGCCGTTCTGCAGAGAATATTGCTGCTGTAGCCGAAGATCGCATCTAACATACGCTCAAGCCATCCTTAATCACCACCAAGAGGAAGATGATTTTTCATCAAAAATAATCATGAGTTATGAAGCCCATTTCCATCTTAGCGGGTGCGTAAATAAGAAAAATTTACGCTTCTGGGGTACTGAAAATCCGAGTGTAACCCACGAAGAGCCATTACACCCGCTCAAAGTCAATGTATGGTGTGCTGTTTTCGCTGGAGGGGTCATCGGACCTTTTTTCTTCGAAGACGTCGCGGGCCAAATGGTTACTGTGAATGGTGAGCGCTACAGAGCAATGATCAACGAGTTCTTTTTGCCGCAACTTGATGAATTGGGATTGGAAAACATGTGGTTCCAACAGGACGGTGCAACAGCACACACTGCACGTGCCACAACCGATATGCTGAAGGTGCATTTCCCGGGCGCCTAATCTCCCGTTTTGGCGATTTGCACTGGCCAGCAAGATCGCTTTTTGAAGTCGCGGGTTTATGTCAACAAGCCTCAGACTCTTGCAGCTCTTAAAGACAATATCCGTCAAGAATGTGAGGACCTATCGCCGGAAGTTTTGGCCAAAGTGATGGAAAATGTCATAAAAAGGGCTCAAATGACAATCAACTGTGGCTGCGGCCATTTGGTAAATGAATTTAAAGGTGAGATTGTCAGGCGATATGAAAGAGTGATCGAAGATGTGTACATAAGGATGAAATTAAGGGTTCATTTGCAAATAATTGTATGGGACGCGAATGAACAGGTGTGATGGTATTTGTCCATCGTCAATTAGGGTGGGTTACCTTCCCAAACGATAGCATAACCAATTCGCTATTCCAAGCTTTTCTGGACGAGTGCAACTGATCCATTTAGATGCAATTTTTTTTTCACATATAATTTTAAATATTTAAGGCATATGTTTGAGGTTTAGATACTTTATTTTTCTTCTTTTCTTCATTATTATTTGGCACGAGAATTTGTTTGTATTTTGTTTTTGTGAGAGCGTACTGCAGCAAGATCCCCGACCATCCGGCGAGCAAAGCCGTGCCCTGCCAGCGTGCCAACCTATTGCATCTCAGCCACGGAGATTACACCTCGTCGTAGCCCTCTTGACTCTTACAAAGCATCGAATGGTATTCCTATTTCTCCTTTATCAAATGAAAGAAGTAATAAGCTTTATTCAGAAGCAAAATATTTGGATTTAAAATAAAAATCAATGCTGGGAGCCTTAAAAACGAGATAGAGTTCGAGGGCTTCATTAGTACCTACTTTTCCCTTCATGAAAGCCATAAATAATGCAATTGGTCTTCAGCACTGTTAGACCAACGCGGCAAGGCAGTGACTTGAAATAAGACCAATGAACCAAAATTGCAAGAAGTTAGATAATTCCTTCATATTAATCGCATTATACCCGCCATAAGTCGCAAAGAAAATTTTTATCTCCTGATCTTAGTATCGCTGAAATGTATAATTTATATAATATTCTCATGCCATTCCCGTATCCTAGCTTGTATTCCGTAAATACTTTTAATAATGATTTCAATTTATCGATCCATGCTCCAATAAAAGATTCTTGCAAAAAATGTGACTTTCTTAACAATAAGCTTAAATTTGCGAGTGATAATGAGAAGTCTGATATACAAATTGAACATGAAGTACATCTTAGGGAAGCGGAATGGCATTAGAAATGACACATCCAGAGCCAAGGAATCTAATGACACTTCGGTAATTGCATTTGATCTTATGACGACCTTCCCGACTCCAGTCATTACAATGGGTGTGTGCTATTATAAGAGGCAACTTTGGACATAATGTCAAGATAGCCATGGTAAGGAACAAAGTTAACATGTACATTTGGGATGAATCGGTTGGATCGAGAGGCCCCCAGAAATTGGCAGCTGCCTTTTGCATTATATTGAACATTTTGTGAGTACCCCAAATTTAATCATGTATAGTGACCAGTGTTATTCCAATTTATTGCTTAACATAACGACTACTCTATTAATCAAATTGACTATAAATTTGTAATGAGTGGCCACTCTTACTTAGCTTGGACCAAGATTTTAGTCTTATCGAAAAGCAAAAGAAATATTTAAAAAGACATTTTTTCGGGCTATGGATTTGTATGGGGTTATAGCAGCGCCAAGAAAAAAGGACCAATTTCAAATTATTGTTATGAATGGATCTGTGATGATTAGAAAGAAATATAACTGATCAGAAAATTAATATAAATAAAGGTAAAGTAGAATGGCTTGGCTAACTAATGGCTAACATTTTTGAAGAAGACTCCATTTAATATCTTGTTATAACGTAGACATACTTTATGACACTGCGATTTTAAAGAAAAGAAGAACATCTTCATTTATCACAGATCTTGATTTACTGTTTTCAAAAGGGAAACTGTTTCAACGGACAGAGACATTGGGTTCGTTGAGTATGTTGATGAGGATGAAGAGTGATAATTTCTAGTATTCTTAACTTACAAATATTACATATTTTGTATTTTAAAGACGTAAATACACTATCTTAAATTATTGGTGTAACCAACTTACATTCTTTAACTTACTAAGGTATCCAGAAAGCAGTAGTGGTGTAAGCCACATCAAATGCAGTAAGTCGTATATTTTATAATTGAAGTATATTAAATTAAACTGATGTCTTTTATGCGGACTTTAGTAAAGCGTTTGATAAATTGAATCATGTAATTCTGTTAAAAAAAACTTGAATTATATGGATTCCCTAAATTGATCCTGAAATGGATTTCTTCCTATTTATGTAATCGGAAGCAAAATGTGAAATTCAAAAATTTATTGCCTACAAATATGGTTGTTTATTCTGTTGTCCCTCAAGGAAGTTACTTTGGCCCACTATTATTTCTGTTGTTTATTAATGACCGACCTATGTCTTCGTGTTATTGTGACCCACAAGGATATTTCTTCTTGCAGCATGATAATAATGTTATGTGTAAATGGTGTAATGAAAACTATATGTTCCTAAATCTTAAGAAATGTAAATCCATGACATTCACGAGACGTCACAAGCTTAATCAACCTACTTATTTTATTGATGGCGAAGCAGTTGGAAGTGTAGATCGCTTTAAAGATCTTGGAGTTATCTTTGACAAGAAGCTGGACTTTAACTTTCATTTAGATTTTATAGTGAGCAAGGCAAGAAGCCTATTGGGAGTCATAAAACGATTTTCCAAAGAATTCAAAGACATAAGGTAACAAAAAGCTTTTATTGCTCTCTTGTTCAGCCGGTTTTAGAATATCCTGTAGTCCTATGTCCTGGGTATGAATCTGGCATATCAAGAATTGAAAGCATACAGAAGCAGTTTCTTCTTTTTGCATTACGTGATTTACCATGGAACCCAGAAATTTGACTTCCACCCTTTACAAGCCGCTTAAAATTACTAAATCTTCAAACCTTGGAAAAAAGAAGAAAGATATTTAACGCAATTTTTGTGTTTTGTGTTCATAAACTCCACCTATGTTCTTAAATCATTTAAAATTAATACTACACCGAGAATAACAAGGAACCCGGATTTTTTATACCAGAGTACGTCTAGATGTAACTGTGGTAGCAACGGACCCATAAATAATATGACTAGGGATTTCAATAGGTATATAAATATAATCATATGCTGGATTACAAAAGATAAAGTGAAAGAAATATTAAGAAAAATGTAACATAATATATATATTTATATCTAACGTTTTTTTTTTCAACTAGTGCTTATTTCGCGAATGGTAACACTTAGCTCATGTCTGATTTGACAGATAATTAGTTTTATTCTTCCGCTGAACGAATATGGTTGTGTATACGCTTGAACAACGAACAACGAACAACAACTTGAACAACAACAGGGCCATGTTGAACGAATTTTTGTTTACAAAAATTGAAGAGGAGGATATTGGCAACATTTGGTTTCAACAGGACGGCGCTACGTGCCACACAGCCGAAGCTACACTAGATGTTTTGCGCCCTGTTTCAAAAAAATAAATAAATAAACAAATAAATAGGAAAGCAATAATAAAGATCTCTTTTTCTTCAACTTCTTCAATAGCGTCTATCTCAATTGTTGGAATTGTTGGGGTTACACCACTTCTGCTCTCAATGCCTCAATTATGAGTGAAGCTTTTTGAACTAAACTCCCTCCACTCGCTAGTGCAATCCTCCCTAGATGGGACCTCTCATATGCCAAACGGTTTGCGTCATTTGGACATTCAGGCAAGCATTACTCAACTTTACATTAGCTGGCAGAAAGTCCACACAAATTCAACGACGACGACTCCATTATGAAAAGCCAGAATAACAACGAAGGACATTTTATTACTCAGTATCTTCAGCTACTATGCATTTTGATATGCATCAATAGATAAGTAATAACTTTTTGTAAATTAAAGCCTGCCAGTGTCTATCAAATTTTTATTGACAGTAACAATTGCGGTACATATAGACCTATCTCTAGTTTAACATCCTTAAATGACAGTAAATTGTCCTCAGAGACTCGGTTAGAATAAATCCAACCAACCCGTTTCTGTGATTTTATTTGTCAATTTCGAAACGGGTCATCGATGGCGCCAACAATGGTCCATCGACTCGACTCTTTGTGATAATAAATAATTATCGTTCAAATCATTAAATCGGGCTGGGAAATATCGCTCAACCCAACTAAATCAACTCTATCGATTTGCAATTTTACACTTTGCCATCATTACGCGAGGCATTTAACTCATCCATCCGCATTCGTAAGCCATAATTTGCGCATTAAAATCGTCGTTGTCCTTCGATTAAAATACACAAAATTTAAATCCATAAAAACCATAACAACTGACTTTATGATGCAATAACGGTCGCTTTTTCTTTGTCCCTGTCTTTCTTTACTGACACCAACAAGACAATACAATGCCGCCTGAGGATTGTCACGAAAACGACGATAAAAAACGACGACGCGCCGCGCCGCCCCGCGCCGCTCTGTGCCGTGCCAAATCTACCACATGAAGTTTTGTGTCCTCTCGAAAGCTAAATTTATAACAATTTTACTGTGTCCACAGAAGAGTGACAAGGATATATGGAGCAACGGAAACTTTAGTCGAATCATTAAAAATTGAAAATAATTTATGGCGCTGCTCAACTTCAACACAAAACGTCTCTGTCTTCGTATCTTCTGTTGTTTTAATTTCCTTTTTTCTTAATTACTCCTCCGCACACCCACTACCCACTCTGTTTTTATTTTAGTATCTTTTTTGCGCTGAAGTAGGTAGTCCTTAACTACCCGCACAGCACACACATGGACATTGGGATTGCACCCATTGCGAGCGAGGTCCTTTGAGTGACGGCTAGGGTAAAGTATACCTTTACCACTCAATAACAATTCATTTTACTATCTTTGCACAAACAGAGAGACAACGATCGTTAAATGAATAATTGACCATAATTAACGCGAATGCTACCATTTTCAGCATTGCGGACTCTCTCTCTCTCTCTCTGTCTCTCTCCCAATTGGACAGTTTTCCTGACGGGTTTTCTTTTGATTTCTTTTTCATTTTATTGAAATTTTGACGAGCGTCGTCGTCGGGCGGTGGGGGCTGACAGAGAGGAATGAAAAAGGATTTTTCGCTGAATGTTGCAATTTGTGTAACAAAAAGTGTAAATGTTGTAATTGCTCGCACACCTGGATGAAATGATTTTCTTTGTGATATTTGCCTTTAAAAAAAAGAAGAGAAAAACCGAAAAAGAAAACCATTACCTATGATATGAACGGGTGCCGCCTACCTACCTTCAGTGGGGGAAGAAGTTTTTCAGCAGCGGAAATGGTTTTGATTGCTTCATTTTGGATTTACGTGCAACTTTGTTGGGTCATTACCCGGAATTTTGTTGTAGGTACGCATCAAGTGTGTAGGTACCGTGTATACAGTTTTGTGTGAAATGACTGTAGCATTTTTCTAATTGACGGCAATAAGGTGTACGTACGCATATTGGCATTGGGATTAAGCTATTAATATGTTTGTGGAACCCTTTTTCTGTTTTATGAATTTGTTATTTTACTTTTATTACTTTGTTGAGTGTGCCTATGTATCTACTGTTGAAGTTGCAATTAAAGTTAAGATGGTGATTAAATCAATGCTTATTTAGAGTGAAACATATTTCTAATATCATGCCAATTTGGTTGAGAAAATAATGAAATTATTTGACGTCAAGTATTGAGTAATCAGCAGGCCAAAATAGGCGATGCATACATGCGTTTGTTTACTTCACGGTACCACTGCGACGACACAGCGGTGCTGCACATCATACTTCTCGCCAAAGACCGCCCATTGCGGTCCTCGTTAAATTTTTTTTTGGAAATGGGAGATGTACACGTGCGTATTTCTAACGCTGCCATGACGCATGCATGACAAGTAGTCAGAGCCTACATCCAAATTGCTTATTCAAATCAACCTACAGCACTGATTAAGTAGCAGGCTTATTTCACGTAGAACAGAATCACACATAATATCCATCCAGAAACCATGGGTGTGGTAAAATCACATCTGTGTCTGGGTTGTTTGAGTGGTTCATACCACGTTCTTTATGATGAGCAATCCGAAAGATCTACAACTTGTCTTATTGAATCAAAGTTCTATATAGCTGCTTTGATCAAAAGATTTTGTAGCCAAGATTTGTTGGTTCCACTATTGGGAAACCTTTGTCGTTGCATCGTTGCATCTTTTTTTCCCTAAGACTCTCTAACCGCTCGTCCCACAAAGGCAGTTGTAGAGCTTGTAGAGTATTATGTTGGGTCTTGTCTTGTGCTGCGTTCCTTAGCAAATGTCACAAAAGAAGAGATCGACTTTTGGTTTTGCTTTATCGTCTGGTATCACCATCAATGTAGGTCATCGACCTTCCTGCGTTACGGCCAGAAAACAGCAACTAATTGACGTTACCCTGTCAAAAAGGCATGCGAAGACTAACATCAATTGGAGGGTATTGTCAGATAACACCTTATCAGATCACAGATCCTCACAACCCTATTGCTGCCTTATTACTAAAATCGCCCGCAGAAAACCGGTACCTTGGTGGAATTCCGAACTGTAGTGTCTTCTTAAAGAGACTAGCAAACTCTTAAATCGGTGTTTACAAACCAACTTAGTACAAGACTGGAATCCAAATCGATCGAAACCACTAAGTGCAACTAGCAGCCTAGTAAAAGTCCTCTAGAGGAACAGACCAAGTAAACTTGATACAAGCCATTAATCTGACCTTACGTAGATTGTGAAGTAGAGGTGATATAAAGCATCCCAGATCACTGCGGACACAAGTGGGCCTCCATTTAGAGCTCATGCATGGTGCCGCAGTTTGTTTTAAAAGCGGCTAGCTCTTTGTGTAAGCTGGCAGCTATATCTGCTTGAAGCTAGAAGTTACATATATAGCGTTGACGAGTTCTTATTAAGCATTTACCAACCCAAAGTATCTTTTCTGCTGTCTCTTCGTCTTCGTTGCACAATCTGCAGGTACTGTCTTATGCTATCCCAATGGTCATCCTGTGAGGACACCTGACTCCTACTTTGTAGTAGAAGTTGTTCGGTTTTTTAAAGGGAATTTTGGCTTTCATGTTTCCTTCAGTTTCCCTCCAGATTTGTACCTTTTTTAGTTTTCAATGTAACTTTTTAAAGTGCTTAAATATAGCCCCCAGTATGGTAAGGAAGCGTAACCTGTTCTGTCTAATTCGGCTGGCTTTTCATTGCACACATCCACTGTGTACTGGCACTGTGTATGACTTTTGACAGGTGTTATTTAACATAAGCAGATGACATAGTGACATCTGACAAAAAGTAAAAGCTGAAAGATGACAGATGAAATCCGATTGGTGATAAATAATATGTGACAAATAACCGGTGCTTGTAGGACCGGCGCATCTGTAGGATTATCTTTTCTTCCCCAAGTTTCGCGACTTTCCACTTATGAGTCAGACGAGTAGGGTTAGTATGCCGGATAATGCTTACTTACTTAATTCGGATGGAAATCTCGGTCTGCCAGCGATATCCTCCTTAGCAACCACCTCGAGCATTGCCCCTGGCCAAATTTTCCCAAGCCTACCAATCTCCTGCCTATAAAGATCGACAGATCTCTGATTCTAGAAGGCAACGAGTTTGATGCATTCTTGATACCAGTCAGCTTCATAGGTAGTGGGCACTTCTCAATTTACATCCATTAAGGTCAGGTAGCTGGTTACCAGCTATCAAAATCACTTCTATCAATGACTACGACCACAATTTGGTCCACATTGGTGAACTACGCGTGAGGGCTTCTAAACCGGTGCGGCTTCTTCCACAGATCTCTCTCGCTTTGACGTAAAGTTCTTGCTGGTCTTTTGGCTGCTCTGGCGTCCTAATGATCTCAAGATTTTCTCCGAAGTTCTCCGGTATGCGCATAGAACTTCTGCGTTTCTTGTAGTTGACCGAAGAGGGACTATTACGGAAGTCCCTGAAGGGACTTTTGTACTTGGGAGTTTCCTTCCTAGGAATTTTGCAGCAGCGGGATGACCATGATGAGCCACAGTCTTTCCCCGGCTGGAAGTGGGGATTTTCATCCTTAGTGCAGTGCTAGTACCTGCGGTGTTGCCAACTGTTTTCTCGGTCCTCTAACTGGTCGGTTTTGACTGAGCCGTAGCGGTTCCTACAAGACCGCCCGATTTCGAAGAGGAACCGGTCTCATTTTGTTTGTTTATTTTAAATATTCTAATTTATTTTAAATGCCCCGAGTAAGGGAGAAAGAAGGTCTGCATACAGATCCGCAGTACGCAGATAAGGCTAGCTATCTAATCCGGAGGTCGCCAGTTATGCGGATACTCCATTCAAGGCTGAGCTATTTTTGAACTGGGCACCCAACCAAGTTGATTCTCGGCACGGCTCTTGTGATACCTTAATCCTGCCCAGGGGACAGAGGAGGGGAGTAAAAATATGCGGAGGTGGAAAGATGGGTAGAGTGTTCCTTAATTTCACTTACTCAGCTCCTTCAACTCGTCAAGTTTAACACTCGAGTAGGGGAATAAACACCTTATTAACTTTTCAAAATGCCTTCGCAAACGATTTAAAATGTATATGCCTAGATTTAAACTGTATTTACTGTATACCTATATACTGCGTTTTTTTAATCTTATGCCGCTTCCCATTAGTCTTTTCGCCTATCGGTCACTTGCGGAACATAACACTTGGAAGCTACTACTTCCATGACTTGCAGGAACTTTCTGATGTCTCCTTATCTTTATAGGTTTCTGAGGATTTCAGGATGGATCCACGAGAATCTAAGTTTGGCATAGGAGGGCCGACTTACTCTGCCGTTCCGTAAACCTTACCTTACCTAACCTAACCTATTCTACTATCAAATGTTTTAAAATAAAAAAAAAAATACTTTAACTACACTACATCCCATCCAACAATATGATACATGCTCATCCTCATTTAGATCACAATAGCATCATCTCCCACCTATTTTATTAATTCCATGACTTCAAAAAGCAACCCTAAACTTTCCACGCACTTCAACTAACTGGCTGTTATCCTGCCAACCAAAGTTTCGGCTTCAAAATAGTTTATCATCTCCCATTTTGAGGTTTACAAATTTTTTTTTTTTAATTAAATCTAAAGCCACATCATCTTGTCTAACAAGCAATTAGCGACTTTTTCAAAAAAAAAAAAAACAACTCCGTTTCCAACACACAATAATTTTAATATCTTCTCTACCAACAACCACATTGTTAAGGAAATTTTCTCGAGCGTTTCATAATGCAAACCGATCCCAAAAATCACATTCATACTTCAGTAATCGCCTTGAAAAGCTAACAATGCGAATGGAAGAAACCGCATTCTCAAGCCCCCACTTGTGTCACATGTGTATTTCTATCTTATTAGCAAGACACCAACGACACCCCATCCGCCAGCCCAGCCCAACCCGTTTCCTGAATAGAAGAATCCATTTAAAACCATTCCATTGTTGAAAGGCTGCTGTTGCTGTTGCTGTTGAGCATCATTTCAGTCCTAGAAGTGAGTAGTAGTCCTAGACAACCTAGAGTAGATACTCGGTCTCTCCAATACGGATGAATTCCCTCTCCATGGATACACGTTAGGGAAATATCAATTTCATTAGATCATAGGTATGGAATGTGTATTTTGAAAATTTCCCATTACGTATACGAGTGTTTCAGAGTAGGTATGTAGGTACGTAGGTACCTAACTATATTATAGCCTTGGTGTATTTTTTGGACATGTGTGTTGTGTGCGACTTACGCAACCTGAAATATTATTAGTATTGTTATTATTATACACTCGTTGAAGGTACGTACTCTACTCATAGGGTAGAGGGAATGTGTTGTGTTATATTTTTTTTTATCAATTTGTTGCTCTCAATTTTTATTGTTATGTGACATAGCAGCCATCGAGACAACAAAAGATATCTGTTTACTATTTTCACATTACTCGTTGCTGTTGTCGATGCGAATATGATTTGCACTGTAGTAGATAGATAGATAGATATAGATAGTTATTGTGCCCCCTGGGGGTAATGCGAATGGTTTTCTTGGAAAAATTTGTCAATTGCACTTAAGAATGGATATGTGCTAGAGCAGGTGTAGTGCGGGAAAGAAGGGTAGTTATGTTGAGAACAGGGTTTAGGTTGAAGGACCTTTTGGCATTCAATGTTATCTAGTAAAATGTGATTGGGCAATTGTGACTAGGAATAAATGGTGATATTCAAAAACAAAATATCTCTCCCTTGTAAGGAAATATAAAATAAAGTTATGAATATTTTACGCAAATGGTATATTCTTATACTACTTCAACCATTTCGAAGTTAGAATAAAGCGATACCGATGGAATATGGCTTTATATCTCCCTGAGGACTAAGAAAGAATTTGGCCACTCCACTATTCTTAATCTATTTAAGAAATTCGTAGTCACTATTCCATCTATATCATTCTGGGATGAAAGGGATCTCGCGGAAGATGAATCACGGATGGATCAAAAACTGACGAAGGGGTTGGTGGTGGCGTTTTCTCTCACAGCTCTCAGTGTGTTGATTAAAGTAATGCGATTAAACAAACCTTATCTTCCTTATCCGCTAGAGATATCCGAATCTTCTCTGATAGCTAAGCGGCCTTTAAATCGCTAGAATCATTTTTTCCAAACTCTATAGTCGCCCTAGAATGCCGATCATCTCTCAAGGAGATAATTCACCTGTGCCAGATGCCGGGGCATAGATATATTCTAACTGCAAGGTCGACGAACTCGCAAGGCATGGACGCACTGCTTCACCTAATAAACCAATTCCAATTGCCTCAAGCAAACTAAAGATAAAATTAGAAACTATTGATAAAACTAACTTTAGGTGGGCAAGTGGCACAACTTAGCGGATTTGGCCTAAGCTGGATCTGAAAGGCTCTAAGTGTTTGTGATCTCTCTAATAAGACTGCACGTGAGCTCTACAATTGGTGTCGTCAGTGGACACTGTCTTATAGGAAGACATGCAACTAGGCTTAGCATGTACATGCTTAACAATGACTTTTGCAGAAGCTGCATTGACGAGGAGGAAGAGGAGACAATCCTCCACTTTCTTTGCACTTGTCCTGCCCTCTCCCAGAAACGTAAGGGTCCACTTAGGTTCCTTCTTCCATGACAATCTTGAAGATCTGTCAACTACTGATGTAAAAGATATCTTTCGCAATATGCAAAGCTCCAAATGGCATAAACGAGTTGAGTAGTAAAAGTTTAGATCCACGTGGTATCACAACTGACCTCTTTTTGGTCTAAGTGAATCGGCCACACCGACTGCCACTTCAACATAAACTAACCATGCTTTAAGTCGTAGTTCTCTTTTCGCTCCAAAAGACGAAAGGTACAGAGTTTTTATACATCTCGTTGACTCACAACTACCCCAAACTACAGAAGCGAACAAAAACAATTCCAAAACCATTTTCAATTCGATGTTGCTTAGCATCTAAATGAAAAAGATATGTGACAGATTGCTGAAAATACTACCCAACATCGATTTAAGCCATTATAGTGTAATCCATCTTCCCAAAATCCATTGTAATATAACCTTTTCAACATGCCGTCTTACAACAAACCTGAATTTGAATTTCTTAGTCTTCTTAGTCTAATCTTGTATTTCTTATCATACAGTGCAATGCTGATTCCGGAAGGAAATTTATTTTTGAAAATCTTCTCCAGACATTTATTACTCTTTGATGTTTGTCAGACCTTCGCAAGAACTGCACCCACAAAAATTCACATATTTTTAAGTTTGAAAAAAATGCATGCAATGAGGAGCTTCTCAAGCTCGCCGGTCGGAGTCGGGACCAAATAGTATAGTTCTACCTTTATAAAATTTATATTTTCGCACACATACAGCGGTTAATGCTAAATCTCTACTGTGTTTTTTCTTCGGAGAAAACGGATCATCTGAAGCCTAAAGAATCCGTCAACGCGAACGGGGTCAAATATCTTACGAAGATTTTTTTTCTCCATGATTCAGATGCATACTAAGACTGAAAACGAATTGTAAAGAGTTGCCTCAGTTATGCAGGAAAAGGACTTTCTACGTAGTAGGCTTGTCCCGCCAAAGCCAATCGCTGTTAGCAAGCGTTAGTGTTATTTCTGAAGCGAAGCAGACAGAGTTCCTTCTTAGAATATTGTTTCTCTTCTTGTTGACAGACTATATATTGTTGATCTTGCCAGCATTGTAGATCAATTTTTGGCACTTCCAAAACCTAGAAACGCAGCTCTAATAATTTGCTGTCATCACCAATAAATTCGCGATATATGAAAATTATTCAGAAGATTCTTGAAAGATCGTACTTCATGTGTTGCCATATAATTTTTATACACTTCCTTTATATGTTATGTCACATGACAGGGCGTAGCTTTGCCTAAATCCCTTATAAACATGATACTGACCTTGATGCAACAGCTTCATCTCCACCGTCATCCTGTACAAACGGACGAGTTTGGCAGGGATGTCAAAACTAGAAGTGGCTTATATGCGGCTTTAACACTGATAAAAGGGTAGTGAGCTCTGATTTAAATTTTGTGTGTATATTTTCTTAATTTTGTACTTGCTAAAACTGCGCTCATAGGGTCCATTTAGATCGATGACAAATGTTTTGAGGAGCTCGCACAAGACCGTACAAGACCGGTATCATTCCCTCTATAGCTGACGCAATTAAGAGGGTCTCTTTTCTTATGAATCGGGCAAACGATGCTGCGTTTCAATTCCTCAGGCACACATTCTTCCGATCAAATCTTGACAATGTGTTGATGGAAGCGCTTTATCAACACATTTTTTGGTGCCTCAAATTTCAAATTTTGGTCGGGTAGTCGGAATTCTTGGCTTTCATCAGCAATTCTGACCTGCAATGAAATTTGTGTCGTCTCCGCTGTTTATTAGTCTGTGGAATTGATTTTTCCATGTCCTCAGCAACGATTGTGAATCTCTTCAAAATTTCCTCTAAGGTCTCTGTTCCAGTCTTAATCCCCTGACACGTTCTGTTTACCTTCTAATAAAAGTTGCAGCAATTCTGTTGACTTCTCGGCCAGATGTCACAGATGTTGTTGAAAACGTGATCGACAGAAGTTCTGCGGATTGTTGCGACTGCAATCGATCAACGTTTAATCTCCTCAAGGTTTTTTTCGCAGTTGGTGTGGCGTCTAAGGTGCGAATGTCAAGCGCAACATGTCAGCCTAGTTCACAGTTTGGTGATCTTTTGACCGCCATCTTCATTTGCGAATGTTGATCTAAGCAAACCGTGTGCTTTATATAGTAACGTTACGTCTCCGATTGTACCAGCTAAGATGTTCTCCTTTCCTATTTTAGTATTAAAATCAAGGTAGTTCTAGGCCAATTTGAACTTTGGAGATTGCTAGTAAATTTTGTTTGGAATCTCATAGAAACTTTTTCTCCGTTGGGTTTATCGGTGATTGAAGATTTTATCCTTGATCGTTATCGTTATAAGACGTGAACTAATGCCTAAAAAGGATGCATAAAATGTCCCATCTCTCCTAAGTGGGAAATTACATGACGTGCGGATGCTTTGAGAGCTGACCAAACGTTGTGATTTGTTACCTGCCATTTCGCGAAATATACGAAAATGTGAGCCTAGACATACATACACACATACACCTACTCCAAGATCTGCCTTCACATGCACATGCAGCTCGCCAATTGTAACAGCATCTTGTCTGCCAGGACGTTAGTTGAGTTGTCTCGCGTGTGTCCTGTGATAGTGTACATAATTGACTAAAGTAAATGTAGTGCTCGAATTCGAAAAACAAATAACTTTACAAAACGAAGAGGCCTCTGAATAATTCAACACTTTGGCAGCTGCAACATAACAATGCAATTTTTACGACATATTTATGTCAAGCTGGCAACTTAACCCAAATGAATGATGTTTTGCTGACCCCCCCCCCCCCCCCCTTTTTATCAAAGGTCCATTTTCTAGCTGTATTTTTTATTCCAAAGGATCCATATGTAAACATCTTTAGTCACATTGCTTGGTTCGGCTATTGTCTGTCCCTAAGCAACTGCAACTACAATGCCAAACATTATCATAAGCATCATCATCATCATCATCATCATCATCATCCCTGTTATCCAACATCAGTTTCGCTTCTTGAACCAGAGGGCAACAGCAACAGCAACAGCACAAGCAGAAGCATAGCGCAACAACTTTTGTATGATTTGTTTTGTTCCCAGAGACCGAAAGTTCCTAGTTATAGATACAAAAACATTCTCTATAAACTGCAAAACCAAACACACACAACGCACACATAAATACTACATACGCGCGGGTGGTAGGCAATACTCTGGCAACCAAACAAGGCCATATCGCTACCCCAAACCCGACAGACTAACTGGAAATATATTTTCCATTTTGATATCCTTGTACCCATGGAACATCCTTACAATGGCACAACAATAATAATGATGAGCTAGAGCGTGAGAGAGAAACCGAATAACATCGGTAGGTAAAGTCCTGTGTACCCTGCTCTTGCATAATATTGTATAGTCGGGTGGGTGGAGCTCAAACCCGAATTTTTTAGCAAAGCGTTGACTTCGCAACCGTTGGCACTAGCAACAGGATTAATGAAATGTTGATGGGGTGGACCTGAATTATGTGATGGAATAAGGATAGGTACTCAATAAATGGATGGATGGATGGATAGATGGCCATGGGAAGGAGCAAGCAAAAGATTCGGAGTAGGGTAGCGGTAGGTATTTTACGTCCGTCAGATTTGCTTCTTCTTTCCGGCATCACATCGGCCTAGCCTAGCACGTCCTGAATTTGATGGTTTTCGGGGGCAAGATGCGATTAGAATGAGAATATTTGCAAATTGAGATTTTGATTTTAAAGTTCTCCTTATTGCCCTGAAAATAATATAATTGGGTCTTTGCACGTTGCATAGGGAGGTTTTGGGCTGTATTGTAGGCGCATACATCGCTTTTAATTTGTTATTTTCTTGTGCGGTACCTATCACTAGGAAACAACGCCTTTGGATATATGTGTAGTTTGACGTGGGTTGGAGAAGGTGCCAATGTTTAGAGCATTCCATATTTTGACGAATGTTTAATTACGGATGTGTTGGGGCTGGTAAAGTTTATTGTTGTGTGTATATTTTTTTGGTTTCGGTCCTGACAGCTCCGGAATAAATACTTTCTGAGTTTCGATGGAAAATTACAAAGTTTAACTCGAGGAATACATCCAATAGACCAACTTTGCTTTGACTGACAACGAGAAATTTGTTCAAATACTTTTTACCTGTTTTTGAAGTACTGGAAAAGCAAATTGAAAAATCAAAGAAAGGTTTCCTCAATTTATATTCGAGTACATGAGCAACTTCCAGGTATTCATTACTGAAATTTTGATCGACTAAGCAACATGTTACTGCTGAGTTGCTGGTTCTTAAGATATATACACTCCATAATCATCTGTGTGTTGATGCTTCGTTTGCCATGAATTGGGGCCGCTTGGGAATATAGAAAAAGTCAGTCGTTAATCGTCGAATAAAAAATGGCGCAGCAGGTGTCTTCTATGAGTTCAAAAGGAATCAGCTTAGCATATTGTCAGCGGAACAGTATTTTCTGCAGAATAACGACATCTAACTGCTTGCAAGTGTTTGAGTCGAGTAAAGAGGAGAAATAATCAGTGTTTTTCATCCCCAAAGTCCGGTTCTACGCCCATTCATAGTAAAATCTATACAAATCATGATCGAGAGACATTGTGATAAAGTCAATTCCCTGTAACCTGTGTGGGTATCGTATTGCATTAAGCTACATTTTCTTTTGCAAGGACCTTTGTGTGAGACGAGATTTGTTTCATGGACTCTATTGTCGAGTTAATGTTATGATTCGACTATACATACTTAGAGTTTAGAATTACATATCATGTAATGGAAAACTTGTTATACTGCCTAAAGGGAGCTTGAAACAAACGTTAAGGCATCGTAATCCTAATAAACAATTTTTCCCAAATGGTTTATTAAATAACACCAACTGATTGAAGCTGGAATTATAGATCTTTCAAAGCCTTCCACTGCCGATCATAAGATTCCAATTTCTGTGGCACTCTTTCTATTTTTGTTAATTAAATTTGAAGAACACTTTCCACCATCCGGGACTCCATTCAAGGCCAGCGATCTTGTCAGAGAAGCGGAACTGTGCAGACTCACAGACTACCCTATTACGTCGCTTTGAGCCTAATCCAATAGGTACTGGTTTCGTTGCATCATGTTCATTCATTCATGAACATTTAACGGGGCATACATACCCTCCCTCCTTTGAACATGGCAATACCTGCTGAGCCGGTCGGAGCTGGGTTTTTATAATTTGATCAAGCTTCCTTATACCTGCTCTCCTGCATTGAATCTTCTGTATGATTGCCAACATCGTGAACAGCATGTGAGCGCCGGACGAACAACTGCGGTATAGAGCCTTCCTGTTACTTAAGGTATGATTTGTCAGTCACAGAGATCTTCCGCCATTTCTACCTTCTCCTTTTATGATGATTGATATAGTTCTCAATAGTTTTTCGCTGTTGATCGTACATCTCCGATATTTGTACTTTTCGCTATAAGAAAAAACTTTTTCGTTCAAATAAATGACTGGTATAGGTTGTAGTAGAGCTTGGAAAATAAAACACGCATACTGTTCGATATTCCACAAATATCTATAAATATAATACATGCAAACATGCACTAATACACACACACAACGAACTGCAGGAGTGAACGGACCAGCCCTCCTCTTATCAAACATTCTCGTTCTGTGTGTGTGCATCACGTGTGTAGTATCGCTCTGGGAGAGCCAGGATCTGTTTTTAAAATCAATATTGAAAAATTCCTTTAATAAAGAAGACGTGCCTCTGCGTATAGATTTGATTATTTTGTTTTACTTTTTACTTTCACCAATTAATTTACAGTCCACTTGATTCATACTAACAGATCGTAGATAGGACGTGGGGAAATTTCAAACTCAAACTGAGTATGACGGATGATATTACGATTATAGAGAAGTCCAAAAAAGTGGGTCCGCCAATGCCGTCCGTCAGTCTGTCCGGGGCCCATATGGCGAAACGGTTCGACGAATTTGCTTCAAAGTTAGTATATAAGGTTTTTGAGGTTATATCTCGGGGCATCTTTTTAGATTTTGCTTTATAATTTGAAATAACGGTACCTTGCATACAATTTTTTTTTTTTTTGAAAATGACTTATAACTAATTTTCTCGAAGACAGTTCCAAGGATTTCGGTCTTCTTTTGTACTAAGGATACTTGGGATGGGTCCCAAAAATACTGCATACTCAGTTTTTGAAAAAAAATCAATTAACTTTAATTTATAAAACCGCCAATATCTCGAAAACTAACAAAGGGAAGTAAAAAAAAATGTTATACTATTAAGTCAAACAAACGTGCATACTTAGATTTTTGAAATAATTTTTTTTTTCATATAACGATTTTCTTAAATTTAAATTAAATTCGGCTTCTCAAAAACGGCTCTAACAATTTTGATAATTTTTTATATTTTGAACAACTATGTTAAAAGTGTCAAAAGTGCGAAATTACATCAAAATCGTAGCTACTGTTTTTGATAAAATCTTATTTTCAAAGTAAACAAATAAATTTGTCAACATTCATTTTGCGATTCAAAAACGCATCTCATGTACATAGAAAGTTTCGTATGACACAGTCGTGCACTTTATTTTTTTAAGAAGTATAGAACTTTAAGTTGACAACACTCCTTTAACTGGCGGCCATTTCGTCAGCTGTCAAGTGATTTATTTTTAATTTTGTTTGGCATTACAACGTGAATGGACTGACGCCTGAACAACGCTTCCAAATTGTTCGAATTCAGTTCGAAATACGTATTTTCGAATTTTGTGTAGCGATGAAGCTTAGTTTTTGTTGAATGGATAAGTCAATAAACAAAAGTGCCGTATTTGGGGTGATGATAATATTCAAGTGTATGTTGAGACATCCAATAAAACTGATTGTTTGTCATGCTTTATGGGTTGGTGGAATAATCGGTCAGTACTTCTAAAAAAAACGATGCTAACCACAACGCTACATTCAATGGTGACCGCTATAGAGCCATGATTACTGACTTTTTCGTTCATCAATTGAACAACCATGCAGCTGTGGACGGCGCAACATATCACACAGCTCGTGCCACAATTGATTTTTAGTTACGGACGTTACGGACCTGTGAATTGGCCTCCAAGACCGTGCGACTTAATGCCGCTTCACTATTTTCTGTGAGGATATGTGAAGTCGCTAGTCTACGCCGGTAAGCCCGAATCGATTGACCACTTGAAGGACAACATTCGCCGAGTTAGCGGTGGCGGTCATATGCCAGAAATCATATTAAAATTATTATGCCAGATTATTATCATTCGAATAAAGTGACTTTCATGTCAATTTAAAAAAAAACTATCTTTGTTTTATGCCATTTCAAAGTTCTATACCTATTAAAAGAAATATAAGGAAAGGCTGCAGTCCGCTTGGGGCGAACAGTATGTTGCCCTATCCACATCCATATATGTATGCCATATAGCAATTTATTTCACTAAATGAAATTTATAAAAGTAGGCGTGGCCAAAAACGTTGTATGCGTGATATACTAGAAAAAATATTTGCTAAATATCTTGTTATAAATTTGTTTTCCATTTCTATAGACATTTTCGATGAAAACAACATATTGTTAAAAAACGCCCTTAACAAGTAGGAGTGACAAAAAAAACTTCATATGGCAAACTTGTGAAGGAGGGCAGTGCCTACATATTTTTAGTTCAAAACCTTTAACTCTTAAACTGCAGCTTTAAAACGGTTTTTTTCTATTAATGTGGGCGTGGAAGTGGGCGGATTAAATATATATTGATGTACGTAGGTAGCAGGATTCTATATTGTCTATCGAATGGTCAACACTAGCTATATGCAAATCCTTTAAGGAATCACCATGTTTTTTCATAATAATTCTTTTTTAAGTTGAAGTTCATCTGCTGTTAATTTACCAACGACAAACCCGTACTGGTCATTTTGATAGCCAAATTTTTTGTCGAAATCGTCCTTTAATACCCGTTCGATGATCTTCATGATATGTGACATCAGCTTAAAAGACAGAATGACAGTTTCTAACTTCCACTCCACTGATACGGCACTGCCTCTCATGGGTTTGGAGACGATAATGAGAGACTCAGAGGGTATATCACTGCCCAATAACTTTTCGCTCTTTGAACACTTTTCTAACTTATTCTTAGTTAGGAATTACTTTCGGAATTTACAGCCGGTTAAATCGTTCATCACATACTCCCTATGGCTCCGGAATGGTTAAGTGTAAAATTTTTTTGAATACGCCCACTGCCACGCCCACAATTTAGAAAAAAACGTTTTAAAGCTAAACTTAGAGAGATAGAGCATTATAACCTTCAGAAGTATGTAGGCATTGCCCTCCTTTATAAGTTTGTCATATCACGCCTACTTTTTGTTGGCGTTTTTGACTAAAATGCTGTTTTCTTCGAAAATGTTCATAGAAAGCGAAAAAAAATATTTAACAAGATATTTAGCCAATATTTTTTCCAATATATCGCCTATACAAAGTTTTTGGCCACGTCTACTTTTTGGGGGCGTTTTTTCAAAAAATATATTTTTGTTGTAAATTTAATAGAATGAAATAAAATGCTATCCATCATCTTCTTAATGCTTTTATCTTTCGGGCATATAGGGATATTGATAGGGTATCATACTGTTCGCCCCAAGCGGACTGTAGCCTTTTCTTATGTTTGAATGTGAATTTGGCTCGTTCCCCACCCAATGGATCGTGATAGGCCCGTTTCGGTGCCTAGTGTTGTGTGATGATTTCGTTTTCACCACACCCCCGATTAACCAAACCTAAGCTAACCTAGTGTTTTCATCAGGAGCCGCGATGTTAACGCAATTCTTGACAAATATAAATGGTTATCCATTTTGAACTAGGAAACAATTTCTACCATTAAAAGTTTAAAAATATTTGAAGTGGTTCACAAAAAGACGAAGGAGAAATTAATATCCTTTCATAGCAAATGCACAATACTGACAAAGCCAAATGCGAATTTCCAAAATTATAAAATAATTTTTCAACAGTTCCCAATGAAGAACAGAAGAACATTTATATATTCCTCGCTCTAGCACTCCGCTTGCAGCGCAGACATAGAGAATGCGAGAAACATATCCAACATTAAATTAATTGCTATATCCTTAGTTCAAACAAAGCACAGGTAGAATGCAACAGCACTCCTTCCCATAGTATAGTACATGGGGTGTGTCATTATAAAGTTTAAATACTCTTCACCAATACTCCTGATATCGTCCTGCAACAGTGTTATCCTTTTTTTGCAGCGGTCCCTTTTTTTTGTTAATTTTTTTTATGCGTTCGCATTCTACAAAAGTAGAAACTAAATTAAAACAAAAGTTAAACAAAAAAAATATTAAATGTATATAGAAAAAAGTTCTATAGAAAAGCAGACGCAGTAAAAAAAAAACTAGATAGCGGTGTCCATGGCAAAAGTATCATAATTTCAAATAGCTGTATTTTTTTTTTGTTCTGCACTAATCCTTATTGTACTGTTTTTGTGAGTGTGTACTTGAAATTCAAAAACTCGATGTTGTATATTTTTGGAGTGTGCTTTTGTGTAAGTTTTGTTTGGTTTGCATATGAATATTGGCAAATAGAAGCAAACAAAATTAAGCTAAAATAAAATTTTGTCGGAAAATATTAAAAAAACTATTTACAATGAATTTTGTTCTTGTACCGTTGCGTTGGTTGGTTTACATTAATAACATACAGGTAAGTACCTGATGTATGGATAATCTGGTAAAATAGGTGGCTACACAATGATATCTGAGGTCCCTAAATTTTTAAACCACATAGATCTCGCTGAATTATGAATAAAGTACATAATGGGTTTTGGATATATTTTAGGGGACCGCTTTTTTTTCATTCGGGTATTACCACATTTAAAAATATTCCATGGACTTAGGAGTTGCCCTATAGACAGATTTTTTCTGGACTCACTTATTTCACCGAGATCTATAGTAATAAATAATTAAGGCTCCCGGTTATCTACTTAGAATTAAAATTTAATTCAATTTGGTGGAACAAGTTCTTACGGGTCAGGGTTCTTAGGTAAGTACATCATTCTATTGCTTGACAATATATATATGCTAAATCTGTGGCTGTAATAATATCTTCTTTCAATCTTCTAAATGGTTCCGTTTGGAGAACTATTTCATAACTCGACTTAACGAAATGTGCAATTCCTCCTTTTTCTGTTTTCTAGCAGGTTCTCCTTTGACCACGCAATAACCAATTAAGGCGGTCAAGCTCCTTTATTCGAGGTAGGTTCGTAGACGTTAAGACTCCTTCTTCTTTTGTCGGAAGTTGTTACTATCCGATGGAGCGCTCAGGCAGAACTACTGGTCCATTTTGCTACCATGCAGACAGCTTACATTAATGTACTTAGTTTTCAAGTCTTTCAAAGAAGGACTGAAGGCGCTTCAATGGTGAATAGCCTAGATGTTTGGCACTCACCACGCCAGCCCCGAAAATCCCCCACTTGATGCGAGCAGAAGCTTTATGGCCTGCCGTCGATTATCCTGAGAGAAAGAAGGACCTTTTGCAAATGTTCGGACGCAATAGTTTGGTCTGCCTGCATCCATGGCAGCCGCACCGAATCTTGTGTTAACGAGATACCCAAGGACGAATGGAAAATATTTCTACGGATGTAAACAGCCCCAACACAGGTTCGGGTAATGAGAAAACTTCTTCTGAACCTTGCCTACCAAGACGTGGTAGTTTAGTCGCAAAAGGATTTCTCATTGTCATTGCGTCGCACGGAATATTCTAAAGACAGAGGATAATTCTCGAGAAAATTTTTCAAAATTTCAGTGCGCATAGTACCAGAGCCCCATGATATATATATACATATATCAAGAGAGGGAATGTTCATCATAGCATCTAGAACAGAGCCTGACATGCTAGGTAATTTGCAAAAGAAGCAGTAACACGTTTTCAACCGATGTGTATGAGGGGATTGGTCTAATTATGGCCGTATAGTTCCATATGATTCTTTTTGGACACAAGCCCTATTTCTTGCCAAAAGCGCGTTTACAACTTCAGAAAGTCGATAGTGCTTTATCGGTTTTTTGATTCAACATGTTTGGACCATAGACATTTTTTATCGAGGATTACTCCCAGATATTTGACTTCGACGGAGATAGGGATAGAGATACCTTTAAGCACGAGTAGGGACAGACCAGTGAATTTCCTTCTACCCGTAAAGGGAACACTCGTGATTTGAAAAGGTTTCACTGAGAGCCCAAGTTAAGGCTTCCTCGGATCTTGGAAATTCTAAATCGATCAAACTATGTTACTCTTGAAGTATTTTCATCAACTTTATTTCTTCCTGCAGCCAATATGTCACTAAAATGTTTGTTGATTGTCCCATGTTGAAACTATATGCTACCGGCGGACGAGCAACTGCGATCTAAAGCCTCCTCTTTAGCTAAGTTTAACAGCCACTTCATCCCCCCATGCTTAAACTTTGATTGAAGTCACAATCGTGAAGAAAAGAAGGCAAGTCCTTGTGTGAATTATGCGTATTCATAACGCATTATTATATTTCAAAACAGCAAACAAGAAAACCATACTTTTGGAATCATCGTTGGTGTCAAGGCAAGCATTTTGTGCCCTCCAAGCAGTTTGCGGAAGGCATTGCACTTTTTTGGACTTCTCGAGTCCAAATTTCCAAACGAATGCAATATCTTTCTAACAGTATATGCATGCTTAAAAATTTAATAAATAAACTTCATTCGATTTCTTTCATGGTTCATGGATATGAATTTTTGAAATGATTTACGTATAACCAATAAAACGTTTTTGGTAATTTTTGAACTCAAAACGAGTATTGCTTGGGATTCCTTCCAATGTATCCGTACAAAAGGAGTTTCTTCTGATAATATTTATAAAATTTGTTACATAAAATTTGTAACATTTTTAGACACTTGGAAACATTCATTGATTACTCCTCGCCATAAATGTGGGTCTAAAGTTTCTGTTGAGAATTATAGACTCATTGCTAAACTTCAACTGATCTCTAAAGTATTTGAACGGAAATCATAGTTCTGAGCACCAATATGGCTGTATGAATGGAAGATAGACAATCACTAATATATCAACATTCACGATCTATTGGGCTAGTTTGGAAAATCGTTTGCAGATATTTCTAAGGCTTTCGATCGTGTTCAAAATAATGTTCCTGTAAGAAAACTGGAACGGTTGGAATTTACTCCGTACTCCTTAAATGGATTAGACGAATCATTAGTTGGACGAAAACAATACGTCAAATGTGGTGTCAAATGAAGTAAAAAATATTTCCGGTGTGCATCAGGGTAGCCTTATGGGGCCACTCCTTTTTCTTCTACTCAAATCGACCACCTTACACCATTAAAACTCTTTTTTTTTTTTTCCCTTGTTAAACTTTAGCTGGAGTATTGTTGCGTTATATGGAATCCCCATACTCAATCAAGTATCCTTAAATTTTATTGCTGAGAATGCTGGCGATAGGTGATAGGATTTTAATCAAAACTCTGTCTTTGTTGTTATTAGGTTAAGCTGCACAAGTACAGACAGGTAACTACTCGGTTTGGACTAAGACCGTAGCCTAAAAGTTCTCGATATCAGTCGATACCACTGAACGGTAAGAAGTTGTATTATGATGATAGAAAAATCTACGACATTTTGACGGCTCAGTAAAAGTACCTTAAATTCACAGAACACAAAATAAAAGTGGTTAAATTAGTCAAAATACTTGTCTATGCGCTAATGGAAACTACATATAAAACCAAACTCCTTTAAGGTCTTTTTAGCCATCATCGCCCTTGATTAACTTTATAATAAACTCAGCAACATCTAGCCTTCCGAACAAACTTCAATCACAGTGCCACATTCATATTAAGAAAAACCAAAAAAAAAAAACACTTCCCACCCACCAATCGCAATCGCATCGCCAGATACAAACAACTTTTCACCAGTTAATCACGCTATAGCTTCCTTTGATGTTTAATGAAAGAATTTCCCATGGAAACCACCTAAATTAAAACCTAATTAAATACGCAATTTTCTACTTGAAATTTCGTTTAAAATTATTTTTTTTGTCGCTTAGCTTTGAAAACAATTCCATCCATCGATCTAAATTGAAGAGAAACCTTTTTATGATTTTTTACAAAAAAAACCAAAAAAAACCAAAAAATCCGTCAAGTATTAAAAGCATTCTTTGCTCATTAATTTCCATTTAACCGCCATAATCGTTTATCGACAAATTTAATAAGTACCTAAGTACTCTTAAAATTTAGGACACGACAGGACTTGGCTATCCCATCGAACTAACTAATACGAATTCTACGAAGTTCGGGCCCCAACAATGTCTACACAAGTGGCGCATCCAAGATACACAAGTATCGATACGAAAAACAAAATAAGAATAATTCGATACAAGTAGGTAGCTGAGATTCGACAAAACACACTTCTCAGTTTGATGTTGTTGTCTTCCCTGAAAAGTTAGCAGTTTTCTGAAGGATGTTCTTATAGCAAGTAGCAAGTACTCTTCCCACTGCGCAATATGGAAAGGATATATCAAATCTTCTCTCCCTCTTACTTTCTCATTTAATCTGTGTACCTATATTTTATTATACATACCTAGAAAATGGAATAAAAAACAAATTAAGGGTACTTCTCTCGAATAAAACTCAATCATAATTATTGCCATGGCAAACTGTTGCTACGCAGCAAAACCCACCCAACATTCATCATTGTGTCCTGATGCTACTACTGCTGGCTGATCCATCCTCCTCTCGCTCTCGCCAGTTTCATACTTTCTGTCTGTTTTTTGTTGTTGTTTTTTTTTTTTGCATTTGGAAGGTTTGCTGTTTTTTTATTGTATGAAGCTCTATTAGCTTGCTGAGCGCAACACAACACAACTACCACCCATCGATGAACCACTGTGAGGTGTACAATAAGCAGAGATTTTCCAGTCACATTCCAAATATGGGCAGATCCTGTGAGGGGGTGAGTGCGACTACGACGACGGACGAGTAGGTAGGTACCTATGTGTATTAAATTGTGAGATGCTTGGTAGATGGTGGTGGTTTGGTTGTCAGGTTGTTGTTGGGCAAACAACTTTTTCATAAAATTGTATTTTATTTTATTTTATTTAGTTTGGTTTGGTTTTTTTTTTGTCGTGTTTTTCAGAAACTCTTCTATGAATTCATCACATGAAAACATATTTCTGATTTTGTGTGTGGTAAAGGTTATGCGATGAAATATAATATTATGTAATCAAACAATGTACGGTATGTTTGCAAGGAATTTGTAGCTACTGTCGGACGGTTTGCCCTGTATTAGGTGTGTCTTTTCAGTGAAAAGTTTTTTTGAAAAACATTCCAAACGTAATTGCTAGCAATCCCGAGGTCAATAATTACAGCTAGGCGTTCTTTTACTTATACTTTACGGGCTTCCGATTATTCGTGAAGAGTCTCAACCTGAGACAAGTAAGACTTCAATACTTTGCGACCCCGGGCAAGCTGCTTGCAATTTTCCAGACCAAGCGCTCTGGCATCCACTACGGAAACGGAAACGGTCTTCTTTGTCATCTCGAACCTGGGCCTGGGATTCGAAGATCCGCATACCTGGAGTCCGATATGTCCGAGCGAGTGTAATAGACGTGTCTTGGCATTTTGGACTAAATTCACATCTTGGGACAGCTCATAGAGTTCGCGGTTGTATCTTCTCTTAAATTCGCCCTCCTCGCACACAGGCCCTGGGCACTATCAGCTCAAGAACTAGATTAGAGAAATCCCACGACAATCCTTGCATGTATCGAAGAGCTCGAATGAGCTGCTTCTAAACTGCACATTGCACCGCGTGTTGTTTCGCGATACATCCAGATTAGATTTAATTAGATCTTTTCCAGGATTTTCTTTAGTTTGAAAATTTGGTCTATTGTCGATCTGCCGGGCCGGAAGCCCCACTGTTACGTGCCGATTAGTGTGTTTACAGAAGGGTTTGAGAGGTTCACATAGTACTTTGGATAGGATATTATATGCAACAAGATCGCCTTTCTTGTAGATGGGGCATATGGAGCTGATGGTCCAGTCATCGGGCATGCTTATCTCCTTGATTGATGGTTTGGTGCATGGATCCTATCCATCAGAGCCGGTGACGTTACTTTTTTATGGCTTATCCAACCTCCTCAGTACTGGGTAGCGGGACTGGTTCTTCGTGGACTAGACGTGGGTTCTCTTCTTGACCCATTACCCTCTCTACACAATGCCTGTAAAAATGCTGCTTAAATATATCTACTAGGTTTTCTTGGCTGTTTCGAAGAGCCTACGTTCCGATCTTGAAGCCAGCAGTCAGTTGTTTAGCTTTCTTATAAAACCTCCGGTTATTGTTTCGATCGCGAGACTCTTCGATCTCTTTGAGCTGGGAGACTGCTTACTCTCTTTTTTTTTTTCTACACATCATCTTCTGGCCATCCTGGCTCGATGTCTGTCCTTTTATTCCTGCAGCGTTTTTATGTATTCAGCTTCTGTTAACTTTTTCCGATAGATGCATACATCCCCATATTACTGGTGTTTTCTCTGGAGTGGCTGGTTAACGTTGGGTTAAGGAGGTCGGCTAGCTCTTTTATGGTGTCGCGATACTGGGACCACTGTATTGTAGTGCCTGTGGTAGGTGAATGCGCACTGAAGAGTCTCTTTGTAGAATGCTCTTTGTAGTTTCTGGCTACTCCTGGCGTTTAACGTCTACCACCGAATTTATTCGTCTGGGTAGTAGCACATGGTCGTCTGGAGAGCGCCGGGTTGCTGTCAAACCCTTAAGTCCCTTAATTTTCTGAATTCAATATCCTATTATTTGATTATTCCTTCCACTCAGGCGGCACTAGGGAACAATCTGAAAACAACTGGTTCTTTAAGTTGAGCCCAACACGCATAATGTCTGAACAATTTGTGGAAACAGCACTGCCTGAAGTGACTAGAACAATTGAGAGATCCCTTAACAATAAATAATTCACGTTGGTTTCCTTTCTGGACAATAGAACGATAGCCTAACTACTGGAAACAATACCTCCTGCATTGAGGACCTATTTTCGTTACAGTTTCTGACAAACTGTGTTAAGACAATGATTAACAGCAGAGTCTTTAACACCAGTCTTGTGTCATTAACCGCAAGCTAGAGTTTTTTCCTTTCTTCAACATCTCGATTAATAAAAGTTACCTCGTCAGAAGAGGCTCAATCTTTTAACCGAGCACAAGTACCTGGGTGTAGTATTCACTCCCAAATTAAACTGGAAAAGGTATGCTGAAGAAAGAATGAAGAAAAAACTAATGCCTTTTACGCATGCACGCATCATGTCACTTAGTGATAACGAGAAACCCAGGTATGGCTTTGAGAATTCAAGGTACAGAGAAAGGTGCAGCCGACAGATATGGTCTCATCGGGGTTGATTTTAGCAGAGATAAAGGAAATATAGACTTTTCCACTTCCAAGCTCGACAGAAACGCCGATTATTCTCCATGGGGCTTTGGATAATTTTGCAGAGCTACCTTTGTTGGATATCAAACGGTTTATTAACAGACATAAATGTTTTTTTAAGTAACATGCCCCTACATTTAAAACTACTGTATTGACAATGTGCATTCTTGGCTTCTCGGATAAATTGCACTTGTGGCAAAATAGCCCTTCTAACTTAACCTAACCTTGACGGCGCTACAGTCTGGGGTAGACCAGGGCACAAAATAATAGTCATGCATATTATCGCAGTTTTTGTCTAACTACATTGCATGGCCTATAATATGTTATAAACATTTCCAAATATCGGAGATAAAGCCTAGCAATAATTTGCCGTAGGCGTATCGTTCATGACAAGATAGATGCTTCGAGAGAAGAAAATTAAACCATGAGTGGTTGCTGTCGCCTGCGGTCATATGTCGTTGAAGTCTTTTTATTCCTCGATTTATATCCAAAGTTGGGGTAAGTATTAATAGGTGACTTGACCGACACCTTAAAAATGTACGGGCTTATGATCAAGTTTGCGCGAGAAGAGTCATGCTTTGCCGTACTTTTTTTTGACGGCATGATCTCCAGAGGAGAAGAACTGAAAGGCTCCTGGAAAATTGTTAAAATAGAAAAGTCAAAGTTGGGTTAAAAGAAAATATCATAGACTACACATCGGCAGTAAGTTTTCGGCGGCATAGAAAGAGGAACCAGAAAGTTGATCAGAGCGATAAGTTCCTCATTATTAAAAATGGATCCTCTCTGGAAGCACTCGTAATACGAGTAATTGTTGAAAGGCGTATGCTGTGCCTGCGGTTGACAGTTATCAGCATCTTACAGTAGTCAACCATATTATTTAATTCGTCAAATCTATAAGCGGGGCTTCCACGAATAAAATAGAAGCCACCGAAGAACAGCTAAAAGAAGCAGACAAGCTTTGAAAGTATCGTATCTCGTGTGATGTCTTGCTCAATATAGTAGACAAGATCTTAAATGCGACGCTTAGTAGACCTGCGAAGTTTAAAGGGTCACGGTTTTTGTTAACTGGGCAAAGCACCAGTTATTTTTCTGCACTAAATTGTTTGGAAAAATCTTGTTTTTTGTATAATTAGAGCCTACTGAGTATTTATTACAAGGTTTCCTTTTCTATCTCCACTTGTCTGTCTTGGGTTCATGTTGTCCATATGGCTGAATTCCTAAATATCATGCTTTTTTATGCTTTGCAGCACTGCTTTTGTACTGCAAAGCATACGTGAGGCATTGAAATTTTTGACGTTTTGAAACGATATTTCGGCATTTATATTTAAATACAAAATGACTCAAAAGACTGCGAAAGTAATACTTCTAAATACCCTTATAAATAATTACGGTTCATATGATGGATATATATATAGTAAAATTATAAACACTAGGAAAAATTGGTATAATCGCAAATTATTGGTACTAACATCACTATATCAAGAAAGAAGAAAGGTCCCCAAGTGTAAAAACTTTTTTAAATTTATCAAGACATATCCCGACGATGTATTCTTCAGTCTCTTTAGAATGACTAAAAGTACATTTAGAGTAAGTTTTCGCAAATTGATAGTTCGTATTAACATTGAATTCGTAATTGTTAATGCTTAGGCGCTTATCCGAATTGTAAAGCCAAACTGGAAAGTTTCAACAAATGGTAGACCCGGCAACACTTTACAGAATTGTCTTTATATCACCCTATGGAAACTTTCTAACCAATGTAGTTTTCGAGAAGTTTCTGACCGATTTGGTCAAGGATCAATTGGAAAAGGATCAATTTACAGAATATTTGGGCGAACTACATTAGCTACATTGAAATTGAAAGCAAAAATCATCAAATGGCCGGAATGTGAAGCATCATTTAATAAAACTGTGGGGGAATTTGAACAGAGGCGTCCAAATCCATTCCCATTTGTTTTGGAATGTCTCGATGGAACGCATTTCAAAATTCCAAAACCTAAGGAAGCATTCTATTATTATTATTATATTAAGTACCGGGTGATCCAAGTAGAGATACTTTTTTCAATAGCCTTTTTTGACAGATCACGTGTGAGTCGTGTCATGCTGTCATGTTATTTTTGTTAAGTATTGTTTGGCATTTCATAATGGAAAGACTTACGCGTGAACAACGTTTACAAATTGTTCAACTTTATTATGAAAATTCACGTTCTGTGAGGAATGTGTTTCGTGCACTTCGCTCAACTTCTCGTCAACATAATCGGCCTACTGAGCATACTATTCGCAATACCATTACCCATTTTGATACCCAGCATTAATTATTGGATAATATTCGACCGAATAGACCACGTCCAGCACGCTGTGAAGAAAATATAGCGGCCGTAACTGAGAGTGTACCCGAAGACCGTAGAGAGTCGATTCGGCGCCGTTCGCAGCAACTCGGACTGACGTATGGAACGACTTGGCGCATTTTACGTCAAGATCTTAAATTGAAAGCGTACAAAATACAGTTTGTGCAACAACTGAAGCCGCTCGACCTTCCCAAGCGACATCGCTTCGCTCTATGGGCTCTTGAAAAGTTCCAAGAAGATCCGACGTTTTCGAGGCAAATTTTGTTTAGCGATGAGGCCCATTTCTGGCTCAATGGGTATGTAAACAAACAAAATTGCCGCATTTGGGACGAAGAGCAACCTGAAGAGATTGAAGAACTGCCACTTCATCCAGAAAAAAACAACGGTTTGGTGTGGTTTGTGGGCCGGTGGAATCTTCGGTCCATATTTCTTTAAAAATTATGCCGGTGCGAACGTAACCGTCAATGGCGACCGTTATCGTGCCATGATAACCGACTTTTTGATGCCTGAAATTGAAGCTCGTGATCTCGGCGCCACTTCCCACACATCGCATCAATCAATGGACTTATTGAGAGAACATTTCGGTGAGCACATAATTTTACGTTTTGGGCCGGTAGATTGGCCACCAAGATCGTGTGATATCACACCGTTAGACTTTTTCCTGTGGGGATATGTAAAGTCAAAAGCTTATGCCGACAAACCCGCTTCGATTCAGGCCTTGGAGGAAAAATAAAAATACCACCAGTGATCGAAAATTGGACTCAACGGATGGACCATCTGCGACGTAGCAACGACCAACATTTGATAGACATAATCTTCAAAAAATAAATGCCAAAGAATGTTATTTCAAATGATAATAAACATTCTCCATTAAATTTGAATTTTCTGTGTTTTTTTCTTTAAAAAAGTAGGGAACCTCGAAATGGATCACCCTTTATGTATTTAATAACCAATTGGGTTAACAATTGTTATTCATACATATTTATTTATTTATTCCACACCGTGTATGTGATAGTAACCTAGTTTTTTTGGACGCTTTTGTCGGTTACCCGGGGTCATGCCACGATGCTGCAGTTTGGCGCGATTGTCCTTTACGTAGGGCTATAGAAATAAGAAAAATAAAAATACCACCAGACCATCACTTACTCGTGGACTCTGCCTATCCATTAGATATCCATTTAATGGTCCCATACAGAGACAATGGCTACCTAAGCCCTGAACAAAAACGTTTTAACTACTGTCATAGCTCAACTCGAGTATTTATTGAGCAAGCATTTGGAGTCTTAAATTTTGGTGTGACCATTTTCTGTCCGTACAATTTTTATCTTAGTTTCAAAAATACAATATAAAATATATAAAAATTCCTTACGGGCTCGGCGGCACTTCAATTTTATTTGTATAAACAACGCAAATGTCAAAGCAACAATTTTGTTTGTGATGCAAAGGTTGCTTTTTTTGCGCAGTACATACATTTACACTGCGATTTGAAACGTTATACATTGAATCACTACATTAATATTGCGTAAAGAAACGCTTGACGTTGCAGTACTACAGCAGCACTGCATATAGGAATTCAGCCTATTTCTCCGAGAAAAGCTTAGCCTGTCTGTCTGATAACAATATTTAGGGCATTGCTTATGTGGAAGAGATCGTAGAAATTTGAAGCATTGTCAACATCCTCAGGTTGCGAATAATTTACGCCGTTATAAGTATTGTTTACCCAATCTCAACTTAAGGTACTAGGCAGCTATTAGTCACCAACTCAGAATTGATTGGTAGGAGTTAATGGGCTAAAGTGTGAGCGCTTTACATTTACTTTTACGTTGTCGCCAGATATTGAATATTCTGACAGCTAAATAGGTTCCTGCTAGCTAGGAAAGGGCTAACGAATTAGCAAGGAAATAATTTCCAAGAAAGCCCCATAAGTCATTGTAAATTAGTACTAAGTGATAAACCTAAGAGCTCTCACTGCTCTGTAACTTGAGACGAGGTTGTGATCAGGAATGAGGGATCGTCACTGATCATAATCTTCTAAAAGTCAATAAAACGTAATTTGAATGATGACAACATTTGAGGAGGCGATAAAACCTTTGACCCTCTCCGACACTTAATGAGTCCGTGGTGAGAACACTTGCAAGTCGATGTCTAAATTTTCATCATTATCAGTTAACCCTCAGAAGGAAAGCCACTATAACATGGTCACAGTATCGGCTAATAGATGGTTCAGAATTTTCTCAGCCACTAACAGGCGTTTCTGTAATCTAGAGGGCAGAATTAACAAAAAGCTAAGCTGCCGACCAACATTTCAAGCTTCTAAGTCTAATATTTAAGGCTGTGCTGCCGGTTTCAATTGTCGAGGTTCATTTTAGAAAGTCAGGTAATGCAACTTTCCTTCTTAAATTCCCTACAAGATCTTATGTAGTATGTTTAACTGCGACGAAACATCGAAGAGGAGTCACCCACATATATGTATTTATACGCAACACAGGGTACGAACGAACACAGATTTCAAAGTTTGACAGTGAAATGCATGCTTCAGCCTTAAACCTAAGAGGTGCTGTCAAAATATGTATGTATGAGTTAAAAGCATAAGTCCTAGGCATTCCGAGAAAAATTCCACACAATATTGTCGAGCGATTAATTGGAAATAACTCTCAATCTAAGTAACAAAAGCCACATCCACGGCTAAGCAGACAACAGCTATGTAAACAATATGGCGTAAGCCTAACAAAATGGCAAACACTATGAAAGAGAGAAAACAAGAAACCCCTGAAATTACTCATCCCACATCACTGCCAATGCAATGCAACCCACATCTGAAACAACAACTATACGAAGGAAACCAGTTCTAAGACAAACAATTAATGCAAAGGTTCCTTTATCGTTCGCCAGAAAATTGTCTATATTCCTCATCCTTCTTTTTGCCAAGGATAAGGCTTTTGTAAACAAACACAACACAACACAACAGAACAGAACACAAAACAACGGAAAAGGTCTTCTTCAGTTTTCAGAGGCTTCCCGTGTCTGGCTTGTTCCTGTCTGTGTGTACACAACAATAAAATGCACAATGTGCATCCTCTCAAGAGCACATTTTGAAAATTTTCCTAATTGTTTGCTATAGATTTACCCGGTGAGAATTAGGGGGGGGGGGGGGGGGGTGGCGGTTCAACGAAGCACACCTTGTTGTTGCTGCTGCTGCTGCTGCTGCCTACAAGCCAACCAACCAACCAACCAGTCTGTTATAGCCTGCCTACCATCACATCACATTATTTTAATTTAATTGCTGTCGAAGTCAATGTTATCGAACGTAAGGCCAAGTCAAGGTGCAGACAAAACGGCAACTCTTTCTCCCGCAAAACAATGTTGCTGTACAAACACAAAATAGTAGGTATAGCTTTGACTGTATTGTTCTTTTTGAGAAGTGAGGTGTATCGTAGGGTTGGGTGGATTTAATTAATTCAAAGACTCATTTCCGCCTCCGCTCTGTCACGAGAACTGAAGCTATTGTTAAAATGTTTTCATTTGCCATGTCCAACCAGACACCTAGCAGTGTGTCAAAATGGGACGGGATGGCAAGGCAACCGGAGACTGGTCGCTTCAAGAATGATTCCTTCGATTTTGGAATTTTGCAATTTTCCTCTAGGATTCATTCCTACCTACTATTTTAAGCATGAATGTACTTTATTGTTGTATCGTTTCTCTATGCGAAAGCCCTTTAAATGTTAATGCCCATTCTAGTTTTTAAGTCCTCCTTTGGAGTGTGTAAATTGAAAGGAAAGTCGAACCGTAAACCGAAAACAATAAATGTTTTCGCATTTCGTAAGAAAAAGCAAACAAGACAAGAACGGAAACGATGAAGGAAGGACTTACTTAGGAGACTCTGTGAACGAACGAACGAGGAGGGGGACGACTCACCTTTTGTGTGCATAGTTTTCTTGAAATATTCCTTCCAGAAAATGAAGTAATTAATTAAGTAATGGTCGAGTGTTTCGTGCTGTCCGCCCATTTCCCATTAAGGGATACAAATCCTTGTTTTGTAAATATTGCTCCATCGCCTTCAATATTAATGTGAGAGTAGTTGTTGGCTCAGGGACTCGACTTGTGCTTTCGAATACAATGGAGTAAAAATAATTTCAATATCCTAGGCAAAGGACTAAGAAGATTAAATGCCAAATTGATGAACACGTTAAAAAGAATGCGGTGCATGCAACGGGTAATGTTTCAGTTAGACTGTAAATGGTGCAAAATGCATTCTTGTCAGATGGATACTAATCGGATTCAGGTGGCAAGATTACTACTGAATCTTTGCTTTTGGGATTTACACGATCGGTGGTGAGGCTCAGCGGTTAAGCCTGGAATTTAATATTGTTGCTATTTTTGATTCGTATTGTTACTAGCTATAGTCTGACCACAATGTCCGTTATATTTCACAGGGGGTTATCGACTTGCACTTTTATTCTTATCTTGCATTCCACTCGTTCCCTAAGTGCCGTGAGATTTCAGAGATGCAATTTGATCAGGTAAAGTGTCCGGGCGTGATCAATTTCGGATACTTTCGACTATGTGCAGAAACGGGACAGGGGTCTGTTGCTGGAGTCACTGTGGAATATAATAATGTTACTACCCTCTGCATAAACATTTCTTACAAATGGAGGTTTTCGCTATCCGAGTGAAATATTGTGAGCGACAGGTGAAGGGCTAGAAGCTTTTGCATTTGAAGTGACAGCCCAATTGCATTAAAAGCGCTGCTCAACCCTTTTAATTCGTCCATGTTTATGCTCGAACTCAAGCTTTCTCTGAATTTGAACGGAAATGAAGGAAAATGAGATGTCGAATGACCTTGTCTTCTCAGACCCGAATCTGCGTCGGGAATCCTGGCATCTTTAGTCATCTCTTAAATTGACACTTGGGTTTCTCGTGAACGCAGACAGTCCAAACTACTGCGCCGGGACATTTGCAAAAAGTATGCATCTTTCCTTCTATCTGTCTGGAAAATCAAGTGCAGGCTGCTTGTGGGCGTCCTTTCGGGTCACCAAGCTTTTGCTAAACACTTAAATCTGTTCGGCTTGAGTGGCACCAGCACCTGTCCTGCCTGGGATGAGAAGTATGACACAGCAGAACACTTCCTCTGTAGTTGGCCGGCCTTTGCTATAGCATTAGAGGGCAGATTATAAGGTCTGAAGTGATGTGTGTCGAACATTTGAGCTCTTCATCACTAAAGCTCCTTCTCATCTTTCTTCGAAAGCCAGGAAAACTAAGTACATTAATTAACAGGAGGTGTCTGCATGGTAGCAGAATGGCCCAGCAGTTCAGTAGTTCTGTGTGAGCGCTCATCGAATAGTAGCAACCTCCGACAAATAAAAGCAAAATAGTTCTCAGAAATTAAGCAGAGGCATGTTTTGTGGTATGAGCCTACTAAAGCTTCAGCTCTTCGCGCTAGCTGTAAAAATAGGTAAAATTTTATTTCAGCAGCTTTTGAAAATTTTATGGCCGCCGTCATTGGTGGAATGATAATGTGGTATTGGCAACACTGATACAGCACGGACCATTCCCTTTGAAAAACACTGCGTTGGTCAGATGAAGCTGGGTATATTTATTTTCTCAACAAAAACACCGGCACTTGTTTCACAGTCCATCTTCGAACCATCCACTTCTGAGTATAGGGAAACAGATTTCCTCTTCGTGGGTTAAGTTATGTTTCACTCAGTCGTGATCGGGAGAATGGACTGGATAGAATTTGTAAGTGCCCTATGGTTGCCTTATTGTCTCCCTCTTCCTCAAGCGGTTGCGGCAGCTGATTCATGCAGTATATACTCATGAGTAAGACTTTCAATCCTGTGGTTAGTGTCGTTCTCAGTGCACCTATGCATGCTAGTCTCTGTATTTTTGTCAATATCACCAGACTAGGATTGGCATACGTACATGCAATTAAATGGCGGTAAAAGTGAAATCCTTAGACTTTACCTAAAGTCCTTCCATTCACTTCAGTATAGAATTTCCTGTTGTTGAATGGTACGATTATACAGTCATGTCTTTTGCAAACAAATGGCACTGTGATCACTCTTTAATGACGCATGACTAAACTTTTTGGCTGTTGCGTCATTTAAATGGCAGAATTTAGAAAATGACAAGGCAAGAAATTCCAGCCATGCCATTTTTTCTACGCAAATGACAATTGTCGCAGCATTTAATACGATAACTGTGCTTTCATTTGGATTTCTGTCTCGAGGCGAAAGGACATAATAATTAATAAACTGTTTACGAAAGGTGTTTGTGTAAATGAAAGGTTTGGAAAATCAAGAGTAGAAAAAGCAAATATTGAAATTCTTGAGAAATGTCATTTTTAAAGGATTCAAGGACCTTTGTCGATGTTCCAAACACCTAAGAGAGAAAATTCATACCAACAGCAATTTGATACGTGATTTTATAGACATTTAAAAAAAAATTCTTTGTTAAGGATTCAAGGACCTTTGTCGATGTTCAAAGGACTTCCGAGGGTAACATAGCGCATTTGGTTGTACTTGTCAAACTCTTTCATTTAAGGTCCATAGCATGCGGGTTGAAAAGAAAATATTAATAATTTCTTGATGGTTAATTTTTTTACACCGCAATTGAGGCGGCCTGATATCCTTATATTTATTAACATATATGAATAGGTTTACTATCGTACCACTTTCGCACCGGTACGAAAAGGTACGAAACTATCAGTTTAATTTCGGATCACATCTCTGGCTCGTAATCAAGATCGTCTTCACTGCTTTCCAGCACACACGCTGCTAAATACGCCGTCTCCGCCATCATCGCAAAAGTTCTTTTGGACATTTTTTATATAGAATTTTTTTTCTTTTAATTAAAAAAGTCGTACTAAAATACTAGATATATTTTTGTCATTGGTCATTAATGGTAAAATTTGTCATTTTAATAAGGCATATCTTTACCAGGTGATCGTTATTTTTTCGCTCATCATTTAATGCCATCCCAATGGAAAATTCTAAATGACTAATAGTGTCCGTAATTTGATTTTGGAACAAAAATGACAATGATAGTCATTTCGTGTGATTGCCATTTTTTCGCCAATGACCAATGACGAAGCGAAGCTTGAATGCCACTCTAATGCTACATTTTTTCTTGACGTGATAGCGTCATTTAAATGACTCGTAAAAATGGTGTAATCGTACCTTAAGTCTTTTGTGAAACAATCGCTTAAATCATTGAAAAGAATTTGTTATTGCTTGAATTCCCTCAGTGTGGTGTTTGTGCCCAATTTATTGCAGTTAGTTGAAAGGTTTAAGATTTTTTATTCCAAAGTCTTTTTATTGGTTACTGCTTCTAGGGAGTTCATAGGAGACTTTTTAGGGCTCATCAGTCAGTATTTTTTTAAGGTTTGTAAGGATACAGGTCCTGACAAGAATATATTCAAATTTTCCGCTAAAGGCCAAAGAAAATAGTTGTTCAGGATGAAGCCTAGTCTGCGCCTGACAGAAGCTGCACGACTGAATTAGCCGAATTATAAAATGTTCAATGGTGAGTCTATTAGCAGCCAAATTTTGAACACTTCTAATGTATGTTTACTATGAATTTATTCCGATTTTCCAGCCCTGCCAGCTCACGGTATAAGCAATGCAACACATTGCTTTAATTGTTACAAACGAGGAAAGGTAAGTCTATCAAGCTATGTCCCTTTACGTGACTCACTAGGGTTGAGTCATCTTAGCTGAGATTTTTTTTTTGATTCAGTCATGGCTGTATTCATCCACTTTTAAAGTGTGGATTACAACAGCTTATCTGAACACTTTTAAGCATGCATTCGATGTGAGAGACGCAGATGCGCTGACATTTGATTCCTTTGATCTTGTTGATCAACAGTTAGTGCGTGAGACAGACATCAACACGAAAGATAGTGCCTTTAAAAAGATCATTTTAGCTACTGACATATTTGGACGATATTGCTTTAACGGTTATTCACGCAATCACTTCGCCTTAAAGATAATACTAACTAGACGAAATATTTGCTTATCAACAAATGAAAAAAACATCCGTCCACCGCCTAGGACAAAACGTATCAGTTGATAGCAGCAACTTTGAGCTGGTTAAGGATTGCATCAACCTCGGTGTAAATATCAAATCTACGAGTTAGTGGAGGTTCGTCGAAGAACCGCTGCTACTCCAATTTCGTTTGGTTCAAAACTCTTATCTCGAAGGACAAAATGTACCCCTTACCTGCTAATTTTGCGCCGAGTACTGGACGATAAGAAGGAAACGAGAGTTAATATGGGATATTTGGTCTTGCCTACGAGGAGCGCCAATGGGGAAGAAACTACAACTGCGAACTAAGCTGTGTCAAGATGTGGATGAAGTTTAAGAAGCCAAGACACGTCGACTATACTGGTCATGGGCCACTTCGAGCCAATGAACCATATTGCTCCATCCATGAGGATTTTCGAATCCCAGCCAAGAAAACCGTACTTCCGTTTCAGAGACCAAGTCATCGGGGACGCCAGAGCGCTTGGCCTGGAAAATTGGAAGCAGCGTGCCTGTAGGGGAACGTTTGTTTGCATCAAATGCGTCTCTGCAATATTTAAATCCGGTCCATATCTTTGCTGAACTCATTCTCCCATTTTCAATGAAACTCTTAGTGATAGCTTAAGTTCTAATCACCTTGGACCTGCAACATAACAACAGCGAGTCCCTCTTGACTAAGAGAAAGTTAATGCAGATATAATGCAATTTTCTTTGTTTTACATCGACTTGTTGCACTTTGTTACAGGTTCCTTTGTAAGACATGTTTCCACTATTATTTTCCTCTCGTAAAGCCTTTTCTTTCGCTTAGCTCGAGGCATCAAATGAAAAAAAAAAACAAACTTCTAATGAACTCGGCCTGCTCAAATCGTTCCTTTATCTAATAAGCCATCCAATCATTACTGCTCTGAAACACGTTCAGGCATTCCATTACCCTTTGAAGCTCATGCCCAACCATCAATCCACCTATCCTGCATCCACTTAGAGATCACCCCCCTCTGTTTCTCTTTCTCACCGGTTTGGCTTTTATTATCTAACGTTTGTACTTAACTATCCTTTGGGCGATATTTTTTCATTAAACTTGAATGATGAAACATGAAATGAATTGGAGAAGTTTTAGATGATGGGTCAGAGACGTAACATAACACACAAAAGAAAAATAACACTACATTGACGTTTTAATATTTATTGCAGAGGCTATCTTTGAAAGCCTGTATAGCTTCAAGAGCCATTACCATCACAGTACGTAAGTATACCATACCATCCATGATATTGAGAGACGTGTACGGTACACATAAAAATCTAACAAAAAAAAAAAACATATACAGCAAAAAGATAGATGGATTGCTAGAATTTGTTTCGTTTTTTTTTTTTGTTCTGCTCTCGATTGCAGTTAATCCATGAGAGATACAGAGAGATACTCTTGTACATTCGCCAATCGAAGTTTGACCCCCGTCGGTGGTGGTTGTTAATAGCTAAAAAAAACATCTCTAAACTATATATTAGTATTTGTTATGTACCAGCGAAGTGAGGGATGCGCGCTGCTTCAAAGATGAACTTTAGCTTGGTTATTATTATTTCAGAATATTTCTATGTGTTTTTTTGTCGAATCTCTCCCCCTTTCACTTTGGTCGAAAATGGATTTCTATGGAAACTTTGTAGACTCAGAGAAAAGTATCGGACTTTGATGGATCGTAATTATGACATCGAATATTGGATATGGGAGTACTTAATTAAAATGAATCATCCTTTGAGTTGAATTTATAAAGCTATTGGTTTCGAGTCGAGCCAAAATCAGGGCGAATTGGTATCTTATTGTTTTTTGGTTATTTTTATAAACTGCAGTTGATGTAAGTTGTATAGCTGTGGATGAAAATGGGATAGGTTTTTGTTTGTGAAAATAGCGCTTTTGTGGCAAACGAATACGAGTGCGGTTCACTTAATAATTAATTTTGATTTTCCGAGAGATTTTGTAAAGGTTTTAATTAGACTTTCGATATACAAAATAGAGATAGTTTTGGGGGGAAATAATTATGGTCTTTGTGAAATTTTGTGATAATTATATCTGGATAGGGGTGGATTGGAAGTTGATTCAAGTAATTGGATATTTGTTCTATTCGAACCAAATCTAAGACTTCCAACTATCAGCCTTCAACCTTCAACTTAACAAAGACTTGTTATGGAGCTCTGTTGTATGGTAAAGGCATTTTTTTAGAGGTATAACACTTTAAGTTGCCAACAGCTGTCAAGTGATTTACTTTTAGTTTGGTTTGGCATTTCAACATAATTATAACTGACGCCTGAACAACGCTTCCAAATTGTGCACGCTACAGTCAATGGTGACCGCTATAGAGCCATGATTACTGACTTTTTCGTTCATCAATTGAACAACCATGGAGCTGTGGACGGCGCAACATATCACGCAGCTCGTGCCACAATTGATTTATTAAAGGAAACGTTTGGTCACCGCAAAGTTTTACGTTACGGACCTGTGAATTGGCCTCCAAGACCGTGCGACTCAATGCCGCTTCACTATTTTCTGTGAGGATATTTGAAGGCGCTAGTCTACGCCGATAAGCCCGAATCGATTGACCACTTGAAGGACAACATTCGCCGCGTTATTGCCGATATACGGCCACAAATGTTGGAAAAATTAATCGAAAATTGGACCTCCAGATTAGCTTGCGTCCGAGCCAGACGTGGCGGTCAAATGCCAGAAATAATATTTAAATTTTAATGCCAGAAGATTATCTTTCAAAGTTCATGTCAATTTAAAAAGATCATCTTTGTATTATTCCGTTTCAAGGTTCTATTTATGTCTCTCAAAAAAAAAACATTCTTTATAGGAATAAACTTAATAAAATTCGTCCTTTGAGGGATGATAAAGGGGATGCAAAGCTTACAATGTTTTTTAAATGAGACTAAATCGTATTCTCTCTTTTCGTCCTCCTAATTATTGTAGTGTTTTTCAAGCACAAATTATGGCGATCAACAAAGACTTGTCCTGGCTAAAGACTAATGTGGTATCCGTAAATCATATTCCAATATTTTTGGACAGTCAGGTGGCCATCAAGCGTCTAAAATTAGTCTCCATTAGTAGCCCTAGACTGCCGATCATCTCTAAAGGAGATTTCGGAGCAGTTCGACATTCACCTGTGATAGGTGCCGGATAACTGCAAGGCTGACGAACTCGCCAAACTTTAAACTACCCTCTCAATCTTGCCTAAAAAAGTCTACTTAGGCATAGTAGTTTCTACATGCAAGCTTTGGCTAAAACTGGATGCAATAGAAAAAACTAACATCAGATGGAGTTGCTTGGCAACGAAGCAGATTTGGCCTAAGCTGGATCCAAAATGCTCATAGAGTTTCATTGCCCTAAATAGATCGCTCATTAGTGCTGCAATTAGTGTCATTACTAGACACTGTCTGATAGCCAAGCATGCAATAAGGCTTGGCAATTATTCGAATGACTTTTGTAGTAGCTGTATGTATGAGGAGGAGGAAGGGACAACACAACACCATCCTTAAGCATACCCTGCCTTCTCTCAAAAACGAAATCTCCATCAAGGAGCTTACTCGATCCAAACTCGACCGAACCGAAATGTCGCTCACACTTTATAAGCAGCTCAAAATGGTACAACGTAATGGCAGGAAATTCAGATTCACGTGGTATCACAATGGACCTTACATAGGTCTATCCTACTACCATTTCAACATAACTAACTAATTTTGGACAACACTCTTAGAAGTATTTTAAACTACAAATCATTTCTTTATTTAGCTTCCCTGCTTTCTGGCGATACACCCAAATCTATTCAAAATTCGCATTTGTATGGGATATTCTTATGTGTATGGGAATTCTAACAAAATATCTTTCTGGTGATCGGATTATGATCGGGAATGAGGATTCATTAGTTTTCCACTTCACCTCAAACCTACTTGCTTTCCAGTTAAGATAACTCATCGTTTTGCTGAAGCACTTATGTGATATAGCTAAGATCTGCGGTACTCCCAAAAATGTTATTTAAGGATCCCAAGGTATGGTACATTCCGCAGTTTAAAAACTCACGAAGTTTTGCCTCCAATACATTTTCCTATCGTCAGTTCACAAACTAGTAGGACTTACATTAGCAAGTTGTTTGAGTTAAAAGACTATTGCAAAATGTTATAAGTCGCACTCCATTTTGCTTCATCCATCCTAGTCAAACATCTTCCTTGTTACGGCAACCTAAATCACATATCGAAGAGCTGTGGTGTAGGCTTAAGAAATTTGGGGAAACTGCACTTATGTCACACGACCAACACCAGAAAGGCCGTGTTTTTCAATAATACCGGCAAGCACCTGCAGCGAAATAAAAGATCAAAATGAAAGACAAAAGTACGTGACAGCTACGTGAGCTCTATTAACATAAAGAAGTTATGAACATCCGATTCTTTGGATAGAAATGAAAGAGCGAGAGAAGGTAGCTACTCCAGAATAAATGTTCAAGTATTTGCCAAAGAGATGAAAAAAACAATTCCCGAAAATGGACCCGCAGAGTAACGGAAGCCAGTGACAGTGTCACAGGAAAGGAAGCAAAAGTATACAAAAATTGCATACAAATCTCACTGCCATCTTTAAAGATGAGATGCTTGAATTTCATTCAATTAAAAAAATGCGCTGTATAAAATCCCATAGAGTTGCATTGTATCCACCCATTTAAGCATTTCAAGCGGCGCAAAATGATTTGGCCGGAAGGAAGTGTATTTTTTTTTTGGAATGCGATAAGGATTGCACTTCGACATAAATGATCTTTTGTGCTGAAAGTCAGAAATTTTGCTCAGGAAAGTAGCGGCTCTACTTTCTTAATGTAGCTGATAATACGATCACCAGAAAGATTGTTAATAGCATGAGTGCTAATTACTTCTCTAAGAAAAGCTGTCCTTCTTATTCAGTGTAGGGCCGGGTACTCACGTATAATGTGCTCTATATATCTTTGGCTATGGTGGCCGGTTAGGTATCCAATAAGATTTTTTATATCATGCCTAGATAGATTAAGTATCTCGTTGGCATCGTTTCTGAATGGCAGTTTAACCTTTTTGGGGTGTCTAAGACCTGGGATGCTTCCCAATAGGAGATACACTTATTGTTTTCCCAGCTTTTTAATTTTAGATTTATAGCTGATTTGTTTATTGGACAAAAATGCTCGGGTCCAACAAAAGGGGGTCTCAGAGCCCTTTCTAGCCAATTCGTCAGCTTTCTCATTTCCCTCAATTCCCTGGCGACTAGGAAACCACCAGATTTTGGTCTTGTTCTTGATACTTAGTGACTGAAGGGTTTGAAAGCATTGTAGTACTGATTTGGAGTCAATTTTTGGCGAGTTAAGGGCTTTTATAAATAGCTGCTTGACTGTCCGTGAATATATGGATGTTGGCGCCTTTTATACCTGAGGTGTGAACATTCTTTAATGGCATGGAGCTCTGCCTGAAATACACTGGGACTTTTTCCCATGGGTATTGAGACATTTTTGGTTGGACCGTAGATGCCAGCTCCCACCCCAGGGTCCATTCTTGAACCATCCGTAGATATACCACATTAGGCCATTTTGGAAATTAGGTGGAATGTTGCTAACCCATGCTTCTCTGTTTGTGATTTCAGTAGAGAAACCTTTACTTAAGGAAGAAAGTGTAACATTGCATAGGCTTTGGCCTTAGGGCTGAAAACGAATATCGCTATCAGAATTATGTAATTAAATAGCAATTGCGGGTAATTAACAATGTAATTCAATAAGACATCAACTGTTGAGTAATTGTTATTAAATACTATTGGTAGGTAATGTAATTGCAACTACACAAAAGTATTTTCAAGCGTAATTTGAATATTATTGAAAGAATGTAATCAATTTTGTAGTAACAAATATTCACTATTCATTTTTTTAAGAAATTTAATCAAATAATTGCTTTTCAATTACAATGTTTAATAACAATTACATTATCATTACTTGAAATTGCAATTATATTTTTTCCACGTCAGCTACGCTTACAATTTTTTTGACATGTAATTATTGGTAATGAATTCCTAATGCCATTGTAATTATTAAGTAATTAAATTCCAAAAGTAATTATAGCATTCCCGCTTGAAACACTACCATGGAATTAATAAGAATACCCATTTTAGTTTTATGTAATTCCAATTCCACCAAACCAAAGAGCACACACCATAACCGTCGATTTAATTCCCTCTCTGTATGCGCATTTCATGGAATCTATAAATTTTGATTAGGTACATTTGTATGTAACCAGCAACAGATGCTCAAGATTTCTCAAGGACAAATATCTGTCTCTCTATCGCCTTAATGTATTCCCAGGTGAGAATTTCTCACTCGGGTTAGGTAAGTGCACCAACATCCAACTGTAGTTTCGCACTAAGAAAATATAATTCTTCTTCCTACTCTCGCTCGACATATAGTGTTGACATAAATTGTAAGAACAAATCATACTTCGCTCAAAGAGATTACCACCTGAAAAATTGAATTTAGTCGATGGAAAAACACTTCGAACGATCTAGAAACGAATAAAAATGTGAGAACAAATACTAGATACATACAAAATTATGTTTACATTAAAAAGTAGAAATAGATGGAATTTAGAATGGGAAAAGTGTGGATGCCCACTCATACAATGAATGTGAAAATAAAAATAGATTTTTAAGTAGGCAATGCAATAGGCACGTAACAGGTAATAGTGCTGAAGAAAGCCAGAAGGAGTTTCATAGCGGTGCTGGTCGCGTTTAGGAAGTGACAATATATCGATGCGAATTCACACCAAAAAGGCGCAGTTATTTGAAACTCCTTCCCCGACTGTATGGCACGCTAATAAAGTGTTAGAAGTTTATCCAATCAGCCAAACGAATACTTCACAAATTCCAACACCCCATCTTCATGTACATAAAATATATATCACGAGTTGGTAGGCAGGCACATATAGGTACCTACCTACCTTCCCCCATCTTTTCGCATGTTGCTTACCCTTTTTGCAGACACCAAAAACCGAGACCACGATCTAATTTCCACTATTTCGGAAGAACAATTTTGGATAACATTCACGTTGTGTGCACACCGCCCTCACAAACAGCTAGGCTTGGGCAAATCCCTCTTCAGAAAATTGAATCACGTATCAGATTATCGGGCAGAGCTTCCATCACCCCCATTCCCCAACCCACCAATGCTCCTAGGCCCCCTCAGATCCCCCTTTAAACCAGACACAACAGAACATAACCTCTTATCTGGTGCAGTTGCTAATTCGACTAACTTGTTATTTGCATAGCACCAAATTAGTCAGCATACCACAGTCAGTGGTTGTGCCTCTAATCTCTATGCCTACACATCCGTTAGGCCCTATTCCGTTTTGTATAAGTGCCAACGAACAAACTAACCAACCTAGCTATAGCTACGTCCCTACCTCCACCATCGTCGACGTCGTCGTCGTCGTCGTCGTTTCCATCGTCGTAGTTGTTGTCGAAAAAAGAATCGAATCACCGCAATAGTTTCTCAAGTGAGTCGCACACTTCGTCTGTATCATAGCTACAGACCGCCAACAAGCAACAACCAACATTCGAAATTCATTGGATTTTCTATAGCATGAAGGGATTGAAACACTTGCATGAGAATTTTTACGCCACCGCCCACAAATTTGGAAAACATGCGAGATTGAGTATCTATACAAGAGTATCGCAGGATACTTTGGCTATGTCGAATTTTGCAAGCACGCGGTAGGTAGGCACCTTGATCTGAGCTACTTTAATCGGATGCTGTTATGATGCTGCTGCTATTGCTGCGCTGTATTGCGTTATGTCATTGTTCATTGCAAGTAACAGACTCACATGGAAGAGTGGGCAATTCATTGTTTTGGTAATGCGAACGCACAAATTTTGTGGTGCATGGAGTGTTTGTTGGTTCGAAATATTCGGAATCACAAGTTAATTCGATTTATCGTTGGGTGACGTATTCATAACTTGATTGTGAGAATAGATAAAATGAGGTGAGGGATATTTCGAATTGTTGGAGGTAAAGTTTAGTACTTGGATGAGTAAAGGCTTTCGGAATGAACAGAAATGTGAGTGCCATGAAGTCGTCGGTGGAAGATCACTGAGGAAAGAAAAATGGAATTATTAAATGAAATCAGAGCTTTTAGAATGTACAAGTCTGAATTCGACGCAGCCACCTTTCATTCTCTGAGGTTCCGAGCATGACGTTCGATCATCTTTATAGTCCCGATCATGGGAGCTCGGATTCGAAAATCCTCATGGCTGTAGCAACATTGTTCCTTCCCTTGATATAGTGCAGCTATTGCCAGCTAATAGAGTTCCTGGCTGCGTCTTTTCCTCCCTTTGCCCTTCTCGAACACAGGGCCATTTCTTTGAAAAATTTTTCTTCAGAAGAAGTTCAGTAACTGCTTCCCTTTTCTGCTCATCGTTTAGCACTTGCTATGTACATTTTTACTCTCAGGATCGTTTACCGCCCCATAACGTGAGGACTCCGTAAACCCCTAAGATGTTTGCTAGTTTGCTGACAGAATGTTTCAAGACCAACGGCGCCTATTCTTCCGTAAAAGCTACTGTCACTGCACGTTAAGAATGATGCCTGCGCTCCGGTCTTAAAGCTAGCCGTCAGTTGCTTGGCTTTCCTGTTTAACATCGATCGCGGGACTATATGATTTCCTTGAGCTATGAGAAGGCACATACCCTCTCTTTCTACGCAAGATTTTCTTCTACTGCGTTTTCCTGGCTTTATACTCTTTCCTCCTTTTCTAAGTTAATGCTGCAGCGCTTGTAAAATCTTCCACCCTTTTCCGCTAGACGCACTCTTCATTATTTAACGGATTCTTTTTTCTGATGTGTATGGCACTAATCGGAGGTCTCGGCTAACTGATGTTGTGATACCGGTTCTACAGTATTCTCATTCATAATTGTTAAGGGCCCAGGGAACAATTTCTCACTCCTGCGGCCCCTGTACACTTTGGCTACTCCAACCATGCTAAGGCGTATTCTCTACAGGGTCAACGTTTTCGCCTCTGAATGATTGCACGTACATTGCCAGTTTTCTGTGTGGATTCGTAGCCGTGGAAAACTACTTTAATTGTCACAGTATAACGAGTCTGTTAGCCGTTCCTTTGCGGTCTTAGCTCAACCTTGTACGATTTTGCCATCGTACTTCAGGCAACTTCGGCACCATCTAGGAGGTTAGAAATCTTCTCCCTGATTCAGTCCCCAGCTGACCTATTAGACGGTTCAGGTTTATGGACGAATCCGCATCCTACTACTATTTTTTTCACAATTTCTGATCCTATTCCCCTTGTGTCCTGGATCGCAGTAATGTCAACCTTGTATCGCGAGAAAATGGTACTGTATAGTGTCCGCAAATTCCTAGTATGTACATACTCACGTGTTAAATGCTATCGCTGTCTGTCTTAAGACTATACGATTTTGGAGTGGTCGGGAATTTAATCCAACGTCACAACTGCTAACCTGGAGGCCGGGTGTTGCCTCTAGGACAGCAGAGATAGGTAATCCTAGTACCAGTAACATTCGGGGATGTGAGAGCTGCCTACCATCTCTTTTCAACACCATACCTTGGAGACCTCTATAGACCTTGGATTCAAATATGTCGTAACTACTTCGATCTACTTCGATCTAACTGGAACTGCGGACGCCACCGTTGAGCCATCCTTAGAATTTTTCCTGTGCAGCTCGGAAAAAGAAGGGAGTACCTTAGTGAGATTGTATCTTCTATTGAGGTACAATGCAGACAGCAGCCACCAACCAACAAGCTGGAGTTGTAGGAGTTGATGATGGCTTTCACTACCTTTTGATCTGCCCTTTTGGCTTCATAATCGTTCATATAGCTTTGTCATATTTCACCGAGACCGTGACGGAAATGTGACGGAGGAACGGTGCAAAAACTGATCGCGTTGAAAGACTTTCTAGTAGCTTATTCTTCTGAATGAGTTCCTTGATTCTTTGTTTCTTAATTTTAAAAGTGTACTTTAAATGAAGTAGAAAAGACTAGGAATGTAATAATAAACATACTCTGCAGCCCTACTTCGTTTACAACAATGGTCAAACATCATTCAATCTATCTTCGTGTTAAATTCTGGGCAAGAAAAGACTTTGTAAAAAAACACTTTCCAATCACTGACTTTGAATACGGCTTTCATCTCAAACTGGTCTCTAAAAAAAGATGTACCCACATAGTTCTTGTTTACATAGGGCCTCAACCGCAGGCCTCACGAATGAAGAATGTAAAAAATGCAAAGTGTTAAAAATACAAATGAGTTTAGGTATGAATAATTAATAGACTCACCAACGCAAAAGCTGAATGATGCGCGAAAAACCTAACAGCCCAGCTTGCTCAATTAGAAATGCAATTAAAGTATCCTTCTGCTTCTTCTACTCCTCCTTTTCCACCGTCAAACGGATTATTCTCAAAGGCTTTAGCCAGCGTGACGCATTAAAATGCAGAAAAATATCTTTGTTTTTTCTTTTTTGCCACCCCATCCGCCGGCTGCCTATAAAAATGCACTCAGCACAATATCCTTCCACTTTCATAAACAGAAAACTAAACAAAAACTAAAAATGGAGTTCCTGATACAAACAAAACAAACTCACAAGGACTGCACACAGGCACAGGCAAAGGCACACACAAAAAACAAAAAATAAAATAAAAAAATGAAAAAATAAAAATAAAAATAAGACAGAACAAACCCAAGGTATACCTAGCAACAACAAAAACAAAGTGCAACTTAATGCCAGTCGCATGCTTCAATTATAGACACAGAGATTCACTTCAAACTCAAAAATTTGATGCTTCGACGAGCACAAAAGTGCGGCAATATACCATATAGTACTACAACTGAGCGCATAGCATGTTTGTATTTATTGCATAGATATGCGTTCAAGGCACGTATCTGTTAGAGACACATGCCTTCAATATCTCTAGGTATATATGCGAAGCTGGTTCGGCTTGTGTATGCAACAGCAACAGCAACAGCAGTAGCAGTAGCAGCAATACACGTCCTTCGTATCTATATCACTCGGTCTCACTCTGCTAAAATGTGGCGACTGTATCCTGCCTCACGTGCGGCATCGAGAGTTCTAATGGTGTATGTGATTATATGGTAAATGTTATGTCGTGCATGGTTAATGCTTATTGAGCCTGAAAATCAGCTCGGTCAAAGGTTTTCACTTACCTACTCTAGCTCTCTAGAACGTTTTCAATAACTAAACCGCATTTACTTAACGTCCGGGGAGATATTTTAAATAATGGATGCTGCCATTAAAAAAAATATACATACACGTTGCTAGGTTAAAATATGGTTTTGGATTTTATTGGCCTTGAAATTGTGGTTATTTTGAACCATAAATTGTGGATCAAGAGGAAGGTATGTGGCAGCTTTTATTCAGAGTGTTGCGTACTTTGACGGTAGAGTGATTCGATCGTCATTTTAAATTTCAATTGCTTTCAATCAGGTTATTGGACTTGTGTCATTCGAATTGGAGTGCGTCATAGGTCATTGGCCTAAAGTTTGTCCGAGATAATCAGAAATGTGGCGCAGGGACTTAAGTCCCAACTTTTTGTTTGGGGAAATACATAAGTGTGAACTCTGGTCTAAAACGAAAAGTAGGGACATGTCCCTGTGCCCAAAAATGCACCAACCACACCTTAAAACCCTTATGGTGTCTTATATCTCGACCAAATTTACTACATGTTATCCCATAATCCTCAGATATTGGCGCCTCCGCTGATCTTTACAATGATCTACCTCAGTCAAACGCAGATCTAATCAATGCTTTACTTCAACTTAATGTTAACAACTGTTCAAGATCTGCCTCTGTGCACTGTTCTTAACATCTCGCTAAATAGTGGTAATTTTTTTCAAGGGGGAAAAAATCATTCCTAACCCCTATTTTTAAGGCGGCCCTAGACAAAAACAGGTCAAATTGCGAACTTTTAACTATTCTCCAGCTACTTTAGCAACTTTTATTCCTATGTCAAGGAATTAATATCCGTTTGTCATCACGGATTCGTGTCAGGTATATCTACATCTACTAACTCAGAGTTTGCAAAAACTTTTGACCACTCTGCCATTATCATGACATTAACATTACCCTTAACAGATTGGATTTCGCTAAAATTTCCTAGAATGAATTTCAAGCCATATTCGCGAAAAATTTGCCATCATCTGTCAAAAATTGTATATGTTACAGCGGGTGTCCCTCAAGGAAGCCACCTTGGGCCTCTCCATTTCATCCTCTTTGTCAATGATATTCATTCTATTTTTAAGCATTCCAAATGCTGGATAGGCGCAGATGACTCAAAACTCTTTCGTACTACAAGAAATCCTAAGGACTGCTAAGAAATTCAAGAAGCCTTACATAAACTCACCACATGTCAGGCTTCAAAAATTAAGTAAAAATATATGTGGGTCTTTTTGGACGTCCAATTGACTTTTACGTGCCATATCGACTAGGTCATAAATTTGGCATATAAACTCTACACCGATCTTTTTGCCTTAGTTAGAGCTGTTTTATATCAGTGAGTCATGGAGTTACTATTTTTGCTTACTTCGGGGCCCTGTAACCCAGGAACTACACGTGTTCAACAATTGACATTAGGTATGGAGCCTGTTGCTGTGTGTCTCAATAAATACTGAAAATTATTGAAGCTGAAGAACTTCATTACAAGCTTTATTGTTAGAGAAGGGTAAAAATGGCCTGATCTTGCTAAAAAAAATTGGCTTGGAACTACCGAAGTAAAGAAGAACGACACCTTCGAATGGTGCTTGTCTTACACTGTGAGTTGCATAAGGACACATCAGAATGTCGTTGATCTGCGTTACATCTGCTGAGAACCATGGCGGGTCTCTGAAATTACGCTGAAAAAGGGCCAAAATAATTGAATCGTAATGTTTTTGGAAAAAAAAAATAGGCCGGAAAAATATCTTTTTTCCAAATTCAGTATGGAAATTATGCCCAATACTCGTTGTAGACGCCTAAATCAACAGTACCTGGGTGGCTCGTTTTGCGGGAATAAAATATTTCAATAATCTTCCGCAGGAGGCAGGTACCGCTCACGCAAGTTCGTGGATCCGTATTATTAGCTTGGAGTCTATTTCACGAAGAACTTGAGCATGGAGCAGCATTTTTAGGAAAATATCGCTAAGACAAAAGTTGATATTAGTGCTACCTGGACAGGATATTGTTTTGCCAACAAGCTACTCACTCATAGCATCAAGGGTTTTTCATCAGTCCTCGAGACCATAATATGATATGCAGCTCAGGTGTGGGGATTATTAAAGTTGAATAGAACCAACTACCGAAGAAAGCAGTTCTCTGGCCAATACGCAACAGGAACAGTTAATACGGTTAATGGATCGAGCTATCTCTAAACTGTAAGGTGAATTTTTACCTTCTTTTGGAGGACAAGCAATTTAGATACCAAATTTTTACCAACCCATTAAAAAGCGAAGGAAGAAGTTAAGAATACTCTAAGATAATATTAAATTGTTCTTCAACTGGTTGCTTGTCGTGTGGAGCCAAGTTGTAGTTGAGCTACACAAAAGTGTGTAATATTGCCATCAAGGGAATCGGAAACTTGGAAAGCTTCAACTCTTAGCTATTCCTAGAAATGGCCTAGAGAAATTAAACTTTGAAAGAATTTCCCAACGAAACTCATCCAGAAAAACAACGGAGCGATGAAGCCACAATTTATGGACTGATCAATAACGCTATAAAATAGTACACATACGGTTCGAGAACTGAAGAAGTATCTAGTGCAGGAGTATTTGGGCCAGTAACGAAACACAACGAATGCATTGGCCAAATTTACAGCATCTTTTTGATAGAAATATGTGCCACAGAAAAATGCGTTCAAATCAATCTAAAGAAGACCTACAAAAACTGTAACATAGCAATAATGTCATATAGTCTATCAGCCATAAAGCCTCCGGACTCAATTGCCATTAAATCCAAACTCGTATGGAAATGCCTACAAAGCCTTAAGAACATAGGCAAGAAAAATAGAGTATCCGTCGACTATATCGAAACGACAAGGCGAACTCTCTAGCGAGACAAGGGGCAACGGAACCCATCATAGGGCCTGAATCGTTCTGCGAAATAGAGGAACACACCCTACGTGAAAAATTCGTGAAATCGGAAAAGGAAAAAGGGCCATAACTTTCAGAATCTCCAAGGTCTGAAAAAAGCCAAGAAACTCTTAGGAGACTACAAACTCAAAACATTTAAGGCGTGTATCAGTCTTAGCAAAAATAACCTACGAATCCTAACTGTTTTCCTAATGGGTTATTCTAAACTCAGGGAAAACCTACGGAAAATAGGTATTTCAGATGAAGGTCCTTTCAGAGTTTGCAATGAGGCCTCCGGAACACCATATTACATACTGGAATCCTGCGGAGCACTGACCCAAAAATGGAAAAACACCAAATTCAAGGAAAGGTAACCATGGATCCATCATTCATTCTAAGATTCATTTAATAAACTGATGTGCTCTGATTGGGATTTCCCTGCCAAGACTAAAATCAGAGACACTCAAACATAATTCCTGGTGAATTACGCAATGACCAGGCTCTGGAAGGGGAAACAAACCTCTTCAACGTATAAGTAGACCACAAGGTCGCAATGTACTACACTCTTTTTTATTATTATTACTTGTGGTTGATTTTGTTCCTTCTTTAGACTATGTTTTTAAAATGTAGCTTCAAGTTTTGGCAAAATAAGCCTTAGGGTCACACGGACCAAATGCCATGCAGAGAATTATCCTAAATCCCTCCCTGTCAAGATATTATCCCTACCGCATAATGGCGCTAACATTTATTTGAGTTTATTAAAAACCTTAAGAATTGACGAAATAGACATAACCAAGAACGTTTGCTAAGCCTCTTCTGGCATCGAAAAGAACATCCCCCTTACAATCAATTATTTAGTTGATTGACAGCATTAGAAATACAATCTCCAATGAAGTAAGAAAATTCCACTCGGCAAAGGCTTTTCACCTGACACATTTCGTCCTCGGAATATTACTTTAAAAATTCGTCTTGTTCATTTGTTCGTTCACTTCGCACTCTCCGCGGGTAGTACAGATCAAATCAAATTCTCCATTGGCCATTTATATTTTCATTCAGTAGAATTTAATTTAAATCAACTTAGAAGACAGCAACACAGGGGATCTGTATGGTGTCGGTGTCACTGTCAATCCACCGTACAAATCAAAAGCGTGTAATATTATCTTCCCGAAATGAAAAATACCACTGTGCATTCCTGGAATCGCTTCTTGATCATATTTTATACATAAAAGCACAGCGGGACTGAATTTCTCATCATCTACTGCTATATCCTTTTGTTAACAACGACAGCGCAAAGGTATAATGCAAACGGCGGCGGCGGAGAAGACGGCGAAGGACATCCTGCACACTTATCATCACCTACCTGCTGCTGTTGCGATGGCAACACTTTGCAAATTCTTAACTAATGTCAGTTTTTTTTGTTCGTTTTCCTTGTAAGGATATTCCTTAGGAAATCCTTCCTCCAACCCTTCAATGAAATATTATTATGAGAAAATCCCTGAAATATTTTAAATGTTTTTTATATACATATTTTCATTTTTTTGCTATATCCAAACCATTCACAGTACTCTTGCAACATTCATAAATTCGCATCGCAACGCATCGTTCTCTCTCTCTCGGTTATATTAAAACGTATAGGATTCCTGGTTGGATCTCTAAATGGAAATATTTTCACAGGATGCACTAAGCTACATAGTTGGGGGTTATTTTATATTTCTTGTTGTTGTTGTTTTGTTTTTTTTTTTTTACTGTTTTTCACTTAACAATTTTTAATTCATTTTTCATTTATATTTACTTTTTTGCTCAGGTAGATACGCGCCGCGCTGCGCGGTGTATCTGTTTGTCTATGGTGTATCCGTTTGTTTTTGTGCAGAATCCTGTTGTATAAAAAAAATTAATATACATTTTTTTTTATTTAATATTACACGCCGTTGAAATTCTAAAACATGGGTAAAATGCTTTAAAAAAAAATAAAATGATGAGGAAAACAAGATATACGTACTCATTTTTTTTTTCTGCTACCTACCTACAAATATAAGGTAGGTAAACAAGAATTATTATTTGTTTATCTTCGTGTTTTTTATGGTCGGATGCATTGCAGTTTTGCAAATGAAATTACTTAAATTCTTGTCGGTAAGATAAATTCGTATAAAGAATTTTAATTAATAACGTAGAGAAAGGAAAAATGAAGGGGTATTCTTTTTTCTTTTGTTAATATGCAGTTTCGACGGATAATTTTCTTTGATAAGTGAAGAAGTGCAGATGGATATCACTGCCTTGTCGGCAACTTTATTTTAGTTGGTAAAAGAAAGTTTATGACATGAAATAAACAATATTATTAATTAATTAATGATGAAAGATGCAAGGTAGATTTTTTTGTGGAAAACTTTCAAACAATTTCGAATGGCTTAGGACTATAGGCATTGCAAGTATTCTGCAGGCAGAGATTTTGGGCTTACATTTTTCTAAAATATCCTAAAAGATCAAATATTGTTCTGACAAAAACTTACACTTACTTACAAAACGGGCTACAGACCTGTGGCGGCTCTCTGCATGAAAAACATCAGCCTTCTATCCTCTACAGTTCCGGTCACACTGCAAGCGCCCGAACATATATGATGGCTTGGTTTTTGAAACAAATAGATTCAGAGATCCTTTGGGCTGGAACTCCATTGCGGCCGAGCCAATGTAGTCGACATTCACATCTTTGTACAGCTCATAGAGTTGACGGTTGTATCTACTCTTCAATTCGAACCATATATCCGTCGAAGAATTTTTCCTTCGAAAGAGTCATGTATCTACTCTCCCCTTTGGTAATCAACCAGAACTCGGCGCTGAATGGGTTCTTTAGAGCTTTTTGCTTTCATTTGCTTGTCGAAACCGAAGTCGTAGCTAGAAGTTTCTTTGGGTAAGTGCTCACTATGAGAATTTTAGAAGAAAATGCATGCCAACGAACGTTGCGGAAGAGAAGCAAACTTAGTGAGGACATACTAATTCATCGTTGACCTAAAGTAGTTTTAAAGGCAGCGCAATGTAGAAAACGATCACTCATTTGCTGTTATAGTGACGGACAGAACAGAACAGAATATGTGGTATAAATGTAAAGAGCTTCCAGCGAATTCTCAATATTCTCAATTATTCATTCTTCTGGCGTTCTATTCTCTTGCAAACGGCAGTAATCCTTTCATTTGATAAACAGAGTAGTAAAACTCTATAACCAATTTGGAGAAGAACTTCAGAAACAGGTGTAAGATGCTCAACGAGATATGCAATCTCAGCACCACACATATGCTTATCAATCCTTCAGTGGTTCTTCAAACCATGTTCCATTTTCTTTCCATAGACCACAGATGAGGTACAATAAAAATGTTAACTTGCAGAGCCCTTGCCAATTTCCCATTATTTTCGGACCTTCCTTCAAATGATTATTGTCAATGATGGAATTTTAAAGAACAGGCAAAGTGATTGATTTAAGTTCCTCTACAGACGTAACAGCGAAGTCTAATTGTAAGCTGTAAGTAGTGCCATGAGAATTAAGTGTCAACAAATACTTTCAATACAAGCTTGAGCAAATATTTAGTGCAGTAGATGAAATTTCGTCGCAGTATAAATATTTTTTTTTTTCGAGGAATATAATTGTTAAGTTATAACCACACCTTAAGCCCCTAAGAACCCTCTGTGTTTACGCCCCACTGTCGTTTGGTTTCTATGGGAGAGCGGAAAAAAGTCTGTTTTATCTGAACTATTTAACGGATTTTGATTTAATTTGGCACATGCTAAGATTAGTTTTATACGTCATTTGGTTAAGAAAAAATGGTTAGAAAATAAGTTATTGACATTTTCCTAAAATTTGAGAGTTCTGAAGTAATTTTTTTGTTAAAAACTCTGCACTTTTTATATTGAATAAAGTAAAATAAACATAAACATAAACAAATACTTCCAAAACAATAGTTTTTTGAAAAGACTCCCTCTAAAAGTGGCCTTGGCCAAAAACGTTGTGTTGGTTAAAATTTAAAGAGAATATTTTCTGAATATTATGCCCAACAATTAGGCGTGGCTAAGAACTTTATATGAGTGGAATTATTAAGAATTCTATTCTAAATATTTTGATACATACATATGTATATTTTTTCGTTTTTTAAATATTCGAAGAAAACAACATTTTGTTAAAAAAAAAACGCCTCCAAAAAGTTGGCGTGCCAGAAAACTTTGCATGGCAAATTTGTTAAGGAAATCAGTGTCTACATATTTTGTAATGGTTTTAGAAAATGGTTTTCTACCATTTCGGGAGTCGAAGTAGGTGATTTGTGAAATCTTTGTTAGATTGGCAAACATCCTTCTGCATGCATTGCCGTCTACACTTGTCCCCGTAGCCTGTTTTACAACTGAAGCACAGATGAGTAATTATATAGATAGTCGACTCAGCATACCTCTGTCCCTTCAAACCCGCAAAAATGCAGAAAAAATCCTCTCTTAAATTTTCTATCTGTGACTACGTGTGAGCCAGCCAAATAAAGTACGGTGGCGTTGATGTGTCACAAATATGTCATTAGCGCGGGCAGTTTTGCAAGAATTCCAAATGGCAACAAAAAACAGCTGATTATAGCGGATGTGTTGGAGAAGTGCTGCGAAGGATTGAGTTGACGTGGTTCAAGTTTAATAGATATTTTAATAAAAATGTTTATAAAAAAAATAGTTAGGTATAAAATAAATAATGAAGTTGTTGCAATTAAATGCGAATATTTTTTGTGTTTATAAGAAATAGTTCTAAATTTTTTATCTGCCTTAAAATAAACATACTTGGGTTGTTATATTTTTTCCATTTTGGTTATTAGAGTAAGATAAAATGTATATATATTTTATTATTGCATGAATATTACTATATTAGTAATGTTTGGGTGTAAAATATTTATAGTTAATAGTTTTGGATTAGTTTTTCATGTAACTATATTAAATTCTTTGGTTGTTTTATTATGTTTTTTATTAAACATATAAAAGTTTATTATATTTACATACCTACATATTTGGAACGTTCATATAAGAGCGAGCGAGCGAATTGACGAACTGCGACAAAATAACTTAAAATGCATTTTAAACACAAACTGTGGACTTGACTATTTAAATTCCAGGTTAGCAACATTATTAAATTTATTTCATCATGTTTAATAAATTTAATAACGTTATTATCTTTGAATTGGAATAGTGAATAGCGGTGAATAAAATAGCAGTGAATTTATGAAATACTATGTTAAATTATTGAAATGGTCATTGAGCTTTTATTTATTTTACCTACAATTTTAGTAATTTTACGGAATGTTTCATTAATTCACTGCTGAAATATTTATTAAACCTTCCGTTTAAAAATTACTTGATTTTGAATATTTTACTCGACAATCGATAAGTCAACCACCAAAATTATTTTATTATTACTGACAATTTAAAATTAGTTTAACTACTGGCAAACAAATTATGATAACCCTTATTTTATGTTTAACTTGCGCAACTGCCAAAATGTTTACCCAAAAAATATGCTTGTTTGGTAAAACTATTATTTTAGTTTACATAATAATTAAAAACATTCACCAAAATTTTATTCTGTTGCAAATTCATTATCAATCGTCGCATGTTATAACGATGTTATTGGACACAGCCCAGTTTTGACTTTTAATATGTCAACATGAGATCTTTTCCAAAATGGATTCTTAGGCGCAGAACTGCTGTTGTGTGCGTGAGCTGGCTCAATTTGATTTGCATGTAAAACATATACGAACACAGTACTGTGACTTTTTGAAGCAAATAAAAAACGATAGGCGGGAGAGCTAAAAATCCTCTCAGTCGACTGTCTGTATAATTACTCATCTGTGAACTGAAGTCCATCGAAATGAATTGAAAAATAAAACGTTTATGTAGATACTTCTGATATTACGGTTTCCATGTGCTCCTAAATTAAGTTGGAGTATTCGTTTTCAAAATATGGACGTAGATTTTGTACTTTATGACCGTCAGTCCTAAGTTCACTACACAACACCAAATAACGAATTTCATTGAACCCACTATCTGCTTGAATATATTTATATTTCACTTCCCTTAGTTGTTGATCAAAGAGTTATTATTTTTCGTACAGAACTTGCACTAAAAACTGACTTTTTTTTTTAATCCTTTATATAAATAAATAAAGGTAAGAGCTAAAACATTCTTCTAAGGCATTACTGATCCTTAGATATCATACAAAATTAAGAAGTGCAAAACAAAAACAAAGCAAAACAACTTAAGAAATAATTTAAAAAAAAAATATAATTAATTGAGTGAGACAAATTTGAACATAACTCCGAACAAAAATACTTTGAAATCATACTCCCAGGTTATTTAACGGAGACCAAAAATTAAAAAGGCTGCACATGACTTCCTCTCAAACCACTGTGTGCTCTTGACTGTTCGTGTATCATCAGAGATGTATTACTTTTTTATCAGAAAGTCCTTGGTTGCAAAGATCGTTGATCTCCCAGACGATTGTATACCGTTGTGGGCAATATATGTCTCCTCAATTTTAACCAATTTAGCAGCATTTATAGATATTACTGAATGGATTTATCCTCTTCACAGAACCTTTAAACAAAATCTTCGAGCACAGATTTGCTATGATTTAATCGTAAAAGCCAAGCACATTTCTGAAACAATATCCAACATTGGGGCAAAATTTTGTTAAAAATATAACATAACGTAACATAAGTTGCTGTTCCAAGGAATGCGGAAGTCTAAACCATCCCTTGATAGTTCTCCCTTCATTCCCAGATCATTCCAAACTTAACTTAAGATAGTGGTCTCCAGCCAGATATGTCTTCATATAGCTCTTCTCTTTCAATGAGTCCCCTGAATTCGACAACGGCTGTTAACGACCCATTTTTATATATTTTGATTTATTTAATACATGAGAGCATTCTAGATCTGCAACTCATTTCTATACGCATTAAGGTTTCTTAAGTCTTAAGTCGTGAGCTACTACTCGAGATTAAATCTTCAATTCTGGAGTTGATTGCAAGGGAAATATTTTACTGTTTTCTTCTGTCACAACAGGAAAAAATCTCGAAATAACATTCCAAAATTTCTCTTATTCAATGAATGTGAATGTTTCCACTAGACTTTAATATTTAAACTCAATTCCGCTGTCGCACAAATATAAGAATTTTATTGACTTCTTCCCGTTAGGTGTCCTGATGTCATTCTTTTCTGAAAGAATTTGCATGCCACCAAAACTGCAGTAGAATAGTTTAAACATATAATGCACGAGTCGTGCTGTAACAGCGGCCAAGGTAATTCTATCCGAATTGCTTTGGTTATTGTCGCAGTTGTGCACAAGTGGCAATTTCAATGAAGATACATTTGAAACTCACAACTAAGTGGGTGTTAAAAAGGACATTGCACTCTCGAAGGCTCTTTCAGGACACTGCAATAGTCTGTGATTCTTTCAATCGATTTTGGTTACTTTTTAGAAAGGGACACAAGTTTATGTCTTTACGCGTGTTATCTTTGGTATAATGGCTTTAAAGAGGTAGGTCCCGTTGGGCTGATTTCGTATCCAGCCATAGGATGAGGTACTGCTAGGGTTCGTCACTTTTCCAAGGCAGATTATCAAGAATAGAGATGCAAATCCATGACCTTTAGATGCTTTCTTGGTATACACCGGGGAAACTAGCTCCTGTCTCAAAAGGACATTCCCTCGAAAAAGTCCTTCAAATTAACTGATTTTTTTCGGTTACAATAAGTTTTTACCAAGAAGTCATTGAATCCTTTAAAAAAATGTCGTTGAGTTGTTCAAAAGAGTATATCTGCAAAATTTTCCTTTTTTATAATTGAAGAACATTTCTTAGAAATAATGTCCGTTTAAATCAAACATAAGGTTCCTGAAATATCCTTAAGTAAATGGGGAGTATGGGTATCTTTTGCTTGAAAGAGTGACAATGTGCAATAAGTCTCAAAAAAAACATATCCTGTAATTAATCAAACTGGTGCTGGTCTACTTCTGAAAACAATTTTTTTAACAAGGACTCGATCAGGCAAGCACAATTGCCACTAAGCGCCCGCATGTACACGTTCCATTTTTAGACACATTTTCTTAGTTTGTAGCAGGGAGCCCTTACTTTTTTGACACGAGATATTTTTCCAACTCTCAAGGCTCTGGTCTCTAAAGACTGAATATTTTCATCAAGACTAACAGAAAAAATAAACCGGCTGAACTACCGAGCACCCAAAGTCTGAGACAAGCTAAGAAATCTTAGGGACCTGCATCCTACAAATATTTAGGAGATGTATCAATCTGAGCACGAATATCCCAACAGGTTTCTATTAAGGAAAACATCTATTCCAGAATAAGGTCGATGTAGATTCTGCAACGAAACCGCAGAAACTTCAGGGCACGTTATTCCATCCTGTGATTTAAATGATTGGCAATTTATACCAACAGAGACGCAACCATAATGATCCAGCGTGGGCTGCATCATGTGTGAGAAAGTGCTATATACATGATTTTCACTGTAGTTGTTTGTCCGGCGGCTCATGGTCCGCAGTGTTGCAGTCGGCAGCAGAAGTGATGAAGCTTGATCAAAGAAAAAGTTTAAATGACCTTTCTAACGAGCACAACTGACTTAGTTTACCACGAGCGTGAAAGAAACTTTTAGATCCCCAGAAGTAGCTTGGCCTCAATGATGCAATACCGGGAGGCCTTCCGACCAGTATTTCTTGGGTAGTACCAATCCCGAAAGCGCAGTATTAACATTAGCCGCACGCCGCTAAAATGCTCACACCTATGTCGTAACTTTCTTTTAGACATGTTGAGTCACTAAATAAAGGATACTATTAAATTGTTTGGTGCCCATACCCTAAGCATTTCGCTGCATTTGACTCCCATTTCAGCGGACACCTAAGTCTAATGTTCAAAGACTACGACTTTTGTCTGGCAATTCCTATTCACCTTTGCAATTTTTCAAATATTTGATTCAGCAGCTCAAGCTCACTATCGTCTAACAATGGACCTGACTATTTTCGCAAGCAGTTGTCTACCAACCGTGTGAACTGACAGTTTATTGCCTTACGATGCGGTGGACTAAAGAGACACGAGCCTTTACGTTGTCTCCTTTTGAATAGAACGTTCCCAGAATTTTTATTAGATATTCAAGAGTCTTAAGTATTCCTCAGAATAGAATCGCCGATGCGATGAATAATACACGTCGACCTAAAAAGTCTTTTCTGCTTGGTGTCAGAGTGGTATCGCAGGTCACCACAGAACCTTTTTGGTCTGTTTGGGGGGACCTGCTTGAGCTTGACTATCCGTGAATATATGCATGTTAGCTCTTTCTATTCCTGGGTTGTAAATTAGGTTTGCGCATTCTTTAATGGTATGGAGCTCTGTCTAGTATACACTACGACTTTTTTTGGTTCATGGATAGCGGCTCCCACACCAGGGTCCATTTTCGAGCTATCCTTATACAACTTGAGGTAGATTACATATGAGATCATGCTCCTCTGCTTGTGATCCCCGTGGAAAATCCTTTGTTGAAACAAAGTTTCTGTAGCCGCGCAGATCATGTCAAGTTCGCGAAGTTCTGAAAGCAGTTTCATCGGGGGTCGGGGTGTTTGCTGGTGGTTTGCTCCTTCATTTGAATCAAATTTGCTGATCTGGATATTGCCACTTTTTTTTTAAAAATATATGTGGAGTGTTGTGAGTCCTAATAATGCTTCTGTAGCCACCGTTGGACGTGTTTGGCTCCGGAAATTTCGATACACGCAAAACGTTGTACTTTGTTTAGTTTAACGATGGCGGTCTTTTGAGTGGTTCTCTTCTACCATGTTATAGAGGCGTAAGTTGTGATGGGCCTAATCATTCCGGTATAGATTCAGTGATTGATCTTTGGAGAGATCTCTCAGTTCTTCGATAAATCGTTTAGCTACTAGCAATTGAAAAACGCCTGTCAATAGTGACAGAACAGAATGCTTAAATATACATAATTCTTGCCAAGAATTCACTTGTTAATTTCCTTCTAAAACATTTTAAGTTTCTCACTTAGTGCGGATCAAACGAGAATACCTTAGCTTTAAAGAGGTATTGACACTCAATTTATTTGTCTACCCTTCGAAGTAGGCAGGTTTTTTTCAGTTGTATTAATTAAAAACACGGCATTCTAGAAGGCTCTTCAAAATATTTAGTTCAAGGCTTAGGAATCCTAAGTTGCCGCAAGCTGAGAATATTGTCTGCTATGATGTTGATATTTCAATGAATTATTTAACACTATGCGTGGTTAGAATCGAATCAAAGAGATCTAAAAGTCTACATACAATCCTCCGATTCAAGGAATCAAAATTTTTCCATTCGTTGCCATGTTTTTGCACAATTACGTTCCCCACGCTCGTTACTCTGCGAAAGGATTCGCCTTGTTATTTTTGAAATCATTCCAAGTAATTAATAGAGTTGATGAACAGCATAACAACCTTAAATAATCACTATTATTTATCGCAACTAGAATGAGTGGGTTTGCGCATAAGGGTGTTCACGTCCTTCCATCATGTTTACATCAAAAGGACCACATTTAGCTTTGTAGGATTATATCGTCGCGTCGTCGACACTCATTACCTATGTAACAAAGCCACAGCAGTGGCTTTCCTTTCCTCTATTTTTCCAATGGAATTTTTGTTGCAACAATTGATTTTTAAGACGCGAAGTTCCCGGGGGGCGGGGGACAGTGGAAACTCGATATAGATTGATATAATTAAATGAATCAATACAGCATACAAATTCAAGTCAATCAAGTCTTCCATTTGATTGGATTACAAGTTGATTTTCAATATTGTGTCGACAATACCGCATTTAAAATGTCCTTGAGACTACGTCTGCACCGATTCACTTAACATCACTTATGCAAATCAATCAAATACGCCAGACTATCGAACATTTTCACAGTACATTTGCGCTTCATTCTGTACCGAATTCTGTACCAAAAGAATGCCATTACTCCACCATTCTCCATTTGAATTTCTCTCTATCAAACTCATCAGAAGAACCGCCATAGCACCAATGAAACCCCAAAAAGGATAAAAAAAAAATTAAATAAAAGCGACTTAAATTCTTCCCAAGGAATTCTTGGCATCACAAAAAAGTCATCAGCTCCTCCAACCTTTTTACTGTCACAATATTATTTTGTTCGCCTCCTTGCCGAAGACCTTTACCATTAGTAGCAAACATTATGCATAATTGCATCCATTTGCATCCAAACACAGGGACTCACTTCGTTTCGTTGTGTCGTCGTAACCTCAACTTCATCTGTTCAAAATCTCTATTTTATTTCTTCAGAATGGTTGGCATTTAATCAGCTTTTCACTGCTTCTTTCAGCCCAAACTCAACTCAGACCTTGGCCACACGACCACCCATTCACCCATTCACCCATCCACCCATCCACCCGACCATAACTTGAACTTTGCTGCGATTCGATGTGATGCGGTGCATGTGCGGTAAAGAGCCACAAAAGGACCAAACCCAGCTCCACAAGCCGAATATTAAATGCACTCAACATGCCGTGCCGAAAATTCCTTGCACAACGTAGCATGCAAAGTTTATGTTGCAACATTAGTCAGAAAGTCAAATGCATAGAAGTCGGCATTTCATCACTGTCGCACCAGGAATCGTAAAGGATGTGCAGAAAGAAAAAAAAACACAAAACTATTACTACCAAAAAACCGTCCTGGGATTCTATTGCTTTGGTGCTACAAAAAAAAAAACCAACACACACACAAAATGGAATTTTTGTGTATTTGATCGTGGTATGCATGGTCTCATTTCTTTTAGATATTTTTACGGAAATATAATTCCTTTCATTTTGTGTTACGAGGGACGCAGCAGGGTAAGAGCGAGAGGTTGTTTGATGGATACCCTTTGTGAACTTGAGGAATTCAATCAAAATCCAAGAAATCATATGGTGAAAATGATATCCATCACTTGCAGACAGGCGCCTTACACTCTCTTTTTTATGCATAAGCACGGATGAGAGTGCTCCCTTACCCGTACCAAGTTCTTAAGGATTAAAAAGATCAACAGGAGAAGTTGAATCAGGGAATCAATTTTGATTTTCGCCTTCAATTTGAGTGCGTACAAATCGCTATTGAATTGGAATTCAATGGCATGCCACATGGGAATTGCTCCGTGTGAATGGAAATAAATTTAAATTTGATAGAATTTCGAGGATTTGGACGACGACGTCGAAGGATGTGTGCAGTCTTACAGTGGGCGACATGCAATTAAGTATGTAAATACTTTTAGGAGATTTATTTTTTTTTTCAGTGCGGCGGGGACGGTGTTTATCGTCCTTCGGGGTTAAAATTTAGGTAAAGTATATTTCAAGCCTACGCTTGATATTTGCGTATCTTAAAGGGTTGGTACATATCTCAGGTTGAAACCACAATTTCGCATTTATATAGATAATACGTTTTGACTTTGACAATTGATGCGTCAGAAGGTGGCTTTATGCCAAATTACGGTTCCTATGTAAACTCGGCACGTCGTCGTCATCGTTGTCACCTCAAAGGTGAAATGCGGTTGAGTACAACAGTAATTGCGGTGGCAGACTACACTCGCCACTTTGTGGTCAGGTCTTGGAAACTCTGTTACATTTGTCTGCTTGCTCATAATACCTGTACATGTAGTGCGTAAGATGCAAGGATGAACATTGGTAAAAGGAAATGAGATAAAGAAAGATAAAAACTTTTGGATCATCAAATTCGGTTAAATCATAGTTTTCGCTGAACTCTTAACTGATGTGGCTGTAGCAATTCTTAGGCTACAAATATTGAAAGGACTCAATCATGTATGCCTGTGTTTCTTTTACTCTTCAATCGTTTTTTACAAATTGCATTTATTTGTACATAATCTGTTTTGACGTCTGGTTAAGTTTGGTGGACTTCAAGCTAGCAAGGGGTCCCCGGTCCATTCCACCTTAAAGTTTTTTATTCGCTGCCCCGCCTCTTGCGAATATCTGACAAATATCCAAGTTGACAGTTGAGAATTCAGTCATTGCGAGTGTTCGGAAAAGGTGCAGGGAAATAATTCCACGGGAACTAAGTCCCTCGGTGGACTTAGTGGACATAGTGGAAAATAAAACCACTTTCGCGAAGTGGACTTAGTTCACATGTAAAGTGGGATATAAATTCCGAAAACTCTGAGTGGTTTTAAAAATGTGGTTTATTAAATGGAAAAAGGGGGGGGGGGGGGGCATGTTTAAACCGAATAAATCCTTGAATATACCCAACCTCGCGCCTACTCCTAATCTAATAGTGCAAACAAGCACGGGGGTTGCGGGGTGCAGAATGCCACCCCATATTCTACTAAGAATTTTAAAAAAGAAATTAAGCCCGATGGGCCTTATTTCGCAGTCTTATGTCCCTGTTTTCGACAACTAAACCGTTTTCAGTTACTTCATTTTCTAACTGCGAATCTTCTTGCTCACACGATTTCAATTCCATGTCAATCCTTGTATTAAAACATAAGGAAAGGCTACAGTCCGCTTGGGGCGCACAGTATGATACCCTATCCCCAAAGAAAAAAAGCATTAGGAAAATGATGGATAGCATTTTATTTCATTCTATGAAATTTATAGAAAAAAAAATATTTTTTTGAAAAAACGCCCCCAAAAAGTGGGCGTGGCCAAAAACTTTGTATGGGCGATATATTGGAAAAAATATTGGCTAAATATATTGTTAAACATTTTTTTTCGATTTCTATGAAAATTTTCAAAGAAAACAGCATTTTAGTTAAAAACGCCCACAAAAAGTAGGCGTGGCAAAAAACTTTATATGACAAATTAATTAAGGTGGGCAGTATCTACATATCTTGTGAAGGTTGTACAACTTTATCTCTCTAACTTAAGCCTTAAAACGGTTTTTTCTAAATTGTGGGCGTGGCAGTGGGCGTATTTTGAAAATTTTAACACTTTACCATTTCGGATCCCTAGGGAGTATATGTTCCAAATTTCAGCTTCCTAGCATAATTTTAAAGGCCTCAAAAGTTGATACGGACGGACGGACGGACGGACATTGCTAAATAGTCTTAGATTTTGGTCCTGATCATAAATATATATACTTTTAGGGGTCTGCGACGAATATTAAGGGGTGTTACAAACTATGTGTCAAAATTAATATACCCTTAGGATAGGGTATAAAAAAATCGTTATAATCACTTTATAGGTTTTTGTCTAATTCTAAATGTTGGATGTTAGTTCCCTCTTCTTATTTTTGAATGTGTACTATGTTCCCATAAGAAAGTGGTCTTAGTACCCACCTTACAAGGACACTTAGTCCACTTCACGAAAGTGGTTTTGTTTGGTCCCTCAGTGGACTAATTTCCCTGCATCTTCGGAAAATCCTTGAATAAAAATATACAAGTTTTGCTGAATTTTACTGAATTTTTGTTTTTAAATCCCATATCAATCACTCTCAACTACGTCATACGAAAAAAAATATAAATTCGACCAGTGAAATCTAGTACACCTTATATTTTTATACCATGTCCCAAGAGTAATAACTATCATGAGAAGTTCCCGAAAAATTAATTTTCCATTCTCTACTCGGCATTAAATTGTAGGCCCCCTTCCGTTCCTGTCAATAAAATATAACTTCGCACGCACTATGGTTGCAGAAACTAGGCTTTGAGTTTACGTCTGTAATAATTATTATTTTTTAGTTGGTCGGAACAGCGAACTTACCAACTAACTTGTTCTCGGATTGAAATGATAAATTTCAGGAACATTGCAGAGAAATGAAATATATTTCTTGGGAAACTTCATTTAAAGTGAATACTCTGATTGATATCTATTGACCCAGTCGAAACCTACGAACTTATTCATAGTCAAACTAAAGGTTCTAGAGAATGTGGTTCCAGCGATTTGGACTGAATTGCAAATTTAACATATAACCATGATTTTTGTTTCTTCTCTTGCATTACATATTTTTTTCTATCGTGACATTTCTTCGTCATTAAATTATGTTAAATAATTAACAAGTAAACTTTCATTTATTACAAACTGATTTCCCACTAATTTACATTTTCAATTTCTTACATATCCCCGATAAGTTCAACTTTTTTTAATTAAACTGATTGCAGTGCCTTGGGTTACATAACACGAGACAATTCTGTCCAAGGTAGGAAGTTAATTTGTCATTTCATTTTGATTCTATCCGCACTTTTCAATAAGAAATCAAAAAGTGGAGTTGCAAGATTTTTGGTAAGAAACTTGATTTTGCAAAACCGAAAAATAGTTAAATTATTGTCCGATCGAAGTGAAACATTCGTCTTGTGAAGTGAAAATCGGAGAAGTGCCTCAGGGCTGAATTGACTGCAGGCTTAAGTGTAAATTGATCGCCCCTTTATATTTCTTTGTTCGTTACCTTTTTTCTAAATTTTTGTCACCATTTAGTTAATACAAATAAATAGGAACGGGAGATAGAGAGATCGAAGACGCATCAAATTGTCCACTTTGACTGATGAACAAATGATTGAATTCATGAATTCAGTGGAAACGGACGAAGAAGAAGGTATCAGTGGTGACGATGAGTTTAATGATCCAAACTATGTATATGCCGGATGCCACAGATGTGTCATCAGTTTTATTTACATTGGATACAATAACTGGGAACAAGTCGAATCAACAACAGCAACAAAAAACGAATTTCGCGTGTTTTGTTATCCGTCAATCGTGGTCGGCTTGTCGACACAGTCTTACGACTTTACATAACGCCACAAGAAATAATCAAAAGGCGTTAAATCGCATGATCTTGGCGGCCAACTCACAGGGTCATTTTGAGAGATAAGCTGCTCACCAAATTCATCCTTCAACATTTTCATTGTTTCACGAGCTGTGTGGCATGTGGCACCGTCTTGATGAAACCACATGTCAACCAAGTTCACCTCAGCCAAATGGGACAAAAAAAAGTCACGTATCATGGCTCGATATCGTTCGCCGTTGACGGAAAAATGGACCGATGATGCCACCAGCCCATAAACTACACCAAACTGTCGTTTTTTCGGGATGCATCGGTAATTCTTGTATGGCATGTGACTGTTCATCACTCCAGATGCGACAGTTCTGCTTATTTACGCATCCGATGAGCCAGAAACGAGCCTCATCGCTGAACACAATTTTTCGATAAAACCATGGATTTTGCACATTTTTGCACAGAGCACGAATTTTGATAATAAATTTCAATAATTTGCAATCCTTGCTCGTTTGTAAGTCTTTCCATGATTCAATGGCAGAGTATACTGAAACCATTTCACTTTGACAGATAACGTTTGAACACCATTACTAACCAGTGCTGCCAACCTGAAAAACTTAATTCTTAAAATATCACCCTTGTTGTGGTTTCGTTGTTTCGTTGGTATTAAAAATATACATAGTTTGTTATTGTCATTTTGCATGCATTGAATCAATAAAGAACGATGCAAACGATATCATGTTGATGAAATATATTAGTAAGTTGGAATTCTGCTTTATCCAAATTTGGATAGTTACTGTGGCAGAGATGCATTCGCGCATATTCAAAGGAAGATGCAGCGCAAACGATTTGAGACGATAAAGAAATAATTATCGTTACAAGATGAAGGCAAGCGAGTCAAGAAAGGACAACCCGGTTACGATGCATTGTTTCGCATTTGAAATTTGGCACAAGACCTCAAAAAGCGGTTTGATTCCATTCCAAAACCTGCTCGACAGTGTGTCGACGACCAGATGTGCAGCAGAAAAATGCAACATCATCTTCGGCAAAACATGCCAAATAAGCCATCAAATTGTTCGTTTTATGTGATTCTTTCGGCATTGCGTATCGCTTCGAAATTTATAATGGTGCAGGCGATAATGTTGTTTTACCTGGCACACCTGAACTTGGTGCAACTGTGAATGTTGTTGTGCGTTTGACAATTGTAAGCACCACATCGAATAAATTTCTACACGCTTATTTGCGTGCAAGAGAACCGTACGAGTCAATCGAATTCTAAATTGCAAGCTTCCTGCGGATAATGCGATCATTAGCGAACCAAGAGGATACTCGACAGAATTTGTGGGAACTGCTTATGTTATCAATATCAGCAATGTATTGTGGAAGAACAACAAAGGTGTGCGATTGGCTTCAACTTACGTTCGAAGTAAAACTTTTGGAAGAACAAAAGCCGACTTGCAAGTAGCAAAGGCAGCACATTATGGTCGAAAGTCAAAGAATATGTTCAGGCTGATTGCTCACAAATTATACGGGAATACAAGAAGCTGGCCAATAACTCCACAAGAAAATTTACAACCAGGTAGTTCAATAGTTGGGGAAAGAGCAAAACATCCGGATGATGACGTCCGTTACGATAATATCGGCCTTTTTTTAATCTGGTTAGGTAAAGAATGTGGCAAAAGATGGTGCAACCTATGCAAAAAGTTCCCAAAACAGTGTGTTTGCTCTAAATGCAGTCTTCATTTGTTGCACTCGCTGCACTCGTAATAATTCCTGACATCAATTCGGGACTTATGACCCATTTCAATTTAGTGAGACATAAGTCCCGAAAAATGAACAAAGATATTTTTAAATTTTCTGCATTTTATTTGTTAGAGGGTTAATTAGCAGGTATACCAACCTTGTATTGTTCCTATGTTCTTATCCTCCAATATAGATGGCGCTGTAATCTTTAAAGTGCTTATAAGTTGCCTCGGTATTGCAATTAACAAAGAAAATATATTCTTGCATTTCGTTGTGTCTCAAAAATATATGAACATTCATCAATATTATATATATGTATATGAAGCCCTTCCAAAAAAGTAACGGGTGATCCAAGTAGAGATACTTTTTTCAATAGCCTTTTTTGACAGATCACGTGTGAGTCGTGTCATACTGTCATGTTATTTTTGTTTAGTATTGTTTGGCATTTCATAATGGAAAGACTTACGCGTGAACAACGTTTACAAATTGTTCAACTTTATTATGAAAATTTACGTTCTGTGAGGAATGTGTTTCGTGCACTTTGCTCAACTTATGGTCAACATAATCGGCCTACTGAGCATACTATTCGCAATACCATCACCCATTTTGATACCCAGCATTAATTATTGGATAATATTCGACCGAATAGACCACGTCCAGCACGCTGTGAAGAAAATATAGCGGCCGTAGCTGAGAGTGTACCCGAAGACGGTAGAGAGTCGATTCGGCGCCGTTCGCAGCAACTCGGACTGACGTATGGAACGACTTGGCGCATTTTACGTCAAGATCTTAAATTGAAAGCGTACAAAATACAGCTTGTGCAACAACTGAAGCCGCTCGACCTTCCCAAGCGACATCGCTTCGCTCGAAGGGCTCTTGAAAAGTTCCAAGAAGATCCGACGTTTTCGAGGCAAATTTTGTTTAGCGATGAGGCCCATTTCTGGCTCAATGGGTATGTAAACAAACAAAATTGCCACATTTGTGACGAAGAGCAACCTGAAGAGATTGAAGAACTGCCACTTCATCCAGAAAAAACAACGGTTTGGTGTGGTTTGTGGGCCGGTGGAATCATCGGTCCATATTTCTTTAAAACTTATGCCGGTGCGAACGTAACCGTCAATGGCGACCATTATCGTGCCATGATAACCGACTATTTGATGCCTGAAATTGAAGCTCGTGATTTCGGCGACATTTGGTTTCAGCAAGACGGCGCCACTTCCCACACATCGCATCAATCAATGGACTTATTGAGAGAACATTTCGGTGAGCACATAATTTTACGTTTTGGGCCGGTCGATTGGCCACCAAGATCGTGTGATATCACACCGTTAGACTTTTCCTGTGGGGATATGTAAAGTCAAAAGCTTATGCCGACAAACCCGCTTCGATTCAGGCCTTGGAGGAAAACATCACGCGTGTCATTCGCCAGTTACCAGTCGAAATGCTCGAACGAGTGATCGGAAATTGGACTCAACAGATGGACCATCTGCGACGTAGCAACGGCCAACATTTGATAGACATAATCTTCAAAAAATAAATGCCAAAGAATGTTCTTTCAAATGATAATAAACATTCTCCATTAAATTTGAATTTTCTGTGTTTCTTTCTTTAAAAAAGTAGGGAACCTCGAAATAGATCACCCTTTAGTTAAAAATATTCAAACTGACATCAATCTGCGAAGCCCCAACTGTATATCAAACAAAGCCAAACCCTCTGATGACAAATATAAGGAAATTTTTCCATTCCATTGATCCTTTCAACCGAAACATAATTAGGTAAAGAATTTTTGAAATTAGAAGACAAGTTTTCTGCTTTCACCCAAGTTACATATCGTCTCCCTCATCATTGTCATCATGCAAAAGTACACCCAAAGACTGTAAGGAAGAAACTTTTTTTTGACAACTTCGACGACAGACTAGGTAGCTCACCTACACCGGGAATAGACTCGACACCAACCGAAGCAACGAACTTACGACTAAAGATACCACAATAAAGATTTTCAAATATCGAAAAGTTATATTACAGCGAAATCCGCACTTTCCGTTTGTGAGAAGAGAGCTTTTCAATAACTTTTCGCAAAGTGACAAAAAACCGCAAAATTGCTTTAGTCGTCGACGTTGTCGTTGTCAACCTCCCCTTTTGTCAGTCGTCCACTTCTTGTTCCTTGACTGTAATTATAGTGAAAAACGGAAGGGTAGGCGTTTAATTTCGGCCTTAGCACTCCTGGATGAGATAGAGTGGGAGCGACGAACACACACACATACACAAAAAAGTTAACACTAGAAATAAATTTGCGTTTGCGGAAATGAATCGGTGGAGGATTGTTTTAACTCTTTTTTTTATGCTCTGTATGTGTGTTTGTGTGCGCGTGGGAAGGATCGAAGCCCTTCAACATAGTTTTGCAAAAGTCGTTCCCATTTTGAAATGATGGTTGGTTTCATAGTAACCAAAGGATACCAATTAATAGAGTTATTTGAAAAGTTTTACTATTTCAAAGAAGCAAAAAAAAAACCAGCGTAGTAGAAGTTGAGCGTATATTTTCATGAAAAGTCCTTCGAATGGACGATGAGATAAATAAAGGTTAGAGAGGGTGTGGGAAGTTCCGTTCAGTTTGGATTTGGATAAAACAAAAAACAAACATTTGAACTTAGTTTGTTTTTGTGGCGAAAAAAAAAAAAAAAATCTGTCATTGGAAGTCTACAAATCTGTACCTAAATTGCAAATACATTGAGTTACAGTTTCGGACAAAATTGACAGGACTATTTGTGGGAACTAACATTCTGTGGGCAAATTGGGGAGTTAACTGATAAAGGCTTTTAAAGTCGAAGTGTGTGTCTGACTAATGAATTGAGTATTTTATATAACAGAACGTTTAAAAAAAAAGACACAAGGACGATGCGGGAACAATAGTTTTTAGTATAATTCCCAACATTAGGGATCAGCATCAATATGACAATGTGAACCTGATATAAAGAACAGTCAAAACGGTAGTCGAATTAGTGCAGTAAAATCTTGAAAATAAAAAGCAAAGAAAAAATTATCATAGGAATTCAGCAGCGACGATCTACTACTATGCACTCAAGAACTTCAACATCAACGCCATATGCATCGCGTCTAAATGTGCGATAAGACGGTCATCCAAGCTTGTCATACGGATGATATGCAGACCAATCCGCTGGTCCAGATGGTATTTCCCCTATCGTTCTGAGGAGGTATTCTTCCACGCTGGCAAAACAAATGCGTAAGCTTTTCTATCTGTCCTATTCTTCATGGCTCTTCATGGATGGAAAACAGCATTAGTCCAGCCCGTCCCAAAAAAGGCGAATCTTCCTCTGCCTCCTCCTACCGACCAATTGCATTAACGTCCCTTCTTTCCAAGGTCATGGAAACGCTGATAAATCGTCAGCTTATGAAATATCTTGAATCCCAAAAACTTCTTAATGACCGGCAGTACGGTTCTCGCAGCAACAGATCCACTGGTGATTTGATGACATATCTAACCGAAAAGTGGAACCAATCTATTCACCATGGTGGTGAAAGCAAGGTCGTTGCGCTTGATATTTCAAAGGCATTTGACAGAGTTTGGCATCAAGCTCTCTTGTCGAAAATGCGTGCATTTGGGATCGATGTTACCGTTCTTCAATGGATTAGAAATTATCTTTCGGACCGTTCAATACAAGTTGTTTTGGACGGTTTCAAGTCTGCAACTCACCAAATAAATGCTGGTGTCCCTCAAGGCTCTGTTTTGTCTCCGACTCTCTTTCTCATTTTTATCAATGACCTCCTGTCTGTCACTTCTAATCCAATCCATTCCTTTGCTGATGACAGTACCCTCAGCTTTACATATTCGTTTCCTGGGCAACGCCCCTTATCTTCGGGCGTTGAACTGGAACGGCAACGTATGTTAAGCTCATTGAATTCCGATCTTGACAGCATTCTTAAATGGCGTAAAATCAACAGAGTGGAATTTAATGCTTCCAAAACGCAATGCTGTCTGCTGTAATTGAAGCGAACCCCTAATTCTCTGCCATTAACCATGAATGGCACTTGCATCGCTGGAACCGAAAGACTTTCTATTCTCGGTATGTGTGTTAATGACAACCTTCGTTGGAATGACCACATATTCGATGTCGCCAAGAACGCTGCGAAATGTCTAGGCTTCCTTAAGCGATGCAAGAAATATTTCACCCCTTCTGATCTGGCTAGAATCTACAAGGCGTTTATTCGCCCAAAACTTGAGTACAACGTTCATATCTGGTCTGGTGCACCAATAACATATTTGGAGCTACTTGACAGGATTCAAAAACGTGCGGTAAAACTTATTGGCGATCGAGACATCACGAAATCATTTGACTCTCTTAGTCATCGTCGTGATGTCTCCTGTCTGTCATTGTTTTATCGGTACTTCCACCACAAGTGCTCAAATGAAATAGCCAGTTGCATTCCACCCCTACAGAAATTCAACCGCAATACTCGCCATGCTAGGAATGCACATCAGATTACCCTCAAGCCTGTATTCGGACGTACAGTGAAATACAAGGATTCGTTTCTTAACCGTACAATACGAATGTGGAATGCTCTACCCCACTCTGTTTTTCATACGCATTATAGTTTACAGACATTTAAAACCAACGTGCATCGGTATCTCTTTTTTCTAATCCTTCACTTCCCTAAGGCCCGCACTGTGTTACTTCATTATAAGGGTATCCAAAATCCCTTTAGTGCGCGTACATTATAAAAAAAAATATACTAAAAGTTTTCCACTTCGTTGTTCCACTCTAAATTTGGTGGAAGATTTTACTCCGTTTCATACGGCACACTTCTCGTCGCACTTCTAAAAAAACTGGGTTTCGTCCGGAGGAATTCATCTTGTGTACCCAGACCTAATGGATTTAAAGAAATGGTAGCAGATCGTAGCAGATCGTAGCAGATAACAAAATATCCATAACATCACGGACTACTTAGGGCACCCTTCCTGTGTAACTTCAATTGCTAGATTGAGGAAGAAATTACCTAGCGACTAATTCTTCGAAGAATACATTGTAGGAATTCTCCGTCTATGCAAATTCATCCAAATTGTTCGATTAACTCGACAGTGGTATCTCAAAGACGAGTAGTTTGGGATTTGATAGCAATATCGACTCGGAGAGGAAAGCCCAAAATATCTACATCGAGGAGGATACAAAGCAAGAAGAATGCTATAAAAGTCGAAGTCGAATGTGATAATACGCTTGTCGAATAGCAAAATTAAGGTGAGAAGAGGGAGCAACAACAGAAAATTTAGCTTTAATGAACGTCCATGAAGTAATACCCGTCTCGAGAGTAGTGAAAGGACTTAGGCCTGTTTGCTGATACCAGTCTTAACGATTTATGTTCCACGTAAATTTAAAAAAACAATCAAATGGCACTAAGTCGACCTTAGGCATAAAATGCACAAGTTGTTTTTTTTTTTTGTTGTGAATAGTAACTAAGTTATTAGGTAGACATAAAAGGGGTATCAGCCTTCGTTTTTTAATGTATTTAGTACACAGCCACATTTATTATTATTGGTGACATCTTCGGCGGAAAGCCAAGCTGCTAAATGTCCTGTCCATAACAATTCAATTGAAAATTGACCAATTTTGCTTTCCGCCGACGACATCTTTAAAAGATTATAACATCAATTGGCGAACAAAAGGAAAAGGCACTGTTTGAGAAGAATTTTGGGTACAGTGGGTACTATGTATGACCCAGAAAAACACAAATGGTGAGCTAGAAACCCAACTAATGTCGTGCAAACAGATAACAAAGGCACCTAGACCAATCATTCAAGATAAAAACAAAGAAAACCATCAACAAGACGAAGATTCAAGGATTTGAAAAGTCTACCAAGCAGTGTTGAAACAAGTCTTAAATATCTATCAATAAAATTTCGACATTAATAACAACAGATGGTTGAGTATTGTATCTAGAATAAGTTCACTGAGCGATATCAACTTGCCCAACAGGGCTTTACTTGTTAACCTTATAAGCTCGAGTGCTAAATAAGAACAAATCATCTTCTCTAAAATCTTCTGTCGAACGCACGGCGGCTGAATTCATTAAATTGGATCAAAGGTATCGTAAACGCTCATGACTGCACAACACAGCTCTCCGGTTCTTTTTCTCGATCGCTTAAAATTTAACTGAACTTTAAAATGCAAATCACCTTCAAAATTAGGGACAAAGTTGAATTGGTTAGAAAGGCTTTACCTGGGTGTATGCTGTCCTTAGTTTTGGGACGGACGTATGGTTGTTCAGTCCTTAGGGTCATGAAAGAGCTAACACTATAACTATGCAAGAAGAGTTCTGTTCTTATTTTAATAAATAACAGAGTTTCAACCGAATATTGGTATTATCTAGCCTCATGAATAAGCTTGCTCGACGGTACTTAACTTAGTAGATCTGAATGTCTGCTCGGACTTATTAAAAGCAACTTCAAATTCCGAGTGGGCCACGCTACTGATTTGATTACTTTCATCAGATGATCGATGACCCCCTAAACTTATGTGAACTTGGTATGTAGGCAGGCGAAATTTGATCTCTAAATGTCCGCCTATTGGGCTAGCAGGACTGTTTAGAGAAGTGGTTTTTTTTGTCAGTTTGGGTTCGGTAGCCTAACTGAACTATTATAACTACTCAAATCAAAATACAATTTGATTGCTAAATTGATTTGCCTGCGTCAAGGATTCGATCTGTCAACCTTTGTTTACATTTGGCAGTTATTTTTTGAAAAACCATGTTGAAACCGTAGAGTATAGTGAGTGTAGTATCGTAATCACAGATCAGTCGTTCTTACTTTAACAATCGAAGAACACAGTTTTTCAAATGAGGTCAACTAAATTGATTGTTTTATATCAACAATTTCCTCCCACTTAAATTCCACTACAAATCTCTTAAATCCCGAAAGAGTGCAGATTAACTAGGTTATTGGACATATCCGTGTGATTCGAAAACAACTTAATGTTCACCGTAAAGGACGCGAAGAGTCAACTACAAATAAGTACAAGCAGCGCCCTCATTTCAAAGAGGAACTGCATTAATTTGATCCGACTTCCCGTTCGGACACCTGAGATGTAATTAGTGTCCTCGTAATTATTTAACTAGATACTACCCATTGATGGCGTGTGTACGGTACAGACTTATTCCTAATGCAATTCCAAAAAAAAAAAACCAATAAAATAATTACTTACAGACCCATTGATTTTCACAACCACCACCACCACACAGGGAGATAGGTAGTAATTAAAGTATCCCATAACTTTACACTGACAGTCAGATACTTTATTACGTTAAATTTATTCGCGGTATTCGCTTTCGATATTATTCAGTCGAGATTAAAAATAACAAATTTCCTGAATGTAAATTGTAGCACCTGCTGTCCTAGCTTCAGTCTTCTGCTTCTTTCCGTTCTTCATCTTTGCCATCAATACTGCCCTACCTACTACTTTCGTTCTTCGGAGATAATAAAACAAAACTATATTTATGCTGAGATCCGCACTTTTCCGAATGGGAATTAATTTGTCGGGGGTTTTCTCATTATGCCGGAATGTTACTATGTATATTTTTATATTGTTGAAGATAAACTATCCGCTATCAGATACATCTAGACGGATATGCGAATACATTCCTTAATACATTCACTACCTGAGAAGGGCATCCACATACAGACATTAGAGGTTACAATCGCCAAACTCTTTATCTGACCTCAGACCTTATATCACATCGGCGTAAAGTTAACGACCAAACTTCAATACGTGTAGAAGTTTTAGCTGGACGCTATGTATGTTTCCTTGACAATCATCGATGTCGATGCTGCTAATGATATCAGTGCAAAAATTATTCACCTAGGGATGAAATTCCTAATCCCTAATAAAGAAAGAAAGCGCATGGTTTGACTCTAGTTGCAGAGTAGCTATCAGTGCAAGACGAGAAAAAGCCTTCGGTAATTTAGGACTCACCCATGGTACAAAATATGTAAGTATGCAAGCAATCCTACGAAGTACCTATGCACAAAAGACTTTAAAAAAATGGCATAAACGGCCCGTGCAGGACCTAAATCCCAGCTTCTCCAACCAATGTGTGTGCAAAGATATATTTTAGTAGACCCATAAAGGTATATATATTTATGATCAGGACCAAATCCTAAGACTATTTAGGAATGTCCGGCCGTCCGTCCGTACGTCCGTACGCAATTTTAAGGCCTTTCAAATTAAGCTAGGAAGCTGAAATTTTTGAATACGCCCACTTCCACGCCTACAATTTAGAAAAAAAACCGTTTTAAAGCTAAACTTAGAGAGATAGAGCATTATAACATTCAGAAGATATATAGGCACTGTCCCTCCTTTATAAGTTTTTCATATAAAGTTTGGTGTTTGCCACGCCTACTTTCTGTGGGGTTTTTTCACTAAAATGCTGTTTTCTTTGAAAATTTTCATAGAAAGCGAAAAAAATGTTTAACAAGATATTTAGCCAAAATTTTGTCCAACATATCGCCCATACAAAGTTTTTGGCCACACGCACTTTTTGGGGGCGTATTTTTCAAAAATATTTTTTATTTTAAATTTAATAGAATGAAATAAAATGCTATCCATAATCTTCTTAATGCTTTTTTCTTTGGGGCATATAGGGATATGGATAGGATATCATACAATTCGCCCCAAGCGGACTGTAGCCTTTCCCTATGTTTTTTATCATATTACCATAAGTAGACCCCAAAGCTTAACTCATTTTTATGAACGATCATCTGTCTTCACCTTCGCTGATGACAGTTCCCATCTGTTTCTAGTTTCTGAGCTTATTTTCCTTTTTATCATTGGGCGTAGAAGTGGATCGCCAACGTATGTTAAACCAATTAAATTCTAACCCTGGCAGCAATCTTAAGTGGGATAAAACGAAAAAAATGTAATTGAATGCTTCCGTCAATCCTGGCATCCTCCATCAAAGTGAGACTCTAATCAAAGTTGTTCAGTACTCGTCATCAACTATTACTCCCAAGGATTTGAAGCATTTGCTTTATTAAATGACTAATCGCCCTTAAATTTCAAAGGTGTTTCACCCAAATGTGGTGTTGAAGGATCATCATGTGAACTTAGAGGCTAGTTATAGCTATCATTGAAAATTTTGTTTTCTTATTTTAAGACGGCTTAGCAAACAATATTGGGTTTAAGCGGTATCAAAATAAAGCTAATCAGTTATATATATTTTGTTATGATAGAAGGATCTATGACATTTATGTGTGAAACAAAATATCGGCAAAAATACTCTGCACGTCTTCGGTGGCATTACTCTATCCGACGGTCGATATTTTTCATAACTCTGAGACATAATTGAGGTTTAATGTCGTTAATGTGCCGAATTATCTCATCCTTTAGGTCTTGAATTGTTCTCGACTTATTGACGTACACATTTTATTTTTAATATCCCCAAGGAAAGAAGTCCAACGGTGTCCAATCACATGATCGTGGCATCGTTAACATCGCCACGACGTGAGGTAATACGGCCATTGAATTTCTTGCGCAAAAAAGCCATTGTTTCGTTGTCCGTGTGGCAAGTGGCACCATCCTGTTGGAAGCACTTATCGTCCAGGTCCAAATACTCAATTTCTGGCTTCAAGAATTCAACGAACACCATTCACGGTAACTTCTTGGCCGAACTCATTTTCGAAGAAGTACGGCCCGATGACACCGCCAGCCCATAAACCACACCAAACAGTCATTCTTTATGGATGCGTTGGCTTTGCAACAATCACTCGTGGATTTTCAATTGCCCAAATGCGGAAATTATGCTTGTTAACAAATCCATTGAGGTGAAAGTGCGCCTCGTCACTGAAAGACGCTGAAAGACGACTTTCTTTGTAAAGTGCACGAAAAGCGCATTTCGATTTGAACGGCCATTTTCGTAAAAGGATTCGATAATGTTAACGCGCTGCTCAATTGTGTACCTCTCCATGGTTGAACACTGAAACAAAGAAATTGCATATTAAGTTGGGAAGAAAGCTCGACGTTTAGGCTTGCCTCACATTACTGTTGAAACACCCGTTACTAAAAAAATATTTGCATTCTATTCGAACTTTATGACAAATACTTATTCGTTGAATATTTAAACACATTTATTTTGAGTAAAAATTGCACTCTTTAATTCACTGTCAATATCAAAAATTGTTGATGAAGTATAAATGGTTCGAATGAGCTCAGTTATTGCTGTTTTTTAAGAACTTTTGTTTGTGTATGGTTTCAAGATAGTAAACATAATAATTGACTGGAAAGTTGCTTTATGACTTTTATTTATTGGTAGAGTGTTAGTTATGCTGCAATCAATTTATTTGTTTAATATTTTTACTTTTTACTTTTGCTCCTCTTGTACCGAAATGGCTCCTCAAAATCTTCAACTGGACTTCTATTTGAAATTGAAAGACGACGGTTTGATTTTTGCTATACTGCTATACTTCGTATCAAAACTACTGTCCATGACGGCATCGTTTTCAGGATGCATGCAAGCGTATTTCGCATCTAAGTACTGTCCACAGAACGTCATACAAGCTTCATATATAGGTCATTTCCTCAAAGTTTATCATTGTAAAACGTGTTTTTTTTTGTTGTATTTTCGGATTATATACGGTGATTCGTCGTGAGGTCGGATTATCAATAGTTTTTTTTTGACAGACCACGTGTGACTCCTTTCAAACTGCTTTGTTATTTTTGTTCGGTATCGTTTGGTAAGTCATCATGGAAAGACTCACACCACAACAGCATTTCCAAATTGTTCAACTGTATTTTTTTCTAACGGTGCGCATAATCAAGCTACTGAAACCATTATTGCCAGTACCAGGGGGGGGAGGTTTATGGGCAAAGTTTTCTCTACTCTGCGGTGCTTTATATAGCGAAGAGAGGGAGAGAGAGTTTCAGTCGCGTGCCTTCCAAATGGTGATTCCTTTTCTTCCTTTTTTTTTAACGAAAAGGGACCCTCACGGACTTGGTACTGTTTGTCCGTTTGGACATCATTTTGGTAGACTTTTGTCCTCAAATTGTTAACGATCTTGTCATCGAACTAAACAGCTTCTACAGTACGAAAGGACATCGCTGTCCAACATGGTTGGTGCTTTAACTGGTCATAATTTTCTAAAAAAAACCAAAACGATGAAACTAAATCTCGAGGATGTCGACATGACATTTGTAGAGGCTGCGGCGATGAGAAGCTCAACGTAGATACCCCTCACTATTGCTGTCACGGCCCGGGCCTCTGTCACTTGAGGAACAGAACACTTGGAAGTTTCTTCCTCCATGACATTAAGGAATGGCAGATGTCTCACTCTCTAATATTTGCAGGTTTCTAGATACCACAAAGAAGGCCATAACACCAGTGTATCCCCCACTGAAAGGTATCACTATGGGTTTACAAGGACCTGAGTGTGGCAAGAAGATAATTATTCTACAATGTCAACCCATCTTACCTCACCTAACTTTGTCATCATTTCATCCTGCTGACATCCTGTTTCGTCTGAACTCACTCGACATCCTCAGCAGTCAACAAGTTGTTACGTATGCTGTTCGCCTGTGATGTTGCACACAATGGACCGAAATTTACTTAGTCACAATTCCATTCAGATTATTCTGGGAGGAAAGTGATCACCTGGAAGATGAATCGATCCACTTCTACACTGATGGCGCTTTCTCTGATGGCTCGATAGAGTCGGCGGTCGCAACCTTCAGACATGTTTGAAGGTAATGGCAACATAATTTATTGGATAGCAACAATCATACATGTGCTTCAAGAGTTTCCATTGCGAACTTCCGGATCGATCACCACTACACATGCCTGAGTTGCTGGAAACAGTGGAAGCACAAGAGCAGGAGGCCACTCTCATCAAGAGAAATAATTACTGATTTTAACGGGGACAATTCAGAATCCCTTGACGCTAAGACACTTTACTATACATCCTCTACTGAAGCTTCAAAAAGACGTCACCCGCGGGGATTAAGTAAAAAGAAACACCTATTGCTTGCTTGCTGGACTTCGACGGTGTCTGGGTGAAGGGGCTGATTTTTTTTTTTTTTTTTTTTTTTTTTTTTGATAGTTTTTATTCTTTTCTTTTTTATTATTTTTAGTTTTAGGGGATACAATTTAATTAATACATAAATATTTTAAATAAGTAAATTCCAAGTACATATAATAATTTTTCAATTTAAAAAAGAATAAATAGGCATCATTCTGTAGCACAAAGTGGCTAGAGGCGAATGATCCTTTACAAAATAATTACATACAAATTTGATGTGTGGGGTAGTACAGAGTAAAATAAATTTTTATCGGTATGAACTTCATGAATGAACTATGGTGCAATTGCAATTTCAAGTAATTTAGTGAACAAGACAAATAGTTTTAACAAAAATTATGCTTTTATATGAACTAGCCAGAATTAAGTAATAATTTGACTGCATGACTATCTAGGCTAAATAGCCAACTTTTTACTTTGACCAAAAATATAGCAATGACTCTTACAATTCTTATATTACGAGGTAATTTATTAAAAAGCTTAGGCGCTGTCGCAGTAAAAAAATTTGAGAAGTGGGTTTTGTTTGAAACTGGAATGGTAACAAGTTCCATGGTATTTACTCTTAATCTATAAATAATTGAACTCCTGAGAGTAGAACTGTAGCCGCTACGTAGAAAGAACACTTTAAGGACCTTGAATACATATAAATGATTTATTGGCAATATATTAAGATTACAAAAAAGAGGCCAGCTAGGAGTTAGTCTATTAACTTTACAAATAATTCTTATAAGATGTTTTTGTGATGTTTTTAAAGTTTGGATGGTGCTATTATAGGTCCCACCCCAAGTTGCAATACCATATTGTAATTTGGAGTGTGCCAGGCCATAGTATATCATGGTAAGTATTTTTCTGGAACAATGTGGTTGCAACAGATACATTTTACGAGTAACAGATAACATATATTTCTTTAGTTCATCCACATGGGCCTTCCAATTTAGGTTTTTGTCTATAAGAACACCAAGATACTTAAAACTCTCAACACTTTCAATTGTAAAACAATTGGGACTACACGACAAAGAATCAAAATAGTTTTTTCTACCACAGTAGTGAGCACATAAGGACAATTTAGAACATGAAGCAGAATGAAAAATAATATCACAGTTAGGCAGACAGGTACTTTTTAGGTTACAGACCATTAATTTGGTTTTTTCGCTTATAAGCAGTTCATGCACCGCGAACCATTGTCGTAATATTTGCAGGTCGTTTTGAAGTTTTACAATACAATCAAATAGGCTGTTATTTGCATACGAAAATGCCATATCATCGGCAAAAGCAGTGACTTTACTATTAAAGTTTTGTTTGAACACTGAATTAACATAAACCAAAAACAAAACCGGTCCCAAAACTGATCCTTGGGGTACACCAATATTCACTGCAGCGGAATCACTGTATGTGCCGCCAAGTTTTACCCGTTGACTTCTTCCTGCCAAGTATGACGAAAACCAGTTATAAATTTCACCTCGGAATCCAATTTTGTATAATTTATTCAAAAGTATTGAATGATTGACCATATCAAATGCTTTAGTCATATCTATGAACAAAGCCAAACAATTAGTATTGCTATTAAAACTCTCGCATATTTCACTACAAAGCTTTAAAATTGCATCTTCAGTTGACATTTTTCCACGGAATCCAAATTGTGCGTTACTAAAGTAATGATTTTTATTTAAAAAACATGTAACGCGTTTTTTTATTAACTTTTCAAACAATTTGCAAAACGTTGGAAGTATAGAAATAGGCCTATATTGCGACATACAATTTCGATTTCCTTTTTTGAACAGGGGAATTACTTCTGCACTTTTTAAAGAAGAGGGGAAAATACCAGAATTGACACTTAAGTTAAACAAATGACTTAGCACATCGACGATAAAAAATGAGATTTGCTTTAAGAGGTAGTTTGTGATGTTGTCTGAAGTACTAGATTGCTTGTTATCCAAGGACATGATCTGTTTATGGATTTCTAGTGGCGTAAAATGGTCGAAAACAAAACTGTTAATTTGAAATGATTCGTCAACTAGGTCGGCATATAAATTACAATCACAACAAACTTGAGGAGGAGAGGGCTTAGATTTTGACGCAACAGACACAAAAAACTGATTAAAATGATTGGCTATAACTACAGGATCTGATATTAAGGTACCTTCGACTTCTATTTTGAAAATATGTTCTTTTTCTCGTTGCTTGTTAAGGATATTATTAACAACTTTCCACTCGTTCTTTATGTTTCCTTGACAATTCAGGAATTGATTAGAAAAATAATTATCTTTACTACGTTTTACTTGTTCTTTTACTTCTTCATTTAATCTGCTATAGTATTTTTTAAGATTTAAGTTATTTGGATGGCATATACATTTTTTCCTAATTGAGTTTTTTTTAGATATTTTTTCCAACAAACCCTTATTTATCCATGGTCTAAGACGTTTCAATTTAAAATTGTTTTGTGCCTCAAAATCAGTACAACTGTTAATATGTTTAGTTAGAATAGTCATAAAGATATTGTAGGCCTCCGATGGGTTATTTTCTGAATAAACAGGCTCCCAGAGCTCAAGTTTTAAGCATTCTACTAATTTACTGTAATCGGTTTTTTGTTTAATTGAAAAAGGAATATATTTTTTAACGACTTTATTGTTAATGTTTTCTATGCTCAGATTTGTCATACAGTGATCGGTTATTTTCAAATCAAGTACGTCCGCAGACATCTTATGTGAGAACTTGGAGCTCAGTCTAACGAAAATATGGTCGATACAAGTTTTGGATTTTTCTGTGATACGAGTAGGTTCTGATATTAGGGACTTTAGGCCATAAGATGACATTAAAAACAGATATTTGTCCGTATCTGAGTTGCTCTTCAAAGTATCTATATTTATATCACCAAGAATCAATAAATTTTTTGTTTTAACAACGCTAAGTAATTTTTTCAATTGATCTATAAAAATGTCCTTGTTAAGGTTTCGTTCATGCAAACGGTACACGCAAAAAATAGTAAATTTTTCATTACAAATATGACACTCAATTTTTAAAACATCGGCACTACTCAAACTAATTTTTTCAACTTCGCATTCGTACTCTTTTTTTATGTACACAGCGACCCCGCCCGCACTATAAGAATTGTTACAGTTAGCATAAGGTTCATATCCTGGAATATTATAGCTAGATAATTCATAGTCGTATAACCAAATTTCACTTAAAACAATAAAAGGTGCATCAAAAGAATCAGCATTTAAATGAGCTAAGAGCAAGTTAAAGTTAGATCTCATACTACGTATGTTTTGATGGATAAATAACGGGGAACGCATGGGAATTTCATAATCTTTTACATAATTTGAGGTAGATTTGTTCATTTTCTAATGAAAAAAAATAAATAAAAAAGAAATACAATTTATATATTAGCGAGGTCTTCAAAACACCTCACTCTTATAGGATTATCACCCTCATTGTTTCGTAAAAAGATTATGCTATTCCTCATCCATATAAACTTAAAATTTCTCTGTACTTTGATCTGCTTAGTGGCGTTGAAAAGTGCTCGCATATATGATGTCAAACTGTTGTTGAAGAAGATTTCCGAACCATCCTGATCTGCGCCCAATAGTTTTGTCGTAATTTTTTTCTTGTATTTCATTTTCATTATTTTTTCTTTTATTAGGTGACGAGTTAAGCGAAGAGACACAATGCTATTAGTGCAAGCGGGAGCATTTGTTTTTTCATTTCTCTTTACTTTAATTTTTTTTACATAACAAGAGTCTATATCATGTTCATTCAACTCGTAGCCTACACCATTGCGCACGATATGCAGCGCGGCTTCCAATGCGGTGGTATTGTCAACATTCGGCACGTTAAATATTTCAATTGTGTTACTCAAACGCGATTGTTCCAAGAAATTAATTTGATTTTTTAATTTACTCACTGTTGATTTAAGTTCATTGTTTTCATTTTGCACTACAGATAGTTTAAACACACAGTCTTGCATAATTTTTTTTAAATCAATTAGTTCATTAAAAACCATTTCAAGTGTGATTGCCGGTTGTTTTTCTTTTTCGGTTTGTTTTGGTGATACATTTGTAAGAGAAGAAGAGAGAGAGTTTCTTCGCAACGCAGTGCACTGTGGGCATCTCCAGGTCTTGCGGTTTTGTCTCATAAATTGGATGTCCACTGCTAACACATTCACACACTTTCCATGAAAAAACTTTTTGCAATCGATGCACTCAATTTTACTGTCATTGCGTTCAACTTTTTTTCCGCAAATGCAGTCCATTTTGAATAGAAGAATAAAATTAACAAGGAAAAAGGAGAGAACTTGAAATAATTTATTTGTTGATAGGCTATTTCTCGAAATTAATTTGGAAATTGATAAAAAAGCGAGTTAATACCGGGAGATTGACTTGATACATGTGTACCCCACGACGTGTCTCAAGTGAATATTGGTGATATTAATCCTTAATTACTTAATGAATAGATCCGTCTTTGTTCAAAGTCTTCAATAGGGAGAATGGACGCAAAATTGATTCGATTAATGCAGACCAGCCAGCTAATTCAGGACGAAGCAAGACACTGCTTGATGCAGACGACTTCGTCACCAGAGGCAGCTTTCGGGGAGAGTCGACATCCATGGCAAGAAAACTACTACTTAAAGTGGGGACTGAAGTTCAATAGCACTAAGATAAAATTTAAATGTTTCCGAAATCTAGTGACAGTAACGAGAGGACCACGAGCATTTGCCAGAAAAGACCACCAAATACTTGGGGATCAATTACGCCACGCAATTCAAGTTCAACCCATATGCCGCACGCACTGCATCTGGTGTATTCGCTGCTCAATAGGCGTAATGACTCATTCGTCTCTGGAAATATACAGATATTCAAGAGAAATATACTTAGATACAGGACTATATCGGATCAGTAATCAGTCAACCAATCAACAACTAAAACTCTTAAGAAATCTTGGAACCAACCTCAATTCACGTGCATAAAACATTAAATAACAACTCTTCTTAAATCTAAAATAGAATGAACTCACTACTTGCTATTATATTTTCATAAATCACTACTAGTTGACCTGTTTATTTGAGATTGTTCTAGTCGCAAAAATCGGAATTCATTTAAAATATGTCGTCAAATTCAGACTATTCAGAATCTATCCCAGCGAGCATTAATTCTGATGACAAAAAGGATTCATTCAAATGTGACGCGTATTTCAGTGGTCTCATCAAGAACATCGAACTTTTCTATCAAACTCGCCAGTTATATGATGTCACGCTGATTGCTGTTGATGGTTGGAAAGTGGAAGCCCATCGAATGATCCTCTGTGCTGCAAGCAAATACTTCCTATCAATGTTCAATGGATCTGATTTTGAAACCAATTCTAAGGACGTTCAATTGGAGAAAGTCAACAGACACACTTTAACATTGATCATTGATTTTATTTACACCGGTTCGATTGACCTCGAAACTTACACCCTCAAGGATTACTTCGAAGCAGCTCGTCTCTTTGAATCTAACATGCTGGAAGAGGTGTGCTTTAACTATATGTTAACGCAGATTTGCCCGTCCAGCTGTCTAGAAATTATATCGCTGGCAGAAGAATTCAATAGTAAAACGATTTACGAAACTGCTGAGACATATGTGTGCCAACATTTTATGGATGTGCGCGGTGAAGATAAGTTCTTCCAGATTGGACCAAATCAACTGTGTAAATTCCTTTCAGTTCTGGAACAATGGACTTGTTAAGAAATCATTTTGGTGAGTACTTACTTTCACTTTTCGCTGCGGTAAATTAGCCGCCTATATCGTGCAATATCTATCAGGTTAGTCTTAGGTCTTCAGGAATAAGCCAGCTACAATTGACATTGCTCGTGTTATTCGCGAGATACCAGTCGCCCAAAATTGGACCTTCCGACGTTGTCGTGGCCTACATTTACTTGATATCATTTTCGAAAATTGAATTTTATAATAAAAATTTTAAGTTCACCTTCAAATTTATATGTTTTATTTTACATTATAAATCAAACGCAAACGCATGATGGAGCATCCCTTATCAAAGGCAACTGTTCAGTTAAGTAAACCAAATTCACTGTCAAAGCCGCCATTTAAAATAAAGAAACGATAAAAAGAGTTGCTGCAGCTCAGGCTGCATGACAATTGCCTGCAACTACCCAAATGCGGCTTTTTCACTGCAGGAACAGAGTCTCGTTAGTTAATATACAAGCTGCAAGTAAGCGTACAATAAGCTGTAAATTAAACTTCTTTCAACATTTGAATATTAAGAAGGCTGTGTAGCCATAAATAAATATTAGAATTGAAGACTGAAAAACTGCCTCTTCTAATTCACCTCCATTTTGCGACAATTTTTCAAGATTCACAATTTTAAATTCGCTCAATGCTAGAAAACTTTGCTTTGCTTTCATTAAATTCTCCATCGAGCGCTTTAAGATTTTTCTACTCGTGTTTCCCACCCAATTTATCTATTATCAATTTATATATCAAAATAATATAAAGAACAACCTCCACCCGTTCTCGATATTCCCACACGTCATCTTCCCCAAGTTTCCTGTGCTGCCTGATGAATCATTCCAGTCATTACGTAACACAACATTGGAAGGTAATTCTTCTCTCTGTCTGACGACGAATAACAATAAATAACCAAATCATCAGATTAAAGTCTCTATTTTAGTAAAGGAATAAGAAAAAGAAAACAGATGAAAAAAAAATCAAAAGAATCTGTGAATTGTCAAAGCAGTTTGTTTGCTTTGACCTTTCCCAAACGAAAAATAAATTCCATTCTCCTCGATTTGAGCCTTCAATCCACCATTTGTCATCTTCTCCGTCATAATGTTCTCCCTCCTCCTTTGTAGTGTTGTTGTTTCTTTATTATTGTTTTTATTTTTACAAGTCGTATGCTTTTGCTTTAAAATTTATCTCTTCCTCTTTTCACACTCGAGTTCTTATCTCGTTGGTGTTTTCTGCTATTTTTTTTTTATATGTTATCTTTCCCTTTTCTTCCTCATCATTCGCAGCTATATAAATTTTAATAATGATTTTGTATGCAATGTGAAAATTGCAAGCGCATGCGATCAGTCATGCGCTGAATATATTTTATCCGCCTACCGGACCAAAACGCTGGCGTATACGTAACATTTTTCATTTTATTTCTTTATAATTTTCCTTCTCTGCTTTTTGGTCTTGGTCTTATTTTGTTTGACAGTTTGACTGCTTTTTTTTTTTTTGCAAAATTTTGTATGCGGCAAAATGTTGTTGATAGGAAAACTGTTGAATAGAATCGTCGTCGTTGTCGTCGTCGTTTAAATGACGCGTGTTTTGACAGTTTTTGATGTTTAGAATTTTTATTAATTTTCTTCGAAATCCCACCGAACAGTAAGTATCCTCATACTCAGATGGCTAAAGGATTATGTAATGACAGCTAGTGAGAAGTTTTTCTCCTCTACGTGTGTGAAATTTTGCTGAATGAAAATAGAAAACAAAAAAAAAAATGTCTACGCTGAATGCAGCAACAACAATGTGTGGCAGTACAGTACCCAACCATGACCAACTTAGGGATGAATTAGTGCCTGTTGCTTTTTGCCATATCGTGGCGGTGTATTTTATGGTGGAATTGTGTTGTGGAATTTCACCACAACTTTACACTCGAGATAGTTGAAATTCGGCAGCCCCCCAATGGGATTGTTGTTGATTGTTGAGTATTTCTCCGGCCAAAGGGGATGCATGTGGAATCTATTTGACAGTTTTATGCACGTTTTTGTTTTTCGTTGTTTTCTTTGGAAAGGTGCATGTTGTACGTCTTTGTGTATAGCAGAGCATTTTCCTTAACTAACACTGTTGGCCATTTTAAACACCTCTATCGAGATTAGCTCTTTCCCCATGCAATTCGATGCACTTTCTTCTTGTACATGTTCTTCCATCAGTTTTGCTCATATTAACAATGATTTTGGTTTTGGTTGAAATTCTTCTTCTCTAGTTTCCCATATATCCTTGGCAGTAGTTGTTGTTGCCGAAAAAAAAAATAGAAAAGAAATTCGGTGTTCTTCGGAAATCTTTCGTTCCTCTTATGGTTTTCGTCGTTTTTTATTTGAATCAACGATAACCTCCATCTTCTCTGTGAACAATCATTAGCAACCAGGAGTAGGTGCCACTTTATTGGAAGGACTCCCATTCCCTAGTGCAGAGTGATAGCTGTTTCTTCTTAAAAATATATTTAATTTTTTTCTGATTTAAAAGCGCAAGAAACAAACGTGTTCCCATTGGACGTAGCTAATTTGATTGGCCTGTGTTTTCACTCTCGTGTGACAAAACACAGAACAGAGAAAGTGTCGTGCTACATTTAGTAGAGAGGGTGTGTATGTGTGTCTGTGTGTGACATGTCGGTAAAAACCATGTTACCTAATTGGCAGTAATAAAAAATAGTGTTATTCAGTTGTTGCGAAAAGTTTTGAATGACTAGTTTTGCTTTAAGAACGTTAAATACGTAAAAAAAATTGCTATTTTGTTTTGACAGCACAAGAACGAAAGAGAGAGAGAAACACATGCGGATGGAGATGGTCTTTACTGTGTGAATCAATCAAAACTACTTTAAGGATTTTTTTCCTGTTCAAAAAGTTAAATTTAAGCGAATTTAACAAAAATAAATAAAATATTCCTTAAAAACTTTTAAAAGTTCTTATAAAATTTAACTAACAATTCAAGTCAATTAGTCTTGCAAAAGACCGTACATCAATTTAATTAAAGTAGAAGTGGGTCTGTGAAATTAAATTAAAAATAATTAATGTTTTCTATTTTTGAATAAAAAGTGAATTCAGTGTGATGAAATATTGACGATTTGAACTTATAATTATTATCTTGGACAAAACCAACAACATTTATTCTTGTGGCGATGAAATTGGGTAACTATATTTAACAGTTAATTAAATTAAAAGGTATAAAACTTATTGGCACCGTTGGGTGGCTATATAGGTAAACACACGTTTGTTATGCGCATATGTCAACTTAATCATGTGGTTTATAGGATGACCCTCAGCAGGTGTAATAGTCCTACAAACTTCCGGTACTTAACCAAAATTTACAAAATAATTACCAAGTATTCGATTTACGCAAAAAACCTATTTCCATATTTGTATTTTGTAAACTTGGTTAGTTTGTTGTGTACTCTAAAACTTTGAAGACTGCCTTTGCCCAAAATTGTACATGGTAAAGTGCACTTCCCTTAGCAATGGCTACGGCAACTGTTCGTCTAAAAACATTCTTAGCAATGAAGTCAATTTCTCACCATGCTCGGCTTCTTAGTTAACCATGTCGCTTGTTGTATAAAAGCAACAATCAAAATGCCTATGCTCATAAGAAAAAGCACTTATTTTGAATACCGTCTATTCAAGAAGGAGAAGAGAAATTTAGTTTGGACATGTCGATTATTCATTTCAACTTTTGAGGGAATGTAATAATTTTTTTCGTAATATATTGAGCGATTTTTTTTATTAGTTTTTTTGTTTGGTTTCGGGCAATTGGACTAGAAGAGCCAAGTGCCTGACCGAAATCAGGATGGACTCTAGCTCAGGGGGCACTCATACTTATAGCACGTTGTTAGGATCATTATTTTTAACATATTTGAGGCCATTTTTCACTATGGCAACTTTAACCCGCAAAGTGAAAGAACTAAAAAAAATTGAAACTAGTCTTGCGATTATACATTTAAACTCTCTTTTCGTTCACTGTACTTCTTTGTTCCGCTCGGGGTACGTGCTTTTTGTCTGTCAGGCGACTCTAGCAGCACTTTTCATCACTATACTTCATTTCTTCATTTCATCGCTTCATTTATGGGTTTTGGAATTGCCTCAAGCTGAATGGTAATATTTAATTGCATATAAAGGGTGTTTTTTTTAGAGCTATAAAACTTCAAATTGAAATAAAACAAAAGAAAATTATTTTAATGTCCATCAATTTGGCTTTATTGGAAGGATGATTTTAGGTCACCGCCGCTGGTTCGAATAAAGACAAGTCTAGAGGTCCAATTTTCAACCACTTTTGCAAGCATTTGGGGTTGTATGTCGGCAATAACGTGGCCAATTGACAGGTCCATTCCGCGAAATTATGCGCTCATCGAATTTTTCCTTCAATAAATTGATTGTGACGTGCGCTGTGTGTGGCATGTAGCGCCGTATTGTTGGAACCACATCTCATCCACATTCATGCCATCCAATTCGGGAACAAAAAAGTTGGTTATCATGGCTCTACACCGGTCTCCACTTACGGTAACTGACTCTCCAGCATCATTTCGGAAGAAGTATGGCCAAATGACTCCACCAGCCCATAGATACCAAACAGTCATTTTTTCTGGATGTAATGGCGTTTCAATATTGTTTATTGGACACTTTTAACTTAATTGTTCGAAACACAAAAACAGAACAGAGCTAGCTACCTCAATGCTCCCAGATTATGCTTTGACTCCTCCTGTACTCCAGCGTGTAAAACATTCAATAGGACAAATTAACTTCCTCACTCGAATATGGCGAGAGTACTTCAAGATCTTAACAAACATAAATCCGCTGGTCCAGATGGTATTTCCTTCTCGATGATAACTTTCTTCAATATACTAGAAATTACCTTTAGGAGCGTTCAATACAAATTTGTTTGGACGGTTACAAGTCTGCAACTCACCAAATAAATGGCGGTGTCTCGCAAGGCTCTGTCTTGTCTTCGATTCTCTTTTCATTTTGATCAAAGATATCCTATCTGTTACTTCTAATCCAATCCATTCCTTCGCTGATGGCAGTACCCTTAGCTTCACATATTCGTTTTGGGACTCTCGCCCATCATCTTTGGGAGTGGAGCTAGAACGGCAATGTATGTTAAGTTCATTAAATTCTGACCTTGACAGCATTCTTTAGTGCGATAAAACCAAAAGAGTAGAATTTAATGCTTCCAAAACACAATGCTGTTTTCTGTCATTAAAGCGTAACCCTAATACTCTGCCGTTTATCATAAATGGCGCTTGCATCGCCGAAACTGAAAGACATATCCTCGGTATGTGTGTTAAAAACAAATTTTGTTGGAACGACGAATATATTCGATGTCGCCAAGAACGCTGCGAAGTGTCTAGGCTTCCTCAAGCGATGGAAATACTTTCCCGCCCCTTCTGATCTGACTAGAATTTATAAGGCGTTTATTTGCGCACAACTTGAGTAGAATACTCATATCTGCTCTGGTGCACCAATTAAATATTTGGGGCTATTTGATCTTGAGAATTCATAAACGCGCAATGAAATTTATTGGCAATCCAGATATCGCGTCGCTTGACGCTCTTAGTCGCCGTCGCAATGTCTCCTGCCTGTCGTTGTTTTATCGCTACTATCACAATAAGTGCTTGAACGAAATAGCCAGTTGCATTCCAACCCATCATCAATTCAACCACAATACTCGTCATGTTAGGAATGCACATCAGTTTATCATTAAGCCTATATTCGGACATACTATGAAACACAAAGATTCTTCCTTCCTCTGCCGTATAACATGAATGTGGAACGCTTTACCACGCTCTGTTTTTCCCCTCACATTACAGTTTACAGACATTTAAAACCAACGTGCGTCAGTATCTATCTTTCTCTTAAACCAACGTGCGTCAGTATCTATCTTTCTCTAATGCCCTCACTGTGTTACTTCATTGTGACTACGCATTTTGTATAAAAAAAAGTATATTCTGAAGAACTCCCCCACCAATAAAGCTTTGAAAACAAACTCATAAAATTAAGTTAATTATTTTGCCATCAACAAAATTTTGCAGAAGAGAAGGAGCAGGAGGAGGAAACCAGCCTTCACATGCCCCGTTCTCTTCTAAAAACTTTGGGTCGTAGAGTAGGAAAGCATATTTCCGCCTTTATCGGCCTTTCCGACAGCCACTTCAACCTAACCTAAGCTGTCTTAAAATCTAAATCATATAAGGCAATACCACGAAATGTTAAATACCATTAATGTCAATTTTTATTAACCCATCCACAATAATATTGCTTGCTGCAACTGCCGTCAGTGCTGCTCTAGCTATAAAGTCATATGTAGCAGCAACGACTCCAATTCAAGCTCTAATAGTTGTTGATGAGTCAATGAAAAATTGACATAAAAATAACTGCGGGTATGCTATAGAGTTGATACTTTTTGTACGAGTATGTGCGTTCAACATTTGTCCGTTTGTCTATTTGAGGGTCCTTCCATCCTCTTCGATCACGGGCGCGCTGCTTCCAGTTGTTCAGACCACGCGCTCTGGCATCCGCGATGGATTGCTCCTTAAAACGGAGGTTCGGTATTCCTTGTCGTCTCGAACCTGGGTGCTGGAATTCCATGCAGCCAGTCTAGTCGACGGTTTTTGGCTTTTTGGACTACATCTAGTTACTAATTGAACTAATCACTGCAGTCGAACTTGTCATATGTTAAAATATTTAGTTGTAATGTGCTTGAAATATTATTGCCCATCTTTCTCGTTAGAAATACTCCACCCCTGTACGATATCGATATTTTTTCCTTAATTAAATACTAACCCCTAATACGCTTGATATTCCATTCAAAGGATATCTCTATAACTCTGCGTTTAATAAATTTATTTTTGTACTGTATGCAAGCTGTCTAGATGGCGGACGACTCTCTTCAGGGAGAGATTACCAAATATTAATACAAAATATTCCCCAAAGAGAGAATGTTTGTTGTGTACCTTCACAATTTACCCGTATCCGTACCCGCACCCATACCCCATACCCATAACAGGTTAGCCTATTCCTTATGATGTACAAACACAGAGTGAAACTACATAATTTAGTAGTTCATCTCTTTGTATAACATTAAGTTGGACAGTTATTTAAATTTACGACTTATTTGGATACAAAAATTCATTCGCAGAGAGTCCAATAAATATTTTACCTGCGATATGTGTTTTTCTTTTTTTTTGTTCGCTATTGATATTAAGGACTATTACTTCAAAGGAGAACCTAGGTACATACCAATGTAAATAGTTTTCATCTATATTATTGATAATTCAAATTAATTATGAAAAACGGATATGAGAACTGTGTACAACTCTGTCGATGTTTGGGCAGTGGAGAGAGACCGATTGGTCACCACCTTATTATATTTACATTTGTTATTAAAAGTCAGCAAACAGTGCGTTGATTTTTTTTTTTTCGATTCCAATATTCGCTTCGATAAATATGCAAATTAATTATTATAGTTACGTTTACAGATTGGGAAAATCATATATTTTTTATTATTATTTTTTTAATAATAATATCCTTGTATCTGGTCCGCGAATTTACTACATCAATCTATCAGTCAGAGTATTGCGGAAAGGATAATGAAATAATTACTCATTTTGGGGACTATTTTAATACACAGACATGCAATTTTTTGTTTATTTTTATGGTATTGCCTACCGAAAATATTATCTAGGTATTTTTTTTAATAATAAATATTTGGATAGATTGAATAATATTTTATTTGTTTTTCCATGTAATATTTAAACAAAACAAAATTTAATTATACAAAAGTGATTATTATTAAAATTGAATGCAAACAATAGTTTCAAATTTCAATATTATGTATTTGAGTTTGGTTACTTAATCAAAATTACATTCGGTTATTAATCATGAAGAGGAGTTTTTTGTTTATATTTTGTTTTGTTTATTTTTGTTCATGAAAAATGAAAATACATAGATATTAATATTGGTAGCTAAGTAGAATTTTTTTCCGCGGGACCGGAGGATGTAAATATAAAATATTGTTCAGTTAGCTAAGGCAGCGAAAGAGGGTGAGATAGCTCTTTGTACTGAGAAGGTTGAAAAGCAGTACGGGAATGGATGCTGATCTATGAAAGACACTGTCTTCTTCATTCCTTTTATCGAAAAGGTAAGAATTATAGGGAGCATAACCCTTCCACCGCATAGTAATGCGTGTAGTGTATTAACACTGATCCGCCTATGAGACTTGCCGCCTTGACCTCAAAAAATATTTTCAGGCATCCTGTACAGCGTTGCCATTTTACAATTTGGCACTTGGCCCTGAAGTCTCGATTTTTTGTATTATTCCTTTAAAGCCTCATTTTGAGAAATCGTTAAGGTTTTCTTATTAAACTTATACGATAGGCAGATAAGCGTGCGTGGACAGGGTCTTATATGAAGGCGTTCGGTTTGTTTGTTTAATTCCCTGCACCCGAACAAAATGAAGTGAGGATAGCAGTATCTAAACTAAAGTCCTACACCAACTGATTTCCAATATTTTTTCGGAAGACCATTCAGCTATTGGTCCAAGCGACTATTCAGCGATGAGCTCCACGAGCTGTTTAGCGACATTGACCTACGCCTGAGTTGCCTGGAACATACAGAGCGAATAAACACCAATGCTCTAGCCCGCAGAATTTTCGACTATATCCGGATGAACAACAGCGTAGAGGAAAGCCTTGCCTTCGGTCAATAAGTGGAAGGGTCTTCAACCAACTTGGTCTTATTCCAAGACCGCGCTAATTGTAGAGGCTTATTGGTTAAGGAAATTTTCCAATTTCATAAAAAAAAACAGGACCTTTTAACGAGAAGTGGCCCTTACTTTTAGCAATAGCCCTCTTCATGTCAACGCTGATCATGTGTCTTCACCACTTTGGATTGATATTTTGCGTAAGTATTTTTTACAATTTACTTACATACATAACGGGCTCCCAACCAGTGAAGAGTCCTTGCACGCTGCTTTGAGTTATCCAGACCAAGCACTCTGGCGTTCGCGATGACATGGTCTTTAAAACCGAGGTTCGGTCGTTCTTGTCGTCTCAAATCTGGGGACAAGCATTAAAACATCCTTTTAGCTGGAACATTTGTGGCCGAGCCTGCGACTACATCCGCCATTCGCGGAGAATTTTTTATTTGACGGAACCTATTATTAAGTCTCCTGTCCTACTTATCGTCCAGTACTTGGCGACGTATAGCTGAACTGGCAAGATGAGGGTTTTGTAGAGCATTCACTATGGTCTTTCACCCATCTGTACAGCTTTTGAAATTATTTCCAAAATGCTTTAAAGAAGCATTTGCCTTATAGCAACACAATAGAAGTTATAAAGGTATAACGTTATAGGAGTGATTTTTTAAGCCTAGTTTTTTCTTAAAAATCGAATAAAAGACTCAAATTTGCATCAAATATGCAAAATTTTTGTTGTAGTCGATAAATAGGCCTATGCCATTTACATTTTAAGGACAACTTCATATCAATTCTGTCCACGGCTCCGTTTCAATTGGTCCATTCCGAAGGTCCAATTTTGAGTCACTTTTTCGAGCATTCCGGCCTGTATTCCATGAATTACGCATGTTATGTTATCCTATAAGACTTCAATCGTGCTCGTCTTGTCCACATAGACTAATGACTTTACATAACCCCACAAGAAATAATGTAGATCTTGGCGGCCAACTCGCAGGGCCAATTCGAGAGATAAGCTGCTCACCAAATTCATATTTCCATATTTCCCTTGTTTCACGAGCTGTGTGGCATGTGGCACCGTCTTGATGAAACCACACTTCAACCAAGTTCAACTCAGTCAACTGGGCAAAGATAATCCACATGAGTCATTAAAAACCGATAAATGCAGATTGATGCAGTGGGCTGGTGGAGTCATCGCACCACATTTATTGAGAATTAAGGCGTTTTACGGTCAACGACATGTGTTTATAGAGCCAAGTGTTTTGTTCAAAATCAAAGTCTTAAAAAATCACACTACAGAAAGTGTGGACCATCTAGTGGTTTCTTTTTAAATCATAGGTTATTTTGACACTGACACTAAATATTAAAAACTAATTTATAAAGTAAGTGCTGTGCAGCCCAAGCAGTGCTTTTTGAAAAGAAATTTTGGTTGTAAAGCACCTGATAACGCGCCTGCTATACTTATTTCATTTAACGTTATTTCACGTCACTCTTGTTAAGCGACTTTTTTTACTCAAATAGGGATTTGGACGACGACTTAAACGACTTAGTAAATTAACCCGAGTCTATGCCATAGCTTATCTGAGAAGGCAAATCCCTCCTTATATGGCTGTATTAGATCATAGGACTGGCACATGCAGCTCGCCAAGTGTGACAGATGAAAATATCGTGTCTGCTCAACAAGGGCACTTTGAAAGCTGTCTCGGGTGTATCCTGTAATGGCGAAGTTGAGTAGAGAAAATGTAGTGTCCTTACCAACTTAGATGTTGAGTTCTTTTTGGTTGGCATATTCGATGTCAAATAGCTCGATTCAAGCCTCCAAATATACCAAAATCCCACCTCTTTGCGCGTGTGACATCATAAGTACTATGTCAAAAACTCAACTCAAATACATGAACACAATCCTACCAAGATTCACGATGTTCATTCAAGCTAGATTCGTTAAAATTCTTTCCCAAATTAACCTACCTCATGTCTCTTTGTGTTCTGCAATACTTGTGTGCATATAAATGAAATGTCGAATTCAATAAACATAAAATGTCTTTCACTTAATTTGTTTCGTTCTCCCGCCCCGCACTGTGTGTTTACCCGGTACCGGCATTCAGAAAAGGAATTAAGTTAAAATGAACAGAGGAGCAAAAAAAAAAAAAAACGAACAAAATTCCTGTCGAAACCACCTGCCTGACATCCTGTGCGTGTGTATGCCTCTGTGTATATCTGAACCGATCATATGCTCAACGTACATGTAAATTATGCAAAACTTAAAAATACTTGCCTGCCTGTCTGTTATTTAACGTGGCTCACACATACGCACACAGCATCACATCGCCATAGTAACTTCATCTCATATTCATGAAATGGATGCGAATGTGAATGCAGATGCAGATGCGAATAATACAAAAAAAAAAAAAAACAGAAAACAGAAAACACTGCAAAAAAAACTTCAACCGAACTCTCTGAATCCTGTTGTTCATCAAACACAACCGACATTGGCAGAGCTGCAAGGATGCAGAAATACAGATGCCAGGGATATAGTAAATGTGATGCGTTTAATCGCATGTGTGGCGCCACATAAGGTCCAAGCATTAAATTATGATATGTAAGCGAAAATTCCACCAGCACCACTACCACCGTTACCATCACCATCACCTACTGCTACTGCACCACTCAGACCACAGAAACGGCACAAATGAGTTGAGGAGATATGCCACAATTAGACTATCGATAAATTTTGCGCTACCGTTTGCACAAAAGTAGTCAGTCTACCCGGCCTCTCACTGGCAGGGTAATGTGTCCAGATGAATTTCAACAGTAGCCAGGATCCGTCCGTCCGTCTGTTCGTCTGTCCGCCCCTACGATGTACCAGCTCATATGCATGTCTCGTCCCGCATTAACATAATCAAATTGCACACACGCTTGATTCTGCTGCTGCTGCTGTTGCTGTTGCTGGCTCCTGGTGGCATTGAGTTTTCATTATAATTTATAATATGAGTGCAAGGATCCAGCGATTCCTTACCCATGCTGTTATGGTACACACAGTTAGACATTTGCAGACGTCATCATCATCATCATCATCATCGTAGTCATCGTCATCGTCGTCGTCGTGGTTGTAGTCGCCGTCATCATTAACATAAAATTTTGGCCACAATGATGTCCAATTTGGGTGCGATCACAATTGACGAAAAAAAAAAAACTCACACACGCGTTGAGTGTCCTTTGAAATTTGATTTCCCACCTGAGGTTTGGCCAGCATGAAATGTGGATGAATGATATGGCCGGCCGCATGCTAATCGCACCCAAATATTATATCTCATTCTGATTGGGTATTGTGTTACAAATACAAATGTATCTGCCATCAACCAGTTGGAAGGGGGTTAAATTTTATTTGGCATCTCTAGCTCTAGCGTCTGCATCCACACAATAGAGTGACTAATTGTTGTTTCAGCCTAGTACTAGCTACATATCTGAACCCCAATGGAAACGAAACGATAACAATGCAAACATTTTGTTGTCGTCGTCGTCGTCGTCTAACCAGAGACGTTGTTGCTACATCGTTTAATTATTATAAAATATCATTTAACCGTTCTCCGGTATGCGGTAGGGCTTCTTTAGCCCAGCATTAGCTAGGTTAGGTTCCCATCCGCCGCCAGTTGCATGAGAATGTGGCAACATGGACCCATGCTAAAATATACATCTCAATTCTAATTACAGCTCATTGTTGGTCTTAATATGTCTTCCAACCGAAACCAGTAGCACACCTCCACCCACATTTCAGGTGGATCATAATTATTATTATTTTCATTACTATTATGCAGCACACACTGGTTAATATCCGTGTGAGTTGGTGGGCGTGTGGTACAGGTGTTGCTGCAATTGCAATACTAAGAGTAGGTATTGTTGTGTCGACATTCACAATCGAAAATGCTTTGTGTGTCCTTGCGACGATAGCGAGCGGCTTAGCTGTAATTCTATGCAATCCCTTAATTACATTTCGTTTATTGTTATTACAATATAAACTTTCTAAAGGATATGCACTGCAATTACGACGACGATGATGATGAGGATGATGGGGATGATGAGGATGATGTTGATTTTACATGCAGATATGGAATTTGAATGTCTCTATATCGATTAGGTTTGCTGAATGCCAGTGCAAGTCCAAAGGATATTTCATTAAGAGCTGATTACTCAAAGGGGCGGCAAGGTGACACAGGGTCGTGATAAAGTCTAACCTTTAATGTAAAGTGAACTAAAACAATTGTTTTTCCAAGCAATTAAATATTTCCAGGCCTATTTTGAAGTTGCACGAACTAAATGTCAGTTGAATTCTGTATAGATACCGTCATTAAAAAAGGTTCATATGAACTGCCGGTCGTTCGAAAAAATCAGTTTCTTGTGCCTTGAATTGAATTATTTACTATTGAAAAAGCGAAATCTTCAAAATGTATCTCTTTAATTCTTTACTTAGTTACTCACTAAATCCAATATGAATCCACCTGAAAACAATCGGATGACATCCTTTCAAGGTTTTTCTATCTATCAACTCTGATGAAATAGATAGAAGCAAAAACGTCGCGCTGGTAGACGTCTCGAACCTGGGTGACCAAAATCAAAGATGCTTTTCGCTGAAGAGCTAGCTATTGCCCATTTCCTTGATGTAGCTTGGGTCCGCGTTTATTCCTTATTCTTCTTAATCACAGGGGAAAATATCGTTGAATACCTTTTTTGGAGCGCAATATTAACTCTGCTTCCTGATTATCGTCAAGAACTTGTCATCCTATAGTAGAACTACACCTTGCCACATCAGCACTCCGGGATCTAAAGCACGCTCTAATTTTCTTCGGAATATAATCACACACGATTGAATAGAGTTCTCGTCCTTACCATAAGTGCCGCAAGTTGTTTTGTCATTTACGACTGGCACATAAAGAGCTTATTAAAGGCATTGCGCTGCTTAGCTATCACTACACACACCAAATCAAATAATAATTTTCGAAGTGACTGCCCTAGGCTTTGAACCCATATTTTTAAAAGGTATATCCTTTAACATTAAATACCGTTCTTATAGTGTTCGCTTTAGATCATTCCTCTGCCTTTTATGGCAAACACTGATGTCCCACAAGGCAGGTATATGGGTCCGTTTCTCTTTATCATTTTTATAAATTGTCTTTTCATCCCATGACTCTAGTCTCCTTCAACACGACCTCAATAATTATTCGATTTGGATCCTCAAAAATTGCTTACAGCTTAACACCGCCAACATTTTGAAAACCTATTAATTTTTCCCGTAAACGCTACCCGTCCCCTCCCCGAATACGTCTTCTCTTTGATGATCCTATATCCCTCGTACAATCTCCTCATGTCCTTGGTATGCTGTATAATAGGGAGCTAAATGTATCCAGATTCTGGAGCATTCAACGTAGGATACGTTCAAAAGTTTTTGATTTAAGACCGACAAGTTGTAATTACCTTGCAATAACTCACACTCAAGGTAGAACAACACATACTTTGTATGTAATAAGAACCTTTGCGGATGAATCTGAAGACTGAAAGCAAGTTTCAAGACAACCAATGGAGCCTTTCTGGAGTACGACAGGCCACTTTCTTGTCGAATCTTTTTTTTTTTTTTGTTATAATGTACGCGCACTAAAGGGACTTTGGATACCCTTATAATTAAGTAACACAGTGCGGGCATTAGGGAAATGAAGGATAAGAGAAGCCTAGACATTTCGCAGCGTTCTTGGAGACATCAAATATGTGGTCATTCCAACGAAGGTTGTCATTAACACACATACCGAGAATGGAAAGTCGTTCGGTTTCAGCGATGCAAGTGCCATTCATAGATAATGGCAGAGAATAAGGGGTTCGCTTCAATGACAGCAGACAGCATTGCGTTTTGGAAGCATTAAATTCCACTCTGTTGGTTTTACCCCATTTAGGAATGCTGTCAAGATCGGAATTCAATGAGCTTAACATACGTTGCCGCTCCAGTTCAAAGCCCGAGGATGAGGGGCGTTGCCCAGGAAACGAATATGTAAAGCTGAGGGTACTGTCATCAGCAAAGGAATGGATTGGATTAGAAGTGACAGACAGGAGGTCATTGATAAAAATGAGAAAGAGAGTCGGAGACAAAACAGAGCCTTGAGGGACACCAGCATTTATTTGGTGAGTTGCAGACTTGAAACCGTCCAAAACAACTTGTATTGAACGGTCCGAAAGGTAATTTCTAATCCATTGAAGAAGGGTAACATCGATCCCAAATGCACGCATTTTCGACAAGAGAGCTTGATGCCAAACTCTGTCAAATGCCTTTGAAATATCAAGCGCAACGACCTTGCTTTCACCACCGCTGTGAATAGATTGGTTCCACTTGTCGGTTAGATATGCCATCAAATCACCAGTGGACCTGTTGCCGCGAAAACCGTACTGCCGGTCATTAAGAAGTTTTCGGGATTCGAGATATTTCATAAGCTGACGGTTTATCAGCGTTTCCATGACCTTGGAAAGAAGGGACGTAAGTGCAATTGGTCGGTAGGAGGAGGGAGAGGAGGATTCGCCTTTTTTTGGAACAGGCTGGACAAATGCTGTTTTCCATCTTCTCGGAAAGAGCCCTGAAGAATAGGACAGATAGAAAAGCTTTCGCAGTGGTTTTGCCAGCGTGGAAGAACACCTCTTCAGAACAATAGGGGAAATACCATCTGGACCAGCGGATTTATGTACGTTGAGATCTCGAAGAACTCTTGCCACTGTACGAGTGCGAAAATGAATGGGTCCCATAGAAAATTCTACGCGCTCGAGTACAGGGGGAGATAAAGCACAATCTGGCAGCGTTGAGCTAGCTGCAAAATGAGCAGCAAGCAGATTGGCTTTATCCGAAGAGCTGAATCTAAGCTCAAAGCTCTATTGCCTATCGAAAAGATCCTGCAACTCGCCCAGGAAAAAACTTAACGTTTGTCCTTTCTTCGTTGCCCACTCGCCGCCTACGAACGCGAACACAATTGAAACACTCATGATCATATCACGGACCAACATAGCAACATCAAAATGGAGGTTGCCGAGACTATCGTTGGTTACTAACAACTGCAGAAAAGAAGTCAGTGATATGCTCACGATGACAGAAAGCACACTTTTCTAATGGATGCAGCTTAAAGTCAGACAAGCCCGAGAGTCACGATCTGGTGATTGCGTAGAAAGAGGAAGGCATGCACAATCTTCCACAAGAAAGACAAGCAACTGGCGGCTCTTCACAATTATGATGAAAACCTGGCCATCGAAGCGCAGAAAATTGTAAAGGTTCATTTCAAATAGTATTTCCATAAGCTGCTTAATGAGCATAATGTCGAGAAAGTCATAGGGCACAAAGAGAAATGGCGTTCAGTATGCTCAGCCCTAACGCGACTTCATTCATATTCAGTTTAGATAGGGTTACCAACAGGGGTATTTTGACCCAGAAACTCTGGGAATTTGCTTATATCTCCGGGCTCCGGGCCTTGCCGAAATTTGTACTTTCTTTAAAAGTAAAGTGCATGCAATGCCACATATCCCAGTAAGTGTTTGGAAAAAATACTGCTACCTCATAGAAACTCTAGTCAACAATATCCATATCTTGTCACTCGATTTTAAGCTTTAAAATTTTGAGCTAGAAAGCTGAAATTCGAAACACATGATCTCCAGTGTCCGAAATGTTTTAATACGCCCACTGCTACTAACATAATTTATAAAAAGACGGTTTTAAAGTTGACGGGAAAGGATTGAGATATTCACAAAATCTGACCTCCCTAACAGGTTTGTCACGCATATGTCAGGAAGTTTTTATACCTTATCCTAAGGGTATATTAATTTTGACACATAGTTTGTAACACCCCTTATTATTCGTCGTTGACCCATAAAAGCATATATATTTATGATTCAGGACCAAATCCTAAGACTATCTAGCAATGTCCGTCCGTCCGTCCGGCCGTCCGTCCGTACGCAATTTTTAGGCCTTTAAAATTAAGCTAGGAAGCTGAAATTTGGACCACATATTCCCTAGGGCTCCGAAATGGTTAAGTGTAAAATTTTTTTGAATACGCCCACTGCCACGCCCACAATTTAGAAAAAACAGTTTTAAAGCTAAAGTTAGAGAGATAGAGTGTTACAACCTTCACAAGACATGTAGGCACTACCCTCCTTTATAACTTTGTCATATAAAGTTTTTAGCCACGCCTACTTTTTGTGGGCGTTTTTCACTTAAATTTCATAGAAACCAAAAAATAATTTAAAACAAGATATTTAGCGTAAGGGCGATATGTTGGAAAAAATATTGGCCATGCCCACATTTTGAGGGCGCTTTTTCAAAAAATATATATATTTTTTTAAATTTAATAGAATGAAATGAAATATATATATAGATAGATAGATATGGATAGGTTATCATACTGTTCGCCCCAAGCGGACTGTAGCCTTTCCTTATGTTTTTATCAGGCCTTTGAGTAATTTCGTTTTAATCGACCTTGTTTCCGAGCCACCCTACACCGAGATATGAGTTTCTGTCTATTTGACTATTTTTATAAATATGGTTTTACTTTTTATTTCAAACTTGTTCAGGGATAAATAAAACAACTTGTTACACTCCGGAAAATCGCAACTAATATCAAATAATGTCACCTTTGCCAACGCAACAGAAAGCAATATGTATCTATTAGGCGTAACGGCCCATAAAGCCTAGCTTCTCCAACCATTGTGTGTGCGAAGTTATATTTTTTGACACGAATGGAGGGACCTACAGTTTAATGACGATTTCGAACGGCAATTTATTTTTGAGAAGCTTCTCATGACATTTCTTGCTCTTGGATGTTTGTCAGACCTTCGCAAGAGGTGGGGCAGCGAATAAAAACTTTCAGGCAGTACAGGTCGGGATTTGAACCAGCGACCTCTCGCTTAGTGATCCAACGCACTTAACCGCTAAGCCACTGCACCCACAATCTCAAAATTACAATACTCAAATATGAATTTCTACGCCGAATTTAGTTGCACGGCGCTTGCATATATCTAACTCGTTTATGCATAAAATCAAACCTATCTTCCGTATGTTGTATTAAAGTTTAACTACAGTATCATGTCAAACTACACACCAATTTCCTTTCACACAAAATCAAAATAATATCTCACAGATTAAGCCCCACATGAATGCCTAGCATATCCCACTTAACTATTATTCACATCCTTGTCGGCACTTCTCTGTTTTGTTTTTGTTTTTTTTTTCTCCTTTTGCCTTTGAAAACAAACTCCTCTATAATCTCCAAGATGATCCCTTTTTGTTGTCTTGCTAAACCTTAAGAGTACAATTAAGGCAAGCATGCATCAAACCCCACCCCGCCCACAGGCGAAATAAAAAAAGATTACTGTTTATTTCTCATCATCAAAATGGTGTAAATGGCTATATGCGGTCAACTCTCGTTCCTTTTGCGACTTCACCAACCCGCTCGTGTCGCTTCGCCAAGTTCCGGCGGCGGCGGCGGGTAGGTATGTTATAGTTCTGCTGGCAAATGCAGTTTATTGTTATCTCTCCCGAGGGTATCCTTCCGTTCGTCGTCGTTTTTCGGACTTTTCAAATGTATTCGAATACGTGAATAGAGGAGGTGGTGGGCCCCATCATACATATCCTTTCTGCCAAGGATATTGTGATAATAATTATTTGTATTATCCTTTTGGAGCCACAAAAGAATGCAATTCTCTTGACAGCTGATATTCACATTAAGCGGTAGTAGGTCCGGTCCGGTCCAGTATGGTCGGTCGGTCGGTGGTCGGTCTTTTCCTATATGCTTAGCTATATGATGTGAGCTTTTATTATTGCCTCACCATATTAGAGGCGCCATTTCGTTGGATTTGATAGTTGCCAGCTGTTTAATATTTCAATCGTATTATACCGACTTCTAAGGACGTTTTCACTTCTTCACTTTATGGATGGATATTCCTCTCCCTGGAGAGAGTGAGAGACCAATTTGGGAAAAGTTGATGATGACCATTTGTGTGTGGATGATGAGGACGATGAAATATTAAACTTTTATGGCGACCGTTAAATTATTCAAAATGCAAAAACATAATATGGTTATATCGGCACAATTAAGGTAATTAGTAATTTGCTCCTATAGATGTGACTTGGTTGGGTATTTAACGTTAGACCGTGTCCATGCTAATCCATCGCTTATAGCAAACTGGTCTCTGTTCAAATATTAAAGGAGCTCTGAGCATTAGGCTAATTTGAGTTCGGGGAATAGCATTTATTTAGAAACGGACAAATGCGTAATAAAGTTTAGATTGAGAACATTGAGTGGGGGTTCTAAACTACTCAGGGATAATAAATCCTTATCCCTGACATGATTCCCGGAAAATCTGTATCTTTAACGTATTCGCCTACTTAAAAGCTCTTAAGGTATACAATTTTGGAAAACGGAAAAACCTTTTTTATTTCTTAACAAAACAAATATTCAAATACTTACATCTACATTAAACCATATGAACTCTGCTAACCATAAATCAATCCAAGACTAACGAATTTTTTTCTTATTTTTCTCTCTCTCTCATTTCAGGTACGTACCTTTTCTTCTACCAATGCGAAGTAAAACCATTTCCTGTCAGTCACAAGCAACTCTTAGACAAGCTTGTGTAAAGTAATTACAACAAGAAAAGTATTCCTTCAAACGTGTACCTAGCTATAGCGCGCGGTGGAGTCCTCTCGTATGTATTTGATTTGATTCTCAAAGCACTTCCTAGTAAATCCCATTCTCGCTTGGGAAAGCAACAACTCCCCGAAGGTGGTAATCTAAAACTTGAAAACTCACGCGCCATGTAATTTTCAGAAAGCCGTCTTGCTCTTCGTCTTCCTTTTTAGGGATGGAGGGAGGGGGGTTCTTTTTTCTCCCACCCACCTCTCCTTTTTTGTTTGGCAGAGATGAGTAAGTGAGGAGAAAATATATGAAAAAAAAAAACATAAACCTCGCGGTAAGGAGAGAAAATTGCTCAATCCTTCGTGCCGCAATTTGCTACCCGTTCACTCCCGCATTAGAGACCAAACTTGGGCGGTTTTTTTTCTTCTGTTTTCTATTTATTTTTATTTTTCTTGTGGCATATTCCTTTGACGTTAGTTCATTTCCGTTGTGGAAATGATTCCTTTGAACTTCGATTGGGAAAGAGGACACATCAAAAACGTATGTTGTGAGAGGTTACATATATATATTTTTATTTCTTTGCTAACGTTACATACCCCGCACACCATTCGTCGACCTTCGCAATTTGGCGTCTTGTGTAATCTCAAAGGGATAAGACGTGTACCTGTAGATTTGGACTTATTTGCGCTAACTCTCGACGTGGAATACTTATTCAAGTCCTCTGTTCTTAGTTTCCGGTAGAAAACTCTCGTATGCGAATGCGAGTTTCTTAAGGTGGTTTTTTTTCTCCCTCTCTCTCTCGGTACACCGATGCTTTTGGGGATAGTTTCTGGTTAAATTGGAATATTTTGAATTTGCGGAAATTAGTTTTGTGTAGTCTTGTAGAGTGGGGGCGACGCGACGGGGGCTGGGATGCGGTTTATTTAAATTGTTTGTGGGTAGAAATTAATCTGTTTCCTTATGTTTTTGTTGCGGCGATTTATTTTTTAAGGATATCCAAACTGTGGAAGGAAAAACAAACTTTGGTGGTATTAATTCAAGTTGGAAGTTCATAATTGAGTGGTCTTGGCTTTTTACTTTGCATGCAATCAGGAAATTAACTTCCTGTTTTATTAAAGAGGAGGAAAAAAAAATAAAAAAACAAGATCAAAGTGAGGAATGATTGAAGTTATAATCCTGCGGTTTTGTGGTGATCTATATATGGCAGACACGTGTGTACCGCAATATCATTTGACTGATTTTGGAATTGGCACTTTGATAAAGGAGAATTTGGAATTAGAAATTTGGTTTTCTTTGGGTCATTAATTTGTTCGGTTTGAAAGTAAAGCAAAATAAAACACACACAGCTATAGATTTTTTTGTATCATTCATAAAGTTTGGACTTTGTCATTGTGAGTGTGAAAAACAATATCATTCAAATGGACGCCTCGGGAAGATTCGCAGCATGCGATTCTTTTGATGAAATTTTTAATCACTTTTTCGAACATTTCGGGGGGTATCTCGGCTTGAACTTGAGTAATGTTTATTTTTAATGCGTCTAGAGTTCGGGGGTTTATAAGGGGAAACACGGTCTTTTGCGAAGGCCCACATAAAAAGATGTGTCTAAATGATGCGCGACGAGGAACCAACAAAGCCATAATTGGTTGTGTTGTGTGGCTTGTTGCCCGGTCTTGTTGGAACCGCATATCTGGAGGATATGATCATGATCTTCAATCGTCGAGAAAAAAATGTATTATCTTTGGACCATATCGCTCCAAATTGACTTTAACCGTCTGTCCATTGGCTTCGAAGAAATACGGACCAAGGACACCTTTCGACCATAGAAATAACCCAGCACTTTGTATGTATATGCGGCAATTTTGTTTCTTTACACAACCACCGAGTGAAGCTGTAGAAAATGTTGTTCGAAAAATATGTGTTTATTGTTCCAATACCCAAGAAGTGTATCTACGGCGTTGTGAACTATCAGCAGGCTTCATTTGCTGCGTAGGTAGGGAAATCGATAAATTCGAATCATCAGCAACACTTGCAGCTGCAATATTTTCGACTGAGCGTGCATTACAATGATGCACAGGCCTTACGACATCAGTAACGCTTTCAGTCTCTGCAAATTGTTTTCAGAATTTTACCGATTTCTTGCGTAGGTGGTCGATCATGATGACGATAAACACCGCGTTTTTCGCGAAAAGTGGCTACGTTTGAATCACCACTTTTGTAGTAAGTTTTTTTAATATTAAGTTTTTATAATTTTAACGCGTTGTTCGATTGCTAAGCAATCCATAATCGTAGATGGCAAACATTCTACAGATATTATAATACTTCAAATGACAGTAGAGTTTGACACGTGTCAGATGCCAGCGCTACCATCTTGAAACCCCGAAATGAATGACCCTGTATTTGCCGAAGCGTATTTTTGGGGAGCAAAGTTTAATCGTAGCTTCAGACATACATATGTTACAGATTTTAAAGGTTTACAATTAATACTCGTTTGGATTCGTACGGACAGGGTACAAATTAGAAATGATATTTCATCGGGAATACGGCTGGGATAGTATTTTAGTGCTTTGACGTAGCCCCATAGAAAATGAAGTGCATAACTGCGCCAAACGAAACTTTCTAGCTACATGATCTGCATTTTTAAATCGCCTCAACAAGAATGGTAACATTTGATCACATGCCAAATTTATTTAAATCACTTTTTGGGTTTTGAAAAATTTGATATTCTCAAAAATGTCATGTACTGTATTTTTGATGTACTTTTTTACTTTTTACCTATGTAATTGTTCAAAATATAAGAATTAATCGAAATCGGTATACCATTTTTGAGAAAACGAATTTAATTTAAATTTAAGAAAATCGTCATATAAAAACAAAATAATTTAAAAAAAAATTATTTCAAAACTCGATGTACGCAGATTTATTCAACTCTAATAAAGAAAATAGTCAAAATTTTCGGAATTTTGAGATGTTGGCGGTTTTATAAATTACCGTTAGTCGTTTTTTTCCAAAAGCTGAGTATGCAGAATTTTGGAGCCCATCCCATATATCCTTAATACAAAAAAAAGATCGAAATCCTTAGGACCACTTTCGAGAAAGATAGTGATAAGTGATTTTCACAAAAAAATTTGTATGGCAGGTACCGTTATTTCAACAGATAAAGCAAAAAATAAAAAGATGCCCCGAGATGTAACCCCAAGAACCTTATATACGAACTTTGAAGCACATCCGTCGAACTGTTTCGCCATACGCGCCCGGACAGACAGACAGACAGATAGTCGTAATATCATCTCTTATACCCAGTTTGAGTTCAAATTTCCGCACAATCGCAATAACTTTCTCTTTAGTATACTAATGTAGCTGTCTTATTTAGCAACCAACATCAGCAACATCATCAGTTGCGGGAAGGAAAGAGAGAGTTTCTTTAACTTTATTAGCCTAATACAAGCAATACTTAAAAACTACTTAATTCTAATTCGATTAGGACGTATCCCAGGGACAGTAGAGGTATGTTTGGAGGCTCTCTTTGCTTAAGTGGAAGTCGAAAAAGGTTTTGCATACTATTAACTAAACGTAGCATTAGCAGTTATTTTCGGAAGCCGAATATTGAGTTTTTCAACCGTTTTTCCGAGAATTTTTCGTATGAGCGATTTCGAGCAAGTAATTTCTTGTATCTTTTGTTTTTTAGAGTAAGTTGTATCTGAATGAATGTTAGTTTGCATTTATAGTTATTCACACGCAATCAAATGGATTCATTTACTAGCTATTTTCGACTTTTGTTTCTTTGCAAAATACATTTTGTTAGGATTTTGAGTTATTTTAGCTAATAAATTGTATAAATTGTATATCAGGTTGCACTTCATTCGGCTTCAGCCGAAGGTGATAAAGAAACCGAAGTTCGGCTTCGGCCAAAAAAAATTAACTTCGGTCGGACTCTAGTAACCAACACAAATGCAACAAAAACCTAAGAAGTAAAATTCTAGGGGCGTTGTAAGTCCAGCTTATTCATTGTTCGTGATGGCAATCACAAGTTGTTTTTCTTTCATTCAACCATTCAAAAAAGTTTAATTTTGTTTACCAGTGTTATTTTTCTTATATTTTCAAAAATTCCTTAAAAATTGTGACGTGGCTATATCTTGTTATGTCTTAACGGAGGTTTTAACGCTGTTAAAAGGAATAATTTGCTTCGAAAAAAGCGCCTCAAAACTATGAACAAACTCCCGTTTTAAACCCCTTTTCACGGAAGTAGATAACCCACCTCCACTCAATTGCTATCTATCATAATTAATATCGATCCATTTGAAGCTTAAAAGCCCCCAGGGCTTCACTCTCAATACTAATGCATATTTATTTTAATTGTTTTTTTTTTTGTGCAATAAAAAACTTTCCTAATTAAATTTTAATTCACCCACAATTTAAATAATCGCCTGAAGCAAAAATCCTTTGTCAACACAGTTCCCATCCTCTCTACCCGGCCAACCGACCGACGACGGGAAAAATCTCAATTTTCACAACAAAACAACATCCTGTCTCTCGCTCTTAACAAAAGCCCGCGAAATAACTAAATTCAAATTCAAATAAAATAAAACTCTACCTCGGCGGTGACTATTATAGATACAAAAAAATAATAATAATAATATTAACCGCAGTACAAAACTGACAGAAAGTGCCACCCCTGCCACCCTTCACACCCACACGCCCGACAATTTACAACCAAACTGAAATCTGAGTACTTATTATGTGCAATATGCAAGAGAGAAACCTCGGTGCACATTCAGTTTCAGTTTCGGTTTCTACACTGCCGAAACGCCCCCTCACGCGCGTGTACGCTTTGAAAAATGATTCTCATTCTCGATTTCAGCAAATTTATTTCAATTGCAATTTAAATTTTCACAAAATAAAAACACAAAAACCATAAAAGAATGAACAAAAAAAGAAGAAGAAAAAACTGCACACAAAGGCAAACTACACCCACAAAAGGGTGGCTATGAGGCTTTCACTTTATAAGAGGAGCGGGACTACGAACAAAACAAAAAAAAAATCAAAAAAAACTCTCCACAGAGAAAAACTTCAGCTGGAAAACGCTACGTAAATGAATTATTTATGAAGTGGTTTTCCGCTTTTCAGTTCTCAGTTTTCACTGGCTCTATGATGCTGCTTCTGCTGAGCTCTGGCAATGTGTTGCAGTGCAGCAGGGCACACAACTGTTGCTCGAATTCGAGTCGAGTCGAGTCCTACACACGACGACCGACGACCGACGACGATGGCTTGTAGTCCTCGATTTCATTTGCCGATTTTGAGGCGGTTTTTCAATGGATAGTTGAAGTATAGGGCACACACAAAAAAACAGAAAACAGAAGAAAAAGCAACTCAAATATACAAGGATCTACAACCGACATGCAACGACGACGGGGAGTAAGAGCGAGAGAAAAAAAAACAACTTCGGAAATTGGTGTTTAATAACTTTAATTTTAGGCAGAGTCCCGACATAGTCCCAGTGGGAAGGCTCATTCGCCATCAAGGGTGCGCACCACTGCACATGATAGGACCGCGGCATTGCAATTAGTTTTACTCTGGCCCAAATTGTATATCTCTGATGGCTTATTCAGTCTGAAGTTTAACCCCGCCCCGTCGCCGCACCTAATAGGGAGCGAAGACAATTTCAAAAGCTTGGCTATGGTTAGTCTCTGTGCAGAGACCAAGTAGGTATCGTGGTGCTCGGTAGGCTGTTTGGCTGAAGGGACGTTTATTTGGAACACGAAAGAGAAGAAAAATTTGTTGAATATATTAGGGAAGGAACGGACACAAGTTTTTTGTTGAAACTTTTTGAATCTATCTATACGGTGAGAAGGGCGGATAATGGTTGGTTATAAGCCGACTTTCTTTCGCGGCATGAATAGCGAGATATTAATAAGTGTTGTCCTCGTTTTTATGGCGGTAACTACTTCACAGAAGTTAATGGAGTTTTTTAAGGGATTTTCGGGGATAGCTAGATTGGTTCACGTAGGTTGGGGTGATTTGTTTAATCAATTTGGGAGTAGGTTTTTTTTAAATTGGATTCGATATTGTATAGGTTGTATACTGAGGGACCTTTGCCCACTTAGGATTATGTGCTCCTCAAAGCAGGCAATTCTATGGAAAATTCTGATGGACTATTTATCGATTCAGCATTAATGCTTGAAGAAGCCTCTTGGGAGTGTCTAACACTCCGCTCGTGTTTTACTATTTCGAATATAAACTGCAAATTTCAATAGCACGTCGATGAACTCTTTCAGTTTTCTGCTCAAGGTAGGACTTTATTGCGCTGCCGTTGAATTCCACTATAATTAATTTCATAAATATATAGTTGTATCTGTCATAGCCATAGGAATACAAACTACAAAAGCTGAATTCATCTCGACTCTTTAATGCCCGCTTAATTTGATACCCATGGATCTTAAGGTATTTCCTTGAATCACTTGCCAAGACCGTCTTATAAGGATCAGCCAAACTATCAGCTAGAACCTTGGTCTTTTAACGCATTCACAGATTCAGAACCGGCTACATGCCAACCTATGTTGACTTCGATAGAATTAATGTTATTTAAAAAGCTAATTTACCGCTGAATTCTTAGAAATGAGTTAGCTGACGACAGCTTTGTTATATTTTTTTTTCGTTTAAACTTAAACGACCGTTCAGTTTTCCTTATAAACCAAGACTCACTGTAAGTTTTCTGTCTCCACTTTGGTGGGGTCATCACCGAACAAATAGCACATTCCACATTTTCCAGTTGTTAACCTCTCGTGCCAATTGCAGCGGTGAATCAATATTGCTGCGTAAGTACATAGCGCAGCAATGAAGTGTCAAAATTGGGTTTGCCGGTAAACGCGGCAAAACAAAGTATATGCTGCAAGAACCCAACATTGGCAAATCCGGCCAGAATCGAAAGCTTTGGCTTAAAGGTTGCAATAGACTTTGCTTACCTCAGCTGCAAATTACTGTTTCATTGGTCTGAAAAGACAACTATTTGGATAGAGTAAGGCCCTCTTCGGAACAACTAAGGAAACTCTTTAAATGACTCTAATAATCCCAGTCCCACCCTATGAATCCGAAGCATAGAGCCTTTTTAAAACAGATTAAGATATTCTTAGTCGTTTTGAGAGAAAAATGCTTCATAATTCTTGCCGTATGCCGTGATGGGCTTTGAACTCTACGAGTTACTATAATAAAAATTTGAGATATAGAGCAAATATATAAAGACCGCCCTAATTTGAGGGGTTTATTGGTAGATGCCCAGGATCACCCAGGCATGTGTGTTTGAAAGTGTTTTTTTTTTTCATAATTCTTTTTAAAAGAATATAAGACATAAACAAAAAAATCCGGAGGACTCAAAGCTTAGCTTCTCTAAGCATTGTGCATGTGAAAACTCGAGTAGGAGGGCTGTTAAATTTAAAAAGATTCTTGTGTCAGTTCCTACTTCTTGATGTTTGTCAGACTTTCACAAAGGGGTGAGAAGCGATTAAAACTTTAGGTGGTAATGAGTCAGTTTTTAACCAACCACTGATCCAATGTACTCAGAACAAGCAACGTACAGCAGCAACATTTCTAGGGTCTTCCTTTCACTCCTGATCAGCCATTGTTTGCTTATAGTGGATTTTCAGTGCACTTGCAACTTAACAAAACCCTGTTAGTGTTCGAGATTTCGAAATCTTTTTGTGGAAACCTCAGATTTCAGTGCGGTGTAAATAGCGTATAAAAGTAATTTTCAAAAAGTGAAAGGGCAGTAAACTGTATACTATATACAAGTTTTTTTTATAGAAAAATGAACAGAGCTCCATCATAACTATGATATGATAATAATCGCACCGCGGACGATAATACGTTATGTAATTTTGAGAGTTTCAAGGACTGCGTAGTGGCCTCATCCAAGGTAAGTCTAATACCTGTAATAATAGTGGTAGTGCAGCCATATTGTTGACAGAAACCAGACTGCTTGGATGAAGGAATGAAGGTCCACTATGCTGAAGTGTTAAGCAAGAAATACCTAAGATCCAAAACTGTTTTGAGTTAAAAGCATATTATCTCTAATCGTACGCTAATACTCTATTTTTCTGCAGAAATTCAAAGATGCTCAAAATCAAAAAAGGAATTAGACACATATCCGAAAATCTCAAGTTTGTTAAGCAAAAAACTCGTATATCCCACAAAATTGTATGGATATAGGACTTTTTACTTATCATTTCGGGATTGTTTTCCTTGACGATGTTTCGGGCTGCGTTTTTAAATGACAAGCATACTAAAAATATCATTCTGTGCTTATAGTCCTATTAGAAGAATCAGGTAGTAGAGGCTCAGGATGAAACGTGTTCATAAGAATCTTTATCAATTGTGTATTTTTGGGGGTTTTTGCGGTTATTTGAGGTTATCCAAACTTTGAACGCGTTTTTCTCGAAACTGTGTTTTCAAATTCGGATGTCAAAAGTTCTCGAAAACCGCTCAACCGATTTTGATGAAATTTTATACAGGTCATCGAGATACAAATCACGAGGACTTGGACGAATGGATTTTTTTTCAATCACAACTATTTAAAACAGGATTTTTTTTTTCACTTCGTTTCATCCTGTTACGATTTCTATTGTCAACGCGGACGCACCTTTTTTCCCAGGGATCACCGGAAATTCTGTCACAATGGAGTTTTGAAAATTTCAGAAATTCTTTTTCAAATGTATATCTTTAAGACAGTAAAAAGTTTGAATAAAAAATGTAGCCCCTTAAGGCTTCTGCTCTTCGCAGCGCATTAACAGATCTCTATCCACTAGTGCTCAGACTGCGTCATGTGATTTATGAGCTTTTCTGGACTTACCAGATTTACTCTTTCTTCTGTAAAGAAGAAAGTACACTGCGTACACTGCATGCCCCCGCTCATATGATAGCGGCTTAAAAAGGTACCGAGCTGACCACAGGATCTGGACAGCCTTCATGCCTATCCGGGTCTACCGATGTTCGGTAGCATTCTGAAGAGTGCCGCCTGCATCATCCATGCTACTCGACGTGGGCTTTGGAGCGCAGCCGATTGTCTAGCATGACTCCAAGGTACCTTGGACTTTTGTGCGTAGTTATGTGCATCTGGTAATATGTATGTTTTTTTTTCTTGGTTGCGCCAATGGATGTAGTAATCTTCTAAAGATGCGGTAGCCCGTGCCACCAACATGCACAATTCGCAACACCCGAATATTCGATGCCAGGAGTGCGCCCACGTACTAATCCACACCACGGCGTCCTTCAACCACTCTCCCCGCGGGACGGCCGTTAGGTATTACTTCGCGGGGCTGGTTAGCAATTTATGCTATTCTTCTTGTACTTGCTTCTTCAGCTTGTTTAATTCTTTCTATTCTTCTAAGCTCGTTTTGCATAATTATCACAAGTGTACCGATTTCTATCTAATTTTCCTCCGACTGCAGCCGTGACCAGACAGGAACTGCGTAAAGTGGTAGTTTTAATTCCCATGTGCTCGTTTTGTCCAGGTCCCGATATTCGGGATCAACTTATAGGTCCATCTGCCTTTTGTACTATTATCCCACCTGACTTGCCAGAGGGCTGCTGAAGTCGCTCGCTCCTCTCCTTTTATTCTCGCAATTTCACCTGCATCCTGTCGCCGTGGGGTTCTTCTATTATAAATTCTGAACATCTCGTCTGCGAGAATGTCTATCGGAACCATTCCTGCTATCACAAAGGCTGCTTCATCCGAGATTGTTCTAAATTTAAATCTATTAGATGTCCCACCCGTATATTGGCGGATTCCACAACTTTTCTACTGGTGATTAAGACGGCTTCCGTTTTGTGGTCCGCTAATTCTAGCCCGGCGGATACTAACCACTCTTTGATGCGAATAATTGCTTCATTTGTAGCTGACTCTATCTCCTGGTTATATGTATGTACGCAATTCTGTATGTTTACTTTACTGCAAATATATGAAAATGTGGATACAGGACTTTTTTGCTCAACAAGGCAGTATGAGGTTAACATTAACAATTTAAACACAATAATGCTATTACGTATGCCGCAGTTAGTTGGGAATACAGTCCAGCTCGGACATTTGCGGACAATAAACTCTTTGGGAAACTTTTGGGAATCTGGGAAATAAGCTCGCCTTTATTGTGTGACAGGACAGGACTTCAGACCGCTAGGTTACATCGTAACCTGTGTTATATTTGGCGGCGACTTTCCAAACTATTCTTAGTAGGGCTGGGAACTTTTGTTAGTCACATTGGTTTTGTTCCAATATTGATTCATCAAGTCTTTTTTCCGGGAAACCTCTAGAAAAATAAAACCTATCACATCTCCGCCAACATAAAACTTGATTACAAATCTCTTTATTTAGACAAAAATAATTCCAATGTCTGGCAACTATTAGTTCGCCACCCAAAAGGCACATATTTGCTCTTCGTTATTGTCCCTGTGTATGTGCTATTCAATTGATCGCCATCTAATCGTTCACTAAAGGCACTCGAGCCTTTTATTGTCAACAAACGATAAACAGTTGAGATATCGACATAATCAATCAGTTCGGTCAATTAAGCTTTTTTGCTCACAACTTTTCTGCGAGGTCCTGTCTCCCTGTGTCTGTGTAGCGCACCATTCTCTCTGAAACGTTAAACGATTAGAAGACGACGAAAAAAGAAGTCTCCATCGATGACGACGATATTATTTTGTTGTCGATGTCCTCCATAGCTGCCGCCAAAAAAAAAACAACAAAAACCAACAAAAAAGGGATCACATGAACGACGAACAAACACTTCTTCTTGGTGAGCAAGCAACAAATGGTCTTTTGGAACCAGTCCAAAACGATGCATCTTTCCAATGCTATAGCACACGTATGTGTCTATAGATATTTAAGAAACTCATTCCGAGGGGAGGGTGGGGGTGCATTGGAAAAAAAAGCACACGATAAGCACTGTCATTAATAAATTCAATTTATTCAACTCGTCCTCCACTAGGACTAAGGACGAGGATGCTTAATGGTCCTAGGGCTACGGATAGGCCCTCTAAACGTGAGTGGAAAACAAGACCCATTGAAGCAGACAAATATCTTCGTTTCTTGTGGGTTTTTTTTTCTGCCGCATCACCAAGGGGCGAAGGCTTCCAATTCTCGGGCAAACATTAGTCTGGGGCCAACAACGACACGAAAAACGAGAAAAGATAAATTTTCAGTTTAAAACTTTACTGCTTCTCGAGGGAAAATTGAAACTTTTACCAAACAAGGTGCGGATGGAATCAATGAGCATGTGTGCTCCTTTAGCAAAGGAAAAACTCGAAACCAAATCAACAAACAAGAAAACACAAAACAAAAAAATTTGGCAAAGAAAACTGCTGATTGCTAATTTTTTTTACTCGATTTTTGGTATAGCGCGGGTTGTTGGCCCTGAAAATTCTCGCAAAAACCAATGGAAAGCCGGCAAACGAAACTTAGCTAGCACGAGGGGAGCTAAGAACACAACTTGACAAGTGTATACCTGGTTAGTGGCATTGGCATCTATAGTTACAATTTTCCAGCGTAAAATATGGCATTGTGAGCAAAAAGTTGTTTACAATTTCAAAAACTCACAAATGAGGGACAAACTAAAGAAAAAAAAAACGAGAACACACATAGAGTTTTTAAGAGTGAGTTTCTTCGGGGACTGCACACAATATTTTGGCAAAATTCCTCCTCGCAAAGTTGGTCAGACAAAAATATTTCTTTGAGATTTTTATGTTTATTTTGTCGTTTTAAAGGAAGAGAGATGAAAAAAATGGACGCATCTCTCGAGTATCAATGTTCGATGGATGAAAGATAAATAGTAAAACATTTACTTTTAGTTGTCGAATTTCAATCAATCGATGAAGGATATTTTTGACATTTGATAGAGAGAGAGAGAGAGAGACAAATGGGGTAATGCCTTGAAATGGAGATTTCATTTTAGTGTTCAAAAGGGTCCTTTGTGCGATTATTATATTGTCTGTAAGTTTGAAGACGTTCTTATGAGGAGCATTGGTAGTTGAAGCCTGTTTGACATATTTAGTTGCTGGGATTTCAAAGGGGTTTTGGTCAAATGACGAAGGATTTCTCATTAGAAAAGCGCAAAGAAGACTCTTGTTACTGCGTACCTTACGGCAATAAGCAGTCAAAGGGCTGCAAGTGATGAGAATTTTGAGTAAATTTTTTCTACGCAAAGTCTGTACATGAGCCATTATTTCGTCATCGCATTGCATCCCAAATCTGTAAGACCTCTTCATTAGTTGATTTGCTGAACTTCGTCTTTCATTGCCATCTCGACAAACTTTTTAGTTTTTTATCCTTTAAACAGACAAACATATATCAACTTTGTTAAGGTTCATTTCTTGGGATTGGAGAACTTTTTCAATCTCTATTAAAAATATTCTAGAAACCTCTTGGATAATTTAAGTCTATCAAAGATCCATCAAGGTAGATCAAAAATGTCAGCAGCTCTAAAAAACATAAAGCCTCAGAGGCAGATGGTGAATTTTACCAGCAATCGACTTAATAATTTCTTCCGTACATTTTAGAGGTCCTCAATATAATTTTTCGTTATAAAGCATTCCCAGATTGCTTTAAAACCTCTTTTATATATACCATTTTCAAAAAAGGGGATTCTTCTCTGCCAGAAAATTGTAGAGGAATCTCAAGTTATTTACTATAGGTTAGTGACTTTGATAAGCAGTTTCCACTCTAGTTTTCAAGCCAACTTGTCGATGATGGGTAGGATTTTTACAACAACTACTATCGCAAAACGCTTTATAGCAAAAAAAAAATAAACCGTATGCATTTTTTCTGGATCTTAAAACAGAATGCCATTGCTACTCAAGCCTATCAAAGCTATATGATCAGGATTTAATGAAATGATTTTAGCAAAGACGTTTGCAGCGGTGTGCAGGGGTAAAAGGAATTTATTCACTTTTCCTTCAGAATCTGCTGTGCCACAAGGGTGTGTTCTGAGTCCTTTACTTCAATCTTAACATAAGACCTCACATCAAGAAAAGAACTCTTGTGGCTAAAACATGCCTCCATTTTCAGGGTTTTCAATGCCACCATTAATAGCTATTTTTTTTACGCAAACATGGCTAACGGTTGACAACACCGTGACGAGATCGAAAACATACAGAGATATTTCTTCAAACGGATTTTAGGCTTTTAGGCTTCTAGCTATGCAATGCATGTAGAATCAGGCTTATCCTACATTTTTATCCAAAAATTAAAGGCAAACACAGACTACATTAGCAAAGTAATATTAAGGTTTAGGAATAACTTTCAAAAAAAATTCTTCTTAAGATTGGTACGAGTTAGCCAAATCAAACCAAATTGAGCTAAATGACAACATTGTTCACAATGCAACCTTGATCTGAACGAGAATGTTTATTCCTATAATTCAGGAAATTCGTCGATCATACTTTGACAAAACCTTTTTAGTGGTTGGAGGTTGCTTTTGCAACTTTCAGTACTGTAAAAAACTTGTTTGTTTAAGCTAGCGCAGTGCTAATTGGCTCTTGCCTTGCTCTGAATCTTATATAGCCTTGCTCTGCATGGTTAAAAGAGCTTGTGTCGGTGTTTACTTCGATTTCAACTTTATTATTTTAGAATGTATTAAGTGCCTTCAGAAGGCTTAGTGCCTTTAAAATAGATATTAAAAAAGTTATCAAGTTTCGGTTTGATTAATTAAATGTTCGTAAAATGCTTTATTTTCTGTGGGTATGTATTGCGGCATGCCCTATAATTCTTTCAATTTTTCTTTTAAAATGTTATTACGAACTTCTAACGCTGGCAAACTGTATTTTTTGAATTTGTTTGGAGACTTGCCTCTTTTATGTTACGGGTTGAAATTGAACTGGGGATCCTTCGATTAGTAGTCCAACACACTTAACCACTAAGCGACTGTACCTACCCTTAGTTAGGTTTATAAAATCATTTTGATACAAATTAAAAACACCATCTGAGGTTTTGTGACATGATTCTCCCATACGTTTTTCAAATAGTATGAATTCAGGTTACCGTCACTACTAAAAATCACCGCAACCTAGCTGCGCACGTACATAGACACAGACCCTTCCAAGCGAAAGTTCGTTGGCAACTTTCTTGGTGTATGGGTAAGATTCCGAAAGAAACCAGCACCTTAATCCATTTGGATATTAATCCAACATTTACTTAAAAAAAATACTTTTGATTTTTGGAACTTAGAAAGACACAAAGTTGGTTAGTATCATAAAATTAATCGAAGATTTAGATCAAACTGAGCTTCGAATAGGGCGCTCTCAGCCATCATGAATATCATCTCAGTGCTATACTCTAGCTCTAACTTTGATCTTTACTGATCGGATGCATTGACCCAAAATGTCCAACACAAAAACATTCCTGCTCTAATTCATCACCTGCAGTTCCTCTGTTTGAAATTGTGCGATAAAAGTCTGCAAGAAATGCGATAAGGTGGTACATGTTCGATGAACGTTGCAGACCTACGTCTATATTTGGAAAGTCATGATTAAAACCTCGTTCTTTGCTGTACATCGCACATCCAGTGACGGTGGGCTAGTTATCCCATAACATCAGGATCAGCATTCGGTATCTTCTAAATATCTTAGCGGGCGTCGACTGCAAGCCAGTTTATTTTTAATTGTAATTCAAACTCAGTTATTATTGCTGAAAATCTTAGAGAAACAAGCTTACTTATCACAGCAGTCCTGTTTTCAGTGCCGTCCTCGAAAAATATTGTCCCAATTGCCTTTGCTTGATAAGCTCCTCACTAAAGATTGATTAACAGCTTCGCACAATTGACGAATTTGACTTATTCAAGGTCGTCTCCGCCTCGTTGCACATTTAAGTAATGCAACTCATCGCGTCGAGTTTTTTTTTTTTTTTTTTTGTTAATACCATCACAGAGCAAAACACAAAACACTACGTTCGCTAAGTGTAAGCTCTCAGTATCGCTTTACGCAACGGTTGATTGTTGCGCGACTAAGCTTCATCTACCGATCTTCATCTTATAGACTATTTCAAGTAATTACAAATATAATTAATTTAAAGTTAATGCATTAATGGACTTTTTAAAATCTGCTCGCGACAAGCAAAAATCAATTTCGTTGCAGAATTCATTAAATGTGCTTATGCACCTTGTAATAGGCTCATTATTACCATAATTGGTTCTATGCCTATCTGTATGAAATAAGCTTCTAACCCGCAGTGACCTTTGGGGAGCATATATATTTAAGAGATAGATCAATTCTGGTGAATTAATATGAGAATTAAGAATATCGCGAATAAACACGACGGAAGTTGCATCGCGTCTGAAACTTAAGGTTTGCAGACCAATTAAATTGCACCTTCTGCCATAATTAGGAAGCTCATCAAACATATTTAATTTATGAACCGCGTACCTCGTGAAGTTTTTTTGGACTCTTTCGAATCTAAGTTCGTGAACTGCATATGGCGAATCCCAAATTACGGAACAATATTCTAAATAAGGTCTGACTAACGAGCAATAAATAATTTTAAGGCTATTTATATCTCTAAAGTCTTTACTATTACGTTTAAGGAAGCCTAACAATGAGTTAGACTTGGCAATGACATAATCATAATGAAAAAAGAAACTTAACTTATTGTCAAATATGACACCAAGATCTTTCACTTCATCAGAACGCTGAAGTCTAAGATCATTTATAAAATAATTATGCAAAATTGTAGTACTAATACGATATGCCGAAAAAACTTTACATTTAGAAATGTTAAGTTCCAAAGCATTACGATTGCACCACTCCGACAATCTATTATTATCTGACTGAAAACGAATGCAATCAGATACATTTTTTAACCGCGAAAATAATTTCAAATCATCGGCGAAAGTCAAAACATTACAAAATTGAAATATTTTATGAACATCATTTATAAATAATATAAATAGCAACGGGCCCAAATGACTGCCCTGTGGAACACCGGAAGTAACTTCTATCACGCGAGAAGTCAAACCATCGACTTTAACCATTTGCCTTCTATTAGTCAGGTAATTACGAAACCATTTTAGCATTGATGAATGAAAACCCAAAGACTTTAGCTTAGCCAAAAGAAGTGTGTGATGCACCCTGTCAAACGCTTTCGTAAAGTCAGTGGTCCGCCCTTGCAAACACAGCACAATATCAAATTCAAGATGAAATAAGACGTCAAAAGCAAGACACACTCTACATTTCGCACAACTTTCGTATCCCTTCTCTCAGTCAAAATCAAAAAATCCCTGTCCATACATCAGCTACATCCAATTAAACCAACCATTCAACGCTTAATTGAAAGGAATTGTACGAAATCCCATCCCTGTCTTTGCCCCAAATTCTTGAATTATTCTGTTTACACTTCTACATAAACTTTAATCCTTCCGACTATGCAATGAATCCAAAAATCATCTTCGCATAATGTTCATTCATGTCTTAATGTCCTTAATTCTAGAATATCCATGCATGTCACTTTGCATAATGAAAGAGGATAAAATTGTCACCAATCTCCTTCTCACTAACAACCAACAAAATCTCAACCATTCCCTCATCATCATCATCCTCATTTTCTCCATAAACCTAAGGAAAAGGGTTCACAGAAATCAAGGACCTAAAAATAATTCATTTCCACTTCGAAGAATAATTTAAAAAAAAAAAACAGAACACCCAACAAAATAATAATAAAAAATTAAAATACAAAAAAACTTAAAACTGTGTCATTACAACCTGCAAAGTAGATTTTCTTAAGAAACTAAATTTATGAATAATCATGCAGCACAAAATTTGACTTTTAACCGTAGACCTTGCGCGCGAATTAAACGAAACGAAACGAAATGAAACGTCAGACACCCTTCCATAAAAGTGAGCACAAAAGTTCAAAAAACGATAAACTGTCGTCACCTCTTTATTCTTGTTTGTCATGCTACAGAACCGCCACCCACCAGCCCATCCTTCTTCTTCTGTGCCATTTAATTTTCCAAATCAACCGTTTCCAGTGGAAAAACGTACAAAGATCAAACTAAAGCGGGAACAGAGAGAGAAAAAAAAACAGCAAGCTAGAACTGCTTTTCATTTGCATGAAATTAATTTCTTCGACAAAAAAAAAGCGCACCGCTTTTATGTATAGACATAACTACTACTCCAACACCCCCCTACCACTCTAACCAAAACCAAAGAATAAAGAATAAAAATCTGAGCAAAGAAAAAATGAAACAAAATCAGAAAATCGCTCCATCATCCTTTAGAAAAATGTTCATATTGTATATTTTAGCAATAGAACCAACAGACGCGATGGAAGTGTGATGTTTTGGAGCGGAATAACGCTAGGTTTGGAGGGGGCGCTGCTCACAAGGATGGCGTATGTATATCCATAGTGAAGGATTTTCCAAGTGCATGATAATAGTAGAAGCAACCCCAAGAGTTAATGGATTGAACATTGAAAATGTTTTTTGATTTTTTTTTTTTTGCTTCTTACATACGCGACAGAGTATAAAAAGCGATGACGATCTTGTGCATGGTGTGAAGGACAATAAGGTCAAATTATATAGATGGATCTAAGAGGTGGGTGACACTGTATGAGATTTTCAAGTTCGTTTGGGGGTCAAAATTATTTAAATACCATTTGAGGCATACTGAATTTTTGACTTTTGCAGATATCCTTATACCATTCAGTTACTAATTTACTGTCGTAGTTCAAGTTCCACAAAGGAAAAGTGCTATTAGAGTCAAAGGTTAGATGCCTGTACAGAAGTAAAGAACAGTTATGTTTGCACAGTGGATGCAGTGGTTTTTTAGTTAAGTGGGTTAAATCATTTAGTTCAAATCGAAAAGATCGCTGGGCCGTACCACCTTAAAGTTTTTATTCGGTGCCCCACCTCTTGCGAACGTCTGAAAAACCTCCAAGAGTACGAAATTTTTGCTTCTCAAAAATAAAATTGCCAGGTCCCTGCATTGCTTGGAGAAGCTAGGCTTTAGGTCCTGTATGGGCCGTTTACGCCTATTATTTATTTATTTTCTTATTTTTGCACAACTAGCGTACTTGTGAGAAACCTTGTATCTGGAGACCCTATGCATTCAACAAGCGATTTCATCCATTACATAGAAAGTTATTGCAAAATACGCTGAAATTATGAATGAAGTATGATATTGACACTTAAGGGAAGATCTTAAAATTTCGTCCCCGGATCTGTCTTTCAATTTGTTCAGAAGACGCATTTGCTTCTGCGAATTCTGGTTTACTGCACAAATATTTCCTAAGCAAGCCAATCGCCCATGGAAATGTGTTTCTAATTTCATTTCTGTGGACGGATGAGTAGCTTCCTGTGGGTGGTTTTGGCCCAACTGAGGCTGAAAATGAGATTTTCCTGTGAAGAGAGTTACAAAGTTCAATCAGATTTTATCAGATTTTTTCTGGGCTCCAGATCCAAAAACGCCGCTCGAAAATCTGTACCCCGACAGCCAGACTTGTCATTCAAAAGCGCAACTGAGTCCACCCATTTTAAATGAGTGCACCCATTTGAATTGATTCCTTATCGGCAATTTAGATGACTTAACAAAATGAAAAATATTATGGAATATAATTTTTGGTCCGAAATTCACATAAATCTAAATATTTTTTTAAAAAAACAAAACGAAAAAAATAATAATAAAAAGAAGTATAATTTATTACTTGTATATATTAACAACATTGAAACTTTGCGTTGCGTATAATTTTATTTATAAGAATGAAAAATAACACACAAGTGCCGCCGCACTTCGAAATTCCTTCAAATCATTTGCCCAACAATCATTAATAAAGTACTGAGTGGATTCATTCAAAATGAGTGGACTCAATGTATTCGGTGTACTTAAATGAGTACACTGAAATTAATGTTTTGTTGACAATGGATGAAATACTCACTCAATAATTAAATGTCTGGTTATTCATTCATTTTCTTTTTCAAGATATGAGTTTAGTGAATAAGATATCCAAAAAGTAATGAATGTCTTGGAACTGGGGCCGAATTACCGCATTAGTTAACGAGTGAGTAACTTCTATACGTTACTGAATTATGTCGGTTTGGCATTACTGCTTCAGTTATCGAACATGGTATCGAGTATCGAGTTTTATTGTTTGACATTTCCTAGTCAGTTATCGTGTGTTTTTTCATACGTCACCTCTGGAGGTGTCGTATGGTGGGTAAATGACAGAAAAAGTGTAAGTTTAACCCATATGTAACGGCTCGAAAACTGTCCATTCAAAATTGTTGAAACTTTGTGTGCGAGCCAATTTTGGGTCAGAATACCCGCAAAAAAAAATTGGAGTCGTAACTGACCAGGGGTACCGTGGAGGTGGTGGTCGAGATCTCGACCAATAGTACCATACGATATACAAAAATGCAAAAGTGAACCAAAAATTCAGAAATTATTTTTTTAATATTTTATTTGATAAATAGATTCGATTATAGAATAAATAAATAAATATGGTAATGGAAAATCGTTATTTTATATGCTGTGGAATGAATTAAAACATTTTGTGTGTAATGCAACATCGCATTTGCTGCACTTGAATGAGGCATGTTTGTGGCAGACACGACAACGAAGTTTTTTTGCGCTGTGAATGATTCCATGGTCGGTTCTATCGCGGCGAATATCGTTCAACGCGACCTTTTCGCTTATTTTGGTTGCATTCGGAGTCTTCGGGATTCCACTTCTCTCTTGGCGCAGCAAGCATTCGGTTACGTAAACACGGAAGTCTAGTTGGCTCATGTTGACACATTTTTTCTTCTTCGTGTCTTGATTTATGTGGTCCTCGTGTCTGCGCAGCATACAATGAATTTTCCATGCATTTACCATTGCTGCATCAAATGCATTGGTCAACAATGGCCAGTACCATTTCTTGCCACGAATGCGGATGCGATAATTTTTCATTGCATTGTCGAAAAGATCGACACCACCCATGCGCTTGTTGTATGCCTTGAGAATTTGAACAAAATCATCAAAATCTCATTCGTCTTATCGAAGGAGTAGTCCAATGAACCGCGGTTTTTCTTTTTCATTGTGGACCACTGTCCATATCCCTACCGTCACTCAAAATGGTATATTTATGAGTTTATGACCTAAACCCTTTTCTTGTATGAAATAGGCAACAAAGCAAAACAATAGCTAATGACGCCGCGCCGTAACATATAAATACTTATCTGTTGACACAGCTGCAGCTAACGCGTAAAAATTATCTTAGGATACTTATTTGAATTGACCTGATGTTGTTTGTCTTACAAGTGTCCCTATGATTTGGAGGGGGTTTCGTGGCATCAACCATCGGAAGCTGAAATAGCGGAAATGTCTTGGCTATAAAGTTTGATCCGATTACAAACCGAAATAAATTTACAGTGCATTTTTGTATATCGCATAGTACTATTGGTCGATATCTCGACCAGCTACCTTCTCCGCCCAACTAGCCCATGACGAAAGATCGCGATTCGTGCCCAAACATTTTTTTTTTGTAAAACAGGCATGGAATAGCTATTGTTTACGGGCGGTCATTCCGCTGCTGTAATTTTCCTATTTTTCCGGAATATTTCTTTTTATTGTCCAAAAAGGTGTTTTGCAGTTTTCCGTAAAAGACCACGCAAAAATCTAAATCGAGAAAAAAGCAAAAACAGGTCGATTAGATATTAAACCAAACTATCGAAACTCATATTCTACCAGGTAGATCGATTTTCCCCCTCGCCTACGGAAAATGACAAAATTGCTGGTCGATATATCGACCAGCCGTTACATATGGGTTAATTATTTTTTGTAAAAATGTTGAAAAAATACAAGTTTAAATTATTACAGAATAAATTTAAACAAAATAAATGCTAGCCAGAAAAGTGTTATGGCTGATTTTATGGCGGTTTACCCCGATTTGGACAAAAATATTTTGCCACACTCTGCTCAAGGAAATGCAACATGCAACAGATTATGGGAAGAATTTCCCAGAAGAATCGGACGACGAAAATAATAATAACATATCCAGTTAATAAAATTTATAAAGTTTTTAACCGTTTTTATTCAAAGCACAACTCACAATTTCGCATAAAAAAGCAAATGACAGAACACAAAATGACAGTATACTGGTACAACATTTAATGTACTAGAGTTTTCCTAGTACAATCACAAACTGCGCTCGATACGTGACGCTTCGTATGACATAACCCCAATGTGCTTATTCGATAGTTCAGTAACGTATAGAAGTTACTCACTCGTTAACTGATGCGGTAATTCGGCCCCTGGTTTCAAGACATTCATTGCAGATGTCTAATTGGTAAGTTACTTCTACTGACAATTATGCAAGCACTGCCACAGCGTTTCTGATAGAAGGATGGCCCTTCCTATCAAGTATTCTTACAGAAAGAATCAACAAAAGACAAGACCAGATTAGAACATGGAGTTAAGCGACTTGCGCTTTCTAGCCATATGTTTTATCAGTGCCATCTCAACGCCTTGATAATCATTCCGGCTATTTAGCTAAGTATGCACTTAAATCACCTCTTAAGGCGCTCAATCAGAAATGTTGAAAACCTGATAGTTCTTCGAATCGTAAGTGGTCTTGTATAGTTTGGGAATGATGGTCTCCAGTTTAGCGCTAGGGTGAGCAGAGAGAACGCTCTAGAGCCTAGACACTGAACTGATATGCTTTATTTCACAACAGAACATCTGGCAAAGCTAATTTATGTTTTTCTTGAACTACTTCCATGCATCCGCATAATAGGACCAATTTGCTTTCACGTCAAGCTTTCTGTGTCTCTCACTTTTATGAAAGGCGGCATGGAAAACACGTTTAATACCGCCCCGTATTGCGTCAGGCGCCGCGTTCAAATGAATGATGCTGCTCGTGTTACCCGTTCATATTCATGTGTCATGAACCCGCCTATTCCATCAGTTATTTGATGAGCTTTTTCTTACAAAATATTGATTTTTGTCGTCCCTAAGATGTTAATCTTCAAGTAGTTTCGTACATTCTTAAAGCGTATTTGGTAAAATTGTTTAGGTTTGAAAGTCTCAAAAATGATCAGTACCTACTTGAGAATTTGCCTGGGTTGAGGGGGATGAAGGGCATTCGATTTTATAATACATCATGGAGGCATCTAAGATAAAATGTTTGACATTCAAATAATGCGAGAAAGTTGTACAAGTCATGTACCTTTTCTCAAAAAATTACCTCAAGAATTAGCGAATAAATTAAACTGGAAATAAACTCGAGCTGCAAGAAAAGCGTTTAATGCAAAAGTCAAGGAAAGCGATGTTTCATCATCACTAACACTTTGTTCATTTCTTCATATTTTTCGTCACTGATGTAATCGTTTTTGAGCTGCATAACTTGGCGAACTATGCAGGTAGTAAAAGAGCCGCAAGAATCTGAAAGACCTGGAATATGGAAGATCAGAACGCATTCGGTTGCTTCTTGCTCGTATAGCCAGATACGCCTGGCGACACTTCCATCCAATAATTGCCTACATCAACAGAAAGCACTGAAGAATCCACTGAAGATATTATTGCTGGAATGCCCGCCCGTGTAGCAAGGACTAGGAGTAGGAAGTCGGAGTCACTTGCGGGGTCCTTATACCGGTTGCTCTGTTGCGGTTCTTGATTTTCATGATTTGAAATTAGTAAAAGAATTTAATTCATTTTAGCAGTGGAATTGGACTAAAAAAATCCAATAAAATATGAAAGCCACCACTTATTTGACGGAAATGAATGGCGTGTTCTTTCCAAGTGGACAACAGCACCGCGCCGGAGTAGGTATTTAAAGTGAATGCTCCCTGAAAATTTATTTTTGAGAAGCGTTATTTACGCTTACCAAACATATTTTTGTAGCCACTGCTTACAGGACTTGTGAGAAAATAAGGGAACGTGTGATAAGGGAGTATAGCATAAAGCCTGAAAAGTCTGCGAAGTCAAAACAGAATTGCTTTCTAGCTCTAGCTTTCTGGTAATCCCCAGAGAATATAAGGTCTTGGATTAGGTTAGCTTAAGACAGGTTTAGTGGAAATGCTGTCGCACAACACTAGGCTCAAAGGACCGAAAAACCTAGAAGGCCTTTCTAGGGCTTCGAAAAAGTATCTTCCTGAAAATTTTTTTTGATCACTGAAAATTCGAGTCTCTTTGGGTGTTTCCATAAAAGACAGTGTCCTGTAACGTTTCCTCTCATTGTCCTAAGCTTATTCCTGCTTGATATTATTAACTCCTGGCCAGAGAGACTTAGAAACCTGGTCTCCTTTAAGCTTGACTACCTTATGTTGGGAGTCCTTATGTTTTTTTTTTACCCAATAGGGTAGCTGATTTTAAGCCTTACTGTTATCGAGTAGCCCTCCTCTATTAGCCTATTTATTTCCCTCAATACCTCTGTATCCTGGAACTCTGCACTGTCTCACTGACTGCGTAATACTTTAAGCATTATGCGACAGAGAAAATAATACAAGGTCTCGCTTTCGGTTCGGTCTAAGCAACATTTGGGATTGTGGGGGATGCCAAGCTTGGCTGCGTGCGAACCTATTCGGCAGTACATATAGCGACATCTGCAATCAGGTTCTGTGATTTGTTATAAGTGGGCCACATCGTCCCTTATAGTTTTAATGTTGTGACTCTAAAAACTGATTCTTTGCGAAATAATTTATTAAAGGTGTGAACTAAAACACAGTGAAGATTTTACAATTAATATTAAAATTTTGTTACGACAAGTGGCTGCCATAATGAAGTAAATAAAGGGTGATTTTTTAAGAGGTTTAGAACTTTTTTAAAAAAAAAAACACAAAAAATTCGAAAAAATGAATGAAATATTTATTTGAATCGATAGTTTGAACCTTGCAATTTAATGTTTAAAGATAATTTCATGCAAATGTTGACCGCGGCTGCGTCTCAGGTAGCCCATCCGCTGAGTCCAATTTTGGCATACTCTTTCACACATATCGGCCGGTATCTCACGAATGAATGCATGGATGTTGTCCCTATACACATTACCCTTGGCATACCCCCACAAAAAATAATCTAATGGTGTCAAATCGCACGATCTAGGCGGCCAATTGACCGGCCCGAAACGTGAAATTAACTGTTCACCAAACTCGCCTCGCAATTGCGCCATTGTTTCGCGTGCTGTGTGGCATGTGGCACCGTCTTGTTGAAACCACATATCATGCAAGTCAAGAACTTCCATTTCGGGCAAAAAAAAGTTTGTTATCATCGCTCGGTAGCGTTCACCATTGACAGTAACGCTGCGATTCGCATCATCTTTGAAGAAATATGGCCCAATAATGCCGCCGGCCCATAAACCGCACCAAACAGTGGCTTTTTCGGTATGCATTGGTAGCTGTTGCAATGCTTCTGGCTGATCTTCACTCCAAATGCGGCAATTTTGCTTATTTACGAACCCATTCAACCAAAAATGAGCCTCATCGCTGAACACAATTTTTCGATAAAAAAGCGGATCCTCGGCCAGCTTTCCAAGAGCCCATTCACCAAAAATTCGGCGTTGTGGTAGGTCGGCTGGCTTTAGTTCTTGCACCAGCTGTATCTTAAAAGGCTTTACGCCCAAATCCTTCCGCAAAATTTTCCACGTAGTGCTGTAACAAAGGCCTAACTGCTGGGAACGGCGCCGAATCGACATTTCGCGGTCTTCTGTCACACTAGCTGATACGGCCGCAATATTTTCTTCAATACGCACAGTACGTAAACGTGTTGGTGGTTTAATGTCCAACAAAGTAAATTTGGTGCGAAATTTGGTCACAATCTTCCGAATAGACTGCTCAGAAGGTCGAGAATGCCGATCATAAAATGGAAGCAGCGCGCGATGAACATTTCGAACCGAGCACGAATTTTGATAGTAAAATTCAATAATTTGCAAGCGTTGTTCATTTGTAAGACGATCCATGGTTAAATTGCAAACCAAACTGAAGCTGTTTGACAGTGACACAAGGTACTAAACACACGTCAGCTGTCAAAACCAGTGTTGCCAAAACCAAACCAGCTAAAAAATCACCCTCTATCTATCTTTGCATTTGTTAACGTAATGTTGCATGAGGTTTTAAGGGGAGCCATTTTCTTCGCGTCAACTACTTTGGAAGGAGTAAAGTGAAAAAAAGAAAAGAAAATTCTTCCGAGAACTGAGTAGTGCAATTCGTTTAATCCAAATGCATGGTGACATGAAATAGCGATCTTATTTCTATTTTGAAGTGGAAAGAAAACCTAATGAGTCATGTCGTCTTATTGCAAAGACTATTGCCAAATAAGGCCCACCCGGCTTTATTTTGTTTTCAAAATTCTTTATGATTTCGTGACATGGTTACAAACTCTATCAAAGGCCCGGCCCGGAGATATTTTTTTTCCAAGAAAAGTGTTTGTGTCATTGTAAACTAAATATACATATGTAAATGGAACTTGTTGAATGTATTAAAAACCAGATTTTCACACATAAATTAGATTTTGAAATTTAAAAAATTTTCGCGAAACCTTAGATAGCTCTGCGATGTGAATAAGGTATAGTTCGTTGCCTAAGACGTCGAAAAACTCTCTTATTTAATAAGTATTTCAGAAGGCGCTCAATTACACTATTAGGTGCATTTTGCGTGTCACTTAGTTGTATTGCATCTGCATGCAAGGATTTTCTTTTTGCCATTAAGGATAACATAGTCAGGTAGGTTGAGAAATGTCACCAAAAGAATTATTTCAGGTTATACCCCCTATTCACACGGCACTGAAATCCGAGGTTTTCACAAAAAGATTTCGAAATCTCGTTAAAGCGTTCACTACCTGGGTTTTGTTTGACATCTCGGTCAACCATGGTAAAATAAAAGCGTAAATAAAAGGGTACTGCAAGTCCACTATAAGCTAACAATCCCTATATCCCCATATAATTCGCGGAGTTTTTGCGAAACCTCAGTTCTTAATGCTGTGTGCAAAAGTTATTAGCTTAGGTTAGGTAAGACCTAATGCGCCCTTTGCCATTTCGTTCTTTGTAACGGGTGATCCAAGTAGAGATACTTTTTTCAATAGCCTTTTTTGACAGATCACATGTGAGTCGTGTCATGCTGTTATGTTATTTTTGTTTAGTATTGTTTGGCATTTCATAATGGAAAGACTTACGCGTGAACAACGTTTACAAATTGTTCAACTTTATTATGAAAATTCACGTTCTGTGAGGAATGTGTTTCGTGCACTTCGCTCAACTTCTCGTCAACATAATCGGCCTACTGAGCATACTATTCGCAACACCATCACCCATTTTGAGACCCAGCATTCATTATTGGATAATATTCGACCGAATAGACCACGTCTAGCACGCTGTGAAGAAAATATAGCGGCCGTAGCTGAGAGTGTACACGAAGACCGTAGAGAGTCGATTCGGCGCCGTTCGCAGCAACTCGGACTGACGTATGGAACGACTTGGCGCATTTTACGTCAAGATTTTAAATTGAAAGCGTACAAAATACAGCTTGTGCAACAACTGAAGCCGCTCGACCTTCCCAAGCGACATCGCTTCGCTCTATGGGCTCTTGAAAAGTTCCAAGAAGATCCGACGTTTTCGAGGCAAATTTTGTTTAGCGATGAGGCCCATTTCTGGCTCAATGGGAATGTAAACAAACAAAATTGCCGCATTTGGGACGAAGAGCAACCTGAAGAGATTGAAGAACTGCCACTTCATCCAGAAAAAACAACGGTTTGGTGTGGTTTGTGGGCCGGTGGAATCATCGGTCCATATTTCTTTAAAAATTATGCCGGTGCGAACGTAACCGTCAATGGCGACCATTATCGTGCCATGATACCCGACTATTTGATGCCTGAAATTGAAGCTCGTGATTTCGCCGACATTTGGTTTCAGCAAGACGGCGCCACTTCCCACACATCGCATCAATCAATGGACTTATTGAGAGAACATTTCGGTGAGCACATAATTTCACGTTTTGGGCCGGTCGATTGGCCACCGCGATCGTGTGATATCGCACCGTTAGACTTTTTCCTGTGGGGATATGTAAAGTCAAAAGCTTATGCCGACAAACCCGCTTCGATTCAGGCCTTGGAGGAAAACATAACGCGTGTCATTCGCCAGTTACCAGTCGAAATGCTCGAACGAGTGATCGAAAATTGGACTCAACGGATGGACCATCTGCGACGGAGCAACGGCCAACATTTGATAGACATAATCTTCAAAAAATAAATGCCAAATAATGTTCTTTCAAATGATAATAAACATTCTCCATTAAATTTAAATTTTTTGTGTTTTTTTCTTTAAAAAAGTAGGGAACATCGAAATGGATCGCCCTTTACAATAACTGCTGCCAAACTATTTATCAATGTTAACGAATGCTAACAAATTTTCAATCGCTGAAAGCTGTTTTTTTTAGGTTTAAAGACATTTAAAATCTGGTGGCCCAAAGAAATTTCGGCTGGGCCCGCAGCCCGGAGATTATATTATTTCCCGGCCAAAATAGTCCTGTTGGTAACCCTATTCCGTAATGGTAATGGAACATGGGAGTCATGCTGCCCCTCTGCAACCCACCTGCTTGGTTTAGATTTGCAGTAGGCGCGAGGTTGGGTATAGGCCAACTTTGATTATACCCCATAAATCTCTGCATATGCCCAACCTCTGGCCTACTCCAAATCTAACAGTGAGGGGTGTTGCTGGGTGCAGCAAGAAAATAATACCAAACTTTTGTTTATAAATTTTTCATGGAAATGTGGATTATTTCGTAGGGCGCTATTTCACGTCACCGGAATGCATTCTATTATTCCATGCATACGTGTTTTAAAAAAAAATTCCGAATGTTATTACGATACTCTACTATGTAGATACAAAATCTATCCCAATTTCAAGAGAATTTAAAATTAGTGAATTTTTATTTAATTTTTTTTTTCCGTCCAAACAAATACGAACTAATTATAAAATAATAAAACTTAATTAAAGCAGCCAACTTCTGGTGTAGGTAGCTTTTTGCCACACACACACACATACACACCATTAACGAACTTAATTAACTTACTGTTGCTAAAAATAAAAAAAAAAAATACATGGATATAGAGATATAATGAGTTGAAAAATACCAGAAAAAATACGCAGTACTTAAAATTTCCCGTTAAATTTTATTTTTATTTTTCAATAATTTTTTTTTATTTTTTAATTTAATTCTTGCAAATGCATGTTTATTATGAAGCTATATGGTAGCTGTGTCTATCTCGCTCTCGCTTCTGTGGTATTAATTAAGTTCAAGAGATATTCGTCGATGCCCCAAAATGTTGAAACGCTAATAAATTGAATTACATCAAATGTACCATGAAAAACAGGTAAGGTCTGCGGGAGCTATAGGGGGTTGCTTGCCTACAACTCGAAACGAAACTTATGTGGGCAGGCATTCTGCTGCAGGCCTACCCGCCCCCAAATATGCTATCAATATGAAATTCAGAGGAAAAATTGATTTACTCACTGATCATGATGTGTACGTACTTTGTCCGGCCTCTCGCTCTTGTCCAAGCAACTATACAACACTACTCTGTGCCAATTTATTTGTATATGTTTTTGTGTTGTTATCGTTGATAATGAATTCTTCGACCAGATTCATTCTGGCAATGGATTTGGAGTGGGGGAGGGGGGGGTCTGCTTCGCAAAGAGAATTCGAACCTGGAGATGGATCATATTATGCCAATTAAAGGCAGCAATCGAATTTCTCTCTGATTTTTGTATATCCCTATCAAGACACACACACACACACACACATGGATATGTGCATAGATATAGACAGACAGATACAAGCTGCTGCCTCTGGCATGAAGTCCTTCGAAATAAACTCAATATGAGAAATAACCCGCATGGGTAATACAGCTAGCGAACTGTATGCGAAACGAATGGATATGTGGATGGATATGGAGGCGTCGAGTACTGGGTGTCCTCACCCGGCAATGTCAACGGCAATGGCAATGGCAACGGCGACGGCGACGGCGACGGAACAACGTGAGAGAGAGAGAGATGTGCCAGAACCAGGTTCACGTTTTATGCCTTGCAGGCTTGAAAGACTGAGTCTAACGTATTTTTCTGCTATAAACGGAACGAATGCACTGTGCACTGTGCACACACCCAAACAGATGAATATATTGACCATGCCATATGGAAATCCAAATGTTAGTCAGTTCGGTTTCGGTCGGTTGGTCGGTTGGGTTGGTATGATCCGAAAATTTATACTGAGCATCCTCATCATTAAGGTTTCATTTGGGTATACGTAGCTATAGGTATGTCTGTTGGTTAGGTTTATATAAATTTTGTGATTTTGTGATTTTTCTTTTTTTTTTTTGCTTTGGTTTTGGGAATTCTATTTTTTGTTTTTGTTTTGACGTCGTACGGGTCGAGGATTTGTTGAGGTCCGGGCTGTGTGCATGCAAACGAGGATATGTCATTGCACATGGAATTTGAAATTATCTCTCGGAACTTTGAGCACACAATCGACCAAATCCTGATATTGAGTTAGTCAATGTTCACTGACCAGAGAATTTTCTAGTTTTTTTTTTGTTTGTCCTCCCGCCAGCACCCATATAGTGCCATATCCACCAAAAGAGGATTTCATATTCTGTTACTGTATGCAGTGTAAGTTTGTATTTAAAGATATTTACAAATATCTGGCATCCTCATGGTTTATTTGCAAATGCACGTTTGTTTTTGGCCATGGATACACGTGCAGCACGTGTTCGGACCGAACAAAGTATTAAGTCAAACTGATGTGGGAAATACGATGGTTACATATACATATAGATAAATTTATAATGCGAGCGAGCTATACCTATAGATGTTTCTGCTGGTCGTTGCATGGGGTAGAGAGTTAGGTCAAGGGGAGAAAAAGCATGAGACTCGCAAACGTGTGCTTTTAACGTATAGTTTACTGGCCCGAGGCTAAAAGTCGAATACATTTAGACATTCGTAACCTAAGAGCTTCTCTTGGTGGTTAGGTAGCGCCAATTGCAAGCAACAGAGTATATGTGGGTACACTGTGTGTCGAGGCTTCTTTGGGATAATCCCAATTAACGTTTCAGCTCTTGGCAATTAAAATGGAATTTATTTAATTTTCTTTCTTGCTGTTGCTTTTTCTGGACCGGTCTGGGAAGTTCTTCTGGGGTTGTGTTTATTTGTGCGCTCTTTGTCGTCCTCTTCTGGGAATCTATTTTTATCACGTTTGTAAGTTATGTATGATGGAAAATCTTTCATTTGTTTGGAATCCATTCATTCATGTAGATTTGGATCTAGCTGGATCTAGGAGTATGTATACTAGGCACCTACATGAATGGGAAATTATTTTAAAATAAAGTTTAGAATGCTCAAGTTGGCGGAATGAGGTTGCGGTTAGAGTGGACAAACGATGAGGTCAACTAACGGGTCAAGCGAATGAATGTGGTTTTGTGCGAATTAAAGTCGCTTTCGGTTTCTTAAAATGTTGGTCAAAAAGGTCTTAATAAAAAGACAGGAACAAAATGTGAACACAACTCATTCGATCTTGATGTTAAATTTTTTTTTGGGAAACTGCCTCTCAGAACTTTAAGACTCTTTCGCCAACCTGCAGAATTCTAAAGAGACTCTAAGACTTCCCCCGGTAAAAGTCTGACTGCGGGGTCTGCTTTAGCAGATTACCTGTGATAATCCCTGTTATTCTGGCACACACACCTTTCATTAGGAATTCAGAGATTTTTCCCTTGACATCATCAAGCAGATTGTGAATGGATTGCCGCAAGTGAGAAATTTAGAGGTCACCCTTGCCTTGAAGCCCCTACCAGTTTAATCCTAGGGGCATGCATTTTAATACCAACGCAACCTTAAACTGTCAGTCTCATATGCCAATGTCAAAAAGCCAGTCAATGATAATATTTTTATCATGACAAAGTTCTTAAGCCCGCAACGTTTTAAAAATTATTACTCATTACTACCGCAGTTCTGAGTTGGCGGTCGCAACTTAAGGAGTGTTCACTCTCACCATACTCGCTGTGCGTTCTATCCTAGATCTTTCGTGCAAAGTACCAAAAATATCGCCTTTCTAGTCTTATGATAACTTGAATTTCAACGCGTTTTCCGGGGAACCAATTTGGGATATGTTTTTGGTTAAGGGTAATACGGCATCTGGATTCAATGATTTTAATGAGGCTGTAATGCTTGTAGCATCTGTAGTGCCTGAACTTGCTTTTCTCCTTATACCTTCTACCTTGTTCAATTTGATGAGGATTGGTAGTAACTTAGCTGTGGACATTCTCGTAGTTAAGTTTGGTTGTAGGTATACTTTTTCTAAAAGGCTTTGCTGCAACTTTCAGATAGCTAACACTTTACGATGGGAAGAGTTTTTGGTTTTTAAGCTAAAGGAGGGTGATATAAGCGTATCCAGTTTTGGTTGTGAAAAGAATCCATTTAGTTTAGGTCGGGTTAACACCAAGACCTCAAGACCTCACTTCCTATGTCTCTGTCCGAGTCTAAGTCATTCGATGAATAGAACGCTTGGAAGCTATTACTTCCATGACTTACTTGAACTGTCTGATATCTCAATTTGAATTCTTTATAGGTTTCTGAGGATATCAGGATGGCTGGATGGTGTCGGGTAAAGAGACACGAACCCTAACCATCTCTAACATCAATCGTTAGGCCTCCAAAAGGGTACCACAATAGGTCCACGAATTCCTACGTGGGGAATAGCAGGACAGACCTGCTCTACCGACCCGTAACCCTAACCTAACCCAACACCAAGACCACACTTTCGGTCACAGGTCCTGCATTGGTTATACTGTTTTCCATATAATTTGCTAATTGCAATGTAAAACTCTCCTGATACAAAAATCAGTAGTCCGCACATACAAGCTTGAATGATTCTTGCGCTCCGATGATTCCACAGACCTAGAAACTTCAAATTTGGCATTGCGGTTAGTTGAGAGCTCAATGTATGAGATAGGGCAGGAGTTCTGAAAAATCTTCGTCATAAGCTAGCTTTTGTAAGTTTTTCAAACATATTACCTTGAGGAGCTTATTTTACGGACTTAAACTCGGACGTTTTTAATTAGTGGGGAAAGGGTAGCAGCTTCTCGGACACTATTTCCAAAAGAAGATATCCTTAAATTCGCAAGAAATTCCCGCTAGTGTATTGACATTTTTGCAGTCATGGCAATGAGTAGGCCGTTTCGAATTTCTCAAAAACGATGGTTTGGCTTTAACTCAAAGTACGCATATAGCAAAGGTAAAATAGTAAGAATTATCGAAAAATCAATAAACCTTGGCCAGCTTTCTAAACAAAGAAGGGGCGTCCACATTGAAGCCAATATGAAATCGCATACGGAACTGGCTTTTAAGATAAGCGTTCAAGTCACACTAGTAAATAGCACCACAACCAAATTTTCCAAAGGATAAGTCAAGACAGCGTTATTTCACCGCTACTTTGGCAGAGAAAGAATAATAGTGGTTGAATATGACGATACCAGGAAAGTCTCCCTCCGTATTAAGTGAAATTGGGAAAAATGCTCTAACCATGGTAGCCGTTTGTGCCAATAAATGTGCTCTTACTGTGAACCGGACCAAAACTGATCTGATGCTTCTCACAACAAAAACCTATCGTCTAGCGTTAGGTATCTATGAGGAATATCTAGATCTTAAGTTCAACTGAAAACTAAACATTGAACAACGAGTAGAGAAAGCATGCATATAACGTTTGGCATAAGGTGCGACTTAGAATCACTAAAGGGTCGTGGTTCAACCAAATCTCACCTGTGGGTCAATATTATGGTGGCTTGCTCAAAGTAAAACAAACCAAACAAGGTTCAGAGAACGCCATGACTAAGTCCTACAGGCGCGACACTGTCAATACCATCAGATCCCGTTCAACACCCTTTTAACTCTGGACCTTTCCAAAACAAAAATCACATTGCGATTAGTCTCAGAGAGTCTGGGTGCTAGTCTGCGAGAATACCGCCATAATGCCTACCTACCTCCAAACTAGTTTTAGAAATTAGCTGGTTTCGCTTGATCAGTTCCAGGTTACCCTTCAAGACTCGGCTTTACTGCTTCCTTGCGGAACACAGGTCAGATCTAGACGTTCCTCTTTAACAACCTTTAACAAACTGTACCAAAACGGTTCAAAGTGCTGTTTGGGTTTTTCTAAACCGCCATAGCAAGGACGCGTCGATTGATCTCCGATTTGCAACTCTAATTAACCGTTTTTGTATTCATTGTAGACAAATGGAGGAAAAGAGAATTAAAATCTTCGGGAAAAATAAACGCAAAAAAAACCATTTATAGAACGAGTGGAATGCAAGATCAGAATGAAAGCCACTAACTGATTTAAACCTATATAATTCCCTAAGAAATCACGTGCTGAAATTAAGTCTCAAGGCTGACGATATTTGTAGAGGCTGCGGGGATGTGGAGTTTCACGAGGACACACCCCACTATGTCACTTGAGGAACGTAAATCTTAGAAGGTTCTTTTTCCAGGACATTGACAGATATCTCACTATCTTAAATATACAGGTTTCTGAAGATATCCATATGGCTTGACGTCCATAAGGACCTAGGTGTGGCACAAAGGAGATTGATCTTCTTCGTCAACCGAAGAGCTTTGTCTATGTGCAAAAGCTCTTGGGTAGACCTCCTAAGATAATGAACAGATGTTTTGGAGGTGTTCATGCATTTTTCGAAAAAACCTCGCAGTATATCAACATACCGGATGAAATCATTTCAACTTATTGAAATGGGCCTTACCTGGTGTTGAGTAAAATAAAAATGTCCTTCGTCGAAATCCCATCATTTCACTTCAAAATTAATTCAATTCAATCAAATGAATTTTCGTTTTTTGTTTTCTTACTTTCATGTGCTAGCATCATTACAAAACCTCATTGTTCTGTCATACGTATCCTTTGGCATCCTATCGTATCTCAGTATTTCATTACTCCCGCTAAAAGGCTTCCAATAAGGATCGCTCCCTCCTTGAACAGTGCTCCCAAAGATAAAATTTCATGCGGTCGTGTTTCCATGCTACACAACTAGGTACGTGCTATCTGATAGAAGTTTAGTTTTAGTGCCGCCTCATGGTTTGAGTGGTGTGGGTGTCTGTTCGTGGTTGGATTGCAGTTAAAAGTTGATCCCTAGCATGAACCCTAGACTGCACAATATTCTCTTGTCGACTAAACCAAACCAGACACGATGAGAAGAGGATATCTATGTGTGTGACGTAGTTTGGGCTGCCTTATCTCGTTTGATTGTTGTTACCAAAGTTGGTAGTTTTTTCTTTTTCCAACATATCTATGTATGTTTGTATATATCATATATATCACTATTGTGTTCAGCTATGCTATAGAGTAGACAACTTATTGTCGATTATCGATTTGTCGTTTGGGGTAACATAAATAATCATTTCGATGATTTATATCGGCAAAAACTATCGTAATGTTGTTTAACTTTTTTTGGCAAAAAAGGATTCGAAAGGCAGTCAAAGTTGTTGTAGATTTAAAGAAAAAAGATAATTTACTTAGATAGCAATTTGGGAATTTCTTAATAAAGTTTCTTATATAAATCGTAAACATAAATCCAGATGCCCGGTGCAGTGTAGTTTAGTTAATTATTGAAATTAATGAATATTTTTTGCATGAAGCAGTTATTTAAGGCTTAAAGTGAAATGGACATACGACAATGTTTTTCTCTTTCCGCACCGTTGGGCATTTTAATTTTTCTTTTCTGGTTTGGTTTTGGCAACACTGGTTTTGACAGCTGACGTGTGTTTAGTACCTTGTGTCACTGTCAAACAGCTTCAGTTTGGTTTGCAATTTAACCATGGATCGTCTTACAAATGAACAACGCTTGCAAATTATTGAATTTTACTATCAAAATTCGTGCTCGGTTCGAAATGTTCATCGCGCGCTGCTTCCATTTTATGATCGGCATTCTCGACCTTCTGAGCAGTCTATTCGGAAGATTGTGACCAAATTTCGCACCAAATTTACTTTGTTGGACATTAAACCACCAACACGTTTACGTACTGTGCGTATTGAAGAAAATATTGCGGCCGTATCAGCTAGTGTGACAGAAGACCGCGAAATGTCGATTCGGCGCCGTTCCCAGCAGTTAGGCCTTTGTTACAGCACTACGTGGAAAATTTTGCGGAAGGATTTGGGCGTAAAGCCTTTTAAGATACAGCTGGTGCAAGAACTAAAGCCAGCCGACCTACCACAACGCCGAATTTTTGGCGAATGGGCTCTTGGAAAGCTGGCCGAGGATCCGCTTTTTTATCGAAAAATTGTGTTCAGCGATGAGGCTCATTTTTGGTTGAATGGGTACGTAAATAAGCAAAATTGCCGCATTTGGAGTGAAGATCAGCCAGAAGCATTGCAACAGCTACCAATGCATCCCGAAAAAGCCACTGTTTGGTGCGGTTTATGGGCCGGCGGCATTATTGGGCCATATTTCTTCAAAGATGATGCGAATCGCAGCGTTACTGTCAATGGTGAACGCTACCGAGCGATGATAACAAACTTTTTTTTGCCCGAAATGGAAGTTCTTGACTTGCATGATATGTGGTTTCAACAAGACGGTGCCACATGCCACACAGCACGCGAAACAATGGCGCAATTGCGAGGCGAGTTTGGTGAACAGTTAATTTCACGTTTCGGGCCGGTCAATTGGCCGCCTAGATCGTGCGATTTGACACCATTAGATTATTTTTTGTGGGGGTATGCCAAGGCTAATGTGTATAGGGACAAGCCCGCTTCGATTGACGCACTGGAAGCCAACATCCATGCATTCATTCGTGAGATACCGGCCGATATGTGTGAAAGAGTATGCCAAAATTGGACTCAGCGGATGGGCTACCTGAGACGCAGCCGCGGTCAACATTTGCATGAAATTATCTTTAAACATTAAATTGCAAGGTTCAAACTATCGATTCAAATAAATATTTCATTCATTTTTTCGAATTTTTTGTGTTTTTTTTTTAAAAAAAGTTCTAAAGTTCACCCGGTATCAACTTTTCACAAAGTGACTTACAGTATTGTGCAAAACCTAAGCAACTTTTCCTACTCTCATGTAAAAAGTTGTCTCCCACTTTTAAAAATACTTCCCGGTAAACTGTAAATATATTTATTATCATATTTGCATGTGTCCTCAAAATCACCCAAACAAAGTTTTTAATTTTCATTTATTAACAGTATATAAAAAAAAAATCAAAATCAGTTAAAAAAACAGCTGTGCGAAACCAAAGCAACTCTTTAAATATTTTGTATAATATCCGTTATTTTTTATGACTTCAGCACATCTACGAGGCATCGACTCAATTAAATTCGAAATAATAGCTGCTGGTATGGTGGGAAAACTCCCACTGTATTTTCAATAAATTTATCAACTCCATTTGGTTTTTGCACCGTATTTTTCCAACGCGACGTTTAAGAATCCCGAATAAATTTTCAATCGGATTCAAATCCGGCGACTGTGCAGGCCAATCAAGAACTTCAATCCGATGGTCTGTTAGCCACTCCTTGACCATTTCTGAAGTATGCTTCGGGTCGTTGTCATGTTGGAATACCCAAGAAAGTGGAATATTCCATTCGGCATACGGCAGCATCACATTTTCCAAAATGTCCTTGTAAACAAAACGATCCATTATGCCCCCTATTTCATGAAAAGGACCAACACCATAACCAGAAAAGCATGTCCATATCATAACACTTCCACCCCCATGCTTCAGTGTACTTTTACAGAAGCGTAGATTAAGTCTTTGCTTGGGCGTACGCCTAACGTATTGTATGCCATCAGTGTTCCACAGGTTAAATTTACATTCATCACTGAATAACACACTTTTCCACTTGCCGACTGACCAATTAATATATTTTTTAGCAAAATTCAACCTTTAAAGTGTTTTAAAGAAAAGATTATTTCAATTCAAAAAACAATTTCATCAATAAACCTTGTCTGTACATGCTTCTTCGTAAGCATAGGTTTCTGCAACACTGAATAACTTTTAAGATCAGCTTCAAGAGCCCGTCTACGAACCGTACTGGAGTCAACGTTCAAATATAAAGTCGGCAATATTTCCCGAGAGGAAATAAAGGTATTTGATTTGATTAATCTCGTTATTTTCCTATCCTCCCGAACAGTTGTTTAACACGCGGCCTTCCTCCTACATTATTATTTTCTAAGCTACTGGTAGCTTTATATTTTTTAATTAAACGTGAAACTATAGATTTTATAATTCCGAATATTTTTGCAATTTTTGACTGTGATACACTTTGTTTATATAGGTTAATTATTTTTAATTTGAAGGTTTTATCATATTTAGCGCGCTCCATATTGAAAATGACTGTGAATGACTACCCGATCGCAATCTCTACCCACAATTGAGCAAAATTAACTTTACACATTGCGTCATGGAAAAACCCACTTTAAAAATGCCGTCAAATTTGTGGTAATAACAAGAACTGTTTTAGCAAACTCGAAGTTGCTTAGGTTTTGCACAGCTGTTTTTTGAACTAATTTGGATTTATTTTTTTTATTTACTGTTAATAAATGATAATTAAAAAATTTGTTTGGGTGATTTTGAGGACACATGTAAATATGTAAATAAATATATTTACAGTTTACCGGGAAGTATTTTTAAAAGTGGGAGACAACTTTTTACATGAGAGTAGGAAAAGTTGCTTAGGTTTTGCACAATACTGTACGTGAAAGTTAGAGATATCTGAAGCTAGAGTTACATACATAAAATCTATGGATTTATCCCCAAATTGAGCGTGTAACGTGCAACCAAGGTAAAGTTATCATAGGCGCCTGCCTGGCAAAAACACCTACCCCGATCGGAGCAACAAAGTCGTTTGAACGGAAACCGCCACCTGCAGAAAGCGAGTTGAAATCCTGTAATCCGGAGCAGCGGGCCACCGAAGAACTGTTGCTATAGGCGCCTGCCTGGCGAAAAACACCCAACATCAAATGAAGGACGCCAATCGAGTATGGTAATGCAGATGTTATTAAGTTCGTTGACTATTTGTGTGGAGGGGACATACTGAAGTAGCTTTTCCATAGATATTATAAAAGAGATATATAAAAGAGATAAAGTTTCTGATGTAACCATTTACGGAGTTATTTGCATTAATGTGGGTCGGGGTACGCCAAAGAAGGGGTTTTCCTTAATCCCCAGCAAGGTTGGGAAAAATTGGAAATATGGACCATTTGTCAATCTCATATCCTAAAGTAAATAAATATTAGGTATAAACGGCCCATACAGGACCTAAGGCGTAGCTTTTCCAACCACTGTGTATGATTTGAATCTAATGCAGGGACCTACAGTTTAATGCCGATTCCGAACTGCAATTTTGTTTTTGAGAATCCTACATTTTCAAGAGGTGGGGCTGCGAATAAAAACTTTTAGGTGGTACGGACTGGGATTTGAACCAGCAACTTGTAGTCCAAGGCATTTAACCACTAAGCCACTGCACCCACTATCCTAAAGTATTGAAAATTAAGTCGGTTGTATCTTGTATAATCATTGTTTACCCTAAAGATTCTATGGCTTGAAGCTTTGTTTATCAAACGTCCCAGCAATCTCAAATGCCAATTGCATTTTTTTGCTCGAAAGTTCGTCATTGAATCGCCACCTCCAAGAACAAGGTGCTATTTTAAACGAGAATAGCTGAATATCTGACGAAGTTTTTCTATCTAAAGGACCGTGCAAGTTAAGAGAAAGATTCAATGCTTCAAATCCATAGAGCAGGACCATAGATATGGTGAAAGAGCCGATGTGGACAAATTCCCAAAGTGACATTCTGAAGGATTCGTCGATATTGGGTGTACACTCTTGTTGCCCTGAGGATTGATTATTAACCGATGCATTAGAAAACCCGATGCTCCTATCCCAGTTCTGCCATAACCATATTACGCAAAAGGATTCAGCACAGTAAAAGTACAGTACCTATGACAGAGAGCTTCTGCAGTCTACTCAGTCATAACACATTTCCCTTTCATGCTGAAAGCCAGAAGTTTCGTGATCTATACGGACCAAAAGCCACTGGTCTGTGCATTTAAGAAAAGAAAACCGAAAAGTCGTCACCGAGAAATCTCAGATATCAAACAAATTCCCCGCCCCGATAATGTGACTATCCAGGACCGACGCGATAAGCAAGCCTATGGATATTAACGAATTGGCAGCAGCCCAATCAGATGTAGTCAAATGTAGAATTAAATAATATTTTACTGTTCCAAGCTGCATAACAGATCATCAAAATACAAATGACGGATTAACCACCAGACCTTTTATCCCACAACAAAATCAACGCAAAGTCTTTAACTCATTTCACAGTTTGAGTCATCCGGAGACAAAGGCAATAGAAAGGAAATGAGTAGGCAGATGAGCTTGCAAGAATAGGAGGGCTTCTCAACAGTGGAGAGGTTGCTGACATAAAACCTCCCCATTGCATAATAAAGGGTTCGATTGAGGGAATAACCCTAAGGACTACCAACCTAAGGTCAAGTCTTGAGGGCCACAAGGTGTCAAAATCTCTATGGCCACTTCTCGACTGTAAGAGGTCCAGGAAGTTTATGAAAATCAGAAGGGATAAGCTAAGAATACTAGTAGGAATCCTGACAAGGCATTGCCTCTTGCGAAAACATGCAAAAAGACTCGACCTATCAGATGCAGACATCTGCAGATTTTGTGGCGATCTTCAGGCTGTTGAGGATATACCGCAAATATTGTGTGAATGGGAGGCAATCTCACGTAGTCGGGAAAATTCTTAGGGAAATACATCTTCGAAGCTTTGGAGAAAATAGACCGCACAAACTTCAAAGGCCTTTCTGGCTTTTGTAGCGAAATTGCTGTGTTGGTGATGGTTTTTGCGTCACAAGTCCTATTTTAACCTAAAGGCAACAGCCCTTAAAGGTAACATCTGGCTGTGGAGGATAATTTTTCTCCGATTTGTTTTAGGCACCAGCTAAATTGCTTGCCATAATCCACTTGACGACAATTGCGTGGAGAGATTTTACCGCCAATTGAAAGCAGCTATAGAATGTCACAATAAGAACAAATTTCAAAGAGCACATACAAGCAACTGTGACTGAAATAGAGTACGGAAAAACCATTTGAGTTTTTGTGCCCACGGCTTCTCGTCATGGATCAAGATCATATTTTATCTTCAAAGACTTATCATCAGCATCTCATTTGTTTATCAGCAGAGACTCACTAAGATCCTCATGGCATCAAGCTTTCGAATGAATGACTGTGATTGTGTTGAAGCGAGCAGACAAATACTTCTCCATCAATGTAAAGCAGGCCTTCATGTTTTCAACCGATGACCAGGGCACCAGTGACAGTTATTGTAGACAAGATATATTTAGTTGATACAGTTGAGGGAGCTTGCCCTCTGATACCGAGGTTCCATTCCTCAGTCATACTTGCTCGGCGGATAGGCCGGACCGCTCTCGTTAGCCTTTCCTTATGTTTTTCTCTCAACTTTACGATCCTCATGGCATCAAGCTTTCGAATGAATGACTGTGACTGTGTTGAAGCGAGCAGACAAATACTTCTCCATCAATGTAAAGCAGGCCTTCATGTTTTCAACCGATGACCAGGGCACCAGTGACAGTTATTGTAGACAAGATATATTTAGTTGATACAGTTGAGGGAGCTTGCCCTCTGATACCGAGGTTCCATTCCTCAGTCATACTTGCTCGGCGGATAGGCCGGACCGCTCTCGTCGTCCTATTGTGCCGCGCCTCTTTGTAGGCAAATTGTTGTTCCGCTTGTGATTGGCAGGGTTTCGTGGTGCTGGTCGGGTAAGACTCGCTTGATATCAATTTCAACGTTTCTGCGTGCCATCTTTGCTTGGTCTTTAAACTTGATGCTGGCTGAAAAGGATTTCTTGAGTGAAAGAAGCTTCCTAAGATTACAACCATTCCACGGAAAAACTCAAAAAGGCTCCTACTGATTAAAACAGTATGTTTGGGTTTGATCGCTCCGCGTGAGATTTAGGAATCATAAAGAAATGTATCTTAATAGCTGCATTATGTAACTAACTTTACTTTCTAAACCGATAATCTTATATTTTACTTTTCGTCGAGAGGGAAGAAGGAACGATTTGCCTTCGATTGCATCCCTTTAGCAAAGTAGATTTTAAAAAAATTCCAATTTAAAATGCAACTTTACTTACAAAATGTAAAAATAGGAAGGTATTTCATACTATTCCATTTCCCATTCGGATTATCGTTTCCACAAATTTAAAAGGCCCGCTCCTCATTATATACCTATAAAATAAATTCACGGCGATATGCATACATATGTGAATACAAATTAACCTTAAACCAAGAGTTACTCTCTATTTCTGATGATGGACAGCGCGCGGAAGAGATCGAAAATTTGCTGCTGCTGAAACTTAATTAAAAACTATATATGAACTCTCCGCAATCAAATTCATTACGAACACGCACATCACATTTTCATTGTAACAGCTTCCAGCTTTTGCACATCACATATCACTCTGACACGCACGGTTCAGCTGCAACAAAGTTGTTTGCAGTAGCAACAGGATTCCCCCCACTTGCCATCCTTATTTCATCAGACTCTCTTTTGCCCAGAAACGACACGGGTCAGTATATTAATTTAAATCCTCTCTCCTGCTGCCAATAACATGCCACCCCAATTAACTTTTGGATCTATCCCTATATCAACCTCGATGCTATGTAGTATGAGGTAATAGGGAATGGCAACGGCAACGGGAACGGCAACCATCACCCTATCTGTTCATTAAAGCTTATTCATCAAGTTTTGAATTGAAAATCAGAGTGCGTCAACAGTATGTGGGGATTGGGAGGGGGATGGATGCTTGTTGTTGGCATTTGCAGCAATAAGAGACAGTGGGTGGGTGCGAGAGAAGAACATGTTGTGTGTGAACCGTTCACAGGATAATAAAAAGCATACATATACTCAATTTTCGTCAGTTGAACTGTATACTATATATGGAAGGATACTGTTGTAGCAGGCCATACATCGTACAGAGGGTGCATGAAGCAAGCAGCATTTGTTCAATTTAACCGCAACGAAGGCAACCCTTGGGTGAAAAACTGTCACCGCTGCTAGTGACGCCGCACCAAATGGACGGTATAGTGTTGGTGGCTACAAATGTTGGTACATGAGGTTTTTTTTTTGTACCAAGGACACTGAGCTGTATTTTGTCGGGCGGATGATGTCCGTGAGGCTTGGGAAAGACTCAGTTTTTTGGTGGGACAGTATGGCTTGAAAGATGTGATAAGATTGTTGCGGCGGAAATGAACTCTTTTGTAGTTTTTAGCAAAGTAAGGATTCTTATGTTGCTAAATAAAGCGTGGTTTGATTTCCTTGGTTTAACTTGGCAGTTAAAAAACCAGAAACGAGGCCTTAGTGAAAGATAAAAGGTGAAGAAAGATTTTCAAAAATCGAAGACACAATATTAAATAACATGCCTTAAACTACCCTTAAACTAAATTCAGAATACTCTAAAGCGATCTTTCTATCTAACTGGCAAAATACTTTTCTATGTTTGATTGATATAGGTAGCTCTTTGCTATGAGCCACCAACGAGCTAAATGTTTTCGACCAGCGCACCTTCACGCATTTTAATAAAGTCTTGCCTATGTTTTCAGAAGCTGCTATTATATCCTCCAAATTAGGAAAGGATCCATTTCAAAGAGACTTTCGTTGGGCGCCAATAAGTGTCGACACGTCAAAATAGTAGTTTCTATCCAAGGGTGCTGACTGCCTATGAATAGATTCAGACGGCAGGCAGAATTTGCCCTGAACTACATTCATCTTTTGATAGAGGCTTACTACTGGGCGCAATCAAATCCCTTTGAATAGTAAAATGTGATTTTTTAAGGCTATTTCTTTTAAAAATCAAATAAAACACTCAAATTTGCATCAAATATTCAAAATTTTTATTGTAATCGAAAAATAGGCTTTTGCCATTTACGTTTTAAAGACAACTTCATGTAAATGTTGTCCGCGGCTCCGTTTCAAATGGTCCATTCGGAAGGTCATTTTTCGCGTCACTTTTTCGAGCATTTCGGCCTGTATTCCACGAATTACGCGTGTTATGTTATCCTGTAAGGCTTCAATTGTATTCGGCTTGTCCACATAGACTAACGACTTTACATAGCCCCAAAAGAAATAATCAAGAGGTGTTAAATCGTATGATCTTGGCGACCAACTCACAGGGCAATAGGGCTATTCGAGAGATAAGCCAAATTCATCCTTCAATATTTCCATTGTTTCACGAGCTGTGTGGCATGTGGCACCGTCTTGATGTCAACATGTCAACCAAGTTCAAAGTCGCGTATCACGGCTCGATATCGTTCGCCGTTGACGGTAACGTTTCTTCCACGCTCGTCTTTGAAGAAAAATGAACCGATGATACCACCAGGCCATAAGTCGTTTTTTTCGTGATGCATGGGTAATTCTTGTTGGCATGTAGCTGTTCATCACTCCAGATGCGACGGTTTTGCTTATTTACGTATCCGTTGAGCCAGAAATGAGCCTCATCGCTGAACACAATTTTTCGATACAACAGCGGATTTTTAAATTTTTCAGAGAGTACGAATTTTGATAATAAATTTCACTAATTTGCAATCGTTGCTAAAACTTTTCACTTTGACAGATGACGTTTGAAAGCGAAGAAGATCGTCTAAAGAGAAGTACTTTTTACACTTTTGTTTTTGTTTTCATCAGTCCGCATCAACATAGTGCTTAGTTCAATGATTGTAAAGGAGGGTCCGCGTTCGGCGCCAAATTAGCTGCTAGCATATTCCACTCAATTCATGTAAAATTAGAGTTCTCTCATTGAGCCCCAATTCCAAAGCATTCCTCTGTATTATCTTTCTAACTTTCAATGCTCGTTCACAACTTTCTATTCATGTGTCCTACCCTTCCAAACACATCGTCGTCGTCCCCTCTCAAAACATCACCTCGCTCTCTGTGCAATGAATTAAGTTGACTTTATCAACCGCACCGCCGACGATGACGACAACCGTGTTGCGCTTCTGTATATTCAGAAGCAAAGGAAGTTTTCCACCGCACACACAAAAAAAAATAGAAACAAAAATCTCCACCTTCATAAGTTGGTTGGGGTACAGATAACGCAAATACCATACCATCATACCATACATATCCTTTCCGCTTGTGTATACGTATGATTCTCTATTTCTATGCAAATTGCTTTCCGAAATGATTTTGCAATTTAATACCAAATAAAGCAGTGCAAACCCAAATCAAAAAGGACGAACGCAAAAAAAACTTCAAAACACACCAAAAACTTTATTCTTTTTGACAGGAGCGGTTTTGTATCCATGAGATGAGCTTGTCGCACGGTACAAATATTTACAAAGTTCTCAAACAACACACTCTGAGAACTGAGAAAGTGTGTTTGGGTGGTGGGAAGACATATTTTTTTTTTCGTTGAGTCCTTTCGTTTTTCACTGCTTTCGCAATCATTTTTTTACACTTTCACTTCACTGAAATTCAACTGTGGTGGGTGCGAGTTAACTCATCTCAACTCTCGCTTAGCTCATTTAATTTCTGTTCGAGGAGCTAATTGCGTTAGGTGTAGGAAAGTTTGACAGATTTTTACCAACCGACCAAAGTTGATTTTTTGTTTGTCTATCGAGGTGACGAGAAAACGACGCCGAATTAAAATAAATTGTGTCACTTTATTCATGGGCAAATAGTAATTAGAATTGGAATTGTGATGGTGTTGTCCCTGTGGGCGGGTAAGTGTATGAGTGTTGACAATGAAATCTAAGTGATAGAAATGTGCAAATGGAAGTCTGAAGTATACTAGAATGGAGGTCCCATTTTTTTTAAAATTTCATTTAAACGGATTTATTTGGATCCTTGGTAACGTCAAGGAATAAAAAATCATGGAAATTACGAAATTTGAATTATATAATATATACGTATCTACATATTTATCCTTTTTTTGGTTGCGTCTGTATTGGCGTGTGGGCGAAAGGATATAATTTGGTTATACAAATAGACTTTTGTTGCGAAGTGAAAATAAATCGCTTGACTTTGGAGGAGTGTTAAAGATGGAAGGATAAAAAATCCTGGGCGATGGTATGACTGCGCAGCTGGAGATGAGTAAGAAGTATTGAAATCTTACTTTGGATGACTCCAACTCCGACTTAGGGACGTATGTCCCTAAAGCGGGAGTGTTAGCTACAAAAAGTTAGTAAAAATATTGCACACAACTAGGACTCCAACTGTTTTTGGTTCTGTCACAAGTTAAGTAGGTTTTGAGGGTTATAAGTAAGTAGTGAGCAAAAATCAACCAGAAGCCAAAAATAAACATTGTAGACTTTCGACTTATCTAGTTCAATTTGTTAATAAATCATTAAAAGGCTGACAGAGGCATTACAGCTGAGTGAGCAAAGCCTTCTAAGAATCGTACTCCCATGGCTTTGTTCGTTCGTATTTTTCTAGTCCCGGCTGATTAAGCAGAAGGCAGAAGACCTTGTAGACATGTTTGCAATGATCATACCCCAATGTGCAGATGCATTTGGCTTAAGTCAAATAACGCAGGCTCCTTGATCTTTTGTTATCAATGAGATACCACAGACCAAAGGTTATGGCACACAATATCGGCATTGTTCTAGCTGCGTTAAATAGAACTTCTCCATGTTTGCGGCTTATTCAAGTCTCTAAAGAAGAGATAAGTCCAGTCCTGTCTGAAAAAAAGACTCCAGCGTTGCTGCCACTCGATCAAACTTGAAAATCGTACTCTACTACTTCGGGCTCTAGTAAACCGCAGAAAATCCTTCCCTCGTTTCTGCTGTCTAAAAAAATTGTTTGCACTTCTTCCGCCAGTATGTCAATGAGTAACGTTCCTTCATTATGCGGAAAGCGCTACTCACTCTTTCATAACTCCGGCCAAAATATTGATCCACAAAGGACTATAGTTGTGACTACTTTATCTAGGAGTAGTCTTCGGCTGTATCTTGACCCTCCTGTATTCGGCATAATTCGGGCAACAGCAAAAACAGACAGAGACGAATTGTTGCTTACATACTCCAAAAGTTTTTTAAAGTAGATCTTGAGTCAATCATAACGCCAAGATATGTGGTAGCTGGTTTGGATAATACCAAATGCCCGTACACTGTAAGCGTGATGGTTGCGGTAATTAATAATGCTTCCATTTTGTGTTTTGATGCAAGCGTGTAACCGACTGATGTTAGCCACCGTCGAACAACTGAGATGGTTTCGTTGCTAATTTGAACAACCTCTTCTAATCGATCTGCAGCCACAACTATGGCGATGTCGTCCGCAAATCACACGATTTTTTCTTCGGCTGGTATTTCAGGACAATAGGTTCCATAGTCTTCCGTCTATGGCACATTTCGCTGTGTTAAGCACTTCCTTAATGACATTAACAGTCGAGCGTGCCTTTCGAAATCCATATGATGTGTTGATAGTCCACCTGCTTCGAAGTTGTTACTGATGATGCGCTCCAGTACTTTTCCTGCTGTGTCCAAAATACAGAGCGGGAGGTAGGCTTATGGATCCTCTGCAGGTTTGCCCCCTTTAAGCAGTAGCACAACCAAATTTTACCAAATTTTATCGGCATATGAAGGCCAGCACTTCTCTGGCAGCCAATACTTATTCTAGATCAGAGCCGAATCTGGTCAGTAGCACTGGTTGGTAATCAAGGCTTCAGCTTCTCTTATCTTTCATCGCTGAGAGAATTCCAGCCCTGTCTATTAGGCATCATCTGGGTTTCCCGTAAGCGGTAAGTGACATACTAATAGAAGTCAAGCATTTCCGATAGTCCGAAAGTACAACCCTTCCAACAGTTGTTATCTCTGAGTCTGAAAGCAACCTTGGCTGTCATGCCCTTCATGAAGAGTTATTGGGTATCAGCTTCAGTTCAAACTCAGTTTAAACTCAGTTGGAGGGTGGATTTTAATAAATCCGTTACCTATCCCCAGACACCCAATTCTTTATACACTGAATGAAGGTACAACCACCACCACCAAGCAATTCAACTATAAGAAAGAACGGTACAAGGGAACAATTGTTGTTTGCAATTAAAATGCTCATATTTAACTTAGAGACAGTTTCGATGCGACTCCTTTTTGAATGAAAAGGATGAGCACAAATGTCGAAGTTGACGATTCTGTACAGATTAGATTAACTGAGTTATAAGAGATTTTGATACGGAATAAATTGTTGATCGTGATGTTTTGCAGAAGAATAGAAAAGTTTCTCTTGATGGTGTAGCACAATTAAAGTTTCTGGTTGCGGGTGTTCCGTTTTCTTTAGTCGGGACTTTAGACACAATTTTCAATATATATTTTGTTCCGCTTGGGGTAAATTCTTTTTATCAGATTCCCACATATTTCTCATAAAGAAGTCCTTTATCGTACGCGCCTTCTTGCCAAAAAGCGCCTACCCTGAGCGGAGTGGAAATTAAAATTCCGAAAAAATTAGTCGACTCGAGCCGATTCGATGCGATACAGAAGCTCATTCAACTTTTTTCAGGACCTATGGATGGACAACCGCTGCCATCTATTGCAACAGAAATATAATAAGCTTGCAAAGATTTTAGGTAGCTATCTGAAACGAAATACATTTAAGGTAGTTATTGATTCAATTGAAGACCTTTGGCCAAATCTCGAGCTGGCCTTACATTCTGACGGACAGTGAAATACAGGGACTCGTTTCTTAACCGTACAATACGAATATGGAATGCTCTACCATGCTCTGTCTTTCCTTCACATTATAATTTACAAACATTTAAACCCAACGTGCATCGGTATCTTCCTATCAACTCTTGCAAGAGAAAATTTGTTTGTTTCTTTTTACCAATTCTCGAGTGGTGTTAATGTAGTTAAGCACTCAATATTTCAGTCCGATTTTCTATTCTTTTTCGCGAACCCTAGAGATATAATTTTTTGTTGAAAAACTTGTTCAAAGTTTCGTCCTTGATTGGAGTGTTTTTGGGAAGAAAAGTTAAGATTTTAATGAGAAAGTGCAATTGCCTCAGTAGCAGATCAATAACAACTCCTTCAAAGGGTACTTCAAGATCCTGCTTTGCCCATAGATCCTGTGATTGGGACCACACATTTCTCACATCAACTGCTAAATCTTCTTTTAACATTCAATAGAGTCAATATATGAGTTTTGCGATCCATAGTTTCCAAGGCGTTTCACCCAGATGTGGTGGTTTAGGATCATCAGTGGATTGCCACATACACTTCTACTCCATACCAACTTTTTTTCTCGGTTCCTTGCCGAGTATTTCAAACTTCACACTTGAAGTGCGAATTATGACCGCCCACAAAATCTTCACTTCGAAGACAATTACTGTGGAGCGTTTGCCCAGGGTCTGGCTATAGAGTCTTTGTTTGGCCGAAGTGCCCTCTTCTTGTCTTCGATATTCCGATAGATCAAACTTTTAGTTAAGTTTTCTTTTGAACTCCATGTCTCGCGTTTGATTTAGATCACCCAGCCTGCATCATTTGAGTGCTTTTTAGTATGATTTATAAGGCGATTAAAAGACTCTACCTTTTTCTGCCTATTTCGTGATAATAAAGATCCGAAACGCCACGCAAAACTCAGAATTAATTTGCGCCGATGAAATAAATCAATTAACTCAATCCCTGTGCACATCAGGAAAAATAATTACCCGACCTTAATGCTTCTATCTCTCTCTGTCACTGCTTCGCCAATCTAAACAATCTTAATTACCCGCCATAAATTTCATCATCGACTTTGCCTGTGCAAATTTTCCTAAGCCAATTCTTCCACCTTTAAACATGTGCCATCGTGCACCGCAGAGACATCGAACCGAGAAAGAAAAAAAAAACACTTTCCATTCTTTTCACTATCCTTGCGACAGTTAAAAGCGGAAGCTCAAGAAGACATAAAATACAGTGGCAACCTGGAGACAACTAACAAAACCAAAAAAAAAAAACAGTCAGCAACCTGGCAAAGTAAACCTCCACAAGTCACAGAACATAACCACAACAACAATGTATGTTGAGCATCTGTTATGTCCTGGCAGCGTTTTCTCTCTCCCAAACCATTAAAGGACAATAAGCCAATTTGTCTTCATAAATGTTGTAATTTAAAGAAAAATATTGCACATAGACCGCCCACCACCACCACCACCAGCAACACGAACCAGCAGAAACAGCGGTGCGGCCATTGAAGACCATCACCGCAGCAGCAGCAGCAGCAGAGCACCGAACGCTGCCGAAGCTGTCTTTTCCACAGAATGGCAAAGCATCACATGAACATGAACAAGGATCGTGGGTGTGGCTATGTGTGTGTGCTTTGTTTGTGTCCCTTAGGATTGAGAAGAAATGAAAAAGTTTTTTTTTTCCAAAAGAAAACTAGCAGAAAAAAAGTCCCTTACGGGGCAAGGACATGTGCCAAATTGAATGCACAGCATCAAGTCGCGAGCATGAAAAGACACTCTAGGTACATAGCTGGTATGCGCTGCATGAGCAAAGTAGGGCCGGGCCAGAGCAGGGAGCAGCGACAAGACAAGACAAATAATGAATGGCCAAAACGAGAGAAAATGTGAATAAATGAACGAGGCACTTAAAAGCAAACAAACTTCACTCATTCACAAGGTAAACAACAGGACCAAAAGTGAAATTGTTATAGAAAGATGCAAGCAAGGCAAAGGCTGCCATTGGGTATTTTCGAAATGGCATGGTGGATAAACGTAACTATGTAGGTATGTTGTTTGTCCGAAAAAAAAGAAACAAAATGACATCGGTGTCGTCCTTTTGGACATTTTATTCGCCACTTTTAACAAGCTCACGTGCTACACCTTAAGTTTTCACTGTTATCTATGATATTTTTATGGCAGCTTAAGTTGCAAGGTGAGTCGTCCTACAATCCTATGCTGGTGAGATTGCGAAAAGATGGAACAGGGGTGAAAAAAAAACCTACACCAAGCAAGGATCATCGCAAAATAACCGACAAAATAACTTAGAGGAGAGCGTACTACACATCCTTGTACAAATATGAGAGGATATCCTTTATCTGCATGGCAAATTTTGATGATATTTTCTTGCATAGCACGAAGCGGGTATTCCAATCTCTCTCTCTCTCTCTCTCTCTCTGTGTGTGGGTGGGCGGAAAATATTTAAAAGAAGACAACTCAAACATAAATTTTATTTTATGGAAATTTATTCAATGTAGGTAGTGCTGTAGTCATACCTGCTGCATCTGGGGTATATCCTTGGCCACATATTCTCCTCCCCATCCGTTGGCATTGTTTTTTTTTTCCTCTTTCTCTATGTTTCGTGTCCCGAGAGACGTTGCATCGCGGCGCTAGATATTTGATTACATTCTCTATGGTTGTATGGATTCATAAAACAACAAACTAACTACTAAAAGGAGGAGGACAACAACAAAACAACAACAAATAAGGACGTAACAATACATGCCAAAAAAAAAAAACACAAACTCAGATAAAAATATCTTTTAGCAAGTTTTAGAAGTTGCCACCGCTATGCAGTGGTAATACACCTACTCGCTGTATTGATGGTGTTGTTGTTTTTTGTTGATGTAGTATAGGTACCTACCTAAGACTACCATTAACGGTTTGTTATGGTTGAAATGACCCTTTGGCCATATTACATTGTACTTTGTTGAGTTTATTTTCGGTACTGCTGTGTAGTGTTTTTCGATAATTTACATCTATGGCAATGATAAACATGTTTTTCAGGTTAATTACCAAATATTTTGCTCTAACTTTTGTCTTATGGAGTTCCGATGGGTGTATGTGGACTATTCGTGTGGATGAACTATTTATTACCAGCTAATAGATGGAGAAGACTAGAAAACACTGCACACTAAAAGGCGAAGAATTTTTATTTGGAATATGCTAAACTATCTTCGTAGCAAGCAACGAAATGAAGGAGCCACAAATATGTGGGATTCTCTGAAGAGACCTCGTTGAATCGCTACCATGAGCTTCAAAGCGACACCACCAACATGGAAGTGAAAAATTGTGGTGGACAGAGGAAGCAAAGGTGGTGAAAAGTTTTAAAAAACGGAATTTAAAACTTGGTCCAAGCGCCGCTCTCATAATATATACTATTAGCCTCGTCTTAATTTGGAGTACAAACCATGCAAAAGCCTCGCGAAGAAGAAGTGCGCCCATAATCAAGCAAAGTATATGAAGACTCTCTATCGTGGGCTGGAAGAAATATCTTCTTCGTCAGCTGCTATGAACCAGGCTTACCAGGAGGTATGACAAAATAGGGGCCAACCATCTTTAGTATAGCTAGGCGCAGTGAACTTGAACTGCTCAAGAATTTCATTCGCCAATGTTCGTTAATAATGTTCAAAGCTAACTTGTGAAGGACTTTTAAACGAATTGTTTCCACGGCTAAACTTTCCAAGAGCCCCTAACTAACAAGCACAGGTGAGTAATTATACAGATAGTCGACTCAGCATACCTCTGTCCCTTTGAACCCGCAAAAAATTTTTAAAAATGGAGAAAAAATCCTCTCTCAAATGTTCCATCTGTCAATACGTGTGAGCCATCCAAATAAAGTATGGAGGGGTTGATGTGTCAAAAATATGTCATTAGCGCGGGCAGTTTTGCAAGAATTCCAAATGGCAACAAAAAACAGCTGATTATAGCGGATGTGTTGGAGAAGTGCTGCGAAGGATTGAGTTGACGTGGTTCAAGTTTAATAGATATTTTAATTAAAATGTTTATAAAAAAAATAGTTAGGTAGATATATAATAAATAATGAAGTTGTTGCAATTAAATGCGAATATTTTTTGTGTTTATAAGAAATAGTTCTAAATTTTGTATATGGCTTAAAATAAACATACTTGGGTTGTTATAACGGGTGATCCAAGTAGAGATACTTTTTTCAATAGCCTTTTTTGACAGATCACGTGTGAGTCGTGTCATGCTGTCATGTTATTTTTGTTTAGTATTGTTTGGCATTTCATAATGGAAAGACTTACGCGTGAACAACGTTTACAAATTGTTCAACTTTATTATGAAAATTCACGTTCTGTGAGGAATGTGTTTCGTGCACTTCGCTCAACTTATGGTCAACATAATCGGCCTACTGAGCGTACTATTCGCAACACCATCACCCATTTTGAGACCGAGCATTCACTATTGGATAATATTCGACCGAATAGACCACGTCCAGCACGCTGTGAAGAAAATATAGCGGCCGTAGCTGAGAGTGTCGATTCGGCGCCGTTCGCAGCAACTCGGACTGACGTATGGAACGACTTGGAGCATTTTACGTCAAGATCTTAAATTGAAAGCGTACAAAATACAGCTTGTGCAACAACTGAAGCCGCTCGACCTTCCCAAGCGACATCGCTTCGCTCTATGGGCTCTTGAAAAGTTCGAAGAAGATCCGACGTTTTCGAGGCAAATTTTGTTTAGCGATGAGGCCCATTTCTGGCTCAATGGGTATGTAAACAAACAAAATTGCCGCATTTGGGACGAAGAGCAGCCTGAAGAGATTGAAGAACTGCCACTTCATCCAGAAAAAACAACGGTTTGGTGTGGTTTGTGGGCCACTTCCCACACATCGCATCAATCAATGGACTTATTGAGAGAACATTTCGGTGAGCACATAATTTCACGTTTTGGGCCGGTCAATTGGCCACCAAGATCGTGTGATATCACACCGTTAGACTTTTTCCTGTGGGGATATGTAAAGTCAAAAGCTTATGCCGACAAACCCGCTTCGATTCAGGCCTTGGAGGAAAACATCACACGCGTGTCATTCGCCAGATACCAGTCGAAATGCTCGAACGAGTGATCGAAAATTAGACTCAACGGATGGACCATCTGCGACGTAGCAACGGCCAACATTTGATAGACATAATCTTCAAAAAATAAATGCCAAAGAATGTTCTTTCAAATGAACATTAAACATTCTCCATTAAATTTGAATTTTCTGTGCTTTTTTTCTTTAAGAAAGTAGGGAACCTCGAAATGGATCACCTTTTATTTATTACATTTTTGGTTAATAAAGTCAGATGAAATCTATATATTATTTTATTATTGCATGAATATTACTATATTAGTAATGTTTGGGTGTAAAATATTTATAGTTAATAGTTTTGGATTAGTTTTTCATGTAACTATATTAAATTCTTTGGTTGTTTTATTATGTTTTTTATTAAAAATATGAAAGTTTAATATATTTACATATCTACATATTCGGAGATGAGAGCGAGCGAATTGACAAACTGCGACAAAATAACTTTAAATGCATTTTTAAACACAAAATGTAGACTTGACTATTCCAATTCCAGGTTAACAACGTTATTAAATTTATTTCATCATGTTTAACAAATTTATTAACGTTATTATCTTTGAATTGGAATAGTGAATAGCGGTGAATAAAATAGCAGTGAATTTATGAAATACTAAGTTAAATTATTGAAATGGTCAGTTAACTGATCACGCGTTACTCATTAAATTCATTCATTGAGCTTTTATTTATTTTACCTACAATTTTAGTAATTTTACAGAATATTTCATTAATTCACTGCTGAAATATTTATTAAACCTTCCGCTTAAAAATTATTTGATTTTAAATATTTTACTCGACAATCGACAAGTCAACCACCAAAATTATTTTATTATTACTGACAATTTAAAACTGCTAGATTAATTTAACTACTGGCAAACAAATTATGATAACCCTTATTTTATGTTTAACTTGCGCAACTGCCAAAATGTTTACGAAACTGCTTAAAAATGTTTACACAAAAAATATGCTTGTTTGGTAAAACTATTATTTTAGTTTACATAATAATTAAAAACATTCACCAATATTTTATTCTATTGCAAATTCATTATAAATTGTCGCATGTTATTACGATGTTATTGGACACAGCCCAGTTTCGACTTTTAATATGTCAACATGAGATCTTTTCCAAAATGGATTCTTAGGCGCAGAACTGCTATTGTGTGCGTGAGCTGGCTCAATTTGATTTGCATGTAAAACATATACGAACACAGTACTGCGCCTTTTTGAAGCAAATAAAAAACGATAGGCGGAAGAGCCAAAGAGAAGTAACTGACATTAGAAGAAGTAACTGACATTACAGTCGAAGAAGTTGGAAACGCAGTCAAATACTCTAAAAAGCGGAAAACAGTTGGGTCGGACGAGCTACCCTCTGAGTTTTGAAAGAAGATGGTCTAGATGACTTATTATCTCCAAACTCAAGAAAGGCGATCCAATGCCAAATCAATAGAGGGAAAGTTATCTTCTTACTTTGCACAAAGAAAAGCGAAATACGCGAAACTGCAACAATTACCGTTCTATCAAACTGGTGTCTCAAGAAGATCGTCAAGCGGCCGATTGCTACAAATAATACGGCTTTATGATGACCAGTGCGATCCAAAGTAGAAGTATCATAATGGAAAAACATATTGCTTCCTTAAAGGATTTGCAAATGGTATTGGTTGTTGCTGAAAAAGAGTTCGATAGACAACCTAGCTATATGGCCTGTGCTAAGACTACGTGGTGTTCCTAAAACCCACGTGCAGATGATCATAGACATGTACCTACGATGGAGCGAAGATAAAGGTAAGATGGAGTCGCCAAAGAGTTCCCAAGCAAAGAATGGGTTTACCAAGGAAACGTGTTAGGTCCTGAATGAAATGTGACGGATCAGAAAGCACATCGGTTATTCTGACAATGGAGCCATCATAAGCGACCATCAAACTTCCATGCAACGAGCTTTTGATGTGTGGGTGGATGTTTTCGAGGCCGAATGGATATCGTATTAGCTGAAGAAAGACTAAGTATCTGTACTGTACCCATTCTCGTATTCTCCCCAAGTATGAAAAGATGAACTAAAAGCATTGGCTTATAATTCTTGGGCCTGCCGTCGTATGTATGGAAAAATCTGGACTCACTGGATCTATCCAGCAATGATCAGGACCGTCATAACTTACACCTTTATAAAATGGTAGAAGAAAACGACACAAAAGACCGCCATCGTCAAACTAAACAAGGTACAACGTCTTGCTTGTATCGAGAACTACGGAGCCATGGAGCATGTCCAAGGGTGGCTGTAGAAGCTTTAATAGGACTAACACCCCTCCACCCCTCCTTTTTTAGCTCAGCAAAATTTGTTTCAAATAAAGGAGAAAACTACTAGTACTTACACCGCGAGCTGATGGAACTGCTCTCAGAACTTCCCGAACTTGACATGATCTGCGCTGTCACAGGATTTTCCACGGAAATCACAAGCAGAGAAGCATAAGTTACCAATAACCCACCAATCTACCTAAACGGCCTAAAGGATGGCTCAAAAATGGACTATGGTATGGGAGCAAATTTGCCTATGGGCGAAAGTCCAAGTGTATTCCAGGCAGCTCCATGCTATTAAAGAACGCACAAACCTAATATACAAGTAAGAAATCAAAGGAGCTAACATCCCTATATTCACGGACCTCCCCCATCATTGACTCAAAATCAGTATTGCACTATTTTGACACGCTCCAAAAATTAGGTGTCAAAATCAATCACAAAGTGTTTTGGGATCCTTGACACGATGGAATTGAAGGAAATGAAAAAGTCAACGAACTTCCCACTAAAGGTTGGGAAACTCCTCTTACCCGAACCATTCTGCGCAATAAACAAATCAGGGACAAATTCGGTACAGACCAAACATGTTACCAAGCCTTTCAAAAACGTTGCCAATACATTTCTAGAAGTCTGAAGCGATACGGTAGCCTCGTTACCTTATATTTTTGTATATTGTATAAGAATAAGAAGTTCCAAAATCCGAGGCCGCCTTCGAGTCAAAGAACCCATCTCGAAAAGATCAGAGCTCGACTGGCCCTGTAGGTATTTCCATGTTCAAAGAAGGAACCTTACGAACCCCATCGAAAGGAAAATGCCGATCAACGTTTCTATACAAGCGCGAAAAAGAGGTGGGCCTACAAGCGCCTGGATCACCTAAATACAGCAACACCAGCATTTGATTGGCCTCAGTGTCAAAATGATACGAAACCGGGAGGCCTGCTGATATTTTTTGATGTCAAACTGGCAAAACCCACAAGTCGTCGATGAAAGAAAAAAAAGGACATAAAGATGGCGATAAAAACTGTTGGTTTCAAAAATACTATAGCTCCGTTAGTAAACAAACGCTTTTTTGAGATTTCGAAATAATTTTGACGTGAAAAAAGTTGGTAACCATAGTTACCATAGTCGTTTTCGACCCTCATACTTTTTCTTTAAGAAAATAAATTCAAAAATGGACACTTCTTGAGAATATGTTGCAGTTGTGGTGAGAATTTATTGAAAAATTCAAAATGTTTTGTAGTGGTGAAACAAATTTAGGCCGCTTGACTAGGTACGTTGGAATCTTCGCATCCGATATCGGTCATTCGAAGTGGATGAGCAATAGATAGCGTTGATTGAAGCGAAAGTGAACATTTTGCTTGATCTGATCATATAAACGATAAATGCAGAAATATCAACGATAATGGCAAACACGCACAGTGAAATATAGCCGGAAAGCATTATATCGGCATTGTCCTTGGATGATTTCAGGCATCTTCGTCGGCTCAGGTCCAACAGTAGTTCTTTTATTGCAAAGTTCCAAAAAGTTTGGGTTGTATACTTATTTTGTTCTTAGCGTGGCAACCATAGTCAATTTCTTTTGGAGTAATTTCTTACCCAATTCGTATGACAAAAAATAGTTGTCCATGGTGACGATATGACCTTTCAATCGTTCAACTAAATCTAACAGCACGCGTTCACCTTGGTTCCGCTCAACTGCAGCCCAATTTTTTTTCGAAGATAACGTTGAATCCAAATTTACGAAGTGTCGACACAAGTACAATCCCAAAATTTCAAGTCGTATTTCTCTGGTTTGCTGTGCATGTATTGACTTAATGCGACCGTGGAAACCGATTATTTGCTCATAAACTGTGTCGCATGAGGATGGATTGTAGAATAAAGGAATGAATTCAACCCATTTGTCCCATAAGTTACAAATTGTACCAAGTTAGCCGATATATTGGTCGACCGAAATTTGCACCAAACAAATCTTCGATTCGATCTGGCTTCAATCGGAGCGTTTTTAGATACCAAAAGCGGAGCTGTATCCACTGGATTCACTTACATTTCACACTCCATCAAAAGCAGTTTTGAGTTCTGGCTCTTTTTTTTATCACTTGACGTACGACTTGACATGTTGTCAAAATAAACTTCTTTCGTTGATTGAAATAGAACAGATAACGATTTTACTTCCGTGTGCAATGAAATCACAAAGGAATGCGAAAGAATATCACCAGTCGAAAACGACCAAATATGTTAGAACAACCCAATTTCGATGGATTGGGGTCCAATTTAGAAATTCACAAAAACACAGCCAATTATTAATAGTCATTTTTAAAATATTTAAGTTTAGCCATTTACGTTTTAAAGACAACTTCATGTAAATGTTTTTCCGCGGCCCGGTGATGCCACCAGCCCAATAACCACAGAAAACAGCGGATTTTGCACATTTTTCACAGAGCACGAATTTTGATAATAAATTTCAATAATTTGCAATCTCTGCCACGATTAAATGCAGGGCTGTCGTTTCAAGACAAAAAGCAGCAGCACTACCAGTCGACAAAAAGCAATACAGAGCAGTACACATAGCGCATACGATACAGCTATGTATGAAGCTACTGATCAACGTTAAAATTAAAACACTTAACACACTTATGCAAATTGTTTATACTCTATATTTTATTAAAAAAAAAATTATAAGACAATTCAATTGCACAAAGTAGTTAAAAAACTAAAAAGTAAAAATAATAAAGTAGTAAAAGTGGAAGTTGTGATATAAGTCTTTTTGTATAAGTCTTTTTGTACATTTTGAAAATATTTGATAATTAATATCATATTTGGCTTGTCAACGCCATAACTTAATACGTATTAGATAAAAAATAGATAACACTTTTTACAAAAAAGAAAAAATACCAATGCAAAAAAAAAATATTTCAAAATTCATTAAAAATAATTAATTACCTAAAGAAGTTACGTTTTACGATATTTTTTTAATAAATTTGGTGAAGGCTTAAATTCGTAGCTTTTGTAGTTATCGAGCATTGATTTGGCGCAAAGGATGCCACTTACTGTTGATACATTTAAACAGTTCCTAGTTTTTGTCTTAATTAGATTAAGATCGGAAAAAACTCTTTCGCAAGTGGCACTACTATGAGGGAGGGCAATTAATGATCCGATGAAAGTTTTTAAAGACGGGAAGCGTTCTGCTCCCATAGCATTTTTAAGGAGGAACACTTCACTCCAAAAACTTTCGAGGTCTGTAGATACAGAAACATTTGTTAAATTCAAAAGAGCCTTCCATTCACTATCAAGCTCTTCAATATTAACATCTCTAATAAGATTGGGAAATAAGGAGATTAATTCAATTAAATTTTCCCCAAGATTTGTTGGATTAATAGCTGCTACTTCCAACAAAATTTTGTCGTTAAGGTCAAACCTTTTCGTTATTGCGCTGCAAAGTGTTTTATAGTAATTGAGACAATTACTTTTAATTTCATTTATTTTCGCTGATGGAATGTTTTCAGATTTTATTAAAAGTTCCGCCCTAGGGCCAATATATACGTTTGATAAATCAACGTATAACTTATCATTTAAAAAGTTTAAATTGCAAAAATCTGTTAAAAAATCACGCTTGATAAAATTTGATAAAATGTTTTTTAAAAAGCTTTTTATCATATCCATTAACATATGAATTCTGGGCCTTTCAGCCTGAAATTCTATATTAATTTCATTGGTAATTCTTAAAATATATGAAAGAAAAATGAGGTATATCTGAGTTTCTTCATTTAGATCTGAGTAGATATTTGCTGCTAAATCAGAGTCTGACTCAAATTCCGAAACAATAAAATAGTGTTTCAAGGGCACCCATTGCTCCAAAACTCGATTAACTACACTTTCAAGAGCTAACCATCTTGTGAAAGAAGTCTTCAATATTTTGTGATTTTTTACATGAAAATACTCTTGAAATTTTTCGAATTCTTTTTGTCTTTTTGTACTATGAGAAAAGTACAGATAAATATTTCTAACAAGTTTTTCTACCGAACTAGGAAGCTCCTTGCCAGCCGCAGCTGAACAGAGATGGATAGTGTGGCAAGTACATGGCATAACGTACAAATTAGGAACAGATTTCAAAAATAATGCCTTTAGACCACTCTTATATCCCATCATGACAGATGCGTTGTCAGCAGCATACCCAATTAAGTTTTTAATTGGAATTGCTAGTTTTTTGAATAGAGAGCTAATTGCCTCATGAATGTCATTGGCACTTGAGTTACTCAATTCAACCAAAGATAAGAATCGATCTTTAACTTTACACTTTACGTAATCGTAATATCGAACAACTATGGCCAAAGATTTCTTAGTACTTATGTCGGTTGACTCGTCAACAATTATGGAAAATGTTTGCCTTTCTAATATTCCTGACAATTCCCTTAAATACTCTTCTTTTATGACTGAAGTTACTGCCTCTGTGGCCTTGGTTTTCCCACATTTTAGATGTTTAACAATTGAAGAATCAGATGCAATCTTTTTCATCAAACTTATTAGGGGCTCTAAAATTAAAAATGGCAAGTTATGTTCAATTAAAAACATTATAATGGGAAGCTCCGCAGTCTTAATTTGATTTGTACGTATACTTGTTTCTTCCAATTTTTCTTGATTAAAAATAAGTTGATTCTTTAATGACTTCACTATTTGTGTGTGTTGTTCACACTTATTATGGCGTTGTAAATTTACGACATTATTGGTTAAAGACTTCTTACAATACTTGCAAAATGGTTTTTCGTCCACAACTGAACACCAGTCAAACTTTTGAAGCCATGCGTGACGAAATTTTTGTCTATTCGTCTCCCTTTTTGAAGAACTCTTTAAAATTTTGCTGCTGGTTGACGGTGCATCTTGGCTGTGTAAGCGCATAAACATATAATTGCCTTAGTTAGCTTAAAACTACATTCACAACTAAACTTAAACCTTTTTATGTCGTTTCCTTCACCTGTCGATGTAGACGGCTCAGAGTCAAACACGGAACTTTCGGTTAGCTCTTCTTTGTCTTTACATTCAAAATCATCGAAGTCTTCATTGGCCGCGCTGTTGGCGTCTGCTCGTTTTGTTTTGATGAGAAATCTTTAATAAAATTAATCCACTTATGTAAAACAAAAACTATGCTTTAAAAATAATAACATTACAAACCTTTCCATAATTGGTCTACACCCATGTCACGAAGCAAAAACAAATGAAGTGTGCCGTGTGCGAGTACGACAAGCTATTTCATTTCCGTTTGTTCCTGTTGTCTCGAAAGTCACTTTCGCTGGGTATGTTTGTAAAGCAAATCCAAGAATATGCTTTAAGGGTGCGTCTGCATTGCAGCTGCTTGAATTTCATAATAATGTCTTGGAACATTTTAAGAACAAAAAGCGCATATTTAAAAAAAGCAGTATTTTAAGTAGCTGTGCAGTACAACAGTACAGCGACCCAAAAAGCAGTACAAATACTGCTTTTGCAGTACAACGACAGCACTGATTAAATGGCAGAGTATACTGATAACTTTGACAGATGAAGTTTGGACGCCATTACTAACCAGTGCTGCCAACCTAAAAAACTGATCTAAAAAATCACACTTTAGCATTAAAAGTAATTTTAAAGGAATATAATCGAAATAACGGGGAGACAGCCATTTAAAGTATTTATTACTTTTCTAACAAACGACTCCAGAATGCCTCTGCGTGCTAATTATAGAAAACGCACCCTCGATACCAAGTCACAAAGTCCACACGCACTCGCATACGGCCACAGCCCGTGTACAGAGATAAGATTTCTGTTATTTGCATTTAATCAAAAATGTTGAATTTAATGAGCACGAACAATAGTCACACACATGTTGGGTGGTGATTCATAATTTTTCCAGTCGATTGTTGCTGGTTTTTCTCTGTTTAAGAAACTTTCATCATTTTGTAATTCATTAAGGATGCTGCTGCGAAAATCTTTTATGACACTTAATACCCCTTTAAGCGGTGATACACAGACGAAGCGCACAAAGTAAGCTTAATATCCTTGTGATGCAATTCTCTTAATTGCATCGACAAACAACGAAATAAATACGTTTGCATGCAATCAATTATACCTGCGTGTATATGCGAAAGCGAATAACATCGATTTACTTTGTCGCTTTTATTTTGTTCGTATGGACATTTTTTTTTTTGATAAACACATATTTACCCGTACACTAAAAAATAAAATAAAATAAAAGCACATCCAGCAAATATATTGTTTTCATGATTTAATTGTCGATCGTTTGTTGGCATTTATCCAGGGATATTATTATGAATGTTTTCCTATTTTATGTACAATGTACCGTAGGTAGGTACATGCATGGTAATTGCCACTGTGGATAATGTTAAATTATTTTATAAATATTAAATTTTTGTCTCGCGGCTGGACCCCATGATGGGAATCAGTACACAAGGCAACAGATTCTTGAAAAATGCATAAATTAAGAATGAATTGCTGGTTGTTTTGCCTCGTCATTGGCCGCCCCGCCCGCGCGTTGGATACAAAGAGCTCCGCGGCTTAAGCGATAAGTGGCAAAAAAATTTAAAAAAAAATTTAAAAAAAAAAAAACGCCCAGATAGATACTGCCCCCTGGAGGGAAGATAAATAAATATATGTTATACCCAACGAGAGAAGGTAGATACCGCATACAATTTTTCCGGGTGGATGACAGGCGATTTTCGAGTTGTAAGCTTTCCAATTAAATGAATTAAATAAGTGAAAATTATTTCATGCACGCAATTCAAATAAATCATGAAACAAACAATGCCGAGAGCCTGCCGTCCGTCGTCCATCGATGGCCAGTGAGCGAGTGAGTGAGCGAGCGAGTGAATGAGTGTGCTGGGGACTTTGTGTATTTCGTGCTTAACATTGCAAATGAGATGTTGTTTGAGTGTTATTTGCATGATGTGTACTAGCAGTTGTTTGTTTATTTTATTTTTTTTTTTTTAATTTTATTTTACTTTTTGTTTTTTTTTTTTTGTTTTTTTTTACTTAAAGAGCGCGTTAATGGAAGTGATTTATTGAATTCGACTAAAGGCTTTAAGGAATAAGCCTTCAAAATGATAGATTGCCAATAATAATTATTTGGGGTAATTGTGATGCTCCCAAATGGACCGTTTGAATGTGGCAACTGATGAATGGATGGCTTTCTTTGCTTCAATTTGGGAGCTAAGTTTGGTAGAAGTTCAGAGTGCCATTGTTCGGAAGCTGAAATTCGTGTACATTTCTAGTAATACCAACTTTACCTAGGCTAAGCGTCTCCCTTTAAAGTAACTCTGCATTACGCGAATTGTAACCCTCTCAATTTTTAAGTACACAATTTGAGTTGAATTCGAGCAAATCTGCTTGATGCTCACTTTGTAGCTAGCTTAACGTTCTCAGATTGTGCTTTATCCACTCGTTCATATGGTACTTTCCTTATCGTTTTGAAGAAGTGTTCTTCCACGCCGGCAAAATCACTGTGAAACTTCTCTATCCATTCTATTCTTCAGGGCTCCTTCCGATAGGATGGAAAAGAAAAGTTGCAAAGAATTTATTATCAAGATGCGAAGCTTTCTTTGGAACAACATCGACGTATTAACCTTAACCTAAACAGTATCTTCCCGAGTAAATATTTGAATTTTCAGCTCTAAATATCTCGGCGCCAAAAAATTCTTGAAGCCTCTTGCCGATATTGTTGCTCGATAAAGATGGAGCGCTTTGCTTTTCCGTAGCTCTTATATTGTTTCGTAGTCAGATCGGTCACAACAAAATACCCAAGAAGGCTGATATGGTTCTATTCACTTGGCTTTGCCAAGGCAGCACAAGCTGCAAAAGCCACCCTCATTGCAGCATTACGAACAGATTCAAATGAGCTAATCGGTGCCCCCATCAGTCTGAGGACCAAGGAACATGTCACATGCTTTGTACCAGGTTATCCCACATTTTTACTGGGTTTATCTGGAGTGTCTTCTAAGAAAATGGCAAGCAAGGATGAAACGAACTATAGCTCCTGTTCGTAAATAGCTTTCCATTTTAAATGAGTCTTCTGAGGGGCTGTTCATTCCGCTAACTTAAATCACTAAAAAGGTATCTCGATCTGTTCGAACTTTGGTAACTGAATTTGGACCCACAAAAATTGTATCCCGGAAAATATTATGCGCCCCTTCACGTTGCATATTTGATGGATTTTGGTAGATACTTCGCACTTAGTACCATCCTTGCTAGTCCATAAAAAGGGCTCTGCTTCGGTGATGCCTGATCCTTTGCTATCAACGATGACGTTCTCGCACAATAACCCATCTACCGATATACAAATTATCATCTTGACCATCCGAATCAGAATCGAAATCACCATGAAGCTGTACTTCTAATTATTGATTTCCATCTGGAACGCTTGCCTCTACAGGCATTAGAGTGTAAATTTAATTCTGAATTGATGCCAATTTCTTCGTTAAGTCGCCTAAAATATATCTGCTGATTACTCCTACTAGCATTTTTTGCCTGACATTTTACTTACCTCAGGCACAAGGAGATCTAACAAAATGAAGGCAATGATAGTATTTGCATGGACGGCAGATACTGTCCATGTAACTACATTTAAATATCCGTCCATGCAAAGGATGTATATTCGAGATTTTCTACAGCGACCTTTTTTTGTTTTGTTATAATGAACGCGCACTAAAGGGAGTTAGGATACCCTTTTTATAATGAAGTGGCACAGTGCGAGCATTTGGGAAATAAAAGATTAGAGAAAGAGAGAAACCGATTCGCGTTGGTTTTAAATGTCTGTAAACTATAATGTCAAGGAAAAACAGAGCGTGGTAGAGCATTTATTACAGAGCTAAATTGCTGCTCAGGAACATGCTGGTCGACGGTGGAAGCTAAGATAGTGATAAGTGAGAAGCAAGTAACATTAAGAACCTGCTGAAAGTGCCCTAAAGTAATAAAGATGATAAAGTTCGCTCTGAGTTGGAATACAGACATAGCAAAAGTCTCGTCAAGAAGAAGTATGCCAAAGTGCAAGGAGACCCCGTATCGTGAGTTGGACGAAATATCTTCTTCGCCCGCTGATATTAGCCAGGCTACCCACCAGCTTCAACAAAACACAGGGAAGGAGAAATGCTTATATTATATACAGGTAGCGGCAGTATTGTGGGAGGCTTTTTAACAAATAATTACCTCGGTTATTCTTTGTCACTTCTAGCTATGTGAAGTTACCGCTATTGCCGTCGAAGGAGTTGCGAAAGCGATCAAGTCTCTACTTAAAAAATGGATAAGCCGTGGGGCCGGATGGCCGATTGCCATCTTCGAAATGCTTTTATAAGAGTAAGAACTGTTGTCGGGTTTGACAGTGTACAGTGTCGCAGCGTGGTAGGTGGATAACTTTAGCTTGGTTTCTTATATAGGTACCTTTTCATTGAGGCGTACTCTAAGAGACTCAGGTTTTGTTTGATTCTCATGGCACCAGATACAGGTGTCCTTTATACATTTTTATACATCCTTTTGAGTATCCTATTTTATCCAGATTATATTTTACAATCTCGACCACTTTCATATGGAACCTCATTATTTCATCGACAATAGTTCACTTGTCCTTATGCAACACACTACCAATACTTAGCTCATCGTATGCGCAAGAAATTTTGCGTTAACTTTATTGCTTTCCAATTTTAGGAAGTATTGTTTATGCGGACCCAAGAAAGAGGAGAGATAACACTATTTAACTTGGAACTCTTAGATCAGCGTCGTCTAGCTTTGCATTTATATTTCTTTAGTTTAATAATTTAAACAGACCAAGCAAGGATTTTCTGGCCAACCTTCGATTGGGGCCAAAAACGAAAAATCTTTAGGCACAAACATCATGCGATTTTGTTCTCTATCGTCTCGTGCAATTTTAAGTGGATGTGTTTAGAGATGTCGGCGTTATAGCCCTTAAGATATATCGTCCCAATCATGCCGAAAGCATGAATGTGCAAATATTCCAATTTTAAGTAAATTGATTGGTTTGATTAAAATTTGGTAGTTCTTTGTTGTACCAAAATCTAGAATACCTTATGAGCAAGAAAACTAAACTATTTTACAATGTTTCGAAAACCATACAATGTATTTTTATAAGAGTAATTAACATTCAAACGTTGATGTTTCAGCCATAAGGGGGACGATATGAACTCTCCCACCTCCCAAACGGATTTAAGTACCCAAATTAAGTAAACAAATTTATAAAAATATCAGATTTATTTTCTATCAACCTTTCAAGATTTCGCAAAAAACCCTCAAGTCCCCCGAAGGAGTCAAGCACTGCCGATTCCAAAACTTAATCAAACTCAAAAAAAATTATTGAATGCGTTCAGTGTCATGAGACAACTGAATGCACTTAGTAAATGCAAGTGACTTCAATGAAGGAATTTCATTACTTTAAACCTTGACATTTTGACTGTTTAAAAATTATTTTAGAAGAGTTATTTGAACAAATTAAATTTCCGCAAAGACTTAAATGTTGTACAGAAATAAAATATTTAAACTTCTATTTCTTATGTTAGTATCTCCGCGGTATTTTAAACGATCGGTTCGGCTACGCACTCCTCATTGCTGGTTACTGGTCTGCAGGACGGGGACTGTGAGTTAACCCTTCCAAGACAGAAGTCTTGCTGTTTACCAGCAAAAGCATAATTCCAACCTAACAATTATCTAAAACTTAACTGAAGAGAAAATATAGAAGACCTTGTTAATAGGACGTATTCGACACAATATGACTGTCGCAGAACATTCGGCTGTAGCATGAATGTGTGGGGATTTGAACCGCATATGGTTTCCACGGAAAGGAAATAACTTCTCTCCAACCTCCCCAAAGTCACAAGTGAACCCGAATATCATATACACTGACGGTTTTATAATTAATATCGTCACAAGCGCAGGCATTATCCAAACCCTTTAGAACCAACGACGACTACAGAGTTTTTAAGGTGGAAATAGCTGCCAGACGCGGAACTAAAAAGGCACTGTTTTACCAACAGGACCATCACCATCTGCGCTGACAGTCAAGGCTATACAGGCCATGCAGTCGGTTGTGGTGAAATCAAGGGCTGTAAATCAATGCAGGAAGTTGTTAGACGATATATCATCCAACCCTGTGCTGGGTTACGGGCCACACTGATATCCCGGGAAATGAGGAAGCGGACAACCTTGCAAGATCGGAGTTAGAAATGAACGCATCACTCGCACTCCTCTTAGTTCTTTTGTACAAAAAAACGAAATTGAGTCCTTAGGTAGAACTCAAGGATAGAATCGATACGTGCAGTCATACAAAATATATTTATATGGCCAACGGTTAACAGAGGATATCCGAGTACTAATGGGAGTCCTCAGGGGGCACTGCGCTGTTGGTCTACACGCAAAAGGCTGGGCAGGGACGTTGAAGACGGCATAAGCCTAAATAGGCTTAGCTCCCTCGACAGATATTCCTATCATGAGCTGGAGGTAGTTAGCACTTTGAGCTAAAATAACTTCTTAGATTTGTGTATAAATCGGGATAGTTCTAAGAGTCTCCAACAGCGGTTTTCTCATGTAAATTTGCAGGGGTTTTTTATTTAAGGAATATAAAAACAAATCCGGTCTAAGTCAGCCGCGAGTACGGTACCAAGGGCATCCAACAACCAAACTGACAGAAAGATTCAGATGACAGCTAACGTTCCAGCCAAATTTTCCTCTAATCGTATAGGCTAAAAATACAATTTGCCACTCTTCAGACCAATCGCATGTGTCTTTCCACTTGATAAATAATATTCTTCTGAGGATCTGAATCCAAAAAGATTCTCATTTCTGAGTTCACATTCAACCCGAACTACTCTGGCACCATTATCCGCACTTATCCCTTCGAATTATAATGGATTCTTACTTCTTACATTGGTCATCCAAAGTGTCCTTTTAGCAAGTGCTGACTTCTTTTGCCAAGAATTTGCGATTTTTTTTTTCTTGTTCTTTTGACATTTTGTTTCTTTTCATAAGAAAGGAATTTATCCCTTTTGCAAAGAAAAATGATTCAAGATTTAGTAATTGAAGAGGATCTGCTGTAGCAACAATGAAAAATGGACACAGACAAAAAAAAAAGTCTCTTTACATTCCAAGAACTTCGACATCCTTTTGTGAACGGGTGAAATCAAGTGAAATGTTAAATATGCACAAATCACAATCAAACAAAATTGCTGCCGAAAAATCATCCTCGTCTTTGAATTGAAAAGGATTTCTTCATTTTCACTTTGATATTTTAAATGACATTCATTCCTACTCAACGGAAAGTGAGGGGAGTGTTAATGCAAAGCAATGGCCTTGAAGAAATTTGATGCGGTATTTTGTACCCAAAATAAATTCAATACATTTTCTAACATTCCTTGGTACTAATTGAACTTAAGGGGATTTCTTCGAAGAACATTTTTCACAGTGGATCACTGCAAATGACCTCCCTTCCATTATCTCGCCGACACATGGTTCGTTTGTTGTGCACGCACATACCTTACCAACTCAATCCTCATTCAGACATCGTACAACTCCATTGCAACCAAAAGCCAACAAAAAAAATGAAAAAAAAAAAATAAGAAACAATACTGTCCTGCAAAACAAATGATCAGATGTCCTTCGGAGTTGTGAGAAGTTCTTTGACTACAAACACTACTCTCCGAAGCGCAAAGGATAAAGTTAATTTTAATTAAAATTACACACGACGACTACGAAAACGGCAACGACAACGACAACGACTAGTACGATAGATGGATGATGGGTAGCCGTACACACACACAGCGATTGCAGGACATTTTAAATTAAGAAAATTGCAATTGCTCCCTGTGAGTCGAGTCGTATTCGTTTGTATGCGCGCAACTTTGTCCTGCAAACTCACATTACTCTCTTGTCAAATGAGAGTTGATGAAAAATCGAGATTACCCAATGGGAAATATGTCAGTGATATTAATGTTTCGTCCCGACGACGACGAACATTGTTAAAAACGATGTCCTTTTTTTTTTTTAAAAAAAAAAAATCCATTCCATACCATGCCATGGCCGCTGGCAATGCAACAGACGGTGAATGTCTTTCGGTCTAATTGTATGTCTCTGTCTGATTAGAATCTTCTCTCTTGAAATTTTCTTAATATTATTTCAAGCTCGCCGTCCCTAAACACATACGCCCCCATATTGTATTACGTATACGTCCTGAGCACCCACTCACTTTGAATGACTACTTGGTTGGTTTGGTTTGGTTTGGTTTGGTTTGGTTTTGCTGTGGTGCACATGAAGGACGAAAAGTTGGAAAATGAAATATGCACGAGACATACCGGTGTTGTTTGTCAATCAATTATTATCGTTGGTGGTTAGCGCACAGCCGCCACACACCTTTACTCAGGCAGGGACTCCAATATTGTATGCAGAGCTATACGACAAGGAGGAGTGCCGCCAAGAGTAGCGCGCCACCGATGACGATGACGATGGCGAAGCGAACGTTGCTATTTGAAGAAGGATTTTGCGGACTCAGTGTTATGATTAATGACTCTCATTTGTGCATACACCATCGTATCGGAGTGATTAAGGTGGTCGGTCTACCTGTCCTGTTCAACATACACACTCTCTCCGAAGGACTAAAGTATTTTAATTAAGTTTATTTCTGTTTCTCTCTATTTTACTTTATTTTATGTTTTTTTTTTTTCTTCCTCTTTGGAAAAAGGAAATATGTAGATATGTATGATGTTGAGGGTTATGCAAATGGTTGTGGGTCCTCGATATGAATTATTGGACGATATAATTCATAATTGGATATTGGAATTAATCTTTCTCCAATATTTGGCAATAATTTAAGACGAATATTTCAATAAATGAATTATGAGCATGGATGGGTAATTTCGGTAAGATGTGCACACATTTTAAGTGGGCTTGATAAATTTATTGTTGGTCTCTCTGCAGGGATTTAAATTTGAATTTGTATTTGTATTTTCCTTCAAGAATACAAATCAGTATCTAATGGTGAACCTTACACCTAAGTAGTCATCTAATGAGTTATGCCGGGTTTAATAAATAGCGATTTTGTTGAAATTTATGGTAATGTTCTAGCTTTGTGATGACGAATGGCATTTTAATTGGCATTTTGTGTGAGTGATATCCTGTGAAGTGGAAGCAGTATAGCTTATTATAATGCTCCCAGATTATTCCTTATTTCACCCCGTGCTTTATTCAGCCCGTAGAACACTCCATTTCATTTTCTCTCTCGTTCAGTGGCAAGAGTACTTAAGAGTACAAATCTGCTAGTTCAGATGTTACTTATCGTTCTGACAAGGTGTTGCTCCACGCTGGCAACACCACTGCGTTAGCTTTTCTATCTGTCCTATTCTTTGGGGATGGAAAAGCGCATTTGTCCAGCCAGTCCCCAAAAAAAGGCGAATCTTCCACCCCTCCTTCTACCGACCAATTGCACTTACGTCCCTTCCTTGCAAGACATCACTTTCCTTATTTCCTATATCTCCTTGTAGGTCCTAGGGCCTCTACCACGCCCACGTGCCATCGTGTGCGGTTTCTGGCAATGTGCCTCAGTTCGCCCCAACTCTTTCCCAGCTGTCATGCTTCCTTTCCGACAGTTCTTCGCTATTTACTATCTAGACCGCCGCGAATTCGGCCATCCTGAGTTATCGGGTTAAATTGCATTGCGTTTTCAGCTATGGACCTGTAACGGAAGGTGTGACCAATCTTCCTGTTGATAGTAGTGGTCACTCTCTAAGTGCCACATTCATACAGCAGCACTGATTCAATGTTGGAATCAAACAGTCGTAGCGTAGCAAATCATGGATAGCATCTCAAATGCAGACTTTGCCTTGCATATTCGGCTGGCTATATCCAGTTCGGTTCCGTCATCCGCTCAGACAATACTTCCAAGGCATTGGAAACTCTCTACTCTCTCAACCGGGTGTCCAGCAATGTATATTTTATGAGTTAATAAGTTCGGTCTTATGCTGTTTATTTTTGTTTTCGCCGAATTAATTTTCAGTCCAACCACTGCTGCTTCTCTCTGCACAGTTGTTGTCATTTGATGAAGGTCTATTATTACATGAGATAGCAAGCATAAATCTTCAGATTCTGTAAGAGTCTATCAAAAATAAAGCCGCATTAAGCACATCGCTAATCACCAATAAAAAATGTCAAGACATAGAAAAGTCAGCTTATGTGATATCTTTAATGCGGAAAACTAGAAAACCGGCACTACGGTCTTAGCAGCAACAGGTGCACTGGTGATTTGATGACATATCTAACCGAAAAGTGGAACCAATTAAATCAGCTTCAGCATCAGAAAGTGAGGTCGTTGCGTTTGTCAAATGAATTTGACAGAGTTTGGCATAAAACTCTTTAGAATCGACAAATTACTTTTCGGACTGTTCTATGTAAATTTTTTTAGACGGTTTCAAGTCTGCAACCCACGATATAAATGCTGCTATCCCCAAGGCACCCTTTTGCCTCCAAATCTCTTTCTGATTTTAATCAAAAATTACCTGTCTGTCACTTCTAATCCAATTCAATGCTTCGCTGATGACAGTACACTCAGCTTCTTATATTCGCTTCCAAGTTCACGTCGCTCATCTTCAGGCGTGGAGCACAAACGGCAACGTATCTTAAGCTCATTAAATTCTGCCCTTGACAGCATTCTTAACTGGGGTAAAACTAATAGAGTTGAATTTAATGCTTCCAAAACACAATTCTATCTTCTGTCATTAAAGCGAAACCTCAATACGCTGCCTTTATCGATGAATGACACTTGCATCGCTGAAACCCAAAGAATTTCCATTCTCGGTATGTGCGTTTATAACAACCTTCGTTGGAATGACCGTATATTCGATGTCGCCAAGAACGCTGCAAAATGTGCTCTTCAAGCGATGCACGAAACATTAGACCCCTTCTGATCTGGCAACAATTTACAAGGCGTTTATTCGCCTCAAACTCGAGTATCTGTTCACATATGATCTGGTGCACTTATCAAATTTTTGGAGCTACTAGACATCTTAAAATCGCTTGACTCTCTTATCCATTATCGCAATGTCTCCTGACTGTTTTTGGTTTATTTCCACCATAACTGCCCGAACGAAATAGCCAGTTGCATTTCACTTCTACAACATTTCAACCGCAATATTCGCCATGCTAGGAATGCACATCAGTTAACCCCTAAGCCTTCATTTCATTCAAATTCTTGCAAGCTCATCCGCCTACTCATTGCCTTCAATACAGCAGTGTCATGGCCACCAGTCTCACTTTGTTCTGATTGACTAATACTTTGTGCACTGTGCGACAGTTCCTGACTATTTTAGAATTGATATTTGTTGATTCTATTGCCTTAAGTGCGGCCTTTATTTCTGCCTTGAGGACAGCCGGAACCTCTGATTGAAAGACGCTGCATATGCCCGGTAGTCTTATAGATACTCTTAGTTCCGGATCTTTTGGAAAATTCCCTTTGTCGTTTTCGAGCCATCTGTAAAAATTGAAATTTTCTTTGATTTGATAATTGCAGCTCTTTACCAATTATCCCTTTTCATATATATATCATCACACGGAATGTCCAAGTTAACTAAGGTGGGGATTTCATCCGTTACGTTGTCTAAAAGTAGCTTTAAGAATATCGTACCATTTCCGAAACTCCTACTCTTAAAGTGACCCATAAAAGTGAGTCGTATTACACTGTTGCCAGTCAGTTTTCTGATTTGCAAATCAAGCTGTGCTAGGTTCAGGAAAGTTTCCAATGCTGCTGTAGAGGTAGTATGGAGCGCTCCTGTAGTGGCTCTCTGTTGCTGTCCACCATACTAGTGCGCATATGTCAGTATGGGCCTCACCACCACCGTATTCCGCTAGTGCACTTTAGAAGGTCTTAAGCCCCAACTTTTACCCACTGTTGGTTTGCAGACAAAAAGAGCATTATAGGCCCTTTTAATAGAATTACGCCCAGATACGTCCTGCCATCCGGAAGGGAGTATTTAACTCCGTTGTGTTTTGGGAGCTTGAATTGCGGTATCTTGTATTTTTTGGTAAAATTAAACAGTTCCATTTTTCGAACGGTTTGCCTTGAGACAGCGGCTATCTTCCAAGTGCCGATTGTCCTCAGGGCGACCTCAGTGACGTGTTCACTAGATAAGACTAACTTTCAGCTTTAGTTGGCCCACAACCATCAATGCGATGGTATTGTGGATGTCCGGGTAAGGAAGAAGTGAATCGTTCCACAAAATAATTTTTTTCTCGAAACTACTAAATATATAGGGTCCGCCAAATAACTGAAACAGGGCGCAAAACATCGAGTGCAGCTTCGGCTGTGTGGCACGTAGCGCCGTCCTGTTGAAACCAAATGTTTCCAATATCCTCCTCTTCAATTTTTGTGAATAAAAAATCGTTCAAGATGGCCTGATAATCGCCATTGACTTGAACGGCCTCTTTCTTGTTTTTATTCAAGTTGTTGTTGTTGTTGCTCGTTGTTCACGCGTATACACAACCATATTCCTTCAGCGGAAGGATAATACTAACTACCTGTCATATCAGACATGAGCTAGGTGTTACCATTCGCAAAATAAGCACTAGTTGAAAAAAAAAACGTTAGATGGCGGATCCTATACATAGCTTTTTGAAATCGTTTATGCTTTTGATTCATAGAACAGAACTTGGGCTTCTTTAAAGTGTGCTTAATTGATTGGCAAAGGGTTTTAGCACCCCTTTAGGCTAAAGACAAGACTGAAGACAATTTAAAGATTTCACATCAACCCCCAAGTTGTATTTGTCTGCTTCTGATCTTCTGTCCCCTTCTGCTCTTTTGCCGTCATTAGTACCAGTTAAGAAGCATTTTAATTATTCAATATTTGCAAGAATAGTTTCAGATGACATAATTTTTTAAACGACTCTTTTCAGAGGTCGTATTAAGTTTTAGAGCTCTTTCTCTTTCAATTATTTAAAATTTACTTTCGCGATGATAGCAAAACCTCCATTTCTCAATTTATCTCCTGTCAGTAACTTGGACTGACTGAACTTTTAGGGCTCAGTGTACCACATTTAACCAAAAGTCCATTAAATTTGTAACTCCCTAACCGATGGTAGAAAAACTCTCCCATCCACCCACCTCGTCCACAGCACATATCATGACAAATTGTCAACTTTATCTTTGGATGAAAAAAAAAAAAAAAAAAACAAAATATTACCAAACTATACCTACCTATCGGCTATCCTAAAGTAAATCCATTTCACCCTCGGATATCAATTCATTAAAGTGTCACTTTCATCAGTTGTTACCACTACTGCCTTCGAGTCGAATGTCGAATAATAAAAGAAAAAAAAAAAAAAACACTCCCATCAAATTGCACCCCAGCGATCCGAGGTCAACATCCCTTGTCAACAAAGTTTTCGTATAGTGAGAAATTTAGCACTTTTTTGTTGCGCTACGGTTTTTATTCAAGTTTACTTTGTGTCACGTTCGCTAGTAAACAAAAAAAAAAAAAAAACAAAAAAAACCAACACCAAAAAGGAGTTGATTTTCCTTAACGCTGCCGCCAGACCATCGATCCCACCCAATCCACCCACTTGTGATGATGTTCAGTCATTGAAACTTGTCGAACGCTGTGACACCTAAAATAGTTTCGGACTCACAGTTGTCGCAGCCTTCGCACGACGAAGGACACACTCATCGAACAGCGCCACCGCTGCTCTGGCCTCATACCAGCGGAATGCATATAAAAGTGTCGATTGAAAATGTTTAATTCATGCTGTAACTCAGCGACAAACATTTCTTCTTTTTTTTTTTATTTGTATTTGTGTTTTATTTTCTAAACCAACTTCAACCCTGACACTAGCTATATGCAGCACAGCAAACCCTTCGCTGGAGTAGGTGCCTAGGTGGTGCCATACCTACATACAATAGATGAACGAACATACACGTAGAACACATAGATCAGCAGTAAAAGCACAGTGTAGAGGGCGCGCGCAAGCAAGCGAAGTGAACAACGTTTGCTGATGCATTTTAAATGCACCCAGTCCGGTTATAAAGCTGCTGAAATAATAGCTCTACATTTGTGGGTGGCGAACGATGGTGGCTGTGGTGCTGCGGCAAACGGAAGGCGACAAAGACAACAGGTGAAGTGCTTTTCGCTGTAGCAGCGCACTATAGGTGGTGACGGCAGTACTACAGCTACACATCTCCTGGTACTCTCCGATGCCAGTGCCGTACATTTTTGTGAAATCTCTACGCTCTCGTATGTGGCTTAAATGGCTTTCAGTACATGCATGCACACTCGCATAAGCAAATTGTAAATGCATTTACAATTACATCAGTCGTGGGGGCGGCCTTCCCGAGGTGAGCCACGGTGGCATGGCCATTGTCATTACACGCCAGCATAGCCATAGCCAGGGTGGTGGTAAATGGGTTTTCCAATTTTGATTTGGTTGCCAAAAAATGTTCACGCGAAACAAAAACCGAGTGAAAAAAAAAAATACGAACAACGTTAGGTGTCGGGTAAAAAGTTTTGAGATTTCTACAGACACCGAACTCTCATCCCCACCATGGAGTGTTTTATGGACAAACAAAGGGTACTTCGTTGCGAGAAGGAGCAACAGCGCCAACGAACGTATGCATTTAGGCAACGACAACAAAACACACGTCACACGCGTTATGACAACGAACACTGTCATTATAGCGGGTGAGTGGGGGGGGGGGGGGTTCTTGCAATCTAGGTGGTGCTACACACACACACACACACGATCAAAGTGTTTTGTGGAATCCATGTAACGACGACTATGATGATGACGATGATGATGGTGGTGCAGTGGTTTGTGTGTTGGCTGGCCAACATTGCAAGGTAGGTTTTGTAAAGAGGGCCAACAACCATGATGTGTTCGCACCTTAATGTGCTGTCAAGAGAGTATACGTACGTATGAGCTACACAACATCATCATGTATGTTGACATCATGCATTCCATTCACCGTGACATTCTTTTGTGCGGTATTTTGATTCGATTTTAATGGGACCCCTGGTCTAAATGAACACTGAATGTCAGGGTTTCTGATATTTCGCTTATGGACAGAGAATATTGTTTATGATTGCTTCCTTTGAAATAATGCTGAATGTAAGGAGAAATTATTGTTATACAGTATGTCGTCGTCGTCGTCGTCGTCGGTGCAAGAGTCACAGCGTGAACAATTTCAGAAACTCTGTTCGTTCGCTTACTACCATGGATACGTGTGTATTTCTTTGAAAACGTGCTTGGGGTTCGTATATGTATAATAGCTGGCTAGGTGATTCTTGGAAAATGCAATTGCACGCATCCAGCATGCAGTATTGCATTGAGCAGAGGAAATTAAATCGAAAAACAATGTGATTCGAATGAAAGTGTACGAAACAGATGCAGGGAGTAATTTTCATTTTGCGAATAAAATATTTTTGCATGGTCTTTCGAAAATGATAGAATTTCGTGCAGCGTGGTATCTACGTAACGCATATCTAAATCATTCGAATTTCAGTAGCCATTCAACTTTTCTCGGGAATTTTGAAAGCAGCTTAACATTTGATTTTAGTTGCATAAATTTTAGTCTTTTAGAAGGAAATATTCGGATTTGTTACACATTCGAAGATTCAATACAGGTTTATGGAAACAATTTAAGGTATCCATTTAAAGGTTTCCTTCGAACGTGGTGGGTAGTACTTTCAGTTTAGTTGTTTTTTTTTTTATGAAGAAACACTTTGGCTGTACTTTGGTCTATGATTATTTGATGTCTTAAATTTTGTTTCATTAAGTCAAGTAAATTTTATCGCCCAAGGACCCGGCGCAAGATTTAATGACCATTCGGGGCCAATTAATTGCATTTTCCATCAATTTTTCTAGAACTTCCAGGTCCAGGCATTCTTGACGGAAATTCTCTTTTTTAAGGGCTTCAAAGCCTGAGGCTTATTGGCATAATAGTGGTGACTTCAAAAAACCCCACAAAAAGAAATCTGAAATGGTTAACTCAAGCGATCTTGCCGGTCAGTGCCAATCGCCAAAACAAGAGATTAGTCGACACGGAAATGCAACCGTCAGAATTTCAGTTGTGGCTCGTGCAGTATGCGCCCTTCTGTTGAAACCACGTGTTCTCCAGTAGGAGAAATAAATCGAGTATGGGTCTGTAGCGCTCGCCGTTACTGCATTGTGTTCTGTTTACGCTGAAAGCATCATCGGGCCTTATTTTATCGAAACACTTTCGGCTGCAACAGCAAACAATGCAGTAATTTTGAGCAGGCGCCAGAACAAATAATGTTGCTTATTCACTCATGAACCTTGTCAATCATGATGGTTTTCGAAGAAAAATCGCATGCTCTTGGCGGTCAACAGCTAACATGTGATTCACTGTCTGCACTTTGTAAAGGAACATTTTCAAGTATTTGACCAAAATTCTCTGTAGATACTGCCGATTTATGCCCAACTGCGTGACACGTCACCTAGTCGATAATCGGTGGTCCTCTTGTGGGTGTTCCGGAGTCGGTAAGCCCTGGCAGCATCTCATGGTGTCGCAAACTCTTCTATGTGAGCGGTTAAACATTACAGTGTTTGTCCAGTTGGTGTCGGGCGAACTGGAAATCTGCGCCGTAATTAAGGCTAAGCAATTGATTATGCCGGGACTTTAGAAGTATAGCGATTCATGTCTTTTCGTCATGTATTTTGCATCTCTACACGTCAAAGTAGAATATCCTGTATATCGAGGGTCGAAAAATTATTATTTCGTATATTCCAATAGTCCGTCGGATCTGTTAAACGCTTTTGATGCCGACGTCTATTCTGTGCTTAAGGGCAAAATTAACGACGTCGGATGATAGCGCATCTTTGTTTAAACAAGTTCAGATGAGCTACTGCTAAACTGCACGTTGCACCTCTTGTTTATTTATCGCCACGCGACACAGCTGAATCAATTTTACCGGGATCCCAAATTCGGACTTCGGATTTAATGATGGGTTCGGCTTTAAAGTTGATGGTGAACTTCTTTCTTTCCCTGGACTCGCCTAAATTTTAAGATTTCACATAAGGTCGATTTTCCGCATCGGAAAGGACATTGGCACTTATTTTGCAGAATAGAATAGAATCTTATTGGGGGCATTAATCATTCAAAAGGATATGTTCTTTTTCTTGCATAGGATAAAGCATACATTTGATTTGAAATTGCTTTCCTCTAAGAAAAGGCATAGAAGCTTTCTGGTGAAAAGCTAGTTTTAAAAAGGAACTAACTACAAGTTCTTTAAATAATGATTGATTTCATGGGTTCAAAATGTTTATCAAGCCCACTTTTATTGATATTTCTCTCCCAAATATCTTTTAAAATTGGGTTGGGATAAGTGGCGAGCGATTTCAATTTCGCTTTCACAGGTTAATCATATGTAAAAAAAAAGAAGTTAAATTTTGGTTTCTTTATATATTGTGACATTTGTATACCAGTTTTCGTTCGGCATTCTTTATTTGCCGCAGCAAAATCTAAGTATCATCTGCTCAAAACTTTCCAATTCGTTCCAAACTTTATAATACGTAATTAAAGATCAATGAAGTGTTTTATAAATTAGGAGTTTGGTTTTATTTGAAGTAGAGCTTGATGAAAGAAGTTGTGTAAGCATGCCGGAAGCCATTTTAGCTTTATTCAACACTTTTCTGGCATGTTTATTAAGCTTGAATTTATATAGGTATACCAAGGTATTTTGCTTTCATTCTTAGAGTGATCGTAAAACGATCTTTTTGACTGCCTTACGATTCCCTTTTCCGTAAACGTTTCCAAAACATGTAATGCTTCTTTTTTCTGTTTTTAATACTTAACCCTCAGGTGTTTAGATATGACGTTAATCTAGGCTCGAAAGCTTCTATTTTGTTAAGAGCATCGTAAGGTCTTACTGCACTTACCAATACCATAGTATCATCTGCACCCAAAAAAGGCTTCAGTCTCATTTAGTTGACTATTGAAAGGTCATAAAGGTATTTTTTTAAAAAACCTTGTACCAAATAACGATCCTTGGGGAATACCCATTAAGACTGGAAACTTCTCTGAGTTAGAAATCATTTCTGTTCCAACACTTTAAAAAACTGAGACCGTACAAAGGCTACAGAAAATTTAAGCTTCATCAATTTATACCTATCAATTTGTGAGCGATTCTATCGTTCAGGATAACCGAATTGGTTTTTTGAGATAAAATGTTTTTCATCGCAAAAGTTGTCTAAGTATTTAGCTAAGAAATTTTCCTGCATTTGATAATAAAGGTATATCGAATAAGCTTCGATTTTTTCGATACCGACGGGAAGTACCCAATATTTACGCAATGGTTGAATGTGCAAGAAAGTGCTAATTTAATTTTAATTTTAAATTCATTTTTAATAATCCCGAAAACCCGAATCATTTCCATATAAGATGGCGCTATATTAAACCACAACGGACAGCAATAAGCGATGCTTGGCCTTATTAGGGCTACGTAGCATGTGACTTTAACCCTAGAAGCAAGTTGACTGCTCTGGAACAATCTCCTTGTCAGAGAAAAGGCCTTCTTGGCTCCAGCAAGACAAGCATCTATATGTTTATTAAAATATAGATACTGGTCAAGCCAGATTCCAAGATATCTAACTACAATTTTCACCGCTAATGCCTGCCCATTTTGTCCAATAATGGCCAATTTTTTCCAGTTTTTTCTGGTATCCCTAATGGCATTAGCCAATGAGGTTCTGAACAGAATTGTTTCCGTCTTCTGAAAGTTGATTTTTAACTTCCAGTCGTCGCAATACCCTTTAAGTTGTTCGAAGTCACGCTGCAAAAGGATGTTGATGACCTCGATCTTAGGACCTGATCTGTATGCGACCAAATCATCGGCATACGCTATAGCATGTCTGAGTGAACGTGCCAGATCACTTGTGTAAATATTAAACAGAATCGAAGAATTCACCGCACCCTGTTGTAAACCATTTTTAATGTGAAAGACACTGCTCGAAGTTACATCGCCACATTTGATGACGAACTTCCTTCCCATAAGCATATTATAAATTATATATAGCAAGGGTTTGTGCATTCCTAGCCTGATTAATTTGTAGAAAAGCCCCTCTAACCATACGGTGTCGAAGGCCTTTTCAAAGTCAACCAGACAAGCACCCGTGCATTGGTTCTTGCATTTATTGCAAGAAAGTGCTACATCAAGCGTATGTGGGTATTTACGCAAACTAAGGTTAGATATTTTGTCAATCTAGGAGCATTTATTTCATTAATTCTTACGTGTTGATGGTTTAGTCATCTGGACTGCTTTTATCATTATTCGGTTGTCTATATTATTCGCATTTTATTTTCATATTTTAAGAGGATCACAGTTAATCTATCAGCCCATCGAATTTACAAATCAACCCCAAGTCGAAATAATTTGTCTTTTTTTTTTGTTTATTAAAACAATTTTATTTGGACCTAATTTTAAAAACCCCATTTGACGATTATTTTAACATTGGTTATGTTAAATCGGTTTGCTAAGACTTTATTTTGCCCAAATTCAATCTAGAAACATTAGTTTAACGCGCGCTTTTAAAAAGTATTGCGGGTAAATTAACTAGAGTCATCGAAAAAACACAGTGAACTAGCTTCGTTGAGATTTACACCTTACATTGTCTTCTTCAATTAAGTGCCTATTGTCCCATTTATAGGCTTCTCTCTATTTCCCATCATGATGTAAAATTCCGAATTGTTATGTTCAGCTGGCTTAGAGTTGTAGGGCTTTCGAATTATGCGCCCTTTTTGAAAAGTCCGCCTTGAAGAGGTAAATCACTAAACACCTTTGAAAGCCTTGTTTTTAAAGTGAAAAATTTAGATCAATTTGACTGGTAATCAGTTATTGCAGTGGTGCAGTGGAGTTATATCAAAAAATCCCTTCTGAGTGCGCGTTTAGAGGAATATACTCTCCAAGTCCGGTTTGGGATGTTAACTTGGAAGACTATTAAATACAGGGTGGCGCACCAATTGTGCTACAATAAGAAATTCAAATAAGTTTTTCTTTAATCGATGTATTTCATTTATTTTTTTTTTATTGGTTAGAAAATTAAATTTTATTTTAAATAGTTAGTTGTTTTTAAAGATTATAGACCGCAAATGACCTCCACGCTGTCCCACGCATATACGGCACCTGGTCAAAAAATTATTCATTGCGGCCTGAAGAGTTGAAGTTGGGATCGCCTCAATTATTGTCGTTATGGACTGCTTTAATTCAGTTAAATTCCTGGGCTTCGTTTTATACACCTCTTGCTTGACATAACCCCATAAAAAGAAGTCTAGTGCAGTCAGGTCAGGTGACCTTGGGGGCCAGCGAAGAGTGGAGTTCCTAGAAATTAATTTGTTTGCGAATTTTTTGTTTAGCTCCGCCATAACTGGTCTGGCTATATGTGCAGTTGCTCCATCTTGCTGAAACCAAACAGTTCTGGGTAAAAAAAACTCCTTCAACATCTTTAAATAACGGTCCCCATTGACAGTAACGGTTACACCGTTTTCTTCAAAGAAGTACGGCCCGACAATACACCTTGATGAAACTGCGCACCACACAGTGACTCGTTCTGGGTGCAGTTCCGTCTCATGGAGCATTTCTGGATTAGACTCATTCCATATACGGCAATTTTGCTTGTTTACATTGCCGTTAAGATCAAAATGGGCCTCATCAGACATGAACAAACAATGGATCAATGTGTTGTCTTCTTCGGCCATTGATATCATTTTTTGGCAAAATTCCAGGCGAACAGGCAAATCCTGAGGGTTTAACTTGCTAGTAATTTGGACTTTGTACGGAAACAAGTTTAAATCGTCATGAAGTATCCTTTGTAATGACCGTCTACTAATTCCAATTTGCCCCGATAAGTTTCGGGTCGAAACGTTCGGATTGGCCTGTATTGCAGATGCTACTGCTGCGATTGTATCCTGAACCCGAACATTGGCATCTCGATGGTACGGCCTTCGTGCGATGCTTCCAGATTCGGCAAACATGTTTACAAACCTCATAATGGTCCATCTACTCGGGGGATTACCGCCAAACTCCCGCCTAAATTCCCTTTGGACGGAGATGACGGACTGCAAAGCATGGTACCGTTGCACTATCCAAATTCTTTTCTCCGTATCCCAAGCATCCATTTTTATAAATCTAAATAGTAACCTACAAAATAAAAAAAAAATAAGCCGATTACTCACACAGAAAAAAAGTTATTACGTTTTATTTTTGTAGCACGATTCGTGCGCCACCCTGTATATGACAAGGTGGAAACAGTGCTACACGAAGAAATCAGACAAACTGAGAAATCTCTTAAACATAAAGAATTTACGTTGGCTACTTTTCTAGCTGTGCAAGGTTGTTTCAACAACTTTAACTCAGAAACCATTACCAATGAACTGAGTTAATATCAAGATATTTGATTAAGAAAATCGTAGCCCGTGGAACGCCGCAGAGCAAAGTCCTTTCTCTTCTCCTATGGAATATCACGATTATGAAATTTCTCACAAACCTTGTCGGTAAATGCAATAGATAGTCGCTTTGGCGATCAACATAGTTGCACTGATACATACATACGTATTAGGTGTAAATGGACCATATAGGACCCAAAGCCTAGCTTCTGCAACCACTGTGTGTGCGAAGTTATATTTTTGGACACGAATGAGAGGGATCTGAGAGGGACAGTTTAATGCCGATTCCGAATGGCAATGAATTTTTAAGAAGCTTCTCACGACCGTTCTTACTCTTGGATGTTTGTCAGACGTTCGCAAGAGGTGGGCAGGGAATAAAAACTTTCAGGCGGTACAGGTAAGGATTTGAACCAGCGACCTCTCGCTTAGTTGTCCAATGCACTAAACCACTTAGCCATTTGCAGCCACTGATAACAGGCAAATTATGTTTAAACAATCAGTAAAATCATGAAATCAAGCCAAAAGTGGTCTCAAACTTAGAGAGAACAAAATGTAGAATCCTGGCTCTTTTGGACATTGGCGTTTACTTACCGGGTATGAGAAATGCGACTATGATTTTACCAAAGCCTTTAATATGTTAATACCTGACAGATAACACGATCAGCAAGCATACCAATTTAAGCAACTGAAAGGGTTACTTAGACTCTGCTAGAGATGTAATCATCAATGGAGTTGACCATCTGTGCGGGGAGTGAGGCAGCACTCAAAGCAATCAACCCTTATCTGATTAACTCCGCGAGCGTCAAGGAAAACCTTCTATAAGAAATCCGCCTCCAATCAATATATGTAACTCTGATGGTGGTGAGTGAAAGGAAACGATACAGCTGATCAGCTGGCATTATGCAGCTCCCGGTTAGTAGTTAAACCATAACCCGTGGCCAGTTTCCTGCCATTGATAGTAGCAGATCGAACACAATAGTTTTCTTTAGAAGGAACCAATATCGTGTTCTTTTCGGGTATCGAATTTACACTGTACCATTGGAAACATGGTTTATGAGAACGTCATGGTTCCTCGACATCCAAGGTGACACCCCTATCCAACATTTAGTTTGACTTGTTAGAAAAAAAAAATTAAAGATGTAACAATATGACGTAAAGTTGCCTGCTCATTTCATTTTTAATTCATTAGATGTGCATCAAACTTGCAATTTTCTCCCAATTCCTACGTCCTCAGTTTCACTTCTCGCCCGCACAACTTGAACTCGATATATTTGCGGTTTAATTAGCTCAGCATTAGTTTTGATCTGTCAGTGCCACAAATTCCATCCACCACTAGGTAGGTAGCAATAACTGGAAAAAGTAATTTTCGGAAAATTTTTAATTATTATTACATCGCACAGAACGGAACCTGGCTTGCAATTAAAGTTCCAAATTGAAAAATTCTACGGACCATTAGAATCGAAACAAATGATCCTTTCTCCTAATGATAATGCGCACACACACCACACACACATGCAGCCTCTTTGACCGAGAGCGCGAGAGCATTCCCGCTATACCTATGGCTAGGACCTGCAACATTTTCCGTGGTCATAATTTCCATGAAAATATCTTCATCCGACAGAGAAACAATTGTGCAATTGGGTTCGTCTCTCCCCCCCCCCCCCCCACCCCCACCTTTCTCTAAGTGTTTTCATTTTCTTTCTATTTCGATTTTTTTGTGTAATTTTTAATTTCAACTGCAGAAGGTCCTTTAGGGGAGCACAAAACGAACCTCAACGTCGAAGCCGCCGCCGCCGCCGCCATACCGTCAATAAAGTCTCATCTTTTGCACAGAAGCCAACGGAGCGCTTCTACATTGAGTAGGTACAGCAGCATCTGTGTGTATGGACTTTGTAAATGTTGCCGATTGGTTTTTTTTTTTTGTTTTTTTTTTGTTATTGTTTTTGTTGTGTGCTTTGCTTGCGCTCCTTGTTGTGTTCATTTGCAGCTGAAGGCGCAAATTGTATGTTTTACTCGGTGGTTGGGTGAGTTCTAGGTACTGAGGATGCAAGGATTTTAGAGAAGGATATAGAAAGTTAATTTTATGATTAATGGGCCTTTGGCATCGACATGGTACATGTGCTAAATGTACAATACTCGATAAACAGCGAGCGTGAGAGAGAGAAAGATAGAAGAAGTGGAATATAACAACAACAACACACACACCGATACTGATAGTACACGAAGCACACATCGACAGATTAGACAGGAAAATATAATAAATTATAAAGTTTTCCATTAGGGTGAACATGTCGGGGGAGGTACGTCTCCTAGTAAAGGGAAGGAAATTAGAAAGGAGCCAGGTTCGGGGGGATTGTTTTTTTTTTCTTGCTTCTTGATCCTTTTTGTCTGCGTTGTGAATTGTGAGTGGTGTATGTGCTTCTTTTTTTTGTTAAGGAATACGTGACGGGACGGCTGTGTGTGAGTAGAGATCTCTCGTACCTATTCTCATCCTGCACCTTTGTTAATTTTACAAATGGATTTCGCACAGTTCTCGAGGTCGAATGATTGTGCTTTGTTGTGTGGAGATAGGTAGGTTGTTTCTTCTCTGAGGCAACCAGGTTTATGTTGGAGGAGAAAGAAGCCTTGTGATGTGGAACTGTTGGGAATTGGAATTTAATTACATATACCTACCTACCCATTTTTTTTTATTTGTCACGCTCATGTCGATAGGTTGGGGTGATTGAATTGAGTGAATTAATCCTATTGCTATAAAATGATTTATTTTACTTTTTTATTTTGTATTTTTTCGTATGTGATTACTTAAAACAGTTGTGTGGTGGTTCGTCGGTTCGTCAGGATGTAAGATTACTCAATGTCGTAGCTTTGGTTTTGTAGGTACATTTGTGGATAGGTACTTTGCGGATCAGACGTGAGGTTTATTAGTCACGGAATTCGCATAAACGAGGCATATGTACATGGTGGGACTTTATAATCTGGTGCTTTTCGATTTAAAAAAAAACCCATTCGTAGGAAACTTGCTTTCAATCATTCATCGCTGTTAACTTTTCTGATTTGGATAAACTAATTTTATTCTTGTTGGCGAGCGTCTCGTTTGCTATGACTTCTAACTTTTGACCACTTAGGACGTATTCATACTTTTTTATATATACTTTTTTCAATAGCCTTTTTTGACAGATCACATGTGAGTCGTGTCATGCTGTCATCCTATTTTTGTTTAGTATTGTTTGGCATTTCATAATGGAAAGACTTACGTGTGAACAACGTTTACAAATTGTTCAACTTTATTATGAAAATTCACGTTCTGTGAGGAATGTATTTCGTGCACTTCGCTCAACTTCTCGTCAACATAATCGGCCTACTGAGCATACTATTCGCAATACCATCACCCATTTTGATACCCAGCATTAATTATTTGATAATATTCGACCGAATAGACCACGTCCAGCACGCTGTGAAGAAAATATAGCGGCCGTAGCTGAGAGTGTACCCGAAGACCGTAGAGAGTCGATTCGGCGCCGTTCGCAGCAACTCGGACTGACGTATGGAACGACTTGGCGCATTTTACGTCAAGATTTTAAATTGAAAGCGTACAATATACAGCTTGTGCAACAACTGAAGCCGCTCGACCTTCCCAAGCGACATCGCTTCGCTCTATGGGCTCTTGAAAAGTTCCAAGAAGATCCGACGTTTTCGAGGCAAATTTTGTTTAGCGATGAGGCCCATTTCTGGCTCAATGGCTATGTAAACAAACAAAATTGCCGTATTTGGGACGAAGAGCAATCTGAAGAGATTGAAGAACTGCCACTTCATCAAGAGAAAAACAACGGTTTGGTGTGGTTTGTGGGCCGGTGGAATCATCGGTCCATATTTCTTTAAAAATTATGCCGGTGCGAACGTAACCGTCAATGGCGACCATTATCGTGCCATGATAACCGACTATTTGATGCCTGAAATTGAAGCTGGCGATCTCGGCGCCACTTCCCACACATCGCATCAATCAATGGACTTATTGAGAGAACATTTCGGTGAGCACATAATTTCACGTTTTGGGCCGGTCGATTGGCCACCAAGATCGTGTGATATCACACCGTTAGACTTTTTCCTGTGGGGATATGTAAAGTCAAAAGCTTGTGCCGACAAACCCGCTTCGATTCAGGCCTTGGAGGAAAACATCACGCGTGTCATTCGCCAGTTACCAGTCGAAATGCTCGAACGAGTGATCGAAAATTGGACTCAACGGATGGACCATCTGCGACGTAGCAACGGCCAACATTTGATAGACATAATCTTCAAAAAATAAATGCCAAAGAATGTTCTTTCAAATGATAATAAACATTCTCCATTAAATTTTAATTTTCTGTGTTTTTTTCTTTAAAAAAGTAGGGAACCTCGAAATGTATCACCCTTTACAATATATACACAGTGAAAAACGACAAGTTGGAAATCACTTCAATTCGCTCTTTCTGGAATCATAAAAATTTAGACACACATTTGTAGAAATCTTAAAAGGCAGATCCGTTGAAACAGCCCTACACACACTAGTACGTTCGATTGATTATTCCCTTCACCACAATGAGTACACAATGTCAGCTTTTCTCAATATAGAAGGAATTTTGACTATCGGTTCAGAAGGTAGATGGCTAACTTAGTGAGTTCATTAACGAACTATTAAACAGTAACTGATCTGTCACCAGTGTAATCCCGCAAGGAAGAGTCCTATCCCCACTTCATTGAAATCTAGTGATGAACAAAGTGCTTGTTAGCCTGCAGAGTTATCGCGTATGCAGATGACCTTCCTATTGCCGTATAGTGGAGCACGTAGATACCATAAACAAACTCCTACAACTCTTAACAAGCTACCAAATGGGCTGATAGTTGTAGTCTAGACGTCAATACACACAAAAACTGAATTTGTCGTCTTTACTGGGAAATCCAAAATCCCACATGTCGACCTCCTTTCAATTAGGGGTAACAGCTTAGTCTTCTCTGAAGAAGCCACATACTTAGGTCTCATCTTGGATAGGAAGCTCAGCTGTAAATCTAATACACAAAATAGAGTTCAAAAAGCTTCTGTAGCCTACTTTTCTTGCCCAGAAGCTATTGGAAACAATTGGGTACTACAACCGCGAAATACTCACTGGCTATATATCTCGGTTGTAAGACCAAAATACGTAACAATTGTCTGGTGGACTGCCTTAGAGAAAGCGACCATCAGGTGGCCATCAAGTGTATTAATTCTGTCCCTATTAACTTTTTAGTAGCCCTAGAGATCGCTGAGCAATTCAACATTCACCTGTGCCGGGTGCCGGGGTATAGACGAATTCTGGGTAACTGCAAGAGTGACGAACTCGCTGAACTTGAAACTACCCTCTCAATCTTGCCTGAAACAAGCTCCTTAGGCATACCAGTTTTACGTTTGCTAAAACTGGATGCAGTAGAAAAAACGAGCAGATTTGTCCTATGCTGGATCTAAGACGCTCTTAGAGTTTCATTACCCTAAATTGATCGCACATTAGTGCTGCAATTGGTGTCATTACTGGACACTGTCTGATAGGCATGTATACAATAAGGCTTGGCGCTTATTCAAATGAATTTTCTAGGAGCTGAATGGAGGAGGAGTAGGAGGAAGTGACAATACAACACCTTCTTTGCGTATGCTCTCACGATTAACAAGCTGCTCAAAATGGTTCAACGAGTAGGCAGTAACTTCAGATCCACGTGGTGGACCTCTTTTCGACTGTCAATTCAACCTAACCTAATTTAACATATGCGATGAATACTTGGTGAACAATTTTTTTTTTTTTGCAATTGTTACATTTTGAGTGGTTTTAAATAAATAATTTGACGGACCAGCATAGTTGGACTTATCACGTTATTTTTACAGGCCAAAAGTTCTAGGTCAAACCAAGTGCTTGTCAAACTATCGAAATTAAATGCTTGTTTTCCACAGTACCTCTGGTTTAAGTACTTGTTGTATAGACTCCACGTATGTTAAGCGCTCTTGGTCATACGTGATGATAAAACAGTTGCAACTGTACGAAGATGGTTGGCTGGAGCGGGTTTTCAACTCGCCGACCCCAGACCGAAGGCGTAATTATTACAAGTAGGTAAAATCGAGAAAAGATTACGCTTAGAGTAGGAGAGCACGTTTCCCAACCTATTTTAAAGTATCTTGGAGTAATTATTGACGCTCGTCTAAGCTTTAAAAATTACGCTGAGTATGTTTATACCCTATCCTAAGGGTATATTAATTTTGACACATAGTTTGTAACACCCCTTAATATTCGTCGGAGACCCATAAAAGTATATATATTTATGATCAGGACCAAATCCTAAGACTATCTAGCAATGTCCGTCCGTCCGTCCGTCCGTACGCAATTTTTAGGCCTTTAAAATTAAGCTAGGAAGCTGAAATTTGGACCACATATTCCCTAGGGCTCCGAAAGGGTTAGGTGTACAATTTTTTTGAATACGCCCACTGCCACGCCCACAATTTATAAAAAACCGTTTTAAAGCTAAAGTTAGAGAGATAGGGTGTTACAACCTTCACAAGATATGTAGGCACTGCCCTCCTTTATAAGTTTGTCATATAAAGTTTTTTGCCACGCCTACTTTTTGTGGGCGTTTTTTACTAAAATGCTGTTTTCTTCGAAAATTTTCACAGAAAGCGAAAAAGATGTTTAACAAAATATTTACCCAATATTTTTTCCGACATATCGCCCATACAAAGTTTTTGGCCACGCCTACTTTTTGGGGGCGTTTTTTCAAAAAAACTTTTTTTTTTTTAATTAATAGAACTAAATAAAATGCTATCCATCATCTTCTTAATGGTTTTTTCTTTGGGGCATATAGGGATATGGATAGGGTATCATACTGTTCGCCCCAAGCGGACTGTAGCCTTTCCTTATGTTTTTAAAAAGTCTTCAAACACAGTTAGCCCGCTTTCGAAGCTGATGAGTAACATCGGGCGCCAAAAAAAAAAAAAACTTCTTGCAGAGTTTGCCACTACTATCCTGATGTAGGTATGTCGTTGAAATCCAAGAGAGTCGTAGTATAGCCACCTGGCAACAAAAATGTTGCGAATCGATTAAGGGAAGATGGACCCAAAGCCTCATACCAGTGACCGATAGGATGAAATAAACGGAAGCATGACGAAATAAACTTCTATCTGGCACAGTTCTTAACGGGTCATGGCTGTTACAGAGAATATCTCTTCGAACGCGGAATCAGTCCAAACTGTACACATTGCGAAACGATCTCTGAAAACGCGGAACACATGTTTTTACATTTCACCCGATATAAAGCTGAGAGAATACCCCTATGGAACCAATTCGGAGAGCGGCCCATTCCGGATAATGTCGTAAACTTCATGCTTCAGAATGATGATAACTGGAACATCGGAAGTAACGCGGCGGTGCGTAAGCTTAGCGATCTTAGACGCTTAGCACGCTAACAGAAAGCTAAAAGTTTCATCAACAGAGTAAGATAAGTCTTAATACCGACCCGAAGTCGGGACGGCAGTCCCGTGGAAAGTGATTTTATCCGGTAAGAATCCGGCACTACTAATAAACATCGGAACATTGGTGCCTCACCAAAAATATCTAAACCACTCGAAGATAAACATTATGATGTCGTATGACGGACTTCAGAAGTAGATTTCCCTTTTATTTTTGGAGAACAATAATTGCCTGAGCATATTTATCCCACCCCAACGCGATCCCAACTGCATAACAAATGATTATATTACTTTTCCAGTCAAACATTGACAATTGTGCTGTGCGATTGCACATAGAGTGACATTGCATCACGCGTTCATGTAAGCCCACCGCTTCCTCGTAACAAATATTTAACATCGATAAACACATTACCGTTCGTATAGTCTCCATTCTCAGCCCATACAACATGTACTCAACCATCGAAAGGATAATAATGTACATGTTGCCGAAATGGCCGAAATTTTAATCGAAAATACCGCTCATTCGCGTGAGTCCTCTGCAACATAAAAAGGCAAGCGAAGTCCTTACTACAAACAAACATGAATCATCACCATCACCAATGTTCTCTGCGGTGCAGTGCTAGTTGCAGTCATCATCATCATCATCTCCATGGTAAATATAACGAAATTAATATTACGAACCGGTTTCGATATAAGACAAAATAAATAAAACATGTAATAATGTTTTATTTGCATACAACCGATACGATACGCAGTGCACACTACATCAGACATCACCTCTCAAATGCCTACCAGCGAGGAGGACTTTGATTTCAACGAATTCTGATTTCGATTTTCGATTTTCGATATCGTGTCCTTTCCTTCGATATGAATTGAATTACCAATTTCTGGGTTTTCCACTAACAGAAAATTCATTTATTGCAAAATATTGAATATTGGCAGGTGAACAGGACCAATGCGATGAAAGGCTATGGTAGGTACCTTTGCATCTTCATCGAATATGAAAGGGTCCTTCCTGGTGATGATATGATGCTGTGCGTTTGAATATGAATATGAATGTGTTTTATTGAACTTATATCCGACTGAGAGAGAGAGAGAGAGATGGATATTTTTTGCACTTTTTTTGTTGCTCTGTTTGCAAGCAAACATCGTGCGGCGGAAGGATTTCCTTTGAAGTCAATTGGCTGCACGCTGTTGCTTTTATGACATTTGCAGAGATATAGTGTTTCGCCAAAAAGGAGCGGGTGGTGGTTGGGACTCATTATTTGTTCTTTGTAAATATCAATGAAAGGCAGTCGTCTCCTCAGCACACATACGAATCGAATATGCATGCACAAAAGGATGTTAGGTGCTATTGATAAATCTATTAGGCAATGTCCGGAACATATCGAAATAGGTACACACCGCAAGCATACTTGTATAATAAAAGATGAGACTTTCGTATGCGAGGAGTGAGCGGCTACCGATGCGGGTGAATTTGTTTTTCTGGTCGGTTATTTTCGAAACCCATAAACAAAGCGTTATCGACTAATTAATATCGAATCGGTTGTGGGTAGGTAGGGCCTAAGGCCAAATGAACGTTTATATTGGTAGATTTAAAGAACGTACCTACCTACATATAATATATCGATGGATTGTCTGAGTAGTACTCATGTGTGCGGGTAATTGATTGCTTAAATTTTGTACCCGGAATAGAGTGGTTTTTAATTCATCAGCATACTGTGAGAGGTTTAAGGATGGATGCCTTGGGGCGCTTGGACTTGGATTCTATTGAATCTGGGAAATTAATGAAAACCAATACCAATCGGACAATAAAAGTTTGGTAGTTTAATTTCCGTTTCTAGATAGCTCAAATGGATTTATCCAAGGGTGGGATGTGCTCTCATTAGAAGGGTGTGAGCAGTTCGATAGCATGGGGCTGTGAATAATGACGGATGTAATAAAAGCTACGAATTTAGGTTAGATAATTAGCAAGTTTGGGATTTATTTGTCATATGGTAGATTAGCATCGACTTAATGGTCGACTGGGCGGCTACAGAGGGCGCCGTCGGTTACAGTAAAATATAAGCTTTCAAAATTCTCATACCTTCGGCATGAATAGTAAATACGAATGAATCATTATTACTGCCTCAAGCTGGTGGAAATTAAATATGGAATCTAGTTGCTGATCAGCGTTTGCGGCTCAGGACATTTTGTAAGCGAAATAAAGTGCACTACTGGGTCAGGTACATGAAACTTCCTCGCTTTAAAAGAAAAATATTAATTTGGGGAATCAATGCAGCTCTGAGCTTTCACTCCCACTTTCATCTTGTTTGTTTTACAAAAGTGGTCGTGGGCAGCGTTATCATCCTCTTGAGCATACACATTCTGAATACTCCTGAAGGACTATTGGTCTTTCTTGATTCTTCTCCCAAAAATCGATGCTTGTTGCAAATTGGGACACTTGTGGCTTAGACCATTAGGATGCATCTATTTCGCCCAATTTCGGTAATTTAATTTATGAATCTCCTGACGGTCCCATGAAATTCTATATCACAGTGTCCGGTAAGGATTTCTATGGGCATGTGAATATCTTTGCTATATAATCAGACCACTTGCCACAACCCTCTTGCGTACCTGCTGATCTCCTGATTGTTCCATCGTCGAATCACTCTAATTGTTGACTCGATGTCAAACTTCCGCGTAAGTGTTCTTTTAGATGTAAGGACCAGATATGCGTGCAACAAAAAGCTTTCTTAGAACCTCTCTTCTATATCTACATCACTCCTTCCTACCGTGAATTATAGTAGTGAATCTCCTTTTTTGCTAATTATCTAACCTAAATTCGTGGCTTTTATTACATCCGCCATTATTCACAGCCCCATGCTATCGAACCGCTCACACCCTTCTAATGAGAGCACATCCCACCTTTGAATTTGTCAGACTTTTGCAGAGGAGGGACAGCAAGGAAAAACTTTAAATTGATATTTAGTCAGTCCGATTTGAACCTTGGAAAACAAACAGCACAAAGCATCTAACCACTGACTAATAACAGGTAGACGATAAAATGGGTAAAATGCTTTGCTGCAAACACTGTACGCCACTTTCATTGTTGTTATAAGAAGAACAATCCACATCTGGAAAAAAGGCTAACAGCAGACGCCGACTATTTCGCCAAGAACTAATCAACTGATTAGGACAACCTGCTACTAATTCACGTGCACATTTCAATAGAAATGGTTTGGAGTTTGGTAATTTCTTACATACACGTTCTGTATTTCTGGTCCTTAATGCGATGTATACGCAGAATTGTTTGATTCCCATTATTAGATATTGATATTGGCGTTTTTGTGAAATACAGAACATTTTTAAGAAAATCTGCATAATGCGGTATCGTTGGCCAAAATCGTTAGAGCCATTTCTGAGAGAATAAGTTATTAGTAGTTTTTTAAAAACCATTTGTATGGCAGGTATTGTTATTTAAAATAATGAAGCGAAACATAGAACAAACACGCCGTAAAAGTTATTTTAAAAACTCTAAATACGAAGTCCAAAGCTAATCCGTCTAACAGTCACACACCGCCACACCGCTTCTGGACAGACAGACGGATGGAATTGATGGACTCACTTTTTGTTTACTTCTCCTTGTTCGTAATATCATACTTTACTTTAGCACGATAGGAATATTTTTCAACTAAAGGGTGATTTTTTAAGAGGTTTAGAACTTTTTTTAAAAAAAAAACACAAAAAATTCGAAAAAATGAATGAAATATTTATTTGAATCGATAGTTTGAACCTTGCAATTTAATGTTTAAAGATAATTTCATGCAAATGTTGACCGCGGCTGCGTCTCAGGTAGCCCATCCGCTGAGTCCAATTTTGGCATACTCTTTCACACATATCGGCCGGTATCTCACGAATGAATGCATGGATGTTGGCTTCCAGTGCGTCAATCGAAGCGGGCTTGTCCCTATACACATTAGCCTTGGCATACCCCCACAAAAAATAATCTAATGGTGTCAAATCGCACGATCTAGGCGGCCAATTGACCGGCCCGAAACGTGAAATTAACTGTTCACCAAACTCGCCTCGCAATTGCGCCATTGTTTCGCGTGCTGTGTGGCATGTGGCACCGTCTTGTTGAAACCACATATCATGCAAGTCAAGAACTTCCATTTCGGGCAAAAAAAAGTTTGTTATCATCGCTCGGTAGCGTTCACCATTGACAGTAACGCTGCGATTCGCATCATCTTTGAAGAAATATGGCCCAATAATGCCGCCGGCCCATAAACCGCACCAAACAGTGGCTTTTTCGGGATGCATTGGTAGCTGTTGCAATGCTTCTGGCTGATCTTCACTCCAAATGCGGCAATTTTGCTTATTTACGTACCCATTCAACCAAAAATGAGCCTCATTGCTGAACACAATTTTTCGATAAAAAAGCGGATCCTCGGCCAGCTTTCCAAGAGCCCATTCATCAAAAATTCGGCGTTGTGGTAGGTCGCCTGGCTTTAGTTCTTGCACCAGCTGTATCTTAAAAGGCTTTACGCCCAAATCCTTCCGCAAAATTTTCCACGTAGTGCTGTAACAAAGGCCTAACTGCTGGGAACGGCGCCGAATCGACATTTCGCGGTCTTCTGTCACACTAGCTGATACGGCCGCAATATTTTCTTCAATACGCACAGTACGTAAACGTGTTGGTGGTTTAATGTCCAACAAAGTAAATTTGGTGCGAAATTTGGTCACAATCTTCCGAATAGACTGCTCAGAAGGTCGAGAATGCCGATCATAAAATGGAAGCAGCGCGCGATGAACATTTTGAACCGAGCACGAATTTTGATAGTAAAATTCAATAATTTGCAAGCGTTGTTCATTTGTAAGACGATCCATGGTTAAATTGCAAACCAAACTGAAGCTGTTTGACAGTGACACAAGGTACTAAACACACGTCAGCTGTCAAAACCAGTGTTGCCAAAACCAAACCAGCTAAAAAATCACCCTTTACATCTTCCAAAGGAAATATTTATGCAGGCCACCAAAATCACTACTATTAAAAAAAGCTCTCTCGATTGCCTACTGCCGTCGCTAGACAATTATCGGTGTTTTATGTGGATCACTGTTGCTTCCTCGACTTTTTGTTTTTGTTAGGGGGGTTCGCTGGAAGGATATATCATCAAAAGACATTGCATAGCTATTTCGCGGGGATGCTTCTGCAATAGTGAGAGACTTTAATCTAATGGGATTGCATGTAGTCGGTTGACTAATTGGCAATTTATTTTTGTTATATTTAATTTGAAAAATTTAAGAGAAAAATCCGTCGTTTGAGAGATCTCTAAACTTTAAACTTTTGTTTGAAAATAATTTCTTGGCCTTAGCTAACTCTTATAGATCAAAAGGTTTATTATTATAGTATTTATCAGTTCTGTTGACATGGTTGAGAAGCGTACTTCTGTGCCTTTGAATAAGAGGCATTGCACAAATGTTGAGTACTCTGCCTCTTATTTAATTTTGATCTATTATATATGACTCCAGAATTGTTGAGTCCCTGATTGGGCAGTTGCCTTTGTAAATTGTGAATCAGTCCTTTGTGCCAGACTTTATCAAGAGCCTGTGTTAAATTAAGAAATGTAGTAGAGCACACAATATTTCCTTTTCGTGAAAATCGTTTTAAAATATCCCATGTAATTAAATCAAACCCTGGAGCCTTTTTTATATATATGCCTTCCTTAATTTCTTCGACAAGTTCTTTAACTGTTACCGACCGAATAGGTCTATCTTCTTCGCACCTTACTTCGATTCTTTGATAGTCTTTATATTCACAAGGTTTGAAGACCTCTTCAAGATATTCTGCAAAAATATTCGCTTTTTCTTTTCTGGTTATATTCTCTGGCTTTTACTGGTGGAATGTTAGCAATTGGCCTACTAATTTTCTTGTTGCCTTCCAAAGTTAGTAGTCTGTACTAGCATCATTTGTATGACTAGTAAGGTAGGTTTTCAAGGACTCATTATTAAACTTTGATATTATTCTTTAAGTTGTTCAATGTGGTTTTGTCGCTTAGCGCCCTTGTATGTTGCCAACGTTTTCTAGCTTTCCTCATTTCTGCAATAATTTCACATATTTCGCGAGGATAAGAGTTTTGCTTAATCTTGTTTGTTCTTGTTGGAGTTGCAGCTCATGCAGCTTTTTGTATATTTAGTGCAAATATTTCCTGTGCTTATTCTAGTTGGTCTTCTGTTTTTATAGCTGATGATAGTTGAATACTTTCTTCCAACTCCTATCTAAAGTAGTTCCAATACGCATGAAAACCCATACCAAATAGAAAAATTCAAGGTCTGAGGCTTTATGGTGGATAAGAACTATTGGATTTATTTCTACATATCGTGATCGAACGGCGGCACCAACAAAAATTCTTAAAACATTCTACATATCCTAATTGACGCAGTTCACGGTTCTATAATAGACGCACGGAATACGTTTGGCACAATCCGGAAGATAAAATAAACTGAGCCTAAATAATACGCAATATTTAGATGTCAAATAAAGTGCCGCTAGAAATAGTACTACTTTACTTAACGGGCTCCCCTACGGTCCTGGGCACGCTGCTTCCAGTTATCCAGACGAAGCGCTCTGGCATCCATGATGGCTTGGTCTTTCAAACGGAGGTTCGGGTTTCGTTGTCGTCTCGAACCAGGGGGCTGGGATTCGAAGATCCTAATGGCTGGAGCTTTATTGTCCCATCGCTCAATGTGGCCGAGCCACTGTAATCGGCGAATTTTGGCTTTCTGGACTACATCCGCATCTTGTTACAGCTCATATAATTCTTTTTACAGCGGTTTTATCTTCTCCTTTATTCGGCCTCTTCGCACACAGGGCCATCAATTTTTTCGAAGGATTTTACTCTCAAAAGATTAACATATCTGCTCTCCTTTCCTGTTTATAGTCCAGCACTCAGCACCATAGAGCAGAACTGGCAGGATCAGAGTTTTGTATAGCTAACATTTCGTCAATCAACGGTTTCCTAGGGTAATTCTAAGTTAAATCTCCGCTAAGGTGTCGTTTGCGGAGTTAATTTTAACCTCGAGTTAGACAAACTCTCTAACCACCTCGAAGTTTCTACTTTCAACAGCAAGGTTTTTTCCTAGCCGGTGGACAGATTTTTCCTTGTTTGATGAAAGCATGTATTTGGTTTTCTCCTCGTTAAATTCAAGGCCAACTAAGTGCGCCTGTTCTTCAATTGCCGTAAAAGCCTCTATCACGGCACGTTGGGAGCGTTTGATGATGTCGATATCCTCCGCCTACCCCAGTAGCGGTACAGATCTGTTAACGATAGTGCCTTTTTTGTTTACACCTGCCCTGCGCACTATCTGTTCCAGAAAAAGGTTGAAGAAGTCACATGATAGCGCATCCCCTTGCCGGAATCCGGTACATGTTTGGAACAGTTCTGACTAGCTGCTGCCAAACTGCACATTCCACGGAGTATTCTCCAGCGTCTTACGGCACAATTGGATCAGTTTTGCGTAGAGCAGACGATTAACGCTATCAAATGCAGCTTTAAAGTCAATGAAAAGATGGTGTCTCCCGACTTGAAATGTTGGTCTTTTCCAGGATTTGTCTTAGTGTGATAATTTGGCCAATTGTCAATTTGCCGTGCCACGAAGCCACACTGATACTTGTCGATTAGAGTGCTGCAAAATGGCTTGAATCGTTCACAGAGTACGTTGGATAGGATCTTATATGCGACATTAAGCAGGGATATGCCTCGATAGTTCTTGGCTTTCTTGTGGATGGGGCATATGGAGCTGATAGTCCAGTCGTCAGGAATGCTTTCTTCCACCCATACATGGTTGATGATTTGGTGGAACTAGGACTAGGAACAGTGCCTCCAGTTTAAAAACTAAAGCTCTCTTAAAACGCCGTTTTTAAAACAAAAAGTAGGTTTATGTCAATTTGTAGAAAAGTGTTCACTTTTAGCTGGACAGGGTTTAATTTCCCCATACAGAATGGCAGGCATATGGGCCACCGCTAGTGTTGATCTTCCTTAATGCATAATAGTTCTCGTTTGGCGCTAATCTATTGCAATTCATAATTCCCCAAATTCCATTTAAAACACACATGCTTTTTTCTAAAATCAAATAAACACCATCACCTGGGTGCCCGCTGATAGCAAATACTCGCATCTGAGATAAATGTTTTGGTGTTGAGGTCACCGAATGTTATATCCCTTCAATATCCAGCAGTAATGCCAAATAACCGACATCAAAACACACACACGCGGCAGACTAATAAAACATTTAAACATATTGCACAAAATTGACAAAATAAATCGTTGTCGCACTAAATACAATAAGCAAACATAAAACAAACGACAAGTTTCCACCAGCACCACCGCCACTGTCATCGCCCATATAAAAGCAATAGGAGCGCAGTCACGGGAGTTTTAGACTAGCACACACGTAGGTATGCTCATCCTTAAATTGATATCCTGAAACACGTTCCGGTGATATTCGGTTTACGTGCCGAAATGAACGTGAATGAAAGGAAACAATCGAACAAAAAACAAGCAACCAACATCCAAAAACGTTCCACGTTCTATTGCTGGACAGAGACCAATCTCGTGGATTTTCCAAAAGTGTGAAGGCGACTAGAGCACCGAAAAACCCAGCAGGACTTTATTTTTTTCTGCTGCTGTTTTTCCACATCCAAAAAAAAAAAACAAACATAGAACGAAGACAAACAAACAATATTGTATTGCAAGTTTTTTTTTTTGTTTTCGTTTCACTTCACTCCGATCCAGTTCACCCGTGGTCCACATCCTTGGAACATTTATTTCAATTTATTGGCTGTTTCTAATCTTGCATTGCTACCACTGTACTGTTGCAACTAGTAAATTATATATATATGCGTTGTGTATCTATCTATATAGTCGTTAATATTGCTTCAAAAAAAGGAGCAGGATTTTCGGTATAAGTCACAGCGACAGAGGAACCAGTGGAAACGTTCAGCACCTGCAAAGTGTAAGAAGAAATATGGTCGACAATTACAGTGGAACGTGAAGAGGAAGTATAAGAAGAAGGTGCTATGAAAAAATAAATCTATATATGTATGTGGTCAGTGGAATTAAAGCGAGACACACACCAAACAGGAGCAGGATATGGTGGTAGTCTGTGCTTTCAACAGCTTAAGTCCTTAGCTGATCCGAAAAGCATTTAAAAGTGGTTGTGAATCAAATTTACGATTCTCTAACACATAAACATGAGTGCTTCTTATTTTTTGTTAAGACTGGTTTTCTAAGTCTCTATGGGGAATTTTACATAATTAATTTAGAGAGAGAGAGCATAGCGATTGTGTTAGGATTTCATGTTTTACTTGGCCTGAGAGGAAGGACGGACTGGCATCGTATTGGCGGTGGTAATTTCGTAGCCCATGGCAGGCAATAAATAAATGTAGATTTGCCGGTGATGTTGAACGCAAATCCATGTGGTTTTTACATTGTGCAAAAGGATTAGGGCAGAGGATTTGCGAGGATGTTTGTTGTGCTTTTTATTTGGGAGTGATTTTCGAAGTGAAAATTTTACCAAAGGCTTGAGGTGTTTTAAGTGGGTAATTTTAAATATTTCTGGAGGCGAAGTTTGGATAGATTTAAAAATTGGTTTTCTACAATTACTCTACATACTACTACCACACTTTTTGTTTTTTCACTGATTTCGAGCGGTAAAGCTGTTTACCTTTGGCGAGTCAATATATCGCCGTTTCGGAGGTTCATGTGACTGACCTTAAAGGTAGTAGGTAGTGGCACCTATTCCCGAAGGTCCCCAGTTTTCGAACACTTTTTGGACAAATCGTTATAGAATTGAGTTAAAATAGGTATAGCTAGGGGCTACCTTTTAGAGTAAGCTTCGGTTAGTTAGGTTAGCTTCATGATGTCTTTCCTTTCTCTTTCTGGGGTATTGGCCTAAGTCAATGGACATTTTCATTTTTAAACCTTTTACTTGCTTTTCTCTCTTTCACTTTCCTATCTTTTTAGTCCGTCCGAGGTCTACCTAAAGTAACTTTTTCCACTATTATTTTTCTTTTTCTTTTTACCATTTGGCATGGATAAAACTTTGTTGAGCAAGTGGTATAAGTGAGGAGTTAAGAATCACACCCGTTCGAGCATCACGCGTTCCCCTCATCTATACCAAAATTTCCCCTGTGGCTCGAGCCTTCTTAGCAACAAAAATGGCGCTAAATGAGTGGTCCAATGGTCAATCACTTGTGATCTTAAGATCCAAAATCCCATGCCTTACGCTAACCATGCTTCCCGCTATCCACTTCCACTTTAAGTCTCTCTATCAAACAGTATAGATTAGCACTAAAGCAAGCCCGGAATCTGCATTGGAAAGAAAACATTAACGAACGTTTCAGCAGAGCCATGCCCTAGGAACGCATTTCAGTGCACCTAAAGGCATCATGGGTAAACAATCGATACCAGCTGCTAATTCTGATTATTTACAAAAACTATTTTAAGGCGTAAACGGATCGGGCAGGAATGTTTACATCCAAAGAGCAATGTGCCCATATTGACGGATCGACAGCCGTCTGAACTTGACCTAGGGTTTTTTTCTTCTCCTGTAAAATTGGCATTTATATCAATGTAAAGCAGGCTTACACTGTACACAGAGGTTCAAGACATTACATCTTAACAAGACAATCAGCCATTGGTGAGGACCGGCCGGGTCGCAGCGACCAAAAAATACCAACTTTTCGACCTCTAAACCTAACAGAGGAACTCTCTCTTCCTTATCCAATACAATATCTGGAAATTCTGCGAAAGGAAGGCATGCTCAAGGACTTGGCATCCCCTACATACAATAACTTTTTGTCGAAGCTGCAAAGTAGACATCTTCATTTTCGTAATGAAAAAGCAATAGGTTCTATGAGTAGATAAGGTAACGTACCATCGTCCCTATCAAACTGGCACAACAACAGAGCTATAATGGCCAATTTGATGCCATTTGAATCTAAACTAGAAAACAGTTATGCGAACCTTATGTCAAATAGTTCAAGGTTCTTGTATTGAGTGAGCGTTTGAGGAAACGGGGCCCAGCTTTTATGTCTTCCGAGTTTAGTTTATTCATCTACCGAAACAAAATTCTAACTGAAAATGTCTATGCAAACCATGTTCCTCTTTTCAAAAAGGGCAAAAGACCAACAAGGCTGGAGCCATTTAACTCCGATAAGGCATCTTCATCAAGCCTATTACTTTTTCGAAATAGTTTTTCGTCAAAGTATTTATTGTCTTGTCATACGGTTTTAAAAAGTAGTAAAAATGCACATTGCTATACAGATTTCGTTGGTCCTTTAAAAGTAAGGATTCCAACGAAGTGCAGAAATGTACGTTAATCGACGGTCGAATGCGCAAAACAAGTCTTTTTTTATTGGTAGACCGTATTGATGTATCACAATTTTTTACACTCATTTTAAACTTTCAAATGTTATGCTTGCGACCTTTTAACCTTTTTAAATAAACTTAAAAAAAAAGGAATACAACCCTGGTAGGCATTTTCGACCTCTAAGTGTGAATTGTTGCCATATTTCGGAATTGGAAAAAACAAAACTCGGACCCTTTCCAATAAAATAAATAAATATTAGGCGTAAACGGCCCATACAGTATATAAAGCCTATCGTCTCCAACCACTGTGTATGCGAAAATATATTTGTTGACACGAATTGAGGGGACCTACAATTAAATGCCCCTTCCGAACGGTATTGAGAAGCTTCTCATGACAGTTCTTACTCTTGAAAAAACTTTCAGGTAGTACAGGTCGGGATTCGAACCAGCGACCTCTCGCTTAGTGGTCACTGCTAAGCCATTGCACCCACAAGGGACCCTTTCCAATCGTAACGTTAAAAAATTCTGTAGAAAATATTTAACAAGGAAGATTACAAAAATTTGCAGAAAAACCTGATTCTTTATGAAGGATTTTTGTTTAAAATGATTTTTCATTCCCTTTGGAAAATTTTTATAACCCAAAATGGAGTACAGAATGAATATGCAAATTATTCAAAGTTAGAAGTCGAAATTGCATTATCAGAGTGTTAAAGAAGAATCTGTTGATTTTAAAAATGCTTCGATTAGGCTTCGGGTCGCAAGCTTAATCTTTATCGGATAAAATGACATGACAAACATCAGCAAACATATCAGTCGACAGGCTTTAGATCTGCTAATCCTCTATTATGCCAGTGGGCCTACTTTCCATAAGAACTTATAAACCTATCTCCGGGACGTGCCTCTAATGTACTCTAGTTTCGCAAAATTGTAAATGGAATCTTCTGTGTGTAGCTGTGGTGATATAAGTGACTGCTCTCATTTTTATACCCTATCCTAAGGGTATATTAATTTTGACACATAGTTTGTAACACCCCTTAATATTCGTCGTAGACCCATAAAAGTATATATATTTATGATCAGGACCAAATCCTAAGACTATTTAGCAATGTCCGTCCGTCCATCCGTCCGTCCGTCCGTCCGTCAGTCCGTCAGTCCGTCGGTATCAACTTTTGAGGCCTTTAAATTTATGCTAGGAAGCTGACATTTAAAGCATTTAAAGCAGGTCCCGAAATGGTAAAGTGTTAAAAGTTTTTAAATCCGCCCACTGCCACGCCCACAATTTAGAAAAAACCATTTTAAGACTAAAGTTAGAGCGATAGAGTATTTGAACCTTTACAAGATATGTAGGCAGTGCCCTCCTTTATAAGTCTGTCTTATAAGATTTTTTGCCACGCCTACTTTTTGTGGGATTTTTTCACTAAAATGCTGTTTTCAGCGAAAATTTTCATAGAAACTGAAAAAAAATGTTTAACAAGATATTTAGAAAATATTTTTTCCAATATATCACCCATACAAAGTTTTGGGCCACGCCCACTTTTTGGGGGCGTTTTGTCAAAAAAGATATTTTTTTTTTATAAATTTCATAGAATGAAATGATATCCATCATCTTCTTAATGCTTTTTTCTTTGGGGCATATATGCATATGGATAGGGTATCGTACTGTTCGCCCCAAGCGGACTGTAGCCTTTCATTATGTTTTAAATACTATACGTACTTCAACAGACTCGTAACTGATAGAATTCCTGGTCTTTTCGTGTGCTTATTCATAAGATGCTAACTTAACCCTTCAAAAACCTAAGTCCTAATGTTTTTCGAAGTAAATGACAAACTCCACATCCGAAAACAAGGTTTTCCGACCTTTATTAAACCCTTAAATGCTCTACAAAGCCTGTGAGGTAATTTTTAAAAGGTCTTAAGAGTTTTCAAAATTCTCTTATTCCGCCAAAAAGTTCAAGTCACAAATTTGAAAAGTTGTACCTTGCCGAAGTAGAATTGTTACTTGGAAAAGTAATTTTTTACATGCAGACAACCTGAGAATCTTGATAATTAGAAATGGTTTTACTTGGGCTCATGAACAATGTAAAAACGCAGGGAACTATCCACAAAAGGTAATCCAAAAACGATCTTCCACGATTTCTTCTCATCAAAAGAGCGAATCCTAAAACAAATCAAATATTTAAACAGTTTTGTTCTTGTTGGGTTAGTCGACGCTACTTGCAAAAATGTCCACACCCTGTCGTCCTTTAATTTTTTAGCATTTAGCGACCTCTTTTACTCTTCCTGGCATTACATAGAGAAGTTTAAAAAAAAATGTCTGCCTAATGTAGCCCCATCGAATTTCGCTTAAATTAAATCAGTCCTCATACCTTATAATAGGTTCATTTGAAGTGCTCTCGTTACACCTCACCCACAAAATTACATCCCTTAAAGTTTTAAATTTCCAATATTTACCTAGCAATACCAATAGCACCACCGAAAAGCACTCATCTCGATGAACATGCATAAATCTCAGTGAAGGACGACCTAATGGATATCGCTACCGATGTTGTAAAAACAACAACCCTCCTGCTGTCCGTCCCCCTGCCACAAGGGATCTCTTAATAGGGTTTAACTTCATTATCATAAAATCAACGCAGCAAAATTGCGCGCCAGTAATTTCATAAACCCACGCATTTAGTCGCCATTTGCATGGGGAGCTCACAAGGACTCCAAATGGATGTCGATGTGGACAAAAAAACAAAAATGAAAAGAAAAAAAAAAAAAAAAACAACAACAACTCGTATCTGAAAGCTCCATCATCACAGTTCACATATAGTCGGTGTCCTTTGTGAAATATTATGTTTGGTATATTCCAATGGAATTTGTTAATTAGATTTCTTGCTCCAATTTGGCCAATTCTTGACTGTGAAGCGGGAATCCCTCACACAGAGCGATACATTTATCGTTTGCCGGCCTATCCCTAGGTACGTAGGTACATAGGTACCTTCAATTCATTGCCACCGAGCTAGCAGCAGCAATGACGATGATGCATCTCCTCGATGTGAAATTGTAATACATTTACCGGAATTTAATGCATTTTCCACAGACATTAATCACTTTGATGCAATACATCGAAAGATTGAATATCTCTTCCATGTGGGTGACGCGGCGTGGGTATAACTCGATGGATGGATGGATAGATGGATCGATGGTTGCGATGTAGTATATTTCACAAATTCACCAACGTAACCAATAGTATCCCACTCCCGCGCCGCCTTAGCTGTACCATTCTGCATCCGCACCACCCGAAGGCATATGTCATTTTTCAAATATTGTAATATTGGTAGCATGGCAGCACGATTGGGCCAACCAAAGCAACCCAGGCCAACCGAACTTATGGATCGTTGGGTTTCACCTTCGTCAAACATTTCACCATGGCGTGCTTGGTGCACATCTAGCAAACGGAATCATCATCAACATCATCATCATCATCATCGTCATCATTATCGTCGTCCTCTTCGGCATCGCCGGCATCGTCGTCATCGTCATCATCATATTCATCGTCATCGGTTCAGTGGCAAGAGTGGCTTCATTCAGAATCCAAAGCAATAGCAGAGTCATCGCATCGCATCGCCTTGCAGTGTAGATACAGAGAGATAGATTGATATATCCTAGCTCGGTTCGTCGCTTCCCCGCCATCCCCAGAATATTGTGCCGAAAGGTTTTTGACATATTGCTGGGTGGCACATTTCGGTGGGTGACTTGTGCAATGCCCCAATCTATCCTGCCGCCCTCCCACCGGGTTTCATTCTCTTTCGCTCTCACGTCGTCGTCGTGTCGGTTTTGAGATACATTCACAGATGAATAGCTGTTTGTCTGCTCGGTTGCATCGTTCCGTCCAATTACATTTTCTTGTGACAGATTCATCAATAATCCAGATACAGTTTCCAATTCTAGGATTTTTTTTCCTCCCACTCGATTTTTTTTCTTTCTTTTTCCTCTTTTTCGTGCTGCTGCCATGTGAATGTTGGGGCTTTAGGTTTGGGACTATGCAATGCATATAGTAATCTGATGTAAAGTCCAGTGGATGTGAGTACATTAGAAGGATTTGATGCTATATTTTCTGAGTGAAAACTGAAGTTCAAAGGGAAAAGCCTTTTGAAAAGGGAGCAAATCGCTATGGGGTGGTATTAATTAGTTTTTAGAAACGAACCTCTTCCGAGAACTCATTTGCCTGGTATCGTAGTCGGTAGATCGCGTATTAATGCATTCGAAACTTTTTGGGTGATTAGAATCAGATTTTCTGAAATTTCATTTCGAATCTGAAACATTCAGTTCTGAAGTTTTTCAATCCTTTGACATAAAAAAAAGTTGTGTAAACTGCACTGAAGAATTTCGCTTATAAGGTAAATGACTTTGAGGGATAGTATGAAGGGAACACTTTGTGAGAGGCATTGCAAAGAAATGCTATTGGAATTTTTAATTACTTACCTTTCTCTCAGACTCAGACATCATCATACATCTTACTAACAAAGGGTTGTTGGACAGACACAATGCTGCTCACTGCATGCATTCTGCGGTACTAGGGCAAGACTTAAATTCCTTTTTAATGGCACATTCCCAAACGCTAATATTTGGTTTTTAGGCTGACAAAGGGAAGATATCACATCAGATATCAAAAAAAAAACCTTTGAAAGAAAAAAAGTGATTTATAAATAATAGAAGTACATTTACTCTGAAGTTATTAAAAAACATAAGGAAAGGCTACAGTCCGCTTGGGGCGAACAGTATGATACCCTATCCATATCCCTATATGCCCCAAAGAAAGAAGCATTAAGAAGATGATGGATAGCATTTTATTTCATTCTATGAAATTTATAGAAAAAAAATATTTTTTTTGAAAAAACGCCCCCAAAAAGTGGGCGTGGCCAAAAACTTTGTATGGGCAATATATTGGAAAAAATATCGGCTAAATATATTGTTAAACATTTTTTTTCGATTTCTATGAAAATTTTCGAAGAAAACAGCATTTTAGTGAAAAACGCCCACAAAAAGTAGGCGTGGCAAGAAACTTTATATGACAAATTAATAAAGGTGGGCAGTATCTACATATCTTGTGAAGGTTGTACAACTTTATCTCTCTAACTTAAGCCTTAAAACGGTGTTTTTCTAAATTGTGGGTGTGGCAGTGGACGTATTTTGAAAATTTTAACACTTTACCATTTCGGAACCCTACGGAGTATATGTTCCAAATTTCAGCTTCCTAGCATAATTTTAAAGGCCACAAAAGTTGATACGGACGGACGGACGGACATTGCTAAATAGTCTTAGATTTTGGTCCTGATCATAAATATATATATACTTTTAGGGGACTGCGGCGAATATTAAGGGGTGTTACAAACTATGTGTCAAAATTAATATACTCTTAGGATAGGGTATAAAAAAAAATTTTACATATTATGTTTTTTTTTTTAAATGCTACTCGAGCATATGCGTAAAATTTTAGCAATCTTTTGCTGCAAACCATTGTTAGCGGAGTGCTTAAATAAATGCAATACATGTAACGGAATGCAATTTTTATTTATCGCATTCCACACAATTCAGCGAGCGATGATCTTTGCACATAGGCTGGTGACATGTCACACACACTTTTTTTGTTTTTCTGTCTTTTTTCCTGTCACATAAGTTACAACGGACATATTTTTCCAAAATTGTTGGTTGTGGAACGCTTATATTGGCTGTCATTTCATTTTTAAATTCATTGCTTTCAAACCCCGTCTTAGGCTCTGCACTTGCATAGTACCATAGCATTTATGCCACAGTGATCCAACATTCCATAGAAAACCCGCATAGGCCAACGACGCGTAGCTCTAGAAGTTGTATAAAAATGACAAAACTTGTCGAAGGTGTCAGTTCCTCCTTTGGTACTCTTGTAATCCAGGATCATTTGCGGCTTAGCTGACTCCTCATCAACATCATCTGAATAGTGGTTTGTAGACAGGCGCAAGACTACTTTACCCTTTTTGGGAGCAAACGAAACCAAAGTTTTGTTTTCATCGAATGCGAATTTGGCACAACCTACTCCTCCTGGAGCTAAAAACTGTGCTGGAATCTCTCGTTTATTTTTTCGAAGATGCCCAACATTGTCAAATTATATTGTGTCGGCATCATCTGGAAAAGTGGCACTGAAAAGAACCAATTATCCACTGTGATGTTCCTTCCAGTTCCATGGATACTCTCCGACAGTTTTCGAACATAAAATGAAGGAACTGACTCGTTCGCACCAACTTCGACTTTGCCGACGTAAGGAATTGCCTTTACCATGTACCATGTACGTGAGTCATTCATCATTACAAATTTTAATCCGTATTTGTCTGGCTTCGATGCCATATATATCCGGAATGGACAATTACCCCTATAGTCCATCAACTGTTCATCGATTGTACAATACTCGAATGGAGTATAGAGTGATTTACAATTTGTAATAAGGAGCTCCCATATTTCTCTAATTGGTGCAAATTCGTCATTCACTTTGCGTTCATCTCTGGTCGTTTTATCATCAAAACGCAAACACGCCGCGATTAATTCGAATCGATGCTGCGACATCGTTGCTCTAAAAAGAGATTCGCCGAATCTTACCGACCACAATTCGCTGAGATGTAATTTGGCAGCTTTCTTTACACCACTGAGATAAAGCAAGCCAATGAAAGCATTTATTTCAGTGATATCTGTCGGTCCTCGGTACGGTAATGATGTTTCATGACATACTGAACAGCGTTCTATTTGCTCGTTCGTATGAAACACCACTTTATATAGAATTTCGTCCGTAAAAGTAAACTCCAAGCTTTAAGGGGGGTTGAAATTTTTTTAGCTGCACCCTTTGGGCCCGCTAAATGGGTCACAAATTTCGCATCGGATGCCTACCGCGTCTCTCGGGTGCAACCGAGCTCCATTTGTAGCCAGATTTCCCTTTCAGTACCGCCAACCTCTGTTTTTTCGGTGTAGTAGGATGCGTTTCTTCATGTTCATCCTCTACCGCACTCTGGGCACTCTCGGAATCAGACTGCTCTTCTATGTAGTCGGGATCTTTGTACGAATCATCACCGGCAAATAAATCCGGTTCTTCATCTTCTAATAAAATATCAGCCTCTAATAAAAGCTTTTCCACTTCTTCTTCCCGTAAAAATGCCATTTTTTCTGGAAAAAGAACAATAACTTCCCAGAAAAACAAAACAAAACTTTTTTTTATGACTAAACAAACCTCGCACTAGCTAAATCAATTTATTCGTATTCTGCGTAACAATTTTTATTCAAATGCTGGGATCAATGACTAGGATACAAAATTATAACATTAAAAACTTTTGTTCACAAACTATAAAAAGTACTAACACGAACTTCTCACTGGGGTGTATAATACCCAATACAAAATGTCATAGCAAAATTATATATGTATACAAAATTCAAATTGCTTGAAACGGCCTCCTACTACTGCAGAAAATATGAAACTGAATTTACACAGACATGGCATATCGGAGAAAAAATTGTAACGGTGCATAATTTTTGTGGGGTATCCGACACCTCAGTGGGAGGACGGAAGGTTAAACATCAACACGTGAGCTCATGTGCATGTGTATCACATTTGTTGATTTCCTCTGCACAAGGAAATATAAAAATCCGAATACTGACCCTCCCTCTATAATCGGCATAGGTTTTACTTTCTCTGAATAAGTTAAATCGGTCTGAATCTAGAAAAAAAAGTTAAGCTGGAAACATTATATCCAGGAAAGAATTAATAAGCTATTCTCGCCAAAAAGCCATTGGAAACAATTGGGGCCTTTAACCTCACATCACTCACTGGGTTAAGGTGCATATCGGACTGATATTTTCGTATGGAGTGGTCGCCTGCCGGACGGCTTTAGCTAAAGCTATTAATCGCGATACACTTAGCAAAGCCCAAAGATCTGTTTGTTCCTTATGCATTGCCAGAGACCGTCGCACACTTCCTTTGTTCCATTGGACCTGTTTCAACTGACACCTCTCGATATATTTAATACACAAACGGCGGCCAATACGTCTGTTTGCCTTTAAGCTATAACACAGTGGAGCAATAAATCTATTATCAATATCTTTATAAATCAAGATTGCTCCACTGTGCTGTGCACCTATATCGTTTTTTTCTCGGATAGTCAAGCTGCAATCAAGACCTTGGAATCAATCTCTATAAACTCTAAAGTAGCCTTAGGCCATCGATCTCGGTCACTACACGAGGTATAGTAATAGTTTAATATTACATTTTCTAGGTGCCGGGCACAGGGATAAACTGATAAACTCGCTGAATTGGTAACCACAATACCCTAAAAGGACAGTTAGGTATACAAATGGCTAAATGTAAACTGTTGCTAAGGATGGCTGCAAATCTTTGTAGACAAGTGGAACTACATGTCGACCATACAAATCTGGCCTAAGCTAGACCTGAACGATTCGATCCATCTAAGCAGATGGCAGATAGGTAATTGGTGTCAGTACACGACACTGTCTTATAGGTAAGCAAGGTGCATGGACGAAGAGAAGGAGGAAACAATCCTCCAACCTGCATATACTCTGATCTCTCTTCTACGAAAATATAAGTGATCTTTGGCAAAAGCTTCAAATGATTCAATGAGTAGAGAGGAACTTCTTCCTAGCTACCTGTAATATCGAAATGGACTGTTTCTGCTCTAAATGTATCGGTTATGTGACGGTTTTGTGCCGACTAACATTTGCGTGCACTTTTTAATACATTTAATGAATATATTGATTTGAAGGCCTACAAGATCCATTTCGTGCAACAATTGTACCCGTACCACTGCATCGTTATTTCGGTATATTTACCAAAAATTAACTGTGCTTAGCGAGAAGACTTATTTTTGGTTCAGTATGTAAGTCAATAAGCAAAAGCATTGCATTTGAATCGAAGATAGTCTACCCCATATTATGGAAACATCTAAAATAAAGAGCACGACTGCGTCGTACGAAACTTTATCGGTACATGAGATGCGTTTTTGAACCGCAAAATGAATCGAAAATGGATTTAAATCACTTATTTACGTTTTGGAAAATTACATTTTCTCAAAAACGGCACTTACGATTTTGATGTTATTTGGCACATTGGACACTTTTAGTATAACTGTTCGAAATACAAAAAATTATCAAAATCGTTATAGCCGTTTTTGAGAAAACGAATTTAATTTAAATTTAAGAAATCGTTATATGAAAAAAAATTATTTCAAAAATCTAAGTTTGCAAATTTGTTCGACTTTATAGTATAAAGATCCCTTTGTTAGTTTTCGAGATATTGCCGGTTTCATAAATTACCGTTAATCGATTTTTTTTCCCAAAAACTGAGTATGAAGAATTTTTGACCCCTTTTTGACACTTTCAAGAAAAATAGTTATAAGTGATTTTCACAAAAAAAATTGTACGGCAGGTACCGTTATTTCAAAAGATAAAGCAAAAAATAAATAGATGCCCCAAGATGAAACCCCAAAAACCTTATATACGAACTTTGAAGCAAATCCGTCAAACCGTTTCGCCATACGACGCCCGGACAGACAGACCGACGGACGGCATTGGCAGACCCACTTTTTTGGTCATACTCAGTTTGAATTCGAAATTTCCGCACGATTGCAATAACTTTCTCTTTAGTATACGAGAAAGTTAAAAAGAAAAGAAAAACTACTGGAGTCATCGTCAGCATATATTCCCAAAATTTAGAAATTTCACCATATTTCTTCGTTCCCCGTAAATGCTTGAAGAGTTAGTCTTTAACTTTGTTTCTTGGATGGCATCATTAGATCTAGCCGTGGAGGGGATATGCACGAAGTGGTATTAAAAAACCTATTGTACAACGTATTCTCTTTTCATTAACACAAAAAAATACTAAAATTGCATGTGTTTTGCTCAAAATCAGAGCGATTACTGACCCAAAAAAATACCCTTTGCTTATTGTGGGCCTAAGGTTAATGCCACCTAAATTTTCCGATCGAAAATGTCTCCTGTTTAATGGCAAGCTGGGCTAGATTTCTGATTTTAATTATCTGGACGGAAGATGAGATGAAGAAAACATCGAATCCAGAAATAGATAAAAAACCATGTGAAACTGATTTTCTTGTAAAAGAAACAAGAAAATCATGTTTAAAAGTGGTCAGAACAGCCCATACTGCAGGCGGATGAATAAATGAGTGATCCCGAATTGTAAATGCGATCATAGACGAAAAGATGTCAGGGATAGATGGGGCTAAGAGCAACTTGGGTAAGTTTTAACAGCAAAGTGAGTGCCTACTCTTCCCTTGTACTCATACCCTTCTTCGACAAAATTGAGTGGTTTTTAAACTTTTTTTTGGTATTCCTCTTCACATACAACAGCTAAATAGCACAGCGTTAAGTAAACATGTAATAACACAAATTATATTGCGAGTTGTAGGCCAGGACTTTCCAGTTACGAAAAAAACCTAAGCAAGTAGATAATCATAAAGCTTAGACGAGAAAAATTTGTTTTAGTAGTGACCTCGCTACTATCATCCCAACTCAAGTTGAATGAATATTTCTGATTGAGGTATATCTACTCTAAATGCTATAACTTCAAAACTATTAGACAAAGCTATTAAAATCACTTAGCACATTTTGTAGACCGAATTAAATTGAGCAGAGAATGTTAAAAGTTCTAAGTAAGTTGTAAGTTATAAATTATATGTAATTTTCAAACTCCGGCCACTGTTACAATAAGCCTTATCTTTTTAACTTTCTCGTATACTTAAGAGAAAGTTATTGCTATCGTGGGGAAATTTCGAACTCAAACTGAGTATGAGGGATGATGTTACTACGTAGAGAAGTCCAAAAAAGTGGGTCCGCGAATGCCGTCCGTCAGTCTGTCTGTCTGTTCGGGCGCCGTATGGCGAAACGGTTTGACGGATTTGCTTCAAACTTCGTATGTAAGGTTTTTGGGCTTACATCTAGGGAAATCTTTTTATTTTTTGCTTTATCGTTTAAATAACGGTACCTGTCATACAATTTTTTTTGTGAAATTTTTTTTGTGATTTTTTAAGAAAATATTTCCAAAGATTTTGGTCTTTTTTTTTGTAGTAAGGATAATTGGGATGGGGCCAAAAATACTGCTTACTCAGTTTTTGAAAAAAAAAAAATCGAAAAACAGTAATTTTTAAACATGCCAATATCTCAAAAACTAATAAAGGGAATTCCAACAAATTTTTCTATTTCTTATTATGTTAAGATGAAATCTGTTTACTTAGATTTTTTAAATATTTTCTTTTTCCCTATAACGATTTTCTTAAAGTTAAATTAAATTCGATATCTTAGAAACGGCCGAAACGATTTTTAAAATACTATGTTTTATTTACAACAATTATATTAAAAGTGTTCAATTTTCGAAATTGCATCACCTACTCTGGATTCTGTAGCTGAAATATTGATCTTCAGTTGAAAATAGATTTATCTGACGAATTTGTAAAAGCATTGAAGCGGCATCAAATTTAGTTGAAAATCTTAAATAAAAATGCCTGTTTTTTAAAATCGCATAAAAGAGGCAGGGATAAAAACTCCTGGATTACACAAATGAAGAAATACCGATTGGCATCAATGATGAAGTGATTCAAAATCAGGAGGCCTGTAGATATTTTTTGGGAATATTCCAGTCCAGTGCAGTGAAGTGGGAATGATGTGATCCTTATAATTCTGATCATAACCTTGTTGTTTAAATGGAGAGGAGATATGTTGGTATTTTTTCATGAATTGACTTAAGTAGCTTAAAATTTGGTCTATTTTCTGGTTAAAAGTTTAAAAATCTTTTTGAGACGTTAAGACAATACATTGGATAAATTCTTACAAGCGGCATTGCCTTCATATAGCTCCAGATGGGCTGTGCTTGGGCATGCAGTCTTCCATTCATACTTCGTTGCAAGTTTGGTTCTCGCTCTCTACCCAAACTTAAAAAAAAAATTAAAAATAAATAAATATTAGGCGTAAACGACCCATACAGGACCTAAAGCCTAGCTTCTTCAACCATTGTGTGTGCGATGTTATATTTTTGACACGGCAAATTATTTTTGAGAAGCTTCTCATGACATTTCTTACTCTTGGATGTTTGTCAGACGTTCGCAAGAGGTGGGGCAGCGAATAAAAACTTTCAGGTGGTACAGGTATGGACCCAAACATAACCATAACTTTTTCTTAGCCTGGGCGTGTGTTTTCTACTTCTCAATCTCAACGTTTCCATCACTGCTTCGAAAAGCCTAAAAAGAGCAAACGAACATTTTTAATGTGAAACCCAATCCACTGACATCTATGAATCTCTAGTCCCCTTGCCCTTACATACTACTACGAGTCGCAAAAATAAATTCCTAGGTGATTATTTTAACGAATATTAACAAAACATATTTTGCTAAATTATGAGATAAAACTGGATATGACTAAAACAAATTCCAAATTAATGGAAATCCTTGCTCAACACGACTTCGTCTATGTTCCCAGCATACTATGCATTAATAATTGTATCTAATGATTTCGTTTTTCCAAATAAATGTCAAACATACCTGCCTCCCGAATGATGACAATATAGTATCCGAATCAAAATGATAATGGATGCATCCTAAGAGAATTTCCACATCATCAATTAAAATTCAAAAATAGGTAGCACACGTCATAATAACGTGCCATGTTAATGCCGAATTCACAAATTTACACACATCATATTCTCATTTATTGAGTGCATGTCGAACGGTGTCGTGTCATCATGGTGCCTGTGTCAAATAAAAAAAACTAAAAACCAGGACAATGTGAAATCCATTGCTATCACCATCGCCATCGACATCATCATCATCGTCGAACATGGCGCGCTACGCCGCTCCGCGCCAAAGTCAGAGAATATTTGAAAATCAAAAACCTTCTCTTCGACAACAATACGCTCGCGCCTAATTAGTGTCAAAGTTAATTATTGAAAAGGCTTCGTTCGACATCCACATCTATTCAGTGTTTTTGAATAAATTTCCTCTCGTATACGCTGACAATGGGCTGCCGAGTGGCAGCCTGGCTTAGCAGGATTTCCATGTATTCCCATGATAATGATGTCGATGATGGAGAAGAAAACACTCGTCGATGATGTGAAAGTGAAATGTATTCCTCTCTCTCTCTCTCTCTCTCTCTCGTTATGTGATAGTCTCGAACATAAAAACATGTTCGGCCAGCGTTGCAAAGAGAGGTGAAATGAATATTACTCAAGGTTCTTGTATAGGTACACGATGAGGCTAGTTCGATTCTGGCCTAAGGATACTATTCTGGTCATCAATTTTATGCGAGGCCGAATGGATACATGAAACTTATACATTTCAAAGTTTCAAGGATCACGAACGGACATATTCGAATATTTTGATGAAAATTTGATACGATACGTCGTCGAAGGATTGCACAGATATTTTTTTTTTTGTGTGTGTGTAGTAACATTGATTACACGGTTACATCATCGGATACACGATTTGCAAAAAAAAAAAAACGGAACCAAAAAAAAAAGTGAGAGATAAACTCAATTTTCAACTCTTCATCGAACCAACAGCAGCCCTGCCATGCTGCAGCGATGAGGATGTGAAACTGAGGAAGTTGCAATAGTATCAAGTGGATGGGTATGAGCCGTAGGATATTTGAGACGATGATATGAGTGCAGCTGCAGGCCTGAGGAGCACATGGTAATTGAATATCGGATTCAGATGAAGGACATTGCCTGTAGCTACTGAATGATGTTCGTTCGGAAAGGACAGGACAGGACAGGACAGTAATCGAATACAAGGCACGAGAAGATGCGATTAAAAAGAACAAGGACGTTTCTAGACTTGATTCGAAGTATGTACCTACAAATTAGATGCACATGTTTGAACCTGGAATGGCGGACAAGGGTCGTTTCGTCTAACGATGAGATGGTATGTGATGCGATATGATATTAAACAACCTGGAAGACACAAGTTTCACCCCTAAAAACTCGACGCAAAGGCTAACCTCCACTCATCCACAAAAAGTCATTCAGGCAACTCCTTACAAAGTACACATTCAAAAGCAGCTCATCACCATCACCATCACCATCACCATCTCCACCAGCAATCAACTAATTGTCGCTTTCTGCCTCAAAATACGCGCGTCTGCACATTATAACCACTTCAATTCAATTAGACATTTCAAAGTCTCACTAAACCCGCAGGGGCTTCCTGCTCAACACATTGCTCCTCATCCTTATGCGGCGCGCATTCAACTCCATTCATTCCGACAAATGCAACAGTTTATCTAAATTGCAACCCGATTCCTCGCTTCCTTTCACATTTTACACTCACACACACACTGCGAATGAGCGCCGAGCCTGTCTCCTCTCTGTGTTTGCTGGTTGCTTGCTTGTTTGTCGGAGAGAAAATTGAATTTTTTTTTTCACTTTTTACTCGTTGAATTTGGCACCACCACTAACCACCACACAGCCTGGCAGGGAGCCAGAATTTTCTTATAAATATTCTCCATCCAAAAAAAAGGATTTGCTTCCTATCATCATTAGGATTATGGCTTCACACACATACTCATATAAGAGTTTTTGTTTCTTCACTTTTCTCTTGGAAGAAGGTGTGTTTTTGCGCACAAAAAACCTACCTACTAAGTTGTTTTGTGTTTCTTCGCACAAAAAATAAAACTAGACTTCGTATAGACGACATCTTTACCACCACCCCCACCGCCAAAAGAAAACAGATACGACTTCCTCAGATGGAAGAAAAGTTTTAAGACACCGGAAATATATTTGAAATTTATATTCAAGCGATATAGAAAGACAGAGTGGGAGAGAGAGAGTGCGATATAAATGTTCATATGAGAGGCAAACAAACAAGTAAGGATAATACTTTTAAGTAATAATAGAACAAACTGGGTACCGCGCTACTCCTGCGGACGACACACTGACACATGTCAAGGATATATACCTACACCTATACCTAGCATAAACGAGAAAAAAACCGATATGCACGTACGATCTTGTTTCAAAGAAACCTCAAACGGCAAAAAGGGGAGAGCTGTCGCTGGAGACTACAAAAAACTTGCTCCCCAAAGAAAAACTCTTCTTTAAATGAATCCAATGGCTGGGAAGGAAGTCTATTTGAAATTTGGTTTTCCCTCTGCTTCTTCTTGTTTCTTTGCTCTTCGAAGTAAAATCTCGTCCTGCATCCGATGATCATGGGAATATTGGGTAGACCTCGCCCTGTCTACATACTTTGATGTGTGTGTGTGTGTGTGTACTTTGGAAATTTTTTATTTTCCTGCAAAAGTTTTTCGAGAAAAAACTTTTTCAAAAGTATTGATTGAAGACCGGCGGAATCTGAAATGGGTGGTTGGCGGTGAACCTGGGCACCTGTACAAATGCATGAAATTGGTTAAACATGTGTCGACAGCTATTTAATTTAATCGTTTCGTATTCGAACCTATCTGAGAGCATTTACCAGGGGAGGCAGAGGGAGGAAATAAATAAACAGACGAAGAGGTAAAGTTTGGACGGTATAAATGACGCGTGCAAGCGATTGCAGTTGATTACTCGATAGAGGAGACGCAGAGGAGGATAGCTATAGTTTTTTGTTGCGAGAAGTTTTCCTTAAATAGTTTAGGAGTTGTTGTTGGGGTTAAGTGGAACGAATTTGGTAAAAAGTTCTTGATCTTAGTTGCTTGGAAAATTTCCAAAATAAGTGACACATCAACATCATGGGCTATCAGCAGATGCGAATAGTCGACAATATTGGAAAGTTTTTTAAATAAACATTGTGAACGTGATCCCTCCTTTCTAAGTACTAAATAATCTGTTTATTCTTAAGCGCTAAAATTATGGTAGGTAAAGATCACATTGATATTCTCACTGAGCGGCTTATAATTCCAGCAAGTCACCACCGATCGACCTACATCTCACCACCTTCAATAATTAACACCATTTCGACAACTCTCCCTGTTATGGTGGCCCGCCCTAAGTAATGCTTGTTACATCACCAAACTAAGCAGAGAGCATACAACGGCTGCAATCAGAACACGGGAGCCCTACGGTCATGCCCGACTAAGGCACTCAAAGTGATTCTGGAGTTCTCAGTTCTTCGTTCGAAGTGATTCTGGAGTTTTCATAAAATCAAATGATTTCTACCGCTGGATCTGCGTATCAAATCAATTGTGTCTGGCAGCACAGTAAGACTGCGGGTAGCCGGCTGTTTGTCCGCAAGACCTTACGGGCATAAAAATATCCTTGATTCAATACGTAGGATTAAGCGTAGAATGAATATCTTCTGACAGCGTCACGCGCAAACATAACTTCAAGAAAACGTTCTTTGCAGCAGTCCCGTTCAGATCGGAATGAATGGGAGACAGGCACTGTTATCGAAGAGTTCGCTTTAACCATCTTCACTGACGAGTACAAAATAGAAAGAGTAGTGGGTGCGATCGTTTTTTTTTGGACGAATAACACCCATCCGTATACTTCCAGCTCCTGAGCTCATCCGGCGACTTCCAGGCGGAGGTCCTGGCGATAATGACGACTGCTTCTTAGGCTTTTTAAAAGGGGTTATCTCCTCAAACTTCGCGTCGAAGTCGGAACCTGACGGTTTGCGTCATTTCTAGGAAGAGTTGGCCCACATTCAACAAACATAGGATGTTTAACCTCATACTTAGAACGCGTAAGTACGGGCCACTGGGCAGAAGGCACCCAAGCTTCCAAGCTCGGCACACCTCATAACGCCCACTGTCGTAGTTGTGTTAATGAAAATGAAACCGTATTTCGCCTCCTATGCGGGTGTGCGGCTCCAGCTAGTCCCAGACTCCGAGCTCTTGGGAAACCATTTTTTTACGACCTTTCTGACTTATCATAGGTATCATAGGTATATCGGTCAAAATGACTTCAATTCCACCGGCTGGATCTGAATCCCTGTATTGCATAGAGTGGTGGGTACAAAATGGCGCAATAGTGCGCTAATTGCGTGCCCAGCAATGGCCACTTTAACTACCTACGTTCAATTATCGTGTAATTAATCGTGTTGGTGGTGTTGCTTGATGGCCACGGAGCAGCAACTTGAAGTGGTTGAACTTTTTTTCAGATGTTCCATTAAATGTGGATGCTTTCCAGGCCTACTGAGAAGTCACCCGAGACAGAAAGTTGAATAAAATAATATTTCATCTTCACTAGATTTTGTGGAGGGATAGGTCATCTTATCGCTTTTAAGTAGCTGGAACAGTCTCAGATGTCAAGTACGAGAATGTCTCAAGTTGTATAGTATGTTACTTCATTAATAAATTTCCAGTAGTATGCCTGCAAGCGAACTGTTTCCTTTAAAAGACTCAAGAACTTGTGAATTTGGGGATGTTTTCCTTCCGTTTTGAGGCTTCAAATTGTTGTGGCTAAAGGCATTCACAAATAGCGATAAGACGAGCTCGTGACATACACATTTAAGCGCCTTTTGCAGTGCTATAGAGGGGTCTTAGAATATGTTCTAATCTAGCATCATAATATCTAACTGGGACATTAGTCCACAAAAGTGCTATATGGAATTATGTCATAAATAAATATTTTGTCGGCCTTCGGTCTCACTGCATAACTCAGAATAATATGCACTATGAAACTGTTATCATAGGCGACTGTCTAACGACAAGCCCATACTCCGAATGGAGAAACAAAAGTGATACTTCACAAAATGTTAAAGTGAAACAGCTCCTTCAAAGCTTTATGCCAACACTTTGAAATTTATCAAACACAAGCAAGTATTTACTTTATAGTTTTTCTTACAAAACCTAAGGTGCCTAGCTCTGCCTAGAGTGATGCAATATGGCAACTCCAATCATTGGCAAGTCCGCTGTTAGGAGATTCATTGATCGATGACAGCAGCTGTCAACTTTTGAGCTGTCAATAAAAAGCACACCGGACAGTTCCCGCCTTTGGTTGAAGTCAGATTCCTTTTTTCCCGCTTGACTTCCTTATTACTCAGTTCAAACTCTTAATCCCCTGAATTATAATTTTCCCTGAAGTTAAATAAACCTTGATATTTTGTATTGTTTTGACTCGTGCCTTTTTTCGTTTCTACACATTGCTGAATCATAACATAGAGCAAAAGCTTAGACTTTTTAACTGAACCGTTTGGAAACTCGAGATATCGAGATAGCATCTTCGCGATCGAGCAGTGCGATCATTTTTTCGACATTTTTTGAGAGATCGATGTCGCTGATTAGTCTTCTCCAGAAAGCAGACAACAAACGGGACCAGATATCTTGAGAAGATTTCATCATTCAAAAGGGCCGAATGTGACTTCATCCGAGTTATTCTCGTCAGTGCCTTGGTTGCGGCAGATGAGGGTATCCAATCCATTCACTAATCCGGGCGGCAGCAGGCGAATTTAACTGTCAAATATAAAAAATAATACCAGGATTAAGACGAATTAAGAACAAGCAGCGGATGTGATGTAGCACCTTCCTAACTTAGCAGTATGGGAAACAGTTTTGACTTTTTGAGGTTTAACAGAGTTTATTTTGAGTTTAGAGCTTAATACATAACAAGTTGAACCAATAAATATTATTGCTGCAGAAATTACGGACTTAAAGGAAGCTTGAAACATTTTTTTAATTTTGTTTTGAAATTAAGGTGGTAGTCAATGATTTCTGGATATAATGAAATCTTTGCCATACATTAGGAAAATCCCGTCTGAAAGGATCCCATTTTGTAAAACTGAAACGTCCTCTATTAGTCCTTTACAACTCGAACAGCGTCTTATTTCTGTTTACAAATTATTTTACCCACATATAAGCTTTTATCAAAACTGCGCAAAATAATCTCTGCAATCCATTACCCCAGTCATCATTGCAACTCTTACATTTCCACCTGGATTACTGGAGGCTTCACCATATCCCCTGCTCCACTAAACATTCGCCTCCGGTAGGTAATAAAGTATTCAAGGTACACAAACCAATGCTCGTATATCAAAACCCCGTCGCGAATATATTAAGTGATAAATCTTTTCGATTTTATATTCGAATTCGCAAATACGATATATCTCATCTCTATTCGACATAACCCTGAAAACGTAGATACATATGTTAGTAAAGGTATCCACCATCTGCCCCTTCATTCATGAACGACGGCTACAAAATCCCACCATGTTTGTATTTGTAAATTTACTGATGCTCCTTTGACTGTGGTTCACTTCGTCATAAAAAAAAATCCAACCACACTCAGGAACCAAAGAAAATTGCAATGCTATCAAAGTATGGCGAGAAAAAAAAAACATACGAAGGACACCCAGGATAATGTTCACAGACACACATTGCAAACGAATCCATGGCTGGGGGTGGTGGAAATTAAATTGGGAAAATCTCAGGAATATCCTGCATTTGAAATAGAATGTATTTGTTCCTGGAGCATGGAAGCCATACCGACCATGTCGACAGATGCACTTTATGCATACAAAAATCGACTTCAATTCAAAAATAAAGACGAAAATTTACCATCAAGCTAGAAGATGGGGAAAAAAAAAAATAAAAAAAATATTGGACATAGAAAGGATGAAGGAAGAAAAAATAGCAAATAACAACAACAGCCAAAGTCCCAGAGAGCTCGACTAATTATAGAGGTTTCTGATTTCCCTCGAGGCGATATGTGTGTGTGTGTGTGTGTGTATCTGTGTGCAAAGTATTTTCACAATTTTGCAATAGCTTTCGCGGTTTTGGTCGTGTCATGGCTAGCGTAGCATTCAGGGGATGCACTTTTAAAATGACTCTTAAGGCTGCGGACGAGAAGTGGGTATCCGATGAAATTGCAGATTGGTGTTAGTCGTTGATTGGAAAACAGGAGTTTTTTAGTTTTCAAAGACGAGCCGTTAGATTTAGTAGGTATTTACTTATTTAGTAGGAAAAGTTCAAAGGTCTTTGTAAATTAGAAGTCCTAAATTATCCTTCAACTTTCCAGATTGTCAATTTTTGTAAACCTTATCCTGTACTATAAAAACAAAACTTCGACATATTTTGTGTGTGTCAAATTTGCCCAATATATTTTTCTCTGTAGGATACCCAAATTTCAGGAATAATTTTTTTGTTCGTTATAAAATCGAGCCATGATACGGGACTTTTTTTGCCCCAATTGGCTGAGTTGAACTTGGTTGACATGTGGTTTCATCAAGACGGTGCCACATGCCACACAGCTCGTGAAACAATGGATATATTGAAGGATGAATTTGGTGAGCAGCTTTTTTCTTTAGAAATAGTCCTGTCAAGATCATAGACCGCCAAGATCATGCGATTTAACGCCGCTTGATTATTTCTTGAGGGGTTATGTAAAGTCGTTAGTCTATGTGGGCAAGCCGAACACGATTGACATAAGGATAACATAACTCGCGTAATTCGTGGAATACAGGCCGAAATGCTCAAAAAAGTGACGCAAAATTGGACCTCCGAATGGACCATTTGAAACGGAGCCGCGGAAAACATTTACATGAAGTTGTCTTTAAAAACGTAAGTGGCAAATGTTTGATGCAAATTTGAGTGTTTTATACGAAATTTAAAAAAACTACGCTTACAAAATTACCCTTTAGTTCCTAAAAATGAAGTTTAGTAAATTTAAGCATTTTATTATATACTTTGTGCTTTTGGGGCAATTTGGACACAAATTTTGTGACGACAAACTTTTTTTTTTTTGATGGCAATATTTCATTCCTAGCTCGTGTGAAGTAAATAATTTATTGTAAAAAGTAATGTTAGAAGGTTCATCCAGCCTGAAAAAGAGGAAGGTCTAAGACTTCATAGAGGCAGGTATAAAGCTTCCACACAGATGCAGCAACACCAGCATTTGATTGAATATTGCAGTTGATGACTTTATGAAGTAAAATCCGCGAAATCCACACGCAGACCAGTAGGGATACATTGTAGTTGGAGTAAGACTTATTCATTTATGAGATCCATGACTACATGATGATTCAATTCGGTCCTACAGTTTTTATGCCATAGCTATTAACTTGGCCTATATCACAATCTAACTAGTACTCCGTGAACAAGAGAAAGTCAATATTATGAGTTCCGTAAAATTGTACTATTACAGGCTTAAGGCAAATTGATTTTAGTATTTCTTTGGAGCCCATAGCTCCTATTATTTCTTGGCTACCTGAAATGCATTTCTTGAAAGGAACATATTCGGTGATTTGTTATCAATGATAGGTTTCGATGGGAATCGCATCAAATCTAATTCAGAAAACCACTCAAAATCCACAGCATTAGTTGACCACTTAAAATAAAAATATTCAAAATCACCCAAAATATGTTCTATAAAATGTGCGTTTGGGCAATTTTGACTAATGTGTAAAAGATATAGGTAAATGGTCACTAGAATATCATTGGGTGTAGCGGCACAGTGGTTAACGCATTTGGTTTCTAAGCAATATTTTTCGATGTTCAAGTCCGCACAAGTAGGTGCCACATAAAGTTTATTCCCTATAAAACTGTTTTGAAAAGCTTTTCAAATTTGTCTTTTGGAATCGGGATAAGACTGTGGACATCCGCATAGAAGGTTAAACACTGTTTCTTCGTTAATAACATCATCGCAACTGTATGAGGCTAAGGGTTCTGGATTGGTTTTATTTCGGCCAAGTCTTTCTGGATGACGCAATTCGTCAGACTACTCTACCTAGATTCTGCCTTTACAAGACCTAATGGGGGTATGTAACCTCCGCACATACCTCCATATCTGGCCAGCTCGTGGGCATTCTTAGTCCAGTCTATGTTCCTATGTCCGTGACCCCAGATGAGAGTGATTCTAAACCGGCAGCTCGCCTTGGTCAAAATATCCCTACGCTCCTCAACGAGCTTGGAAGCTGTCCCGGTTGAGATAAGGGCTTTGGTCGCAGCCTGACGAATATCTACGAATATGTCTATGTTGTTTTTGGTTGACGCTTTCCTGACGCTGGATAAGTTCGTATCCTCGTCAGATGGAGTTCCTCTGAAGAAACGCCTGGGAAGATAGTTAGAGCGAAATTTTTAGTTACAGTGTCTGCCTCCCATTCCGCTCTGGTCGGGAATTCTGCAGAGAATGTTTTTTAAAAGTTAAGTTTAGGTGGAATGTTGTCAGCAGATAGTAGTGAATCAAGTATATTGCAAAGCCTGTAACGACCACAAAATTCAGATCCAAAGAATTACATTTATTACCTCGGCCACCATACCATTGACCCGTTAGTGAGTATTGGCGGTACCACAGCTGTTTACATCCAAAGGAACATTTTTGGTTTAAGTCCCCACTTATTTCCAAAAGTTTTACTGAATGCATAAAAAGCGATGTTGGCTCTCCGCACCCGGTGTTCGATATTCAGCTTCCAGTTGAGCTTAGGATCCAGAATGACACCTAACTATTTAGTGAGAGAATCTGGTTATTTAGACGAGGGAGTCGGAAAGTCGGTATTTTGGTTTTAGTGGGGAAGAGCATCAGTTCTGTTTTGTTTGGTTTGAAGTCTGTAAGACTGGTAGACTGTCTGTCCCAACACCATTGTTGTAATTTAGTTAGGGATATTGCTATTCTCACTTTAATTTGATCGTGTAGAAGAAATTATTGACTTGCATCGTCAATATTGAGTGGTTCGCACAGGGGAATTTGTGTCTACTTCCTTGATCGCGATTTTTATTTCTTAATAGATGAACGAAAAAAAAATTTATTAAATTAAATATATTTAAAAAAAAAGTTAAACCAATAAAAAATAATAAATAATTTAAAGAAAAAGGTAAAAAAACTCTTTTAAGCTCATGAAATTTGGAACATATACTCCCTAAGGTCCTGAACTGGTAAAGTTTTAAAAAAATATATATTCAAGATATTTAGCCAATATTTTTATTAAATAATTCAATTATCCTATTGAAATCAATGCCATATCCCATTAAATTAATAAAATGTACCCTATTGAAATAATAATTTCAATTAATTAGAAAACTATTATTTTAATAGGAAAATCTTATTAAGACTATTGATTTAATGTGGCTCGTCCTATTGAAATTAATGTTACTTCCCAAAATAAAAAAACATCCAAATTTCATAACGCTACTGCTAGCAGGTTTGAGCTAAAAATTGATTAAAAAGTCCATTCTGCAATCTATAATTGAAAGGATGATTTAACTCAAAAGGACCAAAACCTAAGACTATTTAGTAATGTCCTTGCGTCCGTCCGTCCGTCCGTCCGTCCGTAACAACGTTTGAGGCTTTCAAGTCTATGCTAGGAAACATAATATAGGAACTATGTACAATTTCCTTATTTTTTAATTAATTAATTAATTTAAATATATTAATAAAGTGCACGACTGCGTCATACTTAACTTTCTCGGTACATGAGGTGATTTTTTAAATCGCCTCTTAAAGAATGGTAACATTTAAATTTTTATAAATCACTTTTAAGGTTTTGAAAAATTTGATTTTCTCAAAAACGGCGCCTACGGTTTTGATATAATTTCGCACATTGAACACTTTTAACATAACATTGTTCAAAATTATCAAAATCGTTGGAGCCGTTCTTGAGAAAACGAATTTAATTTAAATTTAAGAAAATCGTTATATGACAAAAATATTAAAAAATAATTATTTCAAAAATCTAAGTACGGAGATTTGTTCAACTTAACATCGTAAGAAATGTAATAAAATTTTTCGGAATTCACTTTCTTGGTTTTTAAGATATGGGCGGATTTATAAATATCCGTTATTCGTTTTTTTTGTTCAAAAAAAACTGATTATGCAGCATTTTTGGCCCCACCCCAAGTATCCATATTTCAAAAAAAGACCGAAATCCTTGGAACCATCTTCAAGACAGACAGCCCCCGGACAGACAGACTCCAACTCCAACGCACTTAACTACTAAGCTAACTACGCTGCACCTACTTTAGGAGTAAAGCTGAATTAATATTTCCGATTGCCTCAAACCCGGAGCACTTTCTCAGTGTTTTAGACAAAGTTGTTATTCCTAATCGTTAATTAGCTTTAAAGCGGAAGCTGAGTTGACTCGGCAATAAGGTTTCTCGTCTGTAGAGTATTAAGTATTTTGTGAAGAATTATTGAACTTCCAGGCTAATGTGCCCTTGCAGATGACCTGGTTAGGGCGAACCAATGAAGTGGTAGCCGTTGCCTTGTAAACGCTTCCAGATCCGGAGGAAGTTACATATTCAACGGCATTAAAACCACCTTCAAAAGAGTGCCGTCTTCAACAGCATAGCCTTTTAAGTCATTTGGCTTCAAAGGGCGTCCTCCAACTGATGATCAAAGATTCTCCTTCGCTAAGAAAGATCACATTTCCCATCATCGGAAGCAGTAGGGCGAATGCATTTTTAATTAAATTCAAAGTTAGTTCGCGTTACACAACAAACTGTCCCTCCCTGCCTTAAAACTCATCCCACCAAACTACTCGTCCTCTTTATTCATCTCAATAACCATTTCAATATTAGTAGTACTTAGATAAAATCTGCATATGGAGACTGCTGTCCTGCGACACAATGACCATTCGCATTCATCTTTCCAAATGCCACTCCAGTGTTTTATCCTTCGCAGGACTCTCTAAAAGAGCCATCATCTGTCATTCAATCTCGTTTAACAACATTTAACAGCAGTCAACTTGCTTCCAATGACAAATTTAAATTCACAACATACACTGTCAAGTCCTTGTGCTGTGTCGCCGGCCGCGTCGCCTTCGTTCCATTTTCCGCTGTTATCCTGTTCTGCTTTTTATACGCTGAGGTGCTAATAAAATTTAATTGCCAAAGCAATGAAAAATGTCTGTCCTCATTCTGGTAGAAAATTTTATTACTGTCCTCTGTTTTGCTGGCTGGCATGGATGTGTGATATCCTTCAGCTCGGCTCCAGCTCTGGTGTATCTCATCTTGACAGGATATAATTTACATATGTTACACAGATCCTAATTAGATTTGCGTCAACACTATTCCCCTTGGTTGAGTTGGGCGGGCGGCAATGGCAGTGGCAGAGCACAAAAGCGAATGCACGACGTCCTTCCCATCATCGTCATCGTCGTAGTCGCACTAGGTTGACAAGTGTGTTTCAATTGTTGTTCTTGTATCGTTGTTTGTTAGTGTATGTGTGTGTGTTGCTTTTATCGCCCACTATCGTTGCCCCAAAAAGATACACCAAACCAACCACAGCGAGCGAACGCCAGAGTAAGCGTAACTAAGTTTGATGACTTAGTATTACGGGTGAATGGACGATAAACCAAAAGGACACTTCACCGCATACCTTCCGCAGCCCCCGAACTCCCATAGTGACCTCTCTCAATTGACAATCTAAGAATATGGATGAGTTGTATTCAAGTCTGAACTTAACAATTGTTGCTATAGAGCTAGCTGACTCTCTCCTCCGTCCCCTGGGGAGACTGACAGACTGACAGGTTTCTATGATATCCTAGAGTATGACTGAAGGATCTGCCTTTTGTGTGTGCATACGTATTTGTTGATGTGCTCCTGCCATTGACAATCTCTAAGAAAATCTCGGACTTGAAGTTTCACCGAGTGGAACTCAAGGATTTTGGCGCTACTATTCCTTTGTCAGCAAACACACACACACACTCACTCAACCTTGTAGAGGGGGAAATATTTTTCTGTTTGTTTACAGTGCCACTGAAAATTATTTCATTTCAGGTTCATAGAGAAAATTTAATGATTTTGTGGCGACGCAGACTGTAAGAAGATGTAGATTATGATGGCGGTGTTATGGCGACAGCATTATACGGGTAGAGTTTGGGTTCCGAAACTTAATTTTGTCGCCTCTTTCTGTTGAAACTAATAAAAATTCAAATGCTGTGGTTTTGTTCCGGGGATCAGCCGAGTACCGGTCTCGGGGCTATGGGAATCGATTTGTTGTTACCTGCCATCAGGCGGCAGCAATAATAACGATGAGGAGGACGGCAACGACGTCGCGCCGGAGAGTAAAGGTATTTAAAGTTAATGGTGTGTTATTGAATTTTGTTGGCGGTTAGGGTTGGGCTATAGCTTTTTCGGTAGCGGCTATATGTTATAATTTAAATGTAAATTCAGGGAGACGTGGTTAGGTATTTCTTGGGGTGTCGCTTTGTCGGTTGGGACTCTGTTGTTATAAAGTATTTGACATAGGCATGGGAATCTCATTAAAAACTGGGAAACTATAATACATATATGTAAATGCGTGCCAGTAAAGGGATTGTGGTTTTGACTTTAGATGGGTTTTGAATTTGAAAATATGCGACGGCCCTAATAGTGCGTGCGTGAAGGTAAAGACTATGATCAGTGTTTCTTATTGTTGGGGTTTTATCGAACGCGGCTTTGGTCGAATTAAAGATAATGACGCTAAACCCGAATTGGGTACAGCCTTGCTCTTTTTTACATAAAATCATTGCTTAGTTTTCCATTGTTGACGTTAATTGTCGAAGTTAATGCAAAAATTATGCAACTTGTTTGTATAAGTTCTTTTGATGGCATATCTTCAGGATATACAAGCTATCTCAACGGATCTGCAACTTGTTGGACATTCGTAGTAACCATAAAGGGTAAACTGTTGTTAATATGACATTGACAAGCTATATAGTCGTTTAAGGCATGTCACTTGGCCACCTAATCAGATATCCCTTATTTACTTTAGAAAGATTTTATTTTGAAAAATTTCAGTAATCTTATTCTTTAGCATAGAACATGAAGTCGATATCACCCTGTAACACCCACCTTTTTTGTATTCTCTGTTAGCTTGCAAAATGTCAAATCAATTGAACAAACATGTCTTTAGTTATCGTGTTTTTTTCAATTAGGCCAAAAAACCTCCCAAAAGAGCTTAAGTCTAAGCTGTAAGCTACTGATTCAGTCAATCAGGTAAAACTGTTTTATATTATGTACAAATTTTATGTTCTCTACAAGAGAATAACTGCTTCAGACAATAGTGAGCTTTATGCTTAGTTCAGTTGCGTTATGGGACATTCGTTAGTGATTTTTAAGCGTGGTTTTTTAAAAATCGAATAAAACACTCAAAATTGCATCAAATATTCAAAATTGTTATTGTCATCGATAAATAGGCCTTTGCCATTAACGTTTTAAAGACAATTTCATGCAAATGTTTTCCGCGGCTCCGTTTCAAATGGTCCAATTTTGCGTCACTTTTTCGAGCATTTCGGCCTGTATTCCACGAATTACGATTGTTATGTTAACCTGTAAGGCTTCAATCGTGCTCTGCTTGTCCACATAGACCAGCATGATCTTGACGGCCAACTCACAGGTCCATTTCGAGAGCTAAGCTGCTCACCAAATTCATCCTTCAATATTTCCATTGTTTCACGAGCTGTGTGGCATGTGGCACCGTCTTGATGAAATCACATGTCAACCAAGTTCAACTCAGCCAACTGGGCCAAAAAAAAAGTCGCGTATCATGGTTCGATATCGTTCGCCGTTAAGGGTAACGTTCGTCTTTGAAGAAAAATGGACCGATGAGTCCAACAGCCCATAAACCACACCAAACTGTCGTTTTTCGTGATGCATCGGTAATTCTTCTATGGCATGTGGCTGTTTCACATACGACAGTTTTGCTTATTTACGTATCAGTTGAGCCTCATCGCTGAAAACAATTTTTCGATAAAACAACGGATTTTCGCATTTTTTCACAGAGCACGAATTTTGATAATAAATTTCAATGATTTGCAATCGTTGCTCGTTTGTTAATCTTTCCATAAATAAATGGCAGAGTATACCTACCGAAAACTTTTCACTTTGACAGATGCTGCCAATCTGAAAATCACCCTTTAATTCATATTCAAACATTTTTTTTTAAATAAAAAAATGTGAATTCTATGTTCAAAATGTATATTCAAATTACCCTGTAACAAGGAAAGATACCGCTCTCGCATTCGTTGCACAGCCTTATATGCCTACAGGTTACCAATAGAACATTGGGTTTTATACCCCGACAAAATAGCGCATAGAGGAGACGGGTGACGCGTCGCTTTTCAAATATAATCCCATTTTGGGTTCAATTCAGTTACTAGGAAGTAACTAATTGATTGTTTTAATTTTAAACATTTTTTTTAATTGTTTGATGTTGATTTGATAGTTACATAGATATGAGTTCAGACAACCCTAAAATTATTTTATTATTATTTATTCTTTATTTCTTTCTTTTTATACGTTTGAAACGTTATAAATAAATATGTTACCTGCGAAGCTCAAGGCTTATCTGCAGGTGATTGCGTTTCAAATATTTTCATGTTTGGAAGTATTACAATAAAAGTTGAGTTTAAATGTTAATACTGTTTTAAAAATCTAAAATTGTATGTTAAAGTATTAATTATTTAAAACAAAAAATTAATTAGAGTTAAGGAAATATACTTTAAGATCTTTTTTGCGTTTTTTGAAATTAACTATATTTTTTAGGTTAGCTGGTAGTGAGTTCATCAATGTTGGAATACTGTGAGCTAATTGTCTTCGTCCATATTTGTTAAATACTCCCGGTATTTCGAGAAGTTGTTGTGCACGTCTTCTAGTGTTCTGATTATGACGAATGGGTTGTTGGAAACGTGAGTCATTGTAGTACTCCAGAGCTGCCGTCATCTTAAATATTCTCTTGACGTCTAGAAATTGAAATGGGTTATTGTTATTTTCTATAATTTTTACCAGACGTCGTTGGAGGTTATGTATTTTGTCCAAGTGCGTTTTCGATGCATTTCCCCAAGCCAAAATGCCGTACCGAATTCTCGATTCAGCCAGTGAGTAGTACACTTGCCTTTGGACATCTGTTGTTGTGTACTTTTTCAGATAAACCATCGCAAAAACAGCACTTTTTAACTGCAAGCGCAAACGCTGAATGTGTTCGTGCCAAATGAAATGCTCATCAATGATTATACCTAAATACTTGATTGATGTGACGACCTCAATTGCTTCGCTCCTATGTGTGGTTGGACAGCTTTCATTTTGATGAAAGATATTTATATCTGCCGTTCTTTGATTCGGTGTGCGTATGTGCATCAGCTTTGTCTTCTCCGAGTTTATCACCAAGTTGTGATCGTGGCACCATCTTGACACTTTGTCGAATTCCTTCTGCATTATTGCAATCGCCTTTTCGAGTTGTTGATGTTTGACCACTATAGCAATGTCATCTGCGTATGCAAATGCAGTCGATTGCTCAAAAACACGAAGAAGTTCGTTTGTGAACAGAACAAACAATATAGGGACCAGTTTGGACCCAAGGCAAACAAAAAATGAAATCATAGATTGCACAAAATCTAAAAACCTCAGCTCATGAATGAATATTTCGATACTGAAAAGTCTGCCTTATTGAGTTGAAACAGGTACCTCCACAAGACGCAGTAAAAGTGCGAAAGTCTAATCAAAACCTCTTTGCGTTTGTGAAATAGGAAATCCGATAAAACAAATTTAATACTGCTTAATTATGTCTGACAGACCTTTAATTTTCATTGGCACAATAAGTGATACTCTAATTCCTTTAATATTCAAATCATTGATGTTTTTTTTTTGTGGAAGGGAAGAACCCTTACCGAGACCAACTTTTCATTTGAATGATTTGTTTCCTTACGGTGAATGCACCGAAGAGAGAGAAGAAGTGGAACAGCAAATCTTTTGAATACGCAAAAAAACATTTCTTATATTGCCACCTTTTTTAAAATAATATCGCACAGATAAATTTGAAGACCAAATTTTGGTTGCCTTTTACGTTTGTTATATCTGTGAATGCCGTGTTCACTTTACGAATACTCGCGTCGATATTGACTGTCTATGAGTCTTTCGAAGAACTTCCGAGGAATTCCGGTTGATTTCTTCTAAAGAAGATGATGTCGTTGAAATAAAAAGAAAATTGGTGAAGAAATTACACTGCTACTTTTATTTGTAGTGTACTCTATTTTTGGAGCATCATACACCTCGCTTCGATTTTAAGTGGCAACGCTGACCAGAATCTAAACACATCTTCATAACTAAAAGTAGTAAATTACAGTTTAATTTTACATCGTTAAATTTCACACCAGCACTTAGCTTTGTTCAGCACACGTGCATATAAAAAATTAAAACAATACCTACTCTTTTTAATTTTCGCAATAATTTGTAAAGAATTTCAACCGCTCGAAAATTCTCATTCTTTTGATACCTTGATCGTTACGATTGGTTTGCCATGAGCGCAACAAATGGCAATCGTAACTCAAAATCACTCCACTTTTACAACTCCACTCAGTCAGTCTTGCAAAATTTAACTGTGAGATCAGCCAACAAAACAAAAGTCGAGCTCGCTCAAGAGTCGAGTTCAATGGCTTCATCATAGCAGCATCAAAATTCAGAAGTTCAGTAGTTTTCTGTTCCTGTGCGGTGAAGTGCGCGTCTTAAGTCGGTTCGTAAAGTTCGGTCTATCATGGCGCTGTGCAGTGAAGTGTGCTTTTTTCTGATTTGTGTGCGTGGCTGCTCTCTCGCATTTATTTTGGAAGTCAAATTAAGCTCTTACTCGATTGTGACTGCAATTACGAGTGTTGGTTTCTTCTTTTTCCATGCGGATTCTGTCAGTGCTGTGCTGTGGGTGCGATGTAAAAAAAAAATATGTTTCTGTGGAAAGCTTAAATGCAAATATGGCGTGTTTTGTTTTTGTTTAGCGCAGTGTAAAGTGCAAAGTAAAGTATATATGTAGATGCAAAATGAAAAACATAAATGTATCGTGAAATGTAGCCTTTAATAAAAATATATAAGTGTTTTCCCGGCCCTTCCCTCCTTATTAGCTAAACATTCGGTCAGTTTGGTTAAAATAAAGTGTGTGTGTCGATTGATAGTGTTTTGGAAAATATGCTCCCTCGGTTAACAGTTGCACATAAGCAACCGGCTGCAAAATGTCAAAATATAAGAAAAAGAAAAAGCTGTCAGGGATTATCTCGCATTAATATGGTAAGCAATTTCTTATAAACTTTATAAATGTGTTTATTTTGGGGAATCATGTCAAACGACAACCAAACTTTTTTTTTGTTAATGGTCAGAAATTATATAGGAATAATATACAGTAGACGCTCGGTATAATGAACCCCTGTATAGTGAACTATCCAATATAGTGAACCACATTTATTTTACATGGCCTACTCTAAATACTGAACTATGAAAATGTCCATGTCGTGAATTCAGAATTTTTGTTCGCAAAATTCAACGGAAAATTTTCCAGTTGCAATTGCAATCCATTTTTCAGAACAATTGAGCATTTATTTGTGTGTTTTTAATAAAGGGTGATCCATTTCGAGGTTCCCTACTTTTTTAAAGAAAAAAACAGAAAATTCAAATTTAATGGATTTAATGTTTATTATCATTTGAAAGAACATTCTTTGGCATTTATTTTTTGAAGATTATGTCTATCAAATGTTGGCCGTTGCTACGTCGCAGATGGTCCATCCGTTGAGTCCAATTTTCGATCACTCGTTCGAGCATTTCGACTGGTAACTGGCGAATGACACGCGTGATGTTTTCCTCCAAGGCCTGAATCGAAGCGGGTTTGTCGGCATAATCTTTTGACTTTACATATCCCCACAGGAAAAAGTCTAACGGTGTGATATCACACGATCTTGGTGGCCAATCGACCGGCCCAAAACGTGAAATTATGTGCTCACTGAAATGTTCTCTCAATAAGTCCATTGATTGATGCGATGTGTGGGAAGTGTGGCCGTCTTGCTGAAACCAAATGTCGCCGAGATCACGAGCTTCAATTTTAGGCATCAAATAGTCGGTTATCATGGCACGATAACGTTCGCCATTGACGGTTACGTTCGCACCGGCATAATTTTTAAAGAAATATGGACCGATGATTCCACCGGCCCACAAACCACACCAAACCGTTGTTTTTTCTGGATGAAGTGGCAGTTCTTCAATCTCTTCAGGTTGCTCTTCGTCCCAAATGCGGCAATTTTGTTTGTTTACATATCCATTGAGCCAGAAATGGGCCTCATCGCTAAACAAAATTTGCCTCGAAAACGTCGGATCTTCTTGGAACTCTTCAAGAGCCCATAGAGCGACGCGATGTCGCTTGGGATGGTCGAGCGGCTTCAGTTGTTGCACAAGCTGTATTTTGTACGCTTTCCACTTAGGATCTTGACGTAAAATGCGCCAAGTCGTTCCATACGTCAGTCCGAGTTGCTGCGAACGGCGCCGAATCGACTTTCTACGGTCTTCGTGTACACTCTCAGCTACGGCCGCTATATTTTCTTCACAGCGTGCTGGACGTGGTCTATTCGGTCGAATATTATCCAATAATGAATGCTGGGTCTCAAAATGGGTGATGGTGTTGCGAATAGTACGCTCAGTAGGCCGATTAAGTTGACCATAAGTTGAGCGAAGTGCACGAAACACATTCCTCAAAGAACGTGAATTTTCATAATAAAGTTGAACAATTTGTAAACGTTGTTCACGCGTAAGTCTTTCCATTATGAAATACCAAACAAAACTAAACAAAAATAACATGACAGCATGACACGACTCACACGTGATCTGTCAAAAAAGGCTATTGAAAAAAGTATCTCTACTTGGATCACCCATTACTATAGCGCGGAAAGTCAAGTTTATGCTGTGCTTTTACTTTGCTTTGGTGACATATTTTAATAGTGCAATTAAATTCCAGGAAAATGTGAAAAATGTGTGAAAATGTAAAGTGGATTTGTTCATTTGTATGAAACTGGATAATTGTACCTGAAAAAATGGACAACCCTGCAAAGAAGAACTGAAAATCAAAGGATAACTTTCTTGGCGTGCACGAATGCTACAGGTCATCACAAACTTCCTTCGTGTTCGGGAAAATTAAGAATACCCGTCCGTTGCGAAATGTATCCTTTCCCGACAAATTATTTTTCAAAAATTAAATTCTTTCATTATTGAAAAAAATATATTAATTTATTTTTATCTCTATGGTTTAAAATAATTGATACAGTTTATTTTTCTTTTGCTATTTTCTTGTAGGGAAATAAAAACTTTTTAATTTTTTTTGGTTTAAACTGTTGAGTTAGTAAAAGAAATCCAAAATAAAAAAAAAATCTTATTAAAACTTTAGCTAGTGAACAATTGCTATATATTGAACAAACCTGGTTTTTATTACGTCACTATATCGAGAGTCTACTGTATTTTCTCCTTACGAAGACCACTCATAAGTCGGGGAACGGGATAAATTTCAAAGAAACCGCATAAGTGAATATTTTTGCATAGAAATAACTGCTTTAATAAGTGGATTGACTAATAAGCTGACGCAGACGCAGTAAATATTTTGAGAAAAAGCTAGTTTTTAATTCTTACTTAAGACGCCATAACTTAAGACTTGTATCAATATCTACTATTTCTGAAGTCGTATCAATTAGGGTACCTATGAATACCACCGAATTGTAAGTCTTTAATTTAACGAGATAAACCTTGAGTTGGGGAGATGGTAGTAGACCCCACTAGGTTACCACTCTTTTATCATCTAAGCTTATGTTTTTTTTTTTTTTGTGGTAAGTGGAAAGTCCTGGCGAACAGGTGGTCATATTTTAAGGATGGTTATGGTTATTATATTGCACACCACGCACACACAATTAATTTAAATTTTAAGCCAATTTCCTGATCGCCCCGTGCAGGAACGGGAAGTAAAAGGCGACTAAAGGTGAGCCTAGCAAAATATTTAACACCTTTAAAGGGTCCCACAAGTGTGCATGCAAATCCGTGGGTTGACACGACTGGAGATCACCGGTGCCATAAAAGTAAGATCAATCAAGAACTTATATCAAGAGCATGAAGTAGTTGAACAAACAAACTCGCTTAACCTAGCATTATGGTAATTCACATTCAACGAAACACTACCCCGCCAGGCACTTCTAATGCTACGCATGGTTGTGATCGTGGGACGAGTAGAAATGCACGGGTCAGACCTATTCGGTTTTTGGGAGATAGCAAAATAATGCAAAGACTTGGGCGAAACCTAAGGTTTGGTATTGTTATGTTCAAAGGAGGGATCCTGAGAACCCCGAAAAAAAGGCAATGGCAATCAACATTCCCTTACAATCGCGTAAGAGAGGCAAACCTAAAAACTCCTGGATCACACAAATGCATTTAATTGGCCTCAATGATGAAGTGATCCAAAATCGGGATGCCTGCAGATATCTTTTGAGGTCGAACCGGCGGACCCCTCATGATCCCTGTAATCCTGATCGTAATCTCGTCATTAAATGGAGAGAAGAAGACAATTTCCTGATCAATTAAAAGCGCAATAACACCAATTTCACATTATTTCACTTTGACCTTGTTCCTTGCATCACACACCTTCAAAATTTCAAATTAATTCCAGATTTTGGTCATTTTAGATTTTGTGTACTAGATTTTGGTTATTCTATTTATATTTTTTAAATTTCTCGTATACTACAGAGAAAGTTATTTTGATCTCAAACTGAGTATGAGGGATGATATTACGACTATAGAGAAGTTCAAAAAGATGGGTCCGACAATGCCATGCGTCTGTCTGTCTATCTGTGTATCTGACTGCCTGTTCGAGCGCCGTATGGCGAAACAGGTTGGCGGATTTGCATCAAAGTTCGTATACAATGTTTTGGGGTTACATCTCGCGGGTTTTTTATTTTAATTTTTTGCTTTATCGTTTTAAATAACGGTACCTGCCATACAATTTTTGTTTTGTAAAAATGTCTTATCACTAATTTTCTCGAAAATGGTTCGATGGATTTTTGTACTTCTTCTTTGGATGAGGCCGAAAATACTGCATACTCAGTTTTTAGCAAAAAGTTCGAAAAATGGTAATTTATAAAATAGCCAATATCTAATTAAGGGAATTCGGAAAAAACAATTTTTTTATGATGTTAAGATGAAAAAATCTGCGTACCTACTTAGATTTTTGAAATACATTTTTTTAATTTTTAATTTCATATAACGATTTTTAAAATTTAAATTAAATTCGTTTTATCAAAAATGGCTGCAAAGATTTTGAAAAATTTCTGTAATTGGAACAATTATCGTAAAAGTATTCTGTGTGCAAATTTAAATCAAAATCGTATGTACCGTTTTTGAGAAAATAATTTTGGTATGTGATCAAATGTCACCATTCTTTTTGAGGCCATTCAAAAAGGCTTTACGTACGGCGCAGTCGTGCACGTTTTTTTTTTTAGATATATATCCACCACTATATTAATGATTTTATTTAGCACAAAGTTGGTTAGAAATCATTTTAGTTTAGGTAAATAGGTACAAGTTTTATTTTTAAGCAAAACATTTGCCTTCATTTTAAGCGTCTGTTGCAAAAATATTTCCCAAGTTAAAAAAAAAATCAACTAAACTGCCAGAGGTGAAAGATTTTACGGGTTTTGGTAGAATTCTTCTGAATAAGATTTCTAAGAAGCTCTTTTCACAAAATTCAGTTTTAGTAAGGATATGCTACAAAATATAAGTTGACTTTAATCGGTGATCACTTATTTAGACCTTCCGTTCTGCTTTAACTCGTAGTAGTAAATAAAATGGGGCCTTTCATGATTAAATCGAATAAGCAAAGGAACTGGGAGAGCTATATTAAATCGAATTTATAAATATAATTTTAAGCCAAAACACAAAACTAGCACTATGTTAGGCCCTATCGGGTATTTTTTTTTTCATTTCTTTCACGCGTTTCATTAATTTCCAAACGAAGTACGATCCTCGTTCATAACTATTTTGAACGACTTAGGAACCAAGTGTACTTTTGTTTTTGCTTTTCGTAAGCCTTCTATAGCCACATTTCGTTGCCGAATGGTTTGCACGAATTTGGTAGATACACCCATTGCCGTTGAGTACGAAAAAACGCTTTTTGGTAAAGTGTTACATAAAGGGATGCGCGAGTTAAAAACTTTAAAATAGGTATCATGAATGACTGAAATAAGAAGAGTGCGCATATTTTATGTTTGGTTTAGTGGACGCGAAAATTTAAATTATATCTAAAAGTTAAGCGTTCTAGCACGAGTTGAACAATAGGACGCGTCGCCACTGATTGAAGCTATATATAGCATAACGTTTTCAGAATCTCCAAATATTAAAAATGTCGCAAAAAGACCAAACACTAAGACTACATTGGCTTCAGGCAATAAAAAAAGCAAACTTTGTTTTTAAGCTCAAGCTTGGTTTGAATGAGCAAAAGACGAATGAACGAAATGGCAGCCGGAATTCAAAAACCCAGTTCGAAAACCATAAAACTAAAAGATAAATCAACTTTTAATTGTAAAGATCGCAAATTGTTTGTTTATCGGGGCTAAGAAAGTAGAAGAACATTGTGGTCTTAAATGCTTTTAAATTGTAATGAGCGGAAAATACATAACCCAGCGAAGTATTTCACTCTCACGTTGTACTGCCAAAGTATATATCTTACCATTTCGCTGTGAGTACGTCCGAATATAAGGGCGAACTGACGTGTATTCCTGTGAAGGCGGGTTTTTCCCGGGAAACGTTTAAGGGGAGGTATCCAGTTGCTGTCGATATACCTATAAAGCAACGATAGAAATGCTATGTTATTGAGGCACCGGGCTAGAGATGACCGCTGTACTAAAGTATGAGATTTATAAATGCATTCAGGGCGACTTAAAAAAAAGGAACCATTTCAACGAAGGTTGTCATTGATACATTTATACCGATGATGGAGCGTCTTTCGCGTGTTATGGTCTCGCTTTAGTGACAGCCCATAGCTTTATGTCTCAGAAGCATATAATTTCACTCTTCAGTTATACCCCAGTCAAGTACGTTTTCATGATCAGAATTTAATGAGCTAAGCACACGTTTTCAAAAAAAGTTTTCGGGATTAAAATATTTTATAAGCTGTCAATTTGTCAGGACTATAAGTGCAATTAGCCAGTTAAAGGAAGAAAAGGAAGATTCATTCTTTCTTCAATTTTCTCTAAATGAGAATAAGAGAAAAGAAACGGAAAACGATCTAAAATACGAAAAGTCAAAGAATGTTTAGGAAGCTATAGTCTCCTACAATGTATGGGAAGTGCTAATTTGAAGGTACAGAGCCGCATAAGGTTTAATAAATAAGACCCTACTGAGCTGTAATTTCGGGTTTTCTATACATTTGGAGTCATAGATTTGTATTGAAGTAAAAATTTTATAGCTTTGAGTGCAGGATTATAGGTAAAAAAAGAGCCAAATAACTGTGCTCTTAAATAGAACAGACCAAACGATTTTTTGTCTCAAATAAAAAAATCCTACTCACTCAGAGGGACTTTCCACCCATCTGACACCATTTCATTGAAAACCATTTACATTGATTCGTCAACATCTCTCCATCTGGCAGGTGTCGCAAATAAAATATTATAAAAGCAGAAGGTTAATCCATTCAGCATTTAAACTGAAGTCTTCGCATATACAAAGAAGCTACGTGTTTATGTAAGCTTTCTGCAGGCGCAACCATGTCCATCCAGAGACCATATCCAATGACACTCTAAACATCATTCCAGAAGCGATGTCATTCGTTTACATACCCATCAACAAGATTGCAATTGCTAGAAAAGCCCCCTGGCTCTGTAGTTAAGTCTCCTGAATCCAATCACCAGACAAAACAAAGCCAAACCAAGCCCGTAAGGACACACCATCTAGAGTGTGTCTACAACTACATCAGAGATAGAGATACAAATCTTCGAGTCATCCTTACATACAGGCACACTACTAAATGCTTTGAAAATTTAATCATTATCTCGCTCACTCCGCTCCTCCGTGTACTCATTTATTCATTGTTTCAACACGTCAATCCGACAACACACTGCATAGTTGTATAGTACACACAGGATCACCACCGAGAGGATTCAATTGAATCTCATTGAGAAAATCATCGTCAGTCATAAACAAAAGACGATGAGTGGGACGATATAGAACGCCATGCAACATTGAATCCGTTTCAATCGTTTACGTCGTTCGAGAATCACTGCTGCTACTGCTGCTGCAAGCTTTCTTCTAAATTATTCTCCATCATTATTTGATTGAAATCAATTTCTGCACACAAGGATCGCATTCGAAACGAATAGATACTAGCTAGGTATCTACGTAGGTACGACGACAACGACGACAACGACAACGACGACGATGGAGACGATGACTCGCATCAGTCAATAAAGCAATAATCTGTGGCCATTTAGTTGATGGCTTCTGGCCAAAAAGGGTTCTGCTAAACTTCCTTTCGGCATTATTTGTGCAAAAAAAAAAAAGGATGAACCAAAAAAAAAAAACTATATAAAACAAATGAGATTGAAAATTGTCTGGGAACACAATTTCATTTGATCCTTCTTCACGTCGTCGCGTCGGTCGTCATTTCCCTTTGCGAATTTCCACATCGAATTGAATGCGAATTATATGGTGATGATAATAATGATGATGGACTCCTCCCTAAAAAAAAAAAAAAAAAAATTCACCATGAACTCGAAGAAAGGATGAATGTCGGACTAAATAATTCATTTGGTATCGAACGCGGTTCACAGATTTAGTGCCACAAACACATTTTAACCCAGCACATTTGCAAAAGGAGTAGTAAAATTCTCACCACAGATTTGTTACTTCTCATCGTCTCATCATTTTCATTGTCATCGTCCATTTGATGGGAGTCCTCTCTATTCCTTACCATATTACCATGATGTGTGTTGAGGGTGAATTGCATACCAATTCCTGTCCGGTCCCACAGTAATGAAGATGTAGACTAAAGTTTTATTTGAGCTATTAAAGTAAAAAGAGAAAAAGGATATTACCTCCCTAAGAGGAATCGATGAGAATAAAATGGAACAAGGTATGCCTGGGCCAAAATCATTGTCCTCCACAGTTGGGGAGCTGACATATTACTTATTTGGATGTGGTTGGGATATCCTGTTTTTTTTTTGTGGAATGAGGTGAGAGAAATATTTTCATTCACCACAAAACCCTAATCACCTGCGGAGTTGAGTGCTGCTAGTGCCTTTTTTGTTGCTGCCCCATGGCACATGAATATTCAAATTCCCTTCACATGTTGCGCGCTGCTCCGAAGGATTCTTTCGACAACGACGCGACGCCGACGACGATGACGATGACTATTTCTGGTCGTGTCCTTTGCTCGGCTGTACTGTAATGTGCTCCATGGGAAAGATGGATTGCGGTGAATATGTGGATGAATGGTTGAATAGTAGATGGAATGGAAAAAAATGCGGGTGCCACGGATGCGGTGCGGTTGTGGCGGTTCCCGACGTCTGTCGCCGGATGATGATGATGATGATGGTGATGTCGAAGAAAATCCAGAGAATGGTTTAAAAAAGAATTCGAGCAATTATATGCCCGAATTGATTTACTTTCCACCACTTGGCATGCATCTACCGCACATGGGGTTCGGTGATATTCTGGGGATAGGCTCCCTTGCGGCTTTTTGTTCCGCGTGCACGTACACGCTGTTAGTTTTGTTGACATAAATGAGAGTGTCCTGGGGTAGGTGGGAGCGATAGCCTCCCAGCAGGCGGGACAAGACGAGATGGTAAATTGAATGCGGTGCATTAATTCCTTCCGATTTTGTTCTTATTTTCTTGTTCGTCGTTGGTGGAAAATTCAGTGCCATTCGACTGGATGTCTAAGTGGTAGAAGCAAGCAACTGATGGATTTTTCTCGTTGGGAGGATCTGTGCAGTTGTTTAAAGCTCTAGGGGTATTCCGTACGTAAATGCAAAGCGAATTTAAGTTCATTGTCGGATTTCGGGTTGTTGTTTTTGTTTTGTCTTTGGTTTTATTCCAGCTTAAAAGTTCTTTGTGTTTGCAGATGTCTGGCATTTTGCAGAAATTAACTTTAAGTGGGAAGATAAAATATGTTAACAAGCAAACTCTTAACTTATCTATTTATATTTTTTATTTTTTTAAATACAAAAAAGAATTCCATGATTTTAAGATAAATACTACGTAATACTGGGAATCAATGACCTTTTCAAAGGTTCAACGTTGAATCGCGAAGGAAGAAGTTGGCACATGTTAATAACATACGAAGGGGTCAAATGGGTTAGAGAAGTCTAGGTAGGTAGATATTATGGTGGATGCCCTTGTACAGGGGTTACGGCACAGTAAGGTCAGCTATTTGGGTCCATTGTGTCCTTTTGTGTACCATCTTTGAACAAAACAAAAACTCATGAAAATAAGCAAAAACAAACCGCTTTTGGGAGCTTAAAGTGTCGCTCTCTTTCTTATAACCATCTCGACATGTGCACGAATCTAAAAAGGTCATTTAACTTGACTTGGCTTACATCCTCTAGCTCATCGTAGAAGTATGCTGTTTAGGACCGGGCATTCGCATAACAGGTGACGACCAGATTTAACTTCTGCAACGAACCTGCAGCTTCTGCAGTAGTCCACTATGCGCAGCCGTTCCGCATGTAGACCCGAGCGCAGTGCCTCGAGAGGACTGCCGTTAGTACTCGGCTATTCTTGCGGCTTAGACCGATCATGCATTTTTATCTGCTTTTGCTAACCGCTGGCCATAGCTCTTTTGTATGCCGGCACGTGTCGAGTTGTGTCTATGTAAGTTCTACTCAAGAACTCAATTTCGTTTTTTTCGTGCAGCGAAACTGGCACTTAAATCAAAAAAAACACCGCTTAGTGATGCCTTTATCGCTTACTCTGACCGTGCAAGCTTGTCCATTTCCTTCTTTCCCGGGATATCAGTGTGTCCTGATGCTAGATGAAATCTCCTTTAAAGTTTGATCGTCAGAGTAGTAGAGAAGTCTAACATGCATTAAACTTGTTAAATAGGTATGATCGTCCTGTTGCTCTATGTCATAAAAAAATGTCAGTAATTAGACAGCTACGAAAGAGAAGGCCTATTTGATTCTTCGGTCTTGTTCTTGAGCATATAGTGCGCAGGGCAGGTGTCAACATGGAAGGCATTATTTTCGCCAGGACCGGTCCAGCTACGACGAAAGGTCCTTTCACGGCTATTGAAGAAAAGAAAAATTTGTTTGGCCTTGTAGTGAATGAGAACAAGTCTAACTGCTACTTTGGCTTCATGAAACAAATGAATTCAAAACTCCAGTCCTGTTAAACGGCGCCAAACGTTGGACAAAAAGCAGGAAAGGGAAGTTGGTACTGGGCACCTTTGAAAGAAAAATTATTCGACGGATATATGACCCAGTCTGTGAGGCGAGCGATTAGAGGAAAAGATACAATCGCGAACTCTGTGTGGATGTTCAGCGAATGGAGAATATTGCTCCAGCTAAGAGGATCTTCGAATCCCAGCCTCCAGGGTCGAGACAACAAGAAGGACCGAACTTCCGTTTTGAAGACGAAGCCAGACCAAGACAGATCACTTGGTCTGGATAACTGGAAGCAGTGTCCCGGAATCGCAGAATTAAAATTGAGTTCAGCAAATAAAGCCAGGAACTCTCCGAGTCCGTTGTTAATGGATAAAGGATTTTATTTAATTTTCGATGTTGGCCATATCTATGAATCTGTGTGATATTTTGATATCACTATTTCGAGGCTTTAACAATTGTTGTACCAAGCGCTCAATGCGTTTAATTACCTTCTCTAGTTATAAAATACTTCATCCTGATTAACTGACTAACTCAGCCAACAATGGCAACAATGGTAAAGTTATAAAACTTAAAGGGTTTTCTTCTGCTTTTTGGGTGTGCTTTTTGCGTAATTTTGAAAACACCATATATAACTGACATGCTGACAGATATGAAAATATTATTGTTTAGGTGTTTGAGAATATGTTTTCAAGGGCGCCCTTTAACCTTTTTGAAAATTGATTATGTAAAAAGCCTGCATAATTTTTTAGGGGCTCTTCACTCGCCGAAAGTAACAATTCGAAATTGTACATGTTGTTTTGGAATTTGAATACGTATTGCAGTGCTTCTGTAAAAAAGGTATAGCTGGAAAATGTAATTTAGATTAAGCAAAAGGATTAAGTTTTAAGGCCTAGTATCATGCTCGAACTAAGATCAGGAATATTGGCAACATAACAAATAAATTGCACGACTGCGTAATATGAAACTTTCTCGCTACATGCTGTGCATTTTTAAATCGCATCAGAAAGAATGGTAACATTTGATCATATACCAAATTTATTTAAACCCCTTTTAGGTATTTAAGAATTTGCTTTTATTAAAAACGGCACCCACAATTTTGATATACTTTCGCGTATTGGACACACATAACTTAATTGTTCAATGTAAAGGGTCCGCCAAATAACTTCTTTTTTTTTTAAAATGCTATGAAAAAAACTTCTGAATATTTTCTCAAATTTCTTTTTTTTTTATTTGAAAGCACAATCCTACCAGTTAATAATGGAAAATAATTTCATTCAAATGGCTGCCTCGGCTGGCCATGCAGTAGCCTACACGATCGGTCCAATTTTTAAGCACATTATCGATTGTGTGCAGCTGTATTTCACCAATGGCTTCACTAAAATTGTCCTTTAAAGTTTCAATTGTCTCTGGCATGTCGGCATAACACTTATCTTTTACGGTACCCCACAAATAATAGTCCAACGGTGTCAAATCGATCTTCAAAAACAGGGCGCAAAACATCGAGTGTAGCTTCGGCTGTGTGGCACGTAGCGCCGTTCTGTTCAAACCAAATGTTGCCAATATCCTCCTCTTCAATCTTTGTGAACAAAAATCCTATCAACATAGCCCGATAACGATCGCCATTGACTGTAAAATGGCCCAATTATGCCTCTGGACCAAAATCCGCACCAAATAGTGACTCGTTTTGGGTATACCGGATTTTCAATGTATGCGTCGGGTTTTCTGTGCCCCAAATGCGACAATTTTGCTTGTTTACATACCCGCCAAGATCAAAATGAGCTTCATCTGAAAAGATGATTTTTTTTGGCAATTTCGGCATCTTCTCTAAGTCGATCGCAGGCCCACTTAGCGAAGCGAAAACGCATTGGATGGTCAGTTGGCTTCAACTCATGAACCAATTGGACTTTGTATGGCGTCATACCAAGGTCTTTATGCTAAATTCGTCTCAATGATGTCTCCGAAATGTTCAATTGTTGAGAACGACGGTGGATTGATGTTGATGGCGCTTCACGCACACTTTCTGCCACAGCAGCAATTTTCTCGGGTGTACGCAGTGTTTTTGGCTTTTCACGCTTTGGTTTATCGATGAAGATGCCAGTTTCTTTCACTTTGTTCACAAGATAACAAACATACGGAGCAGACGGTGCTTCTCTTCTTCCAAAATCCGTACACAATTTTCGCACACATTCTGCAACTACAATGATGTTCAAAGTAATGTCGCAATATTTCCCAGCGTTGTTCAAGCGTATACACAACCATATTCGTCCATATTCGTTCAGCGGAAGGATAAAACTAATTATCTGTCAAATCAGACATGAGCTAAGTGTTACCATTCGCGAAATATGCACTAGTTAAAAAAAAACGTTAGATTGCGGGACCTTTACAATAATTGATCAAAATGGTTGGAGCCGTTTTTGAGAAAATGAATTTAATTTAAATTTAAGAAAATAGTTTTAAAAAAAAAATTATAAAAAAATATTTTTCTTTAAAAATCAAAGTATGGAAATTTTTTCAACTTTATGGTATAAAAAAAAACGTAAATTGCTCTAAACTTCCCTTTAATAGTTGTCGAGATATTCAAGTACCCTTAGTACAAGACAGGACCAAAATCCTTAGAATAACTTTCTAGAAAAATAGTGATAGTGATTTTCACAAAAAAAATTGTATGGCAGGTACCCTTATTTCAAGCAATAAAGCAAAGAATAAGAAGATGCCCCGAGATATAACCCCAAAAACCTTATATACGAACTTTGAAGCAAATCCGTCGAACCATTTCGCCATACGGCGCCCGGACAGACAGGCAGACAGACCGACGGACGGCATTGGCAGACCCACTTTTTTGGACTTTTCTATCGTGGGCGGACATTGATATCGAGGGCGACGAAAAAACGATATCTGGTGTTTCACTTTATGCTTTAAAAAACTAGGTCTATTAAAAATTATCTTAACCCTCACATTTTCTTTATTAACCAGGGTTGATATTAGCATTTTTATGTTATCATATCTTAGACACTTTTTACCCAAATTGGTTTTTATTGGGATAATAAATATTTGATACATTCTGAAAAATTTAAAAAAAAAAAATATTTTTCTAATGGGGGAGTCCCCATACTAATGGGGAATAATATTAACCTGGGTTAATAAGGTACTGATTAAGGGACAAGAATTGTCGCCCATGTGAGGGTGAAGATATGCGTTCAAATGAATTATTTCTACATTCCCATCACGAAGTCTTTCCTAGCACTTTGGGTAATTCAAGCTACTTTTAAAAGAATCTGAACTCACAAAAAAATCGATACCTACATGTGAAAGGTACTCCGAGCAGTCCAAGTTCAGCTGTTCACATTGCAATGCCATCCTTCTTTGTTAGAGGGATCATAACTTTCACACTTATACTACATCCCTTCTGATCACGGAGACCAATCAAATGCTGGTGTTGTTATAAATGCATGATCACGGGGTTTCTAGTCCCGCGACTCTTTTCTATTCAACACGCTGTTTAGATTTGGTCTTTCATTTACCACGCCAGCGCGACAATCCCTAATTGTGTAGCATTAATATGTTATAATGTGTTCCTAGGACATTTTAATTCAAATAAATGGCCTTTAATGACAAGCACTAGTTATGGAGGGTTGTGCTGCCGAGATATTCTTATCTCTCCCGTCCTTGCGCAGGAGTATAATTTTGATTCTACAATCAATAATGTCAACTTCCCAAGAGGAAATTGCGCCAACTATAGAGATATATGTTTTCTTAACGCGTATATGATTTTGTCCGCTGTACCGTCTGAAGCAATGGTTACGGTTTGATGACCGGTAAGTTCACAATCGACCAAATATTCACACTCGGGCAGATTCTGGAGATAACTCAAGAAGTTCAAATCGCCACTTACCACATTTTTATCGATTTTAAGCATATGAGAGCTATACGAGCCAGGTCTAGTTTTTGAATTACTGAAAAACTCGTCCATTTATCCAGGATGACGAAAGAAAGAGCTCGCTGCCGCATCAAGGTCAGTACACACCAAACCGAGACCGCCCATGTCAAAAAAGGACGCGCTACTGTGCGATCTGTTCAAGATCAAATCACATAAATAAATATATTGTGCAAAACTCACTCGAAGTACAATCTTTCAAAAGTTAGGAAAACACAGGGCCCTATCACTGACTGGTGCGTTTGCAAGTAGGTATATATAGGAACAGAAATCAGAAAAACAGGACTGAGAAGTCAACTACATATGTAGTAAGGCCGTCGCCCAAGTAACTAGTAAGTAGTCTGCACAAGACCTTAATAATCCCAATCCGGCTCCATTGTCCGAGGGGAGGTCTCCTTCTTAAGCCATGAAGATATCCTTGAGCTTTTTAGGAGAAAATTTCGTCGAACGATATTTGATCCCGTATGCGTTGACAAGTTCTGGATGAGACGATTCAACCTTGAATTCTACGAGCTGTGCAGAAACATCGGCCTGGTCAAAAACCTGCTCGTTGAGCGTTTGAGATGACTGGGACATGCAGACCGAAAAAAACACCAACGCACAATCTCCGACTCTAATCAGGAGGGTTCATAGCAAAGGAAGACCTCGCCTGAAGTGATACGCACAAGTAAAAAGGGTTCTCAACCACTTTATGTTAGAGGCTTATTGACTTAGGCCCAGGTTCAAGCCGTACTGTAGCCCCGCTAAAGCAACATATTTATATTCTCTGTTTGTTGCCAAATTTTAAAAGGAATGGATCTTTCACTATTCATGGTTTCGTTCAGTTTAAATGAGTAAAATGCGAGATTTAATATAAAATATGCACCCCCGTCTGACTGGAACTATTAGTCTAAACAAATTCATAAAACCACAAATCACAAAAAATTTCAATGTTTACAATGCAAGCTCAGAAAAGGTTAGACAAGACCCACTACCTAAACAAAGGCTTAAATATTGTAGTGGAAAAAATCACGAATTTTGCACAAACAAAATTTCAAGATACAGAATTATAAAAAAAAACCGCACTTTGTTGTGTACCTTAATAGAATCCATACAGAATTTTGACCCCATCTCATAATCCACCTCTCATTGCGTTTAATAGCCTTGCATCCGTCTCTCAAAGACGATGTCGAAGGAGCATAACGCAAGGCATCACCGATGGAAACCAAAAACGATTTGACATGTCTAATGACATGGCAACAACAAAATGTCATATGCATGACAATGTCCTCTCCCGACCGTGTGCGGCTGGGGTGATCTGACTGACTGACGAGTTGGTTTCGTCGGTATAGTCCTAGGTTTGTGTGCCTGGCTAAATACATGCATGCTGCATGCTGCACAGATGCCTTTTAGTCCGTCGTCGCTGAGTAATTTCATTGTATTCCACTTTGTATTCCATATGGAAGCCATCATCATCAGCAGCAGTAGCAGTACAGTAGCACCACCTCCATTATATGTACCACTGTCAAGCTAACCCAATACCTAGAACCACCACCACCACCACCACTGCCACTGCCACTGCCACGGCAACAAGCCATCATCGTGCCGAGTGTTTCGATGCAAATAGCCAAGATAGGCGTTCGGTATTGTGTATTATCTAACTTTGTGCAGTGTATGACGATGTTGAGCGGGTGCAAGTGCAAGGGTCATGCTGCAACGATAATAGCAACCATGGGTGTTAGCATGTGTGTCGGTGTGTGTGCGTGTGTATGGAACAATGAACGCGTTCAATGCTCGCACAGTTCGGCCCCAATGATTTTACATGTTGTGCAAAGTGTTCGCCAGCGATAAGGCGGCAGCGGTGGTGGTGACACTCTACGTGGTTGGGGGAGTGTGAAGTCCTCTGAAAGACTCCCGACTCGCATAAATAATGCAAAGTGTAAACCAAGTGGGTAATAAGTCAGTCAGTCACCCTCAAGTGGATTTGTGTATCTTCAAAAGTCGCCCTCGTCATCGGCGTCGTCGTCGTCGTAGTCCTAGGCGTCGCTGTCATCGTCCTAGTCGTCAGTTTTATCATAAATTCACACTTGCATTTGCATATGCATCTGGCTTATAAGTGAACACACATATCCAATATGCGACTGGGCTATATGCTGCTACTGCTGCTGTTCAATTTGATGGTGCATTGCAAGTCGGATGCATTTCTTTTTTTGTCTTTGTCTCTTGCCTCGCAGGACATCACTCTAGGCTTTCTAGATATTTCTTTGAATTTTGTCAATGTTCGAATGGAGAAAGTATGAGTGGGAGAATAACATATCTACATAATGGAACGACTACGACTACGACAACGACGACGATGGCAACAAATGATATTAAATGCTTTCATCACATCGCATGTGACACATCACTTTGTGATTACACAGCAAACCATCCAACCGAGTTGACATTCACGTGTGCTGGCTGGCTGGCTTGCTTGCTTGCTTGCTGGCATACTACCATTTTCCCTCTCTTGGCAGAAATGTCAGGGTGCCTTGAAGTTGACACTTAAAGGGTTGGCAAAATGTAATTTCCGACACAAAAGGGCTACTTTTATTGGAAAAGTACGAGTATACTTACCAGAGGTATGTACGGTAAGTCACAACATGTTACCCTGTGATTATCGCACCCCATTTACACATATGTACGTACGTTGCTTTGGGTGCGAGCATACGCAGGAAGCCAGCCAGGCAGGCAGGACTTTTACATTAATTTGTTGTGTGACGCTTTTAGCTTTTTGAACTTCATTATGTATGCGAGATGAGAAGAAGTAAAAAGGAAATTACAAGCCCAGATTAATGGATGCAGGATTTTTTTTTTAAGTTTTGGCCAAGGGAATGAGTTATGGGAATAGAGTCGTTGTTGCAATCAAACACTCACTTCCTTGCTATAGTTCTTTATACACTTAATGCTAAAGGTTATTCGATTATGTAATCAACATATGCTTTTGTTCTTTTCTTTGCAGGTATGTACAAAACACGTTCTCTCCGAATTTGGTAAGCAAATGAATGTTCTTTGAAATATTTCTAAAAATTGCTTCGATTTTTGTGGGGATGTTTTTTTTTCCAGTATCTAGATGTTGAGTTTAGATCTGAAATGAAAGGAAATGGAAAGCGAAATGAGGATTCAGTGAGTGCTGGTGAAATTGTTAATAAGAGGTCTTAAAGGGGGTTGATATGATAAAACATAAAATAGTTAAACAAAATTAATAGAACTATGTTTTTAAAATATTTGTCGAGAAGATATTAGAAGCTTCTTATAGCTACATTTAAATTACATGCCTACAGCTATATTTACGAAAGAACATCCGGACTTGTATCTATTCTTTTACACCAAAAAATTCTTAACATTTAAGGCTTCAAAATACTCGAAAATGCATTCATCAGATTTGGCGAACTGCACTTATTATTTATCAAACAAATTATTGTATCTAAAAAAAATAAATGCGTCCAATTACTGAGGACGGCGGTAGTAGTCCGTATGCAAGATACGAGGTTTTGAATTTAATCGAGATTACCACGCGCAATAATAATAAGCTTTGAGGTAAATAAGGCCAAGGCTGAATATTATTGGTGCCTTGAAAAAACGACAAAGGACGAAAACCTATCACTTTGCATCAATAACCAATTTTGTGGACGACATATAGCCAAAGTTTTGGTAAGTGATTTTCATCTATAGAGATTCCCCTGGGACTAACATTTTAAAAAATTTCCTCAGTATTTTAATGTTGAAAACCTTCGTATCAGTAAACGTTACTAAGGATACTACTACACGCCAAGCTAGTATAGTTTATTAGGAATAAGAAACTGAACTCGTTAAAAATACAAACAAGATACCTTGGTGCAGTGGCTTAGTGGTTAGGTGCGTTGTACCACAAAGCGAGATGTCGCTGGTTCAAATCCCGACCTGTACCACCTGAAAGTTTTTTTTCGCTGCCCCACCTCTTGCGAACGTCTGACAAACATCCAAGAGTAAGAAATGTCATGAGAAGCTTCTCAAAAATAATTGTCCCTCCATTCGTGTCAAAAATATAACTTCGCACACACAATGGTTGGAGAAGCTAGGCTTAGGTAATGTATGGGCCGTTTACGCCTAAAATATTTTACCTAAAAAAGAGACATTTGAATGTTGGGAAACCTAAAGATGTCCGGGAAATGTCGGTAGGATTTGCAGAAAATCAAATTTAGGATTTTGGTTTGACATTGAGGCTTACGTGCTATGTTGTTCTTCTAAAGGATTAGATATTGGTTTTAACCCGCACGCCGGCCGTGGCGGTCAAAGTCAATATTTGCTGTGTTCATCTGTAGTGACTTCCAAGCGTTTTATTCCTAAAGTGGCAAAGAATCGGAAAGTAATAGAGGAAGTGAGGAATGTCCTAATGGATCTCTTCATCACCACAGCCTCTGCATGTATCGTCATCCTTGAGATTCAACTTCATTGCATACTTTTTTAGAAAGTAATGGCCCGTTAGAACCCCTTCCTGGTTAGACAGTGATGACCTGTCAGACGGTAGAAGTCAAGGAATAAAGATAATCTTGACCTACCTCCAGGCTTTAGGAATGTAGCCACATTGCAGACTGCGAATAAAAATAATTTTCAAGGACCGGCCTGATAACGGGCTTCCAAGGGATTTGAATGCACTGAAAGAATCAATTGCCTATTTCTTCGCTTAGTCTAAACCGATTGGTCTGGTTCATTCCGGAAAGTGAGTCTCCAGTAACAAACTAAGAGTTTCTTTACATGATTGTGTCAAAGTTCCCGCATTGTCTTTTCTGTTGTACTGTCGATGTCACTACAGAATGCTACACCACGCTGTGCACTCAGCGTTGGTTATGGCTTTTTTGAAATTCCGTTGGCTGGCTGAGCTGGTTTTGCACGAATCCCAGTCTGCCTGGGAGTTTGTGGCCTTAGCCAAATTAAATAGAGCTTTGGTTTTTCGTCTTATTGCTAGGAGATCCTTTGTCCACCATGATGGGGATTTTTTATTCCTAATTTTCCGTAAAGGACAAACCTTATCGTATCCTTTCTATGCCATCTGGCGTCCCTACTCTTTGTAATTCTTACTTCCTACCTTGGAGAGTCATGCTTACCTCCCCAGGAATTATGTTGGAGTGTTCATGCTCTGGCATAAACCTTGCTTTGGCAGGAAGACCCAGTCAGAGCACATCATCCCGTCCAGTTTCTTGTATGAATCTGAAAATGAGCAGTGCGGACATTGGTGTCGAGGCTACTTTAATTTTTCATTTCTCACTCTGTTCCATTCTTAGCAGTGAGTTAGTCATCTCGGAAGGTGGACTTTGCGATACATTGCATTCCGAGCATATTTGCCGCCAGTAACAATGTCCGCCCTGTCAAATTTATTGCAGTTTGGTCGGTGTCGCTGAGGCTAGATAAAAGAAGAGGTTTAATATGTTTTCTGTCGAAAACAAGTACAAGCTCAGCGTTAAGTGGTGTAATGCTGTAGGCAAGCAGGTCTTGTGGCTAGCCCTTGTATCTTCCCCCGGAAGAACAAGATGAGGCCCCTCTCCACAGCATCTCTTATGTCCTACTTCACACGATCCTAGCCTATATGCGCAACCTATTTTGCCCCTTTTAAAACAAAGCCATTGTTTCTTAATATTTTTTGATGTCATTTTAATCGTTTATAATGATTTTAATTAAAAAAAACATAAGGAAAGGCTACAGTCTGCGTGGGCGAACAGTATGATACCCTATCTATATCCCTATGCCGCAAAGAAAAAAGCGTTAAGAAGATCATGGATAGCATTTTCTTTCATTCTATAAAATTTATAAAAAAAAAATATATTTTTAAAAAAAAAACGCCCCAAAAAGTGGGCGTTGCTAATAGCTCAATATGGGCGATATATTGCAAAAAATATTGGCTAAATTTCTTGTTTTTTCGGTTTCTATGAAAATTTTCGCATTTTAGTGAAAAACGCCCACAAAAAGTAGGCGTTGCAAAAAACTTTTTATGATAAACATATGAAGGAGGCCACTACCTACATATCTTGTAAAGATGGCAACTCTCCAACTTTAGCTTTAAAACTGTTTTTTCTAAATTGTGAAACGGACGGACCGACATTGCTAAATAGTCTTAGGATTTGGTCGTGAACATAAATATATATACTTATATGGGTCTACGACGAATATTAAGGGATGTTACAAAATATGAGTCAAAATACCCTTAGGATAGGGTATAACAACATTTTTATAAAAATAACTAATAGCAAAGATAAATGGTTTAAAGCAATTAAAGGGTATTCAAAATCACTTAAACTTATACGGTGTCAAAATATTAAAATTAAATAAGTACTACCGAAATTCTGGGTCGGTGGTCGCAACTTTCTGAGATGTGTCTCATTGCATACCCTGTCATTAGTTCACTTAAAACTGGCCATTACACCCCGATTCCAGCATTGCGATGGCTTGAAAGTCACAAACTCTTGTGATTTTTAATTCTTCTGACATTTTTTGTGATGCATTGAAATTTGTATTCTTCGTTCTTCGACAATCCTCACAAGAAAGATGTCAAAAAGCTCTGCAAACTCTGGCGCTCTGCGAACAACGGAACTCTCTCAAAAATTGCACTCTAAGGCGGACCACAATATCGATTACTTTTGTGACCCTCAAGAATTCGAAAAAAAAACACAAAATCATGTTCACCTCAAATTGTGATGGTGAAGTCACAACTTGAGGAGGATTGGCAGAATCGGAGTGTTTGTCTTAATTAAGATTTTAATCACCTTTGTCTGGGCATATTTGTTCGGTGGGTTTATTCTTAAAGTTATATCGTTTTTAATTTAACCGTTGGCAAATAAAAAAAAAAAAAACCCACAAGCAAGAGCCTTTTGACAAAAAGTAAGTAAAGCCAATACAAAACACTTTGATGGGGATTAATTAAAACTTGACTACAAAAATATCCATCCACCACCCCAGAGTAAAGAAACCGTTCTTCTTTATTTCTCTTTTGCCCCAAATTAAAATAATTCGAGCTTAGAAATACTTCGAAAACTCCCCCCCCCCCCTTCCCGCCATTCGCGCTGTGTCGTGTCTTTTCTACATTTTCATCCCCTATACTAATTTCGACTTGATGCAATATTTTTCAAGGGGCCATGCCCTCCATCCTCTATCCATCCTTCACTCTCCACACCCCTTCAACCAATTTATAAACAATGAGATGAATTAAAAGAAAAAAAAATTAAAGCATGGTGTGTTTCCACCTCCATCCTTTCAATCGAAACTTCTTTACCGATTCCACCCCAACGCTTCTGCCTGTTGCGTTACATGTACAATGCTCCTCCGCAGTCCTTGACTACTCCGCCGCAACAAAATCAAAACGGTTTCTTTGTCATGGTATTAATTAACGTAATTTATCATTATGAAAGTGAAACCAACCGTTATTTCTGTTGGGGGGCCGGCGCGGCGTTGTGGTGGTGAAACGAAAAAAAAACTGGAACAGTTAAAAATTCATCCATTTTTTTGTTTTCTTCGGTTTCATGCGTTCTTTTTTTTTTTGAAAATTTTCAAATTGTTATTCCTTATGGCGGCAGCAAGTAGTGCCAGGCAACCGCAATTAATCTGTCAAAAAATGTTGTTCCTGTTTGAAGAACGAACGTCGAGTGTAGGATGTATGTAGGTACGCAGAAGGAACGCAAAGGACCTTACTTCTCATTGAGCAATTGAAGAGAAATTTAATTCCTCGACGAAGTAAAATTTATGATTTGTTACAATTCTCCCTTGGGATGGGACGGGTGGGCACGAGCACGAGTGGCTTCTTCCGACATTTCACAAATGTCACAGTCATCCTCTATCTCTCGATGGAATGAGGCTGACACATTTAGACACTCATTTAAAGTGAATGGTGGTGTGTTATGTATAATAACGTATCTTAGCTTTTCTCTCAGCCAAAAGGAACTCGCGTGCTAGGGAAATAAAAAATGTTGAATTAATTTTCTTGAAAATATTTCAAGTAAAACTCGTGTTTGACAGGTGGAAAACAGAGATGGGATCCCTTTTGTTGTGTCAATCAAATACGTATTCAAATATGTTGGGGTATTTATTTTTTTATTAGAAGTTGCAGTGTCCCATAAGAATAGTTAAGCTTGGCGGATCTTACAAGATTAGTGACTAGATTACGAGATGTTTTAGAGCATCACAGCACTTCTTGGTTCTACCTTTGCAAACGGTACCTGTTGCATGAAAACCAGATTTTCGTAAATTTCGGAGCAACTCAGAACTAGTAAAGATACTATCGAAGTACACCACATGGTCTTTAGGACTTGTACCTTGTCGAGTTATAGCTTTACCACTCCTGTACCCAATGGCTCTTCCGAAGTTTGTCCTGGAGGTTTTCCCCAATGCAAGTCGACGGCGTAACATTATCCGTCCGAACTTGTGACCATCCAATTTTTGTAGGCGAATCGTACTGGCTTGCCTCGTTTCAGTTGTTTTGCAGGATGCCGCCCAAAGTACTTCACCACTGACTCGTCTATGGTCTAATCTTTGTGAAAAACACTTGTCACAGAAGTGAAGATATTTATTTATTTCCTCAAGTCAATTTCTGGCCATAGCTGTTGACACAATGCGTCCATTACAGTCTTCGTCCCGGTATTAGGGCAAACGTATACCAAACGACGCAATAAAAGTATACCAAAGAATGTTGTAAGTTCATTGATAGATAATTTGAAGTCGGGTAGAAGCTAAAGACAATGGGTATTAGAGCCGCGCATATGCAGATGATGTGGTCATAAAAGTTCAGGGAAAATATTTTTAATACATACCTAAAGTGATGTCATGGCGGTCGCCCTGAGGACGATCGGCACTTGGAAAGAAAGCTGCACTCTCAAGGCAAACACTTCCAAAAACGGAACTGGTTCTTTTTACTAGAAAATACAAGATACCAAAATTCAAGCTCCCAAAATTCAACGGAGTAGAACTGATTCTTTTGGATAGCGCGAAGTATCTCAGCATAATTTTATTAAAAAGGCTTATTATGCTCTTTTTATCTGCAAAATAACAATGGGAACAACTTGGGGCTTAAGATCTACTATGGTGCACCAGCTATTTACGTTGGTGATGTGGTCCATACTGACGTATGGCGCACTTTTAAGTGCAGAGAAGAACAGAGAAGAAAACGATATGCGGCAAAATAGCAGCGGTTCAAAGAACTGATTGTATAGCCATTACAGGTGCGCTCCGTACCACCCCTACGGCATCATTGGAAACTTTTCTGAACTTAGCACCGCTTGATTTGAAAACCAGAAAACTCATTGACTGAACTTAAAAGTAGTTGCTTCGGACATGGTACGGTCTTTTCGGAGCTACTGTCAGGCATCATAACGGATGAAATCCCCACCTAAGATGACTTCGACATTCCATATTATGTTATATATTCGGAGAGGGAAATTGCAATTTTTACACATCCAACGACAGAGGGTATTGACGGCAATGAGCTTGCAAAAATAGTAGAGCTACTCAATAGTGGTGAGGTTGCTGACATAAAACCTCCCCTCTGCATAACAAGGGATTCAATTGCGGAAATAACCCTAAGGACAGCCAACCTAAGGTGGTCAAATCTTGGGGGGGACACACTGTGTCAAAAGCTCTATGGCCACTTCACGACGGCAAGAGTTCCAGGAAGTTTTTAAAACTAAGTAGCGATAATCTTAGCAGGAATCCTGATAGGGCATTGCCTCTTGCGAAAATATGCAAAGAGACTCGGACTGTCAGATACAGACACATGCAGATTCTGAGGTGTAAATGCGAGGCAATCTTACGTAGTCGTCGGAAATTCTTAGGGAGACACTTCTTCGAATTTTTGGACGAAATATACGGTACAAACTTCAAAGGCCTCCTTGGCTTTTGTAATGTTATTGGTTGCTTCAAAAGACAAAGTTTTATAATTTTTAAACCCTATCCTAAGGGCATATTAATTTTGACACATAGTTTGTATAACCCCTTAATATTAATCGTAGACCCCTAAAAGTACATACATATATTTATAATCAGGCCCAAAACCTAAAACTATTTAGCAATGTCCGTCCGTCCTTTCGTACGTACGTACACAATTTTTAGGCCTTTAAAATTAAGCTAGGAAGCTGAAATTAGGACCCTTGGTTCCGAAATGGTTAAGTGTAAACATTTTTGGAATACGCCCACAATTTATAAAAAATCCTTTTAAAGCCAAAGTTAAACAGATAAAGTGTTATAACCTTCACAAGATATAGAGTCCGCCATCTAAAGTTTTTTTTTCAACTAGTGCTTATTTCGCGAATGGTAACACTTAGCTCATGTCTGATTTGACAGATAATTAGTTTTATCCTTCCGCTGAGCCAATATGGCTTTGTATACGCTTGAACAACGTTGGGAAATATTGCGACATAATTGGGCCATTTTTCATTTTTTTTTTTAAATGAGCAAGGAGTGGCCGTTACAGTCAATGGCGATCGTTATCGGGCCATGTTGAATGAATTTTTGTTCACAAAAATTGAAGAGGAGGATACTGGCAACATTTGGTTTCAACAGGACGGCGCTACGTGCCACACAGCCGAAGCTACACTCGATGTTTTTCGCCCTGTTTCAAAAAAAAAAGTTATTTGGCGGCCCTATATATAGGCACTGCCCTCCTTTATAAGTTTTCTCATATAAAGCTTTTTGGCACGCCTTCTTTTTATGGGCGTTTTTCACTAAAATGCTGTTTTCTTCGAACTTTTCAATAGAAAGCGAAGAAAAATGTTTAACAAGATATTTAGCCAACATTTTTTCCAATATATCGCCCATACAAACTTTTTGGCGACGCCCAATTTTGGTGGGTTTTTTTCATAGAATGAAAGAAAATGCTATCCATCGTCGTCTTAATGCTGTTTTCTTTAGAGCATATAGGGATATGGATACTATTCGAGCTAAGCGGACTATACTTACTTACTTAACGGGCTCCCGACCCGTGAAGAGTCCCTGCCTGAGATACGGCTGCCTTCCACCCTCTGCGATCCCGAGCACGATGCTTCCAGTTGTCTAGACCAAGCGCTCTGGCATCCGCGATGGCTTGGTCTTTAAAACGGAGGTTCGGTCTTCCTTGTCGTCTCGAACCTGGGGGCTGGGATTCGAAGATCCTCTCTATGTGGCCGAGCCAATGTAGTCGACCACGACGAGTTTTAGCTTTTCGGACTACATCCACATCTTGGTACAGCTCATAGAGTCGCGGTTGTATCTTCTCCTCCATTCGCCCTCCTCGCACACAGGACCAAATATCCGCCGAAGGATTTTCCTTTCATAGGATCCCAGTATTAACTCTCCTTTCCTGCTTATCGTGGAGTTAACTACCTCGACTTTGCTGCTATCATTTTGTCCTAGTCGGTGGACAGATGATTGTTTGTTTGTTGATAGCATATATTTAGTCTTGTCCTCATTCACTTCAAGGCCAACTAGTTTCGCCTGTTCTTTAATAGCCGTGAAAGCCTCTATCACGGCATGCTGGGATCGACCGATGATATTTATATCGTCCGCATACCCCAGCATTTGGACTGATCTGTTGAAGATAGTGCATTCCGTGTTGACACCTGCCCTGCGCACTATCTGCTCAAGAACAAGATTGAAGAAATCACACGACAGCGCATCTCCTTGCCGAAATCCGGTGCATGTTTCAAAGAGTTCAGATGAGCTGCTGCCAAACTGCACATTGCATCGCGTGTTATCTAGTGTCATGCGACACATCTGGATCAGTTTTGACGGGATTCCGAGGGTTCTCTTCTTGCTCCATCACTCTCTCTACATTTTTTCCGTTAAGCAGCTGCTGGAAATGCTGCTTAAATACATCTACTATTCCCTGCGCATCGGTGACTAGGTTTCCATCGCTGTTACGAAAAGCCTGTGTTCCGGTCTTAAAGCCAGCAGCCAGTTGCTTGGCTTTCTTATAGAACTTCCGGATGTTGTTTCGGTCGCGGGACTCTTCGATATCCTTGAGCTGGGAGACTGCGTGTTCTCTTTTATATTTCTACGCAGGGTCTTCTTCTCCTCCCGTTTCCTGGCTCTGTACTCATCCCTTGCTGCCCTTGTTTTCCTCAGCAGCGTTCTAATGTGTGCAACTCCTGTCACCTTTTTCCGGTATACGCATACATCATCATACCACGGGCTTTTTCTCTAGGGTGGCTGGTATCCTAGGGTGGTTTCGGCCTCCTTGATGATGTCGCGATACTGAGCCCACTGTTTGTTGGCGTCTGTAGTAGGTGAATGCACGGTGGGGAGTTTCTTACTCAGGCGCTCTGAGTCCTAAGCGGATTATAGGCTTTCTTTATGTTTTGTCTACCGTTTGAGTACGAATTCAACTAATTCCCCAGTTATCGCGATGGGCCCGCTTCTGTGATGACTCTTACATCACAATCACCTGTCTTAACCTGACCTGACATAAGTCTACGAGGATTGAACAATTATGGTGAAAACTTCTTCGTCAAATTAATTTTTTTCTAAATGTTCAAGAGGTTTTGATTTTTCATTTCATCCACAAATTTAGTCAAACTAAAGGTTCAGTCTTACGCCAGCGGAGTTCTTCAAAATTAGTACTACTACCGTCCCATTCTTCTTCATCTCGATACGCGAATACTTCGACCCAACGTGGTATGTCTCGCGGCTGTGTATTCTCGTCATCATCTTCTTCTTCATCGATAAACACACTTAGTTCTAGGGGAAGTGCAACTAAATCATTCATCATAAACTGTTTCTCCAAGTCCGATGTACTCGTAATAACTCCTGAATGTTCGTTTAGCCATTGTTTATTCAACAATCACCTGTCAAAAAAAAATGTAACAATAATTTACCGCTCATGTTGCAACTAGCCCCAATTTAGGAAGCCTTCCAAAAACAATATCGTAACTGCGGACGTAGTTTCTAACCATCAATTGTCAACAATAGAAAGGCGAAAAAACTGAAATTCTAAAAACTTTACGGCGTATATGGGTTAACCTCATGGCCAATTACAGTTACGCACAAATTATCCTTAGATCCAGCAGAAAAAGAATTCTTTCTAATTTAACTCTTTTGTCAGCTCACGAGCAGCATGAAGTCACATCAGCTTGAAATTTATCCATACCATGAGATTTTATTTCCTGACATTCCATCGCTACTCTGTATCCGTATATACATTTGCCGTATATATTTATAATGCTGAAAAGAAATTTGTTCGTAAGCGCCTATAATTGCCACTTGTGTATCCATTTTCGAAAATGTCAATGCAGATGACAGCACTCGAAGCGTTATTTTGTTCGTTTTACTAACTTGTCATCGCTGTGCTCTCCAGAAAAGGACACAAATTTCTCACTATAAACGTTAACCCCATACCACCTCGATCGTGTGTATATAAGCTACAAGTGTATAGCTAGGCGTAAATAATTTTTCATAGGAATTGTGACTCCAATAAAAATGCGTGCAGCATACCGAGAGCAAAGCGCGCATACTTTCTGTCCCTGACAGGTCCTTTTATGTTTTCAGAGATTTTCTTTTTTTTTATGTTTTGGCACCGTTGCCGTTGCCATTGCCATTTACTTTTTTTTTTTTTTGCTTTATTCCGCTCATGTCAAAAATGCCTAAAAAATTGAGTAAGCAATTAAAATCATTTAAATGGATGGGGTTGTGAATCGGTAGAGAGGGAGGGGGGGCGGGGGGTAGGTCCTGTGTTCTGTGTGCATTGTTGGTGCTGATTTTGCCCCTTTTTTTTGGACTATTTTTCTTGTAGCAGCTCCCTGAGGGTATTTTTTAATTGAATTTTGTTCAGCGTCATCTTTGAGAGGTGGGGGAAGAAAAGTTTTAGCTGTTTATCGTATCCTTTCAAAGAAAAGACATAAACACTCATCGTCCTTCGACCCCGCAGAACATTAATTTTCATTAATTAAAGTACAAAAGAATGACGACGACGAGGACGACACGTAGATGGAAAACAGAGCAAAGATTTATAGATATACTGTAAATTATTATCCTGAGGTCATTACTTCTTTTGGGTTTGTTTTTTTTTCTGTTTTAAATCATTTTGAGGAGTTTTTTTTTGCAGCCTTGTGCGGTTAATCTCAAAGGAGCAAGGTGAAATCCGGTTTAATAGTTTGCCTTTTTGACCATCCAACCATTTTCGACCACATCGCCAATATCCGCTGACAACACACCCACAACCACCCACATAATTAAAGTCCTCTTTTGAAACAAACACACCGAGGGAGAGAAAAAAAAATTAAAAAACAAGGATACACATACACGTAGAGAGTTTTTAATTATCCTGCTTTTTGTCAAGGGTAAAAAATTTCATTATTTTTCAAGTATATACGTGTATACGCGAAAAAAAGCTAATTAACTTAGGACGAGTGCAAAATGCAACTTTACCACATGCAGACCCACCTACACACACAGTAGAGGCGGACTCGCTTTCATATGGCTGCGCGATCAATTCTCGGCATCCTTCGTCGTCACCCTGCCCTGTGCACTGTGCAGTGTGCAGCATGCAGTGTGAGTTGCTATGCTACGGTACGCCATGTCGACTTTCTTTTTAATCCAAAATCTCTGCAGTTATCCTTTCGTGTATTTCATCGGGTCTTGATAGTTTTTTGACGTTGTTTTCTGCTCACTTTGGTGTTCTTTTTTCATAGAACTAGTATCCTACTACGGTTTTACTTTGTCCTCTTAAAATGCGCGCACTCACACACACACACACACATACACAACACTCATGTGTGGAATATAGTTTTTCCTCGACTGTAATTAATGGCAGCGACCATTTTATGCATGCATCACATACAAGCACGGTTTGCTGGTCCTAAACTTCACATCAGGATGTTATCCTTTCAAACACCCATCCATACAGTCATACATGAACGACAACAGTACCTACGGATTTCACAGCACAGCATCCAAATGGAAGTGGAGGAGTATAGTAGCCAGCAAGAGCTTAACAGCATGATTGCTTGGTCTTGCATAATATCTATTCAGTACAGAGAATTAAAACATTCTCTCCTTCCATTTCGGTCGCAGTCGGTGGTGGTCGTGGTCTGGTCGTCCCTGGCAATCTTCGCTCCATCCTCTTCTGCTGTGTGTGGCGGCTGAATGTGTATGTGTGTGGGTGAGTCGTTCATCGCTCTCTCTATTCGCAGGATGTGTTGGATGGTGTCAAACCTCATATTGTGGCGAGATGTATGTGGTATGTGTCCTTATTAGATAAATTCTACTATGACGACGGATTTTGTGTAGAGAAGTTAAGCCGCTTCAATATAGAGTGAAACGAATGTACTCCGTAAATACACAAGAAAAAAAAAACAACTTCCTATCCGCTCTATATAAAATTCGCACAGGATTCCCAGGACACAGAAGGAGGATTGCACAAAATAAAATCGAAAAAAAAAACAAACCAAAAACCAAAACGAAAACCGTCTAAAAGGGCAAGTAGCTTAAAAATTTCAAAATCATGATTCGAGTTGTCTCCAGTTTTAGGGCTCACACACAATTATTATGAAGCGAAGAGGATTTTATGTTCTAACGGTACCTACAATATCCGTATGGACCAAAGAATTAAGTCAATATGGAACCTTTCCACGAATAGAAGTTGAATCGTCATTTGAACTTCCATTAGTCGGAATTTTGTTTTATATGTTTTTTTTTTTTTTTTGTTGTTGTTGTTGGTGAGCATAGTTTTGAGAAAGTACAGCTTTCAGCTAAATGCTTTTGGATTTGGATTTCAGTTGAGTTTTTGTACATTTGCAACTCTTAAGTGCAACAAACAGGACGATGGGGATTATTCGAGAGCAAAATGCTGCGGATCAAGTGGAAATATTTCCACTTGAGGATTGCTGCACTCGGTTACGAAACTTTCAAACAGAAGGATTTGGCAGAATTTTAACAATGGCTTTATTTGTCAGTTTGCGGCGGATGCGAAGTCAGACTGAATTTTGTTTCAAAAAGCGCGATACTTATTCGAATTGCAGGTGATTGGGATTTGTAAGGAATTACCGTGGATGGTTCAGCACTTGTCCAGAAAAAAAAGTGGAAGGGGGATATGTTAATTTAAGAGTAAATATCTGTAAATTCGCAAAAGTTTCCCTTTTTCTGTTTTCGAGAAATCATTTTCATTATTTTCAAAGGAATGGAAACGCCTTGAAATTTATTGAACAATAATATTGTTGGCCCTCCAACTACCAATAGTTGAAGTAAAAAAAACTACAAAGTCCCACCGGCATTAAAATCTGTTCGTAAAGAATATTAAGAATTCGGCCTCATCATCTATCCCGACACTCATTTGAAATGGCATCCGAGCTCTTCAGATCAAGCCAATTTGCTTGCTGCTCACTTTGCAGCTAGCTCAACGCCTCCAGATTGTACTTAATCTCCCCGTGGACTCGAGCGCGTATAATATTCTACAATTTTTTGCAGTGGCAAAAGTACTTCAAGATCTCAACACACATATATCTGTTGGTACATATGACATTTCCCCTATCGATCTGAAGAGGTGTTCTTCCACGCTGGCAAAACCACTATTCCACCAGTTTCTTTCTGTCCTATTCTTCAGGGCTCTTCCCGAGAAGATAGAAAACGGCATTTGGCTTGCCAGTCTAAAAAAAGTCGACTCGTTCTCCCCTCTTCCTACCGACCAATTGCACTCGCGTCCCTTCTTTCGAAGGTCATGGAAACGATGATAAATCGTCAGCTTATGAAATATCCTGAATAGGGAAAGCTTCTTAATGACCGGAAGTACGGTTTCCGTGGCAACAAAAGTGGAACCAATCTGTTCATCATAAAGCCCTTTTGAGGAAAATTCATGCATTTCGAATCGATTCACGGTTTAGAAATTACATAATCTGACTGTTCAATTCAAGTTGTTTTGGACCGTTTCAAGTCTGCAACTCACCAAATAAATGCTGGTTTTCCCCAGTCTCTGTTTTGTCACTGACTCTCTTCCTCAGTATTTATACCTGTCTGTCACTTAGAACTCAATACATTCCTTCGCTGATGACAGTACGCTTAGCTTCTCATATTCGTTTTGAGATTCACGTCCCTCATCTTCTAGCGTAGAGCTGGAACGGCAAAGTATGTTAAGCTGAATAAATTCTGACATTGACAGCATACTCAGCAGAGTAGAACTTAATGCTTCCAAAACACAATGCTGTCTTCTGTCATTTAATCGAAACCCCGATAACATTATCGATGAATGTCACTTGTTCGCTGAAACCGAAAGGCTTTCCGTCCTCTGTATGTGTGTTAACGACGAACTTCGTTGGAACGAACATATATTCGACGTCGCTAAGCACGCTGCGAAATGTCCTTGCTCATGCAAAAAAATTACAGGGCGCTTATTCACCCTAAACTTGAGTATAACTCCCACGTCTCTAGGTCACCAATTATATTATTTGGAGCTACTTGACAGAATTATAAAACTTGCGATAAAACTTATTGGCGAATGAGATATTGCGAATCAACTTTTGACACTGGCAAAATAAGGTCTCTCCTAAAGGAATTCGGAATTTTACTACGTCTAGAAAAAATAAGCAATCGGTAATTTGATGGGTTTGTGCTTAGATTGGACCACTTCCAAGAGCCAACAAGCCTCGAGAAGAACAAGCTGACATTTGAGATTGACATGTTTTTTTTGCATTTCTGGTCCATACGTCTCATAGGCATTTGCCTACTAAATGCCGCATATTCGATCAAAGCCAAAGTCCTGTGCAAACGTCTTAAAAATCAGTAATTGCAACTTATAAGTGTGGTATCTGGCCCGGCAAATCAACCATAGACCTGTTATGATCCGTCATTTAGGTGGTTTCTCATAACCTCGGTTCAACCCGTTCAGGCCATTGCATTGCGTCAATACAATATTGCTGTGCTATGTACTTACACAGCAATATTGATTCACCACTGCAATTGGCACGCGAGGTTAACAACCGGAAAATGTCGAATGTGCTATTTGTTCGGTGAAGACCCCACCAAAGTGGAGACAGGAAATGTTAACTTACAGTGAGTCTTGGTTTAAAAATAAAACTAAACGGTCGTTTAAATTTAAACGGGGAAAAAACATAACAGACCAAAGTTTAACAAAAGCATTTGACAGAGTTTGGCATAAAGCTCTTTTGTCGAAAAAGCGTGCTTATGGAATTATTGGAATTATTGGCAAATACTGAAAAAAAAACCAACAAGTTTTAAATGGAGTCACTCAACCTTTTCATCGACTTTAAGATCTTGTATTATAGCATTCATCATTAGAAGCTCTACGTGGCGATGAACGAATTCGGAATGGCGACCAAACTGATAACTGATATGAGCAATATGGATATTTGCAGTAGCTTATCTGAGCTCTTCCAAACATAAAACGGATTACTTAAATCTTTTTTGTTTTTTTTTGAGGGGATAGAGCGAAGGGCAATTTTCGACACGGAATGCATTATCAAAAACTGATCCGTTCAGTTACTAGGTTAACTATTAACCAAACGATGTTGGAAAGGGCTTCTACGGAAATTGAAGAACAGGCGACGATAGTTAGTTGCTTTTGGGGACAAGACTAAATTTGTGAATGCTACCAAAAAATAACAAACAAGCACCTGTCCACCACCTGGGACCAAACTTACATATTGATCGAAGTAGCTAACGATTGAATCTTCCTTTATTCATCATCTTGACAACTAAATGTGTATCCAGTGTGAAATTACCTGCTACTCCTTGTTAGGAGTGCTAAATATACGCTTTACAAAATTTATCACATACAAAAACAGTGCAAATTTTGTAGAAGCTTTTCGCAAAAGTACCTATCACTGTTTCTGTTGCTCCAAAAAAAAAATAACCAAAATATCGTTATCAAATGGTATCATTCTTCCGAGCTATTCTTGAAACCACTCGTCATCTGGCAAAATATATTCTTCCTGTATGCAAATACAATAGAAGCTGAGGAGTTTGTAATGCGAACCGGAAAGAGCTCGTTAAAGGAGATGACTAGGTGACTAGTTCAGAAAATTAGATCTGCTGCTACATTGAATGCGCTGAATGAGACATGATTGTACTCGAAATTTTTTGAATTTATTAGATCGGTGATATCATTCCCTGATTGAGCTAGACAATTTTACACAAAAACTTCGTATTTGAAATAATTCTGCGTCCTCATACCCTATTCGCTACCTTTGATCGCCTGTGATCGACACCGGCTTCTATACTCTGTCCAACATAAATTTGCAGTACAGGGAAGATAGGGATGTTTGCCTCTCATTCGCACTCTTTTGTTTTCCGTAAGGTGCTATTCTAACAAAAGCTTTTACAGGGTTCCCGTACTAAGGATTATAAATCTGCCAAAACCTGAAAGCAAATTATGTCCGGTTACCATGCCTTTTACTGATTGAAATTTTAATTTAAATTATTTTATTAATAAAAAATGTATCTTTATATTATGATGTTAGTTCTTTCCAAAAAAACACTCTTTCGCTGAAGATGCCAAATTGAAAACTTAGTTTTTTTTGTTAAAACCTTATGCAGAGAAGACCTGCTAATTTTCGTCCTACATCATGCAGTATTTTATCCAGCGTCGGAAGTTCGTTATTTGGAAAAAAACTGGTGCACAATTTGCCTAATGGCACCCTTATCGAAATCATCTTCTTTACTTTTGAGACCAGTTTGGTTTTTCTTCTTTGGTGGCGAGTTGTGGCCTTTGGTACTATTTTCTTTGTGAAGTCTGTAAACTGTTCGTTGAGCCATAGAAAACATATCACCTACTTGCTTCACAGCCACTGTTCTATTTTTCAAATTTTGATTAATTCTTTTTGTCGGCGCTTAAGTCTTTGGATGAATTTAAAGCCATTTCTATCAAACAAAACAAACAGATAACAATTTTGTAACTGAATTTCAACGTATTTGCCACACATTCAAAGAAATATCAAAGATCAAATCAAAATCGCCACGTTAACACTTATCAGTAACAACTTTTTTTCAAAGCTCTAAAACCTAAAGCTTCTCAACAGAAACCCAAGGAAAAAAGCTGAACAAGTTACCAAATGGACATTGGTAGGTAACTCTGAATGCACATCACACACTTACATGTGCGCTGAATAAGACCTAATGGATATGCGTCAGATGCAATTGGAAGTTCACTGAAGGGTAAACACTTTATGTGGGGTTTCTTTCAATTTAGTATGATGGAAAAATATGGCACGTTACTGATTTTTAAAAAGCTTCCCCATAAGACGTGTACCGCCAATTTATGTTGGACAGAGTAAAGATCAACCACGCAGTCGGTGAAGGTCCCGTGACACAGTTTATTTTTTTCATATCCTTCCGTGCAACAGTTCTTCTGACATAGTCACGCCACCAAATGGTCAGATTAGTATGGCTGCAGTTCGACTCCCCATTGTTTTTTCCCAAATATTTCCCACTAGTTGTGAAGTAATTTTCCATGTCCAGCACTTACTTACTTTACTTTTATTTAACGTAGTGAAGAGTCTCTTCGATCTCGGGCACGCTGTCTTAAATTTTCCAGACCAAGCGCTCTCGCATCCGCCATGGCCACAGATAAGTAATTATAAATGGTGATCCATTTCGAGGTTCCCTACTTTTTTGAAGAAAAAAACACAGAAAATTCAAATTTAATGGAGAATGTTTATTATCATTTGAAAGAACATTCTTTGGCATTTATTTTTTGAAGATTATGTCTATCAAATGTTAGCCGTTGCTACGTCGCAGATGGTCCATCCGTTGAGTCCAATTTTCGATCACTCGTTCGAGCATTTCGACTGGTAACTGGCGAATGACACGCGTGATGTTTTCCTCCAAGGCCTGAATCGAAGCGGGTTTGTCGGCATAGGCTTTTGACTTTACATATCCCCACAGGAAAAAGTCTAACGGTGTGATATCACACGATCTTGGTGGCCAATCGACCGGCCCAAAACGTGAAATTATGTGCTCACCGAAATGTTCTCTCAATAAGTCCATTGATTGATGCGATGTGTGGGAAGTGGCGCCGAGATCACGAGCTTCAATTTCAGGCATCAAATAGTCGGTTATCATGGCACGATAACGGTCGCCATTGACGGTTACGTTCGCACCGGCATAATTTTTAAAGAAATATGGACCGATGATTCCACCGGCCCACAAACCACACCAAACCATTGTTTTTTCTGGATGAAGTGGCAGTTCTTCAATCTCTTCAGGTTGCTCTTCGTCCCAAATGCGGCAATTTTGTTTGTTTACATACCCATTGAGCCAGAAATGGGCCTTATCGCTAAACAAAATTTGCCTCGAAAACGTCGGATCTTCTTGGAACTTTTCAAGAGCCCATAGAGCGAAGCGATGTCGCTTGGGAAGGTCGAGCGGCTTCAGTTGTTGCACAAGCTGTATTTTGTACGCTTTCAATTTAAGATCTTGACGTAAAATGCGCCAAGTCGTTCCATACGTCAGTCCGAGTTGCTGCGAACGGCGCCGAATCGACTCTCTACGGTCTTCGTGTACACTCTCAGCTACGGCCGCTATATTTTCTTCACAGCGTGCTAGACGTGGTCTATTCGGTCGAATATTATCCAATAATGAATGCTGGGTCTCAAAATGGGTGATGGTGTTGAGAATAGTACGCTCAGTAGGCCGATTATGTTGACCATAAGTTGAGCGAAGTGCACGAAACACATTCCTCACAGAACGTGAATTTTCATAATAAAGTTGAACAATTTGTAAACGTTGTTCACGCGTAAGTCTTTCCATTATGAAATGCCAAACAATACTAAACAAAAATAACATGACAGCATGACACGACTCACACGTGATCTGTCAAAAAAGGCTATTGAAAAAAGTATCTCTACTTGGATCACCCGTTATAACAACCCAAGTATGTTTATTTTAAGGCAGATAAAAAATTTAGAACTATTTCTTATAAACACAAAAAATATTCGCATTTAATTGCAACAACTTCATTATTTATTTTATACCTAACTATTTTTTTTATAAAAATTTTAATTAAAATATCTATTAAACTTGAACCACGTTAACTCAATCCTTCGCAGCACTTCTCCAACACATCCGCTATAATCAGCTGTTTTTTGTTGCCATTTGGAATTCTTGCAAAACTGCCCGCGCTAATGACATATTTTTGACACATCAACACCACCGTACTTTATTTGGCTGACTTACACGTATTCACAGATAGAACATTTGAGAGAGGATTTTTTCTCCATTTTTAAAAATTGTTTGCGGGTTCAAAGGGACAGAGGTATGCTGAGTCGACTATCTGTATAGTTACTCATCTGTGTAGTAGTCTTTGAAGTTGGGTCTTATTCTTCGTCTCGAACCTGGGGGCTGTTATTCCTTTTAACTGTGGCTCTATTGTGCATTTCCTCAGTGTGGCCGAGAAAAAATTTTGTGTTGCTGTCTAAATTGTGAAAAGCCTAGAAAAATGCAAATGCAGACTCTTCAAGGTGTGCGTGCTGTTTATAAAAATAAATTCGTTTGCCAAACAAAACTTGTAATACGGCACCTTTGACCTACTAGTTTCCGCTCCATGGTCAATGAATCCAATCTGTCAAAGTTAAATATTTATAGCGAGGACGATCATTGCGAAGACTAAATGTCGCTCGAAGAGTGAAAGCACAGGGACCGGCATATTATATATAAGCATTTCTATCCCCTCCATTTAAAAAGCGAAATTCCTTTTCATGAACTTCCTACGCATCCCCTGGCAACTTGTAAATTTTGTAAACTCATCCATTTTTAAATGAAGCATTTTATCCGACAAACTTTAACCATTCCAATAAACCCTTTCCGCTGAATTGTTCATTTCCCAAAGACAAACAAACGTGAATGGCAATTTAAATACCAAGAATAGGACAAATTACCAATTATATATCCTCAGATGGGCCTATCCTGTCAGGGCAAAGCCACAGTTCGCCATTAAAACTAATAAATTACCCTTACAATGAATTCAAAGGTTGCCACCTTGTAGAACTTTTTCATACCACTCCCATCATCTTCTTTCTTAAGATGAACAAACCCCCATAAAGGGTAAAACGTAACCCGAAAAAAAAGGAAGAAAAGCAATTAATTGCTCAGGTATTTGCACCTTCAATTTGCTAAATTGAAATCTCCACTTTCTTCAATCGAAGCGAAGGACGTTTTCTTCTCATTTATCGTTCTGCGTTGCAAGGACACAACAACTGGTAAAGGTTTAGAGACGAGAATAAGTAACAACTCTTCTTGTACGTTGATTATCTTTCCTCGGTAAGGAAAGTAAATAAATAAAGAATAGAAATTATTTCTCACATCCTTTTCGATGGAGTCCCAAGACGAGTTCTACGTTTGAGCGAATTCTAGCCCAGAATACCTATCGTCTTTTGACATTTAATTAATACTCTCTCTCTCTCTCTCTCTCTTTTTGCCACCTATTCCCGAATAGTATTAGATATGTACATCCACCTAGGAAAGGACGAAGGTGGAGAGATAAAACTAAATACTTGCTTAGAGCCGAGTTGAATCCACCTTGTCTCATTCTTTGTTGCCTTCGAGAGGTTCATATATATATTTTTTAAGTACTTCCGCTTGTGGTGACAAATTTTCCGTCATCCTAGAGTATATTTCATCGCACTGTGTTACAGGTTTGGCGTAGAATAGTCAGATATGGGCGCATCCCATGGCGCCAGCATTGAACTTACCAAAGTTTGCCCTAACACCCACACGCATACATACATATACACTCATCAGAGCGATGCGGTATATATGCTTTGCGGTTGCGATACATTCCTAGTGAACAATATTTCGAGATTGTGCATGCTGAACTTTATACAGCCCAACGTGCTGGCGTTGAATGTACACATTCCTACGTCCAAGGGATGACTTTTGGTTCTCCCTTGTAAAAGGTAATTTTTTGGAGGAAAAAAAAGGGACACTTTTGCAGCTACACGAAGCTGTTGCGCGCCTGAACGTTGTGTCAGTACAGATGCAGAGATACAATAGTTGGAGTATAGTGTTGTAGGTAGTGTGTGTACTGCGGTAGGGATCTAGGTGGAAGCGATATAATACGGGTCTGGCTTTTGCGGTGCTGTTACAACATTATAAATTGTGTGCATTAGGGAAATATGTCATTTGGATATGCGATATCCCTGTGATGATATCAAATTCGAGATGAATTTATGTTCGCGTTCACTTTGATTGATTGTGTAGAAAATTAGGGTTACATCGCTCAAAATGCTAAGGTTTTTCGAATGACAGAGAGGAAGAGATAGAAAGAGAGGGAGATAGAGTGGAGATAGACCGTGACGAAGGTATTTTGCCGCTGCATTGGAAATTCAATTCGTTGGATTGTGGCTGTTAAAAGTGGTGCAGTTGGATGGATTTGAATTTTTAAAGCTGAACATTCAGCAGTTAGCAGTAGAGCGGGCCAACACAAGCTATTCGCGCACCAAGCTACAACCGCAAAAAAAAAAACTGATTGATATCTGATTTTTTTTTTGTCTCTTACTGGTATATCTTCGCTATGAATGATGCTTCCAAATTTCGGATACGTGTACGTTATACAGTAGTGGAGTGAACATTGTAATCGGGACACGCGATGCTGAGGATATCTTGAAACCATTTCCGCAGACTGATAAACGGCGAAGAAGACACAAATTCCGCTGTCAGGTAGAGCGAACCATTCAGTATTAACGATGAACGATAAGAGTTCCGTCTACCCGACCAAAATGAAGTGAAGATAGCAATATCTAAGCTAAAGTCGAAAAAGGCTGCCGGACCAGACTATTTAAGGTAGCAGGAGATGACATGGTAGAGAGCGTACACTAACATATTTCTAAAATGTGGTCGGATAAATATATGCCTAATTAATAGAACCTCAGCATCGTTTTTGCGGTTCACAAGAAAGCAGACCCTCTAAACTGCGTCAACTATAGACGTATCTCCTAAACAGCCTAAAGTACCATTTGTGAATGATCTGATTGGAACCTATCATTGACCAAATATTCACATTACCGCAGTTTAGATCTATACCCAGCACCTTTTTGTCGATTTTAAAACCGCGTATGACAGTATCTATGAAGATGAGCTATACAGAGCCATATCTAGTATGGCATTCCTGGCAAACCCGTCGGTCTGTTCAGGATGACGACGGAGAGAGCTCGCTGTTGCATCAAGGTCGGTAAAGCCCTAACCGAAACCTTCTTCGTCAAAAAGTGATTCAGGCAAGGCGACGCTCTGCCATGTGACATTTCAGACATCATATTTGGAAGAATTGTGCAGAACCTACAAGCCAACACAACGGGTACGATCTTTCAAAAGTCTGTTCAGTTACTTGCATAAGCCGACGATATTATATCAATGGAAAACTATTATACTGGCGGTAAATGAAGGCAAAACAGAGTATATGCTGTGAACAAGAAGCTAGACCCAACATTGACGAATCGGCCAGAATGTAACAATCGTCAATCGAGAGCTGTAATTTTGAGGTAGTAAGGGACTTTATCTTCCTCGGCTCTGCTATCACGACATCTGAAAACGACATTTCCTCAAAAATCAAATAAAGAATAATGCTTGCGAATGGCTTTTTCTCTGCTCGGAGAAGGCGACTATATCGAAAAGCCCACTCCCGAACAATTAAGGAAGCTCTATATAGGATCCTCATAATTCCAGTCCCGCTCTATAGTTCCGAAGCATGGACTCTTTCTAAAGCAGATGAAGATATTATTTTCTGGACTTCCTTAGTGGGTTGTTTCATACAATTGTTCCTGCTACTTCGTAGAGAAGAATTTTAACATTGTCCGATTCCACTAAAGTTCACTATTTAACTAATGGCGGTATAGCTTATCAATTGGCAAAGTTTCATTAAATTTGATCCCGAGATATTTTTCAGTTGTCCTTTCGAGATAGAGTTTCCGAAAATCTTATATTTATGTTTCTGCAGCAAAACTTTTATCGTCATCGCCTCACTGTCACCTGTATACCACGTATTTGCTATTTATGTATGTCATTAGTTCTAACCTTCGGATGGTTTTGCTAGGATTTCCGCATAGAATATAGGAGCGCTCCTCAGACTATCGGACTATCGAACCGAACTTTTCTTTGCTTCTTATTCCGAGCGTACCAAAACATTTCATCTTCGAAATCTGCCGAAGAGCTCTGTTGATAGAAAATCAGTGCCGGAGCATTTCTTCTTCAAAAGCATTTTTATAACTAAATCAACCTTTTCTCTACGTGTGGAATCTTGCTCTTGAGAAGCCATCGTTACGATCATAGAGCTAGCAGCCAGTTGCTTGACTTGCTTGTAAAACCTCCTAATGTTGTTTCGATCGCGAGACTGTTCGATATCCTTGGATTGTGAGCTCCCTTTTCTTTCTATGTGCCCATCTTCTGTCCCCTACATCACATAACCATACGTCGGGCTCTTTTCCTGTAGTGGCTGATAACGGCTTCGGTATATCGTAATTTGGTCGGTCTAGTGTAGGTATTCGCCAGGGTCTATTAGCGGTCAATCTACCTCGACACCACTCCCTCAGCTGCACTTGACATTCTGTTCCATTTGATACCCCTTGACATCTTTAGCAGACAACCGCCTGCTACCACGGCTGCTACCAATCGCCTCAAAGCAACTTCTCAATGGGCCGATAGTGAAATCGGCCACTCTGCAATTCTGAACATACTCAGAATCCCTTCTAGGAATATAGACTACTCCACACCCCAACTGCTGTTCGACAAAAACTTCCAGATATCCATTTCGCCTAGATCCTTTTGGGAGGATGCCTTGCCGGAAGAAGGATCAATCCATTTTTACACAGACGGTTCAAAAAGAAATGATGGAGTGGGTGGAGGTGTCTTCTCAGACAGGCTCAATCTCAGTCTCTCCTTCCGTCTTCTTAATCATTGTAGTATTTTCCAGGCGGAAGTTATGGCGATAAAGGAAGTCTTGTCCTGGCTAAGAAAGAATGTGGTATCCGTAAAGGATATTCGAATCTTTTCGGACAGTCAGGCCGCCATCAAGTGTCTGGACTCTGTCTCTATTAACTCTTTAGTAGCCCCAGATTGCCGATCATCTCTAAAGGAGATGGCTGAGCAGTTCCACATTCACCTTTGCTGGGTGCCGGGTCATAGGGACATTCCGGGTAGCTGCAAGGCCGACGAACTCGCACCCTCTCAATCTTGCCTGAAAAGGGCTCCTTTGGCATACCAGTTTCCACGTGCAAGCTCTTGTTTAAACTGGATGCATTAGAAAAAACTAACCACAGATGGACAAATGGTACTACTTGTCTGACAACGAAGCAGATTTGGCCTAGGCTGGATCTAAGACGCTCAAGGAGCTTGATTACCCTTAATCGGTCGCACATTGGTGCTACAATTGGTGTCATATCTGGACACTGTTTGCTAAGAAGGCATGCAACAAGGCTTGGTGCCTATTCCAACGACTTCTGTAGGAGCTGTTTGGATGAGGAGGAGGAGGAGACTACTCTACACTTTCTCTGCGCATGCCCTGCTCTCTCTCGAAAGCGAAACCTCCATATGGGGGCCTTCTTCTATAATGATCTTAATGATCTAAACTCAACCGACCCAAAATGTCTCTCACGCTTTATTAGTACCTCAAAATGGTGCAACGTGTAGGCAGGAACTTCAGATCCACGTGGTATCACAATGGACCTTATATTGGTCTAAGTGAGTCGGACTTCTATCCGACTGCCACTTCAACCTAACCTAACCTATCTCCCAATAGCCTCTGCTTAACGTTTTCTTTTATGGATTCTCCTGGCTAAATAGATTAAATTTTTTACTGTCCAGTCTCTCTTTCATTGCGGTTGACATTCGACTGCAAATAAATCAAGTTGCACAGGGCTTTTCCTACTCCATCTAATCGGTAGTATTTTCAACCATTACATTAATGGCCTCGGGCATAATTAGATTTATGAACTCCCTCAGCGCCATCTACATTTGAATCAATAAAACTCAATACATTTCCATTCAATTTATAGTGCAATACCACCACTATATTTGGCAGCCCAAAACTTTCTTTATGGGCTACCCCCATCCCTAGTGCCACCACCCATTATCCTTACCAATAAATCTCTAATTAAATGGGTAAAGTTTTAAATACTCTGTCTCTCATTCCCTGTCATAACAATTAACAAACGAAGCATTCAACAACATCAGTCGTTTTATTCCTCCAGTATTGCCTGCGAGCAGAGCAGCCATCCTTCCAGTTGCATGTCCCTCGTCCACTCTATATCCTCCTGAAACATTTGGTAAAATCCTTCAGCTTAGCGCACAATACCATAGCGACATAAACCAGAAATGCAATTATCTTTACACCGAACTCCGGTTCTCGTCACAGAAACAATCTCTATACTAGTATGCCGTGGAACACACACATGCCCTAGCTATTCGCAGTCAGAGGGCAGGCAGGAGCTGTAATTTTTTTCATCGTATCTATGTGTGCGTGTATGGTAACAAAACTCCACATAATCCAAATCAATTTCGTGCAGACAAAAACTATTTCCACTCACCCAATCATCCTCCCGCCCCCACCACACTGTCGCACAATGAGTTCCAAGTCAATTGCAGGACCAACCAACATTTACTGAGTTAAGCTATGAAATGAACCCGCTCGCACATGTCTCTACCCTATTCCATTTCTCTAGTCTGGGCGCTCACAAACTGCAACATCATTTTCGATTACCATTCAGGAGCAGCGGCAGCAGCAGCAACATCAGCAGCAGCTATATAGTAAAAGTATCAACAACAACGACAAGAGAACCAGCAATATCTGTACTTCTGCGACCAAAATATTCCAAATCCTTTCAATAAAACTTTATTACAATGACAACTTTTCGTCGTCCCGACTCCCGACTCCCGACCATAGTCGGAGTTGGGAGTGCCTCTGTCGCCTATCCTTGTGATGGAATGACAAGCGCAACGAGCAAAAGGACTCTCTCTGAGAGCTGAACACTGAAGTGATGGTTTTAGTAGTTAGCCAGATATAATGGGGAAGCCGGCTTTATAGGTGCGCACCAATGGTATACCAAGGTATGTGTATTTAACCATCATTTGGATTTGTACTAACGTTACTACCTACCTGGGCGCTGGCTGGCTGGCTGGCCAACGCTGGGTGTGTGTACAAATCGGTAGAATCGAATTAATCATTGTATTAAACTGTTAAAGTTTATTTCATGGACACGAACGGATATGCAAATTGCGTGAACAAGGATTTCTGTTCTGTTGGTGATTTTTTTTTAACTGTTTTTTGCTTTGTCTTTTCCGTTAAAGCTCGGTTTTGTGTTTGCAGAATTAGGGTGACGTTTTATTAACCATTAACAACACTGCTCAATAAATGGGTTTCCGTTAGTTGAGTGAATTGCTGCATTCGGGGATATAAATTTGTGGAGCTGATCTGTGAGAATATAGGAATATCTTTTTTAGAATCTTTGAAAAATGAAGGATCTACAGCCGTATTGCTGCTAATTTAAGACAACTTCTGAGTAGGGAACTCAAAACGTATGTAGGTATATAGGACACGGAGGTTTTATGGATCAAAAAAAATAAACTACAAGATGCTATGAGCTCTTTCTAAGGTCGCAGATAAAACCTTAGATATTAAAAGAACTGCCTTTTCCAGACTAGAAATAACTCAAGGAACTCGATGGTTCTTTTAAGAAAAAAATTGAGATAACTTCAGTCTTTTCCTGAAAACACACTTTCCGAGTTAGAATATTTCCACTTGTTAACTTTCCTTATATCTATACCACGATGCTAAAGCCAAGTGAGGCGTCGTAGTTGGTCTATTGCTACGAGCGTGACTTATGATAAGGATATACAGTTTCGAATGTTTCAATTAATTCAATTCGAAACTGGTATCAATTAAGTTACAAGTTAAGTTGCAATATGGTGGCAACCAACCACCTGTCCTAGAGAGGTAATGAGTGATCCAAGTAGAGATACTTTTTTCAATAGCCTTTTTTGACAGATCACGTGTGAGTCGTGTCATGCTGTCATGTTATTTTTGTTTAGTATTGTTTGGCATTTCATAATGGAAAGACTTACGCGTGAACAACGTTTACAAATTGTTCAACTTTATTATGAAAATTCACGTTCTGTGAGGAATGTGTTTCGTGCACTTCGCTCTGACAAACTTGCCATCCGAATGACATCCTGACGTCACTGCGACGTAGAATTTGTATTGGATGACAACTTAGTACAAATTCTACATTATAGTGACGTCAGGATGTCATCCGGATGACCGTTGGATCGCATCTTAAGATATTCAGATCTATTAGGCTAACATATTTTATGTTGAAAGGCATGGAAAGGTTACGTGCCCATGTGGGTTCGCGTGCATGCCAAGTGACTTTAAGGGTTCACCCACTGTCTGAAGTGAAACGCACCTATCATCGAGGAAAATCTTTCAAGATGGTGCTCCACAACATTGACGGATTGACAGTGCGTGCTGGGCATTTTCATTGGCATTAATCACGCCGTAGACAATGTGATTGTGGACAACGTGTGCAACTCACCAGGTAGCATGGTGTAGACGAATAATATATTGTGAGGATCCAATATATGTGTGGGGAACAGGACTCAGGTTGTAGATACGTATTTTGGGCGATAATTTCATCAATGCAGTTAATATCCTACGACCTCTGTTTTACGGATATTCCATGTGATCCAGTGATAAAATAAATTGCACGACTGCGTCATACGAAACTTTCTCGGTACGTAGAAAAGGGTTCGAAAATGAATGGGGACAAATTTTTTTAAATCACTTTTTGAAAAAATTAGATTTTCTCAAAAACCGCACAAACGATTTTGCTGTAATTTCGCACATTGAACATTTTTAACATAATTGTTCGAAATACAAAAAATTATCAAAATCGTTAGAGCCGTTTTTGAGGAAAGGAATTTAATTAAAATTTAAGAAAATCCTTATATGAAAAAAAATATTAAAAAAAATTATTTCAAAAATAGAAGTATGCAAAATTTTTGGCCCTCCCATATATACTTAGTACAAAAAAAGACAAAAATCCTTGGAACCACTTTCGAGAAAAATAGTGTTAAGTTATTTTATCCCTATATGCCCCAAATTTTTTCATTGAGAAGATGATAGATAGCATTTTATTTCATTCTATTAAATTTAAAAAATATTGGCTAAATATCTTGTTAAACATTTTTTTTCGGTTTCTATGAACATTTTCGAAGAAAACAACATTTTAGTAAAAGACGCCCACAAAAAGTAGGTGTGGCAAAAACATGACAAACTTATAAAGGAGAGCAGTGCCTACATATCTTGTGAAGGTTATTATACTCTGTCTCCCTAACTAACTTTAGCTTTAAAACGGTTTTTTTCTAAATTGTGGGCTTGGATATTGGGCGTATTAAAAACATGTTTACACTTAACCATTTCGGAGCCCTAGGGAGTATGTGGATCCAAATCCAACGTCTTAAAGTTTCAAAGTCGACTTTCGCCTAGTTGAAATCTATTTTTCACGAACTGTCAGCGTTTAGGTGCTAATGCGTTCGTGAAATGTTAAACAGCCAGGCAGATATCCATCGGTATTTCAAGGAGAGTTCTATAACGTCCTAATGGCTATGCATTTTTGTCAGTGTTTGAAGTAGCAGACAAGCTGCGCTAAAGGCCTTATCCCTATATATTGCTCTAACTACTGAAGAACTCTCAACTAGACCCGAAACTGGAAATTGGGTATTGTTTGGCTTCCAAAACACTAACACTAGAATTATAGGAAATGGAGTTTCCGATGAATTTTCTCGTCAATGCTCTGAGAAACTTCTCTCGGGCATCCTCCTTAGAGAGGAAAATGCTCCTTAAGCTGAAAACCACAGTTGTTTGTTCGGTTCGCAATGTTTATCATTGTACAATGCCAAATTGACAGAAGGTGATATGACAGTGGTTGCTACGAAGCTTGGTCGGATAAGAAGTTCCGAAATGAAGGAAGCCTCCACGTCAAAGACGCAGGACTGGCTCAGTTGGTATGGTCATGTACAAACAGAGAGGAAGGCCTTAAATCTCCGGAATCCAGGCCTAAATGATAAAGTTATACGAAACCGGGAGGACTGAAGATATTTGTTGACGTCGAATCGGCGAAATCTCAGGCGGGCCAGTAGTAGGTAGTTATGATCCCTACAGCCCTAGAATAATTTAGTTCAGCACAAAAAGAACGGATGTTTAAGCAGCTGCTAGAAATGCTGCCAAAATAAGTCTTCAACTCCGTGCGCTTCGGTTACTCGGTCGTACGCAAATATCTAGCTAGCAAGCCGTGTCTTTGATATAAATCCGTCAGTGTTGTATCAATCGCAAGACTTTATGTTTTCTCTTTAGGATCTTCTTCACCTTATATTTCCTGGCCCGGTACTAACGTTTGTATCTTAGTTAATGAAAAATGCAGATCTTGTCAATGTGGTAAAGTATTTGTAAGTTATGAAAATGGTAGGCGCACGACAAGACAGTGCGGAACAAGGGGCTATTTAAAAAGTTACTTCTTTAGGGCTAAATCTGTACTTATAAAGGGGTTTCCTAACAATCCTACGCGTTTATTGAAGAATAATGGGGTTTCAAATTAAGGTTTCATCTTTTCTTTTACACTCTCAAATCGACCAACATCTGTCAAACTATCCGATCTCAATAGAACCATAATACCGCAGCAACGTCCCCACTAAGCTCTTTCTCTTTACGCACACAACAAATATGAAAACAATCTCTTCTGAAAAAATCTCCTCCCATGACGAATCATATCAAAAACCGATATCCTTCTGAATGTGGTGGTAAAAAATACAAAGCGACCTAAAGAAAGTACATTCCTATTAAATGTTTCGTTTGATGTCTTTTAATAATCTCCGCTGTCCCCGACCATGCGTTTGCAGAACGCTTCGATATACATATCTATGTGTATTCCTTTAACACATCTTAAGATTCTTGTTATTATACTGAAGAAATAAACGTCAAACGAAGAGAAGAAAGCAAACCCCAAGCGCGTTTAAAATTTCCAAATGAACACCCCTCAAAAGCCTTCAAAAACAAATGTATATCCCAGGACGACGACGACGGCAATGGCAACCAACGTTTTACAGCGAAGAAAACGATGACGATGACGATGATGCTGTTGATAACTTCTTGAAATTCTCAACGTAATTAATTACAATGCTTGTCATCAGATGGCACACACTCAGCTTCTCTTCTCTCACTACCGCAGCACCTAACCGAACAGAACAGAACCGAACCGGCCGACCGAGAGCGACCCCCAGCGCGTTCCCTCTGCCGATGAAAAATTCTACATACCTACTTTGAATTAGATAGAATGAGATTTAAGTTTTCCACTTGAATACTCTACAGGTATCCTAGCTACATCCTTTTTCACAAAGCTCAGCAGCAGTAGCAGAACACACACGCATTTGTTTCTTTGTGTAGCCACCTATGCATATGTGAATTATAATCTCCTTAGAGAGCATTCATCTTTCGTTTTACTTTAGAAACGTCAGGCGTATTTGATGGAGTGGGGCGGACGGAGGAAAACAGTATAGAACCTACGTGCAAAATTGTTAAATAGTTTTGCAACACACAGACACGAATGCAAAGTTAGGGGCGAGGCGGGTAGCTCAGCATTTGTGCTCTTCTTCTCTGCAAGATGTTGACAACATCCCCCGAAGAGATTACCCCAAATCCTGCACAGAGGTGCAGAGAACAAAGAATTATTTTAAATTCAGAGGAAATTCTAAGACTTATCTATGTTCGGAGAAAGGATATTATGCAGTGAAATTTAGTGGAGTGGATTTTCCGATGCATATGTGTCAGCCGGTGAAAATTAATTACTTTTTAGCCCTAAAGCTAATCGTGCGGGATATTGCTTTAGCACCACCAGATGTAACTAGTCGAAGTCTTTACACATGTGCAATGTGCATAAACGATGTAGGATGGAACCATGCCCAAAGCTTCCAACAGATGAGGGTACCAACTTGGTGGGTTCAAATTTCGTCAAAAAAGAAAATGATAGGATGTCACCTTCAAATAATTTGCTAATAAAAAGTCATAAATCTCACGTTAACACGTCTTGAAGCAATTTGAAACCTTCAAGAAAGGAAAATATTTCCATGACCTTAAGGTAGTTGAAGATTATCTTAAAAAAAAGAAGACTGACTGCCTGACTTTGGGGGAATTCAAAGGAATTCAAGAATTCAGAGTAATACAAGCATCAATTCCATTATTTTGTTGTTGGGTGACAATTATTCCATAAAATAACTCGAGTAAGGCAAATAACACAGTTCCCGATTTATGCTATATTATAGGAGATGTAGGATTTATCAAAAAACAGGTGTCCTCACAATGATTTCTACCGAAAACGAAGAGGAGGAAACTAGAATAAACTTCCTGTTCACATGCCCCTTCTTGCCAGAACAAATAGGACTTCATTATAACGGGTGATCCAAGTAGAGATACTTTTTCAATTGCCTTTTTTGACAGATCACGTGTGAGTCGTGTCATGCTGTCATGTTATTTTTGTTTAGTATTGTTTGGCCTTTCATAATGGAAAGACTTACGCGTGAACAACGTTTACAAATTGTTCAACTTTATTATGAAAATTCACGTTCTGTGAGGAATGTGTTTCGTGCACTTCGCTCAACTTATGGTCAACATAATCGGCCTACTGAGCGTACTATTCGCAACACCATCACCCATTTTGAGACCCAGTATTCATTATTGGATAATATTCGACCGAATAGACCACGTCCAGCACGCTGTGAAGAAAATATAGCGGCCGTAGCTGAGAGTGTACACGAAGACCGTAGAGAGTCGATTCGGCGCCGTTCGCAGCAACTCGGACTGACGTATGGAACGACTTGGCGCATTTTACGTCAAGATCTTAAATTGAAAGCGTACAAAATACAGCTTGTGCAACAACTGAAGCCGCTCGACCTTCCCAAGCGACATCGCTTCGCTCTATGGGCTCTTGAAAAGTTCCAAGAAGATCCGACGTTTTCGAGGCAAATTTTGTTTAGCGATTAGGCCCATTTCTGGCTCAATGGGTATGGTAAACAAACAAAATTGCCGCATTTGGGACGAAGAGCAACCTGAAGAGATTGAAGAACTGCCACTTCATCCAGAAAAAACAACGGTTTGGTGTGGTTTGTGGGCCGGTGGAATCATCGGTCCATATTTCTTTAAAAATTATGCCGGTGCGAACGTAACCGTCAATGGCGACCGTTATCGTGCCATGATAACCGACTATTTGATGCCTGAAATTGAAGCTCGTGATCTCGGCGACATTTTGTTTCAGCGAGACGGCGCCACTACCCACACATCGCATCAATCAATGGACTTATTGAGAGAACATTTCGGTGAGCACATAATTTCACGCTTTGGGCCGGTCGATTGGCCACCAAGATCGTGTGATATCACACCGTTAGACTTTTTCCTGTGGGGATATGTAAAGTCAAAAGCTTATGCCGACAAACCCGCTTCGATTCAGGCCTTGGAAACATCACGCGTGTCATTCGCCAGTTACCAGACGAAATGCTCGAACGAGTGATCGAAAATTAGACTCAACGGATGGACCATCTGCGACGTAGCAACGGCCAACATTTGATAGACATAATCTTCAAAAAATAAATGCCAAAGAATGTTCTTTCAAATGATAATAAACATTCTCCATTAAATTTGAATTTTCTGTGTTTTTTTCTTTAAAAAAGTAGGGAACCTCGAAATGGATCACCCTTTATAACTACAATTTCCATGGTAGATCTAAACGATCTCCGTTAAGCCTGCATCACTGACATTGACAGAACTGTTTCATACCCAGATATTTCTTGGTCTTTGCTACCTTTAGTGATATCTGCTTCTTAGCTAGTCGTTCGAGTTGTGGTATTCAGTCGGTCTTTTACTGTGAGTGAATACCATTCCGATTCCGATTCCCAATGATTTATTTCGAGACTAAACTTTTATTCGTTGGAAACCACCGATGCGCAGGGAGTAGTAGATGCATTTAAGCAGCATTTCCAGCAGCTGCTAAACGGGCAAAAAGTAGAGAGAGTGATCGGGGAAGAAGAGAACCGACGTCCAGTCAATGGAGAACCAGTCCCGCCGCCCAGTATAGAAGAGGTTGGCTTAGCTAACAACAAGGCCACTGGCTCTGATGGTCTACCTGCAGAGCTTTTCAAATACGAATATAATGGTAGGGCGCATGCACCAAATCATCGACCAAATTTGGATGGAGGAAAGAATGCCCGACGACAGGACCATCAGCTCCATATGTCCCATCTACAAGAAAGGCGATCTTATGTCTTGCAAGAACTGTCGAGGCATATCCCTGCTAAATGTCGCATATAAGATCCTATCCGACGTACTGTGTGAACGTCTCAAACCTTTCTGCAAAACCGGCAGATCAACTGTAGACCAAATCTTCACAATAAGGAAAATCCTGGAAAAGACCAACGAGTTTCAAGTCGAGACACACCATCTCTTCATCGACTTTAAAGCCGCATATGACAGCATTCATCGTCAGGAGCTTTTTGTGGTGATGGCCGAATTCGGGATCCCGTCAAAACTGATCCAGATGTATCGCGTGACACCAGATAACACGCGATGCAATGTGCAGTTTGGCAGCAGCTCATCTGAACTCTTTCAAACATGCACCGGATTTCGGCAAGGAGATGCGCTGTCGTGTGATTTCTTCAATCTTGTTCTTGAGCAGATAATGCGCAGGGCAGGTGTCAACACGGAAGGCACTATCTTCAACAGATCAGTCCAACTGCTGGGGTATGCGGACGATATAGACATCATCGGTCGATCCCAGCGTACCGTGATGGAGGCTTTCATGGCTATTGAAGAATAGGCGAAACTAGTTGGCCTTGAAGTGAATGAGGACAAGACTAAAAATATGCCATCAACAAACAAACAATCATATGTCCACCAACTAGGACAAAATGTCACTGTTGATAGCAGCAACTTCGAGGTAGTTAAGGAGTTCATCTAGTTCGGGGTAAACATCAACTCCACAAATGACTTCGTAGTGGAGCTCGGTCGAAGAATTACCCTAGAAAACCGCTGCTACTTCGGTTTTGCAAAACAAATGGGTTCAAAACTCCTGACACGAAGGACAGGTCCCTACAGGACCCTTATTCTGCCAGTTCTAGTATACGACAGAATCAGCATGCCCGGGATTGCAGAGGATGGAAGGCTGCCGTGTCTCAGGCAGGGACTCTTTACTTGTTAAGTAAAGTATGTAACGTATTCGTCCAAATGTCTTTAGTACGTTTTCTTTAGTAATTTGGCTTATAGGTCTTTTCCTTACTAGTCAATATCTATTCCGCGACAAGTTGATTATAATTTTAAAATATTTAACACTACAGCAGATCTAAAGATAACGTAAACATTATCGTAATTTTAAATTTCTTATCCTTTAATGATCTAAAAATCTGTATTTTCGAAAGTTAAGTAGACCAGAACGTGCTCTACACCCATCAATTTCGTTTCTTCCTTTAAAATATTCTTTATAGTCTTACTTAAACAATTGTACCATTTTCAGCTGCATCAACCTGCCTACGCACTTATCAGTTCAATAAAACCGTTGAAAAGTCTGCTCTGTTCTTGTCTGTCATTATATGGAGTTGGAAATCTTACTATACCTCTCTCCAAAGTAAATTGATGTTTTCCTCATTTGATAGCTATTGTTTGTTCGAACTAGTAAGTGTTCTAATATATAACTCACTATGGACAATTCAAGGTCTAGGAATTATCCACCAACAGTGGTGCTTATTTTTTTTTTGTTTATACTTTGCACGTGCAAAAGGGATTTTTAGCACCCTTATAATGTTATAATAACGCAGCACGGGGGTTAAGGAAATGAGGGATTAGAAGAAAGGATGAGAAACCGATGCACATTGATTTTAAATGTTTGTAAATTGTAATGGTCAGGAAAAACAGAGTGAGGTAGAGCATTCCACATTCGTGTTGTACGGCAGAGGAACGAATCCTTAAATTTCACAGTTCGACCGAATATAGGCTTTAGGGTGAACTGATGAGCATTCCTGGCAGGGCGAGTATTACGGTTGAAGTGTTGAAGGGGAGGAATGCAACTGGCTATTTTGTTTGAGCACTTGTGATGGTAGTATCGATAGAACAACGATAGGCAGGAGACATTACGACGATGACTAAGAGGGTCAAGCGAATTCGCAATATCTCGGTCGCCAATAAGTTCTATCGCACGTTTTTGAATTCTGAGCTACTAAATAGAGAGCTACTGTAGATCTAGTCAAATTTGGGTACTGTTAAGAAACTTAGAAATTATACGTGCTTATATAGTTGCTTGTAACCTGCTTAATACAGTGCACAAGATCCTATGGCATGCAGTCCCCATTATTTCATCTGCGATACTTCCAGTATGGATGTTAAGCGAGGAGGCGCAGAAAACCTGAAATAGTACCACAGGTTGGTTCTACAGAGATATTCGAGAAAGTGTAGCCGAATTGCGATGAACAAAGTTGTCGACCATATTCTACTGGTGTCTTCCGATCCTTATATACAATTGATTTGCAAAAAGCCCGAAATCAAAAACAAATTAGATTTTCAAGAAGATGTCAAAAAACTCTTAAGTTTGTAACTTTTAAAATTTATAAGACTTTGATTTTATTTCAATGTTATCTGGTTCACTTCTGTCTTATTCCCTTGACACCATTTTTGCAATTTGCTCACTTATTAAATGGCAACGTTCATAACGTCCTCCTGAACATCTTTAAATTGGTAAAAAATATTGAACTAGCCCTTAAATCGCCTTCACTTTCACCACCTCACCCCTTCACCTATTCCACAATCTGTTGCCGTACTTTAAGTCTCTTCAAGTCTTTGCATAATTACACACACAACCGGATGGTATCCTTATTGTCGATCTCACACCCTAATAACTGCCAAATATCTTCATATATTCTCCACCATGTGGTGGTCTAAAAATCGATCGTTTTGTGGCCATTGTGGTTCCACACCTACTTCCGTCCATCCACTCGTCGTCTCAACACCCTACACACAGCCTACAGAACATGGCTTTCTTTCTACACCCAAGGTCCTTCAGTGTGTGCATGTTTTTTTTTTTTTGTTCGCACCGAACTCTTTCGCTCGCTCATTTAATATTCAGGATACTGCAAAAACTTTTTCATTTTGTTCAATATCCACAGAAGGAGAAGAAGAACCCAACAAACCAAAAGACGAAGTAACATAAGAAGAAGAGAAAAAAAAAAAAAAAATTATATTCATCTAACTAAACTCCGCACTGGGAGTGATGTGGAACACAAAAGCGGTGGAAGGGGAAAAGAATCAGCACCACCTCGAAACTTTTATCAAAATATTTACTAACTCCGTTGCATACTGAAAATGTTCATATTTGCAGATTATTATTCCCCAGAGTGGAAGTTAGGTCCTCATTCTCTCACATGCAAGTTAACATATTCCTCCCCGACCTCCCACACAGCGCTGCCATTGCCACATGCCCAACATGCCACAAACGACTAGGACTATACCATTTTGGACATCTCCTCATACTCATGAATGAAAGGAGATGGACAAAAAAACCGAAAACCAAAAACACACAAACACATCCTAAGAATGGTTAAGGCAAACAAAAAAAAAAAAAACAAAGTGTTTAAGTGCTCGGTTCGGTACATTTTTAATGGCGAGAGATGTTGTTGTTTTTTAAACACTCTTATTTGCTTTTGTTATGTAGTAGTTCGATGTATTTTTACTATTGACACAATCATAACCGTACTCAGACGAATTTGGTTTTTTTTTTTTTTTGAAACGACTCGGCGCAAAGTATTAGGCCATGCCTCAGGGGGAAAGTTTTTGAAATATTCATACCCCGGAGGGTGTTTCACTGGAATGTGAATATAAAAGTTTTATTATCTTTTTTTTCTTTTTGTTTTTTGTTTTGGTACGGCACATACATATGAGCCTAAATTGTTGGGCATAACTTTTACAAGTCCATCATATCAATTTAATTTGAATACGAGGCATGAAGGCTGGAGGCTGGAGGCTGAAGGCAAGGGACGCGACGAGTCAGGACGAAGGAAATTCCGTGAAAAAAAAAACATCACATCACATCAGTGAGATGTGAACGATATTATATAATTTAAGTCTTTGCAAAGTTTTAAGTGTCATTAGTGCGAGCGAAATATTTTCGAATATACACTGACTGACTGGGGTGGAATCCCATTTATCTAATTGAGATGATAACCAAATTGCTGACAAACAAACTTTGTCTTTCATCCTAAATAATTGGGTGATTTTTTGACAAGAAGATATGTAACTGTATACCTTCTTTTGAAGTGGAAAATATTTAAATAGCAGCTGCGAGAACATGGGGAGACCATGTGCGAGGACAAACTGCTGCCAATCCCTCTCGGCATTTTGGTGGCGTTGTCTTGCAGTGTAAATATTTATATAGATTTTTTTAGTAAATCATGTATTCGCTTTTGAAGGTCTACTTCGCAAATAAGGCATTTATAATGTAACCATGCGAAAACACTCACAGTCAAAATATCAATTTAAGTTTAATCAGCTGGCCTTTTTGATTCTTATTTTAAGCTCTTTAAATCCAAGCAAAAACTACAGCAATGCAAAGCCCTTGACACAGAAATTTCAAATTAGACAAACGAGTTCGTTTTTATGAAGTTCTAATAAGTTGTTTTGAAACATACTTCCCTTAAGAGATGAAAAACGGCGTGGGCGTTGCCTTCTTTGAACTGGCATTAGTGTCATTAATCTAGATCAGGTTAGGTTAGGTTCAAGTGGTTGTCGGCATAAGAACCGACATACTTAGACCAGTATTGGTCGGTTATCATACCACAGGGATCAATTGTAGCTTCTTATGAAGTAGACCTTTGATGTCAATATTTGTGAGATCAGATTTGTCTTTGTAGAAGAAGGCTCCGAGATGGAGCTTACCGAGCATTTACAAAGCAGATGAGGGATCGACCTCCTCCCCCTTGTCCAAAGTCGTTCGATAATGCACCAAGTCTTGTTACAAGGCAATGTCCTGTGCTGAAACCTATAGCAGTGCTGATGTTGCGTCTGCTTAGAGAGATCAAGTTTTTAGATCGTTTCAGATCCAGCTTAGGCCAGATCCATTTTGTCGCTAGGCAACTTGTCCACCTAAAGTTTGTTTCCTCTATAGCAGCCAGCCTTAGCGATAGTTAAAGAGTAGGGAATGCTATACCTTACTTTAATTTATCAGGTAAGAGAGGTATCATGGTTCCCCATTTGGTGAGTTCATCAGCCTTACAGTTCCCAGGAATGTCCCTATGACCCGGCCCCCAGCATAGGTGAAGGTTGAACTGCTCGACATCTCCAGAAGAGAAAATCTGCAGACTAGGGCTACTATAGGAATTACAGAGACTAATTCTAAGGGCTTGATTGCCGCTTGACTGTCATTAATCTAAGGCTTAAAAAAAGGTTTATTGCATTATAAGACTGATCTTGTGGGTGCCGTGGCTTTTTAATTAATTGCGTTTGACTACTATACGAGTTCCTTCCTGTACCACTTAAAACAACCAAAATAAAGAACTGCCATGAGCAGCTTCTTAAAAATAAAATTTCAATTCGGAATCTTCATTACACTGAAGGTCCCTTCTATTCGTTTAAAAAAAATATATCTTTGCACACACACAATGTTTGGACAAACAATAGACAGTGACATTGTGGATGAATGGTGAAACCACAAAACTGGATAAAGCTAGGATGATTGTCCTGGATGATTTCCTACTTCAAAAGTGTAAACCTTGGTTAAGAAACAAAAGTCGATCGCCCATCGGCTAACTATCGTGTTAAACTATAAGTAAGATTCGTACTTGTATTGCATTTAGGAATGATTTTTTTTCCATCAAGACAATTTTAACATGCGTGACGTTTTAAGAAATATATTCTTACGATAACGCAATTTAACTCATATAACAGTGAGCAGTGAGTGCCCATATTCACATAATAGGAGCTTACATTGGCTACTTTGCGAGAAATCTTAAAAGATACATCTTGCTTTGGTAGCTTATTGTGAAGGTTGCTAAGATTGCTATTTGTATGCAACATCTCTTCAAAAATAGTGATATTGTTTTGGTTCAGTTTATGTTCTCACTCTAAACAGGGAATGCCTTCGGAAAGGGAAAACTTAAACTTATTATCAATATTTATCAAAAGAAAATGAAGTAGACAGACCGATCCAAAAGATACGAGAGAGCTAATAAAACTTCAACAGTAGCACTTTATTCTCTATCCTGAGCATGTTCTTTCCAGTAATAAGGACGCGCTCAGGCATACACCATTACATGGTCCTTGAAACAAAGATTCGGTCTTTTTCATCTCAAATCTGGTGGCTGGGACTCGAAGATCCTCTTGGTCGGGTCATTATAGTGCTATCGCTCTATGTGATCGAACCACTGAAGTCGATCTGTCTTTACTTGTTTACTACGAACATGCCTGGAAGCGGAGGGTTGGAAAGTGATCGACTATGCGGATGGCATTGTTATTGTCACCTAAGGAAAGCACACCAATAGTATAAAAGACCTCCTCTTCAACTTCTTAACAAAATAGTGAGTTGGGCAGTTGGGTGTGACCTGGGTTTAAGCTCTCGCAAAACAAACAAGTTCAATGAAATTCCGCATATTTACCCTCCCTTTATAAACGTCATAAGGTTAACTTTTTCTGAAGAAGCGAAATATCTTGGTCTGATTATAGATAAAAGTTGAACTGAAAGTTTCATATCCATTAAAGAATCAAAAAAGGTACAGTAGCACTTTTCTTTTGCAAAAAAAGTCATTAGGAACAGATGGGGCCTTCACTGGCTATACATTTCTGCCGTAACGCCGATACTTACGTAGGAAGCGGTTGTCTGGTAGATTGCTCTAAATAAAACGAATAATAGCAATAAAATGAGCAAGGTCCAAAGATCAGCCTGCCTATGCATTGGAGAATGGAAGCATTACAATGATTTTTGCCATGCTTCCATCCTAAATAAAATAGTTTACACCACTTCAAAACTTTAACTCCGAAAACCTTTTATGTAACTATTCCATCCCAATCATTCTGGGAGGAGCATGCAATCTTATACCGATTGATCAAAACCTTGTGGTGGGGTCGGGTGTGGTTATTTCTCTGACAGACTAAATCTTAGTCTCAAAGAAGTCTTATCTTGGCCAACAAGAAATGTCAAGAGACAATCAAGTCTCTTCATGAGATATCGTGACAGTTTAACATTCACCTTTGATGAGTGCCGTGACACAGTAACATTCCTGGGAACTGTAAAGCTGACAAACTTTAAGTGGACAAGGGGTACCACATGTCTAGCAACGAAATGGATCTCCTCTAAGCTGGATTTGAGACGCTCTAAAAATTTGATCTCTCTAAGCAGACGAAACATTAGCACTACATTCGGTGTCATCACCGGACACTGTCTTATCTAGACATGAAATAACACTTGGTGCATACTCGAACTACTTTAACAGAAGCTGATTGGACAAGTCGGAGGAGGACGATTACTCACCTGCTTTGTAAATGCCCTGCTCTCTCCAGAAAAAGAAAGCTCCGTCTCGGATCCTTCTTCAACGAAGACACATGTGACCTTACAAACGTTGACATTTAGCGTCTACTTCGCTTCATCAGAAGCTCTAATTGATTCAACGAGTAGGAGGAAACTTTATCCTTGATCCCCGTGGTATGACAACGGACGAATACTGGTCTAAGTGTATCGGTTGTTATGCCGACAGCCATTTCTACCTAACCTAACTTAACCTAGACCTTATGTTATTTTTATAAAGTAGAGCTTAAGGTTGTACTTACTCGACATTTTTTCTAGGTGGTGGATAGCAGTTTGTTACTTTATTATAAACAGTCATCTAATAAGTAATTTTTAATCAAAATGGATTCGCCAACACCGTCTGTCTGTCTGTCCGGGCGCCGTATGGCGAAACGGTTCAACGGATTTGCTTCAAAGTTCGTATATAAGGTTCTTGGGGTTACATCTCGGGGCATCTTTTTATTTTTTGCTTTATCTTTTGAAATAGCGGTATCTACCATAGAAATTTTTTTGTGAAAATCACTTATCACTATTTTTCTCGAAAGTGGTTCCAAGGATTTCGGTCTTTTTTTGGACTATGGATGATTGGGATGGGATCAAAAATTCTGTATACTCAGTTTTTGGGAAAAAATACGGGCAATATCTCGAAAACTAATAAAGGGAACTTAAAAACAATTTACAATTTTTTTTATACTATAAAGTCAAACAAATCTGCGTACTTACATTTTTCAAACAATTTTTTTTTAATTTTTTTTTTATGTAACGATTTTCTTAAAATTAAATTAAATTCGTTTTCTCAAAAACGAACAACTATGTTAATAGTGTCCAATGTGCGAAATTAAATCCAAATCGTAGGTGCCGTTTTTGTTACCATTCTGTTTGAGGCGATTTAAAAATGCCCATCATATAGCGAGAAAGTTTCGTATGACGTAGTCGTGCACTTTATTTATTTTGAGTGGTTCCGATTCTTGGGATACGTGTAATATTTATTTTTAAATTTAATTCACTATAGTTGTGCAACTAGGCCCTTGACGTTTTACGACCTTTACAAAACTTTTCACAACTTAGTTTAATAATTTCCTAGAACTTTTTTTGTACATTCGTTAGAGCGCTCAGCCTCAGAACTTTGTTTGTGCTGAATAATTCTTTCTACTGTAGCAGTTTATGAGACTTTTTCAGATAGCCCAGAAGGCACATCAGTATTAAGGAGCTTAGATGTTTAGCACTCATTACATCAGCAGATTGAGTGTAGTTCGAGCAAAGGCACAGGTGTGTAGTGTCCACAAGCGTAGCTGAAAGTTGTATCACTTAAGCCTAGCACATTGCGATGCCTTGCAAAACAGTTGTTCCCGGTCAGAATGCCAACTAGGCGCCTTCAGTTTTTTCTCCCCTGTTATAGCAATTATGCCACGCATAAGCATGCAGCCATCTAATTGCATCTTTTGAAGATTATGCCTTCCGTGTTGACAGATAAGCTGCTGTCAAACTGCATATTACTTTGCGGGTTATCTTATATCACGCACCACAGCTGGATCAGTTTTGCCAGAATCTCGGCTGTACTCTTTATTATTGTACTATATTTATTCAACTTTTGTGTCCGAGCATCAACGCGATTCTTGTCGACGAGCTTGACCTGCGCTACAAGGTATCTGATTGAAAAACGACGAAGTGGCAAACCTGACAAAGGAGTTTAAAACAATCTACCTTTAATGCAACAACGTTAAGCTAAAAGAAGCCTTTCCCTACAGTACTCTATCCAGAGCTACTTATTTTCCTATTCAAACCTTTAACCATAATCGATTCTCTTGAAGACTTTTTCAAACACCACCACCATCACAATCAGTCGTTTATTTGACTCCATGCAAACCGAACCCAGCCTAGAAAACTTTCTTATACCTTTCGCTTCATTGAATCATTTTCACCCCTCATTTTAAGATCTGTTAGCTACACCTCCTCCACTCCTACAAATATAATGTATTGACGAAATTTCCAAACACCCAACAAACATAGACTCATTTCGGCCGTTACAAACTCCCAGTAGAAAACTCCAACAATAGCGATACACAACAACTTTACATTGTCTATGTCTAAGCAGAGTTGAAAAGCTTTGCAAAATTTAAGAGGTTTTTGTCAGTAATGCGATTATAAAAGTTTTTCTTCGGAAAAGCCAAAATGAATTAAAAATTTAACGAAAAACAAAAAAGACACGGTGGCCGGCGGGTGACGGGTGACGAGTGGCGGCGCCAGGAAAACTACTACATCAGTGTTGTGGTCGATTGGAAAATTTTAATAGAAAATTGTTGGCAAAACTAATCCTGCACATAGCTATACACGTAGATACTCCCACACATGAGTCACAGAGAAGTGGGGTTTCTCATTTAATAAAGATCACGTAAAATATCCCGAAATCCTTTGGCACTAATTAAATGAATTTACTCAGCCAAAAGCAAACACCTAGAAATAGAGAAAGAGCGAGGATTAAACGAACGGCAGGCAGGCCTAAGGCAGCAGATATAGAAAAAGGATTTACTTTTTGTTTCTTTCTACATATTTGTATCTCGCTAATGCATGATGTGTGGTGAGGTGGGAGTTGTGAGTTGAGGGTTGAAGGCAGAGGGATATCAGGCAAGTTTGCTTATCTCCAAGGATACACCATATACACCATACACAGGCAATGGGAAGAGTAAAATCCTAATTGATGATAACTTCCATTTAAGTGGAAGAATGAAATTATCTTTTGTGACCCAGAGCAACAGGAGACGAAGGATATCATGACGAGTCCTTCTTTGTTGCAAAAAAAAAGAAGTAATAATATATATCTTCGAATGATACGAAAAATATTACACAGAGAGTGTTGGCTGATAGATTGTATCTATAAGTATCCAATTGATGGGATTTGGTGATTTTTCAAAAAAAGGAAACACACAATGACATTGCGCAAATCTCCCCAAATCAAGGATATTACTCGCACAAACCTATTGGTCCCTCCCTCGTGAGCTGTGTGATTTCACAATAATTGGGTGTCAAGTGAATTTTATTGATATTTGACTTTGACAGAAAAATTTTCTTGGAATTTTCTCTGCGTTGTTAAGGACATTTGAAATCTCCTTGGAGTTTCTTGGAGTCTTTTTCTTAAAAAAAAAAACACACAGAGTGAGATGGATAACAGGGTTGATGGCCCATATCGCTGGTCGTCGCTTGGTTGATTCCTTCATTGCAAATAATTGAAAGGCAAAAAAAAACACAAATTCCAGATTCGCATTGAATGTGACGTTTGCTTTTATCTTCAGGATTTCTGACTTTTTAGTGGGAGCTGTTTTTTTTTTATTCTCTCCCTGCTGCCTGTGTTAATGCGTTCGTGTGGAAAAGGTTTTTGTGATTTCAACGGATGTGATATCGGGAAAAAGTGACCTTTTGTTCGCGAATTTATCGAATATCCCCTAGTTTCTATTCTTGCTATCCTGTTCGAGGGGATGTAAGTAGGTACATGCTTATGTACGGGTTATCCCTTTTTGTAAGATGTTCAACGAGGTAAATTTTGGAAATTTCAGTAGTTGTTTGCTAAGTGATTAATTTAATTATTTCATTCGAAAGTGAAACCAGTCGTGTAGCTCCAGATCGAATTGGAGATTGCTTGCTTAGGTAAACCAGTAGCAAAGGATGCGGAATTGAATGAGAATACTCTTTTAATCCTTCCAACATTTGTTTATTTCTTTGAACTACATGTTAATAAGGTAGTCAATGTGTGCATTAATGCTTTGTTTATCTACGAGTCACTTCACCACTCACTCTGCCTTTTCTTGTCTTATTTCTTGATTCTTTTCCTTGGCGACTCTGCAAAGAAGTAGTTTCAGTCTTTTTAGTAATTACATTGTCGTATCCGATGCAGTCCTTCGAGTGCTTTGACTTTACTGTATCTTCTGCTCTTCTGCGGTCACGGGCAACACAAACAACCTCGTTCAGAATTCCGACAAAGTGGTTGACTACTGTCACTCGTAGTCTATGCTTCCTGTTAAGCATCCGTTATCCTCAAGTTCAACTCCAAAATCTCCTTTTAACAACAAAGTGCTGCTAGCTATCCTAGCTTTATAGAATAGGTTTGGATTTCTTCAGCATGACAGACGTTTTTCAACAATTCGCTTATACCAAGCAGAGACTAGACAATAAACATTGGGGACCGTTGGCAACCCTACGGCTCTCAGGTACCACTAGTGTGCAGTCCTTCACATGCACGCAGAAAACCAGTAGCCAGAGACATTAGTGAAGGCGTCTTCGGTTGCTGTAAAGTTTTTTCGCCTTTTCATAGTTGACAATGGAACTGCTTTTTCTGTTTTGGCTATGAAACTAACTTCTTCTTCTTCGCCGTTTTGACCGCAAGGCTTCACGTTTCGTATGGTGTTGTTACATTTGTGAAGTTCTCTTTGACCTTATATAGGCTCTTTGAACATAGCTCCAATTTTTTCGATACTGTTAGAACTTTGTAATGTAATTAAGCTTTGTTACTCTTTCTATCATGCGAAGCATTTTCATTTCACAATTGCAATCCATATGCGAAGGACGATTTAGCTCAGGAGAAATTCTTCGGTCACAAAAGACCGCCTGCCACTTTATCCACACTATGCTTACACGATGAACGATGTCGTCATAGACGATTTCCTCGCTGTTGATCACAGATCCCAGAAATTTTATCTTTTCACTTTTGAGAACCACTTTTCTGTTCCAATAAATGCCTGGAATAGGGCAGAGTGGGTCATATTGTTATATGCGATAAACTTGGGGCTAGATCACAAGCATCTGTACTTCGGCATTACTCATCGTCGCTCATCCAACGATCACACCCAAAAGTACGCAGAATTTCTTAAGTAGTACAAAGTTATAATCCTTTGCTAACATCTTGAAACATTGGGACCTCCACTTTTCAGTTGTCATCATCCTTATAAAATTATGATGGAGAATAAATCGGAGAAATCTGTCATGGAGACGGGGAGAGTCAAGCTGATTTTTTCTTTTCATGAGACTGAGGACATAGGATAATAGCTATCAGGTTCAAGGTTCCGAAATTATGTAAGATTCCAGAGGTAAAATTTTCAATGACTCTGCCGCATAGATCCGGCTGTATTCGAGCGATGACCTGGGTCATATCGATTCTAAAGGCATCAGTCGAGATTCGATTCGAAAGGCATTCGGCTTACAGACATAGACATGTGATGTCAGGAAACCCCACAAGAAAAAGTCTAACGTGGTACAATCGATTATATACACTGTCAGATCTATGTCATCGTAAATATTTTTAAGTTTCAGCTTCCTAATCACGTGATCATTCAAATTCTACTCATGCGACTGATAGGTTCATTCCTACCACAACTCGTCCTACAATAAGGACTGAATAATAAATTTACATATCATAGGCACAAAATCGGGTGCATCAATATTACCAGAAATGAGCTCCTGTAAGAAAACTATATCACTATTGATTCTACGTTGAGAAAGGAGGGGAAGGTTATACGGATCTTCCCATGGAAGACCTCTTAGGGCAAATCGAATAAAGTACATTGAATGGCTTCAATTCGATTTGAGTGAATGTTGTAGTACGCAGTCCAAACTTCTGAAGCAATTGTACAATGCCTGAGTAACTTAGGAGTCTTCAAGTTCTTTAGACCACCTTTTTATGAAGTCTCGCATATAACTTATTTACAATGAAATTGATATTTCCTGTAAAGATAAGTTTGGGGTCAAAATAAACTCCAACGTCTTTAAAACTATCGATATGCCAAAGCCTATGATGAGCTAAAGATTAATGAAAGCTGGAAGGAATGCGCTTTCTTGAAAATGTAATATGTTGAGATTTAGATGGACTTAGGATTAAACATAGCGAAACTATTAATGTCGGTTTGGAGAAGATTTGTGTCATCATGGTCATCATGACAGATTTTAAAGAAATAAAGTGCACGACTGCGTCATACGAAACTTTCTCGGTACATGAAATGCGTTTTTGAGCCGCAAAATGAATCGAAAATGTATTCAAATCACTTTTCAGGTTTTGTAAAATTAGATTTTCTCAAAAACGGCACATACGATTTTGATGTAATTTCGAATATTGGACACTTTTAACATAATTTTTTAAAATACAAAAAATTATTAAAATCGTTGGAGCCGTTTTAAAGAAAACTAATTTAATTTAAATTTTGACAAAATCGTTATATGAAAAAAAATTTAAAAAAAATCTAAGTATGCAAATTTGTTCTCCTTTGTAAAAAAAAAGCTGTATTTTTTTTTTAATTCCCTTCATTAGTTTTCGAGATATTGCCAGTTTTATAAATAACCGGTTTTTTTTTCCAAAAACTAAGTATGTGGAATTTTTGACCCCGTCCTAAACATCCTTAGTACAAAAAAAAACCGAAATCCATGGAACCATTTTTGAGAAAAATAGTGACAAGTGATTTTCACCAAGAAATTTGTATTGCAGGTACCGTTATTTCAAAAGATAAAGCAAAGAATAAAAAGATGCCCCTAAAGATGTAACCCCAAGAACCTTATATACGAACTTTGAAACAAATCCGTCAAACCGTTTCGCCATACGACGCCCGGATAGACAGACCGACGGACGGCATTGGTGGACCCACTTTTTTGGACTTCTCTATGGTCGTAATATCATCCCTCATACTCAGTTTGAGTTCGAAATTTCCACACTAATTTTCTCTTTAGTATACTAAAGTTAAAAATTTTGTGATATTGCCTGTACCTATGGACATATTTAAAGAGGAGACAAATTTTGAAATTTGTCCAAATCAATGAAAAAGTACTAAAAGCTATTTGGGCTAAATAATATTTTTAATATGTAGAGGTGAGTCACTCACTGACTTACTAAAATAGTCTGCAAATAAATTACTTACAGCTACAGAGACAGAAGATGTACAATTCTTATAAGAAAAATTAGCTGGGTACCCATCAGATTGTTAAGTTCAATACTATTCAAAAACAGATTGACAAAGACTTTTTATATATCTTCCAAGCCTTGTTACTTTGATTTCTTATAGATTTTAACTCCTTAGTGTACTAGGGATGGGAAATTTTCCCAATCCTTCATGAATCATATTTAAAATGAGAGACAAATGTAAGTCAAATTTATTTGTTTCTTCAGAAAGCCTATTAAAATCTACTTTCCGAAAGTCAACGGAATGTTAACGATCTTCAACAACAATACTAACAGCTTCAGAAGAAATGACTAAATTGAGACTAATTCTAGTTTGCTGTAAGTCAAAAGATAAAATGTTATCAAGCAGCAAAATATGGTCAACTCAGAGTACAAAAGCGGAGACGATACGACGGAATGTGCCCATTAACTGCATATAAATGTTTATTCTTTTATGTAATTTTTAAATAAATGAGTTGTGGCAGGCAGCGTTATGGTGGATGCTACTTGTGACAATGGAGTGGCACGCTGGCTATGCACGTCAATAGCTCGTCGGATTGGGGGTAATCTTATTGTCACTAACCTACTCCCTAAATAATTATCGTGCCGAATGAAAACGAAATGCTCACATATACGAGGATAACGTTTTGCTGTCTGCTGTTATGGCAGACGAGGCCAGTGACCCCGTTACAGGTCTTACCCGCCCTTCAATGCACCGGTTACGGTACACCTAGGTTGCTTTGCATATCATTCCATAAGCAACCCTCGTGATTTCTCGCGTCTCAGCCTATATCATCACTTAAGATCATGTCACACGGAAGCGATTACAATAAAGGATATATTTTATGGAAGAAAAAAAAGGGGGTTTTAGAAAGCAAAACTCCAATCAGATGGGATTTGCATGATTAAATAGAACACTTTTCATTATGTATTTCAGTTAATTATTTATATGTTATTATTTAATTATTAGTGTTTTATAATAGATAGGTTTAATTTTGTATATATATGTATTAAAATAAAATACGTAAAAAGATATATATTTAGTTAATTCCGCACATTAGGCGGTAACTCAACCGACAAAATGTGCCAAGGAGTATTGGAAAAATAATAGAAAGTATGTGTTGTCGCTTACCTTAATCAACCACAAATCAGAAGTTCACTCTGCATCGCTAATGACTGATGAAATATTCACTAAATGTTCTCGTTTTTTTTATATTCTTGTTTGCTAAGTCTTGGAACGTTTTATTAGGTTAAACAAAAGTTAGTTTAGGTAAACTAATGCAAAATTAAAGTTATTTATTTTACAACCCAATTTTCTTTTATCTTTTGATATATTTTTCTGGTTGTTTTTTTTTTATTTTTAGAAGACTCGTTTGTAGGACTGAAGATCGGCTTGAATGGTGAAATATATCATCCTTTGCAGCAATTTTTGTCGTAGTAGATACGTTGCGACTGCCGTTGTTAAGCTATCCGCTGGGTGATGCTTGGTGCTACGTGGTTTGGTCACGCCGCGCAAAGACTTCATTCAATAATTTTCACAAAATGAGGGCATGATTTTAAATTTTGTGGCTCTGTAGAAAATCCCAAGACTCCACTAAATACGACTCGATCTTATTTAAGTGGATGTCTTCAGATTTAAGTCTTGCACGTGCCAACGCAAGATATTCACAAAAGGTAACCTTTGTTTTTTTGTTAATGGTAATTGTCACTCACCTTGTTTTGATGGATTAAAACTTCGATATGAAATGGTAATTTTTGGGGTTGTAACCAACCAACTTCGCTCAGTAGTCAATACCTGATGACTTACATTCTCTGCGGTGAGAAAAAAAATATGACTGATTGTAAGTTCTAAATGCCGGACGAACTAATCGGCAATTGTCAAAAATGACCACCACGCATACCAACTTTAATGTTTCTAAAGGAAACAGTGCGCTTTAAGGATGTGACGTAGTCTTTATATAGTTTAAAATTTATCAATTAATACAATGATGTGTTAAATGTGGTTAGAGTTAAATGTTAAGGTCGAAAGGAAAGTCGATCTTACATGACTCAAGATTAGAAGGAGCAGCAATCAAGACACCTCCTCCCATCGCATTAAGATCATTTCTATAAACTAAAAACTCAGTATTAAATAGTTCCATGTCTAAAATACTTGCATTAAGCCATGTGTCAGTCAAGGAGAAGATGTGTGGTTTTTGACCAAAGTCCCCATACATTTGATGCGAGAAATCAACCTACTTTCAAATATGATTTGTATCCTTCGCTCTGTGGCATGCCGTATGCCGTTAATGTCTATTTCTTTCAATTTGGGCCAAAAGAAATTGGTTATAATTGATCTGTAGTGCTTGCTGCCGATGGTGATGGCTTCACCAACGTATTTTGCGAAGTACGGACACATGACGCCCCCATCCCACCTGGTCAGCTTCGTGTGGGTTGGCGTTATCCACTAGGTACATTGCAATTATTCCATATAAAGTAATATTTACTTGGTATGTTAAAGAGCGGAATGCTAACAGCTGAATGCACATCAAATATATTTGAATACTAATAAGAAGGCTCCTGGGAGCTTTGTGAGTCTTATAAGTACTTCTGCTAGTCTCGTGAGTCAATCCAGCAAAAGTTTATCTTAGTTGCACAATTATAGAAAGTTTACTGTGAGCACCCTGCGAGATTCATTGCCCAGTGTTATAGATACATGAATCTGAGGATGAATCCAGAGCGTTTCGGTATTATATCAGAGACATCGTTACGTTACGTTACAATATAGCGGGCAGGTCTTTAGAAACCTCAGACCATAAGCTGCAACAACTTGCGCATTGCACACTGAATTTAAGTAGAAATAGCATTTTCTTCTAAAATCTTACCCTCCGATTTCAGGGGCAAGAGGAGCGCATCGAAAAAAATCCCTAAACAACCAAACTTAAGTCGCCTTAGAATGTTTTCGATTTTAAAACACCAAATTGAACACCATCTCTCTGAAGGAAATTTTTAATTTGACATTTTTAACAGAATTTAAATTGAAAATAACATTCACGCGTAAACAACCAGATCCGTTGCCGAAAATAAGAAAAAAAAATAAGAATGAATAAAAGAAATACTTCCTCCTTCATTATTCCGCTCACCGCATAGTGATAGACAGCTGCCTCTTTCCTATGAACCACATCCAATCGTGTAAGTCTATTGAATTACAAAAGTAGACTGACAGCACCCAATTTGCCATCTATCTGAGCTTTCCATTCAAACTGATGGACGTATCTTTCAATTCGATTATGAGGAATAAAATTCGATTTGGCACCCACAAAGAATAAAGCCCACAAAAACACACACACCCACCCACCGAAGCACGTAAAAAGAGAAAAAAAACACGAAGTGTATCTAACGCCAGAGAAATGAAAGTAGAGACTCCGCTTTACAAAGTCCTCCCAAAAAAAGCCAAAATACTCACCCTCCCATCCTTTGCTGTACTACACACAAAGCAAATCAAAATCAAATAAGTGACTGCGATTGAAGAGTACTTATCATCCATCCAGGCATTCGTCTATCTATCCATCTAACCAAGCCATTCATTCATCCTGCCATCGCAGGATCCTGATGCCTCATATGGGAGTAGAGGCACCACACATAATATCCTTCTTTCAGCCACTTAAAAGCTGCAGTAGCACAGCATGCATGAGGCATGACGACGACAGTGATGAAGTCGAAGTCGACGGCTGCTTCACATTTTTTTAAACAATCGAATTTGTTACCGGAAAAAGGCCGAAAGCCATATACCCGCCACACTCAACAGACCAAGGTTCTTTGTCTCTAAATCTAAGTCCTTACAAAGGATATACAAGACAAATGAAATCAGATATCTTCTCGCTGCCTGACTATAACAGCGTACCTATACTAAGAGACACGGAACTTGGACTATACTTACTCTCATTTGTATGGTATGCGGCGCAGCGGCGGTATCGAAGTATTTATCTATCACTCACCGGTTCGGCGTTCCATCCATCGACTGATTCGAGTGAATTCATCTTTATCAAATAATAATTGTTAAATAGGGATGAGAATTGGAATCATTACCTACAGATACGAAAGAAAGACTGAACCGTAAAACCGTGGTGGAGTAGAAAAAAATCGAACCGCATTATTAGATTTTATTGACTTAACTTTGCCACAGGGCAAAAAGTAGAAAAAAAAAATAAACCCAGCCCGCTCCAAGGGAGAGTTGTACATTTTATATCCTTTTATATGTGAACTAAAATCCGAGGATGACGACGTACTACAACCACCCACCCGATTGCCCGACAGGAAGAAATAATAATAAAGAAGCATTCATTGGTTTTGTGCTCGTATATCGGAGAACATTTGCAGTGATTCGGTATCCTCATGTATTTCAAATCGATTTGATTCCCTTCTTTTTTTTTTTTTGTTCTTAATTCGACTGGTGATGGTGTTGGTTTGAATGGAAAGGTACATCCTTGTCTTTATCCTCGAATTGCCAATCGCAATGATTGTAATAATCAGAAATTACCTTTTGCGAAATTCTGCGAATCTTATTCCTTTTGCCGATCAATGATGGCAGTTGGTGGAAGGATGTGATCAGGATAACATCATCTTTTATTATTCTGTCGTATTGAATGAAACAGAAGGACAAGACCAGCCAAAAAAAAATGGGACAAATCTATCGAAAATGAGGGGAGGTAGTAGTAATAAAGAGAAGAACCCATGAGCAAGTAGACAAGGTGGAATGTACCTGTTTAAACCCATCAAACAGAAAGGGATTCACCCCACCCTACCTAGAGGCGGTTACAAGATTGTGAATTTTAAATTTTATAATGCGAACAAAGTTGGGTGATGTTATATAATTTTTTTTTTTTTTGGCTTCTATAGATAGATACGAGTACTTATCGAGGTAATTGAAGGGAGAATTATTTTAATATACGTTCATGTACATGATTTTTGTGTGGTGAGTGATAGAAGCGGCATCTGGTGAGAGTTTTTGTTGCGGCTTCACAGAAGAGTTACTATAATTTGCAAAAACAATTTACTAAATAGGGCTCAAAGACCATCTTTTGGACGCTCTGCTTATTTCTTTATGCAAGGGAAGCGCGTTACTTTCGGTAAGAACTCAAGTTCAGCTAACCTGCCAATGTTGGGCTTGTCGTACAGGGGGAGAATAGGGCTTAGCCGGAAACAAACCAGTGTTGTTTTAATGTCAACAAGCGAGTCGACGTGTTTTTGTTCCGCCTCCCGGTGTTTCCCAGTTATACCTTAATTATCAGTGCATTAGTAAGGCTACGAGAGCAGTTTTGCACCAGATGTAAATTTCACCCGGAAGCCGTGAAGGTGCATTTCAAGTACCCCCCTCTTTGTACATGTAAGGGCATGTAGTTTAAAATAGTCGTCCAAACTATAGAAGAAACACTTTTATGCACAATTAGCGGCGTTCTTGTAAAGCTGGGCAGTGGCATGGAAGATGTTGCGCGGACTCTACTTCCTCTTCGTCTCTGCAGCTTCTGCAGAAGTCTTTAGTTGACTTTAGATCCTCTATGGGCCATTTACGCATAATATTAATTTATTTGTTTGAACGCTCACGCAGATGGTTATTTCCATTGCTGGTAGTCCCGTCGATAGGATAGTCTGTGCTGCTTTCTTAGCCGCATAGATCTCAGCTTTAGACCAGACACTGCAGTGATCCGTCGACACGACTGGTAATAGCAAGTGTTTCTGAGAATGCACCAGCTCCTTTACCTTTTTCTGCTTTTGAATGATACGTATAGACAGATATACCTTAATGGATATGGGAACAACGACCAGACAGGCATTCTGAAATGTTTCTCGAAATCATACCTGGATTTCTCTTAATCAGTAGGTGACCTTCCGATAAAAGACTTCAATAATACTGGAGTGTCCGCAATAAGCAGGCTTCCAAATTTTGTTCTGTTTATTCTGAGGGCGGCTTTGGCTGCCACGTTCTTGTGAATAGCTCAATAGGTTGCAGGTTTAATAGCGTTTCCAGACCTAGTCCAGGCCAGGCAAGCAATTCTCTGCACGTTATTTAGGTTCTGAAGATGGGATTTGATAAGAACGACCACGGTGTACAGCCAGTGCACAATGATCGGCTGTAGGCCCCATTTTTCCCTAAAGGTTTTCTTGCAGGCGTAGAAGGCATTAAGTCCTTTTTTATTCCTTCATCGGTATTCCATTTCCAGTTTAATTTGGAAGCGAATACCACCCATAGCCTGAATATAAAGCTTGAGTTGGACACCTTTAAGCTTTCGTGGGAACAGAATGATTTCAGTCTTTTCCTGTTTAACCGCAAGACCCTTTTATCTGTCCATATTGATAGTTTTGATAACGCAGATTCCATAATATCTGTAATGAAGGGATATAAGAATTTTGTTAATCGATATGTTGCACCTCTTTTGGTGTTCAACGATTAGCGCTTTTCAGTGGTGCCAGGACCGTGCGAGTACCCCTAAGCTGCTGCTAATGACTCTGCTGTTAAGAATAGCCCTAACCCAGTTTGTAGGAAACTATATTAAACCTAACTCCTCAAGTGAGGATACAATAGTTCTAGTGTTCATTGCACCTTCTGTGTCCAAAGCACCAATTGTTTCGATATCTTTTTCAGTGTTTTCAAAAGAAAAGATGAAAGGCTAATTGGCCTGTAATCCTTGGATGTATAGTGACCGGGTTTCCCAGCTTTTGGAATAAAGACCACCCTCGCCTATTTCCAGCAATCAGGAACAATTCCTAGTATCAAGCAACCTCGAAAGATTGCCTGGAGCAATATTTTGTAGCATGCCATGTATAATACAGTCCGGTTCCGCCGACTTGTACGGTTGGAAGGATTGAAAGCGTCCCTGAATGCTATTTAGCCAAACGTTTTCCTTCAGCACCATTCTGACGGCAAATATTATCAGAGTCCGAGGCTATTGGCAATGTATACGACATGCGCTAGCGTTTTCGTTAAAAAAGAACAGTGTCACATACTTCCTTTTATAACAAAGCTGGCACGATAAAATTCAGTGATTTTTTGGCAAAAATGTATCAGAAGATGCCTTAAAGCTTTGGTGATTCCAACAAGACATATTCGAAAAATCGAGTTCAAATGGGAGTTTGTGTCATTTGAGGCCTTATATTTTGTAGTGTTTAGAGGCCAGTCCATTATCATTATGTCGTTGTCTTATTTTAGTTCTAAGAAGATGCTTTTGCTGTGAAGAAGGATATTCTTCACCAAAGAATATCTGCCAATAGGCAGAGTTGATTGTTTGCCTCATTTCTTCCATCAATTTAACTCGAATCTGTTCTTAATAGTTTCGGAGTCTATCGTCTAGTTCACCCATCATGCCCTTATACATTAAGACCTATGTTCAACCCAATATTCCTTTTAGACCAAAAATCTTATACATTCCTTCTGCCTGATTAATTTGAAAATTTATGAAGTATCTTTAAACATAAGGTTAGGCTACAGTCCGCTTGAGGGGAACAGTATGATACCCTATCCATATCCCTATATGCCCCAAAGAAAAAAGCATTAAGAAGATGATGGATAGCATTTTATTTAGTTCTATTAATTAAAAAAAAAAAAATGTTTTCTTTGAAAAAACGCCCCCAAAAAGTGGGCGTAGCCAAAAACTTTGTATGGGCGATATGTTGGAAAAAATATTGGGTAAATATTTTGTTAAACAGTTTTTTTCGCTTTCTGTGAAAACAGCATTTTAGTCAAAACGCCCACAAAAAGTAGGCGTGGCAAAAAACTTTATATGACAAACTTATAAAGGAGGGCAGTGTCTACATATCTTGTGAAGATTGTAACACTCTATCTCTCTAACTTAAGCTTTAAAACGGTTTTTTCTAAATTGTGGGCGTGGCAGTGGGCGTATTCAAAAAAATTTTACACTTAACCATTTCGGAGCCCTAGGGAATATGTGGTCCAAATTTCAGCTTCCTTGCTTACTTTTAAAGGCCTAAAAATTGCGTACGGACGGACGGACGGACGGACATTGCTAGATAGTCTTAGGATTTGGTCCTGATCATAAATATATATACTTTTATGGGTCTACGGCGAATATTAAGGGGTGTTACAAACTATGTGTCAAAATTAATATACCCTTAGGATAGGGTATAAAAATGTATGTGCCAAGAACATCGCAACTTTCTAAGGGTTAAGGATTAAGTGGTCTATTTGAAAGCACTTGATGTTGGCGAAAACTGCAATTGCTGGATAAAATAAATATATGGAATGAAGGCACCTACAGTTTAATGCCGATTCCGAATGGCAATTCTATTTTTGCGAAGCTTGCCATGACATTTCTTACCCTAGGACGTTTGTCAGATGTTCGCAAAACATGAGGCAGCGAATACAAACTTTTTGTGATGGTGAGGAACTGGATTACCCCCAAGGACCCCTCGCTTTGTAGTCCAACGTACTTATACCACTAAGCCAATGCACCCGCAGTTTCTAGATATCTCTATAAAAATAGGCTTAGCTACCTTCCTTAAAATAAATTTAGTAACATATTTGGATAGAGAGGAGTTGGTAGGAAAACAAAGTAAGCAGTAAAAAGGTAGAAGGTGCTAGAACTTTCTCTCAGTAGAGGTAGGTATTCCTCAAGACGATGTTTATTATCCCCTGTTCATGGACCTTAAAGCTAACATCGGGGGGCTGTAGAGGGGCGTCCTTGCCATCTAAGTATTTAATTAACCTTTTTGACCTGAATTATTTCCAGCGATTGAAAAATTATCACTTTTATTTTTTATATATTTGGACCTTACTGAACAAAGAAAATGAAAAGAATTTTATTGTACTGTTTCTGCAAAAAAATAAGAAATAAAAAATGTTGACAATTGCTTGCAAGGGCTAAAGAAACTCCTTCAAAATGCAACAAGTTAACATGGAGGCACATTAACCCCCCATCTATTACAGATAAACGCTGCATCTTCTTTGAACAAGCTAAATATTGGATAGATTGCTATAAGCTGGAAACAAAACATACGGAAAAGAGTTTAAAATGCAACTGCAGCACTTTTATCTTGCACGTATTTCATTGGTAAGAATTGTGGTCTACAGACCCGTATCTCACAATAGGTTTGCTGGCCTGCGTAAGACTGAGCGACAAATGGCGTTAAGCTATTTTCAACGATCTCCTCGTCTACACGTACTCTTTCGCAGCACAAGACCTTAATATCTATAGCAAGGAACTGCTATATGCCACAAAGGAGATCTGTCACTAATAAATCTTAGAAAGACACTTATGTCAGTATGTGTCATAACGGGTGATCCAAGTAGAGATACTTTTTTCAATAGCCTTTTTTGACAGATCACGTGTAAGTCGTGTCATGCTGTCATGTTATTTTTGTTTAGTATTGTTTGGCATTTCATTATGGAAAGACTTACGCGTGAACAACGTTTACAAATTGTTCAACTTTATTATGAAAATTCACGTTCTGTGAGGAATGTGTTTCGTGCACTTCGCTCAACTTATGGTCAACATAATCGGCCTACTGAGCGTACTATTCGCAACACCATCACCCATTTTGAGACCCAGCATTCACTATTGGATAATATTCGACCGAATAGACCACGTCCAGCACGCTGTGAAGAAAATATAGCGGCCGTAGCTGAGAGTGTACACGAAGACCGTAGAGAGTCGATTCGGCGCCGTTTGCAGCAACTCGGACTGACGTATGGAACGACTTGGCGCATTTTACGTCAAGATCTTAAATTGAAAGCGTACAAAATACAGCTTGTGCAACAACTGAAGCCGCTCGACCTTCCCAAGCGACATCGCTTCGCTCTATGCGCTCTTGAAAAGTTCCAAGAAGATCCGACGTTTTCGAGGCAAATTTTGTTTAGCGATGAGGCCCATTTCTGGCTCATTGGGTATGGAAACAAACAAAATTGCCGCATTTGGGGCGAAGAGCAACCTGAAGAGATTGAAGAACTGCCACTTCATCCAGAAATAACAGCTGTTTGGTGTGGTTTGTAGGCCGGTGGAATCATCGGTCCATATTTCTTTAAAAATTATGCCGGTGCGAACGTAACCGTCAATGGCGATCGTTATCGTGCCATGACAACCGACTATTTGATGCCTGAAATTGAAGCTCGGTGAGCACATAATTCACGTTTTGGGCCGGTCGATTGGCCACCAAGATCGTGTGATATCACACCGTTAGACTTTTTCCTGTGGGGATATGTAAAGTCAAAAGCTTATGCCGGCAAACCCGCTTCGATTCAGGCCTTGGAGGAAAACATCACGCGTGTCATTCGCCAGTTACCAGTCGAAATGCTCGAACGAGTGGTCGAAAATTGGACTCAACGGATGGACCATCTGCGACGTAGCAACGGCCAACATTTGATAGACATAATCTTCAAAAAATAAATGCCAAAGAATGTTCTTTCAAATGATAATAAACATTCTCCATTAAATTTGAATTTTCCGTGTTTTTTCTTTAAAAAAAGTAGGGAACCTCGAAATGGATCACCCTTTACTTCGGCTTTTGTTTAATAGAAATTAAATCGAAGTCAAGTTTCATAGAGCACTCAGTTTGACGCTGACCTTCGTTTATTCTAATGGAGGTTTTCTAAAGAGCTATAAAGCTGATGAACTTGCCAAACAGATAACTACATGTTACGCTAACTACTAAGCATTCCCATCGTGCTAAAGGTACACCCAAACCCTTGCTCATATTCGATGCATTTGACTATCTGCATAAGCCCTGCTCTTCCCTGAAGACCTACTGAAATTAGTAGTCCCTCATAAGCAGCCTTTACTGGCTCGCTGTGGTAGCTTAATAACATACCTCAATAATAAACACAAAGCAATAACACACTCCTCCTTTTTTCCGTTAATATTTTGGAGGAAATTATAAGGAAGCTCCCTCTAAGCGGTGTCCAATCAAACATTGGTGCTAACATTTTTTCCAGTTCAATTATTCTCGATGCACATGCATGAACTTCCACGAAATTGCGACCACACCAGTGATTTCAGTCAATCAAATATGGCCACATTCATACCTAATGTACTATTAGCACAAACCTGTCTTTAATTCCAGTTGACAGTGCCAGTGCCAGTGCCAGTTCCAATGAAAACTACTCCGATTTTATCGAATCGAAATCCTTCATTATGTTGCAGTTCGGATATAGTGCCGTTCGAGTGTGGAACTCAGACCACAATCTGTCAATCAATGCCAATGCAAAGGATTATCAAATCATTGGTCAAACATTGTTGTTTCCAATTCAAGTCGCCCATAATTCTTTTTAAAGAATACACAATGTTGCTGTCTCTCTCTGTGACGAACAGTCAGTCGTTTGCTTTTCATAAACCTTCAATTTCCTTTCATCATAAATCTCTGTCAGTAAAACAAAAAAAAACAACAGAAAATGATTCTTTCCCAAAAATGAGTAGCAAATTCCGAAATTAATTAGCTCGAAAAACTCAAAGTGTATTATATCGGACGAGAGATAATTAAAAGCCGGACCTTCGACCCCAATATGTGTGTACGCCGGCCGGCCGCCGCGTATGCTCTATGCTAATTATCCTTTTTTTACTACCCCTAACCCTTGGTCCTTCCCAATGGCCCAATGGACACTAGTCCATTGTCGCAAACATATTTTCTCCTCTCATTTTTGTGAGAATTCCATACAAAATGTGGTGTGGACATCCACATCCCATCCCAACCCATCGACGAGGAGTCCTTTTTCGCAAATTCATTGCACTGCAACCCAGGACGACGACGACGATGACGACGACTATACGACTTTTTTGATGAAACAGTTGACAAGAATTTAATTTCGTTTCAACAGTTTTAATGCGACTGACTGAGCGTCATTGGATGGGATATGACTCTGCCGAAAGCAATGGAGTGGGGGCATTAAGGCAAAAAGGACTCTCTGTAGAGGAGAGTTTTTTTTCTGTTTTTTTTTTTTTTTTGGTTTTTTTTTTTTTTGTTGCATTTTGGCTTTCATCATTTTCCAGTTGTTGCTGCTCCTGTTTACTTATACACACATGCATGCATTTTGTTGGGGGCGGTGGGTGTACGGGTGATGACTGCTGAATGACTATTTTAATTAGTTACCACAGGACATTCGTTTGAACTTTGGTTGCATTGCTATGGCGTCGCATGTCATTCAGCAAGGCGAATGGTTGGAAATATACATATAGCCAACTCATCCTGCCACTCTGTGTGTTATCTATTGTGTGCGTCGTGTATGGCTTCAATTCAGACTTCATATCCCCCAACCTCATGACTTTCTCTGTAATTATATTGGATTCAGCTTATGCTTGATTGATGTTCCGGGAAATCATATTGATTGACGCTTTTCATTGAGTTTCCCTCGGCAATAAACAAAAAAAAAAAAAAAAATTAAACACCCCGGAATAGCGCCGCGCCGCGCCGCGCCGTATTAACGTGCACTCTGCTGGATGCTGGATGGATGTTGGTTGGTGGCGGTGGTGGGGGTGCGCGTGGAATCAAACAGATAGCGAGCGCATGCAAAAACCAGAAAGCGACCGATAATTATGATGTGATAAACTGATTAGACGGATCCTGAGCTCGGGAGGGAGACAGCGAGGGAGGCAGCTTGGTAAAGCACACACCTAGGGCATTCATCCGATATCGCATCTCCAATATTTTTGCACACATAGATACCGAATTGAGTTATGGAAATGCAATGCAGAAGCATTTACATTTGCACACGTCCTTTTCGGTAATGAGCGGGGCGTTTGACATTCACGTTGTTGGCATTGGCGTTGGCGTTGGCGCTGAGCGTGTGGTTTTCACATTATTAATAATAATAGAAGCTTATTGTTTAGTACATTCTAATAAGCATAGGTAGGTGCATACATATCTATGTATATGAACAGATGAATGAATGTGCGTATATTTTAACGAATGTTTACACGGAGGTTACATCGGTTTATGGTCGCGCGCTATAGGTACACTCGGTGAAGGTGGTGACGCGGGGCGCGGTTCAGCGGATACTCTGGTTTACCACACATTTCATCAAAATCTTATTATGCAATATGAGTAGGTGCTGCCAGATATACTTTAATCATAAAATGTCGACTAATTAGGTAATGTAGATATAATGTGTGGTGCACTGGAAAACAAAAACAAAAAAACCGATTTACCACAGAAAATTTGCGTTTTAAGCCTTTGGATTGGCGTTTTACCATTTTCCTGAAAAGGTGAATTAAAGTTTTATTCATTCGAATGCTTTTGTAGTGATAGTTTTTGCCTGGGGGGGGGGGTGCCATTTTGAAAGACTCATTAAAATTGGATTAGCCTTATGCATGTGTAGGAGACAGGCGGCACTTGGCTTGCTGGTTCCCGAGTCAAATAAGGTATTTTTTAAGAAATATGGCAGATTGGGACTGTACCCCCAAGTGTACGAAGAACGACTCGACAAAAAAGTTCTTTAAAGCTGTTAAACTCATGTAAACCCTTAAGCCTCACTTAAAACTATGCTCCTGGCCTTTCGAATCTTACCCAAATCGACTCACTGCAACAAAGAAAGCAATACATTAGTGATGCCTTTATACATTCGAAGCATGTCTATAATAAAGAGGGCACAACATCTGTTGACCCTTACAGCAGATCACTGTCAGTATTCACGAATAACAACGGAAAGTCGGTGCCGGTGTTTTTTCAGTCGAACATTAGAGCTTTTTTCAAGACAAAGGTTATTGCCTCTGTTAGAAATGTTCGCAACCAAGTTTTTTTTATAGGGGGATTAAACTGGCACTTGAATATTGGAGAGGTTCCTATGGATAGATGTATTTAAGCAGGTTATTAACAGACGTCGTGTAAGTCATAGGGTAAGAAGAGAACCCATGTCCAGTCAATAAAGAACCACATATTTATCAATCAGTGCAGAATGCTATAATAAAGCTTAAGAGCAGCAACGCCGCTGACCCTATCTGCAAATCTCTAAAATCCGCTTATCAACCAAGTTTGAGGGGAGCAAAACATGCTCGAGGACTGGACCATCCTATCCAACATACTATTACTGTGTGAACGTCTGAAACCGTACAACAAGCTATAGACCGTAGACCAAATTCTCATACTTAAGTAAATCCTTTAAAAGCCCAAAAATGAATTAAGTCGTGACACCCCACCTCTTCATCAAATTCCAAGCCGCACATAAAAGCATTCATTGCCAGGTGACATTCAATGGCGGTGACCGAATTCAGGATCCCGTCAAAACTAAAACGCATTGCAATGTATATTTTGGCAGCAGCTAGTCTGAATTCTTCCAACTTGCTACCTATTCCGGCAAGGTAATGCACTATTATTCTTTTATCTTGCACTCGAGCAGAGGGTGCGCAAGGCAGGCGTCAACAACTAAGGCTTGTCCATGCTTTACATTTATGATCAATCAGTCTCCTCTTTCATGCTGATGTCAGGACTTATTATCAACAACGCAACAAATGAAATATTCATTTTTAAAAACCAAAGAAAGAATTTGTATCCAAGTGATTTAGGCAGACCCAAGCATTCCTGAGAAAACTTTCTCTAAACCTTGCCTAGCAAGCTTATCGGAGATCTCATTGAACTGAATGTTATTGTAACTTGAGACCCCAACAAGTTCAGAGAAAGCGTCAGTTCGGGTGCAATATCTTCCATGTGATAGTGAAAAGCTCCACTTGAAATATAGATGCGTGTTTATCTAGGAAGTAGTGAAGTCTTATATTCTCAACAGACCCCTGTCCGGTTTTAGAGCTATCTATTAAAATACGATGGCATTCATTCCGTGTCTTAGAATCTGACCGAAGCCATTCCGTTGCCTGAGGAAAGTTGACTTGGTAGTTTTTTTCGCAGAAGGATTGCTGGTCCATAAGACAGGGGTCAAAGGACAATACTCGCGAAAGTTCTTAAAAATTCCAATTCGAATGGTAAAAAAAGGCACCTCTTTTTAAGCGTGCCGTTGAAAGATGACTTCAAAGAGTATTAGGTTCATCAAAGCAACAAGAGTAAAGCCCGGCATGCTAGGGAAGGCCCTGTTTGCAGCCGAGGTAGGCCTCTCATACAACCGATGCGTATTATGGCAGTATAATACAAATGAAAAGAGTGAAGTTGAGGGAAACCAAATTGAGGAATGTATCAGCAGTTACGATATATCGAGAAAAGTCAACCTATTCAATTGGGAAGTATTAAATGAGTTTACTGAGGTAAACGAATATTATGAGAACTTCAAATCTCACTTCAATCAAATTGTCAAATCCTCAACTAAAATAAGAACGAGAAAAAGAAGATCAAATGAGCATAGTTGGATTACCAACGAGTTACGAAATGCATGTTTGGAGAGAGATCGACTATACCGCAGATATAAGAACAACCGCAGGAACGAAGAATACAAAAACGAATATAAACGGTATCGAAATAATCTAAATAAACAAATAAACAACGAAAAATCAAGATATTTCATGGAACAATTTTTAAAAGTAAGGAACAATCCAAGGGAAAGTTGGAAAATTGTAAACAATATACTTGGCAAAAAGGTGGTAAATTTGGATAATGTCCTATCAAAAAACTTTAAAACAGACAACTTTGATGGTTTAGCCTATCAGTTTGCTGAAAAATTAGTTACTGAAATCACAAACACAGTACATGCATGTAGCAACAAGTCATATTCCGGTCCATCAGGCAATGTCCAGCGATCAATGTTTTTCTGTGAAGTCAGTACGGACGAAATCTTTAAGATTATCCTCTCACTGAAAGATAATAAGTCACCTGGTGAAGATGCCATACGGCCGAAAGACCTAAAATATAATGCGAACGTTTTGGCTCCAGTAGTAGCAAAATTTGTTAATATGAGCTTTGAGCAATCAACCGTCCCTGAAGGTCTTAAAACATCAATTGTTCGTCCTATATATAAAGATGGAACAAAAAACGATATCGGAAACTATCGGCCGATATCAATACTTTCGGTAATGGACAAGATAATAGAAGATATTGTTGCCAAAAGACTATACCAATATCTTGAGAAATATAATATTCTGGCAAGCAATCAATTTGGTTTTAGGCCAAATAAAAGTATAAATCGACTATTGGGAGACTTCGCAAATAAAATAAATACACATCAAGAGAAAAACCATCACACAATTGTACTTTTTATTGATTTTAAAAAAGCTTTCGATACCTTATCCCATGAAAACATTTTAAATCAGCTGGAAAAAGTAGGCGTAAGAGGTTCGTTACTTTCATGGTTTAAAAGTTACTTAAAAGATAGAAGATTCCGAGTAAAAATCAAAAATAGCGTAAGCGTGGAAAAGTTCTCATACTATGGAGTGCCGCAAGGGTCAAAGCTGTGTCCTCTGCTTTTCATCATTTATATGAACGACTTGCTACTAGCCCTCAGGCAAAGCACTGTGTATTATGCAAAAAGAATTCAACGCAATCTCGTCATGGTGTCATGACAATGGACTCATCATTAACGCCAAAAAAACCAAAGTCATGCACATCCGTCCACCACATATTCTTAAGCAGAAAATAGAAATAAAAATTCACAACGTGGAATGTCTGCACAAGGTTCAAAACTTCGGACTACTTCAAGACGATGACGAATGCTCGACCGTACTTGATAACGTATCAACGTACAGATACTTGGGAGTTATGGTTGACTATAACTTTAAATGGAGCTATCACATAACCACGTTGACAAAAAAACTTAGGCAATCCGCCTACGCTCTCTTTCATCTAAGTAGTAGATGCCCGTCAGAAGTTCTTCGGCAGTGCTACTTCGGCCTGGTAGAGTCGCATTTGAGATATGGCATTATGGCTTGGGGAAATGCGCCGCAGCTCCAAAAACTCAATATGCTGCACAGGAGCATTCAGATGATGATGATGAGAACACAACGACAACAAGGTGACAGCGTGAAATCATACCTATCGATCAATCAACTGCATAAAATGGAGATATTCTCAACATTCAAAGATGACAGCACTTATAAAACACCGACCCAACAAACAGTAAATACAAGACGACGACAACAAAACAAATATATGGTCCCGATGTATTGGAACGAGTATGGACGTAGACGCTACGCAATAACTGTCCCAGCTACGTTCAATGAATTGCCAACATATTTTCTTGATCTACCTAAAACAGTATTTTTGAAAAAAATTAAAAAAATGTATCTTAATATCAATGCCTTGTAATTTATATAAATCTTTCAATACTTTTAGTCTTAATTTTTGTCAATTTATTATTTTCTCTTAAATTTAATAAAGTAAAATTAATAAAAAATGTTAATAGAACTCAAAAATAACAACAAAATATCCAATCTTCTGCAGACAAGCCACCTAGGCTTTGCAGAAAAAAATTTTGTTAATTGTAAAACAGTTTAAGTAAATAAAACATTCATTAAGTAATAATAGGACTAAATGACCCTTTATCGGTTTTCGATTCAGTATGCTAAGACCATAAGTTTTCTGTCGAGGATTATTCCCAGATATTTGACTTCATCGGAAACCGGGATAGTGCCTCTTTAAAGCACGAGTTGCCTCAGACCAGAGAAGAGAAAACCTGTAGTTTTAAGAGTTTTAACTAAAAGCACCTCCTAGTGTACCAAACATCAATCAAGTCTAGGGACATCAGCGCCTGAGAGCAGATAACCTCAAGGTTTGAACAATATATTGCCCTAATTTACCTTTGCTCAGTGGTCTAGAACTTCCATTTCGACTTATACGTTGGAACAACTTAGCGGAAGTTCTCAGGTTCAAATTCCCATCTCTTTCCAAAGCGAGGCAACCGTTCACGTAAAGCTTAAAATTTTAACTTCGCAACCGTATTAGTTGGAGAAGCTAGGCCTTACGTCTCGTATGGGCTGTTTACGGCCATTAAAACTCATATTATTCTTTAGACTGGTTCAACCTTCTTATTTTATTTGCAGAAAAAATCCGAAGCTAAGCGCGAATTATATGAGTAAAAACAGCTGAGTTTATGTTTGAGGGCGAAATGAGAAACGGTGTAGGTACGCTATCTGTGTTATTACTCATGTGTGGTTCATGTGTGGTTTAACAGACTGTTGTTTTACTTTAGCCAAGTACTTCGGCCAAATGCGCACTGTTCCTTGACCGATTGGTTCAATAATGTGTAGATATCAAACAACATCCCATCGAACCTAATAAACTGGTCTCGCATTAAATATTTAACACGTTTAAATGTGCGGCAAGCCTCGCCAAGGATATAGCCACCTCGAACAGGTACATGATTGAAATAGAAATGAACATCATTGCACAACTCTGCGATGAGAAAGCAGAAAAACGTGTTTGCCAGAACGACGAAGACGACGACGTCGCAGGAATATTGAAATCTAGTCCAGTGCCATTCGACCTTTATAGAAAGATCTGAAAAACGAATTCAAAGAATCAGAATGGAATTGGAATAAATGTAACAGGAAATGGCAAAGTGTAGCTACTGGTAGTAGCGATGCGGTGGTGAGCGAAATAAATAAAAATCTAACATGTAATAATATCCTTTAAAAGGAATCGAAGAAGCTATCATCCAATCTTCCTTTGGCATACGAATAGTTCACTGATTGTTTTGCTCAGCCAGAAAATGAACCTGCTGCTAAAAACAAAAAACCCAACTAAAGGAAAAACTTAAAACTCTCTTCGGCCCGGTCCTTATGGCTAGCGCAAAACTAACGAACGTAATGGATTTCATCGAAACGTGACATGCAGACAGCAAATAATAATGGAAAATGTGCCCTTCCACGTACGTCCGCCCACTCTTTCTCTTTATTTTTTTTTTTCAAGTTCAAAGTTGGCGAAGGTCCTGCTGGATAGCAGCAGCATGATTGTTATTAAAAGAAATGTAAGGAAAAGTTCAAGTTCCATATTTGGTGTGAGTTAGGGAGGAAGGGAGGAGAGGACCGCGTTGCGCCGCTTAGCTGTTCGTTATTTTCCGGACACTGCCACAAATCCATAGAAGTTCACTTATCCTTTCGCCTGTCTGTTATCAATTGTCTTGCAGATACTTTTGGTTGTCTTTCAGATCATCCGATGGAAAGTTCTCTCCAAGTGTCTGTCTGTGTGTGTGTGTGCGAGTTTTTTTTTTAGGTCGAATAATCCATCCTCAATCCGAAATATTCCTTCATCTATCGACACATGAGTAATGTGTGTGCGAAGATGATGATACACAAAAGGAAGAACTTTCGCAAGAAGACGACGGACGCTGAGGACTACACAATACACAGGCATAGTCACACAGATAAAGTTGCCGTCGTTAATTAAATTCACGAAAGCACCAAAGAGTGCGAGTTTGAATCCTCAAATTGCAACGCGAGCACACGCGCTAAGGATTATTGTCCTGCTTGGTTTGTTTAAGTGGAACTTTTACTTGCCCCGTTTGTGTCTTGTGTTTACTGTAGTAGGTAGGTACCTATAAAACCGACCTACCTACTGCCAGCGCATACCCTTTTCGTCGTCCTTCCTGTCTGTCTGTTTATATTTGAAGTTCTGCTCGTCAATGATATCCCATTCCATGGCTGTTGCTCCTTTATTTTGCGCATTCGCCGCTCCAATTTCTTCTCAATTGGCAATAGCAATCATAATTTTGTTTTCCCATTTTTATTTTTTTTTCGTATCGTTATATGTTCTCGTATTCGTCGTAAACACCGACTACTACACCTACTGCTTCTTCTCTTGAGCAGCAGCAGTAGCAGAAGCATTTGTTGTTTACACTTGTGCTTCTGAAAAGTGGTTCGCTTTTCAGTAATTTCGTTCGGTTTTGTTTTGCTTTTTATGTTTTATTTTTTTGTTGCCTCGTTCATCGTTGGTCCTGTCGATTGTTTGCAGCTTTTCTTAGAACACAAACAGTGGAGTGGTGGGCGGTGGTAGATGGTGGATGGATGGGCGATGGTGTACCTCGATGCGCTCAAGGAAGGAAGGAAGTTTTCATAAGGCTTAAGTGGTGCTACTCCTTCACTCAACACTCGGGAGGATTTGTGCGCTAGCTAGCGGGCGCTGTTGCTGTTGCTGTTGTCGTCGTCCTCGTCCTCGTCCTCGTCCTCTTCCTCTACCTCGTCGTCACTAGCCTGGGCTCTTTCGTGGACAGAGTAATAATGTAAGGGGGCTTCAAATACAAGAAATTTGTATTCGTGTCACGTAGCCCCGGTTATAACCCTTCTTTCGTTGTGCATAGTGTTCCGAGTCCAATATTTGATATCTTTCGTCTTATGTTGGTTGTTGTCTCTTTTTTTTTTGTTTTTGTCTTTGCGAAGTGTGGAGACGGTATGAGGGCTTACAGCGCCACTTATGTGGCTAGTCATGCCTATACGTGAGTCTTGTATCATATAACATTATGAAGGGCGGTTAATGGCTGGCGGTTAGTGTCGATTTAAAATTATTTTTGTGCACTCAAGAGCGGAACTCTGGAAATGGGGAGGACATTTAAATGATTATTACATTCGCTTTAAGTCCTTCTCTGGTAGGTAGTGTGATTGAGAGTAGGCACGGAGTGAGGGCAGACGAATGTGAATGGTTTGTTTGAAGTGGAAAATAAAAAATGATGGTTCCCTTAATGTCTATTCAATTCACGTTGATGGCTCTTGATGTGTTTGTTTTGTTTGATCCTTATGTCGTTTCATACATCATATAAATGGCGAAGGACTTTATGTTTAATCCAATCTTAAGCTGCAGTCACTGTGAACATTTTATATGTTGATCTTTGAATGGGTAGCTGTCGTCGAAATCGTGTGCAATATTTTTCGACTGTTCGAAGCTATAATAACGCTACGCCATGAAAGTTCAAACTATTACTTTGCCAAGTGTATGGGGTATATGTTGTTGGTATGCAGGCTAGCAAAGCAGGACTTCAACATAACTTTAAGAAAAACAAACTTCGGCTTAAAACTCATTCCTTCTTGGACTTTGGTTCTTCTTGGTTCTTCTTGTCAAAGAAAAAGAACTGAAATTTTCCGTACCGATTGTAACTACTTAAAAAATGCATTTGAAAATATGCATTGTACGTGGCCGCTCTTGATTTCATGGTTAAAGGGTCATTTCTTAGCTCTTGCAATTTGCGTCTCATAGACAAAATTTAATCCCAAGCATATTTTGCCCTTTTAAAAAGACAGTTAATCCCTATAAGCATTTAGAAACATTGTTGTTGTTTTATAAAGTCGCCATCACTAAAAGCAATATGTACCTTAGCTACCGACGCAGTGGCTAGAACTAGAAACAGTGCATTTGTAGGGGTAACTTTCTTTGATTCCTTTAAACACCTCCCATTAATGTATCACACAAATGTTATCGACAAATATTCGAAGAGTCTTTTTTTGAAGGACAGTCCACTTACAAAACAAAAGACCTTTCATTCCACTTCTCGCTGCATCTAGTTTAATTCATCACTGCTGAATAAAATCATTTGATAAGAAAAGGCCTTGCAGAGAAAGTGTTTTGCTGTGTCATCCTCCTCACTGCATGCGGGAGAGGTGGTTGTGTCGCTCAAGCTCAGCACATTTAAGAGTTTAGTAAATGCTTAGTGTAGCGCAATATCTGCAGATATTTGTATCCGATAAACCGAGCCTCTTTGCATGTTTCCACCTCTTGCCCTGTCACAATTCTTGTTAATGTTCTTGGCTTAACCCTGCTCAATTTTATTAACTCTATAGATCGTTTACTATCGAAAAGTGGCCATAGAGCCTTTAATACCTTGTCTCTCTCAAGACTTGTCCACCTAAGCTTGGCAGACCTAATGGTTTTTTCATAATCGTGCCCTTTATTATGCAGAGGGGAGCTTTGCTGTCTGCAACCTCACTATCACCAACTTAGCCCTCCTATTCCTACAAGCTCACCCACGTGCTCATTTCTTTAAATACCGCAGTGTCCTGGCACCCAGCAAAGTCTCACTCGGTTCTTTTGGTTGATTCCATTGCCTTGACTGCAGCCTAGCAATGGATGTAGATGGCGATATCCCTTCCGGATATCGATCTCATCTGCATTACCTTAGCCGCCATAAGGACAGCCAGAACCTCGGATTGAAAGACACTGCTTGTGTCCGGTAGTCGTATAGACACTCTCAACCCTTGATCCTCTGAGAAGATACCAGAACCTGTTCCTTCTGCTGTTTTCGAACCATCAGTAAAAATCGCATTTTCGTTCGGTCTGATTATTGCGTTTCTTTGTCAATCCTTCCTCTCCGGATATGTTGTGTACCGTCCAACGACTTGGGATTTCGTTTTTGGCGTTCGATTGTATCACCCACTCCTCTCCTTTCAATTATTTCACAGGCACTTGAGGTTCCTCTGAGCTTATCACAAGCGGTCAAACATAAGTTTCTCTAGTCCACCGATTAAAATGTCCGGTTATTCCGCGCAAGCCGATTGTTCTCCTCATTGCGTATTATAATGGACCCTTTAACAGCCTTAGTATGTCCTCACCTTTCCTTACCTAACCTAAGAACCTCTCCTTTACTATAGAAAATGCACCCACTTCACTAGTCCGAAGCGAAGTATCTGGACCTACATTTTCATCACGAACTCAGGTTGAAGGGTGTTAGGTGATGTAAGGCCGTGTTGTAGGGCCGGGAAGGTCTCGTTGCCTGTTCTAAGATCAGAATTTGTTCGAGTTAGAGGGAGTTTCAACTTCTAGAGAGTTGGACATAGAAGATGGTTGTGATTTGAATGCTAAAATACGGCGAGTTCGAGACAATTTCGACTAAGGGAGAGTCCACTTTATTTCTATCTATATAGATTGTAAGGCCAATTAAATGTAAATTGTGAACGTACTAAGAAATCATGTAAGAACCGCACGTTTTTCATACCTAACAAAGAATGCTAAAAGGTTATTATGTGGCACCATTTTTCCATCCTGACATCTACATATGTTAAACATCTCCTTTAACTCTTTAAAAGCAGACTTTTCATTCAATTGCTTTGCTGTGACCACGATATTCTATTAAAAAAAAAATCATCCATCGCATCTAATTACTTCATGTGGCTTACATGAGTTAATTTGTGTATTTGTCGGAAACGAACACACTCATATAGGTCTGCCTTAACCTCAAATTGACTTCTCCAACAGGTAAAACTTACTGGTTATGACCAAATTCCAAACCCATCCTAAACAGCTACTGCACACCGAAGCCACTATGAATTTCATTCGTCATTTGCAAATTACCTTTCTCTTTGTATGCCCACTTCCATTCTAGTCGGTCCACTGATGTATAGAATTTATATTATCACATCCTTCTTCGGTTGCATATAGCTACAGCTATAGCTATATAGCCATAACCGAGGAGGCCATGTCGTATTGGTAGTCAAGGCGATGCGCGCTGGTTGCTATCATCACTTATCCCACAAGTCAAAAAAAGACCATCTCCCGCACTGCCTTAGCCTTAGACGTTGTGCATTGTATTCATTTTCGTACACGTATATAGGTTGCTACTGCTGGTGAAGATGAGGTTGTAGGGTAGAGAGAGATAGTAATTTCCGCAAACCATACCACATCCTTATTAGATGTTTTGACGTAAATAACTCTGTGTTATCCTGTGCAAGGACCCATCTCTGACTGAGAAATATTTCCAAAACAGCAGGCACAGTCTCTCATATTTGTGGTTCGTGTTTTGAAAGTGTATGCATTCCTAGTCGCCGTCGGTCGTCGTTGACGTCCTTTTTGGTCTAAACCGGATCTGGATCTGAATCTGAATCTGAATCCTGCTCAACAAGGAATCGCAATTATATTTCACGTAAAATGAAGTGAAACTGGACACATACAACTTGAGTTGAATAGAAGCCTTATAATCTTCAAAACAAATATTTAAGGGATTTTCCAAAAGTTGGTACGCACAGAAAATAATTAAGTCGTGTTAAGTAGTTTCATTGGTACAAGACTGAGAACACCGAGGTCGATTCCATGGTTTTGCGTGTGCTTCAAGTAACTTAGGAAGATCCGAAAAAAGGATTCCAAGAACAATTACACTTTATAGCTTCAAACTTTGCCCACAGGTCAGCAATTTCGCGCAATAAAATTACCTCAGAGGATGCCAAAATCCCCATGCTTACTGTCATCTGAATAAAACATTTCACAAACAAGCTGTTAAACTCGTAAAAGTGCAACAACCTGCCACATAACTCATTACAATCCCCTCAGCTTTGCTACAAAGAATAAGCTCTTCCTCTGGCGAAAATTTACTTCATTCGTGCATCGCGCAGAAATTACCATCAACAAAAAACAAAACTTAAACTGGTTGTAATGAAAAATTATTGCAGACACTTAACATTCTTCCGCGCCGAAAAAGGATTCATTCGCAGAAAACGACCAAAGCCAGTGAGAGCGAGCGAAAAAAAAGTGCTGAAAAGAATTATTGCTTCCTTTTTACAATTTGAATTCGTTCTCACACCGGTTCTAGTTTGGGCAATTTTTTCATATCCTTGCAATTCCGCACACGCGAATTAAAAGAAAAAAAAATCATGCCGACCCAACAGCAGCACCACCATCAACATCAAACCTCCCTCTAAAGTATACGTGCTCTCTGTGGGTAGCAAACAGCTCAAGTAGCTGCAAACACTATCTCGTGCTTTCAACACCGACCTCGAAGAACACAAAAAAAAAAAGAAAAGAAAAAAAGAAGGATAATTAAGCATGAACGCGCTTCTACAATTCGCACCACAGACAAAGAGGTGGCAGCAGCGAAAAGGCAGAGAACAGACACAGAGAGGTGGTAACCAAATTGGAAGTCCTTTATCCTTGACAAAGAAAACACTTTGCCATTCTTACAATGCAATTAAATTAATATCACAGCAGATAAATATACATTGTGGAGGGGGCGAGCGGATGAGGACTCGGTTTAGTTCAAACTCTTTTCGCAATGGTTCAAGGCATCTTTAAGTGACTCACTTTGATAAATACTGCGGTGTTTCTTGTATTTCTCTCCCTATTTGTTTGTGTGTGTGTGTTTGAACACCCAACCCATCACATCACTTAGTAGCGTCCTCACAAGCCAAAGGAATGACACGCCAAAAGAAAACCAACGAATAAATGTAGTACAAAAAATTGCTATAAAGCCACCAAAGTGTACCTTTGTGACCAGAGCTCTACAAGCAAAATCAGCCCACAAAATGATGACGCTACTTACGGCACTGAGCTGGGGTTGCAAGGGCCCAAGTGTGCCCTGAAGCAATAAACGAATGAAAGGAACTCTGCCACACTGCCAGCCAGGACGTTGTACATTTATTTATTTATTCTCGGTATTTTTATAGCCGAGAAGAAAAGTTACCCTCTTGTTGCTCTTCATTTTGCTAGCCAGAAGTTACTTACGAGACGACGACTATGACGACGCCGACGACGACCGGTGAGATGAGAGAGCATCGTGCATTGGGCTAACTCTCTCGCCCCGGCTCACACTCAATGTGATCCTTAAAAGACTTTTATCCTCTTACATGAAATTTGCCATAGGGAATTTGCATATTTCATTACAGTCATATTAACGCCTCTACTCGCATCCAGTCGTTTATGATGATACTTGCTACGAGATGGCTGAATGAATGCACTTTGTCTACAGCTAGAGGGGGTTGAGCTTGGGACCGGTGTGTGCCAAGGAGTTTACTTGGTGGCGTTGAAAATACCAAACACACCTTGTGCAGAGAGAATGGAAGAGAAATTTTTGACAAACAATTTCCCAGAGTGAGGTACAGGGATTCCCTTGAGGAGTTACAATTTTTGGCTATGCAACAAGTTTCGAATGGCAGGTTATGGAATCTTTAAAAGGTATGCGAGGTGAAGTCATTTTAATTAAGAATGGAATTGGCAATTATTTGGAAATTTATTTGAGGGATTTTTGATGAGACAAACTGCGACTTTGGGATGTCAAAACGCACATAATTGTCTTTAATCACTTTTAGGATTGTAATAAAGGATTCCACTTCATTTTTGATTTATGAAATAATAAATCTGTGAACTTGAAATGAAAGCAGCATTCGTGGTACTTGTGTCTTAATAGATCAGTGCAGCCTAAGACGAACTCCTCAACTTTCATAGGCTGCAAGACAATTCTATAATGAGACAGGAGTGACATGAAGAGCCTTAAACTTACATCGACTCTAGCCACCGAATTACTTATTACCCGATAAAATAAAATCTACCTGTGCAGAACGCCGACGAGTACAAGCTTCACAGCTTTCCATCAGGATAGTTTGAAATGTCAATAGCCATTTGCATAGGGCACAAATTGACTGCAGTGAAAAACAACAGCTACCAGCACAACACCGGCCTTAAAAGGCAAAATTTTTGCTACTGAATTTTGAGCCATCGAATTAGGAAGAATCCTCATCCTCATCGAGGGCATTCCAAAGGTGGATAAATTGCAACAAAAGTCTCGATTATTCCTTGATTCTTCTGAGGGCATATTCAGGCGAATTCTGTGAAATGCCATTCCGGGGGCTGCAAGTACAAAAAAATTACCTTCATATACTTGCGATTACCAATTGCAATGATCATTACCAACTTTCCGAAGGTATTACCGTCTAGAGTTACCAACAGGAGTATTTTGGCCCGAAGACTCCGGGAATTTTCTCTAATCTCCGGGCTGCGGGCCTAGCCGAAATTTCTCCGGGCTGCCAGCTTTGAAATGTTTTTAATTTCTTTAAACCTAAAAAAAATCGTCTACAGGAATTGAAAATTTGTTAGCATTCGTTTACTGTGATAAATAGTTTGGCAGCAACCTAAGTTAACCTGAAATGGAAAAATTATTTTTTTAACATTTTACAATAAACTGTCAAAAAACATCCGTGCATGCAGATGCATTACAACAAAGTGACACATAGAATGCGCCCAATATTGTAATTGAGCGCATTCCATCAGCGTTGCCCCTTTGCTATAATTGCAGCGTTTTTGATACATTCATTTCCCCAAAAAAGTCACTGCATAAAATCGGGTGATCCAAGTAGAGATACTTTTTTCAATAGCCTTTTTTGACAGATCACGTGTGAGTCGTGTCATGCTGTCATGTTAATTTTGTTTAGTATTGTTTGGCATTTCATAATGGAAAGACTTACGCGTGAACAACGTTTACAAATTGTTCAACTTTATTATGAAAATTCACGTTCTGTGAGGAATGTGTTTCGTGCACTTCGCTCAACTTATGGTCAACATTATCGGCCTACTGAGCGTACTATTCGCAACACCATCACCCATTTTGAGACCCAGCATTCATTATTGGATAATATTCGACCGAATAGACCACGTCTATCTCGCTATGAAGAAAATATAGCGGCCGTAGCTGAAAGTGTACACGAAGACCGTAGAGAGTCGATTCGGCGCCGTTCGCAGCAACTCGGACTGACGTATGGAACGACTTGGCGCATTTTACGTCAAGATCTTAAATTGAAAGCGTACAAAATACAGCTTGTGCAACAACTGAAGCCGCTCGACCTCCCCAAGCGACATCGCTTCGCTCTATGGGCTCTTGAATATCCGACGTTTTCGAGGCAAATTTTGTTTAGCGATGAAGCCCATTTCTGGCTCAATGGGTATGTAAACAAACAAAATTTCCGCATTTGGGACGAAGAGCAACCTGAAGAGATTGAAGAACTGCCACTTCATCCAGAAAAAACAACGGTTTGATGTGGTTTGTGGGCCGGTGGAATCATCGGTCCATATTTCTTTAAAAATTATGCCGGTGCGAACGTAACCGTCAATGGCGACCGTTATCGTGCCATGATAACCGACTATTTGATGCCTGAAATTGAAGCTCGTGATCTCGGCGACATTTGGTTTCAGCAAGACGGCGCCACTTCCCACACATCGCATCAATCAATGGACTTATTGAGAGAACATTTCGGTGAGCACATAATTTCACGTTTTGGGCCGGTCGATTGGCCACCAAGATCGTGTGATATCACACCGTTAGACTTTTTTCTGTGGGGATATGTAAAGTCAAAAGCTTATGCCGACAAACCCGCTTCGATTCAGGCCTTGGAGGAAAACATAACGCGTGTCATTCGCCAGTTACCAGTCGAAATGTTCGAACGAGCGATCGAAAATTGGACTCAACGGATGGACCATCTGCGACGTAGCAACGGCCAACATTTGATAGACATAATCTTCAAAAAATAAATGCCAAAGAATGTTCTTTCAAATGATAATAAACATTCTCCATTAAATTTGAATTTTCTGTGTTTTTTTCTTTAAAAAAGTAGGGAACCTCGAAATGGATCACCCTTTACATTCCTAAAGCAGTTGAACGATTTTCAACTATGTAAAAATTCAACTGCGAGTCACCTAAGACTCAGCCTACGGATTAGATATTTGAACGTTGATCACGGGAATTATTTGTTGCATTGCTGGCCTATATTTTCGAACGCAAAATTTGTTATGTTAATATTTATTTTTGTTTTTCGATGGCTGACTAAAACGTCAAACAAATCGAAGGTAGAGTTTGAAAAATGTAAAAAAAATTCTTTCATTCCATTATACTAGGTTAGGGTAACCATAAAACATACGGAATGCACCAATTTTTGGCAGTAACCTCTTTATTTTGATTTGCTGTTCTTAATTAATTTCGTACATAAAAGTCTATTTCCAACAAATTTAGTTTAAAGTTTAAATTAGAAAGTCGTATGTAGAAAGTAAAGGTTTTGAGTAAAATTGATTTTAAATAAGAATGTATAAACGTCGATTGTTTTATTAGTGTATAGCCATACAGCTTCTTGTTAGGTAAATAAAATCACTTGGAGTGCACAATTAAATTTGAAAAAACTTCCTGCCAGTTTTACCCGCCACTGTATGTACCTTAAATTTAAAAAAAAAAAATCTCCGGGCCGGGCCTTTGATAGAGTTGGTAACCGTGTTCTGTCACATCTACAATCTCTCCCAAAATTAAGTAAAGTCCGACCGTTTTGCATAAGCCATGCCTGGAAGATCTAAAACCTGCGGAGCAAATCTTATATAATTGTTCGAAAAGAAGTATAACATACTGCATCAGAGTCCTCATCACCGACAAAATGCATCCTAAGGTTGCCTTCAAGACCTCGGTCTTTTTTAGCACTCAACCTCCACTTCTATCTTTCCTATAAACACAAAAAAATAATGCATATATATTAGGCATAATTAGGACCATAATAGCCTCAAAGCCTAGCTCTCCAACTATTGTGTGTGCGAAGATAATTTTTTGACACAGATGGAAGGGACCTACAGTTTACTACTCTTGGATGTTTGTCAGCGTTCGTAAGAGGTGGGGCAGCGAATAAAAACTTTCAGGTGGTACGGGTCTGGATTTAAACCAGCGACCCGCAAGGCACTTAACCATTAAGCCACTGCACCCCCAGCTTCGCCATACTTCCCTATAAACCCTAAAGAAGTACAAAATATTACTCCTCCCTTCTATACCCAGAGATCACCTCTCGATCGAAGGCCATCCCCAAGTCATTTCTTACCATGGTAATGCAGGACCATTTAAGGCCCGAAACATGTGGTGTTCGGGAAGATAAAGACAGAGGAGATTTTGAGCACCGAGGACAGCGGTTTTATGCCAACCGCTTTACGCCTCAGTTTTCGAGGTGCAATAATAAATTATATATTTGTTTTCACTGCTCACCTCGACGGTAGCTGTGCAGTTCTAGTATGTTCTTAGCCTAAGACGATGAAATATAGTCGTATCTTAACTGCAGATGGAAATCAGGAGCCTTACCAAAATTTTTCTTGTTAAAGCTTCGAGAAATTTCGAAAACAAGTTACATGTTTTCAACATCAAAATAGAACTTCGCTGATTTTACATTAGCAAAAGTTTCGTCAGGCCTCCCAGTTGCAATCAAATCACTGATGCCTATCAAATGCGGGTACATCTGTGGGATCCCTGGGGCTTAGAAGCACTTGACTTTAATGAATTCTCCCAAATAAATGCTGGGTGAGGAAACAATGGGTATGCAGAATGCATATTGACAAGCTCGTTCAGTGACTTCCAAATCAACACTATAAAAGGAAAGCTGGACAAAAGATATTTTGTTCGTGTAAGATAACTTAGTAGATTCTAATTTAATATTCACTTTAAATTTCTTGCGGGAAACTGAAAGCATCAGACAGGAAAAGCTTGAGTCCACACAAAAAACAGAAAAAAAGACCGAACAATTCTTAAAACTAGGTAGAAGTCGAGGATGCAATGAATTAAAATCTTCCAGAAGTAATATTAAAAACGTTTTAAACAAAAGCGGAACAACTGTTTAACTTGAGTCAGTGCTACTTAGTTAAATGTCATCAAGAACCATTTAGCCAGTTGTAGCAATCTGTGACCTAGTCCAACTTGTAAAAGCAATGATCTGTTATTATTTTGACCGCCACCCACAAAAGTTTAATCTTAATCTATGAATACAGAGGTGATCACCAAAACGCCTGTAGTTCAACGTTCTTGCAAGACTAGGGTTGGAATCCTTATGTTTTCTAAGCTTTATTTTTGATTTATTATATCGACCTCTGGTTGGGCGCCACATCCATCAAGAGGGCTCTACCTGCTGTTTGGATTTTTACTGAATTGCATAGAAGTAAACTGTCATTAACCGATCCTGTCTCCGACGGCATCGTATTCATACTTGTTAATCCCAAGGTATCTACATACCTCCTCCACACATCTTCTACTCAACCTTGCAGTAATAAAACATGAAATTAAAAATCTTTCACACAAAGAGTGATTGCATTCTACATAAATCCTTTCTCCAAAAGATACAAAACAAACCAAGCAACTCTTTATACGAAACGAACAAAATTCACCGGTAGTTATGGACCAGTGGATAAAACAACATCAAAGACAAAAGTCGGTGACAAGCATACGTACATACATTGCCTGAACAGGGACATTCAATCCCTTTTTTTGCGCCAACATTGACTGAGAACAGATAACCGGTGTCCTTTGGAAGAAAAAAATCGTTGGACAGTTTTCAGTCTTTTTTGCTTTTGTTATTGCTGACTTCTTTGCATTACTTTTTAGTTCGCATTCAGTCAACCTGAAGATGAGCACTGAGCTGTACATGTACATTGGTGTATTTTTTTTTGTCTTTACAACTTCCTTTCTGGTGGTAAAAAAAGGACACGACAGTTTTATTCCATGCCTATTATTCGCGTTAGGTGGTTTATTCCCGGCGGGCTTTCCTCCTCTTTTTTTTTTAAAGAAAAATATATTTTACGCTGTCCAAAAACGGGCGAAGAGACAAGGAAGACCAAAATAAGGCAAAAGGGAATATCATCAACGAACAAGGAAATGCTATTTGCAAAGTGGTTTTTATAAAAATTTGAATTTTCTTTGAATTGTTTTTTTTTTTTTGTTGCCATCTAGACAGATGTATGATTGCTACTCTTGGTGTTTTTTGTCTTTTTTTTTTGTTATAATAATTGTAGCAATAACAACAACATGAGTAAGTTCTATGAACAGTTTTGATTGTAGGAAAAATACTTTTTGACTCTTTTGGTCTTTGGTCCGGGGAATAATTTCTTTTTTTCCTTTGTCAAGAATGCAGACGAAGTTTGGAATTTTTATTTTATTTTTATGAAGAGTGGCAGTGAATTGATTTAAAATTAATTGTTTTTTTAAACTTTTTTTAAAAGTATTATTTTAATATACGGTATTTCGAGTTACTTGGCAATACCTCTGAAAGTGTAGAATAAAGAAAAGATGTTAAATCCGACACTGTAATAATTAATACCGCTGACAATGCATTTCTTTTTGATAGAGTCAGTCGACTCCTTTTCTGTTGCGAAAACTATTTTGTCTATAAAATCGGATAGTATGGGTATGGACAATATAACTATCCGAATCAGTGAAAGAAAACAAAAATTATACCTATTCCAAAAAATAGAAAAGGCACGGAATATCGACCCATCGCCATCCTACCTTTTCTTTCTAAGGCTTTCGAGTTAATTATAAGCGCTCAAATTAAGCAATACATTGAGTTTAATAATTTGCTGACTCCAATGCAGCCAGGCTTTCGTTCAGGTCACAGTTGCATAACTGCCCTGATTAAAGTCACGGATGATATACGGGTAGCTATTGACAGAGATGAAGTCACTTTGGTTACATTATTGGATTTTTTTAAGGCTTTCGACTCTGTCCGTCCTGATATTCTCTGTAACAAGCTTGTAACTTACTTCAATTTTTCCCATCTTTCCGTGAAGTTAATCTCGTCTTATCTTAGAAATAGAGCTCAGTCTGTCTTTTGCAATCAATCCTATTCGTCGCTCTTAAATGTTAATTGTGGTGTGCCTCAAGGTTCAATAATTGGTCCTTTGTTATTCTCTATGTTCATTAATGATTTACCACTTGTTATACATAATTGTTTTTTTCATATTTACATATGCTGACGATGTACAAATTTATTTTCACTTTCCTGTTGGATTGATGGAAGATGCTGTTGAAAAAATGAACGAGGATCTAACTTTAATAGTTAAATGGTCGTCAGAAAACCAGCTTCTTTTAAATCCTTCTAAGACTAAATCAATAACAATCTATAAACATTTATTAATGTCCCGTCTGCCTCCTATTTTATTATGTGGAGTTGAAGTTGAAATGGTTTCTAAAATAAAAAATCTTGGTATTGTTATTAATAGTAACCTCACTTGGAGCGATCATATTAATTCGGTGGTTTCTAAAATCTATGGAGCTTTGCGGGGTCTTTCAGTATGCCAAGACACTTTACCAATTGCCGTTAAACTGAAATTGGCAAAGGCTCTGATTGTACCCTTAATAATGTATGGCTGTGAGTTATTTGCCTGCACTGATGCTATCTCAAGGCGAAAACTAAACGTTGCATTCAATTCTGTGGCTAGATTTGTGTTTAACTTGCGTAGATATGATCATGTTTCGAGCTATTCTCGCCAAATACTAGGATGCAGTCTGAACCAATTTCTTAACTATGCAGCTTGCGCTTTATTTTCCAAAATTTTAAGTGATAAACAACCTGTTTATCTTTATAGTAAAATTGTTTTTACACACTCGCTTCGTTCTTACGGTATCAGACCCTTCGTATACACGTATGTTATCACGTAGGCAATTTTTCATTTTTGTCATTCGCCTTTATAACCAACTTCCCCTCAGTATAAGAACTATGGTCGACCACATACGTTTTTTGTCGTTAGTTTTTTTCCATTTTAGTACGTGTCATTGATGTTAGCCCAATTTTACTTTTAATTTTTTACAAAACTTAATTTAATCGTGTTTTTAATTTTCCTTTGCTGTTAGTTTAATTTTAATTATATTATTTTTTTTTCCTTACTGAATGTTTTATTATTATTATTATTATTATTACTATTTAACTTTTAATTATTTTAAAAACCTTATTTAAACTGTGCACTCTTAAAGAATTTATTTTCTTATTGTACAGAAAATTTCAAAAATAAATACAAATACAAATACAAAAAAAAAATACTGCAAACATTTTCAAGACCTTTGACTTGGTTTAAATACTTTGACTAGCAGTCACTTAAGAAGTCATATGATTTGGATGCAGTGAATTTCCTGCAATCTTGTAAGTCTAGTTACAATATTTGAATATTTTTTGTCTTTCAAATGCAGTAAATTTTTTGATAGTTTTTCAAAGTCTTATTACATAATTTAAGTTTGTTTCCCGCATGGAAGTCTGAAGTCAGTTTGACGGGTTGAAGTCTTTCAAGAGCTTTAAAACCATTCTCCTTGAATGAAGTCACATTAAGTCGTCAGCACAATTTGGTTTATCGAAATTTAATAAATAACAAATGACTTCAACCATAATAAAGACTTTAACGAGTCAAACGATTCCTAACCGGAGCTGTAAGTTAAAGTTTTTTTTTCGATTTTTACGAATATGAAAATTAAATAAGGATCTACTCAAATTGCGCAGATTGAATCACAGCTAATCAAATTGATTGAAAAATCCTTAAGTCAGGAGAGTCGTTCTCCTTTTCGTTTTATTGCATTGACTTCCTATGCCAACCGAAGGGTATCCCAGCACAATGTATTTCTTTTGGATACCTTGTTTTCAGTCTGCGGACAGCATCAAAAGTATGTGCTTCTAACCCTAATGGATTTAAAAAGATCTTTGAGAAGACTAAGAACAGTGAAAGATCAGGATCAGAATCAGGATGTTCAAGATCTTAAGTTTCATTATTTCAGTGCGAGAAGATATTTAGATCTAACTAGATCTTGCCAATAATCAATTCTTTTCTGTAAACATATGGTCGTGGGCCAACGAAGACTGGGAGATTGGATAACAAGAATTGAGAGCTGACAAGGGATTTAAATATTTTGTTAATCGAAATGTTCCACAGAAAAGGAGAGGGAGTGTACACCTTGCTGAATTCCACTTTTACATTACTAAAGATTTTACAAATTTAATTGTATATTCAGTTATCCAAAAAGAAACTATCGGTCCGGAGAGCTATTGTGCCTGCAACATGGAGACGTGCTGAAGTATTAAGATAGTCGCTTATGAGAATGACAAAGTTCTAATAATACAAGGTGGCGCAAAAATAACTTTCCGATATTTTTTGGCTGTAATTAAAAAAAAAATGAAAAACTTTGATTCTTCTTGTGGATTATTTTTATTTGGTCTTTTAATTTTTTGTACATCAAGTCGAGAATATGATGTCATGTAAATGGCCGCCGCCACAGTTGATTGTCATTTGAGCCCTTTTTACGGCATTTTCCATCACTTTGGCCAAAACTTCCGGCGATAGGTCCTCACATTCTTGATGGATATTGTCTTTAAGAGCTGCACGAGTCTGAGGCTTGTTGACATAAACCCGCGACTTCAAAAAGCCCCACAAAAAGAAGTCTGGTGCGGTCAAATCAGGCGATCTTGCTGGCCAGTGCAAATCGCCAAAACGGGAGATTAGGCGCCCGGGAAATGCATCCTTCAGCAGATCGGTTGTGGCACGTGCAGTGTGTGCCGTTGCACCGTCCTGTTGGAACCACATTTTTTCCAATCCCAATTCATCAAGTTACGGCAAAAAGAACTGGTTGATCATTGCTCTGTAGCGCTCACAATTCACAGTAACAGCACACCATACAGTGACTTTGAGCGGGTGTAATGGCTCTTCGTGGGTTACACGCGGATTTTCAGTGCCCCAGAAGCGTAAATTTTGCTTATTTACGTACCCGCTAAGATGGAAATGGGCCTCATCACTGATGATTATATTTGATGAAAAATCATCTTCCTCTTGGTGGTGATTAAGGATGGCTTGAGCGTATGCTAGACGCGATTGACGGTCAGCAGCTAACAGCTGATGCACCGTCTGGACTTTGTACGGAAACATCTTCAAAATTCGTTGTAAAGACCGTCGACTGATACCCATTTGCGTGGCACGTCGTCTGGTCGATGTCGACGGCGCTTCCATGACATCTTCGGCTACAGCAGCAATATTCTCTGCAGAACGGCTACTCCGGGGTCTGCCACGCCTGGCAGCATCTCGTGTTGTGCCAGTCTCTTCGAGGCGAGCGGCTAAACGTCGCAGTGTTTCACCAGTAGGCGTTGGACAGCTAGGAAATCTGCGACGAAATTCACGTTTCAAATAAATAGTCACCAATATTCCGCGTTCTGGAGCAGTGTAGCGTAACATTGTTTATTAACGTGTATTTCGCATGTGTTTACTACACAAATGTCAAAACAGAACTGACATTAGGGGCCAATCGCAAAATTTATAGCATTTTCTGATAGGCGGATTACCTTTGCGCCACCTTGTAGTAATAAAAGGAAAATACCTTGCCGACATTAAAGACAAGAACTCAAGCATACTTGAATTCTTTGATTGGAGGTGACTTACTCCAAAAAAATTTAAGAGTCACTACAGAGTACTTTCATTAAAGGTCCACCTGAATGGTTCGAAAACAGAGAAAGGTAAAGAAGCAGGCGTCTTCTCAGTTTCTGAGCTACTCAGAGGCTATCAAGTGCCTCTTAACCAGTCTTATCGACTGACGGATCACTTCAGTATATTTCCAGCTAATGTGGTTATGAAAGCAGCACAGACCTTACAAACGACCTAATAAATATAATTGCCTCACAGATTGTCTCTTAGTAATAAGGGCTATACGTCGTTACACAATTCTAAACTGCTAGATTCTCGGACTCATTCGAGTGGAGGATTACATACATTATATCATTGGAAACATAACTAAAGGGCTAATGTTTTCTGTAGAAGCTGCAGAGATAAAGAGGAAATGGAGTCATCTCCTATGTCACTACCCAGCTCTACAGGAACGGCGAACGGGCCCTTGAAGGATGAGGTGACTAGATATATGTTGTTTTGTTAGTCACATAGGCGTACATGTACAATTAGGTGATTCACAATAGACCTACATACATGGCTTCTAGGTGAAATTGCACTTGGTGTTAAACAGCCAGCCTAACCTAACCCCACCCCACCCCCATCGTAACGTAACCTTACCTAACCTACAAATATAGGCATAAGCAACCCATAATTTGAAGCATTTTGTGAACAAAAATAAAGAACGTACGATTAAATGTTGATTCTGAACGGACTAAGAAGCTTTTCGTAGATAGTTCTATTCGTTGATGTTTGCTAAACTTTTCGGAGTGGTAAAGTCGTGAAAAACTGAAAGCTGTGGATTAACTTACTCTTACCAACTGCGCCTACCATCTGATAAATAATTTAGTCAAACATATTAGATATTATTTAGAAAAATGTGCCGTCACTCCCATTCAATCTCGGGACAAACTCAGCAAATTTCAGCGATCAGATTTGCATGAGTGGTGCACTTCGTACTACTCCATCGGCAGTACTCGACATCCTGTTTCATTTAAAACCACTTGACATCGTCAGCAGACAATTAGCTGGCAATTCGCCCATTCGCCTCAAAGCAACATCCCAGTGGACCAAACAAAAAATTTAGCCACTCAACTATTCTAAATATATTTATCACCCTTCCTAGAAACAAAAATGACACCAGACCTCGGAATCAGTTTGACAAACATTTTCTAGCCACCATTCCATCCAGACCATTCTGAAGACAAAAGTGATCTCGCGGAAGATGAATCGATGCCATTCTACACCGATTGATCAGAAACTGTTAAAGAGTTTGAAGGGGCGTTTTCTCTGATAGACTAAATCTAATTGTAAGTCTCTCTTTTCGTCTACTCAATCACTGCAGTGTGTTTTAGACAGAAGTCATGGCGATTAAAGAAGAATATCCGAAACTTCTCCGGAAGGCAGGCAACCTCTAAATCACTAGACCCAGTTTCTCTAAGCTCTAAAGTGGCTCTAGAATGCCAATCATCTCTCAAGACGGTGATTCACCTCTAAAATTAGAAGCTATTGAGAAAACTAACCTTAGGTGCACAAGTGGCACAACTTGTCTAGCGATAAAACGGATTTGGTCTATTCTGGATCTGAAACGCTCGAAGTTTTTGATCTTTCTGAAAAGACTGCACGCCAGCTCTACAATAGGTGTCATCGCTGGACACTGTCTTATAGGCAGGCATGCAACTAGGCTTGGCAACTAGGCTTTTGCAGAAGCTGCATGGGCGAGGGGGAAAAGGAGATAATCCATCACTTTCTTTGCCCTTATCCAGCTCAACGTTAGGTCCACTAGGTGCCTTCTTCCTTGACAATCTTCAAGATGTATCAACTACTGCTATTAAAGATCTCCTTCGCTACATCCAAAGTTCCAAATGGTTTAACGAGTAGGGTAGTAAAATTTTAGATCCACTTGATATCCAAACGGACCTCTTCTTGGTCTAAGAGAGTTGGCCTCCCGACTGCCACTTCAACCTAACCTAACCTAGCCTAACCCAGTCAGTTACTTGAATCAACAGAAGCTTCATAGAGGCCAATATCTTCAAGTGTCCTTTTGCGTCTGGCCTTATTGAGACGCTTAATCAGCAAGGAGGTTGAGTGGTTTCTTCAATATTATGTTGAGCAGGGCCGCATGATATCTGGTTTGGAGAACTTCTTGGACTTAGGTTTGATAAGCTGTTTTCCACTACGCCAACGTAGTTTGACATGGCGTAGGCTTAACGTCAAAATATCTACCAACAAATGCTTTAAGGAATAAAACAAAATTAGGCTCCGTAAAAAATGGATCCTTTCCAATGTCAATCAAATTAAAATATCTGATTCACAATTCCGTCCGGTATTGTGTATTAATTTATTTCCCATCTTCTTTCGAATCTCAATTTAGTGTTCTTAAAATAAAGTCGAAAACTTCCATATTGGGAATATCCTTGTTTGCCTTTCTCATGTTTAGATGTCTATAATGCTCCTCATTGACAAGATGAAAGCATACGAGGGTAAGGATGAAGTGGAATAAAAAAAAAAAAAAACTTTCCCGAAAATGGAAAAGTTTTCAAACTTTTTGGGTATGGAAAATCTTTCCTTTTTATTTTTGTGCGTAAAAAGCTGTGTCGTGTACACATCACCTAATCTACTATCTATTGGGAGCCTTCTCATGATGATGTCAAAACCTTCATCAACGAGCATTGTCCTTTAATACAGTCGTCGGCTACGGCGTCGGCACTATATAAGAAGGAGTAGGTATAAAAACCTATTTATTTAGTTCAGCGATGCTGGATTGGAAAACAGACTATTGAATTATAAATTAGCTGGGATAAATTCAAAGCTAAGATAAATGAATTCGTTTTGGGCATCTCAAAACTGAATCTATTGGGTAACATAAATTCCGAGAAGTTTTTTGGGTTATAGGTACCTAGTGAAGTTCCCTGGAAGACAAAAAACTACTATTTATGGGAATTTAATAAAGAAATAGGAGAAAAGTTTCCCGGGATAAGGACATGATTAACAAGAAGTTGCTACCTAATACCTAAAGCAAGGCGTATAATATTTCATTGCGAATATATTGGAAATATAAATAATTTTATTGGGAATGGGAAGCAGCATTCTAGCCGTGTTATATTGTTGCGTCTCTCTCTCTCTCTCCTTACCCATGCATTAGCGAAAAGAAACAAATTCGGAGAGCTCTCCTTATGCCTGGTAGATCTGTAATAAAGCACCTAGGGAAAATTAATTTTCCGCTAGATGTCACATCATCAGGAAAAGACACAGCTAAAGTGCTATGAAGGTTTGGTACATGTTGTAGAGCTACCCAACCGTACGTGGATGGATTGGGTAACCTAGAACTTTTTTTTTTTTTTTTTTGCCTTGCAACGTTGTTTGCTGCCTGTGCAGGAGAACACCCAGATGATGGGCAAGTCAGGTGGGTAGATGACGACGACGATGAAATGGAGAAAGAAAAAGATGCTAAAGTTTCTTTCTTTCGCAAAAACAAATTTTATTTTGCTATCCTTGTTGGTTTTAGAGCCGTTTTCCTTTGCGCGGCAGTTCTTCCCATCTTTAAGAAACTTCACACTCTCTTAAACACATGCTCATATAATGAGCAAACGGATGTTGTTGTTCAGAAGAAGGGCGAAGGATGCAAACAAAAAGAAAAGAAAGAAAGACAAAAAAAAACACTGTTCCGTTTCCTGTTTCAGCATATTTTATATCAAATAAAGAGTTGCCGTACCGAGATGGATTTGTGTGTGCGTGTTCATCGTATGAGAATGTATCCTGTTTAGAGGTGAAATTTTTCAGCATCGTTTGGTTTTTGTTTTTTGCAATTTTCTTCCTCTTTTAAGGACATTAAGGTGTGTCCTAGTTCATTTTATTTTAATTTACTTTACGATACAACTCACTTAAGAAAGTTTACGCTCTCTCTCCCTTTCTTTCACTCTTAAACTATACATCGTCGTCGTCGTCGTCTTGGTCCTTTCTTGCTAGCGACTTGGCTCAGTCTTAACAGAAAAAAAAAAATTATTCCTTCAGCACGTATAATTTTATTTTGTTGCATGGTGCGTTTTTTTTTTTTTTTGCAGTTTATATATATAGATAGCTGGAGATGTTCCCTTTTCTAGTCGTCGGTAAAAGTCGTTACCATCTTGCCGCTGCTGTTGTTGTCGGATGCGGATCCTTAAGGGCATATGTGGAAAGTCATGTGATTTTATCGTTGCGATAGAGAGATGAGAGTTGAGTTGAGTTTTTATATTCCATGGTCGTTTTCTTGTTCCAAGATAAAAGTCGAGGTGGGTAGAGTTAGGTATCTATCTACCTACATAACATAACATAACTACCCAACTGCTAGAAGGGCGAAAAGAAGAAAGTGGCTGTCTTGTGTTTATATTAAGTTACGGCCAAGTATGTGCCAGATAGATACTTCCAGACACCATGTGAGTGTAGTTAAACAAAAATAACCGTGCACCTAAATACTCGTTTTGTGCTTAAGTGCAGTTTTATGTGAAGGAATTAAAATATATTTGAATTTTGCTGTTGTTTTATTTTGTTATGTCGAGAAAGTTTTACTCAAAAGTGTACTTCGTAGCAAGAACACGATGTTGAGCTGGGGAACAGTTGTTGCAGAAAAACTGAACGCATCTAATAGGTCAGCGGTGGGGAGTCATTTTCGAAGGACATATTTGACTTAAGTGATTAACTTTAAGGACAGCTGAAGCTGCAAATGGGACATACATAGGTGAAGTTTTTATTATATTGCCGATGCTGCATGCATTCAAAATTTAATTTGAAGCATGCTTTGAGCTGATAAGGAGAAACAACAAAAATTTGAATGGAGTCGAAATTGCAAATTGTAGGTCCCTTCCATGCGTGCCCAAAATACCTTTTCCCACTCACGATGTTTCTAATGGAAGGAATATAAATTTGAATGGTTGAATGAAACAGCAACAACTTGTGATTGCCACCACGAACAATGAATAGGCTGGAATTACAGCTGTTTCACGACTTGCCACGGCTGATCATCAGATTCCTTTTTGCTGTCTATATGGCGGTCATTTAATTCGAAAAACACTTTTCCCCATCAGGAATCGAACCTTCACTTATTGTTAGACCAGCGATCTCGTCAAGCAAGCGCACACACTATGCACAACGCCATCGAAGCCACAAGTTCAGCTCAGTCTGAGTAGGAGTTTGTTGTTTATCGATTTCAATGGACAGACCAGCATTTTTCGAAGCGCCAACAAGTACATTGCATTTCATTCGGGTTCTTTCTTTTTCCCCACTAGACTCATTAGCCAACAATTCGTTGTAAAGGGTGATTTTTTAAGAGGTTTAGAACTTTTTTTAAAAAAAAAACACAAAAAATTCGAAAAAATGAATGAAATATTTATTTGAATCGATAGTTTGAACCTTGCAATTTAATGTTTAAAGATAATTTCATGCAAATGTTGACCGCGGCTGCGTCTCAGGTAGCCCATCCGCTGAGTCCAATTTTGGCATACTCTTTCACACATATCGGCCGGTATCTCACGAATGAATGCATGGATGTTGGCTTCCAGTGCGTCAATCGAAGCGGGCTTGTCCCTATACACATTAGCCTTGGCATACCCCCACAAAAAATAATAATAATCAAATCGCACGATCTAGGCGGCCAATTGACCGGCCCGAAACGTGAAATTAACTGTTCACCAAACTCGCCTCGCAATTGCGCCATTGTTTCGCGTGCTGTGTGGCATGTGGCACCGTCTTGTCGAAACCACATATCATGCAAGTCAATAACTTCCATTTCGGGCAAAAAAAAGTTTGTTATCATCGCTCGGTAGCGTTCACCATTGACAGTAACGCTGCGATTCGCATCATCTTTGAAGAAATGTGGCCCAATAATGCCGCCGGCCCATAAACCGCACCAAACAGTGGCTTTTTCGGGATGCATTGGTAGCTGTTGCAATGCTTCTGGCTGATCTTCACTCCAAATGCGGCAATTTTGCTTATTTACGTACCCATTCAACCAAAAATGAGCCTCATCGCTGAACACAATTTTTCGATAAAAAAGCGGATCCTCGGCCAGCTTTCCAAGAGCCCATTCACCAAAAATTCGGCGTTGTGGTAGGTCGCCTGGCTTTAGTTCTTGCACCAGCTGTATTTTAAAAGGCTTTACGCCCGGAACGGCGCCGAATCGACATTTCGCGGTCTTCTGTCACACTAGCTGATACGGCCGCAATATTTTCTTCAATACGCACAGTACGTAAACGTGTTGGTGGTTTAATGTCCAACAAAGTAAATTTGGTGCGAAATTTGGTCACAATCTTCCGAATAGACTGCTCAGAAGGTCGAGAATGCCGATCATAAAATGGAAGCAGCGCGCGATGAACATTTCGAACCGAGCACGAATTTTGATAGTAAAATTCAATAATTTGCAAGCGTTGTTCATTTGTAAGACGATCCATGGTTAAATTGCAAACCAAACTGAAGCTGTTTGACAGTGACACAAGGTACTAAACACACGTCAGCTGTCAAAACCAGTGTTGCCAAAACCAAACCAGCTAAAAAATCACCCTTTACTTATTTGAGAAGGGGGAGTGATTGAAAGAGTTGACACATGTCAAGTATTCTATATTAAATTTCTGCGTTACCTTTTTGTGTATAAACACGCGGCTATTATTAGCTGCCAAGCTTTTATATACATTTGAATAGTTAGTTTTAAGTACACTTTAATATTGATATCGGACTCCAAATACTACTTTTTTTGTATTGTATTTGTAGTGGACAAGCACCGAGATCTAACGGTCCATTGTACAAGGCTGCCCAAAATGACAACAGATCAGCTAGTACACATCGGCGTTCCAGGTACTTAACTTCTTCGTACAGGAAGTACCTACCGAGAGTAGCCAATCTGGTTCTGGCAAATGCGGGGCAGTCACAGATGAAGTGACACGTCGTTTCATCATCTTCCAGACAGCATTCGTATAGACCCGATCTCCTAGCTCTGATCGTTTTTAGATGCTCGTTGATAGTACTGAAACGAGTGACAAGGCCAATTAGGGCTTTCAAGTGACAGCTTCTCAGTCCGAGTAGATATTTTGATCTGCTCAGTTTGGGACCGACAACTAATAGCTTCGAATGACTGCATGATGAAAAATCATGCCAGTACTCGGTGTGCTGCAGACATAAGCGCTCAGTAATTTCACTTTTGTGGACAGATGTTAGTGTTCCCAGGTTAGGGTTACAGAGTTGCATCTGCCCAGCCTGTTGAAATTGCATATGTCCTACTCTAAAATTTTGCAGGTAACTGTAGCAGCAGAGCAAGTTTGGGTATCTGAGCAAATGTATAATGCAGTGCCCTTTACTTTTCTCCTTAGAAGGATATTCGCAGAAGCTGTGATCGCAAATTTCTCAGCCAGAAAGACAGTTGTTTGTCTACCCATGGACTTAGATAATTTTATCCGATAATCATTGGATTAGTCTCCCGCACCGCAGAGACTGTTCATGAGTGAACCATCTATGTACACGACGGTATCCTTCGGCCTTAAACCGATCCACCCATCACCGCTCCATTCCTTGCGATCAGGAAAGAGCACTCGAAAACGGTGCTCAAAAGTGCTTGAGTGCTTCTACCCTGTGGCCCAGCCATCCGGAAGCGCGCTGAACCTTGCACCTCTTGTTACTTCGCCCATACAGATCTGCCGTTCAATGTGCACATGCATGCAGTACATGACTTTTGTGGCTTCGCTTACATAAAAGAACTGCAAGGGAGGAACGCAGAGCAAAACTCCCATAGCAACTATTGGAGTTCCTCTCATTGCACCCGTAATGTAATGTATACACACGCAAGGTGTTGTAGCTTAGTTAGATGTGTTCTGAGAGTGTTAGCTCCTGGCCACCAAACAACAGCACCATGACAGCAGCATGAGATAATGTACGTGTATAACCAGGTTCTATTGAACATACCGCGGCATTGCCAGAGAATGTTTGTGACTCTATGTGTTGCGCAAAATAAAGTTTTGGGTCAAGGATAATACCTAAATATTTCACTTTGCTAGATAAGATATGCTGAGTGCCCAAGAAAGCTGGCCACGTAGTGCTATGTATACTTCTTCTTGTTGTAAACAGCATCATCTCCGTCTTCGAAGGGTTGACTGTCAGAGTTTTTTCATGGCACCAGCTCCCGACTGTGTTCATGTGCTCACAGAGGTTTGGTAAGATACTTCCGCTGACGACAATACAGACATTGTCAGCGTATCCGATTGCAGGGTGACTCACTCTGTCAATCCTTCTCAATAAGGAGTCTAGATTCCACAAAGTGACGAAGAGCCCACCGCCCTTCACTAATATTACTTGCTAGGTGGTCCGTGCTCGCCTGCCTGCCAGATTATGAGTTGTGGTTGATTGATTTGTTTATATACTTTACGCTTATGTTTGAATTTCCTGACACCTCGGACATGGGTTTCGATTAACTTTTCGAGTCCCCTAAAAACTAATTTTGAATTAAACTTGAACTTTCATTATTCTCAGGCATTAAGCTTCCGATGAGGAAGTATACTTGACTATCAAATGATTTCTTTGGGAAAGCCATTAGAAGAAAGTGCACTTCAGCAGCTGCGGTGGCAAAAGAAATAAAGGAAATAGAGTCAGCCACAAATGAAGCAGTTATTCGCATCAAAGACTTAGCGGATTCGCCGGTCTAGAATTAGCGGACCACAAAATGGAAGCCGTCTTAATTAAAAGTAGAAAAATTGTATAATACTCCAATATACGGGTGGAACATCAAAAAGTCCTATCGAAAGAAGGGAGTAATACTTAATAACAGATTACAGTTCAAAGCGCATGCAGTGGGTCCAGTAACAAGCAGCACTTTCTCGAATACTAGCAATCATTGGTGGACCTGAATATGCTACGAGGATTCTCCTATCTTAATACACTGCTCCGCATACATTACTCATTTAATCTCATTAAAACAAAATGTGAACGTCACAGAGAGGCCTAGAACTTAAAAGAACCACTACAACTTTTGTCCTGAGGGCAAATACATTATAAGTTACCGAACTTTAAACGGGACACTTCATGGTAAAAATGAAGTAATGTGAATAGTTTAAGAAAATGCCCTGTTTAGCACAGGAAGAAGGTTAGGCAATTCTTAAAAAAAAGAAGTAAATGAACCAAAAAGTTAGATAACTTTAATCTTACGTCAAAGTCAGAACAATCCTAACTCACCACAGTGAAAGTATTATTAGTGCGAAAATATTTCTGACATGCCAGTTGCGGTACGTATTCAAAAAGCGATTGGTAAAGATCACACAAATTGTGTAAAAAGATTACTGAAAAAGCATGAAGGTGCCATGTGCTGCAATCTCTTAAAAGAGGTAGACTTGGATGAGTCTCCGTCCACTAGGGTATTGGAGGAAACGAATCTGTGGATAAGATCGAGTTCAGAAATCATAAGATTGATCAATTTTTGGTACCATATAGCCTGCTGGAAAAAAGATCCAAGTCTACGACAATCAAAGCGACTCAGCCTTACTCCGTCATGTAAAAAAATGTTTTTTTTAGAGGTTGGTTTTTCGAATAGAGATAAAACTGACATTTTGTGGTCAAATCTGGCAACTCTAATGTCATTTATGTTCAGTTTGGTTTGCCATTTCATCATGAACAGGTTGACAAATGAACAACGCTTGCAAATGGTGCAAATTTATTTCGAAAATAATGGTTCAGTTCGCGAAGTTTACCGCAAGCTCCGTTCATTTTATGGTCGACATTATCGTTCATCAGAGCAATTAATTCGATAAACCATAGATCGTTTTCACACTACGTTTACTCTATGTGATAATACGCATCCGCAGAGACGTCGTACAGCGCGCACCGAAGAAACAATTGCCGCTGTAGAGCAAAGTGTTGAAGAGGACCCGAATGAATCGATTCGCCACCGTGCACAACAATTGGAGCTTTGCCCATCAACTTTATGGAAGATTTTGCGCAAAGATCTCTTCTTACGACCTTACAAGATCCAGCTTGTGCAAGAATTAAAGCCGCAAGAATTAAAGAGACCGGTATAGACCAATGATAACCGACTATTTTGTTCCCGAATTGGATGGCATGAATGTGGATGTGGTTGGAACCACAATCCACAATACGGCGCTACATGCCACACAGCGCACGTCACAATCGATTTATTGAAGGAAACATTCGGTGAGCGCATAAGTTCGCGGAATGGACCTGTCAATTGGCCACCAAGATCGTGTGATTTGACACCATTGGATTATTTTCTTTGGAGATATGTGAAATCGCTCGCCTACGCCAATAAACCAGAAACGTTAGGGGACTTGTAAGCCAACATTCGTGGCGTTATTGCCGACATACAGCCGCAAATGCTTGAAAAAGTGGTTGAAAATGGGACCTCTAGACTTATTTTCCCAAAATCATATTTAAACATTAATGGCATAAAATTATTATTATCCTTCCAATAAAGCCAAATTGATGGGCATTAAAACGATTTTCTTGTGATTTATTTCAATGCAAAGTTCTATACCTCTAAAAAAACCACCCTGTACTTATGCTAAATAACAAAAAAAAAGTGTAAACAAGTTAGTGTGCTTTCTATGAGGTCTGAGTCTGAGATAACCTCTTAACCTCTCTTGTGCCCAGAGACACAATATAGCTTCTGTAGAAAACGAATCCTCGGAATATATTCCTTTTGAATGCCTAAGAACTAAGGACGTGCTTATTCGTATTTTAGGATTAAAACCCGTACCCTAGAGATCAAAGGGTGGTTGCATCAGTCACTTGGGTAAATTTCCAGCTCAATGTCTCAAAACTTTTCGAAGATTCACGAAACCTTGTTCAGAATTTTTAAAGATTTCTGTTTGATAAGTACTAAGATACACGATGAGTCTAAAGTTCTCTTTAAGAAGTTACATATGACTTTGTATTCCGACAAAATTCGGCACGCCTACCCCTTCCAAGTCCCATAAATAAAAATGTATGCCTACCATCACATATCTTCTTTTTTTTATTAGAAAGCCAGTTAATCAATTAGAGTTGTTATAGAAAATGTAATTTTAACCAAAAGTTAGATGACTCAAGCCCCGTACAATGGAATAGGAACACCCCTTGGCAGGACAAACAAATTCGAATTTATGCAAAAAGTTTACTTAACATTTTATTGCGACTTGTGAGCCATTTAAGTTCTTCTGACATATTTTAGACTTTTCATATATGTACGTTCTTGGTGTTTGTAATTTATTAGAAAACAAGGATTTCACCTCCTATCCCCTTTATGACTCTTGTTTGTAAAGAACTGAACCAAAATAAACAAAGAAATAGAAGAAAACATTTCACTTACTCATTCTTTGGAGCGAGCGTGCAAAGCGTAGTAGTAGGTAGTCCTTGGCAACAACTGAAGTTAAAAATTTTGTTTTTCGTCCTTATCTTTGTGCGACTACAATCTACTCGCGTCGTATACTGTTACTACTCCTGCAAATGACATGAGTTTTGTTACCACAGCTTATTTAACCAGATATAGAGAGTGTAGGTAGGAGTATAGGTTTATTGTTATCTTCCTGTTTTTCTTTGGTAAACCAGAGCGCCTTCAAAAGAAAAACGCCTTGCGGATAAACACAGCTCGCATATGTGTGTGTTTGGTTTGAGTTCAGAGCTTTACATTGTCGGTTATGATGCCAAAAGATAATAATAAAGTGTAAGCAAGGCACTTTAACTTAACATAGACCATCAGCAACAATCCAGATGCTGACTTTGTATTCGAATGCTCCTCGGCGAGTACCTAGTGTACCCGCTCTCACTATATATAGTTGCAAGAGTGTTATGTCTGTTGGTATGGCAGTGATCCTTGAGGAAAAGACAACACACTTGGCAGGATACAAAACACGGGATATGAAAGCGAATTACGACTACATACAGACGTTTTATAGAGTAAAATAGAAAATAGGTCCTTGTACAAGTTAAATCCTGCTAATGAGCTTAAAGTGAAGTGAGAATTGTGGTTTTTGGTAGGGATGCGCTGGTGTCCTTATTATGATTATGATGTTAATAGAGTGTTAGCAGGGTATAGGTATTTCTATATTCTCAGCTTGTTTTTATTTCTTGAGAAGGATTGGCATTTTTACAACAGCAAATTGGAATTTAATTGGTTGTGGTTTGCAATTGCAGTCGGAGAATTGCACTCCTCATCCTTTGAATCGCGAAACTGTGCGGTGTCTGGCTTAAGGGATAACTACTTCTGGTACTGCACAGATGGAATTTCAAAGGGGCAATGGATGAAAGTTCTTAAGCTGCAATATAATCGGATTCATATTCGGATTGGGAACATAAAGTTAAAAGTTTATGATTTTACTTTACGATGATGGGTCTCTATAGAAGTTGTAGTTGTTGTTTATATATGTACCTAGTCCCTTGCAATCGATAGACAGGTACTCTAGGGGAAGTTGGAGTAAAGAAAAAACCGCATTCTTGGGAAGTGGGAATTTCAAAATACTCCTTAATCGCATCGAGTACCCCAAATCAACTGGAAATAAAATAATTTCTAAAACCTTTAATTGGAGAAAGAAGTTTCGAATTTAAGCCGAACTTTGCATCTTCTCATAGATAAATGATGCGCTTTTGTTTGAGCGTGAGACGTGCTACTCTTCAGGGGTATATCTTAAGGCGGTTTTTTTTTCTGATAAGACAATTTTAATTCGAAAGCAAAGTACATGTTTTCATATAGCCAAGCAGTAGATGAACCTCCAAATTTGGAGAGATCGTTACGCTAAACGGGTTGCTATAACTCAACCTTTTTTCATTGACCTAGCTTTCCGGACAAAGAGACACGAAAAAAACCAAAAGATAAGAGAAACTCATTAATTAGCATTTTCTGCCCTTCATTCACCAGGATGTTGCTGTCGACAAAATTGATATGATGTAGTTTTACTGCAATCATATCAGAAAACGCTTGTTTTAAATGCTTCAAAACAATGACTAAAAAAAAGAGTCATTTATTTTGAATTGAATGTCAATTGAATGCGACTATTTCATTGTTGTTCATTTATTGAAGTCACAACAAAATATATACAATTAATTTTTTAAAACACCTGAGTCAATGAAGTCACTGAATGTATTTTAATTCGTTAAAGTCATTCGAAGTCACAAAATGGAAAATCCTACTAAACTGATCGCCAATATATAGTCAGATTAACATCCTCTGAATCAGATCCCTGCCAAGTTCTATTTAGTGTCCCACAGGGTAGCTATCTTAGACCACTGATTTTGATTCTCACAATTAATGACGTCAACTGCATCATTTAGGACATTTTTACACAAAAAATAAAATAAAAAAAATAAATGTTATGTAGAGATATTACCTTTTCCCTTAGATGATTTGCGCTACCTCCTAGACCGTATTCCATCAATACCAAACCTGTTATCCAATTTGATTGTTATTTGTGAACAATCAAATTTTGTACCTCACATAGATGCGTTCATCAAACTGGTCAACTCTGCTCTCGGCTTTGTAAAATGTTGTTCTAATGAATTTTCTAATCCCTAAGTCAGTAGTTCCACGTTATGTCCATTTTTAAATATGATGGTCTGGTTTGATGTCCAACGTAGTTTCCTTCAATGTGCCCTCGATGAGGGATCGACTGGTATAAGTTCCTTCCCCATTATGACCGTCTTTAGCTTATTGACATGCAATCACATAAACAATGTCTTTGAGTCTCTGATATTATGTTATAACACCCGTTTCTATCCGCGAATGCCTTGAGCTTATTGATCGATACCCGTCTTTAAAATCAACTATCATCGTAAAAACTATGGCAGCAATGAACCTTCTGAGCTCACAATATTACCAAGTTGAGCAGAGTACAAAGATTGTCGGGTAGCTAAGGACTTACGGAAATTCTGTGAAACTCAAAAATTTCAAAAAATTACCGTCCAAAAATGTCTCTGTAGTATTTACATTAAGAAAGGGTTGTCAGACTTTGTTAGAAAATGCTACCAAATCTTCATGGCCCGGATTTTGTTCCACATTCAGTACTAACTCTTTGCCTAATAAAATCCATTTTCTTCTAGGACGAAACCTTACACGTATATAAAAACTAAACCACTGCACCCGCTGGAAAACATATAATTACTCAAAACAGCACCCAATCTTGGTATACTTATAGCTAGAGCTGACAGGACATAAGTAAGGGTGAAAATCTGATTTATTTTCTGGGCGGATGTCAATACTAAACATTTGTCTGCTATAATGCATCCGGGTAAAAACGGCCCTATTGTAAAGGGTGATCCATTTCGAGGTTCCCTACTTTTTTAAAGAAAAAAACACAGAAAATTCAAATTTAATGGAGAATGTTTATTATCATTTGAAAGAACATTCTTTGGCATTTATTTTTTGAAGATTATGTCTATCAAATGTTGGCCGTTGCTACGTCGCAGATGGTCCATCCGTTGAGTCCAATGTTCTCTCAATAAGTCCATTGATTGATGCGATGTGTGGGAAGTGCTGAAACCAAATGTCGCCGAGATCACGAGCTTCAATTTCAGGCATCAAATAGTCGGTTATCATGGCACGATAACGGTCGCCATTGACGGTTACGTTCGCACCGGCATAATTTTTAAAGAAATATGGACCGATGATTCCACCGGCCCACACCAAACCGTTGTTTTTTCTGGATGAAGTGGCAGTTCTTCCATCTTTTCAGGTTGCTCTTCGTCCCAAATGCGGCAATTTTCTTTGTTTACATACCCATTGAGCCAGAAATGGGCCTCATCGCTAAACAAAATTTGCCTCGAAAACGTCGGATCTTCTTGGAACTTTTCAAGAGCCCATAGAGCGAAGCGATGTCGCTTGGGAAGGTCGAGAGGCTTCAGTTGTTGCACAAGCTGTATTTTGTACGCTTTCAATTTAAGATCTTGACGTAAAATGCGCCAAGTCGTTCCGAGTTCCTGCGAACGGCGCCGAATCGACTCTCTACGGTCTACGTGTACACTCTCAGCTACGGCCGCTATATTTTCTTCACAGCGTGCTGGACGTGGTCTATGGGCGAATATTATCCAATAATGAATGCTGGGTCTCAAAATGGGTGATGGTGTTGCGAATAGTACGCTCAGTAGGTCGATTATGTTGACCATAAGTTGAGCGAAGTGCACGAAACACATTCCTCACAGAACGTGAATTTTCATAATAAAGTTGAACAATTTGTAAACGTTGTTCACGCGTAAGTCTTTCCATTATGAAATGCCAAACAATACTAAACAAAAATAACATGACAGCATGACACGACTCACACGTGATCTGTCAAAAAAGGCTATTGAAAATCTCTAACTTGGATCACCCGTTATACCCCTAACATGTCAAAAACGCAGGTAGAGTTGGAAAAATACATGTGCTCGAGCATTATACCTTAAAACAAGTTTGGGATGAGAAAAAGTGCGTTTATTTGCTAATCAAATAAAGGGTGAGCCACCTAGTGGTTTATTTTTAAATCGAATGTAATTTTGACACTAACAGCTGTTCCCGTTCGAAATCTTGACAGAAAGTCAGTATTCCGCGGAATGAAAGTTGAAACACGTTGGGAAATATTGAAGACTTATTTCCAAACTCAGTGCTGTATAGTCCAAACAGTGCATTTTTTGAAAAGAAGTTTTTAGTACCCAATGCAGCGCGCCTGCTGGACGAAAGAGTTTTGTGCAAAATATTCGTAATACTGGTATGCAACACCCATGGTCCCCGTCGTTGAATGTGGCTGCCGTAGCCGAGAATTCACGAACATCAATTCGCCATCGATCTCAACAGCTCAACATTTAACGCACTTAGCCTGGGGATAATTCTGCACAAAGATCACGGATTATTAGCTAACAAGGCCAATTAACTTAGGAATTGCAGTTTGGGCCTTAGAGCTTGAATTAGACAACAATTTTGGGGGGAAAAATCATTTTTCCTGACGAGGCGCATTTTCATCTCTGGTTCATGCAGGATTGCGCGCCATGCCACACTGCACATGCCACAATCGGTCTTTTGTGCACAAAATTCCCAAATCGTGTTCGCAGCGATGTGAATTGGCCCCCTCAGAGCTGCGATTTGACACCTTTATACTTTTTTTGCAGGGACCCGTGAAGGACCGCAGTTATGCCAACAATCCGAAAACGATTCAAGCACTTAAGGCCAATATCATCCAAGCAAACCGTGTGCTAGAGCCCGAAATCATCAACAAGGTCTTGGAAAATTTAAAAAGCTGAAACTGGGGATTCGAAGTACGAGTTTTGCGAGAAATAAGTTCAAAATGCATCAGAATGTGGCTGTTTATTCCATTTGAAAGCTGTTCCATTTAAACCGTTAAACATGTCTACTGTAAAGAATATGAGGAACTGAGTGCAATTATCAACAGCATAACGCTGTTTAGTTAGTCCTTAAAACACAAAACTTTTTTATTAGCTGGATGTAATTCCAATCCAGGAAGTGTTCCGTTTTAAACTAAGTTCTAAAAATAAATATACCTATTGCCATTCGCCTCATACCTACTTTGATTTCACATCTCAAGCCACATGCAAAGCCTTTTTACATCACCTCAACGCCCCTTTAACATCTGTCTTCTCCAAACGAGAATAGAACAAACCTAGTTGCCTTGAGTCCCAATCTAGAAAAAAAAAACACCACCCAACTCCCTGGCCCGTTCATTTTTATGTCGTAAATTGTAACAAAAGAGAATCACAAAGACGCTATGGGTCGCAAAAAAGATTAAACTATTGTTAAAGTAATAACAACGAAAATAAAGTCCTTTTTCTATGCTCTCGCCACTGCGATCCACCCTTAGAGCCAGTAAAACATCATCGCATCATAGAATTTCTTCTTCATTCATTTTTTTATTTTTTTGCTGATTCTGTGAATGTTTTCTTCGGTTCCCGGTGCTTTTCAATAATATCCTTCGCGAGCACACACCTTTCAGCCAAGGCGACATTGAAACACATCAAGGACTCTACTGGCTCCTACACCCCAACCCAAACCCCACACGGAGACTGAGCGGATTCGCTCGAAAAGAAATGAAAAGTAAGCTCTCATTTGTACGTCTGGCAAATTCACACACCCACATGCACAGTGCACAGATGTATGTATGAACATAAAGGTACCTTATACCTATGCTACACTCTAATGTGCCTCAGTGAAATTTCAGTTAAGCGATTTGTCGTCTCGTCTCGTCTTGTTTCGTCAGTCGTCGGCACACACAAAACGTGAAAGACGAACTCAAAAGGACTTTCAGCAGATTGGGTAATAAGAAGTGAGAGATGGCACCAGCAAAAGTAAAAATAAAAACCATCGTTTTCTGTATGACGAGAAATTTTATTTCCCAACATAATCGGATTTCAAGAAAATATCCTTTCACTTATTTTCACCAGAACGAAATATATCAATTTTTTTTTTGTCATGTTGATGTATATTGCGAGGCTCGTCATTGACTTTAACGAAAAAAAACGGTTAATTTTCTTTTCTTTTCACCTGAATATCCTTGAAGTAGGTACATCATATATGTATGATTGCCTTATCGAGGAAAGGCAGGGGAGGCGTGCGAGTCCTTGCCGCTTAGAATGATCATGGACTATGTGTGGATGTGTGGTCGTAAAATTCTCATCAATAATTGGATAATACAATTGCTATAAGAGTTTATCAGAGTAATCCTTTTGGATGAAGAACAAAAAAATAAAAACATGCAGGATACATGCGAAAAGTGCCAGTGGTGGTGCGTAGGAAACTTATCTCTTGTTTGATGCGAAGAAAGTTTTATATTTTTGTTCAACTCAATTTAAAATCAATGAAGATAGATTAGCGGGGTAAAAAGAAATCCTTAATCCTTGGTAAAATTGAAAAAAGACCAAAGTTATACTTGTTTCTTTTTGTTCCGAAGGCTTTCAAAGATTAGGGAGATGGGGACTTTCATTATGCGGGCTCTTTATTTAATAAATATATGTTGATACTGAATGTTTTGGTTAAATTAAGGACTATGGGAATGTTCGATCAAGAACTTGTTTACATTTTGTTTGCAAAATATCCTTAACTGAAAAAGTTTTTATTTTTTTTTTTAAATTCTAAACAATTTTTTTTTCTTCTCATTGCAGGTATGTTACTGAGTTTAAGAACGTCTTAAAACGTCTTGCAGAAAGGATTTGTATTATATTAACATGAATTCAAAATATTGATTTTCTTAGGCTTTAAGGCGAAAACTTGTAGACACGACCCAGTTAGACGAAGTGTAGTCTAAGGCTTTCGTGGAACATTTTTTTTAACTATTTGGTGTGCTAAAATATTGGCTTTTGTTGTTAAAAATCTCGAGAATCTCCTTGGCCCATTTCAAAAATTAAAATGTTATTTTAGAAAAAAGCCGTGGTCGTGATGGTTTCTATAAATCTTAATGTTCTCTTTTATTTTATTACACGAGTTTGTAAAAGCCTCTGGGGTAAGCCAGTTTAACCTATAAAAATATCCACATGCCTTCAACTAAGTAAAGGGTGATTCATCGTGAGGTTAATGTAAAAGAAATCACATTAATGTGAAAGTGAATTTAAAACTTTTATTATCGGTTAAAAGAACAATTCATGGCATTTAGGTTTTGAAATTGTTATTATGGAAATGTTGGCCACGACTACGTCTGAGGTGGTCCAATTGGAAGAACCAATTTTGGGCTCCCTTTCTTCACGCATAGCGACCGGTATCTCGTGAATAACACGAGTAATGTTGGCTTCCAAAGCGTCAATTGTAGCCGGCTTATTCCTGAAGACCTGGGACTTTACATATCCCCAGAGAAAATAGTCCAAAGTATCGGACGATCTAGGCGGCTAATTTACCGCAGCAAAACGTGAAATTAAGTGCTGATTTCTCAACAAGTCTATTGTTTCACGCGCTGTATGGCTCGTAGCGCCGTCTTGTTGAAACCAGAGCTCTCCAAGATCATGGGCTTAAATTTCAGGAAGCACATACTCCGTTCACATGATTTGCCTAATTTTTGAAGAAATATGGACCAAAGATTCCACCAGCTCATAAACAACACCATACCGTTGTTTTTAATGAACGTAATGGTAGCTCTTGGTAATCTTCGAGTTGCTCATCAGCCCAAATACAGTAATTTTGTTTATTAACGTATCCATTAAGCTTCTTTAGTGAACAAAAATTCACGATAAAACAGCGGATTTTTCTGAATTTCGTAAAACAGCTGAACAATTTGGTGACCCTGTTGTGGTGTGAGTCTTTCCATGATGACCAAATGAAACTGAACTGATCTGCCAAAAAAAAGCCTAATGAAAAACAAACCTCACGATGCATCACCCTATATAAGATGGCCAAGTAGATAGTGTGCGCATTTCAAGACAGTTAATGGATTTTATATTATGTTTTGTTCCTTAAAGTCTAAAGCATAAAAACCTGCAATTAGTGTTTTAAGGTACTATTACACGGCCATTTTTACGAGTCATTTAAATGACGTTGTGACGCCAAGAAAAATGTCACATTCAAGCTAGGATTCGTCATTGGTCATTAGCGAAAAAATGGCGATCACACGAAATGACTATCATTGTCATTTTTGTCCCAAAATCAAATGACGGACACTAGTCATTTAGAATTTTCCGTTGGGGTGCCATTAAATGGCATGCATGGTAATGACATGCCTCATCAAAAAGACAAATGTCACCTTTAATGACCAGTGATAAAAATATAGCTACTGTCATTTAGTACGATTCTTTTAATTAAAAAAAAAAATATTATTTAAAAAATATCCAAAAGAACTCCTGCGATGATGGTGGAAATTGCGGAGATGGCGTATTTAGCATTGTGTGTGCTGGAAAGGAGTGAAGACGATCTTGATTACGAGCCTGAGATGTGATCCGCAACTAAACTGATAGTTTCGTACCTTTTCATACACGTAACAAGTTGCTGTTGGTACGAATCAGCCGGAGGTCCTGAGAACATCGGAAAAAATCCCTGAATACTTTAAAAAGGACATTTCTCAAGACAGTCAATATTTGTTTTTTCTACTCTTCAAAACCTTTCATTTAATACCCCTTTTATGCATGTGAGGCAGAAAAAGCATTCCACCATTTTTAATTAATGATGACGTCACATAACAACACAACCACAACAATAAGAAAACAGTTTATTAATCATTATGTCCTTTCACCACGAGACAAAAATCCAAAATGAAAGCACAGATAAATGGCTATCACACGAGCGACATTAAAATGACTGCTTTGTGACGTAATTTTTACGTCCCAGCGTCATTTAAATGACTCGCAAAAATGGCGGTGTAATCGTACCTTTATGTCAATTATTCCGTTTTCATGAAAAATATGTAAATCTCGATTTTTTTCAGAAAAAACTGACTTTTACTACAAAATCTTTTGAACGTAAAAAAGTTTTAAAACATCATTTTTTTTGCAAGGATGAAAGTTTTATAAAATTTCAGAAAACTTATTAATGTAAGCCTATACAGTCACATAGTCTATGCCATAGCATATTTCAGAAGGCAAATCCCTTCTACTCAAGAGTGTATTAGTAAACCACAGGACTCCACATGCAACTCGCCAAGTGTGAGAGACGAAATTAGTTCAGTTCTCTGATCGTATCTGTTCGGAAAGGGCGCCTGTGTCCCTTGGAAGTGTAGTTGAACAGAGTAAATGTAGTGTTAGATTTAAATCTTTACATTAAGTCGAAATTTTGAGAAAATTACAGAAAATTGCTTTCGGATAATTGTGGTTTTCAGATGTGAAAGAAAAGACGAGGTAATAAATAAGTTAAGGCCATCCAACGGTTTGGTTAAATCGTTAACGACTATGATGTAACAGGAGTTTGGCAGGGATGCGACCATAAGATTCTGTATAGCGCGTCTATAAATAGGCGGCTAAATGTGGAGAGTCCAATAAAAATGTGGAGAGATTATAAATGGGAACTTCTTGGGTTTTCTTCAGGACCCGATGTAGTGTGAAAGTATTTGGTCGATTATTGTCTTACTGAGAAATGCTTTTGGAAGATTTTATACTCGATGTTGACTTATAACTTTAATGTTGGCGAAGTGAATTGGTATTTCGAATACGACATATAATATTACTTCAGGCGCACAATTTAATGTTAAAGTTCATCTTATTAGAGTAGGTGTAACCGAAGTTGATACTTCTTGAATTTCGTGGTTTTTCGCGATTAAAATCAAATATTTTTTGCATTCAGGAACGTGCTCCTTGTCAAAACCTAATCAACAAGCATGACAAACACATTATAAACATTATTAGTACAGAGGTTCCCAGCTCGGCGTTGCTATGGTGATGTTAGTACGATATCATGGTTAGGTCAACAAGCAATATCACATTTTTCTTTTCTCCTCGCTATTGCGTGAACTGCATCTCAGTATTTAATTTTCATGTCGATACTGCTTTTCGCCGGAGGAAGCTACAAGAGAGCATCTCTCAAGAAAAGGGTTTCCCAATTGGAAATTTGCAATGTCAAAACAATGGCCGTGCAGATGTGACAACCGGTTGGTTGAAGTACCGAGAATATTACTGCCGTTCTAGCGCATCGCTAAGATCACACTATGGCAAATTTTACTAAGGGTTTGGGCCTGCACCCTTATAAGATGAACTAAACCCAATCTATCATATGAAGCAAGGTTCGGTCTCGGATTAGGCTCGACAACAAAAATAATATGCTTTACTGGTTAAGTGAAAACCCTTAAGTGCTGCAAGAAACACAACTTACTCCAAAAGAAATAACTATAGGGTGTCGTTTTCATACCGGTGGTGTTTTTCGTTGACGAAACTGGCCGTCACGTTGCCGTCAATAGGGATCGCTACTGAGACATGTTGCAGCGTTATTTCTGTGATCATTTGCATGCGCTTGCCATTAATAGTATATGCCACAAGCCACACAGCGGGTGTAACAATTGACTTAATGAAAACCCGAGAAATGGTCCTATGGATTGGCCGCCCAGACCGTATTATTTAACACCCCTAGACTTTTTGTAATGTTAAATTATTGCTCTTTGCCTGGAAGCCGTCTTAGTTATTTAACGATGATTGAACGAGAGATAGCGTGATCAAAATGTGTGATCGAATCTTTCAAAACTGGGTTCAAAGAATCGACCGGTGTAAGAGTGGATATATGACGTAGCTTGAAAAAAATAGCACATTTGTTTTGGTAGTGCACAATGCTCAACCTAACACAGACACCCTCTACTCTCTTAGTGATGCTGTCTAAATCCTATAACACTGTAGTTTTTTAATCTGTCCAATCTGTAAAAACCTTAAACGTCATAGCCAACTATAGTAGTCAACAATGCTTATATGTCACCAACGCCATCCGTGCACCTCCATCAGAATTATTATTTAAAGCGCGCTTATCCTCGGTCCCCCAACCCGCACTCATTGTTTGCCTTGAATTTTCCATTTCATTTAATATTGTTTGTGCTGTTTCTTTTATTTCCGATTTTTTTTTTTCATCTTCCACTTTCGATACATGACATAGCAATTAATTACATTTTGTTTACAATCCCTCCATTCTTAATTAAACAATGTCACAACATTTCTCTGCCACAGGCACAATTTCTATCGTACACAAAGTACGACACATCGCACTACTATGTCCTTGTGACGTGTTTTACTTAAAAATTCACTATTTGTCCTACCAACCCGGAGGCACGAAGTGCGAGGTACGAACACTGTCCTTCTCGTCTACACTTTGTATATGTGTTGGTTCATTACTCCTGGCATAATTCTTGTACATTTTCTTCCTTTAGTTATTGAGTTTAATTCAATTTATTGTCTTTGCCCTCCCGCCATCTGTTATAATTAAAAAAAAAAAAAAAACGTCAATGATTGTGACGACGAGCGACGGGAACAACAATAACGACACTCTGTACGTAACGCATAAAACAATCACATTCAGCCTCAGGACATTGTCGTCGTCCTACCATTCTGAAATCCGGTCGGTTCAATGCTGATGTCTTCTGCGAAAATCGCCATTTTCAATATGCGCGTTGTTGTCGTCCTGTTGGACGGGCCAACAATACAAAACAAAACAAAAAAAAACGTGGAAATAAACTTTTAATAAAAAAAACAAAACTTGTTGTTCGTGCGAGGTTACCACCATTCAGCCGCCACCCATCCCCGCCATCATCCCATTCAATGGACGACTAAAATTTTCAGGATATCAATGAGTTCCCGTGACCCATGTGATGTGTGTGTTTGTGTGCGTGTTGGCATCAATACAATATTATTGAACCAAATTCATTGGATTAATGGGAAATCACGTACAGTGGATTGCTGGCAGAAGCAACGGGTGTGGGCGAACGAGTGCACAACCCACGTGAGCATTAAGTGTTTTATTTGTTTGTTATTATTATTGTTGGAGTCTCAGTGTTTTATTTCCAGGTTATATTTGCTCAACTACTCGTCGCAATTTTTTCTGTAGATGAAGTGCTTTGTTTTCTTACTGCATTTCTGTTGAAATAAAAGCACATCGTGCGGAGCATACGACGAAGGTGTGGGCCAAAATAGGTTAAAATCGCCGTCGCTAATGGTATTTTTTCATTTTTCACAAAGAAACTGATTTTTAAAAATAGCTAAGAATAGACTTTGCTTGTTCCTTTAATTGATTCAAGTATCGTAAACAAACCACTCTTGCGCCTCCAGTTTTTATAACCTATCCTAAGTATATATTTTGACAGATACTTTGTAACACCCCTTAATATTCGTCGTGGACCCATAAAAGTAGATATGTTTATGATCAGGGTCAAAATCGAACACTATTTGACAATGTCCGTCCGTCCGTTTGCACGTATCAAGGCATTTCAATTTATGTAAGGTAGGAAGCGGAGCAAATACTCTTTAGGGTCCCCTAAAGGTAAAGCGGTAATACGCCCACTGCCACGCCCACAATTTAGAAAAAAATAAGTTTTGAAATTGTAGTTGAAGGGTTAGAACGTTAACAACATACATATATAGGCACTGAACTCCTTCACAAGTTTGCCACACAAAGTCTTGCATGTTTTTTTTACAAAAAGATATTTTCTGCGAAAATTTCTAAAGACAATGAAAGGCAATATTTGTGCTAGTATAGCATTTCATTCCATTTATTTGTTCAGAAAGAGAGAGAGAGACAGAGCTTTGAGATAAGAATCTCATTGATAGCTCTTAAAATATACAACAAGAAGCTTAACAAGAAAATTAGTTTAAATTTATACTTTTATTTATAACATGTTATAATGTTATGTTATAATTGTATAATATTTTTTATAAAATCTATATATATGTATAAAAATGAATGTTTGTCTGTATGTCCTTAATAGAATCGTAAACTATGCGTTTGAACATTTAATGATCTTTAGAAAAGTTGTTGTGCATGAACCCACGAAGCTTTCTGATTTGAAATGACCAATTTTCGACAGATGGCGCTACTGTCATTCCAATGAATTTCATATTTTGAGGTGACAGTTCATGCTGATTTGAATTGAAACCAAAACAGCGAACGATTGATGACGTTTCGAGTTGTGGGTGACATAAGAATTTATGTCTTCTTCTTCTCTCCATTTAACGATGAGATTATGATCAGAACTACAGGGATCATAACCCTCCCACTTCACTGCGTTCCTACTGGTTCGCCTGTGGGGTTCGCCGGTTCGACCACAAAGAATATCTGCAGGCCTCCCGCTTTTAGATCACTTCATCATTGAGGCCAATCAAGTGCTGATGTTTCTGCATTTGTGTGATCCAGGAGTTTTTAGGCCTGCCTCTCTTACGCGATTGTAAAGGAACGTTGTTTGCCGTTGCCTTTTTGATGGGGTTCGTAGGATCCCTGCTTTGAACTTGACAATACGAACTAAGTGCATTTCATTGTGAGTTAAATTAATTTAGATAAATAATTCAATGGAATTGATTTCAACATCCGCTGATGAACTTAATGCATTTCTCAAATCATCAGTTTTTTGGCATCATTTATTGCGAATTTGACTTTAAAAACCAACATGCGTGGACAACTGCAACGGGATGCATCGGCTGGAAATTTTGCTGAAAATTTTGCAAAACACCTTGCCAGCAAACTTCTGTAAGATCACAGAAAGCATAGACGAATTTGTGCAAAAAGTTTTCCCAAACATTGCACAGAACTACAAAAATCATCAGTGGTTCAGTACGCGTGCTATATTAGCAGTCAAAAACATCCATGTCAATATCTACCATCAACTACACCACTCAGAATAGAATACCCGGTGAAACGACAAAATAAAAGTCCATCGATACTGTGGTGAATCAAGACGTAGTTGTCAACTATCCAACTGAATTCTTGAATTCGCTTGATTTGCAAGGCATGCCACAGCACGTTCTTATATTGAAAATTGGCGTACCCATCATTCTTCTTCGAAACTTAAATCCACCACGACTTTGCAACGGAACCAGGCTCTCCGTCAAGAAAATGATGGAAAATGTAATCGAGTCAACAATTATGACTGGAAATTTGCTTATTGAGTCCATTCCACCGTACAGTGGCGATATAAGTGTTTTAATCAAAGTCAATCTTGTAGTTTTGGCAAATACAAAGAGACCACCATAAATTGCACCAATCGTTTACATGATCGTCCCATGTTAGCGTTTTGTTGAAAAAAAGCCCAAGTTATTGACAGTCGCACTGTAGAGGACCACATGTTTATTTAGTATTATTTTAGGAAAATAAGATACATTTTTTGGCGACCTTTATGGGTTAAGAGTTAATTTGTGCTGTATAAATATTACACAGATCATCATATTAATTCTTAAGATGGCATCTTCAAGAAGGCCCAACGGAAATGAAAAATCATCCGAATATAGATGATAAGAACAATATTGGACTACATTCACAATGTCGTTGACAAATGTGCTGAAAAGAAATGGACCAAATAATGAACCCTGTGCAACGCTTGTTTCAGTGGCAATAATAAATTGTAAGACTCCAAAAATTGAGTTAACTGATCGAACATCAACTTTTCCAGTCCCTTGGAAAGAAATGGTAAAATGCTTATGGGTCGGTAATTTTAAAGATCGTTTTTTCCAGCTTTTTTCGGTAAGGGAATAACTTCAGCGACCTTTCAGGCGTTAGGAAACTAAGACTGGGTTATAAAGGGTGTTCTCTTTAAAGGTATAGAACTTTGAAATAAAAAAACATAGGTGATTTTTTAAAATTGACTTGAAATTTACTTTATTCAAAAGATAATCTTCTGGCATTATAATTCAAAAATGATTTCCGGACGTAGTCTAATTTGGAGGTCCAATTTTCAATGAATTTTTCCAACATTCGGCAATAACGCGGCGAATATTGTCCTCCAAGTGGTCAATCGTTTCGGGCTTGTAAGCTAGCGGGTTCATATATCCCCACAGAAAATACTCAAGCGGCGTTAAATCGCACGATCTTGGAGGCCAATTCACGGGTCCGTAACGTAAAACTATACCAAATGTTTCCTCCAATAAATCAATTGTGGCACGAGCTGTGTGACATGTTGCGCCGTCTCGTTGAAACCACAGCTTCTACACATTACGGTTGTTGAATTGATAAACGAAAAAGTCAGTAATCATGGCTCTATGGCGGTCACCATTGACTATAACGTTCTGGCCAGCATCGCTTTTAAAGAAGTACGAAGCAACTATTTTACCAATCCATAAAGCACACCAAACAATCTGTTTTTGTGCATGTAACGGTGTTTCAACATGCACTTTGTTTATTGACGTATTCATTCAACCAAAATTCAGCTTCATCGCCAAACAAAATTCGTTTATGAAAATTGCTATTAGTTGCATTGATTTTTAAAATAAATTTGGAAGCCGTGTTCAGGCGTCAGTCTATTCATGTTGAAATGCCAAGCCAAACTAAAAATAAATCACTTGACAGCTGGCAAAATGGCCGCCAGTTAAAATAGTACTGCCAACTTAAATTTCTATACCTCTAAAAAAAGGTCTTTACAATCATGAAACTTGGAATGTTTACTTGAAGAAGTAAGTTAATAAATTTGATGTAATTGAGTACAGCGAAAAAAAATCTTGCGTTTATTGTAACACAATTAAATGAGAATGATGGTTTACCAAAAGCGCCTATTTTTTTTAAATTAATCCATAATATTTAAGGGGAGTTTTTGGAAACATCCAGTTGAGTGTAGTAGAATTGTTTTTTTGGCATTCCTGTTTTTTTTTAAACTTCTTTTAACGTTCCATATCACTATTTAACTTCGTATTTTTGAAGACAGTATATAACAAATTTAGTTCACATGTTAGTATATCACCAAAATTTGCATTGTTTTGGCCACGCCAAAACACGACTGCGTCATACAAAACTTTCTCAGTACTTGAGATGCGTTTTTAATCGCAGAATGAATCGCAAAATCGATGACAAATTTATTTAAATCACTTATTAGGTTTTGAAAAATTAGACTTTCTCAAAAACGGCACCTATGATTTTGATGTAATTTCGCACATTGGACACTTTTAACGTTCGAAATACAAAAAAGTTATCAAAATCGTTGGAGCCATTTTTGAGAAAACGAATTTAATATAAATTTAAGAAAATCGTTATATGAAAAAAAAAAAATTTTAAAAAATTATTTCAAAAATCGAAGTATGCAAATTTGTTCGACTTTATAATATAAAAAACTTTAAATTTAAGTTTTCGAGATATTGCCGGTTTTAAAAATTACCGTTAATCGATTTTTTTTCCAAAAACTGAGTATGCAGAATTTTTCACCCCATCCCAAATATTTACAGAAAAATGCAGAAATTCTTGCATCCACTTTCGAGAAAAATAGTGTTAAGTGGTTTTCACAAAAAAAAAATTGTATGGCAGGTGCCGTTATATCAAAAGATAAAGCAAAAAAAAAAAGATGCCCCGAGATGTGACCCCAAGAACCTTATTTACGAACTTTGAAGCAAATCCGTCGAACCATTTCGCCATACGGCGGCCGGATAGTCAGACAGACAGACCGTCGGACGGCATTGGCCGACCCACTTTTTTTGTACTTCTCTATAGTCGTTATATCATCCCTCATACTCAGTTTGAGTTCGAAATTTCCGCACGATCACAATATCGTTCTCTTTAGTATACTTATGTATACGAGAAAGTTAAAAAACAGAATGAAATAAAATGGCATCCATCATGTTCGTAAAGCGTTTTTCTTTGGGGCATATAGGGATATGGATATGGTATCATACTGTACGCCACAAGCGGACTTTAGTCTTTCCTTATCTTTTTTACAAAATTTTTCATTTAACACAATTTTTGCTTTTACGATACCGGTGATCTGCAGTCGTTTTAACCCACAAACTCACTGCAAGTTAGCATTAAGATGATGACTGACTTGGATGAGATATCCTTAGCTTAGCGCTATTTATTGGAAGATGGCGCTGCACTGATATTCATTTACCATATTCCGTCCCAACAAAATGCTAGTAGAGTTAAATTTCATGGCTTATTTCCTCCTCGTCGCCCAGCGGTAAACTAAACAAATAAAACTAAATTGAATGCCGAAATTGCTAATTAATGGCCACAACCACAGGATTAAACATGTGTTAATTTCTTGCGTCGCTCAGTCCGTGGCCTTAACGTAGAGTCCAACTAATCTCTTTCTTCAGCAAAGCAGCGGCAGTCTTATCGTTCGAAACAGATAAACCGCAAAGGTGCTTCCACTAGCACTAGAAGGAGAAGGAGCCTAGTTTGACGGACAATTTACACCTACCTTGCTTTATGAAAGCAGATTTTGCGATACGTAATCAAGATTCATGCTGGTCTTCGAAGCAAATTAATTTCAATTTGTGAGTTGGGCCGGGGAGGAAGTACTGAATTGTTTCCCCAATATCGGAGACAACCACGTACGGATGTTATTAAATTTCTAATGACAAAGCCACAACTGCTGCTTTTTCGAAGAAAAAGTAGGTACACCTCTCAGCATTTAGTCCCTATAAGCTCACAAAATCCCCAACCACAAACTGTGTAGATACTGTGTATCAAAAGATAAAGCAAAAAACAAAGATGCCCCGAGATGTGACCCCAAGAACCTTATTTACGAACTTTGAAGCAAATCCGTCGAACCATTTCGCCATACGGCGGCCGGATAGACAGACAGACAGACCGTCGGACGGCATTGGCGGACCCACTTTTTTTGTACTTCTCTATAGTCGTTATATCATCCCTCATACTCAGTTTGAGTTCGAAATTTCCGCACGATCACAATATCGTTCTCTTTAGTATACTTATGTATACGAGAAAGTTAAAAAACAGAATGAAATAAAATGGCATCCATCATGTTCGTAAAGCGTTTTTCTTTGGGGCATATAGGGATATGGATATGGTATCATACTGTACGCCACAAGCGGACTTTAGTCTTTCCTTATCTTTTTTACAAAATTTTTCATTTAACACAATTTTTGCTTTTACGATACCGGTGATCTGCAGTCGTTTTAACCCACAAACTCACTGCAAGTTAGCATTAAGATGATGACTGACTTGGATGAGATATCCTTAGCTTAGCGCTATTTATTGGAAGATGGCGCTGCACTGATATTCATTTACCATATTCCGTCCCAACAAAATGCTAGTAGAGTTAAATTTCATGGCTTATTTCCTCCTCGTCGCCCAGCGGTAAACTAAACAAATAAAACTAAATTGAATGCCGAAATTGCTAATTAATGGCCACAACCACAGGATTAAACATGTGTTAATTTCTTGCATCGCTCAGTCCGTGGCCTTAACGTAGAGTCCAACTAATCTCTTTCTTCAGCAAAGCAGCGGCAGTCTTATCGTTCGAAACAGATAAACCGCAAAGGTGCTTCCACTAGCACTAGAAGGAGAAGGAGCCTAGTTTGACGGACAATTTACACCTACCTTGCTTTATGAAAGCAGATTTTGCGATACGTAATCAAGATTCATGCTGGTCTTCGAAGCAAATTAATTTCAATTTGTGAGTTGGGCCGGGGAGGAAGTACTGAATTGTTTCCCCAATATCGGAGACAACCACGTACGGATGTTATTAAATTTCTAATGACAAAGCCACAACTGCTGCTTTTTCGAAGAAAAAGTAGGTACACCTCTCAGCATTTAGTCCCTATAAGCTCACAAAATCCCCAACCACAAACTGTGTAGATACTGTGTATCAAAAGATAAAGCAAAAAACAAAGATGCCCCGAGATGTGACCCCAAGAACCTTATTTACGAACTTTGAAGCAAATCCGTCGAACCATTTCGCCATACGGCGGCCGGATAGACAGACAGACAGACCGTCGGACGGCATTGGCGGACCCACTTTTTTTGTACTTCTCTATAGTCGTTATATCATCCCTCATACTCAGTTTGAGTTCGAAATTTCCGCACGATCACAATATCGTTCTCTTTAGTATACTTATGTATACGAGAAAGTTAAAAAACAGAATGAAATAAAATGGCATCCATCATGTTCGTAAAGCGTTTTTCTTTGGGGCATATAGGGATATGGATATGGTATCATACTGTACGCCACAAGCGGACTTTAGTCTTTCCTTATCTTTTTTACAAAATTTTTCATTTAACACAATTTTTGCTTTTACGATACCGGTGATCTGCAGTCGTTTTAACCCACAAACTCACTGCAAGTTAGCATTAAGATGATGACTGACTTGGATGAGATATCCTTAGCTTAGCGCTATTTATTGGAAGATGGCGCTGCACTGATATTCATTTACCATATTCCGTCCCAACAAAATGCTAGTAGAGTTAAATTTCATGGCTTATTTCCTCCTCGTCGCCCAGCGGTTAACTAAACAAATAAAACTAAATTGAATGCCGAAATTGCTAATCAATGGCCACAACCGCAGGATTAAGCATGTTTTAATTTCTTGCGTCGCTCAGTGCATGGCCTTAACCTATAGTCCAACTAATCTCTTTCTTCAGCAAAGCAGCGGCAGTCTTATCATTCGAAACAGATAAACCGCAAAGGTGCTTCCACTAGCACTAGAAGGAGAAGGAGCCTAATTTGACGGACAATTTACACCTACCTTGCTTTATGAAAGCAAATTTTGCGATAAGTAATCAAGATTCATGCTGGTCTTCGAAGCAAATTAATTTCAATTTGTGAGTTGGGCCGGGGAGGAAGTACTGAATTGTTTCCCCAATATCGGAGACAACCACGTACGGATGTTATTAAATTTCTAATGACAAAGCCACAACTGCTGCTTTTTCGAAGAAAAAGTAGGTACACCTCTTTGCATTTAGTCCCTATAAGCTCACAAAATCTCCAACCACAAACTGTGTAGATACTTAGTTTGCCCAAAGGATATTCAATTCACAAAGGTCATCTTAAGCTGATGAGAATTTCACTCCATCCCGAGTGCAAACTTTAATATCATGTGTATATTTATATCTTCACAGGCCACACAATTACTTCAACCCAGGTCACACACTCTTGGTTATAATTATTATTGATTCCAAAAATAATACTATCCTATCAACCGCAAGAAGCTTAAAATCATGATAATCTCAAGCAGGCCCAAAACTCCCACACACGCCACACACACACACACACACACAGAAAATCCTTTTTGGTTTCGGATGCGAAATTCGATTCTATTCAAAAAGTAGGAATATCAGCTCTAATATTGCCCAAATGTCCCGTCTTACAACATCCATGACAGGAATAATTACACAATATTTAGTCCAGCAAAGGAGATAGGTAGGTAGAGAAATAAAAAAAAAATCAGACATCATCATCACCTGTGTATAGTGGAGCCTATCCGATGCAATGCAATGCACCCTCTATTACATGTTCCACTGGAAATCCAATCGAAGTTCGGTCCAATGATCTATAATCATCAAAAGCAACAACGGAAGCAACACCCGTTGCTAGAGATCCCAACAGTTTCTCTAGTCCTAGTATGTACAGCGGTACAATGTAGCACTCTGCATGCAGATGTATCTATAGATGTGGAATGGGTAACTCAACTTCCAGGCCCATCTCGGCTGATGGAAATGGTCAAATCCACACGTAGGCAATTGCAATATTAACAATCGCAGGAGAGTATAGTGCCTGCTCCCAGCAGGAGATCACCGGGCGTATTTTATGTTTCGTTTCGATGAGCTATACAAGGCGGGTGGATGTGTACATTCTATGAACACTGTTATGTGGTGAGCTTACTTAAAATGTCGACAGGTGATTTAAGTCCGGAAATAACCCAATCTCTGAATTTCTCTACGGAGAAAATCGCATAAAGAAACTTGTCCTTGTGCCGCCAGTAAAGCACTTCCTGCTATAAACACCCGATTGGGTGAGTATTAGGTGAGCCTACCTCCTGTCACACAATAACTATAACGGCCGCAGGAGATGCCTGTTGGAGATATTAATGGTTTCATGTAATAATCTCTGTCACTGGTATTGGTATATGGTGTAGGTGAGGTGTTTTTTTGTTCCGTTCTGTTCTGTTTGGTAAGAGGACAAAACAGTGGATTCAGCAAGAATATTTTTTGGAAGTGGGTATAGCTCTGAAGTTAGTTTCCGTCGCAGCCAAGGGTTGTTTTTAATTCCAAGGGTTTGTGCAATTCTAAATTGTAGATAAAATTTATTTTGAGTCACTTACAATAACAGTAGTTGGCATTAGCCAGACACATTTGCTTGTGCAAGTTGTGGTACTTAGATATGAAGGGCATGCCCTAATTTGGTAGATAAAATATACGTATTTAGAAAATTTGTGACGTCACAGTGCCGAGTACCGTTTTAGTCAACTCATTATAATGTTTTTTTCTTCATGCCGCAGTAATTATTATCAGTGACGTAGTTAGAGGATCATCTAACCCTCTATAAATCTACCAGTTAATCACAAAAGAATCGAAGCAAATTCCACATTATTACAGCACATCAAGATTTACTTAAGCTGCGATCAGACGGTAATCTAAACTTGTCATCTGGATGACATCGCGACGTCTTTTTGACATGTAATTTGTACTAAAAGGGTCATCCAGTGTGATCACCTGTCATAAGGCATGTCATTGCACGTATCATCCGAAGGAACCACCAATGAGATAGCTCGATTTTCCAGAGGAAGATGGAAGAGTGCCTAACCAACTGATCGCATGATTGGCTGTTCAAGGCTTGCCCGACTTATTTATATATATTTATATTATATATAATAATTTATATTTCTGGCATTAAGAAGTTATTGGCAGAATTTTAAAAACTAAAACAAATTAAAAAAAAAATTTAAAAAAATTAACAAAAAACATAAGGAAAGGCTACAGTCCGCTTGGGGCGAACAGTATGATACCCCATCCTTATCCCTATGTACCCCAAAGAAAAAAAGCATTAGGAAGATGATGGATAGCATTTTATTTCATTCGATGAAATTTATAGAAAAAAAATTATTATTTTTTAAAAAAAAATGCCCCCAAAAAGTGGGCGTGGCCAAAAATTTTGTATGGGCGAAATATTGAGAAAAGTATTGGCTTAATATATTGTTAAACATTTTTTTTCGATTTCTATGAAAATTTTCGAAGAAAACAGCATTTTTATGAAAAACGCCCACAAAAAGTAGGCGTGGCAAAAAACTTTATATGACAAATTAATAAAGGTGGGCAGTATCTACATATCTTGTGAAAGTTGTACAACTTTATGTCTCTAACTTAAGCCTTAAAACGGTTTTTTCTAAATTGTGGGCGTGGCAGTGGGCGTATTTTGAAAATTTTAACACTTTATTTTACTATTTCGGAGCCCTAGGGAATATATGTTTCAAATTTCAGCTTCCTAGCATAATTTTAAAGGCCTCAAAAGTTGATACGGACGGACGGACATTGCTAAATAGTCTTAGATTTTGGTCCTGATCATAAATATATGTACTTTTAGGGGTCTGCGACGAATATTAAGGAGTGTTACAAACTATGTGTCAAATTTAATATACCCTTAGGATAGGGTATAAAAAGTGGGTCGGGCAAGCCTTGAACACAGCCAACTATGCGATCAGTTGATGATTTTTATAATAAAAACAGGTTTTTGAAAAAAACGCCCTCAAAAAGTGGACATGGCAAAAAACGTTGTAACGGATAAATGTTAAATAGAATATTCTCTAAATATTTAGTCACGCTCCCAAAACATGGGTGCGACTAAAAACTTTATATGAAGAGAATATTGGGAATTGTATTGAATTAATAACATAAGGAAAGTCCGCTATCTATATATTCATACTAAATCTACATTTTAGTCATTTTATTTTTTTTGTTTTCATATAGTTCAGATTGATATGTCTGCATATTGAATTAGGCATCACTTTTGCATTCTCACACGATTTTCTTAAAAAATAAATAATTTTGCTGCATAAAAACTTTATTTGAAAAACACCTTCTTAAGTTTGGCATATCGGGAAATAATCTAACAATTGATGACCTAAACCAATTGCATATATCTTCTATATAGACAGAAAGTACGGTTTCTATCGAAAATCATTTTTACGCAATAAAACAGGTTTTGCAGTTTTTCCAAATCGAAGAAAATGCAGGTAATTTATTCTACAACGAGTTGTGGGCTCAATTTCCATATTAAAGTTGGAAATTATGCAAAAACAAATACCTTTTTCTGGCGTAATTTCCTTTTTTCCTCTTTTCCTTCTTTCTGACGTATATGCCTTTTTAATTTTTGGCGTTTTTTTCCAAAAATATTGAGCCCAAATTAGTTTGGCCTTTTTTCCCTCACGCTTTTTGGCGTAATTTCAGGGAGCCCATTTCATTTGTAAAATAAGTCTTATATGATGGTAACTTGAACCCAAGTACATGTTAAAGGCTAATATTTGTATAGTCGTGTCCAAATGTATGCGTGGTAAAAAGGAAATGTACACAGAATATGCGCAAGTGATTTAAAGACGATTGTATCACATTCAGATAACAACCTACTACCTAGTATGAAAGTTCTTCTTTATTAAGTGGTTAACTTGGTCAATAGATTTATTATATAACTTTTAATAAAAATTTTAATTTCTCTTAATGTCGGACATATTTGCACCTGCATTTGATTCCTTTAGTTTATTTTTATTTTATAAAGATTTAAATGTGCGCAACAGCTCGTCGGTCTCATGAGCAAACCTCGTAACTCCACTTTTGTTGAAAAAGACTTTTCACTTTTGTAATTTAAGTTAGCGCGCATGTCTAAAAAAAACTCCGTAACTCGATCAAAACTCTAAAAAATTTACTTAACTTAAATTTTGGATGGCGTAACTTCACTGCACTTATTAGCCTTTGGCAGGCATTTTCGTCATGTAATGTTTAATATATGCAATTTAAGAGGTTTGGTCATGAGGTTGATGAAACGTCAAGTAAGTTTTTAACGAAGCACGATGAGTAACGATTGCATTCGGAATTCTGTATTACGGATCATATTCCATTTCAATTTTTTCAGGGAGCCAAAATTTATAGAATATTTGTAGAATTTTAATCAAGAAAATAATTTTTAGCCAATAAAAAGAACCAAAGTTGAGTTAATAATAAAAAAGATGCCCCTACCAGTTTAGAAGGCGTAGTTTTGGTTTGTGGCCCGGTAAATCGACAAAAGACAATGGATGAAACCAACAAATTCACCAACTTTCAAAAACGTATTCTGACAGCGCTCATCATCCTAAACAATAGGTCGATGACCTAAGCGAGAATTTTCAAAACCTCTAACCCGAAGGACGAAGCACAAGCTATTTAAAACCCTTATCCTTTTAATTCTGATGTATGGTACTATGTCCGAACCTGAATGCTTTTACAGTACAAAGAAACATTGCTGTCTAAGCTGGTTGGTGCCTTAACTGGTCATAACTTTCTAATAAACCACATGATGAAACTAAAACTCAAGAACATTTTTAGAGGCTGCTGCGATGAGGAGCTCCATGAGTTCCACTATCTCCGTCTCTGTCACATGAAGAACAGAACACTTGGAAGTTACTTCTTGCAGGACATTGTGGAATTGTCAGATGTCTCACTCTATAATCTTTGCAGGTTTCTGTAGACATCAAGATGGCTTGATAAAATTGAGTAGCCACGAGCACAATGGGCCATAAGGAATTAAGTGTGGCAGGGAGGAGGCTATTCTTCCATATCAACCCTAACCCAGCCTAACCTAACATGTGGTGCTAAGTGCTGGAAGGTAGGCAGGAAAAGCGAAAACACTGAACTATTTCGAGAGAAAACTCCATAAGCAGTACCAAGAATAGTTGCTGCCGGAAAAACGTCAACTTAGTATGTCCCGACAATAATGCTACAGGTTGAACAGTTTTGAAGTTCCAGGAGGACCTGATTTCAATTTTAAGGAACGAGTATAGCCCCAAGTCACTGATATAAAAGTCAGTTTAACTTTAAGCATTTTACTCAGAACCGTTGTGAGCATAGATTCAGAGTTTTATTTCCTGTCTGCGGAAGATCGCCTTTGGGTATCAACTAAGCTCACATTTGCATTTATTTTCTTTTTCGCATGATTTTTAGTAGAATTTGCTGAAACCAAATATAAGTACTATGGACAAGATCTATTTCCACCATTACCTAAGGCTTTTGTCGATGTACCTACAACCGACTGTTTTTGCTAAATAAGTACGACGACAACACTCTTTCAAGTTTCGTACACCAACACTCGCATATCAAAGATGTTTGACAAAAGGAATACCAATTACAAGCATAGAACGATTCCAACCTACAGACAATACATAGGTCAGGTATCTGCACCACCACATGAAAATCGGTGTTGTAAAACCGGAACTCTTAAAACTACATTGATTTGTACATAGTTTATGCATCATGCTCCTGCTCCTGCCCATGCCTAACGCTCATGCAGTAAACAAGAGGGTCCGAGTGCCATCAACGAAACGTTGTGGTTTCATCCATACAAACCCTTTTAATAATGCCACAAGAATGTCCAATAAGTCAAAACCCCGAAAATAACCCAAACCCTATATGAAGGGTAGTAAACCCAATGGAATTATCTAACACATATTTTCTGTATGCGTGTGTCAGAGTTGGTATGTGTTGATGGTGGTGTAACACCCACCCACATACACACCTACCATTGACCCATCCTTAATGATGAATAGATTCCGGTTACATTTCCTGACGTTTTGACTAAGGTGTTAATTCAGCGGTTTGACTAAAGGATGTGGTTTTGTATTGTACATTCGTCGTCATCGTCATCGTTGTTGCCTGCAGTCATGAGGACGATGATGTCCTCAAAAGGCGGGGGTCCAAGGCAGCGGTTCACTAGGCTGCCTCATCTCATGTGAGATGTGCGACAGTAGTAAATCATATAAATGCATCATACTACATTTGAGGCACTATAATTTCAGTACGACTAAACTCGCACTTGACAAACCTTACGAATAGTTTCGTTTCCAGGCTTCGTTGGAGACAGCATTGAAAGCATGGCATACAGAATGGCCATTCAGTGGTAGATAGTCGTGTGTGGATACATTTTGAGGTTATTTGTAAATTATAAGGCAACTGGGACTTTAACAAATGATTCCTTTTGGTTGTATAAATAATTTGACACCAGAGCACGTAAGATAAATGGGTTAAAATGAATGCGGCTATACGCACGAAGGGCATTCTTTGATCCTCAATGCTGGGTATTAGGTTAGGAGGAGACATTCTGTTAACAGGTTTTCAATTGAGGAGAATATTCTATAGATTGTGAGCTGCAAATGTACGTCTGAATGAAATGTAAAAATGTAGCAACATGTGCGAAAGAAACATGGATAGTTCTCCGAAGTTCGAAAGCAATCAAAATCGGTGCAAATTTGTAGGAAGATTTGATTGGATCCTTTCGGTTGGATTTGCTTTGATTATAAATTATTGCAAAGTGATTTGATTTTATTTGACAAACAAATATACTATGGCTCTGTATACCCTATCCTAAGGGTATATTAAACTAGGCACATAGTTTGTAACACCCCTTAATATTCGCCATAAGCCCACATGATATACCATATATCTTTATGATCAGAACCAAAACCTAAGACTATTTAGCAATGTCCGTCCGTCCTTCCATCCGTCCTTCCGTCCGTCCGTCCGTCACCAATTTATAGGCCTTTAAATTAAAGCTAGAAAGCTGAAATTTGGAACATATACTCCCTAGGATCCCGAAATGGTAGAGTTTTTGATACACCCACTGCCACGCTAACAATTTAGAAAAAACAGTTTTAAAGCTACAGTTAGAGAGATAGAGTGTTGTCATCTTTACAAGATATGTAGGTACTGCCCACCTTTACAAGTTTGTCATATAAAGTTTTTTGCCACGCCTACATTTTGTGGGCGTTTTTCATTAAAATGCTGTTTTATTCGAACATTTTTATAGAAACCGAAAAAAAATGTTTAACAAGATATTTAGCCAATATTTTTTCCAATATATCGCCTATACCAAGTTGGTGGTCACGCGTTTTTTTTTTTAAAAAAAATATGGTTTTTTTTTATAAAATTTATAGAATAAAATAAAATTCTACCCATCATCATCTTAACGCTTTTTTCTTTGCGGCATATAGGGATATGGATAGGATATCATACTGTTCGCCCCACGCGGACTGTAGCCTTTCCTTATGTTTTTTTTTCTTTTGATATGACAAAAGCGTTCAACATACATTGCTTCTGAAATTCTGAAAAATTGTACCACAGGGTTCAGTTCTTGGTCCTGCATTAAATCAACTCAACTCACTCTTTGAATTCAGTCTTTATGGAGTATCAACTGGATTTACATACGACATAGCATTTACTTACCAGTTTAATACTGGATACGAGTGTGTTGCAAAAATTTCGGAAGATTTGGAAACCTTGAGATTAACGGCTAATGGATCATAAACTGATAAATAGCGAGAAAGTAAAATTTGTGCCCTTCAATATATTGAGTAACGTTCTATGATTGTAAAAAATCTGTTTCCCTGTAATACATTTTTTTTTTCGTAGTCCTCTCTGTTCAAATAATTGTTTTAAAATTGTATCAGTTCATCACTTTCCATGGGGTATTAATTGGCCATAACTTGAATTAAAAATATCATATTCAAACCATAAAATCGCATATGTTGCTTGCACCGCAACAATGAACCTGTTTCCCGAACATGTTCATTGCGCGATCTAGGAGTTATCTGTGATAAACAATTGAACTTTCGATTTCACATTGATGCGGCCATCAAAATAGCCAACTCTTGGCTTTGTGAAACGTTGGTCCAAAGAATTTTATGATCTTTATGTCACCAATTTACCCTATATCACATCATATCGTTAAGCCCATCCTTGAATATGCTAGCCAAATTTGGTCGCCCTAACATCTTATTCATTCCTACCTAATTCATTCCTAATCAGCTACCCTAGGCTGATTAGTATAACCTACCTCACTCATCATGACCGTCTTAAGCTCCTTGATATGATGTCTTTTGAACAACATTGTCGAGTTGCTGATATTCTCTTTATGCATCAGCTTCTACCCTTGAATATCGATTGTCCTTTGCTTCTCCAAAAAATTTCGACCCTAGTTAGTTTTAAATTCATTTTTATTTTTTCCAAAAGATCTTACATCGATTAAATCTAACTTAAAATTAACACGATACTTATTCTAGCTTACTTATGCGGACGCTCTAAACTTAACTATATCACTTAATACTATTACCTTTCGGCCTTAATTAATAATACTTTTTATTTTTTCAATATATATTTTTTTACTAGAAATTTTTTTTAAAAAACTTGATATCTTTATTTATTTAATTTTTGATTAAAACTAAAAACTACTTAAGACTATACATTAAAAACTTAAAATCTAACTAATACTACTTAAAATTACCAAACTAATACTAAGTACAAGGTGGCGCAAAATTAATCACCCTATCGAAAGATGTTATGAATTTTGCAAATAGCGTCGTATGTCAACCATAACTTACATTCTAGATAGCTGCAGTTTTTATACTGCATTATAGAATGTAAGTTATGGTTGACATACGACGCTATTTGCAAAAGTCATAACATCTTTCGATAGGGTGATTAATTTTGCGCCACCTTGTATAATCGGAGGTTATGTGCACTCGCCGCCTCATCTACAGAGGCAACGGTGTCCACCCCCAACACCATTAGCAGCACCCAGCTGCCGCCAACCTAGCGCACATGCGCCACCGAGAGTCCACTGACACCGAAATGTGTCAGTCGACTTTCAGAAACACCACACCTTGCCGTCGACATGCAGAGCACAGCCAACCAACTTAAACCACTTACTACTACTTAAAATTAAGAGGAGTTACCTAAGGCAACGCACTGATCTGGAAAGGCATTCCTACCTCTTCCAATATTTCCTCCGCAAGCCACCAATATTCGGTGAATTGCATGTCCGTATCAATATTCCTTCGACCCTAATCGAACTAGTTATGGAAGGAATGAACCCGTAACCCGTATGCTACGTTTAAATAATTGTATGCAAAACCTTTTCGACGTCCACTTAAAAAAGAGAGCCCAAAACCTATCTTTACCGTCCCAACATAACTCCTAATCTAATTAGACTTAAGTAGTTGTTAAGAATTTAAATATAAACCTCAAGATAATTGATGTTAGGTTTAAATATTGCGTTATTAAGCTAATAAAGTTAAACAAACTCTTTGGGCCGAGTGGGCTCCCCTTCCCCCTTTCCATCGCTGATGCTTTGTTGCTAAATAAACGAACGCGCAAAATGTATCTCACCAGTATCATTAATTGCTATTTGTTGTTTTCCTTGATTATTTGAATAGATTTTTGTATTTCGTAAAGCCCATAGGCTTTCATAACTATTTCGAAGACTCTACATCCGGCCAGTTGCTTGCATTACTTATAAAACATTCGGTTGTAATTCTTGTACAAGACGCTTTGATACTTTAAAGCCGTGTTTGTGTATCAGTTGTGTATGTATGTATCGGCGATTTTATTTATTTTACAGAAATGGGATATGTACAGGATGCCATAACAAAAGCATAGGCGACTTTTAAATGGCAGTTCACACTTGCGTGCTTGAATTCATACACAGTCATATTTAATAGTGATAGAATTAGGATGAATCTAACATCTTGAACGTGCATGCTTTCCTAATTGCAAACGGCGACTTTGGCAACTTTCTTGTTGCAGCTGAAATCAGAGCTCGACTAGCCAAAGTGAAGAAGCTGCGATCTACAGATCGAAAAAATTCGAGGTTGGACTCCTTAGCACATACCTGGAGTACCCATAAACGTGATGCGAACATGTAGAAAGAGTGATAGGGAACGAGGAAAATCCACGTCCAGTCAATGGAGAACCGGTCTCGTCTCCCAGTAGACAGAGGTTAGCTTATCTATAAAAAAATCGTAAGAACAAAAAAGCGTCTGCCCCAACAAATGTTAACGCAGTCCCAATCCTTGTCTCTGGTAAGCAAAATGTGAAAATACATTTTAACTGAATTTCTACTTCTGACTCAGATTTCAACAATTATCTCCAAGCCATTATTAATATCTTCTTGAAAGTCTGCAAATTTGTAGGTACATATGAACCCCCGTAGACCTTCTTCCACTTTAAGATGACTTTACTTTTTTTTTACAACATGAAGCCTTAATAAACTTCTTGAGCTCATATCATACATCGCCCACATATATTTAATTTCATGCAGGGCGTACTCGTACTTTCTTCTTTTGTGGAAATGAGTGCACTTGGGTTTATAAACTTTTTTTTGAAATCCGATGTCCAAAGTGTTTTTATTTCACACTTCTTTGTTCTCATCGTATTAAGGCTGATAACCTGGCATACGCTTAATAAGTGCCGTGAACTGACCAACATACTTATTATTTTTTTAAAATTGAATATAACCTTCATGCTTCTTCCTCAGCTAATAACCTTAAGTCCGAACCCTAATTCCATAAAAACGTTCACCGGGCAAACTGTGTATGTAATTTCTGTAGCAGTTCCTTTGGCCAACGCAACAATAGCAGACACTTTGAATTCCAAAGTCTTCCTTCTACCCTATCTACTCACTTCACTAGTCAATATCTTATGTATATATATTTGTCCATTTTAGCTGTAAGCATAGTTTCTAAAGAATTATTTATGTAATAAAGAAGTCTACTCTTCATTGATCTTCATAGTCAAGCCCAGGGTCAGCCAAACCACCTTAACCGATAGTTTCTTTAATTTTCTTCGTATTAACTTATCTCATCGTTTAGTAAAGGGTCTGCCATCTAACGTTTTTTTCAACTAGTGCTTATTTCGTGAATGGTAACATTTAGCTCATGTCTGATTTGACAGATAATTAGTTTTATCCTTCCGCTGAATGAATATGGTTGTGTATACGCTTGAACAACGCTGGGAATGTGTGCGAAAATTGCGTACGGATTTTGGAAGAAGAGAAGCACCGTCAGCTCCGTATGTTCGTTATCTTGTGAAAAAAGTGAAAGAAACTGGCATCCTCATCGATAAACCAAAGCATGAAAAGCCAAAAACAGTGCGTACACCCGAGAAAATTGCTGCCGTGGCAGAAAGTGTGCGTGAAGCGCCATCAACATCAATTCGCCGTCGTTCTCAACAATTGAACATTTCGGAGACATCATTGAGACGAATTTAGCATAAAGACCTTGGTATGACGCCATACAAAGTCCAATTGGTTCATGAGTTGAAGCCAACTGACCATCCGATGCGGTTTCGCTTCGCTAAGTGGACCTGCGATCGACTTAGAGAAGATGCCGATTTTGCCAAAAAAATCATCTTTTCAGATGAAGCTCATTTTGATCTTGACGGGTATGTAAACAAGCAAAATTGTCGCATTTGGGGCACAGAAAACTCGCACGCATACATTGAAAAGCCGATATACCCAAAACGAGTCACTGTTTGGTGCGGATTTTGGTCCAGAGGCATAATTGGGCCATTTTTCTTCGAAAATGAGCAAGGAGTAGCCGTTACAGTCAATGGCGATCGTTAGCGGACCATGTTGAATGAATTTTTGTTCACAAAAATTGAAGAGGAGGATATTGGCAACATTTGGTTTCAACAGGACGGTGCTACGTGCCACACAGCCGAAGCTACACTCGATGTTTTGCGCCCTGTTTTTGAAGATCGCATTATCAGCCGCAGAGCTGATGTCGTTTGGCCACTGCGGAGCTACGATTTGACACCGTTGGACTATTATTTGTGGGGTGCCGTCAAAGATAAGTGTTACGCCGACATGCCAGAAACAATTGACGCTTTAAAAGACAATATTCGTGAAGCCATTGATGAAATACAGCTGCACACTATCGATAATGTGCTTAAAAATTGGACCGATTGTGTAGGCTACTGCATGGCCAGACGAGGCAGCCATTTGAATGAAATTATTTTTCATTACTAACCGGAAGAATTGTACTTTCAAATAAAAAAAGAAATTTGAGAAAATATTTAGTAGTTTTTTTTATAGCATTTTCAAAAAAAAAAAAAGTTATTTGGCGAACCCTATACAAAATATATCTCTTCGAACATTATAATTGAATCTGTTACCTTTTAAATGCATTTTTGTATAATAAATAATTTATTGCCCTTCTTAAGAAAGTCTCCTTCTCACAGAGCTAATGAAATTAAAACCATGTAGTCACCCTCATAATATGAGCACCACCAAGGACTTATTACTTAATAACAATTATTTTGCAACTCGAGCAGCCTCGTTACCTACCCAAAGCTGATTTCAGGTCAAATTGTATCACAAATGAGCATTAAAAATGTCTCTTTTAACTCATTCTTACCTGCTTGGTAATACCTCTGACATTCTAACTACCTAGCAAGTGCATACACTTGCTGAAACCACCCTCTTAGTATAATCCCGGACGGTACCTTTTCAAATGTCAAAATTCCGGAACATTATCAACATGAAGTTCTGTTTTAATTAAGACCCCAAAAATGTTAACATTTCTTTTCTGGGCGATAACCCGACTTGATATGACTTTATGAGCTCCACTATAGAGCCTTCCTTCATGCACACTTCATTACACTCGAAGCTATTTAAGAAACCACCGTTCAGTTGGCCCGCTTTCACGTACGTATCAGCAGATATCAGAGCCGGTAGCCTACCCTCTCCCAATGGGGTATCATTTTTCCATTATAAGTGTGTTTCGTGTCTGCAGGTGTTTTTGCAGAGCCCGCCGAACGAAAAATTCCATTCGCCTTTTCCTAATTAAAATTCCTCAGGGCAGGCACAACACAAGAGCAGAGCGAGCAACACACATTTCAGAACTTAGTAATAACAACAGCAATACAAAAAAAAAAAAAGGATGCGAACATGTGAGCGTATAAAATTAAGTTTAAGTATATTTTTGTATTCCCCATGGTGGCGAAGCTTCTACGAAGAACCACTTAATGAGACTGCCAGACTGGGAAAAATATGAAAGTTTATCTTTCAAGTCGAACCCCATCACGTAGTAGTGGTTTACTTGACGATGAATGAGAATGAAAAATGCGTGGGAGAATGGGCTGAAGGATATCATTTAACTTTGTGTCTGTCCTTTTTTGAGCTTTGATGACGGGCGGATACGTAAAAGGCGTAACATAACAATTCAAATTTTTTTCATAATATGTCAGAGAAGAATATTCACTACCTGCCCTCAGGTTGTTGTGATGGTTTAATGACATTGTCCATTCCATTGGCTTGTCGGAACAGGAGGGCTAAAAAGTTTTCATACACGTGTTAAACTTTTATTAACAAAACAACTTCTAGTAACAATTTAAGTATTTAAGTGGCCTCAATGATGAAGTCAATTGAAAACGGGTGACCTGCCAAGCAAAGATGCAGATGTTGTCGTTAGGGCTGGTGGCCCTATACAGGAATCATCATATCCTAGAGTTGACTTTAATCCAGGTCAACACTTCAAAAGACTCGCTTAACGCACAATGGTTGGAGAAGCTCGGCTTGAGGTCCTGTATGGGCCGTTTACTGATAATAATTTATTTTACAAAGTAACAAATAGTTAATACTCCGAGTACTCAACATTAAAAAATAAAAAAGCTTGGCAGTATTTCATTTGACAAAAAAGTGGCATATCGACGGTCAAACGGGACGACCTCGTAAGTCGCAAAATTCAACAAAAATATTATTTATTCGAAATAATCTGAAGAATCAGGGCCCCTTTCTGGAATTTTTAGGATAATGTTCTGAACATTTTACATGAAAGCAGAAAAGCTCGCATTACAGATGTCACACAAAATTTGAAAAACAAGCAAAAACGACCGTCGATATTAGATTAAATGACCTAAAGACAGTGCATATTAATTGTAAAGGGTGATCAATTTCGAGGTTCCCTACTTTTTTAAAGCAAAAAACACAGAAAATTCAAATTTAATGGAGAATGTTTATTATCATTTGAAAAAACATTCTTTGGCATTTATTTTTTGAAGATTATGTCTATCAAATGTTGGCCGTTGCTACGTCGCAGATGGTCCATCCGTTGAGTCCAATTTTCGATCACTCGTTCGAGCATTTCGACTGGTAACTGGCGAATGACACGCGTCATGTTTTCCTCCAAGGCCTGAATCGAAGCGTGTTTGTCGGCATAAGCTTTTGGCTTTACATATCCCCACAGGAAAAAGTCTAACGGTGTGATATCACACGATCTTGGTGGCCAATCGACCGGCCCAAAACGTGATATTATGTGCTCACCCAAATGTTCTCTCAATAAGTCCATTGATTGATGCGATGTGTGGGAAGTGGCGCCGTCTTGCTGAAACCAAGTGTCGCCGAGACCACGAGCTTCAATTTCAGGCATCAAATAGTCGGTTATCATGGCACGATAACGGTTTTTTTTCTCGATAAAGTGGCAGTTCTTCAATCTCTTCAGCTTGCTCTTCATCCCAAATGCGGCAATTTTGTTTGTTTACATACCCATTGAGCCAGAAATGGGCCTCATCGCTAAACAAAATTTGCCTCGAAAACGTCGGATCTTCTTGGAACTTTTCAAGAGCCCATAGAGCGAAGCGATGTCGCTTGGGAAGGTCGAGCGGCTTCAGTTGTTGCACAAGCTGTATTTTGTACGCTTTCAATTTAAGATCTTGACGTAAAATGCGCCAAGTCGTTCCATACGTCAGTCCGAGTTGCTGCGAACGGCGCCGAATCGACTCTCTACGGTCTTCGTGTACACTCTCAGCTACGGCCGCTATATTTTCTTCACAGCGTGCTGGACGTGGTCTATTCGGTCGAATATTATCCAATAATGAATGCTGGGTCTCAAAATGGGTGATGGTGTTGAGAATAGTACGCTCAGTAGGCCGATTATGTTGACCATAAGTTGAGCGAAGTGCACGAAACACATTCCTCACAGAACGTGAATTTTCATAATAAAGTTGAACAATTTGTAAACGTTGTTCACGCGTAAGTCTTTCCATTATGAAATGGCAAACAATACTAAACAAAAATAACATGACAGCATGACACGACTCACACGTGATCTGTCAAAAAAGGCTATTGAAAAAAGTATCTCTACTTGGATCACCCGTTACATAATTATACATATTCCAGTACACCAAGCAACTATGTAGTGAAATACTCAAGTACAGCGAAATATATAATATGATCCGCTAAGCTGCAACTAAGTGCTATCCCATTTGGAATATAATGAAAGCCAGTCCCCCGGGAAGTATTCTTGGATGGGGTGAAAGTACTTACTTTGAGAATTTCAGAAATTTCAGATCGATGCGCACCACAAATTTATCGATCATTATCGCCGATGATGGTGTATAAAGGGACGAACTATACAAGCCACGTCAAGTTTCGGCATCGTTGCCAAATGTTACGCATTTGCTGCTTCCACCAAAGACCGAGTCTTTCGATGTCGAAAAAGATTTTAAGGAATCGCAACGCTCTTTCGTGTAACTTCTTTAATATCATTCTTGAAGCAATTCTACGAAACTCCCAAGTGAACATCAGAGCTACAACTTTTCACAAATCTTTTCAGCTGCTTGCATAGGCTGATGATATTGACTGCTAATGTGAGTTGCGCATTTGCAAGTATTGAACTGGAGGCCGCAAACATTGTGCCTGTCAGTAGATGTGACGAAGAGGAAGTTTATGCTGTCGACGAGAAAAGCCTCTCAGCATCGATGACTCAGACAATACGTCATGATGGACCTAATTTAACTTCGAAGAAATTAATGAAATTTTCTACATGGGCCCTACTATCACTTCACAAAATGATATTCAGCACAGAGATCAGGCGAAGAATCATTCTCGCCCATTGTTTTTTATTCGGGCTAAGAAGGCATCGAAGAAATAAAATCCTATCTCATAGAACCAGAGATATTACATAAGACCGTAATTCCTGTCCAGCTGTAAGGTCCATAAACTCTGTCAAAATTGGATGAAAACCTCCTGCTATGTTTTCGGTAGAAATTCGGTCCATTTTGTATCGATGGAGTGTGGAGGAGAAGATTTGACGATGAACCTTATGGGCTATAAGTTCTTACAACGGCTGAGACGTACACGGTTCACGCCGTGGTCCACTCCGGAATGTAAGCGCAACCAAAAGTAAGTAAAATAAGAATTAGAGAGCTGCATGGCTTCACTCACAACATACGTTAAATTGAATGGACTTGAATTGAATTGAATTGAGTGAGTGCGAGGCACACAATGAAACGAATGAGAAGCAATGTGAGTGCGTGTTGTGTCTCACACCAGACGGCATTCAGCGAAATGAATGAGAATAAATGAAGCGTAAAGCGGAATGAAAAATTTGGCACAGCCACAGACACTCGAATTACTCGAGTTTTTGGGTGCATTCATTTCGTTCGATTCAAGAGACGCAAGCAGTAAACTGCCATTTTTTTCCTTTCTTCTTTTACTTTATGCGCGACAAGACAACAATAAAAAACCCGTTTTGTCATTCGAATCCATTCGAAACGCAACATCTTATTTCAATTCGTTTACTTTGGTTTGAATATTGTGCGTCCGAGTTCTACCTGACCGCACTCACTCACTCAAACATATTCGGCTTCGCATTCTATTTCTTTCAACTCATTTTTGGCATTGTTCATTTGCACGTGATTTTTTTGGCCATTCATGAAGCTCTCTAGTAAGAATGTTCCTCTATAAAAATATAATTTATTTAATTCGGAGAAATTTAGCGCTTTCAGAGGCCTTCCGAAGAGGCCCCATAAAATATACAATTGGCAGATATAAAAAAATGTCTACTTTTCCAAAATATAGAAAATATTTTCTTAAATCTTTTAAAATCGATATCCCTCTGGTGTTATATGATTTTCTTTTAAATATAAAAGTGATTAATAACCACAGATTATGCATAATTTCGCTATAATCGGCCATAAAGTTATTTAATTAATAATATTTTATGTTTTAACTTAGTCTTTTAAGAATCGCTCTGTCTTAATTCTGAAAAAAAAGAACAAAATAAATTCTGTAATAAAATGTTCATGGTAATTATACAGACTTTGGAAAATGTCATAAATATAATAAATAATATATTTGAACTAGGATTTTATTGAGTCCAATGTAGTCCAATAGAAAATGATATATTTAAGACATTTATTCCAATATTGTAAGACAATGTTAAAGTAAAGTTAATCAAGAAACTAATTGTTAATAAATTATTTTTAATTAAAATACGAATCACTTACATACTATTTTCTTTTCTTTTTCAGGTAAGTACCACACAAACTTATTGGATACCAATCGAGGTAAAGGTGATAGAAAAAATGAATAAAAGTTGGACTTATAAAGAACTGCTTAAGACTTAAGATGAATGCCAAAAGGAACATAGAGTAAATTCTTTAAGTTACAGCCTTCATTTTTCATAAAAAATTCTTTAAAAAATAATAACCTTTAAAAAGTTAAATTAAACAATAACAACTTGTGATTTTCACTACGAAAAATTATGCCATTTCTAGCTTTGGCATGGTTGATCATCGAATTCCAGTTGTGCTGTATTAGTCCATTTTGGTTCATTACTTTTGTAAAACACATCACCATCGGGACTGTTTACCTGTTATTGACCTATTGGTCAATATATTATTCGATTTTTTTTCTCAGTTCTTACGTAGAAGTAACATTGTCGAAATTACAGACAACTCCAAGTTGTAAAATTTTCTTCAGAAAGTCCATAATGTTGGCTTGTGAGGTTTAAATATTTCGGAGTAATCCTTCATAATCCTTCATAAAAGCCTGCTACAGAACGAGCTAACAGAGCTATTTGGGTCAGTAGAGCCAAACTGCATGTACGGCAGAACTTGAGGTCTGAGCCCAAAAATGATAAACTAGTTGTATGTCATGATGGTCAGGCCCATTATCACGTATGGTGGACGAACGTTATTGAATGTATAAATTCTTTGAAGCTTTCGCCGTTACATATTTTTATTAGAAAGATAGCTACTAAATGCGCCCTAAAACTCCAGCTAGAATACCTACAAGTTTGAACCAGATGAGCTGGTTGAGAACATATTGTGGAGTAAATTGGAATGCTGCCTTAAGGAATAGACATTTGGGAGCATCAATTTCCCAATTTCAATTTGGGAAAATCCTAGACCGAGTCCTACATTCTCTCTAATGTAAAAAAAAACGTTTTGCAAGATCTTAAAGGACCATCGCCGAAATTGATAACCATTCGGGTCCGATTTGCGGTATTTTACATCACTCATGCCATAACCGGCGGCTATAGACCCTCTTGGCGGATATTCTCTTTGAGAGCTTCAAGAGTATGAGTTCTAAAAACCCCGCAATGAAGTCTGAAACGGTTTAATCAGGCGTTCATTAGGAAAACCGCGATTCATGTCAAAGAACAATTTTGTTTTGCTGGCATTTGCTATAATTATAGCATCCTTCGATAGGGTGATGAATATTGCGCAACCTTAGGTATTCAGAATTTCTAATAATTAAAATTAGGTGTATAGAACTTTCAATCGCCTATCAAAGTATTTTTGACGGTCCTAGTTTCTATGGGAAATCTACCATTTGATCGTTGAATGTCAAAAAAAAAACTTTTATTAATTCGGAATTCGCCTCCGCGAAAACTTTTTAAACTTCCAACAGAGTTTGTTAAGAAGCAACATAGAAAATTCCCAAGTTTTATTGAAAGTAGAACATCAAATATTTAATAGAAATTTATCCGAAACTTAGAGTGTAGTCTAGAATCGCCAAACTATAATAAAAAAATGGGTATAGACCATCCAAATAAATCATCGTAAACTTTCGCTCCCCACTGTCTCAGCTTTCCAAAATGACAATTTAACTCAGCCAACAAAAATGATAAAAATCTCCCACTCCCTCCAGCACCCCCCATTCCCATACACAACACAACCAGCAAGGCACCCTTTTTTTGCATAAAAACATCAACAAAATGATGAACCTGTTTCCAGGCAATCATCTCTGTCCTTTGCCCTTATGGCAATGTCACAAAAGTCATCACCGACACCGTATAGTTGCGGTCAAATTGTATTACATTGCCTCGCCTCGTGTATCTCCAACGACATCGTCGTCGACGTCGTCGTCCTTCGTACGTGATGTCATCAAGGAAAGGTAAAAATCTCGTTTACTCTATTTTGGCATTCCAATTCCGATGGACGAAAGCGAAATGAAGCGTTCCTTGTTTTTATTTTTATTTATTTATTCTGTTTTTCTCTATCCACTCCCCCACCCCCCTTTGTCCTTTGAAATAGGTAAAAACACTGCGAATTAAAACGCACACACAACACCGTCATCTTTTCGGGTACCTATCCAAGGTTCAAAAAAAAAAAAACACCGAAGTATCCTTAACCATACCGTATTGTCCTCGATTGCATATAAAATTAGATTTTCATTAAGAGCGTTCAAATAGCACACGACTTGGGCGAAAAATCGCGTCCGTGACATTAATTGGATAGCAATTGGCCAAAAAGAATGAACAAAAAAAACCACTCGTTCAAGCCCAGGACGGTCATCTTCGGGATCAATTATTCAGATTGCATATATACCCAGATAGGGCAATCACGTTCAGTGTATCGAGGGGTAATAAGACCTAATGACCCATTCTGTGTGTGCTTTAGGTTATGCACAAGGACACCTTGAGATTCTTTTAATTTAGTCGCCTCCACCTCTACCTAAAAAAAACACGACACTGGGCGCCCCTCACTGCAAAAGATACTCGTCCTCGTATCGTAGATATTAGTTTCGGCACTCGAATGCGAGGGTAGTTTTTCAACTATTTTTATTGAAGTTGAACGGAAACTATTTGGACATTTTATGAGAGACTTAATTAGATAGAGAAATCTTTACAGAGGTGGAGGAGGCGAATACTACTGGCTAGCTTTCGACTGCCATACTGCTGCAAGGGAAGGTTCGTAAATCCTTTTAGGAATACCTTATTAAACGGAGGAGATTAGAGGAATATGTTGCAGGAGTTACGTTAACCTGGGGTCACAAATGACTTGCGGCATTTTTCCCTTACCTAGAGGTAATCCCGACTTTGGTTTTGATCTAATTAAGGCGACGTAGTAAAGTAGTTTGAGATATGTTTTGATTTTTTTCTTTCTGTTTTCAGAACACGCAATCTGAGGAATGCTTACATATACATGTGCAGGTACATACTATATTAGAGCAATTTAAAAGATTGCCAAATAGTTGATAGTTATTTGATGTACAAATATGTGGAACTGCTATGGTCCGCATGGGTAGTGGGTGTGGGTGCGTTCCCGGGCACGCTGCTTCCAAACTAAGTGTAATGGCATCCCGAATGTTTTGGTGTGGTTTTGTTCTCGTCATCTTGCAGAACTAAGAGCTTTGATTTGAAGATTCTCCTAGCTGCATTCTCCGTATTGCATTCCATGAGTCATCAGCACCCGATTTATTTCATTTCTTTAAAAATCTTTGACGCTACCGCGTCCCGCACATCCACTTCACGCTTTTTGACATATTTGACAGCTTTTCCAATCTCTTCGAATGTAATTTCGGTCAGGAGGCGAAAAATATAGTTCTTCCAGTTTACTTTTTCCTTCCAAAATATGTATTTTAATGCAAAGCAAGCAAGCTCCATCAAGTGAAACCTGAAGCGTGCAGAAAGAGAGTTGAAATCATGTAGTCCCGCCACCAAGATTCTGTTGCGAAAAGCACATCGCGAACATTAAACTAAATAAATGTTGCATTGATATCTGTATAAAAATGTTAATTAATTTCGTTGCCTGTTTGTACGGAGGGGACGTACTGAAGTAGCTTTTCCATATACGTGTGCCGGCCGACCGAGAGACACTGAGCTGAGACACATCATCGTTTCATCGATATTAAAACCGCATATGATAGCAGGTTCGCTTCATATGGACAGAAAATGATCTGTGGAAAATTTAAGGCAATTCAGAGAACTACTAGTATAGCCGTTAAGGGTGCGCTCCGAACCACCCCAACGGTAGCTCTGGACACTCTTATGCGCATAACACCGCTTGGTTAACAGATCAACAAAATTTCTGGCAACAGTGCGATACGACTCACTAATTTGGAAATCTTCGAGAGTAATGGTTTCGGACATGGTTTGGTTCTAGCGGAGCTACTTCCAGGCAATCCAATTACAATTCCTTTGTCGCTGAGCTAACGCAGATGAGATCGGTATCCGGAAGGGATATTGCCATCTACATCGATAGCCAAGCCGCACTCAAGGCAAAAGAATCAAACAACAGAACCGAGTGAGACTGTACTGGGTGCCAGGACACTGCGGTATTGAGGGAAACGAACAGGCGGATGAGCTTGTAAAAATTGGATGACTATTCGTTAAAAGTGATGTTGCCGACATCAAACCTCCTATATGCATAATATGGGGAATTATTAAGGAAAAAATGTAAATGTAATAAAATTCAGCAGGGATGAGCTTAGAACAATAATAGGAATTCTGACAGGGCACTGTCTCCTCCGGAAACACGCAAAGAAGCTCAGATACAGATATCTGCAGAAGCTGCGGAAATATGCATGCTTCTGAGGACATAACACATATACTGTGTGAGCGCGTAGTTCAAGAACATTTTTAGGGAAATTATTTTTTCAAAAGTTGAAAAGATTAACTCTACGAATAACATCGTATGAGATCTGACGGAAAACCGTTGCTACTTTCGGTTTGGCACAACAAAAGAGTTCAAAAATGCTGACTTGACGGTCAAAGTGTATGCTCTAAAGAACCCTTATCCTGCCAGTTCTGCAACACGCACAGATTGTTGGACGATAGAAAGGAAAAGGAGCAAATCTTGTGGTTTATTATTAAATCATAGGTTATTTTGATACTGACAGCTGTCTCGCGCTCGAAATATGACAGAAAGTCAGTATCATCAGTATCATACCTCCGCGTATCATACTTTACGCTTATTAACTTATTTCCAAAGTGAGTGTTGTGAAGCCCTAAAAGTGGGTTTTTTTAAAAAAAAAGTTTTGGCCGAAATGAAGCACTAAGCGCGCCTGCTGTACGCAAGTTTGTGCAAATAGTTCATGAGACTAGTATGCTAGTGGACAACACTCATGGTCCTCATCGTCGTACGGTAAGCACAGACAAAAATATGGCTTTTGTGATCGGATTCAGGAGTGGTGGCATCATTGGACCATTTTTCTTCGAAAATGAGGCTGTGAACAATTTTTTTTTAAACGGTGGGCATTACAGGTTTTGTTTGCTGAAATTGAAAATTTGGATGACCTCTGCTGCATGCAGGATGGCGCGCTATGCAACACAGCCCATACCATAAGCGAACTCTTGCGCACCAAGTTCCTAGATCTTGTTATCAGCCATTTTGGCGATGTCAAGAACTTTGGACTTTTTTTTTGTAGGGATTAAGGATTATGCCAACAATCCGGAAATGACTCAAGCACTTAAGGCCAATATCATCCAAGCAATCCGTGAGCTACAGCCTGAAACCATCAACAAGATCTTGGAAAATTTGAGTGCCAGAAAGAGTTACTTCTAAGTCAGCCGATTCAGCTACTAGGACTAGCTTCTTATATAGGTATAAGATATCACGCAGTTGGAGCACTTCATTTATTAAAACGTCGCCCGTTTGAGTGGGAAAAGGTCCATAAACAGTGAAGATTGAGTTCTTTATTGTTTCATTAAAAAATCAACACTTGTCGAACTTTCATTTCTATATCTAAACAGGCGCAATGCCTGATTTGACTTGGATCGTAAAATAAAGCTTTAAGAGAAGCTTATCAATCCGTTCGAACTCCCAATGTTTTCATTTTTAATTTTTATCCCGAAAGCCCGATTTTGAAAAACACTATCCGGAGATCTTATGAGAAAGACCAGCAAGTGCTAAAATGTCGGTAAAAGTTCCACTGTTATGTCTTCCTTCTGGTTGTTTGGTAACAACCCAAATTCATATGAACTCAGCCAACAAGATAAATACTAACTCAAAGCTGTTATGCAGAGTTCCCTATTTTAACGAAATACAAATTTGTAATGTCATCAATGAGTCGTAGTGTTTTTTCAACGCAATGAGTGACGACTTTGGCAGACATAATAACGGAGAACTGTTGCAAGACCAATAATAGTATAGTTTTACCGGGCTTTTCCACAGAAATATATAGTACTAGCAGTGATCATTAGGTACTTCAGAGATTGAAGATTGAATGGCGACGAACTCCAAAAGCTCCTGTTATTCTATTCTAAAACACAGTCCCTGTATGTTGTTTTAAAATGGAATACATTACTCTGCTGCTCATCACTCAATCATTCAATATAGGGCAAACTGTTGTGATGAACCTAGGATTCGGAAAATTGTACTTCCAAACGGTTAGAGAAGCTATAAATTGTAGGTCTCGAATGGGCTATAAATGCCTTCTCTTTATAAGTCTTTACAGCTGGAAGAAAATACTATCATTAATACTTTGAAGAGTTCTCTATGCAATTAGTGACAAATCCACATCTATCGATGTATTTACCTTCTTTCAATTCCCATCTATCAAAATAAATTGCCGGTCACTTAGTTATCCATTTCCTTGAATTATAGTATTTATTGATGATTAGACAGCCAGAATTCAATACATTTCGTTTTTCACTTCGTAACATAAGCGATCCTCTTCGATTAGGCCAAACAAAATGTAACTAGAACCCCAAACCTCTAGCTAATGACCATGAACTGAGGTCCAAAATTGCTTCTATTAATTTCATATCTGTCGCTGCTACATATTTGGTCAAATTAATACGTTTTCCCCCCGACAACTTTATGAAATGGAATGGCAAATGACTTGACTGTCTTGACTCTATTACCTTCACCGGCCAGCGGCCTACAACACCAAAAATCAAAAATCGATTTAATTAAATGACAAGGAAATCGTACATGCATTTGAACCATTTCCTGAAGGACTTTACCCAGCATAAACCAATTATCCTAATGAGATATGCTCTCACAAACACACACACGTCGCATTCATCACACTGACTGACTGCAACTAATTTTCCAGCAATCAACTAGGAAACGGTGGGCGCTGTTGAACGACGACAGCTAGGAACAAAAAAAAAGAGAGAGAGAAAAAAATCATTAACTAAACTCATTATTCCAATTTATCGAATTTATTTGCGTTCAATTGATAGAAACAACTTGGCCATACATTTTCACCACCACCCACCCACCAGCATTATTATGCTGCAGCAGGAGAGGTGAGGTGGCCTGCAGAACACTGAAAGAGAAAAAAATGTACCTATATAACTCATTAGTTTGGTAAACAAATTGTGGGTGAGTGAATGGGGAGCACACGGACACTGAAAGGACAAATATTGACTTCTAAGCTAATTACCTGTAAACATCGTGAGTAAGTCAACCCTTGGTGTTGTTTGTTGTTGTCACTCTTGGGAAATTGTAGCAGTAAAATATATATACACATATTTTTTTTTTGTACATTACAAAGGATAACAAATGAAGGAATGTCAAATAAGATTGCACATATGCAAAGGACTCGCTGCATAGTTGGATACGAAAATAGAATTTTGTATAGGAATATTTTTATGACAAATAGGTATTTTTATTTGGGTCATTTTTTTTTCTGTGCTACTGGTAAATGTTTGGGGCCATAATTGAGGTTTGATTAATTATATTTTTGGTTTTTTTGAGAAGGATATACCCATTTCCTTTGGAGTTTATTTGCTACGGGGTATGTTTGTCAATTAACAAAATTAGTAAATATATTCACGAAACAGGCGGTAACGACTTGTAGATCTTTAGTCGGAGTTTTATGGAAATTGTTTTTTATATTGATTATACATTTTAGGAATATATGGTGACGGTGATGTCCACACTCGAATGATTTCTCTAGCAGTGCCACTTTTTGAAAATTAAAAGCGTTGGTTATTGGTTGTCTCTACCGGTTCGAGTTGAAGCAAAGCTTGAACGCGCACTTGTATGAAACTGTTCACATGTTATCTTATGCACGTACGCACAGTAAAGTGATTAATCGTGTCAAATTCTCCTACGACCAAAAATTGAGGCAAAAAATACTACAAAGTCCCTCTGGTAGTAAAAACTTTTGCTCGTTTGTTAAGAATATTAAAAATTCGGCCTCGTCATCTATCCCGACACTCATTTACAATGGCACTCCAGCTGTCAGCTCTTCGGATAAAGCCAATCTGCTTGCTGTTCATTTTGCAGCTAGCTCAGCGCTCCCAGATTGTGCTTTATCTCCCCCAGTAATCGAAAGCGTAGAACACTGCCACTCGTACTGTGGCAAGAGTACTTCAAGATCTCAATATTCAGAAATCCGCTGGCTCAGATGGTATTTCCCCTATAGTTCTGAAGAGGTGTTCTTCCACGCTGGCAAAACCACTGCGTAAACTTTTCTATCTGTCTTATTCTTCAGGGCTCTTTCCGAGAAGATGGAAAATATCATTTGTCCAGCCCGTCCCCAAAAAAGGTGAATCTTCCTCTCCCTCCTCCTACCGACCAATTGCACTTACGTCCCTTCTTTCCAAGATCATGGAAACGCTGATAAACCGTCAGCTTATGAAATATCTCGAATCTCGAAAACTTCCTAATGACAGGCAGTCCGGTTTTCGCAGCAAGAGGTCCACTGGTGATTTGATGACATATCTAACCGAAAAGTGTAACCAATCTATTCACTATGATGGTGAAAGCAAGGTCGTTGCGCTTGATATTTCAAAGGCATTTGACAGAGTTTGGCATCAAGCTCTCTTATCGAAAATGCGTGCATTTGGGATCGATGTTACCCTTCTTCAATGGATTATAAATTACCTTTCGGACCATTCAATATAAGTTGTTTTGGACGGTTTCAAGTCTGTAAATCACCAAATAAATGCTGGTGTCCCTCAAGGCTCTGTTTTGTCTCCGACTCTCTTTCTCATTTTTATCAATGACCTCCTGTCTGTCACTTCTAATCCAATTCATTTCTTTGTTGATGACAGTACCCTCAGCTTTACATATTCATTTCCTGGGCAACGCCCCTCATCTTCGGGCGTTGAACTGGAATGGCAACGTATGTTAAGCTCTTGAATTCCGATCTTGACAGCATTCTTAAATGGGGTAAAACCAACAGAGTGAAATTTAATGCTTTCAAAACGCAATGCTGTCTGCTGTCATTGAAGCGAAACCTCAATACTCTGCCATTATCTATGAATGGCACTTGCATCGCTGAAACCGAACAACTTTCCATTCTCGGTATGTGTGGAATGACCACATATTCGATGTCGCCAAGAACGCTGCGAAATGTCTAGGCTTCCTTAAGCGATGCAAGAAATATTTTACCCCTTCTGATCTGGCTAGAATCTACAAGGCGTTTATTCGCCCAAAACTTGAGTACAATGCTCATATCTGGTCCGGTGCTCCAATTAAGTATTTTGCAGTAATTGCATTCCACCCCTACAGTATTTCAACCGCAATACTCGCCATACTACTCGCCATTAAGCCTGTTTTCAGACGTACTGTAAAATATAAAGATTCCTTTCTCAACCGTACAATACAAATGTGGAATGCTCTACCACGCTCTGTTTTTCCTTGACATTATAGTTTGCAAACATTTAAAACCAACGTGCATCGGTTTCTGCCTTTCTCTAATCCTTCATTTCCTTAATACCCGCACTGTGTCACTTCATTATAAGGGTATCCAAAGTAACCTTAGGGGGCGTACATTATATAAAAAAGAGCGATGCGGGTCCGTGCAAGAAATGCGAGCTTCTGGCTAAACTCATTTGACCACTTCAATCATATATATATATATATTTTGTTTTGTCCCTTCGCCTTTGGGACCAATGAAATATGAATTATTACAACAGAATTGCTGTGAGATAGAAGCTAACAGAAGAGTCTGTGCTGTGCGTACTATGTCGCTTCTCTTATAGCTTCACGTAAGGCATCACTTCTTGTTTTTATAACTTCTCGCATAGGATCGCTTATTCGCTCCACTTTTCGCACAGCCGTAGTCTCCTTTTACGATCAGTTTTTTTTTTCTTTAAAGGACAAGATATATTTCCGCAGCTCCGCTCCTGAGTACAGTAAAATCTCTCATTAGCGGACACTAATGGTATCGAGAAATTTGTGAGAGATATCCGGTTATGAGAAAAGAAACTAAATGAATGAGATATTAAAAAAAATCCTTAGTTAAGTTGAGATACAGTCCACCCGGGGTCAAACAGTATTATATGTATAGGGAAGATGCCAACTTCGTATGGATGAAATTTTACTTTGTATTGTATCTACACTTAACCATTTGGTGACTCTACGAAGTAGGTTTCAAATTTCTGCTTCCTAGCTCAAAATTAAATGCTTCCAATCTATCCAGTGAATGACTTGCATTTTGTTTAAAGTCTTGGTTCAATTTTTTTGCCTTTTAAGTGCTTTCCAGTTATCCGCTTAAGAGAGAGCAAATATCTTCTGCGATTATGAAATTTTGTGCCCGCTTCCGGTTATTAGTGAGTTCGCTTACCAACGAATTCTTTCTACGGAAAAACACAAATTTTTGTCTGTAATTTGAAATCCATCCGGTTATGAGGGATGTCCGCTTATGAGAAGTGTCCGTAGGGTGAGAGTACACTGTAATTGTATTTTGTAAGTAATCTATACTGATCCGGATGATATTACTATTAGAATGCTAAAAGAATTTTAAAAAATTGTCGAGTAGTTCCAGAGGGGAAGGCTATCTTTATGCCGCCACCTTTTTGGTTGAACGATTTTCTGAAATTAGTCGAGCGGAGAGATTTCAGTCTCTTACACATCACGTATGATATCTTGTCTCCCGTATTGCACGAGCGCCCGAAACCAATTATCAAAGACCTGTTGGCCTTGTAAAAGGCAGTTGCAATCACATAATATGTGTTCTGCTGTTTCCTCGTCCTCAATCTCGTCCATAATCTACAATTATTATTTTGTGCTATTCCCATAGTCATCAGGTGTTTCTTGACACGGCAGTGCACCGTAAGGAAGAACGTGGCTAGCCGAATCTGACTTCTACTGGGTTGTTGTAGTTGTTTTCTTTTTTTTTAATGAGAACTGTTTGGCATGATGTTGTTTGCTTGTCTGTTTCCTTCGGTCGCCCTCTAGAAATGTAGCTTTTTCTCTTTTAGCCAGGTTTTGTTACAACTTTTCATAGTGTTCATGTTCAGATTCTGTTCTTGCTAGTTCTTTTGCTTTTTTATTGCATTCATTTCCACTGTGACCTGGAGTTGAAGACAACCCCAGACTAGTTTTGATGCAAGTAGAGCTGCCCTGCTGTCAGAGAGAATGTAAATGATTGTATTCGTAATGAATCAGCTTAGACTCTCTCGGATGCAAAAATCTATTGCATGGATTTTTGCCTGAAATACGGAACTGTTTATATCCACACTAGCGTATAGGTCAGTATTAGGGTGAGGACCGTATACTCCCCATCCAACTCCGTCATATGTTTTGGATCCTTCCGTGTACCATAAATAGGAATCCTTGGCAAATGTTGGTTTGTTTTGTTCCCAGTTTGAGCGTTCTGGGAATTTAACCTTGAAGTTTTGTTGAAAGTTGTAACGTGGCAAGCATTTGTCCGTTAGATGTATTCCAAGTGACCTCTGGTGTTCCCCAAGGCAGTTATATAGGGCCCCTGCTAGTAATTTGCTTGTTAAAGATATTGTTGAGTTTCCACCTGATTGCTCGTTCCTAATGTTTTCGAATGATATTAAAATCTATATATCGGGTACTGACTGCACATGTTTTAACCGTTTACATCTTCAGAAATTTTAACTGAGTGCTCTAAAAATAAGCTTTTCTTCAATATTCTGTCATAACCTTTACACTCTGTAAAACACCTTTCTTGTACACTTATTCTTTTGATAGTCTATTCACTCCCCGTTTGTCTGTAATCAAAGATTTAGGGGTGTTTCTATTTTAGATACTAAGTTATCTTTTAAAATCCATATCGAGTCCATTACAAATAGAGCATGGAGTATGTTAAGGCCGAGTTTTCTAACGTTTATGTTATTAAAACGATATTTGTATCATATGTGCAATCTGTTTTGGGATATGCATCTATTGTGTGGTACCCGTACTATATAGAATTGAAACAATACAAAAATGATTTCTTAGATATGCCTATTTGTGATATCAAAAGTTTGCCACCATATCCATCTAGGTTAAGATTGATTCGTTCGGAAGCACTAGAGAAAAGAAGAAATGTGACGTGAGTTATACATGTTCATAGGATTGTAGAAGAGAGAGAGTCTGGAGCCTTAATCAATAAGCCGCTTAAGCTATTATTATGTTTGGCTAACTGTCTCCAGTTGAGCACCTCGAAAAGGTTATAGTTATTTTTCAACCGAGAGCGCTATCTAATCTGAGGATTTTTTCCTGCATGGATTACAGGCAAATATTCTACTTTGATGGCTTTTCGCACTGGATTAAATAGCTTTTACTTTAACTCATTTCCTTAGAACCTGCCAAAATATTAAACGGGATCAAATATCTTAAGAAGTCTTTCAATCTCTCAAAACAATATCTGCTATCGCCTTTGACACAGTTCACGCTTCAGATATCAGGATATCTTAACCAAGAAGTTACATTTAATAGTTACATTCCGGCGGAAAAATGATATAATGCTCTTCATGTATTTAATGTTGGAAAACCTTAATTTTAAATATTTTTGAGGCAGACGTAAAAATGGGCATTCAAAGAATTTTTATAATAAGTCTCTCCAGGCTTTAGGGCTTTTCCAATTAGCGTCTACCTCCAGTTGTACACTTCAAGCTGATTGAGGCTTTGCGGGTTTGATGGTTGTTACAGCCATCTTAAACGCCCAATGCGCATGTCTATGTCACTCTAAGACTCGTAGAGTTCATCGTTGAATTGTCTGCTTTAGAACCCGTCAACGCATATGGGACTAAATATCTTGAGAAGAATTTTTCTCTCAAAACGACCAAGAATATCTTCATCCGCTTTGAAAACTCTGTGGAGCCACCATTTTCATGACCCCTCATGGACTTTTTCATATTGGGCTTAAGAAGCTTTAATAAGTAATTACAAAACGATTATTTGAAATCGACTCCGACTAATGATACAACACATGAGTTTTTTTTGGTTAGATTAGGTTAAAGTGGCTGTCGGCATAAGAGACGACACACTTAGACCAGTACCGGTCCTTCGTGATACTACAGGGATCTTGGATAAAGCTTCCCCCTACTCCTTGAACAAATTGCAGCTTCTGACGAAGTGAAGTAGACAGTTTATGTCAACGTTTGAGAGATCACATGTGCTTGTTTCATCTATAGCAGCCAGTCTTAGCTGTAATTTTAAAGTAGCGAATGGTATACCTATCTCTCCTTTGTTTGGTGAGAGAAGTGACTTGGTTCCTTATTTGGAAAATTCATCAGCCTTACAGTTCCCAGGAATGTCCCTGTGCCCCGGCACCCAGCAAAGGTGAATGATGAAAGAGACGATCTGCAGTCTAGGGCTACAATAGAGCTTGCAGAGACTGATTTTAATGATTTGACAGCCGCTTGACTGTCCGATAATATGCTGATATGAGTGCAACACATGAGTGTTCGGTTGTAAAAATTTGAACTAATTTTACAAAAGCTAGAAAGACGTTAAAGGGATCATCGTTAGAGTAATCAATTCTTTTTCTAATCTTTTTCGTTTTGCCTATAATCTCTTGCTATCTTATCCTGTGGACCAAAGAAAATCAATCGCATTTCAAGCTAATCATAGAAGCCCCCCCAAATGACAGTCGTCTTTAGCCACTTACCAAAAGAATAACAAGATTCATTCAGCTATTAATTACTAAACAAGTACCTCTTCCTCATATCTTTAATATTTGAGACGTTAATTTGGTTAGCAAAACACGCTAACGCGCTGCAATAACAAATAAAACGACCCATCGGATGTGCGTGTCTGGCGGAGGTTTCCCGAAAAAAAAAAACATTTTGTTAGGTGAAGGCCATAAATTCTTCAAGTACCGCTCAGTCAATATACGCGCAAAGGTGCTATGGTTAATTGTTTTCTCTTTTTGTCTAATTTTTTTTCCTTTTATTTTATATTTCTAGCTTGCTAGATAGGGTTGAATAAGTAATAAGATAGGTGTGGGTGGGGGAACGGTATCCTCCTCAAAGGATAAGGACTGTCGAAATAAATTCTTACTTGATAAAAGTTGATGGAATTTCCAATGCGGTTTGTGTATATTTATTTTTATCCCTCATGGACATGAATAGTTTGTGGCTGAATGACAATATTGCGTGAAGCCAACCAATGAAGCAGCCCATCTCTATGAAAGGTATATCTTTGGCTTGTAACACGACACGATATCAGTCTCTCAGTCTCTTTTTGGCTATATAAATTATTACCATGCTTGTTTCTGGTTTCTTGGGAGCAGGTAACTTTGTACGTATGTATGTACTTCCCAAGGTTATGGCTGTAGCAGTGACGATATAAAGGAGTTAAGTATCTAATCAGTCACATATCTACATGTGTTTAGATAAATTGTTAAATAGGCTGTAACTTTTATGGTAATTTATTTTGGTTTTAATATGTACACACATCTTCATGGATTCGGTGTGTGAGTAGTTGACTTGAAGAGGACTCTGGGAAAAATGAAAAGAAAGACTATACTACCCAAGTGTGGGGGGGACAGCAATTTTATGTGAAAGGTGAATGGCAATTGACAGGGTGACAAATTGATCTTTAATTTGTGTATAGAGAAGAAAAAAAAAAAAACCAGCGGGCCCATAAAAATGTTTGCGTAAGGACCGAAATGGGATTTGGGGTTATAAATTTCATGTGTCCTTATATTTAGATTAAAGGGACATGTGAATGGAGGGAGTTGAAAAGACGGCATTAAATTAAGAGATTCATTGCTTTAAGGTGCAAATTAGAATTGGGATCTGAAGGATTTTGTAGGTGTCCTTGTCCTAAGTGTCTTTCTTAATTTAAGGCGCAGCTCTATAAGTAAATATGGAGAAAAACCGTAGGGATCTACCATTTTTATAGCTTGATGTGTTTTTTTTTTCATTTATTCGTTCAGGCGTTTGTTCTTTTAACCTATTTAGTGTAAATGAGGAGGAAAGGGTTTAGATATTGAATTTCATGATACAAAACGTCCCGTGGTGGAAGTTGTTTGCTTTCGGTTTCCTTTGGAAGGGTTTCCATTGATACGAATGAGGTAGCTGAACCCATTGCAATGAAGAGCTATGTGGATTCTTACGCAATGACCAGTTTCTTCAAGAACAGAAGTTGGCTTCCAATTCAAATTCCAATATGACAGGTCCAAAGCATCAGGTTGGAAGTTATAGGACTATTAGTTATCCATCACCGAAGCTTTTCGACGCTATATTAAAAAAAAAGTTGTATTTTCTTGCACATTTCCCCAATGAAACAAGGATTTCTAGATCTTAACTCTTTTTCCAAATTTTTGTATCAATTCAATTGAACGGGTATGCAGGTCGTGGGTTTTATATAGATTTTGTAAAGGGCTTCGATAGAATTGACCGCTCAATTTCAATGCCAAAAGTTGGAAGTTCTCGGCTTTTACTCTAATGTTCTATGAGAGTTATCGTCTAACGTGTCATTAATTTTTCTGCTATTTTTATCGGGTATTCCACAGGTCAGCCATTTTGGTCCGTTATTGTTTTATTGAACGCCAACTAAATAACTACCTATATCTCTAGCTAGTGCTGACAACAATGTAAAATTAAGTCCTGATTTTGTGTTCAAATACCTTGTAGCTACTTTTGACAAGCACTTTAATTGCACAATCATTTCATTTCAATCCCAAATCCAATTCGTGTTCTCTTTTGGCTAACATTTTAATAATGAACTCGTGTTGGATCGAGATTAAAATACTGCAGCATTTTATCTAGAAACCATTCTCTGGTAGTTATTCATTTCAAACGAAACTTTTCCAAAAAATGTTTCACCCGCCTTACGACTTCAAAAAATGTCTGTAACTTTACTTTTTAAAATTCTGTCAAATTCTCATAGAAAATGCTCAATATACGAAAATGCAAAGGAACGCTTTTATTGTAAATTGTAGAGCACGAGACTTGCATCTTTAGGAGGACTTGCAAAAAGGCTCCTTAACTCGCACCTTAGCTAATCTGCGCCTTAGCACACATCCTATCCGAGATGTTCACGTCGACAAAGCTCTGTCCACTGGTGTTGCCCTCTGGACTGGTGTAGCACCTTAGTAAGGTTCAACACAGAGCCAGGCATATTAGGATCCCTAGAGATATCCTGCGTCATACCGTCAGCAGCGATGCACTGAGTAGCAACCTTACTTATGCTGAGTTTGTTGAGTAAGTCGGACACAATGAGCCAAAATATTCGCTTGTGGGTGCAATGAATCTTGAGGCCTCTAGAATCCGAGCTCCTGCCGTAGTTGAAGAGATCAGGGATGGATTTCTGCAATTTTTCTCACTCATCGCTTGTGCTTGAATTAGTATGACTACATGAATGCAGCATCGTTCGTGTTTGGTGATAAATAGTTTGTGAAGGATCAGGAAATTAGAGTTGTATACATTACCTACATGTGTTGTACAAATAATTGCGGAATCACTGCAGTTCTCTGATCCGTGCACATGACTCTTTGTGCTAAAGAGAAGTAACTTTCCCTTGCAAGGATCCCTGCATTTGAAAATTTCACTTAAAATTGGACTAACAATAACTATCGTAATTTCAAATGTGAAGTGTTTTAGGGGAACATTCGATATTTAAATAAATCTCTTGCTGTTTCATATTGCTTATTTATTATTATAATAAATTTATCAAGTTTCTCGCTTGAGGGAAAGTTATTTACTCTCTCGTTGCCTCTCATTTTTACTATATTTATGAGTTGTGAAACAGCTTTACGTAGTTTTTAGTAACTTTGAGTAGCTTGAAGTTACTTGAAAAAGTTAGATTTATTTATTTATTTATTTATTTTATTTTGCAATAGTCTTACACATTAAGATACAAAAATCTTATAAACTAGCGTAAGCTTTAATTGGATTTTGAGTGGAAAAGATTTACAATAAATATTATTTTAATATTTCAATTAAGATTCTAAATATTTAATTGTCAATTAATTCATTGGAAAAAAAGGAACTAAGAAAGAGAGAAAAAAAAAAAAATAAAACAATTGATTAAAAGCTAATTTTAAAAATTAACATAAACGGAAACAATTAACTATATCAAGTTATCATCATCGAAGTGTTTCTAAATACTGCCTGAGCTTCGCCTTGAACAGAGTCGTACAACTTATCAATCGGACGGAAATGGGGAGGGAATTCCACAATCGGACAGCATGCACAAAGAATTGACGGTTAGACACTAAGTATTTATAACGGATTGGTACTAGGTTACACGATCTAATGGGGCGCGGTCGAAAAATCCTATTATAAAGGTACGATGGTTGATGGGTTTGCATTATATTATGAAGCAATATTAATGTTCTAAACTTATAATGGTTGTCGAGCGTTAGGCCACTTATTTTCTTAGAGAAATGTGAGATGTGGTCAAATTTTCTCAATCCGTAGACATAGCGCGCTACACAATTATAAGCAAGGTTTAATTTTCTTCTGTGTTCATAGTCACAATTGCTGAATATTTCACAACCGTATAGCATTATGGGTATAATTAAAGATCTAGCAAGAAGTATTCTCGTTTTGAGAGGTGTAAAGTTTTGACTAGCCCATAGCATGCGAAGGCTGCCATAAACCCTTCCAATGGTCAATCTGATGTGATTATTCCAGGAGAGCGTCTTGTTGAAAGTTATGCCAAGATTTTTTGCTGAATCAACGAATTGGATTGGTAAGTCTTCTAGAGATAACTTTGGAAAGTAAGACGTGTCAATAGACCTTCTTGAAATAACCAGACATTATGACTTAGAAGGATTTAGGCAGAGGCCATTCGATCGCGACCAGCATAAAATACGATTAAGATCTTCATTTACTTCATACGCTGCATTCTCTAAAAGACACAAAGGAAAGCTTTTTCGTAACTGAACGTCATCAGCATACATGTCAACCAAAGAGCTTGAGGTACACGAGGGGAGGTCGTTTATGTACATTGTAAAAAATAGGGGACCCAAAATTGATCCTTGAGGAACGCCTCTGCTTAAAGGCAGAAATGAGGATACACAATTGTTTGATTCAACTGCTTGGTATCTGTCGTTCAAGTAAGATGAAACGAGACTCAGTGAAGAAGTTAAAAAATTGAACTCTCTCTTAAGCTTCCTAATTAAAATACTGTGGTTCACAGTGCCAAATGCCTTTGAGAAATCTAATAAAATAAGAAATGTAACTTTGTCATCATCTAGAGCTTGCCTTATGTCTTCAACAACATTAATTAATGATGTTCTACAGCTATGCTTTGGACGAAACCCAGACTGATTTCTACAGAGCATATTGTTATTTTTTAAATGTGTTTGGATTTGGGAGTTTAAAATTTTTTCCACCACCTTCGAAAAGAACGGTAAAATAGCAATCGGCCGACATTCATTTTGATTTTTGGGGACAGGTATGATTTTCGCACTCTTCCAGGAAGTAGAAAATACTCCAGTCATCAAGATAGTGTTAAAAAGGTGCGTAATAGATTTGAGAATGTAAAAGAGAATAGCTTTAGCAAAATCCAACCGAATTAGATTTAATGGAAATGAAACTTTGTACAACATCTGCTTCATCAACAGTAGTAAAACTAAAATCAGTTGGAAGAATAACACTACAAAAATCATTTTGAGGAGTTTCACACAACAGAGATTCACTAACGGCAGGAACAGGAAGAGAGGTAAAAGTTACATTTAGTTCATTTGGATCGAGGTTGTTACAACAGGCATTAATCTGTTTACCTATTCCAATGCTCTTAATGTTTTTCCAAAGTCTATGCTTGGCTTGGGAAGGATCAAGTTGTGGAGCATAAAGGCATCTTTTAGCTTCACGTATTTCAAAAGTCACCTTATTTCTCAGATACCTACACGCATCATGAAGTACATCTAGGCGAAAACGTTTCCAACGCTTGTAGGCCTGGTCACGCTCTCGAATTAAGCGTTTTATTTTATTAGTGAACCAAGGACGATTTCTCGCGTCGGATTTAGTTTTAAGAGGAACGTGATTGTTATAAAGATTACGGATGTTATCCTCAATAAACGCTAATTGTTCATCTACTGAATGCAATGCATAGACGCGAAACCACTCGATAGAACTAAGATCTCTTTCCAACAGACTATAGTTGATATTCTTAAAATCACGAAAATTAAAAGAGTTCTTTAAAATGGTGGGTTCACATTCAAGAGTTAAGTGTATGAGATCGTGCCGAGAAAAACAGGAAGCGGAGAGTTGACTAAAATGGAGAGCTTTATAAACATGGCTCACGAAAAATACATCAAGAAGGGTGCTGTTATGCTTAGTGAAGTGAGTAGGTAATGATGTATTTACAGGGAAAAGACTTAGAGTTTCCATACTATCCACCAGAGACGAATCTTCAAGTAAATCGCAATTGAAGTCGCCAACTACTACAATAAGAGGAGATATAAATGATAACTCATCTAAAATATTCATAAGTGGCGATGTATCAATATACTTGTTAGGTCTATATACTGATCCTAGTAGAATTTTTTTTTTGCAGGTGATTAATACAAAAACGTAATCAATTTCACAACCCAGCGGAGCCTTGCGTACTAGGCTACACTGCAAGTGATTGCGCACAAAGATCGCTGCATCTCCCCCAACACGTCCCACCCTATCACACCGGAAAGGTTTATGGAAACCATTCAAAGAACAACATTTATCACTTAAGAAATTTAAGATCAGTATTTACAGTCATTAGAGTTGATTTGGTACAAATGCATACGAATTGAACAAACATAAGAGATATTGAAGCTTGTTTACGGGTAGACCTGTGAAATTCGAGAATGTAATAAATTCGTTAATAGCTACTTTTCTCTTAAACATAATTGATGAGTCGAAAAATTGTTTCCCCAATGCTCTGCCTGTGCATGTGGCAATAGCCGGATAGGCGATATTAGAATTCCGATTCGGTGTTATTCTGGATATATGGTTTCACCTTTTATTTTGAAGGTCGTTTGTTTTACCTTGCTGTAGTTTGGCCACAAGAAATGGCACAACATTTGGCCTTGACTGCCTCGAGCGGAATTTTAAGTGACTGACAAGCTCATCGGCATTATAATCAATGTTACTACGGTCTTGTTCTATATAGATTTTATTTTTGGAATTCGACTTAATAATACTTGATGCCAGTTTCACTGTTTTTCGTGCAATTGGATTTGGAATCCGGTCTCACGAATAGCAAGTAGTTCCGCCTGTACTAGCTATAGGTTGCCGAAAGTCTGTATGTCTTGAGGAGAATTAACCGTTGAGAAAATAATGTTGTCCGTTGAATAACGAGCGACTGCGACAGTAACGATGCAAACATTCCATACACAAAAATCACCTTGTTGTCTGTCTAAACTGATTGTTTTGCTCTCGCTAAGAGCCACAGTAATGGTAAAATATCACTAACTTTAGGTATACCCTTGCTTTGGCTATGATTTAAGTACTATGCATAGATAGGTAGGTAGGTATAGTGGCCTCCAGAGTGGCCCCCAGAGTCAGTAATACAGAATCAGCGCTTAAGCTCAGGGGGAATGTCAAGCTGACTCAGTTAATTAACTTTTACCACCTATTTTCCGCCTTCGAGGTAAAGTGCGGGAAGATATTTCTCATTACAAAGTCCATATATACTTCGATAAACTTCCTTCCACGTCTAGCCAGTTCGTCTGTCCTCTCATTGCCCTCTATGTTCCGATGGTCCGGGACCCAGAGGAGATTAATATTGAATCGATCACTGTCTCAAGCCCTGCAGTCCTCAACTAACCTTGACATAGTGGTGGTTGAATAAAGAGCTCTAATCGCACCTTGACTGTCTACAAAGATGGCAATGTTTTGTTTTGATATGGATTTGGTCATAAGTTGTATACCTGCTTTCCTAATTTGCCAGTACCTCCGCGTGCAAGATACTGGACAAATTGGGGAGGCAAACAGAATTAGATATGTTAAGTTCCGCAGAAAATACGCCTGCAACCACTTCGCAGTCACTTTTGAACCATCCGTGAAGATGGATACTTCGAACGGCATCTAGTTCCCATTCTCTCCGTGATAAGAATCTCGTATTAATATTTTTTTGGAAGTTGATTTTAATTCTAATGTGTCCTTTATGTCGAACCAACATCCAAATTCTTTCAATCTCTTTGCACTACTTCACGCTATGGTTTTGATATGCAGGTCTAGGGGTGGGCTTGTAGTACATATTAAGAGCTTCGGTCGGACTTGATGGAAGCGCACCTGTGGTTATTATTCCAGCCGTTGGACCCTACTTAATTTCATGATGCTGTAAGCTTTGCCAAGGGCGTGCATCACCATTCTAGTGACTCATAGTAAGCTATTGACATCCAGATAACCATTTTACGTTTAAGTCCCCACTTTTTGCCAAAGGTTTTGCCACATGCGTAGGAAGCAATACTAGTTTTTTTGACTTTGATATTCAACTTCCAGTTCAGTTTAGGGTCTAGCGTGATACCAAAGTATTTGGCACTGCAGGATAGGGTTAGTTGACGAAGTCTGAAGGTTGGTACATTGGTTTTGGTGGTGAAAAGCATCAGTTCAGGCCACGAAGCCACCAAGCCTCGATATACTCCCAAGCTCAAATTCGTCATTATCGATCATTAAAAAACTTGCAAAATGTTGATCAATTTCTTCTTCGGTTAAAGCTAAAGATTGCTTCACTATGCACGTTTTTAAAAGCCCCTTTTATGTCTAAAAAGGTCGTGCTTAGCATTTAAACTGTTTTTAAGACATCTGAGGTAAGATTTTGTAGTTGAGCAGAGGAAATCTTTTGCATCTGTGAAAAATTCAAGGGCTTATTTGGAACACTTTCCGAAGATAATTTTTAGGCGCAAAAAGCTAATAAATTGGACAAGTAGAAAAAAAACAACTCGAACACGCACAGTATTTCCGTCGCAAAGCATGAGTATTCAGCCGATGGTCGTTTATATAGCCATAAGGGACATTTTGTGGGAAAACAAAAACAATCCCAGGTGAACCTTAGAATCGGCTACAATCGGCCATCGTCAAGCACTAATCTAGGGCTTACATCAATCAGAACCTTTTCTTTCATAACAACGTTTCAGCCAAAGGGTTTCGGTTGCTCATTAAAATGCCCTCCTTGTCAGTAGTACCCCGTTAAGCTTAATTAAACCCCATTTGTTGTTCAATATAATCCCATTTTGGTGGAAAATTTAACCAATAATTCCCTTTTCACAACCAATTAATTGGCCTCCATATACAAGACAATGTGTATTCACTACCCGTCTGCAAAGCATATCTTACGGGATTAAATTGACATTAAAATTATAAAATAAGTCACATCTGTGCCCTCGAGAGGACTTGTTGTTGCTGTTGTTTTACAAAAAAAAAAAAAAAAAAAAGAAATCCACTACCGCACTGCCACAGTCACCAAAGGACAACTTTTTGAAGAGATTCTTTCTCCTTGCGTAGTCATTAGCCACAACAACCAGTAAACCACCAGCCACCATCAGCCCCCAATCACCTTTAAAACCAAAATAAATTATAAGCATCAATCATTTTCTCTTTACAAGGAACACTTGACAAAAAACAAAATGCAAAACATCCCTAAAGCTAAAAACAGACAAAAATACGTTTTATATATTTTTTTTTCTCCGGGTAAATCCTTTGATCAAATTGCGCGCTAAGTCCAACGCACAATAGCGCTGGGACAAAGGCAGGACATAGGTACGATGAACAGACAAAAAAAAATCCATCCCCAATTCATCCACTCATAACAATTTCCTATTTCCCCCGGACATAACGACAAGCGGCGGACGGACGGACGGCCGGACTATCCACCCAAACCATACCACATTTTCACCACCCCCTCAAGGGTAGTTCCAAAAAAAAAATAAAAAAAATGTCTGAGCGCTGTCATAAAATAATTTATGCGCAAAACAGTCAACCATGGAGTGGATCTACCAATTTTGTTTTCTTCTCTTGTTCCGTGTTCGTCTCTGGCCCGGCTTAAGACGACAAAAGGTGCCGGAAGTTGCCGAAGATACTCGTTGCATAGTCGTTGACTGGGATTCTATTATATCGTTATTATGCCCGGAAATTTGCTTGAGAAGAGACTCTCTTCTTCTCTAAAGGGGTTTCGAAACTTTGTACCGTTTTCTTTGGGTTTTTTTGTTTTCGTATTTTTTTTTTTTGTTTTTGATGGTTTCAAGGAATTGATTGGCTAATTATAGGGTATACGCGGTATACTAGCGGTTTTGGCTGTGTGTTAACCTTTAAGCAATTTTTGGAATGCAAATAAATTTGGTATTTTAGTTGAAGGGAAAGTTTTTGTGTTTTTTTTTTTTTTTTCTTGTACCATTCTGAGAGTGTATCAGACCATAACTCTTCGCGTTGAAGGATCAGGCCCGTAAGCGGAGTAAAATAAAAAAAAATCGGAATGAACGAAGTAGATGGAGGAAGAAAAAAAAAATTGAGCGATGGAATTGTGCCAAAAGCGTTTTATACCGCAGACAAGTTCACAAAGTTGATGGAATATTTAAAGTTGTTTTTTTTTTTTTGGTGCCGGGATTGATGATAAACTTATTTCGGTTTTTTTTTGTTGACTTTCTGACGAATTGAGAGTATTATTCTTCAATAAGAGTGTGCAGGGGTGAGTTTAACATAACCTTGTATCAATCTGCAGTATAAAGTTTGAAGGTAAATGTTTACCCGCTTGAAACGAGATGAAATTAAATAACAGACTGACCTCGTTGTTTTTTTTTTTTTGACGACTTTTTTGACTTCACTTGACCTGCATTGAATGTAATAGAGGGATGCTTCATTCATTAGAATAAGCTATGAGCTGTAAGGAAATGAGAACCCAGTGGTTCGCAGATAGTTTTTAAAAAAAAGATCTCCCATAAGCTTGATAGTAGTACAAACTAAAGAAAACGGCGAGTGAATAGCAAATGTCTTCCCAATCCAAGATTAGCACTTCTAAAATCAAAGGGTTCAATGCGATTTAAGAAACCTCGTCTTAGCTGAAAAGAAAAGTAATACCCGCTGGAGATATGCGAGTCTTCTCTGACAGCCAAGCGCCCTTAAAATAACTAGACTCTGTTTCTCTAAACTCTATAGTGGCCTTAGAATTCCGATCCTCACTTAAAAAGATATCACTTTTGCTAGGTACCGAGGCTTAGAGATTTTCTAGGGAAAGCATTGAACTACAATGCTTGATATTTCACCCTATAAATGTTCTTTAGGCATTCCTATTGCTACATGCAAACTAAAACTCAAATTGGAAGCTATTGAGAAAGCCAACCTTAGGTGGACAAGTGGCACAACTTGTCTAGCGGATCTGAAACGCACTAAGTGTTTGGTTTCTCTAAAATGACTACACGTCGGCTGCACAATAGGTGTCATCCCTGGACACTGTCTTATAGGCAGGCATGCAACTAGGCTTGGCATGTACTCAAATGACTTTTGCAGGACACAATTCTGCATCTTCCTTGCACTAGTCCTAATGTCGCACAAAAACGTAAGGCCCACCTAGGTTCCTTCTTCCATGGCAATCTTGAAGATCTGTAAACTACTAAGGGGCTAAAGATCTCTTTCCCTATATCCAGAACTGCAAATGATTTAACGAGAAGATTAGCAAGCTTAGATCTACGGCCTCACGACCGCTAACCTAACCGCAACTATGACAATAAGTGTTTAAGTTTATGCCAACTTTGTCTGCGTAGGATACTACCCTTTTTAATTATCCTTTTGCCACACAAAAATTCTTCTTCTTAATAATATTTGATTAAAATATTCACATGCTAACTATATTTCAGCAAAATTTTTTGCATTTTTCTTGTACGAAATATTAAAAAAAAAAAGCCATAAATACTCAAAACATTCTTTTTATTTGAAGCATGAAAATATGCCAAAGAAATGTCATTATATCAAATATTTTGTGTGCAATCAAATTTTAAAGGCACGTGTGCAACTACAAGGGTACCTTATTCTGGGAACCGAAAACTACTCAGTCTCTCTCTGCACATGGTTGGGTTCATTGGGAAACAACTTTTGTTGCCTGGCAACAACCTGACAGACTGATAGACAAAGCTCCTTATGCTCGAAATTGTGAATTTCCTTTTCAACTAGTGAGCTGGTTGGGGGTGTGGCAAAGTGTAGGAGCAGTAGGGACATCACATCACATCCTTTATCAAATTGATTTTCGGGAGAATTTTAATGAAATCGCTTTCTCTGAAGAACACACTGGAGACACATATGACATTCAATCCAAGCAAATATTTGACATGGAAATTATTGATTGAGGACAGACTTATGGTTTTGAAGGATATGTCACCTGGGTTGGTCTATTGTTAGCAAATTTATTGTTTTTCTGTGTGTTTTTGAGAGAGGGGGGCTTTCGTGCGTTGTTAAACAAGTTAGCCGAAGTCATTCATTTCTGAGGTAGAAATTCGAAGTTAAACAACTGCTACTGCTGCTTCAACTGTGCTTTACAACGCATAAAACAGCCTTGTCTGCCGACTTGCTGTATGTCCCTTTCTTGCTATTTTTACAGCCTGTATAACCCTGTTTTGAAAGATCTTGAAAGAGTTTAAGATAATGTAAACAGCCAAGGTCCTTAAGCTCTCTGTTTTACAAGTTAAGGCATAAATTTGATACCGGAGATTGCTTGCTCTAATGCCATGGCATTGGCCCCATTAGGGCTGAGACCAATATGTCCGCCTGAAAGATACTGAAGACAGTGAAGAGTGTCTGCCTGAGACAGGGCAGCCTTGCATTTTCTGCAATCCCGGGAACGCTGCTTCCAGTTTGATAAACATCCGCGATGGCGTGGTCTTAAAAGCGGTCTTCCTTATTGTCTCAAACTTGAGACTGCGATGCGAAGATCCTTTCGGCTGGAGCACCGTTGTCCATTCGCTCGGTAAGGCCGAAGTGTATTGCCTATGCAGATTCGTCCACACATCCAGTACAGCTCAAGGAACTCGCGGTTGCACTTTACTCGAAGAATCCCAATACTAACTCACCATCCATTCTTATTGTCCAGCACTCGTCTCCGTACGTCAGACCGTAACTACCGCGAAGTTACTGCTATCAACATTCACAGAGTACATTTGATTGGATTTTTGCACAGTCAGTCATCGGGTATTATTTCTTGGACCCGTGGTTGACTGATGAATTGGTACATGCCCATATGCGCCCACATGCCGTCAGAATCCATTTAGTTCCAAATCCTGCGTCCATATTTCAGATGTCTATTTAAATGAATCGACTGATATGCCATATATCAACATTTGGCATTATTTCACTTTGGTAAAGTAAAACAAAACAAAATATGGCTTTATTTCTCTTTACGAAAGTATGATACTGCACTTAAATGAAAGAAAAACATGGTTGCACCTTAGTAATGTCAACCTTTATATTACATAAGTTGGTGATAATCGGCAGATTGGATAGTGCTAGCGATTTAATATTCCCGTTTGAGTTTTGTGAGAGCCGAGTCGGCCTTATTTCACTTTGAATTTAAAAATACCTTCAGATAAAGATTCCTTAATTTTCATAGATCTATCAGTTTGGACCGAAGTTTTCAGCTTTGAATTATCTGAATGCATATGTGTGTAGTGGTTTCGCCGTAGATTTGGAGTAGGCGCAAGGTTTGCTGTATACAGATTTTGCCAAATAATCTTTTCGTATACCCATCCCTGCACCTAAAAGCATGCGATTACATCTTATTGTGCTAATTCAAAAGGTTTTATAGTCGGCGCATATGACTTCGCGAGTGCGCTGAGTACGCGTGAAATTTCGTATTTCATCTTCCAGTGTAGTAACACATAGATCTCTGTGAATATCGCCGTTTCTGATATACCGCGTCGCATTTAGGATTTTTCTTAGAACTAAATTTTGGAAAGTCTGTAAAATGTTAATATTTCTTACTTTGGTACAACCCCAAAGTTGTATACCATACGATGGCCGTATCATCTGCGAATATCGCTACGAAAGTATCATCTTATTGCGGTATATCACGAGCGTATAAAAGAAATAAAATCGGGCCAAGAACGCTTCCTTGTAGAACTCCCATGCAATTTCTTTGCAATCGGAATACTCATTCCCGTGTCTAACACGAAAGAGTCTGTCCGCTAAATAAGAGCTTAGGATCGCATATAATTGTTTTGGGAGATTTTTTTTGAGTTTATATTTTAATCCCGTACGCCATACCTTATCGAAAGCCTGGGAGACATCAAGAAAACACTAGACAAATTTTTTTTCCCCCTCTAGTGCTTTTTCTATTCCGTTGGTTATTCTATATAACTGGGCAATGGTAGAGTGTTTCGTTCTAGATCCGAATTGGTAAGCCGCTTCAATATAAGTTTTTCGAATATCTTTGACATTATTGTTAGAATCAATATTGGTCGATAAGATTTTTTGTCATTGGGAGGTTTTTCTGGCTTAGGAACCATTAAAACTTTAGCTATCTTCCATTGTCGGGGAACGTATAACCTATCGAAGCATTTATAAAATACAAACTTACTTAGTGCTTTTCTGTGCAACTCTTTAAGAACCCGTCCTCTAATAAGATCATATCAAGGAGCCTTGTTTACTATAAGCTTTGGTATTTTATGACAGAGTTCGACTAGCGATACTTGTCTTATTTGATAAGTGTCTTATACCGTGGTTGGAATAGCATCTTAAACCAACGCTTTTCATAGCTTTCCAAAGCGAATAGTTGGAAGTTCTATTTGCCGTTAGGCTTTCGAAATACGTAGGGATTTTACGATATTTAAAAATGTTTTATCCTGCCATGTTGCTGTCAGTATTTACGCGCTCTTTGTTTTTCCTTTACTTAATCAGTAATTTCGCGAGGAAATAAAATTCACTATTTGGGGTTACTCTCATTTTAAAAGGAGTATTGTTCCACGTTGAACTTTTTAGGGCTTCGATGAATTGATTCGCTTCGTTGTTGAGTTCGTGTGGTGTTCGTTGAGATACCTTTAGATCGATTTTTTAGATATTGAGTCCTCTCTAGAGGAATCCCAATAACCTGTTTTGCTAGTCAGTCAATTAATTCACACATTTTAGAGGAGTTTCAAAGCTTATTATTACGTAGGCCTTCCCCATACTAAGCAAAAGAAGACTAACTATTCTATATTCTATTTTACCCAAAATGATGTACCTCAAAGCTATCCTGTATATTGCTATGCATCCTTGTCTTTTGAATTAAACGAAAAAGTCCCAATAAATTTAAAAGATCCAGTAAAGTAAATTTCGCTGCACTCTAACCTTCTACAAAATTGGTAAAAAAAAAGGTCCCTCTCCACACGAAGACAGATATCATTATAAATCCACTTCATCGATACCGCTCGGATCAGCAAAATAACATCAAACGAAAAATAGGTTATCCAGTTCGTCACCCATACATGTACCTGTCCCACACTTTCGCCATCCGCCACCCACCGACAAACGAATTACTTTGATTTGTACCCCATTGTCGCGAGTTACCAATAAATGCTCATCGTTGGTCGTTTCTAAGCGCTGCACCCACACATGATACATCCAACATTCAGCAGTAAAGTAATTCAGGACCCTCCATTGCAGTGCGACATTTCCCCATCGATGTCTGGTCTCATCCTTCAATTTCACACGCCGAATTGAATCCCTCACGGACTAGTCGTTCATCAGGACTCACAGAAAGGAAGCGCACAAAAAATAACACTCTCTCTCTGTCTTACTCTTTTATTTCTCGCAAGGACCGATGGGAATAAATCGAAAACATTTCAACTCTGAATGTGTTCGCCGTCGTTGTCGTATCTATGTTCATAGCTTTCTATCTATGGTTTGTCATGCATAGATTTTCGCTCCAGCAAGAACGCGCGAGAAATGAAAACAAATTTGACGAAAATTGAAAAAGGAAATGAAGTATTGACGTTTAGGCGGGCCAAAAGGATGCTGCCAAAAAAAAAAAAACCAAACACAGCACTTTCGCCTGTTTCTTCTGATAGGAGAAATTGAATTTCCAATCGCTCCTTCACAGCACTAGAAGCAGACATAAATCTCAACGTCATCGTCCAAATGGCGATAAAGGATTTCTCATATGTGCACTCGCACGTGCGGTAGTGGTGATGGTGATGGTGGTGGTGGTGGTGGTGGCTTGAGTGACATGTACCACTTGTGAAATGTAGGCCTACATACTGTCAATGGCATAAATCACTGGATTCACGCGACTTATACCACGCGCGTTGACATTCCACTCACACACACACAGGACACCACCATAGTGCCAGTGTGCACCATATGTGTTGACACTTCTCTCACTGTAGATCATCATCATCATCACAGACGCATTTGATGCATATGACAACGTGTCGAACAAGTTAAATCACCAGAATCAGCAACAACAACAACAACGGCAACGACAAAAGCATAACATGACTCTTTTTCTGTATCTATGTTCCGGACAAAAGTTATCAATGTTATTGATTTTAAGTACTTTCGAGGGACCGACCAACGAGTAAGCGACGACGACTATGAGTACCATATGTATGTGGAGGATATAACAATTGCAAAAAGGTTCACCAACTAATACAAGCCCGTTTGCTTTGAACGGCTCTTCACTAAATATTTGATCAAGATAATCGCCATAAAAAGGATAAAAGGCGAAAAGCTTTTCATTGGATTAAGAAGAAACACATTTTTTTTTGTAGAACACTCTCCCCTCCTCGTCGCCTAACCTAGGTAAATGTATGAGATTGTCGGTTTGGTTTGGTTCGATGTGATTTTCTATTTGTTTTTGCGGAACGATGCGATGCGATGGTTAACGTAAAACTATTCAAGGGGGGGAGGCGAATTGTGTGAATGAAATGAAAACTTAAAACAGAAACAAAGGTAAAACGTGCAAAAAGGTTTTCGCAATCAACACAAAGAAGGTACCTTTACACTCGGGCAGGACTGATCCTGACTGGCAAGGGAGACGAGAACTCGGTTTAGTACCAAAGTTGACCCTTTTAAGAATATTAAATTGTTTCAAGGGATTTCGAGTAGTTTCGAATGGATATCTGTGTTGGCATTTTCCTAATTTGTTAGAACGTGCGGGTTCGGCACAGATTTTTAAAAGCATCACATTTACACTTCGACCATATGTAATCAATATGAAAGTGTATATTAGTCAGAGGGGGGTAGGTAACGGTGTGAATAAAAATCGGTGTCAATTTCTGCAACATTAATTTATTTAAAACGAAACGGAATTCCTTTGGACGTTTGGTAGATTTTAAAGTTTTTTTTTCTAATCGAATGAAAACAGATCGCTTTTAAAGACTTGCAAATGAGACAAAGATTCGCAAGGATTGATTAATATAAGACTTAAGTCATTTACATTTTAGATGTATTTCGCCAAAATTTTAACACTTCGAACCAGAATTAGCTTCGATAAGCCAGTCTTAACGTCTACAAATATTTTGTTAAGCTTCCAAGAACAACAATATAATACGGGAAGCCCTGACTTTAGTGATTTTGTTACAGAAGTCCTATGAAAGCTTCCAAAATAAAAGTGAACTAATAAGATGCACATTATAACACAAAATCTACGATTTGTATATGGCCGGGGTAGAATTTGTTTTGAAAAGAAAATCGTCGGAATTTTTTTTTTTTGTCGGACGTTGCTACTATCCGATGGCGCGCTCATACACAACTACAGGTCCATTGTACTACCATTCAGACACCTTACATTAATGTACTTAGTTTTCCCGTCTTTCGAAGAAAAATGACAAGGAGCTTCAGTGATAAAGAGCTTAGATGTTCGGCACTCACCACGTCAGCCGCGAAGATCCGCCACCTGATGCGAGCGAGCATAGGCCGGACAACTGCAGAGAAAGTGTTCTGCTGTGTCATCCTCCTCACCGCAAGCAGGACAGGTAGTGGTGTCGCTTAAGCCCAACACATTTAAGTGTTTAGCAAAAGCTTGGTGGCCCGAAAGAACGCCTTCAACCAGCCTACAGTCGATTCTCCTCAGAGATAGAAGAAAAGATGCTGACCTTTTGCAAATGTCCGGGCGCAGTAGTTTGGTTTGTCTACATCCACCACAATCGCGCCACCGAATCTTGTGTTCACGAGAAACCCAAGAATCGATAGACGACATGACTAAAGATGCAGGCAGACCCAACACAGGTTCGGGTCCTGAGAAAACTTCTTCTGAACCTTGCCTAGCAAGCTCATCCTAGATCTCATTTCCCTGGATGCCAGTGTGACCTGGTACCCAGAAAAGATGCACTGTGTTCAGTCTTCCGACCAAATTCAGAGAAAGCTTGAGTTCTAGCACTAACTTGGACGAGGTAGGAGGGGTTAGAAGCGCTTTTAATGCAGCTTGGCTAGCACTGCAGATGCAAATGCCTCTAGGCCTCCACCTGTTGTTCACAATATAGCGCATAGCCATTAGGATGGCAAAAATCCTTGAGAGGGAGGTGGAGCATTGCAGACAGAACTGGAGATTGACAAGTTTATTTTTAATCAACACCTTCCATTGTATCAATACTAAACTCAATGCATTGACAATAAGTAATTGACTGCCTTCCTATTCGCTTAGGTCTAAGACGATAGAATAAGCAGCCAATCATTAGTACAAAAGTTTCCACATATATATATATATATATATATAGGGTATTTTGTTAGAGATATATAACTTTTAAATGGAATTAAACAAAGATGTTTTTTTAAACTGACGTGACATTTACTTTATTCTGGCATTATAATTTAAATCTTTTTTCTGGTATATGACTGCATCCGCTGGCTCGAACGCAGTCTAATGTGGAGGTCCAACATTTGTGGCCGAATATATCTAATAACGCGGCGAATGTTTTCCTCGAAGTGGTCAATCATTTCGGGCTTATAAGTATAGACTTGCGACTTCACGAATCCTCACAAAAAATAGTCAAGCGCCGTTTAATCGCGCGTTCTTGGGGACCAATTCACGGGTCCGTTACGTGAAATATATCAATTCTGTAACCGCGTAATCTCTCGAAAGGAAGGTTGAATACGACCGACGATGGTTTCGGAGAACTGTCACTGCCACCGTGCAAACCAGCGACCGCACCCTTTCGTAGTTCAAAGTTGACTAACTCAATTATTATTCACCATTCAAACACACGATCGCTGGGCACTCTCTCTTCTTTTAAGAGGGTAGTTTCTCTTACTTACATGTTAAGGACTAAGGCAAGGGATCGTTTTTATTCCTCGTGCAATGTCGCTCAACAATTGTGGCACAAGGCGAGTGACATTTTGCGCCGTCTTCTTAAAAACACAGCCCCTGCACATCATGGTTGTTTAATTGATGAACGAAAAAGTCAGTAATCATGGCTCTGTAGCGGTCACTATTAACTGTAACGTTCTGGCCAGCATCGTTTTCAAAGAAGAACGGACCAGTTATTTCACCAACACATAAAGCACACCAACCAGTCAGTTTTTGTTGTATCTCGACATACACTTGAGGATTATTGTCATTCCAAATACCGCAGTTTTGTTTATTAATGTATCCCTTCAACCAAAAACGTATTTTGAACAGAACTATGACTTCCAAAATAAATTTGCACAATTTGGAAGCGTTGTTCAGGTGTCAGTCTATTCATGTTGAAATGCCAAACCAAACTATACCTAAATCACTTAACAGCTGACAAAATGGCCGCCAGTTAAAATAGTGTTACCAACTTAAAGTTGTATACCTCTAAAAAAAAACCTGCTTGGAAGTGCAACAACTAAAAAATCACTTCTTCTAAACTGGTCAACGTAACGCATATCTCTTAGCCGTTTTAATAATGAATTGTCGACGAATTTAAAGATCTCTAGAGAAGGTAACAAATCCAATCTATAATGACAAAAAGAAGAAAGCCCCATGAGAATAATTGTCCCCGTTATTCTTATCAGCGCTGTATCTGAATATAATGGAAAATCCAGATTTATCATTCAGCTTTCTAAGACCGAATACATTTCCCTTGCACAAAAAAAGGGAAAATGACTACAATGATCCGACAAAATATAAACACCCATTAAATAAGTATGAATAAGCACCTTTAAAAACAATTTTCTGAAGCTAAACGCACACTCAGTTCCGTTTCTATCTCTAGATAAATATAAGTCTACATATATCACCAATGGTTCATTAACGCCGTATTTAGTCCTGTACGTGTTCTGAAAGAGAAAATGTCTAGTTCTTGATGATCTACCTAGATAGATACAATTGAAGCAAGAGTTTGACATTTGATGTGATAGCACAGTACAGTATATCTCTCACAAACATTGCATCTCGAATAACACGCTTCAACTTGAATGATTTTATTCCAAGCAATGGATATCTAGCTGAATACCCTGGATGCAAATTCCATTTCATTTTCGAAAAAAACGTCTTGTAAAACGTCTTTGTATCCTCTTTTTTGTCAAGGCTGTGGACTTTATATAGCGCGTTACAAATTGTGGCGTCTGCATACTCAAGAAGCGATCTTACTAAGGAAACGAATAAAGGTGAGCGAGCATAGAGGTCTCTAAATTTCTTACAATTTCAATTGAATAATTCGATAGTTGACAAATTTCAATTATTGGAATAGTAATTGAAATATTAAGTTTCAGACTGTTTAATTTCCACCAGTCCGAAAGGGAATTAAGATTTGATTATACTCGACAGCAGTCATCAAAACCCTTTACTTCCAAAAACAATTTAAGATCAATGAGTACTGGCAGTGCTCTACGGCCAAGTAATATCATTAATAAAAATTATGAATTACAATAGCCCTAAATGACTGGGGAACGGCAGGGCTGCTTTATATTGACTCCGTTGAAATATTGCCAAAATCACCTTTTTGTGTTCTATCACTAAGATATGAAGATATTCAACTTAGAACCGCTTTTTCAGTAAGTTTCAAATATTTTCTAGAACCAACATTTTATCCTTTGAATGAGAATTTTTTAAGCTGTTTATTATTTGTATACCGATCGGCCTTCAGTCAACAGGTTTGATGAAGATTCCGCTAATGGTACATGCAAAGATTGCTATCGTAAACCTTTCCAGGAATCGCTGCGTTTCCTTTCCTTCACGCGGCTATTTTTAGTTGCCAAGCTTTCCGTCAATTACATATTAAATGGTTGAATAAAACAATCTTGCCACGGCAGATCATCAGATTCCTTTGTGTGGTGCTGGTGTATATTGTTGTTCATTTAATTCTAAAAACACTTTGCCGTATCAAGAATGGAAACTTCACTTACAATTAGACCAACGATTCCAATAATCGCTTGACGATATACATACCCTTGCTTTAGTTCTTCAAAAGAGTTGGAGACCTTAGTCCATCTTCGCTAAGATTTAAGCCGTCTACCAGATTGGCATAAAGTTGATAACAATTGTTACCAAGACAAATGTAATAACGATTGCAACATTCTCGTCCGGAACATAATTATGAACCGAAAAATCGTTCCAGGAATTTCCTTAAAATCAGACAAATTGCAAGAAAGTGTATTACGTCTTACCTTGCTTTCATATTTTTGAGATATTGCACAAAGCTGGTAGTTCTGGTCGGGGCGGTAAATAATTCGGGCGCACCAACTCTCCTCTTATTAAAATTACTTTATTTGTTGTGGAGCAATTTTAAAAATGTATGTTCGCTCTTCAAGCTCATACCTATTTTATTTTACTATAGTAAAGGGTGATCCATTTCGAGGTTCCCTACTTTTTTAAAGAAGAAAACACAGAAAATTCAAATTTAATGGAGAATGTTTATTATCATTTGAAAGAACATTCTTTGGCATTTATTTTTTGAAGATTATGTCTATCAAATGTTGGCCGTTGCTACGTCGCAGATGGTCCATCCGTTGAGTCCAATTTTCGATCACTGGTGGTATTTTTATTTTTCCTCCAAGGCCTGAATCGAAGCGGGTTTGTCTGCATAAGCTTTTGACTTTACATATCCCCACAGGAAAAAGTCTAACGGTGTGATATCACACGATCTTGGTGGCCAATCGACCGGCCCAAAACGTGAAATTATGTGCTCACCGAAATGTTCTCTCAATAAGTCCATTGATTGATGCGATGTGTGGGAAGTGGCGCCGTCTTGCTAAAACCAAATGTCGCCGAGATCACGAGCTTCAATTCCAGGCATCAAATAGTCGGTTATCATGGCACGATAACGGTCGCCATTGACGGTTACGTTCGCACCGGCATAATTTTTAAAGAAATATGGACCGATGATTCCACCGGCCCACAAACCACACCAAACCGTTGTTGTTTCTGGATGAAGTGGCAGTTCTTCAATCTCTTCAGGTTGCTCTTCGTCCCAAATGCGGCAATTTTGTTTGTTTACATACCCATTGAGCCAGAAATGGGCCTCATCGCTAAACAAAATTGGAACAATTCTTGGAACTTTTCAAGAGCCCATAGAGCGAAGCGATGTCGCTTGGGAAGGTCGAGCGGCTTCCGTTATTGCACAAGCTGTATTTTGTACGCTTTCAATTTAAGATCTTGACGTAAAATGCGCCACGTCGTTCCATACGTCAGTCCGAGTTGCTGCGAACGGCGCCGAATCGACTCTCTACGGTCTTCGTGTACACTCTCAGCTACGGCCGCTATATTTTCTTCACAGCGTGCTGGCCGTGGTCTATTCGGTCGAATATTATCCAATAATGAATGCTGGGTCTCAAAATGGGTGATGGTATTGCGAATAGTACGCTCAGTAGGCCGATTATGTTGACCATAAGTTAAGAGAAGTGCACGAAACACATTCCAAACAGAACGTGAATTTTCGTAATAAAGTTGAACAATTTGTAAACGTTGTTCTCGCGTAAGTCTTTCCATTATGAAATGCCAAACAATACTAAACAAAATTAACATGACAGCATGACACGACTTACACGTGATCTGTCAAAAAAGGCTATTGAAAAAAGTATCTCTACTTGGATCACCCGTTACATCCTATGTTGGCAAGATTGAGCATCATTATCATAGTTCTGGTATAAAGTACTCGTAGACGTAAGGTATCCACTAACTTTAGTGGATAATAAATCTGAGCTGAGTCAGAGAACTATTATACAATCGAACCTCATAAACTTGGGAACAAATTTAAGAGAGATGAGCATGCGAAGATGACTTACAGTCCAACCCAAAACGCTTAGCATTAATTTCTACCTATCTTCTAGCCACTTCCCGGATCTATTATTTCCACCTTCAATATACTTCAGAAGTCCGGAAGTCTGTTTTTTTTTTTTTTTGTTTGCTGGTTTGGTATTTAGCGGATTCGTTAAGAATAAAACCTTCATCTTCATCCTAGTCCAATCGGTCTGTGATAACGGTCTTGTATTTTATTCCTAAGTCTACGAACGGAATAGCGAGGGTGCTTGCTCATCTGTGCAGTATAGACGTTTAAGTCATTAAGCTGCTTTGGACACTCTTATGATGCAAATGCATGCTAAGAATTTATTCCGGTCCATATCGTGAGCATTGCAGTTTCTGAGAAGTGCTAGTCACCATGCCAATACATTTATTTTTCTTACCTCAGCATATAGTGACAGTTACGTCGCCTTCTCCTATCTAGCTTTAATGCTGTTAACTCTGGAAAGGCTGCATAGCCTGTCACCTTGGAGCCCCCTCGGTTTAGTCCACAAGTCTACAAATCGATTAAAAATGTATAATTCACCCAGAACTGCCCAAAAGTGCACACGAAATTCCTGACGATATTAGAGTCATTGATAACACGTAGGTGATCTTCCAAGTCGAAGCTTATGTAAGAGAACTCTGAAATCTTTTGCAGTTTGTTCTGGAGCTTTAAAGGATTTTGACTGCTCATAACAGCGCCATGAACTAAGTATCGCGAGGACTTCAAAGATAATGAAATATAATGTAATGGAACGTTCGTGGGCCTTTAAGGTTCTTTACAATTTCAATGTATCGAAATAAATTATAAATAAATTCTTGATGTTTATCAAGGTAACCCTAGATGTTCCTCTCCATAAATAATTTACCTGAACGCAAGCCCCATAAATGATTAATAATAAGATATGAATTCCATGTATGTCCTCTCAGTAACGGTCGTCGAATTCAAATCTCGGTTCTTTCCCCCACTCAGCGTCGTTTCATCATTTTAAGTGATAGTCCTTCTTCCTCCAAAGAGAGTTTCCTTCTTGCCCTTTCCCTTGGCCGAAATAATTTATAGTTATTGTTTTGCCTTTCATCTGTCAGTTTTATTTCCTCGGATACAAACAAACATTTATTGCTATTTTGCTAAACGAACAAAAAACCCAATAAAGCAGGAAGCCTTTTTGACAAAAAAAAACGAAAGAAAAAACGCACAAACAAACATATTTTTCGCTTTTGATATTAATCAAATATTTAAAGATTGAATAGAAATGGATATCGAAAGCGGTATCCATGTCCTTTTCAGGTCTGATGTGTTTACGTTCTTTTCTTCTAATATTTATTCATTTTCCTTTTTTGTATTTATTTTTCCTTTAAATTGAGATTTTCTCCTTTGCCTCCTGCAACAGCCCAAAACCAGCTCAAATAAGAAGTAAGTTTTTTTTTTTTATTATTTACAATTCTGCTGGTCAAATTCAAAGATAGATTTCCATGGAAAATGATTTTGAGCCCCAGAACATAAGAACATACACTACTAAGATACTTCTTGTCCCGTAGTTCTATGGGCTTTGGAACTACCATCATGCGGCGTACATGTGATAGGTGGACCGATTGGCCCATCGTCTTAAGGATATTCACAAACATTCAAAGAAAATTTCTTTCGATCGTTCAGTCAGGGGATTAGGGAGGCAACAAGCACCAAGCTGGGCTAGAGGAAAGTGTTTTTCGTTTTGCCCTCATTCAAAGGATATTTTTCAATTCAAATAGAATTACATTTTCCAGATTGAAAATATGATTTATTTTTGAGACAAGTTTTTATTTTTTTTTTTTTTTACATATAAATATCTACTTGTGTCGTTTTCGTTTTTCGAACTCAAACACACTCAATTCGAACAAAAAAGGAAAATATGGTAAAAAAGGAAGATGAAAATCTTGTACCCAATTGAGGAAAAAGAAGGATATTTTGTCGAAACGTAGAGTTCATTTTCATGTAATATTCGATGGACACTCCACACACACAGATGCTGTACATCCATATATGTTGGTCCTTCTTCGAGCATATGCATATATTACGAATAAGATATTCCATCAACTCAACTCTACAAGGACAATAATAACAACAATAACCTAGGTGGCTACCAGGGGAGACCATTTTCCGAACAGCCAGTGATGAATACAAAAAAAAAAAAAGAAGGGACATCGTATGCGTTTCAAAATAATGTATCGCAATCTTGCCTCCGGGAAGGGTTATCCTTCTCTATGACACCGCTGGCTGCTACTAGAGTTCTACAGAGCTTTGCCACTGGGATAACTAGCTAGTTACAGTAACAACAAAACAGGAGATGATACCACTTGCACGGTAGAAGATCGTTGCAGCAGATGAATTCTGAGAAGACGACAGAGAATGCTGGTTACATTTTCAAATCGTATATTCCTAATCCTTTGAAAACATTTCTGTCAAAATATTCTGCTGCAAAACCAGTCCGCATGGAAAATAATTCATTCGTTTTCGACTATCGGAGAGGGGGTGTGGTGTGCAGCTAGTGTGGGTTATGTTAATAATAGTGACAACAATATGATGATGTATTGGTTTGGGGCAAGGGCGAGTAAGGGTACTGTGGGCTATCAAATATCCTGCGGTAAGAGAGTAGTTTTTCGAGTTCGGTCATCGGCAGGACAGACGACTGACAATAAAGTATGAAGTGAACATGGCCGGACGAGATGGTCGACAGAGAAGTTTTTATTCACACGTGAAGGGAATATAATTTTCGGTCGTAAATCCTTTATTGAGGAGGATTATTCAAGGGACATCTTAATGGAATTGCCTTTCAAATGAAGTATGAAATTGTCACATCCCCCTCAACTTGCCGGTCTGCTATGACTCAGTAATGAATGGAAGGACAGTAGAAGACATTTGACTAAGCAAATAATGGCTATGTTTCAAGGCTTAATGGATTTTTATTTTTCTGTGGTTTAAAGAGGGCAGGTGGTTTTTAAATCAAACGAATGGGGAACGACATGGAAAAATAGAGAGCAAACAGCGTCGAACGCCAATAGTCGATTGATTTATGTCACTTGAAGTGGGAACGTCCGTCCTCACGGTTGTATTTTAAATACGCTATTGACTAAAGCAATACGTGTTTGGAAGTAAACCTAGAACTTTAAACCAGGGACTATTTTGATCACAATAGAGTGGTCATTGTTCAGCAAAGTGATTAGTTATGTTATTAATCACCGAGTGACCTAATTTAACTTAGAATGCATGTCTAACTGCATCAATCTTAGGCTAATCTCCTGTTAACCTTACTTAACCTTACCTAACCTAAATTGGAACAAAATCGACATGCTAGCAAGTAAATATGTTAGCAGATAAAAGGTCCGCCATCTAACGTTTTTTTTTTCAACTAGTGCTTAATTCGCGAATGGTAACACTTAGCTCATGTCTGATTTGACAGATAATTAGTTTTATCCTTCCGCTGAACGAATATGGTTGTGTATACGCTTGAACAACGCTGGGAAATATTGCGACATTACTTTGAAAATCATGGTAATGTTGCAGAATGTATGCGAAAATTGCGTACGGATTTTCGAAGAAGAGAAGCACCATCAGCTCCGTATGTTCGTTATCTTCTGAAAAAAGTGAAAGAAACTGGCATCCTCATCGATAAACCAAAGCGTGAAAAACCAAAACCCAAATTGCTGCTGTGGCAGAAAGTGTGCGTGAAGCGCCATCAACATCAATTCACCGTCGTTCTCAACAATTGAACATTTCGGAGACATCATTGAGACGAATTTTGCATAAAGACCTTGGTATGACGCCATACAAAGTCCAATTGGTTCATGAGTTGAAGCCAACTGACCATCCGATGCGTTTTCGCTTCGCTAAGTGGACCTGCGATCGACTTAGAGAAGATGCCGATTTTGCCAAAAAAATCATCTTTTCAGATGAAGCTCATTTTGATCTTGGCGGGTATGTAAGCAAGCAAAATGGTCGCATTTGGGGCACAGAAAACCCGCACGCATACATTGAAAAGCCGATATACCCAAAACGAGTCACTGTTTGGTGCGGATTTTAGTCCAGAGGCATAATTGGGCCATTTTTCTTCGAAAATGAGCAAGGAGTAGCCGTTACAGTCAATGGCGATCGTTAGCGGACTATGTTGAATGAATTTTTGTTCACAAAAATTGAAGAGGAGGATATTGGCAACATTTGGTTTCAACAGGACGGTGCTACGTGCCACACAGCCGAAGCTACACTCGATGTTTTGCGCCCTGTTTTTGAAGATCGCATTATCAGCCGCTGAGCTGATGTCGTTTGGCCACCGCGGAGCTGCGATTTTACACCGTTGGACTATTATTTGTGGGGTGCCGTAAAAGATAAGTGTTACGCCGTCATGCGAGAGACAATTGACGCTTTAAAGGACAATATTCGTGAAGCCATTGGTGAAATACAGCTGCACACAATCGATAATGTGCTTAAAAATTGGACCGATCGTGTAGGCTACTGCATGGCCAGCCGAGGCAGCCATTTGAATGACATTATTTTCCATTATTAACCGGAAGGGTTGTACCTTCAAATAAAAAAAGAAATTTGAGAAAATATTCAGTAGTTTTCTTTTATAGCATTTGCAAAAAAAAAAAATGATTTAGCGGACCCTTTACTACATTCCAAGATACATTTTAAAATGCTTGTCCTTGAACTCGACGTAAGACTTCGTATTTGGATATATATCCAAAATGTAATAAATCTGAATGTATATTGAGGAACTAACAACATTAATAGTGAATTTAAAAAAAAAACAGAGGTGGACCTTCCTTATCGTATCGACCATGGTGACAGGGGTTCGACGATTTGCTTCGCTCGGGACTTAGTCCGTACATCTTGGTACAGACCTTAGAGCATGTAGTTGTGCCTTTTCCAAAACACTAATTTAAAGTCATAGCTGTCCCTATTTTCATCAATTTTGACATTGAAATCGATGAAAATATGAAATTTTGTCTTCCAAAGACTTACCTTTGCGTGAAAATCTTTGTCTTTGGAAAATCTGTCGATGTTACTGATCGATGTGTTCCAGGTGGATTTATCACACAGTTCGTTTCGCATATGTGATTGCGTCTTTTTCTATTAGACTTAAATAAATCATGAACCTGTCACACATATTTGATTTAAGCGCCCCCGGACGTAACAACACAGCACCTGATGCTTGAACAAAATGTAAGACTGTTATAGCTAAACCAAGTTATTTGACCCTGTCACTCTTTCTAATACAGTTGAAATACATCAACAATTACCTGCACAAAGTCACCTTTGCTGTTTTAAAGAGCTAATGACTAGCGTTCCGGTCTTAAGTTTCTTAGAAAGCCTTCGGGTGGTTTTTCGATTGCGTAACTTTTCGAACTTTTTGATCTCAAAGAATATGTATTGTCTGCAAACAATTGTTATGTTCAGGTATGTCTTTTAGGGACATTATGGACGGGTACAGGTGAGGAAGGATGTGAGTAAGCAGCAGTTGGCACGCTTGCGGTTGCACGGCATTAGCTCGACGGTGGGGTGGTTCTTAGCTGCTCATTGACTACCCTGAAGCTACAAAAATTATCGTGCCAAAAAAAAAATAATCTTAAATGACTTTAGTCATTTATTAACAAAAAAAAATCAGAAGAATTAAAGATTTATATAAATTTTCCTATCAGCTGTGGTGTCGTGGCTGTTTTGACACCTAGCGAAACCCCTCCCCTTGCATCTCCTCAATGCTAATAAGAATAGTCCCTAAATCTGGGCCACTTGTCCGATGGAAATCAGCAACACATCTCAACACTTTTACTTCTTTTTAACGCATATTTATTTATGTTAATATCCAGGAATTAAGAATCTTTAACTTAGTATGTATGTAGGTATTCATATATGTGTAATTTTAATGGAGATAAAGCCGAACTTATTATTTAAGTAGTATGAAGCGTATATCATCATTGCGTTAAGTTAACTATGTATATGAGGAATTTATGTATAGGGAAATAAAATTCATGTATAGGTAAATACAAGTAATAGTTAAATATCGTTTTATCTGCAAATTATTAATTACAACCTAAGATTACAACCATAAAAGAAAAAGCCAATTAAAAAAAATATTTGATATGTACTCACGATGCTCTGATGCGTTGAATTTTGTGCACAAATTTCCCGCTGCTCCACCGATTTGTACTTTGGTATATAAATTGAATTTATTTGTTTTCTTTGGCTTTGTAATTTAAGTCATTTATAGATAATAATTGGTTAATTAAGCATATTGCAAGTTTTTATGGATCGAAATCAGTCAATTTGAGTTGGTATTATGCGTTTCAATATATATACATATATAAATAAGCCACGTTATTCTGTCTGTGTAAAATTGACATTTTTGATTAAACACTGAATGTGGATTAGGTGATGCGGCACACTGGGTTGGCTTGGTAGCGCTGAATCGTTGTTGAATGGATGGTAATGGTAATTGGTAGTTGGGGTTCTTGCTAGACGATATTGGATTGTCGATTTGCACGTGCCTTTGATGGTTATTATGCGGCTATTGCACAGCGATTTTAGTATGACTAACCTCTTTGATCTGGACTGATGTCTTTTGCTGGAGCAAGTAGTTTTTTTCGTTTACAGTGCCCTTGAGTTTTTGTGCAAACACTTTATGGGTCACTGGAACACTCTATTACTGCAAGCAACAAAAGAACTATCCGCACTGCTTCAGAAATTCTTGATGGATGAAACACAAAACCCACGTGTATTCCTGGGCCAGAAATTTGCTAAATTCGGAGATTACTCTAAACGTTCCTGCACTGCTTTTATGGACACAGCAAATGCAATTTTGTCGAAACGATCCGACTTCGTAAAAATACAGCCAACAAAAAGGACGCGCACTAGTTTGGACACTAGCATAAATACTTTCGCATTGTGCATGTGTTAGAATTGTCATAGATCGTGTGACGTACAAAAAAAAAATACTGGGTAATCTGCACGTCTAGTGCACAGCTGATTTGGATGAGCGATGTTCGTTGATAACATCCGATTAGTGTTTTGGGACATGCAGTCGGCGGTTTATTTTAAATTTTATAGTAATATGGTTATATATTTTTTTTTTGAATTTGATGTGGTGGAATACGCCTCGCGTTTGCTCCTTTCACTGGGTCGGTTCTCTTTTCTTAATGTCCTGGCTTTCCCTGGGGAGCATTTCACATGTATTTTTTCTCTCTTTCCATTCTCTTGTGCGCTATCTTTGTAAGCTTCAGTTATGCAAAGGCGTCTAGCTCTGAATTTAGCGCATAAAATGTGTATAACGCTTTCCTTGCGTTTATTTGCATTATCTATGGTTATTTAGGCAGTTGGACGGCTTGGAGATTGCGAATTGTCGTGTAAATACTCAACATTGGAGAATACTATACCTGCCCAAAAATATAGGATAAATGCTACTTTTCCACCAAGTACTGAACCGAGATTAAAACTAGACTGCCATAAATCTTCCTTAAATCCCCAGATTTACCATACAAATTTTAATCTGTTAAAAACAAGATGAAAAAATAATCTACAAAAAAACTAGGTTTACATGTAAGAATCGGATTGTGAACACACTCAATACCAATTAACCATATCTGGCAGCGTTGCGACGAACAAAAAACTGTTATTGGCCTTTTTAAGGCCATATGCCAAAATTAAGGGCCACTATTAATTGAGAGTCTAAATTGATCATGCCTTTTTTTCTTAAATTGGAAAATTTCATAACTAAATCAATTCCTTGTGAAAATTTGACCGGAAAATCAAAATGTAATGTGAGTCTGCCTGAATTTCTTTGCTCGTTAATATATCACTTGCGTAACAAACCGAGCTTACTTCCTAACTTAGACCTCGTCCTAAACCAACAGGCCCCTCCTATTAGCGCTGCCTTGCCTTTTATCTTCCAATTATGCTGTGCAGGTCGTAGAGTTCATCGCTGAATAGTCTCCTGGAGAAACAATTGTGGACTTTCCTAGCCTAAGACAATGCTGATAGAGTCGATTCAGGTGAATCAGGTTTTTGACATATCGACATTTACGCGATGTTTAGGAGACTGATAAATCTATAGATGGCGCAGTTAAGTGGATCTCTTTTCTTTTGAAATGGACAAACAATGCTGAGGTTCCTTTCATTTGGCATACCTTCTTTCGACCAAATACTTTTGGCTTCAATAGTTCAACTCAGGTCGGAGTTATAGACCGTCCGGCCCTGGAGCCTTGTTGGAGTTAAGTTTAGAAATTGCTATCCTTACTTAATTTCGCTGGACAGAATTCAACAAATGTCTATGGAACCTAGCCTAGCTATCTCATATATTTTATAAGATGGAAGGAAAGGAAGAGATTTGAGGGCTATTTACAGTCGGCCCAGAGCCAAAGGCCCAAAGGCAAAGCAGAGGTCCAATTGGCCTTTATGGACACAACGCTGATACCTGGATATGTGAACAGTATCCTTGGTTGCTGAGAATTGAGAGCGAGGAAGCAATTCCTCCTAATAATTCCTTGGACATTTTGTGCGCAAATTTAAGAGCAAGAGAGCGGTTTGAGAGAAAATTCATATGTTAATCTCCAGTTTTTTGGTGGAAAGGTGTAAAGATTTATGGCTAATATATAAGTAGAAATAAAGCATAACAAAACGCCTCTAATCGTGGCGAATTTGGAATCTCAGTGGACAACTTTAATATCGTATTCCTGACAGTCTCTCTGGGGCTCTCCTAGAAGGACATTAAACTCCTCGTTTTGGAAGTAACTAAAATGCAACGCACTTGTCTGCCTTAAGATAATAACCTTTAACATTGCAGACATTTTTTATAGTCTTTTCAGTCAACTGTAATAAATCGTGGTGCATAAAAGGGTAGCAGTTAGTGGTTTTTGTCCACACGCTCAAGCTACACCAGTTGGGGATTATGAATCAATAGTTTAACAGACGTTAGCACAGCATTTTGTCTTCTATAATGACAGCACTTCAAACTGACCATTATAACAGCAAGCTCTACCAATACGTCAGAGATTTCCTACAACTACAAGTAATACAATTACTCCATCACTTCTAATTACTCGTGTCCACCCATAAAACAACTCTGTTCCTATTCCAGCTTCATTTGAAATACAGCGGCAAAAATTGGACAACTTTTCGAAAACAACAATAAATAAAATTAATTTCCATCATCCTGTTATGTTCCGTTATACCCCATAAGAGAACTGTTCGCCTGTAAAAAAAAAACTAAAACAAAATATATATAAAAAAAGAGGAAAGAAAATCATGCGAACCGGAAAAGTTTTTAATGTCATATCCTTAGCATACTGCATGTATTTTAAGCTCCACTACAGCTACAAACGACAACTACATACTACTATCACTATGACACCCAGTTTGAGCTTGAAGTTGTCGCATTGTTCTCTCGCTGCTGCTACTGCTACTGGTGCCGTAACCCGTAACACCCGAAGCCGAACGTTTGAAATTATAATTTTAATGAACTTTCCTCGAAGCATTGTACAACATGAAATTTAATTATTTCGCCGGGTTAATGCCGATGCCAAAAGGGACGACTTGGCCAAATGTGGGAGGACCTCTCTATACCCAACATGTGGATGGGGGGGGGGGGTGGGGTAAAGCTGAAAGGCGAATGGAGAGACATTTTAAAGTAACCCCCTGCTGGGTTATGGATGTGACACTCTAATACAGCATCACCATCGAATATTACACTTTTCAAAAACAACCTTCGCTGTAGCGGAAAGCAATAAAAGAGATATGAGCGCGCATTGTCCCAGTTTCCTTCAGTGGGTTTTGTTTGAACTCCACGAACTGGTGTGTGTGTGTTTGGGATTATCTTCAATTGCAGAAGAGGTCAGCGCACTAGCGAGTTTTGCATTTCACACATAAACGAAAGGAAAACATCGAGTACGTACTGCAAGTGCTTGACCGAAGAGAGTATTATCCTTGCTCTGGATAAAAGATGTAAGATTCAAATCGAAACGAATATAGAGGGATGAAGTCTTCGAAGCCATAAAGCGATAAAGTCGCATATTTATATTCGTTTGTCAAAAAAAAAAAAAACATAGAAGAGAAGAGAAAAAGAACAAGGGTCGAAGCAATATCCTGTGGCACTATATCACCTTCGATGAAATTTATTTCTACTTGAGCTGTTTTTCTTCATTATGCCAAGAGATATATCTTGATTTTGTAGACAGGATTCATGGTTAGTGGGCGACTTGTTGTCATCGTGTAGTTGTCACTTGCCAGTTTGTTTGGTTGGCGCAAACGACAGACAGAGAGAGAGAGAGCGAGAGAGAAATGTATTTTGCTCATCTTTTACGGTCTGAATAATATAGCGATGGCGAAGGACATTTACTTTTACGAAATGAATATATGAAAGTTATTACTAATGCACACGGAGGACAAAACAAAGTCATTTGAGACTGGAATTGAATTTTGTGGAGCTTTATTGAAATTTTATTATTCGTGGCGAGAAGAGGATGTCATTAGGAATTATTTTGCTCCGAGTTGGCACTAAAAACTGACGACTTGTGAAACCATTGCTGGGGTAGCTACCTACCTATCCGTGGATGGTGGTTCTGTGCCATCAAACAAGGAAAACCGCAGCGTTGGCACTTCGTGCGGTTTTAGAGCCATGATGGTGTGAAGTTGGAATTAATATTTACGATGGCTCCAGTATCGAAAACTATAGAAAACTTCTGGAGTAGAATTGCTTGAATGCTGAATTGCTTTGTGATCCAGAATGTAATTTAAGAAAGGTGTAATGAAACTTGTTTGGCATAGGTACCGAAATAAGATTTTTATAAAGCTGAAAAGTTTTATTTATGAGGTGCCCCACGAGATCACTGGCGGTATACTTCCTTGATTTAGCTCTTCATCAGCCATAGTAAGCTTGGACTGATTATATTATATACTTTATCCGTACATAACATTCAGTCTTCTGTGCAAAATTTTGCAACACTTTTATTAAGGAATCAAGTTCTTATGTTAATACAAAGCAGGTTCGGACTAATGGGGACCATCCTTTAGTATCACTCACTGAAATGGTTTTCTGACAGTTTTTTACTAGGCGCCTAATCGCGATAAACTTAGGAAAGTCCAAAGATCAGCTTGTTTTGAGTACTTAGTAAGGACGCCCGATTTAAAACCGGATCAAATAATTTTGTTGCTAAATTTATTGTACTCTCAAGTATGTTTCCAAGTATATTCCCTGAATGTCAAAACAATTTGACACGTGTCAAATAATCACCCAAACATTTGACAGAGTCAACCCAGGGAATATCATTTCTTTCTTTCATTCTTGTGAAAGAGATAGCATGACACTTACCAGCATTTATTTTTATCTTCCAGTATTTAAAGTACTTGATGATAGCACTAAGTGCCAGGGGCGGATCCAAGTAGGGGCTTTAGGGGGCTTAATTTCTGGTAGAAGTGTAGATTTTGGATAATTTGCTTAAAATTTAAGTAAGTTTGCGACAACTTTCCCTTAAGTAACCTACTAATATGAACTAGAAAGCTAAGAACGATAGAGTTATGAATGCTTTGAATGAACAGAAGCGACAAGTAAATGTGATGCGAAGGCTTGAGTTACCAAAGATCGGCTTTTTTGGCTTTTCGGAGCGGGAATGGCTCCTTTGCTGAGTACTGGGCTCCCTAAAAATGATTTTTAAAAAACAAAAGTTCTAAATTAAGTTCATTTGCATAATGCAAAAAAATATTTGCCTTCTATTACATATAAGTTGCATATACAATTTGCACATCTCTATATCGAGTATAAAATGCACTTCCCTAAACCATTGTCAATGTCAGTCTGTTCAAGACATTTAAATTTCGAATGGGCAAGGGTATTGCATTGTTTTGTATTTGGAGTGGGGTAATTCAAGTATAACAAGCACCTAGACCTAACGGTCCATTGTACTCCAGTAAGACTGCTGGAAAACAGAACAACTAGTTCACATCGGAATTCGAGGTACTTAATCTCCGACTAGTTTTGGCAAATCAAAGGAGATAAGCTAGTTCGATTTTATTTAAATCGTCTTCGTGCAGAAAGTGTTTGCCGAGAGTAGCCAGCCTGGTTCCGGCTAAAGCGGGGCAGTCGCAGATAAAGTGAGACTTCGTTTCATTATCTTCCAGACAGCACTCGCATAGGCCCGAACTTCTAACTCTAATCCTTTTTAAATGCCCCCTAGAGAGAACTGAAACCAGTGGCAAGGCCAATTAGGGCTTTCAGGTCACATCTTCTCCGTCCAAGCAGATATTTTGATCTGCTTATTTTGGGACCGTCAACTAACACTTTAGAATGATGACAAATCATGCCACTACTCGGTGTGTTGTAGACGTAGGCACTCAGTAACTTTTGTGAACAGATAAGCAGCATCCTTTGCCTGGTAGTGGGCCGATAAGGGCTGATAACAAGCCTTGCGTAGCCAGAGCATCAGCTCTTTCATTTCCCTGTATACCTGTGTGTTCGAGTACCCAGGTTATGGTTACAGAGTTACATCTTCCCAGCCTTTTCTTCCCAGCCCTACAATTTTGGAGGTAACCATAACAGCAGAGCAGGCCTAAATAGCAGCTTGGTTATCTGATCAAATTTATAAGGCAGTGCCCTTTACTCTTCTCCTTAGAAGGATATTTGTAGCAGCTGTGATCGCAAAGATCTTAGCCTGAAAGACAGTGGCTTATCTACCTAAGGACTCAGATAATTTGATCCGATAATCATTGGAGTAGACTCCGTCAACGCAGAGACCATTCATGAGTGAACCATCTGTGTACACGAAGTTATCGCATGGCCTAAAACCAATCCACCCATCACCGATACATTCCTGGCGGTGGTTTGTCTACCTCAGAAAAATCAAAAATTAGTTTGAAGCACATGGAGTTGATTGCTTGATCCCGTCCGTGACATTTAGAACAGATTTTGGATCTGAAACGAAAGAGATAAAGATTTCAGATCTCCAAGCAGACTGCACATTAGTACACTGCAATAGATGTTGTTTAGTGGATACTGTCTTATAGGTAGGCATGCAACAAGGTTTGCCGCATTCTCAAGTGACTTTTTCTACCTCCTACATTGTAAATGCCCTGCATCCATGTTCTTCAACTCGGTCGAGAACTTCTCGCATCTAGAAAATATAAGGCGCATGAGTAGGTCATAAAGAAATTTTATATGATTCTTAAACTGCATCAGTATTATAAAATATGTCACGCATCCCAGATATCGGAATATAAGTGTTTGGTCAGTTTTTGGATTTTGGATCTCTGGAATGAAATAAAATTTTGACGCGGGACCACGGGACCACGGGAACCAATCGTATCTCTTTTCAATGCGAGAAAGTTATAAAACACGGAGCCTTATTCTACGAGATTTAAATGATTCTACCACTACTGACATTGAAAGTCTCCTTGGCTTTGTCAGAATTTCTTAATGTTTTAATAAGTACGGAGAAGCGAAGAGTATTGGAAAAATTAAACCCAAACGCACATACTTTTCCATATTATTGTATCGATGCCGATTTGTTGGCTTCGCTCGCAGCTGGCTTCTTGTTTTTGCTTCGCCCGGGTTGCGTTAATGATAATGCTTCTTTTGTAGCACTTTCCCCATATACGGTAATGGATATCTCTTTCCGTTTAGGACAGTCAAAAAAATAACTATTACGTATCTGTATAAACTAAGTACAGGACTGGCAAATATAAAAAGAGACAACCACTTTTCCGGTAGGATATCTTAAAATATATACATCATGCATCGAGATGTCCAACTTAGTAAGCAGAGGGTTCTGGTAGGATTCTTCTTTAACCGCAACTCAACGCATAACCTGATCAAATAGAAATGTCCGACTTCGAGGTATTACTACATTGACATTTGGAGACCGAAATTATTAGCCCAGGTAATGGTAAAAACATAGTATGAATTCATAAACCAAAAGCTCAGTCCACTCGAAAGTCAACAGAAATAAATTAACAAAATAAGATAAAATAAAATAAAGCGAATTTAGTAAAACTAAAATTCTCCTGTAAAAGAAATCTTTGGAGCTTACTTTATTGTCGCGGTAATGACTCGAAATATATGTAGATTTTGAGCTCTTACTTCTCTAAAGCCTATTGAAGGTCTCAACTCAAGGTGAGACATTTACCAAATCAAGAAAATTTACCTGCGGAGGGGGACTGGTTGTGGATACATTGAAGTTACAAACTCACTTGAATCACCTGGATATTGCCGTCGATTCTTCAGAATTGACGTCGCATTGCATTGCGATAATTTTTCTATTTTTCCGGAATTTTCCTTTTTTTTTTTGTCTAAAAAGCGACTTCTCGGGTTTTCACGGAATAACACTTAAAAAGAAAACTTGAGAAAACTCAAAAACCAGTCCAATAGATATTGAACTATAAAAATTGGAATTTACCCACGTTAAGCCATTTTTATACCCACAATGGGTTAAGACATTAATTTCATTATTCTGTGACATATATTTTACAAATATTTTTTACTAAACAAAAACTGCCTTTTGCAAATAAATATTTCTATGAATTAAAATTGGAAGTATGACCTATTGGTAATATACTGGGTGATCCATGTAGAGATACTTTTTTCAATAGCCTTTTTTGACAGATCACGTGTGAGTCGTGTCATGCTGTCATGTTATTTTTGTTTAGTATTGCCACATTTGGGACGAAGAGCAACCTGAAGAGATTGAAGAACTGCCACTTCATCCAGAAAAAACAACGGTTTGGTGTGGTTTGTGGGCCGGTGGAATCATCGGTCCATATTTCTTTAAAACTTATGCCGGTGCGAACGTAACCGTCAATGGCGACCGTTATCGTGCCATGATAACCGACTATTTGATGCCTGAAATTGAAGCTCGTGATCTCGGCGACATTTGGTTTCAGCAAGACGGCGCCACTTCCCACACATCGCATCAATCTATGGACTTATTGAGAGAACATTTCGGTGAGCACATAATTTCACGTTTTGGGCCGGTCGATTGGCCACCAAGATCGTGTGATAACACACCGTTAGACTTTTTCCTGTGGGGATATGTAAAGTCAAAAGCTTATGCCGACAAACCCGCTTCGATTCAGGCCTTGGAGGAAAACATCACGCGTGTCATTCGCCAGTTACCAGTCGAAATGCTCGAACGAGTGATCGAAAATTGGACTCAACGGATGAACCATCTGCGACGTAGCAACGGCAAACATTTGATAGACATAATCTTCAAAAAATAAATGCCAAAGAATGTTCTTTCAAATGATAATAAACATTCTCCATTAAATTTGAATTTTCTGTGTTTTTTTCTTTAAAAAAGTAGGGAAACTCGAAATGGATAACCCTTTATATTGGAGTCTAATGAACTTCAAAAATTCCGTTAAAATAAAATTAAAAGCCTGCTTTGTCTCCGACTCTCTTTCTCATTTTTATCAATGACCTCCTGTCTGTCACTTCTAATCCAATCCATTCCTTTGCTGATGACAGTACCCTCAGCTTTACATATTCGTTTCCTGGGCAACGCCCCTCATCTTCGGGCGTTGAACTGGAACGGCAACGTATGTTAAGCTCATTGAATGCTTCCAAAACGCAATGCTGTCTGCTGTCATTGAAGCGAACCCCTAATTCTCTGCCATTATCCATGAATGGCACTTGCATTGCTGGAACCGAAAGACTTTCCATTCTCGGTATGTGTGTTAATGACAACCTTCGTTGGAATGACCACATATTCGATGTCGCCAAGAACGCTGCGAAATGTCTAGGCTTCCTTAAGCGATGCAAGAAATATTTCACCCCTTCTGATCTGGCTAGAATCTACAAGGCGTTTATTCGCCAAAAACTTGAGTACAACGCTCATATCTGGTCCGGTGCACCAATTACATATTTGGAGCTTCTTAACAGAATTCAAAAACGCGCGATAAAACTTATTGGCGACCGAGATATTGCGAATTCGCTTGACCCTCTTAGTCATCGTCGTAATGTCTCCTGCCTATCGTTGTTCTATCGATACTACCATCACAAGTGCTCAAACGAAATAGCCAGTTGCATTCCTCCCCTTCAACACTTCCACCGTAATACTCGCCCTGCCAGGAATGCTCATCAGTTCACCCTAAAGCCTATATTCGGTCGAACTGTGAAATTTAAGGATTCGTTCCTCTGCCGTACAACACGAATGTGGAATGCTCTGCCTCACTCTGTTTTTCCTGACCATTACGATTTACAAACATTTAAAGTCAATGTGCATCGGTTTCTCATCCTTTCTTCTAATCCCTCATTTCCTTAACCCCCGTGCTGCGTTATTATAACATTATAAGGGTGCTAAAAATCCCTTTTGCACGTGCAAATTATAAAAAAAAAAAAAAAAAAGCAATCTTCGGTTATTCGTGAAATGCATCCTCTTTTTAACACTGTACTCTCTTAACTTTTTATAAGGATATCTCCAGGGCTACCAAGTTATATTTGAACGCAACCACTTTAAAATGAAATACTATACAGAATGTTACCGACATAATGTAGAAAAAAAAATTGTTCTTGAGCAAGGCTTTTTTTCAGTAAAACTCAAGAACTCTTTAAATTCGGTAGGGACCATGAACTATCCGAGTTTTGTTGGGTCTCCCGAGATTCCAGTTAAGGCGTTCTTTGAAGACTGAGTCTCCTATATGCCTAACATTCGACGGCTCAATTCTTCGGGCTGCAGACAGAACAAACTCATCACTATCAAGAAAAGACTGCGTGCGCCGAGTAGACATTTTGACGGGCCATCACGCTTTTGCCTATTTTGTATTACTAAAGTAAACGGAAATATCTTCCTGGGAGTACTGTGGAGGTATCACTGGATGATATGCAATTAATTCCAATAAATTAAAGTCCACAGTTAAATAAAATAACAGATCAACTTTACTATCTACTGGGAGATATGTGTAATGTAAAATTGCACATGAGTGACAGAACTGAACGTGAATTAACGAGAGATGTTCAGTGAACAGGGTCACTGCAGTCGCACTCCCCCTTAGTAGAGCACCTCAACGATAGCGAAAATAAAGCTTAATCCTACAGCCTTCCTGGATTTGGTTCCTTCACTTGCTGTATTATCGGGTGCCAAATCTTAGTTGACATCCGGCTCCTGACTTGCGTGGTGATTCGAATCAGCTGGTTCTGGTCGAAAGAAATTGATGCCGTGCGTTGCTGTATCTTGATGGTAAAGAATTTCCCTTTCCTACTGACTACCTCAAACCGTCCATCGAAGGTAGGTTGGAATGGCATTCTCACCGTATCATTCCAGACGAAAACGAGAGTGCAATTTCGAAGTTCAGGTTGCACAAAAACTGTTTGCGAACCGCGAAACGTAGTCGGTATTGGACTCAACTTATATACAGCTTGACGCAATTCCCTCAGCAGCTCGTGGTGATACTTCTGCCTCGCATTTTGTATGAAAATCTTTTCGGAAGTCGTAAGATCGTATCGAAGTTTAGATCAGCTGGTGTAGCCTTAAAATCTGGCTTAAGCGATGCCCTTAATCCTAGCATAATGAATTGTAGGACGCCCATCTAATTTGTTGTTAGTTGACTCTTAAAAGCGGTTTTTGAGGTACGATGCCAGCTATTCAATAATGCCTTTGACCTGGGGATGATACGGAGTCGTCTTGGTGTGAATAAAACCCAATGTATGAGCGATCTACTTAAATGCATTTGACACAAATTGTCTGCCGAGGTCAGTAGTAACTTTCCCAGGAGCGTCATAACGTGACACCCAGCCACTCATAAACGAAGCAAAATAGTTTCTGCCGTAATATCTTGAATTTGAATAGCCTCTGGCCATCTCATAGCTCGGTCAATGCAGGTCAGTATAGTAACTTTATCGATTGGATGGTGGCAGCGGTCCCACGATGTCAATGTTGACAAATTCAAAACGAATTGGTGGTTCCCAATGAAATGATAATGGTGATCGATTGTAGCGCTGATACTTGCATCTCTGACAAATCATGCATTGTAGCACGAATTAAGAAACATCCTTCCTTATCCCAGGCCAAATATACCGCTCAGTTAATAGTTTGATACTAAAACAAAGTCTTTAGTTTGAACCCAAGGTCTAATCTTGTAGGTCGAAACGTCACAGAATACAGGTGCGAAACACTCTGTGGAATATTGTAAGATTTGATAAGTAAAGAGTTAACTGAGGAGTTACCTAAATCCAACACGTCTTTTAATTCTTCATCGTCACGTTGTGCGGCTAGCGGCTCTTATAACGGTTCCTCGCCTAGCCGAGTTCCTAACCAAACACCCCCTTAAATGCTCCATCACAACCTCGCAATCCCCTTCTCGCACCCACCCGCATCCTACGGTCCTCCGCAAGCTGTCGCTAGCAGACCACCGACGCATCAGCTGGCGTACTCTTCACCGTCATCCGGGTCCTATCCGATGTCCTATCTTACTTATAAATAGGTCCTACTCCTCCAAAAAAGGGTGAAGTAAAAAACAAATATTAGGCGTAATCGGCTCATACAGGACCTAAAGCCTAGCTTCTCCAACCACTGTGTGTGCGAAGATATATTTTTTGACACGAATGGAAGGGACCTGCAGTTTAATGCCGATTCAGAACGACAATTAATTTCTCATGACAGTTCCTACTATTGGACAGATAGACTTTCGCAAGAAGTGCGGCAGACAATAAAAACTTTCAAGTGGTAAAGGTCGGGATTTGAACCAGCGACCAACGCACTTAACCACTGAGCCACTACACAAAAAAAAAAGGATGAAAAGGGCCCCTAAAAAAATTAATATAACTAAAAAATCTAACATAATCGTGACGTATCATGCTTTTCCAAATTGCACATTCTTGACCCAATTATTTCAGAATTCCATACAGAGAGCGGAATATGCCATACAAATAAATAACTCACATAATTCTTTGAATAGTCACTTAGTGAGAACTCTATGAATAGTTCCAATGTCTTTCAGTATTTTAAACAATCCCTTTGTACTTCAATGATCATCACAGGTACCGATTGGTCCCCACCATGCTCCTACAATTATAATAGGTACCAACCACGCGCCAACATCCCATTAGGTCATCAGAGCTAGCAGCACTATTTTCCATTTACAAATTATCCATTTTGAAATCTTGATCCGAAATTTTAAACACACTAATCCGGTTCAATTACCTTGTAGCCCATCTCGGCTTTTCAATGCTTCAATAGACTATTACTACAGCAACACAGCTACCCATATGTACATAATGTATCTTTGCTGCATCATTCCATCGAATTCAATGGATTAACAATGTTTAGATTTCGACAGAAGCAAACCAACCTAAAAATAGCACCACACTCGTACTACATAATAACAAATCGACGACTCTAATTGAAATGCGTTTTTCGCTTCTCCACAGTGTGTATATTCTTGAAATTCTCTATGTTTTCTATAATACGGTTCGGTAGCACAGCAGCGCTGATAATGTAAACAAAAAGATACGAATTCATAAAAAACAAAAACAAAAACCTAAACCCGGATATAAACAAAAAATCCGAAAACAATTACACTGAACTATATTTATATCTACATGATTCGAAGAGTTTCATTCGAGTTCGAGAAAGTGTATGTGAATTTTTTTTTTGTATTTCAAAACTACAGCTACATAAAGAAGATTAAGATAAATGTACGTCAATCAATTTTTCACCCCAAAAATACATAATATCTGATCAATGAAGAACGAAAGCAAGAGGAAAAAAAAAGTCTTACTTCACAGCTTCCAAATTGCGAATAAAAAGAGTACGAAAATCACCAAAAAGGAACAAGTGTTTCTTACAACACGACCCTGTCTGTGTAGTTGTGAAATGTGGTGAGTTTTCCAGCAGCTGGGGGAAATTCCAATTCCAATGTCAGCACTCAGCGGGGAAAACTCTCTGAATGAATTCGAAACTGGAAGAATATATTTTTTTCTGCTTTTCCAAATCGAATCCCCCCTTTTCGAATGAATGTGGATGGTAAGTTTGGAAATTCTTCAATAAAATCACCAAATTTTGGTGAAAAATTGTTGAGAAAATGTGCGAAAGGAAATTGAGAAGAATTTTCAATTCAACGCACTCTCTGTGGTGGAGGTACCGCCCCAATGGTTTTTCACCACAACAACAACAATATTGGTGATACAATCGTGTTGAACTCATGGTTGTGGTTTTTTTTTTTTTTTTTCTTTTCATTTGAGGGGCTTCCCCATGCGATTGTAGAAACTAATCTAAGCGCCCACTATTCCCATATAGTGTGAGTCTTTCCTTGCACTAACACAATTGTGCGAAGAACTGAATTTGGCGTTGTGGAAATTTTCAAGTGGTCGTCGTCGTGGGTTGTTGTTTTGAAAAGCAAAATGAAAATGGAAATTTTAGATATAAGTATATATATTATGTATGTGTGTATATTTTTAAGGATTCCTCTTTTATTGTTTATCATAGACTGAATAAAATTTTATTGTTTCTCATTTGGTAAATTAGATGATATAGACATGCAGTTTTCGGGGAGAGTTATTTGGCAAAACAAAAAATGCGAGGACATAAAATCGAATGCGAAATTTGTTAGAAAGCTGTGATGGGTTCGGTGGGTTACACCTACTTAAATGGAATGTCTTTTACGCGACAATTGATAAAGTTTAGTTTTTATGCGGCTTTAATGACGCCCTGCCGCTTACGGTGGATGAACAAATTTGAGGCCTTTGATTTTCGCTGACAAGGATTTGCCGAAGTTTTTTGTCAATTTAATTTGCCTGATTGTGTGTAGCAAGGTTTTTCGCGCTTGAAGCGGTTCCAAGGGGACAATTTGGGTGACACTTTTATTAGGGGGGGGGGGGGGGGGGTGATGGAATTGTTTAGTTTGAAAAGTTTCATCAAAGGAAAATGACGATGGGGTAGAGTAATTTCTTTAACCACTGAGTAGAACACGGATCACATTACAAATATAATTGCGAAAGCATTTTAGTTTAGTAGGCCAAGAAGTGTCGGCGAGACAGTAGTACTACTGGTTACCATACTTTTGTTCACTGATCCAAGGGATAATTGGTCGCATTATAGAAAAAAACCTATCTACGTAGACAGCGACACTATAAAAGTCTGACCTCCTGCAGGTTTTGTGGAGACTAAGTTCAGAACACCATAATTTTCTAAAATGCATGATTGTACCTATTCTACTTTCCAAAAGAGGATACTTTTTCGTTTGCTCATAAGGCAAGGCTTATATATCAGATAAGGTAGTAACCCACACTTTATACTTACTTACTAACTAAAGGGGCTCCCTACTCGCGAAGAGTTACTGCAGCCTTCCATTTCCTACAGTCCTCGGCACGCTCCTTCCAGGAATCCAGACCAAGCGCTTGGCTTGACTAGTTTTGGCTTTTTGGACTACATCCAAATCTTGGTATAGCTCATAGAGTTCGCGGTTGTATCTTTTCCCCCATTCAAGCTTCGTCGCACGCTGGGCGATTTTTTCTCTCAAAAGAGTTTAGTATCTGCACACCTTTTCTCCTTATCGTCCAGCACTGGGAGGATTTTCGTCCTTCAAGCGTGGAGCTTTGAACCATTTGTTTTGCCAAAACGAAGTAGCAGCCATTACCTAGGGTAATAGTTCGTGGGAACTACGCCTCCAAGGTATAGTTTGCTTAGTTGATGTTAACCCCGACGTAAACTCCTTAACCACCTCGAAGCTTCTGCTTTCAAAAGTTACGATTTACCCTAGCCAGCGGATACACGTTTGTTTGTTTGTTGAAAGCATTTTTTTGATTTCATCCTTGGTAACTTCAAGACCCGCTCTTCTTTAACCTCTTTAATGCTGTAAATTTTAAAAGGTAAACGAGGCGATACTTTGTATGCTAATGAATTGCTCATACATGTAAAGTTGTTGCCTTGGTTGTATATCCGCCTCAATTTGGAGAGCAAATCACACATAGGACCATATATTTTTTAAGGAATTATTTTCTCGCACTAAATTCATTATCTGGTCTACTGGCGAGATCATTGTTATATAAACCGGCAATATGCCTTTCGGGTTAGGAGTTGAGATAGGTTTTTTTATAAAATATGTTGACAAATGTTGCCTTCAATGCTCTTGAATGCCTTAAACGCTCCAGGCTGGAGGAATTTGAAGATGTTGATATTGTCCAGACAGCCGAGAAGCTGAACGGTTTTTAAGTATTTAATGTCCTGGGCACTACCATACCTGGTTGTATGGTGCGTGTCCATTTGAGGGCAAAATAACTCTCAATGAGAGTAATTTCCAAAAGAAAATTGTTTTTTAGAGTTCCTTTATTGTTTTGTATTTATTTGACTAATGAAAGTCGTTCGACTGGTTTTAGTATTGACTAATTTAAAGTCGATCAAGTTTGCATTTTTCTGCTTTTAGTGTTTTCGAAAAATATGCAAAAATATGCAGTGACATCTTAAAAACATTATACAAAACATTCCCTAATATTATTGGGTGCAATTTGGTTTTTCTTTATTCATTGATTGGGATAGCAACTTATTGTCCAAAAGAATATGCATAGATATTCCGAGAATTAGTCATCTACCTACCTATCGACTGCAGCTAGTAAGTTATTTTCAGCCAAAAGTGTCTCCTAAACCTGTCTGGCGGGATCCCCAGTAAGGGCTTAAATTTAAGACCGGGTTTCATAACCCACCAGCTCCTAATATTCTCTTTACTTATTAGTATAATTTCCTTGTAGGATTAGGGCTTAATTAATCTTTTGGATTGTCTTAATCCCGGGACACGGACACTTTCCCATGGTGCAGACGAAGTTGTTGTTCCCAATCGTTAATTGGCCTTAAAGCAGCAGCCCAATTAACTCTGCAGTAGGGTTATGATCCTAAGAACGCAGATTCTGATCCAGCTCTAGCCAGCAGATTCGTTGCCTGCAATACTTTTTTGACCAGGAACCCATCCAAGTTTGACTTTGTTATGAAAAGCACTTTAAGTTACTCAACTATAGACAATGATTGTGGATATGGCGAAAGATACCGCGTGACTGTACAGCGTTTGCTTGAACCACGCTCCAGAAGTCTATTTGCAACTACAGAGATTTGTTTTTAGCTTTCTAAAAAAGTCGGGTAAATAACGTCACTAAAGGGGAGAGGCCGTCTGAAGTGCAATCGACCAGTCCTAAGCGGCTATACAAAGCTTCCAACAGAAGAAAGTCTTCAAAACTTAAACGGCCCCTAACGCAACTACAATGCATTTTTTATTGTCTCTCTCTAGGGCGCCTGACAAATGTTTATAACCTACCAAGCCACAGCGTCATAAATTGGTTTTTTTAGCCTCAAATGACATATACATTTAAATCAAACCTTTAGTTCTACTTCCTATATGTGTATTTGTCTAACACTTGGTCTGCAAGTTAATGCCCGAACAAAGCTACCGATTAATATTAACAAAATATTTTGAGTGCATTTTGGAAGTTCGTCTTCAAATATTTTAGTTTATCCAACTTAGCTATATTAAAACACTAGTTAACCAGCCCCTTTTTGTCCGAGTGTTCACAAAATAGCCAAGGAAAATTTAAATTTTCTTCTATTTCTTCGTCGTCAAAGAACATTATTTATGTATCTTGCGTCACACATAACACACTTACTCCAACGCAGACTGAACCCCATCGACTGTTATCTGGCAGTAAATACGAATGAAAGTATAATCGAAAAGACAAATTTTAAAACAACATTCAATGGCCCAAATAAAAATTATAGAGCCAGCTAAACAAGTTCTAATATTTCACAGCTCTTCAAATTTTGACTTGAAATATTCGAAAGTTTTACAATAATTTTTAGACCTAATTCTTAACCATTTGACGTAGCTTAATTGGATTTCGTCGTTTTTCTTTGACTCAAAATAAAATGTTTTAAATGAAGAAACCGGCTCCTTGTAAACACCTAATCATCAATGAATTACTAAAATCCGTTTAGCCGTTCGCTGTGTATGTCCTTGTAAATGAATTTCAACTCTGTTTTTGATTATTCGATTCATTATTCATATTCCTATCGCTCATAGTTGATGTGACACTTGGCGTTTTCTTTATAGCTTTGTAGCAAAACGAGCCAACGATTTAATATTCAATTAGAATAGTCATGCTCTAAATGCAGTTTTTACAAAGGAAGGAGTAGCAAAAAACTTTATCTGATTAACTAGTAAGGCATTACAAATTCTCCACAAATAATAAGAAGAACCTAACCATTACCTTTGCATTACTTAACTGGAAAAATCGCCCGCGTCCAACTTTCTACACCATTTTTGATTGCCTATAAATCTTCCTTAAAACTCTGTCAATATCAATCAAATCAATATTATTCTAACAAATTTTCGTTATTTTCTTTTATTTATACGAAAAATGTATCCAAAAAAAAAAAACCCCATACAAACTGCGACATTAACCTTACGAAAATTCCAAATTCCAATATTAATGAGCTCAAACATATGTTATGGAAAATACATTAGCGAATTGACATGACAGACGAATAAAACAACAAAATCATCCAAGTAGATGTGATTTTCCTGTTCAATGTGATTATCCATCAATCAGAAAATCTGGCAAAACATACCATCCCTTGGGGAACAAAAAACAACAATGTATATTCCGCACACTCTATACATCATTCATTAGGAATGCCCTAAAAAATATGTAATATAATAATGCTTCCATTGAAAAGATATAATCTTTTCTTAGGGATTTGTGAGATATATATGAATATATTTCAAGGTCATAGTCAATGGTTTTGCTTTCAAAATTAACAAAGTATATCCTTGGAGCAGTGCTACTGTAGGAGCTTTTTAAATACTGTGGTACCCATCAATTCTTTAAACACCACAAATAAAGGTTTTCGATATGAAAAAAATGTAATAATAAAAATACATATTGGCAAAATACTTACTAGAAGGGATACTATGAATCCTGTCAAAGACAATCACTGTTTCTAAACAAGCGCGAACGAGATATAAGCCTTTTATAGTCAAGCCAATTCTGACCATTCAGTGTCAGAGTGTCGAAGTAATCCGAAGCGGTAAGACCTGCAGATCCGTTCATCTTTACATTGATAGGAAAGTCATATTTTTGCCTCGAATTTTAGAGACTTTCACATGAGATGAGTAGTAAACAACTTGTGGTGTAACTTGGAATGAATTAAGACTGGGACTCCACGCACAATGACCACTGAGCCACTGCGCTTTAATACATATAGAAATATTCATTCGTATTCAGCTTTTAGCAGTTCTTCAAATTGGTGTTCAAAAAATTACATTGAAATCTGGTGTCAGAGATCATTAGTCAGCAACAACTAAAAATTACAGAATGGGTGCAAATGGAACTTTATAAGATATTAACTCATCAACTATATATTCGAAGAAGTCGAAGAAGTTATTGGACATACTAAAATCGCTACTAATAAGCGCCCTTATTCATAAGCATAGCAAGCATATGTTAGGCAACCATATCGCCTTAATATAGATGTCAGCAATTTCGCCGCAATCGTGCCCTTTCAGTCTAGTTTATGTAGGTAGGATGAACATACCATTGGGACATTTCAGTACTTCTTAACAAGCAACTATTCAACCACTGAGACTGAGTGCAAAACATAAGCCTCGGTGGTCAACAAATTGTGCGAGTGAATTGAGAGATCAAAAGTACTCCAAGGGCCATATCATTAACCTCTAAAGTGGGTTATGGTGAGCTCCAGTTACTAAGTTACCAACTGGCAAAACTATTTTCAAAAGCGCCAGAAATATTCCGGAAGCTTTGATCGCAGTCATTAGATATTTGCCAACCATATTCCATAACAGTGGAGGCAGAAGAAGGCTGATCATCAGAGCAAAATAACCGGTACCCTGCTGGAATTCTGATCTGCTGTGTCTTTATAAAGAAACTAGGAAGTTCCTATACGGTCTTTAAAAACCAGCTAAGTAGATGACTGAAATCTTAATCGATCGAAACAAAAAGATTTTAAGAGAATTATTCGCATAGCGAAAAATGACTGCTATATAAAGTTTTGTGAAGAAGTCGAATCTCTAACTACAACAGTAGGCTCGTTAAAGTACTCCAAAGAAACAGACCAAGCGAAACTTAATTTGACGGTACGTACACTTAGACAAAGGCGGAGACTTTCAGGTATCCTTGATAGAAATCAGGTTGCATCGTGTTCATCAGCTAACGGTGCCCACCTTTGAACCGACTAACACCACACGACGTAGTTAGTACAATGACTAATGCGCTATATGCTATTGCATCTTTTGAGGGTTTGAAGTCAGCTGGTCCGGATGGATTTTATCCAGCTATGTTGAAACAAGGTTCAAGTCAGCTTTTGCTTAAAATTTTAACCGCGAGCTTGGCCTTGGCCTGTATACCTTCCACCTGGAATATAGTTAAAGTGGTTTTTATACCAAACATTTTTAAGTCTGACTATACTCTAGCCAAAAGCTTCAGACACATAAGTCTATTCTTGCTGAAAAGTATTGACAGACTGGATGAGCTGCCATTGTGCAAAGTTGGTTCATGATCACATCCTCTCTCTCTCTGAGATGCAACATGTCTATCAGCTCGGAAAATCCTGCGAAACCTTGTTGATAGGATTGAAAGTGAGTACGTGATGGGCATTGTCCATCTTTCTTCGAAAGACGGGAAAACTAAGTACATTAATGTTAGGTGTCTGACTGGTAGTTGTGTCTGATAGTAGCAACCACCGAAAAAAATGCAACCATCTCCTTACAACTCACAAGAACAACACGGGTAATAACAATCTGGTAGCAACAATTCTTTAGCGAGTCCCACCTACCAGACTGAGAATGGAACTGTAGTCCAAAGTTATATGCTAGAATACACTATAATCGATGAAAGCCAATCTGCTAGGGCTTCACCTGTTATTTGTGTACCCAAAAAAATACAGAAGTATAGAAGAGAAAGCTTAATAGCTTGATCTTCATACTCACTACTAAGAATTTACGAACGCATTATACAACTTTGGACTACAAGGAGGTCCTCATAGATCAGAATGTGCACTGTCATTGACGAATCCGCTGCAACCATCTTTACTGACGGCTCAAAAATGGACTGTGAGCGGGCGTCTTTTCAGACTTTTAACCACATACCTACCTACAAAAAGTTTCGTTTTAAAAAGGAGATAAAAACCGTTCTTCAACGATTGTGGCTTTATCAAAGATTCCGATTAATCATAGAATATTATTTCATTTAAAAACGGGCTTCGGCTGGCTTGACAGTACTTCATCATGTTAAAGAAATTTTTCAATACATTTTCGAGTGCCTGAAACATCTCTGGATTGTGCGTATTGCATCGATCTTTGTTCTCCACAAAAATAAGTCCAACGGCATCAAACCGTAGCTTTGTTGGCCAAGTAACCTCATCAAAAGGATTAATAACACGATTTTTGAACTAAGTGTGCCGCAAATCAAATGTCAGGCATTTAGCCCCATCCTGCTGGAGCAACGACTCTTGTACCTTGTAAACGATTTATCCGATATTTTTCTGTAAAATTCTCTTCAGGCTAGTGTCACTGGTCCTACAGAGAGTAAGGAAACTAGTCTGACTAACTTTTCACAAACTTGATGCATTATTTCGAAACAAATTCGCACTATTTCGGCAACACAGCATCCACTTTCAATATTTTTGAAAGTTATTCAAGCTTAAATCGCTCCATTTCGTACCGCAAAAATGTTATCCCGAGTTTCCAGTTCATAATGAAAACAGCGCATGGTCCACGGAGTTGTGTATACAATTTTTTTCAAAAAACGACTCTACACTGCGTCAAATGTTCACTTCATTTCTAATCGTTTACAAATCTCAAATGAGGTAAATATTTTGACACAAAGAACATTTTGACGCTAAAAGAAGAATCTCACTTGCCAAGCATCCATTTCTGTTACAAACGCTGACAAACGACCGATTGTCAAACTTTTGACAAAACAAATGTTGCCATTACTCTGACTTGCCAGCAAAAAGCGTTAAACATTTAACAGTTTGTCAAACAATCTATTTGTAGCCCGGCCTCGTATATACATACAACATCTCGGGCCTAATGCAAACTTTGATCAGTTCTCCATAAAAAAGTGATTGCCTATCGAAATAGATATTTTCAATGTGCGAGATTGACTCTGCGAGTAAATTGTCTGTCTTCATGACCAAAACTGCTACCCATACCAATCAATGCCCTAATATAGGACAAAGAAATAAAAGAAAAAAAAACAACTTCAAACATTGTATACAAGTACAAGTCAAAGTAATCACTTTCTCTCTCTTTATTTTGTTCAAATAAAATTCACCTCACTAAATTGAGAATAGATACAAGATTTAGATTAGAGAAACAAAAAAAAAACAAACAAAAATCAATCTACCCTTGAAACGCATGGAACGCATGGAACGCATTTTTAGGGGAAAACAAAAAACAAAAAAAATTGTAAAAAAAAAAATAAACGAAAAACGTGAACCAGAAATACCTAAAGAAAAGTAGATCAACGCAGAAAACACAGTGTGGAGGAGATACCAAAGTTTTCGAGACTTTTCTTCTTGTCTATGGTGATGGTGAGTAATTCAAAGCAGTTTGTATCCATTATGTTTTTATGTGTATCTTGTCGTCCCATATTTATATAAATACTATGCATGTATATCTTTTTACATATTTTTATCCTGCAATCTGTTGATGATGGCATATACAATTGTTGTCATTTTGGATTTGGTTATTTGGGTTAGATACTTTTGCGGTGATAATCAAATGGATGCCGGTTTTTATTTTTATTTTTTTGGTCGGTTCTGTGTAATATTTTGCGATGGCTTTAATGAATATTTTTTCATTTTTAGTGTGAGTGAGCGAAAGTTTAAGCCGTCTGCAGCCTTTATTGTCTGGTGCTATGGGCGCTGGCACGTTTGTTTTGGGAGCAAAGATAATGAATAGGAGTTCTCTGATAATGGTTTGCCATATGTTAAATTGACTTGTTTTTATTTTATGGAGTATGGGGGCTGTTGACCCAGGTTTTATCTGTGGAAAGAATGTCTGAAAGCGATAAAGAATAGGGGGGGGGGGGGGTTGATAGACAGGGTGGTTTGAGTGAGAGGTTTGCTTGTCCTCTTTTTTTTCCTAAATTTTGATGTAGCAACTACAAAACAATTAATATCAAATGGTTTGAATAAAACATGAACTTTTTGTTCTCTACCGCAAGAAATGGGGGCTAAAATTATAAATGCTTCAAGGATTGCCACGCTTAAGACTCCTCTTTGTGGTCTATTTTTTTTTTTTTTTTTTAATTTTCCGCGAAAGCACTTTGCCCCACTGGGAATCGAACTTAGACCAGCATATTATTACTTAACCCTGAAAGTACATGCTTATATTTTGTACGTAAAGGACATGCTTCGCCGAATCGACGATGTCACTTGGAATGGTCATGCACGTGACCTTTGTACCAAAGGTTTTGAAAGTCGATTAATTCACAAATAGAAAACTACATAAAGATGTTTTATTTTTAATAATTTTTACTTCTAAAATTAAATTAAAAGATTATTTTAATTTGGTAGCTCTAGCACCATGAGAAATCTCTTCTACCAAGCAGTTTAAAACATGTGCCTTGTATGTTGTCCCAAAAAAAGACAAAACTGGTATGGCAGTGCGTGTGATATACGGTCACATGGAACTTTGTATAGCATATATTATATGTGGCATCAAACTCATGATAGACATTCCAAGTTACGGTATAGCATAATATCGCTGTTTGGTATTAAGGGGCATTGAGATTCAAAGAATTTGTTTGATCGTAGTTGTTATTTAAAAACTAAAATGTTTTTTTTCTATTCTATTTTAAAAGTCGATGAAGGACTTTAAGACACTTTGTAGGGTAGTTAGGAAGATCCATTCTTAGAGTTCTATTGGACATTTTTGGAAGAGTTCCTTGTCAGATGGATACCAAAGTGGAAACATAGCAAACAAAAATTAAGTGTTATGATAAAATGTTTAGTCCTTTACACTCATACGTAAAATACAAGCTTACAGAGAAGGGATGACCAATATAAAGGCGATTTGAAGAACAAATTTGAGATATGCCCTTCTCTGAGGCCTCAATGACTTCTTCCAGTTAGGGAGGACTCTCGGTGAATTTCTCCTAATTCCCTTTATAATTATTTCAGTGGCAATGTATCTTAAAGCGGATTCTGAAAAGGTTGAAAAAAATATTTACACAGCTGATAAAGGTCATCATTGACACCAAAATGAAGAAAAAGTAACTTCTAAATGCAGGCTTCACAGATCATGTCCAAAAATCCCCTCGTAGTGCGGGTCTCAACAATTAGGGTGCTCTACCAGTTGGGATAGTTAGTCGGTTAAAACTAATTCTTTTGTACATAAATCGATAGATATGGCACAAACGATAATACGCCAGTAAAAATATTGCAATGTACGAATTCGTGGATTAGTGTGACACTGTCCGATCGGTGCAATTTAAAAAAAATAAGTGCTATCCTGTCCGATTTCGAATGGCAGACCCCTTCAAACCATATTTTTCCATATTTATATGGTAAAACTGTCTGCCATATCCTGCCATTTCGTATGTCAGAACATGTTCCAGTTTTCCAGAAACGGATATTAGACGTGCATGTTTACTGGACGTCAAAATGCCGAGATATCCGTTCGCATATGGTAGATATATGCCTCATTTAAGAGTAGCTTTAACACAATCTATGATTAATCATTGATAGATATTTTAGTGCATTTTAAGTAAAAGGCTCCTTCTGTAAACAGGTAAGCATTAAATTGTTAATCGTAGAAGAATTTTTTCCTAACCTTCGCTTATTGCAACACTAACTACTCATATTTGATTGGTGACAGCTGAAATGTGTTATGACAGATGACGATTGACAGGTGTCACACATGGTGGCAGCTAGTAGCTTGCAAAAAATGGATGACACATTAAACATGACGTATGCTAGTTGACAGATTATTGTTCACAGATAGAAGATGAATTACGGAACCAAAAACATATCGTCAGCTGTAATCCTTCTAACTCCTTAAATGATTATTTTACAGGAGAAGGAAAACACTACACCAAAACTCTTTGTAATAAAATTCAAAATATGAGCGTGTGTGTTGTCATATATTCTTTTTTCGCTACACAAAAAAGTTATTAAATATTCTTCAATCTTTTTACATAAAGTTTTTGTATATGCTCTTTCTAGTTTTAATAGGTTAAGCAGTTTAGTTTGAAAGTTAAGGACTCAACTGTCTTACTTTGCTTGGAACACTTTTAGTTCGAGTTGAAAATTGATTTGTATATCAGACGATGGGCCTTCATTTGACCTTTCCTATTGTAGAACCAAACACATTAGCAAAAACAATCGTTCTTATCAGCGGGGAGTTTCTAGTGACAAAGAAAATAATATATACAAAATAAGTTCGATTTTTGTTCGAGGATGTATCACGATTGCAGGGATAATAAAGGGATCATAAAGTAATCACTTAAATGTATTTCTACTGCGACTGTGTTCTTCGCAGGGGGAAAAAACACAAAAATGTTTTCCTCGATCTTGGCCAAGTTAAGTGCTTAAAGTGGTCAAATTTCAAAATTTCATAAAACTAACGTTAAATATGTGACAAAGGTTACGAACAGCTTTTATTTATCGCGTCAAACTATCATTTCACATTAATAGATCTTGTTAGGGATTTATTGCAATAAAGCATGGAAAGATAACTTAAATTTTCTAATAATTGGGCAACGACAGGCTGAGAATTTTTTTTAGGATTATTTTTACTTGGGCTGGTGAAAGCTTGAAAACATTTAATCTACCGTTTCTTGGTCTGAGTCACAGGTTAATTCTCTTTACATAGTTCTCTAACTAAAATATGTTTGACTTCCATTGGCGATCGAACCAAAAGCATTTTATGATGAGTTTTGTACTAATTTTGGTCTGATGAAAATCTGTTGTCTGAAAAGTTCAAGGAATGTTTTTGAATTAAACCATCCCCCCACAAAAGCTACAGGTTTTACGAAACAGTCAAATTCACCTCTGCGCTGGGACAATAATTGATTGAATGATACCAAATGACAAAAAATCCCATTTAGCAATGAATTTCATTAAAATTGATGTGCCAATGTCAGGTTTCTATATATTAATTTAAATAGCTTCAAATTGAAGGTCTTAAGCCCTTATAGAGAAGCAGTACAAAAACAATACCCACTCATCTGACAGAAGAATAAAAATCTGCCACCAACGACTGTCAAATCTGTTCTTCGCTCCATACCGCACTCTCTCTTTCTCTCACTCTCTGTGTTGAGGTTTTCCTAATTTTAGAGTCACTTATCAGGATGCTAATTGACACACTTTCCTTCAAAAAGAATGAGTAAGAAAAAAAAACGTCCAACATTTCTTGTTATTTTCTTTTAATTTTTTTCTTTTTTTTTTTGTTAGAGAGCAATAATTTCCCCGACGATTTTATGACTTTCATGTCTAGCAGCGAGAACATCTCACCCTCGCAACCCCCCGACGAGAGCATGTACCAGCCTCTTATCTATTGTTGCGTATTTCTCGTCTCACCCACTGGAAGGAGTTTGTTCTTATTTTTCCATGTCAAAGTTGGCAGCTTTTTTTGTGTCTTTTCTTTTCTTTTCAATTTTCTCAATATTACTTCACCTCCAGAGAAAACGAGTGTGGGCGTACTACGACGGCACGGGGGTTGAATCACATTTTCCACCCCTTATTCCGTTTTGTGCTCTTCGTTTTATTTTTATTCCCACTGACTTGCGTAAGGGAAGCGACGACTTTCCCAGTAGTCGTCCCTCTCTCTGTATTGAGTTATGTCTGTGACTGTGTGCCAGCTCCCCACTGCTTCTGTGTATCAAATGAAAAATCCACCACAATTTCCAGGGGGTGGTTGAGAAAACCACATGGAAATGGAAATGGAAATGGAATAGGTACACATTCAACAACACAACAATCCAACAATCCCAAGTGGAGAAAATTCTCACATACAACGATGTATATGTTGAATTTGTGTCGATGGTAGTGTGTTTGTGTGTGTGTGTGTGTGTGGTTCGACAATTTCCACGTTTTCCTTTCGGAACCAAACACAGAACGAAGCAAAAACACGACAACACACAACAACAATAACATCAACACACTCATACACACATACTCCCACACTTTAGAAGCGACACGGCGGCCTCAACACACCACATCGACATCGCGCAGTATTGCGAGTCCAACTACACAGCTTTTCTGACTGGGTATCCTAGTATCTCATTGAATATTCCGATATGATTCGTTGTTCGTCCGTCCTTTTAGTATGATATTGAGTTTTGTGTAGTTAAGTCAGGAAAAAAAAATATTTCGAAAAAATAAAAACAAATACCAAAATCTATATAAACAAAATATAAAATAAATTTAATTTAAATTAAATTTAAATAACATACAAAAAAAATCGTGCAATATCTTTTGCCACAAGATCATCTTCTATCCGTCAACATTGTTTAACATCCTGTTGTGCATATTTTTATTTGTCGTCCTGTTTATGTGATTTTTATTAAATAAATATCTCTTCTCGTTTGCTCTACAAAAAACAACTATATAAGAATTTTGGTGATATAATTTTAATTGTTTTTCTTTTTGTCTTATTTAACGAACATTAACGAAAAAAAAAATCAAGTGTATTCTTCTTCGAGACGGAATTTGCTGTTGTGTTCTTCTTTGAAATTGTTTACCCGCGGAAAATTCGCAAATATATAAAGCAAACCAATAAAAGTAAAAGAAAAAATCGTGATACAAACACCATCAACTCCAGAGTCGAGTTTTTGCCATTTCTCATTTTATTGTGACGAGTGCATCAAGTGGTTCTACAAGTGATGCACTATTAATACAAAAAAATAAGTAAAAAATTAAAACCAATTCAATTCCCATGGAAAGTGTATAAATAAAGAAAATTACCAGTGATCAATTGTGATAGAAAAAGAATAAAAATTTATTCAAGATACAACAAATCGTATCTTTTTCGGTTGTTTGTTTTTTTTTTGTTTAATTTCATTTGAGAAAAAAAAAGTGATATTTGTGAAAAGAAAAGAAAAAAAATACCATACCATACCATACGGTAGATATTTCTCGACGCCGATTTATCTAAAAGATATTCAAAGAGAAAAATAAATTACAAAAAAAAAAAAAAAAAAGTATCTTTAATTTTCTTCTTATCCAACAAATCGAATTTGAATTCGATTTTAAATTAAATTCTTCATTTGTTATAAACAAAAGTAATAAAAAAATCATTCCATATGGTTCATATTATTGAATTTGTCGGCCAACCGAAGGTTGAGTTTGCTCAACAAGTTACTGTGAGTACATACAAAAAAAAATATGCATAAAAATTTGATTTCTTTTTTTTTTCGCTATATACTATACCTTGATGGATAGATAGATAGATACGCGTGGTATCTCTCGTATTTAGTAGTACTTAAGGCAATTAATCATTTTGTCGTATTCATCGTCGTCGTCGTTGTTGATGGGCGGTTGTGTGACAAAAAAAAATGTTGTCTACTTTTTTTTTTCGTCAACTTTTTTTAGGGGGTTGATGAGGTTTGTTATCTGTTTGAATATTATGTCTGGAAAGTCGTTTGGCAAAACAAGCTGTTTGAGTTTGATAAGAATGTTTTTTTTTTTTTTTTGGTAAAAATTGCTTACCTCAAACAAGTTGGTGAATAGACCAAATCGATAAAAGCTTTTTGAATCATTTTTAGGTATTTCAATTCAGCTTAAAGGTGCGACTTTTTTACGGAGAATTTCATTAAGGCGATTATTTAGGGTGGATAGTTTGAAAGCATTTCCAAGACGACATTTCGATGGGGGATAATTAGGAGTGTAGGTTTTTTTTTGTTGGTGGCAAACTTAAACCACCCTTAATTTTTGTATTGATTTGGACGTCAGACTTTGATCTTAATCAGCAGTCAGTCGTCGTATCTAATATGATTGAACAATATTGTGTACTACACTCTTAGGAAGCCATTTTAGGTTCACTACATTGACTTTTTGTCACATGCCAGAATTTGCTCATAGGTAGTGGACCTATATTTCGTAATAAATTTGCACTGTCTCAATATTTAGAACCCCTTTCCTTCCTAATATTTGATTTTTCAAAATTTTCACTGTATGTACATATTTTCGAAAGTGTGAAAAATCTTGTTGATAACTTGTTGACAGCAAAGTTCAGTCAGCAATAAACGGGGTCTGCAGCATGTTGTGTTGTCATGTTGTACCATTAATTGTCGTAAGATGTGTTGATAAATGCATAGGTGCCATAGACCTAAGTGATTAGTCATAAACTGTTGATCCAAATAGTACCCTAAGAATTTGATAGTTGAATTTTTTTCTATTTCATTGAAACAAATAAAAATGCTACTCTCAATGATAATTTAGATGAAACTTGAAGAAATTTCAAAATCTGGCAATATTTTGTTTACTTGACTTTCTCAATGCATCTCTAAAAAAAAGTTTTCAAAAAGCTCATCTTATATGGGAAAACGTAAATCATATAGCTGTATATGCCGTTGGCTGGAGATGACATTTGCAACAAAATTTAATTTTGAGAAATTTCTCTGACTAAAATCACATTGAAACCAACACTGACCTGAAACCAATTTGATTGACAAGAAAATATCTGTTATATAAATGCGTTTTGGATTTAATTTTAAGACAAATTTTGAGTTAAAATATTATGCCTATGACATTTCAAGAATTCCTTTTGGTTGTGGTCTTACTAAGTTTTTCAAAGAGTTTTTTTGTTAAGCTAATGCTTATCTTCAACGCAAACTTAATAAATTAGGACACTCTTCCAAGTAATTTTACATTAATTTGTGTGATAAAAATAATTTGTTAGGCATGACTCGGCCTATTTTTTGGCACGAGTGGAAGGATTTTGGACGATTTGTAAGGAAAAAAAGTAGTGAATGAAGATGGTAACAAGGGCGAAAATCTCTAGTTTTGTATTAGTAAAATGTGATGCATATGTGACTGCAGTGTCTATGTTTTTGAATGTCAAAATTATGACAATCCAATATTGACAGTAAATTCAACAGCTCATGAAAAGCCTATACATTACCTAATGTAGCTTTCCATTGGACTTTGAAGAAGTTGGTCTAAAAAATTCATATTTTGCGGTACCAATAATTCAAAATTATTTTCGAACTAAAACGTTTCAAATTTCCCATATTACTTTAGGTTGCCAATCGCAGTATTGTTGTAAGCCTTTAATAAAATTTCCAAAACACAATTCTTATTGGCAGTATAAATTAGTTATTTATTCAACTCATCTTCTTCTTCTTCTTCTTTCTGTCAGACGTTATTTTCAAAATAAACCATTTTTCTTCCGAAATTGCATTGAATAACTCATGAATAGTTAAATAAATTTACATTTACAATTCTTACATGAAAATAAGTCTCGAGAAGTAGTGTCAAACGTTTTGCAAGTACATGTGAATCTTGCGTTTAGTTTAAGATTCACAAAACTTGGCCCAAATCTAAAATAAATAATTTTTCGGGGCGAATAGATGTGGGGTGCAGTGGCTTAGTGGTTAAGTGCTTTGGTGAGAGGTCGCTGGTTGAAATCCAGCCCATTATCACCTTTAAGTTTTTTTTCGTTGACCTTGCGAAAGTCTGAGAAACATCCAAGAGTAAGCAATGTCTTGAGAAGATTCTCAAAAATAAAGCTGCCGCTCGGAATCGGCATTAAATTATAGGTCCCTTTCGTACATGTCAAAAAATATATCTTCACACCCACAATAGTTGGAGAAGCTAGGCTTTAGGTCCTGTCTGGGGGCGTTTATGACCAATACCTAGTCTGAAATCATACAAAACACAGCACTACCAAAAATTTGTGTGTTCAAAGCTATATTTTTGGCAGGAATGGAAGGGAGCTGCATACAATTCTCATTGCTGTATCCGAATGCCAAATGTTGAAAAACTTTATAATTAAAGTTCAGATTTCTTAAAATAAAAAAACTTTAGAAGACCAATTACTAATTTAAAGGATTCGCATTTAAAGTAACGAACTTTATAGCTAGCTCATGGATTTTGTTGTGTGAAACCCGAAATCTTTAAGAGTCATGTACAAAAAATAATATATTTAATTTTTTTTTTGCTAAATAAAGAGCACTATAAAATTATTTTATCGAGTGGAAATAGTGTTTCTTTACTGACACCCTTTTTTATAATCTTGCTTTAAATTTAACAGCCCAAAACTACGTTTTATTCTGACCTTCAATTTTTAAAGTAGCGCGTGAGCATACATTCTAAGATATCTTTAAACCAATTAGGTACGTGTGAGTACAATAAATTTTCTAAAAATTATTCAACAAACTGTAATCCTAGTTAAAAAATTTTCTTAAATGCTGCAAAGTAACAACCTGAACTTAAAGTTAGTCAAGCCCAGATTCATCACAGTAATCACTCGAAATGCGGAGGGTTGTTCTCGTATCTTCGACAAAATTTGGCCAAGTATTCTATCTCTTCGGCATTCCTGGTGGCTATTTAGGTCACATTTGATGTCTCATGAATGAATAAACAAGCTTTGCTCTTTTAGATATAGAATCCCATCCTGAACCACAAACACTTAAATTAGGTAAGGCAAAAGCGGCCACTATTACAAAACATAACTTCCTATCAAAAGAAATTTGTATAAATAAATACACAAAAAATAAATTAAATATAAAATAAAATTTCACAAATGATTAAAATACAAACAAGTCATCTCATCTTCTCTAAAAATGCGACAGGTGCAACATATTTTCTTGATACTTTTATAAACTTTATTTTTTTGTTATTTGAAATCATGACTTTAATGTTTGAAAAAATAGACGATGTTTCAGGAAGAAGTTCTCAGCCGTTTCTCTTATCAATGATCGAATTTGCTTTTATCGAAAAACTAGCTTTTTTTTAACAAACTGAGCGCTTTAGATTTAAATGTTTCAATGTTTCGATATAAGTGTAATATTGAAGGTCACAAATTGTATAAATGCCTAATGTTTCTATATTTTTCGACCTTTAAATTAATTTTCCATTGATTTCTATTAAATTATTTAGTAACTAGCTTTAAATGGGAAAGAAAAGAAGTTTGTATTCACCTTGGACTAAAATTTAAATGTGACTTATTCAATTGGGGCGTTGAGAAACCTTCTTTTTTGTTCTTGAATTGTTTTTTAACATCAGATGTGAAATAATTTATGAGGTAATAAGCAACCTTGGCGTGATAATAATTTTCACTTTGTTCTGATGAACTAAGTATGTCAATAATTTAAATATAAAGTTAGTATCATTCTTCCACCACCTGTTATTAACCCTGGAAGAACATGCTTCGTCAAATCCACGACGCAGGCTCACGTTTTACCGAATTTCTTCGTTATTACTATTTGTTATATGAACGTTTGTACAGCGGTAATAGCAGATGGATTTTTTTTAAATGTTCGTCGTCGAAACGACTGTGTGATAGTACAAAATACAGCTTTGTGTCTCTTCAGTAAATTCTGCCAAATTAACTTAATCTGACCACTTTGAATAGTGCCGTCGTCGCTAAGGTGAAGTATGTCCTTAATGTACTAAAAATAAGCATGAAATAAGTCTTTGGGTTTTCAATCATCAATGCTAAAATGGTTTCGTAATTACCTGACTAATAGAAGGCAAATGGTTAAGGTCGATGGTTCGACTTCTCGCGTTATAGAAGTTACTTCGGTGTTCCACAGGGCAGTCATTTGGGCCCGTTGCTATTTATATTATTTATAAATGATGTTCATGAAATATTTCAATTTTGTAATGTTTTGACTTTCGCCGATGATTTGAAATTATATTCGCGGATAAAAAATGTATCTGATTGCATTCGTTTTCAGTCAGATATTAATAGATTGTCGGAGTGGTGCAATCGTAATGCTTTGGAACTTAACATTTCTAAATGTAAAGTTTTTTCGGCATATCGTATTAGTACTACAATTTTGCATAATTATTCTATAAATGATCTGAGACTTCAGCGTTTTGATGAAGTGAAAGATCTTGGTGGCATATTTAACAACAAATTAAGTTTCTTTTTTCATTATGATTATGTCATTGCCAAGTCTAACTCATTGTTAGGCTTCCTTAAACGTAATAGTAAAGACTTTAGATATATAAATAGCCTTAAAATTATTTATTGCTTGTTAGTCAGACCTTATTTAGAATATTGTTCCGTAATTTGGGATTCGCCATATGCAGTTCACGAACTTAGATTCGAAAGAGTCCAAAAAAACTTCTCGAGGTACGCGGTTCGTAAATTAAATATGTTTGATGAGCTTCCTAATTATGGCAGAAGGTGCAATTTAATTGGTCTGCAAACCTTAAGTTTCAGACGCGATGCAACTTCCGTCATGTTTATTCGCGATATTCTTAATTATCATATTAATTCACCAGAATTGATCTTTCTTTTAAATATATATGCTCCCCAAAGGTCACTGCGGGTTAGAAGCTTATTTTATACAGATAGGCATAGAACCAATTATGGTAATAATGAGCCTATTGCAAGGTGCATAAGCACATTTAATGAATTCTGCAACGAAATTGATTTTTGCTTGTCGCGAGCAGATTTTAAAAAGTCCATTAATGCATTAACTTTAAATTAATTATATTTGTAATTACTTGAAATAGTCTACAAGATGAAGATCGGTAGATGAAGCTTAGTCGCGCAACAAACAACCGTTGCGTAAAGCGATACTGAGAACTTACACTTAGAGAACGTAGTCTTTTGGGTTTTGCTATGTGATGGTATTAAAAAAAAAAAAAGGAAAAAGAAAAAAACTTCCAGGGTTAGAGTCATATATTAGTGACCAAGGTAATTTTTAACGTTAAATATACAAAAATTTTAATATGCATTTATCAAACTCTCGAAAATGTGAGAGGGTATAAAATGCTCTTCAGCCAACCGCATCCATATTATCCAAAATACTAAGGCAAACCAAACTCGTTAGAACCGCTTTTTAAAAGATAAACGCCTTGTATATTTCTGGTGGATAGATTTATTCATTATGGAGTCCAAAATGGCTAATTTAAATCACATAACTTCACCCTTAAACTTGTGGTTTTTATCATTCAATTTTAAACATTTTTCTAGTATATTTTTGTCGGCTAGATGAAGTTTTTCAGGTCAGTTTTTCAGGTCATACTGTGCAACTTGAAAAAAAAATAAAAAAAAACTAATGGACAATAGCTATTCACTGATTTTTGTGTGCCTAAGCAGATTTTATGAAAATTAAGTTCTTACATTTGGTAGGTCATAAAATATTTCTTGGTATTTTTCTGGTGAATATTTTGAAATTTTATGGGTGCAGTACTTCCGTGTTTAGCAAGAAAGTCCTTTATCCATTTTTATCGTTTTAGATAATTTTAATTTATCTGTTTCGTTTTCTGCCATCGCTATATAGGGCTGTTTGGTATATATGAAACTACTGGAAACACCATTATAATAAAATATAAAAAACTGTGATAAAACTGTGGAAATGTCAAATAACCTACTAAATATAGGACATTTTTGCTATGTGTCTAATTTCTTTTTTGATTTTAAGGCACTTCCAGACACAACTTTGAATTTCTGAAAGCGTAGAAAAATGGAGTATTAGTGCACGATTACAGATATGCTCTTAACTCAATACATGACTTTTGGCACTTAGGACTCCCTTGCTTAACAAGTATGAGAATTCGCCCCTTTCAGCTAAGAGTTTTTATTCGCTACGAAAGTCGGACCAACATCTGTAGTGGAGCGCTTCTCTTCGGAATCGGCATGGGACTCATGCCATTCGTGTCCTCCCATACACAACGGTTGACGAAGCTAGGATTTTGGGCCTTTCTATAGTATTTATTTATATTTCTTTTAAAAGGGAAGTCTATAGGAATCGGAAATTGTGGACGGCACGCCACTGCATCTGTTGCTTTAGTATACGAACGTCTAAGCATGCACAACGAACGAAAAAGTTTTTTTATATTTCAGTGTTTACTATTTACACCATTTTTTTGCATTTCTTGACTTCAAAACCAAACATGTACTTTAACTTATGATGATTATAAATTAGTTTAAAGGTAACGCATGCGTTGTTCCCCAGGAACACATTGATTCTTATCTTTTTAATTTATTGAGCTAAATGCAGAATAATTACGTGAATTGCGTAGGCACCTGGCGAGTGGTATCGTAATTGTTTTATTGATAAATAGCAGACTTCCCTTTGGTAATTTCTATTTCATTTCAAGTGGGAATAGACCGAGATAAGATTGCCGAATCCGACACATTTATTAATTAAATGAAAGTGCAGGGATAGTCTTTCTTGTCTAGGCTGGTTAAAACCAACATTATGGAAATATTATCTCTATGGTAATCCGCAGATATGTACAGATGTTTGCGACAAATGTGTGAAAAAACTTTCGAACAACAAACAATATCCGGAGAAGCGGGGTTGGATCCATTTTTCATAAGAGAGATGTAGTACAACTCTGAGGACAGTTTTTTTTGCAAATTTAAGAAAGATTTTTTTTTTGTTTTGCAAAAATATGTAAATTCCCAAAAAAAAATTAAGTTTCAAGACATTTAAAAAAAAAATTATAATACTACATGAAATATAAATCCTTAGATCACGTAAATCACATTGAGGCACTCCGTAAAAAAGATACATTCATATAGTAAAAACTATTTCATTTTGTCCTTGTTTCCTAAATTGAATCTTTCTCCTAACTTCAACTTTGATTACAATTTGTGATTACAATTCACGGCAAAAATCCTTTACAAGTTAATCTTTTGCGCTTTGCAATACGGCTTCTTTGAAGATAAAATCTACGACCTCTAGTCTTACGAAGTTCGAAACTTATACAATGTCTTGCCCTGGTAGTTAGAGAAGACGAAGCGAATTGACAACAGTCAATTTTTAAAAAAGTACTCTTTCACTCAATATCTCCTCCTTTTTCAAATCAGTAAAACGAATTTTTGGCTTATGTGTCTGATAGGAGAAAAAAAAGAACCATTAAAGGGCACTTGGAAAAAGGCAAGTCTTGCAAACCGAGCTAGAAGATAACATTTTTCGACCAACAATATAGTAAAAAGAAGAAACGGGTGTGGAAAGCCGTGCAATAGATATAATTGCAGCCTTCATTTTTCTTGGAAGCAATTAAAATTTGTTTTTGTTTCAATCAACCATTTGTCTTGAGCAAAGCTTTTGTTAAAATATCTGAAATTATTTTGCCTTTTATATTAAATAACCATTGCTTCGCATAATTAGTCCTGATTTTGTTATCTACTTCAATTGACGAGCTTGTTTGCCCTCTTAACTTAAGCTGATGACATATTTGTCGATGAAGCGTAATTGCTGCTATGAAATTGCGCTTGAAAAATCCTTAGTCATTGCACCACTTTCTCTCCATTCCACCCAAAAATATTGCATTAATATGAAGTATTGTGTGTTTTGAGTTACTTTGCAAGATGAGTAAAAATAATACAAAGAATTACTTTAAAAAGAAAAAACGTAGTTTGAAAGCCCTCGCTGTTTAGCATTGGAAAAAGTTTGGTTGAACTGATTTCTAAAAAAGAAAACGAGATCATGTAAAGTTAATACATGACGTGGTTGCAGTACCTAAGTGGTTAAGTTTTTTAACCTACTAAGCCCAGTAACACTCAAAAGTTTTAAGGTGGACAAACCTCTCACCCATTGCACTTGTTTCAACGTAGATCCTTTGTGGTGCCCTGAGTTTTATTACTCTCTTTCTTTAAAACCTAAGAAAACTTTATAAGTTTATAAATAAACATGTCAGAAAGGTTTGGTAAGTCTTGTCATTCGAGTATCCTTTTTCTAATGCAGCGTAATGCTAGAAACAAAGTAATAGAAAAGAAGTGTTGAGTATCTTCAGCGGAGCATCCTGTCTCATTTTATTTTATTTTTTAAATCTTAGCATACTAAGGACTATCTGCTGCTTTGTTAATGGTTTTCAGTGGACCCTTACTGAGTCAACTTAAGGACTTGGATTCCCTTGTGCTTTGTCTTTTCAGAAAACATATAAAATTGGCTACTTCAAAGTCGAACTTGAGTGGGTTAATCTTCGTGTGGTTCCTGTAAGCCCACATTTAAAAGTGTTTAAGTATGACCACCGACCAAACAACATCAACGTTTTCGTCAAGTGATTAATCTTGAAATAACTTTCGGGCTTTGAAATAAGGTTTACTTCAAATAATTAGTGTTGAATAAAGCATAACTTCCTCATGCAAACTGACAGAATTATTTATTGGGTTTTTTGCACCTCACTTATTTCTTTGAGACTCATCCCAATTGGTAAAGGCAAGAGCCGGTACCACCGCTGTCCACTACAACCATCTCCGTCTTTACGCATTTTTGTGAAACCCAGCGTAGCAGTACCAAAGCGACGACTATTTCTAAATATTCAAGCATGATAGTTGCCTCAATCGAAGACTTTCCCGTAAGCATTCCTCCCCTAAATTGTCCTCCCTCCTAATGGCCTTAATTTCTGCATGTGTTTGCCTTCAATTACTTTCAAAGGACCACAGTAAACAGCCATACCACCATCACATCTACTCCTAGTATCTATTCCAAACCTACACGAAAAAATGCAACCCCAAAGCCATTATAACATTTTTGCTTTAAAATAAAAAATACAAAATATCCAACCTTTCCGATCCCAACTCCTCTGCTCCCATTAACCCTTTGAACCCTTTCACACAAGAGTACACTCCATCAGACGAAAATATATCTAATATCTCCCGCCTAAGGTGTGTTGGCCGCAATTAAAATAAATGTCTCCTTAGAATGACACACGGAATGTCCTCCATAGCTTTATCTACTGCCATCGTCTGTATGGGCGGCTGTGTGTTCATGTATTTCTTCATAAATACGATTATTGTCGATTTATTTATGCATGAATTGCGACAACGAGACCAAGCTTTTCTCTCATTCATCATGACACGGCATTACAACTCAAATCACAGCCGTCACAACAACAACAACAACAGCAACGTTCATGCTCATACACATATAGCTAGCTAGTGTACAACTTATGTTGGCGGGCTTAAAGTGAGTGCCTCTATAAAAGCGTGACGACGATTTCACCCTGTGTGTAAAGCATTTTGCGGTGCAATAACATAAATAGTGTCCCGCAGTCATAGGTATAGTTTTACATCGCCGCCGCACGTTGAAGGCTAAGCAAATTGACTCCAACGTAGGCTAGGTATTAGTTATCATTCAAATTGGCGCTAAGGGTGACGTTATGCTAATGCTTAGAATGAGGGGATCCCTAGCTCTGCTCAGTCGAAGTGTAATGCGTGCGTGAGTCACGCGGAACATAACCAGAAAATTAGAAATAATATGATTTTTTTTTTCAATTCTTTCTGTGCTTCTTTCTAGGGTTTTGCAACAGTTTACTGCGGAGACTTGTGACTGACTCCCTGCATGCTCGCATTCTCACTCCTTGCCATGGAGGAGGGTAGCTACCTAGCTAATTTGGTTTGAGGTGTTAGATGGCATTATTCTTGGTTAGTTAGTTTTATTTTGCGCACTGCTCCGCTTATGATTATAAGAGCGACACGAAACAAGGTGTAAGAATTAAATCTACAAGTGTTAAGTAATAATGAGCACGACATTTGTGATTTTTCGGTTTTTTTTTCTATTTTTATAGAACGTGTTGCGGTTACGCTTTTGGATATTTGTAGTTTCCCAAAATATAATAAAAAGAAAACAACTTGAAACTTGGAAGTCTTGTTAGTAATTTGGTTAGATTTGACGTACTATATTTCATGCAATTAGAACAGAAGTAGAACAGCGAGTTATGCTTCAAATCGTGCTTGTAAGTACTTTTATATCGCAGTTGAATCTTGGGAAAATTCTACGATAGTATTTTGAACTTTCTCGTTTTAATTGGAAACGTGTTTTGTTCAGTATTTAACTGCGACTCCACATGGATAGGGAAACACCGACGAATTCATAAGAAAAAAAATACGATATCAATGTTAGGTCAGTTGGGGTGAGAGATTATCCTATGCTGAATGGCTCGTATCCGAATAGAAGCCCTACCATCTCCAACCAGAAGTAAGCCACATTTTAATGCAATTTGATGCATGTTTTTCTTGCAAGAGTAGGCGCGGCGAACGAGCCTTAAGTGTACCTGGACGGTGTTTAATGATAGGTGAAAAAAAATATTCGTAGCATATCAAAGATTTATTGTAAAGGTCATGCAATTCTTGACTATTTGCGAAAGATACTGCAAAAAATGCTGTACAAAAACTTCTCTAGATACTATATACATTTACTGCATTTATCAACTAAACTGGCGCCCAATGCCAGTCCTACAAAATCAGGCAAATATTATGCATGCTTCTTCTGGTTAAACGTAGATCTAAGTGTGGAATGGAAGTATAATATGAAGAGTTTAAATGGGCTTAGATACGTGATATACACAGCTTTCATCAAGTCGCTAGCTTTGTACAAAGTTACAGCAAACAAAGAGCCTAGTATCTAATAAAATCCTTAATACTATTACTTACTTGAATCATAAAAGATGTTCATCGGCAATATGCCCCAAAGTAGATAAATGTAGAGTAAGTTAGTGCTCGAACTCAAGCTTCATCTAAATTTAGTCGGAAGGCTGAACACAGTGAATTTTGTCTGCGTCCCAGTTCACACTGCACTGGCATCCAGGCAAATGAGATCTCCGATGGGCTTGCTAGGCAAAATTGAGAAAAAGTTTTCTCAGAACCCGAATCTCCGCGTGTCTGCCTGTATGTCTTCCATTGATACTTTGGTTTCTCGTGAACACTGTATTCGGTGGCGCGACTGCGATGGATGCAGACAGACATAATTGCTGCGCCCTGACATTTGCAAGAAGACTTCGTCTTTCCTTCTATTTCTCAGGAGAATCGACTGCAGGCTACTTGTAGGCATTCTTTCGTGTTGGGCTTGAGCGACACCACCACCTGCTCTCCTCTCATTGAGGAGGATGACACAGAAGAATACTTCCTCTGCAGTTGTCCAGCATTTGCTCGAATTAGGATCCGGATTTTCGAGCTTGACGTGTTGAGTGTCGAACATCATCCTCACCGAAGCGCCATCTCATTTTTCTTCGATAAACGGGAAAACTAAGTAATATAATATAAGGTTTCTGCATGGTAGCACAATTGTGTCAACCTCTGACAAAAGAAAAGAAATAAACGATCTTTGCGATCTTCCACCAAACACTTAACTGAAACTAAAATTGAATTATTCTTAATCAATTTTAAGAATTATTTAATTCAACATCATTTACAAGTTCCACACTCCACGCTGGCGCAAATTCCGGGGTTGAATAGGACTGAGTGTCTGAGCGCTTCTTCATGAGTGATTGAATTCAAAAATATTTCTTACTTTCCATTTGTCTTTGTGTTCGATACTCTGCAAAAAAGATCCCATGAGTAGCACTAAACTACTTTTTGTTCTAAAGAAGTAAATAGATAAGATAGATATAAATATAAATAGAAACCATTATTTGCATTTTAAAAGCAGAAAGCGCGAATTGAAAAATCCTAGTGATGTTCCCATGTTACTTTCACCTGTTATAAACTTTTTGACCAACTGTCCTTTTGCTGAGAGTTATCTTTCAGAAAAAGAAAATACATCATGTGTCAAAACATTTCGTTAGATAAAAACAAAAAAACATCGAAACCATTATGTTTCTAAATCCTGAAAATGAGCTATCATATAAGACTTCTGCATTGAAGACGTGTCTGTTTGTGAATTCAATTGTACTATATTTCGACATTTTGCGGCTTTAGCTAATATCGTTCGGAAGAAATCTTTTTTGTTATATTTTGTCGAGTCTGTCGGGAAGCTTTCTGTTAAGTGCTGATTAAAATAAGTATTGTGCCGTCTGTTAAAAACCCTTTTTTATATAACTGAAGACAGATCACTCAAGTTACATTTTTTACGACAACTCATAATCGGATTGAGTTATTCAAATTTTGACAAAAAAGTTTTTGATCGAATTTATATGAGGGTCATTGAAATAGAGTAGAAAGTAAGAACCATGACAAGGTCCGACAGAAGCGGTACGCGAGGAGTGCTTAAAATTTCGCGAGGGCTTACTCATGTCAACAAACGTGGGATCGCACTACTTGTAACAAATTTCTAATACATTGTAGCTAACCAGCCAGTTCAATGTATTTTACTCTTCTTCAATCTCCTTATCAGATAGTGTTCATGGTACTCATTCCGTTAGTCGATTATCGTCAGACAATATCATCTCGGTGATAGTCGCGCGTCACGTAACTTCAAAAATCGCTATCGCCTGCTCAAAATCGTTTTTGACGAAACTCAATAATCGACATAACGATTGCGATTTTTAAGTGATAGCTAATTATCTATCATGTCTTGAGGTGATTTTTATAATTTGCCGACACTTCCACATATTAGAGAATATGGTGGAGGTCCATCGCTTAATAAGATAGGAGAAAAATATCTGCAAGTATCGCAAAATGCACAGAACACATCGCAGCGAAAATGTCAACCTAAGGTGTTCCTCCAAGAAAGTAAGTACTACAACATAATGTCACTGCGCTGCCATCAGAGGCCACTTTCAATCTTTTGATTATGCATTCAAAATGCACGGAAAATGTTGCTGTGGATTGACCACAAGTGGCTGAATAAGTTAATAAGTATTTTTTTTTTAAACATCAGTTTCATACTTTTGATTACAATAATTTAGAATAGAAGACTTCGGCTATTGCCATCAGCCGAAGAAAGGAGAGATTTACACTTAAGTTTAATACACATGTCTCATCCTAAAAAAAACTTCGCTTATTATTTGCTGCCGGTATTTCAATGCAGCTTTAAGGTGACTTGCTAGCACACCACAGTCCTCATCATTAAAGCTTATGATGAATTCAGCCATTGACAATGCTTCTTTATTCCAGTGAACTCGTCGCATCTCCCTCAATATAGGGCAAGATCCAATAAAGTGGAAAACATCTTCTTTAGTTCATTCCCATCGCTGATATGTGGTACAAAGTTCAGCGAAAATAGATCGCATTTAGCCTTAAGTATATTAAAATAAACTTCTACATTGAACCGATCAGTTTGATAGCTGCATATTGTGTTCGCTGCTTAGCCTTGACCACTCGTTACAAAACTGCAGCTTCCGGTTTATCAAATCTTTTGCGACAATTCATATAAAAATAAGGAATGCGATCTTTCAGAAGTTCTATTACTTTGAGTACGCACTGAAAATGCAGTTTTAATATAAAGATGTAGGGAGGAGATATCCCAGTTTCCAGGGTCAGCATGTGTCGGTATATTTTCGGGTAATCTTGACTTTTTTTTTAAACAAATATTAAAAGTTTTTCAACCTCTTCGTCCTCGAATATAACCCAAACTCGTACAGCAAAATTTTAAATTTGCAGATCGATTGCATATTCTTCATCCGGGTAAAAAAGCAGCGAAAATAATACCACCTGCCAAGAACGTTACCAGTTCATCCAGAAATATTGAAAAAAGAAGTGGACTCATGAGACATCCTTGTTTTACTCCTATTTTAGTATTAAAACCAATTGGACAGGTTTTGTCCATCCCAAACAGCTGCTCTATTATCGTTGTAAAGACTTTGAATGACCCTCAGGACTTCTGTAGACACACCTAAATTACTCAGTATTTTCGTTATAAAATCCGTCGGCGGCAGAAAATAAACTATTAAAATATTTTTGCGTAAACTTATTTTTTGGACAGTACAGTGCCTATTTTAATTTACCGTTTGGGAATTTCTGTCCAATACAAAAAGTTCTCAAACTTTATTTGAACTAAACAATAGACGATGGTGTTACGTAAAACAAAGGGATAGTCAGCTACTATCACCCGGCGATCATCGTCCTAAAAGTTACGGAATGACTTTGCAGTTTGCTGAGCCATTTTAGTACTGACATAGTTTTGAAGCCTTAGTATATGGCATTTATCTCTATGTAGGTCGGCATTTCTTTCCTACAACTGACCGTTGTCAATTTTCGTAAAGCTTTAGTTTTGAATGTTAGAACTTACTTTTAAGCGAAGAAATATAGGGAAATTCTAGCAAGACTAGGTTCAACTGATTTGAATTATTTTTAAACATGAACTTATCAGCGACAAGCCTTCTGTTAAATTTGAACTTATAATCAACTTTTAAACGATTTTTAATAACAAAAGCCAATCGTAAATAAATATTATATTTTGGTAATAAATGTTGACCCAATAATGACATCGAAGTAGAAAACTGGCGCCCAACGTTGGAACTTTCATAAATTAATGCAAGCACCTTTGGGTTCCACTACTTTCTGCAAACAAGTTAATACTGTCTTTCGAATTCTGCCTGCCAACTGAATAATTCATCAATGTTTCTATCCATCATCAGAGCGCCCCTTTTGCTATCGCCAAGCCTTCTAAAGATGGCGCCCAACATGCGGCTAGGCCAAAATGTGTCACTTTTAAAGAGTCCACTTAAATAAATCTCCATGCGTGACGCTTCATTTCTTCTTTAATCTGTTTACCCACATCCCTTAGCAATTAACTGCAATTAACAAGCATTCCTTTGAAGGAATAACGTAAAACTCGATGAATATTTTATAATTTTTTTTTTTTTTAACTTAACGAGGTCAATGCACCTAGCAAGCGTGTGCAACAACAAAAATTACAGATTTTTCTCAAAAAATACATTCCTTTTGTTTCATTATCCTTACCGGCAAGCATGATGAATTGCATCCTTACAACTTTTTTTTTGTCTTATTTTCTTCCCTTTCGTCTTTTTTGTTATTGCAAAAAAGAACGCATGTCCTATTCCATAAAGTTTTTTTTTTATTTTATTTTGCTTTCTCTTCCAGCGAATATCTGAGCACAAGTTGTAGGAGGAGTTGAAAATTCATAGCGCATACAACAACTAAAACTATCTCTATGCACATATAGTTCGTCCTTTTTTTATGTTTTGCTTGGTTTTCTGTATGTTTTTTTTTTTTTTGTTTTTGGTTCTCAAACTCCCGAAGAGCAACAATGCACCACGCCAGGGGAGGATGGGGATGAAACTCATTTTGAATGTGCGCACATCCATCTCCATGGTTATGCCAGGCATGGAGCAGTGACTGCCATTACCCATGCCTCCACCGCCTGTGCTGTGCTGTGCATCATATTGTCAGTGATGTAGCTTATAGCTGAGCATTTGTAGGTCTACCTACCACCATCCTTCGAATAGGGGATGAGCAGCAAAAAACCGAATTCGCATGCCTGCAACTGTGTACTTTGCAACAGGTAAAACCTTCTGTTCGTGTTGTATGTAAGGATATGATAAAAGTTGGCAACATGTTGTTAGCCAATGCCAGCTACTAGTACTTTTTCATTTTAAATAACTCCTGTTGGTAGTGGATTTTGCAACATAATTTATCCACGCTATACCTTTCGGCTGTTCTGAGAATCTGACGAGAAAATGCATCTCTTGGGATTCGTTTGGTTTTTTTTTTTTTGTTTGTTTGAATTGAATTTGCATGCCATCTGTCGGCGAGTTAAAAAATCTACATCTCAACAGATTTGCTTGGAAGATTTCTTCTCTTCGATACATTTTTTTTTTGTTTCATTTCTTTCATTTCACTCGTACCGCTCCTGCTGTCACCGTAAGAAAGAAGAAGAAGAAAAAAAAAAAATACCGTTTTCAAACTTTTAATGATGAAAAGCATAAACTTTTAGGAGATTCCCTCCTTCTCCTTGTTATCCGTTTTTTTTTTTTCGTTCAACTTTTCGGCCAAACTGTTTACGCTAAGCAACGTTAAATTGTATTGATGATGCTTTTGCGACTTTGCAAAGATATACAAAGTATCTGTGGGTGCCGTGGAATTTTATACTTTTTCCATCATAAAAAAACAAAAAAAAAATGAAAAGGACAAACTTCGTTTATAACAAAAGGTGCAAAATGCGAAATTGTGTTTCTCGCCAACAAGATGAAGTTTTTCCACTGCCACTTTTACCCCACATCCTTGTATAGCACACACCCAATCGTCTGTAATTCGACGTAAGTGCTCAGTGCGCTCTGTGAGATGGAGCTGTTGTGTGTTTTATTTTTATGTTTTTCTCCTCCTTCCACTCCTTGTAGAGTGTTTCAAAATCAATCGATAGTTAATGGAAAATCGTTATTAATGGAAAAGTTTCTCTTTTAACAGGCAGAGCAGATCTATCTCGCCCCACATCTCTGACTCTGATTCCGACACTGCAACTGGTTTTTTTTATTTTTTTTTTTGTATTGTTGTTGTCGCCCTCGTTTTGTGCATTATGCAATTGTGATGGTGTGTCTCGGCATGAAATAGTTTTGAAGTGGAAAATTTTTTCCCTTTTTTATTCCGCTTCACTCAATTTTTCAACGATTTGAATATGCATGCAACAGTGGCAATAGGAAACAATGAACTCCTCGATGGCGATGTGAAACATGATAGGATTGAGTCAAGTGTTTGTTAAGTTGGCAAGGTTGCAAAACGACTGACTCAAAGGAGTCTTTTCTCCCTCTTTCTATTGTGTGCAATTAAATTGTTGCGTTATATATCTTATATTCGTGCGGCTAGTTAGAGTTAGGTGGATAACACTGAAGTAGATAAGGAAAAATTGGATAGTGGGTGCAGTGGCTTAATGATTAGGCGTTGAACTACCAAGCGACCCCTCTGGTTCAAATCCGACCTGTTCAAATCGCGAACGTTTGACAAACATGCAAGAGTATCAACTGTCATGGAAAGCTTTTAAAAAAATCGGCATTAAACTATAGGTCCCTAGGTTCTAGGTCCTGTCACTTAGGCCTAATATTTTATTTTATACGCCATTGAAATAATTTTTGCTTGGGCCAACGTTGGGCGCCAGTTGGTGAAATCTGTATACTTCAAGCAATGCGCGATATGTTTCATTCTCTCTTAAAATAGGTTTACGCTCATATCAAACTTAGAGCAATCACTTATTTGACTATTATTGCCGAAATACAAAAATAGGACGGTTTAACTCATTTAACACAAACTAGCTTGACTCTTTTTCTAATCGCTTTAAAAACCTTCACCCAATGTATCCCAGCATAACTGCCAGGTAATTTTCTTTCATTTGACTATTTGGGTGATGGCAAAAGTACCAGAACAACCCATCAGTTCAGCGGATCTTTAAACAGAGAAGAGGAGAAGAAAATATTAAAATGCTCTAACTCTTACCCGTCGGAATTTGCAAGCATTTAAATCTCGCTAAATTCATCAACAGTGTCAGAAAAAGTTTCGGCTCTGAGTTGCGAACTAAAGGAATATAGCACTGAACTAACCGCACATTTATGAAAAAATTAAATAGTTATGCGTAGCAAGCCATACAGCGAACATTTTGCAAAAGTCATAAACAGCGTACAGTCCTTGTCCTGATATACACTTTCGGACAAAAAAATCGAACCGACTGAATAGATTGAATTGAAGGCAAGCAATATATATAGGTACTGCTGCACCCAAGTTAACAAGCTGAGTAAAATTTTACTTGAAAGCGGTGCATTGTTGATGTAGCTTGCCACAAACTTCACCCCGATAAAATCTAATTTAGAGTTTCAAATGGGCACAATCATCTGCTGTAGCACAGCCATTATCAACGAAAGGAAAATGAAAGTAATATATGGAAAATATCCTTATCAACTTAGCGATAATGGCGTTAAGAGCCATTACCCTCAGGAATTTCTTAAGAGTTCTTTAAAAACCCAATCAGGGGCCGTCTTACTTTTATCCCTCACAATTTTTCAAAACTCGTTGCGTATAGTGTGTTCACCTACCCCATAAAATGGTTCAGAACTAGTGAATATTTTCGCTGCAACTGTGTTCCTAATAGTCCTCGTCGTCCACAATGCTTTCGTCTTAAAAAAATTCGGGTACATTTGCTCATGCGCCATGTCCCATTTCTTTTAACAATCCTAGATCCATCTGTTTACCATTTTATCAGTTTTTCCATGTCTAGTTTGTAGATTCATTGCTTAAGTATTTCTTTTTGCGGAGCTTCGTGAGGACAGTTTTGTTTTAATTGAATTTCCTGATACTGTCACATAAGAGAAGGCCAGTGCGGGTAATTTTTAAAATAATGGATCATATTCTTTTGGTGTTTTGGATCAACGCATTTTTTATTGTCTTATTAATTTCTACAACATATCAAGAATATTAGCCTAAATTTTCAAGTCATTCCGAATAAATGTTTCGGAGATACAGCCTTGGGAATGTGCGCACTCAATTGAATCACGAATTTTATTTGAGGTTATCCAAACTGTCAACGCGGACGCACGTTTTTTTTTCTGAGGGATCACCGGAAATGACATCATAATGACGGAGATTTGAATATTTTCCTTTGAAAATTTCAAAAAATTCTTTTTCACATGTATATTTTTAAGACAGTAAAACGTTTGAATAAAATATTTTATTTTTTATATAAAAAAAAATTGTTGAAAATATAACTTTTTCCCCCTATAAACCCATGTATGGGTTACATTAGTTAAGGCGATACTAACGTCAAAGACTTAAATATTTTATACATATGAATGGCGCCACTTTCAAAAAATTCTCGCAATTATTCCAAACGCCTTAGGGTTTGAAAATATTCGAAAGAAAAATACGTTTCAAGATACTCTTTTTATTTAAATTGAAGAGTATACTTGGGACACATGCTCGTAACCTTTACAAATCATCTTAGTTCTCTACAAGAAAAGCATATAGCTTGATGATGCCAGCTTTCCTGGAATGCAATTATAAATACCATTAATTAATACCGTCTTTGTGGGTATTGTGTCTGTTGTTGTGTTGTGTATTTTGCTGACTTAATGTCAAATATCGATTGAGTGCCACACAGATATCTCCATAGCAGAATGAATTGATATACTCTCTTGAACAGCTGGAATCTGCACTTTTCTTGGAAATCATATCATAATTACGTATGTCATATACGAAAATCATTTACAGATTCTCAGAAATGGTAGACATCTCCTTTTAATCTTAGGTCTGTTCTTACGTAATTATATTGTCAATTGTAGGTAGTATTGATGCACGACATGACAATACGAATCTGCTGTGGATTCCAAGAAAGAAAATGAATTACAATTCGTAAGGCGGTACCATGCATTACAATATATTCAATGAGCAAAATAACATATAATAGTTCGCAACGATATTCTTTTCAATTTCCCGCAGAGTTGCAAAGATATGAGTTTCCTGGAAATCAGAAAAATGGAGCTCATCTATTTGAGCAATGAAAAATGTTGTATAATGCTACAATTGTGACAAAAACTTGAGTTTTTAAGTCATTTCAACCACAAACTAAGTGTCCTGCATTGGGCGCCATTTTTTTTTTAAATTAATCAACGAGCAAATATGGGTGCAGAGGCTTAGTGGATAAGTGCGTTAGACTACTATGCGAGAGGTTCCCGGACACACCATTGAAAATTTTAATATCGACTCTCATGACACGCACTCATCAGTAGGAATTTTTTGTCTTATCTAGACAGCATCCTTCGACATAACATAGTATTGGGTTTTAAATAAGTCACTCGATACCATTTCTTCGCCAAATAACAAAACTTAGATGAAAGAGTACTTTGCTATTTAATAGCTTCTAGATGGACAGGCTCTCTGAACTTTCTGACTTTTGAAGGCTAAGCCTTTAAGCTTGGCAGTCGAGTTCTCTTCAATTATTTTAAGTATGATCCTAGGTAAATCTTAAGCAAGCGGTTGGCACTGTCTACGACATGATTTTTTCAAACCCGATAACTTTATTCTTAGTTGGATGGAAATCGTTACTTGGACATTTACAATTTTTTCTGTTAAGAGGAAATGGTGACGTATGGCAAATGGCTGCCGCCAGTGTTATACACATTTGCGCCCATTCTATCGCATTTTCCATGTCTTTTCGATAAATGTTCGCATTCCCATCGAATATTCTCCTTAAAAGCCGCGAATGTCTTAGGCTTGTTGGCATAAACTCGCGACTTCAAGTAGAACCAAAAGAATGAAGTCTGGGGTGGTTGAACCGAGTTATCTTGGTGGCCACGCTTCCTTCACAATATCTATTGTGATTCCGGCCGTAAGAAGTCGTTTATCATGGCCTTGTATGGTGCACATTTTTCTCATGAAACTACTTTATCAGCTATTTAGAGGCTCGAAAAATATGTCAGACAAGATGTTGGATGCAAAGGTAGGTAGATTTATGTCCCCATATGTTCCGCGTTTCGGAGGCATTCAGCGGATGTTACTTAATAGCGCTTTCAGCATGGACTTATATAAAATGCAACTAACAACTTTTGTTTTTTTTTTTCAAAATTTCGCCGGAGAGCAGAAGTAATAAGGAGGAAGTTGTGTTGAAATTGGTGGGGACGCAAGAAATGTGTTTTCTAAACTGGCGCCCAACAAGAGGTCAATTCAATATAAAATATTTTTTTACTACCATTGTTAATGCTCGATGCTTTGGCTGCAATCAATCGCTTCTTGTGCTAAATGCTGCAAGAGATTTATGTAAGAAAATGGTGCCCAACATAAAATTTAATTAAAATAGCTTTCGTCTTCAATTTTTAAATAAAATTGTTGATTGACTTAAAAATAACTTGGGATATGTATGCTCGTTCTTGCTAGTCTCTTAATATTGCAATTTTGTATATTAAGAAGCTGTCCTTCTGGTATCGGATAATTAAACATTAGTTTAGTGGTGTTTTAACATTAGTGCGATACAGTGACTTGTGCTTCTACCATATTTGATTTCCATAGGATAATTTTAGTCATGACAACACACAGAATCGTTTGCGACAAGCGTTTTTATACCCTATCCTAAGGGTATATTAATTTTGACAGATAGTTTGTAACACCCCTTAATATTCGTCGTAGACCCATAAAACTATATAATGGTAAAGTGTTATAAGTTTGTAAATCCGCCCACTGCCACGCCCACAATTTAGAAAAAACCGTTTTTAGGCTAAAGTTAGAGTGTTAGAACCTTCACAAGATATGTAGGCACTGCCTTCCTTTATAAGTCTGTCGTATAAAATTGTTTGCCACCCACCCTACTTTTTGTGGGATTTTTTCACTAAAATTCTGTTTTCAGCGAAAATTTTCATAGAAACTGAAAAATAATGTTTATTTAGAAAATATTTTTTCCAATATATCGTCCATACTAAGTTTTTGGCCCCGCCTACTTTTTGGGGCGTTTTTTTTAAAAAACACAATTTTCAATAATTTCATAGAATGAAATAGAATGATGTCCATCACCGTTTTAAACCTCTTTTCTTTGGAGTATTTAGGGATATGGATAGCCCCAAGCGGACTGTGGCCTTTCCTTATGTTTTTTTTCGAAGAGAAGTGTTGTAGGCATTTGAATATTACGTCCCCGCTCAGGCGGAGGTATACCAAAAATTCACAAGAGAATAACTGAATCCATTGTTCAACAATAAATTCCATTTATCTTAGAATTAGGTACACTGCCAATTTATGCCAACAATTTAAATTCTTCTCAAGGCATAGTAAGTCAAAATCAATAATTAAAAAACTCATCCAAAATATGCTTTCGGTCATTTGCAAATCGACAGGAATTTACTGCCAGCAAAAATTTCCTAATTCAATATATGTAGCTATGGAAGGAGATCTCGAACAATGTGAAAATACCATGCTCATCTCATTGTGCTTATTTTTGCAAAACACACTTTTTCTCATGCCATATGCACTGCACAGTGCACACATATAGCCAGTCATTGGCACGCGTGCACACACAATTTTCCATTTGAACTAGCAAACAGCACAACAACGCATACTAGAAGAAAAAGAAAATTACTAAAACTAAACTCTCTTAGATCTCAATTACTACGTGATGTGAATATTGAATAATTTTCTAGATAGCTAGGTGCATATATTCGCCAGCAGATCCCACTGCAATATCCACGTCGTTGGTCTTGCAACAGCAGCAGCACTATCTGTCTAAGCCCTATCCTTGCTGTTGCTTTTCTTGTGTGCATAGAAAATGTTGTTATTCATGTGTTGATTCTCGAGTTTATTATCTGTGTGGATGTAATTAACATGCACTCTGTTGTGTATACGTGTGCGGTGTCTATATGTTGGAGCTGCAGTTCTGATCTAAGATACGAAATAAAGAGAGAGAGAGAAGAAAAAACGCACGAACAATTCCCAAAAGAATATATTTATTTTTTGTGTTTGAATCGATCACGAATTGCATAAAGTATTTGCTAATACTGTTTGGACACCCTGTATTTTTATGTGACGTCCAACCAACCACGAAATTTAGATATTAAAAGCTCTGGTAAACGAACTCATCAGTATACACCCGACCCGCTACCTTTGAGCATTTTTTTCAATTAAGGCATAGCCCGCATATTTTTATTCTTTTTTTTTTTTGTTTTATTCGCACTCGGACGAGTCACAAATTTTGTTTTTTTTTTGCTCTGTAGATGCGTATCTGTATGTGTGTTTGTATCTATAGGTTCAAAGTTCTCATTCCATGATTAGCACCGGCATTTTTTTGTTCCCCGAGACTTTGGGTCCGGCATGTTTTTGAATTTTTTTATTTTTAGGACGACTGGAGGTGAAACAAAAATTTGCATATAAATGAAGGCATTCAAATGCGGCGGCTTTGGTCGTCGGTAGTATAGTCATCGTCATTTTGTTTGTTGTTGTTTTTTGTTTTTTTTTTTTTTTTTTGAATAAAAAAAAATAATATCCTTAGCCAAGTGGAAGGCATACAGATATATATATGTAGACTTTGGTTATGTGTTGAAGAAGACGAACAAAGAGTATGGTGTTTTTTTTCATTTTAGAAAAAAAGGACTCTCTGGGTTTGGGGTGATAGTTGCCCACGTTTGGCTGCGGTGAATTCATTAACTAAATTTTTTTTTGCCTTTGGTTCGAGGGAATTAAAAACGAAGACGACATAGGAATAAAAGGGTTCACCTTGCGAGAAAAAAACAGCATAACAATGACTTTTGAGCGAAGGAGAGCACATTTATAGTTTTGAACTTTGGCATGGTTAAGCATTTTGACTCTGAAAGTTTACGCCGACACGGCCGGCGGCTGGCTGATTTTGTTTTCATGTCTAGAAGTGTTTAAGTCTGCAGGTAGAGGAAGGGCGGACATTTTTTTCTTCTGTCGTACTAAATCTCTTTTCTTAAGTGGGGAGGAGTAACGTTTTTGGGGGAACTTTAAGTGTTGTTGGAGTTCTTTGTGGAGAGCTAATTTAATTAAATTTATAATGTGTTAAGAAGGGCAAAGCTTGCAAGAAGGTGTTAGCTGTATTTATGTGACAGTTTGGTATTTCTTAAGAAGGTAGTGAGAGGCTTAAAAAATGTAAGTTTGGTGGTCTGTCGTTGGGCCACAGTCAATTTATTTTTTTATAATTTAAGGCAATTCTTGCAAGAATTTAAGAATTAAGAACCTGTGCGACTATTCAGAACAATTTTTTTTGCAAGGTGTTCAAGCTCACTGAGGCTTAGGGAACTATGTCAGTCCAAGTTAATTCTGAATTACACTTCAAAACATTATTGTCGACCTTGTTCGACTGGTGACTGCTTCCGTTAAGCAAAGGGTCCTTGCAAGAGAAACTGAAGTGTGTTTTTTGTATGCGCGCAGCTTTGCAATTTCGATCGTTTTGAAATTCGGTCAACATATTTTGTAACTCACGTAGTCGAAGTATTTTGAACTTGGGTCACTTCTTATTTTAATGCTCATAGAGTTCTCAGTCGTACCTTCTCCGTTCTGTAGAGAGTGCAGTTTATCCCGAGTGAAGTCATTTTAAGTTAGTTCATTTCCTAAACCAAAGTTACATATTATCATTCTTGGATTAAATGTTAACACCATTTAAGACTAATTTCTTATCTACCTCAGGCTTTTATCTTTAAATGGCGAAAATTTTGTCTTGCGTAAATGCTGTACTTGAAGACCACTATGAAAACATATGATGTACTGAGACAAATGCAACAATATGATGCCAATATTGTTTGCATTCCCCAATAGCTGGACATGTCTGTTAAAGATAAAGAGGCGCCCAACGTGGAGCCCTACAGAAATATCAAATTAGTTAGCAGCCTGCATTTTTGCATAGCTTCGTCGTTAAACCTCGTTTCTGCTATCAATAACGACATTTTGTCCTATTGGGTGGACAGATGTTTGTTTGTTTGGTCTTGAGCTCCTGACGATGACTCCTCTCATATGCGCTTTTAAAGTCGATAGAAAGGTGGTGTGTCTCGACTTAAAATTCGTTAGTCTTTTCCAGGATTCACTTTAGTGTGAAATTTGGTTTATGGTCGATATTCCGGGCCGGAAGCCACACTGGTAGGAGCCGATTAGTGTGTTGTAGAAGAGTTTGAAACGTTCACACAGTACGTTGGATATGATCTGGTATGCAACATTTAGTAAGGATATGCCTCGAAAGACAAAGGATCGCCTTTACTGTAGATGGGGCCCATGGAGGTGATCTACATCTACATCGGGCATGCTTTCCTCCAGCCAAACTTGATTGATTATTTAGTGCATGCGCCCTACCTGTAAAATAAGTTTACCATCCCTATTTCGTCTTCAAAGTACATAACAAAAAGGCTCTCATAGAGTAACACTTACAATTACAACTTCTATATCTTCAAATACTTAGAAACACCTTCAAAACCTCCACGTTTTCGCAACTAAGTGCCAATGTCAAAGAGTATCTCTCTTCATAAATAACTTACCCCCATCCATTTAAAGGTCCTGCACGTGCTCTTTAAAATGTCACAATAAAGACGAGAGTTCAAAAACATAAGGACAAAGGCAACACAACAACAACAACAAGCAAAAATGTTTAATGTAATTTAAAATACCTACGCTAAGTAATACAGGCAAAGCGAGCATTGGGGAAATAAAAAACAAAAAGTAATACGAATCCCAGTCGTAATAAATTTTTAATGGAAACCGTTTTACAGGTCCATCATGCTTTGGGAAAATTCTACATTAAACAAAAAAGCCCGTCATAGTCCTTTTTCGTGTTACGTGTCAATGTTGGTTTTTTTCCGCGTTACCTTCTCCTTCTTTTTTTCCCTTGGCCAGACGTCAGTCCGGATGTATCTGGGTGTCAAGATATTCACACACCGAAATGTTCGTGTGAATATTTTATGAATTCACCCCCATCATCGGTGGGGTCTATCAAAAGACCACAAAAAGCGAAATGACAGAAAATATTATGCACGACAAAGGACATGCATAGGTCGCTGCTGTTGGTTTATGGGATTTTCGACGATGGTAATTTTGCTTAAAATAAAATTTAAGAGCTTTTTAAAGCGTGTGAGTTGGAAGGGGTTAATGCAATAAAAGAAACAAAACGAGGCTCTTTGCCACGATTACCAACAGTCTGATAACCATTTCTGATGTGTCCCAGACGACATATATCAAAGTAATATTCACCTTGATGCAATCGAAGTGTTTATCCTTTTTGATGTGAAAAAATGCACATGCTGGAAGATGGTTTTTCATCCTCTATTGAGGTATCGACATATAATATCAGGCAATAGCAACAGCAGCAGTAGCAAGAAGAGCCATTTCGATAGAAAGTGAGAAAAAGAAGGAGTAAATCTTAAGAAGTCCTGTCATCTGGCTGATATTTGCAATATTTCCTTCGTCAAGGGATAAAATTCCATTTTGCCCCCATTCCTTTTGTCAGATGATATTGTGTATGTAAGGAGGTAGTAGAGGCAATGGACAGGGCGAAAGGACCGAAATTGAAATATCGATAGATGAAAGAATCCACCCTCTCTTGCTTCGCATAGATTCCGGCGAGTGTAATGTGTGTATCGAATGGATAAGAATGTCATTGACCTTCTTGCATGGCAGTATCAATACCGTTGTTATTTGGGAATTTCTGTACACGTACATATCGTATATGTTGTAACAATAGAATTCGTTTGATAGAATCGATAGATGGTGGCGGTGCGCGGGTGCACTTTTCATGGAGTTGTTATGCAATGCACGAGGATTCTTCAAAGCAATTTGCTTTGATGGTTACAAAAAAAAAAACATTAAAACTAAGATTGGATTTTTGAAATGTCAAACATGAAAAGATTTCCGAATTTAACGCAGAATGGTGCCATATCCATTTAATAAAATACATGTGGTATCGTCCCTACACTGGGCGCCAGTTTATCGTTATTTCGACTCCTAATTCTCAGCTAAACGATGGTTTTTAGTTAGTCTTTATGGGAACTTATACTCTCTATATCTTGCCGGCACTCGTCTTTCTGATTAACTGGCGCCCAACATTTGTGGAGAATCTCTTTCTCCAAGCATAAATAAACACTATATTTGATGAATGGACTTTGCAAGTATGGAAGTATAAAAGGTGGCCCATCTAATGGTTTCATTCTAAATCATAGGTTATTTTGACACTGACAGCTGTTTCCCGCTCATACCTCCGCGGAACGAAATGAGTCGCCTTACGCTTGTACAACGTTGGGACATGTAGATAACTTTTTTCCAAAGTGAGTGCCCAAACAGTGGGATTTTTAAAAAGAAGTTGTGAAAAAGCTCGTAAGACTAGTATGCTAGTGCACAACACTCATGGTCGCCGTTGTCGTACGGTGCGCACAGGCGAAAATGTGGCTGCTGCAGCCGAGAGTGTGCGAATTGTGGAGTGGTGGCATTGCTTGAACATTTTTCTTCGAAAATGAGGCTGGGAACAATGTTTCGATCAACGGTCGGCGTAACAGAGCCATGTTAACCGACCTTGAACGCTGGTTCATGGAGGATGGTGCGCCATGCCACACAGCCCACGATACAATCGATCTTTTGCGCACCACATTCCCAAATCGTGTTATCAGCCGTCCCGGCGATGTCAATTAGCAGCCTCGGAGCTTCGATTTGACCCCTTTGGACTTTTTTTTGTGAAGAACCATGAAGGACAACACTTCGAGCAAGTAAGGCCAATATAATCCAAGCAATCCGGTGAGCTACATCCCGAAATCATCAACAAGGTCTAAGAAAATTAGAGTCACAGAATGCGCTAGAGCGAATCCAGCCAAGGCAGTCACTTGAACGACGTTGTGTTCCATAATTAATGAAGATGTTTGCTCTTTCCTAATAAAACGTGGAAAAAAATTAATTTTGTTCATTTTTGTTCCAAGATTGTTTTGTTCTAATGTCTGTTCCAATCTTTTTGATGTAACTGACTTAAGGTAAATCATAATACTGCTCCTTCCGTGTAACAGAATAACGCCTGGTGATAGGTAATTTTGAAAGCTGTACCGAGTGAAACGGCCCTGCATTTTTGCTTTACTTTGTAATAGACCTAGTATTTCTAGCCCGTTTTGACACCTTCTCGTGGTCTTCTCTGGAAGATGATGGAAAGAAGCACATCCCACATGCATACGGCAAATTTGAATTTGTTACTAACATGATTGTCCTCCGATGTTAACCACAAACTCACTCAATACGTTAGTTAACTAATAATTCTTTCGAATCCACTGCAAGTTTTTATTGCGTGGCTTAGGAGCCTTTTGGAAGTTATGTCTTCATTTTCGCCAGTCTTAGTGCATGTTCTTCCATTCAGTTATAGGCATGGACCATACTTTATTTTAACTATCTAAGATCGTGTTCAGAATTTATGGCTTAAATCGCTATCCCAGATCGATCGCAAGCCTTCCAAAAAGTGTCTTTGGGGAGCTTCATTCTAAGATTGCAGTCATATGCTATGTTCCAGATTGTGAGCTACGTGGCCCTTCTTTATTGTCATGTAGCCATTCTGTATCCTTGAGGTAATCTCCCACCATGCCGAGAAGATGCTGAAGGTGTTTTCTTGATTGAAACGTATATCACAGCAGAGTTAAAGGCGTTTCTTCATGTCCAGAGTTACCAGCAGAGCAACTTTAGATATGTGTTTTTCTTCGAGACTATTTTGAAATATTCGGCCCACTTCCTCTACAGCTCGTAGGGGATGGGATATCTAAGTTTTCTTTTCTCATACTTATTAGCAACATGTTACATTGCATTCATATTTAAAAGCAGACACCTGCAAAGTCCCCTTCTTGGGCGCCATTCAACTTAAGATCTGATTCGATTTGCTTATGGTAGAGATTTTGATTTATGTCGAAAGAAGTTTTCTATTAAATCTTTTCAACCACCATTTTGTTTGCGTGCTCCAAATTTATATTAACTCTCCATCACCGCTTGACATTAAAGGATTTCTCAATAACTAAAGTTTAATCTCAATTAAATTTCTCCATACTGATCAAACGAAATATTCACCCACACCCAACTACAGCGAGGGTTGAAAGAAACAAAAAATAAAAGTATGGGAAAATCGAATCCTTTCACGTGTGTCAATTTATTTTTCAGGCCACAAAACAACAAGCACTGTCTAACATTCGTGCCTGCCACTGTCAATGCATGTAAATGTCAAACAATCCCAAGGCTTTCAATCAAATTTCCATTTTATATTCAAACCGTAAATGTTGTCTTAGGAGCAAAAAAAAATTTAAGAAAAAAAAACAGAGACAGAGGTCTCCCTTGTTTCCTTTACGCATTTTCACATACAGATTGGTAGGTATTCGAAAGGACCAAACCCTTTTTCTTGCCCCCTATAACTAGCACCCAAATCCACTTTTCAATTTCGATTATCCATGCATATGCCACACCTGTCAAATATTGGCATACTTCGCACCACCAACGTTAGTAAACAAACGAAGTGTCAGAGCGCCTTTATATTTTTCTGTTTTTTGTCCCATTGTTTGTTGTATAACCTTTTTCTTTTTTGGGGAGTAGACATGTGTAACATTCGGATCGGAATATTTACCCATCACTCAGTCATGAAAATTCAATTGGAGAAAATGCATTGGGAAATCTATCATCCCAATGAAATTGGAAAACGGGTTTTCGATTTATACGTAGATACATATATATTTTCTAATTTATCTGAGTGTGCTTTGTATCATCCCTGCGCCTACGCATGTACATAAATATTATGTGCAATGTCACTCGAATTTTTTTTCCCACATCTCATCGTCTGTCTGATTACATTTAATATCCTGGCTGAAAGTAGAAGATGTGAAAGGCACGGCACAACAATGTGCGAATTTTGCAAGCAAAAAAAATCGAATAAGAAGAAATTCAGAATATTCAAAGGAAATAGTAATAAAAATAACCACCACCGATGCCATTCACACATTTTACTGCATTAAAACACCTTAACAAACTCTCGCATATCATCATTTTATGTGCGAAACACATATTTTATGTACGCATACATACGTTACGTTATATTTATTTGTATAAATTCATATTGTAAGGAACAGAAGCGGGTGAGGGTCTTGTGGGTGCAAGTATATAGGGTAAGGACGGGCGTGGGATTCTCATGATAAGACGAAAACTGATTTAGGAAAAAATGAAAGAAGAGCTAGCAGAGCAGAAGAAGCAGTAAAATAAATAAGCTGACTTGAATGAGCAGACAAAAAAAAAAAACATAAGAAACAGTATAAAGCCAAGGTATTAAGCTTGCGAGAACAGTGTGTCTGGGAAAAAAGGGGATACGAAGGTGCATAAGAGATTGATTTCCATTTTAATTAGTCTTAAATGAAGGTCTAGACCATTCTGATGCAAAATTCTAATTACTTATCCCAGAAAAACACATAAAGATACGTGCTTTTTGTTTAATAATGACTAGCTTCGGTTTGGGGATTAGTTGAGCAGAGCAGCCTTACTTAAATCCTATTGGGGCTATTGTGATATGCTTAAATATATTCTACGTTAAAATAGAAAGATTGACTATAGATAATGTTCCCATTCTGGTCTGCATTTTGGAGAAATAGGAATAAAATTTACATCTATTAAATTAGACGAATAAATAAATTAAAGTTCGTCTATGCATTAGCGGAGTTCTTCGCACGACTCCCTGCACTATGCACTACATTGGACATTCTCTTTCAGCTGACAACCCTATACATGTTAATATCCCACTGGTACTTCCAGCCGCAACTTTAAAAATATTTCTTGATACGCCATGCGCCACCGTTTGCGCACTTGGAAGCGAATTATTTGACTGGTGTTTGTTCAGTAAGGTGTCACAATCTCGTAGAACAAAAGTGACGCGAGTTTTATAAAATGAATTTCTTTCAGCTCAAACAAAATCAGGCTATTAAGGGTTAAGGCTACCTCACAGTGAATGAATTCGGGGACCCTTTTAAGAAACATTGACTATATCATTACCCAACTACCCATCCAGGTCATTCTAAGATGCGATAGCTTTTATCAAAGTTACATCGATACACTTCTACGCCGACTAAACCTTATTATTTCCTTCCTTTCAAAGGGCGGAAAATATAGAAATCGAAGAAGTCATATCTCGTTTAATGAAAAAATCTATAGCCGTATTTTCGTGGCTTGACTACAATTAAGTTCTTGTTATCAGTCGTAATAAATTCCTACGTAGTCCTAGACTTCCGTTGGTCTTTTGGTGAGACGGTGGAGTGTTGGATACCGGTGACATTTCTGTGAATTGTCGAGCTGATTATCCTATCGCTACTTGTAAACTGCTGCTAGGGTTAGCTCCCACTAAAAACAGAGGTTGAATGGAAGATTTCCATCTTCTCGGTTAATTTCCCTCTCGATCCAGAAGAAAAAGCTGAAGTTGGAGTCTTCCTTCCCTTTAATTTAATTGATTGTTCTGGATAAGAAACTCCTTCACTTCATAAAAGGCTTCAACAGAAATAACTTGCAGCGAAGAACTTTTTTCTATGTAGATCCTTGTGAAATCACAACCTTATGAAGTATTGGTCCGTTTTGTGCCGACAGCCGCTTCCATCTATACTATGATAAGTACATATTCCAATTTGTTTGTCGAACATTGTGACTGCATCATAGATACTGTCAACCTTATGAACCCATTACGAAAGCCGGTGTTCTAATTGTTACCTGCTTTAGTTCTTCGTTCCTACCCGTTGTTACCAAATCCAATCAAGCGATTCATATGTTCTTAGAAACCTGTTTTGATTGGCGAGTAAGACCTCGGATTTTCTTAGAAAATGATTGCACACTTACATTGAATTAAAATAAAAATAATTATATATTTGCTGAAACATTTATTTATCGTAAAATTGTATCTTTAACCATTTAAACTAAATATATTTATTTTGTCTTTCTTTTCAGGTAAGGAACTACTTCAATTAATTTAATATTAATACATATTGACAAAGAGCTATACCTAATATGTCAAATAAATAGGTAATTAGTTTTAAGCTTTTATGAATTAAATTTTTATTTATTCGTGAGTTTAATGCAACACAATGAATTTAACTATATATTTGCAAAATACATAATTATAGCCTTATAAGTCTTAAGCTTCAAAAAAAAAATAAATTGAATGCCAAATCCATAGACTAGAATGTCGTGAATAAGCTTCACTATCCGGTCGTGCGCGCATATAAAATATCAGACACATATTGAATTTGAGTATAATGGTAACACAAACAGATAAACAAAATAAACTGAAACGCAATCACTTTTTTTAATAGGTAATTAAGAATATCTGATACTTGCAATCCCCTGAAGTTGTGTGAATATTGATATTCTCAACGTTCAAGCTGCAGGTAGGCTTAATAATACGGCTGCTTAAGGTCACAAAAAAATCCGAAAAAAATGACAAAAGTCTGCGGCACAAAATTTTACAAAAGGCAGTCCCAGATAAATCTAATGCCACGCTACCACTGATTAAAGTTAACTAGCCTTGAACCTTACATTAATCTCGAGATTTACCAAAGAATTACAGAAGTTGCGTTCCCGTATTTCTGAGCGAAGCACATATTTTGAGCAACAATAATTCGGGGAATTACTTTATACAACGTATAGGGCTTGAGAGAAAACCTTGTGAATGGTTAATGCGAATGTAGATTCAGGAATATCTTAAGCAGTTTGTCCCGCAAAGGCGACTATCGGTCAATTTTTCCAGCCAGTTTAGCCAAATAGTCAGCTGGAACCCAGGTCTCGTAGGGCACGCATAGATTCTGAAAATGTATGTAGGAGAGAACGTTAGTTCCGACTATATGTTACCCTGTGTGGACTTTGACAAACTATTCTCCTGCTTCTTTCCATGCAATCATGGAAGCGACCAGTACTGTATCAATGTCGGCAATACACGGAATGATATTACCATTTTCATTGAGTTAATGCTATTGAAATCAAATCCACGCTGGTTCACTGATGTTGCAAAGATCTCAAGGCCCTTCGTTAACACCACAAGGTATTTCTTTGTTACGTTCCTGGACACAGGGACATAACCGGCAATGAGATGGCCGACGAGGCAAGAAACAGATCTGAATTAGATCGTGACCAGGCACTTCAGTTGATCAAACCACCACTCTGTAACCTCAGAGAACGAGTGGTATACAAGATCAGAATGAAAGCAAACAATAGATGGAAATCTTTAATAAAAAAAATAAAAACTGAACCAAAAAAACTTCTGCAGTACGATAGAACATCGCTGTCCAAGCTGGTTGGCGCTTTAACTGATCATCATTTTGTAAGAAACCACATGATCAAACTTAATCTCAAGAATGACGACATTTGTAAAAGGCTTCGGGTTTACGAGGACACCCCTCACTATCTCTGTCACTGAATCATTTAAGCCTCTTTTGGATGATTGCAGGACAGTCGCATAGGATGTGTTCTGCCATTTCTGGTTGTTCGAGGCAGACTCTACACAGATCTGTAGAACTTTCTCTCATTTTCATGAGATGATGGCTCAGGGCGCAGTCCACAGAAGGGCTCTGGGCCAAAGGGGGATGCAGAGGCTTTACATTCTAGCTCGTCAGCCGCTTCGTTACAAAGAATTCCTTCGTGTCCTGGGACCCATTATAGACTCACTCAGTTATGGGAGTTGAGTTGTTTTAGAATAGTTAGGCAGCTCCAAACAAGTCGAGAGTTAAACTTGTAGAAGTTAAGAGCTTTGAGTACTGCTTGACTGTTTAAGGGAATGTAGATATTCTTAAGCATTCTCTTGCGCATAGTTCGAAGTCGTAAACTTCTGCTTGGAAGATTACTATTGTGTATCCTAGGGGAACCAAATTTTACAGATAGGTCCGCTGATACCTACTGATACAACCGTTGACATTTTTGAAACCTTCCGTAAACCAAACTGAGTATTACCTGCCTAGCGTAGGGCCTCCCGTTTCCCACCATAACCAGATATTTCTTTACCTGCTTTTTGAAGGTGTTTTTAAAAAAATGTATAAGGTCTTAAAATCAACAGCAATTTGTTACGAATGGAAGGGGCAATTTTTTTGCCTATTACCGTCGCTAATTTTAAGAAGCTTCTCATGACAGTTCATATAATTATTTGAGCGAATTTATCTTCTCTGAAAGCAAGTTACACAACCCACATCCCAAAGAAAACATAATACAATCGATAACATATTCACACCTCATCCCTCGGCTATTTTTATAGCTCCCTTGCATGCAGCCTTTACTTCCCAACACACTGTACCATAGCTAAACACACCATAAATATATTTTTGTATCACCAACAAAAAAAAAAAAAACATGCTTTCAAAAAGTAAATCCAAAGTATGTGTCACCTGTGTAGAGAAGCAATCGGGAAAAGCCGTAAAGTCGCGCACAGATGAGTGTTACGACATCACAAAATTTATGTAAATTTTTGATAAGGATAATATAAGATGTGCGATTTTCTAAAAACAAAAAAAAAAAAAAACCGCCGTATATTTATTTTCGTATCCACCTACAAGTAGCTTGCTCGTACACGCATAAGCGATTAGAAAGCTGTTGGCTGTGTATGTGTGTGTGTTTTTTTTTAAACCGCCACCAACTTTCAAGGATAACTAACTTCCAACATACACCTGATCTCAATCTTCTATAGCACAGCTGGCATTCCTAAATATTACATACTTTCAATAACTAACGGTACTATAATTGAAATACAAAAAATTCCCGTGGTAAAAGAAAAAAAATAGAATAAGAATTCAGTATCTAGACTAAAATTAATATGCACAATAGAGCACATGCGGTCGGATTCCGAAAGCAGCCCAACCTATCAATGAAACATTTCATTTTTTTTTTTTGCTTGCGTTGTTGTATCTATCTAGTTCACGCTGGAAGATAATTCCCTAAAAGCGAAGAGAGCGTGAAATAATTTCGCTTACGTGATATCATTCATTATTCATAGACTCGTGTGTGTCCTTATTTTTTTTTTTTTTTTTTGTTGGCAGCAAGCTATCACACGCAGGACTAAACGCAGTTCTAGAAATAATTTACAATACTTTAGCTTTGTAATTAATCCAGAACTGCAGACCATTGGCAAACCAGTTCCATAGATGGGTGACGGACGACTAAAAAGTAATATTCCGCTTCTGGCATTTGTGCCAAAGCGGTCTCTGCGATGTGGTTTTAGTGGTGGTATCATTTTTAAGGGTTTCACTTTGTCATGAATCAGACCGAGTGTGTGTGTGTGTTTGGTTCACAAAATGGAGGAGAAAGGGAGGTATTTTGTATGATAAATTATAGTGAGTTGAAATTTTGTTGGATTGAAATATTAGATGGTAGTTAATAATTTTGAAATACACTTCGGATAGAGTTGTCGTTGTTTTGAAATTGTAGGTGTTTGCCTGGGTATGTATGGGTGTGTGTGTGTGCGTGCTTCGTCAAAAACCCTTAAACGGACATTTTCATTACTCATTTTTACGCCGACACAGAGAAAGGAGTGGAGTGCAAGGTGGCGAGGACGAGTTAGAGTTAACTTTGTCATGAAATATGGTGGAGTGGCATTTCGGTTTTAGGGGTTTGCCCCCTTTGGGAAAAGGATGAAGATTGAGTCTCCCAAGGGATATGAGAAATGTTGGGTTCAGAGAAAAAGAGTGGGACTTTTGGAAGTACTTTTAGAAAGTTAGCTTAGTAGTGACTGGGTTTTTTTTTTGTGGGGTCCCATTTCTTTTCATACAATTTATCTCGGGAGGATAAGTTTCCTTTCTCCGATTTCGATGTTTTATTTAGCGGCAGATGTGGGTAGGGTCAGGTGGGTAGGATAGGTGGGAAGGGCCAAGACAATGACATTCAAATGAGCAACAGGAACTTGGTGTGGTGTTACGAAAGTGCGAGTTCCACATTGGGGATGAGACAAGTTTGAGGTTTTTATCCAATTCGACACTAAATTTTTTGTGTCTGAGTGACATGCAGCAATGTGGCGCCCAATGAAAGGTCGTATGAATTCGTCTGAGTTAGTCCAAAACAGTCACAGACAATCCAATATAATTATGACTATGATGTTGTTCGCGGATTAGAATTGCGGGGAATTTCAATGAAACACTTACTTGCAGCAATGTGGCGCCCAACGGCAGGTCCTATTGATAATGACCAAGCCTCGCGTAAGGACTTAGTAAACGCCTTAACCAAAGTTTGAGGGCAAGTTGACAGCAGCTGAGATGAAGAGGCTTCGCATGACAGCAGGAGTAACAAAGCTTGACCAGAATCCAAGGAAGCCTTCACGTCAAAGAACCCATTTCGAACAAATTGTAGCACGACCGACTCAGTTGGTATTGTCATGTTAAAAGGAGTGTTCCTACGAACCCCGTCAAATGACAATCAAAGTTCCGTTACAATCGCGTAACAGAGGCAGGCCTAAAAAATATTTTTGAGTCTGAACACTAAACCAGCTGGACAACACTCACCACAATTGAAAATGCCACAAACTGTCTCTCAACAAATGGACTGTTAGGTGTCAGAAAAATTTAAATTTATTTTGGAATTTCACACTTCCTTCCCATTATGAACCCTTTACTGTCTCCACTGTACCTAACTCAATGTCTAACGTCTCAAATTGTCTCAAATGACGAAAAGTATTGCTGTCACATGGCTTCCTAAGTATCAAAATGTTAAATTTAAATACATCCAGTTACCATCCAAAATAAAAGCTAACAGCATAACATTTTCTTCATATCGCATGTCCTTTCTGATAATTACCCAACTAAAAGCCGGTCATTGGGCGCCACATTTATTCTCTCGGCGAGCATTGCCTGCAATTTGCTTAACAACTATGCCCATTCGTTACAAAAAAATATTTCTGTATACTATATAGCTACAATGAAAGGAGTCCTCTTTTATTTACGATAATAACATGAGACTAAGAAATTATTTATCGCACAAAAGAAAGAAAAGTAATAAGGACTATGGACACTTCCCTTGCAAGGGAATATCCTCGAAAAAAAAAAAACACAAATAAAAAGAAATATACAAAAGAATAGCATTGCTGCTGATACACAGCGAATGAATGAAAATGAAGAAGATAAAAATACGTAAAAGACAAAAAAAAAGGAGAACAGAAGAAGGATCCCGGAATGTGTTAGTAATTTATAAATTGCATTCCGTTCTGTCACTTTTCATTTAGCACTTTGATATATGAGCAATGGCATTTGGGAATTTACAGATTTTAAGATAAAAGACGGCAGGGGAGGCTGAAAAATAAACCTTCCAAAGAACGAAAAAAACAAAATCTGAAAACTAAGGAGCTTGGAATAAAATTACACAACACACTTACAGGATGAATGCTGCCGAAGTAAGTGGGTGTGTGCCTCAGATGGGGTAGCGAGAAATTAAAGCTGCTAAGGAAGTTCCTCTTAACTGATGGCAGCAAGTGGCGAAGAAAAGAAAACATCCTTCTAGCTACGGAAATATGGAAACGTTTCGTGCTCATTTCATACACTGCCGTACGTGCGGGTACGATATCAAGTGAATGCGTGTATGACCTAGACCTGGTGTCACACTTTATATTGAATGTACATAGATAGGGAGAAGGGAGGCGAATTTTCATTTAAGATAGTCACTTGTGATTTATAATCCCTTCGTGACTTTCTTATTTTTCATAATCCGAGCGGTGGTACTCAAGAAATAGATTAGAAAAGCGTAGAGCGATGGAAAGGGCGCACAAAAGATTGGGGGCATTTTAAACAGCTTCTGTTTTTGTTTCAAAAGGAGGCCTAGGGAATGGGGCGAACGGCGAAGTGTAAATGGAAAAATATACACATTTGGCATAGTCGCTTAGAAGTTCTGGTAACTGGCTTTAAGACAAGAAAATTGTTTCCCCAAATAGACGATAGGAGTAGACCAGTGAATAATCATGTTTTCTGCTCTCGATATGTGGGAAACAGCAATCTTAACCAAAAGGTGTTTTCAGTAGATCATTCTTAGTCTTTTATCAAATTCTTAAAAATACCTTCCGAGGTCCCTTTGATGGTGCACTTGTTGCGATTTGTTACAGCTTGTTCGGATTATTTTTCCCTAGTTGACTAATGCAGTTGATTTTTAGCAAATGATTTTATTCCATCTCAGAAATAAGACTAATACACTCTCGGGAGTAAAGCAGTACACCAATGTCTTCGGCTAAGTACCTTACCCATGCAGATGTGCTATAAAAAACAACCCGAAGATGGAGTAAGCGAATGTGGCGTCCCTAGAAAATTATATTATATCAATAAAGATCTAACAAATTCATATATCTCAAAAAAAATTCACTCCTTCATTTTTTAAAGATACAATAAACGAGCATCGTGCGTATAATTGCTTCTTCTTAAACTTTAGAGGCAAGAAAGAAAAAGATTTTGAATTTGGTGTGCGAAAAAAAAAATAAATGAATGAAATTTACTCCAAAAATGTACACACTTAGCATAGCCCCTCCACAATCACATTACAATCCAATGGTCCAATTTAAGTTCACCTCATAGAGAACAAACTATAACCCACCGTTTCTCTAAAGTTACGCCAAGAAGAAGCATTTTAGAGATTTCTGTCTACAATCGAGATTGTTGGGTTGAAATGATGCTTTTTTAGCAGATATTTAAGTCCACAAAAAGCCATTGACTTGATATGGATGAAAATTGACATTAAGATTTGAATGATCAATTGCAAAAAAGTTGTCTTAATTCTATTTGTTATAAAACAAACAATTTAAATAATAAACTGTTGAACAACGAACAACAAAACATTCTTTAAATCATCGAGGAAAAATAAGAACTAAGACAATTACGAATATGCGATTAGGTTAACACTTGCTCGACAATGGATTTCAATAGTTTAGGCAGGGTAAAGGCAGCTATGTGGTCTTAAAACACCAAACATTACAATGGGCTTATCCTATAAATCTCCAAAATCATTCCATGCACACCATAAAATCCCAATATTTTATATCTCTTTAATAGCACAACAAGCTGCACATACAGCCGCAAAAGATCAGTTCTAAATGATCTACACCATTATGTATTTACTTTTCCATGGCTTAAATAATTCTCTATCAGCAGGCCCCCATTTTTCGAATGACTTTGTCATTTATGCCAATGAAATACAGCTGGATTGGTGGATGGAAGATTGGTGATTGCAATCACACAAAATTCCAGATCTTTCGATCCCACTTTTGCAAAATCAAATAAAATAACAATCCCATCGAAATACTTACTTTGAATGAACGAGACCGAAACGCAACTAGTCCCACAAAAAATTTCGAATTCAATTCCAATTCCAATTAGAATTCGAAAACAACCCAAGCAAACCAACTAGATCATAACTACTTTCTCAGTCGGCTTATCAATAAGTCTAGCGAATATTTCGTTCTTTTTAATGTGTGCACATTCCGCCCAGAGTTGCAGTTGTTTAATTTTAAAAAGTAGCAAATTATGTAATATTTGTATCGCTTTTTATGCTATCGACTTTTTATACCCTATCCTAAGGGTATATTAGTTTTGACACATAGTTTGTAACACCCCTTAATATTCGTCGTACTTATGGGTCTATGACTAATATATTATATTAAAGTATTTATATTTATGATCACAACCAAATCCTAAGACTATTTAGCAATGTCCGTCCGTCTGTCCGTCCGTCCGTACGCAATTTTTAGGCCTTTCAAATGAAGCTAGGAAGCTGAAATTTGGACCACATACTTCCTAGGGCTCCGAAATGGTTAAGTGTAAAAAATTTTTAAATACGCCCACAATTTAGAAAAAATTGTTTTGAAGCTAAAGTTAGAGACATAGAGTCTTACAACCTTGTAGGATATGTAGGCACTGCCCTCCTTCATAAGTTTGTCATACAAAGCTTTTTGCCACGCCTACTTTTTGAATGCGTTTTTCACTTAAATGCTGTTTTCTTCGAAAGTTTTCATAGAAACCGAAAAAATATGTTTAAGAAGATATTTATTTAGCCAATATTTTTTCCAATATATTTTTTATATATATTTTTTTTTTAAATTTAATAGAATGAAATCAAATGCTTTTTAATCTTTGGGGCATATAGGGATATACTTTATAGGTATATAGCATTTCCTTATGTTTTTTTTAGAAATACGTTTACTTAAAATGATGATTGATTGATAAATGCATTGATAAAAAGGATCGAATTTTTACATTGAACGACATTGGAACGATTCGGTCTTTTAAGATAAACGAGTGTCCCAGCTCTACAATGGAACTCCAATGCAATTCCAATGCAAGTCCTTTTGACTCACTACTGTAATGATCTACAAGGAATTTATTGAATATGCTTATGATAACATGTGACCCTTTAATTCATGATTTTGGAGAAAAAACGTTAAACAATTTTAGTTCAATGAAAACTGAAGTTTTAAATTTTTAATTCAATGTGAAACGGAAACCTGCAATTATCAACATGGAATAATAACCAATGAAAGCTACTTAGAGCTCGATAGTACAGACACAAATTTTCAAGCAATCTTTTAAGCTAGAGTAGAAGCATACATATGTACATGCTGAATAACTTGCGCCGACTATTTGTTCATGTTTTTGAAAAATAATAAAAAATGTATGAAACTTTTATAGCTTTTTTTTTATATCAGGGTTTTTCCTTAAATTGTCTCGGTTCAAAATTAAGAATTTTATTCTTCTAGCATGCATTAAATGGTTCACTGTGCGGCGAACAATTATGTAGGACGGAGCTTTTTTACATTTCTCAAAGATTTCTTGCCCTTGACCCTTCTTAATTGTTCTTATGACACGGTGGCTACATGTTCGCTTTCTCCGAAGAAAAGTACTTCGTGCGTGAATAACTTTTATATGATTTTGTCTTGAAAGATCAATATCGACGACTGCAATTTTGTTCCGGGCTTTAATGAATATATTGACGATTCGCTAACTGACACAATCATATCTTACAACCAATCTTACTTTTTTACAGCGATTGTGAAATTATGCGATATCCAACGTGAAGAAAACTCCTTTACTATATGATATAAAATGTATGCGATTAGAACTAATGCCCAAGCATGTCCCAATTTCACAGTACGCCAAATGATGACCGATGTATGACAATTTTCACGGAATTCATAAAAGATCGAACGACCGCCAAGATTCATCACTTCTGTTGAGTTAATTAGATTGCAAAATTGTAGTAATTTTTGGGGAAACGTTCTGAGCCGGTGTACCATTAAAAACTTCAAAATTAATGGAGCAGATGTCAGTTCTGGTGTCCTTACCCTGGTATTGCCAACATTAGCGGTCTTCGTATGACTTAAAGTATTAAGTGAACTATTTCGATCTATTAATGGATTTTTTGAGACCCGTTAGAACTATTCCATGTTTGATGTTAGACAATACTTGTATCCGCATTTCTTTTAAAATCCGTTGTTATCCTTCTAGGTATTATCTCCTGACTAGCCATTCAAATTGTTTTAATTAGTTTAAAGGTGTTAAATATGTTACCAGGCTCACCTGGATGTTTAAATTGCCTAAAAGTGATTTCCTCCACATTAGTCGCCTCCACGACAAGCACTAGCGGGCGCTGCAGGGATATTCTTACTTTCCGTCCCACCACGAGACCCCTCCCTGAGTGATGTATTTTTTTTTAATGAATATCTCCTCAGTAGGGGAAAGTGGGTGACATTCGGACACTTTTTCTTAAATTCCAAAAAAAACTTAAAATTGAAATACAAATCGTCGGCTTAGAGTGTAATGTAACAAAGCTTAATCGAAGCTTGATCGAATTATTAGTTCCAGAGTCCGAGGAAGGCTTCACGTCAAAGAACCCATCTCGAAATTGGAGCACGACCGACTCAGTTGGTATTGTCATATTCAAAGCAGGGATCCTACGAACCCCATCAAAAAGGGAATGGCAATCAACGTTCCCTTATAATCGTGTACGAGAGGCCAGCCTAAAAACTCCTGGATCACACAAATGCATTTGATTGAAGTTATCCAAAATCGGGATGCCTGCAGATATTTTTTGAGGTCGAACCGGCGAACCCCACAGGCGGACCAGTAGGAATGCAGTGAAGCGGGAGGGTTATGATCCCTGTAATCCTAGTCATAATCTCGTCGTTAAATGGAGAGAAGAAGAACTAATTGATACTTGGAGCTTGCTTCGATTCCCGATCCCTTTACTATTGGAGAAAATCTAATTCTGTCTGTCAGCAAGAGCTACGTCAGAGTTGTTGTCAAAAGACTTAGCTGGTTTTTCTTTGTTTTCGGTATTTGAAATAACAATTACAATTTGTTCTTTGTCTTCATCTTTGAACCTAGGAATACTTTGTGGTTGGGACATACTATTCATTGTGTTCATAGAACCAGCAAACTGATAGTAAGAATAGGCCCTATAATCCTAGAAACAACCTATTTTCATTCGTTCAACGCTTCTCCCATTTTCTCTTTCTGTGGCTGCGCGCACAGTAAAGCGTTAAAGCGATGCGATACGAGAAGCGTTTACATGATTCTTATGCACGTCGCTTGACACATCAATACAGCTTTACTGCGCGCGCAGCCTTATTCCTGTTTGAATTTAGTTTTATGTCAAATACAATGTCCATATAGTTCGTGACTAGAGGTTTCCATTTAGCTTTAAAACGTATTTAAGAAGTTAAGCCATGCATTAAAATGTTAGCGTCTCTGTCCCCTCACAACCATCTCCACAAGCTTTTGAGCTAAATATGAGTTGTGGTCTGTCAAGTCACCTCTCCCCAATCTCTCATTCAGCATACAGTTTTTATTAAACTTAAAACTCCCTTTAAGCGTTAAACCTTGATAAATCTCCTGTCAAGAAATGTTCTCTTTAAGCTCTTCAAAATACCTCCTCTAGTCATATTCGTATCGTATTCGTTTTTTTTTGTTCCACAACAAATTGCTTCAATTTTTTTCCCAACACGTACCACAACGGGAAAAAGTCATAAAAAAAAAACCGAAAACCTTTTCATCCAAAAAGCCCCAGTTACCATCACTTAAATGCTCGGCAATTTGATTCGTTTCGCAAGCAAAAAAAAAAACAGGAAATAAAGCACAAACCCGCATTTTATTGCCAAGGATATTTACGCGAATTGTAAAATATTTAGTTCCCCTCCCGCGCGCGTATCGTGATGTGATTACATACCTATAGAGCTAGCCTCTGATAGACATAACATCAAAATTTGTTTTTATTTTTTTAGCTCCATAAAATATGCATCCGCTCCCTGCTTATAAGCATATAAATATCTCAAAAGATATGTTCTCTCTCTCTCTCTCTTTGGCATGGTGTGTTACTTTTTTTGTATTCTATTCTCCCTCGATTCCAAATCGGCCATTGGCCTGTTCTTCGCTGAAAATAACTCGGCTATAGGTCATTTTCAATGAAACCCTAATAATGTTCGGCCTTTTTAGCCACTGACCCTCATTAAAATTTAATACTAAGCTTGTTTCGTCTAAAAAAAAAAATAAAAAAAAAACAATTTATTGCCCGGTCTTCGGCTTCGATTTAAAAGAAAATTTATCGTAACAAGGATGAATTCTCCTCCTTCCGCTAAACCGGAATTATAGACATTTTATTTCGAATGCTGTCATAATGCGGGAGTAAACTTTCGAATCCATACACATTTTTTGAGGTTAGAAATCAATAACTTATAATATCTCGTAAAAAATAAAACACGATAGACTTTGAAGTGGCACGCAATCTTTAGCTTCGGTCATAGGCAGTCTGTTTGATGAGTAATTGAGAATGTATCTATCTAGATATTTATATAGAAATGTATCTTGGGTGAACAAAATAATAAAATATCGATTTGACAGATAATAATCCAAATGGGAATTCGAGAACCGTATAGTGCTGCCTTCGTCATTGAACAAAGGCGACAAAAACAAGGTACCTATACGAAGACGTCGCGTCGTCCTCATCGCATTCAAGGATAATCACATGTTTAAATTGTCTCAAAGGAAGAGCGACATGTACTTCAGTTGCATATCGTATGACTTGTGGGACGACGACGTAGTCGTTGAATTGCAATTGATTAGTGACGGCAGCGTATGTTCTATGTTGGGTGATGGTGATGTGCAGACATGACGAAGGAAATGAAATACAAGTCGGATTTAGGTCAGAGTCTATGTAGTTCAGATGTTTATTGGACTGACTGACAAGTGTGTGACGGCCAGAGTAGGTACTCGTATCTAGCTAGGTAATAATAACGTAAGTTACTTTGACGTGGGTTTGAAATTTTGAAGTTGACATTTCTTTGGGATTAATTGATCATTTGGAAGTTGCTGCCGGAAGTAGGTAGCCAGTTAGCAAAAGGTCTGCCAAATGAATAAAATAAGACCTAAATAAGAGATGAGTTTAGTTTGCTCTTAAAACAGTTTTGACAATCTACCTTTAATAGGTTGCTGTCATCTGACGAAATAATTAGTTACTGACAAAATCACGGTCAAAGCGAAGATTAAGCCACACAATTGACTAATTGACGCTTCATAAGATCTTCAGTTGATTGTTGAAGACGAAAATGGCGCCTTATAAGAGAAATTTATTGCCTCCTAACGCCTTTCCTCTTCTCTGGCGGACCTTTGTAAGTTGATATACTAAAATTGGTTACAGATAGTTTTCTCATCAGGCAAGAGAACTTATGCCTGACTTTAGCAACGACGAGAATAATAATAAACTCAGCGGCGCCCAGCGGAAGGTCTTCTGGAATTTTCCGAACCCAAATGCCCTGAAATCGACCAGGAGAGGCTCAAATGCTTCAACAGAGAACTCAACGAACCTCAGGATATTGTAAAATCATCGGCCTCAACAATCAATCGCAAGGTTCATCAAAGACCTAGGATTGTCGCCGGAGCAAAACACTAATTAATCGATCATAGGGAACACAAAAGATCTTCTTTTGTTGGTAGCATTGCCATTCATTCGAAATATTTACCAAAATTAGGTTACATTACACTGAATGCAACATAACTTTAATGTTTATAAAGTGAAAGTTCACTAAAAGTAGCTACTGCTACAGGAAGTTATTTTAAATATTCTTCACCATCAGAAGTATGTTACTAACTGGCGCCCAACGAAAGCCCTTACTGGGTAATCAAACAGAGTGGCTTTAACTTATCCAAAATTTCTTACGATATAAAATGGTCTAATAAAAATAGACGTATCTAATAAAGCTTGTCGTCTAACCAGAAGCCCAGCAAATGAGCTGAGTTTTCAAGTTAAGTTCAAAACAAAACGACTTTTAATAGACCGGAAATTCGTAAGCAAAGAAATAAAATATTAAGTCCTCAAATAATAAAGGCGGGGCTATAATTGTCGAATTGCAGCCTGGGACAACTCACATCATAAGTGTGGAAAAACACACGCGACTTTTATGGTACACGCTTTTTACTTATAAATTATAAAACTATAGCTTGAGTTTGCTTTCTTGTACTATGGCGGGCCCTTGAGGCATTTTCGATAGACATGAGGAACAACAAAGTTGTTTTTCGATGGTACCTTGTGATTTTAAGTTAAATAATTCATCTCATTTTCACGTATACCCACCACCATCCATCTCCATTATTTTAAAGTACCCCACCAGCTTAAAAAAAATAAACCACCAAACCAGCAGAATTTTTGATTCCAACAAAACAAGACTCGAAAATGTATTTGTGCAAAATTTTATTGAAAGGCAATTCGCCTCAGGAACACAAAATTTCCATTTCATCTCCCCTCAACCGCCGCCCTCTACCACAATACTACTCTTCGTACTAATACCACCCGCCTTAAAACCAACCAAAAGTAAAAGAAAAAAAAACATCACCCCTTACTCTACCTACGCACAAATTTTACATTGATCAGCAGAGCTTTCGTTAGAAAGAGGTTAGAATATATTTGAATAATTCATCTGGCACTCCCTCGTTACCCTCCACTCGCTTTCCTTTCGGCTTGTATCTCATTAACCCTAATTTTGTCTCTTCAACGAATTTAAATTCAAAAAATAAAAAGAAATACACGAGAAAGAGAAAGAAATAATCCATCAACTCGTGCCCTATAATTTTCCACCCTTTTCAAAAATGGTGACACACCATTTCGAGATAAATAGGATGCCGGTGCGGTACCGGTGCGCGTATACCTATGTCACATACAATTAAGAACAAACAAATTTGTTTCACGCAGGCACAAATTGAGAGATTTTTTTGTTATGCTCATTGCTTAGAACGATGAAGAACAACCCTTCAACACTAAAACGCAGGAGAAGAAGGACAATACCCTTCGGATATAAATCCGGATTTTTATTACGTGTTAAGTGCTATCTGCAATTTACTTTCGTAAATATTTAATCGTTCTGCCAGGGATACACAGATACCTACTTCATTTCGTATAGACGACGCGGCCGTGTGACAGTCACTGTTGGTTATCTACATAGTTGGGAGCGCGTATATATTGCTTCATAAGAATAGAAGAAAAAAAGAAATCAGCTTACGTAATCAAAAGGAATCCTGCCCCATGAATTGTATGCCGTAGAAGTAATGTATAGTGTAATATGTATTGTAGGAATATCCTTTGCCCTGCTAATGTTTAGTGGCATTTTTATTGCATATTTAATACACAAGAATACACATCGTATCTCTTATTTGAATTTACTGCGTATGGTGGAAGTGTTGAAGGTGGATGATATATATACAATACACAGACGTAGCGATAGGATATATTCCATTGAAAGCATCTTTGTGTGCTGCCATTATTCATGAAAATTAACCACATATTGGTTAGAAGGCATTGGGTAAGAGATACTGATGCAATGTGGCTTTGAAAATGGGTAGATGGTGACGGAAAGAAAAGACGGAGCAGACGTACAAAACGAATCATTCGGCAGATACATATTTATTCCCTTAGATGTATACTTGTTGGATCAAACTGGCGCCCAATGTTAAGACTAATCAAAAATCAGTCCTCTCATTTGGCTCTTTGACTCCACAGTCAATTGAGTTTCCAGAGTTTCAAGCTGTTGCCTCCTTTAAATCGATCAAATACGATTTGAGCTTTGCAATTTAAAGGGTCAATTTCTTCTATTCTATAGTCTTGAGAAAATGGCGCCCAACGATAGGACCTGCATATTCACTTTCTATAATGCGCACAAAGGCTATCTGCAAGAATGTCAATGTATATATCTTAGTATTGTCAGCCGCGGGTACTAACTGACAAATAGGCCGTCGTAAAATGCTCTTTAAAACTGACGCGCAGGGAATGGTCATTTGGGTTTAAGTAAAACGTCCGTCCGCTGAAATTTGAATTCTGGTTTTAGTCGGTAGAATAATATTAAGGAATGGTTGCATGATAGACGTATTTATATACAACAAAGTGCCGGACAATGCAAAGAACCAAAAAATTGTTCCCAAAACACAATGACCTCTATAGATATTTCAGTATCGCCAAAACGGAAGACTCTCGCTGTCTATTCCAAGCTTACTCTTGCAAGAATTTCGCCTGGAAAAGCCATTAGTAGTCCAACTGAGGCACTGCTCCTACATCGAACTTATTTCGTTTTATAGAAAGTGACCATTGGTTGTGCATTTTCGGAACTTGCTTGTGCATGTAGAAGCTTTTTTAGTCAAATTTTAACCTTTAAGTCGTTTTTTTTAAGTAGAAATGCATTGTTCATGCAACGATGGGCCCGAATGTATGTAAATTTCGTTTGCAATATGGTGGATTACCATTTTCAGGAACAAATTTAATCCAGGCGAGTTTGACTGTCTGCATTGAAAACAAGAGCTCTATATTAACTTATTTAATCCATAACAATGGTACCACAGAAGTGTTAAGCTGGCAGACGGCGGGGCAAAAAATAGGTGCATATATTTTTCATTATTTACGTTTGCACAAAAAAATGTATGACTGCAGTTTTGGGCTTAAATGTCTGGATTTTAATTTTTCTCTCACTGGGCGGCAGTTTTAAAAAAAAAAAATGTTTCTTGTAATATTTGTCTCAGGTATCATTTGAAGAATTGCCGTCTTCTTTCATTTCGTAGGTAATGTGGGGTTAGGTGTTACGGCTGGCGGCCAGATCTGCCGGTACCTTCCCACTTTCGTTTTGTTATTGTCATTAAACTTTTTAGTGTTGGTTAATTAATAACTCGTTGTCCTTTCTTAAATCTCAAACCATTTTTAAGTTTTCAGAAACTCATCATTATTTAAATGGTTCAACACCCAGAGAAGGAATGACTTATGCCACCCTTGAAATTATCGGACCTAGTCGGTAAACTTAACCATCAATTTATTTCGAAGTCTGTTATATGGTACTGCCTAATTAGCAGTTGCCCATAATTCTAGAGCCTTGTCTTGTTTAATCTTACAAATATATCCTAGTTATGTAGCTAAATGGGCTTTACACTTCTCAATTATAATAACTAGATTATTGTTATTGAGTAATTCAGCTACTTCCATACTAACGTGGTTGCAAAGTCCAAGTTTACGCCTTCTTGTAAAGTTTCTTACCTTTCCTCAACCATTTCAACTATTCAACCTGTAGTGAGAGACAAAAATACCTGCTACCCAATCCATTTTATTATAACTCAAATATAATTCAGCATATTTTTTTCATTATTTGCTATTTATATATTCATGTATGTGTTGTATATTTTTATTTGTTAAATTACCATGACTTGGTTTTCCCAATAGCAAGAACAACAGTATCATCTGCAAATGTGGACGTAGTAGTTTCGTTACTTTGTGGTAGGTCGTTGGTGTATAACAAAAACAAGTCAGGTCCTAACAAGCTACCTTGCGGAACCCCAACTTTTATTTCTTTTTCTTTTTTTAATTTGGGGTACATCCCCTTGTTTCCTTACAAACTTTAAGACTCTAGGAAGTTTCTCTGTAATGTTTTGGCATCGAACAAATTTTTCTTTCTTCTTCTTTATTCGACCTGGTCTATAGTTAAATACCTATTTCTAAATCCAAATTGATGGTTCGGATTTATGTTCGAATGAAGACGCTTCACAAGAACTTTTTTAAATATCTTTGACAGCATTGGCAGCAAGGTATCGAAAAATAGGAGAAAGGACGATAAGTAGTCGCCGATGCCATAGTCTATGTTTGTTTCTTGTATATACAACAAAAACGGGCTATGGAATCAGCGATTATCTTTAAGCCATATTTGCCATGGTTTCGCTCATATTCCAATTATACCTGCTAAGGATGCTGTACTATAGGTCAAGTTCGAAAGGACATCTAAACAGGGTTTCACCCATATTCCTGTATAAATGAATGGACTTTGGTGCCGTTTCCATTTACCTACCCTCTGCTTTCACTGGCTTTTCATAATTTTGATCGTACGATTCCCCTAAACTTATTTTTAATCAAACAAACAATTCAATATAGGTTACGCAAGGATGTGGAAGGAAAGTTCACATCTATTGAGCCAAGACTCTGTATGTATCTGTATGTTCTAAAGTAAAGAACAAAATTATGCAGACGTTCAATAAAAATTTCGGAAAAGTGTCAGATCTTAGAGTTCTACCAAAATGTTAAAACACGACCACACTTCCGTCAGTGCAGTAATTCCTGATCATAACCTCTTCCGCAATAGAAATTACGGAACACTTGCATATAGCTGCAATATATCCTATTTAAGTCTTCAATTTTTGGCAAATTAGTGAGTCGTGAATTATTAACATAAAGTTTGCATTTTGAATAAAAATATTAGCGCCAAACCCAAAGGCCGGTCCATACGCCATCGCACAAAGGCCACGCAACATTTACAACCCTATTAAGTCTCATAAATCATCCAACAAAGCCATTGATGAAAAAAAGAAAAAGTACAACAACAAATAAACTTGTATTCACCTCGAATATGTTGTATCGGATTTTTGGGGTTTTACTGATTTTTCCGGCTCATCGAAGTCTACGTATTCGTAATTACTCCTGTTGGCACTGCCACATTGCATGCAAAGTGCACCCATCGTAACAACTTTGCACTGTTGAGCGCGCATTCCGGCCAATCGCTTTTAATGTCGATTTGTACATATTTTATGGGTTCATTAGTTATAATTTTTGATTCGATTCGAGTATATACTAGCAATCAGAATGCCACCCGCAGTTACTCATACCCCGGCACTTTGGGGACACACGCAGTATGCATGGCGTCAATGAGGGCCGACATATCTGCGGTATGCAATTCAATGGTTTTTCCATTTCCATTTCCATTTCGATTTCAACTAGCTATCCATGTGTGCGATTGGGTTTATTTCACGGCCCAGAGGGATTCACATTTTATTGAGAATCCATATAAAAACAAATGCGCGGATAATTACCACGTCCATGTCGTTCATGCTGAACCGCATAAATGTGCACAACACCCATCCGCCCCACCCCAAACATATTGGTTGAACAGAAAATTTTATGCGAAACGACGACGATGACGACGACGACAACAACGACTACGACTACGACGCTTTAATGTTGTTTGGGTGTTATTTTAAAACTAATTAGGAAAACTAATTTCGAAATTGAGTTTTCCGCTCTATCATTTTCCCTTCCCTCTGCCCGCTCTTCCGCCATCTATGGTTGGGAATTTCCGCGGGAAATTATATTTGGTTTTGCACAACAATTTTTGTTTTACGAGTTCGAGTAATGTATGAAAAAAAAAAACAACACCTCCAACCTCCAAACACTGTATTGGTGGTGGCTTTCATTCGGTATGGCTACCATATTGGAAATGGCAGATTTTAATGTGTCTGGATGACACAATAATTGAAATGGACGAAGCCTGTAGTTTTATTGGATTTAGCTGCAGGGCTTAAGTACACTTTAAAATTGAAATGGACTCACGCGAAAGCAAGGACGTGCTAGATTCACATGGGAGATTTTGTTTTTAGTTTTTAATTGAAAGTAATTGGAAAATTAGATAGATTGGTGGACTAGCGATACGTGTTTGACAGGCAGTCCCTATCTGTCAGCCATTAAAGGTAATCACTCATACTTAGCTACCCGCACTAATAAGATCATTTATTATTATTTCTAAATAGAGTGCGACCCCTTTTTGTGACAAAAAATGACTCATCAATTTATTATAGAAATTATGTTTCCCCAAAAATTGCTTATCATGAATTATTTAAAACGCAACCGAGTGCGCCAACTCTCTGTTCGAAGTACCTTATGAGGACTCCCATTTTGCTATCATAAAATAATCTGACAGCAATAAATCAAATATTCGAGGTACTCTTGCTCTGCAACAAGGCACACGAAGATTATAAAACGATTCTATCATGTCCTTCCAGTAACACTAACGAAAAAAAAAATATAAAGGAAAAAAACCCTGTAATAAGTAATGACTATATTTACCTACGTAGTAGCACTGGAGTCGCAGCACCCTCTCACACCATCATCACCCTAAAGGTCTAAGACAATAATCATAACGACTACAATGATTTTGATGATGATGATAGTGGCACAGAGATGATAAAATGGAACGGAAATAGCATTTTTAATTGCAAGGACTACTACACCGTCACCGACCGATGAAGTGATAAAAAGAGAGGAAGCGGAGAGAACAGAGAAAAATGGACTGAAAATTCGTCGTATTTATTTGGGTGGAAATGTAAAATGCTAAGGGTTGAAGCTTAAGGGGTGCATGTTGTATATGAAACTTACTAACCCACATGTACTTGTGTTGTCTCTTTTTAAAGGGAACAGACCCCCATTCTCGGGCGTATAAAAAAGAATGGGGGTTTCGCATTTTAAGGAATTTAAGCGAACTTTAAGATTTTGCTTGAAGAATTTGCAAAATGGGAGTAGAAAGAAAAGGTGGTCTGCAACAGTGTGTGCTTTTAGTTTCATTTTAGAAATTTTGTCATTAAAGCTAAAAATGGGGTTTGTATTTTAATTGGCGCCCAACAAGAGATTGGATTTTTTTTTTCCAATTTAGTTCACCGATGTAAACTTTATTGACTCGTGTGAAAGTGATCCAAAAGCATAAAACATTATGAAAACGTATTTTTATAATATTGCAGTAAGACTAGGTTAATCTTTAGACCGACGAGTTTGATTATAAAAATTCCGAAGACATTCAAATACGAAACAAGGAGCTTAAAAGGCATTCCTCTTTGATGCGTAATTTGTTAAGATTATTTTGGAGTGAGAGTCGAAAAGGAGTACTTACTAAGTTAGGTGGCGCTACGGTCCGGGATGGACCTAGGTCTCAACCAATAATACTAACAATAAAATTACACCATTTTGCGCTGTCTTTTGCTAACTGCCTCTAGTAGTGCGACAAGTAGGTTGATTACAGAGAATTATACTGTGCGCGCCTGTTCTACTGCAGTGTACCACTGGATTGGAGTCGAAAATTTTGCGGGCTGAAGCTGTCCAGTCAAAAACGTTCAGTATGCGACCAGGGATATCTTCATTCGTTTCCTTAGTTGTTCGGGAAAGAGCGTAGTGATCCAGCGTTATTCTTCGTTTGATTTCTGAGGAAATTTCGTTTTTCGATTGATAGCAGAGCCGAGTTATAAGTTTACCGCTAGACCTATACTCGCTTCAGTTCCTATACGCAAAAGCATCATTGACAGCTCGCCGTGTTTTAACTCGTGTGAGTTTTGCACAATCCCTTCAAGCATTTCACATGAAAGATCTCGGTTAGCTCAATACCGACCTTGCTGCAGCAGCGAACTGTCTTCATCCTCATCTTGCAGAAATGGATGAGTTCGGCTCTGTATAGTTCGCCTCTATAGATGCTGTTATATGTGGCTTGAATGTTATGACTTATATTTAGATATAATGGTGGTATTTGGCCAATTGTGAGCTAACCCTGTCTAAACCTCACTGATAGCGTCCAATCAAATCGTCGGCCAATGGTTAAAGGGTGAATTGCATCTAATTGAAGTGCACATTCTTTGCTTGAATAAATGCCGATAATTATTGTAAGGCAATATTTGCTCATGCATTTGCTGTTAGCCAATTCCGCCAGTTATATTAACAAAATGGAGACACAAAATCCGAGTCATTAGAAAATGGTACATTTCACCGCACTTTCAAAGACTATCTTGGCGGTGCTCACTATTAATAAACCGTGTTTGTGGCACGGCATTAGGTTGTTTCTCTTCTCGAAAGCGGTCATATAGTTTGAAGTTAGTTTGTGGCTCTGTAAGGTAACTCAATTTTAATGAATAATTTTATCTCACTATTACTCCCTTTGATTCCAAAGTCTGTTTACCATCTGTCATCTTTGCTCGTTCTTCGAGAGTATGAATGTTCCCTTCAATGCTGAGTTCTGCTTGTCAATATTCATTAATGCAATATTCAACTTTGATTTTATTCGTGGAAAAGCGAGTATTTTCTTTCCCTGTTGGTTGTTTCTGTTTTTTTATTTACAATTTCCCTAAAATATTCTTTCGAGACGTCTAATAAATTCTATTTAGCTATTTGTGTTAAGTTTTTTTCTTTTGGGTCATGATTAAAGATACAATTTGTGTTGCAACATCGCTTCCCAACTGTATTTATGTTTGCTTCTTTATAAAAGTGTAGCCACTCAAAATGTACATTAAAACAGCGAGAGAGCTAATTCAAACAGCAGTTTGCTCCGTTTTGTTTCTGTCTGTTTTTTTTATTATTTTTATTTTTATTTTGTGCGAGTAAATAAAGCAAATACACGCAGGACAAACGAAATTACCGTGAAAGCACTTAGAGCAAACTACAAAGCACTGTACTTCCTCGATGGATGTGTGTTTTATTTGGACAGTAAAATACTGACCCGTAATTAGGTTTCGCCATGTTTGCCCTCGTTACACGGCCAACAAAATACTAAAATAAAAACATAAACAAAACAACAACAAAAAACGAATAAAAATAAATAAACTCTTTTGTTAGCATAATTTTCCATGATTTACCCAATAAATCACATTACGAACTAATTTAGCTACAAAATTGTATATAGGTCTGCGCTAATGGTATGTGGATGAATCCAAGTGCAATTATTGTGTTCGCATGTGTCCTCTAGTAATTTGTAATTATTTTGGGCTGGTACACTATTTATGGGGTTTTATTGTATGGAGTCAGGTGCGGGTCCTTGTGGATAATTCCATTTTCGGTAATTAGTGTAATTTAATTCATTTTCCATGGCATTTAGAATGTGCGAGTATATTGTAGGTGGTGTCCACATTTTAGAGGCGGAAAATTAAAATTGTTTGCAGGAAGAAGTGTTTAATTCGTAACTGGATAAGGTTCGGGAGATGTGGTGGCGATACGGTTTGGTCTAGATGCTGAAGATTTATTCGACGATTTGAAACAAAGCAGTTTTAGTCATGTTGGGTACTTATTTATAAAAAAAAAATACTTAGAATACATAGTCCCATCGTTGGGCGCCAGTTTTAGAATTTTTGCAAATCTTTACAAAAACTTCCCCATTACCTTCTAAATTGTTCTCAAAGTCGAGAGTTTGACACCACACCGCCTTACTAAACTTATTTACAAATCCGATCGATTTCTAAGCTTTCAGACTCATAAAAAGCACAAATTCAAGGGTAGAGTAAGCCAGCTTTGGTACGAAAAAGACAATTTCTGACAAATTAATTGACAAGTAAGTCGTGTTTTTTCAAAACAATTGGTAGGTATATTTCAAATTCTTTGATAACTTGCATGAAATGCGATGAACATAGAGTTATTTATAAAGAAAGTGACAGACAAAAGTACTTTTAGAATGAGAGGGCACATACTTGACATCTTTTACCAGAATTACTTAAAAAAAATATTCAAAGCCTTCATACCTCTTGAAAACAACTGGATCCTCCCCTAAATCTATGCTGTTAGGAGGATTCCTGCCATAGTGATGCAACTACGAGCTATGGAATAAACCATCTGTGTGGGTGGTCAGACAGAACTTATAGCAATCAAACCCAATCTGATAAACGCGAAATGCTTCAAGGAATGCCATTTTCAGTTTTGGAGTGGGGGGAAAGTAGACAGCAGCAATTATTTTGACTTAGAGTTGACTGACTTGCAAATACTACCTCCCTTCAACATAGCTAAGAGCTTCATTGACGGTATCGCAATGAGTTTAGCTATAATCCACAGCATATGGCTCACCATCGATAGTAAGAGAATGCACAATTTTCTTCGGGGTATTAACTTAATGCCTTTTTTGAAACACGGCTAAAGTCTGGAAGTTTTGGAAGTGGAATACCTTTTATATAAACATATTTTAATACTGAGCACACATTCATCTCCGATGACTATTATTTCAATTATATGATGCCCCTTCACACGATTTGTATCTCTTATATGTTTGAGTTCCCAAACCACCAGCTTCCTGTAATCTCTGAATAAAATATTAGCCACTTTGCTAAACGTTGGGCGCCATTCTGGTTATGACGTTCTTCTTTATTCTTCCTTATTGCGGATTTTTTGGTCAGTAGTTGAAAATCGCAGTTTGAATGACTTTATTCAAATTTTTGTAGGCCCAACGTTGGGCGCCAATTTGAACGTTTCATTAAACCTCTTCATATCCAACGAACAATTTACTTCTTCGCAGATGACTGATATATTCCCATTTAACAAGGTTACTTTAAAGCCATTTGAAGTTAAAAAAATAATAATGTTTGCTCCTGTCCAATTGTATTCTTTTGAAAATGTATGGGACAAGAATCGATGCAGCTACTTTCCTAAGCCTGGTATATCAAAGGTGGTCAACAAGTCTCAATGAAGTTGTGTTATTTTTCTTAAAGCGCAATAAAAATTGCTCAATTACATGTAACCTGAAATCAAACAGAACCCCAACTTTTATAATATACAGCTCCACCTTTGGTCCCTTCGTCGTACGACATAGAAAAACACACCTTTCCACCACTTCCCTATCAATGCAAATTACTCTCCAATTAAATTCCATCTGTCAAATAGTACTAAGTCCGTCGAAACAAATTACCGACTCCCGCCTTAAATCGTCTATTTCAATTAGACTGGCTTATAGCTGTTAATTTGCCTTATTTCTAGCAAAATAGTTATTCACCATTTAAAAGCAGAAAAGCAACAGACGTTGCTGCCATCCTCTCAACCCAAGCTACGCCATAGTCTATGTCCTGGTACGTTATAGATTGAATGCAATCTCCGAACAGAAACCATTTCTATCTTTCGTTTTCAAAATCCTCTATTAATCCTGTATTTAGTTTAGTATTTTAAGCACAACGATTTCTGCTACTTATCCTTCGGAATCCTGTTCAGTTCGGTTTGGTTTTTTTTTCTATTTCCTCACGGAACAATGGAGAACGATATCCTCCATGGTATTCCAACCTCCATATTCAATAGAAAGAAAGAGTCAGCAAAAAAAAACCCTGCAAAGAAGGGAAGAGCAAAACAATAAAAATAAATAGAAATCTAAATAACCGAACTGAAACGAAATGGAGCTCCCTTAATGCCGGCCATGGTTAAATGGCAATTGTTGGACAGAGCAAACAAAACAGACACACAGAGGTGTACCACACTGCAGCTGTTGGGAATGGAATAACAGGTGAATGAATTATTTAGCGATGCCCAGGTACAGTCAGTAAGTATAGTGTGTATCTGTCTCTAGAGAGGGAGAACAAGCAAGCAAGCAAGCGATGTGTTTGGTGGTAAATTGTGCAAGCTTCTGGATTTTTGTCGGATGCTTAATATTATTTTTATTATACAATACATTCCTTGAATTTGTGCTTAGGGGGTGCTAATTGCGAGTATTTGTCTTGATTTGCTTTGAACTTATTGTTGTGGTCTTTAAGGCTTAAAGTTGAAGTCAATTACATGTGTTTACTGGGTGGGATGTTGCTGTGGGGGACGGAAAAATACATCCTACTACATAATCTGTGCGCCATTGGCTTTTGAGTTATTGAAGAAATTATAACAGAAAATTTAAAGGTACGTGAGTTCCCGAATGACCTGACGTTGGGCGCCAGTTGAATTAAATAATTAAACATTTACTTTAATATTTAAATATTCATTAAAACCACTTTAGGTGTCACTATCAAAGTAATAGTACCTAGAGCTAGAGCGTGGGATAGAGTTAAACAATCTAAATTACCATACTTCTCCCGTTCTTTCCTAATTCCTTCGAGCATAATATGAACCACCGACCCATTAACTTTTCCAAAGAGGACGATATTCAACACCCTGTATAAGTCTTGTGGGTAGATGAATACCTTCATCTTGGTAACCATGGCTTGAATTTTGCATCTGTCATTTGAAGGCCGCATGTAAAAAAAATACTTCAACTTAAATGAAAATAAATGACTTGATGAAAGCAATGAAAAGAAGGAGTTTCATAGATGTAAGCTTCTAAGAGGCTATGCTACACCATATTAACACTTTAGGAATTATTACTGAAGGAAGAGAGGAAAGAATTCTCGAATAAGTAGCAACATGTCCATCGAAGTCCTTCTCCACCGCAATTCGCACATATCTAATCACTAATAAAAAAAAGAATCGGTACCAGAATACAGCCTTGTCGAACGTCACTTTCGAACTGTCTGCCTACCTCAGTGAAGGACGTGACATTTCGAACCACAATATGTATCCTTGATAGTTGCTTTGATTTCGGTAGGGATGCTTTGTAAAATCAAACGTAATAGTCAGTCTTCACACTAAACTAAAAGGGTCTGATCTGTAAGGTCCTTCTTATTGTATCGACTCAGTACTTAGAGAGTGACTGCTACAACATACGACAGCAGCCAATTTTTTTTAACCGGTTACTTCTCAATATCCTAAAGATCTACTGGTCCAAGTGGATATCCACACAGATGTAAAACCAGTATAAAATGTGACGGATACATTGCAAAGTAACCAATGACGGACCACAAAAAACATGGCGGAAGCACGGCAGTTGAGATAAGTTGGAAAATGCTGAGTCATACTGTCGGTTTCTGACAGTTAAGAAGAACCAAAAAAAGGAGATAAGATTAAAAAAATGTTAACCTTTCAAGAGTTAAAAAGTAATCAACATCAATCAAATCAATCAACCTTGAATGTGGTCCATGACCCAAGTTGGGCGCCAAATTATACATATAGTTTAAACATACGTCGTTTCCGCTTCGATAAAGCAATATTTTTCGCACTAAATATCGAGAAAGTTCATCATATCTATTTCTCCGGGTTGATTGCCCAGCGTCTTCAAATATACCTTCAGTCCCACGTTGGGCGCCAATTTGAATACTTACTTCAATTTTTAAGGAAAATCATCGATCGAAATTTCAGGTCCCTATAATTCAACATCAAATATGTCTTCAAACAAACAGTTTCTTTTATTTCATTTGAAAACCTTTTAAATCCTTCTCGCTGCCCCAATTTCCGTAGAATCAGAAGTAAAATCATCGAATGTAAAATACGAAAAGTCATAATACCCATCCAAATCCGATGAAAGCCATTTTCCATCACTCATTTATTACTTTGGATGCATACCAAAAATAAAATATATAAAACGCACCATATTCAAACGGATTTCAATTCCATTAACAGACTATCCATTAAAATAAATGCAAGCGCTATCCTATCCATAGCTATTGTGAATTTTTGCAAAATACCGAAATATTTAAGCGCAGCAATTAAACTAAAATCCATCGAAGAATTTATTCTCCCATCATTATTCAAACAAGACATGCAGAACACAGCACACGCCATCATCATCATCAACATCATCCATTATCTCCAACCATCCATTACCAAGTAATTTAAACGGAGCCACACTATTGTCTATTTGTATCTATTATTTGTTTAACTATTATATTTTTCTTTTTATTTTATATGACTGTTTGTTGTTTTTCGCTGCTATGCCTATCGATGATAGTGGTTCAAAAAAAAAAACAAATAGCACGAGAGAGACAGAATTGCAAGGCAATATTGAAAATTCATTGATTTCGATACATGTACATATATGTATGTATAGATAAAAATGTGAAACGTTTCAGATATCTCGGCCAAACAATAGTGTCCATGCAACTTTCACTTAACTTTTTGATTATATGTAGGACGTTTTTCTGATCGACCGACACTGTGCTCTGTGGATGTGTGTGACAGCAACACAGCAGCGGGTGGTTAAAACTGCTGGATATGTTGATAACACTCAATTTTCGAAAACAATAGAAAGTGCTTTACAAAAGCTATAAAACGTTCTTTTAATTGCATTTTCGTTATTTTCTATGAGGATGAGAGAGCGACTAGAGGCGGGTGGAGTCTGGAGTCTGGAGTGTGGAGTGTGGAGTGTGGAGTGTGTCGTATGGAGCTTGCATCCTTTCGACGCAGTGTGAGTGCGAAATGTGAATATGAGATGGGAATTGGTATGTTTTCGCTATGGACAAAAGGATTTTACAACCAAAGCCGTTCTCCTCCGTGTTCCGTATACAGGATAGAACACACATTGAATGCATTGCATAAAAATGTGAAATCAAGTACTTGCGGGAGGAAGAGAGAGAGAGAGACTATGTTTTTCACGGTACAGGACATCGTTGAAAAATTTTTTTTTACTATTCTTCGGTTGTTTTTATTCCACGACTCGTTGGGTGAAAGACTATGAAAAGACATTTTTACTATTTTCCCACCCCCAGTAAGAGAACTAGGAAAAAAAATGCAATCCATAAAAACTCAAAATTCATTCAAAAGCAAAACGAGAGAAAAAAAACACCAACAACGACTCCCCATCTAGGACGAAAACAATAGAAACGAGAATATGCCGTAAATTTTTGTTCCCCTGGCGTCCATTGTTAGAATTGTTCGCCTCTACGGATACCAAAACTATGCAAGCAAAAAAAAAATAGTAATAATAATCCTTTCAATGTGTCCTTAAGTCACATGCAAAATACATTTTTTTTCGCCCCCCCATCTCCGTCAGAAGGACCTTTTCACACGAAACAAACATTAACAATTTAAAAAAAAAACTAAAAAAAAACGAAATAGAAAACACAAAATTGTAGCGCAAAAAAATGTCACTGATTAAATTGCGTTAAAGCGGTTACAACGGGTGTTAGCCGTTAGTTGCACATTAGTTTAAACACCACCATAGATTGATGTATGTATGTGGGTTTCGTGTCACCACAACAGGAGGAACAACAAAATTTTGCTTATTTAGTTGTGTATATATGTATAATTAAATTAAAATACGGTACTCATTGGATAAGTCGTAATAATGCTATTAGGCAAATGCGGTCGGTCTATGTACCTGTCTAAATACTGGGCATGTGTGTGTGTGTGCTCGAGTGAGGTAAATTGTAAATTGCAATTACTTAATTTGTAGTTACTCACGTTTTTCAGCGTCATGAGCTGTAAGTACCCACATGCGACACAGTTTAGTTGCTATTTTGTCGTCGATAGGGGGCTATTTCCGGTTGTTTAGAAGTTAGCTTGGAGTTGGGCCATTTGTTGGAGTTTGTTTCATTCTGCTTTTTTTTTTCCTGCTGAGCAAATTTACTTAAATTGTTTTAAAATTGTTGACCTCGATTTAGTTTTTGAAGCACGCAAGAGAGGCAAATAATTTAAAATTGAGTAACGATGTTTTTATTTGCAAAGTTGGCAAAAAAAAACAGGAAATTCGGCATGCATATGTACAGGAGTATGTATTCATGTACAATTCGCTTTTTTTAGTCGTTTTGATGAGGACCGTTTATGGTATTCTGCTTGGTGTTTAATGAAAGTTACTGTGACAAATTGGCGCCCAACGTGGGGCTATTTTTATTCGGCAGTCCCATACCCACAAATACAAATCATTTTTAATTCGAATAGCATATTAATTTATACACATTTATATGATAAATTGAAAAAGCACACCGCTTTTTGAAAAAATCTCTACAAAATTGGCGCCCAACACGAGGCTGTTCCACAGTCGTTCTATGGAATTTTTAAAAACAAGAACTATTTTGGATTACCTCATTAGACATAAAATTATTATAAAAAATGACGTCCACTCCATGGAAGACCAAAGGCAGGCAACGTGATACAGCATGTTGGATAATAGGCACTCAACCTTGGAGGGTTTCAAGTTGCCAGCCATCGATGAAACTTATACCCCAAAGTCCTAATGTAGGATAAACCATCTGCGCAATGACCATAATTCCATCTCCCTTGCGAATTGTTTAAGTGGTATTTATCCCAAAAGTTGATAAGGATGATGCTAAAAAGCTGGTTGAGCTGCACATGCGCAAAATGGGTTTGAGGGCTTATGCACTTTCTGAGCTTAGGAAGGAAAGTCCTACATCAGAACCATGGTAGAAGAGTGTGCTCAGTGGGAAAGAGTACGCACTTTGCATTTTCATTGATATTGAGGATGCCTTTGCCAATACGAGTTTTGATAGCACGTGCAGCTACGCGGGGGAGAGTTTGTCATGAAGTAGATCTCTCGTCGAGAGGATCCGTGCAATTCTGGAGAGTAGGACGATTTTTCCAGATGCAGATTGTGACAGATACAGAATAATACGGGTAACCAGACTGTTAATGATTCATGGTGGTCGACTCCCTTTTGACCGAGCTAAAGAGTGTTTATGTTTTGCATGATCGACTATTGGTTTATCATGTGTGAATACTCTAAAAAGGGGTTTGTCTGAAAGCGTTATATTGCAGCCAATGGGGCTTAGTATTTCGCAGTAACTGTCGATAGGTGATTTTTTTTCACCAAGTATGTCAAGACGAGAATTCCGTGGTGGTTGGTACTAGGACTCATCATCCTAATGAACTCTCTACCTCTTAATATTTGTATCATGGAGTAACCCTAAAGGCTATTTCTACTTTAAAAAGAAGAGCTCGCACTATTATAAGACCCCCGTCTCATGGTTTTCAGCTCGTTGGGACATATATTCATCAATCTATGATATTCGAATGACCGGCATTGTAAAAAAAAACAGGCAGAGTGATCGAGCGGTACTTCAGGCCTCAATTCCAGAAGTCTTGGAAGTTTTTTTGAAGTCAAAACAACCCATTCCTGGTCATCCTTGAGTCGTGAAATATGAAATCTCCGGCGGACTGCCTATCAAGGTTTGACGAAAGCTTTTTCAAGCCCTGAACAAATGCTGAACGTGATGATTTGGGCTTCTATTTATGGCTGCTATAGACACATTAAATGAGTATCACACAGATTTTAAATGCAGGTGCATATAAGGCATTCAAAGGAGCCACCACGCATTCTTAAAGCGTAAATTCAAAAAGCTTAATCTACATGTTTGCCGCACAGCCATGGACTAATTATCAGTACCAAAATTTAACCATTCATGATATAAATACCCCAATCTAATTAAAATATTAAAAATGGATGAAAGCTACACGAATATGGGTCAAATACTTCGTATATGACGCAATATAGGTACTTCAAAGCCCATCATTAGCACATCTATTTTCTGAAATGATTTTACGACACTCAAATTACAACCATTTCCATTTCATATTACTGTCAAATAAATATCAATATTATCCACGTCATGTTTACGAGCCCAAAACCAACCCATATTTTGTTGTCAGCCCCATAAAATAGCCTCTAACTGAATCAATCAACTGAATCCCAAAACTATGTACTTAGGACCGCGCTGACTAAAATCAATGTTTCCGAAAAGTTTTCACCCTACACGGATGACATACGGCGAATTTAAAAAAAAATCTAAATTCTTCATAAATTTGATATGCACCCTCATTTTGGAGGAAAACCTAGTTTATTTCTTGACACAAAAAAGGATTTCACCACTTTGCGTGTCTTTCAAAAAAAATTTTTTTTCTTGTGCTGTTTGCCCTTTTACAACAGACCGTAAAAATGGAAGATAGAACGACAAATACGTTGACAATGTCCAATTATCTTATCCATTTGATGTTAGCTTTTTCTCCTTCTAAACTTTCCTATCCAATATTTTTGACGTAAACATGTGTGGCCTGCAAATATATAGTATAGTACTCTGCTAAGGGATGAGGATGTAGTTGTTACAATAATACCGCGGCCTACTTTCGCGTATGGCACGTCACGTAGTACGTGTTTGGATTTTGCCATTGAATACACGCAACAGCAAATTTTCAGTCATCGATTTCATATAAAAAATGTTTTGTCGTTTCCGGTTTACAATCCGCCTTAGTCTTTCCACCCCTTTTTGTTTTAGGGAAAGACGTAGCAGATTTTTGTTTTAAGGCTGTAAGAAGGGATGATACGAATTTAACCTCTCCTGCTTAGTTTGAAATATCAACGATGGTATTTCGAATGGTATTTTCTGGGTTGGTTGGAACGGGGTGCACCCATTTAACAGAGGTGCTGGCAAGAAAGGGTCTGAGTATGAGGTGCGTTATTGGACATTTAAAAAAACGAACGCAGGAAAACTTTTATTTTTTCTCTCATGATAGTAATGATATATCCTAGTAATTTTGCTCCAGAATGATTTCGAAATAATGAAAACGAATTGTCTTAAAAATTTTCTTGACTTATATCATGATATAAAAATACTCTGTAATCAAATCTATCCCCAAATCAGGGTTCTAATTTTCGGCATTTTAGAAAGGTATTAAAGCAGTTTGTGTATGATGACTGTACCATTATACCAAGAAAATATCGCATGATAGATAATTATTTACTATTTCATTTAGTGGCACTCTTTCTAAATGGTGTTGCTACTGGTTTAAGGTTTAAATTATCACAATCTTGTATGATCTAAAAATTATCTCAAGATATATGTTCCGACTTTAATGATCGATGTTTTCTACGAATTGGTTCGGAGATTACTTTGTGGGATCTTATCACGTTTATAAATTTTTCAAGATTAAAATTTATATCATGACACAAAAATTTATAAAAATATCCATCATATTCCAAGATCATATGAAGGAGAAGATTAATCGATTGATAACAATAACTTTAAACATATTTATGTGTCAACTCATGTGCCCTTAAAAATGTTTGCTACAGCTTTAACAAAAAGTTACTATCATGAGAGAAATGAAATTTATCGTACCTTAAATTCATTTAAATTTGCCCCACTTTTGTTGCATTAGTACTTTTAAATGCAAATAAGATCTGCTTCATAAACTAACTCTCATGCCACTATTTATCTATCACGCAGCACTATCAAAGAAAGAAAACAAGAAATTTATATCCCTCTAGGCAATTTTTGTTACTTGTTGCACTCACTGTCTGTGCTATAACTAAATTCCTTGAATTTAACAATCTTAATGGGTTCAAAACTCTCCTTATACAAACAGAAGAGTAAAAAAAAAAAAATTCAAACATTGTTTCATTGGCATCTTTAGAATATTTGCTCCCTTTCGACATTCGGTTATGTGAACACACAAAGCAAATGTGGATGATTTCCACTCACATAGAATTGTGTGAATATTTTATCTAACAAATTATTAGACGATCGTCTTCGTCGTTGTTCTCGTTGCTGCCTTTAAAGCTACGTACTTCGAGAGGAACACAGTAGTCAGCGAGGACGAGCACCCAAGGGCAACTTAAGGAAAAATCCTTTCTTGATATTATTTAGTTTTAGTTAACGACCATCATTCGAGCGAGAACAGGATTCAAGGGAAATGTAAATGTTTTATCCCGTATTGAGTTTATTTTCCCTCTCTTTCTATTGCTGTATCTCTTTTGCTGGCGGATGTGAAAAAAGGACTCACTAAATGGTTCCGAAAGGGATGTTCGTCTTATTATCGTTATTTTGGGGTAATTTTTTTTTTTTTTTCTTTACTCTTGTTCGTCGTCCTCGAGACCAAACCAAATGGTAAAGGTTATGACTATGAGTATGTGTGCTGTGTTTTGGTTTTGTGTTATATAGGGGGTGTTATAGGGGGCGGCTGAGGGTAATTCATTTTATGCGAATCATTCTCTTAATATTTTTCATAGGGGAGGCGCGCACTTAGACGGCTGTATACTATATAGAAGATCTGGATATTCATTTAGATGTTTTACTGAAAAACTCTCAAACTCGACGACGGAGATGAGAAAACATCTGGTGATTGCTTAAATCGATAAAGTTGTCGAATTAGCTTGAATATTTTGTTTTTTTTATTTTATACAGAGCAAAAGTTGTACAAAAGAAATGAAATTTAGGATGAGGATATATGAAGTGGTGAAAATCCTTGTTTCGTTTCTTTTCTTTTTTAAACCAGAAAAAAAAAACGAAATATAAGAAACTTGCTCCTTGCGATAGAAATTGAGATATCGTGCGAAATGCATGAATGTCCTTTAGGATTGTGAATGAAGGTCATGACAGAGAGTGGATTATATAGGTACTGTATACAGTATACCCGTCGACTTTTGACAGAAATTTTCTTCAATTCAGCCGTAAATATATGTCAAAAGTTTTTGGAAATAATTTTTTTTTTTTTTGTTTTCTTTTTATTTTGGGGATTTTGTGCGAAGGTAATCAAGAAGAAAATGACTTTTCATGAAGGGCATTTGCCGTGGTGAAGGTCAACATAATGAAAGATGTGTCTGTGGGTGACTTTTGTCTGGATAGAGTGGGTCTGGGCTGGTAAATGCTTTTTGCATTTGAAAAGTTATTTTTTTTTTAAAGAACATGAAAGTTTTGTCGAAATGAATTCTGAGATTTTAAAATGCGGGTGTGTGTGGTATGAGAAGGCGATATTATTATGAGCGTTGATTCTTGAATTGTTCTTTAAGTGATTTAAAAAAAATATAAATACATCTATTAAACTCGCATGATACACGCATTGCATTAAACGGCACTTTTTTTGTTCCCAAATTAATGTCATGCAACATATTTCAGGTATGATTTCTGTCACTTAAATTTAGGGGACAATTTAATTCTATATATAATGTTGAAGAAAATGGAATGATATGTATATACAAATATCTCTCAAGCTTATATTAGATCCAATACTTTTTATTGGAAAAGGAACCTCGAGTTTTTTTTTTTTAAAAATTAATAGGATAAAATAATTTTTTTCCTGGCTGAAATTTCTTTACAATGCTTATGTATAGGCAAAGTCTAAAAAAACAAGCGCTATAGGGCAGCGCATGTGTTGTGATACTTCTCTCTAGATACAATGGTCTATGTACGTGAGCAAATACACAACTTTATTGGTATAAGACTTTGTCAAAATCTCAGAAATTTAGTTTTTTGCACGATGTCTCGCATGACATTCTGATATTTTTCTCATGCCATATTGAGGGAGAGTGAAAAGAGTTTAATGGGAGAAAATAATCATTAATATATAAATAATTTTAGATGATTATAAATTAGTATCATGAGACAAAGAGAAGTAGAAGAAATTTACTCTTTCAGCGTAGACAATTCTCATAACTGTTCCTCGTCCTCGTGGCATTACTATGAATCGATTGAACTTCTAAAAGCGCATCTCGCATCTCCGTCGAGGCATCCATTTTACCTTACTAAACCAAGAAGAAAATATATAAACTTATTAAAAAACTGCTTTGAAGCCTTGGAACATTCGAACAACGCTAAACAAATCTTCCACCAATGAATGCAAAGAAGATCGTCCTCGTACCTAAACTACCAATTTGACATTTCCATCGGAGCAAGGTGAATCCTCTGAGAGTGAAATGCATTTTAAAATTGTCTCTCAATTCAATGAAATTTTGTGAGAGAGAACTTTTCAAAAGCAATTAACTTTTCTTTCTTTCTTTTTTTAACTTAAATGACATCCCAAATGTCATTCAAGGATGCTAGCACAATCGCTCTGCACTTAAATGACTCTGCGGGGTTTTACCAAAAACTATTACTCCACACAATCTCAGAATTAAATTACTCGCAGTAAAAAGTTTTTAGATATATAATATATATATTTTTCTTGTGTTTTCTTTTTATATCAGTTAGAGGGAAAATTCCCTAACGATAGAAATATGAACCCTTAATTTTCACATCCTCCTTCGTGTAGAGTCGTCATCTAATATGATGACAATTGTTCCCAACATACATCTACGACAAGGATATATATATTGTGAAAATGACTCCTTGAGGCGATGTCATCGTAGCAGATGAGAATTATTATGATTCACCTTCATCTAAGGTTCATCAATTTGAATGGATGGTTAAACATTTTATTTTTTATTTTGCTTCTGAGGCAAAATGTGAAAACATACTCTCGTATCTTGAGGAGAAAAACTTAAAGCGAAGTATGAGAGAGACTAAAGTTGTACGTGTACGCGAGTGTAATTTGTCCTTGTCCCTACGTAATGATGTCACGTAAATTGAAAAGGCGGGTTTTCTATCAAATCGTAATATGTCTCTTTCGCTGGTGTGCTCAGTTGTATGGATTCCGATTGCTACGTATTTTGGTTTAGTTATCGTTTACTATATGTTTCGGTGGTATGTGTTTTATAATGGAACACAGTCGTAGGCGAAGAGAAAAATTACTACTCAGTGGTTGTAAATAATTTGGGGGCTTATAAATATCAGTGGTAATGATAAAATAAGGCTATTTGTGTATCATTGGGCGCCAGTTAAAGTTCACTTAAAGAGGACAAAATGCAAGAAGTTTTGTGGTTTTCCTTTAATTTTAGACAAAGTACTAAATTTTTCTTAAATTTGAGGAAATGACTTAAGGGTTGATTGATCTAAAAGTGATTCTGAAAACCCCTTAATATCATGCAATTTATCTATTTTACAATGGCCTCGTTTCGGTTAAATAATAAATTTGGGTGGGGCTTAACTGTCATGCAAGTCATAACTACGGTCTTAACTTCGTTTATTTTGTTTATAAATAATATTATCTCGCCTAAGAGATTGAGAAACACAGATAATTTTTTTCTTAATTGGACCTTTTTCACACACCTTACTTTTCCGCAATCTGCCTATGCTAGCCCCACTAATATCGCTCCATTTAGTCTAATCCAACAGCGCCAGTTACAAGATGGTGTCTACCTTGAAAATGTAATAAAAGTAGAATAAAAGGTTCTTTGACTCATGTCATCAACTAATAGTGGTAACAAAGGCATACCACTGTGTCAAAGGCGATGAAAATAGTCGAAACTAAAGAGTTTTCGAGGCAAATAAGACTTCCAGGTATTAGCCTCTTTAAGAATAGCTAAGCTTTTTCTGCAATAGTACAGAGAGCAGATCACACAGTGATCATTTTTTTAATAGAACACTGATGGGTCAAAATACACCCTCTGACAATGGGAATAGCTCACGATAATATCTACTGTAGAATTATCGAAGACGAAGAATGAGCAAAGCCTGTTTCCTGGCCACCAGAACTGCCTAACAAGAAACGTCGATTTACGTGAGGAGATCACGCCGCACGGTGGTCCGTTTTGAGTTTTTTGGTTGCTAGATTACAATTCAAACAAAATAGAAATTCTTGGAAACTATCATCTAAGTCCGGGGTTATGCTAAATATTTCCGGAAAGATTGAGAAAGAAATAAGTGAATCCGATGAAATTGCAAATATGTTAAATAGGTCTTAATTCTGGCTAATTTTTGGAACTTTGCGCGCATATCTGTATTTCTTGTAGTCTTTGTCAGGCTCGCCAATGCGGGCACAACCTGCACTGTGTTTTCTCGCTCTCTCTATGTTTGTACATTCGCTCGAGACATTAAGTGCCTTACTTTGTGCCTTATACTATACTACTTCATTGTTGGATTCCGTGCTTCTTCTGACAATTTTCCAAGTGGAATTGATTGGCATTCGATAATATTTTGATTATGAACCAACAACCAACCAAGATCAAGTGTAAGTTGGTACTTTTGTCATAGTCCTCGCCATTGACTCCAACTATTCGAGCGTTTGCATCTAATGTTTTTAAAAAATTTCCTTGAAATATTACCATCATTGCTATTTCCAAATCCTTGCTTTGGTTTATCCACACCGCTTTCTTCTCTTTTCCATCTCCTTAATCCCAATAGATTCATCAACTTACTCTCCGTCTTGTCGAAGTGTATAGGCAAGTTCCAAAATAAATTCAATGCTCCTGATCCTAGCGTGCTATTGACGTCTTTATCTGGATTCTTCTTGGTTCAACTTTTTATATTTGACTATTGTATTTAGGATTTTAATTAGAATATTGAAACATGTTTTTTATACTTCTTTTTTCTACTCAATGTAAATTCGAAAGTATACAAAGAGGGGTTCATATTTTTTATCAATTTACACCCGTTTCCTTGTTTTTACACTCAAAGTTAAAAAAATACACTTTTTTTTCTCACCATAGAGATTCGTCCGCTTTGGGTTGCTCGCTCCAAATATTTATTAATTCAGCAAAACCAAAAGCGAAAAATGAACCTATCGACTGTCACTCATAGTAAAAAGTGGCTAACATAACCATGTTCTGGTTGAGGTTAGCAAACACTTCCTACAATGGTCTAAAGTATTCGACTTGCACTATTGAAAGATTTGTTCTGTATAAAGAACAAAATATTATGATCTCAGATATTTCAGACCAGTGTATGTCCAATTATACGGTATAACCAATTTCACTAGTAGTGAAAGCGGATTTTTTATTGTTAAAAAAAAATGTAAGCAAATCCGTCGAAACGTTTTGCCATGTGGCACAGTAAGACGCTCGGCAGTGGCAGATTCACTCTATATATGTAGTTCGCATAGTCAACTTAAGTGAGTTTATTACTGGCATGCCAATTGAAAGTCAACAGACAGTAACCCCAATCCAGTTCATATTTTTGCCGGTATGCCCCCGTCGGAATATTGTTCTTTGAACTACTACCAAATTAATATTTTTTAACTATCACACGTGTGATTCAGAAACAGCAAATTAAAAAATGGCCGCCTTTGGTGGACACCAATTGACAATTCTATTTGGCACGCATCTTAAATGTCATAAATGGCGCCCAACGATGGCCAATTTTTAAAGTTGCACGTTTTTTTTTGTTTCGCCCACCTAACGATATTGCCCCATTATCATGCTTCAAACCTGAATCTCAACAAGCTTAGAAAATCCATTCTCCACTTAATCCGCACCTGAATCCGTAATCTGATTTTCTGTTATCTACGAATGATTGCGTTTCTATTTAGAAATACGACCCAAATCCAGTTTGCTTTTGCAATCCTCACCTTAGTTCTCAATCAATGATATAATTGGAATTACAAACAAGAAAAATGTTCGTTACCACTTTCACGGCTCATTACTCACCCCAAGCGCTAAAACTAATTCGCTTTGAAATTGGATTTGGTTCTTTTTTTTTTTTTTGCTTTCCAAACGAACTTCTTATCTTCAAAGGAATTTTAAGCTAACTATAGAACAGTAAAGTTTATTCGCGTTAAGGAGGGAAATAAGAAATTAGTGCCACACCGTCACAGTTGTATTTTTGTAAGCAAAACATCGCCTTGGGTAATTTGAAGATGTATTTTTCATTAATAGACGAATTTTTTTTTTATTTTCATTTGGAATGCTCATATTAAACTGTATTTTGTTTTCTCTCTCCCTCTCTCTGTATCTTTCAGATGAACCGTGCCCTTCAGCTTAAGCCAGCGGATAGTGAAAGTCGTGGCGGTAAGTCCCTTTTTGAAATTCCTTTGCAAATTTATTTATTACTTTTAAAATTAGCGTATAGATTAGATTCAATATATTTCTTGTTTAATGTGTTTTTTTTATTATAATTTTTTTTTTCATGTAGTTGTTTAATGTCTGTCTCTTTTGTGCAAAAAAAAAAAAAATAAAAATCAAATAAATTACAAATAAAAATAATTGTTTAATAGTCAAATCGTTTTGAATGAGATTTATTTAATTTAATTTTTGTGTAGAAATTGGGTTGAATGTGTTATGCTTGCACAACATTGCTGCTTTGCACATAAATAATTGTTATTATTACTATAATAAAGAGTTCAACCAACAGAAAACAAAAAAATGAATTAATAATAACAAAAGCCCCAGCTATCGTATAATTATTCTCATAGTTTAGAGATAATGAAATTCATTTCACACATACGTGTTTATGAATTGTGTAAGGTTGCTACGCATCCGAGGATGGCAAAATTCAATTTTTTTTTTGTTCTTGTACTACTGATTGGGATAAATTTTTGGGGGTAAAATGATATATATATATATTATATATACGTGCTGGGAATAATTAATTCCCTGTGGAAATTATTTTTAACCTTGGCTCCGCTTATCTGTTTGGTGTTTTTTTTTTGTGTATTTTGCGAATGTAACCATTGATTAATGTGAGGCGGTTTAGCTTTGGGAAATGTAACTAACGCATTGAGGCACTGTACTGTGTGGTCTGGGAAAGGGATTGCGTAATGGAGTTAATGAAAAATTATTATGGGAAGGACGCTTTTAATAGAACAAAAAATGGGAGAGCTAATGAAAGGCATTTTCTTTCAACTGGTTTTCTTTCAAGTTTTTCTTCGGATTATAATATTTCGATTTTGCAGTTACATAACATAATGTTGTTCTTTCAAGTATGGAAAACCTGTTTGGGTTGGTTCTTCGGCTCATAGAGTAGACTCAGATCTTTCAAGTCGTAAAGATATAAATGAGACTAAGTTCATCTCCGCATTGGCAGTTTACTGCAGCTCATCAGCAGAATCGAGATGATCCCGGACTGTAGCTAATCTCTCATGCAGATCATTTAAGCGTTCTAGCAGTGTTCGGTCGCCTTCGCCAGCAGGTGACTTGGCATCGGCCAACAAAATGTCGACCTTTTCCTGAACAGCCTTGAGTTTCGATTCAAACTCCTCATCATTTGTGACCGGCGTACGGGCGATGTCGTCAAGCTGCTGACTGAGGTTTGTCAATTTAGCACGATGCTCATTGGCAGCATCTTGCACCAGGTTGTAGCATGCTGGACAGTCGACGCAACCCTTATGGCGATCGAATTTGTTTTCCTTACAATGGTCGCAACGACGACCCTCAACGTTGTCATTGCAGGGACACTGACCATTCAGATCGCACTGATAGCCCCTCGAACCACTTTCGTCACAGTCGCACGCCTTGCAGCCATCGGTCGAGAACCCATAGTAGAACTGGTCACACTGATCGCAATGTTGTCCGATCACGCCCGGTTTGCAGTAGCACTTGCCAGAGAACTTGTCACACGTCGAATTGTAACTGCCGATGGGATCGCAGTTGCAGTTTTCACATCCATTGCCGGAGACAATGTTGAACGAACCCGGCTGGCACTCATTACAGTCGCGGCCAATTACATTCGGCTTGCAGTGGCAGGAATTAAGGTAATTTTATATTGTTTACTTCCGATCACTTCTCAACAGCTGAATTTTTGATGGCGTAGACTGATTACTGATGTTCAACACACAACAGAAACTTCTTATAAATATACCACTAGCGAGTCTTGAGTGCTCCCCAGAAGGTCTTTTTACTATTTAATTTCTTAAATTACCGCGTCACCAGAGGACATAATATCCTCTAATTCTCTATACCATCGCCCTCTTGGTAATTACCATAAAACCATTATAATTGGGTTGCAATATCAGTTTAGTTCTAAGGCCAAGTAACCTTTTTTTTGCACATATTTTCGAGGTTAATTCTCCTAAGCATTTTAAGAAGACTTAATCTATTTCCCATTAACTAGGTCGAGCATTAATAAACTTATTTCTAGGCTACGATTTGCTTATCGGATATTGGCCATACAAAATTGTTTACCTAAGTTGGATAAGGCAATTTTACTCAGTATTTTTCTCTGAGTGTGGGTGCCAATTTTGCTGTAGCATTTTACCTAATCTAAGAGTGAAAAAATATTCACATCGAGAAAAAAATCTGAAGGTAATTTTAAATTTTATTCGTATGTTGGGCGCCATTGATGTCTGCAGTTTAGTTTGCAGTAAATTAGACTCAACTTCTTACAGATATCGGTTTAAGCGGCCACTTAAATTGACTCCTATTAGTTCTCCTTCATTTTGAAACATAGGAATATAGGAATCACATTGTGTTTTTTTTTGTCCGGTTAAACATTGTAATTCTTTCAGCTAACATCAATAACCTGACGAAGAAGAATATAATTGACCTTTCTACTCATGAACATAGAACTATAACGGACAATTAGGTCTAAACGCACCGACTCACAGAATGACTCGTGTGCGTTGTGCGCTGTTGGCATTCTCTGTTCCTTAATTGTATGTCTTCATTTTGAAAGCCAGTTTTTATCATATCTAAATCTACAACCAACGGATTGAAGGATAAGTTTAATTAAAATTGTCCATGCCACGAGCTTAAACTATTCAAAATATTTTGATTCTGCTAAAGTAACTGCACCACCAAAAGACATATGACTCCAACTGACTCTGACCAACAACATGAATTTGAATGAAAAATTGATTCCAAAGTGTAAAATGCAAACAGCCAAGCAACTGTGCTTTATTTTGAGACCGAAAAATGCCTCTTTTACTAAGAGGATGTGATGGTAGCGGCTCACATTTCAGAGATACGAAGTAGCATTGCCGGAAAGGAGCCTATCTCGGAAAGAGCAGCAACTTTTCATCGGGCTCAGTGTCGAAATATTAAGAAATCGGGATGTTATTCAAAAAGTCTGATCATAAACTCACCCATTAAGAAAGGAAGAGAACCGCAAACGTAGCTTTGAACAAAATCTTGATTAATTGACAGATTAAAATTTGTATAAAATGTGGATCCATTCACTGAAATCAGAGCTAATTAGTATTTCAGCAGGATTGACAGCCTTGTGACGGGCTAGACTCGTATATAATTTTTACAATTGTGGCACAAATCGTTTGGTAGATATTCTCAGGTGAATTTAAATTTTCAGTGCGAGTCAACAAAAAATTGTTGCTCTAAAAAGTAAAAAAATTTGTCCCGCTAGAGAGCCAATGAAGTCCAAGAATAGACCTTTCTCTTCTATTGTGCACCAAAAGCATCTCATAGACTAACGAATTGAATATTAGTTTAGATGGCACCCAACGTTGAACCATTTGAAAATACCCTTGAACTTTTGGTATTGAAAATAATTCATCAAATTTTACTTTTTTAAATAAATAAAATTTTTATAAACTTACCAGTTTGTCTTACAATGGTGAGAGTACCTACTTTGCATAGTAAACTTCTATCTTGTAACCTTATATTTAAAAGGATTAACTAAATCTCATGCACAAATGTGAAAAGATTGTTAGTGTTCTTCTGAACAACGTCCGTCAAAGTTTGCGAAATATTTCGGGTACACTTGGGTCGATCTTCCCTTTCCAAGTAATAACACCAAAGATGAACCTCTACGCCGTTGGGATATTAAGAAGATACAAGTCTCTCTCCTATTCTATCACTCAAACTTTGCACAAAAATGAATCTTGTCAGTCTGATGGTCACTGGTTCAAATGTCTTTTCCATTCAAATCACGTCTGTTCAAAGACTTGAACTACATTGACAACCTACAACCTAAAGTCTACCACAAAATATTCAATGAGCTCCTCATTTTCATTCCATTCAAGACAATTCGCATTGATTCTATTTTTAGCAAACCTAAGCTCCCAGTATAAGAGCACACACCCAATAAATAGAAATACTCAAACTCTAACCCCTGTCTACCTACTACGCACATATCGCCATATACTACACATATACATGTGCGATTTAGCTAGCACGCACATTTTTGTTAGCAGCTTTTAATTTTCTAGGTCAAAAGGATACGAACGAGAAATAGATAAACAGCATCTCGGGTCTCAGCCCAGCCAGCCTCCAACAACCAACCACCAGAATAGTATATGTATTACTACCATCATCAGATATAGACAGAAAGGAAGTCGAACAACCTTTAGGGGTGAAAAAAATAAACCATAACCCATATACCTATTGAATATGTGAGCTTTCACCGCCACGTCGCGCCGCACCCGCCTAACAACTACATATAACTATACAAGACCAGAGAATATATATTTTATTGTTAAAAAAAAAAAGTGCTTAGTCGTCGTCGTCGTCCCTTCCGTAGACATGCAGGATTATATGCCGATTTGAAATCTCTGTCTATTCACACAGAATGAAATGAAGGCAGCATACTGTCGATTAAAATGTCAGTTTGTTAAGGACCTTTCCGTCAATTTCAGGTTCAGTTCTCGATGTGATTTCTTTCTCGTTCTTGTTCTTCTTCTTCGACTTTTTATCAATTTCTTTTCTTTTTTTTCTGAATATATTTTGTATGCTTTGCGCGGGGGGAATAACGAATAAAGGATAACGAACGTAGAAATCATTTCCTTTACCTTTTGCTGAGCAAAAAAAGATAACTCGCCTCATACAAACCCACACACACACACACACACACACAGAGACATACATTCAGATAGACACTTCCACATGAAAATATATTAAATCAAAATCACTTTTGCTTAGATTGCATTCATTTTGATACTCTTCGCCTTCTCAGGACGACATTTCATCATTGATTAGGGTCAAAGTGGTTTGGCGGGAGTGTATGTATCAAAAGAAGGATAATATCCTTGAATAAAAGTCCCTATTGATTGGCTTCCTTAATATAGATGTCAATTTTTGTGTGTGCGCCTCATCGTCCTTACTTTCTATTCTTATCCTTAAGACTGCGTAATAGACTGACTGACAATATATGTATGTACCTCCTGCGAACAAAGAAAAGCCTTCGCTCGGCACATCATTAAATTCAATTGATATTGAATTTATCATTCAGAGTTTGACGGCCAGGCTACGACAGATAGTACTCTCGCACTTATTTTTGTAATTTACTTCATTTGGAAGGATTCATTTTTATTTTACTTTTACTTTACTTTTTTTCTGTGCCCTGTGTGCTATAAGTACGCGTTCAATCGAAGTTAATAATTCAACATGATGGTGCTTGCTGGCAGGACTATTTTCGACTACCACCTCTGCGCAGCGCCGCGCCGCGTCGCACGGAAAATTATACACATCCATCAATCGACGGGCAATGGACTATGAAAAGTTTTTGTTTCTTCGGAGTAATTTGTGATCGACGAACCTAATTGTGGAAGGAGAAAAAGTTTTCTTCCGTTCGCTTTTTTTCTCTCTTTCTCTCTCTTTTCCGTGCTCCTAACGAATTGAATTCGTTGAGACGACGAGAAACTAATGGTTAAGTTAATGTGTACATATGGGGTGTTTACATTAAGGAAATGGAAATATGCGTAGCGTGTAATGAACTGACATTGAGTCAGATTGAGGACCTTTTCTATTTTGACAAGTGACAGGCTGGAAGTGAAGTTTATTTCTTGAACTTTCTTGTGCCGAGCGGCAAGGGTGGTTGTCGGAGGAAAACAACAACCGGAATTGATCAGTTTCATTGATTACTTGATAAGGGGAAAACATGTGTTTAAGATGGATGAAGGTTGTAAGTGACGTTGGGAATTGGGGTAAAGTAGGTATATCCTTATACTACACGCCCCCCTCTTGTTTGAAGGTGGTCTTGACATTTAAATATAAACAATTAGTTTTCGGGTGAAAGTGTTAGAAATGAAAATAGTTTCGTAAATGATTGACAATAACGATAAGTGGATTGGTAGAGGAAGCAGTGTTATTCAAATTAATTAGGGAACTCGTCAAGGGAAAGTTTTTGAGAGGGAAATTGTGTTTGTGGAGAGTTTGTTTAAGAATGACAATGACATGAAGAGTGCTTTGATTCTATTAAAACCTTTGTTGGAGTACATCACTTGATACTGTAGATGTCACCTTCAAAATTGATACATATCATGCGAGAAAAAAGTATATTAAACGAAAACTCAACATCAGCTGCAGATCCCAGACTCAAGAAGTAGTGAATTGTATTTTCAGATATTTGATTCTTAACTTCGAAGTGATCAGGACTACTTCTTCGATTGCATAAATGTATAAGGGCTATCCCAGTGCCAATGATACAAATATTCCTAAAAGCACCTTAGCATGAAAAAGAATAATTATTTCTTTTCCTATCAAACAAAAGACCTTCAACGCTTTATAGATGCTCGAGGTGAGGTTATTTCATTCGAAATAATCAACTGTTTCCGGAAAAATCTGTAATGCACTTATTTATCGCATGAGTTATAGCACAACACATTTTGAAGAATTTTTATAATTTGCGTTTGCTCTTAATAACCCAATGACATAAACGTAACAGCCATCAAAGCCATAAAAAAAACTCTAATACATCGGATGAAAACTCTCATGTAACAAGGTATTTAAGTTGGGTTTAATTTTCAATGGCTTCACTTCCAAAATGTTTATCAAACAAAAAAATTAAAAATGTGTATGAGTAAAGATGTCACCAGTAAATGGTTTGAATACTTTATTGCTTACATCAAGAAAATTACTGTACATTTTAAGACGAATGGGAGATTCTTAAAACGTACATTGCAGAAATCAAGAACAGGAAAATCTGAAAAAAAGTTTTGTGAATTAACAATCACGTTCAAAATCTTATTTTACTGTAAGGTTAACGCTTAAGCTATTCGCATAGAATATATCATGCAATTGAAAAACTTGCATGCAAGTTTTAAAGAAGCTCAAGTACTGTCAAAATGTTTGGGAAAAAAGTGTTTTAAAAAGCTGTCTGGTAAACAGTAAGTTATATCACGCAAAAACTACCAGGAGACATGTATCTTATTCAATATCTTAAAACTGATTGGCTATACAAGTATTTCAAAAATTGTTAACATGAGATAAATTGTACACTCGTTTTATATCATGAAATAATATAAATTTGAGCAACAATTATTACTTATTAAACGAAACTGATTACCAATCTAGTGCAGTAGCAATAGACGAGGACTCCATTAATATTTATAATGTGCTCATTTTAAAGACTGCAAGATTTTATGGCACGATATGTGGATAAAGAGAATTTCCCTGAATCATGTTTCTAATATTGAGAACCATAGATTCAGTTTGTAGTTTTTAATTTAATGAATATTCCATAAATATTCTTTAAGCAATTTAATATCCAAATCAAAACAAATAGAATTGAATGTTTACATATCAGTATCAAATCTCATTCCCGTGGGATCGCAAAGGGTATCTATAGTGCTGAAAAATATCGTGATATATAATTATGTGTCATGAAAAAGAAAAATGATCGTCCAAGGCCTACTAAATGATAATTAAAGACAACTTCTAGTATATTAAAGCGTTCATGGGAAAACAAAAATATAGCTATACAATTCCAAAATAGGATAATCAAGGACAATCACACCCGAAAAGTATATAAAATGAAGACAAACCCCAAATTAAGCCCGCCTTTGCTTAACGATGCAACAAACACCATCCAGTTGTCCTAATCTCATTTCCTTTTTTAATGACAAACCAACAACAAACGATAATAAAAGAAACAAATCCCTTCCTTTCATCATATTTATATCCTTCAAGCACAATGACCCAGTTTGATTTTTTTTTGTTTTTTTTTTGTGTTTTGTTTACTGATTCGCTTTTGTACGTCTAAAATTGCTTTCAAACTTTGTGTTACGGTAGGCATTTCTCTTCATATTTTCTCTATTTGTGTTCACTCCCCCCTTTTTTTTACTAGTTAAGGTCCTTTCGGCAATCACAAATTATTTTTTGTGTATGTGTGCACGTTTGTGTAGCCTTCGTCTTTATATATCCCCTAACCACTTTTATTTCACTTTGAAAAGGCTTTTAATTTTGAACTTTTTTATTCTTCGCTAACAATTTATTTTTCTGCAGCAAGGACTTTCAAAAAAAGAACCAAAAAAAAAAACAAGTAAATTTCTCCCAAGAGAAAAATCTCAGCAACTTTCGACATACTTTGCTTTGGGTTTTCCTTCTTGTTGTTGTAGCTTTATTTTTCTAAGGATATACGCAACGACATATACCTATCTACTATTGTTCCAAATAAAAATGAAAGCCACCATATCCTAACCAACTCTCGTACTCCGCTTCCCGTCGCCGACGCCACCGCCACCGTGCCGTCATCATCATCATCATCGCCATCTCGGAGAAACACCCAAATAATCTCTGCGTGAGTGTTTGTGATAATAGGGTGTTTCTGACTCTGTTTTGTATTTTACTTTCGGACTTTCGGGCAGGGGAGGGAGAACTGTTCTTCTAGTACTTATTTGTAGATGGGTTTGGTGTTAGAAAAAAATCGATTTTGATTTGCTTCTCTTGTGTTATGTCGAGATTTGCTCTCTCTCTAACAAACATATGAATAGAGAGTACATCCCTGGTTGATGGTAGGATGGATTGTTGCTTTGCTCGAGATAAACAAAAGCAATGGTGGCAATGGTTCTTCACCCACAGAAAAAAAAATACACCCTCACTGTCACTCATGACGGAACAAACAAGACCGAATTTTCTAATCGATATGTTTTGCTGGAAAGAAAGACGAGCGAAAATGATTAGAGGCCAAACTGTGATGGAAAACTGAAAAGGATCAAAGTCTTTACATTTCGTGTTGTTGCCTCTATTTCACATGCTGAGTTAGGGGAATCCAAAAGGAACAAACCCCAGTCCATGCTTATTTTTATTTGTTAAAGGAAAATCTCGGAAGGAAATGAAGTCTTCAAAATTATTTATTTATTTATTTTATTTTTTTCTTTTCAATCGAAGATGTCCTTTGTGTTTTAATTTTTTATTGAAGGAGGCTTAAATATGTATTTTATTTTAGATAGCTTGTATTTTTAATAATGTGCTCTAAGGCGATTTTCTTCTGTGTATTTTGTGTATTTAACGAAAGCAAAAAAAAAAACTTTAAGGAAGAAATTATTTTTTAAGCTTATTTGCGAATTTTCATTGATTGTTGGTGTTTTTTCTTTATGGGAAATATACAGGCTAATGGTATTTGTCTATGGAATTACGCCTAGGGTTTGTTTACTCTGAGAATTTCGTGGAGATAGAAGAAGAACTGAAATATTTGAACGTATATGATTGCTGGCGAATGAATTGTTGTTCGTCGCTGTGTGAGATAGAGGAACGTTGTGCATTAATTTGAAGAAATTGTTTTTTTTTTACTTAAAAAATCGACGAAGAACAGAGATTTTTTGCAGTAAGGGGGCTAATTTTGTTTACGACTTCCCAATCGTTCCTATCCTATGTGCGCTATGAGCTTCAATACAAAAATCAATGTTGTAATTTTGTGCGCTAATAAGGGTAGTCAACTATTTGTTTAACCAACTCAAACGGTTTTAAGAAGTGGGGAATATGCTTCAGGGCACTCCACATATAGCAATCTAAGAGTGTTAAATGCCACTTGCAATTTTGTGTTTCAGAACTTATTAGGCATATGTTCTTGCCCGACTTTTTTAGATGACTACTATGTGTGTTCAAATGTTTTGGGTCTTTTAGAATTTCATAGTGGTTCGCCAAAAAAATTACTCCGCTAGAGTCGCATTGCTTTATATCTAGGTAAATTAGACAGCAAAAACTGTGAAAAAATTAAAAGAAAATACAAGGAATGTTCGAAAATCCATACATGCGAAACTCGTTCTTCACATAATAGTTGCTCTATCATTTCATACGTGTTTGGGAAGGGCGATATATCAAACGCACACATTTATGTGCGCAATGTAAACGATTGAGCATATGCTATTCCGCACATGTGCGATAGCACATTCGAGTGATACAACTAAGAAGGGAAAACAAAATGTTTGCATTATGCACGCACTCGAAATTTGAACCCCAATAGACAGATCTTGGCTCATTGGTCTTCGCCACCAATCCTTATTCTAAGATTCATGTTAATAGTCCCATTACCCATCAGAAATCAAATCAAATTACAGAAGCTTATATAAAAGATTTTGTCCCCCATACGCCGCTCATTCCTCATCCGACTCCCTGTTCTTTATTTATTGTTGTAAATCTCTCCCTAATTAGGTAATAACTCTTCAATTCATAAAGACGATCATCCTACTACAACTAAAAACAACAAGTTATAATCCTATTCCCAATAATTCCCCATGAGTAGCAAGTACCTTCCTACCAAATCGTTGCATTACAAATTGTGAACTTTATTTAAATAAACACAAATGACAACTTTTATGCTTTCAATCGGAAAGAAAGCTGACTCTCTTGCTGATGGTTGAAGATGGCATCCTTAGCAAACAATCAATTTACTGTCAAGAGGTTGCTTCTGTTGTTTTTTTTTTCCTTCGTCATCATTGCCAAGTGCCTTCTTGTTTCTGTTCAGTTGTTCAAAGAATTTTTTTTTTGCCCAGTGCGGATTAAGAGGATTCTTTGTCTGTTCTTTTCTATCCAACGGAATGAGGAAAAAAAAATACCGATTATAAGGACCAAACAAAAAAATGAAGGAAATCTTCCAAAAATCACTCGCATAAAACAGAAGATACAAAGTAGGATATTCCATGCCTGCTTTCTTTCATTTTACAAAATTTCCTGCAACTCATATCCGTCTTCGTTGCAGCAGATTTTAGTAGTCTTGTCTGGTTTTGAGTGATTGAAATAATAATTTACCTGTCGTCGCAAAAGGTAGAGGAGTTTAACTATATCTAGATGTGCATGCGCCAATGTTAAATGACGGCACAAGGAAAAGGTCAAAAGCCTTTTTCTCTCATTTCTCGTTCTTCTGCTTCTTCTTTTTCGAACTAATGGACTCGTCGTCGACTATGGCTAACTACACAGTCTGATGGTGATATTGTAGTCCCGTCTTGAGCAAGGAATACAACCATTGCCGAAAGGATATTATAATCATAATCATCAGCAGGGAATCAGTTTGTGAAGTATTGTTATAGGATACTTCAAATGAAATTCTGCATTGAAAGGTGCATTACTGCCAACTGTCTGTGAATAGAGGTAGTATACTTTCGTATGCACAAGGTAAGTCCAAGTCCTGTACTCAGTGCTCAGTGCTCTGTGCTCAGAGATGTGGAATTCAATTCGTAGATGTCAAGTTGAATAACAATTCAGACGAGGAGTTTTGGAATTATGCTTTGCTAATAATACTGGGCTGCGCAAGGGCGAATAGGGGGCCACAATCCTCACATAAATTCATCTACCCATCTCCACATGATTTATACCAACCGAATTCCTGATCAATTGTGTAAATGTGTGTCTCTGCTTAAGAACGGCGGGAACAAATGAAATAATAAATAATTGTCCCGTAATTTAGGACCGGCGAAAAGTAACCAATAACCTTTGGCAATCGGTCATTTTAGTCTTTCGTCCTTTGCTACCGTCCAGCTACCATTTACATAAATCATTCGTTTAATTTTTATTAACGACTTTATTAGCGGCCAACTCCCCTATTGGGATGGGTGGTGTTCGTTCTTTCTTATTCCAAGCAGAAATATTGAATTCTAAAAGGCGAAACACGCCTTTTGAAAGACCACACACACCATAAAGCTAGCTTAACAGATACAATAGAAGGAACGAGGTGCCGTTAATACGAAGAGGCAACACAAAAAAACATGGAAATAGAAATTGTAGCATGATTGAATGTCATTTGTCATATTTTGGGAATTTTTTCTTTCCCCCCTATATGTCCAGCGGTGTGTTTTTTTTTTTTTTTTTTTGATTTTGATCCTTTTCATGCCATTCATTGGTGTTAGAATTGTGGTTTAAAGGACCAGAACAAAAAAACATTATCGAGGAAAGGGTTAAAGCGTTCTTATCTTTAGCACACCGACTGTTTTCCGTGATGACCCTAGCGTAATCATCACGGATACAGGGTATATGACTGCATCGGAATATGAATGGATGAACATTAATCTCGACAGGACGAAGCATTTTTGTTCACAAAAAAAAAAAAATAAAAGCGACGGACCTCTGATATTTCACATTCATTTTGTTGACTATTTGTCTGGACGTGATGATTGATGACAAGAATCCGGATTCTTCTGCTCTCCTAGGCAGGAAGATGGGGTGTAAAACACATCCAAACATCACTTGATTTTCTGGTAGGACATTGGCAGGTGGTTTTTTTCTTTTTTTGGATTTATGCGTTTTTGTGGACTTATCTGGTATCGAAAGGCTAACGAGCTTTGCAAAAATCTGTTGTGGCTATGGTTACGTAGCTTTTGCAATTTTATTGGTAACCAATTATTTGCATTAAGAAGTCATTTTGCTCTTTGAACAAGAGGAGGAGGTGCAGAATTCTATTGTTCATTTTGTCTAATTCACGCAAGCGTTACTGCGAAGAAATCGGTTGCAGTTTAGACAATTCAGATCGAGAGTCACAGTGTGGTTTATTTATTACAGGATCTGTACAACTTAATTTTTTTCTATAATTCTGTTACTGATTAGGGACCTAGGGAACATGCAGTTTCAAGAAATTGTGTCCATCTACTCATGTCGATAGACCCAGCCTCAAATCCTGATATAACTTCTCCAGAGCCTTTCTTTCAGATTGCAAAGAAGACACAGTGTCGATTTATCCCAAGAGTGGTTAAAGCATTAAGCGCAGTTTAGAAACAAAAAAACATTTTTACCCTCTTCATCTGGTTTTTACGACAGAGTGAAGCTTAAGTCTACTAAAATTCTAAATTCTAAATTCTGACCGGTACCATTTATGAACTGCTAATGTGAATAAATTAATAAAATATAAGTTCAACTTATTTATTTTTATATAGGCACAACTTCGCACAGAATATATTTTTGATATTAAGTCTACTGTATCTCAAAGCGCGCGGAACAAATACTCGTGTAGCATTACTAAAAGTGTTACTTCTCAAGCCACAGATGCCTATCATTGGCAATCATGCTGATTCTTGCAAAGCTCTAAAAGTTTGCATAGTACAATTTATCTTGTTACAAAATATGCAGAGAAAGACACTAAACCAGTGAGAAAAACAACGACATTCCCTGCTACAAAGTCTTTGACAAATTTCTCATAGCCCGAAGTACTCTACTGTGCTAGTCTTTACTAATTAGCAAGGTCGACTTCTACTTGTTACATAGTAGGGCTGACAAACATTTCGGTCTGTCTGTCCCCCTTTAATATCAGCTAGAAGCTTTGCACCCTCGATAATTTTTAAGTGTACAAATTTTTCAAAGCTATAGCTTCGTCCTCAATTCCTTAAGAAAAGCCTTAACAATTCAGCTTATACAGCTTAAACCTTCGGCTTCACTCGAGGCTAAATAAGATACATAAGTAAGTTGGGTTGGTGCTAATTTTTAGAAACTGAACCAAATGAATGATGTTTAAAAGAGTTATTAAATAACTTAAGCTACAGTCCGCTCGGGTCGAACAGTATCAAGTGGGCGTGGGCAAACCGCTGTAATGCAAACTTGTTAAGAAGTTTAAAAAAAGTTACACTTAATCATTTCGGGACTCTGGGAAGAAAATGTTTCAAATTTGAGTTTCCTTTCTCAAAATTAAATGCCTCTAATTTGTTTGCTTCTAAGGGAGCGCAAAATCTAAAACAAAGCGACACATAACCGTGCTCCGGCTATATTTTGTCCGCTTAAGACAGACTTTGTTTCCGCTTCCGGTTACTAAGAAGTCCGCTTATGGGAGAGTTATTGCTATGGAAAATTTCACATTTTTCCCTTTATTTTTAATCTGTCTGTTTATGAGGGGTATCTGCTTATAAGAGGAGTCCGTAAGGAGACAGTACACTATTAAAAAAAATAAAAAATTTAAACTTATTGATTAAAATGCATAGACTAAGAAAACAAATGCTTTCCTTAATGCTTGAATAGCAAAACTATTCTTTTAATGAAAGAATTTTCTTAATCGGTTAAGTAGTTCCAGACCCATGATGAACCGAAAAGTGCACGTAAATCAATTTTTTTTATATATTTTTGATAGATGGAGCAGAAGTCCAACACTTCTAAACGACCTAAACATTTGTACACTATGTGATTGGTTTGCCGATACGATGGTTCACAGCATCTAATAGGTGTAAGGTTAGGTTAAACAGGGGTGTGGAGAAAACGAAATCAGCCTCACAACAATAGGCCCCAAAACGTATTGCATCAATCCGAAAATTAGAGCCAAAATCTGGTACATATTTTCTTAATTTTTACCCTTAATGAATCTGAAAAATCAAACTCATCGCGCCACTTACAGAAAAGGACAAATCAGCCTTTTCAATTTAAGCCAAAATTTAAGAAAAACGCGATATCAATGGTAACCAATGGAAGATCGCAAGTCTTTTATACCCTTTCAAGTCTAGATTAAGCTTAAACCACTAACGTTTTTTTTAGATAAGTAAGTTATTTTTGAATAGATAAGTAAGAAGTTCTCCAAAACACTTACAACTTGAATTTTTAAATTTTACCAACGCAGCGTAATCAGTGCCCGCATTACCCTTTCAAGAAATGTAATCTCCCAAAGTTATCTTACCATCATTGACACATTTCATAATAGCTTAAACCCAAGGACATTCCACAGAATAAAACTGCTTATAAAAAATAGGAAGAGAGAAACAGGAAAAAAAAACAGAAAATAATAAGAATCACTAAACGATATAAAATTAACGATCTGGAAAAAAAAGTACTAGTCATAGTCAAAGAAGAAGAAGCAGGAGACTGCATTACGCAAGCATTTGTTAACCATTTGCACATCCTCTTTCCTATTATTTTGTTTGTTCTGTTTTGTTTTGTTGTTCGACGGCGTCATTCGTTCTCTCTTAGCTCAGCTCAGCAGTTATCCAGAGCAGATTTCGCTTTTATATGTCGATTTTCCTTGTTTTTTTTTTTTTTGTGATATTTCTACTTTGAAATCCTTTTCTCTTGTTATCAGGATACTATGGGTGGTTGGAAATAACACGTAAATGGGTTCCAAAAGAGAAAGACACAAAATAGATATTAAAAGCAGCAAGCATTTTAATGCAGATCTCATTTTGAATGTTCACAGGCCATTAACTGTATTGTTAATAGGAGGAGGGGACAGGGGCGGGGGCGAAATGGGCTTCAGGACTTGGAATACAAAAGATACAACGATGTATCTAAGGAGAATTTGCGTTTTTCTATAAATTTTAGAAGGAGCACGAAAGTGATATAAAAATTTAAAGACCAAACCAACCGACATCTGGAAAGCAATTTAAATGCATAAAAATGTGCTGTAACGACGATCGGGCCATTCTCAATCTGGACCATGAAGATTTTATTTAAAGAGATTTTGCAAATAATATTCTTTTTGTTGTTGTTGTTGTTGCTGCTCCTTTGTATGGTTCGCCTAATTTGAAGATCAACATTAAATCCAGAGTAATATCCCAATGTGAAATGTGCATTTGAAGTATCTCATAAACATGACAAGGCTGAAGGGTAGTCAAGGTTCTGGATCTGTTGTAAAACCTGCATAAAGGGAACTTCCTCACATTGTTTATCATTACATGGCAATTCTTCTCTTGACAACTTGGACCGGAACAAAATGTGAATATATTATAACAATTCCGAAGATAAATCCTTCCATTTCAAACAAGCACACACACGTACACACAACCAGTGAATGTGACTGACAGCACAGGTAAATGCATGAGTTGGCAGAAAACACAAAAAAAAAACAACACAAAAAAAAGATAAACAAAAGAAACCAAAACAAAAACAAAAACATAAAAACAACATGCCATGTGAAAATTTCCTACTCTTCATTATTCTCGTCGTTGTTTTTGTTTTTTTTTTTTTCTTTTTATGAATAAATTTTACTTGCCCATCATGAAAGAAAAAAAAAACAAATAATAACACTATACACTCCCCAGTTGATGGGAATTCTAGAGAATCTACGTTCTTCGTCCTTAAAGCAAAACAGAGAACATTCAAACCAAGGACAACTCAATGACTAAACTTAATCCAATAAAGACAAAAACTTTACACACTAGATACGCCGTACCCCTAAAACAAAACAAAAAAAATATCCTCCTCCACAATTCAAGAAAAGAACGACAAAGAGGACATTGTCCTCATTCAACCCACCTCCCATCTACCACATAGAGAAATTAATAAGATATCCTTCCCGCTCGTCGGAACTATGCGAGTTAGAAATGGGTTTTGAAGATTACGAACGCAGGATGTGTTTTGTCGGGTGAATGGTTTCACTCAATGGTCACATACACACAGTCACACAAGGACAATTGCAACACTTAGTCGCTTTGCTTCTAGTCATAAATATATTACATCCAACGAGTGAAAGTAAATTGCAGATAAATTGTGAGCAAACGTCACACACACACACAAACAAATAGCATTCTGCATTCGTCCTTTGCCAATAGAAAAAATCATTTTCTACGTAACACTAGCAAATTTACATTGTGAAAGAGGACGAGGCAAAAAAACAACCCCCTTCATAGCGATAGCAATTTATTTCAGTTTCATTCAATAATGTTCAGTTCATCCTTCGTTTAGAATCTCCTCATCCTTTTGTCCTTGATTCCAGTCCTCTGTTGAAAGCTCTGCTTAGAAATGAACTTTTTCTGTGTTCTCGACTGTGGAGCACAAAAATGAACATGGTTTTCCTGTGTGAAAGGAGGACTATAATCAGAAACCTTCCATTCGTCGTCCTTTTGTGCGGAGTTGCTGCTATTACACACGGTATAGTGATGGGAAGGATTAGATTAGAAGGCAATATCCTCATTAGAAAATACATACACACACTCACACATACAATCAGAGAGAGAGTATGGGAGTAAGAGCAATAGAGAGAACAAAAGAAACCGGTGAATGTGTGCGCATTGCTTTTTAGCTCATCACGTTTTGTGGATAAAAGTATGCTCTTTGGGACACACGTTGCCACTGTGATAATACGGTATTTATACAGTCGCACAGGGTGTTCGAGATGACTATTTCGTGTCGGTGGTAGAAGGAATTGCGTGTGCAATTTTCCACAACCATCCTCCGGGGATAATGAGATTAAGAAAATAAAAACGAGCAAGCTAGAGAAGTTGTATTTTTTTTCTTCTTGAAGCAATTGGACTTGGATCGTTTGTGCCCAAGTGAGAATTAATTGAGACAATAGATTGGCAAAGGATGCAGATGGTTGAGAACTGGGTTGTTTGTTAAAGGTGAATTGCTGAACTATATAACTGTGACAAGGAATGCATAAGCGCAGGGAGTTGGAAAATCTTTTATAAAGCGCTTTAATGTTAATAAATTTTTTTTTTTCATAAAAAAACCCGATTCTGATTCTGAATTTAAAGTCCAACGTTGGGCGCTATATTCATGATTTTCATTACGTCGATTGGTTAGGTTAGGTTGAAGTGGCTATCGGCATAAGAACCGCCACACTTAGACTAGTATTGGTCCTTCGTGATACCACAAGGATCTGGGATAAAGCTCCAACCTACTCGTTGAACTATGTAGATTGGTGCTCATAAAACTATGAACCGCTACCTTATCCAGTCATTCTTACCAGATCTTATAAGGGTTGAAATCTCCCTTTGTGGAATTTATTTGCTGTCCAAGAAGTTCGTTACACCTCGCTTTTACACCTCGCGTTTGACAGTTCAATACTTGGAACATCTTAGTAGCTATAAAAAATGTAACAGTGAGCGAATTCTATTTTAATCCAGCCTAACACCAGCTAATGTAAATTTTAGAATCAATGGCGCCCAACGCGGGACCAATGATGCGGGACCAGGGCGCCGCTTTCGTTTCAATATCTTTTATTTTAGACCATTGCCATGACCAAATGACGTTGATTACATTCTCTGATTCTAAACGTAGTTTTGAGGGGAAACATCCAGCGTTGGGCGCCAAATATAATACACTTTTTCAAGTTAGTTGTTATTCCCACTTTCGTACCTTGCTACTGGTACACCTATTTGGTTCGTTTGACCGGTAAAATTATTGGCAGAACTTTCCGTTTTGTATCACTTCGTCATTGAAGCCAATCAAATGCTGGTCTTATCGCATTTGTGTGCTCCCGAAATTCTTTGCTTTCACCCTTGTATAGGAATGTTGACTGACATTGCCTTTCTGACGGGATTCAGAAGTGCCTCGGGATGTGCCTCCTTTATGCATGACAATGGCAACGTGCAGGCTTCCTCGGATATGTGAAGTTCTTATCCGACTTTTAAAATGAGCTATTGAACATAATACTATTGGCGTACTTGGCTTTCGCCATCACCTATCCCTTAGGAGGGGATAATTTAGATTATCGTAATTTTACTTCAACTCCTGAGTTAATTTAAGCTCGAAACCAAACAGCCCGAAGCCTTCAGGCAGAATTCTAATCAGTCCAGTGCGGGCTGCTATCTTTGGGGCTCAGATCTCTGGCGAATCGAGGGTCCTACTTTAGGCGCCCTCGTTCAACATCAGCAATATTTTATTAGTTACTGAGTGGACTAGACCGCACTTCTGGGATCCATAACACCTCAATTTTATAAACTCTCTTTAACTTCTACACAAAAACAGGAGTACTGAACTTTGTTCGACTAAAATAAAAATCCTTCGAGCAATTTGGAAAAATGTACTACTTGAATATTTGAATGGTAACTTCTTTAAACCAAAGGGGGCGACTTAAGGCATTGAGATGTATTTCTTACCTTTCTCATGTTAGCCGTCATTTTTCCGAATGGTGTTCCCTGGGCACCAGTATTGTAGATTCAAATTCGATTGCATTTATCAGGAAATTTCTATCTATGTTCCCACATTGGGCGCCAACTTTTACTTGAACTCTTATCTAGTGTCATTTCCTAATGAAAACAGTAGCTCTGCTCAACAAAATTGCATTATTTAATTTCTTAAAGTAAGACAACAAGCAATAACAAGTAAAAGTAAGTGGCGAAGAGTGCATTCGTCCATTTCCCCTGAGTCAATTTATCACGAAGCAGCAGTGAAATACAAAGAAATAAAAAAAAACCCACAACGTCAAAATTAAAAGTAAAAATTACAGCCAAATATACTGGCAACTGTCACTTGATTTTATTACTCACTATAAAAGAGCCTGAACGACTCATCTGGGTACTACAAAAGTACATCAACCGAGCAGAGGGCGCACCAAACCGTCGCTATATAGGCCCATAACTCCCTCGATTGCTGCACATATAACATTTACAACTCCGACATAATTGTCACACTGTCTCCTATTAAAGAATTTGTGACTTGTCTTTTTCTTTTTACCAAAAACCAAAAACCAAAAAAAAAAACACAAATGAAAATAATAACAGAACATCCCTACCAATCCAATCCACTACTTACCTCCATTGCAGCAACTAATACGAAAGAAACCTGCCTCCGCCTTTGGTATTTGTGGTTTTTATGCGCCATCCTTACTGACGTTGATTGCTGTCTGTCTGTGCGGTTTGCCTGTGGATGCGGAGAATCCTTATTTTTAATAAAGATTTAATTTGAACCACATTTTAACGATTTAATTAAACATTTTCAACGTTTTGACATCTAGTGCCATCCGCGCACTGCCACTGCCACCGCCATAGTCATCGTCATCGCCACCCAAACGTCTACGTTTCTACTTCGGCTTAATGTTACTGTTTTTATTGTTATTATAACAATTACCTCACTTTTACGATACACTCATTTCATCTTGGCTAAAACGTTCGCAACTATACAGTTCATCTTTTGCGCTACCCCTCATTCGACGTCCAAATATTTCTCATATTTACTGTGGAAGATTTATCCCGCACTCTAGTTCATTACACGCGCAGTGATGGGGGTGGCGACGGCACCATTCTTGTTGCCGTTAATGTTGCCTTGGTGACATGTTATGAATTGAAGTAGCATTGTTGAAACCCTTCAATGTAATTATAATAACGTCAAGCAACAATTTCCTGATATGGCTTTTATATTGCAACTTGTATGCCAGTTACATTCAAGGAAGCCAACCACCCTCTCGGCCTTGTTGAGTTTGATTTTTTTTTTTTTTGTTTTTTTGTTTTTGCTCTCCACCTACGCTCGTCACACAATCCTTTTGATATCAAGACGTTGGCGTTGTAGTTGCTACCATCATCATCATCATCGCCCCCGTAATCACCGCGCCGTCATCGTACTCATCGTCAACGTCGTTAGTCATTGTTATATGATATTCATGTAAGTAAACGTATACCAACTACGTATGTATGTCCTCGGTGGATGCCTTCGTCTAAGTCGGGTTTTTAATGCTATAAATTGCATTATTTTCCAGAGGATGAAACTGTATTTGAACGAGCGACAGAGAGCGAGCATTATTATTACAACACACCACCATATAGAGGAACACATCCATGATTGATGGTTACGTTGCTCGTTGAAAGGATGTTATGGTATCCTTTGTGACATCGCATGTCATAAGTGAAAACCGAAACTGTGGCACACCCCTTAAAACTAAAACCTGGCATATAGAATAGACCACAAGTTGTTACGTAAATATGAAATGAAATCTACATAAGTGAAGACGATACAAGTGGTAGGTGTATTTTGCCAGGATGGAATGGGTCGGGTCGGGTATAAGATTTCTATTTCAATTAAAAATTAATTTCAAAAAGCTGCGAGTGATGATGCTATGGAAACAAAGTCATTATTTGATGATTATGTCAGAGTTGGGTTTGTTGCGGAAACCAACACTCTTGGGGTAGTTGTATCTGATGTCACAGATTTCAATTTCAATTATGTCCTTAGATTGCCGTCATCGTTTGTCATGGTCCAGAATTGCATCCCTATAATTGGTATAGTTACGAAAGTATCTTATAGTAATCAGAACCGTCCACGGGGACTGGAGGAGTGGAAGGTGGTGTTCTTTGGAGCAAAGCGTTACGTGATGGTTTTAGTTCTGCATTTACAAACTCCAACTAAGATGTCCGATTATATGTTTCATTACTCAGAGTCAGACTTGGAATAAACACTTCAAAAATAGATTTTAATTTAGGTTTATTAGTTTTCTTAGCCCTCTACTAGGATGTGACTTTGAATCACACTTAAAATTTATTATGATGATGATTTATTATGATTTGATTGAACGCAGCTCAACTGCGGTGAAGTGGAGTAAATCTGTTACTGTATAAAGCGGCAAATAGATGCATACATAATGTATTAATGTGATGGAACTGGTACAGCAGTGGACAAGCATCTTCAAGGCTTTAACGGAGGCCGCTAAGGCACATTTGTATCGCAACATCCAAACGAAAAGGTGCTACAAATTTCGATAATCATGCCGAAATTAAAGCTCTCGATTCAAAGGCGTCTCCATCCAATCTCTTCGAGGATTAGATAAAGGCACTGGCCCGAGCTAGAATTGTGCCATTTTAAGAAAGATGATGTAATTTTAGACGTCGATGGCAATGAGTACGGGACACTAATAAGTACGCATGCGGCACATCATCGCCCACACCTGTAGTTTCCGGGTGTTTACTAATCAGAGTGAAACCGGTTACAATTTTCTATTCGGCTATCCGGCTTTAATGTTTGAATTATTGAAGCGTTCTAGTTGAACTTAATAGACGATGAAATCAGTTGCTCTTGATCTGGTGACATATTTAACTTACAAGTGGAATCAATCTGTTCATCACGGTGGTTATGATACGTTTTACATCAAGCTCTTTTGTCGAAAATGCGTGCATTTGGAATCGATGATACCTTTGTAGTAGAAATAACCTCTAGGACCATTCAATTCAAGTCGTTTCGGACAGTTTCAAGTCTGCCAGTCACCAAATAATGCTGGTGTCCTCCAAGGCTTCGTTTTGTCCCCGACTCTCTTTCTTATACATATTTATAAATGATCTCCTGTCTATGAATGACACATGCATCCCCGAAACCGAAAGGCTTTTCATCCTCGGCATGTGAGTTAGTGACAGCTTTCGTTGGAATGACCACGTATTCGACGTCGCCAAAAATACTGCGAAATGTCTAGGCTTCCTCAAGCGATGCAAGAAATATTTCACCACTTCTGATCAGGCTAAAATTTATAAGGCGTTTATCCGTCCAAAACTGGAGTACAAAACTCATATTTGGTTCGGTCCACCAAAAAAATATCTGGAGCTACTGTACAGGATTCAAGAACGCGCGATTAAACTTATTGGCGATAGAGATATCGCGAAAATGCTTGAATCTCTTAGTCAAACGAAATAGCCAGTTGCTTTCCACCCCAACATTTCAACAATTCAACCGTATTACTCGCCATGCTAGGAATTCACATCAGTGTATCCTTAACATCCTGACGGGCAGTGAAGTACAATCACCATATAATACGAATGTGGAATACTCTACCACGCTCTTTTTGTCCTTGACATAACAATTTACAGACATTAAAAACCAATGTGCATCTGTATCATCCTTTATTTCTCTAATGGACGTACTTGTCACTTCAGTATAAGAGTATCCAAAGTCCATTTAGGGATCTCTTTAACTCTACAATTTATAGGGCATTTATTCCCCCCAAATTCATGAGGCTTTTAAGGATACACACCTTTTTGTAAATTAGGATTACAGTAAATGCAAACTTAACAATTTCTAGGAAACTTTCAACCTAAACTAAATAAATGTTTCCTGTCACGTTTAGGATTGATTTAGTCAGCAAATCCAAATACCCAAAACTCTCAATATTAAGTGACTGCGAATGTGAACGAATTACATAGGAATTTAGCTCAAGTATTTAATTATATATTTAGCTCGAGGGATTGCTGCTGAAAGAAAATATCCTTTAAAATTGTATTCATGAAAACATTTCCAATAAACACTCATTATATTCATTTTAATGAGTCTTTGAATCGGAAGACTGACTAGGATATCTCCTACTCCATTGGTCCAAAATAATACTTTCAACTTTTAGCACATTTGTTACCTCAACCCTCATTCGATTTTCAAAAAAAACATATTTCAGGAGAGGAAAAATCTCTGCAATTTATTTGAAAAATCATTTTGCATGCATGAAAGTCCAAAGACATATATCGCAGACAAAACATCACGTGAATTTATATCAATTTATTGCGTAATATAAAAATGCGAAGCCAAACATCACTACTAACAAGGATAAATGTGAACAACCCACCAGTGCTGGCCGTCTCTAATCCATCTTAGTTTATCTAAGAAAATAAAAAATCCCCCCAAAATAGTCTACTTTCCTCCGAGATGAGGTGAGAAAGCGTAAAATATTGCATTGGCCCGTGAAAACGAAAAAAAAAAAGAAAAATAACAGGAAGTACATTCGCCAAGACTAGAGGTAACAATCAAGACCTTTATTCATTGCGTCACTCACACGTAGCTTTACAAAATATATGTGTGTTCCAGTTCAGTGTACCCGTATCTCTCTCTCGCTCTGTCGTCCCACTTAATATAAATAAATGAAACCTTTTTCATATCCTACAACATTGCCCGACCAAAACCTCCATCTGACGCAAAGACGAAGAGCGTACTACACACATTCACAAGTAATAAGATGATGCCATTCACTTTGTGTACACTTTCCTCTCGCCTGTGACCAAAAGGATTTATGTGTTATATTACAATTTTATACAGAGTGAAAGCTGTCAAGGCAAAAAGTGAATTTAATATTCATTCAGGCAGATGCCAGATACCGGCAACAAAAAGAAATATACGCCAAGTTAATAAAAATCCAAAGAGCTATATTACATTTCCTTACATGCTACTTATTTCATGCTAGAAATGTGTGCCAAGGCCCCCGTTCTCCCTTTTGTCAAATATTGAATGAATGAAGGACCGGTTGATCGTCTAATGAAAAACATGAATGAACGTGCGTATCACATTTAAATGATGTGCAAATATTAATAAACAAACAATTCTCTCATGTTACAAACACTCACTCGCAATAAAATAAATATCCTATTAAGCAATAATTCTGTCATCTCATTTCTTCATTTCGGCTTGACACGGCTCGGCGCGGCTCAGTGTTTCAGTGTGCACCTATGCGTGCAAATAAATTGAATTGTTTCTTTTTTGTTTTGTGCTTCGTGAAATTTTATTAAAGTTAACAAGAAAAATAATGGCATAATAAGCGCGAGGATGCAGGCAGACGATGATATATAGTCTAAAGGGGGTGAAACATTGAGAATTTTAATTCATCATTTTGCGCTGGGAAATTTTGGTCAAATTTGCATTTGGAAACACCTGTGCGTGTGCAATATGGCGTAACAGCAAGCAAAACAAGTCGTCTGTAAATTGTGTTACGCTGCTGCTTGCTTTGAAGGTACAATAACAGTTGATGAAGTCCTCTCAAAATTTCACCCACCATTATGGAATGCCAAGGAGCTTAAAAGAAAAACACAAATTGTTGACGCTATAGGGAGTGGGATTTACTTTGGCGTTATTGCTATACGTTTTTTTTCTCCTCTTGGAAAGGAAGAATGAAAACTTTCTATTATGTTATGCAAATCGTATACAAAATGAGAGTATCCGAACAGGAGATTATGCCGTTGAGTGGGTCCTTGATTGTGTTTTCCCTTTATTTATTTTTGTTTTGGTTGCCAGTCGACCACTTTACGCAGATTGGCAATTTTTAACAATTTTTTAAACGTAAACGCATACACAAACATTTCCCTTTAGCTGGCGCCCAACGAGGGGCGACGCGCAACAACTTTTTCTAAAAAAAACGAGAAATTAATGTGATTTTTTCTTCGCTCGCACAAATTAAGGTAACAAAAGGTAGAGCAAAACAGATTTCCCATCTTGAAATCACTGAGAAAGGAAAAAAAAAACAACTTCTTCTTTCTAAAGAAATGAGGTGTTACTTGCAGGCGAAAAAAAAAATTCCTTACAAAGTGGTCAAAGCGCCACCATAACCATAACCACAACAACCATGGACCATTTCTATTTGGCAAGAGTTTCGATTCTTTTTTTTTTTTTTGTGTATTTCCTCTCAGCAGGTACATATTCCACCTAAGGGTAGGTACTTTATCTACACATTTTAACACCGTTAAAGGACGACGCAGGGAATATTCTAAGGAAGGCAAGAACAAAAAATAGCCTTTCTGATATTCCAGCGGCTGTTAGGTCACACAGAAAAGAAAGGAAACGAACAGAGAATAAAAAAAAAAAAAAAAACACACCCATCCAACATTCAAACGAGAGCTTAGAAAGGACTCAAAGAGTGTGAGTGCCACAGTTAGAAAAAAAAAATCCTTTTGGCGTAAGGTAATTGAAAATGCTTATTAAGTTTTACCCTTAAAAGGACGGAAATTGCTTTTTTGCCTTTCGATTCCATTTTTGAAAGTTCACTGCTTTTTTTCTCGTTCGTTTTCATTTTTTTTTTCTTGCACTTTTCTGATGGCCTGATGGCGGCAGCGATGACAACGGTTCTACTGATGTATATTCAAAATCCATCCTTCAAAAACGAACACGAAAAATGTTTTCTGGCTCTTTGCTTCCATCATCATCATCACTTAGGGACACATAGAGAGTATTTTAGCATTAGTGGTGCTGGTGCTGATGCTGATGCTGAAGTGGCAGGCGGATGGTTTGGGGGCAATATCAAGTCCATCAAGTAACGATTTTTTTTTACGATTCGAAGGCGGTGTTGCTACCCACTGTAAGAATGCATTGTAAAATGGACGAGATTTTTATGGTCGATTTTTTTTTTTATACTTTTTCTAAAAATTTATCACGGTTGGGATGCTTTTTTTCTTCAATCGAATGAGAACAACTGTGGGGAAATAATTAAGATGTTTATCGCAATGTTCGGAAGAAAAGGTTGCAACACAGTTGATTGGGGATAGATAGGTAAGACATTGTCGAAAACAAGGAGCAGTGCTTAAGAATTTTGAAAAAAATCTGGAAATTTAGTTTTTGAATTTAAAGTTAAGCGGAGGAAGATAAGCGACCAAGATTATAAAGGGTGATCCATTTCGAGGTTGCCTACTTTTTTGAAGAAAAAAACACAGAAAATTCAAATTTAATGGAGAATGTTTATTATCATTTGAAAGAACATTCTGTGGCATTTATTTTTTGAAGATTATGTCTATCAAATGTTGGCCGTTGCTACGTCGCAGATGGTCCATCCGTTGAGTCCAATTCTCGATCACTCGTTCGAGCATTTCGACTAGTAACTGGCGAATGACACGCGTGATGTTTTCCTCCAAGGCCTGAATCGAAGCGGGTTTGTCGGCATAAGCTTTTGACTTTACATATCCCCACAGGAACAAGTCTAACGGTGTGATATCACACGATCTTGGTGGCCAATCGACCGGCCCAAAACGTGAAATTATGTGCTCACCGAAATGTTCTCTCAATAAGTCCATTGATTGATGCGATGTGTGGGAAGTGGCGCCGTCTTGCTGAAACCAAATGTCGCCGAGATCACGAGCTTCAATTCAGGCATCAAATAGTCGGTTATCATGGCACGATAACGGTCGCCATTGACGGTTACGTTCGCACCGGCATAATTTTTAAAGAAATATGGACCGATGATTCCACCGGCCCACAAACCACACCAAACCGTTGTTTTTTCTGGATGAAGTGGCAGTTCTTCAATCTCTTCAGGTTGCTCTTCGTCCCAAATGCGGCAATTTTGTTTGTTTACATACCCATTGAGCCAGAAATGGGCCTCATCGCTAAACAAAATTTGCCTCGAAAACGTCGGATCTTCTTGGAACTTTTCAAGAGCCCATAGAGCGAAGCGATGTCGCTTGGGAAGGTCGAGCGGCTTCAGTTGTTGCACAAGCTGTATTTTGTATGCTTTAAATTTAGGATCTTGACGTAAAATGCGCCAAGTCGTTCCATACGTCAGTCCGAGTTGCTGCGAACGGCGCCGAATCGACTCTCTACGGTCTTCGTGTACACTCTCAGCTACGGCCGCTATATTTTCTTCACAGCGTGCTGGACGTGGTCTATTCGGTCGAATATTATCCAATAATGAATGCTGGGTCTTAAAATGGGTGATGGTGTTGCGCAACACCATCACGAATAGTACGCTCAGTAACACATTCCTCACAGAACGTGAATTTTCATAATAAAGTTGAACAATTTGTAAACGTTGTTCACGCGTAAGTCTTTCCATTATGAAATGCCAAACAATACTAAACAAAAATAGCATGAAAGCATGACACGACTCACACGTGATCGGTCAAAAAAGGCTATTGAAAAAAGTATCTTTACTTGGATCACCCGGTATTTCATTTGCTCAAAGGGGCGGACAAAGCATGTTCCATTAAATATATGAAAATCCAATATGTTCTAAGGTAAATAAAAGGAAAATCAGTTTAATGATTAAATAGCTTTGAAGAAGTCGGACACCCAAGAGTATTGACTGTCCTGATCCACAATTTGCCGTTTGGATTCTAGAATGTTTATATTCTAGAATCTTCAGGTTTAAGACTTCTATCAATTCCATTTAGCATTTTCTTAGCTGGCGCCCAACGAATATATTAAAACTCCACCTCGGTTTTTACTCTGAAGTTAAGGTTTCATTGCGTCCAACGCGGTGTCTTGAATGGACAAATGTTTTAAAGTATGAAAGTAGGTAAAATACGTTTGTTGGGGTGAGTAATGTCCCCTGCTGGTTGCTCGATGATCCAAATTAGAGACTGGCAAAAATGAGAACATTGCGTTGAGTAATTGTAATGGTACACTCTTTATTTATCTATTACAAGTAGGTCTTACCTCGACGAGGTTCAAATCAAGAAGGATGTATACAACTTAGTAGGAAATATGGCTGAGCAGTTTCCGATCTCAAATAGATTTGGATAAGCGACATCTAACTGTTCAAGTGAAAATCACTGCAAGAATTTTAAGATATGTTAATTTATCTTTGGCCTGAACACGTTTAAGTGCAAAAGAAGTAGACGTCATCGAAATCTTCGTATTAGAAAGCCTTTTTTTTATCTGAGCGGATGCGACATATGAAGGGAGGCCTAGTTAGAACTTTGATTAGACATTGTAAAACAACCCCAAACAAACAAACTGTGTTGACTGCAAAGACGAAATCAAGAAATTATCTAGATGAATGAACATTGACAACGCAAAGTACAACATCTTTAAGCTTGATTATAGCTGCTCACTATTTTTCTTAGGCGACATAGCTCGTTAAAAATACTACCAACTGGCATACAGGTTCAAACCATGTCTTATACTTTAAGAACCTCCGTTCTCCTGCCATCGACAACAATAACAACAAAAAATCACCATCCACTAGTTTAGTGTATGCAAAGCACTCGAAAAAGTTGGGTGTTTTCAAGTTTATTGCGAGCACTGTAAAAAGGTTCCTCTATTCGTTCGAATTTCTTCCTGAAAAGAGAAAACTCTATTGTATTCCAAACACAGCCCATCACTACTAGCTTATATGTATCAAACACTACTACACTACTCTCCGTCAAGATGAATAGCAAAAAAAAAAGGCTTCTTTTGGAAAAATCCAATCCAACAGAAAACCTCCACTACATACACCATCCGACGAAGGTGTCACACAAAGTGCTCCAGCACAACAAAACGAAAAATGTACCAAAAAAAAAGGACCAAAAACTCAACCAACCAAACGTACCTAGCACCGAAAAGCCGAATGGAAACCATTAAACGAATTAATATTTACTTAGGACTTAAACATGACTCTTTTAGATCCTTTTTTATGCGACAAACACATACAATACGGGACTGAGCCTGGGCCATTTTCCACTACTCTCCTCTTCTCTATGCAAGAGGAGCTTTTCAAGGATTGAGTAATGAAATGAATGTCATTATTATTCGCCTTTGACTCATGAATTGAATATGCATGCAGGATAAAACCGATTTCTTAGCAAGGATAAACCTCACTTCATTCTTTAGATGTCAGAGTCAACTTTTTGGATCCTTATTTGTTCGCACACTTATTGTAGAGAGATGTTTGCCATTCACAAATACACACACACACATACTCGCTCATCTAACCGCGTGTCCTCCCGACCCGACTGTATACAGAGAAAACTGTTTAAGTCAATTTAATATTTGCACTTTAGTGGAATTTTTGAGTAAATAAAATGAAATAATTGTTGTGGTTATGTGTGGAGGAAGGATAAGGACTATGAAACTGTAGTTGACATATGAAGTGGCATCGGTGGGTAGTGTTTTGGGAGGGGGAATTGAAGCTCTGAAGTCCTTGAAAAACTGCTTTTGACGAGGATAAGAGTGAGAGTGTACACCACACAGCTGATGAGTGAGGAAATTAAGCTAAATTGGGTGTCATTCAAGTTTTTGATTTTACGACACGCCGCCACATAAGGAGAATGAGTACAAATTGCTGGTGAACTTAGAGGAGGAGATTTTGCTGTTTAATGGAGAAGCAAATGGAGCTGAACTGTGAAGAGAGGGTAGGGAAGGGGGTAAGTTAAGATGATTCATGGAACAGTTGAAAGTAGAGTTGATTATATTTAGGAAAATTGTAAAGGTGGCGCCCAACGTGGGGTCTCGAACAAAAATGTTTGTCAACAAATATGAAAATTTTAAAGGTTTTTGGACCAAGAGAACGTTTTTTTAAGCTCTTATTCGTATATTCTTTAATGATGCAGCCTTTATCCATGGGAATCTTCATCCAGCACTATTCCTAGATAATTGCCTGCCCAAAGTTCAGGATGGGATGCCGATGGAGAAATATTTCTGTTTTGTGCTATTTCCCATTTTGACCTCAAATGTAATTCCTTCGTTTACTGTTTTCGAAATCAAAACTATGAACATATTATACCTTAATGCTTCAATGTAAGTTTCAGGGTCGATAGAGCTTGCACTGGACACCTTGGCTTTAAATCTCTTGATTCACTGCCTTGCCTTGTCCAGTTTTCTTCAGTCAAATTGGTGTCACTTTCTCAACACTTCGTCACACATACGATCCTCAGGGTTCCGTACTGTCTCTAGGATTCTTTCTTATTTCAACATGTAATTGCTTTCTGAATGCATTACTTCTCGTTCGAGGACAAAACTGAGGAACATATTTCTACCTTGAACCCTAAATAATGCTGAAATGTTCTTTCTTTTCAGCATATCGGTACTTTCAAGTTGTTAGCCCACAGTAAGGCTTCTTATTTGAACGCAATAATTGGGAATTCAGCATTTATCTACCGCCAGAAGCAATGTTAAGATGCAATATAGCATATCATTGTGTACTTTTATTTCTTAAGAATGAGACTGGTGTCTGAATTTCTAATCCTTCCATTTTTTCTTCTTCTACCAACCTGCAGGGACACTTTTGCCTTAGAATTTAAACAATTTCAGAAAGATTTTGCAATTGATTAGGCACTTCCAGTACTCAGGGTATCATTAAATTTTTCCAAGTGATGAAACGTGTCATCGCAAATTGGTACGGGAGTTGTCCAAATACTTGGTTTAGTCTCCAACCAACAAGATAAGTAAAATTTACTCATTTTCTTATACAACTTTATTCAATTCATCCATGCAAACCAAAGCTGAAGAAGTTCATAGTTCCTCCACTCAACTGCGCCGCGCCGCTCGAAACACTCATTATCCCAATTTAAAGTCAATTATACAACACGCTCTTCACTCAATCCTTGTGTAAAACATATATTTAATTTGAAGATGATAACCTAAGTGCACTATTGTTTCACCGGAGAGATAGTAGTTTAATTATATCACTCTATGCTTAACAAGTCTCACATTTACCACACACAGAGACTATAGTGTGTGATCTCATTGCAACTTATACACAGCCAAGCAACAATAACAACCAAGCAACGGTATCCCTATAGTAGCATCCTTCTATCATTATCTCCGTCATGAGCTTGGAAAGCAAAGTTACGAGCTCCTATATAAGTCGTCTATCGGGGATTATTAACTCACCATGAAATTACGCTGGAATACCTAATCCCCACCTGAGTTATTAACGCCCTCTACCCATTTAATAAAACCGTCTTAGCCGTATGCGAATATACTATACCGTGTTGTGTACTATACTCCCCCGCATTGGTATAGATGTGTATAGTTTGTTCATGCCGCCCTTTAATATACTATACGGGGGTGCACTTAATAATTCGCCACATAAGGGACTGGGGCTGGGTCGAAGGGATCGGGCGGCTTTCGCTGAACCAACGTATATTATGTGTGAATGAAGGATACCTTGATAATGTACAGGTACACCTGGTTATGCTATAAGACCCCGTCCTCCCCCCAAACCCGAATGGTGTGTACATGTGGACTATAATACCAAAACAGGCTAAGACAATGCACAGGGAATTAAGGATATTAACCGAGCACCGCAAGCTCTCGCGTACAACCTATAAACTGACTTATACTTAGTGGTATATTTTTTTTTGGTTTTGCTTTTGTGTGGTTGGTTTTAATGATTTTACGTGGCCTCTAAATGGAACTACTGAAATGTGAACCATTCAAAGAGCTTGATTAAATTCTCTTATTTAGGACGTACCTCGTCGTCTCATCTTACCGCACCTCACGCTCACCTTGTATATAGCTGATATTTGCCGGGCAGAAATTGAAATGCAATTAAGTAGGAATTTATGTGGTATTCAAGGAGGGGTTGCTACTTAGCTTAGATGTGGTGAAGACTTAGTGAACCAAAGGAAAATTTGACAGGCGATGACTGTGGGGGAGATTCAATATAAGCTTTAAGATTGAATGTGCTAAGGTTTCTAACTTAATATTATGTGAATTAGAATCTGTATTTTTAATTTACTGTTGAACAAACAAACGATGAAACCAAAGCTTTAAATATTCTCGAAGGCTATGAAATCTATCTAACTCTTGCTTGCAATTCTGGAGAAATATTGTGTCTGACAGTTCAGTAAGAAAATTAAGTCATTGACGAATATTTATAGTGAACAAAACGTGCAAAGCGCCCTCTCTTGCTTAACTTTTGAAAAGCAGATATCATAAGTGCAATAAAATACTGCCACTCTTCACCTCTTCTCTCAATCAATCAATCGACTCCGTACATCGAAAGTTGTTGTATGTCCCAGATCGATGACGCTATAAAGAAAACACCCAACGTTCATCTCACTTTCCTCCAGTGTCAAAGTTAAACTTCAAATCATGCACTGAATTTCCTTGCAATTTATTTACTACCTTCCATAAAAGTTTATTCCATATTTTCATTACTTTTTTCCTCTTTTAGTTTTCTGTTTTCTGCTTCAATCCAGGAAATAACTCACACAGATCCAAAAGAGATATAGAAAAAATTTGGCAACAACAAAAAAAAAAACAAAAAAAAAACCCAAAAACTTATGAGAGCTATTGGAAAACTTAGTCCATTAAAGAAAATATCAAAAGAATTGACATTTGTTTTTGTTTCGGAAGAGTATAAGTTTTATCTTTCGTCCTTTTTTGCTTTTATTTTTGTCTCCCTCGATAGGTTTTGTTTTTGATTTTTTCTCCCTCTGTAACTGAGAATAGAAAGAGTAATTTGAAAGGGATACGACAATACTTGATATCTTTGGGTTAAAAGTGTCTTCTTCATCGTAGCTACAGCAAAGCACAGAAGGAGAAGAAAAAAAAAAAAAACTTTTGTAATGACGAATTTTCTTCCATTGAAATGTGTTGAAGGATATCTGAGGGCAATCTTCTATTTATTATGACAATCTAGAGATATACAGATGAACATAGATATGCGGAGCGATGAAATGTAATTTCTTTGGGAAGGTTTAAATGTTGTCAGCTTTTGTTCAGCTTTAATGTGGGAATGCGAGGTTAGTCAAGAAGGAGAGGGCAATGTTTTTGGATTTATATTAGAAATGAAGGCTTTAGAAAATTTGAATACGGTTTAGTTTTGCTAAATATTGAACTCAATGGGCCTGGGAAGGACATTTTTTTAAAGTCTCAGTCTTCATTAGAAGATCCAACTGACGATTTTCACACCTGCCTTGGAAAAAGATCCCTTTTCGGTCATAGTAAACTGCATGGGAAAAGTCTGAAGCTCCAAAAAACTATAAAACCAGCCAAGAACATTTCTCAAATTATAGTCATCTTATCGCTGGCTGCAGGGGTAGTATCGCGACTGTGTTTTAGTCACTGTTGATACGCAATTAGTGTTTCTGGAACTGACATTTTGTTTAGTAGCTTCTGAGAATGCGTTCTAAATGTCTGTTCTAGAGGTCTAAGTAAAACTCTAAAAACGTACTGAATACTTGCTCAGTTATTTGGAATTTATCAGCATCTCCCAAAAATTGTCACAAAAAAAACGCTCGATTTCTTTTCAAGCTGCCTAGAAGACTTATTTTCGAACTCAAAAGGCAAGCCATGTCATGTTGATTTTAAGTATCATATGCAGATAATCTTGTAAAAGGTACAGTAGTTCAGAGTTAAGTGCATTGGACTGCTAAGCGACGGGTTCCGGGCTTAAATCCAAAAGCTTTTAGTCAACAAATTCTAAGCGTAAGAGCTGTCATGAGAAGCTTCTTAAAGTTACCGTTCGGAATCGGCATAAAATTGTTTGTACCTTCCATTTGTTTCAAAAAATATTAGTTCTTGGAGAAAACTGTTCTTAAAAAAAATGTAAATATGAAAGCTCTTTATTAATATTAATTAAACTATTGGACTACGTCAAGGAACTGTCAGAAATAACACCACGGTTTAAAGTTTATCCCTCAAGGAATACGTGGCCCTCTAAAGAACACTGTTTTGAACACCAAGCCTAGGAGCCAATCCCTGACAATTTCTTTGTAATACCCCTATATGCGTTTGTGATCAGCATCAAATTTAATGCCATTCTAGCTATGCTCGTTTCTCAGTCGCTTATAACTTTTGTGGTCTTCGACTAAAAGCTAGGTAGCCAACATTTAGTAATTCAATAAAGTCACAAGTCGATAAAGTCAAGTGAATAGATTTCTTTTTTTTTTTTTAAGAAAAATTTGACGTATTTGAGGACAGCATTCTTTACAAATAAAAGTAGACACTGTCGTCCTCTCCCAGTTTCTCAAGCACCGCTCTCATTTTTGGGGGCTTCTTCCAATGTCATAATTCACACTTACTTCTAAACTTCTACTTCTTAAACTTTGATTTACTCGAAAAAAGGTCAACAAAAAGATGGGTATCGTAAATTTAATGAAGTTTTTAAAGAACTCTTATATTTCTTAAATTGCTCAACATCCAGGAAGTGCTCAACACTAGGCATTCTTCTTTGTGTTTTGTGGTAATCCACTGATGATTCTACACTACTATTGATCTTAGATCGCTTAGTACCTAAATGCATTCTTCAGAAAGTGTTTTTTTTTTATATTTAATTAGAAAATGACAAGAAAGCAATATATTTGGAATATTCTTTTTCAAAAACTATTTTTGATAGAACCGTTTATTGTAATAAAATGCTCGGAAAAATGTTATATAACAAAGTGTGTATGCCCGTCTTAACGATTTACCCAGTTAGTTGCTACGCCTACTTTTTCGGGATTATTTTACTTAAATTTAACAGATTTTGATTCTTTTTGGAATGAAAAGGGTAAGCATATTAAAAAAAACCAAAATAGCACAACAACCCGCTCAAGCGAACTGCATTTGCATATCTTTAACTGAATTTTAGGGAAATAAAGCATTTCTTAATATCTCTAAAGTTTGATAGCAAGATAATTTTGTTTAAATTTAAAATAGTTTCTAGATTTCTATTATACTACTACCATAAATAAATAAATTTAAACAAAACCGAAGGAAATGAAAAATGATTTTTTATGCCCTGCGGAGCTTCACACAAAATAGACTTTCTGTCATAGGCTTTATAACTTCTGGCAAATATAAAAATATCCTGATATTGATATACATTGAAATTGTTTTCGAATACCTACAAGCTTAATTGCAATTACTCAACAAAGAAGCCATTGGCAAAAATTCAATCACAGGAAGTAGATTCTCTTAAATTCTTAGAAAATAAATATCTTATCACACAGTGGAACGGGGGCGATTTAATATTGAAAATATTCCTCTTTTCTCTCCCCTTATCCGACCCCCCCTTTGATATTTGTCAACAGGACATACATAGGTGAATTGGAAAAAAAAAAACTTGAAAACCGGGAAAATTAATAACGCGTTTCTACGCTATTAGTTCAGGCATTTTTCATAGCAGGCAATCAAAACTTCCTCGGGGCATGCAAAACGCAATTCTCCAACATAAAAACAGTAATTAAGCTTTGCCATTTTTTTTTTGCTATTTTACTAATCAAAAATATTTAGGTCTACTGCCTACATCTAAAATCTATAACATTTTTTAACGGAAACTTGATGAAATCGCTATGGTTACCCGTAATAGGCATTTTGAAAAATATATAAAACTCATAAAAAGGAATAAACAATTAAAACCAAACATAAAGTGATGTCCTTGTGAATGGTTTGATGCGAAGATAAAAAAAAAAAAACAAAGACCATTTGAATTGCTATGGAAAACACCACTCATAACTGTTTCCATGGTATTCATACAAATATCCATAAAATAAATATATATATATTTTAAAATATATATATTTTTTTATTTAATTCTGTTGCGTTTTGAATTTCGAATTTTAATTGGAATTTTGATTGGAGAATTTCATTGTTTGAATTTTATTTTTTTTTTGTTTGCATTTTGCGTGACCAGAATCACCATTACTCGAAGTTTATTGAGTAAAATGCCAGAGTGGGAAATGAAATGTAAATCCAACACGAGTGTTGATGTTTTATTATAGGAGTATTTATATATTTATTTTTTTGTATTTTTATTTTTATTGGAATGTATGATTGAAAAAAAAATAATAATTTAAAAAATTGAAATAAGTTAGGTTCGATAGTGGTTATTCGTTTGATGAGAGGCTTACCAGTGATGGGGGGGGGGATTATATGAGGAAATATCCCTGTGAATATTTTCATGAGAAGATTTCATCTGTGGAAAGGTTGAATGGACTCATGTGGGCTGTTGTTTTTCAAAAAATGTTGTCATATTTGGCGGACGAAAGAAGTGCCTTATTCCAAGTTGTATTGTTTATTTAACTCTTTCAAATATTTTAAAGAAGTGATTAAAATAAATCTTAGGCTTTTGAAGGTATCAATTTTTGCCTATCGAATTGGAGATAAGTCTTTCGTGCCTAATTCTACGTTTCCAACAAGTACTGAACCGGAATTAAATCTGCCTTGAATCCCGAAATTTACCATATAAATTTTAAACTAAACAAAACTAGGTTTACATGTAAGAATTGGCTTGTTAACACTCTTAATAATAATAATAATTAATAATAATTTACCATACCTAGATATGTCGAAAGTGTTGTTGGTTGCTGAGAATTGAGAACGAGGAATCAAATTGACAACCAGATGTTGGACATTTGGTACGCAAATTCGAGAGCCAGAGAGCGGGTTGCGGGAAAACCCCCTATGTAAATCTCCTTTTTTCCGGTGGAAACGTGTAAAGATTAATTGTTAATGTTTTGGCTATAATCTCGGTTTGTCTTTTGGTGGAAATGTAGCAAAAACAATAAAAACAATATGACTCTGTCATTTGTTGCAGGGACTAAATCTAAATGATATGATTAGAAATAATTGACGCAGCCAGTGATGGACAGCGTTACCATATTCACCTTTGAATGAAGAGTAAAGAGTATAAACTGGCAAGGGGTTCCTCTGATATCCGCTGTTCGGAATTATTGTTAAATTGTAGGCCTCTTAAAATCGTGCCAAACGAATTTTAAATAGACAAAGAAGCTTTTCCTTATAATTGTGTCTTGTCATAAAATTCTGTAAAGTTTATAATACAAATTTCTATCGAAGTTTAAAAGTTTTTAAACTTCATTTGTTCTTCACGTTCGAACAATTCTTGAGATTGATGGTGAAATTGAAACCACTTTGAACCATTTAAATGTGTCTTCTTGCTAAGACTATATGTGTCTTCCCCTTAACTATATTTATAAAATTATTTCTAGGGGATAAATCTGAAGTACATTCCACGTATACTTACTCAGCAAAATTGTAGATCTAGCCTACCTCCAGCTGGATTTTCCAATCATGGATTTTTTAACATAAAAAGAAGCTGATGAGATGGGTCAACTCTTATCAGTAGCTGAGTTTATGTACTCATCGATCAAAAGAACTGATATTTTTACTCCAGATATGATGCGTATTCCATACATGATTCCCTCAAGTCGGACTACTCCGTCCATAGGTAATCTTCTTCTTCTATACTGCAGATTACAAATTGGTGAAGCGGTGGATGATAGTTTAGGTTAAAAATGTTAAAAATTCTTTTCGAAAACACTCTGACCGCACTGCTAACTTGTCAGATTTTCATACATCTGGTTCCAGAATCAATGACCACTTTAAGACTTTGTCGATGGCTTACAGCTGTGTATTACATTGTTTTGTCTGTGACGGGTTTCGACTGTTGTTGGCATGTAATCGGCAGCCTCATTAGATGTACGGAATTAAAAACAAGGGATCCAACTCTTATCTTTGTGGCACACCATCATTTTCTGTCTTTAGTGAACAGCTCCTGCCTGAATAGTGGACCTGGAAATACCATAATTATATAATATTTATTTTAAAACTGAATCGTTTAATATCCAAGTTCGATTGGTCCACTTGTGATCTAGAAATAAACCCAACTTGAAAAGCCCGACACACACTAAACAAAAATTAAGCAATTGTTCTAACTTGAAGGATGAATCAAATTGAATACTTAAATGGAACTATTCAATAATTTGTCACAATTTGTGTATCCTTCTCATCGTCAAGACAGCAACAACACTATCAAATTTAACTTCCCATTCCAAATCTCCGGGATTATTGTTTCCAGAAACAAAAAAAACGTCAACTTGTATTCACCCTCGTCGAAATGGTTTCAAGTTGGCATTCCTCCCTGCACCCGTTCTCTGTCATCCCTGCGCGCCCTTAGAATGTCACAAAGGATTCACGAAAATTATTATCCTAAACGATAATTACATTAATTAAATGTTGAAAAGTTGAGATTAGTTAGAGAGAACAGAGAGGACCGTTCCCAATTTTCCGGTGACATTCTGTCAGAAAGTATTAAACATAAAATTACCAATTAAAAAGGGAATTTCAAATTATATCTAATTTAAATAGATGGTGCCCGATCGATGACATCCTGTATCACATTACAAATGGCAAGAAAAGACAACAAACCAAAAAAAAAAAAAACACATACACACACTTTTTAAAAGAAAAGGGATAAGCACAGGATAATTGGGTTAGATATCTATTTCATTATAATTTTTTTTCAGTGTTTTTTGGGTCACTTTATGTCTTCTCTCTTTCTCTCTCTCTCTCTGTCTAACTTTGCGTTACTAGTCATCAAACTTGAAAGACGGAAAAGACGCATAAAGTTAGCTCCATCGGAAATGGAATTCATTTCGGTGAGGTTAATTATTAATCCACGACTGTATATCTGTATATTTATATGGGATAGCTTCACGTAATACCCCTTGGGGCGATATTATACTCCTACGCGGAGGAAATCCCCAGCCTCCACCCGCTTCTATTATGTGTACATTCACACATACGCTGAATATCCGCTTTCATAGGAAGCCACCACATCAGCCAACTCAGCGGGGTTTGAGCGAACACTAAGTAATTGATTACATCTCTTGGGAATAGATCCTATGTACGCGCGTATATATTTACTTATATTTACGTATTGTTGTGTTCTCGCAACTACACTTGGCTCCTTTGGGGATGGATCTGTGTATATATGTATGTGTATGCCATATTGTTTGCTTATAAAGAATTTCTTAACGCATAGATACTTTGTATCCATTTGTGGGCTATTGCAGGCTGGGGACTTTGATGGTCATTATATTGGCCAGCGCAAATCACCAGCCGCGCCGACAACTAACCCAGTATTGAAATCGCACATCCCTTTTGCTGCGCCCCGCACAATAAAATGCAATATATTCACTTTTATACACAACACACAACATTATGAGAGTGAAAAAAGGATGAATGGCCAAGCCATTATGTTGGCGTTCTTTTGTTGTTTAAAGAAGATCGTGGTGAGGCGTCTATGTTTAGTATTTTTTTTTTTCAACCCTTAAAAGGCGATGTGAATCGATTGTTGAATTAGGTCATCGTCTAGTAGAAGAAGTCTTATTTGTTTGGTTTTTTTGTATCTATATATGGAATGAGCAAAGAAAATGGAAAAACGAAACAGAATAAAAAGCAATAAAACGTGCGGTTGATGAAACCTGAGTGGGGGGCGAAAGGTGTTGCAAGCCAAGTCGTATAAACGAATTCTAATTCCATTAGGCGAACGGCAAAAGTCAGAAGTCTTACGGGTCTGCTTTGATGAGTAAATTTTAATTAGCAACTGACTTTAATTACGCCACAGCCAAAAAGGGTGGTAGTGCGAAAGAAGTCAAACAACGAAGATGGCAATAAACAGACAGCCCACGGGGCAAGCAACTCTATTTTTTTTCCACCCCCTTTCTCTTACTATTTATTCAAAATAAAGAAGAAATGGCGGTCGAAAGGTTTTAGTACCTTTGTCACTAATGGCTATTAACATTGGATAAATATAAATTTAGAGATATGAGTGTGCTTGGAAGGTGGACAATTTTTTTTACTCTGCGAAGGGGTGAAGTGGAAGGTATGATGACGGGAGTCTTTGATGTTCAAAAATGCAAATGTCTCTGGACAAAATAATAACGTATGCATAGCAAACTTTGGTTTCCGTTGAGCGAGGAAAAAATATGTAAACAGACGAGTTCTTCATTCAGTGTATTATAGACAAACCGTAACGGTCTTAAAACCTTGCTTCGGAAAGGTTAAACAAATAAATTATTAGGCGTAAACGTCTCATTTAAGACCTAAAGCCCATCTTCTCTAACCTTCGTATGTGCGAAGGGTATATTGAAGTGCCTTTGATATTTTAATCTATTGATTTTCCGAATAAAGAAAGCTAGTAAGCTGCTCTGACACACTAAGTTTCTGTCACTTTCTTGTTATACACACCTAGATTTCTACGAGACTTAACCTGAAACCATTACGGCATCATGTTGTTGGCTATGCCATTTCGAATTTAACAAAAGTTAAACAATTTATTTTGATATACTCGGCAATAAGCCGAGAAGAAAAGTGCGTATGGATTAGATGTGTATGTGGCAATCCACTGATGAACCCAACCACCACATCTGGGTGAAACGCCTTTGGAACTATAGTTGGCAAAAATCATGTATTGAACAATTTATAGTTTTGACTTAGAAGTTACCAATCATCGAGGAGCTGTTAACTCCAACGACATTCAATAAATTCCTGTGCAATGGAAATACCTATGGTTTAATACAGGTTGCAAATGGATGAAGCTCACAATCTCAAGGACGGACGAACGTACGAAATGGCCACCACAGTGCTTTCTTGTGAAAACACCCAAACATTTCAAATGGGAACGCCTTATGGTGGAAATATCTGAGGCTGAGAGAATCAGGCACCCTCGTGATGTCTTGATCACTTAATCTCGCTTCGCTATCTTCTGATTTCTCAATTTAGATTCCAGTCAAGAAGACTAAAAGAAGCCGAAAAATTTATATACCTAAACAGATATTTCACAACTTTAGACTTCCGTCCCCTGTACTCTTTCAATTATTCAAATAAGTCTTTTGCCAAGACTTCCCTTGTAAATAGCCAGAAGTCACGGTGGTACGAATCGATAAGTGTGATGCAGAAAGGTTTCAGACGTCCACGAAGTACCTATACTATCCCGCCTATAGCTGGTTTTCCAAAGACATTTATTTTAATTTAAATCCCACAATGTTTGCCTTGTCTATCAGCTGTAGAACTTTAGCCTTAGAGACTTCAATGATACTGTTTACAAATGAGTCCCATATAGCTTAAGGTAACTTAAGTAATTTGCCGTCTGAAGGAACGCGGTCTGTTTTCTCCCGCAACAAATCCAATTCCTGAAGCAATCTGTAGCCTCACGCCTATCTATTATCAGATGAAGATCATTAGTAGTTTGTTAGTCAGGCTTTTTCCGAATGAGTCTACAGAAAGCTCTTCATGACTAACGCTTTGATCGCTGTTTTTGACCCTAATATGCATTCATGTTCTTTGGATTTATGCTCCTTTCGGGAGACTTTGCTTAGTCGTAAAGTTTCATGGTTCCTTTTTTGTCGCCAAAAGCTCTATAAGAAACCCAATTTTATAACACTGAAAGCTGTATTAACTATATATGGACGGACTATACTTCTACCACTATGGAGGAGTCGTTTTTTTTCTCAAGACTGTAAGGAATACCATCTGGAGTGTTCAATATCCATTGCCAAACTAAAAAAAAATTCCAAAAAATGCTTTCTATAGATTTTATATCATATTGGAGGATCATTTGTGGCTGGTAGAAGGGATTATCTGTTATCTGAGAAAGTCTCTTCCTTCAATGCATCTTCCTTACTAAGATTGCTGTATTAGAAACTTATCGTCTCTTTTTAATACAAAGTCTATTTTACGAAATGGAAGACTTGTTGTTTCTAACCCTTTTTGCCAGTATTTTTTCGTCTTTGGCTAAATTATTTGCTGCAGCATTTTCACGTGTGCACCTTCCATCACCCATTGTCCGCTGTAGCTGGTGTCTTTTTTAGGGGAGAGTTAACAATGCAATTTTCCTCAGCCTAGGCTTGGTGCCCAAGAAAGAATGCCAACATTTATTTAACTCCTTCAACATGCAACTACATCATTTAAGCTTGATTGGAATTGTCACTTGCTTAACCTCCTTTACATCCTTCCAATCCTTCAAAACTGTTTTCCGATATTTTTAGTACAAATCAATTTATTTATTTTTTATATTTTTCTCCTCAAAGATTAAAGTGCACCCATCAGCATCTGGTTATACCTCTACCCCTAATATTTAATTCCATCTTAGCCTCACCCTATAAAATATAAACCGAATTTGCTGACTCATAGAAAATTATTACGAAAAATTTTATGACATGGAAAATCCTTTTCGAAAAATGTTCCCGATAATGCGTTTTCCACACTCAACATAATCATCAGAAGCTTTCACCCATGTTGGCTTCCGTTAATGTATTCCTAATATCACATGGCTATGGCTGACGCTGCTTAAGATTTTCGACCATAAACCCGGTTGAGAATCGTTAAAGTATTCCTCCGTAGTAGCGCATGTACTCACATGTATGCCGCGGCGGTACACCTACATACCTACATCTACATGAAACAATTTTCATATATTTTTTTTATTGTTTATTCATCGTAAAAGTATTCACGTTAATATTCCCCACAGACGCGGCTTCATGCAGGACCTTTGAAAAAGCTATATAATTATTATCTATGCCTTAACTTCAATAAATTGTAAAACAATAAAATTGCAAAGGATAGTCATAGTCCCTTCAAAAAAAAAAAAAAAACATGCATCGATAGCGTACATATGTCCTCCGTCGTTCTGGGCGTCATCCCCTTATCCTATAATACAAGTTTTTTTATAATGTTGCAAAGTGTTATAACAATTTTGTTAATATCCTGAGAGCTCTCCGGTGTCGTTTTGAATTATGCCTTTCGGTTGGGCATAACACCCTTCTCAGTTGGATAGATAGATAGATACCCATCAGCAAAGCGCCATACATGCGGACATAGGAAGTAGTAATTTGATTAAGCGAAAGTTTCTACACATTATCCTTGCCATATAATGTATATGTATATATGTATGTATCTACTGTGCATTTACACCCCGCCATGTGTGCCTGTTTCTGTGTATCCACAATGTTGGGTGTTGTTAATTATTTGATGGATTTTAAATTGAAACTTCACAAAAATGTTTTTTGGCTCTCTGGCTGTATAAGTGTATCTCTATGTGTAGCATAATTATACGCGTGTATGGCAGTTGATGAAATATTTAAATTAAGATAAATCACTGTAAAATAATGTTCTAGTAGAATTGAGCCAGCGGCGGCAGCAGCAGCTGGGGACTGTTTACCGCGAACAATTTACTAAATTACTCCATTGGTACTGAGCGTGAATGTGATCAGGGATGACGATGATGATGATGATGATGAGTTGGCGGGATGTAGCAATTCACTCGTACAGATGAATGTAAACATATGCTGGAGTGAATTATTGCGGAATTCGTCGAGTTTTCCAAATTTAATTAATACCTTCTAAGAGTGAGAAAGTTGAGGTAGCAATTTTTTTTTTCAAAATTTAATGTTTACTTCAGCTCTTAAATAGTTGTAGGTAGGTGGAATTTTTCTTTAACAAAAACAAAATTGAAGCAAATGACTCACTTAAAAGATGACTAAATTGTGACCACACCACTCACAGCACACTGGCGGGGTGTCAAATAAACATTTAATTAAATGACAAAATATAGCCATTACTATTATTATCGAACAACGTGCGGCTATATAAGCACCCTTCGAGGAAGAATCTTAATTTTGCCCAATCAATTTTTATTGCCAAAACTTTCATTGGCATTTTTTCGTGAAAAACAAAACCATTCAGGGACATTATCGTCTTTCATCCATTTAGTGTGCATTATTTGTGGGTGTAATTTGGGGAAATTTTTTCCTTTTTTTTCGTTTGCTAAAGCTAATTGGCGGGAGAGGTATTTGTTAAAGGCACCCCCTTATTTGAGGAGCAAATACTTGTACAAACGAATATTGAAGGAAGAAGTATTCATGTTGGCCAGGAGATTGCGAAAGTTTTGGTCATAAAATTAAGGACGCGCTAAATTGGGTGGATTTTGTTCAGAGTGCTCTTTGAGAATACTTTTTTAAGTCTTACTCGGTCGTAGGAAACTAAACCTCAAACATAACTTTGGGTGCGATATATTTTGCCAGCCATATTAGGAAGATTTCACTTAATAACTTTAGGGAAGGTTTCTTACTCTGAAAATATAAAGAAAATAAAAAATCAGATCGAAATCTATATAAGTCTGACTCTTTTAAAAATTATTGAGTTTAACAATTTTTATAAAGGGTTGAGGCAAAGTCTTTATACATCGATTTTGAATGTAAATAGGCTAAGTAGTACATGTAAGCACTCAGGAAAGGATATTCTTAAACTATACATACTTGCCACCTTAACAGGCTACAGTACAATGCTTTATAATCTAGACCAAGTTCTTAACAGTTTACTGATCCTTAAATCAAAATGTGTTTTGCTTGAAGGTAATCAGCATGCTGTGAAATCTTGCCGGCTGGATTTTCAAATGCAACAGCTGATTTGGGCTTTTTTGTCCTTATCTGCACTTTCTACTGTAATCTTTGCATCGGCCAACACCTGATAGGGTAAAGTTTCTGCTTTGATACGTTTGCCTGGTGTCAGTGTTTGCAGAGAAATATTCATGTCAGTGAGTCTCGAAACCCTGACGTTTATGAATGTGATTTGGGGCTTCCTTTCCTTAATTTGTCAATCGGCGTACTTTAAGAACATATAAATGGTCATTCGTCAAGGAATGTGATCGCCGTGCTATTTTTTCGATGGAAAACTAGAATTTGTGTCCAGAAATGATTGTGTAACAAAGTCTTGTATTTAGACTTGTATTTATAAGCTGGAGGCAGAAAGATAATTTCGGCTGGAAACGGTCCATTTGATATATTTGACTTTTCGGACTACTTTAACATCTTGCTTCAACTCAATGAGTTCCTTGTCGTAACTTAAAATCCATTAAAACTCTTCACACACAGTGTGTTCTTCGAAGAAACTTTCTCTCAAAAGGCATCAATAAGCCCCATAGAGCAGGACTGGATGCTGTAGATCATAGATTTCGTCCTTCATATCGTAAGTTTGCAACCTGCAAGTATATTTTTCCTATCTATGATCTTAGCATGCAATTAGTTTTCTCCTTATTAATTTCAAAGCAAACTGGTTTCACCTATTATTCATGACATGATGCATGCAGCCGATGATGCCATAATCGCCTTAGGGTTAGTTGTTAAGTGCGTTGGACAAATAAGCGAGAGGTCGCTGGTTCAAATCCCGACCTATACCACCTGAAAGTTTTAATTCGCCGTCCCACCTCTTGCGAATGTCTGACAAACATCCAATGTTAAAAACTGTCATGAGAAGCTTAAGGAAAATTAATTGTCGGCATCGGCACTAAACTGTAGGTCCCTTCCGTTCGTTCCATTCGTGTCAAAAAATATATTTTCGCACACACAGTGGTTGGAGAAACTAGGCTACCAGCAGAAATTCTTATTTTTTTTTTCCAACGTCATCATGACTATTTTTCGACAAACGGAAGCTTTATAGAAGCTCTATGGAAGCCTTGGCTTATGAAACTTCAACATTTATGCCTTAAGAAAATTAAAATATCAGTTACAGTGCCTTCCATGTTGACATCTGCCCTGCACACTTTTTGGTAAAAAACGAAACTCGACTTATGAAGCTTTCATCAGTGTTAACATTGGGTCTTCGGGCGGAAGTCATTCTGAAACGTGTCGATAATCTGATAAACGTGATAATCTTCGTTGTAACCTGTCGTTAAACTGAAAGCTTTATCCGAAATGTATAGCCATAATTAGATTGACCACGTTTTTGACACGACATGCACTGAATAAACGTAAATTACCCCAAAAATAGTTTCATAAAAAGAAAACGAACCCCTCCCTGTCATAAACGTGCATCATCACATATTGCTCAAATTACAAACGCACGCAAATAGCTCGTAATTTCTTCTTCACTAGATAAATGCCAACTGCAATCGAGTGAAGAATTCATCAAAGAAGGCAACCTAAAACTGTGTTTGCAGAAACACGTGCGACATAGACCTTATTCGGAGTTCTTCACACCCCACACCCGGCATCATCCATCCATATTTACTCGATTCCATTCGAAGGATAGAAATTAAAATGGTTTTCTTCCTTTCTGCCACAGAGAGAGAGAAAAGTGTGATGTGGCAGAGGGTGGCTTAAATGCTTCCCAACCATACAGATAGATGCCCTTCCAAGGAATGAATAGAAAGCCTTTGCGTGCGCTTCTCTGCGCCTCAAGTTGTATTGTGGTGGATTTTAATTTAATTTTTGTGGTTTATGCGCTCAGAAATTAATTGAACTTGTTGGGTTCTTGATTTTGTTGGAATCCCTTCTTCATCTCTTCAAAAACAGGATTTTCAAAAGACTGCTGCTGTAGTGTGCGTGTGTATGTATGTCTGGGTTCATGTCAAGGCATTTGCGATTCAACCGGCATTTCGTTGTAAAATCGTAAATCGTCTCCTCTGGTTCCGGATTCCGGATTCCTGCTCTGACTGGCTCTGTTGTGATCTTCTTTGTGTCTGTCTGTGTTGATTAATTTTCTTTGTGCTATTACTTAAGCTTCTATTCTACCAATACACTCAGTTGAAGGTAGAAGGTACCCAGGTATCGTAAGTAGGCTTTGTTGGAGCAAGTAAACAACAAAAAAAACCCGCCTTCAGAAGGTTTTCCCTTTTTATTTCTTTGTTTAGCGAAGGGAAGACTGGGGAAGAAAGAACAGGAGCCTTATTGATTTGAGGCTTAAAAGTAATGCTTTCGGGGTCTTTAATTAAGAGATTCCTTTCGAAAGGATTTCAAAGGTTCAACGTATGAATTTGAAAGGCCTTCGGATTTTTTTTTTTTTTTTTTTTTTGTTGCTTGTCGTCTTCTGCCTCTCTATTCCAAGTTCAATTGGAATTTTAAATTGAACAAAGGAACAGAGAGAACAAAAATGCTCCTTGCTACTCACTGTGCTGCGGTATATTTATAATTCACTGGGTTTCCTCCTGTAAATCTCTTTCTCTCATGTCGCAATTTTGAGAGTATGAATCGCACACACACTTTGAGGGGTTTGTCAGCCAATTTTCTTCCGCTTTATACTTTGGTTGTTTTTTTTTTTTTTTTTTTGTGAATTGTTTATGTCCTCTAAAAGGCTCTTTCAACTAATGTTCATAAATTTTATATCAGAATATAAGAGACTGAAACCTAAAAAAAAAAAAAAAAACACAGAAAGGAAGAAAGAAATGTGGAGCCCTTATCAAGTTCTTGTTGGTGGTTGTTTCGTTTTTTATTCCTTGCGTTAGAGAACACCCTCTACTTAGTTTTATGAAATAAGTAAACAGTGTGATTTCATCCCCTTGAAGGAGAAATTATTTAAAAGTAAGTAGCAAATGGAAATCTACTAGTTGGGCGAAGTTAAAAACGTGGCTTTAAGTAAATAGATTTTGGGGGCAAAGAAAAAAAGAAGACAAAAAGTAATAACATACGGCACACTGTCGGAATACTAATTTGAATTATATTCAACTATAAATGAAACAACTTTTGCTAAAGGCCTTTAGAGAGAATGAAGTCATCTTTGTTTTGAAGTGGAGTACGCGAAACACAGTATGGAAGTTAACACAACATTTTTTGTTAAATGTACCAAAGGCGATGGGGAATAAAACGTGGTTTGGCAAATATTTGTCGGGAAAAGTTTAGTGAAAATTTTAAAAATAATGTCTTACGTTCTAAAGGGATGGTAATCAATTTTATCAAACTTGGAATTTGTAAAATCCTTGACTTATCTCTCTGGGTGATTAGTAGGTTGAAATAAAAAATACTTATTTGTCACAGTTTAACGATGACCAGAGAAACAGGGGTCCTGGCTGCGTTACTCGATACAACGGGGTGTCGGGGAATGAAATGACTGATAAACTTGCAAGGATTGCATCGTTTCTAGGACCTTACAAGTAGATGTCACAGTAAAATTCCCACCCTGTTATATAAGACAGGCTAACAGGACGATACCTTAGATGCTTGAAGAAGCAAAAAATGGGGCTTAATAGTTTTAAGATCACTCAAAAAGAAAATTACTGTTTTAAGAACTTACCGAACTTGTTATATCTCTAATTGTTTTTTTTAACCAAAGCATTACGTGCAACTGTTGTTTTCATTAACGCACAGTAAAAAAATATGTATTTGCATCGTGTGTGTAATTTCCAGGTATTTTAGTTCTCCTCGTTATATATGTATCTGTGAGTTATTTTATCGAAAGTGTATACGCTGCCTTCAATGTTCATATTTCGTCGTAGAGCGCATACTATTCAATAAAAACTTTCTCAGTTATTTACCGATTTTTGTTTGAGAAAAAAGGTGAAAATTCTCAAGAACGCATGCTAAGATTTAATTAAATTAGAACAATAAAACGAAAAAAAAGTCCAGTGGCTGAAGTTGTAGTGGAAATGTCAAATGAAGGACTCAAGACCATCAAAAAAATATATACATAAATAGCGCTGAAAACTTAGAATTGCCTTTAAATATTGCAATGGATGACGTGACGACTTTTAACTGGGCTCCACTGGTCTCTGCCTACCTTGAGATGTCTTTAGCTATTCCTATTGAAAACTTACAATATTTTCCTTGACAATCCAATAGTTTCCTTTGAAATTCTTTTTGATACAAAAATTATTCCCTCGTAGTAAAAATAAAAGCACAGTCTAAAAACATAGGTCTCCAAATTTATTCCATATGTGTTCCCATTTAATTATTAGCTAACAATTAATAAACAAATAAATAATAGCTTTCTACCCTTAAATGAAATTCGATAACGGGCTCCCGACCCGCGAAGAGTCCCTACCTGAGACAATGCGGCGCTCCATCCTCTACAATCTGGCATCCGCGATGGCTTAGTTTTTGAAAAAGAGGTTCGGTTTTTCTTGTCGTCTCGACGCATTAGACATTAAACCCCAAAAAAAATCGGTTACGTCTATTTCAACTCCTATGTTTTCTACGAGCTGAGCAATAGTTTTTTTTTTTTAACACTATCAGATCTGTGTCGTGGAGTGCTTATTACAAGCATCTGTCACGAGCAGAAATTTGCCAGCACAAAAGTGCACCACAGGCTCATCATTTAGTGCTGGTGTTAGTAAATACGTACACAGAGCAAACATATATTAAAACACAAACACAAAAGATATAAAAATTATCTAACACTAGGACACTAGAATATGATTACGCAAACACATTTTCAGTTTAAATTTACTGACAAGCAAATCAATCACATGATTGTTTAAATTATAAATTCTACTCATTCGAGTAATTGGCTCATTCCTGCCATAATGGGTCCTATAATAACGACTTATTAAAAGATCAACACTACGTAAATTGTGAGCACCACCACGGAAGTTGAATGCAATGGAGGACAACAGATCAGGAGCATCTATATTACCAGCTATAAGTTGCTGTAGGAAAACTATATCATTATTCAGTCTACGTTGAGATAGGGGTAACATTTGAAGAAGTTTGATACGTTGACCGTAGGGGGGAAGGTTGTATGGATCATCCCATGGGAGACCTCTAAAGGCAAAACGAATAAAGTTACGTTGAATACCTTCAATTCGAATTGAGTGAATACTGTAGTACGGAGTCCAAACTTGTGAAGCATATTCTAGATGCGGACGGACGAAACAATTGTACAAAGATTGAGTAACATAGGGGTCGTCAAATTCTTTAGACCACCTCTTAATAAAGCCCAGCATGGAGTTTGATTTATTAACAATAAAATTAATGTGACCAATAAAGTTAAGTTTGGGGTCAAAGACAACTCCGAGATCTTTAAAACTATCAACATGACAAAGCATATGATCGGATAAAGAATAATGAAAAATAGAGGGAATACGTTTTCTTGAAAAAGTCATATGCTGACATTTAGATGGGTTCAAAGTTAACCCATTTTTAACACACCAAGTGGCAAAACTATCTATGTCCGCTTGGAGAAGATTTCTGTCATTCTGATTGTTAACAGATTTAAATATTTTCATATCATCTGCGTATATTAAAATATTGCTGGATTTTATGCAGGCTTTAACATCATTTATAGCAAGTATGAACGAAATAGAGCCTAAGTGACTTTACTGAGGAACACCAGACCGAGCAGAAAAAGATTCAGAAAACGAACCTCTAAATTTGCACGATAATCCCTACCCATAAGGTATGAATTAATCCATTTTTTAGAAGTAATAATTCACTAGATTTTCCAATGACCTTGCTGTCAACTATCTCAACAGGCTTTTCTGTCCAATCTGTGTTAAAATAAATGCTTGTGTTAAAATAAATGACAGGTCAGCGTCTGATCCAGTTTTGAAATCTGTTAGGCCTGAATAGTAGATTAAAACAGTCACAGACGATTTTTAAAGTGACTTCAAGAGCGCTACCAGCAAGTAGTAGTTTCGATTCTCCTTTGGCACACCCCGCGTAGAGGGAAGGATAAGTAGTTTACGCGGTTATGGTAATACAACCATCAAGTTTCGAAGACATCATCAGCGGCCTCTGCTGTTGGTTGGTGAGTCAGTCATTGAGGAAAACCTCATTCATCGATATAGAACCGTTCAATAAGCATGTTCATTGTATTGAAACTTAAAAAACTTGAAGCCTTAAATAATTTTGAATCATTTCTCCCAAATGCAGGAATGTTCAATAGTTTTTCCAGAGTAAGAGTGTATCTTTAATTTTTCCCAGTTACCGAGGGTTTAAGAAACTCCCTTCTTTAATGTACTCTGACCCCCAAACTTCACATGGGGCTTTATTTTAAAAAGAAACTTTCTACTTTTGAGATATTCCGTTTTTAAGCCACTTTAAGCCACCCTCAAAAAAAATGTTCACTTTATTTTATGAACCTAATAGCAATAGACAAAAAATGACACCTGTAAAATCGAAATAATAAATATCACTTCGATTCATCACGGGTGCAGCGAAAGGTGTTTTACTATTTGGGTAAATACATTTCTTTCTTTTATTTGACGTGGTTATCATCATGATTATAGCGATCATAATCCTACAACTGCTCGAACAATCTTTTTTGTAAGAAGATTGGGTTGGTCACTTTTCGTAGGCCACTCTTTGTTTCAATAAACAAATAAGAATTTTGAAGAACTGTCAAAGTCTTTAGCATTCATTTGTTAAACCCTTGCCTGAGCATATTTTGCAAAAAAGTTGAATAAGTTTAGCCTTCAATCCGTACCCCTATTGTTCTCCAAAACATCACATGCAGTTAAAAGATTTTCAAAAGCTTTCATCAAGCACAAGTTACAGCAACATCATCACAGGTGATGCGAGAGCAAAGACAAACGAAACAACAGCAAAATAGGGAAAAAAAACCTTCATCACCACTCCTCCTCAATTCTTAATTGGCTCCCAAAATGGTATCCACGTCAACACCAAAACAATCTCAAGGCAACTAAAGTAATTTCCTTAAAAACGAAACATTCCAATTCCAAACACAAAACAAAAAAATAAAAACTTCAAAAGACCCCCGCACGCCATGTTCCCAGGACTATTCCGAACCCGTAAATTGGTTACTCTGTCGCAAAATGTTTCGATAATTACTTTGGTCCTTATTTGTGGAGACAATTTTACGCATGGTGAAATGTTTTTCCATTGCCAAGGCCCCTCGCTCTCCAAACGAAGCCACGCCGCGCCGTATGGTGTGTTTTGTTTTACAGACCTAATTTAAATATTATTTTAGTATAATTTTTATTTTTATTTCTCGTCTTCTCCGTCGTCGTCTTGTGTTATTACTTTATTTTATTTGTGTTTTTTTTTTTTTCTTTATTTTGTTGTGTCCTTTTTAGCATGTCTAATGAGTTCCTTTGAAGTTTTTCATTTTCCTCTTTGGTGTTTGTGTATAATTTTTGTATGTAGGTGGGATACAGAGATACTGTATTTTTAACTATCCGTGTGGAATATCAAAATTGTTCATCAATATGGTGTGTTTGCGCAGGATAATGAGAAATGTGTTACTGTGTTGTGTTGCGTTGTGTTAGTCTTAAAAGGAATTTAATGTAATTTAATATAATAATGAGACAAACACAAAAAGCTGGAACCAGAGGGTGGTATTAAGTATTTACGAGCGTTTTCAATATCTCAAAAGCGTTTGCTGATACGTTTGATGTTGTATTTGTTTCATTAAAGTCAGGGACGGAGTGAAATTAATAGGCATTCCTTAAAGTCTGTCTGATTGAATGGTTGTCGTTTCCATAACGATAAATCTTTTAGTATTTTCATGTTAAGGACATCGACCTGTATTTCATGTCTCAAGAACTCACAAAATGCCATAACAATAGCAACATCAAAACAAACTACTTACGGGGTGCATCCTTTCATCAGCATTATAATTTGTTATCCTTAAAATATCAAAATGACGTTTTTATATAGCAAAACAGTAATTAAAATTTCATAGCAGGAACTTTGATTCCGTAATACGGCACCCACCACATCCACTGTTGCTAGCTAGCCCCCTATTATGTCAAGTACTAGAGTGTGTTGAATACGAGCGGAGATTGAAATTCAAAAGCAAAGACGAACAGCCGAACAACGAGTGAGGGAATCCTAACTTAAATCATAAAAAAACAAAAATAGAAAACGAAACCTGTGGAAGGTTGACTTGACTAAACTACACAGCTACACACAATTCATAATAAACTTGGGGTTGTTCGGAGGTTAAGTAGATTGCAAAAGATGGGATTTCACGTAAATAACCTAACCAGACCTCGCCTTCTCGCTACTTCATACACTCTCTCACACAGCTAGAGATACCTGAAGTCATTACAAGTGATTTCGCTTAACATGTGTAGTTTCATACATCACTTGAACCTGTGAGGTTTTCATCTCTACTATAGAAGAGGAAGTCATCTTCCCAACTGCAACAGCATAATAATATACTCTATCTCTTTGGGGGCTAGCATTTTAAGTGCTAGTGCACACACACAGGAGGAGACGACGACGACGACGACGACGACGACGAATCATCCTTTGTTCGACACTTAACTGCAAAAGGAAATTGAACTTCGGTTGTAGTTGTAGTTGTTTTTGTTGTTGTTCTTGTCGTTGCTTCTGCTGCTGTTGTAGTCCGCCTGCGAATGCTTCATAAAGGTGAACAGATTCTTGTTCTAATGAAAAAGCCAAAAGGATTTTAAGCTCATAGAGGGTTTACTATAAAAGACTTAGATGGCTGGCAGTAGAGCTGGAAGAGAACACATAACCTCAACGGTAGAGCGATTTCGAAATAAATCTCTACAGGATGAGTATCCATCCTCTTGTCTGTGTGTATGGTGGATTGCATCCTGTAACGTGAGCGTATGAGCTTTGTATATGCCTTGTTAGACGAACTAATCATACACCTTGTTCGTTGTGGGAAAAGGCTTCTTTGGTGTTTGTTTTTTCTGGTACAAGACTATTGACACGGCAATAGCGCTACGAATTTGTTAGCCGCGTGCTGGTGTTCTTACAAGAAATCAGGTATGGAATTGGGTTGAAAGGAAATGGGCGCTTGGTGGTTGAATAACTCTTCAGCGGCATCTGATGGAATGGGAATGCAAGAAGATCTTAAAAAGGCCATATTTCGTCCTGGTCATAGCAAGTCCTCTTCTTCTTCTTTATGTGGCGCTATAATTCGGGGTGGACCAGGGCCTCAATCAACAATCGTCTCTAGCCATCTCGATCTTCAGCTAGCTGCGTCCAGTTTCGCGCGCTAGGTTGGTTGAGGTCTCTTTTAACGTGCATGCGCCACCTGAATCGTGGTCTTCTTCTACTGCGCCGTTCCTCGAGGGTGGACTCGATCTTCCATTTCATTCTATCCATTTGCTCAGGCCGATTCCCCTTTGCAGCCACAACAGTTCGTTGCTTGTATCTGATTCAGATGGGTCCAAAAATTACCCGACCAATTTCTTCTAAAAGCAGCCATGTTCAACCATATCCACTTTGGTCAATGTGTCTTGGCCATTGGGCCATAGTGCAGGACTGGGATAATTAAGTTTCTATGATGGGTCGTTGTTTGAGGGAGGTCTTTTTCTCCTAAAGGATGCGGTTAGTGAGCGTTATTCTTCATTTGATCTAAGCGCGGTTTCGTTACCTAAGTTAACAGCGGTACTAAGGTAGTCAATGTGCTTAACTACCTCGAAGCCTCTTGCTCATGGTCTTGTCCTCATTGACCGTTTACCCCATCTACGCCGCTTCTGTCTCAATACCGAAAGCGCGATTGACATCACACTGCATATTTCCAATTATGTCAATATCGTCCGCACATACGAGTAGTTGTACGGGTTTTTGAAAGACGCTTGAGTTTTGCACTTCTCTTTTAAGAATAATCTTAAAGAAGTCCCATAACAGCGCATCGTCTGATCCTGAATCCTTTTTTTGACATCAAAGGCTAGTAAAAGTGAGAGCATCTCACGCCATTACGGAAGGCGTTGGTTGACCAGTCTTTGATCATACCTGCCCACGCTTTCTTGTTATATCTCTGGTATTTTTTAGTTTAAGTCTTTAATGCCGTCCAAGTTCGTCAATTCGCGTTTTATGACCGCCTGGTTGTAATAGATCTGGGAATCTAATTCTCATTGTAAGCTCGCGCAAGTAAGCGCTTGGTCAACATATTCAACCTATGCCAAAACTCTTCTTTGTGACATAGTCACCTCTCTAAAGTGCTGACCAACAAATTACATTTTATGTATATTTTCTTTCTCACTAAAAACTGCATGCAAATAATTTAGAAAGTCAAAAACGATACTTTCTTCAAACTCCTTAAAATTTGTGAATCGAAAATTTGAAACAAATGCACACAAATTCGTTATAAGCATTTGCATCGTTGTCGTATGTGTAAAATGAAAAAAAATTCAAAAAATCAAAAAAAAAAAACATTAATTAAAATAATAAAACAAATTAATTGATGTTGTTTACTATGGTGCTGTTGTCGATGTTGTTTGTATACAAAAAAAAAGTTTTTAAACAGAAATATATATTTATTCTAAATGTGCTAGTTGAATAAAAATTAATAACTAAATTTAACAACAAATTGGCAAAAATCAAAAATCAAAAATGAACTACAAAAATTGGCAAAAATTTCTGTGTAGTGATTCAATGTTACCATCTGTATTTTATTCTATGAGAAAAAAAAACCAAAAAACAAATAGAATAGAATATAAGACAAAAAAAAAATTTAAATATATATTTGGAAAATATTTTTCGGATTGTTTGTTATATCTAATATAATTTTTTTTTTTATTGTGGAAAATAGTTCTTTTAAATGTCTTTTTGAACAATTTTTGTTGTTTAACATTTTATAAATAAAAAAAAAAAATTAAAAATAAAAAAAAAATTCCAAACAAAAAAACAAAACAATTATATCTTTACATATAAATAAAAATCCATTACAGAAATTCAATTAACCATGAGGTCGTTGATGATGAAGTATCGCCATCTCGAGACTTCCATGGAGATCTGAGTGAATGGAATGGAACAGAGTATATACGCCAATTAAATTTAAATAAGCAAACCAAAAACCAAAAGAATACAAAATCAATTATTCGAAAAAAAAAAAAAAAAACATTTAATCAAAATATAAATTAAAGATAAACGTCCATCAAAATCGATAGAGTACCATAGTATCCAGCTAATGATTTCATGTACATCTAAAACTAGATGCACAAAACAACAACAGCAACAAAATTACACAAGTTCAACAAACTGCGATAATTACAAATTTTGTTCTGTTCTTTTAAAAATTTAACACAAAAAATCTACTACCACCCACACAAAAGCAATTAAAGTGGATTACGCTCATTTAAGGATACACGAAGATTATCATCGTCAAACAACAACGGAGATCTACATCGACCTGACTACCGAACGAACCAAAAAAACAAAAAACAAAAAAACCTTGAATCCAAAGTGAACCAAAAAAAATATATATATACCGTCGTAATCGACTAAATAAAAACCAGCCAACAACAGCAAGAATGCACATACAATAGCAAACAATACAAAAGGACAAAAGAAAGAATATACAATTTTTTTTATTTATTTTGTTTTTGTTTGCTTCTTCGACGACGCGCGTCTATTAAGTTCTCACACCTTTGTATCCTGTTTGTGCCTGACGTAAGATGAGCTAAAATTAAAATATAGAATAAATTATTGTAAAAAAATATTTATATATAGATATAAATACAAAAATATTATATACACACACATGCATATAATGTAGATAAAAAAAAAATAAATACCCAAACAAATTTGACAACTTAACAAAAAAAAAAAAAAAACAAAAAAAGCCGAAATCAAAATTATAGCAAACTTATAAAATATATCATTAATTTTATACAGAAACAAGCAAACGAATTACAACAAATTCCTCGACAGTGTGTGTGTAAATGTGCTGGTAGCTATATCAATCAAAAACCAAAAACCAAAAAAATAAACATAACTTCGACCAAAAAAAAAACAAGTACACAAAACCAATCACAGGACTCAAGCATGGATACACATGGCCGCCGTGGAATATAACGCTAATTTAAATATTAATCTATAAAAAACAATATCCGGATTCAATTGCAAAAAAAAAAAAAAAAAATTCACAATACAGGGAGAAACAAAACACATTTTTTATTATAGCAAATTATTTTCTTCGTCTATAAATTAATATTTAAAACGTTACAATTAAGAATCCAAACCAAAAGGAGCGCGGTATCCAAAGTTTCTAAGTAAGAATCTAAAACAAAACAAAAAATGTAGTTGAAACTGTGGAAATGTGTTTTTTGTGTTTTTGTTTTTTTCCTATAATTGTTGTATAATTTGTTTATATATATTTTTATTTTTTTTCAATGCAAAATGGCAGGGTTACTATGTGATATCTATATTGAATTGGATTGGATATGATATGACTAAATTTTACAAATCTTAAAAAACAAACAAATTTGTAAAAAAATTAAAAGGATATCACATCCCTGAAGCTGTTTAGTTATGGTAAAAACAAAAAAAAAATACCAAAACCTTCCAGTGTCTTCATGTTGTGACGAGTGTCGTAAATGGAAATTTTATTTTAATTATTTTTTGTTAAAGAATAAATTTTTAAGTGTAATAAGTTCGAACAAAAAAAAAATAAGAAATACAAAACAATTGGCTTAAATATAAAGAATTTTTTATTAAAACTAATAAAAGAATTTTTTTTTCTCCGATATGAAGCGTTTTTTTTTTCTTGAATTGGAATGTTGTATTGTGGTTGATGTTGTGACATTTTTTTTATTTATGTTTCAAAATTGTCAATTGGTGTACTTTTCTTTTCAATGTATTTTGACAATTGGCATTCGTTGGTGTGTATTTAGTTTGACATTTCAAAACAAATTTATGCAGTGAAAACTTGTCAATATCGCGTGCATTGGCAACGTTTTTATGGTAAGTTAAAGTACGGAAAAGATACAGGCTAACGAAAGATAGAGGTCGCTTAAAAAAATATTTTAATTTGAAACTTTTTTGAAAATATACAAGAGTGTCAAAGCGATGTCGAAGGGTAGAAGACCGATGAGGGAAACCAGAATTAGGTATGACATTCCATAGCAGAGTCTGTACATGACGGAAGCCCAATAAAGTCTTGAGAATGATGAGAACTCGATGAAAAATGGTTACTGCGGGAAGCTTATGATCGGGAGAATTGCTACCTGGCAACTTCATCCAAGTTCCGATTATAGATAACGAAAATAAACGTAATTTCGCGAATTCTACCCTCAGAGCAGTATTCTACACCGTTGTCTAGGCCAGGCGCTATGGCGAGTTGTTCTTTCAAAAAATTAAGTAATTTTTTCTTGAATCTTCACTAAGGTGTTTATAAGATAAACCCCTTAGCCATCTCTAAGTTAAGACAGATTTTTTCTTGTCTGTTTACTTTAAGCCCAACTTAATTCGCTTATTCCATAATTGCCGCAAAAGCCTTAATCACGTCATATTGAGAGTGCAACCCTGTGTTGCAGAACAGCTTAAATTGTCACTGAAAGGTCTTTAACTTGAAAACGCTGTTAGCCTTGATCACGTCATACAGGAAGACTTCAGAGTTAAATCTAATGAATGACTATTTTAGAGTCATTCGTGCAAATAAGTCTTTCTGGCATTTCTCCCACTCTAGGCCGCATGTTATTACATTCCTCAACGTATTCCGTTTAAGAATGTGCCCAGTTAGACAGGGTTTCCAGCTCCCAGTTTAGATAAGCCGAAAAGCATTATTCAAAATACTTTTGTAAGAAAAATTGAGAGGCCTAAGGTAGACACTGTGGCGAATATGCAAGCACTATTAGCTTTCGATCTAAGCAAACACAACGATTGCTACCACATTTCATTTAATCTGGTATTTCTTACTAAGAAAACAAAAATGTAAGGCGTTAACGGCCCAGTTCTTATCTTTGGATGTTTGTTAGACGCTCGCAGACGTCTGAGGCAGCAATTAAAATCTTTTAGACTATTAGGCTGAATTTGAATCTGTGACTCCTCGCTTAGTAGCCCAACGCACTTTGCCACTAAGTCACTGCATCCACAATATTACTTAATTAATTACTTAATGATCATTAAAGACTTCTTTAGAGTTAACTTTACCTTGGGGATTGCTCTTTCCTGCCCTAGGTACAAAGGGAGAATATAGCCTTCCATCGTAAAAAGTCAGCTTCTGGACAAAACAATCAAACAGTACCTTCGTGCTACCATCAATAAAGCATCTCCTCCTTTTGAGGTAAAAACTCACATCCAACTGTCCACCACATTAATAAATCAATCACTAACCTTAGAAGGCTTATGAAATTCTCACAATTTTAAAACCGCTTTACAATCTTTTCAATCACTTTTCATAGGAAAACCATTTATCTCCCCACGATTAAGCCAAAAATAACTTATCAAACACCAAGAAAACACAATACCGTAGCTTAGCTTACACCTCCATCTTTATGTCAATATATTATGAGAGGCATTAGTGAAAGCTTGTAAGGTTGTTGTTTTTTTCTCCTTTGAAAAGGACCCAAAGATGAAGAAATAGAAGAATAAAAAAACTCATTCCTCATACTGTCGTTCACCTTGGTGTGACATATGATTGATGATATATTTGTATTTCTAAAAATAATTCAATTCTTTTAATGGATTAAATTGAAGAACACTAAATCCAATATTCACGCACTCATCTTAGAAAATAGATATTCAAGCTGGCCGGCAACACCATCGCCCAACACTATCGCCCCTGCTTCCTGGAAGTGAATAAATTTTAATGGAAATAGAAGTATTTTGCTATATCCTAAAGGCAAATACATGCAACAAACACATACACACACACATCGAGAGCTAAAGAGGGTTAGTTTTTCCACTTGACGTAACTATTGATTGATTAATCGGTTTAATGAGAATTTCATCCGCAACTACATACAAGGCTGTGTGTTTTCTTTTGCATAACGAATTTTCTTGAATTCAACACCTGAATAGAGCTCAGAAGAGAAAAGGGGTCTGAGTGGGGATTTGTTTGACCATGTGTGTGACATGACAACTATAAATATTTATCTTCAACAAAAATGAACGCCTTTCAAGTGGACTTTGGATTTGTGGACTTGTGAAATTTTTGGTTAAAGAAAGAGGTATTAAAATATATAGAAGAGGTTAGTCAGATATAGAGGTTAGTAATTTAAATATGTTAACCTTTATTGTTTGATAATCTAAGCAAACCTATAATCCACTCAGTCTTAGACTAGACTACAAGCTGCACAAATACAATCATAAACCACTATTGATTTTGCTCCTTAAAATAGGTGGTCACGGTTAACTTCACGACTGCCTTCCAGCCGTCAGAACCTTTTCTTGAAAAGTAGAAGTAGGTTTTTGAATATCTGTAGAAATTCCTCTTGATTGTTGATAAAGCCTTTTTGAGTGATTGACGTATCCATGATGATTATCAAGTCAAACGCACTTTCATTCCGAACTGATTTTAATGTCATCAAGGTCTGTACGTAGCTATTGACTAATGCTGCTGAATTTCGGAAACGCTTCTTGAGCAGTTCAACTACCGTGGGATGGTTTGTGGATTTTGGCGATAAATGAGTGACAATTCTTGCTGCTTCTCCCTTCAGGTTGCCCTTCAAGTATTGAATCCCTTTTACGTCGTTTAGAGATTCATTTTGGTGCACTAGTTGCTCAAGTAACTCCCAAAACGGTGACCAATCTTCATACCTTCCGCCGAATATCGGTATGACAAGGGTTAGAAGTTTGATCAGTTGTTGATTTATTAAGGTGGCCCTTGTTACAGCACCCGAATGTTGCTGTCCTTGGTCTGCCTCTTTAATCTGAATGTATGTCTCCTGATACTTACATTTCATGATAAAGAAGATCGCTGTTAGCTATGTATTCCAGGATTTGTTCAGCGTCGTCTAGAGAGGACATAATCTCCTCGTTTATGTCCACCAGTTTTGTGCAGCATTCTTTTAACTGATCTAACTAAAATCTGAGGTAGACCGAATTCTGAGTCAGATCCAGGTTATCTGTTATTCGTAATAAGTTGATTTTGATGAGGTTTAATTTCCTTAATTTTGATGACTTCCACACGTTGTCGCACGTCTCCTCCTTGCCTTTTACCTCCTATGCACCCCTGAAGGTATACAAGTACTTCGGGCAACATTATAGTGCAACTTGTTAATACAAATAACAAGTCACACTGACCAAACTATGCTAATGCACTCTGGTACATGTTAAACTATAACCCAAGCGGACTTGACCACATATCCTACAGAAGTCTCAATGCAGAACAAGTTCTTGAACGAGATGAGAAAGCGTTAAACAACAAGTCCAACAGACTAAACTAACTTTCTACATGTGGTTCTACAACAAGTCATACAGACTAAACCACAAGCCCCACAATCCTGAACAATAGTACTATAGCTTGAGCGACTCTCAAATTTCCCAGACTTCACCACAAATGCGGCAGGCACCACATCTACAGATTATTTGGAATTCCTTTAGACGAAACTAAATCCACTTACAGCCACTAGTATAGGTAGGACTACAAATTCCACAAAAAAGACCACAAGACCTAAAAACGATGCCACAAGTGCGATAAGCTTTATCAGCGTTCTGAAGCTGGAACAATAAATTCTTCACGCGAATTGCTTGTCTGCTAGCTATACTATAGTGCTTAAGGTGCGAACCAAACTTATCATCCGGATGACATCATGACGTCACTATGACGTAGAAGTTATCCTAAAGTGGTCATCTTGTCTTAGATAACCAAGTCACCATGTCATCCGGAGGACAAGTTTGGATCACCCTCTGATCGCACCTTTAGGCATACTTCATACTTTTGCCACAAACTAAACCGTACGATAGACTAAACCACAAGAACACAGTTAGTATTAAAATACCACAAGTCCTTCTATAATCAGATATCACTTAGCTTTAAGCACAACCCACTGAGCACAGTAAACTAGCTTTACCGACATGTCCTAGAGACATATTTCAACAAGTTAAACCAAAAGGTCGGTACATGGTAAGCTACAAACCCTTTAACATGACCATTGCATTTTTAGATAGACCGTTATTATCCATGACAATTAGTCAAGTTCTGTCAAAAACCCTTTGCACTGAAAAGCCATTGGATCTAGAATAGAGATTAATCCAAATTTTGTCCCGACAATCTTCCAGCCTATTTGCAAAACATTTTTCACTTCACAAATAAATCAGATGAAAATAAAATCCGCCTCTCATCTTTCAGTGACACTGCCACCCAGCAGTAACCACCGCACATCTGTTAGTATCCAATTTAAGCCCTTCAAACATCTTTCTAGAAAGCTAAAAAAAAAACACACAAAAACGAAATCATAACAAACTTGCCCATTCCATCCGAACAAATGATGAATCACCACGCACCGTTCTACCACTGAAACTGCCCAAGTAATGATTTCTTATCCTGACACCGGCCTCTGGAATGGTTACCAATGGTTAAGATGGATTAGTATGCCTCTTATACAAAGCCTGCTAATCAAATTTCATTTCAACAACACCCCTCTAGGGATTCATAAAATATTCCTTGTTTTGTTTTTCTGTTCGCTTGCTCAGGATGTGAAGATGCGAGAAAATGTTTCTCTTTAATCCTTAGATATAGAGGGATATTCGCTGTACACAGTACAGACTCATACACCGCGACTGGCAGGCGATGGTAAAACTTGAAAATTATTTGCAATACCTATGGGTCCTTTTAAATGTGTTGTATAGCCCTCTCGGAGTACATAACACAAAAAAGATGTATTAAGCACTTTACTGTCTGGAGGGCAAAATTCAGATTTTGTAAAGTAGAAGAAGCTAACTTTCATTCCAAATATAGGAATACGAAAACCAACTCCTTGTCTACATCCAAGGATACATTTCTCGCGGAGCTCTTCTTAAAATGATAATTTATTTTGTGGTCCTGCGGCTCTAATGGAGGGTGGTTAATCTATTTTACTCGTGAAGTATGACTGGCTTCGTGTACTGTTTTAGACATGCAACAGCAACAGCAGCAGCAGCACCACCCCCACCATCACCGTCGACGTTGCGAGTCTCCCTCGTTTACTGTCGGTTAATTACTGTCAAAAGTATTTCGCGTGCGAGGCCTGTGTTCAAAGAGAAAGCCGTCGTCGTCGCCGGTTGAAAAACTTTTAACTTAAATGTTTAATTAATATTGAGAGATTTTGTATTCCGGTGAGAATTGACGGAGGAACGTCATGCAAGGTAAGGTATAAGGTATGCCCTGCCAAACATTGTTGGCATTGTGGTGCTATTGTCTCAAGGTGCGGAATTTCTTAATTTGAAGGGTTGAATTTGCTTCTCTGAAGGAGATGGGTACGTTAAACTTTGATTGGAACCTAAGTGTGCAGTTGAATGGTTATCAGTAGTCATAGTAGTGGTAAGGGTTAAATGCCATCAGACATTATTCTAAGCTGTACAAACCTGCCTTACTGGATCAATATATTTGAAGTATTAACTGGCGAATAGCTTAGTTAGTAGATGAACGCACCTATATCCGTCTTTTTTACATTCTGATAAAAACATTCTTCTTCTTCTTCTTCTAAAAACATTCTGATTTTTACATGAGTCTCATGAGACATTTTACTGTAGCGTAATCTTGGGAAACCTTCAACAAGAAGTCCTTAATGAACTGTATGTCTGCGAGTACCTCAATGTATACAGAAACATTTTTTCGAAAGGACCCCAATCATAAAAAGCGAACATCTTTGCGTTTAAAGATGCTCTCCTTTAGGTGGCATTGGTGCAACCTTTTATGAAGCTTCATTTCTTCGGTTAAACTCGATCAATGCAACTATTCAAAAGAACTGAGCTATAGTTAACTTGCGGACTTCTTATGAGGCGCAAAATAAATATCTCACATTGCTATGAATGTCAAGAAAATAGGCAGAGCCTTGTGCTTGAGGTCCAAAATTACAATTTCCCACAAGTCAGTGGCCTAACAAATTACACTTAAGGTGTTAGTTGATGATCCAAAAGTTTTAAGAAATCTTTCCTAGGACCGTAAGCTCTTTCATGGTACTTCTGCAATGGAGCTAGTTAATTTCGTCGTATTAGGTTCCTTCCCAGGTCTACATGCTCTTCTCTCCTTGCCTCGCGTGTGTCCATCTAAAAGCAAACCTTCTTATGCCTAGGGCTGTTAGCGCTTAAGCTATTCCATGGTGCTAGTTGATTTCGTCATATTAGGTCCCTTCCCAAGTCTACATGGTCTTCTCTCTTCCTATCGCATTTAACATCCAAAAGTTTTGCCTAGGACTGTTAGCACTTAAGCTCTGCCATGGTGCTTCTGCAATGGTGCTAGTTGATTTCGTCGTACTAAGCTTCTTCCCAGGTCCACATGCTCTTCTCTCATTCTTTCGCATTTCGCATCCAAAACTTTCTAAAAATATTGTCAAAAATCAGCACTTTAAAACCAGTTAAGACCCTCTCACCTTCAAAACATTCGTCGCATCCATAAAAACAAGCACGTCCAATCTTCTTTTCCCTCTAAAAAAAAAAAACAAAAACTGACATATCTTCGCGTTACGACATATTTCCATTCTCTAATGCGATTCATAAATTCGCTTGACTCTCTCAATCTCTTCATAAAAAAAGAAATAACGTACCTAAACACATCCATAGATACAATATTTTCGAGATATATAGCTGCGATTTTGCATTTCTCTGTTCACCTCTAAACCAAATTATATTCCTTTTAAGTTTTATGTTTTATGTTTTTCTGCTCCATCCAATGAGGTAGTCCCTTCAAGTTTTAATGCAGCCCACCTTAATGCCACTGCAAATATTTTATAGGTGTTTTGTAGGTAGAGCTAGCAAGCAGGCGTATACCACCAAACGACCCATTCGCGCGCAACGCGCGCAATCACAGACATTAAACCGAAAAGCGACAATTTCGCATAAATAAAATTTCTACGACCAGCGTTGTTTTTTTTGTTTCTACCCCAACAGGACTTATCTCCATATACAAATGCAGGTGGTTATTATGCTATTATAATATAATTTTATATTACGACATATACAGGACACCCATATACATTAGGTTTATTGTGCAATAGGTATCGCTGTCATGGCCGTCATGCACAGCAGCGTTGCCTACAATGATTTACTTCAGCTTGAGTTGTAAAAATAAATTTCCAAGTGCACTGAGAAAGATATAGAGTCCATAAAAAAAAATATAAGAAATATATATGTATGTATATTGTACACACTTAAATACCCCACAGTGATTTTTATGCAATGCTCTAAAAATCACAGCGGAAAATGGAGACCAAATACACTGGTCTTGTCTAATCCTTGACAATGCTAAACAATGACATAAAAGAGGAATTTTGCGCTGGAGGTTGTTTCTTAAATTTAAACAAAAGTCAGAGGGCGTCTCTCCATCGATAGACTGAATGAGAACAGTAATTAGATACATTTTTAAGTACCACCCCTACCCTTGAGATGATGTTTGGCTGCGAGGATTTTGTTATTGGAATTTTATTCACGCAAAGTGGTGCAATAGATAAAAACCTACTTTATTGGGATTTCGATGGTGAGTTGTTATGTGGATGCTTAAAATTCAAATCATGTCCCATTCGTTTTGGATGGGTCTATCTCTCAGGGAGGTCTAGTCGCGCGAAAAAGAACACATCTATCACGAACACGAACAAGTTATGGTTGAGTGGGTTTTATTTTGATTTGCTCTTAAGAAGAACGACTTTCGGCTGTTCGGGGGTTTATTGAAATTTCATTAAATTTAAGAAAATCGTCCATCAAATTTGGAATTAGAAGAATTAGAAATGTGGAGGATTTTATATGGGGGAGGGGGCCTTGGGATAGCTTAGAGTGAATGCATGAATTAATGAGTTATTTGCTGGAGGGAGTTTTTTTGTGCACTTTTAAACTTCAATTAAATACAATAAAAAAACGTGCAACTAATAATGTAGTGAGTCCATGGAAGCCTCGGATTAGAAGGGATTAAGAAAAGTGAGATTTCGGAAGTAAGTTTAGAATTTTAATGATACTGCTCTGCTTTTTTCTAAATTTATTTCAATGAGACAATTCTCACCGGTCGAACTGAAAATTTGTTTTCTGCCTTTCTTCTAATATTCATCTTAGTCGCAAACAACATATTTATGAGCCTTCAAGATTTTTACTGCAAGGTGGTACCAGAGTATCTAATGGCAAAATGCTTCTTCCTACTTCTCCTTCATACTGCACTATAAAATACAACGTCTATCTGTCTGTCTGTCCATTCATAATTCGAAAACTTTATGTAGAACTACCTCTCCGATTTAAAAAAATTCTTTCAGTGCTAAAATAGTGACTTTCTTGGAATAAGTATTAGTTATTTCCGGTGTGAACGATGGGAGAGGTATTGGGGGTAGGGATAAATGTGGAAGGATTTATAGGAGGAAACGAAATGGTGAAACCTTCTCGATTAGTAGGTGTTCGGGGTTCCTTAATGGATGCGAGCGAAGCCAGGGGCATATTGTAGTATATTATTAGTTTAAAAAGTTTTTATCAATAATACCTCCAGCATTTTTAACTGAGCTACAACCAAGTCCCTGACTGTTTTCATATGCTTAAATCCGCGTATCCACTAAAGTTTGTGGACGAAAATTTCTGCGTTAATGTAGTGATCTGTTTTTTTTTCCAGTAAGAGCGCAGATGACAAAACAGAAAATAATGTGTTAAAGTGGTTTAAGGTCATGCTTTTCAGCACGAACCATTTTCCGGCTGAAAAGTAACGTTGTTTGTCAAAGTTAGAGATCAATAGGTAATTGGAGAATTGATCTAGATGATTTCATTCTCCTTGTCGTCAGAGTATTATAGGACTTAACAAAAAGCAAGCCCAATTCTTTTCTTGGTGTTTGGGTCCGTGATACAAGAGTTGATATATTGGTTTGCAGTAAAAATGCAATTATGAAGGAGCAGATGTACCCCTTTTCACTCCTCCTTCCAATTGATTTTCATAAGCTCGTAAAGACCCTTAGTAATAATGAATGAAAGACTTATGTAAAGGGTGATCCATTCCACAGAAAATTCAAATTTAATGGAGAATGTTTATTATCATTTGAAAGAACATTCTTTGGCATTTATTTTTTGAAGATTATGTCTATCAAATGTTGGCCGTTGCTACGTCGCAGATGGTCCATCCGTTGAGTCCAATTTTCGATCACTCGTTCGAGCATTTCGACTAGTAACTGGCGAATGACACGCGTGATGTTTTCCTCCAAGGCCTGAATCGAAGCGGGTTTGTCGGCATAAGCTTTTGACTTTACATATCCCCACAGGAAAAAGTCTAACGGTGTGATATCACACGATCTTGGTGGCCAATCGACCGGCCCAAAACGTGAAATTATGTGCTCACCGAAATGATCTCTCAATAAGTCCATTGATTGATGCGATGTGTGGGAAGTGTCGCCGTCTTGCTGAAACCAAATGTCGTCGAGATCACGAGCTTCAATTTCAGGCATCAAATAGTCGGTTATCATGGCACGATAACGGTCGCCATTGACGGTTACGTTCGCACCGGCATAATTTTTAAAGAAATATGGTCCGATGATTCCACCGGCCCACAAACCACACCAAACCGTTGTTTTTTCTGGATGAAGTTGCAGTTCTTCAATCTCTTCAGGTTGCTCTTCGTCCCAAATGCGGCAATTTTGTTTGTTTACATACCCATTGAGCCAGAAATGGGCCTCATCGCTAAACAAAATTTGCCTCGAAAACGTCGGATCTTCTTAGAACTTTTCAAGAGCCCATAGAGCGAAGCGATGTCGCTTGGGAAGGTCGAGCGGCTTCAGTTGTTGCACAAGCTGTATTTTGTACGCTTTCAATTTAAGATCTTGACGTAAAATGCGCCAAGTCCAGCGTGCTGGACGTGGTCTATTCGGTCGAATATTATCCAATAATGAATGCTGGGTCTCAAAATGGGTGATGGTGTTGCGAATAGTACGCTCAGTAGGCCGATTATGTTGACCATAAGTTGAGCGAAGTGCACGAAACACATTCCTCACAGAACGTGAATTTTCATAATAAAGTTGAACAATTTGTAAACGTTGTTCACGCGTAAGTCTTTCCATTATGAAATGCCAAACAATACTAAACAAAACACGACTAAACAGCATGACACGACTCACACGTGATCTGTCAAAAAAGGCTATTGAAAAAAGTATCTCTACTTGGATCACCCGTTAGTTTCTTAGGCAGGAAGTATGCATAGATATTTACTAAAATGGATTTTTAAAAAAAAAATAAAGCGGAAGCTCCTTACGTGTCTTCTATGCCTTGGTTTCTTGTTTCAGTTCACTTAGGCTTGATTAAAAGATGTATTATCTCGGAATGAAAGAAAATGTAACTTCGTCGCAAGTACCGATAGCCGTTACAAAAAATTGCTTACTCTTTTAAAATGTACCATCATTTCGCCAATCTGACACAATTCGCATGTCAATCTCAATGTCATTGCGAAGGGCCACCCTCCAAAACGATATCACTTGAATATCAAGTCCAATTCATATCATATTCCGAGCATTTTCGCTTACATTTTCGGTCGCCCATTTAAAATGCAATTACACTCCTTTCGCCTTTGCTTCTCCCTTAACTATCCCCTAACCACATACATCTAACCCCATCCGTCCATGATCGTTTGAAAATTACCCTGCCGTTTCTATTTCTATACTTGCTTCGTAATTTTCACCCCTTTTTTCGTGCTGCACACTTGACAGTGACGAGGCGACCACCCAAACCACGAGCTTAACACAAAAAAAAAACCAAAAAACTAAAATAAAATCTTAGCACACCCTAGAGGTACAATGGCTAACCATATGTACCTGCTGTACTACGGCCGCTGTACAGGCCCCAGGTTAACCCCTTTAACTGCCGCACGAATGTCTTTTCGGGTCGAGCTAAATAGTATCTGCTCTCTATAGGGACAGTGTTCCCATTTGAGAATCGCATTAGCCATATGACGTTAAGAACCACTTAACTTGTCTATATGAGCCTAATGATCTTTTCCGCCCAAATGTTTCCCATGTTAGCATGTGAAATGAGGAAGAAAAGCTGTACAAGGACACTAAATGGAAAGTATAAAAAAAAAAAACAAAAAAAAAACCGAGGATAGAAGTACGAAAAAAAAAGGTTCTTATATATTATTCTGCACAAGTTGCACACGGGACACTTTCGCCAGACAGAAGGAATTTTGTATGACATTTAATCGCTTTGTCTCAATGGTCTCTCGGGTTTTTTGTGTGTGTGTTTTTTTTTGTAGTCTTGTGGATAGGGGTTAAAGTGAATTCCTTGGAATAGAGATACAAAGACCCTAAATGAAGTTATTTCGGTCAACTTTGTGAAGTTTTTCGTTTTGCTCATTTTGTGTTGGAGACGAAATTAGAAAAATGGAGACTTAATTTAATTTGGAAAATTCCATGTGGTTGAACTGAAAGCTGGTCGAGGATTGTAAGGATAATTCGATTGAATGTGGGATTTGCGTTTTTTTTTTTCTAAAGTTATTGGTCCATTTTGGGGACGTTTTTCAGAGATATTAAAGTCGAAAAGAAAACTTAAACTTTTCCATACTTTTCAATTTATTAGATTTAACTTTTTGGCAATTTAAAAAAGTTGTAAGAAAGTTTGTTGAAAAAGGTTTTTTGTGTGTGGCCAAGCAACCGGGCAAACTCTTCATAAACGCTTTCTGGCAGGTACTCATTTTCTGTTCGCACTTAAAGGCTGTTGCAAATCTATGCCTGCAGCTTTGTTTGACTTAGACCATAAAGCGAAGGTTTACTCTTAGTACCCACCAAATACACCACAAAAAAGATGTCAAAAACTGGTACGGATGGTTCTCAATTACTTTAATTTTATCATAAATCAAGAACAATAATTTAAGCCGAGGCAGACAAAGCTTGAAAATTTTAAATATTGCAAATCAAAAAAAAATACATAACATAAGTATTAGTTTTTTGTCATGAGATAAGATAGGTCTTGTACAAGATTCAGACGATGGGGCTTCACAACTTATTTTTATACACAAGTATTTTTTATATACGCTGTTGTGTCAGCGAAATTACGAAAGAAAAGAAAAGACCATAATTTGGTGCAGTTGTCTTTGGTTTAAATCTGATAGCCTCAATGTCTTCCAACCTTCCGTCCCTCCTTCCACAGCCAAACTTAGCTGACATATTTATGAGGAGGTCTTACAAAACGAACGCGTCGGGTTTACTCTTTTACTTTTTACCTAACCAGCTCTCTGCTTTCAGTTATCCAGAGACCGAGCGCTCTGGCATCCGCGATGGCTTGTTCTTTAAAACGAAGATTCGAAGATCCTCTTAGCTGAAGCTTTACTGCTTATTCCCTTGATGTTGTCGAGCCAATGCAGTCGACAAGTTTCAGATTTTGTTTTTTTTTAAAGGGAGGCCAGTAGCAACTCCTTTCTTGCCTATAGTCCAGCACTCGGCGCCGTATAAATGAAACTAGCCAATAAGGGTTCTGTAGAAACATACACTTTATCCTTCGAATTAGGAGTTTTGAACCCATTGGTTTGGCCAAATGGAGGTAGCAGCGGTTCCCTAGAGTGATTCCTTGTTGGATCTTCACCAAGTTGTCACGAGTTGGGCTTAGAGCATTTAAAATAGAGAGAAAAAACAGAGTAAATGGCCCGTACAGGACTTAAATCCTAGCTTCTCCAGCCATTTTATGTGGGAAGATATTTTTTTTTGACACGAATGGAAGGAACCAACAGTTTAATGCCGATTTCGAATGGCAATATTTTTTAGGAAGACTCTTGGATGTTTCTCAAACTTTAAACCTACAGTTTTTTAGATCAGAAATAACTTTCCCAATGACATTTATCGCCATACGAAATATGATTAGTTCAAGAAGAGTGCCTTGGGAATTTCCAGAGGATTCTTGACTTGAATCAAATACTGCGGATCTAAAGAGGACTCGACACTATCAAGTATGATTCGATCAATGTGACTCATCTGATTTGTGAGTCAAGCACCTTGCTAAAGTCAGTTTCCAACTTCCTTACCGTTTCCTCGATGCACAAACAGGCTCTAAAATGAACTTAAATCGCTTCAAGAAAAATCAAAAAATAATAAACAAGGAAAGACTCTAAATAAATTAGAACAACGAAATAGAGCAGCAGCAGCGGTCAAAAAGGGACATGGGCGAAGGGAAATTTTAAGTGCTGCCAATATTTGAATTCTTTTTATAAACGTTATTGGACCTAATGAAACAATTTATTTCCTACAAGAAACCAGGGCGAAATGTAGATACTAGATTTATAACATTTCTTTCAAAAGGAAGTTTCTAACTCTTGACATTCATCGAAAGGACATCCTTCTCAGCACGTATGACAGGAAAAATATGCAATATGTAACTGCAAAAAAAAAATCAAATTCTCTTTGCTTGCATTTGCCAAATTTTTATTTGTATATTTTTTTATTATTATTTAATATTTTTCTATAAAAAAATATATATATAAAAAAAAAAAACAAAAATCAATTATAAATGTTTTCAAAAAATTTATATATATATAAAAAAAAATTGGTGTTCCACTTATGTCTATGTGTGTGTATTTTTGTTAGCACTATTATTAATGTTATTTATAATATCGAATAGTATCTTATATCTCTTTGTCTTTTTTTTCTTCTTCTCTCTCTTTTTTCCTTCTGCGAAAAATTACATAAAAATCACACGCACAACTTTATCCTGTGCACACCTGATCACGCAATCTGGCAACATAATACACAAATTTGAAAATTTATCACCTCTCTTCGAATGCAAATCGCAACAAACAACAACAACGATGACAACAATAATGACAACATGAATATCATCATCAATGCAACAACCTGAACAAAATCATCAACATCATCCTTACCATGGTTGTATGGATGTGTATCGCCTGCTCTTTCTATCTCTCTCTGTCTCTCTGTCTTTTTATCATGTCATCGTCATTGTCGTTATCATCACTTTACTGGCTTTGGACGGAAAACATGACAACCCGGTTTGCCCCCCGTGGGACTAACAACATCCATTGTTGGTCGATTCAATTCAATTGAAATGGGGATATTGGATGTATCTCTGGATGCATAACATACGCAAAATGCTTCTCGTGTACTAAACAAAAACAACAACAACAACGAACTAAAATAAAACAACAACAACAACAACAAATAATACTCACATACAATTCTATCAACGACATTAAAAACAATCGAATGCGATGATGCTGCGAATGGATTTTGTTGTTGTTCGTTTCAATGATGATGATGATGATGATGATGCTGATGGTGATGGTGCTGTTGCTGCTAATGCTGCATCCTTCTCATGGACATGGAATTTGCGTGCATGTGGATGACAATATGCAGATCGTAAACTGTTTGTTGGTATGCTAAGTAAGCAGCAAACGGAAGAGGATGTAAGACAATTGTTTAATGCATTTGGAACAATTGAAGAGTGCACCATCCTACGAGGACCAGACGGCGCCAGCAAGGGTAAGTTTTTTAAATAAAAACAAAAAAAAAACATAAGACAAATGTGTGCGTTGCTATAAAATTTATTTGCGTACTCGTTGAGTGTAAATATCTGACAGTTGTTGCAATTGTACCTATGCAAAGCAGTGTAGTGGTTTCAGTCGTGTCCGTGATTATGTATGAATCTTGAGAGTTTCTTAATGTCTGTAGTTTTCAAATCCTCCAGTTCATCGAAGAAGTAGCTAGGGGTTACCCGTCTGCTGTTTTTAAGGCTTGGACAGTGGAATGATTCAATTTAATCAACGTCCAACTAGGGCCAGCCATTCCGCAGTGTCCGCGACATTCTCATTCCCATGAGCGTACGAATATCTTTTCGGTTTAGTCAAATCAATGACTTTGATCTCCTTTTGTGCCTGTAGGTCCCTAGAATGGTACATCTTCGGTACCTAGCAGTAGGTCACCGTATTATCAGCTCATATCTCGTCTAAGTATTCCTTGCACTGTCTCACCGCTCCAGACTTGACCACTCTTTTCACTTCCTTAGCCACTAGGGTTATAAGGACTTTCCTTGCTTTCTAGCGGCCCCCTCAGTCGTAACTTATCCTTTAAAATTTTCTATGTCCCAGAGTTTCACATTAGATGCCCACGCCAGTACCGAATTTTATCTTAGAACCGTCGATATAGACAGCTATCTCGGTGCCTCTTCGGTGACTATATCACTCGTCCAGTCATCGAATTCTGAAACTGGTTGACTGCAAGACAGCGCTACATGCCACACAGCACGCGAATCGAAGGACCAATTGAGTTATGAGCTCGAAGAGCAATTTATATCTTGTTCTGCACTGGTGATTTGGCCAGCTAGATCGTGCGATTTGACGCATTTAAACTATTTTGTGTGGCGATAAGTCAAATCACTCATCTATGTCGATAAGACGTCGTCAATTTCAACCCTGACACGTGTTATTAGCGAGGTACCAACAAATGCGGTCCATTGTGATACACTTGGGTACCTCAAACGTGCCTTTATAACTATGGAGTTACCATACGAAACGTACGTATTTATTAATAAAAAACAAAAAAGACATGACTTCGGAATGATTTTTTTATTTTTTACAAAACATCAAAACATCATACAAAAAAAAAAACACCCCATTCTCAACATAACTTTTCCATTGAGATCCCTTCACATACAGAAGCCTTACCAACATGATTTCCAACTAAATACAGCTAAACCCAAAGAAGAGGAAAAAAATACTATTTCAGCTTTCTTATAAGTGAGTTTTGGACATCCTGATGGACATTTTCATTTTCATTTCATTCATTCTCCTCCCTCTACGGACAACATTTTGGCTTGAACTTTTTGCACAGGTAATCCCGTGTAAAGCATACTAAAGTTGGATATGTGTATGACCTGTGCACAGCGGGAAAGATTTTAATTTAACATTTCTACCAAAAAATAATGTTGTCGTTTTAAGTGACATAAACATAAACAATCAAAAAGGTATACTACACAAGCAATATGAAAATTTCCATATTCAGTTGAGTGAAAGTTTTTCATTAAATTAAAATCAAAAATGATTTTCATTTAACTACTACTTCTATAGCGTAAAAATAAATTTATTAATAGCTAAACATACCCCTGTGGAGGACTGACTCTATAAAAAATTATAATCAAACAGCAAATTAATGAAGGAAAAAATAAATAGATAAACTCCTGTGATTGACAGGGGTACTATTAAAATGACAAACGCAAAGCGGATGGAGTGGTGCGGAGAGCGAAAAGTTTTCCGCTACTTCTCGAGGAAAGGATTAATGAAAGTGTCATTGATGTGTACTTTCCACATTGCAATAAAATAAATTCCCATTGAGTTCGGCCCGTGATTTGGCACAATTTTCTGCAACACAGTGGCCAGGCTCACCCCATGGATGTTAATTTAATTATTGTAAAAGCCTTGAAAATGTATGGCTCTGCTGCTTCACTGTCCGCGGAATGGAACGCTGCTGGCTTAAATTGAATAATGCGAGACTGGAATTGGAAATGAAGATCGATATGGATGGTACGGCATCAAGTGAGATGATTTAAGGTTTCACACTAGAGATGAAAATTTAACGATGAATTGAGCGGATGAAATAAGTCAATTGATTCTGACTTATTTATTTTATTTTTAAGTTGGATGCAGAGGGATGGTTGCCATCACAATTTTTTTTTTAAATTCTGGCAAAAGCCTTATGTTAGAGTCGAAAGCCTGACAGCGAAAATGTTTCTTTTTGCCGAACTTAACATTTTGTTTTACAAAAATGTAAGACAAAAAAATAAGTCCCTTAATCAGCATTGTGCAATCTTTTCCAACTGTCATGAATAATTGTTAAAATTTTCACCGTTTCGAACATACCTTACAATACAGCTTTTACAATGCTACTTAGCAAAAACGCTGTTAATAGCTTTCTGAGGTTTGTTAATTGCTACAATTGCACCTTCTTTTTGCAGAATACCTCGAGGATAGATAAGAAATAAAATCGGACCCAGGACGCTTCCTTGTGGAACTCTTGTCCGCTAGATACGAACTTAGTATCTCATATAACTGCCATGGAAAGGCCAATTTAAGCTTATGTTCCAATCCCGTAAACCTTACTTTATCAAAAGACCGTGAGACTTCAAGAAATACGCTAGAAAAAATGTTATTCTCCTCTAGGGTTTATTGATAGAATAAATGAGCATAATTAGTGCTTTAGGGACCTGTCACGTTATCAAATCGTATCCAGGAGGCTTGTTTGATTTCAATTTTTTGTATCATAACGCAGTTCAGCCAGCGATTACGTCTTTATTTTAAAAATGCCTGGTATCTTTGCTAAGACCGTAATTTCATTTTGCTCTTGACCGTCAATAGGCATAAACGTTTATTCTAAGTGCTCGGCGAATAAGTCGGTATTTTTGTCGCTTGTCGCCTATTCACCATTATCTCTACTGATAGGAAGCGCTTGCGTTTTTTGTGTTTTTAATAGTTTTCATAGCTTTCCAAAGCAAGTAGTTCGAACTCATACCCGCGGTGGGACCTTTAAGATATGAAGAGATTTTCGCGATTTCAAAACAGACATTAGCTTTAGAGCTAATAACGAAAAAGTATGCCAGATCAGTGTCACGTTATGTCTCTATCTTACTTACAAAATCATTTACAATTAAAATTCATATAAGGGTCCATCTAGGCCTCATTCTTTGACCAATACTTTTCAATGATAATTGCCAGCAAGTTGATGTTAGACTTTTCTGACAGAACATATCGACATACATATGCGCAATTTTTCTAAATGTTGAGGAGTCACACTCTAACTTTTATCTCTCTTTAATATAAAAAAACAAATTTATTTCTAGAGCAAAAAGGCAAATTTTTTAATTTTTGTTTTTTTTAAAAAACAGGCATTTTATACTTTTCGGGCTCCCGACCTTTTACGGCTCTGTCTTTTATCTCTGTATTATTTAGTGATTGGCCTGGTTATTCTTCTCCCTTTCTGTGAACTAAGACATTCGACCTTTTTTCCCTTTCTTGCCCTCAATTATTATTCGATAATAGAGTATGCCATCATCCAGCAGTGTTGCAGCACTTTACTAACCAGGTTTTCAGATTGTCTGTCCTTTCTTGGGATTATTTTTTACATTCGAAGATCGTGGAAATCGTCATCGTCTGTAGACTAAAAGCCGCAGCCTAGTGCTGGTTCTTTTTCCACATATGACTTATTTGTTTTTACCATTATTTTCCAAACCAGTGCTGTCAAAGATTCCGACAATATAATTTATATTGAGATAAAGATGGAACATTCGCGAAGGAAATGAATTCTTTTAACTTATGCAAAAGGCATAGACAGATAGACATCTCCGAACACATTTTAACGGAGACAAATCGAATCAGTCTGATAGTAAATAAATAGATTGAATAGAACACGTTTGCTGACCTTTAAAAACCACATCTCAGGATATTAACCGATGACCACACATACATTACCTCAATTAAAATACTGCCATCACGCACTTTTCCCGGTTCATGTTCCGTCTTAATTGAATTATAAATACGCCTGAATGGTTTGTAGCTTTGTATATTTTTATAATCTCCTCCACTTTATAGAGGGTTAAAAGACCTTCTATACATCTTTTGTCAGCTATGAGTATACGTAAACCCTAATTGGGTCTGAGCGTCTTGCTACTTAAAAACCTCCTCAACCCTTATAGCCCTTTTTGCTGCAATGACAACTCCTGCAATTTAATTCTCCCTCCCTCGTCAATAAACCGCCTTACTTTTTCTGCATGTTAACTCATTTAAATGTCAAACCCTTGCTTTCATCATTCGTTACCTATATGTACTGCGGTTTAGTTGTCAACAGCAAAAGCATTTGTTGTTTTTTTTTTTCAAAATAGGGATTAAAATATAAAATGACGACATTAACATTTGCCCTTTCACAATATAAACCGCATAGAAGGATTAAAACACCCCCGTAGGAGTACACGGGGGGACTTACACTATAATGCAATCTGCAATGATGGCGTTCGTGGTGGCAGTTACCCTATAAAAGGGTGAATTTTTGTGGTAAGCTCATGGGTGGGGGGAAGGGGTGTAGCTTTCAGCAAACGGGATTTGAATAACAAAAGTCATCGCTGTACTGCTGCTGGAAATATGAGACTTTTGAAGGCGCCAACGTGAAATTGTACGAGTGGTGTTGATGTTTGGGTTCGCCCAATAGAGAATTTTAATTTATATTTGTTTTTTTACCAGAAATATGGAATGTTATAGAAATTTATTTGGAATTTAGAATTTGTAATATTCGATTCAGTCTAAATAGGTCATTCACATACCTACATATTTGGAATTTGTTTGTCAATGAAAATATTTATATGTACTTTGATGGGAATTTATGATTTTAAATTCATATTTTAATCTTTAAAATAACGGAATTGGTTAGTGCTCGTTGACTTGGTTTGTAGATGGAATATAGCAAGAAAATGAGCGCTGTGTAGTCTTCTACGAGCTTTGTTGTGAGACAGAGTTGCAAAAGAATGTGACCATTTTCCTGAGTATCGGTATAGCTTTCATTTGAGCTCTTAAAATAAAATAAATAATAGGCGTAAACGGCCTATACAGGACCCAAAGCCTAGCTTCTCCAACCACAGTGTGTGCGAAGTTATATTTTTGACACGAATGGAGGGAACTACAGTTTAATGTCGATTCCGAACGGAAATTTTATTTTTGAGAAGCTTTTCATGACAGTTCTTACTCTTGGATGTTTGTCAGACATTCGCAAGGGGTGGGGCAGCGAATAAAAACTTTCAGGTGGCACAGGTCGGGATTTGAACCAGCGACCTCTCGCTTAGTGGTCCAACGCACTTAACAACTAAGCCGCTGCACCCTTAATTCATCATAAATTACTTCAAATACAGTTAATATACTCAATGAGTTGAATCATCTAGCACATAATTCTACAGATTATAACCTCTTAGAACTCTTAGGCAGGTATGTCAGAAAAGGTAACTTTATATACAGATCTGCCAAAAGTGGATGTGTTTCATGAGTTAACCTAGTCTCTTCATCCGCAGATCTTGCAGTCATCTTGAGTATTAACTTTTCTCGTATTTAATTGGATCCCCAGCTCTGGCTCTGCAGTCCACAGTGACCAGAATTTAGTCTTCGATTCATATCGTGAATTCTTTCAAGTCATCTTATGTTTTGGGGTTCATTGTATGGATGTGAGATAGATTAAGTCCTTCATATTTAACATAAGCACTACGGAGTGGACCTGGGCCTCAACCAATACGCCTTTCCAGTTAGCACAAGTCTTTGGCTGATTGCATCTATATACATAAATACTTGAAATTGCTAGGGTAAGCTGCCATTTGTTCGAGTCGTCCTAGGGAAAGTTTTTTTCCATTGTGTTGTCCCTCTGGATAAAAGTCGACTATTCTGAGAATCGGAGTGTAAATGTTCATATCTGCATGTCAAAGCCATTTTAAACGGTTAGTTCAATGCTCAGACTAAGAGAGAACAAAATTTAGAAGCCTGGTTATTTCAGACACTCAAGCGTACTTAAATTTGTTGATCCTGATCCGAAGGCACTTATTTTGCTTATTGATTACGAGAAACCCAAATGTGACTTCAAAATCAAAGGTAGGTAATCAAAGGTAGGTATCCCCATCTACACAGGTGTTTTAGAGATGGAAAACGAAACGGGAGCTGGTGGCTTCTCAGAGGTACTTGACATTAAACAGTTTTACGACTTAGTACCGTCTTTCAAGCTGAGATCTGTGCGTATAAGAAAGCAGCTCAGCACAGACTGTCATATGAATAGAACTACAGAACCACTAATAGAAATAACCATCTGTGTGGACAGTCAGGCAGCACTTAAAGCAATCGTCTCAAAGCTTGTAAACGCGAAATGCGTTAGAGACTGCTTCTCGGCACTCAGAGCCATACTCAGTTCTACTCTGCTAGGTTCCCGGACACGTTGCTATAGAAGCAGTTGAAAGGTCCAGACACAGCTAGCGGACGGACAGTTGTTACCGCCTTTTAACACCGCTAAGAGTTTCATCGACAGTGTCATTATACACTTGGCTAAGGAACAATGGCGGAACGCTGGTAGTTGTGCCATAACCAAATCTGTGGCTAAAAGATCAAAAGATCTAATCTTAATAGAAGTTGAATCGGGGTATTAACCGATACCGGGCCTTGAAGACTAAGAGTCTTCGAAAATGCTTCTGCAGAAGCTGCAAGGAGATAGAGTCTGTGAAACGTCTCCAATGCCACTGACCAGCTATACAAGAACGCCGCTTGTCCTGCATGGGAGAATGGTTCTTCGATAGCTTGGACGACTTGGCTGGGGTACCTCTTTCACACATGAAAAGTGATTTTGTTAGGTTTTGCAAGGGTATTCACAATGTGTCTTCATGGCTTCTGGCTGAAATCTGCAAGTGGTGCAAAACAGCCCTCCTAATTTAACCGTGACGGAAAATTTGAATTTCGTTCGCTACCAAAGGTTTAGCGGAACTTGACTGGGCCATAACAACTTACTTATGACGGCCTCTTCCCATTGTATGAAAGCACTCCTTGCATAACATGTTTGTGATATTTTGAAGTCCGTAAGAAAATACCAGTATGTAAGACGCCAGGGTAATCTCTTCCAGTTCTGATCAATCAAAAGTTGGTCACCGATTTTGTCACATTTAATACTCAAAGTATGATTAAACTTGTCCATTTTTAGAGTACCTAACCGTATTGACATTCTTGATATTCTGGAGAAATTGTATAGAGGAAGGCATAGACCATTAAGTATACTTATAAATATATTTCTGAAACAATCAAAGTCTAGTTACACCTTGAGTCCCCCATCCATTCTAAATTCTTAATCCTTTGCTCTAAATTCCATCCCTAAAACTCTTTACGGTACTTTCAATCTTCTTTCGAAAAGCAATTTGTTTTTTTACAGCTTATAAACGCACATAAAACCATGCATCACGATGCTCTAATGATATTCTTGCAAAGTGCATTAACTTTTGAGCCACATAACATTAAACTCATAAAAATCTTCAATCAAAAAATTCCTTCATAAAAAATAATAAGACCTCTTTTGACCTTTTCTACCCAAGTAAAAAAAAACAAACTTCGTATATGCGCATCCTTCATGGCAGCTGTAAAAAAAAACGCATAAGTTTTTGTTAAAATTTTTAATACAATTTTTCCATAAAAATTTTGTACATGCAAAACTCATCCTCATCCTCTGTCTTTGTCTCAGACTCTCCAAGTATAAAGTACTTAAAATTAACTCTTCAAAACCATAAATGACACTCTCAAGAACTACCGCCGGCCTCGGTCTCGGCCTCCTACATCCTTAAAAACAGCAGCAAAAAACCCAGCCCACTTTTATTAATCGTAAAAATAAATCTGAAACTATATCGCATCACGCTGTGCGGTAGTCATTAAGACCACCAGTGTATTGTATACTATTACACACAACAACATGATATCATCATCAACACAAGGATACCCACTAACACCGACAACATAGCCGAAAAATTACAAGAGGAAGAATTCAATAACGAAAACTTTTACTTATTATCGCTCCATAAGAAAAAGAGGTTATACCTACGCGCACACAAAAACGGTGTAAGAAGGATATAATCCTTGCTTGCGAGGAATTAATATAACTCCATGGTGAATGTATAGAATTTCTATATCTCCGGCAAAATATACTGTATCCTTTATGAAGGTCACCACCAGGTCACAGTAATTTACACGGAAATTGTGACTGTGCTGCGCGCCACTATACAGTGAGATGGGAAGAAGTGGTTATTGTAACCGGTGCGGTGCCGCACCTTTAGCCAGGACACTAAAGGAAATGCCTTGGATATTTGTTTTATTTTTCTTTTCCTCTGTTTTTGTAGATGATAGGAAAAGTTTTCTCTTCAATTTTTTTTTTGTTGTTGTTTTTTTGCTGTTCTCCTTCGATGTTTGTATGTGTCCGAACTATCTCATTACTGTCCCATAATTTAGGTGTCAAACCAAAGGGACAGAGAAAAAAATTCAACAACAACAATAGTAGTTTATCCTTCACGAAGGTGAAATCCAATAAAAGTGTCCTCTGGTGTAAATTTATTCCGCACAGAATCGAGTGCCTTCGACGGATACTGAATGCGGTAACCTCAGCAAAAGGGTAAAGTGGATTCCTTTTAGCGTGGGGGAGCAAAAGCAAATGAAGTCCTTTTTTTTGTTGTATGGTCTTGTTCTCCCCTCGACTGATATTGAAGTTGATGTGGGTCGTCGTTCGGTGTGTCTACTCCACTAGTTGGCACTGTTTCAAAATTAATTAAACATTCAAATGGAAGAAAGAATGAAAGTAGGAGTATCTACCGGACGACGAGGGGTGTCACAATGGACTAAAGTCAACCTGTGTCTAATTAGATTTATTGGCAGATAACCTTACTTTATCGTCAGAATCAATTTCAACTATATACCTACACCGAGTCACGAGATTAGGTACACGACGACGATAGTTCAAAGGAGGAACCCAATCATCCCAAAGGGGATTAGCATAACTAATTGTTGACTTTTCGTGTCGCATTTTATTAAAGCTAACTCCAACACCTGTGTTACGCGTGGTGCGTTGTATTTTTGTATTTTTTTCTATCCGAACTTTTATCCTTTTTTAAGCTTTATGAGCAAATAATTGAATACGTAACCAATAATTACGAAGGGAATTTTTAAAAACCGGATTTATATTTCATTTGGTAGTATTGTATTCTTTTGTTTTATTATAACTTTTTGTTATTTTAATTTAATACAGATATGCCCAGAGCGATTAAATGGTAACAAAGTACATTTCGCGTAGTAATTGTTAATGACGCATAATGAATGAGCACCGATAGGGGGGGGGGGAGAGAATAATAATTAAAGGCGGCGATTTTTATCGATTTTTTTTTTAATTGTTCGTAAAATATAATATCTGTGGGTGGTGTTAACTCTATCATTACTAACGTTGGTTTTTTTTCGTATCTAATTATGTTAATTCTGAAAATAATTTTTCAAAAAAAAAATCAATGCATGAGCGGAAATTATTGTTATAAAAAAAAATTTAATAATTGTAGATACGCAATTGAGGTTTTAAGCTGTTATGCAAACATAGCTAGCACTCTCGTCTGCATAGAGTAATTAAAAGAGGAAAAAAAATATAATTACACGGCTTAACCACTGAATGTAGGCCATTTACTTCAATTATTTTATGTGCAATTACCTACTTAATTATACACATACCTATTACAAAGAGAGCGGTTTGTAGCGATTTCAATTCAGGTAAAACCTTTCATTTTTTTTAATTTCACCGCAAATGGTGGCTTGAGGGAATGTGACATTTTTTAGTGCACGCAATAAATAAAGACATCGTGCACTCCGAAGCAAGTTATGCGGTGATCATTAAAAAATCATCACTCTGAGTTGATTATCAAGTCCTTGAGTTCACTGGCACCACTTAGCCTATCTATGTTGTGGCGGAATTGCCAGTGGGGCGCCAGTTAAGAGCTATTATTATTCAACTAGATCGGTTTCGCTGGAGCTTAAAGTTTATACTTTTTTTTTCATTTCCGATGATGTCCTCGCAAATAAATTTCAATTCAAATTTTTAGAAGAATTATTTTCGTATGTAAAGTCGGAAAATCATCTGCATGGTGCGCTTTTCTTACAGGTGGTGTCTAATTTTTTTTTTTTTTTTATGAAATGCCCGTCAGTCAAAGTCAATCGCTACAGAGACGTTTTGCATGATTAATTCTTCGATCAACTGCTTAAACTTAACATAAATGACATGTGGTACCAACAAGATGGTGTCACACGCCACACACCAGGTGTTACAATCGACTTATGGCAAAATCAATTTGAAATTGTTTTATATTGAGAAATGGTCCTATCGATTGGCAGCCTCCAGACTTTTTATGGAGCTTTGCGTCATCCCAATGTCGGTTAAACGAATCGACAGCTGCAAACGTGTCCGTGGAGGTATCGAAGTCAACATGAAAACTTTACAGCTACCAATATGTTTAACTAATATCCAAAATGTTAACTATACAAAACCCATATTGGGCCATAATTTGTTGATGTTTTTCCGCATAGCGTAAATTTCGAAGAACACAACCAACCGTAAAGAGGGAAATGTTCATACTACTTGTTCAGTATCCGTTTGGTTAAACTGAAATAATCGCTTGTCGCGAACGAATAGACTAACTGCGAGCAAATAACTGTTAAGGCATTTAAATTTCAAACACAAAATTGTACACTTCATTATTACGATTCTAAGAAAATTGCATTAATAAATTTATTTCATCTTAAAAACAGTTAAAATATTGAAATAACGAATTTAAAATTTGCCGCGAATTGCGACTGTTTATTCACGTTCCACATCATCGGTCGCGATCCACACATGAGCAAATAAAAAAATCGTTTGAAGTTTAACCTGAAAGGGAAATGGCATAGAGATTTGTTTGTATTTTCAGCTGGAATTCGCGGATATATGCAACCAAATATGATGTGTCATGTGAATCGAGTGTCAAATTTTGCGAATATTCATTCGTTCGCGAGAAGTTGGTTGCTCTCATAGGAATGTTCCTTAAGGAACGCCAAACAGTGAAATTTCGGGGTACCTAAGTGTCTCGTTAATGACAATGAAAGATTTTCTTCACTACAAATGTGTCCATTTGGCTTATTAATCTGCCTCATCGCTGACCAAAATGAGGTGAAAATTAGCATGATGTTCAATCCTACTACTTACCATTCACCGAAAAATGGCTAAGCAACTTCAATTCATGCACCAGCTGTCAAGCCCGTAAGCCAAAGTCTCTTCTATAAATCTTCCATAAAGTGCAGGGACACAACTTCAATTGCCTTCAATCCATCAGCAATAGTTTCTTCAATGCTCACGTATTGTACGAGGTCTAGGCTTTGAAATCACTTGATCGGATGAACAAAAAGTCGATCGATAGTTGCGCACTCTACATTTCGGAAGGCGTCGTCGTATAACCTAACTCTCGGCTGTCTAATTGGTTGTTCCTTAAAAAAGTGTTCACATTTTCAGTAGAAATTTCCTATTGTGTTTAAACTCGATAATTTAAATTAATATTCAGTGCTAAATACCCTTTCATTGTCTAAAACGCAGCTTGTTTTACCTTATTCTGATCGGGAAATTAGAACAGCTCCTCATAACAGTATCTTACTCTTGAATGTTTGTCAGACTTATGCCAAAAATGGGTGTCTTTGAAAAAAAATGCTTGGATCGGTTTATGGGTCCTCGAGGATTAGCAGTATTTTCCTCTCCACCCTTTAATGGGATATTAGCCAGTATTGAGCCTTTCTTGCGAAAACACAGCAGAGTAGGATGTATTTGGGAGGATTTTAACCTGGGATCCCTCGCTATTTTTACAATTTATTTCACCTTATATGGTTATATCCATCTAACTTACTTACTTAAGGTGGCGCTACAGTCCGAGGTGAACCTGGGCCTCAACCAACAAGCACAATCTTTGGTTAGCTGTTTCCAGTTTTGCACGCTAAGTTGGTTTAGGTCCTCTTCCACTGGCGTGTGGATTCGAAGATCTTCCGGCATTAGCATTCATTCCATCCATTCGCCCTACATGACCCAGCCACCTCAGTCGTTGGACCTTTACTCTTCTTACTAAGTCGATGTCGCTCTACAGCCTTTAAGGTTCGTAGTTGTATCTCCTCCTCCATTCACTGTCTATGCAGACGGGACCAAAACTTACTCGAAGAGTTTTCCTTTCAAAACAACCAAGAGTGGCCTCAACTGCTTTTGATAGAGTCCATGCCTCTGCACAATAGAGAGAGACTGGGATTATTAGGGTCTTATAAATGTTAACTTTAGTTTTTAGAGAGAGGGCTTTGTTACTCAATTGCTTTCTTAGCCCAAAGAAACAGCGATTGGCAAGACTAATTCTTCGTTTAATCTCAGCGCTTGTATTATTGCCCGAGTTCATTGCGGAGCCTCAACGTAATATCAGTCTATGGTGACATTCTGTTTGAGACGTCGGTGTTGGGTTTTCTTTCTTGATGACAGCATAAACTTTGCCTTTCCCTATGTTTTATCCATCTATTATTCTATTAATTTTCCTCCAGGTCCAGAAAGCTCCAAAAATACCTATGTTCGATCCTTAAATATGTTTTACACTCCGTCCGTTGAACAGTGCGAAAAGCCCACTCTTTTGAACCATATGACAACGCTTGACCTGTATATCTCAAGCACTACAAACTTCTTTATTGAAATAGGCATCCGTCAATCGTCCTTGCTGTTCCATATAAACCCTCTGCCAGATAGAACTAGTGCAAACAAGAGTACTCGAGGCAAACAACAAAATGTTTCCGCTTATTTTCCTTGATGGCTTCATTTGTTTCTATTGTTAATTTGTTTTCTACATTACCCACATATATATCTATATACCATCAGAATACTATATTTTTTCACGCAGCGGGTTTCGCATGGTATGCCTCCCATTTTTTGGTACTGGACTGCCCATGACATTTGGATGAGTAGTATCTACTCCACTCTGACTCATCCATCGGTGTGTATAGAAGCGTATTGCATTTAAAAAAAAAACAAAAAAACTCGCGTTTCAAAAATTCCTTCATGCGAGGAAGTTTTCGGACTCCCTCTCCCTCTCTCTCTGTGTGTGATGTGAGTATATGTTATGTAGTCACTGCCATTCCTTCTCAAAACAACAAAAAGCTGCCAACCCATATCATAGAAAAATGTTCGTGTTCATGACGTAAAGCACAGCATCAGCTAAAGCGAGAGCAATGCGCGCGTAAAAATTGCATGAATATGTAAATGTGCCAGCTGACAGGATATTGTCAGTCATCATAGGGAATCTGTCGGAATATAAACTTATATATAGTATATAAATTTCTCCGTCACTGTGAAATCTATCGCATTAGCTATATAGAATGACAAAGACAAAAACTCATGAGTGTCGACATTTTTATCGTTACTGACACGCATCCTGGATATATCTAGTATCTACCTATTACCTACTCGTCCTAATGGTAGTGCTGAGAAAATTTACATAATTCAACACAAAAATGTTGATGACTTTCTTTACGGATGGTTATATTTTTTTTTTTATAGAATATTTTTGCTCCTTTTTTTTTTTGTCGATAACATAAAGTTGAATGAAATAGATTTTGTCACGTTCGTCATGACAGCTTTAGAGGCGGCTGGCATATGGACTGACATTTTTGTCAGTGGAATCCGAGCAATCGATTTTTAAAAAGGCAAAAAAAGAATTTATACGACTTGTAGGAATGCCTAATGAGAATGATGAAGTAGGTGTGACGTGTAACTGACTTGAGGGCTTTTGGGTTATTGAACCTTTCAAGGTGAGTGATTTCGGTGAAATCAATATTTTATGGTAGCTAAGAGTTACAAGTCATCAAGAAAAATCATGACACGAGAAAAGCTGATCAGATTATATCCCAAACAAGGTCGCAACAAATTGCACAGCAAACTCGAATGTGCCTTTCGCAATCTTCATCGTTCGGCGCAAAGTTTCTTTGGAAACAAAATTAACAACTAACTTTTCTTCTGCTAGATCTGATAAACTTTTCTCTTATAGAAATAAATGTGTGTTCAACTCTTGTTCAGAACGGAACAACAAACGCTTAATTAAATCAAGATTTTAATTAAATGACTTTCTGATGACCCTTTCACGTCACAAAAATCGACCCTACCTTCTTTCGCCCATTCCAACATCCTTCAATCAGTCCCTAAATCAAAGCTCTGTCTCTTGAGTTTTTTTTTGTTTTCTTTTCTACTTCATCAAGTTTTTATCCAAAGTAAAGCAAAGAAAATCGAAATAGTACAAGACACAACAACAGACACTCTTGTGTCCTTTTGAATTCAAAAATCCTGCCCGGATATAGCAATAGTGTGCTCCTCCGATTGCAGTGCGTCGTCGTAGCCTGCATTTACTGCTGTAGACAAAACATCACCACCACTCGTTGTCGGCGACAATACAATACAATGCAATACAAGAGACAACAACAATGTTATGCAAGCACTTTAGATTGTCGACTCTGAAATTAAATGTTCTTGTCATTATATTAAGAGGCCAGCAAGAGACTAGAAAACAGGACAGAGAACTATCTTTGTGAGGCTTCGTCGTAGTTAATATATTTTGTCGCCAAAGCCGTACGAAATTTATATCTCTTATTCTCAGATTTTTTGGGGGGGTGCAATGGCAGAAGATAGTCTGGCTCTTCTTTTGGGAAAATAGGTGTTCCAAGGATGCGAAATTTTATTAAAGGAAAATTGTTGTTTATATAGCACTTAGGTGTGAATGAGATAAAATAAATTGTTTAGTCCCCTCGCAGACGGTGGTGGGTATTGTCTTTTTGTCGAGCGGAAACATTCCTTTTGTTTTGTCCTCATTGTCCTTGGATCCGGCTGTTGCTGGTTAGATGTACAGAATAGACATACAAACATATATATGTATATTATCTATTGTTGTTGTTAACATCGCGGTAAAATATACACACAGACGGTTCTTAGAACAAGGTGTGGGGTTGTTGTTCGGAGCGGGCTCCTTGAAAATTTGATTCCCGCGAAAGGTGTTGGATTTCTGCGTTCGGTGGCGGCGGGAATAACGAAATAATTTCAAAACGTTTAGTATAGAGCTGTATAGAAGCAATATAAATTCCAATTTAAAATGTCATTACAAGGGAGAGGCGCGCACATAGGCATATTGTTGTCAAGGATAACACGCGAGCGAGCATCCCACCCAACACGTCTCCGTTGAGTCACATTGTGCCGCCTTCTCAAGGGGTGAGATGGAATTTTTGTTAGCGTCATTTTTCTTTGCCATCTTTCGAGAGCCACCAAGGACTCTAAGTTCTAGCCCATTCCACATCTAACAGAGGCGCAGCCAGGGTAACTAAATACGTCGAGATGGTGTAAATTAATTTTATGCGCGTATACAGTCGTATTTTATAACAATAGTTCGCCGGCAAGAATTAAAGGAATGCATAACTGACGGAAAACACCCAAGGATGCCAAAATAAACAAACAAAAAAAGAGAACAACAACAACAAAAATACTGCTTAACCGAATATCCTTCTTGGGCATCAGATGATGATGATGAAGTCAAGGAAACGGGAAAATATCTCCTCTTGGTTTGTGTTAACACTTTAACGAGATTTTATTGTATAGTCACACCAAGGAGTTAAAACAAAAACATCCCTTTTGCTAGCAAGAGACAGGATACTAGTAGTACCACTCTTCTCGGTGTTTATGGATTAAAATTGCTTTCGCGGTGTCACATTGTTTCGGTAGGCAATTGAATTATCATGGTCGGAAAATATAAATTGTTATTCCTGGCGGAGTATTGGCATAGTCTAGGACCGAGATCTAGGATTTTAGATGGGTTAATAGTGTTTTGTTAAAGGAAAATTTTCAATGGCATTAGTACAAGTGTATCTAATGAGCAGTGTTTTAGGTATTAATGGGCCAAGTTAATTAGATTGTAGTGCGCAGAGTATAGAATCGGGTCGTCGCCGTGAATCAACACAAAATTTAATTGAATGAATAATCGTTTTAATATCTCATTAAGCTGCTATTTTAAATGTTCGCAATGGCTTAATGAGAGGATTAGGCCATAAAATCTAATGAAATATAATAAATCACCAAGAACCATCGGAGTGTTGAATTATCACGGGGAGGATTTGGCGCTGACAAATTCGCTAAACTGAGATAGGAGTGAGCGATTGCAGAGAGAGAGACTTATCGACAAAGTTGTTGAATAGGACATCGGTGTTTTACAATTCACGGATGACGATTCAATAAACTAAATTTAAATACCATTAACTGTGTTAATATAAAAAAAATTTGTATTCTCCATTTTTCATTCACCTTAAATTATTTTTATCCAGTCTCTTGTAACTAGGAACTTCCAAAATGAATGAAAAAATTCTTTTATATCACCTATTTATAAAAGCGGTTTAAGCCAGTTTAAGTTTCTGGAATACCAAAATTGTTTGAAAGTATTGCTAAGGCCAAACTCTTTTTTGCAGTAAAACAAAATTATTTCAAATAGTCTTTGTTCGGCTTTATTCGTGGTAGACCACGTGCTACTAATTTAGCTTCTTTGACTAATTGTATATTTAATAGTTTTGATGAATGACTACAAGTTGATGGGTTTTCAATGTTCAATGTTAAAATGGTTTAGTAATTACCCAACTAATAGAAGGCAAATGGTTAAAGTTTATGGTTTAACTTCTACCATTTTAGAAGTTACTTCGAGTGTTCCACAAGGCAGTCATTTGGGCCCGTTGCTATTTATATTATTCATAAATGATGTTCATAAAATATTTCAATTTTGTAAGGTGTTGTCTTTCGCGGCTGATTTGAAATTATTTTCTCGGATAAAAAATGTATCTGATTGCATTCGTTTTCAATCAGATATTAATAATATAATTAATGCAACCGTAATGCTTTAGAACTAAGCATTTCAAAACGTAAGGTTTTTCAGCATATCGTGTTAGTACTTCAATTTTGCTAATTATTTTATAAATGGTCTTAGACTTTGCTAGGCTTCTTTAAACGTAATAGTAAAGACTTTCGAGATATAAATAGCCTTAAAATTATTTTAATGCTCTTTAGTCAGACCTTATTTAAAATATTGTTCGCTATATGCAGCTCACGAACTTTGATTTGAAAGCGTCAAAAAAAAAACAAGGTACGCGGTTCGTAAATTAAATATGTTTGATGAGCTTCCTAATTATGGCAGAAGGTGCAATTTAGTTGGACTTCAAACCTTAAGTTTCAGACGTAATGCAACTTCCGTCATGTTTATTAGGGAAATTCTCAATTATCATATTAATTCACCAGAATTTAACTTTGTTTTTTATACCCTATCCTAAGGGTATATTCATTTTGAAACATAGTTTGTAACACCCCTTAGTATTCGTCGTAGACCCATAAAAGTATATATATCCTAACACTATTTAGCATTGCGTCCGTACGCAATGTTTAGGCCTTTAAAATTAAGCTAAGAAGCTGAAATTTGGACCACATACTCTCTAGGGCTTCGAAATGGTTAAGTGTACAAATTTTTTGAATACGCCCACTTGCACGCCCACAATTTAGAAAAACCCGTTTTAAGGCTAAAGTTAGAGCGATAGGGTGTTACAACCTTAACAAGATATGTAGGCACTGCTCTCCTTTATAAGTTTGTTATATAAAGTTTTTTGCAAGGCCTACTTTTTGTGGGCGTATTTCAGTAAAATGATGTTTTCTTCGAAAATTTTCATAGAAAGCGATAAAAAATGTTTAATAAGACATTTAGCCAATATTTTTTCCAATGTATCGCCCATACAGTTTTTGGCCACGCCCACTTTTTGGGGGCGTTTTTTCAAAAAGTATATATTTTGTTTTAAAAATTTAATAGAATGAAATAAAATGCTATCCATTATCTTCTTAATGATTTTTTTCTTTGGGGTATATAGGGATATGGATAGGGTATCACACTGTTCGCCCAAGCGGACTGTAGCCTTTTCTTATATTTTTTAATATATGTTCCCCAAAGGTCAATTCGGGTTAGAAGTTTATTTCTTACAAGTGCATAGTTGGTGCATAGTTAATATATTATTTTAAATAGTTTATAAGATGAAGATTGGAAGACGAAGCTTAATGGCAAAAAATTGTTTGAAAATTAATTGTTTAGGAATGTTTTTAGCTACTAAGCATTTTACGACAACACATAAATCGACATGACCCCCTGAGCGTCTGGTCTTGGACCTTGGATACGAAGGAAGCTCTAGTGTCCATTTGACCAATGTGGCCAAGTCAATGTATTCGACGCTAACTATAGTGTCCGCTATCTAAAGTTTTTTTTTCAACTAGTGCTTATTTCGCGAATGGTAACACTTAGCTCATGTCTGATTCGACAGATAATTAGTTTTATCCTTCCGCTGAACGAATATGGTTGTGTATACACTTGAACAACGAACAACAACAACAACAAGGAGTGGCCGTTACAATCAATGGCGATCGTTATCGGGCCATGTTGAACGAATTTTTGTTCACAATAATTTAAGAGGAGGATATTGGCAACATTTATTTTAACATGACGGCGCTACGTGCCACATAACCAAAGCTACACTCGATGTCTTGCGCCCTGTTTCAAAAAAAAAAGTTTGGCGGACCCTACACATTCCCATCTTCGCACAACTCACAGAGTTCGTGCTTATATCTGCTCCTCCATTCGGCCAGGACCGAAAATATTTGTGATTGCAAAATCATTCACTTCAAGACCAACTAAATTCGCTTATTCTTCAATAACCGTGAAAGCATATATCAAGGCAAGTTGGGTGTTTACGATGATTTCAATATCTTCCGCATATTCGAGTAGCTGTACGGATCTATTGAAGATAAAGTATTCCGTGTCGACAGACTTCAGAGGAGCTGCTGTTGAACTGCACATTGCATTGCGTGTTCTTCAGCGTAAGGCGACGCGGTTGGATAAGTTTTGTTGAGATTGCGAAATCGGCCGTCACCATGTAGAGCTCCAGACCATAAATGCGACTTTTAAGTCGATGAAAATATGGTGTATATCGACTTGATACGTGCCGATTAGTATGTTGTAGACGATCATATGCAACACTTAGTGGGGATATGCCTTAAAAGTTCTTGAAAGACCCTTCCTTCTATATATGACACATTTGGAGCTGATGGTCCAGTCATCGGACATGCCTTCCTCAAATTGCTTTAGTTTATACTTAAATCGTATTAAAAATTATGCCACACGGAAACTTGTCTTATTTGTTCTCCAGTTTTGCCTATAATCTAACATTTACGCCCCTATCTCCCTTATATGCAAGTCTCGTCCCAAATGATAGGAATTAATTACATTGCCTTAAAATTCCTCCCACATAAATTCACCTTTCAATGACACCTAAAATCCCACAACGAAACGGTCTCTTTAATATCAAAATCAGCAGGATATCTTCGCCCATTAAAATCCAATAAACACTCCAACACCACCGTTGACTAACCAACGTTAAACTTTAAAATACTACATACATATATCCCTACGCCGAAACGATGTTAATTAAAAAATAATTTTTAATGAGCACATCCCATATAGAGAGCAGTTGCAATTTTATTATTATTATTATTATGCACCCATCCTACTTTAGAGTCCATTTTTACACGCAGCCTTATATAATCATTGACGACTATCAAAGTGGATTTAATTAACAAATAAAAAGCCACCACCCACGGTTATTCTCTCGAACCACTTTCAATTAAACTGTTAAAAATCATTTTACTATATGAAGCCATTAAAAATAATAACATTACTATATTATCCCGGAGACTCTTTAGGTAGAGGATCACCTCAACATACCCACATTGCTCTTATCGGACTATCCGACCGCAGAGGCAAAGTGAGACACCGAAGAAAACTGAATGTAAATAACCTGATTAAAAGGTGATGCTAGATAGTTGTCCTACCTACAGGAATATAGGATGGGAACAACACTCAAAAGGACATTACTTTCATTTTATCTCAATATTTGTCAGGTATTAAAATTTTACAAGCTATCCTATTAGTCAGGACATCATCGGTAAGGGTAACAGAGCATACACAAAAAAAAATTTAACAAGGGATGTTCTGTTACTAAGTGGACATGGAGAAAATTGAATTTTTCCTACGCCTAAAATCATAAAGTTTAATTGGACAAAACTGTTTGTTAGGGATATATGACGATAGAAGGAATCAGAATTACTGATGCTATATGCATCGCACATCTCTGTGTTGTATGTGTTTGCACACAGGACGGACGAGAGTGGAAAATCTAATTAAAAATCAATGTTATGTGATTTGTGATTTCTCTGTGTGGAGCTACACTCAATTTTCGGACTCGACTCGAACTCGACCGCCGCAGGACATGCAATTTGATCAATTTTTGATGGAAATTTTCCAATAGAGATAATTTCGTATTCAAGTCCTGATATCGAGGATATTTTCTCTCAAATATAAATATATGAATGCAAGTGGACTCTGGGATTTGATTCGATTCGATTTGATTCTCTCGGCAAACCGGGGGGGGGGGGGGGGGGGTGGAAGGGTGGTGGAGTGTTGCTTAAAATTGAAATGGAGCGAGAGATCTATATCTCCTGGCAACGTGAGTGTCATTTCAACAACAAATCAGTAAACCGTATCCTGGCCGCGTCGCCGTATCCTGGTATAGGTGGCTTAGGATGATTTATATACCCAAGTGGACACTTTGTGTATGACATTTATAGTGAAATGGTCGTTCGTCGTCGTTTGGGTGCTACGACGACGACGATAGTTGATATGAATTTAGTAGTCACTGGGCTTAACAAACTTCCAATTGAATTAATTTGCATTTTCGACAACACGACCAAAGGGTGTGTGTCTGCATATGAAGAGATGTAGGCCTGCTGTGCTGTGTATAAGGTCATCGATAACATTTGCTGCTTCATCAATTCGTCTTCCTTCAACAAATCATTTTGTTGACAGTGGAACAACAGTGTTGTCAGCTTGGTCAGCGTCAGCTTTGTCAGCAAATTTCGAAACATAAATCTATTCATATATTTTACATTTTTAAAACTTCTTCTTAACTTAACTCAACACAAACTACTTGATTAGGGGTCACAAAAGGACCAAAATTATGCACTCTTAAACTGCCAGCGGCGCGGAGCAATTACACCAACCACTACTCTCATCTGATTTCACTTGAATAAGTTGGAAGTCCTTAATCCAATTAAAATGTTTTGCTCGCCCTAATTACCCACCATGTTGCATGTACATTACATATACACACACTGCGAGTACATATAAACACATCTTCAACGTTTCTGTGCGGTCGTACGTACGCTTTCCATGTTGCTAACCCAACACTAAACTTTTTAGATGTGGGACAAGGTGAGCATATACATATACCAATCCCTAACCGCAACCACATTAATTTAATAGCTTCAAGAGGTGCACAACCAGCTAATTGCCAAATATTAAATGTGCCCTGTACGTGCTGCAAGAACACCGCCGCCCTTTTTCGCTCCTCTCCAAGGAGCAATTTCAAGCAAATAGAAAACGTTGAGTTTTAGCTGAGTTTTAGCGCATCCTACCATACAGTGCAGACACACTGTCTATACGAGGGTGATTATCTTAAGGATATTGTGCAACTTGCTGCAAATAAGTGATGAACTCGAGAGAGAAACTTTGCCACAAATTGCCCTCAAAGGTGTTAGGAATTGGTTAGTATTTTATAAATGGGAAATCATGCAGCAAAATCCGGGAATTTAACAATCACATCACGGTGTACAATTTATTGCATATTAAGTCAGATTACATGCGAGAACTCACTCACTCACTCACTCACTCACCCTCTTGTCGTGTTCAAATGACTTTCAAATAAAAAGATATAAAGCTAAAAAGGATATCTTTTCCATACCCAAAACGAATTAAGGTTAAGGCTTATATCTCCTAAGTATCTTCAAATCATATAAACTTCAGTGCGCGCCGCAGACGCAAAATATAGAAAAAAAGAATGAAATAAATTTCTTACTCATCCTTTAAGCAAAAACCCAAACAAATCCCTTCAAATTGATTTCGGTACAGAAAAAAAAAAAATGGAAAAATGTATGCACATACCTACAACGACGCACAACAACAACAACAAAAAAAAAACTTTTTCAACTCCCAAGGATATGAATAAAATACGCCTATCCTTCTAAATCAGCCAACAAAAAGCAATTCTCATTTGTGTCACAAACCGTAACGCAATATATTTTACCTTTTGAAAGGATGTACTAATGTACAAGTAAGTAAGTTGGTACATATATTTGGGAAATGAATAAAATGCCATATTTTCCAACTTAAATGGGAGTTTTTGAAAACGCAAAATAAAATATAAACACAATACCTGAGCACGGTTGCGGGGAGAGGAAGCAAATGCAGAGATTTGTCGTGGCTTACGATTGGATGCAGAGAAAGAACCTAATTTGACAAAGAACGCAGTTAGGATGTCAATCTGTTGAAATCTATGGGCTTTATGTGGGTAGAGGTGTAATAAGTTGTATCTGCTACTTGATCTCTTGAGGTAGCGTGGGAGAAATTCTGCACACAGAGAACTCAAATACTCTGAATATTATGTTTTATAAATTAAAAAACTACTTCAAGTTCCACTCCTGCTCAACACAAACCACTTGATGAGGGTTCATAATAGGATCGCAATTATGTACTCTTAAATTGACAGATTAGTGATATTGGGTGCAGTAGCTTGGCAGTTAAGTGCGTTGGACAACTAAGGAAGGGGTCGCTGGTAGCCGTACCACCTGGAAGTTTTTATTCGCTGCCCCATATCTTGCGAACGTGTGAAAAACATCCAACAATAAGAACTGTCATAAGAAGCTTTTTAAAAATAAATTACGGTTCGGAATCGTCTGGTCTGTCTGTCCGTCTGGGCGCCGTATGGCGAAACGGTTCGACGGATTTGCTTCAAAGTTCGTATATAACGTTTTTGGGGTTACATCTCGGGGCATCTTTTTATTGTTTGCTTTATCGTTTTAAATAACGGTACCTGCCATACAATTTGTATTGTGAAAATCACTTATGACTAGTTTTCTCGTAAATGGTAATAAGGATACTTGGGATAGGGCCAAAAATACTTCATACTCAGTTTTTGAAAAAATTTAATTTATAAAACCACCAATATCTCGAAAACTAATAAAGGGAACTCCAAAAAAATGTACTCTTTTTTATACTAAAGGGTGATTTTTTAAGAGGGTTAGAACTTTTTTTAAAAAAAAAACACAAAAAATTCGAAAAAATGAATGAAATATTTATTTGAATCGATAGTTTGAACCTTGCAATTTAATATTTAAAGATAATTTCATGCAAATGTTGACCGCGGCTGCGTCTCAGGTAGCCCATCCGCTGAGTCCAATTTTGGCATACTCTTTCACACATATCGGCCGGTATCTCACGAATGAATGCATGGATGTTGGCTTCCAGTGCGTCAATCGAAGCGGGCTTGTCCCTATACACATAAGCCTTGGCATACCCCCACAAAAAATAATCTAATGGTGTCAAATCGCACGATCTAGGCGGCCAATTGACCGGCCCGAAACGTGAAATTAACTGTTCACCAAACTCGCCTCGCAATTGCGCCATTGTTTTGCGTGCTGTGTGGCATGTGGCACCGTCTTGTTGAAACCACATATCATGCAAGTCAAGAACTTCCATTTCGGGCAAAAAAAAGTTTGTTATCATCGCTCGGTAGCGTTCACCATTGACAGTGACGCTGCGATTCGCATCATCTTTGAAGAAATATGGCCCAATAATGCCGCCGGCCCATAAACCGCACCAAACAGTGGCTTTTTCGGGATGCATTGGTAGCTGTTGCAATGCTTCTGGCTGATCTTCACTCCAAATGCGGCAATTTTGCTTTTTTACGTACCCATTCAACCAAAAATGAGCCTTATCGCTGAACACAATTTTTCGATAAAAAAGCGGATCCTCGGCCAGCTTTCCAAGAGCCCATTCACCAAAAATTCGGCGTTGTGGTAGGTCGGCTGGCTTTAGTTCTTGCACCAGCTGTATCTTAAAAGGCTTTACGCCCAAATCCTTCCGCAAAATTTTCCACGTAGTGCTGTAACAAAGGCCTAACTGCTGGGAACGGCGCCGAATCGACATTTCGCGGTCTTCTGTCACACTAGCTGATACGGCCGCAATATTTTCTTCAATACGCACAGTACGTAAACGTGTTGGTGGTTTAATGTCCAACAAAGTAAATTTGGTGTGAAATTTGGTCACAATCTTCCGAATAGACTGCTCAGAAGGTCGAGAATGCCGATCATAAAATGGAAGCAGCGCGCGATGAACATTTCGAACCGAGCACGAATTTTGATAGTAAAATTCAATAATTTGCAAGCGTTGTTCATTTGTAAGACGATCCATGGTTAAATTGCAAACCAAACTGAAGCTGTTTGACAGTGACACAAGGTACTAAACACACGTCAGCTGTCAAAACCAGTGTTGCCAAAACCAAACCAGCTAAAAAATCACCCTTTATAAAGTTGAACAAGTTTGCATACATCGATTTTTTAAAATCATTATTTTTAATTTTTTTTTTCATATAACGATTTTTTTAAATTTAAATTAAATTCGTTTTCTCAAAAACGGCTCTAACGATTTTGATATATATACGATATCAAAATTGTAAATGTGTCCAATGTGAACAACTTTACATTCTTGATGTGTGTGTTAATGACAACCTTCGTTGGAATGACAACATTTTCGATGTCGATGTCGAAAGCTCCTACATGTCAAGGCTTTCTGGCAATTTCGTTTTACAAATTCGAATGTACAAACAAATGATCTGATGACATATTTTATAGACTTATAAAACGCGCAATAAGACTTATTGGTTACCATAAGTGACCGTTCTTTTATCAAGTGCTCAAAGGAAATAGCCCGCTGCATACCTCCCGTAGAACATTTCAACCGCAATACCGTTGAATCGTTGTCAGAAATGTATATCAGTTGACACTTAAGCCTGTATTTAGACGTACAGTGAAATATAAAGATCCATTGCTTAGACATACAACACGAGTATGGAGTGCCTGGCCTTCGGATGGAGTACCTCCACCTTTGACCGCCTGCATTGTGAACAAATGTGAACTTTTCTTCTGCCATAAAATGAGTTTGGATTCTAAGGCTATTCCATAAAAGTTCACAGCCATCTTGCTAGAAGACAGACCATTTCCGTTTTCTACTCCGCTAAATTATAGCCATCCTGAGGGTATTTTCAAGGTTGTTTAGCATATAATTCCCCCTACCCATCTACAAATCTAAAGCTGCAAAAACCACGACTTTTGTAGAGCAGTGGCATATCGAACCATCTCTTTAATTGTTCCTATTGTCGATTGTTGTCGTTCGCTGTGGTAGTCCGAGCATATTTTCCTACATATTCCTTGCCAAGTCGCTCTGTTCCTTTCCTGATCAGAATCATGCGTTCTAGGTCATAACAACGATGAATAGATAAAAGCCTTATCAAGGGCTAATGGTTTGAAAATCAATGCACTTAATTCCAAAAAGAGAGAGCGAGACCTCAAACCTAATTACTTAAGCCGGCCCACCCGACCGAAAGATCATCAAGCGTTAGCATCCCACGCACTTTCAAACTTAATTCATCTTTTGATTATGTTCTCATTTAAATAGCTGGTGAAAACCACAAAACCAATTGACATTATTATCACTCCTGTCAAATGTCTTCGACTTTAGATCTGAATTTATTTACAATTGTGTATTGTCAAACCACAAGAAATTAATTACCATATTGGAATAGCGTCCCCCACCCCCCATTTAAAAATATATACACATGCACAAGATACAAAATGCTTTTCTAACTCGCCTGCTCTGACACAACTGCAAACACACATCCACATAAAATACATACTCCTTCTATATATGGTTAACCACTTCATCACACAAATAATGCATCTGGCAAGGACTTGTGGTTGCGACTTTGGGTTATTTGCTTTAACTTCATGTTCAGAGTCACTTTGTGCGAGGGAAAAACCACCGTTGTGTATTTTAGTGTTTACCAAAAAGTTCACACCAAGGATTTGTGCTAAATAATTCATTAGTGGACCGAGGTAATCCAGGCAAAAACTATATATAACAAATGCAAAACTTAAATTACAATTTGTCTTTGCATGGATTTGATTGTCTCTATTTATTTTATTTTAATTTTAATTTTAATCGGTTTGCAATTCATTTTGAAGAAATCCCTGTGTTAAATTTAGTCCTTTTTAAGTTCGCTCTCTCGTTTGCTTTTAAATATCACCCTCTTTGTTGTTAGCTTGTACTTGTGTGAATAAATATTTCATTAACGACTGACCTTTGGAAGGGAAAAGTTTCAATTGAAAAGGGTACAGTCTTAATAGTGGTGCAAGGTAAGCAGATGTAAGTAGGACTAAATTGAAATATCAAAGGTACTTTTAGAAATTACATTTTAAGTTAAATAGGGAAGTAATGAAATGTAGGTCATTGAATGGAGTTTCTAAGTAGATTTGTTTGGCGAAGTCCTTAACATGGGCGAGTATAATTTCGAAATAGTGGAGGACTTTTCAACAAGAGGCCAGTTGCAACGTTTCCATAAGATACCTCTCTGAGTGAGCTTCCTCAGTAGCCCTAAATATTTAATTCAGCACTGCTAGGGACGTAGACAATGCAGGGATTTTGGGGTGTTAAGACCAGCATAGGTCCGTTGTTATACCTAAAAAAAACCGCAGCACGACCGACTCAGTTGATATTGTCATATTCAAAGGAGAGGTCCTACGAACTCCGTCAAAAAGGGAATGGCAATCAACGTTCCCTTATAATCGCGTAAGAGAGGCAGGCCTAAAAACTCCTGGATCACACAAATGCAGAAACATCAGCATTTGATTGGCCTCAATGATGAAGTGATCCAAAATTGGGAGGACTGCAGATATTTTGCAGTGAATGCAGTGAAGTCTAGGATAGTTTCCCCCTACTCGTTGAACCAATTGGAGCTTCTGACGAAGGGAAGTAGACGTTAGGTGTCGTTGTTTGCAATATCACTTGTATCTTAGTAGAAGAAGGCTATTTTAATTTCGGGAAAGAGCAGGGCATGTACAAAGCAGGTGGATGATCATCTACTTTCATCTGCTTAGAAAGATAAAGCGTTCCAAATCCAGCTTAGGTCAAATTTGTTTGTCGCTAGACTCGTATAAAACAGATCCGTACCAAATCAGCAGCAAAAATCGAAAATTCTGCAGAGAAAGCCTCCATAGGCGAAGTAACCCTAGAATAGTTACAGGAATAAAAGTCTCAGATCACAGAAGACTGAAAAGGACGGCAGCCTATTATTGTTTTAAAAACGGCTCCACCTTAATGAAAGAGCTGTTCCAACATGACAACATGACGGTGCATAATGTGTACTCCTCTGAAACAAAAAAATATCCAATTCTCTTATAGAAAAGACCACAGTTCCTGCACTTGCAAATCTTTATGCAGACAACAGGCGGCTATAACACCAAATTCAATTATAAAAGACAATTTTTTTTAAAAAAAAAAGTAAAAAAATGAAATCGAAAACCTACCGCCGCTAGATATCATTTGCCGCTTCTCCTTTTACCTGTACAGTCAAAAATATTCTGAGAGCTGGACTACAAACACAAAGTACTCTCCTGTCACCATCAACAGAGGAGGCTATCCCCTGCGAATGGTGGGAGAAAACAGCATTTTAACTCCAAAGTTATAAACTGCAATTCTTAACAAACAATTTTGCCCCGAAACGAAATGTCTGGTCTTGAGTTCAATTACTGTTTTCTACAATGCAGTCCGTGAGTGTGCAGCATCCGGTAAAATAAGGGTTGAATACTACAGAATTCACTCCCACTCTTAATAGAGCTTCATTTTTTTCTCTTGTTTTTTTTTTTTTTTGTATTTTTGTTGTGAACTTTCACCCGAAGCTAACACCACTCAGTTCCAGTATTTAAAAATCCAATTAAAAAATCTCCGTATACACGCTGACCGAAAGGGAAAATCGAATATCCGAACGCATTCCCGTGGGTGGATCTGGATAGGGTAATCGAATACAAGGCTCTGGTTTTTATTTTCTCGTTCGATAAATCCATGCAACTTCCACTCTCATACCTTAAGGGTGTAAATGTGGCACAAAAAATAAAAAAAAAAAAATGTATAAAAAGCAAATCATAAGAGTGTGTCCGGACCATGTTACATTTTTGCCCATTAAGGACGATTGGAAAAAAGAGTAAGTAGGTGGACGAAGACTGAAGGTACTTGGAAAAAATAATTTGTTTGAAAAATATTACGTCCTCGGGTAAACATGCACCATACGACGAGTCAGAGACGTATGTGATGATGATTACAAGGGGTGACCCATGTCTGGGACTAAGACCTATGGTCTATTAATTTAATGAGATAAGTTTCAGGTGACGCGAGCTACTTTTTCGAGTACGTGTGTGTAAATATATTATTTATTTATTTTTTTTCTTTTTCGTCTCTAGTTCGGGAATATTGAAGCACACGTCGTCCGTCGTTATGGTATGGGATAAGGTTGAGTTTGTTTGAGGATAAATTAGTGAGTAAACTCATAAAAGGATAATGATGTTATCGATGAGTTTTTTTTTTTTTTTTTGATGTGTCATGTAGAAATAAACAAAAAAAAAATATTTAATATTCTTAATGATGTTGGGAAAGTTTATGCTTGTGACATATTTTTTTATATAAAGAGTGGACGGTGGCGACAAGTACGTAGGTGAGGTAACAAAGTGGTGTTTGGGATAGACAAACTTATTTTTGATAAATGAACACAATTGTTGGAAGTTTTGGTCACTTTGGGAATAATAGATTGCTGAGGAACTTGTTGAAAACATGTGTGGGGAAGGAATATTTATTTGATTTTTAAATTTGATAAGCAAATATAAAAAGTTATGTTAAACTGGTCTAATAGCACCTAAAGTTTTTGCATTGCCTCGCCTCTTGTAAAAGTCTTAAGGGAAAATATCCAAACATACAAGATGTCTCTAGAAGCTTCTTAAATTTGCAGTTTTAAAGGCAAATATATAGCTGCACCCGCACAATTGGTTGGAGTAACTGTGCTTTAATCGTCTTTGGTAGTAACACCTACTTGTCCGGTAGTAGTGGGTTCAGATCAGAGCCACATCTGGCCAGAAGTTGGATCCGATTGTTTTAAGTGCTGCCTGACTGTCCAAGCAGATGGTTATTTCCGTTGCTGATCAGGAAACTGTCGATCGATAAGACTGGTTGCTACCCAGTGCTTTTGTATCTTTCTACAATTGCCTACTATTAAACTTTTTAGTCATGCATATTCTGATGTCTAATCAAATGTGTTTCTGAACAACCACTTGCTTCTCCCACACAAATTGGTTTGGAGTAAAAAGTGAGACAACAGTAGCGTTAACTTCAATGGTCCCTCCTATCAGCGCGCTATTGGACCTCTGATGGAATTTTAGAGTTTATTTGCTTTCGAAGCTGATGAAATAGGCTTTACTTTACTTTATAAGACTTTGGTCTTTATAGTTCAATAGTTTTGACTACCTTTTGTCGTTTCTTTCCTCCTCCTTATGGTAACCAGAAAATACTGTCTAGCGATCCTGATGACTTCAAAAACTTGTTTAGAATATCAAAAGATATTTTTGAAGAAAGCCTTCAAGTAAAAAACTCGGGCAGTGACAACCACATCCTCTACTTCTTCTCTAAATAAGTTAATCTCATTGTGTGGTTCATTTAAATGCTATAGTCAGTTACTTTTATTATTCTGTGGCTCCAGTTTTCGCAATATTTCACATGTGGTTGACGACGCCAAATAGGCAGGTAGAGAATGTGAAAGATAATTCTAAGAACTTTTTAAAACGACTGGGCTTAGGCTGTTCTTGTAGCATGTTTTGATGGATGACCTTTAACATGTTTGCGCATTAGCTTAGCTCCCAAGGAAATTCATGAACAGAGAAGTATCAAAGTAAACACCGAGTTTCTGGTTAACAAAAGTAACTATTGCCCGTACCGCCGAAAACAAGTTAATAAGAGTCTAGACACTGGGGGAGCTGCAATTAAACTAGGCAATATCCCAAATAGGCAGCGATAGGTTTGGTTTTTTTTGACTGGTTGAGCTGTTAACAACTCAAGGGCTCTAGGTGTAATGTTAGAGCTAAGGACAAAGGGTCATGGCAATGTTTTATAAAACCATTATTAGTCGGTTACAACACTGGAATGCGATTTATTTATTCTTTATTCTAAACTATTTAACCCAAAACCTAATAGAGTTGTGAAGATAGTGGAGATGCAAGCGTCGAGAATAGCGATAATAAGAGTTACTGGCTTGCTTATGAAGACCGCTTTACGCCTCAGCATGCGAGCGACTCTAGCCTCGACCATATCACAGCTCCAGTATCTTTTTAGCCTAAGAACGACCATAGCCCTCAATCTTTAGTGCATCCTTACTAGTATGGCTGTGAGTTTCATCAGTTGAGCCTCTTCAGGGTGGTCACCCGGTGTCGTATCACTTCATAACTGAGAACAATCAAATGGTAGCGTCGTCACATTTGGGCAAAGAAGAAATTTCAGGCCTGCACCTCTTTGGCGATATTTTAACCAAGTTCGTAGAATCTCTTTATACAATTTGTACGCTTTAGTAATGCCTGATCTTCGCTTGAGTGACTGACTCTTAGGACAGTAAAATGTAACTGAAGCTAAAACTTCGACAGCTACCAACCAACGCTAGCCAATTAATTTGGCTACCTTCTACGCCAGCTACTCTGACCAGCTTGCAACTTTTATACTTTGTGGAGCAGTTGTAGAATTACCAACAAGATTGTTTCTGGCAGGAATTTCGATTTATTATCCTCTTAGTTAGAACAAAGGAAAATGTAAAAGTCACTTTCGACTTGGAACCTGTTCGACCATTTCAAAGGTGTCCCAAAAGATTTTTGTAGCCGTAAACTACACATTGAATTCAATGCATTCAAAACACAAATAAAAGGCAAACAAGTTAAGGGATTTATTAATACTTTGAGCATTTCAAGCAATCAAAAAGTATTTCATTGTTTTGACTTTAAGTCCTGTCAAGTGACTGTTTTCACCAAAATATTGAATTCCTTAGCAATTCTGTCTACACAAACATAAAGTCTGTTTAGAGCTGATACCAATTGGTTGAGTTACTTCTGTATTTTTGAAGTGAGTCCTTCTTTTACCTCTGGGAGTTCTTGATTTCAATCAGGATCATTCTTTTATTATTTATTTGGATAAAGAAGAAAATATTCTTAGATATTCAATAATTTTCTTTGATACCAATTTATGCTTTATGTGAGCACAACACTATCAGTTGCCTAAAACCACAATAAATCAACGAATCAGATATCATTTCAGTGAGCTTACCGCACTGATTCCTCCTCAAATATAAATTCAACTTTATTCCAATTAAAATCATCCTCTACCATTTGATGGAAAGTGTATCCATCAATTAATTTGTCCATGATGTCACTTCTCAACTGAAGATTCACATTCCCATAGCAGCTAAAGAAACTTCATAGCCTTCTCTGAACAAAACTAAATAAGCCTTCAAAAGTTGTCCTGTCTCAATAAACAAAAGAAGTACCCCCTTCCCACGAAACACAGTTGCTTGCTTGTATATTGAGCAATAACTTTCTGACCGGATTCAACATAACTCTCTGGAAAATCTACATCTTTTCATGCCCTCAAGTCAGGGCCATGTTATGAAAGTCCCTAATTGATGTTTATTACACTTTTCGATCTATCCCCTACGTCTTTCCCCACAAATACAGTGTACTGTACAGTGTATAGAGAAAGAGAGCGAGACAATACCACTTCTCTACTTCGAATTCGAATTCATTCTGATCAAAGACCCAACCCAACCCATAGATGAACGGGACGACACCACTGACTATATAAATATAGTCAAGAGTCAAAAGTTTCCATGGCAATATGTTGTGTTTTTGTTGTTGGTCGTGGATGGCTTCTCTTTCTCAGTGTCCTATTTTATAATGAATGATATCCTGTGCGTTTATTCCAATTATTTTAGGGATGACAAACAAAACAAAAGGCAAACAAACAACCAAACAAAAACATGTTAAACCAAACAATCCCCGTATCTGCATATGAAAATAAATACACAGCCATACATCTATCTCTTGGGGGCTTCGATATGAGGTACAAGCATGTTCTCTCTACGCTTCATCCAACTACCTATCTATCTACAATATATATGGAAGAACTCGATTTCGAATGATGTGTATAGTACGTACAGCGTTTGTATGCGAAGTTCTTTTTATGTTAGATATTTATCCTCTCTTCTAGGAAATATAATACATACATACCTACACACGACCAGTGGGCATGTTTTGATTGTGTTTATAGTGAAACATCCGCATAGGGGGAAGACTTGGGTGGGTATGACATAACATACCATACGACGAATGATGTCCTTTTGTTTTGTGTATGACCCCGCTCCCCATCCCCAGCAACATTTGACCAAATAGATGTTCGTTCGAGACTTCGAGTATGTTCCGCTCTTATGTTATAGTTCCTCGTTAACATGGAACACAACTTCTAACTTTGAGCTAAGCTAAAATAAAAAAAAAAAACACAAAAAACCAACGCACTACGGAGTTGTATGAATGTTATTTCAAAAAAAATTAGCTTGTGCGTTTCGTCCTTGGGGGCCCAGAAGAGAAAAAAAAATACAAAAAAAGGTACCAAAACAGAAAATATGAACAAAGTCGGAAGAAAAATTCAAAGTTTTGTTTTCTCTTTATGTCCGCTGGGGGAAGCTTTTGGCAATTTTTATTGTAAGTAACCCTCCCCATCTCTGGGATTGGATTTTATTCTCTTTCGTTTTTGTTTTTTTTTTTTTTTGCGTTTGACATACTCAAGAATAAGTGAAATGCCATTGATATCATCTCCAGAAACGTTGCTGTTCGTTATCGTAATATTCGATCATTGAAGTGAATTTTATTTGAAGTGACAGTTAAGCATCGGGAGGGAGTCTGTCTGGGCCAAGGGACTCGACGAGAGGGATAATTTGTTTTATTATTGGAATGTCATTTTTTTCCCTCACTCTGGATTCGGGCAGGAATTAAGCTCAAATAGACCCAAATAAATTCCACATATATGCACATATCCAATCAATCCCAGCAATGCAGGGGTCCATGTGGGTTGGATATGTTCAAGGATGCGGGCAAACAAATTTTAATATTAAAGGGGAGGGCATTCTATGAATATTTTCTGTAGGCGAGCCTTTGTCATTCATTTTGACATTTCTCCGTTAAAACGCTCTCTTTCTGACTATCAGATTTTTAGCAGTTAGTAGCACCCAAGCAAAATTTAAGAAAGACTCTGTCATACAACAAAACCTCCGCAGTCTAACTTAAGACATATTCTCCAGACATATTAAGTGTAAAGCTTTAATTTGTAAGCCCTTTAACTTCTATCCACAAATTGAGAGTTGTAAAGTGGCTACCGCACATTATTTCGTTGTCATAATAAAAACGGAAGGAAGAAAATATTTGTATGAAACTGGAATTGGTCTTCTGGATAGAAGAACCCTTAAGTTTTATCTAGACTTAAACGTCCATATCCGTAACCCTTGTAAGTTTTTCTATTCACAAGGAATATTCTATTCCTGGTGGGACTATGATCAGTCTAATAAGGGTAAATGTTTTCATTTGTTTCCAATTGGCACCACAGCTACAGCTGCTATATAGTTGGAGACGCGGTTGTAGTGTGATTCTTTCCATGATGACTTGTCAAACGATATTTAACAGAAATGACAAAGCAGTTTGAAAATGACTCTGATCTGTGACTGCTTGAAAAGAAGCCTTACTTACTTACTTAGGTGGTGCTACAGTCCGGGGTGGTCCTGGGCCTCAACCAATACGCCTCTCCAGTTAGCACGATCTTTGGCTAACTGCCTCCAGTTGCGCACTCCAAGTTGTTTGAGGTCCCCTTCCCCTTGCGCGCGCCACCTTAGGCGAGGTCTTCCTCTACTGCGCTGTCTCTCCGGGTTGGATTCGAAGACTCTTCGGGCCGGAGCGTTGGTGTCCATTCGCTCTACATGTCCCAGCCATCTTAGACGACTAATCCGTATTTTTCTGACCAGGTCGATGTCGCTGTACAGCTAGTAGAGTTCGCTATTAAAACTCCTCCTCCAAAGCCCGTCAACGCAAACGGGACCGAAAATCACTCGAAGAATTTTGCGTTCGAAACGACCAAGGAGATCTTCATCCGCCTTTGATAACGTCCATGCTTCTGCGCCATACAGCAGGACTGGGATGATGAGGGTCTTATATAGAGTCTCCTTGGTGTTTCTCGACAAGGCCTTACTAATCAATTGCCTCCTTAGGCCAAAGTAACAGCGGTTGGCAAGTGTAATTCTTCGCTTGATTTCTGCCGATATGTCATTGTCAGAGTTAATAGCGGAGCCGAGGTAGATAAAGTCCCGAACTACCTCGAAGTTATAGCTCTCTATCGTGACGTTCTGTCCGATTCGTCGATTTTGTGCGTCCCTTCTTGTTGACAGCATATATTTCGTTTTGCCCTCATTCACTTCTAAACCCATTGAAAAGAAGCCTATTGAAAATAAAACCTCACGACCCTATATCAGTCCATCGCTGATTTTAAGCATCTGAGGCCCATGATTTCCAGCTAAGAGTTGAAGAGCTGTTTAAGCTAACTAAGCAATGCAAAAATGTCGAAATGCTACTAAATCAGACAAGGAAATCTTGATAACTGTCAAATTTTATTACTTAAGTCGATTTTTTCGATCTGTTGATTCTACCAGAAAGGATGAAGGGTTTTCTGCAATTAAATTTTTCACTTATAAAAAGCTGGTACTGTGCGCATCATCTCTGCCATAAAAAACATTGATTGGCCATCAAGATCGTACCAAATGAACTTTGCATTTTTTTTCAGCGAGAGCAAATTTAGTTCAGGTTTTAAAAGTTGACCGCGTTTAATTCATGCAAGACCTCGAAATAACAATTTTGTCTATAATCCGTAATAAGTTAGTTGGATTTATGAAAAGTCGGGATTTGAAGGACTTCGACGTGGTACTTCGCGGTACAAAGCATGACGAGGCTATTTCGGAACTCTACAGCCTTTTGCTACTGCTTTTTCTGACCATCTTTACGACTGCAATAATCGTTTCCATGCATTATTCCATTTTCGTGTTCGTATCATTTCGCTTCCTCACTGTTACTTGGAGTACACAACTGCCTCAAAAAAACACATAGCCTAATAAATAAAACAGTTTAGATGCGATTTAAGAACAAATTAATTTTTACACAAGTTCCGCAAGCTAGAAAAATCATTACTTGCATATGTTTTGAAGAAACCAATGGAATGTTAATGAAATCGGCTATAGTGTTCCAAAATTGACGCAATATATTAATTTTCCCCTTTTGTGCGGTAAAGTGTTGGCTATGAAGATACAGTTAAGTAAAAATGGAGTACAACATTGGTTGAAAATAAGCTAGAGTCCGACCGAAATTTTTTGGCCGAAGCCGAAGCCGAATGTAGTGCAATGAAAAGTTCTCGGAAAAAAGGTTGAAAAATACTCGAATACTCACTAAATTCCTGCTACTTTGTACTTACAAAGTTCAATTGCAACAAAAACTGAAAGCTTATACCCATCTGCACTGAAGAGAGTTCGTTGAAAAGATTATTGAACTTCAACAAGTTGATGCTGACTTTTCAGACTAAATCATCATCAGCGTAAAAATTCCCGCATTTTGGGTGTTTTATTATTTTGTGCGTATTTTGACTATCATTTGACAACACTTCTTCAAAAATGATGCTGGACAAGGAGGGACTGTAACCGATTTCTTTCTTAATTCAATTTTTTTAAATTTTCTCGAAAAATCCACGTACACCTCAAAACTTAAATCGCACATTTTATCGACACTACAAGCTCTTAATCAATCGCCTCATCCTGAATCTGACATATTTGACTTCCGAGTACCTTTCTACGTCCATAATTACTGAACTAAAAAATGAGATCGCCTCAAAATTTATAATTAAGAATTCATAAATCATATCTACATACTTCATGAATTTTTTTTTTTTAAATTAAAAATTAATTACATTATTTTCCAGCCGTCAGTTCACACACACACACAGACACGCATACTTTCACTTAACTTTTTCCTTAATTTAAATAAGTTAATAACACAAACAGTTGACCAATCCCGAAATGTATGTATAATTACTGAATTCTTTCCTCCAGAAAAAAACAAAAAACCAAAAAAAAAACAGCATAAATATTCATATAATTATAAAGCGAATACCACGCATAAATAAAGTCAATTTGAAGATAATTTAAAAATGTTTTATACCGACAAATTTATCCGAAATAAAATACAGAAAAAAAAAAAAATAAAAAAAAGAAAATTTATTGAAAAGTCGTTGAAAAAGTGTGAGGAAAGCGAGAAAATGCTATACCACTTGAATTAATTGTTATCGAATTGGAAATGGGAAAACAATGCGCAAATGAAATGATTCAGATCGGCCATCACCCCACTTTGGTTTCGTTCTATCTCTCTCTCTCTGTCGTTAGTCATTCTCTCATTTTATCTGTCAGTCTGTCCTTTCCTTGTCACCATAAATGATGTACCACCATGAGTACAGCGCCTCCAATCCATGGCAATAACTAAAATATGCAAAGTAAGAAGAGTTGGGTGGTTTTGCAGAACATCTCCGGGGGAAAAAATGATTAAACATAAAATGAAAAAAAAAAAAACTCTGAAAATAATAAATTCCATTAGTACTGGACGCACTCATTAAAAATGCTTTAAAATTCACTTTACCACAACGTGCTTGCTGGTATCGGCCAGGGATGTATGCTGTGCATATATCTTTTCTGCATTATTAATCCAGTAGGTTTTTTTCTTCTTCTTTTTTTTTTTTTTTGTTTCTGCATTCACTGTTGTTGTTGTTGTCGTTGAGTTTAATTGTATTTCATTGTGTGCGGGTGAAATATTAAATAAAATATCCATGAAATTGGTCATTTGTTTAACCAGTGGTAAAATAATAATAATAATAATAGAGGTTGACAAAACTCTAGAACAGAACAGAACACAGGGATGGCATTGTTTTATTGAAAGGAGGCGGCCGGCGCAGTATTAATTGATATATAATTCCTTTTTCCGTTCGGACCGATTCATAAAAGAGGAAATGATAAATTGGTCAAGATTGGAACGTTTTACTAATAAAGTGCTTAAACGGTCTGCATGGGATGGGCCTAATTGCGCTGCAATTGGGACCGTTTGCAGAAAAAAAAAGTCTGAAGCTGTGCGAGTTGTGCTTGTGGAGACTGTTTAATGTGGAGTGATTTGCTGATAAATACTTTTAATGTCGGTCATATGTATTCCGAATGCGGATGAAAGTGAATTTTTCTTAAATACGAAAGTCTTCTGATAGAGAAGATACTTTGAATAACATAAGAGATTTATTTTAAAAGTGTACACCGACAATATTTATCTTGGCATGAACAATTTGTATATACAATTTTTGTATTTCGAGTTACTTCCTAATTCATGCCACATTAAATATGTGAAAGGCTTTTTGAAGATGAATATAAGTTATAATGTGATAAAAGTTAATAAGCCTTTGTAAGATTTTATACCCCCTTCCTTTCTTTTTAGAATGTCTCAGCAAAATCATTTTCTTGTGAAGCCAGTGTAAAGTGGTTACGTGGTATATTTCATAACTAACAAGGCTTAGTTGTATCCTCAGAGGCCCTCTTAAATAATAGGTTAGGTTAAGTTTAACAGGGGTGTTAACATTAGCCACCCAAACAGGCCCATATCGATTTCCCTGCTAAAGCAACCAATTTTCCTGCAAAAACCTAGAAGGCCCTTAAAGTCCCTTATTTCCTCTAAGTTTTCAAAGAAGTAAAATAATTGGGTCATAGAGGACCCAAAGCCTAACATCTCCAACCACTTTGTGTGCGAAGATATATTTTATGATACGACCCTGTGTCCCTCAAGACTTGTCCACCTTAGATGTCCAGATCTAATTGTTTAGTCCTTAATAGTGCCCCTTATTATGCTGAGGGGAGCTTTGATTTCTGCAACCTAACTTTACGTCTGCTCATTTCCCTCAATACGGAAGTGTACAGGCACCCAACACGGTTCTGGTGTCTGACCCTCGGTTCTGACTGCAGAATGCTTAACCAGCTCCTACCTGCAATTGATGTTGGTTGATTCCATTGCATTGAATGCGGCTTGGCTGTCGATGTAGATGGCGATGTCTCTCCCGGATACCGATCTCATCTGCATTATCTCAGCCGCCCTGAGGACAGCAAGAAGCTCTGCTTGGAAGACTCCGTGTGTGACCGGTAGTCGTGTAGAAACTCTCAGCTCTGGATCTTCTAAGAAGATACCAGGACCTATTCCTTCCGCTGTTTTCGAACCATCAGTTTCGTTATTTTCGAACCATTGTACACCAATGTGTAAGACCCCGGAGCTACCGTTGGCGTGGTTCGAAGCATACCCGTAATGGCTATACAGGTAGTTCTTTGAACCGATGGTTTTTTTATTCTTTCCCCTCTAATAAGATTCCAATTAAGTTTCTTGTCCAGAATTACGCCTAAGTACTTTGCACTATCCGAGAGGAACAAGTTCAATGAGTTTTGGGAGCTTAAATTGCGGTATCTTGTATTACAAGGTAAAATGAACCAGTTCCTTTTTAGAAGGGTTTGCATTGAGACCACAGGTTTTTGCCCAGGTTCTGTTCTTATTCCATAACCTCACTTAAAGTATTTTAATATTTTCCCTGCACTATTATGACGACGTCATCTGCATATGCTGTGGCACTTGTTCTCATTGTACTAAGCTTTCTAAGGATTTTATTAGCAATCAGGACAGGAGAAGTTGCAGAACATTCGCCTTTGCAGTTGATTGACCTTCTGTCGGACACTAGTTATGACTCCCCTTTTGGGGGGGTTCCTCTGGTTACAGACATTCTGACTTGGAAATTGATTAGATTGGAGGTTTCTCGAGGAAGTCTCTAGGCGCCACAAAAAAATAATTTTTTTGTTTGCATTAAACTGGATGGAAATAATCGAAAGACATCCCATGCAGGTTTTGCAGGAGCGATTCGAATCTGGCTACGGGCAAATTCGTTTAGCGCACGAAGTTTCTTTCCAGATGATGCTCAAAGGTTAGCTTTTATTACCAACAACTTGTCTTTACACTGATTTTTTTGTTGACATCTTCAGTAGAAAAACAATCCCTATTTCGTCTGTGTGTCATATCATTGCAGCCAAACCGCTGCACCGATTAACTTCATCTTTAAAACATAATGTCAATTAAGTTTCGAGCAAAGTTAAGAAATAAAGGGTGATCCATTTCGAGGTTCCCTACTTTTTTTAAAGAAAAAAACACAGAAAATTCAAATTTAATGGAGAATGTTTATTATCATTTGAAAGAACATTCTTTGGCATTTATTTTTTGAAGATTATGTCTATCAAATGTTGTCCGTTGCTACGTCGCAGATGGTCCATCCGTTGAGTCCAATTTTCGATCACTCGTTCGAGCATTTCGACTGCTTACTGGCGAATGACACGCGTGATGTTTTCCTCCAAGGCCTGAATCGAAGCGGGTTTGTCGGCATAAGCTTTTGACTTTACATATCCCCACAGGAAAAAGTCTAACGGTGTGATATCACACGATCTTAGTGGCCAATCGACCGGCCCAAAACGTGAAATTATGTGCTCACCGAAATGTTCTCTCAATAAGTCCATTGATTGATGCGATGTGTGGGAAGTGGCGCCGTCTTGCTGAAACCAAATGTCGCCGAGATCACGAGCTTTAATTTCAGGCATCAAATAGTCGGTTATCATGGTTACGTTCGCACCGGCATAATTTTTAAAGAAATATGGACCGATGATTCCACCGGCCCACAAACCACACCAAACCGTTGTTTTTTCTGGATGAAGTGGCAGTTCTTCAATCTCTTCAGGTTGCTCTTCGTCCCAAATGCGGCAATTTTGTTTGTTTACATACCCATTGAGCCAGAAATGGGCCTCATCGCTAAACAAAATTTGCCTCGAAAACGTCGGATCTTCTTGGAACATTTCAAGAGCCCATAGAGCGAAGCGATGTCCCTTGCGAAGGTCGAGCGGCTTCAGTTGTTGCACAAGCTGTATTTTGTATGCTTTCAATTTAAGATCTTGACGTAAAATGCGCCAATTCGTTCCATACGTCAGTCCGAGTTGCTGCGAACGGCGCCGAATCGACTCTCTACGGTCTTCGTGTACACTCTCAGCTACGGCTGCTAAATTTTCTTCACAGCGTGCTGGACGTGGTCTATTAGGTCGAATATTATCCAATAATGAATGCTGGGTCTCAAAATGGGTGATGGTGTTGCGAATAGTACGCTCAGTAGGCCGATTATGTTGACCATAAGTTGAGCGAAGTGCACGAAACACATTCCTCACAGAACGTGAATTTTCATAATAAAGTTGAACAATTTGTAAACGTTGTTCACGCGTAAGTCTTTCCATTATGAAATGCCAAACAATACTAAACACAAATAACATGACAGCATGACACGACTCACACGTGATCTGTCAAAAAAGGCTATTGAAAAAAGTATCTCTACTTGGATCACCCGTTAAATACGATCTCGGTAAGTGGCGCCACGATACGACTTGTATGCAAACGCGACGATTGATACCAATTTATATATAAAATGTATGTTATTTCGATGTGAGATGCTCTGCTAGAAGACAATAATTCACCATCCATTGTTTGTGCGAAGATATATTTTTTAACACGAATAGAAAGGCCCTTCAGTTTAATGGCGATTCCGACCGTCAATTTATTTTCCGGATGGCAATTCTTACTCTTGGATGTTTTTTAGACTTTAGTTACCGAATGGGTCACCGAATTAAAACTTTTTAGGTGATACGGGATAGATTTGATGTGTTTCCATTTAATTGCGCCTCGTTTAAATTTCAAATATGTTTCTAGAATGATATCAAAAACAAGTAGAAATGATACTAAATTTTAATAATACAACATTTTCTTGCGAAGGTGTTTAAAGCTTTCCGCAAATATAAAACCAATTCCAAAAATAGCCATTATCACATTGAAAATAAAAGAAATTGTTCCCCAAAAAATACAAAAAGTTTTCACGTATTTACGTATAATTACAGATTCACAGTACAAACAATTACATACATCTCCTTGTTTGGTGTACCTGACACCGAACTTATCTTTTATCCATTATTTCCCCATTTATTCACAGTTTGTCTATCTGCACATGCATACTGTTACTGTCACATTAAACAAAACACAAAATAAAAAATAAAAAAAAAAAAACCCAAACGAAGTTGATCATTCACAATCAGTTTAAATAAAATAAAAAAAAAAAAAAAAAATACAACAAAAAATTGTTAAAATAAATAAAAATAAAGGACTTCCCATTCCGCTCGGCCTCATGTAGGACAAATAGCTGTCGGCGAAAAGAATTTAATTTTCCATTTCGATGTGTATTCTTTTGTTTTTTGTTTTTTGCACAAAACAATGATTTTAATGTTTTTTCTAGGATTTTGTTTTTCCGCCTCCCACTCAGTGATTTCTTTTTTCTTTCTATTTTTTTTTTTTTTTTTGGTTACAAAAATTTGAGTTGATTTAATGTTTATTCATGCGTCCAAATCATTTCCCCCTCGCCCCCAAAAATACGACATGACCAGGGAAGTAGAAGTAGGAGCGCATCAACAGCTTGAAAGGCAAGCTCTGCGCCATCAGCAAGTGGTCAGTTTTGTATTTCTCTTGTGTATATGTTTTGTGCTTGTCCAATGTCAAAAAGAAAAAAAACGAAACCGAATCTGATTGCCACCCCTGTTGCTGCTGATGTAAGCAGCGTCGACGAGAATGCCATGTCCTGGCGGGTAATTCTGTTGCTTGTTTTGGTTTTGGGGTGGATTTTTTTTCCTACAGCCCTCTGATGGTTTCCTTTTTTTTTGTTTTTTTTTCTCCTTTTGAATTTCTTGTTATTATTTCTCCGTTTGAGTTGTGTCGACCAGTGGTCACCCTAATGAAATTCTCTTTACAAATAGACAACAGTGGGGTGGGTGAGTTGTGTTGCAGGGGCGTAGGAAGGTAGATACTCTTTACACGGAAATTTTTGATTATTCGCTTGGTATCTGAACACACGGTAACGTGATTACTTTGTATGAAATTTTCGTTTTTTCTTTCACATTCACCACCCCAAAGCCGTCGTGTTTCATGAAAAACTTTCCTGCTCCGTTCGGTTTTATTGTACGTTTTTGCTAGAGTGAATTAAGTGAATGAATGAAGGTAGGTTTAGTCTGAAAGATAAACATCCGTGTTGATGCTTAATTGCCTTCAATGGGTCTACCCTACCGTAAGGTCTGGGGGTGTTCCTTAATGTACATGTAAGTGTTTTTTTTTTTTTTTTTTTTGTGGTTTAGAGATACATACTTATGTGCATGCCATGAATGAATGATTGAGTGAGTTTTTATACATTTTTAATCGACCTCACCTCACATCAGTGAAATGCTTCATTGAGTCGACAACATATGCGACTATGGTCATCAATAAAAACGTGACAGTCATTAAAATATATATAACAATAATTAGCTGCTTCTTCGGAATATTTACATTCGAATAATAACTCCACCATCCCATCATCAGAGTGAACTCCCGAAGACCTTGGGGTTATGTTGATTCAATCGAGACGGCAGCTAATGAATTGCAGGATTCTCTATCTCTTTCTCACTTAACCTATCCTAATTGCCATTACCTGTCTTTGTGTTCTTTCTAAAACAAAGGCAGCAGCAAAAAATACTAAAGCTAGCTGTCTGTTTTTTAAGGTAATTAAATTACATGCCTAATTGATTCCACCTTTTAATCAAGGGAATTCCTTCACATTTTCAGTTTTACTATTTGTGTTCTTTTCATTCAAATTTGTCTTCTTCTTGTTCTCATTCAACTCCTCGAGTTTTCATCAGTCTCTTCTTATTTCCGTTTAGGTTTCTTTTTTTTTCAAAGTAATTACCTTTTACTAAAACCAATCTCACTCTCTACTAGTTGATTTTTTATTATTTTTTTTTTTTTGGTCTTCTTCTATTTTTCGCTTCTCAAAAGTTAAGAATCCTTGAAATGAAAATGAACTATAAAAGCTCCTTGTCAGCCCGCACGCTTTTGGTTCTTTTACAAAGAGGGGACATTTAAATCTTTAATTAGGCCATTTCTCACAATTACTTGTAATTACAAATTCTCCTTCAGTTCTTCTTTAGTTCTTTCTTTTTTCTTCTCGTTGTTGTTGTTGCTGTTTTTTTAGGGAGAAAAAAAAACCTATCTACGATGTATTTATATAGGCACTAGGCAGGTATCAAGGACGTCGTCAAATAGACGACGACGACGACGACGAAGAAAGAAATGATAAAGAAGAGAAACGCAAAGCTAATGACAGTACGAAATCAAAAGTCATTAGAATAAAAAATGATTCGGAAATAATTACAAAATCCTTTTATGGACTTGTAATCAAGAATGCTAATGAAAATTCCAGAAACCAAATGGATGATCCTGAACCTATTTATATAGGATTCAAATTAATAGAAGAAGAAGAAGCAGCAGCGAGGTAGAAAGATAGTAATTTTGCCACGCTGTGGAAACGTTTATAATTATTGCTATGTTTTGAAAGATAGATAAGATGGTGGTTGATGAATTGCAGTAAGGGTTTAATTAAGCCCACTGGCTTTACAGACTGATAAGGCGAAAGAAGTATGAAGTAACGCAATTAAAATAACCAAAGTTTGGGTGATGCGAACTATGTTCTTGAAAGTAATGACGACAACATTTATAAAGAATTCTCTGTCGGCAACAACTCAAATGTTACACCTTTAATAAAACCTAAACTTCAGACTTCGCACTCCCGACTCTCTGGCTGTTATCCTGCCGCTTAAAAATTACCTCGGACATAACTCCTATCTACTCGATAAAATATTCTGAAATACAATTTATTTCCCACATCTCAATTTCCTTTCAGTTGATGCCCAACAATTTTTTTTTGTCTGCCCAATATTTTTGTTTGCTTAGTAATTTTCTAAAAATAAATTTATTATATTTTCTATCATTCAACCGCGACTATGGAACCAAAAATGCCAGACATCCTCGTTTAAATTCGCACTCCAAATCGTTCGCAAGGTATCAATCCATACGCATGCCATTTTGATTTTGCAACAATCCCCTTTACTGCTGACGTCATCTTCTTTGATATCTGTGGCGGCTCTTTAAAATATCAAATTTTCGTAGCAAAGATAGTTTCAAACATGGCTTTCATCAACAAAAATAAATTGGAAAACCTGTTCTCATTTCGAAATGAACTGCCTTGCATTCTGCAGATGTAACAGAGGTTCTGAGCTTCCACTCTCTCTTTCTTTTTGTCTGAGGTAAAAAAACATAATTTTCAGCCAATAACAGGAATAATATATGATGCTGATATTATTTAGTCAAGAAGGTTCAGTTCACCATGAAGAATGCTTTTATTAGCTTTCAAGTTGGTGCGCCCTTGCGAACCATGCATTTCGAAATCCATTTTTTTATAACGTCGAACGTGAGGCCATGGTCTCTCTTTAAGTTTAACAACTATAACAAGACTAAATGGATTGAAGTTAGTAACAAAACTCCTTAGTAGCCCTAGACCGCCGATCATCTCTAGAGGAGATGGCGTATCAGTTCAACATTCAACTGTGCTGGGTGCTCGATCATAGTGATATTCCAGGTCACTGCTAGGCTGATGAACTCACAAAATTTGGAATTACTGTATCAATCTTGCCTGAAAAATGCTCCTTAGGCATACCAGTCTCAACGCAAACCACACATCCAAACCATGGACAGGTGGTACCACTTTTTCGGCAAAGAAGTAGATTTGGCCTAATCTGAATCTTAAACGGTCTTAGAATTTGATCACCCTAAGTAAATCGCACATTGGTGCTACAATTGGTGTCATCACTAGGCAGTCATGCAACAAGGCTTGTCGCTTATTCAAATTACTTTTGTATGAGCTGAATGGATGGGGAGGAGGAGGTAACAACTCTCCACCCTCTTTGAGCATGCCCTGATCTCTCTCTAAAAAACAACATCTTTATCTAGGAGCTTACTTCTGCAATGATCTTAACTCGAACGACCCAAAATGTGACTCACGCTTCAAAAACAGCTCAAAATAGTTCAAGCTCCATATCCACATTATATTACAATGGACCTTACATAGGTGTAAGTGTTTCGGACCTCTATCCGACTGCCATTTCAACCTTGCTAAACCTGCCCCAAAAAAAATGGAGTGGTAACCCCAAGCAGTAATTTAAAGAGCGCCATATTTTTGATGGCGCCCAACGTGAGGCCCAATACTCTTTCCGACCTGGAGCTTACAAAAAGATTTTGAGGAAGACAAAAACCAAATTAATAGTTTTTCTACTGCTAATGGTTTCTAATCGACCATTAAAATCTACGATCAATATCCCCATTTCTACCTACAGCTTCAGTTTTTAAGTGTTTGAAACAATTTTTTTACTGACAATTTATCCATCATCCAACTTTACCATCCAATGAAAACTCCATTAAAAATCTATCCTAAATGCCCAATCTATTTGCCACATCAATGGCATTTAAAATTTCCAACAATCATTTTAGTTCATATCCATTAGCCCTAAAGCAATCTCAATTCCCCCCCCCCCCCCCCCCTCCGCACACACTCATCCCCACACTTAAACTCATTAAGCACTCAAACTCTAAAGTCAGACTTATCGTAAAATAGAATAATAACTATATCGTCCGAATACCTCGTATAACTAATTAAGCTCTCTTCTTATCCTATAACTCTGTTCTATCTATTTTCAGGTTGTGCTTTCGTAAAGTTTAGTTCCCATCAGGAAGCTCAAACAGCTATAACTAATTTACACGGAAGTCAAACTATGCCGGTAAGTGTTGCACATTTCACTTCTATCTATATGTACGTAGGTGCCCAGCTAGGGAGTAGTTTCTCCATTTGCTCTATGTATGTATGTGTATCTACACATATACATTGAGAGAAGATACATCTGAACACATCCTCTGATAATAAATTGAATTAATGCTACTTTAGCTGCTCAATTAAGTTGTGCAGAAGTTGTACGAGGCTGCGGTCGACGCGACGTACGCCATATATAGGAGTGTTCTCCAAACCCCTGGGTTCTAAATAATTGAGGACACTCCAAAAGGTGTTCTCTACCAGTGTATCCTGTGTGTTTGGCAATGATTAATTCGTCCTACAGAAGATTTATTTGCATATTTCGGGTAAGGGGGCCGGGCGATAGGCTAGGTTATACCTCATTCCTCCTTATTCCTTGGTGGGCTTTCCCTTCTTTTTTTATGGATATGTGTCAAAAAGTCAATTAAAACCCGCAGATTTATTTTTTGGGTATGGTCTTGTAGTTTATTTGTTTTTCGTTTTTTGTTTTTTTTTTCATTACTTTAGGACCGGCCTGGGTAAATTCATAAGAAACTTTGACAATTTATTTTAAATGAAGACCTCGAGGATGATTTTCGGTGTGTCCTTTTTTTGTTGTTGCTCATGTATCTATTTGACTGGGGTTGGGGTAGGACACGCGTACAGCGGATGGGGAGTTAATGTATCTTCATTTGTCAATGTACCTTTGGTGATTTTTATGAACTTTCGTGTCATTTGTCACATGGCAGGAGGGATACAAAAAAACATTTTGTAATAGATTGAGGTGTGCATAGTTTGGAAGTGAGGGAATAAATAAAGAAATCACACTTGCCCAGGAGGTGGTGCTGGAAAGAGTGCACAGAGGAGGTAGGTGCTTTTTTTTAAGGAAAATTAATGTTTTTTTTTGTGGATTATGCGACACAGATTCGACAGTGTTAAGGTATGAAGGTATGAGGTATGAGCATAGGTAGATGAGCGAAGCATTTGGGCAGAATTTGTTATCATTCAAACTGGCGCCCAACGCGAGGCCTGAAATGTATTTATCAAAGTGGAACAAACTATAGAAGTGGCCAGTTTCAAGTCAGTAGAACGATGCTAAGAGGCAATACAAAGGCCAGTAGGTCTCGGCAAAGAACCCGTCTAAACTGCAAAGTTGGGAGTCGTTCTTTTGAATCTTTGAGACACCTATTGTTTTTAAATGAGGAAAGTATAAGTTTCCTTTCTTTTTTCAAGAACCTCAAAGGACACCAAAGGAAGCCAGGTAGCTTCGATAGTGCTTCCCATTCTAGCTGCACCCGTAGACAGCCACTATAAATCCTACGTCAAAGTGGAAAATCCATTTATGTTCAAGGCAAAAGAAAAACACCATCCTTGAGTGCATTACTATATGCACATATGGCTTTGTTCTTGCTTCAAGGGGACCTATCCACCATCCTTTTGTATTGAGAATTACGAGACAATAATAAAGCTGTTTCGCCCCAAGTTAAGATCTATGACACAACCTCACACTAACCCCAACAAACACTCACTCAATTATCCTTAATTTATACTCCTAAAAGGTATTATGAAACGCTGCTAGGTAGCTCCTCTCCTATAACACAAAGTGTAACAGCACTCTGAAACATCCGTGACAATGCATATAAATTCCACCCGCAACGGGATACAAGATACAAGATACAACTAGCAATCCAATTTCGCCTAGCGGAGCAACATATGTGTTCCAAACGAAGAGTGGTTCTTCCCAGAGAATATATCTAAATAAAATATGAATGTAGGTATACAATTTTCGTCCATAAATGACGCCATTACTCGAAGATGTTTCTGCGTATCCTTCCATTGTCCTGTTCTGTGCTTAGGTACCATATCTTCTTCCTCCACCATACACTTGGAGCACTTTTGTGTGTGCGAAAAGTAAAGTAAGGTGACACCAGGTGTAAGATATATTCCTTTGTTTTTATTTTTATTTCTTCTCTCTTTATTTTTATGAATTTTGCAAGCGATGTGTGTGTGCATAACACTCAATTCAGTTTTCCATTATTTTCCCACTCACTTTCTCCGCGTACTCATTCACTCGGCTTGACATCTATTTTTCAAAAACCGGGGCGAAGCAAAACGAAAAAAAAACATAACGCCATTCGCGAAACAGGAAATCCTGGAAAGGGAGACTTCCTTTAATTTGTAACCCCACCAAGGATAACAGAATGATGTCTTGGGTGGGAGAATGATTGCATTCTTGTTGTTTTTTTTTTCGCGCAAAAAATCTGAACGAAGACACGCCAAGTCCTTTCCACTGTTGGACAGGTGATTGAAGATTATTTCAACTGCGTGGCGGGTGGCAGCGCGCGTTGGGGGCTGCCAAATTGAAGGGATACCTCGAACATGTGTGCTTGGTACATTTTTTTCTTTTCGGTAGCGGGTACGAGTTGAGATTTATGTTGATGTTTATTGAAAGCGAATTTAATGTAAAAAAAAAAACCAAAATGCAAAACAGAGGCGAATAAGAAAATGAAAGAAATTGCAAACCAATCTCGTGGGACGTGACTGTAATAGGCAACACACACTGACATAAGTCACAGGGGGGTGTTTGCGATTGGGGCACAGAAAATCTTAACGCCAGTCTGCATATCCTTCGAAATGTTTTGTCTTGGTTTTTGTTCTGATACTGCCAGCCAACATCATCAAGTCAGGTGTTGGTTTTATCAAATTAGTTGCGATGGAGATTATGTTTGGGAGAAGGAAGATCAGAGTTCCTTTTTTTTTATACGAAGATCCTTACCAAAGGTAAATTGAAATTGATGGCACACACACACACACAGAGAGAGAACCTATGATTTTTGGTTTTCGATTCCGAACGGTGGTGGCTGTGAATAATATGTGTAATTTGCGAAGGCTATATATTATTATCTTGTGCATTTGCATGAAGGACACGCAACGTGGGGGGCAGGGGGAGGAATGAAGGAAAGCAATAAGCCTCAAAGTGAAAAATTAAAATAAGAAAATATCATTTTTCTTTTCGATTTTACATTTTTTTTTCCGCTGGCGCATTTGAAAAGGATAATTATGCGGAAATGAAATGTGTATTCATCATGAGGCCACAGATTATTTTATGTAAAGCCTACATTCAAGGGTGGCTGACTATTGGCTTGGTTTGGGATTGCTTTAGGGAATTTATTTTAAATTGAATATAAAAGGAAGGCGTTCGGTTTTAATCCTCCTCTACTTATGCACAGGAGCAAAGGGAAAAAAAAGCATTAAACCTGTAGGGTGAACCTTGTAAGCTAATGACTTTGGGTAAGCTTGAGGGCGCTATTAAGTATGGAAATGGAAATATTATTGAAGGAATATTGATTCTATAGGAAGTAGTTTGTATGGCAGCGGATTCGGGTAATTTACATTTTGAAAGTGCGTAGCAGATTAGACTTACACGAAGCTTCTTTTTTTCCTGTGGGATTATAATGTTTTAATGTTTTTATTGGAATAAGTGGTTTTAAGTACAAAGTCATTTATAAGAATTCACTTTAACCCATTAGTGCCGTTCGGTATCGGATTAGTGAGCGATTTGCAAGAGAATTAATGATTGCCAAACTCAACCTTTTGTCCTCTAACTGTCAAGTTCGTTCTAATAATCTCCTCAGCCGAGAAGTTTAAATCCAATCTAGTAAAACCTTAAATCCTTTCAGTTAAAGAAACATTAAGATAGACAAGAAGTTGTATGTTTTGTAGATTTTCAATGTGGCTTTTCGCTTCATCTTCCCACACTGTCGTACTCCATACTGCATTACACGCTCCATAAGAGCATGCTATATTTTTTTAAAACACGCCATTAATAAGTAGAGAAAGCACTGGTGAGGTTATGTATCAACTTGCCCAATATAACAAATTTGCTGTTTGTTTTCGGCACATTATGCATTTATCAAAGAGTGCCCAAGCTTAGGTAAAGCTAAAAACTAAACTTATTGTTAAGCATCTCAATTGTACGTAAAGAACGTAATCCAGCGGACATAGTTTGGAACTTTTGATGTCAAAATGATCTTCGTGTATTAAAACATATAGCTTTGCTTATAAAGGGTGATCCATTTCGAGGTTCCCTACTTTTTTAAAGCAAAAAACACAGAAAATTCAAATTTAATGGAGAATGTTTATTATCATTTGAAAGAACATTGTTTGGCATTTATTTTTTGAAGATTATGTCTCTCAAATGTTGGCCGTTGCTACGTCGCAGATGGTCCATCCGTTGAGTCCAATTTTCGATCACTCGTTCGAGCATTTCGACTGGTAACTGGCGAATGACACGCGTGATGTTTTCCTCCAAGGCCTGAATCGAAGCGGGTTTGTCGGCATAAGCTTTTGACTTTACATATCCCCACAGGAAAAAGTCTAACGGTATGATATCACACGATCTTGGTGGCCAATCGACCGGCCCAAAACGTGCTCACCGAAATGTTCTCTCAATAAGTCCATTGATTGATGCGATGTGTGGGAAGTGGCGCCGTCTTGCTGAAACCAAATGTCGCCGAGATCACGAGCTTCAATTTCAGGCATCAAATAGTCGGTTATCATGGCACGATAACGGTCGCCATTGACGGTTACGTTCGCACCGGCATAATTTTCAAAGAAATATGGACCGATGATTCCACCGGTTCTTCAATCTCTTCAGGTTGCTCTTCGTCCCAAATGCGGCAATTTTGTTTGTTTACATACCCATTGAGCCAGAAATGGGCCTCATTGCTAAACAAAATTTGCCTCGAAAACGTCGGATCTTCTTGGAACTTTTCAAGAGCCCACAGAGCGAAGCGATGTCGCTTGGGAATGTCGAGTGGCTTCAGTTGTTGCACAAGCTGTATTTTGTATTTCAATTTAAGATCTTGACGTAAAATGCGCCAAGTCGTTCCATACGTCAGTCCGAGTTGCTGCGAACGGCGCCGAATCGACTCTCTACGGTCTTCGGGGACACTCTCAGCTATGGCCGCTATATTTTCTTCACAGCGTGCTGGACGTGGTCTATTCGGTCGAATATTATCCAATAATGAATGCTGGGTCTCAAAATGGGTGATGGTGTTGCGAATAGTACGCTCAGTAGGCCGATTATGTTGACCATAAGTTGAGCGAAGTGCACGAAACACATTCCTCACAGAACGTGAATTTTCATAATAAAGTTGAACAATTTGTAAACGTTGTTCACGCGTAAGTCTTTCCATTATGAAATGCCAAACAATACTAAACAAAAATAACATGACAGCATGACACGACTCACACGTGATCTGTCAAAAAAGGCTATTGAAAAAAGTATCTCTGCTTGGATCACCCATTATTTCAAACACTTTTCGCCGTGTCATCCAAATAGACGAACAGAAAGCTCTTCAATTAATTTAAACGTCTCTATTGTATGTTTAGGTAGGGGTTGTCCGACCTAGTGATCCATTGTACTTCAGCAAAGACTGCCCAGACTTACCACAGAACTGTTAGTTCACGAAGGTAGTTGGCAAAGCAAAGCAAGTTGGCTTCTTTAATCTGATTCAGATCACTTCACGGAGGAAGTGATTGCCAACGTGCATTCACGGATAAAGTGTGATGGCGTTTCCTCATTTTCTAGACAACATTCAAAAAGGCCCGAGTTTCTAACTTTGTAGTCACTTCTTTTTAGTTGTTGCAGATATTTAGATCTGCTGGGTCTTAGACTGTCGATCAACAGCCTGCATGATGATTAACTGGTATACCTTATTTTTGACACCTAGCTTGGAACACTACTCTATACTTTTCGTAGACTCCTAAAAGTAAGTAGTACATATTTTTGTCATAGGCATGAACAGCTACGCCGATTAAGCCATGTCCTTTGAAGAGTTACAACTTTTAAAGCACTTAAATTAGAGCTAAAGCGTGCAAATTTGCAACATATCACAGATTTTTTTTGCAAATTTGTATATCGGATGCCTTTGAACTTTACATCTCGAGCCACTTTTTCTCCTTTTAAATTCACATTCAATAGTCTCTCTTTCTCTCTCTTAAAACCACATCACTTTCTGTATCGATAAATGTCTCTTTTATAACATCTTCTCATTCATTTGCTTTTTTCTATTCTATTCTCTATTACTCAAAAAAAATGTGCGACCGATAGTTTCACTAAGAGTAAGTCTCAAAGCTGATAGGTGACAGATGACAGCTGATTGGAAACACATGACAGATGTCAGGTGACAGATAGTAGGTGATAGGTATAAAGCAGGCCACTCATGGCATATAATTAGAAGACAGGCGACAGCAAATAGGGATGTATTACAGATAATAAATGTAAAATTGCGTCTGACAGCAATTTACTCTCTTTATTTTATATTTCTGACCATTCTTGTCGTGTTCGCTATGTTATGTTGCAGCCACATTAAATATTAAAACTATCCAAAAAGTAATCAACTCGTAAACACATTTCTTAGGTTCGTTGTCAGAAGGCTTCCCCGACTACAAGTAGGCAACTTAGGTCAAAACTGCTAAGCTTGAAATCACTTGAGTTGGGAAAGCGCAAGGGTTGTCTTCTTTGAAAGAGATCTAATGAGTCTTCGGAAACTCGAATCCTTCTCATCGTTATACAGCAGGCCTTGATTCTGACAAGCAGATATGTGAGGAAATTTGTCTTAAGCAATGGGGATGTCTTATAAGAATAAACAGCGAACCTCCTCTAGAACCGCAAATGTCAATCTTCATTGATGTCGTCAGCCACCTTTAAATAAGTCAATGCTTCAGATCCATAGAGCAAGGGTCCCTTTTGTTGATGCTGTAAACTGTTTTCGGGCTACCGAAAATATCACTGTAATTAAATCTTCGGCGAATGGTAGTAATTTAATGGAGAAATATAGGGCATCGAATTCTCGGATTTACTTTTCTCAGCCGTGAATCATCTTACCTCGAACATCTGCAACAAATGTCCTCCCTTCACTTCATCATTCACCTGTGTAGGCTTTCCCTCCGCTGGACAGTAAATATATCGGCGTTAAAAAAAATAATCTTCCCTTCACACAGCAACTTCGCTAACTATAACCATTATCCACCAGCGTGGGCGGTTTTTCCGCTGGACATGGTAACATCAAAAAAGCCATATTTTCTAATCTTGCACCAGATTACTTTCACGGGAAACGTATTCTTCTTAGCTCTATAAATCTTCATACCTCGTTTCCTTGGTGGTTTGTTTTTTTAATCTCACAAGCAACTACCTGCGCGTCCAGTTACTTAAGCCTCCCACACAAACGCACACACACACAAAAGGCAATTAGAAGATTTATAACCAAAGTTCCGCCACAAGTCACCAGCTGCACATCAATTATGTTAATTTAAGATGAAAAATAAGGAAACCAACAAGTTAATAACCAAGGATGTCAGGTAAAAGTTTGTGTTTCTTCCTTTTTTTCTCCAACTCCCGCCGGCGCAAGTCCATTTCCTTGGCCAACTAACAATTACTCAAATCTTTTGATAAATTTCACGTACAAATATCAAACATTTATTCCCATTCCACTGACAGATAACAATCTCCGTTCTATTCCCAGTCCCCTCCCGAAGGACATTTCATTCTAATTTGAATCAAAAAAAAAAAACAGCTCTCACAAGCCTTCAAAAATAATTTTTCTTGTTGGACATTTTTATTTGCGTTCGTTAGGGGGGCGGGTGGGTGAGTGATGCGGCGGCGGTGAAGGCGAGAATTAAATTTTATCCCACGAGGTTGTCTCCTCCGTTTAACTCTTGTATAGTCGTCTCTTCTAAAGCATTCGCCGCCGCCTCCGCCTACATGCCAGTTTATGCACAGAACATAAGATTAATTTTTGAAACATTTGTGCGCAGTCTGTGCGAGAGAAAAAACTCGCTGGCATACCAAGCTTTAATATCCTTTCCGACAGCTGCAATTTTTCACCTGGCTAATTTTCTAGATGAGACGACGGCTTTCTTTTTTTTTTTGCCCCCACTTTTTTCTTTTGCTAGTACAGTAACTTAAGGCAAAGAGAAATAGGTAATTAGTGTTTCTACGCAGTAACAGACGGAGTCAGGATGATGGCGCAGAACATGAAAGCAAAGAAGGATACCACCATTCAGAGGAGTCATCAACAATCTGTGTCAGGTTTCCAGGCATCGTTTGGTATATAATTTTTGGCAATTATTTTGACTACACAAGAAAACGGAGCAGCAGCAGCAGCAGCAGCAGCAGCGGCGGTAGAAAATTCCATGAAAAGTGGAATATTTAATTTGATTGCCTTGTGCCCGAGCCTAGAGGGTAAAATTAAAAATTCCTAACTTTTCTTTCAACTATATGTGCACATGAAATGTGTACCAAAAGTCAACAATAATTCATGGTAAAATGAAACAAAAAAAAACCGGACTAAACCGCACCACTATGAATCCGTTAATCTCAATATTTATTCAACAAAAACTTGTAATCATTTTTTTTTGTTTCTCTTTGCCCTTGTCCTAGAAAGTGATGTAGAAAGTTGTTCCTTGATATAGCTAGCACCTCTGCGAAATGAATCCTCGAATTACACCAAGTGGAGTTTTGCAATATTTAAAATTTGGAAACTCTCTGTCCTATAAGCCTTGCTAACTCCTCGCACAGCAAATAATTGAAAAGTTGAAAGAGTTTTATTTGAATTTACATGCCGGTCCAGGACTGGCTGGGATTTTTTTTTTTTTTTTTTGACTTTATTTAAATTAAAAAGGACGACTGAGAAAAGTCGGTATTTTTTTTTTCACTGTGTCGCTTTGGTAAATGTACCTCTTCCGAATAACGAGACGGTGCGAGTTTAGTTTATTTTTCATTTAACAAAAGTGCACATTAAGTAGTTTTTAGTGTAAATTTTGTGCGGTTAAAATGTTCGTGGTGGACCCGAGGCGTGGAGGTTGGATAAGAGGGTGCAAAGTCAGTGTATTTATTGAGCATAAATGATGAGGAAGTTTTAAGATTATGTTTGACCATAAAATGAGGGATGTTATTGGCTTAGGTTTCAGGAGGAATTTCGGAATTTAGTCGAGTGGGATTGAGTTTTATAGAGGTGATAACTTTTGGAATGCGTCTCAGCCACTTAAGAGGCTACATCGATCGCTGGAGGGGTCGTAAAAAGTGGGAAGGAATGCAGTATTTCTATGAACAAAACCTATATAAGGTCGGGATGATATTTTTTTATTTCATTTTAAATGGAAATTTCTATCAAACGACTGTTTCGAAATCTAGGTTAATGCGCTAACATCTTACCGCTCTCATCATTTGACATAACTGCTACGTGTTCAATAAGGTACCATTACTATCGAACAATTTCAATTTATGCTCCGAAAAATATCAGTAATTGGCACTAAACCAATTTCTAAAGATTTTGCTCCTTCATCGCGAAGGACACTGACATTGTGCTGAATGCTCTGTGCTTCAATGAGCGCAATTTTCAAATTAATCGCTAAGTGAGCGATAACTAAGGCCGATGACTATTAAGGAATGCTTATAGTGCTGATGTCCACATATAAAAGTATTTTATCAAACGAAGTGGACCTTGCAAAAATGACGTCGTGTGACCCTATACAATGGCTCTTAATGGCTCCTTTGAAAGATTCCTCCCATGAAGAAGCTTGGTTTCTTGGAAGCTGCGGAACTCCTAATAGGTTTCAGGACCTTCTATCCCCTTTAGGTTAAGCGTTTTTTTTCGGCACAGTCATAACACATTTCGCATCCAATAGTTCAGATGTGCATTTTAGGGCCCAGAATAACGAATTCTTGGACGATAAAGATTCAAAGAAGTTGCTCATGAACAAAAAGAACTGGTGAAGAAGCTAGCCAATTCCTTCAAGACACAAGTTTCAAGTTTGTCCAGAACATTTACTTGTCAATAAATTTTTTGTCAGTTTCCGAGATTCACAAAATCTAATTTACGAGACAAAGCTCAACAATATAACTTATGCGTTTCCAGTAAACTTAAGGCACCGCTGAGCAGATCTTTATAAGTTCATCTACAACATTATAACGTTTGTTTTAGTGAACGCTTTTTTTGTTTCACTCTGTATTAGTCGCCACTGAGTTAGGAGCCATCAATTTTGACTTGCACAGTTGCGAAGGGAGAGTGTATTTAAGTGACTACTATGGAAATGCACTTACGTATAAAGAATATAAATTTTAAACTGGGATATGGAAACTGTAGAAAAAAACTTAACGGGCGAAGATTATCTGCCTGAGACAAGGCATCCTTCCATCCTCTGCGGTCCCGGGAACGCTGCATCCAATTTTCCAAGCCAAGCGCTCTGTTATCCAAGATGGCTTGGTCCTTGTGGTCTCGAACTAGATTTCTAACGGGTGATTTTTTAAGAGGTTTAGAACTTTTTTAAAAAAAAAAACACAAAAAATTCGAAAAAATGAATGAAATATTTATTTGAATCGATAGTTTGAACCTTGCAATTTAATGTTTAAAGATAATTTCATGCAAATGTTGACCGCGGCTGCGTCTCAGGTAGCCCATCCGCTGAGTCCAATTTTGGCATACTCTTTCACACATATCGGCCGGTATCTCACGAATGAATGCATGGATGTTGGCTTCCAGTGCGTCAATCGATGCGGGCTTGTCCCTATACACATTAGCCTTGGCATACCCCCACAAAAAATAATCTAATGGTGTCAAATCGCACGATCTAGGCGGCCAATTGACCGGCCCGAAACGTGAAATTAACTGTTCACCAAACTCGCCTCGCAATTGCGCCATTGTTTCGCGTGCTGTGTGGCATGTGGCACCGTCTTGTTGAAACCACATATCATGCAAGTCAAGAACTTCCATTTCGGGCAAAAAAAAGTTTGTTATCATCGCTCGGTAGCGTTCACCATTGACAGTAACGCTGCGATTCGCATCATCTTTGAAGAAATATGGCCCAATAATGCCGCCGGCCCATAAACCGCACCAAACAGTGGCTTTTTCGGGATGCATTGGTAGCTGTTGCAATGCTTCTGGCTGATCTTCACTCCAAATGCGGCAATTTTGCTTATTTACGTACCCATTCAACCAAAAATGAGCCTCATCGCTGAACACAATTTTTCGATAAAAAAGCGGATCCTCGGCCAGCTTTCCAAGAGCCCATTCACCAAAAATTCGGCGTTGTGGTAGGTCGGCTGGCTTTAGTTCTTGCACCAGCTGTATCTTAAAAGGCTTTACGCCCAAATCCTTCCGCAAAATTTTCCACGTAGTGCTGTAACAAAGGCCTAACTGCTGGGAACGGCGCCGAATCGACATTTCGCGGTCTTCTGTCACACTAGCTGATACGGCCGCAATATTTTCTTCAATACGCACAGTACGTAAACGTGTTGGTGGTTTAATGTCCAACAAAGTAAATTTGGTGCGAAATTTGGTCACAATCTTCCGAATAGACTGCTCAGAAGGTCGAGAATGCCGATCATAAAATGGAAGCAGCGCGCGATGAACATTTCGAACCGAGCACGAATTTTGATAGTAAAATTCAATAATTTGCAAGCGTTGTTCATTTGTAAGACGATCCATGGTTAAATTGCAAACCAAACTGAAGCTGTTTGACAGTGACACAAGGTACTAAACACACGTCAGCTGTCAAAACCAGTGTTGCCAAAACCAAACCAGCTAAAAAATCACCCTTTATGATCCTCTTGGCTGGAGCTCTAATGTCGATTCGCTCGATGTGGCCAAACTAATGTAGTCGACGTGTCTTATCTTTTTGGACTACATTCACATTTTGCTACAGCTTATAGAGTTCGCGGTTGCATCTCCTCCATTCACTCTCCTCGCACGCAGGACCAAATATTTGTCAAAGAATTCTTTCGAAGGATCCCAGTAGTAACTATCCCTTCCTGCTTATCGTCCAGCACTCGGCGCCGTAAAGCAGAACTGTCAGAAAAATGGTTTTATTGAGCATGCCCTTTTTCCTTGGAATCAGGAGTTTTGAACCCATTTCATTCGCCAAACCGAAGTAGTGTAATTTTTGGAGTTGATGTTTACCCCCAGGTAGATGAACTCCTTAACTACATCGAAGTTGCTGCTATCAACAGTGACATTTTGTCCTAGTCGGTGGACAGATGATTGTTTGATTGTTGATAGTATATTTTTAGTCTTGCCCTCATTTACTTTAAGGCGAACTAATTTCGCCTCCATCACGACACACTGGGAGCGACCGATGGAAGGACTAGAGCAATATGTACGTTAAAATATATCAGTTACAGCCATATTCATGAGAGGATATAATCGCGCTGCTTCGCTGCCAAATATATTAGTTGCAAGTCTCCGTCACTTATGCCTCTGTGAAAAGAAGTATTGACTAGGCAATCCACCAAACCTCTTTTATATACAGAAAGCTACCAAAAATGTTGTGGGAAAACATGCTAAGAACATATGAAAGGCTGTATCAACTAAGCTTAGAAGGACTATTCAAGTGCTATTCAGTTCTATTCTAGAAGCATACGAGTATGAGCAATAAAATTTTGAGGACTTTCAAAATCTCTGGTATGTAAGATGCATGCAACAGTACAGCACATACAGTACCACAGGTCTATGCTGACCCAGATTCACTGCCGCCCGTTCCCAATTTGGTAACCCTTTTTACTTGATGCCAAGTAATTATAATTGAAAGCGCATAATATTTTCATTCTAGGTCTAATTTGAAGTGATTGATAATCCTTCCCAACTTTCTTAAAATATAATCCTCGAATCCCCAATAGATCAACAACTTTCAACCATATCTACATACTCGTACTTACATTGCACTAAACTCAGTTGCACATCACAATTAATTAGTTATTACCATTTATTTGCACGGTCAAACTTCATCGGTCAATTGGCCGCGCTCGATGCACTTCACTTGAGAGATGCACCCACATATGAAATCTATCCAATGAGATCGCCAATCATCTCTGCAGTAATTGCCAACAATCCAATTATTAAAAAGTAAACAACACTCTCTCCATCCATACATCAATCGCTCGCTCCTCCAATCAATTTAGAACCACACAAGTATGTAGATACACAAATAGACAAAAGGATACCCCTTCAATCAGTTGAATGTTATTCCAACATGTATGGTTAATTAACGTCGTCGTCCACACAGTAACAAAAGGACTTATTCACTACTGACGCCGGCCGTGGCGCTATCGCCGCCGTTGCTGCTGCTTTTGCTTTCGTCGTCCTTCTCATCGCCATCGTCATCGTCGCCACCGCTACACAGAGAATTAAGTAATTAAAAAGCCGATAAAAGTACAGTCTGTTGGTTGTGAGTTCCACAAAAAGCCCAGGCTTAGCATCTCTCCCAGTCTTAAATTTTATTACGCCAATATATTATATTCCTTGTGGATTTAAGCAGCAAAATAAAAGGGTTCACTCTTTCCTTACTACAGTCCTTAGCCGAGGCGGTAGCTAGCTCCACTTGTGCCATTCAATCGCTTTATCAAACCGCTTTCGAGTGTAGTCGTATGACTCGATGGGTGTGTGTGAGTGGATAACATTTTTCATGGATTTTCACCCTTTTTTTGGAATTAATTAAGAACAGGAATCTACCCTCAGGGGGGGTTGGGTTTTATGAAGGAAGTTAGCAAGCGCAACAGCAATTCGAAAGGACAAACATAAGTACGAGGAGTAATAAAAAAAAAATATACATTGCACTAGGAAGGAAGTTGAAGAAAGAAAGAATCGTGTTCCTAATGTCAACATACACACACACACAAACATACATACATTGAATCGAAAAGGGTTGAAGTTGAAGGTTGTTCTTGGTGTTCGTCGACGTCCTCTACAAGATATACAACATCGAATCGAGTCAATATTTGTCCGAATCGTTGGTTCTGTACTACTCGAAAAGTTGTATTCTGGAAGGAAGCCGGAAGGATTCGCATCCTGAGAAGTTTTTTTCCCCAATTTTTGTATTCGTTTTTTTTTCTATTTTTTTTTCGTTTCTTCTATCTCACTGCGAAAACCCTTCAATTTGATTGAAAGGCGTGAGAGAGACATACACCATCAACATTCTAGAGAGAATGATAACCGAAAAAAAGGAAAAAAAAAATAAAGTTGCCTTGCAGCAGTAGCCGACCAAACAGAACCAAACCAGAGCTAAGCCCTTCGAATTCAAAGTTTCATTGGAATTCGTTAATTAAAAAACTAAAATAAACACACCATAAGGCATATCGGTTCGGTATACAAATAAAGTTCTAACCAAAGGACCAAGCAGACGAAGGTGGGGCTGGGATAGTGGATGAGAGGCAAAACAAGGAATGTGTAACCGATGAGAAGAATTTCGTATTACAATCGATAGATTCACCAGCAGCGCGGCCCGATAGAGTGGGTTAAGACTATCAGATTGATGCCACTTCAGATGATGATGATGATGATGATGACGACGACGACGATACAAGATGTAACCACAAGTTGCAAGCAAGTTCCGAACGAACCGGTAGAGTGGCGAGAGAGAGAGAGAGATGTACATATTTTGAAATTGAATAACCTTTGGTTTTGAATGCTCAGGAAAATTGTGTGTATTTCAGCAGTATGTAATATGAGAGCGAACCAATCATTGAAGTATCTTATCAATTTTCATTAAAATTGTGTAAATTTACTTTCGACCATTTTATCCAGAATATTACTGCGCATAAGACAATGAATAGGAATAAACTTTGAAACAAAAACAAAACAGAATGAGAGTGGAGAATGTCCAAATTTGATTTATGGGAACGACGATATAAAGTTTCCAATTGCGTCCAACTTGAGGCTGTTTGATTAAGTATTCATCTGTGATTGGAGAAGTCGTTTGCTTTAGGGATTTGTAATTTTATTACAAAAGACACATATACACCGCAGAGGGGATTTCATTGCAAAGGACTCGTAAAACTCATATTTTGTGATTTATTATTGTAGGTAGGTATATATGGTCGGGTCAAATGTATCTAGTCAATTTCATGATCTTATAGTTTTTGAAGCAGTTGTAGATCGGGTTGCAGTTTCTGTATGGTTTTATTAAAGCTATTTAACCTCAGCATTAGGTTAGGTTAGGTGTTGTGGCCTTCCTTGTATTTTCTTCCTTCCACTTGTGGTTACTCAACTCTATCAATCCATCTTGATGTCTCCAGAAACATGTAAAGATAAGAGAGTGAGACATCGAACAATTCTGTAAAGCACCAACCAGCTTGGACACCGATGCTCTTTCGTAATGTGAAAGGTTGTCTTCAAACAATTGTTAGTTAACATTTATTCACTAAAAGTGCAATTCCTCACTCCTGCAATTAATTTTCTATATTTTGACATATATGTATTTGAAACTGACTTGAAAGTATACGACCCCATCTCCCACAAATTATTTGGTTCAAGAAGTGCTCCCTGTTTAGATACCACATTCGTATGGATGAGGAAGCCGCTAAATGTTAGTTGGATTGATTCGTTTAAAACCTGTTTAAAATTTGCCTACAGCTCAGCTAAGGATGAAGCAGACTCCAGGGGAGTAACCTTGGAACATAAAGTACTTTTTGGAATACTTCGGGTGCGACTTTCAGTGAAAATATGAGCTATATCTACAAATGCTACAAATCCGCATATAAACTGGCGCCCAATGTCGGTCCAGCGAAATGATTCGCTTCAGCACTTTTGAAGGCTTAGCTGCAATGGCCTAGTTTTTTTTTGAAGTCAATTCAAATAATAGACTAAGGTTAGGATGGATGTTTGCACTAACTGCAATTTCACCCGGAAGCCATAGATTGCCCAATTTGTAGATTTGCATATGTAAGGATATATGACATTCTCTTTATCGCAAAAGCTGCTCCTGCAGAAATCGTTTGCAAAAGCCCCCAGCCTGTTAGCCATGTTTGCAATGTGTCCGCGGTTAATAAGATGTTAATATTGGGACAAAGCCTTCGGCTTATGGCGCAACCACTAGTGTTGTTCCTTTGTTAATTAGCCAAATGTGTAGTCACATCTCCGATGAGGTGTTGGAAAGTGATAACACCTGCTCCTCCGCTAGAAATGAGTTCGGATAAGAGCCGTATCCGGCCTGTATTGACCAGAGCATATACCTCCGTGCTTTTCAAGTCAGAGACTAAATTCCGTTCCGAAATTTTCTTCTCCATGACATGACCAACAAATTTCTCTTACTAAATATTCAGTGAAAGATTCGCTCGCTTTTATGAGCCACGACGTAATTTCGCTCGACAACTCCAACCCCCAACCTTACTTCCAAATACCATCATCTAAAACAAAGCAAAATAAATAATCCATTATCTTTTATCCGAAAAACGTAGAATACTCGTACACATGCAATTACCCGACTTGATTGCATAAATTCCCTCCAAATCTAAACAGAAATCACAAAATCCACTGACTAGTAGTCCAAAACTAATAGTCAGTCTGAATCGGAATCGGAAGACAGTATTTCTGAATTTACAAAAAAAACACAAAGCGAACAATGCAAAAAAAGAAAAACACTTCTTACATTAAATTCTATAGCCAAACCGAGAAATGTCTGTTTGGAAAACATCCACAAAACAGGATTACTTCGGTTTCCTATATCCCAGATGGAAAATATACATACACACCGAAACGTAAATGCCAAACTCCAACTGCTGTCCGAAAATACAATCCCTGACTAAGATATGCCTGTAGGACTTTTGACTTTCTGATACATTCAACATCCAGGAGAGTTTTGTGCCTTCGCCCTTATCTTCTTCGCGGCGCCCGAAAAATGTCCGAAAAGGAAACTTCTCCAAAACACGAATTAACTCAGTTACAATTTTAATCCGCATTGAGGTTCCTTTCATATAGATCTACTATATATACAGCTACACCTATACCTATACATTTGAGTATAATTTGATAGATATGCAATAAACGTCCTGGAACGTCCTCTCTGCTCCTTTTTGGTTCTTGTATATCTTGACTGTGAACTGTAATTATGGTAAATTATCACCCCAAAATGCCTTGACATTTTATGTTTTTCGGAACTTTATCCTTTCTCTCGCAAAAAGGATTGCATTCAATGCCTTGTTGGATGGATGGTAGAGATGCTACCAATATAGGTACATAGTTTCTAAGCTTTGACTCTGGAGTATGAGAATGAAATCTTGTAATCTGTTGTGTTGTGAACCAGCAGCAGTGGTGGTGATGACGGCAACGGCTGTTCATTAGCATAGGCTAATAGGTTGAAAGGAAATACTTGCTACTTTTAATTTGTTGTAAACTCGCAATGAGAAGTAGAGAGAATGTTGTTGCTTTTAATTTTTAAGTGCTTCGGCTACGATAGGGGCTGGAATGGATGGAAATTTACGCTATTTCCCACTAATTTAATTTCACAATAGAAATCTGTGCGATGTAACATATTCCAGTTAAGTTGAGAGAAAACAAAAAAAAACCAAGCACTCAACAGGAGGGTCAATTCTAATGAAGTGGTGAGATGGTTTCTTGAAAATTGTCCATGCTTTTAATTTTGTTCAACTTCAATCGTTTTGGTGGCAAACTTTTAAAACTATAACATGATGCATTATTCAGTTTTAATGTATATATTCTATTCATTATAAGAGAAGCAATACAAAATTGCTTACAGACATGAAAAATATTTCACATTTTTCTTGCAACGCTTCGATAACAAAATATGTTATCGACGAGATTACTCACACATCTTGTGAGTTCTAGGGCTATTCTTTACATTTAAATAAAACCTTAAGAAAATTGTAGCAAAATATAATAAAGTATACCAAAAGGTGCAATTTCTCGCTGAGACGTGGACTGTTATCGAACTTGATTGTTTATCTGTATTAGAGTGCGGGTGAAAAAAAGACACTTCTCCGACTTGGAACCAAATCGCATATTTCCATAACGAAGGACTGTTATATTTTGGAAGCAAATTAAACTTTGGATAGGGGTCCATCCAAAGGGGTCCAGTTGAATCTCAATAACCGAATAGTGTCAGATTGACAGTTCACTACATTGAACATATTCCGACTTGAAGCGTTTTCAACTTTAAATATTTACCCGAAACACTCTCAACACTGACAAGCGCCCCTTCTTTTTTTAGCAGTGTGCACTCACCCCGATTCTTTTTAATCAGACAATTGTTTGCCTGTTAACTGATGCCTAACCATAGTCAGTTCTTTATACCATGCACGCAAACATACACCCGCAAGAGCAACATACAATCCTTTTGAATTCCCCCCCTGCACGCTGCTGGCTGACTTAACTCGCAATTCTTTCAATTACAAGCAACAGCGACAGGATATTACTCCAAGAGCAAGTAACTCTGCGTTACATAAAGGATAAAAGGATGCGGCGCGCTCTCTATTCCTCCCTTCAGTGTGCCACATAAACAATGCTGAAGGATTTTATACTTTCTTAAACAGCTATGGTTTGTTTTTGTTTTTTTTTTCTGTTCCACATAGCTGCTTTTCGTTTTTTTGTTTACGTTGCTTTATTCCGTTTTCATATCCTCTTGCATATCCTAGACACAGCGCGCTTTGGTGTTTATACTGAATTTTTAATTAACACTTTGAGTTTACGTTATTGAATTAAAAAAAAAAAATAAAAACTCGTTTTTGCTGCTAAACACCTAAAATATCTACCAAAAACAAAATTAACTCGAACAAAAAATTATAATTAAAACAAAGGATACACAAATACATTGACCTTATCGTTGGCTTGCATCCTGCTGTTACTTGCACATAGCAGTTGAAAACCAAACAATTTTGTGCTGGCAGGATAAAGGATAAATAATTGCTGACCATTGAAACTTGTTGTATTGTATAATTATCCGCAGCGCAAAAAAAAAACCAAAACGTCGTCGTGCAAAAAAAATTAGTAGTAGTAGTAAGGAAACAGGATCAATAAAGTACACTATCCACCATCACCATCACCGCGACCACCCACATAACCTCGCCACCTTTCGTCGAGAAAGGATATAATTGTTGTGTGCGCTCTGTCGTTTCTTGTATTTCAGTGGCGATATGGTTTGTGTTTTGTTTTGTTTGCAAAACAGTAATAAACAAACAAAACGGAAAGGATAACCGACGAAGTGTGTATTAATAGTTATTTCTGTCGAACACAAGAGAGCGGTATGTACATATATATGGGGAGCACCGTTGGGTGTTGTGATGATGGTGAATGGTGAATGGTGACCATAGTGCACAGAGGTGGCTCTTTGGCTATAGTGGCTTTGTTATAAGTTCTCTTTCTAGAGTGGTCGCTTGTGCACTTGAAGGCAGCTAGACAAATTGATGGCGTTTTTATCCTGATGTCTGCAATTAATTATTGAGACATTTTCTTCTATCTCTGTCGTACGTACTCTCACATAGCGGCGAAAGGAGCAATGTGGTTGAAATGTTTTTACAGACTCATTGAAAAGTTACAATGAGCAAAAAAAAACAAAAAAAAAAAAAACACAAAAGTAAAACTTCATCGAGTTTCTGATGTCCTTAAGGACTAAGCTCTGGAAATTGTGTGCAAACATAACAATGCACAGAGACCGACCACCACTCAACATTGATCAGGAGAATACGCAAGCAATTAGTTTCAAACAGCTGTTGAGTGGTTTTTGGTTAAGTTCAGTTGGTCACTTGCACTAAGGACTTGCACGCAGGGATAATTACATATGTAATTAGAATACATAGGAATTTATTGTGCCATTGGACCATTTAGGATCTTAGGATTTATTACTTAGCTGTGACCTAAGTAGAGACTTAAGCATGACGACGGCAAGTAATTGATTTACTAGTTTTGTGTAACTGGCTTCTTCAGTGGTCGTCATTCTAATCAGGGTAATTGTCATCGGTCTCTCAGATGTAGCTGCCAGCAAAGCCCACATACATAAGCCAGTCTTTGCCCCTGTATGGTACGACATGGATCTATGAAAAGAAATCGTTAAAGCTCCTGGAAAAGCGAAAAAAATGTCGATGCCTGTTTTAGTCATGGCCAAGGTTAGTTAGATAACAAGGGTCTAATATCGATACCCTTAACTAACAGAATAGCTGCAAAATAATGCATTTTTAATCTTTGAACCCGCCTAGTCATCGAAAAACACCGAGACTTTGTTGGTATAGTCATATATATAAAATATGTTACAGACTACCTCAAATCTCCATTAATAACTTTTATAGTTATGTTATCAACGTAATAGAATTTATTTTTAATTTTTCTCAAGTTCATCTTCAAATATTTATAAAGTTTTCTATATTGCAAATTTAAAAATAAAATAACATGACAATTACGCAATTTATAATCGAAATGCAATCGATGACTCTTTCTCTTATCGACTTGACAGGCCGTTTGTCGTATTTCTTCATTTGTCATTTTTGAAACCTTTTCAACTTCCCTGTGCAAAATATAAATATAAACTTCACTTATTTCAGGGTTCAATATGATCTGATTCAGCGCCGATAACCTTTTCTTGTTATCGACTTGCAAAATCGTACACTACCAGTTTTTTTTAGCATTTTTCGCGGAGCGTATGTGTAGCTTTTCCCTCCCTATCGAAAATTGAAAAATTTGCTTTTCTTTGCCCCATTTGACCTTACGACTATATCGATAAGCCGATGCTATCGAATAGATAAACCATATAGCTAAAAACTGTCCCCACTATATCATTAATTTCAAGTTTAATAGACTTTGATAGTTCGGCCAAATGTCTTCAAAACTCCATTGGTAACTTTAAAAGATATTTACTAAATAAGACCAAATTTTCAACCTTAACCCTTATGTAATATTGCTTTTTGTAATATTTCAAAGCTTTCCTTAAGATTTCACCGTTGACTTTTGGATATTATTTACTTGATATAAAAACTCTTCACAAAATATTACTTAAATTAAATATGCTTAAAAGTTATAATTCCTGAGTAAAAATTGCTTCATGTTTTCTTAATTTTATGCTCCAAACTCCATCGATAACTGCATATTTGATCGATATCACATCACAATCAATTTCATGCAAAAAATATATATCAGGCATTACTTCATCAAATCCATCGATACCGCAATCCCACTCCGATTGCGGTAGACAATCCCACATAAAACTAGCGGATGCCCCAAGGAACGTACGAGTATTTATATTTCACAATATGCGTGAGAGAAAAAATTCTTTTTCAAAATCTAATTACTTGCACCCAAAATCCCAAATCATCTCAACACTATTTCTACGCCACGATTTCTAATTAAATTTACATCTTATGTATTTTCTACATGGAATTGCACAAATCATTAATCAACTTCTCACTGTAGCACAATGCACAGTGGTGTAGTGGTAGCGGTGGCTCCCCACCTAAAGGAAATCCTTTAAGCTACATACAATATTCCTTCCTGACAAAACTAGAAACTATTCAAACATAACCTCCTTCCAACCAAACATAAACTTAAAACAGAGACAGAGAGAGAGCGACGAGGTGAAGGTAAATCCAAAGGTTTTTGTTTAAAGTGTCAAATCCCTCGACAGCTTAAGGAGGGATTTCAATTCAATTTAAATCCAATAATGGAACCAGAAACAAGGAGGCAGGCGCATTGAACCAACGTCTCCGAGAAGAAAATAGCGCAACACGAAAATCCTCGCACAATACATATTAACAATGGATCTGAGATCGCATTGTAAAGTTGCGCTCCATTCACCATTCACCATTCACCGTTCACCATTCGCCGCCACCCACACATGACATATGTCAAGGATATCCGATCCTTGAAGTCACATGTCAATTAGTATCGACACAATCACACAGACACGTAGCCTTCGAGTTATTCGGTTTTTGGTTCCCCCTTTAGCTATATATATATATGCACTGTGATATTCGATTCAAAGTAATTATATTCCCTACACCAGGACGCACAGAGTGCAGATAGGTCAACTGTATAATACCGAATACAGACCCTAAGGACATGTAAAAGATTACTATTAAGTAATTACAAATATTTGTACAATTATTAATATTATTTAATGCGCCCTCTCTGCGTTTGTGTTTGTTCTTCGTGTAATCACAATTTCATGATATAATCGAGGATGCTTACTGTTGGCGTTTGTCTATCCTAAAGGATTAGACATTTTCACAGGAGATGATAGGCTGGCTGGCTGGCTGGCACGTCCTTCTCCTTTTATATGTATATCTGTGTATGCTTGGGATTTACGTCGCTCGTCGCAAAAATAAAATGGAATAAAAAAACACCAGCCCTGATTGTTTGCGCAGTTTAATGTATCAATTAAAAATGATTGAGTGTAATATGTTGAGGCACGTACTAAGGATAACGAGTTTATTTGGTCTAGGCTTAAGTCCTCGAAAAGATTTGTGTTTGTTCGGTCGACGACCGATGAAATGGGACACTTGAGAGTGATGAAATTTTTGTGCTTTAGGGCGACGGTGTGGTACCTTCTTGTTAAAGAGCAAAAAAAAAGGACATCCCTGGTAGTGTCCTTGTTGTTCAACAGCGTTCCTTTATTATTTTTAGACGAGTTTTTTGTTTGCTCTCCGCTTTTTTTTGTTCTATAACAACAATGCAAAACGTTGCTTGTTGCATGACATATTACCACACAATATGTGTGTCCTTTACAGAATATATATATATATATATATATATATATGTGTGTGTGTGTTTGTGTTTATGGTGTACTCATTACTTCTACGGAACTTGGTTCGGTGGGTTTTTGTGTTTCCGAACTGTTGCTTCGCGTTGTGTAAATATTTGCGAAGCGAATACACAAAAACGCCACTCGTACAAAATAAATTCGTATGCTTCCCACTGGCTGGAGCTGGTAGAGGGGCGCGGGTCGCGGGAGCCCCGGCCCACCAGGGTACATTCAGTTGTTTGGCGAAATGCACCGCTACCCGTCATTCAAGATCAGAAACTTTGAGATGGGTGCGATGGGCTCGGCGGTTCTTTTTCCTGCCATATTTTTGTTATTTGATGTGAAAGGGATGTGTGGCTTAAGCCTATGCATGCGTTAAACTTTTGTTTGCTTAGAAGACGGAGTTTTAAACATAGGTGTGTGTATAGGCTTTTCAAAGTACGGGAGAGAGAGAACAAAAAATGGAGTGAATTGTGCAAATGCTGACTAAATTTGATGAGGAGACTCATCGGAGCGAGAAAATGTTTACTGTTCTGGTTGGCATAATGGAATGAATAGACACAGGAAGGTGAGTGAATTTAAGGATAATGCTTGCACGGAGATGTAAAAATATTCATTCCTAAGAAGGAAAAACGTTGGTTTTTTTTTCGCAAAATGGTGGTTAAACATGATTCTTTAAAGATAAGGTACATATGCATGATGTGATGGGTGACACCTTCGAACAAAAGAAAATGAATTTGTATGAAGTCGTGAAATAGATATCTGATTGTGTTGGAAATTCAAAGGACATGCAGTCACTGGGTATGGTGTTGACTATCAAACACTGATTGTTTAGATAGCAACAATATTGTCCAACAATTATCTTAATGCACAATTGCTACCACCATGCGATTAGTCACGAACGTTTGACCCTTGGGAACAAAACAGATGGATTCATGTTATGTATGAATTCAGAGGCAGGTTTGCTCCCCAGACATCAGATCAAAGTTGATTGTGTTGATTGTCAGTTCCATTACATTTTCGAATGTCAACTGCCCCAGCTGAACTTATTTTTAAGCTTACAATTGGCTCTTTTTCCGAAAACTCAGTCTGGCGATGAAAAGTTTACTTAATAAAAGCTTCGAGGTGTGTTTCAATATTTCAAAGAACGTTAGCCGTTTAGGGACTTGCATTCGCATAGAAAGTTCTAAGTATTAGTTCTTCCTTTGTTTGTTCTACTGTCATCAGTTTTTGCATTCTGTTCGATTGAGCTCTCAAAATACAAATTTTGTAGATCATATTTTCCTAAAACTTTGAACCAACAAAGATTCAAATGTTTGCGGAATAAAAAAAAATGCCTTGATAGACTACCCTTAAAGTCATGACTCGATGCCCAAACTAAAGAAATAAAAAAAAATGCAAGCACATTGGAAGTGGATGTATCTATTGATTGTAGTTAAGTTCGAATACAAATCTTTTTAGCGACTTTAATGCTAAAAGACCATCGATAGGTCGGATCTGTATGGGTATGCTCCCTCCGAGAAGAAGGATTTTTGATAGGATTGCCAGCAGTAAGCCAATACCCTCTCACGATTCTGCAATTATTTCTAACGAGACGTTAAAGACTATGAAACTAACACACCTTGATGCAACCGCAAATTGATGAAGCAGCAAACTTAGTCCATATAGTTCGTCTAGTCTTAGGCGGAGTTCTTACCCTAAGGATATTTCCCGTATTTCGAAAATGGTCTATTTATTATCCTCAGTTATCAATTAAACAAAAACTAATCTACAACTAAGGGAACGCAGTTGTGTCTGAGCGAACGGATAGTAGCAACTTCCGACAAAACAAAAAAAAAAAGAAGGTTACAGTCCGCTTGGGGCGAGGCAGTGGGCGTATGAAAAAAAAACCTAACCATTTCGGGATCATAGGGAGTATATATTTAAAATTTCAGCTTTCTAGGCCTCAAAAATTGATACGGACGAACGGACGACGAATATTCAGCGGTGTTACAAACTTATACCCTTAGGATAGGGTCAAAATAGGGACGTACACTTTCTATACTTGCCTATCAGGTTCCAACTCAGACATTTCAACTTTTATCGAGCTTTTGGTAATTTTAAATGCTGCTGATAAAAAGACAAAATGTACATATAAACAGTCCTTAATGGCTATAAATGCATGCAATTGGTTAAAGAAAAATTTTGGAGCCCTTTGTAAGTCTATGAATATAAATATATTATAAAACTTTAAATAACTTTAAACAACTGAATGAATACAATCGTTGACTTCAAAGACTGTTTTAACGATTTAATCGATTAAAGTTTACTAAAATAAAATGCACGACTGCGCCATACGAAACTTTTTCGGCACATTAGATGCCGTTTCGCCATACGGCTCCTGACAGACAGATAGATCGGTATAAGGGCTGCGGGCTGCGGACGACGTTGGCGGACCCACTTCCTTGGACTCCTTCAAAAACCATTGCCACATATTTATTTGTTACAGACAGTCTCAGTCTTCTAGCATGCTTCGTTAGATCATTGTTAGTTGCAATCTACCCAAATTGATCATCACCGCTCTTAATTTATGCAGTTGTTTTTGTGACACTTTCCAGAATTTCACGTTTGAATAATCATATATGTACGTGCTTTTTTGTCTGTCCACTCAGGAATTTCCCCTTTTATTGTCAGTACCAGTCGGCGAAATCTGTTTCTAAAATTTCGTCTTTCAACTGCGCTCCTGTGCAGCTTTAAATAAGACCTTCGGCACCGTTCCGCATACCATTGACCTTTTACTCTCAGTACTGTTTATAAAATCGGCTTGGTAATAAATTAGTCAAATCAATCTTACCACTGAGCCACTTGGTCTGATAAAAACTACACGCTTGTCATATTTTGAAGAATTACCCTCCAAACTAAAATGTGTATCTTTTAGGAAACGCATTATACCTACCTACAACTAATGCGTTTCCATCTTCAAAACTTTTCGAAATATTCAATTCAACCTTTTTTTTTTGAAAAAGCCAACTTTTCAACTTAACTATGATGGAAGAGCTACACAAACACCATACAAAGTGCCGGTATCAACTTCCATGCTTCGAATAAATTTCGAACAAAAATATTTCCAATTGCACCCATACGTGATCATAAAAGCCAAAACCAGTTTTGTACGTTGTTTATCATCACAAAAGTTTACTACTTCCTGTAAAAAAAATAACTCTTTCTTCTAACAAAATGTAACAAACCAAAATCATCCTCGCAAATACAAATAATCTTCTTCTTTATGTGTATCCTGTAAATGCATCCTTCATAACATAACACAAATACACAATGTATTCATCCAAATGTTAATACCACATTCGACGTTCATTGACCATTTTCTATGCAAGTGAAAAACTTAGAATGTCAAAAAGTTTTCTCCTATTCACATAGGTATCCATCCATCTGCACACGAACACACCCATACACACGCACTAGGCACTAGTCGACATTCAGCAAACTTTCAAAACATTCGAAAATATAATCTTCTCTAAGAAAAGTCCATAAAACGCGAACGGAAAATCTTAGTTTAATAATCATGACCATGACTACTAGGAGTTGAGTATGATGATGACGACAACGACGACGACGACAAGGACACAGCTTCCATCAGCTGGAGATGAAGTCAGAGGAAAACTTCTTCGGTACATTCGTGTTTTTTTTTTTTTTTTTCTGTTTGGTTTTTATGACAATTCCGCGCAACGAATACGAGTTAACTTTGTGTGTGCTGCTAAAATGATGCATAGAGTGTGTAATAATAATAAAAACGGAAACGAAGTGTTGCTCCAAAATCCATGTTTTGGAGCACGAAACATCTAACTGGAGAGTATATAGCGCAGCGGCAACGGAGTACTACAGCGAAAAGCCCTTAAAATAATAAAATAAAAACAGACGAGGGATCTGCTTACAATCTTCGGTGTTATATTAGCAAAACTACTTTCAAGACACGCTAAAAACACACACCCACGCTACATACAATATATAGAGAGACTTTTGTAATGGACGTTGTATGTGCGGCGTAATTGCTTTCCGTCTGCAAAAGGAAAGATATCCGCACCGTTGCGAGTATAAATGTGACTGTTTCGAGGATGAGTCTAACTTGGTTTGTTTTTTTTTAATTTTTTTTTCGTTTACTGTTTAACTTGTATCAAGATAATAGAATCGTAAAATTTTACCAGCATGCACTGCACTGTACACCGAAGTAGGTTTGTATTTTTTTTCTGTTGCTCTCTCGGGGATATGATACATTGTGTGAGACAAGAAAAGGGCAAGAGCATTTGGGATACGAATTGGCTTTGCTGGTATTCTATGGCAGGGAGTTTATGAGGCCATTGAAAATAGATCATGAAAACTATTGGCTTTGAGTAACTAATGTTGGAGGCTGACATCTTATAGAACTACGAATGCTGGAGTCCTGGCGCACAGAGTTTCTTGGTATAGGATTTCATTCCTTCTACAAATTCACAGCTAAAAAAAATACGCCAAAGTAGAAACTCTCGACCAAGAATAAAAGTTGCCAGAAGCATCAGCAGAGCTTCGATGTATAGGTCAGCGTTGCCAAAAAGTGCCCGATGGGCCCATTCGACCCTCGGATTTGCGTTTTGACCTTGTGCCAACTGGAAATAACTCCTAAATTTAGATAACACAGTAAGGCTCTGCTATTGCATTTGAAAACAACATCTTTCATCAATAAAAGGTGACTACAAATAAGGAAACTCTATTTAAGACCCTTAGAATCCCAGTCTTACTTTATGGATCGATCCGAAGTGTAGACCCTGTCTAAAGCGGATAAAGATATTCTTGGTAGTTTTGAGGAAATTTCTTTGTATTACTTCGTAAGATATTTGGTCCTGGTCTCCTGGAAACTATTCAGTGATGAACTCTACGAGGTGCCACATTGACCTGGGCAAAAAACTGATCATTGGGCGTTTAAGTTGGCTGGTACATGTAGAGCGAATAAACACTAAAGCTGCAGCCCGCAGGATCTTCGACTCTAATCAAAGAAAAGTGACCCTTACTTTTAGCAAATGGCCGCTAATACACATATGCTCTTCGTAACAACGCTGATATAGGCAGACACGATTTTTCAGTGCTTGGCAATGGATTCTACAATTAGTTTGTTTAGTTTTTAACATTTTATAACTTAATGCAAGAGCCATACTAAAGCATGAGTTCAGCTAATAAGCCAGTCGACCCGGTTACCCTTGTTGCTCTTATGCTTTATTGAGCTTAAACCAGCCTTGATGAGGCTAATTGGCGCAATGTGTTGTCAGTTCTCTTCTCGCCATTTTACTCTGGAAATTTTACTTGGAAACAACTTTCTATGAATTATGCATTTTTCAAAAATTGTACAGTACAGCTAAGTACAGCTTTTCCGTTCTTCGTCCCATAATGTTATTGTATAGCTTAACCGTATTTTAAATGTAATGTTTTTAAAAAATACACAGTGGATCTACCTTTCTGCCACTTAACAATTCTTATAAAAAAAAATTACTTCGGCCTTGCAACGAATCGTTACATACTGTCTTAACCCTCTTTTCAAACAAATCTGCCCATAGTTTAAAAAATATTAACCTTAAAAGTCATCCTTCTTCTTTATTTACCCTAAGCTTTTAAGCTTTCAAATACGTTCAGAAGAAGCTTCATCGCAATATGTAGAGGCCAAAAAGTTAGCCATTCCATTATCAATTTTAATTCCAATATGCCACACAATGCTACATACCTGTAAGTTCTGTAAATTTTATAAAAGAACCCAAAAACGTTTCAATAAAATTGACAAAATATTGAAAACTCCCTGAGCTTGACAAACAAAGTTGTTTTCTTTCGCAAGTCACTGTTTTAGTTTCCACTCCGGATATCCGGAGTCTGTCTGTCTGCCCGTCTACCTCTGACAGTGTCATTTCGCATTGCAATAGTCATCGTGGTGCGTCGCTGTCGTGTGCCCACTGTTATTTTTATGAGTGTTTCCTCGGCAATTTTTCTTCTATCAGCATCATTCTGCAAAACTCAGTCTTCCGAAACCAACCAACAGAAGGTGGGCGGTGCGGCAACGGCGGCATCATATGTAGTCTTCACATACTTATCTGTTAGAAGACGACTATACTGATTCCTTTTATTTCGCCAGTCTCCAGCAATGAACATCACATCATAAGGATACTGAAGCGCCAATAAATTTGTTTCTTTCTTCTTAGTTGAATTTTTTAAGAATGAAAAAAATGCAGAGATGGCATGAGGAAACTTTTTTATTTCTCTTTTTATCATGTCTTAGTTGGTCATCCTTTTAAATCCATTGTCCTTGTTTGAAGGAAATATCAACGGTATGTGACGATTTTGTATTTTTTTCCTCTCTCGACAATATATGAACATTTTGTATGTGTTTTTTTTTTTCGTTGTTGTGTGGGCGACAATGCTATGCGGATTCGCAGATAAAAATGCGATGGCGTTGTCTGCAATGTCAATAAAATTTTATTAAGAATCCCGGTTTCTCTCGCTTGTCGACATTGCTGGGTTGTTTTATAATACTTTAAAAAAAAATGCATATAAAAAATATTCAAAAAAAAAAAAACCGAACACAAAAGGACAAATCCGAAGGATATTTCTCTCATTTTATTGTGTTTATCTGTTGAAATGAATCGATTGGTGAAATGGTGAAAAGAAATGTCTCTTTTTTCATGGTTTTTATATTTCTTTGCTGACTATTCAACAATTGGATGTCGAAGAGACAGGCATGAACAAAAAAAAAACGAAAATAAAAAACGTTTTTTTTTTTTTGTTTTTTTGTATTTATGAAGTCGAAAGAGGTATTTTCGAGTAATTTTCATAAATTTTAAGAATTAATAGCTGAGGCAAAGGCAGCCACAATGGACTTTATTCGGCGGGGAACACACATTTAAGTTTTGCGGTCAAGCGAGTTTTCATTACAGAAATGGATGTCAAAAAGTCGAAAAATTTGATGGATTTTTTTCTTTGTCCGTTTGGAAGGTATAGAGGTGGGTACGTTCGTGGATTTGTATTGTGAAATGAATTCTTATTGTGGTTGGATATGGCTTAAATAAAGAGGGTGGTCAATAATGTAGATTGGATGTCAAATGGCGATGAAATGCCATTCGTTTGGGTGGCATTATATTGAAATGGAAGTTGTAGTTATTTGAGAAATGTTTAGGAAGGTATTTGTCATACGCAGCGGGACGCAGTGGCCTTTTATATACCAATATCATGATCATTGTCATCGCACACTGGCATCAAGATGGTCTAATTTCTGTGGCACGTTTTATCCGCGACTTCTTCACTTTACAGGTTAAGCAGAACAAGTACACTTTACATTAAGGGTTGTATAGTAGAGAGTTGTCAGCTGAGTGGATTCTCTATTTATAGCTCATCTATGGTTCCAAATTTTGATATAAATACGTTCGACTCTGTGGGTGAGTTTTCAGCTACACTCTAACCAAAGCGGGATCCATCATGGGACAAAATGTTAACCTCAACTGACCAACCCAGATCAAATAACTGGGGGTAGTATTTAACTTAAAACTTTATACTCTATGGAATACGAAAGAGAGAATGCAGAAATAGGGCTGAACGCATTGTGGGCCTACAGAAAAGCCTTTCAAGCAAATTGGAGATTACAACTGAACATAGTGCATTAGCTGTGCACCGCACGATTGTGCGACCTACTCAAATCTATGGAGGATTCGTTTGGTGGGAGACGGTTAATACTCAAATCTATGGAGGATTCGTTTGGTGGGAGACGGTTAATACTCAAATCTATGGAGGATTCGTTTGGTGGGAGACGGTTAATACTCAATCCTTAACCGAATCCTGTGGATTCGAGCCGTTTATAAAGGACTGATCCAACATGGAACTCATTCAACAAGAATGTGACAGCCAACGATAATTTCAGACTGAGACAGAACAGCACTTTAAAGCCTGCCTCATTTTTGGTTACTTGACATCTAATCAGAACGGACTGCCAAGTCTCACCGATTATAAATGAACTGTTTTACAAAAACAAGGCCATTGGTGCATTCAATTGCATAACATAATACCTACTTGTCGTCCAGCTTCCAAGGAGCCTAAAACCTAGACTTTGCAACCTTGGCTAATGTTAAAACAAATGGAAGGGTCCTACAATTTAATGCCGTTTTCAAAATCATCCTGGAGGCCCTTAAAGACAATCTATGCTCTTTAGTGTTTGTAAGACTTTCGCATGAGGCCAAGCAATGACGGAACTTTAGGTGTTGCTGGAGAAAGTTTAAATCCCAGACCCTACCCTAAGTATTTAATCATACTTACCGCTGAGCTTAGTAGAACGCTTATAGCACAATCGAGAACTGTATAAGCTTTCCAGCTTCAAATTTTGTTTGTGTCTCCAACCTAACTGATGGGGCTTCCAATTATTAGTTCCACCTAGACATTTTTTAAAGGATCAAGTATCAGATTTATGGAGGTATTCAGCCAAAGTTTAAGCTATTTAAAAGTGAATGGCGCAAGCGACTCGTTTGCAAATCAATCCTTTCAGAACATGCCTTAAATTTAAATCCAAATAATGACATACATTTGGAACCATAAAACCACTGCAGGCTGCATAGTCTAGAATTATTTTAATTAAACTTTCTCAAAGCCTACCTCGAGGCTAAAACTCGAAATTATAGCACAAAAAAAAACAAAAACACTGCATGCTGAAAATCCTTAAAAATAATGACTACACCAAATGCTATTGCACTTTATTTCAAAAGGTCCTTCGCACTATTAAAGATTAGTAGCCTAACCAACACGAAATGCTCATTTTTTTTTGCTAAATTAACCATTGTTATATTGTAGCCTTCAAACTTTAATGCGGAAAGGAAGTGTATCCTGCTTGAAAACACTTAATTCCAAGAATCAACTACGGTGTAATAACTCAACAAAAAATTAAAGCCTAATCAAGTTTACTCCTCTTAACAACCATCATCATACACTAAATCCCGAGCACACAAGAAATAGGTCCTCAAATAAGTACTCTCTCTTTCTTACCTCGTAGCTAGACTCTTCAAATCTACATTTCAATTTTGCCGCACGCATTTCCTTAAGCTAATTACATGGAATAAAATTTACTAAATTGCTCCTGTGGCACTAATACAACTTGTAGTCCCCATCACTACTTTCGAACGCATTAATAATTCCCGCTACGCTAACCTATCGACTTTGGAGCGTTTCGTCGTCTTTCACTCTGTTTTTACCTCTACCATTATAAATTTTATAAGAAGCGCACATGCCTGTGCATGTGCCAATAGCACATCTCACAGTTGAGCGGTTTTGTCTGCCAGGCTGGCAACCTGCTCCTCCCTTTGGCTCTGAAAACATTTCAAGTCAATTAAACTTTTCAGCAACTGCGTTCAACCGTGTGTATATGTATATGCACTACATTGCGGTGCGGTGAAATCGAATAGAGACAACTTTTTGAAAGTTTAATAGCGTCAAGGACCTTCCTTGCCTTGCCACTTGTAACCGCTCTTATACACCGATAGATATAAACACTTTCTAGATTATTGCAATTTGAAAATGATTGCCTAGCAAATGCAATAGAAGGTGGCTCCACCTATCACCAAGTGACTTCTTCTTGAAGGGGGAACGGGAGAACAGCAAGAAAAAAAAACACATCGCGTGTAAATGTACTTTGAGCAATTAAATTGGATTATAACTTCAAACGCAGCCAAGAGTAAGAATATTGCGTGCGGTAAGCGCTCTATTTTATCGTCTCGTAATGGCAAAGTTTTTGTGGTTGTTAAACCCGAGGGTAGTACGTATGTACATAGCATAGGGTTAGATCTTATCGGAGTCCAATTTAACCGCATATTTCATTTTTTCGCAATTTGTCACACACTTTTGGCAACATTCCGATAAGCAACAGGCGGCAGCAGGCAAGCACAAACTCATGTCCATTCATCTGCATCCTTTCAACAGCAAAAAAACAAAAATAACAAACTGAACCACAAAAACCCAGGAAGTTCGAACCACACATGGGTGTGATTTTTGCCCCGCAACAAAGCTGAAAAAAATCACTCAACCGCAGTACCTACCAAACTTAAAGGTGGTTGTCCTCAAAAATCCGTTTTTCCCTTTCCTTTGCTTTTTGTCAAAAATTTGACTAAACGTGTGTAGTGAATTTCTTACTGAGAAGCGACCCTTCAGGATCTAATGATTTATTGCGGCAGCTTGTGTGAGCATTTTATACTTTTCTCTCTATGTGTAGCTCTAAACCAAAGGACGAAAGACACTTTTGGCAAATTTATTTATTTGTCACACTCAATCCAAAAACTGCACCCGAGACTTTGTTCGCTCGGAAACACATTTGTCTAAACTGGTATGTACTTCGAGACACATTGGTGACATGCAACAAACAAAAGAGGCCAACACACACAGCTCCCTCCTAAATAAAGGAATTCGCAGCCCCGACCCGATCCGACCCGACCGACTCCTTGGTAGAGTATCAAAATTCAGTTTCGGAATTTAAGCAATAAATTATCTCTCGACGCCCCTAAAAAGGGAGATGTTATGAATGCATATACAAAAGCGCAAACAATCGTTCGGGATATGCATAGACTATGTTCGAACAGACGAGCAGCAACCAGTCACATATGCATGCATCATCATCGTCGTCATCCTCTTTTGCATATTACATATAAGAAAAAGTTTACACTTCAACTAAAGAAGAAAAAAAAATACAAGAAATGCGGAAAATACCTTCTCACACGTTAAGGTATTTCTTGTAAGACGGGAAGATAGGAACGTACACTTGGGATTCTTTCGCAGAGCTAGAGAGAGAGAGAGAGAGATAGATGGAAAATGTTGTTTTCGAGTGTCAGAAATTTTGTGAAATATTTGCTTCGCCTTTTTTGGTGTTATTTTTAGTCGCATAAGAACTAAATACAAATATATGCAGAAAGGATATTAAAATATCGTTTTCTGCTGCTATCAGAGACGCACCCATGAGATGGGGATGGGGGGAAATGTAGAAAGAGTTAAATTGCAAATGCAAAGAGAAAGGATATTTGTGCTTGGAATATACAAACGGTAGTGATGTGCTACTTGATCAAATATTTGCATTTTGTAATGGAAAAAATATTACTTTCAATATGTGTGTACCTAGTTGGATGGGAATTTCTTCGTCCTTAGTATCGAGGGACTAAATAAACTATTGGACAAGCTGATGATTTAATATTTAAGGGCGAAGGTATTTGATTGTGTCAGGAGGGCGTTTTTAAAGCGATCAACTCGGGTTTGAAATGGGATGATGAAATAATCTTGAAGGTATACCTACACCTATTAAAAAAACAAAAGTAGGCAATCACCAGGACATGTCGTCCGTTCAAAGGTAAAACTCAGTAACTAACAAAACATACAAAGGTAGATAATTAACTTTAAGACCCAAAACTGCCTGCCACTACTGAGTATTATAATTTTGTGTATCCTGTGACTCGTCATAAACATTTTTTTTACAAATTTAGTACTTTATGAGATTTACCTTGGAACCGACGATATATCTCAAAAAATCACATTGTTTCGGGTGCAGTGGCCTTTACCACATCTATGAAGGCAGATTATTTTCACTTTTTAAATTCTTTTCAATGAAGCATAAGATCCTTAGGAGGTAATAGCTGTTAGTATTTGGAGAGACATTTTAAGTTATACATGCTTAAAGACACATACTGATCGTTCCGACTTTAGGATTATTTTCAATGCAATTTTCGCAATAGTCCACTATGTCGGGATTGCGCATCAATTTACCTATTAACGTACCAAGAGCGAAATATTTACAAGATTATTTTCCTTAGGCTAAGGCCACGCACTGAGCGACAGGCGGGAATTTAAAACGTATGAAATTGTATGGTTGTGTTGTGGCCACAAATTCGCTGAACTACAAGCTAAGTTTTTAAGCGACAGAGCGGCATCGCTCAGCTTTAAATTTTATTCTTATATTTTTTGTGCAGTGCTGGTAAAAATGTACATCCAAATATTACTTTTAGAAGTATAGTTCTTTTCAGCCTTCCGTGCCATTTTCTTGGAAGGCGCTCAATCCGTCCAGTTAAATCGAGTAAAAATAATTGATATCCTCTGACTCGGTTCATGTCGTATTGCTGCGGTTGAGGGTTTTTGCAGCTTGTGCTACCTATTTCTTTATCTTGTGACGACATTTCCAGTTGAGTTTCTATAGTTTGAGTTAGTTTGGCAAAGCTAGTTCAAACGAACTGTAGAAAGCCGTCCTGCAGTATGGCAAAAAAAAAAACTATATCGAGAATATGTGGAGTGAAATTGGGGAGAAATGCAGTTGTTCAGTTCATTTTTATTTTATTTATTTTAACATTATTTTGAAATAAAATCTCACTTTGTTTAAACTAAAGATAATTGTATAAATGTTAAAACTACTTATTTAATAAACACTGCAGGGATCAGCCATTGACAACCACATTTTACAAAATGCAACTTAAAATTTGACACTTAACGGCCACTTGCCGCTAAGCTTTTTTCCGCTCTGCCGCTTGCTGCTCAGTGCGTGGCCATATCCTAAGCCGTACATGGCATGCATTAAATTTGCCGTCCCTTAATCTATGTTTAACTTAAATGGGATCCAAAGTCCATTTAATTATAAATAGTAACAATCATTAACAATGATTAACAAATAAGCTATTCAGCGGAACTAGAAGTTCCTATATGGAATAATCCTTAATAGATAAATTCTTAAGAATTTTCTTTAGGGCTGACCATTATTTTGCAGGAAGTTGGATATAGTCCTTTTAGAGACAATACCCTAGCATAGGTACATTTCAGGAAACTGTAAAGCTCTTAAAATCGCTAAAATTGAAACAGAGTATAAGACGTAAAAGGCATATAGAACCTAAAGCCTAGCTTCTCCAACCATTGTGGGTGGGAAGATTAATATTTTGACATGAATGGAAAGGACTTATAGTTTAATTCCGATTCCGAACGTTGAATCGGAATTTGAGAAGCTTCTCTTGACAGCTCTTACTCCTGGATGTTTTTGTGGTACGTGTTGGATTACAATCGGAGACCCCTCGCTTAGTAGTCCAATGCACTTATCCACTTAGCTACTGCGCCCACAGTGCAACCTCATATAGAATGTAAAAAAAATAAATCCAGTTTCATTCTTTCTTGATAAATCTTCTCAACAATTTTATAACAACTTTCTATTGAATAATCATATTGGAAGTATCAATCAATTACAAGCATTACGGTGAAGGTTGTGGGTGGCGACGACAAAAATATTCATTACCCATCTAAAATATGGTAGTCCTTCTGCCCTGAACGGACAACGTACAACGGACTATTATCAAGCCTGCGTTCTTCAGAGCGACAACAACAAAAAAAAACAACATTGATCTCATTAAATTGCTCTTCTCACTCTATTAATGTAGTTCTAATTTCATCCAATCAACCTATAACCACTTTGCTATTAAAATTGATTTAGAACCTTTTAAGTGCAAGCCCAGATAGCCATCAGCCTCCCACATAGCCATGCTTTAAAATTTATTCAATTATTGATTAAAAAAAAATATATCTCTTGAACGTATCTTGACTTTTCCTATTATTAATTTATTACATCCTTCGTCTAGAAGACGACATACCTACTTACCTTTTGCCACCCTCATAAGGACATCTCGTCCCAAAAATAGACACTTTTAATGGCAATATAATACCATCGACAGCGAATAATAAAAAAAAACAAAATCAAAGCAACACAGCAGAAAAAGAAATATTAAACATAAAATATACATACACTTTAAGAAAGAGGCTAAACAACGAAAAAAAAAATATATATATATGTAGGGACTGATTACCCTTAACGAAAATTGGAAGGCAGGGTTACACCGAGCTCTGCCGGTTGCATAGACAACGACGAAGACGACATCGTTAAACTTTAAGATGAATATGATACGCGCGACTCACTTTCTATCTATCTCTCGAAGCTCGCGTATAGTCTCTTACTTTTTATTATTCATTAAGTTGGAACAAAAACATGGACAAGTACCCGGTAACCGGGTTCCGATCTTCTACGTAAACGTTGTAAGTAGGCGGCATCGGCGGGTAGATACTTGTGTTTTGTTTTTCTTCTCCACTGTATCCCTCTCTCTCTCGCACACTCTCTCCATCTATTACTATTTTTTGGTGCGTCCTATCTTTTATGCCAGCTAAAGGAAGATATAAACGCAAAAAAGCTTTTAATTTTCCATTGCCTGCTTCCGTTCCGTGCCGTCTTGTCGTTTCGTTTCATTCCCAGCAGCAACGTAGAAGACGAAGTAGACAAAGAAAAAGCCAAAATAAAATAAAACTCCCAAGTACCTTGGATATTATCGTCCTGGTAACAACAGAGTAATGAAAGATTTTCAAGTAGGTTTCAACTTCGCAGTAAGGTAGTGTTGTTATTGGACAGAGTTTAAGGTTGGGAGAACGAACGGTTTCCTTAGGAAACCTCTTAGGATCATTTTCTTCTTATAGTACTTTGGATTTTGATTTCAAGTGAATCTTATTCCAAGGATACATGTCATATACACACACACAGACAGTCAGACAGACAGTCAGACATAAGATGTATACTTGAGTCGGAAGTCACCAGCTCACAGTAAGTGGTTAGTGGGCTCCAGGATAATGATGATGATGATTTTATTAGAAAATAAAACAACAGCATGGAAGGAAATCATTAAACCACCAGGTTACGGCAGATATTCTCTCGTTTTGGTGAGGTTTTTGCTTTTCATCAGTTTTATATTACACGAGTTTTATAGTTATTGGGGAGGGGGGGTCTTGCACAAAACCTTTAGTTTGGAACTTATTTCTTCTTAAGTTTTCGCTAATTACTTTGCCCGGGCCAAAATATACGAGTGAGTCGATGGAAAGTCGAGTCGAGTAAAAGGTAGATAAATTCAACTTAATGTACATCAAATGAAGCTGAAATCAAGGATAATGGAAGCAAGTGGTTTTAATGTTCATGGAGAAAAAGCAAAGCACCCAAAAGAGGTATCGTTAATAAAGGAAATGGTTTTCGGGTTTTATTTTTTTTCCATTTTGATGTACATGTGTCCCCAGGGGGAATGAGCTATTTATTTGAAAGGTGAACTTTTGGACAACAAAAAAAGTCACGGAAAATTTACCAGTACTAGCTTTAGTCATTAGTATTTGAAGTTTTTTTTGCAAACAATTTGTTGTTTGGAGAGGTTTTTACTCCGATGTAGTGCTTGGAAGGCAGTTTTAGCTTCCTAGAATCAACTTACTCTGAATTTAAGCTAACGAGAGAGGTTATTATCTGGATTAAGTAATAGCACACTTTCACTTAACTGAAAACCAGTAAGTAAATGGTTCGACCCCAAAAAGTATTAACAGCCCTCCAGGGTTGAAAGCAATTCCTCAATTATCGATTAGTGTTAAGACCTGCCTTTCTTTCTAGATTTTTAAGAAATTTTGATTGACTTTTTAAGAGCGTCGCAGAATATCAATATCAATTCGTATCATTTTGAGACTGTCAAATGAAGTTCCTTTAATACTAAGGTCCAAAGATTCCAAAAACTAAGACAACACAACACAATTGTTTACTCACCTCCAGCGTAAGTCTGACAAATATTAAGGAGCCATTCGGAATCGACCTTACCTTTCATTCGTGCCAATATATATTAACACGCGCAATGATTGGAGAAGATCGACATTGGGTCAGTTTACGTTGCTTAGTCCATGGGTGAACCTGTTCTTCTGCCAATAAGCCGTAATCTTTGGGTTACTGTCTCTTGTTGAGCAGTCAAAGTTACGTAGAGTCTCCTTTCACTTGTGCGCCTCTCCGAAGACGAGGGCTTTCCCCATTGCGTTGGCCTCCCGAATAAAAGTCGAAAATTCTGGTGGCTGGATCGTTTTTTTCATTGGTCGATGTCGCTGTACAACTCGTATATGTTGCCTTCAAATATTCTCCTCCAAAACCTGTTCAAGAAAACACAAAAAATTTAAAAAAAAAAAGCAAGAATTAAACAGAATTTTTAAGAAAATTCTACCTTGTTGGCTTGTGAATATTTCATTATTCTTTGAAGTATAATATTCAAGAAGCCTTTTTTGACAGATGTTGGTTAGGTCGTTTTTGGCCTTGTTGCAATAATGAGGTTTCTCGTCATCCTACATAATAGGACGATAATGGCAGGTATGCCAAACTAGTCCTCAATTCGTGAATTGTAGATGCTGTCAAATACGGCTTTAAATTATATGAACAGGTGGTAAGTACCGATCTTACTTCTTCGATTTTCCCTAATATCTGGCTCAGTGGAAATATTTGTAGGATAAACAAGTAGGTATGTCGTTGACGAAGAGTCTTTGGGCCTCATAGAATGCGGCATTTAAGATCTTATACGCGATATGTAGGAGAGGCCATGTTGGCGCAGTTAAAACTAATTCAAGCAGTGAATTCTGTTTGTCCAAAAAATTGAACGTATTCCTGTGATCTTAAGAAGGAGGCTGGACTTGCCACTATATACATATGTTGATTGGTCTAGAAAAAAGGTTTCTATCAAATGGGAATCGAACATCTTCGCAAGCATGTACACACTCCAAAACACTGCGTAAATTGTGGCTTCAATAGGTTAGGTCGTTCTGAATGGGACTTTTGTGGTTTATTGATGAAAGATTTCAATCGCCCACAAGTATATAACCTTTCATCTGAGAGTCCAGCAATACCTTGGACTGATTTGAAAAAAGGGAGATAGGGTGAAAGAGTTGGCACTGATCAAGTATAGGGATTATTATTATTTGTATTCTTTTTGTTCTCACACGTCAAGGGTAAGTAATATCGAATGTTCAACGCTTGCAAACTCACGTTAGGCAATTATTAAGCAAGATGGTGTAAATCTACCGGAATATCCCGGGTAAAAGGGTACGCCGATAGGGCTAAAGGGAAAGGGGCTATCAATCGAACTACTCCGCCGATTCTAAAAGTCCTTTCAACGTTATAATGGTGACACCCTTAGAATAAGTATAGGTAAGGAGAGGGCGGAGGGAGATATAAAAGAAGAACGGATCCATCCTCAGTTTTCAAAAATTCTTTCAAAGTTGTAATGCTGAAAAATCAGTAGAGTTTATTGGTACACTGCAGGAGATCCGCGGGCATAGTCTAGTTAAAAAAATAAATAAATATAATAACTTTATCCAATGAAATTGTCACGATAACAGTCTAAGACATCGCCAATTGTCACCCGATTTCATCAACATTTCTGCCTGTGCCTGATTAGTTATCTCGGACCGCACATGCACAGAGGAACACTTCCAGATTAAAGATTAAAAAAAATTAACTATCCGCTGAAACCTCATACAAACGACCTTTTTCTACCTACCTAAGAAGCCCCCATTTATAATTAAACATTTCTTCTTTATTTATTTACATGAAATCAACCAAATACATAACGTAACACATTTCATATTTATGCAACATCATGCATTAAAGAGGATTATAATGTTCACTTTCGTGCTTTTTCACACCACAAATGTTACATTTTGGCCAATGCGTCGAGTTGAGTTGTTCGTTGGTCGGTCAGCGTTGACGCCGGTTTTCCATCAGGACTACAAATACCAGGGGTTCGGTTGGCCCCTGAATGTAATTGCAATATTTCATTAATCATTTATAATGGCTAAATCCTGTTAAACAAATATCAATCACACGCACAAATTATAATCGGTTTGCAGCTACCCACACACAAACACATACACACGCAGCCATAATCGAATCCCTACCGAGCTATAATTGATAATTTCCCTCCTCTAATTGAAAAGAAAAAAAAGAAAAAAAAAAACCCCGCCACCTCACACAAACATACATACATCATACTTTGTATGAATAGTTCGCTAACATTAAGGCAATACAATGAAAAAATAAATTAAAAATCAATCATCAATAAAATCAACGCCGATGAATAAAAATTGGTGGGATGGACAAAAACCACATAAGGACGACGCACATGCATATACACTCACGAATGAAATATATATGTACAATGAATAGAATGAATGAATTGAAAAGGACGTGTAAAGGACTAATTATATATGTACACACACACTTGAGGGTAGTAGAAAAAAAAAATAATATTGTGTAGATATAGGCAAACGGTCATGTTTTATAGAGCGGATATAATACAGGAAAAACAAAAAAAGCAAGAAGAAAAGCATATGGATATTTAGCGCCATTTTTGCCAAAGGATGAGTGTTGGCGGCCGGCGTGGCACAGGAAATCATTTATATTCGTATCTATAATAGGTTTATTGGTTATCCATCAATAGAAGCCAGGAAATGAATGCATTATTTATGAAGGCCCGAGGGTGAGAATATAGAATTCTATGAAAAGCTGCGAGATACCTAAAGCCGTAAGTTTTTGAAATAACACAAATAATTGCTGCGTCCGTCGTGAATTGATTGAACAGAGGGTATTATAAATATGAAAGCGGGCTTTTCGAAAAGGTAAATTGTGATTATAAAAAGGTCTAAATGAAAGGGAGAGGATTTCATTGATATCTGCCTTTGGCCGTTTACAATAACTACATGAGTAGTTGGGAGCTTGATTAAAATATGAAAAGAGGATTAATTATGAAAAAGATAAGCAGAGAGGTAGAGTCGTTGAAGGTTGTTCCTTTTGATTCTGTCGGATGATTTGAGTGTTTTTAAGGACGAACAGGGTTTCAAAGATCAGAAATTAATTAGTTTTGGTCAGTAGAATGTTCATCAGATATTTTCATCTTATCGTCGCACTGATACCTCTCAATTTTGATTTCAATCTCTTTAGTAACAGACGCTAAATTTCTCAATGCATGCGAGAGACCTTTCGTAATTTATCCGACTTTCGAAGCATCACAGATAGTTTTAAAGTGCTTTCGTGTCATCATATATTGTGGCCCAGTCATCAATGGAAGATTTTTTATTAGGGATGGCGACTTGCTCCAAACCTTGGACGAACGCGTTTATCGGAGATCTTATTTCGAATGATACCCAAACGGAACTCAGGATGTTCAGCCTTCGTACTGACACATATACCCAGCCAATCGATCGAAATAGACCTCCTCTTGGACGACCGATGCATAATTGCCGTGCACGAGAAGAACAGCTTGACGGAAGCATCTGAATCTTTAAAGGTTTTGTCGTGCCGATCCCGAATGGCAATTTTAAGAAGCTTCTCATGAGATTTCTTCCTCTTGGATGGTTGTCAGATTTTCGCAAGAGGTGGGGCGGCGAATAAAAACTTTAAGGTGATACGGGGCTGGATTCGAACCAGCGACCTCACGCTTAGTGGTACAACGAACTTAACCACTATGTCACTCCCCTGTCTTAGAACCTAACTGAAACCATTCTTTAACTTGGGAAAAATCGATTTTAAATCCCATTTAGAGCTGAAGTTCCGGCATTATTGCATCAGAGGGCATATCCATGGCTTTTTAAAAAAAAAATCTATTTTTAAAAGATAAAAAAATATTACGTATACGACCCCGACGTGCTTAGATTTGAAAGCGTTTAAGGCACAAATAGATCTTAAAACCTTACTTCTACAACAATAGTTTTCTAAAAATTTGGAGAAACCCACAATTTAATGCTGATTTCAATGCAAATTTCAGAAGCTCTCTTACATATGACACTTTCGCGCAAGAGGTGGGGCAGCGAAAAACTTTAGATGGTAGTCGGAAAGACCTAAACCCGCGATCTTTCGCTCAGTAGTAAAACACAATAATCACTGAACTAAGGCCGTCAGACTTCATACATTTAGAAGCCAAACACCTTAGTGAAGGGCATGAAAGTCAATAGTCGATTCCACAAAGAAATTTAGCTGCATTTAGATTCCTCGATTAAACCATGACCACGTCCAAGTTTGTTGCGGAATGCGTGGAGCAAATAAAGCGAATCATGCACGAATTATTGGCAAAGTCTGTCGCCAGCGCAGTTTCCGAAAATTTAGAGTCTAAGTCGTCAAATTTGACATATTGCATCATTTTCAGAAGGAATAAACGCAATTATTACCGCGGCTTTAAAAAAAACTCACGTGTGCATTTCTTATTTAAAAACAATGTACTGAAGATCAATTGTCAACGCGAAGCTCATCGTGGCGGTGCAACAAGTGTAAACGCAGCACAGTTACGGTAAAAAATGCACATCGACACTAAAGCTCAACAACATTTATTAAACCGTTTTTGATAACCTTTCGGACAACTCGGGAATACTATTCCAAAGATTCCACTGGTTTGGAGTATTAATTCCTATTAATATTTATTTTAAATATTTTCAGCTTCGATTTATGCAAAATTCTAAAGCAATTACGCACTCATCGGATAAAAAATAGTCAACATTATTAATTGACTGCGCACAAAATAAAACATAAAACGATTGAAAATGGTTACCGGAAATGAGGAATATGCTAAAAGAGAAACCACGCTTATTTTTATTTTTTATTTTTTATTTCACAGTTAAAACATAAATAATTATTTCAACAAAAATATAATAAACTACCGACCATATAATATGTATGTGGTGGAAAAAAAATGTATTCATTTTAACCATAAATTAATTTTATTCGCTCTCTTTGTGTCTCTCTCTCTCTTGCTCGGCAGCCGTGGCTTGTTATATTTTATTCAGAGTTGATTATACCATTTGCAATTAAATACCTCATTTATGCTGAATAATTTAATATTAATTGTACCAAACTTAGAGAGAGATAGAAAGAGAAGAAAAAGCCAAACCAAATTATATCGTTAGGACCAAAAACAGATGTACAGCGTCCTCTGTGTTTTATTTAATGGTATTCACTTCCTCTGTTTGAGTTTTATTGTGCATTTTTTATGAGACAAAAATGCAAATTCTATTAATAGAATGAATCGAATAAATGTTTTAGGCTTCAATGATAATAGCATAGTAGTAGTACCAAGAGACAAAAAAAAACTATTTACATATCAATAAGCTGAAAGCTGTAATTACAATGCAAAATTAAAATTAAAAAAAAAACATTCTACAGAATAAAACACAATAGAAAGATAAAGCAGAAATTAATTTTGTATATTTGTTAATGACAATTATTTTTCGAGAGATAATTCGATTTCAAAAATGGAATTTTTAACCAGATGATCATGGGCAACAAATCCTGAAACGGAATTACTTTCTGGAATGCTTAAAATGATGAATATTGAATGTAGGTATTTGCCTAATGCGATTTTTGTTTTAAAATAATGGTCATTGGTAAAATACTTACCTTGCAAAAAGTCTTGATTTTTCCGAATGATATTAGACAAAAGCGAATGGCGCGCTTTGTTACACTCAGAGATATAAGCCTTTGTTAACCATTAGTGTTTTGGTCAAAAATCGTACAAAGTTAAAACATACGGTTTAAGGGAATTCAAATGGAGAAGTCGAATTATTTATATTTATTTCATGGAGAACCGAATTACTCTTATGTGCCCTGAATTTTAATTTTAAAGCTTTATCCCAATGAAACTCTGGTCATATCTTGTAATTGGAATAATGCCATTAACAACATTAGGTTAATAAGAAGTGGTTGCCATCATATAAACTGAAGTTCATTGGAATACCACAATCATCTAGATAACTATCCCTTCCTGCTCGCTAAACCTATTGATATCTCTGACTAAGCGAAGAAAACTATCATCACTTAGATTTTCATAGAAGAAGACTCCAAGATGGAATTTTTTTTTGCTGAATAAAGCACCTTGTTGTCGCCACTTCAACTTATGCATGAGTCGTTTAGGAATGATCCGATCTTTCTTCCATGTTTGCGTATAAGAAAGTGTTAAGTCAGTGATAACAACTATTGTAATGCAAATGTTCGGGCTACTTAAAGGGGACACTTTCTAGAGCTTTTAATATCCAGCTTTTGTCCGATAATAATAACACAAGGGAATGCGCAATATAAGACGCAAGCAGCTTCTAATCAAAAGCAACGAACTAACTAAAGGCTTACCCCGAGTGAAGTGTTTATGTCCACTTATTAACAAGAAGAAAGTGTTTCATAAAATCAGTCATTGAAACTCTGAAGGATTTCTATGGCGCTTTCAATGACAACGAAATGACTTTCTCTAAACTTAACATCAATGGTGAGAATGTGTGAATGTAGCTTAGCCGTCGACTTAGTCCTATTTATCTGATAGTGTTTTATCTTTTGGCAAGTCAAAACACTTAACGTTTGAATTTCTCTATGACTACTTCCATTTTTTTAAGCCTAGTTACATATTCCTATTTGTTTGAATGATTTTAATGTATCGAATTTATTTAACTGCTTTAAGGTCGGTTGACTAGTTTAAGTCTAAGAACAGCTTGAAGTCACTGCTCCTCTCATCATTGCTCCTTCGAATTCTTATTTTTGAAGTCAGAAGAGTCAGAAGAGATGTGAACTCTAGTAGCTTGAAGAATAATAGTCAAACAAAATGTTTTCATTTAGCTTTTTCGGCACTAAGAGCTACATATAGTACACTTTTACATATTACTGGTGTCCCGCATAGCTGGGGTATAAGGGAACGCGGCTGATGGTTCTCCAAGTAAGAAATAATTTTAACCTAAAGAACAGCCTGTAATAGAGCTAAGAACTTTTTCGATGTCGATGTCGAAGTCAATTTGGTTAAAAGAACAATAAAAAAAAGGAACACATAAAGCCAATTTTCCCTAGAAAAAACCAAATCCGTGTGGTCATCGGGGTATGAGCCAAATAATTTCCTTAAACATTGTGAGTGCAAATTAAGCTTCCCATGAGTGTTTATACTCATCGACGTCAGTCAGACTTTGGCATTTAAGCCTATGGCACTTCGCTCAATAGTCCGAAGCATTAACCACTTAGCCACTGCATATACCAGGGATACTCAATAAAATCTAATAAGATTCACGTGTACTATTTATAAGTGTACAAATAATGTGCCTCTTTGTCTTCTATGTAAGAATGTAACTGCCTAATAATTTAATTTTTTTCTGACTGTCAACGGCTTTGAACTAGCTCTACGAAAGTACCGAACTTGATCTCGTTGATTATCTTTAAAAACATAAAGTTGGTTTGTTGAAATCGCCAGCAGCAAATGGACAAAGTACAAAAACTTTTTAGAGTTAAAGCTCCTTGAAATAAGGGTCAAATTACAAAAAATGTTGCTTACCAAAGCTTGCGGTCAAAAACACAAAGTTCATTTAAATACCTCAATCAGTCTTTGGCTAGGAAACTTGTTATCTAGCAACAGTCTCTCAGCACAGAAATGTTATCTAACCACATGTGATTTAGCAAAAACTTTTACAAGAAACTCCGTCTAATATACATAAGCAGCAGCGTCAAGTAGACTTAGGACACAATCACATTCGAGTGAGCAGCCACTCAGTAAATTTCGGATCAAACAAATGTGTTTACGTTTTACCTTTTTATTCTAGAGGTGAGTTTTAATACATATCAAAGAGGAATAATTTGACTTCGATATGACTGCGATTTTAATACAGTCTTCATTTTTGACCAAAATTAACTTAGTATCTTTCGACTGAGCGAGTCAGTGCTGTCCATTCAAATAGATTAACTTAATATCGAAATCTGTTCAAAAAAACAGTATTTCCAAGACTATCAAGGCCAGATTTTAGGTGCAGGGCTGCGTTACACAAAAGGCCAAAAAATTGTATAGATAGAAAAAGATTTGAAAAATCGGATATCTATAGAATATATCAAACAAATTCAAAAATTGATACCTTCCTAAAATGTACAAAATGTGTTGGTTTAAACTAAAACTGGGGTTTCCGATGAAGTAATTTTCGAACAACGTATGAACAAATATAACACACTTTCCGACTAAACATACCCATAACCAGTAGCGCAGTGCTATAAAAGCCATTATGTGATTATTAAAATTACACTTCCATACTCTTAGATAAACTTCCAAAGAGAAGCCCCAACATTCCGATAACTTCAACCCGAAGTACCCTGAAGAAAAAAAATTCCTTCATTACTTTAAGAACACCAGGTTGTTGCAAACAAGAAAAAACTACCAAAACAAAACAAAACAAAGAAGGTACAGGTATGTATCGAAGGCAAGGAACAAAAAAAAAAACCATGAGTCACCCTCTTCACCAAATTATGTGAAAGCTGCAGGTGTGTTTTATTTGAAAAAGAAAAACCCACCAAACGAAATTCGATTTTCTTATTATCTTCGCATACACATCTAAGAGACTCTCTTTACCCAGCAATAATGGTGGTGATGGAGACAAGCAATCCCCTCAAATACCGCCTCTGCTTTTTTGGTTTTTTTTGTCCTTCATTCCTCTCTGTCAAATTGTTGACAATCTTTTCGTCGTTCATTCGATTCTCTCTGTCATTTCGAATGATGGTGGATAAAATCCCCTTTCTCAGGTTTTGGTTGTTTTTTTCTATAATTTAGCTTTTATAGAGTGTCTCCTGTCTCGTCTCGTTTCGTCCTTATTTTTTTCTTGTGTGTATAGAACATGTGTGTCCCTTTTATATATACCTATATATGTATGTATGAAAGTTAGCTGTTTGAAAAAAAGAACTGAAAGAAAATGAATTCCAAGTAATTTTCAATGAAATTGCCAACACTAATAATTTTCTGTCAACATTACTTGTCATATTTTTCGTCTGGGTTTCTTCCTGCGTGTTGTATCTTCTCATTCTAGTTAGCACACACGTGTTACCGAATTTTGTGGATGGGCATAAAATATAATCGAAATGACATGCATTAATAATATAATTTGATGTTGAATTAGAGTGGAGAGTTGTTATCCCCAACATCATGTGGGAATATAAAATGTAATTCAAATTGATGCTGCTGCACACGAAAAGAAAAGCAAGTAATGTATAATAATGTGATTAAAGGACCGATAGTCCCTGAAGAACATAGGTACTATCTATGAGTCACACGCTGTCCGATGAATGTTATTGGTCGACATGTAAACGCCCTTCGAGTGATTAGGGTACTGGCTAATGTAGGTTTTATTGATTTTATTTTATTCACACCTGCTGCTGCTGTTATCCTTTTTATCAAAATGAAACTGGACAGGACAAGACAAACTCTGTGAAGCAGGGCAAACAAACAGTAGAAAGAGAGAGAGAGGGTAACAAATATTACATGATGTTTTACAGTGACAAATGATTCTTTGATATTTATCAGGTTGGAAAGCATTTTTTATCCTTACCCCAAGTGGTTAAATACTTTTGACACATTGTGCTATACTGCTGCTATAAAGGATGGACGACGCGATACTTTCGAAGAGGCGGAACGTTGTCTCTGATGCCTTTATACCCTGGATGATTAATGAAGGAAGGTTGCTGCTTTTGGTTGGGTAGTTTTCTTAGGTACATTTATTTAATAGTTCTCGACAAGCAATTAGAAAATGGTTGTGGATAGTTCATGGATATCCGCAGGTGGTGGAATCATATCTGCTCTAGGATATTCTGTCAGATGATGTACGAAGATGGCATCAGGTGGGTGCCAATTGCAGTAAAATGAATTGGTTGGTTCTTTTTAATTGGATGGCATCTGAAACTACTCAACTAAGTTATGAGATACCTCCCACCCGTCTAAGATGGAGCAGCAACTAAAAATCGCTTCTAAATGTGGATTAAGAAAACGTATAGGTATCTAGTTTCGATCAACCTTCTCAACTTCTGTAAATTATGAACTTTTTTGGTCCCAAAAAGTACTCTAGTACGGTGTTGTATACTACACTTCATGTAGTCTAGTGCTTCAGAGTAGTATACCTGTTATCGACGTTGAAAGACTCGATAAAGTTGAGAAACGCACTTCTGTAAGCGAAGACATTGTACCTCCGAAAGCTGATCCTTCAAGTCTCCTTCTGTGAATCTCCGTAGAAGATTCTCCGTGTTGGAAACAAAACACCACATATGCATTCCTTCTTTTCTTAGCTGTGTGCGTATCTAGTGCTGTTATTATGACCCCTCCGATAGGTGCAGGACTTGTCTTATTGTACCGAACTTACTCTAAGAAACTATGCTAAAGCAACTAACCCTTTCAAGTCCCTTGATCCTAATTTTCTTTTTTTTTTTGGAGAAAAACTACAACGCTTGCGTCTATTTGTCCATCAAAATGGACTCTCTGCAAGGGACACGCCCTCAAGATTTTTCCCAATTTTGTTTCACTTTTTGTTCAGTAGATTCCAAATGCTGGAAATAATTCATGTCTAAAAGGTCCTAACCCTACAGACATAGGCTTTGAAAAAGTCGGGTAAACCACCATACTACCATTGAAATGTACCATTTACTTTTGACATTTGGCAAGTTTATGCATGAAAATTGCGAGAAACTATGGGCGAAACTCAAACACATATTTGTGCTTTCTTGAACGGTTTCGCTACTGGTTTCCAGCTCTTCCTACGTCATAACTAAAAGTTCGAGCTGAGTACTATTTGTAGGCTAAAGAAACGGCTTCATGACGCTTACCCAATAAAAGGCAACAATTCCAAAAAATGTCCATTTCGTCTGGTGGGACTACTTATTTCTACGTTTGATTTTTTTTTTCGATTGATTTCAATTTACTTCCTTTGAAAGTTAGTCAACCTTCAATCCTTATATTCTCTTCTTCCTGTCTAGCCATTTTGATATCCTAAGAATCCTGTTTAACAATTACATAGAATTGTGAGACATTTGAAAGTTCATCAAGTGACAGAGAAGGCAAGGTTAATCCTCGTAGGTTTTCTTCAAATTTACAATATTTAAAATGGCATCATCCTTGAGACTTAGTTTTATTAATTAATTTTATGAGTGTCTACAGACTACAGAGACAGTGCTGTTCTGTCGTACTGAGAAGTTTCTTAGACCCGATTTTATACCACTCCCGCTTCTGCTTTCTACTCATTCTCTAACAATAAGACTATGAAATTACGATTTATTGCGGACCATTCTTTGTTGCCGCATATCTCACTGTTTTAACCTTTTCTGCAATCCAACAGCCTTACATATGTTAATAGAACTCACAACACTTGAACAACTAGCTGAATAAATTTCCAATTCTATAACAATTACTAATTTTAGCAATAACAATAACAATCATTGTCCCTGTATTGGACCTTCAAAATTTCTAAGTATGGCCAAATCAAAACTACGACCACGTTTTAAGTAAAACATAATTCAGAAACAATTAACAAAAACTCCTGCGCTTTCGGTTGATATTAAATTCATGCACCAAATGCCAGACCATAGAAGACACTTCAAATTATTATTTTCTAAAACTTCAACCAACCATCTGCCGAAAACTTCCTGACACATGCATACTCGTGCTACGTTCAACATTCATTCATTTCAATTATTTTCGCACTTTATGCAATGCACTCAGTAAGTAATGTCCATTGTCCTGAATATCTAAGTCCTTATGTCACCACATTGTTGTGTCCTTCCACTGCACCATCCATATCAAAATATATGTAGACTATAAAATAGTTTCCATTATCCCTCTACTGAATCCTTGGTGCATGACCAAATGCATTGTTAAACACCACTTCAGAGAACCGAGTATAAATATTTTAATGTCCTTCATGGTAAATTTGCTGAATTGTAAAAAAAAATCACAATTCACACCACATATACATATGTTGGCATCTATATTTTGTGGGTGTACATCTACGCGTAAAAGGACCTCATCAGGATTTGTTTATTTTTCTCTTCGTCGTCGTCGTAAGGAAAATTCAAATAACTTAATGCGATTTAAAATCATTTTCAATTCCCACTCTACGGTGTTAGTCGATAAGTATTTTTCCATTTTTATTCGCGTATTCCAAGGAACAATGTTATTATTACTTACTTGAAGTTTCCTCTTTTTTGCCCATCCCTTTTGTCCTTTTTTGTTCGATGGTGATTCTGTAGGTTATTTTTTTGCGAAGAATATTTCGTTCATTTCTTTCCACAGCATTTTGCATCAATATTGAAAATTCCAAAGTTTGGTATTTTTCCATCTTCGTCTTATTAAAGGACACAAAAAAAAAATTCCTTATTACTACTACTTGGTCACACAAAGAATGGGTATAGCTCAGAAAAAAAAAGGTTAAAAGAGAACGAGATGAAAAAAAACCAAGAAGAATTAATTCAACGTCAAGCAAAAATAATAAAAGGATCAATGAGAAGACTAAAGCCAGTCGATAAGCACGACTTTGACTGCCATGCCAAGTCGAAAGGTTGCTCCATGGCAAAAATTATCCTCAACGCAAGGAGTGCGTATAAAAATATTTCATTTTGAAGATTATACGATTTTGGCATTTCAATAATATTCTACTTAAGTATTCAGCAAATGTCTATGAGGTTGTTGGGGAGGAGGGTCGTAGATACTACGGGAGCTTGGGAATTGGAAGGCGAAAAAAATACCAAATTACATTACGAAAACCAACTGGACTGATGGATGCTAGTGGGACCACGATGAGCGATAAGTTGTTTTCTTTTTCTTTTCTTTTTTCTTTTTTTTGATTAAGAATGTGTCAAGTTTGAGTGAGTATAATGGAGCTGAGAGTATTCGGAGTAAGTCAGCGGACTTGGTTTTTCGAAGCTCCCCAAGTGGAATCATTGAATACGATAGATTGATTGTTGACGACGATTGTTGTCGAAAGAAAAATTGCTCTGATATTTTCAAAAATACAAAGAATATGTGAAATTCTTAGGTTCTAAGTTTCTGGCTTTGAATGGAACTGAACGAATAATACAAAAGCAAGTTTTCATAAAGAGATAAAACTGTCAGGTCCTGGGCCTTAGAGGGAGCGCTTACATCCAGCTTCAAAATACGCAAAGACAGTGGAGGTAAAGTGATGTCCCTGATGATTTGGCTAGACCAGACTCTTCCGTTAAATAAAGCACATTCACCGACGAAAAAGGATTAGGGAAGATCCAACAGACTTCTTAAACTGGACCGCCTCTGTTCTAAAAATTAAATGTTAAATATTACATAAACGTCTCATATAGGACCTAAGGCCTAGCTGCTCCAACATTGACAGTGTATACGAAGAATATACTGTATTTTATGTCACATATGAAGTGGACCTACATCACATGCAAGTAGTTTTTGCGCTAGCATAAATTACTTGCAAAAAGCTTGTGTAGCTTTTTATGGCGGCAGTAAAATGTTTGGCAAGAAGTGGAGACTCCAACCAAATATGATTCTCTGGATGTACACATCCGTTTGTCATTGTTACTTATGGGTCACTGGGATGGTAGCCTTTAATAAGTAAAGCCTACAAATTGAGCAGAGCCTAAAAGGCTGGATTTGGTTCCACAGAACCCCCTCGGTCAAGTCCGCCCTTGGTCCTGGATCTATATATTAGAAAAATTTAGCAAAGTTCTACTTTCGACATCAATATCGTGTGAATTCCTGGTCATAGGAACATAGGGTTATGAGAGGTCCGGCCAAACGGGACACTGCTGCTCTCCGTCTATCACCCGCTAAGATTTGTTAAGAGGGCAATCTTCTTGAATTTTATCTCAATGGCTGGGTCTAGGTGGTCGAATCTGACGACTTACGTCATATTGAGAAAGATGCGGCCCACTTACAACAAATCTAGAGTACAGAACATCATACGTAGAACGCTAAAATGGTGGTCATGATGTACGGGTCACTGCCAATAGGCATCCACGCGGTTAAGCTTGGCATCGTCCACAATACGCTAAGAACGCTAAATAGTGCAAATCCCTTTTTCATCTTCTCTGTGATTGACAGGCTTCAGCGGAAGCCAGATACCGCACATTAGCAAGCAACCTACTTACCTCTGGTATTGAAATCCCTCTTACAAATTTAATTGACTAGGTACCATAACTTGTCCACACAGAAAAGGATAACACAGTGTTTTCCAGTACGTAATCCTTCAAAATGTAAACCATCAACTGACCACAACTGTCAGCAAATCCAATTGCCATTAACCTTTAACCATTCATAGCTCCCCTTTACGAGACTGCCAACGAAAATGCCAGACATATCTATGCAGCCAGAAGGCGCCCAATAACCTCTTCCTAAAGCAATTCAAAGTCATCTAATAAATTCTTCCACTTTATTGCAACAAATCGAACATACATTAACCATATCTCATTTCCATCGCATTCAACAGGCCATCTACATGAACATGCATAAATACAATATTCTGCTGGCAGCAGTGCTTCTAATAAAATTTATTTTCCTTTTACCCGAAGGGTCACAGGACAAGAACAGAAATTACACATACCCAACTCCTTCTTCAGAACTAACCATGTGGAACAAGAAATCATGCAACCGATTATAGTGTATAGCTAGTGAATAAATTTTACAATTCCACTCATCGTCATCGCTATTACCACGAACGCCGCGCAGTCATGTCGTGTCGTCCTTCATATGTATGTTTGTGTAGGTATGCATTACGTTTAGGTAATATCGGAAGGAAGTGGCAAGCAAACAGGTCCAATAAAATATATAAAATGACTTTGAGATTCGTACCATCGTCGAGCAAAAGTACACTTGAAACTTTGCCAACTCCTCCAGGCCAGTCAGCAGTGCCGCCAAACATAGAGAAAGAAAGCCAATCGAGGGCAATTTTTCTCTTCTGCTGCCTGTCAGAGCCTCTGTACGAGAATGAAAGCAGCCTGAGCCTGTTGCATTTTTCATGAAACAATGCCAAACCACGTTTTTGTATTTAAGTGTCGATTTGATTTGGCCCTTTGTTGTTTTTTTTTTTTTTTTTTGTGTTTTTGTTCTTCAGTACAAAAAATAGACTTCTGAAACCGCACTGCACACACAAAAGCCAAAGAGGAAGGAAGCACGCTAACGCTTTTAGTTGCAGCCAGAGTGTTTGCTGAAGTATAGCCAGAGAGAACGATATTGTTCTACCGCAAATTGCCATAAGGATATTTCATCCCATTTTCTTATTCTTTCACTATACGTACTCTGTATGTGTGTGTGTGTTCCTTAACACTGAGTTAGGGTTAGTGTGGCGGCTTTTGTTTGGCAAAAATCCATCCTGTTGCTGGTAGAAGTTCCTTTTTTGTTCCCCAATGGCACGGAACAGAGCACTTCAAGTGCTTTCGAGTGCTCTTACTTAGTGATTATTTAACTTTTAATATACAATATATATGCATGTGCAATCGGACGTAATAGCATTCAACAGGATTCGCAATTTTGATTTCAAAAAAGGGATAAAAGTGTGGCTTTGATTTATGATATATGAAACGACTAGAGGATGTGGGGAGGATGATGATGGAGCGGCGATGAATCTAAATGAAATCCGTTTGCGGCGCGTGATTTCACTATGGAATGTACAAATAATTATTATTGCTACACACATACTTGTGCCCCTCACTTATTTGAAGGATACCGCATCAGTTACTGGAATGGGATGCACAGAAAGAGAGAGATGGTTTTATTATAATCACGACGGCTATTGTGTGTGATTACGTTTTAATTAAAATGCAGTGCAATGCGAATTAATAATCGAATCAATTACATACGGTGTTTAGATATCGATTGCAAATGATGTTTTTGTGACTGTTGATGAAAGCTTCCCTAGAGGGCTGTTAGCTTATATACCGGAATGGGTATATGTATCTTCCTCCGGGAATGTGAATAGACAATTAAAGCGATGTGGAAATTAAAGAGGGTTGGCAATGCTTAATTTATTTAGTCCTGCAGTTGACATGATTCGTGACTGACATTCGTGAAATTGTTTAAGTCTTAAGCATATTAAACCACAATAAACGTGCAACTAACTTTGGTGGTCATTTGGTGCGTTAAAATTGGCAAGTCCGCTGTAAATTAATTCTCTCCGATTGATCGCATATCTTGAACAATAAGAGAAGGTTAACTAGCAGGAATTTGGCAGTGAACACGCAAATTGGCACAATCAATTTAATTAATCTTTGATCGATTGAAAAACTATTTAATTTTTTTTTAAACTATATTTAAATGTTGGTTAAAACGAAACGGAAGGTCATGGTAAGAGATATAGCAAATAGTTAAACAAATACAGCAAAGTTATTCCTTTCTGCAAAGTTTTTTTACCAACTTTTGATGTCAGCTGGTTACCAGCTGGCTACATTTCAGTTTTTCAGTGTACACCTCAGTTGTGAGCACTATCTTTTCGCTTTCGATGTAGACTCAATGACTTGAGATATTGTTGAGACGCTCTGAATCTCAACTGTTTGACAAGATAGCTAGCTCCGATCTATAGATCTAGCACTATATCAAAACAAGACTAAATAAACCACTTACTTCAAACCACTGCAGCAACTTCGAAGTAGTTAGGGATTTTATCTGCCTTGGTGTAAATATCAACTCCATAAATGACAACTTAGAATTACCCAAGGAAACCGCTGCTACTTCGGTTTTATCCTAATTAGAAAGATAAAGTGTATGCTCTGTAGAACCCCTAATTTTGCCAGTTATGTTATACGGCTCTAAGTTATGGACGATAAGCAGGAAAGGAGAGTTAATACTAGGCTCCTTCGAAAGAAAAATTCTTCAGCGGATATTAGGTCCTGTGTGCAAGGAGGGAGGAGAAGATACAACCGCGAACTCTATGAGCTGTGCCAAGATGTGGATGTTTCGATGGCCACATCGAGCGAATGGACAATAATGCTCCAGCTAATAGGATCTTCGAATCCTAGCCCCCATGTTCGGGACGACACGAAATACCGAAACGTTCGTGGCACTACGCGAGGGATAATCATTTCAATATTAACAAGAGTTTCTTTGCTTTTTCAAGCTCCATATTGTTCTTCAATATAGTAGGACTCTCAAATAAAGTATTTTATTCAATGTTATAGCTGCCCATGTTGATATTTTGACGGATTCACTAATGTTAAGAGTACTTGAGTACCTCAAAAACAACTGACATCTCTTCCAATAATTTTAATATCATTTGCATATGCAAATAATTTTAACTATCTTTGTAGATCCGCTGTGCATCATGTCAGCGAGACATTCTATCATAGATACATTATTAGAGAAGACTTCCGTTCCCTGAAGGGATTTAGTGCTTAGAGAAGATACAGTATTACACTTTTGCCCTATTTTCCAATTTCCGTGCTTCTGCCTTTAACAATGCTTATTTGGGATGGAGATATTTTTGGCGACACACGGAAAGGCACGTCGAACCAATTTTAATTGGTTTATGATTTTCGCCTAGTAGTTGCCAGGCGATCTTCTCCAACAGCTATTTTAAGTAGTTACAACTCAATCTCCGGTTCTTCGTTGTTTCTTCTGTTTTTACTCCCTTTCTTCTTTTAGCTCAGCATTTCGCTACTGTCTTTAAAAAATGTAAATACTTTTTAAAAAAATGACAATGCGATCGATTTTTGAAACCCATCACATCAGTTGCGGCATTTCATTTCCAACAACTAGATGGCATTATTTCCATTGATAGTGAGCATTTAAAAGTTAATGAAGACACAGAGGGCAGTCTCTTACGGTAGTAGCCCTTTGAGGGCAAATCTCCTCTCAGTTCTTGTTGAAAGTACTGGCTTTGCGAATATTCGAATCTGTACGTTCCCAAACACAAACACTGGCTACAAACACGTCTTATGTCGTTCGCAACGAACTCACTTTGTTTGACGGCTTGCTGATCTTTGGACCTTCAATTCGACGTACATACAATTTTGTGCTGCCAATGTTGATATTTTGACGGTTTTCGGTAGTAGACTGTACTTCCCAACTGTTGAAAAAAATTTCTTTGAAATTTGAAACTTCCTCATAAGGATTGTAGACGTTCCCTCGAGTTTCATGTTTCATTACCCTTCTGTATTGGATTTAGAGTCTGATCATAAATGCACATCCAAACAAACATTAGCTCTGCAGATAGTTTATTACCCTTCTCCCATCGTGGATGGTTGTAATGTCAGCCAAAGTCATCCCAAAGTAAAACTCAAATATGAAGCCACAAATTTATTGCCCGCCAAACTCCCACCCCTTTCGCAAATTCAATAATAATAATACGGAAAAAAAATTAAAAAAAAAAACTTGTTGAATGGAATCAAATGAAGTTTACGCAACCAAATCATGCAAATCATAACTGATTTACCATTAATTTTATAATAATCAAATGATGGTGAATAAACCGAGCAGCAGTTGCAAAATTGCATGATACTCGTCTGAAAACACACACACTTACCCACTTGCAAATATGATTAAATATCCTTTTTGGCCGGGAAGTTCAGTTGGATGTTTCCAATTGAATTTAATTTTAAATTCCCTTTTGGCGAATTGAATGGAATGGAATAATTTTGGACTTTGTGACCATTGATTTGAGAAAGAGAGGAAGCATAAGTCATCGTATTAACTTAGGAAAAGTCCTAAATGTCCTTTTCAAAAGACAACACTGTTTCGAAAATATTATTTGTATGGATTATTTAAATGTTGATAAAGTCGAAGACGAGCTGTGCTGTAGGGATGGGCAATACACTTTCTTGTCTATACTGTTGGCCATTTACCCAGCACAGTACACATTTCTAACCGCATTAGTGTGCGCCAAAGCTACCAAAGAGAAAGTTTCCTCCACTTCGTCGTCGTTGTCGTGTTGCAACATATTCAAAGGGATATAACAAATCGGTTTGGCAAACAGTAGAACTAAGTAGAAGCGCAACAGCCGTAGTCCTATAGACTGGCTAGAACGACTTCCGAAGCAACATATCATTTGGAAAGCGTATATATAGAAAGGACTACTTCTACAGCTCTGTCATTCCAGGAATGTTTTTTTTTTCTATTTTTTTTTTGCCGGTCCTATGTTAAGTTTGGTAAATTCCTTTTGCTTGAGTGAACCTCAGCTACAAGTCGGGAGAATTTTCTATATGCCTGTTGCATATCCTGTGCAGAGCTCTGCCCTAATGGGACCCCCTCGACTTGTTTGTAGTCACAGCGGCGAAGGAGAGAGACAGAGTAGAAAAGATACTACTAAACTAAATGCAGGGAAATCATCGAAATGGCTCCGAAGTGTTTTATAGAGACACGGAAGAACTACTATGTGTGTGGAGGAAGTCCTTACAGAAAAGGACTGTCGCTGCTACTGCTGTGCCGCAAGAAATCCTACGTCGTCGTCGTCGTTCTCGTAGTAGTTGTTGCCGGTAAGGTTAAACGAATTTACGAGATGAAAGCAACTGCAGCTGGCTGCCTTGTGTGTCGTGCCTATGATTTTGTTTTCTCTTTATTTTATTTGTGCTCAAACTCAAAGGACTGCACGACCAAACAAAAAAACAAAAAAAAAAAACCGAACACAAAAGACGACCGACGACGTCGAGGAAGCAATTGGTATGCATTTGTGTCTATGTAATCTTTTTGAAATCTATTGAAAAGCATGTTGGATCGTTACGCTTGAGTTGGAAATCTAACTCACTCCTCTGGGGATGCAATGGGAAAATTTGTCCTTGCTTAGTCTTTTTATTCCGTTTTTGGCACCCATGGAATCTTGGGAATGATTTGAATGCAAATGTATCTTAATATTTGAAAGTGTTGTCAAAAGTGTTGTTTTGAGGATAGCTAGATGGATTCCTCTTTCAATTCACATATTGTGTCGGAGAGATTCTTATAAGTGAATTTAAAATGATTGAACTGCCACATTCGTCCTGAAAGTGGATTAACAAATTTACTGGCATTTCAGGTCTGCCTATACTTGAAGCTTTAAAGTGAAATAAATTTTTGGTCATAATTTTGAAATTGAAATAGTTAAGGGTGCTGTAAGAAAACTTTTGCGTTACATCCCCTTATCCCTTTGGAACGAAGAAAACTTTTTTAATTTCTATTTAGCTACCGTGGTCAAGTGAATGTGGTCTTAGTTGAGATATATTAGATATGGGTACCATACACGTACCTACATTGTTTTAGTTTTTGACAACAGGTGAAGGTAAAGTTTGTTGAAAAAAGGTATTAAATTTTATCGCTTGGATAAAAGTATTGATGATGGTGACTTAATCGCAATCGAATTGAGTGCTTAACTTGAGCAAAACGATTGAGAAGATTGATTGATTTTAAGTGACCATAAAAATTGTCTAAGTCAATTTTACAAAGTGCGTTGGGGTTGCTTGTGGGAATAAATTTGGACACATGCTTATGGTGGGGGTAATAAAAAATGTACTACATATACCGCGAAAGCCTTAAGAAATATTTAAACAGATTTTCGCAATTTTTCGTTTGATCAAAAGTATTTATGAGCAGCGCGAATCAATCCACCCATAATGAATTAACCAACCTCGAGATCTGCAGACACACAAAAGAGCTCTTGTTGATCGGATTAAATATTCGCACACTCACTTTACTATTCGTCACCAGCTTTGCGACAGCAGAGCATGTTTTTCGTTTCTTCTCTGGGTGTTTTAAAATTTCCCTCCTCAATGTCCTACTTCCTTTAATAAGGTATGAAAATCAATTATGTCGTTCCGCTTTTCAGGCGCCTTTAATCGCGCTACATTTAGCAAAGGTTCTGTAATATAATTGTTATCTTATTATAAGTCCCTACTTGAGTATAGATGGCACTATTTTGATGTACTTACACCGTGGGCTTATGTCACGACTATTATGGGATTTATATTACATTTACGGTTTAATATTGTTTATTTTTAAGTCATTTTTGGACATGAAATTAAGAAAATAAATTCTACTCCTGCACCTATTCATCACATTATCTACTTATATATCAAATTGTAGCTTCTTATGCTTTTCGTTATATTAAACCCTGAGTTCACAACAATATCTATTTGCTATTATAATTACGGTTGGAGTACTGAATCATCTATCAATAATTATTTACTCCAATCTAGATGGCGAAATGTGTAACTTGGATTTATGTCACAACTGTTAGTTCTTGTGTTATTATTCTGATCCATTCTCCATTATAGACTGGCGCTGTAACCTTTAAGTGCTTATAAGTATCCTCGGCTTAAAACTAAAAAAAATATGTATATATATATATTCCTTCGCTTTTTGAAGCCATGATCTACCTATATTCCAACTTTCATAGACCTTTAAGTTTCCCAGTTATTTTGTGTCAGAGAAACACTGTACAGAGGACAGAAAATTGACGTGGCTAATATTATATGAAGGATACTTGATATTTTCACTTACTTTTAGCCAACTCGGCTTAAAATTAATGGCTTTTGGTAGCACTTAAGTCTTGACGACTTAAGGATACACCATCTTATGCAATGAAAACGAAAGAGAGGAATTGTCGACTTGCTTTAAGTTCAGAAATGGTTGCGGCCACGATCTGGGTTCATTGATATGTCTTTAACCTGTCAAAATTTATTTGCTTTTGTCGAGTGTGACAACAGCAGTTATTTGGGTCACCACTTTTCAGTAGTCCTTCTGAACTTTTAACATTTGTAAAACAGACTTAGAAAACGAATAAGGTATGAATGCAGTAAAGACATCCATGTTACTTTTCTTGTCAGATACTTTGAATACTACTTCAAAGTAACCTTTAATGTGTGTCATTTGAAACAATGAAATCCTTTATTTGTGTCGACAGTAATTTGCCCACCAAACAATACGCCATCTTTAGCATAACCTAACTGTGATGGTCCTTTAGTTAATTTTATCTCATCTAATTAAGATCTATACAAACAAAAAGTTCACCATGACGGTGTAAAGTCTGACACTTTACCTTTTCTCTCTAGTTCACTGTCATTCTCATCATCACCATTGTTTTTATCCGTGTTCCATGTAATTTATAATCAATTAGAATTTTCCATCATAATCAGTAATATCTCAGAACAAATTTAATGGTATTACTCGACATTTACGATGCCAAAAACATTCACACGAAATCCACCACACAACCAAAACCACACCACCATCGAGCTGTTGTTGGGCGCCATTACAACGTGACAACAATTAGACGTTTACAAAATTTTGGAAATATTTTACTCATTGTCATTGTGGGTAATTTTGTAAATATGCTCCAATAATACTAACAATAGCCGAGTAACAGGCCTATACTTGCGTATAAATAAATAAATTTCTCAAATGTCATTAATCAAAATATCCTTTTTGGCGTGCGTTGTCCACCAAATTCAATGTGCTCTACTTACAATTACAACAACGTTGCTGCCGACGACGACGACGACGACGACGACAACACGTGGTGTGGTGTATATCTGTGTGTACATAATTCATAATATTTTCTGCACTAATTGAAAACTACAAAACGTTTTAGGACTCACAAATCCTTTTTTGTATGAGTGTTGTTTGGTATTGTATACGCGATTACGAATAACTGCTTCGTCATATAAAACTACATTATACATATGTATATAATTAATTATTTGAAACAATAATGGCGTTGTGTTCATGTGTGAGTGTGGACAACAATTTGTGTCAAAATATTGGGAATACACACACACACAATGCGGTGTTTTAGAAGTGAGAATACACCTTTTATGGTGAACTCACCATGTTCTCTATGTGCTGATCGCACAGCGGATGGGATGGTCTGGTATGGTCTGGTCTGGTTTGGCCTGGTCTGGTCTGGTTTGGTCCTATAGTCGTCGTGGTGGTATGTGGCATTCGGTTTTAGTGAAAAGGAATTGATTTATGCTTCAGTAAATTTTCAAATATTTGTTAGGACATTAGAAACGTATTTATACGCTCCAGTTGCCATCGGTTTAATTAGTGTTATTGTATTGAGTATAATATTGGGAATTGGTACATGAAAGTGGATGCCACGGGTGACATATTTTGTTGTAAATGTGTCATCGCTTTCGTGTGGAAAATATTTTTAACTAATTGTTGCTATAACACAGGATTGAATGGGGTTTGTTTGTAGTGGGGTGGGGTGGGGTGGAATAACTAGGGTTTTCGAATTACACGCATTTTGTATTGTTTTCGAGGGGACAATAATATCTGTAGTAATATGGTTGGTTTGAAAGGGTTTAGATTAAATTGGATTAATTTGAATTAAATTTTAGTTTTTGAGCATTTTGCAATTGCCAGTGATAGGTAGTCCAGGAGGGGGGGGGGGGGGGGTAACATTTTTGAGGCCACCGGACTTAGCTTGGAATTATTTTATAGATATGATGTGCAGAGTTCTGGAAGTGGTTTTGTGGAGAGAGGTTTCGAATATTTTGTTAATTTAATTTGGTAGGGTTCGAAATAGCTTAAATTGCGCAATAAAACTGAAAGAGTTGAAAATAGTTTGGCTGGGCAATACGCCTAAAATGAAAAATCTTACTGCATTTAAGGTTGGATTATGTTGGCGCATAATAGAATGACAAAAAGAGATGGCGCTGTTTCGCAGACATTGATTTTTTGTCAACCTTACTCTTTATAAAGTCGGCTTAATTCAAACGAATATTATTGTTGTGAATACCACCAACGGTAAAGGTGACAACATAGCCACGACTTTAAAAATAGGTAAGAAATGACCACAAACGACTACCTTCTGGAACTCCTGAAGTGAACCAAGTTGCCAATTGCCTAGTGACCATCCTAACAGAGCAACAAACTTGTGTGGGCAATATAGCGACTTCGCCTATATGGAATATTTTTATTTGTTTCAGAGATATATGGAATAAAATTTTCATAACGCGTTAAGCATTATTAAACTTTAAAATGTATTCAATTACTTGCGTTTCATTCCGGACCGGTTTCCCATTTTCGACTGTAAAAATGTCCCGATAGCGTACAACAAAAGTACCGAATTTGATTAGAATTCAAAATCTTTAGCAAATTAATAAACTCTCGGCCGATCGCCTTGAGAACTTCCAAATAAAACATGTACATATATATTTAAGCTCCCTGTAAAATAATTTTACACTCGACATCAAATTTCACCCTCACCTCTTCCCTTCCGAATAAAGGTGTAACGCAAATTTTTTCCAAGATTAAGTCTTTCCATGGTAGAAGCAAAAGAGAAGCAAATATATATATACCATATCGAAGGATACTAAGCTGATTTACCAGCTTTCAACTTCAGCTTTATCCTGAAACTTTTCAAACGCACAGTACATTAAACATCCATTACATCTGCGATTCATATTTTATTATCCAAACAGATAACAAATAAAAAAGAACGTCCCCCTTTCGAAACGTCTGTTTATTACTGCATGAACCAGCGATAAGTGGCTTTCTTCTCTAGGATAATTCATATGTACTGCATGGACTTGTACAACACGACCCCAGTCGAGGATCTCTGCCAACCCTGTTATAATCCGAAAACTAAGTGCATTTTCCTTTTTTGCATTATATTCAACCCAGTCAGTTAAATTATGGCCTCCAATGTAGAAAAAAAAATACATTTCGTCCTAGCCCAACTCATCTCTCTACGGGTTGGTCCTTACTATTTTTTTCTTTTCTCCCTGTTGGTTTTCAGTTTAAGCCGTAACTACATGTCATATCGTGTTAACATTTATTCCCTGGGTGGGTTAATGGTCGGTTAGAGTTTGGTTCATGTTTTTTTTTTGTTTTTGTATGCAACTTGTCCTCTTCAACAGGTACACGATGTAGTACATTTTTTCCAGTTACCCTATGACAAATCTAGTGTGTCCTTTTCGACAAATAACTTATAACTAATGTGTTGAATAATATTTTTATTTTCAGGGGGCATCATCAAGCCTTGTAGTAAAATTTGCTGATACTGAAAAGGAAAGGCATATCCGGCGCATGCAACAAATGGCGGGGCATATGAATTTATTGAATCCGTTTGTATTCAATCAATTTGGACCGTATGGTGCTTACGCTCAGGTAAGTCAAATAAAATAAAAACATTTTAATATATCACAATGACTGAGTGGTATTTTTTTTAATTTTAGCAACAACAAGCCGCACTAATAGCAGCTGCGAACGCTCAAGGGACTTATATCAATCCAATGACAGCATTAGCAACGCAAATACCTCACGCTCTAAATGGTAATGGTCAGCCAGTTAATGGATCGATTCCATCACTACCATCGCCAACAATGCCAACATTTAATATGGCTGCACAAACTCCAAATGGCCAGCCTGGCGGTACCGAAGGTGTTTATACGAATGGAATTCCACAAAGTTATCCAGGACGTAAGTGAAAAAAAAAATATATAGATACAATTTTTTATTTATTTTTTTTTTTTGGTATTTTATTATTTTTCTTTTGTTTTTAATGTACCTACATGTTGTTGTGCTTTTTGCCCTGTTTTACGGCAATACTTTGCATCTTTCTTTAATAATCCGTAGTTGAATAGGTAGATTTATGCTGGGACGGGAAGCATTTTAAGAGACTTTAGCTAATGGATGAAAGGATTGTAGTGGAATGCGCTGTTGCATTAGGAATTATGAATATGTAGAGTGTAGAGTAATGGAAATGGAATTGTTTTTTATCAGATTAAAACAGGGTTTATATCATTTACGGATGGCTTGACGTTACAATTAATGGGATTTCAGTTCGAGCAAGTGTGAACAATTTATATTTCATTTTTGCTTAGTATTAAAATATTAAGTATTTCTCTTTTTGAAAAACTAAATATATTCGAAAAAACAAGACTGCATGTAAAGAAAGATTTAAAAAAAAAATGAATTAGTGGCCGAAATGGTTAGTGTATCGTTTTGTAAGCTTTAAGGTGAAGTAAAGTTGATTTTAACAGCATAAAATTACATATTACTTTCAGTATCTCAAGTTAGGAAAAACTTTCATTTGACAAATTTTACGGATAATTCGGTGGCTTAGTGTTTATAGAGTTTGACTAGTAATCGAAGGTTGCCAGTTTCAAATACGCCCAATACTACCTGAAACCTCTTTCGCTTCTCAAACCTCTGCCTTATAAGGTTTTTTACTTATTCGTTTTGTTAGAAATGAGCCTCTTTAGTTAGTACTGTCTTTGGTCATTTGCTTCCAGTTGCGCTCTTCGAGTTAGTCCCTCGTAAGAAGGATTTTGCATTTTCCCTTTCTTTGGACCGAAACTATTTAGAGTTGGTAATCAACCAATCTAAATCTGTCTTTCTGTTAAGCTTATAGAGTCCCCCTCATTCTTCTACTCCAAAGCCAGCTTTGTTTACATAGAAATCTTATTTAGCTCACTTTTTAATTGCCTTATACTTTTCACTTGTTTTTGCGGATAAAGTAGAAAAGACGATCAAATTTACAAAACAAAAGAATAAGAAAATCAGGAAATACACTTGCTCACTTAAAGCTGAATATTTAAAAAAAAAAAGGAAAATTGTATTAAGTCATTTTGACATAACTTGCAATAGTGTAGAGCAAAAAAATGAAGGAGATACATTTCTTGTCTCAATCTTCCACACATTTTCTAACTGACAGTTTTAGTCTCAGCGGCTTTGCTAAGCGTGGAGCTACTGGAATTAAGTACTTTCTTTATAAAATACAGAATAGCTATTTTCTTTGAGATTTTATTATTCCAATTAATAAAAAAGATCCGGGCTACAGCCCGTTTTGCGAAAACCTCACGTATTCTTCAGCTTTTCTGCTATACAATGTTTTCTTTCATAGTAAACATTTAAATTTAGAATTTGTCTAGGGAAGTCACTCTACCTTAGCAAAGCTATTCCACCATCTTATCCTTTTCAATGCCCAAGGCTTCCAATCCACAATCAGTGAATGGGTTTAGTACTACTTACAATACGTTGGCCATTATAAATTCGTCTTCTGAATCGACGTTTTGGGAAGGTTCCCAGCAACGTCTGGTGTCATACGAAACTTCAAAAGCCTCAACTATCCTGGCACACCTGGAAATAATTATTGATGCTCGTCTAAGCTTTAAAACCCAATCCTAAATGTCTATGCAAAAAATCATCAAACACTGTTAACAAGCCTTCAAATCAGATGACTAAAATGGGGGCCCAAAACAAACCAAGAGAAATCTTATGGCAGGAATTACCAGTTCTATTCTGATGAAAAAGTTAAATCTTACGTGCGAGGAATCAAATCCGTCCACCGTCTTGGCGCTCTAAGGGTGCCTGTACGTTTCCAACAGTTTCGAACAATGCTATACTCGTCGTATCTTTAATGTTACATATCGATACACTTGCTGAAGAAATGGTCGAATTAAAAAGCGAGTGAGTCCGAAATTTTCGTGTAGATAACGATAAACGAAACTACGAAAAAAATCGGGGTATAGTCACCTGGCAACAACAATTGAACTAATCTTTAGAGGGAAGATTGACGCACAGACTCATACCAATGATCGTAAACTACATGCTTCAGAAAATTAAACCATTGTAGGCAACGCGGTGGGGCGTATACTCAGCAATCTTCGACGCTAAGAACGTCAACGGAAATCTAATGGTTCTAATAATAGAGTAAGCTTAGTCTTTATACCAACCCCCGCGAAGTAATGCTTTACGGCGGTTCTGGGGGATGGTTTTTTCCGACTGGAGGTCGGACCATTTGGTGGCTCACCTTCCATCGTCAAAAAAGGCCTCAATTTCATATCAAATTTGAACTATTTTCAGATTTCACAGCTTACATAGCAGTTACACAAACTCTCTGGCTTTCGCTCACTAATCTTCGCTATGCATTTTCTTCCATTTTAAGGTTCACAATTTTGTACAAATTTGTTAAATTATAATTTATTAATTTCGATAAAAACGTTATCGTAGACCAGCCCATTTAGATGAACAAGGGCCATACTCTTTTTTAAATGACAAGATTTTCAACGCCCGACTTGTCTTTTCCTTATTTTTTTTTATTTTGAAGGATTAATGTTCATAATGTGTAATGTTCTATTTTTATACATTTTCAAATGACACTTGCGGAAACAAGTAAGCCATAACTTTTCAAGAACAAGCTTCGATATTAAGTTCAGTTTTAGTTAGTTTCTCGTATGTACGTAAATACCTCTTTTTTTTTATAGGCCGTGAATAAGAAGTGTAATTGCGTGTAAATTATTTGCAATACCGCTTAAATAAATTTTTATTATTTTTTTTTAATACCAAAATTCATAACACCAACAGTATGTAGGTACATAACATCATATTTTGTGTGTAATAGATAAGTTCGAAAATTCATCCTCTATTTATCTTAATCTATGCAAAATATTTAGCTTCCTCTCTTAAATCGTAGATATTAGACAATATAATGCTTGTTACTTCCTCTCCTTAAAAAAAAAACAAAAAAAAAACTAAAAAAAGTTTTAATTAGATTAGAGAAAAACAAATTACAATTTAGATGGATCTTCGAACACAATGTTTTTCTTTTACTTATAGACAACGGAATATTGCAGCAAGAATATTTATGTTTTCCAGATGCGTTGCATTTATCAATTCCTCCACAAGGCTTACCAAATGGTGAAGCGGCGTTACAACATGCTGCTTATACGGGAATGCAACCATATCCCAGTGTTGGTAAGTCAATCATTTTGTAATCTAGTTTTTTAGTAAAAAAAAAAACAATTTATCAATGAAAGGTATAAGACTTTAAAAGAAAAAAACATTTTTTTTTGCAAATTTTTTCTAACCGATTATTCGATTTATTTTTTATTTTTGTCTTCTTATTTAAATAATTTGAAATAAATTATTTATTTTTCCATCAATGCATTATTTAATTTTTGGTGTACAGTATATCATATATCAGATGTTTATTGTTTTAGTTAATGTTAGATGCTTTTTTATTAAAAGTAAACTATAATAAAAGGATTCATACGTTTTTTTTTATAGATACAAACAAATTAAGTAAAAAGAAAATATATTTGCAAATTTTACTGAGTATTAAATATTTTCTTTTCTTATTAATGGCATTTTTATTTTAACATACCTATTATTAGAATGTTGAATATACATAAAAAATTTATGTTCTCAATGTTATTGTGTACATTTGTTTGGTGTTTATTAATTTTGCTTTATTTTCGTTTGAGATTATTGCAAAAATTTTAAAAGCTTTAAAAAATATATACATTGAATATTTATTTGCAATAAACTCAAAATTCAATGTTGATTGTCGGAAGAAAACTTTGATGTGTTGCACATTATTGTTATAGTAAATAATGTTAAATGTTGCAAAACTAAGCTTAGTTACAGCAAATAACGTAGTTTAGTTTATGGTTAGCAATTTAGTGGAAATTTTAAAGATGTTTATAAATGAAAATAAAATACTATTTACTTTGCTTTTTCTGTATTGATGCGAATGACTCTTAACTGTGGTGAAATTGTTTCAATGTTTCCAAGAAGCATTTTAAGTTGTTTTTCGCTATATTACTTGCTGTACCTTTTTAAATAAAAAAAAATGTTGAATACCGCAAATAAAGTATTAAATGTTTTCTTGAGCTCGCGAAGTTTTATGTTTTTGTTTGCTTAGTACGAACTCAGAAGCACATTTGTCAAGTGTAACGGATGGATGAATTGTATTGCGGAGTAGCGTAACGTGTCTTGTTCTGCCAGCTGAATGTGCACATTTATTAAGTATAATGCGTTGCAGCAAATTACAGTTTGTGCTTGTGGCATGAGGTTTTATTGCTCATTGTACAGATATGTTTTCTCTCCATGTATATGCATATATTTCTTCATTTTCTTAAAAAAGCGGAGCGTGCAACAATTCTTTTAAAATACACAATCGAGTGTGTTTTCTGCTTCAATTCGCCCGACAACACGATTTGCGCATTGCCAAAGTCTAAACTAGGCCTTAATTAAGGTCACTAAATCAAATTACTTCTAATTACAGATTTATTGCAAAAGTGCCTACGATATCATTTAATTTTGTCGCAACTTTAAGCGAAGAAAAATAATAGTTTCATCTCCCCACTATTGAGGTTTCTGATATTTCAAATTCTTACAACTTCTTGTTTCCCGTTTGACAATGTTGCTTAAAGACATCGGTACGCAAGTTAAAAAGGTACCACTTACCGTTGAGTTAAGTGCCGCACATAAATTTATTTAACTCTCAGTTAAGCTGTATTCAAATTAATTCTCATATTTTTCAGCACGCGGTGATTCCTTGCTTGTCTTTTTAGTAGGGTTGCCATACGTTCACTTAAAATAATATGCATGTATCGTTTTTGTACATTTTAAATCCCAATTATATAGGCGCAGTTTTAAAGGCCATTTTCAAGTACGTTCTTAAAAAAGATGCAAGCAAATTTTTTCTATTTAACTTTTAACCTTCAAAAAACTGTCGCTTGAGTGGGCATACGCTTAGTGCACAAGTGGCATATCTCGTGATATAACTTCCAAAAAAATAATTAAAATAATAAAAAATAACAATATACGTACTTCTTGTCCCGAAATCGAGGACTGCAAACCATATTCTCAACTAGATTTCATTCAGCAAATTATCTCATTGTCAGTTAAAATTGACTCAGCAACACTTTTTATAGGTTAACTCAAATTAAATCTAGAAACTCGGATAATTTCACACAAAAAAGTAATTGGAACTTCTTCCAAGCATAACCAAATAAGCTTACAATCTCCCAAATCCTCATATTATAAATAATTTAATTCTAAGAAAGCATCTTGTGCATATAACATACTCGCATATTTTAATAATTATTTTATTTATTTTTTACATTATACAAAACTAATTTAAATATTTATTTTGTTATATACATTATAAGCAAAAAAAAAAATTTAGTTCAAAATATTTTTTTTTATAACAAAAATTTATTTAGTTTTTCGTTATATTATTCTGTTTTCTTTTTTTTTGTTATTAAATAAATGTTATTTACGTTGTGATGTCTCCTAAATGTGTTTTTTGACTATGTGAACAAATTATTTATAATGCAGCATATCCAGCCGTTTATGGACAATTTCCACAGGCTATACCAGCACCAATAGCTGCGGTTGCACCTACTCAAAGAGAAGGTAAGAGACATAAGAACAAACAAATCCAAACCAACCAAAAAAAACACCCATTTAGCAAATTTCCAAAATTAAAAAAAAAAAAAACAATTTGTTTTTCATTAAATTAGATGTTAATTTTATGTTTTATATGAAATAAAAGACGAAAGAATTTAGTTGAAAAAAGTATGCGCTACACAACACAAGTGGAAATGAAGGCCGGCGTTTCTTCCCGTTTTTTGTTTTTTATTACCTTAGATATTAGTCAGAAGAAAATAAAATAAAAATATTAAAAACCATAAAAGCAAAATATTCGTTCGAGTATAAAATTGAAATTAACACAAAATTGAAAGGGTGAAATCCTTTATCGTCGCGATAAAGTAACCCCATATACGGCGCCGGAAAAGCTACGATAAGGTAATAAGAAAAAGAAGATGCAATTTATTATGGTAATAAAAAACGATTTATTTAAGCTAAACTTTATAGGTGTACGTATCTCCTATATAGCTAGCAACATCCGTGGCATTCATTTCGACTTGTGTTGCCATAAAAAACATAAGAATTATAAGTGAACGCATTTTGTGTTATTGTTTTTGAATTTACGTTTAATGTGCATGATGTATAACTCTCGTCCCCCAAAACCAAACCTTAAAAAAATCCCAACAACCCTTTGATATTTGATATTATATATATATATAAATATTTATCTATGTTATATTAATATTTATATGTTATATGTAGTCATATATACATATTTATATATTTTTTTTTTGTTCTCCTTGAAAATAAATTGCACGCTTTGATTATAAAATGTTTTTTTTTATATTATTTTTGTTTTGTAAATACATAATGAATAATACTTATATTTTTGAGTTTTAATTTTATTTTGTAGCTTTATAGGAAATCTATTTAGGGATATATTTTTTTTTTAATAAACATTTTTCTTTGATTTTGAATATTTTTATTTATTTTTAAAATAAATGATTTAAACTTATTTTTATATTTGTGAAAGAAATTAACAAAGGTATTTTTTTTTCTAAATAAATTAACAAGTCTTAGGAATGTGTAATGAAATTCAATTGAAAGATGAAAGTTGAAAAATTACAATGTGTTCCAGTTTGCAAAATGAACATTCAAGCCTAAGGAATATACGGCTCTGCCTACTTCGACTGACGAAATAAAAAAGCTTATAAACAAATTTAACAGAAATTCGGATTAACTACCGGAACCAAAAGCTTTTACAATACTTATATTTTATTTACACGAATCGACATATTTTACACAATTGTATGCCGACTGAAGTATATCTTTTATAGTTTTGCGCTGCGATCACTCTTTCATGCTGCTGCTATTAACTTGATTTGTTTGATCTTCCTATGATGACACAGGCAATGCATACTGATGGGTTATCAGATCTTTTATAGTAAAATTACATAAATGTGATTTTTCCCGTGGTCGTAAAGGGACAAGCTCATTTCATCGAGTTTGTAGTCCCTTCACTTTGGAGTTCTATGGGCTTCTACCGATAAAGATACTATTTTACCTTGAGTTCCCCATGCCTCTTACTGAAATCCATACATTCCCGTAGTCAGATCATGTTATGTGATAGCCAGCGATAGGCTGGCTTGCTTTATTACGATGAGCAAGTAATGTAAGGCTCAGAAAATGGGCACAGCTTTTTTCTCTGTAAAAATGTAGAAATTTATTAATGGATCTCGTGTGTCTATTTATAGGAAGGAGCACTCTGCAATATTTTAAATTTTAGGGATCTAAAATGAATCGCTGCATGAAAAAAAATTTCAACCCTGCGCCATACGACCGCTAGTTGTTTTTAAGATTTGAAAAATATTAAATTTTCTTTAAAACGTGACCCTTTGGATGTAAGTACATATTCAGAGATGTTACCCGAAAAACTCTTAATATGAACTTTAAAGCAAATTCATCTAACCGATTTGGCTCGCGGACAAGCAGACTCACGAACGGAATCGCGAACGCTACTGTTGTTTTAGTATCCCTGTAGTCGTGAAATCATGCCTCGTTCACAGATGAGTTCGAATTTTCAGCAAAAATAAAACATATATTACGTAACATTGTGCAAAAGGCCTAGCTGTGAAAAGGCTTAATATTTTTGCATAAGAGTTACTGCTTTTTGGGAGTAGTTAGTTAAAAATGATGGGTACCTTGCTAAGCCGTAGAATCTAAAGGTCATATAACTAAGAGAACTTCAACTTTAAATGATTGTGTTTATATTGACTATGATATTTCGATGGTTCTTCAAACTTTAACACAATGCGTTCTGGAACATTAAAATATAGTGGTGCAGTATTCTGTCAGCCAACTCACACATCACATTGTGGCGGGTATGTGAGTAATTGTACATTAAAACTTTATTTGTCTGCATATTCCATTGCATTTCACTAATGTACGATTTTTCCAGCACAACTGGAATAGTTTACAGCTACTAAAACATGTTGTTTTGCAAACCACAAAGCGTGGTGTTTTGTTCTCAAAAATTGTTCTTTTTAAAAGTATTACAGATTATTAGGTTTGGTAACCTGAAAGCCTGACCGTTTTTAAATGATGCTGTTTACTGGTTGTATGCGAAATGAGTTGTTTGGTTTTTGCCTTTTTTCGTTATAATATAACGGGTGATCCAAGTAGAGATACTTTTTTCAATAGCCTTTTTTGACAGATCACGTGTGAGTCGAGTCATGCTGTCATGTTATTTTTGTTTAGTATTGTTTGGCATTTCATAATGGAAAGACTTACGCGTGGACAACGTTTACAAATTGTTCAACTTTATTATGAAAATTCACGTTCTGTGAGGAATGTGTTTCGTGCACTTCGCTCAACTTATGGTCAACATAATCGGCCTACTGAGCGTACTATTCGCAACACCATCACCCATTTTGAGACCCAGCATTCATTATTGGATAATATTCGACCGAATAGACCACGTCCAGCACGCTGTGAAGAAAATATAGCGGCCGTAGCTGAGAGTGTACACGAAGACCGTAGAGAGTCGATTCGGCACCGTTCGCAGCAACTCGGACTGACGTATGGAACGACTTGGCGCATTTTACGTCAAGATCTTAAATTGAAAGCGTACAAAATACAGCTTGTGCAACAACTGAAGCCGCTCGACCTTCCCAAGCGACATCGCTTCGCTCTATGGGCTCTTGAAAAGTTCCAAGAAGATCCGACGTTTTCGAGGCAAATTTTGTTTAGCGATGAGGCCCATTTCTGGCTCAATGGGTATGTAAACAAACAAAATTGCCGCATTTGGGACGAAGAGCAACCTGAAGAGATTGAAGAACTGCCACTTCATCCAGAAAAAACAACGGTTTGGTGTGGTTTGTGGGCCGGTGGAATCATCGGTCCATATTTCTTTAAAAATTATGCCGGTGCGAACGTAACCGTCAATGGCGACCGTTATCGTGCCATGATAACCGACTATTTGCTGCCTGAAATTGAAGCCCGTGATCTCGGCGACATTTGGTTTCAGCAAGACGGCGCCACTTCCCACACATCGCATGAATCAATGGACTTATTGAGAGAACATTGCGGTGAGCGTTTTGGGCCGGTCGATTGGCCACCAAGATCGTGTGATATCACACCGTTAGACTTTTTCCTGTGAGGATATGTAAAGTCAAAAGCTTATGCCGACAAACCCGCTTCGATTCAGGCCTTGGAGGAAAACATCACGCGTGCCATTCGCCAGTTACCAGTCGAAATGCTCGAACGAGTGATCGAAAATTGGACTCAACGGATGGACCATCTGCGACGTAGCAACGGCCAAAATTTGATAGACATAATCTTCAAAAAATAAATGCCAAAGAATGTTCTTTCAAATGATAATAAACATTCTCCATTAAATTTGAATTTTCTGTGTTTTTTTCTTTAAAAAAGTAGGGAACCTCGAAATGGATCACCCTTTATAATATTATAATATCCGGCAACTGAAGAAACCCTTCATGCTGGTTACGATCCTACGATGCTTACAACATAAATAAGTACACATTGTACAGGACTTTGGCAATCTATGCTCGTGTGGCTAGTTTTATTGAATTCGTTCGAAAAGCTACTCCCTTGCAAACAGTTTTTAATAAAATTGGGTTCGATATATTTTGATATCTCTATTTATTTGTTGGCACTTGAATCAATTTCTCATTTACTTGCTGACAAATCTTCCAACATGAATTGACAAACTGGAAAAAAAATCATGTGTTAACCAAAAATATTAAATGGGTTTTATTACACAACCTTCTGACCTTTTGAAAGAAAAAATACCTTTGAACTACGAATATTGTATTATCATTCGTGCAAAATTTGAAAAACACCCCCAATTGACTTTAAACATTTTTAATATACTCCATTTTAGATTATCTGATGTTCCCAGGATGTTCGATTTCTGGCCCAGAGGGTTGCAATTTATTTATCTATCATCTACCACAGGAATTTGGTGATGCTGAACTAATGCAGATGTTCCTGCCATTTGGTAACGTAATCAGTTCGAAAGTTTTCATCGATCGTGCTACAAATCAGAGTAAATGTTTTGGTAAGTCAAATTGTATCAAAAAAAAAAACAGAAAGAAGGCGTGCCAATATATAAATCCTCTAACCCTACCCTAATACCATCATTATTAAATCATTGTATCATGGCATTCATAGGTGTGTGCTTTTATATCCTTACTTCATTGACCCTCTTTTTTCAAAGATAAATGTGATTTTGATACGAATCCTTTACACATGTAAAATATATTATATCGTTTTTTTTTTTTCTTTTCTTGTGTGCTCTTTTTTACAGGATTTGTGTCATTTGATAATCCTGCCAGTGCTCAAGCTGCCATTCAAGCAATGAATGGCTTTCAGATTGGCATGAAAAGACTGAAAGTTCAATTGAAGCGGCCAAAAGATGCTAGTCGACCCTATTAACAACAGGAGTTCCTTAGAGTGAAGAAAGTAATACCAGGTGAGAGTCACAAATCCTTTATTATTTGTTTTTTCTTTTTTCGAATTGTGTATCTTATTTGCTTGTAGTGAAGGAGATGTAGATTTATTAGTAAATTTCTAAAAGATTCAATAAATTTATTGATTTGTTGGAAAAATTGATTTAGCTTTTGTATAGGATTTGAATGCGCTTTTTACCGTTTCTACCTCCTATACATGCAGCCTGAAAGTTGGCCTTAGTTCAGAATTTACTGCGGCATATGTTCTTAGATTCGTCTCTCTGGGTATGTCGCCGACTTTCTCAAGTTCAAGGTTTTATTAATAACATCATAATATTAGACTTCCTTCCCCTTCCTTCCCAACAGGTGGAGTTTTGAAGCATTTGCAGTGATAGCCAAGCTGCATTAAAACCGCTGCTCAAGCCTCTTACCTCGTCCAAGTTATTGGTCGATCTCGAACTTTCTCTGAATTTGTTTGGAAGGCTCAACACAGTTAATCTTGTCTGGGTCCCAGGTCACACTGGCATCCAGGGAAATAAGATCTCCGAAGAGCTTGCTAGGCAAGGTTCAGAAGAAGTTTTCTCAAGACCCTTTGTTAGGTCTGCCAGCATCTTTAGTCATGTCTTTCATTGATAACTGGGTTTCTCGTGAACACAAGATTCCATCCAGATAGATCAAACTACTGCGCCCGGACATTTGCAAAAAGTCTGCGCGATTCATTCTGTCTTTCAAGAGAATCGACTGCAGGCTGCTTGTAGGCGTCCTTTTGGGCCACCAGGGTTTTACTAAACACTTAAATGTGTTGGACTTAACCGACACCACCACACGTCCTGCGGTGAGGAGGATGACACAACAGAACCCTTCCTCTGCAATTGTCCGGCCTTTGCTCGCGTCAAGTGGCGGATTTTCGGGGCTGTCGTGGTGAGTTCCGAACATCTAAGCTCGTCATCACTGAATATCCTTCGATGTTACTTGACGGGAAAACTAAGTAACGGGTAATTTTTTAAGCGTAGTTTTTTTAAAAAATCAAATAAAATACTCAAATTTGCATAAAATATTCAAAATTTTTATTGTAATCGATAAATAGGCCTTTGCCATTTACGGTTTAAAGACAACTTAATATAAATGTTGTCCGCGGCTCCGTTTCAAATAGTCCATTCGGAAGGTCCAATTTTGCGTCACTTTTTCAAGCATTTCGGGCTGTATTCCACTAATTACGCGTGTTATGTTATCCTGTAATGCTTCAATCATGTTCGGAAGAAAAATGGACCGATGCTGCCACCAGCCCATAAACCACACCAAACTGTTTATGGCATGTGGCTATTCATCACTCCAGATGAAACAGTTTTGCTTATTTACATATCCGTTTAGCCAGAAATGAGCCTGAGCCTATCGCTGAACACAATTTTTAGATAAAACAGCGGATTTTCACATTTTTCACAGAGCACGAATTTTGATAATAAATTTCAATAATTTGCAATCGTTGCTGGTTCGTAAGTCTTCCTATGAGTCCAGAGAGTACTAAAAACGTTTCACTTTGACATATAACGTTTGGATGCTATTACTAACCAGTGATGCCAACCTGAATAACATAACTCTTTAAAAATAACCCGTTACAATGGACCAGTAGTTGTGTCTGAGCGCTTCATTGGATAGTAGCAACCTCTGACAAAAGAAAAAATAGAAAGGTCTAAGGTGTTCGGTTCTTATGGTTACATAGATTTATACGGGTGAAGACGCGGTTTAAATCTTCCACAGATCTTCCTAAAAATCGATTTTAACCGATAATGCAATGATTCTTGATCACATATTTCACTTTACATATGTCTTATTTCTGTAAAACAATTGCAGTTGACTTTTTGTTTTTTTGGCAGCTTTATTACTTATAATGCTGCCAACATTCTTATTTCTTGTATATTTCTTTAAACAATTAATTGTTCTAATTAAAATCCTTCCACAGTCCCATTCTTTCTTTCCAGATGAGTCTCCGGTATTGAAATTTCAATAAAACTTGATTTGATATAAATAGTAAAGTTTGCCAAATATCGTATTTAAATTAAAAATAAAAATAAAAACACATGAACAACAAAACATCTTTAAAAAAAATCATTTGTTAGCGTATTTAATTAATGATAATTATCATAATAATTAAAAAAAAAAAAAACACAAAACCAATATTATATTGTATAAAAATATATATATATATATATATTATACACTGACTGGAGAGCGACCAATATGATCTGGGGTTTTCAAACATTTTTATACAAAAAAAAATTTAAAAATAATTAAAACGTGGAAATTTGAAGGAATTTAATATATCTTTAAATAAACAAAATCACATACAAAAACCTTATAAACAAGAATAATTAAAAACAAAAAAAACTGTATTATAAATTCACTTTCATCAGAATATTTGAAAGCTACATTATTATTATTAAAACAACACAAACAAAATATATATACATATATATATATATATTGAAAGAAAAACCTTAGTCATATACTATAAGAGAGAATTAAAAAAATAATAATAATAATAAAAAAAAACCAATTCGAATTTACCTTAATGTTATAAAATTTATTTCAAATATTTTTTTGTTTGTTTCTCATCATCTTTGTTTTATAAAACAAATAAAAATAAATCGTTGATTTAAGATTTTTTCTAATCTGTTGTTAAATTTTTAATCGAAAAATATGAATGAATCTTTAAAAAAAAACAAACAATTAATCTAGTTAGATTTAATTTCAAATTAAATTTAAAACCACCAAAAATTATGAACATATACCAAAATAATGAAACAAATATTAAGGCATAAGTCAGAGAGAAAAAAATGCTTAACTATTAATTTTAAGTAACAACAAAAAAAAAAAATAAATATTACACTAAAAAAAACAAACATGATTAATTATATTATAAACAAATATATACTATATTATATTACAATACATATATACATTTAAACAAAAATATCTTTAGTATTTTTATAAATGCATAATGATTATGCCGTTAATATATTTTTTTGTTTTTTTCTTAATTTCTTAAAATTTAATAAGTTTTTTGTTAACCATTTAATTTAAAAAAACAAAAATTAAAACATACATAAAACAAATAATTATAATTAGAGAAAAAAATGTACAAAACAATTTTTGAATATAGAGAGGAATGCAGCGTATTAAACGTACTACAGCTAACTTAAGCCAAATAAATAAAAAAAAATCATTGAAGTAATGATTACTTCTGTAAAGAATATTGTAGATATAAATTATTTAGTTTGTAAAGAAAAACTTTAAGATAGCCATATAGAAACATTCATAATTTTAGTTTTCACTTGTTTACGGTTGGGTGTGTGTCTTTTGGGAATTTTTGTTTCTTTCAGCGTAAAGGATGTAGGTTTTTATTTTGATTTCATTATTTTGTTTACTAGCAAACATCCTAAGCACTTGAAAAAAAAGTTAAACTCACACCAATCGGAACGAACAAATTTATGTGTATATATATTTATATATATTTTTATATGCAAACAAATAATTTTTGTGTAAAACTATATATATACATATGTATATAAGGCGGATGAAAGTCCCCCCTCACCCCCTCCCCCAAATAATGAAATTTTTTTATTCGTGCGTTCGTAGGAATAGTAGAATAAATTAAATAAAAAATAAACGCCTAAAAGAAACAAAAAAAAATTTTCTCAAAAATAAAAACTTACTTTTTTTTTAGATTTATAAAAACTATACATTTAATTGCCCTGATAAATAAACATCCAAATTTGAATAAAATTTAAAATAAAAAAAAAAATATTCTAGTCAAATTCTACTTAAAAAAAATTAAACAAGTTTTAACCATTTTTTAGCAACTAAGTCAATGAAACAAATTAAACACCGAACCAAAAAAAACATTGATTTTGGCAATAGTTTAAATACTTTTTCTTATCCATCATCAATAGCTTTCTTTATATATTTTGTTTTTGTTTTTTTTTTTTTCTTTTAATCAAAAAAATTGGTCCGAAAAATATGAAAAAAAACTATATAATGTATGATTTCCATTAATTAAATTCCACAAATGGGCTGTGATTTGTCTATATAAAAAAAACAAAGAAATCAAATAAAAAAATACATATTTAAAAATATAAAAAAAAAATTTACACATAAAAAATATTAAAAATGGAAAAAATATACAAAATTAATGTCCTGTACAGTTCGTTTGTTAAAAATTATTTCTGTTGTTTCAAGTAACTTGTTTTTTTTGTGTTTTTCTCTTCTTTTTTTTTTTTTTTTTTTGTTATTTGTGGCATTGTCAATACGAACAAAACAAAATGAAGCAAATCAAAAAAAAAAAAACATATTGTAAAAAAAAATAAAATCGATGTCGTGAAAAGAACATATTTAAATAAAAATGAAAATATTTTTTAAACAATAAAGGAAGAAAATGCAAAAGTCATACATTTTTTATTAACGCATACATTTTTAGCAAAATTTTTCGAACCAAAAAAAAAACAATACAAAACATAAGGATAAGAATTAAATATCAGTAAATAAAATATACGATGAAAAAAAACTTACATAAATTATGTAGCATATTACATAAATGTACCTTTTTACAAAAAAAAGTATTAAAATAATTAAATGTGATTTCTTTGGTATTTTATGATTTTATTATTATACTAAATAATATTTGTTTGAAGAAGTCTAAGAAGCCCGAAAATGTCGAGCGGAACGGTTTGAATAGTGATACCACCCTCAAATTTCTTTGCTCACTTAGTACGAACGAGTACCGAAATTGAATTATAGATTTAAGTAATTTAAAACCAAAACCAATGCCTTAGAATATTATACCCATTGAGAATGGACCAAGAGGCGTTAGTCAGGGTACTCCCAAAAAATCTTAGTTATACTTCAGCAAAACCTTAGTATTATTAGTTTTAAATGGGTCTTGTGTAGGTATACATTTAGCTGGCGTTAATTGCAATGAAATGTAAGTTTACACTTTAGGGGTTTTGCCCAAGCAGTGAAATATACGCAACTCATCAAATTTTCCGAAATAAAAACCGTCAAGAGTATGCGGTTGTACACTAACTAGATGAAAAATGATTCGCTTCATTCCATATGGCTTTAAATATTCATGGGGAAAGCGTTGCTCTCCAAACTGAATAGATAACCAAATACGAAAACATTAATACGGACACAGCCTCCTATTTTTGTGCATCTATAAAATAGAAAAGAAAAAGCTTTAGGTATAGTATACAGCGAGTGTAAGACCCATTTTTTAAATATTAATTAAGGGACTAAAGCAGTGAAATTTTTTCTCAAAAGAATTGGTCTCACGGACGATACGATCATGTTTCCTCATAGGTTTAACAACCTAGCAGGCATTCTAAGAACCTGGTTGGCGTACAAAGATGTGACTCAAGATCATAAGTGGCCTCATCACTGATTTTATCTCAGTTCATCGAGCATCTTGAAAATGTCAGAACTATAAGGTTTAATTCTGAATCTAGAATGGGCAGTTGATCTGAAGTCAAATGAACCGTTTTTTTTAGTGGAGGTTTGTTTAGCTTACGTTAGTGTACAATTCTAATGCGATGCTAGAAGGATATGTGACAAACGTTCGTAAGATCTGCCACATAACCAAATAGGTTGATATCCGCAGTTGCCTAGGAGTTGTAAAGATTCTTAGCCTATTATCCATGCTTCTAATGATGCAGTGTCCGCTTGACATACCGACAAGCACCCGGATTTGATTTCCTTAAAAAGATGCTAATGATATGTTACCATCGATGGCAAGCCACAGACTATGGATTGTAGCAAAACCACATGTGTTATTTTATTGTTTTAAGATCGAGATTATCACGTGTAACTTAGTTAGCTAGTAACAAAGCTAAAAGCCGCATCTGGCCTATTAATCCACTTTTTTGTTCCCTTCCATTCTAACAAAGCAGGCGAGTAATATCGAGTGATTGGTTATACTATTGGCATTCTATTTTCTTCTCTTATAGGAGTTCTTGGACGTATTTCGCGTTAAAAATATTGCAATCTACTCCAATGACTCTTTCTTCCATTGCTAGGAGCGTACAAAATACTGCAGTTATCTTTCAGCCATTAGATGTGATTAATGTCCAATGTTTTTGAGAGTACTCTTGCTGTTGTTTCCCTATCAGTGTTTTAGATGACTCCTACAAATTTAACCTGTAAGACCTTAACATAATGTTAAGTTTTTCTGTGGTGTGTTAAGACCCAATTTTATAAAATACGTGAAATCGGTTAAAGATGATGATGTCTTCGGTTAAAGCTTCTGTACAATTGTACTCCAACTTCATTCTAACATATATACTCTTACTTATTGGTTGACTACAATGTGAGGGTAAACAGAAACTTTGTTTACTTAATATTTCTTGTAAATGGATCCTGCCATCGATGAATTATATCGGCACTCAGTCGGAATTTATTATTTCCAAAAGTAAATAACCAAGTTATCCTGAGAGTCACTCACTAATACGTTCATCCGTTCATTACGTACCAGTTCCTTGTTTCATTTAAATATAATCAAAAATACAATCAACACTTAAATCCACACCAAAAATTAATAACCATTAAGGGCTTCGAAGCAAAGAAAAACTCAGAAAAATATTTAAAATATTGCCAAATATCAATTTTTTTTTTTAGACTGTTAAAACTAAAACCAACAACTATCTATATTATATTTTTAAAAAAAAATCGCATTTGGACTCTCCGTTCATCATATCAATAATTTTCTTGTTTTCTTAGAGAGGAACCACATTTAGCGAATTAAAATTAAATATACACATTATGTAGCATACCTAGTCGAAAATTATTAATTAAAATCGGATTTTTTTTTACTAATTTAAAAAAAAAATCCTTTTAGTTTTATCTTTAACAAAAAAGAAACACTTTTAGAAATCAATTAAATCTATACATATATATTTAATAATAAAAAACACGTATATTGTAAAAAAATTAGAAAATGAAATTCAAGTAAAATGCGTCCGAAACCAAATAAAAAAAAATTAAATAAAACAAAACATGTATATTCCTTTTGGGAATAATAAATAATTTATTATTATTATGAATACATTAAAACAAAACCAAAATATATATACTACTAACTAGAAATTTGCTTGCATTAAGCAAAAGCACATATTAAATAAAAAAACAAAAACAAATTGAATAATAATAATAACATACATTTAAAAAAAAAAACTTATATATACATTAAGGGCTACTATATTTAAGTATAAATAATATTATTTTTCGAAATACAGAAATTAACAAAATAAAACAAAAAAAAACACAGAAAAAATATTTATTATTGTATTATAATCTAAACCAAAAAAGTGGAATGAAATCAAACAAAAAAGTTATTTATATATATACACAACAAGCATATACATACATATTCTAGTCTATTTAGAACAAAAAAATAAAAGAATGAAAATGAAAAAAAAAAAACAAATAATACACTAGAAAAAAACAAGGTACCAAGATTTTAATGGAAGAATTAAGTTCGATTTCGTATTTATAGTTTCATTTATCCTTGTTTGCAGTTTAAAAATGATAAAACAAAAAAAAAACACCGAAAATTTAAGAGGGAATTTAGCTAAATTTTCAGACAATAGAAAATTGTATTATTATTTTTTTAATGCTAGGCTGAACTTTGTATACTTTTTTTAAGCATACTATTACAAGATAAATAAAGCAGTTCCTATTAAATCAGTTGCAAATGTAGTTTTACGCAATTCAAAACAAGAAAATATCAAATATTTACATCTTGCTTTTATCTCTTCCAGTTGAATACATACACATTTAGATGTTGATTTGTATTTTCTCTCTCACTCACTATAATTTTCAGCCACAATTAGCCCTCTTTCAGGTTCAAAGTAAAAACTAAAACTCATTTAAAAGAAAAACAAACCCCAAAAAAATAATAAATTAGCTTTAAAGAAAATAAAAATTATAAAAACAAACATAAATAAAAAAAAATCATAAAAAAATTGATGATTTCGTTAAGGTTTCATCTTTTTTATTCTTCAATACCTACTTACAGTGCAATATCACTATAATTTTACATAGCGAAAAGAATGCTTTCTTTTATTATGTTTTAATATAACAAAAAAAAACAAAATTTAAATAAAACTTACGCTTAGCAAAACTTATTAAATAAAACAAAATCGTAACTTATATACTTACTATTATTTAACAAAAAAAAAAAAAAACTTAAAATTTCTCAAAACAAACAAAAAGCAAAACCTAGTATATCTCCATACTATATCCGTATGAAAACAAAACAAAAAAGTTATACATACATTATAATATAAATTTAATTGAAACATACTTTTAAAACATTAAATTTCATATAGAAAAAAAAAACACACAAGAACAAAAATAGTATTTAAATAGTAAAATTGAAAAAAAAAATAAATAAATAAATAAGCAAAACTATTCCAGCATTATTCAAAAATCAAAACAACTTAAGGCTTTCCCACTTGTTACCATCCAAAGTGACTTAATGAGTTTTTATTTGAAATTTTACTCTCTTTAAGTTTATTTTTTACATTTTATAAGAAAAAACAAAATCTGTTTTTTTGTTTTATAAAAAAATACACGTATTGTATTATCTGAATTGCGATAATGATAATGAAAGTTTACATCAACAAACAAAGAAAACTTGTAATTATATTATCGATACAGTAAACTACAAAATATTAGTTTAGAAAAAACAAAAATGTTTGCGAAAGTAATTTTTACATACAAACATTTAAAACAAAAATTATATTATATTTACAGGAACTTAAAAACATAGTATATATGTAAAACTATTATAATTAATTAATTTTGAAAAATTTTGTTAGACAAAAGAAAATAAATTGGGAAGAAAATAAAACAAAAAGAACATATTTATATATAAACGCACATTAAAAATAAAACTATTATAAAAAATAATACACGGCGTAATGTTTTCTTTAAAAAAAAAAATTGTGTTTTTTATTATCTTTTATTTCACTTGGTTTTTTATTTTATTTATTTTGACTGTTGTTGTTCTTTTTTGGTTGGTTGTCTTAAGTTTGCTGATATTTTTTTTTCTTGTTGACTTAAACCTATCCCGCGCAGTGTGGTTTTAATATACTAGAGATGTGTAAAAATATTTATGACAATAAATTTTACAGAACCGATTTCGAATGCAATCGGGATGAGGCTAGAATCTTTTTCTTTACGAATGAAGATTATTGAAACATTTAAATTTCAAATAGGTAAACCAAAGTTAAGCAAAGAAAATGCCAAATAAATAATAAGGGTAGTGAGTCTGTGTTTCTCAGATGTTCGTAGTAAAAACAGTCAACTCTTTTAAGCTTTATGTATAAATTAGAAACTACTTACAATGTGACAGAACTGCAAATACTGTAAAATTTCATATTTAAGGTTAATTACCTTACCCTAACGTGAACCGTTAAGTATTATCAATACAGAAAAAAAAGCAGAAGAAAGCACTCAATCTTACTTAAAACCGAATATTTGCACAGAAACTTTCTCATAAAATTTGTTCCTATGAAAAGCAAAAAAAGCGATTTTAAAAGCACTTTCGTATGAGAATTTGACAAGTGATCTACGTCCTTAATGTGTTTACGAATGTGTAAAAAGTATAGGAAAGTGTTTTCATATTAAAATTAACTTCAGAGGGCTATGGCAATGACATTTGCTTGCATGTATGTTTTTCTGACAGACAGAACTTTTGGCTACTTTTCATTAATTTATGCCTCATGGGCCAATAAACTTCAGTCATATAGACCTATTTCCGTTCTCTCATTCGAAGAGGAATATCTATCGCTAAATTTTATTTTTCAAGAGACTTGTTTTTTTCTGCTGATTCTGTTTCTGCTACAAACGTATTTAGTTCTGGTTTTGTTTCTGTTGTTCGCGAAAAGGCGGTTGCATATGCAATAGTACAGCAAAATTGGATTTTTCATATTTAATAATTTGATGAATGGACACACACAAAAAAAATATTTTCATATGTTGTTTATTTTTCAATTTTCTTTTACACCAAAACGAATATAAAATGTTTGACTTATCAGGAATTTTCCAAGCGTCTGAGAGAAATAAAAAGTAAGCTGTTCGTTCAGTTTTGGCATAGGTTTAGTCTCACTGAAGTCCATTATGGTTGGTCATTTATAGTTCAGCCTTTAGTAGTTATTTAATGTGCTCTAGTCTATCATAAGACAGAACCGAGACGTCATGCACTATTTCACTATAAAAGGGAGTTGATCTTTTGTCATCGATATTTAACCAAAGTAGCTTAGATATTTGAAAAATTGTTTAAGAAAAACTACTGATTGGGTCAGGTTAAGATTTGTAGGTAGTTTTGGGAACTTGGTGGCAAATAGAACGACTTGGCTTAGCACAATTTTAATCAATTACAACAAAAATGCGCATCATTACACATTTTTAAAATGCTGTGGCACGCACTTAACTACCATTCATAGCTGCTAGTAGGACATATTTGAAATCACGAGCTGGGCTAACGTTCGAACTTGACAACGCGCTCTTAAACTATTTACAATAAATCTGTTAAAGAATAACTGAATTTTACTTAAAACTTAAAACAATCGTTGTGGCTCCACTGCGTTAAAAGTAATTCTGTGTGATAATTTTCCGTTGCAAAAGCAGCACGCCTCTTTTAAAACTTTTAAAAGCGTTTCACTTAGATGTGGTGTTTTAGGCTCATCAGTGGATTAACACAAATACACATCTAATCTATATGAACTTTTCTTCTCGGGATCTTACCGAGTATATCAAAAATTAACACTTAAACCAAGTGTGAATTGTGACCAACCACAAAGTCTTTACTTCGAACACATTACCAGTGGAAGCTTTTGCCCAGATTCTTGGATACGATTTAATCAAAAAATTCGTTAATTCTCGTCATCAACTATAACTAGTTAATACATGGTGCTTTATATCAATAAAATAATTTAGCGACCTATAGTTTCAATAAGTTACGATAAATTTGCGGAGTTGCATACAGAGTAACTAATCTCCTGAAAAGTAAAACAAACCGTTTTTTAATGCTCTCTTTCTTGATGAGCATGCAACAGCATTCGTTTTTTTAATCACATTTTGACTATTGAAAACATACTACATAAAACATTCAAACATGTTGCGAAAATATGACAAACAAATTATGCTTCTCAAATTTGTATTTCAAGATCTGCGGAATAATGTTCCAATAAAATTCGTACACAAATCGTTTCAGAAGCTGGGGTTTATGTCATTCTGAGTACGTTTAGTATATCTAACATGTATATTAAATTTTGTATGTATGTTTCTGTTTGGTTGTTTTAAGGAAATAATGTCCCCGTATACTGTTTTAGTTTAAGAGCTGTTTAATAAAAATAATGCTACTATTTACATGCCCAAACATCGGAATTTTATACATATGGTCTAAAACCATGACAAATATATAAAACACGTTCTTATTATTATTAAGAATGACATCGCCCTAGCATTATAAAGAGAATTAGTTTTATAACTGCGCAAAATGTAAATAGTTTTTGGAGAATATCAAATCGAACTGTGGTGTTGAAAAATGTAAGAAAATTTTGCTTGATGAAGTGTATCCATCGTTGGAATTTATTTTGGAAGACATTTAAGTAAGCCCATATCAGCAACATCCATTTTATTTGCTATATATTTGTTTTTTTTTTTAGTTAATCAAATCATACACTAGAGGCAGCCTTTACTTCTTTCTTATTTCAGTTTTTCTCCAAATAGATCTTCAAATGTTACAGAACTGGGTTTCTGTTATTATTGACGGCTTTCACTGGTATTTGTATCATTTGCTTTGTATTCAATTACAACTTAATTGTATTTTCTTTTATTTTAAATAAGAAAACTACGCGTAGCTATGCAAATTGTTTCATTAAAAAAAAACATAATAGACAAAAAACAGATATAGTACATGCTTTTTATACAACTAGAACAAAATATAATAAAAAAAAACTAGTTCATTTTTTTTAAAAAAAAAAGACAAAGCGTAATTATAATAATTAACATATTATGAAATAATTAAACATTAACACACAAAAGAAAAAAAACTATTATGTACATTTAAAAAAAAGAGATAGTTTTTTTAAACAAAACCAAAGCCTTTCTTCGAAGTATATATTAAATAAAAAAGAAAAAGTGTATTAAATATTAAAACAAAAAAAATATTATTACTAAATTAGGACTCTCATATTTGGAAGAGAATTTTTTTAATTAGATTTTAATCTGAGTAGAAATAAATGATAAATAACAAAAAAAAAACATATTTTAGCAGCACGGACAAAAAAATAATTAATTTACTTAATACTTAACAATAATTTTGCCTTGAATTAAGTTTTTTGGTTTCTATTAACATATTTCTTCAAATGTCCCAAAGCTGTTTTATGAAGAAAATAGAGGATACAGGGTATTTCATGCAATTATTTAAGTAAACAATGAAAAAACAAAACAAAAAATCAAATGACATATTACTTGTATTGCATAAATTAATATATTTATATACATAGAGATTTAAATTAAAAAAAAAACAATTAACCTTAAAAAAAAACCGAAAATATAATCACTTTTTTTGCATTTAGATATATAAATAGATATTTTTTTGCAGATGAATAATTAAATCTGATAATTATGTCATTCCAAAAAAATAATTATTATCGACAAAATAAATATTTTTTCATTTGTAAAAGGAAAAAATAATTCGCTAAGAATAAATTAAAACGAAACAAAAGAATATTTATATATATACATAGAAGCCAGTAGGTATGTTGGGTAGTGATGTAGGAGATATATACATATATCTATATATTATATGACAGGATGAAGGGATTTTTGTTTTCGAGTATTTTTTTTAGTTTATTTTATTTTATTTTATTATTTGAGAAAGGATCATTTTGTAAAGTAAAAAATCATTTGGCTAATTAAATTTCTTAAGGACTTTTTGAAAGGGAAACTGTGACTTAACTTGTTATGTATACAAAACAAATAAATAATTATTGTAAATTATAAACCGAAAATAAATACTGTTCAAAGAGAGAATATTGGCAAGGACAAATGAATGGTGAGTTTTGTTGCGGGTAGCAATATGGGCAGAATGTTTTCAATGTTCCTATAGAGAAATGTATGCAAGTGCCCTAATATTAGAGGGATAAACTGCCGAGCATATTTGCTGTGATGTGGCAGTTTTCTATAGTGCTTAGCACAATCGAGAGAAATGTGCCTTGAAAAGAACTACTCGTATCTGCATTGACATTGAATTCATTATTTTTCACAATAAACTGAGTTTCATTTTTTTAAAGTTATTTTGAAGATATCTGTCTGTAATGAAGACTTTACACCTTGCTCACGTCAGACAGAGTAATATAAAAGTGAGCACCAGTTTCAACTTTTCTTTAAAAATAAATCAAAAAAAGAACGTCATTCGAAACGAGGATGCTTTTTTCTCGATGTTCGGCATCAGAAATTCTAGTTCTAGTTCCATTGGACATTGAACCACAGCGATTGATTAAACCTAAGGATACACCGTTACGCTGTTGAATACAAAGTTACTTTTAGTCTAACGCAGACCCTCTTTTCAATTCTAGGAAATTATTATTCATTATTACCCCAACCAGTCCAATAATCCTTGAGCTAGATGTAATCCAATTTCTACTCTTAAGCCCCCTAATTTTAAAATATACCAATTCCGTCGCTCATTAACCTGCAACTTACTCATCATTTTATCAACAAAAAAAAAATAATTACTTCACATAGAAATAAATGATTTAAAATCAAAACTTTAAGAAAACAACCAAATATCAAAAGTAACAAACAAATTTAAAAAAAATAAGAGAAACTCCACATAAAAAAGCTTCTCAACTTATTTAACCTAATTTTGTTTAAAGAAAAACAAAATAGAAAAAATTATTCCCTTAATTTATTCCAAACAAACCGACAACAATAATTGGCGCTTATATCAAGCTCAGAAGTGCATTTAAAGTAAAATTAAAAATAAAATGAATAAATATAAACAATACATAAAACTTATTTAGCCTGTTAAAGTAAACAAAATAAAAACTAAATTAGAAAAAAAGTAAAATATATTATTTAAAAATTGATTAAAAATTACACCTACAGCGACAAAGGCTAATTACAAAAGCGAATTTATACTGTAAATAAAACAAAAAAAATCAAATATTTATTAAACTATATATAATTAAAATTAACAAAACGGTAAAAATAATTTACTTAATTATGTAGAACAAAAAAAAAAGAATAAAAAATACATTAACATAATTATTATTATTTAAAATGTTATTTTAATTTATGTATTTTTTTAGCTTTCTTTCTATTTAAAAACAAAATACTATTAGGAAATATTCTACTTAATAAGTAAAAGAAAACAAACAACTAACCCATGAATATGATGAAGCAATCCTGCTTTTAGGATGAGAAAATTACACACACACACACAAAATACTAGGGAATATCGAATACATAGTTCTTAATAAAATAAAACACAAAACAAAATATCCAAATAAATTGTAGATTGTGAATCTCAATTCATCACTTTAAATGTAAAGAAAATAAAAAAATAAAAAACAAGCAAAACAAAATGAAGTAATTTAGAAAATGCATTATTTTGTACTTTAATCATTTTTCTATTGTAGCACAGTTCCTTACATTATTTAAGCAAAACAGAAAACAAGAACCGCTTCCTCCTCATCCCTTGGATTGACGAGGAAGCATGCAGAATTACGTATGAGGAGAATTTATGAAGTAAAATAATTAACTAAAATAAAAAAATTAAATCCATCCGTCAAAAGAAAGCAAACACTTTTTTGTCATTTATTTATATGTATTTCTGTTTAATTAATTTTTTTAATTTTTAATTTCAACAAACAAAGCAAAATAAATTTTTGTATTTTGAAGAGCACCTTTAACATGAACAATAAAAATTAGTAAAATAGTATTGAACAAAAATATATGCAAAACAAACAAAAAAAACTACCAAACTCATAAAAAAAACTAAACAGTCAAAAGAATATATAAAAAAATTATTCATTTTCAGTTCTTCCATCGTTAATTTAAAGTTTCAGGAACAACATAACTATATATAATTTAACGAAAGAAAGCACAAAATAATGGTGTTTTTGGCTTGATTAAGTAAGACATGTGACAAATATGGCAGACAAAAGGACACAATATGTGTTGAGTTAAAAAAAAAAGCACACACTACTAACCCCTTTTTTCTAGTAACGAACTTGTTGACAAATAATATCAAAGCCGCCAGTGATAGTTTGTAAATTTTAAATTTGTAAAATTTCATATTGAAAGGGCAGATAAAGTCCATGTATATTTCTGGGTAGCTGAACAATTACTGATATTCAGTAATACTTCAGTTTTCATGACTTACTTCTCAGGCTTTGATTGATTTGATACAACCGGGGTATATTTATTGGCAGCAAGTTATGCCTTAGTTATCGGCATTGGACTTTCATCAATCATCAATAACAGTACAAAGTTCAGATGTTTTTTTAGAAAAAATTAACGTTTTTAGATCCATAGTCTCAAAACCATGCAAATGGATAGAGATATTCATGACCACTCATCTCAAGTTCCATTTCAAAAAACGCATTCATTAAAAGACAAACCCTTTAATGCTTTCCTATTCTGGCCATTATTTAAAAGAGTACCTATAGCCTTTGCTACAATAGTAGGTATTATCATCTATATTTTTAGAGACAGTTTGTGAAGCACAGTAAAAGTTGGTCTTATTTCTCTTTAACAAAGTTCAGGAACAACCATTCTTTTGGATATTAGAATAATTGATATTGAGATATTTGGCCAATAGGAGGTAGTATGAACCCAGACGACACAGGACGGTGCGACTGGATTTGGTATTTCATAAGCAAAAACCAATCGAAAATAATTCTGAGTGCTTCTAAAAGTGTTCGTTTGGTACTTGAATGACAGTTGCTCCCCTGGAAAGTAGAGCAAATTAATTCTAAATTTAAATCTAAACAAACTTAATAACCGATTCATATATATCATTTATGTCGTTCTCCCGTTTACTCTCAGAGAGTTCTGCGGATTACCAATCGAAAACGATAATAAATATTTTAGGCTTAAAAAACTCAACCCAATGCCAGAACTCCATTTCAAGCATACAACGATTTCCAAAGGCGAATGCAGAAAGTGTTGGGACTTTAAAAATAAATGTTAATTTCTTATAAATATTTTACTGTTTTACTATATTGTAATTGTTTTGTTGTTACAGGTTATATCTTATACAGTTGACAATTTGTTCTGCCCTCATTAATTGGTTTGAGAAAAGGTGACGGAAAACATTACTCTCTGAATTTTTAAGGCCACTCTTGTGTTTGCCACTTAGCAGTTCAAATGTAGAGTGCCTTATTTTGCTTACGAAGTTAGTTCCTTATTTTGTAGAAACAAATTTTCAACAAAAACATTAACGGGATCTATGTTTATAAAAACATCGCAAAGAATATCAAAAACATGCTGAACGCCAAATAATAGAACGACTTATAGGTTATATTTTCTCACAGTTGACAGTAGGATTTTTTTAAAAACCTCAAAATTTTTATTCATTTTTGTTATTGTCATACTTGTTAAGTATATAATTAATTATTTGTTACAAATTAACAATCGGCTTGCCACTGTCGATCATGGGAATGCTGGTTCATTTTGTTCTTTATTCTCGAAAAAACACATTGTGTAGCTGAGACATGATATTTAACCAGCTATCTTGTCAGTCAGGCAAACTGTGCTATACGCCTTCGAGTTACAAAACTTCAACAATTACAAATCAGCATGCCAGACATATAAATAATAGGTGAAAACATTGTTTTGTAGTATAAATTACAAATCTAACAAGTGTTCATAGTGCAGATGGTGATGCTGATCCTTGTAAGTCGGTTTTACTATCGAACTTAATATAACTTCTACAGTTGTTTGAAGCCATTCCGAAAACAAAACCATAATGTCAAAAAAAAACATTGATCTTGCCAAGCCACCATCGTTATTAACTCAATATAAACCAAAATAGGAAATTGTTAAACGATAATCCCTATGTCTTACCAATGAATTTATTATAATACAATATTCTGTTTGGTTAATTTTATTTCGTATGTTATTATTTAAAATGAAAAACAAATGTCTAAAGAGATTGCATAAACTTAATTTAAATGTTTTACCTAAGTTTACGTATGAAATAATTTTCAATATAAACATTACTTCCATAACCTGTCTTCATATATATTATGTTACGCTGCTTGAAAAATATTAAAAATATTGTACATACAGAACTGTAAATTAGATTCAATCCATTTCAATAAAAGTTTCACAAAAAAAATCATACAATAAATATAATTCTAAATAAATAAAAAGAATGTAAAATAATGGATACATACACTTGAGTAATGGTTTCAATTAAAATTAAATAAAAAACAAGACAAAATAAAATTATGAAGAAAAATAAACAAAACAAAACATTAATATTTTGAGCAGGGACGCAAAATAAAATCTAAAAATAAAGAAACAACTAATAAAACAAACCAAAACAATATAAATTATCATAGCAAATTACATTTAAATAAAAAAAAACGGAGCGAATGCTTTTATTGTTCATTATTCATTATTGAAATTTTTGTTTGGCTCAATTTTATGCAGTCTCTGTGTGTTATATCAATTTACGTACTTCTAATTTTTTACAACAACAAAAGAAAATTATAAATCACATTAAAACTCATAACAAAATTTTAAGGCAAAAACATAATAATTATTTAGAAACTTGTATAACATATATTTATAAATATATTACACGACGCTCTTAATCATTACAAACAAATCTTATATTGTTTACAATTTATTAAAACAAATCACCATTTAACTACCCGCATATTTTCACAAAACAAAAATACATTTTCAATTGAATCATAAAACCAAACCAAAAAAAATGTGGAACACTTATAAACAAAAATAAAGAAATGAAACTATTTAAACTGCGGCTATTATTAACCATATCAGCAAATTTAACTTAAAAAAAAACAAGAAAAAAAACTCTCTAATAATGAAAAAAACAAACTTTACAAAATATACTCTCGATCAAGTTAGTTACTAATTTACACAAAATATATATACATACATTTAAAAGAAGATAAACAAAATGGAAAATCTTTCACTTAACAAAGAAAACAATTGTAAAATTTAATATTAATAAAAAAAATACAATTACTTCTCAATGATAAACTTGTTTGCATTTATTTTATTCGATTTTTTAGTAAATTATTTTCAGTTCTAAATTAAATTTTAAGAATATACAAAATAAAGCGCAAGGGATATTCAATGTCTTTTTTTTTTTATTTTCTTTTTTTTTTGTTCATTTACTTTTAAAACTAATTATGTCATATAAGATTATGTAGGTAAAACATAAAAATATAAAAAAAGAATCCTTAATAGAAAAATTCATAATATATGTAATTAAATAAAAAATAAAATCAACTGAAGGTGATTATAAAAAAGAGAAGACGAAAAAAAAAAACAATTTGAAGAAGAGTACTAAACAATAAACCGTGTCAAAAAATTTACCTAGTGTTTAAGTCAAAAACTTGCCATTTTTTATTATTTAATCATTTATTTTTTTAATTAACACTTATCAAATTATCAAAAAAAAAACCTATTAAATTATTATTATACATAAAAATCTTATTAAAAAAAACACCCACAAAAAAAGACATGTAAATTAGGGCCGTTATTTGAACGGGGAACAACAACATAAATAATAATAAACAAACTGAACATTGTAGATGATTGCATAATACATACAACAACCAACAACAAAATATATTAAAATAATAATAATGTAGTTATGCAGTGAATTAAATTATCTACAGCAAATCCAAATATGTGCGTATGTTTATAATTTAATTTTTTTAATTAGAAAATATAAAATTTTCCTTAGAAAACAAAAAAAAATTTGCACATGAGTACATTAAAAAAAAACCAACATAAATTATAGGGAATATTTAGCAAAGAAGTGAATTAAAAACAAACAAAAAAAATAAATAAGAAAAAATATTTATATATATATAGATTATACAACACATAATGTAAAAAAAATCTGTAAGTAAAATCAGACAAAAAAGGATGAAGAATACACCGACATTTTTTGAAATAAAAAAACCATATAGAATACTATATGTGAAAATATAGTTTTTTAGTTTGGTTATTTTCCTTATTTATTAGTTTTATATATAAAAAAACGCATATAAATGCATATATATATATATATTTAAGGCATAATAATTTCAAAAAAAAGAATAGAAAACTAAATATATAAAATATATACACATACTATATATTTAATAAACAATTTTTATTACAGAACAAAAAATAAATGATAAACCAAAAAAACATAGTGAAAAACTTATGATTATGATTCTTCTTCTTATTATTATTATCATTATGCGATTATATTACTATTGAGCAAAACAGAAGAAAGAAAAAGAAAACTAAACAAAAAAATCCTCCCCTCCCCAAAAAAAACACGTATTAAATAAAATGATAAAAGAATTTATAAATTGTTGTGTTTGCTGTTGAAGTAAACACCCTAATTTACAATTTGAATTAACAATTATTATTATGATTATTATTATTATAATTATTATTATTATATATACATAATATGATGATATATGAAGTAAAAAAAATATATATATTATATATACTTTATAAACAAAACAAAAAGGAAGAAAAACGGAGAAATAAAGTTATAAATACACTTTTAAAAAAATTATAAAAAAAATTGTAGTTGTCTTTTTTTATTTGGACATTTTGTAGGAACTGTGCTTGAGACACAAAGCAGACGGGATAATTTTTAGAACTTCTAAACTCTTGAACAAGTACAGGGTGTTTTTTTTAGAGGTAAAGAACTTCGAATTAAAATAAAAAACAAGAAAATCGTTTTAACGTCCATCAATGGAAGGATAATTTTATGCCGTTAATGTTAAAATATGATTTCGGGCATGTGGCCGCCGCGGCTGATTCGAATAAAGACAAGTCTAGAGGTCCAATTTCAACCACTTTTTCAAGCATTTGGGGCTGTATGTCGTGAATAACGTTACGAATGTTGGCTTCCAAGTCCCCTAACGTTTCTGGTTTGTTGGCGTAGGCGAGCGACTTCACATATCCTCAAAGAAAATAATCCAATGGTGTCAAATCACACGATCTTGGTGGCAAAATTGACAGGTCCATTCCGCGAAATTATGCGCTCACCGAATGCTTCCTTCAATAAATCGATTGTGACGTGCGCTATGTGGCATGTAGCGCCTCATTCATGCCATCCAATTCGGGAACAAAATAGTCGGTTATCATGGCTCTATACCGGTCTCCATTAACGGTAACTGACTCTCCAGCATCATTTCGGAAGAAGTATGGCCCAATGACTCCACCAGGCCATTGAGCACACCAAACAGTCAGCTTTTGTGGATGTAATGGCGTTTCAACAGTCTCATGTGGATTCTCTTAACTCCAAATGCGGCAATTTTGCTTGTTGACGTAGCCATTCAACCCAAAATGAGCCTCATGAGTGATGAAAATCAGCACCGATATCAATCTCATTTTCGCCCCATACACCAAAAACACGACGCATTGCATGGTCTCGCGGCTTTAATTCTTGCACAAGATGGATCTTGTAAGATCGTAAGAAGAGATCTTTGCGCGAAATCTTCCATAAAGTTAATGGACTTCAAAAACAAAATGGAAAACACACATAGTGAAGCTGATGTCGACTTTAGGGTAATACATGGTGTTAGCGGAATCGAAAAAAAATATTTGGAAAAAATGAATTTTTGTTGCGTGAGTTTTAATATAAGATCGATAACAAAAACATGGGATGTTTTTATAGCCGAAATGGAAAATGTTCTTTGTTACGTTGATATATTAGTACTTAATGAAATTAATATACCGAAAAAGAAAAATGACTTTTATAGCATTGATGGCTTTAATCCAGAATTTATAAACCGTGATGCGATGAAAGGAGGAGGAGTGGCAATATTTATAAAAGATAATATAACCTACACAATAATACCAGCGAATCCAATTAACTACGAGGGCATGCACCTGGAAATAAATCATAAAGGTGGACAAAAGCATATACATGCAATATACAGGCGACCTAGTTCTAGTGTTGGAAGGTTTATTGACGAATTAGATAAAATTATAAAAGAAAAAAAAGAAAACGTCGTACTAGGAGATGTCAATATCAATATTAAAGACGAGAATAACTCACTTGTTCTAAAATATATGGAAATGATGGCGTCGAAAGGGTTGACAAGTGTCATCAAACAACCGACACGTGTTGACGTATCAAAAAATACGGCGTCGTTAATTGATCATGTATATGCTAGCATTACGAAACTCAATATTAACTCTGCAGTTATAGAAACCGATCTATCTGATCATTACGCCGTCTTATATGCTACAGAAGATTTAAATAAAACAGAAACTTCTTGTGAATTTGAAGTCAAACGTATTAATCAGCAGAAAGTTAATGAACTTATCGAACTGACAGACTGGCAATACCTACTTCGAGAAAATGACGTCGAGGCACTATACAACAATTTTGTTCGAGAAATGAATAAAATATACGTTGAAGCATGCAAAACGACCACAACAAAAAGAACACGTATACATAAGCCATGGATCACGCCAGAAATAATTCCAATGTGCAAACAAAGGGATGAGTTATACAGGAGGTGGAAAAACAACCCCAGATGTAAGACGTTTGAGAGTGAATACAAGAAACTTCGAAACATAGTTAACAAGAATATACAATTGATAAAAGCTAATTTTTACAAACGAAAATTCTTAAATGCAAATAATGACCCAAGGAAAACGTGGAGAATCGTTAACGAACTGCTTGGAAGAAAGAAACGTTCAGTAGATGAAACTATCAAAATTAATTTTCCAAATGCGTCCGAATCCAAGGGCTTAAAAGACATTGTGGAGGAATTCGCGGAGCGGTTTTCGAAACAAGCGGCGAGTATTATGCATGCATGTGACACTAAAACCTCTTACCATGAGAGCTGGGAACTTCAACAAAGTATCTATATAGAGGAAGCAACGGAACCTGAAGTTTACGAGATATTGTGTCAACTAAGCAACACAAAAAGTCCTGGAGCAGACAACATAAGACCAGTCGATCTCAAACTGAATGCAATGTATCTCACCCCTGTAATCACAAAGATTATAAACCTTAGTTTGTGTCAGTGTCATGTACCAAAGCTTATGAAAACATCTTTAATACGGCCAATATACAAAGGAGGGATAAAAAAAGACACGGCAAACTATAGGCCAATTTCAATTCTGCCAGCGGTTGAAAAATGTCTGGAAGAGATAGTCGTTAAACGTCTTAATTGTTTCATGTTGAAGCACAGAGTGATTCACCCAAACCAGTTTGGATTTCAAAAATGCAAGAGCACCCAATTGCTACTGGGAGAGTTTACCAATGTGGTTAATGCGGGGCTAAATAAAAATCATCACGTCCTTGTTCTATTTATAGACTTCAGCAAAGCCTTTGATACTTTGACACCCGAAAAACTCGTCGAAAGTCTCAACAAATTGGGAATGAGAGGTTTGCTGGCAAGATGGCTCAAAAGTTATCTGACTGATAGAGTAATCCAAGTCAAGGTATCTAATATGTTAAGCCAAAAAAAGACGTGCGAATACGGTGTACCACAAGGTTCCAAATTAGGGCCCATTTTATTCATTCTTTTTACAAATGAACTGTTAAGAACGTTTAAGAAATCAATTGCCTATGCCTATGCCGATGATATCGCAATCGTTGTAAGACACAAAGACTTGCAGTTAGCCGTTAAGATATTGCAAGACGAATTCAACGCTGTATCTGAATGGTGTCACGATAACGGTCTGGTGATAAACGCAGACAAAACCAAAGTGATGCACATTCGGACTCCATCAAAGCCAACTGAAACAATTGAAATCTTTCATCGTAATGATCGCTGTCCAGTACAAAGAAGCAGCAACGCGATTGAGGTAGTCAAAGCGGTTAAATATCTTGGAGTTACCATTGATGAGCACTTTCTGTGGCGTGAGCACATCAATAACCTGCGTCTTCAACTTAAGAGCACTTTATTTGCAATGGTGTATCTTAAGCGTTACTCGCATATGGAGGTACAAAAGCAGGTGTACTACTCGTTGGCTGAGTCACGCATTCGATACGGGATTCTGGCCTGGGGAAACGCAGCAAAAACCCATCTGGATAAGATATCTAAATCACAACATCGTCTTCTTAAAATAATTAGGCCTGTTAATTCAACTTTCAAAGTTTTAGATGTGAAGGCACTTTTCCAGATGACAACATTGCTTACCTATATGAACGACCAAAGGTTTTCCCGACCCATAAGCCACCCACAAAACACCCGAAGACGAGCCAGAGGGTTGCTTGAAGTTCCACAAGCTTACAACACGTATGGTGATAGAGAGCTGCGATGCACGGTCCCTAAATTAGTGAACTCGCTGCCACAATTTTTAAAAGTAATTCCTAATTTCAAAAAAAGAAAAAAAGAATTAAAAAAACATTTAATTGAACTTTATTTTGTGAATTAGAAAGCTAAAGAATTTTTTTTTAAAAAACACTATTATAATTGTATCCTAATTGTAAACAAAAATATTTTCAACTTAAATCATTTCAAAGTTAACTTATTAAATTTATGCTTAACCATCTGCAGATAAGCACTCTGCTTTGCAGGTAATACATGTAAATGAAAACTTCTTTTGTACAAATAAAATCCATTGAATTTGAATTTGAATTTGACAAAGCTCCAATTGCTGTACACGCTGGCGAATCGATTCATTCGGGTCTTCTTCAACACTTTGCTCTACAGCGGGCAATTGTTTCTTTGGTGCGCACTTTTCGACATCTCTGCAGATGCGTATTATCACATAGAGTAAACGTAGTGCGAAAACGATCCATGGTTAACCGAATTAATTGCTCTGATGGACGATTATGTCGACCATAAAATGAACGGAGCTTGCGGTAAACTTCGCGACTGAACCATTATTTTCAAAATAAATTTGCACCGTTTGCAAGCGTTGTTCATTTGTAAACCTGTTCATGATGAAATGGCAAACCAAACTGAACATAAATGAAATTAGAGTTGCCAGATTTGACCACAAAATGTCAGTTTTATCTATATTCGAAAAACCAACCTCTAAAAAACACCCTTTATAGCGATATCAGAGTTTGGTCTATAAATCTTGATCTAGTTATAAGTAATCTGGGAGTCTAATATTCAAACACTCTTCGCAGATCAGACTGTATTTCGGCAGTACCGCTTTAAATGTTAGCTGTTAAGAGCTAAATTTTCTCTGGTTTGTTAGCATAGACATTCAACTTTAGAAGTCCCCTGAAAAAGAAAATAATTCAATGGCTTAAATCGCAAGAACGAGGAGGCCAGTTAATAGGTCCATTTCGTAATATTAATCGTTTGACAAATATTCGTCTCAGTAAATTAATTTTATCGCCCGGTGTGCGACGATTACGCTATGTACGAGGACGCGCCCAGATGTTATTAATTTGAAGCTGTTCAAATTTATTGTTTTAGTTACTTTCATGTACCTAAATATAAACAAGTGCTGGTCTCAGGAATCACGAGTATCTGTTTTAACTGTCCAACGAGTATATACTTGAACCACTTTGGGTACACTACAAACCAAATGTTTGCCTAAAAAAAAATTAACAGCTAGTTATTCCCAACAACGAACTTAATATGAACTTAATTTGACCAAATAAAAAACAAACAAAATACAATTAAATTTTGGCAACTAGCTATAGTCTGTTTGTCTGTTTTCTTTTGTGAAACAACGGAATACGAGAGATTTCGTTAATTCTCGGATTTGATTCAGATAAATAATACTTTTTCCTGATGACTGGCTCAACAGCATAACCGAAAGCGCTAGTCGCAGTCATATTACATATAGGAACTAGGAATTAATTTTAACACTTATGCCGTTGGGGGTCTACTTTACTCTCCCCGGCCATTGTAATCACTATTCCAATTATGGTGGTGTGAGCGACTAAAAATGTAAAACAAATATTCTTGAACATCCCCTAAAGTGTCCCTCTGTATATATATATATTAGGCGTAAACGGCCCATACAGCACCTAAAGCCCCGCTTCACTAACAATTGTGGTGCGAAGATATTTTTTTGACACGAATGAAAGAGAGCTACAGCTTTATGCCGATTCTGAACTGCAATTTATTGTTGAGAAACTTTTCAGTTTTTACTCTTTGAAGTTTGGCAGACTTTCGCAAGAGCTGGGACAGCGAATAAAAACGATTTGAACCGACGACCCTCCGCTTAGTAGTCCAACGCACTTAACCTCTAAGCCACTGTACCCACAAATCCTTTTATTCATGTGCAAAAAGATGGAGTAGGTACTCAAGAATTAAAAAATTACGTTTGTTTGAGTGAATTGATAGAGAAGTGAACCGATTTGCTTTCCTATGCATAATTTTAACATAAAAACGTTTTCTCTTTCCTATTCTTATTCTTTGTCCCACTGTCCCGTATTTATATCATACCAATAAAAAATTAAATTGCATAAAATTTCCCTTGTAGACAAACTGCCGTCGCACACCTCCATTTATCTCACTTGCACCCATCGAAACTATTTTCGTCAGTGACGACACGCACTTTTCATTTTCCTCTCAAACAACCCTGAACCTGAATATTATGTCAGGTTTATAGCAGCAAACAACGCAAACTTTGCAGCCCTCCCACAAATCAATTTTCATACAGCTGAGCGATTGAATCAGGTGAAATTAAAGTCCAACAACAAAACACGAACAGAACTTCTCCACGCAACTCCAGAGAGCGCCACCAGTGCTAAAAGTCTAAACAGCTGCTCGAAAAGAACAACCCCCATATTATCTTCGTTCCAAAACCAGCTGTCAAAAGCGTAGAATAAAAATTTCTTGTCCCACAGTTTCTGGAATTCATTGCAAAGTGGCAGGTGACGGAAGTACAATATTCGATATGTTTAAATTCTTGGTAAGTCAAAATTTCACCAAATTTTCTTTAATTTATATATCTAAAAATTGCATAAATAATAAAAAAAACAATGGTAGATCCATAAAGTTATGTAATATTTTTTTTTTGTTTCCTATTTTTAGTTGACATTCGGCGCGGGCATATACACGGGAATGTACATCACCCAAAACTATGATGTACGTATGCAAATTATGTTTAATAAAATGTGTGTCACTTTAATTTAACATCATGTTTCTCTTCTTGTTTTTTTGAAGGTGCCCCGTGTCGATGAACCTAGCAAAATTATAGATAAAATTAAGGAATATGCCGATGAACATCGCAAAAAGTGAAAACGCCAACACGCAAAATTGTCACTCGACAAGATTTTCTTTTTCTAGAGTTTTGTTTAATTATTTCTGTTTCGCCCAATGATTTTTTTAGAACAAAATGATAAAACGCATATATCTGTTTAATTGAATAAAAAAAAAAGAATATGAGATACAAATATGTTAAGAAAAAAGTGGATTTTAATGCATTTAGTTAATAATTATCCAGAGAGTGATTAGGTGCAACAAAAGTGATTTCGAAATATCTAGGTATCCGGGAGTGCTGATTTAATTACGCCTCAATTGTCCCAAACACTTGCGAAAAACTTTGTGATGTGAATCTGTTACAAACAACGAATTATATTACCCAAAACTCGATTGGACTTTGATTTGAATTAAATTAATCAAATAAAAGCCATGAAGAGGAGTATGCTAATCAGATCTTTACGAAACAAACACAATACGGTTTTAGATAATTCCAGTGTCTGATGCTTGGCATATCTGAATTTAAGTTGACCTTCTGCAGGGGTTCTGCGATAAATAATCGCGTTTGGTGCTACCATTTGCCTGGCTAAACAATGATTTGCAGTCAATTAGAAATGTAGGTAAAAGTCGCTAGTGGTGAAATCGAAAGTGATTGTTTATTTCTTTTTTTTTTGTGGTGGTTAACTGTGCGTAAAAAAACACTGCCGCAGGAATGGTAGTAGCAACTTTTTTAGGCTACAATCAAATTTTATTTCGTCTACAAAGCAGTATTAACTCTGAAACTATGTAGACTTTCGCTTTATAACTACTATCTTAAGACGTACATCATTGCTGGGGTTCAGTTTACATCGTATCGAATTCTCTAGACATCGAGGCAAGTGCCCTCGAGATCTTGCCAGAACTGGTTAAATTGTGTGATTGTAGGTTTATTATCCTGTGATTTCCTTAAACTATATATTAAGCGGGTTAGTGCACAAGTTCAATTAACGCGAAAAGCTACATTCATGCGTCGGGTTATAGTATCCCAGCTGCTCCCTATGTTATGTCATTTAAGTTTTCATGGTGTTTGAGGGGAAAATACTCCTATGTCAATAAAAAAAGAGCCATTGGACTGGGGCAAATTGACAGCAGCTAAGATAAAGATGCTACGAATTGCAATAGGAGTGACGAGACATAATAGAATAAAATGTTCAAAAATAAGCCGAAGAACCGATTTCTAAAAAAATGGAAGACAACTGGCTCAGTTAGTATTGCGACCATATGGACCCCGTAAAAAAGGCAAAGTCAATCAAAGTTCATATACAAGCGCGAAAGAGGGGCAAGCCAAAAACATCTACCTACTTCATACAAATGCAACATTTCATAGGCCCTCATTGAGGAATTGATACGAAATCAAATTATGTATATTGAGCCTAGATGACTGCGTTTAAGCTGCTTGAATATCGCACGCATAAACACGAAACGAAGCTTAATAAGTTAGTTTTCAAAGACTATTCCAACACTCAAATACGGAAACGCATCACTGCGGGTTAGTGCTCAATTGACCATGCCACGAGGTCATTAACGCAAACATTTAGCATCGCAGAAAAGTCTGGAAGAGAAAAGCCTTTAGACGCCTTTCGTTGGGTTATTCTCTTAGTAACTGTACAAATATTCACCCACCTGTATTTAAGTCAAAACAGCGAAATTGGGTATTAACTGCATACGGCGATACAGTTTGTACATTACCACGCATAATGCGATAACAGAAAAAATTATCTCTATAATGCCAGCGCAATACTACAAATAAATTTTGAAATTGATTACACCTATACTAAATCTAGTCAACGCAGGTTAGAGATATGTATGCCATTTCGCAATTGTAAGGGGGTTTCGAAAATATTAGATTTGTTTAACCACAACCAAAATATCGTGAAATACCTAGTTTTTTATTCCTTGCTGTCGTTGTCGGCCATCTTCAGCTAAGGTCAACGTAACACTATCTGCTATTAAAAAGATAACAATATTCTTAAATTTGATTTATATTATAACATTTAAAAAACTAGATACAGTCCTAAAATTCGTTACAATTTAAATGTATGCACTTGAAATATTGCGCTGAAACAAAACTGTCAGTGACAGTGGAACTTATTCAATATTATCCTGAAACTCAATCTTCACAGTAGAGGCTGTGTTCTCCTTTTCTTCTGGTTCTCTACTCTCACTGTGTAGCAGCGTTGATGTAAACTTTGATGGCTGCAGTTGTAGCTCTCGTTCAAGCTTTAATGCTTCCAATCGCTGTTTATAGACCTCAAGTTCAAGAACTTCACATTCAAGCCTTTTCTTTTTCATATCAGCTTCATGAAATTCATCGGAAGTTTGAATGGATACATCGTTCGTTTTTTTGATAGAATTGTCACTTTTATTCTGTAGATCAAATGGGGCTGGTCCATCATCCTCTTGTATTTTCGAAGGAACTTCATCTAGCTGTTCGGATAACCTTTCATCTCTGTAAAAAAAAAATAACAGTTAGCTCCAGTGTACATGGTGAAAGTCCATGCCCACATACTTAGTGCAAACGCTCTTTCGATCCACTGGCTCCGGTGATATTAGTGTCCTTTTTTCTAAAATCTGTAAAATGGCAAGATCTACAATGTCCAACTTGTCGTTCCATCCATCTGAGTCTGCACATTCTCTTTTAGCCTTCAAAAAAAAAATAGACGTAAAAGTATTGCGAATAAAAGTTATGTTGTGTCTACCAAGGTTCGATTCTTCCACATTTCAAATGAATCACGAGCATACGACCAATGTCTACTTTCAGAAGCTATGCCCAATGATTGTGCTTTTCGCAGAACCTTCAGCCAAATTTCTGCATTATCCACTGTGGGTTCATCGACCAGAAGAAGATGCTTATATTTCTTAATAACTTCAAGAACGGCTAGTTTTTTCAGGTTTGTTTGCTTTTTTCTCGCCTGTAGGTGGTGAGGTGCTTGATCTTGATTATAATATGGCGGGCACTACAAACAAAGTCTAAACTTGAAGAGAAAATCTCAGGCAAATGACAAAGTCTTACATTAATATTAGCTTCGGCAAATCCATTTTCGACCGCTACACTATTTGTTAGGATCTGAAAAGAAAAACAAAATCCACACGTTCAATTTGCTTTCATGATAATGTTAAATAAACTAAGTCTACCATATTTTGATTTGGGTGTGATTGTTCATTAGAATGAGACATCTGGGAACCCACTTCGAACGGATACTCATTTAGATTTTGTAAATATGAAGACTCTTCGCTTGGAACAAAAATCGAACACATTGGAGCACTGTCTGGCGCTGGCGGCCTACATACATTCCTGTAGATTAGTGTTTCATACTTAAATGAAGATTGTGCACATTATTATAAAGCAAAGAAAACAATTTACCGATGGCCTCTTAGACGGACAAATGCTGTATTTTGGAGAGTTCTGTTACATACTCTACAAACTGCAACGTATTTATTGTTGGTTTTGGACAGCGTGAATCCAAACTCTTCGTACCCATTGGACCGATGCTTTGGAACTTTCATTATTTTGTTTAAGTAATTTTGTAATTTACGAATCCATAAAAGATGTAAGTAAATATATTTATCTGTGACGGCAGTCTACCTCTACACTGTCATGTCATTGACATTTTTTGTTTTACTTTTCGTTGTCTACACGCATTGTTTACATTACCTGCATAATAGCCTACATTGCCGATTGTGGCTTTACACGTAGCGTAGTGTAGACAGTGGAAAGCTTCAGTGACGTGAAAATATTTCTGCAGAAGAAAATGCCTTCTGCTTGTTCAGAAACTCTAGACCACATTCTGGAATGATGAGCGCTACTGACCTATAACAAGATTATTATTTTATTTAAAAAATACATTTAAATAGCAAATCCATATCATAAAATGTTTCTTTTTTTCTTCTTTTATTGACTTCAATTCATCCCTATTGATCTTTTCAAGGACTATGGCAGTTTGAACTAAATATTATGCCACAATATTGTAGGTTGAGTACTCAATATCCTATCCCTGCTCCAACCCACAGATGGCGCCATAGCGTTAACGTAATCACGTAACAATTAAATCTAAATAAATATGACTCTGTTTTGCCGTTAAGTGTAGTAATCCCTGCTTACTATGTCAAACTGTATGAACCAACAATTTAAAACATTGCTTTAATGTTGCTAAAATAAAGGTAAAATTATTTATTGAATTTTAAAAACAAAGAAAAAATGAAAACAAAACTAAAATAATAACTGATGAAATTGCGTCGATTGGATATTTTTTCTTCAAGAAACTTGAGTCCTTTCCTTATACAATTTCAAACAAGATTCAAAAGCTATGGAAGAGGAAACAACGCTCATCAATGGGCACCTTCGCGGACATTTTCTACCCTTTAACTATTATTTAATTTAATCAAATAAATATTCAAAAGTTGGCAAAAACCTTTTATCCTTTAATGGTCCATGATCAAGGTTTTCTATAAGTAGACGGATATGAACGGCACTATTCTAGCTAATGACATGTAGCTAAGGTTTTCTTGTGACAAATCTCCAAAAAAAATTCGCATTATTTATTTATAACAGAATGAATTCACCACTTATTTATAATTCGATTTCTTTTTGTGTCTGTCTCCAGCATTTAATTCAAAGAGGGTCTAAAGCGTGTAGCATTATATATTAATAGGTTCTCGTACTTCTTGGTAAACCCTTCCAGCCTCCAATGATAGATGGCACTAAGAAGTATGCCACAATATTGTGGTTTGAGTACTTAATAAAAGCTCCCTCCTCCAACCAACAGATGGTTTAATAGCTTGCAGGTCATTAACATAATCACGATACAATTAACTAAATCCCACTATACATGGCGCTGCTTTGCTATATTTTAACTCACCTTAACTGGTCATTACATATGTGTTTGTGAAGTTCGATCCATTTTGTTGCACCCATGAAATACCAAGGGAAGCAAAAAAGTAATAGAATTTGACTTTTTTCCCTCTTTGAATGTTTGCGATAATTTTCATGGATGTCATAGCTAAAAACAACGATATAGGTTTCATATATGTACAAGGCTTCCATGATTGAAGAACTAAACGGAATTTGGGAAAGAACATATACGAAAACCATACAAAGTCCTGTTGAAACCCATAGATGGCGGTGATGATGTATGGCCTTTAGATGTGTGCCACATTATTTTGAATAGTTTATTGTTAGTTGTCTTGTCTTCTACTCGACATCAAGGTGGTATTATTCTCTTGGCTTGGCCGCCTTTTTGTGAGCGGATTTGTTGTTGTCCAGTGGTTGTGATTAAGGAAGAGCAAAGTGAAGTGACTGATAAAACCTTTCCTGATTACTCCTCGCAAGTAGAAGTGTACCGCCTTAAAATATCATTTGACGATTAAGACGTAATGAATTTTATACTGATGTAGGTGAGTCGTATCACTGACATTTTTAAAGAATATGATCTCCTAGAATTGATTATTGATGTTGGCGATTGTCTGGCACTTTCAGGTGCACATTTATTATAATTCCCAGTTTCTATACGTCGTTACAAATTCTACTTTTATCGTAAAATGCAACACATTCAGTTGCTCAAAACACTTCAAATAGTGAAATTTATTGTTTTAAGACACTTAATACAAATTTATTTCAACTAAACCAAACCCAACATAAAATGGTTAACTTAATTTTGGTCAAACTTTCTATTAAATAAACGATACTCCACCGCCATAGTACTCCAATCTGGTCTGTGGTTCCACAAATGCCAGCCAATCGGATGCATGCGTTGGCAATAATCCCATACTCTGACATTTGTACAGCGCCAAGCCAATGTTTGCCAAATTACCCAAAAAGTAAACCAATTTCTGTCCATTACCTTGTGCTCCGTCGGCTAATTTCGAGGTAGTTTGTGTCGAGAACATCGCTTTAAGTGGACGGATTAACATCATGCCGACCATCATAATTGGAAAAATGGAAATCGAATTGCCTGACATGTACATAATGAATAAGTTCATTGGAATCTTGAGAAGAAAATATAAGGTTATTGAGCGAGATGTAAATCGTGTGGAACTGAATTGCCATTACTTGTTTCAATGGTGCTAAAGCAAGATCCCATGATTTTTTCATAACCAAATGATGATCCTTGACCACTTCTGTTTGGTTAAACAAGGCCGATGGATTGTAGCCTGGTGGCGATGGCAAATCTGTGTTTTTGCTAAGAAAAAATGTGGGTTTATATATAGTTTGTTGATAAACATGAAATGAAGTTAGTTTTCTTACTTGGTGTTGAAGTCCAGTGACCATTTGGATTTCTTCGCTGCGTTCTTTGAAGACATTTTTCTTTGGTTATTTCTGACGGATATGGGGGAAGAGTTGATGTTGATTACTTGAGATTTTGTAGCGAAAATTTTTATTGGAACTTGTCAAACTTAGTTCGAAGTGTCAGAGGTGCGGGCTATTTTGATTGGTTAATAAAATTCACCACTGATTTGGGAAGTGTTCAGACTTCAAATAAATTTTCAGGTGCGTTCGAAGATATGACTGAAGTTTTGCACTAAGAATTTGAGTGCTCGCTAATGGGCCGTTTATGCGTAGTATATAATTATTTTATTTTTAATGCATTGTTTTGACTAAAATATTAAATTTAAGTGCAAGCAGATAAAGAACTATTTAAAAGTTCTTATTAATCGTTGAATTAACGTCTGAATACGAGAAGACATTATACCTTATCGCTTTCTGAAATTACATAAAAACAAATGTATACTGCCTTTTTATGGAATTGATCTTTCTTTTTTCATCTCTTTTAATTTAACAATACAGAGGTAATCAGGCTTTACGGATTTTGTGAATATTGCTATAATAACGCTGAAGAAAATAAAATCAACACATTTTTTCACATAACTTATTTCTTAATAAATTTAGCAATAAAAAATCCAATGCTATCAACAACACATTCGTTGTCATTTGATCCGAAACGCTGTACAAGTTTCCTGCAATTATATTTACATTAGTCTTTACTTCATTTGTATCTATGTAAATTATTATTTTACCTTTGCTCATCTGTCAAGCCTGCATTCTCGATGCCAGGTCCTCCAAAAATTGGCACAGCTTTGACCAAACTCATTTCGGGAAACTCCTCTAAAACCCATCTAATAATACCTTCATTTTCTTCTTCTGTTATACTGCAAGTGCTATAAACTAACACACCATTCGCTTTTAGTAGTCCTACAGCATTTCGGAAAAGCTTTTTCTGAATTTTCGGATACGATTTCAACATCTTTGGCGTCATATTACTACATAATACTGGTCGATTCCCTAAGGCGCTACACGGTGCGTCCAATAAAATTCGATCAAAGCTTCTAGGACCAAATGGCGGCCCATCTAACTGTATATGACTGTCTTCTTTCAAAACTTTTGTGGAATCAAATGCAAATGCCTTTACGGATTTAAGCTCGGAGTTCTTTATCTTCTTTCGTACGAGATCGGCCTTACCCTCTGTTTTATCAAGGGCTATTATGATACCATAATCCCCCATTAGTTCGGCTATATGTGTAGTTTTATTCCCCGGAGCGGAACACATGTCCAATATTGTTTCACCTGGCTGCGGGTCTAAGACTCGAACGCAAACTATTGAAGGGAAATTCTGTAAAAGTGCATCTTTTGATGATAAATCGCCAATTGACGGGACACCAGAAATTGTGGAGTTGATTTCAACAGCAATTCCGTGGTTGAGAATGCTTTCTCCAAACAATTGATATCGTTGCATTTTGACTACTCCGGTGCCAATAAATAGTTTATGATCAGAATCGAAGACTGTGTTGGTCCCTTTCTTGCATTTACCTTCTAAATCAGCAAAAACATTTACAACTTCTCCATTTTTAGTTCCACTTTGCATAGAAAGAACACCTGGAGCAAAAATGTGCGCCCCCCGAAGTAAAGCCGCTCCACAGCTAATATCGACCATGATTTCCTTGAGGTCTTTCGAAGGAGAAAAGGGACGATTGTCAATGGGTGAGATGCACACAACTTCGGGAATCCCTTCAACTTGAAAGATTGTTGGTGCGGTGTCATATTTCGCGGATAAACTTGTTTGGAGTTTTTTTTTGAAGTCATCTGCTGAGGATGTGAGAACATTTACACGGTAGGATGTTATAGTTGGTGTTTGACAAAGCCATTCAAGGAGACGGTTTAATCCTGGTTGCTTTTGTAAAATTGGATATGAAAATAAGCACATTTTATTTAAGTATATTTAAGTATAGAATACATTATATGTAGAATTAAAATGGTTTTTTAGTTGCTAAACCGTTGTTTATAAACAAATTTATACGATAAAATGGATGTAGTCTAATTGAACAGGACAAACGCATAAAATTATGACTTCTTTCGCTTTGATTTACGAGCTTAATGTAACGCTTAGAAGGAGCTAACAATAAGCCAAGTATTTCAAAGCAGCTTCTTTTTGTTTTTGTTTGTATATATTACGAAAGTTTGAATTATGCTTTTCATTTGAACCAGAAATTCTAAGAGTGCGAAAAGATATGAAAATATGGCAAAGCAATATAAGCAAATATTCTCAACGATTAAATTCAAGTTGTTTTTAGTAGTCTTCTGTCACAACGTGCATAACGAAATAATATTTAAGCTATGCTTGGAGAGAAAAGTTGGAGGCAACAAAATTAAGAATACTATTGTCATGGATTTTAAGCAAAAAACTACAATGCAATCACCACATAAGCCAATAAAAAAGTACACCACACTACGTCATCGACGGACACATAATTTTTGACATATTCAACACGTCGCCTCATCACCATTCCACCACCCTCACATCATCGTGGCTGGCTGACATTTTATGTGTGGTACATTCAAGTTCGTCACACAAAAATTTTTTCCATCGTCCAATTCGATTACAATTTTAAAACAATATTTTCAATTACAATTCTGTGTTAATAACGTTAAACTGTGCTACTTACATTCCGTGAAAATAATTGTGATTCAACAAGTTGGTTCTTTAGAAAAGGTGATTTTGGATAAAACATAATTCTTTCAGTGTTTTCCGAATGGATACGAATTTCTTTTTCTTTACACACTGCGTTGTCACTCATTGAAAAAAAAAGAACAAAACTAAAACTCTGTCAATACGGATAAGATTGTGAGAAAAAAATCAGCACTGTATTTTTCACTAATATTTTTGTTGACCAAATATTTGTTTTTTAGTATTAAAAAAATTTGTGATATTTTTCGAAATGAAATGATTTACTAGTTTTTTTTTATTCTTTTGATGGGATATGGTGAATTATATATTTTCACAACGCCATCTGTAAGCTCTTTGTGCCAACATTGACATACGCCGGCTTGCACTAAACTCACCACACCATTCTCTACACTTTACTACATCGATTTCGACGTGGCAAGTTTCCTTTTCCTCCCATTCAACTAGGTTCTGTCCCTGTGGTATGCCGTCGGTCTGCTCTAACACTCGTAAAACTTGGCAAGTGGCCATTTTGAAATGATTTATAATCTGAAACAGAACTAATTTTGGATAGTGTTGGCAATGTATGGTGAATTTCTTTTAACACTTGCGTTTTAATTGAAGAAAAGTGATTTCTTTCTCAGGCAGTTTTTCGTTGTCGTGTTTGCTGTAAATTCGTGTGAATTATTCCATTTAATTGGAATAAAATCCATTTAAATAGCATATTTCATAAGTGGTAATTGTTTTACACAAGATTTTCCTAGTTGCTTAATCGATTTAAACGGGCTTTTTCAGTTTTGCATGTGCACATATTGTGAGGATACATTTTTTTATTTCCTCAAACATACTATTTATTGTACGTAGAATTGGATGTTAAATTTTCAATTTGTTTATCCGAAATTTCCAGAAGCGGTGACTAACTATTTACTAATTAGTGTTAAAAAAAAAATTTGCGTCTTTCCAAATACTATTTCGAATGGACGAAGTTTATCTAATTTTTTTTTTCTCCATAAAAGAAAAGAAAAAAAATTACGATTCGCCGCGTCCCTTTTTTGTGTGGTGAAAAAAGAAGAAAAATATTTAACAAAAAAAGAAAAAGACAACGACACAAGACGAAACAGCAAAAAAAAAAATAGGAGGTGGCGACAAAAAAATAAGAAAAATTTGTAGAAAAGTCAAAAAGTTGTAAAAAGACAATAGGGAAGACACGGACCTAGTTATACATTATTATACTACATCTTTTGCATAAATTATTTATTTATTGTTTAAATACTGTGGGTACACCTGTAGACTTGAATTAGTTGTAGTCCTTTGTACATCTGTATAATTTTTTTGAGAAAAATTTCCGCTGTTGAAGAAGCCCAACTCGTCAAAAGTTTTCTCCATGATGGTGGCTCTGTATTGTGGTGAGTCGTTGGCTTGTTTGGTGAGAGTACCACCACCGCTGCTGACTCACATACAAAATTTCCTTGGAAAAAAAAAATGTGATACGTTTTTCATAATGTGACGATTTATTTGTCCATGCAATCAGATTATGCAAAGTTAACAATTAACAAAGCATTTGCACGATTGTCTTTGTTTAATTCTATTTGGGGAAAAAACTTATTTCTTCATATTTGAGGAAGAAAAATAAATTACATATTGGAATTCGGTTGAATGTTATCAGTTTAGAGACCAAGTTATTTTCATGACAATCTCAAAGCAATCGATAACTTATCACTACATACAATAGACTCACTGCTGAAATTCTATAAATAAAAAAATTGATGGTAGAGTGTGGGCGAAGAAGAAGAAACAATCACGTTTCCAGGGGATATTTACAACGAAAAAAGGTTTATATTCCAAAAGCAATCGCTGAAATTCAATTGTCTGTTTGACAGACATACTGATTCATATGCACCAGCTTTTGCTAAAAAAAATTAAACGAGAACATTTTAGTTGATGTGAAGTGGTACCTAATAATTTTATGTGGAACAATAACGAATTAAATAATAGTAAAATTCTCGCATGTCTTCCAATATGTAGCCGAAGAAAATTGCGACGAACCTGTTATGTTTTCAATCCGCCTTAATTTCCAAATTTTAACATAATTTTAATCAAACATTCTGGGAAAAGTAGCCAAATGCAATACATTTAAACGTCGAAGACATTTCTCAATGAAAATTTGTTTAAACGACAATTAATAGCGTACCAGCAAGAGCAACACAACATAATGAAGGATTTACCTATACCAAAAAAAAAAAAACAACAACACCCCTAAAAGTTGGCCAACAATTGCATCGCAGGTGGCCCACTTTCGCTGGTTTCATTGTTTAACTTTTTCATAATGTAACTATATTCTAGTATAGTGAAGACATATTTATCTACGTATCCACAATTTATTATAATGCTCTCAGTTTATCAAAAGCAATTAATGAAAAACGGTTAATCGAATTCACATTACATGGCTAAACTCAATGCTGTCTTCCATTCACATGTTCCCTGCAAGTCATCCCTCTCTGTTTTACCGAATGACGGTCATGATGAAAATGTTTCTAAAAGAATTTGTTTGTACTTTCTTAAGTTGGGACGTTTTAATAGAGACATATTTCATTAGCAAGCGATCTACACTAAACTGCAATAACTTTTTGTCGAACTGACTCTTGCAAGCCGCTCCTTTCTTATCTGTACTAAATTTCTTTCTGTCAAACGACAATTTCTATTAAACTATTCTCATCTATCAAACTATACCAATTGATAAGCTATTCTAACAACATCAAAAAAGAGACGGAAATTATTTTCTATACTTAACAATTAGAATGGGCAACGTCTTAAAGAAAAATCTAAACATTTCGTCGTTAAAATTATTTTAATTTTGTTGGTGTAATCTACTTTTTCAGATGTGAATTAAAGAAATAATTTGGCATAAGCAACAGAATTTTATAAGCTAATGCAATTAAGTGGTTAACGCAGAAAGAGGACGATATATATTGCTTTAATCGACCAAGAACCACATTTTCATTTTTCGTTCGGCATAGTAAATAAAAACAATACTCTTCGTCGCTGCCAGCACGATTATGAACATAAATACTGTAGAAAATTGTGGCTTGAGGAGACGAAACATAGGTATTTTTGATGTGCAAGCACATAGCAGGAATGCGGTCTAACATTCGCAGATTACTGTGTTTACGAAATCCCCTAGGTATGCTTTAACTAAAAGACCTTAAAATTCTCCTATGTCCAGTACTATGTAGGTTCACATGTATTTAAATTTTAAATTTTCATTGGACAATAAAAGCGCAATTATCAAAAATCAGAAATAACCACTTAAGGAGCGTTTTTTCTTCATCGATTTCATTCAGCAGTAAATATACTTACACAGAGATATGTACTTCGAATATTTGTCAGTAATGGTTGTAGAAACCTCACACCTGACGTAAAAAAATAAATCTCTTATTTAATATTCTAATTGTGTCTCATTAGCTATATTTAATACAAAGATTGGGTTGAACTATTAAGTTAAAGAGTTTAATTTGTTGGTACCAACATTAATAACAAAGGACAATTGACATCTGTGTAAGACAGACTGCTGGTATTAACGCTATGGTTTTCCAATATTACATTCTACATCTTACATACGTTTTTTTCGGAACATGTTGCTTCCAATAAAAAAATAACTGGGTTCACCTAGTAAAAATTATAGGTACATTTCATAAAAATTTCCAGGCGTAAAAACTAACCATGTTCCAAGAACTAAAGCTCTTCTGCGTTAACACTGTCATTTTGAATATAAAAAATTGAAACTTCTTTGCTTATTTCTAGTTGTCTGGTTCATTTGAAAACGCAAAACGTATAAAGTAGGTTTTTTTTTGTCGGAGGTTGCTACTATCCGATGGAGCGCTCAGACACAACTACAGGTCCATTGTACTACCATTCAGACACCTTACATTAATGTACTTAGTTTTCCCGTACAGAGAAGGAGCTTCAGTGATAAAGAGCTTAGATATAAAGTAAACTGTGTGCCAATAAAATTCATAATATTTTTAGCTTTCGTCTTGAAATTACAGCTGATAGAAGGCGATCGTTTACGTACTTAAATACGTAACTTGCACATTTTTCTTTTGTCTTGAACAGGCAATTTTCCTTCACTTGTGCTGTTCTGTTCTGCTTTATATTTTATTCAATAAACACACTTTAATTGTAATATTTTTATTTTTATACCCTATCCTAAGGGTATATTAATTTTGACACATAGTTTGTAACACCCCTTAATATTCGTCGTAGACCCATAAAAGTATATATATTTATGATCAGGGCCAAATCCTAAGACTATTTAGCAATGTCCGTCCGTCCGTCCGTCCGTCCGTATCAACTTTTGAGGCCTTTAAAGTTATGCTAGGAGGCTGAAATTTGAAGCATATACTCCCTAGGGTCCCGGAATGGTAAAGTGTTAAAAGTTTTTAAATTTAAAAAAAACCGTTTTAAGGCTTAAGTTAGAGAGATAAATTTGTAAAACCTTCACAAGATATGTAGGTACTGCATACCTTTATAAATTTGTCATATAAAGTTTTTTGCCACGCCTACTTTTTGTGGGCGTTTTTCACTAAAATGCTGTTTTCTTTGAAAATTTTCATAGAAATCGAAAAAAAATGTTTAACAATATATTTAGCCAATATTTTTTCCAATATATCGCCCATACGTAGTTTTTGGGCACGCCCACTTTTTGGGGGCGTTTTTTCAAAAAAATATTTTTTTTCTATAAGTTTCATAGAATGAAATAAAATGCTATCTATCATCTTCCTTATGAAATTTTTCTTTGGGGTACATAGGGATAAGGATAGGGTATCATACTGTTCGCCCCAAGCGGACTGTAGCCTTTCCTTATGTTTATTATTATAATGCGAATAACCGCATGTCGAAGAATAAGTGAAATGAATGATGAAGGCCACTCATTTTTTCTGAATCTTTTCTGAAAATATTTTAGATAGTTTTATACATCTAAAAGGTTGTCATTAATGTCTTTAACGTGAAGAAAAAACTATATTTCTTTTGGTCTACTCCAAATCACTAAACATTGTGTGATCGAAGTTATACTTATGCAGCCTTATTTATAAACATATTTTAAAGCCAGCGTAACTTTACGCAATACTTAAACTGCCCTTACGCAGCAAAACATTATTCATAAAACTTAAGCAACGTTGCTTAAGCGATGCCTAACCTAAACTCCAAGATTTGCGTTTAGAGGCTGCGTAAGGTGTGTGTAAAATGTGTTTTTGATTCCAAATGTCATTTTTATATTTTCATTAAAAGAAAAAAGTTGTAAAAAGGTATAAAGAAATATAAAAATGCCATTTCAAATGCGGCTTTTGTGAAGGATATCGATTTAATTAACTTATTTAGCCAACAAATTAACCCCAGACAATGCAAATCGTATAATTGATTATATATATGTGTGCCTTTGTAACATATTTAATAAGAAAATTGTAGTGGAATTGTCAGTGGAATGCCAATTTTCCGACCTTTTTCCTTTATTTTTTTGGAGTCCATGATGCTAAGCAAAATATTTCAATGTAAATAAAAAAAAGCAGCTGAGTTTCTTCACCTTTAAAGCAAAATATAGTAGAATCTTATGTTTTTTGTACTAGTTTTTTAAGTTTTCTTACTTATTTAGACACAAACCTCGTTTAGTTAAAACACAGAAGAAAATCGTTTATAAATCAGGATTTCAGCAAAGATGCGCAAAGGTTGTGTAAATACTTCCGCGTTGTTTAACTAAACAACCTCTGAGAGGTGTTTTAAGGAAATCTAATAAATACAGAGTGTAAAAGTTAATTTTAACTCCATAATTGCTTTTTGTAATGTTTCGAATTATCACTGATTTCGCCGCATCACTGTACTGGATGTCTATTTATTTATAACGTAAATGTTGATATTGATGCGTAAATAGCAGATATTTTTATGGCACGGCATGGCATCAGCTGTTTTGCTTGTCGACAAAGCTATTTCGATGCGCACATTTTTGTATTTAGCTTCGACATTAAATAAGTACGCATAATAATATCCGCTCGGATTTCCATCATTTTAGAAGTTATTCATGGTAATTTTGGGTTTATCCTCTTCATATTTAAAAAAGGAAAATACACAGTTGACCGATTAGATATTAAATTCTATATAAAGCCCAATTTGTACGTTGATGCTAACTTATTATATACCGGGATCGTAAAGATAGCAGCTAACTTTTTTGATTTAAATTTCTTTCGACGTCAATCTACTTCACTGCAGTTTCTATGCAGGCTTTTTTAGTTTCTCATCCCTTGTACTATGGCAAAACATAAAAATCAACTCCTGCCTACATTCATGATAACAATTAGATAGCAAGCGCCAGTTGTACTCTTCAAACGCAGTCTAAATTATCACATTCACTGATGTCTGCTTGAAGCTGATTAAGACATATGAACATACGAACAAACAGTGTTTCATCATCCACAGTATAAAGAATAATATGCTGGCAAATTAACATATTTAACAATAGCTAATATCTGTGCCACATGTCTGATAAAATGATGACGTTAGGTTGAATAGAAATTTTGCATTAAATAGGTGACATAATTTTTTATTTATAATTTTATTTTCGGTTATCGGTAGTTTAATTTGCCATTAAACCATTCACTGTAGCAAAAATAAACAAATTGGAAGTAAATAACTTTACTTTCTCCTACATTTTGTTGAGATTATCGTTATTTTGTGAAAGATAAATAAATTCCTTACTTTTCACATTAAGAACATTTTTTGCAAAATATGAAAAGCTGTTTAACCAAAAACTGGTTCTTCACGCAAATAAGGTCAAAGCAGACGCGCATAAAAACAAATGAAACAAAATTATGTTTGCTTAAAGTACCGCAATACTTCAAACAGTTTGCGAAGCAAAAAATCAAAGTTCACGCAACAATATCATATCGCAATCGGAATATAAGTAAAAAGTGCCCGCAACACACTCTCGCATGACTCATCAACGAACGGTGTCTGCGATTTTTTTTAGTCCCCACATTTCAACTCTTATTCGTACTTTTATTCGTTTTTGCCTGTGCTGTTTTCGCGTTGTGTGCTGCTTCTTCAAAGCTTATCGCCTTAATTACTACTAAACTGATATGGTTTTCTTTATTGAAGCGCGATCATCTTCACTTTTGTACTACGATCACGATCGAAAGTATTTTTCAATTAGCAAAAGCGTTTTGCTGGAATGAACATTTAGCCCAACGTAAATTGTAATCGCTTTTCGGGAGCTTCCTTATATGTAGTTACTTTCTTTTTTGCGTGTCTTAACTAAGAGTTTATTTTTTTGTTTGTTACTTTTTCAGAGAACCGCCACCGACCCCCTAAGACAACCGAACTACGATTGAGTTTCGGTTGAATAATCTACACACATTCTCAAAGGATACACTACTCGAACGCCTAATATAATTTAAACTTAAAACAACAAAGATGGGGAACGTTTTTGCGAATCTATTTAAAGGACTCTTTGGCAAAAAAGAAATGAGAATACTTATGGTCGGATTAGATGCCGCTGGTAAAACCACAATTCTGTACAAACTCAAATTAGGCGAAATTGTTACAACGATACCTACTATTGGTAAATATCTCATTAAACTTTCATTGATTTAATAATTTACTTTCGTTTATCATCTCCTTTTGTTAAGGTTTCAATGTCGAGACTGTAGAATACAAGAATATTAGCTTTACAGTGTGGGATGTGGGCGGTCAAGACAAAATCCGACCATTGTGGAGGCATTATTTCCAAAATACACAAGTAAGTCGAGTACAAAAAAAAAAATCGCTGCATTTATTTAGACAAAGCACTTTGCATGATGATACAAATGTTCCCAGATGTGAATGCTGATGGCTGAACACTGTTTCAAGACGGGACTGATTTGCTTAAACTAATTTTAATGCTGTTACAATGTTTAGAAGATATTTTAATAAAATTGTATGAACATATTTTTTTTAGGGTCTCATCTTTGTCGTCGACAGCAATGACAGAGAACGTATTGGTGAAGCGAGAGAGGAATTGATGAGAATGTTAGCTGAAGATGAACTCAGAGATGCTGTATTACTTATATTCGCCAACAAACAGGTAAGTTTTGCATAAGCAGCATTGTTTAAATTTTTGTCATTATATTCAGGTTTCTGTGTCACAAATACATAAAAATTCGAGTTTTCGTATAACTCAGTTGAACCTTGAAGTGAGTAACACTTGGGCAAATACTGTAAATTCGCGCTTGGTAACTAAAACATATGCCTTGAACAGAGTTTCAATGGCAAACTCAAACGTGTGTCTTTAATAATTATTAACAACTGTTCTGAAAATAAAATAAGCATAAGATTCGAATAGTTCAATTTAAAGTAAGATTACGAGCGTGTAATTGCTTGTCAATTGGATACGATCATTTGTGCAAAAGAAATGCGCTCTTTTGAATACTTGTGAGAAGCTGCACTGATGCAAATGTGTCGACATGCACTAGCTATTGTCTTCAATAGTAAAGACGTAAACGTGTGTTGTTTTATAACTATACTGTGGAGGTTATCTTTTAGTTTCTTGAATAAGTCATGGTTTCAAACTAAATAAATCATGTTTGTCAAAACATTTTACCATATCGCGAATGTTATCAGTTTTAAAAACTACTTAGACTAGTCACGGTGATGAATTATACGAAGCTGAGAGGCGTTCGCGTACCATTTTTGTTCGGTTCTGCCCTACCCCGTAGATCTGTTTCGCTGAAGCCCGTGTCGGCAAAATAGGAAGGTATAAAAACAGTAAAAGGAAGTCTCATATCTATAACAATAATATTTCCTTGTGTTTGTTACTAGGAACGCCAGCTATGTCTTATTGTAAATTACTGTCGAAATAGCTAAGAAGACGTTAGACATTACACAGCCTAGCGTTTTTCATTTTGTAAAAATCACAGGGTGCAATATACGAAAGTGTTAACATTTGTTGTAAATTTGTACCCCATAGCAAACTTGTTAGTACCATTTGATGACGCGTTTAACCCAACACACACCAGCGCGGGCGAAAGAAAACAAATGTTTTTGATTCCTTATAACAATTATAAAAATCATTCTCCGCAGCCCCAAGCATACAGATAACGTCAACAGAATGTTCTTATACAGTGTGCAACGAAACTGATGTCGTAATTTACTACTGGGTTTTTGTGCATTAACAATACTTTTTTTTTTTTTTTGTTTTAAAGTAGAAAATTTGTTGTCTCTATTGATAAACCCAATATGTACGTACTTCGGAGTGAACCCTTATGGTAACGAGAGTGTGACTAATGAGCATTGAGGGTGGAGAAATGGCTGAGAAAATTTGAATCGATATTTTGTTCATTTCTCGTGTTCATTTGCTAGTGGTCTTGGTCCTATTTTAGGGGGTGTTTGTTGGCCAAAATGCATAATTTTTCTACGAAGGTGGATACTTTATTCGAAGGACCCATGAACTTGTTTCAAGTTATATCTTTATTTATATGTAGAAAGCAATTTTTTAGTCATACGAAAGACAACATTTAAATCAGAAACGTTATGTGTCAACCTTTGTTTGGTTGTTTTTTTTTTTCATTTGATTGTATGTATATTCAGATGAGTTTTACAGCTCGCTCCAATGTGTTTAATAATAGCATTAGAGCTAGAAATATTTTCCATACCTACCTAGAGTCAATGAACTTGGAAAGATTTATTTATTAGTATTATTTGCAGATCATAAACATTGTTCTTTTGTGAAAGCGTATATCACCTGCAAAAAAAACATTTTGTTAAGTCTTTTGTACCTAAAGATTTATTTAAAAAAGGCGAGGGTTCAGTGAATAGAAACCCATGCAGATGTACTCTATTGGTTTTATTATTTTCACTTTATCCTTTTGAGTGGGTGGGTGCGTTTCAAATCCGATCCGTTTCAATGTCCCAACTCCTGCGAAAGTCGGACAAACATCCAAGATTAAGATAGAACTTCAGAAGTTTCTCAAAAATAATTTGTCGCTCGGTATCAGCATAAAACTGTAGGTCTCACACAATGGTTGGAGAGCTAGGCTTTAGATCCTGTATAGGCCGTTTACCCCTAATATTAAGTTATTTTTTTTTTTGTTTTAATCCTTTTACTACAATTATCTTATTTCTTTCAGGATCTGCCAAATGCAATGAACGCAGCTGAAATCACTGACAAGCTTGGTCTGCACTCACTCAGAAACCGCAACTGGTACATTCAAGCGACGTGTGCAACAAGTGGCGATGGTCTTTATGAGGGTCTCGATTGGTTGTCCAATCAACTAAAGAACGCCAACCGCTAAGATTGAATTAAATAAAAAAAAAAAACAAAAAACAATATATAATAATAAATAAAATAAAATTAAAAAAAAAGAAAAGAAAACAATTTAAATTAACTTAAAATCAACCAACAACAAAATAAGAAACTTTTAAATTTATATATATATATATGTTAAATGAAGGAAAACACAAAGGAAGAGAAAACAAAAGAAACAAAAAAAACTATTAATAAAGTAATAATTTTCCTTTCGTAATAAACAAATTGAGGAGAGAACAACATACACAGACACACACACAAACGCAAAACAAACATAAACACACATCCATTTACAGAGAAGATGTCGTCCCAAAAACAAATTATAATTTCTTATTAACCGAATCGGTGAGACACTTCATCATCATTGATAAATTATAATTAAAAGAAGAAACAAATACAACTATATATGTAGGAAAGCACCACGGAAATTTAACAAAAATAAAAGTATATATAGTATATATTTCAACCAACTATAAGGAGATTCTCCTAAATAAATTAAATTTGTAGAATAAAGTTTTAAAATGAATGATGAAACGATTACACCTTTACTTGAACCCAACACAGGCATGAGCGAAATTTGTTGCCGCCCCCTCTCTTTCCCTCTTACCGATTCCGCATACAAATTCAAATCAATTTGTATTCAACACTTTGTGTTTTTTTTCCCTTCCTCCATTTCGAAAAGAAAAAAGAAAAATAAGCAACAAAATATAGATAGCAATGTTGTGTCCAAACGCTGACTCAGTTTTTATTTTTTATTATGATTTTATAAATAAAGATAATTAAAAAAAGAAACAAAAAATATTTATTCGTGAACTTATAACCTAAAAAAAAAAAATCACATAAAAAAGACGTCGACGAGATATTTCTGCAATAAAATAAAAACAAAAAACGAGCGAATTATATATTCCAACTCTGCTGAACTATCTTTCTCTGTTTAACGTTACATTATTTTTTTTATTAGTATCGACATTTAAAAAAAAAACAAAACAAGAACATAATATGTAAAATAAGTATATAAATAAAAACAAGTAAAATAATATAAAAAAAAACAGACAATTTTTAGTATTATAAACTATTTATGATGGTAAAAATAAAATTTGAAAAAACAAAATTACTGGCTTGGGTGAGCTTTTCTATATAAAATGTAACATTAAATACACATTAGTCAGGTTTCATACGTTAAAGTTTTAGTCTTACGTGGCATGTTTTTTTTTTGTATGGTTGAGAGGATTAAATGTTTGGTGGATAGCCGAACACGGGTGGTCCTCAAATTTTCATACGATTCCTGTTCTCTCTTTTGGCTTTCTTTTCGTAAAATTGTGCTTTCGCTTTATCCATGTGTTCTACTTGATCGTTTTTGTTTCTTGTTTGAATAGAAATCAACCAATCAACAATAAAGAAATTTCCGAAAAAGAAAACAAAAGAAATTTGAAAACACGTAAGCACGTAAAAAATCAAATCGGTATGAAAGCGCAATGCTTGCCCAAAAGGGAATTATCATGCGTCGTACGACGAAAAAAGTATCAAATGAAACCTGACTTAGCATTTTTTTAGTTTCGACGTTTAACGTAAGGTTTTTTTTTGAATTTTGGAATATGTGTATGTACATGTATAAAAATGTTAGTAATGTAGAATCTGCCGACTTTGGAAGTTCAGGCATAACCAGAAAAAATAAATGTGGCAATTTTTTAGCGTCGTGATATAAATTGTAGTGCTTCCTTTGGAAGGGTTGTTTCTCCGTCAGGACCAAGAATTGTTGGGTTCAAATCGTTGGCTTTTCTAATTTTTTTGTTCCAAGTTGACCATATTTATATACAAACGGTCCTCGACGTTTAAAGTGTCACTTTCTCCTTGCCAGGAGTTAGTGCGTAGCTAATAAGCAAAAGGAAAACGTTTAAATCCGCCCAAAATGTACCACCTTAAGTTTTTATTCACTTCCAAGTGTAATAACTGTAATGAAAAGCTTCTAAAATCTGCATTCAAAAGTATATCTGCACACACATAAAAATAGAAAATAGTCCTGCCTATACAATTTGGTGTCAAATATATTTTTTTTGGCTGGTGAATGTTTAAATTTTGTATGACCAAATCAAGCAAATTAAAATGTGTCTTAAAAACAAAAGAGTGTTCTTTCACTACAATGAAAAGTACTAGAACCTTTGAACACTTATAATAATCAAGCATACAATACATGGTCAAGCAAGATGAGTGAGATGCACAATTCCAAAAATCCGACTGCCAGTGAGGGACAGCACTACCAAACATGCAAAAAATTACTCGCATGTATTTTAGTCGGTAATGTTAATTTACCTTTATACTTAAGCCCAAATAAATTTAGCTAGTTTTGAATTGAACTTAACGCCTAAATAAAAAAATAAGCACTACGAATCTGTTATTGTGAGCGGTAACTTCCGCATGCGAAGTTAAGATCTTTGATTCTGCCGGGTCAAGGGATTTCAACTCTCTTTTCATAGGCGGCAGGTACCGTGCTATGTGCTTTTCGTCTGGCAGGCACCTGTTATAACAGTTTTATAGTGTCTATTTTTTATTTAGACGGTAAGTTCAATTCAAAATTTGAAAAAAAGCTTATTCATCTCAATAAATTTCATATAACCGAATCCTTACGTATGATAAAGATCATTATTAGGTATTACAAAAGATTGTCATTTTATGATTTCGCTCTAAAGACACCAACTACCAGAGACACATTTCGAGAACATCGATATCTTTAAGTTATAATTTTGCATAACTGATAACATAGAATGGCTTTTAGTTAAAATTTGCATATTTTGAATCATATTCACTTGCACATAAATACACTACACTTCCTTTATAGTATCGAGATTATTACGATTGCTAAAACCGATTATCTTATCTTAACTGACGAACAACATTTATGATGACTGTGGTCTTGATTTAGTTTTTGATTTGTTTTAATATTCAATAAAGAAAACGGTACTAAATTGAGGTTATTATTATTGTACTGTGTTATATTTTCGATAAATGTTACCTTATATTTTCATTATTTTTATTAAATTCGGTTTTGTTTCATTCTTTAATTGTTTGAGATTTTTGTTCTAATTTTAAATGCTCGAAACGATGTTAAAAATATTTTTTTCTTGTATTCTTTAAAAATAGATTTAAGCCTTACAAAATATAAAATACACTATAATGAATGAAGGGAAATTATTAACTGATAAAAAAAACAACTATATGTCCATTATTCCTTTTGTTTTGTGTTAGTACTTTTAAAAATAAAATATACATATTTATTAAGTTCACACAAAAACTGAATAATTTAAATTTTGTTTTCTCTTCTAAGTGATTAATTAGGTAGTTGGTTGTTAATGAAATGTCCAAGTAGTCCGTGTGGTATATACTTTTAAAATATATCAACGATTCTTTTGCCAACAGTATATGTATTACGAAAATTTTACATTTAAACGTCTTTAAAATCTACAACAGTTGAAGATATAACTTTGCGGTCAAGTGAGAAAGAATAATTTAGAATTTTATTGGCTCTGGATAAGTAGATGGAAATCTTAGGACAAACCACAAAGGAATCTAAATGAACTAAATTAAAGCAGTAAGTATTTGCTACAGCGACTCGGCAAATAGTCGGCCCTAGCGAGGTATCCGTCGGAACGGAAAATTCTCCGATTTCCTACGATTCGGAGGATTTTTGCTTCGAGGTATTCTTCGGAACATTGTTCCGACAGAAAAAAACGCACAACTAATGATCTGCGTTGCAGTGCGATGAAATGCATTTTCAGTGACATTTGTGACAGTTGCATACCATTTTTTTTACGATCTCCTCCGACAGCAAGTGGTCGCGGAATTTTTTCCGATTTTCAGATAAGCAGTTAAAAAATGTAAGCAAGTATAAATAAAAAAATTTTAAAAAAAGGAATTTTTTGCATTTATTGCCTAACTTTCTTTTCAGGGCAAGATCAAACGAAAAACCAGCACTCGACAATACGAGCTTCTGGTGAATTTTATGCAGGACAATGCGTCGTCGCATTTTAATTATTCTTTTCCGAAATCGGATACCTCGAATGTAATTAGGGTCTCCGACAGAGTATGCGTTGCGGAGAATTTTCCGTTCCGATGGATACCTCGCTAGGGCCGAATACGTGTAAGTAGTGGTTGTTGCCGTTGGATAATAAGCAGGCAGTTAATTGAATTTAAAGACTTATTGTGTAAGCCTGTTTAACTTACTAAATGACTTTAACTTAAAAACTACATTCACCAGTAATTTTTAGCAGTCATGACTTGTAAGTTAACGCAAGCAGTCAATTGACTGCAAGTTAAGAGACTACAATACTTTACGACTGCTTGCATTCTTTAAGTCAACTGTGAGTGTCCTATCTTTCATAATTCTTTTTTGCAGTCAGTGATTTCAATCATTTGACTTAACAAAAATTGGTGAGTAAAGTGGCGATTTCAAGAATTTTATTTGATTTCTCCGCTCTCATCGCTTTAATTTTCACTTCGATTGAGGTGTATCACTTCGTTTTCAAGCCAAAACATTGGCTTCTTCCTTCTAAAATAAATCACACTTTTTTCGAATCTAGTAAAAGAGAAGAATATAGAAAACCTAGACGACGAATGGAGGCTTCGAATTTGGGACCGCTTTCAACCAATGCTGAAAATCTTGAAGACTTTTGGAACTCAATCAATTCAAACAATCAAACAAAAATACCTACTTCAACGAATTAAAAGAAAACGAAAAATACATCGCTGCTTACGTTACTTTCGCGTTGAGGGTTTGATGTAAATTTGTTAATCTTTGTCGCCTTTCTCCATCATTAATTTAGTTTCGCACTGTCTAACCGAAACAAATACAAGTGCAAACGCAATACTTGTAAATATTTTAGTACTATATACTCTCATTTTAAAGATTTTGTAGGATGCTGTGCCTTTCCCATAGTAGTGCAACAACCGAAAAGGTCTTTTCTCAAGCTTTTATGACGATACTTTACTATTAAAATAGTGTCAGGAAATACCACATATTTCAGGAAGGACTTTAAGGAAAATAAATACTCAAATTGAAAAGAATAAGGAATGAAGCAAGATTTGTTAGCTTCTTGCTTTTTGCTCTTTGCTCCTCACTATAGCTGGTCACCATCCTTGCTCTCCTCTCGTGCTCTTTGCTCTTTTGTCTGACGATTTTGTCAGCGTTGCTCTACCCTCCACAAAAAGTATTGAGATCTAAAAAAAGACCACCAAGTTTGTATTGTAATAATTAGTATAGTAGCAAAATAAAGAAAAACATAAGGAAAGGCTACAGTCCGCTTGGAGCGAACTGTATGATACCCTATCCCTATCCCTATATACCCCAAAAAAACCTTAAAAAGATGATGGATAGCATTTTATTTCATTCTATAAAATGTAGAAAAAAAAAACATTTCTTGAAAAAACGCCCCCAAAAAGTGGGCGTGGCCAAAAACTTTGGCTAAACATCTTGTTAAAAAATTTTTTCGGTTTCTATGAAAATTATCGAAGAAAGCAGCATTTTAGTGAAAAACGCCCACAAAAAGTAGGCGTGGCAAAAAACTTTATATGACAAACTTATAAAGGAGGGCAGTGCCTACATATCTTGTGAAGGTTATAACCCTCTATCTGTCCATCTGTAGCTTTAAATCGGTTTTTTTCTAAATTGTGGGCGTGGCAGTGGGCGTATTCAAAAAAATGTACACTTAACCATTTCGGAGCCCTAGGGAGTATGTGGTCCAAATTTCAGCTTTCTAGCTTGAATTTAAAGTTCTAAAAATTGCGTACGGAAGGACGGACGGACGGTCGGACATTGCTAGATAGTCTTTGGATTTGGTCCTGATCATAAATATATATACTTTTATGGGTCTACGACGAATATTAAGGGGTGTTACAAATTATGTGTCAAAATTAATATACCCTTAGGATAGGGTATAAAAACGAGGATATTGAGAAATAAACGTAAGATAAATGATCTGGCTGATGCGGCGTAAGTTATCCTACTATATATCTTGCCCTGAAAACAAAGCAATAAATGCAAAAAAATTCTTTTCTATTTTTTTTTTATTTCTATTGTTTACATTTTTTCACTACTCGGCTAAAAAAAGGAAGAAAATTCCGCAAACACTTGTTGTCGGAGGATAGGGGACAAAAAATGGTGTGAAACTGTCACAAATGTCACTGAAAATGCACTTCATCGCACTGCAACGTAGATCGTAGGTGTGCGTTATTTTCTGTCGGAACAATGCTCCGAACAGAGGTTCCGAAGGATACCTGGAAGCAAGAAACCTCCGAATCGTAGGAAATCGAAGAATTTTCCGTTCCGACGGATACCTCGTTAGGGCCGTATATGTTATGTTATGTTCGCCTCGGCGAACTCCACAGGCGGACCAGTAGGAATGCAGTGAAGTGGGAGGGTAATGATCCTGATCATAATCTCGTCGTTAAATGAAGGGAAGAAGTATTTATTTATATGTTTTTCCTTGGTAAGTTTTCCACTTTGAAGTTGTGAAATTACTATTACTGTCCCAAATTTCAAAGTTCTGCAATGATTGGAAGTGCTCTATAGTTTTAGTGATCTGTCAGTCAGTATTGTTACTATTTTTGCTAATGTTGGTGCCTTGTAACCCAGGAAATACTCATCTTTTACAATTGAAATTCGGTATGGAGCCTACTGCTGTGCATGACACTAAATGCCGAATTTTATGACTCAAGATTTGTTCTACGAGAAGTTAGAGGAGGAGGTAAAAATATAAATAAGGGTGTAGTGAAAAATTTGCTACCTATATAACTTGGCTGGCCCAGTATATACTCTTAAAGTTTTCTATCGAAAAAAAATGTTTGGGTCATTTTTGGACAAAAAGGCTCGTAAACTGTTTATACGGTTTATAATTGATGAAACTAACTTTTTGTGTTGGCTCCTTTTGGGTCATTATACCCGCAACCACTGGTGTACCGTGGGCATGGTGATCAGTATCTCGACCAGTGTGTTAAACGATATAGACAAATTTGAAAATTAAACCCAAACGCAGACAATTTGTTTTGTACTGTATGTTCAGGCATGTTCTATGTTTAGGAACGGCAATTATAAAACGGCTCACCTCTTTTCTAGTACTTAATGTCATTGAATAAAAGATGTATAGATGCATCGAGGTGTCCCTGTTACGAATTAATTTGACGGGAAGACACTCGCAGGGTTCCAAAGCAAAAAGTGGTAGAGGGGCATTCTAATAATATTAATTGTATATTACGGGAATAACACTCGGCTATTCTTTATTTCTTATACTTCGAAAGTTCTATTGTTCTGCGTCTTTATATAACTTTACGCATAGACAAAAAAGTAGCTCACTAGTCTGACAGATTTTCACTCGGAGGGTGGAGAATCGCGAGTGATTCGATAAAATAATACAAAGGTCCGACTAAGAGGTGTACCTATTATAAACAAATGTGTTTATGTACTATATCAGAAACATATCGAGCCCTATTCGCAATTGCGATGGGAAATTGTTCTAACATCCATAACTCGCTATCTAGTTAAATAATTTATCGATAATCATCATAGTTAAAGAGATATATATGCAAATTTTATTGTCTTATTGTCTTGTCGAGATAATGATCAGGATTAAAAGGATCCTTTGAACATGAAAATATCAAATAAGTCGTGCTCCAATTTTTTCGAGATTGGTTCTTTGATGCAAATTTTTGAATGCAAATTTTATTGTAAGCGGCAGAAATAACTTCTTCAAGGATTTAAAAGAAAAAAAAAAACAAAACTTCCCTGTAAATTTACATCAGTACATCGTCGCTTAAGTTACTTTTGCGGTGAGGATTTGATGTATTTTTTTTCATTTTTGTCGCCTTTCTTCATCACCAACTTAGTAGAATAAAAACGCAAAAACCAGTCGATTAGGTATTGAACCAAACCATCAACTCACCTACCGTTGTCCAATACGTGGTGGTCGAAATATCGACCAACTGTTACAAATGCGTCACATGCGTTTTAAAGTTTTCCTTCGAAAATATCAATTTTTGGACCATTTTTCTAAAAAAATTTGTGATGCCAAATCAACACTGAAACCTTAAAATAGACAGATTAGCGGCTTTGAAATTTTGTATTAAAAAAAAAATCAATTATTGGACCATATTTCGAAATTTGTTTCTGTGATTCTCAAATTATCTTAAGGTCGAATTCTTTACCGAAGCCGGTAGGTATGGAGTTTGTCAAAATTGAAGAATGTTTTTATCTCACTTTTGATCACTCACGGCAATCGCTTACTAAATAATTTTTTTAGCAAAGTTAAAATAAAGATTCGGGACTTTAAAAGTTGTGAAATCTCTAAGTATATCGAAAGAATAACGGCGGATAAAACTTCCAAAGTATTCGCTCTGGAAATATATGAAATGCATGAAAAAACCTAACCTGCAAGCGCAATGGAGAATGGGCGAAAGCAGGCTAGGAATCGGCTGAGCCATACACTTTGAAGAGAGTTTTAAATATTGTGACGGTGAAGCGTTGGTTGATGGTGCTGTTTCAACCATGGTATTTGACAATTTTCAAATAAGATAAGTATCGCTGGTCGAACTCTGTCATGAAATACTAAAACTTAAACTAAACAAGACCTCTCGTATTATCTTATTACGGGACAGGTTTATAAAGTGTTATCCAGAAAAGCACTTAAATTTGTTTATATCATAAACGCTTCGATTAGGCTATTGTACGTTCCCAGACAGTAAGGGTTCAAATGATACAAAATCCTATACACCAAAATCTCTTCTACCAATAATGTCGAAGTTATTTGAAAAACTCATATCCGATTGTCGAAGAACGTCGACTAATACCGGATCACCAATTCTGATTCAGAATTGCACAATAGAGGAAACAAAAATTGTTCTAGCGTTTATCATAACATCTCCCATACTCATAACTTCATAAGGTATGGCATAAGGTATTAAATTGTAAACATAAACATCTTATTTAGCGGACAGATTCTTTGGTGTTAAACAAGGTTCTTAGCCCTAGGAAATAAGCTCCTAAAATCAAAATGAAACAAGGCCTAAAAGTGTCATAGGCTTATTTCTTTGCTCCGTTTGGGGTATATGACAACCTTTCATAACTATTTATATTCCATAATAAATAAAATCTGAAATAAGACATCAAATGTTGTTTCGCGTATACATTTTGGGGCTTTATTTCATTTTTATTTTGGAGTATTATTTCCTGATGCCTTATTTCCGAGTACACGAGTACTTGCTACTACAAAGAAATTGCGACAGGAGCTTTGAAAGAACGATTTCATGGCCCGAATTTATTTCTTTTGTACACTCGCGATATACCGCAAGATACTAGATGTATACAAGATACCAGAAATGCAAATAAGTGCAAAATCGCTTTGCAATCATTAGAGATTGCGACGTTCGCGGGTTATACGGCCATATTATCTGTAGACAGTACAATGCTCAACGGGACAAAATCCACGAACGTTAATTAAACCTACACAATTTTAAGCAATCTACCCATTTATATTAATTCGGTACTAATTCCGTACGCAAATGGGGCTAAATACTTCGCATGTTAAGAAGAAATTCTAGGAGCTCGTTATTAGATATTATCGCATGCTTACGCTGATTGCAAGTTTTTTCCAGCATGCAAAACAAGCTGCTTTTATACAAGCATGTCCCAAGCGCAAATACTACAGCAAGTAATATTAACATTTCATTTATTACTTTCCAAAATAAAGTTCTAAGAAAATTCATAATCGTAACCGCAGTGCATTTCTTCTTTTGTTTTTTTATGTGGCAGATAAACATAAGATCCTATGGCTGAATTTTTCAAAAAAATTGGGTACCTTTCTTTTAATACAGGGTCACTAACTGATATTCCATGCCGTCGCGTCAGCTAATTATACATATTAAATTAGCACTATATTAAAAGCTAGTCATAGACGCCTGTCTGATGAAAAACATCTATCCCGAGCGGAGTAAATTACGTTGCGTGAACGGTACCTGCAGAAAGCCCAAAGTTACTACAAATTCATATTATAACTTTCTTTCAAACTTGTTCTCTAACAAAAATTGTTAGAAATAAATAAAACAGCACAATTTCTGACTCACAAACAATTAATTTTGTTTACTGCATCATTTTAAACTCTTTTATTTGTTTAGTTATTTTTTTTTTTTATTTTTTTCTTTATTTAAAATTAGTTTTCTTTATATATTTTATAATTATAGGTAATGACAGAATAAGATTACATAGTTTATTTTAATTTATCTGTTTTTCTTTTCTTATTCACCGATTTATCTACATAAAACAACGTTCAATCGAACACAAACAAAATGTATTAATAATGGATAAATGCCTATTCGCATAACAGATAAAATAATTCATTTCAATTATCCTTTTTTTAAATTTGTTTTCTTTTCTATTTTATTGCAACAAATTTGTTTGTATTCAACTATTTCTAATGGCTGTAAATTTTTAATATTGGTTTTTTATTTTTTAATTTATTGAAGACATTTAGTTAAAATCGAATTTAAAATATACATTTAGATGTTGTTCTTCTTATGAAGAAAAAAATGTTATGTTTTTGATTTAAAATTCTTGTGATAACTTTTAAATATATATTATATTTGTTATAATATTTGTTTGTATCTTAAATGTTTAGTAAAATGTGTTGTGTATATACAGTGAAACGCGAAATAGTCTTTTGTTTTTCTGTTAAATTTTATTTTATTTAATTTTTTTTTGTAATATTTAAGCAATAAAAAAATAAATTTCTCTCTCTCGTTATTACTTTCTCTCTTTTTATCTCTCTCTCGGTTATTTTATTTCAGATTTTTTTTTTCTGTTTAATAAGTCTTTTGTTATCGTGTATTTATTTTTGTAAATTATTCAAAAATATATAAAATGACATAGAATTATAAGATTTTTTTATTAACTAATTTGCAAAAGGGAAAATAAAAATAAAGTGGGGATCCTTAATTAGATTCATGTTAGACGAAAAAATAACTATTTATTTTGTAAAAATTGTTCTTCTCCGAAGTCATAAAGGAAACGTTGGATTGATTTTACCAAGAGGTCAACGGGTGGAACGGAAGGGAATACAAAATTGTTTAAAAATAATTAGAGCTAAAGGATTTGATTGTTGGTTGTGACGAACTTAATCAGTATAACCGCCTCTTTTCTCTAACTCAGTACCCAAAAGACTTAGAGCTATGAAATTATACGTGGAATTAGGATTTGAAGAAAAAAAACCGAAACAAATAAAATTAAATGTGTATACCAAAAATGAAGCGGGAACGATCCATACATATATCTAACACAGTCTACAGTTTTGAAATATTACATGTCGGTAGTTGTTTTTAAGGCAAACAAGGATCTATATCAAACAAATTGTATTTATCTCCAAAAAGGCTACATGCATTCTATCAAAAGTCCTGATACTTGTAAAACGTTTTTTTTTTTTCACTTACAACTTGGAGTTAGTTAGCAACTGGATTCAGTTATTCAAAGATTGGTGCACCTTGGGTTCATCCGAGTAAGTAGGGATCGTTATTTATCGTTTTTAACGTTACTAGTATGTCTACGGCAAGATAATAACTTTTAAATCCTGTTTCGTAGTTCTTAATATGGACACACTTTCATATCTTTATCACATCAATTACAAAAATGAGTAAAGGTAACGCCTTTTCAGTCATTTCAGGGATACTTAAAAAATGCTGGCGCTGAGCTATACGAAAATAAGTAAACGAAACGATCTGAAAACGACCTTTCTGGGCATGAAATATATTAAGACGACAGAAAAAGAATTTGATAAAAAGGGGATACACAATACTTAGATCACCGCGTTTATTTTGTTCTTGAATAATCAAATAATTTTGAAGTATTAAATCAAAATAAGGGGTCATTTGCCCCGCACTTGCTGGATTAAGAAAGCAAATTCATGGTGAATAAGTACTACTTCTTGGGAAATCCGAGCGCTGTAAGCAATATATGTAGGTATTTGAACAAAGGCTTGGATTTGGATTTTTAAAAGTCACAAAGTCCTAATAATCCGACTAGACTTATTCGCCCAAACGAGGGACAGCTCTGGGGATATGATTGTATCAGTTCATCTTATCCTCTTAAAATCCATCGTTAATTGAGGCAATTCTTAAATGTCAATGGCAGAAAAACATTTCGAAACAAGTTCTTTATTATGTATTTTAAGTTCTTGGATAACGAGATTAGGCAGCGGATGTGGCAGTAGAAATTAAGACGAAAAAGCCACAAAACAATACAGCAGTCGTTCAAGTGGCTGCAATCCTCAAGGTACACCCGAGTTCGTAGACCAGGAACTACCAAGAGGTAGTCAAATGATCATAAACTTATGACGCAAAATTAATAAATGGAACGATTTTACCAAAGTTGCTTATTTACCAAACAAGCTATGGATCCAGTCTAAATAATGTGGAAAACTTTGTATTGACCTAATAACAAGCATAAGACAATAGAAAAAACAAAACCGCAATGTTTATTTTATTTAGTTTAATAAAAAAAGTTTCTCTTCATCGACCTAAGAAAATTAAAATTTTTAAATCAACTGCCAACGGCACCGTTTTGAAAGTTTTGCCATTAGTTGTGTAAAAATTCTAAAGTTTCTTGCGCTCTCCTTTACGAATTGGGGAACGGCAATCAGTAGAAATTTTGAGCTGAATAGTTGCTATGTTTCAATGTCATCTGCAGCTATTTTACAGATCACAAAGTGTTAAAAGACCTTCTGTAGAAGTTGGCCGCCTTCTAACTGGCTAATTTAATGGTACATTCTTTAGCAGCAATCAGATGCTATTGAGTTGAGTTAAGAACACGCTCTGAACAAGTTGTAAACGTAAGCATTACGTAAATATTTCACTAGGTGTGCATAATAAAGCTGAGCTGTATAAAACTTATCCGAAACGTATGGGATTTCGCAAAATGTCTTTCCCAAAGTGTTTTACATTCTGTAAATCTGTCTTTCACTAACTTCTTCAGCACGGTTTGGTGTAATACTTTCTGCATCTGGGTAGTTAAGTGTCCAATGTAACAACTGGTTTGCTATGTGGTTTTTAATTAATTAAATTTGTTTCTTTAATATTTAGATTCAGATTTAATTTTCATCTGATTAAACGTCGCTGACGCAATGCCCACCTCAAAACCAGCAGCATACCAAGAAGTAATTACTTTTTGTAATTATTTCCCGGCTGAAAGAAGACTGCCGACGTCATAGAAAACGAAGTTGTATTTTTTTGTTCTGTTCTAATCTTTTTTTATTAAACATAGCTACCTACTGTCAGGCAAATTCATTGCAGGTTTCAAAAATCCGTCATGGGTCGCTTACTCTCTTCATCATTATTTTGTCTTCACTAAACAGAAAAGAGAAGAAAAAATATCAAACAAACCAAAGCAAAACGAAAAATAAAATAAAAACAAAAATTGTTCACTGTTACAGGAATTTTTATGTAATTTTTTTTTTCGATTTATTATTTTTAAACGTTTTATTTTTATAATAATTATTGGTTTAGACTTAACCTAACTCCTCCATAATTATTTTGTTGTTTGTTTTTAGTGTAATTCCATTGATTTGTGTTTTATATAATTTTTTTGTATTTTGTATATATTATTTAGCGGATAAGTCCGAATGGCTCAAGTCAAATATATATATATATTTTTATATAGAAATTTGCATGTTTTATATTTATAATATTTTTTCATATTTATATACTTTCCATCAATGTATACGTGATTAACAAAACAAAAAAGAAATTAAAATTAAAAACAAAAATTAAATAATATTTAAAAATAAAACATAGGTGTACAATATATATATGTATATATAAAAAAAAAAGAAATTAAATGTTACAAAAGGAAACTTACAAGAATTTTACACATTTTCCATATACAAACAAACACAAAACACCACCTGGGGTGTTCTGAGATATTGTTGAAACTGTTTTTTTTTGTTTTGTTTTTTTCGGTTTTATTCTCTCTGTATGATTTTCTCTTAAAAATAAAAAGAAAAGCGCTCAACAAAAATAGTTTCATATAAACAAAAAAAAAAGAAGCTTAAATGTTAAACAAGAATTAATTCAAAAATTTACAATTTTATATATACCATGTCCTGCCGATGGAAGCGATTTAAACTTCCGTGGACCGTCCACTTTCATCGGAGCGAGACATCTTTCGTTCTCTGCCGGGAATTCGTCCGGTCAGTGGAATCTGTTGCAGCTGTTGTGGATGTTGATGCTGCTGTGGATGCTGGTGTTGTTGCGGCTGCAGTTGATGTGGATGTATCATGCCGGGGTGTGGGATCATCATTGCCGGATGATGATGATAGGCCTGCATCATGTGATGACCGGGATACTGTTGCGGATGTTGTTGTACCATAACACCACCTGCTCCGGTTGGTGTTGGGAAGCGCATTTTGGCTGCAGCAGCATTGGCGGCAGCCGCAACGACGGCGGCATTCTCACGCGATGCACTGCTCGCTGTGGTCGATTGGAAGGAGATGGACATGCCGCTGTCTAAGGAGCCCACACTGCCACGTCGCTGTGGCTTTTCGTTACCAACTAGAGGGGGAGAAAATAGTTCAGTGAAAACATCGAGACAATATGATGGTCATTTAACTTACACTGCTCGTGCATATCCAGGAGACTGTTGCTAAGCGCACTGCGTTTCAGCTGTGCGGCTGTATCGTGACCGCCATTCGCTGTATCACTGCCCTGCGGCGATTGGAATGGGCACGGACACACCTCAACATCAGCCACTCCGCTATCACGATTCTCTGAATTGCCAGGGGCGCGGTTACGGGCCGATTTCTGGCGCTCCAACTCCGCTTCGATACGCAATGATTCCATTTCGTCCATTTCACTGATGGACTCCTTCAGGTCTTCGGCAAACTTACACCGATCGTGCTCGTTGCGCGCATTGAAAGTGACCAAAATCTTGGCGTCGACCTTTTGCGAAAGCTGAATGCAGAACGGGTAGTTGGGCACGTCCAGCAGGGTGACTACCATTCCGCAAAGAGGGAAACTATTCCGGAATGTATAAGTGACTGATGACTTCTTTTTGCTGAAGATTTTGGTGATCACCAGCAGATCATTGAAGAGGAACACCTCGCGCTGATGGACGCCGGGTCGTTCCTTTTTATTCACATCGGGAATTTCGTACAGCCGACAATAGCATACGAGGCGACGATGGGGCAGAGCTAGATTTGGTTTCTTGCCAACGATGGTAGCTTGAACTTTCATCACTTGGGTGACATGATCACTGCCAGGTTTGAATTCGTTAGCTTTAACGCGTTCGTAGACGCCGGCCAACATATCACGTTCAATGTCGTGGCAGTCATCGATGCCGCGAAGGTTCTTTATAAAGTCCTCGACACGCATTCGCCGTTCTGGCTTGAGGTTCGGTGTGTGCAGGTCCGTATTCAGCATGATGATGGCGAATGCTAGAACGAAGATCTAGAGTAGAAAAGAAAATATGAAAAATCATGTTGGGACGTTATTGTACAATGTCTAACTTACCGTATCTGATGACCTTAAACGTCCTACAATGTCCTGATTACACTGGCAATAGCGCTGGGAGAAAATCTCCATAAGTCGCTCAATTTTCTGAGCTTCTCCGGGCATACGGAAGTACGCCTGGAACTTTCTTAACGCCACATCCACCTGCATGCCGGAAAGATCCAGCTCGGTGGCGAAACACTCCAATACGGCCATGTTGAACGGGTTCTGCAGGTTGCCGAGATATTCCCCGATCATTTGTCGGGAGAGGCCCTTACGTGAGATCAAGAATCTCGCCACACCTTGTGGTGTGTTCTCAAGGAATCCTCTGCGAATCAAGTAGGTGATGCCCTTTTCTGGTTTCTTGTTGAAGAGGTTCAATCCGACACGGTATTGCCTCTTGCGGATGGTCTCAGACACTTTGTAGTTCTGCGTTGTGGTAGCGGCGACATTCAGTTGTTCGGCTTCGGTGTGTTGCTCGTACTGTGCCGCACTTGTGTGTGAACTCATGTGATCATCGGAGACAACGACCATACCTCCGGGTGCAGTTGCTGGTGGATGGGAGGCCATCATTAGGATATGATCTGGAGAGTGGGTGCTGAACTGGTTGGAGCTGTTAAGTGCTGTACCACGCTTCCACGTGTGAGGCGAGTTTGAACGATCTGAGCCCAAATCACAGTTGGCGATGCGATCAGCGGACGTAGCACTGGAGTCGCTGCCAGAGCTCTGCACTGATGTGAGACTGCCGTTCTCTGCTGTCTTACAAAGTCCATTGGTACGGATCATTGATGGCGGAGGTGGCGTTTGGCGCATTTGTTGCAACATCTGCTGTTGGGCGGCAGCTTGTTGGGCTGTTATCGACGACGTACGTTTTGGAACCTCTGGTGGTACTTTTTTGCGCTCAGATGTCGTAACCAGTGCCTTGGGTCGCATGTATATCTGAGCCGCTGAATAGTATGGCGTGTGAGGGGAGGTTCCTGGCACAACAGTTCCTCCTCCGCTGATCCATGATGCATTCAGCGATGAGTCCAGATGGCTGGAGTTCGAACTGAAGCTGACATCATGTGGAATCGCATGGTATGTTGACTGAGCGGACACATAATGTGGTCCGCCAATGTTTGCCTGCATTTGCGCTGCAGAAGTGTAGTAATGCTGTTCGGTGGCATGCAGCAGATTCACATGTGGATGGGACGATGTGGACGATGCTGTCGATGCTGACGAGGCCGTGGAAGCTGCCGAGCCGGCTCCGGAAATTACAGACGACTGTGACCAACACGTACTGTGTGTGGCCGGCATTGGCGATGTATTTCCCGATTGACTGCGTGGTATTGGACTGGAGTCGAGTTGACGACGCTCACGCAGAGACATCGAGCGAGTGGGTGGTGTGCGAGACGCATTACCACCAGCGGCTCCTGGTGGCCCTGCCATTATGGTGACTCGTGGCTGATGCGTATGCTGCTGCAGTTGTTGTTGTTGCTGCAGATGTGGATGTTCCAGTTGAGATTCTGTAGCGCTGCCATATGCGGACGAAGACGATGTGTTCGACGGTGGACCATCTTCACCGGCAGCGGCTGCAGCAGCCATCATCATACGACGGCTAAGGCGTTTCTCTGCTTTGGCCATGGCTGTGATCGAGGCGAACTTCTTCACCATCATATAGTGTCGGAAGGCACGCTGAATTGTGATCGCGGCGTTGCGAGCTCGTACTCCTCCGTATTTACGCTCAAGCAGCTCAATTTGTTTCTCCAGTAAATCCTGGGAGAGTTCGTACCTGAAAAAAACAAATAAACTTCAATTAGTGTCTGCAAGTTGGCAAGATCAAAGGCAAATTCAAGGCGCGATTATTTACATTCGATGGAGCATCAGGGAGTAGCACTTTAGCTGCGTGTAGCGATAGATCAAAGATCCACACGACGGACAATAAAATGTTTCTAAATTTTGTACATCTGCATTAGATGCATCTGAGAGGCAGTTGTATGAATACTGAGAAGCGAATGCACACGAAAATATCTAACAACCCTCTTTGCTCTGCCGGCTGTTACCAAAAAAAATGCATACAGGGGTGAGAGCCTGCAGCAGAGGTGTTATTATTATCCTCTCTCTTTCTTTCTTGTTCTCTTGGTGTTTTGCTATTTCTCGAGTATGTAGAGGGGAATTCTTGTAATCACCCCTGGTATAAATGAAATTTCAATTGCATTGCATTGCATTGCATGCCCCAAGGGTTCACATACAATCGTGGTGTCTGTCTAATTTTAATCACAAAACCCAAAATGGCATCATCATCATTATCATCGCCACACGATGATTGTGTGCGACATTCGGAAGGAAGTGGAGGAGGATCTATTGTTTAGATTGGCGCTTATTGTACCGGCGACGATGCTGCTGCGTCCTTTTCTTTATTTTTGCGTCTCAAGAAGGAAAAGGAAATGCACACGTGAAACGTGGAGACGTGTACAATCAAGGAAATACGTATTCATCACACGAAGGGTGATTGCAGTACATGAGAAGAGTTTGTGACACGGCACACGGTTGCAGTTGCATGGGGAAGTAGATACGGGCAGAGAGGGAGAGCAAGAGTGTGATGCTCTTCGTTACTCTTCGACGGATTGTTTTAATAGTCTTCTTGATGGGTATTTGAGTGAGTTTTCCTAGAATTCGTTAATATTATGCGATTAGTTTTGAGAGATGAACATAAAGAAGAAATGTAGGGAATAAGATTGCAGAGTTGTGGTCTTCTTGAATGGAAATATTTGTTTCAAGGAATCAGCTGATAAAGAAATTTAGCCGAAGTCAATTGAATAACTAGGTCAACAGATGCTTACGAGTGATGTGACCTGTAAATTAGATCGCTAATTATTGGTTTGATCTGAGCCATGTGTCTTTATATGGTTAGGTAGGAAAGAGTAGGAGTTTCGTATGCGAATAGATAAAACTTCAGAAAAGATATTTGAAGGAGGCAGATGAAGTCTTAGAAAATAAGTCGTTTCCCAAAAGGACGGTTTTGGCCCTTTGTCAATTGTAGTTACTGGAGAGTAATTGAACTGAAAAACAGTGAAGGAAGATGAAGAATTGCAATATTCGAAACATGCACGTTTATGCAATGTGGATCGTAAATAAGATCACAAACTGTTTAAAAGTGAACTGGAATCAGTCGAAAAGAAAGTTCAAGCTTAACAAATGCTTCTGAATTGTAAGCACTTAAGACAAGGCAAAGTAAAGTCTCAAGACTCGATAGGTCATAGAGATTTAAGTCTTATCGAGGCTGCTGTATATAAAAACCCACAGATTAAATGTTCCTGTACTCAAATATTAAAAATTGAAACCGGCGAATCGAATGAAGAACACAGATTTTGTTGTGGAACGTAACTCAAAGTTTAAAGATTTACAAAAAAAAAACTTAAAAATGTGGATCGTATTTCCAAAATATGTGTTGGTTTTTTGTATAAATTAAAATTGTCATTAGTTGAAGAAGAAGGGTTTTCGGGGAGTTATTCAATGTTCATACAACATAGGTCCAAGGTAATCATAATAGACACACCGGTAGGGATGCCTAACTTGTGGAAATAACTTCTTACTCATCCCGAAAAGAAAAGAGTAGAATAAAAATATGCCCAAGACAAAAAACTGGCCACACATGAAGATGAATAAAACGATTATCTTGTCCGTGACAAATAATATTATAGCTTCATCTCTCTAATTATACGATGATCTTAGAATTGAATGCAACAACACAGAACTAGAACAAAGGAACACAATAGGGAATCTTCCCGAAAAAGGAGTCAATAAAAAAAAAGAGTGATTTTGTACTCCTCTTTGACCTCTTACCCAGTAAATTAACATATCTATTTATTCCCAACTCTAAATGGTATCTAAATCCAGTCCCCAGTATCTCATTCCCAATCACAAAATTTGCTGGTTAAGAATAAATAAATTGCTCCTAGGCAGAAGGTAGGGAAATTTGCAAATCAAAAAGGAAAACAAAAATTTGTAGCCTGACACAATGACAGACAATGGATCTAATTTGCACATCTATTATTTTTGGGACAGGGAATGGATTGACAGCATGCAAAGGTATGGGCTTAATAGGATTTTCGGGAAGGGTTATGGCTACGAAAAAAAGGGTTGCCCATTGATACCCAATGAGTAGGACGTCTTTCCCTTTTTATTCATATGTGACACTGATTTGACAGATGTAATGAAGCGAAAAACAAAAAGGAATGGGAATTATTTATTCAAATTGCAGATGGAATAATAAAGACGTGTCATCGTTTTTTATTTGCACAATGAAAGAGATGAACCCAGAATGATTAGGTTGTTGTCAAAATTTTGCTACCATTTCGTGTTTCCGAATGGTTTTTTGTTTGAATAAAATAACGCCATATAGAGGGTTTGCGAAGGTAAATGTCATACTTCATACACAAAGGATGTGGTGTGCAATCTCTTAAGCCAAAATTCTGAGACGCAATCATAAAGAAACGTCACTCCACTTCAAAAGAATGTGTGTCTATCTAAAATTCACTTCCCAAAAGTCCCTAGGTTCATAGTTAATTATCGATTCCGACTTTATTAAGTCTTCAAAAAACTACTTAATTTACCACAAAAACTTGATCCTTATCGTGAAGAATTTCCTATATTTATTCGCATTCGCCCCATCATTAGGTTTCTCATCCTCCTTCTTCTCATCTCTGTCGATACTGGTACCTTCGTCATGCTCATCATATGCCGGAACTTCGCCAATTTGTGTTACTTTAGTTGGAAGCGACTTTAAACTTCGTCTACGTTCAACACTCGCCCACTTGCGTATAGAATGTAAGCTCTGACGTCGTTTATCGTGACGGGTCAATGTGGATGTTTCCCTACCATCAGCTGTAAGAGTTGTTGCCGACCATCCTGCAACAGGGGATGATGATGATGAAACAGTTTTTAAACCATCCTTGGATGCTGAAAATGACGTAACCGCAACACGTGCTAGAGTTGTTGCAGACTCCCACCGAATGAAACGACTATTAACGTCAGAGTCAACCGATTTAGATTTTGAATTCATTTTTTGTTTGGCACATTTTTCGACTTTCTGACACTGGAATTGGTTTTGTTTGTAATAAAGTTTTGTTGACAAACGTTTCTACATTTCCACAGGGTTTTGCGTATAAATGTTAATGTCACTGTCGCGAATGGTTTTCGAAAACTAAGGTAGAAATGGGAAAAGTTATTCTAATTTTTTTCTTATACTTTTACCTCTTTTGTTATCTAAAGCAATAGATAAGTGTGCGCAAATTTGTTTTTTTCTTTTGTAGAGAATAGGATAGACCAAAGGGGAAGGTAAAATTTTAGTAGATAAGAGAGTTTCACGCTTGCTTGTTAATTGATAAACAAAAATTATTAATTAATTATATTATTGTTAATATCGTGGCGGCTTTCATTTGTTTAATTAACTTAATTCGAACACAGCTCTACGGCCTATTTGAAGAAATTATAAATACAAGAAATTCATTCAACAGATATCATTTATTTCAGCTTCACTTCGAACATTCGATGTCGAAAAAAAAGAAAGAGGATGAAAAACTTTAATGATTGATGCCCAAAATGTCAGATGACATACAAACAAATCAGTGTAAACACAAACTTAAAAAAAAACATCCAACACGCGCCACTGACATGTGGATGATCTAAAAAAGGCAGAACAACTCCACATTGATCACAATTCGATGTCGAAAAAAAGCGCAATAGATAAACCAACTGTCAGTGTGACATCTAAACAAATCTGTTCGGAATGCTCATTTTTCATTAGGAAATGAAAGTAGTTTATCAAAACTTTTGTTTTCGGTTCAAAAAGCAATGTATCTTTGGACAAATCCTAAGGGATTATATTTTTAATGCTTAAATTGGGTCAAACATGACAGGGCGAAGTAGTGTTGAAAACATAAGTTACTCGAATGTTTACATAGCGAATTGTGTGCGGTTGTTAATAAGGCAATTAGAAGATAATGAGTGACGTCGACACACTAAACTTTTGTTGATAAAAAAAAAATACAAACTGTTGTCTTGTTTATGTTTGAGATAATATTAGGTCAGGTGTTTCGGTAATAAATTTATTTTAACATTTTGTGCTTTAATATACGTCAGTGTGAGGCTTACGTTTGTTTTCTTACGATTTTTTTTTATTACGGAAGTCACTGTTGACGCGGATGGAAAATTGCAATTGATAAGGAAGGGACTGCGATTAATTAAGTGGAAATCTATAATTTTATATAACTCGACTGCATATTCTTCCAATGGTATTTCCCATTTTCACGTGACATGCTCCCTCCGATGCAGGATCGTTAATTTTTTAGACTAGAATTGAGAAGAAACAAGAAGAGTTTCTCTGTCAAATCACGGCAACGTTTGCACTAAGAGCTTTCTTTATCTTACACTGACAACGCAGACATTTTGTTTGTCTTGCTCTTTATCTAACTAACATTTATCTTTAAGACTGAAATTGTGGGCAATAACAAGACAAACAACTGACGATTTATAAGTATAATAAAAGAGATATCATATAGCTACATAAAGTGTGTTTAGTACAGAAAATATAATAGAAGAGAAGGAATTGGTGCTCAATAAGCTAAATCTATTATCTATATGCATAGAGTATTACATTCTGTCATTTTCCATTCGAGGAAGTTGTTAAACTCAGTCTTAGTAGAGAATAAAACTATTTATTAACGAAAAAAAATTTTGATTAGAATTAGCGTACCCTATAACTTGCATCCCTACTTGTTTACCTGTGCAGTTTCCCAATCTGCAAACCGACGGTTCTTTTGACGAAAATAAGTCTTCTAGTCAACGCAATCACTAACTGTTGCGATGTTTTTATTATACCAAGCTGCACGAACTGTATCTCAGTTTAAACCTCACTTCTTAGACGGCTGTATTTTTTCGATGAATTCTAACACTGTAAGTCGAGAATGCGGATTATATTGACCGAAAAGTCCAAGATTTTTTCGCTGTCTTCGTAAAAGTCTCACAATATTTATTTTATTGAACATCAAATCTTCAATTTTTTTTTTGTGACAAACGTGCGCCATCTTTTTATATATATGACAGCTATTTTGGTCGACTGGCATTCCACAAAAAACTTGAAGTCAAAGTTCTGTCAGTCATTTTGTGAAAGAGAGAAATGTTCAGGCTAATGACAAGTACTGTTTGAAAGGTACTACCACACAAAGTAACTTACAGCCAATCTGTGTTGAAATTTGAATGATAAAAGAATAAGTGAAGTTCGAACTTGTAATTTTGCATTATTATGTATTATATCCCATACGCAATGCGGTTTACTACCCCGTTTCTTTTCTAAAAAAAAAAATTGCCCTACCGAGGCATAAAGCAGGCCTTTTTAAAGGTTTGCCAAGAAGTTCTTAAATGAAAGTTTAAATTGACAAAAGCCATTACCTAAAGTTCTTAAATTTCTTTTAAAAAGTGATTCACTACTACATGTATGTGCGAAGTAACACTTCGTCATCTTGACCCAAATTTAAAAAGTCAAAATATGTAGGTCGAAATTTCTTGTCTCTACTTGGCGAATGCGCTCAAAGAAACCCTTAAGGGAAAATTATTAGAATTAATTTACATAACAAACTATACAAATAAATTACTTTCAACGACAAAAAATGAATCCTCCGCACCCAAAAAATAAACCATAAAAAACAACCCCATCCACCTAAATCTCCTTTCTTTGTCCTCCAAGCCATTTTCTTATACCACAAATAACAAACTTAAAAAAATTAAAAGAAGCAAGAACTTCAACTAGGGTCACCAAGGCCAATATCATTGTTGACGTAGCCCCAGCACACAATGTCAAAAGAAGAAAATTCATGTTCGAAGGAATTTTTTTTGTTATATTTTCCTTCTGCCTTGTCACACAGCAAAATGTGTGTACATATTTTTTTTTTGTTTGCAAAAAAATAAATCATACAAAAATAATCACAAAAAAAAACAGAATAGGTATTCTATTTTGGCAAAAAGCGCAACGATACATAAATAAACGCCTCGTTTAAGGAGGCGTCAATCAAGACCAAAAAATAAAAAATAAAAAACAAAACAGAAATTTTCATAAGTGTTTTGGGGGAAAAAAATATATTTTTTTTTCGAACTCCTAAGAAAACAGGAAAAAATTTCCTCTGTCTCTTGAAATACAGTGGGGATTTTTTTTTCTTCATATTCTTAAAAGAGAAAGGTAAATGAAATAATTTCTATCCAAAGTGACAGATATTTACGCAGTACCCGGCAGCGTACAGCTATGTATATAATCTAACATGAAACAGATGATAGCATTTTATTTATAAAACCGGAGAATTGTTTGTATATAATGTATATGCAGTAGCAGTTGCCTCTGCTCTGGTAATGAGCAGAGTGTATAATGTATTTAATTAGACTAATTAACTTGTAGTTCATTGCTCTTGAAAATAGAAAATAAAATCTAAGGACATGAGTTGGAAAAAAGAAATAGCATAGAATAGGGAGAAAAGTATATGCTTATAGATATAGTTGAGCTTTAAGCGAAAAACGAAAAGCGTTGTTGTTTTTTTAAGGGGGATCTAGGCAATGTGGCAGTTTAGCTGCAAAGGAGTGTAGAAAGGACGATATAATCTGTGTTGTTAATGAAGGAAGGCTTAAATGGATGGATATGGTTGTCTTCAAAGTTAATCTTTTAAAGCGGAGATTTTTCAGTTTCTTTAGATTGTGGGACTATTACTTTAATGGTTTTGGTTCAAGACTCTAAAATGATCTTTACGACCGGAAGAATTTTTGTTGCCCAAATTCAAATGGAATGTCTATATTTTATCGACGGTTGAAGTGTTTTCGGCGACGCTAATTGTGACATAGTGGCGGTTTGGGATTTTAAAAACCACTTGACATCATTTTAAGGACGCTCAAGACTACAGGAAAAGTGTTGAAAGTAGTTTAAGAGAATTTACACCGGATCTAAATACTTTCAGAAATAGTAGAGTGTGTCGGTAGGCACTCTCGGAAGCAGGAGTGTTGCATATAGTTCCATTTTTAAAATAGGATTGAGTTCAAGACAGGTTTGCTACAGAACATTTGTCATTTAAGTGCCCCATTTAAGTTTAGTTTAAGCTCGAGAAGGTTGCTCAGTTAGGTACAAATACACAAAAGTAATGGGAGTGAGTCCCAAAAATCCCAAAACCAATTTTAGTAAAGCTCAACGACGAATTACGAAAAGTTGGAGATCATGAAGGGTCAAAAAGTTATTTCGTATTACATAATGCTCAACTAAGCAGAATGGATGGAGCCCAGCTAGTACGTTCAGAAACTGCGATTGTTCGGGCTGAAGTTAGATTATGAATCACCTTTTTTTCTTCTCCGATGACGACACATAAAATTCTATCAAATACTTTACAGCGTTAAAATCTATCGAAATACGAAAGTTTTAGGCAAATTTCTACTCTCACAATCCATCGATCCATATATTCATTTGAGAACTTAGTTAGTTGTGCCCTAAAAGTTGCACATTGCAATACTGTTTTGCATAAGTTTTTTAAGTTCAAAAATCATTTAAAACGTTTCCGAGTTTATTGTTTGACCGATTGCCGATATTTTATTAAAGAGGACAGTTTTGTGCGTTTTGGGAATTATTTAAGAATATCGAATTCTTCATTATTACCTAATTGTGCGGTAAAAATTTAAACACCGAGAACCGGTCAAACAAAGAACTCTCTAAATGACGGAAGTTTCAGGAATTTGTTTACTCAAATTTCAAAAACGTACAAAAGCGTGTACTGTCAATCACGGAGTTTGTTTATTTATAAAAAAATTCTTGGAGTGTGGTGATGCACAAGAGGGACTTTTTGAATATTTGCTGGTTTTAAAGAAGCGCTAATTTATACATTCGCATGCGAATCAGCAGACTCTAAAAACACAACTGAACTAATTAAAGATGTGTTTTCGATCATTTGTGTACCAACCACATCTTAACCTATTTCTAAATGGAGCTAAATTGCTAAGGGTTTTCAATAGTGATTGAGCGCTCAAATCAAGCGCAAACATACTTCAAAATATTAAAAAGCATTACAACTCTCAAAAAACCCCCTTTTCGCCGAAAAAGTACAATCGCAAAAGCTGCTCTATCTACACAACACAAGGCAATAACAACAATTTACTGTTTGCAAAATTCTGCATTATTTACATCCATCAACAATACACACACACAAACTAACCCTGTGGAAAAACGTTTGTAACGTCGAATTAGTTCAGTAATTTTCTTCATGATACGTTGGAATATTTTACACGGAAGACAACACGCACAACGATTATGTGACATTTATTCGAATAACTTTTCAAAAATATACAAAAAATGTCACTAAATATATTATTAATTTTTTATTTTTGTTAATTTATTCCTCGGTTAATCAACCCACACAAGTTTTCTATATATATATATGTACGTAAAAATACTTTCTCAGATCTATGCATACTTTTGCAATCATCATCAACGCGTCTTAAAAAGTCATTCACTTTAGTATAGAAAACACTTTCGAAAACACCGTTTTCAACACATTATTCTGACGTAAAACTAGATATTTAAATTTTGAATCTATTTAAATTGTTGTTTGCATTACAAAGAACACACAGTGATACACTTTGGAACTTCATAAAATATGTAGTTGTTGTTTGTCTAGTTAGGGCTTTTCTCCCTTTGTTTAAACACCGATAGAATGTGTTAATGGGATCTTGTGACATTTTTAATCTCTGCAGCGACGAGATGACATATCTATGATATAAACAAAGACGTGCGACACACACGCAAATAGCGACCACAAACTTAGAAGACGACAAAAAATAAACACTAAATTGCGAAATGAGGAGATTTGAGGCGAAATTTGTTGAAACCGAGAAAAAGAAAATAGAAATACCACGACCCAACCGCGACTAGAAACTCTCGAATGCTAAGAGGATAGGAATACCGTATCCGCAGTCCAGGTCCATTCAAATACTCCATTGAAAAATTTCTAAGTACTCGTTCGTATGTCGAATAAAGTTTTCTCTTTGCTCAGATTTCATCTCTTCTCGTTCTTTGGTGCATCTATTTTCGGCGATAAAGAGAAGAAGAAAATTTCGAAAGTTTTTGTTTTGGTTTTTTCTTGCAGAGAAAAACAACAATTTTTTCCAAAAAAAATTAAAATAAAGCTCTTCTAACAAATGTCATCCTGAGAAGAAAACACGAACAAAAAGAGAGGCCACCACAACTTGTCCCGAAAAACTTTGTGGCGCCTCGTAAATTTTTGCTGCAAAAATTATTTTAATTATATGTATGACCACGGAAAGGGGGGGGGGGGGGAGAATCATTGTCAAATGCCAAGAATTTGTTTTGCAGGACGTCATCTGGAGTTGCTTAATGTGACTTAGATGCAATTTGTCGATGGCTTAATGTGCATTAAGGAAGCGTACAAAAGACTGATGCATTGCCAAAAGGTGGATGTATACCCATTTTTGGCACGCAGAGTTATTTTTTTTTTATTTTCTCTTATGAAAAATCAAAACAAATGGGGAAGCACTAATAGTGTGACTCACATATGCTTGATTCCGGTGAAATGAAAATTTGGAAAATTCAATGAGTTCACCTGTTTACATAATATCTACTTGATTTGTTTGCAATTTTGATGAAACGGAATGTTGATATTAAGAATAGATGAGTGATTCATTTGGCGGATATTTGAAGAGGTTCTTCAGAAATAAATTAAACAATTCAAGACACTTTAAACGGTCTTAATAGGATAGATATGCATTTTGAAGGATTGATTGCTACTTGAATGCGATGATTGGTAAATACACTTGAGGAGAACTAATAGGCAGTTTTCGTAGACTGTGTGCTGTTAGATACCCTCGTATGTGATGCAGTTTGAGAGGTTTTTAATGTGCCCAGCAAAATTGTGCGCCTAAATACGAGCAGCAGAAATGTGTTCATATTCGTCAAGCATGGGTTATGAATTTTTCCGGGTCCAATAAGTTAGAGGCACTGATAATCCCGAGCATTTTAAGACCTCATGAAACTCATCTCGACGAAACTTGGATTTGGCAAAACAAACGGGCTTAAAACGCATGATGCGCAACTGAATATGTATTCCACCATTTTCGTTTTACTGAAACGAGTGAGAGGAGGAAGGAAGACTGTTTCGAAAGAAAAATCCTTCGACGTAGGGGCTCATAAGGAAGACAAGGCAAGGAAGACCAAACCATAGTTTCAAAGACCATCGTGAATGCAAAAGCTTCTTAGTGTGAAAAGCAAAGTACTTAGGTCGCGAGTCCGACATTAGCTAACATAAGGCCCACAAGCCTGACGATAATTTCGAAAAAGATCTGGAACTATTTGCTTATAAGGTCCAATTGATTCAGAAAATGCAGCAGAGTGATGACCGCTTTGTTAACGCTTCTCTGTTTGAGCTTTAGAGGAACTCAAAATGAAGGAACGAAAAATTTGCTCAAACAATCAATTTAAGATGACCAGCATATTCATCTCCGCGGCTAGGCTAATAAACAAAATTTATGTATTTGGGGCGCAATACCTACATCAATTCTTTTTGGAATGGCTTCATTATTACCCTACTTTTTTTCCAAGAAGACCATGCATTAAAGAAGAGTTACAGCCAGTTGAGAGGCATGATAATCGATTTTATGGCCAGAAGGGCGAATTATTTCAGAGATAATTCAGGCAATCAAGAATAATATTATTTCCATGACCTAAAATTCAATGCCAGATTCGATATTCGTTATATTTCCGCGCGATGTGGATCACTGAAAAAACATAATTGTGGTATTGAGGTGCAATTGAACCTGGGAGTCCTCGCTCTGTTGTCCAACACACTAACCATTGAGACCACAGAAGCAAATCATATAACTAATCACGCTGCAACAAATGCCTAAGCCGCTGTTACGAATCGCACATGAGACATCGCATAAGTGATGCGCACATAAAAATGTACGCACAAAATCGACATCTAAAGCTTTACTCTACTACCATGTGCGGAATCGAGATTGGTTGTTCGAGAACGTATTACAACATTGTGAACTTATGTGCGTTTGTGTTTTTCATTATCCAACACAATTTTCTACAAAATAGGTAGATGAATTACCATGTGCGGAATCGATTTGGTCTTGTACGCAAAAATATATCCAAGTGCGTTTGTGTTTCTCCACATTTGTCGATGGGGCTGTCAAGCATCTCCTTTCGGATGCCATTTACATTTGTAGAAAAAAGTGTGCGCAACAAGTCAGAATGAGAAGATATGCTTAGTGTTAGAGTTTAAGTTGCTATGTTATTATTCAAGTTTTTGTTAGAAACGCATTTTATCAAAAACGAAATGTGAGCTGTTGTTGAGCATGACAGAACGTTAACCTTATTCCGAGGCTATCATCATCAATGATAGATCATGCTTTCCACAGGTAGGCCTGTGAGAATTGGTGGTTCACGTATGTTATAAGGAATCGCACGCTTTTGGAAAATGAGCACGCGTAAGACCAGACGTTAATACGATTTAAACGTTTTTAGTTTTTTGGAAATTCGTTCTATAAATTGCTTCGGTGTGCAAAAGTGCGTACAGAAACTTTTTCCAGCAAATGTGCCTACATTATTTCTAAGTTTTCTTCAAACTTTGCGGTAATAACGTCCAGTCAGTAACTTGTGCGGGATGAAAATTACTTGTGCGCTACGAAGATTCCTAGGGGGCACTGTTTCGTGTGCGCAAACAAGTGCGCCCTTTTTTTCTTAAAAATATTTATTTTATACAAATTGGCAAAAATAACAAAAACTCAACTTGTATGTCACCCTCACATATTAACAAATCACCTCATCGATTTGCTATAAACTGCATCGTTAAAACCTCACAAACACGTCGCTGACCTTTAAGAATTGACAAATATGAAAATAAGAAAACTATGCCCTCATGAATATTTATGAAAAAGAAATCAATCGCACAAACAATGTTCTACGGCATGAAGAAGAATTTGAAGGAAGGAAAAAAAAAATCAAAACTACTCGTAAATTGGTTACGAAAGCAAATTATTGGTACTTCCCCACTTGACAGTGAAACTTGTTTATATTCCAACGACATTTTGTGTAACATGTGACACTGATATAGAATTACATATTCCACACTATTCTACCTTATACTTGCCTATTGACCGCCTATAGCAGCTTCTTGGTATTCCATTTAATCAACATCAATATCCTTTCACATTTCACTAAGAAAAAAAAAATGTTTTTTTTGTTGATACACACTCAGATTCCACAACACGACAATGATTCGATTCTGTCACTTCTTTTATTGACAGATTTAGTAATTTTATTATTTTCGCCCCGGTTTCGCAACTTTTCCATAGATAAATTCGAATCAAAAAAAAATATTCACAAATATATACAGCTAGCGGTGAGACCCTTAAACTAAAGGGTGCCAGACTGTTTCGCAACTGATAACCGCTTATTCCCAGGTGATTCTAGCCCCAGTCTGCGAATAAAATTCTTTGCAATAAAAAAATAAAACAACGAATACTCAAATCGAAAGTACATACATTCGCTATGTTTGCTCGTTTTGTCTGTTTGTTTGTCTCTTGTATACGTCAACAATACCCACCTAAGCTTTTGGATCCGTGAAAAAAAAAAAAAACTATCACAAACGAAAGATTAGGAATTATATTATATGTGCGAGTATATTTTCTGTTTTGTTGAATTCGTGTCAAGAGAATATGTGTTCGCGAAATGAATGAAAAATACTCGTCAAATGCGAGTGAGCGAGAAAGAGAGTGAGAAACGTGATGTGTGATGACAATAAAAAAAAGAAATACTTTGTATAGATACAAATGTATCTAAAATTGCGATAAGATAGGGATACACTTTGACTATTCTTTGTATTTCGAAATCTCTCTTCTCCAGAACGCGGCAGACGCAGAGTGCGACAAATAAAAAAGAGAATGATGTAAAGTGACAGTGTGAAGCTCAAACTCAACGACGACCTTAAATTATTATTAAAAAAATAACTAGATACTTAATTAGAACGTCTCCCGTTTTGAATGCAGGCAATCAAACAAGACGGAAACGCTTGTGCAGTCGGAATACACAATTATTATCGAAATTGATCGATGAAAAGTTGGGACGGGACGGGACGGGACGGTGGATGATGGTGGACTAGTGGTGGCGAAGGTGCTCAATCAACCAGGCCTGAGTACAATCACGTTGATGAGTTTATACATGTATGGCAAGGTAGTCGTATAATTTAGATGGATTATTATTGGTTATTGCTTGTTGCACACTGTGGAAGGTGGTTACGAGCAAACGTGTACTTTCGCCTTGACTTCTTATATGCGGAAAGAAAGCAGCAGCACTGATGTTGCCAGGTGCTGGTCATTCGCGTCATTTTTATTTCGCATTTTTATAGCCTAATTGATTTTGCTGCTTTACGTCTTCTTTTAAAGCTGGTTATGATAATTTTTCGAAAATGAATATGAAAAGAACAATTTGATTAAGTAACACTGAGATGCTGAGTTTGAATACTTTAGACGAGAGAATACCATAAGATGACGATCATTCCTTGAGTTTTATGCATACATTGAGGCACTATCATATCATATAGCAGGGACGGTTGGGAGGATCTGAATTTAAAAAAAAAACAGATTTGGCGAAATAAAAGTCTCACCATTTTGAAACTTTGTATGCTGCTTGAAATGGGCATACAATTATTCTCTTTGCAGAGCGGGGAGTGTATTTTTTTGTAATCTAATAATTTAAAACCAATTAGATCATTTTTTTTTTAAATAAATGAGTTAATTTGTGCGCTAACAAGTCCCATCGTTAAACTAATTCATACACGCGCTATTTAGTGTACCTACACTTATCGGTGTGCGTTTGCGTTATTTCTTGAAATTAAGACAACATTTCTCGCAACTTGAAGTTATATGGTTCCAAAGCGCACACAATTGTTCACCTTACAGTAATTTGTTTTAACAGAAGTGCGACATTGGTTCAAATAGGTACTTAAGTAACGCAAACATTTAAAAATACTAACATGAGAGATATTTTTATTTTGTCACTTTTTTTTGTAAAGGGTGATTTTTTAGCTGGTTTGGTTTTGGCAACACTGGTTTTGACAGCTGACGTGTGTTTAGTACCTTGTGTCACTGTCAAACAGCTTCAGTTTGGTTTGCAATTTAACCATGGATCGTCTTACAAATGAACAACGCTTGCAAATTATTGAATTTTACTATCAAAATTCGTGCTCGGTTCGAAATGTTCATCGCGCGCTGCTTCCATTTTATGATCGGCATTCTCGACCTTCTGAGCAGTCTATTCGGAAGATTGTGACCAAATTTCGCACCAAATTTACTTTGTTGGACATTAAACCACCAACACGTTTACGTACTGTGCGTATTGAAGAAAATATTGCGGCCGTATCAGCTAGTGTGACAGAAGACCGCGAAATGTCGATTCGGCGCCGTTCCCAGCAGTTAGGCCTTTGTTACAGCACTACGTGGACAATTTTGCGGAAGGATTTGGGCGTAAAGCCTTTTAAGATACAGCTGGTGCAAGAACTAAAGCCAGGCGACCTACCACAACGCCGAATTTTTGGTGAATGGTCTCTTGGAAAGCTGGCCGAGGATCCGCTTTTTTATCGAAAAATTGTGTTCAGCGATGAGGCTCATTTTTGGTTGAATGGGTACGTAAATAAGCAAAATTGCCGCATTTGGAGTGAAGATCAGCCAGAAGCATTGCAACAGCTACCAATGCATCCCGAAAAAGCCACTGTTTGGTGCGGTTTATGGGCCGGCGGCATTATTGGGCCATATTTCTTCAAAGATGATGCGAATCGCAGCGTTACTGTCAATGGTGAACGCTACCGAGCGATGATAACAAACTTTTTTTTGCCCGAAATGGAAGTTCTTGACTTGCATGATATGTGGTTTCAACAAGACGGTGCCACATGCCACACAGCACGCGAAACAATGGCGCAATTGCGAGGCGAGTTTGGTGAACAGTTAATTTCACGTTTCGGGCCGGTCAATTGGCCGCCTAGATCGTGCGATTTGACACCATTAGATTATTTTTTGTGGGGGTATGCCAAGGCTAATGTGTATAGGGACAAGCCCGCATCGATTGACGCACTGGAAGCCAACATCCATGCATTCATTCGTGAGATACCGGCCGATATGTGTGAAAGAGTATGCCAAAATTGGACTCAGCGGATGGGCTACCTGAGACGCAGCCGCGGTCAACATTTGCATGAAATTATCTTTAAACATTAAATTGCAAGGTTCAAACTATCGATTCAAATAAATATTTCATTCATTTTTTCGAATTTTTTGTGTTTTTTTTTTAAAAAAAGTTCTAAACCTCTTAAAAAATCACCCGGTAGAATTTGTCTTAAGCTCACTGAAAACTAAAACTAATATGTGCGCATATGGCTTGTCTGTAATTTAAATTTTAAATGAGATAAATTAGAGTAATTTGAACCGACAGACTGTATGGATCTATAACGCACACCCATGTGCGCAAACTTTATTCCTTCAAATCTGCAATTATTCTTCTTCTTCTTAGCGAAAAGAATCAAAAATAAGAAAAAATCTCCTATAATATGATTAAACTGAAACCTTAACAATGCCTGGCAACATTGCGCACAGCAAAGGCACCAAACAATTGGTGCCACTTCCGTATCTTTAGTCAGTTTTCTTTGAGTTTTTTTTTTTTTCGTATCTTCATTTTAAGTACGCGAGCGGGTTGTACACTTGTTAAAATTTTTCTCTCAGTCTCCGCTTTGTCTACCTTCTTTGCATAATAGACTATAAATAAACCAGAAAAAATGGCATAAAAAACAACGGCCTGAAAAATAATAACCCATCAAAGGTAGCTGTAGCCAGTGCATGCATAAAAGGCGTACACTCCACTACACTACACACGCTGCATGGAATACACACATTTTTCAATTCTTCATTTCGTGTGGTTTTTTTCCGTGCTTATTCGTGTACTTCCGTGCGAAACGAATATTAAATAAACACACAAAGAAAACAAAAAAAAAAAAAAAAAACACCTCAACTCCATTCAATTGAAGGTGTGTAGACTTCTTTGACGAAGGGGATACTTCCGCTTCTTCGTCGTAGCCGGCGGAGATTTCTCATCCAGCATCCGGCTTTTTACATCCCGATACTCGCATATGTAAATAAACACAACCAATGGACCGCGTATAAGACAGGTGCCCCTGTGAAGACGCTTCGAAACTATGTTTAGTCAATTCTAAGTTGTACTTACGCTGTTTGTGCTCGGGAGCGCTTCATGACCTCTCCGCCATTACGTACTGAATTTTTCTTGTGCAGTGATTGTTGAATAACTGCATTGCAGCCATTAGCTCCACTGCCAGCGTTGCCAGCAACAACTCCAACTCCAACACCGGTACCGACACCACTTCCAGCAATAACAACAGCACCCCCATGATGATGATGATGACCATGAATGTGATGATGATGACTGTGATGGGCAACACCGACAGACGATGCTGCTGCTGCTGTTGCTGCCGGTGAGGAAGAAAGCGACGATGGTGTACCGGATGCAGCGACTGCCGTTGGTGGGGGTATCTGCTGACACAACTGATGATGGGGATGATGCTGATAGATTATTTGCTGCTGTGATGAGGGCGGGTAATGGGTGGATGGTTGCAGGTAGACATATCCACCGGTGCCAGTGGATGTGCCGCTTGATGATATCGATCCAGGCGTTGGGGCAGCAGCAATAGCATACTGGCCAGGTCCAGGCCGATCGATGACCTTTTGTGGAAAGCTGTAAAGAAGAAGAAGAAACAACTCATGAATAGGTGACAAATTGAAATGACAATCAAATTGTGGTTTGCAAATAATAATATAATCAATGTGTGTGAAAGCAAATTTAAGGAAATTACTCGACAAACGTGACAGGCAAATGCAATTTTCCACATCGATTGGGGAAAGCATTTTTTTGTGCATCCGTCCGGCGTTGCAGCGTGCGGTGGGGTGAAATCGATTTTGTTTTTCTCCGCGCGTGGTCGTCGGCAGTGCACACGACACGGACAAATTATGCAACACGAATAGGTTACATAAAAACTATCAAACTGGGAGTTAGTGAGTCATTTGTTGTTGTTGGTTTTTTTGAGTACGGTTTGCGTCTATTATGTTTTATTTTTAAGTGGAGTAGAAGCCGGTTTTGTGGAAAACTTCATAATGCGCTTCTAACAATGTTCACGAGTGCTTGGCAGGCTTTGTGGTACACTTCGATGGAATGTGGTTCCGCCATTATAACTCAAATTCCACAGAACTTGCTGCTGAGATTGTAAACCAAGCCAAAAAATATAATTCAGTGCTTGCTGATACCTAGTATATATTTCAATTAAAAAGCGGTTCAGCCGTTTTATGAGTTGAGTTGCAAAATTATATAAACATTTTACAGTACCTACTCTGTGCAATCCACCCTGTTAGACTTGATGATCTAACGACTTCTTGAAGAAAATAAGTTTCTTTTTTGGTGTACACTTTTGTTTTAAGTAAAAAGATTGGCACTCGACTTTTTGGTATAGAAGTTATATTCTGTCGCCACCTACCGTAACCAAAACTGTTTTATAAACCATCTTCGCGCGACAGTAAGCAGTATTCCTAAGGAGAGTAGGTCCTATTCATTCTTAACTTAGTGGACTACAATTAGAAAAGGTAAACCAATGCTGCTGCACTTTTAAATGCAATAATCCTTTGTGGGTTGGCCCTGTGAAAGCACTTCAAACTAAAAGAGCAGTTTTGCGCACAAACCTTTCCCGAGAAATGCAACTAATCCGCGTGAAAACTACATCCAATTCTGTTCATTGCTTTTCGAAGTTAGCGACAACACACAGACAAAAGGCAATTTGGAAACTTCCTTTTATACTAAGTCCAGACCAAGCGGTTGTGATATTAACTACTACTGCATTCATAGCGATAGTAGAACGTTAAAAATAACATGGAAAGAAGTCTGTGTCAAAAAAGGTTGCAAGCCATTTTTCAACTTCGGTAGCCGATTAAAGGGAATATTAGTTGGTGTAGAACAGGCATCCAAGGTTTTAAATGTTCTCAAAGGTGTTATCGTGTATTTTAACGACAAGCATCGCCAGGGAAAGGGTGAATGGCTTCATACTTATTCGCATCAAGAAAGTTTTAATGTTGAGAACCGGTAAAGATCATTTTGGAGTAGGTTAGTGTCGGGGAAATATGTCCCTTTTAGATTCTGAAAATATAAATTAGTGCAACCCCGATCTAAAAATTACTTTATATTGCCAATCAGTTAAGTAGGAAAGAGTCCAATAATGATATTATGATATAATTGAAAAGGACCAGAGGATGGGAAGGTTAGTTTGGAGTTCCCGAGACAAATTGGTACTTTGATCTAAGAAAATCATGAAAGTAGGAGAACAAAACTTGTTGCAGTGAAATGGCATTGAATCGAAGACAATACTTTCGAAAATCTTAGGAAGGCATGAGTTTAACGATAGGAGGGGTTGTGAATTGGGATTAGTTTCATCTGTTTAAAGGTAAAACACATTAAGTACAAAATTTGTAAATAAATATTTTTTTAGGAATATTAATATAATTATTCACGTTCTATAACTGGAAAAAATTAACGAGGCATAGTTGTCATTTTTACAATTTTTAGAGGATAAATACTCAGTAAGTGCAGGCATTTTGAGACCTAAAGCTGTCTATAAATTGAATTATCTTCGTTTGTCTGTTTTGTTAGTTGATGAGTTTTACCTTTGAACAGGCGATTTTTTGGTAGGAAAAGCAGAGTGATATTGAAAGTTGAAATAAAGCTGTCAGAGGCTTAATTAAATACATTATCGTTCACACTGATAGTTTATAAGTGCATACCTTTATTTGCAAGAATTAGATATAGGGGGAGATATTGGATATATTTTCGATTTCTAAGGAGATTTATAGAGCTGGTTAAATCTTGCATTGTAGTCTAATTTGCATGACTAACGTGGCCTGATTTTCTAGCCCACACAACTGGATGCCTGACAAAATCTAATAAAATCTTCATAAAACTAAATGTGTTTGATTTTTAACTTCAACACTTCCTAGTTTGATCTACGAGTCTCTTTGATTTGAGACCAATATCTTGTTAGTCCGCCCCCAATTTTTAGATAGCCACTACTTGCTTAACGCATTGCTAGTCTTAATATTACCTAAGAAACAGTAAAATGTCTTCTTCCTCTAGTAACAAAAGCGGCCTTATCTGAGAATAGCAGCGTTAGGAGGTCATTAACACTTTTGGTGTAACAGCTACCCAAAGAACATTCAAGCAAAATTTCATACAAAATTAAGTGCGATTTTTCATCAGCGTTTTGCTGGACTGATATCGAAGTGACATCCGTCGGTTGTAATCCTTCCAACAACATCAAAAATTGCATAACATTGACTTTGAACTTTCATTTCCTCCACTTGTTTATTTATTGCGTACTACCTCGATAATAAATATTTCACCTATAGCACTGTCGAATATTTCCCAAAAAAATATAATCTTAACCCGAACTAAATTTCAGGAAAACAAACCGAACTGTATTATGTATTTTATCTCTAAACTGTAATAAATAAGAAAAAAATATAACCCGTAGCATTTATTGCGGTGTTACAAAACCATTTTATTTTTTTTTTATAATTTACTCATAAATTATATTTTTCTTATGTTAGGAAATGTCACGTTAGACACTGTGTTATGTAGGATTATGCTCTCCCGTTTTGTTTTTAGTCTTCATGGCGCCAAAAATTAGATTCGGTATTTTAAAATTTCGCAAATTAAAAAATTTCTTTGAAGATTAAAGTTGCATCCCACAATTTATTTTGGCGTGTCATATAATTGTTATATTAAATTTTTCTGTATTTAAGTGTATTTTATTTTCGCTTTCTAAAAATAATTAAATTACATTTTACGATCAATACGTGAATTGTCAAAAGTTAAGCCGATTGAAATATAGAACTTTTTTTTGTTAAAAATAGATTTTTTTTTAATTTATATTAAATTATATTTGTACTAAGATTTTTTATGTGTTTGTTTTGGTGACATTTTTACGATGAAGTGGGAACATTTTTATGACATTTGCACGAGATTTATTGCGTAGAAAGGATTACACATTTGTTATTTAGCTAACGAAACCATATTCTATGATTCTATGAGGAGGAGATGATGTGGTTATTGCATTGATCTGTGACCCGAGAATGGCAGGTATAGATTAGAGCCCCAATACGTTTTGACAATTAAAAGGAACGATCAAATATTATTTGTTAGGCTATTATCCATGTATCTATATTCTCAAAAGAAAAAGTAAAAGAGTTTAGGGATTTTATTATCGGTATGCAGCAATGCAGCACATAGGTGCATGGTTAATTTAAAACTTTTTAAATGGTGACCAAAGAAGAACGATCAGGAGATACATAAAAACAAGAACGGATTGATATGGAGGACTGATTCTAGATTTATTTTGAAGCTACATTCATGCCATTATTCCATTCCATCCGAGGCCTGAATTAAAAAAAAACATTAAATTTGACTCCAACTACTTATGTATATACATAACCAGGTTTCTTTTAACATAATGCCACCGGTATATGGCATGGCGCAGGAGACGACTTTAGGGCCCTTACTGTTAAGTAATACTACTAAGAGTGATTTTGCAGTCGTAAAATGACATTGACTGTGGTAAACTTGGCATGACAAACACGATTTATTTCTAGTTAATCTACGTGGCTAACGGGTGAACTTAAACTTCTAAATTAAAAATTACTCAGCGAATAGGTGAGTGGGCAGAGGGATAACTTATACCAAGGTGGTATTTCCACTTCAGTCTGACGCTATAAGTACAATATAGACATGGATTGATTCCAAACATGTAATATATGTTGTTAGCACCTTACACAAGAGGTCGCTTTTATCATTACAAAGGCTATAGACTAGCAACAAACTACAAGGGCTGACCTATTAGGAGTTCGGTGGACTCTTTTCGTAAAAATGGCTAAATTAATAAAAAATAGGACATAGCCTTGATCGCAGGAAATATCTTTGTATGGGTTTTAACGAGTACCTGGATCAAGGCTTTTCTCAACGAATCACAGAGTTCTTGAATGTAATTCTTTTGTATGCCTGCAATTGCAAGTGGGACTTTGGAATAAAAAAAATATAGAAAATAATTTCCATACATTTTTGATTGAATTTCATTTTCAGTAATATTAATGCATTTTTTCTGCCTTCATTGAATTCACCTTGAATTCAGTGATTGCTGTCAATTGATTGAATTCATTGAAGTCGGTGAACGAATTAACAAAACCGGGTGCTTTGCAAGGTATAAAATGGACACTGTCAACTTCGGAAGCATGGCTTAAAGTCTAGACTCTTTTCCCGCCAGTGAATTTTGCATTAACTGCAACGCAAATCACGTGTTTTTGTTTTTGTCATGGAAACAGCTACCTATATACTTTGATAGCTTCCGAAAGATTTTGGTAATCAGATATACAATTGACTCCAATGTTTGGGAAGATTGCCGCATTCTAACTTATGCACCCAAGGAAACAGATTTGAACTACGCCAACACTAGAAAAGTTACATATTAGACTAACAGCATCCTAGATCTGTGTTTTCTGAGGAAATTAGCTTTGTTCTTACTTGAGTTCAATGAATTTGCTTTGAAAGAATGTTATTTAAGTATTTCAGTTATTCATCGGCGTAGCATATTCAGGCAAACAATAAACAAAGACACTCCATCAGAAATGATTTAAATTGCTGTTTGTGATCAACCGCTCGTTATCTATATCTCCATTTCCCAAAAAATTAACAAACAAATATTTAACAGCACTGTCTGAACCCAAAAAATGTACGATAGCATTGTTCGATAAAATGTTGTCGATGACCTCAGAGTAGACATAAATAAATTAATCAAAACGACAAAATAAGATGAGATCAAAGATTAGAATAAAATTTCATGCATTTTTATTTCACTCACGTTACTTTTTGAAATTTTCCTCGAAAACAAAAACCACAAAAAAACACATAATTTATATAGTGCAATAAATAATACGTTAAAAACACGATTTAAAATTTATTTAAAAGTAGAAAATAAAATTTAATTTCAACTTGTTTCTCTTTTTTTTATGTATAAAATTGAAGCACTTAAGTATAAATTTTAATTCCTTTCTTTCGTCTTGCACTTGTTTAGCTCGTTTATTATTTTTTTGGTTTTTCCAAATTTAAACTTAGCCAATTTCAATTACAATAAATGTTTTAGCTAAATTTTTCAATTATTGCAAAATTGTTATTCTTGTTATTAATAATTCTTTTTTGCGAACCCGATCCAGTTAAGAATATAAACCCGAACGACTAAAAAAAAAATCCACTCATCAGTCAAGTCAGCGCACCTGACACAACATAAAACGTTACAAAAGAAATACTAAAAAAAAAAATACACAAAACAATAAAACAGCAAGCAAATGAAACAAAAACACCGATAGGAACGGGGAAAACTCGAAAACATGGAAAAATGTTTTTTTTTTATCTTTTATCTAACTCTCCCCATTCGATCCCCACCTTTTTGAAGAAAGAACAACAACAAGAAAAAGCTACAACCAGCTATGGTAGGTATGCAGAAAAAAAAAACATTGTCTCAGTGATTGTTGCACGAAAAAGCCTCGTCCACACGATACTATAGGTACCCACCGCTACCACTACGGCCAATATTATGAATGCTACTTGTACTAATACTAGTAGAAGTGGGTATTTTTTGCTTGTTCTTTTACTGGTATTTTTTTTTATAACTCTTTTCGACGGTATGGAGAGCTTTTTTAATGTTTCTTGTATGCTTTATTGTAAAAATTTGCTTGCAGCTGTATTGTAGGCTAGGTAGGACGGGTTGTAGGACGGGGTGGTACAGTGTCAGTGCCAGGCCGAGCAGGTGTAAGAAGTGTATCTATGTGCAAAGTGCACTATATGCTTGTTGTGAAGGCAAACGTAATACAATTAGAGTGGTTACAGTAGTTGAACTTTGGGTTCATGTGTAGGGCAGGTTACTCGCTATAGTCTATGCACACAAGACTGCACAGCACAACAGCTGCGGGATTCAGTTTTGTGCAAGTGGAAATTCTTCTCTCGAATGGAAGGTGATGATAAATGGTGGATTTTTAGTGATGCATTTGTCACGTATAGTTAGGGTGGTGTTACCTATGATGAAATTTAAGTGTTGTTTCGAAGCATTCCGAAGACGATGACAGACGTGATTTGTTATCGTTAGATAATGTTGTGGAAGAAAAAAAAGGCCGAGCATGTTTTTGACAGGGGGTTGAGGGGGGTGAGAGGAATTTGTCATGGAATTTTGTTTTTTTTTGACGAAAATTATGGGTGAATGAAGAAGGATTTTGTTTTTTTAACTCTGAAGTTTATGTTGCATTTAAATCGTAGGAATAATAAAAAAGACTTGTGACTGACACGAAAATCTCCTTTTTTCATTATTCAATTAGTTTTTAATGGTGCACAAGGATATCAAGTCTTAGGATGCACCAGCTTCTCGCCTTAACGCGTACCAGCTTTCCGGCACGATTCATGTTGGTTCTTATAACCAGTATTGTTCTACCTGGTGGTGGTCATAGTAAACATCCCGAACATCCTATTAGAATTTAAACCTATACGTCTGTCTAAAATAGATTTATTAAAAATTTAAAAAAAAAACAAGCGCATGAAATAAATAATTTATTTTTTATTGAAAACTATCAGTAAAATGCGAACATTGTACTGACTTCTTGATTTAATTTTAACTTGAATGCATCAAAAAAATATTTACTACTAACCACTAAACTGCACTGAAAAAAATAAATAACAAGCTCGAAAGCTTCAAAAATTAATCCACGTAGAGCTGCTAAAAGCTGGTTCAAACTTGTTAAAGCTGAAAGACGCATTCATTAATAGCTTTACTTTCTACCATCATGAACCGGCAGCTGGAATGCTGTCGTCGCGATAAGGCGACAAGCAAGAAGCTTATGCACTTAGGACGCACACTTAAATGCGAAAATACGACCGCCTCATTTACTAGAATTTAATGCAGCTGCGTAGGAGAAATATTGCGAAATATAAGAAAAATGTTTTAAAATAGAAAACTTAACCTCATAAGATATTGTTGGCCGGTCTTGCCCTACTTCAAAACTTCTTAATAATGCTGAATTTGAAGACACGCGGTTGTTCAAGTATATGTGATTCTTGTGATTTGTTGCTTAGAAATACTTTTGTCCGTGAGCTGATAGTACAATGATTACTTCAACAGACACAGAGGATATGTTTTGAAAGTCAAGTCAAAATAGTTGTGGTTATATATAAAAACGGACTCATTGGTTAAAACTACAAGCGAAACCTAAGACTACGCCTTCGAGACTTTATGCAGTCTGAACAGAAATCCAGAGAAATAGTATTTTTTAAAGCAACTAACTTTCAAAAAATTTGAAGTTGTTGGTCAAAACATTTCTTACTAAAAAAAAACTAAATCGTTTCATTCCATACCATTCGCAAAGTCCGTCCTTAATGTTGATATTTGTTTTAAGGAGCTGCAAAACCACAACAAAATTACATTCTATGTTGATAAATTGTATTTTGAAAGCCAAACCCGTTAAAACGTTGCGTTGGTTGCGACATCTATTGCAAAAAGGAAACATCCCAGTCTATTTCGGACACAAACCAATTTGCGAAATAAACCCAGATCCATACAATATTATTTACAAGAATGCATTTAATACCGTTGTGCTCGTTGATTTATTTGGTTTAATAATCTACAATTTCTTTGCTATATTTCGTATCCACCAATCGTTGCACACATCCTTTTTAGGCATGTAAAGTTACACAGATCCCCTAAATGGCATCTCCAACAGTTAATAGACTTTCAATCACCATTAAAATACAATGACACACACTACAACCGATTATAGGTCACTCTCAAACGTATAATTTTATGAAAAGAACACTTTGATAGTAAAAGTTTTCTCCAATCACTCGACATAGTTAGTATTCGATCTATTTGAAAAAGACTAGCGGGCTATAATTAATTAGCCACTTTCAATAAAAAAAATAATCACACTTCCATTCATAATCATGGAAAAATTACACATTCTGCACACTTTTCGCGGTGTATCAGTTAACACGATCACCAATAGATGTTAAACATATCGTCAAATCTAGCAACAAATCTCTAATCCATAAGAAATCGCATTTTATTTGCTCGCATATAGTAGATTGTAGTGAAAGGTGATCTGAGACAAGAGTATTTGTCAACAGAGGTGGAATTTTTTTGTACCCAAAGTACGCAAGTAATGTGATGTAATTACTTGTTGTGTATATCGAGTTTTAATAGATTTGCACTCACTTGGGTGCAGATTACATGAGAGATGATGGCTTAACTCTCACTACAGTAGCTGATAGGTGGTCATTTGTATTCATTAGTGAGTAAGCCAACCAGGTGGTGCTTGTTCATTAATATTGCAACTGGTTACAACTCAGTTTCAAGGTTTCCCTTTGCGGATGCTCATGCTTAGAGTGTGGTGCGGTGATGGGTTGATGTGATACATTGCAGTGTATCGGTGCTTACTGTGATGATATTTTCAATTGTGGGCTTAACGAAGTGGTAAAGGATAAAATGCTATTGGCGGAGGATTTGAAATGCAAATTGAATAATGTGTATCATGTTAGACATCATGACGTATAGATTGTAATGAATATGACACATTAAAATGCAGTTGCAAAATTCTAGAAATCTTTAAAGCGAGAAAATTCTCTTAGATATTATTTTATGACAGAAAAAGGTGTCACGAGAGTTATTCTAAAATCTCACAACTGATTTAAAATGGTATGGATAAAAACTAACTACGTAAACATCGCAATGATTGAGTTCTCTCTGACATATTTGTTTATGTTAGAAAAGGGTGACATGATATATTTTGAAAGAAACATTCATTTAGAATTTTGGGAACGAAAAATGATCCCCGTCATGAATTAATGAGAATTTGAGATTTAACTTCTGTTACACTTTCATAACTATGTCTTCTAGTATAGGTCATGATAGCGATACAAAAGTTAATAGTCTCAAGAAATAAAAGCCAATTTTGTAAAATAGGAATAATGGCACCTATTTATGATTTAAGAGACATTTCTTTTGAGAGACTAGGTAATGAGAGAATTCTCTCATACAATATTTTATGACAGATTTGTTTCAATACCCAATTTGCAGTTTATTCTTTAATATTATAGTGATTCAAAATTGTAACTTGAAGCTGATTGGTACTTCATGTTGTTGTTGCAGAGCGGTTAAGTTAGCAACCTTCTAATCTCAATTAAAATAGCAAAGCAGCAGTTTAAAACATCATAGTACACGTGAAAATACCTTTATTCCCAATCACTGCTTGCCTAAGACAGTCAAATATTTACTTTAATACCACCAGCAACATGTTGCTAGAATTGTTGAATACTAATACCTAACATCTTTCCTAAATCCTTCACTTTTTACTACAACTTATGAAAAAATGCGACCTCATTCTTTCTCGAAAAGATTCTTCAACCAACTCACATCTGTACACTTCTGAGTATTTTAATTAAAGTGCTTGCAAGCAATCAGTAACGAACGGAAATGCCATCTTACCGAGAAAAATTACTATAAAACAACCCCAAAAATAAAAAAGTATGCAGAAATTCCCTTCAATGGCGTTCTGATGAGATTCACTTCTGTCATCTGAATAAAAGAACTCAACTTTTTACCCCAGTGACATAAAAACAAAATAACAAGACACAAGTCCCCCCCAAGAAAAGACTGGAGTTTCTCCCCAGTGACAACCTTCACCGCCTTCTATACTATTTTATTAAATAAAAACTCATTCATCTTCATCCTGGTTGTAACATTTCCAGAAAATTATCCTTCAGGCATTATCCATTCTGCTAGAACACACCAACCGAGCAAACCATTAAAAAAAAACAACCCACCTGTGATTTTGGGGGTTTTTAACCGCGCAACGGAAGTTTCTTTGTATCCAAGTGTTTCTTTCTTTTCAGACTTTTGAATTTTTATAACTTTGTTTTGTCATAGAACAACAAGGGGTGGCAATTATGATCAGCGTACAAACAAATTGAAAACCCAATGAAGCATTAAAAATGTTCGCTGAATTATGACACACAGAAAAAAAAAAACCTTCCCCTTTAATGGTATGAAAGAAGGGGGATGATGTTTCTGGATATTGTTTTTTTTTCTTATTTGATACAAGTTAGAAACGGTAACAAGAACAATGAAAATGTTAAATTAAGACCAAGCATCCAGAAGGAGAGCAATTTATTAGATTGACTTGATTTAAGCAAATGTTGAGGGATGAATAATTTTGATTTGTTAAGTAAGCAAACTTTTACATTTACATATATGGGTTGTTGATGAACGCGGATTCCGCAAAAAAAATATTAATAATATCAAAAAAGGGGTGGAAAGTATGGCGCAAACAAACGCCCCTTATTCACACGTGTACGGATATCCATAATAACTTAAAATGCTGGAAAAAATAAATTAAGGGAGTTGTATCATAAAACCCACCCCCTTATCAGACATACATAACATACATATGTCATGAACATTGACGCGAAGCAATAGTAGTTATTGAAGAAAGTCCAACTTACTGTGCTGCGAAGCCCTAAAATTTATAACAAAAACTCACCGGAATGAAAGAAGAATTTAACTTTCCCACACAGTAAGGGTAGAATTTATGAGTAAGAAAAAAATAATTAAGGTTTCTAGGGTGGAAAGATTGGAAGCATTTTTGCGGAATTATCTTGACATGTGTGTCGAAAACCTTAATACGTATTAGTCTTAGTTGGGAGAATGTTAAAATAGCTCTTTGGTTGGAATGAATGAACAATCACCGTGTGACAACGTGTGACATTTTTAAAGATCTGTTGGGCTAGTTTTAGCTCGATGGAATGGAGGAGAGTAGCCCACGAAATGGGATAAGGCTAAAATGTTGTTTTTATAGGGCGTATCCTAACCTACACATATCCAAAATAGTTTTAAAAATCCACAATCATAAGCCTAACAAATTCTGACATAGCTACATCTTTGGATCTTATTTTAGGTAGAAATTTAAGCAGAGTTAAGCAGGCAAATATTAAATAAAGCGATTTATCCTGATGATCTCAGCAAAGTTCAGCGATTACATTGTTTGTGTATAAGCGAAACACTGGACGTTTTGTTTTATTTGACACTCCTAGACAATTTTAGCATTCAATTGGCTGTCAGTGCGGCTGTTCGATTTAAAGCTAGTTAGCCAGGATACAAAATAAAATAAAATACAATATTGACTTGGAATCATACTGGAAGGAATGTGCTGTAGAACAAATCGAACCATTTCTACACCGACCCAAAGAAATTCAAAGGCTCACTGGTGGCAGTCTAAATTCAAATCCCATTTCTACTTCCAAACCAATGTAGCGTGTTCAAGCAAAATAAACAGCAGCTTAAGAACTCTTTTAATGGAATGGGTTTAAGGTATGTGATGGCGGAGCAGTTTGTATTTAGCTTTGTTGGGTGCCTGAGTATAGGGAAATTCCATTAAGCTGTTCCATGACCTTTTACTTGTAACCAAGCTGTTGCCTATTCTATACTTTTTCATGCGTCTGACAAGGACTTGGCCCAAGTAGAACGGGTAAGAATTATATATTTGCAATCAGGGAGCTCATCTCAATGCTGAAGAACTAAGGTATGAGGTTTTACCAATGAAAATGTATCACTTTGGTGCCAGCTGATTGGGGGCCTCAAACCCATATAATAACGTAGGACAAACCATAACTGTCAAATTCAACGTCAACACAATGGAAATATGTTTTCAACCGATTTAAGGTGGTTTTAGCTATAATTTCAAATCACAATAACTAATGCGTCTTCTTGACCTAGCCAGCGCATGGACACAAATGCTTCAGGCCGGGGTAACTGTATTGGTTCGCCGGAAGATCAGTTCGGTAGAGTAAGGTCTTTTATAATTTTCTGATATGATTTTCTTAAAATTCGGGCTTCAAAACGGTTTTGGATGGAAAGGATTGTCCAATTGAAGACCAATAAACTGTTAGCAGCATCCACTGGGGTACTTTAAATACATCGGTTATTATTTTCCATTGTATACTTATAGGCGGTGTTATAGGCAGTGAATAATTTTCCATCCATAGAATATAAGACTTATGGAAAGGCATTCTCGCATAGATATGGTTAACAAAACAGAATGGGTAATTTTTCGTCAAAAAAAAAATTATGTTTGTCGAATTTAAAAATATTTCGCCTATAGACTTGCATTTTTTTTTACCAAAAACAAGAGAATAATTTTTCAAACAAAATTTTCACATTTTTCAATAAAGAAAAATATTCATAATAGTTCCATAGTGCAAAAAGAACATAACGAGACACTGGCCAGATAATCAAAATAATCCCTTCTGTAGCTCAAAACATTTACAGCAGTTTTTATTATTCGGCTTAAACGAATATAAGTTAAATTTAAGAAAATCGTTTTCTGAAAAAAATTTACCTTTAAAAAACGGTATAGAGATATTGGCGGTTATATAAATTACCGAAATTTTATCAAAAACCTGAATATGCAGTATTCTCGAGCCCGCTCTAGGTATCCAAAGTACAAAAACAGACCAAAATCCTTGAAACTATTTTTAAGTGAATAAAAAAAAAATGGATGACATTCCAGCATTATGACAGTAAATCAATCCTCTTTAATATGTTTGTGAACTTTCGAAAGTGGAAAAAGTAAGGCTTTACAAATCAGATTTAAGCCTTTGCCTAGTAACCAAACACGAAGAAAATTTATATAACTTTCTTCTTGAAATTGAAAACAGAAATGAATAGAGTTAAATAAAGTACAATAACAACTCTTCCTGAATTTCCAGAACACTATGTGTCTGTCTGTATTTACAGTTGACATGGGCGACTGTAAACATCCCACAATATAGCAAACAATTTTGGGATAAGAGTATTTGAGGCTAAAAATAGAAAATCAACAAATAAATTGAGTGTGAATTTGCCTAGCGTGGGCTTCTATATCGAAAACAGGATCAGGAATCCATGCAAGTTCTAAATACATATTTCACCCGAAGATACTCAAAATAAAAACTCAAGTTCATTCATCTTCCACTACCTTACTTAGGGATTTATATGCAAAATTATTAAACTGGTCTGGACTGGAATAATGCTGCAATTAGTATTTCTGTGACAAGCATAATTTTGATTTAAATATCAAAGTTTTGGTTTAATTAATATTTCAAACAAAAGCATCAAGATTAGGAATTGTTTTCGACTACCTTTGGTGTTTTCTTCATTATTTTTACTAAAAGACTTTCTACAGAAAGTGCAAGAATTGAAATTAACAATTTCGTTTTCGAATTGCTTTTGTTCATTTGGATTATAATTCCGAAATAGGGTTGCATTATGTAGAGAGTTAATATTGGGAGTGACAGAAGTATAATTTGATAATTTTCAAAGCTCTCATGATAATTATATGTAACAAAATTATGGAATTTTCAAAGTGAATGCCTTTATAATGTCTGGCGTATCACACCTGTATATGAGCAATCGACCTCCCTGACTTCTTCTAAAGTATCTATATTTTCGTTTTCATATTTTAATGTACGTAAAATGTTGGTATCTTTCTGAACAGAAAGGCAGTTTGGATGACCGTCTGATCGCACCCTTAGTCCCTCTTTCCGTCTTCCTAATCATTGTAGTGTTTATGAAGCAGAATTCATGGCGATTAAGGAAGTCTTGTCCTGGCTAAGAATAACGTGCTATCCGTAAAGGACATTCGAATCTTCTCAGGCTGCCATCAAGTGTCTGGAATCAGTATCTATTAACACTTTAGTAGCTTTAATCACCGTTAATAGATCACACATTGTGCCACAATTGGTATCATCACTGGACACTGTCTGATAGGCAGACATGAAACGAGGCTTGGCGCTTATTCAAATGGCTTTTCTATGAGCTGCATGGATTAGGAGGAGGAAAAGACAATTCTCCACCTTCTTTGCGCACGACCTGCTAAATGATCTCAACGATCTAAGCATAACCCACCCAAGAATGTCTCTCACGCTTCTTGAGCAGCTCAAAATGGTTCACAAACCAGATCCACGTGGTATCACAATGACAATGGACCTTATATTGTCATTTTCAAAAACGACGGTTTTCGGCGGTATGCTGGTGTTGGAAACAGACTAAGAATATGTTTGAATTCTCACAAGACGTTAGTCAAACCAAAGTACATAAATAAGGTGTCCGAACTGGAAGTGCAAACTATTTTAAATCTTGTTCAAATCTTCATAAGACCACATAAACGCCATGATTTTAGGCACAATACTTTGTAAGAGTTATTTTCTAGTTACAGGGACGTTTCTCTGTTTGTTTTTTTAAACTTCATGTGTTGAGTATAACTCTCAAGACTAACGAGTCCACTAAATGCATCATCAACTTCTAAAAAGAACATAATTCCTTAGGTCATGAAACGAAATTGAATAACTAACGAGAATTTTGAACTTGTTAATTGTTTACAAGAAGAAGACAAAAAAAACTAACTGAATAAGTATAAACATCCAACAAGTGCAGCGAAGTAAAAATAAAATTGATAGCATCTCAGCAAGGTGTCTTCAAACACGTATTCACGGTCGATACCTGTGAATTGAATCAACAAAGCGTATCGTTACTAATGATTCGTCTTCTTTGGGATGACCATTTTAAATATTTTTTTTTTTGAAAGAGAGAAGAAGGAGGATTTTTAAGAAGTTCACATGCAACAAAAGGCAACGATTCAGAACCGAAAGTCTGGAGGAGTATTTTTTTTTGTTCTTGTTTTAGATTGGGGATAAACGCCCCCTTTATTTGTACTATATGACTTTACACTGATTCTACCATGAGTGAGGATGTAGAAAGCACTAACGGCGTATTAGAAAATTTAACAAATAAATTGTAGAAAATGCTTGTCTTCCACTCGTATAAAAATAATATGATTCGCACATAATGTTATGAGAAACAAGATTTTTTAGTCCATAAACGAGACTTTAATGCTAAATATTTACAATTTGCGAAGTCGTAATTTTGACAGCTTTAGTATTGCCAATCTTCTTCAATTCTGTCGTATCTTAGATTGCGCAATAACTTTAAGGTATATAAGAACAGCAAACGCTTAATTTAAAGTCATTTATATAATATTCAAAGGATGCTTTAAAATATTATAAAAGTGCTTGCACCCTTGAGGAAGCTTAAACGAATTTATTTCTTAGTTAAATCCCAAAATTTGGAATCATAACTATTTTTTGATTAACATTATTAGTATCCACCCCCTGTTTTTTTGCAAACAAATCCTCATCTTTTTTAATTAAAACAATAATAAATAATTATTAAACAAAGTTAGAAAAAAAAGAAAAATTAAATCATACCTTGTACCAATAATAAATCCAGAAATGCAAATAATCATTTTAAATTTCGTTCAAATGTAATCCAATCGATACAATAAAATTGTATAAATCTATTTTTTTTTTTGAGTGTTGGTGTTTTTCAAAATAGAAAATAATTTTTAAAAATATTTTCCATAGTGCGAGTGTTTTCGTGTAATTACAAAGTGTATTAAAAAAAAAACAAAACAAATATTTATGTAACTGATGATTATTCAAACACAAATAATGAGCAAGCAAAACTAATCAGATATGAGAAAAATAAACATAAAATCAACTACAAAGGATGAGAATGATTTATATGCGTACACACGAAGAACAAAAACGTAATATCACTAGCAGCACATAACAACATTTGCGATTTGATTTGTATACACAAAAATTACTTCATAAACATTGGAAATAGCAGCATTTCGTAGTTGTTGTTGTTTATAGAAATTGTATGCGTTTCACTTATTCAAATTTAATTAAACTCAATCACTTAATATCAACTATATTGTACAAGACGATAAGCATTGTCAAAACTATCTATTTCACTAGCAACATGTTGCTAAGACACAATTACATATATTTTTTTCACAATCAAATTCTCAGTTTATTTGAGGGATTTTCGACGACAGGTAGAACGAACGAACGGACGATAGAATGGAAATTCAAAGCATACACTACCAACCGTATCGAGTGCTTCTTTAGAACTGTTCGCGACAGTACAGAGGTTTGATGGGCATAACCTGAAACTAAAGTGCACACCAGAAAAGAACCGAACCAAACAATATGTGTAGGTAGGTTTATATATATATACAAAAGAGACAACAACAACAACAATCCCAATCCCAATCCACCCCAAAAATGATAATACACGAAAAATGAAGGAAGAAGTGAGAATCTACAAAACTGACGGAGCTAAAGGGAGTCGTATTTGTGTTGTTTTTGTTCTGCTTCTGTGTGCGTTTGTAGATGTGAAAGGATAGCGTCGAAGGATATAAACATTTGTTGGGGGGTTCGTTCGGTTCGTTGTGCCATCGTATTTAGTTTTGTCAGGGGGGCTTGATGTTATGCTATGATGTTGCCAGGGCAAAGTGGTTTTAGATGTTTACGAGGCGACGGTTGCTAGGATAATCTTAATTAAATTCGTGAGTGGGAGTACGGTACGTACTTTGTGAATGCTGTAATTCCATTCCATTCCAGGACATTGCGTATCATTAATGGAGTTGGAAATTTTCATTGTCTAGTGATGAAAATAGGTACGTCGGTACCTATTCTTAGGGCAGACAAATATGATAGGCAATCTTTGACAAGAGGAATAGTCAGTCGGAGGGCTTCTCTGCCAAAGTGAAAGGGACTGGGTTTGAGAGGATTCCTTGTACCTTGTTGTTTTGTACACTTTTTTTGGGGGCGTTTTTGAGCAGAATGTTGGTTTTTTTTTCTGTTAACTCAAATGTGCTTCGAAATTTAGTTTGTGATGTTTTCGTCATTCCTTAAAAAAAATGTCGCACAAAAATATTTATGTAGAAAATTTCCTTTTAAAGAACTGCATCAATTTGTGGGCATTTTAGAACCAGATGTTTCGTTTTGCAACAATTTACTTAGGGAAATTTCCCTTTTTCACAGGGAAATGTTTATTTAGAAAATTGACTGAGAAACAAAGATTTTCTGTTGAACGCGTTTTGGATCATACTCAAACATTTTTGGATCAATTTGCAGACAAATGAGAATAAAATAATTAAAGCAATATCATACCTGCAATACCTAAACTGTTTGACACTTTAAAGGGACTTTGTTTTTTTGAAAAACAAAACAATTGTGAACTTGAATTTTTTGTGAAGCCTATGAAGGTTGTTGGAATATAAACAAAGACTATGAACCATATCCAATTTTAATGAACATGACTAAGTTTTTAAGACATTCACCAAAAAGAACCGTCAAGTTCTGGTGTCTTTATAGGAAAACGAAAAGGATAACCGTTAAGATAAAATTTAAAAATTGTAATGATAAAATGATTTTAAAATGTTCGTGCATCTTATGACTCCAAAAAACTGTACGTATGTGTGAAATTGTACAGTATCTTTATATGTTGATGAGTTCTTCACACTTCAATCAAAGACTTAGGTATTCGGTGAACTCAACTTACGTGTGAGCTTATCTGGGGCACAATATTTGACTTGACACACGTACGATTCATAGATTAATTTTTTTCTTAACATACACAGTGGAGTGTAAACATCTAGGGAGGTTTTACACCCAATTTATCGCCAACATTCCAACATTAGAGTCTTAGAACATAAGAATAACTGAAATAAAAAAACTGTGTCATATTCCATGCAGTCCAAATTGAGTTTTGAAAATCAATCATTTTACAAGTGAATTGCTTTTATGTTGATCTGGCAACTTGTTTGTCTCTGAAAGGATTATTATGCTTAAAATCGTTTTGCTGAAAATATAAAAGCACTTGAGTTCCTATGAGATAGTTAGAAGTAGTTTAGTAAATGGAAAGTGTAGAGAGTAAAGGAAAAAATATATTCAAAGACAGTCGACCAAGAAAATTCTCGTTTTATAGATTTAAGTGAATTTAGAGGTCCACCATTTTGTATTAAAAATTTTGCTTACTTGTGACGGGAGAAGGGAAGCTACGTGATTTTTGAAGCGGGGAAAATGAATCTTAAACTTGATGTTTGATGGATTCTTCTTTATTTTCAAGACATGTATGTTTGGAGGTCTGCGACTTTGGTAGAGTTTAATGAAGTCTTAACACTTGCATTTTTCTTTAGCAAATAACAAAAATGTTTGCTTGCTAAAGAAGATTACATATCTTAATTCTGTGTCGATAAGAAATAATAGTTTGCGTCGACTTAAGTCTAAATTGAGCCACTCGATTCTTCTGTATTCCTTTCAAATGAATTTTTTTTAAAATTGCGATATCACAAGTGGTTTAAGAGTTTTTGACGCGATAAGCCACAACACAAATCTAAAACTTAAAATGTGTTCCCTGAAAAATAACCCAAGTGACTCAAGGGGTTATTGTTTATCGCCACTGAATTAGTTCTCAAATTATTTCCCTCCGAATGAATTCTATAATTTACAAATGTGTTATTAAAGGTTGCTTAGAGTATAACATGGATTCGGAATGCTTTATATATCGTCATAAGAACCTTCACAAACAAAAGAAATGCTTTAAAACTTGATTAAAAGTCGCAAGCCAATGACCGGTTTAGGAACTCTTAGATTTTACAAATCTAGAAGTTACATACAGTTTAATACCGAATTCGAACAGCAATTTTATTTTTGAGAAGCTTTTCATGACAGTTTTACTTTTGGATGTTTGTCAGACTTACGCAAGAGGTGGGCAGTGAATAAAAAGTTCGGATTTATACGCAGCTTTATTCAGACCAATTCAATTTACATTCTGCAAGATAACGTTATGATCAGACGGTACATTAAGAAAGCTAGATATTAATAACCGTCCCGCAAGTGTACATGCGAGTATCCATAGTAGTTAGCCGGTTCTAAGTTAAGCGTACAAAACAACCAAAATGGCATGCATAGGCACCACAGGCGCTATAAGCTTTGTACCCTTTGCACCGCTAAACCTTCACATAAAAAACATCATAATAAATATCGCGGTCAGGCCTAAAAAAGTCTACGTGGCCTTCTGAGAGAACCTACAGCCATACCAATAATCTCTCTCCAAGTAATGTAGGCGGATTAGCATCGAGTAAAAGGAAGTTTAAGACTATTTAGAGACTTAAACTGCATTCGTCAGTAAAATTTTCTGTGAAGTTTCACGGAGTTTAGTCTAAGGGTTTTCGACTTTATTTTTTTTTTTAATTTTACCATCGGTCATTATTTAATGGACGTGCTAAATGAAATGAAGTTGACCTCGTTTTTAAATGGAGCCTGTGACTTTTCAGCTTACATTTCTATAAAATTGGATCCTAAAGGGAAAATATACATCGATTATATGTATTGACCATTTACTATATATTTCCGTTAAAATATTATAAAAGGATTCTACCTCCTAGGGAGCTAATGCAGCTTTAACACAATCAACCGAGATGGAAGAGGTCTTGTCTTCTTTACAAATCAATGTTTTCATCGGGAATCTAAAAAAGGGTTATATTTCAGGTCTATTTATGTAACAGAGCATATGACCTAATATTCGGCTGGAGGTATACTTGAAGACCTATGTTGAACTTTCCTTAGGACGAATCTGAACGAAAGGAGTATTAAGAATCGCTCACATTAAAGTGAAGGGACAAAGAATAAGAGAATCCAGCTGAAAAATAGTATAATTTTTCCTTCTTTTTAAAGAGATCTCAACTGCAAGAGTTGTTCCTCGACATATATAATAGTCGCAAAGACTATGAAATTTATAACCCCACTCCGATTCTGAATTCCTAATTGAATGGGACAGATTAGTAAAACGAAAAACCCCTCATTTGGGGTTATGGGTAAACTTGGAAGGGTACTCTAATCAACTTAAAGAGAGCTGCTGAAGGCATTTACAAGAACTCAATAGGTAAGCTGTTTTATGCTGTTCTCCATCCGATGGTTCCCTCATAAGAAAGGATTAATAAGAGCTATATCCACCATTGCAATGAACAACTTGTCGTAAAACTTCCAATTGGATACTTTTCTCTACTTGAATGATCCCCTCCATCCGCCGGTGGGTTGTATTACTCGGAAGGGTCCGTCGGTGAAAATGTTTTTTTTGGAAAAAGCAATCGAACCCTTGGACTACTAACTGATGCCCAATTCCAGGAATTGCTTCAGTCCTTTTGAAAGCATTCACTTGACAAGGAGTGAAGGTATCAACTTCCTGCCAACGCGATTAAATTTAACTACTTCCTAGGCACCTACTTCACCACTCCACCATTATGGCATTAAACTATTACCAACTAGCCACCCACCCAACGACCTCCTCCCCTACTTACTTTCTCATAGAAACCCTTTTTTTTACCCTCCTAGCTTACCCGCAGACGATAAAATTATATGTATCCTTAAGGTTCCACGCAAACAGTTCCTCCTAGTGTCCTTTCTCTGTAAATGCAAGGATAAGGCGATTATCCGCTGACACACAATAGCATAGATCACACACAGTCGTAAATTCCTTCTTGTTGTGAATTATTGTAACCCTCATCGGGAATAGGGTGTTTAGAAATAGAAAATTCTATAGCAAGCAGGATATTAGATGAAAATAATCCTCCCAACATGATAAATGACTTTAGACCCTTATATTTGCGTTTTCACTGTGCGTGTGTGAGGTGACATTATTACGCATTTAATCTGAAAATAGAATCTTTTTTCCAGGAACTTATCGTGCTCATCTCTTCTGGACCAAGGTAATGGACGTACTACTTTACACACCGTTACAAAAACAAGAACAAAAACAAAAAGTAGAAGAACAATTTTCCTTTTAAATATAGCTTTTGTTTGACGCACTCTGTTTGCGTTAGTACCTACACATTCCTTTAATTATTTTTCCTCCACTCGACGACTCTCACCTGAGTGCTAACTGTGAGGTTATTTTTATTTAGCCATGCGATAAGGACTACCATCCAAGCGTCCATTTCGCAATTTCTAAAGAAAAACACGCTGTATATACGAATATCCTTACTTAGCATCATGTGAAATGTGAGGTACTAGTGCAATGTTGATGGTATATAAATGGTGTGTGGGATGAGGTGGACCATCAGGAGCAGTATATTCGCAACAATTAACATCTGGCTTGGTGCAGGCGAGCTGCTAGAGCTGGAGCTGAAGTTTAAGATGCGAAACATATACTCTTTTCGATGTGGGCGAGTTCATTTGCACTTTTCGCTTTGGTGGTGCGGTTGGATGGATTTTAGTTCAACCACCAGAGGTGAACTTTTGTTGGTTCGGAGGAGTTTTGTTCGTTTTATATCCTTTTTTCGCATCCCCCCAATATTTATGCAGTAGGAAATAGGTAGAGCGTGCAGATGAATTATACGAGTAAAAGTGCGGCAAAGTGGAGGAGGGAAAAAAACATAATAAACAGCAACCAAACAATGTGAATGGTGGGAAAAGGGATTTTTTTAAAAGGAGAGTGTTACCAGATGGAAATAGATATATTTGATATTGTGAATTTTAGGTCATGTGATTGTAGTTCATTGGGGATTGGATTTCAAAAGTTATCAGTAATAGATAAAAGCCTAAATTTTCAAGTCATTCTGACTAAAAGTTTCGGAGATACAGCCTTGGGAAGGTGCGCACTCAATTGAATCACGAGGTTTATTTAAGATTATCCAAATTTTAAACGCGTTTTTCTCGAAATTGTGTTTCCAAAGTTGGTTGTCAACAGTTTTCGAAAACCACTCAACCGATCTTGATGAAATTTTACACAGCTCTTCGATATACTGTGTCACGAGGACTTGGACGACGGTTTTTTTTTAATCACAACTATTTAAAAAAAATGTTGAGCAAATTTGACCAAAATTAGCATTTTTTTTTTTTAAAAAAGGTCCGCCAAAAATCCAATTTTCACTTTTTTTCCCTTCGTCCAAATTCTAGTTTATGGTCTTAACTAAAATACGATTTTTTTCATTTCTGATAATCCTGTCACGAGTTCTACTGTCAACACGGACGCACCTTTTTTCCGAGGCATCACCGGAAATGACGTCACAATGACGGAGTTTTGAATATTTTCCTTTAAAAATTTCAAAAATTCGTTTTCAAATGTATATCTTTAAGACAGTAAGATAGTTTGAATTGGAAATATAAACTCATGTAACCCCTTAAGTGATAAAACACATTTTTGACTTAACCGCCTTCGTCAACAAACAGAATATGCGTTATTGCTTGATGTTTCTTCGATCAATTGCATGGACTAGACATTAATGTTATGTGGTTTCAACAAGACGGTGCCACAAGCCACACAGCGGGTGTAACAATCACTTATTGAAAACTCAATTCGATGAACATATGCTATATTGAGAAATGGTCCTTTCGATTGGCAGCCTAAAACGTGTGATTCAACACCTCTTGATTTTCTTTGATGGGGCTACGTTAAATCATTCCTCTGTGCCAAAAAGCCGGCGTCGTTAGAGGAGCTCAGAGACAACCTTCGAGATAGCGGCCGTTTTCTATGATGTTGCGAAGCCATCCAAAATTGGCCCGTGATAAGAACGACTTCAAACCAATAATTAAATTTCCGAGATACTCGTATCGGAAATGGTTTGCGTCTTATTTAAAAAATAAGTTGTCAAGTCCTTTTTGGAAAACCCGATAAACCCAAAATAAACCCAAAATAAAATTTAAGTTAATTTGAAGCTTGAAGTTGCAAAATTAAATTCATTATAGTTAAAGGGACAACTTCTTGTTCTTTATCTTTTCCATTGAAAAATGACGTAAAATCAAGATTATTAGTTTAATATGTGGAAGAACTTGAACTGCGTGGTCTTTTTTTCTTTTTTTTAACAATTTGGTTACGATCAAGCCTGGGTCAATCCTAAAGACACGCATCATTTAAGTTGCTGCTTTTGTAACTTTAACAAGCATCGTCTTCTCATCAGGTTCAGGGCAGTAACGAATTAAAATCATATACTGGGATAATATGAAAAGTAAAATTTTGTTAAGACCGTCTACTGTCCTTTTAAAACGAGAGTTGTAACAAAAACGTACTATCCCAAAACATAGGAAAATCCAAATCTGGGTTTCAACTAAAATAGGAATGCTATGAAGTAGGATTTTTGTTTAAAATATTTTCGATTTTGATAAATATGCAACTCCTCTAGTTGCTTAGCTTCAGAACAATTAGATATAGGTACGAAAATCGCTTAGTAAATTTTGCAGACCTAATTTAATAGTCCAGAAAATGTTAAGAACGTTTCACTTAATGTTTGATTTCATAATTCCAAGAACAAGTTTTGTTCTCCTAAGTTAGGATAGAAAAAACTTAAAACTTGGGACTAAAATATGTTAAGAACCACTGTACTGGACTGGTTCGCCGCTCCATTGAATGCATTACCGGGTATCATTTTTCAAGTTTGTATGACTTGGTCCACATGGACTTCCTGTTTTTTCCAATATATCTCTTTATTCTTTACCATTTTTTTTAATTTGTTTTCCTTTGTAAGGTTACTCACTGAATTTCAGAAGGAGTTTTAGATGTACATACCTGAAAAGAAATAAATAAAAAATAAGTTAGTATTAATAATAAGTTATGATTTAATAATAATTTATAAAGATTTAGGCAACGTAAAAAAGTGGCTCCTAGGTTAAATGAAACATTTCTATATTTCATAGTGACCTTTGGGTTTAAAAACAAGTTGTCCTTGTAGCTTTATTGTGAGTTGTGAAAGAAGTCCATGTTGAAGAAAAAGTAAGACTTGTGTTTAATTTAGATTTGTTGATGTTACAGGCCGCTGGCCAAGTGCGTGTTAAACAATAGAAAGTAGGTCGCTCCTGAATTTTCATTTACTTGATCAACAACCTCTTGCTGTATTAAATCAGACAAGAAATCACAAGAAGTCCTGGCACTGGTAGTCTGAGCGAATTTAAAAATATTAAATTGAAAGAACATTCATGTCTATACCCTGCAGGTATTCACTAAATAAATTCGCTCCCTTTAAACTGTTTCAACTCTTCTAAGCCAACATAGCCATTGACATTTAAAAGACATCCTTCAATTGAACGAGAGAAAGAAATACAAATTCCATCCACCTCTAAGTATCCATTGACAACATCAGAATTACAAACCATTTTTGATATAAACCCACGTTCCTCAATCATTAGTCTCATGTTTACCTTTAATTTTAAAGTGCTTATCAACAACAACAACAGAAAAATTATTCTTTAATCTACACAAAAGGTTATTGCCCGGCAACATGTTGCTAACCAACAACCATCGCAGCACACCCCCACCAGTATACACTTTGTTGTTGAAGGCATTATAACTTTATGGTACCCACACTCACCAATCTATACAACAAATCCTTCTATAAGCGTTGGCAACTACTATATAGTTTTTTTTTCTTTCTATTTTTATCGCATATCAAAATGCAGCCATCAAGTGGCAGCAAATATTTACTCTCCTTCAGTTCATACAAAGTATTTGTATACAAAAAAAAAACGTACAAACGCAGAGCCAAAGGAGTATTATACACCGGCAATATGGCATAGTGTACTGCAGAGCAATAAACTTTTATCAACTCTGAAATAATCGTACATGAAGGTGGTGCGCTATGCAAAACTGGCACTATCGTCCCACTTCCTTCGTCTATCCACTGACAGCTCTCTGACACTATACCGAGAAGGAGCGCGAGTGTCATAGACCCTAGCTTCTAGCTTATACGTTTGTAATGTACGGTACAACCAAACACACACTTGTGCCGTACATTATGTCAATTTGATTCCATTTATAGTTTCGTTTTTTTTTTTAAATTTATGAACTTCACAGAGGGCCGAGGGATTGTGGCGGAGGGGGGGAGAGTTGAGTGCATTAACTTCGGCAACATAGTTCTTGGTTGTAGGTGAAGCTACTGTCAGTCAGGCGTCAAGCCAGACGTCACGTCGCACATCTGCATCATGTTGGAGCAAACGCAGTGTTATGTGATGTACTCGTACATCCGTACAGCTAGCTTCGCATCTGCCTCGAGCATTGATCATTGTCTATGCTTGTCCAAGTGAAATGTTTATATCGTCTGTTTTGAAAAGAATCAAAACTAACATGAACTCGATGGATTGTGACGGTGATAAATAAGATGTTTGTGGTGCTGATAGCTTGGGGTGTGGTTTAGAAGAAGATGAACTAATCATCCAGAATGAAAATGTGGTTCTAGGGAACTTTTGAAGGTAGTTCAAGCAGAAGGTATGTTCGAAAGAGACTGTGCGATTTGGAATTTTGTGGATAGATAAAGTCCAAAATATTTGAATGCAATTTTATTCAAAAGGAAGCTAGACCTTTGCAGAACAATGTTATGCCTTCTATATTTCTTGAGAGAAATTGATAAAACAGATATTCGTACTGACCAGCAAACTGCGTCCTCTGTCTTCAAAGTGGAAACCAGCGACAATATCAAATAAAATAAGTTTAATTCACAGTTTGTAAGCGTACTTTAAAAATACCTAGGATGGATGTAGAATGAAAATGTCCTTGAGCAGCGACGGCAGGGACACAACAGGTACTTGTTTAACAATAGAAGAAGGCTTCAATGAAGGCCCCTGGTAAGTCAGTATAGATTAATAAATAACTTCAGAGAAAATTAAAGTCGAAAGTGAGTTACACCAGGGTTCTATACTCGCACCACTAACGTTTTAAGAAGCCAACAGTATTTGTTAAAGCCTTTAGTTGGTCTGGTACCATCTGGTACCATTTTATGTGTGAACTGTTAAAAGCAGTAGAGTCCTTTAACCTAATCGTTACTAAAATCGACTCAAGCCAACATGCTGCTTTTCAAAGGATCGAATATTTTTCTCTGAGCATCTATCTGCCTTAAAGCAGAAATCCAATTGACTCTACAATATGGTTTTGGTGGAAAGAAAGCGGATACTGAAACAGCTCTTGCTGGCTGCGGATGAACCATTCGTTGCCTGCAATTTCATGTGACCCATCCCAGATTAACTTAGTTGAGTCTGGTCAGAGATTGTAGCACATCGTTGCAGTTTTTTACTATCATTGAGTCCATTGTGAAGGACGGGAATGCTTGTAGAGCCGCTTGACTATCTGAGGTTAATTCTAGCGAAAACCTCAATGGCATGCACTTCAGCTTGGAACACAGTGGGACACATTCGCATTGGTATTGAAACATTGTTGTTGGGTCCAAAGACGCCAGCGCCAACCGTTGTCGGGACACCATTGATCCAGTTTTCACTGCGAAACATTAAATTTCTTGCCTTTGCTCGGACCATGTCCCAGGTTCTAGGTGCTGATGTGCTGTGTGCTGAACATTTAACCTTCTTATAACTAAAGTGCCTTCTCGGGTTTCTTGAAAAAGTCGGAAAATAAAGTACAGTTTTGGTAGACACGTTTTTGCAAGAATCATGATTGCTTTATACTGAACCAAAACTGTCGAAAGGCTACGTATGAAAACATCCGTAGCACTGCGAAGACATGGCAATAGCCACCTTTCGCTCACTTTCCGTCTCTGGCGAATGATCTATCACATCCGCATCTTTATACAGAATGTTGGCACCCTGTTTATTTTTGTTGTATAGAGAACGACAGACAGTCTTACTTCCGTGTAAGTATGTAATTCCACTTAAGAAAATTACTCCAACGAAGGTCACTTTTCCTTAATTTATGACATTTGACACAGCTTTAGTTTGCTTATGTAAAATTCTTCCTTTAGACTCTGAGTTGAAAGACGAAGTAATGCTAAAATAAGTAAACTGAAATCATTTTTAGTTAGACGAGGAAAATATTTGGACAGAACCTGCCTGCGGTCCACTCAAATACAAATTCTATTATCACTTTGATAACAACCATCCCTTGTCAAGATACGAATATGACAAACTTCAAAAGATCGTCCTCCGCATTTCTTATTGAAAAGAAGAACACAGCAACAGAAAACCGAAAGAAAAACACAAATTGCACCTGGCTTTAAAATGCAATTAATGCATCCTGCAGGTAGCAAACAGCATCCCTTTGTCTGGGTTATTTCGTACATCAGGTAGTTGTAGGGATGTTAAAATCCCAGTGAATCTGATTTCGTTTTTCTTACATGCAACAGTGTATTCGTGCACATTTTCGGGATTTTTTATGTTTTTTTTTCGTTCTTTTTTTTGGGTTCCTATAGGATCGAAAGGGAAGATCTACCATCTGCCATTCTGTTGCCTTTTGTGTGTTGCTATATGGCTTCGGTTTTCTTTAAGCCTTTGTATGTTGTTTTGGACCTGATCTTGACAGAGTGTTGGTTTTTTCCATTTTTGTTATTTTTTCTGTGCGATAACTACCTGCTGCACATGTTGATAGCTGGAGTTTTAGGGGTTGCCAAAGAAAATCTCTTCAGATGTTCACTGTATCCAGACAGAGATTTTAATTTTTAACATTTTTTTATGTATTTTAAGAACGGCAGATGGTTTAGAAGGGCGACGCATTTTTAAGTGGTCAATGGACTTTGTATCGCGTCCAATTGGGCATTTTTTAATAGACGGGGTGCTTCTTTTTAGAAGGATGTGTTAATGTGTGCCTTTTTGGAGTGTGGTCATTCTTCATTTGAGAGAATCGTGCCGACAGATGATTAGATTCCTTTGGCCTCAATGCCGGTAACATAATTTAATTTGTTTGCGACTTCACTGTATCTAAAAAACATCCACCCGACTGTCTTACTTCACATCTGACTACGTACTGTTTGAATTATTAAACAACTCAGTGCTCAACTATACATAAATAAACAAATATCTCATCATTTCGAATATTCAATTCTGTTGAATCCTCAAACATCCTTTGGCAATAGTTAAACCAACGAAGGGATACAAATAAAAATACTGCACACTTTTTATCATTTCCTTCGTTTCTTCTTCCTTACTATTTTACATGATGAAAGAAATGCATTTCCTTTTATCAGGAAACATCCTTACAGAGGTTTTTTTTTCGACTGTGCACTTGTCCAAGGCAATCGATCCTACATACATACACATTCGTTACAATATGTTCTGTTCGTTTTCTTCCGATATCCATAGGGTCTATTACCACAAGGGAGCCGAACACAAAACACACTGCTGCAAATAGGGATATTACCAGAGATTTTCTTTCTTGTTCGCTCCTTTTGCGCAAAACAAATATGCACTGTTTTTTTTCATATCCTTTTCTTGCCGAAAGGACACTCCAGCGGACGTGTACACTTTCGGGTATTGCTTTTTTCACAATGTTTACTATTTTCTTAGTTCACCTTCTCGATAAGGAAATTGCAAAAATTTCGTTACGTCTTTCGAAATCCTTTAAACAAGACAAATCGAAGGTTTTTGTTAAAGTGGAATGTATTATCTGCAACAGAATGCAGTGCTGAACGGATGATCCTTCAGGATACTGGTGGCATTCAAAAATTCAAACATCACCATACCCGACCGAACTCCCAGTGTATTTGTGAGTATAACAGTGATATTTGAAATGGATTTGCATTATCCTTGTTATGCTTTGCAAAGAGAAAAAAAAAAAATACTGAACAAAGTATTTTCTTTTGCGCAGCAAATTGAATTTTTTCTCCTTTCCGATTTGTAGAAATTTTTAATGGCTGATACACACATAAACACGCACACCACTGAGGTCATGATGGCGATGGCAGGAGAAACCAATTTCAATTGTATTTTTTCCCAAGGATAACGTTGGTGGTAATAAATCATAAATTAAATCATGAGTAATGATTGAAAGAGCAAAATTGATTATACACCATAGACTGCGTGTGATATTGATGGAAACCATGAACATTAACTGCTGACATTGGCAATGTATTGTATAGGGCGGAGGTTTAAAGAGGATTGTCGTCGTAGTTTTTTTTTTTTTTATTAAGGACGTGTTTGTATCTTTAGATCAAGAACGATATACTGAAAATCTATTGAATTCTTACAACGAAACATCAATAAAATCAAAATAAAATAAGGATATTACCAAAAAAGCTTTACCCTGTTTCATTTTGCGGGAATTGACAAATTGATTGTTACTGCGTTCGGTCATCTTGAACCCCACCAATCATCATCAAATCAACAACTGGGAGTTACAATTGCATGGCAGCAGTGTGGGACGCCTCTGCATCATATAATGAATAATAGCGCGAGAGTGTTAGATACCGATTGTTCTGTGGACTTTCTTGAAGCATATCCAATAGTAAAAACAAGGATGACAGAAAAATTGCAATTTTGTTGCTCACTATGTTAGATCTAAAGTTCCCTTCGATATACAATTATATCACGAATTACCAGTAGAAATAGTATTGAGCAACAAATGCAACCTTGTGGAACCCAATTTTGGATATGGCACTCATCAGAGTGTGGGACAAACGTTCCTTGCTTTTGGAATTGAATTAAGCCAATTTAAAGAATCGAGCACAGCAGGTGAAGTATCGATAAATGAACAAAACCTAAATCAGCGGTGATTGACATAGTGAAACATGTTTTTTTGGCAATCAAATATATGTACATAGATATTAGAACTTTATTCCAATGACTACTTTTTATAAGTCGGCAAGGCAAGGACATTCTCTTCCTCGCCGCACTTAGCCCCCTATTGTACTCATTGTGGTATTTCGTTCCTAGTCGTGGTTGCCTAATACTTTTAGGCCATCAAAATCTCATAAAAAAAAGTGTTAAAATAAATAAATTAAACATCGGATGGTTCATTAATATCTCGGAAGATGTAGCTTCCAAATGCACAGTTTCTCAAGGGGTGTGTCCTCGTAGCTTATACGCATTTTGTCATCCTTGTGATTTGGTAGAAAATTGTGACCTACCAGCTTTCACAGCGATGCTCTGCACAGTTCGTCTGTGCTAAGACTGGTCTTGTTTGTATTTCAAAGTATCTCAAAAGTTAGTGCTAGAACTCAAGCTTTCTCTGAATTTGGTCGGAAGACTGAACACAGTGAATCTTGGCTGGGTACCAGGTCACACTGGCATCCAGGGAAATGAGATCGCGGATGAGCTTGCTAGGCAAGGTTCAGAAGTAGTTTCCTCAGGACCCGAACATGTGTTGGATCTGCCTGCGTCTTTAGTCATGTCGTCTATCGATTCTTGGGTTTCTCGCGAACACAAGATTCGGTGGCGTGATTGCGGTGGATGTAGACAGACCAAACTACTGCGCCCGGACATTTGCAAAAGGTCAGCATCTTTTCTTCTATCTCTGAGGAGAATCGACTGTAGGCTGCATGTAGGCGTTCTTTCGGGCCACCAAGCTTTTGCTAAACACTTAAATGTGTTGGGCTTAAGCGACACCACTACCTGTCCTGCTTGCGGTGAGGAGGATGACACAGCAGAACACTTTCTCAGCAGTTGTCCTTGAACATCTAAGCTCTTTATCACTGAAGCTCCTTCTCGTTTTTCTTCGAAAGACGGGAAAACTAAGTACATTAATGTAAGGTGTCTGAATGGTAGTACAATGGACCTGTAGTTGTGTCCGACAAAAAAAAAAAAAAAAATCTCAAAAGTTGCACACAATGAAACATAGAGCCAAATGATATCTACATTTATAGAAAGGTATCTTATGGTCGACATGTAGCAGTTAAATAGGGATCAGTTTCAAGTTACCAATATTGATGAGCCTGCGGTTTTCTTCAGCTAAAAGTACACTTTAAGTGAACACCTACATATTGGCACTTCTTACACACGAAAATAGTCAGATTGATAACTCTGTTTGGTTGTAGCGTTTCAGTTGGATACAGGGCCGTTTTAAGACCAATTCTAGCGATTCCCAATTACAACAACAATCTGCATGAAATGACAGTGAGATTATCGAAGTACGAGTATCTCTGTGCTCCATGTCTAATTTTGGCTAAAGGCCAAACAAGACAAGGGGATGTGCAAACAAGACTCTACCACCATCTGGTCTCTTCAGCTATAGCTTTGAGTATTGGGAGAAATGCCTGGTGGCATATGACCCATACTTATAGTTATTAGTCTGTGAGAGTCTGACATTGGCTAAGAGAATCTTTGTTTATAATTTGTTGTATAACAATAGACCACACATAGTGGCTCAATCACTAAGTTTATTCAAAGCCTTTTGTTAGAGGTGTATTTGAGGTGTACGTGTGTTTAGGAGCTACCACAAAAATGGAATTGGGTAATTTTTTATATATTTTATTTCTTTTTCATTATTATGAATCCAAACTTTTAGAAAATAAATGAAAAATGGCCTCAATTTGTTTAACAAAGATGGAAAAGAGAAAGCCGGCGAGCTTAGCATCAGACATGGCACCTCTCTTTCCGAATCCTCTGCGGAGGTGGTCAATGACTCGATGGAATGCGTGAATGAACAAATCTCTTGATAGACTACTCTGATGTCATACAACAAGTCCACCTGACTGGTGGACGTTAATATGAATAACTGGCCAATAGGCACACCACGATGCCAAGCTCGGCATTCGCTACAATAGAACAACCACTGCTGCAGCTGTGGCAAACTGTGCAGGGAATCCATTTTTGATGACATCTCCAACCCAACGACGTTTTTCTCAAAGCCCGGTTTTGAGTTCTATTTGCTTATTTCATGGAACCATCTTTATAGTTACAATTCTCTATCTATATAAAACAACATAAGAATATCTCCAAATTTAGCGGAAACAATAATTCTACGATACGATGTCGTTGGTGCTGTTTAAAAACATGAAGAAGTCCGCGAGCTAAGTAATGTGTGAGTTTTACATTACTAACGTCCATCTTAAGCAAAAAAAAACCCCGAATAAACTCCCTGAACCGTAGTGTTTCTACTACGAACTTTCAGATATCTACAAGGTCGGTTGAAAAAGGGAAGGTCCTTACCTCCACAAATATGTCATCACTTGTCCTTCATTAAAACTTAATGGCATCTCCAATCGTCACACCAACTAAAGCGAATATATGTTTCACTCAATAGTTCTTGACAAACACTTGAACACATTTTTATTTCGTAATGACGCAAAATCCATAACACAATCTTAAACTTTTAAAAGGAAAAAAAAAAATATTCACCCATTGAAATTTATTTAAAAAAAAAAAAATTCAATTCACACAATTGAAGGACGAAAACATTATAACGTCCTCTTCTGAAAGTACAAAAGATCGAAAGGATATTTTTATGCCGCACAACAATAGCTTCCAACACAGCCCTTTGACGGTGATACAATACAGTCTGCTCTAATAAATCTCTGAGAGTTCTTTCGCATATATTTTTTAGCTTTGGTTGGTTGGATCACAGTTGGATGGTTTTTTTTTCTCTCTCTCTATCTTTCTCTTGAACATAAAAGAACGCACACATCAACAAAGTGCACACCTTTTGTGGGTCCAATTTTCAAAATACATCATACTTCCCTTTATATTCGAAGGTTTTCTGAATTTTCAATGCAGTTATAATCCAAAAAATACTCGATGGGATGAGTACCATCAAATCTGTTGGTGGATTAAGGATTCTGTCGATGAATATGGAAAATTCTTCTACGAGTATCTTTTCCAGGAACATCATTTGCGATTACAGAAACAAGTGGTCCTTTGTTTTTACGATCAACTCTGAGCTACCGAGGTATGTGTACCGCAATTGTTTCCGGGATGTGTAGGAGCGCACATATCCATGTTAACATAAATGTGTTGTAACCTTTCATCCCACAGGGAAAGCTAATTATAATTATTATGACTGTTATAGCGGTTGGTAAGTGGAAGTTGTGTAGTGTGGCTTTGGGGCCATTATTGTGGGACATATATAGATTTTGTGGATATACCAACCAATTTCATTTTAATGAAAATAACTACCTCGTTGCTTAAGACTTAAGGGTGTATGACTTGCTTTCTGAAGATACACTGAATAATTTCAATCGAAAATTGCAATCCATTTTCAGGAGTTAGTCTCACAAAACAAACTCATGCAAAGTGCGTCTTATAAGTGGATAAGGATGAATGGTATACATATATCCATTCAGCTTTTAAAACAACATGAAGGACTAATTGTGAAACTATGAAAATGAAGAGATCCAATGAAGCAATTTTTGCTGAAGTAAGAGGTTTCTTTCAGGTTTATTGGTCTATAGAAAGTTTTGTGTTACTGCAACAGTGTGCGAATTCAAAATCTGCCAATGAAATTTATTAATTTCTAAAGTTTTATTTAATTTTTTTCCTTTAGCAACATTGTTGAACCTATCATTAAATGTAACTGAATTGGTAATAGATAATTTCTAAAAGAAAATTTTAGTAAATGGTTGCGAATGTGGATAATCGTTTTGAATTTCGACTAGATGATGAACAGTCTCAAGACCTCCATCAACATTGTCAAAAATATGAGTCATTGCGGATTGGAAATTCGTAAAAGTATTATGCATTTCTTGGTTTTAAGCTGACATAATGACGATAATTGGTCATTATGGCTTGAAAAATATAAATAAATTCGTTAAACGGTCAAACTCTCGCCGAGTGCTGAAATGGGTCATTCAAGAGAAATATGAAAAACGTGTCTTGCGCTTTCAACGATTGAGTGAACCATTTAAAAAAACGCCTCAACAAAGGAAAAGGACAACGCTACCGAAGAAAGTTTCTACGAGGTTTTAACCAAACTTATGTGCAATGTCCGAAGTAGGAAGAGTAAAGGAGGACGTCTTTGGTAGCACAACTACAAATTCTTTCTAGATTGACAAAATTTCGCTGCAGTTTGCTTGGTGTAGAGTCATAAGTCCACAGGCCAAAAGTCCAAAACCAAGTCCATTCCGAAGGCGCACGTTACTTTGTTGCTTCGCTCGAAGTACATGCTTTTCGTCAGTTAGACGCTGGTCACAACAGTTTCTTAGTGCTAATTCTAGGTAATGCCTTAAGTGATTTTGTTGCATCTTTTATTTGGAAGTCAAGTCCGATTAAAAATTTACTAATTGAATATAATGTGCAAAAGTTTAATATAGGCATATGGTCAATGAAACTCTTGGAAGAACCTTTGTCTTAACCAATGAACGGCCGGGCATTCACAGAGGATGTTTTCGGAGGTTTCCTAATCCTCTACATCGTTATCCGGGCACAAATTCATTTTATTAAGACGATACCTCCGGCTGGGAGACAGGGCCTTATTAATCGTTTGGACTGTCTTAAACCCGGAACTGTTTCCCAGTCCCTTACAAATAAACTCTGAAGTATTCTCATGCTTGTTTATTTTAATCCATTATATAATATATATAATTATGGCCCACTTTCTTTTTAAAATTTTGGAATTATGACCCAAAGGTTTGTGGACTTTTGTCCCACTTGTGGTGGTTATAAGTTTACAATTGACTTCTTACACAGGTGGACCCACAGTGGCGGTCACCACATATTGAAATCGTCTACCATTTTGATCATGTTGTGATCGAGGTAAGATACTCGTCTAGTTTTTCAAATTTACGGAAATTTCCAGCGAACCACTACCTACATAAGTGCGGTTGCCGAAGTACGTCCACGGATATTTAAGAAGCCAAAACAACGAGAAAATACTGTATGGAGTTTCAATATAGAACGGTTGCAATCACACCAATACAACTACAAAACCCCTGGTTTGATAAAGGGAGCCGACAAGCATATGCAGCAGTACAACATGTCTACAAAGCGGAGCTGCAGAAAAGGACGACAGCGCCTAGTAAGCTGTCCGAGAAGAAGAGGGGAAAATAACGTGAGAAGCGACGATTGAGAAAATAGGAATAACTCCAGAAATAGCTTTCGGAAAGGTAAAAAATCGGCAGAAAATGTATGCTTGATGAAGAGAACCTTTGCATCATCGTTTGCCAGGTTTACAAGAAAGGAGAGGAGGTAACATGTTGCCTGTCCTATTGTACGAGCACCTGAAACTATTTGTCAACTATATAATTAGACCCAATAAGTGGGGTTTTAGGCACTGTGAGTCCACAACTGACAAAACGTGCACTGCCAAACTCGGTTTGTTTGGGATGAAGATGGAGAAAGCTCGCTGCTGGTATATGGTACCGTACCGAGACCTATGATGTCAAAAAAAGAGACACGCAATTAATTACCGTCATACTTGAAAAATTTGTAGCAACCTTGTTGCGTAAATTATTTGTTGCACTTTCTTAACAGTTAAAAACACAGATGACATTTACTTTACCTCATATGTTGCCCAAAAACTCTAGCAATATTCTGAAACTAGTCACACTAAACCTCCCTTCTACATTCTAAAAATTTAAATAAAAAAAACCCACCTAACCTTTTTACGCATCCGCCAAACGGCCTTTAAATTGTTTCTCAAGACCCTCTAGCAACATATAACTAAGAATAGGGAAAAAAAAATTAAATGCAATTACAACCCAAACCACGTTCTCCACCTCTGAACGGAACCATTAACCTTTTGCCACCCATTAAACCCTTTTTTCTTTCTTTTCTGAATCGATCGTTAGACACAATACAACTCATTAAACATGCGCAACATGTGACATTGTATACCTTAATGTCATCGCCGACAATCGCCGATGGGCATAGGTACTTACACATCGACCGTCAGTCACATTTGCATCATGTAACAGCAGACCCTACATACGAACCATTGCATTTATGCTTCCGTTCTGAATGCAACTTTGGACTATGGCTTATGGCCTTAAGCCGTTAAGTACTGCCATTAACAGTGTATACAGAGGCGTAACTCGCCCGGCAGCTTCATAATGTTGCACAAGATTGTTCACAGTGATAATCCATTCCTACACTCAATTATTGTGGTCAGAGTGAAAAAGTGAAGGAGAAGTTTCTTTTGGCCATCATCTGGCCGAGGATAATTCGCATAAATTTGCATTTTCTTTTTGTCCAAATGCGACTGCACCTGTCCAATAAGTGTGGGTTGGTCCACAAAAGAGATACAATCAAAAAAAAGCTCAAGTAGCAGATGTTGCCGATATCATATTTAGAAACAAAAAAAAAAAAGTGTTCCGAATGATTACCATCGCATGGCTCCTCTTTGTGTATGGATATGTACGTGTATCTTCCAGTCGTTCAGATCAAATTGATAGGTGGACGCTCTCGGATCATTTTTGGAGGTCCACCCTACTTTGTACGCTTGTGATTTGGATTGTTGGTGTTGCTGTGGATACGTGACTGGAGTTTTTGTTGTTTCTGTTTGTTTCTTATCCACCTGCCGCCGTTTTTTGTGTGTTTCTTTGTTCAATATTGATGCACTTTGAAATCGGTGGTCGGTAGTCGGGAGTCGTGTGTCAGAGGTGCTTATGTCGTGCGTGACTTAATGGCGGGCGATATCAGATCGGCTTTCAATTGTTTTTTATTTTATTTTTTATTTGCCGAAACAAGGATACGCGTGGGGAATTATTAAACAAAATAGGATTGTCCTGCAAAGGTGTTGACATTCATAACTTTATGTCTCGGCGTCAGCTGTCAGAAGATGAGGGTAGCTACTACGTACTCACTTTACAAAGGCACTAATAAAGTCATAAACTGTGAAGCATAAAACTGCACAAAGAGATATGTACGTAATTAAGACTACAATGTGTCCAGACTATTGGCTAATCTTTTGTATCTGCGTCGAATGAGTAATTATTGCATTTGGATGAGCATTAAGATAGGAGGTTTCGTTCCAACTTTATGCGGGATACCATTAATGGGACTCGATGTGCGTAGAAAATGTCTTCATTGCCATGGTTAATGTGAATCGAATGAGTGCTGCAACATACGTCCATGCGTTGTGGAATATGTGGAACCATTGGTTAAGTATTTCCGAAGAATTTTGGAGATTAAACACATCTTGGGCGGATTATATTGTATGATTAGGTCCAATGAAGGGGGAATTTGATATGTGTATATTGTTTTGATGGTTGGTAATGAAGACGTCGCAATGGTTCTAATAAGAAAAAAAAACAAAGGGACAGTAATCTTTAAGGGAAATTGAACAAAAAACTTATGAATCGTAATAAGCCGATTGTCACGAGGATTGAAGGGTTACTTGGAACTGAAGACATTGTTATAGGTTCTTTCCTTGACTATTCTAGGCGGCCACTTAATGAACAAACAATGCTAAGCAGCACCTATATTTCTGTCAAGCTAGCTGTAAGGCTAACCTAGCGCTCTGGAAGACATAAACAACTTTGTTTTTAGCAACTGATAAAACATAGAGAGCTAACTTGAGAGAGTGTCATGATAAATGCCTCATTAAACTAAACGTATGAAATTTCGGTCAAATTTAAAAACTACACACAAACAACTTAAAAATATAATTTTTTTTACCTTAGAGCTGTGTATCCTCAAAACAACCTATTTCCATGTACCTATTCCTCAAGTGATTTAATTTAAAAACTTAGCAATGAGGAAGAATTATAGACTCAAATTTTTTTTTGAACATAATTTCAGATTCTATTTTCATTCAACTGCTCGGTAGCACGGTCGAGTAGGTTACAAGCAAAATTTTATATAAGAAGTAGCAAACCGAAGTAAATGGACATCATTTTCAACTTCTTTAATCGAAGCGAACAGTTTTGGTAGCTCGCGTTTGGTTGACCGAACTATCCCATTGCGAAAATGCAAACCTTTTGTTATTCGATAACTTTCAAAAATGTTGTCAGCACATTTTGGATAAATCCTTTTCGAATCATCAAGCCAAAATATTTGACATTCTCGACCTTCTGAGCAGTCTATTCGGAAGATTGTGACCAAATTTCGCACCAAATTTACCTTGTTGGACATTAAACCACCAACACGTTTACGTACTGTGTGTATTGAAGAAAATATTGCGGCCGTATCAGCTAGTGTGACAGAAGACCGCGAAATGTCGATTCGGCGCCGTTCCCAGCAGTTAGGCCTTTGTTACAGCACTACGTGGAAAATTTTGCGGAAGGATTTGGGCGTAAAGCCTTTTAAGATACAGCTGGTGCAAGAACTAAAGCCAGCCGACCTACCACAACGCCGAATTTTTGGTGAATGGGCTCTTGGAAAGCTGGCCGAGGATCCGCTTTTTTATCGAAAAATTGTGTTCAGCGATGAGGCTCATTTTTGGTTGAATGGGTACGTAAATAAGCAAAATTGCCGCATTTGGAGTGAAGATCAGCCAGAAGCATTGCAACAGCTACCAATGCATCCCGAAAAAGCCACTGTTTGGTGCGGTTTATGGGCCGGCGGCATTATTGGGCCATATTTCTTCAAAGATGATGCGAATCGCAGCGTTACTGTCAATGGTGAACGCTACCGAGCGATGATAACAAACTTTTTTTTGCCCGAAATGGAAGTTCTTGACTTGCATGATATGTGGTTTCAACAAGACGGTGCCACATGCCACACAGCACGCGAAACAATGGCGCAATTGCGAGGCGAGTTTGGTGAACAGTTAATTTCACGTTTCGAGCCGGTCAATTGGCCGCCTAGATCGTGCGATTTGACACCATTAGATTATTTTTTGTGGGGGTATGCCAAGGCTAATGTGTATAGGGACAAGCCCGCTTCGATTGACGCACTGGAAGCCAACATCCATGCATTCATTCGTGAGATACCGGCCGATATGTGTGAAAGAGTATGCCAAAATTGGACTCAGCGGATGGGCTACCTGAGACGCAGCCGCGGTCAACATTTGCATTAAATTATCTTTAAACATTAAATTGCAAGGTTCAAACTATCGATTCAAATAAATATTTTATTCATTTTTTCGAATTTTTTGTGTTTTTTTTTTAAAAAAAGTGCGATCAGACGGTCATCCGAACTAGTCATCCGAATGCACTGAACCAGCAAAGAGAGTAGAGAATTTCCTGTATCTTGAGGTATTGTTTCAAGCGATGCGAAGGTTGAATCAAACTGAATATAGCCAACAGAATTTTCAAAGCAAAATCCATATTAATGGTATGGCGAGGCAGTGCAGTCAGCTAAAACACCAAGAAACACCTTTTCCTCTCCTTAGAGTCAATATCACAAGAAAGTGCCAAAAGTTCATTAAAATAGGTAGGGGCGTAACATCTTAAGCATCTGGTCAGACCATATCTCCAACGCACACCTCTACCATCAGAGAACGACTCAAAAAACTAGAGGCTCAACTCAAAACTTAAGGTGGCGCTACAGTACGGAGTGGACTTGGGCCTCAACCAACAAGCGCCTCCGTCAGCACGATCTTTGGCCAGCTGTCTCCAGTTTCGCACCATAAGTTGGTTAAGGTCCCCTTCCACTAGTGTGCGCCCGTAAGATCTTCGAATTCACACGTCCTTTCGTTCTACATGACCCAGCTAATGACATGGCTAAGTCGATGTCGCTGTACAGCTCGTACAGACCGTTGTACGTCGTTGTATCCAATTATCCATTCACCGTCATTGCAGACGGGACCAAAAATTACTCGAAGAATTATCCTCTCAAAGCAACCAAGAGTTGCCTCATGCGCTTTTGGTAGAGTCTATGCCTCTGCACCATAGAGAATGACTGGGATTATAAGTCTGATCACGTCTTCAAGCGATAAATAATGTGCACGGCTTCGTCATACGAAAATGTTACTCCGAAAGCTGTTTAGATGCACGAACTTTTAAACAAATCCCCCGAAATGTTTTGTCATACAGAACACACCGACGCAAAAATGTTCACGCTAGGTGCACATTGCTCATAAATCTAGAGAAAAAAGTAGAAATCAGTTGACATTATAAGGCGATGGCTGTAAGTCTCGCATGCATTTAAACTCTTCTTATTTGATAATGTCAAAATGTAGAGGCTATGAAGCTGTGAAAACTTGGCAATTGCACTTTTTCGGTTGAATTTCTGGTATTTTGCTGCCTCTATCTTTCAAATCGTTATTTCATGTTTCAAGAGTTTCTTTAAAAATCATTCCGATTGCGATGGAAAATGACTCAATTACCTCATGTGAATAAATAAGCAGTTTATGGACCTACTCTGATCTAACCTGCTCTCTCTTTTATAAATGGTAGTGGATTAATTTATTATCATCAATTAATCCGGGAAAGATGGTTTTTTTTTTGTGTTAGAAACTTTACAATCGAAAGGCAGTTCTACATATTTTATCTTCCGATTACGTGACAATCATTAATCTTTCCAAGTTTTCAGCAAAAGCGGAATAAAAGGGACTTAATCCACGAGGACAGCAAGAGAGCAAATATACGTTCACCTCATGGACATCATAATGGGTCAACATTGACCTAAGTATAATGAGGAAACATAAACATCGCCTAACTTATCAACGACATAAGACGAAACTCACTAAAAACACACAAAAAATGCACAGTAACCGAGTTCGAGTAAGGACTACATAACATTACATTGAGTATGTCTCACCAAACCCACAAAAATGTCCAAATACAAGGATATCCATTCCTTATTCAACCTCTACGACGACATAACATCCATCTCCACCTCTCACTATTCGAAAGCAAAAAAAAAAACAAAAAAACACCACACAAGTGCCCCTGACAGTGTTAACATCGAGGACAAATTCTATTCAACATTCCAATTGCATTCGATTGAATTTTTGCCTCTCCCTTCACTTGTTGTTGTTGTTTTAACGACAATCTATAAGGACCTTCATCCGCCTTATCTATAGTAGGTACATGTCTTACATAAGTTTCAAATGAAGGATGAAGGTGGCCCCTATCGAATTTCACATTTTGTCAGACATCCAAAACTGTGCATATGGCACACGAACAGAACAACAATTAGAGCATGTCCTTCGGATTTTTAAAGAAGAACAAAAAAAAAAAAAATAAAATAAAATTGAAAGGATCTCCTTCGAAATTAGTGAGTGTATTTCTGGCTAGATGCCCAAAAATTCAAAGTGCTCCTGCTGATGATAATAAATATCTCTTCCCAGTCATGATACGGTCTACTATCTGATCTGATACCTGCCATGCTAGCCAACATAACCAACACAACAAAAAAGCGAAGAGCAGATGTTTTAATTTTCATTGCTTGTGGATGGATGTTAGTGGGCAAGGAAAAGTTCTCTGCAATTAGCAAGAATGCAGTTTTTTTAAGGATGCAAATTTATTCTGTGTTTTCATTTTTTACTCCGTCTCTGCAAAACACCTGAATAAACCAATTAATGTCGTCCTCTAGTGCGAGCGAACAACGGCTTTCAGGCGAAAATTTATTCCAAGACCGCATGGGAAAGCGAGAGAATAATTAAAACGTTATACCTACCAAGCCACTTCGGCATACACACACGCACTGCAAATGCGAATGCAAATTTGAGAAGTGTGCACACAGATTGATGTGTGTGAAAATTCCATCAAATTGCTTCGTAAATATTCCCGAATTGAAGGCGAAGGCATCCCGAATCGACCCAATTAAAAGCCATATATCTGTTTCGCCTTGACACGATAGCTTTGCTTATAGTAATCCACCCCAAGGACGATATTTACGATATTTATATAGGTGTAGACCAATATATTTTGTCTTCTGACTTTAGCAAGGAAGTCTAAACGTTTTCGAGAAGATTTTCACCAAAACACCCTCACACAGATGTGGAGTTTTTAAAATTTATACAAGAGTTGCTCGGGGGGCGGGGAGGGGTCGAATCAAATCAGGAGGACTAAACTATTTCAGCCTTTCCATTAGTTAAACTTGCTGTGTTGCTGACTTCTGAGAGGCGGTGCGGTTCTGGATAATGAAGATGCCTGACATGAGGGAAAGGGGGGCAAGTGACTGTATCATTACCATAGTAACTAACTGTTGAGATAATTTTACTTTGCACCTTTTCTCTTTACTATTTGCATTTTCTCGTTTCTTCGTCTTGTGGGAGTAAATTATTCAGGGGATTTTCGTTTGGCCAAGGGCAGGGGCTGCTATTGTAGTTGAGGATATTTTATGGTAATGATGGTGCTTTGTGTTTCTTTACTTTTTAATTAAAAAAAAAAACAAACAAAAAATGGAAGATAACAAAAAAAAAATCTGTGGGAGTCGAGGAATAACTAACTGAAGGCGTTCTTATGTCGTAATTACCTGTTAATTTTACATGCATAGTTGTTTATTATTTTAATAAACTGGGTTGGGATTTTTTTTTTCCGTTTTGTGTAGACTGAAAAATTTCCCTGCTTTCCGCGTAGTAAATGCACAAACCTAAAGATTTATGAGCGTCAGTGCTGGAAAGTATGTGATGGAATTTAGAGAGGAAATGAATGTGGATGGTTGTGGATTTTTATTGCATATTTTTTGGAAGATCAGTGTTATTGAAAGGGTAGTGATAATGGCACTGGTGTGGTGGGAAAATTAGTGGCCAGAATCATTTATTTCTAGGTAAATGCACGCAAAAAAGATTGGATGGAAAAGGGAATTTCAAGTCTGTGCTCAGAAAAGTTGCAGTGAATTAGCTTGGAATAAAAAATTACACGACATGATCTCTGATACAGGGTGGAGCAGATCTATGAATTGTTTTTGCTCATCCCTAGGTAAAGGAAGAGTAAAGAGACGAAAAAGTTGTGTTGTTATGAATTAAATTTATGAATTTCAGAAGGATGTAGCGACCGACAGATTCGCACAACCAGAGCCACAATGGACGTTCTTCAACCTCTCTTCAAAGAACGCCGGTTTAACCAAAATGTCTCCAACTTGTTGGAGAGTGATTCAATTGTAGCATGACAAGTGTGGAATGCCGAAAAGCTTCCTGTTGAGAGGCAGAGGTATGAAAATTGCTTGGCCTAAGAGGAATAAAAAGGGAATTTTTGAATGATTTGGAATCATTTGATTTTTACCACATGAAATAGAGACAGCGCTGTGTCATGTCTTGCAACGGCAGATCATGATTTGTGATGCTGGTCTACATCTGTTCAAAAATACTTTCCCCCCACTGGAACCGAATATAGACTAATGACATTGCCAGGCAAGAACACTAGGCACTGTGCCTTTAAATCCCCAAGTTTGTTGTTTATGCAAATGAACATTCCAGCATTTCACAAGTATATTCCTTTTTTTTACGAAAGTAATTTGCGGCTGACTAAAAATGTTACTAAAAATGCGTTGGTACTGTGGTAGATGTGACAGCGTCAGGCTTTCTTCTTGCATCGATCTTCCAAGCGGGACCTAAGCTATCCTAATTGCTATGCATTGTATTATAAAGAACATGAGGAAATGTCAAAGTATATGAATCTGCAGTGACATCCAAGCTGCACTTAACACCTTTCTTAATGCTTAAACCACTCCTTAGTTAGTACTTTAGGGCGGTCGGAGGGCTCTCAGTGTAGTTTGGGTGACGGTTTATACTATCATGGAAAATGAGATCGGCAACGAGCTTGTTTGTCAAGGCTCGGGGGAAGTTTTCTTAGGACCTAAACCTATGTTGAGTCGGCCAGCATCACTAGTAAGGTCTACCATTTATGACTGAGCCCAATAATGACACAATGTTCGATGGCACTTAGTGGCATTCATGCAAAAAAAGAGTAGAAGCGTATACAAGTTTCGCTTCTTTGAGTGCGAATTTAATGAGCTACGCTACGATAAGAGCGAGAATGGACTTTCAAAGTCTAAGTAGGGAGACATGAAGTCAAAATCGGCATTGTTTGCTACAAAGCGCCTTTGGGAGCCAATTCCTGCTTGTATTTATTCAAGGGTATCCGTTTGAGAATTACTTCCAACCCAGATTCCAGCATACGAGTCTTGCGAGCGGACAACGGTGCCATATGTGAGTATTGTCCGCACACTTGCCTAATAAAATTCACTCAACTAAAATCATTATTTTGGCGTTTGGTCCTCACTTTGCCCTTCTAACTTTCTTACTTATATTTAGTTCGAAATTAAGTTTCCTGTCCAAGATCATTCCCAGATATGTAGCACTCTTCGAAGTTCCTTTAATAGCTGATGGTTCGAATTGTGGTATGTTCCTGTTATTTGTTAAAGCAATCGTTTCGGTCTTTTGGGGACTTGGAAGTTTATCTAGGGAGACTTTTGACACTTCGCTTATGGTAAATAAGAATTTGCTTGTGCGAGAATTACAACATAAGCTGCTTTTGAGTTTCATGAGAACTTGATTAATAACTGGAGTTTCTTGATTTTTAGAGTTGGGGGAGAATGTCCCTCTTAAGTCAATGTTCTCAAGCTCAATATAACATTCGTTAGAGATTGGCCAACTTTGGAAGTCTGCACTGCTCTCTGCACCGTACACATTGTGGCATCGTTGTATGATCCCTCAATGTGTAAAACTGCCACCAATGTGTAGTCTTGGTCTTTTAGTGACTTTTTTCAGCGCCAACTACGTTGTGTAGCGCTGTTAACACTCTCTGCCCACTACATCAGCTTGGGACGTGGGTATTACGCTATTGTTGCGATCGTGAATGTAAACGTCTATTCGTTTAAAGGTTTTCGCCAAAAAAAATAAGTAAGATTTATACGTCTCAAGTGCCTGACAGAGGTTTAACATGGTTTTTCTCCTTTGATAATGAAGACCACCTGCAATAAGCCACCAAGCTTTTGGGGTGTGCATTTAAGGCTGCGAAAAAAAAGTCGCTTAACGATCGGTACTATGACGGACATTATTATTTCGTCTCCTCAGTGGGATATGTAGACCTATTGTTACATTGGCTTCGGCCACATACTGAGAAGTGAGTCTATAATAAAAGGTTATTGTCTTTGAGATACCCTGAAGAAACCGCTGTTTCTTTGGACAAAATTTTCTTGGCATCTGGAAGTATCAACAAATACTTTTTTTAACTGTCTTGTAAAGGGTGTTTTTTTAGAGGACATTTTATACAAATTTAAGATGGCAACACTATTTTAACTGGCGGCCATTTTGTCAGCTGTCAAGTGATTTATGTTTAGTTTGGTTTGACATTTCTGACGCCTGAACAACGCTTCCAAATTGTGCGAATTTATTTTGAAAATCACGGTTCTGTTCGAATTACGTATGGCGCACTATCTATCAGAGCAATTAATTCGATTAACTATGGAACGTTGTCCCATCACGATTACTCTAAATGATAATACGCATCCACAGAGACGTCGTACAGTGCGTACAGAAGAAGTCATGCTGTAGAGCGTAGCGTAGGGGAAGACCCGAATCAGTCTATCCGCCATCGTGCACAGGAATTGGGTATGTGTCCATCCACTTTATGGAAGATTTTGCGGAAAGATCTTGGTTTGCGTGGATCACCTAGCAAGACGTAGATTCGGTGAATGGGCCCAAAACAAGATTGCCGTTGATACCAATTTTCATAAGCTAATTTTATTTAGATGAAGCTCACTTTTGGTTGAATGGATACGTCAATAAACAAAACTGCCGTATTTGGAGTGATGACAATCCTCAATACGTTCATCAATCGAACAACCATGATGTGCAGGAGCTATGGTTTCAAAAAGACTGCGCAACATATCACACAGCTCGTGCCACAATTGATTTATTGAAGGAAACATTTGGTTACCGCATTTAGTTACGGACCCGTGAATTGGCCTCCAAGATCGTGCGATTTAACGCCACTAGATTATTTTCTGTGGGAATATGTGAAGTCGCTAGTCTACGCCGATAAGCACGAAATGAGTGACCACTTGGAGGACAACATTCGCCGCGTTATCGCCGATATACGGCCACAAATGTTGGAAAAAATCTTCGAAAATTGGACCTCCGAGCCAGCCGTGGCGGTCATATGTATATAAAAGAAATCATATTTAAATTATAATGCCACAAGATTATCCTTCAAATAAAGTAAATTGCATGTCAATTTTAAAAGAATCATCTTAAAATTCCTAAAAAAAACACACCCTATATAAGAGCAGAGAAAGTGAATTTCAATCTTAATGGTTCTACAAAAAAATTTGCAAATATTGCAAAACAAGCGACCTAGCTAAGGTACTTATTGAGTTTTGCTCCAAAAATTTTACCTGGCAGAACTTAAAATCGTAAATTAATAGAAAGTGCATCATTTAAGATCTAAACTTTTTAGTTTTTTTTTTTCATAATTTTTGCCTTCAAAAATCCAATTAAATCAGATAAAAATTTGTAATAAAATCCATCAGTCAACCGTCAAGGGCAATTACGAACAAAAAAACAAAACAACTTAAAGTTATTGCATTTATCTTAAGCTTTCACTTTTTTGCCATCAAGTCAAACTGCATCGACTACACATTACAACCCAATTACCAAGGACAATAAAAAAAAATATATTTAAAAAGAAACAACGTAATACCTCAATTTATGTCAACTATCCAAAAATAGCGTATTAATCGCAATTCAATTTCCAAATTTAGCTACAAGTTCACACAACTTTTAGTATGTCAACTTGGTTCTCGACTGAATAAACTGAAAAAAAAAACCTGTTACCTGTTAGTAGTTTGTTTTAACCTCTTACCGCACCAAATACAGCCATCGAAATGGTGTCACAATAACAAACAACATTGTCAAAAGAAGAAATTCTCCAATTGACAGGTTATGTTGCAGTTTTTTCCAAAAACAAAAAAAAACTACAAAAAAAGTGATGCAATATCGATCCGAGGGAATTCGCTTACCTGTAATGAAAAAAAAAAAAAAAACAGAAACAAATCTTAGAAACAGTTTTATAGAATTTTATTTTTATATTTGGTATACAACAACAAAAGGCCAATGAATAACTAACTACACCTCCACAGAACTAAGGTTATGTTCTCCATAAAACAAAACAAAAATGACAGACTATATTTAGATAGACACAATCGATTGATTAATCAATTATTCAAATGTTTTGTGAATATTTTAAGAATGATATCAGACATTTTATAAGATGACTTTCAGATGTACATGTTATTTTTTTTTTTACACACATAGATACTTTTACTTTGCGCGGTAGATTAACTGTGAGTGAATTTATTAGCATTACCGTGCAAAATTGAAATGCACATATTCGACATGACTCTCAGTTAGTCATGCTAAGAGCTTGTGTTATAGATTTGACTTCGATTGCGAACGAGTCTTAAGAGATAAATGTATCTGTAGCTTTTTTCCATTTCCATCTTCGCTGTGCTCCATTGATGTTGATTCAATTAACAACATTTCGAGGAAGTATCTCGTGGGCTGAAACACGAAGCTAATTGAGTTTCGCCCTCTTTAATGGCTCAAAAGGGGCTAAGTACGAATACGTTTTCTACCAATTTGCTTAGTCAAAACTTAATGCAAATATGGTCGTGAGTAATGAGATCGTGTCTGTCTCTCTCTCTCTTGACTAATAGTTAACAAGTTAGCATTTCTAAAACCGAAAACAAAACTAGGTAAGTTTCTTAAGGATTTTCAATCAAATTGAAGGGTTTGCAAAAAAAAAAAAAACAAAAAAAAATTGCAAGACAAGAGAGGAAACCAATTTTAGAGTCGCTGACGTAAGGTGGAGGATGATAAGATAATGACAGGTCCTACCATATTTTGCAAAATTGTAAGGGTACTTGGCTTTGGATTAATGATTCCAAAAACTGATTTTTTGAAGCACATTGCTTATTGTACGGATAAGATGCTGAAATAAAATTGTCTGCCAAGTCGAATGTTGTGAAATAATAAGTAATCATTTGTTGGTTAGAGATAATTAATCATGCGTGACTAATTAAAATGTCATATTTCTTTTAGGATATATAAAACCAGCAAAAATTAAGGGACTGAAGTCGAAATTCTATCTCATATCTAGAAAATCGTAGCTCTTAAGTACTCTTAGAGGGGTAACATTTTTAGCGAATATACAGTGATGACCAATTTAATAGAAAGAAATCTTCAGCTGGTATGTCAGCGATTTGCAGTTACAAAAAAATTCGAAAGAAGAAAAATATTCCTAAAGCTCAGACGGAAAAAAGTGCTACAGTGGTGGGGTCCAACATCACCCCAACTCAAGTTATATCAAGTTAAATTGCAAATTTCCGATTTTAAGGTATAATAAATAAATGTTATAACTGAGAAACCGATTAAGTAAAATTGGCGCCTTAAGTATTTATTTGTACTGAAAGTTACATTTTCTCAAAAAATTTACTTCACCAAAATGTATTTTTTTTTTTAAGTATCATTTCTTTGATAAATTTTCTATAAATTTTTAGAAAAAATACATTTTTTGCAAGTCACGTTTCATACGCTACGATTTTTGTCGTACGACACTTCTTAATTCTCGCATTGGGCATCGGGCTTTCACACGTCAGATTTTTCACGTTCCGTTTCTTTTGGTTTTAATTTTAAAATTTCTTTCATATTCTTCATTCGTTCTCCGAAATTTTTTTATTCTTGATAGCTGATTGGTTGATTTCTGTCTAACGCGAAGCAAACACGACCGAGTAGAACACATGAATAAAGCAAACGCAGAATTTTACAATGGAAGACCAAAAGAGAATACAAGAATTGGATAGGAATTTGCGGCAAAACCGTGTTTGACATTCCCCCACACTTTTCATCCCCTTTATTTTCAAACTCACGACTCGTACGACAAAATTCGTAGCTTATGAAACATGACTACGGTAAATGCTTCTTAAAATTACAAATTGAAAATTCTTTCTAAAAGTTTGCGCCTAATTGTCTTTGAATATGTGTTTACTTTTTTGCATTGCATACAATTAGGAGTTTTTTTTACGTCCAAGTTGGAAGGAAAGCTAAAACATGAATTGAATGCCAACAATTTTGTTGAAGCATATGACAGCCACTGACACAGGCACACGTGGCAATGGAGATCTTCCTAGTAATGCTTTGAATGGCCACTACCATGCTTTGGTTAGCTTCAATAGTTTAAAATTGTAACATTTTAGTGAAAAATGTTAAGTAGTTATACCTTTGAATACTTTTGTTTGAACTTTGGTTAATCGAAAATGCGATATATGGTTGATTTATTTTTCCATGTGGGGGACTGTGAAAGTCTTCCTTCTATAGAACGACATTAACAAAACCATATGATACAATGAAGAAATAATTGTCTTTACCTAATGTATAATCGAACCGCTATAACTTCCAACATCCGGACATATCAATAGAATCATGAAGAAGAGGTAGGACAGAATAAGGCTATTTCCAAGTTAGTTAAGATATATTTGGTATTTCTAACATTTAGGCTAGTTTTAAGCGAGGCTCGCCTTGGTTTGGCTTGAAGATTATGACAGTTACAATTTTCTGCGACATTGAATTGACTTATAACTCCGAGCTACAATAGTTCAGAAGATATTTTCAACATCGAAATCGTATGTATCCACTTCGACGGGCCATACTTTGAAAGGGAGAAAAATGAACGGGGTCTGCCATATGTTCGTCGAAACTTCTGATATAACTATTTTAGAAAAGGACTGGCTTCCATAAATTTGTCATCAATTCATTTTCATCAATTTAACTCAGTTTACAAAAATATGACACCTCGGTTTAAATATTAATTCTAAGAATAACATCCTACTGGAGATCCGGCGAAGAGTACCTAGAAAACCGCTGCTTCTTCGGTTTGGCAACGAATCAAATGAGTTAAAAACCCCTGACTCGAAAGACAAAGTGAATGCTCTACAGAACCCTTACTCAGCCAGTTCTGCTATACGGCACCAAGTGTAGGAAAGCAGAGTTAATACTGGGGTCCTTCGAAAGAAAAATGCTTCGACGGATATTTGCTTCTGAGTGCAAAGAGGGCGAATGAAGAAGAACATACACCCGGGAACTCTATGAGCTGTAACAGCCAAGCGGCCATAAAGGCCATGCAGTCGGATGTGGTGAAATCAAGGGCTGTGAATCGTTAGACGAGATACCATCTAATAACTCAGTACCTGGGTATCTGGGCACGCTGCTATCCCGGGAAACGAAGAAACGGACAAGCTCCCGAGATCGGGGTCGGCGATGAACGTATCACTGGCACATGAAGAAATAAGCACATCGCTTAGCTTTATTGCACGCAAAATTTAAATTGAGTTCTTGAGTAAAACTAACCTACGTTGGACACAACTCGACGTGTGCAGACATACCCAAGAGCTATGGCCAGCGGTTGACAAAAAGAAATAAGAATTCAGGAACGGCTGGGCGCAATGCACAACGACTTTTGCAGAAGCTTCTATGATAAGCTGGAGGATGTTAGCAAAGTGGAGCTAAAAGACCTTCTGAGATTTGTATAGAAATCAGGATGGTTCTAAGAGAGCGTCACTTTGAGCCTCTGACAGCAGTTTCTTCTTGTATTGTTTGAGGTGTTTTTGTTTCGAAGAAGGTACCCAAAAGGACGCAATACTTGCTGGTTTAAGTGAGCCGTGGCTACCGTCACAAGAGCATCCACCAACCCACCTTACTACCATGAGCTGTACCAAGATGTAAATGTAGTACAAAAATCCAAAACACGTCCTACAGCCCCCACGTTCAAGACGACAAGAAAGACCGAACCAAACAATCACGGATGCCAGAGCGCTTGGTCTGTAATATTGGAATCAGGATCAGGTACGTAAAATATCAAACACCTACATCATCGCATGACTTAGAAAAAATGGAGAAGTTTCCATAAATGTGACAACTAGGGCGTAAGCGTACTATTTTTGTATTTCTACTTTATAACCGCTCGCGATTAATATTTAATTTTTCTAGAAGCTAAATGCAATAAATTTTTATAGCCTTATAAAGTTAGAATCCATAAAAAAGTTACTGCAGCAAATTAATTTTCGAAGAATTCAGTCTGAAGCAATCGATTTGCGATAAACGTCATCCCATACCGCAGTTATAAACTTAGCAAATTTTAATAGTATTTTGCACAAAATGTCAAGTTCATAAGTAAAAAACAAGAAAAGATTACCTAAATTTTGTTTACGTTTAGACGGTTTGGCGTCAAGCATTCTACCACCTTAGGAGACTAATTTTTACAACTCAAATGCTGTGAGTTACATAAAAGTGCACTCTGGATTACGCTAAATGCGTAAATTTAAAATTGCCCACCTCCTCCCACAATAACTAATAAAAATACAACTACCAATAGCTAAAGTGAAACACTATATCAAAATAAATTTCACATTAATGCATCTCTGGTTATCCCCATCGCAGCATGCGGTCACCACAGAACACCATTCGATCGTAGATATCCATATCCATATATCAATCACTTAATAGCAATTTATTTATTTTTAGAACAAGTTTTATTTTTTATTAAAATATTTGTCTTACCTTACAGTCGTCACATGATGTGAAGTGTGAGTGCGCGTCTCCTTGTGTCGTGTCGAATAACTAACTACCGTCACATGACGTGTAGCCGTTCGTACGACACGTCGCACACGACTGCGGCCATCGCCGACCACAACAACAATTGGCGGTGGTTTACCACTTCCATATTGTAAAAAGGATTCAACGTTTGGTTTATCAATTAGCTCGGTTTCGGACATTATTTTCAATTTAGTTGTGTGTTTTTTGTTTTATAATCGAATTGTTGCTTTTGGTTTATTTCGTTTTGAAGTTTTCGGCGCAAACAGCAATTTTTTGTTTTTTTTTTCGTTTTGGTTTTAGTTAATTTATTTACAATTTTTTTTTTTATATATTTAAATTTTTTTTAATTGAATTTTCTTTGGTTTCGAGTTACAGTATTTTTTTTTGCGTTCACTATGTAAAAAGTTTTCGAGTTCACATTTTATCGTTGAATTTTTTTGATTTGTTTAAAAAAAAAAACATTTTCATTGGAAATAATAATAATAAATTCTGTCATTGTCTATGGAATAGGTTTCCTTGTAATCCGGCCAAAAGAGTTTCATTTTTGATCTGTAAGAAGAGGAAGATGATTCTTTAGTTGATTGATTTTTTTTTTCAATTCAACCAAAGCTACTCTTCTGTTCACATTCGATTGGAGTAAATTACCGACGACGCACGTTAGTATAATATGTAACTATGTAACTGTATGTATGTATGCAAGTGAGCAACACGTACCTACTCACACAAGGCGTGTAGATGAGAGTGAGTCAACCCTCATCAAAGTGCAATTATTCTGTTAAAAAATATATTTATGGTCATGTAAATAATTTGGTTGTATGTGAGGGAGTTTTTTGTTTTTATTTTCATTGTACTTTGTATGCGACTGATGAGATGAGAAAAAAATTGCAGTAACAGTATAACAAACAAGTGGGTGTACAAAGGAAGGTTCATATTTGGGGTTTAAGATGGAAGGCTTGACGGGACTTGGAGTTAATCACGTGATTCTCCCGTTTTTTTTTTGTAACCAGTCGATCTTGTTAATCTTGATCTTGGGGAAGCGAAAAAACAGTAAGTTCATAATAAAATAAGTAAAGCTGCATTATAGTAAAATTTGCGCCTAAAGTTTCAATTATGTAGAGTTTAGAGTGGTCTTTATTAAGAGGTGGTTTAAAGAATTCGACGACCCCAACGTTACTCAGTCTTTGCTGAATTACTTCGTCCGTACGCATCTAGAGTATGCTTCACAAGTTTGGAGTTCGTACTACAATATTCACTCAATACGAATTGAAGCTAGCCAACGTAGGTCTTCCATGGGATGATCCATATAACCTTCTCCCTTACACTCAACGCATCAAACTACCCCTCTCTCAACGTAAACTGAATAGTGATATAGTTTTCTTATAGCAACTTATAACTGGTCATATAGATACCCCTGATCTTTTGTCCTTCATTACATTCAACTCCTGTGAGTGTGCTCCCAACTTACGTAGTGTGGATCTTTTACCGGGTGATTTTTTAAGAGGTTTAGAACTTTTTTTAAAAAAAAAACACAAAAAATTCGAAAAAATGAATGAAATATTTATTTGAATCGATAGTTTGAACCTTGCAATTTAATGTTTAAAGATAATTTCATGCAAATGTTGACCGCGGCTGCGTCTCAGGTAGCCCATCCGCTGAGTCCAATTTTGGCATACTCTTTCACACATATCGGCCGGTATCTCACGAATGAATGCATGGATGTTGGCTTCCAGTGCGTCAATCGAAGCGGGCTTGTCCCTATACATATTAGCCTTGGCATACCCCCACAAAAAATAATCTAATGGTGTCAAATCGCACGATCTAGGCGGCCAATTGACCGGCCCGAAACGTGAAATTAACTGTTCACCAAACTCGCCTCGCAATTGCGCCATTGTTTCGCGTGCTGTGTGGCATGTGGCACCGTCTTGTTGAAACCACATATCATGCAAGTCAAGAACTTCCATTTCGGGCAAAAAAAAGTTTGTTATCATCGCTCGGTAGCGTTCACCATTGACAGTAACGCTGCGATTCGCATCATCTTTGAAGAAATATGGCCCAATAATGCCGCCGGCCCATAAACCGCACCAAACAGTGGCTTTTTCGGGATGCATTGGTAGCTGTTGCAATGCTTCTGGCTGATCTTCACTCCAAATGCGGCAATTTTGCTTATTTACGTACCCATTCAACCAAAAATGAGCCTCATCGCTGAACACAATTTTTCGATAAAAAAGCGGATCCTCGGCCAGCTTTCCAAGAGCCCATTCACCAAAAATTCGGCGTTGTGGTAGGTCGGCTGGCTTTAGTTCTTGCACCAGCTGTATCTTAAAAGGCTTTACGCCCAAATCCTTCCGCAAAATTTTCCACGTAGTGCTGTAACAAAGGCCTAACTGCTGGGAACGGCGCCGAATCGACATTTCGCGGTCTTCTGTCACACTAGCTGATACGGCCGCAATATTTTCTTCAATACGCACAGTACGTAAACGTGTTGGTGGTTTAATGTCCAACAAAGTAAATTTGGTGCGAAATTTGGTCACAATCTTCCGAATAGACTGCTCAGAAGGTCGAGAATGCCGATCATAAAATGGAAGCAGCGCGCGATGAACATTTCGAACCGAGCACGAATTTTGATAGTAAAATTCAATAATTTGCAAGCGTTGTTCATTTGTAAGACGATCCATGGTTAAATTGCAAACCAAACTGAAGCTGTTTGACAGTGACACAAGGTACTAAACACACGTCAGCTGTCAAAACCAGTGTTGCCAAAACCAAACCAGCTAAAAAATCACCCTTTAGTTAACGCTTATCATAGGACGACTTATGGCAGCAATGTGCCAATTGCTCGCATGAGTAATTGCTCTGCTCTGTCACTCCATGAAAATTACTTTTATATTAAAACTACTCAAATAAACCTTTTCCTCGGAAAATATGTAGACTCAATCCCGACTGTCTATTGACCTATGCATTTAGTAAAGAGACGCTTTAGAAACTTTTAAGCCCTGTAAATTGAAGTATAGTAAAACTGAAATTGCTTTTGAGTCCTCAACTTGTTTTAACATAGAAAATAGTCATCTGACAGAGGAATGGCACCATTGAGATTTAAAAGAGCGAGAAGTTCGGATCTACTGTTAATAATTCATATTCTGTATTTTATATCCTTCGGCTTTGGAGGTGTTGGTTTGGCATGCACTCGGCTGCATTAGTCATGTATCCCTCCCAAATGCAAAGTAAGTAAGCAAAATTCATGCTGCTAGCCAACTTAATAAATCTTTTGAATTGAGTAAGATATAATTCTTTTAAGGTGCGATTAGGCGGTCATCAAAACTTGTCATCCGGATGGCATGCTAACGTCAGAAAACTTGTTTATTTCAGACGGGATTACCACTTTACGATATTTTCTACGTCATAGTGACGTCAGGATGTCACCCGGATGACAAGTTTGGTTGACGGTCTGACGGCTTCGGTTTCGTTGTCGCTGAGATTTTGGTTTTTACGGTTTCTTGTTTTGTATTTTTGGGGATTTTTTAACTGCATCTCTGCTGGTCCGTGTGTGGGATTTAACTGTTTTACTTTAACAAATTTCGTCAGCCCTTCCATTTTAACTGAGGCAAATAAAAAGCTTCTGGTGTGATTTGTGTGCTATCTATGTGCTCTTAAAGCTGCCTTGATGCATTTAGAGCATTTAGAATTTTCACCATTATTAAATAAACTCGCGTGAGTGTTTTAGTTTTCTTTGATTTTTATGTTCAGTACAACAAATTGCAAGGCCCTTAAAAAAAACATTCAGTTCGTTAACAGCGATTTTGACGTCGTATTTACTAACAGCTTCTTAGGACTATTGCGCGGTTAGGATTTAGAAGACACATCGTTTTCACTTTCAACAAGCCTTCTATAAAAGTGAAAGACATAGGAAGATATGTCGACTCTAGAAATGTTGGTGTCGCACTTCACTGCTCTTAAAAATAAATCACAACAGACCCTAACAATCCTTTTTTGCTACCATTTTTTTGTCTACTGAAGCATTTGCTATTAAATGAAAAAGGTAGAGCAATGTTATTTAAAGAAATGGGGAAGGAAAAAATATATTCGTTTCGCTTTAATGAAGAATCCCGAAGCAAGGCAACAATCAGGAACAATCTCCAGCTTCAGTTGTCCTTATGCGAAACTTACACCCACCCAACTTTGAAATTCAAAAATTATTTTCTCAAAATTAGCACAAGATGATTCTAGTACGAATATAACGCATACCAAAGAAGTCAGCGATCAGTGAAAACTTATTTTATTTCGAAAGTACTAAACGAGTTAAGTCAAGAAACCGGCGTAGTTAGTGTGTCGAACTAAATACTTAGGGGGTTCCAGCATTAAATCTACCCCAGTACCCAACGTCTTGCTAAAGTCTGGCAAACATCGGAGCTATAGAAGATTCTCAAATTTGAAGTTTTCGCATACACAAAAGGCTTTAGTGGGCTACAACCGCTCGATATATTTTCTCATCCAATTTATATGGAGATTGTTAATATTTCATGAAAGTTAACTTGAAACCTTTGAGAGAACAGTTTTTTTTTTACAAATTGAAGGACTAAATGTTGACGGATGAACTACTACAACTACCTCTACATTTCAGATGTGAATGTGATTAATGTTTTCAATCTGGTGTTATCCTTCATGAAAATCTTGCATACTCTTGATCTCTTTTAGAACCTTTAGAACAGTTCGTCAACTATTGGTCTTACATTGTTCCATGGTATATTCTTATGGGGAGATATTTTTCCGAAAGGCTTAACATTTCGCTGTGTAACAACAGATTTGGATATTGGCTGCATAGAGTAGCGAATTACTTTATAAACTGTCGACATAGAACTGGCAACGATAAGTTCTATGATTAAGCATGGAAAGTTTCTGTAAAAAATCCTTTTGATTAACAAAGGAATGGGCGCAGATGTATATTGCTGCATGTGTGTGCTTTATGAAGCATGGAGGGCCCTAACAATTATAAAATCACCACAGTAACACATAGCGCCTTTTCCACTAGCTTTAGCGCGCACTTGCTCTAAATTTCAGTTCGTAATCGGCATAAAATTGAAGCTTTCTTATTCTTTTATTTTTAGAAAATATAACTTCGCACATTCAAACGAGCAAAGAAACGAGGTTTAACTTCGTTTTTTCCTTTTGGGCGACGATTGGGCTGTTAAAGTCGAAGGAAAGCCTTTCAGGGTAGATTGCCTTTCCATTTAAACTAAGTAAAGTGACACTGCAATGGCAAAAAGAAAACTTCTATATCTAGACTTAGAAGTGAATTCACCAAAGTTCTTGCCTGAAGGATCTCCCATTTCAACCCAGAAGTAAACCGTGTAGAAGGCGGTCTGAACAAACTTCAGCTTCCGAATAGGAGGAAACTCAGGGAAAAATGGAGGCGTTAAGTAGTCAAGTTGATCATAAATTTTTCTACAAAGGTCGCTTTCCAAATGAATTCTAGAGATTATCTCGAAGCCCCTTGCCTTTTGGCAAACGCTATATTGACAAAGGGCAATACTGATAAATCCAACATCTTATCTGTCTGAACTTGCATTGCACACTGTAGAATCCGAACAAAGTCACCTAATGTAGTTACAGCCTTGAATGTGTACTTGCAAAAAAAAAAAACAACAAAAAAAGGCCAGACAAAGGGGAAGCTTCAATCTAAAACAATTGACCAGAATGAAATAAAGCTCACTTGTGTTTGCTCCCCCCTCCTTATAATTGAGTTTATGACCGTCATTTGACGTTGTTTTATTATTATTTCTGTTTAAATTCGGTTTTATTGAATCTATGGGAATCTTGTTGAGATACATACCCCGATGTGGGAACAAATTTTCGCGTTAGTTAATTCATCTAATAACTATTCAAGTTTTCAAAATTTAATTCCAAGTCACGTGGAACATGTTAAACAGGTCGTCTCGCGCTGAATGTAGGTATGGAGCGGCGTACATTACTCTCTCACACTGGTAGGTAGGTAGGTAAGCACGATGTGACTGGCAATTTGACAGCGCAAATGACAGTTGACTTCAACTGACTTGCAAATTGCATTGGATACAGCCAGTATGGTCGGTTTTCTGTGTTACTTCTGTCTGTTCGCGTTCCGTTAAATTTTCAAATTCACGTTATGAACTCAACACACACATTTTGAATGCGCATATCCGTCAACATTATGTACATTCTAGTTGAGAGTCAGTTCGCTATGTATCGAGTGTCCTAGATATCCATGCACACAGATCATGGTCATGACTTGGTCACAGAATTAAGGGAAATGTCTGATTATACAATTTGCATTACCATCGTCGCCGCCAGATGATGGTCGTCTTAGATAAATGCGAAGATACCAAGAGCCGAGGCAACTATCTGGAACAATCTCATAAATCAATTTAGTTTTCACCATGCGTGATCGCGCGCGCTCAGAAAAAATAACAGACGAATCAAACGAATTGGATAATAAGTTGATTACGCGATTTGGGAATTACCAGCTAAGAAAAAGAAAACAAACAACCATAATATGGATATGGTAAAGGGGTGACCGTGGTGGTATCTGCATTTATCTAATCGTTGAAATGTAGACTGCCACATTGATCGATGAATGCGAAAATATCTATACGAAGATATCCTTTTGAATACTTTTGTGTACGGTTTGTTGTGTGAGTTCCAGTGAAACCCGCTATGGGAATTCATGTGGGAAAGTTGTATCTATTTAATGTAACTGATGATTATGCGATGATAATCTGCTAAAGATGTGATAAGTGGATTGGAGGAGAGCGAACAAAAAAACCACACACACACAGCAGAATGTGTGCGAAAACGTATCTACACGTATCTACGTATTTCATTGTAAGCGAGCGAGATGAAGATGCGAGAGCAAGGCAACTTTCTCCGGTGCAAGGAAGTGCGGATATTTTTTTTTTTTTTTGCTTTTCTGTTCATTAAAACAATTTCTTGACAAACGATTTATGGACCATAAATTACCATTTGATGGGAACATTTTAATTAGCCAAGACATGGAAATGAATCACAGCGCAGAGATTTATTGTTGCTATGACATTGCACATTAAAGTGTCAAGGATTTCCATAAAGGTTAAACGGGGAAGATTGATGCGAGGAAATGTGAAAAGAAAATGATGAAAAGTTCAATGGCTAGCATATGGTTTTATTTGGACATTACCTCTGCATTTGAATGGACAAAGAATCGTTGCCAAAGAGTTATGACGATGTTTATGTGCGCGTATGCAGCCAGCCATCTCCAAAAATCCAAAATAGCGTGACGAAACAAAACAATCGTTTAAGCTTTGAAGTTGAAGTCAATACCCCGTTGATCAGCAAGGTTTTGTATGCAAATTATGCGCATATAGCTATCCATCGGGGGATTCTTAATATTGGGATTAATAGTTTTTTGCAACCTTAAGTCCAAGGAGGCTACTGAACCTAAAGGCTTAATAGGGGCGAAAAAAATGAATTTTTCATATTACCATGTTTGAATTTAAGAGAAATCACAAAATTTGCAGATCCAGTTTATGGTACCTACCTCTTAGGTATAACAAGTTTTTGGGTGAATTTTGAAAGACCCGCGTTTTGTTATTTAAATTGTTTTACTGATACTCCTGCCGTTTAGGGCTTCATGAAAGTCTGTGGAATCTTCTTCTTAATTTTTTAATCCCGCGATGTTCAACTTAAATTTTTAATAAAAACACTGCCGATGGTCGATGACTTAACTGCTAGACAGCAAAAAAATGTTTCGCAGGTACTTAATAGGAATTTATCTTCTTTATTTCCATCAAAAAGGAATCAATATCAAAGGATTTCAGATGCTTTAGAAAAACAATAATCTGAGATTCTTTCAAAATCTCACATAAAATCGAACAGGAATTTCATGTTAGAATCAGTACCATAAGAAAATGCCAAAGATAACTCTTTCATATGTACTTAATCGTTTGTATGTTGCAATATATTTCGTTTGAATTTTGTCAAGCATACTTAGGAAAATACCCTGGAGCAAAACTGCAAACATGGTACCCAAACTGAATATAAAGTCATTAAATTTCGTTTTGAAGAGTACAAGGAATATATTACTTTCTGTTTTATAACAGTGGCTACATCACTTTACGCCTGAGTTCTCCTAGGTTTAATTTATGAGGAATCGAATTGGTTTTCCGGAGAAGTCAATGTCTGACGTGAAAAGATGACAAAATTTGAATTGTTCGTATTGCAATACAAAACAAAACAAATTGTTCTTAAAATTATCTCTAATCTTCAAGGGTCAATAATACTCTATGTATTCTGCAGATATTTAAAGGTTTTCATTCATTTAAGATGGACAAATCAGTAAACAAAATAGTATACTCTGCATACACAGTTTTTAAGATGAGCAGTAACATGTTGTTTGTTTATGCGGTCTAGTTTCCGAAATAAAAAACATAGCTGTGTTACCGCTCTAATCAACGTAGTTGAAGATATACGCCAATCGATGGAGGATGAAAATGTATCGGTAGTAATTCTTCTAGACTGATCATACTTTTCTGTGCGATAAACTTCTCAGAGATTTTAATTTAACGACAACAGCAACAAGGCTGTTTTGTTCTTATTTATCCGGTAGATCTCAACCTGTTGAAATAAATGGTTCTTTGTCAAACGTAACAGGCGTTCAAGGATAGATTTTAGGTCCGTTGTTGTTCTTCGTGTACATTCATTCCAGCTGAAAAATGTAAAGTACTGCCTTTTAGCAATGTACGCCGAAATATGTGCAATTATGTCTAAGTTGCCCTACAGGTCTTTTGGAACATTATGTAGCATGCCTTAATGACAACCTAGAAAGTGTATCGAGTTGGTCGAAATAAAATGGGCTTCTAATGAACTAAAAAAAATCGCAGTGTCTGATTATATCAAGAAAACCACTCGACCTATCATATTTGCCACCAATTGTAACCAAGGTATTACTTTCAATCGCAATCTTTTGTGGGGTAACCATATAAACTCTATAGTTGGGAAAAAAAATGCAGCATTTTGTTCGTTGAAGCCGGTCCAATATTTCACGCCTGTAAGAACTCGCCTTATGCTTGTAAAAAGCTTGATTATACCAATTCTTACGTATGGCTATGAAATAAAAGTGGTCATGTAGCTACGACAGCAAACGTAGACCCAATATCCCTTTTAATACTAATTCTAAACAAGTATTAAATAAATACATAGTGCCACCTGAAGATTGAAACATTCTTAAGTGCACTCCTTTGTTGATATTAAGAGCCAATATCCTTTTGGAAATTTACAGATTTTTTATCACTTAAGGCAGCTGGTAAGCATATTGCTGGAAAACTTACCTAGCGCGATAGGCGTAGAGAAGGACAACAAGACAATTTACATTTAAGAGTTTGTAATGATTGTTCTTGGTATTAATATTCCGTTCGGCGCCAATTAGCAAAAAATACAATTTAAGTAAATACTCAGAAGCCAAACTGCAAACATTGCTACCGTACTGAGTCCATTATTCCTGGGAACTAACTTTTAAAGAGGGGAATGAAAATGTAAACTTTACTCCGTGGAAGGATTTTTTTGTGGAAGTCGGGCATTAATTTACTAAAAATTGGGTAGGGTAGCAGCTGATGAAACGTGCAGGTCAAATAAAAACTTAAAAATTTTTTCCTGCGTGAACTGAATGAGAGGCTTTTGAAAAAATGGCATCAGCAATTGGCCTCAGCTTCTTCAGTTCGGATATAGGATACGATTGTTGCCGCACAAACCCATCCTAGTGTTTCAACCCAGAACTTATCGTTTCAAATGGAAATAGGCAGACAATCATTGAAGACAAAACAATGTACAATGACAAAGCAAGCAAATTTACATCAGCAGACTTGCTGATTCGCTTGAAATTCGAAGATAAATTTCAATCAAATAGAATTGCACCAAGATCGAGTCACAGTGTAGTGTGCTGCTACATCAAGCTGTATTGCCGGGTCCCCATACTTCTTTGAAGAAAACGGCCACACTATTGACGTTGACGTTAATGAAGACAATTTATTTAAAGATGTTGATAGGAGGCGAAAATTCCCATATAAGCTTTCTAAGAATTCCACATTCTGTTGGCCGCCAAGATCTCCTGACTTAAATGCTAAATGCACCTTATTTCAATTTTTTTTTTTTCAAAACTAACCAAAAATTTATTCATTTGAATAACAATTTATGCAATTGCCGCTGCAACCCTGCAGCACATGCGTCACCGAGTACGGGTACACCATTAAAAACATAATAAAAAGGAATATCTTTGAAATTTACTTGTAATAAAAATTAAGTAAGATGAGGTGAGTCAAAAGGTGTTTGTTCCCTTTGTTTTATTTAGCTTCGGTGATGCGGAGAAAGATAATTTTTAGCGCCGACTTCGACATGATTACGTCAACACTGAATGACTAAAACTGCAAATATTGGATGCGAAAAATGCAAGTATCATATAAGAGAAGGCTATGCATTCACAACGCTGTATGGCTAGGGGCGAATTATGGCCGGAAGGAGGGATTAAAACAAAAATGAGCAAAGGTATATTACCATGGGGTTCTAACTGGCATGTTTTGGCCCAAATTGAAAGGCATTCACTTGGAGTTTATATTGTTTCAGCAGGATTATGCTACTTGCACATAGCGCCTAATAAAAGACCGCAGTTATTGCCGACAAACTTCAATGTAGGTACATCGCATTTAGTCAGGAAATAGACATCTATTCATATTCAAACCCTATATGGCCTTGAGAACATGCCTTAATCAATTGAAGTACAAAAAACCAGCTTAAACTTATTGGTTGGCGTATTTCATTACATATCTTAAGGTGTAAGTATGGGAAAAAACAGGATTTTGGTAACAATATTAGAACAATGACCAAAGCCCTAGCTTCTCCAACCATTGTGTGTGCAAAGGTATACTTTTAACACGATTCCAAGGGAAGCAGCATGACAATTGCTTAAATCAGATTATCACAATAGGTGTAGCAGCTTAAGGCTGGTACTGGGCGGATTTAAATTAACTAATCCTAGCTTATTAGCCACTTGGCCTCTTCTGCACTTTTCTACAATATACAACAAGTTACAGCCGGAAACCAATTCCCCAAGTAACACAAATTATATTTTACACATTTAATGTCAAACACTTCCCTTCTTAGCCTTCACTCTTCCCTCCCAAATATGAAAACTATTTCGCTTTGTCACTGGATATAGCTTAAGCTCGCGTCGACTTTGAACTTGCTCATTAAAAGGTATTCAAAACCTGTCAAAACCATAACAAATGACCAAATTTTCGTTCGAACATCAAAGCATGAATTCTGATCCAATTTCTCTAAACAAACTTTGCGACGAAATTTTATCGATAAAACTCTTTATCAACCAGTGACATGTGGTGCAAACCCACTTTAATCTATTTAAACTTTAATAACTTTCCCAAAGTAAAATAAAGGTATTTCCTACCCGCGATAAGAGTGTTGTTTATCTAAATAAATATTTAAACTCAATACACCTGCCCAAATAAGTCAACGAAAAATACTTTTATACACATTTTTTCACTGCTTTGACACTTGGATATGTGTTTCTATGTCTGCCTCCGAAGTTAATAAAAACTTAAGAAAAGAAAAAACGTCATACATGATGTGTTATTTAGACAGGTTAACAGTGCTCACATTTTAACGTATGACCTCTCAGTAATTGGAGGCATAACATCCGAATGATGTTATTTCTGTGGACTTAAAGTGTCCCTCGAAATTGTACATGTTGTTTTAATAGAGCCGATGACCTTTTTTTGTTTTTTTCTTAACTTAGAAGGCTAAATAAATTCATCATAATTTAATTATATAACAACTTATGATGGAGGTAATTTTGTGCGCAGCAGAAAATAACCACAATATGATTAGTAACAATTATTTTGAAATCAAAAGCAATGCGTTTTGTTTTTATCCCTCTGACCCCAATTGAACTCAATTAATCTCACTTAATTACGGAAACTCGTGTTTCTTCCGATGATGGGGGAGAAAATTGTTTACATTTTCCAAGAGGCACCCTCGAAAAGTAAACACAAAAATTCAATTTCCTATCTCAGAGAGATTAAGTTAAAGACGGGCAGCAGCGGCCATTGAATTGTGCAATTCAAATCGATTAATCGAAAATTGAAAATTGAAAATCAAAAGAAAATAATTGGAACAAATTTCCGTAATGCCAAACAGATGGTTATATTAACGAATATTAACGAATTAATTTCCTTTTCGCGAACGCGTCAAGAGAACTCTTATCGCCACCATTCTTCACTCGGAGATGTGGGCTAAAGCCAGCTTATACCATAAGCAGATTGCCGCCACCGTATTGGGGCAGACTTGGTGGTACCTATTTTGAGATTTGGAGGAATTCGCAATCAAAACACTGACTCTGACTCATGGACAAAGGAGGATGGCGAACCAAAGCGTTAAATCGTAACAATAATAAATACTGCATTTGAGTACGCGAGTGTGTATGGCATTGCGAAATTCTGAAGAATTTTATTTACAATCACCGCACGTTTGGCTGAAATTATTCGTCTATCAGCAGCGGCGGTTTTTTGAAGGTGACGGCTGACTTCAGTGGGGGCACTCTTGTTTGGTGAGAAAAAAAACACCGTGAGAAATTTTGTAAACATTTTCTGAAGATTTGCTTCGATGAAGTGTTGAAAGAAGATAACTTGGGTAATTGATGGGTTTTCGTTTTTTTTTCTTGGTTGATGGTGTAATAAGAAAATAATTTGCCGAGAGTGCAAGATGTTAGACGGAAGAAGGTTGATTGTTTTTTTGTTTGTTTTTGAGAGGTGGAAGTGGATGCAAAATAATTATGTTAACTAACGACCGATTAGAAATTGATTTGTAATATCGAAATGATGGATCGCAATATTGAATTTGGTACACTGTAAAATATATGCAAAAACTATTAACTGGCGCCCAACGTGGGACATTTGCTTAAACCCCCCCGGGAAAATAATAAATTCACAACGATTTGAATATGTAATTAAGTGTACTTAAGACGCTTCAGATCATTCATAAAACAAGTACGTAGGTGACAGCAATGTGGGAAAAACAGAAGAACATCACAGCCGTATGCTTCCGACTAGCTACGTCTTAAATAAGCATACTTATTTTATCATTCATCAGGAACGAGAGAAATCTTCGTCAGGAAATTCTTCAACAATGACCAAAGTTGTTGATTTGGAATTATCAGTCAGCCGCTAACTACCTCAGTGCTGTTTATGCGATTTGTAGATGGCTTCAACATCAAACGATGTGAAGCACTTACAAATGCTGTTGAAATGTTGAAGAAGATTGCATTCTTATTTTATCGAATTGAATAAAGCGGACTAAGCAGTTGATGAGGCTACTTCCAAAAACAAAAAATCATATCATATTTGCAAAACTTAGAAATCTTATAGAAAAACATGCTGGGTCTATACTGAGGGCTTAAGGTTCGAAACAGTCAATCTTTTCAGCGCTCTGTTTCCATGTCATTTTATGTAAAAAAACAAAGTTACGAAAAACTAAATATTAGCTTTCTAAGGCTGCCGCCACACTATACGAGGAAAATGCTTGCAGCGAGTGTTTGGAGAATTTAAATTTGTATATGTTCGTGCAAGTGCTTGCAGTGAGCAGTCACACTATGCGAGAAAAGTACTTGCTGCGAGCACTTTTAAGTTTAGTATTTGCCATTTTCAGTTCAGTCTCACGCATAATGGAAAGTGAGGAATTTTATGGCAGAACAGACAAAATAAACAGAGCAGAATGAAGCGAATTGTCAAAACCGATTTAAAAAGGCTCAAATACTGGTCTATTGTACTACCTTACTTTAATGTACTTCGAGTTTCCTTGAAGACAGATGGGAAGGAGATTCGGTGATGAAGAGCTAGATGTTCGGCACTCACCACATCAAGATTCACTGATGTTAGGCTTTCGACCAAGAGAAAGAGAAAGCTTGAGTTCGAGAACTATCTTTAACGAAGTAAAAGGGTTAAGCAACGCTTTAACTGCGGCCTGGATATCACTGCAAATGCAAATGTTTGTTCCCGTCCACATGTTGTTCACATCTGCTTGGAAAATAGACGCATGTTTACCTAAGAGGTAGTGGACTATCGCATTTCACAAGGAATCGATATAAGTTGCTCGGTCGAAAATCTCACTTTCGTTCGCTATGATATGATTTACTTGCAAGCAGATGCTTGCACGATCTGATCACACTATGCGAGTGTTTCTGGCACAGATGCATGTTAACGAATCATTTGAAGCAATCGCTTGCATGCAAGGACTTTACGGGTCGTCACACTGAGCAAGTTTTGCCCGCATAGTGTGACGGTACCTTAAATATTTCAAAGTTTGAAAGAAATCAAACGACTCGCTTGTGCAGATGAATTGAATCAAGAATTTTCCTATTTTCTAGAAAGAAATGATCGGCTTCTAAATGCCTGCTTCGTTAATTTATGTGTAAAAATGTATATTTAGGAGACGCCTGCCTAAACGTATTAATGGTTTGATCGTGAAGTAACTACGATCACAATTGCGACCGGATCAGTAACTCAATAACTTTCCTAAAGATCTCAGAAAGTTCCACCTGAAATGTTGAGTCTGATAAAATATTAAAAACAAATTCTTAAATAATCGGTGTCCCCTTTTTCTTCTGTATTTATATTCTTAAGAGACAACCAACACCTTCTGCTTTCTACATAATCCTACAAGTCCTTCCATTGGGCGCCAATTACTAATCAATTTGTGATAACTTTTTTAAGTAGTTAAATTGTAATCGATTAATGGATTTCTTTATGACTGACAATCAAGTTCTAAATGACTAAGATCTATCGTAAGAAAAACTTTAACGAACAATGATTTTTATCGGTCCATTTTTAAGTAGCCACTAGGTTGGCTATTACTAAAAATTAAAGCGACAAACTGACTAGCAGTAATAATAAAAATATAAAGTGATAGTGAACTCTAACCTTTAATCTAATGTTCGCCGTTATTAGACCTTAGAGAGATTTGTTTTCTGTTCCAAGGCCATCGCAATAAAATTCAGTTGTTAATTGTATTTGCGAGTGACTACATTCTAAGAAAGTATACTGCAGTATAGAATTTTTAAATATGCGAGATTGAGAAGTGAGTTGATGGTTGAATTTATGTTTGAGTGCTAGTACACTAATTTGGCTTGAAACGTTATTTTAAGGTACTTTCTTGAATTCTAGTTTGCGCTTTTAGCGAGCTTCAGACTATTCAACACGTCGAATAGTTCTATACATTTTTCTCTGCTGCTTTTTTGCTGTTATCGTGGATTTGTGGCTCTAGCATTTCCTATTGCTCCTGTTTGGGCATTTTCTCGAAAGAAGTTTAAGACCCAAATCTAACTTCAAACAAATGCAATCTTTTAAGACTACCTGGAGAAGGTAGACAAAATAAAAGGCCCTAATCATGTAAAGCCACTTTGGCTACCAAAACAGGTTTCGGTGACATATAAAAGCCTTAGCTAGGCGATAATTCTCTGTACTTTCAATGAAACGAAAGTTCAAGTCAAGATCGGGTTGACAATAGCGGATTTTTAAAAACATCTTTTTAACGTGATTAATGCCCAGAGGTACGTATAACAATGAAGACCCATGGACAAATCACACTTCTCTGTTATTGAGGTTGACCCGGAAAATTTGTCTGGTAAAAGAAAAAAACAAAAATCGAGGAATTCGCGTGGAAGTGAATCTGAAGCGGAAGCATCCCTATGGGGCACTATTGTAGCGCTATAGATTCCTCGTTCATGAGAAAAGTATTAAAAAAAGGCTTTGAATTAAAAAATTCCAAAAGGTTATAAATGGATCGAAAATATTCTCAACCATGAGAAATTGACGGTCTAAATGGCTAGTAACATCTAAATATATCAACGAGCGACGCCGTAGAATGGGTAATGCAACAGTCCACCGCATCGTGCCAATCTTGAACACAACCTGCCAAACAGTTTATGGTGAGATAAAGAAGGGTGACCATTAAGAAACCTTTCAGATTCAAGCCATTTAAAATAACACCGGGTCCGGTTTCTTTTTTAAATTTTTTTTGTTTATTTCCCCAGTTGCTTTGCCTCAATGAATGAACTCGCAGCAACATTGATTGTTCTTCCTCCCAGAAAACTCCACCATTTGTAGTTGCTTCTCGTTAAACACGAAAATCATGACTTAACTCATTTTGGAATCAAACATGGCAAATGACATCATGTCTTACCTCGATTGAATGCTCAAACATGAGTGCTTTATGGCAGCCCTGAGAACTAATGTAGGTCTCAAAGGTAAACCTAGCCTATGTAGCTACAAGACCGTACCTCATCACCTACTCACAAGCAGTATTTAACAATCGTTTTAATTATGAGGAATAAAAATATACGCGCAACCCACTCTTAGCTTTGAACACTTTGTCACACTTATGATTAACCTGTCCACCAGCTGCTGACTCATGCTTCACCCCAAATTTGGCCTAATTGCCTTCTCACAGAGAACATGCACTGTTCATAGATAATTCTCCGGAATTTATGTTACTAATTCCTCATCGCGAGCTCATTGGGAAAATTATTCAATAACAAATTCATGGGAATTATGCAAAGTGTGATGTCACAGAGGGCAACATCCGGAACACGGTTCGAAAAAGTGTGGAAACTCCGCTACACCCACAGCTGTCGCTGTCGATTATGTGCACACATAATTCAATGCAAAATCAATATCGAAATACTAATAATGATATTAGTTTTGCACGTTGCCGTGCTCCCTGCTCACCATATGGTCAGATATTTGACGCAGCAGAGAGGACCAAGTTCCCAAAGGTTTTGCAGTAAATATTTTTGCTTTTTCACACGGTCTGGATGCTGGCGACGACGACGACGACGTCGTGTCGCGGAAAATGTCGAGGAAAACCAATTTTTTTTTGTTTTAAGTACTTCATGCTGCAACGTTTATCTTAACAAACAAAAAAAAAAATACAATAATAATATTATTGCTATCCAAACTGGATTCTAATTGCTGTGGGTCGATGTTGTGTTTAAATCGAAAAGAACTAGAATTTGTTGAGGCGCAAAAAAGAAAAAAAAAACAGCATCTACCCACTCTTCAGAGCCAAAGATACTAAAGAAAATGTTGTTTTAACTAAAAATGGAGTGATTGCGTACAACGATTTAGCGTGTTTGTTGTTGTTGTTTTTTTTTTTTTTAACAAATACGTTGGGTTGGTGGAAACCATGGTGGTTATGTTAAAGATGCTTTGTTGGAATTGGGATTTGAGGAGGTATAATAAATGCGGTGTTGTAATGACTGTGGAGATGGAGATATATTTTGTTTTATTTATTGAATAACATGTTTTGTAACTGTTTCTGTTGGGTCTGGATAGGAAGGGAGTCGTATTTTACAACTATATTGTAGAAGGTGGGTCGTGGGTTCGTTGAATCTTTGCTGCTGTTGTTGGACATGAACATTCATTTGTGTTTATTTTTTATTTGGCAAATTAAATGCAAAAAATGAATATCACTGTTTAAACAATATATTAGCGCGTGTATTTTTAGAAGTTTTTATTCGGTGGAATTCGTGCTGGTTGCCAAAAGTGTTTGCAAATTCATCCCAGCAGGTGTTGCCGGACAGGTCATTAAGTTAAATTTAGACTTGCAACGTGATGAGGTGTTGCAAAGGTAATGAAGGTCAAATTGATGTGATGTTTGTGGTTTGTTTCTTTGGCAATGTCTTGGAATGGAAACTTTAGAAGAGCTTAAGACTTCTGCATTTTATGAAGGTAAAGACCTAGAATCTCCGTAAGTGTCCAAGACTACAGAGTTCAGCAGAGCGCTCTCCTAGGCAGCATTTACAACATCTTCTATGACCACGACATCCGTAATCTTATATCACGCATTTTAAGTTAAAAAATAAATTCATTGACGATGACAATGGTTACATTTGTAAAATTAAGCCAACCACTTTGCCTGGGCTTAAATGGCGCACGAATCTCCGTCAAAAGACCTGATGCAAGTGTCGTTTTCTTGATAGAAACCAATTCAGTGTTTTCATCGGGCCCTTCATCATTTGAAACACGTCTTAAACGTCACAGAGACAAACTCCATGATAGGAAGAAAGAAAAAAAAACAGTATTACCAAACAGAATTGCTCCATTTAATTTGTATCTCAAAGTGTTCCATTTCATTGTAAAAAATTCCATATGAAGAAAATTCATAAATAAGAAACTTGACAAAAAATGGATTACCTTAAGTGGATTCGATCACAAAAAAAAAGTGTAGGTGTCTCCACATGACTGACGTTTACGAGCAAATTTTTTCGGAATTTTTTTTTTGTTAACAATGAAATCTTACTCACCGTTCCCGATCGGAAACACCCACCACTCCATAAAGGTCAGAATTCATTGTTCAACTCTTTAAAAGATGCCCTGCCTCTGATTATCGACCTCATTAATTAGGTGCTTAATTTCAAAAAGCCTTTTTTTTTGGTAAATAAACAGCTAACGTATTTTATTGTTTTTCGTTGTTTTTTCTTTTTTGTATTGGTAAAAGGAGAAATGGTGATGACTTTTCTAGTGGAACAGGAAAAAAAATGTATCCATGACTTGGCTAATTCTGTAAAAAAAAGAACACTTCAGAATGAAATGAAATCGGTCTATGTCTATGAAAAGCGAGTTTCAATTACGAATACGGTGTGCCTTTGATTCATTAACAGTTAACAGTTAATCCATCATCACTTAAGGGATTGAAGTAGATACAGCCGATTTATACAAATTCCATCATAGTACTCTGGGCCGACAGTTTAATGGTCTCACTTTAGAAAATTACCCAAAAATTACACAACACTATAAATAAATTGAAAATAATTATCTCAGATACTCCCTCAGAGGCAGCGACGATGACTGGTGCAAATGCCGGCTGTTCACGTACGTGTAGGTCTATGAGAAACTAACAACCGAAAGTGCTTCCTCAGCATTCTCTGCGGTTGACCTGTGTGAACTTATTGTCATTCAAACAAGACAACCCGGCGGAATGAGGTGGCGGCGGCGACGGTGGCGGTGGTGCGGCAAGAGCCACCCATCAAACTGGAAATTAATTTGAAAGTGAAATTACGTATCCGTTAACAATTAGATGGTTGCGCAAAACAAGACAAAATCACGAACTACGGCTGGGTAATAGTAAGAGATGTACGAAAAAAATTTACCGCGAGGTAATGACAACTTTCTTTTACCGCCACCACAATGACTTCCTGTGCGATAGTGGTAATGATTGTAGAGATTCAGTTTTTGTTTGCCTTTTATGTGATGGTCGGTTAGGTGGTTAACCTCGTATGACCTCGTGGTCAGGCAGGGGTTCAGATTTGGTTGGATGTTGGGAATGTTTAACAGATGTCCCCTGTTACCACTTGACATGTACATACAAATGCGATTTGTAACTTTTATTATTACTAAATAAATAAATAAATAAATAAATATCTTTCATTCATCTTTTAAACAGAGAAAAAATTATCATTGTCCAAAGTGGCATCAATGAACTTGCAACAAATAGTCATGAATAATGATTAAATCAAAATAGACGAGTACTTTGAATGACTAAATTATTCAAATGCGACAAATTAGTCGTAATTTTTTTTTTTTTTTGCTATTTGCATATTTTTATTTGACGATTAATATTATTTAAATAGAGTTTTATAAAAGGGAAGTAACTGAATGGATAAATACTTTGACGCTCGTAGAATTAATTAGCATTTTATTGTAATTTAATAATTCGCATTTCTTGCATATTTATAGTATTATTTAAGACTGCGGATATTGGGATATCTAACGTAATAAACAATTTAAAAAATGACTAATTTGTTTGATCATAACATTGCCGGCAAAGGAGAAGAAGAAAAAGCACCTCTTGCCAAAATAGAGAAATTTTTCATTTTATTTTAAAAAAAAAATGCAGAAGACACTATAATTGAACGCCGTGTCCAATTCACTCAACGAGGACATTGTTTAACAAAAAAGCAAAAGTATGCTTAGTTTCGTTTTGCATAATAAAGGGTGATTTTTTAAGAGGTTTAGAACTTTTTTTAAAATAAAAACACAAAAAATTCGAAAAAATGAATGAAAGATTTATTTGAATCGATAGTTTGAACCTTGCAATTTAATGTTTAAAGATAATTTCATGCAAATGTTGACCGCGGCTGCGTCTCAGGTAGCCCATTCGCTGAGTCCAATTTTGGCATACTCTTTCACACATATCGGCCGGTATCTCACGAATGAATGCATGGTTGTTGGCTTCCAGTGCGTCAATCGAAGCGGGCTTGTCCCTATACACATTAGCCTTGGCATACCCCCACAAAAAATAATCTAATGGTGTCAAATCGCACGATCTAGGCGGCCAATTGACCGGCCCGAAACGTGAAATTAACTGTTCACCAAACTCGCCTCGCAATTGCGCCATTGTTTCGCGTGCTGTGTGGCATGTGGCACCGTCTTGTTGAAACCACATATCATGCAAGTCAAGAACTTCCATTTCGGGCAAAAAAAAGTTTGTTATCATCGCTCGGTAGCGTTCACCATTGACAGTAACGCTGCGATTCGCATCATCTTTGAAGAAATATGGCCCAATAATGCCGCCGGCCCATAAACCGCACCAAACAGTGGCTTTTTCGGGATGCATTGGTAGCTGTTGCAATGCTTCTGGCTGATCTTCACTCCCAATGCGGCAATTTTGCTTATTTACGTACCCATTCAACCAAAAATGAGCCTCATCGCTGAAAACAATTTTTTGATAAAAAAGTGGATCCTCGGCCAGCTTTCCAAGAGCCCATTCACCAAAAATTCGGCGTTGTGGTAGGTCGGCTGGCTTTAGTTCTTGCACCAGCTGTATCTTAAAAGGCTTTACGCCCAAATCCTTCCGCAAAATTTTCCACGTAGTGCTGTAACAAAGGCCTAACTGCTGGGAACGGCGCCGAATCGACATTTCGCGGTCTTCTGTCACACTAGCTGATACGGCCGCAATATTTTCTTCAATACGCACAGTACGTAAACGTGTTGGTGGTTTAATGTCCAACAAAGTAAATTTGGTGCGAAATTTGGTCACAATCTTCCGAATAGACTGCTCAGAAGGTCGAGAATGCCGATCATAAAATGGAAGCAGCGCGCGATGAACATTTCGAACCGAGCACGAATTTTGATAGTAAAATTCAATAATTTGCAAGCGTTGTTCATTTGTAAGACGATCCATGGTTAAATTGCAAACCAAACTGAAGCTGTTTGACAGTGACACAAGGTACTAAACACACGTCAGCTGTCAAAACCAGTGTTGCCAAAACCAAACCAGCTAAAAAATCACCCTTTAGTTTGATTGACTCACTAATAAGGCTCCTTTTCATTTCGCTGGCTCTGTTTAGAGGCCGAACTGCCGTATTAAAGGCTTAGAAAACTCATTATGCTGTCGAAGTAAAGGCAATGCATCTTGTGCATGGTTTTTTTATGGCAGAACATCTTTGCGAACAAAGGAAAGAAATCTACTGACGACTGATAATCATTTGTTTTTGTGGCACAAATTTGGCATAGCTCTTTTCTTGGTACACAAACGTGACGGATTCCGGCAATAATTCAGTTATTAAAACACAATGTTGGTCGCGCTAGTCGGGAAATAGAGCTCTAAGCTCTACTAGAGAAAAGCTAGAAAAACTAGAAAAAGCCCACTCTTTAGGAACTTTTCCTGTTTTCTAGTAGCACCTTTTGTCATAATGAAATGAAAGGAACCATTAACCTCACCTTTTTAGAATTAAAAACCCTGCAAATGTTGTCAAAACTATCGACCTTCCAATACCTGAACCCAAACTAAAGAGCAAATAAATAACATAGTAATCTTAAATTTCTCCACCTTTCCAATACAAAACATGAGGCCAATCAATAAATTTCCACATCAGAAAAAAAGTTGTGAATTTAAAACCATTTAAAAAGGTTCTGCCCTTTGCATGAATAAATCGCAATAAATATGAAACCACTTAACACCTAACCTAACCAGAACGAAAAGTACCACTTAAGCGCGCACAAAGTGTCCAATAAATTGTAAGCCCAGCACCTTTTCTGTACACCCACCGCAGCAAGTAGGAGGTAGCCGTTTCTGTGCACACATTAACGGGTATCGATACCTTTTGCAATAAATTGACACACACACACTTCTTTGTATGAGTGGCACGTATGCATCCATCAGATACGGGCATCCACCTCACGCTAAACTGATTTAAGTTCCCAATGGGACTCAGATCCACTGCTGCAGTCGAAGAGCCAATTTATGACGTCTGAAGTGGTTCCTGAATGACGATTGGATTCTGTGTGTTTTTTTTTCTCTCCCTCTCCTCCACCTCGAACTTCCTCTGGGGAATTGTCTATCAAGTACTTCGTCTGGTCGATGGAAATTGAATTTATTATCAGGAAAAAAAAAGAGTAGAAAACAAAATGGAAAGTTTTGCAAATCGTTCCGGCGACCCTACCGTAAAATATTAGCTACAAATCAGCATCAATGTCGTGTGCTTAATTTTTTGTATATTTTGTAATAGGTTCATCTGTTATCATATCTTGAAATCTTTTCATATTTTTTGCATAATTGGATTCATTTCGACCAGAGTTATTGTGAAAGTCTTTTCTTCGTCACATAATAAATGGGGGGGAAACAAAAATTGATGAACATAAATTCTCATGAGTCCCGCGGTTTGGGCTTATGTGATGTCATTTGAAATGCAGGGGCAAGGCTAGTGGCCCATCGATAACATCGATTCCGGACTTTCAATTTCATTTATAGGGCCCAGCATGGTGCTCACTCTAATCACCCTGTGCCCCATCATCATCATCATCATCATTAAAATTCACTTTCAGGTTATTTTCTTCTTCGTCTTCTTTCTGTTGTTGTTATAAATGTATCTTTGTCTAGTTGGATTGAATGTTTTTTTTTTGCACGACACGACTTGACAGAAACGAAAGAAAATCTATTTTCTCTCCGCGTGGAAAGAGAATGTTGATGGAAATTTATTTCTTCATATTAGGCATGACAGGATGGGGCAACAAGAGTGTCAATATGATCTGTGAGTTGACCATAAATCATCTGCTTTTTTTCTATCCATTCTATTTGATCTAGTTAATTGAAATCGATGATGCATTAAAGGCATTCATATCAATTGATGATCGATTTCAGAGTCCATTTAAGCTTGTTGTGAAGTGTTTTAAGTACATGGAAATTGGGATGCAGTGATTAGTCTAAATTAATGCTGGCCTTCTTTTGGGGAAACATATTAGGGACAGCAAACTAAGGGGCTCGATACGTTTTTTACACGAAGAGAAGGTACATACTTGTAAAACCTTTCTATAAGGGAATTATAGAGATGACAACGAAAGGAATCGGAAGCAAGAAATGCATTGGTTCGGGAGAATATGATACATCACTTGAAAAAGTACCTCTTGCGACCATCCCAAGAGGTGGGAGCAATACAAAATTCAAACTCGATAAATGTTTCCTTACGAAGTTCAGCAAATAAAAAATATTCTATAACCACACGCTGAAACGGTACTCAGATGGATCGAGAGCTGATTAAGAAACTGGGACAGGAAAATTGGGTCGGGAGCTAGACACTACAAATCCGAAATATGTGCTATTGGGAGGTGTGCACGAATCAATCTTAGAGAAAGAACAAGTCAAAGAATTACAGAAACTGGAAGGTATGTCAGATAGCAAAGCGGGCATCAATGCTCTTGACATCTTGACATAGATGACATAATTAAGTCTATGAAAAAATAGGCTTAAAAGCTTGTCAAGAATAACAAGAGTTACCAACTGTAAGATACTGGCCAGGCTTTAGCGAGACAAGGAGCTGAGGAACCCTACATATATCCCGAACAATTTTTTGGGACAAGGGAAAATACCTTCCGCAACAAGCTCAGAAAATTGCGAGACAACATTTTTCAAAAAATTAAACGTCTTAGAATGCCTAAGAAACTCTTTGGGAACTATAACCTAAGACATGCACTAGTCTGAGCAAGAATAACCTACGGATTCTAGTTTACGGGCCACTACAATCTAAAGGAACACAGGGAAATTGGGTATTTCAGAAGAAGATCTGTGCAGAGTTTGCAATGAGCCGGCTTAAACTCAAGATTTCATGAAAACCCGTAGGACGCTGACATAAGAGGATCAAGGATATAATTCAGATCATGTTCTTCTTTTAAATGTAATAAACCACTGCAAGGTGGTTTTATAGAAAAGCTCTTGTCTGTAGAGCCCTCCTGGTGAAATAGTAAATTTGTTTGCAAATTTGTAAAGTTTTAAGTCTCTTTGCCTATCGCATGACTTCGTTGCATCTTAAAGCAAACTTATAACGAACTTTCATTAACACGAGTTTCCCACTCAATGTTCTTTGTAGCAGCGCTCATTTCTAGTAAAATAGTAAAATCTGCCTGAAAATTTGTAAAACCTTTCAAATTCTTTAACTTAATGTTTATCGAAAAACTCGAGTCTGTAAGGCCCCTCCTGCTAAAATCGCTTAGTCTTTTGGCATTTTTGAAATCCTTAAATAAAGAACTTTCCGTCGAAATATCCTATCCACATAAATGAAACCACCTCAGTCTCGAGCTGAAGGCTCATTTTGCGGGCATTCACATATTCACGTGCCAATTTTAATCTGAAAAAAGCTATCACTGCAATGACAAATTGCTATAGGAAATCAATCTAAAATTTCCATTACTGCCGTCACATGTAGAATGTTTCAACAATAAATTTCCTCAAAACCGACATGACGGGTGAGTTCAAAACAACACAAAGTACGAACCTTGTAAGCACTTTTCGTATTGAAATCGTGCATTTAATTTAATTACTTTAACAAAAGCCATCGAGGTTGGTTTTCTTTTTGTTGAAATTCACAATGAATAACGGAGTGGCAGTGACTGGAAAAAATACAAACTGTTTTATTCAACCCCTTAAGTGATAAGTAGGTAATACAAATATCTGATTTAAACTACGCAGCTTTATGGGAACTTAATCGCTAGTTTGCTTGCATCATAAGCTTCTGAATGAAGATTAGAGAGGTGTACTTTGTATGCTTGACTGAAAATTGTCACAATTATCTAAAACCTAACATGATCTTTGATGCAGGGATGCAAGGGTTGTAACCTTTAATTTATTATTTTTTAAAATAGATTTAATAGCAATTACGTAAGTTACTTTGACGCAAAATAGCGAGCATGCAACGTTAACACTTTTTGTGAATGCATTCGAGAAAAAAATGGAATTAAGTTTTAAAAAATTACCGGCCTTAGAATTACTGTGCGATCGTTGGTTATTGAGATATATGTATGTATGTTTGTAAATTGTGAATCACGCTATTTGTTATGACTAAGCATTAACAGAGACTTCCGAAAATGTTTTGCTGAAAGATATCAAAATTAGAAATTTGAAGCTTTAAAACGATTTTTATTTGATCTCGAAGCGACCATTATTTTTAACCAATACTCAGCTCTTAATAAACTCTCGTTTTTTTAATGGTTTTGAGTAGTCTATTTTTTTTTTGTATTTACAAATTTTCGTAGACCTCTAAATGGCTTAATCCTTAGAACAAAGGAGATTGAGACAAATAGAATGGCTACTGGTTTGTATTAGGCAAATCAATACAATCCACAGGTGCAAAAATAAGAGTAAGAAGTCAGTGTAGAGTAGAGGATCAAAATCGGTGAGCAGGGGAGGGTTTTTAGTGCTTGCAGTTCTTTATTTATTGCAGTCTCAGACGCGAAAGCGTTCACGTCCAGGAACCCATCCTGAACAAATTAGAACATGACAAGATTTAGTCATGTTCAAAGGATGAACCCTACTAAGCCCGGTGAAAAGGCAATGTTAATCAACGTTCCTATATAAGCGCGTAAAGTTGTAGGAACTACAAACAGCCAGTCCCAAAAAATTTCGAATCTTCCTCCCCCTCGTCCTACCATGTCCGATCAATTGTACTTACGTCCAAGGTCATGGAAACGCTAATAAATCGTAAGCTTATGCGCTTCTTAATGTACGGTTTTCGCGGCAACAGGTCCACTGGTGATTTGAAAACATATTTAACCAAAGAGTGGAACCAATTTATTCACAACGGTGTAGAAAATAAGATCGTTGGGCTAGATATTTCAAAAGCATTTGGCAGTATTTGGCATCAAGCTCTTCTGTTGAAATTCCGTGCATTTGAAATCGATGATATCATTCGGACCTTTTAAAATCAAGTTGTTCAGGACGGCTTTAAGTCTGCAACACACGAAATAAATGCTGGTGTTCCCTCGACACTCTTTATGAATTTTTTCCAACGATCTAATGTTACAATCCACAGCTATAACTTTAAGGTAAGGGACTTTGTCTACCTCAGCTCTGCTATCACATCTGAAAACGAAATCTCCTTAGAAATCAAACGAAGAATAACGCTTGCCAATCGCTGTTTCTTTGGGCTGAGAAGACAACTATGTATAGAAGGCCTTTCCCGAATAACTAAGTAAACTGTATATAGGACCCCCATAATCCCAGTCCTGCGCTATGGTTCCGAAGCATGGTCTCTTTCTATGAATGAGGATATCCTTTGTTGTTTCGAGAGAAATATTCTAAGTAAGATATTTGGTCCAGCATGCGTTGACGAGTTTTGAGGAGGCGACTCAACAATGAACTCTACGAGCTGCACAGCGACATTAAAATAGTCAAAAAACTGAGCATTAGGCGTTTGAGATGGCTGGGACATGTACAACGAACGGAGGGACAACGCAGTAGATGAAGGACTCGCGGAAGGGGGCCTCAACCAACTTGGAGGATGAGATGTTTGGATGAACGTCTGAACGTACCTAAAGCCATTGGTTTTAGAGATGAGTGCAAGGAGCAATCTTTATCATTTAAAGAAGTTAACAGTAAACTGAACTATAACTTGAAGGAGAATAAATATATTTTTGAGAAAACAGCAGTTTGAAATATACTTAAAAAGAGCTAAACTCTGAATCTTCACTGCAAGACACATGATACGGGAAATGCTTTCCATTTCCTGTTGTGTCCTATTTTGTTGGACATAAGATTAGTTTGCTTCGAGAACATCGCGTTGGAAATGATGGTTGGAACTAGTAGCAGAAGAATTTTAGAGTTTAAGTTTAAGCTAGAAGGTATACTTTCTATCAGTGTTAAATATTATACTTAGCAAAGTAATAGAAGGTCGTTCGCTCGCAAGCTAACTAGCAAGCAGTACCCTTCTTATCAACTCGTCCATACATATTTTTTTGTTTGATTTTGTTAGAATGGTAATAAAACCAAAACTTGCACAACGAACTTATTTCACACTCACTTTAAGCAATAGAAATATAGATATGGCATCAAACAGTCCGCCTTAGCGTATGATTCTATTCTACAAGTGATTACCCTAACATTTTTGACTTTGATTGGCAGCGAACCGGCGAACCAATTGAAATGCAGGAAAAGTTGGAAATTTATGATCCTTCATACTTGATAACAACCTCGTCGGCAATTGGAAAGAAGAAGACTCATATCTAGAGATTGTGGTTTAGTTGAGAAGAGTGTTTCTTTTCTAAACAAAATATATGCTTTGGATGGAAGACAAGTAGTCAGCTAGCTAGGTCAGGAGGGCTAGGTTAAACAAAAAGGGCTACCCCAGAACTACAAAAACCATTCCATATGTAGATGAATCTTTTAAGGTTTTGTTTCCAAGTCACCCAAGCGAATAAACGTGCCTCCCTGCGCTGGGCAGTGGATTTAAAGCTGCGTCAGAAGTTATAAGTAAAAACATATATTTTTTTAGTCGTTTCCGTGATGATGCAAATGTTCTCCGACGAGAACTTGGATTTCGCATCTTTAAGTAAAACAAAACTTGGTATTTTCAACTCTTGCGATTATTTTTGACACTTCAAGCTACATATACTCGCAGCCTTTCTTAAAGTCCTCCCACTCCGGCTTTGCACACTTTGTTGACCCTTTAAATGATCATCCATTTATTACAAAGTCGACTCCAACTGTATCTTCAAACAAAGTATAGTATCTAGATACTTATTACAAAACAAAGATAGCGCACATATTGTCTTGCATTGCCTTCCGTCGTTTTCAATATTCGTTCCGACCAATTTCACAATACCTCACCGCCTGGCTGGTACCATCGCCAACTCTATGAATAATTGCGTACGGACAAGCCAGTAGTGTGCTCTGTACATAGGCACGGCTATAAACGCACTGTTACTAATTTCCGGTAACGCAAAAGAAAGAGGGAGAGAGAAAAAAAAAGTGAAGACTCACCATACCCGACCGGCAACGCAAATGCAAACTCAAACCCAAACAACAACAAACCACTCCTTGTTACGTGGGTCATCATCGTGGTATCTGTTCCTCTTTTGGATGCGCTTACCACAGGGCCGTTGATGTGGATGCATTTGCATTTGCATAGTGTGCACTGTGCAGCATGTAAGCCGCAAATGAGGATTCGATATATCTGCCCCCTTTACAACTGGATCTCAATTTAGCACACTGCTGCGCGTTCCACCTCATTTTCAACTAGCCGTACACATACACACACACACGCACATAAACTTTTGCGTATTTCCTTGTTCTCTTCACATCCCAAAGGGGCAGTCGACCGATGAAATGAATACAGGCCGCCAACTAGAAAACAGACCACTGGACTTCACTGAGCACCAGGCCAGCAGCGCCACCAACACTTCACATCTTCATTATCATTACCTTCCATTACCATCGTCATCAGCAGAAGCGTTAACTGCTGTTGGAGAACGTCCGATTGATTGGAGTCGTTTTCGTTTTCTTCGATAGAGAATTTGCTTTAGTTGGGATGAGAATTTAACCTAAGAAATGACACTACTTATTGAATGGATGGACTTCCTTTTGCTGGTTGAGGGGGCAAAAGTGTCACAAGACCTATCTAGCCATACGTGTATGGAGCAATAAACTAACAAACAAAACTCCAATTAAAGTGGACAGTAGCGCACACGTTTCGATGGCGTCGGAAAAAATATTTCAAGTGAAAAGTTTTCTTCACTAACCAGGGCGGCCGCTTGATATGCTTGGCCGTAAGTAACCTTCTTTTGGCGTAACTAATGAATGACCATCTATGGCCTGACCGTCTGTCTATATGTATGTACATATGTGTGCATCGGTCTACCATACATTTAGGCACACGCCAATGCGTATGTTGGGCTTTCTTCATTCATTGAATAAAATGAATCAAATTGAATATGATTATCGACTTTGTACCTAATTCTAGAGTAAGTTCAGAGATAGTTCGGTGGAAGGGTTTCCAAAATACCCCTACCCTACACAAGCGATTTGTAGTAAAATGCTTAACACTATTTGAAGGAATTGTTTTCAATGGCCGGCCAACTATGCATGAATGCATTTCGGAATGTGTACTCAAGTGTGGAGCCGCCTTATTGATTTATGTTCCCTTGCTAGTGATGGGTTCGCTACTACAAAGTTGTGCCATGTTATGTTATGTGAAAGTATGGGGAATATGTGTTGGGAAATAGTTATGTTTTGAACACTTAAATTGGGGCGATAAGTATCTGTAAAGGGAGTGGCATGGTAGACAGAATTTGTCTTCATAACATGGAGTTATGAAGTCCAAATGAGTTTTGCGTTTCAATTGATTGAAGCATGGAAGCTAAAGTTCCATACTTTGATCAATAGGAAAGCAAAACTATCTTCAAAATATGTGTGTGTGTGTGTGCAGCTAAGGTCTAAGGGTGTAGAGGAAACACTTAATTTACACATTTTGTTCTACGCTTTGGTAGAGTGTAGTAGAGTTTGTATTGGTGTGCGCAATCGATCGTCGTCTGTCCAAATTTTCCTCAGCCAGATTTTCTAGGAGATGATCCAACAATGAATTATACGACCTTTACAGTCATAACGTTCCAGCCCGCAAAATCTTCGAATATAACCCGGGCCCAAGTGTAGGAGACTTTAACCAACTTAGAGTGCGTAACTAGAGGCAGTTAGCCAAAGACCGGGCTATTCGGAGAGACCTTATTGGTTGAGACCCAAGTTCAGGTCCCGATATGTATCGGGAAAATGAAATCTACGTACGACAAAAATACATAAAACTTACTACAATCCAAAACAAATCTATTGAGCGTGCGAAGTTATATTTTTGAAGGAACTTATACACTGAATATAAGAATTGAAGATTGAAGACGCCACTCTTGAGTGTTTGTCAGAAGTTTGCAAAGAAACGGCACCTCTAGTCCGTTCATTACAATCAAACGCACACTATTGTGCGCAAACAATTAACTGCTGTAAATGATCTGCGTAAGGGTTTGTAGAGTATGTAAGGAAGATACGACGGTTTTTAATTGTAAGCACATGAGTCAGAAACAAAAAAAAAAAAAACAACTAAAGGGGTCCATGACCTTCTCAACTATATTCGAAGGGAAAGTTAAAGCAAAGTATTAAAGCGCACAACATGTGCTTACGTATGGAAAAATCAGTGAAGTTGTTCTTAAATATTTAAAGCGCAATTGCTACTTGCAGAAGAGGAAAGAATGCTTTACTTTTAAGCATTTATTCCCGTTAGCACATTCGTGTGCCCAAACAAATTTACAATGTGGTTATGAAATTAACTAGCTGCGACTTTAAGCTTCTCTGATTCGTAAGCGCACACTTTCCACAGAAGATTGGTGTGCGGAAACGAATAACAAAGCAGTTGTATGCAGACATGAGTTTTCCAGCTTAATCTAGCAGGACACAAGCTTGATGGCAATTCCATATTGTGTCAATGGTAAGCGCACGTAAACTTACTTCAAGTGAAAAAAATGGTACATCCATGTGCGCAAAAGAAAAATATGAAGAATACTTTCATACACAAACTCTGAAATTAAATGATGCTGGTCCAATACTTTCATCAAAGAGCTTTTACATAACGCACACATTTGTGCGCAAACCAAAAACAAAATGAATATATTTCAAATTCATTTAATTGATAAGGACTTGAATATTTTAGAAAGCAAAGCAACTTCATATAACTTGCCATAAGAAGTGGACTGACATAAAACCAACATTTAAGTTAAAGTGTTGCCCCAGTCTCAAATTACAAATTACACAACATAACCCAATTAGATCTTAGCCTATTTTACTGGATTATCTTCAACATAGTATTTTGTATCTTTAAACCACAGTTCAACGTCTCAAAACCAACTGAATGACTCAATTAATAACGATTTATAATTATTGCAATCGCGACCAATTTCACTGAGTACAGCTTACTACGAAAAAAAAACTACTACCTCTGTGAAGTAACTATTATTAGATAATTGAAATCGTAAACTCTTTTAGTGGTTGAAAGACAGACGCATAGGTAAGCGCTCAACTCAATTCGAAATCGGCCATGCATCAGAGAATCGACTTGTCGTCAGACACTGAACGCCAAAAGGGAATTATCTTGCAGTTGCATAATGTCTATCCAATAGCCAACACTTGATGCCAATCATCGGGTTTTGATGCCAACCAAGCAGACAGACAGACAGAGACAAGCCAGCCAGAAATTGGTAACACAGAATATTGTATTTCAACGTTGCAACGCGAGTATCTAAGAGGGAATTTCCTCATTCATCAAAAATAAATGATTTTTTCTCCCGATTCAACCGAAAGGGACAGACACCAGACTGTGGATTTTTTTTTAGTTTTTTTTTTTTTTTTTTTTTAGTTTATAGCCTGCAGTTTCATAACTTTCACAATATGCCACACCACCACCATAGCAGATGACTTTTTAACAACAACAGCTGTGCGTGTGGCGCGGCGGCAGCAAAAGGAAAAAATTCGTTAAAAATTTACAAAACTAAAAAATGCACATAAAATAATTTGGAATAAAACAGAATAAAACAAAAAAACCTGCTCCGAAGTCATTGACCATTTCGATTGGATAGAGTAATGAAATTGCATGATCTGATGCCATCTGACGGTGGTGTGAGGCATAAAGTGATTGGTGGTCAACTTATTGCATGACGTCGCCGGAAGGTTTTCAATTCCTCTTTATAAGCCGCAACGGGTATGCATGGGATGTGGATGAATATATGTACATTACATACGTGAAGAGAATGCGGTGATAATGACTGCAATTGGTAATCATTGCTTTTTTCGGTTTTTTTGGTTTTATTCATTTTTGGCGGTAAATTTGGTTTAGTACCGGTTGAAGTGGTTGCCATGGGGGCCAAACTTTTGGTTGTTTCGTTTTCTTCGTCGTCGAATTTGCATTTGGCATAGTTTTTTGCTTTGCCCAATAAGTGTGCGGAAAGAGTTTCCATAAATTATTTCTTCAATTGGAATTCGAAATACACCAATTTTATATTTACATCCCACAGCAATCCGTTGATTGCAAATGTGCTGAAAAGTTGAATTTGCAATAGGCTGCTGCGTAGCAAAGCAATCAAGGGGAATTGTTTTTATTTTATTTTATTATATTTTTTTTTTTTTTTTGTTAGTGAATGGGTTTCAGTTTGAGGGTTTTATTTTTTATGTCGAGGGGATAATAAAATTGAGAGAGAGAGAGAGAATTGTAGGTCATCTTTTATGCTGGTATAAGTGAACGCAGCATCAGCTTGTCAATTAGTTGAATAATTTTTTAATGAATTTCGGTTGTAAATGAATAGGAAAAGAGTAAAGTAAGAACATTTCTTATTTAATTTTTTGCAACAATTTGTAGTGCTTATCACTTATCGCAAAAATTGTTGATTCTTTAAGTAAAATCTGGCTAATAAAATATTACAATAAATAGATTAGAAGAAGTTTTATCTTATTCAGTGGCTGATTTCGTTAAGTTAAAATCTGCAATATTGTCATCATTACCACTGAAGAGTATAATTGTTTAATACATCCCACCACGACTGCCGTTCAATACACTAACAACAACATCTAGGCATATCACCGGACTTCTATTAAAATTGGATATGTTGCGATGAAATCGAACACATTTCAATATCTGAATGAATCTAATTGGCACTAATTTGTTTTAAGTAGACAAAACCGGAAGTAAAGTTATTGAATTTCGTTGTTTTTAGGACTCAAAATAAAATTTATTGTTTTTGAAAGAACCTTCTTCATGTCAATGGCTAATGTAAATACGGCTTTCTTTTGTTCCTTATATCAATAAGGTTTATCATAACTTTCCAAATATTATTCTATGCAGAGATGCTGTAAACGAGGGCAACACAAGGTATATGCTGTGAAAAGGAAGGGACATCGACGAATCGGCCAGAGAATGTCACAATCGACAGCTATAACTTTGAGGTAGTAAGGGACTTGTCACGGTTCCACGGCTCTGCTATCACATCTGAAAACGACATCTCCTCGGAAATCAAACGAAGAATAACGCTTTCCAATCGCTGTTTCTTTGGGCTGAGGAGGCAACTATGTAGTAAGGCCCTCTCTAGCCCATGAATAGCGAATGAAAACAAACGCTCCAGCCCGCAGAATCTTCCAACCCAATCCGGAGGGACAGTGGAGTAGAGGAAGGCCTTGCCTTGGGAGGCGCACACATGTGGAAGGGGACCTCATCCAACTTGGAGTGTGCAACTGGAGGCAGTTAGCCAAAGACCGCGCTAATTGGAGAGGCTTATTAGTTGAAGCCAGTGACTTGAAACACTTAAGGTACAAGTATAGTCCGTTCAAAATGCACTTGTACAATATTCTGAACCCAACAAACATTTTTAACTTTCCCTTTTACATTAGTATATTAAAGACAAATTTAATGCAATCATGCAGAAATTTCAAATTCTATAGAGAAGTACAAAAAAGTCCGCCAATCCCATCCGTCGGTCTGTCCGCGAGACGTATGGCGAAATTTTTCAACCGATTTGCTTCAAAGTTGGTTTTTGGAGTAACATCTCTCGGCGTTTTTTCCTGTTTTGCTTTATCTTTGTACCTTCCATACAATTTTTTTCGTAAAAATCACTTATAACTAATTTTCATAAAAATGTTTTCAACAATGTTGGCCTATGTTTGCATTTCGTAAACTGGGGGTGGGGCTAAGAACGCTGCATACTCAGTTTTTTTTGAAAAAAAAATCTAATCGAATAACGGTAAAAGCTAATAAAACGAATACCAACAAATTTTACTAATTTTTTATACTGTTAAGTTGCACAAATTTGCATAACTGGATTTTTTTTCATATAACGATTTTCTTTAAAGTTGGATTTATTTATTTTCCAAAAACAGCTCTAACGATTTTGATAAATTTTTGTATTTTGAACAATTAGGCCAAAAGTGTCCAATGTGCAAAATTACATCAAAATCGTTCGTGAGGTTTTGAGAAAATCTAATTTTTCAAACTTAAAAATAGATTTAAATAAATTTGGTATGTGATCAAATGTGACAATTTTTTTCTTATGACGCAGTCACTTGCACTTTATTTTACATCAAAACATGTAGACATAATGAAATCGCACAAATATGGGCTTGTGTAGATGAATATTTCAGTGTCATATTTGCCAGCAGATAAAATGAAATGTTTTGTATATTTTAAAGCTGCCTTTAACTTAGTGAACCGGAGATCGTTGTTCTAACAAAGCAGTTGTATGAAATTGTCCCAAACAGATAAGCAGAACTCTTGATTTTTACCATCTTTGTCTAGAGTATTTGATGACTCGAGAAGAGGAGTATTCAAGATTGGTGATAAAGGCCCTACTGTTTGTAGATGAAATAGTGCTGTTGATAAACATCTACAATCGTAGACGATATTGTGCTGTTGCCACACTTACTCCTATTCCCTGTGCAACCTATGCTAATTAGCTAATTTCAGCATGAAAAATTATTATATTTATAAAGGAGGAGAGTGGTATATTAATAAATAGTCTCATAAGCGGACACTGATGGTACCGAGAAGTTTGTCCGCTTCTGAGCGGTGACCGCTTACTGCAAACTGAGCTAAATGCATGACAAAAAAAAGTTTTGAAATTACTTTCTGTCCGGCCGGGTCAAACAGCACTATACCCAATAAGTATTATAAAAAAAACCGCCACAATAAGTGGGCGTGAGTAAACACGTTGTATGGTAAACTTGTTAAGAAGGTAACAAAATTGTACCGTTAACCATTTCGCGACTCGAGGGAGTACATCTTCCAAATTTCAGCATCCTACATCAAAATTAAAAGCCTCTAATTTGTATGCTCTTTAAGGAGCGCTAAATTAAAAAAAAACAACTCAAAACCGTGCTCCAGTTATATTTTGTCCGCTGAAGAGAGAGCGAAAATCTTCTGCGGTTATAAAATGTTGTGTCCGCGTCCGGTTAGCAAGAAGTTCGCTTATTGAAGAATTATTTCTATGGAAAAACTCAGCATTTTGCCCTTTATTTTATTTTTATTTAATATTTGTGCGATTAAGAGGGGTGTCCGTAAGGAGAGAGTACAATGTACCTACAATTGCTTTCCGATCTGAATCTGAAACGAAGCTAACTGTGAATAGACACAACAATGGGAGGAAATGTATACGGAGGCAACAAATATGAAAGGGTCAAGTGAGAGTTAATTTTGCTAGAAAACAAGTTATCTCCTTTATAAAAAGATGCGTTAAAGATACAGATGGAACAAATTTCGCACTACCAACTACCAACAAAATATAGACGATGCAAATCAGGATGCAACTGAGAAGTAAAGACAGAGTCAAGCTTATGGGTATTTTTCAGCGTATAAGTAGTATTGAGTTTAATAAATCAAATCACCATGCTCTGTATCCTTCTAAAGGCTCGAAAGAACGAATCTCCGAAGATATAAGGGTGCATAATATTCGCTTAAAAGAGTATCGCATTGTGCCTTAAATAAAGGTTTTCTGCCAATTAAGATACTCTTGCCAATTTAACTAATTTATGGAATAATGCCGATGCAGAAGGTACGTGATAAGCTAATAACAAGAAATCTCCTAAAACGTTTAACCCAACGCCCGGACACTAGCTCGTGAGATTTCACAGTAACAATCCATTTTTCCATGCCTTACGTTCAACTTTCTCTTCAAGTAATTGTTTCGATTTCTTTCTTCAAATATTTGTAATCTAAGTAGTTACCAAAATTGCAAATAAAAGATATGTGTACAAATAATCCAGTCCCACGTGCCTTTAAATATCATTCATTAGCACTCCTGTGGTCCTCCCTCCGTCCGTCTCAAAACAGACAGACTTCCTAATTTGTGTTTGTTTGGTTCTGATTTTTTCCACACTTTAGGATCTGATGTAATTTTAAAGACGTTCTATCGCACAATCAACACTTAAAGATTCCATGCTAAATGTTTAACTAAATACACAATTCGCGAATGTAGATGATTTAACCATTTTTTTTTATGTAAGATTAACAAAAAAAATATGAGGATACATTGCACTGAGTTGCCTACACTTTTGCCAACCTGAACTCCATTTGTTTTATGTGAACAACAAAAGCATTATTAACAGGTCCAAGTAATTATGTAATCGAAAGCAACTACCCACAGTGTAAGTAGGTAATAAAAATAAAAGAAAAAATAACAAATTAAAAGTAAAACGAGCAAGACAATAGAAACAAATGAAATAATTTTTTTCAGTCTTTTTTATGTCCACACAAAAATGATTCATGACACTTTGTTTTGTTTGTTAGTTTTTTTTTATTTTATTTTACTTTAGTGAAATAATTTTTTTTCCCCTCTTTCTCGCTGTCTTTGACTAGTTGGAGAGTTTACCTCCACCAGTGGAGTGGTCATTAATTTTGCACGAATATTTAATTACATTATTTTTGTGTTTTTTTTTTTGTATATTAAATTGTTATAGTTAGCTAGAATGTGTTAATATATGTAACGTGCTATTTGTTAATAATATTCGTGTGTAGGTAGAAAAAAAGTGAATATAAATAAAGAGTGGAAAGTGAAATTTTGATTTGAATTTGGTGTGAAGAGAGTATTCTTATATCGAATTTCGAATGTTAAGTGGGACAGTGTTAACATTTATTTTAAAACCCTTGAGGAAGAAGAATAAACTAATAAAACGTAATTTTAATATTTATATCTACTTAATTTTTTTACTATTCAGGTTAATGAGTGTGAATGAGGTTCTTGGTTTTTTTTGCGTTGTTTACATTTATCTTGAAGAAGCGAAAAGCGAGTCAACTCTAAATGTGTTGATTTCGTTAATCTGAAGATGGTTCTTTTTGAGCTTCGAATAGAACACTTTCGAGAGGTTTTATTGCCTTGGGTATGAGGGCATTACCTGTGTTTGCAAATTAACGTGTCGAAAAGTGCTGGAGGTTCAAAGCTACTTGCCGGTAAATTTGCCGCAGAACAAAAGGCTCAAAAACTGGAAGTATAAGTGGAAGGAAATCAACTTGACCATCAATGTTTGGCAGCAACGCAAGGAACGCCCTTCTATAAATGTGCGGCTGGTTTTTTTTCTTTGACACTCCTTATTGGGACAGGTGGCAATAATCTGTTGGTGCTGGCTTAAGCACAGTATGCCTGCAACCAAATGGAAAGCTGTGAAATTGCGGAGAGATTCTTCAAGGAAGGGTTTTCTATCAGCTCACTTCGGAATGGCTTATCAAGACGGTTCCGGAAATAACGCCCTTAAACCGCGGGCAAACTTTGTTATCCTTAGACAACCTGCAAAGATGGCGTAGTCTGTTGAATTCCTGGCCTTGAATTTAACAATTCGGCTGATGTTCTGCCGGTCTAACTTCGACTATTCTTACATCAATCAAAAAAGTTAAAAAAGTGCAAAGGGCTAGTTTCTAACAACTCTGTCAAGCTTGTCACTTAGAAAAAGTGGATGGTTTCATTTCTCCAAATGGATCCATGGAAGAGCAAAGATAGACAATCTGACCTAGCTGGTACATGGCTTCGATTGTGTTTACTTATGAGGAATATGAAAATATGGTACCGTACCTTTTGAGGGTTTTAAGTCGCCTGGCACCGATGGAATTTATTTAGCTTTGTTATAACACGATGTAAACGATTCAAATAATCGTCATGGCAAGTTTGGCACTGGCCTACTTCTCTTCTCCATGATGAATGGTTAGAGGGGTAAGGATGACAACTCCATCACTTAGAACTTCAGCTAGATCGAGAAGTGCACTTTGTAAGAAAGAGTACAAGGTCGGTATTTTCATTGATATCGAGGGTTTCTTTGAAAATTTTTGTAGAAGAATTGCTTTTGGAGCAGGATGTCAGTGGCTGCTCACAGATCGGCCTTCTGTATCCGCTTTTAACAGAGGAGAAACAATTTTTCATATTTCTTCGCGCAGGCTGATAATGTCGCTGTTATTTCTGTCATATCAGCCCTAGCGAGCCATATCATTCTATGCGAAAATGCAGGCGGCGTTTGACATAATCGAAGATTGGTGTACTAGTAATATGTTCTCTGTGAATACGCTTTTAACCGAGGTTGTTCCCTTTAGGAGAAGGAGGAAGTCTCAAAAAGTACTACTAAAGGTAGCTACTAAGGGTAGCTAGATACGTTGTCCTCTTTAGCAATTCACTTTGCAACAAGTACGTCGAGCCGAAGACATCTAAGGCATTGTCGGCTTTCTGACAGTGCAAGGGTTGCTTTGGACAGTAAGATTCTTGTCTTATCGATCTTTATGACATCGGATACAGAAGGTGGAGTAAACTTTGACGGATATACCTCATTTCTAACTTCACTAAATTTCAAAGAAGGGTATGTTTATGTTGCATCGCGGGATATTCTAGCAGACCTGGCGCTGCTCTATATGCTTTGGTGAACATTCCATTCCTTCCTTATTCCTAACTTAATTTGTTTACCCACTTCTAAGTTCTCTGCTCCAACTCAAGAACTCTTTGAACGAAGTCGGAGGACTCTATTGAAGACTGGGTTTTTCAGGTTTTAGACAGAACTAGTCTGTCCTACTTCATCACTAGCACTAGCGAGAAAAGGCTGTTACTAGTAAGAATTCTGTGCTAAACTTAGGTGATATAACAACCTGCGACGCTAATGAAAAAGGCAAAGACACTGAGAAATAAAAAGACACTACAACGAAAAAGAAAGTAGCTCTTTAAAAATACAGTTCATCAATTTCGGAGGGTGAGTGAATATACTTCGATTACACTGAGCACAATATTTTACCAGAAAAGGAGATATGAAGATCTCAGCTATTGAGGAAACCCGAACTTCCGTTTAAAAGACCATAAGATGCAGATGCTTTGGCCTGATCCAAATCACTAAGAGTAGCTTGATTCAAGCTTGCAGCGACTTTAACCCTCAGACGCCTAATTTATGTAACTAGTCAATAATAACTGCGCCACGATGATGGTGAAATATCAGCCACTCGAAAAAATAGTTCGTTGGGACATGTTTATTTAGAAAATTTGTCACAACTCAAACCTACCTACCTTTTATTTATTTTATTTTATTTTATGCACAAACAATTCATCATTGAAACAACCACAAATTCCAAACTGCCAAGCCAATGTGATCACTATTTGATCAGCCTCAAAACAACAAAGCCCATTCATGACTCAAGCTCTAGAATCTATTCAAGCGAAAAACAAGACATAAAAATGCCCAGTCTTGAGGTCATCAAGTCGACTTAGATATACTTTTGTGCACGAAAGTAATTAATCTCCTTTGCCGATTACTGGATGATGTTAATGATTCTTGTTTTTTAGTTTAACTAGTTATGTATCGGAAGTATTTATTTCTATAATTATCCCTCGAATATGTGACTTTTTGAAGGTAAACCGTTGCGCCTGCCTCTGGGGATCACAATAAAAATACAATAACAATCGTGTAGAATTTAAATTTATGGATACAATTGAATTTTAGAAAGTTGTGTACGTACGGTGATTGGTAATTTTCTCCTCGAGTAGTTACCTACTCTTTCTCTTAATTATCGTAAATAATGTTAAAAAGCGCGAAATAAATGTTAAGCACTTTAAACTAATTTTAAGTGTCTCTAAATTTGTTTTGTTTTTATTTATTTTTTTTCAGAGAATGTTACGTATTCGCCTGAGTTGGTCATTAAAATGAAATAGAAAAAAAAAACATTTTTTTACAGTGGTTTTTGCATATTTCCAAGGCAATGGATTTAGTATCTGCGAATGTTTTATTGCGACCCCTTTGCTTAGTGACGACAATTTTAAACGTAACCCAGTTCTCAGTGTTAAGCCAACACAGAAATAAAACACAAATCGTGATCGTGATACAAAAAAAAAAATCCAAAATAAATACAACCTCATTTCGGACCTTTCACTTCCTCAATCACACATCACACCGTGGTCCTAATTTTGTGCCCTCTTATCTATGTTAACTTGTTTAGGTTTTTTCTGTCTCTTAATAAAGATTCATCAAAACGAACTATTTACGATCAAGTAAGACCGGATATGTATGTATGATGAAAAGATAGCACCACACACACCTTCCTTCCTTTTATAGGTGCATTTTTTTTAAATTAGATCGCACCAACAGTAGATAGATACATCGAACAACTATTGTGGCGTTTTGTCTGTTTTCCCAACGGAAAATCCCACAATGTTTTCCTACCAAATCTCGTGCTAACAATGATTTAATACATCCTATTCTCGCTCAAGTCAACAGTAGGTACATATCTGTACTCAGTAGATACAAAAAAAAAAAAAATAACAATTCACGTTTTAGAACCGCAAACGAAAAGGCAAAGAAATACACAAAAATGTGTATCTCTTCAAGTGGTTTGCATAATATCTGGTTTTGGTTTAATTTTTATTTCATTTTTTCACTCTTCTCTTGTGTGGATATTGTTGTTACTACTTCTTCTTCTTCGTCATAAATGTAGGTAATATTTGTTTCATTTTTTTAATTTTTTTTCTGTGAGGAAAAACATACAATATTATTCTGCCATAATGCCGGTTCTAGTGGTAATAAAATATCTGCTGCTCGTATCTAACAAAAAATCCACATACACACGCACTTAGATACGAACGAGTATGTTAGAAAGAATTACGGTTTGGAAATGGAAATGCAATATGAGGTATACTAATTACCTGCCTTTGTCGTGGGTTTTGTTTTTTTTTAATATTATTTGCAGAGGAATTTTATCTATTTGTGAAAAGTTACACAGTGTGTGCGTTGTGCCTTTTCCGCACTTGTGTGTAAATACGATACGAACTTTATTCAATTGCAGTCATGCAACGACGCAGACTTGAGGTAAGTTTTTACGCTTTTTCACTTTATTTTGCGTCGTTCCTATTGGGTGTTGAATGTGGCGCATTTTTTGTTGTGCATCGAAGAAGATTATGGAAGAAAAGAAAATATATCGAAAGAACTTCATTGAAATGGAGGAACCATGTGCAATGGTAAAAACTTTGTTAGTCGATAAGCTAGCGGTGTGGAGTTTTTCTAATAAAAAAAATCGAAAGCAATAAAAATTGGATCAGTGGAATTTGGAGGATAATCTGCAATGGAACTGTGAGCATCAGTTGTTGATTGAGACAGGAAAAATGTAATTTAGTTGTGGCTGATGAACATGTGGGAAGTGGAGGATTTGAATTCATATTTTTGTAGCTTTATGTAAGCGAAAGCTTTGATCTTCGACAACATTCACTTGGATTATTTTTTGAGAGTTTTTGAATTAACACCTTCGACCTCATTTCCATTACAAACGACTTCAAATTAGTGACGGAACGTTGCTGTTAGAAAATGGCGTGGATTTGCACAGAACTTAAAACCTAAAATTTCAATAGGAGACTCAGAAAATGTTAACGCACATTTGTTTGCGCTATAAAATTGGTACATGTATATACAGTATTGTGAAAAACCTAAGAAACTTTTCCTACTCTCATGTAAAAAGTTGTCTCCCACTTTTAAAAATACTTCCCGGTAAACTGTAAATATATTTATTTACCCATTTGCATGTGTCCTCAAAATCACCCAAATAAAGTTTTTAATATTCATTTATTAACAGTAAATAAAAAAAATAAATCAAAATTAGTTCAAAAAACAGCTGTGCAAAACCTAAGCTACTTCGAGTTTGCTAAAACAGTTCTTGTTATTACCACAAATTGAACGGCATTTTTAAAGTGGATTTTTCCATGACGCAATGTGTAAAGTTAATTTTGCTCAATTGTGGGTAGAGATTGCGATCGGGTAGTCATTCACAGTCATTTTCAATATGGGGCGCGCTAAATATGATAAAACCTTCAAATTAAAAATAATTAACCTATATTAACAAAGTGTATCACAGTCAAATATTGCAAAAATATTCGGAATTAATAAATCTCTAGTTTCACGTTTGATTAAAAAATATAAAGCTACCGGTAGCTTAGAAAATAATAATGTAGGAGGAAGGCGGCACAACAACGAACAACTGTTCGGGAGGATAGGAAAATAACGAGATTAATCAAATCAAATCCCTTTATTTCCTCTCGGGAAATATTGTCGACTTTGAATTTGAACGTTGACTCCAGTACGGTTCGTAGACGGGCTCTTGAAGCTGATCTTAAAAGTTATTCAGTGTTGAAGAAACCTATGCTTACGAAGAAGCATGTACAGAAAAGGTTTATTGACACTTTATAGGTTGAATTTTGCTAAAAAATATATTAATTGGTCAGTCGGCAAACAAAGTGGAAAAGTGTGTTATTCAGTGATGAATGTAAATTTAACCTGTGGAAAACTGATGGCATACAATACATTAGGCGTACGCCCAAGCAAAGACTTAATCCACGCTTCTGTAAAAGTACACTGAAGCATGGGGGTGGAAGTGTTATGATATGGACATGCTTTTCTGGTTATGGTGTTGGTCCTTTTCATGAAATAGGGGGCATAATGGATCGTTTTGTTTACAAGGATATTTTGGAAAATGTGATGCTGCCGTATGCCGAATGGAATATTCCACTTTCTTGGGTATTCCAACATGACAACGACCCGAAGCATACTTCAAAAATGGTCGAGGAGTGGCTAACAGACCATCGGATTGAAGTTCTTGATTGGCCTGCACAGACGCCGGATTTGAATCCGATTGAAAATTTATTCGGGATTCTTAAACGTCGCGTTGGAACAATACGGTGCAAAAACCAAATTGAGTTGATAAATTTATTGAAAATACAGTGGGAAAACATACCAGCAGCTATTATTTCTAATTTAATTGAGTCGATGCCTCGTAGATGTGCCGAAGTCATAAAAAATAACGGATATTATACAAAATATTAAAAGAGTTGCTTAGGTTTTGCACAGCTGTTTTTTGAACTGATTTTGATTTATTTTTTTATTTACTGTTAAAAAATGAAAATTAAAAACTTTGTTTGGGTGATTTTGAGGACACATGCAAATATGTAAATAAATATATTTACAGTTTACCGGGAAGTTTTTTTAAAAGTGGGAGACAACTTTTTACATGAGAGTAGGAAAAGTTGCTTAGGTTTTGCACAATACTGTATGTGCGCTTTTGTTGAATTGAGTAACTAAGAACAGTTGAACGAATTTTGGTCTTAAATGGTTTCTTTGTGACAATGCACTCTAACTATTTTAGAGCTTATGAAACCATGTTATCATTTCCGATTGCGTGGTATTGTGAAAAAATATATTCTGGCTAATTAGCTGAGCAAATAAAATTTGACAGAGCGCACTTAGAAAACATAAACGCACATAAATGTGCGCTATAAATTTGGTATGTTGCAATGTGTGCGCTTCTCTTGAATTGAGTTACTAAGCACAGTAGCATAAAATTTGACCCGTTCCTAGTCAGCGATAATGAATCAAATTTAACGATAGCATGCAAGAATAAACTAAAACGTTAATTGCAGACTCTCGAAACTTCTCGAATTAAGCACTCTGAAGAAGTGAGTAGTGAAGTTTTTGGAACATATTTCATCCACTCGCATGAAGGGGATTACTGCGTATTTAGAATATTAAATTATCAATGCTGCTGACATTAAAAGGAAAGCACATAAGGGTAATTTATCGACCGGATAGATGTGTGCATTTAAGAAGCTTTACGTGGCTTCAAACGGTGAATGTAGTGGCTTAGTGGTTAAGTCCGTTGTCATGCGAAGTTTCTCAAAAATAGAAACTGCCGTTCAGAATCGGCATTAAGTTTAGTGTCAGAAAAATATATCTTCGCACACACAATGTTTAGCGAAGGTCCTGTGGGTCCTGTATAGACCGTTTACGACTAAATATTTTAATTTTATTAAATTGAACGAAACTCTCAGCATTCAGAAAAGGTAACAGGCACACTACTGTTCCTTAAAAATTTAGATGACAAAAAGGGCTGTCATCCATTTTTAAAAACGACTGATCCAAATATTCATGGAAGGATAAGCGTTGGCTTTTATGTTGAAAAATTGATTTGTATTTATTTATTTATCTTATTATTATTTGCTACGAAAATCATATTTAAGGAAGTTTCGGGAAGTGTGCATTATTGTCATGCGATGAGTCGCAAGTTTATAAAAACAGACTGGACAAAATGTCAGTGCGCTATCAATGTATATGAAGTAAGATGATCTCTTGATTTCCATCGTAACAGGCCGTACGATACATTTCAGTTTTGCCTAAAAGGCACTTAAGTTTGCATTAATAATTGTGACATTCGATGCTCAGAAAACGTTAACGCACACTAATGTGCGCTATCAGTTTCAACGATTCTGTAGTGTGCGCTTTAATGTTGAATGATTTAGTTTAACTTTCATTCGACTTATAATATGTTTTGATTAAAATAAAACCTTTCAAGCGCCTTACTTTAATCATATTTCAACATATTATTAAATTTATTTAATTATTTTAATAACAAAATATAAACCTTCTTTTGTTATCGCGCCGTTTTAAAGCATCGACTTTACAATTTTTTTTTTTACAATTAACCTTCACTTTGTATCGGTTTTTAGCACGAACATCCATTGTTGCCTCGTCGCTATTGTCATCTTTGATGGTAACAAACACGTATTTATTGTTTTTTTTGTTCGGGATTTCCTACTGCCGAATTGCAAGCGTGATTCACCTTGGTTTGTAGTAAGTAATTAAAATTCGCTCCTTATTTGTGACTTCAATTGAGGTCTGGTGGCAAGGAGCTTACAAATGGTGACTTATTCTAAAAAAAAATTCAGCTATATCAATATCACGTCAGGAGTTAAACTTCCCATCGAAAACCTTGCATTCAAAAATTTGCCATCATTCATCACGACTTTGAATGGCAAAGCCAAATACGTTCCACATTTCATCGGCACGTCCACCACTCCCCACCCCACTGTCTTCTTCTTGAGAAATTACAAATTTTTCTCACGTATGCATCACCCGCAAGTATCCGCTTTCAATTGAATTGTATCAATCGTAATTGGCATGCTATTGCCCCCAAACTATGTAGCTACCTCCAACCTTCTCTCTACCAAACGCGATTATTTCACCTTCATAGAGGTTCGTCAGTTTGTACATCATTTGCGCTATTCAGATACAATTTACGACTAGTAAAATCCACCAATAAGAAAAATGCAAACAAACAGAAAATGCGAAAACGAAAACAAACTCCAACACCAGAGGCCAGTCTGTAGTTGTTGTATAAAAAACTTATATATAAATGATTCCAGTGAAATTAAAAATTGCGTAAAAAATTTAAACAAAAGAAAAGGATATAACCGGCTATAAAAGTCATCCTTCCATAACGACCAATGAGATATTATTCTCATAAAGACTGTTGAAAGATACTCTGTGTTTTTTTTGTTGTTGTGTATTCTTTGGAAAAATCCCAGAAATTAAAATCCACAAAAAAAAGACTACGTTTCCGCTTAATAACAATACAGCCCGAGTTTTGTAACGAACAAGAAAAAAAAAACACGACTATTATCCTGTTTGTGGTGTAAAGATATATTTTTGTGATCGTCATTTTTTTTTTCCTTTTGAATACGTGCGTTCTGGCGTGACTTCCTTCATCTATCTACTACGTCTTGGTTTGGGTTTTGCAGCTAATTGCGATGGTTATTATTTTCTCTGTGGAAATACATACGACAATGGGGAAAAGCGATACACATTATATCCGCTGTTGTTTGATGAGGGTAATTTAATCCTTTTTTTTCGATTGTGAACAGAAGAGCAATTTTTCTTTTTTATTATTTTGCATTTGCAACTGCAACACTTGCAAGGATTTGATTGATATATTTTTTTTTCACTTAAAAAAAACGATTTCCAATTTTTCTGTTATACAAAATAAAATGATGTCACGTTTGCGTGCCAAATGTCTGTCATTTTGTTTTTCAATCAAAACCGTGATCAAGCACACGCCATAATAATAAACTATCGGCTGTCGTAAATTTGTTCGGTGTTTCATGTCATCTGTCACAATTTATTATTGTTAATATTTTTTTTATTTTAAATTTTATGTTTCTGTATAATTTGATTTGCGTTTTTTTTTTGTATATAATAAATTGTATTTCAATCGAGATGCTATTGTCGGTTGGATTGAGTCAATAGATTTATATAGTTACATATTTTTTGTCAAAAGTTGATTGAGTTTATGTAACAGTAGTTCGGGTGAAAAATATTACACAAGAGGCTAAAGTTAATTAGGTAGATTTTTTTTTTCTCCTCAGTCTTTCAGCAAATTACTTATGGCAGTGGAAATTGGAAGATAATTAATCAAAATTAGTTATGGATACGTATACGTTGATGGGATCTACTTAAGGGAAAAAGAAGCCACAACAACTTGTTACATCAGAGGTGTAAATAATTAACTACACGTACTTGGTGATATGAATGCCAAAAAAGTAGGGAATCTGAGTCACCTTTAAGTGGAAAGAATAAACTGCTGATAAAGCTCAAGGATGTTTTCTTTTTAGTTTTATTTTACCTCTTTAAAAATGTTAAACAAAAATGTCTTGCTGCTTTAGTGTTTAACATTGAAGGTCACATTGAAATTCTACAGAAATAACAAAGCAATCTATTATGCGATTCTGGTAGAAAGATTAGAAGAAACTATTATTTCAGTCAAATTCGCCGACTAAAGATGGACAAGTACTTCCTGGTGGTTGCGGTTGCTTAAATAATTCTTTGAAACATTTACTGACATTTTAAGGTAAATGCGACGGTGATTAGCCACCTTAAAGCCTGTGTCTGTGTGATTATCATTATTTAAGTTTTGAATAAGTTTAAAGTAATTGTCCGAAGGTAATCATTTGCTTAACTCACTGTTGAGTCACAATCTACGTTCTCAACCGTTTAACATAAAATGCTATCTTCTCACTTATATTCGAATTATTAGTCTTCTTTCCTCTTCTTCTTTTTTGCCAACAAGGTTATTATGACCAGAGTTGAAAGATCACCAGTCCTTCTATGGTATTCACCAGCGCAACCATATTGGGAGAAAGGGACTTTTTTTCAAAATGACTTCTACTTTGATATTTTATTTGCCATTTGTAAAGTCAACAGTAGCAGAATGAAATATACCACCACCTGATGCTTCTTTTCTTAGTTTTTATAGATTGATACCCTAGTATGATGATACCCTATCCATATCCCTATACGCCCCAAAGAAAAAAGCATTAATAAGATGATGGATAGCATTTTATTTCATTCTATTAAATTTAAAAAAAAAAATTATTTTCTGAAAAAATACCTCCAAAAAGTAGGCGTGGTAAAAAACTTTATATGCCAAACTTACAAAGGAGGGCAGTGCCTACATATCTTGTGAAGGTTGTAACACTCTATCTCTCTAACTTTAGCTTTAAAACGGTTTTTTCTAAATTGTGGGCGTGGCAGTGGGCGTATTCAAAAATTGTTTACACTTTAACCATTTCGGAGCCTTAGGGAGTATGTGGTCCAAATTTCAGCTTCCTAGCTTAATTTTAACGGTCTAAAAATTGCGTACGGACGGACGGACATTGCTAAAAAGTCATAGGATTTGGTCCTGAACATAAATATATATACATGTATGGGTCTACGACGAATATTAAGGGATGTTACAAACTATGTGTCAAAATTAATATACCCTTAGGATAGGGATAGGCTTAAGTTTTTAGCTGATGAGACTATATGCTCTGTAGCCATTTGAAAAACCATTCATATTCTTCTTTTGTCGGACGTTGCTTCTATCCGATGGAGCGCTCAGACACAACTGCTGGTCCATTGTGATACCATGCAAACACCTAACATTAATGTTAAGGAAAGATGAAAGATGAGAAGGAACTTCAGTGATGAAGAGCTTAGATATTCGGCACTCACTACGTCAGCCCCGAAAATCCACCCCCTGATGCGAGTAAAGAGCGGACAACTGCACTGCAGAGGAAATGTCTTGCTGTGTCATCCTCCTCACCGCAGGACATGTGGTGGTGTCGCTCAAGCCCAACACATTTAAGTGTTTAGCAAACGCTTGGTGGCCTGAAAGGGCGCCTACAAGCAGCCTGTGGTCGATTCTCTTGAGATATAGAAAAAAGCAGACTTTTGGCAAATGTCCGGGCCCAGTAGTTTAGTCTGTCTGCATCCATCGCAGTCGCGCCAAAGAATCTTGTGTTCACGAAAACCCCAAGAATGAATGGAAGACATAACTACAGAAGCAGGCAGACCCAGCACTGAGAAAACTTCTTCTGAACCTTGCCTAACAAGCTCATCGGAGATCCCATTTCGCTGACTCTCAGACGACATTCACTGTGTTCAGCCTTCAGACCAAATTCAGAGAAAACTTCGAGTTCGAGCACTAAATTGGACGAGGTAAGAGAGTTAAGAGCAGCGCTTTTAATGCAGCTTGGCTGTCACTGGACCTCCACCTGTTCTTCACAATATAGCGCATAGCCATTAGGATGGTGAAAACCTCCGCTTGGAAAACAGGCGGGTGTTTACTAAGAAGGTAGTGTCTAATATTAACGCATTCCATAGAGCCTCCAGACTCCTGTCCGGAGGCATAGAACATTTGGAGAGAAAAATATACCTTTTCTGAGAATAAGTTGGAGGCAGCTCAAATAGGTTACAAAAATCCGAACAAGTTGTCGGGCTATGGTTGATAACGACTCCGAGGGCATGAATAACTAAGATTATATCTACAAAAAAAGCCCCGATTGGAGTGACCAGGGATACAAGAAGCTTAGCATGCAGCAGTTGCAAAAATGGTTTAAATGTACGAAAGTAAAAACGGTCCCAACCTGATGATACACAAAGAACAAGCGGTTCTAGAGAGCAATAGAGGCACCTTAGTTTCAATAAAATAAAACCCTTCAAAAGTAGTTGTTCACTCGACATAAAGTTCAAGGGTGAAGGCTACGATTAATTTGTTAGTCGAAGAAGTTTAAACATGTCCACCTTTCTCGAAATATATCACAAATTGAATCCTTCCCTTTTTACGTGTATGCAAAAGTGATGGAAAAAACCCACCATGAAGATACTTACACTTCAATTTACCCCTAAAGTACTAAAGCTAAAATTAATTGCTTAATTCCAGATAAGAAATACTGCGTGTTGTTTCTACTTTTTCCACCTACTTCCAAACCCTTTATCTGCGGTTTTATGTTTTACGTCCCACCAAGCTTATCGAGCATTATCCAGACAATAATCCAATTAAATTCCAGTTCTTCAAGGCGACTCTGTTCTCAATTGGAATTATAAATCACTACTGCGTTTGAGCTTTTGTGTTTGCGCGTGATCCTCATGCAGTTGTTCTAGATCATGAACTCGCAGATCACCTTGAAGTTGTTGTTATTTTCTTTTTTCTCTTTCTTTCAACATTGTGTTGCCCCTAAAAGGTCTCTTATCCGCCCTTTCATAACCGCAATTTACCTTGACCCCATCTTGACGATTGTCGAATGTTGTCAAGCAACAACTCGCGTTCGTAATCGCAATCGTGCACTCGAATCAAAACAATTTAGTCGCACCTGACTAAATGTCATCAACCCATTACCAACTAATAAAAAGAAAAAAATATATAATCAGATACTTTGCACCGCCCCCAAAGTGATTATATCTCCCACAAAGATTTTCATTGTTTTCCTGTGGCCAAAAATAAAAATTAAATAACAACTCCAAGCTAAAATTGTGCAATTTCCAATTGGAAAAAATACCGACAATGACTATCATCTCATCGATTGATTCCAGCACTTGTGTTACGTATGTACGTCTCCGTTCGACGACGGCCCAAACACGACTTACAACTTTTCGCAGCGCGCCATCCCAAGGTTATCTAGAACATGAGCAAGTTTTGACGGGTGGTGGGAGAATAAATATTTTATATATACTGTTTTGTATTTTATTCTCGCAATTAAAATGAAATTGAATTTATATTAATTGTTCATTCGCGACATTGACACATGAGATGTATCTGTTCGGGTGAAAGCGCTGTATCCGCCGCCGTGTGTATTCATCCGTATGGGTGGTAACCAAATCAGTTCGGTTTATTATGAAGAAACAATTATTTGTTTACTAAATGTGTATCGTCACAATTCTTAAAATTTTGGCCATCAACAAAATCGCCGTTCGCCGTTTGTCGTCGTAATTGCGTTCGCCGTCTGTGTTTGCCATCCATTTTTAGATACTTGAATAGCGCATGAGGTAATCGCACAAATGGAGTGAGCTTTTTTTTTTTTTTTTGATGATTTTTAAGGCCAGTTAGATGGAAAAAGTAAACCATGACCTGATGCGGCATGAAATTATTGAATGGTTATGGTACGAAACGAACAAATGCGAATTTAAGTATCTGTATGCGACCGACTATATATATTTTAGCGCAATAGCAGCCTTTAATCCGGATTTGGTGTACAAACTACAAATATAATAATGTATTTTGATTGCAATTATGTAGAGGTATCGGTTTTGGCACGAATCGTCGTGGAATACAGTTTTGTCGAGAGAAATGTAATTAGAAACTAATTTTACGTGATTGTATTTCGGATCAGTGAACATTAATCATACTAAGAGTGAACATTAGTCGACGTAATGGAGGTTGATTGGAGAAGTATCTGATGGCGATTTCGAATGAATTGCGATTTATTTAAAAGAGCTTTGCATGAGTGTGAGAGTGCTACGCACGAAGGAAATGAGATTCGAAAATGCATTCCAAGTTCAAAATCAATGTTAACCGAAAGATGTAATTCAGGTTCTATCTGTTACTATCGAGTTAAAGAAGACGCGGCTTAAATCAACAGCAAAACTAACAATATGATGATGCCAATGATATAGATGCCTTTTTTGTCCAATTGGATTAGACAATTTTTCTTTTAGCAGACTTAATTCAAAAGTAATACCTCGTTAAGTGATATTTTAAAAGACACAAATGACAGAACGCGTTGACAGACATAAGTAAGTTAGTAAGTCACGCAGAGCTGAGAATGTTTCTTGCTAGTGCTTGTTGGTCAACAGATATGTCGTGCATAATTTGAGAATCTTAAAGCTGATTTATTCGTTCTCACTTCGGTTGCAGATTAATGGTTGTCTATATAGCCTAAAGAATAGCCTGATTATGTCATCCAAAAATAGTTTAGAGGTACTTAAATTACTAATTTGTGACTTAAGCTGAATTGTCCCTCATCTTTAAATCAGGGTTTTTTTGCTATTGAAGTCAATCACATTCACTGACTGCATTCACTTCAATAAATTAAATTTGTTCACTGACTTCGATGACTATAAATGACTTCAATGAATTTATTCCATTTATTGAATACTTAAGGAAACGATTATAAAGTAACATAAACACTGAGGTTTTGAAGTCATTTAAGTCGCTGTAGTCATTAAGAAATACTAAAAATGACTTCAACTGACTTCAAAGACTTCAAACGATTTAATACATTCATTGAACGCTTAAGCAAATTAAATTACAATAGCTTTCAATTTATGTGCATTGAAGTCACTAACATTTTATAAATCCATTCAACCCTTTGACTAAAGTAATTGAATGCATTCAATTCGCTTTTGTTTCATGCAAAAGCTTAATAGAAATAAAAAATGAGTAATAATGTCGCAGCATCCCAAAGGCTTTAAACAATTTTTGCATTCTTTTCCAGCTTCGCCTGGCTTGGTCTTTGATAAAGCTTTACATCCTCTCTAATAGCCCTGACGTTACGGTATTATAGTTTTACAAACAGCCATTTCCTTGCTAAGATATATTAATGCAAGTTCAAACATTAGGAAAATAGAAAATTGATGCTTTCATGCAAATATCCATTTAAGGAGAATATTGAAAGGTGGTACTTTATACATCTCCTTAGATAGCTGAGTCTCCAAGCCTGTTCTGTAAACGCGATTACCTACATACTTCGTTTGGGAGGTCTGAATACGTTATTTTAGACAACTTTCTTGCATCACCTGAGCAAGCCTAGGCATTTGAAGAAGTAGCATTATTAGGTAGCAGTTCTGGCAGAATTTACTTGGCATTCTTACTGCCTCTCGTTAAATGTTTGGCTTTCAACGAGCGTCTTAAAATGATCGCGGTAAGCAGCTCGGGGACTCTGACTATATGTACAAAGCGATCTGGAAGCGAACAAAAACGCTATCCACATAGGTCCGGATTTTACCGGAATAAGGTTGTCTGTCCTAGACAAAAACTTACTTCGTGAAGATTTGTCAATTGAGATCGTGCTCGAGCAATCTCTTAGAATTGCTGAAGTAAAATACGATGGACCAGAATTAAAACAATCAATTAATTGAATTTTGTAGCTCATGCATTAGTAAAGTGAATTGAAACGATTATGTTTAGTGCTTAACCTCCTTTAACTTCTTGAGTGAAGTCTCAACTTTTATTGCAAGCAAAAATTATATTTCGAACAATCGAAGAAGTATAATAACGCAGATTGATTGCGAATCAGCGAAAAACTTAAGTTGGTTCTGTGGAGGATTTGAACCTGAGATCCCGCATTCAGCAGTCAAACATACTAACCACTGAACGAATACACCCATCGATTTCACATAAAAAAATAAATATTAGGCGTAAACGACCCATGTAGGACGTAAAGCCCACCGTCACCATTGTATGTGCGAGGATATATTTTTGACGAGATTTGATAAGATTCTCTTGGCAGAGTTTTTGAATGTTTGTCAGACTTTGGCAAGACGTGAGGCAGCGAAGGATTGGGTACTGGGAAGGATTTAAGCCTAAGACCCCTCGCTACAGTCCAACGCACTTAAAACTGAACGACTGCGCAGTAACTAATTTAATATGTCATCTTTTGCAGAAAATAACCATGAAGGATAAAACGTGTCAAATATGATGGTTAAATACTTGTAGCTCTGTTTTATTTGTAGTATAAAACGTTATAAAACAGCTCCTTTATTTTTTCAAAATTAACAACAAGAATTGTCACACAAATTTTCTATGCTCAATTACCCCTAACATGTTAAGGAACGGAAAATCACGAAGCACATTTTTTGTTTAAGATCGATCGTGACTAAATCAAGCGATTACAAGTTTGTTGTTGAGATAGTCAAAAACCGTCATATGCACGTAGTAAAATATTTCCGCGCTAAATGGCGCCACGTTCCATACGGAAGAAGTTCTCACACCAGAATTAAATTCCTATAGACGCAGGCCCGTCTTTTCTAATTCACTGACGCAACAATTGCTACCGTTAATTTTATCAAATGCTCACTTATAGTTCACTATAAGTTCGTGTTAAGAACCTTTCAATGTAACTTCCGGTTACTTCCGCAAAAGTCGGAAGTTTTGATTTCATATTTTTAACACGTTCCATTTTCGGCACGCTGCAGGCAGACATATATCCGGAAGAACATCGGATATTGCCGCAATCCAAGGAAAACGCAGTGTTGAAGAAAGAAGAAGACAAAGAAATTGATAGTTCTGCTTTAAGAGATTTGATGTAATGGCTGGGTATTTTAACATACTAAACTGGGATACACAAAAGAAATTGCTTTTTCTGGGTGCAATAAGCCCTGAATGCTTTAAAAAAGTTCCACAAAATTTCATGTTTCCAATTTGATCAACACGAATTCACACACATATAAACTTAACCCATGCATGAGTAGTTGCAAAGGTGTAACGAGATAATTTTTGACAAGTACTGTAAATGTCTCCACACACATCTACTACATATGTACTACATTAATCTATTCCTACTGGCACGCACTATTTCCTGCATTTTAACGAACTTTCTTTTTATGAAGACCCCGACAGTGTTGCTGGCATTATTAACACGCTTACCGTGAGATCATTCATCGAACAAGTACTACACCTAGGAAAATTAATGACCACATTTAGCATAGGTAAGGGCATTTAACCGAACAAAGTGTTTGAATTTTGAACAGAAGAAGTACAACAGAGAATATTAATTTACTTATGCAAATGTTTTTTTCGGTTTTATGTTATTAACCAACGGATTTTGGGCAATTTTCAAGTAACATCAGATCTGCAGTATAGTAGCACTGTCGAATAAAATACACTTAAATGCGGATACTTTAGAACAATATGAATAAAATGAAATTTGAATGACCTTTAGCTTGTGAGAATGGAAGCCTTGTAGTTAAGGTAGAGCGGTATACCAAAGTGAGATCGACCTTAGCTTCTCGAAATACGCTTCCAAGCTAAACAGTGAGTGTTCTAGAGACAAAACATTGTCCAGACAGTTTATGATGGACTAGGGGAAGCGAGATATAACACACCTACGTGAGCCTAACAAGTGTACATGGTGGTCTGCGCGGAGGAGTGGCAGATATAACAATATTTGTTTGGTCTCAAATGTTGCGAAAACTGCCAAAACTTTTTTGAACTCGAACCGGATAGTCCCTCAGTTAGGAAAGTTGTAACCACAACCTCGTCTTAAATAGAAAAGGAGAAGTTCTTCTTTTTTGCAAATGGGCAAAGGATTAACATTTTTCCTATTTCGAGATTCCATTACGTACCAATTCGGAAAAGCAAATTTGAGAAGCTTCTCATGACAAAATAAAGAAAGTATAACGCCGACTTGATGACCTATGTCTAGAGAAATTGTAATAATGCAAAATGTCGAAATAGGGCGTGACAAATTTCAAAGTTTTGAAGCATATTTGAATAATTTGCATTACTAGTGTGGTTTTTTACAACCAACCAACTGTCAAAAAAGTTCATCATCATCTGTAGAACTTAATGCGAAACTGAGTAAGTTATAACTTTATATTGTTTATTGAAATGATTTTGAATAGGTTCTTAAAGGCATCATCCCTGCTATAGATGACACCAGTCGCAAAGTCGTACGACTTGACACTAATATATTTGTCTTTGTGCGGGAACTGATTTAAGAATGGCTTCAAAGCCGCTTTGAACGCTTCCAAGTACTTCAAACATTATCAAGGCACGCAATTAGAGCTATAGCGCCTATTTGAAACCACCACACATGAGGCCTTTGGAATAGAGGGTTGAAGTGTGTCAGTGAGGGCGGATCCACCCGGTGGAATTAAGGATAATAATGATATCATTGAGACTCATATCGGAGATGTTAGAAAGTTCGACAAAGCCGGATACCCACATTGGAGGTAAAATACAGGTTCATTATCACTAACTACGGTGTTATAAGGTATGTCGAGGTTGGCAGCGTGATAGTCGAGATAACTGCGCGCTATTGCTTGTGTCAAGACACTTTGAGGTACAGAGGTTTTAGAGCAGGAGATTCCCGCAATAGCGACATATGGCAACGCTAAAAAAGCAATAAAAAAATCGCTCCTGCATTATTTCAAAAGAATAACATGTTATGAGTAAAAATTATGATATAAATGCATCCGCCCTGTACCACCGAAAAGTTTTTATTCCCTGCAAGTGTAAAAATTGTCAGAAGAAGCTTTTTGGAAAAATTTCGGTTTTTTAAGCAAAATGCTTAACTTTAAACTCAACTTTAAGACATGGTGCCAAAACCTTTTGCTGGGTTGTTGAAATCACGCAAGTTGATCTTCAGAATGTTACTACGAAGCGGGTTTTGTAGTAGTTCAGAAATTCTAGCATTTTAAGTAGTGATACCAGCAAATCGCAAATTTTCACTTAAAAGGGATATTACTTTAAATTAGACCCCATTTCTATACTATTTCTTTTGTTGCGGACCTTCATGGGCCTCGCTCTATCTGAGTTTAAACACCGAAATGTATGAGTACGATATGAGAAAAAAAAAATAAAGAAAGGTATTTTCATGCGAAGAGTCCCATGGGTTCCTATCACAATATTTTGACAGCTAGTTTGATATCAGACTAGCAATCATCATCATCATTGAGTCTTCTATCAAATATGAAACTTTACGTGTTGGAGTGCGTATGGTCCTCTACTGTTTGCTTTATGATTTCAGTTGAGGATCACACAACAAAATATTGTTTTTCCGTGGGGGATTAAGTCCAACTCTCTTTGAATCACAAAAAAAATAGAACTAACCTCAGAGAGGTCTAAATCAAGAAGGAATAATAGAAATTGCTAAAGAATATGGCTGAGTGGTTTTTTTAATAGACTTGCATGAACTTTAAGACATGCTTATTTATGTTTGGCTAACTAACAATTGGGGCTATCGCCGCTAATTCCGAGGGCAAATTCACAATTTGCTTCAGTTTCCTGTCGGTCGTCGGTTATGACAAGCATCAAACGTATCCAGATCCACAAAGTAATCCATGATTCAACTATGGATGACGTGTGTATCCTTCCTCGAGCAAATTTACGGTATTAAATTCCCCTCTCCCGTGTAACCCAATTCGTTACCTTACTCAATCAACATGACTCAACCAACGACATCTGCCCAAAATGGCAGAAAATATTATTTAAAAAAACAAAACAACAGATGCATCGATGACACGCAATTGTAATTTTACCCATTACCAGCAGCTATCCAACAACAAGAAAAAAAAACCGTTGCCTTTTATGAAATGTATATCCTTTCTGCAAGTGTTGCCGAATTAATTCAAATTAAACAAACATCTCACTAACCATCACTTTTTGCACTCAGTTTTATCAAACTGCAATTTGCATTGGATTATATTCTTCCTTATTTCACTTTCAGATGGAATTTTTTTTTTAATATTTAAATATATATTTCACAAAAAATTCAGTTCTACGCGGATTCGTTGCGCGGAAATTCGAAACGGAAGTAGTGAACGCGAGGGATATTGACTTCCGACAAAAGAACAGCAAAACAAAATTATTAGTATTTTTTTTTTTTAAAATATTCAATCATAAAAACACCTCGCGTCGTCCGAAGTCCGATCCGGGTTGCACAGCTAATTAATCGTTAATAACTTTGTTTTGTTTGTTTTCGTATTCATCGTCGTCGTCGTCGTCGTCGAAGTCGTGTTCGGCTCCACAGGAGATGGAGTAGGGGGAGGATTATTAGCAACTCAATATAGATACTAATTTTTTATGCTATTCCAAAAATGCATAGGAAATTTCGCAATTTTCAAATACAAAAGTAAACAGAGAAAAAAATTGATTATAATTAATTGTGAAAACGAGGTAACAACAGAAAAAAAACACACAGCCCACAATTCACAAATACGCGAAGAAAGTTACGAAAGAAAGGAGAGAGAAATACAACAAAATAAAAAAAATATTTATAACTAAAGATGTTCGTGCTTTGGAGATATACTACCGGCCGTTATACCGTACTCGCAAGACACAAACCAACTGACTAACTTGACTCACTTGTTTTGAATTGTGGTCGACCCCCCCATATGGCGGAACATTGGCTGAGGAGAGTTAGTACGTGATACTCGGTGGAAAAAAGTATCCGAGAGATACTTTTACAAGTGGAATACTATTAAACATCAAGCAGTAAACAGCTGGTTAGCTAGCTAGCTGTATGGAACTGTAGAGAGATTCTCTCATCAAACAGATGGATGACGTTTTTGAGAGATCGAGAGAGAGAGAGAGAGAGGGACAAGTCCATACGATACGCTTAACTGCCTCACTGTACCGCAAAAGCATAGGTAGTATGTACCGAGTATCTTTATCTATGCCGTTCGCGAGCGAGTAATGAATTGACTGTAAAGTGTTTAGCATGAAGGTAGGAGGTACTCGTATAGCGAGCGCCATGGCGCATTCGTTTCTTCGTGGTAAGCAGCGTGAACGAATAAAAAGTAAAAAAAAAAAAAAAACAGAACATAAACTCTGGACTTTACAATAAAAAGCGGGAACCGCCGCGACACAACAATGGCAAGAGGAACACTTTTGCAAGAATAACTTCGTTGCTGGAGAGTGGGTTGTTTTTTTTTTTGTTTTTGTTAAGATGAATTTTGGTACAGATACATTGGACTTCTCTCCTCTTATGTAATATTTTTGTTTTTATTTCGTTGCTTATTTATTTGTAATTTTAATTAAATTTGTTTGTGTATTGAGGTGAGACGGAACTGGCTTTCCCACTTGGTAGAATTGTGTTCTACAAAAAACAAATTGACTATTGAGGTGTTGGAATGGAGCCGGCTGGCTATCGGCTCTTAAGAGGGTTTTTCTAATGACATCTGCATGTGGTTCAAGTGGGATGTGAGTTGTTTATAATTTGATACTAAGTGCTGGTGTTCTATTTAAGGGAAGTTGTTATGTTAAGTAATAATTTATTGTGTAATTAAAAAAATATTTATATACATATATTTGTTGGAGGCTTTCCTTAACTGGAACAAACTTCTTGCAATAGACTTTTAACTGACTTATTATTTATTTTTTTGTTTATTGTAATTTAGGAGCAATTTTTATTCTGGGAATGTTCTTCACATCCATGTGAGTTTCATGTGGAGTTTTTTTTAATTAAATCCATAAAATTTGTATCCACTTTGAACACACAGAAGATGATAAATAATTTTTCCGTTTGTTGGAAAATCTTACGCAAAGATCTTAGTTTCGAGCTTACAAGATCCAGATCGTACAACAATCAATGTCAACTATCCACCGTTTGCGTCGAAATTTTGTTGAATGAGCCCAAGAAGAAGAATCTGTATGTCGACTCATGAAATTATGATTCCTGATTTTCAAAACTGCACAATTTTGGGCGGCGCCCTTTCAGAAGTTGTCGAGGAAGAAGTCACTATGCAGTCATTGAGGCCTATTCGGAAAACTGCAGCAACTTTGAAAGACAAAACGGGTAACTACCGAATGACATTGCTGGACAAAACAGGCGTCAAAACAGGAAATATATCACGAAAATATGATATATGTCATGAAAGATGTTCAAACGAACTTGGTTGATGTAGGAAAAAGTTTTTGCCCATCGTTATTCCTCCCGTGTGTAGTTGAATTGTATCCATGTAGGACAGAGGCATCATTCTAGGATTCTTAGTACTTCTTTAAAAACGAACGACACTGTTGGCTTCGCCATGCCAATCTTTTAATTGTTTCTAAAGCTCAGTTGATAACTTTGTTGTGCTAAGAACCTTACAGCAGCTGCTTATTGTAGAATATTCGGTATGGTTTGCTGTCTTTTTAACGGCTTCAGTTCGCTGTTAATATCGGCCAATACATCTACGAAGGCTTCTTTCGAAAGTAGGAAGTTAGAGTAAAAATCTGAAACCGAACTCAAGAAAAAAAAATACCACTTAAATATTCAATTGTTGATAATTTGCTTCCAAAATATTGCTCTCTTATAAATAAACTCTTTACAATTTTTGTCAGCGCCAAATTTATGACTGACTGAACATACCTTAGTTATCAACATTTTTGACCAATTTTATCGATAGAGCTGTTCACAATAGACCTAAAAACTATCACAATTCACAGCTGACTAAAAAAAATTGATGTTTGATCACTGAGTCAATGAATTTGTTAATAATTTTCATCTATCGTGTCAGTATTTGACATTCGTAATAAGGGTGTATGTCAAAAAGGATAATTGTTCTGGATAGTGTGTAAATTTCTTTTTCTATTGCATACTTTTGTTCTTTGAGTTATTTATTTGTGACCCCTCTTAACTAAAGGGATGAGCTTCGAAGGTGCATTATCCAGACCTTGTAAACTTTAAGACATAGTATAAAGTCAAAAATATTTTTCCGGGTACACAATCTCTAAGCAAAACTGCTGTTAAAACCTTATATATATTTTTATTACAAACAAATCCTTTGACAAAAAAATTTGTTAACACGTGTGTTTTAGTCCCGAAGAGCAGCTGCAATGCAGTACATACCTCTAGTGCCGCAATATCAAAGCCTTAAATTCCTGAACTAGCAAAAGTAAATACAGAACTTATGCGCTTTTTCGGGTAATGAAGAAATCTTAATTTTTGAGAGCAGTAGCCAGGTAATTGATAATTCCTACACGCAGTATTCAGAAGATGAAAAAGGGACGCTTTAGGTCCCATATGGGACGTTCACTTCTAATATTTTTTTTAGAGAAGACCCATAAGAAGCGTTCTAACTAAATCACATTTTTTAGTCTCGTCGAGCGTGCTATCGAGTTACTAGAGTCTATAGAGATTTAAACTAAAACGTCTTTGTTCTTTACTAACAACTGTTCTGAAGGTAGCCAGAGTCAACTGAACGATCTGTCGATCTTGAAGAGAATCATCCAATCATCCTTTTCCAAGAATATTAATCGTGGTAAGATACCGAGGGTCGCTTATTATATGACATATTTCCAAATAAACAAAATCTGTGGTGACAGAAACTTGAATGTTGGAGTTAAATGAACACGATCTTCTTAACTGATCGTAGTTACGTAAAGATTTTAAAATACCAATGATATTGCCGTTTTATAACTCTATAAAAAGATGATACAAACAATTTAGTAAAGTGATCATGAATCATGAACTACTTCGGAGTGGATATTAAGAATCAAATATTAACGCAAACCTTTTTTAAGAAAAGTGATTATAGGTGTTCAAAAAGATTTGTACGTTGTTGATCTCTATACCAATTCTAGGTTTGATCTCTGTGGCGTAATTTTGTAAAATATTCCCAACTAAGATGATACATAAAACTATGGCCGATCAGTCTGACATGCGATTTAAAACGATCGATCCCTACTTTGATTTTGCTGTACAACAATTCATACTCTAACTGAATGTTTTAGTCGATTTCTGAAGAAGTAGTCAAATTGATCGGTTGACCAAGTGATCTTTAATCATGACAGTCTTTTATTTTTCGAGTGCTTCGGTTATCCAAAAACATATGTTCCGCGATTGCCAATACTTATACTAAAGCTATGATCATTTGAAAGTTTTAGTTCCCTTGCAAGGGCTTTAATTAATTTGTCATGTAAGAACATCTTACAATCGCAACTTAACTAGCTTTGATAAATGCAATAAATATGTCGTGCGTGACTGATAACAGATCGCGTTTTTAAATAGACGCACGATCACTGTAAGATCACATACTATGTCGAATCCCAAAAAATATATAGCACAGTTTGCAACCACTCTCAACATGTTTTATGTTTGTTTGTATATCCCAGACTTAATAAGATACACTGTTTCTGTTCAGTATGACAAAACTGTACAAGTAATTATGTCAAGAGTGGTACTTACTACCTACCCGAATAGAAAAAAACAAAAAAAAAAATATTCAAAGAATGCCTATCGCGTAACTTTTATCCGTTCATTCCAGATTTGCAGAAGCGGAACAGCTTGCAAGTTACAATTACAAACATCATTATGATCGTGATGACGATCGTGTTGCGAATCATGATCATGACAACGATCGTGCATCATGCAACGTTAACTACATTCTTATGAATTCAATTGGATTTCCTGATTATACATCATTCTTTTAGGTTGGTGGTAGGTACTCTTCTTTGTGCAGAACAATTAAAATTTAATTCTTTTTTTTCTTGGTTTTTTTTTGTAACGTGAATTGTATATTGATTTTCTCCTCCGGAAGTCAGGTGATTATGATGAATTAGTTGAGTTTATGTATTTTTTTTTTTGAAAAATGACTTGCAATGAATTCGTTTGGGATTATAAATCAATGAATGGTCTTGGTATACTCGTAGTTGGTAGCAGGTGGAGTAGACGTTTGTTTTTCGAATCATTTCACTTGAAACTCACTTTCTCTGAGATTTTTCTTTTTTCTCATTATTTGAGGAAAGCAAGTAGGTGGGTGTGTGTGGTAAGTAGGCTTTCCTTTTCTAGGTAAATTAGAGGAATTGGGCCCATTAACTTGGTAAGCTCTTCTTTCGAAGGTGTGAAAGTGCTATGAACGTGAGAATGGGCATGATGAGGCATTTTCCGAGCGATGGGGGCGATGAAATCAGGCGGAACTTAATGACAAGAGGTGCTTTAAACTATTTTACAAATTTTTACAAGCAGTGGATACCAACTGAAGTCCACTGTAACTCAGATAATAATCATTTTGGTAATATAAATTTTAAGAACGAGTAATCATGTAACTCACTTTATTGGAGTCTGGATAACTGAAATACCTCCTGTTGGGCGAGGTCTGTGTTTTTAAAATAAACTTATCGGACTACATTCTCGAATAAGTTTGCAACAAACAAAGAGTTTTGTATATACATATATATGGGATATTTTGCCCTAAGTTCATTCTTGTTAGTGTTCTAAGTTCTCAAGGCTTTTTAAACAAACTTGAATTTATTATTTAAATAAAAGTCTGGTCCTGGTGTTTATCCTTCACAATACTTCCATTTAATTTTAGCTGGCCTTTGGTCAGATGTTTTCCTCTGCTAGCGTTGTTGACTTCGTACGAATAACGTGGTCGAATAACGATTGCTTCTTATCCGTAGTTGAAAAAATTTGCTTGGTAAGGAATGATTTTTCTTCTGGCCCTGACCGCACCCTTTTAGCTATGTGGAGTAGGTACCACTAGCCGGCCCTGTTGGAAGTCTTCAGTCTCTATTTGGTTTTTGTGTTTGCCAGTAACCGATGCAGAATTGAAGAAAAAGTGGAAAAAAATTGATATTTCCATTGATATGAAGATTAAGTTTAAGAGTAAAAATCTTGATCCTTTAATTTTTTTTCTTCAAAATTTTGAAATTCGGCCCGGAAAAACCGCTCAATGTATCGATCCATGAACCATGAATATTTACATGGTTATTGGGGGCACACTGCGTAATAAAAGTCTTAGAAAAAGCCTTTTCATCTGTATTTGCTAAGATGTAAATCCAGTTTCAGAAACTACCTTTGAATTTTCTGTTCATTTACCGGTTGTTAAAATATCGAGGGTTAAATGCAAATGGGTGGTTTTTCGTTAAATTTCGAATATCTCCTTGACAAAAGGTTGTAGCAAGGATATAAAATAAGGAACTTAAAGCTGAATAAATATCTATCTGCCCCATAAGATCGTTTAACTTAAACCCCGTTGCCCAAGCCCGTGGAGAAAGAATAAATAAAGACTACAAATTTTGAAAAAAAAATGTTCCCGTTATTTCCTCGGATTGCCTTGAAACTATATCCCCAAAAATTGTTTGGCATAAAGATCCAAAAACGAGGATCTACAATCTTTAAAATTCGGGTGTTACTTAGTAACAGTTCGTTAAAAATCAGGAAAAAAATTTGTCTTTTTTTTATTCCCTTAATTTTTGTGAGTAGCCTATTCTGAACCAATGGAAAGCCGCGCACGGCACACTGTGTCGCTTTTAAAACTTTTATAATTGGCTGAAAAAAACATTGCGTACGCCTTTCTATCTGTTCTTTTCTTCAGGACTATTTCCGAGAAGATGGAGAATCATCTATCCAGCCCGTCCCAAACAAAGGCAAACCTTCCTTCTCTTTTCCTACGGTCATTGCAACGCTGATATAGTATGATTGAATCGTGAAAACTTCTTAATAACCGGCAGCATTTAACAAACCTTCTAACAAAAATTGTATTAAAAGTATTAAGCTATAATATTTATGATAATGCCGCGATAATGCTGCAAAATCTGTTGTAAATAAGGATTTAACTGGATGTACAGATGTCGCCAATAGCGGTTGATTACTCATCAATTGGGTACATAAAGAGCCTGAACAGAACATCATTGCAGCATAACAGGCTGTTGTTAGCTTTCTATCAGCATGCATTTGTGTTCCTAAAATCAGGTTGTGTTAACGCAAATTTCCCTGCTGGCATGGCCAACTAGAAAAGTGTAGTCCCTGTCCCTATTTTTATTCGATTGTGAGTTTGTGGTCTAATACGTGAGAGGGGCAACCAGGATTCCATTAGCCATTAGCCACTATCAAAGTTCAAAGAATTGGTGAAAGCGCTAGGGGAGAGGCCCACAGAGCAGCAGCTTGATAGACGTAGACGGTCGAAGACTAACATGTTCTTGTTTTCGCAACCTGGAGGATGGCCAGGAGACTCGAAACCGATGAAAAGTACCGCAAGCGAGCAAAGACAAACATTTTTTTAAAAGGCACGAGCTAGTACGGAGCGCAACAAACAAATCGAGCCGTTTAAGGCGGAAGGCCATTTAGGATAAAATGCCGATAAGATATTGTTGATTTTTAAGTAGCGTCATGTATTTATAAAGCTCCCGATAAAGAGCATTTAAATTGTGTAGGGTAATACCTGATGGTATCTACGTCGTATTACTCACGTCAGACCACGCGGAATGACCTTTAAAAGTACCTGATTCAGGTTGCATTACCAGGTTAGACTACCCCTGCAATCCTTACGTACTCCAAGGATTTACAAATGTTTGATGACAGCAAGAGAGTTCAAAAAGTTTAAAATTAAATGAAATTCTTATCAATAAATCAAGTCGTCTTCCAGATAATTCAAACGAGTTAAATGGCTCTCTTCTAAAGGAGTCCTTGGAGTCCTCTTCTTTGTTGTGACTTTTCCAGATATAAATCATAATTTTATGAGCTTTTGTCACATCTTTTCTGCCTTCCACTACCAATCAACTCCATTACATTGTATGCATTTGCATTCCATCTCTCCACAGACGTGTGTCATAAAAGAAGCAAACAATCGTCTATAAAACATGAAAGCATAAAATTCAAATTGAACTCATGTAAAACTCAAACACATGCCTCGCCATGAAGTCATGCTCGACCAGCATGATTAAATTGCATTACTTGAGTCTACTTACCAAGTACATTACTAATTCATCTACCATAGTCGTCAATTCAATCTAATTGTTAGTTGTACAAAAAAAAAAAAAAACACAAAACAAAAGCAAACAACTCAACGAATCTGAAATCTAACACTTTCTTTCACATTGCCATATACTGTGCGCCATATGAGAAATTGTGTGCATTTACGAGCGCGCAAGGCAAGTATAGCTCTTCACCATTATTGGTACATCATGTCTTATATTCGTCTCGTCTCGCCATAGATCTAGCTACTCATGGACTGTATTTTCAAACTGCAAACATGGTTACTTGTACTTTTCAAATACACAAACAGAAATACCTACATCGGTTCAGTTTTTTTTTTTTTTGTTGTTTTGTTTAAGTGAAAACCTTTGCCATGTACGAAGACATAAATCTCTTGAGATACATATTTCCCAATACAAAATAAAAAGAAGAAAAGAAAGTGAAACAAAACTGTCGTCCAGTACCAGTACCCCCGACCCATACTATAGAGCTTGTCGAATCTTCGCGGCGGCAGTTTGTAGGGAACGAACGCGACAATTGTTTTGTTATGCCATCCAAGTAGTATCTCTCACTTTTACATCTGCTCTAAGATACATCATAGATCATCATCGCAATTCATTTGTTGTATGGTGATTAAAATCATGTGAATAAAAAATGAATGTTAATTTATCAAGAGCGCGACATAATGAATTAATAAATTTTCTAATTTCAGTAGGCCAACTCTAGCAGCAGCAGCAGCAGTACCTTGCCGTATCGTAAGTTATGGTTCAGTCATGACATTTTCGATGACTTTCACTGCATGGAGCGATGCTGAAGGGGGAAACGACGACGACGCGACGACTAGAACGAACAATAGAAAACTTTCGATTGCTTTCGGTTAAAAAATTCTTTATTTAAGTTATTTATCATGTATTAGTATTTATTTGAATAAATAATTCATTAACACATTTAATGAAACTGAATGAAATAAAATTTGCACAGAATTTGCATATGAATGTTTGTTTATCTCTATCAGTTTTGGTGGATATGGTCTCGATATAGAACTACAAAAATACAAAACTGACCTAGAAAAACCGTGATAATTTGCACGATAGGCGCCTGATTGGATGGGTTTGTCTTGTTCTTTTTCACTTTTTATTTAGATAAACAAAAAAAATATGTAAAAACACAGACTATATGAAAGGGAATCCGGTAACGGGCAAAATTAAATTTGAATTGGTTCCTCAATTTCAACTGTGGCGTATATGCAAATTCACTAGTGGTAGATGTTTTAGATATTTAAGCTTTCGAATGTCCTCAAAAGCTGTTCTTCTTTTGAAATGTTGAACAACTTAAGTTTAATAAAACCTTCAAAACTATTTTCTTACAGAGGTTTGTTCACGCTACGGAACTGTTTAACACTTCTATGAAGCCAAGCCTCCGGATAACGTGCAAAATTTTACAGATAGCTATAAAATGATAGACATCATCTCCCTGGTGTCTGGAAGATGAGGCACACAATTCAAGCTTTCCACCATTGCTCTGAAAATAATGCTTTAAACTTTTTAGGACAGATCGATTTTAAAGTTGTTAGCAGCTTGAAGACGAAGTGTATGTAATTCTTTTTGCCGATAGATGTTAAAGATTGATTTGTTTATGACGTTTGAGAACAGCTCTTGCCAGATATTCAAATTAGATTCTGTTTAATAAAGTAGAGAAGCCGCCTAGGGATTGCGCCAGTGCACTTCTTTACTTGAAGGGTGACATTGTCGGAGGTTGCTGCTATCCGATGGAGCGCTCAGACACAACTAAGGGTCCATTGTACTACCATTCAGACACCTTACATTAATGTACTTAGTTTTCCCGTCTTTCGAAGAAAATCGAGAAGGAGCTTCAGTGATAAAGAGCTTAGATGTTCGGCACTCACCACGTCAGCCCCGAAGATCCGCCACCTGATGCGAGCATAGGCCGGACAACTGCAGAGAAAGTGTTCTGCTGTGTCATCCTCCTCACCGCAATTGCGCCAGCGAATCTTGTGTTCACGAGAAACCCAAGAATCAATAGAAGACATGACTGAAGATGCAGGCAGACCCAACACAGGTTCGGGTCGTGAGAAAACTTCTTCTGAACCTTGCCTAGCAAGCTCATCTGAGATCTCATTTCCCTGAATGCCAGTGTGACCTAGTACCCAGACAAGATTCACTGTGTTCAGTCTTCCGACCAAATTCAGAGAAAGCTTTAGTTCTAGCAATAACTTGGACGAGGTAAGAGGGTTTAGAAGCGCTTTTAATGCAGCTTGGCTATCACTGTAGATGCAAATGCCTCTAGCCCTCCACCTGTTGTTCACAATATAGCGCACAGCCAAAAATCTCCGCTTGCAAAACAGATGCATGTTTACCCAAGGGGTAGTAAAGTCGTATGTCATCGCTTCCACAAAGACTCCAGCACCAGACCCCTGCCCGGTTTTGGAGCCATCCGTGAAAATACGATGGCATTCAATCCATGGTTCAGAGTCTGACCTAAGCCATTCCGTTACCTGTGGAAAGTTGACGTGGTAGTTTTTTCGTAGAAGGATTTCTGGTGCCATTGCATCAGACGGCATATCCATAAGACAGAGATCAAAGGATAATTCTCGAGCAAGTTCTTCAAAATTCCAGTGCGCATGGTACCAAAAACCATCTCTCTTTAAGCGAAAGATGGTTTTTAGCGTACATCCCATGATATATAAGTCAAGGGGAGGAAGATTCATCAAAGCATCTAGAGCAGAGCCCGGGGTGCTAGGGAAGGCCCCTGTGCAGCTGAGACAAGCCGTTCTTTGGAGTTTGGTAAAAGAAGCAGTAACACGTTTCCGCGAAAGCCTGTTCCACCAAACAACTGATGCGTATGAGAGTAGCGGTCTAATCATGGCCGTATGAGAATAACACAATATGTTAATCAAAATTAAATTGTGAAGATGTACACCGGTGTTTTTCCTAAACAGGGTGTCCCATTTTAAAGTATAATCCTGAAGTTCTGCTGCACCAACAATTATATGGTAGGGGCGGAAGGGTGGGAGGTCCTATTCTCACGCAATTTAAAGTTGTATTGATTTGTACTGCATTTGGAGTGGGGACATCCTAAAATGACAAGCACTTAGACCTAATGGTCCATTGTATCGAAGTTGAAGGGACTGAACCTCCTACTGGTTTTGGCGAAGCGGAGGAGGTTAGCTAGTTCGATTTAATTTAAATCGTCTTCGTACAGAAAGTGTTTAGTGTTTGCTGAGAGTAGCCAGACTTGTTCTGGCAAAAGCGGGGCAGTCACAGATGAATTGAGACGTCGTTTCATCATTTTCAGACAGCAGCCGTATAAACCAGAGCTTGTAATTCTTATCCGTTTTAGATGCTCGTTAAGAAGATTGAAACCAGTCACAAGGCCAATTTGGGCTTTTAAGTAACATCTTCTCAGCAGATATTTTGATCTGCTCAGTTTGGACCGTCAAATAACAATTTCAAATGCCTGCATGATGACAAATCATGCCAGTACTCGTTGTGCTGTAAACGTAAGCGCTCAGTATTTTTACTTTTGTGAACAGATGAGCAGCACCCTATGGGTGGTTGTGGGCCGACAAAGGCCGATAACGAGCCTTGCCTATTTAGAGCATAAGCTTGGAATGGTCTTGCCCTGGATACAGGTGTGTCCGGGTACCCAGATAAGGGTTGCAGAGTAACATCTGGCCAGCCTGTTCAGATTGCATATAGCAGACTGTCTGTCTACTCAAGGACTCAGATAATTCCTGGCGGTCAGGAAGGAGCATACGAAAACGGCGCTCAAAATATTTATTAAGCAGTCGAGTGCTCCTGCCCTGTGTCCAGGTAAATCATTCAGAAGTGCTCTGAAGAGGCAAGAGGCGCGATACTTTCGCCAATACTGATCTGCCGTCCGATTACGGCACATACGTAAGTGATGCGTTGCATGGCTTTTCTGGCTTCACTTACAGCAAAGAACTGCTATTGAAGTTTTTGCTAAAATTACTCTTTGCACAACTTAATAATACGTTTTGTGATTATTTACAGCTTTGCAATGTCAAATTAAAAAAAATTTGGCATTCGACAATTAACTGTTACTCTCATGTAATTTTGTTTTACCAGTTTTGTCGGATAAAAAATTGCTTTTACTTCAATATCTGTTGATCGTATGTAAAAATGTTGCATGATATAATTTTTAGGAAATTTTTCAAGGATAAAGATTTCATAAAATGTCAGAAAATTTATTAAGAAAAATTTTGATAAAAATGCGTTTTAGGAAAGAAAATGGAACAACACATTTCCATAATTTTGATTTTAACGGACCACACCTTTTTTGTTGTTACGCAGATGTACCAAAAGCATTTGCGACTTGTATGCACTACTACCTTTCCAAAATGTCTAAAACCATTTCTGTACCTGTACTAGTTTAGACGTTATAGCGTTTATAATGATTACGCCTCCAAATTAGAGGTCTCACACTTTGATGGGCTGTAACTTGAAATGGTCTTAACCCCAGGCTTGTTCACTGGATATACACGTGCATTGATAGACCTTACCACATATATTGCTTGGTGACCAAGACCTAATACTCTCAGAAGACATCTAACTAAGCTACAACACCTCGCGTGTGTATGCATCACGGGAGAAATCAGAGGAACTCACACCGCTGCTTAGCCAAACAGGGAATTGGAAAGTCTGTCCAACAGGACACGCAGACAAACAAAATTCCTTGTTTACACCTTAGTAGATCATTCCTAACCTCACCTCTTTTCTTATTAGGGATGAACGAAACCAGAACTAAACAGTCGACATAGGGCCGAGCAATACATAAAAACACAGAAGGTTCCAAGATCGATACTGGCGTTAGTGTAGGATTCCTGGAGTTTTTTAGTTCAACCAGACTTTCAGACAGCTGCAGTTTTGTCCAGACTGAGGTTCTGGCAGTGACAGCTGGTGACAGTTACCACGAGCTAATATAACCTAATTTTTTCCATTGACTGCCAAATAGATAGAAAAGCGATTTTGCCACAGAAATAACATCTAGGCTTGTATGTCGCTCTCGCGCATAGCTTGGGCAGATAACATATCCATCATAAAACCCCCAACATACCTTACCTCCTTCGACCTACCTTCGCATTTCAAATTCAATGACCCAAAAGTGTCTGTATTACCTTCAATGAGTTCAAAGTCAAAACAAAATAATAAAAACGAAACAACATCCACCAGAAAACAAAGTTCCTGCTTCGGCTAATCCATCTGATTGAAATAAATGACCATTCAAATTGGTTAATACTACATACATTGGTTGTGTCGGTAGCATTAGCCCATTCAATGACAAGTACTTCAAAAACAAAAAGCCCGAGAGAGAGAGAGAGAGGTCAGCACATGATACAGTGACCCCAATTTGTTGTTTTCTTTTCGCGGTATCATAAACATAAATGAATCAAAAATAATATGAATATTCAACGACATTTTGATGTCATTATGTTGACAGCGACAAATAGTAGAATATCCACATGCGTGTGAGTGTAATTACGAAAACGGAAGAGTGGCCAATCAATACGTTAATTATGCGTCCAATTCTGCAGTGAAAACGGGAACGCCAAGTGTTTATTTAATTGAACTTTCCGTTTTTGTTATTTGTGATTTAGAACAATCTGAAAAGTTGAAATGCTACAAAGATACTTCATCTGTAAAATCAATAATTGCAGTCATTTAGAAGGAATCGGGTTTCTTTTTTCCTTTTCATTGGCTTTTTGTTCAACTTCCTTTGATGTGTTTATGTTTTAATGGGCTTCTTTGATCGACTTACCTGAAAAGAAAACAAAAAAAAAAAAATTAGAAACAATTAACAGGTGCGAGTGATATGTAATTTTAGCTTTTGAAAAGTTAAGTTGAAGATATGTTGTCAAAGAGTTAGTCATGTTTATAGTTACATTGTAAACGGCATGAATACAAAAATATAGAAAGGGAATGGCAAAATAGAACTGCAGGTGCGCATCGACGAGTTCGAAACAAAACATGATATTAGTAAAAGAGAATGTCAAAAGGAGAACTTCACCGATATTCTTAGAAGATTTCCCTATGCAAAGGAGTCGATAGAAGAATATATGGTTGGTCAGATCCAGCTTAGGCCAAATCCGATTTGTCGCTAGACAAATTGTGCCACTTGTCCACCTAAGGTTAGATTACTCAATAGCTTCCAATTTTAGCATTAGTTTGCATGTGGCAATTGGACTGCCTAAGGGGCTTTTATCAGATGAAATATCTGGCAGTGTGGTTCCGTGCTTTGCGATTTCGTCGGCCTTGCAGGTCCCTAGAATCTCTATGCCCCGGCACCAAGCAAAGGTGAATTTTGAACTGCTTCGACATCTCCTTAGGAGAGGATCGAGTTAAGAGTTAAGAAAAACTGAGCCTAGTGATGGAGGAGGCATTTTCGGATCATTGAACTTCTAATTCGATCCACCTGTGTTACTCCTGCTCATACTGCGATCAACTTCCATCCTAAGAGGTAATTTTTCATTCACAGAAGATAGCAGAGACTTACTGTCTCTAAATTCACTCTAGGCTTACACGATGATTTTCTGTTGATCAATGATATTTTAACTTTTCACTCTGGGAATCACTTCTTCATTAAACTAAATGTCAGGAATAGATCGGAGTGGACCAGAGAATTGGAAGTACAGACTCTTTGCCATTTTGGGTTCGTACGATACTCATTCCCTCTAAAACATCCACCCTCACATCAAGTGCTCGTGGCAGGGAAGTTTGGTTCTTTCGTAGTCGGCAAATACTAATTTTAGGATCCGTCACTTTAGCTTTAAGGATATAATCGAGAACAGGAATAGAAAGCAAAGGGGTTAGGTTTATTTGATACCGAATTTGATTGGGAGCTCCTCGCTGACTGCAGTGGAGCATCTCTTGTAAATATCTATGATAATCTTCAGTAACTGTAACTCCTCATTGCTTTAGCGCCTGTATGAGATTTATTTGTTATCTATCAAATACTTAACAGGCTTTCGACCCGTAAAGAGTCCCTGTCTGACAACCTACGGGGATATATTACCCAATGTAGTTGACGTTTTTTGGCTTTTGGACTACATCTTCATCTTATATATCATCAGTACACAGAAACATATATATGTCAAAGAATTTATCTTTTGCAAGAAGCGAATTTTAAGTCACTTAACTGCTTGTAGTCCAGCACTCGCCGCCGTATAACAGAACTGGTAGGATGAGAGCTATATAGACTATGCATTTCATCTTTCGAGTATGAAACCTTTTTCCCTTCCTTTTTAGCGAACGCATAAGAAAAATTTCCATGGATTAGGGACTTGATTCCCTTTCATGAAAAAAGATGTATGTCCCAATGGTTTTCAAAACTCGGAGGGTTTCTCGTCTGGCCCAACGAGATATGAAGTATTTGATCGCTCTCCCAAAACCCTTAGAAAATATAGCAGCCACCTGTATAGAAATTTTCCGTCATTCACAAGAATTTGGGCATTGTAATCAAACTTCGGCGAACGAACTTCCTGAGCATATCTCCATCTCTGTGCAGCTGCATCGAGTTGTTTAGTCGCAGCTGTTTTTTTAAGCCTGGTTAATTTCATATCATCAGGCAAAAAGATGTTTCTTCCAACTCAAAATAAAGGCTCTCCATATACCTGACTTGAATTTGGGCGCACATCTTCTTTGCATTGACTGTTCGAAGGTAAGCATTATCATCTCTATTATTACTTTGAACTTCGACCAAGTTTTGAATGCCGCTCATTTTCAAGTTCAAGGCAAAAAGTACTAAGCCCTAGTGGACCATTGAACTTCAGTCTGATTTGAACCTGAGACCTTTGGGTCAGTAGTCCAACGAACTCACGACTGAGCCATTGGATCCACAGCATGGCCAGCCTGATTCTTTAAAGAAGCGGACATTCGCAGTTAGGCGTTTCGACAGCATAATAACAAGAGGCCTAAAACTAGTGACAAGATCGACAAATGTACATCTCTTCCTTTCGAACCGGACCGAATTTTATCGAATTTTGGCATCAGATGATATCATGCCAGCATTCCGTATGCTGTCGACTTAAGAACTTAGTCACGTTACTTTTATGGACAGATGGGCGAGCAGCATCTTATAGATAAGTGTAGCTTAACAATGGCTGATAATAAGCTTTGCTTGGGAAGCGCGTTAGCTCCTTCATTATACCCCGTCCTGGGACCTAATTCAGTGTCACCCAGAAAAAAATATCTTTCCAAACTGATTACCTTACCCATGGTCTCCCTCGCAATTTTAGAGGTTATTTTATTATAGCAGCAGCAGGGTGGCTATCGGAGCAGATGTATAACTCAGCGCCTTTCAACCTTTGTATTTTCTACCCGAGAATCTGGGTTTCAGGAAGACTGGTACTTTGTTTTAATTATAATGGAACTATCTACATTTCAGAGTTCTCTCGTGTTCTTATTGGTTTGATGTCGAAAGTAATGGAAGTGGATTTCTTACTCAAACCCTAACACAAAGACTTCACTCCATCGCATTTGAAGCTTTTCGCCGGAGAATTTATGATTTATTCCCGTTGGCAAGACAGAAATATGGCTGCACTTGTCGCGCTGTAAAAAGAACAACTACATTTGCCTCATTTAGATTCTTTGAATTCCAATTCCATTCGAAGTAAGACGACGAAACCTTTCTAAAAATCATTCACCCTTACAAAAACCCAGACCACTTGTGCTACTTTCAACTTCATCTTCATGCCCATTACCTGTTAACCATCCGTCAACAAATAAATTGCATTGCTTCCGTCACAGATGCATTTAAAAATACCCACAACCGTGCGTTAAAACAAAAAAAAAAAAAAAACAGAAAAAAACGCACAAAACCCCGTGAAGAAAGGCGAACGAATAATTTAATTTCCATTTAAAAACCGCTCATTTGGGTACGTACCTCTACCTCTACCTCTATCTATCTCTATCTCTAGCAGCGCTTTCAACAAAATCTGTATCTGATATAGTGCACTGATTATCTATGGAAATTATAATTAAAACAAAGCACCATTCACCGTACCACACAAAAGTCGTGCTCCCATTTAACTGAATTAGCTTCACCACAAAAGATCACAGCTATAGTTCCGGAAAACAGAAATCAACCTTCAGGTGTGGCGTATGATGCATTTCCAGATACAAAAGCATATTAAATGCGCAAAAGTGACACATAAAAGATCAGGAAACAAACTAAAAAAAAGAAAAACATTTTATATGCACAATCATTGCATAATATATGGTAAAATGTATCTTTAAGTAGCTCGAGATGCAACCAAATGACTTTCACGTGATGATGATAATTTGTCTTTCGGACATTTGAAAGTCCAATAGGGAGTGGCTTAGGGCAATAGTTTTTTTTTCATCTGGGGAATCATAAAAGGTACCCGATTCATTTAACCATGAACAAAAAAAACCTATTAAACCTTCCCTAATTATGCTTTCAAGTCGCGTAACAAATATCAATTTCTAATTTTGCGTAATTTTACTAAACATTAATGCGTCGTCAGATCGTTGCCAGTGGACAGGCATAAGTCACAGAAATCAATTAAATTGCGGCGGCAGCAATGTATATGCAAAAAAACAAAAACAAATAAAATAAAATCATAAGCCATTAAAAAACAAACAAACAACAATTACACAAAAAGAAAGTTCATCGCGCATTTACACAACCAAGTTGAGTTGAGTTGCTGGCTGCACTTGTCGCGCTGTAAAAAAAAACTGAAAAAAAAACGATCTCAACTTTAAAACGCTCACCCGCATAAATTAAATGACAAAAGCTTGTGAACGCAACCAAAATGTTTTTGCTGTGTCGCACACCAAAATACACAAATTGCAATGTGAGGGGCTTCACGCGATAGCTACATGAACAAATTTCGTAATGGAAATGTTAATGATTTAGTAGAGAGGCTCTGGGAGATGTGCGGTGTCTCTGTCTCATAGAAAATGTACGACGGATTGTCAATCAAAGTGACACGAAAAGCTATGCTATTTCCCAAATGTCATATTTGAGTTGGTTAGATGCAGCTGGATTTAATTTATGATGAGGTTTGTTTGTTTTTATTTCTTTTTGTGGGAAGGAAGGGTTGAATGGTGCTCAATGTCATTGGGGTGGGGTTTCGATAAAGGCATGGAAATTAACCTCATTTCCATGTTCAGAGTTGTAGCATAGTAAAAAGCACTGGGACTTGGATTCTAGACCAATGGCATCATGATTTGACGTAGTTTCTTTACCGATGCTATTTCGTAGTTATTTTTCAATCGATTTCTCTCTGGGTTTGGACAAATATTAAATAAATGTTTTAAGGTTTGTTTTTTTTTCTTTACAGTTAAACATATCTAGGTGTTACCCCTAAAAGTCCGATTAACTCGTTTGCATTGCATACATTTAGGCGAAAGCATTTATGTTGAATCTAACCCACAAACGCTTGTCAAAAGACCTATTGAGCGTTTCAAGTATTTGGGCTTATTTTATTTTTATTTTCTTTACAATTTGATTTGAGGACTATCAAAAACAATTGGTAAAAATTGTTTACATTGCATTACATTATCTTTCTACTGCGGCGGATAGTCTACAAAAGTCGTGGAATCAACAATTTGTGAAACTCCTCAAGTCATGAAGTTAATTGAGGTCTCCTTCCACTTTTGCGCGAGTCATATAAACGAAAGTCTTCTTCTACAAGGTGGTGGTCCTTCCGGGTTCGAATCGATGTCTATTTGGATCGTCGCGTTTATTTCGATTCTCTCAAAATGAGGTCTCTCCCCTAGAAGTCGCTGTCGCTGACTCTCCCACCACCGCAGTCACGACCGGAAATCAATCGAAGAATTTTGCGCCAATGATAAATATCTGGCTACCCGGCAGCATCCATTCAAGTACTATGGGTTGTTTTACCCGTCTCCTGAACTGCAATTCAGGGTTATTGAACATCAAAACATACTTTTTGGATCATCATAAAGCAGTGAGTTGACAACCGATCGCCAATGTAGAATGATTACATCGGGGAACCCGTTCCTTTATTTTATCTTAGACAGCTCGCCGGCTTTCAACTATCTATGCCACAAGGCAAGAGTTATCTTCTTTTCGCAAGTTTAAAGAAAAAAAAAAAGGTGTAGTAATTAAAAATAGAGCTTTCCTTTTACATTGCGGATGTGCTGCCCTCCTTGCTTTGTGGCGAAGCTATATCCGTCGAGGTGGACCTGGTCCGCAACCAATAAGCCTCTCCAATTAGCACCGTCTTTGGCTAACCGCTTCGATATGCGCACTCCAAATTGATTAAGGTCCCCTTCCACTTGTGCGCGCCACCTAAGGCGATTCTTTTCTCTACTGCGTTGTCCCTCCGGATTGGAGTCGAAGATTCTGCGGGTGTTGGTGTTTATTTGCTATACACGTCCCAGCCATCTCAAACACTGTCGCTGTGCAGCTCGTAGAGTTCATCGTTGAATCGTCTCCTCCATAACCCGTCAACGCCTACGAAGAATTTTGAATAGAGCAGGACTGGGATTAAAAGGTTCTTATAAAGAGTTTTCTTAGTTGCTTGGGAGAGGCCTTTGCTACATAGGTACCTTAGAAACGGCAATTGGCAAGCGTTATTCTTTGTTTGGTTTCTGAGGAGATGTCGTTTTCAGATGCGATAGCAAAGCCAAGGTGTCTATTGTGACATTCTGGCCAATTCGTCGACTTTGGGTGTCCCTTCCATGTACTTTGTTTTATCCTCATTTACCGCTAAGCCCATTTCAGTCTTTTCGGTTCCTATACTCGCAAATGCACTAGTGACAGTTTGCTGTGTTCTTCCAATGATATGAATATCGTCGGCATACACAAGTAATTGAACAGATTTATGATAGATCATACCTCTTTTTTGACATTGAAGGTCTCAGTAAGGTCTTCACCTTAAGCAGGGATACCAAAACTAGATATATAGCTTTAAAATCGATAAAAAGATGGTGGGTATCGATATGGACTCTTTGGGTTTTCTCAAGGCCTACAAACGCACTGATAGGGTCCAATCAGATCGTTGACAAATGGTTTCAAGCGCTAATACGCGCACAATACGGTGGAGAAGATCTTGTATGCGATGTTTTTGCGACTGTTGTATTCAAAGGAAGTGTTTTCTCGTTTTGAAATTTCGCTTGATTTTGCATTCGGACAAGGGCCGAAACTTTAAAGCCAAAAATTTCCGAAACGAAATGGACCCAACTCAAAGCAGATATGATAGCCCATGAAGAAAGGCGCGCGTTTCTCAAAAACTTCAGTGTGATTGGGATGGATCCTATCGGGTAATGGAGCTTATCACTGAAGTGACTTCATGTTAGTCCCATTTGTCTCTCAGTCAAAAGTGAAATCATTTTACCAACCAAACCCAAATTGAATTCAATTTACAAAAAACATTAACAGTTGTTGTCCCCCAAAAACAAAAAAACAAAAAAACCTAACATCCAAAATCCAAAACATTGTCCATATAACAAAAATAAGCACGCTTCAATCGGGGATATACATCATAAACGTTTCTAAATCGAATACCGCCTCAGGAATTGTGTCAGCAATTCGTTTTCATTTTCCATTCTATCTCCCGTTGGCTTCAATTTTTATTATCCCAGAATTCCTCAACCAGCCATCAGCTACCAGCTACCACCTCATCGACTTGCACTGCAGATTAACTTCAATTTAATGCTCTTATCTTGGCGTAGCCGCCCCACCATCTTTGCAATATCGTAAAATACCCGCAAATAAGCGAAATGGAAAAAACAGAAAAGAAAAAAAAACGACATAGTATCCACTTTAGTGGGGCTCTAGGTCTCTAGGCCTATCTCTTTCCGCGCCAGAACATGGTTATGTGCTTAAGTGCACTTTGCGGCAACAACGCCGCGCCGGCCGTAGCTATGACGCCTTCTACGACACACTGTACTTACTACTTACTTACTACCACCACCAATAGTAAAACTCGCACTCGCACTCGCACTCATATTCGTATCAGCATAGCTTGTATTGTAGCCAGCAGCAGCAACAGAAGTAACAAGAATGCTTTTGCCTGGGTAAAATAAAATATGTAGGTACAGCGAAGGTATATCACGATTTGCAAGCGGAACCGGTTCTTGAAGTTTGAAACTCGATTTTAGTTTTCATTTTTTTTTGGTCATTTCAATTTTGACTCAGAAAATACCCACATACTTGGCAGAGAGTCAACAGACACAGATACGCGATCGTTCAATGGCCTCTTTTGGGTTAAAATACAGCAGCGGTGGTAGTACGGTCAGCGGTTCTTGTCCGATTTGAAAAGGTTTTACATCTTTTCTGTGTTATTGCGAACTTTTTTAGCGCATGCATTATGCATAAAATGTGAGATGGGAACGCATACTTTAGAGGCATCCGTTGGATGCTTGAAGCTTGCTGCGTTCCACTGGAGATGAGGTAAGATTACGAAAGGCAGTTATTGGTTTTTCGTAATCAATAGGAAATTCCTGCGGATAGACGACTCACACTCGCATCTCGCATCTACCGCAAGATTGCACAGGGTCTAATTGAGTGCCACTGTGGGCAATGGACCGATGTGCGCCAAAAGACGTTAAGTAATTTCAAAGTAGCAGCAGCACCGAGTGGAGGCTATGTTTAGGCATTTATAGATAGACATGGGAGAAGTGCTGTTTGGCTAACAATCAGTCAGACTTAGACCAGTCAATCACATTGCCTTGAGGTGACCTTATACGGTCTATACACTGCAGCGCAAGGTGGGTGAGTACGAGTTTGTTTTTTTTTTCACTTTGTGAGCGCGCATTGATCAGCGATCAGGTGAATGAGAGGACAGTCGACAGTGTATGCGAGAGAATCGGCGTTCTTGATGATCGATTTGACGTTGAATTGAATGAGGTGGAAAGCGTGGTGAGGAATTGGCGAGTGCCAGCGGGACATGTTGGCATTCTAAATGCGATTCAATAGACCTTGACTTAATTTTGTTGTGAATCCACAAAACGACGACCTAAACACTCTAAAAGTCCATGTTACAACTCCCAGATGACACATATTTCATGGAATTCACACATAATCCCTAGAATTCCCTCCACACACACACACACGCAACAACAAAGTTCCTCGTTTACTTATGCATTCGAACGGCCTTCAGCTGAATTTGCTAGTGTGGTACGGCCAACAATTCGTTCCCCCCGCACAGCTGATTTGATTGCAGTATAACTCTACCCCCATGCGAAGCCATCGGACAGCATTCACATCACGTTAATTCGCCAACGTTAAGCGACCCAATTGGAAAATGGAATCTCAATCTAAAAACATAAAAAACATAAAACCTGATTTTGCAGCTCGCAAATGACCAGAATAACCAACCGAGTATCAATTTGAATAACTCCCTCTCGTCTGCGGGTGGTGTCCCCATGGCTGTCCAACGTTGGAGAGACAGAGAAGCGTCCTATTTTTCCGGACTTCTAGTTCTAAAAAATAACTTACAATGTTGCATAATGGAGTGTTGCATAAATGTGTCAACTGATGGCACACATGCAGCTGACAATGATGATTTTTATTAATTTACACAGCAGGGAGGCTGGCTGCAACCAGCTAATGGTGAAATTGAGTTTCCACTGCACACTTAATGGCGATGAAGTTACCAGCAGCATGTAGCACAGAGAACGCCCAATGGCAACAAAAAAAAAAAAATAGATACACTGACTTGAAAGTCACCAATGCATCATGTGCGCTTCTAATTGTTTTGTTGCCGTAGATTGTCTCAAGCCAACTTGAATATGCTAATTAAGCGCAATAAACCGGAATATATACGGTATTACGGGACAAAAGTTGGCGAATGCAAATTAATAAAAACAGACTGTGGTGGGCAAGAATAGGGAAAAAGGTCGGCAATGAGTAGGTTACCTACAGATGCAGGTGCTAGAGGTGGATGAGATTGCATTTTGGCAGGTTGTATGTCGCAATTTGATGCCAACTCTTAGATATAGCTTCTGTCAGCCTTGAACTTAACGATTATCTTATAATCCAATAGAGTTAAATTACGACAGAACCTACCACGTTGCTGTGTTCAAATGTTTAATTAGGTTTTAATTTAACTGGCGCAGAGGTTAGTCGGGTACGAATAGGTGGGAAAGGTCAGTTGTAATTGCATTTAATGGGCTTTTTGTGTAACTTAATTGAGTATGTAATAAATGTGCAAAGGCTTATCAGTTATGGCGATTAGTGCTGAAATTTATTGCCAAGATACATATATGTAGGTAGTCAGGATGTAGACGGCATCTTTACATTACTACTTCTGTTGGGGTGCTGGAAGCTACTTACGAATGTGATGTGGTGTTGTCTTCGTTGCTTATTTTGGTAAATTGAAAATATATACATTCTGGAGAACTCCGTCGTTATTTCTGGAATAGTCCCGCTGGAGCTCATACCTAGCTTTTTATATCTTTAGAAGAATTGAATTTAACATTAATTTCGAAGATGCAAAAGTTGCTAGATAAATTGGTGATGGAGCAGTGCCTATAGATTAAGGGACTAGGGAAAACATGCAACAAGTTTTGGTGCACTTTAATCAACTTTTGCAAACGCTGCATAGACTTGGAAGAGGGAGAAATAATCCTCTAAAAAAACATCATCTTGAAGTCTTCTCCTATAAAGTTCCAAGTGACCTTAAAAACATTAACATTAGAAGTCTCAAAAAGCTGAGAAGTTCCAAATGGTTTAACATAAAGTTTTGTAAAATTGTGTTGCAGTGTGACGGCTTTTCTTTTACCTAACCTAATGGCTTTTTATATTCTTTGTTGTTTGTCAAGCTTTTGGAAGAGTTGAAGTAGAGAAACGACTTAATGTGAGAAACCTGAGACCCATCCCTTCTTCAAAATCAATGATAGGGTTTATTTGCCCTAAACTTTAATTTGCACAGTATTTAAGATAAAAAAATGTATGTTGCAGGAGGGAACGAGTTAGCAAAGAGCAATGAAGATAATCTAAGTAATTTTAAAAGTAAGCTTATTCAAGATTTGTGGTGCCGATCATGTTGTAGGGTTTGAGAAGAGATAGGTATAACAGCGACAAGCTGTTTGTCAAGCTTGTTGTCAATCGTCATATCATCGGTAAGTCCTAGGGTCCTACTCTGTATTTGGATTCAAAAGTTACATTCAAACTTTATTTGAGGCAAATCATATTTTGTAAACAATTTGTTAAACCAATAATGAACTTTTAAGTGAAAATATTTTAAATGAACTCAATGACACTGTGGTTGGAGGAAGTCGAACGGGTTTAGGAATATAGGTTAGGAATATAAAGTCCCTGCGTAAGGCGGATGCTAACACAATTTTGGCCCAAGGTCAGGAATAGCACAATGCGTTTATATATGGGAGTTAAAATTTAGAATGACTAAACTTCCATGTTTGCGGGAAGAAATCGATTGAAACTTTTTAACCATTCACTGTTTTTGACATTTACATCACAATGACAATGACAATGACATCTGTATAACACAGTTGCCGAAAAAGTTCAAATGTTTCCGTTTGTTTCAACAAATTTTTTCTATAATGAACATTAAATCATAAAATCAGCCAATTCTCCAAAAACCATGCAGTGTATTTAATTAGATTTTCACAAAGCTAACAATGGGTCTAAATCATTGCATATTTTTAGGTATAAAACCATTAAGCGCCATCTGCTTTGCCATAGCTTCTAGCTCTTAAAAAATACATGCATACCTTTAGGACTTTTAATAAAAACGAACAAATTAAGGTATGCAAATAGGCTCCACAACTTGTTTTCTGCCATTTTGAATACTTTTTTGAAATCAAGACCACCGATCGAGTTTCCAGAGTACCGAGCAATCCATATTGTTTAACCTTGAATAAATTGAAGCCACACGATCCAAACAATACCGGAATGTCTATAAGAAAGCTTAATGGGCAGAAAGGTGTCAAATCGCTCAGAATGCAAGAAATATAAGAACATATTTTTAACGTCGGCGAAAAAAAAGTTCTCGGACACCGTTGGACTGCCAGAGTAATTCCTGCACGTTTTTTTAACAAACAAAAATTCACCTGTTAGATACGTGTAGCAGTGGATAGATTGAGAGATTTATTTTTTTCATAAAATTTGATACAATAGGAACGAATACGATACATGAGGAATACGGACATGGCAATGTTGACGTCTGCCGGATTTGAGAGTTCATAATATATATAATATATCGTCGGTTCAAAGGTAAAACTCATTAAGTACAAAATTTGTAAAAATGTTTCTTTTAGGAATATAAATACAATTATTCACGTTTTGTATGTGAAAGAAATTGACGAGGCATAATCGTCATATTTACAAATTTCTACAGAATATAACGGGTGATCCAAGTAGAGATACTTTTTTCAATAGCCTTTTTTGACAGATCACGTGTGAGTCGTGTCATGCTGTCATGTTATTTTTGTTTAGTATTGTTTGGCATTTCATAATGGAAAGACTTACTTCTGTGAGGAATGTGTTTCGTGCACTTCGCTCAACTTATGGTCAACATAATCGGCCTACTGAGCGTACTATTCGCAACACCATCACCCATTTTGAGACCCAGCATTCATTATTGGATAATATTCGACCAAATAGACCACGTCCAGCACTCTGTGAAGAAAATATATCGGCCGTAGCTGAGAGTGTACACGAAGACCGTAGAGAGTCGATTCGGCGATTCGCAGCAACTCGGACTGACGTATGGAACGACTTGGAGCATTTTACGTCAAGATCTTAAATTGAAAGCGTACAAAATACAGCTTGTGCAACAACTGAAGCCGCATCGCTTCGCTCTATGGGATCCGACGTTTTCGAGGCAAATTTTGTTTAGCGATGAGGCCCATTTCTGGCTCAATGGGTATGTAAACAAACAAAATTGCCGCATTTGGGACGAAGAGCAACCTGAAGAGATTGAAGAACTGCCACTTCATCCAGAAAAAACAACGGTTTGGTGTGATTTGTGGGCCGGTGGAATCATCGGTCCATATTTCTTTAAAAATTATGCCGATGCGAACGTAACCGTCAATGGCGACCGTTATCGTGCCATGATAACCGACTATTTGATGCTCGTGATATCGGCGACATTTGGTTTCAGCAAGACGGCGCCACTTCCCACACATCGCATCAATCAATGGACTTATTGAGAGAACATTTCGGTGAGCACATAATTTCACGTTTTGGGCCGGTCGATTGGCCACCAAGATCGTGTGATATCACACCGTTAGACTTTTCCTGTGGGGATATGTAAAGTCAAAAGCTTATGCCGACAAACTCGCTTCAATTCAGGCCTTGGAGGAAAACATCACGCGTGTCATTCGCCAGTTACCAGTCGAAATGCTCGAACGAGTGATCGAAAATTGGACTCAACGGATGGACCATCTGCGACGTAGCAACGGCCAACATTTGAAAGACATAATCTTCAAAAAATAAATGCCAAAGAATGTTCTTTCAAATGATAATAAACATTCTCCATTAAATTTGAATTTTCTGTGTTTTTTTCTTTAAAAAAGTAGGGAACTTCGAAATGGATCACCCTTTACAAATATATTACAATCAATTTTCATTTCAATTTTTCCCATCTGTTTGTTTTGTTAGTTAGTGAGTTTTAGCTTTGAAAAGATAAAATGTAACATAAATAGTTAGGAAACACACTTTACAGAGTATATTAAAGACGATATTTGATTGATTGAGGGGATGAAGCGAGAAGCCTGCGGTACACTAAAGTTTAAATTTTCTTTTTTTTTTTAGAAAAGAGTATTGCGTGTTTCGAAAAGTTGAAACCAGCTAAGAGCGCCATTTAAACCAGGACCTGAAGCCAAGCTTCTCCAACCATTGTGTGTGCGAAGTTTAATTTTTGACACGAATGGAGGTACCTACAGTTTAATGCCGAATTCGAATTCGTTCGCAAGAGGTGGGGCAGCGAATAAAATCTTTCAGGTGGTACAGGTCGGGATTCGAACCAGCGACCTCTCGCTAAGCCACTGCACCCATCAGCGCCATTTAATACTTCATAAAAACTAGACTTTTTGATTTCTTGAAAATATAAAAGACGGATTTCTTGAAAAATTGGACAAACTGCAATAAAGTTTTCGGGTTCCCTTATGTTGCATGGGTTCTAAGTTTGCTGAAGTTTAGGCCTTAGAGGGTATGTAATTTAGATTCGGGATTTCGAGGATAGCCTTAAAAATAGTGCTTATAACTTCTGCTGAGTAATTTAAATAAAAACGTTCGTCCGCTGTCAGTTCTGTTGATTAAGAGGGTGATGACAAGGGTTGTTCATACAGTTTTTCATCAGTTTGGACTGATTATTTGTACTACTCCTATTAAAGTAGTATGAATGTAATAGCTTTTAAATTATGGGAGTATATTGGTACTAAGCCAGATTCCACATACATATGAAGCATAGGTCTACTCCGACCTTCGGTAGTCTGAATAAGCGCTTAAAGAAATATTTGTGGACAGCTTCGAATTCGTTAAAGGGGGTGACGCCAAAGGCCAGAACTCCATAGGCCATACAGGTTTTGACTGTAGTGTTTATTACTCGATATTTAGAGGCCATGTAAATGTTTGGGTTAGCGAAAAACTTAGGCCACATCATATTAAGTGCCAGCTAAGCTTCTCTGCTTTCTTCACATGTTTGCCGAAGTTCAGGTTGGGTGTTAATAGCACACCAAGACACTTAAATTCAAGCGCTTCTAAATATACTACGTGTAGCAGTATATTTTTATTTAAACACGTTTTTTTGGGGCCAAGTCTTCAGGGGCAGGATTTACTTATGAGTTGGGATATTTTTGCATTTTTAAACTAAACCCGGTACAAGAACGACATACATAGGGAATACAGGCGCTCTATGCTCAACACCATCAACTTTTACATTAAAACATTTATATCATAATCAAACTGACAGAGTTTGGTTGTTGGTCTACGAGACCCAACAAAAACAGAACTTGATTACATCACATCCGTCGCAAAGAAAATAATGGCAGGTGGTCGGTTCGTTTCCGATTTAACAACAATCTCATTTAACACAAACTTTTCGAAATAGGAATCTCGAGTTTTTGTGGTGGTGTTTTCTAAGTTCCTTGACATATTATACTCGTAAAGTCTTCCGGATACCGCTAATGTGATTCAAAGCCCCAATCGCGTAAAATAAGTACTTTTGCTGTCCGCGAATCAAATTATAGTCTGCCGAAACTGCCATCAAGGCTATCGCCAGAGTTTATATAACTTAATAATTGGTACTAAAGGTGCGATCAGACGGTCATTCAAAGTTGTCATCCGGATGACATGCTGACGTCAGAAAACTTGTTTATTTCAGACGGGATGACGACTTTAAGACTTTGGATTCCAGGGTATAATAATGTAGAGTAGAGATAAATGGGATAAGACTGAACCCGCGAAAAGTAAATCGCTATCCAAATATACAGACGGACTGTTGAACCAGTGCCGGAATATTCTCGGAAGAACTTAAGCTACGCTGTTCAATCAAGCTTCCTGAACACAGCAGGGTCTTCCAAGCAGAGGTTCTGGCGATCGCTGAAGCAGCCCGAAAGGTTTCATTGTTGGCGTTTCATTGACAGTCAGCATTGATCAGCAAGCAAGCTAGTTCAATGCAGCTTAAGGCTCTCTGCTCGCAGCCCGCCGTAAATTTCTGCTGGGTCCCTGGACATAGAGACAAAGCCGGCAATGAGAGGGCTGACGAATTAGCGAGGTACGGGTCTGCAATGGACCATGATCGAGCACTTCAGTCGATCAAGCCACCACTCTGCGATCTTAGGAATCGAGTGGAGAACAAGATTCGTATGAAATATAACAACAGGTGGAAAGAACTAACTATCTGTGAAGTATCAAAGAAGCTCTGGCCGAACCATCAAACTTCTACAGTTTGACAGGTCATCACTGTCTAGGCTGGTAGGGCCCTAAAGGGACAAAACTTCCTAAGAAATCATGCAATGAAATTAAACCTCAAAGATGTCCATATATGTCGAAGATGTGGTGATGAAGAGGTCACTGTCCGAGTGTCAGTCATTTGAGGAATAGAACACTTGGAAACTACTACTTCCATGACTTACTTGAACTATCTGATGTCTCACTTTGTAATCTTTATAGGTTTCTTAGGATATCCAGGATGGCTGGACAAGGAACACGAAGCCTAAGCATCTCAAATAACAATGGGTCCACGAGGACCTAAGTGGAGCATATCAGGATAGACCTGCTCTGCCGAACCGTAAACCTAACCTAACCTAAGTTGTGTTAACCAAAAGGCATAAAGTGCTACTTGGATTTTCCATACCTTATTACACCGATGGATGGAACAGAATATAACAAGTGCTTGTTGAACAAGCAAAAGTAAATACAGAAGTTCTACACTCCAACAAGAGCTTATTGCATTGTGTTGTAGGACTCTGGTTCTTTTTTGCACTCAAATAAAAGACCGTTTCGGGCCAATTTTATGTTTGACCATTTCGTGAAATCAGTTTTTAGTAATTGACCCCCAAAAAATGCATTTGTCAGCCTTTAAATGTTAACTATTCTGAAGATCCAGTATATACACATACAAGGCAACAACTACAACTTCAATTATTTCCAGGACTACCACTTGAAAAAGTAGCATAAGTGCAGTAGGTCACGGTTGTCCTGAAGTGACTCCTTCTCTCTTTGTTATGTTTTGCTTTTCAAATTGCTTCTATTAAAACAATTGCTGGGCTCTCAACCACACGCCCTTGGACATAGTCCAAAGTCAATGGGAGTGCAAACAAATGACTACAGTACAGATATCGACCATAAATTTGTAGGTGTAGGACGAACAAGGAGTTACTTCACTCAATTATCCTTTAAAGGGTACTCTGGCGGCGAAACTGACTTCAATTAATTCCTAAATAAAAAGCCACCATTATCCTTTTTTAGCTGCTATAAAAGTATAATGCTTTCCGTCATGGATCCATTTCATAATTAAAGTCTCTCAAACCTCATTAATCGCGTAAAAGAATTGCATACTTTTAAGCTCAACACTTAAATATCGACTACTTACTTTGTTCCAAAAACACAAAGCCCTGTTTTTCAATTTTTAGGTACATACCTGCAAAGAAAGAGAAAAAAAAAACAAACATGGATTAATTCATCTACCACTACAATAATTTGTTCATTATTAAATTTTCTTTAAAAAAAAAACAAAATAAAAAATACGCAAACAATATAATCCCTCCTTTTAACGGAAGCACTTAAACACAAGGCTTAAACTTGCAGCTGGATAATGGCAATGCCGCCTTCAACCAACACAGCATGGCACAGTAGGCACCTCCGCCTACATATCTGTAGCTATAACCACTTTTGCCAGGCTCTCATTATTCAAACACAGAAAACCAACCCGTGCGGAAAACCGGATTACACAGGATTACCAGTATGCTCTTGTGCTTGCCTTTTGACCTGAATTCTTGGTACTTTACTCTCTCGCTAGGGCTATATACTACTAGGGAAGGGATTACTTCACATATGCATGAAGATATTTGTGTGCACAGATCCTGGGCTTAATTATTCTATATCTCTCTCACTCTCTCTCCCTATACCATAGCCTAACCCTATATCATGTCGAATCCTATTTATCTACCAGCATTGACAAAACGACGAAGACCAAAATTGATGGAAGCACTTTTCCCATTTTGTTCGATTAAAAAAAAAAATACCACAACAACAACAAGAGTAAACAAAAGTGGTGCCATGAGAAGAGACGACGACGACGACGACATAACTTATAATGCCCCACATTAGGTGCTCGCGGTTTTAAGTGCATAATTTCCCTAGAGAACGCGTCATATGCAAAGAAATCAAGGAAACGACAACATGAGTATGGAGAGAATGCGTCGGCTTTTGGCTGGCATATGCAACTCGCCTTAATACTCCGAATGGGAGCATGAGAGAGTGCTGTAGGAATGCACCAAACAATTGTTCAAGCCAATGAGTATCTCTGTTGGCACTCTTGTTGTTGGAATCGAGTTGCAAGAGGATGAGGGTTCCTGCGATATGGAACATGTCCGCATTGTCACTGCAAAACAATAGTTAATGGCACCTTTAGTTTGTTTGTTTTTGTTTTTTTTTGGCATCGTAATTTAGCTGCCTTCGGGGGTGCGTATGCGGAATGCGCAGTAGGAATGAGTTTACTGACCATACGGGTGAACTTCAGGTTCACCTAAGGTGATTTTTGCACACAGACAACGAGATACGGAAGCAAAATACTGTTCCGCAATGTCTAAGAGAACGGCTGGGGCTGCTGTTGCTGCAGTTGGAATCAAGGACTTTTAATTGCGGCTGATAGCGGTGATTAATGATGCTGGTGGTGTGCACATTAGTGAATTGTAGTCATTAATGGATAGTTGTGGTAATGGAGAGAGAGAAAGACATCATTTTTGGAAGGCAAACAGTGGGGAAATGCTTATTTTTTAATGAGTTTAATAGTCACTTATGTACAGTCGGTCTCGACCAGCAGCCTTTTGTCTGTGTTGACAAAATACAACATGCTTTCTGCCTGTCTGGCGTGTCCCATCTACATTATTTGGACACCAGGTAGAAGTGTTTCGTAATTTAATGCAATTTATGTTGGGTCTTTCTGAGCCGCATTCCACTGATTTGCTGTTTAATTTTGACTTAGCATTGTTTTCTAAGTGTGAAAAGAATTTAATTTTATTGCATACTTTTAGGTGTGTGCAAAATGAATGAAGTGGTTGTTTTTTTTTCCGCCAGTAATAAGGCGCTCAAGTATGTAAGACAGAACTGTTCTTTAAATTTTGTGTCGCCATCACCTTCGCGTGTCACTTTTATAGACATTCGTAGCTGATCATCAAACATTAAAATTATATAAATGTGAGAGCCACAACAAAGCTAAATCCTAATTTGAACAAAATATTTTCTACACATATACGTAGGCAGGTTTATTGATAAAGTGGTCGGTGTCCAACTCCAGAGTCAAAAACAAGTAATAAGCGTTGAATCGCCGTTTTGGGAACCACAATTATGTGACCTAAAAAGGAAAGTAGAGAGAAGATTGAGTACAAGCTCAAAACGACTCTGTGGTGTTGAAGAAGACAATGATGCTTCTGAGATCTCAAAAAGGTCCTCAAAGAATTTAGTTAAAACCGCTTACTGCATGGAACACAGCTTCCTTTTTCCCGACATTCCCATTGTGGCTGTTATATGGGTGTTAAAGGGAATGCCAAGCGTAGAAGCATGCGTGCCTATAGGCCAGTGGCCAGAGGAAATGGCGACCAGTCTCGCTATGTCCGCTCGTGTTATCTGAATGAGATTCTGTGTTTTGCATTATCGTTGAATGTAAAGCCACATCTTTCTAGAATAGACACAGTTAGCTACCTTTGATGAAGTAGTTTCCGCCTTAGAGATAAAGTGCAGGATGATTCGCACAGAAAAGAGCCACGTCTAGCCAGTTCGTCTGCCCTCTCATGTCCCACTATGTTCCTATGGCCAGGAAGGTAGACGAGTGATATTAAACCGACGACTGGCACGAGCTAACATCCCCCTTAATCTTCAAGTGTCTTTGACGTAGAGGTGAATGAGTCAAGAGCCCTAATCGCAGCCTGGCTGTGTTCAAAAATGGCAATGTTTTGTATGGAAAAACCGGAGTGAATGTAGATAGTACCTATTCGTGATTGAACGAAGGAATTTCGTGCAAAAATTTGTGCGTTCGGAGCCATCTATTGGATAACTTTCATTTATGCCTCATATTTGAATTTGAACAATCAACTGATTACGCTTTTCATCGTTCTGGATGAAAAGAAAAGAACCTCCATTTCCATGGTTAACATGTTAAGCCCCGCAAAGAAAAATTATGAGTAAAACACGGAAACGAATATTCCGATATCGCTGCAGGATATTTATTTCATATTAAAACTATACTCGATATATTTTGTAAGAAGGTTGGAGCTACGTTTGCGGATGATACAGATATACTGGCCGTGAGTACTATGGTTGAATAAGCTCCAACGGGCTATTGACAGCGTTTTTTAATGCACAAAGACTCTGCACAATAAACAAAATCGGCTAATAGAAATTTGTATACACTAATCATTTGTATAGTCTCCTTACAAATTCCATACGCAAATGAAGTTAAGTATTTGGTAATGATTTAAGATGCGAAACCAAAATGGTAATCGCACATGGAGAAGAACGGCAAGAGCTTCCCGCCAACTGTCAAAAATCGTTGGTAAGAATAAAGAAATGGTAACCGTACCTTTCAGCCGGCAGACGGCGAATATCAATTATAAAACCGGGTTCGTTCTGATGTTTAGTCGTATGTGCCATGTTCTGGCGTCCACAAATCGGTTAAGACACTGATGAGTTTTGGTTACATGTGGGAAGGAAATCTTTGTCGAATGCTTTACATTTTTGCTGTAGAATTTTGGAGAGATTTTTGAAATGTTAAAGCTAAGCGCACGAAGTCAAATAGACCTTGACGTTGAAGGTCTGCCTTTCTGCATTCTTCTCTAAGTTTTATTTTCTAGGTTTGTTTATAATTCCATATTCTCCTGGAGAAAGAAGAAAAGTCTCTTTTATCACTTCAAATTCAAAGAATATTGAATATATATACTTATATTTGATCTTTTGAATATCTCTTGTCAAGTCTTTCGATTTATAACTTTTTAACGATTTTCAGTCCACATTATGAGCCTTTTTCACCATGCAGTTCTCGTACAGATTGATACAATGCATCACAAAAGCTGCAGCTGCAACATCTCATGAATATCCTTGACGCCATTTCAAATGCCTTCACCGGCCGGCAGTCAACAGCTCATTCTAGCAGTACCGTCATCATGTCACCATGGATAAAGTTCTGGAAATATCCACACGGCGAATGTAAATAAATAACTCAATCAATGTAACCGCCAATCCGACCCTATTAAACCGCAAATAAACCTGTCAATCTGCCGTCCATACAACGTTCATTGCTCCAATTCCTTCAAACGCTTTATGAGGCATTTCAAAAAAAATAAAAAAATTTAGGTACACACATACATATCTTAGAAAGATCTCAATTTGCACGTACCCAGCATGAGTGTATCTCTACACTGTAGCAGACCTCAAAAACTCAGATGTGCTGCGATGAGGATGACCTTCACGACGGCCACTGAATTTTTCTTTCATCTTCGCTCTTCATCGCTGGAAATCGTTATTAGATACTCAAAGGCCAAGTGGCAAATGGATACACACAGCTGTAACGTAGCCATGTGGTGCCGCCTACCCAAAGGTATTCATAATGCTTTCAATGCGCCTCGGGCAAATGGTCTTGGTTTTGGTTTTCGTTTGGTTTGGTTGCTCCTCACCGTTCTCGTATATTCCTCACAAGTCACAATCTGGAGCGCACCGTTTTTTGCATTGATTTAAAATTATATTTTTAGCTCAAAACCATATCGCCACCACCACTACTACTACCGTCATCCTCCATCATCATCACGACGAGAGAGTCTACGTGACTGCGATTTTATTTTGTTTATATAAATGAAAAAATGTATCCTTCATCGTTGTGTAGATTGCAGAAGATATACAGATAGATTTTTGTGTTGATAAATGAGTATCTTTTTTAACGCGCCATGTGTGTGCATGCATTCATGCGGGGGATCCTACACTTCACGTACCAGATACACAAATTGTTTATTCCAATTAGCGCGTCAGTTGAGTGCAATTTTTTTTTTTAATAAATTAAATTGATGATGAAAATGCGTGAGATACGCAACGAGTAGACTTTCTTTAGATTTCCCTTGGAAAATATCTACAACTGCAACATTCAAACGAAACGATTTCACCTTGTGCGGCACATCCCACCTCATAACGAGTGAGTTGGACAAGACAAATGACCAGCTCTTCAGTGCTATGTAGTTCAATTAACTAATCAATCTCTTTGACAAATTAATTATAACACACTTATAAGTGCGGTGGGGAACGGGGTTAGAGCGCAATGGTGGCGAAAACATCTCGCGCGCTAAGGAACTCGAATCTATTCATGTTGACAGATTGGTGTTTGACTAATTGACAAACGCATACGAAACAAGCTGCCGCGCCGCCTACCATTCACCGACACAAAAGACATAATGCAACACAATGGCGAGAAATAATGAGGAAATCAACTTGTGTCTACTAACTTAGGTGTGTGACCTTGCTAAATGGGATTTGATTTGTAATCCAAACGTGGCTGGGAATGGTCAATTAATTGAAAGATAAACACTTTGCCGTAGTTTGGAGATGCGGCATGGAATAAGATGGGCAATAATGAGTATAGCATGCCCTGGGGAAGGTAACAATTTTTTTTCTTCTCTTTTTTGTTTGTTTGCAGAAGCGATTTAGAAAACAGACGCGTAATGATTGAGTGGTTTGGCTGAGTAAGTATGGTTTTTCGATTGAATGTTATCTTAAGCGCCGACGAGTTGTTTGCTTATTTTGAAACCGATTTTAAGGTGAAGGAGGTAGGGAATGTGATCAGGTTTAAGACGGTGGTTGGTATCTCAACTAAGAAGGTAGCTAGTCGATTTGAGTATGCAGGCTGGCTATACACTCGCCTCAGTTCTTCGCTGGTTAAACGCATAAGTTGGAACCAAACACACTTTTAAGATGGAGGCGATGATTCGGAGATTCCATCTAGAGGTTGGTCAAACAGAGTGAAGTTACAAACAGAGTGAAGCTTTCTGAAATTTACCTGTAAAACAAAACGAGACTTTTCATATCGATTCGTTTCATAGGATCGCGTCTTACTTCAAGCTTGCCTCTTCGCAAATTCTACTCCACCTGTTTTTATCAAAAACATTGCTTCGCCATTAAATTGATATATAAAGGATGACCTCTCTGGATGATCTAGGATGGTTAGGTTAGGTTGAAATGGCTGTCGGCATAGCAACCGGTCCTCCTACTCGTTAAACCTATTGGAATTTTTAACGAAGTGAAGTAGACGCTTTATGTCAATCTCTTGTAGCTTCGTAGAAGAAGGTTTCGAGATGGAGCTTCCTTTTTCTGAAGAGAGCAGGACATGTACAAATTAGATGCACAATACAGCTTGTGCAAAAGTCGTTTGAGAATGCACCAAGTCTTGTTGCATGTCTACCTATGTTTCGTCTGATAAGAGAGATCAAATTTTTAGAGCGTTTCAAATCCCTCTTTATGCCAGATTCATTTCGTCACCAGAAATGCAATACCACTTGTCCACCAAAAGTCAATTTTCGCTTTAGCAGCCAGCCAAAGCTATAATTTACAAGCAGCGAATGGTATACCTAACTGTCCTTTAACAGGTGAGAGAGGACTTGATTGCCGCTTGACTGTCCGAGAAAATATTACGTTCGAGGATATCACGTTTCTTTTAGCCAAGATAAGACTTCTTTGATTACGCTACAATGAGCAGGAAGAAAAGAGGGAAAACACCACACCCCATTTTTAGTTTTTGATCCATCTTTATAAAAAAGGTTCGCTGTGTCCTCCTAAAATACACCCTCTTCTTATTAAGGACGGAAGCATGGCCAATATCGTTGTCGGTCCATTGTGACGTAGCTTTAAGACGAACATCTGTATTGGTTGCCGTGTTTGTTCTTTCCTGGACATTAGTGAACACATTGCTTCCAGATATGTGTAAATTTATATATCCTTGAGAAGTGGACTACTTTTGTGTTGCGAGGGTTGACACCCACGTCACATCAACTGCCCAACTCACTAGATTGTTAAGAGCGTTTTGGAGGAGGTTGCCTCCGGCGGCAATAGCAATATAATCCGTATAAGCGATCACTTTGCAACCCTCCGCTTCCAGGCATGTTAGTAGTTCGTTTACCACCAAGTTTCAGAGAAGGGGGACAGAACCCAGAACTGTGGGTTTCCTTTACTGTAATCCTATTTGTAAGTAAAATATTAATCAGCTCACCGATTGCTTCATCTACGTTTATGGCCGATCGCAGATGTTTCGACATTGTCTAAAACTCCTTCTATGTCCAAGAAGGCAACCATAGTGTACTCCTTATTATGCACGGAGTATTTAATGGAGCGTATGCAAAGCGGTTTCCACCGATTTAGCCTTACAGTAAGTATACTGTGCGGTAGAAAAAAGTCTTGCATCGATGCTTGTTCGTAAATGGATATCAATAAATCGTTGGAAGGTTTTCAGAAGGAATGATGATAGGCTTATGGATCTGAGATCTTTCGGACTCACGTGGGAGTATTTACCGGCTTTGAGTATGAAAACCACCTTTACTTCTCTCCACAGCAGCGGAATATGAACCAGATCAACGTGGCTCTTCAGGATTATCTCCAGAATTGGCAGGATGATCTCCGATGTATTTTGGCGCTCGGCTTGTATAATGCCATCTGGTCCCGCTAATTTACAGGATTTGAAGGTATGTAGAACCCACAGCAGTTTGTCATTTCATATCGGATATTGCGAGTTAATGTGGGCATTTGACAAATTAAGTCTCGTGTTGCTACCTGGAATATGTACATCTAGGAGCAGACAAAGTGATTCCTCATTGGAATTAGCCCAAGAGCCATCTGCTTTCTTAAGGCAGCTTGGCATTACGAGACATGTGGAAATCATTTTTCTTAGCCTCATAGACTTCCTCTTTTTTACTACAAAAGTGTTTTCAAGATTAACGCTTCGATTTCCTTAATTCTATATACTTTGAGGTGAACATCATGCAATTGAGAAGTAGGTACATGCAATTCGAAGAACTATTTTCCAAGGGGTGTGGTTTTAACCCAGTACCTATTTCAATCAATAATATCTGTCGAGCCAAGAAATTTTTATTCAGTAGTCTTTAAATTTATCGCATTTTAAATTTTCCAAATTTTATAAATTTGCTTCAAAATGATGGGCTAAAACTGGCATTGGATCCGATTTTGGGCTTATTGGATATGTCAATAAAGGAAATTGTCACATTTGGAGCGAAGATAATCCACCTGAGATAAGTTTGTTGTGGTCTGTGGACTTGAGATGTCATCGGACCATATATTTTGCGAAAGCAGTCTAATAAACGCGTTACGGTCAATGGCATTCGCTATAAGATCCATAATTTATGACTTTTTCGTTCGTGGGTCTAAAGGGAACATTCGATGAACAACTAATTTCGCGTAATTCACATGTAAATTTCGCACCAATCTTGTGATTTGACATCTTTTGATTATTTTCCTTGAGAAAATGTAAAGTTGCTAGACTACGCTGACAAACCAACAACAATCAAAGTATTGGAAGCCGAAAATTGTATCTCTCGGATGAGAGATTCATCAAATCCAGCCTCCAGGGTTATTTAGTTAGTACTGGTTTAAAAAAAACCCTTTACAAAGAATAAAACTGTATCCTTCATGAGTTACAGCTTAATAAGTTCAACTTCCATGGGAGAAGAGTTTAAATAAAAATACCCTCCCGATTTAAAAGCATAACACTCTCAAGCCCCCTTGACATTGTAATAATACCGCAACACAAAGCATACAATTTGACATCAGAAATATTAAAAAAAAAAAATAATAATAATAAATATTTTTCTACGATTCTATCCAATCCATAAAAATCCATAATCCCTCTTTTGTATTCACCCACATCAGCGCATCCATCCTTGCAAAATGAAATTGCATTCCGATTCTTGGAAAAATACTGGCGCACCCACAATGGACGAAACAAAAAAAGAAAAAAAAAAAACATATTCAATTCATGATGAAAATTTTTCCAGTTATTTCTCTCCCTCAACTTTTTGAGAATGCACTTAACACGCCGCGCTGATCCGCACTGAGAAAAATAAAAGAAAATAAATAAAGACGCTCACGCACGCACTTTTCTCTTGTTACCCCATACAAAGAAATTCGAATTTTGATTATAAAATTAGAATTCTAGAGCAGGCATCCATTATTCAATGCATTCGAGATTTGTTTTTCCAAGGAATAATTGAAAATTTTAAAATTTCGTGGCCTGTGCTGTCAACGCTGATTGTTTATTACGTAAGTCAGAAGTCAATAAATGGTTAGGAAAGGTTTTGGTAACAGGTCAGAAAACAGAAGCGACCCACACATTGCATGGTATGGATGGATTGCGACGGATCTCATAAGGAGGGAGAACCAGCCAGACGAATGGGGAGTGTTGTTGATGCGTCAAATGAGGTCACATTTTGATGGGATCCGTGATGCTTGTGAGTCTATCCATCACTCAAACTCGATATGCATGTGTACATAAGTAATTGGATCATCGTTAGTCGGCAGATTAATAGGGCTTTGAGTGAGGAGTAATGAGTAGCAAGAGTCTGGTCAATCGAATGACGACATAAGCTGTTAGCATGCTGGTCGGTTTAGTTTGGGTACAAACACATAGATTAAAGGAACTTTAACGATCGATAGGAAAACTGAATCATTTGATGGTGTAGAGTTATGAAATTTGCTTGAATATTGACAAGTGTTTTGGCAGTAAACTTCTCTGCTAATATCGCCAATATGTCGCGTTTACATCTTATTGTGCTAATTGAAATAGTTTTATTCATTCCAGTAGGCGCACTAGCTTTGTTCCATTTTAAATTTGTATAGCGGTGTCATTGAAATGAGTGAGTCTGTTACTTGCGGACAAATGCAATATCTGAGACTGACGTGACTTGTTTTGGTAAAACCCCAAAGTGTCATACTATACTTCCAAATGGGTTTTAGAACTTTCTTGTATCAAAGCAAAAAAAACAGTCCCGCTACGCAGTATAGAAAAGGCCGGTCTAGTAATAAAAAAGCTTCAAAACAGCAACGCCGCCGGCTCTAATGGTCTTCTAGCAGAGATCTTCAAATACGGAGGTGATATTATGATGTTTTCGTATGGCGCATGCAGCGAATCATCAACAAATTTTGGGTGGGGGAAAGCAAGCCCAATATATAAGAAAACTCATCATATGTCTTGCAAGAACTATCGGGGCATGCCGCATAAAAGGTCATATCTAACATACTGTGCGAACGTCTCAAACCCTTCTAACTACTAATCGGCAAGTACCAATGCGGTTCGGCCCGACAACGTTTAACCGCATACAACATTTTAACACTAAGGCAACACCCGGAGAAGAATAATGAATGTTCAATCGAGAAACACCATCTTTTTGTTGCGGCTTTAAAGCAGATGTTAACAGGGACCATCTTTAACATATACGATTGGTATGCAGTGGAACTGCCGAACATAAATATAAGGCTCGCTGTCTAAAAACGGCAGCCTTCCATCACATATAAGCATGATAAGCAGGAAAGAGAATTAATACTGGGCTCCTTCGAAAGACTGACTCGGCCACATCGAGCGGATAGACAATAATGCTAGGAGCAAACAGGATCTTCGAATCCCAACTCCCAGGTTCGAGATGATGAGGCAGACCGAACTTTCGTTTTAAAGAGCAATCCACTGTTTGATCCGGGTACAACTTGGAAACAGCGTGGCCGCCAACGGATGGAAGGCTACCGCTTCTCAGACAGGTACTCTTCGTTAATCGTGAGTCCGTTAAGTAAAGTCAGTTGAGTCGCTTGACGAACACCTCAAATATCTTCATAAAATCTATCTAGCAAGGGTTTTCGAAATTCGAACAAAGCTCCAGGAAATTCATCTTCTGAAACATCATCTATTAAGGTTGATTGGATGCGAGAGTAGCAAGGGGAATCGATAAAAAAGGTAACGGGTGATCCAAGTAGAGATACTTTTTTCAATAGCCTTTTTTGACAGATCACGTGTGAGTCGTGTCATGCTGTCATGTTATTTTTGTTTAGTATTGTTTGGCATTTCCTAATGGAAAGACTTACGCGTGAACAACGTTTACAAATTGTTCAACTTTATTAGGAAAATTCACGTTCTGTGAGGAATGTGTTTCGTGCACTTCGCTCAACTTATGGTCAACATAATCGGCCTACTGAGCGTACTATTCGCAACACCATAACCCATTTTGAGAACCAGCATTCATTATTGGATAATATTCGACCGAATAGACCACGTCCAGCACGCTGTGAAGAAAATATAGCGGCCGTAGCTGAGAGTGTACACGAAGACCGTAGAGAGTCGATTCGGCGCCTTTCGCAGCAACTCGGACTGACGTATGGAACGACTTGGCGCATTTTACGTCAAGATACAAAATACAGCTTGTGCAACAACTGAAGCCGCTCGACCTTCCCAAGCGACATCGCTTCGCTCTATGGGCTCTTGAAAAGTTCCAAGAAGATCCGACGTTTTCGAGGCAAATTTTGTTTAGCGATGAGGCCCATTTCTGGCTCAATGCGTATGTAAACAAACAAAATTGCCGCATTTGGGACGAAGAGCAACCTGAAGAGATTGAAGAACTGCCACTTCATCCAGAAAAAACAATGGTTTGGTGTGGTTTGTGGGCCGGTGGAATCATCGGTCCATATTTCTTTAAAAATTATGCCGGTGCGAACGTAACCATGATAACCGACTATTTGATGCCTGAAATTGAAGCTCGTGATCTCGGCGACATTTGGTTTCAGCAAGACGGCGCCACTTCCCACACATCGCATCAATCAATGGACTTATTGAGAGAACATTTCGGTGAGCTCATAATTTCACGTTTTGGGCCGGTCGATTGGCCACCAAGATCGTGTGATATCACACCGTTAGACTTTTTCCTGTGGGGATATGTAAAGTCAAAAGCTTATGCCGACAAACCCGCTTCGATTCAGGCCTTGGAGGAAACATCACAGGAGTGATCGAAAATTGGACTCAACGGATGGACCATCTGCGACGTAGCAACGGCCAACATTTGATAAACATAATCTTCAAAAAATAAATGCCAAAGAATGTTCTTTCAAATGATAATAAACATTCTCCATTAAATTTGAATTTTCTGTGTTTTTTTTCTTTAAAAAAGTAGGGAACCTCGAAATGGATCACCCTTTATAAGAACAAACTATCTCCCAATTTATCACCCAATTTCAACTTGGATTTCTCAAAACCCTTCGCAGCATCGTTTGCATTGGAATTTCTTATCTTGTTGTTGATTAATTTTTCTTTTTTCAGTAACCGTGGGATATTGGATAGTGCATTTTTGAATTTTCCTTATCCTCCTAAGCGTCATGTGAATTCTTAACACATTTTCTCGGGGCACCCACATGTTTCATCCATAAATCGTGATAAAAAAAAAAACCCAACCCCCTTTTGTCAACATCAGTATTGCGACGCTGTTTAAGAAACTATTCTGCTTTTTAATAGAGTCTTCGTAATGTCAATTTAAATTCGTCTATGCATTCTCTAAATTGAAAAACTCATCAACTTCATATAGATAGATATCCCAATCCCCTTTGTGGCGTCATCTCAACATGAACTCCCCATGATGAAGTCATCCTTAGGGGTTATTTCTTCCCCCAAAATAGTACATACATATTTCGTCAAAAAAAAAGAAGCTAAACCAAACAACGCCTTGTCTGATCGTCATGCCAACCAACTTGTGCTGTCTATCCTTCAGCCGAGATAGCTGTCTGTCATCCTCGCCGCTGGTTTTAGGACGAGCATATTTAACCCTAATGGGAGGAATAAAACTTTCATGTCAGATGTTCATTATCATCATCATCCTTGCGTGGCGAGCGCAATGACGATGGCGAGGAGACACTTGTGATGTTTTAATTCTACAAAGAGCTTACGTGTGACTCATCATCTTCTTCTTGTCATCATCAGCAATGACAGCAGTACCCACAGAGTGTGATGCAAATAAGACAATATGTTGAACTCTGACCTCTCTCTCTCTCTCTCTATGTGCACAACCATGAGAGGTCACTTTAAAAGTTTAAACGATTCCTTTCATAAGTTTTTAAAAAACTAAAATTGAATTTAATCTGTAGCTTGAAATAAATTGCCTTTGTAGCGCGCCGCAACGATGTCGTTGGTCTTAGTTTCGTTTCAACACAAACACACATAGCACGTACGTATATATATACCCTTGAAATTGTGCATTATTTTCGTCGATATACCCACATATGCTGCAACGGAACAAGGCTATAACAAAAGTATCTCGCAACGACCATCTGGGGTGAAGGTTAGACTTTTATAGTTGCCTTCACATTGGGGTTGGGTGGGTTGTAAGAGCAGTTTTTATTGCCTTTTCTGTGCAACAGCAGCACTGCGGTTGCATTGACGTCATTTCATTACATTGGATAGAGTTTGTATATGGCTCTATCCCTCACCCATCTATCCTATACCTATAAGCAAAAGCAATCCACATGATGGCTCGTTGAGTTATTGCTGCAGGCAACCGATCGAGTGTATATACAATGCAGAAGTTTCGCACCCCCAAGGGTCTTGGAATGTGTTTATTTTTTTGGCTGAAAATTTATTTCTTTGTTTAAAGTAATTTCTTTCTTCATTTAAAGCATCCGGAACAATGAGTGAGAATTTAAGTAAGATAAATCGGGTGATGGTGGTGAGTTTGTTTTCGGGCGCTGAAAGCAAAGCTTCCTCCCATATATACCACACAAAATCTATGAACCTCGATGCCCGAAAGTAATTATTTAATGTTTTTTTTAAATAGACTGAAATTGACCAAACGGAACTCCGGCCCAGTCCAGCCTCAACGAAACCAGCAAGGAAACATAAGAAAACATGGACTCTGTTTACAGAAATGTACATTAGAGAATGAATTCATTTATGTCAGTCATTAAAAAATGTGTTGACATATCCTCAATCAATGCAATGACTTCGTTTGTTATAAATTCTGATATCATAGTTGATATTATTTTTAGTAATTATTTTAAGCATTCGAAGTCAGTTAAGTCACTGAATGAAGTCATTGAAGTCATTTTAGTGACGTCCATAATAACTTCAGAGGGAAAAATAACAATTCATTCCTGGTTTGAAATCACGATTAATTGAAAATAACTAAAGTCTTTTATTGAATTCATTGAAAATTCAATGACTTCCACAATGACTTGTTATTAATAACAACAAATTCTCGTGTGCATTGAAATCGTGATTAATCCAACCATTTTTAGAAATAATGCATCATTTGTAATGTCACTTTGAGTAACTTTCATTAAATGCATTCAATGAAAGTAAGTAAAGTAAAATCATTGAATGCATTCAGTTAGCCGAAGTCTTCTAAGCCAGTTGAAGTCAGTAAGTAAGTAAGTGAAATCAGTGCAATGGCTTAGGGGTTAAGTGCGTTGAGCCACTAAGCGAGAGGTCGCTGGTTCAAATCACGACCTGAAAGTTTTTATTCGCTGTTCTATCTCTTGGGAACGTCTTGGGAACAGTAAGAACTGTCATGAGAAGCTATTCAAAAATTAGCTGAGAAGCTATTCAAAAATTAACTGCCGTTCAGAATCGGCATTAAATTTTAGGTACCTTCCATTCCTGTCAAAAAATTAATCTTCCCACCCCCAACTGTTAGAGTAACTGGTCGTTAGGTCCCGTACGCCTAATATTCATTTTGTTAAGTCTTTGAAGTCAACGAATTCAATTACATCAAGTCCCCTGCAGCTGGAACTTTAATTAACTTCGAACAATTGAATGCATTCAATGACTTCAAAAACTTTAAAGACTTCAACCAACTGAACTGACTTTAAATACTCCCAAATGAATTAAAAGACTTTTCCTAACTGAATGCTTTCATTGACATCAATGACAACCAAGAAATTAAAAGGCTTTAAAGCCTTCAATCAACTAAATGCCTCAACTGTCGTCAAGGACTTTAAATATTTGAATGCGTTCCGTGAATACCACTGACTTTGCGATGATTTCGGCGCATTCTGACTCTGACTTCACAATATATGGCAATTTCTTATTTTTCCATCTGAAGTCACTGAATTGAAACATTTTGGGCACCATTGAAAAATTATTGCACTCCCTTATATCATCACTGCCATATGACCATATTTTAATGGAGCCTAAATTGAAATATAAAAGAACCCTCAAATACTTTTATTATTTTCGAAGTTGCAAAACGTTTAAATTTAAGTCAAATCTCGAAAGGAAATATACTCTGAAATATACTATGTATTCTGTCGTCCCACTCGGTTACAATACAATGAAGATGGTGTCTAGAAGACACGTCTAGGCCGTAAAACTATCATAAATGAAATGAACTTCGTTCAAAGAATGCCAGCGGGTGGATTTTTTTTTTGTTTTTGGCTTCTTCTTTATTTTTATGAACCTAAACCAAATGTCTGCTCCGAAAATAGTACTTTTTTGTTTGGGTTTTATTTCGAATTTATGCAAAGTAGGGGGACTTTTCGCGATAAAAATTGCTTTGATTGTCTATGAATCTGTAGGAAGGTTTTATATTATTTTTTAGAAGCGAAAAACGAGGGAGAAATCGTTGTGTTCTCATGCAGAGAAGAGCATGTGTTGTCTGTCATGGGATCTGGTACGCCAACTTTGTCGAAATTGTTCTACATACACAAAGAATGGTCTATGGGTTTCTTCTTGGAAATGTATTAGTACGTCTGTCTGATCTGTGATGACTTAAAGAGAATAAATCTTTCAATTATAATATGGAAATGACAATCGGACAGAGAAAGTCGCGATTTAATTTCTGTGCGGTAGTCCTGTCAATAAAAGAACTAATAAAAAATTTACCGTACAAGTAAAGGGTGTTTTTTTAGAGGTATAGAACTTCGAATTAAAACAAAACACAAGAAAATCGTTTTAGTGTCCATCAATTTGGCTTTATTGGAAGGATAATTTTATGCCATTAATGTTTCAATAGGCATGTGGCCACCGCGGCTGGTTCGAATAAAGACGAGTCTAGAGGTTCAATTTTCAACCACTTTTTCAAGCATTTGGGGATGTTGTCGGCAATAACGCCACGAATGTTGGCTTCCAGGTCCCCTAACGTTTTTGGTTTGTTGGCGTAGGCGAGCGACTTCACATATCCCCAAAGAAAATAATCCAATGGTGTCAAATCACACGATCTTGGTGGCCAATTGACAGGTCTATTCCGCGAAATAATGCGCTCATCGAATGTTTCCTTCAATAAATCGATTGTGACGTAACGCTGTGTGGCATGTAGCGCCGTCTTGTTGGAACCACATCTCATCCACATTTATGCCATCCAGTTCGGGAACAAAATAGTCGGTTATCATGGCTCTATATCGGTCTCCATTAACGGTAACTGCATCATTTCGGAAGAAGTATGGCCAAATGACTCCACCAGCCCATAGAGCACACCAAACAGTCAGTTTTTATGGATGTTATGGCGTTTCAAGGGTCTCATGTGTATTCTCTTCACTCCAGATGCAGCAATTTTGCTTGTTGACGTAGCCATTCAACCCAAAATGAGCCTCATCACTGAACATTGCCAGATTTGACCACAAAATGTCAGTTTTATCTCTATTCGAAAAACCAACCTCTAAAAAAAGCAGCCTTTATTAAATACAATTTCAGTAAACGCCTTTGTTGATGTTTTAACAACATTTCGGAGTCAAAAATGATTTTGCCGTAACAATAGGTTACATAGGTACTATTGAAGACTTCGTAGGATGATTGCACTCGGATCAGTACTGACCAATGTGATGACATATATGTTTGGTCTCTTCCCTGTTTTGCTATAGTAGGTACACTAGCCATCCAGATTTTGCTGAAAACTTGAAAATATTTCCAAGAGAGATTTTCAGACCTAGCAGAAGATCAGTAAAAAAAAACTTTTTTTCTTAACAAGAAAGGCATGTGTTTCTTTTTCTTTACGTTTAAGGTTAAATTACTTAATTTGGAGCAATTTTTGGTTCCTGAAAATGTTAACATTACGTACATATAGTTATTTTTGTTGAAAAAGAATGTTTCGACGACGTAAGGACCCAACTAACATTTACATTTTTTAAAGAAAAAACGTTTAAGGATCCACAGGCCAAGGCTTCTTTAGAGCTTCTGTAAAGCTTCAGCAGAAGCAAACTTTTTATTAAAGCCTGAACTAACATTACAACTTTATTTAAGCCTTTCACAAAAAAATGGAGATTTAAGGAGTAATTTATTTCCAAGTTTCGTAAGGTGAGAAGAGGAAGACGGTTGGTTTCTTTTCTATTAGTCGAAATAATCTTTCTGTGGAAGTGTTTTAGCAGTTCATCGATATCATATCATATCAGTGGATGGCAGCCCAGCTCTTATAGCTCTTAACTTTAACCACTGATGTTCAATATTTGCCTTTTATAATTTTTTTACAGAACTAATCGTTTAGATTGGAGCTTTAGTCGCTGAAAATGCCATTGCAGAGAAGACTGGGTCGATTTTGTTTAGCACAAAATGTTTGCTATGGATGGCCAGTCTGGTCCCATATATAGTTCAAGAAATCATATAAGTCTCAACATGTCCAACAGGTACTTAAATAAGGATTTCTCTAGTGTTTTATGTTGACCTATAAATATGAATACTCTTATATGTGTCCCCAAAGCTACCACTTTCTTCCATCCTCCGGCTTCTAATAATTTTCACCAGATGGCTGTTGACGTTCTTTTGATGCGGTACTATAGACTCAGACTTTATGGTAAAGTGTAATAAGATCCTTCTGTTTACGAATCCCAGCGGGGTAGTCTGACCGGTTGGTTTACTCATTCACAGAAAAGAGTTTTTTTGAATCGACGCCTAACTCACGTCAATGTCTCCCAGCATTCCCCACGAGCCTGGATGTAGTCACGGTTGAATTAAAAGTCTAAAGATAGCTATGTAAGAAGCTAGGTATATTCTTTGTTCGATGTTATTCTTTTTAACTTACATGCCTCCCTAATTTTAAGGGCTTCTGCTTGTAAGACGCTGCATGTATTAAGGATGCGAAAGGATTTATACAGATTTATTAAATTATTCAGTCTATTGGAAGAGTCTGACTGCCATTTCTGTCTGAATGGAAAACCTACAGACAAATATTTATGGAAATTAATTTTATGTTAAAATGTAGTCAGCTTTCTGTTAAGCTTAGTGTCTGCAGTGACATCTAAGTACTTAAATCTGAAGGATAAGGTTGGTATTTTCGCATCAGTTCGGTTTTGCTTGGATTTACACCAAGGACATTTGTAGTGGGCTAGGCATTTATATGTAACCAAAACGTTTTTAACGGCAGAAATAATTTTTAATACTTATGCAACCGCATCATTTGGCATTCGTAGCTACTACAGGAATTGAATTAATTTTACTACCATGCACATGTCACATTACCTTAATATACATACTTAATTTTTCCGACTTTCGAAGAAAAATGATAAGGAGCTTCAGTGAGGATGTTCGGCACTCACCACGTCAGCCCCGAAAATCTGCCACCTGATGCGAGCAAGGGCATAGGTCTATAGGACAACTACAGAGGAAGTGATCCGGTTTATAATCGTCCTCGATACAAGCATGTTTAGCAAAAGCTTGGTGGCGCGAAAGGACGCCAGCGAGCAGCATGCAGTCGATTCTCCTGAGAGATAGAAGGAAAAGCGCAGACTTTTGCAGATGACCGGGCGCAATCGCTTAGTCTGTCTGCACTCATGCAATAGCGCCACCGAAACGTGTTTTTACGACAAAACCAAGTATCAATGGATGCCATGAATACAGATGCAGGCTGACCCAACTTCTTCTGAACCTTGCCTAGCGAACTTTCCGGTGATCTCATTTCCTTGGATGACCTGGGAGCTGGGATTTCACTGTGTTCAGCGTTCCGCCCAAGTTCAGAGAATTAAGGTTATCACAAAAGTTTTCCGTTACGCCTCATGGCTTATGACATTTCAGTGCGCTTTTTCTGACGTTTGGCACAGATAATTTTTGCTGTAGCAGATATTGCCATAAAGGCCACTACCTCCAATACGAAGACGACATTGCTATATTTGCGTCTCAAAATAATAAGGCTCCTATTTTCGATACAAACACCATAAGCTAATGGTCATATTTTGGTCTCATAATGATGCCCTACATGGATCTTCCGAGCCGAATTTCCTATGTAACGAGTTTCATGTCAAACTTAAATGACGACACTCCCAAAAAACCTCAAGCATTCTCCCTTACGTCAGCCTTCTGTAGTACATTTTCCTCAAAATGCTGACTCAGTTATCCAATTAAAGAACACTGCTTCTCATTCTCCAATAGCTGTCATCAAGCGTCGTCGTCATTGCAAAAATCAACGTCTTTCATAACTTATCTACTGATCCTTATTAAAATGCTTGAAACACGTTCCTTTCCGCAAATTGAAGAAACCCTAATCAGGCCAATCTTGCTCCATAATTCTGTGCCTCGCTCGTGCTACTACGAAAAAGAACGAACACCAACAACATGAGCAGCAAAAAATCGATTAGAACTTCCCTTGAAAAGTTTACCAGCTCCCAGAACAGCTGAATGAATGCCATTCGCCATCGCATAAAACTCATTATTCTTCCTCTGATGCCGGAGCGGAAGAAGAGTGGGCTCCCCATCCCAACCCAACTATCACAAAAGCTACTTATCATTCTGCCTTCAAGGGGCAATAATCAAAAACAAAAAAAAGCACACACACACCCGCCGAATGAGGACTCTCTTCACAAGGAACACAAGGAAGATCTCAAAAACAAACGAATCGAATGATAAATCAGAGAAAGGACACAAAAATCACGTATTACACTCCAAGGGCAAATAAAATTTCGATCCATGACAAGATATCGAATTGATATTGAAACTTCACTTCTCTGTGCTTAACAAGGATCGCGTTCCAAAAGAAAAAAAAAACCAAAAATAAATAAATAAATATAGAAAAAACAAAACTTCCCCAAAAAGGATATCGATTTTCCCTTCTGGTATCTCCTCACATTTACGTGTGTATGGATATGGAATGGAAACTTTCTGTGTATGATTAAGTTCAGCCAGACGAAGTGTCGTCTGTGTTTTAATATTTTTTACCTTACTTCTTGTTGTTGTTGTTTTGTTCCCTAATTTGGGAGGCAGTAAGCGGGTGGCAGAGGGTCGATGCCGTTGGGATACCATTTGAAAGGGAATTTCAAAGAATGAAATAACTTTAGATAGGTACTCTCGTGTACTCACCAATAAACATCATTAGAAGTCAACATGTTTGTTGAAGTGAACAGCAGCAACAACAACAAAAACGCAGCAGGGGGTTGATGACTTCTACTCGACAGTGATGGTGGTGGTTGTTGGTTTCCAGCGATGGCAAGCGGCCGTATTGTAGATGGTTTTTCACTTTCACCGCTAACGTAATCCAACAGTTAACAGATGGGTTTGGGGGATGGATGGTCTTCTACTATACCTACTATGCAAGGGTGGTTGCTATATCAAAACACACATAAACACGCACAAATACAACTTGACGCGACACGCACACACAGCACTAGGGCGGATCGAAATAAAATGGACGGTGGTTTTAGATATATAATTTTTTTTTTTTTTTTTTTGCTAAATATATCTTTTCAAATTCGACTTCATCTGTTTAGAGTGGACGAACAGTAGTGGCAAACAAACAAAAAAAACAGTTGTTAGCAAAATTTACTTCGTAGAACTTTCACTTTCACACAACACAAAATGGCTTCCGCAAGACGAGAATGGCAACGACAACGACGATACATCTATCTTCACACGGATATGGGAGAAAAAGCCAGCCACCCAGACAGAGACTTACATAAACACCGGGTGGGCAATTATTACAACTTTTTATTTTTTTAACAACAAATTAAAAAATCACAACTCGTACAGTTCACATTCCAAGGCGGATATTTGTTCTTATCATAAAGTTAAAAACAATAAATTAACAACAAAAATAAATATTTCTTTCTATCCCTTCTAGTTCCGAATTGTTAGGAGGAAATCAAGAATTGTCTCTTCCGTCATTTTCACGAGAAAATCGTTTGAGAACTAAAGTTTCTCGCAACAGCCACTGTTCGAAGGGTAAGTTTTTCCCAACCAAACAGCAGTTTCACCACAGTAGCATAGCATTTGCGAGCGCACGAAGGGAGCACGGCTCTGCTGTATGGTCTGTGTTTTCGAGGAGAATTCCATTCCATCCCCTAAATATGTGAATTTTATTCTCTCTCCGTTAGGGTACAAACAACAAACATTGTTAGTGGCTGAGGAGAGCGCCAGGAAACAACGATACAGATGTACGCTAAAAAGAACAAAATACGCAGATGTAGGTATAGTGTATTGTACCCATAGGGGTGTAGAAATAAATACAAAAAAAAAAAAAAATACGCACGCACATATACACATGCAGAATACAGAATACGCGACGACTAGATGCTGCTCAGATGGTGGCCGGCGCGGCGGTGGGTGGCAATGAGACACTTCCGTTTTTTCCTCACTCTCTCTTGTTATCCTAGCTTTTTCCTGTTGTCGGGATGTGTGTGTGTGTGATGCAGGGGGTGGCTTTTTGAGAAAATAGAAAACACTTTGCGGTGTACAAAGGGAGACCGATTGTACGCTACCGACACGGCGGACACCCCTAAATTCTCTGTCTGATGGTTTATTGCCATGATATATGTGGAATGTGCGACGGAAGGTGTTGCCAGGTGAGTGGGATTTTTAGGAAATCTTCAGAATTTTAGGACTTGATAACGTTGAGAGATGATATCATATAAATGCTTGCAATGAATCGCCATAAATACGCCATAATTTGATATTTGATCGACCAAGTCTTTATTTGGGTGAAAAAGTAATCGAGTGCGCAAACCCAACGACTCGAAATCGACCGATAAAATGAATAGTTCAATGAGCTGCACGATTTTAAAGCCTTCCGACTATCGACCGACTGATTTTATTGTAACCTTTGTATGCAGTAGGTAAGGTATGTACCTAGACAGTTGTACAACAATAAATGGTGGCGTTAGTTTGACTTTTGCGAATAGTTATATTAACTTTACATTTGCAGAGGTAACATTGCTATACGACTTTATCATAATTATTTTATAAATGATCTCAGACCTCAACGTTTAGATGAAGTGAAAGATCTTGGTGTCGTATTTTCATTGTGATTATGTCACTGCCAAGTCTAACTCTCTGTTGGGTTTTCTGAAACGCAATAGAAAAGACGTACTAGACGCAATAGAGCACGTACAGTGTTGTGCACAAAAAAAAACGGAATAAATTTGTTTCGCACATATACAGTGGGGAGCAAAATTGATTTATCTATATTTTTGGTTAACTTATTAAAAAAATATTAGAAATAACTGCAAAAAACTATTTAATACATTTTATAGACCTAATTTAATAACGCAAGAAATTTGAACAGTGTTGTTTGATTTTATAAGCCCAGAAAAAAGTTATGATGTTTAAAGTAAAAAATAAAAAAAATACGTTTTTACGCTTTTTATTTCAAATGAATTTTTCGCGATATAAGCAGTAGCTGTTTACTTAATTTAATTTGGCGGTGCTACAGTCCTTGGTGAACCTGGATTTTTACCAATAAGCCTTTTCAATTAGCAAGATATATAGCTAACTGCTTCCAGTTACGCACTCCATGTTGGTTGAGGTTCCCTCCAACATGTTGCCCACCTAAGGTAGACTGGAAAGGCATTTATGTAGTAAGGTGCACTCGCGAACAACGAAGGAAACTCTATATTATTGTTCCAGTCCTGCTGTATGGATCCGAAGCATAAGACCTTACTTCAGCGAATAAATATATCCCTAGTCGCTTTAAAAAAAAATTAAATTGTTGTAAATTAGTTGGTCCCATATGCGTTGACGGGTTCCGGAAAAGACGATTTATCAATGAACTTTACAAGTTTATAGCGATATCGACCGTGTCAAAACGATTCAACCTGACGAATCTTTGACTCTTATCCGGAGGCAGCAGTAGCTGAAATATTGCCTAAAACACAGCTTTCCTATCCATGTTCCTAAGATCCAAGCTTTATTTATGCCATTGAAAAAAAAACCTCTTTTAAAATATGTATATTGTGCTCCTGAATGTTTTTTCGCAAGAGTTGGGCAGCGTAGTACTTTAAAAAAAATATGACAGAAAGCATGGCCTCTTGTTTTCATGAGACCTTGGATTTCAAAATAAAATAATGAACCATGAAGTAAAAACTCAACAATCTTCGGTAAACTTTAGCTAAAAGAAGGATCTTAGGGGCGAAAGTTTGTTTGACGCTCATATACGGTTTACAATAAAGGTATCGAAGGAAGCCTTTCTGAACCAAGAACCACGGCTCCATCGCCTCAGTTGGTGCAAGAGCGTCCTGTCCAACACTAGCACTTGATTGGCCGCGAAAACGAAAGGTCTGTGTATATTTCTTGAAGTCAAGCCGGCGAACGTGACAGACGGGCCACTAGGGACACAGTGAAGTACAGATTAAGTGTATTTTCTTAACTTAATTTCCAAATCAAAACAGTTTAGTGGCAACGCCTTCCAAATATGTTCTCGGACTGAAGGGAAGTGAATTAATATTCCTAATAGCCTTGTCACTAGTTATAGTCCTTTCAATTCGCATCTCAAAACAATTAGGGTTAGACACTCGGGCCTTTGTGTCTGTCTGGAAGCTGACAAAAAGTTTTCACACTCTGTTGTCCGGCTTTTGCAAGAACCACTACCAGTCTTACACTTCCTCCATCCTTATGGTCTCAATCAAATCGAAATTGCCAACCTTATTCGCTTTACTGAAAGCACTTAACAGGATCAGTACCGATATGAACCTACAGTTCTTTGGCCAATTTTGGACATCCTTGGTCCAAGTGCTTTTTGTCTTTGGATGACTACTTTCTAAATAAAATACAATCATTCAGAGTAGTTCCAGCCAAAGTTGTAAAAGAATAAAATCATTTTTGAATGCAATCATAAAAATACATTCAATGAATTCAGTTTTATGATTGCATTCATTTGCATTCTTTTGCATTAAATTTAAATTCATCAAAGATTGCATTCAAAAATGATTGTATTCTTTCACAACTCTGGTTTGAGCTTTGGAGTACTAAGTGATGCGTGGCAGGTTCAAATCCCGAAAGTCTGACAATATATATTTATTAGCCAGCATGTAAGGCGGAATGACTCACATTCACAGCTTTAAGAACAAGTTCGTGGGTCACTATAGCCCAAACTAAATGTTATAAAACTCATTTCCCCAAAATGTTGCAGCTAGTTTCGTGCACGCATGAATCTATTACAATCATCCTTGCTTTTGTATAACGGTTGATCCTGTTGCTTTCTCTTAAGTTTTGAAAAAATGGTTCAAACGTTTTTTTTTAAATACGTGGCAACATCCCGATTTAAAAGTAAAACAATGTTTTATTTACCGAACAAATCCAAATCTATCTTTCTCTCTCTGGAAAATACCTTTAGTACCTACTCCACTGAAAAAAAAAAACAAAAAAGCAGATTAAAAGAGAAAAAACACAACAAAAATATATTATAAAACCGCACATACAAAAAATATCTTTTATTGTTGTAATGTAAACAACTCTTCCAAGGGTTGATGCTATATTATCTACTTATTCAGATTCAGATGCAGATGATGGAACGTGGATATTTACGTGTCTACATCCATAAATTTTGTGCGTATCGCACATACACACACACACCCACAAACACAATAAACATAATTCGCCATCCCACCCCCAGCGAAAAAAAAAAATTGCATTTCTGCCTTTTGTATGCTCACAAATGGGTTTTATCCCAAGCAGTCCACTGAACAAGGGTTGAAAATGTCGTGCCATGCCTGGTGTATTCCAACTAAGGAAACAGTTGATGGTACATATTTCGGAAGGCGCACGGAATTCCGCTTTATGTCATTGTCGTCACAGTCGGAAATAGAATGACTGCGCATCAAAGAATGCAACCAAAAAAGAAAAGTTGCCAGATGTGGCTGTATGTATATGCTACTCTCTGCAATCATCCCTTAACTGGGTGACACTGTTGCCAGCAGCAGTACCATCGCCGACGTATTTTTTTTTTATTTTTTTATTCACGAGGAAGAGAAATCACAAACATTTGCGTCTGTGTTTTGGCTGATGTTCTACACACATCTATTGTGACCTTCAAATTAAAATTCTCGTGGGTAGATAGATAGATGGATGGAATTGCGTGTCGTTAACGCATACTTATGTATAATATCCTTTAAGTGGGGGCGAAGTGGATGCTTAAATGGAATTTTATATTTTGTGTCAGTCGTCGTCACCCGAAGGGCGACCGCCGCGACACCTGAAGAAGGGGTTAAGTGGATCTTTGATGGAATTTTAGCTTGGTTTGTAGAAATGTTTACGACGGATGCCAGGGAATGTTAAAAGGATAAATGCCATTGCCGGCCGCAAATTACCACGCATTTTTTTTTTCTCTGGTTGACATTATTGCTCCCACACAAAAGAGAAATTTTAATTTTTAAGAGATTTCACATATTCATCACATACTGCGCAGTTGCTCTGTTCTCTTTGGGACAACAACATGAATAGAAAATAAAAATAAAAATTTAAACAAACTACAAAAATGCAATACATGCCGACGAATGTTTGAAGAGTTGTAAAACAAATGTCCTTTTTATGGGATACATAATTTTCCAATCATCGTTGAAGATGTCCATGTCGTCTACCGGATGGGGTGTGTTCAGTCAGACAGAGTGTAATTGAATAGAGTCATCGAATAGGCCTGATGCGGCACAAGACGCATCGTGACAATCTTCACCTCGCAGAGCAGTACTCTTGAAATCGCAATATGCTTGTGTCAAAGTGTGTATCGCTCCTCAACGTTGATGTACAAGGACAAACGTTTTAACCCCAACGATGGTCAAGTGGAAAAGTTAATTTTTTTTGCAATTTGCTTGCGCCGCAGACATTCTTCTTCTCTGACTGACGACGACGAATGGCATGAATTTTTATTGCAATTCCAATGCAAATAAGGGTGTGTCACTGGGGTAATGATGGAATTTTTGTAATTAAAGTTTTACTGCTTGGATATTAAAATGCTCATCGAGGTGTGGAATTAGGATTTTTTTTATACATATGTATGTCGTTTTTTTATCCACCCGGTCGTGGGTACCTACAAAGGGAGAATAGTTATTTGGAAGCGTTAGAGGTAGAAAAAATTGGGTTTGCATTTAATGTCCTGTATCTAGGGTGATGTTCGTTTGATTTTGGTGTTTTTGGCAACAGAAAAAACGAAGTGTGGTCCTCAAAGGATATGTATGGGTACTACTCCCCATAACTTGGTTTGTTGATCTGTTAAGGCGAAGATACGCAGATTTACTGATAAGGGTTTGCAAAAATCAAAGTACTTGGACGAGAGCTCTCGTCTGTGCAAGCCCGACATTGTCAGTAACAATAGTAGTTGATATTTTTGCATTTGATCGTTTAAATCTGTTAAAAGAGAGTGTTTAGCTCAGCTTTTATAATTAACCGAAGACTGAGTGATACCTTAAGTTTTGAATTGTTGAGAAGAAATTGTTAGCTTGCCATGGCGTCGCCTCTGTTTCATTCGCGGAGTGGTGATATTTCGACTTACTGCAGACTCTTATGAGAACCCGATACTTTCTCTTACAATTCGGAACTTCTAGTATTACTAGGAGATCTATTAGTAAAAAGCATGAAGTGCGCAACCTCGGAACAGAGTATTGAAGCGAAGGTGAAGCGGGTGTTATCGATGGAGTCAAGACGGAATAACATTTTCATGGCGCTTTAATAAAGATACTGCTAGGGCCTAAAATTTTAAGTTTGCTTACTTTTTAAAGGTCAAGCGTCGATTCTAAACATTTTCTAGTCACGAAGAATCTGCAAACAACCCGAAAAAGTTTTGAGAGTATACCGAGGGAGAGAGAGAGCGCTTGCAAACTTAACTTCCTTCTGTGTATTGGCCAACTAGTACCACAGTCTCCAACGACTCCGTATCCGGGTCGCGATAAATAAAGGTGCCCAGGCGTTTGCGTATGTCCGGAAAAAAAATGACGAATTGATATCATAGGATCGGACGCTTCCAGAGTGTCGTGATAGCGCCTAGAACGTAATGGTACTATTTATAGCAGCAATTGTTGCGAGGCAGTTAAGGCAAAGAATTATTCTTAGAAACTATAACTGCCGTTACAAATCAATTATATGCTACGCCGAGTGCTGAACGATAAGCATTAAAGGAGAGTTAATATTGGGCTCCTTCGTAAGTGAAAACTCTACAGCCCGAAACAAGAGCAGTTAGAAAAAAATTTCAAGTCAGAAAAACAAGATACTGATTCCAAAAAAAATTGGCCTTCACAGTCAACCAGATCAAGAAGATCGTGGTTTCTCTGTCAAAATGGGCATCATCATATAGAGTTATTAACCTAAAGAGGTCTATGTGGCTAAAATCAGCTGGACCATTCGGGGAAAAGGTATGCCATGTGCAATTTGAAAGTATATAACAAGTTCTTTCTAAGTACAATAATTCGCTTTGAAACGACTATTTCAAGCGCTTTCTGAAGTGGGTTACATTTACATTAATACGGAATAGCGGTAGTATGCGGGCAATATGGATCATTCCCACACTTAAACTTAAAAAATGCGTAATATTTTGTTATGTATTCAATATAATTTTAATTCCTTTCATAAAACTTGTAGTATAGAACATCTTTAGATGGGATACGAGGTAGTTAGGTTAGGTAAAATAGGGGTGTGGTGAAACAAAATTTTAGGCACCAAAACGGACCCATCGCAACGAAACCTGGGGCAACAGCTGAGTTCACATTCAAAAGGCATAAAACCCTAAACAATTTCCCTGGTAAAGAAACCTTTTTCCCTGCAAAAACCCATAAGGCTCTTGAAGTCCCTGCCATTTATTTCCTCTAAGTTTTCAAAAAAGTATTTCTCTAAAAGTTTTCTTTGACTACTATTCCCTTCGCTATTGCCTCACATTCTGCAATCTGCAGATATCTGTATTCGAAAAAGTACCCTGTCAGAATTCCTGTTATTGTCCTAAGCTTATCCCTGCTCAATTTTATTAACTCCATAGATCTTTTACTATCGAAAAATGGCAATAGAGCCTTAGATGCGTGTGCCTGTGTCCCTCAACACTTAACCGCCTTAGATTGACAGACCTAATGGGTTTTTCCTCAATAGTGCCCCTTATTATGCAGAGGGGAGTTTTGATGTTTGCAACCTCACTATTGACGAGTAGCCCCCCTATTCTAGCAAGCTCATCCGCCTCCTCAATTTCCCCAATACCGCAGTGTCCTGGAACCCAGCACAGCCTTACTCCTTTCGGACTGCATAATACCTTGAGCAGTACGCGACAGCTCCTCCTAACCGTATGATGATATATCTTCCGGATACCGATCTCATCTGCATTAGCTTAGCCCCCCTGAGGACAGCTAGAACCTCTGATTGGAAGATACTACTTGTGTCCGGTAGTCGTATATGCACTCTCAGCTCTGGATCTTCTGAGAAGATACCAGAACCTGTTTCTTCCGCTGTTTCGTTCGATCTGATCCTACCTTTCCCTTCGGATATGTTACATCATACGGAATGTCTTAGTCGACAAAGGAAAGGATTTTATCCGTTATAATGAGACTGCCTGATTGACCATACCGTATCCGAAACTACTACTCTTGAAAAGACCCAATTTTCTAAGTCGTATCGCACTGTTGCCTGCAAGATTTTTGATCTGTAAATCAGGCGGTGTTAGGTGCAGAAAGGTTTTCAGACCTGCCGTTGGGGTACTTCGCAGCGCACGAGGAAGTTACTTCGGCTGTTATCATATCTGATAATGGCATCTCTTCATTTTTTAAGGAGAAACTGGATATCTTACCTTATGCTTGATGTTGGAGTCCCCGGGAACCCAACCCTTTCTGACTTGGTTCCGCAATTAATTCGGCATATTACTGAGCCAATTCGGAACTAATTACACATATTATCATTGCCTTGTGGAAACGATATATGCAAAGAAAGCCCAAATGCTTCTTTCTCCGGGTATTGTCAAAATCATTTTCTCGTGGATGCCTAGGTGATTTGGCTGAACATCTGCAAGCAGTATGTTTAGGATGGAAGACCGCAGACACTCCAAAAAGTGTAATGCAACCTCTTTACTTGATGGATTGGACGCACTTGTCCGCTCTGGTTATTTAGTAAAATCACCACTTCTTCTCAAGAGTGAAACACAGAAAAAAGCAAACATTTTCAATAAACCTTTATCCTTTTGATAATTTTAACAAAAAAACAAAATCTTTCCACCATTCATAAAAAATATTCTTTGACCAAAACAAATGACATCCTTATTATGCTTCTTTAAAATTAATTCTCCAGAACCTATTAAACTTTCGTTAAAATACAATTAAATTTAAATTACCCCCCAAAGAGTACCTCGGGTTATTCCGTTCCACACCCTTTCATCTTTCTGTCATGCAAAAACTCAAGTGCTAATCAACAAACATAAAATATTTAAAGATGTTTGCACACTCTTGACTGCTTCAATTTTATGCTCCCTCACTTTTGCCCATAAGACAAAAAAGACACACTTTGATGTGAGCAAACACAAGAAGAGAGAAGAAAAGTTGCACAGTACAGGGTCCAACTCCTTGTGTCTATTTTATTCTACAGCAAAACATCAAAGTGAAATATTCATGTGTGGATATTTAGAGTGAACAGTGTTTAAGTGGCATCGCACACAAGCACTCCTCCCGTATTCCTACGTATGGTAATAATTAACCAATTACATGCACAGCCACCTTAAATTGCCATCCACAATGGTATAGAACACTAGCTACAGAGATACTCTGTACATTAACTACGAACAGAGCATTTATGACACTTTAAGGGTGCGCGCAACCATCGTTATTAATTTATTAAAAAAAAAAAAAACAACAAATCCCCTGATTAACATAACTCATTTGAAGTAAGTGGTCTGGCACAATCCGTATGCAAGTCCCGACTGAATAAAGGATCACTTGAGAGAACGACCACCCACACAGATTGCTACTGCAATCATATTATGTCTACATGTGCGCTGTCCGCCGACAAAATGCAATTCAATTAATTGATGAAATTATTTTATTTGCAGCACAGAGACGCTGATTTAGTCTCTCCTCTCCAGTTCAGTTGAAAGCAAGTAAATCAACACTATATTTGGTGGGGCGGGCGGAGGGGGTCCCCTGATAAAAACAACACCACCAGAACAACACTGACCGAACAGCATGCGGTGCAATTGCATTTGTGGTGCACCCGAGTGCATTGGATTTACTTCGGCCGCTCTGTAATGAGCTTATAAACGGCACTTGTTACTCATTAGTTGGCATAAGTTATTTGTCCGTTTATGGAAGGTTGATTTAGCGACTGAGGGGCGCCAACTTGGCACCGAAAATGAAAACGGCACATGATGTTGTGATGTTGGCGTCTTATGGCAACTGAAATCCTTCAAACTGCGCACTTTGATTGCAACTTTGTAGACAAAATCCTTTCGAACACGTGTAAAATCACTGCTCACATCCTTGTTGGACATTAGCAGGCAAATGGACATTTCCATGTCGAGCAAAAGACATGTAGATACAAATGGGATTGTCATGTTGATATAGGTATTTTCCAAGTTTTTGTCTCATTTAATCCCGTTCATCCGTAATTTTCTGCCGTAAATCCTTTGTCATTTCCTTTAAAGACCTCATAAATATTCAAATTAATTTTCTTTTTAATTAACTGAGCGGAAGCTTACTCACATACACAAACATTCATATGTTGCTGGAAGCAGCAGTTGAGGTATTTTTGGATGATCGCACACACTCCAATTCACTTGACTGACTAAAAAGAATATTTGCCCTAAAAATGTCAGAACCCTTCGATAGCTATAAATCATACAAGATGCCGCATGTTAAATTTATACACATACCTTCCTCTAGGATGAAGCGCTCATGTTGTATATATTATAAAAATTCAATTGGATTTTCGACTTATTTTGGGACATGACTTCCCTTCAGGAAAAGCACACACACACAGACAGTCAAGTGCTGTGCGCTTTACTAATTGGACCGGATAAAATTCGTGGCAAATTGTAGCCCCAAAACATGGTGGAAAAAACAAAAAAAAAAAAAACACAAAAACAGGGCCAAGAGTAGCCTTTTGTATGGGCTCCTTGTGCAAATCAACAACAAATCAGTACAGGGCAGGATGCAAAATAAGGGTCGAGTAGAACGGCGAATAGACACTGTTGTATAGGTATTGGTGTAGGGAGCTGGTGCAATGGTAAAGTGCACCCAGAGCATGTAATTAGTTTCGGTTTTTCCTTGTTGCATTTAGATTGACGGCAGTAGAGAAACAGCAAGCAAAAAACAGATTAAAGGATAAAACAGCAGAAGGCACGCTAGCTAGATACAGGACAACGACAAAATTGTGGTCGGTTGAAGTGATTATAAGGTAAGGTTGTTGCTGCTGCTAAATTTATTTATGGTGTGGTTTAATGGGAAATTAGAAGGAGCGGAATATAGTTCTAAAGTTCTTCTGAGATTCTTGTTGCTGAAGTTGGAGTTGGTTTTTTCTTTCTCTTATTATTCTTTTGCTTGATTACGAAATTATACTTAACCCACTCGAGAAACCAAGTGTTTAGAGTGTACTTTTGAAATGTTTTTTTTTTGTTTGTTTGTTTGTCCACAATGTGGGATTAAATATGGATTCAATTCCCATTACAAACGTCAAATAAGGGAAGATTCTCATGAACGTTTTTTATGTTTGAGGTGGAAATTCGACATACTGCATATATACACTGGCTGCCCAACTCAGCTACAGAAATACTGGTTGAGCAAAGCGAATAGGGCTGGTTAGTTACATTTTAGTTAAGTCATATTTTTTTCGGAGGAAATGTTTGCCAAGGACGGGCAGTGTAATTCTAGCAAAGGCGGGATAATCACAGATAAAGTGTGTCCTAGCTTCTTACTCTGATGTTTTAGAAAAGCTAGTTGAGTGGACTGAAACCAGTGACAAATTTTGACCAGATAATTAGATATGTTTATTTTTTGACTATCACCTTTAAATGATGCAAAATCATTCAAGGATTTGATAGGCTGCAGATGTGCTGTCATTTCACCTGCATAAACAGATAAGCAGCACCCACGATGTTTTAAGGGACAAAGTAATCCAAAATTGGGAGACTTGACAGACTGTGTTTTAAGGTCGAGCAAAATTGTGGGCAAAATAATACGGTAACGTCATTAATCCCATAAAAAACCGAACTTAACCTCAGAGTGCTTGCTTTTACAAGAAAGCGATGCGCGGCGACAATTCGTTTTCAGATTTACGCCTCTTATATTGGGCCTGTAGCTGGACAGCATTCTTAAGTGGGATAAAACCAACAGAGTAGAATTTAATGCTTCCAAAACACAATGTTGTCTTCTGTCATTGGAGAAACCCCAATACTCTCCCATTATTCATGAATGGCACTTGCATCGCTGAAACCGAAAGGCTTTCCATCCTCGGTATGTGCGTTAACGACAAACTTCGTTGGAATGACCACATTGTCGACGTCGCCAAGAACGCTGCGAAATGTCTAGGCTTCCTAAAGCGATGCAAGAAATATTTTACCCCTTCTGATCTGGCTGGAATTTATAAGGCATTTATTCGCCGCAAACTTGAGCACAACGCTTATATCTGGTCTGGTGCACCAATAACATATTTGGACCTACTGTACAGGATTCAAAAACGTGCGTTTAAGCTTATTGGCGATAGAGACATCGCGAAGTCGCTTGACTATCTATCGCTAGTCACCGTCGCAATGTCTCCCCCCCTATCGTTGTTTTATCGCTACTGCCATCAAAACTTCTCGAACGAAATAGCCAGTTGCATTCCACCCCTACAACCGAAATACTATCCATGATAGGATGCACATCAATTCACTCTTAAGCAAATATTCGGAAGGTCGGTGAAATACAAGGATTCATTTTCTAACCTTACAATACGAATGTGAAATGCCTTACCACGCTCTGTTTTTTCTGCACATTACAGTTTACAGACATTTAAAATCAAAGTACATCTATATCTCCTTTTTTTCCCTTCCTCCACTTCCCTAATGCCCACACTGTGTCACTTTATTATAAAGGTATCCAAAATCCCTTTAGTGCACGTACATTATACATTATAAAGAAAAGTCTGGCACGGATTCTGAATCGTTTCCGAACAGACTAGGGACGAAGGAGAAGTAAATCGATATCCATCTAAACACATGCAACTAACTTGTGCGAACAGGTGCCTGCAGAAGATTTAAAAATTCACGGCTTCATCAGGCTCGACAATATACGAAATCTGTGAAAAGGTTTACGAACTTCAAATCGAAACATAGCCGCATATGATAATGTGTTCAAAATGCCTGTCCCGAAAGAAGGGGTGCGAGCTTGATAAAGCACTGATCTACAAGTCCTGCTGGACGATAAGAAGAGCAGTTATATTTTTTTTTTGAAGATTATACGGTGAAATGTGGGAGAAGTATGAATGGAGAAGAAAACTAAACCACATCGTCATCAAAAACGATTTTTTAGTCCCAGACCAAAGGTTTCGAGACGAAAAGGTGGGTTCGGTCCACCTTGGATTTTCAAACCTAAGACATGACTGCTAATGCATGATGTCTGTTGGTGAAAAATGGGAACCAGAACCGACCTATCAATCACTGTTGAGGTAGTTTGCAGCGTTACCGTTTCAGACTTTTTTTACTATGGGTTTTCTGAGGTCACATGACAGTCCGAATAGTCTGTAGAACCTGGTAGCCCTAGGACGATAACTCACAAAAAGTGGAGAATTTATCGCCAGAAATTTTAAGAAAACTAGTTGATAATGCTGGAGAACGACCCAAAATCATCTAAATTACTTCATCCAATTGACGAAAATAATCTTCGTGATGTAAAGTCAAACGAAACTAGATATTTTCTCTTAAATCAACAAACATAGTTGTTGTCTTGCGGAATCGCGCAAGGACTTTAGCGTCACCTTGAAAATTCGTCGAAATTTTGTAGCTACCAAATTCTTTAGAATTTATTCTTCTTATGTCAATGCAGATAATTCGACTGAAAGAATGATGGCTTGTCAAGAACCATTTCGAATCAATACTTCCGTCATACCCACATCATGCACATGCAAATACTTTTCCATTCAATAAGAGTGGACACATCATCAACTTTCACATTTATATCCGAAAATGAACAATATATAGATATACATGTTTTCTTTTCCACTATATCTGATTCCATTCCTTTTAAGTTGTCCATTAAAACATCCTTGACAGAACTTGGCCACTTGAACATTATTTCATTTATTTGAACATTTTCTCATGAAATCTACAGAAACCCAACTCAACGTTCTATTCATTCAAAAGCGGATGCAAGCAGCACTCGTAGGACATTGATTTGGACGAGATCCAGAAATAAAAACTTGAGAAAAACTACTGGGATACATAAATTCCGTGTAATTGTAGGTACAATGAACTACCGAGAAGACAGAAGAACTTTGGTATCTCTCTGCTGCTCTAATCTAGTCCAGCATCATCAACAACTTGGACGCTGGTGCGTTTTGTTTATATATTTTTTCAGGTCATCCAAGTAAGGACATTCATCCGGTGACCTGTTTTAAGGTTGTTTTCGTGTTTTTGTTTTTATTTCTTATTGCATCCGATTTTAGTGTAAGAGAAAAACAAAAGCAAGACATCAACAATTTTTGTCAGTGTCAAGATACTTTTCAAAATCATAAATAGGCCAAAACAAAACATTGTGATGTTGTTTATTGTATAGCTTCTTCTTTATCCACAGTCCATTTTTATGAATGAAATAAACACCTCGAGTGGGTTGAGATATTTCGATTATCCAGTTAATACGTTGAGCGTGGGTTGACCACGTTTCATGAGCAGAGCATCTATGTATATCTATGGCTTCATGTTTGGGGAAATTTTATGCGTTTTACTATAACATCGAATTAATTTCCCCGATGTTTCGTTGATTAGATTGTTTCCAGTGCGTGTGTTGATAGTTTTTTGTTAGCGCTGTGCAAATTGAAAGGGCAGAGGTGGTGGTGGCCAAAGATGCGTGTTTTTTCTCACTATACCAAGTGAAAAATTGTAATTTTATGAATTAATCAAATATTTGTTTTTGGATATCTCTTAATCCATGGTCTCGGGACCATCGCCGGATATGTATCTGACATCATATTTGGTTGTGCAAAGAAAGATGCGACGGCTAATTGGTCTTGTAGTTTAGAATTTACATTATGGTCGATTATGATCGATAGACAATTACTTAATATAGCTTTGCTATGCTGGTGGGATGTATTCGGATGTTTCTGTTGATATTTTGTTGAGGGTAATTTGGAAATATTGACGGAAATAGGCATTTATTTTTTTTATTTTGTTTCGGAGAAGTTGTTCGCTGCCTTAGTTGATGGTCGACACGTGAAAGATATATGAAACTGATACTCTGACCATCGCTGGTAGTATTTTGTATACGACCTTGAGTGGGTGTAGACGGTATAGAGAGGTTAGTTAGGTCAGTGTATCGGGAGGTGCAGGTTCAACGGAAAACAACTACCTAAAGAGAGACGAACAGCATCTAGTTTCTCCAATCATTACATCTGAAATGGAGCATTTCTAAGTGCTTCTAGACTTTGGAACAAGAACCTGAGCTAGCCAAGTGCTCGCTAAATGTTAACGAAGGTAACATGACCAAATGTTTCGTGATAAATAATAGCACTAGCAGGAACCTCTCCGCAAGGGCAGTGGATTTTACTGATTTCAATGGTCAGAGTTATAAGATAAGAATATTAATTTTTCCACCTACATAGGAGCTTTACTGGTTTATTATTTTTATGAATAGAGTTAAACGACATAAAATAAATACAAGACAATAGGTATTCAAAGACAAGCATTTCAATTACTCGCCTAACATGGCTTAATATCGGGTGATTTTTTAAGAGGTTTAGAACTTTTTTAAAAAAAAAAACACAAAAAATTCGAAAAAATGAATGAAATATTTATTTGAATCGATAGTTTGAACCTTGCAATTTAATGTTTAAAGATATTTTCATGCAAATGTTGACCGCGGCTGCGTCTCAGGTAGCCCATCCGCTGAGTCCAATTTTGGAATACTCGCCTCGCAATTGCGCCATTGTTTCGCGTGCTGTGTGGCATGTGGCACCGTCTTGTTGAAACCACATATCATGCAAGTCAAGAACTTCCATTTCGGGCAAAAAAAAGTTTGTTATCATCGCTCGGTAGCGTTCACCATTGACAGTAACGCTGCGATTCGCATCATCTTTGAAGAAATATGGCCCAATAATGCCGCCGGCCCATTAACCGCACCAAACAGTGGCTTTTTCGGGATGCATTGGTAGCTGTTGCAATGCTTCTGGCTGATATTCACTCCAAATGCGGCAATTTTGCTTATTTACGTACCCATTCAACCAAAAATGAGCCTCATCGCTGAACACAATTTTTCGATAAAAAAGCGGATCCTCGGCCAGCTTTCCCAGAGCCCATTCACCAAAAATTCGGCGTTGTGGTATGTCGGCTGGCTTTAGTTCTTGCACCAGCTGTATCTTAAAAGGCTTTACCCCCAAATCCTTCCGCAAAATTTTCCACGTAGTGCTGTAACAAAGGCCTAACTGCTGAGAACGGCGCCGAATCGACATTTCGCGGTCTTCTGTCACACTAGCTGATACGGCCGCAATATTTTCTTCAATACGCACAGTACGTAAACGTGTTGGTGGTTTAATGTCCAACAAAGTAAATTTGGTGCGAAATTTGGTCACAATCTTCCGAATAGACTGCTCAGAAGGTCGAGAATGCCGATCATAAAATGGAAACAGCGCGCGATGAACATTTCGAACCGAGCACGAATTTTGATAGTAAAATTCAATAATTTGCAAGCGTTGTTCATTTGTAAGACGATCCATGGTTAAATTGCAAACCAAACTGAAGCTGTTTGACAGTGACACAAGGTACTAAACACACGTCAGCTGTCAAAACCAGTGTTGCCAAAACCAAACCAGCTAAAAAATCACCCATTACTTGCTATTCAATTGCTCACAATTCACTATCTCGAAGAACCAGGTAGATAGTTCTGATGTACGGCAACTGTTTAAAAGTGCATAAAACACTTTTCGGAGCTTCATCTATAAAAATGTTTGTTTTGACTGACTGACTAAAAGGCTAACAGACTCGGCAGCGCACTTTTTTTTGATTGCATATCTACTTCTTAAGGGCACTTTACTCCAAAATCGCTAAACATAAACATAAACAATGTTAAAATGTTACATACTGATGAGTGACGAAAAATAACTGGACACGTCTTTCTGCAAATTTTGATTTTGGTCTAATGTGCCTGCTTAAAGGGGCAACACTTAAGGAGATTCATAGCGACAAATAAATTGAATAGAAATAATAACACCCGTATTTTTTCATTTTCCTAAATTCTACTCACAGGATTTTAAGGACGTGGGTCCTGTTTTAATATAAAACAAACCTAAGTAGATCACTCATTTTCAAACTTGACAAAAAGTTGTTCTAAGTAATCGCCAAAGGTCGTGCGATAATTTCATATTGCTAAGCCTTAAAAGTTTACATTTATTAGCCCATGCGCTGTCAATGCAAATGCTTATATCAACATGGAAGCTATTATTGCAACCGGTTTATTTGTACTGATATAAGGGGCTCCTGAACCGTGGAGAGTCTCTGCTTGGGACACAGCAGCCTTTCATCCTCTAAGGTCCCGGGCAGGCTGCTTCGAGTTATTCAGACCAAGCACTCTGACATCCGCGGTGGCTTGGTCTTTGAAACTCGAACCTAGGTGCTGGTATTCGAAGATTCTCTTGGCTGTAACATTATTGTGCAAGACCAACTAAACTCGCCTGTTCATCAATTGCCGTACTATCACGGAACGTTAGGAGGGGCGGCCGTTGATGTCGATATCGTCTGCATACCCAAGTAGCTGTACAGATCTGTTGAAGATAGTGCCTTCCGTGGTTACACCTGCCCTTCACACTATCTGTCCCAGATTAATGAAGTCACATTATAGCGTTTCTCCTTGCCGGTATTCGGTAAATGTTTGGAACAGTTCGGATGAGCTGCGTCATGCGACACAATTCAGTTTTGCCGCGATCCGAAATGATGAGTGATATGAAGTCGATGAAAAGATGGGATGTCTCGACTTGGAATTCGTTGGTCTTTTCCAAGATATGTCTTAGTATGCAAATTTTGCCTATTCTCGATACAAGGCTCTGTAAAACGACTTGAGTCGTTCCCACAGTATGTTGGTTAGGATCTTAAATTTAGTATCTGAAAAAACGTTCGCGGCCTCTGCTTGAAAAACACAATTTTCCATGACTGCGGTAGTTCATCTATTTCAGAAAAAAAACATTGTAATGTGAATGCACCTGATTTCGCCTAGCTTCTCTAACAATAAGTATATGTTAAGATTCCAGACACTTTTACTATAACATAGATTTACTTTCACATTTTGACGGAAATTTTGAAATCTTTGCCATTTTTGTACTAATTAAAATCTCAAGAACCCACTGGACACTCGAGTGTCACGAAATTAAACCATGAGCATGGTATTCGCCAGAAAACAGAAAGAGTGTATTGCCTAAGGTAAGAAATAACACATTTTTACTTCCCATATATTTTTTACGATGAAAAGAAATTAATTGTTTATCTTATCCTCGCTTCCATTATCAAGTGCTATTGTATTGTGTCCTTGTTGCCATTTTCTGAATTGTTATTCCCATTGGAGAAAGATTCCGGAAAGTAAGTGTTAAGTAGAAGCTCATTTCACTCGCCATTGTACATTTTGCTGCACTCTCTGGTTCCATTTCTAATGATTCACAATTCTGTTGTTAAATAAATGTTTTTCTTTTATCTCTATATTTTGCTGTTGTTTTGTTATTATGACACTTGCTCTCTCATGAGAGAGAGAGCATCGTTGGCTGCTTTTCAATACTCTCGGGTATAAATGGAGATTGAAATAAGTCTTCCTCTATAGGAATACAAAAGTCATAAATGAATATTAGTGTTAAATAATTAACAAAAAAAATTCATGAAGAAATAATTAAATTGAATATGCCAAAGTACACAATTTGTCTCCGTGTTGACTATAACTCTTGGGGCGTTAAGGTAGCCCAATGATGTTTCTGTACACAATATCATAACTTGGCCTTGATAAGAATATATTTTAAACTCAAAAACAATTTGATTGAGTTTCTAAAGTAATTTATTCGGTCGGAGCTAAATTTTTAGAACGAATTTAAAAGTTGCAACTTAAACACAGTTTGACTTAACATGAATTAATTAGCGTTTTACGTAAATGAACGTTTCTACGACAAAAAGGCGACAAAAGGGGCGGCTACCAGGGAATCATTTGAAAATCCTGGAATGGAAGGTAAAACATTGAAGTAAACTTCACTCACTTTTAGCATGATAGTAAGGCAACTCCCGACTCTAAGCAGAGTCATAACTCCGGAGAACAAAGCCTCAAAAATGCCAATGCATGACCTGTACAAGAAGAGAGGCAGGTAAATGAAACCCTATATCCTTTGGGTATGCCAAATACAGACTATAGACAAATTGTACCAAAAGGCATTGTCTGTACATTTTTTGAAGAACATTACCCTCAACCTAATAACCAGTCAAGCATGAGCGGAGAGATATGCCCAGATCGGCACACATTTCCATGAAATTCAGAAACAACACATGGATATGCCCTTGTATGACACAAAAAAACTTTCGAGATGTTTCCTTTCATGGACTTTAAAATTGCACCACCCTCATATTATTGAAAGTAAGGTCCCAATTTCTATTTGAGGCAATTTAATCCGCGACATTCGTAGACATTTAATGGCTATGACTAGTCTTGTGATAGTCCATTAGTTATGTTTAACCTTTTAAGTGACTCGAAAGTATGCTAGCCACATACATAGAGCAAGAGAAAAGATAAAGATGATAAGTGCGTTGGACTACTTAGCAAGGAGTCAACTGTTCAATTCAGAAACGTTTCCGATAGCTTTTATATGCGACAGACTAACAAACATCCAGGAGTAAGAACTGTCATGAGAAACTTCTCAAAAATAAATTGCCAGTCGGAAATGGCATAAAACTGTAGGTTCCTAGCATATTCGCACCCACAATGGATGCAAAAGTTAAGCTAAGAGTCCTGCATGGGACGTTTACGAGTAATATTTTTTTGTTGTACTTGGTGATAGCTTTGATGTTATAGTTTGGGCTCACTAAAACCGTTCTTAATGGTTCATTTTGAACCACATGAGCCAGAAGTTACAGTCGTCACATGTAGCTACATCTAATCAAGATTGGGATAAGAACAGAATGAGGTGACTGTGATATTCGAACCGGAAAGGAGAACGAGGTGACTCATCCAAGTGGCTCGAACCACTGCCGAAACCTTGGATGGAGAAGAGTAAAGTGATTGGAACATTCAAAACCAAAACTTCTCGTCTTGGAGCGGAGTCAACAAAAAAGGAGTGACTGATCAAACCGCAGAGTTTGCTCGACTTCCTGAAAAGAAAAGCAGTAAGGAGTGAATGGTTCAATAAAACTTCAACCCGCTTTCGGATAAGTCTAGTCGAATCATTTGGACTTAGTGATAAATTTGCAGCAACAACCTATTCACCTTCTTTACAGAAAGTTTTTCGGTGGTTCGACACCTCTGCAGCTTCCCCAGAAATCTGTGGATGGTACTCCCATTCTGATGACATGAACTCAACACTGAGTGATTATTTTTAGGACCGTCCACAATTAAGAAACGCCCGCCGTAGTCGCTTTATTGTTTCTTAGACTTTTTACTAAAACTTCTAAATTTTAATAGAAGCATATTTGTTTCCTTTTCTCTTTTGGACCCCGATCATTGTGCTGTTTAAAATTCGTTAGTTTACTACTTTCAAATGTAATAACAGTTCTCATTCATTGTTTTGGTACACCAAAACTGTGTCAGTGTCGTCAAAAGTCGCTTAAAAATTAAATCAACATTTTTTTTTCCACAAATGTTACAATAAAATGTATTTCATTTTGCTCAACTGTGCCAACATCATCTCGCTTACCACAACCTTGTTGACCACAATTTAAAAGAAAATGCATTTACTTGTTAAAATGCACTTAAACAGTTTTTGTTGTTTGTGCGTTTTTAACTAACACTCCATGGTCTCGCTCGCTCTGTTCCACGACAATGCATGACTGGATATTGATGTCAAGTTGTATCTCTTTGTTTTTCTTCGTTTTATTCACAACTTCACTCTGAAGATCTATTAATGTTTTCTATTCATAAATTTTTACTGTTGTAGGTATGAAGAAGAAGGCTAGCCTAGCCTTTGAACTAATGTGTCTGACTATTGTTTGTGTCAAAGGAATTTATGATATCAAATAATGCGGAGGCCTACAAGAAAGAAAGAAGTTCGCGCCACAAGCACTGAATTTTCCGGTGCAGTACCTGCTGAGGTACTTGTGTGTGTCTTTTTTTTTACCAGTACCGGCAATTAGTACTGCTGCTAAAGCAATATGAGGAGATTCGAACTTTGTGTGTGTGTAACATTTTATTGCATTTGGTTAGTGGCAATTAGATGGAACGTGCGCACGCGCATAAAACTCCACTTGACTTATTGCATTGGGAGACGATGAAGAAAACGACGACGGTGGCGGCACTTTAACACTCGAACGCTCGTGCCAAGTACAAAAGATGGAATCATGTTTTTTTTTCATGTTCATAATTTGTTTTTAGAAATCGTGATAAGATATGATGTCGTCGTTGTTGTTGGTCTATTGTTTTATGGTAATTGAAGGGAAATATCCGAAATGAATGAATTAAATTGGAAAATCGTGCCATGCCATCAGGAGAGGAGTGTGTCGTCTGAATGGCATCCTTTGGGCGGCACTTGAGTTTTCGAAGAAGACTGAAATTGTGTCTGAAAATGAGAATTATTTGTCTGGCTGGTGTCAAATGGTAAGTCACATCCTAAGACGATGTGAGTGGTTCATCAGATGGAGGTGGGCGATTTTCTGAACTACTGCCTGTGAAACTTGTAGAGAAGTATGAAGGGAAGTTGTGCTGTCTTCTGAATTACTGACTGGAAAACTTGTAGAGACGACTCGTATGTACACATAAAGTAATCGCAACAGAACACTACAAGCTACAAATTTAACGCAAAGCCATATGAATAGGATTAAAGGATTTCAGCTCACCTTTTTGGGCCCTAAGTTACATTTAACATCAGTATGCTTTTTCTCAAAGTACAATATCATGAAAATATCATGATATTATACTTGATATTATACTTTGAGAAAATGCATACTGCTGAAAATTTCAAGAGAATCTATCGAATACTTTCGAGTTATTCAACAAGGAACGACGCACAAGATCGTCGAGTCAAACTTTAAAAGGGTTTTTTTCTCAAAACTATGGTTTTAAGGACGGTGACCACTGTCTTTCAAAAACCGCTATTAAATTTTTACAGCTTTTCTAAAACATATACATAGGTACAGTTAGTGACTGATTGAAGGATTTTTTGTTCTATCAAAACTTAATTTTTTTTATAAACAAATCACTGTTGATTCAAAAAAAAACAAAAAAAGCTTCGATCAGGTACTAGATTAACTATTAAGAAATTAAATTTTTTTTAATTGAATGAATTCGGAAAAACTGTTGGGTAGTTATGATCGTCACCGCAAAGGACTTCTTGTGAGACAAGGGTCGATACCGATAACTTTTTATATGATTAATATTTTTCTCTCCTTCGCAGAGATGAATGCGATAACAATGAGCCCACGAAAAGTAAATCGTTATCCATCAAGGAAGCTCTGGCCATAATACAACAGTGGCCGAACCACAAATCTTCTACAGTTTGACAGGAACATAACTTCCTGTCTTAGTTAGGGCAATAAAATTAAACCTCAAGGATGACGATATGTGTCCAGGATGTGGTGATGAAGAGGTCCATGATGACACACCTCACTTCCTCTGTCTCGGTCACTTGAATAACAGAACAGGAAGCTACTACTTCTATGACTTACATGAACTTTCTGATATCTCCCTTTTTGATCTTGATAGGTTTCTGAGGATATCAGGATGGCTGGACGTCGTCGGGTAAAGGAATACGAAGCCTAACTCCCCACAAAAGGGCATCACAATGGATCCACAAGGACCAACCTGCTCTGTCGACCCGTAAACCTAACCTAAGTTAATCGTTCAGAATGGTATTCATTGCAAATTTTGCGAAAATCATTTGTTTGCTGCGAAACTAGAGTCGACGAGAGCAGACAAATTAATACATGCTTTCTAGCCTAGCTGCTATGCTCACAGCTTTATTATACCTTTAGAAAGATTTGATTGTGTATATATTGATAAAATTCGTGTAACAAAGATCAAATATAATTCTCAAAAATGCTCGCATAGCTTTGTCATTCAAAATCTCCTATTTCACGCGAAAGACTGAAGTTCAAAATTCTGAAAAATCGCATACGGCATTTTTCTTCGAATGTTACTCGTCTGCCTTTTCTATGCGGATTTACTTCTCGCATACGGAATTTATTTTGAAGTAAAATTCTACCTAATGCGAGACAATGCACACACAATGGTTTGAGAAGCAAGGCTTTGGGTCTTGTATGGGTCGTTTACGCCTAATATTTATTTATTTTTTACACAAAAAGATCCACCTTAATCTTTTGAGATTGTGCTCTGCGGCTGTGACAGAGATTATTTTATTTGAAAAGAGCATTTTTTGTCGGGCTAACGTTCAAATTGATATGCAAAGGTCTGCCTCAGTGAATTGGTTCAGTGTAAGTTTCAGCTATGTATTAAAATGTGCCTCAAAACCTAGGGATACGCAATATTTTGTAAATTTTAAAATTAAAAACACGTTTTTTTTTCAAAACCTTTACATTACTTTTTTATGTTAAATTTAAAAACTATTTAAGATAATATTTCATAATCACGGAACAAAATAAGGACAATGAAACTTTGGAAATATGGAAAAAAGACCCGCAAACCATTTTGCAATGAAAATTAAGTACCATAACTGTAGCTATTCGCCATCCTGAATTAGACTATAGACCCCAATTTCATCCATCAGCGAAATAAAATTATTTTTGAAGAGTACAAAAATATTGCGCTTGAGGCAGATCGCTTTTGAAAAACCAGCAGTAATCTGCGTATAACGTTCCTCCATGGAACGAATTTCTTGGTGGAATATTTATTTTTAAAGCTTTACATGGAAAACCACAGCTAATGAATAAAAATGAATGGTACATCTTTATTTACTACTTCCAAGTAAAAAAAATCCGGAAAATGTTATGAACCTTATATAGGTTAAAAAATAAAATTAAAATAGAGTTGTATTTAGCTACTTACTATTACATTTGCAGGTATAGCTTAATATGTATTGAACGTACCTGAAAATATAAAAAAAGAAGATATTAGTTACAATTTAACAATGATTCATTTTTTGCAAGGATACCATGGTAAGTGTTTTTTTTATGTTTATTTTCTAAGTTTAGTCCTTGAAAAATAAGAGGATTTGTCGAAATTGGAATTATTAACGGAGTTACAACTGTTTTTATGGCATGGCCACTCAAAAGAATCACGCTGCCTGAAACGAGACTCCAAATTTTAAACTAGGTTCTAGTGGACCGATTGCTTTGACATTTTTTGCAGATCTTCTTAATATATTAAGATTATAAAATTTTGTGTTGCAGATCACATAGGGGGCCGGAATCGTGTCAACCAGGAGACATGTCTATTTGTTTTTTGAATCCTTTGCAGGCCTGTACCATTTTTTTTATTTTTTTTTTTTGTAAAGGGTCCGCCATCTAACGTTTTTTTTTTCAACTAGTGCTTATTTCCGAATGGTAACACTTAGCTCGTGTCTGATTTGACAGATAATTAGTTTCATTCTTCCGCTGAACGAATATGGTCGTGTATACGCTTGAACAACGCTGAGAAATATTGCGACATTACTTTGAAAGTCATGGCAATGTTGCAGAATGTGTGCGAAAATTGCGTACGGATTTTGAAAGAAGAGAAGCACCGTCAGCTCCGTATGTTCGTTATCTTGTGAAAAAAGTGAAAGAAACTGGCATCCTCATCGATAAACCAAAGAGTGAAAAGCCAAAAACAGTGCGTACACCCGAGAAAATTGCTGCTGTGGCAGAAAGTGTGCGTGAAGCGCCAGCAACTTCAATTCACCGTCGTTCTCAACAATTGAACATTTCGGAGACATCTTTGAGACGAATTTTGCATAAAGACCTTGGTATGACGCCATACAAAGTCCAATTGGTTCAAAAGTTGAAGCCAACTGACCATCCAATGCGTTTTCGCTTCGCTAAGTGGGCCTGCGATCGACTTAGAGAAGATGCCGATTTTGCCAAAAAAAAAATCATCTTTTTGGGTACAGAAAACCCGCACGCATACTTTGAAAAGCCGACATACCCAAAACGAGTCACTGTTTGGTGCGGATTTTGATCCAGAGGCATAATTGGGCCATTTTTCTTCGAAAATGAGCAAGGAGTGGCCGTTACAGTCAATGGCGATCGTTATCGGGCCGAACGAATTTTTGTTCACAGAATATTGGCAACATTTGGTTTCAACAGGACGACGCTACGTGCCACACAGCCGAAGATACACCCGATATTTTGCGCCCTGTTTTTGAAGATCGCATTATCAGCCGCAGAGCTGAAGTCGTTTGGCCACCGCGGAGCTGCGATTTGACACCGTTGGACTATTATTTGTGGGGTGCCGTAAAAGATAAGTGTTACGCCGACATGCCAGAGACAATTGACGCTTTAAAGGACAATATTCGTGAAGCCATTGGTGAAATACAGCTGCACACAATCGATAATGTGCTTAAAAATTGGACCGATCGTCTAGGCTACTGCATGGCCAGCCGAGGCAGCCATTTGAATGAAATTATTTTCCATTATTCACCGGAAGGATTATACTTTCAAATAAAAAAAGAAATTTGAGATAATATTTAGCAGTTCTTTTTTATAGCATTTTCAAAAAAAAAGAAGTTATTTGGCGGACCCTATACTTTAATTGCTAACAAAAAACTAATTAAAACTAACAAAAAAATGTGTTTTAGTTATTACGCCTGAAAAAAAATCTAAAATTTGACCGTCTAGACATTCAAACGAAAACATGAAAAATTATTATTTGACTGAAGTCCTTAAACCCTCTCAAAGTTGTTATTTAAATTAAAAAAAAAGTACAGTGGTGCAGAGAAACAACTCCACGGGCATTTATAAGAGAAGTTATCACATGAAAAATTACTTCACCTCGAGTGGGAAATAATTTGACTTATTCCATGTGGACTTATTTTCCACCAGAAGTGAGTTTTAATTTAACACGAAATTTTGTGGAGCTGTTTCCTGCATTAGATTTAGAAAAATACTCGTCAACAATGCATAAACTCTGAAATATATGTTTATAAAGAATCTTTATACAACGGAACCCTCTGCTTGGTTTCTCTGTTTGTTTTGAAGTAGGTGCGAGGTTCGGCGAAAACTTGAGGTTTATAGAACCAATCAAGTTAATAACAGACAAATAATTAACATTTGTCTTTGGCTTTGGCAGATCGATTAGAGACATCGGTATTTCTGTCTTCATTTTTTCTGTAATTAAGAAAACTATATGTTGTGAACAACATTCCTGCATTTTAAACAATAGTTACTCTACGAAGATGAAACGCAGAAATGTGGTTCTCACAACTCTTAGAGCCTCCTTCAGTGTGTCACTGCACCACTTTTAGGCTAGCAAACATTAAGGAGTATAATTTTTCATTAGAAGAAGCTTTTTAAGTCTGCGGTTAAGAACCGATATTGATTTGTAGCTCACTTCCATTCGTGCCAGCAGTATAATTTCAAATACACAAAATGTTTGGAAAATGTCAAGTAAGGGCTACTATTACTCAATATTTTAAGAATTTTACTATTTTAACACGATTGCAGGCCTTTTAAGGTACACGTTAGGACTATGTCAATGATTCAAAGAAAGCACAAATGACATAAGCTCTCCTTAAAATGTGTGTCGGAAAAATGCGTCGTCAATTCACACAACAACAAAAAAAACTGCCACTCATACATTCACAGTTGCGAAAAACACTTTTGTTTCAAAATATTTATGTATTTATTTTAATTAACGTAACACTGACCATGAAATGCCAAAATCTGTCAACCGATAGAAAAATTTGAAAATCCGCTCCATTATTTTTTTGTTTTCTTCTTTTACTTTTGGCGAAATGTCGTCCGAACAACAAAAAAACGATTACCTACTTTGGTCTGCTAAAGCTATAAGCAAACGAACTTAATTACCAAACACAACAACTACAGCAAGGCGCCTCTACTATACACACGCTTTGAATCTAATAACATCAGTCTCCGTATTAGATCATTCCCTGCTAAGCGCATATTCATTGCCTGCCCACGCGACTCGCATGAAATAAGAGGAGATTAATTGGCATAAAAGGGGCAGGCCGCCAGAATACCGGCTATACAGTATCGTCACCAGTCCGTCCTTCATCGTAACAGCCTCCCCGCCGCCCTGACTGTCCACCCCTCTCCCCACACCTTATCATGACAAAACTGTGTGATGATAATTTTAAATTTGACTTGAAAAGGCTATAAGATTCCATCCGCGTCATCCTACAAGTCCCTTCAGACACCCCCTGCAGCAGGGGCGAGAAGCTTAGCCACTGCTAGAGAGAGGTACGTGTGTCTTATGGCGCCAATGTCGTTTTCTATGGAAATGTTGGACAATTTAAATGGAATTAATCAAAGCGACGATAGGATTATTGTTTTTTTTTTTTTATTTGTATTCTCCTTTTTTTCTGCTGTTTCTCATGTTTTTCTTTTGTGTTACTTTTCTGTTAGGAAAGCAATTGAAATGCGATTTATGTCGGGCGAGAGAGGGACGTCGCCGCCACGATGATTGGATTCAATTGTTCAGTGCTTAGTGCTTGCCCATCTCTCTATTGACAACTAATCGATAAGGCTATTAAAATCGCCCCTCTGACGTTTATGAGACAGAAAATGGAATGATAAAATTTAAGTTTCCGCATGGCATATGATCGTTGCATATTGCAAAATCTGGCAATGCGGTTTGAGAAGTCGTTGACAGTGACAATATCGGAGACGTCACTGTCGTCGTCGTCGTCGTCTTCGAATGGAGACACCACCGATCGTCGACCGTGTTCGACATTCGATCAGAGAGTGACTCTAACCACATTTTACCAGTACGACGAGTATCTATATTCTATATACATATATGTATGTATTTCATGGTTAAGAATGTAACTTTGTAGATTGCATAATAGTTAAGTTGTTTTCGGTTTCGGTTTTCGTTCTGCAAGGTGCACATACGGAGAAAACTAATGAAACCAGTTTCGACTTCTACGACTGTCGATTGGGTTAAATTGAAAAGTGAATTTGGTTTGGTAATTGAATCTACGAGTACGAGAATTTGCAATCAAAAAAGCGGGGGTGGGTTGCGGTTTTCTGAACTGTTTGTGGGATGTGAAAGATTATGTACATCGTGTTGCAATTATTGTTGTCAGCATAAATGATTTGGTATCAAGTGTGTGTATATGTGTGGGAGTCGATAATGAATATTCACGGAAGACATACGTATCGTACAATAATTGAAAGCAATTTGAGACAGCCGAAGGTGAACTGCACTTTTGGTTTGATGAATTCAATTGCGAATTTGGTACGCTCTTTATTGGATTAAAGCGCCAGGGGTGCTTCATGATTGTGTTTCACTGGCACTTTGGTAAGTTGTAGAAAACACAAAAACCCATTAAAATATGTCCTCGAAGCATGGCAATATATATTAGTAGTCGATATTTAATTATTTATTTATTAAAATTATTTTGAAATATGACATAAAAACTACTAGTCTTCAGTTTGCGCACACAAATACTTTCAAGCTCAAATTTTGCCAAAGAAAGGGATCGAGTTGGATGAGCTGCAGAATGCGTTTTAATACGGATATTTAAAAAATGCTTTTACCCACTGAGTCCAAAAGACATGGAAAATGTTAACGCACATATTGTGTGCGGAATCGAAATAGACGCAATTCTTTGTTTTATGCATTTATTTATTCGATTAAAATTTGACATAAGATCTAATAAATTATTAAGGTGTCGATTGCGCACTACAATATGTCGAAGAAAGATAATATGTGAGAAGAAAGTAAAATTATGAAGTATACTTTTCATAAGACCTGGAGGATTCTTATGTGCGGAGTCGGAACTCTTATTGGCGTTTGCGAAATAAAAACTGACACACAAAATTTGTTGTAATCAAATAGGTAATGAAAGCGCTCGTAAGAAAGGTGGAAAGCTTCCTAAGCCATTGTGCGGCACATAAGATCGAAAATAAACCCCCTTTGCCTTTAAAATCTGTTCCCTATGGTACCACCGAAGATCATAGTGGCGTATTCTGACTGCAGTGCGCGCATAAATGTCTTTCTGCCTGTTTAAGGGTTTGCATTTTGGTGCACCACCCCGAGTCAGCTGACGTTCACTGGGCTGGTTTTTCCTCGATTACTCCTCCTCACTTGAATCGCCTCAGCTCTATATATATTAGTAAGAGTATTGCTCGTAGCGCTGCACTTTCCGTTTGGAATCGCGGGCACCAACGTCTTCCACGTCCCTTAAAGTCCTTTGCACGAAAGATTCTATCCAGCGTTGCTGCGAGTCAGACTCGCGTTCCATTCGGTATGCTCTCATACGTCACTTTCTTACTTGAAAAATCTCCCGTCTCCAAACTAATGAAGCATTGAGGACAACTAATGTAACAAATTTAGATAAGATATCCTAAATATGCACGTGCAATGGAGGTCCCTAAGCTTCCATCAAAGGCTTTTGATTGCTGCTATGAATGTGATCTTCAATATTTCCCTTTCTTTTCTACCGTAATCAGCACCGCTTCCATTTTGTAATTAGTAAGCTGAAGACACCAACCACTGTTACCCACCGAAGAAGCAGTTGAGATGATTTTACTTCGAATTTAAACTAATTGTTCTAGTAGTTTTGCTCTGATAACAATTGCAATGTCGTATGCAATTTCAAGAATTTAAGCCTCACCGTATATTTGAAGTTGGAGAACGCCACCGCACATAACGTTCCATAGCATCGGCCCCAATACCAAGCCTCAGTAAATCTACCTACCCTTGTTATCGCTTACTTCCCCTTTTCCCTGTTGTCTGTATTACATGGTAACACCCTCTGCCGAAAATATATCTTCCGGAGGTAGAGTTTTTTGTAGTGCTTCAAGTTTATGTTGCTAACTCGCGGAATGAAAGACGTTATCAGGCGAACCCACAAATAGTTAAATGGTAACAATAGTCAAGTGAACTTTTCAAAATTCGTACTAACAGTTTAGCTTCAACTTAAAAACGGATGTATTTCAAGCCTTCGTTTCTTCCATTCATTCATACATCGGGAAATACTGCCTCACTTTCACATCTATATCTACAAACATGCCCACTTTGGATTTCCCTACCGCTCCTAGAGGTTTTCAATTTCAAAATATGTTGCAAGCCTCTAGTAACTCTTCTCGTGTATGATGAGTGCTCACGAGTTAAAACCCCTAACTTATGACGACCGGACTTCGACCTCTGGACCTAGGTCCTACCTCTCTAAGATCATTCATTGGGGAAAAGGGCATAAAGATTAGATACCTTTAACGCACATCAGTGTTCACATTTATGTTTCATGTGGCACTTGCCTTGTTCGGGTGCGAGTATTAACTCGTGATATAATATATAAATCTACTATCTCACTTAAAAACTCTGAATTGGCTCTATTGGATTAGCGCACATCTGTGTGCGCTTTCGTTTTCCTCCTTATATTTAACTTTTCCATGTGCGCAAATAAATATGTCATCTACAGTATTGCAAGTCACCACAAGTCACCTCGATTCGATTAGCACACTTCTGTGTACGTTCCGCCCTGCTACCTAATCTTTAAAATATTACCAGGTGTCCCAGGTTACAGAAAGATAATTATTCCCGTTTTTTGGGCATTCAGGTCAAATCTGGAATTCACCCGCACTCAAGCGACAGCACTCCTACCAATTCCCCAGCAACATCGACCTAATTTGTTCTTTCCAGTCAATTGAGTGCCATTGCATTCCTCCACATGTACTCGTCACATCACCCACTCTACACAATTATGCTTCCTGCCAACCGAACTTAAACATAAGTAGTTTTGACATTTATTTTCTCTTTGTCCAACTTGCTTGCTGCTGCTGCTGCTGCCGAGTGTCCTTTCTCTTTTCCTTCATTAAATCAAAAAAAAAACGAATTTCCACTTCCCTGACCCAATTTCCGTATAATGTCGTTACCGGCTTGCTCTGCAATTTGACACATATATTCGCTCAAATAGCGCTCTCTATTCTCTATTGAAGCGAAAAAAAATACTAAAGGACTCTCCTAGTTATCCTTGCTCCATATTCTTTTCTTCTCAACAAGCAACACACTTCTTTCTAACAAAAAAAAAAAAAAAGCTCACCCAGTTGTGAAATTCTTTTCTGCGACATTTTTTTTTCTGCGCTACTTCTAGTCTTCATTTCGTCATTCTTTTTCCTTATTATTATTATTGTTTTCATTTTTTTAGCTTCCATCTTCCGTCTCTTTTCCAAAGGACAATCGCATTTTCGATGCACCTAATTCAATGGTAGATACACCTAACTAGAGAGACAGATACACTTTGCACACAACTTTCTTCTGATAAGGGTCGTCACATTACCCAGCCACCTCTATATGTTTCTCGGGCAAAAGTTCAAGAGGTCTGACGTCGGGAATACCAGTAGCAAATCCATTTCAAGTAGCTGTCTCTATTTGAGAGGGATTTATGTATGCATTATCCTGCTTTGCCCTGAAATATGTACACACATATTTTCTAACCGCACCCATTTCGCGAGCGCAATGAAAACTGCAATTTTCTCAGGGACATGACCCATTTTGAAATACGTATCGTTCGTATCTATGTACAAAGGCTTTCATGTCCTGCGAGGTATCTATCTGAATATCTGTCGCTATACGTGTACGTTCGAATGCCAATTTATTCTATCGGCATTCAATTTGGGTTGGAATAATGAAATTTCAATTAGCCGCCAACGAACGACGACCGTCAACGTGACACCGATGATGTCAATTTCGCTGTTAGACTCGGGGTAAAAGAGGCAAAACCTGGTGGCAGGTGTGCTTTTTTTTTTGGATATGCATCTGCGGTACGTAGCTTAGTGGTAGCACTTTGTTAAATAATGGAGCAAGGTGCAGCAGTGCCAAGTAAATTTATAACACGGCATACATGGATGTGAATTATAGCTCATCACCTTTGGGTCGTATCTTTTCGTTGATGTACACTGGTTGTAGATGTATCTATACAGTGTTGGCCCGTGCTGCGATGGTTCGTGATAGCGAAATATTAATTTTAAATTGCATTTCCAAGGCAAAATATTGTACAAATTGAACGCAAAAGGGACGTACGGTTGGTAGTCTTGCCTGAACATGGTTATGAAAGTCAAGGTAAATTGCGACTTTAGGCAAGCAGGTGGAAAATTAATATGTGCCAGCGACAAAGTGGTTTTCCGAACGAAATTTGTCATTCTCTGACAAGGTTACTGTGTTTGTTTTTGGTATAACCAAAGCCAAAAACAAAATAGAACTAACTTGGGCTGTGAATAAAATGAAATTGAAATTTTTTGTTCTTTTTTTTGCTCAAGTATAACGTGAATTATGTGACTAGGAGTATCGTATTTATAATTTAGAACGTCTATTGTTAGCTTGAATCGATAGAAGGTATCCAGTAGGCATTCTCAGAACTCAGAAATGGAATTAATACATTTAGCCATATGCATGTTGAGGGGTGTTTAAGTCGTTATTCGGCGTGTTCGGAAAGCTAATCGATATCCATTTATCCAGTTTCATGGATTTGCATAAGATATACGAGAATGGAAATGGATGGGTGTGCCAGTGTACAAATTTGAACTTAAATAATTGTTATGCGCCTTCATTCTTAAAGTGTGATCAACTTAGTGCATCTTTGTTGTTACCTATATTTATGTTTTGGGGATACCTAAAGTGATTAAGCCAAAAGTGTACCAAAAGTTTAACCTAACAAACACACTTTCCAAATGACCAATAAATTTTTAAGTGCACATAAACGGGCTAAATTGCACAATCTGCGGGCAAAGATTTAGCTTATAAAGTGTTTTCCACCACAGAAGTCTGATTGTAAACTGGCTGCACAATTAAAATGGAAGAGGAACTTGGAACACTCAATTGACACTGTTACTGGGTGAAGAAGGACATAAAAATATATGTCTCATTAACATAGAACAACCGGAACTACAGTGTGCGATGCATTAATGTCCAAAAGAACACGTACCGAAATAGTACAGCGACACCCGAGCCAACGATCAAGAATTAGCTCGGGCTTTAGTTAATACCTGGAAGATCATAAACTGGTAAGATGTGGGCTTGAAGATGGATGGATGAAAGTTTCAGTGCCTTGCGAGGAACTTCCTTGCATAACGGGCTCCCGACGCGGAAGATTCTCTGAATAAGAGAAGTCAAGCCTTCCATCCTCCGTGTGCCGGAAATCAGCAATGGCTAAGACAAGCCAGTTGCAATGTTATGAAGTTGCGATACCCAAGCCGGAACATCAGTCACTCACTTTTAAAAATCCACGTAATGCCTTGGGTTCGCTGACGACATCGACATAATAGGAAGATCAAAGCGAAGACTGGCACTTTCTTTACCTGAAGTCAATAGAAAACAATATGAGACTGTTCAGAGTAGTCACTGAATAAGTCTATCTGGGCAGTAATTTAAACACGCAAAATAATATCACCGCGTCAATCAAACTCAAAAAAAAGCTCTTGCTAAACCTTTTTTCCTTTGTTTCCTTCCTTCTAAACCCTCTTACCTCGTCCAAGTTAGTTCTAGAACTAAAGCTTTCTCTGAATTTGGTCGGAAGACTGAACACAGTGAATTTTGTCTGGGTACTAGGTCACACTGGCATCCAGGGAAATGAGATTTTAGATGAGCTTGCTAGGCAAGGTTCAGAAGAAGTTTTCTCACGACCCGAACCTGTGTTGGGTCTGCCTGCATCTTTAGTCATGTCTTCTATTGATTCTTGGGTTTCTCGTGAACACAAGATTCGGTGGCGCGATTACGGTGGATGTAGACAGACCAAACTACTGCGCCCAGACATTTGCAAAAGGTCAGCATCTTTTCTTCTATCTCTGAGGAGAATCGACTGTAGGCTGCTTGTAGGCGTTCTTTCGGGCCACCAAGCTTTTGCTAAACACTTAAATGTGTTGGGCTTAAGCGACACCACTACCTGTCCTGCTTGCGGTGAGGAGGATGACACAGCAGAACACTTTCTCTGCAGTTGTCCGGCCTATGCTCGCATCAGGTGGCGGATCTTCGGGGCTGACGTGGTGAGTGCCGAACATCTGAGCTCTTTATCACTGAAGCTCCTTCTCGTTTTTTCTTCGAAAGACGGGAAAACTAAGTACATTAATGTAAGGTGTCTGAATGGTAGTACAATGGACCTGTGGTTGTGTCTGAGCGTTCCATCGGATAGCAGCAACCTCCGACAAAAAAAAAAAAAAAAAGCAATTGTGATATAAATCCCTATCGAGAAGAGCCAAAAAGACGCTGTACATATCGTTATTCTTCCCGGACCTGCAGGGGCCGCTTTAGGTACTTACGCAGTATGATGAAAGCTCCCTTGCTCTATTCGACAGAAAAGTTTTATATGTAATGTATCAGCTATGGTCCTGTTTCGTGACAGTCGATCAAACCGCCACCTTGCAACCTCAAAAACCGAGTGGAATACTGGATCAGAATGAAAGCCAATAATATGTTGGAAATCTCTAACCACTTGTGAGATATCACGAGAACTATGACCAGAATATAATACAAACCGAACCAAAAAGCTTATACAGTACGAAAGAAAATCGCTGTCAAGCTGGTTGGTGCTTAAACTGTTCAAAATTTTCTAAGAAACCACATGATGAAAGTAAATCTCAAAAATTACTCACTCTGTACTGTTTTCTGGAGATATCAGGATGGCTTGATAGAATTGGAGTAGCCACGAGTGGAGAGGAGGAACCAAAAAGAATGTCAGCCCATCTAACCTAACCTGACCTAAGTTTTATGTAAACGAAAGAACTTGTTGCGAAGGAAATACAACCACGAGCTTAATGTGCAGTATAGCGCAATAAGAATAGTGAAACCAAATTATTGTACAACGATTAAGATAGCGACATTTCACAACGAAGGAGAAAAGCAATGTAGACTTCGTCTTTGATGGGTCGACTAGGTAGAACATCTTCGTCTGCTTGGTGTACAAAATTGGAGACGACAGGTAGGAGATCGAGCCGACTGGAGGAGCAAATTACGTAGCGGCCAATTTGATGAAATTTTAGAATTCTACATCAGAAGATCGTAAGGTCGTAAGGCGATAACATAGAGAAAGAAGGAAATTGCCTCCATAAGCACTTCAATTTTAATTTTATACTACAAAGTTTGTTGTTCTGTTCAGAATGTCCAAGCCAGGAGTTTGATACGGAAAACGAAGTTTGTATTTTATTGCAGACGTAGAAAATGTGCAAACTAGCCGGGAAAATTGTTAAACTAGGGAGAACAGAATTAGAAACCACAAAAAGTACATCAAAAACCATACCCGCAAAATAAAACTTAAGTGAAGTTTAGCATGGACAGTAAGTGAAAATGTTGCGGTGTAGCATCAATTCTTTGGGTTTCGCGAGTGGTTCATGTTAGTAATACGAATTAGTGCAGCTTTCGGCATCTACCACAAACTTACTGATGGGCAACCAAATTTGAAAAACCAACCAGTTTTAGCAGACTACTCATTGCGAAATGAATGCGCATATATTTTAGGTTTTTTTTTAATCAGGAGAAACTTCAAAACGCACACAAATGTGCGTTCTCAATTAAAATTGACTGCATTTATCCATTTATGTTTATTTCTTCTAAGATTACCACCACAAAACAAGTTAATTTTGTATGTGATTTTTGAGGTTATGTACTTAACGCACACTAATGTGCGCTAACAAATCAGGCTATGCCATTTATATTTATTTTTAATTTAAACTCATATTTTTTTCTGAATCCGATTGGTGAGGGTACTTATGTGCGTCACCAAATTTTTTAATAGTTAAGTGATAAATATGCAGTTCAGCAATAGATTTTGAGTCTTACGCTGTGCAGTGCGCCAAGAGCACGTAATTCTCCATGACAGCGACCTACAGGTACAAAAGGAAAGAAAAGGCAAAGTGCCTAAGGTAGTAAAAAGTGTCTCAATAGCACATTAGGCCACATGAGGAAACTTAAGAGCGCGATAAAGTAACAAATGAGCGAAAATAATGTTATTTGTTAACAACTTGCAGTTTTTTGTTTAAGATATTTTAGCGCACATCTTAGTGCGCTCGTCAGATTTGACTATTAATCAGCTATTTGCCGCCTTACATCAAAGTAAAACTAAATGCAAGCAGCCTTTAAAATCAAATGAATGTATCTAAGCTAAACCTTTGACGGATGACCGACCAAACCATGACCTAAAATGTGCCCATAAACCTTAACTACAATATTTTATGGAAATCATAACTAGTGATAAATTCTTTGTAAACATACAACCATTACAAGATTAACAAAAGAAGAATATTTTCTTTGGATAAATTGAATCGTAAAAAAAGACTGACCACCCATTTAAAACCAAAAGCACTTGATAATGATTTAATTTACGGTTTCAAACCAAAAAAAAAAAAAAAAACATCTATTTTTTTCCAATTTAACATTTTACCGGTCAAATTAGCATTATTAACTACCGTGGCGTTTCTTTCTTATAACCCACGGCCTATCATAATTTTTCGTCTTATTTACATTTCTGACCGAGTCTTGCAATAACAAAAAGCGCGTCCCTTCTGACGGCAGAACATAACAAGCATGCCCATGAGAAATTTCCCATGCAAGAAATAAATACAAACTGCAATGCTCCATCGATAGTGGGTAACCCTCTCCAAGAGAGATTAGTCCCATTTGAAAGGCATACACATTTTTTTTATTCCCTTCTTTGGAAGGTAGGTATCTGTTTTTATATCTTTCTTGTAGCTTCTATCGTCTGCTTGAGCGTGCGTGTAATTTGGTTAATGTAACACACGAGTGTTTCACAATCGTCTTAGTTTTCATATGAAGGCAACGTGGCCTGGTATAATTGTATAAAGTCGAAGAAAGCTCATTTCTAGAACCCCCCATAAATTTGTTGATGGAGTTGAGCAACTAAAAAGTCGTTTCTTAGCAATCTACTCAGTCAGAGAGGAGAGAAGAGTTGAAAAGAGGTGTGAATATTCTTATGTCGTAAAATTGCGAAACCTTAAAAAGGATCCGACTTCAGGAGGCGGATGAGGTTCGAATTACTTGCGCGCCGCAGGAAGAGTGGTTTCGGGTGGTTGCGAACATTATTTTTACTTTATTATCCATTTTTATTCGCTTGGAGTTGTATACGAGTGATACGGGATTAGGGAACAATGTGGATTTAATGAGACAGTCTTGTTTTTTTTTCGGACTTAATTTAACGACAGAGATTATGGAGAATTAATTTAAAATGTCCGACGCAAGTCTACAAATCATGTTAACCGCTTGAAAATACACTACAAGTGTAGAACAAGAGAGATTTGATTTATGGAGCGCGCGCTTTTAAGACACGGCAGATTCTTTTTTAAAATAAAAATAAAAAAAAAACTTTTTATAGACCGGGGGAGGGAAAGAGTTATGATTCTGTCAACATTGTCCTTTTGACTGGTTATTCGAATAACTAATTGGATGGGTTCCCAGAAGGCGGTGTCAATATATCTCTTGGATTTGGTGTGCGAGTTCTCTATTATATTTGGAAATGTGTACGAAGGTTTTTTATTTTTTTCATTAGAAGAAATCTACAGGGTCGCTTTTTCTAAGTGTGGTCCAAGAAGCGCTCATAGGACTTCAAACTAAACCATCTGAAATGTTAAGTCCAATAGAAGAAACTCTGACCCTTTGTCTATGTTTCATATCTCTAAATGCTCAATGTAATTTTCCGTTCCTTGTCTCTTTCCGAAACTCGTTTAAATTCATTCTGGCAATTGGTTGCAGGATCGGATTCGGGTACGGTTGCAGGTCGTCGCAGAATCTTCAAGTATCAGTGTAAGAATAGGCTGACAGGATAGTCGAGATCTATACCTTTTAAATTTTACTAAAAAAATGGCTAAAAAATGTGCAGATCTTTTTAATGGCCAAAATAAACATGGTTAAATGCCAAAACGCACACTCATGTACGCATGACATACAGAATAGTTTCTGACAGGAGCATATGATTTCTAAATACAGTTTTGTGCATTTTGAGAAAAAAAGCAACTCAGCTCTTTTCATGCTGAATATACGAAATGTCGGGAAAGAAGTGGCGTCGCAGTCGGTCATTTAGTTGTACGTCCGAATATAGGCTTATAGATGAATTTCTGGTGCATTTCTGGCAAAGTTTGACTAAGACGCTCAAAGAATTTCACCAGTTTTGAGTCACAGTCAGCATTGTACCCAAGTCAACAAAGAGTGTCATTAACGCACATAGCGAGAATGGAAAGTCTTTCGGGTTCAACGATACAAGCAAATGTCAATTACTGAAGGCAGCATTGTCTTCTGGAAGAATCCAAACTACTCCAGTAAGCTATCAAGGTCGAAATTTAACGAGCTTAAAATACGTTATCGTTAATCTAAAGAAACGAAGATGAGGGTCGTTGGCCAGAATACGAATATGAGAAGCGCTGAGAGTAGGTACTATCATCAGCAAAGGAATGAAAAGAATTGGAAGTAGCATTCGGGAAAACTAGCAATTATTTGATGAGTTGCAGACTTGAAACATTCCAAAGCAACTTGAATTGAAAAGTCCAAGGGCTAGTTTCTAATCCACTGAAGAAGATGCCAAACTCTGTTAAATGCCTATGAAATACCAAGCGCAATGAACTACCTTTTGGTTATAAATATCGTCAAGTCAACAGTGAACTTGTTGCTGTGAAAACCGTTCAGCAGGTCATTAAGAAGTTTTCAGATTATAAGTTTGTATTTTTTGTAAGCTGGACATTATGCAGCATTTCCATGATCTTGGAAAGAAAGGAGATATTAAATTGGTCAAAAGAAGGAAAAAAGGAGCTGTTATCCTAAAGTAATGCGCTTATTATTTTAGCCATAAGGTCCAGCTCCTAGAATAACAACAAGATGTATGAATTTTGGTTCCAGCGACTTTGAGCCATCATTTATAACAGATCAAGCGACAGATATAGGTGAGTTATTTGATCTTTACATGCATGATCAGCTGTTCCTTTTGAACTTTACCTATCTGTTAATAAGCAAATTAAATCGAAATCCGCTGGGTCAAGGAAGAAAACATATAAAATGTACAATGTTAACTGATAACCTTTAAAAAGTTCAAGTGGGGAAAAAAATGGCCAAAGCAAAAGTTGGCAATCCGAAGAGAACGAAAACGTGACAGTATCTCACTGTCTGATTTGAATGGAAACATTCTGCGATAGTTAAAGGGGTGCGTACTGGATACAGTGTCAAATTTGCTAAAATTGGGCAAAGTAATCACCTGCACCGTGACCTATTTATTTAATCATCGTTCTGTCCATTTATCTCCTTTTAAATATAATTTCCTATGATGTCCATGCGCCAACTTACTTCATACTCTGCCCAAGCTTGTAGGCTCTGACAACAACGAAACGCCTCATAAAAAATATGTCACCCTGCCCCAGGCAATGCACGCCACGTCAATCAATACCAAAGAGACCCCTCCTTCTAATTTCAGATACACAAAGCTCCTAATATCTTATCAATAAATCCGCCGATCAATATCATCAGTTTTAATCGACAAGCTAGCCCCAAAAATTCCACAATCGATTAGATAAACTTTTTCACCTAAAAAAAAAAAACCAATACCAGTTAACCGCATAAAACCATAATAGATAGATACTTGTACACTGATCGCAGTGTAGTATATCGCCTAAAGGGCAAGTTCAAAGAAAGCATAAAACTCAAGAGACACAACCAAAGCCTTTATTACACAGCGAAAGTCAACACTTGGCTAAACTGGGTCTAATCTAGATAAAAAATAAAAATATAAAATGCATTTTGTTTTCCTCCTCCCATTTGCTTTCATTGATTTTTCCTGTTTACTCTGTGATAAGTATAAAAACCCATTTATTAGGTTATTCAGAGATATTAAATATCTCAATGACGATGACTAACCGCCAACCGAACCATAATCAACCCCACTAACACTGAAATGCAATAAAATGGAAAAATATATATGTATCTCTAGACGTGCTGAACACAATGGAAATATACTCTTTAAAGTGAGCGAAGGAAACTTGTACGTTCGTTGCACCTCGAAATAAATAAACATAAACAACAACAACAATATATATGTAAAAAAAAAAGAGAAAACAGCAAAGAATTGTAGTAGCGTCAGGAATAGCCTAGCTATATAGAGCCAAGTCAATCTCATCTTGCTGTGTCTGCAAGAGGTGCACTATTGAAACTTGCCCTGTCACTGAGAGCAACACAAAACGCCAGAGAATGGCAGTATCCAACAGTACCTATCCAGCAGATACTTTGCGAATATAAATAATACAAATTTTTATTTACTGAAGTACGAAGTACTTTTTGTGCTTTTCGTTTGTTATTTTTCTGTTATCCGTTGTGTTCGAGGATTTTTCCTTTATTGCAACTTTCGTTTTTTTTTTTTGTATGTTTTTAATTGGCAAACGAGTTCTAGCTTCTTCTAGGGATACGGGGAAACTGTGTTGGCGGATGTTATTAAAGGAATTGGAGTTTCTAGAGGAGTTTGTTGTGATTGAAACTAGGGAATAAATCTGTTGCGCTCAAATTGAAGGCAATGGATAGCTATGAAGTCGTTGAACCTAATTTAGTTAGGGAAAATGTGATTGAGATTTAAAACAATGGTTCCTGCATGCTGCTCATGATTTTGTATAATAAATAAAAGTGAACAACTTTATTCCAATTAAATGGAGCCAATTCGCAGACTTGAATAAGGACCATCAAAATAACTCCCTAAATATTTTGAAATTTGATATATAGTTGAAATAAGTCAATAGCTTATCTGGCGCTCAACGTGAGGTCTGACGAATAATCTGACTTGTGTCAATTCAATCGCATCGCCTTTGATGAAATGGAGCACCAAATTCAGCATTCCATCGTAGCTTGTTATGTCATATGGTTTGGCACGCTGATTGTTTGAAAGATCTCAGAGTTTATTTTTACGCCAAACTTAACATCACAGGGCATGTGAACTTTATTATTAATAAATCAAACTTAATGCTGGGCTTCATTAAGAGGTGGTATATTTTACGATCCCTACATTACTCAGTCTTTGTACAATTGATTCGTCCGTTCGCCTCAACCAGAACGAAATTATGAGCCTGTGTTGCACTTTTTGTGCGGGGAAATTTCTGCATGTGACAGCTACTTGTAAGGAGTTCTCCACAACACAGATCTGATAGTTTTACTTTAGGAAGCTAGAAGTATTGTAAAAAATGTAGGCTAAATATAGCGAAAGCCCAACGAGAGGTCATACGCAAATCAGGCCACGGGCATAACAGAGATCTTATTTATTTGTTTGCAGTTTACGAAAGATAAAAATATATATACAAAGTGGCGCAAAATTAATCAGATGTAAAGATTTTTGCAAACGGCGTTGTACGTCAGTCATAATTACGTACGCGGGAGTAGTAATTCGAGCGTATTTGTTTGAGGACGCAATCGGCAATGCGGTCACTGTTACTAGCGAACGCTGATAAACGATGCCATAATGGACATTGTGAAGAAAGCGTTTCCTCGTCACGTCCTCTCCCGTTTTGGCATTGGCATGGCCTGTAAGATCGCTCGATTTTACCATCCCAGACTTCTTTTTTTGGGTCTAATTGAAGTCGCTTGCCAACAAGCCTCATACAATCGCAGCCCTTAAGGATAATATTCGACAGGAATGCGAATAGTTATTTCCTGCCGAAAATCATGTCAAATGCGATAAAACGGGGAAAAATGCGTATCAACAGTGGCGGCAGCCACTTGACGGATGTAATCTTTTCCACTTAACAGAAAAAATTGTAAAGGTCCAAATAAAGATTTCCATTACCCAAAATATTTTTTTTTTTATTTAGTCAAAAAGTAATTTAAAACCAAAAAAAGATAATTTCTTTACGCCACCTTGTATTAAAAGTCCTCTAGAGACTATTTATCCAAATATAAGCAGATATGAAAGTTAGTATTCACTGCCAATAAGGCCCTTTAAAACCGCAACCCCAAATTTGGACAAAGCACTGATTCTTAAGTTATTTCGTGAAGATCCTTACTCTTTAACTCGGCAGCTTTCCTTTCTACGCGATTTAGTCGACGTGTCTTGGAATTATTTTTTTATATTGTTTTATTAATTTCTACAACATCTCGAGAATATTATCCTAAATTTTCAAGTCATTCCGAATAAAGGTTTCGGAGATACAGCCTTGGGAAGTTGCGCACTCAATTGAATCACGAGGTTTATTTGAGGTTATCCAAACTTTAAACGCGTTTTTCTCGAAACTGTGTTTTCAAAGTCGGTTGTCAAAAGTTCTCGAAAACCACTGAAACGATGTTGATGAAATTTTACACAGGTCTTCGAGATACAATTCACGAGGACTTTAACGAAGGATTTTTTTTCAATCACAATTATTTGAAAAAAAAATGTTGAGAAAATTTTACCAAAATTAGCATTTTTTTTGTAAAAAGGTCTGCCAAAAATCCAATTTTCACTTTTTTTTTTTTACCTTCGTCCAAATTTTAGTTTATGGTCTTAACCGAAACACGATTTTTTTTTTTCACTTCTGATGATCCTGTCACGAGTTCTACTGTGCGGACGCACCGAGGAATGAGTTTCCGTTGAAAATTTCAGAAATTGTTTTTCAAATATATATCTTTAAGACTTTGTAGAAAAAAAAATTTTTGAAAATATAACTTTTTTTCCCTGAATAAATCCATGTAACCCCTTTACCAACTTACTGGCGATAGACGATGTACTTCTGAGAGTATATGCGTGAAATGGGGACCGTTCAAAAATTATAGTCGCCAAATGACGACGTCTTACCATCAAAAGGCTGCTTTTTGATACAAAAGTTGTTGAACGTCGAGATAAAAAATAATTAAATAAATATTAGGCGTAAACGGCCCAAACCCGACTTAGCTTCTCCAATCACCGTGTGTACAGACTTTTTAGTTGTTATTTTTTTGTTTTTTTTTGGCATTCGTCCTTCCTTCGAACACAGGACTAATAAAAATGGTAACACTGACATTCAGATTGCAAACCGACTTCTTGGAATCCATCGAATCTGTTCCTCACCAGTCCTAGGATTGACCTACATTTACTGAGAAAACAATAGACTGCATTTGGTTATGAAACGAACTGACCTAATTTAGAATAACGCGTGCTGAAGCTTAAGGTACGAAGAAGTCCGAAAAAATTCATCTGCTTTCCTTGAAATGATGCATCCCCGAATTAAAATTTAAGAACGTTAAGAGTTCTGTGATAATCAAAACGATGGGTATTTTGCGATGCATTCATTTTTGCGCTAAAAAAATCAATTATTTGATTGCCATTAAACCAAATAAGACAGCGCACACATTTGTGCCCAAAAATAGTTTAATATTTTGGCATAACAAATTGGAATCCAGTCGGTTTCGTGTATACGAAGAGATGAAATTTCATACCTACTCCATCAAACATAGTAACCCCCCTGTCAGAACATTCAACTCGAACACGTTCTCCCCCTGCGCCAAAAATTACAACTGAAACATACTTCACGACATTCGGTCTCCAAACGCTCTTCGAGTACGTGCAGCCCCATTCGATCGAAAAGGCTTTTATAGAAACTCATTCAACGCAACAATGACATCGCGGGTGTTATCGATTCACTAAACAACTCCGAAACACGTTCTGCTACGTTCCACATAAACAAAAAAAAAAACATAAAACAGCATCGCTCCCTCACAGTCTCGATAACAATGAAAAACACTTCTAACTGCCTATTCATCGTTCCGATTCTACATTCATCACAATGAGGTGAAAACTTTTCCACATTTCATATGGCACAGAGAGATACACCGAATCTCCATACTCATGCAATCACACAATTGTGTGACACCTCCATCACCACCAGGTATACCGCCGCGCCGCCAACCCAAGCATACTTCCAAACTACGAGGAAAATCCCCCAGCCCATTCCCACACAACAAAAAAAAACACACTCTCCGCTAAACGCCAGAACGGCTAAATGTATCTGTGTGAAGTTTAATGTGCGATGCATTTTTATCTTTTCTCCTCGCGACTGCGGTGCAGAGATACTATTTTCCATATTTTTGTGACTTGTATTCTGGAATAGTCAACGACCGGCAAACCGACAGATCGCATAGAAAAATTAACAAAAAAAAACAAAAAAAAAACAAAACCAAAACAGCAGATACTCCTACAGAATGACAGATGAATCTGGAAATTATTTCATTTGCTCTCCAGCAGCAGAGAATAAGAACTACGACACTATGATGAAGCCAACCGAAAACCAAAGAGACGCACACACTTACCCATGGCAGTGTTAGCGCCCAGGGAACCGACGACGACAACGTGGTGTTGTGATGTGTGCCCGGTTCTTTATATGGCCTGGGCTGCGGATGATGATGATGATGATGATGATGACGATTTTGTAGTTTGTTCACCATGGGGGGGTTCAATGACATCTTACCGAGTGCAGAGACACATCCACACATAGCAAAAGAGGCAGAGATGTCATTTTTACTGCTCGAGCTCGTCGGGAGTCTATCTCCAAGTTTGTCCAACACTCAAGACAAAGTTTTCACAACAAGGCAATTGGCACAGAATGGATGTCTGTCTGTTTATCTGGTTTGTCTATCTGCCTTTTGGATGTGTGTTTCTGATGTATGTGCGTTTTGAACAGAAATATGGAGATATAACAGGGAATCAGGAAAAATAGATAAAGATCTCTATCGCATGCTGCCATTCGTGATGATGATGATGATGAAGCATTTGCTGCCGCTGCTACTGCTGCTTCAGCTGTGCGAGCTTAGTGCACATCAGTGATCACCCAAGTAGGCCTTGTTCATAATTTTATGATAGTTTTACATGCTGTCGCAAAAAAAAAAAAAACAAAAAAACTAAAACCAAAACAATAACGAAGGAAGATGGTTGTCTTCCGGTCTTCAGCAAATGAGGAACGTATTAAGTCAGTGCCAGTGGCGTAAGGCGAACAGATAGACAAATGTACTTTATTCTGACAGCTTTTGCGTTAAGTGTTGGGGATACATTTAGTAGGGGATGGGATGTATTTAACGCGGTAAGGGAAATGCAGAAAATGATGAAAGTTGTTAGAGCATTTTGTATAGTTGCTGACTTTGTGGGAGGGGGAACGATTTTAAAAGTTAAATGAGTTCTTTGAGGGGAGACATAATTTCACCATAAATTTACGATATAAGCAGAAAAGTTTTTGAAATACGACGTTGTGGTCCTGAATGTAGGTAAAAATATGGAGAATTGCGAAGGAAACGAGTAAGCGCACACTTATGTGCGCAAGGAAACTTACCACAGTTAATGGTATTTTTTTTAAGAATATTGTGCAGAAGCTGATCGTGAGCCTAAACGTAAAGGGTTCAGCATGCGCACATGGTTGTTGAAACAAACATTAGAGTAGGTACAGAGCACTGAAGGAGTAAAGAGAATTACTTAAATATCTTCTTTCTTTCAAATCCCACTGGGCCGCCTGTGGGGATCATCTTGAATTACTCTTTAAGTATATACAAACGCACATTAAGTGTGCGTTAAAGCTGGCGATATGTATTTCCTTGTTAAAGGCATATAAGGATTTGAGTTGGACTGATCTGCAAGTCTCTGGGGTCCTCCTCCTCTTGACAAGTTGTTTTTACCTTTTTGGCAAATTCCCGAAAGTCGTCACGCTTGTTGTCATTCTTGTTTGCTCGTAGAGCTAGCTAGCTCTGTGTGATTTTATCTGGGTTTCGCCGTTGTGGTCTGGTTAAACTCAGCACATCAGTTGCGGCGCTTTTCGCCATCAATGCAACTCATCGTAAGTAATCGATGCTGTCTGAGTATGACTTCGGAGAAGTTGTGAAATATGCGATCAGCAAAGGTCCTTACGACTTATTGCTATTGCAGCTCTTCAACTTCAACGCGTCGTAGAAGTGCAGAGTCCTACTTTGGTTACTCTGCATTCGCTCAAAATGACAAAATAGCTTATAAGGAAAATGTCCTTTCATTCTTTCGGGGATACAATAGCTTAGTGCTCCACCAACGAGTGGGTTTAGCTCTTACCTGCCCCCTAGGACACGCAGTGTGGAAAGCTGTTTTTATACTTTCCTGTAGCGTCTTTGCCGCCACGTGCAGTTCAACGCTATCTGCCCCGCATTCGCAATGAAAAGGCGTCCCAGTTGGTGCGTTGTCCCAGTCCTGTCTGAACTTAGTTGAAAGATAACAAGCCAATGATCAAATGCGGACTACTCTCTTGAGACTCTCCAGCACGAAACCATACCAAAACTCTAGTAGAATGCATATGAGGTCCATTTTGGAGGGTCGAAAGTGATTGCTTAAGTCTGCCGCACCAAAATAGACGCTTCTTTTGTTCCTTCTCGAGCCCTGCTCATAGCACCGTACTTATTGGAGGGCGATTATGTTTGCCTTATATAAGTCTATGGCCTTCTAAAGTGTTTAGTTGCATGCGAACATTCCACGGTCAGATCGGAATGTCGCCGTATGACTGGTAATTTCGGGCCTCTTTTTCATTTACTCTTTTCTTCTCTGACCGCTAATCAGACTGTAGAGCTCTAATTTTTATAATCAGTAGAGATTTGGTTCAATCTTGACACTCTGTTTGGAGGAGTTAATTTAAGTCAGCGAACGTACTTCCCTTATCACGCACTTAAATTGATGCGACGTTATCCCGCCACTGCGAAATACGATGCCTTACTTTACAGTATACCCTAACGACTTAGGGAAATTATTTTCAAGTCGTTGACTTTCGTGACAAAATTATTTGACATGAAAAGTTACAACACCTAATTTTAGAGAAATCAAAATAAATTTCGGAAAGTTAAAGACGCAACATTCTTCGAATCTTTTGGCGCTGTAAGGTTTTAGACCGAACCTCCACAGTTCATAATAGTTTGCAACTTGTTAACTAGACGAATATTTAGTACAAATAAGAACGTCAACCATAAATGTATGCCTCACATCCCCCCTTTGAAAAACCCTTCAAATTAAAACCCTAACCACGTCACATAAAAACTTCCATAGCCCTCACCAAAAATAGAACGAACGCAATAAATATTGTTTTTATTGATATCTCCATCTGCGTATCGCTTCAATTAGCGTTTACCCAATAGTAATGCTCCCACTATGGATCTCAATTGAAATATGTACTCCTAATTGAGCTCTGAATTCAGCATTGAGCTCTTGCTTCACACTCTTAAAGCGAAAACAACAATCATTTGGAATGAATTTCATTCACCATTTTTCTTCACTCGTACAAAATTTCATATTCAAAGACTCGGATATCTTCTATGTGATGACGCCAAACAATATAAGCAATTAAAATTCGTGTCATTGCATCTATTTACGATGTCACCCCAAATGAAAGATAAAAACGAAAAAAAAAAATTAGACTAAAAAATTAATAAACTCTCATGTGAGTTTGTTCTCCATCCAGCACGAAGATGGGAATGGAATCTCTATGTATTTTTTTTTTTGAGCGAACAACAAAATTGTGTAGAAGAATTTCACATTCAAACGGTGTCGTAGTTGTGTTCGCATTTGAATGCATATCTAACATTTTAATTGCTGCACTCCATCTATGGTTTAATGCTTCGTCAAGATACAAATTGAATAGAAGACGAAACAGAAGTAGATGTGTAGGTACTGCAGTAACTCTCATATAGAGGATTGTTGCTTTGAGCACACATGGGATGGTCCTTAACGGTACACAAACAGTGTAGATTCTTTGTACCGTGTGTGAGACTGGGAAATAGTAAGGATTCGTGTTTTAAAATTTAGCTAAGGGAATGGCGCTGGTTTGTTTGACGAAAGTTTTAAATTAATTTTTGTTAATGAAAAATGTATTTTGTTGTTTTTTTTTAGTTTTTTAGCAACGCAGTGTCTAAATGGAAAAGTTTAGTCCTTATTTACCCCGAGTTTGACAACGCGTAAATCTGTAAGTTATTTTTAAAAAAAGTTAATATTTAATGTTAAATTATAACAATAAGTGAGGACGTTCATATGATTTATTTGGATCGTGCACATTATCATCGTCGTTTTACCGATATAAATTTATATTATTGATTTTCTTGCGTCCACAGTGTATTTAGAAGGTTGGCAAACATCGAAAAATTATAAACTTAGGCAGGAAAGCTCGATACATGATCATACGCAGCGGAACTGATATGTAACGGGTGATCCAAGTAGAGATACTTTTTTCAATAGCCTTTTTTGACAGATCACGTGTGAGTCGTGTCATGCTGCCATGTTATTTTTGTTTAGTATTGTTTGGCATTTCATAATGGAAAGACTTACGCGTGAACAACGTTTACAAATTGTTCAACTTTATTATAAAAATTCACGTTCTGTGAATGAATGAATGAATGTGTTTCGTGCACTTCGCTCAACTTATGGTCAACATAATCGGCCTACTGAGCGTACTATTCACAACACCATCACCCATTTTGAGACCCAGCATTCATTATTGGATAATATTCGACCGAATATAGCGGCCGTAGCTATATTCGGTCGAAGACCGTAGAGAGTCAATTCGGCGCCGTTCGCAGCAACTCGGACTGACGTATGGAACGACTTGGCGCATTTTACGTCAAGATCTTAAATTGAAAGCGTACAAAATACAGCTTGTGCAACAACTGAAGCCGCTCGACCTTCCCAAGCGACATCGCTTCGCTCTATGGGCTCTTGAAAAGTTCCAAGAAGATCCGACGTTTTCGAGGCAAATTTTGTTTAGCGATGAGGCCCATTTCTGGCTCAATGGGTATGTAAACAAACAAAATTGCCGCATTTGGGACGAAGAGCAACCTGAAGAGATTGAAGAACTGCCACTTCATCCAGAAAAAACAACGGTTTGGTGTGGTTTGTGGGCCGGTGGAATCATCGGTCCATATTTCTTTAAAAATTATGCCGGTGCGAAAGTAACCATTATAACCGACTATTTGATGCCTGAAATTGAAGCTCGTGATCTCGGCGACATTTGGTTTCAGCAAGACGGCGCCACTTCCCACACATCGCATCAATCAATGGACTTATGGAGAGAACATTTCGGTGAGCACATCATTTCACGTTTTGGGCCGGTCGATTGGCCACCAAGATCGTGTGATATCACACCGTTAGACTTTTTCCTGTGGAGATATGTAAAGTCAAAAGCTTATGCCGACAAACCCACTTCAATTCAGGCCTTGGAGGAAAACATCACGCGTGTCATTCGCCAGTTACCAGTCGAAATGCTCGAACGAGTGTTCGAAAATTGGACTCAACGGATGGACCATCTGCGACGTAGTAACGGCCAACATTTGATAGACATAATCTTCAAAAAATAGATGCCAAAGAATGTTCTTTCAAATGATAATAAACATTCTCCATTGAATTTGAATTTTCTGTTTTTTTCTTTAAAAAAGTAGGGAACCTCGAAATGGATCACCCTTTAGAACAAATAGCCGTTGATAAAAGCTTTGGTAAGTCTTCTCTATAAATGAGGACAAGACTAAATACATGCCATCAACAAACAAGCATTTGTCTAGGACAAAAAAACCCTTCTGATAGCAAAGAGTAAGTTAAGGAGTTCATCTACCTCGGTGTAAACATCGAAAATGTTAAAAGGGGTCAAATATTGACATACACGTAGTACGCCATACGTTTTCGGGGTGTGAGAGTGCAAAGCTGCCCAAGTACAGTCGGGAAGAAATGTATGCAACATACTTAGAGCATATATCGTCATTCACGATTGATTCGCTGTTAATCATAGATCCCAGATATTTTAACTTTTCGCACATGGGAGATGATTGTCCATTCAAATAACGGTCTAAGGTAGGTCGGAGTGTGTCAGAGAAACTCTGTCTTCTTTGGGCTAATACTAACTCCTCCAAAACTTCAAGCGCTCAGTATTTTAATTTTAGCTTATAATAGGTCCACAGTCAGCAAAAAAAAGTAGCTGATGTATTTTAGGGTCTGTCATATTTCCTTCAATCAGATATTCGAAGACAGCAATAGACTTAGAGGCTTTGAATGGTGCACACCGACTTTGATCGGGAACTCGTCGACGACTCTAGAGAGGCATCTTCCTCTTGCCTTCGCACCCGCACTGGTCATCAGCTAACCCTATAATTTTCTGCAATCAGCCGTCTTATACCCGTTCAATGATCTTCATAGTTCATGAGTTCGATAACACGTAAGTTATGGACAGTGGGGGTCAAAGTAAAAATTATAAATGCAGAATTCAAATGCATTTTTCTCAAAACATTTACCATACACAAATTTTATTTGTCAAAAATATTTATAGAAAATTTATCAGAAAATTGATTCTTTAAAAGAATTAGTGGAAAAAGTGGACTTATAAAATCACACTTTTTTCTTAGTTCAATAAGGTCTGCAAAATGTGTTATGTGTGTTTTTTAGCTATATCGAATATTTCAGAGGTTATATCGTTTAGAATTATTATACCTCAAAGTCGGACTCGATATAAATTAAGTTGGGGTGATGTTAGAATCCACTACTTAAGCACTTTTTTCCATCTAATACCCTATTCACACCGCACTGAAATCTGAAGTTTGCACAAAAAAGTTTCGAAATCTCGTTAAAAGCATTCACACCTAACACTACCTGGCTTTTGTTTGACGTTTTAGTCAGCCATTGAAAAATACAATCGAATAAACTAAAATTGCGTTCAAGTTGCAAGTGCACTGCAAGTCCACTATAAGCTAACAATACCTATATCCTCATATAATTCGCGTGATCATCGTTCAAGAAATCTGTAAACTGACTCTTAGGTAACTTGAAGTTGACTTGTAACACAGTTGAATATCTGTCAACCGCTTGCCAACTGCTTTGAGGAACTTGTAGAAAGGTGTGTTAAAAGGTGCGTTTGCTTCGACAACCTCACCATTGAAACCAGATTCTAAAGAGGTTTCATCGAAACCTCGTACAACAACGGGGTTTGGAAATCTGAAAAATGTATGGGAAACCTCTTGATTTTGATGGAGGTTTCAGGAGTTTTTGAGAAACCTCAGCTCTCAATACGGTGTTGAAAATTTATCAACCGTAGTATTCTTTTGTAACTGCAAAGCCCTGTGCCCATGTTCTATAACTTTCTCGCATCGATAAAATCCGAAGTGTACGTCTGGGTTGTACGAAAGCTTCGCGTGGTTCTTAAACTGGGTCAATGTTTCAGAAAAGTCACACATTACACATCTCCAAAATACAATATCTGACCAATACCGTAGATGCCGATATCTGGGTTGCGTTACATTTAAACATTGATGCGGCTTAAGAACCAGATAAAAGTTTCATAGAACCAACGCCTTATATCTTGTCGATGCGAGAAGTTCTCGGCAGAGTTACAGAACGCAGGCCCTGATTGTATATTTATGCACTGAAAGAAGAGTTGCTTCTATTATATTGCCCACCAATGTTATATAATCTTAGTTTTATCGACTCAGGTCTAAATATTCCGGGATCAGACAAATTCAGCAATATGAGCACTTGATTGGCCTCAGTGACGAAGTGATACGAAACCTGGAGGCCTGCGGATATTTTTTGAGATAGAATCGGGGAACACTATAGTCGGCATTCAGCAAAGTGGGGGGTTATGACCCATAAAATTCTAATCATAACCTCGTCGATAAATGGGACGCTAATGGAAAACAGCGCGTGCACTTACAGGCCGCCAGACATCGACCATCACCACCACTATTAACTTTAAGACAAAGGGTGATCCATTTCGAGGTTCCCTACTTTTTTAAAGAAAAAAACACAGAAAATTCAAATTTAATGGAGAATGTTTATTATCATTTGAGAGAACATTCTTTGTCTATCAAATGTTGGCCGTTGCTACGTCGCAGATGGTCCATCCATTGAGTCCAATTTTCGATCACTCGTTCGAGCATTTCGACTGGTAACTGGCAATTGACACGCGTGATGTTTTCCTCCAAGGCCTTAATCGAAGCGGGTTTGTCGGCATAAGCTTTTGACTTTACATATCCCCACAGGAAAAAGTCTAACGGTGTGATATCACACGATCTTGGTGGCCAATCGACCGGCCCAAAACGTGAAATTATGTGCTCACCGAAATGTTCTCTCAATAAGTCCATTGATTGATGCGATGTGTGGGAAGTGGCGTCGTCTTGCTGAAACCAAATGTCGCCGAGATCACGAGCTTCAATTTCAGGCATCAAATAGTCGGTTATCATGGTTACGTTCGCACCGGCATAATTTTTAAAGAAATATGGACCGATGATTCCACCGGCCCACAAACCACACCAAACCGTTGTTTTTTCTCGATGAAGTGGCAGTTCTTCAATCTCTTCAGGTTGCTCTTCGTCCCAAATGCGGCAATTTTGTTTGTTTACATACCCATTGAGCCAGAAATGGGCCTCATCGCTAAACAAAATTTGCCTCGAAAACGTCGGATCTTCTTGGAACTTTTCAAGAGCCCATAGAGCGAAGCGATGTCGCTTGGGAAGGTCGAGCGGCTTCAGTTGTTGCGCAAGCTGTATTTTGTACGCTTTCAATTTAAGATCTTGACGTAAAATGCGCCAAGTCGTTCCACACGTCAGTCCGAGTTGCTGCGAACGGCGCCGAATCGACTCTCTACGGCCGCTATATTTTCTTCACAGCGTGCTGGACGTGGTCTATTCGGTCGAATATTATCCAATAATGAATGCTGGGTCTCAAAATGGGTGATGGTGTTGCGAATAGTATGCTCAGTAGGCCAATTATGTTGACCATAAGTTGAGCGAAGTGCACGAAACACATTCCTCACAGAACGTGAATTTTCATAATAAAGTTGAACAATTTGTAAACGTTGTTCACGCGTAAGTCTTTCCATTATGAAATGCCAAACAATACTAAACAAAAATAACATGACAGCATGACAGGACTCACACGTGATCTGTCAAAAAAGGCTATTGAAAAAAGTATCTCTACTTGGATCACCCGTTAAAACTTAATTAAGAGTCCGCCATCTAACGTTTTTTTTTTCAACTAGTGCTTATTTCGCGAATGGTAACACTTAGCTCATGTCTGCTTTGACTGATAATTTGTTTTATCCTTCCGCTGAACGAATATGGTTGTGTATACGCTCGAACAACGCTGGGAAATATTGCGACATTACTTTGAAAATCATGGTAATGTTGCAGAATGTGTGCGAAAATTGCGTACGGATTTTGGAAGAAGAGAAGAACCGTCAGCTCCATATGTTCGTTATCTTGTGAAAAAAGTGAAAGAAACTGGCATCCTCATCGATAAACCAAAGCGTGAAAAGCCAAAAAAACAGTGCGTACACCCGAGAAAATTGCTGCTGTGGCAGAAAGTGTGCGTGAAGCGCCATCAACATCAATTCACCGTCGTTCTCAACAATTTAACATTTCGGAGACATCATTGAGACGAATTTTGCATAAAGACCTTGGTATGACGCCATACAAAGTCCAATTGGTTCAGGAGTTGAAGCCAACTGACCATCCAATGCGTTTTCGCTTCGGTAAGTGGGCCTGCGATCGACTTAGAGAAGATGCCGATTTTCCCCAAAAAATCATCTTTTCAGATGAAGCTCATTTTGATCTTGGCGGGTATGTAAACAACCAAAATTGTCGCATTTGGGGCACAGAAAACCCGCACGCATACATTGAAAAGCTGATATACCCAAAACGAGTCACTGTTTGAGCGGATTTTGGTCCAGAGGCATAATTGGGCCATTTATCTTCGAAAATGAGCAAGGAGTAGCCGTTACAGTCAATGGCGATCGTTATCGGGACATGTTGAATGAATTTTTGCTCACAAAAATTGAAGCGGAGGATATTGAAAACATTTGGTTTCAACAGGACGACGCCACGTGCCACACAGCCGAAGCTACACTCGATGTTTTGCGCCCTGTTTTTGAAGATCGCATTATCAGAGGCAGAGCCGATGTCGTTTGGCCACCGCGGAGCTGCGATTTGACACCGTTGGACTATTATTTGTGGGGTGCCGTAAAAGATTAGTGTTACGCCGACATGCCAGAGACAATTGACGCTTTAAAGGACAATATTCGTGAAGCCATTGGTGAAATACAGCTGCACACAATCGATAATGTGCTTAAAAATTGGACCGATCGTCTAGGATACTGCATGGCCAGCCGAGGCAGCCATTTGAATGAAATTATTTTCCATTATTAACCGGAAGGATTGTACTTTTAAATAAAAAAAGAAATTTGAGAAAATATTCAGTAGTTGTTTTTTATAGCATTTTAAAAAAGATATTTGGCGGACCCTGTATATTGAAAAAAAGATTACATACACCAAATATTCGCACATTTGCAAAGCGCACACTTTTGTGCGCTACGAAGGTAACATAAGAAAACTCCTGTTCAAGTTTTAATTCTTTTGTTGCCGACACTTCTTGGCAGATCTTTAAAAAACGTAGGAACCCAAATGTACCCCAAATTTGTATAGCGCTTCGTAGATAATTCAGTAAAATGTCCGTATATTAAGTACGGTTTCGCAATAATTAATTAATTTGTTTCTATTTTCAACTTTTTATTGAGTTTATTGACAAATTTGCCAAAACGCACTCTAAATTGTCGCATAGTAGACAAGCGCACACTTTTGTGCGCTACGCGAAATGTCTCAAATTGGCAAAGCTTCATCGGTGTGAACAACAAAATCCCGCTTGCTAGGTACATAATTCGTTTTGTTTAGCAAAAGCCTTTAAAGTGAAGCCCAATTTACAATCATTTTCAATCAATCATACGCATTAGCAGGAAAAACACTTGCACCACCTGCTATTACAAAACTTCCGCCACAAATCTTAATTTATATAACGTTTCTCCCAATTTTAAGAGAAAATAAAAAAAAACCCCATCAATTCATTAATTTTACCATAACATTACACATTTGCAACGCTTCAACCGCAGCCTATACTTCTCACACAAATATTTAATTTAAAAATTCCTCCGCAGAGTATCTCTGGGTCTCCCCAAAGTGCATTCAACCTTCATAATATACACCATCCAGCAGCATTCGGTGGCGCCATCATCTACAACCAAATACTTCGTTCGCATTCCATGTCACTGGCCATAAGGTCCATAAATCGATGTCGGAATGTTTAGTACGGATTTCGAAAAAAAAGCTTCAAAGTTGCTTTAAATTTTAACAACAAAATAAATCACCACTTTAAAAAAGAAAAAACAGTTTCCTCTTCATTTACATTTGAGTTAAACGAATCTAATCAATTTGCAGAATAATGGAAGTTTTCCCATAGGCAAAGCGCACACCCAATTGGGCCTCTAGCGGCCTTAATGCAATCTCGGGTCTTCGCTTTAAATAGGCATTTAATTGAATAATTACGAAAGGGAGGCGAGCTCTACTAAACCAGTAGCCGTCCTCGTCGTCATACCCAGGTAAAACCTGAGTCGTAGACGTGCATACATACGTACAACAGGAAGGAAGGAAATCCACTCAGATGACTTCACAGTTGCTAGGTCTTCTTATTGCGTTTTCCTTTGGGCAACATTTGCATTTTTAATTTGCAATCCAGAAACTGTGTTCCCTTTTTTTCTGCGAATCTTTTTGAAACTTGTTCGCGATTCGGTTCGTCGCTTTCGATTGCTCATACTGGTTTTTTTTTTCTTCCAATATGCCTGTCCTTCCCTAAAAGTGTTTGCATATGCGGTGATGCATAATAAGACGTGTCATCGAGCTTGCGAAAAAAAACCGCAGAAAAACAAAAAACCCTCAGGATGTGGTAGTACTACTCGTACTCCATCCAACTTAAGCCAGCACAGGAAGGTGTGTCAAGGAGACGAACGAAGAGGTTTTTGATTATAAGTAAAACTTGCGTGACCTGCCTATCGTCAAGTGTAGGGTTAGGATAAGGAGGATATAGTACATCATATAATGCAAAAAAAAAAAAAAAATACACGAAGTAAGGGTTACCTCGCGAGATATGGAAAAACAAACTTGATTTTCCAGTACCAGCCCCATTACCAGCGAAAGCAGAACAAGAAATTGTGTGAAGGTTAGATTTGATGAAGAACATAGAAGAAACCAAGTAGAAAAGTGTTTACGTAAGCCCATGAGATACTGAGATACTGCGATACACAAGGAATAGTAAATGTGCGACGTTAGGGATGATTCAGCATCAAATAAAAAGACGACATCAAGTCTAATGGATTTTATAAGAGTTTATGTTTTTATATTTTGTTCTCCGCTCTTTTGGTTTAGGTTTAAGTTTTCGGGATTACGGATTAGGGAGGCTCCTAGCTACTATGGTAAATAGTTTCATTTCATTTTGAAATGGTTATTGATACAATTTGCAAATGTAATCATCTTTAACAAAGTTGGCAATATACTCAAGAGCCTATCTCAAGATCAATTCGGGGATGTTTACGACAGTTGAAGTGGTTGGTTTTGGCTCTAAAAAATATTTCTCTCTAGTGTAGGATTTCGGTCCCGACTCAGAATGGTGCCATGGATATATTTATGGAGTTCACTTTACATATTTTGTGTTTGTGTTTTATATTGCGAACAGCCATTTAGAGTAAATAATGGAAGCCACAAGACTACGTCCCCCAATCGAAGTGGAAAAAAAAAACTCAAGACACCTTCACTACGATTTTGAATGCATTCACGAAAAACATCGACGCGGGTTTTTATTGCTATTGCTATAAAATGTTTAAAGAAATGTGTTGACATCTTTATGTCGATGTCACACCTTAGTTTTTGTGTTAATTTTGTATTCTGTGTTGGGAGAAGGAATTTATCATACAAATTTGGGTTAATATATTTACTAACCGTGAAGGGAATTTTATTTGATGAAAATTCGAAAAACAAAATATTATGATTTCATTTTGAATGCTATGCTTATCTTTTTGGTTACTTTTATTGCGTGGTAATATGTTTATAGGTTTATCTAAAAAGAATCGTGACGAAAAATTCATCAAAACGAATAGAATAATATACTTTTAAATGTCGCACCTCCGGTGGTACAATGACGTAAGTGCAAAAATTACATTTTCTGAGTTTAGTATGCCAACCGTTTCAAAAAATGTATTACTTTCCAGCAAAACAAAGACCCAATAAAAAACATTATATTTGTCGCCAGGGCAAAGCTGCCGAACTAGAGTACAATTGTGCCTTTTGAATATAGTTTCGAAGACTAGGGCACCTGGGCACCTTGGCAACGAACGTACATTGCTAAATAGTATATCCTTCAAGAGGCCGACGACAAATATTAAAAAGTTTTACAAAACTGTGTGCCAAAATGCCCTTAGGATAGGGTATACAAATGTTAAATTGCATTTTGTGAAGAATCGACATTCTTGCATTTACGTCATTGTACCACCGGTACCGGCGATGTGGCAACTATTACTCTTTACTACTTTAGCAGAAAATTATTTCGAATCTAAGCAGGATTCACTAGAGGCTCTGGGCCTTTCCAACATGGCGGTGGGAACGTAGAAGATACGCAGTCGATGTTGATCATCTGAAGAGTTGCTAAATCGCGATGACAGCCAAGAACCAGCGTTCCCTCCTTTGCCATTGGGCAAAGCTCTCACTGCGGTAAGAAAAAAAATCTCAAATGGCTCAAAAGGTAGTAAGTCTCATAACGTGACTAAAAAATGTTCGTACCAGATATGGTGCCCCTAACCACCTAAGCTTGTTATGAGAGCACGAGTACGAATTCGGGGGAACGATCTAGGCACTTTGGAGTATATGTACGCAAACGATTAGAAGAGGCATCAAAGCATATAATCTTCGGAGTAGGGACGTTCAACACCTCCTAAACGAACTGGTCTGGAGAAGGAATTATATTCTGTCGGACGCCGCAAACAGCTTCACTGCCAAGTTGGCATCAAAATACATCGGATCTTTCGAAATTGTAACTTCGAAATTAAAAAGAGAGTCTCAGCAAAGTCTTATACACTGAATGACAGCAACGGTAACTAGAAAGGTAATTTTAACGTAAAAGTCATTGAGCCTAAGCTCCGATTACCCTGAGTTGTTAAGAAAATTTTTTATATACCAAATAAGTTTTGTTAAGAGATGCTGAGAGCAACTTATTCTGTGTTAAGAAGTTGATTTCTGTGTTTGTAATGTTATTACTTTGGAATTTCTTAAAGAAAACCTAATTTTGTCTCTTCAGGATTTATGAAAGGAGTTTGTTGCGTTTTGTGAAGTAGTCGTCTCCCACCTTCCCTATTCCCAACCCAATCCTATTTCTGCCCTTTATTCCTTCCGCTATGCTCTTGAGAAAGTGACATACCGGATCCATTGGGATATTTTATTCCCAACTACCTTGTTTGAAATGTCCCTTAGATTCGTAACAAACCCTGGTAGATGCCCCAAAAGACCAGATGATGAAAAATAATAAATAAGTTATTGATATCTATAAAAAAGAGTAAGTGGCGGCTTTTAAGTAGTACCGTACTATTTTATATACAATTTTTGTAGCACGGGAGGAAAGCCTGCAAAGAACCCACAAATAAGTGACGTTTAGCAGTCCTTATGAATGACAACGTCAAGAATTGCAATCGCTAGACCAAAATGAGACTGGAACTGATGGAATACAATGGAAACTTTTTAAAAACGCTGGAGATGACCTAGTCAGGAGCATACACCAATTCATCTCTAAAATACATCTGACCGATCTACAAAAAAGGAAATCGCCTACCCTGCACCAACTATAGAGGAATAAGTCTATAAAATATCGGCTATAAGATCTTGTCCAGCGTCTTAAGCCGTTTCCCATTTCATCTAATGACTCCTTACCAATGCGGCTTCAGACCCAGAAAATCTACGATCGACGCACTGTCATGCAGTTCCTTCAACATTGTGCTTAAAAAGGTAGGTCAGTTCACCAAGAACTGTCTTTAATAAAGCAACGCAATTACTTAGGTTAGCTGACAAGATCGACGTGATCGGAAAAAGAAACGAGTAGTAAGCAGTGCCTATTTCGTAACATTTTAACTATTTATAGGTAAGACTTGGAGGTAGTTGATCAGTGCTTTGAATGCCGAAAACATCATCTGTGAGGAAATCATACGTGGAATAGCGATTTCTAAACTCTATTTCGAGAAGAACCAAAGAGACGCTATAAAACAATATACAAACACTCATCGTCCCGACTCTGCTAAATGGTGTAGAATCATTACTCAGTCGGATGAAAGCTCCTTTGCTGTATTTGGGTAAGATGGCTTAGCTATGATAGAGCGGATAAACGACGAGCGGAATCGACGCTCCAAGGCGTTAAGTCGTCCACTTTATACCAGAGAGAATTAAGGGAAGGTGAAGGGAGACCTCCTACTCCTTGAGGTGCGATATTAAAGTCGACAGGCACTTTTTTTGCGCTTCAAGAATTACTCATTAAAAGACCTTAATTGTCACGCATATATGTTGGATACTAAATTTATTTAAGATTCGGCCAAAAGCCTTCGTTGATGTTTCCTATTTTTGGGTTCCGCACACTAAGAAGACGAGATTTTGTGTAGCACACACTATTGTCCAATTTTAAATTTCTTCTTAATTCTCACAGTAGACCCAGCTTTGATCTACAAAAGAAGTCCACTGACAAATTCGAGCAAACGCACGCTAAAACGTGACGAAGAATATGTTTAGTGCACACTTCTGGCTCCAAATACGGCTCAACTTGCTGGGGTATACGCGAGGATATATGCACAGATCCAACTAACAAGGCTCTTTCTCGAGTTATCTTCGTAGTGAGTTTTCAGTGTGCTATTTAAGTGAAAGTAAGACCTAATTAAATTAGTTACTACTAAAATTAGCTTTCTATAATGATTTATGAAGTTTGCTGACTTCTTTCATACCCTGTTGCATGGGTTAGCCTATTGCTTAATGATGCGAATTAACGCAGCACGTGTTTGAAGACTCTGGAAAAATACTGCAAAATGAATGCTGCCATTCCCAACATAATAAACTCAATATTTACCAAAAATTAAACCTTAACCTCGTGATAAAAAAAGACCTCTATCAATAAAGTCTCTCCGTCGCAATAAAAAAAAACTTCGACTTAATTTGCAGTAAAAACATCCCAACATCCCAACACCCCAAAGTCCATAACGCCCTATATCTATGTTAATTGAACAATCGCCCATCACAAGCAAACAAATTAATTCCCAACATCATTTAACGAGTTCGTCTGCGTGGGTATGTTTTGGGAATAAATATTTTCCTTGGGATAACACCAAAACCCCTCAATAAATTTACAAAAAAAAAAAACTAAGTAAACCAAACTACATTCCCAGCAAATCCACCACATAGTAAAGAACATGAATAAACTTTTACAAGCCGATATCCTCCACCCACAGCACACAGGCTATCCAGCTGAGTGACTCTGCTCTTAATGGCATCTGCCGATTATGGTAATTACTTTTATCAAACAGGCGACACCATCACAACACGTTGCAAACCCCCGCTTCCTACCAGAAACTACTTACAATTGATTTGATTCAATCAAAATGATATCGCACATACGTGTGCGGAATAATTCCATAGAAAAAAAAATAAAAATAAAAATAAAATAAAAATCAATTCCATAGAAGAAAAGAGAAAACATTCGTGATCCATCTAACCCGAAACGAACTCGTATTTCGCTTGCGGTTAACAGATACTAATGCTGGGGAAAAATAGAAAAAAAATAGAGCATCAAGGAAAATGGAATACAAATGGAATATAATCCTCCTCCTTGCAGTGGGAAGGCACACTGTTCAGCTCTCCCTATAATGCGTATGTGCTGCTATTTTAAGTGGTGTGTGCCTGTGCATCTTGCTCACTCTGCCCGAGTTAGATTGACCCTAATCTGATGCCAATGGAAATGGTAATGCCTGTTTTTCTATGACGACGATGATAATGCCGCTGCTGCTGCTGCTGCTGCTGCTGCGGTGGGGGTGTATAGTAGGAATTGTGGGAGAAAAGAACTAAAGTAAATGAACGTACGTTGTTGGTGTGCGCTGCTAATGCGATTTGAGTGACTCCGACTAGGAGAGTCAGATAAGAGTATCGTGCACTACACAACATGGCAGATAGGCAGCACAAAAAAAAAATACACCAAAACAAATCCCAAGGGTTATGCTGTTTGCTTAGTGCCTATGGAAAGTATGGGTAGATAACTACAGAATCACTGCAGTGAGAAAGATATAATAACATTAAGTGTATCTGTGTTTATGGGTATCTCTATCTTTTTTCCATGTTGGTCTTTTTGCTGTGTCTATCCGCTGCTCGGGGATATAAGCGTCTCTTTGAAGGCTGAAGAATTTTAATGGGTACTCAAACACAAACTACGGCAAGCAACCCATTAAAGATGGGAAATATGAATTGCAATTGCACAGCCTCTCTGAGACAGAAGACAGTAGACACTAACAATGAGACAGTTTTCTAATTATCCATAGTTGTTATGGAAAATGTTCCATAATTATGGTAATTTACTCGAATTTCCAATTGCAGATGCAGAGCTGCAGATGCATCCATTTGGAGTTAGTGGTTCTTATTTTTTTGTCATTCAACCAGAGAGATGAATGGAAGAATAATGATGATGGATTTACAATTTGTAACAAGAAGAGAGAATCTATTCCATGTGGTGATTACGTTAGCTGGCATGGGTGTCAAAGAATGTGGGCGTAAACTAAGAGAGCTTAATATGGGATGATATATGGAGCTGTGAAAGCTTTAGCCTATAAATTTGGATTATGATGGCATATAAGATTCTGAATTACAGTTTAAATGAGGTAGGGGGAAGTTTATTTTGAGCTCAAGACATTTCAGGAAGTCTTTGGAGATTGCTGCCGCCATTTGATGTGGATCTGCGTCTTTCTCTTGACAATCTTTGGTATGAGAGTATTTCATTGTGCCACTTATCATTGCTTTGGAACAGTTTGTTGTATTGTAAAGCACAGGAGATGTACACTTCTCCTATTAAAAATTTGCCCACTTTGCGTGTAAATATGTCAAAATTTGCACGTACTTTCTCGCAGCCTTCAGAGTTCTCCGATTACAACTATCACAAGCTCTCGTAACATTTCTCACGTGACCTTAAGCAGAAAAATATGCTACATGTCCCTGTTTTTACTACCAAATAGAAGAACTCTTGAACTTTCTCCGTGGTATTGTCACCCAAATTCCGGTTTAATGACAACATATTAGGACTTAGTCAGATTTAAAGGATGAAATTAAATTTGTCCTAACCTTTCCCATTATTCCCACAAATTTAAGACCCACAAGTGATTTGATGACATATCTAACCGAAAAGTGGAACCAATCCATTCACCACGATGGATAGTGGAAGGCATTTAACAGAGTTTCGCATCAAGTCCTTTTATCCAAAATGCAAAATGCATTTGTGATCTGAAATTTCCCTACCAACCGTTCAATTCATGTTATTTTGGAGAGTTTCAAGTCTGCATCTCACCAAAAGGCTAGGCTTCATTTTCGGCCTTTTTTTTCTCATTTTTATAAATGATTTCCTGTCTGCTACTCCTAATTGAATTCATTCTTTCGCTGATGACAGTACCTTTAGCTGCTCAGTTTTGTTTCCGAGGAATTGGAACGGTAACGTATGTAAAGCTCCTTTAAATCCCTATAACCCGATACTGGGTAGAATAAAGTAGAAATTAATGTTTTCAAAACACAAAGCGCGGACACCTAAAACTCTGCCATTTTCCATGAATGACACTTATTTGCTGAACGACTTTCAATTCTGGGTATGTGAGTTGATGACAACTTTCCTTGGAATGAACGCATATTTGATGTCGTCAAGCACACTGCGAAATTTCGAGGCTTTCTCAAGCGATGCAAGAAACAGTACACACCTTTTTGATCTGGCTACAACTTATATGGCGTTATATCTTCCAAGTTCGTCTTCCAAGATACGCACATTAATTCACTCTTGAAAAATGGTAATATAAAGATTCACACCTGAGCCGTAAGACACGACTGTGAAATGTTTTGTTTTTAACGTCTCTTCTCTGCCTTTTGTCATCATTTTTTTAAAGGCCGCACTATGCAGTCTAAAACGCTTTCAGTTCTCACGAGCACAGTGGCTTATCAAATTAAAAAGAAAAGAAAACCCTTACCAAACCCAGAGTTCCATAAGGAAACGCAACTATGTGGCAAAGCATTAAGGAATTTTTTATGAACTCTACTCTACCGAATGTTGAGGTGAAAGCAACGCAGACTACTATGGAAAAAAAAACAAAAAAGAGAAGCGCGCGGTTAAGAGGTTCAACTTCACTCAAGGTATAAAACTGGTATTAATCGTGTGGATAAAACATTTGCACAAACTACTCACTTGAATAAGTCTACAGTGACAGCCAAGTTGCACTTAAGACCTTACCTAATCCTTTATCCACTACTAAGTTTGGAGCACTCAAGAACCCTTTGAACTCGTGCGGAAGATTGAATACTCTAAATCTTATTTCCGAGTCATACTGGAATCAAGGTAAATGATATTTCCGATGAACTTGCACATCAAGGTTAGCCGGATTCCTAGTAGCGGCGTCTGCAGACAGATCAAGCTAATTCAACCGACTGAGAATTCTACAGCATTTTTTGCTAGCACTAGCGATAAAAGACTGCGGGCGCCTAGTAGACGCTCTTGCAAAAGCAGCTAAGGGTAGATAAGGCAAGATAGAATATAATGTCTTTGCTAGAACCAGGCTACATGATGAGTGCTGAATATCTAAGCTCCTTGTATCTGTCTGAAAGTACTTTGAATAGTTTTTAAGTCTTCTAAGTGCTTCAGCAAATGTACAAGGCTTCAGACCAAAAATTCCTATTAATTTTGGTTTGCGACATTTAACAACAAACTTAACTAGTTGTAAGAAAACGACACCATAACAGAGCGATACTTGAAGCGCCCTTCCAGCTAGTAAGGAACTTAAACAACATGGAGCGCCCAACTTGAGGCAGTTCTCGGAACTTCTGTTGCAAGTAGAACTATTCTCAGGCTTGGACCTACTGTCTGTCGAACAATGAATGATGAAGAGCAACTAAGTTCTGTTTTGCTACCAATCGCTCAAGAATATTGAGCAGTTGGGTGCTTTGTCTACCACCCTCACCCTTCCTGTTATTTTCGGTTCAAATGCACAATATTTTTTTATGAAAATTTGTCCAAAAGTAAAAATCAGAAATAGCCCACATGTTTTAAAAGTACATTCATAGTTCCTCGTCGTTCGTTCCGGAACGACACACCACAAATAGTTTCGTTGTCAGTATCTTAAAATCGTCTTCTGACAACAAAAAATGACGATACACTTCTTTATGTCTGCAGATAACGAGACTGGTTTGATGTTCACAGTCTTGTTAAAGCCCTGAACCTATGCAAATATGCAACCAAGCAATTCATTGTGCTCAATCAAAACGGAAAACAGTCGTATCGCTCGCCTTTTGACATGATAAAAGACTTTCCACGAGGTGAGACATTGTTTTGAGACTCATTGTGCGGAACTGGCAAATTAACACCAGAGACACCATCATCATCCGCAAGTCATTGCAATTACCTTTAAACGACGATGACATTGGGGAGAGTATATGTTGGAAGGATGTGACTGAAAGGTGTTCAGACCGATTTTATACAACGATTTAATTTCTGTAGATCTGCAGTCAATTACATTTATATAAAGAGATCAAAGGAAGTATTACTCGACTGCATTTTTCTTAGCAGAGGAGAACGGTCACACCTGAACAAAAATAGGTTTTGCTCCATGCGATACTAAATTTGTTAACAAATTAAAAGCTGTCCTAACTCAGATGTCACATTAATGTGTCACACATCAACCAAAGCTGTTGGGTCATAGTCTAAATTTAAAGTGACGGTAACAGGAGTCGACTCACTTCATGATGGGACTCCATTCATGTCATGAACTAGTCCATGTCACTGCTTGACATTTCCCTGCAATTTGCCAAAGCAAAACAGTCATCGTAAATCTCTCCCTCGCTGTACTAACAGAACAAAACAAAACAAAAACAATCGTGCTAACTACATATCCGTTCTGAGTTTCCCTTTAACAAACAAAAAAAAAAAAAGAACAACCCAACTGCCAACACCGCGTTACGGCTCATTTCCATAATACGATGCGCAACATCATATTGCGTAGCGCAAGCAAAACAAAACGAAGAACAGCTCATCCGGGCTAAAATAAATCTAAAAAAAAAAAATAAAAAATATATTAGCACTAATTAAAACTAAGGAATAACGCAATACACATAAATACACATAAATAATGTCGTGAATATGTGTGTGCATGTAATTACCAAGAATACTACCCACATTGCATGGTAATGTACTTGTTTTTTTATATCTCAAAGATACATTTATCCAAATTTAGTTTTACATCACGCACGCATGACAGAAATGCCGCAATGGATTTATTTATAGCTTTTTGGGGAGGAACTTTTTGTTGGCTTTTTGGTTAGCAAAATTCTGCAATAAAGGGCAAAGGGTCGTTAACTATATATCAAAACAAGAAAAATGTATCTAAACAAACTACAACCCACTTTAGATACGTACAGAATCAAATCCAAACCATGTATCAATGACCTTAGTTGGTGGAAACCGTAAACCGGATAACATTTTTGAATAAAATCCAAATTTGCGTGGAAATGGTAAATAAAACAAAAAAAAACTACTAGTACTGCAGACAACAACAACACGCCAAAGCGCACTCAAGTGTGGAACCACACTTTGGTGAGTATGTTATGTTATGTTGGCTGGTCTCGCGCATTTTGTCGTCCGTCAAAGCAATTTTAGGCCACTGCACTGTTTATGGCGTCAATGTATCCAAATCGTGTTTTGTGTGGTTATATGTAATTTTTTTTTTTTATTTATTTCCACATCACACATCGATTTGGCACGAGCAAGTTTCGTGCGGCTTGTATGTCCGTCAGATGTCCACCCACCCACTGGCGCGATACGAAAGAGCAAAGTCATAAAAGGACACACGTCGATTTTGGGTCAGGGTGATAAATTGTCAACGGGGCGCAAGGCGCATGGATGCATGCAATAAGTGTGTTCCGCTGTCCCTAATAGGGTTCGGTATTTCGTCCCAAAGTGAAATTTCTACGACGAAATTTTCAAACGCAGTCTGGTGTGGAAAATTTATTTATTTCTGTTTTTTTCTTTTGTGCATTGAAACGGTTTGTTGAATTTATTTTCGATCACGGCATAATTCTGGTGGGTAACGCTATTCGACATCTGTCCCGCAACTAATTACCGCAAAGTAGATATGTACATGTGTGCATGTGGCTAGGGAATATGCCATTGGTAGATTTGTGGTTTTAATTACACAATTTGTTTTGGAATTATTTTGGCGGAAATTCAATTTAAAATCACTTTGGGGAATTATGCGATGGAACTGTCATGTTATCTAAGAGTGAAAAATTCCACTCGAGACCATTAACACTTTCTAAAGTAGAAAAAGTTTAAAAAAATTCTTTTGACATCCCTTGAAGATTTAACTGCAAATGTTCAAAGCGATAGAATGTTTTCTAATAATATTTGTTAAAAAGGGGTTAACTGAAAAAAAAGACTTCAGTCGCTCAAAAAACCTAAGCGCACACAAATGTGCGCTATCAATTACGTGATAAGGGCAGTGTGCGCTTTGTATTTGAACGCTGGAGACATATATGTTCACTTAAATAGGTAACTAAAAATAATGAAATTTTACCCTTTAATAAGATTTCATAGTTTTTGATTTTGAAACACTTTCCTATTACTCTGATCACGAAGGACAATGTGGTTGTCACTCTGTAACACTGTAAAAAAAAAGAAATACGGACAAGACAAGGATAACGCGCAACAAATTGCGATTTTAAAGATTTATTAGTGTGCGTTTTCTATTTAAGCAACGTGCTAGAACATATTAGGGCGATATCTGACAAAAACTTACATTTCTTACCATCATATTGGCACAATGATACACATTCCTATTTTTTCTCCCATGCGAAGAGTCCTTAAAGTTTATTTGGCCTTTTTGTTCCTCAAAAAATCTAAACGCACACTTATACAGTATTGTGCAAAACCTAAGCAACTCTTTTAATATTTTGTATAATATCCGTTATTTTTTATGACTTCAGCACATCTACAAGACATCGACTCAATTAAATTAGAAATAATAGCTGCTGGTATGTTCAATAAATTTATCAACTCCATTTGGTTTTTGCACCGTATTGTTCCAACGCGACGTTTAAGAATCCCGAATAAATTTTCAATCGGATTCAAATCCGGCGTCTGTGCAGGCCAATCAAGAACTTCAATCCGATGGTCTGTTAGCCACTCCTCGACCATTTTTGAAGTATGCTTCGGGTCGTTGTCATGTTGGAATACCCAAGAAAGTGGAATATTCCATTCGGCATACGGCAGCATCACATTTTCCAAAATATCCTTGTAAACAAAATGATCCATTATGCCCCCTATTTCATGAAAAGGACCAACACCATAACCAGAAAAGCATGTCCATATCATAACACTTCCACCCCCATGCTTCAGTGTACTTTTACAGAAGCGTGGATTAAGTCTTTGCTTGGGCGTACGCCTAATGTATTGTATGCCATCAGTTTTCCACAGGTTAAATTTACATTCATCACTGAATAACACACTTTTCCACTTTGTTTGCCGACTGACCAATTAAAATATTTTTTAGCAAAATTCAACCTATAAAGTGTTTTAAAGAAAAGATTATTTCAATTCAAAAAACAATTTTATCAATAAACCTTTTCTGTACATGCTTCTTCGTAAGCATAGGTTTCTTCAACACTGAATAACTTTTAAGATCAGCTTCAAGAGCCCGTCTACGAACCGTACTGGAGTCAACGTTCAAATTCAAAGTCGACAATATTTCCCGAGAGGAAATAAAGGGATTTGATTTGATTAATCTCGTTATTTTCCTATCCTCCCGAACAGTTGTTTTACGCGGCCTTCCTCCTACATTATTATTTTCTAAGCTACCGGTAGCTTTATATTTTTTAATCAAAGGTTTTTTTTATTTTTTAATTTGAAGGTTTTATCATATTTAGCGCGCCCCATATTGAAAATGACTGTGAATGACTACCCGATCGCAATCTCTACCCACAATTGAGCAAAATTAACTTTACACATTGCGTCATGGAAAAATCCACTTTAAAAATGCCGTTAAATTTGTGGTAATAACAAGAACTGTTTTAGCAAACTCGAAGTAGCTTAGGTTTTGCACAGCTGTTTTTTGAACTAATTTTGATTTATTTTTTTTTTATTTACTGTTAATAAATGAGAATTAAAAACTTTGTTCGGGTGATTTTGAGGACACATGCAAATAGGTAAATAAATATATTTACAGTTTACCGGGAAGTATTTTTAAAAGTGGGAGACAACTTTTTACATGAGAGTAGGTTTTGCACAATACTGTATGTGCGATAGCAAATACATACGTATGTAAAGAGAGATGTGTGCGCAATTTTGTTTGTCTTATTATTTAAAAAATGTCTGTTTTTTTGTAAAACTCAGAAGATTTAAACGCAATCTAATGACTGATATGAACTAAGTAAATGGAAGAATAGTACGTTCCCAATGTTTCACTTACCGTTAATAGGCCCACTAAAAAAACACATTTTTATTGGATTTTGGTTAGGCATACGTCCACAACAATTGTGACATTCAGAAAATCTTAACGCAGATATCCGTTAGTAACTGAAAAAGAGTGCGATTCAAAGCTGAAAGTGCATTCGTACGTAAGTTCCTATGACATTCAAAAAAACCTAAACTCACACTTATGTGCGCGATCAACTGATGTACATGGTAAAAAAGTGTGCGCTTGAAAGTCGAACAATTTATATGCATAAGTACACATGACCCTTCAACTTATTTTACTGACGTTGCACAGTTACATCATGGCAACCAACAACGATTTATCAATTTATAAAATTCACAGAATTCTTAGTACGAACATAAATTCCATCCATTCCTTTTCTGTATCCCATCACCAAAGCACATGACTTTATGTCAATATTTTTTTTCCTTGCTTGAAAGCACTTCGAATCACTTACTCCCACCATTAATTCCCAGCAAATGGGTCAAAAGCAGAACACACAAATCCCTGCCTTTCGAGTTCAAAGAAATGGCGAAATTAAAAAAAAATAAATTGCAAGAAAAGGTCACTGCACTAATCGATCCATCTTCCGCTTGCATACTGGAATGCTTCAACCATTCTATCCAACTTATATCGATTCTAGCATGTGTATTCTCGTCCGCTTACTTCATCGTGTAAAGGTCAATAGCTTTGCACACAAAAATAGCAAACACCATTGACCAAGTTCATAACCCAACGCCTTCGGATGGAAAGATTTTTGTTTTTAAGCAGAAACACTCGGAGAGTGACGACCCGAGGAGAATGGTGTGCAAAACTGAAAGACTGCAATTCTTTTTCTTGGCTGCCCACATGATGACACGCCAGATGCTACCACATAATGACGACGACTACGACGAAGACGACGACGTCTTGTGTTTTTCATAGGAATTCGATAATCAACTTAAAAGATACAGAACATAAAGTCTTAGGCCATTACACAAGCTGGCGCTGATCATAATTGCATTCGGCTTGCTTCTTCGCGATTGAGGTCAACATAATAAATTGATGGTATATGCGATACGCTTGGGGAAGGGGTACAAGATAATTAAGCACCGCGAAGAGCAAAAATAAAAACAAAACATTTTGCATTGATTTTGACCTCAATAGCGTCGATGATAAAGAAAAATGAGATAGATATGGTGGAAGTCGATGGTCGGTACGGTGTTTCATGTCTTGGCAGGTTAAGTGCATGACATACGATTGCATGGATTGTGCTTGTCTGTCTGTCTGTTATTTTTTTGCATGTCTAGGCGGTGTCTGAGTGCTTGCGCGGCAGAGTGACATATCGTAACGCCTGACAGTGAGGTTATGTAAACGGAAAAAGAAAGTGAAATGACAACGAAATGAGTCAGGTAAGGCACTACATTTGAATTGTTGGTAGTTGAATATTGGTTACGGTAAGGAAGGTCACGAAGCGAAAGTTAATGAATTAAAATAAAAGGCAAGTGTTTAACCTAAGTGTCTACTCAATAAAGACTAATTAGTCTACAGAGACTTATTTATCAAAGTTTTAGTGGCAGTGAATGATTATTTGTTAGTCTTTTCAAGATTATTGTTAAATTGGGTACTTTGATGCAAAGCGAACACAGTGAGCTTTATTGCGCACATTAATTTGGACACATGAATGTGCGCAATTAAATTATTTCTGGAACATTAAGGGAATTTTCATCAAATTAAATTGACCTTGTAAGACCTGAAAATGTACAATGAACGAAGAGGACATTTTATTTGCGTAGGACTTTACTGCAGCTCTTTTGCAACGAAAAATGCACTAACTTGCTCTGCCTATGCTAGTATTTAGGTATCTATCATATGCTCACATAAAATAGGCGTTTTAGGTTACATAAAACACAGGGAAGAAGAAAAAATAATTTCTTGCATCGGTTAAAATCTAGACGTGGTTCTTCCATTGTAGGCTGTGGACTGTGTTGTGGAAGCATTTAATTCTACACGGTGTATTTAACGAGTTCACGCTTTAGTTTCGTAGTTGAAAAATTAAGGATAGAAGACTGTACAGCTTTAGAAGAATGTTCTACCTCCTATCAAAGGGACCAAACTAATGAGTCGACATGGTTGGAACTCACGAGCAGAGTGCGTAAGGTGCTTGAATGCAAGTTCAATGTTCTGTCTGTCTTCGTGGTTCTGCAGAACTTAGTCAGCCTAGAGAACTAGGGACACTAGGGAAATCACACTCGTGGAATAGATTCCTGAAGATGCTTAAGAGGATAAAAGTGATAGCTGCGTTAGAACAGTGTGAGCTGTTTAAGGCTTTGCTCTGGGGGAGTAGTCTACACCATTTGGTGGAATCCATTGGTGGACGAATGAAACTAACTCTTTGTGAACTGCTCTTTTGGTTAACCCAACTAAGACGGAGATTAGGCTGTCCCTAATAAAAAGACAGATACCAATACGAGGGTGGCTGTTCTCAAGCATTTAACTCACTTGTTCCAGCAAAGGGGAGTAGCTCAGCATCATTAAGCTTGAAAAATAGCTTTGAGCATACAGTTCCAGGCAGTGCTCTAGGATGTTTAGCAGAACCTGTGGACTTTTTTCCATATTGGTTCACTGGATAAATTCGTGTGTCGTTAACTTACGTATGATGCAGCTGTTTAGTGGCAGAAGCTATAATTTGATGTAGACATCTGACTAGGCTAAATTGCTGATACATTACCTCAAATTTGTGGAGGATAACTTTTCAACACTGACTTGGGTTCGTGTATCCAGGGTAAATAAAGAGCTGTTGCCCTTGCCACTCAAGGCTTGTTATCAGTCTTCATTGACCCGTACCCATACAAGCTGCTGCTAGCCTGCTTACAAGATTAAAATGATTGAGTTTGTACGACTTTAGCTTATCCGTTATGCAGAGATTCAAAGAAACTGGTTGACGATCCAAAAATTAGCAAAGCTTGAACTGATAAACGTTTACATAATATTCGCCCTTAAAAAGATCATCTGCAAACCATCTAAGCAAACCTAGAGCTCATTGGCAGATTTGCTGAATGCTTGGTCGTCTTAGACAGTACATAAACATTAAATTGTTTATGTTTAAAATTAATTAGCGAGTCGTTTGCTTTTTCGCCTTCTAAACTCAGAATTTTGTCCCAATCGTTTCATTTAGAGTAGTGAGTGTATTAATTAAATTTTCCCATCTCGACTACACAATACATCTCCCAATACCACACCACCTCTTCCCACACTCCACATGTCAAATGAAATTTCCCAGAATAACGCCACATGCAGCCTTTCAACTTTGAACACCCCCGTCCAGGACACATTGATTTATCGTGCGCACATAAAACATTCCCACTAAACAAAGTCAAGCCCACCCCCGCTTAGTTTAGGTCATCTGCTCGCACCCTTTTTTTTCTGCAAGTTGTTAAATATGAAGGCATACCGCAAAAAAATAGTGCTGAACACTTAATTACACGTCAGTCACCCTCCCCTATTTGCACAAACACAGTACCTACCGAGCTATGACACATTGCTTTGTCTAGAATAGAAAAAAAATAGCAGTCAACTTCACCAAGTGTTATCTTTATCGTTATACAGCAACGCTGACTCATTCCTAGTCACCGAAATACATATCTATCTATCCTTCACCGAACAAGTCTTACAAATTCTGATTCCACTCCAATTGAACATTTTGCCATAAATATTTGCTCCATGCTTTTATTTACTGATAAACTGCCTAAGCTATAGCTTTACTATAAGTGAACGTGTATATTTGAGATGTTTGCTGTTTGTTTTTTTTTTTTTGTGCCACACCTACCCCGGCACCTGTCAATTTCTCTCCGTTGTTAATTTTATCAACAGTTAATTAAATTAACTTTAATTTTAATAACACTTGCTGACATTTTCACAAAACATAAATAAATAAATGAAATACAAAATCTGACAATGCAAAACGAAAAAAAAAAATCAGTGAACGTTATCCTTTAAAAAGGACCACTGTTCTCTTTTTCTGTAGATTATTCTTTTAAACAAAAAAAAAACCGAAACGTTTTTGTAAATTAAGCTACCTACCAGAGGAAATGTGAAAGGGCAATGGACAGAGGATACAGGATAAAAAAATATATAAAAGACGAGAAAATTGAATTTTGGGAAGAGGCTACTGCTGGAAAGGACCCTTCTCTTTATGAAGGTGACATTGAGCGTTTGTGTAACATTGTTGCGATGATGAGAAGGCAAAAAAAAAGGACGAACAGTGAGTGCTTAAATTAAATTAAATTTTATCAGAGCGAGTGAATGGTGTTTATTACATGATTTTTGTTAATTCAGTTATTTGGTGAAAAGTTCTCCCAAATGGCAGTATTAAAGCGGGAAAGATCTTTATATTAAAACAATTTGTTTTGAGGGTGCGAGGCTGGTGGACTTATCGGAAGCTATCGAGAACTAGTGGGGAGCAGCTTTAACAAAAAAAAAATACAAAAAGGCCTCTGGTTAAGTGGGTGCGAAATTTCGATGCCTATGATATTTTTTTGTATGTAGGATACCCATATAAATTGGACAACTGATGGCGGTATGGAATTTGCTGATAAGGGTGTGACATGCTTTGGTAATCAATCTTCTATGAGATTGAATAGAAGATAACGCTCTTTCCTCAGGGGAATTGACATTAAAGACGCATCCTGGTGTTTGTATTTTTTTACCGCGACATAACTGATCGAATTGACGGAAATGACTTTCATCATATTTGTGACTGGATGACCAACTGCCAGTAAAACGACTTTGCCTGTGGAGTATATTTTTATGAGAAACCTCTTTCGGGATAAGAGTCAGAATTAGCCGAAGTTAGTTACTTCTAGTTTAAGCGGAAATCTACGCAGTTGTTAAAAGTGTAGTCCGTAATGCATTTGAAAGCTTAGGGTATGTACTAGTAAGGCTTTATGCGCAGTTTGGCTGTCACAAAAGACGCATTAAACTTCGCCTAATTCCCCTGTTCATCACAAAACGCATCGCAAACGCATTTATGACTTCTATGGTCACTACAACTAGTTAAACCTGATGTCTATGAGAATATAGCTTTAATAGAGAGTAAAAACTGCAAGCACCTAGTGACCATTCGGTCAACGGGCCACCAATAACCGTCTTCGTAGAGTAACCAACCGTTCTAAATACTGATGTTAACGCTTTGCAACTATGCGACGTACAGCCTTTTACAAACTGAAGTTCTAGTATTTCAATAACCTTTTACTATTGTTATTGTGAAATGTGTTAAATTGGAAACGAAACTCTAATTGTACACAGTCACATCAGCAATCTGTTGCTGCCCTTAAGGTCTAAAAAAAAACTCAGAATAATGATATTCCTGCACATAGCACAATTTGTTCTTGTTTTGCTTTTGTGTTTTTGTTCGATGCACGTTTACCATTCAAAGCTGTGGGGTGGTAAATGATATCATATCTATTTTAGACTAACTTGTAGATAAGGCTCTGGACAGAACAGAAAGCTAGTTTAAAATATTCCAGGGAGTGTCGCCTAAAAACAAACTTGAACTTTTGGATCTGTAAATTCAATAAATTTAGGTCAAAAACTCCGTTTTCTAAGAAACTTATCAGAACATTGTCGTAATGTGTATATTCAGTTCAACTTTGTCCATTGTTTTAAAAAGTGTGTACGGCAGCAACGAGCGACTTTACCAGACATCCAATCCAGTTCACTTTGCTGTCAATCCAAGAATACAAAAAGAAAACTTTTCAATTCGTGACTGATCTTAATTTTTTGCGCACTTCAACGATATGACATTATCGTAACTCACATTGAGATACGTATCTGGGATAGATAAAGGAATTCCCAGAATATTTTAGTTTTTATACTACGCGCAAAATTTTACATTTCTGAGAAACTATTTTCTACAAACAGCCTATATATGATTTAAAACGGATCAAAAGGTTTACGTCGATTCCGGACAGAATTATTTTTAATAGCTTCTCGTGTCTTAGCTATGCCGCCTAGCAATTGGACCATTTATAGAGACTGTGGTGATAAGAATACACCTTACTTTCTCCGTCACTTAAGAAACAAGAGACTTGGAAACGCATATTTCCGAGAGTTTCTGTCCAATTTGTACAGGTTTCTAAAAACATAAGGACAGCTTGATAGCGGTTAGTAGCCGTGAGGAGGAAAGGCACCATAAGAACGATTTACCCAGTCAATAAGGACCCAAGTGATCGAAGTCGATATTACGTGCCTTTAGCGACCTGAAAATCTAAAGGTGCTGCCAAAATGCTTGCTGCGAGCAAAACTTGCGCAGTTTGACGACCCGAAAAGTCCTTCCATGCGAGCGATTGCTTTAAGTGATTTGTTTTCATGCAAAAGCTTGCGTCGTAGTTCGTTCAAGCGTTTGCTTGCAATTAAATCACTTTCAGCAAGCGAAAATGAGATTTTCGACCGAGCAACTTGGTATATCCTTGTGAAATACGATAGTCCACTACCTCTTAGGTAAACATGTGTCTGTCTTCCAATGGGCTTGTGGAGGGTCTGTGGAGGGCAAGAAACATTTGCGTTTGTAGTGATAGCCAAGCTGCCCTCTTACATTGTTACATATAGTGCTCGAACACAAGCTTTCCCTTAACTTGGTAGAAAGGCTAAACACATTTAATCTTGATATGGTGAGTGCCGAACATCTAAGCTTTTCATTTTTCTCGAAATAAGAGAAAACTAAGTAAATTGAAGTAAGCTGTCTGAATGGTAGTACAATACCCCAGTAGTTGTGTCTAAGTGATCGAATAGTAGCAACCTCCGCCAAAAAAAGAAAATGTCCATTCCTTTGCAAATCGGTTTAACAATTCGCTATATTCTCCGCTGGTTTTTTTTTGTCTGTAAAGTTTTGCCAAAAGGCGACATATCAAGAGATCGGTGCGGCAATTGGTGTTTCGGCGGACTAGGGTAGAGACAAACCTAGCAGTTTGCTCACCATCTTCATGCAAAATTTTAAAAAGAAAAAATCAACTCACAGACTTGCAGAAAACACTCGCGGCAAGCGCTTGCAGCAAGTACTTGCGCTGGCATGATGTGACTACCCGAAAAGTGCTCGCAGCAAGCACTTTCCTCGCATAGTGTGAACCTAATTGATAGGAGCACATTATAGAACTGGACCTAAAACACTATCTTGTGGGAGTCCAACTTTAATTTGTTTAATGTAACAACTTATCGGACGCTTAAAACAAGAAAAAATAACAAGCCATCGCCGATGTCGGAGCGCAAGTAAGAATCGGTAAGAATGGAACGCACAGGAAGGAAGTTGTCTCATTCAGGGTGTTTAATTAAATCGGGTATTTTTACCATGAATCTGCTATATAGATTTAATGTTGTTGTGTCTTCAAACTGACTGAAGGCAACATTCCATGTCATCAAAATTGTTTGTTGTGCTGGGAAACAGTATTGGGACTCTGTAAAAGGGGGCTCCTAACTTCGGATTTTAACTTGCACTTGTAAGTTAAAATTTTTTTCCGGGGTGACATAAACAGTAGCTTTTTAAGTTGTAGCTCGTTTCGATTTAATTTGTCCTGATTCTTCACTCCCTATGTGAATCAATCCACGATTAATTTTTTTCCTTAACCCCTTATTTTGGATGGAACTAAATCAAGAGCCTTCTCCGAATGGTGAGAAGTTTAATGTAAAGAAATAAAAAGTGGTGACAACATTAATAAAAGCTTAAAAGACATTTCTTCCTCTAGTTCAGCAACCGCTCAACATCTTTTGTATGACATCTAGAAGTACAATCAAGGTCATTACGAGGCCAGTTCATGCCATCAACAACTAGCAGTCGCACCTTAAACTAGTCCACAATTAGTCTGTCATTTACCGAAGGAAAAGTCGACACCATCTAAAAAGCCGTTAAAATTACAGTTTAAGTTAACTTACTTTCAAGTATCACATTAATCATTCTTCTGTTCATTATCGCTTAAAGCATGCTATCGCTTTTGGCCAACCCAACTGACTGGTCTTATTTGTTTTGTTTTTTTTTTTTACCGACTTCTTTGCTCCACGCAATAGTAGCAAAATGGCCAATAAACCAATTTTATTATCTCCTTTTCTATGGCGATACTACTCACGTAATAACTTATTTTTGGGAGCCGCAATTTAGACTAGTATTTCGGCTTCGTCCGTCCCCTGTGGCTGACAGACTAACCATGACCACAACTACCTGCCTGGGCAACCTGTTGGGCTTATCAATTTGTAAATTGATTTCTAAATTCGTTCTCTTCCCTTTGGATTGCTCCGGTTGCACTTGTTGTTAATGGTAGGCGTTTGGTTGGCAATTGAGTGCGCACGCTCTTAGAAAGCAAAGTCACAGTTTCTATAACTGTTATAGACGAGCAGACGAGAGCAAGAAAACGATGCTGGCTGGTTATCTATCCCCTATGGGAACGAAGTCACTAGCGCACGACGGACTCCGGGCGTGTAGGCATTACCTACATCCATTTAGCTAAATTGGTTACTCTCCAAATGACCATCATCTTGAGGTATGTTTTTTTTCCTTATGGGCTAAGCGGTGGTCTGTCCTCTATATTCAAGAGAGTGCCGTCTTGGGAGCAAAGCTTTGGGAATAGACAATCTTCGGGTCGGTCGAAGTAACAGGAGGAGAGTGACAACGATTTGGGTAATTTATCTCAACGCTACCAGCTAGTGAGGTAATAAATCTGTCAGCGATTTGGAAACACACATTTCAGTGGGCGTTCGTCGCGCGTTAATGGAGACTAATGCCATCGTGGAACTTGGAAGTTAAATTTTGATTAGATTATTGAATGATTTGTGTTGTTAATTAAATGTCGCCCACTACTAACTCGAATGTGCGGGAAATTGAGGGCTGAAATTGAACAAACACCTGGGAGCTATCGATTGACTGTTTTTAATTTTAAAAAAAATCTATAGGGGCTGTCTAGATGTCGTATTTTTCTTTAGATCATGTTCCGCAAACAAAAGGAAACTTGTTGCGAATGTGGTTCATGTACTTCCGGTCATCAGCTATCAGTTTATAAACTCAATACCGGATGGACACGTGCAGTACCCGATGGCAACTAGGCGCAATTGCTATAAACACAATTACTATGGGGTCTCAGTTGGATGCACCGTCATCCAAGTACAAATAAAAAAAAATATGGCCCAGGAAATCTCGTCACGGTTACAATTTCGAACTTATCCTTATCCTTCTTAAGAAGTACAATTACGATGCCATTATGCAGCCACTCGACCGACGACCACAATGCAATTTGTATTGTTGACAGATTATAACGTTTCTATAACTCCTCATAGCCATTATTGTCCTTATGGTTGTCACGATGCAATGAGAAGTGTGTCCCATCACACTTTTGCGGTGAAGCTGTTACCTGAACGCACATTGCGAAATATTTCTTCACATTTAAACATCTGGCGAACAACAGGATATTGTTAAACGCATAGCTAGGTCTTTAAGTGATACATTGTACTTGCGAGTAGTAGGTACGTATATTTCTTGCATTGAATTAGGATTGCTAGGATCGTTTTGTCACAATGTGAATGACCGAATTTCAAATAAAGAAACAAAAAATGTCGGATTTAAACTGAAAGATGTGCGTAAAGGACTGATGCATCAACAATATGCAAACAAAAATTAAAAAAAAGGTATATAAATTTATGTCGAAAATATAGGACTGCAAAGATCAAAACGTGGTAAAAAGCTACGAACTGTGCAGAATGCATTCTTTTCGTTCCAAAAAAAAAAAATACATGGAAAAGTAGCCTCCTGCTGCACTTCCGAAACAGACGAAGAGCACATCTATGAATTATACTGCTGCAGCTCGAAGATCCAACTATAAAACATTATTGTCCAGGTTCAACAACGACAGACTAAAGGATACCTCAGCCGGCCAAAAATTAAATGATCATCTTCCTGGTGTGCTTTAAAAAATGTTTCATCATCGACGTGGCTTTCCAAGTATACTATGTGGAAGCTGATTGACGAACGAAAACAGTTGAAACTTTGCAAATGTGTATTGTATGAAAATGCGAAAAGCACAGCACAGCGAACGACGCAACAAGCGTAACAACTCCAATGCACCAGCTACAGAAGGAGAGGACGTTTCACGCAACTCTTATAATAGGGCGGTTTTAAGAATCGCCCATGAAAAAGCCAAGTAGGCTCTGGATCATCCTGTTCCGACCACACCAACACACCGCGAATCATCATCGGGGAGTTCGTTGAGTATTGATCGCCAATACAATTGCTGTTCATCGATTCTAAGAAGCCATTCGATAGATAAATGAATTGCTTTCATTTGTTGGATCAAAATTACACGACCTAGCAGAGGAAGATTGTCAGAGGAATTCGAAATTCACCAGCACAATGCTGTGATTCGTATACTTGTATCTTTGTCGACAGGAAATAAATGAGTTCTATTGACTCTCTCATTCTTTCTAAAGTATTTTGACTACACTAACGAACTGTGGATCTCCACCAAATGAAGGCAGGCTTCTCCTGAGCAGGCTCAGTCGGATTGTAAATTATGAAGACGAACACTAAAAGTTTCATCGCAACCGCTCAAATACGTTTGTTTTTTTGAAAAACCGATAGAGGCAGAATAATTGCCTGCATCTTTTGAGTATTCTCTAGCACACCGAGTTTCGAAAGCAAAGTCATGTTGCCAACTGAATACATTTATAGACTTCAAAGACTTAAAGCAACTGACTACTTACTTAAAGGTGACTTCAACGATTGATTAACATATCAAGACAATGCATTGTTTTCTAACTATACCATGTTGATTGCTTTATTCAAGACTTAAAGATGAAATGTTTGCCTTTTTCGGAATTTTTGTACTAACTTACGATTTCAAACCCTTTAAAAGAATTAAAACATTCATTTTTATTAATTTCAAATATTTATAATAATTGAATACAATCTATAAATGCAATTTTAGTTTGTAGTAAGAAACATCGCTACCCTAGGTCATCAAAAGGTTAACCAACATTGTATGGCTTCACAGACTTTTCAACCTCAAAGTGACTTCAATGTATGCAAATGATATTTTCAAATTCAGCATTGCTAAAAGTTATTGCTTTTCTGAAGACTTTAATATGACTGGCAAGTTTTTTTTTTTAATCTTAAGACATAATTATAAGTAATGACTTTCATTTTGTGAAGCATCCTAGATCTATCAACTAAATATAAATTTCCGCACGTGTATGGCAGGCCTAAATTGGTAAACTTAAATGAACATACTATCAGCAGAAGAATTCTGCCGTACTTATTATTTCTCTAAGAAAAGATTTCGTTCTAATACTATACAGGGCTGGGCATTCACACATGACGTGCTCAGCGTTTTCGTCTTCTACAAGACATAGCACGGTGATAGTTGACTATGTGTATTTCCTGAAGTTGATATTCCAATCTGTGGTGTCTGGGTAGATTTAGTAATTTTTTGTCATCGTTTTTGAAGGGTTTGGTGACCTTTTTGGTCTGTCTGAGACCTGAGACGTTTTCCCAATTTGAGATACACTGGTTGTGTTCCCAATTTTTGAAGACCGAGTTGGCCGCTGATTTGTTTATTGCACAGAATGGGTCGGTTCCTATAAAAGGAGTTTCCCAGCCTTTTAGGCAAGTTCGTCGACTTTTTCGTTCCACCGTATTTTGGTTTTGTCTTTGGAACCTAGCTTTTGGAGGTTGTCAAAACAGTGTTATACTGATTTGAAGTCAATGATGGGTGAGCTAAGGGTTTTATAGCTGCTTGAAGAGGCTCTTGTAGCTGCTTGACTATCCGGGAATATATGGATGTTAGCGCCTTTGATACCTGAGTTGTCATGGATCTCTGCCTGGAATACACTAAGACTTTTTCCCATAGGCATTGAGAAAAAGTCCATGTTGTTTGGTCCATGGCCATCCGTTAAGGCCGTCACTTAAGGCCGTTAAGACAGTTTCGTGGGTTACTCTAATCCATGCTTCTCTGCTTGCAATCTTCATGCAGAATCCTTTGTTTAATCATTGACGGTCTGTGCCCGTGCGGATAAAGACAAGATCGGGGATTTCTGAAAGCAGTCCCCACCAGCTCAGGGTGTTTGCTGATGGTTTGCTCTTTCGTTTGATTCAAACTCCCTGCGCTGCATATTGCGAAACTTGTTTATAAAAATATGGAGGGGAGTTAGTTCTATTAAAACTTCGGGGTCATGTTCACATGGCTCCGGAGATACTAATACACGCAAGACGTCGTTTCTTGTGTAGTTTGACGATGACGGTATTTTGAGCGGTTTTCTTCCACTGAAAATATAACAATTGGAAGACCTATCATTGCTATTTGTCACCCATTACAAAGAGACTTACAACTTGTGAATCAACTGACATCGTCCAAAGCCTTCAATTTAAAACACAACACTTTTATGATATAGCCATAGGAGCTGCCTATCGCGGATGTTGGAATTAATTGTTAACATAAAACAAATGAAAGCGTAAAATAAATATCATGATCTCATTTGTAGCTCCATAAATCATACCAAGTGTTTAGAAGGTCTCAAGATCATTTGCTGCAAACATGGCTTATTCTAATTTCCCAACTACATGACTGTCAAACGACAACTCAAATGCCCATCGTTGATAACAAACCTTTCTATTTGCAACTGTTGCCAATAAAATAAATTGTGCATAAAATATGATTACTAATTCAATTAAGATAAGCACTTTATTACCACAAAGTGTACAGCACTCCTGTTTGTTATTAAAGCCAACTCTAATCGAAGTCATAAGCTAGCTTAATGAGGTGAAACAAAACGAAACGTACGTTTTTATTTATTTATTATTCATTCAACTGACTAATCATTGAGAAAAGAATTCGCGATGAATAAAACATTGTCATCTGCTAATTTGAATCGCAAATATTCAATCAGCAAATTTACGAGTTGATTTTTCGTCAAAAGAAAATCCCACCACTCGTCGCTCTCGATATCCGTGCAAATTAAAAAACAATAAACCAATCAAAGCGATACTAATTTTATCTGCGTGCGTAATTATAAATAAATTTTATCGAAAATCGATTAGTTCTTCTTCTTCTTCTTTTTTTTTTTTTTGAGGGATATAACTAAGTAGTGAAGTTTTCTACCTTTCTACGCATCAGAAAGAGAAGTTCGTTGAACAGTGTTATGCACAGCAAGGCTATGGGAATTTTTACGAAAAAAAATATAGCGATGATTGTCACCGCAATTTCGATTGGCAATTCAGAGTCAAATAACTTATTTTTAGTTAGAGTTCATTGAGCATGCAGTTTGGAATCTCAATTTACATGAATGGATTAATCCGCGACCGTGAGAGACTTAAATCGCTGACGATGAATTTCTTGTCATTTTCTTTTGTTTGCATATTTTAGGCCCAAATAACTGGGTAAAATTTAAACTGCCTGACGGAAGATTACGCAAGCGTGTTGTAAGTTTTTTGTTAAATTCAGGTTCAAGGGTATCTTTTGATGGACAACGGGGTTTTCTGGGAATTTCGTGATGATGAATAACTTAATCATGTAAGAAATTTAATACAAACGAACGGTAAATTTGTAAGGCTAATGAACGTTTGTTACCGATGTTGGACGGATATTATGATTTTTGACAGACAATTTGTTACTCGCAATCGTGATGAGCGGCAAAATAGCGAGTTTTGTTTGTTTTATCTACATAATTATGAATTTTAAAAACGCGGCAAAGATTGCGATCAATAACCTTTACAGAGTTACCGTTGCCGTATTTATCTTTGGGCTTAATAGTGAATTAATTCGACATGACGTTAATCAACGTTTATTTATTTAAGTGGCACTGTAAGTCTAGAGTGGACCTAAGTTTATATGCCTCGCCAAGTAGCTGGATTTTTGGCTTACAAGTTGCGAATTCAATTTGTGCGCCGCAAAAAGCGAAGTGTTACCCTATCAGAGCCAGTTATGGCAGTACTAATAAACGAAGACGAAAACCTTTCTATAACATTTTAAACTATGCACTTTTCTCACCAGTTACCAACAATTTATCACTTTAAGAAATTTCTTCTTTTTCTGTTTATTGTGCCGATTTGGCACATATCGGAAACTTTAAAGCACTCAGATTTAAAAATCGGTCTATATTCCTTAAAGGCAGATTTTTACTACCTACTTTATCCGGCTTTTTGGGAAAACCGAAAAGCGACCTGAATGATAAGAACATTAGCAAATAATGTGCGGAGCAAAGGCAGATATTAAGAGGTGTTTTCTTTTCCTTCTCTGTGAGCTTAGCAGATGGTTTTTTTGCGTAAGCGACCCACAAACGACCTAAAGCCTAGCTACTTCGACAATTCTGTGTGCGAAGATATATTTTTTTACACGAGTAGAAGGGACCTACAGTTTCAAGCCAATTCGAAGCGGCAATTTATTTTGAAGAAGCTTCGCATGAGGATTTGAACCTGGGACCACTCGCTTGGTAGTCCAACGCACTTAACCACCAAACTTCAAAGAATTCCCTATGACTTCACACAGAAATTTGGTTTGTTTGGCAGCCCCCAACAAGGAAGAACAGTCGATCCTAAAAGGGTAGAACTTCAATAACAAGTTTGTCAGATATATCATTCGCCGCGATTCCACTGCGAACCGGAACACAGAAAACCCTCAGTGTGCTTCACCTTAAAGACTGCAGTTCTTGAGCTGGAGCAGTATCATAGAAGTGGTTAAGAGATTTTGTGAGGCATTAACGCAATTTGACCGTCGCTTTAGGCAAAGGTTCTTTGACTGTTTGTCACATAGTCATTAGTATTATTTAGGACGACTCAAGTACATTTGCTTCATGAGGAGTAAAGCATGATGTTTTCACACACCTCGAAAACTTTACCACCTCAACTCTGTTTGGGGAAAATCAACATTAAAATGAAAATGCAGATGAAGTCAGATATTAGATAAGACAAAAGTCATAAGATAATTCTCGTGCTGTGCCAAACTTAGGGTTCAATTAAAACCATCATAATAGCTCGGATCAAAAGGAACCGCGGTCTTGAAAATCATGCTAATCGCACCCATTTTTTTAAAGAGTTTTTAAATACTCTGAAGACTTTTGCGGAGCTTTGTCCACAAAATTTCCAAAATTGAATTGGGAGATCATCAATATGTACCAATAAGCCACAATCAATAAACCAGGACGCCTTAAGTACATCACGACCCTTGAGTCAGTAGTTGGTAAATATTGACAGAGTAAATGGCGAGAATACTCAACCGTAAAATTGGTAAGAGTTAAAAAATCACAAAGAGAGTTGTTTTTCATTAGCGCCTCTGCAACTTCTGTGAGTTTAGCTTGATCATTGCCTTACATAAGTTTTTGGTTAGTTAGGAGATATTTTCTTCACAAGCGTATAGAGTAATAGAATCATATATATGTATATCTGTTTCGGATTGAAAGTTAAAAAGTTAAAAATTGAAAAAAAAACCAACTGCAGATAAATATATTTTTGATCTATTTCCTTAAGGAAGGGACCAAGTTTTTGGAACCTTTTGCTACGCCAGAACAATTTAGTTATACATCGTTTACCGCTCGCTGCTGAATCAATTCCTTCAAGGCCCGTTGAATTGACTTCAAGGATATTGAAAATGAACGCTTGGAAGAGCTTTGACTTCACTTATGACACGTAAGCAAACAAAATACGTTTAAGCCGACATAGGGAGCATGTAACAAGCAATGAGAACAAGTAGATTGAAGTGTCAACGGCAACAGCGACATTTAGTTTAGAAGGGGTGACCGTTCGTTATAATCTCGCGAAGAAGTCCATCCCTTTTATCTCCCCTTTTAAGTGAAAAATCAGTTTAATAATTTGTGCATTCAAACACAGTGATCGTCAGAAGTAATTGTATTTTTACTTTGAAATATAATATATTATATAATGTTTATTTATCAGAGTTTTACATGCAGACCGATATTTAAGCTGGGGATTTATGAAGATCCGACAAAAATCCATCATACACAACTCGACCAATTATGGCTTTGTTGCGTGAGAAATTTTGTAAGTTTTTTTTGGCGGGGCCCCGCAAAAGACCGTGTTTACGCGAATAATCCCTGAACTCTAGATGTGTAAAAAACCAACATTACTCTAGTTATGGCCGAGATACCGCCCGCAATGTGTGAAAAAGTGGTTAAAAATTGCCTAAAAAAGAATCACATGCTGCGAATCTTCCCGAGGCGGCCATTTTTTTATATTATATTTTAGACTTAATGGCAAAGTCCAAACTTTAAAACGAAATAAATTTTCATCACCGAAAAATTAATAGCCATATGCTATAACTTCTGAAGTACAGCCACAAATATGTTTCTTACACAAGTCTTTTGAAGATACATTTTAATAGCGTTCCATAAATGTTGAAAGTTTTTTCTCCTAGATAGGTATACATATGTCAAAGTTAAAGAAGTGTCCACTCACTTTCGACGCTCACTGTACAAACATAAATCAAAAAGTGACTAGTCAAACAAGAAAAAGAACCAAACAGCTTCACTCTCTTCTGATGTTTGTTTATTTTCGATTTCAGCACACTTCCAGTTACATAACTGACATTTCGCAGAAAATATACCTACAGCCTACACAAATGCCTAAGGTAGGTAGGTTCAAAAATTAAATATATTTTTTTCCTCGACATTTAACCAATTATGTATTATCGAACGGCGAAGAATGTTATCTTCGAAGATAAGACGTTTGTGGTTTTTCAGTAAAATCCAACCACAAAAATAAAATTATCACATTTTCAAACACTGTCACAACGAGAACCCCTATTTGTGTTTTTAATTTTATTTTATTTTTTTTATTCGAAATTAATTGATTATGGTTAAAGGCGGTCTTCTCTTCGATGATACTATTCTTCAAAGCGATGGGGCAATGTGTGGAATACCAAATAATTAGCGATCTATACAGAAAGATCTTGCTATTTCCGGTAAAAGAAAAAAAAACTAATCCAATGGAATGAAAATGTTTATGAATTTGTGTTTTTTTTTTATGAAGAGAAATATTCTTTTAATTGCTAAGATAGAGTATGGATTGGAACACATGTGAATGCATTTGAATCGTTGGTAAAAGAAAACTCCATTTGAAACATTCCAGAAAATAAATAGTTTCTTTGAAGTGACGTTCACTCATGGGAGTTGAATTGCCTTGTTGTTGTTGTTTTTTTTTTATTATTATTATTATTCGTGGGACATTCATTTGAAAAGCAAGTTTTTGTAGTTTTGTATGTTTGAGGAATAAGGTGTTGGATTAAATAAATTGACAACCTAGGGCTGCAGGAAAATGGATGTATTCAAAGCGACAAAGATTGACATTTTACTATGATTAAAGATTAATGAAATGTTTTAAAAACTTGTTATATGTAATTACATTGCGTTCGCCAGATTAACTGTCGAGCTCGGTATACCCCATAGCATCCACTGCCGCGGTTGTGATGATGCAAATGAGAGAGAAACCGTATTTCACTTCATATGTAGGTGCCCTGCTCTTGCCTAGGGGTTGACATCGAGTGTTTGGGAAACCATTCTTCGATGTTCCTGCAGAGATCTTAGATAACGGGTGATCCAAGTAGAGATACTTTTTTCAATAGCCTTTTTTGACAGATCACGTGTGAGTCGTGTCATGCTGTCATGTTATTTTTGTTTAGTATTGTTTGGCATTTCATAATGGAAAGAAAATTCACGTTCTGTGAGGAATGTGTTTCGTGCACTTCGCTCAACTTATGGTCAACATAATCGGCCTACTGAGCGTACTATTCGCAACACCATTACCCATTTTGAGACCCAGCATTCATTATTGGATAATATTCGACCGAATAGACCACGTCCAGCACGCTGTGAAGCAAATATAGCGGCCGTAGCTGAGAGTTTACACGAAGACCGTAGAGAGTCGATTCGGCGCCGTTCGCTGCAACTCGGACTGACGTATGGAACGACTTGGCGCATTTTACGTCAAGATCTTAAATTGAAAGCGTACAAAATACAGCTTGTGCAACAACTGAAGCCGCTCGACCTTCCCAAACGACATTGCTTTGCTCTATGGGCTCTTGAAAAGTTCCAAGAAGATCCGACGTTTTCGAGGCAAATTTTGTTTAGCGATGAAGCCTATTTTTGGCTCAATGGGTATGTAAACAAACAAAATTGCCGCATTTGGGACGAAGAGCAACCTGAAGAGATTGAAGAACTGCCACTTCATCCAGAAAAAACAACGGTTTGGTGTGGTTTGTGGGCCGGTGGAATCATCGGTCCATATTTCTTTAAAAATTATGCCGGTGCGAACGTAACCATGATAACCGACTATTTGATGCCTGAAATTGAAGCTCGTGATCTCGGCGACATTTGGTTTCAGCAAGACGGCGCCACTTCCCACACATCGCATCAATCAATGGACTTATTGAGAGAACATTTCGGTGAGCACATAATTTCACGTTTTGGGCCGGTCGATTGGCCACCAAGATCGTGTGATATCACACCGTTAGACTTTTTCCTGTGGGGCTATGTAAAGTCAAAAGCTTATGCCGACAAACCCGCTTCGATTCAGGCCTTGGAGGAAAACATCACGCGTGTCATTCACCAGTTACCAGTCGAAATGCTCGAACGAGTGATCGAAAATTGGACTCAACGGATGGACCATCTGCGACGTAGCAACGGCCAGCATTTGAGAGACATAATCTTCAAAAAATAAATGCCAAAGAATGTTCTTTCAAATGATAATAAACATTCTCCATTAAATTTGAATTTTCTGTGTTTTTTTTCTTTAAAAAAGTAGGGAACCTCGAAATGGATCACCCTTTATCATCACTTTCCTCACCTCCACTGGGTGAATTTAAGTTTTTTGCTGAAACTATCCAGTTGTCATGAGTGATGGCATTAAAACATCGCTAAAGCACTACCTACTTGCGCCTCCTGGCAAGTGTCAGGAATTTTACCTACCTTATCACGTTAAAAATTTTCTGCTAAATCTCGAGATTCGAATGTAGTGGATTTGCGGAATAAATTACATATTTCTGCTCCACCAAAGTTCTATTTCTAAATTCCAAAGTCATCTGCAGAGTTTGGGCATTTCGTTAAGTTGTTCATCAGAAATTCATCCAAAGTAAAACTTTTTAATACTTGAATTTTTCCAAACGCTAAAAAAATACTGAGGGAAAACCATGTCTTTGGAAATGTGGCGTGCTTTTGCAATAAATACAAAGTTAGGACTAAGCGTGGGAATTTTTTTTAAGATCTTTCCTTTTTTCTATTAAGAAAATAACATCGTAATACATTTTTAAACATCTTAGATGAAATAAGATACAACCATATTGCTAACAGGCCTGCAAAGCTTCATAATGCAGACCATAAAAGAGAAGATATTCAACAAATATTAGTTGCAAGTTGCGAAGAAGTAAGATTCAGAAATCCATTTGAATGAATTTATAATTGGTGGAAACACTTAATGATTAATTTTTTTTTAATAACTGTACTAGAACCTTGGTTTATCTTGTGATGAAAACATAAAATAGGTATTTAATTTTTAATGGTATTTTAAATTTGAATGGTAAAACGTAAACATGTTTTCCAATATTTTCACAATCTGGTGTCGAAGTAAGTCTCGTGATTTGAAAAATACGTTCAATATCTACTTCAATTTCAATTAGTGCTCAATGGAAAGGAAGCAGTAATAACGTTATTCGTAGATGATTTGTGGAATGGTGGCCAATTTCATTTTTGATTTAATTGCATGTTCAGTGGAAACGGGGAGGTTGCATAATTAAATTGTTAACTTTTGATTACATACCTAATCTTTGTGAGATTTCGGCAAAATGATGCCATCTCTATTTTCCTATTGAATTAATAAAATCGCTGTTTTTGCTGTTTAGTGCTGCCAAATTCTTTGATGCATTTAAGTATTTCTTACGAACATATTTTGCAACAAGGTAAATATGTCAGATGAATCAAAATTGAACAAATTTAATTGACTTGCAAAATATTCTTCAGTGTTTTTTATTTTATAGCAAAATAAATTTACATAAATTTGGTCTTGATTTCGAAGTGCTGCCAAGTCGCATTAGAGGACAAATGAATTAAATCTCATTTTACAAAGCTAAAAGGCGCCATTCTTAATTCTTAATTTTCTTTCGCTACAAAGATAAGCAGCCCTATCCCAAATTATACTGAAATCTCATTGTTAATCCCTCCAACCATGCTTATGCTACCTCCTCGCTCAGTTAAAACTCAAAATCGATCAACAAACAGAACCTTCCCAACACGATTACATTATTTACATAACTCCACGTTTATCAACGAAACAAAAATGAGATGTGTGTTTCGTCCCCTTATCTTATCTGAACAAATCCCGAGATACGTGTATTGGATGCAACCAATTCCATGCGTTAAAACTTTCAAGGGCGCAAATACCTCACCCAAAACCATGAACTGAATTTCAAATTAGACAACTTTTGAGATAAGATAAAGAAATCAAATTAGACTATCTATCTGTCCTACCTTTCATGCGGCAATCTCTTGAGCTCGCTCATATCCAGTTCCAGGCGAAGATTGGACACTTCGCACACGAGGCGATCCCGATCGGCGGTCACTTCTCGCAGCTTTTCGCGCAGAGCGTAGTTCTCGCGAATCAATTCCTCAACATTGATCTTAACGTGGTTATTGATGGCGGCAGCCATCACATGAGCCGGAGCAGGCGACGGTGGCAATGATGGTACCGCAGCTGCGGGAAGTCTCCCATCAGCAATTACACCACCAGCACCACCACCAATAGCACCGCCATTGGTTACCAGCAACATATTGCTGGCCATCAACAGGGACTGCGTTGTCTGATGCAACAGGGTGGCTGCCGCCTCAGCTTCCATCTCCATGGAGTTGTTCAAATCCTGTTCGATGGCGCCTGGGTCACCGTTGGGCATTGTTTCACTGTCGCACATTTTTCTTTCTTTTCACTTCGTCACACTCTTTTCAGCGGATTAAAATATTTAAATCGCGCACTTTTGGTGTAAATTTTACTTGAACAAATTTAAGTGGACCACCAGCACACAGCAGAGCACAACACCACACAGAGAAAGAATAACAATAAGAGCAGGAGCCCACCACCACTCTGGCACGCAATAGATTTGCTTCTTCTTAGGGCAAAAACACTTCACTTCGCGCAAGTTGGTAACCTTTTTGTACTTGTTTTGGGAAATTCCCGGTTTTTGCGAAGGGAAATTCCTATTAAACTCGGATTTTTCGTTCGGGATGAGTGAATTACATTTCGATTGTGATAATTAAAATTCGTTAGGACAATTTCAGTTAATCCTTTGTCTTAATTCAGCAGATACAGAGCGCGCGTTATTTTTATTTTTTTTGTTTATTTTTCACTTTTCGTTCGACCGTTTGAAGAGAAACACGAATTTGAAAAACTTCAGACCGCACACACCGTCGTTGAATAAACCGGAATGGAGAATGACAATGAACAGGAGAAGTGTTGTCTTTTTTCGAACGATGAACGATGACAAACGGTAGATGGAAATGGAACGTATATTTGGGAAGAAAATTGTGTGTAACTGGTTTTGCGTGCGGCGGTGGATGAATTCAAATGCATTGGTCTCTCTTACGCACTCGGGAGTTTGGCATTTTTGTAGAGTTTCCAACTGGTCAAAAGAGACAGGGTGTGCGGCGAAAAGGGATGGAGCGACAGATGTAAACATGTTTTTTTGATGCGGCACCATATATGGTTTGGCTGCTTTGGTGTGTGGGATTTACTCGGTGGTGGGTTGTTTTTGTCTTTTTCTGGTTGTGTTTTTGTTTTTGTTGAAATGTCAAAATGAATTCTTTGAGGGGGAATTGTGGAATGGTGTGGAATGAAGACGGTGGATGTGTTCGGCAGATGGAGTTCGATATTTGTTCGTCAGTTGAATAGGAGATCGTATTTTTGGAGGAAATTAATTTTTAACTTTGGTTAATAGTCCTTCTTATATTGAGATTAACAAAATACCATATCTTCTCAAAATCAGGAGATTTATTGTGCAAATGTAGATTAAATATTAAGAATACTTGCGACTTGACATATGCTACGTTTCCACCAAAAATTAAACCGAGATTAAGCACAAAAGATTAACAATTAATCTTTCAGATTAATTTGACGTTTGGCCCTCTTTCTCTTATTTCTGCTTTAAAATTGAGAACGTAATTGACATTTCAAAAGAGAACTTATGTTTTTTCTTGAACGTCAAACAAAGCGAAAATGAAATTATAATTTAATAAAGAAAAAATTGGTTGCTACAGTTTAACCCTAGAAAGATAACCATATTTTAACAATAATGTAAATCAAATGGGCAGTACACGTCTAATTCAAATGCATGACGTAGGTTATCTTTCTAGCACAGATGAGTAATTATACAGATAGTCGACTGAGAGGATTTTTGGCTCTCCCGCCAATAGCAGTTCTGCGCCTAAGAATCCATTTTGGAAAAGATCGCATGTTGACATATTAAAAGTCAAAACTGGGCTGTGTCCCATAACGTCGTAATAACATGCGACGATTTATAATAAATTTCCAACAGAATAACATTTTGGTGAATGTTTTTAATTATTATGTAAACTAAATAATAGTTTTACCAAACAAGCATATTTTTGGGTAAACATTTTTAAGCAGTTTCGTAAATATTTTGGCAGTTGTGCAAGTTGAACATAAAATAAGGGTTTTCATAATTTGTTTGCCAGTAGTTAAACTAATTTAGCAGTTTTAAAATGTCATTAATAATAAAATAATATTGGTGGTTGACTTATCGAATGTCGAGTGAAATAATTTAAATCAAATAATTTTTAAACGAAGGGTTTAATAAATATTTCAGCAGTGAATTAATGAAATATTCTGTAAAATTAATAAAATTGTAGGTAAAATAAACAAAAGCTCAATTAATGAAATTAATAAGTAACGCCTGATTAGTTAACTGACCATTTCAATAATTTAACATGGTATTAAATAAATTCACTGCTATTTTATTCACTGCTATTTACTATTGGAATTCAAAGATAAGAAAGTTATTAAATTTGTTAAACATGATGAAATAAATTTAATAACGCTGTTATCTTGGAATTGGAATACTCAAGTCTACATTTTGTGTTTTAAAATGCATTTAAAGTTATTTTGTCGCATATGTCTCATATGAACGTTCCGAATATATTTATAAATATATTAAACTTTCACATGTTCAATAAAAAACATAACTATTAACTATAAATATTTTACACCCAAACATTCCTAATTTAGTAATTTTCATGCAATAATAAAATAATATATACATTTTATCTCACTCTAATAACCTAAATGGAAAAAATATAACAACCCAAGTATGTTTATTTTAAGGCAGATAAAAAATTGACTATTTCTTATAAACACAAAAATTATTCGAATTTATTGTACAACTTCATTATTTATTATATACCTTACTATTTTTTTTTTATAAACATTAAAATATCAATTAAGCTTGAACTACGTTAACTCAATACTTCGCAGCACTTCACCAACACATCCGCTATAATCAGCTGTTTTTGTTGCCATTTGGAATTCTTGCAAAACAGCCCGCGCTAATGACATATTTTTGACACATGAACCCCTCCATACTTTATTTGGCTGGCTCACACGTATTCACAGATAGAACATTTGAGAGAGGATTTTTTCTCCATTTTTAAAAATTTTTTGCGGGTTCAAAGGGACAAACGTATGCTGAGTCGACTATCTGTATAATTACTCATCTGTGCTTTCTAGGGTTAATGAGAATGAAAATATTATTAGCCCACCATTTTATTCTTCAAATCAATATAAAGGTAAAACCAGTAAAAACCAAACTAAAATGGTGATATGTCAAACGCATCATATCGAGCACTTTTCGAATTAAGTTATTGAAGGAGTTCGTTATCTAATAGATGAATATATTTTGAATTACAAAGTTTGAATCAATTAGAGGCTCTACAAACTTCGTCAAAAGACAATATCAGTCAACGTTGCAGTATAAGCGGTAAAGAAAGACAAGCCTATACGATATCGGATCGGCTGTAGATAGTTGTTTAAACTTAAACTGGTAAACCCAGATACCTTACAGACAGAACAGTTGAAGTGGGAAGGCTATAATTCCTATAATCCTGATTCGAACCTCGTCGAATCCCTAGATGGGTTATCATCACAGAAAAATCAAAAACCATATACTTCATAAAATCATGTTTGCTTCGATCTTGCAGAACGGAAGAGACGAGACTCTTTAAAAAAGCACCAGCTATAGCGGCATCAATCGCCTAGACATAACGTATTAGATTTGGTCCGCTATATTGTGGTAGCATCTGAAACTGTTTGTCGACAATGTGGTTGAACTTAGCATTACATTAAAAAATTTGAAAAAACTATCAAAAGCAACAAATTTTTAATAATGGCCGCCTAATCCTCTATCATATTTCCTATCTATGAATACATGTAAGTCAGAGATTTGCCGTTTGCTTGGTGGTATTGGACATTTCATGGAGACTGCCATTAAAACCCATATAATTCCTTAAATGTGTCCCAGCTTCCCATTTGATTTACGCGTAAAAGCCCATGTAGGTGCGGATTATATGAGTAAAAACAGTTTACTGTTGAGTTTACGTTTTGTCGGAGCTGGCTATCTTTCTCTTCTGTGACAATACAACACCAAAAAATCCAGTACCAGTATGTATGCCTATTTTGACAGCGATTGCCATTCAGGTAATATTTTGTAAAAATTGTTGTTCTATTTCTAATAATGTCCAAAAGTTTTTTAATTTATCAAAAAAATGGATAATTTAAAAAAGAGATGTCCTGGTTTCCAAGTTTTTCAAGTCCCTCCTTATCTATAAGTACGTTTTTAGAAGACCCACTCTCTCTTTCTCCCTCTATCATTACGTTTTAAGAAAACCCACGAAGTTCAGATTAGTACCCAGGGTGGTGATCTTCATCAGCATCTTTATAGATGAGCTAAACATATGTATAAATATACTAACAAATAAAAAAAATACTGTAGATTTACCTATTATTGTTGATTTCACACTTTTCAACGGTGTATGTTAACTTTCGTGACTGCCTCTAACTACTGTCGAACTTGTTCTTTCGTGTAGGATGACTACCTTATCGAGACCTTATGTGTCAAAAAATTAATTCGTTTCAATGCCTTGAAATGCGAGGTCCTTAATATGCACAAAGTTTTCGTAGCTTTTTCCTGGCCTGATCTAGAATATCAATTTTCACAGGCATTATGACAAAAGAAACCGATTTCACAGACTGTACTATTATACTCGATATTATTGCGACCGAAGTGCATGGCGCTAAGATAAGGAACAGCACAATTGATTGGATGGTGGTTTTGCTTCAATGTGGTCTTGTATTGTTATTGCACTCTTAAAATTACTTACTGATGGTTTCAATGGCGCTTCTCATACGAGTAATCATGCACATAGTCTGAAGTATGTTGTTGATAATAATATTAGTGAGGAATATTTTCGAACAATTTTCCGTTTAATCAAAAAAAATAACTTAAATTTGAGACACCCTCTACGTGGAGAGTTAATCAAACCGTTCGTGGAGATTTTTAGCTAAATTTTCATTGTATCCCTAAACCATTAAATCTATGTCGTTTTATGTTTGGCCTATAGGTGGCCAAAGCCAAACCAGCACTAGTCAATACATAAACCGTACATACAATTTTTCGCCAACTGAACGAACGTCCGTAAGGTTTGTGGTTCTAATAATACAAAGAAAACGCTGCATAATTTCAGGAGCACATTCATATCTAAGCACGGTAATGAAAGTGGTTGCTGTCTGGGCATGCTGTACACTTATAACGAAAAAGTTGATACTAATACAGTTTCGGGCGATAAGTTTGTTATTTAATAAATTATTTTTGATTCTCTGCATTCAGTTTACATTGTGAGAGATGGTGGGACATAGAAAGTTCTAACTAAGATTTAACTTTGCAGATCGCTGGAGGTTAATGGCTAGCTAAAACGATTCTAGTGACTCCCTGCGATTCACAAGTTCGCTCACTTGATTAACTTGGACTTTCTGCAGATCGAAAAGCGGTGCAAAAGAAAGCCCACACACCTCTCTGCATCGCACACTTATGAATCGCAGGGCTAAAAGTCTAATGACAAAGACAAGCCGCACGAGCTCCTATTCGTGAATAGCTCAAGGGACATGCTGAGGCAAAAATGGGTTTTCGAACTGATATCGTAGCCATAGATTAATTTAAACAAAGTATACCACGTCGTGGTTGAACGCGAATAAGCTTCAAACAGCGATTTTTGGGAACTGTTCCTGTTGTAAAGGGTTATAAGAGTAGGTGATTGAAAAGGGGCAGCTCAAGCCGTCGATTTCAAACAAGATAAAGCTGTAGTGTGAGTGACGCACTGAGGAGCTTGTTGACTTCGTCGATATACAAGATTTATTATTCTATTGCCACGGAAACCGAAAAAGGAAATCCGGTTCTTCCAAAAAATAGAGTACCACTTATAAAGATTTTGTTTTCCGTGCTGTCCTGTCATCCAGCTTTAAAAGTTTTTTTTTAGCAAAATTACACATCCCAACGAGACAGAGTGTTCAGCGAAAATATTCTTTTATCAACTAGATCTTCTTTATGTGTGTCCCTTTGAAATTTCGTGGTAAAGCCTCCTAATTCGAGGAAACCAATAACATTTTAGGGTCACACTGTCGATTTGACCCATTCTCAACCATAGTGGCTACCGGCAGTACTTCTCCTCCCGTCTAACACCCAACCATGAAAATCATCAGATATCACTAAGCGTCATAAGACTGTGTGCCATCATCAACTCCAAGCTGGGATCACGCATTTCATCACATCTCTCCGCTCCAAACATGGAAGTGAAAAAGCATCCGCAAAATGGCTACCTTCATCAATCTTCAAGTCGGATGATGATTTCTTCGCTCCAAATTGGACCATCTTCTTGACGCATTTAACTCTTTTCGATTGTGGTTGCTATACCATCATCCATTTTTTTTTTCTTAACAACATTACACTGTGCCATAGCACTCAACAAGCACCAGCACCGGCATAGGATCCTCCAATCAGTGGCCAGTTCGGCATCGCACAAAGGCGATCATCCATCATCGCAGCATCGCACTAAGGGCAGCCTTCTTTGTGTTCGAACGCTAATTAACCGCAGATCGTGCGCGCCGGGTTTTTCAAGAAGGCGTTAATGAGCAAAAATCGTCCCCGCTCGCCATTCGTTGAGCGTGTGTAAGGTTTCAAGTTGTCGATGGGATGAAGAAGATGCGACGCGACGCCCACTCGCAGCTTGATGCAAATTCAACATATTTTACACAAATGTGCCGCGAAAAAGAAGACATAGAGAAAGTCCACAGCCACAGTCATGTCACAGTCACAGGTGGTGATACCACTAAAAAAACAATCACCTTCGGGAAGGGTTGGATATGGATTGCTATTTATGCTTACCCTGACCGCCTACTCCGGGTTTTGGATTTGGTGCCACTTTCTTCCTCTGCCTTCTCCCTGTCCAAAGAAGGTGTCGCTGTTGTTTGGTTTTCACCGCTTAACAATTCTTCGGTGTCTTTGTCGCTGCCGACGATGTTAGATGCAAAGCAAGACCGTTCTTCATGTTTTGATCGATGGTGTTTGGTTTTTTTTTTTTGTTTTGCAGATTTTGTTGGTTTATCTCGGCTCTTCCATGATGGAGAATAAATCTTTCAGTGTTGTCCCATTTTTGTGGTCTTCCTTATGGATGGCTTTCTGCACATCATAATGTGTGATAAATTACATCGCACCCTCCCACTGAGGAAGGAGGAGAAGGTTTGTTTTATGTGCAGACTGCTGGCTGATGCACGTGTTTAATTAGTTATTATGATCGGAGGGCGGAGATTTGCCGAAAGAAAGATATAGATACTTTGAGGAGGGAGCAAAGGGGAATGTCGGTGCTTTCCAATTGCTTCTTAGATTGTGGATTCATTCCCTTGAAAAGACAGAAATACGAAAGACAGAAATTTAAAATTGATGCTCAGTCGATGTGCTCTAAACAGGTAAGGCTTGGTTATCCTTCTAGTGGAACCAGTTATTGCTTTTTATGTGACAAAAAAAAAATTCTAATAAAGGGTGATCCATTTCGATTTTTAAAAAACACAGAAAATTCAAATTTAATGGAGAATGTTTATTATCATTTGAAAGAACATTCTTTGGCATTTATTTTTTGAAGATTATGTCTATCAAATGTTGGCCGTTGCTACGTCGCAGATAGTCCATCCGTTGAGTCCAATTTTCGATCACTCGTTCGAGCATTTCGACTGGTAACTGGCGAATGACACGCGTGATGTTTTCCTCCAAGGCCTGAATCGAAGCGGGTTTGTCGGCATAAGCTTTTGACTTTACATATCCCCACAGGAAAAAGTCTAACGGTGTGATATCACACGATCTTGGTGGCCAATCGACCTGCCCAAAACGTGAAATTATGTGCTCACCGAAATGTTCTCTCAATAAGGCCATTGATTGATGCGATGTGTAGGAAGTGGCGCCGTCTTGCTGAAACCAAATGTCGCCGAGATCACGAGCTTCAATTTCAGGCATCAAATAGTCGGTTATCATGGCACGATAACGGTCGCCATTGACGTTTACGTTCGCACCGGTATAATTTTTAACGAAATATGGACCGATGATTCCACCGGCCCACAAACCACACCAAACCGTTGTTTTTTCTGGATGAAGTGGCAGTTCTTCAATCTCTTCAGGTTGCTCTTCGTCCCAAATGCGGCAATTTTGTTTGTTTACACACCCATTGAGCCAGAAATGGGCCTCATCGCTAAACAAAATTTGCCTCGAAAACGTCGGATCTTCTTGGAACTTTTCAAGAGCCCATAGAGCGAAGCGATGTCGCTTGGGAAGGTCGAGCGGCTTCAGTTGTTGCACAAGCTGTATTTTGTACGCTTTCAATTTAAGATCTTGACGTAAAATGCGCCAAGTCGTTCCATACGTCAGTCCGAGTTGCAGCGAACGGCGCCGAATCGACTCTCTACGGTCTTCGTGTACACTCTCAGCTACGGCCGATATATTTTCTTCACAGAGTGCTGGACTAACTAATAATGAATGCTGGGTCTCAAAATGGGTGATGGTGTTGCGAATAGTACGCTCAGTAGGCCGATTATGTTGACCATAAGTTGAGCGAAGTGCACGAAACACATTCCTCACAGAACGTGAATTTTTATAATAAAGTTGAACAATTTGTAAACGTTGTTCACGCGTAAGTCTTTCCATTATGAAATGCCAAACAATACTAAACAAAAATAACATGACAGCATGACACGACTCACACGTGATTTGTCAAAAAAGGCTATTGAAAAAAGTATCTCTACTTGGATCACCCATTATTTAGTAAATCGCGTATTATGAGAAATTTTCTGCAGCAATAGTCTGGGTGTCAAATTTTATTGAATGCTTGCCGATGAGCTTCCTGCCAGGAAAGATATCGTAAGTCTAGGGCTCCTAGGGCTACAGTTTATAGAAACTTCATTGTAGTGATTTAATCACTGCTTGGCTATACGAGAGGTTACGAATATCACGTTCTTCCCCCAGCCATAGATTCTGCCTGGAACAATATCACCATTCGTTTTCGATACGTCGAGTCGGCGTAGAAGTGGACCGATTCATCTTGCAGAAAATTATTTGGAAGCCTTTGTCAAATAGTAGGTGATTCATATTATAATCTTGAAAGCGTCTCAAAGGCCGTCAGAAAAGCGAAAGGGCGAAATGTTCGTTTGGCCCACTGGGAGGTTGGATTGAGGCAAACATCCGTGCGAGAAGCCAATTGCCTGCTAAAGATTTCGAGAAGGCAGTAGTTGAAAGTGCCTCGCTTTTACATAGATAAGCTGATTGCTGGTCTTTGCTTGGCTTGTTGCGATTAGCAGCTGCATTTGTATCTATGCAAAACATAATCGGAACCAGCCGTCCCCAAAAGTCGCGGAAGTGGCAACAATCGGTTACATAGCGACAGAGTTGAAAGACTAGAAACGGCGACTGCAGAGGTGAAGCAGTTCAGAAAACAAGAGTGACGATGACGATGGAGCTGAATAACAAGAGGTAGGTACCTACATGTACTACGCGGCTGATTAGGAACATTCATACATGAACGGAGCGGACTCATTGCGAAATTAACATCTATATGTTACCCAGTTCGTAGCTGGCCATAGATGTTTCAACAGATTTCTCCATAAGATGAGCTAAAAGTGCCAATACGGCGACTATTCTTTAAACGGAACCTATCCGCTTTAGATAGAGTACCTGCTTTAGAGACACAGAGGAGTATATAGAGTTTCCTTAGTTCAGGAGAGGAGAGGAGAGGACCTTATTGCGTAGTTGCCTTCATAGCCCCAAAGAATCAGCTATTGGAAAGATGTAATAGCAGAGCCGCGGTAGACAAAGAAGCTTACTACCTCAAAGTTTTTGCTGACGACGGTGACATTTAATCATCTCTTTGACAGCATCTATACTTTTCTTTGTAATTGTTTCATTATGGATTACCGGTCCAAAAACCGAACTGACCGTCCAATTACATAGTTGATCAAATTTTGAGCCGAACGATTTCAAATCAATTCATTTCAATCCAATCTTGGAAATAAGTTAGTGTATGCTTTTTTCCAGTACCAAATCATCTTTTACTTCGGCGGCCCAACAGAATTTGTTGACTATAGTTTAGATATAGAATTCGTGGCTTTATTTATTAACGTTTCATTTTTGAATGGGTCCATCTGCAACAAAAATGAGCAGTGAAAGATAGACTCGCTTGGTAGGACACATGATGTAGGCATTATGACTTAATTTGTACAATGATAAAACTTAGACGATTTTAAATCTAATAGAGACTTGACAGAAAAGACTGTGAATTGCATAAGCGGCATGAATGTTCTGGTAATAAATTTGTTAAGAGAGTGACGCATCCATAAAATTTAAAATTGATTTTCCCAAAAATCGCGATGGTAGCTCTCCAACCAGTCATTGCTTGGTATTTATTTTAAGCTGTGGTAATACTCCTAAGCAAAATGTAACTGAAATAATGGTAAAATCATCCTGGAAATGACGCAATTCGTAGAATTCAGCTACTTATTCTCCCCAGCCTATAAAGTAATGTGCATTTACCCTTCACGAATACTAGGGTATAAGTATAAATGTTCGTTGGCTGTTACATTTTTTTCCTGTGAGTGGGAAACAAGTAGAAGAGTGAAATGGTAATGAAACGATTGCTAGCTCAGGACAATATAATCTCGACGAGCTCCGTGATAGTTAGGGCTTGTACTTTGAAGACGCTTGACGAATTGGCAATCGATTTGGATGGGTGAATTTAATTGCAATGAAAAGACGCTCTTTCATTCCATTTTAAAAAACTTCCTCGAAGCATGTAGCTGTAAAGCCCTTCGTAAGGGTATCTGACTCTTATTTAGATCTGCATGGGAAGTATTTACGCAAGTTAAGTTTGGATGTTTTAAAGTCAGTGATGAAATTATCTATTTTCCAGTCACTGAACTACTGGATGCAGTGATTGAAATATTCAAATCAAGAGGTAGGAAAAAATCTAGAGCCCGACGAGAAACCCGTAGAAGTTTTTAAGATGCTAGCGCGAATATGTCCAAGCTGGGCCAAAAGTAATTTAATAAATGATGAATGTGCCATAAGTTTTGAGAGCGGCTTCAACAGTCATTGTGCTTTGACATTTAGGTGGTAGACACATAGGAAATAAGTTGACAACAAGCAACGGAGCGATGAAAAAAGGAGAATTAAACACTCCTTATAAAGCAGCGTAAGTTTCGTCGTCCTGAACAATGTGCGTGAACAATTAAGAATTTGGCTAAATGTCTCGTGCAAACCCCGGTCCAGTAAGGATGTCGCCAGAGTCATTGGATCTCATAAAAGTGATTGTTTTATGATTGACCCTTATTTTTTCGAGGACGGCGACCACCGTTTTGTTACTGGTTTTTGTTATAGAAAAATGCTAAACAAGCTATTTTACCACAAGTTGCTGGATTGGGTCTCGAGCATTATTGATTCCATCAGAAGCACACTGATCGGGCAAAGACGGAGGTTTTGAATCAACAATTTCCGATACGTGTGATCTCCTGATTTGGGAATTTAAACTGGCCAGTCAGATGGCCATCCTTCCTCCGCTTGGTGCTGTTGATAACGAAAATTTTAACCCCATATAGACCATCGGCTATCTTTATCAACGATAAAAAGCAGCTTTACAACACCACAAAGGGACTACGCAGTAAAAATCACCGTAGGAGAATTACGAGGATTCATTTTTAGCCCTAATCTATGGAAGATGGCGGCATAGTATATGATGGAATCCTTAGAACGGAGATGCACAAAATGTTTCTTGGAAAGTTGTGCGGATCTAGCGGTAGGGATTTAAGCCCGAGAAAGTTCAACCAAATGAGAAATGAGGAGAAATACCTTGAGTATTTGGTCACAAAACTTACATTTTGGTAGGCAACGTCCGAAGAGCTGAGAAGACAAGCTAGCAAAACAAGACGGCGCATGTTAAACACAAACTTCATCTTTCTGTGTGGATGTGAGAATGGTGCGGAACTGTTATTGCATGGTCTCGAATGTAGCAGCTCTTATAGTGGCGAGAGAGACCCCATCGACCGCTTGGAAGCTCAGAGTAAGTAATTAGGAATACTGGAAGAACTGGGGAAACTAGGGGCAAGGGCGCTCCAACCAGGAAAAGTTGGTTGGAATCTCGTGGCATAAACGTAGGGTTACCGTGGTTCCGATTTCAGCCATTCTCTCGACTCTGCTTAGCTTGGCGATGTTATAAGCTTTGTTTTGGTGGTAAAAAACATAATTTCCGTTTTGCTCGGGTTAAGTCCAAGAACGCACCTTGCATCCAAGCGCTTGTCTTACCTAGCGCCCTTTCCATGATTTAACTAATCACGTCAGGAAACATCTCCGATACCGGTAAAACCACGCCGTCCGCATACACAACAACTTTGTTACCGTCACTGTCATTTCGACGGGATTTTGTTAAGAACTATAATCCATAGTAGAGGCGAGATAACCCCGCCACAGGCCTTTGCAAACGGATTTGGTTAAAAATCCTGAATAATCATTATTTTTATCGTACCTGGTTTTCTGTTCATTGTTTTGAAATGAGAAGTACACATGGGTGGTTTCGAAACCTTAAGTGCAGATTGTTGTGAAGGAACATGATGTACTTCACCTTGAAACGTACACGATGTATTCTCTCTTAAAAGGAAACTATATGCGAGGATGGATGTTTATGGATACCCTACAGACAAAGCAACATGATAAATTTCATAAAAGGTTTGATTGGATGACTGGCTTTATGCCTGCTCTAGCAATGTTACGTGACATACTCAGCTGGTAATGTGTGACATTTCCATGCGATCTTCTACTTCAAATGCTACTTTTTGGTCGGCATTATAGACAAAGGCTAAAAATACGAACTGAAAGCGTAAATTTTAAACCGTTAAACTGACAATAAAATGTTTAAACAATCAGCACATTCTCTCACCTCTTTCTGAGCACAGTCAATCATCTAATCGTCCATTAAACATTCATATAGATTTCATAATTTATTCCATAAATATAATAAAATTCACAATTTTCCAATTCGTATACAACAACCTTTGAGCAATTCATTTTTATATCCCGACTTTGCATATTATCAATTTTATAGCCATTTTCGGATCATGTCCAACATATTACTTATGAAATTGATATTTTTTTTTTGTTTCTAATTTTTCTACATAATTCATTGGCTCGTAAAAGTTCAATTTAATAACTATTTAGAATAAAATAAAACAAAACAAAAGTCTTATATGAAACGAACGAATGTCTTACATTGTTAACATAATAAAAATGTTAATTTAATATATTTTTGTTTTTATTTTAGTCGCATGCAATAAAATTGGTGATCATGTCTAAATGATTCAAAATTGTTTGGTGGTGTTTTTTGCTTTATTAATTAATGTTAATTAAATGCGCTATAGCTACCTAATAAAAGTGTGTCCAGATGATGATTAGTTTTATTACTTTCTCGCCCGGAGCCCCCAAAACACGAGCGGTGATCGTCCGAAATGTCGGCTGAATTTGATTTGGTTTTTTTTTTTTCAAGGTACAAGATACCGTTCTGGTGCAGATAGATTTGAGGTATTCTTCTTTTGAATTAATTAAATCGGACAATTCTTTGGGGAAAAGTGATCTTCTGAAACCATATGTTTGAATTTTTACACCAAAAAAATAAAATAAAACAACATTCGCTGATAGTGAATGGTTTTGGATAGATGGACGGATGCCGAATGATTAATTGCTGGTGATCGGTGATCGAAGATCGAAGATCGGGTGATCGTGTGAAATTAAAAAGTTCCGCTTTGCTTGGATATGAAATGGAGAAAAAGTAATTAACTCGAGATTTGGAGGTAGTTTTTTGGTGGATTTTGTTTTAGTTTTTGTTGACTCATCGAGGAGATGCAGGTCCGCCGGAGGTGTAAAGAAATCCTACAGGTACTTGCTGTAGTCAGCGGGTGATTTTAAAGTGAAGAAGTTGCTTCCACGATACTCTCATGCAGGCGATTCGGGGGAAAAATAGTGAATGATGTCTGCGAATTTCCATCTCACTGACCGACTTTCTTTAGAGATGATCGGTCTTTGCCATTCTATTCGTGGTAAATATTTTAAAGGTGTAAATGGAAATTGTGGTGGACTTAATTATTTATTTCTATTGTTTGCCTTTAGAGGACGATGTTGCAATGAGGAGTTGCAATAAGAAATTGGCTTAGTATCGAAATAAAAGTCAGCCGACTGTAGACGATTTATGGCTTCAGTTCTGTGAATTTACAATATGTAGAGAACTTATGCTAGCATGGTCTGATTTAGAGGTCCCTTAATGTGGTTATTACGATACAAAGCTTGACATTGAGATTTTCGGAGTCATTTTAAGAACAATGGAACCCAGTCCTGCTCTATGGATCTGAAACATAGACTGAAGGGTGAAGATATCCTCTGTATTTTTCAGAGAATGATTCCTTGCCGGTGTCATTTGCATTGATGAGTTCTGCGGAGCATATAATAGAATGATAGCAAACTGTTAAAAAAAACGCAACTGAACACGCAGAATCTTAGACTGGAAGGTCGTCTTAGGTGGCCTGCGCAAGTGTTGGTTACTTCAACTAACTTGGAGTGCGCAACTGGAGCAAGGAAGTAAAAGACGGTCCTAATTATAGAGGCTTATTGGTGAAGACCCTGGTCTACCCATGTTAAATAAGAAACAATGAATCATTGCATAATGGCCATGCTCGCGTTGTTTACTTTACTGTTTACTTTACAGCGCCGCAACTTTTCTTCGAAGCTAGGGCTCGAATCTTCATCGAACTTTATACACCAGACTGTAATACATTAGGATGGTGTCACCCTCCTAAGCTAAGTTTTTTTGGTTTTGATGTACGCTTTCTCGGTTTTCTTTAGCATTTTTCTGCTTCTATTCTCCGGGAGTCATTTTGCCAATTATAAGTTCGAGTATTCGCCTATATTCCAGCTATTTGTTGCACTTGAAGCATCAGGCCTAGTTAAAAACTATATGTGCGATATATAATATTTTCTTTAAGTGTGCTTTGCCAATATTCCCAGTTAGCGGCACGATGGCGGCTTTTTGCCACATTCGCTCCTATTCGTAAATATATGTATTTATGGGGCATGGATTTGTCTTTAGTACATTACTACAAGTGCTGGTGGAACAAGCGAAAGAGTAACTTTTTCTTTTGTTTAATAACATGCAGGAGAATGGAAGAGCTCCCAGAGATAGAAGAGTCTTGCTAATCAACTGGCTATAAAGCCAGGCTTTTCAAAAGCAGACGAAACTCAATCATACATAGGGAATGGCCGATGTATTTAAGCAGCATCTTCAGCAGCTGATTAAGACAGGGCTATGAGGGTCTACCAGCTGAGCTCTTAAAATATGCAGGTGAAGTTTTTGGAAGACGATCATCGACCATCAGAACCATTTGCCAAATTTACAAGAAAGGACTTGCAAGAACTACCGAGGCATATCCCTGCTAGATGTCGGTTATTAGGTCCTTCCAACGTCTCAAACTTTTCTGCAGCAGCCCGGTCCGGGAGATCGACTGTAGACCAAATCTTCACACTAAGGCAAATCCTGGAAAAGACCAAACAAAATTTGAATTTGGTGTATAAAAGCTAAGACGATTTAGCAATGTTTAGGCCTTTAAATTTAAAAAAAAAAACTAAATTTGCAACATACATATACTCCCTAGGGTCCCGAAATGGTAGAGTGTATTTGCATGAGAAGGGATATGGAAAGTGTTTTATACTGTTCGCTGAAACCTTACCATATGTCTTTTTTTTTAATTTTAAAGGCGGATATAAAGATAAGGTATCTAGTTATTCCTACTTTAGAAAATAATGAGAGCACAGAAAGATGTCCATCGATGTCAAATACCTGTTATCACCAATTTATAATTTTCACCTGAGTCAGGCTTCGGCCACGCGATAATAATGACATCGCTATGCGCTCTACAAAATCGCTAATAGCTCAGGGCTTATGTGGTCATCGCCATACGATTTCTCTTCGCTCAATCGCTTGTTATAAAAGTGTTCATCCTGACTGATTCAAACATCAAATTATAAGTTGTTGGAGGTCTATTACTATTACTCAGCAAACTCGCACTAGAGGAAGGTATTTTAAGGTATGCAGCCTCTCTCTCTATTGGTGGAGATTTTTGCTTAATTTAAATTCAAATTACTTTGGTAATCTCCTAAAGAAAGTGTGGTAAGCCACAATGTCTGACCTCGGCCTTTCTGGCTCACTCGTTAAAGCATCGCTCACTGCATGGTCGAAGTTTTTTGTCACAAAAGTGGGTGAATTAACAACAGCTTGGAAGATACAATGAAATAGTAAAGGCCGTTACATCTTACGTTTGTATCCCTGTAAGAGCAGTATTGCAGGTTGCATCATAACCCATTAAAGACATCCAGTTTTGGCGAGCTAAGTCTTCTGATTTGTCTTGGATGACTTCATTGGAGTCATAAGAGAGATAGGACAAGGCCAGACATAGTGATTTCCCACACCCCCTTTCGCAGATTACCACAGGTTAGTGAGTCGAATTTGAGCCTCCACCAACAACGAGAGAGGCTGCATACCTTAAGGGGTTACATGGGTTTATTCGGGGAAAACAATTTCAACAATTTTTTTTTTATATAAAAAATAAAATATTTTATTCAAACTTTTTACTGTCTTAAAGATATACATTAAAAAAAGAATTTCTGAAATTTTTAAGGGAAAATATTCAAAACTCCATCATTTCCGGTGATCCATCGGAAAAAAAGGTGCGTCCGCGTTGACAGTAGAACTCGTGACAGGATCATCAGAAGTGAAAAAAAATCGTGTTTTAGTTAAGACAATAAACTAGAATTTGTACGAAGGTCAAAAAAAAAGTGAAAATTGCATGTTTGGCAGACCTTTTTATACCCTATCCTAAGGGTATATTAATTTTGACACATAGTTTGTAACACCCCTTAATATTCGCCGTAGACCCATACAAGTATATATATTTATGATCAGGACCAAATCCTATGACTATCTAGCAATGTCCGTCCGTCCGTCCGTCCGTACGCATTTTTTAGGCCTTTAAAATTAAGCTAGGAAGCTGAAATTTGGACCACATATTCCCTAGCGCTCCGAAATGGTTAAGTGTAAAAATTTTTTGAATACGCCCACTGCCACGCCACAATTTAGAAAAAACCGTTTTAAAGCTAAGGTTAGAGAGATAGAGTGTTACAACCTTCACAAGATATATAGGCACTGCCCTCCTTTATAAGTTTGTCATATAAAGATTTTTTCCACGCCTACTTTTTGTGGGCGTCTTTTACTAAAATGCTGTTTTCTTCGAAAATTTTCACAGAAAGCTTAAAAAAATGTTTAACAAAATATTTACCAATAATTTTTTTAAAATATCGCCCATACAAAGTTTTTGGCCACGCCCACTTTTTGGGGGAGTTTTTTAAAAAAAACTTTTTTTTTAATTAATAGAACTAAATAAAATGCTTTCCATCATCTTCTTGATGCTTTTTTCTTTGGGGCATATAGGGATATGGATAGGGTATAATACTGTTCGCCTCAAGCGGACTGTAGCCTTTCCTTATGTTTACTGCCTATTTTTGTTAAAAAGTCCTCAACATTTTTTTTTTCAAATAGTTGTGATTGAAAAAAAAAAACCTTCGTTAAAGTCCTCGTGAATTGTATCTCAAAGACATGTGCAAAATTTCATCAAGATCGGTTGAGTGGTTTTCGAGAACTTTTGACAACCGACTTTGAAAACACAGTTTCGAGAAAAACGCGTTTAAAGTTTGGATAACCTCAAATAAACCTTCCCAAGGCTGTATCTCCGAAACTTTTACTCGGAATGACTTGAAAATTAAGGATGATATTCTCGAGATGTTGTAGAAATTAATAAGACAATAAAAAAAATCGATTTTTGAAGCTGTGAAACCCCTTAAAATACTTTCCTATAGTGCGAGTTTGCTGAGTAATATAAAATTCTACAACTTGATGTTTAGGCTGTGTGTTGCTGAGTGAATAAGTCTGGATGAATACTTTTATAATACCTACACGATCTTCGGATATTTAAAGACATAAGATACAAAGGTAAGGTAAGGATGAAAATTTTACAAGTAACCCCATCTATATTCTGCAAATGAATTGATACTGTTGAAATCCGTTGTCTTAAGCGGTTAAAATTCTTAAGCCAGAAAATAACAAATTTCTAGAATTAAAAAAAAAAACTTCAACGATTTGAATGTTTACAGGAAATTTGTTTGCTCATACACCCATATAATACCGCCAGCGAAGAACTTCAAAGAAATCGCCTTCGGAATCTTAAACATAACTTCCAATCATTTAAAATCCATTGATTCTCTTTTAATCGAGTAACTCGCCCCGCATCCAAACATCAATAGACGGCTGTGTTCCCCATTTTTTGGCAAGATCATCATTCTTTCATTAAAACTAAAAAAAAAAACTCAAACCCAAGAAAAGGTTCCCTTAACCTTGCTAACCTCATTCAATATTGACTTCCAAAAGGGCATTTATATGCATGTATTTTTTTTCAACTGTCAGACAATTAAAATTGAACACAACAAACATAAATCGATGGCGTTTTGGGCGCCTTTGTCCGGTACATTGTTCTTCGGCAACCATTACAAGATACACTTACAATCTATTTTCCCCTGTTACAGAAGCACATAATCGACGTGCAACTTTCCATAGCAACCAATGCTCAGAGGTACCACCAATATGTGTATTCAAAAATCATCAATCTATCGCGTCCATCGATCATCGAGGTGTATCGATGATTTGACATTTCTTTCAGTTAGAAAAAAAAACACCGCTTTAATGCCGTGTCATCAACGTCAAATTAAAAATTCAAAAATTTCGGCATTCTGATGAGCGCCGGCGGTTTCATACGGTACCAGTAAGATGACCGGACATCATAGCCGCATCAGCAGCAGCACAGTAAAAAAATATATATATTTATATACAAGACGAAGAAGAGATGTTGTTGATGTCTCAAGGGGGTGTCGCCGCTCTAAGTGTCGAATAATGAGTTTCGATAATTTTTATGAATCGAACACTGTGAGTAGATAATTTGACAGACAGCGGATTCGGCGAGCTGATTCTTTTTCTTCCCAAAAAAAAAAAAAAAACCAAAAAAAACTTTGTGTAATTGCTGGGTTTTGAACGACGGACCACTGATTTGGGTCTTGATGATGATGATTATGAGTGTGTGTTGCGTGTGCAGATACACACTGATTTGATGAATGGCCCGAATTGTTTGACCGAAGGGGGAGTTGTTAATGCTTAATGACGTAGCCATTGAGCTCTTGTCAAATCGGGTCTGTACGAATTCGTCTTTTCGAATTTAAATTTGAATTTGAATTTGATGACCGCTTATAGGGTCTGTTGAAACCGTTTGATTGTCAAATTTCGAAGGTGAATTTGACACATTGAGGGTGGTTCAAAAGACAAATTACTGCCGCCGTAATTCAGAGTAGATACAACCTTATGGTAGCCAATAACTTGTCAAATGGAATTCAGCTTGAGTCGTTCGAGTAGATTAGTGAGAGTTTTGTTTTTGAAAAGTGACGACCAAAGAGGAAATAAAAGGTCAAATTAAGAAATTTTTTTGGGTTAGGATAAGGGGGTGGAAGGCGCATGTGCCCTACATTTGCAAGAGAAGTGAAATGAAATGAAGCTCTCAATTAAAAACATTGCAGGTATACTTACGTATAACAACAGATCTGTAGACACAATTGGCAAAAAATGGCCGATGAAAACGTCTGAAATTGGTAAAATGTAAGTAATGTTACAGGACCCTATTTCATCAATTACTTTTGTCTAACCAAGTTATTGTGTCATTATTTCTCATAACTGGTTTAAATTAAGAGCAATAGGCTCCATAGTTTTCTTGTTAGGGCAAGTTATTCATCTTGTTCACCACCAAAAGAAGGTTTTTTCCACATACAATGGGGCTCAACGATATGTTACCACTTAGAGAAAGAAAATAATGATGGTAAGTATACAAGGAGACTCAACAACAAAACACTTAAGGTTCTCTGCCGTTCGACTTATAAACTAAGACTACTTACTTACTTAGGCGGCGGTGCAGTCCGTGGTGGACATGGACCTAAACCAATAAGCCTCTCCAATTAGCGCGGTATTTGGTTAACTGCCTAAAGTTGCTCACTACAAGTAGGTTGAGGTCCCCTTCTACTTGTGCGCGCTACCTAAAGCGAGGCCTTGCTCTACTGCGTTGTCCCTCCGGATTGGAGTCGAAGATGTTGCGCTCTGGAGCGTTGGTATTCATTCGATTTACATGTCCCAGCCATCTCAAACTCCCAATGTGCAGTTATAAAAAGAAAGAGTCCATGTTTCGGAAACATAGCGCATGACTGGGAATCTGCAAATCTTATCAGCGTCCTATATAGAGTTTCCCTAGTTGTTCAGAAGAGGCTTTTTCTACATAGTTGCCTTCTCAGCCAAAAGAAACAGCGATTGGTTAGCGTTATTTTTCGTTCGATTTCTGAGAAGATGTCGTTTTCAGATTTCAGAGCAGAGCCGAGGTATACAAAGTTGCTTACTACCTCAAAGTTTTAGCTGTCGATTGTGACATTCTGGCCAATTCGTCGATATTGCGTGTCCCTTCTTATTGACAGCACACAGTTTGTTTTGCCCTTGTTAACCACTAAACCGATTTTTGCTACTTCTGTCCCTTTAATCGCAAATGAACCAGTGACAGCTCGCTGTGTTCTTCCAATGATATCAATATCGTCGACGTGTGCAAATAATTGCCTGGATCATCTTTGACAGGTCAGATATTTGAAAACGATAGCACAAAATGATCTACTGTCATCAGCCAAGAATTGGTTTGGATTAGAAGTAACAAAATACAATTAAAATAACAGTGGATTGCCACATACACATATAATCCATACGCACTTTTCTTCTCGGTTTCTTGGCGAGTATATCAAAATTCACACTTGTAGCAAGTCTCTTTCATTGAAGAAGGATTTCATCGATTTTTTGCACGCATTTTCGTCAATACTTGATTCAAAAGGCTTTTGAAATATTAAGTGCAAGTGCACTTTTCAGTTAGCTGTGAAAAACCTGCTTTCGGTCAGTTTTCGGGACATAAGCTATTTCGTAATATGACGATTTATTATCATTTCCATTACACTCGACATAAGAGACTTTTTTTTAACCCATCTTGTTACATAGGTCGTACATTCAAAAGTGGTTCCCAACATTTTCATTTTTGCACATTCGTGCTTCTGGCATGAGGGAGACAATATGTACTCATAAATCGGGATGATATAATTTTTCTGCTAAGCCAAAATATCTTCTACATACAAAACATACATACTGAATGCTTGAATGAATACCTTACCTACCAACCAACAATAAAAAATATAAAATGTCCCAAATAATGAACCCCATCACGTCCATCTATACCTATTTGCATGCAAATTAGATTGCGATTGGCAATCAGTAAATTAATTTGCCGCTGAAAATTTACCAAAAACAATCTGTGTTTGTCTTAAGATGGTTCTCATCGCGCGATACATTAAACAAAATCAGTCCTCAGACCAGAGCTTAATACGCGATCGTGAAGCTATTCACAAAAATCCTGCGCGAGTAACAAAGTAGCAAAACTAAATAATATAACAAAAAAAAAAAAAAATACCTCCGACAATGTCAAACACAAACGAAAAATCTTCTATCTGCGTGCCAAGAAAAAGTCGCATATCTTTAACGATCGCTGCCAGAATGTCTGCTCTGATTCCCTAAACACAAAAAAGACGTATATCCTCTTCACCGATTTAAGGCAGCCATACCAGACCAAAAACGCAAAGAATTCTCATATCTCATATCTCAACTTAGCTCAACCAAAATTAAAAAGAGCATAAAAAAAATCCTTTTATGCGTCACCTTTTGTGCTTGTCGCATGTCGACTAGCGACTGCGAATCCGCCACAGCACAGCAACCAACACACCATATTCTACCATTTCGACAAGTCGGCATAGCACCAAGGGAACAACTGCACTGCAGTCTCATGCAATCCAACTGTCCAGCCACAGTGAGACCAAAATTAAGAGATATTTATAAAAAGCACGAAAACCACTTAACTCAAACGCCTTTGGCAATTAACAGAAAATAATTCGCCCTATAAAGATTCTTATAAAGTGTATAAAGTCCAGCAGTTAAAACCAAATTGATCGGACCTCATTATCACCGCATCACCCATCCGCTCCTGCTCCTGCTCCTACTGGTGCAGCAGCAGCAGCATCTCGGTGATGGTGCTGCTGCCTATTGCTGAATGTTTGCCGCCTTCGTTGTCGTCCATTCGGGCGCGACATTAGTGTTAAATCGTTTGTTGCTTATTTTGTCGTCGGTTGTTTTTTTTGCTTTCGTTTTCCTTTTCACACTTATAAACACCAAAGTCACCATCGAAGAGGACACATCGATTGGTGGCATGATGCGACAAAGCGCAACAAAAATACAAATCCCAATACGAATCCGAATCCGTGCAGTCTTATTCCCAACGACCGAAGGGCGGGGAGGAAAGATGATGCGCTTCCCAAAGTACGCAACCGATGAGGATATGGTTTACAGAAATTCTCCTGTTGTTGTATAGGTATCTGGTGATATCTGCACCCAAAGCCAAGGCCATGCATGCATCCCTGTCGACGATAATGTGACGACAATTTAATTCCAGTCCACACACTGGCTAAGGATATCCCTTCTAGCCACCATATGTAATCTGGCGAGGATCCCACTCACCACACGAATTAATTTTGCGCTGCAATTCGCCGTCATCATCGTCGTCGTGTGTATCGACTGTCGACTGGCCAAAGTCAGAAGTCTGATGGTCGTTTGTGCTCATTATGAGCGTGATTTTGAAGTCACGCTTAGAACTTGGCCACTGCGGGCACTATCCAAACGCACACACATACATTCATCTCGAAGGACAACAAATGAGTTTTAATATTCGAATGGATACACGACGCTATCATAGTAATTCACATGATTGGTACTTGGTGTTGCCGCCGCCGCGCACCGTAACTGCAGGCAGATTCTAGCCCTGATAAATTGTCACATGGTGCGCGGTAGGATAAACTTGGAAATATGATGGCGATCAATATTCAGGTTGAGATTGTATTTCTTTATTTGGAGGCAAGGATACGCGGTCTACCATACCGCCAGACTGCGACGGCGGATAATATGATGGAGTGAATTTGCTCAGACGACATGCGACGGTAAATGTTTTGACTCTAAGCTGAGTTAGTTGCTTCGGTTTACTTCTGCATGTTGCTGCGAAATGGGATTAACATCAGTCACATGAGGCACATTCAATAAATCGTAATCGTTTCGGTTGGTGAAATTGCATTTAGGGACGCAGTTGTTGAATTTATTAGCACCACTTACTTCAATCGCCATAAAACAAATACCACTTCGAACTGTCGTCCATTCATCACTTGCGGACCGCCCTCAAGAGTCATGAAAAATGCAAGTCATTTCGAATCGACGCCAAAAACAAACAATAAATCTAAATCCTGAGGAAAACAAAAGAGTTCAACTACGAACTGGACTTGTTCTCACCTCTTTTGTTGTGCAGCGCACACACTATCGCCAGCCACCATCCGATCGTTTGCATATTAATAATGCTCAATGAAACACGCTCAACTGGTAAAAATCTATAATTTCGCTATTCCCCAATATAATTACAGTCCCAATGCCATACCACTCACTGGCACTGTGAATTTATGTGGTGGTCCTTGCCAGGACGTAATAGCCATAGCCACTGAGCGATCAATAAAAACTATTGACCCTGCATTTGTCAGTGTTGGTTGGGATTTTCGTTCGTTTCGCAACAATTAAAGATGCAACTCGATGGCGATACCGAGTGCTAAGCGCAACTAGACGGCCGGCGGCGGCACCACTCATCTGCCTGAGTTATGAACGAATAATAACAAAATGCAAATGAAATTCACAAGGGGCGGATGTTAAATGACGCGCCTACCCGTCCCCCCAATTGCATGGTGGTCTTATCGGAAGCTACGATTTCTTTCGAACGCGCACCATGCGAACGCATTTGTCATTTTCAACAAACTCTCAGTAGGGGGTTTGGCACTTTTTGAATGTGCTTTCGCATTCCCACAGGACGAAGAGGACGACGACGACGGGCGCGGATGACCGGTGGCGATTTTCAATCGATGATCGGTTAATTGCTGCCTTTTGAGCTGTGGTTAAAATGTAAAATTGATTTCGATATGCTTGTGCGCGCAGTTTTATTGTGCAGCAGCAATTGGATGAGTGTTGTTGGTGAACTTGCTCAGTCGATGTATATCAATTCGAAATTCATGGGTGGCCAGAAGCGAGGGGTTTGTCTGGTTGTGAATTGTTAACAGCAGCAGGCATCAACTGGCCTGGCTGTCTGCACTGCTGGGAGTTGTGTTGCTAATCGCATGTGTGGGGCATAATTATACACCATTTGTTTAGGGGGTTTTTATGTTTTTGTTTTTGTTCTTTTTTTTTGGAGGGGGGTAGATAATGAATTGACTTGGGGAGGACTATTTATATTATTTCAGTTGGATTTGGGCATGAAACGATGTGTTGAAAATTTGACAGTCTTTGGAGTGTTTAGCAGAGAGCTTCGGGTTTGAATTTAAATACTTATTTCTACAGCCTTACATTATTTTACAATAAAAGCTGTTGCGGAATATTTTCGCGCAACAAGGCCCACCTTCCATCCCTCTTTTCCTTCCCAATCCCTTCTTCTCTTGGGTGGCACCTCCAAGGTCACAGGAAAGTGGAGGGCAACCAAGGTCCCATCAACCTTAGGGCCACTTTCCACGCACCTTGAGGGTACCACCCCCACAGGTACGCATCACAACACCAAAAGACCCGGACGAGGGTTCCAAAAGAGTCACCCGGACGAGGGTTCCAAAAGAGTCACCCGGACGAGGGTTCGAAAAAGTGCCACCCGGACGAGGGTCCCGCTCCAGCCACTGCCATAAACCCCAATCGAGAGCCACCCGGACGAGGGTCCGCTCGAACCGTTATGGGGTCAGGACGGCGGTAAAAACCGCGACCCAGTACGCAGCCCACAACATACTGGCCGTACGACAGTTTGCATCAGAGCATAGGCGGACGGCCGAAATGAAGAAAACGCCACAGCACTGCGAACACCGCCCGCGAAAATTTACGCCAGGGGCAGGTGTCCAGCAATTGAGGAGCACGGGTGGACGGCCCAAAGTCAAAGCTCCAATTAACAATTGCGATAGAACTACCACAGTCACGGTAGGGAGCAAGGTTCGATGGGGGAGGGGGTGACGATCCCCTTCGCTACTCCGTTGGGGGAGCAACGGAGGAGCAGCAGAGGAGTGTGGGTGGACCGCCCCGTGAAACACCCTCAAAGTTAAAATACGCAACAACAACAACAACAACTACCTTAACATAAAGACACCAGTAGCAAAACACCAAGATACAAGTCCAACACGAAAATACTATGGAGAAAACAGCTGCAATGTCAAACAAAAACTATTTTTGTAAGGAATGACCTACTTTCGGCAAGATCCCCCCCAAAATCTGAACGGAATCCCACCAGACAGTTTAAATGTCGCGAAATTTTATAGCACTGACATGACACTTTGCCTACCTGCTTGTTTCGGGGGACTAAGGGTTATTTGCCTCCTCCTGCCCACCGTAATTCGAACTCTTAATTGACCCGATCGGAGGGTGAATTAGAGTTAGAGTATTCTTTTTTGTGATTATCACTCGCAATTAGTATAGGACCTCCAAGAAGGTATAAATTGTTGTAAAGTAATAAACGGTCTTTTGTTGCATACGCGCCATAATTATCCCGCGAGATAAGAATAATTTATTCGTAAACGTTTTGACATTATTTTTTTGTGACGATCAAAACGAAACCAAATGATCGTTCAAAAGACAATACCTAAGCTGAGGTTCTGTTCCAGGTCGGACGAGGGTCGAACACTCAACCTTAACCTGGCTTTCCAGTAACGGAAAACTCAGTGTTTGGGGTATAAGAGTGGAAGTATGGAAGTGAGAGAGAAACTACGAAAGGGTAACAGGGAGACACCCGCACATCGAGGCGAACTATGCTTCCTTGTAGCTGAATGGGGTCTGCTGTTGGTTCGCTTGTATGTATGGAAGGTAGTGGGATATGGCGGACAATCTCCAACACAAGGAGAGCGTCTATTGCACGCTATAAGTGGAAACCCACTACCAATGAAATTATGAATGTGTGAGATGAATCCCGTCCGAGCTGGAACAAAGAAAAATTTTGGGTCATCACTTCTTGGTTGACCAGCTAACGCTTAGGAAGCGTTGGTGGCCATATTTCTGGTTGGGTTTCGGCCGAAAATTTTCCCGAGAAAAGACGGGACTCGCGACCTCGTAACTATAATTGCCAATTCGGGACAACGCGAAAGTGGGTCACGCCATTGGTCACAATATATAAAAATTTTCGCTAAACATAATAAAGTGGCCAGCTCCGCCGGAGCGTTTATAACGTGGAACAGTGGTTCTTTTTCATTTCTTTGTTGGTTTTACTTTTTTTTCAGTAACGGACCGGTGTCGTCCGGTACACCATACGGTTTCACAATTTAGCCGTAAAATTGTGTGGCGCCCTTTTTGAAATTTTTCTAGGTTCCAATAGTATTTTACCAGTTTTATAAATCGTCTTCTCTTCCAATTAGAAAAGAAAAAAAAAACATAAATTTCACTCTGCAGCAGCCGTCAAATCGACATCGGAGAAAACGCAGCGTAAGCTAATTAGGTATTTAGGTATAATTCTTTTTCAGTGAACTCACCCCCCGATTGAACTGCCGGGAGAATAGCCACTCTGGTTGTTCTTGTTGGAAATTTCTGACAGTTGGCGATTTTGTTTGTTTTTTGTCAAAGAAGTAGTTTTCGTTTTTGTAGTCTTTTTTTCTTTTCTTTTTAGTGGTTTTATTTAATTTAATTTTATATAATACAATTTCGCGTCGGGAATTTATCTAACAAAGCCTAAAGGGGTTGCAGTCTGTTGTCGATCCCTAAATGTCCGAAATCTACGATTTTAGCGGAAATCGTTTTATTCGTGGCTCATATCAATGTCACCCAGTCAGTAGTTTAGAAAAATAGAGCGCCATCTTCCCTAAATCGACATTTCCTAAAATTGGTAGCTGAATTTCGAGTATTATATGGCTGGGTCGTCCACGCGCTTAGCTTAGCCTTATCTCCCTAGTATATATCCTATATATCCTAGTCTATGACTACAACTTTTGGTAAGATGGGCAAAAACTTTAGGCTTGAACGGATCTTTTATCGAGAACAGAAGTCTCAAATTGGAGGTATGTTTTTGATTGTCCTTTAAAGATTATTGGAAATTAGACCAATGCTACCTCTCGACGTTCCAGGATCTTAGCTGCAAGGGGTGCTATAGAGAGCGATAAGGATGGGACATCAGCTCTGGTGAGCTTTGAATCTTACCTGTAATTCTAGCTCTCACTTTACGCGGTAGCAAATAGGAGTTGCTACTGTTTCATTGAACTGACTAATGAATACCAAATTTGCGGTAAAGCCTGGCAGACTACACAGCACGTGTGCTATCATACAAAAATCGAAATCTAGCTATAATTTCGTGGAAGGCAATTCTCGTAATATGGATACAAGTAAGCGATAAGGTTCAATCGTGCAAGAGGTTAAATATGGGGTTAAAGGTGAGATAAATGTGGCGCTCTCTAGCACTGAGCAATATAAAAATTCGAAGATTCGATTAAAAAAGATATGAGACTAATTACCCATATCACCGCGGCCACAGGACATTGTGATGTCCTCGTTTATAATTCGCCATGATGTTGGCATCTGGATTAATTGGACTATGTCTACCACACGGTCACAGTGGCATCATATGTGCTCTGCTACTTCTCCGTCTTCATGGCACATTCGCCAAGAATTGTCCTAAGCAATTTCCATAGCCATAAGGGTTTTTTTTAACTCTGCTGTGACGTCCCATCACAAATCCAGTAACTATGTCTAATTGCCCATTAGGTAAGTTGAAGGAATTGCTTAGTTTTTTTTTCAAGAAGGAGATGGTAGAAATTGTTTCGCTTGTCTGTTACCTTCGGTTTCTCTCCAGTGATGAAGTTTCTAAAATCAATATGCGTAATTGGGATAGAAAAAATTAAGATCAAGAATTTAAGAAAGCCTTCGGGTCAAAGAACCGACCGATCTCTAAAAAATTGTAGAACTACAGGCTCAGTTGGTTTTGCCATATTCAAAAGGGGAACCCTGCGAGCTAATTCAAAGAGTCAAAATCAATCCCCAACTGTGAAAGGGAGGCAGACCCTAAACCTCCTGGATCACACAAAACAAAACACCAGCTCCACTGACAAATTGATACGAATAATACCCTTTTGTTCTTGTAGGTTTGTTGCTACATTTCGATGCCCGATGACTGACCCATCAGGTCGATATGCTCCATCTACGAGAAAGGAGATCATATGTCTTGAACGAACTATCGAGCCATATGCCTGCTAAATGTCGCATAAAGATCATATCCCATGCACTCAAACCCTTCTGCAATACACTAATCGACACGTACCAATGAGGTTCCAGTGCTGTAGATCGACCGTAGACCAAATCTTCACACTAAGGCAAATACTGGAAAAGACCAAAGAATTTTAAGTCCATATATGGCATCTTTTCTAAAAAGGTGAATATGGTAGAATTTATCGTCAGGAGCTCTACTTGGTGATGGCTGAATTCGGGTTCCCAGCAAAACGTATCCCACAATCTCAAGTAACACTGGAGAACATGCTGAACAAATATGTTCCAGATTTCGCCAAGCTGATGCGCTATCATGCAGCTTCTTCAATCTTGTTCATGAGCGGATAGTGCGCAGATCAGGTGTCTAAATGGAAGAGACTACCTTCTGTCCAGCTACTGGGATGTGCGAATTTGTTTTTTTTTTTCACATATTATTCCAATCTGTTTTAGCTGATACATTTATAAAATCAACACGAATCGGCATCTTTTCCCCCCTTTTTTACAAAAAACTAATTTGTCTTCTTCAAAGAACTTCCAAAAAATTCAACAACATCTGGCATCCGCCAAAAGTTCATTAATAGTCTTTGACCCCATCCCATTCCCAAAATTCAGTAGAAAAATTCCACAGAAGCAATTCCTCAAAATCGCAGTTTCCACATCAACTCTTTTATATTTTCTCTTTCCAATCGAAAATTCATTAAACATATTTCTATCGACAGCACAAAAAAAACTCTAAATATATATATAAATATATTTAATTGATTACACAATTTAAAAATGAATGATTTTTTGGTGTTATCCCAACCCACAATGATTGATGGCTAAATTATGCAAAAATTTTTCAATAGCTTTCCGAAATGAAAAGCTCTTCTTTTCTTTTTCTTTTCTTCTATATATATTGAAATCGCATTCCGTCGTCTTCTTTGCATTTTACATATTCAAGAGGCTTTTGTGATAGTTTTAGATGACTATGCCGTTAATAGTGTGAATTATCACCGTTAATAAATATTAATTATGATTGTTTATTTTTTTTTTTCTTTTCTTAGAAATTCAATTGAGTGACTGACGGCCGATACGGGAGCGCAAGTTTTTGCGCGCGTGATTATTCTTTGAACTATTGTTTGGCATCCGAATCTATTTCGCTTTACAGTTTAATCGTTGTAAAAATGACTCTGGAAAGTTGAATAAATTATAGAAAATTTTTGTGTTTTTTGTTCTTAAACGGTAAATATCTATAATGGTTAATGGGCATAGTTATTTGAACGCGATTTTGTACAGAAGAAGTTGATATCGATCAAAGGGGATAAGAAAGTATGCGCGTGCTTTGAGCTTGGGGCTCGTCTTTTAGTTCAATGGCACTTTTGTTTGTAAAAAAAGAATAGTCAACATTCTGTCAATAAAGTTAGTGTTGTCGAATTAGAATGATTTTAGTCAGTTGCTTATGGGGAACTTATTGATAAGATTTGTTTATTAAAAATGGTACAAAGTGTGCTATGGTCAAGCCTTACACACATAAGTGTTTAGCAAAAGCTTGGTGGCCCGAAAGGACGCTTACAAGTAGCCTGCAGTCGTTTATCCTGAGAAATAGAGGGAAAGACGCAGACTTTTGGCAAATATTCGGTCGCAATAGTTTGGTGTTGTTCCACGAAAGAACCGATGCCCGTATAGATTCAAAGGACTCTTTTCGGAGATAAGCTCCATTTATTGCCAAAAGCGCCTCTACACTGCCAGATTCATCGGTCTTCGATTCAACATGCTTTGACATTGGAAGTTTTTCTTAAGCACGAGTTGGGAAAGACTAGTCAATTTACTCCTTCTCGTAAAGAGAACAACTGTGGTTATTAAAGGATTCACTGAAATCTTATTTCAAGTGCACCAAACATCGATTGAATCTAGGAATCTCTGTGTCTGAGAGCAGACACATGCTATATAGTTTTTTTCTCACCTGTTTTAGAGTATTAACACAGCCCATACGAGAGCTGAGAAATAGTACATCGGTTGAGAAACAATTTGTTTCGAACGGTTGCTGCCGGACCACGATCCTTCTGCGATCTCTCTTCAAAGCAGATGTTGGGTAATATTTGTCGTCTCAAATTTGTGGACTTCGATTCAAAGAAGCGCTGACTAGTACACTATTGTGGGCAAGATAATGTATACATTTTTTTTCTTTTGAGTCAAGACTTTTGAATCCAATTGTTTTACCAAATCTAAGTAGCAGCAGCTTCCTAGGATTATTCTACGCCAAATCTCCACTAAGATGTGACCTTTTCGAAGAGTTGCTGTTGTTCCCTTGTATAAGTGTATTTCGACCCTGAAGTTGCTGCTATCATTATAAAGTTTTGTCCAGTTTTGTTATTTGCCAGTGTAGCTTTATTTTACATCAAAGCTAACCAGCTCTATAATAGTCGGTCATTCACTGAAAAAATATATTAAAGATAGTTATTTCCGTTCTGACTAAACCAAACTGAAATAATTAAATAACTAAATTCGTTGCTATGTTTGATGTGGTATTGCCAATCTGCACAGAGTTCCGCATGTATTCGAAGGTCAATGGAAACAGTTGTTTTGTCGGGATCTATTGTCATGTCTTAATCCTTTCGAGAATGCTATCATTAGGAGGCCTTGAACTCGGTAAAACTATGCTTAATTCCGACTGGAATCGAATTGATACATGTCCTCTATCAAAATATTACTGTCGTGTTTAAAAAGCTCTGATAATAGACTATCAGTGCTATTGTTTTTTAAAGCTTTTTATAGTCTAGTCTAGTCTATGTCTTCTATACCAGGTATCGGGGGTTCATTGATTCGATGTGGCCTCTTTCCTTATTGTATTTGAATCTGCCTTGTTCAGATGGTTCGGGCTTAATATTGTATGCAATTATATATATAGAACCAAGGACCGCATCTCATTTTTAAGTACGTTGGTTAATAATGTTCGGTGTTAAATTTTATAGACTTCGATGCATGTTTAACTTCACTCAGTACCCAATCTCCAGCGGCTATAAAAATTTAAAAAAAAACGAATAGTCATTTATTAATAAACTCTCATTTATTTTGGGTGAAGTCTGTGGTTTATTGATGTCCTCAAGGCAAATTAATGGAGGCCAAATAGTTAAGCAAGTTCACCTTACTCGATAAATCTTTGTCAAGTGCACATTATCGCAATGTTCAAAGAATAAGATCTCGTTTCAAAATTGACATTTAAGTTGAGTTGAAAAATCATCAGTGCCGAAAATCCATAAAGTCTTAAAGTTTACCTTTGTTTTAGACTTCATCGCATACAGTAATATACTGAAAAGAAAATTCGTATATTTAGGAGGCCTGACTGCGGCTGCCGATTGAAAAGGCAGCAGAATAGTTAAAGCTAAAGTAGCGTTCAATCCAATTAAAGTGTGGTGGCAATCATACGATAAATAGTAGCTACTAACCATAAGAATGCGACTAAAATGAGCCAAGGATTAGCAGCAGTGTCGGATGGCTAATGGGATTTTAAACGCATGGTTAGTCATTCGTCATATCCTTTACGAATATGGAGAAATGGTGCGTAAATCAAATGCAAGCAATCAAAGCAACGATATCTTTGTACACGGATAGAGACTTGTGTTGTCAAAAAATTATATTCCAAAGTTGTATTCCAAAGTTGTATCAAGCAGCGACAATAGCTGCTAAACAGGTTGCAAAGCAAACTCCTGAATGCTCTTTTTATTGGGTCCAAAACTTCAGAAAGGGTGTCATACGCTTAAGGCCTCAGCTGCAAAATCATATCAACATATTATGAGAGCATTTCCAAAACGTCTGATATACTTCTGTTTGTAACAAAATAGAAATGGATGTTATTATTCAATTTAAGTGACTGCACAGGAAACCAACAAGCTGATAAACCATGGTCCATGAGTGCCTATTTCAAGGACACCCACTTAACCTAGTCAAAATCAATTATAACCAACACTAAGTGCACATCTGTTCTGCAACCGATATCAGGCAAAAGCGAACGCAAACGCAAACGCAACAAGAACAGAATTAATTGAAAAATAAAAACGCTTTGGCGGATATGAATGTAGGTACCACTCTTGTCTGTCTATCTGTCTGCCAATACAACTTACTTATTTGCATATCCATTAGCATTTTAGCCTCGCGTCGAATTTCAATTTCAACACCTTCATCCACCCAAACAACGTCCAATTTCTTGATTTCAATTTCGCTTTCGCTGTTTTTTCGGTGCCGTGCACCCCTTTCCTCTGCATAATCAGTGTTGGTTAGTACAAATATAGGTCTAAAAGGTGAACCATTCGGCACCTCATGATCATCATTAACAACCATCGCATATTTTTGTTTTTTTTTTTTACACAGACGAGTGCTATCAGCCAGGATCGCTGGCGTGTACCGCGTTGAAATATCTGCGCACCACCAGGTTAAAGGTATGAGAGCGAACATGTGTAATCTGGGTGTTAAAGAATTTGAAGTCGAGGAATCTTTATACACGTATCTGCGATGTGTTGCGGAATTTTAAATCGAATTTAATTTAGTTTCATCGAGAGAAGATATACAACGCACACGCTGTAGATGAAAGGAACAAGACGACCAACGAAGGATGCGACCAAACGAAGAGGCAAAAAGGATTGCGTGAGTGCTTCCACATGTGGGGATGCATGAGGCGCAAGAAATTGAATTTCCAGATGAAATTTGTTCTAATGTCGCGGCTTAAGTCGTCTTTGTATAGGTTGACTTTTCGTGAGAGAATGAAATGTGATTCGGACTTCGGGAATCGCGAGTGCTTAGTGAAGGTGAAAAGGAGTTAGTTTTTTCTGTTCTGTAGTGACGGAGGAGTAATGGAGTAATGGGAATTTATTGGGTGAAGGATATCTGCAGAAGTGTGGGATTAAGTACAAAAGTCAGCGGAAATGACAAGGAATTCGACCACAACTACTTGCGAATTACATCAATTAATGCATTTTATGCTTTGAAACTGTAGTAGCGCAGACAAAAAATACCAGTCATAGAAGCTGTGTCTATCAACAGGATTGAAGTGATCCCCAATATTGTACTTAATAACCTGCAAGTCAGGACAAGAGATCTCTATGGGTTGCTTAACAAATCACTAGAGTAGAAGAGGTACAGTCTAATGCTCAGCGCAAAGGGGAAGAAAGGAAATTATGAGAACCCATCTTCATCTTCAGGATGCAATGTGTGCTTGACATACCTTGAAAAGAACCCGAAAAGTCATACACGGAGTAAATCATGGGCTTAAAAACTGGAATTAGAAAGCAGGTGACAAGTTTTGCCGCTGGACTTGTCCACCTTAAGTTTGTTTCCTCTATAGCAGCTACCCTTAGCGATAATTTACAAGTAGCGAATGGTATTGTTGTTCCCAATTTAGCGAGTTCATCAGCCTTAAAATTCTCACGAATGTACCTGTGCCCCGGCATCCAGCAAAGGTGAATGTTGAACTCCTCCGACATCTTCTGAAGAGATCGACAGTCTAGGGCTACTATAAAATCTACACAGATTAATTGCAAAGACGATAATATCCTTAGAGGATACCCCACCCCATCACTAGATTTATTTCGTCAGTATAAAAATGGATCGCTGTGCCCTCCAAGAATGCATCCTCTTCCCAGTATGATCGGGATGGAATGGTTATTTCATGTGAAAGGATTTTCCGAATTGATGTTTGGGAATGGTCTGATCGACTTTACTAAGGTTATTCCATATTTTATTTAGAATGGAAGCATGGCCAAAAGCATTGTCGGTCCATTATGACGTAGCCTCGAGACGAACAGCTGTGATGGCTGCTGAAATTATCGAGGGTGGTCAGGTGAAACGAATGTCCTAAGCAAGTCGTGCGTAAGTCTGCCTACGCATGCTGATCTTTGGACATTGCTTATTTTATTGCGATTGTTCGCTTTATCTAAAGCAGTCCACCAGACAAAGTTAAAGGTTGAAGGCCTCATCTGTTTCCAATGGCTTTTTTACAAAAGAAAAGTGATGCTGTAGTTTTTTTTTATTCTTTCCTGGATATTAGGTTTGCAGCTCAACTTTTTGTCTATAATCAGACCCAGATAATTCGCTTCTTTAGAGAAATTTAAGCTTATGCCGTTTATAGAGGGTGGGTCAATTGGTGGAATATCTAGGACTAGTTCAGTTTTGCGAAGGTTGCAACCCAGGCCACACCGAACTGCCCAACTCACTAGCTTGTTAAGAGCGTTTTAAAGGAGGTCCTTCTACCCATGTCTTGAAAAAACTATCGAGGCATAATGCCAGTGTAATGCCGCAACGTATCAGTGTGATTTTCGGCCCGGCAGATCGACTGTATTACAAATTTTTACATTAAGGGCTGAATTCTAAATCCTGGAAAAGACCAAGGAATTTCAAGTCGAGACACTCCTTATCGACTTTAAAGCCGCATATAATAGTATCCATCGCCAAAAGCTCTACATGGTAATTTTCGAGTTCGGGATCCCGGCAAAACTAATCCTGCTCTATCACGTGACGGTAGAATATGCGGTGCAAATCGTATGTGTTCATAACTCCTGACTTGAAGGACAATGTGCATGTTCTACAGCACTTTATCCCGTAAGTTCTGCTATACGTTTAGTATGGGAAGTAAGTATTATTTTCAATTTCAACAATAACATCTTTACTTAGCTTGGAAATTGTTCAAATTTATTTTGAAAGGACAGAGAAAGTCAGCTCGCTAAACTAAACGTGTCCTTCATACATATTGCGATACACCCCAGTAATTTTTTCGAACTCTGACTGAATACAGCGCGCGTCAGAGATATTGTTGCATTATTGTCGTACCTATGTTCACCCGCTTTTCATCTTGGCCTACGTACTAAGGAAACATATACCTCAAGATATGGACCATCTGGATCCAATATTCGCTCCCCCTATCAAGTGGTCTTAAGTTGAACCTTCAGATTGTGCTACATTCGAGCCAACCGCGACTTATATATACCCGAAAACCACAACATTGAGAAAGAAAGATAATTTCACTTGATATTTCAAATAGACTTTGACATAGTATGGGTTTATGATGGCAACCGTCTTACATTTTATTTGGAATCGATAGATATATTTTTCAATGAATTAAAATCTTTCGATCAGTAAGCAAGATGATGATGAAGGTGCTGTTTTGGATGGTATATAGGTACAAAACGCTGGTCTTTCACAAAGATTTGTTTTCTCTTCTAATGTCTAAATCATTTTTAGTTATGATCTATTCGCGCCCTGGGCTACATCCCTCTTCTTAAGACGTGGAACTACAACAGTAATGTGTGATAAGTTCACAAAATACTGTGCCATCCATGAACGGGTAAAAAACGCACATTTGACATTCCACTTTCATCCTTCCCCAAACACCTACAGACATTATTTAAGAAAAAATTCCTTTCGAAGCCTAGCAGCTCAAAAACATTATAATAAGACTAACTACTAGCCTATGCATATATTCAGTTCTCCTAATTGAAAACAAATTAAGCGAAAACATTCAATTTCAATTTTCATGCATAATAATATATTGATTGGCTTCGTTCTGATCTGCTCTATTCGAATTTTGCCGCAAATTAATTTTAGCCCAGCAAACATTCATCAATGTTTAGCTCACATCCGGTTCCCATTCGATTGTTTAATGCAAGCTGCTCATTAACTCAAGCAAATACAGTAAACAATTAAACTATTATTCAGTTAACAAGCAAAAAAACAATACATTCGAAGCATACATACATATATAATATTCTGAACACAAAAATCGATAATTAGGCGCACACTTGAGCTAATAGAATTTAATTTGCCGTGTAAAGTTTCGTTTTCTTTGCCTGAGGTATTTTTTTTTTGTTTAACCTTCGTGACAATTTGTTATAAACTCACGTCATTGTCTATAATTAAACTATACATAAATATGGAGAATTGGGCAAACTTGAGCTTGATACAAATTAAAACTGTCTTTTAATTTGGGAATTTTTTAACAGAGGACAGAGCCACACGAACGGAAGGAAACTTCTTTACAAATCGATTAAATCCAAAGCGAGGAGATGACAGCAGAAAGGCCTTTCGAATCCGATGACCCATCTTTAGAGAAGAAAATGCGTGTACCTACTACCTAGATACATGATAAATGTCAAGGGAATGACTTGATCGCGTAATGATTACGTGCACGAATCTTGAGAAATAAAAATAGATACGTGCAGCAGCGATAGCAATAATAATTGTTTAGTTATTCTTTTTAGCAATTATCAACGATTATCGTATGAAAGAAAACCAGTGATGTTGCTGTGAAAAGTAGCTCGCCTGAGTGCGGCTATAATGCACGCAAGTGAAGTGAGTTCACCAAGACGCGCTAAAAAGGAAACGTCGTGTCATGTCATTTTGACGGGATAACTATGTCTGAGAGAAATGATTATTGTGACTTAACTTGATGGAAGTATGATACTGATTGGAGATGGTTGTATCGGGGGCAAGTATAAATATTCGAATAGGTAGGTATGTTTTTTTTTCTATAACGACAACGAAATTGGGCTCATAAATTGTTTTGAGTGAGTATGTCACGTTTGTGTTTTACGTTTGTACTTTTACCTGCTCTTTTTGGAACATAGACTTTTGCAAAAGAGATATCGAAAGTACGCAACTCTGGCCCTAAAATTTATAACAACTCCATACTTACGCGGAAGGTTGACATTCAGTCAACTAGTAGAATGAACATAATATGGGACAATCTAAAAACCTACAGACGCACAAAAGAACTGGAGCAAGTTGTAGAAAAAAGAGATTAAAACTACTGATCAGATTAAACCACAAAGCTATGTATTCCCATATTCATGTGAGTCTTTACGGACATGAAGTACATGCAATGTGGCTGGGCATACTGCATACGACGTTGCGAGGACATTGAGGAAATAGTATTATATTCCTTACCTGCTATGCGGCTGTCCTGCTTTAAAAAACAGTACACTGACAACCCTCAGCCAAAAACTTCATGGCAAACTTTTTCCTCAAAAAAAATGAAGCAACTTCTACAACTAAGTAGAAGTCAGATTCGACTGGACACTGTCGTGTCAAAAAACACCTGATGACCATGGAGATAGCACAAGACAGTACCTGCAGATTGTGCAACGATTAGAATTTAGATTAGATTTAATTAGAATTCGTATACGCTATCTAGATAACTTCTACCTTGAAGCAGTGGATATAGCTACCAACTTACCCAAAGAGCTGGCTGCTTTCATATAAAAACTGCGACCACAGTGATCTGTGATGTATTATACCGCCTCTACTTTACAATCTATAACCTACTCTTAGCATTTACTTCTTTGATAAACTGGAGGATCTACGAATTATAAAGCTTAAGCAACTTCTAGAGATTGGACACAATGGTCCGAGTTGCAGGACTCAGTGAAGCTATGGCATCTCTACAAGTTAGACTGAGAATGACTGCATCAATACAGATTTTGTAATTTGTTTACTACACTTTAGCTTTTAGCAATAAATGACCCTACCAGCACTTATTTAAGACGTCGCTTCTCTAAACTTTTTTAAGGTCAAAAGACAAATGTTGTCGGTAAATAACGTCGGAAAAATACGCACGTTAACTTGTGCACTATATTTGGGAAGTATGTATATCTGTTTCGGATAGGAAATGTATTTTAAATGTAGTAATGTAGCTCATCATCTAATTGGAATAGAATAGTGATTGATAGTTAAAAATACTCTGGGGAGTACACACCATTGTGCACGAAATTTCCATATGCCTGCACATTCGAACAACGAACCCTTACGCCAAATATTTAGCTTCTAGGCCTGATATATGGAATGACTGTGATTTCAGAAATCAGAAGAAGTTGTATGCGATCTTTAATACGAGCTTTTGAATTCTGCCTTTTCTGTAAAATGTCACTGTGAAACATCCAGAAGATAGCTCCGATTCTTCCGATTTTATTGCATAAGCTGAGTTTTATTGTTGAGTTTTACGATTTACGAGGTCCTCTCGTTTAACCGTTGATATAGCAAAAATACCGCTGTAAGGCTAACCATTCAACGTTAATGATGAAAACCAAGAACCCCGTCCACTCGATCAAAATAAAGTGAGTACAGCAATATCTAAACTAAAATTGAATAACTCTGCTGAGCCGGACTTTGTACACCCGTCGAACTACTTTAGGCAGAAGAAGATTAGTCTGATTAATGTATGCCTATTGAATGGAACCTCATAATCGTTTGTTGGGTTCACAAGAAAGGAGACCCTCTTAACTACGCCAACTATAGAGGTATGTATCAGTCTCTTGAGGTATGATTTACCGGGTGATTTTTTAAGAGGTTTAGAACTTTTTTAAAAAAAAAAACACAAAAAAATCGAAAATATGAATGAAATATTTATTTGAATCGATAGTTTGAACCTTGCAATTTAATGTTTAAAGATAATTTCATGCAAATGTTGAGCGCGGCTGCGTCTCAGGTAGCCCATCCGCTGAGTCCAATTTTGGCATACTCTTTCACACATATCGGCCGGTATCTCACAAATGAATGCATGGATGTTGGCTTCCTATACACATTAGCCTTGGCATACCCCCACAAAAAATAATCTAATGGTGTCAAATCGCACGATCTAGGCGGCCAATTGACCGGCCCGAAACGTGAAATTAACTGTTCACCAAACTCGCCTCGCAATTGCGCCATTGTTTCGCGTGCTGTGTGGCATGTGGCACCGTCTTGTTGAAACCACATATCATGCAAGTCAAGAACTTCCATTTCGGGCAAAAAAAAGTTTGTTATCATCGCTCGGTAGCGTTCACCATTGACAGTAACGCTGCGATTCGCATCATCTTTGAAGAAATATGGCCCAATAATGCCGCCGGCCCATAAACCGCACCAAACAGTGCTTTTTCGGGATGCATTGGTAGCTGTTGCAATGCTTCTGGCTGATCTTCACTCCAAATGCGGCAATTTTGTTTATTTACGTACCCATTCAACCAAAAATGAGCCTCATCGCTGAACACAATTTTTCGATAAAAAAGCGGATCCTCGGCCAGCTTTCCAAGAGCCCATTCACCAAAAATTCGGCGTTGTGGTAGGTCGGCTGGCTTTAGTTCTTGCACCAGCTGTATCTTAAAAGGCTTTACGCCCAAATCCTTCCGCAAAATTTTCCACGTAGTGCTGTAACAAAGGCCTAACTGCTGGGAACGGCGCCGAATCGACATTTCGCGGTCTTCTGTCACACTAGCTGATACGGCCGCAATATTTTCTTCAATACGCACAGTACGTAAACGTGTTGGTGGTTTAATGTCCAACAAAGTAAATTTGGTGCGAAATTTGGTCACAATCTTCCGAATAGACTGCTCAGAAGGTCGAGAATGCCGATCATAAAATGGAAGCAGCGCGCGATGAACATTTCGAACCGAGCACGAATTTTGATAGTAAAATTCAATAATTTGCAAGCGTTGTAAGACGATCCATGGCTAAATTGCAAACCAAACTGAAGCTGTTTGACAGTGACACAAGGTACTAAACACACGTCAGCTGTCAAAACCAGTGTTGCCAAAACCAAACCAGCTAAAAAATCACCCTTTAGTTTCTTGTATTGTCCGTGCGCCTGAAACGATCCTGATTGGATCCTATCAGTGAGTTTTTATGAAATGGTATGGCAGTGTATCAAGTACCAAGAAAGTTAGAAATTTCTAAAGCACTTATTCATTCGTATTCATTTCGCAATCTTACGTCTTAGCCCCAGAAGTTTTTCATCATTTAACACGAAGCTTTTATAAATTGATTCAGTAAAATATAAAACCTAAAGAACTAAAATTGGAACCTTGCAGAGTACATCCGCTTCTATCATACTAATACAGTAGTGGCTTTGTTAACATAAAACCCATTTGGCTATTCTAGGTATAACCAAATCAAAATAACGCATGGTTTAGTATAAAAGCATTTAATATTTGCTTTTATTTATTATTAAATAAAATCACGACGGGGTTTCTACAGATTAATGATAATGGTTTCTAATTAATTATGCTTTTTGGCAAAAGTGTCGATAGCATTGGTAACGTGATATTCTCAGCTCGATGACATATCACATTTAAATATGCGCAAGACCATTGAACATGCATATTTAATTGTAATTTTCGTCTTCGATTAGGTATGCCTAAATATTTATGAAAAACGTTAACATTCTGTGATATATTAATATTTTTTTTATTATTAAAATCCAAGAGAAAACACGTGCAAATAGAAATATACAAACAGAAATTAACGCCTCACAAGGGAAAACTTCCATAGAAGGAAACAACTTTTATGTGCAATTACACAAATCCAGTACCAACGCGGACTGAGAAAGTGTTAAAAAGGGAAAGAAAATGAATGTACTCTAGTTAGTTTGACTTCAAACAGAATTCAAAGACGACTTTTGGATTTTTTGAAAAAAGCTTATGCTAACTACAATCAATGAAAATTAAGTTCGTCGGTTCATGCATTCACTGTAACCACCCCTTTGTTCGTCGGAAAACGCATCCACTGTAACCGAAGCCTTAAACAACATAACTTCTAAGCTAGTATAGGTAAAAAATATGGTTTAGGCCATTTTGGAAAGTGCATACAAGTCTAAGAAGCCTTGGGTAAAACTAGGCACCAACAAAAAAGTTATGGCTCGTTAAACTCAAAATTATGAATATTTTATGTTTCTTTTTTTTAATTAAAATTATTTTTTTTAAAAACTTTTTTTTCTTAAATTTTATAAAATTTTATTCCTTGCAAAATTTTCTAAAAAAAAATGTTTATAAATTACGTACGATCAACAGATTTCGTAGTAAAAGCAATTTTTGTCAGAAAAATATGGCCAAAAAGAAATGTACTGGGTGATTTCTAACTGGAGGTATGACCATTTTAAACGCTATAAATTTTAAACTATCATAGTTGCAATAATAGCATTATACATTTTAGAAAGATAATTTAGTGGCGCATACAAGTCCTTAACGCTTTGGGTATATCTGTACATATAGAAAAAAATTATGTTTTATTAAAAATGCATTAAACTCCAAATGTTTACACAATCATTTTTGGATCTTATTAAATGTTTATTCTTGAAAAATTTCATAAATATTATATCATGCAACATTTTTTGCATACGATCACCAGAAGTTGAAGTAAAAGCAATTTTTCGTCAAACAAAAATGGTCGAACAAAATTAAGTGAGAATAATAAACTAAAGAACCTAGGAGCAATGCACTTAACAGCTAATTGTCGAATAGGAAAAAGAATCAATGTAGCTAGGCAATTTAACATCCAGGTGAGACTAGCAACAGTTTGAATGCTAGATCTAGAGATCAACAATGTCGTCAAATGAATAACATCCCTATAAGCCATTATGGAGTTAGAGCTGTGAAATTACATTTAAATCGAGGAAAATTGTATTTTAACCCGTTTTCTGAAGGTTGGACGTCTTATGCTCAGCTCCTATAATCGATAGAGCAATTTTGACGCCCAATTTGTGACATGTTTCCAAGTCAAATAAGCTCAGTTAACATTGCCATTTCATTATGGCCCGAAATGTGAAAAAATGTTTTTGATCGAAAAATTGTCTTCAGGGACGTAGCCCATTTCTGGTTGAATGAACGTGTATGTTAATTAACAACAAGCCGATGTATTTGGTCCGATGAGCAACCTCAGGCAATGCAAGTGCCGCTATGCAATCAGAAAAATGTACTGTTTGGTTCGGTTTATGGTCCGGCGGCATTTCGCCGTTCCGCATTTTTTTTAAAGATGACCGTGAGAACAACACACACATATTACAAAAAGCCAGTACAGATGCAACATTACATGTGATGTTATTAGCGAGATACCAGACGATGTGTGCTCGAAAGAGTAACCCAGAAATGGACTCTCCGTAGTCGTGCTCAATATTTACATGATATAATCATTAAAAGTAAATGGAAAGCATTGATTTACCAACTCGAATAGAAATGTGGTAGACTTCTGCAATTTTCCTGTGATTTATAAAACTCATTAGGTGCAATACAGTTACCTCTCTATGTCTTCAAGTTTGTGACATATTCCTAATACTGTAAAGAAGGCACGAGCAGTTGATACTTTCCAAACTCAAGTCGCTTTTACTATTTGCAAACGTAAAAAATCGACCCACATAAACATACCCTTTGAATAAATTTCAATCCAGTTAACCCAAATCTGTGTAGGTAAAGTAAAAATAAAAAAAAAAATACAATAAAATCCAAAGAAATGTTTACTCATGATAGTTTTAAATATATTTCAATATTTTGCACCTCGATGAATACCAATATTTTGCACTAAACTTACACTAACATTTTTATGAACAAACTATCTTTAGTTTTAAACATTATAAGGATCTAAGCTTTTTACTTTAAGAAATTTAAAATTTCACTCACTAACATTATTAATTACATTACACTTAATTCTAATAGTATTGCAAATTTAATCAAAAATTAATATATATATATATTTTTTTTAATACTTGGTTCGTTACTTCAAAAGTTGCAGGGGATAAATTGGGTTTTGGTTTTTATTTTACAAGAATTTCTTAACTTTTTATATATTTTATTTATACACGAGGAATGGAATGTTTATTTTTGTCTGAAGGACATAATATTGTTAAGTGCTCCTAGGGTTCAATTAAAACAAGAAAATTGCACTCAATTTACGTCTATTAGCTTTCTTTTGTAAACTAGCCCTCACTCATTCACCGAATCATCGCCATCACCATCCCGCTCAAAGTCTTCAAGTACATTGATTTCCTCGTCTGAATCTGATGCATTCTCATTTGAAATAGCGGACATTGATGCGGCATACTGCTGAGCCAAACCAAATGCAAAAGCTGCTGCAGATGACGGATTCACCAATGACCGAAAGGCGCTGTGCTCACCGCCCATTAATAATGGAACTGATGCTGTGAGTGATGATGCTTCCACCCTCTCGCTTATCGGTGAAGGCTTGTGACTGTGTTGAGGGCTGTTGTGTTCGTCCTTGTTGTGGCGAACTGCGGCAACTATCGCCGCTAGGGTTGTTATTGTTTGTTGTTGGTGGTGGCCAAGATGCGGATGAGGGTGTGTGGGCGGTTCCATGGCATTGGGTTTGATGTTGTTGTTGCTGGACGAGATTGTAGGGATAAAATCGTTCGATGGTTTGGTGAAATATTGGACGTTCGACTCCAGTTGATCTCCAACTTTTCTGGGGAGTTGCCGCTCGGTAATTATTTGTGATTGCAGATTGTCCTCGTTGTGCTGTGCCAAGGAACTGTTGCCGTTTAGTATTGGTGTGGAAGAAATTTGGTGTTGTGGGTGATTGTAGATGCTTTGTGTCGGCTTTTGGACTGATGCTGGGGGTACTGGAACCGGTGTGGATTGAGGCTTTGATGCTGCGGACGCTGGTAGTGGTGGTGTTGCACGTTGTTTTTGTAGATTCATACGCTGATGGCGTCGCCATTTCGCTCGTCTGTTGGAAAACCAAACCTAATTGATCAATGCGAAGAGATATTGCGTTAGTTTGTAAAAAAAATGTGACTGCGGGGTTTTTGATCAAGTCTTCAGTAGTTAAAAGATGATAGTGATACCGCGAGAAAAGAAATCAAAGTGCAGTTCGTCAGATGTTACTTTGAAGGAGTTTTCTGAATCAGTTTTTAGGTCATTGAATATGGCCGAGGTAAAGTAGAAGCCTGGATTTTCGTAATAGGATATAGTGATCTAGGATCAGACCTTATCTAATGCACATAGAGCTTACCTTTTAGCCCAACTTGAATGGGTGTTAAAATTAGGAAGAGAAAGCTCTTTAAGAAACGAAAAAAAGTTCTACTAAAGCAGTTACGACAACTCCGACGTTTTTAAATAAAAAAGGGCACAGGCGCTACCCGCACATAGAGTGACCGGTTGGAAATATTGACCAACTTCGCTATGGCAAAGTATTTCATTCAGGTTATGTCAACATATGGCACAAATAAAGTGAATCTTTTTTTTATCTTGAAAAGAAAATAACCAATTTTCTATTTTAATTGTAACCCGTAATTTTAAGCTGCCAGTCAAAGAGAAAGAAGTTTAACGTTTATGCTTAGACAAAACCGTACAATTTGAAGTTATTACCCACCTGAACTCTGGCTTCACTTAGTGCAGTCCTTGTCGCCAATCGTTCTCTCGTACTAACACAGGGATAATGACTTTTGTCGAACTCTTTCTCAAGCTCTTCCAACTGATCAGGACTGAATGTGGTTCGATTGCGTCGAAATTTCGGTTGCTCGCCATCCAGGGATTCTGAATCTTCTCCTTCAATGTCTGGAAATAAAAACACAAAATGATATAGGAATCTTTAGCTAGCAAGGTAAAAATTTTGTTCTCTTTTGGTGGCACTAGAAGCGTATGAAAGCGATGCGAAATGTAAGTCTTTAGTATGTCGTATATCCTTAAGATAAGGTAGGTTTTAAAATTATAGGGAGAGCCTTAAGCACTTCTCAACTAAGTTTTTAATGAGTTAGTCAACTCATGTTGCCAGAAAAAGTGGGTAAGGATGTAATAAAAGAGGACAAGTTTTGAGAAAAACTGAACTCCAAAGGGTTACCAAGCCTTTAGGTATAAAAATATTAATTAAATAACTTAAAGCTAACCCAAGGATATATATATGATGTTAAATAAGTCTGATATGTTGAAAACTATTTTGCAAGCGGAGCACCAAAGCAATGGATTCATTGAATCAATGGTTGGCGCGGTAAAAGTTTATATAGAAGAAGAATACTGCCCGGAGATTAGTGCTTAGGGTGATTAGCAGGACAGTTTATATTCCCTTTTTACAACTGCACGTCTATCTGCTTAAGTCGACCCTCAGGGTGAGTAAATCGACCTGTCCATGAAATCTCAGGTAGGGCAAAGCAAAGGAACGTTTGCTGAAAAACCTTATTATGTCGGGAATGAGTGATGTGGTAGGGGCATAAACCTTGGAAAGCTTATTCGAGGGTTAATATATGTCTTAAAATGGTCATGCTATCCGCATAGACAGATATGTCTCTACTATCGCAATCAGGAATCGATGTACCCTTAAACGGTTAGGGTATAGAATATGTAAGGAGAAAATTATGGTATAGTTGGAAACCAAGGATTTCCAAAGAATACAATTTATCGAATTGTTTTTTTTTTCATAAAACGCAACAGACATGAACTCGCCTTAATCGGTAGTAGTCGACCTCTCTTTCAGAGATCCAGGCCCGTTTTGGTGTGCAGAACATTGAGAACAATAACTAGCAATATCTTTCTTTGAACATTCATGTCAAAAAATATACAAAGGTTAGAGGACCTAGGCTTTAGGTCCTGTATGGGCCTTTTTTTGTAGATACGTTAATTGTTGGGCTAAGCAGCTCAAGCTATTCTTGAAAGTTATGGAGGGAATACCATCAGAGGCAGGAGAGTATTCCTGTTGTAGTATTTAGTAGACATTCCAAAAGCTGCAAAAGAAGTTTGTTTTTTCATACGCAACTGGACTATGAGGCACTCAGAGTCAAATCTCTCCCATTTCTAAATTCTTTCTATAAGAAAACCTTTAACAATTTGGAGGAAAATTAATGTACCTACGATTGGTGATATTCGCTACAGCGACCTTGTGCTTAGTTCGGTCACTTCAAAACTTTACCAATTCAGCACTAGCGGACAATGCTAGCACCACGAAGATTCAGAAATATCTAGATTAAACTTTTCGACTTTTCGTAAAGTCTTTGCATTTTAAAATATTTTTCAATATCGGTTCCGATCTGTTTTTGCGTAAACTATCAAAGCTCCAAATTGAAATATTTTTTACTCCACAAAGTTTTAAGCGACCCTTAAATGATTTTAAAGTCCTTAAGCGTCTTTTTGGACTCAATTGCCTAAAAATACACTGTTTTCTTGTCCCGCGGTTGCCCACGATTTTGGTCATTTTAGCGAAATAATCAAAGCAGCAAGAAGTACATACGCACAGGACTTTCGGCCTGTTTTAATTACGTATTGGTATAGGAATCCGGAAGAACTTAGTTAGAAGTTGATAGGTACTAGTAGAATTCTAGAAGTTTAAGCAAGGCACCACATATCCCACTTACCAATCATTCGATTTGCATCCGGTGATCCTGAAGTGTCATGACTCCCTGAGCCCGGTGACAGTGCCGGTCCCGAGGTAGTCATACACCCTGCATTATTTGGAGATATCCCCGTCATATTTCCACCAGGTTGCCATAGATGAACAGCCGCAGCAGCAGCTGCTGCCGATGGTGGCCACGTAAATCCGGGATAAGGATGCGGGGGATGTGGATACATTCCATAACCAGCAGCACGTGCAAATTCAGCAGCAGCCCGTTCAGCAGCACGATTTCGAAGAATGCGATTAATTGATGAAACCGATGGAGCAGTAGCATTTGTGCAAACACCTGAAATGGGAGGAAGCAAATAATAATAATAATAACAAAAAAAAGACAAAGTTAATTACAGTGAAAGGAGCACATGATCAAGTATGGCATTTGCCCGAAGTTGTTAGCCTGCGCCTACAGAATGCGAATGGAACAAGATTCCAATTAATTAGTTGGTCATAGATATGCTACGTCTTTGAGATGAAAATCGCACACAACAATCTCAGGCTAGGTACCCAACTAGCAAAAAAAAACCTCAACGGCGAGCGACTGGTATTCGATTCGTAACGGATAAAAGAAAATGCAGTGACAAGAGAAATCTCGCACACACTCTAATGGAATGCCGGCCGAAGATGGCCAACCAGCACACAGACAACAAGAACGGGTTTTGTAATGTGTGGTTTTTTTTTTGAGCTCCATTGTCACCTTGTCCATCATCATAATTGCTCGGCCATTGTGTCATTTGGTTTTGATCAGCGGTTTTCAAGAACAGAACAGAATACAAACGAACAATGAGGATGATGGAAAAATACGATTTCCACTTCATAAGCTTCACACACTCTGGCTGCTGCGTTTCGAAGTGGAAAATTAAAGACGCACCACGACAACACACACAGTCCGCTTGTCAATCAATCAAATCGCGCGAAGCAAACACGGCGCGCGAGATGGTCATCGTCGATTAGTGGAATGGAAATGGAAATGGACAAGGGAATTGCAGGCTGGATATTCATAAGTGACGCGTGTATGGCAGTGGTCAAATCCTTATGTGGATCCGCGTGCGGTCGCATTATGGAGTGTGAACTATGAAGTTGGTTGTCGCTGCGCTTAAGGTGCCGCATACAATGTTGGTGTACTGACGTGAGTTGCATATGGAATATGGGATTCGCTCATCCAAATGGGATGAAGGTAGTAGAAATTCTGCTCTGGAATTCAAATTGAATGATGATTACGATCTTGGCAAACAAACGTCTAAATGTCCGGGATATTCGAGTCGAATTCGCATATTGTTGTCATCTTTGAAGGATGGAACTGTTACAAGAAAACACCAACATTCCTTTTGATAATGCACCTTCATTCCCGTCCATGGACCTTCGAGCCGAATAGTTTAGGATTTTACTCTCGAGAAGGGCGAGAAAACAGTTTTATATCAATTTTGCACCTTCACGCCGCTTTATAAACAAACGATTCAGCATGATATATCCTGATATTTTAGCGCACGTGCAAGGGGTTGTCTTCAAGACATGGATGTTTGGAAATCAGTTTTTTGTCGATTTTGTACTATCGAACCAGTCGGAAAAAAATCTTTAAAAGCGAGATTCGCATCAGTTTTGTAACGTAACGCCCAAATATGGACCTTCGATCATCTCAGTATTTTGGTGTTGTTGAAGCATGTTCCTTAATATGTACTTTAACCCTTCAAAACTAGCCCAATGCATGTAGATGTATAGCTCCACAAAGACTATCCGGTGACTCCTGCGAATGACTACTTATAACCGAAGACGACAAGGACAGCCAGGAGGCTCCAAACATAATTTTAAGAGACGGATGTTCTGCTCCAAGTACTAAGCTGTTACCCACGACATCCGGATGTTGAGACCGACAATGAATGTCAGGAGAACCCCACGGAACAACCAGCGTTAACTTGAAGACAACTAGACTATGCAACCAGATAAACAAGTAAGACAAGTGTAGTTGGACGGCCCTTATAATCCTTAAAAGCGAGTGTTCTAAAAATTTTGTATCATGAAGCCACATATGTATATCTAAGGCCAAGTCTTCATTTCTCAAGTCGGATATTTCTCAGTTTGTTATTAACGCGTAAGGTGCTGTAACTTACGAAGCATAAACCATTAGAAAAATAAACCTTTTAAGATGAGATGCCCTCAGATTTTGAACCATTACACCCTTAGATACCCCTTCGAGCCGGAAATAGCTCAGTATTTTATGGCCACACAAGGTATGGACTCTTCCCAAATTGGGTTCAGAATTAAACCAATTTCAGTATTCGAGTATCATGCCCAAGCCCATCACAACCCACCACCAACCCTCAGTCATTTCCCATTAACAACCCTCATTAGCTCGCCGAAACTCATTAAGTAATCCAAAGCTACCACCGTCATTTCGTGCACTTCCCACCACACAGGCAAAGGTATATATTTTTTTTCTACCCCCAGTCCGACAGGCATGTCGCACACAATTAACCCAACATATGTTCTCCTTTCAATTAAGTAAATACGCCCACCAAGGAAGCATTCCACTAGGCAACATCCCGGCGACAATTTCAAGTTTGTTGTTTTTTCCCGCTGCCAGAAATGGAAAAAGAAAAACTTCTTTCGATTCCATCACGCTAGGAGGAAGTCACGAGCCGAGTACTGCCACAAATCAAAAGGCAAAAGTGGGTGGAGTAGAGAAAAAAAAATGACAGTTGACAGTCCGATTTAAGCTTGCGTTTCAATGCCCTAAGAGGGCACCCCAATCGCGCCCACAGAAACCTTTCCACAAGCAAATAAATAATATAATGTATTTATTATTTCTGTTTTTTCTGTTTTTTTTTTGCTGACCACACGACATTAATCAAAATGGAAAATGTCACATAAGAAGCAGCAGCAGTAGCAGCGAACTAACTGTAGATACTAGACAGGCGCATACACAACCTCTGCTGGCAGCTAGCCCACTGTCTAGTGTATATGGTGAAAATCAATTATGGAAACTATTCGAGCAGCCATTATGGTTTTTCCCTCCCTGAAGAGGAAACCGGCCCTGGTCTGGCAGGCTTAGACCAAAGACAAGCTACAAGCAGAAGAAGAAGTAGGTATGGGGGCAAATGATATCCGCCTAATGACTATTTGCACTTGTTGGCTTTGCTTGGGTAATTGTGCAGTTGCAGATACATTCCATTGAATTTACGAATGTTCATAGTAGATACGACGACGACGAGGACTCTGGATGATGATGTACGGGGCTGTGAAAGGGGGTAACAAATATTATTCAAATCCACAATTGTTTGCGCATATAGGAGTGGCTAATGGAAATTAATGTGGAATTGTTTGTTCTGTCAATTGGTACAAGTATCTATCATGTGTATGTTTGTGTGTGTATAATTAGGGGGGAAATGTGCGATTATCATAGGCAAAGTCTGGAACACTAAGCTAAGTGCAGACAAATTAAAAGGAAATTTTACTCGTTGCTTTTTGTACTTAATTTCATTTATAATTTGTAGGTAGGTAGACAGGCAGTAATGTGAATGAGTACAAATGTGACGGAGGTAATTATGAAGTAGGTAGATGAGCTTTAAAAAAACACACCAGGTTTGCCAGCTAATAATAAACTTTCCATGCGTGTTTTAGAGGCCATTTTATCTTAGGAACACACACACTACATAATTGCATGCGCTTCCTTACACTTAACATTCAAATTGCATATTATTCTTAAACTATGTTTTTTTGGAAATCTTTTCAAAACTTAATTTTTCAGAGCAGTTAAAATAAATATTAGGCGTAAAGAACCAAAGCCCAGCTTCTTCAAACACAGTGTGTGCGAAGACATATCATTTGACAGGAATGGAAAGAACACTTCATAGTCTTGGATGTTTGTCAGACGTTCGCAGGAGGTGGGGCAGCAATAAAAACTTTCAGGTCGTGCAGGTCGGGATTTGAACAAGCGACCTCTCGCCTAATGGTCCAACGCACTTAACCACTAACACACTGCACCCAGGTGATTTATTTGGTATGAATAAATATTTTTCATCAATTGAGCTTCTACGTTTTGATGAGTAACTCCTCTAGGTGAGTACCTGCTCGATTTGGAGGAGCACATGTAGCTCATTTGAGAGTTAGCTTAGTTTGTTGCTGAATTTTGAAGTGCGATCGATTTTTGGTCTAAATTTAATAATAACTTTATAAAAGTAGAAAAGCAGATTATCAGATTTTCGGGGCAGACGTTGGTGAATGCCAAACATCTAAGCTCTTCATCACTGAAACTTCTTCTCACCCATCTTTGAAAGACGGGAAAAATAAGTAGATAAGGACGCCTGCAAGCAGCCTGTAGTCGATTCTCCTGAGAGATAAAAGGAAAAAGACGCAGACTTTTTGCAAATGTCCGGGCGCAGTAGTTTGGTCTGCTGGCATCCATTGCAGCCGCATCAATTGAAGCGGTAGTCTTGTCCCTGAAGGATTTCTGGTGTCATTACATCGGACGACGTGGGGTGGTCTAATTATGGCCGTATAGATCCAAAGGAAAATTTTCGGAGATAAGCCCCATGTCTTGGCAAAAGCGCCTCTACACTGCCAGAAAGTCCCCAATGCTTTATCGAGTTTCGATTCAACATCGCCCATAGACGTTTTTTTATCCAGGATTACTGACAGATATTTGAATTTATCGGAGATCGGGATGGTGACACCTTTAAGCACGAGTTGAGACATACCAGTGATCTTCCTTCTTTTCGTAAGGGGAACAACCGTGGATTTAAGAGGATTGCCTGAAAGCGAGCAGACAGATTTGAAAGGCGACATCATTAGCATAAGCTTGAGTGTAGTTTTCAGGAAGATTGAGAGTCGTAAGCAGTGAGTCTACCATCAAAGGGGAGAGACAAAAGAAACCTTGCCGGCAGCCCCTATTTAAACCTGTTATGAAGCACTTGGTGGGTGAAGTGTCTTAGTGGTCAAGTCAGGCTGGCTCAAATCCCGACCTGTACAACCTGAAAGTTTTTATTCGCTGCCCCACCTCTTGCGAACGTCCGACAAACATCCAAGAGTAAGAACTGTCATGAGAAGCTTCTCAAAGGAATCTTTATTAAACTGTTTGTCCCTTCCATTCGTCTCAAAAAAATATATCTTCGCACACATAGTTGTTGGGAAAGCTAGGCTTTGGGTCCTATATGGCCCGTTTACACCCAATATTTATTTATTTATTTTTATGAAGCACTTCCCACAATCTGCTTCGGTTATCAGCGTCCTGTACATTAGCATTTAGTCCTCATCCCCAATATTTCATTTAGACCATGTTGTCTGGCAGAGTTACACATGCTGTCAAAGTTATAATTATCATCCTCAATATCGACTAAAATGCCCAACGCGTACTTCTTCCGGTAAAGAGCACTTCCTACCAAGCAGCCTGTATTGAAGCGCAGTCTCGCAGGATTTTCCGCTCTGATAGACGTGTTGCATCTCAAAGAGAGAGAGACAGGATGTGATCGAAAAGCAACACTGCACATGTAGCTCAACCAGTCTCTCCAAACTTTAAAGCAAGAATGAAGGTCTAGAGCTTGACACTGGCTAGAGTATTGTCAGACTTACCAGGGGTGAGGTATATAGGCCAAGGTCAAGCTCAGTTCCAATCTGTAAAAAAATGTGCAATTGGAAAAGACTCGTGACGCTGGATTCAGGACGATGAGTTTTGAACTAACTTCTGACGGCCAAACGGTCTGGAAAGCTTTGTTTGTTAGAGTTTGGCCAACGAATTTAAGTACAATAAGCAAATCCCCCGTAGACTTACAATCTAAACTTGAAGTTATTTTCTTATGTTAAGAAACCTGCCCATTCTGGACATTTTTTAGATCGCAAGCTTGAATTAAGAATGCGACTAAAAAAGGATCAAAGCAATTTGTACTCACACAAGATAAATCCAGCGAACAATAAGCTAAATAATATCTAAGCCGAACTATGTCGACCTGCTGACTCCTAAGACTTTATCAAGCTTAACTCAATTTGAAAGCTATCATTGATGATTAGGTCACACTTCAAAACAATTTGTCAATTGAGATCGGTATCTAAAAATATTAAGAAAGTCTGAGAGACATAACGATGGTCTGTCACATTTTGAAGAGCTTCACTGGTCGAAATCTGTGATATTTTTTCGTCTATTGATTCCTAAAATAAAAGCTAACTACGTACGAATCTCATTTATTTTATTTTACATAAACTTCACGACCATTCAAGGTTAACCATGCATTTGCCAACTCCACCTCTCGCCAAATTGTGAAACCTACTTCTGCATAATCACTCATATACACTCGCATTCGTCCTTTAAGTTCTCACCGATTCCAAATTGCAGCCTTGTTCTTTTTGTTGTTCGCATACTACCTATCTTCATCGCATTAAGTTGATCTCATCAAGTTCGAAGCCCACCCTGAGCTACAATAAAACATGTGTCCTGGTACTTGCTCGTCAGTTGGAATCGCTTTATCTCGATCGCCATATCCACGAGAAATCAAATAACCGATCAAAAATCGGCCTGCGAGACCCACGGCCAAACTCAATAAATCAGCTAACGCAATCGCGTACCCATCACAAGCGGTGGCTGATCGTCCAACTACTCTTGCATCCCTAGGATAAAAACAAAAACAAAAATAAATAAATACATACTCACTTTTCTCCCGAAGTGAGATCACTATCGTCAGCAAATATAATGCCAATCACTATCATTCAACTTGCGCTACACAAGATACTCATTGAGGAAAGCGGGAATGAATGGATATGGAGTCAAGCTGTAGCTGGAGCAGGAGCAGATGCAAAAAGCAAACCCACTGGGCACGCAATTGACGAAAGACGAGCGACGGGAATTCCTCCGCCGCCGCGAAAGACTGATTTCTCTTAATGTGACGATGATGACACAAATGAGATTACACCGAGCGTGGACCACATAATGAGGTCTGGGAGATCAATCGATCCACAAGTTTAACAGACGAACGATGCGAACCAACAACAGCAATGTTGTGCCACAACAACAATGACTGTGGTGTGTTTTGCATATCAGCTAAGTTGCTGCGCGGTGTCCGGATGCCCATAAATTAACCAATCGATCTAAAATGGAACAACAATTTGATTGCTCAGCTCTGGACAAAGTAACCCTTCAGCAGAGTCGAGCGTCGCGTCATGCTATGGTATAATAGTCGTCCATAGATCGAATTCAACTGCGAGGAACTGGATAGTGGAAGTGCATAAAACATCAAAGGGAAGACACAGACGACTCGAACAACAACAACGGTGCACAGGAAGAAGATAGCTGTGGATTGGCGGACACGGCTTATTTTGAAGCCTATACCTTTGTTTGATGATGAGAATCGAAATCGCTCTCGGAGTAAAAGGAAGGAGCATTATTGTTGTCTTATTGTCTTACCTTCGGAAATTAGCCGCTCACGTATTTCCCACGCAAAGATTGTCGGGTTTTCACGTTTGTACTGTTCGATTTTCGATACCACCGCTGGGGTAGCTACCTTTGGCTTTGATCCACCGATTAGGCCAGGTGGTCGAAGTGTACCTGAAATTGACACAAAAATGAAAGTTAAAAAATTAAGTGATTGATGTTAAAAAAAAATGGGGTGTGTGGGGAACCATGTGGGAAGCCTCTAGGGATAGATCTATATTTTTGTTTTACTTGACGCATCCCCTGGTATGGTGAAGTTCTACATTTGGAATCCCTGTGATAGGAAATATGATGCCTTTTAGCTTGCCAGCTCAACAGCGCTTCCTGCCTTATTCGAATTTTTTGTCAGCTGGAACAGCTGTTATGAAAAGAGAGATACTGTTTTTGTTATGAAGGGCTAGCTCCTTCAAACTGTTTATATATTTGCAGAAACTTTTAGGACTTTGAGATTTTGGTAGATACTGCTTGATTATTAGAGGATTGAGCGCTAGGGAACACTATGGCTTAGTGTACAGCTGTGCAACTTTTGTGAAAACGTTTTAGGAACATACGCACTTTAAGTTAGTTTGGGTTAGGTTAAGTGGCAGTCGGTGAGGCCGATTTACTTAAACCAAAATGGGATCCATTGTGAAACTAAATGAATCTATACTTTTACTAATCTACTCGTTAAAACATTTGGAGCTCTGGATATAACGAAAGAGATCATTAAGTTAATGTCACTAGTTGACAGATCTACAAGATCGTCATGAAAGAATGCTGCTAAGTGGGCCTTACGTTTTTGGGAGAGAGCAGGGCAGTGCAGGATTATCTCCTCTTCCTCCTCGTCCATGCAGCTTCTGCATGTCAGTTCATTTGAGTACACACCAAACCTAGTTGCATGCCTGCCAATAAGACAGTGTCCAGTTCCAGTGATGACACCTAGAGAGGCTTTAAAGTTATCGGGAAATTTGTCTAAGATATTTCCTGTTACAGATTGTAGTGATTGAATTAGTAGCTGTTAACGGAAAATTTTTATTTACGTATTTCTTTAAGCAAAAATCCTGTCAAGACTTTCAATACAGGTAGCGAATAAATATGGTTGCGAAAGCGAATGATTTTGTTGTATTAAGAATGTATCCATTCGTGATTAGTAAAACCATGCGAAAATTTCTTTGGATAAAAAAAAATCACTTGGATAAATAGATAGAGCTTCATAAACATTGACATAAGTTAAACTGAATCTACTAACGCCAAAATATCAATCATCACCCTTGCTCTCATAAACAACTAAAAGTTCAACTTTTCCTCCAGTGTTAAGTTTAGAAAATTCTCCTTATTTTATCCAGGGTCTTTCAAGCTGAAGTGCTGCAAATAAGTGAAACCTGTAGGTATGTTATTTATAAACAATTCGACTTGCAAATATAAAGTAGCTTGACTATGAAGCCTCAATAAAGGTAGTTAATTAACCCCAGAACTATTCTAAACTTAATGAGGAGGAGTTGCCCCTCAGACAGACTGGCACATAGGTTTCAGTAACTTCATTGTTTTCTTTAAATTTTGCATATGCCCATAGTTGCCTTAGGCTGTGCATTGGATAGTTTCGCTTAAAAATTAAAAATTCAGCGTTAACAAATTCTGTAATAAAAAAAGGTGAAATGTTTGGAACAAATAAATTATCAAGTCCAATTTCCTATTTATTAATCTCAAAATTATATTGAACAGGCTGAAAACACATCACTTACATTATAAATGGTAAATGCATCAGCAGCGTTTCTAAACTTTAAAGGAGCATTCAACAATATCACAACCGCTTGTGGAGGAGATTGCATTATAGCGTTCCACCATCTCTTACTAATGTGGACAAAGCCAAGCAATGTCAAATTTCTCAATTCAATATAAAAGATACAAGGACTATTATGTTAAGCGGCCTGCAGGATTTTAAATCCCAGCTGAATCCCAAGGTTTCTTGAATATTCATAGATCTTAAAAATATAAACATGAAGTAACTCCCACTACATATTTCGGTACTTATACATTGCAATATAATTTTTTTTTTTCGTTATCAAGCTTTGAAGATGGGGAAATGAGTGAATTGACAAAAAGATCCATCGGAAAGTGGACAGTTCTTAGAAAAAGTTGTTTACTTAATCACTGAAGTCGATTTCAATCTAAGAGGATTCTGACAAGCTGCCGGATAAACTGGAAACGTTCTACCAAATGTATATGAAGCCTGATACGAAGTGGAAACGAATAAAACCTGAATAAAACCTGATAAAACCTGGTAAAATCTGGATGAACACACTTATACGGCGTGTAAGGGCATTTCTGTATATATGTAATAGGTTGGCAAGCAGATCATCACTGGTATTGTCAAGACGTCATAGGTTAGATTATGATTAGGCCGACCGCGATCCCTGGGGGACCAGCTGAATTAATATTCAAAAAGAAGAAAAGCAACAATTTTCCAACAACGCACTATTGCCTCACATTGCAGAATCTGCAGATATCTGTATCCGATAATCCGAGCCTCTTTGGGTGTTTATATCGAAAAGTGACAATAGAGCCTTAGATACCCGGTGTTCCTCAAGACTTGACTTTTTCAATAATGCCCCTTATTATGTACAGGGGACACATTTAACGTCTGCAACTTGACTTTGCCATTCTATTCTTGCAAGCGCATCCGCCTGCTCATTTCCCTGTCCTGGAATCCAGTAAGCGACACCTCCTTACTATATCAGAATTGATGTTAGTTGATTCCATTGCCTGTAAGTGTGGTCTGGATATCTATGCAGATGGTGATATCCCTTCATGGTGCCGATATCATCTACATTAGTTCAGCCGTCCTGAGGACAGCCAGAACCTCTGATTGGAAGACACTGCTTGCTGGTATCCGGTTTTTGTATAGACACTCTCAGCTCTGGATCTTTTGAGAAAATACCAGAACCTGGTCCCTTCGCTTTTTTCAAACCATTAGTAAAAATTGCAATTTCGTTCGATCTGATTAGTGCGTTTCTTTTGCCAATTCTTCCTCTCCGCAAAAGTTATTTCACTGAATTTTTAAGTCGATAAAGGAAGGGATTTCATTCGTAATAATTGGATTGCCTGGGAGTAGCTCCGGTGGGACCATATCATATCCGAAACTACTGTACCGATCCAAATTAGTGAGTCGTATCGCATTGTTGCCAGCATATTTTTTGATCTGTAATTCAAGCGGTTTTAGGTGCAAAAGGGTGTACAAAACTTTCGTTGGGGTGGTTCAGAGCGCACCAGTAAAGGTTATACTGACCGTTCCCTGAACCGCTACTAATTTTGCGCAGACCGTTTTTTTTTTGTCTTGTTTTCCTTATCAGTACGCCATATGTAAGTATGGTCCTTATCACTACCGTCTATAGCCAGTGCACCATAGCAGGTTTTGACCCCCAAGTTTTTTTCACTTATCCAATCTATTTGTCAAAGTTGATGGTTCCTAAATTAAAATCTTGAACGCACTCTTTATAGGGCAGGGAGCATTCCATTCAGGAGCAAATTTTTTATTTCGAATGCTAATCTTGAATCTCTTTCTTAATGGTAAGGTAAGTTATTTCTATTATGAAGTCAGGTTTTATTATAGCTAACGATTTTAAGAGATTGTATCTCCTATTTTTAACAGTTTGATGATGTGTTTTTGAACTTCTGTTAAGATTTTTTCCCAGGGGGTTCTTTAGATTTCTATTATTTTTCGATACCAAAATGAAGGTTGTTGATTCTACTATTCCACGTCCAATCTTTGGCGGGAATTCCCTCGTCTTGCTCTAAAGAGAAGAATAAAGCTTCCCAAGTGGCGTTTGTCGTTTGACATAACTGTGGCAGCAACTATTTTCACCCCATAGCAGCTAACCACTCATTGCATCTCCTCTTCTCTGGTCACTTATTCAACTCGCCTCGACCAATTAATCAATCGGTGGCTTCCTTTTGCAAAAAGCATTAAGTGCAACTAATCACAGATCACATTGACTGAAATGAGCTTCCGCACGACATAGATCAAGTGGTAATTTATTCGCACCTATCCTCCGCCTCACCATCACAACATGATCACGATGATCCAGTCAGAGAGGTACGTTACGTACATACATACATGTATGTACTCTGGCGCGCTGTACCGACATCATGATGACTACGATGACGACGATGATAACGTTCGTTCGTAGTGTGTAATTTTCTGCGATTGATTCCGCGTATGTCCATTTATCACTCGGCCAACCTCCGGCAACCTACCTACTCCCAGTTCGAATAAATTTCACATAATTGTTTGGCACAAAATTTATGTAATTCACGCGATTAGACTGCCAGTGTAGGCCGACTCCCCCCTCATTGTTTACCTTTCTCAATTTCACCCCAAAGCGCAAAAATAAAAAAAGCCAAACAAAACAAATTTTGCACAACAATTTTTCGCATTCATGTTTCTCGAATTCACATTCAAGTATCGCGCTCTTTGATGCGCGCGGCGCTATGCATTTACTCGTAGATACAACATTCTGTTGCGCTACTGCATCTCTAATGAGATGAGATAATAGAGTTCGGGTGGTAGTGGTGGTGGTGGTGGTTGCTGGCAGGCGGCAAACACAGTAGTACCACAGACAACCACCTGTCGGTCGCATCAACAGATCTACAGAATTAAATGCTTCCGGACAATTGTTCGAGCGAGCAGACACCGCTCACAAGCGTACTAGATACCGATACGATACAGTATCTGCGAGTTTGGCGCACACTCTGCCAACTTCATAACTTTATTCAAATGAGCAATTGTTTCGAATGTTTGCACTACTGACTGTCTGTCGGTCGGACGGGGTTTTTTGTTACCACAGATTGACGTTTGTCTGTCCGCCGGCTGTCCGTCCGTCCGTTCATCTGGGTTGAGTTGTGTTGTATAATTGCGAGTAATAACACGGATACACGTACACACAAATATCCATACCTGTAAAGTTGAAGTGTGTCACTGATGGTGTGATAATAATTTATACAAGTCGCGCAGTGCTATTTAAATGTTGTAAATTAGCTGCGAGCATTAATTTGTTGCATTTCACGGTGTGTAAAATGCTGATAAAAATGCGCACTCGGCTCAGGGGAGTTCTTGCCGTCGCGTCGATGTGGTTGTTAAGATGTCCACCTCCGCCACGTCGCACAGTCTCGGGCAACCTAAGTGGCGTTTCCTTAATTAGAGTTCCATGATGGAAAAATAAGAAATTATTTATCTATGGATGTGTCATGGGGGAGATAATGGCACAAACTACACAATTGAGACACTAATTAAGTGCTTAACAAATCGTTTTATTAACTGATAGTAATTTATTTTACCGGAGAAGGGTCACATAATGTCAGTAGCTTCGGTTGGCACACAATTATTATTATTTCTATAAATTTTCATAAGTATGGCTTTAAAAGTTAAAGAGGGGTATTTAACGTTTATAAATGGAACACGTAGATTTTTTTATCTTGTAAAGGGAACATTTTAAGAACATACTGATGGGTTACAGTTGCCAGCTTACACGGGTTTGGTTCCGTTTATAAAGTCGATTTCTTGCGGCTACACGAACAGGTCGAAAGAACTAACAACATGTGAGTTGATACCTCCTTCTACCAGTTTATAACAGTGGCTGGACCATTAAGCTTCTACAGTTTGAGAGGTCATCGCCGTATAAGCGGTAGGGGCTCTAACGGGTTATAACTGCCTAGGGTACCATACGAATAAAATTAAATCTCAGGGATGACGATATAGTATGTAGGTATGTAGAGGCTGTGGAGACAAAGAGGTCCTTTGCTCTGTCATTATCCAAGCCTATATTACTTGAGGAACAGAACACTTGAAAGCCATTACCTCCACGACTTACAAAATCATTTCGGCGACGGGTAAAGGGACATGAAGCCTAACCTTCTCTTACACCAACGGTTAATGAACTTTGTCTATCTTGGTATTTTTATACTTATTTTTGAGAGAAGGAGCTTATATTTTTTTTTCTATAAATTTCATAGAATGAAATAAAATGTTTTCCATCATCTTCTTAATGCGTTTTTCTTTGGGGTACATAGGGATATGGATAGGGTATCATACTGTTCGCCTCAAGCGGACTGTAGCCTTTTGTTATGTTTTTTCTGGTTTTTTATTTTTTGTCGGAGGTTGCTACTATCCGATGGAGCGCTCAAACACAACTACAGGTCCATTGTACTACCATTCAAGACACCTTCCATTAATGTACTTAGCTTTCCCATCTTTCGAAGAAAGATGAGAAGGAGCTTCAGTGATGAAGAGCTTAGATGTTCGGCACCCACCACGTTAGCCCCGAAAATCCAAAAATGCTTAAGCTACCATTTTGCTTAACAGCTTATACCCACATTCGGGAAAAAAAATAGATCCCCAGATAACTTTAGAAAAAGTCGGACACGATCATAGTAAAACTAATAAAACTCCTCGAGAGGAAAATTGCTTCACCACCTCTTTTATTCTGAAATTAACTGAAGGTTTCTATTGCATTATTAGCCTTGTAACTGTATCGGGAGTACCTTGTTACTAAAACATATATTAGCCTAGTTGGAATTGGAAGGTCGTTTAAGCGTATTTCAATCAATATTAAGAGAGAAAAACTTAACAGAAAACAACAATTTTGTTATGACAAATATTGAAATGGTGTGTTAAGAAGACGACAGACAAGGTTGCCAGCTTTGCCCTCTACTATTCTATTTCTCTTTGAAGGCCCTGCTTTCCTACCAACCTTAAGAAATCACCTTTACTGGTCAACCTTATTTATTTCTGAAATGGCAAATATGCGTTTGATAATGATTACGGACACTTTTCATGAACTGTCACCTTTCATAACCAAACGGGGCAAAAATGTATTCGTAGAAATAATTGTAGTTATTTAAGCGGACTTCTTTATAACCGGACGTCTACACAAAATTGGATAACCACAGACGATTTTTGCTCTCTCATAAGCGGACAAAATATAACAGTTTTGATTTATATTTTGTGCTCGTTGAGAAGCATACAAATGCGAGGCCTTGAATTTTAAGCTGGGAAGCTGAAATTTGGAAATGGTGAAATGTACATTTTTTTACCTTCTTAACATGTTTGCTATACTACACCCACGCCCACTTGTTGTGGCCAGACACCTCTCATAAAGGGACATCATCTCATTAAATGTAGTGTAAGCAATTCACTTACACGTAAATTATACCAAATGAAAAATAGTGGTTTTTCGAGCTAACGACAGGAGGTATACCAGTAAATAAAATTTGAGTTTTGATCAACATCGTCTAGAGGTGGTGAAGCATAATACGTTGATGTTACCCTTTCATCAGTTTAGGGAAGATGAGAGAGCATTTAAAAGTGCCTTTCGTCATCCAAGTTCCAAGTTCCGTCATCCAAAAGTTCCGAATTTACAAAGTACTTAAGCTTTTCAATTAAAATATAAAGCCAATTCGTCAACAAAACTGAAATGACAAAGTTAATTTGTAAGAACAAAATTCCTCTAATCCCTTAAACTATAACTTAACTTGTGGATTCATAAAAAAAAAACATTTTATCGCCATTCATTTTGAATTCAAGACTGATGAATGAAAAGACTTCAACTAATTGAACGTGAACTCGTTTCCTCTCAAAACGTGAAATTTTTTTAGAGCAGTGATTCCTAACCGTATTCTATTTTACAGGATGAAATAACGTAGAAACATGGACTAAGCCTCTCGGGAAGTATACAAAAATAGTACTCTTGTGGAACACTACTAGCAAAGCAGGTAGGGCAGTAAAATATCTGGCTTTGAGAGTGGGCACAAAACTCACTTCCGAGAGATGACTTATGTCAATAACAAACTCGATCCTTCTGTCTATATTTGGGACTTAAACGACGTTTGCTAAGACAGGTCTCGGATCCAGTAGGTTGTGCGTGTTTTGCGGCATCCTGAAAGGTGAAATAAAGTTGATTGAGATTGAAGACCCGGGAAATGAGCAAATGAACTCTAAATCACGCAATGTCTTACCAGGCTGGAATATTTTAAGACAAACATTTAAAAGATAAGAAAAGTGATGAGTCCAATCTGTCAGCGATGGTGACTCCACAACAAACGTTGCGAACCAAACGGCCTTCGAATTAAAAAGACGGTCGCAAGAAAGGCTTAGATTGAAAACGTAGATAATTGAAATATGTATTGAAAGCATTGTCAGTGCTGACTTGTAAAGGCAATTGGAGTAGGCTACTGCTCTTTTATCGACTTGGCATTGATTTCCAGGAAATATTTGGAACGGCTTGACATTGAGTTGTTATCTGGGTTTGAAATATCTTTCATGTGAACACGGGGCAAGTTAACAAAGATATTTCAATATTCTAATAAGAACTTCTTGATAAATATAAATCAAATATATGGTGTTAGGCAGCATAACGTTTCCGGGACGCGTATATGGAAAAGCTACCTCAGTATGTCCCCTCCATAAAAATATGCAACGAACTTAATTAACATCTTCATTATCATTCTCGATTAGCATCATTCATACAGAATTTCGATACAAAATGTATATTTACTTCTTTTTTTTAGCTAAAAAAACTACTGTTCCTCGTTGGTCCGCTGCGCTGGATTACAGGATTTCACTCTCTTTCTGCAAGCTGCAGGCTTACGCTTCCGGGAATGCGAATATATAAAGCAATCTAAAAATCTCTAGATGGTTAAATCCGAATAAAATCGGTGCAAGGCACGCATCAAACATTTTGAACTTGTACATGCTGTGACTCAAGTCAGGGCTCCAGAACAAGCTTGCGAACCGCCTCAGCACGAGACGAGTAGTCACAGACTATACAAATGACCACTGTTCGCCAAACAACAAATGGTATCGCAACATCATCAAGGAGGAAGCCAATGCCACTGTAGGCCACAGCCAACAGAAAAAATGTATTGGTATGAATAAATAATGAGTATATCTACTTAAGAATGGTGAAAGAACCTGAAGCGCTGCAGCATAAATCGCAAAACTAGGGCAACAAGAGATGAGTATTAAGCCAATGAACTGCGGGCTGGCTTAAAGTTCAGAATGCTATGTCTTCAAAATGCTAATAAAAACCTAGTCAACAAAAGACGTTTCTAGCATTTGCTTGGTATTTAGGTACTATGTCGAGAGAGTAAACAAGGCAATTGGACAACTCATGCTTAGAACAATTCTTTACGGCTATTCAAAACCTTAAAAGCCAACACTTTTCAAGCATGCTCATGGCTTCCGCTAAAACATAATTGCACCATTGTGACTTCAGCGGCAGATAAACCATTGAAAATCTTCACACTCTACAAAGTTTTAAAGTAGACCAAATATTTCAATTAGTAGTTCAATATGTCGCATATGGGAGCATCCGATAGTTGGATTCAGGACCCTTGACAATCTGTAATAATCGGTCACTCCTACTTTGTTGCGTTGGGAAGTCAAATAGGTTTCCAACTTCTTTGAACAATATTTTGGTCTTAAGTGGAAAGCGGTCGAATTAAGGAAAAGAAATAACCATCAACCGCTTTGATACAATCGGTCAAAACAGGTCCTACATTGGTTCCTCAAAGAAATAGACGTTCAATTCGATTTTTAACGCAAGCATGGAGGAGTGCCAGGTTGCAAAAGAGTGCCAATTTCCCGAACCAGTGTCGATTCGAACATATTCATACGTTGTTCATGGATATGCTTTAGACTCAGTATAGGTACCAATATGAAGTGAAATATATAAATGAGAGATACCGATTCAAAGCTGCAAAGATCATAACCTGTTTTTTCTAAAGAATCTGTTTTTGGTTACACAACTGAAACTAAAATTTCCCAACCATCGTTTTGGCGTCGAAAATCTAGCTGCACTTCCCCGAATGCAAACTGACCATATCCTCATAGTTTACCCAATCAAAAAGAAACCAAATCTCCTTCGCCATTCGATCCGAAAGACCATTCACGGAGCCATTATGGCTAATTGTATAAGCCTTTCTCTGGGCAAGTGTAATTATTCCTAAAACCGCCATTCCGAACGCAACTGCAGCTAACCATTACATTTGTCCAATTAACCCACTCTCTGTCGGAAAATTTTGTGCACAGTTCCCAACAAAGAAACACATTCCTTAGCTACACGGTTTCAGATTCCATACCCAACGGGCACCGGTCATACTCATAGATGCGCGACTGTTTGAATTCTATAGTAACTGCCCCACTCGCAGAGCAGTCGCACTGCCAAAGCAGTTATTGCAGAAATGCCATCAATGTTCGACTTTAATTAATTTTCACCTCTTAAATGCTCATAAAAATCCATATTTGCCCATATCTATAATACTATTAACCCAAGACGGTCTTCAAGTGACTTCATCATGGCGCAAGATAGTTGCACTGAGCGTCGCTACAACCGACGCTCAACGACTCAACGGAACGATGATGTTGATGATGACAACGATCTGCCTCTCAGTCTCAGTGGTGTGTCTATTTGCTGTGTTCTGCTGCCGGCAATTTGTTGGGTGATGTATGACTGACTGTTTTTGTCTGCCTCCGCGTTCAGTATACATACTCATATGAGCTGTATCTCTCTATCCGGACGCAGCGCAATGCAATTGATTCTTCAGCAAGATAAAATTGTCAAATGCGGACAAAATTGGTGACTTCTGCTGTTGCAAGCAAGTACAACCTATGCACACGCACCTGTGTATTGTTAGATGAACGCCGGCGGCAGCGCGGCGATCTGTTGATCGGTCGGGACCGGGCCGGACGTGGCCAGAGGTCGACAGAAGGCAGCATCGTCAGCGACAGCAAAAACACAAAACCTAACTAAAAACCTTCAATGAGTGTGAGTTTGGCTGGTGACTGCCTGCCTCCGTTGCGCTGCTGCTGCTGTTGGAAGATTTACGATTGCCGCTTGGATAAATTGCAGTGATTTTCGCGATCCGCGATTGTGATCGCAGGAAATTTGTTCAAAGGTCTTTTTTTTCTGTTGTTTTATGAGTGCCAGTGGCGACGACGTAGAGCTTGTTTTGTTTTGGAGACGATTCACACGGGCATCACAGACGGAAATTTTGGTTCAAGTTGAATACTAATTGTAGACCGTGGACAGTTTAAGCGGGAGTATTATAGTTTTGTGTCTATTGAAGGCGGATGGGAAGAAGCTTTAGAATTCAATTAAGATATATCAAAATTAGATAACCCTGCTTAGACAGACTTGGACTAATTTACATTTTGCAAAACAAAAACCGCACTCCACCACGTCGTGAGAACATTCCCACGATTGCAATCCCAATGGCAGTAGGACTTGTAATGCCAACAAAAACTCCGCACATGCACTTCCGGAAAATTGCCCATAATTTGTCCACTGAAAGATGCAAACCAAAAAAAAACGAAAAACAAAAGAAGGTACAACCTGCTTCAATTGCCCCTAAGACAAATCCCATTCAACTTTAAACACATGGATCGCCTAGATTCCATTTGAATTTATATGAATCCTTCTTCTTTATCTTCCAGCACTACCACCACCAGCAGCAGCATACTTACCCAGTAATTTTGAGACAGCACCTTGTTGGTTGAGCATATGTTGGGCCAGATCATAGCCACGCAATCCGAACCGTGATAACTCCAGCAGGCGATGTTGTGAGACTAGAGCGCTTAGAGTTGTCGGCGATGGTGCGCCCCCGGTAAAAAGTCCTCCAGTGGCCGATTGTACCGATGATGGTAACGATGGCACCGATGGAGATAGTCCAACTAGAAAAAAAAGTATATATTTTTTTTTAAATAAAAAGAGGATTGAATAAGAAATCACAGAGAGCGCGCAAGGATACTTATAATAATCCAGCTGGAGTCAGTGGATGTTAATTGCATACTACTGCAACGACTACCCTACCACCGAACGACCGACGACGACGACGACGATTGACATGTGGTTCTGCTAGATGCGTAACATTTGCTTGCTTATAGTTCGTTCTTGGTCTGAATTCTTTTATCATTTTATTTTGATTTAATGCCGGGGTGTCACCTCGATGTCGATGTTGGCAATAAATCGGATCGCTTGTTGTTTGTATGTTGGATTAGGCATGTAAGCAAGCGGCTACTGTGAGTGCGTTTGCGTTTGCGTCGTCATCAGGTCGGGTCGTTGGCGAACAAAATTAATGCATACAGGAGGTGTACTTAGGGATTAATCACATCGCAAACGAACCACCTGGAGGGAGGGAGATTAGTTGATTGAAATTACAAGTGACAGGCGATTTTTTGTGCCAAGTGATGGTGGAGTTTTATGCAGCTTGGGCTAGGTCCTAGTTTAGATGATGAAAAACGTGCGAGAGTTCAATTTTGTAGATGGTAATTGGGAATATATTGGTGTATTGGTTAGAGTTCGGATGGAAAGCGCCTTACTAATAACCAAATTGGTGGTGCGGAACGCAGGCTCTTCGAAACAGCCATGGAAACCTAGTCACCAAAGAGCAGGGAGTAGTAGATGTATTTAAGCAGCATTTTCAGCTGCTGCTCAACCGGCATCATATAGAGAGAGTGATGGTACAAGAAAAGAACCCACGGCCAGTCAATGAAGAACCAGTACTGCCACCCAGTATAGAAGAAGTTGCCTTAGGTATAAAAAAGCTTAAGGACAACAAGGCCGCCAACTCTGATGTTCTACCAGCAGAAATACGGAGGCGATGTTTCGTTAGGGCGTTTGGTTGGATTTGGAAGGAAAGCATGCCCGATGACTGGACCATCAGCTCCATATGCCCCATCTACAAGAAAGGCGATCCTATGTCTTGCAAGAACTATCCAACGTACTGTGTGAACGTCTTAAACCCTTCTACAACACACTAATCGGCACGTACCAGTGTGGCTTCCTGCCCGGCAGATCGACCATAGACCAAATGTTCACACTAAAGCAAATCATGGAAAAGACCAACGAATTTCATGTTGAGGCTCACCATCTCACCCACATTAAGCATATGGTCAATAATGCTCCAGCTAAGAGAATTTCGAATCCCAATTCCCCAGGGATCTCAAAAGATGGAAGGCTGCCATGTCTCAGATAGCGTCTTTTCATGAGTCGGAAGCCCGGTAAGTAAGTAAGCTTTTGTTTATAAAACACAGCTTAAGGAACATAATCAAATAATAATACCTACACTAAGAAAGAACTTTCTTGTCGGTGTAGACGTGTCACCTTCAGTCGGTGTATTGCTTCTAGAGTCTTTAAAATAAGTCATCGCTGAAGAAAATGCAAATAGGAGTAATATTAATGAAAAAAATCAATATTGTCGAATCGATGGAGTTACCAGCTAGAGTCCACAAAAAAGGGGCCGATAGGTGTAAAAAAATAGCATTACGTGAACAGCCATCAACGCTTATGTCACATGTGAATTTTGCAAGAACTTTCAATGACTGCAGAGGCCCATTGATGGGTGAATTCTGATATCCGTTTGTCTACCACTTGCCCTTTGCGTGCATTTAGATCTCGATATTGGTCCGTCATTGGTACTCCTTCTTATCGCCTTCTCCACAAGCGGTACAGATAGTTGTATCAATTAAGCCTAGTATATTAGTGCCCAGTCATCAATGGATGCCCTTACTAGGGATGCCAGCATACCCAACAAAACTTTCTTCCGAAACTTTCCACAATGACCCGCAACCCAAAAAAAACTGAGGGGAATTCAATGCTCGGACCGAATTCAAACAGTCCTTGAGTTGGAGCACTAACTTAGAAGTGGTTACAGGATCGAGCAAGTGCATAACTGCTGCTTGGCTGTTACTACAGGCATCTGAACCATGGCTCAGATCCTGGCCGGAACCATTTTTGCACTTGCTTCAGATGGCGTATTCATTACACAGTGATTGTATATGACAGTTCTCGGCACAGTGTCATGTCATCGAAACTCCAGTACATGTTGTAACAATATTCACAACAACCGAACTTGTCCTCTTTACTAGGAAATACAAAATCCCACGAGTCGACCCCCCTTCAATCAGGGGTACCAGCTTAGTCTTCTCTGACGATGCCAAATACCTATGTCTCATCCTGGATAGGAAGCTCAGCTGGAAATCTAATATACAAGAAAGAGTCCGGAAAGCTACGGTGGCACTCTTTTCTTGCAAAAAAGCTATTGGTAACAAGTGGTGACTATAACCTCGAATTACTCACTGGCTATATATCTCGGTTGTAAGACCGATACTTTATGCATGGGTCGAGCGCTTCGCACCACTCCCTCAGCTGCACTGGACACTCTGTTCCATTTAATACCCCTTGACATTTTTAGCAGACAGACGGCTGCTACCACGACCACTCGCCTCAAAGCAACTTCTCAATGGGCCGATAGTGAAATCGGCCACTCTGCAATTCTGAACATACTCAGAATCCCTTCTAGGAATATAGACTACACCACACCCCAACTGCTGTTCGACAAAAACTTCCAGATTACCATCCCCCCTAGATCCTTTTGGGAGGATGCCTTGCCGGAAGAAGAATCAATCCATTTTTACACGGACGGTTCAAAAAGAAATGATGGAGTGGGTGGAGGTGTCTTCTCAGACAGGCTCAATCTCAGTCTCTCCTTCCATCTTCCTAATCATTGTAGTGTTTTCCAGGCGGAAATTATGGCGATAAAAGAAGTCTTGTCCTGGCTTAAAAAGAATGTGGTATCCGTAAAGGATATTCGAATCTTTTCGGTCAGTCAGGCCGCCATCAAGTGTCTGGACTCTGTCTCTATTAACTCTTTAGTAGCCCTAGATTGCCGATCATCTCTAAAGGAGATGGCTGAGCAGTTCAACATTCACCTTTGCTGGGTGCCGGGGCATAGGGACATTCCGGGTAACTGCAAGGCCGACGAACTCGCCAAACTTGGAACTACCCCCTCAATCTTGCCTGAAAAGGGCTCCTTAGGCATACCAGTTTCCACGTGCAAGCTCTTGTTTAAACTGGATGCATTAGAAAAAACTAACCACAGATGGACAAATGGTACTACTTGTCTGACAACGAAGCAGATTTGGCCTAGGCTGGATCTAAGACGCTCAAGGAGCTTGATTACCCTTAATCGGTCGCACATTGGTGCTACAATTGGTGTCATAACTGGACACTGTTTGTTAGGCAGGCATGCAACAAGGCTTGGTGCCTATTCCAACGACTTCTGTAGGAGCTGTTTGGATGAGGAGGAGGAGGAGGAGACTACTCTACACCTTCTCTGCGCATGCCCTGCTCTCTCTCGAAAGCGAAACCTCCATATGGGGGCCTTCTTCTATAATGATCTTAATGATCTAAACTCAACCGACCCAAAATGTCTCTCACGCTTTATTAGCACCTCAAAATAGTTCAACGTGTAGGCAGGAAATTCAGATCCACGTGGTATCACAATAGACCTTATATAGGTCTAAGTGAGTCGGACTTCTATCCAACTGCCACTTCAACCTAACCTAACCTACACAACGAAAACTTATAGCTAAAGAAAATTCTTTTTAAGAACCCATTCTTCCATGGTAGGGTACCCACATATATATAAGACGGTAATGTCCTGCACGGAGATTCTTAATCATTTTTAACCGAGTCGAAGTTATTATAGTTTTACAGACAGAACTCTTATATTTGTAATTGATTCCTTTGTATTCCCTCTGGAGGTGCTGGGATATTTCCAGTTATGCTGCTGAAAGCAAAGGCCGTCATAGTACCCTTAACCAACTTTTCACTCGCGCTGCATTGAACTTTATTTCTTGCAAACAAATTCTTCTGACCACTTTTTCAAACGGATACAAATTTTTCATTATTTTTGTTGTTTTTAAGGGGAATATAAAGTTCGTTGCAGTTATGATAAAAATCATATAGAAGTGGGTATCAATAGATTTAAAACAATAAAAGGTGCATAAACAAATGATATGACTGATTCTAACGCTGAAGTAGCCCACTTTTAACTTTTTCGTATTCATTTAGTATACAATTTCGAACTCAAATTGACTATATTATGCCAATGCCGTCCGTCGCTCTGTATGTCTGGCTGTCGGGGCGCCGTATGGAGAAACTATTCGACGGATTTGCTTCAAAGTTCGTATATTAAGTCTTGACGTTACATCTCCCGGCATTTTTTTATTTTTTCTTTATCGTTCGAAATAACGGTACCTGCTATAACATTTTTTTGGTTAAAATCACTTATCACGATATTTCTAGAATATAGTTCCAAGGATTTTGGTCTTTTTTTATATTTATTTTGGCGAAAAATTCGGTAAATTATAAAACCGCGAATATCTCAAAAACGAATAAAGGGAATTCAGAAAAATTTTACTATTACTCACTAAGTTGAACAAATTTTCGTACTTCGATTTGTGATATAAATTTTTGTTTTTTTTAATTTTTTTTTCATATAACGATTTTCCTCAATTGAAATTAAATTCGTTTTCTCAAAAAATTCTCCAACGATTTTGATCAATATTTTGTAGTTTGAACAATTATATAAAAAGTGTCCAATGTGCGAAATTATATGAAAATTTTAGGTTCCGCTTTTGAGAAAATCAAATTTTTCAAAACCTAAAAATAAATTTGTTACAATTCTTTTTGAGGCGATTTAAAAATGCACATCACGTAGCGAGAAAGTCTCGTATGAAGCACCGTCGTGGCCATTTTTTCATGGGTTCTTCTTTACATATTCATAAATTTAAGTGCGGTAATTCTTACGATTGAAGTTCACGAAGTAATGAACTGAAGTAATCGTGTGGTGGACATCTTTACATTGATTGACTACCATTGAGACCCGTGAAGTTAAAGCACTTTTATTGGCGAATGCATTGGCATTTTACGCTTTCTTTTACTCGAAAAAAGGACCCCGTTCATCGTCATAGATAGTGTTTTTTTATTGTGGTTTTCCGAATTGTTAACATAGAAATTCTTCAGAGAATATATCAAACTCTATGGTGTACTTCCTTCCTTCACATAATCCTTTTATTTTCTAAGTTCTGCAATAAATGTGCTGCGCAAATATCAACGAATATTCAAATGTTCACTTGAAGAAGATGCAGAAATTGATTTGTATTCTCAAAACTTTCTATTTTTAACATTTTTAAATATATAACAATATTATTTCAATATTATCCATGTGGAATAAAAATAGCAATGCCATATCTTACCACACGGTAAAGTCATTATATCTTCTCCTACTCTGGGTTCAAATCGAGCCACCAGCTATTATAGAGGAATAACGCTCGATAGAAAACTTAACTATGTGTCAATGAGAGAGAGTTAAAAAAGCAGCAAATATTGCAAAACGCAGACGCACATTTGGTAGAAGGTGGGGACCTAACCCCAAAATAATTATGCAAATGTCCATATAATATGGCAGCTTATATGGACAAGTCGCGGACAAGGCCACCAATCAAAGATCAAGATAATAACATGTTATGTTTATTTTAGATTTTTTTTTTGTTCTTTCGGAGGTTGCTACTATCTGATGGAGCGCTCAGACACAACTAGAGGTCCATTGTACTACCATTCAGACACCTTACATTAATGTACTTAGTTTTCCGGTCTTTCGAAGAAAAACAAGAAGGAGCTTCAGTGATAAAGAGCTCAGATGTTCGGCCCCGAAAATCCGCCACCTAATGCAAGCATAGGCCGGACAACTGCAGAGAAAGCGTTCTGCTGTGTCATCCTCCTCACCGCAAGCAGGACAGGTAGTGGTGTCGCTTAAGCCCAACACATTTACAGCATACAGTCGATTCTCCTCAGAGATAGAAGAAAGGATGCTGACCTTTTGCAAATGTCCGGGCGCAGTAGTTTGCTCTGTCTACTTCCACCGCAATCGCGCCACCGAATCTTGTGTTCACGAGAAACCCAAGAATCAAAGAAGACATGAATAAAGATGCAGGCAGACCCCACACAGGTTCCGGTCCTGAGAAAACTTCTTCTGAACCTTGCCTAGCAAGCTCATCTGAGATCTCATTTCCCTGGATGCCAGTGTGACCTGGTACCCAGACAAGATTCACTGTGTTCAGTCTTCCGACCAAATTCAGAGAAAGCTTGAGTTCTAGCACTAACTTGGACGAGGTAAGAGGGTTTAGAAGCGCTTTAAATGCAGCTTGGCTATCACTGTAGATGCAAATGCCTCTAGCCCTCCACCTGTTGTTCACAATATAGCGCATAGCCAAAAATCTCCGCTTGGAAAACAGATGCATGTTTACCCACAGGGTAGGTAGTAAAGTCGTATATCATCGCGTTCCACAAACACTCCAGCACCAGACCCCTGTCCGGTTTTGGAGCCATCCGTAAAAATACCATGGCATTCAATCCATGGTTCAGAGTCTGACCGAAGCCATTCCGCTACCTGTGGAAGGTAGAAGGATTTCTGGTGCCATTGCATCAGACGGCATATCCACAAGACAGGGGTCAAAGGATAATTCTCGAGCAAGTTATTCAAAATTCCAGTGCGCATGGTACCAAAAACCACCTCTCTTTAAGCGAAATATGTTTTTAAGCGTACATCCCATGATATATAAATCAAGACGAGGAAGATTCGTCAAAGCATCTAGAGCAAAGCCCGGGGTGCTAGTGAAGACCCCTGTACAGCCGAGACATGGCGTTATTTGGATTTTGGCAAAAGAAGCAGCAACACGTTTCCGGAAAGCCTGTTCCACCAAACAACTGATGCGTATGAGAGTAGCGGTCTAATCTAATTGTTTCGGAGACAAGCCCCATGTCTTACCATAAGCGTCTTTACTGCCAGAAAGTCGACAGTGCTTTATCGGTTTTCGATGGTGACACATTTAAGCACGAGATGGGACAGACCAGTGACGATTCTCCTTCTCGTAGAGAGAACAACCGTGGTTTTAAGAGGATTCACTGAAAGCCCATTACTAGTGCACCAGACATCGATCAAATCCAGGGATCTCTGCGCTTGAGAGCATACAGCCCCTAGATTTGAACCGACAGAAAGAATGGCGCATCGCATAGATAGTAAAAAAGTTAATTCATTTTAAACGATATTAAAGCCTTATTCTCCTCTGAAATGAAGTCCTTTGCATCTTAAATGAAGCTGTTTCTAGCTATCAATACTCTTTTCCACTTTACTTACTTCGCAGAAATTAATTTCTAACACCTAATCCACTCTCACTGTCTGCTCCACCACCCCTGCCATTTAAAACCACCTAAAGACGATATCAACTGACACAAAACTTGTTGTAACACAATACTCAAGGTAGCTAATCAAAAAAAACACAGCTAAACTATAAAAGCAGAAACCCTCCTTTTAACTATGTCATTAGTGTGCGCTTCCATTATGATGGATTCCTTTGTTTTCCGTACTAAAGCTCCAACTAGATCAATAGTGCTCTATGAGCGTGGACACACAAAAAAAAGAAAATGCTTTTGATTTGTGCCGCCCGCCATCGTCGTCGCCGCGTCGTTGCTGACAAATCGATGCAAAAGGTGGTGGTACCTTCTGTCGAGACACTCGTCTTTTCCCATGCTGACGTGGTCATACACTGCGGCTGTAATTATAACAAAAGGACTTACACTTGCATACAGCTTGACGGCCGATGACGTCAGAGGCAGCGCGCACTTTGGGGGGGCGAACAAAAGGATTGCAAAATTATTTATAACGGCAAACCACATTTGGTGTTTTGTTTACGCCTTGTGAGCAAGCAGCCTCATCAGTTTTACACGAAACGGGTTTGATAATGCACTTGCAATAGCTCGAGATCAATCGATTTATTTTGCGCGTATAATTAAATTCGAATTAAGGGTAGAGGGAACCATTAACCATGAACGTATGAATGTACACACATATTGGACGCAGTAATGCGTGTTGAAAGATTGTACAAATTATTGGGTGGAAGGACAATAAACACCAGTGCTCAGAATGTTATATGAGATGAGTGCGATGGCCCGAGGAGAAGGAGGTCAGTCAGGTAATTGTGGAATTTTTCATATTTTATTTTTTGTTTTTTTGCTTTTTAGTTTTGGAGAATCGTTGTAGGTAGGTATGTCATGAGTTTTCTTAGAAAGTTTTACAGATTTATAGTGAAGTTTTGTAAATAAAAAAGTAGAACAGTGAATGGAAGATATTACATTTTGGGGCACATATTTTTGCGAGTTGTTGGCATCGAATTCAAATAGAGCGATGAACAGACGGGGTCTCCGAGAATGTGTCTCAATCATCCGAAATCTCTGGCAGATGGTTGCAAAATAGACAGACATGGACGGAGAAAGGAAGTGACCAAACTTGAATCACTAATTTCTATGACGTGCAACACTTTGTTGCCTAACCATGGACACATTGGTATTATAAAGGGTGATCCATTTCGAGGTTCCCTACTTTTTTTAAAGAAAAAAAACACAGAAAATTCAAATTTAATGGAGAATGTTTATTATCATTTGAAAGAACATTCTTTGTCATTTATTTTTTGAAGATTATGTCTATCAAATGTTGGCCGTTGCTACGTCGCAGATGGTCCATCCGTTGAGTCCAATTTTCGATCACTCGTTCGAGCATTTCGACTGGTAACTGGTGAATGACACGCGTGATGTTTTCCTCCAAGGCCTGAATCGAAGCGAGTTTGTCGGCATAAGCTTTTGACTTTACATAGCCCCACAGGAAAAAGTCTAACGGTGTGATATCACACGATCTTGGTGGCCAATCGACCGGCCCAAAACGTGAAATTATGTGCTCACCGAAATGTTCTCTCAATAAGTCCATTGATTGATGCGATGTGTGGGAAGTGGCGCCGTCTTGCTGAAACCAAATGTCGCCGAGATCACGAGCTTCAATTTCAGGCATCAAATAGTCGGTTATCATGGTTACGTTCGCACCGGCATAATTTTTAAAGAAATATGGACCGATGATTCCACCGGCCCACAAACCACACCAAACCGTTGTTTTTTCTGGATGAAGTGGCAGTTCTTCAATCTCTTCAGGTTGCTCTTCGTCCCAAATGCGGCAATTTTGTTTGTTTACATACCCATTGAGCCAGAAATGGGCCTCATCGCTAAACAAAATTTGCCTCGAAAACGTCGGATCTTCTTGGAACTTTTCAAGAGCCCATAGAGCAAAGCAATGTCGCTTGGGAAGGTCGAGCGGCTTCAGTTGTTGTACAAGCTGTATTTTGTACGCTTTCAATTTAAGATCTTGACGTAAAATGCGCCAAGTCGTTCCATACGTCAGTCCGAGTTGCTGCGAACGGCGCCGAATCGACTCTCTACGGTCTTCGTGTACACTCTCAGCTACGGCCGCTATATTTTCTTCACAGCGTGCTGGACGTAGTCTATTCGGTCGGCTATTGAAAAAAGTATCTCTACTTGAATCACCCGTTATAACGAAATAATCGTATCCGTTCGAAACGTAATTATCGTACCTATCCATTTTCGGAAGGTACACGAGCTCATTAATGTCTCCAGACAGTACTGACCTAGACCCAAGATTATATCCCCGATGATTTTAAAATGATCGTTGAGTAGACTGAAGCTGTTGACGATACTCATTAAGAATCTCAAGTAACTTCTATTCTGTCGCCGAACAGATATTTAGATTTGACAAGTGATCCCAAGTGGTTGATACATGATAATGACGTACTTAGCAAAAGCATTCGCTTTTTCAGTACCCGTATACCCGTATGACTGGGAAGCCAGGTCAACATTTCAGTGTTGCATATTCTAAATATTTAGCCTTCTCCATAGTTTGGAAGTCATCATACCATCAGAGCTGGATGTGATAGCAGCTTACTTATTGAAGTATATGTGAGAGGCACAGAGCCTTTTGCAGCAGATGTGATCGCAAAGACCTCTAGGTAGCAGTGACAGTTCTGTAAGAACAAAAGCAGCCGTTTTGATACTGCAACTAATTTTTTCTAGAAGTTTGAGTTCGCTTGTGAGTCCTAGAGACCTTTTCTAGATCAAACCTGTGAAATTCTTAAAAGTTATTAGTTCTTTAATATCTTGTGTTGGGAGAGCCGTAGAAAGGTTTGTCATAATAAGTGGTGAATGAGAGTGATATACAAAAAATTCTTAAAAACTAAACTTAAGGCTAATGTAATTGGAAAAATAATTGTTGGATGAGTTAGGTGGGGAAAATGGTAGAAGAAAAATTATACAGGGCTTTTCTATGTGTCTGACTGCTGTGGTGGAAATCTAGGCCGCTCTGTAAATCGCTGGCTAAGCGCAGCATTCTTGAAATGGGTTCATTGAAGCTGTGAAAGTTCATATGGAAGAGCGATACTGACCTAAGGATGCGGAGATTAGTGCTAAGGGTGATTTGCCGAAATAGAGCTGGACATTCTATATTCCCTTTAAAAAGCTAATGGATGAAAAGAGCGTCAGTCACATCTCTGCGCTAAATAAGGGTCTGCACGTTAATCAGCTTTAGACGATCCTCAGAAGAAGCGGAGAAAATATGTGACGTGGTAGAGGAACCAGACTTGGAAAGCTTACTCGAGGATAGGCCGAAGGGTAAGATATTTAGTGACGTAGGGGTTAGAGAATTATTTTGACCAACGTTTTACAAACCCAATCGAAGAATTGGCCCTGTTTATAATTTTATCGATGTGGGAACCGAAATTAAGCTCTTATCGCAGACAACACAAAAATCGCAAGAACATGACGGAGGGGACGGGTATCTCATGAATGTAATATATGCTTATGAGAAAAAGTGATCGCTGGACACTTACCAACGTTTAGCTCGAGAAGGTTATTATATGGCACCATGTTGCAAAATTATTCAGATCATTTTGGAGAGGCTGCAAGTCCTAAGGGGTCGAATATACTTTAGAATGTCGTCCCCGAAAACATATAATTGGGAGTTTTTGATGACGTTATCAACGTCATAAATCGCAAGAACGAAAATCAGAGGACCCAGCCATCTGGGCCTTGGGGAACTCCTTAAGTAGCTTTAATATGCTCGGAAATGGAAGATCTGAGAAAAACATTATAAAGACTCCCATTCAAGTAGGCAATGAAACCAGGTTGGAAACCTGAGCCTCCAGTTTGAAAAAGATTATTTTGTGCGAAATTTTACAACTGCGATATTGCGTATTCTATTTAGAGAGTCTTGTTTAGTTTGGCCACATCTTTGTGAATATGACACAATTTGTCAGCCATCTCCATCTGAAGTTGACCTGCGTTAGAAATTCTGAGGCGATGTTTTCCTCCACTGCTCCCAGCGGGAGGTGAAATTATTCCTCAGCTTTTTTCTTTCCCATGTCAAACATGAATCCAAATTAGGGTAATTTCGAGCTGATCAAGTGAGTTCAGCTCCTCATACCATACTTACATTAATCTTCTGGTTATATTGACTGAGCCTTTATCGCAGCCTGGCTGTCAATGAGTTTGGTGTCAGTAAATATCTATTATGTAGGTCCCTTCTATAGTTGTTGCACATGCAATGGTTAGAGAAGCTATATTTATTTAATTATTATTTTATGTTTTTGTTTAGTTTGATTGCCATCAAAATCCTCGCGGATGGGAAGTAGTATCACCTCGAACACATTGGAAGTCTATAGGAATTTAAAATGTTTAGAGGCTTAACAATGAGAAAGTTGAATGTTAATATGGCTGTAAGGTATTGCACACCAGAATACAGATTCCTTAGTCTGATGACGATGTATTTTTTTAAGTGCAGAGATAAAAAGTACACACGCACTGTAAGGCCATCTGATGTTGTTGACCGTAGAGCGCTTGCCGGTCCTATGCAGGCTGTTGTTGACTTAACTTAAAAATTAAGTTCAGCTGTTCAGTTCCTCTGTAAAAAATAAACAATCAGAAGGAAACGTTTCAGTCTTTCTTGTTGTTTGCTTCAGAGGTATGTATTGCTTAAAGGAATATTTCGAGTCCATAGTGCCGACCTCACAGTTAGCTACACCCAAGAAAACATACCACCTCCTATCTACTATCTATATTCCTTTTGTGAATATATCAACATTTCTGCTTTGATTGGGTTAACGAACAAAGCCTTGAAATCACCAATCCTTATTTTCCCTAACTGCATACGCTGACATAAAGTTAGTGGGGTACCTATTTAAGCTGACAATGATACACCCCTATATAGCGTACTCAATTGTAAAGGGTGATTTTTTAGCTGGTTTGGTTTTGGCAACACTGGTTTTGACAGCTGACGTGTGTTTAGTACCTTGTGTCACTGTCAAACAGCTTCAGTTTGGTTTGCAATTAACCATGGATCGTCTTACAAATGAACAACGCTTGCAAATTATTGAATTTTACTATCAAAATTCGTGCTCGGTTCGAAATGTTCATCGCGCGCTGCTTCCATTTTATGATCGGCATTCTCGACCTTCTGAGCAGTCTATTCGGAAGATTGTGACTAAATTTCGCACCAAATTTACTTTGTTGGACATTAAACCACCAACACGTTTACGTAATGTGCGTATTGAAGCAAATATTGCGGCCGTATCAGCTAGTGTGACAGAAGACCGCGAAATGTCGATTCGGCGCCGTTCCCAGCAGTTAGGCCTTTGTTACAGCACTACGTGGAAAATTTTGCGGAAGGATTTGGGCGTAAAGCCTTTTAAGATACAGCTGGTGCAACTGTTTGGTGCGGTTTATGGGCCGGCGGCATTATTGGGCCATATTTCTTCAAAGATGATGCGAATCGCAGCGTTACTGTCAATGGTGAACGCTACCTGAGACGCAGCCGCGGTCAACATTTGCATGAAATTATCTTTAAACATTAAATTGCAAGGTTCAAACTATCGATTCAAATAAATATTTCATTCATTTTTTCGAATTTTTTGTGTTTTTTTTTTAAAAAAAAGTTCTAAACCTCTTAAAAAATCACCCGTTAGCTTGCCGAATCCATTCAAGTCTTCTCAGGGAGGAGATGACCAATTCTACAAGATGGTGAATAGCACACCGCCAGCAATACAAGCCTTTTAAAGCTTCTTTTAAGTATTTCCAAGATTAATTCTACTATTCTACCTTAGAATTTAGTAAATTCCTTAAAAATATATATATGATATAATTATAACGGCCAAGCTTCGTACGCAGTCTAGATTCGCTTATTTGATAAGCTTGCTGGTTGCCGGATCGCTTGACCTGATGATAGGCAGAGAGTTTTAAAGATTTTTGGAAAATTGTTGGTAGCCTTGCCTGGTTTGTCAATAAAGACCTTCTTAGGCCGCAAGACAACGGAAGCAATCTATTCTCAGGGAACCCAAGTCAAGTTTAAAAGAATGTTCTGCCCGTATGAGGAATTTCGTCAGAAATTTTACTGAAATTCAGTTTAAAATTTGTATAAAGCTTTTTTATATGATTTTCAAGGCCGGAAGAACAGAATAGAACTTACATTATTATTACTTACATCAGTACATAATAATGTCATGAATCACAGGTTTCTAGCAAGTGCTTTTCACTCAAGGCGTAATTTAAGCTATCAATTTGCGGGAACTTTAAGTCAGAAGGCGGGAACTTTTTCTCAGAGTTCGCATGTTAATGTTCAAACTCTTCATGAGACGATTTTATGACCACCTTGGGTTTTTGGTTCTTTCTCTTAATTCCTAGTAAGTAGTGCCAAAAATAGTGTAGTATATCCTCTTTATCACTATAGCCTCTAAAAATGCCATCATAGTTGAGCTTATTTTTCACTCTCTAGCTCACTCTATCAACGAAATTCAACAACATATGCCTGGTATAAATTTTGCCAGAAGAAATTCCTGTGAAACCAGAAGAATTCCCGAAAGACAGTTGCCAAATCCGCTTGACATTTCCCATTTAAATCTCGTTCCCTTACCGAGTGAAAAACGTTCCAAAGAATTAGCTCAATGAGCGGAAAGCATTTGTTCACCGTATAATTCGGTTGCGCGGCGATTCTCAATACGTACGCGCTGCTGTCATCACATCACATTCACGTTGTTGTTGTAGCTGTTGGTGTCGTCGCCATATAGCATTATTGCCGTCATCTGAAAGTTTGTTTTCCAGCGATTTGCAAAAATACCTGTTCACGAATGTGTTCACAGGTATTTTCGCACCTTGTTGAGGTGTTTATCTTTGCGACTTGTTCCTCCCTTTGAGAATGCACAGCATAATTTTTTATAGTATATTCAGATATAGGTACCAAAAAAATGTGCACTGCTAAAACCAGAACAAGAATGGAGACGTCAGTTTTTGTTGGTGGACTGAATGACGATGACTCTCAACTTATGACACACTCCAACCATGGCTCCATGGAGCAGAAAACAAGCAAAAAAGAGAGCGCGAAAAAGTGAGACGGAGACGGAGACGGAGACACCCATGCCATCATCGCATACTATAGCGTGTTTCATGACCAGTTGACATTATGATCGAATTAACCAGTTCGAAGGGTGTGAATATGCATATCGGAACAGGAGAGAGAGACTGCAAGAACCGGGAGGAATAAAGCGCTGTGTGTAGGTACTCTATACAAGCGACTAGACGGACGGGACCCATGACAACAGAAACCGTATTGAATTACACTTATGTGCGATGATTATTATTATTTTTTTTTTTTGTCTTCTTGGCTTCACTTTAAAGCCAGCAATAGCCATGTAAGTATGATACTAGTTAGAGGGTCGGTTAGAGAGTGGGGTAGAGGGTGTGAGACAGCTCACAACGAAATGCGAGGTGAGAAAAAAAAAAGTGAAAAAAAAACTCAATATTGACAGCTCTATGGTCTTCGAGATGGACATACGCTGATTGAAGGTATTCGGTTAACCAGAGATGGTTTTTGTTAAAAGGTCTATGATTTTAAAAAAAAAACAAAATTTTTCATTTTTTTTGTAAAATCGAGAATGTATTTGGAAATCGAAGGAGTTTAAGGATTTATTTATTGAAATCGAGTTCGGTAGTCAACTCTTTCATATTCATTCGTTGAAGTCCTTTTGAATTTTTCCCATTTTTAAAATGGACTTAAAACCCTAATGGAATACTCGGCGACATCTACCAGCAGAAAAAATATACTACTTACAACGATTAAAGGAACGTCGCTCAAAGTAGGAATAAAGCCGAACCAACAAAGTTCTCCAGTATGGCAGAGCTTATATGTTTAGATTTGTAGGCGCTGGCCATAGCCTTCTGAGAAGCCAAGTTCTTCTCTCCATTTAACGAAGAGGTTATGATCAGGATTATAGGGATCATAACTTCACTGCATTTCTACTGGTTTGACTGTAGGGTTCCCCGGTTCGACCTCAAAAAACATCTGCAGGCCTCCTGATTTTGAATCACTTCATGAGCAGTTGTGTGGTCTAGACGTTTTTAGGCCTGCCTCTTTTACGCGATTGTAAGGAAACGTTGCCATTGCAATTGTGTTTTTGACGGGGTTCGTAGGATCTCTTCTTTGAACAACTAAGTCAGTCGGGCTCCAATTTTTTCGAGATGGGTTCTTTGACGTGAAGGCTTCCTCGGATTTTGGAACTTCTAATTCGATCAAGCTATTTTACTCCTGCTGTCATGCGAAGCATGTTCAGCTCAGCTACTGTCAACTTGCCATACTTTTTGTACATTGCCAAGCATAGTAAGCCGTATCTGAGCGCTGGACACATATCATTCTGCTTAGAGGACATTTTTCGGTCACAGATATCAGAGTTTTCCTGACGCTTCATCCACCCTAAGCTTACACATTGATTGATGTCTCCATCAACGGCTGCTTCGCTGTTTATTATTGATCCCAAATATTTGAACTTTTCACACTTAGGAACCACGACTCCATTCAAATAAATGTCTGGAATGGGTTGGCTTGGGTCAGAGAATGGGCAGAACAGATACTTTGTCTTTTTTTTGGCTCGTATTAGCCCTCCCCTCGAATCATCATCTACCCAAACAACAAGTACTAGCTGCAGATAATCTGATCATGATGGATGGTGAACACCGACTTTTTTTGGGAATTCATTGGTGACTCGTGCGGGACATCTGACTTTTTTCTTCGCTCCCTCGTATATGTCCATGATTATCTGTACGTAGGTTTCAGGAATTCCTCATTGTCTTAGCGCTTCCCACATCAGATCTCTTGGCTGTCTATCGAATGCTTTTTCAAAATCAACCAGAATCATATGCAGATCCTTTATAGAATCACGATTCCTTTTCATTTTAATCCTTATATCCTGTGGTTGATTTACCCGCGACAAACCGGCACTGGTCATCAGACAGCCGTATTATTTGTCTTAGGCGGCCATCTAATACCCTCTCAACGATCTTCATGGTGTGTGACATCAACAAAGAAAGAAGATAACTTTCCCTCCACTGATTGAGCGTTGGACCAAATCTCATGAGTTTGGAGATAAGAATCATTAGCCATCTGAGCCCGATGTCTCCTATTTTTTTCGAGAACTCACTGGGTATTCCATCCGGCCCAACCGCTTTTCTCTTCTTGGAGTTCTTGACCGCCTTCCCAACTTTTTCGACTGTTATGTCGGTCACTTCTTCATTGTTGGAGGCGACTTCTGGAAAATATAGTCGGGGAAACTGCTCGCTTAAAAGTTCAGAGAAGCCAAGTAATGAAACAAAATCTCAAGGATGATGATAATTTTAGAGGCTGCGACTGACATGTTGAAGAGAATCAGGAGGGTACGCCTCACTTTCTCTGTCACTCGAAGTACAAAACACTTGAATGCTCCTTCCTTCCACGATGTTAAGGAACTTTCTGATGTCCATACAGGTTTGGGAGGACGTCAGGCTGACTAGACAACATCTGGGTAACCGGACGAGGAAAGACACCACGGAAGGGTGCAATAGCACCTGTTCCACATCATAAATGAAGTTATCAAAGTTCTATGTACTGAATTCAATCACAGAGCCAAGTTTTCGTAGTTATTATTTAATCATATTCTCGTTGACTTGAAACAGTAAAATATTAGAAAATATTAGGTCCCAAGCTACAAGAGTTGTGGATATTTTGAGACCTATAGTAAAAATCTATTGATTTCTGTAGTTTAAGACAGATTTCTAAAACTTCAAAGCATAGCTAATCCTCAATACATTCCACCAAATCCACTGACTACAGGAAGCCTTTTTAAAACTCGTCGTCCCACGTGCTTCAACAAAACAAGCTCAACGACAACAACAACAACAACAACGCAATCCCATCTGGGCATCCTTTCACAATCTGTTAACTTCATACATCACCAACAAATCACCCGCAAAGTTTTCCAAGAATTCCTCACACACTACACCCATATTTAGCAGAAGCACTTGGACAGCGCACATTGCATAACCCAGTTTTTTACTTCCTTTAACACGAACTTCCAATATCCAGTCCGAAAGGGTTACCTTCGAGTCCACAAAATAAAAGCAAAAACAAAACGACACACAAAGTTGACTACCTACGTCTTCTTCTTTAACATCTTCGCCCTTCAGCTGTATACTCATGGTGCTCTAATTTAGGCAGCATAATGTCATCATCGCATGACCAGAATGGTAATTCGAAACGGGATGTCGCCTTTTTTAGGGTTCAGTTATCCCTGGCGTGGGTATTAATTCGAAAAATTTCCCGGAATTTTACTTTTAACTTCACTTTCAACACCTGAAGAGCAAAACTTACCCAGAAAAAAAAAACGAAGCAAAAATGAAAGAGCAAATAGGTACACAACAGGATTATTAACTTTGTCCAGGGACAATTGATTCGGATGGACAGTTTCGATCTTTGGTCTGATCGGATCGACCGGATCTAGGAATCTATAAGTCCAGATGATAAAGTACCCCAAACACCGCTGTGCTTAGGCTAGGCTCATAAATTAGGGATTCTGATTCGGTATGAGTGTTGGGGAATTTCGCATGCCTACCAACTCTAGGTGGTGGGTATTAATCTAGTTTGGGTGGAGAAGAGCGAGCGCCCAAAGCCATCCAAGCACGCAGGGATTGCGTTCATTAATCAATATGTCAACGTGAGGTACGAAGGCTGGTAGCAGTGGATTGCGCAACGCGAGCAATAATTTGTTTGATTTAGGAGTTTTTTCTTAAAGGAGATTTAACACGGACAGGAACTCACTTGCAGGGGGCATCCGGGAAAATTTAAACGTTTGTTGTGTCATCGAGCGAGATGGGACCATGGGATGTGATTTGAAGTGCATTTCAAAACGGTCTTTTGTTGTAAGGAGTAAGAGGCTGAAATGTTTACAGAGGCTGCATTTAAAAACCTAAAGAGTAAAATTAAAGAAGATATTTCTTGGCTTCGCTTTCTCGAAACATTTACTAGAAAAAAAATGATTTTCTAACTTAAAAGTATCTATACATTTTAGGATGTAAAGGTTTTGAGAAAAATCTTCTCATTATTTTATTATTTTTTTTTTAGCTGGGTGAATATAATCACATATTCTTTTTAACATTTTCTGCGCAATAAAAATAGGTCTATAGAGTGTATTAACAGATTTTTGTAGTTATATCTAATGTTTCTGAAATTGTATCATTAAGAGTAGGTACCTGGTATACCTTAAAATGGGATATATTTATTTTAACTTCATATAACTTGATTTGGGGTGATGGTAGACCCCACTACTTCTGAACAACCTTTTTCTTGTCTTTAGAATATATATCTACCTAATTGGTGGGTGCAGTAGCTTAGTGGTTAAGTGCATTGGACCACTAAGCGAGAGGTCGCTGGTTCGAATCCCGACCTGTAGCACCTGAAAGATTTTATTCGCTGCCCCACCTCTTGCGAACGTCTGACAAACATTCAAGAGTAAGAAATGTCATGAGAAGCTTCTCAAAAATAAATTGCCGTTCGGAATCGGCATTAAACTGTAAGTCCCTCCATTCGTATCAAAAATATAACTTCGCATACACAATGGTTGGAGAAGCTAGGCTTTAGGTCCTGTATGGGCCGTTTACGCTTAATATATATTTATTTTATCTACCTAATTCTTTTTTAACAGATGAGTTAGTCCGCATTGGCCATCGCTGTGTATGTATTACGTTGAAGAGTTGAGAACCAAATTAAGCTACTTTTATGCTGCCGTTGCATGGGTCGCAGCATAAGACCCGTTTCTGTAAGGTTTCTGGAGGGAGGGATTCGATCAAACAATATTACCTAAAGAAATAAGTAGAAGGCTAGATCCGAATGATATGGACGTTAAAACTTGGCTAAATGTTATGTCGCCATTTAGCAAGCAAACATTCCTATTATTTATGGAACACAACGTCGTTCAAGTAGCTGCCTCTGCTTCGCAGAGTCAAAATTTCCCAGACCTTGTTTTCGAGCGGGAAACAGCTGTGATTGTGGAAATAATTCTTAAAAAGAAACGACTAGATGGGCCACCCTTTATGCACGAATAAAAATGTATAGGTGTGTTTCGTTGACCGATTTCACACAACACCGTTTTTACGCTCCGAGACGCAGAAGAGGAGTGCGTACTCAAGAGAATATTGCATTCGAGAGTGATAAAAACAAATTATTCTTTGTCTGTTCATTTTATAGAAAATTTTAGGCAAAAACTTTAATATAGCTTCTTAAAGAAACTTCTACGACAGGATCTTGGCTAACGAGTTGGACATTGGGCCTGTTAGTATCTACTAAAGCAACCTGGCTACCAAAATCTTCAACGCAGTGGTTTACATTACATTCACGTACATTTGTGCATAAATCGAACTATGTCCACACCGACGGCAGATAGCAAGCAAAATATGGGCTTAGACCTTTTTCACCCTTGTTACATCGCGAAGTATATTAGAGAAATAAGCCCAGTTATACGACTGCTACCGCGGTGACGGACAGAACAGCCATTATTTGCCGTATTGGATAGATATTTTGAAAAGCCTAATTGCTTCAAATACTGCGATGCGTCTTTACCAAAACCGAACTTATATGAATGAGTAGCAAAAGAATTATTTACGATAAAAGCATATGTCTCGAACACTTTTATGCAGGACTCTTTGGCAAAATTTTCCATTATATTAGAACAGAAACATTTCGATGCTTTAAGAACCGTTTCTGCTAATATGGGATACAAATGCTGATTCAATAATTACCGTCAAAATGTTAAGATACGACGACGTTGCTTTTGTTATCGAGCAAATCTCGACTTTTGCAGTTCTATACCGTACTCTTGAGAAATAGAGGCTATCGTTTGAAAGATTTTGCTGAAGTTCTTCCTTTCTGCATGAATGCAATTTAGAATGTATAAAATAAAGACTTACTTTTCAACTAATTTGATGGTTCAAAGCAGAGGATGATGATGTTCGTATCTATTCATATTCTTAAAATACCCTCAAAGAATTTTAAAATTTTTTCTTTGATCTCCTGTTTGTTTTCAGTGATGGCCTTGTGAAGTAAAAAATTAGTCTTTACAGATAATAAATTCAGTTCACTGTTCTAATTTTGTTATTCCACAGACGTCATTACCTTCTAAGTTGAAGATGTAAGCAGCGCGGCTGTGGGAACAACCGCCCAAAACTAAAATATGAATAATCCTGCTTGAGGTCACTGTTGGTATGCAAACTTATTTTTTTACCCAAAGAATTATTTATGCATTCTTACATTATAAAAAACTAATTACAAAAGATAAACTTTACATAGTTTGTATCTAAAGGTGCGATCAGACGGACATCCTGATGTCACTATGGCGTGTAAATTGTACTGGATGACAACTTTAGTAAAAATTCTGCGTCATAGTGACGTCAGAATGTCATCCGTATGACAAGTTTGGATGACCGTCTGATCGCACATTTTAACATTATGTACCTTAGAAAATTGGAAGGAAGTGGATGTTTTGGCTACTGATTTCAGTAAAGCGCTTGACAAAATTTCACACAAAGTAATACTCGTCGAACTAAAAGTAACCGGTTTTCCAACGCGGTTTATTTCATGGACTGAATCTTATTCAAAAGATAGTATGTATAGCTAACTCATAAGATTTTCCGATTCGAACCTAGTCACAGCATCTTTACTGTACCAAAAGAAAGGACCTTTGATATTTATTAAACTATAAACGACTCATTTTACACTCTGACATGGAGATTTACGCAGTTCTCTCAGCAAATATCTCTCGCACTACAAGCGGACCTGAGCTACTTCTACACTTTGTGTCGACAAAATCCTTTAGAGCTTAACGTGGACAAAAATGTCAAGCTATAACTTTCTCTCGCAAACGCCATCACCTACGTCAAAGATCTTTTTACTTTAACAACTGTTTCCTTAAGTCAAATGACGCTCAACTTAACTTCCGTCCTCACACTGAAAACGTTATTAGCAGAGCTAGCTCAGCACTCGGGTTTGTTAAGCGTTGGTCGAAAAAGTTTTCTAACCCCTACGTCACTAAATCACTTTATATGACGTTTGTAAGACCACTTCTCAAAGATGCCAGCCAGGTTTTGGTCACCTTTCCATCAAGTTCATATTCTGAGAATTGAAGCTGTTCAGCGTAGATTCATTCGTTTTGACTTGCGTCCCACTCCTCCCTACGAGAATCGATTGAAGCTGCTTAACTTATGAACTCGTGAGATTATTTTTGTTCACCCCAATCTGCTTAATCAGATATCCTTGAATACTAATACTCATCATTTAGGATCAATACCCTTATTCCACCTTTCTCATCATCACACTGAATATGGCCAGCATGAACTTTTAGCAAGAATGCTTTGTAAAGCAAACATGTATCCCAATATATTTGACTTAGACTGCACCAAATCAACTCTAAAACATTCGCTTCATATCTTACCTTAACTCCTATCCTATAAATTGACCCTAAAATTGTTAAGTGCAAAAGGCGCCCTCCGAAGTTTCGTGCCTCTTGCAGAAAGAAAGTTGAAAACCCCAAATAAATTTCGGAATACGAACGATGACGTCTTGACAACAGATCCAAATATTTGTGAATTTCTTTTCATTTCCTTTGAGTAATACTTTTTTCGGGTGATTATTAGTTTTTTTTTTTGCGATCCTTTATTATGAATAGCTTCAGCGCAATGAGAATAAAGTGCGAAGGGATATTTGTGAAAGTGTTAAAATTCCGAGAAGAATATAGTTCGGAAGTTCGAAACTCGCCTAGAGCTTATTACTTTTAACCCAAAAACCCACCCCTTATCTACGCCTCTAAATCTATTACTTCAGACGCATTTTGGCATTGGCATTTTTTTTTGTTTACCATGACACTTCTCCAATCTCAACAATGTCGAAGAAATTTATAAAGATTTGGTACTGGTTTTCTTCTCTGGTTCATGTTATAAGTGCTACCAAGTTATTTGTAGACAGACGACCTCAGGAAGTATATTGCAGCATTTGGACAATTTAGAACCGCTTTCATAAAATATGATGTTTCAACGGAACTTCTAGCTTTCAATTATCATCACAAATCGAAGTTGGTGTCCAGTAAAATAAATTCCATTTCATTCCATAGACCCATAAACCGATTCATTAACAACTTAATTGTCCCATTCCAGATACATAGAATGTGACTCCTCAAAACGTCACTGGGGGACATGTACATATAATTTATCGCCCCTCGGAATACCACCGCATCTTACTTAAAGTTAATGTTAATTGCATATTTTCTCTGCATAGAGACAATTGGATAGTTTAGTGTTGGATAAATGCATGAAGCAATGCTTACACAGTGCTCAGGCTCATCAGCGACATACAAACTTGATGACAGTTCACCTGACTTCAATTGCGCAGCACATTTTTCCCAGTTATACGCGCAGAGTCTTTTTTTCTCGCATAAATCATCTCGTTAATACCGAATCCCACTGCGGCAAGATTTATTGGCAAGCCCACTGAAGTGGTAGGTTTAATTTATTTTTTTTTTCCACTGTTAGCCTACTGTGTCTCTGGCAGAATGTGTGCTGCGCTGTCCCCCTCCTGTTCGGTTGGTGCCATTAACTTAATCGGCCTAATCGGTTACGACGCGTCTCTGCATTTTGAGTTGAATCTTCATGTACCAGGATGCTTGCAATTTTTGTCCAGAATTATAGGTATTGGTAGGCTCTATTCCCTATAGGTCGGGGGTAGGACGATCACACAGGAGAAACATTGTATAATTCCTTGCAATCCACTTTGCAGCTTATGGAATTTAAATTAAGTATCGCTGCGGAATTCCTTTCGGGAATTTAGCCACAAATTTGCTGTTGGTGCGGTGTTTTGCAGTAGCAACAAAAAAAAGTAACAACAGACAGTAAAAGAGAGAGAGAGCGAGCCAAAGAGATACCATCAAATGGAATTTCCACCACACACTGTGGAACAGTGTTGCTCAAAAAAAAAAAGAAGAAGAAAAAATCGTCAACGGAACCTCAATGGATCGTAAAAGGAGGCGATGAAGCAGTCCCATCATGTTTTGGTGCTAATTTCAGCACTCTTGTGGAATCTGCAGAATTCAGGACAACAAAGACCACCATCGAATGTTTTTAGTTTTTTGTATGTGTGCGCGCGCAAGAGTCTCCTCCGATTTGGAAGTGGGTACCTACCTACTCTACTCCGCCACTTTGATGTACCATTTGACACTTTTGTGTTTTTCGAACAAATGACGATTTTGTGATGTTGATTCTTTTGGATTGTCAAGAGACGAAGTTTTTTTTTCTCTGCTCGAAATGGGATTTGTTGGAATTTCCTTCGTTGCGGGGATTCTTTGGCCGACCAGAGCAGCGACTGTCTCACTGAATGATCAAAGATCAACCTTTTGAGTACTATTATGTCGCATGACCATCATCGTCAGACCAGAGAGAGAACCTATCAACATCAACATCAACATCTCATCATGTCGGATACTTTCCCGCCAAGAGGAGCAATTTGAGCAGTTTAAACGGTGGACTAGCCGCAGCAGTAGCAGCGAAGAGGACCGTGTTGTGTCGCGATGTCCAGTTTGGTGTCATGGACTGGAAAACACATTCAATTTGTACCTATCATGTGTATGGTCAATTGTTGTCGTCCCTCTTCGTGGTGTGTCTGCGTGTTTGATGGCCAAATGTGGCCATGTGCTCCGCCGAATGGAATCCGAAGGGGACAGGGCGAATGGTGGATGCTCTGATCATGATGGTGATGCTTTGATTTATTGCTTTTCGGGGTAAATTATTCCGTAAGCGATGTGAGTTTCGATGAGGCTACTGTAGTAGGCCTGAGATGGGTCGGGCGAACATTTGGTTTTGTTTAAATCTCGGTTGACTTAGGTCGATTGTGCTCCCCGGAGAAACCTAGATCGGTCTAGACGAGTTTGTGTCACATCTACTTCCGCGTGCATGCCGACCAACGACAATTGCCAGTTCAATGACATCTCCACTTCCTTCTACGTTACGGCGGCCGTTTTCAAGTGCACTTTAATCCGCAAAGACCATGCGTTCATTAAGAATGATTCGTAATTGGAACCTACGCATCGCATCAATGTCCTCCCTCTCGTCTATTTATCGCATAGCAACGCCCATTCCCTTTGCAAAAGCAAAAAAAAAACTTCGCGCACATTTAGCGAAGCGATACGCAATTTCTTAGGCACGCACTTTTTTTCCAAACAAAAATTGTAACAAGAAAAAGCAACTGCAAAAGTTCCTCCCATCGAACAATCCAACGCGAATAACCACACAACAGTCTTCAGTGCGTGAACCATAATGCAATGCGTAGATACCTATACGCATCACAGAGAATAGAGAATGAATACCAACCTGTGCCACCCTCTCGCGCTCCCTGCCGGCATTTACGTTTTATTTATTTTCATCGCGACTAAAAACCGCAACACATGCGGACTTCTCTCACTCTTTGGGGTTGCCACTAGAATTGCAAATGCATTAAAAAGGCAAAAAAAAAAAAAAACAGCACAAAAGCAACATGCAACTGGAAAAACTCACTGAAGTTGCAGCACAGTTGGACAAGAGCAGTGCTGCCAAGAGCAATCATTAAAATTCGATTAGAAATCATACACATGTCATTAAATTCATGCGTTCGAATCGAATATCAAACTAGCTTTATATCTCGCTCCGTGTCTCTGGGTTTGGGTTTGTGTTTGGCATTTTTGAGTTGACGACAAATTCGTCATCATAGTGATTCCATTTAAATCGCAAATTAATGCAAATTACATGTGCGAGCACGGTGCAGACAGAATAGTGCAATGATGCAGGGTTGCCATGTGGTTTGAATGGACATCGCAATAAAATAATTTTTTTTTTTTCAATTTACCGCTGAGATTTTGGATGCCATTCGTGTCTTAACGCTGTTCTAAAAAAGTGTGTGTTTGTGGTATTTTTTTGTTTATATATATTTTAGCGAAGGAAGGACCACAATTCAAAAGGTTTTATCCTTTGTAGTCGGCGCACAAGACTTCTCGGATCTAAAATTTGTAATACAGGGTCATTGGAATGCCCAAGAACGCGAGTGTGTTGTTTACGCACGAAATGTCATATTTCGTCGTCCATATCAGCGTTCTGATATACCACGGAGCAATGACGATTTGTCTAACAACTTTATTTTGGGAAGTTTGTAAAATTCTTACATTACTTGGTTTGGTACAACCCAAATTTGTATCCCATACGTCCAAGTAGGTCTTATCACTTGCTTGTATAAAAGCAGCTTGTTTTGCATGCTGTGCTTTGAAATTTTCCAATCATCCAATGCATTTGGTTAAATCTGATAGCGAGCCCCTAGCGTTTCTTCTTAACATGCGATTTCCATTTAAGTTTCGGATCTAATGTCATTTCCAAATATTTAGCCTCATTCGCGTACGGAACTTGTACCGAGTCTATAAAAATGGGTAGCTTGCATACATTTCTGTAGGTAAAATTAACGTTGTGTGCCAAGTAATGGGTGTCTTTTTTAGAGGTTGGTTTTTCAAATAGAGATAAAACTGACATTTTGTGGTCAAACCTGGCAACTCTAATGTCATTTATGTTCAGTTTGGTTTACCATTTCATCATGAATAGGTTGACAAATGACCAACGCTTGCAAATCGTGCAAATTTATTTTTAATTTTCATCGCAAAACTTTGTTTGGAATGAATGGCTACGTCAACAAACAAAATTGCCGCATTTGGAGTGAAGAGAATCCACATGAGACCCTTGAAACGCCATTACACCACAAAAACTGACTGTTTGGTGTGTTCTATGTGCTGGTGGAGTCATTGGGCCATACTTCTTCCGAAATGATGCTGGAGAGTCAGTTACCTTTAATGGAGACCGGTTGAGAGCCATGATAACCGAATATTTTTTTTCCGAATTGGATGGCATGAATGTTGATGAGATGTGGTTCCAACAAGACGGCGCTACAAGCCACACAGCGCACGCCACAATCGATTTATTGAAGGAAACATTCGATGGGCGCATAATTTCGCGGACTGGACCTGTCAATTGGCCACCAAGATCGTGTGATTTGACTCCATTGGATTATTTTCTTTGGGGATATGTGAAGTCGCTCGCCTACGCCAACAAACCAGAAACGTTAGGTTACCTGGAAGCCAACATTCGTGGCGTTATTGCCGACATACAGCTCCAAATGCTTGAAAAAGTGGATGAAAATTGGACCTCTAGACCCGTCTTTATTCGAACCAGCCGCGGTGGCCACATACCCACGATTTTCTTGTGTTTTATTTCAATTCGAAATTCTAAAAACACCGTGTTCAATACGCCAGTTTTTTTTTCCAAGCGCATATTTTGTCGATAGCTCGTTGAAGCTTATATGTCGCGGACTAAATCGAATCGTCTACGGCTGATATGGCCGTATCATCTTACGAACGTCGCTACGATAGTATCATCTTCTTGCAGTATATCACGATTGTATAAAAGAAATAAATTGGGGCCAAGAACGCTTCCTTGTGGAACTCCCGCTGAGATTTCTTTGAATTTGGAATACTCGTTCCCGTGTTTAACACGAGAGAGTCTCTCCCCTAAATAAGAGTTTAGGATTTCATATGATTGTTTTGTGAGAGTTTTTTTATTTTACATTTTAATCGCGAATGCCATACCTTACATTTTTTCCTCCTCAAGAGCTTTTTTAATTTCTTCAAATAATACAAAGTTCAATTCGTTAGTGTTTGTAAAAACAAATGAATTGAATTAAATTGTACAAATGAACGTTCAGATCGCTTTAAAAAAAAATACAGCAACACTTTTAAAACTTTCAGTCTCCTGGTCAAAACTCATTATTTTGGTAACCCTACTTCTACATGCTCACAAATCGCCACACTAACTTGGACCATGGGGCAGCAAAGACAGGTAACATCCACGTAGTACCATTGCTTCGATTGTGGCTCCTGACGAGTCTGCAAGAGAATCTTCACGGCTAGTTTTGCACCGGCCCACATCCCATTTCCCTGGCGAATGGTTAGAGTGGTATCGATGCCAAACTGGTAAGGATAACCACTTCATCGCTGAGAATTTCAGGAATATAGGTATAACATCCTTTCTCTTAAAAAGCATTGAATGACTGGTTGAGTTGCACATGCACAAAGTGGCTTTGACAACCCACCCAAATTTCTGAACATCTGGCGCCTCTCTTGATGCTCTGAATTAACATCCTACTCCCTGATATTTATATCATGGGAGCAGCGCTGAAAGACATTTTTCTTCTTAACAGAAGTGGCTTATGGTACAATTCGTACTACCGTTTTGATGAGGAAAGGATGTACAGATAGTTCCAAAGCTTGTCAGGCTGTTCTTTTTCTTCTTTTCGATAGGTATTTATGCATGGGTCTTTAAAGCTAAGATCTATTCTTTTTAATGTCTATAGGAGGGGTCCAAGTAGTTGAACTTAAGGCCTCTACCCTTCGGTATTCAAAAATTAACTTAGTAGAAGACTTGAACGTTTATCGATTAAAATAAAAAGATTTTAGGAGACTTATTCGCAAGTCGGAAAATGACTTTAAAAATTTTTGTAAAGAGGTCGAATCTCTAAGTGCTAGTACTAGTAAGCTTTTCAAAGTCCTCCAAAGGAACAAACCAAGGAAACTTGATGCAATCCTTTAACCTGATGGTACGTACATTTAGACATAGGCGAATACTTTTAGTCTCCTTCTTGAGACTTACTTCTATGGAAATCAGGTTATTTCGTGTTCTTCAGCTGTAGCGGGAACGGCGGCCACCCTTGAACCGACAATCACCACGCGGCAAAGCGGGTATATTACATCTGGAGCTGTGACTGATGACGCTATCAAATATGCTATTGCATGGTCCCCATAGCATTCACCCAGTTATGCTGAAACAAGGTTGAAGTCACCTTTTGCCAACGCAGAAAAGAATTTTCAACGCGAGGTTGGCCTCGGCCTATATACCGTCCCCCTGGCACAGCATATGGTTGCAGTCATTTTCATACTAAAAATCCGTAAAGGTAATGTACAGAAAGGTGATTACCGAAGCTGAATATTGCAAGTGAATGAGGTAAATGGGGGCTGCCCGCATGTTAGTCTCTCTACAATGTCGATGTTCTGTCGGTTCAAACTTGCGGCTGGGTTCTCAGGAGCTAGATTTGATCGATGTTTTTTGAACTATATTTTCATGAATAAACTAATCCTCTCATACGCATCGGTTGTTTGGTGGGACCACTTTGCCAACAAACAGAGAACGGTCTGTCTCAGCTGCACAGGGGCCGTCCCTAGCACGCCGGGATTTGCTCTAGACGCTTTGATAAACTTTCCCCCTCTTGATATATATATATATGTATATCACGGAGTGTACGCTGAAAGCCATCTCGCGCTTAAGGAGGTGTCGTTTGGTACCATGCGCAATGGTACCACGCAATGGAATTTTAAAGAACTTGCTCGAGAATAGTTCTTTGACCCATGTCTTATGGATATGCCGTCGGACGCAATGACACCAGAAATCCTTCTGCGACAAAACCATCACTTAAACTTTCCTCTGAACCATACATTTAATGCCATAGTATTTTCATAGATGGCTCCAATACCGGACAGGGATCTGGTGCTGGAGACTTTGTGGAATGCGATAATATTATACTTTACTGCTCCTTGGGTAAACATGCGTCTGTTGTCCAAGCGGAGGTTTTTGCCATCCTAATAGCTATGCGCTATATTGTGAACAACAGCCTCTTACCCCGTCCAAGTTAGTGCTGGAAATCAAGCTTCCTCTAAATTTGGTCGGAAGGCTGAATACAGTGAGTCTTGTCTGGGTCCCAGGTCACACTGGCATTAAGGGAAATGCGGTCTTTGATGAGCTTGCTAGGTTCAGAAAAAATTTTCTCAGGACGCGAACCTGTTTTGAGTATGTCTGCATCTGAAGTCATGTATTCCATTGATGCTTGGGTTTCTCATGCACAGACCAAATTATTGCGCCCGGAGATTTTCAAAAAGTATGCGTCTTTCGTTCTATCTCTGAGGAGGATCGTCTTTTTCCACACAACGGGAAAACTAAGTAAATTAATGTAAGGTGTCTGCATGGTAGCACAATCAACCAGTAGTTGTGTCTTGTGTCATCGGATAGTAGTAACCTCCTACAAAAAAGGACATTCTCAATCTTTTAATCAGTTCAAAGTAAGTCCTCCAACTAAAGAAATTTGTATACCCTATCCTAAGGGTATATTAATTTTGACACATAGTTTGTAACACCCCTTAATATTCGTCGTAGACCCATAAAAGTATATATATTTATGATCAGGACCAAATCCTAAGACTATTTAGCAATGTCCGTCCGTCCGTCCGTATCAACTTTTGAGGCCTTTAAATGTATGCTAGGAAGCTGAAATTTAGAGAATATACTCCCTAGGGTCCCGAAATGGTAAAGTGTTAAAAGTTTTTAAATTCGCCCACTGCCACGCCCACAATTTAGAAAAAACCGTTTTTAGGCTTAAGTGAGAGAGATAAAGTTGTAAAACCTTCACAAGATATGTAGGTACTGCCTACCTTTATAAATTTGTCATATAAAATTTTTTGCCACGCCTACTTTTTGTGGGAGTTTTTCACTAAAATGCTGTTTTCTTTGAAAATTTTCATAGAAATCGAAAAAAATGTTTAACAATATATTTAGCCAATATTTTTTCCAATAAATCGCCCATACAAAGTTTTTGGCCACGCCCACTTTTTGGGGGCGTTTTTTCAAAAAATATTTTTTTTTCTATAAATTTCATAGAATAAAATAAAATGCTATCTATCATCTTCCTTATGAATTGGGGTACATAGGGATAATAATAGGGTATCATACTGTTCGCCCCAAGCGGACTGTAGCCTTTCCTTATGTTTAATTTGAGTCTTGTTTGGTTTCCGCGCCATACTGGAAATGAGATTTCCAGCGAACTTGCTCTTCAAGGTTCGGCAGAAGTTTTCTTAGGGCCTACACCTGTATTGGGTCTCCTCAGTAAGGTCTTCCATTGATAACTGGGCCTTTTGTAGGCACAAAGTAAAAAGAAGTATCTGTCTAAAAGTACAATGGACCAGTTTTTGGTCTGGGTGCTTCTCAGACCAGGTAGGGTTAAGTTTGAATAGCATATCGGTCAAATGGCCTCCACAGCTGTGTTGGCGCATTCGAACTTTTTTGTGGAAATTTCAATGACCATTTTGCCTAAATGTGGCTGGATTTCGTAATGAATGATGTCTGCTTTATAGCACTCCAGGGATATAAAATAAGTAGAGACGTAGGATCATGATATCAACCCCTTAGTGCTAACAGGTGCTAGATGTACTCTTCTGAATACTTTATTTTTGCGGAGAGATGCAATAATTGATTGTTTAAACAGAAAAAGCTATAGGATCCGTCCAGGAAAATAGTTTCAACGTCTTTCCAAATCTAAAAAAAACTACCACAAAAGCTACCAACCAGTGGTCTCAGTATGGCGCGAAGAGTATCGAAATCAGGTAGGAGACGAAAATAGTGTGTAGAAAGAATAAAGTTTAGCAGTCTTCAAACCATTGTTTTTTTTTTAAATATTCTTGAAATCGAAAAAATATCCGTAAGTTTTATAACGAAGCAAATTGACTGATTGCTAATATAGCAACCCAAGGAACTATTGATGTACCTACCTATACTTAGTTTTGGAGTGCAAAAGTTTTGACTCGAAATACAAAAGACATGCAGAACACTAATCCGGCAAATTTTATATTTTTCTTTGCGATGCCAAGTGTATTGGGTTTTTTTAAAAGAATAATTCTTCGAGGCATACTTGGTCATCTATGGCCAAGAAGACGAATGGTGTATGATTGGTAGACCTATTTATCACCCACATTCGTACGCTACACAACTTTTATGGTATCATGTATTTGTATCATGTATTTTCAAACGCCTTTGATATGGACTAGAGAGAGAGGACGAATAGAAGAGGAGAAGATTCTAACTAAACGCCTACGCACTTGAAGATACCTTGTCGTTGCTATTGGTCTTGTACCTGTAGCTATAATAGGCTGAAATGTACATACCTCAAATAAAGGACCAATTGAAATACATGGAGATCTATATATACTTCTTACCTAACTCGCGCCTAGCTGATCGATATTTTCTGTAGAAGAGTCTGACTAAAAGACAGATAGACTATACTTACAATGATCATGGCTCAAATGATGACTGGGGGGTCGTCGAGGGGCTATCACTCGCAACATTGGCCAGGGTGATAGCTATGGAGGGTCATAAGAGTGGCTGGCTAGCCTTTGGTACGAACAGGTACCAAAGATATAACATAAGGGATAAACATTTCGTTAAGGGTAAGACAGTTTAAGGACAGTATTAAGTTTGAACAGGTATAGGTTGGAGTTAGCTTTATCGCTTAGATTAGTTTAAAATAAACTAAACAGACCTTCGCCTGTCCGAGGGGTTTATAAATTAACTTTCTCCACTATTTTATGTTTGGATGGATAAAACTTTGCATGTAGTACCTGATAAGGGAACAAGAACTACCCCCTCCTATGCCTAAGCCAAGCTAAGCCAAGCAACCACAAGCGTGGCGCGTTCGCCTCACATTTACCAAAGATGCCCCTGTTCGGCTCGACTCTGTTTTCCAACAAAATAACATTGAAACTTCAAATTTGGCTACAACGAACGGCTATACTCAAGACGAAAGGTAGAAAATGATTTTGAGATAATTGTGCTCGTACAAAGTCCATTTTTTTTTTTCATTTTAAATTTCTATTGCATTCAGAAGCTAAGCTGCAAAATATTAAAATAAGATTTTCTATCTTTCATTTCTTTTTGCTTAAGAGCGCAGAACCTACCCTCAAATTCAGGTTCGTGTTTTGAAATGATGTCCATAGTACATGTGGATCGATGCAAAAAGACTAAGACAAAACGAAACAATGCACAAGTGAAAGGAAACATCGTAGTTATGTGTCGTGACAGACGGTCAAATCTTGAAGTTTGGCCTAATGAGACTTTCAAAAAGCTACATTGGGGCAAATTCAAAGCTTTGACTATCGCAAATTAAAACTAAGCATCGACATGAGACCAAATTTGGCCTAACGACTTTGCTAAATGGCAGCATATCATTTCGCTGGATTATAGGATTTCAAGCTTTGTTTTCGTATGCCCAATATACTGGGAAGGTGCTTTTAGTCAGCGTTGATCTATATTTTTTTGTTTATTTTTTATTTTCTTCATATCTTAAAGCTAATATACAATTATCTGCAGAATAAAGTAGATTTGTTACAGTTAATACTTCCATGCAACTGACTACAAACTTATAGGATCGCATCTTCGGTTGACATACCTCTTCTGAAACCAAACTGATTACAACTTAAAAAAATTATTTCTGTCTAGAAATGGCAATATGCGGGATTTTCTCCAAATATCTTAGAAGAAGATCGTAGTAAGGAAATAGGTCTACAGTTTCACATATTCTTTTTATTACCTTTTTTAGAAAGCGGTATAACTTCAGCGACTTTTAGGTGATGTGGGACACTACTATTTTGAACACTCAGATTGAACAAGTACATCTTCTTGAGAGTCTTTTGTTAGCGCTCCAAATTTATGAATATGTAAGATTAGATTTGGCCTTATTGAAATAGGAAAAGGATGAGCTTTTGTTTGTTGGCGGAGATTTGAATGGACATGTCGGGAAGTCTAACGAAGACTAAGAAGACTGCCATGGAGGACTAGGATATGGCACCAGGAATTCTTCTGGTGAAGACATCCTAAGCATGTGCAAGTCATACGGTTTGATCGTTTTAAATACAATGTTCATCAAACAGAGCCAGCACTTGGTCATTTAAAGGAGTGGCGGAAATGAAACCCAGATTGACTACCATTTGGTGGCAAGATTCATGAAGCCTAGAGTTAAACATTACAAAGTGATCTTGGGAGAGGCAATCACCCGGCAACACCGGTATGTGGGATTCCCTACAACGAGCTTGCTTAGAGAAAGCTAAAGTACTGCTTGGAACCTCGAAGGGTCAGTACTAGCACGGAAAGGAAATTTGGTGGTGGACAGAGGAAGTTCAAGCAGAAATAAAGGAAAAGAAAGTGGCTTTCAAAGCTTGGTCAAAGTGCCCATCTAATAATAGAGTTGAAAAGCTTGCGACACGAAACTCTGCCATATTCTGCAACCGAAAAATCTCCTCTAAGCTGAAAGGAGTTGTGCTTACGGCGCTCAAATACGGTTCACAATGCTGAACAATGTACAAAAAGTATGAGGGCAAGTTGACAGCAGCTGATATGAAGATGCTTCGCATGACAACAGGAGTAACACAGCTTGATCGAATTAGAACTTCCAGAATCCGAGGAAGCCTTCACGTCAAAGAACCTATTTCAAAAAAACTGAAGCACGACCGACTCAGTTGTTCAAAGAAGGGATCCTACGAACCCCGCAATGGACAATCAACGTTCCCTTACAATCGCGTAAGAGAGGCAAGCCTAAAAACTCCTGGATCACACAAATGCAGAAACACCAGCATTTGATTGGCCTCAATGATGAAGTGATCCAAAATCGCGATGCATGCAGATATTTTTTGAGGTCGAACCGGCGAACCCCACAGGCCGACTAGTAGGAATGCAGTAAAATGGGAGGGTTATGATCCCTGTAATCCTGATCATAATCTCGTCGTTAAATGGAGAGAAGAAAGAGAAGAAGAAATATGAACCTTTTCTAAGTCTCGATCTCATTACACTCGAGTGAAAGTTTAGTTAGGTACATACCTAGACAACTTTAAGCATGATTTGGTTTAATCAAGCTTCCGACACACAAATAGTAAGAGATCTTAGACTCTGTTAAGGCCCTAAGTCTTCGAATAGTGAGACAAATTCAAAAGCTTATCTATCATTTTCATAATGCAGATCTACTCTCTTCTCTACCCATATGGCAATAATATTGATTGATTGCAAATATCATTAGCAGTCTTTGCATCATACCTATCAGTAACTGATATTTTGTCAAACAAACGCAATGCATTAAAATTTCGAACTTGTACTGGCATTACTTCAAACTTGCCAAACATGACATTTGACATTTTATGACTTTATTTGAATTTGATACATGACTTTGACCCATGTGACTTACAATTGAATTCGCACGCAATTAGTATAGAAACTTGTTGGTCCTTAAAACAATATTTATCATTGAAAATAATTTGACACTTCGAAGATTGTATTTCGAAAGTGTATGCAAAAAAGAAATTCATATCTCATAAAACCCAACAACAAGGCATTTTGAATTCAACTTAATATCAATATCAAACGCCAATTTCCATAGAAAGTTAAGTACATATGTCAAAAAAAAAAATTGTGACAGTTACTCAATGACATTTCGCAATAATGACATTCATGCAAAATATGACTTTGAGAAATTATTTCAAAAATTAGTGAGTAAAATAAAAACACTTTCCATTAACAAGCGTCACTCATCTAAACATTCACCATAGACGTCCATCGAACCAGCCCTCAAGCAACTCAATCATCCATCATTGTGACAGTTGAAACCTGCCAAGTAGTTCGAACCAAATTACTACCAATGGCGCATTACTTGCGCGCATTAATGAACGCCATTTGTCAATTAGCAAAACATTATTTCAATTTATTACTCTGGCAATTAGCAAGAAATTATTAAAACTCTACTCACCAGTCGGTGACAGTGGCAATGTAGGCGGTGGCGGTATTGATGCACCACCGCCACTGCCGCCCACCGCGGCTGTGGCGGTCACAGCACTACCTGCTATCGTCAGAGGTGGCCTTGGCGGCGGCTCCATACTCCACGGAGCACTTGGCAATTGTCCAAACTCACTACCGATATTTGAACCAATCAACATGACAGCACACTGACGTTGCACTTGGGATGTTGTACATGGATATTCTAAATGTGAACAATCTATATTTGCGAGAAACACAAACCAAATTTTAATTGACAGCTGTCAAAATAAAAATTAAGAACCATTAAATGACAAAACAAAATTAGAAATTCATCAAAATGACAGTTTGCCGTAGGTAAAACAAAGGTGGTGAATTAATTTTTTTTATTTTCTCTTGGTCGCTTTTAGCACGGTTTTCGCTATAGAGAGAGCGCGCACACACAACCCCGACAAACACGACGTGAGTACGCGCGATGCACACACGTAAAACTCAATCGCTAAACTGAAGAGCACACACAGTCAGTGGTTGTGCGGGGGCCCTTTCAAGTTGGCCAGCCAGTTTGGTGTTGGGCGCCCATGGTGTGGCAATGTAGACGACAACAACAACACACGCCGGTGTGGCAGTGTCTGTTGCAATGGCAGAGCGGTGCGGTGTGACTCTGGCTCGACTTCTGTTTTGGTGTGGTGGCGCTGCTACTGCGAGCAGTGAGCGCGCACAGAGTGAAAATTAAACGTCAAAGAGAAGGGAATAAACTGTTAGAAGAGTTGAATGCCTGACAGGAGGAAGGGAGAGGCCAATAGCTGTGTGCCATCCCATATGAAAAATAAAAGCAAATGTGCAGCGCAAAACAACTGTCGTTGGGATGGTTGGGGCACCGCTGTAAATGTTCGCACAAAGCAAATTGGCTAAAGCTTAAACAGTCATTGGCACAGAAGAATGACGTAAAGCGGAATAGCAGATGACAGTTGGTGCGAGAGCGAACGAGATGGCAATGAAAGAAATTAAGGGTAATTGATTTGTGTTAATGTGTGTGCATTGCTGGGGTTTGCGTGAAGAAAGAAAGAAAGAAGAGAAGACGATTGGCAGAGAGCGTGAAAGGAATTATACAGTGAGCAATGGTTGTGTCAGAAAGAGATGTTTGATTGTGCGGCGGAGAGAGAGAGAGAGAGATGGCTGGGAATTATGGACATTTGATGGGTTGAGTGAAAGAGGAAATTTGAGTGAGTGGAATGAGTCTTGGAAATTGGAGTGGATTGCGACGAAAATGTATTGGAATGGAATGGAAGTATATTTCTCGGTGGAAGACGGAAGAACGAAAATACTTTGTAGTGGACTATTGATGGATTATGTCAAAAAGAAAAATAATAAAAGCAATTTTGTGATGAGTTCCTTTATTTGCTGATTGATTTTGCAGCCTTTATTATGGCCGTCGGTGTCTTCATGCCAGGTCGGTGGTAATGGAGATCTAAAAATTATGTGTTTTTATCAACGAAAAAAAACCGAAACTTTCCTAGTTAAAGCATTAATTTAGAGTTACATGTTAGTGGATATGTATGGAGTCGAGCAACGTCATTGCGGGTTTATTGAAGGGTAATGGAAGCCGGGAGAAGGATTAGGTAAAATTCAGAAAAACTCAATGCTTCAATTTTTGGCTAGAAATCAAATACTAACATACAAATATAAAAAATAATTTTGGTTGTCCAGTAAAACGTGAGAATTGTGAAAATTGGTTTAATATTTTAATCAATCAAAATTCCATTGCCGTCGCTTTTTATTTATTTGACAGTCTGTGTAAATAAATTTCAGATTTTTTCGCGTGTAGGTACCTATTCACATTTTAACTTATAAGAACGCAGGAATCAGAGTGGTTTGCTTAAAATCAAATGTAGGTAGCTAATTTCTGTATTAAAATTATTGCAAAGATTTTGTTCGGTGTTATAACAATTAATTGCGTTGATGACAAAAATTTGGTGAAAAATTAAAAACTTAATGAGAACAAAAATTTAGCATATTAAAGCATTCATCGTTAGGAAGTCTAGGTATATGACAATGCTTAAATTCGAGGACTTGGGACAATTATGCCAGCAGATTCGTGTGATATTGGAAAACTCGCAATGCAATGTGTAGTTTGAAAATTTAGCTCTTTCGAGCTTTTACATGCATGGTTCGAAGGAGCAGTTAGGCATGTGAATTCCTTAATTTTAATGTGAGACAGTTATTGCGCAAGCTGGGCTTGAGCCGATCCGTCCAGCTACGGAGTATCTAAACCGACGAATTTTAAGATTGCCCGCTCCTATAGACATTGAGATAGAACCTTTTGAGGCAATTGAAGAAGAAGAACAGACGAACTAAGTTTGGCGAATTTTGTTAAAGAAGACGTAACCCAATAAAAAATTCAACAAATAAACAGTCATCTTTCCACCGACTACCTAAAACAAAACGTTGATAGCAAAAACTGGCCTCGGTATTAACATTACCTCCAAAAGGCAGAAACTGAACACTTCTTTCATCGTTCTATTGGATTGGATAAAAGTGCCCTAGATAAGTGAATTTTTGAATCAACTTTGCAGGTTTCAGAAATTGTTGGACTCTTTAATGAGAGTATAACTACATGTTGTTGATATCTTCAAAACTGAGAGTCAAAAATATAAGGACTGGACTTGTGGAGCAGAAATTATAAAATTGGAGATACAAAAAATATTTGGATACTATAACGGCAGTTTTGTTTAGGTGGCAAAAAAGTTATTAAATGGTCAAACAATTTTGTTCGAAAAGTGGCCATTTTATGTTTTTAATATGCAAATTATTTCTGTTGCAAAGCTTCTTGGGCTTCAGCCAGTAAAATAAATACATATATCCAAGTAAAATAAAAATAAAAAACAAATTCTCCAGTTTCTTTCGAGTAGAAGTTCGCTAAATAGATATGTTGACTTGGTCAAAAAGGCTGAGGACACCCCTAAAGGACAACGTAAAGAGGAAGACCCTACCTTAAGTGACGCGCAAAATTGAAGGGCGGCCTCAACCAACTTGATGGTGTGTAACTGGAGGTAGATAACTTTCTGGCTGAAGGGATGTGGTGAAGCTATTCTCAACCTGTACTGTTAGTTTCTTTTTATTAAACTCCAAATAATATCTAGGAGCTTCAATTACTCCAAATAATATTATTAAAAATGATAATAATCGCGAAAGGGTGGCAGGGCAAGAACACTTGGATCAAAAGCAGTATTTGATCAGTGGTTTGTTTGAAACTGGGAGACTTGGCGAAATGTTCTGAGGTCAAACCAGGAAAATTATAATCTTGGGATGAATGAGGGAATTAGACCACTAGATGGATACAGGTTAACAAATAAACGCAGCGAAATGCTTCTTAACGAAAATTGTACTGCAACAAATTTAGGGAATATTGTCTACCATTTCTTTTTTTGAATTAACAAACAAATTATTAGACTTATGTCGTTAATTAGGGCCTTAAATGATTTGCTTTTGACTGCAGTTCCCATTTTTTTTTAGAGTGTTGGACAATTTATTTATAAAAAAAATCGTTTGAACCCCCAAAGATGAAATGACATTGAGTTTCGTTTGTATTTGCAGCTGGAATTCAGGTGTCTGACCCCATTAAATGATTCATTTAAATGGAATTGAGTGGTAATATAAGCTGATATTCGTTTATAAATACTTATAAATTACTTATAAGAACAAATCTAAATAAATAAAATATTAAACATTTCTTTTTTAGTTAGAACAGATGTGTATTTGTATTTAGCTAAAGTTGTGATTGTTACGGTCATATTGTTTGGCCGCATTTTCGTATAGCTTGCTTTACATAAATAATTACGCACCCCATCAATAAATGGGCATGTATCTAATGACAATGAAAATACTGAAGTTTCCTCAAAGCCTAATAGTTTATGGATGTTTTTCTCTTTACGTTCTGGGCCCTTTGCACTTTGCTAATGGGACTATGAACGCTCAAGTAAACAAAAAGGTTTTGTTTATTTCATTTTAAAAAGGCCACATGCATTACGAATGTCATTATGTCTTTATAAGAATAATAAATACATAAATAAAAATGTAACTCAAAGATGATCATAATTTGTGCATAGGTAGGTAGTTTTATTAATAGGTATGTTAAGCGCTTCTTATACATATGTCTATTTGTATATATGTTTGTCACCGGCGGAACTTTGATGCGATCGAAAAATAATAAAACCCCAATACTTTTTTTAAAGATACTAAAAATATTTTTGAGAGGGTTGGAAAGTATGTATAAAATTTAGTTCATTGATAGGAATTAATACGGGGATGCAAGAAAGGTTGTATGTGGTAGATTTTGAATTCAGGATTGTAGAATTTCTGATACAGTAAAACCTCTCTTGAACAGACATCAAGGGGACTATAACATTTGTCCGTTAATGGGAGACAGTAGTTTATTTGTCTCGCCACTTCTTTTAAGTTAAAAAAAAACACCTTTCTCGAAATGTTATTTGTTTCGATTTAAGTTAAACAAACAAAAAAGGCTACAAAATAAAAAAGCAGTCTCTATGCGAACAGAAAATAATGTTCTCTTGTCTTACTAAGTGTCTTCCGCTGAACGAATATGGTTGTGTATACGCTTGAACAACGCTGGGACATATTGCGGCATAACTGGGTCATTTTTAATTTTTTTTAAATGACCAAGGAGTGGCCGTTACAGTCAATGGCGATCGTTATCGGGCCATGTTTAACGAATTTTTGTTCACAAAAATTGAAGAGGAGGATATTTGCAACATTTGGTTTCAACAGGACGGCGCTACGTGCCACACAGCCGAAGCTACAATCGATGTTTTGCGCCCTGTATCAAAAAAAAAAAAAAAAAAGTTATTTGGCGGACCCTATAGTTAATTAATTCCAAACTCATATTTGGCTATATAAAGGGTGATTTTTTAAGAGGTTTAGAACTTTTTTTAAAAAAAAACACAAAAAATTCGAAAAAATGAATAAAATATTTATTTGAATCGATAGTTTGAACCTTGCAATTTAATATTTAAAGATAATTTCATGCAAATGTTGACCGCGGCTGCGTCTCAGGTAGCCCATCCGCTGAGTCCAATTTTGGCATACTCTTTCACACATATCGGCCGGTATCTCACGAATGAATGCATGGATGTTGGCTTCCAGTGCGTCAATCGAAGCGGGCTTGTCCCTATACACATTAGCCTTGGCATACCCCCACAAAAAATAATCTAATGGTGTCAAATCGCACGATCTAGGCGGCCAATTGACCGGCCCGAAACGTGAAATTAACTGTTCACCAAACTCGCCTCGCAATTGCGCCATTGTTTCGCGTGCTGTGTGGCATGTGGCACCGTCTTGTTGAAACCACATATCATGCAAGTCAAGAACTTCCATTTCGGGCAAAAAAAAGTTTGTTATCATCGCTCGGTAGCGTTCACCATTGACAGTAACGCTGCGATTCGCATCATCTTTGAAGAAATATGGCCCAATAATGCCGCCGGCCCATAAACCGCACCAAACAGTGGCTTTTTCGGGATGCATTGGTAGCTGTTGCAATGCTTCTGGCTGATCTTCACTCCAAATGCGGCAATTTTGCTTATTTACGTACCCATTCAACCAAAAATGAGCCTCATCGCTGAACACAATTTTTCGATAAAAAAGCGGATCCTCGGCCAGCTTTCCAAGAGCCCATTCACCAAAAATTCGGCGTTGTGGTAGGTCGGCTGGCTTTAGTTCTTGCACCAGCTGTATCTTAAAAAACTTTACGCCCAAATCCTTCCGCAAAATTTTCCACGTAGTGCTGTAACAAAGGCCTAACTGCTGGGAACGGCGCCGAATCGACATTTCGCGGTCTTCTGTCACACTAGCTGATACGGCCGCAATATTTTCTTCAATACGCACAGTACGTAAACGTGTTGGTGGTTTAATGTCCAACAAAGTAAATTTGGTGCGAAATTTGGTCACAATCTTCCGAATAGACTGCTCAGAAGGTCGAGAATGCCGATCATAAAATGGAAGCAGCGCGCGATGAACATTTCGAACCGAGCACGAATTTTGATAGTAAAATTCAATAATTTGCAAGCGTTGTTCATTTGTAAGACGATCCATGGTTAAATTGCAAACCAAACTGAAGCTGTTTGACAGTGACATAAGGTACTAAACACACGTCAGCTGTCAAAACCAGTGTTGCCAAAACCAAACCAGCTAAAAAATCACCCTTTATTATAGGTATTTTACTAGCCTCATTTTTATTTTGCCTATCTACGCTGTACCTACCACCTTAAAGTTTTTATTTATTAACTTTTGCTATAAAATATTTGTGATATGATGTAATGTTGTAAATACTATGTAGGTACTGTGCTGTCGGACACAATCATGAAGACATGAACTATTATTTGGGCAGCAGTAGTCAGATAGGTAGGTACCTACAACGGACTTGGAATTTGAAATAGAGACGCTCAAGTACGTACCTACTATTAAATGTATACTCACTCCCTTTGACTTTAGCCGAAGAGCCACAACATAGAAACATTCTTTGTTGATATTTTTTTAGGAAGCGTTAAATATTTCTTTCTCTTCATTTATTTATATAAACAACACAAATGCTACCTATAAATAGAATCGACAAAGTGTCGCAAAATTTTAAATTCATGTTGTCTGTTTGGATTTTCATATTTTGTTCTATCTCATGCACTTGATAAATCTTGGCGAAGTAATCCATAATCATTGATTGAGAGGAACTAGGCCAACCAGAGGAACTTAAATGGCCGTCTACTTAAATTGAATGTCCACTAAAAGTACGAACAAAAATAGCTAGAAATTTATTTTCACAATATAGAGGACCATCTGATATAATCGTATTGGATAGTTCCCTACCAATCAACCAACAATTCCAACTGTCTTTAGATACCTTTAAATTCAATTTTTAACTTTCACAAAGTCATAGCACAACACTACTACATACCAAAGTAAGTTTTTCCGTCGTCATTTGGCTTTTAGCTTTGACCAAGTTATTGAAAAATCAAGTAGATATCTCTCTACCTACATAGGTATCTAATTGGAAATTAACGAACTCACTTCATTTCGACATTTATAAATAATTCACTAATCACTTGCACCCAAATTGAACCGAATATGTCGCCATTAGGCAAATTATCAATCCCACGCCAAATTCGCACTAACTGAATTAGTGGTAGGCAAATACCTACCCCCTTATAAAAAACCTCCGCTAATTAACCGAATTTTTTTGAAGCAAAAAAAAAACTTGTTTGATTAAAGAGGGCGTGTCAATTTATTCTTATTCAAAAAATGAAAATAACAACTAACGAAAAATCTCAAACTCAAAGAAAGCCACTCCACTCAAAAAAATTTGTAATTCCACTCCACTTCCATTCGAGAAAAGAGACAACACATGCCACACACCTTATATACTTTACGCTTCAATATGCATTCGAGTGGGCGTTTTCCAACAGCACCTCTCTTTCTAACATGAACGAAGTGAATTGCTGAATTCACTTCCATCACATTCACTCATTGTGAACGTCCAATTACACCTCGTTGTTCATTTCACTATAAAAAAACAGATGCGTTACGGTTACCTAAGCACAGTCACACTTTACACAAACAAATTCAAATTGAATTCTAATTCCAGAAAGAGACAACACGATTAGGGTGTAAAACTGTCAGCCTTCCGGAATGTTGGACTTCTTTGCTCTCGGTGTGCCATGTGTGTTGCTGTTGCCCACCCCACCAATTTGACATTTCTAATGAGTGAGTCTGCCCGCTGTCATCCGCCACCATCGTTCTGTTTAATTATTCATGTGCCGGGGTTTCTCTCTTTCGATGAAAGGGTGGCCAAAGTTGCGTTGTTCAGCCAACGCAGATGGGAAATAATTTCTTTTGCGCGTTCCCCCTTCTTTAGAACCAAACCTAATACCTACGACAACGGGATGAATGAGTAGGTATGTTTTTTGGTTCGAAATTCTTTCGGAAGTTCGCAGTTTTAATTATGACCCAAGAGTGTAGAATGAATGTGCGAATGAATTATTCATTTCGATGATAAGGATCGTGAAGTATTTAACTTTATTTTGTTGTGTTGTGTTTTTTTTTTCTGTTCTGGGGTTACAGTGAAAGGGGCCCGAAAATCATGTTTTTGAGGCGTAGTCCATTTGTAAGTCCACCGACGACAACGACGCTGCTGACCTCACTTGACCTGCGGCATAATTAGGTTTTTCTTTTTGCCCGTTCGAGCGTCGTCGTCTTTGGATTTCGTTGCGATGGTGTTGATGGTGGAGCATGTTGTCCAGAGGCACACACATGGAAGCGGTTTACACACGCAGTAAATCTTCATAAATGTTTACGGCTTAGCTGTCCAGTGGTTCGGATTTCCACCATTTTTTTTTCAGTTAACCAGCTATCGGTAGCCGTGGCGCGGCTCATGCGAATTAATTGTTTTTGTTAAATGGCAACTGGAAGTCTTCAGAGGGATCATAAATGAAATTTAACGCTTAATGAATATTAATTTAATTAGGTTTTTGTTAAATGGTCTTTTTGGGGTAATGGAGGGCAAAGGGCTTGAAAGTCGAGTTGTTTATTGTTTATATCAGCGCAATAAATTTCTATTAAGATTGTTAAAAGTTTAAGTACCTAAATACGTACCTATTTAGAGTTAAGGGCCTCTTTACGGAAAGGAAATTCGTGTTGATGATAAAGTTTGAACAAGGATTAAGTCTAACAATGCTTTCGGGGCCATTTTCTTTCTGACAAATATTTACCTCAAGTAGGAGCTGTCATGCATAAGTACAAACATATTGCGTAGCTAATTTTAACGTATGTGCCATGAGGATTTCCTTGGATTTGGGGATACCTACGTTAGATGAATTAAATAATGCTTAGTATGCAAATGATTTCCTATCGGGCTACGAATCTGAAAAGAGTAGGTAGGTAGGTATATAGGTAAATTCGAAAGAATAAAATTTAAATCATCTTGCTACCAAAGGAAGTATCCTTACCTTCCTTAAAAGTTAAGACGATTGTTTCAAAAGGAGAGGCTTAAACCATTGCCAGACCTATGTTTTGGAATTGGAGTAGATGCAATGTTGTTTACCTAAATGAACTTAAGTAAATCTGGGTATATACATATGAGACACACCTTTTTTCCTGTATCCGTATCTGTATCTTGTGATACTGTATCAGCTTGCTATTTGGACTGCAACAAATTGAGCTTTTCGTAAAAAGTAAAATATCATTTTAGCATGCATACAAGCTTTGAAATATATTTAAAATCTTAATGCTACCCTGCAAGTGTAAAAGTAGGAAAGTTATTTCTTTGGCCATAATCCGCCGGCAATTTTATCATACCGTTTTTGGAGTGGCATGAAGTAGTATTTCAATTTTCTGTTGAGTTGATAAAAACTACTCTAAAAAGTACACTCAAAGTTGTGTTAGGTACTTGAGCTCGCTCACAGCAGCGGGCGAGGCTGTTTCATAACCTAGGGTTCTTTTTTTTAGGAACCTGAAACAATTAAGGTCGAGGAAGTCGATATTAAGTCAATAAGGTTAGTCTCAGTCATCGGGAGAAGTACCAACCAGTGTTGTCTTCACTTTTCCAATGAGGAGTTTTAGCGTTTGCCTCTTTCGCTTTTTCCGAAACTCAAATTCCCGTGATAGTGTTTAATACCTATAAAATTATTTGCTAAACAGTATTATATTGCTACATATTTTAATAACATCAATTAAAGCTCTTTGTTTACTTTTATTAAGAATAGCCACTTGCTTAGCTGCATTTATTTCCTTCTCTCTATGTCGTTCACCCAAACACATTCATATCTGCTTTTTTTTTATAAAAGTTGGTTTTGTTCAATATGGATCCATGCACCGAATGCCTTTCTGATCTCTCTTCCCTTCGTGACATGCTTCAGATGTGAACGAAAAATGCATTATGGATGGTTAAACAGAAGAACTTTAATTCTGCCGTGGCGATATTACAAGATGAGATTAACGCTGCCTCCAACTGGTGTTTTGATAACGGCCCTATTATAAATGCGTCTATAACAAAAGTAATTCACATACGCGCTCTATCCAAACGATCCGAACTGTGCAAATCTATCACCGAAATTACTGCTCTATACTATCGGCTAATAACGTGCAAATTGATGTAGTTAAAAACATAAAATGTCTTGGAGCAATCATCGACGAGCATTTACCGTGGCGTGAGCATGTCTTCAATTAAATATTTCATGTATATGTATAATATAGTTTGCCGAAGAAAAATGGCCAAATTATGCCGCAATATTTCCCAGCGTTGTTCAAGCGTATACACAACCATATTCGTTCAGCGGAAGGATAAAACTAATTATCTGTCAAATCAGACATGAGCTAAGTGTTACCATTCGCGAAATAAGCACTAGTTGAAAAAAAAAACGTTAGATGGCGGACCCTTTATGATTGCAATGATTCAAATAACGACGTGCAAAACCGGGTGTATAACTCTCTAGCTGAGTCGAGCATAATATTGGGAAACGCAGCGAAATCTTTGCTGGATGAAATATCTATAATTTACACCATAATCTAGTAAAATTTTGTAGACCTAGTAACTCACCTTTTAGAGTTTTAAATGTAAATACAATCTTCAAGATGACAACATGCAGGCTACATTATATGTATGACCAGCGTTTTCTGCAACCTATACGCCACACGCTAAATACAGTGTAACGAGCCCAAAAGAAGTTAGATGTCCCGGAAACGTTCAACACATAAAGAAAACGAGAATTGCTATGTACAATCCCAAAGTTTCTCAACATGCTTCCAACGATTTATAAAAAATCATTCCAAACTTCAAGAAAAGAAAAAGTGAGACAAAAAAAAATTTTGTAAAATAAAAGTCATAAATTTTAAACTTCTTGAAATTGCTAAACGACCTGCTGATAAGCACTTTGCTTTTCGGATAAAATTGTAAACTTTTTACTTAAAGCCCTTGATGAAGAAATAATAAAATACATAAAAAAAAAATTTTGGAAATTCTAAAAGAAATTAATTTTGAAATCTGTCAAAAAAAAAAAAAAATAAAAAAAATGAATAAATAAGTTAATCGAGTCAACATAAACAAATGAACATAAACGACATTTTTTGTTCGAAGTCGAGTAGTTTAGGAGATTAGAGAACGGATAGATTTTTAGACTGAGTAAAATATATCGGCTCACTTTTAAATTTCGAAATAAAATTTATTATTTCTACTAATATTGCCGTATAATATTTCCCTTAGAGTAACAATAAGCCGGTAAAGTCTTTCTTTTATTTAAAGCACATCGAAGGAATGGATAACAGTATGTAGCAGCGTTATTAGGATTGCAGAAGATGGAAGTCTGCCGTGGCTCAAGCGATTCCACTCAATTAGTTTTTCATAAAAGCGCTTGCTATCGTACACTTACTTTCTTTCCAGTTTGGATTTGGCGTTAAGCTTTAGTTACTCGAAACTGTTTTTTAAAACTTAAATTGTGATATCCATTTTCTCACTTATTAGGTGAAAATTTAAGGACATATGTAGAAATGGTAATCTGTTTTAAATGAGATAATGTTAAATTGTTTGCTTTAAAATTTGTTAAAATTTGGACAGGATCCAAGCTTTCTTAATTAGGCAATAATGTTGAGAGAGATTTCACTTTATCTATTTCAAGTATATGTCGTGATACAGCTAATCAGCTGGTTGTCAAGCAATGACCGAATTAACTCAGCCAAAATAAACCAAAGATTATATCACCGCAGTTTGACAACAGAAGGTACCAACATTGGGTATCTATCTACTTATTCCATTTTTGTATGCACAGAAAAATGTTATCTATCATGTAGCATGAAATAAAATCAAATGCTTTCAGAATGATCTTCTTGTTTGAAGGGCATTATTCTCAAAATGTAAGGTATAAACCATAAATAATAAATTTAAGGTAGCGATCCTTGCCAGTGACACATAAATATTTTTGATTTACCCTGCACTTCACCTGCACAACAGACAAGAATGGGGTATAGTAATTTTATTAGTATTTATCATTTGATTCTAAGCACAGTAAACTGACAAAATGTTCTCCATTGCTTTTATTCGAAAAGAATTATAGAGATCATAATCCTCCCACTTTACTGCATCCCTGCTTGTCCGCAGGTCGGCCTCTTTGTTTCGTATCACTCGGTCACAGAGGTCAAACAGCCGGTGCTGTTCCATTTGTCATTTTCGCGCGTGTTTTGTCTTTTAGACGGGGTTTGTAAGGTCCCGCATTTGAACATGGCGATTAAGCTTTACGTTAATTCTGTTGTCATGCGAAGAATCTTCAACTCAGCTGCCTTTTAACTTTTTGGACATTGTCCAACATTGCAAGCTGTATCTGTGACAAATGTTCAATGGTCACCAAATACTATCGTCGTTTGGCACAACCAGTCGTCTAAGAGTCGCTCAATGTCTTTAATAAAATGCTACATATGCTTGATATAACAACTTCTATCACAGTTCCGTTTATCTCTTATTCACTGATTAGGCTTGGGATGGCTCTTCATTAGTTTGGACATAATAATCATGAGCCACTTGGACCCGATGTCTTCTATGCCTCTCAACCACTTTGCCTACAACGAAATCCTTTTAAAATAATAATTAATTAAGGTACACTTTTAATTCGTATTTTTGTTTTCAAAATTAAGCTGACATTCGCCAAAATATTCCTAAGACGCGTTTTCCTTACTTCAATCAAAAACATATCATTTAATATCCTGTGAATTTAGAGAGGCTGAAGCCATGACAAACGTGCAAAGTTTCAAATCAGTACCCAAAATTACATCAAAATGCCCCATATATAAGGAAGGGCTTGAAACCCCTTATTGTTAAAAAGAATATATCATGTTTCATTATTTGTGCGATATTCAAAGTTTCGAGTAAAGCCAACCCAAATAAGAATTTTTTCATTTTTAAATATGAATATGGAGTCGCTTCCCTAAATTGGTGACGAAATTCAAATAAACTTAAACACAAATCTAGCAATTTTCACTTCCTCATTACAATACCAAATTTTGGCTCTACGAAGGAATTAACTCCAAATGAAATATTTCCTAATGAAGAACTTCCAACAACAAATTCAATAACTCCAAACTTTTTTAGTGAAAAAAGTCTGAGCGCAAAATGAAATGTGTCCCAATATAAAGTGTAAGTTAGTCAAAACATTTAGGAGTTAATTTTTTATAAATTGATTTTTAAAATGAAAATATGTAAGATAAGATCAAAGTGGTGGAAAACAACATTTGTTAATGATGTGCAGAAGGGTGGCTTAAGGGCATCTGGTACATTTATCTTGATCCGACGTTTGATTGATGTTTGCAGGGCAACAAAGGAATATCGGGTCAAGTAACCCAGCAATCTATGCATATGTATGCATCAACGATATCGCCAGCTTTGCAGTTAGAGCCTGTGCTTGGTATATCGTCCTTATAGCTGTCGGCGCCACCCGTCTGCGTCGTGGGTGACTAGTTAGGTAACCTTTCAAAATATTCAACCTAAATAAGCATAAGTTGGATAAAACAACTACTGAACAAGTGTCATCCGCCAAGAAGTTTCCAAAGCCATCAAGATTAAATAAGTCCAAATGAGGACTTACAACTCACAACACTTAATGGTGTTACAAATCCAAAATTTGATGTAAAAAAACACTTAGGAGCTCTTTCACTTGTAACAACTCCTCAACCAGCGACCTCTCGCTTAGTTCAAATCCCGACCTGTACCACCTGAAAGTTTTTATTCGCTGCCCCACCTCTTGCGAACGTCTGACAAACATCCAAGAGTAAGAAATGTCATATGAAGCTTCACAAAAATAAATTGCCGTTCGGAATCGGTATTAAATTGTAGGTCTCTCCATTCGTGTCAAAAATATAATTTTGCACACACAATGGTTGGAGAAGCTAGGCTTTAGGTCCTGTATAAGCCGTTTACGCCTAATATGTATGTACGTATGCCAATTAGACTATCACGTTCTTGATACCATAGGGCTGAGCACTTCACCAGATTTTTTTTACTATCACGACTGAATTTCTTGCAGATCTATTTCTTTGAAGAAAGGAGAAACTATCCGCTGTGAGTGCTTAAGCAACTAAGGGAACATTGAAACCGTCGAAGAAACAGAAAGCAAAGGCCTTAGGGATGACAATGTATTTCATTTAATCAACAAAATTTAGTTGTTTAGTGGTTACTCTTTTGTAACCGAGACATAACGTCGTGCGTAGGTAATATTATCTTCTTAGATAGAAAAGCGGCATTGTCGTCCAGTACAATAGACTCTATAACAGTGAAATGCTGCAATCTCCGAACGAGTTTCCTTAAATTACAGGCAACTTCTTCGAGCCAACAGGACAATTTTCTGGGGCTTGGAAAGTCCAAAAGATTAATGAAACCTTCTAGCCTATTATAAGGAAATATTAGAAAGCTAGTTAGGTCTGAGAAACGGAAGAGTCCGAATCGTCTTCTTTGTAACAGTCTGGCACTATGTTGGTTGCAAAGACATATTATCCGCAAAGAAATACGTTTATTAGCTGAGTTGAAAAACACTGCGTAATAATGTTCTTAGGTTGAATTTCCTTTTGAAACAAAAGATTTGGTCGAAGCGTCAACTAGATGGGCAAGGGAGTTAGAAAAAGCTAGGGTAAAGTACCGCGAAATAGCCATTCGATGTAAGATGCAACGCATCACTTTTGCGACAACTGACTTACTTAACGGGCTACCGATCCGTAGAGGTTCTCTGTCTGATACACAGGTTTCCATACCCTACCCTGCTTCTAGTTATACTAAGTACTCTGGCGTCTGCGATGGCTCAGTCTTTGAAACGAAGGTTCTGTTTTCCTTGTCTCAAACCTGTGGGCTGGAATACTTATCTTCTTGGCTGGAACACTTTTATCCATTCGCATACCTACTACTGCCTAATTTATACATAAGCTTTACTTATTTACATTTTATCTGCCATTAATTTCTTCATCTCGGATATATCTGTTGATTATGTTGACGCGAAGCGAAACCCCTAAAAAATATATACAAACATCTTGTCATATTCCTCTAACAGTAAAGCCACCTCTTCCCAAGTTAAACAAAATATAGGTGTCTCCCGAATTTAATTTTATAAAAATATAGGTATAATTGAAGTCGTATTTTTTCCAATGATTCCCCTAACAAATGTCCAATCTGCTTGGACTAAACACACCTCTCTGGCAACCACATTTATTCCATCTTTTGATGGCACACCTTCTCCATTACCAGCATGTAAAGTTCTCATGCAATTGCCAAGAGTGATCAAGTGAAAGCTCTACATTAACCGCATGTCACCGAAGATGCTACCAACCACATCTTGAGCAATTATATCCAGTCCAAGATGGTTGACTGTCCCTTAAGCAAGCAAGCCCACTGCAATGGCCAATTATAACCAGATCCCTATCACCATCACCAGCATCGAAACCAGTATCACACTTCGCATATCGTCAACCATACGACGACGACGCGACAACAACGACGTTGTCGGTATTGAATGCCATTCGCGGTGCGATATTGACTGACAGGAGCACAAATACTCGGACATCCTCGAACTCTCTGTCTTTTAGCATACCAACTCCATCGGTCAGCAGCAGCAACGTGCTGCTGCACTGCTGTCCCGCTGAGTTTCGATTACTCTCGAGTTGATGGCTTCGAACTATCGCGTCGACGGCCATTTACGCTTGATGCAAAGTGACAGCAGCCCGCCACTCAGCCGGTGGGTTGGGGGTGGGGGACAGCATAGGGGCATTCCATGCTGTTGCGCGCACGACCAAAGCTAACGCATCGCAGCAGAAGCAGCAATCACTGATTGCAATCGACAGTGGACAAGAAGGCGACACTCGTTCGGGGGAGGGCCAGCACACAGACACAGCGCGCTCCATATATGGTTGCACAGCGGAAAGGCATCCGCAGCAGGGATGGTGTTCCACAATTGCACTTATTCGAACGAATTCCGATTGCCGTTTAGCAGATACTTAAACCGTCCAAATGAGGAGGAGGTGAATTCGGTTCTATTTGGGCGACAACGATGCACTTACACGGTACGTGACCATTTCCCATTTTTTTTGTTGTTTTTGCGACGTCTCCTCCTGCTGTGTGCTGCACCTCTTCTCTTCTCGTCCAGTCAAGTCTTCAGTTAAACATCACGAAAACCACATAAAACAGTGCCGAACATTTTGTCCACTTCTTAGAGGTGTCGTGTCCCAAGTGTCTTTCTCTCTCTCTTTGGTGATGGTGGTAGTTCTGGTGGTGGTGTGGCTGCTCGTTGGTTTGGCTTGGCTTTCGGCCTAATCTATAGATAGGTTAAGTCACCTTAAGTAGGCATTTGTTGTTGACAACTAAAGCAAAGGCGACGCGACACTGTTTGCGACCGCCATTTGCACTTAGGTTGTATCTGCTGCTTTTGGGTTTCTTCGTTTTGTTTTGTTTTTTTTTCCTTTAACTCTGCTCCGAAGAAGACCGGCAATGTGGATGAATTGCTTCCAAAGGATAGACATGGTGATTGGTTTTCTATGCAGTATAGTAGTGATGGGATAGTCGGGGCTGTTTCGGGCGATATACACATATTTTCGGTGGAAGTGCTGACATGACAAATTAATTCAATTCCGATTCCGATCCGAGAGTTGTGATAAGAAGTCACGTCAGGAGGAGTAGGTAATTTCTGTGTGTATGCAGACTATACACAATGAGCAGTGGAAAAGAGGTGAGCTATAATAGTCACTCCACGGTTACATGAGCCGAAAATTCTTATGTTTGGCGGAATTTCAATTCAATGCCTTTGATGTTGATATAGGTATGCTGCTTGGTAGTTTGGGTGCTAATTTACCAAGAACAGGAACACGTAGGAGTGCATAAATATTGGGTCGAGTGACACAGGCTGAAGGATATTTTTATTCACATAAAGTGTTGTCGTCAATAGAAGGGTGAAATAAAGCACTGGGACTTGCTATGTATGTAGGGAAGCAACCAACAAACTCGGATAATCATACAGCTGACGACGGCGTTTAGTTTGAGCTTAGGTGTTTTGTCTGTAATGGCGGGTGAGTCCCTGTCGCAGAAAATAAGCATGCCAGAGACAAACAAGCAGGCATGGATAAGTTCGGATAACTATATAGCTGGCTGCAAAGAGGTACTGCGACTTATTTGGTTAAGATATGATTTATCCGTGGGTCATGTAAAGGCGGGTGAGCAACTCTTGCAAAAAATAAGCATGCATGAAACCGATCAGCAGGTTTGGATAAGTTCGGATAACTCGTTATCCATTTATCATATGTCCATGGGTGAAAATAAAGGTTACTTTTGCAAGGAATAAGCATGTCGGAGACCGTCTATCTGGCTTCCATAAGCTCGGATAACTACACAGCTGAATATCAAGGGGAACTGCAACTTATCTGGGGCCTAGCTCTTTTGTCCGTAAGGACGTATGAGCCCTTAATAAGCATGTTTCCCTTAATATGCAACTTGCATGGATGCATTTCGGATAACTTTACATATGGCTACCAAAGGGCGGTGCAACTTCCCTGGACTTAAGTGTTCAAAGGTAGGTTAATCCCTCAAAGCTACACCAACTTTCTAAAAGGCCACTTAATTATTTTTCGGGAGCAAGAAACAGCAATAAGTCGAATTAAAAAAGAAAAAAATTATGCGGAAAAGCTTTGATAGTTATCCTTTTTAGCGCGAAAAACTGTTGATTGTTGAAGGACTTTGTGTTTTGCTTACAGACCAACCACGTGGAATGGCATGTTGGTAAGCAAAGACGTAGCCTTATACTTATTTTCCTTATGTTTAACACTTACAATAGCAAAGTAAAGCATAATAGTGAACCCATCATCATCAGTGGCATCTTCCACCTTAAGAAAGTCGAGAAGTCTTCGCGGATGTGCCACCAAAGCCATTTTTTAAGTTCTTTTTTTTCACAAAAGGAACCCTAAAACACTAAAAGCAGTACTCATCTAACCTCTAATTCGCGGCTTAAATAAAGCAAATCAATTGACTTTAACCAATATGGCGGAATGTATACATCCGCCACTCCCTACTCCATATAAAGGCAGTGGCAAGCATTGCCTTTTATTGGCACCACTTCAACAACTTCAAACATTGCATTCCCGCCATCCGCAGATAGGTAAACACAAAGCACTCACTCGCATTCAATTGCTGCAATCTGCGCGCACCGAGTGACAATCCAAAGGAGGCAAAGACCGGCACCCGTGGCTGCCATTTTGATTGAATCTATACCAGCAGTGGCTGAGCTGTGCGCTGCTATGCTATTATTGCTTCCATTGCACACCGGGGAGCCAGCAGCGGCAGCTACAACGGTTGAATGGGCAATTTGACATTGCGCGTTGGTTGTCCATCTATGGGCTTGTGGAAGATGATGGGCCGCTGAAATGCAATTCAAACAGCAGCGACCAGCTATGTAGAATGCAATCAACCGCCATTGAAGCAAACTAAGTATTATAAGGCAATTTGCCGGGGGATATACTGTATTATAGGTAGCCAGTTGCGCTGTTCACTTTAATTACTCTTGAAAGTCGCGCACTGCACTGCATGTAGCAAAGGCGAACTAATGAAATATGTTTTTTTTTTCTTAGGGCGGGGAATAGCTTAACATGGGCATCAGTTGTGAATGTTGCACTTTGATGACAGCTCAGGAATTTATTGACAATTATCGATCGATAGTGCGTAATTATGAAGAAATTTGCAATTTTTACAAGCAGACTGGGTAATTTTCTTGAGCTACTGATCGGAGGTAGCAATTAAGGAAATCACATTTACATTAAATCATTTTATGATTGGAATAAAAGTCATATATTGTCGCGAAGAAATGATTTTTAATATTAAAATAAAATTGTTCTTTATATAGAAAGCAAGCAAGTACTATATATTTGTAATTTATTTTGCATGGAATCTTTTAGAGAAATGAAATCATGGTAACCCTCCACCCGAGAAAACAACTTCGGTTAGAATTGCAACATCAAGGCCACAGATACAGGTAATGAAAAATCTGCGTCCCTATTTGTGAGTAAGACGTACGTGAGTGTAGCTCTCAAGTCCCTCTCGCTGAAAGCAGCTCCCGTAGGGTTAACTCTCTTTTAAAATTTCGCCACTTCGCCAATTGCCGCTGTATTGGAAATTATAGACCAGAAAATCTTGTGCGCCGAATACAAAGGATAAAACCCTTTGAATTAGCACTATAAGTTATAACCGCATGCTGTTGTCGTAAATAGTTGCCCTTGATGAGATTTTTCCTGTCAAACGTGTTTAAATATTTTAAAATAAAACTCCTTGATAGGCATTATCCGATGGTTGTACATAGTACAAACAAAATTTTACACTAACATGAGCACGCGCCAGGTCATCAAAAAATAAAGTGCAAGACTGCGTCACACGAAACTTTCTTGGTACATGAAATGCGTTTTGGAATTGCTTCAAAAAGATAACATACTAAATTTATTTAATTCACTTTTGTGGTATTGAAAAATTAGATTTTCTCTAAAACGGTACCTACGAGTTGATGTAAATTCGCACAAAAAAATAACCAAAATCGTTAGAGCTGTTTTTGAGAAAACGAATTTAATTTCAATTTAAGAAAATCGTTATATGAAAAAAATTTATTTTAAAAATCCAAGTTTGCAAATTTGTTCGACTTTATAGTATAAAAAAAAAAGTTAATTTATTTGGAGTTTCCTTTATTAGTTTTCGAGATATTGGCGGTTTTATAAATAACAGATTTTTTTTCCACAAACTGAGTTTGCAGTATTTTTTTGGCCCCATCTCAAGTGACCTTAGTAAAACCAAAATGTGCGGCAGGAACCGTTATTTAAAACGATAAAGCAAAAAATTTAAAGATGCCCTGAGATGTAACCCCAAGGACCTTTTATACGAACTTTGACGCAAATCCGTCAAACTGTTTTGTCATACAAAGCCCAAATTTCCGCACGATAGCAATAACTTTCTCTTTAGTAGTATACTAATTTATACGAGAAAGTTAATAAAAAAATACAAAATAAGTGAAGACACGTCGAATTTTGTTCAATGCCCCCGAGTAAGCCCCCGAGAGTGAATTAGGCGAAAATTGGAATAATGCGGGAGGGTCATTGCTGGTTAAATAAAAGAAATCAAAAAGCCGCTTAATGATCTGAACCTATGCTTTGCAAAAATCAACAACTCCATTTATTACCTACCACTCTTAGGAACAACTTAGAAAACTTATAAAGAAGAAGTGGAGCAACTAAATGAAGAGATATTTAAAACCTGCTACAAACTGCTACAAAAAATATGCCACTCCATCCAGTGCAAATCACCACCTCTCAAAATCATTGTGAGGTTTAATTTATAATGTAAAATAAAACACATAAATTTGAAAGTGAACATAAAATTTTTATTATCGGTTAAGAGAACAATTCGTGGCATTTAGTTTTTAAAAATGATATCATGTAAATCTTGGCCACAACTACGTCTGAGGTGGTCCATTCGGAGGAAGGTCAAATTTTGGGTGACTCGTTCGAGCATAGCGAGTGGTATCTCTCGAATAACACGAGAAATGATGGCTTCCAAAGCGTCAATCTTAGCTGGCTTATTCCTGAACTTACATATCCCCAGAGAAAACAGTCCAAAGGTGTGATCCGACTATCTAGGCGGCCGCAGCAAAACGTGAAATTTATGTGCTCACCAAACAAATCCATTGTTTCACGCGCTGTATGGCTCGTAGCGCCGCCGTCTTGTTGAAACCAGAGCTTACTGAGACCCTGGGCACATAGTCCGTTAACATGGCGCGATAAGTTTTCGCATTCGTAGATGGTGAGTGCACAGAGGAGAGTTTTTCGCTCAGACGTTCTCTGTAGACTCTGGCTACTCCAATCATGCTAAAGCTTCCAATATGATTTTTTGTTCGGTTTGCAGCTTCTTTTGTGATCAGAGTCGAAATGTTAGAGATGTTAGATGCGTGGCTTCCATCGATTGCACGTGGTCGATTTGGTTGGCGGTGCGACGATCTGGAGAGCGCCAAGTTGCTCTGTCAATTTTTGCGTTAGTATATAGAGTACGATGTTGACGTCGAACTCCGGAAAGGCTCCCTAGGCACCATCCCTTTCCAGGTAGGGTCTTCAGCTTTATCGGTAGGAGCGTGAGCTGATGATGAAATTAGGTTGATATAGTAAAACGTGTCTTAGATGCGGATTACAGCTTATCGGTCTAAAGTTATTGACTTCCTTACATGTGCAGTGCAGTATTCTGGCAGCTGAAATAAATGTGGTATTTTTTTTCTTTTTGAACCTTTCCGACGTATCTCCTGGGCCGCTGTAATATCTGCCATTTACCGCTCGAGGTACCGCTCGGGGTACCGCTCGGATGTACGGCACAACCCCCAAACTGGAGCGCCAGATCCAAAAAATCTTTGTATTTATAAGTCGCCAGTAATCCTCTACGGAAATGCTAGCGGTCCGGAATTGGTTTTTTTTTAATATATCATATGGCAACAATTTCAACCTAGATGTCAAAATTGCTTCATTTGGGTGTTAAAGGGTGCAATTAATTTTTTAGGAAGAAATAGCGAAACACATGATGTTTGCAACTTTTAGGGACCATTAATAAAATTTTGTTATAAAAAATAATAGCGAAACGAGGTTATTTATAGCTACTCTGTTTCTTACGATAACCCCATATAAATATGGTTTTTTCAAGAGCTGTCAGCGGATATTGTTCTGTTCAATATCGAAGAAACGCGGCAATATGCCAGATGTCAAGCAGCAACACAATTAACTTGAATATTATTTCTATAATTTATGATTTAAAATGGTGGCAGTCACAAACCTAGACTGACAAGTAAAAAAAAAAAAATATAACATATAATTAACTGGAACAGTTCAAATATTTTTTCAAATCATATTGTGGAACGCCTTCAACTAAGAAATTGAACTAGATCTAGATGATTAGAAACCAGGGCACGTTTTTTCTGATCAAACCAAAATGTCGTGAAAGAACGGATTTTGAACTTTAGTAATAATACATGGAATAACAAACTTAAAAAATTTGTTAACCCAGTATATAAAGAAGGCAACACCGTAAAGCTCCGAAATAGCAAATGCCCTAGTTACTAACCCTCATTTATGTTGCAATATTTCAAATGGCGAAGGGTCGGGTCTGAAAAGTTGTTATCATAATGTCATAACTAGGTAGATATCATTTTTCATTTAACGATGTGGAATCCAGCTTAGTCTTCTCTGACGAGGCCAAATACCTAGGTCTCATCCTGGATAGGAAGCTCAACTGGAAATCTAATATAAAAGAATGAGTCTGGAAATCCTCGGTGGCCCTCTTTTCTTGCAAAAAAGCTATTGGTAACAAGTGGGGACTACAACCCCGAATAACTCACTGGCTATATATATCGGTTGTAAGACCGATACTAACGTATGGAACAATTGTCTGGTGGACTGCCTTAGAGAAAGCGATAAATCGCGATAAACTAGGCAGAGTCCAGAGATCAGCATGTTTATGCATAGGCGGAGCGCTTCGCACCACTCCCTCAGCTGCACTCGACATTCTGTTCCATTTGATACCCCTTGACATCTTTAACAGACAGACGGCTGCTACCACGGCCACTCGCCTCAAAGCAACTTCTCAATGGGCCGATAGTGAAATCGGCCACTCTGCAATTCTGAACATACTCAGAATCCCTTCTAGGAATATAGACTACACCACACCCCAACTGCTGTTCGACAAAAACTTCCAGATCACAATCCCCCCTAGATCCTTTTGGGAGGATGCCTTGCCGGAGGAAGAATCAATCCATTTTTACACGGACGGTTCAAAAACAAATGATGGAGTGGGTGGAGGTGTCTTCTCAGACAGACTCAATCTCAGTCTCTCCTTCCGTCTTCCTAATCATTGTAGTGTTTTCCAGGCGGAAGTTATGGCGATAAAGGAAGTCTTGTCCTCTAAGAAAGAATATGGTATCCGTAAAGGATATTCGAATCTTTTCGGACCGTCAGGCCGCCATCAAGTGTCTGGACTCTGTCTCTATTAACTCTTTAGTAGCCCTAGATTGCCGATCATCTCTAGAGGAGATGGCTGAGCAGTTCAACATTCACCTTTGCTGGGTGCCGGGGCATAGGAACATTCCGGGGAACTGCAAGGCCGACGGAACTACCCTCTCAATCTTGCCTGAAAAGGGCTCCTTAGGCATACCAGTTTCCACGTGCAAGCTCTTGTTTAAACTGGATGCATTAGAAAAAACTAACCACAGATGGACAAATGGTACTACTTGTCTGACAACGAAGCAGATTTGGCCTAGGCTGGATCTAAGACGCTCAAGGAGCTTGATTACCCTTAATCGGTCGCACATTGGTGCTACAATTGGTGTCATAACTGGACACTGTTTGTTAGGCAGGCATGCAACAAGGCTTGGTGCCTATTCCAACGACTTCTGTAGGAGCTGTTTGGATGAGGAGGAGGAGGAGACTACTCTACACCTTCTCTGCGCATGCCCTGCTCTTTCTCGAAAGCGAAACCTCCATATGGCCCCCATTCTTCTATAATGATCTTAATGATCTAAACTCAACCGACCCAAAATGTCTCTCACGCTTTATTAGCACCTCAAAATGATTCAACGTGTAGGCAGGAACTTCAGATCCACGTGGTATCACAATGGACCTTATATTGGTCTAAGTGAGTCGGACTTCTATCCGACTGCCACTTCAACCTAAACTAACCTAACCTAACCTATGTGGAATCCGTAATACTCAACCTTGAGCAACAGAATCGCTTGAATTTGACGTGATTAGAAATATTTTTCTTAAAAAGTGGTTTAAAATTCCTATACAACAGCTCTTCAATGGTTTCGTTAAAAGCTGATATTTTTCCAATAAATGGAAATCGGCAAAAGTTATTCCAATACTAAACTCAGGAAATAAATACTGAGCGATCACAGAAAAGGCTGTTTTATGTTCAACAGCGTAGCAACGATGACCCCTAAGAACCTCAACCAACGTTCCTTTATAGGTACAAGAGCAAAAGAGAAACAGGCCTTAAAACTCACACAAATGCAACAAAACCAGTATTTGCTTGGCTTCAGTGATGATGTTATCCGAAACCTGTGAGACCTGTAGATATTGTTTGAGGTCTAATTGGCGGACCTGTAAGTATACAGTGAAGTGGGTGGGTAATTCTGATCATAACTTTGTCAATAAAAGAAAAGAAGAAAATACGGTCAACTAAAAATAATTCCTCAGTAAAACTGATGTGGCTACAGTTAGACCACTAAGCGAGGGATCGCTGATTCAAATCCGACCCGTACGACCTTAAAGTTTTTATTTGCACCCCATCTCTTGCGAACGTGTCTGACAAACATCCAAGAGTTAGAAATGTCATGAGAAGCTTCTCAAAAATAAAATTGCCGTTCAGAAGCAGCATTAAGCTGTATGTCCCTCCATTCGTGTCAAAAATAAATCTTCGCCAACACAGTGGTTGAAGGAGCTAAGCCTAAGGTCCTGTATGGCCCGTTTACGCCTAACATTTTTTTAAACTGACAAAAATGGGTTTTAATTCAACCAATTTTTTGTCAGTCCAACAAAAGTTACAAAAATAATTATGTTGATCTAACAAAAGAACGAAATTTTAAATTAAAAAAAATATTGTTGATTTTACAAAAATAGTTCTACACTCCTAGCAAAGTATTTTGTTGAATCCACAAACTCTTTTGCGAATATAACAACTTTTTGGCCATATCAACTAAATTTTTTTTTGTTGCAATATATAATTGCGATTTTATTTTCAGCGTATGTAACGTATTTTCCCAGATAGGATACGTGTTTTAAAAAAAAAAACTAATATTTAGTTAGCTTCTGAGTCTTTCCACCCAAATTTTTAATTCATCTTGATTCAATTTGTCCCAAAAAAAAAACAAAAACCCCAAAATTGACATCTAAATCATTTCGAAATAAATCGCTTTCGCCTTAAGTGTGTCACATCATTTTCCGATTCGTCAATGTCTAATCCATTTTCCCCGTCAAAGACTTCCGACTTTACAATCCGAAAAAGAAAAAAATTTGTGACAAATATCTAAATCTTCATGCATCGGGCCAATTAATTTCCCTCCACACGACCACTTTCCAATTCCATTGATTCTTCATGGCTCATTTGACTTTATTCAAACGGCTACCTAAACTCTGCTCTATACCAGGTAGCGCGGCAGAATCATCATCAAAATTCCATAAATCTCCCACCCGCGCACAACCACCAACATACTCCGCCAGAAGCATCTCACCAATGGAATTTCAATGCGGGGCAATATTTTGACAAATCGCCGGCACTTAATCAAAACCGCATCAGTGATAGATCAATAGACCGCCCTAGGCACTAGACGAAGATGACTTTACACATTGAAAGGACACATTTTTCCCCTGCTGCCACCGCCATATCACATCACACACGTGATGACAGATTATTTGACATTAATTTAGGACTCATCATGCCGTGGGTTGACATGTTCTTTGGATTTTCGTTTTCCTCTTTCGGAAAAGATGAGAAATGATAAAGGTGCGATGATGTTGATGATGATGATGCTGCTGCTGCTGCTGCCGTGCTACCATACAAACATTGCCATCACCTCAGGTGCATAATCTTCCATTCATTCAAAACCTATATGAGTTTTGATCACACGATGTGTGTCGCGCAGAAAGGACGTGCATGGAGAGTTAATTTTTTCCGTCTTCTATTCTGTGTTGTATATAATAAGGATGTCATTATTATCGTCATCATTCTCATCGACAAGGACGATGTGTATCGCCTGAGATTACACGAATTGATAGTGACTAATTGCGGCCATTAATATGGTATTTTTTTTTTTTAGATCAAAGAGTGTTTGATGTCCTTGACAGGTTTTATAAATCAAAGGAAAATAAATAAACCCGCGATTCTGTACCCGCTGCTGGCCACTGGTGCTTGTGTAATTTACGCGTTTAGATAGGATACCGACAGACTGATGTCGATTGCTAATGAAGACGGGACTTGGTTAATCATGTTCTTCCTTTTGAGGGATCCTTCGAGATGGATCGGATTGTGTTGAAGATGAATGTGAAGGGACAGGTAGTAAGCATAAAACATCCCATTTAAATGTATTTGTAAGTCGAAGTCTATATTTTACATGCCTCACCAACGCAGCGGCAGGTGAAACCACCCATTTCCAACTTGAACAAAGAGCCATTACAACGTGTCACATTCCAATTGCTAACTTACCCAACCGTTTAAGGTTAATCGAATTCAGTTTCATAAAGCATACCAATTCGCGCTGCAAATATTATACGGAGCGGATGCATCTGGAGCACGGTCTCATGCTTCTCTTCTCAAGCTCCTTGGCCAAGCCGTCACCTTATGACTAAACCGTAAGATAATCTCTCTCTCTCTATTCGGTATAGGTATGTGTTGTGCGCTGATGATTGTCTGTTTGTTGTGGAAAGATGCTAGATCTAGAAATACCGTTATATCTCAAGTCACCCGAATCTATTGCAGATGCAAAGTTGAAGTATATTTAATTGCACTGAGCTTGCCATTAAACAAAGGAGTACCTAACTACCTACTATATAGTGTGGCCTCTCTAACAATGTTCATTGTATAATGAGCAGCGCGTTTTCTATTCGAAATCCTCATAAATATAAATGGCCGCCGCCAGTGTGCCGTTATAATTGCTATACAGTATCATGCTATTACGCTGCGCCACCGCACCGCCACAAGCTGGCTGGCATGCAAATGTGCACACATGCAAGTTGCGCTGCGCTGCATTGGGCTTGGGCTTGGGCTTAGACTTGGCGGGCCGCGTTGCAATATAGGTAGTCAAGGAAAACAATGAGAGCAAGATCCTTATCGCGGCGAGTAATTCTGTTCAGGCCATGTTTTTGAATGGTTGGCTTTTTTTATTCTCTGTTTCGTGTTTGGCGGCTACCTTACCTACTAAGTTTTGCATGCCTAAAGCAATGGATGGCTGGATTCAACAGGGTGACTGGATGGATGGGAATGGTTTTTTTGTTTTGTTTTGCCAATCAAAGTTGTTGGATTGTGTAGCGCAGTGGCTGTGCTGGCGATGATAGGTAACCAGAGCGCGAATGTAATTAACATTTACGAATTGCATTTCTGATGAGGAATATGTATACAGATGGTTTGTGTAAAGTTGTATGGATGAAAACACTTGTGACTGAGACTTTTTAGTTAAAAATTGGTCGAAATACATAGATGAATTTATTCTCGGAAGTGCAATGTTTTAATATTAGAGTTGAGGCGTTACGTTAAGCCATTTTCGTTCGCTAATACTCTAAAAATTTCAGAAAACAAAACAAATTTAGCGACCGAAAGATCACTGTCTTAAGCGAAATAAGGCATTCCACATCATTTAAAATTAATGAACATGTGCGTGGGCCTCATAAGGATTTTTTTATATAAAAAACTCCATTTTTTATCTCCAAAATTATTTTATTAGAAAAAGGATTTAATAATATATTATTAAACAAAAGAAAGATAAATAAATAGTTTGCCCATTGTGCCCCGGTGCTGGGACCCATTCTTCTGTAGACTGAGAGTAAAGATACCCACAATATAGACAGTTTTTATCCTGCTCGCTTTCGAAAGATTCTTCTTTCCTGCTCTTTATCTTTTTTATAGTGAGGGGCTTAGAATTGTTAGATTCACCTTCAACCTGCGCCTTGTAAGGAGAGCCTGCCTTACTTCGGTATATTCTCGGTGCTTAGAATGTTTTTTTTTGCTCTGGTTAACTTTTTGGGAACTGATAAAATGTGTGATGAAAACAACTTTTGAAAAGATGTTGAAGATGTTGGCGCATCGTTATCTGTCTAAGTGGGCTTTGGGGATAATATCAGTGCTTCAGTTATTCTCAGTTTAACAAGATTGTATTGTGACATTGTGGATGAATTATTAATTTTCGGAACAGGGTTGTCAGATAACATCAATGGATCGGTGGGTGTTGATAAGCCTAGTGGCAGTACTTCTGGTTGCGAATATGCGTCAACTAAAGGGCCTTCTCATTTGGCATGTCCGTGGTTTCATGTGGCAAAAATTTCCTACTTTTGTTATAACAAGTGGAAGGTTGGGGTTTTGATTTGATTTTTTTATGCAACTCTGTAAAGTAGTTCGAGGGCAGCTGCCTTACAGCTCATTTTGTTTTTGGTTTGATGTCTTCAACAGTTCGTCGCATATTGTTTACGCTCCATGCTTGCCGGTTAGGTTTTCTCACATAATTGCGAACCATCTATAACATGAAATATGAATACAAAATGATTGGGGCACAATGGGCACCCATGCACATTATGGCTCTTCCATTCTGCCCCATATCCTATTCTACTTAGATCTTATTAAAAAATCTTTTCAATTTATCTGTAAAAGAGAAATAAATGGATTTATACAAACAAAAATGTAGTTACTTACATATTAAATGGTGAAAATCCAATTTAAAATTGACCTTCGTTCCAAAACAAAAACACTTAATTTTGCTTCAAAATAACTTCAACTCAATGAAAAAGCTTTTCTTAGCCAAAACACAATACACATTCCACTTTGGTTGAAAAAAGGGTTTTCCCCTACTTGCCACCGATACATTAAAGCAGACAGCCTACTTTCAGAGTTCTCACCTTACTTAATAGAGAAATTTAGCGGGAGCTCATTTTGCCCTGGGTGCCTGTTATGCCCCGACTTCCCCTACCTACTCCCAAAATTTGAACCACCACAGTTGAGGTACAATGAGATAGTGAACCTCGGGCGACTCTTTTAAATTGCCCTCACTTTACAAATTCTAAAAGTTCGATTCGATTCGATTAAATCATGTGTATAAGTTAAAAACTATGTCTAGATTTTTTATAAAAAAAATATCTTTATTTTCTGAAGTTTAAAATTGATTTAAATGTAATCTACGGTGACAATGACGGAATATTTGTAGTTCCTAATTTCCTGTAAAATTTAGTGCAGGTGCAGGTGCATTGAAGTGGCGTCAGCAATGTTGGATGCTGGGAATGGAATGCTGCGGCTTTCTCATCTGCGATGTTTGTTTTGGTTTTCGTATCCTTTGTTTTAACTTATATAAGATTGCATTCGGAAGAAGTGAATGTAATTGGCCCCGCCATTTTTTTTGTTATGTTGCTGCATGTTGATTTGTCTGTACAGCAGTGCACTATTGTTAGTTTAATGTACCTACTTCGAATCCATTAGTATTAGAAAATTATTGCACGAATATGTTTAAAATTCAATTCCATGACACGTTGCAAAAAGTGTCAGAAAAGGTTTCTGAGAGGTAGAAAAAAGTGTCCTATACAAATTTGAATTAAAACGCTGACTAGCTGTCTGTGCCCAGCGTCGCCGGATGAATTTCATGTCTCTATCTTTAGTGGCTTGGGCTGCGCGTTGGCTGTCAGACAAATCAACTGTCAAATGCTGATGCGCCCAATGCCACCTAGATGCGAAAAATGCGAATATGTAAATGTATTTCCCGAATTTTATTTTTTGCCTTTACCTGAAATATGCAGTAATCAAAACAAAAAAAGAATCATGAAAATCGGACCAGCGGTTATCAAGTTAAAACGTCATCGAGTTTCACCCCCAAAGGAATTATATGTACATATATATAGGTATAGAATATTATCCTTTCAAAGATGATTTGCATTTGTATTTTGGAGGTCTCCAAAATTTATCTATGTGCATGTTCATCCCTTTTCGCAACCATTTATTACTTACCTCCCACTTCGATTAATACTTCCTATTCTTTTTTGGTGCCCTTTTGGGAAGGTATTTTGGAACTCAAATCAGATTGCGCATCTAGTGCTTGAGGAACTATTAAATATATCGATGGCATATTCTTGGAAATTATTATAATGAATCTCCAAATTTAATCAGAAAAACGTGAAGGCTTTCATAGTGTGAGTGAACATGAAAAAGTTGCAAATGAAAAATTGACAGTACACATGTTATTAGTAAAAAAGGTAGTCCTCCACTGCGAGGATACTTATTTTTCGCCTTTGCAGATTTACGAACATGGTCTGCTCCTTGACATATCTTTTTTTTTTTTTATAATGTACGCGCACTAAAGGTTAAGAAACGAATCCTTGTATTTCACTGTACGTCCGAATACAGGTTTAAGGGTAAACTGATTTGAATTTCTAGCATGGCGAATATTGCGGTTGAATTTTTGTAGGGGTGGAATGCAACTGGCGATTTCATTTGAGCACTTGTGGTGGAAATACCGACAAAAAAAATAACAATGACAAGCAGGAAACATTACGACGATGACTGAGAGAGTCAAGTGATTTCGCGATGTCTCGATCGCCAATAAATTTTACCGCACGTTTTTGAATCCTGTCAAGTAGGTCCAAATATGTCATTGGTGCACCAGACCAGATATTAGCTTTGTACTCAAGTTTTGGGTGAATGAACGCCTTGTAGATTCTAGCCAGATCTGAAGGGGTGAAATATTTCTTGAATCGCTTAAGGAAGCCTAGACATTTCGCAGCATTCTTGGCGACATCGAATGTGTGTTCATTCCAACGAAGTTTGTCGTTAACGCACATACCGAGGATGGAAAGTCTTTCGGTTTCGGCGATGCAAGTCCATCCATGGATAATGGCAGAGAATTAGGGGTTCGCTTCAATGACAGCAGACAGGGTTGCGTTTTGGAAGCATTAAATTCCATTCTGTTGGTTTTACCCCATTTAAGTATGCTGTCAAGATCGGAATTCAATGAGCTTAACATACGTTGCCGTTCAAGTTCGGCGCCCGAAGATGAGGGGCGTTGAGGATACTGTCTTCAGCAAAGGAATGGATTGGATTAGAAGTGACAGACAGGAGGTCATTGACAAAAATGAGAGTCGGAGACAAAACGGAGCCTTGGGGAACACCAGCATTTATTTGGTAAGTTGCAGACTTGAAACCGTCCATAACAACTTGTATTGAACGGTCCGAAAGGTAATTTCTAATCCGTTGAAGAAGGGTAACATCGATCCCAAATGCACGCATTTTCGACAAGAGAGCTTGATGCCAAACTCTGTCAAATGCCTCTGAAATATCAAGCGCAACGACCTTGCTTTCACCACAATGGTGGGTGTGGTGGTGATTGGTTCCACTTTTCGGTTAGATATGTCATCAAATCACCAGTGGATCTGTTGCTGCGAAAACCGTACTGCCGGTCATTAAGAAGTTTTCGGGATTCAAGATATTTCATAAGCTGACGATTTATCAGCATTTCCATGACTCTGGAAAGAAGGGACGTTAGTGCAATTGGTCGGTAGGAGGAGACAGAGGAAGATTCGCCTTTTTTTGGGACGGGCTGGACAAATGCAGTTTTCCATCTTCTCGGAAAGAGCCCTGAAGAATAGGACAGATAGAAAAGCTAACGCATTGGTTTTGCCAGCGTGGAAGAACACCTCTTCAGAACGATAGGGGAAATACCATCTGGACCAGCGGATTTATGTATGTTGAGATCTCGAAGAACTCTGGCCACTGCAAAACTCTAAAAACCTTTTGAAGTATCGCTCCCCAAATGTGTTGGCAAACCTTCTATTGACCACAATATTTGTTCAAAATTGTTATAAGGGCGCTCTCCTAAAGGTTACGAATATTAACTCATCATGCAGCCAAGACAATGTTTTCATAGCACCTGTCATCACCTAACTTCAAACCAAACCAACTAGAAATAATTGTTATATCTACATTCTGCATGAAGATGCTTATCAAGATCGTGCGGACGCACTAAAGTAGCATTTCCATAAACTACTTTAGACGAGATTATCCATCCCATACATTCGAACGTCAGTTTTCCATTTATTCTATTCGTTTCTCCAACCAACGTGTGTGCGAAGATATATTTTTTTAACTTAAATGGAAGGCAATTTAATGTCAAGCTTCTCATGACAGTTCTGACTATAAAAAACAATCAAGTGATACGGGTCGGATTTGAACCTGGAACCCCTCGCTTAGTAGTCCATCAAAAGACTGAATCCAAACATCACAATTAGAGGCCAATAATGAATAAAAAATTTGTTAAGAAAATGTTGAAACTAAAAAGCAAGTTAGTGACAAGTAGAAAGTCTTCGCATATAGATTTTCGGAAAGAAACACTCGAATTCATTTAGCACAAAATCTTCACTTATTGTTAATGTTATCGAATCAAATCATTATCGATATCATTATCATTGCATCAACTCAACATAGTCGCATCGGAGATTAAAATCCATCTGAAAAGTGATTCTCTATCACCTTCCGATGGAATCTTGTCAAAGCATTAAGAGATCTTATCGATTCGAAGGTAATCAATTACCGTCCATGTCGTCTCTATATACGAATATAGCTTTCGGTTTCCCACCACACGGTAAACAACGACGATCGATACCACCACTTATCTTGGTTTTACGACTCTGCGAATAAATATTGCACACTGGCTTTTTGCCCGAGACTAGTTTATAGGGATATAGACGCGAGTAGTTGCCACTCTCAAGCCATAGCTAGCCAGCCATCCAGCCTATGGGTGCCACCACAATTTCCAATGATATAATGAAAGTGGTCATTTACGTTTATTGGCACATCTTGGCTGTAGCATGCGGAGGAACCCAAGATGATCATATATACCGACCGATCGATCGACCGCTGCCCTGGTACCGCATCGTGCATGCAACTGGTGCGGTGGCTTATCCCGAACAATTTTTCTCCTTTCCGAAATGGAGTGGTGACACTCACACACTCGCACGGTCAACAAACTACACCCAAGAGATAAATACTGAATTTATGGCTTAATTTGACTTGAAAGACCAGACCACAACATCCAAGTCCATTCACAAGTTTTGCTCCATCGTTGCAATGTAACGTAGCACAGAACGGAGAGGACTTGACTTGACTTGACTTGAGCTGTTGCGCGAACGAATTAATTTATCGGTTAATTTCGTTCACAAATTGCGCGCACATGGGCGGTTGGATGGAAGCTCCTGGATCCCATCGGGGGTTTATCTAAGCGAGAGGGGGCGCTCTGGGAGATTTATCTTCGACATGACCGACGAAGGAATACACGGAAATTAGAGTACCAAGCAAGTCCTTAAGTAGGATGCAGTGTTTGACGGATGCTGGGTGTGGACAGCGATGGGCTGATAACACGACGACATGGCTCTCTATGCTCGCATTCGCATGATGTGCATTACCATTACATACGTACGTATGTATATGAAAATGGAATTCACTTTGAGGAAAATAGTAATGTGGCAATGTCGGTCGCTGGTCTACGTTTTAGAAATTGTTCGCGGTTTGTTGGCGAAACCTTACACCTTCAAGCTCAGCGGGTGGTTACATTTTACCGGATTATGTCTCGTTTGGTTATGTTACGAATGCGTCTGTGCCATAAAGCTACTTATCGGCGTGAAAAAAGTGATTTTATTTTTAATATTTTCTTCTTTCTTCATTTCTTTCTTTCTGCGTGAAACGTGGGAATATATTTTGCCGGGATTAACTCGCAGCAAATGATGTCGGTGGATATGCAATGAAGTGAAGGTGTCAGCGTTAATATTCACTTGACAGTGTACGGCTTCCATGTTTTGGGTGTTTAGCTGACGGCGGGGATTTGACTGAAATTAGTTAAGAAAGGCGTAACTCGATGAAGAAGTGGAGAAAAATGTCAAGGATCAGGATGGGAACGCAACAAGGTTGTGAGTTGGAATGTTGGAAGGCGTTTTTTTTTTAACATTTAGACGTCTTTTAGAGGCCACTGTCTTTGAAATTGTCTTCAATATGCGATCGGTATGGCCAAATTAATTAACTTTCTACAAGACCAAAATGTCAGCCCCACAATTGAACCAAAACGAATGATCACGCGACTATCACATCACAAATTATCACCACTACAGTTGGGCTCGTTTTCAGCGGCATTTTTCTTAAACTGTCACCGTTTTGTCAACCATCAGTTGATGCGTCGCTCCCTCTTTGTTTAAAAAAAAAAAGATCGCTTTCACTCACCCGTCCCGACTATCAATTAACCCAAAAGATTCCGAAACACATCCACTCACCCATGCGAAGCACCCGTCCCTTCTCCACCAACGAGTAGAGATTACCTGCATGAGCGCATATGTGCGTTGTATCTGTGGGGAACGGAACGGATCAGCCCACTTCCTTTTGTCGCCATACCGCGATCTATCGTTGACCGAATTTTCCCGCGCCATCTTTTCCAATGTGCCAGAGAAAATCTTAAACGAGGAGTAGTCGCGTCTTCTTTTTAGGCAAAATAAAAAAATAAATTAAAATTACCATCTGCGGGATCAATCAAACGAAAACATGGCGCAGGCTACCTAATTTCATTTAATTTGTATATTGTATCTAGTGCCGTCCCGCGATCTCCAAAATATGAACAAAAAAATTGACTTTAATTTGCCGCAGTCACGACATCTATTGTGCTGGTAATTGTTTTCTATTTTCTATTTGCCCATGATCATAGGTTTTTAAAAGTTTTTTTTTTTTGTGATGTCGGGTAAAAGATACAAAGATACTTGGTATTTTGGGAATTGTCGACATCAACAAGGCTCGGCTTGGTCGGTCGGTCGTCATTTTGAGGGGCAAATTGTAATTGTTGTCACAAACGCAGTTACCGAAAACATTTGCTACCCTGATCGAGGCATAAAGGTGAACAATTAGCAGTTGTGGTTGGATTTCAAAATTTGAGGTTTTTAAGATTGCGTGTCGCATGTTTCAATTTGCTGTTGGATAACTTGTCATGTATTTGGAGCATCTGTAGATTAGTTGTATAGGTAGATAGGTACCTAGTTCATGTGCAGCTTGTGGATGTTAGAAAGGAAAGAATTTGGAAGGAAGTCGTAAATGTTATCTTTTGCTTACAGCATTTATATGGGCGTTAGGGGCGTTTAATCTAAAATAATGTTTTTCCTGTTCGCACTGCTAGTACCTATTCATACTTGAAACTTTGGGGTTAGGTTTATCTACAGATGCAAAGCAATCTCTTTTTCGTCAGACTTATGTCGTAATGGACTCATTGTCATCGCCCCCCCCCCTCTTCGCTATCAAGCCAAGCTGCCATCCTCAAAAACCTATAAATTTGTCTGAAAGTCAAGTAAGATCGAGTAAAAGCGAAAGTAAAGCGTTATATTGTGAATTGAATTTGTTATAAGCAGATGCATTAGTCATTTTGCCATCTTTTGGTATTGCTTAAGAGATAAATTTAATTAACACATGCAACGCGGAAACAAACTGTATTTCAATGAATAGACCGATTGCTTCAAAAGTATAGATGCCACAACTTTGACTTATTTTAAAAATTTTCTAACAAACTTAATCCAAGCGTACGAAAAGAGGTGGTGCTTTATGGAACACGAGATTTGTGTACTACTAAATCGATACCTGTAGCGTATGTGACAGTTTTAAAAGTGAAGTAATAGGAGTCACATAACAAGCCACATACAGCTCGATCTTGTCATTGCTCTCTCATTGGTCCCGGCGATATAAAGGGTGATTTTTTAAGCGTAGTTTTTTTAAAAATTGAATAAAACACTTAAATTTGTATCAAATATTAAAAATTTGTATTGTAATCAATAAATAGGCCTTTGCCATTTACGTTTTAAAGACAACTTCATGTAAATGTTGTCCGCGGCTCCGTTTCAAATGGTCCATTCGGCTGATCCAATTTTGAGTCACTTTTTCTAGCATTTCGGACTGTATTCCACGAATTGCGCGTGTTATGTTATCCTATAAGGCTTCAACCGTGTTCGGCTTCTCCACATAGACTAACGGCTTTACATAACCCCACAAGAAATAATCAAGTGGCCTTAAATCGCATGATCTTGGCGGCCAACTCACAGGGCCATTTCGTGAATTAAGCTGCTCACCAAATTCATCCTTCAACATTTCCATTGTTTCACGAGCTGTGTGGCATATGGCACCGTATTGATAAAACCACATCTCCACCAAGTTCAACTCAGCCCACTGGGCAAAAGTATCATGGCTCGATATCGTTCGCCGTGGCTGTTCATCACTCCAGATGCGACGGTTTTGCTTGTCCGTTGTCCGGTTTTATTTGAGTATCCGTCGAGCCAGAAATGAGCCTCATCGCTGAACATAATTTTTCGATAAAAGAGCGGATTTGCACATTTTTCACAGCGCACGAATTTTGATAATAAATTTCAATAATTTGCAATCGTTGCCCGTTTGTAAGTCTTACCATGATTAAATGGCAGAGTATACCGAAAACTTTTCACTTTGACACTTGACGTTTGGACGCCATTACTAACCAGTGCTACCAACCTGAAAATCATCCTTTATATGTATTTAGAATTTTAATGTAATGAGTTGGCCTGAGTAAGAGAAAAAAGTCCACAAAAAATGGGCTTGGCAAAAATTTTATATGACAGACTCATAAAGGAGGGTAGTGCCTACATATCTTGTGAAGGTTCTAACACTCTATCTCTCTTAACTTTAGCCTTAAAACGGTTTTTTCTAAATTGTGGGCGTGACAGTGGGCGGATTTAAAATCTTTTAATAGTTTACCATTTCGGGACCCTAGGGAGTATATGCTCCAAATTTCAGCCTCCTAGCATAACTTTAAAGGCCTCAAAAGTTGATACGGACGGACGGACGGACGGACATTGCTAAATAGTCTTAGGATTTGGTCCTGATCATAAATATATATACTTTTATGGGTCTACGACGAATATTGAGGGGTGTTACAAACTATGTGTCAAAATTAATATAACCTTAGGATAGGGTATAAAAAGTCCCGCAGATAGTAAGAAGTTCTACAATTTCCAAAACAATTATTGAACAAGGAAGAGGGCTCAATAGTCAGCTGGGACCCAAGTCTCGTAGGGCTCTCACAGATTCTGAAAATGTATGTAGGAAACAACGTTAGCTCCGACTACATGTTACCCTACATGGACTTTGACAAACCATTCTCCTGCTCCTTTACGAGCAGGGAAGAATAGAATGCGAATAAATCCACGAAACTGGAACTATATAGATCCATATATAAAGATGGATCGAAGATAGATCGTGGAACAGGGGCCGGTCTATTTTTGGAGGAATTAAATATATATGTAATATCAATACACTACTAAGAATATTAAATCTTACAAAACCATGCAACATTAATATTAAATTATGTTATTCTAGCAGTAAGATATATAAAATAATATTTGATATTTTGATATAAAAATGCATAAATCGATCTTTTCATTGACAGTCAAGCTGCCATTAAAGCAGTTAATGCTATTGGGATCAATTCCAAGCAGGTTCATCGCTGTCGCATAGAGCTTAAGGCTCTTGGATCACAGCACAAGTTATGTCTTTAATGAGTTCCTAGATACAGGGACATACCCAGCAATGAGATGGCCGACGAGCTGGCAAGAAAGGGATCCGAAATGGATCGTGAAAAGGCACTTCAGTCGATCAAATCGCCACTCAGCAACCTCAGAGAACGAGTGGAATACAAGATCATAATGAAAGCCAACAATAGGTGGACATCTGTAACCATCACGAAACTATGGCCGGAATATAACAAAAACAACGAACCGGAAAACTCCTACAGTACGAAAGAACATTGCTGTCTAACCCTTTACCGGTCATAATTTTCTAAGAAACCACATGATGATACGATGAGGAGCTCCACGGGCATACCCCTCACTATTTCTGCCACTGCTCGGGTTGCTGTAACTTGAGACTCCAGCAGAACAGAGCTCATCTTTTCCAAGTCATTGAGGAATTGTCAGATGCTTCACTCTCTTATCTTTGCAGGTCTCTGGAGACATCAGGGTGGCTTGATAGAATTATGTAGCCATGAGCGGAGACAGGAACCGCACAGAAGGCCACAACACCGACGTATCACCCTATCATAATGGGTCCTCAAGGACCTGAGTGTGGCAGGATTCTTCCTGTAGCTATTCTTCCATCTAAAATAACCTAACTTCAGCAATGTTAAACTTAGATGGGCTCCTCTCCACCCCAGGAAATTTAAGGCAACGAATCTGCGGATGAATTTACAAGAGCTGGTTCAAAATCTGCGTTCTTAGGAACAGAAACGGTTCCGTGACAAAACGCAAAAAAAATGTCAGATCGCTAAAAATTAAAAAGTTTTAAATCAGACAAATAAAAATTGGTCGTTCCCTGAGGCACAGCTACCTTTCATCCGGCACGCAATCCTCTTTTAAATATGCGTTTGATGCCAAAAGTCGCACCAGAACTTCCGCTGAAGCTGATCTGATGGCTGATGATGCCTTTAGACTTCAATACTTTTTCATTCCCGATTTCAATTAGGAATTTTTTTACTTATAAACAGAGGAGGCGTGAAGAGTCGTTGCCTTTAAAACGGCAGATTTACCATTCTCTACGATCCCATTCTCGCTGTTTGATCCTTCTCGTTGGTTTGATCTTAAAAATGGATGTTTGAATTTCCTTGTCGTTTTGAACATGCAGATATGGAGTCTATCAGTTGATGTGGCCGGGCTTTGAACTAAAGCCACAACTTGACTCATAGAGCACCTAACGCATTTTTTGTATAAACGGCGCATTTTATCTTTCACTTTTAATAAAAAATCTTCGATCTACCATCTGCAATTGTCCGTCAACACCTCCCACCTTCGAAACTGCATTCCAACAACTTATATGACGAATTGACGAATTATCACATGTAACAATGTCATCAAAACCAGCTATCTGTCAATTATTAATGGCGGCTGTGATTTTTTGACATTTCCCTATCGGTAATTTAATTTACCATTCTGCCCACATACTTGCCTCGTATAATCTAGCTCGGCCACGATCGTTGGTCACACCCGTGATCGCACATTATTGAGACATTTTAGCTTGGGCCCCAAAGATACCTATGTAGGTATATTGTAGTCCATCGAGTCGGTCCATCTAATTTGTGATTCAATTTTTATCGAATGAAATTTAATTAACTTCCACATAAATAACGACAAAAGCTTTGGGGGCATTTGCCATCGAGAATGTATTGTGTCACGTGTGGGCATCGCTATAATGTAAGTGATTTGAATTTTCTCCGTGTTAATCATAGGATTAAGACAGCAGCTGTGGTTTTGAATTTTATTTTTTATTTTTGTTGTAATTGTTAACAATGTAAGCGGTATGGTATTGTTTTTTATGCAAATTCAAATTTGAAATTTTGGAATTCTTTCTAATTCTTTCTTTATTCTGTGAATGGAAAATGCCTTATAATTGAGCTCGTAATGGGCATTGAATGGGTCACATGGAGAAAAACCGTTGACTTAAGCTATGATTTAGCGGAGCTTCGTTCTATAGGGAACTGTATTGGACTTTGAATTGGATTGAATTGGCTTAAGCTGATGCATGCGCAAATTGTTTTCTTTCGGAATCTTTCATTATGAGGGCAAACGATTGTCGAACGATCGTAAACAGTCAGTTTGAAAGGTAGGCGCACGTGCAAACGATTTTTGAAAAATAAAAAAAGAATACCACATTAACATAATAACACAATGGCAGGTGGGCATTTGTTTGACCTTTTTGTATTTGGATTGAGTTCGAGTAGCGTAGTAAAGTATTAGTAAAGATTAAATCGTGGAAGGCCGTGATGGGCACTGATATTTGTGAATTTCAGGTGAAAGGGTATTTAAATTTGCTAAAAAGTATACTGCGAGATTTATTTCTTTTTAAGTGGCAAGAAGAGAGGAATGAGCTCCAGTTGTTGAAGGTGTATTTTTGAAACACAATTAATCGGCACATAAGTTAGATCTACTTGATTGATATGTAATGAATTGAAGGTCAAGACCCATCATTTTTTTATTGGCTTATATTATAGATCTTCCTGGCGATGTTCGAATATGAGCAACAGTTCATCTGTCATTCGTTCTTAAGCAGCTAAAGCGTAGGTGGACATATGTACATCTGCCCACCCGTTGAAGACAGAATGTCACTATTTATCTCATGAGAGTGACTCGGGGAAGGACTTTCTACAGGTACGGAGTCCCATAGTTGGTTGGTGACTTGTGCCGCTTAACAGTGGTATTCAATGTTTTGTAGTCCACTTTTAAGTGTCATGTCATGGTTCATTTAAAGTCAACAATACTTAACGCAGTCAAATGACTTGAAGTATGCAATTGTGATGGCTTGCATTGTTAGAAGTTGTGAAGTGTCTTACATCCGTTGCCTTCTTTTGAACGCATTGAATTTAGTCTTTATTTGGTTAAAGTATTTTTATTGCATTAAAGATTCTTTTTACTGATGAGTTTAGACAGCTTTTATATTGCTTAGTTTTCAGTTAAGAGCAGGACCTATAACATTGAACTGTGTTGAGCAATTTGCTCCACTATTAATTCGTATCTTCAAAATGCTACAACAGTTCAGAAGTTATGCTATATAATGCGCCTTTAAATTGGGCCTCAGAACTAGGAGTTCCTAAAACATATGTATAGATATTCGTGGGCATGTACGATGCCCCTATGGAATAAGCGAAGAGTTCCCAATCGATTTCGGTGTGCACCAAGCATGCATGTAAAGTCCTTTGTTTTGTATTGCTGCCCAAAATCCTACATATACAAGGTGGCGCAAAAGTAATCCTCCTATCAGAAAATGCTATAAATTTTGCGATTGGCCCCTAATGTCAGTTCTGTTTTGACATTTGTGTAGTAAACACATGCGAAATACACGTTAACAAACAATGTTACGCTACACTGCTCCAGAACGCGGAATATTGGTGACTATTTATTTGAGCAATAATCGGTCGGTGACTTTGGCACAACGTGAATTTCGTCGCAGATTTCCTAGCCGTCCAACGCCTACTGGTGAAATACTGCGACGTTTAGCCGCTCGCCTCGAAGAGACTGGCACAACACGAGATGCAGACCCCGGAGTAGCCGTTCTGCAGAGAATATTGCTGCTGTAGCCGAAGATGTCATGGCGCTTCCAGTCGACATCGACCAGACGCCGTGCCACGCAAATGGGTATCAGTCGACGGTCTTTACAGCGAATTTTGGTACAAGATTTGAAGATGTTTCCGTACAAAGTCCAGACGGTGCATCAGCTGTTAGCTGCTGACCGCCAATCGCGTCTAACATACGCTCAAGCCATCCTTAATCACCACCAAGAGGAAGATGATTTTTCATCAAAAATAATCATGAGTGATGAGGCCCATTTCCATCTTAGCGGGTACGTAAATAAGCAGAATTTACGCTTCTGGGGCACTGAAAATCCGCGTGTAACCCACAAAGAGCCATTACACCCGCTCAAAGTCACTGTATGGTGTGCTGTTTTCGCTGGAGGAGTCATCGGACCTTTTTTCTTCGAAGACTTCGCGGGCCAAACGGCTACTGTGAATGGTGAGCGCTACAGAGCAATGATCAACGAGTTCTTTTTGCCGCAACTTGATGAATTGGGATTGGAAAACATGAGGTTCCAACAGGACGGCGCAACGGCACATACTGCACGTGCCACAACCGATATGCTGAAGGATGCATTTCCCGGGGGCCTAATCTCCCGTTTTGGCCTAATCGCCTGATTTGACCGCTCCAGACTTATTTTTGTGGGGCTTTTTGAAGTCGCGGATTTATGTCAACAAGCCTCAGACTCTTGCATATCCGTCAAGAATGTGAGGACCTATCGCCGGAAGTCAAATGACAATCAACTGTGGCGGCGGCCATTTACATGACATCATATTCTCGACTTGATGTAAAAAAATTAAAAGACCAAATAAAAATAATCCACAAGAAGAATCAAAGTTTTTAATTTTTTTTTTTAATTACAGCCAAAAAACATCGGAAGGTTATTTTTGCGCCACCTTGTATGTCGAGGCCCTTCAATGGTATCAGATTAGTTTTCTCTGACGAAGCCAAGCACTTGGGTGTCATCTTAATTAAGAATTCTTAACAGGGAATTTAACATACAAAAAAGAGTGCGGAAAGCTACGGCAGTTCTCTTTTCATGCAAAAAAGTAAATGGTAGCTCCGAACCACTTGGTGGCTATACATCTCGGACCGATATATAACGATTATCTGGTGGACTGCCTTAGAGAAAGCGATTTATCATAACAAACTGAGCAAAGTTCAACGAACAGCTTGCTTATCCATAAGCGGAGCACTTGGCCCTTAATATTTTTACCATTGTCATTCGCCTCAAAGCAACCTTTCAGTGCACCGAAAATGAAACCGGTCACTGCGTAGTTCTGAACACACTCAGTTTGATAAAAACTTCCAGCTCGATCCATTTCTACACCGACGGATCAAAAACTAATGATGGGGTGGGTTGAAGCGTATTCTCAGACAGACGAAATGGTAGTCTCTCTTTCCGTCTTCCTAATTATTGTCGTGTTCTCCAAGCAGAAATGATGGCGATTAAGGAAGTCTTGTCCTGGCTTAAGAATAACGTGGTATCCGTTAAGGATATTTTAATCTTTTCGGAAAGTCGGGCGGCCTTCCAATGTCTGGAATTAGTGTCCTTAGTAGGCCTAGACTGACCACTTTAACATCAACCTGTGCTAGGTGCTGCGGCATAGTCACATTCCATGCAACTGCAAAGCTGTTGATCTCGCCAAACTTGAAACTATACCCTCTCAATCTTGCCTGAAAAAGGCTTCTTAGGCATACCAGTTTCGACATGCAAGTTCATTTTAAATCAGAATGAAATAGAAAAAAATTATCTTAGATGGACAGGTGGAACTGCTTGTAGATTTGGCCAAAGCTGGATCTAAAACGCTTTAAGGGTTTAATTGCCCTTAATAGTTCGCACATTGGCGCTACAATTCGTATCACCACTGGATACTGTCTGATAGGCAACCGGATTTGGCACTTATACAAATGACTTTTGTAGGAGCTGCATGGATGAGGAGAAGGAAAAGACAACTTTCCACCGTCCTTGCGCATGCCCTGCTCTCTATCTCAGAAACGAAATATCCATTTAGGAGCTTACTTCTACAATGATCTTGACGATCTAAGCTTAATCGATCCAAAATGTCTCTCACGCTTCATAAGCAGCTCAAAACGGTTCAACGAGTAGACAGAAATTTCAGATCCATGTGGTATCACAATGAACCTTACATAGGACTAAGTGTTTCGCACCTCTATCAGACTGCCACTGCCACAAGAAAAGTGACGAAACCGAAAGTACATCAGTTACATTTTTTTTTTGACGACCGAAAAATGTCACCTAAGCTGAACGGAAGAATCTGCCATGTTATTGTTTGTTCGGGGCTTTCATGCGGTTCGCAGTGTTGACAGCAACTAAAATGAACGTGCCGTATGCGACAAGCAGGAGTTAAGAAGCTTGATCGAATAAGAAGCGCAAGATCGGAGCAAACCCTCACGTCAAAGAACCAAATTTTTCAAAAAATTGGAGCTTGCTGTTAGTTTAATGGAGGGATCATACGAACCCCTCTTTATAAAATGCAATATTAATCAAGCTGGCGTTCCTGTTCCAACGATCTGCCACAAGTAACAAGTAAAATAATATTTGATATTCGGTTCAGTGTAGAAGCCGTCTAGGGCTCCCGATTCAGACAGGTGTACGCACTATTTCTGTAGCCTATGTTGCCCAGAGATAATGAGTATCTAAATACACCTACTCTGCATTCAAATTCAAAAAAATACTTTTCTCAATAATACTTCGTGTGGCTTTCATAAAGTAAACTATTTTAAAATCAATTAGAAAAGTGTAATTAAATTTCAATATTTGTCTTGATTAGTACCTACTTCTTTTCTCAAATGAATGCTAATTGCATGTAAATTGTATCCGATTACACCTGCGGTAGTTCCCTTTCAAATCGATATCCTTTGCTTCTTATACGTAAATCTTATTTAAAGCCTCTCTTTTGTGTATAATTACACAACAATCATGATAAAAAAAAAAACATACCACAGAAATCTTTAATAATGCAGAAATAAAAAAAAAGACTTCAACAATAACAGAAATTAACTAAATTACCCCCGACGAATCAAACAACAACAAAAGCAGCAGAAGCACAGAGCGAACACAGGGTCTTTCTCTCTCTCTTCTAAAACGAATTGACCGCATTGTTTCGCCTCATTCTTACACGATTGTGTGTTTTTTTTTAAAAATTTTTTCCTACCTTTATCGAGTGTTTTATGCGCAAAAACACTATACACAAGAATAAGATTGCGCTCCTTTACCATGTTGTTTAATTTCTGAATAAAATACTTTTTTTTTGTATTTTATTTGATTGTTCAAAGGAACAAAAGTCACGCAATGTGCACTCGAACTCTAGGCCGAGCGCAGGTAGCATAATCAAAATCAAAACAACAACAATTATGGTGATGTAGTTGCACCCTCTATAGCTCCACTAAATGGTGTTTCTATTCAATTTGCTAGTTTTCTTTTTGATTTCTGTGTTTGTGTTTGTTGTATAATTCGAAAGAAAACCGGAAGGTTATGAACCTTTAACTGTCGAACTATTATAGCAAGGACATGAACTGCTCTCAACCTGTTTGATGAGGAAATCGAATTGAAATTAATTCATCTAATTACAACAAGTCTCATGGAGGAGTCTACAATAAAACTACCCATCGCCAGGAAGGATAATGCAGGTATCCTTTGTGATGAGGGACAGATTTCTGATGACTGCTGATCTAAGATTTTTAAAAGTTGCTAATAGATTGTGTGGTTTTGCTTGCCAATTTGTTGTGGTTTCTCAGTTTCTTTTAGGTACTGATGGCATGGGAAATATTTTGGATATTGAAATTTCCCAGGACTTAAGTAATTGAAAAATGATCAAACTAGTGCTTAAAAACATTTATCAAAACACACTCTTTCCATTTCATAATGGTTGCTGTTTTTACAGTGAAATTTGCTTTATAATCCTTGCAGTCCTACCTTCAAAATCCATTACCAAAGTGCTGGAACAAATGAATATGCACATATTGTCCCCATTGAAGAGAGAAATGTAGAACACTCTGTAACAAATTTTTACCATTTAGTATTAAATACTATCGGCTTTTTTTTTAACCCCACCATTAACCATACCTCAGAGTGGTAAATTTGAATGGACAACTTAATCCTCACAAGGATAATAGACTAAGGAATGATCTGAGAATGAACTTCAAGCGGAGGGCATTGCCTTCCCTTTCGTTTGTGCAGTAAAGTCAAAAAAGCGTCACCTTTTTCTACATTCCTTTGGGGTAGAATAAAATAATTCTTGAGGTATTAAGCCTTGGTAAATTATTTCAACAATTTAAGATTACGTTTTAACATACCCCAATTCCCTGAACCGGATGGCATTTCTCCTATCGTTCTGAAGAGGTGTTCTTTCCGGCTGGCAAAAACAGTACGTAAGCTTTTCTATACGTTCTATTCGCTAGGACTCTTTCCGAGAAGAAGGAAAACAGCATTTGTCCTTCCAGTCCCAAAAAAATGCGAATCTTTCCCTACATTCTTCTACCGACCAATCGTACTTACGTCCCTTCTTCCAAGGTTATGGAAACGTTGAAAAATCGTCATGCTTATGAAATATTTTGAATCCCGAAAGCTTCTTAATGACCGGCAGTACGGTTTTCGCAGCAACAGGTGCACTGTCACTAACCGAAAAATGGAATCACCGTGGTATCATCGTTGCGCTTGATTTTTCAAAAGCATTTGACAGAGTTTGGCATCCAGGTCTTTGTCGAAATGATTGGAAATTACCTTTCGGACCGTTCGATTAAAGTTGTTTGACGGTTTTAAGTCTGCAACTTACAACTTTGCCTGTCTAATTTGTATCCATGATCTCCTGTCTGTCACTTCTAATCAAATCCATTCCGTCGCTGATGATATTCTGACCTTGATAGCATTCTTAAGTGGGGTCATTCTTAAGAGTAGTATTTAATGCTTTAATAAAACAATACGGGTTCCCAATAGCGAAACCCCAATAATCTGTCATTATTCATGAATGGAACTTGCATCGCTGGTGCGTTAACGACAACCTTCATTAGAATTACCACATATTTGATGGCCACATATTTGAAGAACCCTGCGAAATGTCTAGGCTTCCTGTAGCGATGCAACGCTCTGTTATTCCTTCACATTATAGTCTATAGACATTTCAAACCAACGTACATCGGTAACCTAGCCTAGACCATTAAAGACCAATAGGAATAAGACCAATAAAGAAACCTCATCTAGTAAACTTTTAACATCGTTATTGCAAGCTTGATTGCCGAAACGTGTTGAAGAAAATTATCGACAAATGACAGGCCTAAGAACATGCGATCCTAGAAAATAAACACCCAACAACTCTTGATTAACGCTACTGGTATCGTATCGAAACTTTTGAATTCAAAACGGCAAACCCCAATCAGATCTTCTCAAAAACGGCTGTCATTTTGCACATTGGAAACTTTTAACCCATTTGTTCGAAATACAAAAATTGATCAAAATCAAGCCGTTTATTTAAATTCGTTTTTTTCCAAAAATCGTTATATGAACAATAAACTACCGTTATTCGATTTTTTTTTTGGAAAAAAATCCATAGTACAAAAAAAGACCGAAATCGTTGTAAAATTAGTGATAAGAGATTTTCACAAAAAAATGTATGGCAGGTACCGTTATTTAAAACGATAAAGAAGATGCCTCGAGACGTAACCCCAAAAAGCTTATATAAGAACTCTGAACCAAATCCGTCGAACCGTTTCGGCATACGGCGCCCGAAATAACCCCTCTTACTTAGTTTGAGTATACAAGGAAGTTAAAAATCCTTAAGGGTTTTCTAAATCTTATTCTTAAGACACCAAGTGGAAAGCTACACTTACTGTCTTTTTACATCGAATTTATTTCTCTTTGACACACACAACGAAAATTTGTTGTTTTTCTATTCAAACAAGAGGCATACTTGTTCTTCAAATTCACAACAATTCGGGAAGAATTCAATACTAGTCAAGTAGAATCCTTTCAGCATTGTGTTGTTCAAAAGCCCAAAACTAGTCAATCAATTATTTAGTATTAACCGGATTATATTCCCTCAGATCAGTGTCTCCGCAGTTTCTGCATTACTCCAAGACCTATCCCTATCGCTCAGTGTCAATATGCACAAGCGTACTAAGTGATTTTACGACACACTTGGGCCGAGTACTCGGTCCGTTGTAATACCACAGGGATCTAGCAAAATGTTCGTCCCTAACCGTTGAACCAATTCAATTCAGCTTCTGACAAAACAAAGAAGACTTCTGTCAATGTTAGTTAGATAACTTGGATCTTCATAGAAGAAGGCTCCAAGATGGAGCTTCTAATATCTGGAGAGAGCTACAATTTTCAAGTAGCGATTGGTATACATAAATTACCTTTTTCAGGTGAGATAGGCACTTACTTAAGGTTCCCAAGTGAAACAACATACTTATTGCAAACAAAACAACCTTTGTCAAAGTTGTGTTTAAAGCACTAGATTGCATGTTTTTTTCTCTGTACATGCTGCACTCTTTCTCTAATAGAAAAATTCATCTGCAACACAAACATAAGTTGCCATCGAAGCTTCTACCTAACCTACATCGACGAGTGCACGACTTGTTCTTAACTAATTTTGTGCAATTTAATATCCAAATGTTGAGGAATCATCAACCACCTTTAAGGCCGTCTTTGAAGATTCTCAGTTTGCTTATATGCTGCAAATCAGCATTTCAACGTCACATCATAATCAAACCTCAACAGCTTCCAAGGCACATTCAAAAAACCAACAAATTATACCTCCAATAAGGCGGCTTGAACTCCAAAGAGAAAAAAAAACTAAAATCCGTACCTAATCAGAGCGCATATATATTCAACGCCTAGTGACACTTAACCGATATGCTCTCGCTGCACTTATCTCGTAGCTTTAAGTAAGAAATCACATAGAACTACCCAGGAATATCTCTATTCGTCGTCGCAGTCGCCTCAGCTGCTGGCAACTACCAAACAACAACGCGTTACATTAATTCCTTACACGCACTCAAAACCTGAGCCGCACGTTATCTTTTGTCTTTGGGAAAACGAGCCACAAACGACACTGTCCATGTAAGCATCCAAACTTATCTCGAACTTACACTCACCCAGACACACCATAGTTGTCCCTGCGCACCTACATATATCCACGAAAAAGGCGAAAATTCCCATTCCTCCCAACAACGCAGACGGACGCATTCTCATAGATACCCAGTGATAGTGACCGACAAATAATGGTCAGAGATTAGAAAAAGTATGTTGCTTCGTGCTCTTAACATCTTCATTAGGGCGAACCTCGCATCACTGCGCGTACCTATATGCACCTCCAAAGGGGGGGTGACTTATGGCCGTGGTGGCGATGGCGATTGACTGCGACAACATTGGTCTTCACTTTCTCATTCAAAATCATGCGGTAATTAATGATTCCATTCACGTGGCCGGACCGACAAATTTATTCCAGCAGGTGCTGGCTGTGATGGACTTAGTTGCGTCCATTAGTCGATCGAAAAGAATTTCCAGCACATAATAATCAGAGGAGCAGAGAGATAACCCCTGGTGCAGAAGCGCAAGAGGCAAAGGGTTCAAAGACGGTCGCGATCATCATTAAGGGTGATCAGTTTAAAACTAGAGCGCGCTGTGGTGTCCATATGGACCGAAGTGAAAAACTCTTCAAATAATGATGATGATGATGGTAGTCGTCTGATGGAATCTGAATTTAATAACAATGTTTGCCTAAGCCCTCTGGGGTTGCGTTTGATAATGCATTAGGCGAAGAGTTAGGGGCGCACGCGCTCTAAATAGGTATGTGTATAAGACAGGTGAAGATGATTTTTTTTATTTCATTGTTTTAAGCGCGGCTCGGAATTAGGTCTGTTTTTGGTCAATCGCGTGCCGAGGATGGAATTTTCTAGTAAAAAAATTAAAAAAAAAATCTGTAATCCATTAGGATGAAAGGCGACTCACCTGTCATCGAAGAAGGCTGGAGACTTGGGCTACTTAAGAAGGAGTTGTCGAGTAGTTTAGGCAGATGCAAACTAAGACTTAAAATAACGAGTGGAAGGGTGGAGAATTTAGGTCTTGTAGAATGTTGCCCCGGTTTTAATTTATATATTATATATCGAAATTCTAGACACATAGTTTTTGAGAATGCCCTTACCGAACATTTATCAGAGGTATTCGGATTGCAGTTGATGCAGTGGCTTAGTAGTTAAGTGTGTTGGACCACTAAGCGAGAGGTCGCTGGTTTAAATCCGGACTTGTAGCACCTGAAAGGTTTTGAACGTTTGACAAACAAAAAAATATCAAAAATTAATTGCCGTTCGTAATCATCATTAAACTGTAGCTCCCTTCCGTTCGTGTCAAAAAATATAACTTCGCAAACACAGTGGTTGGAGAAACTATGCTTTGGGTCCTGTATGGGTCGTTCACGCCTAATATTTATTTATTTTATTCGGATTGGGGGGATAGCTAAATAATGCATAACATAATGTTGGACATTTTGTGTGTTCAGAAAAGGAAATAGCGAAGCTTCGGAAATCGGGCGCGTTTCTTGAACGTTGGGGCTAAAGTTTTTGAGATGTTCTACTACGGGATGGAACAGTTGCTTTCACTTTGAAAACTGCATAGTCGTAAGATCTAATCCTGATTAATACCATATTCGTCAAACAAAGACTAATATTTGTTTTCCAGTTTTATGAAATCTTGAGAGAGGCTATCACCCAGCAACACCGTCTCGGCGTCTCCTTCTGACAGATATATTTATAAAGAAGAGGAAAACAAATGTCTGCAAAAATCAGTTGGTACAGTCTGGACAAAGAAAAAAGTAAAGCGTATCCCTATGGCGACATTGCTTAGACAGGGATAAATCATATTAACCAGGCTACCTATGAATTGGGACTTAGAACACTGGCAAAACCACCTTCAAATTAGCCTCACATACAAGAAGACTCGTTAGCCGAAGTTCAGTAACATTGCTCAGGGTCAATTTATTTCAGACGACAAAAATATTCTACAATATTTGTTGGCGAGCAGCGTTTCCTCCCTTATCATTGGGTAAAGTTCCCACTGGGGTAGACAAAATTACTCAAATGGCTCCGAAGGTAGTACGTCTCATAATGTAACTAAAAAATATTCAAACGAGGTTTGATAACTTTCAGGAGTTTTTCCTTTAACCATTCCTGCACGAGTATGGATGAAGGAAAAATATTTAGAGTAGAGGTAAGCCGACGATTAGAAGTGGCATTCAGGAAGTCAGCCCAAGCATATAAGTGACGTTCAATACCTCCCAAACGAACTACACTGGGGAAATTTCACTGCCAAGTTGCCACAAAAATACATCGAACCTTTCCAAATTAAAAAGAGAGTCTCATCTCAGCATTGACTTATTGACTTATTGAAATAACTAATAAGAGGCAGGCGGTGCTTAAGATGTGTGCACTAAAGGCGTGAATTTATTAAAAAATATAACTTGTAATCTAAGTCTTGGGTTTATGAACACAAAATCTTAGAAAAAATAATAAATGAGTTATCGATATCTATAATATCCGTACTCTGTTCGAAAAAATGTGCTTTAAAACTGAAAAATACTGCGCGGGACTGACGCTGTTGGGGAGAAGGCAACTTTATATGTAGTTACGCTCAAACAACTGAGTATACTTTATTCCTCTTGTCCTGCTCTATGGATCCAACTCATCCAGTGTGCCCAAGTCGGATGCAAATAGCTATAGTCGTTTCGAAAGAATAATTCATCAAATATCCAGCTTTACACATTATGAACCGCAATCAAATATTAAATATAAAAATAAATTTACCGACTTCATCGTTACTCAAAAACCCATCCAACATAATGTCATATCCATTTCCACATCCTCTTTTCTGCTCTCAACTTACTCCCATTAAATTGGCGAATCGCAAACAGCATATCGTCTCCTATAATTTGTAACTCCACCAAACCGGCCATGACCATAAACTAATCACTCTGCGCCGTCGAAGAAACAATACGTGTGATGACTTAATCGCGGATCCATGCGTGCATTGGGCATCCTAAGCGATTATTTTCGTGGTCCATGTCCATGTTCAGACCATCGAGAAAAACAAAAGCTATTCAATTAGACGCCATGAATCACATGCGTGGCGCTTCTCTCAGGCCAAGCCGTTTATTTGCGCGTGCAATTGAGACGCGCAGACGCACCAAGTGTTGAGTGCTTGATTCGCGGGTTAGCACACAACGCCAGACGATACAATGTATGACATAATCACTGTATTCGTGCCTGGGAACAGTATCCGCACTGCATAGGCGCAGTGCAACAAAATTTTTTATTTCTGACTCACCCACTGGCGTGATTGACAAATTCGTCTACAAGTAGCTGAGACAAAAAATTTAGGTTATCTCTTGTGGTAGCCAAATTTGTCTGCGGCTACCAAAAAACTACCCGCCGCCGCCTTCGCAATGTGTCCTTATCTGGGGCGTTGCGCTGGATTTATTCAGTCGCGGCTGGATTGAGATATTGACGGCAATTTGTGCCTTGGGTGGTATCCGTATCTCTATCGGTGGCGCACGCGTGGAAGTTCTGTGGGCCCTACTGGGCTCAACTGCTTCAGGAGCTATGCGACACAGAAAACCGTCACAGCATTCTGTCAATTTGACAAAGCGACAGCGTTAGACAGGACGTTCCAACCGACGTGTGGGAGTTGTTTTTTTTTTTTACGATTTATTGCTTCTGACGGTGAAATAAAGTTGATACGAGTTTCATTATATCATTGGTAAGAGTAGAGTAAGAGGTTAGAGCTCGGTGGAAATTGTGGATATTTACGAGTTCAGCAGGAAATTGAACTTTGCCTTTGCAGTTATCGTGAAAAGTGAGTGTGTGAGGTGCACTGGGGAAATTTGACATTGCATAGCGAGGGTGACTAAGCGTTGTCTGACTAATAGGTTCCTGGTTGGTAGAACCTGAACAGGCAATGCAACTAGTAGAACTGGCCACAAAAGCCAGACGACTTTTATATAGATTATATGACCATCATCAATGTCTCCGCAATCAAATAGAATTCTTGCAACTTCTTTGTTATTGGAATTAGATTGAAAGTACACAAGAAAAATATTGATTGAAATTACCACCAAAATCAGTTGAAATGGAGAGAAGAAACGGAAGGTGTACGTCTATATGACACCAACAGACGACCAGACTTAAATGTTAACTTCTCACTATCACAGAGAAAAGAATATAGGGTAAAAAATAATTTGGAAAAAAGTCAGACACATTCGGGCTTTCAAAGCTTTACGTCTTCTTACAAAAAAGGACCTATTTCGATTCTTAGCGAATCAATTGAAATTTTATGTAGAAAGGAGAAGGCCTTGCCTCAAAGACTTTTTTGTGGAATTTCCTCAGAACCTTAAGGGTTTGTCTTTGGAATATTTGTCAGGTGATAATGCCCTGACATCCTATTTAAATGTGATTTTGGGCATGTGGCCGCCACTCTGGCGTGTTAATGGAGGTCAAATAAGACCCACCGTCATCTCGTTAGGGGTTCGAAAAGTCATTTCCTTGAACACCAACACCAGGTGAGTCGATCGTGCTCTAATTTCTTCAAGAATAGTTCTTTGACGTGTGGGCTTCCCTTGGATAATTCAACTTCTAATCAGATCAAACTTCTTTACTACTGATGTCACGAGAACCATCTTCATTTCAGCTGCTATCAGTATTCTTTCATAGTTTTTTTTCCTTGTGACGGAAAAGCGGGGTAGATCCTTTCATTTCGCTGGGAGGGTTATTTCGGTCAAAAAAGATAGTGGAGTTCTCCTCTCACTACAGCCACTCCATGCTTACGCGATGATTAATGTCGCCATCAACGTCTACTTCTATAGAGATCATAGATCCGATATTTTTGAACTTTTTAACTTGGGAATGTTTCAAACTCGTTTTACCCAGATTTGCTGGTGCTGCGTGTAACGTTTTCTCTTTTATGCTGGTGAGACTCAGTGACGTGGCGTGTGCTCTGCTACGGTGGGTTCCTCTATAAATATAATTCCCATTAAGCAGTTGCTTAACCTCCGAAATTGTTTCGATTTCCTTGAGCTGGTAGACTGCTTAGGTTATTTTTCACGCAACTTCTTCCTCTTCTAGCTCGATGTTTGTTTCAATGCTGCTCTAGCTTTGCTTAGCCACTTTTGCATAATGTACACGTTCTGCTATTTGCCATTGAATGCTTACTCAGACCCTCTCTGTGTAAGCTGCCTAATCAATATACAAAATCTTTCAAGGCCGGGTCTTGTTTTCTGTGCTGTACTTCACTTCGTCTTTTTTGATAATCAACCTGAAAAGGAGTCAGCGTGTGGTTCCATAACTTATCATACAGAGTCAACTATCAAAAATGACACGTTGTAGGTTCTAATCAGTTTCTCTATTTCTTTCAAAACAAATTAAATTAAAAAACTTGTGGAATGAGTGGATTAGGTGTAAGAGCGGAAGCATCGCCCTACGACAACTTCGTAACCGGCAGTTGCAGTAAACGAAGGTTAAAGCAGTAAAATATGAGGAAATTATATCGTCTTTTCCTCCTAACTTTGGATTGCTATTGAGATATGGTTTTGTGGGAATATAAGACGTCAATTGCAGTTTCAAGATGTGAAAACATAAACTCAATTGTTTGTTTGTTAACGCTGACCCTAAATCCAAGTTGACTGCCGTTAAGAGTTTCCCCTCTTAGAGCAAACACATTTAGCATCTGCTGATATATTATTTTAGTCAACATATCTTACTAACATGGGGCTCTACGCAGTATGCATACGTACCGAGGTCCAAAAAAAACCTCTAAATTTATTTAAAGATCAGTTGGTACCTTAAGAGAGCTGCTTCATCCGTTCACAGAAAATGTCTGGGTATTAGTATGATAACGGGTGATGCAAGTAGAGATACTTTTTTCAATAGCCTCTTTTGACAGATCACGTGTGAGTCGTGTCATGCTGTCATGTTATTTTTGTTTAGTATTGTTTGGCATTTCATAATGGAAAGACTTACGCGTGAACAACGTTTACAAATTGTTCAACTTTATTATGAAAATTCACGTTCTGTGAGGAATGTGTTTCGTGCACTTCGCTCAACTTATGGTCAACATAATCGGCCTACTGAGCGTACTATTCGCAACACCATCACCCATTTTGAGACCCAGCATTCATTATTGGATAATATTCGACCGAATAGACCACGTCCAGCACGCTGCTGTGAAGAAAATATAGCGGCCGTAGCTGAGAGTGTACACGAAGACCGTAGAGAGTCGATTCGGCGCCGTTCGCAGCAACTCGGACTGACGTATGGAACGACTTGGCGCATTTTACGTCAAGATCTTAAATTCAAAGCTTACAAAATACAGCTTGTGCAACAACTGAAGCCGCTCGACCTTCCCAGGCGACATCGCTTCGCTCTATGGGCTCTTGAAAAGTTCCAAGAAGATCCGACGTTTTCGAGGCAAATTTTGTTTAGCGATGAGGCCCATTTCTGGCTCCATTGGTATGTAAACAAACAAAATTGCCACATTTGGGACGAAGAGCAACCTGAAGAGATTGAAGAACTGCCACTTCATCCAGAAAAACAACGGTTTGGTGTGGTTTGTGGGCCGGTGGAATCATCGGTCCATATTTCTTTAAAAATTATGCCGGTGCGAACGTAACCATGATAACCGACTATTTGATGCCTGAAATTGAAGCTCGTGATCTCGGCGACATTTGGTTTCAGCAAGACGGCGCCACTTCCCACACATCGCATCAATCAATGGACTTATTGAGAGAACATTTCGGTGAGCACATAATTTTACGTTTTTGGGCAGGGCGATTGGCCACCAAGATCGTGTGATATCAAACCGTTAGACTTTTTCCTGTGGGGATATGTAAAGTCAAAAGCTTATGCCGAAAAACCCGCTTCGATTCAGGCCTTGTAGGAAAATATCACGCGTGTCATTCGCCAGTTACCAGTCGAAATGCTCGAACGAGTGATCGAAAATTGGACTCAACGGATGGACCATCTGCGACGTAGCAACGGCCAACATTTGATAGACATAATCTTCAAAAAATAAATGCCAAAGAATGTTCTTTCAAATGATAATAAACATTCTCCATAAAATTTGAATTTTCTGTGTTTTTTTCTTTAAAAAAGTAGGGAACCTCGAAATGGATCAGCCTTTAGAATAAAGCAGTATCCAAAGTTGAAGTGCTTAAATTATCCATAATATGTGAGGCATATCGCAGTGGTCGCATTATGGTCATAAAGTTTATAAGCATCTCTTTCGGTCGATTGAATGTAGTCACTGACTTCGTGCTTAATATTCTTGACCGAGCGAACTTAGGCTTAATAGATTTTTCTCATGTTCATAGACGGCAGATTAGCTAATACGAAAATGTTTAACATCACCTTTCCTTTTCCCTGAATGAAACCCCTATGCATCTCCCTGACCAAAATATCAAGTTAGAGCTGAATTCTTAAGAGCTTCCAATACAGATCTCGTTGGAGTTTCATTCAGGGAAACATCAATATGTGTTGTGCAAAATAAATCATTAGCTTTGCAGACAAGGAAATAACTTTCCAAATAAACAGAAAATCGTAAGATCAAGAAACTAAGATACATTTGTTATGGGCTTCATCTGTAATTGTCTGGCAAATTGCCCAAAATGAATACTTCAACTTTATACAGCGTCATAATATTAAAAATTCTCCGGCAACTAAGGTTGCCTAATGTTCCCTCAAGACCTGGATTTCATCTCAAGTGCCAGTTTGTTTTTATTTTTTCTTTTGTTGAAGGTTGTACTGCTATGCAGACACCTAAATTAATGTACTTAGTTCTTCCGTCTTTTGAAGAAATATGAGAAGGAGCTTTAGTGATAAAGAGTTTAGATGTTCGGCCCCGAAATCCGCCACCTGATGCGAGCAAAGGACGGACAACTGCAGAGAAAGTGTTCTGCTGTCTAATCCTCCTCACCGCAAGTAGGATAGGAGGTGGTGTCGCTCAAGCCAATCACATAAAGGTGTTTAGGAAAAGCTTGGACGATTTTCCTGAGAGATAGATAGAAAACCAGTGCCAGTTAGTCCCCAGTTTCTTAAATTCCAGTGCTTTGTGGACTGGCTGAAGTCTCCATCTCCTCCATCCTTATCATTAGTGTAGTATCTAATTATAACAATGCAGAACGAATGGAGGAGAGCACACGCTATTTTTTACGCCTACTTTTTTTTTCTTTAACACTCTACAAATGGAATAAGTACAAAATTACGCCAAAATACTTCGGCCAATCCGAATGGCGCAATTCTACTTTTTCAAGCTGAACATAAACAACAACATAATATCCTTTCCAGTTTAATCCAAATAAAGCGTTTCTTAGCTCTGAAACGACTTTAAACAAGAAGAACGTTCATCCTGTACTAAGTGGGCGTTGCGTAACCCAAAATAATAAAATGATAAATGACAATGGCACCGGTACCAGTACCACCTCGACCCATCCCTCTCTCAAAGTGATTACATCTATATCCCCAATTGGATCATTAAACGCGGCCCATTCCAGGGATCAATTTACTTCTCAAAAATTATGTATCCATACGCTCTTCCCAGAATGTAGGTAGGTAAATAAATGTGGTCAAGTGGCACAGAAAGAAAAAAAAATACCTCTGCAATTTGTGGTCGATATCGGCATCCGATATCAATTTTTGATTGTTTAATAAATTGCGTAAAATTAACTATTACGTTGGACACATTGGGGATGGGCTCGCCCGAAGATTCGCAATCGCAAATTGAATACATCCTGGCACACTCCAAAACGTTCGTACTTACGTCTTTGTTGTGGTTATAGTGTCGGTATAAAAGATAATCAACCACCGTGGCACGTACCCTCAGCCAGTCAAAAAAACAAAAGCGGAAACTAAAAGCCATCTGTGTTTCGCACCACAAAAAAATAACAAAATTTCATGCCAGACCATCTCCAGACACTTGATCATATTTTTATAGCAATGCAATGTCAATTCGCATGATATGTGCTCATTTGCCGGAACTGCAATACTATCTACCTATACCAAACCTTACCAATACCAGCTCATCAACACGGCATCCTCTCATTCTTCATGATTATGACAGTATAAAGTGTTCATTTGCTCACTTATTTATGACCACAATTTTTGGCTCATAAATTACACGAAAAACCTACCCAGATGCAGGTGCAAATTGGCGCGGATATAATGGGCGTATGGAGTGCATGTAGCAGTTGGCGGCAGGATTTGTTCGAGTGAAATTTAGATTATTTTTAGAAAAACAAAAAAAAAACTGTCAAAACGCATGACTAGGCGCGGATGTGTCGCTGAAATTATAATATCGGTGCGATGTTTTCTCAAAAGAATCTTCCGCAAGAGGACACACATTTGGACAAAATGTTGCCATTCTATGGAGACCGCGCAACATTTCGGTTACAAAGTAGCAAATTTACGTAGTCAGGGTTGATGTCAGCCGACACCGGACACTGGTTGAATGGGTTTTATAGTTTCGGGCTTTCGCATAGAGATCGGTTTTATTATTGGAAAAATGTATGTTTGGTGTTGAAGGCGTATCAACTTAATCGACTGAATGCACTTGTATCACCAGTGAGAGACTCTAATTTGCGTTTAACTAACGAAAGGAGCGGACAAAGTGTCTGATGATGTCAATGACGGTGAGTTTGGTGGACGCGATAATCGATAGAGTGAACAACATTTTTTTTTGATCAGGGGCGTGCGTCTGCGGAGGGGTTAGGGTGCCTTAAGAGTGCCGGTGATATCGATATCGATATCGACGTCACGTGTTTTAGAAAATACGCCTCCTCTGAGTGTTTTCAAATATCAATTACTTGTCAATTCTATATTTAAGTTGAACTAAATTAAATTTAAAATGGTTTTTCCATACTAAACAGATTTCTTTTCCGAAAATCATTGTCACTCTCTGTTCTTTTTTCAGTTAGTGGTAAACGCAAGCTGTATTGTTATTTTTTCGAGCAGTACGAGATTACACATATTAGAATGTTTCTTCCCCTATTTTGTTCTTAGAACCTTAGTCTGATGAAAGAAGCGATTTTGTTCCACGCGCTCCTCTAGTTGAAGTCAACTTATTGACAGCTTTTTGTGCGAAGAAGTTACCTATCTCCGATTCATATTCTGATATCTACATATCTGCTACACATGGAAAATATGTTATGCTCCGCCTTCCGAGGTGTCGCCTCCTTAACTCCTTCGACAATGTTTGGTAAAAACTTGCTATTCGGCCTAGTCTGGAATCTTCTTTCTAAATGTCTTCTGTCTAGGTATACGACGGCCCAGATCTCACAGGCACACATCGACATTTTGTTCGCCGTTTTGTCGTATACTTTCTACACGAGTCTGTTGAATGATAAAGTAACCAGATCGCTCAGTTACGAACTTTTTTAACTGCAAGAAAGTTTTGAGGCTAAGGCTTTTCTGAGATACTTCACTGCCGTATTGTTGATTGTGACTTCAGATTCTACCTATGAAATTCAACAATAATAGGGATATTTCTTATGTTGAGGAGAACTAACTGCCGCTGCTAAGGTAAGACGCTAAGACGTGGAGGCCTTAGTCTTCCAAACAGAGAAACATGCTTCTCGCATCAATCATCGCGCATTAAACCTGCGCATATCATCAGCGTATCACATAAGAAAGTTATCGGCAGGCATCTCCATGTGATGGCTCATATCGTAGGAGTTTAGCATAGGTTCCATGATCGAACCCTGATATATGTTCGCAGTCCCTGCGTGCTGTCGTATATAAACCTCCGGTTTTTGACATAGTTCTTTAAACCATGCGCAAGAGATATTGCGAGCTTTTGCAGGCAATTTTTAGAGCTTAGCTGAGTTGAAGGTTATTATCACGCATAAGTCTGGCAGTGGGTGCATTGGCTCAGTGGTTAAGTGCGTTGGACCACGAAGCGAAAGATCGCTGGTTGAAATCCCAACTTGTACCGCCGTAAAGTTGTTATTCGCTGCCCCAGCTCTTGCGAATGTCTGACAAACATTCAAGAGTAAAAACTGTCATTAGAAGCGTCTCAAAAATGAATTGCCGTTCGGAATCGGCAGGAAACTGTAGGTCCCTTCCATTCGTATCAAAACAATGCATCTTCGCACACCCCAGTTGTTGGAGAGCTTGGCTTTGGATCCTGTATGGGCCGTTTACGTTTAACATTTATTTTTATTTTTTTAAGTATGCCATAATCGCGACTTTTCTGGAGCGCAGTGATTTGCCTGTTAAGCCGTTTTTATAGAGTGGACCTTTCAGAGCCCACGTTGGAAACATACATAGGGGTCTGATCGCTGATTGGGAATCCAGACCCCCTTTCCATTTCTGTTTCGTCTTACAGAATTTTATGAAGATTCCTTCTTTAAAGCAGTCATTTCGCATTTGTACACAGATAAGCTGCACATTGTGGGTGGAGCGTCAGTTCTTTTATTATGCAGCATTTCGTGGACCCGGGGTAAGGCTACAGAATCGCAAATCTATTCAGATTGCATATCTAAGCCAACATTTTGGAGATGAGACGTTTGAAATAAAGACTTTATTCTCTCCTTTAAGTGTAACCACCGGACTTGCTTAAATAATATTAAAATATTCTTAGTACAGGCGACATGTGCTGAGGAAGAAATAATGATAGGACCAAATTTTCGGCAGTCTGCCGAAAGATTCATATGGCGTTGGGTTGACTCGTGACCTAAAAAGTTTTTCATGGGTTCCATATTTAAGTCCCCGCAGGACACCTTATATGATCCCATTGTTAAGGATGAACAATCCATTAATTTCATCAATCCAATAAATTTACCTATCTATTAAACAATGGCCGCTTATTGTATTTGTTCATTGAATATTTTCTGGTTCAGCTTCTCCCATCTATACCGCATCAACATTGTCTAAGCTTTTTGTGACAGCGGAGTATTGTTTATATAATTTTTTTACTCCACGCGAAAGTTCCTTATAATTCTTATTATAAAGCAAATTAAGTTGCCCAAATATTAACTCAGAGTAGAAATCTATAGTCTTTCAAATGGGAATAGTAAAAAGAAAGGATGTTTAGCCACACAAATAAGGTATGAGCTGCATCAGTATCTCGACGGTTAGTTCGGTAGACCGCCAACTTAACTTCCATTAGCGCGGTATGTTTTTGTCCTCGATTGTTGCGTTCAACTTTTGCACCACTTGTTTGTACAATGTGAGTAGCTGTTGCTGTTAGCTTGACCAAAGCTCTAAAGGTTCTGAAACAAATATTCCAAATATAGACAATTGAGATCACTGACATTGTCATATTGCACCTGAAATTTAAAAATTTTCGCACATTCGCATGTACAAAAATCCGCACAGTCGTGAACACTCATCCAATTATCAGCAGTCCCCTGGGTCGCTCTACCAGCGCACCCCCATCAAAAGAAGGATTTATGAGTGCGAACAAAATAATGCCCTAATCTCTGCACGAAATGTATCTCGAACTTTGCTTCTTCATCGTCGCCGTCGTCGTCGTCGTCGCCTCTTATAACTACAACACGTCGACGACGCGACGCGACGCAACAGAACAAGACACGACGACTCACCAGTGTCTATACCGTAAATAAATTACGAATGTAATTATGAAAGGTAAAAACTCACACCTCCGATAAGAGGCGTCTTATTACAGATGCTGTGGGCCCGGTTTTTATCCGTTTAGCATGCCATAATTACCTGGCATAAAGTGGCCTTAATTGGTTTCTTGATGTGACCATGCTTCGCTTTATCAATTTGCTTTTTCATTATTTTCTTATTTTTCAAAGCAAACACACAAGAGACATTTATTTTTTGCCATTTGATTTGGTCATATTTGTGAAGCGCGGGAATCCTGCCTGAACTGAATGGGTGTCGTCGCTTCTTGCAGAACTTGTTCCTCGTTTTCTTCTTCTTGTTGCTGATTTTATTTTTATTTTTGTTTGCCCAGAAACTTTGTTGGAAGATAATCCCAGAGTAGCAAGTGAATCCGATAAATTGCTACATCGAGAGGAAGATGTTATACGCGAGATGAATGAAAAAACAACAACAACAACGAACAAAAAAAATATGTCTCAATTCGCGCCAAGCACAAACCACAAACGCACAGGGAAACTGTATAGCCAAAGCTCAAAACCGGGACAAAGATGATGACGACGATGCGACGCCGACGACACGACACGGGAAGTTCAACGCAATAAAAGGAAGACAAACGTGGCATTAATTTTGTTTATGGGACAATTTTTTGGGGATTAATTCGAAATGGTTACGATTCGCAGTGGTTCACAGTCGTAAATTCTATTTGGAATTGATTGAACTTTTGACAGCTGCAGGTAGATATGCCGGCGAAGGATCTCTTCAAATATATGTATATGGAAGGTGTGCAGTTTTGAAAGTGGCAAGTTCCTGGACGTCTTTGTGGATAATGCTACGAGACATTTATATGTTTTTCGAAGCAACGATTTTTCGAAATTTGTAGTTTGGGAACTTTCTGCCTTAAAACTCTCCTACAAAACAGAAGACCCTTAAGGGTTCATTATATGTATTTGTTTAAATTTACATGGTGAACGAACTGATAGGTCTGTGCACAGATTATACAGATAGTCAACTGAGAGGATGTTTTGCTCTCTCGCCCTCCCGTGCTTCAAAAAGGCGTAGAACTGTATCTCAATAAGTTTTTGCATGCAAATCTAATTGAGCCAGATCACGCACAAAATTCCAGTACTGCGCCAAGATACTATTAGGTATCATTAATGTCAAACTGGGCTTCAAACAGCATATTTTTGACAATCAACAGCACCCCCTGTGGTTAACAGAAATTTAAGACAGATTTTGCGGCCATTTTTAAAAATTTGTTGAGGGTTCAAGGTGACAGGTGTATGCTGAGTTGACTATCTAGTTAATTACTCATCTGTGGGTCTGTGTCTACGAGATAGTGCTTTGTTTTTTTGTATTGCAAGAGTCAACGGTTGTCTTTGCTGAACCTGACTCTCTTTTTAGCAGGGTTTAGTACATTTTCTTGCTTTTGTACCAAATCGTTTATGAAACCAACGAGCGATTTCCTGAACCGTGACCGACCTATGGATTTCGTTTTCTCTTGTTTGGTGTCTTGGGATTTTGCAAGCTGAGTTTTTGTAGAATTGATATACGGTTCTCTCTTTCAGCATAGAATGACTTGCTGTAGCTATTGCAGTGAAATTTGAAATTGTGAAAGGTTTGAGCAGCTTGAATAATTTTGACAGATGTAAGGATGCTCTATATTCTCGCTGTAGCCTGATAATTTTGTCTTCATAATGTCTGGTCTGCCTCTGTTACCACAACTTTTTGGCTATAAAGATATAAATCGTGTACCTGCCGGTGCGGTCGAACTTAGGCGAGCGGAGAGGTGCAAATGCCCTGAGCACATTGGGCATGTTAGCCAGAACTGTATGAGCTTGTAAGTCACTGCATTGATTGCTGCATAGTCAGCGATGTTTTAAAAGATGGACTTGAAAAAAGTTCCAGAGACAGGTAGTTGTGCTAGGGGAGTTCCGTGTTCGTAGGATCATGCATTGGCTTTCAATGCTGATGTTTACTTAGTTAAATCACGGTGTGACCAATTTGGGACAGTATCATATTAACCCATCGTCCACTCGGTGCGACCTTGTTAAGATCACTTTTGACTGTCCCAAAAGCTGTTCAAACATAACGACATTCAGGCAACGCGGGGAATGGGTTCGATTTACTCGTAGTGCAAATTCGGTTTTAAAAGCTGCACTCGCGGTAGATAAAAATGTGATAAAGTTGAGATTAGGAAGAGAACGCAGCGTAATACCACTGTTTTGTCGGGGTCACCAATTGTGATTGAAAGGGATTAAAACCGGCTGACACAGCCACTCGACCATGTTTCTACTGACTGACCCTATCTTCTGTTTGTTCGATTCTTGTGCCGGTTTTTGGCGTTTAACTTGCATGCACGTTATGTCACACTCTCACTGTTCTTATTTCGCGCGATGTTACTGAGCCAATGTAGTCAAAGTGTTTTGCCTTTTTGTATCCTCAACATATTCGACGAAAAATTATTTTTTCTATACAAAGTTCAGCATGTGCCTAGTTCCACCCTTGAAAGCACTTGTTTTGTTTTATCCTTGTTCACTTTATATTCACCTGTTCTTCAAGGCGCTTCGGAAGTTGTATCGTGGGTTTACAAATGTCACACCATTTTGCCAGAATTCTGCATTAAACAGGGCTGTAACTTTTAAGTCAACAAAAAAAAGGCGTGTCTCGTCTTGAAACAACCATACCCTCTGTACGTACCTCGCAGCAGTTACCTATAGTGATTATGCAACACGGGTGCTCTGTAGCCATATAAACGTACGCACCCCCAAGAATTATAAATTAAAACAACCCCTTTTGCTTGCAACTCACTCTCACCCCGCAACAAAGTAGATATCTAAATCTCAATTACAAAAATGCAAGTGCACCTCAAAAGAAAGCTCAATCATGTGGAAGCCCACCACTACACTTTGCAACAAAGTACGTACCTACCTGTTATAGGGAAAACAAAAAAAAAACGCAACCATTCCCATTCAACGGCCAGCGTAATATGCATTCGCCGCACAAATGTTAACCACAGCGAATACCTGAAGCCTCGTAAATAATGTTTAATCGATGTTTGCTCTTCGGTTTACTGCATTAATGGCGTTTTTAATGAGCACCTCGTTACTTATTTGCAACAATTTCAACATTGACCAGCACAGGTCTGACTGTGAACCGACCTCTCCGCGAACACACCAGACATTTACATGCATACCTCAACTTCCTCTTACATAGGTTTATAGGTAGCTTGCGACTTGACTAACCGCGCCAAATCCGAGCGGCAATTAATTGTGCACACCCGCAACAATGTTGCCAATCTCATTTGGCAACACACATTAAAATATCAGACATCGTTTGGTGGGGGCCTGTGATACCCTCTTCTAAGGTGGGCTTCGCGCGCCATGCCTTAAGGTATAGGTTCCGCCACGATATAGGTGTACTTCACTGCTGCCGCACTACAGCCAGACGTCTCATTGTCTCGCTGTCGATTTTTATTGATCGTTAAAAACTGAAATTCGATTTGAAGCCGGGAGGCTTACCTCAAATGTGAGCTTGAATTACCGAATGTTATAAAAATCGCCACACAATTTAGCCTGGAAATTGGTTGTTTGTTGTTTTTTTTTTTATGTTTTACCGCACAAAGTTCTGTCGTTGTGTTGTGTTTTTCTGCAGTAAGTTGATTTTGTTGTTGTTGTCATTGTTGCTGATCAGTTAGATTGTTGCAAAATGGCTATAAAAAAAAGTTTTAAAATTTTATGGTTTGCAGGGATTTTAATTGATCGTTAAATTGTTGCGATTCAAGTCAAAAAAAAAAAACAAATCCGATCAGTGTTGTTTTCTATATTTTCTTTTTACTTGTTGCATTTTTAACTAATTTAACCTTTGATTTGAGCTTGAATGGAGTTTTAAGTTTAATTTGTAGTTTTGGATGGGAAGAGGCGGGGTTTTCGAAATTAATGTCCTTCATTACGTGTGTGATCGGAGGGTTGAGATAAAACGAAGCTGTAAATCTTCATTTATGCATTATGAAAGAGTAAATGTTGGCTAAATTGTATTCTCGGCAACCTGTGTCGTGTTGTGATACGTTTTTAAGTTTCTTTATGTACTTCGTCCTTAATCACGCGCACTTTCTAATGAGTTAACTCAGATATAACCGTCGGTTCTTGGAAATTGGTTAATTTTTAGTGTTGCTGTAGAATTTATGGGTGCATTCCAGTCATTTTAAGCTTGAACATTTGAAGTTGAAGCTTTTGCTTTTTTATATTTACCTGCTGAACCTATTATGTCTTAATTCGATTAGACGCCATGTAAGAAATCTTTACACTTCATCTTGCAATCATCTTGCAGAAAAACCTAAACAATTTCCCTAATTAAGCATCCAATATCTTTGCAAATACCAAGAAAGACTTTTGAAGTTCATGCCATATATTTTCTCCAGAGTTTTGAAAAAGAATGCTCATACAAATTTTCGCCGACTACACGCAATCTCATCGCATTTAGGCAGTATATGTGTTTAAAGAATTGACCAGTACTTCGGTCTTTTTGAGCACTTAAAAACCTTTTCATTTTCCCTTAATAGCACAGTCTCACCAGGGATTTATATGAGTTGACTCCACTACCCTAAGGTCGGCCTGGCTATCGATGTAGATGGTAATATCTCTTTCGTATAACGATTTCATCCAATCTATGCTGGTCGTGCCATGTACAATCGTTAGTTTTTGCTAGCTAAGACGAGTTCTTCTCTTAACTGAGTTTATACTCCGGATTGGAGCTCAAAACTGTTCCTAACTAAAAACTGTTATTAACTTTTGGCAGATGTCGCTGTACAGTTTGCACAATGCGCTGTTAAATTTGCTCTTAACCCTTGAGCCGTCAAATGTGAAATTTAGTTAGTTTACGTGGGCATTCAGTGCCCTAAATGTAAGTATAGAAGAAGATTGCATATTTTGTATGAAATCAAGGAGCACCCAATTTTTTTTTATGAAAATTATGAACAGATATCTACTTCAAATATACTAATATGAATATTGAACAACGGATTCGGAACAGCATCGCATTCTCTCCATGCAGCAAAACTTTCGGTAAAAAGTGAAGACTCAAACGAAAGATGGTTCCTTGGATGTACACGGCGGTGGTACGTCCAATTGTCAACATGGGTCCCAACATCACCAAGCTGAGCAGAGTCCAGAGAAGGGCTGCAATCGGAACCACAGAAGCCCCACGGTCTGTAGCTGCTGGTCTGCAAGTCCCTGCAGGCACTGCAATATCATCGATTTATTACTGACTGCAACTTTCAGAAAACCTTTACTGTTGCATTCCCGTCCAGATTAGAATGGGAGGCAGGCACTGCTTATTGACGAACCCGCTGTAAACATCTTTACTGACGGGTCCAAAATGAATTGTGGAGTAGAAGCGGGCGTCTTTATAGTCGAATTACACACGTCCTTATCCTTCCGGCTTCCGAACTCGTCCAGCGTCTTCCAAGAGGAGGTCCTTTCGATTAGGGAAGCAGGCAAGATACTCCTAAATAGCACAAAAATAAATTTAAACATCAATTTTCATCGAAAGTGAGGGCGAAATTAAGGCCCTTATCTTAACCAGCACTTCGACCAAGCTCGTCGAGGAGTGTGGGGAAATACTATCCAGAATCGGTTTAGAATCTCTCTAATCTGGGATCCCGGGCTTAGGAACACACGGGGGAACGAGAAAGCCGACGAGCTGGCCAGAACTGGCACTTCCCTTCCGGAATCCCGCCCGATGGAAGTCTTTCCTCCCTTGGGCTTCGTGAAGGGAGAAATCTTGTCACACTTTAAGGCGATGGCAGAGTCGAGTTGGAGGAACCTGATGAACAAATCTAGAACCCAAAACCTCATAGTGGTGGCTGTAAGTACATGCCACTGGGCGGTAGGCACCCACGCTGCCAGGCTTGGCATTCCCCACACATCCTATGCGGATGCCCGGTTTTGTCTAAGGATAGACGCCGGGCGGTTGAAAACCCGGGCGACCTTTCTGATATCTCGGACATAGGTCTTAATGAGATAGATTTTGGATGCAATAATCCCCCAAAATGCCGTGTAAGCCGAATTTAATTTTATCTATAAAATGCTATAACCTGAAGTAATTTGAATTTTATACCTACAGGTACAAACTGAAAAAAATTATGATTTATGCTCTATCACATTCTGTTCTTCCAGACCTCTATAATTTAAAGTCACGGTGCATAGCTTTCTCATCCTTTCATTCTGAATTTCCTTAATACCAGTGCTGAGATATAATGGACGCTAACAATCCCTTTTTCAAGCGCAAATTCTAAAAATTTTATATCTGAATATCTCAAAAATTGACTTTATTCTCCATATTCAATCTAACTTTTGTTAAAATTAATAACACTATCTGCCCCAGCTTCTTATTCCCTAGACTCTGCAACTTTAAGTCCCATTTTTAGGTACCTATCTACCGGTACACAAAGTTTCATCGATTTGCTAGTAATTTGAGAAAAATCTTCTTCGTTCAAGTCCAAGGGCTGAGAACTTTTTCCGAAATAGATACCCGCGGAAGAATAATCTGAACTCAAGAACCATCTTCCTAAGAACGTTTATCAAACGGTCCGCAAAACTTTAGTAAAATTTGTTCCCATAAGTTGTTAGCAATTCATTTTTTTTTTAATAGGATTAATGTCATTAGACCGATTTCAAATATCACCCATGTGGGACACTGACTCCTTAACAATGTTGCTCAAGTTCTTCTTGGAAGGAAACACAAAAAAAAAAACGCACACTCCAATCCAAAGGAATTATCCAACGAACCTGATCCTTCCCAATCACGTGAAGGCGATGAAAACTCCAAAGAAACTGTCAACACGAATTAGCAAAGCTACAAAAAGTTATTCCTTCGGCAACAAAACAAAATAAATACCAAATTGAAAATGAATCCGAATTAGAATCAGTGTAGGTATCAGGAACTTGTTAAACGCTTAGGACTATGCTCAGAGCTGTGCGTATACCAACAAAAATTAAAATAAAGATGCTACATCACTTCAAATTGTCTCATCCTGGGAACCTTTGACTTTGTCAGCTGAAGCTTACTTGGGCATTTTAATTCAGTTTACGCTCTTCCCAAGGAGGGGTGTTGTCATGCGTGTGTGTGAACAATGGAAAGGGTTTTTGTTGACTTGATGCGGACCGACAGTGGAAACAGCATGTGTGTGTCTCTGGTTTTGCTGATCAAGAAGTTTTCAGTTCAATGAAAGAAATTATTCTTTGTGAAGTTTGGAATTGGGATGATTGGATGGATGAGCGCTGCTGCTGATGGGAAATGTTTGTGGGAGCAAAGTGTTTTTATTTATTTTGCATGCGAACTGCGTGAGTTTGAACTTGTTGTCACCTCGCGTTAAGGTAATCGGATGACTTTTCTGACGGTTAAACTAATGAAGAACTTTTAATAAGCTGATGGAGTGAAGAATTCAGCTGATTCTACTTTAACAAAAGGTAAGGATTTCGTAAGCGGAAGTTGCAAATTATTTAAATCATTTCGAAGAAAATACATCGGTAATACTTTGAAACGGCTCCAGGAGTTCATAATCACGTTCATGTACTAAATGAAACCAAGTTTGCTATACAATCCCGGGATCAGACCACTTATAATCCAGTTTACTGGTTCACGAATGTGTTGTGACCATGGGTGACCTATCTTCATGGCAGAAAAATATATGTAGAAGTCAAGGACAAAGGGCAGTAAGAATCAGACGTGGGTGAAAATGTTATATTCGTTCCATCAGTCGATGTGACCAGTCAATGAAGGAAGCTCAAACCTGTAGCCAATTATGATTGATATCAATTTGGTCGATTGGACTTGATTGTACTAGGTAGAAAGCTCACAACCTGAGTTCCTTTGCTCAAATGATAAGTCCTCTTGGCTCTATCACACCCAGTACAATCTAGTCCAAGCGACCAAATTGATATTAATCCTCCTTGGCAACCTGTAGACACCTTGTTTTATCATTACTTAAAAAAAGTTCCGAATTGAGCACACAGGGAATAACTATAGGTGCAGTCACAAGTTCGGCTACCATTGAACAACGTAAGATTATCAACTAAATATTTCTGAGGCCCTTGTTTACAGTATGCGGGTGGATTAATTAAATTCATGCAAGACTACTTCAATTGATATCCGCATATTTGGCTAACTGGCGAAAAATAGTCATCTTCCCCTATCAATATCCTCAGTGGTGTTCCGCAAGGAAGTCATATTGGCCCTTTACTTTTTATTTTATTTAAGCATTCTTTTGTTTTTTAAAACTAATAACGCTGAACTGGGCTGGTTATAAGTATTAAAATAAGTTCAATACGTTGGGTTAGGTTATGTTAGCAGAGCTAACCCATTGCACAAAGTGCAATTTTACCCAGAGACTATGGAGGCTCATTGCAAATACCCTAGTTTTACATATAAGAACATGTGACTAATAAAACCACTTCGACCAGTTTATAAATCGTTTTATGTCTGATAGACTTCCCTGCAAAGTCGTCCAAGCTTTTAAAGAACCGTGCTCCCATTCCTTTAGAGCTGGTCAGTGGCATAGAAGATAACCCACAAATCGATTGCAAATACTCTTAGCCATTTAGTCGAACTGTCGAATTTGGCTTCTATCAAGAGAGACTAGGGGCTGTGATCTTTTGATGTCAGTTTTTGAACACAGATTTCGGCTAGTGTTGATGCACTGCCAAATTTGTGGTTACACCGTTGATTACACTCTTAGCGGTGCTGAAAATCGGGAGCATCTGTACGTTCGATAGTAGTGGGTGAGTGGCCAGTTTATACGCTTTTTCGTTTCCTTCCACTCCAACGTGTCCAGGAACCAGCAGAGAAGAACCGAGTTATCACATATAGCCCTTAGTGCCAAGAGGCAATCTGTCATGCATTTCGCGTTGCTAAATTTACAATCGATTTCTTTAAGTGCTGCAATTTTGACTGGCTAGTTTCGTTGTCTGTGCTGCTTTCTCAACCGCCTAAATGCCAGCTTGAAAGACACTGCAATTATCACGTGCCTCTGAAAAGAAGCCAGCTCCTGTACCGTTCTCAGTCTTAAAAGGCATTTAGTCCTTTCTCACTGTTCCGTTTCATGTTTAATTTGGAAGTGATTACCAGGCCTAGGTACTTGGCCTCAGCTAAGAGACTGAGGCGAACACCTTTTAGCTTTGGTTGGTCGGCAGTGTAGATCCTCGTGTATAGAATGAGTTTGGTCTTTTTCGGATTAACCGCAAAGCCGTTTTAGTCCGTCAATTCGGATGGTTCTAATAACATGGATCCCATTATGTCTTGGTGGAAATATACACTTTCCTGTTATTAGTATAACAAAGTCATCCGCATACGTGATTATCTCAATAACTTAGCTGACAAGCGAGTTAAGAATTTTGTTAATTGAGATGTTCAACAGAAGAGGGGAGAGCACTCTGCCTTGCAGTGTTCCACGATTATTTCCTCTGCTGCAATGACTAACTCCTTAAGTGAAGAGGTAACGTTTTCCAGTGTTCAGGTTGTCGAAAGCGCCTTTTATGTCCAAAACAGCAGCCAATGTGTCGAACTTTTAATGGTTCCTTTGCTTACTTCCCAATTTATACTTCTAAAAGAGTCCAACGGCTTGTTAAAGCGGTTCTTGCCACTTACGATGGGTATAACCTAAAAACATTTACAAAGAAATACAGTTGATTTGTAGTTGAACACATAATGAGTTATGACAGTGTCAATCTAATCATAACTAACAAATACACTTGTCGATGTGCGAAGAAATTGATTAATTCTTTGCGTTAATATGCGGTGCGATTGCGAATATTAGAATTTTCATGGCTCCAAACAAGAGTCCAGTATATGCAGCTGCATATCTTTCACGCTTCTTAGAGCCTATTATCATGCTTTAGGATCCCAAAACAACTACTTAATGCACCACACCACCGCATGCCGCGTCCTATCAATCAAAAGGATCGCGCAAAATAAAAAAAACTAAGAAAAAAATATCCGCGATGTTTTGAAATTCAAATTAAGTGTTTGCACTGCCGGATTAGCTGTCGGAGTTTAGCCGCATGGCTGTCAGAAACTTGGACACGGTTGCGTTATGGTGCGCCTAGCGCAGATGATTCTCTCGATCTCAAGTTTGCTTGCACCGAAACGAAAGGAGCAAAAAAGAAACACAACAAAAGCATAGAATTGATTTAGTAAACATCGCTGTTAGAAGAAAACAAAATTGATTGATCGCGTGGCAAACGTTTAGACCTTTGGCCAGAAGGGATAATGATTATGCGAACAAATGGTTACACTTTGACGTGTGTTAACAATGCAGCTGCCTCACCTGTGTGTGTCTGAAGGATAATTTGTATGCAAATCAGAAGAGAACACTTTTTTGACAGCTGAAAATTGTCTAAAGAAAGATGTTTGCACTCAATCGGGCCAAAGGCCTAGGTTCATCGATTATAAATACGTACGACACGCAAATAAATGCTATAGCGCCATTTTGAAACTACAGCTCACGGGAAACTATGGTGAGGGTGGATAGTAGGAAAACCACCCGGTGGAGTTGAGGAAGATGATGATATCGTTAAGGTCGATATTTGAGAGGTCTGAAAGGTCGTAGCGAATGATGTTGCAAGCGCTCGATGTCTGGCCAGAACCCGGTACCCGCATAGGAGGTGAAACACTGTTTCTACCTCATTAACGTCATCACAACTGCGGCAGTGGGTGTTATGGAGCATTCTGAGTTTTGTAGCTTGTGTCCCTAATACCCAGTGGCCCCTGCTAAAGGCCATTAGCCTAGCGACGTCCGCGTGCGAAGACAATCGTTATGGATTGATTGTAGTTGAGCCAAGTCTTACTTGAGATGACACAATTCGTCAGACTACTCCCCTCTACACATAACTTAGTGGTGGGTATGTAACTTCCGCACAGGATTCGGGCATGGAGGCTAATTCAGAAGAGATTTATGTCACCTATTGATTATAAGAAATCTTAACATTCAAAGACTTACGGAAAGTCATGGTATTCTCCAACGCTGCCTTCAAAAATTTACCGAGCCCTCGGAAAGTTATAACCGACGAGCTATCAAGAAAACGATCTGAAATAGATCATGACAGAGCAATTCAGTTGAGGAAAGCTCCATTTTGCTATCTCAGATAACAGTGGCCTATTTCACCAAACTACAAATTATAACCATAAATTTGTACTTGTGAATCACAACTACAAACTTGTTTCACAAATTACAAATATATAATCCACAAATTTGTGAGTAGAATGCAAAAAAAATTGTGGAAAGCAAATTGTTGATTACAAGTGCTCAAAATAACCGTTGCACCGGATTTGTGATTGACTTGTAATGTACAACTGTTTCTTCACAAGTTTGTTGTACGTGCGTGCGTCGGTCGTGGCAATGAATAAACAAAATAAGATCTTTGTTGCGTCTCTAATTAGAGATAAAAAAGACATTTTGTTTGGGAAGTTTTCAAATACTTCAAATACTTTTACGATATAAAAATGAAAGAGTGGACAAGTATCTTAAACTCCCTAACGTCTCAAGGCATTTTAAATCACAAAGACTGGAAATACCTTCGTGACGTTGTGTGGCAAAGTTTAAAACGAGGAACCATGGTAAGTACTTACCTAGCTATGTATATATATTACATACATACTAAGAAATAAATTCAGCGTTCCGCTATAGTTATATCCAATTATTTATTGTTTTTATTTTGCGTTGTTAACTTGTAACTATTACATTTTTAAAGGTAAAAATTGATAATTCTAAAAAAACCGGTTCCGCAGAGGGTACGAACTGCATTTTTACTGATCTCGACATTGAGTGGGATTGTTGATGATTCTTCTTCAACACCACTACAAAATATCCCGTCACCAACGTCCGGAAATATAGAGGAAGGCGAAATATGGTAAGATAAAGCGTTCGTTCTTCAGACAATTGTATCTGCACAAATATGTTTCCTGTTTTTTTAAGCCCATCCATGCCATCAAAATATACACGGACCAACAGACAGAAACGGAAGGCGACAATAAGATCCGACGAAGCAGATATTATTTCCCTGAAGAAAAAGAGACTGCAGTTGGAAATATACAATTTGCAATTGGATGCGCGAAAAAAGGAGAGGGATCTAGGGTTACCAATTAGTCGCCTAACTGTGGAACTGGAGGAGTCTTTCATACAGACTCACAATTCAGAGTCAGAAAGAATTGTTAACTTTAGTGATTATTAAAAAAATAAAAAAAAGAAGAATAAATATATTTTGTTTATCAATCTCGCTGCTGTTTCATTTTTTATGAAAAGTGACTTAGAAAATATTGTAAAGTAGTCATTTGGGTACCCTATGTTTTCTTCCTCTTCAGTGGTGTACATCTCGAAATAGTTATCTGTTCCTTGTCGTGAAATGTAAGTCAATATAACGCAACATTTTATGACATTGACTGCTTTTATCGGTTGCAATCGCAAGTGCTTTAAGCATGGAAATTTCTCCTTTAAAATTCCAATAGCGTTTTCTATTATCCTATTATCGATCAATTTCAGGAGTTGAGCTTCTCAAAATTGGTGTAATTAACCAATCCTTTAACGGATATCCTGTATCCCCAAGTAAAACTGCATGAGTATAAGGTCGAAAGCCACTTTCAAATTTAGAGAAAAGCGGACTTCTGCGCAAAACCCTTGAATCGTGTACACTTCCAGGCCAATTCACGTATGCATTGTAGAAGCTATAGTCGGGCCCGCATACCAGCATACAATTAATAGAGTGCTTTCCATGTCTATCGACATATGCAGATTCAAACTCTTTGGGAGCATCTATGTTTACTAAAGTCCCGTCTATACATCCGTAAACACATGGCATGCCTATAACAAGAGATACATAATTCTAAAAATTCGAACAAATAAAAGAAAAACATGTAGGTATTTACCGGCAATATCGTAAAATCTTTTACATATATTTTCGTGTTCATTAGGCCAACATACAACATTTTCAAATAGTAAGCTAATAATAGTTGTACAAACTCTGTAAACACATCTGCATACCGTCGACTTAGATATCCCGCGCATGTCAGCAACTCCATGGTACTGCCCTCTATTCCCAAGCCAGTGTAAAGCTGTGAGAAACTGTTGCCTCGGTGTTAATGCAAAGTTCTTTTCAGTCCTGTGGGCTATCTGTGGTCCAATAATTGCAATTATTCCCTCTGCCTTGCATCGACTCAGACGAAATTTTTCATAACTCCGAAATGACATAGTTTGTACGCGGCCGATAAACTTTTTTTCTTGCAATTAACACAAAATCGTCACTTTCGCTACTATCGCTACTACTATGCCTTCGTCGCAAAGACATTTTTTTCGATTACTTTCAATAAGAAACAAAACTTGTAGGAGGAATTACACGTCAACTTTTACTTGTGTAATATTCTCACATACTAAACAAAATTTGTGAATTCAAATTCTTTGGTGAAACGTAAAGACACAAATAATTCAAATTTTCACAAATTTATAACTTGTAAATTACAACTAAAGGGTGATTTTTTAAGAGGTTTAGAACTTTTTTTAAAAAAAAAACACAAAAAATTCGAAAAAATGAATGAAATATTTATTTGAATCGAATCGAACCTTGCAATTTAATGTTTAAAGATAATTTCATGCAAATGTTGACCGCGGCTGCGTCTCAGGTAGCCCATCCGCTGAGTCCAATTTTGGCATACTCTTTCACACATATCGGCCGGTATCTCACGAATGAATGCATGGATGTTGGCTTCCAGTGCGTCAATCGAAGCGGGCTTGTCCCTATACACATTAGCCTTGGCATACCCCCACAAAAAAAAATCTAATGGTGTCAAATCGCACGATCTAGGCGGCCAATTGACCGGCCCGAAACGTGAAATTAACTGTTCACCAAACTCGCCTCGCAATTGCGCCATTGTTTCGCGTGCTGTGTGGCATGTGGCACCGTCTTGTTGAAACCACATATCATGCAAGTCAAGAACTTCCATTTCGGGCAAAAAAAAGTTTGTTATCATCGCTCGGTAGCGTTCACCATTGACAGTAACGCTGCGATTCGCATCATCTTTGAAGAAATATGGCCCAATAATGCCGCCGGCCCATAAACCGCACCAAACAGTGGCTTTTTCGGGATGCATTGGTAGCTGTTGCAATGCTTCTGGCTGATCTTCACTCCAAATGCGGCAATTTTGCTTATTTACGTACCCATTCAACCAAAAATGAGCCTCATCGCTGAACACAATTTTTCGATAAAAAAGCGGATCCTCGGCCAGCTTTCCAAGAGCCCATTCACCAAAAATTCGGCGTTGTGGTAGGTCGGCTGGCTTTAGTTCTTGCACCAGCTGTATCTTAAAAGGCTTTACGCCCAAATCCTTCCGCAAAATTTTCCACGTAGTGCTGTAACAAAGGCCTAACTGCTGGGAACGGCGCCGAATTGACATTTCGCGGTCTTCTGTCTTCTTCGCTGATACGGCCGCAATATTTTCTTCAATACGCACAGTACGTAAACGTGTTGGTGGTTTAATGTCCAACAAAGTAAATTTGGTGCGAAATTTGGTCACAATCTTCCGAATAGACTGCTCAGAAGGTCGAGAATGCCGATCATAAAATGGAAGCAGCGCGCGATGAACATTTCGAACCGAGCACGAATTTTGATAGTAAAATTCAATAATTTGCAAGCGTTGTTCATTTGTAAGACGATCCATGGTTAAATTGCAAACCAAACTGAAGATGTTTGACAGTGACACAAGGTACTAAACACACGTCAGCTGTCAAAACCAGTGTTGCCAAAACCAAACCAGCTAAAAAATCACCCTTTATAAATAACTTTTGGTGAAACGAAAAGTGAATTATTCCCACCAATTTCCCTTTGTAGAATACAGCTACAAATTTGTAATACTCAGAATTTGGTGAAACGACATAAATCAAAAAAATCATAAATTTTGTTAAAAAGTGCTTGTAAATACAAATATGTAAGTTGGTGAAATAGGCCACAGGTGGTACTCAAGATCAGAATTAAACCCAAAAAGTAGTGTAAATTGCTAACTTATGGCCATATTATAGTAAAAGTGGAATCCAATAAGCTTTTGCATAGCATCGCTGGTTTACTGGCTGAACACGATAGTGCTACAAACGCAATAGTTAGTTGCTCGTAGGTAGGCTGGTAGTTTCTTTAGCAGGTCACAATTTTCCAAGAAACCGCGCAATTTAATTAAATCTCAAGGATGATGACAGTAACAGAGGCTGCGGTGACGGGCACTGGCATTGTCACTGCCATTTAACGAAAAAACACTTTTTAGATATTGTTTGCGGAATTAACGGCAGGAAAGACTACTAGGAGACTCTAACACCGGCCTTAATTTCTTGGCTATGCATCTTAGCAAGCCAAATATATTCAAGTCTTAAAAGATTTTGTTTTTTTTTTAAATTCATTTGGTCTACAAGAGCGTTTTATATAAATTGAGTGGGCGATCAGTTGGGGTTTGACATAAGAAGGCTAATACCACTGAAGTCCATTATGGTTGGCCTTAATGCGGTCCTTACACGAATTATCAACCAGATGTAGTACAGCTACTCGTATGAGTTCGTAAAAATATGACTAAGGACATGTGCCATAATGAACTGAAGGTACGAATTATGCGATTGGCCGAAGGATCAAAAAAACCCAAAGCAAATTGAATTTCCTATGAAAACCTAATTTTTTCTCCAACAAATTACAGTGAACTTGATTTGACCTCTGATTCATGCTCAAAATTGAGCGATGGGCCTAAAAAAAGTCAACAAAACCGCCAAAAACTTTTCTGATTCATCTGCACAAACATTCCCGCCCGAGACATTGCTCAAAGACAATAAATGCAATTAACACCTCGCTCTAGTTCATTCACCGAAGAGATGCGACGACGACGACGACAAACGCGCGAACGTATACGATGAGGGGATTTGGTCCGCTCGCACTCTCTGCGTGCTGATTAGCGTCCTCGCTGTCATCTCCTATCAAAAGGCAATAAATCTCGACGTGATCCTCGCGCATGCATAAATCTTCAGTGCAAGCGAAATGAAATCCACATTCGAAGAATCCGCAATAAATCAAAATTATCTTCATTTCAATATTGGAGATGCAGATGATGGTGTGTTCCCGGTGTCTCTGAGCCTGGCTGGCTTCGTACGCGCAGCTACACACAGCTACAGGATTCACTTTTGATTTATTTCGAATGCAAAACTTGTCCTTTTGTAATGCGTCATTGATGGGTCCGGTTGAGCTTTTGGTTGGGGGTAATTTACCGACCTCGATTAACACCCACTTGCGTCACCTCGTCGTGCTGAATCATGGCCCACCGTTCTCGTGTGCCATTGTGCAAGTGCACCCGCGTCATAACTCAAAGAACGAGAAAAAAACACCATGCGCTCCAGCACTGCCTCGATTGTGTATGAGCACGCATATGTTGCATATCCGTTTGCCGTGCACATGCAATGTTTACCGTTGGGGCGGGCCTCACTCGACCGCCCCCCATCATCATCATCGTCGTCGTAGTCGTCCATATCGTGCATAGGAATCAACCCTAATTGCGGACTGCAGGACGAATATATAGTGCAGCATGCACGAGGAGGGCGAACCTTATGGCAAACTTCGCATGGACATTTGTCAAAATGTATAAACAGTTTGGCTGCTGCTTTTTGCAAGGACTACTCGAAGAATAGGTCATGAATTATGGCCGCTATCGCATAGGGTTAATCTGATTGTTTGACCTCGCATCAGTTGTTTGAAGGGAGGGGTGGGAGTGAGTGAGGTGATTACGAGCATGGTGATTCAGCGAGGCATAACAAATGCACAAATTCTCCCCAAGGACATGATGGCGGCGAATGACTATGGTGCAGCTAGGGGACAGGGTGGTTGTTTGTTTTTTTTTTCTCTGTATTTGTCGGACAGGACATTATGGATACGTCGCGATGCCATAAAACACACCGTCAGCCAATAAAAACAGTTGAAGGGTGACTCGGCTCCGCTGCGCTCAGAGGGTAATTCAATTAAGGCAACAAAGCACAAAATGTCCTGTTTTTCCTCCATATTTGAATTTTGCAGTTTTTCTATTCGCCCGTCGCGGTCGTCGTCGGGGCAAACACATCCTGGCCGGATGGCAAAACACAAGGAATGTCATCACAAGTTGAATTTTAATTCAAAATTTTCGCGGTTTTTGTGCCCAGCACACCGCGGTATGATTTCGTATTCTAAGGCGCTGGCTGTGCAACGATAAAAGGATATTAATGGAATGAAAGGAAGGACAATGGGCTGTCTGGCCGCTAAGCAAGCATGATTTTCTGGCATTTTTCCTCGTTAATTTCTGCGGTGCGCTTATGACGAAGGTGAGCAAGCAGGCAAAATGTCTATGACAAAAGAGGTGGTTTTTGAATTATTTTTGTTTATTTTTTTTTGTTCGCGTCAAACAAGTTTACGGCGGGGACAAGGGCTACAAATTGGTTTGGCAACAATTTATCATGTCAGAAATGATTTGCTCCCATCTACTGCCGCCCCAATTGCAATGAATTATAGGTAAGCAATTACACACAAGGGCCATGGGCACGCAACTTTTTGACGTTTGTTTGAGTATTTGGCCCCGAAAATGCGATCGCATGAGTGCGATCTTTCATCTCACAAATTGCGCTACTGTTTCGGAACCTACGTATATACACACCGCATCACTCATCTGAAGTCAGGTTCCATGTCACGCAATAGACGGGGTTGGGATGGGGGCAAAACAACCTATTTAAATGCTTAATACCCTCACTAAATTAAGTTGGGCACGAGGATTTTGGTACTCGAACTGGTGTACCAAATGTCGGTCAACGCTTTCAGATGAAAGGAATTGAACACGAATGCAGATTTATGATGTGCTAAGGTGGTACCTACCTGGGCTTTGAGAGATTGAAGCCTGCGAGTTTGAAGTAGGAAAAACGAACCAATTAGGGTGGCTTGGAATCCTAAATAATTAGTCTTTCGTGTTTGTTGTTTGATTTGAACGATTTGCTGCAGCTTCGATCCGCAGTGGAATGGAATTGAGTTGGTGCGATGGCGTGCTTGGAGTGCCTTCAATGGAATCTCGGGTGAACCAGAAGCATGATGAGTGAAGTGCAACTCTTCAAAGAGATTGCCTGGAGATTGGACATTGACTTAGTGGCGGCGCATTGTCGGATTTTGCTTTGCAATTGAGGTCATCGTTTGCCGGAAAGATTGCAATGGCAATGGAATTTTTGTTTCAACATGATGCTAAGGACGAGGGGGAAATATGCAGTCATTCAACTAGGGTCTACATTCAGTTTGCATTTACAGGAGATATTCAAATTCTCACGTTGTAATGGAACAACGCACAATGCTCAGGGCTGTACTGGATATGTTTTTGATAGTAAACCAACAAGCGGGTAATAGCGCGATACGTCTAACTAACTTTGATAGCTTTGTTCAATAGCAGTGAAATTAGTCCTTGGTCTATTTCGAGCGTTCTTAATGTAGGTTATCTTACGAATTCGGATTTGGAATCTACGGCGGAGGCGGAATTGTCGCGTGAACTGTGTTGTGACTTTGGCGCACTGTAACGGAGATGGCAATGAGTTTACGGATGAGCTAGCAAAAAAGGGGAAGAAATACAGCTGCAAGTGTTTATGAAATTATCCTTACTTGAATTTTAAATCTGAATGGATTTCGAATCCGGATGATAGTTTATTGGTTACAGGACATCCGGAAATTGCTTTGAAGAATGCCAAAAGGTGCTGCTCTGATAACCTTTGGTTGGTGACGAGTTTTGTAGTTTTGTTGTCCCGTGGATCGCGATGGACCCAATATCGGAAAGATTACGCTGACAACTACAGATTTTTGTGAGCCGCTTTAGTTTCCGCCTTCCTGTTCCTCTTATAAAGGGTGTTTTTTAGAGGTTGGTTTTTCGAATAGAGATAAAACTGACATTTTGTGGTCAAATCTCGCAACTCTAATGTCATTTATGTTCAGTTGGGTTTACCATTTCATCATGAACAGGTTGACAAATGAACAACGCTTGCAATTTCGAAAATAATGGTTCAGTTCGCGAAGTTTACCGCAAACTCATTTTGGATTGAATGGCTACGTCAACAAGCAAAATTGCCGCATTTGGAGTGAAGAGAATCCACATGAGACCCTTGAAACGCCATTACATCCACAAAAACTGACTGTTTGGTGTGTTCTATGGGCTGGTGGAGTCATTGGGCCATACTTCTTCCGAAATGATGCTGGAGAGTCAGTTACCATATAGAGCTATGATAACGGACTATTTTGTTCCCGAATTGGATGGCATGAATGTGGATGAGATGTGGTTCCAACAAGAAAATCCGATGCATGCCACACATCGTTACGTCACAATCGATTTGAAGGAAACATTCAATGAGCGCATAATTTCGCGGGATTCGATTTGACACCATTGGATTATTTTCGTTGGGGATATTTGAAGTCGCTCGCCTACGCCAACAAACCAGAAACGTTAGGGGTCTTGGAACCCAACATTCGTGGCGTTATTGCCGACATACAGCCCCAAATGCTTGAAAAAGTGGTTGAAAATTGGGCCTCTAGACTTATCTTTATTCGAACCAGCCGCGGCGGCCACATGCCCGAAATCATATTTAAACATCTTTGGCAGGAGATGGGAACCAAACCCCAAAATAATCATGTGGATGTACACGGCGATCGTGCGGCCAATACTAACACATAAGATACAAAGACTAGCATGTATAGGAACAACCAGCGCAATGAGAACCACACCTACAGCAGGTTTGGAGGCAATTCTCAATCTAACTCCTCTGGACCTATACATGGAAGAATCTGCTACCAAAAGTGCCTTGACGATTATTCAAACTAATACATGGATCCCATGCAATTTTGGGCACGCACAAATTCTAGAGAAAAACGTTGGGAATAATGTCACATCTGACTACATGACTCCCCAACTGAACTTTTATAGACTATTCACCTACTCCTTTCCGAGCAGAAACGAATGGAGAACAGATGAACCCACAAAGCGGAAATCGGCATCCATCTATACAGATGGATCAAAGATGGAATGTGTAACCGGTGCTGGTATATTCTGTGAGGAATTGAATATACACTGCTCCATCAGGCTTCCTGATAGCAGAAGTGTCTTCCAAGCAGAGATTCTGGCAATCGCGGAAGCGGCCCGAATGGTGTCATTGCTGGCAATACCACGTAATGATATTACCATTTTCATTGATAGCCAGGCGGCTATAAAAGCAATTTCTGCTATAGAAATTTAATCGAAGCTAGTTCACCGCTGTCGCGAAGAGCTTAAGGTTCTTTGCTCGCAGCACTCCACGAATCTTTGCTGGGTCCCTGGACATAGTGACAAAGCCGGCAATGAGATAGCTGATGAACTGGCGAGAAAGGGGTCCGCAATGGATAAAGATAGAGCACTACAGTCGATCAAGCCTCCACTATGTAATCTCAGAGAACGAGTGGAAAACAAGATACGTATGAAAACCAATAACGGGTGGAAAGCACTAACTACCTGTGAAGTATTTCGGAAGCTATGGCCAGCATATGACAAAGGCCGAACATTCAAACTTCTACAGTTTGACAGGCCATAGCTGTCTAAGCTGGTAGGGGCTCTAACGAGTCATAACTTCTTAAGAAATCACATGATGAAACTAAATCTCAAGGACGACGATATTTGGAGAGGTTGCGGAGACGAAGAGGTCCATGAGGACACCCCTCACTTCCTCTGTCACTGCCCAAACCTCTGTCACTTGAGAAACAGAACACTTGGGAGTTTTTACTTCCATGATTTACGAGAACTTTCTGATGTTACACTTTGTAATATTTAAAGGTTCTTGAGGACGTCAGGATGGCTGGACGGAGTCGGGTAAATGCAAGAAGGATGACACAAGCTAACCATCAACAACACCGACGGTTAACCCCCAACAAAAGGGAATCACAATGGGTCCACAAGGACCTGATTGTGGTAGAGTAGGGTCTGCCCTGCTCTACAAACACACATACTTAACATTAATAGCATAAAATTATCCTTCCAATAAAGCCAAATTGATGGACAATAAAACAATTTTTTTTTGTGTTTTATTTCAATTTAAAGTTCTATACCTCTAAACACCATGTATTTTCCTAAATACGAGCGATAGCATGATGTATAAAGTTTGTTCCCTCATAACCGGTCTCTCTAGAGTCGAAGTCCACTATAAGAATTGTCGGTTCAAATTAATGAAGCCAAATAAATGTCTTTTAAATTGACATCTTTGCATATGCTACTGCTACGAAAATTCTTTTGAGAAGAAGACTGAAAGGCGCTGCCTCATAAGTCTGCCTAAAAAGCCAAGCTGTTAACAAAGCCTGCTCTGCTGAAGCTACCTCTACTACTACGATTATTGTGTAGAGGCCACAGCCAAGTACATTATTGCTGAATGATTTGTTTTCTGAAAGAGTCTAATCTGATTTATCCTTTCGTGATCATAGCAGAATGTATATGGAAAAGCTACTTGCATGTTCCGCACAAACAGGCAACGAACTAAATGAGCATCATTCATACAGAATGTCAATTCAACATTTATCTTTATTTGGTTTATGTTAGGTGTTTTTCGCCAGGCAGGCAGGCAGTTCCTGGGTAGCCCGCCACACGGGATTAAAGTATTTGATCTCTCTTTCTGTAGGCGGCAGGTTTCGACATTTTGTCCTTGTAGGTGGAATTTCAAATTCGCCTTTTCATTGATAGCATTATCACAGCACACTGATTGCGACCGATGATGTCCATAATGCCTAGTTACCTCAGTATCTGAATCACAGATGAGGAATTAACCAGATAGTCAACTCTGCAATCCCCTATCACTTTCAACCCGCAAAAAATGTTTAATAACGGCCGAAAAATCCTCTCTCAATTTTCCCATCTGTGAATACGTGTGAGCCAGACACATGAAGTTAGATCTAATTTACTAGATTACCCGCCAAAAATAATTGTGGTGAGTTTTGCAATATATCCAAATCGCAACAACAAAACAGCTGGTCACGGCGGATGTGTTGGGAAATAGGGAATTCTGCGAAGTGTTGAGTTTATGTGATTCAACATTTTATTTTATTTTAATATAAATTTTTATAAAGAAACAAAAAATTAGTTACCCAAAATAAAGTTGTTACAATTTGGTTGGAATATTTTTTGCGGTTATAAGAAATAGTTCTCTATTTTTTATCTGCCTTAAAATAAACATTCTTGGGTTGTTGTACTTTTCCATTTTGGTTAATAAAATGAAATAAAATGCATATTTTATTGTATTATTGCATAAATATTACTAAATTAGTAATGTTTGGGTGTAAAATATTTCTAGTAAATAGTTTGCAATGGTTTTTTATATATATATTAAATTCTTTGATTGTTTTATTACTTATTTATTATTTGATTGTTTTTATTCAACATATGAAAGTTTAATGAATATTTGTACATATTCGGGTTCCGTGCATGGATAAAAAAAAGTGAAAAAGAAGTATTTGTAATCCTTTTTAAAGTATGTTGTGTTACAAGATTTGTACGTTTAGTCAATCAAATTTCTTAGCTGTTTCTTTTCTAAGGCGGTTTTGAAATTTTTTATGTAAGTTTTATGTGTATGCTTTATTTTAAAATTTAAAGTAAGCGATAGAATGCACAGCATAAATATATTGGGGGTGCATTTTTTTATCGAAAATGCTTGGTAGTTGAGTACATATCATAAATAAGCATGCACATTATGTTACATATATATTGAATTAATTAGCTTTTTTAGCACTTTTTTTAACAGCCGACTTTATTTGTCAAGTTATAATGTTTTGTAATTTTATTTTATATGAAATAAACAAAACAATTTACTACTAACGGGTGATCCAAGTAAAGATACTTTTTTTAATAGCCTTTTTTGACAGACCACGTGTGAGTCGAATCATGCTGTCATGTTATTTTTGTTTAGTATTGTTTGGCATTTCATAATGGAAAGACTTACGCGTGAACAACGTTTACAAATTGTTCAACTTTATTATGAAAATTCACGTTCTGTGAGGAATGTGTTTCGCGCACTTCGCTCAACTTAGGGTCAACATAATCGGCCTACTGAGCGTACTATTCGCAACACCATCACCCATTTTGAGACCCAGAATTCATTATTGGATAATATTCGACCGAATAGACCACGTCCAACACGCTGTGAAGAAAATATAGCGGCCGTAGCTGAGAGTGTACACGGAGACCGTAGAGAGTCGATTCGGCGCCGTTCGCAGCAACTCGGACTGACGTATGGAACGACTTGGCGCATTTTACGTCAAGATCTTAAATTGAAATCGTACAAAATACAGCTTGTGCAACAACTGAAGCGCTCGACCTTCCCAAGCGACATCGCTTCGCTCTATGGGCTCTTGAAAAGTTCCAAGAAGATCCGACGTTTTCGAGGCAAATTTTGTTTAGCGATGAGGCCCATTTCTGGCTCAATGGGTATGTAAACAAACAAAATTGCCGCATTTGGGACGAAGAGCAACCTGAAGAGATTGAAGAACTGCCACTTCATCCAGAAAAAACAACGGTTTGGTGTGGTTTGTGGGCCGGTGGAATCATCGGTCCATATTTCTTTAAAAATTATGCCGATGCCAACGTAACCATGATAACCGACTATTTGATGCCTGAAATTGAAGCTCGTAATCTCGGCGACATTTGGTTTCAGCAAGACGGCGCCACTTCCCACACATCGGATCAATCAATGGACTTATTGAGAGAACATTTCGGTGAGCACATAATTTCACGTTTTGGGCCGGTCGATTGGCCACCAAGATCGTGTGATATCACACCGTTAGACTTTTTCCTGTGGGGATATTTAAAGTCAAAAGCTTATGCCGACAAACCCACTTCGATTCAGGCCTTGGAGGAAATCATCACGCGTGTCATTCGCCAGTTACCAGTCGAAATGCTCGAACGAGTGATCGAAGATTGGACTCAACGGATGGACCATCTGCGACGTAGCAACGGCCAACATTTGATAGACATAATCTTCAAAAAATAAATGCCAAAGAATGTTCTTTCAAATGATAATAAACATTCTCCATTAAATTTGAATTTTCTGTGTTTTTTTCTTTAAAAAAGTAGGGAACCTCGAAATGGATCACCCTTTACTACTACTACTAGGAAGTAATTGTAAATTTTGTTAAAAAAGTGCTTTGATGTACCAAAAAAAATATTTGTAAGAATTTGGATTACGTTTTATTAAAAAGCGTTTTAAACCGGGGTTCAATTGTGTAGAGTTACTTAACTGCTTCAATATAACCATCCGTAATCTACAAAATCCTTGCTAGTATAGTTATACTTAAATTTATTGTCAACCGAAAATGTATGATGAACTGACTTATTATATATATTAGTCACGTTAATCAATATTATTTTGATTACTTTTCATTAAAAATTAGAATAAATTAGTTAAAACACAGCTTTATTCTTAATATTGTAATATTTCATTATGTTATTAGTTGTGTGGTAAGTATGTTTTTATTAATCCATATTCACCGCATATTGACCATGTTTATTTTACACACCCAAATTGTGAGTTGTAATCTGCTGAAATTCATCAACTGTTCCCAACTTCTTGCTATAAAAAATGGCATTTCATGGGCGCGGCCATTAGCCCCATAAAATTCGATTTATGTGTGCGTGATTCCCATTTGATTTGCACGTAAAAGCCCATATAAGTGCAAATTATGTGGGGCTTATCAGTTCGACTTAGCTTGTAGGCAAGGTGAGAGATTCGCTCTCGAGTTGACTATCTGGTTAATTCCTCATCTGTGATCTGAATGGATCTTTTGAAGATAGTGACTTCTGGTCGATAGTTGCTCTGTCCACTATCTGCCTGCAAGATTGAAAAAGACGAATGAAAGCCTTTTTTTCTTTCAGAAATCCAGTGCTTTGTTTGAAAGAATTATCAGATTTCCCGTAATTAATATGTTTAGCAAAAACGCTTATGGTGATCACACATATATGCTACATTAAACCTTTAACGCCCAAATGATGCAGTTTCGACATCTAAGTTTGAATTTCCTATGAAAGGATACAAATTCAGTACCAACTTTTACTCATGTTTTCGATTGTACTGAGAGTGTTCTTTGACTTATCCTAAGACATTTTTATCATCACAATATGTTGGCTAAAGTGCATAGTTTTCAAGTAAAGTTACAAAAGTTACCATTTTGGTGTACTAACATTTTTTGACATAAAAATAGGCAAATATAAATTTGTAGTAAAGTCATCGCGGTAGCGACTTAAATTGGTTTTAGGCATAACAAAAAATCAAAAGGGAGAAAAAAATCATTTAAAAAAAGAAAACTTAAAAAAAAGGTTTTTCTGCCATTTTTTTTTTTTGATTTTTGCATGATTAAATTTTTTCCGGAGAAAATTTTAACCATTACCTTTGGAAAGAGCACCCTGGTACGTTATTCAGATATTGAAATTCGTAATTTGGGCGTTAAAAGGCTAAGCCGGATTATGCATAGATGCTTATTTCTTTCAAAACAAACCTGGGGATCTTTTTACTTTGTTGACGCGAACTGATATGTATTTTAGCTCGTTATACAGAAATCAGTTCTTACACAGGCAAATGAAAAATTGAAGGCAAAAATTTTCTAATCTAGGTGCTCCCTTCCTTTCCTGTCAAATAGATATACATACTATGTAGGCTACTCCATGTAGCTCTGTATATATTGTCTTTTCTGAAGTTAAAAAGTTTCCACATTAAATTCAATCTAATTCCGACCGAAATCACATTCTAAACTTGTTCAACTGTACTTATGTATATGGAGAACTTTTAACCTCCACATGAGTTTTCGAAGCACGAATTCAAAATAGAAGCCACCTCACACCAAAGCAGAGCAAGGTTAATACAATGGTTAAAATGTCATTCTTTTGAAACATTGACCGTTCATTAAAAAAAAAAAAAGTAAGTAAGAACCGAATGAATAGCTAACGAATCTACTTTGAATCGACACAAAAGTTAGTGTCATGCAATAAAATTGTTAGATACATATGTACTTGTTTTTTTTTTTGATATTTATTTAAACGAAACATTGACTAACAAAGATTAAAAAGTTCTTTTTTTTTGTCCAATATTACAAAACATGTCCTTGTCACCTGAAAATTACGACCACAATTACATTGGTAATGAGTTTCGATTAAAAATACATCCACTGCGGTGTAAAGTATAGGTAGGAGTATTAGCTCAGCTCATGCCCAGTAGTTGAGCAGCAGCAGCCGCAGCCGCATCGGGGGGTGGAAAGTGGAAAATGGAAAATGGAAAATGGAAAACGTGTGAAAATCTATTACGTACACACTTGTTGTAGCAATTAAATCTTTTATCGAAGCAAAACGGTCGCTCACAAACTACTTTGCAATTAATTATTTAAAATCGGAACAATATATTTGAAGATATGTATCTCGGTGGTGTTTGGATGGGACGGTACGAATCATTTATGAATGAGCTGGGTGGGGTTTTGGTGGGATGACCGTTTTATTGGATGGAGCCTTCAGCGTTTAATACTTTTTCTAGGTCATCAGTCTTAAATGCCGGTTAAGTTCCCTCACTTGAAAATGCATACTTCAGTCGTTCTTCCTTAACTATGCGACTGAACCGCCCCACATACATATATCATCGCCACCGGACCTTAACGACGCTTTTTATAAATTGACTTTTCACATTCTCCTTACCTGCCTCGGAAGCAACCAAAAATAATTGAATTATTGAAACCAACTGCGCGAATTTTTGTCGCAATTTTTTTTTTCACTCGCAACGAAGGACATCATTAAACCAGAACGCAACGGACCCTGAAAACGTTTGTTTTTTGTTCGCTCGCCACCGTTGCCCTGGCTGTGACCGTTTTGGCCATCGCACATCGCACTCACAATCAATTTCATCAACTGTCATTCGTCATGTCTGCTGCGAGAGCCGCGCTATCAATAAAAACCATCTTCGCCCATCATCATCCCCATCCTCATCATCATCATCATTGTCATTGCCATTGTCAATGTCAACGTCATCGTCATCGTCCGTTGTCAAAAGGCGCACCAGCAAGGAGCATTGCAATCATAAAATATTCATTACATGACATGACTCCCTGTTTACACATTTCAACAACATAATCATGAATTTATTTCACTTTTGCTGTGCACCCCTCCGTGGATCCTGCTGGGTCCTGGGAAGGAGCGATAAAAAAGAAGCAGCCAAACGCCAAAACAATAAATTAAGCCACTAGCGCAGATGGCATCCACAAATGGACAACTCTTTAGTTGAAGACGAAGTGAAGTCAATTGTGGCGCGTTCAATGGTCAACGCAGACAGTCTTCCTGGGGAAAGCTCCCAACAGCGACATACACACTATTCGCGCACCAACCAACTAAGCAAATACAGTGACACTAATGGAATTGTAAGAATCCATTTGACCCCTTTTGTGACCGCACCACGGGAACTGAAACTCTGTGTTGACGCGCGGATGAGGGCAACTCAAGCTGCGCGTTTAATCCGCACAAAAAGTGGCAAGCCAACAACTAAACAGCGCAGCAACGTTTAAAGGGCGACCGCGGAAATGTGCGTGCAAAATTTTGATTTGAGCTCGTAAATTAATTCGGTTAATTTGCAGCCCAGCTGGTGATGGTGCGGTGGATACGCGCAATTGACCCTCGCACAGACACAGTGCGGGAGTACTTGATGATAAATTGGACCGATAAGCGTTCCACTACCACTATACAATCATGGTGCTGTTTTAATGAGTTCTATGCAGTTGAGTTGACCCTCCTCCATCTACGCCCCCGACACAGTCCGAGTTTCGTCAATTCGAAATGACCAAATGTCATTCGATTGCGGGAAAGCTGTTGTCTTAAGACGGGATAACCCATTATTTGTTCTACTTTGGTGCAACCACAAATTGGCTTCGTTTGTGTCTCGGGCGGGCACAAGTAACCGAAAATTAATGGCTTGGGATACATTTAGGTAATTTTGATTGTTCGACTGTGTAGCCCATCGGACAGGGTGTTATTAGGCTAATTTTCGTGGTAATTGCTATGACCACTGTAAGGGTTATGGTCAGCGGAGTTTGCTTTTAAACGTCGAATGTTAAGGTATCTGCAGGTGTCTAAGTCATGGTTATCCAACTTTGTTTAGTTGCGTATGATAAGTTCGTTGAATAATATAAAATGTTGAATTTAGATGCTTTTCATTCAACTAAAGAGCATGATCCCGATTTGTTTCTATTCAAGTGAGAATGTTCGTATTGGGTTAAGCAACGCCACTGTCTATGACTAGTGCGGCGAAAACCAAGTGTAAAACACATTGATTGCTGGTACATCTTCGATCCTCAAAAGCAAATGTGGAACAATGTCCTTTTGTCCTGACCAATGACGCATTAGTCATTAGTCAAGAACCAAACTTGTTGTGGATGAGGAAGAACATTGTAGGCAATGGCCCATGAATATGGTCGCAGTCGCACGCTAAGTACTCGTATGGTAATCTTTCTTCGATTATTGTCTTATAAAAGATAGTGCCTAGCGTAAGATCAGATGCGTCTACTGCCAACGAAACTTGAAAATTAGTAGTAGGATGCAGAAGTAAAGTTGGCTTACAAAGTGCTTCCGTATAATCAACGAATTCTGCTTGCTTCTATAAAATTATGATGGAGATCTTCCTGTACAAGTTCATCACTGCTTATAACCGTATGCTGGATCGCAGCAACTTTAATCGAGACTTTTTCCCGTAAGTAAAAACTAAGTGACCAAGAAATTGAACCACGCACTTTGATAAGTAGGTCGCAGAGTCTAGTAAAAAGGCGTCTTCTGTCTGTATACGCCGACCAAAATGAAGTGAGTGTAGCAATATCCTTAAACTGAAGTCCAATAAGGCTGCTGGGCCGGACCGACTACCCGCCGAACAAATTAAGGCAGCAGATGTTTACTTAAGCTTATACAAGCTCATTTCAAGAGTTGACGTGTTGTGACCCGGCAAGTCCACAATTGGTCACACTACGGCAGATCCTGGAGAAAACTCAAGAAGTTCAAGTCGATACTCACCATCTTTTTATCGATTTGAAAGTCGCATATAAGAACATCTATAGAGACGAGCTATTCCTAACCATACCTGGTTATTTTCCTCTCGCTGTTGCAACTTCATATTATGGGCCTCTCCTAAGCAACTAAGCAAAGGTTATAACCCCAATAATCCAGCGCTATCGATCCGAAGCATTGAGTCTTTTTAAAGGGGCTGAAGACCAAAGATGTTTTGAGAAAAAAGGTTGACGACTACTGAAGGCGGCCATTCAACCACCAAATCTACGAGCTGTACAAAAACTTTTGAAATGACTGTGACATGTTAAGCGACACAAGCGCTTAGGAAGGCCAGATATATGACTTTCATCGAGATCTATAACTTGACGATAAAATAAAAAGGAATTAACAAAATCCAAAGCTTGTTAATAGGCTGACTGAACTGGAACTACTTCAGACAGAAATTGAAGGAAAGTATCCAACTATCAGCAGTTAACAATTGGATACTAACTAACAGGAGAACAATAAGACGATGCAGTGCAAAAATTAACACTCAATGTACAAAATGATGCATGTGCTGCAACTCCCAAGCTAACTCAAAAGATCAAACAGTAAACAGTTTAACAGTTTGCATCCAAGCGGAGATTTTTGCCATACTAATGGCTATGCGCTATATTGTGAACAACAGGTGGAGGGCTAGAGGCATTTGCATCTGCAGTGATAGCCAAGCTGCATTAAAGGCGCTTCTAAACCCTCTTACCTCGTCCAAGTTCTCTGAATTTGGTCGGAAGACCGAACACAGTGAATCTTGTCTGGGTACCAGGTCACACTGGCATCCAGGGAAATGAGATCTCGGATGAGCTTGCTAGGGCAGGTTCAGAAGAAGTTTTCTCAGGACCCGAACCTGTGTTGGGTCTGTCTGCATCTTTAGTCGTGTCGTCTATCGATTCTTGGGTTTCTCGTGAACACAAATTTCGGTGGCGCGGTTGCGGTGGATGTAGACAGACCAAACTACTGCGCCCGGACATTTGCAAAAGGTCAGCATCTTTTCTTCTATCTCTGAGGAGAATCGACTGTAGGCTATAAAAGAATTTAATAATGAGTCATTACAAACCTTCTTCAGCAATCTGACAAACGATGCTAATATGCTAAGAAAATCAACAGCCCAACAGCCCAACAGCTAACATAAGTCAGCCAAAAGAAATAAAAAAAGGATAAATATGAAAAGAACAATTTCCAATTTGCATTCAAGTTAAGGTATATTCCAAGCATGTCAAAATAATTATTCTGCAGCCTGGCATACCACACAATGAGGTAACCTCATACCGCCCAATTTCGATGCTTCCAATTGTGTCTAAGTTGTTCAAAAAATTCTGATAATAAGGCTGGAAAAAAATTTAAAAAAAAATGGCTAACCGCACAAACCATCAATTTGGATTTAGAAATAAGCACTCCATGATTGCGTGCATAGAACCACAGACGAGATAAAGAAACATTTGAAGAGAAAAGTATTTCGCTAAAACGATAAACGACTAATCTACAAATTTGAAAAGCATCTGCCGAAGCAGTACTCAAATATGCTTGTGCCTTACATGTAAAGGGTGATTTTTTAGCTGGTTTGGTTTTGGCAACACTGGTTTTGACAGCTGACGTGTGTTTAGTACCTTGTGTCACTGTCAAACATCTTCAGTTTGGTTTGCAATTTAACCATGGATCGTCTTACAAATGAACAACGCTTGCAAATTATTGAATTTTACTATCAAAATTCGTGCTCGGTTCGAAATGTTCATCGCGCGCTGCTTCCATTTTATGATCGGCATTCTCGACCTTCTGAGCAGTCTATTCGGAAGATTGTGACCAAATTTCGCACCAAATTTACTTTGTTGGACATTAAACCACCAACACGTTTACGTACTGTGCGTATTGAAGAAAATATTGCGGCCGTATCAGCTAGTGTGACAGAAGACCGCGAAATGTCGATTCGGCGCCGTTCCCAGCACTACGTGGAAAATTTTGCGGAAGGATTTGGGCGTAAAGCCTTTTAAGATACAGCTGGTGCAAGAACTAAAGCCAGCCGACCTACCACAACGCCGAATTTTTGGTGAATGGGCTCTTGGAAAGCTGGCCGAGGATCCGCTTTTTTATCGAAAAATTGTGTTCAGCGATGAGGCTCATTTTTGGTTGAATGGGTACGTAAATAAGCAAAATTGCCGCATTTGGAGTGAAGATCAGCCAGAAGCATTGCAACAGCTACCAATGCATCCCGAAAAAGCCACTGTTTGGTGCGGTTTATGGGCCGGCGGCATTATTGGGCCATATTTCTTCAAAGATGATGCGAATCGCAGCGTTACTGTCAATGGTGAACGCTACCGAGCGATGATAACAAACTTTTTTTTGCCCGAAATGGAAGTTCTTGACTTGCATGATATGTGGTTTCAACAAGACGGTGCCACATGCCACACAGCACGCGAAACAATGGCGCAATTGCGAGGCGAGTTTGGTGAACAGTTAATTTCACGTTTCGGGCCGGTCAATTGGCCGCCTAGATCGTGCGATTTGACACCATTAGATTTTTTTTTGTGGGGGTATGCCAAGGCTAATGTGTATAGGGACAAGCCCGCTTCGATTGACGCACTGGAAGCCAACATCCATGCATTCATTCGTGAGATACCGGCCGATATGTGTGAAAGAGTATGCCAAAATTGGACTCAGCGGATGGGCTACCTGAGACGCAGCCGCGGTCAACATTTGCATGAAATTATCTTTAAACATTAAATTGCAAGGTTCGATTCGATTCAAATAAATATTTCATTCATTTTTTCGAATTTTTTGTGTTTTTTTTTTAAAAAAAGTTCTAAACCTCTTAAAAAATCACCCGTTATATGTAATGTACTCAAAGATTTTTGAGAATTAAACGAAAAACAGAATATTTCACATTAAGAGAAATTAAAACTGGTGTGCCACAAAGGAGTGTACTGGGTCCAGTACTGTACTTGTTATTTACCAGCGATCTCCCAGCAAATGATGAAACAACTAAGCAAACTTTGCAGATGATACTGCTATGCTTTCTTTCGAAGTAGCAACAATAAAGCTTCAAAAATGCAGTAAACAAGATATTAATGTTCTACAGAACCTCGTCAATGCTCCGTGGCACATAAGAAAGTTGCGCTTTAAAAAAGTCGCTCAAAGACACAGAGCGAGGCTCCTCAATCAGACCAATAGAGATATAATTCAATTATTAAATACTGCCAATACTGTCAGAAGGCTAAGGCGGTAACAGCCCCATGAGCAATTACTTTTTCGTTAGTATTTAACATATTAAGAAATTAAGAAATAATTTCAATGAAAATATTTCAAAAATCCGACATTTTTCGGGTTTTATACTAATTTTCAATATAATTTCAAACACTTTGAATTAAAATTGCTTATTAGTCTAACGACTAGGTGCAATACCCTAAAAACAGATGTTAGTCGGTCTTGGGGAGGTTTTTTATAAAGGGTTTTTATCGAGGTTCCCTTCTTTTTTAAAGAAAAAAACACAGAAAATTCAAATTTAATGGAGAATGTTTATTATCATTTGAAAGAACATTCTTTGGCATTTATTTTTTGAAGATTATGTCTATCAAATGTTGGCCGTTGCTACGTCGCAGATGGTCCATCCGTTGAGTCCAATTTTCGATCACTCGTTCGAGCATTTCGACTGGTAACTGACGAATGACACGCGTGATGTTTTCCTCCAAGGCCTGAATCGAAGCGGGTTTGTCGGCATAAGCTTTTGACTTTACATATCCCCACAGGAAAAAGTCTAACGGTGTGATATCACACGATCTTGGTGGCCAATCGACCGGCCCAAAACGTGAAATTATGTGCTCACCGAAATGTTCTCTCAATAAGTCCATTGATTGATGCGATGTGTGGGAAGTGGCGCCATCTTGCTGAAACCAAATGTCGCCGAGATCACGAGCTTCAATTTCAGGCATCAAATAGTCGGTTATCATGGTTACGTTGGCATCGGCATAATTTTTAAAGAAATATGGACCGATGATTCCACCGGCCCACAAACCACACCAAACCGTTGTTTTTTCTGGATGAAGTGGCAGTTCTTCAATCTCTTCAGGTTGCTCTTCGTCCCAAATGCGGCAATTTTGTTTGTTTACATACCCATTGAGCCAGAAATGGGCCTCATCGCTAAACAAAATTTGCCTCGAAAACGTCGGATCTTCTTGGAACTTTTCAAGAGCCCATAGAGCGAAGCGATGTCGCTTGGGAAGGTCGAGCGCTTCAGTTGTTGCACAAGCTGTATTTTGTACGATTTCAATTTAAGATCTTGACGTAAAATGCGCCAAGTCGTTCCATACGTCAGTCCGAGTTGCTGCGAACGGCGCCGAATCGACTCTCTATGGTCTTCGTGTACACCTTCAGCTACGGCCGCTATATTTTCTTCACAGCGTGCTGGACGTGGTCTATTCGGTCGAATATTATCCAATAATGAATGCTGGGTCTCAAAATGGGTGATGGTGTTGCGAATAGTACGCTCAGTAGGCCGATTATGTTGACCATAAGTTGAGCGAAGTGCACGAAACACATTCCTCACAGAACGTGAATTTTCATAATAAAGTTGAACAATTTGTAAACGTTGTTCACGCGTAAGTCTTTCCATTATGAAATGCCAAACAATACTAAACAAAAATAACATGACACGACTCACACGTGATCTGTCAAAAAAGGCTATTGAAAAAAGTATCTCTACTTGGATCACCCATTACCGGGTTAAAGTCCCTCGCGTATAAACGAGAGAAAAGAAAGGACTCAATAAATGACAAGCAGGAAAATATTTTTAATAAAGATCTATGTGGCAAGTGGCCTAATGTTCGCATAAGGTTAGTTAGAGTAGTTCGATGTGGATATCGTACTCTAAAGAAGTTAATGGCTACTTTCACTATCTTATTCAAAATTCTATATGAGTGTTCAAGCTTTGGACATGCACAGTCTCTCAATCCTTCGCAGCATCCAATTCTTTAAAACGATAATGACCATCAATTAAGTATTCTTGAATTATTTTTTCAACGTTTTTTTCCGAGAATTGAATGAATAAATGTCCTCCAATGACGTGCAATTCATGTTCTCAACGTCCCAACATCCATCAATGAATTGAATCATCAAACAAATCGCATCTACTCAATCAATAAAATAATAGATAAAGTTACAAAGATAATATCATCATCACAATAAATGTGTCACGCACCTTGATCCTTCAAGCAATCCCTATCCAAATAAAGAAATAAAAGAGAATCAAATAACTTTCCCAATATCTAGGTTTCCCAGCCATTAATACTGACAGTAAACTCTCAAAAATTGTGTCAACTCAAAGGTGACGTGACATCCCAATTCCACCCGCTTTCATGCCAGGATACTGATTAATTGGATGCAATCAATTGAGTCACACCAACGCTGTTTGCTTTCAGATTTTTCATTCAGGTTGTATAATATTCGACATCCTTTTTGGCCAACTTTTTTTTTATAGATTTTATTGTTCTACCTTTTTGGATAGATCGTGAATGAATATAAGGGATGATAACTTATGAGCGTCGCTGATACTCCAATAAAGATTTCGGTGCACCGAAGTTTGTTCATAAAAAACACGTCTCTTTGGATATCAGTCGGTTTTTCTGTGTTTTGAAGGCAATTAATCTCTCCTCTTAAGATTGAGTAAATGTTGACAAAAGTAAAAGTTAACCAAAGTAAGCCATCTGGAAGGTACATCGATGGATCAAAAATAGATTCTGGAGCCTTGCTAAAGGTAGCAAAGGCGCCAAAATATACATATATCTTTTCAGATAGTCAAGTGGCTCTCTAATCACTGTCGTCCAAGACACTGGACTCGATGACAGTGAAATGCTGCTACGATGCTTTGCAATCCCTGCCCAAACTCAGCAAAGTCAAACTTGGATGGGTTCCCGGCCACCAAGGAATTGCAGGCAGCGAATTGGCGGGCGAATTGGCAAGCGCTGGTTCAGAATCCCCGTTGTTTGGTCCTTTTTTTTTAGAGTCATTTGGGCTGCTTCCTCACGACAAATTGATTGTTGAACAACTTTGTTTAGCCTACTGGGAAGATGTTCCGGGGCTCAAACAATCCAAAAGACTCGTCAAGCCTTACTCGTAGAAGGAAATACTTATGCTGGATAAGGAAAGCTTGTTGGCTCTCTCACAGATATCATCACAGACCACAGAATTTGTGGCCCGAGACAGAATGAAGGTTCTTTATGGAAGAGGACGAATACTTTGAACATACTCTGTGCGAATGTCCGGCACTACATTGGTTAAGAAGACTTGTTTTCAACAGTGATATACCACCAAGCAAGTACTTAGCTTCATAAGGAAGGTAATACGTCTCTTTGATTAAATTTCAGTGTGACGCTAAGACACAATAGATCTTTTTAGGTCACAGTGTCAGAAAATATGGAAAAGAGTGATAATTAAAAGACTGCCCTCTGAAAAGCCAATACTCCAATAGATCCTTTTAGAATTTTTAAAAATTTCAATACTCTTAGATATATAACAATTGACCAATTAAGTCATCAATCATGAAGAAGAAATTCTACCAATTAAGCCTCCTTCCTAGCGTAACCAAAGAATAACGGCGCCACAAAGGAATTTCAAGTAGATTCAATGCCGAACTAAACCACTGCCTGAAACCAATCAACGCCACATTCCTCTACCCGCAAGGCAAAGTGGTAAACATTTTGGTGCCACACTCACGACCACATCTTCAACGGTTGCTAAATTCCCCCTAATTATACTGCAAATAACAACAATTTGCATTATTTAACCTATATTAGAGCTTCCCTCCGTAGGTAATGTGTGCAAAATTGCACAAACCGCAATTACGACTACACTAGGAGCATACCTGCAATCTGCAACCCTTTTTTCTGATGTGCATGGCGCTTTGCGCCGTCACACTAGACATTTGTGTCATAGAAAAATTGGCGTGACAAACAGCAATGGCGCCCCATAATGTTACACCGGCAAATCGGGATGACGTTAGGTTACATTTATACACTCTGTTGTCGTTAATGCGGTCTTTGAGGTGCATGGTTTTATGAAATTGTCCATGCCACTTTGTGTGTGAAGAATAAAATCAGTTTAGCTGGCGTCCTTCGCTTGAGTTCCAATCTCCAATACCATGTTAAATGGTAAATGGTAAATGTCATGCATAATGATGACCAGAAATTGCACGCTACTTGGACTTGATTCGGTACCTATTAGGCACACATTCACAATTCCTTTTGCAACTTCTCGACCTGCTTGCGGTGAACGAAATTTCAAAAGATCAATCAGACGCGATCGCCTAATCGCATCACCATTGATTTCGACACATCCATATCCAAGCATCTGTCATAAGCCGCCCCGACCGTTCCCACCTTGGCTCGGAGAGGTCGTTGATCGCCCGATTAATACTGACCCTTTCTTCGATCGACATGATCACTTAATGGCGATTTGTCGTCACAATGATGCCGATGATCGCATTTCGGGCTCGCCATAATCCAATTAAGATAGGCACGGAGCCCCAGAGTGCAATTGATCCTATTTTACGGTCCATTTGATGAGATAAAGCGAGTGGTGAGAGATAGATACCTAATCCACTTGAATTTCAAATGAGAACCAATTCTAGGTTTAACAATGTCGTTGATCGTTCGCGTCATCGTCATCGTCGTCGTCGCAACAGACTGTCTATGAAAATGTTTTGTCGTTTCGGGTGCGCATGTGCGCCTCCGCGCCGACTGCGCATTTTTATCATTGATCATCGAGTCCAATTATTTGCAAAATTTTGTCACATAAATAAGAACAGCAAAAAAAAAACAAAAAAAAAAACAGCCCAACAATGTTTTCACCTGTCACCGAGAGATCGGTGTCCAATTCAAGAAACAAATGTTTGGGTTCACCCCTCAAAGGCACAAACACTGCGCTGATGCGTGCGAAACAGTAGCAATAATGAAGTCCTTGCACGCGTATATATCAATCGGCAGTCGTGGTGAACAACAAAAAAAGATCAACCGAAAACTACCCTTCCTCGGCTATGCAATGTTGTAGCAGTTGGACGTGCCTGATATTCGCACGACGAAAACGGAACCCCTGTGGACGGAACGCTTAACAAGGTGTTAATTGAATTCGTTTTGCATACGTTTTGTTCGGTGTCGCTCTCTCTCTGTGGTACGTACGAGTGGTAGGACCCCCCTTGGAGTGATCATTTTTATCGGAGAAATAATTGTTTTCAGGGACACGAAACGGATACAGAGGGACACCCAAATTGATGATGATGATGATGATGAACACAAAATGAAATGTCATGTCAACAGCGATCGTAATCGGGGGGACAATTGTCGTTTTGTTCCTTGGTTGGGACAATGAGAGGATGTTGATGGACGCGGACACACATGGGAACGCGTACGAGTATGACTTTCGCAGGGGGATGACATGCTACTTTTAAGCGGTTTTTGGTGCTAATTGGTTGCTTTGTCTCGTTTAATATGGACAAATATTTTCATCGTCGTTGAAGAAAAAATTCACAAAGATTTCTGGGAAATTAAGTAGATGGGGGTTCGATGAACAACTCATAAAGGAAGGATTAGAAAGTTTGTCGATACTTTTAATGAATATTAAAAGTATTCAGTCTTTAAGGCAAAGATTAGTGCAATTCCAGTTTACACTAATTAGGAACCCTAAAAGGTATAATATTTTGTGTTCCTTATCCACAAGAAAGGAGACCCTCTTAACTGCGCCAACTATAGGTATAAGTCTCCTCAACATCGCATACAACATCCTGTCTGCCGTGCTGTGTGAACGCCTGAAACCATTCGTCAACGAACTGATTGGACCCTATCAGTGCGGTTTTAGGCCCAGTAAGTCCACAACTGACCAGATCGATACTCACCATCTTTTTATCGATTTTAAGGCCGCATATGACAGCATTTATAGAGACGAGCTATACAGTGCCATGTATAGTTTTGGCATACCTGCCAAACTCGTCAGATTGTGCAGGATGACGATGGATAACTCTCGCTGCTCCATTAAGGTCGGACACAATCTCACCGAGACCTTTGATGTCAAAAAAGGATTTAGACAAGGCGATGCGCTGTCATGTAACTTCTTCAACATCATACTTGAGAGAATTGTGCGAAACTCGCAAGCCAACACCAGGGGCACAATTTTCCAAAAGACTGTGCAACTACTTGCTTACGCCGACGACATCGACATCATTGGCAGAACACAGCGAGCTGTCACTGGTGCGTTTGCAAGTATCAGTACAGAGGCGGCAAAAATGGGTTTAGAAGTGAATGAGGGCAAAACGAAATATATGCTGTCAACAAGAAGGGACGCACAACATCGACGAACCGGACAGAACGTCACGATAGAGAGCTATAACTTCGAGGTAGTTCGGGACTTTATCTACCTCGGCTCCGCTATTAACTCTGACAATGATATATCGTCAGAAATCAAGCGAAGAATTACACTTGCCAACCGCTGTTACTTTGGCCTAAGGAGGCAATTGATTAGTAAGGCCTTGTCGAGAAACACCAAGGAGACTCTATATAAGACCCTCATCATCCCAGTCCTGCTGTATGGCGCAGAAGCATGGACGTTATCAAAGGCGGATGAAGATCTCCTTGGTCGTTTCGAACGCAAAATTCTTCGAGTGATTTTCGGTCCCGTTTGCGTTGACGGGCTTTGGAGGAGGAGATTTAACAGCGAACTCTACTACCTGGTCAGAAAAATACGGATTAGTCGTCTAAGATGGCTGGGACATGTAGAGCGAACGCGAACGCGAATCCAACCCGGAGGGACAACGCAGTAGAGGAAGACCTCGCCTTGTGGCGCGCGCAAGTGGAAGGGGACCTCAACCAACTTGGAGTGCGCAACTGGAGGCAGTTGGCCAAACATCGTGCTAACTGGAGAGGCGTATTGGTTGAGGCCCAGGTCCACCCCGGATTGTAGCGCCACCTAAGTAAGTAAGTAAATTCCTTATCATTGGGAGAAAAAGAATTTGTTCATGCTGCATTTACTTCACATTTTACTCATTCATGGTAAAAGCTCCTTACGGCAGCCGGCAGCTGGTAGCTACCGATAATGTCAATATCGCCCGCAAATCGCAATACCCAGGAGATGGACGGTAATGTTGAAGATAGTTTTAGGACCTTTCCTGTGTACAATCTGCTCAAAAACAATATAGGAGAATTCACATGCTAGAATGCAAATCTGATGCAGGTTTGGGGTAGAGTTTTCTCCAGGATTTCCCTCGGTGTAAATATTTGCTCCAGAGTCGATGCACTAAACAATTAGCCGCACAGGTATGTTCAGTACAATAAGTTGTACAGAAGTTTGGGTCTTATATGCGAAACTTAGCTTAGATAGTTCTTACAAGACATAGGGTCGCCTTTTGGTCGTTTTTACACTCGTACTTGATTGCTAAATTGGTGCATGCGTTGTACCGAAACTGCAACTCCATAAAGCTCTGCTGGTAGGCCATCAGAGTAGTGTGTACATTCAAGATGTTGCAGCGACGGCGACTTCCCTTCTGGGGTCACATTTGATGGTGATCTCAGTAATACGGGGCTCTTCCGGAATGGATTCTGTAGAGTTGATAGGTCGCCCTCCGCTCCGTTTCCCGTATTATTATTATTTTTTTTTTTCACGAATAAATACAAGTGGTATTTTTAACTTTCTCGTATACAATAGTAACGTTTGAAATAACAGTACCATCGATACAATTTTTTTGGTAAAAATCACTTATCACTATTTTTCTAGAAAATGGTTCCAAGGATTTTGGTTTTTTTTTGTGCTAAGGATACTTAGGATGAGACCCAAAATACTGCATTGTCAGTTTTTGGAAAAAAAAATTCGATTAACAGTTATTTATAAAACCGCCAATATCTCGAAATCTAACAAAGCGAACTCCAAAAACTGTTAGGTTTTTTTATACTATTAGTCGAAAAAATTTGCAAACTTCGATTTTTGAAAAAATTTTTTGTAAATTAAGTTTTCATATAACAATTTTTTTTAAATTTATATTAAATTCGTTTTCCCAAAAACGGCTCTAACGATTTTGATAATTTTTTGTATTTAATGTTAAAAATGTCCACTGTGCGAAATCACGTCAAAATCGTAGATGCCGGTTTTAAGAAAATCAAATTTTTCAAAACCTAAAAAGTTATTTAAATAAATTCGTCACCATTCATTTTGCGATTTAAAAACTCATCTCATGTACCGAGAAAGTTTCGTATGACGCAGTCGCGCACTTTTTTTTTTGCTTGTTCATTTCTCCTAGGTCCCGACTCGATGCCGCTATCTCCGTCCGGATGTGTATTGACTTTAGTGATTCCATGGTTATCTATAAAGATATAGAGGCCATGCTAGGGTTGACACAGAGCCTTATGGATGCCTGTGCCACAGCCAGATCGGTGCTAATTGGGAAGATTAAATCTGAAATTACACCACCAACTACGTGACAGAGACAGTATTTTGAGACCTGCCCGGGTTTTAATGGAACGAAAGGTGGTTGCACCATTAGCCTGAGAGCCGTTTTAACCACATTTCCCTATTGTCAAATAGGGTTTCTGAGACGTTTACCGCCTCACCTGCATCTCTGCCGCTTTTGGTGGGGAACTACTTATTTGTTATTCGAAGCTAAAATGTGTTTTGTAAGCCACCAGCTGACCCTTCACAGCCTAAGCTCACCAACTGGTTGAACTTACTGATTGGCACAAAGAATATTTGTTCAACTATAAAAGGGAATATGTAGTTATTTTGCCTTAAGACTTTTGGCTTAACTTTAACCTAGACAAAATTGAGCTAGATTTCAAAATGCCACAGGTAGATGGGGTCTATCACAATTGACCCAATTTGCTAGCCTAAGTGAGCCGTGACTACCGTCATAAGAACATCCACCAACCTACCTATGTACCTAGATGGTGTCTAGGTCTTTTCTATCCGTAAACTCAAAATACTTTGTTATTGTAATGAATAGAATATTTAACTGGAATTTTCATACTCAGAAAAGAATATGGAAGGAAAAAAAACATGCGGGTAATAGTGTGCTTCGCCTAACCACAACTTTGGAATGGTGGAGATAGCACAATATACATTGACAGTCACTCTACAAACAATTGCAGTGTACACTGCCTGAATAGAGTATCAGTATCTGAAGCATTTGTTTCTCAGCTAGATTTAAGCTCTATCCGTCTCGAATGATGAAAGAATTGAGTGTATCTATTTTGGAATTACCAATTCCGGAATGTGGTAATCAGTCATCTCTCCCACAATTAATTTGCTTTCTTTATTACCTTAAACCAAACGAAAAACTCTCAAGTCTTCAATTTAAAAATCGATTTATTGTTCCCGTTATCACCTACTTCTATTCTGTCAAACAAATTCTAATTAAGGCCATTTTCCACCTGCTTAACTGCCCGTTCCACAGTCCGTATCTAATAAACCTTCCAACCAGTTCCATTCACCATCAATAATCATAAAAAAATAAACAAACCAAAAAAAAAAAAATAAACAACCCAAAAGCGGGCGTTAAAAATCAATTTTCAACAATCATGCAAAATAAAAACAAAAATAAATTTATTTTTAATTATTTTTTGAAACCATCTCTCGTCTCGGCTTACACTGCGCTGCACCGGTCAGGTCAGCAAGAGCAAAACAAACGGCCCACGCCTCTTCCATACGAATTCATCTTTACCGACACCGCCAAACACAAATTTATGGTATCATCAAATAAATCTATCTGTGGATGCGAGTGAGGGTAGGTACTTGAAGAGATACTCTACTTTTTCCCCCGCGATTCTTGAGAGGCAAAACAATTTCAGTGGCTTCATTGATGGTTATCACCTCGTAAAGGTGGTAGTGCGTCCGAGAAGGGCACAATATTTATGACAAAATCTACTCTAGCGTGCCGATAATTTACGACTAGTATCTATCTATCGATTTCAGGTATATAAACGGGAAACAAATTCAAATTCAAAGTCTCACAGAAAAAAAAATGTCACGACGACGACGACGATGATGATGATTTCAAGGAAACATCGTCTGTCGCGAGGGCAACATCTTAATAAGCCCAGTTGGACCCTTTAGCCGCGACGTGATCCTCTTGGTCGTCGCTATTAAGCGTGAATTTGACCAAATTTATCTGTTATCTGGCTGATAATGCTCATCGAACAAAGTGAATTAAATTGCTCTTTGGATTTCGGATGACTGAGGTATTTTTGTTTTGTTTTGTTGTTTCTTGGGACTTCTTCTCGGATGCGGATTGAGATCGGGTTTGTTTTTTAGGAAGAAGATGGAATTAATTAAGTTGTTCTAGCCAACGACAAAAACACACACACACACACATACAAACACATTAACTGGCGAGTCATTTGCGCGCCGGACTGAAGTGAAAGAGCATCGTTTCGGTGATTTATTGTTTGACTTAATGAAATTTATTGGCTCGATTTGAATGCAGAGTGGTGCTGGATTAAGATTTAATGGAGGTGGATGAATTAGTGATTTGTTTCTTCATCGTCTGGTCTTTGTTTGTTTTTTTTTTTTATTCGGATGAAGAGGTATTTTTTTATTTTTATTCGAATTTGTTTTTTTTTTGTTAACTTATGAGATGATTCGGAAATAGTTAGCATTCCTGAAGGTGATGAGGAGGTGGGAAATTCGGTAGATTAAGGTATCCACTTGGCGATCGATGACTAGTGATGTCACTAGATCTACATATCAATTGTGCTTATTTTTCTTGTCCGGTGTAGTCAGGTTTCGTTTAACCGGACTTGATTTGCTAAAGTTTTAAGCGCGATTGTTGAACAGAAACGAAATACCAACCCCTAAATGCTCTGTTCTAAGATGATTGCTTGACCTAAAGCAGTTGAATTTATCAGAGGCCACGATGGCGTTATGATGAGCTGCTTATGTCACCAATGATTTTCAATACTTGGAAAAGACGACCTCTCGCTACCCCGCAAATTATGTTTTGGGCCAGAAACCAGCCTCGGATACGGAAGTCGAACCGCACCTTGTTAAGATCACAACACGGAAAGACAATGGAAAAGACTATGCCTTAGGAAACATTGCAGTTGCGGCGCAGTCGGTGCTGAGTATATAGAAAAAAATCATTTCTGCAGACTGTTAAACGGCGAAGACCACACAAATTTCGCTGTCAGGCAGAGCGAACCATTCAATATTGACGATGAAAGACAAGAATTCCGTCCACCCGACCAATACAAAGTGAGGATAGGAATATCGAAGATAGGGCACGAAGATGACTACCAAGTTAGCATTTCTAAGATTTTGTCGATTGAATGTATGGCTGAAGATTGGAACCTCAGCATCGTTTCCCCGGTTCACAAAAAAAGAGACCCTCTAAACTTCGCCAACTATAGGAGTATCAGTCTCGTAAACATCGCATATAAGATTTTGTCTGTCGTATTGTGCGAGGGCCTGAAATCATTTGTCAACGATCTGATAGGACGGTCTTAGGCCCGGTGAGTGCACAATTGACCAAATAGTCACATTACGGAAGATCCTTGATTAAGACCAAAATGTAAAGATCGAATCCACCACTCATCTATAGAGACTAGCTATACAGAGGCATGTCTAGTTTTGTCATCCCTGCCAAACTTGTCCGTCTGTGCAGGATGACGATGGAGAAAGCTCGCTGCTTTATCAAGGTCAGTAAAGACCAAACCATGACCTTTGATGTAAAAAAAGGATTCAGACTTGTCATGTGACTTCTTGAACATCATACTTAAAAGAATTGTGCAAATCTCACAATCCAACAAAAGAGCTACGATCTTTCGAAAGTCTGTTGAAGTACTTGCCTACGCTGACGATATGATATTTTGTCACTGGTGCATTTGTAAAACAAAGTAAATGCTTTCAACAAGCAGGGACACCCAATATAGACGAATTGGCAAGAATGCCGGGACTTTTTCTAAGTGGCCTCTGCTAAAACGGCATATTCTCACAAACGCTGTTTCTTTTGGCTGGGAAGGCAACTATCCAGTAAAGCCCTCCCCAGAACAACTAAGGAGACTCTATATAGGACCCTTATAGTCCCTGTCCTGCTCTATGGGTTCGAAGCATGGACTCACTCACAAAGCGGATGAAGGTATCCTTGGTAGTTTCAAGAGAAAAGCTCTTCGTAACATATTTGGTCCCGTATGCGTTGACAGGTTACGGAGAAGAAGATTCAAGATCAACTTTCTGAGCTGTACAGCGATATCAATCTGGTCAAAAAACTGCGCATTGGGCGTTTGAGATGGCTTGGACTTGTAGAGCGAATGAACACCAACGCTCCAGACCGCAAAATCTTCGACTCCAATACGGAGGAATAACACAGTAGAGAAAGGCCTCACCTTAGGTGGTGCGCACAAGTGGAAGGTGACCTCAACCAACTTGAAGTGCGCAACTGGAGGCAGTTAGCCGAAGACCGCGCTAATTGGAGAGGTTTTTTTTTGCCATAAAAGCATGCGAATTCGTCGTGGGAAATGGGTTACGTTCAAAAGTTATTGATTTTAGCTGCAAAATGTATAGCTTGACTGTCAAACGAAAGAAGATGTGAGCTGCTCAGAAAAGAAAGCAACGTTGGATGCCTCCTCGGTTCGTTTGGAAACTATGCGCTATTTATTCAGCACCCACGAATGCGAACATTAATTAGAACCAGTGTCGCAACATCATCAATCGGGTAGCCGAGATATGTCACCAATAGTCTCTGAAAAAAAAGTCAGAGATATGTTGATTAGTAAGTTCAACGGAAAATGGAGACAAAACGTAAACATTTGCAAACGCTGCAGAGCAAAACAAAATCTTGCGTGGGAAGAGTATCGTGACAGGAGGAAAGCGATCATTGTAGCTTTTGGTCAGGCAAATCGACCGTAAGCCAAATTTTTACATTAAGATAAATCCTGGAAAACACCAACGAATTTCAATTCCAGACACGCCATCGCAGCTGTAATATAAAATAAATATTTATTAGGCGTTAACGGCCAAAACAGAACCTACTACTTCAGTTTAATAAAGTTTGAAAAGTTTCACCTGCCAGTTCTTAAATGTTTGTCAGACAGTTTAAATTAGCGAACACAAGATCATGATGGTGTCGTATTTGTTACCAAGATATTCTATCTTAAAAAGCTAAATAAATTGATAGATAGATAGATAGATAGTTGATTTTATTCATTTCATACTTAAACTAGTAACAATATTTATGAAAGAATGAAATAGAATAATAGTAATCATTCTTTAACTAAAAGGTTAGTGGTGAATGATACATCAATGAATTAAAAATGCAAATAATAACTGATGTGGGGTGACAATCAGTGCATTGGTTAAATATAAATAATTATGTAAAACTCAAAGGCAAGAAATCTTTGCACATTTATAGAATAAAGCAAAAATATATAAAAACGTAACAATTCAGAGATAAGATACACTTAAGAATTTACAAAATTTATAATTTATGTGCTGATGAGGTAAAAAAAAAAACAAAAAATTAAATAATGATAATCTAAAAAAGTGTTTCAATGCAATCATAGTTTAAAGTGAACCACCAGTCTTTTACTTTTCTGATAACAAGGTATTACTCTAATAGAAAGGGGTAATTTATTAAAAAACTTTGCAGCTGTATACGTATAAAATCGAGAAAAATGTGTTCTGTGTGCAAATGGTGCAATGACTAAGCCCAAATTATTTATACGTAGGTTATACAATGGGAATTTCTGCTCGGTATATTACCCCTTTGTTTAAAGAACTCTCTTAAGACTTTAAAAACATATAAATGTCTGATTGGTAGAATTTGCAACATTTTAAATAAAGGCCAACTCTCAGCAAATCGATTTTTGTTAAGTATAATTCTAACTATATGTTTCTGGGCTATTAATAAAGGCTTAAAGGTATTAGCATACGAACCACCCCAGCTAGTGATGCCGTATTGTAACTTTGAGTGCGCAAGACCATAGTAAATAGTGGTTAATACTTTCTTGGAGCAAAACGGCTTTAATAGAAACATTTTACGTGTGACCAAAATCATATACGATTTAATCGCTTGGATATGAGCTTTCCAATTTAGATTCATATCAATTGTAACGCCTAAGTACTTAAAATGTTGTACTGACTCAATCTTGAAACAATTTTTGGAGCATTGCATATTAGTTGAAACGTTACTTCTACCACACTTATGAACAGGTAAAGAAAACAGTTTACAGTCACATGCGTGAAACCAGAGGTTATAATCATATAGATTATTACCAGTTGTCATGAAAGACATCAACTTTGTTTTCTCACTGATGATCAATTTGTGTGCAGTAAACCACAACCTTAATATTTCGAGATCTTCCTCGATCTTTGTGACACATTCAAATTCAGTATTGAACTCATAGGTAAAGGCTATATCATCCGCAAATGCAGTTGAGATACCATTTAATTTGAAAATAAAGTTTGAAAAGGGAGTTTATGTATATTAGGAAAAACAAAGGCCCAAGTACAGAACCCTGAGGAACACCATTTTTCAAAAATCGAGACTCACTCAAGACGCCATTTACATTAACTCTCTGTTTTCTATACTTTAAAAACGATTGCAGCCATTTAAAAAAGTTTCCTCGAAAACCAGCATTATAAAATTTATTTAGTAACAAATCATGGTCGACCATATCAAATGCTTTTGTCATGTCTATAAATAGACACATGGTAGATTTATTGCAGTTAAGACCACCATACAGTTGACTACAAACTCTCAATATAGCATCCTCTGTTGACATTTCTGCTCTAAACCCGAACTGGTTGCTACAAAAGAAATTAGACTTGTCGAGGAACGACAAAATACGAACTTTAAGCAGTTTTTCAAATATCTTAGAAAAGGTGGAAAGAAGTGAAATAGGCCTATAATCCGAAACATTTTTTCTGTTACCCTTTTTAAAAAGAGGTACAACTTCAGCACATTTCAAATGTTCTGGAAAACAACCTCTTTCAACACTACGATTAAATAAGACACTCAGTACATCAACAACATACAAGGCAATATGTTTCAGAAGCACACTTGAAACACCATCACTTGTGCAAGAGTTTTTATTTTTTAAAGTTAGGATAACACTGTACATTTCTCTCTCAAAAACGAAACTGTTAGGTAGTATATCTTCGACCGGTAAACTTGAAGAAATGGAGCAATCACATTTTACATATGTTTCAACAACTGGTTTTAATTTTTCAGAAACTTCAGTGAAATAGTCGTTAAATTTATTGCAGATGCTGTTTAAGTCAGAATCAATAATTCCATCAACTTTAACACTATCAATTAGGACACGATTTATATTCTTTCCCAAAATATTATCAACCAGTCTCCATTCTTCGCGAATATTACCGTCGGCTCTTGCAAATAGATCAGTGTAGTAGTTGTTACGAGTGTCTTCTATATTTGTATGAATTTTTTTGCACATAGTGTCATACTGTTTTTTTAGTTTTAAATTATTGGGATGTTTTTTACATTTTAAACTTATCTTTTTTTTTCTTTCTAATCTGATTTAGAAGATTATTACTCATCCAAGGCTTTAAACGGTTTTTGTTATTAGATTTTAGTTTTGACAAAAAAGTACAAGACAAGTACAATATGGCTTTGTAAAATGTTAATAAATATATCGTAAGCAACAGAAGGATTACTTTCGGAATAAGCCGAAACGGAAATAAAATGAAACGGTTGAGATAAAATCCTTGGCCAATTCCTTCAAATCATAAAAATTTATCACGCATTAAATTTTGCAAATTCCTATGCACATTTCATAACAACCAAACAAAACCTTTCACTTTGCCTCCAAGGCTGAAACAGTTACATTTTCTCGCAATAAATTAGACAATGGGGTAGTTTAGTTTTATGGCGTCGGTATGGGCCAATGCGGAGAAGCTCTAGTTCCACCTTGAACACCGCATTTAATTCCACACATCATATAATTAATTACTGACAACTCACGAGTACTTATCGTCAGCTTTTTGCCACCGAAATTGCGGTTAAAACGCCACAAAATCTTTCTCCCCATTTAACATATTTGCAAGTGCAAGTATCCATACGTTAATTGAGGACATCAACATCTATACTTACTGTGCCACTTACTGTCACAGTACTAGTAATAATGTCAATCATGCTACTGTAAGGCTTCGGATCAGGGCCAAAACCATTGCTATAAAATGAATGGCGCACCCCAATCTGATTGCACAGGAACTGCACTAAGCCGAGTGTTCACCTCTGGAAAATCCAATTAGACAAGTGTCGTTGATGTGTATATCGAAATTGCATTTAATTGCAGTCATCAGTGGCGCACGGCGCGGTCGATTTGATGTGCATTTGACCGCAAATCTATGGGTTTTGAGTTGAGTGCAATGCCGACGGATTGGGTAAATAGGACGAGGGATAGGGTTATGCTAACGCAGTTCTTCATGTGTTTCAAAGTCATGAAGTGGTCCAAGATACAATCTGCTCCAAATTGTACGCACTTGATGTCTCTAAAGAAACCATCACCTCTCAAGTAGGCTTTCTATCATATGTCCCATCTCCTGCGGTTTGTGCAACCTCAGCATGTCACCAAATGCGTTCATGTCTCCAGATCAACAACCTCCATCGGTGGAAATCAAAAGCGTCGTCGCGCCTCGACATACGTCCCACATTTCAAATCTTGTCATCATTGTCGGACAACTGTGTCACTCGGTGTCCCCTGGATTTTGGACATCCAAATGGGGTCATAAATTAACATTTTGCTTTGCTGGAATCACACAAGCACTGATGATTTACCAAAGGTATCGCTCTCTGTGCTTTGTTTTGGTACCGAACAACTCCAGTGCCACTTGAAAGGTGTCCACACATCGGAGAATGCCTCCGATGGACAGGAGAATGCCCTTTAATGTTCCACTTGGTTGCAGCAAATTGACATGTTACAGTACCGCGCACGCATTCGGTCCATATGAAAGCTGAACGCGAATGAAAGCGAACTAAAGTCTGTCGGACTTCCTTGTATGTGCAAATGCTGCGGTACCCACTGCGGTATACCTACCCATTGTTCTGGGGCAGTGATGTTCACATTGACATAATTTACTGCCACCAAATCCGAAGAGGTCGCCTTCAATTTGTGCGTCATTAGCATCTTGTTCCCAGAGACGCAGTCTCAGTCGCGGTCGCAAACCCAATCCCAAACACCATCTCATCAGTTGTTATGATCCTTCATGTTGTGATCGCTGCGGTATAATGGGCGCCCCACCATGGCCCTGCCAATGGATTGAACTTAGTTGGATACTTCTATGACCACGATTCGTCATCAGTCGATGACGCAACTTGACAGTATTCACTTGGTGATCGGACGCGTTGGCGCCAGTGTCGTATTATAAGTGTCGTCTTCCAGTAAAATTACTTGTCTCTGTTCTCGTATAGCGCAACGTATGGTTTTATTTATTTTAAATTAGTTCCAATCAATTCCGTTATCACCATACAAAGTGTGATTGGCTGTTGATTGGTTGTGGGCCATTTGCATTCATAATATGGGTGTTAGCCAAATTAAAGAGCCACACCATGCTGCGGACATCAGTGCGGACACCACTGGTTCACAGTTGCGCGCAGCTATGCAAATTTTTATTTAGTTTTTTTTTTGTTATCGAAAAACTCTTATATTGCCGATTACCATATAAAGTGAGAAGAATTCCCATAAAATCAGTGAATTATGATATTTAAGTGGATTTTTGGTTAAATTAATTTATACAAATTTGCTTCCCATATTTTGTAGTATTAGCATTAATTTGATTCATTTAGATGTTAATTTGTGTTTGTTGGGGCAATTTCTGATCGTTTTTTTAGGGCAAAATATTGTTTTATCATGTAAAGAAGGGCTTCGTGATAAAAAACGAGCGAATTGGTAACACTAGGCGGCGACATATTGTCGCCTCTTCGCGAAATTAACTAATAAATCTGAGATTTGACGGCTTTGTTGTCTAGGTATGTGGATGGCTTAATAAGTATGAAGCAAATAATAGTAGGCTCAAACAGCGACAACGACCTATGGAGGGGCATCTCTGGATTATTCCAAAACTCTGGTGTATTGAAATGGTGTCAATCAGTATTTATAGTTCACAAATGATATTTTGCTTCGATCGTTGCTGCTAATGAAGATAGCAAATACTGCATCTTTTGAGTGCTTTAAGTTTCAGCTAGTTGCTGACTCTCTAAAAGAGGATCTTAAAAACTAATTTGGCTATAATTTCACCGGTTGAGGACCGAAGCGACTCTGGGTAATATATGTTTAGTCAAGGAGCCAAAGGCAACAGCTATATGTGCTGCATATATCTTTTACCGAGGTGAATACGGAAGACAAGACTGTATTCGAAGACCCGCTATAACTGTTTCATGTTATATGCAAGTCAAACCGCAGGCCCAGCCTAGGATACATCCCAATCTGAGCAGCCACCTCTTTGCTCCAAAACGGTTTGGCTAACGATTATATTAGGGCTTAGCAGAGCGCAAGCCTTCGAATACATTTTTTATGAAACCAACCGCAGTGAGGGCAAAATAATGATTGCCTTCAATGTAGTTTGCGTCTACTACAAATCGCTCGGCAGTTATTTTATGTAAGGATGCATCCAAACCTGAAAGGGATATCACAAAAGAGGCCGACACAACAACGACACATTCCCCACAGTTGTAGGAATGCAGGCTTAAAAGCTAAAGATCGCAGAACAGGCTAAGGAAAGTCGCATAGTGTCGCTGTTATCGACCATGAAAATGCCAAGCCGAGTCCTAGCGACGAACAATGGCAACATCTTGAGCTGATAATCCTGGATGGTATCGTCAATTATGTCCCTCTATGGCAGACCGTAAGGTTCCATTTTTTTGATAAGCAAAAACCTACAAAGATTCAAGATAGTCAAATGCGACAATAAGTGCACTCTAGAATGGGTAAAGAATTACGTCAACAACACAGATGAATCTTGGCCAAATTCTGACATGCGCGTCGTTGATAAGAAGGAAACTGCCAATCCTGTATCTACCCGATGAAGACGAGGGCTCGTGGTGGCTACGTAAAACAAGAAAAGTGGGGAAGCAACTGGACGTTTTGAAGATTCTAAGAATAAATCTTCACCATGGCCGCCATAATTGTAACAGTGAGGAGGCCAGCTTTTCCGCCCCATTCCCGAATGCAAGCACCGACGCTATTGTCCGAGGTGAGTCCGTTTTGTATTAATTGTTCTTTTAGGATCTACTACAGACCACAGAATAATGGTCTGAGTTCCTGATTGACGCAAGAGTTGAGCCAATTATACAATCCAGAAACACCTGAATGAGAAGCTGGGCTTAATTTGCAACAACAGATAGTGGGTGCACCAGAAGAAATCGACGCAAGTCGAAAAAGGCTTCAGTAAGTTTCTCTAGAAAGCTTCCGAATACGCATTTCCTTTAGAGTCTCCAATCTGTCTCAAATCGCCTTGAGATAAGAATGAAAACAAGAGCCTGTCAAGTCCTGCAGTTTGGAAAATCTATAGGCAGCTGAGGTGCAAGTATGCGACAGAAAACACCATAGAATAAGTTAGGCTCAGACAAATCATACGGTATATAGTTTTCTAAGAATCAAGGGTAGGAATAGATGAATGAGCAGCGATCCATCACTATGCCCAGATTTATGTCACTTAAGGAAAGGAGCTTCTTCTTCCAGGATATTGAAGAACTATTCAGTTTGTCACTTTCAAATTTGTACAGGTTTCTGATGGCTGCACGATCAGGAATGAGAGACACATTGCTTCGACTCTTACAATCAGATCAGATATTTTGAAAGAAGATATTTTGTGCTAAATGTCAGAAATATTGCATAGGAAAGTAGAGCCTCTACTCTGATATCTTAGTCTGTGATTATATAGGTATCCAATATAATTTTTAATATCATGCCTGGATAGATTAAGTATCTTCTTGGCATAATTTCTGAAGGGCTGTATAATCTTTTTGTTCTTTTTAAGACCTGGGATGCTTTCCCAATAAGAGATGCACATTTTGTGTTCCCAGCTTTTTCATTTCAGATTAACAGATTAACAGGGAGCCCATCAGATTTTATTTTTGTTCCTGGTACTGAGTGCTTGAAGCTTTTGAAAGCAGCGTAGTACTGATTTGTAGTCAATAATTGGCAAGCTAAGGGCTTTTATAGCTGCTTGACCATCCGTGTATATATGGATGTTAGCGCCTTTAATTCCTGAGATGTGAATAAGGTTTGCGCATTCCATAATTGCATGGAGCTCTTCCTGAAATTGAGACAGGGACTTTTTCACAGGGGTATTGAGACATTTTTGTTTGGTCCGTAAAGACCAGCTCCCGCCCCAGAGTCCATTTTTGAATCATCCGTATACCACCTGTTTTGGCAATTAGGTGGGTTGTTGCCAACACATGCTTGATTTCGCTGGAGAAACCTCTCTTGAAGCATAGTGTTTTTGTTGTTCGATCTGTGACCGCGCAGATCATGTCTAGTTCGGGAGTTTCCAAGTTTTTAACAATGGTTTGTTCTGTCGTTTGTTTCAAACTTGCAGTGTTGCATATTGCCATATTTTTATGAAAATGTAGAGAGGTGATAGTCCTATTAGAGCTTCTATGGCCGCTGTGGGACAGGTTCTCATAGCAATAAATTTTTTAACAGCATGTTCTAGCAGTTTTTTGCCTAAGTTACTATGATGCGTAGTTGTCGAGTTTTGAATGTGGTCATCGAACGTTACTTTTCTTTTCGCGTGATAACGTCGTTGTCCCTTCTGTGAGAACCTGTTGGTGGAAGAATACCAGAATCATTTGGATTATCCCAATGAAATTCATGGCCAAACGTTGTTGCTAATTTCACTAAACTTCAAAGAACTGTATGTTAAAGTTGCATTGTGGCCTTTTCAATCAATTCATCTGCTGCTGATACCTGAACTTCAGATGCGTACAAATACAGAATTTTTTCAATTTCAAGAATCGTTGTGGCCATGATATGTCAACTAAGAGAAGTGTGTTATTCCATATTCGCAGATTAAAATATTCAAGTGCGAATACTTTCGTGGAATGTCAGGCTTTTCTCCTCCTCGTTAGGCGGACACTCGCGAACTTTGTAAATGTCCTCCCTGTTCTTTAATCATGTTCCAAGCTATCATTTGATGAGTTCTAAACATCTAAGCTCTTTTGTTTGTGGTGAATGATCACAAGTATCTGTCTGAAAGTGAAATACAGTTCTTCAGCAATACGAACCGTCAAAAAAATAAGTATATTACATAGGTTCTTGGCCCGTTTTCTGATAAGACTGTTCACTGAATATACAATTAGGTGAAAAAAATACTCACGATAAATTTAAGACATCTATTTGTAATGTTCACATTCTAAGTCCCATACCCCCATTAAGAAGTAGTAATTCAACTTTGGAGTGGATACTGCTTCTTAAACTGATAACATTGCTTCTCCGGATTTTGGGGCTTTAGCGTTCCCGATTCTAATGCAAAATGGTACCTGTTCGGTATCACAACCTTTAGCCGGGATGAAACCATACTTTTTCATTTCGCTTAAGCTTCTATATTATGGACCATCAAATGAATGTCCATTTCTAATGTGGAAGTTGACTTCGGAATTCACTTCGGAATTTTAAAATACTCAGTTATCTTAACATTGCATAAGGCGGCGTGACATTATCCACCCTCGTACATAGCTACGAATTCTTCACAAACCGAATATGCAATGTCAGCTCTTGTTGTTAATAACTTAAAGATCTACAACCATCCACCTCCGCTTCACCGTTAAAGAATCAGGAAGCCAATAAATAAGTTTGATTAAATTTTTTTTTTTATCAAAACACCATCTTTCCAAAATAGGTTGGTACCCCTAAAACTTAACACAAATAAATAAAATTCAATTAGCCCCCATCGCCATCCTCACACATTGTGTCAATCGTAAATTATTTTAAATTCAACAGAAACAAAAAAAAACTGATAATTTTAAAGTCAAATAAAAATGCATAACGCTATAAGCCTTCTGATACCTCTGTAAATTTCCGAACCGACAAAAACCCAAACACCAGAAAAGCCACCAAATAATAACAAATGTGATCAATTTAGACCTGTTACGGGGAATGGAACCTTTTTGAATGTAACAAAAAAACAAAAAAAACCTTAACAACAACTCACTATCAGATGGAATTAAGTTGTTTGCTTTTGTACGAGAAGCGCCCGACCCATTGATTCCATTTTTGATTCTCTCAAACAAAACGAACCGCAACCAAAGCAAAGAACTCTCCATCTCTATCCAATTCAACGATTTAAATGTATAAAATATTAACCGAGACTGTTTTTGTTGCTGTTCTTGTTGATGTTGTTGTTGTTGGTCGGCTTTCAATTCAAATTCAATTTCCATAAACAAAAGCAAACGCGACAACGCGCACTCAAAGAAGTAGTTGTCGTCGTCGTCGTTGTCGTCAACAACACTGCTGATGCTGAGCCTTGTTCCTGTTTTGGGAAGATTTGAATTGTAATTGAGTGCGTTCGCGCGCCTGAACTGGTGTCAGAGGCAACAGCGACATGTTTTACGGAAAGTGGAACATATTTCGGTCAGATAAGACAGACAGATGCTGGATGCATAGAATCTAGAGGTGATGTTTAATTGCGGCCTAATGACGGTTGTTAAGAGGTTCAACTGGGTTAAGTTGGATCGTTTCTGTCTTAGTAATATGTTTTTCCAAAATTATTTCAACTTTACTTTATGTTACAATATACCATGTGACAAACATTAGAAGTTGTTCTTAAGAGGCGGATGAAACAAGCCCGGACCCAATTGGTTTGGAAAGGTCTTCTGGACTTAATTTGTATGAAAGTCCAGAAGGATCTTATTAATGGATGAATGGGCATTCTTAAGTTTTGGTCTTAGAGAAGACATATGAGCGGCTAAATTTACAATATTAGTCAACACGCACTAGCTTCTGTGGTGCAGATATAAATTACTGTGCATATCAATGAAAATCGGAGAACGACGTGGTTGTTCTCACAAATATTCAAATTCGGAAACCTTTTACTAATGAGCCAAAAGTTCTACGCAGAACTTAACAAGAGATAGAAAGTCCAAAATCAATTAAGAAATGAAATGAACCATAATCCCTTTAGACTGAGTTTGGTAGGCAAATGAACTCTTAGGCTGCCAATAAAAAGTATTCGATTCTAACCTTGAAAAGTAAGGCTTTATATCCAAAACAATAACCAACCAACTATGAAGTGGGCAACAAGAGGCAGTATAAATCGAAATTCTTTGGATAAGGCCCAGTCCACACTCAACAAAGAGCTATACTTTTTTTCATAGCCTGAACTAGTAGAACTTGTTCCCCAATATGTGGATGACGACGGTTGGTGATTTTTTTTAATCATTCTTCTCCTTTTTTTCCACACGCGCTCCTTGTAGACAGCATCAAACTTCCGTCGGACATTTATTTCGAAATAGTCCAATATAAAACACTGTCTGAAAGGTAAGAAATTGCACATAATCCTTTTGTAAATTGAAAGACGCGGAGGTAATGTCCTGAATTCAAGGATCTACTTTTTTAACGTGCTCCTGATATGTAGAAAGTCTCTGTCTTCTTCTACTGAACCGAGTATCAATACTGAATGTGTACATTTTAATTTGATAACAAGAATTCTCTCAGGATTAGTGTTTTATAGAGCTTATAAATACTTATAAATCATCTGTCCACCGACTAGGACAAAATGTCACTGTTGAGCAACTTCGAGGTAGTTAAGGAGTTCATCTACCTTGGGGTAAACATTAACTCTACAAATGACATCTTAGTGGAGATCCGTCGAAGAATTACCCTAGGAAACCGCTGCTACTTCGGTTTGGCAAATGGGGTCAAAACTCCTAACTCGAAGGACGAAGTGTATGCTCTACAGAACCCTTATCCTGCCAGTTCTGCTATACGTCGCCGAGTGCTGGACGATAAGCAGGAAAGGAGAGTTAACACTGGGATCCTTTGAAAGAAAAATCCTTCGACGGATATTTGGTCCTGTGTGCGAGGAGGGCGAATGGAGGAGAAGATATAACCGCAAACTCTATGAGCTGTACCAAGATGTGGATGTAGTCCGAAAAGCCAAAACTCGTCGACTACATTGGCTCGTCCACATCGAGCGAATGGACAACAACGCTCCAGCCAAGAGGATCTTCGATTCGAATCCCAGCCCCCAGGTTGGAGGCGACAAGGAAGACTGAACCTCCGTTTTAAAGACCACGCCATCGCGGATGCCAGAGCGCTTGGTCTGGACAACTGAAAGCAGCGTGCTCGGGATCGCAGAGGGTGGAAGGCTGCTGTATCTCAGGCAGGGACTCTTCACGGGTCGGGAGCCCGTTAAGTAAGTAAGTAAATACTTAGCACTTTGAATTAGGAGCTTTAAATTTGAACCCTTTTGTTTTGCTCCACGAAGGAGCAGCGGTTTCCCAGGATAATTCTTCGTTGAAACTCCACTAAGGTATCGTTCGGTTTTTCAGCGATCACAAATTTGGCCATAGCTATGAAAAGCTCCTGACGATGAATGCTATCATATGTGGCTTTGAAGTCGTTGAAAATTTATTGTTTTTTTTCCAGAATTTGTCTTTGTGTAAAAATTTGGTCTGATTTAAAGGGCCGGAAGCCACACTGATACTTGGCGATTAGTGTGTTGTAGAATGGCTTTACTCGTTCACACAGTTCATGCCTTGATAGTTCTTGCAAGACATAGGATCGCCTTTTTTTGTAGATGGGGCCAGTCATGCGGCATGGTTTCTTCCACCCACACTAGGGTGATAGTTTGGTGCATTCACCCTACCAAAACGGCCATAAGAGACCTCTTTTAAACTGGGAGGTAGAATTTATTCTACATTGACTGGACACGGATTCTCTTCTTACCCTACCACTCTCTCGACATAATACCCATTTAGCAACGATTGAAAATGCTACTTAAATACATCTACAATTCCCTGCACTTTAGTGACAAGGTTTCCATCCCTATTTCGAAGAGCCTGCATTGGCTTGAAGCCACCCGCCAGTTGCTTGGCTTTCTTGTTAAACATCCGGATATTATTTCAGAGGAGGTATTCCTTGAGCTGGGATACTATTCTTTCTACGCAGAGATTTCTTCTCCTCCCTTCTCGGTACTCTTCCCTATTTTTTTTTAAATATTACTTTCTTAGGTATTATTTCGCGGGGCTTGTTAGCAATTCTGCTCTAGTCTCCGAGGCCGCCTCTTGGTTATCTACTCGTCTCTAGGTCTCTAACTCGTCTTGCGTCATGTGACTTATGATGTTATCTGGACTTAGGAGATTTGCCCTGTCTTCTGCAAAGCGTCTGCAGTAAAACACTGCATTCTCACCATTCTCTTCGTTGTTGGGACATTTTGGACATAGAGGTGAACTAAATTGCTCGAATCCATTGAGGTATTTCCAGTAGCCGCCTTGCCCACACAGGAACTGTGTGATTTTATATTTAGCTTGTGAAATTGTTTCCCAAATGAAAAATAGTAAACATCTGTAAATATGCCTTATGACAATACAATAGAAGCTTACCGAATTTGACCTTATAGAAGGTAAATTGTTAGTGAAGCCCAACGCTCGCTTTGTCCATGATTCTATGTTGGGAATGAGATTGTGGATCCACCTGTTAGTTGTAGAGCGGTCCCACCTATCCTGCCGCAGCATTCCGGATGCTGTTCTTTCCTCTTCCTTTATCCTCTTTACCTCTTGCCGGTTCGAGGGCCTAAGATCACCGAAGATCAGCGAGGATCTCGATTGGGATCATCCCAGCTAAAACGCAGGCTGCATCATCAGAGATTATACGAAAGCCGCTGATCACTCTGATGGCACCGAGCCTGTGAGCTGATTATAATTTTCTCCTGCACTCATTTGTCGCCAGTGCACACGCCCATAAAGGAGCAGCGTACAAAAGTACCGAGCTAACCACTATGGACAACAAGATCCTTCGGGCGTATCCCGGTCCGCCGATGTTTTGTAGCATCCAGGAAAGTGCCGCCTGCAACAGCAATGCCTTCATACTAGAGTACTCGATGTGAGCTTTGAAACGCGGCCTATTGTCGAGCATGACTCCAAGGTAGATACATCACAGATTTTTTGGATTTGATTGTCCGACCCGGAAGTTTGTATATTCCACCGTCTTGCGGCTATTTATTTATACAGCTTCAGAGCGCTAGATTCTACTCATTCGTTTATTCGTATAACTCCTTCGTCCGTGGCAGATTCCACCTCGTGAACATGCTTGGCTACTGTAACCACCAAACCTCCCGGACAATCAATTCGGTTTCAGGGCGAGGCATGACACTATTCATGCCGCGTCAAAACTGGTTTCCGACATTCAATGGAATAAATGCAAGAACCAATGCACGGGTGCTTGTCTGGTTGACTTTGAAAAGGCCTTCGACACCGTACGGTTAGAAGGCTTTTCTACAAGTTGATCAGACTGGGAATGCACAAACCCTTGCTATATATAATTTATAGCATGCTTATGGAAAAGAAGTTCGTGGTCAAATGTGGCAACGTAACTTCGAGCAGAGTCTATAATATCAAAAACGGTTTGCTACAGGGTGCGGTGAATTCTCCGATCCTGTTTAATATTTGCACGAGTGTTCTGGTACCTTCACTCAGTCATGCTATAGCGTATGCCGACGATTTAGTCGTATACAGATCAGGTCCTAAGATCGAGGTCATCAACATCCTTCTGCAGCGTGACATCGAGCACATTAAGGGATATTGCGACGACTGGAAGTTGAAAATCAACTTCCAGAAGACGGAAACAATCCTGCTCAGGACCCCATTGGCTAGTGCCACTAGGGATACCAGAAAAAACTGGAAAAAATTGGCATTATTGGACAGAATGGGCAGGCATTGGCAGTGAAAAACGTGGTCAGGTATCTTGGAATCTGGCTCGACCAGTATCTGTATTTTAATAAACATATAGATGCTTGTCTTGCTGGAGCTAAGAAGGCTTTTGCTCTGACAAGAAGGCTGTTTCATAGCAGTCAACTTGCTTCTAGAGTTAAGGTCATATGCTACGTGGCCCTAATAAGGCCCATCATCGCTTATGGCTGTCCATTGTGGTTCAATATAGCGCCATCGTATATGGAAAGGATTCGGGTTTTCGAGAGACAATGTCTTAGGACATGTCTCGGGTTGTTTCGAACACCTGAATCTGAGTACATAAAATATTATCCCAACACGGCATTATATGATGGGGCTCACTTGAATTGGATTGACAATTTCCTCAATAAGGTGACTCAAAGGCACGTTGCGAGGGCGATGACCAACGATAATAGCCTGATCTTCGGGGCATACTACCCCAGGCTCCGATCTGGCTTTGTTCCGCCAGAGGCTTTTCTTCATATTAATAAAAAAAGGGCTGGTATCCCGGTACTATACCACCGCTACCGCAGAGCGACTGATAAGCGGCTCACCTACGACGGGGACGTCGCTAATGCTCCCGTGCTCCTTCGTTTTAGTACCGCGATAGGGGGGAGGGATCATATTGATACGGACACGCAATTCACCGAATATTGGTGGCTTGCGGAGGAAATATTGGAAGAGGTAGGAATGCCTTTCCAGGTCGGTGCGTTGCCTTAGGTAACTCCTCTTAGTTTATAAGTAGGTTGGTTTGTGCTCTGTATGTCGGCTGCAGGGTGTGGTATTACTGAGGGCCGACCGACGCATTTCGGTGTCGGTCGGCCCTCAGTGGCGGATGTGCGCTGTGTTGGCGGCTGTTGGGTGCTGCTAACGGTGTTGGGGGGTGGGCACTCGGTGCCTATGTAGAAAGGCGGTGTGTGCACATCAACCCCGATTATAATTAGTAATAGTTTGGTAATTTTAAGTTTTAAGCTGTTTGTTTGTATGTATAGCTTTAAGTAGTAGTTTTTAAGTATTTTAAGAAAAAAAATTATAAAGAGTGCAAGTTTTTGAAAAAAAAAAAGTTTTTCTTGCAAAAATCAAAACATGTTGCCAAAATAAAAAAGTGTTATTAAATAAGGCCGAAAGGTAATAGTATTAAATGATAAAGTTTAGTTTAGAGCGTCCGCATAAGGACCAGTAACCTAGAATAAGTATCCTGTTAATTTTAAGTTAGATTTAATCATTTTTGTCTAGTTTCTAAGTTTTTCTTGAAAAAAAAAATAAATTACAAAATTAATTAACCACCAAACCTAAAAACTAACCTTCTGAATTAAGTTTTAATTTTAGAACCCCATCATGATATGCTAAGCCGAAAAATTGTGTATTCTTCTTTTTTTGATTAATCATGAAAAAATAAATATTTAAATCCTCAGAAATATTCTACATTGTCACTCCAATAAATTAGTAAAATGTCATAAGTACGTGGCAACAGAAAACGACGACGAAAAATAAAAACCCACATCACCACATGTACATATATCTACATCGACATCTACATTATATTGATTTTATTCATATAAAATTCGAAATAAACAAAAATAATTTATTGGCAGTGCTATCTCCGGCTATACGACAAAAACCCAACAGCTAGCTAATTAGAATTTAATTTTCGTTTATAAACAAAACAAAACGAATCTATATCCCGTCGGGCTGTGATTAATGTGCACCAATTAACGCAAAACCCATCGAGACAATCAAAATAATAATGGAAACGTGTGCGTGTGTAAGTGTTATGCTGCTTTGTCTTTGAGACTGTCTAATAATCTTTTGTGTGGTGAGAGTGTTTTTAATTTTAATTAATTGTTAGATGATGTGCTGACATTTGGCATGCTGTGAGGAGAGAAGGTCCTCCAAATATCGAATGTCACACATTCTTCATCATCATTATGGATCATGGGATCCCTAAATCTAGTGGGGGTCCAATCTCCCACGGACAATTAAGGTAAATTACTCAAAACAAAGGAGCAGTGTTCCTTGAATTGAATTATCGAGTGTCGCGTCAGGAGAGAATCCATCCAAACGTAGAAAACTAGCCATAATCGAAAATTTATTCAAATCCCCAAAATGCAGCGGTAATTTTTCAATTAAATCCTCGTTCAAACTCACATTCAATTCAATTAGAGTCTTTCACACGCATAACGTAGAAGAAAAATATGTGGGTTCAGTGTAGTATTGGACCGGACCGCGATAGTCACACTCATAATTTAATCGCAATCAATATACGGTCCGAAGCAGTGTCCGATTCCATGTTGAGCTCAGCACCTGTTCTTGTCTTGTCGGACGACAGTCGGTTTGGCTGCGACGATGGAGAAAGACAGAGTGAGAGAAAGATGGTATCAACTCGATGATCGAGTTCGGACGGATTATTTAAATTTACTCGGGATAGAATGGAAATGATTTCAAAATCCGAATTTTGTTTTTTTTTTTGTTTGCCTCTTCGGAGACGTCTTAATTAAGACGCAATGTTTAGCGGACCTAGTACGGTGTGTGAAGGTAACAAATGCTCGTGTCTTGATCACCGAAATGTTGTGCGATACATATTCATGGATTGTGAAGAGAGAGAGACTTTAAGAAATATGGCATACGATGGACTTATAAATTTTCCACGGAACATGACAATGTGTCCGAATGGGGTGGGGTGGGAAAATGGATTAGTTGTTTGTTGGTTTTACTTTTTTTTTTTTCTAAAAGAAAACGGAACGGTTTTTCGGTTGAGACTATGTAAATTTGGAGCAGTGGCTACTTTCCGGTTAAATTAATCGATTTGTGATGCTTTCTTTGCGATCGTGTTAAGGTTGTATGTCGAATGTCGGCGACACGATACTGCGTGGAGTGTTTGACTGAGTTATGGGCAGGCGACCTTACTGATCGGAGCACCTGTAAGACGTGATAAATAGGATTTAAAACGGTATGAAGTATTGAAAGTTTCAAAAGGTATTTAATAGGTTTCAGTAGACGTTTTTCAAAAAAATTATGCATAATATTTTCTCCAATTTCTCTGGCAGGGACTCTTTACGGGTCAGGTAAAGTTACTATAGTAAACTTAATGTTGGCTATTGAGTTGAGGAGAAGGAGGCCATTGTCAGCCTGTCAGGTAATTGCCAGCCGCCGTCTGAAACTAAAATTGTGTGTTATCTATCTGCCAATTGTATCATTATAAGACCATTGGCAGACGTTAAGGACATTTGCAGATATTTGCTATTGCCAGTTTTGATGTGACTACGGCTGACAAAGTTTTCATTGCCAGATAATTATTTTCATATTTGAAAAAAGAAAACGAAGTTTCATTGCTGTTTTCTTTCCAATTTTCCAAAAATTGGGTGAAATTAATAATTCCAAATAATGAATTCACTGCTCCAAAGTATTTTGGAAATTGCCACAGTTCTTGTACAGCAATTTTTTTGAAATAAATAAATATTCAGCCAGTCACATACTAGTGCGTTTATTCGTTTCTTGCTTATATATGGAGTCACCAATGCAATAAGATCATCGATTTGTTTAGAATCCATATGCAAAAAATAGCGATACAATTTGGCTCCACAGCTTTCAAGTCCACTAGTAATTTTGCGTAGCAATCCTGCTGTCGGCGGGCCACCCAATCTACTTGGCAATTCATTCTCCTCGCGGCCAATACGTACGCGCCAAAAACAACCGCAAATGGGAACCGTGCGAAGTAACAATTTAGTATTGGAAGGTAGTTTGCCTTTATCAGCTCATTTGCAGCTTTTTGTCAGTACATTGGTAGACCTGACAATATTGACCTCAACATAGCTCTACTTTTTTCATTCCTAATTGAAAATTTAAGCTCAATTTTTCTGTTAAAAAATCTGATGAGCGCATAATTTCAGGTAATGGCACTCCAAGAACGTGTGATTGGACGCATATAAACTATTTTCGCTCGGTATTTGTAAAGTCGTGCGTTTATTCTGATGAACCAGTGAAGATTGACGAATTAGAAGTGCCCGAAAATTGTATTTCCAAATTTGGCCGCATGCGTTAAGCAGGAAGAGTCACATATGATCCACCGCATTATTTAATCTCTTAACACTCTATGTCGCTCTCATTCATGTGGTTAACCTTCTCATACTACGATGAAAGCTCAAATGATGCCGGTGTAACCGTTTCATTGACTTGATTGAATTGATTGGGCTACCGAACGATATTGACATCTTTGGCCTTATATTGATGGCCTGGACGTGGATGAAGTTCATACCTAAACTTTTATTAAGTCGAACAGGCGAACGCCAAAGGATGACTAGAAAGGATGCTGTTGAGAAATATGACTCTTCATTCAAACTGAACGCCGGTTTGCAACTCGCCGACCATAAAATGGAAGCAGTACTCATTACGAGTAGGAAAGTTCGGGAAACGATAACGCTGAGGGTAGGACAGCCTGAGGTAGACTACCAGCCATTTATAAAGTACTTTTGAGTAATTATTGATGCTCTTCGAAGCCCTAAAAACCATCTTGAATATGTATGCAAAAAGTCATCAAACACTGTAAGGAGGCCCGAATAAAACCAAGAGACTTCTTCTTGCAGATACAATGAAAGTTAAGTCTTACTTACGAAGAGTCAAATAAGTCCACCGTCTTGTCGCTCTAGGGGTGGCCTGTGTGTTTCGAACAGTTTCAAACTAAAAAGCGTTCAAAATTGTCGGGTAGATAACGATTAAAGAAAAAATGAAAGGAATCGGAGTATAGTAACCTGGCAACAACAATGCAACGAATCGTTAAAGGAAAGACGGTTGCGCAAACTCATACCAATGATCGATTGAACGGAAGCACGGCGAAAATATATCTCTTTATGCGCTGATATTAAATCAGCCCAAATTGTCCACATTGCGAAACGGTTTCTGAAAACGCGGAACAACACGTGTTCTTTCAGTGCCAACGACAGGAAACCGAGAGCATGGCACTATTAATTTGAAGAGTGGACCACCGAAATTTGCGTATACTTAGCAGTCTTATACGCTTAGAATGCCAACGGAAATGTAATAGTTCTGATTACAGAGTAAGCTAAGTCCTTATACCGACTTTCGCCAAGTAATGCCTTACGGCGGTTCCGCGTGGGAAACAGGGACACAAATCGGCCTGTTTGGGAGGAAGAGAGGTAGTTTTAGCCAGTAGGAACCCGGCACTACCAATGGCAGTCGGAGCATTGGTGCCCCATACAAGGTTTCCACTTTCCATCGCAGAAAAAAAGAACATAATCTCGTCGGCAAATAGTAAGTACCAAAAGATGGAAATCACCACTATCCACAAATATATTATTCCGAAAGACACCTTGTTTTGGACGAGACTTTAAACAACTACCGCTGTTTCATCAACGTTGTAGCAAATTGTACTGAACTCGACTACTAACACCAGAATTACAATCCTTCAAAAGGCTTTCCAACCGTGTCAATTCGTACAGGCAAGAGCACCTCAAATAAAAACAATTTCTTACAAAAACTTGCTTGATATTAACGTAATCGGAATACAATATGAGGTTAGGACTTACACTTCCTTAAGACAAGACACGTAATATCGTTGCTTGGCAATGAACAGTCGAGTATAACTTCGATTTATAGTACAGCGCTTTATAAGCTTAGACCTTACTAAGAATTCTAGCAGTAATATCTAGCCGACAGCTTCTGCGGCTTACGAAACTGTAGTAAATGTCCCTCTTTAGAAGCCAGAATAACTTTTAACAAGACGCATATCATCCCAGTATTGCTAAATAGCGGAGAATGCGACGAAAATAGTTTTCGTAAGAGAGGGAGGTCCTAGAATACTCATATTTTGAGTTTTGACTTGCGTCGAACTGCTGAAGCAAACAAAGTCCCATGGCAGAGATGAAATACGTAATAAACAGAAATTGCACTTAAATCCCTGTGCTTCAGTTGAAAGAAACACTTTTGAAGACAATAGAAAGCTTCTTGCGCAATAAATGATTTGGGATGTTAAAGACTTTGACTGGAGGGGCCTGTTTGCTTATGACAGACATAGTACTGTTTAACTGACGCCACCACCGCGCCGATGGGAACTTTCCGTATGTCACAGTTTCTCATTTACCTTTTGAACCAACTAAAATGTAAATCCGCCAGACGATGTCCTTCTCTAATTAAGTACCACTTAGAGAAAATGCCTGAATGCACACACTCCAATAATCATTATGGCTTCACAATTTGCATCTAAATTGCCCGCCATCCGCATTGTCTGTTGATGACCCTGATAAATTTCATATTCTGCGCCTCTGAAAATTGGCTCATTTCTTGCCAAAAGGCGCAATCGTTCGCGGTCAGGAAAAATTATGTTATCACTGCAATAAGCGATTCCATTATTTCACCATGCCTCCAATGCACATTCCGTTGCCTGGTTCGCGCACACCATTCGAACACCGAATGAAGATGCAACCATAAAGCGATAATCCAATTAGCCCAAGGAGACAAGTCGACAAGAAAAAGCACTTGTTTTCGAGCCATCCCGAGACCAGAATCTCCCGCGAGTCATTCATTTCGCGCGAGAAGTTGTCGCGTCGCACAAATTCACCAACGCACATCACAGCACCGGTTTAATGTTTTCATAAGGAGGTGAAACACAACATGATTTTCCAAAGCTCTCGTATGTACTAAATCTGTCCTGGGACCAGGACCATTGGCATTCGCTTCACCACCACCACCACCATCACAACATTCCGGCCTAAAGGAATCGCACAACAAATGGGCAATGGCTTTGGGTAGACCAAATGGTAATTGGTACACATTTTAAAGGTTGCACAGAGATATTGATGCGGCCAGGATGCCCCTGAGGTGGTGCAGGATCATTGATTTTTATTGCCAATGAATTTGCGAATAATTTTCGTAGCCACGTTATGGTTTGCATAATTTTTGAGTTAGCGATACGGTAATGGTGTCGCCGAGTAATCTTGCGATGGCCTTGCAACAGGAGAATATTTGTGCGGCTATCTGGCGATGATTGCTTATTAATTGAGGGTGACCATTTGGTCGGCCGGCATGCTGAGGTGACATTAAGTGATTGTTTCAATGCGAGATGGTCATGGTGCTGTTGGTATCGGATGCGGGGGTGAAAGAAATATGAAAATATTTCGTTAAGCAAATTAAGAATACATATTAGATTGAACTCGTTTCCGGTGCATTTTTATTCTGATTACATTTATGGGAAGCTTTCTTTTTATTTAGAAAGTTCTGATGTTCCATTTCACGGGTAGCAGCAACTGGCCTCAGCCAAATTTTTGTCGCATTCTATTATCACTGCTTAAGTTAAACTGTTACACAAAAAGCTAATCTGCCTTCTTGAATTTAAATTGATCGGAAAGGAGCATAGGGACAAATAAAATTTAGTCATAAATAACCCACTTTACCGCATCTCTAATAGTCCTCCTGTGAAGTTCGGGAGTTTAACTTCGAGAAATATTAACAGGTCTCCCAGTTTCGCAGCACTTCCCTGCTGAGTCCAAATAAATGATAGTGTTGTTGCATTTATGTGACTTTTAAGAAGTGCGCTTCTGTTTCACGTATGCATAGGAACATCACCTTATTGACGGCCTTCGTATAGGGTCCCTCCTTTGAACATGGCAATTTTAGATGAGTCGGTGAAGTTTTTGACGCGAAGTCTCTTATCAATATAGGTACTTCTGAGTTAAGCCAGTCTTCCTGTGGTTAATATAGCTCTGAGTAAGTCGGCCTTATAAATAGTCAAAGAGCACCATCGGTCAAGTCTTTTTAGACTCCTCTCAAAAGAATGCGTTGGAGCGGATTTACTTTATTCTAGGAGACGGTTGCATCAAATGAAGTTAGCAACTGTTTTTAGGCAGTGCTCATATGCAAATATAGCCGGTTAGGATTGCCTCAGACATTATGAGAAGGAGGCTGAAATCAAGCTGAATAAAGTAAAAATGTTTTACTCTAAAAAACTGAGTTGACTTCCCTAGAATACTAAAAGTGTCTTTACAGGCCTCTGTTGATACTCAACGATCAAGTTGTGTTTGTCTTTCACAAACTTAATATATCTGTGGTGTAACGTGTAGAGTTTTTCGAGTATTGGAAAGATCTGAACCGATTAAAGCAATCGAAAGAGCAGGGTAAAAGTTAAAAAATAATCAGAACTAAATATCAGACTACAATTGAGACTCTTAGTAGGTTTCTCAACGAGTTGCCAACCCAGGCTTGATGCTTAGTGAAACTAAACATCCCAATTTACCTTCCAATGTTCGTCCGTTGTTTCATATAAGTTCAAGATTATTCCACTTGTTCTAGGGTGGAGCTTCCAAGTTCCAATCGTTGTACGGCGGTATTCTTGTCCCCTGACCATATACCACCTGTTCAATTAAGTCCTCTATGTGTCTACCAACAGAAAAATATAGAAAGCTGGTCCATGTCGACCACGAATAGATAGGAAAGAAACGAAAGAAAAATTGAGAAAACCAAAAAAAAAATCAGAGAAATATTTAGGGATTTAGGACTTAGCCCACTACCCAAGAAAGAGAACCTAAAGCTACACGAAACTAAGCTTAATAGTCTGAGTTAATTTTTAACTAACCATGAATAAATCCCAGCTAAACTTTAACTAAATACAGCCCAAAATTATTCTATCACAACTATCCAACTCTCTGTTGGAACCCAATTCGTTATATATAAACAAAGGTTAGGTTAGGTTAGGTTGAAGTGGCTGCCGGCACTAGACCGATATTAGACAGATGTGATACCTACTCGCTAAGTCGTTAAACCATTTGAAGCTTCGGACGAAGAGAAGGAGACTTATATCTCTGTAGAAGAAGGCTACAAGATGAAGCTTTCTTCACCTGAAAAGAGCAGTGCTTGTTTAATATATGTGGGGGATCGATTCCTAATCCTCTTCCTCCATGCACCAATCGTTTCAAAATGCACCAATCCTTCTTGCAAACTTGCTTATAAGACAATGTCCACGGTACCTATACCTTCACGTGAATATTTTTGCTGCGTTGTCGCAAAGTTCAAAGTCTTTAGCCAATTTGCTAAAAGTTTTAAAACCTGAGAAACCTCAAGTTACTGACCTTTACTTTTTCATATTGTTGAACGTCACCAACTAAATACAATTTATTCATCAACTCGACTAGCCAATCGATTACCATTATTCGTGATCAAAAACCACTTACTACTTATCTCTGGTAACATGTCAAGCACCATAAATCCTTCCAACTGATTGTCACACTCTATCCATTACCAACTCTAACTAGTTCCAAAAATAGCCTCTTACTTCAAATAAATAACAATGAATAGCATTTCAGGCTTTCTAAAGTCTAAACGAACTACTACCGTCTATCCGACTATCGCACGAAACACAATAGAGAGATCAAAAACAACCAGCAGCCGCTCTCTAGTCAGGTATCATCGCCTCCGCATTTGTGGTGAGTTATTGATCCCCCACCAAACACTTACTCATACACACACACGCCCATACGATAATTCCAAAAAAAAAATTTCGAATACATTTATCAGATGATAATGATCAAAGGCGAGCCACTGAACCTGGCAACCATTCGAATAGATAATGATAATGATGATGATGACGCTGACGCTGACTATTGCAACAGTCCCAAAAACAGGGACAATTGAATTGATTATACTTTTATACAGATCCCGAGCCCAAAGCCAGAGGTGAGGAAAACATGATAATTAAAAAAAAACAAAAACCCGACGAAAATCCTCCTTCACAGGATCAGACCGACAGCTTTTTTTTTTTGTTGTTCCTTACTTAACTTGACTTTAACTTACCGCAACCTGAACAATTAATCAGTCTTAATTTGGAAGCGAACGTCTAAATTATGGAATGAAGAAAATTAAAACACCCTAGTCCCAGATACACAGGATGGTTGGCTGTCTGGTCGGCCCCCAAAATCACGCATAAATCCACAGATCGTTTTGTTTGAGAAGATTTATTCTGATCAGATGCGACAGATTCGGTTAAATTAATTTATTGTGCGTGCCGCGTAAGCATATGTTAATCCGCGCGCTCACATAAGAAAATAGTTAGTCGGTCATTTGTTGTTATTTTTCTTTTAACATTTAAATACGGTTACTTAAGATGTTACGCCAGCAACTATTCAGCTTCGTGGTAAGATATCTGTTTGGCTGTAAACTGTTGTAAATCTTTATGTGACACTCCTATCGTATTCGTATCTGATGTGGAGAAACTCCTTAGCCCATTCTGTATGGACGCATTAATTATTTGTTGGTTAGATTTGATCTGATTTTTACAGTTGAAAGTCGTTGTTTTGTGTTGAGAAACTCAGCGTGAGGAGATAAGATACTAGCTTGATGAACAAAACTCCTAACGAAGTCGATTATCCTATTAGCATCTAGAATCTTGATTATTGACACTTTTTTTCGGGTTATTTATTAGTTAAATTCATGAAGGGAGAATAAGTGGGGAGGTGACATTTTCTAAAATGATTTACTGCAGTTTGACACCTGGTGAACGTAATTCAATCGAATTTGTCGAAATCTTGAGAGTTGGGCGGTTTCAGTTCGCACCTCAACTCTTTTGTATTTGTGAGATGAGATGATGGAGATTTTTGTTTTTTATTCGAGGAGAAATAGTTATTGGACTTAGAGTTAGGAAGATGCAAGTAAATTACTTTTTCAACTTCTCCGTGAAACGTTTTTCAACTTCATGTTAGTTCTGCTAGATCGCAAAAAAAAGATGACAATCCCCAGAACAGATTTAGACTACTTGCAGTTAACCCTCGACCCGTGTATTGTAAAATTTTAAGTTATCGCGTACCTGGGCACTCAGTGCCCTATAAAGTAATTATCGGAGAAAATTGATTTATTTTATATGAGATCAAAGAGAAACAATTTTTTTTTGTTTACATCCAAATTATATATATATCTTCTTCAAAAATTAATACAATTTTTCGTGTTAGTTTTAAATTCACTTTTATTTATTCCAAAAGATCTTACATACTAGACAAAAATGATTAAATCTAACTTAAAATTAACAGAATATTTATTCTAGCTCACTGGTCCTTATGCTTACGCTCTAAACTTAACTATGTCGCTTAGTACTATTACCTTTCGGCCTTAATTAATAATACTTTTTATTTTTTCAATATATATTTTTTTACACGAAAATTTTTTAAAAACTTGACATCTTTATTTATTTAATTTTTGATTAAAACTAAAAACTACTTAAGACTATACATTAAAAACTTAAAATCGAACTAATACTACTTAAAATTACCAAACTAATACTAAGTATAATCGGAGGTTATGTGCACTCGCCGCCCATCAACTACAGAGGCAACGGTGCCCACCCCCAACACCATTAGCAGCACCCAGCAGCCGCTAACATAGCGCACATGCGCAACCGAGAGTCCACTGAAACCGAAATGTGTCAGTCGACTCTCGGAAACATCACACCTTGTCGCCGACATGCAGAGCACAGCCAACCAACTTAAACCACTTACTACTACTTAAAATTAAGAGGAGTTACCTAAGCCAATGCACCGACCTGGAAAGGCATTCGTACCTCTCCCAATATTTCCTCCGCAAGCCACCAATATTCGGTGAATTGCGTGTCCGTATCAATATGATCCATCCCCCCTATCGCGGTACTAAAACGAAGGAGCACGGGAGCATTAGCGACGTCCCCGTCGTAGGTGAGCCGCTTATCAGTCGCTCTGCGGTAGCGGTAGTATAGTACCGGGATACCATCCCTCGTCTGTACCAGCCCTTTTTTTATTAATATGAAGAAAAGCCTCTGGCGAAACAAAGCCAGATCGGAGCCTTCTCTCCATGTGTGCTTCATTGGGGTAGTATGCCCTGAAGATCAGGCTATTATTGTTGGTCATCGCCCTCGCAACGTGCCTTTGAGTCACCTTAATGAGGAAATTGTCAATCCTATTCAAGTGAGCCCCATCATATAATGCCGTGTTGGGATAATATTTGATGTACTCAAATTCATGTGTTCGAAACAACCCGAGACATGTCCTAAGACATTGTCTCTCGAAAACCAGAATCCTTTACATATACGATGGCGCTATATTGAACCACAATGGACAGCCATAAGCGATGATGGGCCTTATTAGGGCCACTCTTTAACTCTAGAAGCAAGTTGACTGCTATGAAACAGTCTTCTTGTCAGAGCAAAAGCCTTCATAGCTCCAGCAAGACAAGCATCTATATGTTTATTAAAATACAGATACTGGTCGAGCCAGATTCCAAGATACCTGAACACGTTTTTCACCGCCAATGCCTGCCCATTCTGTCCAATAATGGCCAATTTTCTCCAGTTTTTTCTGGTATCCCTAGTGGCACCAGCCAATGGGGTCCTGAACAGGACTGTTTCCGTCTTCTGGAAGTTGATTTTCAACTTCCAGTGGTCGCAATATCCCTTAATTTGCTCGAAATCACGCTGCAGAAGGATGTTGATGACCTCGATCTTAGGACCTGATCTGTATGCGACCAAATCGTCGGCATACGCTATAGCATGACTGAGTGAACGTACCAGATCACTCGTGTAAATATTAAACAGGATCGGAGAATTCACCGCACCCTGTTGCAAACCGTTTTTGATAATATAGACTCTGCTCGAAGTTACGTTGCCACATTTGACCACGAACTTTTTTTCCATAAGCATGTTATAAATTATATATAGCAAGGGTTTGTGCATTCCCAGTCTGATCAACTTGTAGAAAAGCCCCTCTAACCATACGGTGTCGAAGGCCTTTTCAAAGTCAACCAGACAAGCACCCGTGCATTGGTTCTTGCATTTATTCCATTGAATGTCGGAAACCAGTTTTGACGCGGCATGAATAGTGTCATGCCTCGCCCTGAAACCGAATTGGTTGTCCGGGATTATTTTATTGTCCTCGACCCATTACAGCAGAGCTCTATTAACAACACAAGTTTTCGTGTACTTAGGCTAGTATGCCCTAAAAAATTATATCTTCCTTGGATGTCATAGACCAATATGCATGTTAAAATTGGTTGTGAAAATTCTTTGGGGCACTCCGTGCCCAGTACACGGGTCGAGGGTTAATAGAACAACTCAAATTATTCGCCTTATATGCTTCACAAATTGGTTTAAAAAAAAATTAGCCTGAACATAGATTTCAGGACATTTTTAGAGCAAATAATTGTTGACACATTTACCACTACTTACTTACTACTCACACTTACTCTTTATGTCTACTGAAATAATTTCTTTTTACAGCAACAATAATCGTCGATTCATAAGATCCCGAAATTTATCTTAAGTATTAATATAATGTGGGTGCAGTGGCTCAGTGGTTAAGTGCGTTGGTCCACTAAGCGAGAGGTCGCTGGTTCAAATCCCGACCTGTACCACCTGAAAGTTTTTATTCGTTGCCCCACCTCTTGCGAGACAAACACCCAAGAGTAAGAAATGTCATGAGAACCGGCATTAAACTGAAGGTCCATCCATTCGTATCAAAAATATAACTTCGCACACACAATGGTTGGAGGAATTCGGCTTTATTTTTATTTTATTAATATTATTAGCCCACCAATAGACGTATGATCTTATTACTCAACTTCTTGCAGTTTTCCAGATAAGGCGCTTTGACATCCTCAAAGGCTTGGTCTTTAAAGCAGTAATTAGTTCTTTATTGACTTCTCGAACCTCGTGACTGGGAGTCAAAAAACATCTTGAGTGAGACACTATTTTCTATTCCCTCAAGGTGGCTGAGTCAGTGTAGTCGAGGTGTTGGTATGTCCCCAACTAAAGTTCGTTGGTGAAAATTTGATCTGTGGTTTATTTCCCGTGCTGCAAGTTACCCTAGTACTAGTGCGGAAAGGTTTGAGACGTTCAAACAGTACGTTCGAAAGGAACTCATATGAGGCATTTATCATATAGGATTCTCCAGTTATCTTCGATCTCATGAGTTGGTAGACTGCATACTCTCTGGCTTTTGCTACTGCAGGCATAAAGTAGTCAGAATCAATGAAAGTTGGAAGCGCGCCTAGCAATGATAGGGATATATTCCAGTGGGTTGGTAGTTTATCTGATCGGAGAGCGTTAGCCTGCTGATTGTATCCTTAGCCTTGGAAACCTAACGCTAGCCCTTTAAGTGCCTGACTTGTCTGAGATTGTTCTAATAGATCCTGTCATATTCGACTGTAAAATCGATAAACTATTTACTATGGGTCCCTCAAGGATCCACTGAAACTTAAATACATTCACCTTAATCTCGGATAATTTGCTTGTTACACATGAACGAACTACCCTTAACAGACTTATTTCAACATCTTGATGGGTGTACTTCAGGGCCTAAGTTTTACACTAGATCTTTAGGAAAAGTACTCGAAAGCTGTGAGCAGAAAAAAAAGTATATATTAGGCGTAAATGGCCCATACTTAACTTCCTACCTTCTGGAAGGATATACAGTTTAATGTCGATTCCGAACGGCAATTTTATTTTTTGAAGCGTCTCATGACATTTTTTACTCTTGGATGTTAGTCAGACTCTCGCAAGAGGTTAGGCAGCAAATAACATTAAGGTGACACGGGGCGGGATTTGTCCAGTGACCCCTCGCTTAGTGGTCAAACTTAGTGGACGCTGCACCCACATGAAGTTGGCAACTTCTTGTTAACAAAATTCAGCACATTGAAGGGAATATACTGTTAAAAATTGCAAAGGATTTAAGCACAGATCAACAGTACTTGCACAAGGTTGTGTCAGCTGTTGTATCAGGTGGATTCCCCCAAGAGCAATCTAATTAGTCTCCAGGAAGATTTCTCATGCGCGTTTGCTAACACGCGCCAACCAAATAATGCGTTTTTATGTAACAACAGAGACAGGATCAGAAAACATGATATTTTTGGCCACATTTGTTGTGGAAGCTTATGCGCCATCTTGGTTACTTATCTACATTTCCTTCTACCTATGCAGCTAATCGATACTGTCTGCCAAAGAAGTGCTTATTTTGCTCATCCCGAAAGCAGTATTCTTGCAATGTTTACCGATGACAAGAATCAGATTCGATAACTGGCAGCTCGACGCACGAAGCATGGCTCAATCTTGAACATCGAGGAAGCTGTCCCATATATATTAATTTCAATGCCTCAACATGTATGATTTGATAAATTGGCAAGTAAAGGTAACTTGCCAAGAAATTCGGTTAATCGTGGAATATGGTGGTAAGGATCAAGTTTTATTTGTAAGGCTTCCGTTCCATACCCAAGCCATTGAACGAGCTGTAAAAATGACAACGGAAGCTGGAACTTATCGCTGAAACGGAAGATAATGCCTAAATTTGAGACAAAGCGAGATCTTCAAACAACTTAATTGTTGTTATGGGAATTATCACAATCATATACTGCGTATTTTACATTTTCCAGCTTGAACTATATACAAAAATTAACTTTTTAAATTTTGAAATCTGTGCGGAGGCTGAAAATCTTAAGCAATCAAATCAAGAAACTACATTTACTTTAACTTTAACTTAAGGCACCAATCCCCTCCTATTACAACTCCGAACCTCAAAGCTGGGCTACAGTGTAGTGAGTATCTGGGTGTAGTATTTAACTAGAAGCTAAAATGACTAAATACGCCTGCAGAAAAGCTATGGAAATAAATAGGACATACAGCCGAAGATAAAGCAGTGCTTCAGTTGCTTATTGGGAGGCGGTTAAAACTAAGTATTATCTTTCGAATGCCAACAAGTTGCAAGTGAGTATAACATGCTCCATAAAATCCAGCAAAGAACGTGACAGCCAATCGTGCTTTCAGACAGAGAGGGAACGAATTTCGTACATTCGCTTCAAATATTTCATCAAAAGGAAGGAGTTTTAACTGGTCGTTGTGCTTCCTCAACAACGACGTGGATGCCGCTGCCGATATGATTACAAATTTAATTTACCTGGGTATCCCTAACAGGATAAAGTGTATCAGACCTAAGGAAAACGCATGGTGTGACTTGAGCTGTAAAGAAGCTATCAGGGCTAAAGAGGTAAGTTTTCGGTCATTCAAGGCCAATCCAACTGAGGAAAACCGAAAAAAGTTCAAACGAGCCAGAAATGACTGCAATGCCCACATTAATCATGTCAAATTCTCCTACGACCAAAAGTTGAGGCAAAAAATACTACAAAGTCCCTCCGGTAGTAAAAACTTTTGGTCGTTTGTCAAGAATATTAAAAATTCGGCCTCGTCATCTATCCCGACACTCATTTGCAATGACATCCAAGCTGTCAGCTCTTCGGATAAAGCCAATCTGCTTGCTGCTCATTTTGTAGCTAGCTCAACGCTGCCAGATTGTGCTTTATCTCCCCCTGTACTCGAGCGCGTAGAATATTCTATGGGACCCATTCATTTTCGCACTCGTACAGTGGCAAGAGTTCTTCAAGATCTCAACATACATATATCCGCTGGTACAGATGGTATTTCCCCTATCGTTCTGAAGAGGTGTTCTTCCACGCTGGCAAAACCACTGCGTAAGCTTTTCTATCTGTCCTATTCTTCAGGGCACTTTCCGAGAAGGTGGAAAACAGCATTTGTCCAGCCCCTCCCAAAAAAAGGCGAATCTTCCTCTCCCTCCTCTTACCGACCAATTGCACTTACGTCCCTTCCTTCCAAGGTTATGGAAACGCTGATAAATCGTCAGCTTATGAAATATCTCGAATCCCGAAAACTTCTTAATGACCGGCAGTACGGTTTTCGCAGCAACAGGTCCACTGGTGATTTGATGACTTATCTAACCGAAAAGTGGAACCAATCTATTCACCATGGTGGTGAAAGTAAGGTCGTTGCGCTTGATATGTCAAAGGCATTTGACAGAGTTTGGCATCAAGCTCTCTTGTCGAAAATGCGTGCATTTGGGATCGATGATACCTTTCTTCAATGGATTAGAAATTACCTTTCGGACCGTTCAATTCAAGTCGTTTTGGACGGTTTCAAGTCTGCAACTTACCACATAAATGCTGGTGTTCCCCAAGGCTCCGTTTTGTCTCCGACTCTCTTTCTCATTTTTATAAATGATCTCCTCTCTGTTACTTCTAATCCTATCCATTCCTTCGCCGATGACAATACCTTCAGCTTTACATATTCGTTTCTTGGGCAACGCACCTCATCTTCGGGCGTTGAACTGGAACGGCAACGTATGTTAAGCTGATTAAATTCCGATCTCGACAGCATACTTAAATGGGGTAAAACCAACAGAGTGTAATTTAATATATCCAAAACGCAATGCTGTCTGCTGTCATTGAAGCGAAACCCTAATTCTCTGCCATTATCCATGGATGGCACTTGCATCGCTGAAACCGAACGACTTTCCATTCTCAGTATGTGTGTTAATGACAACCTTCGTTGGAATGACACATATTCGATGTCGCCAAGAACGCTGTGAAATGTCTAGGCTTCCTTAAGCGATGCAAGAAATATTTCACTCCTTCTGATCTGGCAAAAATTTATAAGGCGTTTATTCACCCTAAACTTGAGTGGTCCGGTGCTCCAATTACATATTTGGAGCTACTTGACAGGATCCAAAAACGTGCGGTAAAACTTATTGGCGATCAAGACATCGCGAAATCACTTGACTATCTTAGTCATCGTCGTAATGCTTCCTGCTTGTCTTTGTTTAATCGGTATTTCCACCACAAGTGCTCAAATGAAATTGCCAGTTGCATTCCTCCCCTACAGGAATTCAACCGCAACACTCGCCATGCTAGAAATGCACATCAGTTTACCCTTAAGCCTGTATTCGGACGTACAATGAAATACAAGGATTCGTCTCTTAACCGTACAACGCGAATGTGGAATGCTCTACCACGCTCTGTTTTTCCCTCACATTACAGTTTACAGACATTTAAAACCAACATGCATCGGTATCTCCCTTTTCCTAATCCTTCACTTTCCTAATGCCCGCACTGTGTTACTTCATTGTAAGGGTATCCAAAATCCCTTTAGTGCGCGTATATTAAATATAAGAAAAAAATGAGGACTTAATGGCAATAGGGCTTGTCTATCTTTACGGATGGTTTGAAGAGTCTTCCCAGAAGAACTGAGTTATTACACGACCATCGTAGGGATAAATAATTCATCTACCTAAATAAACATTTCGAAGGCAACACTGCATACGATTAACTCCAATACGATAAGAAATTCTTACTGGCATAAGTACTCTGCTGGCTTCACGGACACGTTGGGATAGAAGGAAATCGTTGAACAGATTTGGAATGACTGACGCAAAGGTACTAAGTGCAGGTACTTAGAAGCAAAGAGCTTCCTTGGCGGTATATGTTTGGCTAAGGAGCAATGAAACAGCACTAGACAGTTCTCCATAACTTGTAGACTGTCCTTCGACAACGGTAATTTTAAATCTCAGCCAAATCCGGGCGCTCTATGAGCAAATTAAATCAGATCTCTTATTTCGCTGTCAGATTGCATAACGACTTAGAAGAGACATTCTTCCCAGACTTCGAAAGATTTATCAACAAATCAAAATGGTCTTGTTAGTCACATGTCCTGTCGTGTACTACTTCATATTTTTTTTGCTTGGTGATATTGCTTACCAACTTGTTGTTGCAAAGAGCCCTCCTAATCTTACCTAACCTAATTAAACCTTTGTTTTGGATTTTTTGATTGGAGTGCTAAAAATATACGTTCACGTCTAACTTATTTTCAAATGTATTGAGTTACTTTGCAAAAATTCGTATTATGGACAAAACTATAGCTCCATGTACTCCTTGCTTGGTAGATACTTTCACAAAGAAAAAAGGATTTTAAATTCCCCTCCCCCAAATCCATCAGACTGTAGGTACTTCAAAATCATTTAACATTTCATAGACAGTCCATTTACATGCGACACAAATCGTTTGTGAACTTATTCGTCGGACAAGAAACCCCATTTTCGAACCGCATTAACCCACAAAACGACCTTTAACTACCCATCGTCGCCACCATTGGAAAAAAAAGCAGAGAAAACAAGAAAGAGAGAGGGGGTAATGCGTCCCAAAGCGTCCATTCATTGGCGAAATACCAAAGCTCGTCCAATGTGTCCGCAGTTCTGTGTCGTATTTCCTTTTGCGACGAAACGAACCCATCGGAATGTCACCCGTCCATTCCGACCGACACTCACATTTGACATATGAAGAACAAAATTTCATATTTCCAGTTGTGACTCGCTTCACGCCGCATTACAAATGGTTGACAGTTATTAGACAACCATCAACCATCGTCGCCATCATCAACCATTTTATTTGCTTTGGTTTTTTTTCTTACTCCACTTTTTCTGTGACCATTTCTCGTGTTGATAGTTGCGAATGGGGTGGTTCTTTACATTTTTTTTTTGTATGCCCAAAAACGGAAACCATACAAAGGTGTTACTCGATATGTTGTTGCCGCTGTCCAAAGGAAACGGGCGCACATCACAACACCACAATCTCACACCAATGCTACGCCACTTTGTGGTCATAAGAGGATGGACGGCGACAGACGACACGTTAAGCGAGAGAGTACCTGAGGTGGTGCTTTCAGTTTCAATAATGGCTGTCATGAAATTCAATACAATTTTCGATGTGCTCCCGAAGAGGTGGTGGGTTGCAGAATGTCGTTGGTAGGTTACCTTTTTTGCGTAGTGGTTATGGGCGTTTTGGTAAGAACCACAAAGTAAAGTTCTACAGTCCTGTGATTTTGAAAGAAGTCCACTTGTGGTAGTGGGAGGAGGTGTCCTATTAGCAATGAAGTATGGTTCGCTTAATTACTGCGGTGGTATATGCCATTTTGTCGCCAAAGAGAAACATTAGAAATGTCCAATGGAGTTTTGTTTGTAGAATGGGTGCAGAAAGGTTTCTTTAAGAAGCCTCAGATCAGTGCCCTTAAGTTCTATCAATAAATCGTTGGTATCTCTTAACCTCATCGCTACCCTAAAACCCAGTCATAGACAAACAGGCAATCGCCTATCCTCATCAATCTCTTTCTCTCTGTCTCTGTCTCTGCAATCGCCAGGACTATTATCCACGATAAATAAATTACTCACAATTCCTGTCCCAATTAATTATGGAACTAAGGTAAAATTTACATACCAATTTGGATGTTGTATCGCACTGGACCAGCTTATCCACATTAAGATCAAAGATAGCATTCCCCCTGGCGACACTGATGTTTGGAAAATCGATAGAATCTCTTACAATACCTCAACTTGATGCGGTACATGATCTGTGCAACGTCCAAGCCAACATTGGAATAAAAAATTAAAAAAAAAAACCCAGATATACAAGGCTTAAAGGTCCGAACTGCACATATGAAATTTATGACCACATTTAGCGTGAAAGGTTGAGCAAAACATTCCAAAGTCATTTGTCCATCGAACGCGCGCAGCCCCGAACGTGTTAATGTCTCTGGAGCTGGAGCTGGAGCTGCGGTCAGAGACATCAAATCGCATAAGAGTCTCTGTGTCGTTGTTATAAGGATATCGCTCTCTCCTTCGGGGAGTTTTGGTCAGATTTGAATGCGGTTCGCTGTGGTTTAATTTATCGATTAATACGCGTTCGAGTATTGCATTCGACATGAATTTGCTAGGGCAAAGGATGTGGGCCGAGTTTTTTTCTCTTTCTCTCTCGCGCTCGCGCTCGCTCGTTTGAATGTAAAATGTCGGCACGAATAATAATAAATCGCTTCCAGTCGAAGTGGATTTATAGAAGAATGTTGTTTTATTATTGCCGACCATAGCTGTAGGGTTTTTTTCCTCGCTGCATGAGATGAAAGGAGGAAAGTCTAATATAAGTGCGAAGGCGACTGTGAACTTCTGGTATTGCTTCTGATTTTGCAAGATTGCCATTGTGGAGCTGTGAATGGTAACAAATTAGGGGAGATTTATGAGGCGCTTGTGTTGGTGTTGCAATGGATGTGATGGCTTTAGTTTTGGAAACTAAAGAAATGCGTGAAGAGAAATCTAGTAAAAAGGCAATCATAAAAGTGGTCCACATTTGCTTCATTTTATGTCTTTTTTGGAAAACACCTACGCATAATTGCGTTTGCTTAGCTCAAGAATGCGGTTAACTGTATAATGGACTCTGTGGGAGGTTATCACAAAATTTGCTTCACTCTACATGCTTCTCCTGAATATACTTAACTAAACCCTTCTTAGGCCTTTGACAAATTCAAAGGAAACTTACATTAAAAAAAATATATTCATAGCCATCTCTAATCTTGCTCGTCGGCAAGATCTCATTCTTCATCCAGTTCCGATTCCAACACGTTTTGAGCCTTAGGTTAGGTAAGTTTAGATTAAGTTTATGGGTCGGCGAAGCAAAGCGGTCGCTTCTTCGCCACACTTAGGTCCTTATGATTAGCCGGTTATGTGGCCTCCAACTGTTCTTTTCCTACCCACTCGTGACTGCCCGAACTAATTGATGTCTCTAGATGGCTGGAGCATGGATTTGGATAATCCAGCCATTTAGATGTTCTCAGAGATCAGTAAACATAAGAAAGTGAGACATCGGATAGTTGGGGTTGTCGCGAGCAGAAAAACAATCAGTAAATATAAGAAAGTATCTTAATATTTTTAAGGAAGAGGCTTTCAAGTGTTTTGTTTCTCAAGTGTTCTCGTGGGACTCTTCGTCGCCACAACCTCTATTGCCGATCCTTGTAGTTTTCTTGTTCGGTTTCCTAGAAAATGATGACCTATTACAGCAATGCTCTGACGTAACTGTAACGTTTATTACACTTTGCCCGTAATTTCCGTGACATTTCATAAGTGGTAAACAATTTCGACCTTTTATTGGCTTTTATTCCGATCTTACATTCCACCCTTACTCAGAGATTGCATCAATTCGCATCCCTTTCTTGCTATCTCGTCGGCCATCTCATTGTTAATTATATCCCTGTGTTCCGAAACTCAGAGACATGACTTATGCTTTGAGCCAAAAGCCTTGAGCTCTTTGCGACAGCGATATTATAACATCATTATTCAAACATTTATACAGTACAAGGTGGCGCAAAAATAACCTTCCGATGTTTTTTGGCTGTAATTTAAAAAAAAAAGAAAAACTTTGATTCTTCTTGTGGATTATTTTTATTTAGTCTTTTAATTTTTTTTACATCAAGGCGAGAATATGATGTCATATAAATGGCCGCCGCCACAGTTGATTGTCATTTGAGCCCTTTTTATGGCATTTTCCATCACTTTGGCCAAAACTTCCGGCGATAGGTCCTCAGTAACCGTTTGGCCCGCGATGTCTTCGAAGAAAACAGATCCGATGACTCCTCCAGCGAAAACAGCACACCATACAGTGACTTTGGGCGTGTGTAATGGCTCTTCGTGGGTTACACGCGGATTTTCAGTGCCCCAGAAGCGTAAATTTTGCTTATTTACGTACCCGCTAAGATGGAAATGGGCCTCATCACTCATGATTATTTTTGATGAAAAATCATCTTCCTCTTGGTGGTGATTAAGGATGGCTTGAGCGTATGTTAGACGCGATTGGCGGTCAGCAGCTAACAGCTGATGCACCGTCTGGACTTTGTACGGAAACATCTTCAAATCTTGTACCAAAATTCGCTGTAAAGACCGTCGACTGATACCCATTTGCGTGGCACGGCGTCTGGTCGATGTCGACTGGAAGCGCCATGACATCTTCGGCTACAGCAGCAATATTCTCTGCAGAACGGCTACTCCGGGGTCTGCATCTCGTGTTGTGCCAGTCTCTTCGAGGCGAGCGGCTAAACGTCGCAGTTTTTCACCAGTAGGCGTTGGACGGCTAGGAAATCTGCGACGAAATTCACGTTGTGCCAAAGTCACCGACCGATTATTGCTCAAATAAATAGTCACCAATATTCCGCGTTCTGGAGCAGTGTAGCGTAACATTGTTTATTAACGTGTATTTTCAAAACAGAACTGACATTAGGGGCCAATCGCAAAATGTATAGCATTTTCTGATAGGAGGATTACTTTTGCGCCACCTTGTACATGTCGTTTCCAAAATTACCAAGGCATGAGCTGGGAATACATTGATGTGATCAGAAATACATATATTGTAAATTTGAGTTCTATGAGCATAAACTAGCTCTTATTCCACATTCCATCTTCGATCCATCTGTGTAAATGGAAATTGATTTCCTTTTCGAGGGTTCACTTATGTTCCATTCTTTTCCTTTTGAGAAAGATCAGGAGAATGACCTGTACACTGTCATTCTCACTTTATACACGTAGAAGAAGCTCACTTTGTTTCATACCAACATTTCCATAATCTGTTTGTGCCCTACGGGTCGTGGATGTGCTGGTTCTTAAAGTAATCTAGGTAGCTTTTTTAAGGGGCCGAAAGTTTAAAATTACTTTGTTGTTCTCATTGCACTGGTTGGGTGAATGCATGCTGGTCTCTGTATTTTTGCCATTAAGACTTACTATAGGAAGAATTTGCAGAATTCTTTGCAGCATTATTGTGTTCAGCCGGTTATGCTCCAATAGTAAAGCTGCAAGCCTGAATTGAAATTTAAAGTCGAACATTTTCTGGGACTATCTCGATCTACTTAAAATTCTATCCAGCATTAACAAAGTTCTCTTGATGTAGGTGTTAATTGGACTTATAAGTCCAAAAAAGAAATAAATGAAAAATAATAGCATGCCGCGACCTAGGTCCATTGTAACAGTCACACTTCTAAAAAGTTTATCATAATCTCAGGTCGAATTCATATAAAGCTTGAAAAAAAATAAGAAGCAGATCAATCATCAAAGATGACGCAGTATGCCAAAACAGAGGACACACTCCACTCAAAGAAAGAGGAATCATGTGCTGATTCAAGGCATTGAGGGATAGACCAATAGGAAACATGGAGCAGTTAAATTCTACCTCGCGCAGCCTGTCCTTGATGTATCTCCAAAGGAATTATTATTATTATAACGGAGTTGGGGATGATAAGCACCACGACCTGGAAAGATCTTTTGCGCTCCCCTATAGGGTCAATTAATAAGTGTTTTGAACCTTATGACTGTTGAAGCCGATGATTTGGCAATGTCCTGCAGTCCGTTGTTAGAACACTTAAACCTCTTCTGGATGATTGCAGAACACAAAAATATTTTTTGTTATTTCTGGCTGTTATATAGGCAGAGTCTCCACAGGTCTATGGAGATTTTAACCATTTTTTTTTTAGTTGATAGTTCAGGGAGCAGCTCAGGCAGTCAGTTCAAATCTTTGCTCAGAGAAAGGACTTGAAGAGCGCGTCATTTGTTGGCGAATCCAATGCATTTTTTCGCTGGCGTAATCCTTGGATGGAGTTCCATTGGGATATATGCATTTGATACTCCCATGCATTGAGCTATAATATGGTGTTACTGATGAACAGTCCACAGAAGGACTTTCGTGTCAGCACATCAGCTGCTTCATTACCAAGAATTCCTTCGTTTCCTCGAATCCTGTAAAGAGTAATTCTGTTGAGAGCAGAGAGTTGTTTTAGGGTTATTAGACAGTTCCAAACGCGTTGACAACGGAAATTGTAGGAGCTTGTAGAGCTTTCAGCGGAGCTTGACTGCCTGATAAAATTTATTTAGATCCGTCTAACCTGGGACCTCCGGTGTCCCGTGTCCGGTTTGGTTATGTTGAATTATCGATGGATGTTGACTTTTATGGGCATGCGGTTGGTAACTTGAGTAGAAGGGCTTTATATGATCTTTGAAGTATTTAAGATTCTGTAATGCCTTGTTAATTCGTGCCTTTAGGGGTCAAGGAGTTTATATAAAGTAGCGACTGGACATCGAGGCGCATGGCATCCGAAATTTCTTTAAAGTGCTTTTTGGGCATATAATTGGTTTACCTTTTCCCATCACACTATCGATGAGTACGTGATAGTCGGTAAGACAATAATAGGTCCAGTGAATTATTTTTGGACGCAGTACCCATATTTTACCAAAGAGTTTGTAACATGATATATAAATTATTTTATTTATTTGTAGATGAGCATTCCAAGTAAATTTATGATCGAGTGTGATACCGAGATACTAATTTCCTTTGAGAATGATATTTGAATTTTGATTTCTTTTTGTGGTGAAGGGAGGGTTGTTTTTGTGGGGTGTATTCTTACTCTTGACACCAGTTTTATACTAATGGTAGGTCCGTGCTTGCCTCTTATAATTATCACTGAGTCGTTTACAAAGCCCTATGTGTTGAACTCTGAATTGTTTAGGTCGCATTGAGTTCATCAATGTTGATGGAACAGAGGAGGGGGGCTATAAGTCTTCCTTGTGGATATCTTTTGACGGCTTTAATTGTGATGAATGTTGGGTTTAGCTTGTCAGACATGTATCTGTTACTTAGCTATAGACTGCATCCATTTAATAGTTTTGTTGTGTATTCCTTTCAATGGAGGGGTACGACGTGTTGTCGAAGGGTCCAGCAATGTCTAAAAAGCAGCAGAGAGAGATTTCTTTGGTATCTAGTTATCCTTCAATATTCTTAATTAGATAATGTAGGTCTGCTATCATAGCTTTGCCAGCTTGATACGCAAACTAATTTTTGTCAAGAGGTTGTTCTATAAGAAGTGAACTTTGTATAGGTACTATAGCCTCTTATTTTTTCCATAATTTTCAAGAAGACAGATGTAAGTCTTATTTTTCTGAATGTCTTGGGATCTGATGAAGGTATTTTTCCGTTCTTGGGAACGAAGACTACATTAACCTTGCGCCAGGGGCGGGGAATGTCACTGAATTCGAGTAAGAACTTCGACGCCGCTTTGCACTAGATCGGGCTATATGCCTACCCCCACCAAGAGATTTAAATGGGTTTTTGGAGTGGTCGACCGTGTCGACCGTATCGATTGTCCAGGTTTCTGTGGGGACCAAGGGATTGACATCAATAGATCAGGGAAAATAGGTTTGCAAAAGCAGTCCCAGTTGGTCATAGTAACCGTAGGTGAAAGATCAATCCTCAATCAAATGGAAGTTAGATATGTCACTTTTGTCAAATAATTGTCTTTGAAGTCTTCAACAAATTCCAATAGATTTGACATTTTTCTCATCCAAAAAAAGGTTAGATATCGAATAAGCCAGTCTCGCTATGCTCTTCGACCAATTTGTTCTGGTAAAGCAGTTTTTCTTGACTTTTATTTTGCCTCAAAACATGTTTCTTGATAAACAGAATCAAGCCATAATGCTGATTAAGCGGTAGCAAAACAGTTTTAAATATCTAAACTTTAAGCTTTCCCAAAAGTTAATCTTTCTCTCTCATTGCTTAAATCATGTCACCTAATCCACAGGAAACTGGGCTATTGCCCTATCACCTTTCCATACAGACTAACTTCCCTTCAAGTCAAGTCGCAATCGAATAATTAAATGATTCCTCAATAATCCTCATCCGCTTCCGGCGGCCTCGCCTTTGAAGCAAAAGTTCATTGTTCCATGTACTGCGGCCGCGCCATTATTATATTCGCCAGATCTGAGAGAGATACAAAACTAAGCACAGCCTAGCATCAATCTGTGAATTCCTAATCCCGCAGACAAACAGCAGCGTGTGTATCAATAAATCTTCAAAATCACAAACTTAAGCAAATGATTATGGTAAGCCCTTAGCTATGGCCACTTTGTTACTCGGATCACTTATTTGAGACCAGAAGTTCTTTTCTAAACACACAAAGCATGGAGCTTCTTGGATCCCATAACTCACCTTTGATTCTTTTCTTTTTTGTATTCAAACGAAACTCACACACACACATCCGAAAATCCAATCACTCTCAATTCCCCAATAGCCGCCTTAATCAATGTGACATCTCCGAAGAATTAGAATCCATTAGCTTAAAACTTCGATTATACATCATTAAAGTCATTGTCGCGTCTTCTATTGACTTCTTTCGATCTTTCTGCTTGAGATTCAGATTTAGATTCAGCGATTTACGAATCCGAAAAAAAAACGTCATGCTTATGGTAATCATGAGTGACCCGCGCAGATAGCTTCATCAGCTTTTCTTATTTGTTTATTTTTCTTAAAATTATTTTCGGGCACAACAATCAGCTTTGACATCTTTATGCCTGGCGACCTAATCACTTTGGTCTTCAGTTTGGCTCGGTGATCGAGGAAAGCAAAAGACGAAGACGACAATTTTTGCTTAATCAATTAATTCAAAACCATGATCTTAGGATTTTTATGGCGGACGCAAAGCATTGGTAACCGGATTCTCGTATCATGGGAACTGTCGTTCGTTCGTTTGTTCTGTCGCAGCATCAGCAGCAGAGAGATAGAGAGGGAGAGAGAGAGAAATGTGGCAGATGATCGTCTTATTGATGGGCTATTTGGGGGTAACTTATGAGAGCGCGTTGGCAGGCTAATTAGGTGATAAAGTGGCAATTTGGCGAAGCATTTGTGCAAATGGAACCGGATAAGTTTAAATTTGCAAGTTTACGCCGTCACCTGATAACACTGCGCTGATGAGTCGTTACTTGCCGGCAAAGAAGAAGCAATAAAGTTTAATTAAAAAGGAGTTCGACACGATGGGTGTGAATACGATTGAATCTTTGACCACAGCAGGGACATTTCCTGCCACTAATTGATGGGGAGAGATTAGGCTTAGATAGTGATAGTTGGTGAAGAAGTCGGGCTATAGGATTTCTTCGGAATGAGAGTACCCACATTACTGTCTTTGTTGATAGGCGCTCTCACTGATCATACGAGGAAGCCACTCTCTGTAATGTGGTTACGTAGATAATCAGGAGGAACACCTCACTTCCTGGAAATAATGCAATTCAACTAGTCGCAGCCTATGAGGTAAAGTGTAAGAAGTGGCTTCACAGATCATAGCTATGGGTGCATTTTTCAGCGAGCAGAGGAAAACCTGTATAGTTCGCCACCTCCCTTGTTACCAACTACATGAGTTCTTATTACCGCAGAAACCCAGTGGAAAGTTATTTGGAAATTGCTAGCCCAGCCCGGAATATTTGTATAGAACTTCTGACTGTCGACATAGTACGCAATTTATTTATTTTGTTGACCATTCATCCAAATGAAAGATGCTGAGGAATTAGGAATGGGGAACGTCTTAAATTTAGTTCTAAAGAAAAGACCCATGCTCCGCTTCACAGTTCATTTTAGAACCATCAGTTGAGATACATAGATGTTTTGAAGTCTTTTGTAGAGATGCCCGACTCCTATTCCGATCTGGATAGTTTTACAGAAAAATGTTTTAAGAAGTTGAATTTGCGAGTTGTATAGTGTCGGAGCGTTAATAATCGCTTTAAGCCCTTAAGACTAGTCCGTAAGGCTGCCGTGATAGCAATTTCAGCACTTTCTTGCAACTATAGTCTATTTGGTAATGTACCTATTAGACATTTTGATGCAGGCATTAAACAGGTTTTAAATACTGATTCCAGTTTTTTGTGGGGTTCAACTAGTGCTTATTTCGCGAATGGTAACACTTAGCTCATGTCTGATTTGACAGATAATTAGTCTTATCCTTCCGCTGAACGAATATGGTTGTGTATACGCTTGAACAACGCTGGGAAATATTGCGGCATAATTGGGCCATTTTTAATTTTTTTTTTAAATGAGCAAGGAGTGGCCCTTACAGTCAATGGCGATCGTTATCGAATTTTTGTTCACAAAAATTGAAGAGGAGGATATTGGCAACATTTAGTTCAACGGGACGGTGCTACACTCGATGTTTTGCGCCCTATTTCAAAAAAAAAAGTTATTTGGCGGACCCTATATTAAAATTAAAAACAACAACATACTCCCGGTATACCCAATCGAGCAGTAAGCCCGTTGAGGATACCGGGAGGAGTTAACCCTATGGTATTAGTATTCCCACACTGGAAATAGTGTCGAGAACTAAGCCAAACAAAAGCCACCCGAATGAATTCAAGAAATCTCTCAAAGAGCTGAAGGCCAACAGTCATCATTCCAAACAAATAAATTCTCGCTTTCTAAACTAGAAATAGTCATGAGACAGCATGAAGCAGATAAATAACAGTGAAGCTGCAGGATTTGGTGGAATAAATCCTGAATTCCTAACAAATTGCGGAAAAAATTCAAGTGTTTTCAGCGTACAAAAACTATTGCAATCCTAAAAACAGGAGACAGCAAATCGAGGCTAGTGGATTCAACCCCATACCTCGATCCGGTGAATGCTACAAACTATTGAAAGACTTGAATGCAAGGCAATCTCAAGTAGTAATATAGTAATACGCGGTACAAACTTCAAAGGGCTCTTTGGCTTTTGTAGGGTAATTGGATGCTTTAACTTTGTCTAACATTTGGGTACAAATTTAACCGGTTCCCCAGGGATCGCGATGGGACCGCTTCGGTGCCTAGTGTTGTGTGTTGAATCTTATATCACACCCCTGTCTTAACCTTAAACTTATTGAAAGACTTGTACGTAAGAGGATTGGTCAAACTGAAATAAATCCAGAAGGCAGGCTTTAGATCTGGACGGATATAGCTACACTATGATCTGTTATCAATGCAGCAAACAGAAAAAGATGAGTTTCCCCGGTAGTCAGTTTTAACTACTAATCTTAATATATATATCACCTGAATTGGTGGATGCAGATAAACAAAACGACTGCGCCCGGACATTTGCAAAAAGTCAACATCTTTCCTTCTGTCGCTCAGGAGAAAAAACTGCAGGCTGCTTGTAGGCGTTCTTTCGGGCAACCAAGCTTTTGCTTAACATGTGTTGGGATTGAGCGACATCACCACCTCTCCTGCTTGAAGTGAGAAGGATGTCACAGCAAATTACATCGTCTGTAGCTGTCCTGCCTTTGCTCCCATTAGGAGCTGGATTTTCGAAGCTGACGTCGTGAGTGCCGAACATCTAAGCTCTTCATTACTGATGCTCCTTCTTATCGTTCTTCTACAACATTTTATTAAGCTTACTTCAAAAAGTCCTAGCAAGAGGAAAACCGAATCTGCGTGCTTCTATTTGTGAAAATAGTAAGCTAAATACCGTCTACATGAAAGACGAGAGAGAACATCCAACAAAAACTCGATACTCGATCCGATTGGCAGCGTTCGAATATAGTCTCTCAGCTGAATACGTCCATGCGAATTGGAACAATTCCGCATTCCGGCACAATGTTTGCCGACTCTAAGCAATATGATGTCCTGATGTCAGAAGAAAATATTCCATAGTTAGAGATAACTTTGGAAATCTTTTTCAAGGTTCCAATGAGCTTTCGATTAGACCATGTTGGTTCGTCATCATCAACGTTTTCCTTTGCCCACATATCATTGTCATCATACATTTATATTTAACCTTAAAACCCATGAGGTCAGCAGCCATTATGGACCCTAATGTAAAATTGCTCGCTAACCATGAATTGGGCATTCATTTTTTGGAATATGCGGCGTTTACCCGGAAAATGTGAACCACGCATGTGCAAAAAGGAAAAAAAAAATATAAAGATCCCCCGGTTGACGGTCTATAGTTCTAGATCGTTCAGATCATTTTCGATTGAAATTATTTTTATTAAAACATCGAACGAAATGGACATTAAGGAAATTACGCGAAAGCACTCCTAAAAGAGCTAAACAGATCAATATCCAAATATCCTTTCTGAGTGTCCATCCCTGCATATGTAGTTACTCAAATACACTTTCAAAGTTTCATGGATTTATGGTTAGGCGTTTGGGATGTCCTTTGCCGAGCAAGTCAGTCAGTCAATCATTTGATCAGCCAGGACAATGGATACGCACGAATTCCTTTAGCTTTCATCGACTTGGCTAGCAAGTCTAGCAAGTCGAACCTTTAGCTAGAACAGCAACAGAAACGATATTGCTTCTGAATGAATTCTTCCCAATACGAACCTATTATCATTTTTCCAACCTCAATCACCTTCCGTATGTTTGACGGCATAAATTAATTTCCTCCTAACAACAACCCAAGAGATTTCATTTTGAAAATAACCTTTACACCATTCCAGATCGAAGAGATAAGACACCCAACAAACATGTTCCTCTCCTCCAACACGAATCTTCAACAGAACACCAACCAGCCGACCGACCGACATTTGGACCACTTGACACTTGCGCTTGTTCACCAGAGATAAGCCTGGCGAACAGAATGAACCAAATTTTCCTGATGAAATCTTAATCAAAACCTCTTAATTGGTCTCCCAAATGGGACGATGCTCCTTGTCACTTGATTCTGTGTCGTCTTTTGGTTTGCTGCAGCGCACACAAAATTTAGATGCACCACATTCTTTGATCTCTACCTCCGTATGTTGTTATCCCGTCCGGATGAGCGTATGGGCCGTTATCGGTCGTCATCTCTTCACATTTTGTACTACCATATCTCGCTTTCATTCTTTTTGGTTTTGGTGTTGGATTGTTTTTTTCTTTCTTCCTTTTTTCTTGGTGTTAATGTGTCTCCAAAGTAGAATTCGAACAGGGATTATAGCACTCACATTTTTGTGCAACATTTTTACGCGCACCTAAGCTAGATTGCTCAACGTGCGCAACATTGTTGCTGAGCAGTGCTTGGGTCATAATCGTAAATTTGTGCATCGTACTTAACTGTGGCAATAAAAACGCACACTTTTGTCGTAATTAAGTGTACCGCAATCCGACGAACGTACGTACCTATGGAAGGGTCGTCGAATGCGTGAGTCTCCAGCGGGCTTAAGTGCTCAAGATAAAGTCTCGCGATGATGGTGGCGTTCTCCTCCAGTGATTAGTTATTGGTACCTCTGTTTGGTTTGCACTGTTAAAAGACAAATAAATCACGCAGAAAGAGAGGGAGAGAGAACAGAAAGACAAGAATCCATCAAGGAAGTGTGTTCATCTTGAACGAAAGGACACTGCGCCCTCGTATCGGGCTAACATTTTTATGGCCAATTTATAGCGATGATTCCTTGTGGCTATCGTTGTTAACGTTGTCTGAGTCCCCACATGGCAATTCAAGCGCACATTGAACGCAAGACACACGCACACAAAACACATACCAAACAAATTTCAAAGGTTCGACTTGGGAGATTTAAGCGGATTGCATTGCGATCGACCTAACAGAGCGTATCAACTCATCATTAGTAGTGAGTGTTGCTGCAACATTCTTGCAATTGATGGTCAATTCATTTGGTTTATTGTTTTTGTTGTTCCTTCTCTGTATAATAGCCAGGCTAAGGAGGGATATAGAAAATGGAACGAATATGCAGGAACATGTCATGCGCTGGTCGGGCCAAATGGCCCATAAAAGCCATCAACTTTTTAAGAGCTATTTAGCGGAAAAAAACGACACCGAAACAATGTTGCATCGAAATGGGCAAATGTTGTAACGAGGGTCAAATCACGTCGATCGGCGATGACTACGCCGCAGGTCGCTCAACAAAATGCAAATTAAACTCTGGGTAAATGGGCATTTTAAGGAAATTTATGTTCGCAAAAGATGATTGATGGGAAGTTGCATGGGATGACAGGTTGCTGCCATTAGAGTGAGTGGAACAAAATTGAATGGCAATGGTATTTTGATGGAATGGTAAATGATGGGGTGGATGGCACTATGGTGGATTTTCACTTAAGCGATGTTGGGGTGTGTACAAAATTTGATTCATTATCTAATAGGTATTTCCTTAAAGTAAGTTGCTAAAGGATAGACGAAGCCTTTGTGCAGACTTAGCTCGTTTATAGTTTTTTGTAGATTTTTAAAACGTGCCACCTATTGATCAGGTTGTTACAAAGCAACTAAAGTCGACAAACCTTCTAAGCCCACACGTATGACTGGGTTTTAAAGATGCATTTCGCTGGAATATAAGCTTCCATGTTTCTATAGAGGTCATCAAAATGTTGGGTGCAATTGCCGATTCTTAGAGTACAAAGTAAAGCATGCTTTTATTATTATTATATAATCGAAATACAATTTTTTATTAATGAAGTTTAGCTTAGAGTGCCCGCATAGGGCCAGTAAGTTAAAATTTAAATAGCATTGTTAAGTTAGTTAAGCTAGTTTTAAGCACTTTTGTCTAACATGTAAGAATAAATGAACTATACCAATAAAAATCATTAAAAAAAATAAAAAAAAAACTTAGAAGAAAATCTTAGAAAAACTAAGATCACTTCACATAATGTGAGTTCTTGTGCATAGAGGCTAGTCTGTCGCCTTGCGACGCGGGAGGTTGAAGTTACAACAGAAACTTCTTATTATTTTTGAAGTTTTTTTTTAATCAAAAAAAGTGACTCTAGCCAGTTTTGCGTGCTCCCCAGGAGTTTTTACACTCATTTCTATACGCCATCGCCTTCTTAGTAGAATTACCTACATTAAAACTGAAACAATTATACACATATTGCGAGTATTTCAAATGATCAGTATTTACCTTCAAGTCCCCGTTTGGGTATTGAACCTCCTCCTCCTGCGTCACAAGACCATACACTTTCCTCGACCCCATCGCCTTAGAACTAAAACAGTTTTACACACATTCATACATATAATCGTTATATACCTTAGTACTTATGCAATTCTACATTCTACACAGTGGATAGATGGTTTTAAATAATTTGCATTGGAACATCACGCTAGGTTGTATGCAAATTTAACCCATTCCTAAGGCATAATTACACTTGATAAAATGAGAAAATTGCCGTATAAACAAGGCACAGATTACCTAGATCTAGCGTTATTTTACAATTAGGTTACAATATCAGCTTAGTTCTAAAGAAAAATAGGCTTTCTTTCTAACATAAATTAATATATTTTCCTAGTTATTTCTACTAAGAATTTTAGATAAACTTAACCTATTTCCCATTATCCAGATTGAACAAAAATAAGCTCATTTTAAGGCTGCGATTTGCTTGTCGATGTCTTTATTTATATTGTCTTTATTCATATTGGATAATGCAATTTTACACAGTATTTTTATCTGAGTGTGCGGAATCAAATATTGCGCCAAATATCAAACACCTGTTTTTTTATATTTTCAATATATGTATAAAGACCTATTCATATTGGATAATGCAATTTTACACAGTATTTTTATCTGAGTGTGCGGAATCAAATATTGCGCCAAATATCAAACACCTGTTTTTTTATATTTTCAATATATGTATAAAGACCTAAAAGTCTTTTAGGCCTGTTTGCTGAACATAACTCCTAACGATTTCTCTTTAAAAACTGCACTTACTCGAAACGATTTTATGGTAAAGAAATAGTAAGACATAAAGTCCAAGTCAACTTAAAATGGCTATGCGCACAATCGCCAAAAACCAAAATACGAAGATTTCACCTACTTTTTTATAATTGGCACGCAAATTTGTGAGGTGCTTACGGCAACAGTACCTGGGTGGCTCTCTTTACGGGATTAAACGATTTAAACTGTCTTTCTGCAGGTCGAAGGTAGAGCTCACGCTACCTCGTTATTCAGGCTCCACTGATGTACAGTAGCCATACAACTGTTCGCACAGTCACTTTAAATATTTTCGAAATTATGATTTGCATTGACTCTTTAGTGAACTTTAGATGGCCTTAGTTATAAGACATAATTAAGAACAGTAAGAGTAAATGGGCCTTAGGCAACTATCTTCTCTCCATTTAACGACGAGATTATGATCAGGATTATAGGGATGATAACCCTCCCACTTCACTGCATTCCTAGTGGTCCGTCTGTGGGGTTCGCCGGTTCGTCCTCAAAAATATCTGCAGGCTTCCCCGATTTTGGATTAATTCATCATTGAGGCCAATCAAATGCTGATGTTTCTGCATTTGTGTGATCCAGGAGTTTTTAAGCCTGCCATTCTTACGCGATTGTAAGGTAACGTTTATTGCCATTGCGTTTTTGCCGGGGTTCGTAGGATCCCTCCTTTGAACATGACAATTCCAACTACGTCGGTCGTGTTCCAATTTTTCCAGATGGGTTCTTTGACGTGAAGGCTTCCTCGGATTCCGGAACTTCTAATTCGATCAAGCTTTGTAACTACTGCTGTCATGCGAAGCATCTTCATCTCAGCTGCTGTCAACTTGCGCTCATAATTTTTGTACATTGTCCAGCATTGTGAACCAAATGTGAGGGCCAGACGCACAACTGCGGTGTAGAGCCTTCCTTTCAGCTTAGGGGACATTTTTCGGTCACAGAAGATGTCAGAGTTTTCCTGCCACTCCATCCACCCTACGCTTACACGATGATTGATGTCGTCATCAACTGTTGCTTCGCTGTTGATCATCGATCCCAGATATTTGAACTTTTCACATTTGGGAACCACCACCCCATTCAAATAAATGCCTGGGCTTGGGTCAGAGAATGGGCAGTAGAGATACTCTGTCTTTTTTTGGCTAATACGATACCCATTCCCTTCTAAAACATCTACCCAAATATCAAGTGTTCGTTGCAGGAAATTTTGATCATTACTTATGATGACTTTAATTGGAAATTCATCGGTGATTTCTGCGGAACATCTGACTTTTGTCGTCACTCCCTCGTACATGTCCATGATCATCTGTACGTAGGTTTCAGAAACTCCTCGTTGTCTTAGCGCTACCCATATCAGATCTCTTGGTTGTCTATCGAATGCAGAAGCATATGCAGATCCTTTAAGGAATCACGATGCTTTTCCATTATGATCCTTATACTTTGGATTGCATCTGTGGTTGATTTACCCGCGACAAACCCGCACTGGTCGTCAGACAGCCGTATTATTTGTCTTAGGCGGCCATCTAATACCCGTTCAACGATCTTCATGGTGTGTGACATCAACTTAATTGAACGGTAATTATCACAGTTCCGAGTATCTCCCTTTCCTTTATGCAAAGGAAGAAGATAACTTTCCCTCCACTGATTGGGCATTGGATCACCTCTCATGAGTTTTCCAGAACTCACTGGGTATCTCATCCGGCCCAACTGCTTTTCTCTTCTTGGAGTTCTTGACCGCTTTCCCAACTACTTCGACTGTTATTTCGGTTACTTCTTCATTGTTTCATTGGCTCCTGGAAAATATAGCCGGGGAAACTGTTCGTTTAAAAGTTGCTTGCAATACTCTCGCCACCTGTGTACAATTTGTTCGTCGTCCACAAGTAGTTGCCCTTGAGCATTGTTAATGAACTTCGGCGAACGATTTCTTGAGCATTTCTTCTTCTTTGTGCGGCAATCTTGACAATTGTTGTTCCCTTGTTCGTGTTTTGTCGAAGCTCGTGGGTTACCTGGTTCCTATCAGCAGGCGAAGAAGATACCTCCTCCAACTCCTGATACAGACTCTCCATACGCTTAGCTTGAATATGGGCACACTATTTATTCGCGATACTTTTGCAACTATATAAAACATAAACTAAACAATGTCATAAAACTAGACATTGTGATATTCAGTTGCATAGCACCATTGCTATTCAGGTAAAGATACGTCTCCAGTACTGAATTACACAGTGCCTCAATCAGACAGCAGGCACCGTGGACATAAACCTACTTAACTAAGAGAGTTATTCAGCTTGTGACTGTAACTCGGCAATTCAACAGAATGCCTTTTTCGTGAGATGTCTAAGGGAAGGAGCTCAGTTTAGCCTATAATACCTTCACCAAATTCCATACCATTGTATTTTGCCATTCGTCAATTAACAACCGATACCTTTCGCCTTGATATTCAATTCAAAAATTTCGTCTTAATTACTTACCGTTGTCTGAACCTACTTACTTACTTTAATGGCCACTTTCTTTCGAAAAATCCCCAGGCACTCGTTTCTAAATCTTGTCCTATATAATCCCTAAATAGAACGACAATTAAAAACAACATTTATTTTTAATTATTTTATTTTAACTTTGATTAAACAGGATTTTGAAACACTTATTAGGATAGCACTTTAGTGTGCTTCAGGAAAAAAAATACTTATTCTCTTTACTTAGTATCTATGAATTGCCTACAATCTTAAAAATCTATCTTTCAATCTTTTTTTTAATAATTCATTCATCTACAAAGATTCATACTTACATAAAATTAATAATAAATTGTATATTGCAAACTGGATTGGATAGCTTTCCTCGTGTTAACACAAACAAACAAACAAACAAAGAAAGAAAAAAAAAACAGACAGAGATAGCTAACTTTGGCTTAAACAAAAAAATAAAAAAAAATAGTATCTATGTATATTATCTACTTCTGCTTTTGCTTACAATTTAATCACAAACACATTCGATTACACTGGTAGGTATTAGGAAAAGAAATGAAGAAAAAATATATATATTCTTAATTAATTCACTCATTGAACTAACGGTCATGCTTGGTCAACTGGAGAGGCGCTTTGTGGCTTTGCCCAATGGCGATGTTACCACCGCCGCCGACGGCTGCCGACAGTGAATCATTATCCGAATCATCGTGCACGTTGATTTCTTCATCGGAATCCGAGTCATCAATCGGATGATGCTGCTGCTGTTGTTGCTGTTGCTGGGATAGTGACGCAGCGACGGCATATTGTCGCGCCAAGCCGAGCGCAAACGCAGCCGCTGACGGTGAACCAGCGACCAGAGACCGGAACGCACTGCGCTCACCGCCCATTGATAATGGAACTGATGCTGTGCCTGATGATTGGTTGGGTATGGGAGATGTCTCTGTTTTCGGCGATAGAGGCGCCGCTCCCGGTGCCGGCTGGGATGGCGGTGACTTCGGACTGTGGCTGGACGCTCTGACCGGAGGATGGGGATAGTGCTGATGTGGATAGTGGTGATGATGGTTCAGGAGCAGCGATTGTGAAGGCGGCGGAGGTTGCTGCTGATGATGGTGATGCTGGTGCTGGCCCAATGATGATCTGATGTTGGTTGTAGCATCGGATTGGGGCGCCACCTGATGTTGTTGGTGCAGCTGATGGTGGTGGTGGGCACCATGCTGGTGATCCTCGCTGCCTGAAGTACGGATGGTATGCTGGTGGTTGGTGATGGGTGGCGAATCGGCGACAGACCGCTGCTGCTGTTGCTGCTGCTGACCCAGCGTTGGACTGGAACGTCGCTTCAACAGATTCATGCGTTGGTGCCGGCGCCATTTCGCTCTTCTGTTGGAAAACCAAACCTAATTCGATCAATATGAAAGGATGTTTGGTTAGTTCGCAAAAAAAAGTTTACACTAGCAATGGGTGTGTGTGTGTGTGTTTGCGCGTATGTATGTGTGTGCAATACACTATACTCAGCAAAGCCGATAGAAAGGTTAGAAACATGAAACAGAAGCGAGAATCAGAGAGAGAGATCGAGAGAAGGGAAGGGGATGCGTGATTGCTAACTACATGACATAAAATCTCTTACCTGAACTCGAGCTTCACTCAGCGACGTCCGGCTGGAGAGGCGTTCCCGCGTACTGACACACGGATAGTGTGACTTGTCGAACTCCTTCTCCAGCTCTTCCAGCTGCTCGGGGCTGAAGGTGGTGCGATTGCGCCGAAATTTCGGTTCGTCGTCATCGTCTAGAAAGTCCGAGTCTGCAAGGGCAGCCTTATGTTAGGATGGGTGCGTCCCGTAGAAGTTGTAGATGTACTCACCAATAAGTCGATTTTCATCGGGCGATTCCAGCGTATCATGACTTCCGGAACCCGGCGAAATGGGTCTCGACACTGTCAACGGGGATCCACCGACCTGAACCGCCGACAAACTCGGACCCGTCGGCCAAAAGTGCTGCTGACTGGAGGCCGCCGCAGCAGCCGCTGCCGCTGGATGCCACGTGAATCCACCATACGGATGCGGAGGATACAGGCCATAGGCGGCTGTGCGCGCAAACTCACTGGCAACACGTTCGGCGGCGCGGTTGCGTAGAATCCGATTTATTGATGAGACCGATGGAGCTGTTGCATTCGTACACACACCTGCGAAAAGCAAGACATCCCCGATTAGCCATCGAACTATACTCTCAAATCAATCTTGTACCGCGAAAGATTGAAATCTCGGCGTTACACTTACCTTCGGAGATCAGGCGTTCACGTATTTCCCAGGCAAATATTGTCGGATTCTCCCTCTTGTATTGCTCGATCTTAGATACCACAGTTGGTGTTGCTACCTTTGGCTTCGAGCCACCAATTAGGCCAGGTGGTCGCAGAGAACCTGCAATATAAACCAAGAATAAACCATGAGCGTCTTCGAGTTGGACGAACAAAGGGACGCACAAAGGGAACCACAGAATAATAGCTTTATCAAGCGATTGCCATCAACTGATTAATGGAATATGGGGGTTGGGAAGAACCCCACAGACCAACTAATGATAGGGTTGTTATGTCCGATTACGTAAACAAACCATCCTTGGTGTGTTTTGTTTTCTCTTCTTCTTTAATTTTTCCATTCATTCATCATTTTATTGAAGCAGTGGCAGTGGCCATCCGTGGTGGAGCCCAAGAAGAAGTTGAAGAAAAAAAAAAACAAAGCGTTCAACGAAGAGGAGAGGCCATAAATTTCACGCTTGACACCGAAAAATGATGAGACGGAAATTATAGACTCCTCCAGGCTAGTGTTTAGCCGAGGTTAAGTGTTGTCTTTGCGAGGTTATGATTATGGTTATGGTTGGCTGTGAGGAGAAGGAGATGGAGAAGTAGTGTGGATAGTAACTTACCAAGTAATTTTGAGACTGCACCCTGTTGTGTAAGCATATGCTGAGCGATATCATAGCCACGCAGTCCAAAGCGAGACAGCTCAAGTATACGCTGCTGGGAGACTAATGCGCTGAGTGTTGTCGGCGATGGAGATCCGCCAGCAAATAGGCCAGATCCGGGCATTTGCACTGATGGTGTTAAGCCAACTGAAAATAGATGAGAGCGTGGTTAACATGATGTTTGATTGTTCTTAAATTTAAATAAATTTTATTACAGTTAGTAGTGAGATTGCAATGTATTGTTTCTTTCATATCATACTCAATTTCATTCAATAATATGAAGGGAAATATTCATTTTACTGTTTAAGCAATAGAATTGCAATTATGTACAGTTAAATTGGGGGTTAAGAACGGTTTGATAGATGTATGTTCATTTGCAACATCATTTGGGATAGCTTGGCGAAGAATAAGAGAGTTAATCTCTCTGTCAACTAAGTCGAAAACCAGGGTCTTCTTACTAGGCCCGTTCGCGTCCTTTTGTGTGAAGAAAATTGTCAAACATCCAAAAACGAAATTTTTTTTGTTTCATATCATAACGTTAATGTTTATTACGTATTTTTCACAATCAAAGAGAATCCAACGACCATTTTGTGTTTTTGTTTTATTCATTTGCCACTTACTAAGTACCCGAACGAGCTGTGTAGCTGACAATGAAAACACAGACGTAAAAACTTGTGCTTGTCAGAATGTCACACAAAATGTAAGTTAAACATTTGAAATAAGTGCCACTCAGTCATTTCGACTTTAACGTAAGAGGAATAGTTTTTCGATTTTTTTTCATTCCCGAAAAATAATCATTCTTCCTTGTCATTTTCAGAGTATGTGTAGGCAGAAAACCGTAATGCAGTGTGAATTTTTATAGCTCGGCCCAGTTTTTCCCGGCTAGAAAAATACACTATACTATGACACTATGTTTTAAGACCGTTCGTCGCGTCGCTCGGTACAATATACGAATCGGCGAAACGGCTTTATCCATTTTTGTAGTATTGAGCTCACTTTTTCTCTTTTTTATTTACGAGGCTATATTCAGAATTATAGGGATCAAAATCCTCCCACTATACTGTATCCACACTGTGGGTCACATCACTAAGTCAAATCAGGGAGAAATATAAGGATGTTTGTATTCTTGAACCGCCGAAGTGGGGCATGATCAGTACAAAACTGATCGAATTAGGCAAGAGACTTTATTTAGGTTTTACAAATGTAAATTTAGTAAAGAAGTAAATTTGGAAGTAAGATATGAACAAGAAGGGGACGCTCAACATCGACGAATCGGCCCGAACTTCACAATCGACAGGTATAATTTTGAGGTATGGAACCGACTCGGCTTCTGAAAATGATATCAAACAATGAACGCTTCTGCTTATGCTGATATGCTCAATGGATTCCACTCTTTCTAAATCCACTGAAGTGATTTCAAGAGAAAAATTCTTCGTAATATGTTCCGTCCCGTTCTGGACTTGTTCAAAGCCTGAGCAATAACTGACTGTCAATGGCTGTCAATTTTCATAACAAAACTCTGCAAAGTTTGTGACCTTTCAAATGTTACCTAACCATATTGATCAACGTCAAATGTCGATTCCAAGCCATCAGTCAACTGACCATAAAATAGCCATCAAACTAATCCCCCTTCTTCTCCTGTAATTAATGCAAATCCTTTCTCGAAACCAACATCCTCAATAAAACAAATTCACTACCTAAGTGATTAAATTAAGTAGGGATTTGCATCACTCTATGTTTTCAAAAGCTCGTAAAAATGTCAAATATAGTCAAATGACCTCTCAAATTCTTAAAAAGCTAAAAACAAAACCACAACAAAAGAAACCACTCTATAAAGTTCCTAATTCAATTCGACATAAAATTCGCCACTGTAATCCAAATAAGTTTATTATAACGTAGGTAAGTCGCCCATTGATTAATAACAATCCGGCAGCCATTTGCCTTTCACTCAAACCGTTAACCACAATATTGTCCATCATCATTCTTATGTTAATCGAACCACTGAGCTCATATAATAAAACAGAAGACCATATAGACCTTGCAAATCATCGGCGAAGAGCAATAAAATTCCTTACTGTCAAAAAATGTCAAAGCTGGCAATAAACATATGTTCCCAAATGTCAAATGCGACAAAACAAATTGCGTTTGTTTTACTAACAAAAAAACAAAAACAACTACAAAACACGGATGTGTTTAAAATAGAATTGAATTTCCATCTCAATACTTACTTCGAATGACATAATTTATTCAACTTCTGTGTGCTGTAAAACATTTTTTTTTTGTCAAAACTTTGTTTTGTTAATTTTTTTTTTTTGTTTTACTTAGCACACGCCATCTAACAATGAAAACTAGAAAACCTAATCAGAAATTTATTAGAGAAGAGAATGGCCAAACAACTTCATTTGATTTGCTAATTTTCTGACGCGCTACTATACTCCTCTCTGTCGTGCATATTGTGCATATTATTACTTGTCAATGAACCAGTAAGCTCTCGATAAACTGTCAAAATTATATAAAAATCGATCGTAAATCATAGAGAAAAGTTTCAGTGTAGCTTTCTCTGACGTGAATGAAGAAGAAAAGAAAAAAAAAACGCCGTTGCTTTGTGCACTATAAATTTGTTCGAAGTGCCAAAGGTGTTTTCCAGAACTGTCACCGATTAATTTAGTACTGGTTTCTTTTAGGGGAATGAGATCAGATATTATAATACTCATAACGCATATTGGACTTAAATTTAAAGACTTTGTATAAACAAAAGATGAGCTATAGAGTAGAGATGCCTCCAGGTTTACAGTAACTTATTCGAAGGAGATAATCTGTTTATCTCATCAATAGATTTAGATCGATCTTTTGTTTCAGACTTGGTTTATTGTTGTTGGTGCGGGGCAATAAATAAGTCACTGGCGCTATTAACAAAATAATATTCAATCAGATTTCGGTGGAGCAATTAATTTTGCATTTTGTCTTATTGGCGCCCCCGGGGTGGGGAGCAGGCGCTAAGCTATTGATTTTTATCGGTTATTATTGTCTGTTTTGTCATTTTAATAGTCCCGTGTGAGTGGTAGTTATTTATTTAAACAAAAGAAAATTTAAGGCTTGTGCTGCAGAAGAAGTGCCGTATCGCTCGGTGGTATAAGATAATTAGTCGGCGGTATGGTTGCGATGGAAAGGAGTGATAAGCTATAAGCGCCCCCAGGGCTTTAAAGCGACTTAATGGTTTCACTAAGTGAGCTCTAACTATGGAAATTAATAGTGAATTCATGAGGATCGCTGCAAGGTGGCCTTTGTTATGAGTTAGGTAGAGAATTTTTATAATGTGTCTCAGTTTCTAGGAAGATATTATGATAAAAATACGTTGGTTTGTTTGTCTAAAACTTATCTTTCACACATGCACATTAAAAGATAATACCTACATGTAGCAGCAACTATTTTTTCAAATCGAACACACCTTTGCTGCTTGTCCTGCCTCTTTAGAACATAATGCTTAGGAATTTTGTAAAGGTGTACTATCAATTGACGTACACCTTTCGGCATTCGACATTCGACCAATAAAGGCGACAAGTTAAATTCGTCGTAAAATTTGAACAGCAATCGAAAAGACATTTCAATGAAATGACGTTTGTCATGCAATGTTAAGACAAATTCAAAATCCTTACGCCTCAAGTTTCAACGCCGCGTGAATAAAAACTGAGAATTGACGCTTGCCGTGAATTTTTGTGGGAAATTGAAAGCAAATTATAACAACGCTCTAGCAATAAAGCCGAAATGTGACGTTTGGCGTCTAACTTCTCAATTTAAGCGAAATAATATAATATAATATGAGATGCAAGGTCCTCTTTTCTCTTTCAAGTCCTTACTGATCGATTTCGATTTTCGGTTCAAACAAATTAAAAGCTGTCATTTATCCTTCAAATATTTTTTAGGGTTATGTTTATACATTTAAGCTAAATAAGAAACATTATGTAAAAAGAAGTAAATAAAACTAACTGTCATATCGAAAATTTCAATATTGCTGACCGACAGCTTAAATATTGTTGTTGCGGATTGTAATATTTTGGAGAGATGTCTCTGAGACCTCGTTGATCGTTCCTTTAGGTCAGTCTGACAGAAAGATCTTTGCATTTTTTAAAATATTGTATTCACCTTGACCAATATAAGCGTCCTCGACTAGGTACATAAGTATAGCTCTGAGTGATCCAATCATATTACTACTGGACAAATATAAAATTTTTACCGCAGTTGCAATTTGCCATAAATAAATAAACATTTGCGCAGACCAAAAAGTACATGGAATAATCGTAAGTCCGTCCACATATACAAATATTGACAGAGTAATACTAAAAAATTTACTCCTTTCCTAATTTGTTTGCTCAAATACAAATACAGCTACCGGTGTGGTATTTCTCCTCAAGATTTAGTCAATAATAATTTTAGTTTTAATTCAGCAAAATAAATTTAACTTGGGAATAAATTAGTTTTAAGAGGAGAGCGATTGGCATTCGATATTGCGTAATAATTTTTCCAGTGTAATGACGTGCAACGAAAAATTATGCAAAATGATGTCACTTATTAATTTGACATTTAACGCACACCCGTTAGTGTACTCATGTGGAACTGAACGAAACTGTTCTCCCACTGTGAAAGTGGTTAACTGTTCATTTCGACTGGCGAGAATATGAAAACAAAAATATGGCACCTGGACAGGAAAATTGTTGTTAATTTTTGCACGTGTTTTGCCAAATTTCAAATTTGAACACTTTCTTAATCAAAATTGTTTTTTTTTTCCAATAAGAGAAGCCACATCTGATTTTGTAGATTTGAAGGTTTGCACATGAGCATACGGAGAAACCCTGTATCTTAATTCAGAAACTTGGCATGTTTGTGTTTAGGTATTATTCGTCTTTCAGTTTATCAAAAACAGCATTTTTGGTTGCCATAATAACCAAAAATCGTTGAAAATAAGCAAATGCTGAATTAGTGTAATTTCCACAAACAAACACAAATTTGTATCAATTCATAAATTCAATATCTCGCAAAATAGACCAAAAAGATTAAGTTAAAACAGTTAATCTTTTCTATAAATGTAGGGTACCTATTTTCTATTTGTCAATTTTGACAAGTTATTAAAGGGTCATCATTTCAGTTGGAGAAAAACATTCATCGTTTTTGCTTGACAGTTCGTAACGAAAACTTTGGAAAAAAAAATCATTTGTAATTTTCTTTCTATACGCTTTGGCAATTGTCTGCAGATAATTAATCATAATTATCTTTTGTTTTATTCTAATGAAAACATCGAATAAAGTAGGCATAAGTATTTCGCATCATTCATTACTAAAGACACATTTGCAAATATGTCAAAATCTTTTATTTTACAGTTTTATGTTACAGTTAGAAATATTTAATTAACTTTTTTTTATTTGACATTCAAATTGGAGTGTAAGTAGTCAAACTTGCGATTAATCTCGAGAACTGTCATATCAAACACAACCCAACATTTTTTCTAAAAATTACATAGCTGTAACAAAATTGATTAAATAATACTGACAAATTGTCGTAGGATGGCATATGGTTAAGTGTGAAGATATTTAGCTTTGACAGCGTGACACCGCTATTAGTACTACATTGTGATATAGCGGTAAAAGCTAAATCTGAACTACCAAACTGAAGCTATCTTAATGTAGATACATTTAAGATGAAACTGTAAAAACTTTGTTCACTTCGTTTGGTTTAGGCTTATATTCTACTGAGAATGTCTCGAAAAAGAGTTGGTGTATGCACTTGTGTCAAAGTCATCCTCCGGTGACTAAAAAAGTTCGGCCAGCAGCCTTTTGTTGGACTTTAGTTGTGATTTTTATATTAAATTTTGTCGTGTAGATAGACTTCCTTAAAACCTTCCATCTTTAAACCTTTAAAACAAAGAAGAAGGTTCCAAAAATGGAAAAGGTTTCGATATCAAGAAAGACTGAGGTAATGTTGCCCCTTCTCCTGTGGTTGTAAGGCTTAAATTCTTCTGCTCTCGTTTTTCCGTGCAATCTTACTGAAACCAGTGCGGGCTTGGTGGGTGGATGGAACCCAGTGGGGCTTAGCGGAGGTTCTTTTTTGTTGTAGGATAAAATACCGATTGAAAAAGTGTCGTATGAAAATGTGAACACGGTTGTGCGTTTCGTAAGTTATCAAAAATGTAATGAAACAGCTCACTCGGTTTCAAGCGCAGGAAACAGCTGTACTGACTTTTCTCTGCATTTTTTCATGCTACGACGATGGCGAATAGGAAGAGCTTTTAAATTGATAGTTCTGAAGATCTGCTGGCTATTTGGTATATTTTATTTGAAAGGTTAATTGTGTCAGATGAAAGCCTTAGATGTGTTTTGTCAATTAAAAAATTGTGAATTCGGAAACGAAGTGGTGTTGTATATTGGCTGAAAACGTATGAGACTTATATATATCCTAAAAGAGGAAAGTTGTGATACACTAGCGAAACAGAAAAGATGTATTCTCAAAATGCAGTTGGGTTACTTATTTCGCGCCCCTAATTGAGTTTTGACAAAGTGGTGCTTTAATAATTGAATATTTGTTTTTAAGTTTATGTCATAATATTAAAGTTTTGCTAAAACCAAAAAAAACGGTATCGATAATTATAGCAAAAATTAAGTTGCAACTCAGAAGAACACTGAAAGTTTTCTTTTTTTATTACTCATGAAAAAAATCACAAATAATGTTGGACCACCCTGTACCTACATATTATCTTTCGCCAACAATACTGTGGTTAAGTTAACCCACAAATAGATGGATCGCCAACATAACACACCTATAGCTACATTAATTCTATTTCTTAGGTGCTGCCAGCATTTATGAGTCCTTAAAAGGCCAATTTTAACATTTCTTCCCATCCCAGCATGATTACCACTTTGTTGAATTCCTAACTGTCACTAGGTCATAACTTCTTCATTTTTCATTTCTTTCGTACAAATCAAATGATTTGGCTAACTTACAGGGAAAAGAAAGTATTCACCATAAATTAAAATTAACTACTTTACCTACTGAATGTGAGTCGATTGCCATAAAAAGAAGGAACTGTCATTCTACTTTTTTGTTTGCACATTTAAACATATTACCTAGTTAAACTTGAATGATCTGTCAATAGATCACTGAAATGAGAGTGAAATCATCGTTTCTATATAAAAAGATGTAAAGCACTTGTCAAAAAGGCAAGGAGCTGTCACTCGCTTAACTTGTTCCCACCTGATCTCAGCAAACTGTCACCTTTGCCAATTTTGTTGTGCGCTGTTGCTTGGTCAGTTGGAACCATTTCGAACGCATGTAAGTGTTCATGAAAAGATGGTAAAATGTCGTCTGGATATGAATTCAGACTAATTTAAGAGCTACGAACATTTTTTATATTTATCTGACTTTGTGTCGGCCATCTTTTAAGCAAATGTCATATGTCAATGTCAAGTAGGTATAACATGAAATTTTAGTTCCTATGACATTTCGGTTATAAGAGTTCTTTCGAAAAATGGAATTGAAGAGCAGAACTAAATGGCATGTACTAACAATATCACATTCCACTAAGGACTAAATTTGTTCTTGTTATGACCCAATGACAATACTTACTTGTACGTAAAATATGACAACTTTCTTCTTAGAGAATACAGAATTTAACATATACAAACCTACGTAGATACCAAGACGTCACTGCTTATTTCAGCAAAGAAAGCAAATCTAAGAAAAGACATCAGTCATTCGTACCTACACAATGCTACATTTATGATTGACAGATAAATGTAATAATTATTCAACTCTCATTGAAGAGCAATTATTACGTTGTTGTACTCTGTTGCCCAGGTTAACACGGCAGTAATGTATAGTAGAACATTGTTAATTGAACACTAACATGAACCTCGATCAAAATAATGTAGGTTTTGTGGTTAGCACATAGAACCCAAGTTCTAGTCTAGTTGACGTTCAGTTGAACGCTTACCTAGTCAGTGTTTCGTGATATCAATTACATGATACAAGTATAGATGGAACTAGATCTCAATTAATAAAAGCGAAAAAAAAAAACAGAAGACACAAGTATAATAACTACGTGTTTAATAGTTCGAATAGGTAAAGCCAGTTCAGTATAGTAGGTATATTGCCTGCCGGAAGTTTACGTCGAGTAACAAAGTGACAGATCGAATTTCGTTTGACTCTTATTGCAATGATGATTTCGACATTTTTGTCGCAAGAAAGATATTGCAAACATTATTAAATTGAGATGTATGTAGGTACTTCTTGTGAAAGATTAATAGTTGCATAGTTATAGTTTAGTATAATATTTGTCGATTACGTATAAACACTACCGAACTACGTAAACCACATCAATCAAGTCCGCAAGCAGAATTGAATTAATCAATGATTACGATTGTGAAAGTTGATCCTAATACCAAAACACGGGTGCTAGGCAAGAGGTTTTTTTTTCTGTGGTTTAGCAGCTACCAATTTTGTGTAGGTAGCTAACCAGCTTTGGTTATCGTAATACGTATATGTCATTTCAACTATGCAAATGTCAAAATAGATCAAACAATAATTAGTAGATACACTGAGTAATTGCACTTTCTGCAAATATGTATTGCAAAATTTTAGAAAAAAATTATATGAAATTAACAAGGTGACAAATTGATGTTAGAAACGTCAAAAATGCAAGAGACAGCGATGCTAAATTATACTAATCACACTTTGCTATCACAATCATTGGTGATCACTCCCTGTTTTTATTTGCGAGAATTTATAGAGCTAATTATAAGATTAGGTATTAAGTATAAATTTCCATGACGTCTGTCACTGTCACTTTGGCAGTTTTACTATTAGTTGCAATAGGTACTATATATAATTGTCTTTCTGCTATATCACGCCCACTATTCATTTTCACTTCATTTAAACTGCATATAACTGTCACCTGTCACTTGCACCTTACTAAAATTCTACTGTAAAAGAAATATTATTTAAAAATGCATAAAAAACCTATTCCCTCATTCATCATGACGTTGTACGAGAATATACCAATAAACCAATTCCAATGACTTATTAAACATGATTTTTAAGTTTCGTCTACGAATGTCTTTAAAATTGAAAAACTGACAACGCTTCCACAGAAAACAACCAATAATGGTGATGTAAATCTTAATGAAATGCATGCATTACTTTTATGCCAAACGATTTAATGTCAAAATTTCAATTTACTGCACGACTAATTAAAATTGGTAGGCAGGTACTAAAAGATTTGTTTTAAATGACAGGTCGGCAGTTGAAGTTTGTTAATTTTTTACTATCTATGTATTTTCTCAACCATGATGACTTAAGTGAGTTAGTCACTCACTTTTAAGTTGGTTTTATGTTGGCACAACAAATTAAGCTGACATTACACTGACTACAAATTGATTTTATTTTCAAAATTTGTTGGCAAACAATTTGCTGCCGGTAATGTTATACGTTAAGACAAATATTTATGTATTTTTAGACATGTCGTCGGAAGACTTGATAAGGAATTTTTAACTTCAATTTAAGAGTCAAGTGAAATTACACAAACTCGTTCGCGTACTGAGAAAACAACGTACATTCGTTCATTTGTCTATACGCTGAAGTTTAGCTGGTAAGAAATTTAAAAATGTGATTTTGAAATGTTAAACATTTGACATATTGAAAAGAGTTATTATTTTCTAATTGGTTGTAAACTTTCACGTTTTAGGTTTTTTTCACGCAAAATAGTAATTGTTATCGTTGAATTTGGAGAATCTACTAAGACTTTTAGATATTTGACAGTTCACTCAAAAAAAGATAAGTGAAGAGTTGTCAATTGAAGCAAGCACCCGACAGGTTCTTCAACTGAATGTATTCATACGTTTTTTATATATACAATCTTAACACACTACGATGATTTCACTCGATGTTTGCTTAACTGGCTCATAACATTATTTTTGCGAACAGGACTAGGTTCATATAATGATAAATTCAAGAGGTGTTTTTTTTTAGCAAATAATGAATGCAGATATAATGCAAAATATAATCCAAAATAATCTTGCACATAGGTAATAGGAATAAAATATGTTCTCCACTACGATTCAAATGACAAATATTTTCTTCTAATATATTTCCCAAAATGTAGGTATGTGCCTAAGTATGAGCAAATAAAATCGTTGATGCAAAAATCAACATGTCACATTTGTTCTGTCATTTCGCTCAACTGTCACATTAAAATCACAATAACCGTCGGTGTTTTATTAAATTTATTAGGTAGGTAATCGAAAGAAATCAATATCACAATCACACTCACCATTTGGTGGAGGTGGCGGTATTGAAGCGCCACCTGTCATTGGTATTCTCGGTGGCTCCATTTTCCACTGAGCTGATGATGGTAACGATCCAAATTCACGATTCACACCCGATTCAATCAACATGACCAGTGACTGGTATTAGTATTTCCTGTCAACATGCAGTTGGAATAAAGTTTCCACAAAAAAAATCTAAAAAAAATCACAAATACACTATTTTTCTTTTTCAAGTCACTCTTAGAATGTGTCACTTATCCAAAACGTCACTGTCTGTCAGAAAAATACAAAATAACAACAGTTTGTTTTTTTTTCAGTTTACCACTTGTCACAATTACCGACGAGAAAACAACACGAAACGAGAAAATATTTATATAGATATATATTATTTTTTTTTTTTGCTTTTGTATTCTCAGTATACAATTTCAATGACGCGACGCAATCACACAATCCAAATCGAACGATCCACTCAGGTAAACCACAGTTACTACACTGAAATCACCGAACGGCTCAAGTTTCACAGACGTACTTCAGTTCAGAGCAAAGTCGTCCGGGGGAAGACTCGATAACAACAACCACCACAACGACGATGATGATGGCGGACGAAAATCAAAGGTAAAGAGGAAATTCATTATAGCTGCTTGGCGGACGAAAAAAAAAAGTAGAAACCAGTTAACGGGGAAGAGAAGAGACCAGAAACAGTAGTTTGCCTGCTCTTGCGCATATCTGTTGAACGATTAATCACAGTTACCTACCCAGTGACATTCGGTAGGCAGAGCTACGCGCTCACCCGATGAGCATTTACTTGAGAACTGTTTGTCCCACTCGAAGTGGGTGTGAGGAACAGAGATGGTTGTGCTTGGAAGGCAACGTTCGATTTCACTCAAATTTCAATTGAGTCCAACTCAAATTGTGCGAGCGGCTGATGATTATGTGCTAAGTCTCTTTCTTTTCCAGTTTCTGTGGAGTGGGATGTATGTAGGAAAAAAATGGTCGCTTGTCAGATGCCATTAGTGGCTAATTAGAGTATATACCAGGTCTAGAGGTATGTGAGTTGAAAGGAATTTGTTTCTTTTGTTTGCATTTTTGTTTGAGGTGTTGCAGTATAGCGTTAGTGACACTTCATTAAACTTAATGTGGGTTGTAGTAGGCGTGGTTCATTCCTTCTCTGTTTGTTTCGTTTTGGTTAAGCGCTGAATTTTGTGTTTGCTGTTCGAATGAAAGAGAAGTGAACACTTGGGTATGGAAAATATAATAGAAATGTGGTTTGGGTAGGGAAATCGTGAAGAATGCATGTGGTTAATTCAAAATGGGGGGAGAACTTTGTGACACTTTGTATTTTCAATGCACTTTAAACAAGAATGGAAAGCAGATGCTTGTGACATTTTTAGAAAAATGTGTGTTAATAAAATATTAAGAAGAATACATATTAAGGGAGTTATTTAGTTGCCTTAATTTGCTTGTGGAAACCTGCGTAGTGACATAATACAGGTATTTTCGGCTTAAATTATTTTTTTTTGTTGATTTCTCGAGACACACGGCAAATTTTCCTCTATGAGCCTCTTTTGCTATATTTGCAGTAGATACATTTTGGTCCTCAATTTGCTTAGGTAAATAGGTAAGGCAATTTCCTATATGAAATTGTTTATTGTTTTAAGAATCCTCATCTCCCTGTTGCGACGGAATTTAAGAAATAAAAACCAATGCAACCGGAACTAAAGCGCTGGAAGAATCGGATAAGCTATCGATTAAACTATGTAGAATTTTCAGGACTAGTGGAGTTGTAGAAAACTAAGGTTCGCCTCAGTTTATTTTGACTCGCATAAAATTGAAAATTCCATTCGTGGTCGAGTTTGCAGTCTATACAGGCACTCTGTGTTTAAATACAACAAAGTAAAAAGTGAATGCAAAAAACAAACAAGTAGGTAACCTGTGGATAACCTAGAGGGAGCTGTATGGAATCCACGTCCTCAAGATCAGCGCTAAGTACACTGCGAAGTCAAGTGCGTTTCTGCTCTACGGCTTGTAGGCACTAACATGTGATCAAAAATAGTTTTTCCACTAATTAAAGCTAACCCGAAAGCAAGGACATACCTACGCGCCTTCATTAAGCGTTCTCTAAGAATAATTTGTCCTTTGATCCAAAAGAACTTTAAGGTCACCGTGTTGGGCATAACAAAAAAAAGGGCGAATTTTACTTATCACTGATCCACATTAGATTTCCTTTCACTGCTTCTGCTGTAACATCTTAACATTTACACAGCAAATTCTATAGTCCCCAACATATTGCTCAAAAAATAAAAACAAAAAAACTAAAAAAAAACTGGGGATAGGTACCTCGGATAGGTATGCTTTTACCTAACTTGACTTGATTTATAGATTTTGGTTAAGGTCTTCATAAAAATTAAACGCCATCTTGTAATAGTAGCAGGGTCCTATTAAAAATACTTAGGTGGGATTCGAAAATTCTCGTGGCCGGATCATTATTGTGAATTAGCTTTATGTGGACGAGTCAATGTTGTCGACGTGTTTTGATTCTTTGAACTACATCTACATCTTGACATCTTATGGTATAGCTCGTAGAGTTCGCCGTTGTATCTTTATCTCTATTCGCATTCCTCGCACACAGGGCCATACATTTTTTCGAAAAAAATTCTCTTAAAAGAGTTAAGTATCTGCCCCTTTACGATTTACTCTAACCAGTGGAAAGATTTCTATTGAATAAGAAAACATTTTATTTAGAATGATCTCTTAAGATGAAAAATGCTAAAAGAAAGTGTCACTATAAAAAGTTTCATATAGTTTTATTATACCTAGTTCCTCTACTTCACCTCCTAAGAAACCTAGGTACCTACCTATATTTTTAATTATTTAAATATTTTATTTCTGTTGTTATAAAGGGGAAAAATATCCAAAAACTAACAATGTAATGACTTAGCGACCTTAGTTTCAATTTAAATTTATTTTTATTTTTATTTAACGCCATAGAAATGACGGCAACTTTTTTGCAACAATAATTCCGGCAGCAATATTTCCGACTAAGAAAATCGCCCTTATGCATTCCCCTACTTTCCAGATGTCTTTTGTTTTTAAGCTGTGTAGCTGTCAGTAAGTTAGTCTTTACTTAACTCGATATTTTACATCAGTGAAGGCAAAATGAGGGAAAGACTGGTTAGTAATAAAGGGTGATCCATTTCGAGGTTCCCTAATTTTTTAAAGAAAAAAACACAGAAAAATCAAATTTAATGGAGAATGTTTATTATCATTTGAAAGAACATTCTTTGGCATTTATTTTTTGAAGATTATGTCTATCAAATGTTGGCCGTTGCTACGTCACAGATGGTCCATCCGTTGAGTCCAATTTTCGATCACTCGTTCGAGCATTTCGACTGGTAACTGGCGAATGGCACGCGTGATGTTTTCCTCCAAGGCCTGAATCGAAGCGGGTTTGTCGGCATAAGCTTTTGACTTTACATATCCCCACAGGAAAAAGTCTAACGGTGTGATATCACACGATCTTGGTGGCCAATCGACCGGCCCAAAATGTGAAATTATGTGCTCACCGAAATGTTCTCTCAATAAGTCCATTGATTGATGCGATGTGTGGGAAGTGGCGCCGTCTTGCTGAAACCAAATGTCGCCGAGATCACGAGCTTCAATTTCAGGTATCAAATAGTCGGTTATCATGGCACGATAAGGATCACCATTGACGGTTACGTTCGCACCGGCATAATTTTTAAAGAAATATGGGCGGTGGAATCATCACCGGCCCACAAACCACACCAAACCGTTGTTTTTTCTGGATGAAGTGGCAGTTCTTCAATCTCTTCAGGTTGCTCTTCGTCCCAAATGCGGCAATTTTGTTTGTTTACATACCCATTGAGCCAGAAATGGGCCTCATCGCTAAACAAAATTTGCCTCGAAAACGTCGGATCTTCTTGGAACTTTTCAAGAGCCCACAGAGCGAAGCGATGTCGCTTGGGAAGGTCCAGCGGCTTCAGTTGTTGCACAAGCTGTATTTTGTACGCTTTCAATTTAAGATCTTGACGTAAAATGCGCAAAGTCGTTCCATAAGTCAGTCCGAGTTGCTACGAACGGCGCCGAATCGACTCTCTACGGTCTTCGTGTACACTCTCAGCTACGGCCGCTATATTTTCTTCACAGCGTGCTGGACGTGGTCTATTCGGTCGAATATTATCCAATAATGAATGCTGGGTCTCAAAATGGGTGATGGTGTTGCGAATAGTACGCTCAGTAGGCCGATTATGTTGACCATAAGTTGAGCGAAGTGCACGAAACACATTCCTCACAGAACGTGAATTTTCATAATAAAGTTGAACAATTTGTAAACGTTGTTCACGCGTAAGTCTTTCCATTATGAAATGCCAAACAATACTAAACAAAAATAACATGACAGTATGACGCGACTCACACGTGATCTGTCAAAAAAGGCTATTGAAAAAAGTATCTCTACTTGGATCACCCGTTATGACGTATGGTACCTACCTCGAGACTTCATCCGTTGCTTGAGTGTTCTTCACAGCCTGGATCCCATCGCTCTTGACAGAAATAAATTCTTCTTTTCCTTCTTTGACGAGGCTATGCGATTATACAGATCTTAAACTTCCCAAGCGAAGTAAGGACTACAATAAAGAGCAAGGGACTTAAGATGCTTCCCTCATTAAAAGTTAGGAACTCTTGTAAATTGTAGCCGGGGGTATTATTTATTTAAAAGTCCACACACTACCCCTACGCGTCATCTACGTTTCGTTTTGAATTCCGCTTTCTTTTCCAAATATGTAGTCTCCTACACTAACAATCGAAAATTCTCTTTTAAAAACCTGTTAAACTAGATCGGTTCGCGCCTAACTGCTCCCTAAAATCATTCTTTTCAAGTCTCATGTATATTTTTATATTGGTTGCGTCGATTCCGAAAGTTTAAAAATGAAGACATGACGTTCCTATGAATTACCCGTTCTAGCCAACTTTATTATTACTTTCGTCCTTACAATTGATTTTAAAATATTTACGCACAATATGCTAAGCAAGCACTGCTCCCGTCCTTAAACAAATTAAAGTTCCCATCAATAACAAAACATTTCTATAAAAAATGCTCATCCACATAAAAAGAACCAAAAATAAAATACGTACTTTTTCTTCATCGATTATAATTTAAGGTTCTCCAAAAGTTAAACAAAGTTGAACATGTTTAAAAACAAAACACAAAAAGTTAGTTTCCTTTCTTTCCCAAAGGAGCGAACCGCTCTACTTACACAAAACAAAAACAAAAAAAAAGGCAACAGATTGCGTGACCACCAACCAAACCAAAGAAAGAAAATAAATTCAATCACGAAGGACTTGCAACATGGTTATGGTTTCCCATTGATTGACTTTCAAATTGTATGTCATTGATTATTATTATCCTAGAATGATCATTATTTTATGCGTCTGAATTCTATTTGAAACTCTATGTCCGCAACAATAAAAATATTCCCACAGCTACTTTGTTACGTCCTAGTCGTCAAAGGATGTTCGTGGCGGTTTAATACCAACATTGTTGCATTAAATTATTATGCATGCCATGCACAACCAAAGCACTGTGTTACAATTGCAATTCAAAGAAAAAGGATAATAATACGTCTTGAAGACAAATTGTAACGCTACACATAGACACAGCCAGCGCACGAAGAAATTGTACATATTTTCTTTTTCACACACAAGAAGAAGGAGTCAAAGTCCAAGCAAAATATATCTTACATAAAAAAAGAAAAAGAAATACAAGAAGGAAGCGCAGTCCCGGGCAAAAAGGGTTCATAAATTTCATATTTGACACCAAAAATGACGCTAATTACATACAGCCAACCCGCGGATGTACCTTCATACAATAGAGAAGCAGTGGCTTCTTCGTTTTCTTCTGTTTCTGGTTGTGGTCATGGTCTTCTTCCTGATGAAAACCTCTTCTCAACTCACAAAACACTCGTCGTACCGCAAAAGAGTTCATGTTTTTGGTAGCAAAAGGGCCTTAAGGGGGCGAAACCATTTTGAGGTCTGTTGGTTTTTTGGAAATTTATATTTTCCGCCTGAGTTAAGGTTGTGTGGAGAACATGATAACTATTAGAAGACGAAAGAAGAGTGGAAGGGGAATTCTTCTATCAACAGAAACACTTTTGGGGGAAAAGTTTGGAAAGTTGTCTTGTAATGGTTTTTTGGCTTTCATATAGCGTGGCCTCGGGGTCTGTAATTATACAGAGATATATATATTCAATTAAATAGGTAGGTAAAGTTGCAGTTGCGGATTGGAGTTCTTAATGGAAGGCAAGATTAGATTGAAACCTTGCTGAAAACAAAATAACAGAGCCCTATTGGAACAAACACACCTTGCATTTGAGTCCGCATCGATTATCATTTCTTTATTTTATGTATGACTTTTTAACTTTCTCATATTTATTATTGTTCTCAGTAAACACAGCCAACTCATAGTACAACTAAAGTGAGTTTTTTTTAGAGGTATAGAACTTCAAACTTTAAGTTGGCAACACTATTTTAACTGGCGGCCATTTTGTCAGCTGTCAAGTGATTTATTTTTAGTTTGGTTTGCCATTCCAAAATTAATAGCCTGACGCCTGAACAACGCTTCCAAATTGCACATATTTATTTTGAAAATCATGGTTCTGTTCGAAATACATATCGTCCATTTTACGGTCAACATTATCGACACCGTTACATCCACAAAAACTGAGTGTTTGGTGTGCTTTATGCGTTGGTGGAATAATTGGTCCGTACTTCTTTAAAAACGATACTGACTGTTACAGTCCTGTAGAGCCATGATTACTGACTTTTTCGTTCATCAATTGAACAACAATGATGTGCAGGAGCTGTGGTTTCAACAAGACGGCGCAACATGTCACACAGCTCGTGCCACAATTGATTTATTTAAGGAAACGTTTGGTAACCACATAGTTTCACGTTACGGACCCGAGAATTGGTCATGGTGATAAGCCCCCTGGCCAAAAGGGAAACGAATGGGTGAAGCTCTTAAACCTTTCTTCACATTTCTATTCCAATCGGCACGTACTGGTGTGGCGTTTGGCACAGCAGTTCGATCGTTGGCAGCATCTCTTCATAACCCGCGAGCGGATTTCGGCTAGCGTGTGACTTCATCAAACTTGTTATTGAGAACATAGTTCGCAGGGCAGCTATAAACACAAAAGGCACACGAGATGTATGCTAACATCAAACAAAGAAACATCGCTTCACCGTCTACAACATAGCGTATCTTTTGATAGCAGCAACTTCGAGGTGGTTAAGTTGTTCATCTACCTCGAAATAAACGAATTTCACTAGGGTTCTAAACTTCTAATTTTAAGGACAATATGTATGCTCTTTATAACCCTTATCCTGTCAGTTCTGCTATACAGCGCTGATGTTAGACGATAAGTTAAAAAGGAAAGTGAATACTGGACTCTTTCGAAAGAAAAATTTGCTGCCACATAAATGGTCCTGTGTGCAAAGAGGAAGAATGTATAAGAATTAAAACCGCGAACTTTATTGTACCAAAAATTAGTTCTAGTACATAGAACAAAAAACACGTCCAATAACATACCAAACCAATGGACAAAGTGCTGCAGCCAAGAGGGTTAACGAATCTCAGATTCCAGACAACTAGAAAGACCGAACCTCCTTTTCAAAGACCAAGATATAGCAGCCTAGAAGATAAAATGTTCATAAGAGACAAATTTCTCTTAACACCCCATTCTCATTGCGCTGTTAACATATTCAACTTGGCAGTAAATGACGCTTGTTGGGTAACAGAAATCAATAACTGCTTGTAGCTACGATTAAACGATTTTACTTATTCCTTAATCCAAAGACACAACCTGCTCTTCAAAATTCCATCTTTTTATGATACTTAAACAGTTTTTTTCCTATGGAGCGCTAAGACACAACTACTGGTTCACTGTGCTACCATGCGACACCTTACATGAATGTTCTTAGTTTTCCCGTCTTTCGAAGAAAGATGAGAAGGAGCTGCAGCGATGAAGAGCTTAGATGTTCGGCATTCACTACGTCATATTCGAAAATTCGCCACCTTATGGGAGAAAAAGCAGTACCACTACAGAGAAAGTGTTTCACTGTGTCCTCCTCACCGCAAACAGAACAGTTGGTGATGTCGCTCAAGTCCACCACATTTAAGAGTTTAGCAAAAGCTTGAGGCCCAAAATGACACCCACAAGCAGCCTACAGTCGATTTTCCTGAGAGATATACGGAAAGACGCAGACTTTTTGCAAATGTCCGGGCGGAGAAGTTCGGTCTGTTTGCAAGAGAAACCCAAGTATCAATGAAAGATATGAATTTCGACCAAATTTTGAAAAAGGTTTAGTTTGAGAAATATCTCCAACTATCACTACCACAATATTCAACAATCTTAACCTGCATTGAACAAATAATTTAGATTCGCAAAACGTATTTGAATTTTAGATTTATTTTTCTAAATTTAGTGACTGCATTTAGTAATTTAAGACCTTATTGTCCAAAGCTAAAGATATATAGTTGGTTGGAAATTTCCTAAACTATGTGTTAAAAAATACCTACGCTTTTATTTTAAATTATGTATTCTTTTTCTAAAGAAGATAAGTGATGTCTGCCAATAAAAATTTTTTCCTACTAGTTTTGTGTGAGAATATTGAGTAAATTTGACATTGGTAACGAGACACTTCCTTCGGGAAGATACATTTATTGAGAAAGAAAGCAGATACTACCTTGATAGTCGTCTATGGGTTTGTAAGAGCACTAGTAAATTCAGCGATATGGGCTCCGATCAAAGTCAGTAGCTCTGTGGCTAATATGAACAGCTTAGCTGAATGACAATGGACCACTTAGTCTAGGTTAGGTTAGGTTAAGATAAGGGTGTGATGTAAGAGTCGCCACAAAACACTAGGCACCGAAGTTTTGGGGAACCCTGGGGAACCGGTTGAATTTGTACTCAAACGGTAGACAAAAAAAAACCTAAAACACTTTTTTAAAGCATCCAAATACCCTACAAAAGCCAAAAAGGCCTTTGAAGATTTAACCTATTTCCTCCAAAGCTTCGAAGAAGTGACTCCCTACGAATTTCCTACGACTACGTGAGATAGCCTCACATTCACACAATATGTGCGATATATCCCCAACAGCCTGCAGATCACCACAGAATCTGCAGATATATGTATTTGACAGTCCTAGTGTCTTTGCATGTTTTCGCCAGAGACAAAGCCCTGTCAGGATTCCTACTAATATTATTAGCTTATTCCTACTAAGTTTTATGAACTTCCTGGAACTCTAACAGTCGATAAGTTGCCATAGAGCTTTTGACACCGTGTGTTCTCCAAGACTTGACCACCTTAGGTTGGTAGTCCTTATTGTTATTTTCTCAATGAGGAAATTTAGTATGCAGAGGGGAGGTTTTATGTCAGCAACCACCCCCTATTCTTGCAAGCTCATCCCCCTGCTCATTCCCTTCAATACCGCAGTGTCCTGGCACCTAGCACAGTCTCACTCGGTTCTGATCGCATAATGCTTTGAGCCTTGTGCTACAGTTCCTGACTATATCAGAATTGATGTTTGTTGAATCCAAGTTCGGCCTGGCTGTCGATGTAGATAGCAATATCTCTTCCGGATATTGATCCCATCTACATTTGATCAGTCGCCTTGAAAACAGCCAGAACCTTTGATTGAAAGACGCTGCTAGTACCGGGTAGTCTTATAGACACACTTAGTTCTGGATCTTTTGAGAATATCCCATACCCTGTTTCATTTGTTGTTTTCCAGCCATCAGTAAAAATTGCAATTTCGTTTGATTTGATAATTGCAGTTCTTTGCCAACCCTCCTTCCAGATATATAACATTATACGGAATGTCGAAGTCAACTAAGAGGGGATCACTTAGTCTAAGTGCGTGTAGTTTTCCTTGGAAGGCTCAAATAGCGGTATTGGTTATGTACTAGTAAGCCTGATCTGAGCCTGAAATGACCTAAACAAGCCTGTTTTTAAACTTTCTAATTTTCTGTTTTCTGCTTACTGCAATTCAGCTGATTTAAAACTTAAATTATTCTTTATGAAATATGTACCCATCTTAATTTTCTTGTTAAAGGTACAAGATTCCTAATAGATTGTCTTTGATGTAATAAGGCTCAGATCAAAGAGCCTTTTTTTCAGTGCAAATAAAAAAGACACAAGTTCAATTTCTAGTGAAAACCGCAAATTCACATAAACAATTCAAATAAATCTAAAAAAAAGTTCCCAAAAAAGTCACTGTAAAGGCTTAAAAAGCTTCGTTTGGTTCAAAAGAGATACTCTCTCCTATAAGTTATATTATAAAAAATGTATTTCTGAAATTGAATACAATTAACACGTTCAACATCAGTCACAACTTGGCTAAGCCCAAAATCCTTTCAAAAAAGCTTTTTTTATCAAAATTCAAACCAAAAATATTCAAACAAACTATTAGCCATCTCAAATTAGGCAAAACTTTCTTTGAAACCAAAACAAGCAACCGAACCATTAACCACTTCCCCACACCTTATAGAGCGCAGCAAGCTGTATACCATCACTTCTACTACCCGGATAATTGCTACCAATTTGCATATCTTTTTCTGGATAATTACTGTTTTCTTTCTTCCTCTCCACGTTGTGTCATGGCATTATGTAGGTACCTACAAAGTAAAGTAAGTGACCCCAACACGTTTGCATGAGTGCATGATGGGTCTAAGTACGTGAAGCCCACCTCTATCGCCGCATTTAACCATTTCAATCGCGCAACCCTTAGCCAAAAGAAAGCAAAAAAAAAAAAAAAAAAAATCAAAAGAAACACTAAAAAAGAGGAAAATGTAAACACAGTAAAATTGCATTGCAATTGTCCACACCCCGTTCCCTTTTGTGGATCCCCGGCGGATCCACAGTGAGAAATGGAAAACGGCATAATTACCCCATTAAATCAGCGCCCGAAACTTGCATAGTTAGATGGTGGTCATGAAGATGGTAAATAGCAGCCAAGACCGCTCCGCAGCGATTCCTGGCAGATTTCACCGGTTGGTTGGTTGCTTTGCTGGTACCCAGTCGTTGTTTTGCGTGCTGCAGATAATTAGATTAGATTACCATCGGGCAATTAATTTCAGATAATGGGTGGGGGTCGAATCGTCCGAAGGGTAACGCCGGCTTCCGCCATTACACAAAGTTTGCAAATATTTTCGCGAAGCCGCTTATCTTCGGGTTTAGGTTACACATGCTTCCCGGAATAGAACACAGTGTTTCTCCGCCTTCTTCTGGAGGAGTTGGTTGGGGCCTACCTACCGTCATTACTACTACCGCAATTGGAGTTCCTTTCGTGCTACATGATTCGGGCTACCATCGACCGACGACACGGGGGGAAGAAGATTTACAGTGTTTATTTGCTGAGAATTGGTCACGACTTTATGATTTCAACGAAGATTGTTATGGGAAATGTCTGCTGCAAGTGACAACCCGTACGTTTCTACCAGTGTCCGCAAATCCTCTCTCTTTTTTTTTTTGCAATAAGCTCTATTTCCAGATTAGGCTCACGAATAATCCGTTTAATTTGCTCCGCTCATTTGAGTTAGTTCGTGAAAGAGAGTGGCTACCTATCAAAAACTCACACCCAAGCAGCTTAATTCCCGCCTAATGAGATTTAACCGCAGCACTCTTCGGATCGCTGCAAAGAAATCGATTTAACAGTCCGATCCGAATATGGCACCAGCAATACAGCGCAGCGCTGTCGACACTGTCAATTGGATGGCGTGTATACTCGCAAATATCTATTGCGAACGCGATTTAATTTAATTTTATTTCGCTCTGTCTAAGCATGTTAACATTCCAGTTGGGTTAGCAAATTTCCAGCTCGTTGAATCCAATTAGGAACCACCCTCAGAAAGCCAAACCGAAACCTAACCAAAGACTCAAATTCGAAGCGGACGAAGCGACGACGGTCTTCGGTGTGGTGTGAGCTTTTAGTTCTGTCATTTTGGTGTTTAGATATTGACTTTCTCTTGAACGGAACCGTTGAAATGCTTATCAACGAGGCATAGTGTCATGTTTAAATCGGATTTGTGGCAGTGATGTGTTTGCTATTGTTTTGTTCTTCTTCTTTTTAATTCACAATCCGTTTGTCGTCGTCGGCCCATAGTATCGCCTTTGATGTTGTGGATGAGGTTGAGGTAGTTCTATTTAGTCTAATTGGGTTGCCAGGTGAGTCTTATGTTGTTGGGTTGGCAAAAGATGTGGACAGTGTCATCTAAGTAGTCAGCGATAAGTTAAATACGAACACATTTGCATTCGACAATGTCTGAACTTAAAGTGTTGCTCACAGGAGAACACGGTCAACACAGAGAATATTGAATAATAATAAGCTTCGGCTTTGGACTAGTGGCGGTGTAGTGTAGCAATTCCCTTGACTTTGGCAACATTGACAGTCTTGTCTGTGGACTGTGTTAATGGGGTAGGCGATCTCTTGTAGTTATTATTGATTTCCTGAAGCAACCTATATAATATGACTATCCACAAGCGAGGTGGTGGATGTAGTGAATGCATTTTGTTCTAGTTTTTATACCTACGAGAATATAACGAGATCAAAATGTAAGTAGGGACTAGGAAGTTTCTTAGTAAAATTTTTAAAAATGGAATTGAGATGCATAAGGTGTAATTTCTTCTTCTTTCTTCATCCAAAATTAAAGATTCTAAATAAGGAATTAAGAAAGCAATATTAGTTGGAAATCAATCCCCTTGTACAAATTTAAGTCGTAGTAAGATATATGGACAGTAATGGAAGTCCAAGATGTAAGACGATGTCTTAGGTAGAGAATGTTCATCAGTTAGGACCCTGATGTGTGAATTATGAAGAAAAACTCTAACTAATTTAGCCGTCAAATAATCATCGAAAGCAAACTGGAACATTTTCGGAAGTTGGTGAGGACCCAACACAAATTACATTCTGTGTATCTGTGGCATTATCTGATGATAACCTGCCGACTGAGCGACCATACTAGCGAGCATATATAAAGACGAGCATGCATAGGGTGATGATGATCTAAAATTAACTGTGGTTACTGGACATTCAGGATTCCTGATCACTGAAAAGAACTCCCAGCGGAAGTTCTACCAATCACGCAAATAGCAGGCATGGTATAAATTTATCTTTAAAAGATGAATTTCTTCTAGGGACGAACTGACATGAGGAGGCCCTTCAATCAAATAAGCCACCACTTTGTATCGTAATTAACGACATTACTAGCCTTTAAATTCTGAGAAGCCAAGCAAAGAAATTAAATCTGAAGGATGACTCTGCCACTTGAGAAATAGAACACTTGGATATTACAACCATCATCACATTATCTATGTCACTAAAGGTGCAGTTAGTCCAAATGACATAAGTGTGGTCTGCTTTGGGCCTTTTCTAGGAGTTTCAGGTACCATGTTTCATTCTATGTTTAACATATGATTTGTTAAAATTGATTCATGATTTACTCTGATTGTTCTTTGGTGTGATAGATCCAGAGTTGTTCAGGTCGTCTATGAACGTACGGCTTGGATTATATACTCTTTTTAATGCTTTGATTGAAAAGATGTTAGTTCCATCTTGGCTAATATGGTTCTGCTGCTAAATATTGAAGATATTCATCGTATGATACATTTAAATACACCTTCTCAACCTTGTTAACTATACTATAACCATCAGTGCTGTCGTTTTCAATTTCAGAGACGAGTACTTTTAATGATTTTGGGGAGCCTTTTCAATGAAAGAGCAGACACGAAAAAGTATTAAATATTTCGTGTATGGATTAATGACATAACTAAAGCTCTACGAATAAATAAAAATCGTTAATCAACTTACTTTTAGGAAAACTGCAATACCTATTCTCATTCGAAATTTAAACGTCATGAAGAATGTTTGACATTGCCAATGAATTAATTAAGTGCATTTTATAATAGCAATAGAGATGTGTAAATTATCTATGCAACGAATATTCGCTATCAAGTTGTAGTAGAATGCAAATATTTTTTAGAATTATGCATTAATATATGTATCTACTTAACTTATAATTTTTGTTATTTGTAAATCTCGCATTTTAAAAATTTAGGGAGCCATTCCTGCTGCTCTGATTACAATTGGCATGCACTTGCCCGCTTATGGAAATTGGATTTTTGGAATAAAATATATAGACAAAATTTTTGCCAGACATATTTATGATACACACATTCACCTTTCGGCAAGGCACATGAATGTGATTAAATGTAATGCTTTATCTAAGCAGTCAAAATTAAACATAATTATAGTACTAGAGCAACAAATAGTCCATCACTTTATATGGTTTCCGTGTTATTTCATTGATTGGCTGTTAAACCTTCCGATTGGGGAGAATGGTTTATGTAGTTTCAAACTGAGTCAAACACCACTTAGTCAGGCAATTGGCCTTGCAGTAATTGCCCTAGTGTTTTTAAGAAATCCAAACAGTGAGTATTTGTCAAATGTACAAAGGTAAGTTGTTTCGACTTCGACTGTACGAATGATCCTTTGTAAATTAAAGGAATATTTGAACGCATTTCTACACTGTAAGAAATAATGTGAATATTAAAAGTATCTTTGGGGACCAACAAAGTTAGGTCAGGTAAGGAGGGCTGTTTTGCACCACGTGCATATTTGCACCCAGAAGCCATGAAGGCCCTTTGTGAATACACTAGTTGTACATATAGGACATGCAACTAACAAAACCACTTAGATCTGTTTATAAATCGTTTAATGTCCGATAGAGGCACCTCAGCCAAGTCGTCCAAGCTATAGCTATAGACTATATCTCATTTTCATCTCCGCAGCTTCTGCAAAAACTATTTGCGAAGACTTCTAGCCTTTTAGGCATGTTTTCATCAATAGTGTCAATATTGGGTCACAGACATGTGGTTATGGTGATGGTGTTCCGCCATTGCTTCTTAGCTAGGTGTATAATGACACCGTCGATGAAAATCTTGGCGATTTTGAATGGTGGTAACAATTGTAAGTCATCTAGTAGTTGGTTCAGATCAGTCTGGCCAATTCATCTGCTATTTCGTTCCCTTCTACTTCAACGTGTCCGGGAACACAGCAGGGTAGAACTGATTGATGACGTATAGCCCCGAGTGCCAAAAGGTAGTCTGTTACTGCCATTTCCATTTCCAACCTTGTAATTGCAAAATGCATTTACAAGGTTGGAACCGATTACAGATGGTTGTTTCCATTTCTGGTAGTTCCGTCGATCTGCTGCTGTGCTGCTTTCTAAATCGCAAAGATCTCAGCTTGAAAGACTATACAGTGATCAGTCAGCCGATATGACTGTTCAATGTCAAGTGCATCTGAGAAGACACCAGAAGACCATCTGTGTAGATGGGTTTACCTTTGATGAGAGTGCTGAGTGAGTCCCAGTCCTGTCTTCCGGGAATAGTAACCCTGAAGTTTTTCTCGAAGTCTTATTTCGGTTTCTCGTAATCAGTAAGTAACATGATTGTTTAGCTTCTGACTCGCGGATGCGATTGGATTGCACCTCGAACTAAACGATATTTTGTGCTAAATGTCAGAAATATTGGCTAGGAGAATAGAGCCTCTACTTTCCTAGTGTAGCTGATGATACGTTTAGCAAAAGAATTCTTTATAGCATTACTTGCTTATTAATTCTCTAAGAAAAATTGTCCGTTTAATTCCGTATACGGACGGCACTCATATATGATGTGCTCCGCCGTTTCGTCTTCTTCAAGACACTCCGGTAAGTCGACTATTTTTAGTTTATGCGAGTGATATCTTAATCTGTGACGACCGGTTAGGTATCCAATAATTTTTTATATCATGCCTGGAAAGATTAAGTATCTTTTTAGCATCGTTACTGAAGGGCTGTCTAACCTTTCTGTTCTGTCTATGACCTGGATTGATTTCCCAGTAAGAGATGCACGTTTTGTGTTCTCAACTTTTTAATTTCAAATTAATAGATGATTTATTTAATGGACAGACGAGCTCGGGTCTTATAAAAGGGGTCTCCAAGCCAGAGTTGTAAAAGAATGCAATCATTTGGTATTGCATTCTTTGAAATCTCACTCAATGAATTCAAATAAATGATTTAATTTATTGACTTCAAAAAAAAAGACTTCAGGCTGAAAAATGAAATAACCATCCAGTTTGAAGTCAATGAATTCCCATTCTTTTTGGAGCATTTAATAGAATTCAACCATATGAGTGCATTCTTTTAAGATTTCACTCTACTTTTTAACTCAGTTTAAGTCTTTTGCATTCTTTGAAGCCCTTGAAGTCTTTAAAGTCTTTGAAGTCTTTTGAAGTCCTTGAAGCAGTTAAAGTCTTTTGAAGTTTTTAAAGCATTTGAAGCTTTTTTTGAAGCAAATGAATTAAATAATTTTCAAGATAATTCAAAAGAATGAAATGTCAAAATGAATGCAATCTTTTACAACTCTGCTCCGAGCCTTTTCTAGTAAATTCGTCAGACTTTTCAATACCTTCGTGTCCTACCAGATTTTGGTTTTGAGTGTCTGGTACTGAGTGCCTGAAGGGTTTAGGAGCAGTGTAGTACTGATTTGGAGTCAATAATTGGCGAGCTAAGAGCTTTTATAGCTGCTTGACTATCCGTGAATATATGGGTGTTAGCGCCTTAAATTCCTGAGCTGTGAATTAAGTTTGCGCATTCCTGAAATACACTGGGACAAACGCATAAGTAAAATAAAAAATGCTACCTTTAGAAAATCTACTAATGGCCTTATATAATATACCTAAAGCAGTTTGTCGGCTAAAAGTACAAATCCTTGTAAAATGCAGACTTATAAGGAACTAAGGTATTCCAGGTCTTCAGTCTTCTCAAATACAAGTACCTACTTACCATGTAATGGTAGCTATTTGTATTTCAAAACTTTGTACTGGCACTTGAAACATGCAAGCACCAGTATTTCTCATGTTCTTTAGCGCAAGTAGCGCATAAATTAAGTTCTAAATACTTGATCAGTTCATTAAAGTACGTTTTTAAGGCTCTTAAACACTTGGAAGCATTGATAAAACTGAAATACAGTACGGATCTGTGCTTGGTGCTTGCGATAAAGTAAGTACTGGCAGGGTTACTGAAGTACAAGTACAAGTCTGTTAAATTGCAAAAATCAATAATTTTCCTTTGAGATGTGCTTATTTTCTTTTGTAGTTGGGTTTTACGAACTTAAGCAATTCATGATAAATACTTTCTAAAATCGGAAGATCCCTTACACCCACTGTTTGAAAACTCTGTTCACGGAACTAAGATCAGCAAACTCAACGAACGAAAATAATAACAAAATTCCACACAAACAATTTGCATGAAATTGTATGGTAATCAGCTTAGCTCAACCAAAAACCACTTATTTCATACTCAATCAAATTCCTCACCTCCAATCTTGGTGGGTACTGTTTTTTGTTTAAAAAACAAACACATTTAACACTACCTAAAGAACGTTCCTCACAGAATCCACAAACGGAAACAGCCACTTTACGCGCATCAATTTACCTGTCGTCGTCTTCTCCTCAGCTTCAGCCTCAAAACTCAACATTCATCCACCAAATATCTATCCATTATTCATTGAATGAAGTCATTGCACATAACTGTGGCAATTCAAGTTGCTACCTCTCTCCAATCTTCAATCGACAATCTACAATCTCCATCAATGAATCGAAACACTTGTGAACCACACCTTAACAATCGCTAAGCTGATGAGAAAGTAATCAACACTTGAACCATTTTGTTAATTTAAGACCTACGCGTGCCCATCACTGGCACATCAACGGATCGCATCGCTCACCGTGTCATTATATCGCCTCCAGAGATCAAGTGGTCATAATCCAAATTGAAGAAAACATCTGCGATTGAATATAATATGTTGGTATGTATGTACCTACACCCGCTCCGCGCCGCTTCATGCCACCGGGCTGTGCTCTACGCTACAACCATCTTCGTAATCTCTTCTGTTCCATTTCATATATGTAGATACATACATTTATTATTGTCGCAACTGAATCTCAAGTGGAAATGCCACCCAAAATGCCATAGATCACCATCATCACACCACTGTCCATAAGGCAGCCAGTGTGTTATTGTTGTGACGCAGGATTACCCATCCAGGAGAAACAGAAAGCCAGAGGATCAACAGAATATCTGATTGCTTGAGAGCAGCTCGAGTGCCACTCGAAAGCCTACACACTTTATGATCGAAGACTACACCCCACGGTACCCAACACACGGTCCAAGTGGGTACTTCTCGCGCGCCACTTTGGCAGCTTGGCCATCTCGTAATCAGTTTATTCGGGGCTTCATCGGGAGAGAATTACTCGCTCGTCGGAACAGCAGCCAGTCAGTCTATCAGCCTGTCAGTCAATCCGGGATGGCGAGCGATTGAAGCTGTTGCTAGTGCCTAGTGGTGGTGGTTTGTGGTGATGATGGAATTAGTGAATTGAATTTCAATCGGCGGAAATGTAATCAATCTGAAGGATGCTCAAAGTGATTGGAGTTCACGTCGTTTACTGCGTGCTCCAAGTAGGATTTAAGAGCTAAGATCACACCTTGGTCGTATTGTGCTCTGTCTGTCTGTCTGTATTGAATGTGGTGGTGGTTTGTTGACTATGCGGAGGTGTGAGTTGGGCTTTCAGGTGGCAGTAGTCGTCTTTGCGTGTTTCTGGTTCTCTCGCGATTGATTCTGGTGGGCTGAGGAGTAAATGGGACTGTGCTCGGTGCTCGTGCTTCGAGTGTTGTGTGCTCATCAGTTGGAATAATATAATTAATTTCGTCGCGTCTTCGGTCCGAACGATGTAAGAGCAGCCCTCAAATTTGCATAAAGTATAAAAATGTTGCATTTGCAAGCAACATGTTGCATTCATTGAGCTGCTTATGTGTTTACACTGCGTCCGAGTCGAGATCTAAATAATAGGTATGCGTATGCGTATGCGTTGCGTTGCAGGGCGTGGAATGCGCGTGTTTGTTTAGTTAGACAGACCAAATATAAATCGCCAAAGTGAAGTGCTGACATTGTTGATGCGCGCCTGTCAATTAAGTGAGCTACGAGATTGATCCCAAAGCGATTGAAATAATGATTTAGGAATCCACTTTGCGTAGCAGATCTAATCAAGGGTAATTAAAATTGATTTTTAGGGAGTGTATGTGGGATGGGAAATAAGTGCACAACGCCAAGCAAATAAAAAGCCATAATACAGCAGATAAAGTCGGTCCTTTTTATAAAGCTGGGCTATAGATTTGCCACTGCGCTGGATAAGCGATCAGAAATTGAACATTTTGGATGAAAATACTACTGACGTTCTTACTGACATTTAAGCGTTTTTGAATTTGTAGTGCCAGTGAGTGTTTTTGTAACTGCCATTGACGTTACCTGAACTTAACAAGCTTTTGTCTTCCTTCAGCTCGCATATAATTTAACAAAGTTAAAAAAGAAGTTCTCCCCGTAGGTAGATCGAGAAAAGTAAAATTTGGCAGCAAGCTTGTTAGGTGTAATTTTCGCGTTAACTCACTTTTGAATTAGTTTGACATAAAGCGACTGACTGTAACAAAAACTCCACTGTTCCACTAGACCTTATTTTCTGTGAGATTTAGTATTGAGTTAAAGTTTGCGTTTTCACGTAATATTTATAAACAGCATCAAAAGCAAACGGACAGGTGAAGTTAGTTGGTCTTGAAATAAATGAGGAGGACTTCGAAGTAGTTAAGGAGTTCATCTACCTCGGTGTGAATATCAACTCCACGTATGAAAACCTGGTGGAGATTCGACGAAGAATTACCCTAGGAAACAGCTGCTACTTCGGTTTGGACAAGCAATTGGGTTCAAAAGTCCTAACTCGACGGAAAAAGTGCATGCTCTATAGACCCTCTATTCTGCCAGTTCTGCTATACAGCGCCGAGAGCAGGAAAGGAGAGCTAATACTGGACTTTTGCAAAAGGCAAATTTTTCGGCGGATATTTGGTCCTGTGTGCGAGGAAAAGATATAACCGCGAACTTTATGATCTGTACCAAGATGTGGATGTAGTCCAAAAAGCCAAAACTCGTCGACTACATTGGCTCGGGCACATCGAGCGAATGGACAGCTCCAGCTTAGCAATTTCCGAATTTCCAAATCCCAGCCCCAAGGTTCGAGACGACAAAGACCGAAGCTCCGTTTCGAAGACCAAGCCATCACGGATGCCAGAGCGCTTGGTCTGGATAACTGGAAGCAGCGTGCCCGGAATCGCAGAGGGTGGAAGGCTGCGTTGTCTCAGGCAGCGACTCTTCACGGGTCGGGAGCCCGTTAAGTACGTAAGTATCAAAAGCTAGGGCGATTTAACGATGTCCGTCCGTTCGTCCGCCCGTATCAACTTTAAAGACCTTCAAATTTAAGCTAGAAAGCTAAAAATTGCAACTAACACCTGTTGAGGAGATAAAGGGTTAGAACCTTAAAATAATATATAAACCTTTATAAGTTTGCCGAATACATTTATTGACCACGCTCATTCTGTGAGCTTTTTTTCTTACCAATCTTGGTTTTTTTAATATTTCCATAGAAAATGGGGAACAAATTTATAACAAAATATTTGGCAAATATTTTTTCTAATATTTTACCCACACAAAGTGTTTTTGGCTACGCCCACTTTTTGTGTGTGTTTTTTCAAAAAAATATCTACAAATTTGATAAAAAATGAAATAAACTGTCTTAAATTATAATCTTAACGCGTTTAGGGCATTTAGGGATGTAGAAAGGGTACCATACTGTTCGCCCCAAGCAGACTGTAGCCTTTTCTTATTTTGATCAACACCTCCTAACTATACTCTGTCCAACATAAATTGGCAGTACAGAGAAGAGGGTGATGTTTGCCTCTCATTCGCACTCTTTTGTTTTCCGTAAGGTGCTATTCTAACAAAAGCTCTTACAGGGTTTCCGTACTAAGAATTTCAAAGCTTTTTTTTAGATTGAAATTTAATTTACAAAAAAAAAAAAAAAAATAAGTATCTTTATGTTATGAAATCAGTTCTTTCCACAAGAACACACTTTCTTGGAATTAACACATGTTGAGGAGATAAATAACGCTAACAATGTGCAAATTTAAAACCGATTTTTTTTAAACCGTATGCAGAGAAGACCTACTAATTTTGGTGATGTTTGCATTACGTCCTACCTCATGTAGTACTTTATCCAGCGTCGGAAGTTGGTTATTTAAAAAAACACAATTTGCCTGCTAGCACACTTATCGAAATAATCTGCTTCACTTTTGAGACCAGTTTGGTTTTTCTTCTTTGGTGTTGCGAGTTGTGGCCTTTGGTACTATTTTCGTTCAGAAGTCTGTAAGCTGTTCGTTTACCCACAGAAAAAATATCAGCTACTTGCGGTGACGTGAAATAACGCCAAACGAAATTAGGTCAAATTCTAAAAAATTTAGCATTATTTCCATTCCAAAATTGAACCGCCTGCGGAAAAATGCCTTAATTCCACGTAGCTGGCCACCCAGGTACTGTTGCCATAGGCAACCGGTAACCCCGACCAGAGCAACGAAGTTGCGTGAGCGGTACCTGCTGCCGGTGACGTGAAATAACGCCAAACGAAATAAAGCCAAATTATAAAAATTTAGCACTATTTCCATGCTTAAATCAAACCACCTGGGGAAAGAGGATTGAAATCCATTAATCCCGCGTAGCGGATCACTCAGGTACTGTTACCATTGGTGCATGTCGAAAAGCACACGCCCTGAGCGGTACCTGCCGCCTGCAGAAAGGGGGGTTTAAAATCCTTAATACCGCGTGGCGGGTCACCAAGGTATTGTTGCCAAAGGCGCCTTATTTAACATTTGGCAATATTTCACGTCACCTCTACTTGCTTCACAGCTACTGTTTTATTTTTCAAATTTTGATGAATTTATATTGTCGCGTCAACAATTTCTTTTTTTTCGGCACTTAAGTCTTTGGATGCTTTTGAAGCCATTTCTATCAAATAATAAATTGCACATAACTATAGTTGGAGTGTTTCCTCGGATTCAATCTTAAAGTATGTGGTGCACACGGTGGAGCTTTGAATTGTCAAAAATTTCGACATCAAATGCTAACATTTCGTAACGCCTGCGCCATAATCGTCATCACCGCATTCTCATCGTTGCTGACATAATTAAGGTGCGTCACCATCTGCACGTATAAACTTATTTAGTAACTAAAACTTGCCGCTTCTTACAACAAGTTTCTGCTCATTTCAGTCTTAATTTGTTCAATGTCCTTAGTCTCCCTTCAAGTCCTGCTTTCCTTATTTTGCTTACTTGTCTGTTTTCGTCTACCTACGGTTCAAATATATATTATTTCAATAAATTTTAAAAATTAATATAAATAAAGCATACGGAACTTTGCTCAATTTTTGTTAACCAGACGAACACTTACTTCGCAAAAGGAAATTACTTTCCGTCGTATAAGCTGTAACCCACCGATTGAGGGTGTCAATCGCACTCTGTTCAAAACCATAAAATGCACTCTGACCGAAACCCCGAAACCCCTGCTGTGGATTCAAGATCCCATAAATCAACACTATCACTTCATTAAAATGTCGAGCAATTAAAATTACAAAAGTCCTGAGCGTAGCCACAACATTCCGCATATAGAAGCAGGACATCTTGACCAACACATAACAAAAATCGAGGATAGAAAAAAAAAAAACTCCTTTAATTAAATGCAAGTCCTTCTTCGGTGTGTATCTCTTATCTGGCCGCCACTCCTCGTCCACAATTTGTCCTGGTATCCCAGACTGTATGCGATGTTACAAAAGTTGTTAACATTATCATCGGGTCATCGTGAAGAGGTTTCCGTATACAGAAGTTCATCGCACATTTGCATATAATATTCCTCCACCGCATTTCGTCGCGGCCAATTAGATTGCACAAGGAAAACACCTGATATGCATATATTTGGATTCCTTAGATCAAAACATTTAATTAGCATCGAACAAGCGCGCAACTGGAGCGAGCGACGATAAAGGGTGAACCCTTTTTGTTTTTTCCTCAATTCTTTCCTTTTTGTATCCTTTTAGTGGAAATTAAAAGTAGTTTTCAGCCGTTTTAATGGCCTTAATGCAGATGATTCAGTCAACCTAAAGGCGGCATTTGTGGCTTAGATAAGGCACTCACCTTCTACTTGAAGACGCCAAATTAATTGAGTTTTAATCGTTGGTAAGTTTCAGCTGTCAAAACTCATAGACGATCTACCTTCTCTTCTTTTATCTTTGCCTTCGACGACTTTCAGTGAAGTTAAAGTCACGTTCACCAAACTCAAACGTAACATCGTTTATTTGTTCCTGATCCATCTTCACATTCCGCATGCTAATGTGTCGCGCATTTCAATTCTTCGTCATCAGTAAACATATTGACTGTCTCATTTGCGCGCTTCAAAGGCGTCAACTCGAAGCTAGTTTATCTCAATGGAAACGCAACTCTTTAGCGAGTCACATCGTGCCGCTTTTCAGCACGTCTTCATCTATGGCGACACCGTGCTGGGCTTTTCATTAGCCCGCCATTGTGTCACAAGGAGAAAATGTCATCTCTTGCATATCTAACGGGCCGTGTTCGGTTGGGTGTGCTATTTCTGGCTTCCTGTCTTTGTGCCTGATCCATCATCATTCAACATACCCGAACCTAACCTGACTTGAGAAATTCATCATGCGGTGCGTGATGTCCGATGAATAGTGACCATAAAACCTAATGGTAAATCAAATTCAAGCAGAAGCAACACCACCCGTAGCACAATACAATACACACAGAAGCTACCGGTTGTGGCTTCGGGCGCAACTTGTAAAAAAAAAAACCAAAACGAAGCCATGATTATCATTATCCTGTCAAATGTGAGCAACAATCATCACAGAGAGATTTCGTGCGTCAGATCATTCACCTGTGGCAGGTAGGTAAGGTAGGTAGGCTAGGAGCAATCATCTCCATCCATCCCCCGTCTAATGGCTATTCAAAGGAGCACAACAATATTTATAGTTGTTGTGTGTCTTGTTTGTTGCAATGCAATAACAACAGTAGCAGTAGCAGGAAAATTGCAAACATCCTTTCGGGATCGAATCAATGGGAATTGAATGGATGCATGTCATGCATCGAGATCATGCCGGGATCATGCGAATAATCTTTGGAAATGACATTATAATGAGTCCGTGATTGTTTGCGAAATGATGCGGTGCGGTGGTGTGGTGTAGGTCGTCCACATTAAATTTGCCACGCACAGTAGCAAATTCCTTTCGGTTAAATTAAATGAATTGTGATCGGAGTTGAGCTCTGAATTTGATGCTTGATACCGTGGGATGTGCGAAGATTTCAACTGCCAGAGACTATTGGCGGCAGTAGTAAGTGGTTTTAACCACCACCGATTCGCTTAGACACGAAGGAGTGATTACTATGTTTCTTTCTTCTTCTTCTTTTATGTTGGTCTTTAAGATTTGCGAAATTGTCATTTAACTGTCAAGTAAAGTTATGAGTAAATTTCATATCTCAGCTGCAGATGTTTCGATCGATGTGAGTGGAGTACAAGAAGGTGACAATTAAAAATATATATAGGACCAACTTCATGCATTTTTAGTTCAATTGAAGACATGTCCGAGTGAATTTCAAAATGAAACCAATGGAAGACGTTTATTTGTTCAGAGACAGCTTTTAGATAGGAATCTCATTGATGGCTCTTAAAATCTACAAAAATTATTTGGACATTTTTTGTTTGTTACAAAAACAGAAAGTTATATCGAATTCAAAAAAAAAATGTTGTTGGTAAAAAGGTAAAGGTGCCTAAAAACATCCGGTCTAGGTGAAAGGAGAAAACCACAACGCATCATATTATTTGTCTTTAGATAACATCATTAGCTTTAATGTAAACACCACTATCAGAGGTAATTAAATAATTGAAGCACCTACTTTTTATACCCTATCCTAAGGGTATATTAATTTTGACACATAGTTTGTAACACCCCTTAATATTCGTCATAGACCCATAAAAGTAGATATATTTATGATCAGGACCAAATCCTAAGACTATTTAGCAATTTCCGTCCGTCCGTCCGTCCGTCCGTATCAACTTTTGAGGCTTTTAAAGTTATGCTAGGAGGCTGAAATTTGGAGCATATACTCCCTAGGGTTCCGAAATGGTAAAGTATTAAAAGTTTTTAAATCCGCCCACTGCCACGCCCACAATTTAGAAAAAACCGTTTTAAGGCTTAAGTTAGAGAGATAAAGTTGTAAAACCTTCACAAGATATGTAGGTACTGCCTACCTTTATAAATTTGTCATATAAAGTTTTTTGCCACGCCTACTTTTTGTGGGCGTTTTTCACTAAAATGCTGTTTTCTTTGAAAATTTTCATAGAAATCGAAAAAAAATGTTTAACAATATATTAAGCCAATATTTTTCTCAATATATCGCCCATACAAAGCTTTTGGCCACGCCCACTTTTTGGGGGCGTTTTTTCAAAAAAATATTTTTTTTTCTATAAATTTCATAGAATGAAATAAAATGCTATCTATCATCTTCCTTATGAATTTTTTCTTTGGGGTACATAGGGATAAGGATAGGGTATCATACTGTTCGCCCCAAGCAGACTGTAGCCTTTCCTTATGTTTTTTTATAATTTGCACGCGCAAAAGGGAATGTTAGCACCCTTATAATGTTGAAAGTAACACAGCACGGGAATTAAGGAAATAAGGAATAAGGAATTAGTGAGAAACCGGTGCACATTGATTTTAAATGTTTGCAAATTGTAATGGTCAGGAAAGACAGAGTGGCAGGAGACATTACGACGATGACTAAGAGGGTCAAGCGAATTCGCAATGTCTCGGTCTCCAATAAGTTTTATCGCACGTTTTTGAACTCTGTCAAGTAACCCCAAATATGTAATTGATGCACCGGACCAGATATAAGCGTTGTACTCAAGTTTTGGGCGAATAAATGCCTTGTAAATTCTAGCCAGATCAAAAGGGGTTAAATATTTCTTGCATCGCTTTAGGAAGCCTAGACATTTCGCAGGGTTCTTGGCGACGTCGAATATGTGGTCATTCCAACGGAGGTTGTCATTAACGCACATACCTAGGATGGAAAGCCTTTCGGTTTCAGCGATGCAAGTGCCATTCATGGATTATGGCAGAGTATTGGGGTTTCGCTTCAATGACAGAAGACAGCATTGTGTTTTGGAGGCATCTTGGAGTAGGACTTGCGTTAGCACCGGCTCTGAAGTTATGTCGCGTGGCCCTAGAAAACACGCATTGCATTGTTCAATTTGGCAGCAGGTTAGCTTAAGTCTTTTAAACATCGAAAGGATTTGGCAACGATATGCGCGATTTCGTCAGCTTTGTTCTTGAACTGATGGTGTGAACGGCAGTTGGCATCACGCAGGGCACAAACTTCAATATATGAGATCAGTCAACTGAAGTATGCGGCAGATGATTTGAACATCATCCGCCGCTCTTAGTATGCCGTAATAGAGGCTCAATGAATATTAAAGAACCGGCGAAACTAGTAGTAGTAGAGACATTGAAAGAAATGAGGACAGATCGATATATATGCTGTCAACAGAATAACTTCTGCCTGCCGCTTAGGACTAAAGCTAAGTTATGGAGCTTTTCCACCTCGGGGTAAATATTAACTCTACGAATGACATATCAGTGGGGATCCGACGTACAATTACCCTGAGAAAATTGCTTAGCAGCGCTTCCAAAATGTGCCCGTTAGGTCCATTTGGCCCTCTGCTTTGTTTTTTGGCCCTTGACCCGCAATCTCGATTTTTTGTATTTATAAATAAATTCTTCCAAAGTTTTCTTAAATTATATTAAATAGAACGTTATATAGACAATTTTTTAAGGATTTTGGTTTGTTGAATTCCGTCCAGTCGACCAAAATGAAGTGATGATAGCAATATTTTAACTGAAGTCCAACAAGGCGGCTGCGCCGGGTCTATCCGGCGCAATATTAAAGGCAGCAGGAGATAACTTGGTAGGGAAACTACAGAAACTTATTTCCATGATTTGGTCGGATAAATGGAACCTCTGCATCGTTTGCCCGGTGCACATGAAAGGTGACCCTCTAAACTGCGAAAACTATAGAGTATATAACATCTTATCTGCCGAAGTGTGCGAGCGCCTACAACCATTTGTCAACAATGTGATTGGACCCTATTAGCGCGGATTTAAGTCCGGTAAGTCCACAATTGATCAAATATTCATACAACGGCAGATTTTTGATAAAAACCAAGAAGTCCAGATTAATACCAGCAATCGTTTCATTGATTTTATAGCCGCATATTAGCTCTGTAGGGGACTTTATTTACTGCTATGACATCTGAAAAGACATGTCTTCAGAAATCAAACGAAGAATAACGTCTGCCGGCGGAGGCACATTGCATTTCGATTTTTCGGTTTGTCGCAAGCCGTAATTAGTGCCGCAATAAATTATTGTTTTTATTTATGAAATTATATTTCAGACAAAAAAACAGGATGAATTTGAACTTTCAACGAAAAGTTGTTTTAGCAAATGGCCCCCAGAATGGCAAGTTTTGGAAAGTCTATGGCAAGCCTTTTCTAGTTTGATCTTCAGACTGCCCTTTCCGCCTCTAACCCTTCTCCGATTTAAGACACTTCCTATATCCTCTTTTGCAGGAGTATAAGTTATGAGCGAGCGAAAACTCAATAAAATTCCATTGCATAAAACTCTATTTTGGGTAGGATGGCAACTCTGACCCAACATCTAGATATAATTAATAATCACGTTCGATGACAAATAAATACATGAAGAAGATGAGAACCGCTTAGCAGCCAGCAACAGCATTATGAAAACAACAACACCGAAACCGATCTTTTACCAGCAGCAGCACGAATTGCGACTCTTGTTGGCGGGTATGCTATGGCTACGGAGAGTTAGTTGTAAAAATCCCAAGCAGCAGAACGGTCGGCTACATTTGATTTTTTGGCTAAGGCTTCCTCATAGAGGAAGGGAAAAAATAGAAGTAACTATTTTTGTATTATCTTTATAATAATAAAAAATAAAATCAAATAAAAAAACGAGGTGTGAGGAATATTATTTTATACGATAAATGCCATCCTGTCCGAGTTATTTAAATGAAGATAAATCACGATCTTTGGCCTTATACCTGGGCATTCTTCAGCTTTTGTGTAGGTACACACCACTATCAGAGACACGGAGACCAGGGAAGTAAGTGTCTTTCAATAATTTTAGCACCTAGTTATTGAAGTTTGTAAACGTACCGTAATACTGCGCAAATGCATTCAGTATATGGTTAGGGTTAAGCATCAACTCTCTACGGCCTTGACACCGCACTTTCAACCCGACCCAACTCCAGCATTCTTCACCACACAGCCACAATTTCTAATCCCTCTCATTACAAGCCAATAATTGTATAATTTACCTGAACAGCCACATGCGCCTGCCATCCCCCATCACAGTCAAATTCACAAAGACTTCAGAGGGGGTTGGTATTGGAAAATTATTAGTCTTTTCCTTAAACTGATGTAATGACCATCAGCTACGTAGCTTGACGCCCTTCCAATTATCCCGAAATAGTAAATGAAACACCACCATACCCACGCTCTAACCCCTACCCCTATCGATTTCGTCCCTCCTGGGCTCTCACTGGTTCAACGGAAAATATTATACCTACCCGCAGCCACGAAAGTGCGCTGTCCAAGAACTTTCTCGTCGTCCATTTTAATGTCATGTCCTGTAGTATGTTTCCTAAAAATATACAATATATATATATATATATATATATAATATATATAGATACCACACTCATACACACAAACTCAGCAGCTAAACGCTGCTGCTATTGCTGTTCAAGTGCGTGCAACTATCTCTACAGCCGTGTAGCAACTTCTAAAAAGGGTTCCTGCCCAACATTCACTAACACGCTATAACAACAACCGGCGATTTATATGCCCACAGCATTAATAGATTATGAGCAGTCCTCCGCGGGTCGGGACAGATAGATGGGAACACTGGCTGGCTGGCCAATGCCCATGCTGAATAATGCATCCCAAAAGGTAAGCAGTTACGTGTTTGACGTAGCATTTGTTAGCACTGCCGAGGGGGGAGGCATTGCACGGGAGTGTCTGTTGGTATATAGTCTGCAATTACATGCGCGGGGTGTACTCCTAATGCATTAAGGATATGTGTGCGGCAGACCTCATTTGCATATTGAAAAGGAGTGGTACCTATAATAGTGAATTGGATACCTAAGCAAGCGTAAGCTAGGCGAGTGCATGCATCCTTTGTGATAAATTCGATGGAAATCGATTCGTTGTTGTATTCCTTTGGTGTATGTGGTGCGTGTGTATATGCTTGCGGTGTTATTAACATCGATGGCATGTCCTTTGTATCTATTTGGTGTGTCCTCAACTTGTGCAACTTTTAATGGGTGGGTGTGCATGGATATGTCGAACAGATGCCGCTTGACAATGGAATGTATGTACATTTTGCTCACAAAAACATACATGAAGGACATTCAGTTTTTGTTTGCTGCATTATTTGCCCTAATTAGATATATTTTAAGCACTTTAACGAGTATAATTGAATAGGTGGAGTAGGTACCGATAAATTGACGTTTAATTGACTTTCGGGGCAATAATTTCAGGTCTTCGATACAAAGAGGATCCTTTAAATAGGACACTTAAATGGAGGAACCAATCAATTATTGTCCTAGTTTCTGACACTTTGCCGGCAGAGGATAGATGTTATAGGCAATAGAACCTATTAACTGGGACTCAATCGACAACGAGCTCAAACTGTTAAGTAATTTTAGGTTGTTTTGTTTTGTTCACCTGCAATTTGGCGAAAGGGCTTGCTTTCGCTTACTTTATTTGCTTTTTATTCACTATTTATTTCACTATATCACGCGTGCGCATGTTCAACCAGTAAGCATAAAGAAAGCTTACTCATACGTCAGTAATGAGCTCGGCTATTATAGATAGTCCGATACCAATTCATCCTCTTGAGTTGTTTGTTTACTCCAGATAATGATCAGAATATTCACCAGGAATCCTTTCTGGAGACCCAAAAGCCAACCATATTTCGATTTAGATCACTCATCGTTGGGACCGTGGAAGTGGAACTATCACAATATCCTTTAAAGTCACATCGGGCAGTAGGAACAAGTAATTCTGCAGTGCGAATCCCTTGTAAAATTCTGTGCTCGATCCTTAGAACTGGAGTTAGTCGACTTTGAAACTTCGAGCTGAAACGATGAAAGATGAAAACAAACTCCTTTGTTTATGCATCAAGAGCGTCTTACTTCAAACTCGCAAAGAAATGTGGAACTTCTGTATTCCCAAGACATAAGCCCCTGATTTTTCTAGACATTTCCATTCATAAGCTCATAAACTTCTAGATAGGGTTAAAAGAATGTTACAACCGGTTCGCATTTCTTCAAAGTCCTATAGCTAAGTGATTTGTGTTACTATGATTTTGAATTGTCTTTCCTTCATAAAAACATCTGGCAAAAGCTTTATTTTGGAGCTTCCTAATTGAAAGAATTTTCTTCACTAATGAAAAAATGTGGGTGCAGTGGCTTAGTGGTTAAGCGCGTTGGTCCACTAAGCGAGGGGTCGCTGGTTCAAATCCCGGCCCGTACCACCTTAAAGGTTTTATTCGCTGCCCCACCTCTTGCGAACGTCTGACAAACATCCAAGAGTAAGAAATGTCTAGCGAAGCTTCTCAAAAATAAATTTCCGTTCGGAATCGGTATTAAACTGTAGGTACCTCAATTCGTGTCAAAAATAATAACTTCGCACACACAATGGTTGAAGAAGCTGGGATTTATGGGCCGTTTACGCCTAATATTTTTTGTAAATTAATTTTTTTTTATTATAAAATGTACCCACCTCTCTAGAATGTACCTTTAGAATTTTATCAATTAACGCATGAACTGGTGTTGGTGTACTTAATCAAGACACTATACTTTTGACAGGTTAAGCAACACTTATTTTAGCTTATCGAATTTTTGTTTCCACTCTTTGTCGAAATGACAAGATTTTTTTTTTAATTTGGATGGAGTTATAGTTTAACAACGCATTCAGTGATATATCTGCACAATGCAGCTCAACCGTTGAGGTTAAAATTTTGACAACTCGAACGGCTCTGCAGAATGTAGCAAGTTGTCAGTCACCAAATGCGCATACATAAATTAAAACAATTTTCCCATGTACCTTAATGACCTCAAGAAATGTGAATTCAATTTCCCACTATGTCACCCTTCACATCACCCATCAACACAACTTTGTTAAGCGATTACCTTCCCGTTTAAAACGCGATCAGCAATAAACTCAGAGCTATAAGTTTCCTCTTGAGGCATCCATAAAATTATGTTTTCTTTACAACAAGGCTATCAGAATCGTCCCGGCCAAAGTCATCCAATAACAATTGATGATGCAGTTTTACTCCTGCTTTACCACTCACCCATCCTCACGTCACAACATCGATAAAGACATTAACTCTTGAATTGATATTGCTGAAAATTGCACTCGTTTGCATGCAAATGAGAAGTCGTCGATCTAGTCTGCCCAACACTAGTCCTCACATGTACAATGTACTTTACGATGCGCGCTCATAAACTAAACGTTTATTAAATTAATCTTTTATTCCAAAGTTGCCAGGGACATGACGACATAGAAAAACCTTTTACTGGATGCATTTATCACAATCTAAGCCCCCATCAGCTGGGCGGATGGAAATCTAGTCGACAAGTCTTAAAATCGATTAAAAAATGCACGTTCAGTGCTCCAGAAAAGGTAATCATCAGGCCCAACCCAAGCAGCAGGCGCAATCACCTGATCAATGATTTTTATGGTCAAATCTGTACTATCACACGTAGATTGAAGATCAGGACGGGAATCGAACAACAACAAACAACAAAAAAACAACCGGGGAGAGAAAACGCAAATGATGTTGACGCAACAGCAGATGAAGACGAAGAAGAAGATGCTGCAAAAGAGGAACGCGTATGTTCGCGCCGATATTAAGCCATAAAAATTCAGATTTTATTGGAAGTTATGCGATCGTAAATTTACGATCGAACATGATTTAGCTGGTCGCGAGAATAACCATCAACGATGCCAAATTTGCATTTTGATGCGCGATGTTGCTTGTGTTGCTTGTGCCAAAATGGCACTGCGAGGACCGTTTATTTGATAAGACACTGTGGGTTGTATTGGCTGAACTGCTGTGCTGATGTGTGTATAGCAATCAACAGAGTTGACATTTTTGGAACCACATTACCGGCTAACTTATGTGATTAACATGGTCGTAAAGTTGACTCCGATTCGGTGATGGGACACCAGAAGTCATATTAATCAGCGAGTTGAGTGATTTGATTTTATGACTTGCGGTAGGCGACTATGGGTAGATACCTATAGCGGATTTAATTTTTGCTTGTCATGTCATTGCGTTGGTTTATGAATCGCTTCATTATGTAAGGCATTGTTAATTATATTCTCGTCAAGGCTAGGTCGGATAGTTTCGACATCGGCCGCGCGATAAAATCGATCACATTTGGTCTTGAAGAGAACAGCTGTGAAAATGATTGGTTAAATAAGTCTCTTAGAGCCTGGCTACATTCACGAAAAAGCGTCATGGTCATTCGCATGAAAGCAATTTTAGCAGATGGGGAAATCTGAAACAAAAATGTTTTCTTTTGCGAAGTTGGATACTTTTGTGCTCCATGGTTCCTGGTTTTTGGTTTTCACGCTTCCAACGCAAATACCAAATGAAGATTTCTGTCAAAAGTGATATGGTTTGGAACCGAAACTTTCATACCCACACCGCGAATTCAACTTGAAATTGGATTTTCGGTCGATTCTTGTTGCAATCTACCATTTTCTTTCTACCTGTCTCAAATTATACTTGGAAATGTTTGATCGGCTGTTAAAGTCAGTGGACTGTGGCGGTGTTGTCAATATCACAAGACAGAATGACAGTTAACTTACGTTAGCTTTATTTTGATTGAATAAGGCATTTAATGCTTCTTGAAAAATATGTAGTAATAATACAAAGCTGCACTTTTCTCTTCATTATCTATCACTTCTAACTTTCTTGTCTTCTAGGGAAACTTACCGTCCATGGTCCAATAAAGCTTCATTGTTAAACATTAACCTAATACATATGTATATACATATGTACGTGAATGCGCTCGAATCGATAATGTCCTTTTGAACAAGTCATTGTGACGTAAATAAATTTTGTAAAGGCTTAAATCGATTCTCACGGCTAAATGAGAGGTATCTATGAATCTACCTGTTATAAAAAATAACTGGACTCCTTTAAGCGTCTTTCCACATAAAGTCACTAGTATCCCAGTCAGCCACAAGTGGTTCCAGAAAAGGAGAAAAATAGAAGGATCCATGATTACTCTCATGATAACGTTTTAGTAGAGCGCATACCAATTCACTTGCTTTACTTTTGAAAGTAAATAAAAGCTTTCGAAAAATTTTTGCAAAACGGAATATAATTCCCAAGAACCGGACAATAAAATTAGTTGTAAGACGATTTTTTCTAAAGGATATCTTTGCCAAAAAAATATGAAAATCGGTCTAAAGGTAAGATGAGACTACATGCGATGTTTGTATAAATATAAATAACATTTCTGACACTTTTCCCTTGCAAAATATGGTTATTTGAAATTATTTAAAGAAATTTTATTGTAATGTTTTTTCCAAATTTTCAACAAATTACAGTTATTTTACTTCACGCAACATTCTTTCATATTTTTTTTTTTAATCTGAACAGGATAAAAGTAGCAAATATCCTTAAAAAATTTATTGATTTAAGGGAATTGTTTTACATAGAATTATGTTAAAAATTTCTCAATACTTGAAGTATAGCACCTTAACACTATCTAAAGTTTATGTCGCGCTTCTCGCAAAAGTCTGATCAGTTTTCAGGAGTTTAAACTTTCATAAAAATAAGCCTGCTTCGTCTTAAACATAAACTCTTAACCAGCCTGCAGCATGTTAAGTAAGTTAGTTAACATGTCCACTCCACTGCAAAGTCGTTGTCTTAAATCGATTTATAAATATATTGAACTCGATTGTGCTATAAGGCATACTTTAAATTTTAGATCGTAAATTCGGAGTAAATAAAAACGTAACTTGGCAGCAATGTGTACCAACATGTTGCACTTGAACCGGCTGTCAAATACTCGACTCTGACATTTCGCTTTTGTTGACAGCACGTGCGTTATTTTTATTGTTTATATGTGAATTTTCTTTCAATTTTTTACTGGTTTCCCATTTAAATTAAAATATCCAACAAATGGCTGAGCAATACAAGTAAGAGCGTTTCTCAGCAGTCACATCAGTTTGTTGAAATCACTTTAATTTAAATTCCACAGACTAATTCATCCGGTAAAATACTACCGCGACTATCTAAACAAGGATATTCGTCCCGATGGCAGGGAATTCGACAAACTTCGTCCAATCGGAATTAATATTGGTTCAATTATCACCGCTGATGGTTCGGCAGTAGTCAAAATTGGTAACACCAGTGTAGTTTGTGGAATTAGAGCGGAATTGGCCAAACCAAGAGCGATAACACCAGAGAATGGATTCATTATACCCAATGTTGAGCTGCCACAAATGTGTTCGCCCAAATATCGCAGTGGAACTGGATCTAATGATGATTCCGATGTTTTTAGCTCGGCTGTTTTTGATATCTTAACAAATTCCAATTGCCTGGATTTGAAGCAACTCTGCGTGCATAAGGAGAAACTCGTCTGGGCTCTACATTGTGATATAATCTGTTTGGATCATGATGGTTGTGTTGTTGACGCTGCACTGATAGCATTGGTTGCCGCATTGAAGAACCTCGAATTGCCCGCAATCGAATATGATGTTAAAATTAATCGAATTCAAGCGGACGTCAGTGTGAAGAGAAAGCTGTCAATAGGACCGGTGCCGGTATCGACAACGCTTATGGTTTTCGATGAGTAAGTTGTGGGCGAAGGGATTTGACATTATTTTGAAAGTGTTGATATGGTGAGCCACTTCTTTCCATCCTATTAAGTCTATTTCCTCGATGCTGTTTGACACAAAATGAAAGTCAAACCATCAGTTCGAAAGTCAGCTTCATCGATTTGAATGTGCTAATTAATGGTTGGATTGGTCATATTGAAGATGTTCTAAAGTGATGTCAAAGTGATTTGACTAGCCGACGTCGTGTTTCCGTCTTGGGTTTACTCTGTCTGCCAAGTATATTTTTTAATTTTATTTTAATGTCGGCTTCATTGGCAAGTAACCTCCTCTAGCTTCATTGTCACTCCCAAGGTCTTTCCAATGGTCTCTATTCCAAATTCAAACTGAGCTCTAGGTCAGCGTTTGCTATTTGCTTTAACAACTTTGGAGTCTGCAGACGTCCAATTGTTGTGGTAACTGGTCGTTAGGGGTTTTCCTAAAGTTTCATTGTAGTCGAGAGATGGAATTGGTAAGTGTTCGATGGAGCAGTACATAGTGTGTGTGTGCTTGCCTGACGAAATCGCTGGTCTAGTGCAGGTCCGATTCCTGATAAGGAAATTTGTTTGCCGAATTTAATGAACAAACACAAATAGACTAAACACCACTCAAATAGCAATCAGGTGATCGGCAAAGCGATATAATTGACGGAAGCTTGCCAGCATTCAGTTTTTGTTTGTAATGGGACGGTACTGACTGTAAGAATAGGAAATATGAGAAGATTGTTTAGGATGATATGGCTCATGCCTTTAAAAATATGTGGGGATCTAGGAAAGAAATACTACATACCTTATATCCTTAGCAAAATCTACGTATCGTTTTGGATGAATTTTTCAGTTCTGGATGCTTGATAGTAGGTTGCACCGATCAGTGTGAGTTCCCAAATGAAGATGTTTCTCTAGATTTTCGACTCGATTTCGTTTAAAACATTGGTCTTGTGTCCGTCAGCAACTTTTTTAAGTACTCACTTTTGGTGTGTATTTTGTTGTTACTATCCGAGAGTGGTAGAACGTTGATGCTCCGGGATGCACCATCATAGGAACCATTCATTGGTTAAAGGGTTGACGTCTTTGTAGACTCGTCCTGTTGTAGAGGGCCATGCCGTTGATTAACTAGTCACGTGTATGTTTGAATACCTACATTACCTGCATCTGTGATTCTTTGTTGCTTTGGTTAAGGTTTGTTGCTTCTTTGAAGACAGTCGAAAGATTGACCGTTAGAGTTGATTTTTGTGTCTTCATTATCATGACCCTAACAGTGGCAATTTGCCTGCTTATCTTTGTGCATACGCATGGTAGAGTCTTCGTTGAAGATGAGATTAATTTTTCTATCTTTTAAAATTGGGCAAGCGGAGTACGCCATCTTCCGTTATTTTGTTTTGGTATTGTTACTGGCAAAGACATGCTAATCCTTTATATTTATATGTTTGTCCGCAATCGTAGAGTGCTTATACGAAAGGAACCTAGCAGGAACCTCTGATTCGTGGCACGGTACGATTGAGACCATTAATTCGGCTCGTAATCGCAGTAACCTTCCTATGAGCGATCCGCGGGTCGCCGACGACGTTCGACATATGCTTGGGTCCAGACTTATTGATGCCATGCCAACTCGAGGGCGTAGGTACTGCCATCGAGTTCTTTGCATTGGCTGTCAAGTCGCGAGGACATGTGGAAAAGTATCTCAACTTTAGGCAGCTAGGCAAAGACACCGCCAATTGGAGAAGTTTATTAAATGAAGCCCATGTCCACTATGCAGCTTAATTTAATAAAGTTCTTAATTAGTACATCGTTGAAACTCGAGAAGTAATTTGTCACTTGCATGTAATAATAATTTCCTTGTCTCCTCAAAATACATCACTGTACCCTTTACAACAGCTGCCTGTATTCTGTCATTGGCCAAATAATTGAATTTATTATTAGCTGGCTAAGTTCGGTATAAATCCTTCATAATGCAATACTCATCTCTATTCTTACAGCAACGTCATCATCACCGACCCCACCGCCGAAGAAGAGGCCCTCTGCACCTCTGTGGTCAACGTCGCCATTTGCAATAGTGAAGTGTGTTTCATCTTCAAACCTGGCGGCACCCCCTTCAACAAGGATCAAATGGATGTCTGCATCAAACAGGCTTTACGACGCGAAAAAGACATCCTAAAACTACTCAACGAAGTGTGTAAAGAGACCAAATAAACCCAAACCAATTATGTTCTTTTAAATTTGTTTATTTTTTTGTTGTGTATTCTAAAAAAAAAAACCAATTGATTTCCTAACTCAAACACAGGACGAAGGAGGAATTCTTATTATTATTGTTTCTCAAGTCTTAAACAGGCGACACGGAATAGTGTTCTGGGAATTTAAATATATGCGATTCATACGCAAATACACGCGACAACAAGCCAGCGTTTGGTATGATGTTCCATGACAAATAAAGAGTCACGTTGTTGTTTCTAAAAGAAAAAGATCAATAAATTTCAGTGATTTGGCGTGGGAGACGAAGAATAAAACTCACTTTAAACCATTGCCATCGTCCCAGAAGTAATACTTCGTGTTCATGTTCTTAAAGTCAAAGACAGCGTTCTCGCCACGACGGATAATCTTGTCCCACAACACAACCTGATTGAGTTCATTGTCCTTCGTTTGGTATTCAGCAGTCAAATACAGGAACAACTGCTTGACATTCCAGTTGAAGAGATCGTTGAGATTCGTTTGCAAGTCGAATGTGAGGAAACCAAGATCGTGTTTCTCTCGCGATGCACCATAGTCTGGGACGTTTTTTCTACGAAAAGAAAAGTAATTGTGTGACAAAGTAAAGTTTGTGCGGATAATTGAACTTACACCAAAACTTTGACTGTATTAATCTTGGTTTCTGTATGATAGTCAAGGAACACTGTTGAAATGAAGCAGCAAAATGTTAAGCAGGCGAGAACGCTGAGCGAGTACGCCACAGTGGCGTTACCACGGGTTAGAACTGTATGCATATTTAGCTAACTTGGATTTATTACTTAATTTTTTTTTATAAAATATATGTTAACGATTTGTGATTCTCACTGTTAGATTGGTTAACAAATTGTTCTTGGGCAAGCCGCCGATAGACACGTCTCCCCTTTTGCTTGTAGCTGACGTTTCAAGAAAAAAAAAGCGAAAATTATTTGACAACAACGCCAGTGGCAAATTTTTTTTCGGTTTTACTGTTGGTGTTACTGGTTTTTTGTGGTATGTTCACACTCAAAACGATGAGGGTGCGATTGCAAAGAAATAGCATTGTCATATTAAAAATGGTTGCAATTACAAGTTAATGTTTCACTGTCTAGAGTGTATTAATACAAAAATAAATTTCAATTATACTTTTTACAATTTATTACTGTCTTAAAATGTTTACAATATTTATACAATTGGTTTTCTTAAACTTAGGATAAATGCAATAATCTGCGAACACTGATGGGGCACGAATGAATGAAAACGTATATTATTTATAAAATCAGTTTTTAAAATTGTGTTTCCAGATTTAAAATTTTTTGTCAGATTTATGGCCTAAAATGTTTCCCATACAAATTGCATGAAACTCAGTTTTCGCAGACGTTTTTATAGCCAACATTTCGATAAATTCTGTAGAGAACAAAAGATAATGTCGTAACAAATTAACCCTTAAATTGGCGTCCTATCGAACTGTATTATTTCTATTTGTTTTTTTAAATGTCTCTAAAAATACGTTTGATATCGTTTGATACGATTAGACTGTCTGTCCAACAGTTACATAATTCGGCACCGAAAACTGCTCAAATAGTTCATGTCTGCTTGTGGATGTTGGGTTTTGATTGTATTTGCTTAAAGTTATTATAAAAACATAAGGAAAGGCTACAGTCCGCTTGGGGCGAACAGTATGATACCCTATCCTTATCCCTATGTACCCCAAAGAAAAAAAGCATTAGGAAGATGATGGATAGCACTTTATTTCATTCTATGAAATTTATAGAAAAAAAAATTTTTTTTTTTCAAAAAACGCCCCCAAAAAGTGGGCGTGGCCAAAAATTTTGTATGGGCGATATATTGAGAAAAATATTGGCATAATATATTGTTAAACATTTTTTTTCGATTTCTATGAAAATTTTCGAAGAAAACAGCATTTTAGTGAAAAACGCCCACAAAAAGTAGGCGTGGCAAACAACTTTATATGACAGACTTATAAAGGGGGGCAGAGCCTACATATCTTGTGAAGGTTCTAACACTCTATCTCTCTAACTTTAGCCCTAAAACGGTTTTTTCTAAATTGTGGGCGTGGCAGTGGGCGGATTCAAGAACTTTTAACACTTTACCATTTCGGAACCCTAGCGAGTATATGTTCCAAATTTTAGCTTCCTAGCATAATTTTAAAGGCCTCAAAAGTTGATACGGACGGACGGACGGACATTGCTAAATAGTCTTAGATTTTGGTCCTGATCATAAATATATATACTTTTAGGGGTCTGCGACGAATATTAAGGGGTGTTACAAACTATGTGTCAAAATTAATATACCCTTAGGATAGGGTATAAACAGAAGGAAAGGCTACAGTCCGCTTGGGGCGAACAGTATGATACTCTATCCTTATCCCTATATGCCCCAAAGAAAAAAGCATTAAGAAGATAATGGATTGCCTTTTATTTCATTCTATTAAATTTAAAATTTTTTTTTAAAAACGCCCTCAAAAAGTGGGCGTGGCCAAAAACTTTGTATGGGCGATATGTTGGAAAAAATATTGGCTAAATATCTTGTTAAACATTGCTATGAAAATTTCTGAAGAAAACAGCATATGACAAACTTATAAAGGAGGGCAGTGCCTACATATCTTGTGAAAGTTGTAACACTCTATCTCACTAACTTTAGCTTTAAAACGATTTCTTCTAAATTGTGGGCGTGGCTGTGGGCGTATTCAAAAATGGGAGTATGTGGTCCAAATGTCAGCATTCTAGCTTAATTGTAAATGCCTAAAAATTGAGTACGGACGAATGGACGAACGGAAATTACTAAATAGTCTTAGGATTTGGTCCTGATCATAAATATATATACATTAATGGGTCTACGACGAATATTGAGGGGTGTTACAAACTATGTGTCAAAATTAATATACCCTTAGGATAGGGTTTTTATATTAGTTCTAAATATTGTCGGAAGAACGGGAAAACCGCAACTCAAACATCTCTGGCAATGAACTAAAATCCCTCGAGCTGTAATTAATTAAATAATAATGCTGAAATTTAATTTTCAGACTGATCTCGAAAAAATTTCCGGCACCTCTACATATCTACGACCAGACGAGCTCAAATAAAAATTTAAACAAAAAAACTTTCATATAGTCTAATATGTATATTGCAAGGTTCAGTTATGTATGGTCTTACACGTGACAACATAGTAAGAAGTCTAATCAAAGCTTAATGCCCCTTCTATTCTCATTTATATAACTGACGTCTTTACTCGAATACAACAGTCAGCCAAACTGTTTTCATTTTTCGTTCGTGTGCAAAATATTTAAATCACTAAATCATTCGAACTTAACTGGGCTTTCGAATATTAGGCTTGTTTTTATGAAAATTATGTCCAGCTAAACAAAATTTTCTCTTTAGAACCGACTTCCTATTAATCTAATATTAACGTCTCTGTCAATTTCTACTAATCAAACGTGGACTAACAAAATATGGTCTGGGACCTAATAAGCGATGCGAGAACAATGCGAGAACCATAACTAAGAGCTAAGGCATTTAATAAAATTCTAATGCGAAAGGGCTTTAAAATGTTGCTTATGCATATTTTTAAGCCTTCACCATCCTCCGCTTTTCCCGTTTTGAATCGAACCTCAAATTTGAATAGCTTCTTAAGCCATTTCTTACACTGTGGACGTTTGTCAGTATACCCAAGATCTAGAAAGGAACAACTTGAGATGATTTTAACATAACACTCCTTGATCAGTAATCCAACGGACCAACCGCCATTAACAGTTGACAAAATCAGAATAAAACCTCCTTATTAACTTTCAGCTTACATCTAGCTTCATATATTACTTAAAAACATTTTAACACTTATGAATGACAAATTTAAATATACTATAATTGCGTACTTTTTCTATACTAAAAAACTATGAAGCTAATTAAAACGCCACGAATTCCTAGTTGAACATCTTGCAGCGCTCGCACATTGGTTGCTCAGCAGTCCCACATTCACTAGAAGATCAAATGCATTACAAAATGAGCTGTTCGCAAAAAACTTTCAAGGAATACTTACAATAACAAAATACATCTGCCGCAGAGAAATTGACCACAGCCAATGCAGGACGAAGCGCAGAACTCGCAAAGTTTCAAGTTGCAGTTGAAACAATCGCCAGTGATGAAAGCTTCTTTTTGGCAACATTCCGACTTTAGTTTTTCCTTTGGGAATCCATCGGGCTAGAAATTTCATACATATTTAGATAAAACTTTCAATATTAAATGAACTAGCTATACCTTATCCTTGCAATGGAATTGCAGATGACCACTGCCTGTCAAAGTAACAAGCTGCGAGAATACATTCGGGGCAAGATTTGTTGAGTTGTTGTTATTTCCCAAGTTCTGCGCGCCCTTGAAGAGCATGCTTATCGTTTTACCTTGAATAGTTTGAAGAGATTTCATTCATTATACTGATCGCGTTTTGAGGATGTAATTTTTTATACTCACTGTGAATTTTTTGCATTTTATCGTTGCAGAGCGAATCAATCTTTCTTTGATTAACAAAAACTTTGCTTTGTAGTTCATATGGATATTCATCAGAACGTAAACGCTTGCGACAAATTGCTTGCATTGCGTAGAAATTGGTGAAATTTAACAAAATATGTAAAATATGAACAAATAGGCACCTTCCCGCGTTACGACATAAACAAACTTATTTTTATTTCGACAACTTCGGCAAAGTAGATTCTATTTTGTTGACATTTCATTTTACACTTCAGTTGTTCAGTCCAGGTTTGTCATCGAGGAGAGAACAGCCGAGAGTAGTTTTTAGTATTAAATGATGCTTTAAAAATGTACACAGTCATAAAATAATGTAATTCAGCAGCCTATAACGCATTCAGTAATTACATATAGAGGTAAACCATCAGTATATAATTGGGGGATACAATAGGCTAAATATAGACAAAGTGGTAACGAAATTACTTGTTTTTGGCCCCGAACATTAACATAACTTTGCAAATGGTACTCATTATTTGTATTCATTTTTATGTATTTAAAATTCTTTAATTAAATGCATTAACATTTCTTTACATGAAAACCTTTAATTCGGATCAAAATAACGGCTGTATTATGTAAACGCGAGCTTGGGGAGAAAGATTTGGTGGTTATTACTCGGTTTCTATTAATGCAGTTCGGACGAATAGATTTTAATTTTACAAGCTTTAAAGCGTCGATCTGGTTAATTATATTTGAATTCAGAGGGCTGTGACAATTTCCGTGCAGGGACGTGATATCTCTGCAGCACAACCCTTAATTAGTTGGACTTGTCGTAAAAGAAGTCTGACGGGGACCGTATAAGCCGGTTCGTAAAAGAAAAATCAATCAAAATAAGAAGAGCATGCACGTGTTGAGATATAAGAGCTTTGAAAACCTCGGGATCACACAAGTTTCACAAAACAACAAAATTTAATTGGTCTCAATGATTTTTTCGAAACTGGAGGCCAATCGAACTTTTTTTGAAATCAAACCTGCGAATCCCACAAGTGCAATAATTAACCATAAAGGAATAGTGACAAACTTATGATCCCTCATTCCTCGTCTTCAAATGGAAAGAAGAAGAAGAAAAGGGCTGACGATAGTGTCTCACAATTAAAAAAAAAACAATCATACTGTTTACTGAATGTAAAATTTCTGTCAAAAGATTAAAAACAAAACCTTGGTAAATACTCATAAATAATTTCACAAAGTAGTAGGTAGTAAATATTTAAATATTGTCTTTAATAAAAAACAAGCACAAACAAGGAACGGCTAACCACCCTGTCTCTTGTTCTTCTTTTGACACCGAAAATACTTCTTTGAAACATGCTGCCACATGTTTTTGCGGAACTTTTGTTGTTAGCAACATTGTTGCGCGGGCTGTATCCTCCTCAGTGTGGTGATTACCATTGAAGGAATTTAACGTGCATTTGGAAAACTTCCTATTTACTTCTGCTCTTGCTTTAGTTCCAGTTCTACTATTTTAAATTAAAATTCGTTTAAATGTTAGTATTTGTGCTTGGTGTGCTCATTGCAGTGTTCATATTTGTTTTATACTTCCAATTGAAAATGGAACTTTTAAGGCCTTAAAATAATTGACAATTTTTCAGTACACATCCACTAGGATTTAAACTACAGTATGAGTAGACTGGTGAGTATTACATTGCTTTGAATTCTTATGATATTCCAGTATTTGCAATATTTAAACATTATGTTTGCTAAGTGAGCAATTAAAAGACCCACGCAGACGATAGACAAATTAAACTCAGTCCAATAAACTAGCACACCTTTCGTTAAAATTAAAAAAAAATAGGGTTGGAGTAATGATAACTTTACATGACTTTACATATCCCCACATCCTGTGTGTCATGTCTTATTGAACAAACATCCACCGTTGCACCTTAGTCAAACTATTTATAGTCATTCAAAGGCCGCACCTAAATCTCGCGTTTTGTAGAAGAATTAAAAGAAAAAGGACATTGTCCACATGTACTTTTACTACTATTTTCTTTGTTTGTCTTATTCGTTCTCATTCAAGAAAAAAGGGCATAGTTATTTGATTTAAATAAAGTTGTGCATTAGGAATTGTGGGTGAGTTGTTTCAAAAGTTGGTGGACGATGCTTTGAAGTTTAAGAGTGTGGGGAATTAAGGAATCGCAAAAAAAAAAAACAACTATTATAAGTGCATCTGTCAACGTCGCTAGTTAGAAAGTATTTAATTGAACTATGGACGTTAGCTTTGAAATAAGCTTATCTTTCTGGATTCTAATGGATGTCTTCTTTGATTTTGATAAAATTTCAGTATTTTGGAGCGGACATTTTACAAGAGGAAATTTTGAAATATGTATGTAGGATAAACTAGAAAGTATAGAGATAAGATTTGTTGGCTCTGGTCTTTTGATGAATTTTGTTTTTGTTCGTCTCGGCTTCGAGAAGTTCGTTCGCAAAGTCAGCTAGTTGTTTTGATAACACATCTTAGTATATTTGTCAGGCAAATCTACTCCCTTAGTCGTTACCAATTTTGAAACTATCTATTCTAATATGGTATTAACTGTTCTGGTTTTAATTATGCAGGAATTAAAGAGGAATACAGTTTGACAGCTGACAATCGTCTTGTTTGACATAAAATGTAGTTTGTCTGTTGTCAAGTTTTGTACATATTTGAGTCGAACTTGCAAAAGAGAATGCACCTAAAAGTGTTTTGTAAATTAATATCTCATTATAGACATAATGCATATAGATTTTGAACAGCTTTGTGCCTAGTATTGATCGTTGAACCACAGCGCACGCAGATTTACATAATATAGTCAACAAAGTCTCTAAAGTATCCCTAGTTCGTGTCCCAGAAAGACTTTCTTAACTCTGTTCTCAACTACTGGTATTTCCATGTCATCCATGGAAAGACTTAGGAAAATCAAGAAAAGATGGTGTTATTAAGAACTTTGACATAGCCATTAGCTTTCCAGTGTTTTACCATTCAGACTGTAACTGGAATCGCCCAGTTGGAGCTTCGGGCATTAAAACCACACCTAGTTGATTTGCTGCTGGTCGGAATAAAGATAAAGTCAAATAATACTTGTTTATAAGTTTTCGCAAACGAAAAGTAAACAAAACTCTTATACTGACAGCTGTCAATTTAATCGATTTAAGTAAGAAGAGGGAAATGTCGTTTTTAATTGGGTCAATCACAAAATCAAGATCCGCAAAATTAAAGTTGGATAAAGAAAAATGTTTTTTGTTGCGATCATTTGACAAAACTATATAATGTACAAAAAAAATGTTAGTATCCCTTGAAAAACACCATAAGATTATTAAATCCGAAATAGTTTAACAATTCGAAAGTTTTATGGGTTTAGCTCCTTGTTTGTGTATAATTCCCCGTTCTTCTTTCATTCAAGATGGTAAGATTGTGAACTTTGCTTTCTTCTCATCTTAATTAAAGCAGTGGTCAACAAAAAAAATAAAGTATCAAAGTTAAACTCAGCTTACATATGCACTTCAATATGTCTATCCTTGAACACTAAGCAAATATCTTTTTGAAGTTGGTATCCACAGTTTCGGTTTATTTATTTTTTAGTTTACGCCAAATTCTGTATACTTTTCTATAAGGTACATATTCCACAAAAATTGAAACATCCATAAAACATAGGGTACTCTTTTTCTTAAAACCAAATTCGATTTTTTTATTTGATTTTCCTTTCGCAAATACAATACTGCGCCCTCTATACACCGATAGCCCGCTACACTTTTTTGTCCCACCAAACTGTCATTTTGACAGTTCTCACGGAGAAATTCCACCCAAATCTCCAGTCGTTTGTCACACTTGTCGTTTCAGCAAGAGTTTTTCTGACGTGCGTACAACGGACGTTGACGGTCATCTGTGTTTTTCACTTATTTCTTTTTTTCTACCCAACATTTTTAACACCAAACCGCAGCTAATAGATAAATAAGTTAACGTTCTCTTTATTTAGTGATAAAATTTAGTATCCGGTGAAATGTGCTAAATATTGATAACACTAAGCTGAGAATACAAAGTGCAATTATAGGCGGAAGAGGTGAACAAGAAGTGTGAGTACGATTTAAAGTAGAGGAAAAGAAAAAAAACGAGCAAAACATTTCCCTATTACTACCAGACGAGACCAGACCATCATCACCATCAGTGTTGTTGGTTGTTGCTTATGTTTCTTCGTGACGTCATTTATCTTTTTTTTTCCATAATTCTAATTCCAACTGGCTTTGTAATGTTGCCTTGGTGGTGACCCCCTTTATGTTAAATTGAGCAGATTTTCATTTGCATTGAATTAATTTATCGGTGGAGGATCCCCTCTTGGATCAGTCCAATTAAGAGAGTGAAACAAAACGAGGAACAGCGAAAGTGAGGGGCGGTTCCAGAATTAACTGGCTCGGCGCACGGCGGCGAACAAAGCCCAAAAGACTACAACGACGACAAAAGATATGATGAACAAAACGCGTAGCGATTAAAGTAAATCGCTGGTGGATAATTTACGTGTGAGTGTGATTCATTGTCGTTCTCGTTCTGGTGAAGTCTGAAGTGTTGTGCTCGTTTTGACTCTCTCTGTGCTTTGTCCGCTGCCGAAATAATGTTATTGATTGATTTTGTTGTGATATTTTTGATACGATATTTGTTTTTGCAGTAACTTGGAGGGAAGGACCCATAAAATCCACACGGGCAATGGCATCGTACGTGAAGACTTTGTACGAGTTTAGCGGAGAGCCAGGAACAACTGAGATTTCGATAAAACCTGGTGATATATTGACAGTGACGCGGACTGATGTTGGCGAAGGCTGGTGGGAGGGCAAAAATGCCACAGGACAGACGGGCCTGTTTCCAGCCGCATACGTGGAGGTAATGTCTGCGGCGGAAGTGGCTCAGCAATTCAATGGTGGAGGTAGTGGTGGTGGCGGTCAAACGCATACTTCCGCTCCTACAGCACAACCACCGCGCTACGATCAAGCTGTGGATGATTACAACGAAGGCGACGACTGGGAGGACGATTGGGATGAGGATAATGAAACGTATTCAGAAATTGGACCTTCTGCGGGACAGAATAGCAACGCTGCCAGCCGCCACCCGACTGGAGGATATGCCTTGTCACATTCGGGAAGTAGTTACGATACCAAGAATCTGCCTGCTGCACCAAATGACGATGTTGTGTCACTGTCATCGATGAGTGTCGGCCCGTCGACAACGGTCAAGAAGTCAGGAATGTTTGCCAAGACCTCCGATTCCTACATTCTGGGTCTGGTCAATAAGGAAAAGCTGGGCGACAGCGACGTTGTGTACGTCATACAGATGGACAGTTTCTATCGGTGGCAACCCAACACCCAGACGTACACTGTTCGTGTGGCCAGTCCCAAGAAGGAGACCAAGTTCAAGGGGATGAAGAGCTTCATTGCGTACCAATTGACGCCAAGTTTTAATAATATTTCGGTGAGTTGTTTGCTTCTCTCGTGCTTGTTGTTTTTGCTGCAGGTAGGCGGCAACAATAAAATCTAATTAGGCAAATGATAGATTGCGTGTGGAGGAAGCTTTCCACTTTTATTAGTTTGAGATAAAGCAGTTAGGTTTTTTTTTGCTTGTTACGTTGGCCGAGTACTCTCTTTGTACACATTCTCCTGATAATGACTGTGCCCATGTGGGGAATATGTGTAGAAACGCATGTGAACTGCTGTTGAACCAATATCGATTAGGTACTACAATCATGCATAGCAAGTGGTACAAGGTGTAGCTACACAAGTATCGATTGGAATTATGAATCCTACAATTTGAGTCGCCCTTGGTGTAGCGGAGTTTTGTTTTGTTTTATTTAAATACAAGGGGATCAGATGTCGTTATGTAAATGCTAAACAAAGACGATAACAATTGCGCAATCACTTTATCAGGTGTGGAGTTTAATGATCGGGTTGATGGTGATGCTTGTGCTTGTGTAAAAAGTAACATGTTAGATTTTATACCTTTCAAATCATTTTAATAAATTGAATACGATTCCACATTTCCAGTAGTTTTTTGAGCGAATATGGTGACAGAATTAGTGTCACTATTACTAGAAACGAATGAGCACTATTGAGTCACTTCGTTAGCAAAACGCATATGCAACACTGCACCGAAGTAAGTAGAAGTCGTGCGAATACCTACGGACCAGCGCTAATTCTATTGGTATTTCACAAATTAAAACAAATGACGTAATTTCCAAAATGAGTCATAGTCTTAACTTGGAATAATACCGATCATATCAAATCGCTCAGCATATTTTTATTTAATCTTTAGCAATCATGCTTTACAAGTGTTTGCGAGGTTGATCATCCTTTTCGGGGAAGAGACGTTCCAAAGTACGATGTGGATATTTTCATGGTTTCACTCAGATGAAAAACACATTGTGCTGGATTCTTTCCAGGTATTGGTCTTTCTTCAAGGTGACGATCTAGATAAGATGGATCATAAAAAAATATTAACTTCATCGCTGAATGATCATAATAATCATCGTCAATTCATCGTAATGTGACTTTATTTTAAATATCCTGCAGATGTCTGAAATATAGTCGTTATCTTTAATTAAGTTGTGTATTGAAAAATTAACAATTATAGAAGGTTCAGAGAAGGGATGATACTTAAAGTTGATGAAGTGATGATTGCTGGGTTTTTGAAGGACAATTTCAACTTAACCCATAAGTTTGTGTTGCATTTTTCACGTGATGGTTCGGTTTTACCGAAATTTGGTTTCAAGAAATTAATCATAAAATACACCGGCATATCGGTATTATTTTTTGGTTTTTAAATTAAAAAATATCTGTTACACGACAGACCGGTTAGCAGGGTATAAATACGACAATAGTCGTCCGGTTGGATTAAGCCGGTAGTTGATTGTCTATACGAGTAGACTTGTTACCATATTAAATAAAGTCAACTGAATTCTAAGCTTGTTGTTGTCATTTGGTTCGAGCTAACACTTTGAATTGAGAAGACGTACAAACGCAAAGTAGCAGTCTGCCCAATTTCAGACGAGAGACTTTCACTCAATTTTTATTCAACACCAAATACTGCTGCTATTGGTTTTGTTTGCTTAGCCTCGCTTTTACGATATACCGGTGATATACAGTCATTTCAACGCACGGAATTGCATGCACAGCTCAGAAATAGCATAAAGATTAAGATGTAATAAAGTGCTGCTAGGCTCACCTAGATGAATAATTACCTATATGTATGTAATACTGTCTACTGTCGCATTTTTAGACAAGTTACCAAGGCATTTAGTGACAAGTCGTTTATGGTATAGACATTTCTTTTGTAATAATAAAATATTAAAAATACGTGTAAAGTTTTGGTGCGAAGCATCTTCAGCTTAAATGTCGTTAATTGGCTCTCATACAAATAAACATTTTCCAATGTAAATTTTCCTACAATGTGAACCGCCCTGTTTCAACAACATGACTCTTCGCCGTGTTGATAGGGTCCTTTTGGAGCTTCAGGAACTAAATTGGTTTGCTCTGAATCTGCTATTACTTTTCTAGAAAATGCCTTAATGCATCGTCAACCAACCGTCAATGTTCAAAGTGTCAACGCATAAAACTTTGACGATCACACAAATGATTCGAGTCTGTTAATGTTGTCCCGAAATGCGTTGACATGCGTTGACAATCTGTGTCAGCGTTGCTGTTCTCTTTCGGTGTCAACGAGTTGACATACAAAAACAACTTAAAAATAAGCAAAACTGGCATTGTTCGCGTTGGTATTACAGACCTATAAATAGCAGAAATAAAATAAATTAAATGAAATGAAATGGGGGAAAACAAATTTCCACAGCAGCTTTTGGAATATTAATTAGCATAATGCGACCTTTGAATTCCAACGACTAATTTTTCAGAAGGGATCTCAAATTTCTTTCACCTGTTGGGCGATGTCAGTTGGTCGTCTTTAGACTGCGTGTCCTAATTCGTAAAGACCTCAGCCGCCAAATTTGTAATTGTTCTAGATTTGATTGTGACAATAGTGACTACGAGGTGGATTTTAGAGATCCCCTTTTAACCGATCTCTTTGAGGCATTATTACCACCAATTATGGTCATTGCCGATGTCCGTGCGGAAGATCGTTTAACTTCGGAAGACTCAATAAACATCATTTCGAATAATGAGCCACAGTGCCTGTGTCAGCTGCCAGATTTTTTGGTGCAATAAGCAAAAAAGGGTAAATAGATAAAGTTGTTGATTTCCGAAATTCACACCAGGAAGCGCATTTAACGTTTAAGAACCTACTTACCACGGGATCTGCAAAAAGGAAGGGAAAATTGGCAAAATAGCTCAAACCCAATCCTTACAATTGAGAAATGAAATTATGCTTTAGAGTTGTATGGTTGAGATGTTTGAGAAGTTATCAAAGAAAGGCTTACCTAGTGTACGATATCTAGCTATAGCTTAAGCCAAACACACATCCATAAAGGGGAATTTGAAACCTGGCTGCGTGCGTACCTATCGGCCAATGTCTTTTACTTATTGCCACCAGATTAGCGATGTTGAGGTTAAGTTTTTCGCTCCCTAGGTGATGCCTGATCGTATGAATTGATCAAAACCTTTTCTCTTCAGACACACGATAATGGCTGCCAGACTAGTTTGATACATGGGTTTGATTGTTTCTCATCATACAAATAGACCAACATTCGGATTAAAGTATTTTCTATTGTAGAGCTCATCGTTGAAACGTTTCCTTCATAATCCGTCAACGCATGCGTCTGTTCATCGTTTCCTCCATAATCCGTCAACGCATCAAGGACCCAATATCTTACTAAGATACTTCCAAACTTTATTTTATAATATTTGTGATGGGCATTCATGTGAACATTTTTTTTTAGTGAAAATTGTCAAAATACACTTGCGAATAAAATCAACCCGCCGGATTTCTTTCCCTCTTTTTTAAATAGTTTTTTCTTTTAAGGTACTTTGATTCTTCTTTTCCTCTTTGACGATGTTATGATGTGAATCATAATAAAATGTCCCTCTTTACTACATTTTTCCTTGTCCTTTATTTCGGTTCGCCGATTTGACAGAAGCATTCGTTTTAGGGTTACTGCATCTAATACAACCATAGCTTTGTTCAATGAGAAAATAGGCAAGGCAGAGCAGCACAAATTTGTGGAAAATGTCAGATCAACGGTAGAACAGAAAAATACAGCCATATGTTAGTTGTCAAAAACAACAACTTCATTTTCGATTGTTGGGTAATTATTTGAATTTACAAGTTCAGTATAAATCGTGAATTAATGAACATTAATCATGTACTTACTGTTACTGTTACAACAACCGATTGCCCTTTATCAAAAGATTGTTCGATTTCTTCTATTTAATTAATCAACAAACAACTTTTCACTTCGATGACAAAACAATTAATTTGCAACCACAAATGATTTTGACTTTTCTCACAAATCTGTTCAAAAGCTCAAAAGCAAGTGCAGAAATTTTGCTCGGAACAGAGTCCGGACAGAGTCATTGAACAATAAGCGAACATGAGCTGGACAGAAATTTTCGTCATTGAACACGAAAACCTGTAATTTACATGCTTTGCACTGAGCTGGACAGCCTCATTGAACAAAGCTCATATAACAAAGCGTCTAACAATTAGTGACACATTCAGAAAATTCTGGGATTCCTATAATGTCATCTTCATATTGAGAGCACGCGTCTAAAGTCCAAACAAACCTAGCAGACTATTTGAATTTTAAACATGACTGCGACTTGAGGTGGTGTCTTTCTCGAAACTAAAATTTTTGATTTTTATTATTCTTGCAATCAGTGTGCATTGACCTGGCGATTTTAGCTCTCAGCTTGAACTCTCTGTTCAGCGTACAATGACCTAAGTATAAAAATACTCCTTGTTTTGCACATAAAAACGAATCCAACACATTATTTGCTATGTTATGCTTTTTCAATTTAGTTTGCTTTGTTTTCGAAAATAAGACGTATGCACTTTATTTTGAGCTTATCGTTTCGTTTACTTACGTTAATCAACAAGCCTTTCCGATTAGAGCCCTTGCAGCTCTATATTCCGACATAAATACATTTTTTTTTTAATAAGAAGAACCGAATATTTTCCAAGATTAGGCACTGGGCTATCACAATTTGTAGTCGCCTTCGAAGTATTTGGTCGTCGATGTTGATCTGACGCAGCGTTAAGTTTTTATTGTTTATTTTGTGTTTGATCTAAAAATAGCAATTAGTTCAGCTGTGACAGGTGTTTATTCGATTAAACAGAAATCGAGCAATGAGTTAGTATAAGTTGTTCTTGTTTGTGTGATTTTTTTTCTGTTCTCTTTGCGAAAATGCTGAAATGAAATGAATCTTTAAAGGCAACATAAAAATAAGTCTTCACTGATAGAGGATCTGGTAGAAAGTATCAACATTTAACACAATACATTCAATGGAGTTCAATCTTGTGCGGGTGACTAATGAATGATTTCGTACTAACACCCAATCTTCAGTCGCTAGCTCATCGACGATCTTTTGCGACGTAGTAGGGCCATTTTTTCTCAATGAGTTAAAGGTCTGCATTGAATCTTTCTAATCCATTTTGAATAGTTTATCTCTGCGTTACGATTTAGCGTAGACTACCAATTTTACCCCCTGCCGTCACCATGAAACCATTCTAATATTTCTTCAAATTGTAGGTCTCGCGTCGTTACAAACACTTTGACTGGCTGCACGAAAGACTAGTTGACAAATTTTGCCTCATTCCCATTCCACCGCTACCCGACAAGCAGATTTCCGGGCGCTATGAAGATCAGTTCGTCGAACATCGACGTGTTCAGTTGCAGGAATTTGTCGATTGGGTTTGTCGTCATCCGGTTCTCTCGAAATGCGAAGTGTGGTATCACTTCCTCACCTGTACCGATGATAAAATTTGGAAATCGGGCAAACGAAGAGCAGAACGCGACACATACGTCGGTGTAACATACTGCTGGGCGATATCTGCCCCCGAGAAACAACTCCTTCATTCCTTTGTCGAAGCCCAAATGGAAAGTTGTGCCAACTTTTCACACTTAATGGATGGAGCTGTGAAAAATCTACTCACTATCGCTGCCGAACAAACGAAACGCAATCAAACACAATCGAAAAAGGATTTCCAACGAATCGGTGACGGTATGTCTGACCTGGCTAAAGCTCTGAATGTCGACGAAAGACGTGCCCCATCAACTGGTCAATCGCTGGCGGAAAGTGTCGGTCGTGTCGGTGGCCTGTTCATTAATATCGGTCAACTATGCGGCGAACAACCTAAATTGGACTGGATTCCACTTTCCGATCGATTGCATATTTATAGGTGAGTTTTGCAAAGCACATCTAACCTAAACTATCTAATGATAATTTTCTATTTTCCAGAGGAGTGCTAAACAGTGTTCCTGACATTCTGTCAACACACAAAGGTGCAGTGCAAAAGCGCAAGGACTGCGAACGTCAGGTAGCTGAACAGAAGATGGGCAATGCCCAACTGGCTGAAGTAAATCGTCGCGTTGATGTTATGTCGTATGCGGTTATGGCCGAGATGACACACTTCCGCGACGAACGCGACAAACATCTAAAAGAGACTTTAAAAGATTTCTGCGAAGAACAGATCAAGTTTTATTCCAATATTGTAGCCAAGCTACAAGAAGCCCATCGCCAATTTGTCTAGAACCTGTGAATTCCAGAGTGTCGCAGCTTTCTGTATTTTTCTGTTGTCATTTTTATATACATTTAAAGAGTTGGATAGGAGCTTTCAAAAATATAATTGTAATGTACGAACTGTGTATGCTTTAAAAGCCCCTACCCCTGTTATTCGCCTTATTTTTCCCATTCTATTCGTCTTTCACATGTCATTCCAATTTATTGCTTTTTTGAGGAAATTGGTACCAAAAAAAAAATGCACGCTTAACCCAAAATGCCTATTTGTTTGTTTAATATTTTTACCAGCATTATTTACCACTCACGTCCTTATCTACTATTTTACTAATGCAAAATATAAAAAAAAAGAAAAAAAAAATTACCCTTTAGCTTGCTCAAATCGAAGTAGAAAATGTTCTATTTCAAACACTAATGCTTGGTAGTAGTTAACAGTACATATTATTGTTTTTTTTTATACCAATATTCGATGTAAGCTATTTCGATGTACAATTTTGCTATGTTACTACATTTCTGTCGAAAATAATACACAATCTGTCGATGGAGTGGAAAAATAAAAAATAAAAAAACAAAACCGAGAACGTGATGTTGTCTAGATTATTAAGTAAGAAATTATTATAAAAAGAAGATATCAAGCAAAACAATAAAGAAATATATATTTATATACTTTACAGTACAATATTTTTGTTTTTTTTTACTGTCATTCTCTAACAAAATTGATATCATAGTTAGTATAGCAGTTAACAAATTAATGTACCTAGAAAGCTCGATAAAAATACGCGATAGTTGTAGATTATCTTCTTTAAGCAAAAGTAAATGCATCTGTTATTCTTTTCTGATGATGATAAGCGAGGTGTTTGACCTGCATAGAGTACTTATTGTTCGGTGGATGTTTGGACGGGAATGAATAAAATATTATCCCAAAGAAAAACCTGTTTCTCTGTGATCTTCAAGTGCAAGAAGTTCAAAAATATTTAGGATTACAGAAGTACAAAATAGTGAAGTAACCATAGTGGATGAATAAAAAGTCAGGAAAACTGCTAACTTCTGTGACCGAAAAATGTAAAGGGTGTTTTTTTTAGAGGTTGGTTTTTCGAATAGAGATAAAACTGACATTTTGTGGTCAAATCTGGTAACTCTAATGTCATTTATGTTCACTTTGGTTTGCCATTTCACATGAACAGGTTGACAAATGAACAACGCTTGCAAATCGTACAAATTTATTTATATTTCAAAATTTTCAAAATTTTGTTCAGTATTAAATTCAGTAATAAATTGCCGCATTTGGAGTGAAGAGAATCCACATGAGACCCTTGAAAAACCATTACATCAGTGAAAAGCCATTACATCCACGAAAACTGACTGTTTGGTGTGCTCTATGGGCTGGTGGAGTCATTGGGCCATACTTCTTCCGAAATGATGCTGGAGAGTCAGTTACCGTTAATGGAGACTGGTATAGAATCATGATAACCGACTATTTTGTTCCCGAATTGGATAGAATGAATGTGGATGAGATGTGGTTCCAACAAGACGGCGCTATATGCCACACAGCGCACGTCACAATCGATTTATTGAAGAAAACATTCGATGAGCGCATAATTTCGCGGAATGGACCTGTCAATTGCCTACAAAGATCGTGTGATTTGACACCATTGGATTATTTTCTTTGGGGATATGTAAAGTCGCTCGCCTACGCCCACAAACCAACTACGTTGCCGACATACAAACCCAAATGCTTGAAAAAGTGGTTGAAAATTGGGCCTCTAGACTTGTCTTTATTCGAACCAGCCTCGGCGGCCACATGCCCGAAATCATATTTAAACATTAATGGCATAAAATTATCCTTCCAATAAAGCCAAATTGATGGACATTAAAACGATTTTCTTGTGTTTTATTTCAATTCGAAGTTCTATACCCTTAAAAAAAACCCTGTATATAATGACGCTGAAACATAGGCAGTGATACGCTGCATGACCTTAGTGATAAGAAACCAAGAAGCCTGCAGATATTTTTTGATATAAAAATGTGAGCGTAATAAACCAATCATCTTAGTATATAACTAATGTTATCAAATGTAAAAGATAATGGGAGAAGTAGACGTTATTCTTTAGTATCAAAAATATTTGATTTGGGGAAATTTTTAAATCTAACTTAAAAAGATTCTTAGTAAAGGAATCCTTGATTGTGCAACCGGTTCTAATCCATGCGGCATTCTAAAGACATTTATTGTCAATGCAATGGAGTTTCTGTAGTTTTTTTTCCGAGGGTAGGAGGAAATTCTTTTATGAGACATTATGAGCACCGGCCGTGTGTGCTCATAATAGTGTTAGATTCTTACTCACTAAAAACACCTCCCTTGATACTACAACTAGTTTATTGCTATCTAGTAGTTCTTATTTCCTGTTTTATACACGTTTGGCAGGTAACCTGCCAGCGAAATGACCTGCTAATATCACCAACTGCTCGCGGTTACATCTTATTGCGCTAGTTCAAATGGTCTTATCCGTTAAAGTCGGCGCACTAAATTTGTCTCGTATAAAATTTCTATCAAATGTTTTTATCTCGTCGTCAACGGTTGTTATACCTAAGTGTCGGTGGATATCACTATTTCTGATATAGCACGTGGCATTTACAATTGTTCTTTGCACTTTATTTTGAAAAGTTTGTAAAATTTGTATGTAACTTGTTTTGGTACAACCCCAAAGTTGTATACCATACGTCAAAACACGTTTTAGAACTTGCTTGTATAAAAGCAGCTTATTTTGCATGCTGAGTTTGGCAAATCGACCAAGCAGCCAATGCATTTGATTATATTTAATAACGAACACCGTTAAGTGAAATAAATGCCCTAGTGACGAACGGACTAATTCGTCTTAACTTTTGAAGCTGATCGCAAATATTTATGCGTCTAGAGGTCTGCGCCGAATATTAAGGGTATTAAAAGAGAACTGAATAAAATTGCGGTATACTTGTGGGCGATTAGAAAAATTAAGATTTGGAAATGAAATTAGAAGACGTTGGTCTAGGATTGGGTTCCAGTGATGGAAAAAGTTTTTCAAGAATAAAAATAGTCTAGCACCAGAAGAAGGACTCTGATAGGCCCCTCCATTTAGCGCGTTCGTTGACTAGCTGCTTCCAGTTGCGAACTTCAAATTTTGTTAAAGTCCCCGTCCACTTGTGCGCTTCATCTCAGATGAGGCCATCCTCTCCTGCCTTGTCCCCCAGGTGAGTCGAAGATTCCGCGGGCTGGAGCGTTATTGTCCCAGCCATCTCAAACACGTAATGCGTGTTTTTTTGACCAGATCATATTCGCATACATCGCGTTTAATTCTTCATTGAAAGATGCAAATGGGATCCAATCCTATATTCTCGTGGCAGCCGTAGCCTTGCCCAAATCCTTCTTTTGATTCGTTTTTTTGCTTGCATAAAAAAAAAAATCCAATGGATTTGAAAAAGCGAATATTTAATTTTTTTTTTTATAATGATTTTTTTTAACACAGTGGAAGTGAAGGATTAGAAAAAAAGGAGATACCGATGCACGTTGGTTTTAAATGTTTGTAAATTCTAATGTGCAGGAAAAACAGAACGTGGTAGAGAATTCCACATTCGTATTGTACGGTTGAGAAAGGAATCTTTATATTTCACAGTACGTCCGAAAACAGGCTTAAAGGTAAACTGATGTGCTTTCCTAGCATGGCGAGTATTGCGGTTGAATTGCTGTAGGGGTGGAATGCAACTGGCAATTTCATTTGAACACTTGTGATGGAAATACCGATAAAACAATGACAAGCAGGAGACATTACGACGATGACTAAGAGAGTCAAGTGATTTCGCGATGTCTCGATTGCCAATAAGTTTTACCGCACGTTTTTAAATCCTGTCAAGTAGCTCCAAATATGTAATTGGATATTAGATATGAGCGTTATACTCAAGTTTGGGGCGAATAAACGCCTTATAAATTTCTTCCAGATCAGAAGGGGTGAAATATTTCTTACATCGCTTAAGGAAGCCTAGACATTTCGCAGCGTTCTTGGCGACATCGAATATGTGGTCATTCCAACGAAGGTTGTCATTAACACACATAACGAGGATAGAAAATCGTTCGGTTTCAGCGATGCAAGTGCCATTCATGGATAATGGCAGAGAATTAGGGGTTCGCTTCAATGACAGCAGACAGCATTGCGTTTTGGAAGCATTAAATTGCATTCTGTTGGTTTTACCCCATTTAAGTATGCTGTCAAGATGGGAATTCAATGAGCGGACGGGGTCTATCTTCAACATCCAATAAGTTAGAGAAGTAGGTACCCTTATTTATTTATTTATAACTTCTAGCGCGATAGTGGCAATATGTTGCTTTGGGGTTTGATTTAATCCTTGTAGAAATGTAAGCTCCAGGTAAAAACCTGAATTTGTAGGTGACATTTATTGCGCCCAAAAAATCACATTAAAAAAAAACTAAAGAAGGAATAGCACACTTTTCTTAGATAAAGGCAATTTTCACAAAAACAGAAACAATACATAAAAACCCAATAAAATATGTATCCCAAACCGGACCTCCCTGTATATGGAGGTTTTATGGTTTTTCGCTGTCCGCTTTTAAGAGAGTCCATGCTTCAATTCCAAAGAGCAGGTTTTGAATTAGTAAAACAAGATAAATAGCGTTTACTAAGTTGTTATGGCAATAGGCTTGTGTCTTCTCAGCAGAAAGAAACAGCTCATAATTTATTTCTGAAGTCTAAAAACCTTTTCTTTTAGTGCCTCAACTGCCAAAACATTTGTGCTCCAGAACACCCCTTGGAACCTAAGGTATGAAGAGAAAAGTATTTTCAAAAAATCCCAATGTTATGCTCAAAACTATGAATATGTTAAATAAAGCATCCCCTAGTAATCACTTACTTTTCATATTTTATTCATTTTATTTCAACAATGAAAGCAAAAACAAATGATTCTCACTATACAATTGAATTTTTCCTTAAATTAATCAGTCAATAAATATGTAAGCAAATGTCTGCAACAAGACAGAATTCTCTAATTTCTAAAATAAATAACAATATGATCGGGCTGATCGACAACAATGACAAATTGCCCATTTATATTCTGTATCATCTGCCATGCTGTTATTTGGTTAATATTTGTCGTGTAAGGATATTCAGCTGTTGTCGAAGCATACAGTTCTCCATGGAATTCAGATTTTCTGTGCTCCATGTAGCCCATTTTGTAGTTTGATGGCCACAATTGTGGCACCGATGGAATAAGACTACACTGCGCTGGAACAACTTCGGCGTAAAAGTTATTTTCAAAAGCCGCATTGTAGAATCGTGGACACATGCCGTGTGACTTGACTGTACCTGGTAGAACTCCCGAGCCCAATTGATACATTCCACACACTCCCATATTCCAATTCTGATGACAATTCCTTGAAAGTGTTCCCTTATCTGTGCTCGTGTGAATGCATTGAACATTTTGCGCAGCTAATGTCGGGTCGAGTTGTTCGAAGAAGTCAAATCCAGGGCCAGCCATATCGCATGCTGTGAGAAGATGAAATCTTTAGTTATATATCAAACAGAGATATATTTTGTTTAGCTTACCATCAATTTCTCGAAGTCTCTGATAGCCGAACATTGTGCCTGCTCGTATTGCTATTCTAGCGCCTAGGCTAAAACCGAAGATGTACCCATTATCTGGGTCATAGCCCCTGTCTTCGAGTTCTTCTAGTTTTTCTTTCAGGATTGTTGCCAAGAAGTTGACATGATTTGCCAACATAAGGTAGTGTGGAATAGATGCTGCTAACTTGTAGTCCATACAGATGATGCATTCGCCGCGATATATCTCTAAATCTGCAAAAAAAATAATGATTTCATGGAATTTCATGGAAATATTATGTGTAATGGTATTGTACTTTTCTTTAGATCAACCAGCCAGTCCTCGAGGCAACTTTCTCTCCATCCATGAATGACTATGGCGAATCTGGTAGCATTATTGCAGTTTCTAGGAAATATTGAAAATGTTATTATGTAGTATAACTATTTACTCTGTTTACACTATTTGAGGTTAAAAATCCCTCAAAAGGGGTTTTGGAAAAGACGTATACGTGTAAGCTTCGTTATCATGGCGGTAAATCATAGACGAACTAATATTTTCATACTTGGTCTTTACTTATCTAAGTACCTACCTGAATAGACTTCAAGAACTTCTAACGACGTATAAACGTCCTCAGTTTATGTATCTCTTAGTTTCTAAGAAGATAACAAGTAGACAGTAGGTAATAGCTTCAGAAATTAAAGTATGACTCAATTAAGAATAGAGTTAACTAGCTCCACAGCCCGGCTTCAACAAAAAAAGATTTAAAAAGTTACCGTTCAGCCGTTCGCTATGTAGATCCTTGCAAAGGAATTTTAGCTTTAACCTTTTTATATTATTTATAAGGAGTTATGAAAAAGCTGAACGCTGAATTACCATTCAGTCGACTTTACCAGCATTCCGGATTCGCCGACGCAGATACTATTTACGTTACTGCATCCTTTCTGATCCGCCTGTAGGGTTCGCAGGTCGACGCCAAAAAATGTTTAGCAAGCCTTATAATTTCGAATAAATCACTGAGGACAATCAAATGCTTGTGTTGTTAAATTTGTGTGATTACGGTTTTTCTTTAGATCCGTCATTCACGATTCTTAACTCAACACGTGCATGCTTCTGTTATTTTTGTTTAATCGCTTACACGATGGTTCATATCTCCACCAACGGCTGCTTCGCTTTTCATTCTGGATCATTATATGCTTTAACTATTCGCACTTGGGAATCACTTCTAATTCAAATAAATATCTGAAATAAAAAGTCTGCCAAAGTCTGACAAACATCCAAGAATAAGAACTCTAGTTAGAAGCTTTTTAAAAAAGATTGCCATTCGATATCAGCATTAAATTGGAGGTCATTTTCACTCGTGTCAAAATATCTATTTTCGCACACACAATGGTTAGAGAAGCTAGGCTTTAGGTCCAGTAATGGACGTTTACGCCTAATATTTGTTTTACACAAATTAAAAACAAACATAAAGTTTTGGGAAGTTTGATCAGCGTTTATGGCCCGACGCTTTTCTTTCAAGCAGGTAAACTTAAACAGCAATAAAAAGTAAAGGACTTAAGACTCTTCCCTGCTGCACATCGACTTTTGACAATTCTGTTGTCTTTAAGGAAGCACTCGCTAACTTCGATTAAATCTGTACATAGATTTCAGGAACATCTCGTTACCTAATGCTCAACGATGAACTAGAAATGACAACAAAATTGAATACAGCTAAATCCTTATTACAACCGTAGCTCAACGCTCAATGTGACTTGGGTTTTACTCTTGTCTGACGAAGGCCATTGCCGGTTGAATTTTAATGAAAAAATACATTGAAACAATGAACGTTTTTGTTGCAAATATGTATGGATTTGGTTTAATGAAGTGGCATCTTTAAACTGCCATTACCTGCTATGAGATGACACATTTGAGCTTATGGGGATCAAAAAATTACATTAAAGTCGGATTCATTCGGTCACCTCTCAAGGGCAAAATTAACTGCGAATTCGTTTTCATTTAGTTATTGTTCGGCGCTTTTGGTATTTAGCAGCAATTCATAAAACCAAATCGTATGAGTTGTAAGAGTTTGAAACAGCGAAGACGTAGATCAGAAATAAGATGCATACATATTACAAAGTAATTGGTTATAGGATGGAAACTGTGCTCACGTTACTTAAAAAATATGAGAAAATCGCAAAGGGGAGCTTCCCTTCTGGATTTTTTTAATTTAATTTTTTATTTTACGCTATTTGGCAGCCGGTTTTATATCTGATGCATCACCCTGTATCGAACATTATTACAACATGTGGATTATCATTAAAATTGGCTGATCTTAAAGTACCAACATTGTTTTTGTCAAAATATTTTTCAAAATTTAAAAACAAGAATGGTGTCCTGATCAGCTATAATACAAGGTAATGAAAGGATATTCTATGTCCCTTTTAATTACAGCATACTTTTCAAAATGTATATTAACCTTTTCCTATTCAGACTACATCTACTACGTTCTTAAAGATTTTTTTGTACCATACATACTGACAAAGAATCCAACGAAAGACATTAATTTTACAGATGCAGTATTATATTACCTTTTTAGCATAAAATTAAGGAAAACATAAACCCTGATTTTATCAAATAATCTTTGGTAAAGCAAAAAAAAGAAGTAGGTCACTGCTCAACCAGGCACTTATGACAATCTTTCCGATGGCAGAGAATCATTAAAGTAGAAAAAAAAAACTCAGTCAAACTAATTACTCAAATTAGAACTCCACACTCAAATTGACATGACTTAAATTTGCCCACTTTAATGTACATTAAAGCGGCTTTTGGAGTGCTCAAAACTAAAACACGCAAAAAAAAATAATTAAAAAAAAATTCCCAAAATTCTTGGCATTTTTATTTATTAAATGAGTCAACAACCACGAAAACATGACACAAATTATTGGTTATTATCAATAAAATGATTAACGACAAAGACAATATAACTTCATTTGAGGCCAGAACTTCGGTGGTAAACTTCGATAGAAACTCTCACTTTTACTATATGTTGCGCGTTGTGCACAGTAAAACAAATTTCAAACGTATCAAAACCGCTCTAGGTGTTCATCTTTCACCATTTCTGCTTTCGGTTTGAGAAAATCTTTTATTTTTTCACTTAAATTTTTTTTTCGCAGAGGTTCTCACTTCACTATTGCCACAATTATTTAAATTTCTTAAAATCAAAACTTCATCCAGACAGCACTTACTCGTTTTCTTGAAAAGTTGTTACACGACGATACCACGAACTAAAGAACAATCCCTCACTTAAAGACGCCATTGCAAGGATGCAAAGTAGACCGATAGGAACTTTTAGACATCGGCATGCTGTCATATTGGCAAAAGGTTGGCGTTGGCTAAAATTTCCACTGGACCGTATCCGAAACCGCCTAAACATATCAAAAGCTGGACTCGAACTAAATCCAAGAGAAATTTTTATCCCAAAGATACATTGTTTTTTTTTTTTGGGTTTTGGTTTTCGACCAGCGAATTGTGTGATGGTAGATGCTAAAAATTCCGACAATGAACGAAAGACAACGACGAAGAAGAATGTGTGTATGCGGATGAGACAATGAATCGATCTGATGATAGTGAAATAAAACATCAAAACACAGTTTTTGGATATTAATTTTGATTCTCTGCATAAATTTAAATTAAAAAAAAAAAACCGGCTAATCCGACTGCCTGCCTGTGCTATAGAGGGGGGATTCTCTTAACTTGTCACCTTATCAATGGAAGAGACACTACATGATGAAGTGAATTCTTGGAAGAAGCTTTTGATATTTGCATGAGGGCCAGTGGTTTTCCAATTTTGCATTATTTCAATTTGCCATTGTTCCCATTGTGAGGCAATGGATATGCTAAAAATGGTTAGACCATTGGTGACAAAGTGCACTCGAATTTTTGGCAACTATGTTTCAAGTCGAGAGATTTTGACTAGGTATCATACAAAAGAAAGTACTTGAGGTTTTTTTTTTTTTTTAAATGGATTTCAAAAGGCCTACATTAGCATGTAAGGTACTTTCACCGCTTTGCTTTGCATACTAATAGGCAATATTGTTGCTAAATTGATTTTATGACATCGTTCATTGAAATATTTAAAAATGGAAGCCAGCGAGAGAAGCAGCTATGCGGAAATAATAGCATTGTGAATGACACGACAATTGTCAAAGTGGTTTAGTGAGCAATAAATCGTATCTACTCTTAAAGAGATCGAATTCGTCCGTCACAAAGTTCTCTCATTCATTAAATTCAAAATCTTTCATCAATTTAATTTATTCTTCATGAAGGCAATGGGATGCTGGGTACGTCTCAAACCCTTCTGCAACGCACTTATCGGTATGATTTCCCGCCTGGCAGATCGTAGAGCAAATTTTCACTTTATTTTCAATTATGGAAAACACCAACGAATTTCAAGTCGAGACACACGACACACATGGCGATGACCAAATTCGGGATCCCGGCAAATCTTGTAAAACAAATGATCCAAATTTGAAGATGTAGTATACGGCCCTCGCACTAACACATATATCAACGCTGGTATGAACAACTCCATATTCGAGGTATAAATCCACGCAATATAACTTTGTATCCGAGAGAGTTCAAACAGCCTGAGTTCTTCTACGAAAACCTATTGTTTGCTTATTTAGGTTTTGAAGCTGCAGAGGTATTTGCTTTTTGAAAAGAATGGGCTTTGCATCAAATTGGCGTCCTAACGGAAGGGACTTTTTAAGTTCTGTTTTGATTTACATATTTGTGTAGAATTTCCTTTAAGTGTGCGAATTCCAACAGCCCACCAAAGAAAATACAGTCGACTATCGATAAACCGTTCAAAAAGTTCATATTAGTGAGAGTTTCATTTAACGAAAATTGTAATTAGCGAGAGCCAATTTTTTCAAAAATTAAACATTTTTGATGTCAATTTTCATTCATCAGCTGTGGTCCAGTGATTCTTTACCTATAAGGTAAGAGTAGCACAGACTCCAGCGAAAGCAACACTGACAGCTGTCAGTGGAAGCTCTTAAAGCTAAGAATGGGTAAATTAAAATTGCCGTAAAACAACCAAATTTATTTATAATTTTTAAAAGAAATCAGTGATTTCTTCAGTTCGGTGAGAGACTAAGAGTATTGGGACAGATTCTTCTTTATCGTCTTCATCCTAATCAACCCATTGGTCTAGAATTTCAGCATCAGACAGAGGACTATGAACATCTACGTCATCACGTTATGTACCTTCCTATCTGAATAGATCTGTTTTGATCTATAAACAAAGACTTGGACTGATTTGTGACAAGTGATTTTATTTACAAATTTCCAAAGCTTAAATACTATTTTTCTTACACCTAGATCGTGGGAATACATTTTTAGAGTTGGGAAAATTGGGAATTTGCTTATCAGCGTCAGACGAAATCCGATACAATGTCTGGGCTTGGGGCAGGTGTCTATTTTATTGTATGAAATGTGCGAAACTTAATGTGCTTAAGGTGAAAATATTGAATCGTGCATTTGGGAATGAGTGTGTTGGGAAAATCTAATAGGAAGGTCAGATTGCGTAGACTTAAGTTTCAACATTCTCCCCGGCGTTGAGATCCTGGAGCTCAAATACTATGTTTTTTGGATTAAGATCTATCTTGTTTTTTCTTCTTTGGGAAAATATGACAAAAATCAGCAACAAAACAGCAAAAAACGATATGTATCCAATGGTGTATTGATGTATGTCATGATGAGTTAATAAGTTTGGTAGGTTTTGTTGAGTTTTTTGATCTGCAATCTTCTTAATTAATAGGGCTAGGTCATCATCTCCGCGAATGATGGATTCATTTACTTCAATCGTCTCCTGAAGATTATCTTGAAGTGATTTTCTAAGTGGTATTCCTAAGAGCTGACTAAGGTTTAGAGCTGGTAAAAATGAGAACGATGAGTTTGCTGTGTAGAAATTGTGAGAATTGATTGTCATTGTTGGTTGCTTTATGGCACAATTTTGGGCCAATTTTAATAGTCCTACTCCAAGTAACTTGGTGCTGCTTATATCGGATCCACACACTATAGAAATAGTTTCTTCTTGTTGAAAGGCGAAGATCCAGTGATTCGGGTTGTGTAATTGGATCCACATCTTTCCTGGACTGGTAGTTTTGATGGTACAGAAAGGTGATAACTGTTTTCTGTGATTGAGCAAATGTATTTCACACTGATTTTCCACTGAATGTGTGTTAAAAATTGGATGGCGTTGCTTGCAGATATATTTCCGCTCATCGATTTGTAGACATCCTTGGTATTCGACTTGTGAAACTGGAAAGTATTGGTCTCTATATGGGGTTATGGCCAGAAACGATGTCGATGGTTGTATGAATACGAAAGAGCCGTTGTGTGGAACAGGTAATGGTAGCAGTTTGAACAGCAGGAAGACTTGGTTGCCTAACAGTGGTAGTTTGACGAGAAACAGTATTGTGGTCGAGGTTACACGGACCTTCACTCTTAAAAGTTCGTATAACTTTGGTAGATTGTGCTCATCGTATCCAGGCAAGGTTAAGTTGGGTGGTATATCTTTCCGGATTTTGTTGAGCTCCTTGTACAGTTGGCTTGGTGATAAAAGGAGTGAACTAATTCTTCCTTGGTGAGTATCAGTAACTGCCTCGAGAATCGCTAGTTGAGTCCGTTGAAATCTGTCTATTAACTTAGACACATAAATTGTAACTGAGCTAAGTACTTCTGCTTCTATTAGTGTTTGGTTGAGGGTATCGACAGCGTGGTGCGTTTGAGTCAATTGTTGTTTCACAATAATGAACTGGGTACTTATTGCAGTTATAGACTTGTTGAGAACGTTTGCTGTTGATTCGATAATAGATGTTTGGTTCTTGCTCAATTCCAGTAGGTGTTTCTCGTTCTGGTTTGCCTTTTCGATGTTATCTTCAATGAAATGTGCATAATCTTGATCCAGAATACCGAACAATTTGTTTGCGATCGTGCCGATAATATCAAATGGAGATCGTTTTGTCCGTATAGCTACACCATTTCTATGTTTCAAGATATCGTTCAAGGCTTCAGATTCCTGTAGTTGTTGTTCTAGTTGCATGATAATTGGGTTACAAATGATAGTTGGGTGTCGTTGCAAAGTTTCACATTTTTGTTTCAATCTATTGACGCCATCTTTGAGTCCCTGATACTCGTACCAATAGTTGGACATGTTGATATAAACGAAGAGATTCCACTCATCAGTGATTAAATTAGCTTCACCAAGGTCTTCGAAGTATATTCCAGGGTTGTCATCGAATGTTTTAACTTCCACTGCACCTTGTGGTGCTGTTTGTGCTAAAGCTGTTCCAATTATTAATAAGCCCATTAAAAGTGTTTTGAGTGGGTTTAATTTTGGCTGTTGATTTGTAAAAGATACTGAACGTTTTCGTTTAAGAGCTGAATTATCAGCTCTAGTGTTTATAGGAAGGAATCTGCCTTTGAGAGGATGATTTACGCCCGAAGTTCTTAATACTACTGTAGGCTTAGTAAGGGACTCCTTTGGCGGTTTTTGCTGTATTTCTGAAGGCAGTGGACAGATCTTAGCTATGGATCTTCGTACTTCTCCATTAGATGTCTTGATATCGACTACCCGTGCCCTTCCGTCGGGACCTGGAAGTGTCCTGATAATTCTTCCCATTAGCCATTTTAGAGGGGGTAGGTTATCTTCCTTTATTAGTACAAGGGTTCCTGGTTGGATATCTTCTTGGAGATGCTTCCACTTATACTTCTGCTGGATATCTTGCAGGTATTCGCTGCTCCATCTACGCCAAAACTCTCGGTGTATTGATGTAACTAGATTCCAGCGTGCTACGTGCGTGATGGAAGATGTCTTGTAATCTGGATCGATGATAGTTGTCAGTGGGGCCCCAATTAAAAAATGTCCTGGAGTGAGAACCTCTAGATCGTTTGGATCTGAAGACATCGGAGTCAATGGTCTTGAATTGAGAACAGCTTCTATTTGCGCAAGACCAGTGGTGAATTCTTCTTGTGTTAAAGCTGCACCAGAGAATACCCGTTTTATGTGGTGTTTAGCCGACTTGACCGCGGCTTCCCATAAACCTCCGAAATGTGGTGATCTTGGAGGAATCGGTGTCCACTCGATACATTTTTCGGCGCAGTGGTTTTTAATAGCTGCTGTTCCTTTATTCGCAAAGATTTTTGAGTAAACTTCGTTTAATTCATTCCGGGCTCCCATGAAGTTTGTTGCATTGTCCGAAAATATTTTAGCTGGACATCCTCGTCGCGCCACGAATCTTTTTAGTGCTCCAATAAATGCTTGTGTTGTGAGATCCGTTACTAATTCCAGATGTACCGCCTTGGTAGAAAAGCATATGAATACAGACACATATGCTTTTGTTGGTTGTTTACCACGGATTTTATAATGTATGTAGACTGGGCCAAGAAAGTCTACTCCTACATTTTGAAATGGTCTTGACGGTTGAACTCTTTCGGGGGGTAAATTGCCCATTAATTGCTCGATACCCTTTGGTTTTGCTCGAAAACAGCGTATACAGTTGTGTACGATGGTTTGAGCCAGTTGTTTCCCTCTCAAAATCCAGTAATATTGTCTTGATGCAGCGAGTAATGCTTGCGGTCCTGCATGTAGGTTATCGTAATGCAATTGTGTCATTAATAATCTGGTGAAAACATGAGAGCTTGGTAGAATAACCTGATGTTTGGCATCATATGGGAGACCGGACGCTTCCAAACGCCCTCCCACTCTAATGATAGTTTTGTCATCTAGGAAGGGTGACAATGAGCTTAGGCGGCTTTTTCCTGATACTTGTCCGCATTTCTTGAGTAACTTCATCTCTTCCGAAAATGCTGTTTCTTGTAAATGTTTAATTATAACAATTTTGGCTGCTTTTAGTTCTTGTACTGAGAGAACTTTGTCCAAAAGCCTGTAAGTTCTTGCTCTTTTGAGGTTACTTATGAACCTTATGACATATGCTGTTATTTTTCGTAGTGTTGAGAAAGAATTTCGATGGTTGATGTGCTCAAGAAAGTGCATTCCTGTGTTCGCTGCTGCTAAGACTGTTTTAATTTGCTTAATTTCGGGCACCTCTTCTTCTTTTATCAGCTGCGGTTGTGCTGGCCAGTCGTCTCGAGTTTGTTGTAAGAATGGGGGTCCATGGAACCACATGCAGGACCTTATTAGTTGCTCTGGAAATAAGCCCCGAGATAGTAGATCCGCTGGATTAAGATCAGTGTTGACGAATTTCCATTGGCCTTTCCTAGTTTCGTCTTGAATGATGGAAACACGATTAGCTACGAATGTTTGCAAGGGCGATTGCGTGTGTATCCATGCTAATACAATTCGTGAGTCCGTCCAGAAAGTGGTTTCCTTGATTTCGATTGGTAAGTTTTCTTTCACAAACTTTATCAATTTTGTCATGAGTTTAGCGGCACATAGTTCCAGACGGGGTATGGTCTGTTGTTTGATTGGGGCTACACGGGATTTTGAGCATACCAATTGTACACTGACTTCTCCTCGATGATTTGTAGACTTCAGATATACTACGGCTCCGTATGCCCGCTGAGAAGCGTCGGAGAAAGCATGAAGCTCCGCACTAGTTGAATCTGCTAACATTATGTGCCGTGGTATCTTTAGGTTGTTGAGTTGGAGCAGGCTCTTTCTAAAGGCAGTCCATTTAGTGTGCATCGACATTGGTAATGCAGCGTCCCAATCTAATTTTGAGATCCATAACTCTTGTATAAATACTTTGGCTAGTATAACTACTGGACCCATAATTCCCATTGGATCGAAAATATGAGCAGTGTCCGCCAATATTGATCGCTTCGTCACCCTTGTTGCTTCTGTCCATTTAGTTTTGATGAGGAATTGATCCGATGACGGCAACCAGGTCATACCAAGAGTTTTAACTGATCCTTCCTTTTGATCGGGTAGCACATTTTCCGCTTCACAGTCTGCCTTGGGTATATCCGCAAGGAGTGCTGGTGTATTTGAACACCATTTTCGCAGATGAAATTGTCCTTCTGCTAGTAAACCTGTAAGCTCCTTCTTCATGCGAAGAGCCTCATTGAGGTCGTTGGTGCCCGTTAAGATATCATCCATGTAGATATCTTGCTGAATAATGGTCGCTGCCAGTGTATGCCTGCTATCTGCTGTTTCGGCCAAATCTTGAAGACATCTTATCGCTAGGTAAGGTGCAGATTTGGTTCCGTAGGTAACGGTGTTTAGCTGATAAACCTTCAGTGGTTGATTCGCAGTATCTCTCCAAATGATATGCTGGAACTGTTTGCTGTAGTCATCCATCAATATTTGGCGATACATCTTGGAGATGTCGGTCGTAAATACATACGTATGGACTCTGAAGCGTAGAAGAATGGAGAGTAGGTCATTCTGCAATGCTGGTCCAGTGTGCAAAATATCGTTGAGTGATATATTCGTTGATGTCTTTGAGGATCCATCGAATACCACCCGTAACTTTGTGGTACTGCTTTCTGGCCTCAGCACGCAATGGTGTGGTAGAAAGAAATTAGGGGTTTTTATTGATTTTCCATCAACTTCCTTCATATGACCTAATTCGATATATTCCGTCATGAACTCAGAATACTGTTGACGAATTAGCGGCAGTTTACTCAATCTCTTCTCCAAGCTGAGAAATCTTCGAGTAGCTATTTCCCTCGATTCCCCAAGACTGCTTGGGTTATGTTTGAACGGCAGCTTCACAATATAACGACCAGAATTTGTTCTTTTTGTTGATGTTGTGAACACTTCCTCACACTGCCGATCCACTTTTGACAATTGCTTTTGTTTAAATGCAGATGTAACTGGAGCTTCCTCCAAGTTCCAAAACCGTTCCACCAGATTATCCAATGATGAAGTGTCGACTCCGATGCCGCAAAATAATGTTGATGGTACTTCAAATGTAGTCCTTCCAATGACTACCCATCCCAGTAAAGTATTCTGCAACGTGGGCCCTCCGTTATTGATTTTTATCTGTCCTATCGACAGAAGCTCGGGATAAAGTTCTGCTCCGATGAGAATATCCACTTCTTGAGGTTGGTTAAACGTTTGATCGGCTAGTTTGATATTCTTTGGTAGTCGCCATTGACTATTATCGACGTATTGGCTGGGTTGCCTGGATGTTATCGTTTTCAGCACATAAACTTGTAAATTTGTACTGTAGCCAGTAACGCGTGACTGAAGGTACAGATTCACTGTCTTACTGACCTGGATAGGGTAATCTCCCATTCCAGAAACTTGCAATGATTCATGTTTAGAAGCTAGCCCAAGTTGATTTGCTAGTTTTTCGGTGATGAAACTCATTTGCGATCCCGAATCCAGCAATGCTCTTGCCTTGGTAGGACTGTTATTCCGTGAAAGAACATTAATTACAGCTGTTCCCAGGAAAACATATTTTGATACCATATCGTCTGAATTAGTTGTTGACAAGCTAGTTCTATTGTCGATTGTTGGTATTTGAGTGTTCATTTGTTTCTCTTTAACCTCTGGTGTTTGGATATGGAGCAGTGTGTGGTGAAATTTCTCGCATTTAGTGCAATGTCCCGAAGTACAATTTGAGGTTTGATGACCGAATCTTAAGCAATTGAAGCATCTGCTCAACACCTTCACTTGCTTGAGTCTTTCCACTGGCGTGAGTTGTAGAAATTTGGGACATTTGAAAATGGGATGATTATGTTCATCGCAAATGGCACATCTAATACCTGTCTCTTTCTTCGCTGCAAGAGTTACTCGCGCCAATCGTTTGGTATCATCGACATTTAATTTGTTGGTTTTAGTACCCAGTGCCTCCAATGATTGGAATCTAGTCTCCAAAAATGAAAGGAACTCATGGAAACTGGGTAGCGCCTTCGGTTTCTTCAGGGATTGTTCCCAAATGGTCAGTGTGTTTCGATCCAACTTCCTCAGAAGTATATTCATTAAAAGTGGATCCCAATTTGATGTCTCGATTTCGAGGTTTTGCAGACTCAATAGGCATTCCAATGTCGTGTCGTGCAATGATTTTATTTGACTCGCTCCTTCGTGCTGAATTACGGGCTGGGCCATAAGCTTATTTATTAAAGCGGTGACTAACAGCCGTGTATTTTCATACCGCTCTGTGATTACTTTCCACGCAGCAATATAGTTGGCGTCAGAGGTTGTGAAGTGCCGAATTAATTTCTCGGCTTCCCCAGTAAGTGTTGTCTTAAGATAGAACAACTTCTGGCAGTTAGCAATTGGTTGATTATGAACTAATTCAGTGAACAAGTCACTATACTGTCGCCACTGTAGGTAGTCCCCATCGAACTTCGGTAGGGTGATTTTAGGTAAATTCAATGTGGCGCTAGGCATGCTTATTGCAGATGTCGATGTAGCTTGGGATGTCATTCGATGAGTTGTTAACTCTTCTAGTCGTGTGGATAACGCAATCATATTGCTGTTTACTTTATCCTCCAACGTTAGATATCCCTCCAATTGGTATTCTTCTGCATGAGTGTCTTCTAATAGTTCTGCGATTTGTTGATGTATTTCCTCTATTTGGCCCCAATATTTATTTATTGTATTTAACTGCAGCTGACAGAACGTAGTAGTCCATGCTTCCATAGACCTTTCGTCAAGCTTGGTAAACACCCGTTGCAATATTTGTGCAATCGACTTCTGCCGTCGAACAATTTTTACCACCTCGGGTATCGGATTGATGCCTGTGTATAGCTCTTCAGTTGATCCAGACAATAGTTGCTTGCCGCTTGTGGGATTCGCATCTTTGTCGTCTGGAATTGAGAGCAAATATTTCTTTATCTCTTCGTAAATCTGCTTTACCTTAGCGAAGGTGTTGCATTGCATATAGGGTGTGTCAGCCTTGACAGAATCTTTTACTCGTTCATGATTCTCGCTGAACTCCAGCCATATGCCTTCGATGAGACTCAATCTCTTGTCCCGGTATGAGCTTGTTTTCCTGCCGGGACCATCTTTTCCAGTGTTTATCTGCAACTTCTGCAGCTCGTCCGATAACGCCTTCTGCCTGGCAATGATGCGGAATACTTCAATCTCATCCATGACTGTAGTTATCCGTTGATATATGTTGTGTTGATACCAGTGTTGTAGCCCTGGTTACGCTTTGATTTATTCTGAGAGTACGATCAGAAAACAACAAAAAAAAAGGAACCAATGTTTATTATGCTTATTGCTTATTTCGGATAGAATGATTTGCCCCTTACCACTGGTGGGGGGAAGCAAGATCACGTCGGGGTCACCAAAAATGAATAGATCTGTTTTGATCTATAAACAAAGACTTGGACTGATTTGTGACAAGTGATTTTATTTACAAATTTCCAAAGCTTAAATACTATTTTTCTTACACCTAGATCGTGGGAATACATTTTTAGAGTTGGGAAAATTGGGAATTTGCTTATCAGCGTCAGACGAAATCCGATACAATGTCTGGGCTTGGGGCAGGTGTCTATTTTATTGTATGAAATGTGCGAAACTTAATGTGCTTAAGGTGAAAATATTGAATCGTGCATTTGGGAATGAGTGTGTTGGGAAAATCTAATAGGAAGGTCAGATTGCGTAGACTTAAGTTTCAACACTATCTAATCCTCGAACGTCACAGCTCTTCGGTCAAGAAGAAGGTCCCTTCCGGTTCCTGTTAAATCAGTTTCTTCCAAATTTTCTGAAGCGATTGAAAATTGCTCTTGAAACTTCCTCGCGGTAGAACGTGTTGACAAGAAGAAAACTTGTTCCTATGTCAACAAAAATATACAGGTTCGGATAAGAAACTTATTATTTCAATCACCCGTAACGTCAATAAGTTAGTTCAAATTACGCCTCGTCTACTTCAATTTATAGCGCGTTGTGTGAGATACAGGGAGCACAATCGCTTCAAATTAAAGTGTGTAGATAAAAACATAGTTTTCTTTTTCAATCTACCGAGAGATTTTCAAGAGGCCAAAGAAAAACTTAAATTTAAGTAGAGATTAATTTAAGCAAGTGTTTTATTTATTGAGAGCAATAAGTCTCTTCTGATAGTTTTATTTACTTCCCATTAATTGCTTATGCAAAATTTACCGCATGTAGTGCATATCTTCAGAGTTGCAGATATTTTTTTTTTAACTTAACCTACCTTCAAGATTATCCATGCAATGTCACGCTGCATATACCACTAAATCATAACCATAATCTAAAAGACTTTGGACAACTAGAATTCCTTAAAGTATTAGACACTCCTCGTGAGTCGTGTATGCGCAGTTTCTTATACAACTTACTGTCACAATAAGTCAGTTACAGTGCCTACACTTCACTGTAATTCATTATACCATCGACATGGTTGCATTAGTAACATCTGTTGCGTCACCATGCACAGCAGCCGCATCCCAACTGGAAAACAAACAAACTACAAATCTTCTCGAGATGCAAATGAAGAGCCACTTTAGGAAAATTCTCTTCACACTTAAATATGAAAATTAACATTGCTGGCCGACCTCTTCGGTGGTAGATAGAATCACTGCGTGTGTGTTCAACTTTAACGTTCATAATATCCAACTCATCCGAGTGACGTTTAACTATATATTCATACATACTACTTATATCTTATATGAAAGAAGCGCCTTGAAGTTGTGTGCTAGACGGAATGCGGAAGGATTTCTTTCAGACCTCGATTGGTAGACAGACGTAAGCCAAAGTGTAAGTGGTAACTGTGGCGATGTGCGGCGAATTGTGCCACTAACTGAGAGGAAGGCTAGTAGATACTAGAGACAAATATACAAGTGTTCTTTTGGCCAGGTCGAATGTGTGCAAATTGACCGTGCATTTAGTGTGAAAATGTCTTGTAATCAATTGGTAGATGGTAAAGGTGATAACTTACTTTGAAACAAAAGATTTCATTTAAGCCTGCCGAAGTCGTAAAGTTTAATAGTGTCGTGCGGCGTACTTTAGGTCTTTCCTAAGAGACTTGATTTTGTCTATCTAAAACAAAGGTTTAGTGTGTTCCAGCCAAGGTTAGGTTAGAAAAGATAAAAGTTGCATAATCAATGACTCATTGGACCATTAACCGATTTACCGATCAGTCTAATAAAAGTTTAGAAGTACCTATGCTCGCTCCCCTTCATTTAAGATGAATAAATCTGAAAATCCCCTCGAATTCCAATTAATAAATCCCCAAGATCCAAATTGACCCCCTTTTCGGGTGCGCATAAATCTCTTAGAAAATCCCCCCGATAAGGAGTCTGTACGCAATCCACTAGCCACGACTATCATTTAGAACGTGCAACAGCACCTTCAGCTCACATGCGCCAGATTAAGTGAAAATTAAATTAAGCCATTTTTGGGTTATCTCCGAAGTTGGCTGCATATCCAAATCCCATTATCCTAATTGGAATGCAGTCGATAAAGTATCCCAGTTTCTCCCCCCATATAGATGCGAGTACAGAGATATCCAACATTGCCGCTGCAGACACTCTCCATCTCCATCTCCATCTCCACTCACGATCGAATTTAAATTTGAATTTTATCTCAGCATCCGTCAGAAGCAGACTGCGCGGTTCGGATTAAAATGTCTCTTCAGCTGTGCGGCTCGGTCCGGCTCACTCCCCAGAGATTTGTTTCGATGTGTTTTCATTCATTCGCTCCATCAGGCTTTCTAAGTTGAGTTGTTGTGTGTGACCACCAATTAAGAGCAGCAACGCGCGTTGTACATACATATTAGCAATTGCGTCTGAAGTGGCTTCTTCTGGAGTTTAGATAAACATAACATAGCACTTGAATGAGTAGCTCTTCAAATCGGTGATGTCTGCGTTATTTACAAACATTAAATGTCAGACAAATTTTCCACTACTTGAGATACAACTCACAGTCAATTTAATTTCGCTGCGATTTCCTAATATTTTGATTGCTCTGGACATTGAGGTCCGTTTATTTAATCGCAGTCAGATGAATAGCTGGTTCAATGACCCTTTTTCAAGAAAAAAAAAGTGGGGCTTACCCAATGTGATTGATGATATTGATCGATCATCACCTAGAGTGCGAATGGGTGGAACGGATGTCTATTCTTAGGGATACCTTTCACAATCCGACAATCTCGCGATTCGAATAAATGCGAAGAGACGTATATCGAATTCTATTGATGTAGTTGATGTGGCGCCCCAATTAAAACAAGCCTCTAAAATTTAATACAGAAATACAGTAGTGGAATGGAAACGGAATGAAAGTGATGACTTAAATCGATGTAGGTTCGTTCCTGTTTTAATCAGGAAATTGGTTTTGATTGAAGTGTAAAACTACATAAATTTGCAAATTTGCATGGATATGCAGGTGGTTTGTCATGCAAATCACTCTTTTGCATATAATTTTGCATTTACAGATTTTAGCTCAAAATCAAAGCTCAACTAAAAAGAGAGAAAATTGAATCCTTCTTTTGTGCCAATAGAACGAATACATCTGAAATCCTCACTTTTCCTTCCATCGATTTATCCGTTTCTTTTTTTGGATTTTATAAAAATAAATATATTGAATATATCAAAATGTTGTGCTCTATTGATTAGGTGTAAGCCTTTGGAAGAGTTAATGTCTATCCAATTTCGCAGTCAATTTTCAAAAGCTTGAAATTCTATTTGACTACCGTAATTAGGTGCCGTAATCGTTGTTGGAATCAGCCTATCCTTAAGCAAAAATGATAGCAAAGAGCTGGTGTACACTCACGTCCTCATTGGCTCCCATCAGTGCAAGAAAACCCGAACCCTCCTGAACCTTAACAATGTAATTTTGCAAATTTGTTTTTTAATTGGTTTTTGTTAGGGTGCAGCGAAATGACATGCAAGTTTTTGGTTGCCATATGGCAACGCTAGGAGGATTCGGCTTAAAAAAAAGAGAAGTTTTTAAAAGAAAATACTTTATTTATCAGATCCGATTGCCGATTACATAAAGTACTCGACAAATATTTATCTTATTTATTTCTGCAGAAGAGTTGCAGTTGCAGAAGAAATGCAGCGATGCAGAAATTATTTATATCGCTTAAGCTTGGATTATATTGCGTGCCAACTGTGTATAGGAATGACCAGACTAGCTATCAAATGACAGAAAGGTTGGCTAGTAGAATATGTGACCAAAATGACATAATAGGTCATTTAAGGCACTTTTTTTCAGTTTTTTTTTTAAATAAATTGTACAGCAAGTGGAGGAGTTTAATTTTCTTCTTTGTCTTTGTGGCTTCGTCTGTTTATGCCTGCTTATCACACAATGCCCGGCTATTGCATATGTTAAAGCAGATAGGATTCCTCTTTTAAGCTCTTTTTAGAATTTGTTGGAATCTTCCCTGATCCAGCTTCTTCCATAGTTCAATAGTTTCACCTTAAGTTTGCTAACTCCAGCGCATCGGAAGAATAAGTTAGAGTTGGGTCATCGATGAATATTTGAACCTAAATAGCCTCATCTAGCCAATTCAACAGCTTTCCGGGGAGATCGCTTTGAGGCTGTACCCAGCAGTAAAACGTGATTATCAACTATTTGGTTATCTTGTTGGCTGTTGATTAATGACAATGTCATTTTGCGATGAAGTGTTTACCGCAAACAAGTCCGCTTTGCAAATGGCGGTAATTAAGGCCTGGAAGACGCTGAAACCGTTTGAAATGCCAAGTTCTTCCGAGATGTCACCGAAACCTATTCTTTCATGGGACTTAAACCAATCGATAAATATTGACAGCGATCTGTTGCATAGAGTATCATATTACGTCCATGCCGATCTGCTCGGTATCGAGTGTTTGAAGCCTCGTTAAAGTCAAATTTAAATAACTGTATGATTTTCCGGTTTTTTCTCTGTTGTTGAGAGTCTCTGTTCTAAGCTGGTAGCGATTTGCTTACCTAAGAAGTTTTTAGAGGAAACTGAAGTATGGTACTTGTCCGCAGCTACAACATTTTAACCAGTATTCTCCATTCCAATAAACAGTTCAAGTAAAACAAAATTCCTGAACATAGCGAGATGCTCCTATATAAGAGCTCCTTCTTAGAAGGAAAGTAAATGAAAACATAAGGAAAGGCTACAGTCCGCTTGGGGCGAACAGTATGATACCCTATCCTTATCCCTATGTACCTCAAAGAAAAAAAGCATTAGGAAGATGATGGATAGCATTTTATTTCATTCTATGAAATTTATAGAAAAAATTTTTTTTTTTCAAAAAAACGCCCCCAAAAAGTGGGCGTGGCCAAAAACTTTGTATGGGCGATATATTGAGAAAAATATTGGCATAATATATTGTTAAACATTTTTTTTCGATTTCTATGAAAATTATCGAAGAAAACAGCATTTTAGTGAAAAACGCCCACAAAAAGTAGGCGTGGCAAAAAACCTTATATGACAAATTAATAAAGGTGGGCAGTATCTACATATCTTGTATAGGTTGTACAACTTTATCTCTCTAACTTAAGCCTTAAAACGGTTTTTTCTAAATTGTGGGCGTGGCAGTCGGCGTATTTTGAAAATTTTAACACTTTACCATTTCGGAACCCTAGGGAGTATATGTTCCAAATTTCAGCTTCCTAGCATAAGTTTAAAGGCCTCAAAAGTTGATACGGACGGACGGACGGACATTGCTAAATAGTCTTAGATTTTGGTCCGGATCATAAATATATATACTTTTAGGGGTCTGCGACGAATATTAAGGGGTGTTACAAACTATGTGTCAAAATTAATATACCCTTAGGATATGGTATAAAAAAAAGAAGGTACTTCCGCGAACACATCATGTCCACCAGAGAACCCGGTTGCATCAGAGAGTTCTTATTGTTTGAAAAACCGATAATAAAAATAAGTAAGTCAAGAATTTAGCGCCGAATTACTGCTGTCAAATATCGAATAGGTCCAGACGAATTAAATTGTTGAGTCCCTAAGCCGTTAGAGACACCGCGTTAGGTCTGAGCATGTTCGGCTTCGACACATGCCACAAATTACGCGTGAGCTGTCAAAAATATATCACTTTAATAGTTTTTGAAATATGTAAAAACAATTGTAGGAATGTATGTACACATGTATTTTTAATTGTGAAATTAGGCCAGTATGTGAATGGCCAGAAGTATTTGATTCCTTGTAATACACCTAAAGCCAGTTTTTGCAAAGATAGAAGATTGGGAAAAATTTATGATCAACATTTTTATTTGTTGCATTTCCTTGTTTTTGTATTTGTTGCTGTTGTTTTTAAATATTTTTTTTTTTATTTTTAGATACTCCGTCTCCCATATCTACAAGTGCTATTCCCTTCTTTCTTTTCTGCGGAGCAATGAAACAGCATAGTCTTGCCAAAAATAAATAAAGGCGAAATCGTGTACGTAAATAATTCTAAAAGAAGGTGAACAATTTTTATCTCATTAAAAACAAAACCGTCCAAATATGCACCAGCCTATTGTGTCTATTATCAAACCACAACAAAGCGTATCATTCAAACCTCTATCAACCACCTTCATACACGTTGTGTATCAATTTCTAATGAAATTCACAAAAACCGGCTGCGTAGTAAACACAAGCAGCTGTTTTCATTTGTTTACATTTCCGATTCCATTACATTCGCTCGTCGTGTCGGCAAGGTAGTATTCAAAAAATTACAATTCATTTCTCGCGCCCAATGCGTTGTTGGCCGTTGCTTCCATTCAGTCTTCCGATATATTTCACCGTGTTTTGATGTGTGACTTGTCGGCTATTCACTGTCATACTAGTTTAATAAAAGTATAACATTTTTTATTTGTTAAAAACTTTTACGAGTTTCGATATACATTTTCGTTGTCGCGAGTGTTTAGTGTTTAGTTGTTTTTCATTTCCTTCTTCTTTTTATTTTTTTTTTGCCAAAAATAAAGTGATTGTGCAACAAAGTGCTAATTAAAACAAAATCATCTGATACAGTTTATTGAAAAAAAAAATTCACATCTAACGAATTCCACAAATATTTGTTTAAATAATATTTTTCGCGAATCGTTTCGTTTAATTTTTCCTATCGGCTCCTAGCTATCGTGCATTTCGGTCGTTATCAATACATGAAGTTTCACCCTCCCTATATTCGCCGCGCTATATACATAAGTACATATTAGTTTTTGTTCGCAAATTAATCGTTGTCATTATCAGTTGAAGAGATATAACTACACTCAAAAACAGACTTCGGGAGTGACAGAAAATAAAAATAGTTTCCACCCAACCTTAACCTTTTGTGCGCCGCCCTTCGCGCTCTGCTTTTATTTAAATGCGAATTCTGTAATTGATTGCTTTTCTGATTATAAAATAGATTCGCACTATTGGAACCGGTTCGACGCGGGGAAAAACAAAACGAAAAAAAGGTTCAAGGTTAGTTCAGAATTATTAACACAAACATACCTTGACACTTTGTGTATTAAATCACTAGAAGTGAGTGCGGATTTAGATGTGGAATATGGTAGACAGATAAATGTGGATAGGTACTTGGGGTTAAATGGTTTATGATTTATATTTCCTCTTTTTGTTATGGAAAGCCAATTAAAAAGATAGTGAGTGACTGAGGACTGTTTCATTTGTATGCTAATTTTTTTTTTAGAGATTGTAACGTAAAATCAATCAGCGCACCCTTGGCCGGGTTTTAGATTTATTTGTTTGGGGTTTTCAATTTTGCTGATAAGCCGTAAAGTTGTAGAGTTGAGTGTGGGTCGATATTTGTTGTTTTTTTGTCTTTGTGAAATATGATGGCATGATGGGATAGAGATGCACGTGGAACACGTTACGATAACAAAAAGTAAGCTTTTGGGAATGTTTTGTCATTAAAATACCTACCAATACCGATGGCAGTGGTAATAAATTGGGGAATGCTTAGAAAAGAATCTTTCGTGTGGAATTAGAGAGGTGACTGCTTTTTTTTTATTATGACCATAACAATAAGGTGAGCGAGTGTGTGTGGTTGGAGCTTTTCTTTTGAGACATATTTAATTGACAAAAAAAAAAAAAAACCGGAGAAACTGTCGCTGTCAGCTTCATTAAGTCACGTAGGTGGAGAAGGAGATAACATAGTTTTGGAGTTCTTTATGCAAATCAGTGACACGGAAATGACGAGGTATTATTACGAGACGAAAGTTTGTTATTGTGTTTTGCAATAATGTTGTTGAACTAAGATATGTTTTGTTTATCTCGCTCGATATAAAGATTTCTGTTTTAGAAGTTTTGTTATTTCTTTGGATTAACTTGGCTTTATGGAATTACTTACATGTAATACTCTCGTTTTTGGGTTAGTCAATGGAGTTGGGTAATCGGGATTGACTAGGAAAAAATTGGGTCAATCGTAGACGTTTGTTTGTTTTTCTTTAAATATGTTTGTAGAAAGGTGAAGTTTTATATAAGTCTGAGGTAGTCGGTACTTTAAGTAATTTGATTGTGGTCAGCTAAATTTTGAAGCCTTGCATTGTCTTTTAAAGCTTTATTTAGTCTAATTCGTCTTGATAGAGGCTTTGTATTGTTCAATAGCACACGAAATATTATTTTTGGCTCCAGTGGATTAGATGGTATTAGCGCCATAAAAAAATACCTATCCCGAGCGGTTTCTGCCGCATGCGTAAGTTGATGTAAGACCACTTAATCCCACCAAAACCCACATGCGAAATAAGACCTTTTACTAATTAACAAAGGAAATAAGGTATCGAATCGAGGTTGCTTTCTTAGAGCGATATTTCACATCACCGAATTAGATACGCAAAACAGGTCTTCTTGGATATTTGTAAGCCGTTTACTATATGTAAAGCTTTTGGACAAGAATTAAAAAGGTGCGTTCGAATTTGGCACAGTTCTATTGCTATCGACATTTGCACGAAGATTGATAAAAGGAAACACGAGAAGAAAAACACCCCTGTAAATCTGCAAGAGCAAATGAAATACTGCATTATTACTGCATTACACCGATGGTTCTCAAGAAACTCAGTCAAGCCCTTGGTTCTTATCTGAAGTAGGTACTTGTTTGAATTGTCCATAAGTTCAGAAAATTATGAAATTTGTGAAAAAGTTTCTATTAGCGCTGCCTTATGTCACGCTTTTGATGGTGCATTCCCGCTTTTAGTGCCCTGCCACAAGCAATGTCCCGAATTTGTCCCAAGTTATCACTAAATCAACTTATAACTTATTGAATCAGTTAAAAAAAGGTCAACTTTTCAAGCCTTGTTACATACACCCATTTTCTTCACAAAGACACCAAGCTTAAGCACTTGTCTTACCCAAGGCCCTTTCCATGTATAACTTAGCACTTTGGGGGATATTCCCGATACTAGTACAGCCATGTAATCCACATATGCAACCACTTTATTTCCGTCACCCTCAAGTCCTTAGACCTTTTTGTTGAAAATCATAACCCATAGAAAAAGGCGAGATCGTACCACCAATCTAAATGCCTACGAAGTCTTCTATCCCCAACTCAATGACTGTGAGACATGGTTTTGTGGGATACAGCTTCTATAAATGACGATTAGCCAAAGTATCATCGCACTCTGAAACTTATGCAACAGTAAAGGCAGGACGGCATAAAACTGTTAAGGTAATAATTGATTATATATCTTAGGCTTTTCTTAAACAAACTTTTAGGGTCTTATTCGTCGCACTGAAATTGAAGCTGAATAAGCTCTACGAGATGGACTACTTCTTTGCAGCACTGTGTTTATTAAAAGCTGATACTACATTTACCAGCAAACAGAAAAATGAATTTCAAATAAAAAGCTGAAAAACGTACTTTTTTAATATTTACTTAAGACGCCATAACTTTTTTCTGGGCTTATAAAATCACACAACGATCAGAATTAGTTTTCGTCTAAGCTTTAGGAATATTTATCAACTTTAGTAATTTTTTGTAACCGCAATGCCCTGACCTATAAGTGGTTCCAGATTTAGGAACTTTATGTACAACAAGAAGACTTGCTTCATCACATCATTTAAATGACCACCTCGGATTCGCTGGCTGTGCTTCAAGTCGCGGGATAGCCGCGGCCCATTGATTAACGCTCGCCGTGAGCCGACTTAGTCGCCAAATTTATCCTTCATAACTTTGAGCGTAGCGTTGCTTGGATGGTATGCGGTATATCGATGTTGTCGAGCTCTGGCCACAGAATGTCGGTTAACATCGATCTAAACCTGAGTCCATTGCCAGGAAACTATACTCAAAATGATGAAATAAGGCCCGATGAAGCCGCATGCCATAAACAGCCCCGAACAGTCAGTCTTTGTGGATGCATTGATGCTGTATCAAACACCTGTAGATCGTGTGCACTCTAATAATGGCAATTTTGCTTCTTGACATAGCCGCTGAAATAAAAATGGGCATCGTCCGAGAAGACGATTATTTTGGCCAAAATCCGGATTCCGGCCTTGTCGTCTGGCTTCAATTCTAATTTCAGCACAATCTTATACAGATGTAGGCCAAAAACAATCCGCGTTGACTCTCTGGCGATGCCAAATTCAGCTGATAGGCGCCGTATCGAAATTTCTGGTACTTCCTGGATACTTCCGAAAGCCAAGCCAAGTCAAACAAACAGCGCAAAAGTTCAGGTCCGGATCGAAATCATTCTTTAATTTGTGGATAGTTGACTTTGATATGTTAACGTGTGAGTCCAGCAGCAGATAACAAGTTGTAGAATAGTCGCGATCAGAGTTTACCCAAAATAAAATTGTCTCCACAAAAATACCTTTACCCTCACATGGGCGACAATTCTTGCCCCTTAATCAGTACCTTACTAACCGAGGTTAATATTATTCCCCATGAGTATGGGGAAGTCCCCATTGATGTGATAACTATGTAAAAATTAAGTTTTTATGTATCATTATGGCTCCCAATAAAAATCAATTTGGGTGAAAAGTATCCAAGATATGATAAAAAAAAATGTTCATATTAACCCTGGTTAATAAAGAAAGTGTGAGGGTTAAACAAAAAATAATGTCTTGTTTCCAGAGTTAGTAGCTCAGCAGTTTAATAGAAGTTGTTCTTAAGGTGTTTCTGAACGCAGTATATATGGTTTTTCGAGAAGGTTATGATCACGATGCTCCGTATAGTAACGGGTGATCCAAGTAGAGATACATTTTTCAATACTGAGCGTACTATTCGCAACACCATCACCCATTTTGAGACCCAGCATTCATTATTGGATAATATTCGACCGAATAGATCACGTCCAGCACGCTGTGAAGAAAATATAGCGGCCGTAGCTGAGAGTGTACACGAAGACTATAGAGAGTCGATTCGGCGCCGTTCGCAGCAACTCGGACTGACGTATGGAACGACTTGGCGCATTTTACGTCAAGATCTTAAATTGAAAGCGTACAAAATACAGCTTGTGCAACAACTGAAGCCGCTCGACCTTCCCAAGCGGGCTCTTGAAAAGTTCCAAGAAGATCCGACGTTTTCGAGGCAAATTTTGTTTAGCGATGAGGCCCATTTCTGGCTCAATGGGTATGTAAACAAACAAAATTGCCGCATTTGGGACGAAGAGCAACCTGAATAGATTGAAGAATTGCCACTTCATCCAGAAAAAACAACGGTTTGGTGTGGTTTGTGCGCCGGTGATGATTCCACCGCCCATATTTCTTTAAAAATTATGCCGGTGCGAACGTAACCGTCAATGGCGACCGTTATCGTGCCATAATAACCGACTATTTGATACCTGAAATTGAAGCTCGTGATCTCGGCGACATTTGGTTTCAGGAAGACGGCGCCACTTCCCACACATCGCATCAATCAATGGACTTATTGAGAGAACATTTCGGTGAGCACATAATTTCACGTTTTGGGCCGGTCGATTGGCCACCAAGATCGTGTGATATCACACCGTTAGACTTTTTCCTGTGGGGATATGTAAAGTCAAAAGCTTATGCCGACAAACCCGCTTCGATTCAGGCCTTGGAGGAAAACATCACGCGTGTCATTCGCCAGTTACCAGTCGAAATGCTCGAACGATTGATCGAAAATTGGACTCAACGGATGGACCATCTGCGACGTAGCAACGGCCAACATTTGATAGACATAATCTTCAAAAAATAAATACCAAAGAATGTTCTTTCAAATGATAATAAGCATTCTCCATTAAATTTGAATTTTCTGTGTTTTTTTCTTTAAAAAAGTAGGGAACCTCGAAATGGATCACCCTTTATTAATTTTACATACAAAATGAGTACAATTTCCAATGAAACGTGTTGTGTTGACGTACAAATTCATATACTATACCCGATGGCGTCATAGAAATTCTTAAGAGATTAATAAAAACTGTGATCGTATTACGCCGCGGATTTTATGGGACTGGTTGTCAAATACGTAATCGTCAACGTGTCCCTTTGACGCGACTCAATCTATAGGTCGGAGCCTTCAGGTTTGAATCTGACTAAACATATGAATAAAGTAAACATGCCAGGGTAACAGAACCAGGACCCGCTTAGCGACAGCCATATTTATTGAATTCACATCGCCATCTTTTCAGTAATTATTAGGAAGGATGGAAATCTATGATTAAGAATAAACTTTCAATGAACCTTGGCATTAAAGTTGTCAAAAGCTCATGCAAAAAAATGCAATTTTTCTTTCGCTCTTCTTACATTGAAGAACTCAATTCTGTGCATGACTAACTTAACTACACACTTAAGATAAAGGAATCAAAATGGTCAAATGAGTCTGGATCGCATTGACGCAGTGAAGTGGTTGGAGAAAGATATTAAAGATATTGGGGATTGAACCTGCACTTAACGATTTGCAAGCCAACACACTCCCCTTACACTGTCGCCACCGACAAAGTTATTCCAAATTTTAAGTTGCGCAAGGTATACAGTTTTATGCATCGATTTCTCCAACAAATATTTCAGAAACCCGTTGAAAAACACCTCCTGTGTTTTGTCTTCACCTTTCAGTCAGCTGTCGGAAAATTATTGAAAATTACTAATCGATGCGTTCAAGTTGCAATTTCACTGTACGTTAACACTATCTTTATGTTCGAATAGGGTGCTCACTTGCAGAGGCACTCGCAGTCGATTTGTAAATCAGGCTCGTCTAATTTTATTGTGACAGATAATCTGCCAGTTGTTTGTCGAGTGTAGGTGCATTTGCTTTAAAAATCTGCTTTCCAGATTTAAAGAAAATTGTATTTCTACCAAAATATTTGCCAACAATTTTAATTTTGATGAAGTTTTCAGATGTTTCACAAGGAAGGAAAGCCTCATTTACTGCGCCAACGATAGAGGTAACAGTTTTCTAAGCATTGCATATAAGATCCTGTCTGCTTATATTGTGCGAGCGATTGAAAACACTTGCCAACGGTCTGATTGGACCCTATCAGTGTGGTTTTAGGCCCGGTAAGTCCACACTTGTCCATTCCATCCGAAAACGACATATCCTCAGAAATCAAACGCTGTTTCTTTGGACCGAAAAGGCAACTATGCAGTAAAGCCCTCTTCCAAACAGCTGAGGAAACTCTATATAGGAACATCATAATTCCAGTCCAGGTCCTTCGTTTCAAAGCGCCTTTATCACCAGACTCCTTACATTATTTATAAGTCCGAACAACAATATCTTAAAGCAAGTTAATTTTATTTCAAAGATATTTTCAATGTCCCTCTATAAATATTCATGCCCTGTTCGAATAGCTCATTGAATAGCACTTTACTACTTGACTTTCAATTAGAAGTCTTGAATCAAAAAAAAATTATATCGATTTTATTTCCATTGACCTTCTCCCTAAAGTCTATATACGGCACATTGTGTCTCCCTCTTAGGTAAAACAACCAAAGAAAAATCCAATAAAAATTCCAATCCAACGCAAATATAATCACACAAATCGAACACGTATCTGTTTCAGTACTGCGCGTCTGTTTTGCGGCTCTTTGCGTGATCTGGTAAAATTCATCATAACGTGGGCGACCGGAGGCAGCCAGCCGCCACGACAAGCCGCACACAGACAACACCGCGCAGTTAACAATAATTACTGACCTTTATCTTAATTACTCCCCGATCGTGGCTGGGCCGAGTAAATGAGGAACTTCTTCAAGACAAAATTCTTCAGAAACAAAATTAATCCAAAACAACATAAACGTATTTCTCTAATGCAACATGTGCCTTACATCTGTTGCTAGAGTTAATTTTTGTAGCAAAATTTTCGTTACAACACTGTCAGATTGCTCTACTCGCTTCCACAGAAAATATAGTTGCGTAAATTGAGAATAAATTTGTTTGGGAACAACACTATGCTGACTGACTCTGACCGAGTTTGTGGATAATTTTCAAATTCCATTTTGCAATCGTAACAAACGATGATAAATCGTAACATCGATGCGGATGAGATGTTGTAAATGAAATCCGGGCGATGATCGATGTTTAATGAATTTTTCTATTTCTGGGGTGAATTTTATTTTCAATTTTTTCTTCCTCAAAAACATTAGAATTTGAATTGTTTTTTAAATGGATTGAAATAAACAAATGCCAAAGCATCGCATCGCATCGCATCGACTTTGTCAAGCTCATGAAAATTTTGTCTAATTTTAGCAGATTTCTATGACGTTGAAATCTTAAGATACATTTTGCATTTGCGATTGCGAATTTAAAAATATTTTTTATGTTGGCACTCAGATTGTGAAAAGTTTCGTTGTGGTGTTTCATAATGCATAATTGAAATGATATGATTGTGCAATTATCTCTTTAAAGATCACAGATGAAAGTGAAGGTTTTCGGTAGATACATTCAAGTATATGAAATTTATTAAAATGTTGTGGTTTTATATAAATAGATAAATCATTAAAACTTACTCGTTCATAGCCTATGAGTGGTTTCGATGTCCTCGGGAAAGGTTGTATTCATTTTCTGAAACAAAACAACAATATTTTTTTTTAGAAAACAAAAAGTAAGAAATTTTAAATGTAGATAAAAGTTGAGGAATCCTAATTAAACTTGAGGTAATATGCTGCAACAAGCAGAAATTTAAGCATGCACGCAGCATAATTGCTGTGATATTTTTAAAGAAAAAATAGCACAGCTTCTTTAATTTATTTTTGGTCAGAGATGGAGCAAAATTGTTTTTCTTAACTTTTGGAAGAGCTCATATATTACTCCAATTTAAAATATGTAGTTTTTGTAGTTAGCACTGTTGCGTCACCGCTTTTGCGTCCAAGAGTTCACAAAAATAGATTGTGGTCATTCCGAACATTGTTTTTAAATGGGAAGGAAGTACACAAGTGCGTATTTCCAACCCTCCGGTCGCGCAGTGAGGAGAAACAATACTGGGAGCAAATACGTCCAGACTTGTTAAGGTGCACAGTCATTAATTCGAAAAACACTTGTCCCCATCAGGAATCGACGGCGATCTCGTCAAGAAAGCGCACACCCTACGCACAACGCCATCGAAGCCACAGCTCGGTCTGAGTAGGATTTTGTTGTTTATGGGTTTTAATGGACAGACCAGCATTTTTCTAAGCGCCCACAACAACAACTGGGTGGACATGTCTGCTTTCTTTGCGAATCTTCTATCCTTTTCTAGTTTTCGTTAAAGGGCAAAAGCTGCTCTCATTTCACATTTTAACTTAATTTACTTTATACAGTTGGTATCAAAGGAGGGATCCTACGAACCCCGTCAAAGAAGCAATGGCAATCAACGTTCCCTTAAAATCGCGTAAGAGAGGCAGGCCTAAAAACTCCTGGATTACACAAATGCAGAAACACCAGCATTGGATTGGCCTCAATGATGAAGTGATCCAAAATCGGGATGCCTGCAGATATTTTTTGAGGTCGAATCGGCGAACCCCACAGGCGGACCAGTAGGAATGCAGTAAAGTGAGAGATTTATGATCCCTGTAATCCTGATCATAATCTCGTCGTTAAATGAGGAGAGGATCAGATGTTTGATACGTTAAGCTAAACCTTAAGGTTGAAAATGAGGTTATCCCAATGAAGTATGAAAAGTAAGTACAGCGCTGCACGATGAACGACAAATGCATCCAAGACCACCGCAGGTTACCGAAAAATTGTATAATTACAAGCGCGCAACGCAGAACTAGAGCAGCGAGTGCCGAGCTAGGAAAATGGAGAGGAGAGGTGCAGGAGAGGTGACAAAAAGTATCCGATAGGGTCATTTGGCAGTGAAGTGAGAGATTTATGATCCCTGTAATCCTGATCATAATCTCGTCGTTAAATGAGGAGAGGATCAGATGTTTGATACGTTAAGCTAAACCTTAAGGTTGAAAATGAGGTTATCCCAATGAAGTATGAAAAGTAAGTACAGCGCTGCACGATGAACGACAAATGCATCCAAGACCACCGTAGGTTACCGAAAAATGATATAATTACAAGCGCGCAACGCAGAACTAGAGCAGCGAGTGCCGAGCTAGGAAAATGGAGAAGAAACTCCTGAATATCAGCTTTAAGTTCAAAAGTCGCGGGAACGGCGAATAAAAAGGTAAAAAAACAAGGTGTCTCTAATGGTCTAGTAGAGGAACTCCATAAACTCAGAACTTCGTGTATACGGTCTGTCAGAGCTTAATATCGCGTATATGGTCCTACACAAATCGTCACGTTGTGTAGCTTCCAGGTCGGGAAAAGTATAATGCGCCAAAGTTGCACACTAAAACTATTACTATTTTAGCGACTTCAAAGCCGCAATACTGAACCAACTGTTTCATAGTTAGATAATTCGCGGTGCAAAGCAAAAGTTTGGCAGCAAATCATCTGAAAGTAATTCAAACATACAGCGAATTCCTGCAAAAAGATGCACTATCATGTAACTTTGTCAACATATTTTGCATTGCAGCAGAGTTGACAAAAAGTAGCCGATAGGGCCATTTGGCCCTTAACCCCCTGCAAATGTCCCCCAGTGGCAAATTTTTATTTAAGCCTTGTTTTGACAAATAATTAAGGTTTTCCTTTAAATAGTATTCGATAGGCGGTCGGGGAGGAGGAGATGAATCGAAAAAGAGCATACACCAACTCATTTCAAAGATTTCACCAGAAGGGAAGAATGTATGCCTGATACATCGAACACCAGCTTCGTTTTTCCATTTCACAAGAAATAAGACCCTGTAAACTGTGCCAACTTTAGAGTATTGTGCGAGCACCTGAAACCATTTGTCAAAGACTAGACTCACGTGAGTGCGGTTTTAGGCCCGTCGATCAATTCGACATTGACCTGGTAAAAAATCTGCGCCTTGTGTGTTTGGGTTGCCTGAGGTATGTAGAGCGAATGAATACCTTCAAATCTCCAGCCCCCAGAATTTTCGACTCTAATCCGAAAGGTACAATACAGTATCGGAAGGCTTCGCCTTAAGTGGCACGTACAAATGGAAGGGAACTCAACCAACTTGGAGTGCACAACTGGAAGATATTAGACAAAGACCGCGCAAATTAGAGAGGCCTATTGGTTGAGGCCCAAGTCCACCCCAAACCGTAGAGCCGCCTAAGTAAGCACGACAGACCAGTTTGTTACGCGAGTGATATATCAAATAGCACAGCAATGAAAGCGGATGCACATTAGGTTTCGATTTCCCGGTTAAGTTTCCATAACCAATTGTTAGACCGATGCAAAATATAATATAACAATGAAAATTTCCAAAATTTGACCAAGTACTCCCTTTCTGGTATTGATGTACGAAGAAGGATTGTCAATGGTACTTGTATTAACATAATTGACAGACTGAGAGCCCAATGACGTACTCATTTTAAGTAATCTTATAGACACACCTTTCAACTTGACTATACAACGCAGTCTTGAATTGTTGTGCACTTCGAATGCCCACCGGACTTTTCTTGCAAATAAAGTTGATTGCGCATCCACAATCCATAAACCATAAGCAAATCTATCTGAATAGTTCTCACGCATTGGCCCAAATTGCTTAATTTGATTCGTGATAAACCGCTTAAATCAATTTGTTAAGTTAAGTTGTTATAGGTACCTACCCTCCAGCTGAAGCTCAACTCATTCAGACGCAGATTCGTGTCGTGTCGCAATCGCGCACTTATCTTAAACAAATTTATCTTGAAAGTCAACACGGGTGACTGTGACTGCAAGCAAATCCCACGCATGTGTATTGCAAGTTGCAAGCAAAATGTCAGAGCCTATCAAAATGTCCAAAATATTATAAACTGTGTTTACTTCAAGAGATTCTTAAGAAGAAAACAAACCAAAAAAACAAGCTCTACACTTACGCCACCTGAACTCGAGCGCTTAACACATTCTCATGACTCCAATATCTGCATCAGCAGCATCATATGCATACTATATCTGTTCTGTTGATCGTATGTGTGGATTTCAGCTTAAGACCTCTTCGTTGTCACTTATTTTCTCGCTGTTCTTAACTGAGCTGAGTGTGTGCGCAGCAGAGTAAAGAAAAGCGTAGGTGCGCGAATAACAACTTCACAAGGCCGACAGTGAAAATGATCTAATGCACTCCACAGCCACACAGCCACACAGCCACACGGCCCAAGTGTTGTGCATCCACCATTGAAAAGAGTACACCCCACCATCAGATCCATGTTGCGATAACCAGAAGCTTAAGTAGTTATTTTAATTGCTTACCCTTTTATTTGTTAAACAGTTGATTTTATATCATCACGATCACCAGAAACACTTGCATGCAATTAAATAAAATCAACTACGCGGCATCGAGCGCGGCGGCCTACTCAAATGTTGCGACGAGACGTTCACAACATACCATGCATAGCACACGTTCGTATGGCTTTCATTTGCTAACCGGAAATGTGACCCAAACTCGGACTTGAAATCACACCAGGTGACCATAAAATCGTTTGACTTGAAAATAGCCTGTCCCGTGATATGAACTCATTATTATGGTCGTGGGTGTGAGTTTCGTTCGAATTCGAGTTCGAGATGACATTTCTATCTTTCGAAACTTGGCTGTCAATTGGCTTTGCAGGAGAGAAACGCTTTCATGTGTTATAAAGTGAATTCGTTGGGCATTTGGCCCCCAAGTGCATCGGTTATCACATCATGCATCATCGTATGCGCGCTGAAATGCATTTCTAATTTACCTCCCAGCTTTATGGCTTGGCACGAGCCATTTCAGTCAACTGCCATATGCCTGTCCGTCCATCAATTGTCAGTGTCACCTTCCATGGCTGACGGTGTGGTATGACGACGCAAACGGCGACGAGCACAAGACCCTATATCATCAGACACGAAAGTGGGTGGGTAATGATATGCCTGTCGTTGTTGTATGTCGTGGTCATTTGTCGTTTTGTTGCAAGGAGAATTTATTTCTTCATTTTTAAGTAGAATATTATATGACACTAAACCGGAGGACATTAAGGTATGCAAATGACAAAAGCATGCAAAATGGTCTGTCAGTAAATCAATGCGTTTGACCAAATGCAATTTAACAGTTTGTGCGTGTTGACTTTAATGTTGGCCATCGTGTGTGGCAGATAGATTGTGTTTTGTCATTTATACGAGCCTTATGGAGATGACATTTAAATGAAATGAAATCTTTGACAGACTGGCACTGTGGTACAGATAAATGACAATGGATTTAATGGTTTTTTAAATGATTCACTATGTCATTTTCCAGTCTGGGGAAACAACGATGGAATCGAGAGCTTTGAAAAGTAAATAGTAAATAACTAATTGTTTACAAAATTCGCAACATTTTCTTTATTTTCAGATATACTAAGCGTTAAGCTACTGCTAAGCGAAGGGGCCGCGGTTAAAATTTCATCAGGTGTCCCACCTCTTACGAAAGTTTGACAAACATCCAAGAATATGTAGTGTCATGAGAAGGTTCGGAATCGGAGTTAAACTGGAGATGATTGGAGAATCATTGTGGTGCGAAGATAGGTTTTAGGTCCTGTATGGGCCAGAGACACCTCGCTTGTAAGTAGTTAAGAAAAAGTTACTGGAAAGCGTCATTAAAAGAAAAGCGTAGTTACTGGGTATCCAAAACTAAGAACTTCAGATAGTCAATCGGCGTGGCCTGCACGCTTGTGTATGTTGGACACGACAGAAAAATTAGTGGACTTCATTCAGTGCGGCTTGTGGCAGCCGTCCAGAACGAAGGTTATCTTTTTGAAAGACAACACGGATTTAGAAGAAACCAATCTATAGTGAGAGCTGTATAAGAGGGAAACCGCCTTAGTTCTACTGAAAAATCGGGATTGAGACAACTTGACAGAGAAGCATTTAGAGTAGCAAGGTGTCATCGAAGGTCTCGAAGCCAGCAGTTCTTGTTGAAGCTGAAAGAAAGTATATGCATGAAAAGAAGGCTAGAACCGGAAAAACGAATATCAACGGCTAAAGCTCAGCTAACCAGGCAACGTTGGGAAGAGCGGTGGAGATTGATTACAATTGTCACTGAATGGATGGAGCTATAACAATGAGGAACATCCACATCATCCTAATTCTTACCAGCCACAGGCGTTTTGCATTGGAGATTTTGATTTAATTTTGCAACTTGATTTAAGAAAGGCTAAAACTTTACAGGTTTCGTTAAAATTCAGAGCGTTGTTGAGCATTCCACATTCGAATTATACGTTAAGAAGAAACGAATCCTTGTATTTCACTCACCGTCTGAATATAGGCTTAAAGGTGAATTGATAAGCATTCCTAGCATGGCGAGTATTGCGGTTGAATTGTTGTAGGTGTGGAATGCAAATGACTATTTCTTCGTTCAAGCACTAATGGTGGAAGTAAAGATAAAGAAGCCTAGACATTTCGCAGCGTTCTTGGCGGCATCGAAATTGTGGTCATTCCAACTAAGTTTCTCGTTAACGCACATACCGAGGATGAATTTTTTAGAATTTTATTTATATGTACGTTGCCATACCAGAAAGGATGAAGTGAATATGTAAAGCTGGGGGTATTGTCATCGGCGAAAGAACGAATAGGGTTAGAAGTAACAGAGAGTAGACCATTTAAAAAAATGAGAAAGAGAGTCGCAAACAGAACAAAGCCTTGTGAATCACCAGCGTTTATTTGGTAAGTAACCGTCCGAAACGACCTGCAGTTCAATTCGATAGAAGAAGAAGGTGCCAAACTCTGTCAAATGCCTTTGAAATATCAAGCGCGACGACCTTACTTTCACCACCACCGTGAATAGATTGGTTCCATTTTTCAGTTTAATATGTCATCAAATCACCAGTGGACCTGTTCCTGGGAAAACCGTACTGCCGGTCATTAAGAAATTTTCGTGATTGAAGATATTTCACGAGCTGACGATTTATCAGCGTGATAGGACCTACAAGGTCATGGAGATGAAAGATTCGCCTTTTTTTGGACAGGCTGAACAAATGGTGTTTTACATTTATTTCAGAAAGAGCCCTGAAGAATAGGACAGATAGAAAAGCTTACGCGGTGGTTTACTTCTGGACCAGCGGATTTGTGTATGTTAAGATCTTAAAGTACTCTTGCCCATGTATGAGTGCGGAAGTAAATTTGTCCCATGGAACGTTCGACGCAACTGAGAACAGGGGGAGATGAAGCACAATCTGGAAGCGCTGATCTAGCCGCAAAATGAGCAGCACACAGATGGGCTTTATCTGAAGATCTGACAGCTGGAATGTCATTTTTTAAAGAATGTCGGAGTAGATGAAGAGGCCGAGTTTTTAATGTTTTTCACAAATGACCAAAAGTTTTTACTAGTAGTGGACTTTGTTGTATTTTTTATCTCAACTTTTGCTCGAAGGATAAATGCCATAGGTATGGCTTATTAAAAACTCTTCCAAAAGATGTAGGTAAACGCCAAATGGTTTTTGTCTGCCATCTTTGCACATGATAGCGCCTGAAACGGGCTTAATTCATTTGCGGCAGTGAGAACCTGTCATTTTGCAAATTTGCTTGGCTATCATTTCACAAAACAATTTAATTACCAGCCATTTAGTGTAAAAGGAAAATGTTTTAGTAACTGATAAGTATTATTTGGAAAGCAAGCAGTCTGGGAGCAGGAAGCTGTGCATGAAATTATACGTATTATTCGATAAGTTTAATTCTATGTTAAATTCGAATTGCATTTTTCGTTTACCAACACAAGTCAAGTAAAAGTGTGACCACATTAATTAGACTCAAACTAAATGGCATTTATCTTAAAATAACAGTTTAATATTTGCACATGCGGAACCCTTTAATCTCAGTTTAACCTCCAGTAAACGTTTTAGAAAACAAGACTGCTTATTTATATTTCCCCAATATTCCGTAACTAATCGGTAGACATGTCACAGTATAAATTAGTTGAATTAACTAATAAACAAACCCAAATCGCTGACACGACAACCCACGTTAGCGGAAATGAAAAACACCCATTAATGTATCTGAATCGAATGGAGAAAGCTAGTAGCCAAATTTATTCAAGCGACAAAAATGGCGGAGACTCTTCTATTTTTATTTAAAAGACGATGTTTAATAAGTCGCAGATTTCAATTGGTAGCAATAAAATTCTTTAAAAAATTCCACCAAGATTTTGGTACCCTTCAAATCAAATCGAACACTTTAATGTGGGGTTTTTTTACGATCAACTACAACCATACCAACATAGTTAATTTTAATGTTCGGGTAAAATATGCTAATGAATCTTTTCGGAGGTTTTTTTTTTTGACTTACCTTAAGATAAATATTTGCCATTGCCCAACGTTGGCGGTGATTTGTGGAGACAAATTTATGAAAATAGGAAAAGCTAACTTGACAGTACCCCCAGGGGCCGCAGGTAGTTGCATGAGTTTGCCGGTGGTCTATGGAATATTTCTATATGAAATGGGAGATCTTGATAGTAATACATACAAATTTTGAAGGATTTAACGTATACCTTTTTGTTTAGGTATTTGACCATATTTTTCAAAGACTAATGACATGCTTAGATTATTTGGGTAACTTGTGGGAATGACATGAAAGATGAGTTAACATATTCCACTGGAAGTTCGTTAATTTTGACCTACTAAACTTTGTATCTACTTAGTTCGTAATAAGTTCATTCTTTACAAATAAGAGTCTTAAGAGGCCAGGAACAGACCAATCGATTTAAATTCATTGTATTTACTGACACACTCCAGTTTAGGTCTCCAATCCACATTCGTCGCTCATCCACACATTATGCATCACATACTTCTCTGTTGTTCCACTTGGGCAGAGATTAGCGAGAATTAAGCAGTAGGACCCTTCAAAAATATATCGTCGTACACACAATGGTTGATGAAGCTAGGCTTTATTTCCTATAGGGGCCGTTTAAGCCTAAAATTTATTTATATCATTTAATTAATGAAAAAGAGCATGTATTCTTTCAGAATGTTGTTTCGCCCTAAGGATTTCTTGCCAGACTACCAAAACTACGATAATGCCTGATGACAACTGTATGAAGCTAGACTTGACATCAGTGACAGTCGCCTTTACTTATTTCATTAGCCAAGAAATTATCGAGAAATTGCTTTCTTTCTTTAAAAATCTTACGGAACGTTTTTCTACTTGGGTTGAAGAAATTAACCTGTTTTACCATATTAAACGGGACTTGTAATATTAATAAGATGTATGCGTTGCTTGTCAATTAATAAATGTACGCGTTGGTTGTCAACTCCGAGGTGATTAGGGATTTCTAAATTTATGTAAATTCACTCAAAAGTGAAGTAGTGAAGGAAGTCTTGAGTATGTCTCTATGTCGACTTTAACTATTGTAATCATGAGTTATGGTTTTAATAAACTCTGAAGGTAGTGTTTCAATGAGCATTTATCATTCAGATAGAATCTATTTGCGATTGCCAATGCGTATGCAAATCTGTATGTCTCCAAAGGTAAAAAATTATTATAGGAAAAATTACAAACTTAAAGATCTGGTCAGATTCTACTACATTTAACTTACCTCAATGTACACCGAATACAGAATTATGTATTTTTTTCAATAGAACTCCGTTTTTAAAACTAAATGAAGGTTCTTCCTTACTGTGAAAACAATCATTTATGTATTAAAGTTGTTCTTCGACAATCGATTGTTAGAAAGTTCTGGGATGAAGCATTTAATTTGGAGTCATATCAAACATAGAAGCTTACTCTCAAGTCTATCAAGTTACTATCAAGTTACTATCAAGTCTGGGTCTGAATTTTAGACATATAAGCTCTAGTGAAGCCACTTAAGCTGCGCATATGCAACAAGGACGATTGGGAAGACGTTTTTCAATTAACGCTTATATGTTACTTCAGAGAAATATTTAAGTGTGAGCCTAGATGCCAAGACATCGTTGGAAAGAACATATCAAAACCAAAAGAATGGAATTACACATCAAATGACGAAAAATGAAATGGCTTTTAAGCAGAAAGTCGGGTTTTAGCAATTAGTATCAAACTTCTTCTCTATAACTAGGTACTAAAATCAGTTTGTAACTATGGGGCTCAGCTCTGCGGATGTGCCAGCCCAACCTACATTGCAGTCATTCAACGCTTCCAGAACAAAGTCCTCAGAAGTATTGTGAATGCTCCACGGTACTTCAGAAACAATGACCTCCATCGTGATCTTAGAATTCCTACCGTTCTGGAAGAGATAAACTACAGTGCCAAGGCACACAAAAAAGTCTCCAGGAGCATGTTAACGAAGAAGCAACAAATCCTCTTAACGTACATGGTGTGAGACGGCTTCAATGCATAAGACCGTCAGACCTTGCCAGGCAACCGAAAACTCCAGGACTAATCAGACCAGCAGAGATAGTAACAGAGCGACAACAACGAGCGAAATAAGGCGCTCGGAGTGAACTGAATCTCCAACGTTTTGGATCGAATAAATCCCATCTGTGCTCCTGTTACTCTCATTAAAAAATAAGAACATTCAATAGTTATATAATTATAATGTATTCGAAAAATAGTAAATTGTTAGCCATTTACTTGTTTTCCCTTACTTATTTTGAAAATCAAAAAAAAATTGTACGCTTATGCCCAAACTTGTGGGAAACAATGTTAACGTTTTATTGCAACTAGGGTTCGCCTATAGGTCACAATTCGACAATTTAAGAAGTATTTGTTTACTATATTAAACATTTCATTCAAGGAATTCACTCAATTTTGATCTGATGTGTTCCAATTGGAAGAGAAACGAAACAAAAATCCCATAGCTGTTGCCGTTGTTACTAATACTAACTAATTTCAAATCGCATAAACATGAAATGCAGCACTTCCTCTCCACAATGAATATAATGTTGAATCAGAGATCAACAGAATGCCAGAGAATATTGCCAAAGTGTGATTGATTAGTACGCTCCAATGGCTGGAAAAAGACCATCCACATAATGCAAAATTTCGTAGATTCAATTTCGCACATAACTGAGGAGCCTGTCCGGCAATCTAGGTTGTTTTTATCTAACCATTTTCCAGCACTGTCCGTTCAAAATCCACCACATGGCAGCACTGTAAAATTTTTGGTTTTCCATTTACTTTCCATAATCCTAAATATAAGCTCTTTAAAATCAAAAGAAATTTAAATGCCAATCAACAGATGTTATCTCTTTATCAGTTTTGTAATTTTAATCTTTAGTTTAGGAGATTACAATTTGTACAGTCGAGTTCGATATAAAATTTAGTGTAGTTTAATTTAAATCCAGCTTTAACGGTAAGCGGAAGCCGAATATATATCTTTTTTATATCTTTTACTATACAAAAAAAGCTGTTAAAATTCCAGCGTAACTCTGCAACCCTTCGATTGCCCAATTTTTTTTTTATACTCATCAAAATAATTTGTTCAATAAAATATTTTTCGATTAATTTGTATGCCCATTCCCTTAGCCATCATCATAATACTTAAAATCTGAGTAGTTAGTTGTCAAAATAAATCAACAAACAACCATGAAATTGAGGCAATCAATTCTTTATGTGGGTCTCTCTTTCTCTGTCTACCCAATTATTATTTTTTTTCTGTTGGCTTCCGTTTATATGGAGATTTTCTATTCATTCATAAAACTATGCTAGCGATGCGCTTATAATGAAATACAATGTATCGGACGACCCCGAACCGAACAAGTTGAATTTCTACTCTTTAGTGTGTTTTGGTTTTTAGTTTGTATATCTAAAAGCGATATAGAAAAAATAAAACAAGCACAACACACAAAGCAATCACAACAAATATTTCTATAATTACTAATCCACTATTCGTGCTTCGTCCGGAAATGGATGTTTAAAGTGTGGAAAATCACTATTATGGACATATAAGCTAAGCATACACAACACAGTCACAGCAGTGGTTACTTCTCTATAATAGCCTGCTGAGTGTGCGCCTACTCACAATCTTGCCAATGGTAATGGTAATGGTAATGGTAATGGTATCTTTTAACGATCGATTAAATCTCTGATTAAATACTACTCTGGTACGGGGATCAGTATGCCATGCCGCTTTCATAGTGCATCGTCAGAACAACTTGTAATACATTTCCAACAAGAGAGCGCTGCAAGTCATCTACAAAAGTGTAGGTGAATGTAAAAAAAAAAAGTTCATCATCCGTTCATATAGAAATGAAGACAAGATCCGCAAAATGAACAGTTGGGGCGTTTTTACTAGATGCACTTTGTCAATACTTTGTTTATGGCAATTGGTAAAGGACTTGATGATTTTTATTTAGTGGGTCGTGACCTTTCAACTGGGTTAATGAATGGAATAATGGGAGAAGCTTACGTGGGACTTAATCGGAATAAACTTTCCGGCGAGAGTTCTTCGTCATCTTGGTGCGTTATCGAAAGAGTTTGACAGGGCTCACGAAACTAGACTTGACTCTGTAGAGCTCGGCGATTAGATCCAAGTGATCTTGCTGCAATTGACATAAGAAGTCTCCTTCGCTTTGTCAAAGTTCCATTTTGGCTTAGCGAGTAGGGAGGAAAGTTTTCCTAGATCCCCGTGGTATCACAGCGGACAAAGTATATAGATCTGCATTGGTCTTATGACGGCAACCATTTCTACCTAACTTAACCTATTCCCCTAAAGACAACTTTTGTGTCTTATGGCCCTATCCCGGTTTATTTGACAGAATGTGAAAATTAACCACTGGAACTTGCTCACTAGCCCAAGTACAGTACAAAGTAACCATTCTTAATCGATAAGTGCGGATGGATGGGATGGTAAAGCTAAGGCTCTAAATGTCCGCTGGCATGGGCATTGGAGGCTCTTACTGCAAAATCGCAGTCTCCCTTTGTCACCTATCTTCCAATTCGAAGTCTATGAAATTAAACTCTGTACTTGAGAATGCAGAAGATCAAACAATTATATATTCTCAGAGAGACAAGCTGCACTAACTCTTCACTTCTTCAAATTTAACAACGAACTTGTCTGGAATTGCCTGAACAAGGTTAAGCAACAGCAAATGTGACCCTCATGAGGATGCCTCATCTCGAGATATTCGATGGAAATAAAAAAGCTTGTAACTAGCACGCAAAAAGACTCTGCAACTCCTTTCATAAGTCCAGAACCGTTTACCTACCATTAAGTAGCATCAAGTCAAAGCTTAACTCCTGGGAACACATTTTGAGGCTCTACCTGTGGAGCTTTAGAAAATGCGTCAAGCTAAGCAATTCAATTCAAGCTCCACAGACATGTGCGGACTATGCCTCGAAGATCAAAAAATGACTGAACGTATCTTTTGTAAATGCCCGGTAATTCCAAAGAAGGCTTAAATACATCTCAAAAGAGGCTTAAAAGATATCAATAATTCATTTACGGTCTTAATGTTCTTGCAAGGGCTGAATCTGTCTCAGGTTTCTTAGTCCATACTTTTAATATTCTTCGGAAATAACAAAAGTTCTATTCCACGCAAAATAAAACAAGAATACTAAGTTCCACTAGGCTTTGATACATTTTTAGTTTGATAACGGAATTCGTACCTGATTGTTTCATCTATGTATTTCGCATTAACTTCTCATAACACACCCAACTTATATTACGTGTTCCTATAAAAATGTCGCTTACTGTACCGCATAATTACAAAAGTAATGGGATTTCATTAGAACACACAATTAGTCAGTATTTGATGATGTGTCATTTCGAAAGTCGTTAACACTCCGCCGTTTGGTTGTTTAGAAGCCAAAGACTTTTTCTAAATTAGCCAAGTGAATCTTCTATTCATTTTTTTTTTATTATTTCTCGCGCCTCTTGTGTCCATATAGGCATAGTTATGCCCCTTAACAACCAGTTGGACAAGTTTATTATGGTAGATTACTTAATTATTAACAAATTCAACGAACCATACATCCCAAGCGACCGACAACGACGATGGTGGCGGCGCGAATATGGTCATTTCGTACTTTGTAAAGCTATATTAAACCACCAACTAAAGATCCCACACTGGGGCAAAGACAGTAGCCCCCTGTGTACACTTTACATGACTTACAAGTTCGGTGGTGCGTCTTTGCTTTTGAGGTCGATTTGATTGATGGGCGCAGGCTACCACACATACTCTGGACCTCACAACTGGTAAATTGCAAAAACAAAAACTCAATACGGAGAGACCCAAAGAAATTAAGTAATGAATGACAGACCTTGTGCATGATGATGCGTACATATACCCAGGTCACAGCTGCGAGAATTTTAATGATACCTTGTTGTCCAGCCTCCCAAAATGTGACACCTATTGGCATCTTTTTCTTATATATTTTGGTTTTGCTTAAACGACAATTTAACTGAGAAGAGAAAACAGAACTTTAATGAGTTCTGTCCGACAAAAGTTGGCCCGAGGCCAGCAATGAGTTTTCGACTTTTGAGCTGAAAATGAAGCGGCATAATTTTGTTACTAAGAGAGGCAATTAAATGGTGGTTTGGTCTTGTTTTGCTTTTGTTTTGCTGGGCTTAAGAATGAGAAATTTTTGGCAGATTTTTTTTTCTTGGGTTTTTCCAAAAGAAGACAAATTAGCGTATTGCTAGATGGATGAGTTGGAATTTCGTTGAGCCGTGAATGGGATGTTGTAGTTAAATGTCTGGTATTTTGCATTTTTTTAAGGAATGCCGTTGGCGTTTTTTGGTATATGTGTAATGAAGGTACAGGGTGTTCCTTAAGAGAGAATGTCATCCGATAAATTTTGTGGAACGGGTTATAATGAAATTTGATTTGAATGCAGTGTTTTCGCCGAGGCAATATTCAACCACAAAAAATCTGCTCCTAATATTAAGATTCGTTTTAGAAATTAAATCTAGTTTTTAGTTAAATTTTGCCAATACGTCGTCAGTTGAGAATTTAAAGGTCGTTTGTATACGGAATTGCGTATTCAAAACGATTGGTAATTCACATGAATCTGAGCACGGAACGGAAAATTATTTTATGATTTTATTTAATTAATTATATTATTTTAAGATAGCCCACACGAAGCTTATTGACAACATGCTCCTCCGTCTGCCTGTTTTGGATTAAGTGGCAACGTCAGGCTTTTTTGTTTGAACCTGATTGAAAAAGTCTTCACAGTTAATGTGACCTTTGGCAAACTTTTTGCAATTATGATCTCCAATAAAGTTGAAATACACATTTATTTGTACGCGCCACCTAACCGATACCTTCCTTTATTGGCAACTTAACGAAGGTTCTAAGAGCTGGAGCATAGTTGTTCATTTGACAAAGTTCGTCGATGTGAAACGACCTATTACATCTTTATCGGCTTTAGAAAAATTCCATGCGTCAGATTCATAGAAGTGGACTGCGATTACCAAGGTCTAGAGTTTCCTTAGTTATTCAAAAGAGGGCTTTACTAAATAGATGCTTAAATTCTATCGTAGCCCTAGTGCCGATCGTCTTTTCAGGAGATGGCGGAAATGATGAACCCGCTAAATCAGGAACCACTATATCTTTCTCACTTGATAGAGGAGAGTTAGGTATACCATTTGCTACTTTTAACTGTCGCCAAGGCCGGCTACTATTGAGGAACCAAACCTAATGTGGACTAGTGCCATCTTATGCCTAGCGACGAAAACAAATCTGGTCTAAGGTGAATTTGAAACGCTCTAAAGATTTGATATCTCTAAGCAGACGACACAGTAGCACTACTATAGGGCGTTTCATCATCGCCCACTGTAAACATCTAACAAGCCTTAGTGCATTCTGAAACAATTTTTGCAGAATAAAATTGGACGACGCGAAGGAATAAACGATTCCCTACCTACTCTGTACATACCCCGGAAATCCTTATTCCACGAAGATACAAGATCTTACAAACATCTCCTTCGCTTCGTCAGAAGCTTCAATTGGTTCAACGGTTCAGAATCTTTTATTCTAGATCCCTGTGGTGTCACAACGCAGCCAAAACTGGTCTAAGTGTGTCTGCCGACAGCCCATTAAACCTAGCTTAACCTAAATAGATGCCTTCTGACCCCAAAGAAACAGCTATTGGCAAGTATATCGCCTTCGGGCGGGAGCGCTTTGACAGACTGCCTCTACAAAGTATGTCAAAGCGCGACCAACAAGTTGTTATGTGGTTAATCAAAATGTGACTCCTGGCACAACGTAACGACGAAGCAGACCTACTCCCTACAAATGTCGCACGTTTGATAACTTTTAACTGCGTGGCATTTTTCATTTAGTTTGTTACAAATGATTTCCATTTTGATACGATGTACGATGTTTGCATTTAAATATTTTTAATTTTGCATTTTTTGTCTTTCACTACAAATCGTGCATAAAAAATCAAAAAAGGAAAACTAGCGTAAACAGAACTTTTGCTTTCATATTTTACAATCTCTCTCAACGCGCGCGTAGTTTGAAGCGACATTTAGTTTTTAACAAATGTTTATTCCAGCGCTTTGACATATAAAGCGTATCAAACCAAGCCTGCCAATGCCCAACGCGTTATAATTTATTATTCCTTCGATTTCTAAAGAGATCATGTTTTTAGATGTAATAACAGACTGAAGGTACACAAAGTTTCTTACTACCTCAAATTTAAGGGCTCTTGTCCTTCCTGGCCTTTGTCTTTTAGTTAATGACAGGCTTCACTCCTCATATTTCCTGCACAAAAACAACATTTGTGGGAACATTTTCATGAAGTTTTATGACGAATTCCTCGTGCTTCAAGTACTGACATAGGTCAGCGTTAAGACTTTCATGTCTCAGCGATTGGATCATGCAATAAAATATCAATTATTACTTCATCTTTATCTACTTTTCAAAGAAACTATTTATACAAAATGACGCAAAATGCCAACCAAATCAATCAAAAGACTTATGGTCTGTAGTCATTGAAATTTTCCCAGACATATGCTAAGTGTCTACCCTTTGAAAATAAAAAAAAAAACACGGAAAGATTTATTGCAGATAATTACATAAAATTATAGATAAAACTTGACATTGAATTTTTAATGCTTGCAGCTAAAGATAGCTTGCTAGCTACCCGAATGTAGTAGCCCCATAATGTGGAGCCGAAATCGGCTTTTATGATGAAATTTAATTATTAATTATACCCATTCGTAATATAACATTTGTCTTGTCATAATGTAATAGGAGGTAAGGGCTTGTGAATAATTTTTATGATCAATTGAAAATAGGTCTGTTATAATCTATATGAGCAATTCGGTCACACTAGACTGGACTATGACCAAATACGATTTCCTTTGCCATTGGACTTTAGATAGGCTTTCGATAAATGGTAGGTCTCGACTTATAAGCGATAAGACAATGTTAATATAAAAATAATCAGAATGTATAAAGAATTTAAATTTAGAATTTTAATGGAATTTTTACCCAGAAGCCAAAGAAGCCCATTGTATGTAAATTTTTAGACTTATGACGACCTTATTTGAATCGGTTCATTCATCTTTTTTAGATCTGATATATGAGGAATAGTGCTTAAGGAGCATGCCACATAATTGGGGTTCATAGAAAGTATAGCAGTAAAAAACTTCTTCAGCTGCTGCAAAAGCCATTCGTAATTATGTCAGCTTCCGGGAAAGTCGTTTATCCTATAAGGGGATACTAGAATTTTTGAACTTTTTTAATATCGATTGCGAGCCACAAAATTTCTGTTAAGATAAACCATGAGTTAAGCCAGTAGTTTCTGTCTATCATTTGGCGAAGCAATTGGGTTCAAAATTTCTGACTCGAAAAATAGAAAGCTTTATCGTTTCTGTGCGAGGAGGGCAAATCGACAACAGTCCTTGTCCTTGATACAACCACGAACTCTATGAGCTGTACCAAAATTTGGTTGTAGTCCAGAAAGCCAAAAGTCGTCGACTACATTGGCTCAGCCACAGAAAGCGTATGGACAATAATGCTACAGCTAAGAGGATCTTCGAATCCCAGCCCCCAGGTTCGAGAAAAAAAGGAAGACGAAACCTCCATTTTAAAGACCAATTCCTCACGGATGCCTGAGCGCTCGGTATAAATAACTGAAAGACGTGCGGTAAAACTTATGGCGATCGAGACATCGCAAAATCACTTGACTCTCTTAGTCATCGTCGCAATGTATCCTGCCTGTCGTTGTTTTATCGCTACTTCCACCACAAGTGCTCAATTGAAATAGCCAGTCGCATTCCACCACTACAGCAATTCGACCGCAATACTCGCCATGCTAGGAATGCACATCAGTTTACCCTCAAGCCTGTATTCGGACGTACAGTGAAATACAAGGTTTCGTTACTTAACCGTACAATACGAATGTGGAATGCTCTACCCCGCTCTGTTTTTCCTGCACATTATAGTTTACAGACATTTAAAACCATTGTGCATCGGTATCTCCTTTTTTAATCCTTCACTTCCCTAATGCCCGCACTGTGTTACTTTATTATAAGGGTATCCAAAATCCCTTTAGTGCGCGTACATTATACCAGCCTGCCTGGGATCTCAGAGGATGGATGATGGAAAGCTGCCTTGTCTCAGGCAGATACACTTTACAGATCGTAAGTCCGTTAGAGAGCAATGGAGGATATTGAGAAATCTTGCTTAACAGTTGTCATAGACTTTCCTTATTTCATTATTAGATAGTGTGGCTAAAGAAGTGGTTGCAATCTTTGATCAGCAGCAGACCAGTTAACTTTGTAACTTTGTGGACTTTCTGCCAGCACTTGCTGACTAAGAACTGATCTTGGTTTAATCATTTTGTGTCAGATTCCAGAGTCGATTAAGTTGGTGTATCAGTTTGCACTGTCCAATATTTCCCTAATTAGTATGTCTGAAACTGAGTTAAGTATATTCAAGGGTTATATATGACCACATTGTTGAAACCTGTATTACACCTGAAGTCTTGTCTTAAGCTTCTTCCATGAAAATTTGTATAGGTGGTGTCTCAATAAGAGCTTTCAGAACCGCTTTTTGACACTTTTGGAACTTTTACATATTTGTTGCCCTTTTCCATTCAAAAACAATCAGCCACCAGATGATGACTGCGTATGTTATATGAAGTTGGTTATACTATCATGATGCACAAGAGGTGTGTGCAAAAACCCCAAATCCGCCAATATATGCGGCTAGTGTCCAAAAATACCTAGGTGACACACTTGGTATTATGTGAATTCAAGTCAAGGATTATGTTACGTTACGATATTTGGTCCGAGGTTTATCATACTTCTTCTCGTTAAATGCACATGAAAGTTTTGCAAGGGAAGTGGAGAGTCATTCAATGTTAAGCCATTCTAAAATATAAATGGTCGTGCTGTGTCCACTACTAATAGCAATCGACAAGTAATCATTAGCACCTGCCGGCTGCTTTTGACGATTATTGGCCACAAAAACATAAGGTAATTTTCTTTGGAGACAGCATTTGATAGCCGTTACAGGCATACTTCTCCTAGGAATAACGTAATAACATGACTTTCCAGAATGGGCCACAATTCAATTTAAATGTTCTTGGGAAGCAAATGGTATTTTGTATAGTCGGATGTGCCCTCTATAAGTCTAAGCACGTAATTTATTTTAAGGATGTAGTGGAGCGCGTCCTCTGTGAATTGGGTAGATAAGTTTTTCCACCCTTTAAAACGAACGTCAAGAAGTACACCAGGACTGATGAAAACAACGTTCACCCAGGTCAACGGGACCTAGCCGCAAGTATAACATGCTCTATAACATGCTTTCGGCAAGATGATTGCTTACACTTTGCATGTAACTAGAAATACCCAATCATTGGGGCTCCTTTGCGTGATTAAAAGGGGCAAATCGCCCTTAGCTAAGAACTAGGCGAAAAACCCATTAACTCTACCAGCAAACAAGACTCTGTAACCAATACCGTTGGTAGTTCGATATAAACTTTTAGTATCTGCATTTTTTAATTGTTTGCTAAATATTGAGGTTTAGAAACGTAACAAACAAAATTTGATAATCAACAGAACCTGTTGCATCGTTCCTTGCACTCCCACAGGCAATCAATAACTTCCGCGAAAAGTTCACTGCGCTTTGCCTACCTCAAACATCGCACAGTCGGTCGGCCACTTGTTTATGTTTTTCTCTCGCGCTGCTGGAAATATAATCATCTCTCTTTGGACCAGCCAGCACCACCCGCACTATACTCCCTCGAAAGAATAATAAGCAACAGTCGTCGTTCGGTCGGTCGATTGCTCCAGTCTGAACTCCAGGAAATTGCCGTATTTATATTATTTTCGCAATCGCAAGCGATGAGTTCAATTTTTTTTTTTTTGTTGTTGTTGTTTTGAACGCCTTCTCTATAGGGAAATGATACTCAAAATTTGTTTATTGTTTCGGTTTAATTAATTTTAACCAAAACGTTGGCATTTTTGTTTTATGTTCTCTTTGTTTTTTTGCTGTTTATTCCCCCCAGTGTAGGCACAACTATATTATGTATGTATCTGTGAAGTTGTTTTGGCTTAGACAAAGTCTGACTTGCAACATTTTTTTTTTTTTGTGCGAATTCCGTGGGCTTACTAATCTTAACATGTGCGTCAAAGTTGGTATTTTTCAAATCCAAAAGACGGAACCGCACCGAAATAAAACACCGCCACTACGTTCTTACGGATGCTGGGAGGCACCTCCTAATTTAGAGCAAAACTGGGCACTTGTCGATTGAAGGAAATCCGTCTGGTTTTATAGAGCGGGTGGCGACTGACGCGATGGGATGCTTCATTTGGTTTTTAGGTGCAGGCAAAATGATTTGTTTGGGCATCCGCATCACGTTCACGTAACGTGCGAGAATATGTGCTTGGCTTGCGCATTGATGCTATTTTCGTAACGTCTACGAACAGAGTTGGTTTAATTATTTACACAGATGTGAATAGAAATTTTGTGTACGATGTTTTCTCATTTTTATGTATTTTTTGCGGGCGCAACTTGTTTGAATTTAAAAGTTTTGCAATGTTAATTTTTTTATATAAAAGTCTTATGCTGGAATACAAAATAAAACTATTTTATTGGATGCTCGATGAAAAAAAAAACTATTTTAATGGATAAATCTCTCATGGGAGTTCAAGCACATCTGTATCTTCTTGAATGCTATCAAAACCACGATATCGAATTTAATTTCATTACCAAAATGAAAAAAAAAATACATAAAGCAATTTGTTATTTTTTTCCCCCAATTTAATGTTTGCGGTTTACATATTTGAAGGAAAGATCGCATGTTGATTGACCATCGGTCTAAAAGTTAAAAAAAAGAGAAAAAAAATTTAAATTAATTCCATTAAGCTCAGACGGTTGAAAAATTGATGTCCATACTAAATAAGATAATATGTTTTATGAATTAAACCAACGCAAAAATACAGATATTCGTTGAAATAACTTTGTTTTGTATAAAGGTGTTGTCTGGAAAGTCTGATTTATAGCGCAAGAGACCATTAGAGAGGTAAAAGCTAGCTACTTATGGTCATTTAGTTCATAGTTTGTAAAAAAAAGTTCCTACTGGTTCCACTTATGATTGGTCTCAATGACGAAGTGATACAAAATCCGAAGGCCCGCAGATATTTTTTGGGATAAAGCCCAAACTACAGGCTGACCTGTAGTGATACAGTTATGTAAAGGGTGATCCATTTCGAGGTTCCCTACTTTATTAAAGAAAAAAACACAGAAAATTCAAATTTAATGGAGAATGTTTGTTATCATTTGAAAGAACATTCTTTGGCATTTATTTTTTGAAGATTTTGTCTATCAAATGTTGGCCGTTGCTACGTCGCAGATGGTCCATCCGTTGAGTCCAATTTTCGATCACTCGTTCGAGCATTTCGACTGGTAACTGGCGAATGGCACGCGTGATGTTTTCCTCCAAGGCCTGAATCGAAGCGGGTTTGTCGGCATAAGCTTTTGACTTTACATATCCCCACAGGAAAAAGTCTAACGGTGTGATATCACACGATCTTGGTGGCCAATCGACCGGCCCAAAACGTGAAATTATGTGCTCACCGAAATGTTCTCTCAATAAGTCCATTGATTGATGCGATGTGTGGGAAGTGGCGCCGTCTTGCTGAAACCAAATGTCGCCGAGATCACGAGCTTCAATTTCAGGTATCAAATAGTCGGTTATCATGGCACGATAAGGATCGCCATTGACGGTTACGTTCGCACCGGCATAATTTTTAAAGAAATATGGGCGGTGGAATCATCACCGGCCCACAAACCACACCAAACCGTTGTTTTTTCTGGATGAAGTGGCAATTCTTCAATCTATTCAGGTTGCTCTTCGTCCCAAATGCGGCAATTTTGTTTGTTTACATACCCATTGAGCCAGAAATGGGCCTCATCGCTAAACAAAATTTGCCTCGAAAACGTCGGACCTTCTTGGAACTTTTCAAGAACCCATAGAGCGAAGCGATGTCGCTTGGGAAGGTCGAGCGGTTTCAGTTGTTGCACAAGCTGTATTTTGTAGGCTTTCAATTTAAGATCTTGACGTCAAATGCGCCAAGTCGTTCCATACGTCAGTCCGAGTTGCTGCGAACGGCGCCGAATCGACTCTCTACGGTCTTCGTGTACACTCTCAGCTACGGCCGCTATATTTTCTTCACAGCGTGCTGGACGTGGTCTATTCGGTCGAATATTATCCAATAATGAATGCTGGGTCTCAAAATGGGTGATGGTGTTGCGAATAGTACGCTCAGTAGGCCGATTATGTTGACCATAAGTTGAGCGAAGTGCACAAAACACATTCCTCACAGAACGTGAATTTTCATAATAAAGTTGAACAATTTGTAAACGTTGTTCACGCGTAAGTCTTTCCATTATGAAATGCCAAACTCTTCGGACTCTTCGGAGTCGGCTATGCACAAATATTTATAAGAACACTATAATTGCTATTATTGAAGCAAGACGGAAGTTCAAGTACCAAGAATTTCATGGTGCTTGCAAAGTCAGAAATGGAAGATACATTGTTGAGAATCGTTTTGTTTACTCTTTCAATTTCTGACGCCATTCACCGTATATTATACTGTAACATTCGAAGTATGGCGTCACGGTCAGTTGTAGCCACTCCGTTAGTGTATAATTTTCAAGGAAATATTTTCGATTTTAGCCCAAGGGTCGCTGTCGCATAGCACAATATGCTTCCAAAGAAGCATTCTAGCAGAACAGTATAAACTAGGTTATGTTGCTTTGACAATTCATCTCTCAAACTTGTCCCCATTAGAACTTTCGTAGAGGCTCATTAAAGCCTCTAACAAGTTGGCTATGATCAATTGCGTCATCCCAGTTTTTGTTGCCTCGTTACCTTCAAGCGTTTTAAGTTTATACATAGTGACTGTTGCAGATAAAACTGACTCTTAGCCACACTTTACTATGTTATTAGCAAACAGAAACACAAGTCATGATGTACACCTGTCATCACGCTTTCTTAGCGCCCGAGGTAGCAGTCAACAACAAAAAAACATGTCAGCAACAGTAAACCTAACACGAAACTACATCCTGTCATGTTCCTGCTAATACCGCGCTTATCAAAAATAGATAATCCAAGGCGATTGACTCTAATTAAATACCTTTCATGGATGTCAACTTTATAACGAGCCCCCAACTCTGCAGCATGCGATTTCTTCACATTGCCATGACAGCCACATCTCATAATACTCCGTCAACGCACGCGAAATCCTTTCTCCTACACTGTCCATCAGCGCAGTCGCGCGCAACTGTCATAATCAAGTTTTGTTGAATTAAAAATTCAATCTTGCTGATGCAAATCGCGCCAAAGAAATTAGATTCAATTTTGATCCTAAGCAAATTGCACGCTTGCCACTCGCTCGGAGGAGGAAGAGAGAAGTTCACACCACCATTTACCAGTCGACTTGTCTGGTATTTGTCTGCGAGCGTTGCATCTGTCACGCAGGGGTAAATCTGAAGTGACCACGAAATGCTTTCTTCTTATTTCCCAGCATTGCGTGCTAGATGACGGCAGCGGCGGCGGCGCACTCCCATGGTTTCTGGTTTCACATAGTCCACCCGATAGCAGTGTGCGTGATTTAATGATGACAGACCTGATGCTATATTATTATATATGGCAAATCCGCAGTGACATTTGTTGGCGGACAAATGCTACAACTCCATGACAACTGCCATACATGGAAATTAATAACTGCTCTGCGAAAAACTTTCACTTAGCCGTCATAAAAGCTGTCACAGAAAACTTCTCAACCGTCTGATGAGAGTGCGCTTCCCAGCTTCTTGGGACGGGAGTAGAAGAATTGTGGCTCAGTTCTTGATTTAAGTCAACTCTGTCATTGTCGTTGCAATCTAACAACATCCCGAAAAGCAAAAGCGACATACGGCGAGTATCTGCCACCTAGAAAACCGGATGAAACGCAATATGTCGCTTTATTGCGGTTCACTGCGGCGGCGATGGGATTCGCATTGGAAGTGTATCCATGAATGAGAGATAGACGACACTCGATTCGCAGTTCCCGTACAATGCGTGTTTGCATCGTAAAAGACCTTATAAATGCGGATTCACTTCTCATTACACGCACTAGTAGTGATGTAGTGACAGTCAGCGTGCAGGAACGTCTTCTTCTTCTGATTCTTCCATTTGAGGCGGCTTACTTGGGTTTTGGTTAGTCGAAGCACATAATACGCCGCTGCTCTGGTTAACATGGTTCTCGCATTTGCCAGTGTCAATGATGTTGACAATGATGGTGTTACTTACACCTCATAATACGAGTATACACGCGAGGCGGGAATCGACGAAACGACGACGACAGTAGTCACAACACAGCTATCTATCTATAAAGAGCACGCATAGATACGAGTACGAGTAGGGGTACCTATGTGCTGTGGGCACATTTCATAGGAATCACCTTCCTATGAAAGATGCTCCGTGGCGGCCGCTGTAGTTGACTGATGCTAAGTGTTACTTAACAGTGAGCGTCGTTTTCATAGGCAACGTCTATAGTTGTAAATCTATGTTTAAGCTATTAAAAATCAGACAAAGACTGAGCTATGCCAGCATGGATGAAAAATATGACAAAAAAAGTAAGTTTGACAATGTATTTCTTTAGGTATCTTTCATATTTGCTAAAAGCCTTTACAACAATAGCTCCTTAAGGGCGAGAAATACGTTTTTTCGAACATTAATGAGAGGCAATTAAAAAAGCAACCTGGAGCATCTTAAAGAACACATTGACTCTATTTTCGACCAACCTAGCCTATCTGGAGTCCCGAGTTAATGCCATCCTTTTGTTTTTGATCAATGTTTCTAACTATGACATTTCTTAACGAATAGACGTAAGTTGCCGTTGCTGGAAGAGTTGGTTTCCGGGGCTATGGTCTACGGTGAGGAGACAAGAGCTAGTCCGGTCTGAAGAACAAAGCCGAGCATACACACGCATGCCGCGTTCTCCTCACCTGTACCGGAGAATTTAAAGGAATCGGAAGACGAAATTTCAGCACTGAAAGCCCAGCTGAAGTAGTAAATCAATTGACATAATATATGCATGCAACTGAATTTTACCTATCCCTGACAATCATCGTATTAAAAAGTTGTTGGATTCCTTTGGTATAGATCATATCTTTGATGGTAAATAATATACCAAAGACAATACATTGTGATCATCTTTGGGGATGTTTGGCTTCCGGACTGGTAGGCAGGAAACTCTTCACATCGTCATACTAATCTTATTGGGGTCCCATTGCCATTACACTTTAGTGGATACTTACTCTTTCAAGATACTCGATACTCAACACTCTCCTGCCATCTTGTTTTATGTCTGCTTTTTTTCTTAAGTTAGTCAGAAAGTGTACTGTGTCTCCATGGATCTCTTCATAAACAACATATATTTTCTTAGATCAGAAGATAATTATCAATAAGAATGCCTACTACCCGACAATATTAAAGGGGCCTTGAACTGGCCTCGGATAAATTTTAGTACAAAAAAAGGAACATACATCTACATACAGTCTAGATGAACTACATCAAGACCATTCTTCTCTGTGAGAGATGAGAGTTTTAAGCGACAGGGAATGAATATGAATTCGTTTGTTGGAACACTTATCGTCTTCTGGTTTCTTCTGGTTTAAATCTGCCTCAGTACCACTTAAAGTTCACGGGCTCTGCGACTTTAATACTCTTTAAGCAGCCTGTAAACGCTCCCGCGACAAACTTCGCTCTGCTTAATATAGGCCAAAAGCTGAAAGGCAGGATTCTGTTATACGATTTTTTTTAATTCACTCACCTTGAATCTACTTAACAATTCTGGCTTTATTACAGTGAAACCTTCCTTGACGACGGACACGTCTTATGAACGGATACCTCCCGACGATTTAAGTACTGGTTTATATGGAATCGTTACTCCTTAGATGGACGTCTCCCAAAACTATACAATATTCTCCTTTAAACGGACGCAGCTGAAGCTTGGGAACATACTTTAGACATGAAATACAGATGAGGGTTAAATTGAAACATGACCCTCTACTTGCACATAGGGTTTTCCACTACTAACCCCCCTAGAACATTATTTTTCATTGCCAAAGAGGGGTTTCCACGATTTCGTATATCTATTTAGATTTGATTTGTTTGGGTAAAAACTGTACATACATTTTTTTGGCACCATTTAAAGATTGTGGAACTATGGCCATCGTACTCACCCAGCTCACAACTTGTTTGTGAAGATGAGTCAAACTCATAAATTCATCGTTTAGGCCACTTAGCCTTAGACATTCAACAATCTGAAAGCCTCTTCGGATCGTTTATAGATTTAGCCCTCATCGGTCTAATTCGCACCGGCAGTGTACAAAGAAAGCTGATGGTTGCGCTGGGCTAAGCTTGACAATTGCTTCACATATACACGTCTTTATGGACTTCGAAACGATAAAGTTTATATGTGCAAGAGTTTGGTTCATGAAAATCAAATCTGACGTGCCATCTTTTTTTCGATTTGGGTCGAGCCCAAGTAAGTCTTTCGATGGATGCAAATTGCCATAATTTTGACGGTGGAATATATAGGATGATTTTCGGTCCACAGAAGTATTAACAAATGTTGCGTTGATTCAGTGTTTACAGTTTCAGTTTGACAACTCAGACTACATCGGAAGTCTTAATTAAAAGTAAGTACCCGCGCTAAATACAATAAAATTCGCTCTCTTTAAATTTGAGACGAAACAATACCATCGCAATCGCACCCATCGGCTTTAATGAGTTCAATTATTATTCTGCGAAAAACTAAACCGCACTGCATGAACACTAAACACCGAAACACTTTTCAATCAATCCTCATCAACATTGTTCCAGTTGCTGTTGCTGCTGCTGCATTTCGATGCCAGTATAATATAGTAAGTCGTAGTATGTAGATTACTGCGTCCAACAACAACAAAAACAAAATGCCAACAACTTCTCTAAAAACAATGTCACAGACGCTTGGTCGTCCATGTGTCAACTTGGCATTAATATATTGGTGTCGAATTGCATATAATTACGCTGACTGACTTGAGGCGGCTATAATGGCAGCCAACGACCCAGACCAAAGCCCGCAGACGCAGAGTGTAATACAAAACAACAAATCAATGCCCAAAAGTCGTCGCCGCTCGTTAAAGCGGCGTAAGTACTTATAAATTTGTATTTTCAATTGAAAATTTGACACGTGACGCGGGCGGAACGTGACTATTTTTCGCCTTCATTCGAAAAGGGGTTGTTTGTTAATGCATCCACCCAGCTCTCTCTTTGAAGTGGGTGCAGTTAGGTTGCTTTTTTTTATTATTATTATTTTCTCATGATTTTAATTGACAGATGAAGGAGTAGGTATGTGCGATTCTATTTATGTAATTCATTATGAGCCCCGTGACATCATCAATCGTCGTTATCGGCTTTGAAAATAATGTTATATCATTGTTGACGTTACATTCACGTAACGTATTACTCAGTTAGAATGTTTGCTCATAACAACCTGATAATAATTGTACGCATTGTAGATTGTACTGAACTTTATTTGCTCAGCATAAATCGCGTGGTTGATGATTACACAGTTATAAGTACATCACTCGCAAAAAAAAGAAAGAAAAAGATATGAAAAGGTGTTTTCGACTTCACGGGAAATATGATAAAAGTATGTTTGATTTATTTAATGGCCACAAATTATGTAAGTTAGTTCTTCCCCCTGTTTTATAATGAGATAGGTTGTTGGATTTCGACGAATTTTAGGGTAAAGTCTTGGTTATGAAGCTTTAGCCTTGAAACTATTAAATACATACTTTGGGCATTGAAGCCACTAATCTAGGTTATTTTTCACTTTCTTTGTTCACATTTCTGACACAAGAGGCAAACTTACATATAAAAATGACAGAGAGCTAAAAAAAAATAAATATGTTTATTAGGTGGGTGCAGTGGTAAGTGCTTTGGAGTACTAAGTGGGGGGTACCAGATTCAAATTCGGCCCGTACTACCTTAAAAGTTTTTGTTCACTGCCCAACATCTTGCGAAAGTCCGAGAAACATCCAAGAGTCATGAGACGCTTCCCAAAAAAATGTCATTCGGAATCGATTTTAAGCTGTAGGGTCATAAGTCAAATGTAAATTACAGCAAAAAAGGGTTCCGAACCATTTAGCGCTATAGCCCAGTTTTGATACAATCACTCAAGAGGTCTTTGGAATAGAGGGTTGAAAGTGTTGCAGTGAAACGCAACACCCGGTCGAATTGAGGAATGTTGCGATTCCATTGAGATATCTTATATGTTAGAAAGGTCGTTAAAGAATGCACTCGGAGTCTGGCACCCGCATGGTGGTTAAGCGAAAATCATACTTAAATATTGAAATAACTTCACAAGCAGAACAGAGCTTTACATGTTTGTGTTCAAAGAGGTTTCGATTGACTATGGTTTCTTCATAAGTTTCACTCAATTATTCCTCAACGAAACTTGTCGGAAGGTGAATCTTAATTTCTTCTTCGAATTCAGAAATATCTTCGACACTTTGTCCAACGTTCAAGTCTTTTTCTTTAGCCATTCCAAATAGTAAATAGTCCTTAATTAAGACTAATTGGCGAAGGGAAATGTTCGAATCTTCAAGCTGCAATGTAAACCTGGGCCATGTTTAGTTGCTTTTTTTAATGGTAGGTATTTATTATGTTTAAATATGTCAAAATGACAGATAAGCTAGCTGATGTTTTTAAAAAAGGAATGCGTCTTCTGAGTGGCGAAGATTCAGAATCTCGACAACGCCAAATGCCGTTTAGGTTTTTTTTTGCACTGAGTTTTCTTTTTTAGACTGAGAGAAAAAAATTTAGATGCACTGCTCTGATCAGAGGAGACTTATGTCATTTACCAATAACGAGAAACTCTTTTATGAGTTTGACATAAAACTCCAAGCTACCTAACAGCAGGATTCTTAAATCAATCTTAGTCCACAATCTTGGCTCTATCGAAACGCCGCGCTGAGGAACAAAATTCCAAAATTCGTGGTAAATTTTCAATTACAAGTTAACCACTTATTACAAGTTGAATCTTGATAATTTCGAATGAGGAAAGGCTCATGAAAAAGTTTCTTCCTGATACTCTGCAGCTTTTGTGATCCTCGCCATCATGGCTCGGTCTTTTAATCTTCCTTTCTCCTTTTAGCGCATAAAATCAAAAACTAAAGGTACGATCACACGGTCATCCAAAATTTTCATTTGGATGACATCCTGACGCTGACGTCTGTTGTCAATTCAATAATTAGCGCGCCAAAGGTATTTCTTGTCGTCCTCTCTTTGCATCTGTCCAGGAGGTCATAAAACTTCTTCTTGGCAGAGTACTATTAACGAGTTGCAAGGAGCTAGGCTAACATAGAACAGAGATTGCCTATATCTATGTGATTTCTCACCTTAGTCGCGTTTTAGGACTACCTCTATGTACATATGGGCGGATATTCTTAGCTCGTGTCTGTTTTGGGACATTATTTATTATTTTGTATTATATTATCGCCCGACACATGTCAGACATATCAGCTCTTAGAAAATAGCACACAGATCGTGTTTTCTCATTCAAAGCGGATAAACAAAGCTTTAACGTGTCACGTTGTTTTCTCCCATAAAGATAAATTATTCCAAGGGAATCGAGCCTCACGTTCTTGAAATGCCATTTTACCTAGTTCAAACCATCTTCCGGAATTCCGTCAAAGCAGCTCACATTTGTCAGTGGAGCCGCAGTGCTGATTTGACTAATATTTTATATCTAATATCGAAAATTACCTGACCTTTCTTTTTTTTTATTAAAAATGCAAATTCAGCTTGAGACATCTTGCTACGAACAATAACTAAATGCAGTCATAGATTCAAAAAATAATTTCCCAATTACTGTTAACCTTTAATCCAATTATCCACGACTCTTGTTAGCAAACGGCTTTTGACAAAATATCAATTTAATATATTGTTAGGAGTTGAAATCACTAAATAAGACTGAATAGATCTGTTTTGATCTATAAACAAAGACTTGAACTGATTTGTGACAAGTGATTTTATTTACAAATTTCCAAAGCTTAAATACTATTTTTCTTACACCTAGATCGTGGGAATACATTTTTAGAGTTGGGAAAATTGGGAATTTGCTTATCAGCGTCAGACGAAATCCGATACAATGTCTGGGCTTGGGGCAGGTGTCTATTTTATTGTATGAAATGTGCGAAACTTAATGTGCTTAAGGTGAAAATATTGAATCGTGCATTTGGGAATGAGTGTGTTGGGAAAATCTAATAGGAAGGTCAGATTGCGTAGACTTAAGTTTCAACATTCTCCCCGGCGTTGAGATCCTGGAGCTCAAATACTATGTTTTTTGGATTAAGATCTATCTTGTTTTTTCTTCTTTGGGAAAATATGACAAAAATCAGCAACAAAACAGCAAAAAACGATATGTATCCAATGGTGTATTGATGTATGTCATGATGAGTTAATAAGTTTGGTAGGTTTTGTTGAGTTTTTTGATCTGCAATCTTCTTAATTAATAGGGCTAGGTCATCATCTCCGCGAATGATGGATTCATTTACTTCAATCGTCTCCTGAAGATTATCTTGAAGTGATTTTCTAAGTGGTATTCCTAAGAGCTGACTAAGGTTTAGAGCTGGTAAAAATGAGAACGATGAGTTTGCTGTGTAGAAATTGTGAGAATTGATTGTCATTGTTGGTTGCTTTATGGCACAATTTTGGGCCAATTTTAATAGTCCTACTCCAAGTAACTTGGTGCTGCTTATATCGGATCCACACACTATAGAAATAGTTTCTTCTTGTTGAAAGGCGAAGATCCAGTGATTCGGGTTGTGTAATTGGATCCACATCTTTCCTGGACTGGTAGTTTTGATGGTACAGAAAGGTGATAACTGTTTTCTGTGATTGAGCAAATGTATTTCACACTGATTTTCCACTGAATGTGTGTTAAAAATTGGATGGCGTTGCTTGCAGATATATTTCCGCTCATCGATTTGTAGACATCCTTGGTATTCGACTTGTGAAACTGGAAAGTATTGGTCTCTATATGGGGTTATGGCCAGAAACGATGTCGATGGTTGTATGAATACGAAAGAGCCGTTGTGTGGAACAGGTAATGGTAGCAGTTTGAACAGCATGAAGACTTGGTTGCCTAACAGTGGTAGTTTGACGAGAAACAGTATTGTGGTCGAGGTTATACGGACCTTCACTCTTAAAAGTTCGTATAACTTTGGTAGATTGTGCTCATCGTATCCAGGCAAGGTTAAGTTGGGTGGTATATCTTTCCGGATTTTGTTGAGCTCCTTGTACAGTTGGCTTGGTGATAAAAGGAGTGAACTAATTCTTCCTTGGTGAGTATCAGTAACTGCCTCGAGAATCGCTAGTTGAGTCCGTTGAAATCTGTCTATTAACTTAGACACATAAATTGTAACTGAGCTAAGTACTTCTGCTTCTATTAGTGTTTGGTTGAGGGTATCGACAGCGTGGTGCGTTTGAGTCAATTGTTGTTTCACAATAATGAACTGGGTACTTATTGCAGTTATAGACTTGTTGAGAACGTTTGCTGTTGATTCGATAATAGATGTTTGGTTCTTGCTCAATTCCAGTAGGTGTTTCTCGTTCTGGTTTGCCTTTTCGATGTTATCTTCAATGAAATGTGCATAATCTTGATCCAGAATACCGAACAATTTGTTTGCGATCGTGCCGATAACATCAAATGGAGATCGTTTTGTCCGTATAGCTACACCATTTCTATGTTTCAAGATATCGTTCAAGGCTTCAGATTCCTGTAGTTGTTGTTCTAGTTGCATGATAATTGGGTTACAAATGATAGTTGGGTGTCGTTGCAAAGTTTCACATTTTTGTTTCAATCTATTGACGCCATCTTTGAGTCCCTGATACTCGTACCAATAGTTGGACATGTTGATATAAACGAAGAGATTCCACTCATCAGTGATTAAATTAGCTTCACCTAGGTCTTCGAAGTATATTCCAGGGTTGTCATCGAATGTTTTAACTTCCACTGCACCTTGTGGTGCTGTTTGTGCTAAAGCTGTTCCAATTATTAATAAGCCCATTAAAAGTGTTTTGAGTGGGTTTAATTTTGGCTGTTGATTTGTAAAAGATACTGAACGTTTTCGTTTAAGAGCTGAATTATCAGCTCTAGTGTTTATAGGAAGGAATCTGCCTTTGAGAGGATGTTTTACGCCCGAAGTTCTTAATACTACTGTAGGCTTAGTAAGGGACTCCTTTGGCGGTTTTTGCTGTATTTCTGAAGGCAGTGGACAGATCTTAGCTATGGATCTTCGTACTTCTCCATTAGATGTCTTGATATCGACTACCCGTGCCCTTCCGTCGGGACCTGGAAGTGTCCTGATAATTCTTCCCATTAGCCATTTTAGAGGGGGTAGGTTATCTTCCTTTATTAGTACAAGGGTTCCTGGTTGGATATCTTCTTGGAGATGCTTCCACTTATACTTCTGCTGGATATCTTGCAGGTATTCGCTGCTCCATCTACGCCAAAACTCTCGGTGTATTGATGTAACTAGATTCCAGCGTGCTACGTGCGTGATGGAAGATGTCTTGTAATCTGGATCGATGATAGTTGTCAGTGGGGCCCCAATTAAAAAATGTCCTGGAGTGAGAACCTCTAGATCGTTTGGATCTGAAGACATCGGAGTCAATGGTCTTGAATTGAGAACAGCTTCTATTTGCGCAAGACCAGTGGTGAATTCTTCTTGTGTTAAAGCTGCACCAGAGAATACCCGTTTTATGTGGTGTTTAGCCGACTTGACCGCGGCTTCCCATAAACCTCCGAAATGTGGTGATCTTGGAGGAATCGGTGTCCACTCGATACATTTTTCGGCGCAGTGGTTTTTAATAGCTGCTGTTCCTTTATTCGCAAAGATTTTTGAGTAAACTTCGTTTAATTCATTCCGGGCTCCCATGAAGTTTGTTGCATTGTCCGAAAATATTTTAGCTGGACATCCTCGTCGCGCCACGAATCTTTTTAGTGCTCCAATAAATGCTTGTGTTGTGAGATCCGTTACTAATTCCAGATGTACCGCCTTGGTAGAAAAGCATATGAATACAGACACATATGCTTTTGTTGGTTGTTTACCACGGATTTTATAATGTATGTAGACTGGGCCAAGAAAGTCTACTCCTACATTTTGAAATGGTCTTGACGGTTGAACTCTTTCGGGGGGTAAATTGCCCATTAATTGCTCGATACCCTTTGGTTTTGCTCGAAAACAGCGTATACAGTTGTGTACGATGGTTTGAGCCAGTTGTTTCCCTCTCAAAATCCAGTAATATTGTCTTGATGCAGCGAGTAATGCTTGCGGTCCTGCATGTAGGTTATCGTAATGCAATTGTGTCATTAATAATCTGGTGAAAACATGAGAGCTTGGTAGAATAACCTGATGTTTGGCATCATATGGGAGACCGGACGCTTCCAAACGCCCTCCCACTCTAATGATAGTTTTGTCATCTAGGAAGGGTGACAATGAGCTTAGGCGGCTTTTTCCTGATACTTGTCCGCATTTCTTGAGTAACTTCATCTCTTCCGAAAATGCTGTTTCTTGTAAATGTTTAATTATAACAGTTTTGGCTGCTTTTAGTTCTTGTACTGAGAGAACTTTGTCCAAAAGTCTGTAAGTTCTTGCTCTTTTGAGGTTACTTATGAATCTTATGACATATGCTGTTATTTTTTGTAGTGTTGAGAAGGAATTTCGATGGTTGATGTGCTCCAGAAAGTGGATTCCTGTGTTCGCTGCTGCTAAGACTGTTTTAATTTTCTTAATTTCGGGCACCTCTTCTTCTTTTATCAGCTGCGGTTGTGCTGGCCAGTCGTCTCGAGTTTGTTGTAAGAATGGAGGTCCATGGAACCACATGCAGGACCTTATTAGTTGCTCTGGAAATAAGCCCCGAGATAGTAGATCCGCTGGATTAAGATCGGTGTTGACGAATTTCCATTGGTCTTTCCTAGTTTCGTCTTGAATGATGGAAACACGATTAGCTACGAATGTTTGCAAGGGCGATTGCTAATACAATTCGTGAGTCCGTCCAGAAAGTGGTTTCCTTGATTTCGATTGGTAAGTTTTCTTTCACAAACTTTATCAATTTTGTCATGAGTTTAGCGGCACATAGTTCCAGACGGGGTATGGTCTGTTGTTTGATTGGGGCTACACGGGATTTTGAGCATACCAATTGTACACTGACTTCTCCTCGATGATTTGTAGACTTCAGATATACTACGGCTCCGTATGCCCGCTGAGAAGCGTCGGAGAAAGCATGAAGCTCCGCACCAGTTGAATCTGCTAACATTATGTGCCGTGGTATCTTTAGGTTGTTGAGTTGGAGCAGGCTCTTTCTAAAGGCAGTCCATTTAGTGTGCATCGACATTGGTAATGCAGCGTCCCAATCTAATTTTGAGATCCATAACTCTTGTATAAATACTTTGGCTAGTATAACTACTGGACCCATAATTCCCATTGGATCGAAAATATGAGCAGTGTCCGCCAATATTGATCGCTTCGTCACCCTTGTTGCTTCTGTCCATTTAGTTTTGATGAGGAATTGATCCGATGACGGCAACCAGGTCATACCAAGAGTTTTAACTGATCCTTCCTTTTGATCGGGTAGCACATTTTCCGCTTCACAGTCTGCCTTGGGTATATCCGCAAGGAGTGCTGGTGTATTTGAACACCATTTTCGCAGATGAAATTGTCCTTCTGCTAGCAAACCTGTAAGCTCCTTCTTCATGCGAAGAGCCTCATTGAGGTCGTTGGTGCCCGTTAAGATATCATCCATGTAGATATCTTGCTGAATAATGGTCGCTGCCAGTGTATGCCTGCTATCTGCTGTTTCGGCCAAATCTTGAAGACATCTTATCGCTAGGTAAGGTGCAGATTTGGTTCCGTAGGTAACGGTGTTTAGCTGATAAACCTTCAGTGGTTGATTCGCAGTATCTCTCCAAATGATATGCTGGAACTGTTTGCTGTAGTCATCCATCAATATTTGGCGATACATCTTGGAGATGTCGGTCGTAAATACATACGTATGGACTCTGAAGCGTAGAAGAATGGAGAGTAGGTCATTCTGCAATGCTGGTCCAGTGTGCAAAATATCGTTGAGTGATATATTCGTTGATGTCTTTGAGGATCCATCGAATACCACCCGTAACTTTGTGGTACTGCTTTCTGGCCTCAGCACGCAATGGTGTGGTAGAAAGAAATTAGGGGTTTTTATTGATTTTCCATCAACTTCCTTCATATGACCTAATTCGATATATTCCGTCATGAACTCAGAATACTGTTGACGAATTAGCGGCAGTTTACTCAATCTCTTCTCCAAGCTGAGAAATCTTCGAGTAGCTATTTCCCTCGATTCCCCAAGACTGCTTGGGTTATGTTTGAACGGCAGCTTCACAATATAACGACCAGAATTTGTTCTTTTTGTTGATGTTGTGAACACTTCCTCACACTGCCGATCCACTTTTGACAATTGCTTTTGTTTAAATGCAGATGTAACTGGAGCTTCCTCCAAGTTCCAAAACCGTTCCACCAGATTATCCAATGATGAAGTGTCGACTCCGATGCCGCAAAATAATGTTGATGGTACTTCAAATGTAGTCCTTCCAATGACTACCCATCCCAGTAAAGTATTCTGCAACGTGGGCCCTCCGTTATTGATTTTTATCTGTCCTATCGACAGAAGCTCGGGATAAAGTTCTGCTCCGATGAGAATATCCACTTCTTGAGGTTGGTTAAACGTTTGATCGGCTAGTTTGATATTCTTTGGTAGTCGCCATTGACTATTATCGACGTATTGGCTGGGTTGCCTGGATGTTATCGTTTTCAGCACATAAACTTGTAAATTTGTACTGTAGCCAGTAACGCGTGACTGAAGGTACAGATTCACTGTCTTACTGACCTGGATAGGGTAATCTCCCATTCCAGAAACTTGCAATGATTCATGTTTAGAAGCTAGCCCAAGTTGATTTGCTAGTTTTTCGGTGATGAAACTCATTTGCGATCCCGAATCCAGCAATGCTCTTGCCTTGGTAGGACTGTTATTCCGTGAAAGAACATTAATTACAGCTGTTCCCAGGAAAACATATTTTGATACCATATCGTCTGAATTAGTTGTTGACAAGCTAGTTCTATTGTCGATTGTTGGTATTTGAGTGTTCATTTGTTTCTCTTTAACCTCTGGTGTTTGGATATGGAGCAGTGTGTGGTGAAATTTCTCGCATTTAGTGCAATGTCCCGAAGTACAATTTGAGGTTTGATGACCGAATCTTAAGCAATTGAAGCATCTGCTCAACACCTTCACTTGCTTGAGTCTTTCCACTGGCGTGAGTTGTAGAAATTTGGGACATTTGAAAATGGGATGATTATGTTCATCGCAAATGGCACATCTAATACCTGTCTCTTTCTTCGCTGCAAGAGTTACTCGCGCCAATCGTTTGGTATCATCGACGTTTAATTTGTTGGTTTTAGTACCCAGTGCCTCCAATGATTGGAATCTAGTCTCCAAAAATGAAAGGAACTCATGGAAACTGGGTAGCGCCTTCGGTTTCTTCAGGGATTGTTCCCAAATGGTCAGTGTGTTTCGATCCAACTTCCTCAGAAGTATATTCATTAAAAGTGGATCCCAATTTGATGTCTCGATTTCGAGGTTTTGCAGACTCAATAGGCATTCCAATGTCGTGTCGTGCAATGATTTTATTTGACTCGCTCCTTCGTGCTGAATTACGGGCTGGGCCATAAGCTTATTTATTAAAGCGGTGACTAACAGCCGTGTATTTTCATACCGCTCTGTGATTACTTTCCACGCAGCAATATAGTTGGCGTCAGAGGTTGTGAAGTGCCGAATTAATTTCTCGGCTTCCCCAGTAAGTGTTGTCTTAAGATAGAACAACTTCTGGCAGTTAGCAATTGGTTGATTATGCACTAATTCAGTGAACAAGTCACTATACTGTCGCCACTGTAGGTAGTCCCCATCGAACTTCGGTAGGGTGATTTTAGGTAAATTCAATGTGGCGCTAGGCATGCTTATTGCAGATGTCGATGTAGCTTGGGATGTCATTCGATGAGTTGTTAACTCTTCTAGTCGTGTGGATAACGCAATCATATTGCTGTTTACTTTATCCTCCAACGTTAGATATCCCTCCAATTGGTATTCTTCTGCATGAGTGTCTTCTAATAGTTCTGCGATTTGTTGATGTATTTCCTCTATTTGGCCCCAATATTTATTTATTGTATTTAACTGCAGCTGACAGAACGTAGTAGTCCATGCTTCCATAGACCTTTCGTCAAGCTTGGTAAACACCCGTTGCAATATTTGTGCAATCGACTTCTGTCGTCGAACAATTTTTACCACCTCGGGTATCGGATTGATGCCTGTGTATAGCTCTTCAGTTGATCCAGACAATAGTTGCTTGCCGCTTGTGGGATTCGCATCTTTGTCGTCTGGAATTGAGAGCAAATATTTCTTTATCTCTTCGTAAATCTGCTTTACCTTAGCGAAGGTGTTGCATTGCATATAGGGTGTGTCAGCCTTGACAGAATCTTTTACTCGTTCATGATTCTCGCTGAACTCCAGCCATATGCCTTCGATGAGACTCAATCTCTTGTCCCGGTATGAGCTTGTTTTCCTGCCGGGACCATCTTTTCCAGTGTTTATCTGTAACTTCTGCAGCTCGTCCGATAACGCCTTCTGCCTGGCAATGATGCGGAATACTTCAATCTCATCCATGACTGTAGTTATCCGTTGATATATGTTGTGTTGATACCAGTGTTGTAGCCCTGGTTACGCTTTGATTTATTCTGAGAGTACGATCAGAAAACAACAAAAAAAAAGGAACCAATGTTTGAAGCCCTGGTTACGCTTATTTCGGATAGAATGATTTGCCCCTTACCACTGGTGGGGGGAAGCAAGATCACGTCGGGGTCACCAAAAATGAATAGATCTGTTTTGATCTATAAACAAAGACTTGGACTGATTTGTGACAAGTGATTTTATTTACAAATTTCCAAAGCTTAAATACTATTTTTCTTACACCTAGATCGTGGGAATACATTTTTAGAGTTGGGAAAATTGGGAATTTGCTTATCAGCGTCAGACGAAATCCGATACAATGTCTGGGCTTGGGGCAGGTGTCTATTTTATTGTATGAAATGTGCGAAACTTAATGTGCTTAAGGTGAAAATATTGAATCGTGCATTTGGGAATGAGTGTGTTGGGAAAATCTAATAGGAAGGTCAGATTGCGTAGACTTAAGTTTCAACAAAGACGTATTTCAGCAAATAAGAAAAAGCAAACCGCCTCGCCATATATGGAAATTTGACTTTTACATCCACCCGTCAACGCTAACGTGTGCTCTGCGCCGTAGCTAAGGCCCATGCGCATGCGCGCACGTTGTGCATTACATAAGTGCACAATAAATCGATTAGATCAGCGTAACGAACCGCGCCGCGACTATAAGCGACTCCTGCACATCAAAGAGTTTTCATTTTTGCCATAATTGCACACAACAAAAAAAAAAAAAACTCGTCAATCTGTAGCAATTATGTTGTTGTGCTGCGGATTTGCCTCCCATATTTGTATTTGTGCCAACTTTTGCACGCCCGTCCTCCTGTCACCAAGAGGTCCCGGCAACTTCTGCCGTCTGCTTTAACTCAATTTGACTGTTTTATTGAAAAGCCATCAACAAGACATATCGTGCAGCTGAGGATATAATATACAATACTGACACGTATCTATAAAAGAGCCGGCAAACAATTTCATTCGGTTTCAGGCTATGCGCCGCCAAATCAATTTGAGCATGCTGCTCGCATCTAGGCCATTAGACGCAAGGAGTCAAAATTCATTATTAATGTGCAGCCATCGATGACACACTCCACCAATTTCGAACAGGAGAAGACGATGAAAGAAGGCACAGAAGACGGGTGCTGATCGTAATTTAAGGGAACAACAACACACATCTCGAGTGCGTTCAACACACACGCAAGTAGTATTTAAGTTATGAACGTGACGTGTGCGTAGCAATTGGATTCATTAGAGAAATGCGTTTGCGGAAGAGCGCAGCAATGCCAAAACAAACAATCTGGAGTTGTTGAAGTTGTTTATCTGTTGTCTATAAGTACCTACGCTACGCACCTACCCTCCTTAAAAGGCGTGCTCGTCTCGACGAAATGGTTCCCATGTTTACGAGGGGGAAACATACTTTGGGAGATGGTTTGCCTTCGAGTGCCTCTCGTCCGAAAAATGCGGGCCACATCGGAGGTGGTAAATATTTGTGATGTTAGTTCGCACCTTATGGAATGTGCACGCATTTCCATTGACCGGGGGATTAGATACTCGACGCTCATCAGCGATTCGTTTGACCAGATATTCTAGGAATTCGGTGACATTTTGTTAATCATGTTAATGACTTACAGTTGGACGAAGTATACAAATGGAATTCTTTGCATTGAAATTGGGGAGTAAAGGATTTGGGAAGTTTGACATATGACAAACTCTTGCATGGCTTTAATATTTAAAATCACAGTTTTCAAGTGTTGGTCGCAAACATTTCTCTGAGATGAGAGCCACTACGACACGATTTTCGACAGCAGTCTGATGATTTTGATCTTTTAAACCTCTTGAGCGGTGGCCAGTTTATTAAAGTTATTTTCGAAATACTTAACAGCAGTATAAAAAGCCTGGTTGCTTATGTCCTACTTTTAGTTGTGGATCTTGTCCTCTCTGCAGTACAAACGCTTTATCGTACGCAGTTTGTGGCGATATCTCTCAGCGCCAACCGGGTCTTTCGCAGTTGCCGCAACTCAACCTCAGCTCTTCTGGCTCTGGGTTCCATCAGGCATTACATTACAGAACGTTTTTAACTGTGTCGTTTTTGAAGTGAAGGAAAAACACACCGCCAATTGTCTTAATTCATGATTCTGTCCATTAATTCCTGAATAGTCCTGTATTTAGATATTCTTTCAAGATAACAACGTTGGGCCAGGAATATCATTTAGAAGTTTCGTAGATATGAATTGACTAAGCTTTCTTTCTGCACCCATTCAACAGCACGAATTTTAAGTTGCAAGGAAAACTGTATTGCTCCTGTCAAACTGTGGAGGACATTGCAAATGAACTTCGCGTACTTTATGATTCTAGTGGGAATGCCCACATAGACTAAATGAATTAGGCATAATTAGTAGAGATACCTTCTGTTGGAAAGCAGGGCTTTGCAGGCTCAAGAAATAGGTTTATCAGGAGAAGGTCGATGCATAAACTCAATATCACATCATGCAAGCCTGTTAAGATTCACAAGAGTATCAGCAACTTGAAACAGTACCAACATAAAAGAAACTGAAATTGAATAGGTGCTTTAAGATAGTATTCCGTTCCAAGGCTTAGTCATAGCATAGACTCTGAAAGAATGCAGCCCTGAAACCCCAAATTCCCAAGTCTTTTTGCAGAAAATAATCTTTTGGAGCCATCTATTGTAGGTGCCCTTGATAATAGCAATTTATTTATCGGGTATACCCTAGAAAAGCAAGCTACTTGTTATTCTTCTGCTTTTATAGGCGTTTCATAGAAGTTTTTGTGCTTTTACGTCGCGTTATTTATTGAACTTAAATTTCCTCATCTTAAAACCGCCCGCTTCTTAATGGTGGTTCGAAATCTTATCAGGATTTCCAAAATCCTGTTTTGGGAGTTTCGTATGGTTTTACGAAAGAGAGTATTACAGTATTGTGATACACATCAACAATGGGTTCTAGGCGGTTTTAGACTTGCTATCCGCGTTGTCTGACCCTAGATAAAAAAACAAAAAAAAAAATGTCTTTATTGGTACTCATTAAAAGCCAAGCATCAAAACTATCGTTTAATTAACTACATCTGCCAAAATAGTTATATACAATGCCGAAACGAGGTAGTCGAGAATTTAAGAACATTTGTTCTGTGTTTTACGGCTTATGTAAACAAACATGCTGATGGGCCCCAGGATCCCCTGCGGAATCACAAATACTCAATTCTGCTCTTATGTCCCTATTGGCACATTGGCGTAGATAAGGTACTTAGTAGAGGACATCGGTGCATCAATAACATTAATGGTTCTGCTATTTACTTACTTACTTAGGTGGCACTACAGTCCGGGGTGGACCTGGGCCTCAACCAATACGCCTGTCCAGTTAGCACGATCTTTGGCTAACTGCCTCCAGTTGCGCACTCCAAGTTGGTTGAGGTCCCCTTCCACTTGCGCGCGCCACAAGGCGAGGTCTTCCTCTACTGCGTTGTCCCTCCGGGTTGGATTCGAGGACTCTTCGGGCCGGAGCGTTGGTGCCCATTCGCTCTACATGTCCCAGCCATCTTAGACGATTAATCCGTATTTTTCTGACCAGGTCGATGTCGCTGTACAGCTCGTAGAGTTCGCTGTTAAATCTCCTCCTCCAAAGCCCGTCAACGCAAACGGGACCGAAAATCACTCGAAGAATTTTGCGTTCGAAACGACCAAGGAGATCTTCATCCGCCTTCGATAACGTCCATGCTTCTGCGCCATACAGCAGGACTGGGATGATGAGGGTCTTATATAGAGTCTCCTTGGTGTTTCTCGACAAGGCCTTACTAATCAATTGCCTCCTTAGGCCAAAGTAACAGCGGTTGGCAAGTGTAATTCTTCGCTTGATTTCTGACGATATATCATTGTCAGAGTTAATAGCGGAGCCGAGGTAGATAAAGTCCCGAACTACCTCGAAGTTATAGCTCTCTATCTTGACGTTCTGTCCGATTCGTCGATGTTGTGCGTCCCTTCTTGTTGACAGCATATATTTCGTTTTGCCCTCATTCACTTCTAAACCCATTTTTGCCGCCTCTGTACTGATACTTGCAAACGCTCCAGTGACAGCTCGCTGTGTTCTGCCAATGATGTCGATGTCGTCGGCGTAAGCAAGTAGTTGCACAGACTTTTGGAAAATTGTGCCCCTGGTGTTGGCTTGCGAGTTTCGCACAATTCTCTCAAGTATGATGTTGAAAGTTACATGACAGCGCATGGCCTTGTCTAAGTCCTTTTTTGACATCAAAGGTCTCGGTGAGATTGTTTCCGACCTTAATGGAGCAGCGAGAGTTCTTCATCGTCATCCTGCACAATCTGACAAGTTTGGCAGGTATGCCAAAACTAGACATGACTCTGTATAGCTCGTCTCTATAAATGCTGTCATATGCGGCCTTAAAATCGATAAAAAGATGGTGAGTATCGATCTGGACTTCTTGGGTTTTTTCCAGGATCTGCCGAAGTGTGAAAATCTGGTCAGTTGTGGACTTACTGGGCCTAAAACCGCACTGATAGGGTCCAATCAGTTCTGCTATTTGGAAGTAGCTTAAAAAATTCTCTGGGAAATCACTTTGGAGTGGTACAAAGTGAAGACCAATCTCAGATGGAATACCCGCAAAGATGAGCTCTAACTAAATAATATGACTGCCTAGGAATTCACCCTTTCAGTTACCCAGATCAAGTGTTCTGACAGCCGCGATGCTACGGAAATTCAGTCTTCTCGATTCTCCCCTGTCCTTCGTCGAAGATTTTTTACTATCGATAGCAGCGATGTGCCTCGATAGTTCTGTCTAAACCAATAAAGAATCGGGCATTCGCAGATGATGTGTTCAGAAGTTTTATAATCTTCTAGACAGAACATACATGCAGTCTCTGGGAACAAATTCATTTTGTTAAAATGATACCTCAAGTCGTAATGGCCTGTGAGGAAGCCCATCAGCTTAACAATATACTCCACCTCCTGGTTTGAATTGTCTTAAACCCGGGACACTTTTCCAGTGGTTAAGATGAAGTAATTGTTAAAACTCGTTAAAGCAGCAGCCCAATTGACTCTGCAATAGGGTAGTGGTTCTACCAACCATCCAAGTTTGACCATGCTGTGCACTTTATTGTCAACAAATTAACTGTGTTCGATGATAGCGCCTGAAGTTCTACTTGACTATCTGAAAAGATGTGAATTCTGGCACCTTTAATTCCTTTACGAGAAATAAAATCTGCGCAGATCTCAATAGAATGGATTTTTGCCTGAAATACCGAGGGACACATCCCGATAGGTATCGAGACTTTGGTGTTGGGTTCAAAGACACCAGCTCCAACTCCAGATTCCATTTTTGATCCGTCGGTGTACTATATTTCAGGGATTTCAGGTGACCCACATGGTCTTCCGGATTAAACTGTCTCTTAATAAATATCTGTATAGGTGCAGCTTCTGCGGGTTTTAAGCCGTTGTCCTTTCAAGTAATTTAGGCCACCAGACGGCAGCCGCATACGAGATGATGTGTCTCATTGTATGGAGGCAGTGTATCATTCTGCGGCGAAGACCGCAAGTTCTACCATACAATCGTCTACTGGCCCTGGCCTTGTGTGAGAATTCCAGTTGAATGTATAAGGTATAATAATTTTGTGGTAAAACTCAATATTTCAAAAACATTATTGTCTAGAGGCCAACCCCAAATTGTTCTTAAAGCTTACGGACTTAAAACGACGTACTCAATGTGCGGTAAACAAGCCTTCGGGTAGTTTAAAGTTTCAGATTTTTTGTTCGCTTTCTCATCAATTATTTTGTATTTACAATTCCTGTTCGTTGTAACGACTTTATCAATCGATCTTGGTTGACCCTGTCAGTTCCGCGAGAACACAAATTTTCAGTAGAGAAATAAGCCGCATCCGCATTTAAAAAGCTTACCCCGAATATTTGCATAGAAGAAATTTCATTCGTATTTAAGAAGAACCCACTTCAACGGAACACCTTCTTCAACATCAATGCTTCTGTGCCTGTCCTAAGGCAAAATTGTTCATTGGTTCGTGCACAAACAAATTTTTTTACTACTTACTCATAGTGCGTGGGCATAGTCATAGTATGTCGAAAATAATTCGATAAAATCTTTACACACGCACTCACGTCAAGTGGATAATTACAAAGGCCGCAATTAGCCGCACCCTGGGCAATTCTTCAAATCGTCCCACCCACGAACGATGTTCGAGTATCTGTCTCACCAGACTATCAGATAATAAAACGAAAACCACCATAAACTGACCTAAATCCCATTTTGATAACAAGAACGTTGTCTTTGATCAATATCTATCTATGCGGTGCGTTGCGCTTATCGGATAAGTTCTGTGTCTGTCCTATCCTCGTATCTGTATTATCTGTCGCATGACTCAGCTCAAATTCATTGGAAGCAGCAAGCGTCTTTCTTTCAACAGGTGAAGTAGGTTCTCTATAGAAATGCTTTAAAAATAGCACATGGCGTCTCGATCTCGACGACCGGGAACACTTGCCAACTTCGGTAAACAAAACGTGAGCGTGTGTGTGTGTGTGTGTAAATGTATATAACTTTCGCAATATTATTGCGCTTTGTTTGAAGAAGGCCTCATTTAAATGTGTCCTCTACGCCAGATCCGCCCCGTTGCAAGTCTTATCTAATCGCGGGTGAGCTGTGTAAGCGTATGTAAAACAAATTAGAGTGCATATAACCCGCACACCGAACAGGGTGACAATGAAACAGGTTGTTGGACCGAGAGACGACGCAGTTTTATTAATGACACCGCTGCGCAGCACCCCATTAGGGTGCGCATTTTGCGACGCATACTAACTGATAAAGCGGCGACAGAAGTAGTGCAGGGGCGAATGTTTTCGCGATTTGTGCGAACATTAAAATTTATTTATTTCTTGTTGATTATAATTTAAAATATATTATTTTGTTGTACCACCGCCAACGCGTGATGAATGCGAATGAGTGGTGCAATACCGCTCCAAGTGGCTAATGGATTGCTGCCTGAAACGAGGGCTTATTTGCATCTGAAAGGGATTTTTTCTTTGTAGAGTTTTCTTTTTTATTTGACTCGGCGATTGGCGCCACATTCTATACTTTCGTATGGTGTGGTGGGTAGTCGCAAGAGCTATATGAAATTTATTTATAACATTAACGATGCAGAATCAATCAGTAATGGATTTTGGATTTTGGATTTTGGATTCCGGTACGGAGATGAAGTATGAATTTAAAAGCAAACGATGATGAAGGTTAGGGCGGTGGAGTTTTATTAAAATTTCCAAGCTACTTTTGCTTTGATGTTGCAGATGTTAGAATGTGTGAAAGTGCATTAAGTATTGGGGTTTTGTTTTTTTTTTACAGAATATCGAGGATGTCCGGGGATAACGGGTGCTCATTGAATCTATTTTTGAAGAAGGGGCCGGACTATGCGATGAAATCAGTTGAATCTAAGCGAAATTTTATTTCGAACTTATTTCTATTGCATTCTTAATTTCCTGGCTGTTTATTAGGCATTTACGGACCATGGATGGTCTAAGACCTAACTAGTCCACTCCAACCAATACGTGTGCAAAGATATCTTTGTGGAATGGTTTGCAAGGACCTACAATTGTTAGCCGATTCTGGAGAGGAGCTTTTATGACAGCTTACAGCATGGAATCCTTATCAAACTTTTAAGCAAAAAATCGCATTTTTGTTTCGTGGAATGATTTCAACCTTGTTTAATAGTCCAACACACAAACCCCAGGAATCAAGAATTCAATTTACTGCAGTTCCAGTATTCAGATTGGTTTAGGAAGGCAACCATGGAGTATTTCAAGTCGCAATCAGTTTTCAAGCCAGAGGCACGCGATGTCAACAATACTTTGGTACAAATTTAGCTTTGGCCAGTTTAGAACTAGCAAGTGGTCAAGTTAAAAATAAATTAAAGCAAATGAAATGATTCAGCAAAGTATTATACGGCAATTCGTCGGTCATCCCAAACAATCTTCCGCGTTGATTTTACCACCAGAACGTAAGAGACCCGTGGTCAAAATTCGTTCTGTTTTGCGATAATCTTGTTTTCTGACTGAAACCAATCGAATACCAATCGATAAATTAGTAGCACCCTGCTACTGGCAATCTACAATGACCCATGCCACTTTTCTGTTTGCTGTTTCTTCTGCCTCTAAACTCGACTCATTGCAATAAAAACCTTTCCTATGCTATGCGTTGCCTTCTTTCTCCAGCTAATCCTTATTTTCACACTCCTTACTCACCCTGAGAGCAGAAAGTCCTGTGGCAGAAAGTTTACTTCCCGTTGATGAGATAATTCTTAGAGCCAACTCATCACAGGTTGCTTTTTTAAAAGCTGGCCTAAGAATTTTTCAACCCGTGATCAGATAGCAATACATAACATTAGTTCACCCCCTACCAGTCGAGCTTGGTGTCCCTTCCAGCGTGTTCACTTGTTCATAATTGGGAGCATTCAATGTTGTTTCATTTGGGTTACTCTTAGAGGTCATGAAGATCTTGCCGCCCTATCAAACCGCATGTCCAAAGCATGTAAATTACAGGTTTTCGTGTTCAATGAGAAAAATTTCAGTCAGCTCATGTTTGCTTTTAGTTCAATGACTCTGTCTGGATTCTGGCCGGAGTAGAATTTCTGCACTTACTTCTGAGGTAGAAAAAGTTTGTGAGAGACGTCAAAAGTAGCTGTGATTGCAAATTAATTGTTTTGTTGTCGAAGTGAAAAGTTGTTTGTTGATTAATTAAATGGAAGAAATCGAACATCTTTTGATAAAGAACAATCGCTTGTTGCAACAGTAACAGTAAGTACATGATTAATGTTCATTATTTCACAATTTATACTAAACTTGTAATCTTAAATAATTAGCCAACATTCGAAAATGAAGTTGTCATTTTGGACAATATTTTGTTCTACCTTTGAACTGACGTTTTTCACAAATATGTGCTGCTCAGCCTTGCCTGTTTTCGTATTGAACAAAGCTTATAAATGCATCCGGAATTTTTGTAAGCGACGCCCCGGCTATGCATATTCGCTTTTTAAGCTGCAAAGTTTCCAGAAAGCCAACAACAGATCGTTGCCAACAGTCATAGATGACCGGATAGGTCAAAAAGCAAAGATCAAATCGATCTTTTCAGCCTACCTACGTGGATATCTAATCGTGAATAATTCTACATTAAAGCGTGTTGAAGCCTAAAGTGACCGCCAAACGGTCAGTAACATATTCATATGTGTATGCCGCTAAAAGCCCAGGGGGAAAAGAGCAGAGTTGGTTAAGGACAGCTTTCAACTGCGCATTTAGTGAGGTTATGGCAACTTCCCCTAATGCAGCCCTGATGCAGTATGAAGTAATCTGCGGGCTGTCGCGTTATCTGTTTTATGCTGAATTTATGATTTATCATCCCACTCATGGTACCCTATATCCATATTTTAAAATTTGTTATCGTATTACTCTGTTATTATTATTACTTTGTTATTATTACTCCATTTTACACAAATGGAACCGAGCAAAGCCCGGAAGTCTTTTCTTTCGAAGCGGCATGGCGTATTTTTTCAGGATCCATGCTTCAGCCCCATACAGATACAACATGAGTCGTATGGAGAGAAAGCGCTTTGAAATACAAATTTTTCATAACAAGAACCAATATGTTAGGTAAGATTTATGGGTCGGCAAAGCAGAGTGTTCTCTTTCTCGCCATGCAAAGGTACTTATTGACCCATTGTGATTTCCTTTAGCGGGGAATTAGCAGAGGTAGTAGCCTCATAGTGTGTTTTTCTTCCTGCTCGTTATTACGCAATTATGCTACCAGAAATTTGTAAATGTAAAGATTAGAAAGTGCGGCATGGGCTACTTCTTTATGAAGCAGCTTCCGAGTATTTTGCTTCTCAAGTGACATAGATTGGAGACAGTATTGGAAACAGTACACAATTATTGCACTAAGCATGCAAGCCTATTGAACTTTTATTAACTTTAATTCTAGTGCGCTTCTTTCTTTCTCAAAGTATTCCCATATTTCAATTAAAGTAAAAATGTAAACGAACAACTCGTACTTGCACTTGATTGTTCCAGGTCTGCTGATTCATCAAATATTTCTTTATCATATTGAAATTAATAATTGTTTTTCTCGATTTGCAGAGAAAACTATTTCTATTAGCTCTATGACAACTTCGCTCACTGCAGCAAGAGTCTCACAGAAAAACGCTTCTTCGCATTCCCAACCTCAAGGCATCCGATTGAATTTCATTGCACTACGGATTCTTACCTTAACCGTACGACATGAGCAAATAATGCATGCGGGAAAAGAACCAATAGATATTATAATACCGCATCAAGGCATTTGAATATCCAATTATTGTCTGTGGCTAACGCTTTGAACTTTTAACGAACAAATGATTCTCGCATATCAAATTACAAACCGATGTGCAATGAACTCTCAATAGATAAATCGTCGTGATCCTCCTCTCTATTAATCTTATTATTCCCATCAATACATCATTTGTAGCAAGCACTGTTCTGATTTGTTTTCGCTCAAGGCTATGCCAATGATTGCCATAATATTTTTTTTTCTTAACCCCATTCAAGCAACCATTTATTCCGAATTAAAGTGATGCCAAACAGTATGCTTTGCTAAGCTTACGGTGGTGGCGCATATCTTTGAAAATCATGTGTGTGTGACAGCTTGAGATCTCGACAAGATCTGCCGCCGCTCGCCGGACGTGAAGCACAAACGCATAATTGGTTTAATTTAAATCCAAGAAAATTCCCTTCAATCACTGTTGATTTTTATTGGATTTTAATTTGATTGATATAGTAGACTCTCATTGTGATGATTGTTTCTCTATTACCTACCCGGTGGCATGGTAGCGAGCGGCCATTAGTGAACACACATGGAACTGGCTTCTGTTTTAATTACCAATTGGAATTGGAATTGGAATGCATTATTTGTATTACATAATAATTAACTAGCTTCGATTTTGAAAATGTGGAATAAATTATACTGGTTGAATGTTAATCGCAGCAACGTAGGCAATTTATTGCATGCGATTGAGTAAGATATGTAATAATATGCACAATATTGACCGTGACAGTTCAAAATATTTACGTTTGATTGAAGATGTTGATGGCAGTTTATGGGAAAGTCGATCTATAAGAGTGTTGTAGTAAAATTTTTTCACTGCCTTTTCACCTTCAAAGAGGCAACGACGCTATATGAAATTGTTTGAAACAATAAAATTCATTTAAAAAAAAGTTTGTATCATGAAACAGAAAATGTCACAATAGAAAAGTTACACGACACTTTTTCCTGTAATAACTACTAATTCGATAAGAAATTTCTTCTGCCAATACATTCGTGTGAATATATGGTAAATGTGAAAAAATGTCATGCGACACATACGAAATAACTGAGATTTTAAAATATCTATAAATTAGACCTTCTCTTAACTCATGACATTTAAGCATATACAATACTTTTGAAATGGAGATTAATATTAACTTCTATCATGAGAGCGACAATAAGTACTGCTAGAATTATATCAAACTTAAGAGCAAAATCTCAGAAACGTGCTTTGATATGGTCTTTCTTCACATCTCCAAAACATGAAAAGAAGATTTTAAGAAAAATATCATGACACAACTGATTACACATAGACAGACGGGTTTAAGATTCCTTGTCCAAAAGGCGAAGTGAGAGCTCTATAAAATGCTAAGCTTGAGCACTGCCTTAGTGTTGGACGATAAACAGGAAAGGATACTCAATTCTTTTCAGAGAGAAATTCTTTAAATACTAACTCTATATGAAGAGGACGAATAAAGGAGGAGAACATACAATCGCGAATATTTCAAGGTTTCCATCACAAAATGTGGGATAAGTCTGACAAGCAAAAGCAAGTCAACTACAGGGGCTCGGCCAAATCGGACGTATCGACAGCTTCGAACTCTTGCCCCATTTTCGAGAAGACATTCAAAAAGACCTCCGTTTCAAAAAGACATTGCGGATGCCAAACCGCTTGGCTTTTGTAAGCAACTGGAAGCTTCGTCGTTCCTGAGACCGCAAAGAATAGAAACAAGATTGGGCCGTATTTCATTGAGGACGCCATCGGCAATACGGTTACACTGTTACTGGGGAACGGTACAGGCCCATGATAAAGGACTTCTTACTGCCGGAATTTGATGAGCGCGGCTTGGTGAACATGTGCTTTCTACAATGCGGTGCAACCGCACACACAGCACGAGCCATAATGGATAGAAGAAAGCTTTTCTTGGTCGCATATTCACCTCTTTTGCGATTTGGCATGGTCAGTAAGATCGCCCGATTTAACCATCCCAGACTTATTTATTTGGGGCTATTTAAAGTCACGGGCCTATGCCAACAAGCTTTAGACAATCGCAGCCTTGAAGGAGAATTTTCGACAGGAATGCGAACAGTTTTCACCGAAAATCTTACGGAAAGGGATAGAAAATGCGATTAAAGTCAAACAAATGTGTATCAACTCTGGAGGCAGCCACTTAACGGAAATCATCTTTTCCACTTCACAGAACAAATTGTAAAGTTCCAAACAAAGCTTTCTATCACTCAAAAGAATTTCTTTTTTATTTAGTAAAAGAGTAATTCAAAAACAAAATTGGATGATTGACTTGGTGCCGCCTTGTATGTATAAATAAATCTCGTGATACAAATATCCGACCATCGAATAGCACTGCCTAAAGTGGCGCTACAGTACGGGATGAACCACGGTTGTATTCCTGTTAGAAAGCGATTTAAATTTGTATACCTCTTCTTAAATAATAATAAAAGTTTATGACATGATCGGCCAATTTAGCATTGGTGTCAACATAAATCATGAGAGAAAAAACTTTTTATTTTGACTAACTGATTTTATTTCATGCTAAAATGTCAGAAAAAAAATGTCATCTGCTATACATGTATGTAGAAGCATGGACAGAGATTATATCTGTTCCACAGTCTTTGCGGAAAATCTCATGACATAACTATTACTCATTTGTTGGTGCGTCGAAGACCTTGAAAATAGTCGTGCCATAGAAAATCTCATTTAAATTGCAGGGTAAAGATATGTATATATTTTATATCGAGATATAAATATTATTTTATTAAAAAAAACTTTGTGAAGCGTCACGTGGAGACAAAAACGAATGCATGCTGATTTTGATAAATACTTATTTTTAGATTTCAGTCAGCATGTATCATGAGATCTACTGCTGACATTGCTTTTACTTCGACAAAACGATGGAATGTGGTATTAAACTGTCTGAGAAACACGCAGGTGGCATTTTCTTTTATAGTGGAATGATTTCAAAAATGTCGTGATATATGTATGCACACAATATCAATAAAAAAAATGATTCTTTAAACTATCATTAAAGTTTCATCATATATAGATGACAAAATGTATATGTAGCATGCATTAAAACCAACTTTTAAGCTTCTAAATTATTAAAGTTATCTTACTGTCCCATCACCACGCACAGAGGTAGAAAAAAATCCCTCGTTCAAACGCACCCACCGCCTTTTCTAGATTAAAAGATTGAAAATAAATTATAAGCGCCATCTCTTTCAAATATGTACCTACACAACACAACGGACCTCCCAAGATGCCGCCAAATCCGCTACAATCAGCATACAAAATCTCACTTAATCGATCGATAATGTCATTCCGAAAATAAATTCATTTTAAACTTTATGAAAAGCGAAACCTATAATCTTTTTCTATTCTTTTCTTCTTATTTTTGCAGATTAGGGCGCCATTCGATCAACAAGAATACTCTTCTTCTCAACGATAAATCGCATTAAAAACGACAAAAAAAAAAACAAACATCTTCCTGTCCTTTGTGTGTTCACAGTAAGACATCACAAATTGACGTCGCATACATGAAATATTTTCTGCCAACGTCAAATACTATAAAATTGACGACATCACGATGGCATATAGCACGCCAACGATCCAAGCAATGAATGACCCACAACGGAGACACCAAAGCAAAATCAATCGAAACTGAATAAATCAAACCAAAGAGAATAAAAGAAAAATCTTGGGAAACAGCCAATTAGGAGCACACCTCTTCCCTTTTTCGGGAACCAAACCAAACCCTACCTTACAATCTCACGTACGGAGAAATATAAAAACAACAACAACAGCGCCATATTCCAATAAGCATAAATTTAAAGCGCCCTAAAATGGTAATCATTAAAATTTTAGGTTAGGGGTGGAATAGTGAAATAGTGGAATAGAATCACGGTTATACTATGCAGCGACCAATAATTTACCAAGAGTCTTGCCGCAGATGAATGTTTTGCACGACAACAAACGGATTTTGGTTGGACGAGAATTTGAATATTTAGATTGGAGTCACTCAAGGTGAAGGTTCGCCTCACAACCAACAAACACTCTGTCGCTGTCAACGAAGTCGACGGCCAGTGTGAGATTGGAAAATAGATAGATTTGCTGTGCTGCCCCCAGATCGAGATCCAAAGAAGACGACGTCATCCGTCGATAAGATGCCACATTACAGTACGACAAAGCGAAAACGTAGCAGAAACTCTCACTGTTGTGGGAGTATCAGTTTGATCAAGTGTATGCTGCATATCTTCAACATAGTCTTTCTGGTGAGTTAAATTTTTTGCTGTTTTGGCTGTTGTTAGTCTCTTGGTAACGTTGGGAATTAACATGTCTATGGCCATTGTGAACTATGGTATCTGGGGGAAAGATTGATGATGACAAGAGATTAGGCTGTAGGGAAACTGTCTGTGACATGGAAGAACAAGGATTAGTTGGAAGTCATTGTTATATTTGTCTTTCACTTGGCATACAGGGTGCCACTGGAAGGAGTTAAAGTGAACAAAATAGAATCGTGTTTTTGGGGGAATCTTTTGCAACTACATATAGATGGGGGACTTTCATGAACTTTATTTTAATCAAATGCCGTTTGCGGTCTTATTTATTTATGCCTTCTTTAACTTTTAAGCCGCCGTTTAAGGGGAAGGGTAACTACTTCCAAATGTGGAGAAGTTGTATTTGTGGATTTGATTGAATGCTTTAATGGGAAGGCAGGCTAGTTGCCAGTGGTTGTAAGTGGCAAATTAACTTCGAGGTAAGGCAGCTAAGTATTGGATGAGAAACGTACCTACTTTACTTTCAATTGTCAAAGCTAAATCATTTATCCGTCATGGCTCGTTTATCTTGAATGATTGCCACTGTTTTTATTAAAATCACTGAAGGGTGAAGGCTCAACAAATAAGAGTTCTCCATTTCCTCCAAATGAAAGTATTTAGGTTTTATTCAAGACCCTAAGTTTAGCTGGAAACTTAAGTCGATCACGAGTACGTAAAGTAGATAAAGTTTTTTACCATCACCATAAATAGTTCTGTGGATGAGTTCTCTGATACAGTGGCCTGCCTGAAATACAAAGCAGAGCATACAATACAACCAAGCTGAGCAGAGTTCAAAGACACGTAGGGGGCCCATCGAGCGGGCATCCTATACTATTGGTCCAAAGCCTATATGAAACCGTATTTAATGTAGTTAGTGTAGGATCATTAAAGCTGAGATCTATGCGATTAAGAAAGCACAGCCTATCCCATCGATGGAACTATTAGAAAAGGAAATAACCATCTGTGTGGACAGTCAGGCTGCACTTAAAGTAATCGGTTGCAACCTTGTAAACGCGAAATGAGTAACAGACTGCATTTTGGCACTCGGGGCCGCATTTCAACACGGCTAAGAGTTTCATAGACGGTGTCCTCATACACTGGGTGCCGGGGCATAGACATATTCTAGGGAACTGCAAGGCACACACTTCCTGATATTTCACCTGACAAAGGTTCCTTAGGTTTTCCAATTGCCACATGCAAACTAATGCTAAAATCAGAAACTAATGAGGAAACTAACCCCCCTTAAATGGACAAGTGGCACAACTTGTCTAGCGACAAAACGGATTTGGCCTAAGCTGGATCTGCAATGCTCTAAGTGTTTTATCTCTCTAAAAAGACTGCAAGTCAGCTCCACAATAGGTTTCATCACTGAACGCTGTCTTATAGGCAGGCTTGCAACTATGCTTGGCATGTACTCAAATGACTTTTGCAAAAGCTGCATGGACAAGGGAGAAGAGGAAACAGATACACCTCTAACCTTTACAGATCTTTAAAGATCTCTTTCGCTATATCCAGAACTCCAAATAGTTTAACGCCCAGAGTAGTAAAAGTTTAGATCCAAGTGGTATCACAATGGACCGCTTTTTGGTCTAAGTGAGTCGGCGTCACCGACTGCCACTTCTACCTAACTTAACCTAACCTTATACACTTAGCTGAGGAAAAATGGCGGTACGCTGTAAAATGCCCCATAACTAGTAGTTTAAACCTCCAAAATATGAAGTTTCTAGTCACTCTTAACAGAAGTCAAACCCGGGTATTAACCGGATATTGTATCATTGGAAACATACGAGTCTTTGCAAACGATTTCTTTCCGAGATAAAAAGGAGATAGAGTCTGCATAAAATCTCCTATGCCACTGCCCAGCTATACAAGAACGTCGCTTATGCTGCATGGGAGCACGATTCTTCGACTGTTTGGACGACTTGCCCGGGGTACCTGTATCAGACATGCAATGATTTATAAACACAAGTTAGTCGCATGTCCTTAAAGTGTACAACTAAAGTATTCACAATGGGACTTCATGGCTTCTGGGTGAAGTATGCACGTGGTGCAAAACCTAACCTACCTAGGTAAAGCCTCTTCTATCCACTGACGATGAATTGTAAAATCAAAAGATGCGGATTACTTAATTGTCCATTTCTATATATTGTAACTTTTTCTAAGTGCCTACATTTACATGCCTGTCTGGTTCCTCCGTTTTATCAATAAATCACGCTTTTGAAATAGAAATGACATATAAGCCAGATTAAGTGTTTTATCAATTTATGTTCTTTCTTGCTATAGTCACTCGCACCTGACAAAAAAACTGACAGCAAAATGCCATGATTCAAAAAACTTTTTTTAATTGCTCGTATCAACATGCATCACATGAGCTATGAGTAGCTTTTGTCAGTGCTAATGTCACTGGTTATTGATGATGTAAGAAAAAAGTGGTATAACAAAAAGTATTGATAATAAAATTGTGCAATTCAATGCCTTTGCTCCACAGTGTATAGGATTTGATATTTCTACAGAAGATAACTAAACTAGTCAAAAGTTAAAGTGAATCCCAAATAAAAATGCTGGAACCTACCCAATCGCATGTTGTCAATTCTAAAATTAAAACTATTTGTGTGGACGAATCTATTTCTTATTTTTGACAAGAATGTAGTAAGAGTTTATTAATATTAAGAAGCTTTGTTCTAATGACATTGCTAACTGTCGCGAGAGCAGTGAAATAAATGCCAGAAATTAATCGAAGTTGAGGTAAAAGGCTATATATTTGGTTAACTAGTTGGAGGGACAAGATGGATGATCTTAATTTTGAACATGTGAAAACATTTGAATTAACTGACTTAAAATAAATTGCGCATTGGGTGCTTGTTTTATAATAAAGTACTTCATAGAATCAGCATTGATCGCAGCGATAATACCGCCTTCGCTCGACATTTTGGAGATTACATCTTTAAATCACACTAAATATTATCACATTAAAAAATAATCCTAGGTAGCATACGCAGTTCATACACCATATAACCTTGTAAAAGGCTCCAAGCTCCAGGTGGGCCCAATTTATTAGCTATAATTACAAAGGTAGTCAGATATTTTTCAGAAATTTCTTGGTTTTCTATGGAACCGACATGTGGTAAAACTATAGTAATCGATATAAATATTCAATCAGCAATCAACTCGACAATTAGGATCTAAGCTGGTAAAGCAATGCAGAGCACCCCTCAACGAGATTGCCGGCCGATAGGCTCTAAATATCTCTGTGCTGGATTTCTGGACACAGCTATATTCCACGCAACTATATAGCGAATAAATTAGCCATGAAGGCAGTGGACAGTATCTCTGCATACAGAGAGGCGTGAAACGCATGCAAACGATGAAAGTTTAATCTATCATCGCCTGCTCTTAGACAACGACAGGTGAAATGAAATCAGCATAAGTATTTTACATTAAGACGTAGTGGAAAAGGAAACCCTGCCACACGCTTCCTGTGCAACCGCCCCGCCCTTGCTAGGTTGCGGATAGGAGGAGGAATATTAATATTTCTTTGAAGATCTTAGGGATCCCAGCAACGTAGATATTCGCTGCACTAACGAATTCACCAACAGTAGTTTAGGGGTTTGATTGAGAGAACTATCAGCCCTATCGTGGAATCCGCCAGGGGGAACGTTTCACTCAAATTCATAAATCGTCATCGTAGAATACTTTAGAGGTGAAAATTTACCTGTCGGCAAAGTGAATGCGTTTCACACCATCGTAGGAAACGTACCAGGGAACACTCCTCATACAATCTTTGACATTTCAGAAACGCAGCTAATTCATTGCGTATTTGGTGCTTGTTGCCTGCAATTTCAATTGGATTTGTCTAAAATGTAAGTAATCTATTCATTTATTTTCATAAAATATTTTATATATGCATACATCTTATCCAATGCATATGGTCGCGTATCTGATCATCAGGTAGCAAGAATATTGGTAGTTTTTAGAGGATGAAATTTCCCTAACGATTATTCTCTAAATGTCTATTTTGTGGTGGAGTTAAAATATGTCATAAAAATATATTTTTTTATCTCAACACCACTCATTTGCAACGAAAGCAATTTGTGCCAGTTCTGGAAACGTAGACTGTGCTATGCGCGTTTTTCCTGTCGGGGTATACTTTATCCTGATTGTTAAATATATTTAAATCGCCTCCCTTTCATTTTGTTACAGATTTTATTTATTTAATTTAAATTTAAAATTATTTTCCAACTTTCACTGCTGTCATTTACTACAAAAAAACAGTTTACCGACCAAATGCAAATTCGAAATTCACATCGATAAGGAAGTTTGCCCGGCGGATTCCACGATGCATACGACAAGTGAAAGCGAATCGAGTAAGTGACGGGAATCTCAGATACGGCGTTTTCCACGATAGGGGTGTATATTTTCCATATATTGGAAGGAGTAGCCTGATATTGATTGCAACGGTCATCTTAGGTTTGATTCGGCTCGAAATTGAGATGTTTGGGGTAAGGCAGTTCACTCGTATTCTCCCAAAGTTTAACGAGTGGTTCGAGTTTCGAATGCATCATTCATTCCATGAGACATCGCCTAGTTCTAGAATATATTAACGTATCATAGACTTGGGCAGCGATATACATACTGGAATTTTGAAGAATTTGCTCGAGAATTATCTTTCGACCGCAGTCTTATGGATATGCCGTCCCCGGTAATGACAACAGATATCCTTCTGCTACAAAAACATCAAGTCAACTTTTCTCAGACAATGGAATGGCTTCGATCAGACTCTGAACCAGGAAATTAATGTCATCGTATTTTCCCAGAATGGGTGGACAGGGGGCTGGTCTTTGTGGAATGCGAAAACTTCACTTCCCTTTGGGTAATACTGAATCTGCTTTTCCAAGGGGAGGTTTTCGTCATCCTAATGACTAAGCGCTATATTGTGAACAACAGCACAAAGGCATTTTCTAAATTAGGTCGGAAGGCTGAACACAGTGAATCTTGTCTGTGTCCCAGGAATATGAGATTGCATCCACGGAAATGAGGACTCCTATGAGCTTGCTAGGCAAGATTCTGAAGAAGTTTTCTCATCACCCAAACCTGTGTTAAGCCTGCCTGCACCTGTAATCATGTCTTCCGTTTGTACTGAGCTTTCTCGTGAACGCAAGAACGCGATGAATGCAGACTGCCTGAACAGCGCCCTGAAATTTGCAAAACGTCTTTCCTTCTATCTCTTAGGAGAATCGACTTCAGGCTGTTTGTAAAAGAAGGTTCGGGCCACAAAAGCTTTGCTAAATGTGTTGGGCTTGAGTGACACTACCACCTATCTTGCTGGTAGCAAGTTAAGTGACACAGCAGAACACTTCCTCAGCTCGCAGCTCATTCTCATCTTTATTCGAAAGACGGGAAAACTAAGTACATTAATGCAAGGTGTCTGCATGGTAGCACAATGGACCAGTAGTTATGTCTTAGCTATTCATCGGTTAGTAGCAACCTCCGAAAAAATGAAGAAGCACTGAGCGGTGAAGATATGAGATATAGGTCACTGAGGTCGTTATCACTTCCTCACCTTGGACGACACTGATGTCCAAGTCCATCAGTTGTCGTGTTCTATTTCATGGCAATCCAAGGAGACAGTAATTTCAGATATAAAATGTAATTGCGTGTCAAAAACTTGTCTCTGAAAGTTCTTCTTGTTAGGCAAAAGTGTTCACAGGCTGTTGCTAGTCCCTCTTATCTATCAAATACCATAACCTGTAAATAGGTCAGTTTTGACTTGACTTTTATGTAAGTTATCTTCAAATCACACCCCAAACCGTTGTATGCACCTTAAATTACCATACCAATAAGTACCGCTCCGCTAACAACTTCAAGTTTCAACTTCAAGAACTTGAAAAAAAAAACCATTCAAAATAATCGCAAAACAAAAGCACTTCATACTAACAATCTTATGTAAACACTTTCCTCTCATGCACCGCATGTGAATTACAAACATTATTTCCAATCAAACATGAACAAAAAGACAGGAAAAAAATATACTATTTTCATTTAACCATCCATCCATCAGCAAGCAACTAGAGCGGCAGAAATCTGAGAGATTTTTGTCAGCAGCGCGTTTGTTTACTTAGAGCCGTGCCCTCTAGGCCTTTTGTGGCGGCATAGATCACACTACACCCTGCTGGTATAGTGGCACTCTGGTTGGTATATCTGGCGTATTATCTGGACAAGAGTTCGGACACACAATGAATATCAATACGTCAATGGAGCTAATAATTATTTAATGGGTGTAATTGGACTTGAAAATACGTATAACCCATACAACAATCGATTGCAAAGGCCCTAGTTGCCACTATTAAATATACGTAGACAGCTTAAAAAGAACTAATGTCCGTAGCAATGTCCGAACACGTTAGCAACACCTACACGTTTCGAATGCGGCAATGGAACGCTTATGGATTTTGATCGATTTGCTAAGCCTTACTACGACGAGGTATATATATGTTTACCTAAAGTACAGAATGACAAAACTGTTTGGCTTTTTAGATAGGAAGTAGGAATTATCATAGCGCGGATGGCGGAAACAAATAGCCAAAGTTTTTTTTTCTCTTTAATTTGTTAGTGGATTATGAATGCCTAAAATGGCTTAAAGGCAGAGAGGCTTATAGGTACATTTGTTTAAAGTGCTTTTGATTAATAGCCGTTGACTTAGTATTTATGAGGAAACCAAATAGATCACGAACTTAATCCCACGCGAAGTAAAGCGTGCTTAATGCGGTTTAGTTTAGGGTTGGCACAGTGAATTAGACGGATTAGGAGGTGGGTGCAATCGAATTTAAAGCTTTAGGATGTTGGTTTTAAAATTAAATGGAAATAAATATATAGACTTTGCTCAACTTTAATCAACGATAACTTTCTTCATCAAATCTTTAGAGAGCGATAAGCTCAGCTTTGGACTAGGGATTTCGACGAAATCTTATAGCATATTTTCCCTTCTTTACATTATTAACAAGCTCTCCTTACATCCATACTCCAATGTCCGTTCATTCATGATATAGGTACTAGGTAGCTACAACGTCAATAGCTGATAGCATGATTAAAAATTCCCTTCTGCCAACACAAAAGGTCATAACGGAGATGCAAAATCAGTGCACAAAATCTCATGCACATCAGGGACAAGGTCTTCACTGCCGAATGGTGGCAAGCTACTGAGGAGGCCACCCAAACATTTGTACCACCAACACCGTTTGCAGCGCAAGATTGTGGTCATGAGAATAAAGCGCACGCGGAGAACCAGTTCTTCTCCAAAAAATTTAACCACAACCACACAATCTTGGTAGCGATTACTGTTGAAAGGTGCAGTTCATGCGGTGGTGATCGTTCGTGGTTGCAGCTAAGGAATTCGGTGCATCATGTGGCACAAATCACGTTGCTTTCCCTTGAATTAAATCTCATTCGTTTTGACATGGATTCTGCTACCGAAATTGTTCCACATCAAGGCAATGACGGCGATACGGGGGAATGGATGGGTAATTAAATGGTGAAGTGCTGCTGCATTGATTGCTATTGCCTGCGGTCGTGGTTGAGAAATTAATTGACCAGGAAATTGATTTATAATATTCGATGATACAACATGTGCAATGGGTCGATGGGGGAAAAGGACGTAGATAGTGATTGAAGATTCTCATCAAAGTTTAGTCGCGCACATTAGCATCCTTTCTAACAAACATAAGAAAGAGAAAGTTGATCATTGCACCAAAGGCTTATCTGCTGTCATTAAGCACGTCAAAATCTAGCAACTTATTCGCTAGTTATGGTTTAGTCAAGTCACAATCCTAAACATTTACAACCGCGCTCTGACTTAGCAAGCTTTTTACTTTTACTCATATATGAAAGTTATTTGGACCAAATTGTACGAAATGTAAAACTTTTCCAAAGAATTTCATTTGCAGGTCTTAAAGCTAACTCCTTGTGGATGACTATCATTTGCCCTGGATATACTCTTCAGGTGCCGTTTCTTATTGTGCAAAAGTAGCCAACACTGCAGTGGAGGGAGTTGAAAAAGTGGCCAAATACTCGAAATAGCGAAAAGTATTTGGGCCTGGCAGAAACCCTATGAGATTTAGAAAAAGAAGGCATACATTGGATCCAGATGGCTTATGATTACTATTCATAAGCGAACCAATGTCTATTCAGTGGGAAGGTTATCTATCGTCTTGCTTTGCACAAATACAAACTATGTCGCCTAACCTAAAGGAACTACATCACGGTTGCTCGTCTGGCGATCACATACTGTTCGCAATGTTGGACATGTGCAACATGCATCACTGCACATTATTAGAATCTGAAATGATGCTTGACAGCAAGCTCAAAATAACGACCGATTTCCGAAGAACAGATCATCTATACCTCAAAGAAATTGAAAAAACAAATATTACTTTTTTCTGTTTTCAATAATAGAGATGGAAAGGAAATATGAATGTCCCTTAAATTTGCAGTGGACATACACATGTATTTGTAAAATTTATCTTTTAGGAATGCTAGAATTTTTGTTAGGAAACATCAACTGTTTAAACTGTATAACGAAGTGGACATGGACCTCTCCAAAGTTAAAAATGTTTACGGAAAATTTCCATAATTCACATGACTACTTTTTTGTTGGTAGCATTTATTATTCGGAGGTACTTGTAACCCAAACAAAGGTCCTTGAATTTCCTTAGAATCTTGTGACTATTTCCTGTTGCTTTGATTTTGTATCTGGGCTTCCTTGAAATCTTAAAAAATGACCTTGGAGTCTCAAAGAAGGACATTATACTAAAATGTTCTTACAATCAAACTTTTACTTTTGCTTAGAACGATTTTTAACCAAGATGTAATTGAAACCTCAGAAAAGACGTACGGAACATTTAATTAACTAGCTAAGGAACAGACAGTTTCATAACACCGATTATTAAATGTCCGGATAATTAATTAAATATCTATAATTAATAGGAAGTCCCATGATAGCGCATCCCCTTTGCCGGAATCCGGTACATGTTTGTAACAGTTCAGATGAGCTGTTGCCAAACTGCACATTACACCGCGTGTTTTCCAGCATCACACGGCGCAATTGGATCAGTTCTTCCGGGATCCCAAATTCGGCCATCGCCACGTAGAGCTCCTGACGATGAATCCGGAAATCCGCGCATTCAAAAATCTGTATAATTTAAAAATACGTATAATTATAATTATACTGACTCAAATCCGGATCCATTAAGAATCCGGATATCCGTGCTCTAGTATCTATCTATTACGCGTCAAAATCATTAAATTAATACGTGAAGCGAAAACGGGAAGACCCCTTTTAACCCGTCTTAAACGAAATGTTAATACTTGAATGTTATCTCATTGGAAAGGTGTTGAGGGGAAGAAGTGCACAATATAATTTTTATGCCGATGCATTACATTTGGGGCAAGTAATCAATCAATTAGTAATTAGTTTGCAATTACAGTAACAAAATTGATTTCTGTTTACACCTTATGTAGATTTTTGTTTTTTTTTTAATTTTTCTGTCGGCAACGCAGTATAGGAGTAACTTTGAGTTAATAATTGATGAATTCGCATAAGAGACGAACGAAATTTTTACTGTTGTTCTTTTAATCTCTCCCTGTTCCGAACGGGTAGAATAAATTAAAACCTTAAAGTTTTGTTCAATTATGATTCAAAAAATTCCTACCAGTGACCAATATATAATACATACCCTAGAACAAATTAATGCATGTAAACTCGTTGGTACAACAGAATAAAATTCACAACTATTTGTTTGGTAATTAGTTTGGTACAAAAGAGCCTAGATCACACATTCAAACATTCAATGAACGTCAGTTATTTCCTTTCTACAATTCTAAGAGCACGGCTCATGTTTTAGTCATGCGTGACATATTGAGCTCTGCGTACCTGTAGCTCTAGTCTATTGTTATAAATAACCCCTTTTCTGTTCTGTATCCTATTTCCTAATTTTTACGATCACCACGATCATGTTTTGCCCTATCATAAAACACTTAGACAACGTTTAAGCCATTTTAATGGTCTTTAATGATCTTATTCCTTGATAGCCACCCGTGAGATACACCTCAAGATTACATACCAACTTCAATCGTCTACGGTATGGTTTTTCGTTAAGGAAATCCGATCAGTTCCGATGGGAAAGAAAGTTTCATTAGATCAGTTTATAACTGCAATCAAAACATATGCACGTTCCGTGATCTTACGTCTTTCAAACACTATTCTTTGCCCGCCCCCCTCAAAGCCTAGTGCCAGTGCGGCAACTGAATAGGAGATGATCATAAAATTCCATCCTATTAAACGACCACGTTCGTGTGCGCACAACTACGTGTCACATTTCTTAATCCAAACACTTGTTTCTCCACATGGTCTCATAAATATACATGACTTAGTGTACCTTAGCAGGAAGAGGAGAGAGAATGACAAACACAAGAACGGAACGGATCGACCGAAGTAGTGTAGTAAAGTATTCTATGCGCGCACCCACACCTTTGTGGACTTGTCGTCGATGCATCAAAAGAGTGTTTGGAGAGTTGGATAGTTGCCTAAAAGGGAATACTTGTTTCTGTAACTAGGATTTAGTGAAGTCTTTCAGGAAATTATGTAAGCCAAACGGTCGCGCACCGACCACATTTATAAAGCTAGCTATAGCTAGCCAATAGCCACCCATGCACACTTCGTGCATCGCGTACCTGTGGCATGTTGTCACTGTTGGGAACATGGATTTGGAATTCAATGTGGAATGTGCCCTGGCAGCAACACTTGAACCACGGTACGACGCGATGCGAGGACCAAGCCAATTAAAGTGCTATAAAAATAATTCATTCCCAAACAGGGGACGAGGTCATAAACGTTGTGCGCAGTCGCATTGGAACCGGCAAACACCATTTTTTTTTTGTCTTTTATGTTTCATTTATGTCCAGGCGGCAGTCATTAAAATTATTACTGGCCGGCGCTTTGTTTAGTGGAGCGTATATTGGAATCCGGCGATTTCTATTCCTTTGGTGGATTGCTACCAGTTTTTTTTTATTTTTAGAGAAGTGCTAGGTAACCTGTCGTTGTGACGGTAATATTTGATTAAATTGGGGCGGAGATATGGAGAATTTCAAACAAAATGAAAAGCACTCTGATAGTAACATGTGGAATTAAACTTGTTTTTAATCACGCTACTCCGAGTCGAGTGCGCCAAGTCTTTGGGGCAGTTAGAAACGAGTTCTATCGAACACGGCAGTGACATCTCATTAGAAGTTGTTTAGTTCTTTTGAAAATACCACTCAAGAAAATTATACAATTTTAATGTAATAAGTGTTCCCGTATTAAGGTTAATACGTTTTCAATAATAATTCTAAACCAGGAAAAATCTACACTAAATATCGGATATACATATCAACAAACTCGAATTCACTTCAGTGGAATTGAAAATGCTTATTACTGCTTAACCCGCTAGAACCATAGAGAGAATTTTGAGTACACCCTTTAGTACAATTCGTCCTTGGTGCAAAACGTCATCTAACTTGTTACAATTATGATAGACAATGTGTGAGCTTATTATAGTGATGCCAACCACGAACCGAGACAGATGATGGAATCCGCCTGACGACAACCAATCAGGAACAAGCTATACAAAATATCACGTCTTCCCGCCTAGCCAAGGTATCTTTCAGATTAGAACATGATTTTGAATCTTCAGTCTTAGAGTTTCAGCTTTGGTGTTTTTTTAACTTCATTTTAACTGAGAGACCAAAGTGATACTCCCGATGTTATGAGCAATGACGAACGAGATTTCAGCTGGTGACGCTAGCAGACCGAGAACGCAGAAATTGAAGTAGCTGCGACTTACTACGCCCGTCTTTGGATGCCTCCAATTGCGGAAATTAGTTATAGTTGCCGAATTTCTGTTTTTCAGATCATAAACAAGATGGTAGAAAATTCGTCGTTCATAATTCGTTCTGCTCATAATTGCGGGCCGCACAAGCTACGGAGGTACGACCTTTCAATAATGCCGCCGTAAATTGCGAAATATACAAACTTAGCTGAAACAGAACCGACTTCGCCGCTTAGTACAAGAGCTCTTTGGTGACAGGAAGCCAAGATATCTATGTACTATAAATTACGAAATGGTAGAAGCTGGGAAAGTGCGCTTAGCGAACAAGTTCTTCCCGAGTTTTGGGCTTCACACCTTCCTCCCTTCGTAGAGGCTACAGGGTTTGCTGCATTGAAAATACAAATCTCCGATAAACTGATGGAGAACGACAAACTATGCTCACCCTATTTTGGAAGGTTTCAAAGACGAAAATCCTGGATCAGGCCTAGCTTTAATATCCAGCCATCGCAGATTAGACGGTTCTAAGGGATGTTTGGTGATCGTTGGTCGTTGAAGATGTTTGGTAACAAAATAGCAAACTGTCGCCAGCCTAGAAGATTCAACTTACTTAATGGGCTAGTTCCAGGTGCAAACGAAGTCGCATGCAACTTAACTTCCTCGCAACTAGTTATTCGAACGCATTGCTAACCAACTTGCTGACCCTGACTTGCTCGAGGGGTACATTTTTCTGTATACAGCTAATAGTCGCGAGAGTTACTTGTTATCAAAGAGACATCACTCTCAGGGATCAGGATCTCAGTACTCCATGACCTAACAAAAGTACGAAAACGATTGTCAGCTGTAACCAACCGAATTTGCGTATGCGATCATTAACCAAAGTCTCCTTCATTCCGTCATTGCAAGCGGACGCTTTTAACTGCTCACTTTCAAGATCAATCAAGGAGAAAACGCATGCTTATTTGAAGACCACAGGGGTGACCAAATCGTCCAAACAAAGGCTTCGCCGCATAATCACTGGTCTCGTGCCTCTCAACTTATCTTTATTAAATATGCGCAACAAGCTTGTCATCCGGATGACACCCTGACGGATGACAAGTTTGGATGACCGTGTGATCGTACCTTAAGCATATTTTTAAATGCCATTAAGCATGCGCTTGGCACTCTTCACAAACAAAAAACACATCATTACGATCCTACGTTGTAGGTTGGCCATTTTATGTCATCGACGATCTCAATCAGATTTTAAATCCAATTCAACTAATTAGACAAACTTTCATTTGTCAGTGTTTAGCATATTAATTGGCATAACCGAAACCATCTCCCGCTGTTTGGAATAAATTTTGTCAGTTAGAGAATTCAAATTTTATGTTTTTATATTTGTGTCCAAATCGTTTATACTGTTCTGGATGTTCTGGACTTAGGAATGTTAGCAGTTGTCGTTTGGATTGTTAACATTATTCTTAAAGAAACATTAAACCTGTTTAAAAAGCATTTAAGATGAGGATGAGTCTCTTATTTTTAACATATCTTTGGAAAGAAAAAACATCTCTTTGAGTGGACTAAACAAAAGAAATCACATTTTTAACAGATACACGTTTATCCATAATGTTTCTACTTAAAAAAATATTACGACATTATGTCTTTATGTTTGCCACCATCTGTCCTCAGACAAAAAGCTTCTAACGAACGTATCAATTTGAGCATGCCATTTTTGGCATTATTATTATTAGTATTGCATCAATCAAACCCTGCCTTTTCAATCCAGGTAATAGCTGTCAGTGTTCCATAAGCAAATTCCTTGCTCAAAGTATCACTTTCTATATTAAAAAGCTGTCCAGCTCGGAATCTGCTGCTTAATTGATAAGTGATAGAAAAGAGAGAAGGATGAGGTGCATGTGTCAAGAAAGAGATTCAATGCAGATTAGAAACCTTGGTTGAAAAGCGAACTTAACCAACTAGCCCTGCAAAACTGGAGACATGCCCATTCATGACCACAGATGAGTAATCATACAGATAGACGACTGAGAGGATTTTTGGCTCTCCCGCCTATCGGGTTTTATTTGCTTCGAAAAGGCGCAGAACTGTGTTCGTATATGTTTTTATATGCAAATCAAATTGAGCCAGCTCATGCACACAATAGCAGTTCTGCGCCTAAGAATCCATTTTGAAAAAGATCTCATGTTGATATATTAAAAGCCAAACTGGGTTATGTTCAATAACAACGTAATAACAAACATATTTTTTGGGTAAACATTTTTAAACATGTTGGCAGTTGCACAAGTCAAACATAAAACAAGGATTATCATAATTTGTTTGCCGGCAGTTAAACTAATTTAACAGTTTTAAGTTGTCAGTAATAATAAAATAATGTTGGTGGTTGATTTATCGAATGTTGAGTAAAATAATTAAAATCAAAATAATATTTAAGCAGTTTAATAAATATTTCAGCAGTGATTTAATGAAATATTCTTCAAAATTACTAAAATTTTAAGTAAAATAAATAAATGCTCCATGAATGAAATTAATGAATAGCGCGTGATCAGTTAACTGACCATTTCAATAATTTAACATAGTATTTAATTAAGCCACTGCTTAAATTCCGTTTAAAAATTGTTTTACGGACCGATTTTATTTTAACCATTATCTACTGCTTATAAGAATTGTTTAAACAGAAAAATGTTAACTTTACTATTCCAATTCAAAGATAATAACATCATGAAATTATTCATTATTATTTTATTCATCATCATGATGAAATATTTTATTTTCTTTAGTACCTATACTTTCAATTGGAATAATAAAGTTTAATGATGATTTAAGAGTTATTCCTTTGCCGAGTTTGTCAATTCGCTCGCTCGCTCTCAAAATTACGTTCCGAATATGTAGATATATTCAACTTTCACATGTTCAATAATGACATAATAAAAAAACCAAAGAATTTAATATATATAAAAAACTAATCCAAAACTATTTACTTTAGATATTTTACACCCAAACATTACTAATTTAGTAATATGCATGCAGTAATAACGGGTGATCCAAGTAGAGATACTTTTTTCAATAGCCTTTTTTGACAGATCACGTGTGATTCGTGTCATGCTGTCATGTTATTTTTGTTTAGTATTGTTTGGCATTTCATAATGGAAAGACTTACGCGTGAACAACGTTTACAAATTGTTCAACTTTATTATGAAAAATCACGTTCTGTGAGGAATGTGGTTCGTGCACTTCGCTCAACTTATGGTCAACATAATCGGCCTACTGAGCATTCGCAACACCATCACCCATTTTGAGACCCAGCATTCATTATTGGATAATATTCGACCTAATAGACCACGTCCAGCACGCTGTGAAGAAAATATAGCGGCCGTAGCTGAGAGTGTACACGAAGACCGTAGAGAGTCGATTCGGTGCCGTTCGCAGCAACTCGGACTGACGTATGGAACGACTTGGCGCATTTTACGTCAAGATCTTAAATTGAAAGCGTACAAAATACAGCTTGTGCAACAACTGAAGCCGCTCGACCTTCCCAAACGACATCGCTTCGCTCTATGGGTTCTTGAAAAGTTCCAAGAAGATCCGACGTTTTCGAGGCAAATTTTGTTTAGCGATGAGGCCCATTTCTGGCTCAATGTGTATGTAAACAAACAAAATTGCCGCATTTGGGACGAAGAGCAACCTGAAGAGATTGAAGAACTGCCACTTCATCCAGAAAAAACAACGGTTTGGTGTGGTTTGTGGGCCGGTGGAATCATCGGTCCATATTTCTTTAAAAATTATGACGGTGCGAACGTAACCGTCAATGGCGACCGTTATCGTGCCATGTTAACCGACTATTTGATGCCTGAAATTGAAGCTCCTGATCTCGGCGACATTTGGTTTCAGCAAGACGGCGCCACTTTAGACTTTTTCCTGTGGGGATATGTAAAGTCAAAAGCTTATGCCGACAAACCCGCTTCGATTCAGGCCTTGGAGGAAAACATCACGCGTGTCATTCGCCAGTTACCAGTCGAAATGCTCGAACGAGTGATCGAAAATTGAACTCAACGGATGGACCATCTGCGACGTAGCAACGGCCAACATTTGATAGACATAATCTTCAAAAAATAAATGCCAAAGAATGTTCTTTCAAATGATAATAAACATTCTCCATTAAATTTGAATTTTCTGTGTTTTTTTCTTTAAAAAAGTAGAGAACCTCAAAATGGATCACCCTTTACAATAATATATACATTTTATCTCATTTTATTAACCAAAATGGAAAAAATATAAAACCCAAGTATGTTTATTTTAAGGCAGATAGAAAATTGAGAACTATTTCTTAACACATTAACACAAAAAATATTCGCATTTAATTGCAACAGCTTCATATTTATTATATAACTATTTTTTTTTTCATAAACATTTCAATAAAATATCTATTAAACTTGAACTACATTAACTAAATACTTCGCAGTACTTCCCCAACACATCCGCTATAATCAGCTGTTTTTTGTTGTTATTTAAAATTCTTGCAAAACTGCCAGTGCTAATGACATATTTTTGACACATCAATCCCTCCGTACTTTATTTGGCTGGCTTACCCGTATTCACAGATAGAAAATTTGAGAGAAGATTTTTTCGTCATTTTTAAAAATATTTTGCGGGTATGCTGAGTCGACTTTCTGTATAATTACTCATCTGTGTTCATGACATTGATTGAGTTTTGTGACTGAGGCTATCCTCGACTGCACTTTCCATTAAAATTAAGTAAAAAGTATGTATAAACATCTGAAAACAAGGAAATACTTCCAATGTTTGATCATTTTTAGCTATTTCGAAGTCATTGTCACTATTGTCTAGGAAACCTCCACTACTCTCGTTCATTAAATACCTAACAAAGTATCCATTATTTGTTGGGAAGTGTCGGCGATCATGTCAACAACCGCATCAACCCACATTATCACTACAAAGATCAGAGATAAACCCAACATTTTACGAGCAACCTGGCGCTTACTTCGGCGCCCAAAAATCAATCTCCTCTTCTCTACTTTTTTTTTTAAATAAAACACATTATATTTTCTTGCCCTTAAGACCCACAATAAAAAACATATTTAAAAGCAATTAAGATCTAAGGCGTGAAATTCCACGAATGATCACTTACTCCTATCGGCTGCAGTAGAAAACCCATTCGGCAAATAATAAATAAATAAAACCCTTCCTCCATTGAAGAGAGATAAGAATCTGAAACGACCGCCACTAGGTTTGGAAAATGTTTCTCAACCTCGAACAGCCAACAATTCCATTTATGGTCGAATGACTTAATTCGTCTTCGTCTTTAACGCAGCATGATCGCGACGATAAGTGTTCAATTTATCAGTTCAAAACCTCAGACTCGATTAGATGACCTGCAGAAGAGTGGCTGGCGCTGTGTTGACTTGAATGCATTAAATTTTATGATCTCACAAATTGCTTCATCAGAAAATCCTACACAGATCATCTTCAACCTTAAGTGATCCCGTTTTAATTGTTTTAACCCTTTTGGGAATGCCACCTAAACTAGACCTAAATTCCAATAGTGCCATGTTCGTGTAGGTGTTGAAAATCACCGATCAAGTTACACGCACCGGGTGAAAGTTGAATTCGTTCATGTTAAAAACAAAAATTTCAAATTCATTCTCCCACTGTGACTGTCAGTGTGCTGTCATTTAAACGTCACTTTTTGTTTCCAATTGACTTGTTGAAAATTCCTCAACGTTGCTAGCTTTGACTTGGATTCATTGAAACTTCTATTGATCTGACATAGTTAATGGCTGCTGCCCCAGAGTCCCAATACCAATACCAATCTTAGTCCCAATCCCAATCCCAGTGGTGATCGCGATCAGTGTGTAAACCTGCCGCTGTCATCAGTGCGACATCGTTGTTGAATGGTGTGCTGCGCATGCGCACCAAGGTGATGGTGAACACAAAGAGACTGCCATGCCGTCTCACGACTGAGGCTGAGGCGCACTACACACTACTCTTTCGTAGAAATGTCTGCGTCTGCGCGCTTTCGATTTGCATTCATGTGGAACGTGTTGCACGGGCCATGTTAACAATAATTGTTTACGATTTGCATTTTATTGCTCCTCAGCGGGGTAGAGTGGCGAATGTTTGTTTTGTCAGAGAGTAACGCTGGTGGAGCCCCGGCTTTCTTGACATAAGTGACTGATGACGGGTGATAAATGGGTGACGGACATTAACTGAATAACTACTACCTTTTGAAATGGGGAGGTTAAATGGATGAGAGGCTGGCATTGCAGCCTCGCCCAGTCTCGCGGCGATGAGCTTTGACTAATCGGTATCTGTTAGCTACGTTAACTATGCGGTATGTGGCCAGTTTGTGCTATTGGTTCAATGGGTACGCTCTTTTGGGAAAGCAATAGACAGATGGGTCATTTGTCTTATTGGAAATTATGCAGTTGCGGATAGTTTCAGTTTTATGGGCTAAAGATAAATGTTGCAGTTCGCCTTGACTTGATGTTTAGAATTTAAAACCAAAGAAGGGTTCATTGGTTGTCCGGGTTCATTGGTTGTCCGTAGATGCATAAGCCTTTGGCATTTATTTATATGTTAACAATGATTTCAAGGTTCTCGTTGGGAGATCTGGTCGGTTGCGTTTGCAAATTGCAATAAAAATTCCATTCATATTCGATATCTTTATCTTTGCAGATGTCTGGAATTGCTGTTTCGGGCGTAGCTGTGTGGACGATATTTTGGAAGCTACACTATGCGTCTCTATTGGCGTCAATAGCGTATCAAGTTGGGACATATGGACTGGCGGTAGCTGGAGCATTAGCAGTCATAGGTGGCTTCCTAGGATGCTTTGGAATATTTTACGAGCAGAAAGCCATTATTTTGTTTGTAAGTATAAAATATTATTTTAAGGTTAAATTGAACTTAAATTGTGAATGGTAATTAGAAATAAACAGTCGAATGTTGAAAATATGAACAACACAGAAAGATGAGAGGAACTTTTACAACACTGCAATATTATCAAAAATGCAAGGTGTAATATTTTAGTGCTCAAAAAGATGAAGCTGTGTTTGTGTTTTAGTACTGATTTCATATGGACGCTATTCCTTGGAAAAAAGAAACTCATCCGTTTGTTTTTGCCACATATTTGGTCACATATCGGACTGAAATAAAATTATGTGGGGGAAAGACTCCACTAGTGAAATGCCAAAAAGGTTGTTGTAAAATAACAGCATCAGTTGTCGAAAAGTGTTAACTTTTGAAGATCATTTATTGACAAGGAACCAAGCTCCTTCACTTGCTGTGTTACATCCGATTTATTTAGAGCGTTTAATTTACTTTAAGATGAATTTTCCGATGTGAGAAGATCTTTTTGGATCAAAATACGTTTCATGATAAAAAGGACTGCAATAAAGATGTTTCGGACTTATAAGAAGGGCAGTTCAGATCGACAATATCAAAATTAAAACTTTAAGGAACTAAAGCGAAAACCCAAGACAGATCTACTGATAAGTAATAAGGCAGCACCTTAAAAAGCTACCTCCTAGCCTATATACATATAACATCAAGTTATACTCTTCGAAGATTGTCAGAGGTTCGCAAGAAATGGGTCAGTGAATAAAAATTTCAGATTAAACTGCACCGGATTTAACAATTAGTAGTAGTAGTCCAACGCAAATACCACCAACCCTCCTCGCACAAAGCGTCATATATAGTTTGAAGAATTTTTTTGTCGAGTGTTTAGTATCTGCTCTTCTTTCTTACTTGTCGGTCAGCACTCAGCACCGTACAGCATAAGTAGCAGAATCATTGTTTTATAGAGCTATCACTTTGTCTTACACATTAGGTGTTTTGTTCCCATCCATTTTATCAAAACAAAGTTGCAGCGGTTTCCTAGGGTAATTCTTTGGCAAATCGCCATTTAGTTGTCATTCACTTGCCCTGTGCTCTCACAAGATGAAAAAAGTCACATCATAGCGCCTCCCGTGTCCGTTTCGAAGAGTTCAGATGGGTTGCACAATGCACAATGCACCGTGATCTCCAGAGTCAAGCGACACAGTTGGAAAGGTTTTTCTGGGACTCCGAGTTCGCCCATCGTCATTCTATCATATGCGGCTCTAAGTCGATGAAACATATCGTGAGACCCGACTTGAAATTTGATGGTCTTTCACAATTAAACCTGAACGTGCCGATTCAACCACACATAACGGTGCAGTGATATGTCTCTTTAGTTACTGCAAGATATAGGAATGCCTTTCTTTTAAATATAGAGCTCTTCACGCGAATTTGGTTGATGATTTGATATATTTAACCACTCTGCTATCAAGCAGTCAGTTCCTTGGGTTTTTAACCCTGCGGTTGTTGTTCGATCGCGAAAATCTTAAATCTCGTTGAGCAGGGAGAGTCTGCCACTGAATCTTCTTATTCCACAGGATCTTCTTCTCTTTGGCGCGTTTCCATGTATGGTTTTTTTTTTCCACCTTTTACTGGAATACGAATACATCATCATTCTTTTTTTCTGGTTTGGCTGATATAGTTCGTTTCAACCGGCTTTGGAAACACTCAAATTATTGGAAGGTAACTGGAAGGGCCGTCACTAGACCGCTGACACAAAGAATCAGGTAGCTGCAGAATATGAACCGAGCCAAATGATAGGAAATGACGTGTGATTGGCTAATCGTGTCACATGCTTCGTACCAGGCTATCCTATATTTTCACCTTTTCGAATTTAAAAATGGAAGGATTGAGTGCCTTCCAATATGGCAAGAAAGGATAAAATGAACTATAAGCTGAGGTGGTTTTGGCTAGCTGGTTGTGGGCGTCAGTTCCGAAATATAGTATAACTTATCACTTATTACAGTCTTTGCGCGGAGGCAGTGTTTGTCAACTAATTCGCAAAAAATATTTTCTTATTCGACTTAAGCACAACTTTGTCATCGTATTCCAGAAACTGTCTTCTAGAATGTAGCATTAATGCGGATCACAGACAGGGTTTAAACAAGTGAACGGCTTGTTGTCCATAACTTTGGACCTTCGCAGATTCTCCACGGCGAATTCGCATCCTCATTGAATCTTTTATGGCAGCTGTAATATACGTCTAAATGGTTTAAATGTTCACACTTCATGCGCGCATTCTCAAGGACTTTGACTTTTCTGGTCTGATAACCGTTTAGTGGAAATTAGAGAGACGAGGCAAATCTTGACACTTTCAAAACTAGATTCTTTTAACGTGATCATATTATTTCCCCGACTTCGTGCTGTAGTTTTTTTCTAAAGATCCACGATTTTCGATTTCTTACAAATCTAGTTCCTGTAAAGCTAGATTTTGAGACTTCAACCTTCATTACACAACTTCAAAAAACTTTTATGTTAAACTTTGACAGATTTAGTCATCGTTTTACTTAATTAGAGAAGTGTGCAAAAAAAAACACACAAACATTTGAGACAAAATTTTGCCAAGCAATTAATGTTCTCCTTTTACGACGACCTTATCAAGGGGATTCCGCCACCCACTTTAAGGTACCGAAACAGAAGAATGCCACATCATAATTATTCCACATAGGCTATAATAACTAGAACAAGACCATTAATCTTTCTATGCATACCATTTAGGCTATTGTTTTTTTTTTAAATTCCACTTCGCAGACACAAATTACGAACTCATCAAATTATGTCTTCATCGTTCCGTAACGCAAGTCAAATTTAATTAACCTAAAAGCATCTGAGCATTACACTATCATAGCACCCAGACAAGCCTCTAAATGTCGCTTTAGAGCGTAGGTACATCCACGCATGTTGCGTGCTAATAACAAATTACTCTTACTCCGCGCTTTTTTACTATTCAATATGCAAACACTTGAACTTGAGCACCAGCAGCAGCAGCAAATAATACTAAAGCACACCCAGGTCCCAGACCCCTTCCCAGACCTATACCCATACCCATTAAGAATGCTCAATTGTCTTACATAATCCGTCAAAGCTGAGTGTTCATAAAATGAGCATGCAAGCGGTGCGTTGCGCAGCCCACGAGTATGTAAATGTGCGATGCCTAGCACCTATTTTTGACACCTCTGCCGCTAGCTCATCAAATTAATTAATTTTGACGAAATGACAGGTAGTTCGATTAGAGGCCCTCCTCGTCTGGAGCTCCTGATTCCAACGGAAAGTCTATTCCAATGACCTCGCCAAGCGCTCGTCGGCGTACATACTTCCAAATTTGGAACATATGGCATCAGCGAAATAGAAATATGAAGTACTTAAACTCGTCGTGATATGAGTCTCCAAAAAGGTGTGCAGGTCTTTTGGGGAATCGAGTTCTTTTCAGTTTTAATCAATTAGTGCAACTTGTACAGGTGGTAATCACATGAGCGACACAAGTGAAGTCAGCCAGCCTGTCATGGCATGGCAAACACATGCACGAAGCACGACTAAGATGTTTGTTTATGCAAATGGGACCGGTGGCACTGTCATTGGGGCTTTGTTTTAAACGTTTTCTGAATGAGTAGTCTTTTCTAGGAACACTGTGTGCTGTGTGTGCTTGATTATGATTCAATAGTTGTGATAATGAGCGAGTGTGTTTGTCATGATTAATTCGATTGAATAGCATTTAAATATAATTTAATGTCAAAGTGGAATGTCTAACCAACCGGTTTGGAATGCCACATATGGTTATGATAATAGATCTGTGATAGATTTGTCAAAAACAGCTTTTCGTTCAGTTTTGCAGTGGTTCGAAGTAGGTAGTTAGATCGAAACTTGGCGAGGTTAGGTTTTTATTGTTTATGCAGAAGTAAGTGGTTACTTTTTTAATTTATTTTCAAATGCATTCTCTTTGTGGTTTGAAAAATGTATAAGGAAATGGAGACTAGCAAGTCAATAAATGAGTTATAATAGAGACGTGCGATGTTTGTATTTATAGAATGTCTGCGTCCTACGCTACCGTATTCTAATATTAATAACTAATAGATCAATAGTTGCAAAGGAGATAATATTTTATTTTTTGGAAGTTGGAATGTGTGTTGGAAGTTTCCATAAACTCTAGACTGTCGATAATCTATCTCTTGTGGCGATGTCGATGTTCAAAATTAACCTCTACTGAATGCCGGTGCATAGGGATATTTCAGGAAACTGTGACCAAACTTGAACCCACACTGCTCAACTAAGCTGACAAGTGTTCTTTAGGCCTATTAGTCGCGAACAAATATTATAACAAGTCTTTACGATAAAACAGATTTGGCCCAATCTGAATTTGCTATAAACTAATTTTCTGGTCGCACATTGGTGCTGCAATATGACAGGCTTATGACTGGGTATTGCCTCATAGATAAGCATGCAACAAGGCTTGGTGTATAGCTTGGTGTTTAGTAAGAGCTGTATAGATGAGGAAGAGAAGAAGGCATCCTTCACTTTTACTCTCTCTCTCTTTGATAAACAAAATCTCCATTTAGAAGCTTCCTTCTGTTGTGATCTTTTAAATATTGAAAGTTAAGCCTCTTTCGCTTCATAAATAGCTCCAACTGGTAGAATGGAAAACCTTATAGAAAAGACGTAAATCTTATCCTTGGCAAAAGAGCATTTTGGAATGCTGCTTAATCACATGCACAGGTCTTCGCCCAATGCCATGTTAGGATTTCGAAGTTTAAAAATTGGCCACACCAAACTATCTTAATCATTTGAGGAATAGAAGGCTTGGAAGCTACTTCTTCCAAGACCTTGAGTACTGCCTTTTGTCTTTACAGGTTTTTAGTGGTTGTAACATTTAGAAGCTACGAACACGAATCAAGTATCACAATAGGTCCATAAGAAACTAATAGTGGCGAATAAAGACTACTTGATTTTTCCGACCTATAAACCTAACCGCAACCTGAACAAACACAACTAGATCCGAGGTTTAAAGGTTTGTGTAGAGTTATTCTTCATTTGATTTCTTATGAGATAACGTTTTAAGATGTTTTAACAGAGCCGAGGTACACAAAGCTCTTACAGCAAAGTTAGACTTGTTTGACTTGATCGTATTTCTGAACTTCAACCTAGTAAAATCCAAACCCAAATAACGAAAACGAAAGCAAGTCTCTTTATAGCCAACCCTTATTGAATAATCGCAACCTTTATTTGGAAAATCGAAGAGGGAAGAAAATCGGCGTTTAGCATAATCTGTTTGACAGGAGAAGTAATAATGGAGGAAACATCTTACCTAACGATATGTTTGATATAAAACCTGAATGTCTGGAATGTCTGGCATTTAAGCTCTGATAACTGCTTGCTGTACTTTTAAAGGAAAGCTAGTTGCTGCAACCTTGAAGAGATGAATGTTAATCTGTAGCGGTTTTGGCAGTGGTGTCTCAATACTATTAGCTATCATTGCGAGAATATGCATATAAGGACGTAGGTTCTAACGTGTTGAATAGTTTTTATAAGGCAGCATTTCTTGCCTTGTTGTCCAGAAATATTAAATCTCTAGCATAGAAGTTGACTCCATGTAAATATAACCAGAAACATGCAATCCTTTTTTTACACGTGCACAGTACCTAAAGTGGAAAGGCGTGAAACAGCGCGGTAGTTCCAGAAGATTCTTCAATTGACGTGGTAGAAATCACAAGATCTTGTTTTTACATTCATTCGATTTAATATAGATTAACGTAAGCTTGGCAGTCTGCCACATGTAAAACCACAGAAATAAAACACAAATCAGTATTGATTTAGCGTTGTTGATCAGAAACGTTTCTAGGCGTGTTTTCTTGTTAAGAATTCGCTTCTTATATAAGTAAAATCTAGCACGTCGTACAAAAACATTAAGTGAATGTCAATTACAATTCCGTTCACGAACACAGGAAAGTTGGAACAGTGCAGATTTGGAATTAACATACTTCAAGGAACGTGCTTGAATTGACAGGGAAGTAAACCTGGTTGAATATGAATTGTTTTGGTGAGAATATTTTTCCGAACAAAATACGCTATTATGGAAATGCAAACCTTGGATTTTCTTCGTATTATAAGTCAAGAACTACAATATGAATGCAATCTTTTTCGTCCGATCATGAGTATCATTTTTACCCATTTTTTGTAGATTTTGTTTGAAAGTCAATAAAAGGCACTCTAGAACACCGACTTTGGGTGATAGAAATGTGAATGGAAAACCATTTCTTTAGGTTCTCTCTGGGTTGCTTATTTTATTATTTATACCTATTAAGTAGTTTGTTGACTGAAATTAAGAGTTAGGTAGGTAAGGGTTAAACAAAAACATGCATCCATCTTAAAGCCCCTTATCAACAAGACCGCTGCGAAATAAGGGAAATATATATTTATGTCGGATTAACTTGAAACTTCTACTTGAAAGTCTACTTGGTAAAAACTCGGGACTCAAACTCAAAGTGATAGTATGGATGTATACGGCAATAACTAGACCTATTATCAAAAGGCTACGCAGAGGTCTATACAGGCTAAACCAAATAAAATACTAGCATGTGTTTGAACTACTCCGATGAAAACTATACCAACTACACTCATGAAAAAAGCTATGGTAAATGCCTACACGCTCATCACAGAGGATGAAACAAGTTCCAATCTAGTCCATCCTGTAATATTATAGGAACTAAAAAACACGAACTACTTCGTATACATTTACCGGACAAAAATTTCCCACGTTATAACTTCCACCAAGGACAAACCAACATTTCCAAGGATTCCTATGTATGGTTTACGGACGGATCCAAAACAAATGACGGAGTTGGAGCGGGAGTATACGATCCTTGCACTAATACTAACCTATATGCTAAGCGCTGTATTTCAGGCGGAATTCCATGCAATAGAGCTCTGCATCTGAGACAGTAAAAATAAATTCATAATGAATGAAATCATTTACTTTCTCTCTGAGGTCAGGGCAGCTCTTCCTGCAATTAACGACTTTGAGATAACTTCAAAACTAGTCTGGGATTGTCTTCAACTCCTACCTACCACTGGCTACCACTAACAAAGTACATTTGATCTGTGTGCCAGGTCACAGAGGACATGAAGGCAATGCAAAAACAGACGAACTAGCCAGAAAAGGATCCGCATCCCAATTCATGATACCAAGACCATTCTGCGGGCTATCTATGAACACTACAAAAACTTGTATCAAAACTCGGCTAAAAGAGGAAAAGCTACATTTCTAAAGGGAGACCGAAGGAAAGAGACACGCAAAACGAAAAACGAAACAAAAAACAAAACAACTATTACAACTTACAATTAGTAGAAGCCATATTCGACTAGTCACAGACTTTGTCAAGGTGCAGTGCCGTGTCAAAAAAAGCCTGATGACTATGGGAATAGCACAAGACAATACTTACAGATTATGCAACGAGGACGAAGAAACAGCAGATAATGATAATAATATAATAATATACAACATACAAACCCGTCAACGTTATCTAGGTTAGTTCTACCTTGAAGCTGCGGATATAGCTGCCAGCTTACCCAAAAAGCTAGTCACTTTTATAAGTCGATAAGCTCTAAATAAAGGATACAATAATAAGCCCCCTGAGAGGCCGCATTGATCTGGGATAAACTATACCACCTCCACCCCTCAACCTAATCGAATCTACCTCGAAACTTAGAATTTGTACTCCACAATAGAAATAGGTAATAAAAAGAGCATTTTAAAACAAGCAAATACAAGCTTAGTGGTTAAGTGCGTTGGACCACTAAGCGAGAGGTCGCTGGTTCAAATCCCGACCTGTACCCCCCGACGGTTTTTATTCGCTGCCCCACCTCTTGCGAACGTCTGACAAACATCCAGGAGTAAGAAATATCATGGGAAGCTTCTCAAAAATAAATTGCCGTTCGAAATCGGCATTAAACTGTAGGTCCCTCCATTCGTGTCAAAAATATAACTTAGCACACACAATGGTTGCAGGAGCTAGGCTTTCCAACTACTACGTGCCTTCCACTTCTACTTCTACAGCTATTGCTTATTTTTTTAAGTATAATTTAAACTTCAACTGCTATCCCAACTCAATCGGTACATGCTTTCCAGGTATCAAGTAATTTAAGCACGCAAAAATTATGGACACTGAATATATTTAAAAATCGAATACCCTAATCGAGTTTATGCTTGATTAACGCTCCTTTCCCACACATTAATTGATGGTCCAAATCGTAGGCTAAAAAAAATACAGCAAACTAATGGCATGAAGGAAACAGAAAACAATACATTCGACAACATAAATTCACATAAAAAACATAAAAACAACAAACAATCCTCTTTACCATAACCTATCTCATTTGACATAAAAAAATAGGAAGGCGGAACGAAACTCCTTTCATCAAACAGTCCCATTCTTTGACTTCGAAAAATTAAAATCTCTCTTCATCACCTATTTTCCAGATCATCACATTTCCTAAATGCACCGTGACAATAGGTTGAACCCATCCACGGAATCCACGTATCTGGAAGCACATACCATCATACGAGCGCTGCGGCACCTACTATGTATTTATAATTCAATTCTCTTTTGTACTAGGTATGCCTTATGATGACTTTGAAATTTCTACCTCTTTCTACACATGATTCATCTTTCGGCTCACCAAAGTTACGTGGCCAAGGGTTAAGGTCACAGATTATTCTTGTACACAAAGCTGGCAAAATTAGAAGCCGCAAACGATTCGCTGCTGAGCTGATGTACCGCTGTGTGTGATTGTGATTTGTGGTGATCGTGACGTTTAGTATGCACTGCAGCGTTTCGTAGTAAGACCGGCTTCATATAATGATAGACACAGACTCCCCCACATATGTGAAGGCACATACTTAGGAGCTCTTACCTCAGGGAATTAGTAGATCGTCTTATTACTGTTTTTTTTTTGTTTTGTTGAAGATGATTATTCAAAATTACTGTCCGAGGATGATAAAATTTATTTACCATAAGTGGATGTTAGTAACACGGAATGTGAAAAATAAAGTACGGAACACGGAAGTACTCGAGCGATGATGCTTACGTAAGTAGGTATAATTATGTGCCGAGAAGCTTTATAGGTGCTTATTCGATGAATTGCTTAGACGTTTATTTTGGGGGCGAAAATATCAAGAGTCTCGAAAAAAAAAACAAAACACTTAGCATGTAAATTTATAGCAACGTCAGCTGCGAGTGTAATTGAAATTCCAATTTCTTATTTGTTAATCCAATTCGCACGAATTGATAAAAATGTAGGTACCTACGTGATGTTGAAATTGTTTTCGGTTTTGTATTGTTCTTTGCGGGTGGTTGGTGAACCGTGATTTTTACACATTTTCAGTCACAGATTTGGTCGAATTTTTTTTTATACAAAGAAACGAAAAAAGAAGTCAAAAAGGCAAGAAAAAAAAAACTTCATATAACGAGTTGAATTGTTTAAATTTGTGATCAAGATAATGTTTGCGTAGATTTTAATGAACCAATTGGTATTCCGATGGGAGAACGTTTAAAGGTTTTTGAACCAAATAGCTTAAAGTTTTGCTGGCGGCATAAGTAAATTTTGTGCGGAATTACGCGGATTTGCTATATTTGTGTAATTTGGAGCATTTTTTTTTGGGCTTTTCAGAAGAAATTATGCAGCATTATGGGTAGGGTTACCATGCGTATATTTTTTACATATATTTTTTTTCATCAATTTTAGTCATCTATTCTGTCATATGTTATTTATCAGCTGTTAATATCCTAATACAACTAATGAGTTTGAGAGTGAATGCATTGTTAGAATACTTTTTAAGCGATGACAAATTGAATGCGTACCTGTTCATTATGCAGAGATAGTAGGCACAACACAAAATGGACAGCCACTTTCTCACATCCACTGTGGCCTGGCATCCCCCATATCATGTGAACTCCGTTAGAAATACATATTTTTTCAAAAAGATTGACGCATTCCCAGATATAGTTTTTGAGGTAGCTTTAAAAGGCGTTAATAGCAAGTAAGCGCTCCTTCACTGTCGGAGGGAATGTAAATTTATTTGTTTGAAGTAGAGCTTGGTCTAAAACACAAAGTTTCAGTTTAAAATGAGTAAAGTTATATCATTGTCCCTTTTGTATGTACAGAGTAAAGGAAGGAGGCTTATAGTAGAACCTCAAACGCTTTAGTGTGTGCTGTTCCCATTGGACCCGATGTCTTTCCGCTACGGAATCTATCCCCTATAGTTATTGAGTATGGGCTGAGCAGACCTCTACTTCATTTTTTACCACCAGCAGGTCTAGGTCTAGTCGGGTGCAGCTAGCTAGGTTATTTAAGTGAAAAGCTATTTTAAGTGAAAAGCTCCAGAAAACAGTGTTCACTTTAGGAGTATAGGGAGGATGATCCGTCCGTCCTACTGAATCCTCAAAGGCTTGCCTTGGGGGATTACCGATTTAACCTCATAGGCCTTCCGGTTTCATATCACTTCGTCACTGACCCCTGGCAAATGTTAATTTTGTTACATTTGTGTGGAGATCCAGGATTTTTAAGGAGATACTTATATAGGAACCACGACTCAAATCATGCCTTTTTGACAGGGTTCGTATGGCTCTTCATTTGCACACGACTTCCTGGAATCTTTGAACTTTTCAATTTGCTCTCAATTTGAACTCATTCCCCTTGTACATTGTCTAAAATTACAAATCATGTGTTACCGCCGGATGAGCAACTGCTATATAGAGCCACTCTTTCACAGCTAATAGTCAGTATTTGCCATACACGATGACTGAAGTTGTTATCAACGGTTGCCTCGCTGTAAATAAATTCTACGCTAGCAAAATATTTAAACTTTACACTTTGGACTTTAACATCAAAGTTGCTCAGAAAATGTGCAGTTCTTCAGCTGTAAGGACGCTATCATGCAAAAGATGTGAGCCTACGATCATAAGGCCAATTTATCTGTGGAAAGCGAGACAGAAATGACTTCAAAGTAGTTTCAAATTGTCCTTCAACCAATAGTTGACAGAAAAAGTATTAACAGAACAGCATTTGCTCAGCGCGTCTCAAAAATGCCGATTTTTCTTTTCCTTCTTCTACTGACCAATTGCATTTTATTGATAGATAGTAGCGATTGATATTTCGAAGGCATTTGATAGGGCTTACCATCAAGTTCTCTAATCGAAAATGCGTGCATTTGAGATCGATAATAGCCAAAGTATTTAAAATCATCTCTAGGACCGTTATATTCAAGCTCACCAAGACTAATTCTACTCGTAGACTCAATTTAAACTTTGTAAGGTTTAGCATTACCTTTATAGCTGCTCTGAGATCATTCCGTAGTCTTAGTTGCCCTTTGGATTCGGCAAAGAATTTGAAAGATGATAGTTCTTCTTGCTAGCTTTCCACCATGCCACAGCCCTATATGTGAGAATGGGCTTTACTACCGCTGTGTACAACCGGTAACCCAAAAGCAAATATTGCAGTTATTGCTGCAAAACTATTGTCATTGTCGACAAGTGGCCAGAAACGTATATAAGTGTTAGGCATTTTTAAGCGATACAACATATAGTTCACCCTTCCTCATCTGGCCAAAATTTATAATGCGTTTATAAGTACCTCAAGTAGGTTAGGTTAGGTTAGGTTGAAGTGGCAGTCGGATAGAAGTCCGACTCACTTAGACCAGTATAAGGTCCATTGTGATACCACGTGGATCTGAAGTTCCTGCCTACACGTTGAACCATTCCGGTGCTAATAAAGCGTGAGAGACATTTTGGGTCGGTTGAGTTTAGATCATTAAGATCATTATAGAAGAAGGCCCCCATATGGAGGTTTCGCTTTCGAGAGAGAGCATGGCATGCGCAGAGAATGTGTAGAGTAGTCTCCTCCTCCTCCTCATCCAAACAGCTCTTACAGAAGTCGTTGGAATAGGCACCAAGCCTTGTTGCATGCCTGCCTAACAAACAGTGTCCAGTTATGACACCAATTGTAGCACCAATGTGCGACCGATTAAGGGTAATCAAGCTCCTTGAGCGTCTTAGATCCAGCCTAGGCCAAATTTGCTTCGTTGTCAGACAAGTAGTACCATTTGTCCATTTGTAACTGGTATGCCTAAGGAGCTCTTTTCAGGCAAGATTGAGAGGGTAGTTCCAAGTTTGGCAAGTTCGTCTGCCTTGCAGTTACCCGGAATGTTCCTATGCCCCGGCACCCAGCAAAGGTGAATGTTGAACTGCTCAGCCATCTCCTTTAGAGATGATCGGCAATCTAGGGCTACTAAAGAGCTAATAGAGACAGAGTCCAGACACTTGATGGCGGCCTGACTGTCCGAAAAGATTCGAATATCCTTTACGGATACCACATTCTTTTTTAGCCAGGACAAGACTTCCTTTATCGCCATAATTTCCGCCTGGAAAACACTACAATGATTAGGAAAACGGAAGGAGAGACTGAGATTGAGCCTGTCTGAGAAGACACCTCCACCCACTCCATCATTTGTTTTTGAACCGTCCGTGTAAAAATGGATTGATTCTTCTTCCGGCAAGGCATCCTCCCAAAAGGATCTAGGGGGGATGGATATCTGGAAGCTTTTGTCGAGCAGCAGTTGAGGTGTGGTGTAGTCTATATTCCTAAAAGGGATTCTGAGTATGTTCAGAATTGCAGAGTGGCCGATTTCACTATCGGCCCATTGAGAAGTTGCTTTGAGGCGAGTGGCCGTGGTAGCAGCCGTCTCTCTGCTAAAAATGTCAAGGGGTATTAAATGGAACAGAAAGTAGAAACATTGGAGATTTCGGGATAGCAATAATTTCAATACCATCGTTAATGAAGTGTGAAATTTGTGATGACAATTTTCTGCTCCCGTGGCAATTCACACTCAGATTCTCTATGGAGCATGTAAGTCTGCGATTCTTAATAGGTCAACCTAAACTTTATTATCTTAAAAAAAATGTACCATTAAAGACACCTTAAAATTATAATGTAAAACTTCCATTTCTTCATTTACAGTACACATTCCTGCTGGTTCTAGTCTTCTTGCTCGAGCTGATAATTGGTGGTCTTGCGTACTTTTACGAAACACAACTCGAAGATGAACTCAAGAGAACTCTAAACAACACATTTTTGCAGAGCTATGGCTTCGATGAAAGCCGAACGATCGCCATTGATCGAATGCAGCAGCAGGTAGATTCAATATCAGTCATAGTCTCTCTGAAAACAACACTTAAGTAAGTTATTTAATTTCTAGTACAAATGCTGTGGTGCCATTCGTTTCGAGGACTGGCGAACAAGCGCCTGGCTATCATCGAATAGAACCGATGTTATTCGGCCAACAAACGGCCGACTTGTACCCGATTCTTGTTGTGTAACCCAAACAGACGAATGTGGTCTTCGGGATCATCCGAGCAACATTCCTTATACCGTAAGTAGCTTGCAACACGATCCATCTCCTTGGAATTACTAATATACATTTTTCGCTCCCTAGGGTTGCATCTATCAATTTTCAGACGAACTTCGACGGCATCTTACCATTCTGGGAGCAGTTGGTCTAGGTATTTGCCTGATACACATCATCGGAATGATTCTGTCATGTTGCCTATATGTGAAGCTCAAAGATCCGGACGATTGACAATTACCTGCGGCTCAGGTCTACGATTCAAGTTTCTTGAACGATTTTAGATCCGAGTCGCAGTTCCTAGAAGTCAGCAGTACCCCAATCAATACTGCTACAACATCAGACGACATCAGCCTCATCTATGGCAATGGAACGTGTCAGGTGCACCCTAAGAAACGAATACGTTTTGCTAACGGTACGAACGGTGTGGGAGCCAGCAGTAGCAGTCGCTATGATTCAAACATGGACGATGGCATACATCCGATGGATGTGAGCTTATAGACGTGGAGGGGGGACACAATTCTTCTCCACACAACTCCATACCACCGTCTCTGAAAGAAAAAAGCCATATCAGACGCACGTTTTAGAATTTTGCAATTTTGCTTCATTGTAGCGTCACAATTTGTATATTCAAAGTAAAAATATTTATTTTCTAAGCACACATACACACACACACACACACACTTAATGTCAATGTGATACGTAATTTTAAAATCGTTTTTTATTTTTTGTAATAGAAAACAAGATTCTAGTACTTAAAAAAGGATGACAAAAATTGAATGAATTATCCCAACTGCCTGAATTCTTAAGAAGCATTCAAGTTTACGTACATGTGTATCTATGTGACAAGACAGCCCTCACTTCGTATCGAGGTGAATACATACTTTATAAAAAAAAAACAAAAAACAGTAAAATCCAGTGAATCAAATCGAATCGAAACACATGCAACATACAAAAGCTTTAAAAATATTTAAATTTAAATAAATTATTTAATTAATTTTAATATTGTATATCTCGTTGTAATATTAATAATTTTTTTTAAGCTTAAGTTTAACATTTAAAATGAATATAAATGTGCGTATGTGTATTTTTAATAAGATTTTAATGTTTATAATATATATATATTTTTTTTCCATTTAATTCTTCGAGTATAACCAAAAATGGTAATGTATATTTTTTTTGTCTAAAATAAATCTGTTAAAAAATTATTTATCTATTTAATAAAATTATATATTTTAAAATTGGAACGTATTTATTTGGTTGAGTTGACTTTATATAAATATATCTCTAAAAAAAGACTTCTAGCAAACCCCCAAGACTGACTAGAGAGTAATCGAAGAATTAGTTATGTCTGTCAGTTTTTGCTTGTTTGAGCTTACCTAGGGGTGGAGCTGTGCCTTAATCACTAAGCATCTCCAATTAGCGTGGTCTCTGACAACTTGTCTCCAGAATCGATATCCATTGAAATATGTCCCAGCATCTAAAACGGCCAATGCATAGTTTATTTTTTTTATCAAGTCAATGTTGCTATATATTTCGTAAAGTTCGTTGCGGAGTGATCTCCTTCAGAACTCGTGAACGATCATAGATATAAAAAATAAGTGCATTGGACTGTGATGTGTTAGATTAGATTGGGAAATGAGGTGGGACTTGGTACCCATATCACCGCAGGCACAGTGGACCTATTGTGATGTCCTCGCTTAGAATTCGCCTAAGATGTCGGGTTTGCGGACAAATTCTGTTAAGATTTTGGGCGAAGAGGCAGTAATATTATTTGCCTCAAGTTAGATACTATCTAGAAGCCGAAGACTTGTTCTTGTTAAGTTTCTTCGTTTCTTCGTCTTCGTGGCACATTCGACAAGTGTTGTCTTGGGAAATTCCCATAGCCATGAGGTGTTTTTCACTCTACAGTGTCTCGTTAAGAATGCGGTAACTGTGTGTATTTGCCTTCTGGATAGTTGGAGAGGTTGCTTAGTTCTTTTTGGAGAAGGGGATGGTAGAAATTGTTTCCCTCCAGTAACGAAGTGATTTCTTTTCTAGCCAGTTTTTGATGCGGAGTTTAATTGAGCTGATGGGCACGCCAGAATGATCTGGGCATCGTAAATGGAGCCGCAGATAATTATCTGGCTAGTTCATTAGCCTTTTAATCGAAGCCATGGCATATCGAGGCCAGATTATTAGGACTCTATTGGTGCTAGCTAGTGTTGTGAGTAGTTGAAGACAGTCCCAAAATAGTTTAGAAGTGATTTCAAAGGCGCAAATAGCAAATAGTCGCTTTGCTGTCAGATAGAATATAAATGTGCTTTCAGTGACGTTCCTGTTTAAATTAAGTATAATATAATTATATTTATTTCTGTCATCATATAACGAGTTGAATTATTTAAATTTGTGATCAAGATAATGTTTGCGTAGATTTAATGAACCAATTGGTATTCCGATGGGAGAACGTTCAAAGGTTTGTGAACCAAATAGTTTAAATTCTATCTATTGCAGAGCTCTATTGCATGTATTTTGCCCTGAAATACGGAGTTATTCTCATTTATGCTGGTATAGAGGGAAGATTCTGCGGTCTCTCCGTAGACTCCCGCTCGAACTCCGTCATCTGTCTTGGAACCATTCGTATACCAGACGAGTGAGTTCCTAGCAAATGGGGGTTTATTCTGTTCCCAGTTTTGTCGTTGTGGGAATGTTACCTTGAAGTTGTGGCTGAAGTTGTATTGAATAGGACATCTGTCTGTCAGTGTGATGCCTAATACATGATCTATACCGAGCTCTAGTGCAAGGGCGGGTGGATTCCTGTCATGCCTTCATCCGATGAGATGAGCATATAGGCGTTTACCATTGCTTCTTTCTGAATAACGAGTTGAAAGGGGGAGGGGGAGGGAAGGTTGAGTAAAGGGTGATCCATTTTGAGGTTCTCTACTTTTTTTAAAAAAAAAAACACAGAAAATTCAAATTTAATGGAGAATGTTTATTATCATTTGAAAGAACATTCTTTGGCATTTATTTTTTGAAGATTATGTCTATCAAATGTTGGCCGTTGCTACGTCGCAGATGGTCCATCCGTTGAGTCCAATTTTCGATCACTCGTTCGAGCATTTCGACTGGTAACTGGCGAATGACACGCGAGATGTTTTCCTCCAAGGCCTGAATCGAAGCGGGTTTGTCGGCATAAGCTTTTGACTTTACATATCCCCACAAGAAAAAGTGGGGTGTGATATCACACGATCTTGGTGGCCAATCGACCGGCCCAAAACGTGAAATTATCTGCTCACCGAAATGTTCTCTCAATAAGTCCATTGATTGATGCGATGTGTGGGAAGTGGCGCCGTCTTGCTGAAACCAAATGTCGCCGAGATCACGAGCTTCAATTTCAGGCATCAAATAGTCGGTTATCATGGCACGATAACGGTCTTCATTGACGGTTACGTTCGCACCGGTATAATTTATAAAGAAATATGGACCGATGATTCCACCGGCCCACAAACCACACCAAACCGTTGTTTTTTCTGGATGAAGTGGCAGTTCTTCAATCTCTTCAGGTTGCTCTTCGTCCCAAATGCGGCAATTTTGTTTGTTTACATACACATTGAGCCAGAAATGGGCCTCATCGCTAAACAAAATTTGCCTCGAAAACGTCGGATCTTCTTGGAACTGTTCAAGAGCCTATAGAGCGAAGCGATGTCGCTTGGGAAGGTCGAGCGGAATCAGTTGTTGCACAAGCTGTATTTTGTACGCCTTCAATTTAATTTTAACTTCACGTAAAATGCGCCAAGTCGTTCCATACGTCAGTCCGAGTTGCTGCGAACGGCGCCGAATCGACTCTCTACTGTCTTCGTGTACACTCTCAGCTACGGCCGCTATATTTTCTTCACAGCGTGTTGGACGTGGTCTATTCTGTCGAATATTATCCAATAATGAATGCTGGGTCTCAAAATGGGTGATGGTGTTGCGAATAGTACGCTCAGTAGGCCGATTATGTTGACCATAAGTTGAGCGAAGTGCACGAAACACATTCCTCACAGAACGTGAATTTTCATAATAAAGTTGAACAATTTGTAAACGTTGTTCACGCGTAAGTCTTTCCATTATGAAATGCCAAACAATACTAAACAAAAATAACATGACAGCATGACACGACTCACACGTGATCTGTCAAAAAAGGCTATTGAAAAAAGTATCTCTACTTGGATCACCCGTTAGAACTTCACGATACGGTGAAAGTATACACACAAGCTAGTCTTTGCATTTTGGTTTCTAAAAAACTTTATAAAAGAACAACTTTTTAACAGCTCTGATTGTTATCACATTAGATTGGTGTCGTGATAGTTTGACTGCGAAATGACACCGTTGAGTATCTCCTCGCGTCATAATACTTTGCTTAAATGACTTGTTATACGATCTCCAGTATTTTGTTACTTCTTTTATAAGTTTCTAGGCTTGATTCGGACTAGAAGCTCTAAAATTCACCGACACCACATTAAATATGTCGTTCTTATTCTGCAAACTCTGAAGCCAGGGATATTTACAATTGGATTTGGCATGTGCAGCTAATATTCCTATCTGTATTCAGTGCATCTTGTCATTTTGAAATTCTGCAATTTGTCTTCTTTAAAGAATTGAAAGAGAATATATTTGATTATATTGCATACCAAGTGGATAAATAATGATCAGTTCACTATCATATGACAGTGAAAACTGACAGAAGTGGTCATAACTCGGTATGCAATCTTACTATCAGTTCAGAAGAGTATGCAAGGTTTTTGTTTTAAATATATTTGAAAACAAAAAAAATTAAATGAGGATTCAGATTCAGAATAGTTTTGAAGTCGGATAAAACAGATTTCAAACAGCAAATATAAGAGACCAAAAAATATGCATATTTTAAGGTTGGGGAGCCTAAAAACTTCGACTCAATGCCATTAGCACCTACTTGCAGATGAACTTGGTATTTAGGATTTAGGGCTAACGTTGAAGTATATAGGTTTCTTCCCATTGTTTCTTTCAATCTCTGCTAGTAACATAACAGCAACCAACTTTGAAAATAATGTAAACTTAAGATTCTTTCAAACTTTATATATGTACAAATGGTTAAGCCCACCAAATAATGAAAAACTCAGAACTTTGGATTATTTAATTTTTTTATTTTACTTAAAATGCTAACTATTAAAAATTGCTACGTGGTCCAATAGCCTCGATCGTTGTCATACCTGAAATTGAGTTTAAGAAAAATAAGTAAATATTTTGGTAAGTACGTATGAAGTGCAGTCGTAAGGTAAAAAAAAGTAAAGCAAAAAAAAAAAAAACTAAAACGAAACGGAGAGCATGGATAGTCTTTAGACAGTTTGAGGATTCCGATTTTTAGGACTGTAAGCAGGCTAAACATAAATATATACCAAGGACAGCTTAACTTAGAAATAATGCTTATTCCACACTTACCGGTATGAAATTTGCTAAGAATATGCCACTATGGTCGCAATCTGATCCGAGTTCTGGTTTCGAAAGGACACCGTACTTTAATTTTGACAAACGATTAATTTGCTGGAAATTCACTTATATTTATATCTCCAGAAAGTAAACTAAATATTTAAGAGTTTGACAACAAAAGCTTAGCGGAAGTACCAATGTACTCAACATAAGCTCTAAAGGAAGCACTTAGATTGGTACAGAAAAAGTTATTAACGACATTGGAAGTACCAATGTACCAATGTACGTAAGCTCTAAAGTCATTAACGACATACACATTTATTGGACATAATAGATTTGGACAGAAGCGGAACTGAATATCAGTTCTATATTAACCCTAGAAAGATAACCATATTCAAACAGTAATGTAAATCAAATAGGCAGTACACGTCGCATAGACGTAGTTTAGCGAGAACTCCGTTGCTCGAGTTGCTCAACCGAAATGAGTTTGCGCATTGAGTTGATGTATGCATTGATATTCTCGTGCACTAGGTGCTTGCCTCGCACATTGATCGATTCTTACGATTAAAAACAAAAAAAATGCGAATTTGGATTGAAAAATATTTTTTTAAATGACAGGACGCAATTGAGCAACTCAGATGAGTGTATGAGTTGATCAATGGCGTCCCCTCAATTCGATGCCACACGCAATTTCACCGCACTCAAACGTAGAATTAAAAACATATTGAAAGGCTGCAGTCCGTTTGGGGCGAACGGTATGATAACCTAGCCATATCCTTCCCGATGAAAAAGGCATAGAAAACACGTTGGATGACATTTTGTTTGGTGTTTTATAATAAAATCATAAAAACAAATTTTTTGAAAAAACGCCCTCAAAAAGTGGACCAAACAAGTTGTAAAGGTTAAATGTTGAGGAGAATATTCTCAAATATTATAGTAAACAAGTTTTTTCTTTTAAGAAAAACACACAACGTGGGCATGGCTTAAAACTTGATATGGGAAGAATGTTGCAAATTGTATTGTCTTATATTTTGTTATACATTTTTTTTTCTAAGGAAATTTTCGCAGAAAACAACATTTTGTTAAGAAAAACGCCCAGAAAGTAAGTCGCATTAAACTTTGTATATTAAATTTTTTAAGGAGGAAGATGTACATATTTTGTAAAGGTTTTAGTGCTTTATTCTATCAACTTTAGGCTCAAAACAGTTTTTTCTTAATTGTGGGCGTGGCAGTGGGCGTATTTACATTCTACCATTTCGAGACCCTAGGCAATATATATATGTTCTAAATTTGAAGCTCCCTAGTCTTAATTTAAAGTCCTAAAAATTGGTGACGGACGGACGGACATTGCTAAATAGTCTTAGATTTTGATGCTGATCATAAATATATATATTTTTAGGGGTCTACGACGAAGATTAATATACCCTTAGGATAGGGTATTAAAAAATCACTTCATTTTCAGAATCATTTTCAAGCAAACATTTACTCAAAGAACATTCACAATACCACACATTCTTTTCATTACTCTTTATTTAACGTTTCGCGCTAAAATAAAATAGTAATCTTATTTGCAACAATAAAAGAAGCCCAACGGCCTCGAATGAAATTTTGAATATAAATAACTTTTCCTAAGTCTTGACCTTTGATATTCATCAAAATTGGGAATTGAAAAATCACTTTAAAAAAGCAAACCAAAATTAAGGCCAAAATAAAACCTATGATTAGATATCTTACTTCACGAAGTCATCATACATATCCTGAATGTATTCATCAATGTCCAAGTAGTTCATTGACACGGGATAAGGCTCCTTGGATATGAGGAGCCTTCTCTCTCTACATGGCAGGTACAGCGGATATGTGGCACATTTGATCAACTTTTTTATGTTAGCCTTGTCCTTGGGATCGCCTTTGCGTTTCATAAATCGCTTTTGGAGATTTTGAATATATTTGAACGAGATAGTCCACCATTTTCTAGCTCTGGGCGGGTCATCTGACAGAGAACTTGACTATTTGAAGAAAAGATTTCGATATATCGAAGCGTTAACAACTCAAAAGGGACAAAATTTACCTCATAAGATAATTCCCCATGTAATTTGGAGTGTCGCTCGCACCGACGCTTCGTCCCATTGAATGTCAAGTACTTTGATTTCACTGTAGACATCTTCCGCACATTCGATCGGATGATACTTGTGTGGGTGTGTTGATTCAGTCTTTGAATCTGTGAAGGATACATATGTTTAAAGGTCGGCCTACCTAGCGGCAGCACTTACCAAATTTTCTTGTTCAGCCTTTTTATTCTTTGGCACCTTTGGCTCGACCGCTTTCTTCGATTCGATCTTCTCTGGCTTCTTGGAACTTCTCGATTTGGCACTCTTGTCCCGGTCGGACTTGCCAAACAATCCCCGCATTTCGGCCATTTTGATCAGATATTTGGCATTCAGTCTAGTTATTTGCTTTCGCTGAGCCAAGGCAATATAGCAGCCCATGGTCACTAGATTCAGGCAACCATCCTGATTTAGGCAAACGTCTGGGATCTTTGTTATCTCGAACTCGTCAGTCTTGGGAACTTTTATTAGCTGCGAATAGTCATCGGTGCCATCCTGAGTGAGCGTTTCCTCCGATTGGAAGGAATTCTCACGGCTTTCGATGCGCAACTTTGACTGCGGTATCTCGTCTGTCTTATTTGTGTTAGCACTTGATGCTCCTCCTGCGGTGCGTTTTCGCGGGGACAGCACATTTGCTGCCGAGGGGATTGCTGCCGCTTCAGCTTCGGCCAGCGCTTCGAGTCGTTTCATTTCCTTATAGTACAGCAGGTGCTTTTCGAATGCATTTCGATTGACGTTTTCAACAGCCCAACGGATCATGTCCTGGTTCTCACAGCCAACTACGGAGTGAGTTTGATAAAGAACGAACTGGATTTGTGGACGAGACATCGCCAATCGTAGGGTTTCTCGTTGTTCTTCGAGGATTTGGGCCACTCGCATTTTCCCATCATCTCCGATCTCGGATTCAGTCATAACTTGCAGCATTTTGAGATCACCTCCACGGCTGCAGATCAAATCGATTGGATCTGCCACTGCACTAAAGGAGTTCGGTGGCGTGGCAAGGACTCCTACAACTGTGCTGAATTTCTGCGATTCCAAGGGAACCGATATAAATGGCTCGGCAAAGAGGCGGACATTCTTAATCCCCAACGTTTTCATGTAGATTTTGTACTCTGCCAACATGGAGCCACAGCCATAGGCGAGAAACTCGTTTACACAATTGATGGAGCGGAACAAGGAAGCCAGGTAGGCAGTGGAGCGGGGCGAGGAGACGTGGGTTTGCACCACATCACCGTCCAGCTCGTAGTGGTCGAGGAGTTGTGAGATGATCGCTGGAGCAAGGGCAAACGTGCGGTCCTGCAAAATTAATAATGAAAATGGGGCTGTTTTTTAGGCTAAACCAGGGACTTACCTGCATAATGAGGAAATGCTTGCGAATTAAGTCGGTTTGGGCGAATTCACTTCTGTCGTGAGGAAGTATTGAAAGGAACAGCGGACAAATCTTGTCCCATTTAAATTGGTTCTCCTGAAGCGGTTGCTCGATGAGGTTATCTCCCTGAAAGACCTCTGTTAGACCGATGTTTTTAAGGTACGCTTCTGCTATTGATTTGTTCCTGTGTGCGGAGGGTCGGGATGAATTTGTTGATGGTTTATTGAAGGTAAAATTAAGGTAGTAAGAAGCTCTAATAAAATGATTACTACGCCCGTCTAACTACAACATTTCCTAAATCATTTTAAATTAGTGCTAAATTGGACGCAATGAAGCCAAGCAAGGCGTCAATAACCTTCTTATCTACCATCAAAGTCTCAGTTAATTGACAACTGCTAAAGCGAAGTAGACTGCCTCATATACTTACTCCAACATAAAAGGATTTATCCAACCCGTTACAATAGGATTCGACGCAGCAATGGCGACCTTTTCATTTTGCAAGTGCGATGGCAGCAATTGTGACAGTTCGAGAGCTCCATTTTGGATTCGCATTCGTGATATAGATGCTGCCAATCGAATTCGATGTTTCCACAGGCATTCTGCAATTTCTAAATATAAAAGAAACCCCCTTTTACTGTAGGTCGTTAGCGATCAAAAATGAGTCCTTTTTTTCTTACCAAATACTTCGGCTTCTTTGTAGAGTAAATTTTGTGCGGCAATTTCCTCGGATTTCCTCTTTAGAAAATGTCTTGTGAATAATTCAAAGAGCATCAACCAAACACGAGTTTCTTGACCCACTAACTAAGCGAAATAGGAATTTATGTACGAAATATTTGTGTATGAAATATCCTTACCTGAGGATAATGAGCATAGAAGGAGACATCGGTTAAAGCGTTACTTAAAACCACTTTGTCTGAAAAATATGAAAGAGTAATCGATATGAAAAGGAATCAAATAAAATGTTACGAGCCTATTTAGACCAAATATAGTCAACCCTAACCTAACAATGAAAAGCGAAAAAAAAAGTTCAATCTAAACAAATGGATATTGGAAATGGAAAAGTTATTATTATTATTATATTCGCATGTTAAATGGAAATTGTTTTCCTTTTACCCAAAATTTATTGGTAACAATAATATCGAAGGACACGAAGAGTAGTTGTTTTGTATTGACTTAGGTTCAAAGCTCAAAATCGATATAAAAAAAGGATTTTGGTGAAGCAGAAGATGGTACCTACTTGGAAATAGTCAAGCTTAGAGGCAAAAAGTTTTAGTTTTCACTTTTTGAGCACTCAAGGTATTGGTAGAGTCTCGTTAATTGTGAGAACGTGCAGTGGATCTGTGGATACTAAGGGGTTCTAGGATGAAATCCTCCCAGCCTCCGTAACACATTTTTTTTCTTGAGACTATTCAAACGAAATGGTTTCTTAACTATTGCGCACTGATACGTAGGTCAAACGGTAGACAAAGAGTTGAAACAGCCCAGCTATGTTTTTCTAGAAAGCCTTGCTGTACCAAGGTATTAAAAATAAATTATTGAAAGAAGAAATCAAAAATAAATTCAGAGATAGAAAATTAGTGGAAGACAGAACAATAAAACAGAATTTGAATTTAAATGGGATAAATAATGAAAAAAAACTGTAACGAAAAAAAGCGGTACTGTGCGGATTTCTTAATAATTTTCTCTACACAGTACAAAGTTTATGTATTAGCAGAGCACTTCGCTCGGCTTCCTCCACTGCACTGGATATTCTGTTTCATTTGACACTCCTCGATATTGTCAGTTGAAAAACGGTCGGCGGCCTATGTGACTGTTCGTCTTTCAAGCTACATAGGCCGGGACCTATAAAGTTCATCCTATTTTTGGACCCTTAAAAAAACGACTACACCATTCGTCAACATCAGTTTGATTAGGTCATTCATGATCATGGAGGACACATCAATTCTCTACCGACTAATCAAAAAGAAGGAGTGTATGGAGGGGTTTTCTCTAACACACTTAACCCTAATCCCTGCTTGAATTTTCCAGGCAATGTAATGGCGATTCTATGTATAAATCTTATCTCGGATAAAAAGAAACATGATATCCACCAAGGATATTGGTATTTTACCGGACAATCAAGCTGCAATTATGACTTTGGAATCAACCTCTTCATTAGATGGCGGAGCACTTAAACATTCATCTTTGTAGAGTGCAGGGACATATCGACATTCCTGGGAACTTTCGTCATATTAAAGGAACCACTTTACCTATCTCACCTGAAAAATGTGATTTAGGTATACCAATCGCTACTTGTAAGTTTAAGTTGTATGAACGATGAAGAGGAGAAAACTATCTCCTACCTATTTTCTACATGTCCTGCTCACTCCACAAAAGGAAAGCTATATTTCGGATGCTTTTCTAACTGTCCTATTCATCAGTGCTCTTTCGGAGAAGATGGAAAACAGCATTAATCCAGCCAGTCCCAAAAAAGGCGAATCTTCCTCCTGATATATAGTCAGCTTATGAATTATCCTGAATCGCGAAAACTTATTAATGACAGGTCCACTGTTGATTTGATGACATGTCCAACCGAAAAGTGGAACCAATCTATTTACCCCGGTGGTGAAATTCGACAGAGTTTGGCATCAAGCTCTTTTGTAGGAAATGCTTGCTATTTGAATCGATTATTTTGGGCGGCTTTAAGCCACCAGAAAATAAATACTGGTGTTCCACAAGGCTGCCGAATTACCTGCCGACGCGTGCACACGCATTTTTGTTCTCTCTGTGATTGTGGATTGTTCCGCTAAAAACAAAAGTGTGCTGTGCTGTGCTAGTGTGGATAAATAATCCAAAAAAAACTACAAACTTCGTTGGAATGACCACATATTCGATGTCGCCAAGAACGCTGCGAAATGTCTAGGCTTCCTTAAGCGATGCAAGAAATTCTGATCTGGCTAGAATCTACAAGGCGTTCATTCGCCCAAAACTTGAGTACAACGCTCATATCTGGTCTGGTGCACCAATGACATATTTGGACCAACTTGACAGGATTCAAAAACGTGCGGTAAAATTTATTGGCGATCGAGACATCACGAAATCATTTGACTCTCTTAGTCATCGTCGTGATGTCTCCTGTCTGTCATTGTTTTATCGGTATTTCCATCACAAGTGCTCAAATTAAATAGCCAGTTGCATTCCACCCCTACAGCAATTCAACCGCAATACTCGCCATGCTAGTAATGCACATCAGTTTACCCTCAAGCCTGTATTCGGATGTACAGTGAAATACAAGGATTCGTTTCTTAACCGTACAATACGAATGTGGAATGCTCTACCCCGCTCTGTTTTTCCTACGCATTGTAGTTTGCAGACATTTAAAACCAACGTGCATCTGTATCTCCTTTTTTCTAATCCTTCACTTCCCTAATGCCCGCACTGTGTTACTTCATTATAAGGGTATCCAAAATCCCTTTAGTGCGCGTACATTTAAAAAAAAGCTCTTTTTTTGTCTCCGACACTCTTTCTTTCTTATTTTTATCAAAAAAATCTCTAGGCTCTTTACGGGTATTCAAGTTAATAAGCTGGTAGCGTTTTTGACAGAATGCAAGCTTTAAGTGTCACTTTGGAGTGGAACTCGAAGAGCAAATCAAAGTAACGATGTTCAACGCATGGGATTCTGGACACATAAACTCTGGTAAAGTTGACAACGCTCGACTTGCATGATCCTCTAAGTGTTGGAGAATTCATAGAACCGACATTTGATAAAGCCAAGCGCTAAGTTGGCTTTAGAAAGTGGCAAGGCCGCGAAGGTATTGAATTATTATTATTATATTATAGGTATTAAAAAACCTGATTTATGTCCACCTTTGTGACAAAGATAAGTGTTGAAGAAGGTTTTGAGTAAACAAATGACGCTAAAAATGTAATGTTGATTACCGTGCAGGTAGTAGGGGCAGCTGTGCTTACTACAAAATCTCTTTTTGATATCAAATGACATATGGATAAACCAAAGGAAAGGAGAAAGGAATTTTAATTTTAAATTTAGAAAATCTAAGTAAGCTTTTCTAAGCCTCAGACAATAGCAAAAAGGTTTCTTCTTATTCTTAATCCCTATTTCCCTATTTTGAAGTTCCCTAATAAAATGAGTTATAAACAACAACAATGTTAAAATAAAACATACTCACACCGAAAGACATCGTAAATCAGCGAGTATACTCTCCGCATTTCATGTTCATCCCCAAATTCAACAGCAAGCGGAGGTTTCCTTAACAGCTTCGCCGCCTTGGATATATTCTCCAGAGACCAACATCCCAAGACATTAGCATCGATGAACTCAATCGGTTGATCGGGTGCACAACGTTTTCGCAATTCGAATCTACCATTTGGCGTAGCCGATGGACTGAATTTTTCAATTACAAACATAGGATCGAATATGGGTCGTTCCTTCTTCTTGGTGATCTCTTCCAATGTCCTAGAAGGAATATTCATAACGTCGTTTTAAGATTCCAATTACATTTAAATAAAAAAAAACACACAAAATAGAAATTCTTCTTTTTTTTTTGTCACTTTTTCACAATTAATTTGTAAAATGTTTTTTTTAAGTTTCACTCGAGACAACTAGGACTATGGCTACGTTGGAAGGTATACTAACAATCCACTTTCTAGAGCTTCATTGACCCGCTTTTGCACATCCAACAGACGATTGTATACCCGCTCCTGCCACTCCTCATCGCTGGGCAGATAGATGTGATCCTTGGCTAGTTTACCCTCAGCCTTGCGTTTCACATCCTCGATAGCGATTAGCTCGCGAAAAGTCCTCGGATAGACTGAGAATATGTCAGCCAAGCTGAGGAAGAACAACTGATTAGACATAGCGAAATATTCGCGACAAGTTGTCTTGTTAGCAGACCTCTTCCGACTGAACTATCCTCGTGGTGGTCCTTTGTTCGATTTGAAGCTCCAAATTCGATCTATTTTCGAACGGGCCATAAAAATATGCATCGCGTGACGAAGTCTATATTTAGTGGAAGGATATCTCGTGATAAACACCCTTCAATACAACGTAGTGATGGAAGGAAGGGTGGGTGCTAACCTCCAGGAGCTAGGGCAACATTTTCTTTGGTATATTTGTCAACTGTTCTCATTATAACAAAGTTTCGATTCCTCGCAGTTCTGGGGAAATTGATTTAGTTTTGCCCTCGAAGGTTCAACAGGTGGCTGGAACTCCGCTCTTGTTATGAGTATAAACATCTGGGCGGATGGTATGAGGCTATTACTTCATAGTGACGCTGTCAAACACCTCACTGGAGTATATGTATTTGGCACACATGCCACCCTGGGACTGACTGTCGTGCTAGGGAAGTGTGTTACGTTACGATGTTCGCAAGTTTTATTAACTGACACCATGTAATGGGCGGAGATGGAATATTATTGTAGTTGCTTATCTTTGTGGAACAAGGTCATCGGAGATATAAAGTTTCCTAGGGCGCACACAAAAAAGGCGTTTTACTTAACAAATTGGTTGTGAAGGAAAGTGGCAGTTGAGGTAGGTGTGATGGGACACACTTGGAAAGGGTTGTCGTGTGGTGGTTAGCGATGGTGGAGGGGGAAGAGGTTTATATATAAATATATTGGAGATGGGGATTTATTTTTAGATGGCAAATGTATTGATAAGATAAAATACTAGACAGAGAAATGCTAAGCGTTTGACAAACATGCATATGGTTGCGAATGAGAAGTGCAAAGCCTGTTATGGGTTATTTCGATTAAGTCTGAGATTGATTTTTTTTTGCATCGTCCATAACGTGATACGAACCTGTCACGGTTATCACCAAATTGGCCAATGGCGTTGGCGGTAGTGGTTGACAGATTTAGTGCGTAAAAGTGCAAGTTTAAAACAAAGCGTCGCTTTTCCGGCAAAGTGGTATACAACAGTCGAAATCTGACATTTTTCAAAAGACCGTACAAAAATTATCAGAGAAATTAACTTCATTTTTCTATCTAATTGGCACTATTCTACTTCCATTTAGTTTCCACGTTGTGAAAAAGTCACGCTTCGAAATTCTACTAAACCCCTACAATTTTATGTAGCTTAACTCTTTAACGTCCAGATGACGCAATTTCGACATCTAAGTTTGAACTGTTGCCATATAAAGAATTGGAAGCAAAGTCCCACTATTGCCTGTGCTCTTTCCAATGGCAACAAACCTAAATTTTTTTCTGAAGCTTTTTTGTTTAAAACTATTTTTCCTTCCCTTTCGATTTCAAGCTTAAAATCAATTGAAATCAGGATCTCAATGTGTTGGTTATTTTTTATGTCAAAAAATGTTGGTTAACCAAAATGGCGGTCAGAATAAACAATTTTATTTGGAAATTTGATGAATTTATATCCCGAAAACTGCAAACTATGAAAAAAAAAAATTAGAAATAATTCTCGGTAAAGTCTACTTCCATGCGGTGAGAATTGGGCATTTATAAATGGTGAAGAAGGTTTTTTTCGATTTCGTACGTAAATATAAATTTTTATTGGAGTTCACTCAAGAACTTGAATAAAAATTTGAGCGCATTAGATCCTACTGGAAAAATATATATTTGTTTTTTTTTTTTTGGGTTTCCCATGGTTTCTTCTTCTGAGGAAATTTTAAAAATCAACATTAGGAAGAGCATCCTCAAAAACATAGGTCCCAAATTTGTATCCTTCCAATTCATCATATGGCAACGATTTTAACTTAGATATCGAAATTGCTTTATTTGGTAATTTAAGTGTTTTCATATAACACGAAAACTTACTGCTAAGTTTTTTGAGTCATTTCAACTAGAGCTTATGTGTAAATTCAGTAACGCATCACTGGCATCATGATGCTCTTGATGTTTTGTAAACTGTTCATTAATGCAAATCAACATTTGCGTTCTAAAACGCTAACGAAATGTTCGATCAACAAAGCATCAGCATCAGGTGCGCATCGTACCAGCATCGCAAATAAGCAGTGAAGCCGCATCACTGCACAAATGTTTGATGTTTCTGAATTTACCCTATGATGTTGTCCGTGTACTTACCAAACATAAAAATAAAAATCCGTATTCTTGGATTTCAAAAAAAATGTCCTTAGAATCTCATGACTATATGCTGTTTTAATGATTTTTTATGCGGAGGTCTTTGGAACCTTGGAAAAGGTCGTTAAAAAAAGATATTTTCGGAAAATTGTCGTAGAATCTCATTACTACTTGCTGCTGCTACAACTTTTTTTTTTGAGGTCCTTGGAGTCTTAAAATACTTTTTGGAGCCTCAACAAAGAATACTAAAATCACATAGGATTAGAATGATTTTTAACCAAGATGTAATTGAAAACGCGAAGAAGACGTGCGGCGGCTTTTATTAACCATATAGAAAATGGACAGTTTAATTACATGGATTATTAAATATCCGGATAATTAATTAAAAATCCGGATATCCGTACATTTAAAAATCCGAATAGTTATAATTTAACGGACTCAAATCCCGATATCCGATATCTATGTTTTGACAAAGAAATCTGTAAAGTTTTCAATTTTCAATTTCGACTTGAGGTGACATATACTTTGCCAAAAAACGCAAGAAAATAATTTTATAAAAATACTTTGACAATTTTTCTCTTAATATTTTATCATTGTGCCCACTTTTTGGGGTAGTTTTTTTTTTTCAAAAATTCAGTTATTTATGAATTTACCATACAAAACGAAATAAAATGTCCCTCCATCATCCTTTGAACATGAATTCATTAGTCATGACTAAATATCGCTTTTGCCAGGCGGTAATAAGCAGCATATATTGAAGCTAACTTTGTTGTATGCAGCTGAAATATGTCATATGTTAAGTTATACGTCAGCCAGTTTTAAAGAGGGTTCATAAAACATTTGTTACAAACTTAGACTTTTACACCAACAGTCTACTTACCATGTTGCATGAAGTCCTCTAATACTTATTTTGAATCGCTTCTAAATTTAAGGTTCGCTCAATAAATAAAATAAATAATAAATAAATAAATAAATGACGAAATAAATTTATTCTCATTTCGCTTGTTTCGACAAAATATGCCGCTTATTTTCGGTTGCCACAAGCCAACAGCTAGAAACATATTTTAATGTAGGATTTTGTTTACATTTGTCTTCATAAAGGGTGATTTTTTAAGAGGTTTAGAACTTTTTTTAAAAAAAAACACAAAAAATTCGAAAAAATGAATGAAATATTTATTTGAATCGATAGTTTGAACTTTGCAATTTAATGTTTAAAGATAATTTCATGCAAATGTTGACCGCGGCTGCGTCTCAGGTAGCCCATCCGCTGAGTCCAATTTTGGCATACTCTTTCACACATATCGGCCGGTATCTCACGAATGAATGCATGGATGTTGGCTTCCAGTGCGTCAATCGAAGCGGGCTTGTCCCTATACACATTAGCCTTGGCATACCCCCACAAAAAATAATCTAATGGTGTCAAATCGCACGATCTAGGCGGCCAATTGACCGGCCCGAAACGTGAAATTAACTGTTCACCAAACTCGCCTCGCAATTGCGCCATTGTTTCGCGTGCTGTGTGGCATGTGGCACCGTCTTGTTGAAACCACATATCATGCAAGTCAAGAACTTCCATTTCGGGCAAAAAAAAGTTTGTTATCATCGCTCGGTAGCGTTCACCATTGACAGTAACGCTGCGATTCGCATCATCTTTGAAGAAATATGGCCCAATAATGCCGCCGGCCCATAAACCGCACCAAACAGTGGCTTTTTCGGGATGCATTGATAGCTGTTGCAATGCTTCTGGCTGATCTTCACTCCAAATGCGGCAATTTTGCTTATTTACGTACCCATTCAACCAAAAATGAGCCTCATCGCTGAACATAATTTTTCGATAAAACAGCGGATTTTCACATTTTTCACAGAGCACGAATTTTGATAGTAAAATTCAATAATTTGCAAGCGTTGTTCATTTGTAAGACGATCCATGGTTAAATTGCAAACCAAACTGAAGCTGTTTGACAGTGACACAAGGTACTAAACACACGTCAGCTGTCAAAACCAGTGTTGCCAAAACCAAACCAGCTAAAAAATAACCCTTTATAAAAAAATATGTTTGTTACCTATATCTTTAAAATTTTATGACATACATTTCAAAATTAACCGATTTTTAAACAAACTACCTTACCATCATATTCACCTAACATCACACCCTGTATTCCTGCAGTTTGTGGAACCTAAGAACTGACAGCTGTTAACAAGTCACAAACAAAAGCAATAGACCAAACAAAAATACGTTTTGCACTTATTTTTTGAAGACCAAACACCAAAAATAAATCGAATCATTTCCATCCTAGAGATATGTATATGTTTCCCCTACCAATGTCGATTATTGACAAAACTTTCGCGTTTAATCCGAGATTAAATAAAACTCAGTGATTCAGTATCTTTTAGTTTATTTCATCTAGAGATTCACCCACTGCAATGTCAGTGATAGATATCTTTTTGGTTTTCCGCCGCCGTTTTTGGGCCACTTGACCCTCCTGATGGAACTTCATGTGCAAGTACCAGCCATTGCGGGAGCGCCACTCCTTCCCGCAAGGTTCGCATTTGTACGTTTTGTCCTTGGTGTGGCTCAACATGTGATCCTTCAGCTCGGTGTGTTGCTTGAATGCCTTTAAGCATATGTCGCACGCATACGGTCGTTCGTGGGTGTGCGTACGCATGTGGCGCTTTAGATCGTCCGACCTTTGGAACAGACGGCTGCAGAGTGGGCACATTTTCTCCTTAAAACGTGCCTGATGCTTTTTCTTGTGCCGCCGCATCGACTGAATGTGCGAGAATAGCGCCAGGCACTCGCCGCACTTGAATGGTTTCTCCTTGGGATGGTCTTCTTTATAGTGCTGGAAAATATCCCTTTGTAGCGCAAATACCTACAAAAGGAGCAATTATTCCTTGAACATTGAAAGACGCGTATCCTCACTTACCCTCGTGCAGAATTGGCACGAAAATCTATTTTGATGATCCGACGATTTTTTCTGATTGCAATCTTCTTGTTCCGAGAGCAAATACTCCTCGTCTGGTTCAGAGTCAAACTGTTCCAATTGCTCTATCTCCATCATTTCCTCCGCCATCCAGATTTCATCTGTGGGTGAAATGCTTTCAACAACTACATGATGCTGTTGTTGGTCTTCTTCTTTCGCAGTAAATTCGTCTTCAAATTCATCCTCCAAGTCGTTCTCGTCCTCTGTATTCTCCCCTTTCACCTTAATCAGAACACCACGAAGAATTTCATCCGCGCGTTGACTCATTGTCCGAAATGCGTGCAAGCTGTTGATAAGTTTAAGGCAAGCGCTGCAGAGTTGGTGAGGCAACATATCGTCGGAATATATCTATTAGAAAAAGAACGAGATAAGCTATCACATTTCAATAAGCAAAGGAAATAGGAATACCTTTAGGCCGGTAGTTTCTTCAAACATATCGTAGACTCGCAGCAATTTACCACTGGAACTTATGATGCAAAGCGATTCGTTGCCCAGGTCATTGTCGTTCGTTTCTCGGAGGCAAGTGCGGCAGAGTTTTGAAAAATCGATTCCACTTGTATCTATTTCAACGGCAGTATCTTCGTCAGATGTTAACAGCGATTCGAGTTGGTGTATTTGCGATTGAACTTCATTCATTTTCGCAAATTCAAGCGAACAAATCAAAATGAAAACAAATCGAATATTTTCTTTTCGAGATGGTTGACTTTTGTTTGGATTTTTGACATTTGGTAAACTAATTTGAACCGCACCCAAGTTCATTCGTTTTTTTAATGGGTCGCTTACATTGGATATTAGTTCAATAAACTCAAGTTTGCTATTGTTAATTATATATACGTTGCGAGCTTAATTTCATATAAAAGCGAATACATTGTCATGTAACCTTAATATTTCATAAGATTTAGGCAAATTTAATAGAAGAAAAATTTATATTGTTATAAGAAATTTGCAAACTTATAAGCGAAATCAAACGAAATCTGGCGGGGTATTGCAGTTTTTTTATTATTTTAATTTTTTTTAAGAATGGAAATCCAAAACGTAAAAGAATTCTTAACACCATAATTATTATACATTATGTTAAGTTTTCACAAAGTACTGAGCTGAGATTAACGCTAAACTGCCCTAAATCTTACAAATTACCATACAAATTTTTATCTGCTAAACACAATATTGAAGAATAATTTAGAAAAAAAATAGGTTTACATGTAAAAATCGGGCTGTGAACACGCTCAATACCAATTTACCATTCCTGGATATGTCAATAGTGTGAGAATTGACATCTAGACAGAGAGCGGGTTGAGGGAAACCCCTATGTTAATCTAGTTTTTTTTTTCAGTGAAAACGTGTAAAGATTTATTTTAAATTTTTTGCCTATAATCTCGATTAATTTCTTGGTGGAAATGGGGCATACGTAAAATTTTTTTATAAATTCTTAATTAGTGACAGCTCTATTAAAGACTGTTAAATAAGTGAAACCTGCTATTTAGAACCGAACGGAGATAGAAAGAAAATGTGAGGAAGAAGGTTATGCTACTTTTCCACCAAAAGATAGACCGAGATCATGGGTAAAAGATAAGAAATAAATCCTGAAGCGTTTCAAAAAAAAAAAATATATATATATATTAGATTAGTGCAGAGTTTTCTCTCAAACTAAAGATATTCATGTATGGTGAGTTTATGTTAGTCACACGATTCTTACCTGTTTATATCGAGATTATTTTGTTATCTTGTTAAAATTTCGCATGGTAAATTCATCGAGATTTAAGGAAGATTTAGAGACATTTAGCTTTCATTGCGGTTAAGTCCTCATTGGAAACGAGCATAAGGAACAGCCTGTCAACTAAACAAATTGAACTGCGCACTTTAGAGATTAACAGGGAAGCTTATATAAGGAACAGTTCCATCGATCAATGGAAACTTTGCATTGTGCAATGCTCTTTCGATTTTCTGTAAATGATCTGGCTGGTTCTATTAGTAAAGTAAGAGTCAAGTCTTCTTAAAACATAAAAGATGGATCTGTCTCAGTTAATGGCGATCTATCCGCTAAGAGGATCAAATAAAGGGTGATTTTTTAGCTGGTTTGGTTTTGGCAACACTGGTTTTGACAGCTGACGTGTGTTTAGTACCTTGTGTCACTGTCAAACAGCTTCAGTTTGGTTTGCAATTTAACCATGGATCGTCTTACAAATGAACAACGCTTGCAAATTATTGAATTTTACTATCAAAATTCGTGCTCTGTGAAAAATGTGAAAATCCGCTGTTTTATCGAAAAATTATGTTCAGCGATAAGGCTCATTTTTGGTTGAATGGGTACGTAAATAAGCAAAATTGCCGCATTTGGAGTGAAGATCAGCCAGAAGCATTGCAACAGCTACCAATGCATCCCGAAAAAGCCACTGTTTGGTGCGGTTTATGGGCCGGCGGCATTATTGGGCCATATTTCTTCAAAGATGATGCGAATCGCAGCGTTACTGTCAATGGTGAACGCTACCGAGCGATGATAACAAACTTTTTTTTGCCCGAAATGGAAGTTCTTGACTTGCATGATATGTGGTTTCAACAAGACGGTGCCACATGCCACACAGCACGCGAAACAATGGCGCAATTGCGAGGCGAGTTTGGTGAACAGTTAATTTCACGTTTCGGGCCGGTCAATTGGCCGCCTAGATCGTGCGATTTGACACCATTAGATTATTTTTTGTGGGGGTATGCCAAGGCTAATGTGTATAGGGACAAGCCCGCTTCGATTGACGCACTGGAAGCCAACATCCATGCATTCATTCGTGAGATACCGGCCGATATGTGTGAAAGAGTATGCCAAAATTGGACTCAGCGGATGGGCTACCTGAGACGCAGCCGCGGTCAACATTTGCATGAAATTATCTTTAAACATTAAATTGCAAGGTTCAAACTATCGATTCAAATAAATATTTCATTCATTTTTTCGAATTTTTTGTGTTTTTTTTTAAAAAAAAGTTCGAAACCTCTTAAAAAATCACCCTTTATCAGCGATCCAGACCACAAAGAAGGCCGAACTTCTATTTTAAAAACCAAATCATATCCAACTCAAGAGTGTTTGTTCTGGGTAAACGCACGGCCTGGACCGTGCAATATACCTGGCTACTGAGTACCAAAAAGTAGCTTCCCATAAATTATCATATGTACAGTAAGTCTACAAACATCCAAATCTTCACACTTCGAGAGATTTTGGAGAAAACGCAAGAACGCATCATCTCTTCTTCAATCAATCTATTGAGACGAGCTTTAGTTTATTTCCTATTTAAGCTTAATTATCGACATTACTTGACACTTGGAGTATAAGTCCTAGTGTAAAAAAAGCCTAGTTTCAGTGAGGAAAATATCAGGGATAATCTTTAAAAGAATTTTATTAACTTCTCTTTCGTTTAGAAAGCCCAAAAGTTTGTCCGCTTGTAAGTATCGTCTTCTATCAAAAATCTACATAAATTCAACTAAAAACCCAGACCAAGAAATTAAGAAACAGTTAAAGTCAAATATCTTAATCAATGCTAACTGATTTAATGAATCACGTTGTGTGTTGCAAATATGTTAGCAAATAGTTTTTATTAAAAGCCTGAAATGAATCGGTATCTATATGTTTTATTGTCTTAAGGTAAATTTTTTTTAACAATTTATTCGAACTTTCAAATCCCACCATCTAAACACTTTATTAACAAAACCAATGTTTAGAGAAGCACTTCATCCAAACTATCGCGGACACATGTTACTCTTACCCCCATCGACAGGCAACAAAGCTCCGGTAATAAAACTTGCCGAATCGCTTGCTAAAAACACTATCGTTGCAGCTACTTCGGAAACGTGTCCAACGCGTCCTAATGCGTGTGTATCAATAGATCGTTTTAAAAATTCAGCGTAGTCCTTCTCCTCCATACCACTGCGTTTATGTATATCGGTTACAACCACTCCTGGATTTACAGAATTCACTCGCACATTCTTCGATGCCATTTCTAAGGCCACACATTTTGTAAACTGATCCAAGGCCGCCTTGGATGTGCAGTAGCTCAAGGCATTGACAAACGATCGAATTCCGCATACACTAGACACATTCACAACGTTTCCTTTGGATTCCATCAAATGAGGCAACACCAACTTTGTCAACTGAAAGACCGATCGGACATTGGTATTCAAAATTGTGTCAAATTGTTCCAAGTCAGAGTCTAAAATACCACCAGCTCCCAGAATGCCGGCATTATTCACTAGCACGTCAATTTTTCCGAATTCCTTGAGTGTTGTATCCACGATCAGTTGGGAGTCTTTTGTTACATCTGCTTGGATCAGGACACACCTAACGGTGGGATTGGTTTTCGTACAAGAACTGGCAGTTAGCTTGAGGTTCTCTAGATTTCTGCCAACAGCAGCTACGTGTGCTCCACTTTGGACAAAATGAACGCACGTTTCAGCACCAATTCCGGAACTTGCGCCCGTGACAATGACAACTTTTCCTCTTAAGCGCATATTTATTTTTATAGTTATTAATTAGTAAGAGTTATCTCTTCTGTCGGTAGGCAGGTATCTATCGCACCAATAACTACAGAAAACTAAAGTTGAACAGCGATATTTTTTTCGTTCGATAGTGTTGTTGGCATGGATGACGGATGGTGCCTGTTAATTATTATAATAGATCTAAAAATGTTAATACTGGTTTTTTAGTTAAATGGCCGTGCTATCGGGAGACACTTTAAATGCAAAGTAAACAGAAATTAAGATTTCTAATCTCAACTAAAATAAAATTTGTAGTATAGGCTTAATATTATTTTTTCCTTTAAAGATTTTAAGTTTGACGTGGCGTTGTTATAAACTTTGTATTGATGGCCTTTACTTTGTTATAATAATATAGGATTCGACCCTTGAAAGATATTCATCTGCCAGTAATGAAGATCATAGCGAAAATAATCACCTCAGAAGCTAGCTGTAGCTGTAGCTGTAGACTTTTTGTGTCCAACGAAATTAGCGTAGCGTTGGAAGCTCCAACTTTTTTAAACGTAAATTGTCTACGTTCATTTTTCTTCACGCATCAACAAATAAGAAGAGTCAGTGAATCAATACATTACTTTAACGGGCTCCCGGCCTGTGAAGAATCCCTCCCTGAGACTTGGCAGCCTTCTCTATCTTGGGGGTTTTTTTTATTGCACTGTAACGCTGGGTCAACGCGTTTTGGAGTACACACTCTTAATTTGAGATCAATTAGATGCCGAAGTTTTCTCTCGACAGCTCTGATTACAGCCGTGCGCCCTCCTCGCACACAGGACCAAATAACCCTCAAAGAGATTTCCTTTCGAAAGAGCCCAACAATAACTTCTCTTTTCTACTCGGTGCCATATCACCATTTACTTGGTAAAACCGAAGTAACGCTGGATTCCTTAGTTGCTTGTTGATAGCATATCGTCCGCTTGGAACGCATCGTCTGATAGAGAGATCAAAATTTAATTCGAAGTAGAAGTCGTTCAAATAGCGTGATGAGTAAGACAGTTGAGTCCTTAACTTTAAAACTAAACTACTTACTCTATTAAACCATGGAAATGAATATTTCAAATTTAAGGAAATCACGACAGGAGTTCAACAAGGAAGCGTTCTGGGTGCGATTCTATATTGAAGAGATATCTCACGATATTCCGCGAGAAGAAGGTACGACTGTAGCTACGCTTGCGGATGACAGCTATTTTAGCCGTGAGTAAAAAAGCAGAGAACTGTTTATAGTTCGTTTCAATTTTTAAACACAAGTCAAACTATTGGAAGGCGACTGGAAATGCCGTTACTAGACAAAGAAACAGGCTCCCATTTCAGTGATACGAACCGAGTCAAACGATAGCAAAAGGAGTGTGACTGGCTAATCAGTGCCCATCCTTCAGTCTGTCGATCGATGAACATGTCACATGTTCTGTGCCAGGCTATCCCATATTTTTACTCGAATGAACTGGAAGGATTGAGTGCTTTCTAAGAAAATGGCAAAGGAGGACGGAAGAAACGAACAATACTACACTAGTATTTTTTTATAGAAAAAGGAAGAGAGCTCTGAAATGGCAATATCAACTTTATCCGATGATGTCAATATCGGCAGCTTATCCCGCAGTAGCTCGGCCGATCTGTTAAGATAAAGCCTTAAGCTCCGATGGTGGCCTAGTTGTTCTGAAGCTGTTTTTTTAAAGTCAAACCAACATCTTCTATATTTATTATTTAGCTATATTAAAATTTTGAAAGCATAAGTTATAAAATAAAAAGCTAGCTAAGATTAAGTGCGAGCAGGATACTGACTGTTAGCTATCTTAACTTACAACTTATCCTACAAGTTTTGGTATATTTAAGTGTCATCAAGGTGCAAACACCAATTTAAATATTTTCTCTAATTGTTCCCATTGTTACCGAGGATTTAAAGAAACCCTTTGTTTGATGGCTTTTACCTATATTAATGCAAATAACTTCGCTTATAGTTGTAAGAAAAACTTAATGCAGGGCTTTATTTTTATAAGAAAAAATAATTCTTTGTAACTGCATTTAAACTATGTCAATATCTCATTTGAGTTTGGAGATGTTCAATTTCTAAGCCATTACCTATTTTCTCACCCAAACAGGTCACTTATATAAAAAAGCTGTTTCCCTAAGTTTTATTTAATAAATTTGATTGGAGATTTCATCACGAAAATAAGTAAAGATGGCATCTTTCTTGGTAACATGAAAACACTTCCGGAACGGACACATACTGATTTCGTGATGGGGAAACATATTATCGCAGCAAGCACGAACAGGCAAAAACTAAAATTGATTGATGGATGACACGAATTCACTTTTACTGTGAAAAGGCAAATGCGAGCAACATTATGCTCGCAGTCAATATTAACCAATAAATATTGACAATAAGGACGAATCCTGTCCATCCGTCATGTAAAGTTAGAAGTAGTCATCCGTATTTGTAGGAAATCGATGGAGAATTCTCGCTAGTTAGGAAAAACACCAACAAAAAAAATCTTAGGCAAGCCAATGCTATATGCGATGGAAGTAAAAGTTCATCACTAACCTACTGTGTTCTGCTTTAGCCTTGAAAATATTCCACGGTTCAAATGAAAAATGTTACCCCGTTCCCAGTTACATCAACGAAGTGTCAAGTAGTAGATCTTATAACCATCATTTCGGGCTGTAGGTACAGCGTCAGGGCTTTATGAAGCTCACAATTGAAGGAGGAGTAGGCGCACAAAACTGTAGATAGAAAGACTCTAAATTAGAGGGAAAAGTTTTGCGTGGACTGTAAGTAAAGGTACGATCAGACAGTCATCCAGATGACATACTGACGTCACTATGACGTAGAATTTTTCCTAAAGTGACGTCAGCATGTCATCCGGATGACAAGTTTCGATGGCCGTCTGATCGTACCTTAATGCAAGTAAAGTAAACACGCAAAATACAGGAACAATTTTTTTTTATTTAATTTAAAACAATTATAAATAGCGTAATTATCGCGGACACATGACATGCTTGCCACCATCGATAGGGATCAGAGCTCCGGTAATAAAAGATGCCGAATCGCTTGCCAAAAACACTATAACAGCTGCTACTTCAGAAACATGGCCAACCCGTCCCATTGCGTGTGTACCTTTCGAACGTTCCAAATACTCGCTATATGCCTTCTCATCCATTCCACCGCGCTTATGAATTTCGGTAACAACAACTCCTGGATTGACAGAATTAACTCGAACATTTTTGGGCGCCATTTCCAATGAAACAATCTTTGTAAATTGATCTAAAGCCGCTTTCGAAACTCCATAGCTCAGGGAATTAGCAAACGAACGAATACCAGCAACACTCGACACATTGACTACGTTCCCCTTGGTTGAGATTAAATGAGGCAGTACCAACTTTGTCAACTGGAAAACCGATCGAAGATTGGTATTTAAAATTGTGTCGAGTTGTTCCAGATCGACGTCGAGAATTCCTCCCATTGCCAAAATGCCAGCATTATTTACAAGCACATCGATTTTTCCAAATTCCTTAAGAGTTGTATCCACAATCAGTTGGGCATCTTTTGTCACATCGGCTTGGATCAGAAGACACTTGACAGATGGATTGGCTTCCAAACAATTACTAGCAGTCTGTTTGAGGTTCTCCAAATTTCTTCCAACTGCAGCTACATGTGCTCCGCTCTTAACGAAATGGACGCAAGTTTCTGCACCAATTCCGGAACTAGCACCCGTAATGATGACAACTTTACCGTTTAAACTCATTTTAATTGTTTACACTATGAGAGAGCTGCCTGACCGCGTCGAACAAATAGTTGAATCGAACTGAAGCACAAGCGGAAGCCAATTAGTGCTTTAAAAATTTAATTTTATCTAAAACACTACGCATGTCTGGGTTATTTATAATCAAACAGTTTAGAACATCAACACAAGTGTACCTTTTCGCAAACTGTTTGTCAACTGGGAGAGGAAATATTTATTTTGATCTCGTATATTGATCAGATGGTCAAAGTTTTCAGCTGGTTGAAGTTGGAAGAAAGCCAAATAAAATCGAAAGGCTTGTGTCGTGTCTTTAAGGAAATTAAAATAATTCTAGTTCATAGTACTTTCTGTTTGAGGGAACGTGTCCAACATCTACGAAGACGTCAAAGGTGTAGACGAATTAAAGTGATACGACTATGCGATACGATATACTATGGAGAAACAATATGATTGACCTTTTCTATGTTTGGGAAACGGGTTTAGGCCCTTCAATGTAAACTTCATGCTAAAATTCGCGGTTAAATGATAAAGAACGGAATGAAACCATCTTCATTTATTAGCAAAAGTCTATCAGGGCAAAAGCCATTCCAACTGCTGCTTACTTTCCAGCTAACTCAATGTTTTCCCAGATTGTTATATCTCCCCCTGTACTCTATGTCGTAAAATACTGCCTGGGGTCTATCCATTTTACCATCGCGCATTAAGTTACAAGACAATCCTATCCATTTCTTCGCAGACGATAGTGCCCTTAACTTCTCAATACATTTGTTCTTGGTCTAAGTCGCTCATCTTAAGCATAGCCGCTGTCCTTGAAAGTGCGCAGGATAACCCGAGGCAGTACATTTCTCGCCATGTGTAAGAACTCGCCCTTGCGCAGACCTTACCTTAGAAAAACTTTACGTCGGAACTTGGGCTTGCACGATCCAACTAACCCATAAGCTCAAAGTCAATGACCATAGACAACACCATGTGTTCGCTTCAGAGCGTTTCGAAGAGGACCCTTTTTGGGATGAGTCATTCATGAGTACAAGCCAAATTGCAGTATATTGGACGACGCCAACATACACGAGGTCAACGACGATAATATATTACTTTTGGCCCTGATTGAATGATATGAACGAGAACGACATGTGATTCCAGTAGAACGGCGGTACATGCCACACTGTAAACACCACAATACCTTGTTGTTTCTATTTGCTTGTTTTATTCCATTTCTACATCATTTGGAATCGGAATTAAACTGTATGTGCCTTCCATTCGTGTCAAAAAATCTTCGGACCCACAATGGTTCGAGAAGCTAGGCTTTAGGTCCTGTATGGGCTGTTTACGACTAATATTTTTTTTTTTTTTACACCGACCTGCCCTTAGGGGAAACCATTTCCATGTGCAAAAGAATATTTCCTTGATTTTCTAAACAAATTTTAATTTATATAGACATTTTTTTACATAAGTTAAAATCTAGCGCGATCAAGACTCAATCACTAGTTAAATCCTGGTGGCGTTCAATACATCTTTTCACCTCCCACCCTTTGCCTTATTTTTACAAACAAATGTTCTATCACTTCCAAAAGGTGTCACAGTCGCAAAACAAACAATTTTATTTAAACAAAACATCCACCTAAAATAAGGACTAACATTAAAAATAAATGTTAAAATTATTTTTTTTATTATTTAATAAATAAAACAAACATGAATAAAAAAAAAATAGTTTACATATGTTAATAATTTTGTTTTTGTTTTTAACCGTTTATTGTTTGTTTGTAAAATTAAAATTAAATATAATTTTAACAATCATAAAGAAATAATTTTATTATTACTATAACAATATTAAATACAAAAAAAAAATATATATTTTCATCTTAAAAACAAAACAAAAAAAAAATAGTTCCTTACAAAACAATTTTTTATTTATCGAGCACTTATATTTGTATGAATTAAAAGTTAGCACCTCATTACCGACTTTATCCAGTCAGACATTTCTATTTTAATTACATTATCCTGGTCATGGTCTTTCTTTTGAAAAATTTCTACAAACAAAAATTAAATTTAAATTTAGTTTTCTAGTAAATTTTTTTTCCTATAGTTTTCCTTACCAAATGCAGTTGTTAAATGCAATATTGCCGATGTAAAATCACTTAATCGCAGTGTACCGTCCTTTCGAATGTATCGGTGCATTAGCACATTCATGATTTCCGTATTCAACTGGAAGCCAACATCACAGAGAGCATCTTTTAAGCGTTCCGCTCTTAGTACTCCGGCCTTTTCTTTTGTATAAATCTTAAAAACGCCTTGCCAGGATTTTAGATTCACCATAAACGTTTTGAATTGAACAAAGTTTATTCGACCGGTACCCGTTTTCTAGAACGAAAAAAATTGTTACCTTTAAATATTTTGTAGATCAGAGAAAGTTTTTTTTTTTATTTATATGTGGAACGTGGCTTTAAGGTGAATACTATCGAAAAATACGAAGAAGAGAAGAAATGACTACTCAATTTCTTAGGCTTAATTGAACATCATTTACAAGTTTTGTTAGTACCTAAGAGCATTATGGGATTTGAAATGGTATCTAGAAGGATTACCTAAGCGTGGCAACTTGAAAATAGAAAGTAATTTTCTTGGTAATTCCATTGTGGAATACAAAAGAATGATTTCCCAATTTACCAAAGTAAGAGTATTCTTGACATTTCGAAGTAGTTTCATCTCAAATATTGTTTGTTGCTAAGCCGCTTACTAAACTGAGCTCATTCTAACGAAATTTCACTTCTTTAAAACACACAAAAAAAAAAGGTTACGGAGTAATGTTTGGGGCACAATTAGCTGGTGTTAGTTTTGATGTGCATAACGTTCAGTTGACATTTGCTGCTTTTGTAATAAATAAAACTGTGGCAACGACCGTTCAAAATTTCATATCACAAAAACTCTTTAAGGTGCTGCTGTGATTCAACAAAAAAAAAAAAACTGTAAGTGAGAGACTTTAAGGGTGAAGAAAGAGGCGGAGCATCCTACATTTTAGTTATAGTTAGCGCGGTGGCTTATATGGTGGGAGACTACGGACCCAAGTTGAGGGGTTTGAGCTATTGGTAAGCAGGAAGTGCTAGAAATATAAATCTATATTTTAAAGGGTCTCTACGTTTATCAGCACCCTCAACGTCGAAATCTAAACAAAGTGTATGGGCGGCATGTTTCTTGAGGTGGAAGAAATATCTTCTTTGCTTGCTGATATGAACAAGGCTACCAACAAAACAACTTGAACAAGGGCCAAATCCTAGTGGATGATGACAAAATAGTGCAGAGGGGGCAGCGGTATTGCGAAAAACTTTTAAACGGTTAATTTCCAGGGCTACATCTTCCAGCAGCAACTCATAACTATGAAGAAGAAGAAGATGGATTGGAAGAACATGGAAGACATCGGGTCTATGATTACTCATGATTCTTATCTCCAAACTCATACGAGATGATCCAATTCCAATTAAGTGTAGGAAAATTCTATCAAACTTATGTCACTTACCATGAAGATCGTTGAACTGGTTTTAGATGGCCGATATGCGACATATATTACGACTATCTTATGACCAGGGCGATGGCGCAAAAACTTTCAGAAGTTCCTGAAATCGACGTGCAGATGATCATGAACATTGTGCGAAAAAAGTAAAAGATGTACCTCTGAAGTCAGAGACAAATCAAAGTCGGTATCCACAAGGGAAGCGTCTTAGTCCTTTGCTTTCTATTGCTGTCCATGATTATGGTTGAAGTGATAGGAAAACTCTCTGCAAATTAAGAGCAGCTGTGATAAAAATCGAATTAGAAGTTTTAAAAAGCGAGGAAGCGTCACGCCATCGTCATCATAACCTCGTCGGTAAAAGAAGTGGTAAGTAAGGATCCTCATAGGCGGTAAGTTAAATCAATAGGCCATGGAAGATCTTAGAGACATAACGAACACTTTTATGATGCCAGATGGTTTCAATGGAAAACTCAGATGTAGCTTTAGATCTAGCGTACTTTTGTAAATCTTTGGCAATACCACCCACCAACCATCCACCGTCAAGCTTTCTCCACTATTCAAAAATTGAGCTTAATGCAAAAGTCTAAAAGTAAGCGTTTTGCTATTGGACCCCAAATTCAACGAATGATATCACGCAAAATTGTATCGACTATAAAGGTTGTTGGATTGAAAGAGATTCACAAAATTGATATAACACAAGGCCGATACAACTCTGGCTATAAGATTCCCGCTCAGTTTGTTAACTCTGCAACTTTTGGAAAAACTGTTTAGCGTCTCTTCCAATCTTTTAGTTCTAATTAAGTCAAAGTTCCTTCATCCCAAACTAAGGTTACTAACGGTTTTATTTTTTCAACTCACACTATATGTACTCACGTCTTGCAAGGCGATAACCTGTCGACAGATGTCGATGTTAGCACACCCTTTGATATAGTCATTTGGTAAGCACGCTTCCAGTAGTTCCTGAAGTTCAAAGCAATTTATCGATCTGAAAATGTCAAAACACAAAAAAAAATCAAACTTAAACCAACCTCCTCCGCTTGCCAAACTTACTTATTCTCATCGGCCAATTGCATAAAAACCGGCTCATACTGGCACTTCTTCACTTTGGCGCTGTCTGGCTCGTTGTTCAAGTTAAGCGCTGGAAACGGATCCAACAGCATCATCGTCTGTGTTTCCAGCTGGGATAATCTCAACGAACTACCCAATATTCGCACAGTAAAGCACGATTCCTCGCCTGGCTCATAGGTCGTCGCCATGAGAAGATACTTCCCCACGTCTAAGCTGCACCTGTAGCTCACATGTCGAGTATTGCCGTAGTCCGAATTGATATAACTAACTTGACTTTTGAAGAACTCCTTTGGCAGGCATTCCGTTAATTTATTCTTATTGACTGGAACAAAACAACTTCGGATAGAACAACACATTTTGCTGCTGGACTTGGTCTTTCGCTCCTTACCTGTGTTCAGTTTGTACATAGTAAAACCGATGACTTTTGGCTCGATAGCCGTGTGCTGATTCAATGCTATGACTACTTCCTCCCGCTCCTGTATGCTCAGCAGTAGTTGCGGGTTTATGTGAAACGATTCGTGATTTCGGCATCCGCCCGCTGTAACGCCACGTCGCCACTGTCCTTGGTACATTTTCATTTGCCATCGCTTGGGTCGATCCGACAGAGAGAGCTCATCTTTGGCAGTGTCTGTATCGAGGTGGACACTCTCGAGAAATGTGAAAGATTGTGTGAAGGACAAAAATGAAATCCAAAATTCGCCAACATCCAGTTGACCCAGGAGGCGGTCTCTTTCTTGGATTGACACTCTGTCCCAGGATTGGGACATCGCTGACCATTCGCCATTGTAGCCGGATTTTGTGCCAAATGTCTCACAGGCCATGGGGTCTTTCAGTCGCACCAGTTGAACGGCATCGCCCAGTAGGGTTTCCACCTAGAATAGAACAATGGCAATGCTGTAGTTTTGCACTACAGCTTGTGACGGAACTTACCTTGTCCAAGGAACACAGTCGATAGTTGACATTGACACAAATGCCGTTCGCCAGCCTTTCGGGGATATTTTTGTACTGTCCATTGGCGATTTTCGTCGCAATACAGGTCACAATGCAGGTGGTGTCCAGAAACGATCGCAGCTGAAGCGGTCGAATGGGATCGTTGTTAATTTTTGTTGGGACGCATTCGACGATGCCACCCAAGAGATCACTTAAACCATCCGATCGGGTGCCATATTTCAGAGCTTCATAAGATCCATGTAATCTAAGAAAATTTTTGTTGTTAATGGTAACAGGGGATTCCCGGCACTTTTTTTTTGATACTCACTTAGCAACAGCCTTTTCCAGCAAGGAAGCCCAAAAGCAGTTCGACTTTTGTGGCTGAAGAAACGCCAACTTCCCATTTATCGTGGGTAGTCGATCGTCGACAAGAACTTCGACCCATTCACCACACCACCAGAGTCGAAATCGAAACATTCCATGGGAGTTTTCTACGCTCTGATCGGCTGGCACAACGCGATAGAAGAGATTCTTTAGCGAATATAGAACTCCCAGGCAGGAAACCAGCCATCGATCACCCATCTTGCCGGGAATTATGTCGAAATTTTCGCCTTCGTTCATAAAGGACGCTGTCGGAGCGATCTCTGGTATTCGCTTCCATTGGAAGGTGAACGGAGGTGTTTGGTAGTAGAAAACAGATGTCTGGACCGCGGGAAAGTCTGGATCTTCCCAGTGAATGGCCTTCTTTTTGCATTCGCTCTTGATGCGTTCGTATTTGGAAGTCATCGTTAGTCGATTCGTATGCTGCCGTCCAGATGCATATCAGTGGTGGTCTACCGATCTGAAAATAAAAAGATAATTGTCAGCATTTTTCTGCATTTATTTAGTAAAAGAAAAAAGCCTAACAAACCCCTCCCCTATAATGGCATACAATTCACAAGAAATTCTAAATCCCTAAAGAAAGAAAGACCGAAACATTCGGTAGCCCACAAACCTTACCGAATCGGCTTCGTGAAAATAATTTAAAATTCATATTATTACCACACCACCACCTACAGCTTTAACCATTCAATCTTGATATCAATTTACGCGAGGCTATATCTGTTAACCTTCCTCGCATTCAAATGTAAGTTGCTTCTGCCTCGAGTTGAACTCGTGGTCAATGACCAGTGTAATCATCATCATCATCATCATCAGACATTTCGCATTAGTTGTTGTTCTTGGATGTAACAAAAACAATTCTATGATGTTAACAGATAAATAATGAGCGCTTAGAAGACCCAAGTAGTTGTTAAGGCAGAAGAACCACCAAGTAAATTGGGCAATTAGATACGATGACCAACACAGAGAGAGAGAAAGAGAAACATGCTTTACATAGCTTCTTCGAACGTTTGATTGTTAACCTCATTTTGACACATTGACATCCGTGTTAGCTCCGGGCTGAAAACCCACACTAAAACATTTGCTGTCTTATCAATTGATTTACACAGTCTTAAACGCCGCAAGAACCTTTTTAACATTACATTCACCGTCATAAAAAAAGTGTGGATTTGTTCGCGCAATGGCTGGGACAACAATTGAATAACAAAAGTGACGACGACGACGTGATGTGACATCGCGAAGACACATACAGAGAGAGAGAGAGAAAGAGAGAGAGAACTTATTGTTATTCGCAACGAATAATCCGCATTATTGAGCACACCTCATTTTGAAGCCATAAGTAGGCAGCCGGATGGAAGATAATCTGCAATAAAATCATTCTCAGAATAAGCCAAATATGCTTGCTGAATTAAGCGCCGTCCATCGGTGGATTGATGGTGGATGGTGGAACTTTTGTACAGATTACCATTAATATTATTAGGCTATTGAATTTGTCACAGCTCAATTGCGAGCTATAACTTTTGATGATTATTGCTTACGATTTTCAAGGGCGAACTTCGGGAAGTATGCTGTTGCGTATAATATGACAGACTGACGGAAGTAATTCAATAGTAATAAAAAAATTAAAATATTGGTCTGAAATTTGTCATAAAACCTTGCTTTTTCGTTCGATGTGCGTGCGAAGTTTTTTTTCCAAGATGTATTGGGTCCGCCAAATACCTTTTTTTTTTTTAAACAGAGCGCAAAACATTGAGTGTAGCTTCGGCTGTGTGGCAGCCGTCCTGTTAAAACCAAATGTTGCCAATATCCTCCTCTTCAATTTTTGTGAAAAAAAATTCGTTCAACATGGCCCGATAACGATCGCCATTGACTGCTCATTTAAAAAAAAAATTAAAAACAGCCCAATTATGCCGCAATATTTCCCAGCGTTGTTCAAGCGTATACACAATCATATTCTTTCAGCGGTATAGCGGTATATTATCTGTCAAATTAGACATGAGCTAAGTGTTACCATTCGCGAAATAAGCACTAATTGACAAAAAAAAAAACGTTAGATGGCGGACCCTATATGTATGTATTGTCATACTGCTACCTATGCAAAGGAGTCCTAGAGTATGACATCAAAGGTTTTTTCACTTGACTTGTATTTATTTAAGCTTAATACAAGCTTTCTAGACATTGACAGACAGAAAATGGGCACAGGCCTAAGATTGCAAGGGTTAGTGTTAAGTGAATTTTTTTCTAGCAATACAGGGCAGTTAATATTGTCAGTTATAAGCTGATGAGGGAAGTCAGCAAAATCACAGCGTTTTTCAAGACATTTTGGGCTCATCAGCTTCAGACGAACCACATATTTAAGTTATGTCTATCAGTGCAATCGTGAACACGAATTTTAAAGCCGATGAACCTCCATTTCATAGCTCCTATTTATTTGTAACATATTGCTATCGTAGTAAAAAAATTATACTGACTAGCATACTCGAGCATAGGACTGACACAAGTGATGTAAAAGCTTGTACATTTCCAAAACCAAAGATTTACAAAATCGAGTATCAAAAAAGTAATTTTTACTTACTCGATTTTGTCAAACGTTGGTTTTGGAAATTTACTTGCAACGTAAAAAAAATTTTGTACAAGGTTTTACTGATTTCAGTAAAGTTTACATCAACTTCTTCACCATATTCTACAGCAATTAGACCTCTACACCGATGGTGACCTCTAGACACAGATGGTAGTAGTGAAACGCCTATTCAAAGTCATCTTTTAAAAGCTAGCTTCGAATCTAAGAATATCCTAATGTGCATAACCCAATTAAAGGCGGTACTTCAAAGTAAAATTTATTGTTTTGACTTTTCTGCACCTCTTGTTTTCTACTATAAGATGAGAAAAAGATGACTTAACAATTCTAACAATCAATTATTGTCCGATTTCAGTCAACATAAGCTTATGTAGGAGTAAGCCGGGACTGTTATGCAACTAGAAATTTGAGTCAAGAGCCAACTTGTTGTGTAAAAATGTATAAATAAATACCGAAAAAATGTTCAAGAATTCCTACGAACTCCTACCCACCTCCACTACAGTATTGTTGAAGACCTACGATTCGGCAGACGAAGCAAAGGGATCGTTCTCACTCAGAAAGACACTGTTCAAATGACTGTCATCATTATTGAATTTCGATATGGAAGTATGGGCCACTGTAGGATCATAGTCCTCCACGAAAGGGAACGAGATTAAAGTACGGGGTAGCATAATGTTATGATGGACCTAACCACCGTTCATGCACAGTCATCCATCCATTCGACTACAAGAACACAGAATTAAGCTGATTGCTTTTTTTATAGTTTTGTTAAGCTAATCCATTTAGATATTTTATCCCAGAAATTTGACTTCGTGTGTGTACTCAACACGTAAACAAATAGTATGCCAATAATACTATCGCAAGCAGGTATTAAGGCATTCGGGCGAAAAATTAAGTCTGATAGGTATGTCAGAGCTAAAATTATATTTCATTGAAAAAAGCAAATTTAGAGTTCAAATTTCGTTTGAAACAATTAAATTAAGAACATATAACATATGTTATACACGTACATAGCTGTGCACAAGGAAATTTCCATAATATCGCATTTGTGCATAGGATTACCATGACCAGTAAGAGGCGCAGACCTGGCAACGGCGTCATCCCTAGGACCTTTAACACAACACCACAAGTACTTGTTGAAGACTTTAAATTAAATGCTAAAGTGCAGCACTATCTCTTGTTCAACAAGTACTTGTTATATCGTATTTATAAAATAGCATTTAAATGTCAGTACAAATGCAATTCTATGCCTGAACTGGACAATCTTCTTCTTACATTTCAATTCTGTCAAACGCAGAACGATTTCGCGTAAAAAATTGAACTAGTCCCCCTGCTACACTTAGGTATTTTTGGACCCATTGCGATACCCTTCGGTTGGGGAAACGCCGGTGTTGTGATTCCTTCCCTCCGTTCGTGTCTACTCAGAACTCTGTAAAGATTAAGAGTGAGACATCTGACAGAAGAAATTTTAAGTACTCTGTTCCTAATGGCCACTTGGCTGTCAATGAATATGATAATATCTTTTCGAGGCATTGCCAAAATTGATACGGTACTGGCTGCTTCTACGATTGCCCAAACCTCAGCTTGGAGAACACTACTATGATCAAGGAGTTGTGTATATTTAATTTAATTCCTCTGAGAATAGACTGGCACCTGTTCCACAATCCATCTTCGATCCATCTTTGTATATAGATATATATAGATTTCTTTTCCGTAGGTTTAAAGGAGCAGGAGTATGGTCTGTCAAAGTCCATGTAGGGTGACAAGCAGTTGGAGCTAACGTTTGACTTGTTGTGGCTGATTCTCAAGGTGCTCTTGTCAGCTTATTCGTGCAAGGATAGCAAATTAAGAATCACTTTCAAACCAGCAGTTGATGTCGTTCTTATGGCAGTGCATGCTAGTCCCTGTATTTTCCTCAATATCTTAAAGTTGATTTGTCTGTAACTTCCCGCCAGCCTATACTGCCATAAGTGAATTGCATTTATTCACATTTTTCCACAAGTTTTGAGCATTGATACTTTTCTATTTCCCACCAGCCGAAGTTTAGCGTCAAAAAACATTTACAAAAGTAAAATATGTTTGTTTTGTTACCACTTTGTGTCAAAGTTTATCTAAGTTTTCGCTTACAAATGAGTTCGAATACTACGTATGTACTTATTTACGGATTGTTTTAAATGTTCCCACTTTGACTTAAAAGTTATCACATTAATGTTCAAACCGTCAAATAATTTCACAATAATTCAGATATTCAAAATTCCAACAGAAGATGATCCGAATTAACAACAGCAATGTGCACATCATCATAGTATGTCAATTTTCCAATCTTTGTAACAAAACATGTCAGTGGGCTTTGCCAACTATGGATTGAGCAACATAATTCCTTACCCCAAATTCGGACAAAACCCAACCCACTCAATATCTGCAATAACTCAAATACCATAAACAAATGCTTCAATCTTTATTGTTGTTGCAACAGTCGCAAATCGACAAAATAAAAAAACCAAATGTCATTTCAGTCTTATTGTATTAACCGCACAATTTTGAGTTAAGTTACTGTGACATAAGAGCAAACCAAAAAAATGCGGTTTGTTGAACTTTGGAATTTCAGACGCAAATACCTTTACAAATTAATCTAAGCTCAATCACTGAATGCGATTAATTAACGCCACACTCTGTGTTCGCTGCAGGTTCGTCTCGTTTGCATGGGATTTGGTTTCTTTTTGTTTTCTTCTATTACGCGGCTGCAGTGAAAGTGGTTAAGTTTCTCAATCCCCTGAAACAATTTACTACTTTTCCATACGAGTAAAACTAAATTATATTAGATTTGTATAATTAATTCATTGCGTCTTTTCTATGTCAAAGAAATTTTTGGCTTTTACATTTGGATTCTCGCAGTCGCACATACCTTACTAGTGACACCATTCACAAAAACTGGTTCTAGGATCGAAAAATTAAAAAAAAAAAAAAAAACATAATTTTAACTTTGCCATTGAAATGACTTCATATGCCAAAAGTTATTATAGTTAAAAAAAATACTGCTTGTCACTGTCAGTATGTGGAATGACTATGCGGGTGACCACAACCACGTGCCGTAGCCTAACCAGTTTTCACTTTTTCCATACTTCAGAGATCATGAAGATGTGCTCTTGTGTCCATCGATAAGTGATAAAATTTTGCACACTCATGGCTAATCGCAGACTTTGATTGAGCACATCCAAACTCATTTCATATCGCTGGCTGTGTCTGCGCAGTATGTGATTTTTTTTTTGCGCAATCTTCTGCATGAGCGCGAATAATCAATTTTAATAGGTTTCATGGGTAAATTAAGCTATAAAATGCTATGTCGAAATGAAAGGGGGCGGGAGGTGATTTCGGAGGTATTCTCCGTTTAGTCGTGCACCTTTTGTTTTAAGCAGACACTTGAGCGCATGCTCAAGTTGTTATGTTTGCAGATAATAAGTTATGGCATTAATTGTGCCTTGGGGAGGTCCTCGTCTAATGATGTAGATGATGGCCGACGATTGGAGAGTTATGAAAGTATGTGAAAGTATTGTAAGTGCTTTGCATCCATCTTAACCTATCGGTGGTTATGGCCTGAAGATTGTATATTGCTCAAATGATTTTCAGTTAAATACTACCGATTTTTTTGGAATGTAAAGATTGGGAAAATGAATTTGATCAGTGACAGTGGTCATTTCGATAAAGCTGGTGTTGTAAAGGGTGATCCATTTCGAGGTTCCCTACTTTTTTAAAGAAAAAAACACAGAAAATTCAAATTTAATGGAGAATGTTTATTATCATTTGAAAGAACATTCTTTGGCATTTATTTTTTGAAGATTATGTCTATCAAATGTTGGCCGTTGCTACGTCGCAGATGGTCCATCCGTTGAGTCCAATTTTCGATCACTCGTTCGAGCATTTCGACTGGTAACTGGCGAATGACACGCGTGATGTTTTCCTCCAAGGCCTGAATCGAAGCGAGTTTGTCGGCATAAGCTTTTGACTTTACATATCCCCACAGGAAAAAGTCTAACGGTGTGATATCACACGATCTTGGTGGCCAATCGACCGGCCCAAAACGTGAAATTATGTGCTCACCGAAATGTTCTCTCAATAAGTCCATTGATTGATGCGATGTGTGGGAAGTGGCGCCGTCTTGCTGAAACCAAATGTCGCCGAGATCACGAGCTTCAATTTCAGGCATCAAATAGTCGGTTATCATGGCACGATAACGGTCGCCATTGACGTTCGCACCGGCATAATTTTTAAAGATGATTCCACCGGCCCACAAACCACACCAAACCGTTGTTTTTTCTGGATGAAGTGGCAGTTCTTCAATCTCTTCAGGTTGCTCTTCGTCCCAAATGCGGCAATTTTGTTTGTTTACATACCTATTGAGCCAGAAATGGGCCTCTTCGCTAAACAAAATTTGCTTCGAAAACGTCGGATCTTCTTGGAACTTTTCAAGAGCCCATAGAGCGAAGCGATGTCGCTTCGGAAGGTCGAGCGGCTTCAGTTGTTGCACAAGCTGTATTTTGTACGCTTTCAATTTAAGATCTTGACGTAAAATGCGCCAAGTCGTTCCATACGTCAGTCCGAGTTGCTGCGTCTTCGTGTACACTCTCAGCTACGGCCGCTATATTTTCTTCACAGCGTGCTGGACGTGGTCTATTCGGTCGAATATTATCCAATAATGAATGCTGGGTCTCAAAATGGGTGATGGTGTTAATAGTACGCTCAGTAGGCCGATTATGTTGACCATATGTTGAGCGAAGTGCACGAAACACATTCCTCACAGAACGTGAATTTTCATAATAAAGTTGAACAATTTGTAAACGTTGTTCACGCGTAAGTCTTTCCGTTATGAAATGGCAAACAATACTAAACAAAACTAACATGACAGCATGACACGACTCACACGTGATCTGTCAAAAAAGGCTATTGAAAGTATCTCTACTTGGATCACCCGTTATAAGTATCATCACTGATTTTTACGCAATTCGTAGTGAAAAATCCATAGAAATCCTTGAATATTGCCAAGACATTATGTTCTAAGGAAACATGACAGCAAAGGCAGAGGACATACCACATGTACTTCTGCAGGAAACTCCTTCATTTTTTTGATTATTTTAACAGGAAATAGAAGGCATGGATCATAGCCTTTAAGAGGCTTCATTACTTTGCAGTGAAATTGGTGTGTTTTGACAAAAAAATATTCCAATAGAATTCTTAAGTTCAACGGGTTCCAGAAAAAATTCGCTACACTTAGATTTTTATGGATCTTTTATGATACTATTCGGAGTTGTAGCCTCTAAGGGTCTTTTCTTCTTTCTTGTATTCCAGTGTTCTCAGAAACATATAAAGATTAGAAAGTGTAGATTCGTATAGTTCTTCAATATCGGGAAAGAACAAGTTTCCAAGTTTTCCGTTCCTCAAGCGGCAGAGACCAAGGGAGAAACAGAGATAGGGAGGTGTGCCCTCGTGAGACTCTTTGTTGCTGTAGGCTGGAAAGACACTGTTGTGATCAGGAAGTTTGATAGAGCTGTGTATATTTCATTTCTTGGGTAAGCTTATATTCCATTCCTCTCTGGTCGGGATGGAGCAAAGCAATTGGATTTTGTGTCCCCTTTGAATAAAGCATGTGATAATTGGAAACAGTTTCTTAAACTACATAACTTCTTATTGACGAATATCCAACGATCATTCACTAGAAAGATATATCTTCAAAAACAATAGATAACCAAAGGGGAAATAAAAAGTTATACATAGGAACTCTTGAGTACAAAATGGTTCAGGGGAAGGAAATGTTGTAAAGATATTATGCCGAAGCCACCTACTTAATTAATGCATGAATATATTGAAAAGGTCTGTTAAGAACTATCATGTAGGCGTCGACAACATGCTACCTTTGAGTCGTTTCGTATATAGGGAACCCATCAAGAGTGCTCTTAGAAATTTAAAATCAGATAATAAGTAAATTATCTAATCGACGACTTACTGCTTTTCTTGGGCTTTAAGACCCTAATGCACAATTCACTTCAATTTTTCCATGAAGAGATAAATGAAATGCTAAAGATCTAACAAAAGATCAGTCAATTATCATCTTTTAAAGTGGACTTAAAATTACATCGTAACAGACGCAACTTAATTAGACTTCCTGGCTTTTGAGTGCTTGTAGGACCGACCCGTAAGATCGTGGACGCCAGCACTAAATGAAATGGGAAATGAAAGTGAAAAAATTAATACCTACCCAACAGAAAAAGTGTAGAATGATTAAATCGTTCGTCAATACTGTTAAACAGATGGATAAAACTTTATAAATAAACGTTTTGTATTTTGAGAATAGCTCCTTCATTATATCGTATGGTGTTAGTGGCGGCATTTGTATGTTCAGCATAGTTGAATTCGATGCTTCTGGGATGACAGCTATTATAGGCTTATAAATCTATTTTGAGAAGCTATTACAAAAGTTCTGTAAACCGTTGCTCCACGGATTAGGTGGATGATTTGTTATTCTGTAAATCAATGTAATATTTCCTAAAAGCGCCCCTTTTAAGAAATCTTGCATATATGACTTCTTTAAAACTGTCTGTAAAATTTCAAAAAGTTTTCAGCCGTTTTCTGAAAAAAAAAAATACCAGCATATTTTGTGATGCAAATTAAGCGGGCACGTGCAAGTCGTTGGTCCCTAACAATTTGTGTGGCCAGAATGTAAGTAAAATAAAATTTAAGCTTTACGTTAACGCTTGTTAAGATGGTGCAGGGTTTTAGTAGTTAAGTGCGTTGTAGTACTAAGCGAGAAGTCACAGATTCAAATTCCTTATTTACAGTGATCAACTCAAGCCACTTTTATTTACCCATCTTTCTTCGCCAACAACAAAGCCAAAGTAATAAAATTGTTGGATTTTTACAGGCAAGTTTAACATTTACAAACCCCATTTTAGAAAACTTGGCAAATATAAAACTAAACGCAGTTTTGACGAACACTGGTAATAATTACAGATCTCAGTACTTTTTGTTTGCTGTCTTGTAAGGCAAAAGGCTTTTTGTATAAAAGAACTTGACTCTTCTTTGACATATATGTTTTTGCTGTGTTATTATACCTTAGATGATAAAGGGGATATGATTACCATCTTGGGAGTGACTCTGGTAAACGATTTCCATATTAAACTATTGCCTATTGTTGAATAGATGCTCCTAGTACTAAGGATTTAATAACAAGTCTAAAAATATCGCTAACAACTTGGAGCACGCGACTGAAAGCTAAAGACCGCCTTAACTAAAAAGGGTTATAAGTTGATGTGAACACTGAAACGTAGCTCCGCCTAAAAAAAAACACATTCCAAATTCTTGTTGACAACCGATTTTGCAAATGTCAGGATAAGATATGACGGTTGTACTCAAGTTTGTAGCAAATTATCAACTTTGAATGTGTAGCCAGATCAGAAGGTATAAAATATATCCATCATATTCAAGCGCCATTCATCGATAATATTATTAATATTTAAAATTAGATAAGAGATAGAGTTTCGTTTTAAAAAATTTCCTTTAACTTCTTCAATTAAGCACAATTTAAAAGACTTTTAATCTCTTATCGACACAAGATCTGTGTATTAAGTAATAGAACATCAGCCTACCCAGACACCACTATAAGGCTTAAGTCTTCAACCTTGTCTTATCTTTAAAAGCAATTATTAAGTGAGGTCTAAACTAGCCTAAAATTAATAGTTCGTCAGATACAATTGTTCTAAAGATACAGTTGCTATACAAGTTGTATGAAATCAAAATTATGAATCGTCTACTTTTAATTGAATGAAAAAATGATCAAGGAAATAAACGTTAAATACTAATCAGTCACTCAATTTATATTAAAAAGTCTTAAGGTAAAAAGCTTATTGCTTGCAAAGTCTCCTTGAAGCCTTCTCCATTCCTTGATTTATTTGAAAGCTTAACATCTTTCAAGTCTTGAAGTCTTTTGATCACTTTAGGCTTTCACACATTTATAATTACCTCGTATCAATTTAATAAGTAGTAATTTATTAAATGAACTATTTACGAAAAATCATTTGAAAGCAGTTAAAAAACTTAAGTAAAAAGACTTTAATTTCAGGCTGATAAAACTCATCAGAGCAGCTATAAAATTTTAACACATATATTCAATTTTATATAGGCAATGGTGCATTTTACTTTAAGACAAAACTCCTATTTTGGGTATAATGATGGAAGAAACTAGATGGGGTCGTTGGTGTATCTCTTTATGAATGGGTGGCGTGTACTCTTGTTATCCATTGGCGATTGAACCTGCACTAGTCGAGTCCCAAGCCAACAAACTCACGTCTACAGCGCGGCCACCCACCATCCGTCAAATGCAAAGAATAAAATAGACTTTAAAGATTGTAAGCAATCAAAAGGTGTTGCAATATGTTTACTTTAAGTATTTTGTCTGATTCAAGTGATTGCTTTACTAATGAGTTGAAATTAAGCTGGGAACTATACAGACATGTCAAAAGCGCCCGCTCTAAGAAACAGTTAAGGTAACTCCAACGACATTTCCAAGAAAATACTATCTACTGCCTATAACATTCCTAATATCACCTCTCATTTTGTAACAAATCATTATACAAGTTAATTTAGGAAATCCTTACAAATCTCATAACGAAATGAAATTCGTAGTCCATCAAACTTCTTTCCATTCAAACGTCAAAACATCACACTCCTCCAGTCATCTTTATTAAATCTTGCTTACTGTATCTCTCATCTCAAATCTCATCTCTTATAGTAGATATTTATTTATTTATATTGGTTTTGATTGACATGTGAAAAATTAATCAAACAAAAACAAAATACCGTAGACCATAGACGAACGCTAATAATTATTATGTGAAGAAAAACTTTCGCTTTAGCTTTCGCTTTTACACCAGACTTACACTAGCGGACATAAGAAATCAATTTTCTTCTCTTTCCGTTTTTTGTTTTATATGTCTTACATGTTGACAAATTGATTATTACAAGAAATAGACACCCATGAGTAAATCATAAAGTTGATTAAATAAAAAAAAAACAAGGCTGCACTTCAAGACCATCACACTTGTTGAACGTAGGTAATGAACCATTGCGGTCCTCCTATTGCGGTCAATATAATGAATAGATTTGACGGCAAAAGTGGCTGAACTGCTAAGGCCATCATCATCATCATCATCATTCCATACCACCTGATCAGCGGGTGCCGGACCGGTCACGTTTGGTTAGTGCCGCATCGCATAAGTAGAGTCGCAGCAAAGAAAGTAGTTTTCGTGAAATGCAAATTATTATTTTCAGATGCGCGGTCGGTCGGTCGGTGTGCTCATTAATAGATCGCACGCTCTATGATCACATTTTTTATGGATTCATCTTATTTTTATTAAAACTTAAATTTCATATCGAAGGTGGCAAACCTAGCGAGGGAACTTGTTGGTCATCCATGGAAAAACTTTCACGGTCGTCGTCACTTAATTGAACTTGAATGCATTAAATGTGGACCTCATGCAGGGTATTCTGTTTTCAGCGCCATGACTGTATTTTAAAAAAACGTGTTTATGTTTTTCTCCTCTAAATGAATTGATTTATTAGCAAACACTATAAATGTGGTTGGTAGTTTTTATGTCTTGATGGTGGACGTGATATATGAAATTTGGAATAAATTATTTTGTAAGACTCGCAAAAAACATTGGCATTCAACTTGATGGTTTCAATTAATTAATCTCTACAAAGCGGATATCTTTAAATAGATAAAATATATAGTTCCTTTTTTTCGTGGTAGAAGAGGTGGATCTTAAAAACAAGAGGGAGCGCCCAGAGATTTGCTTTAAGATACCTGTTGAGTTTCTATTATTGCTACACTTCTTGACCTTGGTACTAAATAGCTGGTTGGATATCGAATGTTATTTTCTTTGCTATTTTTGGATTCGAAGCTTTAAATCGTTTCTTTGGTTTAAATGAACCAGTTTTTAATGACCACTTTCGATATATTGATTAAATAAGGAAGTAGTTTCTTAAGAACAAAAAATAGAATTCAGTTCGCCAAAGAAAGGTGGAATTAAGTTTAACAAAGTTTAGCACAAAGAGTACACTTAAATTAGAAGATTAGAATTCTTACAGCTAACTACAAAAGTGGGCACGCATAGCTGACTTCTTTTTTAATTTTTTTTTCTAGGCTTAAATCGATTATAAACTAAATGAATGAAATGGAAACTGATGAATCACTTGAAACAGCTAAACTGTTTGCATTAGTCCCCAAGATGGTATGGTCCCAAAAAGGTTGGGCACTTACAAGAAACAATATTCCACTTCTGAATAGAAGAACACTGCAGCCACAAAATTCCATAAATATCGATTTAAAGTCTTCTAGATGAGCTATGACTGTATAGTGAAAAAAATTAGAAAAAAACATAAGGAAAGGCTACAGTCCGCTGGGGGCGAACAGTATGATACCCTATCCATATCCCTATATGCCCCAAAGAAAAAATCATTAAGAAGATTTTATTTCATTCTATTAATTAAAAAAACAGAAAAAAGTTTTTTTGAAAAAACGCCCCCAAAAAGTGGGCGTGGTCAAAAACTTTGCATGGGTGATATGTTGGAAAAATATAGGTTAAATATCTTGTTAAACATTTTTTTTCGCTTTCTATGAAAATTTTCGAAGAAAACAGCATTTTAGTAAAAAACGCCCACAAAAAGTAGGCGTGGCAAAAAACTTTATATGACAAACATATAAAGGGGGGCAGTGCCTACATATCTTGTGAAGGATATAACACTCTATCTCTCTAACTTTAGCTTTAAAATGGTTTTTTCTAAATTGTGGGCGTGGCAGTGGGCGTATTCAAAACACTTAACCATTTCGGAGCCCTAGGGAATATGTGGTCCAAATTTCAGCTTCCTATCTTAATTTTAAAGGCCTAAAAATTGCATACGGACGGACGGACGGATTTGGTCCTGATCATAAATATATATACTTACGACGAATATTAAGGGGTGTTACAAACTATGTGTCAAAATTAATATACCCTTAGGATAGGGTATAATCAGTTTTCTATTGACAAACCTAGATTAGCACAAACTATTAGCGTACATATTTTGAGTAAAAAGGGTGAAAATGAAGCTGAATACAAATCCATGCAAATAGATCGCTCAAAAACGGGCATAAAGACATGGAAAGTTAGTAGCACATTTCGTCTTCTATATAATAATTTTCAGCCGTCGAAATAAAACATCGCTAGTCCATACATACCCATTTGCTGGGTCCTTTTACATAGCGGAATACAGGGTAAAAAAATTGCTGACGAACTTGCATGAATGAATAGATCGAGAGCCCTAAGCACGCAGAACTGTGTGTCAAAACCTTATCCATTCGAAAATGATATGAATTTTGCAAATGGCGTCGTATGTCAATATTATTTGACAGTTGTGAACTAGACAGCTGCAATATACAAACAGACAAGGGGTGGAACGATTTTGAGACCAAAAGCATTTCCGCTTAAGCGATTACGTCAATAAGCAAAATGTTCGTTTTTGGGGCACTGAAAATCCGCGTTTGATTCGAAGAGTCATTACATCACTCAAAGCCACTCTGTGTGTGGGGTTCACGCGGGAGGAGTGATTGGGCCGAGGACGCCATCGGCAATACGGTCACAATGTCTGGCTTCGTTTCAATAACAGAAAGTATTTATTGACCCTTGAATGTGAAGGTAAAGGGTCATTGTAAACGACTTCTTTCTGCCGGAATTGGATGAGCGGGGCTTGGTGAACAGGTGGTTTAATTTTGCGCCACCGGAGCACCCAGAAATCTCAAGGCACGGATGGGAAAGGAAATACTGGAAATCGAAAAAAACAGGTGGAAACAATTTTTGCGAAACTATAAACCAGATGCGTCAAAGCCAAACTCTTTTAAAAAGCAAAAAATCTGGTTTAAAGATGCTGCGGAAACATCTAACTGGAAATAATATAGTGTACAGAGGTACATAACTATAAACAGAAAATGCATCTTAAGGTGCTTGTCATCCGAATGACGTTCTGATATTGAAGTGGTCATCCCGTCTGATATAAACAAGTTTTGTGACTTCAGCATGTCAGCCGGATTACAAGTTTGGATGACCGTCTGATCGTATCCTGTAGCATTGCCCAATCATCCACGACCTTACGGAACTTGGCTTAGGGGATGAGCAAATTTTTGATTGCCGTTTGATTAATTGGTTGCTTTTTTTCCGATGGAACAGTGAAGAGAATTTAGAAATATACAATGCCGCTTTTTGTTTTATTGATTTTTCAAAGAACAGCAAAATGTACCAAGTGAGCGAAAATATTATCAAGACCTGTTTCTTCGGCTGCGTTCCAATGTCAGAAAGTATTTATTGACCCTCGAATGTTCCTCCGTCATTGTGTGTATGTGCCCTCTGGAGCATTATAGAAGATTTTAATTTGCCGTGAGTATCACTTCAATCTACTGAGCCCTGGTAGCCTTGATCTGGTTAGTGGTAGAATTTTTTTTTAAATTTTCTTTTAATGTAGATTGAAACAGTTAGCAACGGGGCAGTGGCTTAGTGGTTAAGTGCGTTTCACTACTACGCGAGAGATCTTGACTCATTCAAATCTCACCCTTGGTACGTTAACAATAAATATCAAAGAGTAAGAACTGTCAAGTTAAACTGCAGGTCCATTCTATTCGTGTCAAAAAATATATCTTCGCTTTAGGCCTAACGATTTATTTTTTATCAATAGCACTTTACTTTGGAGAGCATATAAATGTATTTGTTTGCTAAATTTGTCTTGATTCTCTTTGAAGCACAGATTTTTTCCCACAATGAAGTTATGGGTAAAGTTGTACCTTCTCAGGCATTTGTTAGTTAAGGTGATTCCTTATAGATCATATAAGTGAATCATATTGGAGTGATTGAGATGATCCTATAGGCGTTAACCGTTGCTTCTTTTTATATATGCGGAAGAAACATAATGTGATGAATGGATCGTTAAGGCTAGCCTTTTAAGTTTACTAAGTCCATCCTGATAACCCTTTTGTTTTGTTTGCGCGCTACATACGAAACAATGGGTCTGGCGTTTACACAGTCATTTGCTGGTCCAGAGCGAGATCCTTGCTATGACTATGGTCTTTTCAATGTGAGAGTTTCAGGTTAGTATTTGGTAAAGGGCAGCAAACACAAATGTTACTTCACTTGAATAGTTTTTAGTTTAGTTATTTTCTTTTCGTAAAAGCTGCTATGGTTCTTGAGAGTGTGTTTGGTTGATTTTCCTGACATTATAGACATATAGGTTTTTATAAATGGGACTCATGTGAACGGGATTCGTTTTTTTACAAAGGAAAGAAGACAGTCGATATGATTTGAAGAATAAATGCAACAAGATCGGAGGGTTTGCCACATGTTTGAAGTCAAAATGAAGTCGAAACGACCAGTAGAGTACTTTAAAGTGCAAGCTCTTGCATAGAAATAAATGCTATCAGCCATTATTAGCCCACAGCTATTATAACGGGTGATCCAAGTAGAGATACTTTTTTCAATAGCCTTTTTTGACAGATCACGTGTGAGTCGTGTCATGCTGTCATGTTATTTTTGTTTAGTATTGTTTTGCATTTCATAATGGAAAGACTTACGCGTGAACAACGTTTACAAATTGTTCAACTTTATTATGAAAATTCACGTTCTGTGAGGAATGTGTTTCGTGCACTTCGCTCAACTTATGGTCAACATAATCGGCCTACTGAGCGTACTATTCGCAACACCATCACCCATTTTGAGACCCAGCATTCATTATTGGATAATATTCGACCGAATAGACCACGTCCAGCACGCTGTGAAGAAAATATAGCGGCCGTAGCTGAGAGTGTACACGAAGACCGTAGACAGTCGATTCGGCGCCGTTCGCAGCAACTCGGACTGACGTATGGAACGACTTGGCGCATTTTACGTCAAGATCTTAAATTGAAAGCGTACAAAATACAGCTTGTGCAACAACTGAAGCCGCTCGACCTTCCCAAGCGACATCGCTTCGCTCTATGGGCTCTTGAACAGTTCCAAGAAGATCCGACGTTTTCGAGGCAAATTTTGTTTAGCGATGAGGCCCATTTCTGGCTCAATGGGTATGTAAACAAACAAAATTGCCGCATTTGGGACGAAGAGCAACCTGAAGAGATTGAAGAACTGCCACTTCATCCAGAAAAAACAACGGTTTGGTGTGATTTGTGGGCCGGTGGAATCTTCGGTCCATATTTCTTTAAAAATTATGCCGGTGCGACCGTAACCGTCAATGGCGACCGTTATCGTGCCATGGTAACCGGCTACTTGATGCCTGAAATTGAAGCTCGTGATCTCGGCGACATTTGTTTTCAGCAAGACGGCGCCACTTCCCACACATCGCATCAATCAATGGACTTATTGAGAGAACATTTCGGTGAGCACATAATTTCACGTTTTGGGACGGTCGATTGGCCACCAAGATCGTGTAATATCACACCGTTAGACTTTTTCCTGTGGGGATATGTAAAGTCAAAAGCTTATGCCGACAAACCCGCTTCGATTCAGGCCTTGGAGGAAAACATCACGCGTGTCATTCGCCAGTTACCAGTCGAAATGCTCGAACGAGTGATCGAAAATTGGACTCAACGGATGGACCATCTGCGACGTAGCAACGGCCAACATTTGATAGACATAATCTTCAAAAAATAAATGCCAAAGAATTTTCTTTCAAATAATAATAAACATTCTGCATTAAATTTGAATTTTCTGTGTTTTTTTTCTTTAAAAAAGTAGGGAACCTCGAAATGGATCACCCTTTAGTGCAATGCTTAAGTACAATGAACTAAGTGCTTTTCGTGCTCGAATTACCCCACTTCAAATTCGATTTAAAAAAAAACTTATATTTAGTTTACGCAAACAATTTTTGTTGCCAAGGAAAAAAAACCGCACTTTCTTAGATAATGATAAACCATTTGATATTTCGCAAATATTGTAGCAATTTTTTCGAAAATACTTGCGCATTAAATTACTAAAAATATGTTAAACTTCTATTATGACCAGTTACCTCATTGCGTTCGAGTGCGAAAGTGACGAGCGCCTTATTTCCATTTTTTTTCGAAAGTACCTACTCCCATGCTAGACAATTGAAGTCTTCAACTTCTATCAATTAGCCATATACCATCGACCACTGCCTCTTCTACTAAAACTCAAAATAGTTTCTCTCAAGTTCCACCATCTCCTTCATTTAAATTTGTAATTTTTAGAACCGTTGAGTAATAAAAAAAAAGAGAATAACAAATCTCAAGCCCGGTTAGCGTATCGCATGAGTATTGCTTCGTCATACCACTTCGCAACACATTGCCCGTATGGGCAAAGAAGTGAAGACCTCTTCAATTAGTATGTGGCCCAAAGTCAATTTGCGTTGCACTCTTTTCCCGACGTAGTAACAGCTTAAGTACCATTTATGAACTTTGTCTTTCCCTCCAATCGGTCGCAGCTTAGCTGTTGTTATATATATTTTATTTTTGCAATCTCTGCTGGAGAAAAATCTCTGCCCAGCATCACAGACAAAAACAAACAAAAAAAACATCGCAAAAGAAACAAGTTTCCAAGTTTGCCTTTTATTATTATTATTATATCTACTATCTACCAACTGCATGAGTTGTTTTCTTTATCTGAAATTATAAAGAAAGAGAGAGAACCTAAAAAAAAAAGCAAAATGAAAATGTTTTAAGGTCGCCTTCAATTAAATAAAAAAAGCATAAAAACATTAAACTTCCCAACAATAGCACATTGTTGTAGGTTAATCCGTATCTAGAAAAAAAAAAAAAAGATCCAACTTTTATCGTTGCTTCGCGGCACATACTTGTACTTGTTCTCTCGTATGTATAACAATAAGAAGACAAAAGACCGAACAGCGAGTGCCACAATTGACTAGGTCATGTAGAGAGATAGTGATGTTGAAGTTTTTTTTTTTAGGGATCATGGGTGCAACAATAAAATTTCACGTTCTCGATCTATAGGTAGCCATTCGATGCATTCAACCGCCGAGGAATGCTTCTTGTCGATTGAACGATGCTAATCGTAACAAGTTATGCAACAAGCAGCCTGTGGAGCTGGTGATGTGCGCGTTAATGCTAATGATCTTCATGCGTTAAGCCTTCAGCCTTAAGAAAAAAAAAATGTTTATTGAAATCTCTTCAGTGGAGGATAATATTCATACATGCGTTATGGTTATGGCTTGTAACCGGAATACACTGCTGCAGTGTTAAACGCAAGCTAACATCTCGTTGTGTGTTTGTGTTAAAATGAAAAAGTTGCCTGTCAACAAGTTGTATTACATCTGTCGGTATATGTTATCGAATTATTTCGCTTTAATGTGATGTATCTGTCGATGGAATCAATTTTATGATACGACAATTGCGTAGTTTCGTGCATAATAATGTATCTAGAAGAGTGACATATGTAACACCTTAAAGGCGGATGACAAGTGACTTAGGGTGCGCATGCGCATTGACGATGCGTAGGTATTTCTGTCAGTTGTTGGCGTGTACTCAACGTGCACGCATTCTTTGAATATAAATTATGTTCTCAAGTTGTCCAACTTATATTGATTCGATATTCAATCTCCTTCTCTTCACCTTACTTCTAGTTGTTTTCGTTGTGGAATGTTTTGAAAAGCGATAAAATCGCTCATTTTAATTCACACCTTCGTCATTCTTGTGCGTGTTAAATATTTGTATTTAATGAAAGGGGGTTTATAAATTATTACACTCATACTTGTGTTATATTCCGTTGTATTTGCCAAATGTTATTGCGTGGTGAGGTAGTGAAAGATAATATATTTTTTTTTGCTGCGTCAATAAGTCTTTGTGAAGGGAGTTCAAACTACTGTTCAAATTACTACTTACTGTTTTAAGGCTCTTTTTATGCAAAATATAACTTATTACACAACAATTTTGGAGAAGGTAAGTTTTGAGCTTGTATGAGCTAAGAATATTTTTTCATATCCGTAGTATTTGATATGGCGGTCCGCTTTCCGTCAAATTAAAATTGTTGAAATGACTTGCAATATTTTGTAACATACTGAAACCTACTAACTACATCTTAAATACTTCGACGAAGGTTTCTCGACGAAGATCTACAGGAGAGAGTCATGGTTAAGTATTAACCCCTCAAACAGCCAGACGACATGAAGTGGTATTCGGATAATTTTTAAATGGAATCGGGGGAGGTTTCTGTATATACGGTACCAAACCTGAAAGTCCCCAATAGTGTTGGCAGTATAAATGTCTTAAGCTCGACTCCATTGACTCCAAATTATAATCATGCCACACCAAAAAATCAATAAAAAAGTTTAATGAACCTGAATATTTCTGCTGCACCTTCAAACCAGAAGTCCATTTAGCTTTGAATAGATAAATCTTAGACTAAATATCATCTAAAGGAAAGTTGTAAAAAGCTAACTCTTACCCTGCCTGACAACTCCATGATATTACTTACTCTTCAAAAGGCAAATTTTGCGTTATAATTGCGCTTGCCACTTAGGGGTGGAGTTGAAACATGGACCAAACTTCTTCTCTGTAAGCAGTTGATATGTCCAATCATAACCTAATAACCTAGCACACTATAAAAGTTCCAAATCTTCGAGCGAAAAGTGCTTCGACACTAAAATTTGTTCTACCGAAACCCTGACACCAACCACTGCTATGGAATAGAAGTCATGTATGAAGCCGCCAATCTTATCCCCATTGAGCAATATCTGTGTAATATCCTATTCCATCCCAACCATTTGATTCATATCATTTCAGAGATTGAATTGAAAAAGATTTGAAAGTAGTCCGAGAAGATTCATTCGAAGACTTCTACGTTGTTGCTGTAACGCGATACAACCGTAGTTGAAAGCAGAAAGCAATGGAAACATAAAGGCACGGAATCTAATACCAACGAATAATCCAAGCCAACGCAAATAAAACGCAAACCAATGGGCGGTTATAAATTACCAATAAAAGAATGTAAATAAATTTCAAATATAATTTTTTAAATAAAAATGTAATAATAAAATATCATTTGCGCAAAGCAGAGCCCCCTCAGTGCTTAGATTTATCATAGACTTAAGAAAAACAATTGCATAAATAATATAAACTAGCATTTTTAAATTGTATTTAGCATATAAGGCATAGGTGCCTTAAATATGGAAAGGAAATAATAAACTTTCAGGAGTACCGACTTTGTCTTAAAGAGATAGCTGAACACCTTTTATGTGAATATCCAGCCTCATGTAGTATTAAACGGAAAAAATTCATCAGGGAACGATTGGGCACAATAATTCCTCTGTTAGAGTTATCAACTTCATGCGGAAGGTAGAAATCTTGCAAGCCTATCTTCATTTTGAAAACACAAGGGCAACATGCCACACTTTTCAGTTATAACTTTTTGCTAACCGCTTACTCGAAATTTGTTTGTAAACGAAGTTCAAAATCTGCGCCATTTCTAAGCATTACAAAATCTTGACGCCGTTGCAATGGCATAGGTTCGCCTATCTTGGGAAAAGAGTACGAAGAACAACTTTAAAGAGCACTGTGACTATGTGGCCCAACAAATATTTACCAAATATCAAAAATTTTAATCTAAATAATTTGTTTAATTGGTTTTCGAATTTATCTTGCCTTGTCTGCTTAAAAATTCAGACTAAAATGGATAAACACACTTTTTGTTCTACCATCATAGGCTTTAATCTGCAAAGCCAGGTCAAAAATGGTTTTAAGAAAATCAAATTTTCCACAACGAAAAGTAGACTAAAATCTTTGATCTTTTATTATATAAGTTTTGTTGTAACTATTTTTAGACAAATTTTTAATATCAACTTAGAAGACCGACTCCTTAAATATTGCAGTCTGGGCCTGTTGTCTTTTTTGAAATAAGTTGCTAAAGCTGAGAAGATAAGTGAGTCATTTTAGTCACGGCAGATCGTTAAAAGAGGAGTTCAGATCAATACTAACCATCTTTATTGACTTTAAGGTCGAAGTTGGCAGTGTCTATAAAGAGGAGTTACATATACAGTAATGTCTACTTCTGTCGTATTTTCCCAGCTCGTCCGTTTGTGTAGGATTGAAAACCAAAAAACACAAAAAAAATTCAGCTTTTTATATTTGGTCGCATTTGCGTTGAAGGGTTCTAAAGACGAAAATGAATCAGCGAAGAACTCTGTAAGCGGTACAGCAACTTCGACTATGTGAAAAAAATGCCCATTGTGCTTCTGAGAGAGGATATGTAGGACGAATGAAAATCATCGCTTCAGCCCGTAAAATCTTCTCAGAAGGATAATACAATAGTGAAAAACTTCGCCTTATATATTGCGATATAGTGAAAGCTCATAGCAAAGCAAAGATATAACTGAAGATGCCTAAGATGCGCGCCATTCGTAGGCTAAAACGAAAAAAAAAGATTTAGGGTTTTTTTGTTTGGAGTGATTGACGTAGCGTCGCAAGCAAAATTGCGACAAATGAAGTGAACAAAAACCACAAGTCACTGTTAAAGATCCATGGTTATTCATTTTTTTTCTTCAATTGAAATGAATCAATGTCAAAGATCTGTGGTTTCAACAAAATGGCAAAATTGTGGACAAAAAGGTGACTTTACTGTGATGATATCTAGCTCCATGAAACCATTCAATCAATTTCAGATGCACCACTGGAAGACACATACAAATGTTTCAATTCAATTGATTGAAAGTAAGTAAATGTCCATGAACTTCTGCTGTCGTAGTGGGGCATAAATTAAGCCCATACATTTTATTTAAGCAAAACCAAACCTTTTTCGAAAGTCCGAGAATAAGTTTAAGTTGCCTTGAAAAAAAAAACTTTTCAGGCATGCTTTCTAAACAAACATTTTTTTGAAAGAACTTCTTCAAATTCAAATATCCAGCTCACTAGAAAAATGCCCTTAAGTTTTAAAAGACTGAAAAATGAAGGACTGACTTCACTGACCTTTATCTATATCCACTTCGGCTTTTCAAAAAGCCTTTGTGGTCAAAAAACCAAAAAACCAAAAAACCCACGATCCTCATTACATCACATTCAAACTACAAATGTCTGCTATTAATCAAAAGTAAGTGCAGACACGCAGTATAGTGTCGGAACATTCCTCAGCAGATCTACCCAAAAGATCAATGATCGTCAGCGGCGGCGGCAGATTTTGTTAGCCGCTTTCAACAGAGAAAGAGACTCACACTGTGCGCATGCGCACACCGACCATATTTAGGTGAGATCAACGCGATACGAATTCGAGTGAATATTGTGCAAAATAATTTGTACGCACTTTCAAGTATGTGCTGTGCACTCAGCCTTAACCCAAGGGTATATTGGAATTTATGGTTGCATTGCAAATTTACGGCTTAATTCCTAAAGTAGATACTTACGAAAAAATACGTGTTCGTGGTCCGTCTTTGCTTAGAGATTTTAATCCAATTTGAATGTCAGCACCACGACTGTCAGTATGTTTGTATATTGTAGGTAGGTATGTGTATTAGATAGTCAAACAACTTTCCTTGATATGTGGAAAAAAACAAATTTCACTTTATAGTATGAAAAAAACTTTCATTCATTCAATTGAATGCAACATCGCAGCATTTTACCATGTTAAATAATAATCTTCCATCAACACAATCAATTTAGCTTTATTTTTTTGCACTCCATGGGAGTTGATAATATACACATTTACACTCTATCGTTGCACTCGTATATCCGCGGTGTAAACTAGCGCACAATGTGGTATCCGCTGCGGTGTATGTAACGTACAATAAGTAAGTATACGCGCGCGCACGTCAATGTCGTCGCGTCAACGGCAGAGGCAAAGGCAATGGCGAAGCGAACCAGTCCGTCCAATCCAAACATACACTGTGGTGGTATGAAATAAATTAAAAACCAGTACAACTTTCTACCAAGTGAAATGTATTAGCTCGTCGGTCGGGCTCAATGTTAAAATATCGGAATCGACATCGGTATTCGGTGGTGATGTTGACTTGAAATCGCGAAACGCCACAGCACGGCACAGCACAGCACTGGAGGTAGATGATACAACGGCGGCGGGCGCGCTATACCAACGAAACGAACGACAACGTTTCCTCACTAGTTTAGTTAGTTAGTTAGTCAAAGAACCAGATACACATGGTAAGACAACAGCCATATACACACGTACGAAAGATACAGATACAAAATAGAGAAACTAAACAATAATTGTGTAAACCAATATTGGTAACAACAACGGTCCGTGGTACAGTAATAAATTATACTATACGAGTATCGTGTATTCGATTCGTCTACACACACGCTCTATACAACTGCAGCGCGAATTGTTAGATTCGAAAGCACATCGACGAAAGCTAGAGAGAAGGAGAACGAGATTTTTTTTGCTGTGTGCTTAAGAAGACACCACGAGTACGACCACAGTGTAGTATCTGCGACAAGAACCGCTGAGCAACTGAATTCGAATCTCATTTGAGTAGTGATCTTGAGCCACAAGTTGTGGCTTAAACCAAACCTGTCAGCCACCAGCAGTTATCTACCCATACCATTCCTCTACTTTACTCTACTCTGCCTGCCTCTAGCTGAGTGTGCCTTCCTCAGCTTGTCGAAGAGGAATACAAAAGAAACAAAAAAAAAAAAAAGAATTAAATCACCACAATCCAAATCTAGTGGGAATGATTCAGTTAGGTTGGCGGTAGGTAAGGTAAGAGAGCTTACCATAAGTCTGGGGAAATGACCCGTATCGTTACGTTTTTGAGGTAGGCCGTAGGCCGAGCTTGAGAGTAGTTCAATTGAGTAAATCCACGAAGGTACTCTTTGTTATCGAGTAAAAGATGGAAACATTCTTTTTTCTTCTTTTGGACAAAGTATGTAATATGGTTTGAAGTTTGAAGTATTGACGCATTTGTGCCTTAAAAATATTTCAATAGATAGGTACCCATTTTTTTTTTTTGGTTGTTATAATCGATTCATTGTCTGTGTGTCATTGATATTCGGAATTAGTATTCATGGAAAGCAACTGTCTTTTGTATCTACACCTTATTGTTGTTGGTTATTATTTCATTTTGGAATTCTGCATTAATTACTTTAAAAGAGAGACCCGAATTGATAATCAGCTAAAAACTTTCTTTAACCGCATTAGACCATATTGTAGAATATTATACTTGGTATGGAATTTATTGGAAACTAATAGGTTATTGTCTGTATATTTGGATCGTTTTTGGACAGTTTTATGTGGATTTAACAAATGTTGATTCAAAGATCATTGTAGGCGTTGGATGTATGGGAGATGACTTGTTAAACTGATCAGGGAAAATATATATATGAAAGGTTTGCTTAGACCCTCTGCCCCATTTTGGGTGTTCTAACCATAAACCGTTCGGTTCAATTAATTCCCATTAAAACAAGAAGATACCAGTCTCGGATATGGATCCTTCCTCCTTCAAGATCATGACGCGGAGAGGCAATGGACTATTATTTAAGACTATGCACCTGAAAAAAAGTATTGCGGAGACCAAAAATTGGAATCTGCACTCGAACGGTATAAGGCAGATAAGTTAGAAATACAGAAGAAACGCCTGGCTGTAGTCTGTATTCAAGTCACGTTCTACAACATCAAAATGATATCTGAACATACCTCTACCGATAAAACTGAAGACCCAATCAAATAAGAGTTTTATGACCATCTGGACGGATGATTTGGCAAACGGAGCTAAATGTATTTGCAGCAGCTCGTAATAGCATTCGGTTTCTAAGACTTTGAATCCACAAAACAATCTGGTGTTCTCACGCACACATTCCAAGGGGCAAACGCTGTCTTCGAATGCTTTCTGGTAGCAGGTACATTCAGATAAATAGGCAGTGAAACGCCCTGTAAAATTAATTTATCGTTGAACGCCTCAGCATTATTGGAGTAGCCAGAGTCTATAGAGAGAGCCTGAGTGAGAATTTTTTCGCTGTGCACTCACCATTCACGAATACATGGTCGCATTCGTGAATGGTGAGAACCGGTAGCGGAACATTATCTAGGAGGTAGCCGAAGTTAGACATAGAGGTCGATATGGCAAGTCCGCTGACTCTGACGGTCTTCCAGCGAAACTCTAAAAACATGGGAGTGATGGTTCAGTAGGGTGCATGCACAGAACAGGTGCACAGGGCGAATGTACGAGACGGTACAAGTGCAAACTTTAGAAGTTGTACCACAATGTAGATGAAATTCAAAAAGCCCAAACAAGTCCACTACATTGGCTCGTCTTAATCAAGGGAATGGACACAAAAGAGAAATTTTCGCATCTTTGAAGACCGAACCTCAGTATCGCGGATGCCAGAGCTGAATAATTGAACGCAGATTGCCCGGGACCATAGAGGATGAAGGACGGCTTTTTCTTAAATGTACATAGGCTCTCCACGAGATGGGCGCCCATTGGTCCTCAATTTTTAAGCACACAAAATGTCAGGCGCTAGTTGCCGTTGGAAAAAGTATGCTAAAGCCTCGTTCACACGACGCTATCCGTATTCGATTAAAGTTATATATCCAACGTTTCACTGCGATACGAAAAAGTCTCAATTATATACCGAATATGATAGGAGCGCAACTCGACAGCACAGTCGATGATCTTCAGCATTCTTCAGAATTCGAGAGATAACCTTTTTTTTCTTACGTTTTCTGATGCGGATTCAATTAAAAAAATGCGAGATTACATGAATCGCTGTAAGAAGCTTGATCTGAATCTTGAGGGCGTGTCCTTTTCAGAGTGTTCATTGTGAGGGACAAATGAATGCAATGGTTATATTTTTTCTACATAGTGATGAAGAGCTTAGAAATACGCAGACTTTTTGCAAACCTCATGCCATTGAAAAATGTTTAAAAAAAAATTTCAGCAGATTCTGGATAAATCTTTTTCGAATCTTAAAGCCAAAATATTTGAATACTTTGCTTTCCTGGTTTCGATGTTATCTATTGGTGAGAAAATTTTCCTTCCTACAAGAAGCAGAACTCAATTTATTCCTTTTCATTTCGGCAGTCCTAGTTTAACCCCATCATCGGTGATAACTCCATCAAAATATTCTGAAAGTTCCTGCTGTTCGTCATCGGTCAACTCATGCTGAATTTTTGACAAATAGATGGCTCTGCTCTTCACATTTCTCTTTGAAATAACCTATAACATATACTCACTAAGAATATAATAATAATAATAATCACACAAGTAATTTTAAAATTTTTTAATTGTTGTCACTAAAAACTCATCTGTTAATATATAACAAGAACTTCCAGAACATACACTTGAAATAAAACCGCAACTGGAACTGGAAATTCTGCAATGGAACTATTCTTTATAGAAAATGCACAAAGTTGTGATGTTTAGACTCATTTTCAGGAAAACCGTTGCAACATAAGGCACAAGTATTGGCATTCGAAAATGTTAAAGTATTAAGGTATGACTTGGGTGTAAAATAAGTGATATCTTATATCTACCACTGAAAAAAGACAGAAGAGTCCAACAACCCTCTGTTTTATGGTTAAAAAAAGAATATTACCATAATACACAATGAAAGATATGAAGAACGCAATAGTTGAGTAGTGGTAAACATTAATACTTCCTTTCAGTTTCCCAATTACCATCTGACAATAATTTTGTTACTGCACTTAACTAGTTAAGATTCCATATAAAATGTTAGACCAACCGTGATGGTAGCATTCTAATCGACTAAAATGCAACAAGGAAGATATTAACATTGCAAAATTTAATGGCATAATGATTGATGCGTCCTTTTTTATTTTTTTTACCCAAAACCAGTAGAAACTGCCTAAGAACCTAATCGTACAAGCTGTGTAGATAAAATATTTTCATGATTAATTGTACCTACAAGGTTTAAGTACCTTCGTCTTGTGGCTCTTGCTCACTGCCCTCTAACCTATGATCGATGGCAATAGAATTACGTCTCTAAGCATTTAACTTCTCTTTTACCCACTGCCAAGGATTATAAAATAAAAATCCATTTATCCGCACATAGATTTTTATCTAACGTGGAAAGATTTTACTCCACACTTTAACTTACTACTCGTATCTTCGTATTGTGCAACATCATATAATAATAGTTTACCGAATGCACTCTACAATTCAGCATCAGAAGAAAAGACTGGTTTAACCATGCCGGTTGAGTATTGAAACAATTCACAAATGCTTTCGCATTTCACTGCACTAATGGACAGTTAGATACTCTTTCACGTGTACCAAAGTGAGTTTGATAATTTCACTTAACTCTGGGGAAATGTCCATCAATCTAGCCATAGATTTGTACTTGTCTATTTGATTTTGCGAAAACTTCATGGGATTCGATTGGCAGTAGCGATATATAGATGATGATTGGCGATAATCTATTGCTGGTAAAACTTGATCAAGACTAATCCTAAGATCATTCATCTGAGCAAGCTTCCATCTAAGTGCTTGATACAGTTCTGTTTGTGTCTGGGAAAATACAAGAGGCGGCTACTCGCAGATATAAAAAAAAATCAGCATTCTTGGGCACAAAAAAAATGAAAAAAAAAAATGCAAGAAATTTCCGACACATTAAAACGCCCAACTTTGTACATTGTATATCCATGTCCGACGGCTACTTGCAACACTGAAGAAATCTCTGTTTAAGGAACGTAAACAGTTATTTATGCACTATTAACACATGTACGTTGGTATACGTTATAGCTAGAGCTACTTGCTTTGTGTACTTGCGGTGTGCTTGCGGTGTGGTGCGTCATTGTTGATAGCAAATAGTCTTACAAAATTGGAGTAATCACCCACAGTGGCGCATGTGCAAGAGCGTAACCAACTGCGCCCCTCTGGCCATTCCAATCCATAAAGGGGGAAATCATGAAGAAATTACTACTGGAGCGAGTAAACTAGTTCGATGCATTTTCTTCTGGGGTTTCTTCCGAGCCACCGCCACTCCTCGCTTCCCAGATTCGAAGAAAGAACAAGTGAATGAAAAACAATTCGAATGGTTAGACTGGTTATGTAAGATTGATGTACAACTGCACTGCACCTGTGTAACTAACTATACACTACACATGGAACCCGCTAAATTAATTCAATCATATAAATAATAGCCACTGAATTGCTGGGTATGTGCTCTAGAAAGAAATGGATTTATTCTCTATAAGGAGCTATGCGATAGACACAGAGATACCTACGTTCCTACCTACCTACCTACACGCTATCGAATATATAAAGTGAGCGTGCACTTGGAAAAAGCGATTTGGAAATATTTATCTAGGTGGTGGATATTTCGTTATTTGATATGCTCGGCTGAAGTTCGTGGAATTTATTTATGGTGAACTTGTCATGGATTCGCGGTGGTTCAAAATAAAATTTATCATCGAGCAGGGGTAAATATTTCAGAGCTTCAGATGAATTGCTATCTATATGTAATATCTATCTACCTACTAACTGATAAAACTGCGCACAAACTGAGTTCCGGATTATTGCTTCGGAATAAAAAAAAAAGTGACAATAAATCAGAGACTATTGAATAACTGGTTAAGCTATAAAGTGGGGCTAATATCTGAGACACACCACCAAGAACCGAAGAGATGCCGCGGAGGCATGGGGCAAATATGAGGAGATGCAAGAATTACATAAAGAGTGGCCATTCCATTGAGCAGTTTAAATCAGGTGGACATAATGGAAGCAGGGTTAAACTACGTTTAATGGTAAATGGTGGTTATTTAGTCCTATGAAGAGCAGGGCTAAAGAAAACCTTTAAATACAACAGAATTTTAGCTAATTTTGCACTCACTCTTGCTATCTGGATGCAGTGGCTCAGTGGTTGATGTGTTGGACTAATGAGCAAGGTTCACCGCCAACAAGCCTTAATTTTGTACGGCGAGTTGGTTATGGTCTCCTTTCAACTACGAATTATAAGGTTTGTTCTTTACTACGTTCCTCTTAAGCAATATAGTCCGGGCTGGAGCTATTAAAGCAGCACTGAGTTCCTAAGGAAGTTGTAGAAAAGTAAGGAAGACATGGCTTCTAAATTTAGTCTGCAGACAGATAAAGTTCTCTTTTGCATTGTAACGTTCTTTTTCAAAGTCGGATATTTCTTCTTTAAGTCTTCATTTATGATCATTAATGACTCACAAGCACAGTCAAACATTAGCATCAACGATTAAGACTCAGACCATCGCAAAATGTCATGTAGATGACGACGGTTTATGCTGCGATGTTGCTTTTCATTCTGTCGGATCAGGCCTAGCGAATGTGTGTGAAGACCCATTAGGCGCTGGACACGATCAATGAACCTTGACCTAGAAATTTTCTCTTTGAGAATCCTCTTCAAATCGTCTTCTCAATAGGCTTGTCTTAACTAGTAGATTTTGAGTAATCCTCGATAGCAAGCTCCAGTGGTCTAAGCATTTCAAAACGAAGTCATTTAAGGTAATGCCAGCTTTCGAGTAGCGCAGATGTGTGCAAAGAGTGTTTTGAATCTGCGCAACCAATCTTGTCATATGTACAGAAATGGAGATCTCCCACGAACTTCGGATTATCGAATGTCTATTGGGAAGTCTACGACGTTTGTGGTGAGAAGGCAAAGACAAATCTGTGAATGTCCCGCTCGAATTAGGCTTAAGGATGTTGTGGAAACTGCTCTAGAACTGAAGTTCTTTCTTTCTTTAATTCCATTAACTCTACTCTAGTAGGGTAACTCTTGTAATTTAATGGAGTAAATTACTACAGCTCGGGAAACAATCAGAATCAGTTTCTGAGCTCTTTAGTTTATGGACTAAGGTCCCGATAATTAAAAAAACACCGATTGTACCTTCTCGCTACATCCCACCACTTACCTTTCTTACATTTGGCCGTTAAAAGGTCCTAGTGTACCTGGGCTTTTTGTCAGAGCAGCCACCTTAGTTAGGCTAACCTAACCTAGCGTCATTAAGAGCTGATTAGGCAACAAACTTATAAAGCAAGAATATATCTAATATCGAAGGGCAAACAGCAATCATTCATCTTTCTGAATGGATGAGAGATGTGAGCTGATACCCTTAAACAAGAGAAATTCAGTAAGCAAGACGCTTCGCCACCGAGAAAATAGGCCCTTAGAGTAGCAAGGTGCCAAATCGACTTTCTGGCAGCTGAAAGAAAAAACATACTCGAGACAAAGGTAGAACGGGGAAAAGAAGTGGCAAGCCAAAGCTTAGGCTACGCATATCGACCTCGAGATTAATCACAACTCGTCAGCTGAGAATTACCAGGTCGTATGTGCATAGGAAATTCTGTTTTCATACGACCTTGTAATTCCAAACTGAGGAAGGGTCACCGAATGTATGAAGTAAAGGCTTGCGAAAGTGGACTTCTAAATCGCTCAATTCCTTATCAGCAACGAACGTTTTTAGACTTATCTTCATTAGATATGAAAAGTGACAAGCTCAACCTGTCATTATGGTTACTCTACTACAAAATGAGAGCAAGATCAAACGGACACAGACGATTTGTAATTTAATTCAAAATTTTTGAACTCAGTACCTATATTGTGAAACATTTTGCGGATCTACCAAAAGTATTAGATCAAGAAAGTATTGCAAAATCGTCGGTTTTTGAAATGTTAGCGATTTTAATAATTCTCTTTTAAGGTTGACGATTTTTTTAGTCCTAAAACAGCATTCAGTTACTCCTAACGATTTCAAGCAATGAGAATGCATTCACTGCTCTCAATCAACTCAAAAGCTAACAACTTAGAAAATGAATTCTCTGGTTTAAATAACTTCTAATTACTGAAGTCAAAGAGGACACCCCTCATTATATCTATCATTGCATGGCTCTTTGTCACTTGAGGTATAGAACACTTGAAAGCTTCTCTGTAATCTTTACAGGTTTTTTGAGCCATCGGAATGGCTTGACAGGATTGAGAAGCCACAAGCGAGAGGAAAAATCCCAAGGGAAGCCACAACACCCCACTAAGTGTGGCAAAAACAAGATTGATCTTCCGCACCGACCCAATGAACCTAACCTAACCTGAACATTTATAGCAACTGCTGTTTTGAAGTTAAAGTCACAAGAAAATTCAATGGATTCAAATTTTTCAGCTCTGGACTCAACAACTATTTCGTATTCATTTTAAAGACAAAAGAGTTGTTGAGCAAACTGTGATTTCCTAAATTGTAGGGATTTTTGAAAACGGTTTTTTAACAGCACCTTAGTTGAATCATTCCTTAAACCGCAATCGTAAGAACTAAATAAGTCTTTGAACAAATCACCAAGAATCTCAAATGATATTCTTTGCTAACTGAGGATCCACTGATCTTTAAGTTGATTTAAGTTCATCAAAACCCGTATCTTGTCACTCCCATCGGACGTTAATTGTTGCAGATAAATCTATTTACAAATAAATTTACATAAATAATATTAATTCCGCGTTGTCTTATAACTTTTGAAAACCAATTTCGTTGCTTTACAGGAATATTTGAGTGGTTTTGATTGGGATGAACTGCTGAAATCCCCCAATTTAAAAGGTAACTATGATATATTTTTGGATAAGATCAAATCTGGTTTTGAATTATTTGTACCAAAAACGCGTCTTAACAAAAGATTTAAAATTCCTTGGTCAAATAAAAGATTAGTTAATTTACGTAACGTAAAAAGGAAAGCTTATTCTCGTTATATATCAAATAAAACTAATTCTAACCGTGAACTTTTTTTGAGATTCAGGAAAGAATATGAATTTTTAAATCGGTTTTTATACAGGCAATATATCTTGTCTGTAGAATCGTTGGTGAAGCGTAATAGCAAATCGTTTTGGAATTACATTAATTCGAAAAGAAATACCACAGGCTTTCCTAAGGTAATGGAATTCGAAGATGTAAGTTCAACAGATTTGAAAAGTACGTGTAATTTGTTCGCTGATTTCTTTGAGTCAGTGTACAATAAGTCGCATGTGCAGGTAACGGGAAATCATAACATTATGATTCCTGAAGTTCTGGACATCGGTGTGTTGCAATTCTCGGATGACGATTTAATAAACGCGTTAGAAAAACTAAATTTAAATAGCAACCCTGGCCCAGATGGGATTCCTGTGGTAATATTAAAAAAATGTTTATCATCCATTTTTCATCCACTTAAAATTATTTTTAACCAGTCTCTTGTAACTGGGAACTTCTTAAATGAATGGAAATATTCGTTCATAACACCTATTTATAAAAGCGGTTTAAGGCAAAAAGTAGTAAACTATCGGCCTATATCAAAGCTTTCTGCAATACCAAAATTGTTTGAAAGTATTGTTAAGGACAAACTCTTTTTCGCGGTAAATGAAATTATTTCAAATAGTCAGCATGGCTTTGTTCGTGGTAGATCATGTGCTACTAATTTGGCTTTGTTGACTAATTATATATTTAATAGTTTTGATGAACGATTACAAGTTGATGTACTTTATACTGACTTTACGAAAGCGTTTGACAGGGTGCATCACACACTTCTTTTGGCTAAGCTAAAGTCTTTGGGTTTTCATTCATCAATGCTAAAATGGTTTCGCAATTACCTCACTAATAGAAGGCAAATGGTTAAAGTCGATGGTTTGACTTCTCGCGTTATAGAAGTTACTTCCGGTGTTCCACAGGGCAGTCATTTGGGCCCGTTGCTATTTATATTATTTATAAATGATGTTCATGAAATATTTCAATTTTTTAATGTTTTGACTTTCGCCGATGATTTGAAATTATTTTCGCGGATAAAAAATGTATCTGATTGCATTCGTTTACAGTCAGATATTAATAGATTGTCGGAGTGACGATTGCACCGTAATGCTTTGGAACTTAACATTTCTAAATGTAAAGTTTTTTCGGCATATCGTATTAGTACTACAATTTTGCATAATTATTTTATAAATGATCTTACACTTCAGCGTTTTGATGAAGTGAAAGATCTTGGTGTCATATTTGACAATAAGTTAAGTTTCTTTTTTCATTATGATTATGTCATTGCCAAGTCTAACTCATTGTTAGGCTTCCTTAAACGTAATAGTAAAGACTTTAGAGATATAAATAGCCTTAAAATTATTTATTGCTCGTTAGTCAGACCTTATTTAGAATATTGTTCCGTAATTTGGGATTCGCCATATGCAGTTCACGAACTTAGATTCGAAAGAGTCCAAAAAAACTTCACGAGGTACGCGGTTCGTAAATTAAATATGTTTGATGAGCTTCCTAATTATGGCAGAAGGTGCAATTTAATTGGTCTGCAAACCTTAAGTTTCAGACGCGATGCAACTTCCGTCATGTTTATTCGCGATATTCTTAATTATCATATTAATTCACCAGAATTGATTTTTCTTTTAAATATATATGCTCCCCAAAGGTCACTGCGGGTTAGAAGCTTATTTCATACAGATAGGCATAGAACCAATTATGGTAATAATGAGCCTATTACAAGGTGCATAAGCACATTTCATGAATTCAGCAACGAAATTGATTTTTGCTTGTCGCGAGCAGATTTTAAAAAGTCAATTAATGCATCAACTTTAAATTAATTATATCTGTAATTACTTGAAATGGTCTATAAGATGAAGATCGGTAGATGAAGCTTAGTCGCGCAACATACAACCGTTGCGTAAAGCGATACTGAGAGCTTACACTTAGAGAACGTAGTGTTTTGTGTTTTGCTCTGTGATGGTATTATAATAAATGTATATTTCCTAAGATAACTTAACCTAATTCATAGAATCCAATATAAATACATAGTTGCAATATTTTTCTTGAGCAACTTAATAAGATCCACTTAAGTGGTATAGCCAAGTTAATGTATAAACTCGCTTGAGTAAGCTATTCCTAGAGCCTTATTTGCGCATAAACACGCAAGGTATATCTCCTACAAGTGGGCATTGTAAATTAACACATTTATGACATAAACGGATGAGGTTTGTGAAGTTAATTATAACAAAATCGGTTCATAGCTGCTCAAACCAAGCAGCTCAAATCGAGAAGACCATATATGTTTGTGCATTCCACCACTCCTCGGTACTGCATTCAACTATCGAGTTAACCAGTTTATCTTGATGTTCTAAGGCGATTCATAATAAAAATTATCGAAAACCTTCACCAAAGCAGATGTGTCGCGACTTAATAGTTTTGGTAGCTAAAAGCGGATGAAATAGTATCTATTTATGGAGATTTTTTGATAGCGTGAGTATGTTAAATTGGTTGATGTATCTGTTTTGAATACGACGAGACGAGAATTCGCAGAAAGGAATCGTGTGGGTCGGCAAAAGTGAAAGTGTCAAGGAGTCTTGACTAAAAATTTCTTTAGAAGACTCATAAGACTCATATTGACCCTAGCGCATTCCACAAGAATACCAGTTGGGACTGACATAAAGTAAAAGAGTTGTGGTACCAATAATTACGATCATAGCCTCACAGACAATAAAAACGTAGAACATTTATAATAGGATCTGGCAAATATCAATCTGATAAGCAGTAATTGACTTTTTGCAAAGAAAAAATGTCAAACCAAGTAAGAGTTAGTAATGAAGAAGAAATCATCGCTCGTCTGGGCAGCTCTCATTCCCACCTATGTTCCCATGTCCGCCAACCCAGATGAGAGTATTTCTGAAACAGAGGCTCGGTCTGACCAATATCTCCCTGCACTCCTCGACGGGCTTGGATGCTGTAATGATGAGAGCCTTAATCGCGGCCTGTCTGTCGACGGAGATAGTTATTTTGGGTTGACATACTACTATTCTTACTACCCTGGAAGACGATGCATGCGTCTGGGAGCCGGAAGGATAAGAACTCTAATTCGCCTGAAAAGACTACAATCAATAAAGATTGTAGAGTGAACTCCTTGATAATGGTGTCTGAAAGTTTTCTGGAAGTTGAGTTGTCAGTAGATATTGATCCTACGCTCCTGGGTAGTAAATCAATGATATTGCAATTCCCGTAAGGTCTTGCGGACCAACAGTCGTTTACTCGCTTTGAGTGCCTCGGACGGGCATGATCGTAAGGCTGCCTTGATTTTAATTGCTGCCGTTCTCTGGACTCTGCTTAGCTTGGTGATGTTATAAGGTTTAATTAGGGTGAGCCAGAAACCCAGGGGCCCGTAGGTGATAATTAATCGGACCACAGCTGTTTGCATCCAAAGAACCATATTAGGTTTGGGTCCCCATTTTTTACCAAAAATGTTGCTGCCTACGTTAAAAGCGAAATTTGCTTTCCGCACTCGGTGGTCGATATTCAGCTTTTAAGTTTTTCTGCTGGTTGTTGATTAGGTTGAGAGCGGAGTGAGCAGACTTTTATAATCAAACCTCAAGTATTCCAGACATATTTTTAAAGGAAGGGAAGCGTGGTGACTAATGCATTCGAACCTCGAACCTCTTTCGAAACTTTGGAGCTTAGAAAAGTGGAGTAACTGATGCAATCAAACCCCAAACTTGTTGTCTTGGAGATGTTATGTTAGGTTAGGTTGTGGTGGCAATCAGCTGAGATAACAAATTCAATCAATCTCTCGGTGGGTAGTGAGTAGGTACTGGAACTTCATGTTTCCAAGGAATCCTGATTCTTGTTTTCTCATCCGCCAGATTTAATCTATGTCTTTAAGCGTCTTAAGTTTTCCTAGCATATGTCACGCCATCTGACAGATTTGAAAGCGGTTCTTACTTCTAGAGAATACTTAAAATGTGAGACCAGCTACTGGAATCCGTGTTGTCAAAAAGCTCATCTTAGCTCTTAACGGCTGCGGTAAGCCGCGATTTTGGCATTATTTCCAAGAGTTTTATGTCTTTAAAGGGGCAGAAGTAATAAGAAGCAGTGCCGCGGTGAAATACCTGGGACTGAGGCTCGACACAAAGCTATCCTACTGCCAACATATAAAGGCAGCAACGGAAAGAGCCTCCAAAACAACTGCATCACTGAGCAGACTGATGGCAAATGTAGGTGGTCCAGCGGCCAGTAAGCGAAAGTTATTGATGGCGACAACGCATTCCATCCTTCTCTACGGCAGCGAAATTTGGGCAGACGCACTTAATCAAGAGAAGTACCGGAAACAGATGGCGGCAGTCCAAAGATGCGGAGCTCTACGGGTGGTAAGTTCCTACCGAACGGTGTCAGAAGCAGCCGCACTTGTAGTCGCAGGAATGACTCCCATCGATCTCCTAGCGGCAGAGAGGAAGTACGTCTACGACAACAAGGCGGAAATCGGAGTGGAAACGGCAACCGTGCAGGCCAAGCAACTTACCCAACAGAAGTGGCAAGAGCGTTGGAACTCGGACAGCAGAGGAAGATGGACAGCAAAGCTGATCAGGAACGTGGCTGAATGGAAGGACCGAAAGCATGGGGAGGTGAACAACTACATCACACAGTTCCTCACCGGACACGGATATTTCAATGCCTTCCTTCATAAGATCGGTAAAAAGAATACCCCAGCCTGCCAGTACGGAGACTCCGAAGAAGACGACGTTCAACATACCTTCTTCGCTTGCAGCAGATGGGAAAATGAAAGAGCTGAACTGGAGAGAAATATCGGTATCATCACTCCAGACAACATAATCGAAAAGATGCTGGCCAGCGAACAGAACTGGAACGACATCTGCGTCTACACCCAACGAATTCTCAGAAGAAAGAAAAGAGAAGAAGAGCAATTCCGCGACGAGACAGAGTAAGCCCGAAAGGGCGAATGATTACAACCCCCCTGAAGTAATGCGATCAGCGGTCCCGGGGGGGCGGGTCAGAAACCGAGGGGTGGGAGGAGTTTTAGTTTACGTATACCTTGAAAAAGGGGAGTCGGACACACGGGGAAGGTCAACGCCAACACGGCCTCCTTATGGTGCATCAAGCATTCTCCTCCACCCAACAGGAAAAAAAAATGTCTTTAAAGAGCCTCAACTAAATGAATGTATTAAATATGTTTGACTTCAAATATTTGAATTCATCCAGTGTATTGAATTGACTTCAATTGCAAGCGATTGCTTCATTCATGACTTCGAATTGAATTGAAATTTGTATTTTCAGTCTGAAGTCTGAAGACATTGATTTGCATCATTTCATCAAAATATTTTAATTTCCAACCCCAATTGAGAAAATGTTTTATGAACAACTTGAACATCGATTGTCAAATATTTGTATTCTATCAAAATGCCAAATTCCTCAGTAAACTTTCATTTTCTTAGCTCCCAAGCCATTCATTTAGCTGCTAAATGGCCCTCCTAAATTCCACCATTTACAGCATTGACATTCACTTAGTCGCCTATTAGTAAAGTCAACATAGATACGATTTCGCAAGCTAACTCAACCCAACTATACGCTTAAGTGGGCGTCTTATGCACCTTGTTCAACTGCTGCACACCGCACACAGCGGTAATACAAACCTACCTTTTGGCCATGCAAATTGTTTGCGTTTAAATTCTTCGGGCAAAAGGAAAATAAATAAAAATGTTCCCCATTGTGACCTTTCGCATTGCAAGTCAGTGAGAAGCATAGACTGGCAAATAAAATTCATTAAACTTCTCCACAACAAGCTACTCCAAGTGAAGACAAAGAACATGGTTGATTGCGTTCAAGCCTTGAATTCACACTACCAAATGGCTCCTTTATAGCGGCATGGCGCGGCGTGGCGCAGTCGATTACAACTATAAGCTCAAGACAAGACTTGTAATTATTATGTAGTCTTTCCGCTGGTAATAGACGAGAATTAAAAATAGTTTAACCGGGCACAATGTCTGGCTGCAATTATCTAATACAAGCGATAATCTCCTGAGAATGAGAACGATAGTTATAATGAATGAACAAGTTTTCAGGTGGCTTTGTGTTTGTGCTATTCGAAGACTTTGAAATCTCTCTAAGCTGAGGCAATTAAACGGACTAATTAATCGAACCAAAAAAATAACTCGAGATGGATCGAGTGCCACCGACGCGACGAGACGTATAGCCTACAAGAAGGAGGTAAGTGTATAGTTAATCTTGGTTTTGAATCAAGTGATTCAAGGCCACGCCGCATGGAAGTCGCATGTTTGCGGAGGCGAACGTGTTACTATTTCACAGCTTGACCGATTTGTCGTACGAGTATATCTGCGTGTAGACAAAAGTGAATCAATATCGCAGAGTGTGCAAACGCAAAGTAATGGTTGAATAGCTGGTTTAATGCAAATCCTATATTAGGTCACTTTAGAACGGGTTGCGAATTGAATTTGCATCTTGAAACGTTCCTACTTTCTATGGGCATACTCATTTCATTTGCCTTACTATGCAATCCCGTTTATCCTTTGTGATGTGAGTGACGTTCTTCAGATTTTCAATGGTCATTTCAATTGAAATTTTGCTAAGGAGACTAACTGGAAAGGACTTGAAAATTCCATGTTGATACCTTGTTAGGCGAGAAGATTGCGTGGATGTTAGGATTATGTAGAATTATGAATGACAAGTTGACTAGATTTTTGACGTAATAATTGGCTTCTGTGGTATGCTGTGGTGGTGAGGAGAAAGATAAACTGTTCACTTCAAGGTACCATGGTACCATTTTTCAATAAATCTCTATATTCTGACGGAAATGATCTTTCTGCTCCTCCCCTATATATGACACACCAAGTATTTTGATATTTCCAAGCGTATCGTGCTCTATGTAATGTTAGGTTACCGGGGCGATACAATAATTTGGATATGTTAATAAATCATTTGCGGGCAGATAGGTCCCAGGCGGGTCGCCTAAGCATTCAAAAAACCATGTTCGATACAGACCTAGGCAGTGGCCAAAGAGATTTTCCACTGATTTGATTTCCTCTGCGCCTCTGCAACTTCTGCAGAAGTCGTGACATTGCTTTTAAGCCATGTTTATAATTTTGTTGAGTCTAATTCATACTCCAACAAATAACTGGACTTGATTTTTAACTATTAAAGCTCGGCTACAAACTACGGGTTATGGCACAACTGCAAGTGTTGTATAATTGTTCCTTAGCCAAAGTCATCGCTATTAGCTATGGCGAAATTTTCCGATCTGCTTGTCTAAGTTCCTTCCACTCCAATTAGAGTCCTAAGGGGCAGTCATCAAATTGGAGTTATTTGCTTTAACTACTGCCTGACTGACAAATCGCAAAAAGCTTAACAAAGTTCAGCGAGCATCTTGTCTATGTATGAACGCTACACTTATCTGTGTTACTCTCTCGGCAGCACCGGACATTCTGTTTCATCTGACGCAACTCATCATGCTGCGGCTATTTGCCCCAAGGCAACTGTTGGTCCACTCCGTTATTCTAAATTTATTTACGACTCTATAGAAATATGGACTTGTCAAGCAGCTTTAACAAACTTTTGAAGCCATCTTTACACTTGATTTATTCTGGGAGGTAAGTGATTTCCAGACTTAATCTCAGTCGATGTCGTCAGCAAACCCAAGTAATTTTGTTGATTTGTTAAAGATAGTACCTGATGTCTTGGCCTCGGTTTTGCGTACTTCCTTTCCAGCACAATATTGTAATAGCTGCATAGCAGGGCATTAATTAATGCTCTGGTGGTGTGGAGGGTTTCAGTAAAACCCCTGTTAATTTTGACAGAACAGCTCGCATTTTCCAACGTGATCCTGATAAGACGTATCACACCAAAAAGATTAATGTTAAAGAAAAGTCGAGTTCTCTTATACAAAATTCATTTTTGCCTTACAAGTCTGCCACAAAAAGTATTGAGATCTAAAAATAACGCCAAGTTGGTATTAGGTTTGTTCCAACAGAAGGTCAAACTATCAGCTAACTGTCAGGAGCATGCGCAGTCTAGTGTAGCCGTTCCAACACGACACAAACGCAAACTCAAACTATCATAAGGCTGTTCCAACATGATTTCAAACAATCAGCAAAATTGTTTCTGATAGTCAGAACAGTCAGACGATTTTTTGCGGACTAAAAATCAGAGACATACGCAATTCGTAAAATTCTCTCTCAGTCTCAGTTGTCTTGCCTTTGCCTTGTCGTTTTCAGATGAGTTGCTTATGAATAGGAAATAAACAAAAATGAAAAGTTTGTATAATTATTTTGAGCATTTTGTTTACTATGATTTTGTTTGCCGCAAGGACATAATTCCAAATTTTTGCCTTTAGGGACTTATGTATATAAATTGTAAATGGAAGTGAGATGTTTGTTTTTGTACTTCGCTTGACCATTTAATTGAGGGAGCTTAAACTTATGCTGAAGCATTCACTAACGTCTCTTAGAATATAGACATATATTATATCGAATTACGGAGTTCGACTTATGGACAATTTATGGTCATATTCTACAAAGAAAATCAATCTAGATTAGGGTCAACCTCCTCTAATACCTTCAGTATTGTATTCTTTGATGTCTACTTTAAGGTGTCTAGGACATTTCCCAAATATGCCAATGAAATTTGAAAAAGGTCATTGAAACCTTAAAAAAGGACCTGGCAATAAAAGTTCCTTTGATTCGAAATTTATATCCATTTTCAGGACTTGAGCGTACAACTACACATGATTGAGTTGTAAATAATACTAAACTTTCAACGTAAGTAACGTAACACTCGCTTGTAGTCAGAGAACTGCAAAAAGCGTTCCAACTTACCGTGCCCCTTAAACAGTTTAGCAGGAATTCTAAAGCTGGCATTGGCACGATATAGTGCATCCCTGTTTGAACATTTGATCTGTCGTGAGCTGCTTTTAAATCGATGAACACTCTCGATGAAGGCGCAATTCGAGACACTCCATCTTTTCATCGACTTTAAAGCCGCATATGACAGCATTCTCGTCAAGAGCTTTTTGTGACGATGGCCGAATTCGGGATTCCGTCAAAACTGATCCAGATGTGTCGCATGACACTAGATAACAATCGATGCAATTTGCAGTTTGGCAGCAGCTTATCTGAACTCTTTCGAACAGACGAAACTATTTGGCCTTGAAGTTAACGAGGACAAGACTTAATATATGCTATCAACAAACAAACAATCATCTGTCCACCGACTAGGAAAAAATGTCGCTGTTGATAGCAGCAACTTCGAGGTAGTTAAGGAGTTCATCTTAGTGGAGATCCGTCGAATAATTACCCTAGGAAACCGCTGCTACTTCAGTTTGGCAAAACAAATGGGTTCAAAACTCCTACCTCGATGGACAAAGTGCATGCTCTACAGAACCCTTATCCTGCCAGTTCTGTTATACGGCGCCGAGTGCTGGACGATAAGCAGGAAAGGAGAGTTAATACTGGGATCCTTTGAAAGAAAAATCCTTCGACGGATATTTGGTCCTGTGTGCGAGGAGGGCGAATGGAGAAGAAGATACAACCGCGAAATCTATGAGCTGTACCAAGATGTGGATGTAGTCCGAAAAGCGAAAACCCGTCGACTACATTGGCTCGGCCACATCGAGCGAATGGACAACAATGCTCCAGCCAAGAGGATCTTTTAATCCCAGCCCCCAGGTTCGAGGCGACAAGGACGACCGAACCTTCGTTTTAAAGACCAAGCCATCGCGGATGCCAGAGCGCTTGGTCTGGACAACTGGAAGCAGCGTGCTCGGGATCGCAGAGGGTGGAAGGCTGCCGTATCTCAGGCAGGGACTCTTCACGGGTCGGGAGCCCGTTAAGTAAGTAAGTAAGTAGGCGCACTTGAAAGGACCTACTAGATCATCAGCAAACGGCTTAAGTGCTTAAACGAAATTCCCAACATCAAATAGCTTCCTCGCTCAAATATAGTGTTTGAGTTTATGTAAAGTATACACAGTTTTTTTCTCTCAACACTAATAATGTTTGCACAAGTCGCATTTATGTTGTGCGCAGGTGTAAAGATTGTATAAAAAATATAGGCATAGGCATGCCGCCAGGTCGGAATGGGTTCCTTATTTTTTTGAGTCAACGCTTCTATCAAAATCATAGACACAACAAAACTATACTGATGGCTTACCAAATTTTCAAACCAAATATTTGCAACAAACATAATTTAACAGGTTCACAGTCCTATGTAATCATATAATGATACACTATGTTCTACAACATCTACTCTATGCGTTCTTGCCGATTTCCTAAATTCAGTGCGTCCGTGCGTTCAATTTTATATTTGGGTTTAAAATCAGGTCCATCAGGTAGCATTTATGATACATGGGACTATGGACGTATTAATGGAAAGGCAGCAACAACTTTCGGTTAAATTTTGTAGATTTGTTATTCCAATGACATTAAGCTTAAACCAAATCTAACCATAAATTCAAACCCATACAATTTAAATTACAATCCACATAAAAAGTGGTTGTTGCAGAAATTTGACGTGTGCCATCGCAGATATATCAAATCCATAAACCATTTCATCTAATAAACATAGAATCCACGGCGCATTATAATTTGTGGGTGGTGGTCTTAGATAAATTAATTTGTTTCCATTTTCTGCCGTTGCGTTGCGAAGAAACTGATAGATCTTAAGTTAATTGGGAAAACATAATACCTATCACACCAAAAACATAAGCTACTATCGTGCCCCTTGATATCTATATTTGCTTCCGGGTTTATCCGGATTTTCTAATTTGAAGAACATTTATGAATGTTCTCTGCAAACCTATAAAAAACATTTTTTGTGATAATTAGGTTGAAAAAGAATAAACGATAAGAAGTGACGCACAAGCCATTAGCATGGGTACGAAGGAAGAATATCTTAAATGGCTTCAAAGTGATATATACCAAAGCGCTTAATGCAATACATTGCAAATATCTAAAACCTGTAACAAAGAACATTATTTCTTCTGAAAATTAAACCCAAGTTGAATTATTTGCATTTATGTGGGTCAGGGCTTTCCTTAAATCCTCTGCAACTGGTGTAAATTCGTTTATCTAAACTCTGGCATTGTGTTAACGCGGAAGAGATTGAATTGCTGGGTTAGACTTATACTCGGTTTTTGGTGTACAGAATAATAATTCAACAGAATCTAAGAGTTGCGAGTAAGAATAGAACTTTGAAAGTATACAGTGGCTCCAACAATTATTCGTTAAATTATTTTACTTTAAAATATCCCCTTTTGTGTATATATGGATCACATCAGAATATCGCAGTACGATAGCAAAGGATAGGATTTATGGTAAAATTTAAACAAAATAGTTTTTGCAGCTATTCATTTCAAATGCGATATTTCCGACGAATTACCTCAGAAAATTTAGCTTATTACCTCTGAAACTAATACCCTATTCACACGGCACTGTGTGGTTACCAACAGGAATATTTTGAACCGGAGACTCTGGGAATTCGCTCCCGGTAGTTTTACGTTTTTATTTTTAAGGTTTTCGGTAAACCTAAACTGTAACTTAGAAACAGTAGCAGAAAAAGTCAACAGATAGATCTGGAGTTAAGAATGATCATGGTAAATTCCAGGGATCAAGGTCTTGTTTCCGTAAATATCCATATCCATATTACATAAACCGACCAAAATGCATTATTAGCTCTCGACCGAGTCATATAAGCCGGGCACTTTTTGGCAATTGCTGGAAAAATGCTACTCGATAGCTTAGTCTAAACTTATTATTAGACGCATGCCAAGTGAGTGATCATATGATGACTTGTTCTGACAGTTTTCGCTCTCAAAATATTGTCATGTGACAGCGAAATGTTCATTTGCTGAATAGTTAGTATGCAGTCCAATATTTCTTGTTAAACATTTTTTTTCGCTTTCTATAGAAAACAGCATTTTAGTTAAAAACGCCCACAAAAAATAGGCGTTGCAAATAACTTTATATTGCAAACTTATAAAGGAGGGCAGTGCCTACATATCTTGTGAAGGTTGTAACACTCTATCTCTCTAACTTTAGCTTTGAAACGGTTTTTTTTTTAAATTGTGGGCGTATTCAAAAAAAATTTACACTTAACCATTTCGGAGCCCTAGGGAGTATGAGGTCCAAATTTAAGCTTAATTAATTTCCTAGCTTAATTTTGAAGGCCTAAAAATTGCGTACGGACATTGCTAAATAGTCTTAGGATTTGGTCCTGATCATAAATATATATACTTTTATGGGTCTACGATTAAGAGGTGTAACAAACTATGTGTTAAAATTAATATACCCTTAGGACAGGGTATGAAAAGATTCGATAGCCAGTTTCACAAAGTTTCGGGTAATAGCAAGCAGTGCCGCTATACGTGTCGGCGAGCGTGTAGTATAATTTTTGTTATAATTTTCCCATTTCTGTCAATTTGGAAGTGTAAATCTGAAATTGCGAGTACCTTTCCGGACATTTCTAGTTAATCGGGTTCTTGAACAAGCTCTTGGTAAAATTTCTATAAACGTAAAAATCGCTATCGTTGGGGCGATAGTGGCATAGTCTGCTGCCTAGTCAATGCTAAAAAGGGTGATCCATTTCGAGGTTCCCTAATTTTTTAAAGAAAAAAACACAGAAAATTCAAATTTAATGGAGAATGTTTATTATCATTTGAAAGAACATTCTTTGGCATTTATTTTTTGAAGATTATGTCTATCAAATGTTGGCCATTGCTACGTCGCAGATGGTCCATCCGTTGAGTCCAATTTTCGATCACTCGTTTAAGCATTTCGACTGGTAACTGGCGAATGGCACGCGTGATGTTTTCCTCCAAGGCCTGAATCGAAGCGGGTTTGTCGGCATAAGCTTTTGACTTTACATATCCCCACAGGAAAAAGTCTAACGGTGTGATATCACACGATCTTGGTGGCCAATCGACCGGCCCAAAACGTGAAATTATGTGCTCACCGAAATGTTCTCTCAATAAGTCCATTGATTGATGCGATGTGTGGGAAGTGGCGCCGTCTTGCTGAAACCAAATGTCGCCGAGATCACGAGCTTCAATTTTAGGCATCAAATAGTCGGTTATCATGGCACGATAACGGTCGCCATTGACGGTTACGTTCGCACGGGCATAATTTTTAAAGAAATATGGACCGATGATTCCACCGGCCCACAAACCACACAAACCAACCGTTGTTTTTTCTGGATGAAGTGGCAGTTCTTCAATCTCTTCAGGCTGCTCTTCGTCCCAAATGCGGCAATTTTGTTTGTTTACATACCCATTGAGCCAGAAATGGGCCTCATCGCTAAACAAAATTTGCCTCGAAAACGTCGGATCTTCTTGGAACTTTTCAAGAGCCCATAGAGCGAAGCGATGTCGCTTGGGAAGGCCGAGCTGCTTCAGTTGTTGCACAAGCTGTATTTTGTACGCTTTCAATTTAAGATCTTGACGTAAAATGCGCCAAGTCGTTCCATACGTCAGTCCGAGTTGCTGCGAACGGCGCCGAATCGACTCTCTACGGTCTTCGTGTACACTCTCAGCTACGGCCGCTATATTTTCTTCACAGCGTGCTGGATGTGGTCTATTCGGTCGAATATTATCCAATAATGAATGCTGGGTCTCAAAATGGGTGATGGTGTTGCGAATAGTACGCTCAGTAGGCCGATTATGTTGACCATAAGTTGAGCGAAGTGCACGAAACACATTCCTCACAGAACGTGAATTTTCATAATAAAGTTGAACAATTTGTAAACTTTATTCACGCGTAAGTCTTTCCATTATGAAATGCCAAACAATACTAAACAAAAATAACATGACAGCATGACACGACTCACACGTGATCTGTCAAAAAAGGCTATTGAAAAAAGTATCTCTACTTGGATCACCCGTTACAATGAACTTTACCTCAACCTTTACCACCTCAACGTCAACCTTGAGTAAACGCGTGCACTTTTTAGTTAACACCAAATGTTTCTTCGTTCACTAAAGTTCACTTAAGTTCATCTCATTCTAATGAAATATTAAACAAAATTTAAATAATTTATAGCTTGACCATGAACATTTTAATTGCACAAAAATATACCAGCCAACCTCATGCAACAAAATCAAAAATAAAAATAACTTCCACGTGCCATTCGAACGTGCGAATATTGAATTTGCTCCCATTTACCTTGTTTGTGGATTGCGATCCTTATCCTCAACAAGTGCTCGTATTGGAAGAATTCATTAATCGCAAACAACTTGCAACTCAAACCAACAGGAAGACCAAAGTAAGAATGTGTTCGTTCGTCGCTTCGTCGGTAAATTTAAATGGAATGTGAATTTCCGGTCATTTGCATCTCTTTTGTGAACTTCCTGTGCCAACTAGTACACTGTGTCGGTCGCGTCGAATGCCAACTCCAGTATTAGGTCTGTAGTGCACTTTGGGTTTGTTAACATGTTCTTCTTCTTTAGCTTCGCATAAAATGGAAACACAACCACAATGTCGTTGACGAACAAAACGAGAACACTGCGCGATCAATTTGCAAGTGAAATTCTGAAAGTGCACAGAAAAAAAAACAAAAAAAAAAAACCGCAAACACTTGACAACCTTCTCAAGAGCCTTATACTACGAGGGAGGGAGTTCTCAACTTAACATCAATTATCGTGGGCCTTTCTTGAAGAATATTTCATTCGTTTTTATTTTTTTATTTTTTTCTGCACACATTCATAGGTACTAGAATAGCTTCAATATGCATGTGCTTGTGCATCTAACAACGAGTTGTATAGTTGGATTAGTTGGTATTGTCGTTGACAATGCATGTTTCTGAGTGTTTTGCACTGTGGGGCAACAATTATCGAGGTTTCGTCTTCGATGTCAGTCATCCAAAAAAAAAAAAAAAAACAAACTAACGTCCATGTCCGAGAGGAAACACTGAACTGAGAATACACACACGCATGCACGCCAGTGCTTCCTCCTCTGGGGACTGTTTGACATACAACGCCAACCAGAAGCAATCAATTATTCTGTCTTTGGCCGTTTGCGGTCTTCAATTGTAGCACAGCGTATGAAGGTCACTATATCGATATCCATCAGAATGTGTTAAAGGTATGTATTTCTATTAGCGAGTGTTTGATGTCCATATAGACTTGGGCGAGAAGTGAATTCGATTTTTAATTATTTGGTTATGAGAAAATATATTGGAAAAATATACTCCGAATGGAAAAGTATGGTGGCTACGCCAGTCGGCTATACAGTGAGAAAAGTCTGTCTGTCTGGAAAACTTGTTCTAACTGAGCTAGAGCTTTGAAGTTTTGGTCACAAGTGATGAATAAAGTACTCTAAGCTTTAATCAAAAATTAAAAATAAATATAGATGTCAAGTTTTTTAAAAAAAATTTTCTTGTTAAAAAAAATATATATTGGAAAAAAAAATAAAATGTATTATTAATCAAGGCCGAAAGGTAATAGTATTAAGTGATATAGTTAAGTTTAGAGCGTCCGCATAGGGACCAGTAACCTAGAATAAGTATCCTGTTAATTTTAAGTTAGATTTAATCATTTTTGTCTAGTCTGTAAGTGTTTATTGAAAAAATAATAAAAATGAATTTAAAATTAAAATTAAAAAAAGTACTCTAAGCTGTCCCAACTACTAAGAATTGACCGACATAACAGTCGAAGAAGTTGCGACAATTGTCAAATACTCCAAAAATCGAAAAGCCATTGGGCCAGACGAGATACCCTATATATGTTGAAAAAATATGGGAGTCGTGCAGATGACAAAAATAAAGAAGTATTAGGCGTAAACGGTTTAATTTATTTTCGAGGAGCTTCTCAGCTCCCAACGCATGAGATAATCAGTGAAGGAAAAGTTGTCTTCTTCCTTTTATTTCTATCATATTTGAAGAAACTTCTATGGTATTGTTGAATATTTTCCCGCCGCGAAATTTTATTAATTAACACAAAAAAGGAAATAAACCTAAACTTTTAAATCAAAACAATGCGATCGCTATCGCCGAAAAAAAAAACATTCGCGAACTGTCAGAAATTTCCAACAAGAACAACCAGAGGCGCTATTCTCCCGGCAGTCCAGTCGAAGGTCGCGTTCGATGGGAAAACCTAACTCGTTCGTTAGCTTACGCTGATGTTTCCAATGACGTCTGCTGAAAAGATAAAGTACATGCAACAGAAAGCGAGGAAAAAAAAATGTAAAAGTCAAAACCACGAAAAATTTTAAATTGGAAATTAAAGCTGGACTCAGATATAAAACCGAGGTGGGCGCCACACAATTTTATGGCCAAATTGTGAAACCGTAATTTGTACCGTATGGTACCGTTCCGCTGTAAGGAAAGAATAAAAACACAGAACAACGTTTTTTTTCTACCACGTTATAACGGCTCCGGTGGAGCTGGTCACTTTATTCTAGAAAAAGTATTAAAGTTAAAATTTAATTTTTTTTTTCAAGCGAATAGATTAACTATTTTTATGAATTATTATTGCGAATTATGACCACCGGCGTGACCCGCTTTCGCGTTTTCCCAAACTTTTAATGAGAGTTACAAGGGGTCGCGAGTCCCGTCTTTTCTCGGGAGAATTTACGGTCGAAACCCAACCAGACCTGTCTTTCCCAAAATTTCCTAGCACAACCGTTCACTCACTACGTCAATCAAAAAAGACACTGACACTACACTTTACTTAGCCTTTTTTTTTTTTGGATGATCCCCCTGCGACACTCTGCTATTACTCCTGTCCTCCGTTTTCTCTTCCTTTTTTTTTCAATTTAATCTCAAAAGAAACCCGAATAGAAACTAATTTAAAAGAATTTTTTTTTGACTAAAAACCTCGTTAGCAACACTACTCCGACAAGCTAGCTGGTCAACCAAGAAGTGACGACCAAAATTTTCCTTTGTTCCAGCTCGGACGGTATTCGGCTCACACATTCATATATTACATTGGTAGTGGGTTTCCACTTATCATTTCTTACAAAACGCTTTTCCTTTTTTCTCTATAGTGTTTGTGTTGTCATCCGCTGATTTGTGTCGCATTTCGCGTTGGTGTTGTTGTTGTCGTATTATGCAGCGTGATTTCATTGTGAGGGTGTTTCGCGAGGCGGTCCGCCCGCACTCCTCTGTGGTTCCTCCGGTGCTCCCCCGACGGAGTAGCGAAAGAGATCGTCACCTCCTCCCCCATCGAACATTTCTCCCTACCGGGACTGTGGTAGTTCTTTCGCAACTGTTTACTTGGAGCTTTTGACTTTGGGCCGTCCACCCGTGCTCCTCAATTACTGGACACCTGCCCCTGGCGCAATGTTCTGCAGGCGGTGTTTAATTTGCTGGGGCGTTTAATTGTTTTCCGGCCGTCCGCCTACGCCCTGACGCAACTGTTGTACGGCCCGGTGGTTGTGGGCTCCGTACTAGGTCACTGCTTTTGCCGCCGACCAGGATTCGATTCGAGCGGTACCCTCATCCGTGTGGCTCTCGATGGGCTTTCGTTCGTCGAAGTGTCTAGAGCGGAACCCTCGTCCGGGTGGCTTTCGATGGACATCTCTGTTCGCAATGTACGTACTAATGACTACCCTCATCCGGGTGGCTTTCGATGGACATCTCTGTTCGCAACATACGTACTAATGACTAGAGCGGAACCCTCGTCCGGGTGGCTCTCCACGGATTTTCTTCCTTGACCGTCAGCGGGGCACTCATCCGGGTGGCTCACAATTGGGGTAAGCCCTTGATGTGATGTATACCTGTGGGGGGGGTTCCCTCAAGGTTCGTGGGAAGTGGCCCTAAGGTTGAAGGGACTCTGGTTGCCCTCCACTTCCCTATGACCTTGGAGGTACCTCCCAAGAAAAGAAGGGATTGGGTCGGGAAAAGATAGGAATAGAAGGTGGTTCTTGTTGCGCGAAAATATTCCGCAACAGTATGTAAACGAGGATTAAACTTCGTTATAATAAGAACTTGATGTTTGGCTGCATATTTTGGAAGAGCATTAGTCGGGTACACTCCGACATATTCCAGTCAATTACCTGGGATCTTGATTTGATTGGACTCAGTGACGAAGTGATACGAAACCAGGATGCCTTTTTTGCAGTAAACCAGATGAACCCCACGGGTGGACCAATGGACATCTGCGAAAAAGGACAGGAGGAGACATTAATTTCGGTTGCTAAGTAGTTATTAAAGCATCCTCGGAGTTGCAAGCGAACCAATTCTAATCGAAACCTTTGAGGACGATACCGTCGTCATTAGGCTTAAGCAGTGCTAAGCTAAACTCGTGGCTTTGACGATATTGTTGGTGATTGATTTCTGAAAGGAGAAAGTGTTTTTTGATTTTGATGACCAACAAAAATACCAGCACCACGCAAATGAATCTAATAATCGGCCGTGGCAAGCCGTAAGGCTTCTTAATGACCGGCAGTGCGGTTTTCGCAGCAGCAGGTCCCATGGTGATTTGATCACCCACCTAACTGAAAAGTGTGACCAATTTATTCACTCCAGTGCATTTGGCTTGACTCGATCACGCCTTTCCAATAAGTCTCTAGCCTTTTGAATATTCTGCGTTCTAAATTGGTCATCGACAGTAAGGGTCATCGATGTTTATGTGAAAATACTCATTGAAACATCCGTAATCTTACAGGAATTGTTTCAAAAAAAAAATTAATTTGCCATGTTTTCTATTGGCCAATTCTCTATGTTTTGATATTTTGCATGTGGAGCCTAAATGGTGACTTTTCTACCTTTCGGCTGGTTCCAGTTTGATGGGCAATCGTCCATGGATAACACTTTCGGCTTTCTATGACATTGTTCTAAGAGCACAGCATGATCTTAGCAATAAATTTCTAAGCATTAACTAAATCTGTCTCATGTTTGTTTTCCTATTCGTCGTTGGTACCCTATTGAAGTTCGCGTACATAAGAATAGTTTCCTCATTGTTGCCTAAAGATTGGCTTTATGGGTCCTCCAACGGTTGGCATGATCTTTCGCCTGCATATTTCAGAATATCTTTAAAGTTGAGCTAATAATCTTACACCAACCACACTAAAGTCCCAAGGGCGCCTTGCATGGGTATAACAAGAAGAACAACACCCACTGTAGATTTGGAGGTACTGCTTAATCTTACTCTCTTGGATATATACTGCAGCAGCAACGCTGCTCTGGTCCCGAAGAGCATACGGACACGCCTCTGTGAAGTTCCAGTGGTGTAGGCACACTAAATAAGGATTATCTACCCTGGACAACAAACGCTTTCAACAAACGATTCAATACCAGAATACCGGGAAAAAAAAATAGGGCGACAAGGCAGTTGCAAGAGATGATAAGATCGCCGTATACACTGACGATTCCAAAATGGATATCGGCACAGGTGGAAACATCTTCTGTGATTCCCTGGGATTAATCAAATCCATTAGAATCAACGACGACTGCAGCGTTTTTCAGGCGGAGATAGCTGCCACAGAACTATGAAAAGGCAGTGCTGTGCCAACAGGACCATCACCATCTACTCTGACCGTCAAGCGGCCATAAAGGCCATGCAGTCGGACGTGGTGTAATCAAGTGCTATGAATTAATGCAGGAAGTCGTTGGACGTGATATTATCTAACAACGCACTAGCTCTGTGCTGGATACCTGGTGATATCCCTTGAAACGAGGAAGCGGACAAGCTTGAAAGATCGAGGTCAGAGACGAACGCATAAGTGACACTCCAAGCAAAGAAGAACACGGAAACAGGGAACGGCTGGCTCACGCAGCAGAAGCTGCAGGGACATTGAAGAAATTGAATCTGTTTTCACTTATTATGCGATTGCCCGGCTCGATATAGCATAAGGTTAAGGACCCTCGGCAGATACTTTTACTATGAGCTGGAGGATGTAAGCAAAGTCGAGCTAAAAGACCTTCTTAGATATGTGTACAAATGAGGATTGTTCTAAGAGAGGGGCACTTAAAGCCTCCAACAGCGGTTTCCTTTGGTATATTTTCAGATGTCTCTGTTCGAGGAAGGTACCCAAATGGACACAATGGACCCAAACTGCTGATCTAGCTTAGCCGTGACTACGTTTGGGTCGGTAGCCTGACAAAAGACCAAACATTTTCGCATTCCACATTCAGCATATTGCACTGTGAAAATTCCAAGGATTAACTTATGTGCTTCGATGGAAAGGACCTAATCTTGTAGAAATATTTTTTCTATGTAAATGAACAATAAGTTTAAAACAAAAACACGTCCTTACTTCTGAATGTAATTGATGAATAAAGACATGCCAAATAGTTAATCAAAATTCAGCCCCTTCCATTTTTTAAAGATTAGTTTATTAAACTTGATTTAACTTCTCCTGGCAATATAAGGATTCAATATTGAAAATAGAAATACAGAAAACAGTGATTCATTCCACAGCAAACTTTAAATTTTAATCAGAAAATCTAATCCAAGCAAAGCATCCATCTTTGCGATATAGACAAGGTGCGTCACTATAATTAGTCCCAAACATATATGAATGAATATAAGTTCCCCATACATGAAAGAACAATTAATATCCAAATTAAACCCGATTTAATTGAATTTTAACATAATTATTTCACTTGAGTTCAAATAAATTATGTTAATAAAGTACGAAAAAAAAAAAATAATAATTCATCTGCCTACTTACGACTTGCGCTGCGGAACTTTCGAAATTAATAACCGCCCTCCCTCAGTTACAGTACAGCCAGACTCAGTAATTTAATATTAAATTGAATGCCGTCGAAGAGTAGGTACGAACATCAAGCATTGTATCTCACGCTTTCAGTGTGCATCAACTTCAAACACTTTGGTGCTGCGCACCGCCACCACCATATCTAAGGAATACATACTTCTGTTTCCATTTAATGAGGGAGCAACAATTAGACATCAAAAAGGCGATGAAAAAGGTTTCCCCCATAAACCCAGACACCTAATCCTCGGGACACCATTAGGTACACAGTCCCATTAAAGCGGACAACTTCCCTTAAGTAACCGATTGAAATTTCATTATCCGGGATAATTGTTGCCTCTGATTTGGTCTACGTTAACGTAATCCACCGACAGCGACCTACATATAGCAGTCTCTGTGCCGAACACGACCTTCGACATTCGATATTTTCATTTCACGGAGGGGCCAAAGTGTGTTTGTGACTGTGACACCGACCAACCGACGACGACGACGGCACTAATAAACGAATACAATATAATCAAAACGCACGAAATGAAGTGGCAAGAGTTTGTGTGTGACTCGCTCTGTGACTGTGACTGTGACTGAGTTGCCAATAAAGCCATCAATCAAAAAAACGCTCTTTCAGATCGAGTCCATTATTTAGCTACAGAGGAAGCCATCACAGAGAGAAAAAGGCCAAATATGCGGGAATATTATTCAAGGGTGTAGCTATATCGGATACACATCATTGACTCGGACATAGAGAGTATGAGGAACTCCACTCCATCCATATAGTGACAATAAGAGAGAGAAAAAAAAATAATATTAAATATATTTTCATGTGGGTTTTAGGTTAAAAGGTCACGAATACAAAATAGCACATGATCCCCGGACACAAAATTAATGGCAAAATGCCGAAAAGTTGTGAGTTAGTGCTTTTATGTTTGTTTGTTTGAATACATCTTTTTGTTCGGGTATGGAATGGGCCCATTTTTCAAGTGAACGAATGTCCTTTGTGTAGGACATCTTTTATTTTATTTGATTGCGAAAATTAATAAATTTGATTTATCTTTGAATCGCAAATTTTCACGACGATGATGATGGGTGGTATTTCTTGGAAGTTTGACAAAGTTTCATTCCGAATATATGAAAATGCGTACCTACTGCGACCTTTGAAATAATTCTTCGTCAAAAATTTGCAAGTGGAAAGAAAATGTATGAATTAAACTCAGTGCTTCAAGATATTGTATTTGGAAAATGAACAAAGAGGACGCAATAACGCAATAACAAAAATGTTGGTAGCAAATTTAATTTACTCCCATCCACTTTAAGGCTCGTTTCAAACCCGCTGTTAACTTTAAGGAAGGTCACAAATCGCCGAAAAATTAATGAATTTTTGACCGTCCCGTAAGTGTAACTTTTGGGGGTTTGCTTTCGAAGACCTCACGCACCACGAGTTTATAAATTTTGAAAAGTTTTAACTGAAATTTAAAATATAATAAACCCTCGCCTTTTCACGGATATTTTGCTGAAAACCACTCAAGATCAACCTCGAATCCGTGGTTTAAAACCAAGTCACAAATAGTCTGGATAGGAATACAGAAGCACCTGGAGCATCTGCCTCAACTTGTCCAACATCCTAATCGGAACAATTTGTTGTGAACCCGGGTCGAGCCACAGGGGCTTCGGTACAGGGGAGGAGAACGCGGCCTCTTTGGGTAGTGCTAGTACCCTAACATACCTCCTCAACAAACGTTTTATTCTTCCAAATGGTAAAACAAGGAAACTGAACTGAAGTAACTTTAGGTAGATCTCGGATTGACAGAAAAGATAGGAAAGAGAAAAGAGAACATTAAGCAAAAAGATGAAACAAAAACTTATGCCCAAAACATACTACGGTGAAATACAGCGATGCTAGCGCTAAGTACAAGGGTGTTAAGAGATACAGGCTTTGTTATGACAACCGCTTTAAGTCAGGCTGCGAGCTGACTTAAGAAAGCGTCTATTTAGTTTTAACGCTCACCTAGCCGCTTTTATCGCAGCTCCAATATATATTCAGCCTTAGGTTAATGCCAATACCAAAAAGAGAAAAAGGAGGGCTAAGTAATACTAGCCTGAACTTATCATTAACTTACCACAAAATTGAAAAGAGGTCTTAGCTGAATCTTAACTAACTTATAACTACACTAAAACTATCTTAAACCGTCGTTAAGTACAGTTGGTATGTCTGATTTGATTGACAACCCTTATCTCTGCGAGTGGTAGCCCCTCATCCTACCGATACAACGTGTTCGGGGTCCCAGAAGTTAAAAATGTATGGATTTGATGGCCGATTTCGGGTATTCGTTCCCCGGGTAACACTATTGCGTTTAGCCGGATTATACTAAGGAAGAAATGATGAAGAAATTGCACATTCCGGTTTAGAAGGAGTCTCTGGCTCTGATGGTTCACCAGCAAAATGGAAACATTATAGCAATGTCTGGATTATTAGCTCCATATGCCCCATCTACAAGAAAGGCAATGCCACTTCTTGCCAGCACTATCAAAGCATATCGCTGCAATTTCACATGTATAGGATCATATCCAATATACTGTGGTAACAACTCAAGCCATTTGGCAAGGCACTGCAACTACACGGCTATACATTGCGATGGCCGAATTTGAGGTCCAACCAAACGGATCCGACTATGTTTCATGACGCTGGAGAATACATGGTGCAATGAAAAGTTTGACAGCAGGTTCATCCGAATTGTTCCAAACATGTACCGGATTCCGGCAAGGAAAAGCACTATTATGTGACTTCTTAATGTTATTCTGTGCGCAGGGCAGGTGTAAACACGGAAGCCACCATCTACAACAGATCCGTACAGGACGTATGCGCACGATATCGATATCATCGGCCGCTCTCAACATGCCGTGATAGAGGCTTTTACGGTAATTGAAGAACAGGCGAGTTTAGTTGAATAAAACCAAACACATGCCAACATCTCTCCACCAGCTGGAACAAAACGTTACTGTTGAAAGCAGAAACTTAAAGCTGGTTAAGGAGTTGGCTAACCTCGGGGTTAACATCAACTTCGCAAACGGCACTTAATGCTTAGCTAAGTTTCGAGACGTATCTGTTTCAAAGACTAGAATTTGGATGCTCTGGACTGTAGAGAATGGAAGGCTGCAGTGTCTCAGGCAGAGACTCTCCACGGGTCGGTAGCCCGTTAAATAAGTCAGCGAGGAGGGCGAGTGAAGGAGATTATACAACCGCGAACTTTAGAGGCTGTACCAAGAAGTGTACGTACAATAGCTCAGCCACATCAAGCGAATGGAAAATAATGGGCCAGGTCCAGATCTTCGAATCCTAAGACCGAACCCGCTTTTTACAACTTTGAAGATTTTTTACTTTTCACTTTCAACTCAAAGCCTGGGTTACGCATCTTGTTTCTCCTCCATGGAAGAACAGATGAAGAATATGGATGAACTTTTTATAGTTATTTGTACTCAAAAAGGACCCTGACCTAACGTTACATCAGAAATAGTTGTCTTTAGCATTCCTTTAAGATGTGGGATAAGAGGTGCTGGCTCGAGTCTCTTCACTAAAATAAGTACACGGAAAGGCTTCCCCAATTTTAATTTGCATTGCAAACGACGGAATCTTCACAAACACCAATAAAGTAGGTCCCCGACACTGTATGTGCTGATCGACCCAATATATGCAAATGCGATCTCCTTCCAGTAATACAAATTTTGTATCTCCCCGTGTTCTTTATACCTACAAGAACTTCCCGAATTAATTTGCACGTCTGTGACAACACAGAAATTAAAGGACAACTTTTTCCTGTCAAAAAGTTAAACTCATTCGACATGCATATAATTATTAGCTGAACTTTTTCACACTCAAACGCCATACAATTGAAATTTCTTTCAACTGACAGTTTGGTAGGTACCTAGCAGCAAGCAAAAAAAAACATCCCTGCCAAATCCAATTCGCACAGAATTTTATTTCATTTTATCCAAGTTTGTTTAATAAAATCTTCGCCAAAGGTAAATAACTCATAAAACTCACTAAACAAAAAACTTTTCCAACTTTTTCAACTATTCCACATCCCTCGCCCTGCTTAAATGTGCACAATACAACGGTATCTCGTCCTTGCGTCCTTGTATTTCTAGCCAATTTTCTTTTCCTAAGACCAATTGAACATATTTCATTTGAAATTTATTAGATATTCCTCATCGTGGTCAGGTTATGCTCCATTTATTTGTCAAATACTTGTGCGCCATTTCTGGGAGGTCCACTCCACACGTCCACCAACACACATGTGACCACACCGCATAATCTCATGTTGAATGGTGTTTGCAGTATATGTATCCCTTTTCAGGACGATGACCGAACTTGATTTTTCTTCTCATTTTCATCGCAAAAAGGGTGCGAATTGGGGATAGTTTATGGCTACACACTATAAAAATGGAGAAAATATAAATTCACTTCTGTATTGGTGTATGTTAAATATCCTTCAATATGAATCAAGCGGAATGAAACCATAATATGGCATGAATCCACGCGAAAAAAATACGAAGTTTTATTGACGAAACGTGTGCCTGCCATGCCAACCCCTGTTAAGCCACACACAGAACTATAAGGCTAAGGCTAAGGATGAGAATACGTACACAAAATGTGGATAAGGAAGTCTATGGGTCCGCAAATTGCTTCACGGAAACTCTAATTCCGTCTTCGTCTTCATCGTCGTCGACAATATGAAGTGAGGCACTGTTCTTCTCTGTGTAATGATAAAATTCCATTACGCATCCGGTAGGAGAAAGTTTGCAATACAGCTTTGGTTGGACGTTAAACATAATTCCCTGTCGCCGTAGTTGGGGTATTCAACAAAGGATCGGGGGCTAGTATTAGTCCTCCCAGACATAGCAACAAGTCGTACTCGATGACTAAGAAAAAGGATAAAACGCCTTTTTTTATATTTTATGTTTTTTTTTTTTGGTCTTCTCTGTTTGAGAGGAGACGAGCCGCCTTCCTTATTGATGTGGTGAAAGAATAAAAGAAAAAGAACGAAAACGTAGTTCGAGAAGGATATGGATTTTCGGATTTCTGTTGCATTTGCCAACTGTGGTGACTGTGAAGTGTGAGTGAATCCATCGAGAACAACGACGATCAGATTCGCCGTGAGTTGTTAGTCCTTAAAAGGATATGAATGAGTCAATTGGTGTGTTAGTCATAGCAATTTTGATAATTGAAGGGTGGCTGGAAGCGAAATGAGAAATGGGAAATGGGAAATGAAATGACGAACGGGCTATGTGGGGGATGTTTTCTGTTTTCTACACTATTTGGGATAGGTTATTAAATTTTGTGAAGTGGAAAACTTTTGAGTCATCATTGAGAGATTAATAAGGTGGCTGTTCCGCTCACTTGCAATGAAACTGATTTATGAAAAAGGAATTTGTAGATAGATACATTAAACATTTGGATGGAAACAAAATACAAAGGAATGCTGGTTGCCTGGGTGTGGTTTTCGGTAAATTTGACACCTTCACTAAGAGGGATTTTGTTAAGGAAATCAGATTCAATTAGGGATTTTTAAGAGGGTTTGTTGTGGGATAAGGGATTTGTTACAAATATTTTGGGAGTCACAGCACGCAATAAATTTATTTATTTCCAGGATGTTGACTTGAAGTAAAGTAATCTCCACAAGCTAAGAAGTGTGACCCGAATAAAATAGGAACTTGTACCTGGCATTTACAGTAGAAGCAGCGCGAGTGTTTGAGGGAAGATTATTTACTTTTTGACGCAATAATCAAAGCTTTATGAAAATCAGCATCAAATCAATATTTTCTAAAGTTTTCTTGATAAGTAAGCGATTTCCGTTTACATGAGCAATGATCGCCCTAATTTTTTTTAACAAGGAAGCTAATTTACATATGTTCATCCGGATTCCAGACTTAATGTCTCTGATGCGGAGGTAATGTAAGAGCATTAAAAATCTTGCTCAAGCAAATTGCCTGACCCGAATATTTCGATCTCTGACTAAGGTACCTCTATGGAGATTCAGTGTTGATCATTGGCATATCCCTTGACCTATAATTCACGTGGGAGCCAGCATCAAGTGGGGAAGACCAGCGACATCGATGCCGCGAGGCCCTTACAGGAAAAGACAACGCTTCCAAAGAAAGTTTCAACAGGTTCCTCGACATAACTTTTGAGCAGTAACCATTGCAGACTTATAAAACAAGAACATTACTAGAAGAACAGAGACCTGTAGGACGAAAACAACACACATTTTTATATGCGCCACCTACAGATCTATCAGTGTCCTTAACATCGCATATAAGATCTTGTCTGCCGAAATGCTTGAGCGCCTGCAAACATTTTTCAACGATCTTATCAGTGCGGTTGTTGGTCCAGTTAGTCCAGATCCGGGAACACTACAGTAGATCCGGGAGGAAGCCCAAGAAGTTCAGATCGATACTTAACAGCTTTTTATCTATTTTAGAGAAGCATGTCACAGCATATGCAGCAGAAACGAGCTATAGAGATCCATACATAGTTTCGGCAACCGTGCCAAACTCACCCGTGTTTGCAGGATGACGATGGAGACAGCTCGGAGCTGCAACAAAACCGAGCAAAACTCTTTTTCCGTTATCTAGGAAAACACGATAACTTTTGAGTTTGTCTCAGTTGTCCGTTGAAGAGGGCAATCCTATTCACCTTTACACACATTACTACTGTAGAGATTAGGGAGAATGATTCCAAGGAATTGATTCCAGCGATGGACTTGGAGAATCTCACGTTTCTTCTTAGCTAAAAGATACAAGATATTCCATTATTTTCGCCTGGACAACGCTACAATGATCAGGAAGACGGAAGGAGAGACTAAGTTTAAGTCTGTCAGAGAAAATACCACACCCCAATAAAGCTAGTAAACTTTCCTTTAAATTCTGTGGTGCTTTTTAAGTTCCAATGCGCCTACCTAAGACGTAATCCATATAAGCCATCACTTTAAAACCCTCCGCCTTTAGCCATGTTAGTAGTGCATCTAACACCAAGTTCCAGAGAACAGGGGTAAGAACACCACCTCGTGGGGTTGACAGCCTTTTCGCAGATGACCCAGCCAATTTTTAGTTGATAATCCTACTTGAAAGCAGCATATTAATCAGATCATCGATAGCTACATCTACCTTCAGGTTTGACAGTGCATTTTCGAAACTACGCGTATTTTCCTCTCGTAACAAGTAAGAACGATGTACATTCACAGAAACCCGGCAACATACAGCACATTCAAACCGTCAGAAATCCCACCGAAGGGGTACACAACTAAAGGCAGTTAGCTAATGACTGTGCCAACGGGAAAAGGAACCAGGGGTTCACCCCTGACCAGTGATGTTATATTTAAATTTCAAAGAGGAGCCCATTTGAAGATTTTGGGAAGCCATTTCAATGAAAGAGGAGCAGCCACCGTCCACTCTCTACGAATAAATAAAAAAAAAATTTGGCTCTCCACTCTTACAGAGATTACTCGTCAATAGAAATAAGCTATACTAACTAGGTAATGGATCTAACAAGGTGCAGCGTGACACACACAAACGAAAATAAATCATTCGACATCATATATCCGAAAGACTGTCACAATGGATAAAGGATTTCATTATTCACAGGTTCAATTCGTACTCGTTGTAAAAACCCAAAATCACGTTACCTACTTACCTATTAAGGCAATGAGTGTGCTTTAATGGCACATATTGCCAAGCCAGCTTCTACACACGTACAAGAATCTTAAATTTAATTTCTAAATAAGTAACAAAAAGCTCATAATGAGTTAACATTTGATCTGAACCAAGTGATTAGACTAATTGGATTTTATCATACTACGCGAATTTATGTATGTGTACCAACCATAACCAACCGACACATATACACTTTGCATCTATTGGTTACTGATGGTACAGTACATTATAATATATTGTCGCCATGCTGAATTTTCAAAGGAATAACAAACATCATTAGGCTCATTCGTAATACATATAAGTTAAGGGCATATAAAGACGGCAAGGCGCGTTCTGTCTGTTCTCTCTGAAAATTCCGACACTTTCACGACTAATTAAAATGTCATTTTCAAGTATGTACATATTATGTACATATATCTGTACATATGTATCATACAATTAGAATAAAGGGAATCTACGCGTATCATGTGTAAATGAATTATGCGTATAGAATTTAATTAATTAACTCGAAAGTGGTGTGCTTTAAGGAAGAGGTTAAGAGAAGCATCATTAAAGGGTTGGCAAAGGCCATTTTCATACAGAGTTTTCACTGTTTTTTTTTTTCTTTTTTCTTTTTTCACTTTGACCGATAAGAAACTTAAGTGATATTATAGACATTTTCATGCGGGCATGGAACCTAGTTGGTCGGCTTTGAGAGGGGTTTAAGAAAATCTTTGGTTAAAAGGGAACACTTCTTTCCTTTTTATGTGACGAGGTTATGATTGGGATTATAGAGATAGTAGCTAGGTATCCCACTTCAACACATCGCTACTGGTCCTAGTATTTATACCTTTCAGGCTTAGACGGTCAGTTGAGCTCAAATCCTATTTTTTTGAAAAAGCACTGACCACTCCTTCATGCTTAAGTTTTTTTTTGGAATTTAACGAAGATTTAGCTTTAGTGTTGACTTGTTCTTAAGACTGGTTTCAAAGTAGAGGGCATATTTTGAGTTTGTGTGTATTGTTTGGTAAAAGGAAGCTTATTTTTTTTATTAATATTCTGTATTCTTTAAGCTTGAATGCGTTCCAGCATCTTTAATTATGTCTCCTGGAACTTCCGGGTGCTAAGCTTAAAGCACAAAGAACGCATCCTTGCTTGACGCACAGGTTAATGGGGAAAAAGTCGTTAAGGTACTCTTTTCATTCCAAACTTTAGTTTTGGGTAAAAACTATCACAGAACTTCGCTTTTAGGTTCCTTCGTTTGTTTTCTTTTCCTTCTATGTATATCTTGTTAGAAATTCATTCACAATGACACACCACGATAGTTGCTGACAACTTCACACCCGCTTCTATTGAGAAAATAGATGCGTATTACGCCAACGCCAAAGCCACTTGTTTTCCATTGTGAAGTAGCTGAGGTCAGATGAGGAATGACAAGAGATCTTATGTTCAAGGGTTTTCCTCGACGTCTCGAAGCCTTTTGATAAAGTATGGCATACGGGATTTAAACATAAGCTAAAATTTGCCTTTCCAAATCAAATATATGAGATATTAAGTTCTTATTTAGCGGACAGACTCAGCTGTGTTAAGCACGCAAATCAATGTTCCGAATTCAAAAGAAAAAAAAAAAAATTCCTGCAACCGATTCTATTTGTTATCTACTAGATATTCCGCAGGAAATAGTCATGACTGTAGCTACGTTAGCGAATGTTACAGCTATATTAGCAAAAGGTTTAATCAGCAACAAATAAGCTTCAAAGGGCTATCAACAGCGTTTTCGAATTGACTTGGCGTATAAAACGAAACAAAATCTACGCATCTCAATTTTACATACAGAAATATAAACCCATTTTTATGGACCAGGCTAAATATTTGGGAATGACATTAGATGCGAAACTCAAATGGAAATCGCACGTTAAAAAGAAATGGGAAGTACTCGTTATTAGATATAATTATGCTACTTGGTTGATTTGCTAAACTCAGCATGTAAAACAAGCTGCTTTTATACAAGCAAGTTCTGAAATCGGTTTGGACGAATGGAATACAACTTTGGGCTGGTAATAAAGCAGATAATAACATATAACATTTACAAACTTAAGCTGCTAAGACGAATTGTGAACGCCGCGTGGTGCATCCGAAATACAGAGATTTGAATGTGGCAACCGTCGAATGTGAAATAAAATAAAAATGCTCTCGCGGTCATTGCAATACCGAAATGCTATATATTTTGAACGATACAAATTTCAGCGGATAAAAACATTTCAATTAGCGTAATATAATTTAACCGCGTGTTTTTTGACGCTTCAAGCAGTTGCCTCCGATGGAAATCTGCTTCGTAAACGCGAATATAAACCTTGCAAATCTTTTTGGTCTTCGTTTCGCAGTATTAACAAGAAGTTCAGAAAAGTACAACTCTCGCAAAAAAATGATAAAATTAATCCCAGACTTCTTATCTCTGGAAGAAGCAAAGCAAAGCACCTCATGCTAGTCAAAATTGTGCTGAATTTATTAATATAGCAAATTATTTTTATATTATAAGGAACTATTTAAATTCTAGAAGCACTCAGATACGGTAATATGTGGTGTGCATCATTGTTCCCTGTTTGGTATTGAGAATACACCTCCCGAGACACAAGCAGACGCACCGCAGTCGAGAATATGTTGCTCCTTTCATCAGATAGTAACTCTCAATTTTTAGCTGGACACTATCCGGTGCTTAGTCCATTTGCCCTGCAGTTACCTGGAATATTTCTATTTCCCCGAATCCAGGACACCTCGTTCAGAGTTTCTCGGGTTTGTTTTACTAGCTTAGTTTTTTTTTTATTAAACACTCCAGAGCATTGATTGCTACCTAGGGTTACCAACAGGGCTATTTTGGCCCGGAGACTCCGGGAATTTGGTTCTATCTTCGGCCGAAATTTCTCCGGGCCGCAGTTTAACAATTAAATTCCTAAGAATTTGGTACATCTTTCAAAAATATTTCAATTAAAAATAACATATTTTAAAAGTAATTACTTGTCATGAAAGATTGCACATTAAGTGTTTGCAAAACACTATGCTGCGGCACTGAAACACTAGTCAACAAAACGCAGGATGCAATGACTTGTTTCGGATATTTTAACTTGAATTGCGAAGGCAACACGACAGCTTAGCCCAAGGAATAATGTTATTTCTTTATAGCATGCCATAAAAGAGGATGAATTGTAATAAGGCGATGGCGCCATAAATCCATATCTAAACGAAATCAGAAATCGATTACGATCAAGTCAGTCATGATAAGAAATAATAAGTTTTGGTTCGAGTAATTTCAGCTCTAGTTTTAAACAAGTTGGGAAACAGTTCGAAAAAATCGATAAGTGATGTATCGAAAAAATAAGAACAATTAAAGAATAATTGTCAAGAATCCTCTTTCCACAACCAGTTACTATTTTTGTCTGCGGTCTTAAGGAATACGTTTTTTACATGGTCTCCTTTTATACACTACCCCAAGGGAATAACCATTTTTCATACCCCTTAAAATTTGTCGTAGTCCTCTAAAAGTTTTTATATTTGTTATCAGCATCAAATGTTATGACGAATTAGCAAAGTCCATCCGTCCGCCATTGGCTTTAAAGCATTTTTAAGCTAGAAAGCTGAAATTCAGGACAAATACTCTTCAGTGTCCGAAATGTTTAAGTGTAGGCATTTTATTAAGCTCACTGTCACTCACATAATTTAGAAAAAAAACATTTGACTAGTTGACGGGAAATGTTTTTCACGCACACTTTTTGTGGGCGTTTTTTAACAAAATATTGTTCGCTCTGACAAATCAGCATTAACTAAGGATTTGGCGTTTTTTCTTCTTCTTTAACTTAAAAGATCTTTTAAGTTTTATGTACGTTTATGTGATTAAATTTCAAAAAACTTAATACGTTATTTCGTTTTTTTAAAAGGAACCGAAGTCATTTGAAAATGTGGTCAGATGACGATGAAGTTACCGTTCAAAAATTATTTACTATTTTTGGGGTAATGACAAAATACATTTTTTAAATCTCCGGGCCTAGCCTTTACTGGAGTTGGTAACCATGCTACCTTATCGGACATCGGTCAATCGTCCATAGATAGTTAAATAACTATTACTTAGGACTGGAGTACACAAATGTAGTTCTGCATTCGTAAGTCGTCATTAAGTCGCTGGTTTTGACATGTCATTTATTAGGAATCTTGTTTTTATTTCGAGACCCTTCTCCACCAATTAGTCGTTTGTTAGACCAAGGTAGATGAACTTCTTAACTAATTCGAAGTTTCGTCTAATAATAGTGAAAGCCTTTACGACGGTATGCTGGAAGCGACTATAGTTGAACTGATCTGTTAATGGTAGGGCGTCCCTTTCTATTTATATTTAATTTATCTTTTAAATGACGGTACCTACCATCTGTTCGGTATAGAAAAACACTTTTTTTTGGCTTAAATATCTTTTCTTTTTATTCACCAAAGTTGACATTAAAGACAGTAATTTGCATATTATTGGTAATGGAGAGGTAACAAGAATTCGAGTGGATTATTGGAGGCTGAGGATTATCATGAGCTTCACGTTGATACAATAAGATGGCGTTCTATGTACATACATTGTGAAAGTTAAGGACTTTCCAGCCCAGCAAGACTGGTGTACCACTTGTTCCATGATTCAAGGCACACAAAAGCTATGTGGAAAAATTATACTCTATTTCTTATATAAACTGTGAGCTACTACCTACCGCACCTACATACCTAATTGAATTAAATTCAATAAACAACTTAAAAGAACACATTTTCTTTATTTCAAATGATAGCACTAATGGATTGTCTGCATTTTTAAGGTAGAAAGTACCAGATTTGCAACATTCCCAAAGTAATATGCAAACTTCCCGCAAACACTTAGATATTTCCCCATTTATCCCCCACGTGCAACTTTACAATTACCAATCTTGTGTTTCCCCTCAACGAACATTTTATACTCTTTTTTTACCCAATTGAGTGTGCTGTGCATTCTCCTAAGTACCATCATAATCATCGCCTACACAACCTCCATTGTCTGTGGATGTAGGTACACCACAAATACATGGGTGCTCCCCGCGTTAATGTGATGCACGCAAACGCTGTTGAAAACTCACCACGTAGCAAAACTTATCAATGCAAATCTTGTTCTCTCTCTTAACTAACTTCATCTTCATCAGCAAGCAGCAGCAGCAGGTGAGAGCAACAAAAAAAAAATAAAATAAAAAAAACTGGGAGGAACTGTATCCAGTGCAGATTCCATTGCTCCCACGGAATACTCTTCAATCTTCACAATCTGGAGTATTCGATCGTATAAACTGAGTAGGAACTCCATGGAAGCCTCATTCGAGGCCATAAATCATTTCAACTACGCGTTTTAATAAAACTTCCCAAAATGCAACATCAGACGCAGACTCTAAGCAGCAAAGACGAAGGAGAGAATCATCATCATCATCAGTATCATGAAGCCAAGTTCAATGAGAAAGGACCGACGACGAGACGACCGCACCCTGGTTGCTAAGCGACACTCTTTCTCTCTCTCTCAATGTCTCTTTTGCTATCGCCTGCGCATCTTCTCCCAAGCTCTCGTATGGATGTGTGTGGTACGTCGCGTCGTCACACAATATTTGGCCCCCCACTTGATGATGGGATGCAAGTGTGTTTGTGTGTGTGTATGCGTGTTAACCCACCGCCAGATCTTCTTTTGTTTTGCAATTTTCGCTTCTTTGGGGATTTTTCTATTCCCACTTTTCCCAAAGGAAGGGGGCCAATATTTTTTGGAAAACTTGTTTCCTTTGCACTGAAAAAGGAAAACGTAAACTCATCACAATTTTGTTGGTGTTCTTCGCTTTTTGTGTGGTTGGCCCCTTTTTTTGTGATTTTTTTTTTTCTTCCTTTCCCAAGGAACAATGCGAATTAATTTCATATGAATGCATATGATACGAAAACGGAGAAGAAGCAACACAATGACAAGAAATTAATAAAAAAAAAAAATGTGTACACCACTTAAGTCGTCCTCATCGTTGTCGTCCCTGGAAAGTGATTATCTGTCCTCTTCTACGAGGACGAGAAGCATTCTACCAAATTGCACGACATGACTTAATTGCTGTCGAAGACAATAATTTATTTTGACGAGCAGGGCACCCATGTGTGCCATATTTGCTGGTTTTATGGAAAATATTTCCAAAAAAAAGGACACTCTTTTTCCTTGGCACTGAACTTGCAAAAAATGGAAAAAGTTTTCGAATTAAGTCGGCTACCGGAATCGACACGACCCTGTTGGAACACCAAAACACATTCGTTCCGTAATTATTGTCGCAAGAATATTCATTTTTTATTGTTGGTTTGGTTTTGTTAGGTATCTTCCCGTCTCGCTCCCTTCGGCTTTTTGATCTCCTCTTTCAGTGTGTGTGTGTGTGTGTTGGAAATATATTTCATTTCCACTCTTTTGGCTCCTCCACCCACGCATCTTTGCAGACTCCATTTCGCATGGAAAAGTTTGCCGTTTTGCGTGGGCTGTATTTTCATCGTCGTCGTTCTACGTCCGAGAGATCCTTTTCCCGACACGACGACTGAAATAGGGCGTGTCATTGTACTGGCTACCCGTCACCGTCACCATATGGCTGGCTTTAAATATTTATAGAGTGAACATTGAATGGATTTTCTGATTTACTTTAGATTAGGTCATGTTTATACGTCTTTATGAGTTTGGGAACGAGTCCTTTAATAAGGATATATGTAGGTACCGCTACGCATATAATGTCTCTCATAACAGAAATAAAACAAACAGAAAAGAAACTTTAAAATTGGATTCTCGAAGCTGGCTGGCTGTTTAGGGCGTCGTTGTCGCCGGCCATGCCTGAAAATGGAAGTAAGTCAGTTGGAAGTAATGGTTATTTGGCCTAAATATGGTTGCTCTGGTGTGCTGTTGGATGTTAAGTTGACCGAAGATGTTTACACGATGTTTTTAGTTAAATTGAAACTAGAATGAGAATAGGGCTCTTAAAAGCAACGAAAAGGTCGACCGATTCCGTTCTGAAGGACTCGACTCGAATTAAAGTAGGCAAATGAGGGACACAAATGCGCTGCGTTCCTGCTTTTGATATTTGATGTTATTTATGGTTAAGGATGTTTTTGTTTCTTTCAAATGAGAAGTCATCAAAGAAATGGTCGAAACCATTAGGCGAGGGTCTGCTACAATCCATTCCAGAGAAAGAACCTTTCAGTGCGGCCGAGCATGCTATGAACCAATTGTTCTCTGCTCTGATTTGTTTATGAAACACACCAGAGAACTCAGCACTTAAATAAAATTAATGAACAAAAAAAAAAAAACTTCAATAGATCAACACAATTCCCTTCCCCCATCGACTTTGACAGGAGCAAGGACTATATTGAAGTCAAGTCAAACGCAATGAAAACTTTGAACACCTTCCACAGCTTGAAGTTTTTTTTACAGCACGAACACTTTTAACCGATTTGTTTAAGTCGTTTGTCTTTAGACTTTGAAGGTCTTTTGACTGCAAATTCAGTCAATGCTTCTCCAACAATCGTGATGCAATGATATATTTTTGACACGAAGGGAAGGGACCTAATACTGTTTCCGAATGCCAAATTTGTTTTTGAGAAGCTTCTCAGACTTTCGCAAGATTTGGGGTAGCGTATTAAAATTTTTAGATGGTACGGGTCGGATTTGTACGCCTCGCTCAGTAGTTCAACGCAATTTACCACTAAGCCACTGTATCCACTTATTCTGGATTATTTAAAAATTATTGATATCGCGACCAGAATGAATGAGTGAACAACTTACTTACTAACTTAACGGGGTCCCGACCCGTGAATAGTCCCTGTCTGAGACACGGCAGCCTTCCATCCTCTGCGATCTCCGGAACGTTGCTTCCAGGTATCCAGACCAAGCTGGAACCTGGGGTCTGGGATGCGAAGATCCTCTTAGCGGGAGCATAATTTTGCATTCACTCGATGTGTACGACGAGTTTTGACTTTTTGGACTACATCCACATCTTGGTACAGCTCATAGAGTTCAAATAGTGGATACAGGACCATTAAACTAGGAATAAATTCATATTTTAAATTGCGTTGCTATCAGCCTAGAATTTCAACAAGCTTATCACTTATATAATGCGAGCAAAAAACAGGACATAGTTTCACATTTGTGGTTACATTCGTAAACAGAGACTTGAATCCTTAAGGCTGGGTGCAATAAATTTTCATTCCTTTAATATTTAATTTATTAAACATTTCTTTATTATTGCGGTTTAATTGTTTTTTTGTATTGTTTGAATAATTCCACATAATTAATTCGTAAAGCCTTGATTAGATATTCACAAGCCTTTCTCATTTCGGGGAGATCCCAATTTACAACTTGCCATAAATGTTTTAAGATAACATGTTGTTTACATTGGAAAACATTTTTTATAAACTCTCATTATCAAAAATGACTAATACGCTATGCATTCAAACAAGATGCAATATTTTCTCTTTGTGATGCATATAAATTTTTAGTTTATTACTTGCAACAGGAAATTCTATACGGAAAAATATCAAAAGGCATCTTCGCTATTGGGAACACACCGAAAGTAAAGTTTTTACTTACTTCCTTACTTACTTAACGGGCTCCCGACCCGTGAAGAGTCCCTGCCTTCCACCCTCTGCGATCCCGAGCACGCTGCTTCCAGTTGTCCAGACCAAGCGCTCTGGCATCCGCGATGGCTTGGTCTTTAAAACGAAGGTTCGGTCGTCCTTGTCGCCTCGAACCTGGGGGCTGGGATTCGAAGATCCTCTTGGCTGGAGCGTTGTTGTCCATTCGCTCGATGTGGCCGAGCCAATGTAGTGGACGGGCTTTCGATTTTCGGACTACATCCACATCTTGGTACAGCTCATAGAGTTCGCGGTTGTATCTTCTTCTCCATTCGCCCTCCTCGCACACAGGACCAAATATCCGTCGAAGGATTTTTCTTTCAAAGGATCCCAGTATTAACTCTCCTTTCCTGCTTATCGTCCAGCACTCGGCGTCGTATAGCAGAACTGGCAGGATAAGGGTCCTGTAGAGCATGCACTTTGTCCTTCGAGTTAGGAGTTTTGAACCCATTTGTTTTGCCAAACCGAAGTAGCAGCGGTTTCCTAGGGTAATTCTTCGACGGATCTCCACCAAGATGTCATGTGTGGAGTTGATGTTTACCCCGAGGTAGATGAACTCCTTAACTACCTCGGAGTTGCTGCTATCAACAGTGACATTTTGTCCTAGTCGGTGGACAGATGATTGTTTGTTTGTTGATAGCATATATTTAGTCTTGTCCTCATTCACTTCAAGGCCAACTAGTTTCGCCTGTTCTTCAATAGCCGTGAAAGCATCTATCACGGCACCCTGGGATCGACTGATGATATCTACATCGTCCGCATACCCCAGCATTTGGACTGATCTGTTGAAGATAGTGCCTGCCGTGTTGACACCTGCCCTACGCACTATCTGATTGAAGAAATCACACGACAGCCGAAATCCGGTGCATGTTTGAAAGAGTTCAGATGAGCTGCTGCCAAACTGCACATTGCATCGCGTGTTATCTAGTGTCATGCGACACATCTGGATCAGTTTTGACGGGATCCCAAATTCGGCCATCGCCACAAAAAGCTCCTGACGATGAATGCTGTCATATGCGGCTTTAAAGTCGATGAAGAGATGGTGTATCTCGACTTGAAACTCGTTGGTCTTTTCCAGGATTTGCCTTAGTGTGAAGATTTGGTCTACAGTTGATCTGCCGGGCCGGAAGCCACACTGGTACGTGCCGATTAGTGTGTTGCAGAAAGTTTTGAGACGTTTTTACGTTGGATAGGATCTTATATGCGACATTAAGCAGGGGTATGCCTCGATAGTTCTTACAAGACATAAGATCGCCTTTCTTGTAGATGGAACATATGGAACTGATGGTCCAGTCATCTGGCATGCTTTCCTCCACCCAAACTTGATTGATGATTTGGTGCATGCGCCCTACCATAACATCACCTCCGTATTTGAAAAAAGTAAAGTTTTTACTGTATATTAAAAGAAATATTTGTGAGTAGTGTTTTCTCTGACAGACTAAATCTGAGTCTCTCCTTCCATCCTCAGTATATGTAAGCTTTATTGTGGCCCTAGATTGTCGATTGCCGCTTCAGGAGATGTAGGAACATTTCAGTACTCATCTTTGCACAGTCCCATTCTTGGAGACTGCAGGGATGATAAACTTGCCAAATTGGTTACAACGATAACTCTCTCACCTGATAAAGGAGAGTTATGTATACAATTTGCTACTTGCAAATCATCGCCAAGGCTGGCTGCTATAGAATAAACAAACTTAAGGTGGACAAGTGGTATTACATGTCTAGCCTTACGAATCTGGTCGTAGGGTCTAGCTTAGAATCTAGTCTAAGCTGGATTTGAAACGCTCTAAAAATTTGATCTCTCTAAGCAGACAAAACATTAAAACTACTAGATGTCATCAAAGGACACTGTCTTGTAGGAAGACATGCAACAACACCAGCTTTTTACATGCCCTGCTGACTCTTGAAAAAGAAAGCTCCATCTCGGAGCCTTCTACTTCTTCTACTAAGGTAAGCGTCTACTTCGCTTCGGCAGAAATTCCAATTGGTTCGACGCGTGGGGGAAACTGTATCCTAGAATCCAGTGATATAACAATGGACCAATACTCGTCTAAGTGTGTTGGTTCTTACGCCGACAGCCATTTCAAACTAACCTAACCTAACCGACTGCTTCGAGAACTAGCGAATGAGCATCTGAACCTGCATTGAGCTATAATTTTAATTTTTGCTAACCTTAACTTACTTCATACTTTAAATTTATACCCATGATTCAATAATTAGGAAGGGTGTACCTATTGCGACTACAACTAAAGACTTCCGCCTTTATATATTCAAAGGATTATTATTCATTTCCAAGAGTAAGCGAATCATTCGTTAGCGGGTCTAACTGGTTTTTCAAATTCTGTATCTTCAAATAATGATATTCGTTTTCGAAAAAATGTGTACCTAATATAAAATATTTCAAATGCATTTGACAGAGTTTGGCATCAAGATTTTTAGTCGAAAATATGTGCAATTGCAATCGATTACACCTTTCTTCAATGGATTACAAATTATATTTATTACCGTTCAATTCAAGTTTTTTGGGACTGTTTAAGTCTGCAAGGCTTTTTGTATCGTTATGTCTCCAACTCACTTTCTCATTATGATCGGGTCTATTACATCCATTCTTTCACTGATGACAGTATCCTTAACCTATCATATTCGTACCCCGGTGTACAAGGGTCCCGATCTTCGGGCGAATAGTTGAAGCGACAACATATTTTTAGTTTGTCAAATTCTGACCTGAACAGCATAATTGACTGAACTGCGTGGAGTGGAAATAATTGCTTACAAAACAAAATTCTTTTTGCTGTTATTGAAGCGAAATCCCAATAATCTAGGATTCTGCATGAATGGCACTTGCATCGCGGAAATCGAAAGACTTTCAATTCTTGGGATGTGCGTTAATGGCAACCTTCGTTGGAATCTCCACATATTCGATGTCGCCATTAACGCAGGGAAATTTCTATGTTTTCTTAAGTAATATGCTCTAAATATTTTCTCCTTCTGATCTCGCGCGAATATATAAGGCGTTTATTCGCCCTGAATTAGGTGGGTAAATAGGATTAAGAAGTTTATGAAAAAAACCTTTACGCTATCTCCTTCTGTCTCTGGCCAATAGCAATGTTTTCCCATTATAAGTATTCAAAAGAAATAGTCAGAAGCAACATTACCCGTCATACAAAAAAAATGCTCATCAGTTCGCCCTTAAGCCTGTTTTTAGGAGTACTGTGAAATTTAAGAATTTCTTCCACTGCTTTCCATCATCGAATGTAGAATGCTCTACAACCATTATCGCTTGTCTCGTCCTTTCTTCTTATTTCTCATATCCCTGAAGACGTTACTTTGTATTAACCTTATAAGGGTGCTAACAATAGCTTTTTCACTAGAAAATTATACAAAAACCTATATTCACCTATTCGACAATGCATAAGTTGCAATAACTTAAAGTATCTGCTCTCAGGGCATGGAAACAAAGTCTCTAACCAGCGACGACAAAAGTCCTCCATCGCGCCTTTCACTGCAATCTTTAGCAATGACATCATCTCCATATCAGTCGTCGTCGTCGTTGTCGTCGTTACAATACAATTTATTTTCATCCCCACCCACCCAAAACTCATTCGTATCTTAGTTTAATATGCGCTTCATAATGGAAGCATACGAAGTCAACAAAAAAAAAAAAAAAACAAAACGCAAAAGCCAAGAATTAAATGATTGCATTTATATCGTGTGGAATTCATATTGGTCACATCATCAGGCCATACGTATCAGTAGTACACGACAACAGCGGTCACTGCATTCCGTACCCCAGCAGAACTCTCCCGGGACTACAACTATACAACTTGTAGCGCGCAAGATACCAAGATAAAGATACCATCGCATCGCATCGACTGGGTGTACTAGTAGGTACTCTCGTATCTATGATCTGAATGAAGGAAGGCATTATGCTGTGTGCTTCTCTATCAAGTACTCTGTTTTAATGGGGTGTGTCATTATTTGTTCGTTAAGATTAAGATGATGCTCTGCATAGCCAGAAGTGTAAATCCCAGCAAAGGAAGCCAACTCCTCAATCTTATTCGCTAATAGACCGAAGCAGATGAAGCCCGGTCCGGGACAGTCAAGTCAGTGGTTGGCCCAAGTGGAAAACTTAAGTGAAAGAAATGTTTTCACTTGTCCAGCATACGAATGTTCGTTCGTTGGTTCGTTTGTGTGTGGTACTTATCATTCCAAACGCATTTTCGGAATCAGTATCTGCTTATTTTGGTTATAGCTGTATATTCATATGAGCTCGCCCTGTTTTTGACATTCTGACAACAACAACAACAACAACAATGGCAGCGTTGAATCGTTTCGGCATTGAAAATAATATCCCTTGCAGGCTCCAGGCCCAGGCCCAGGCCTACATGCGTCGTAGTCTTCTTCGTCGTCGTTGTCGTTTCCTCTTCTGGCGATTATTTCCGGCATTTGGTCAGATTAGTAATTTGTCTCATTTGTATGTGTGTGCCGTATCGTTAGACTGTGGCGTGAACGTGGAGTGAATGGGATTTTCTATGTTGGCCAAGTGATTTATTTTTTTTTTTTTAATGTGGTCGTTCTTTGCGAATAAATGAAAGTTCTTGTTCTTGGGACAAGTTTTTGGTATCGATTTTAGGCTCGTTGCAAAGGCATCTGTTGAATTATTTTCTTGTTCATCGATGGATGGTGTGAAAAATAGTAGGTTGGGAGTATAAGTTTCTCGTTCTTTCTAAATCTTAAGTTCACAAATAACACAGAGAGCAAACCAATCGTTTAAGGGTTCTACAGCACCCTTTCTGATGTACTCAGAAATAGCTTAGTTCGGTTGGACAGGAAATAAAATTTCTATCAATCTACAGTGTCTGATTTGCTTTTGTTAAAAATGTTTTAATAAAAACTAAGTTGAATATGAAAATAAGACACGTCTAATTTATTATGCGCTAAGGACGGAATAGTTATTGACCTGATATACCTACATTTTTTTATAGAATTTACTTAAAACCCTTAACCATACTTTGTGTAAGTTGAGTTCTGCTTGAGCTTATATGCCCATCTTTCAGACCTTTATTTACATCTCAGAATTTGATAAACGGCTCTTTGATCTGGAACTTTGGTGATAATTCTGTCTACAATTCCTTGTCATCACAAACCTTAGTGTTTTTTGCTTCCTGATTTTTCATAGTCTGAATAAAATCCTGATTGCTTGCTAATTTTTTCGGCTTTAATGTGAGGTCCGATTTCTCCACTTTTACTGTATACTGGTCCGCCTGTACGGTTGCTATAGCTTCTGAAAAGCTGTCTTAAACGGCAATAGCTATTCGATTTGTCGATGTTGTGCATGCTTCTTCTATTTGTGAACATATTTAGCTTTAAAGGACTTGTCTCCGGTCATAGCTAAAACAATGTTTGACGCTTCTGTTTCAATTCCTTGCCAAGCTATTGGTGGTGGGAGCTCCATGTGTTTTGTCAATGTCGTCAGCTTTTTACATACTGTCCTCGACATATATCTACGTACACTTATTTTAAATTGAACTATCCTTTATTATATTTACGTATAAGTCGCCTCAGAATATTACAGGGAGAGAAATGCTTTTGAAATTAAAAGCTCAAAAACGTTCGTTGGGGTGATAGTAGACCCCACTACCATATCGTTTTATTTTCGTTGAAATACTGCAGCATTTGCTAGTTGTCGCCGCTACACATCTTTATCAGAAAGACAGCTGCTGGAAGTGCTCTAAAACTGCAACTAGAATGTAAGTTTGATCAAGATGAGTTTGTGGGACATCTGAAAATACTCAATTCTCTTCCGAAAACAGACATTCTCAGTACAATCGCGGACACTATGGTTAGGAAATATTGTTTTGATAGTCTGTTCAAGGTAGAAATATTGAACTGTGAAAACTGACTCAATGGTGTCCCGAACGTGAACCCGATAAGTTTGGTTTGGTACACCGATGGATCAAAAATGGATTTTGGCGTTCTTGGACCCAACACCAAATTATCGATACCAATGGGAATGTGTCCCACTTTATTTCAAGCTGAAATCCATGCCATTGAGGATTGCGCCAGATAAAATCTTGCTAAAGGTATCAAAGGCGCTTAAATTTATATCGTATTGCACTGTCGTCTAATCTTGCTCCGCCTTAAGTTTTTTTCGTTTTCCCACCGGTTACAAAATTCTGACAAACTGCTCATATGTTGCTTGGGAATGAACGTAACATTAAAGCTTTAGGTCCTTTCTTTTCGTGCTAAAAATTAGATCTTCGCACACAAAATGGCGGGAGAAGGTCCTTGGGTTCTCTGAATTTTGGATCGACTAAACGTAGCCGAAAGCATACTTTCTCCGACCAAAAAATCAGCTGGTTTCTGGCCTTCCCATCCGCAGCAGTCTTGATCAAACAAACATCAATCAAAACTTGATTAGTTGACGCGTTACTAATTACCTCTCTTTTTCTGCTTCATCAAAGAAGATGTGAAGGTTGACGGCATTTTAATAAAGCTTTCACCATTATGCCGAATATGATCGTCTCAGTAAACAGGTCGTTTTTACCGCGTAACATTGCATCAGCACCCCTTACAAAGAAGGACAAGGTTTTCTTACTTCTCTATATCTAATATTACCTTGTGGAACCTATAAGACGCTCTTATTTACAGTGTTACGTTTCTAGAAATGTGCCACTGTGCCTCCATTTCACATCCGTCCGTCGTTGGATCGTTGTTTAGTAGAAGAGTTCATTAGAGATACAGACGTCTATTAATGACCGTTTGTAACTTTCTTGTGAGATCAGTCTTAGCTTGGTGTTAAAAGTTATTGTCTTGCTGAGCCAAACTTTGGTTTTCTATTCAACATGCTGGGATTACTTTGAGATATTTGACTTCAGGTGGTGGGACCTGAAGCACAAGTTGGGGAGATCAGGGACCTTCCTCCTTCTAAGAGGATTAAACCCATTTCTAGTGCACCAAACATCGATCAAATTTAGGGATCCCTGCGCCTGAGAGCAGACAGCCTCTAGGTTTGAACGGCGATATCATTCGCTTGTAGCTTGTAGTTTCCAGGAAGAGGGTCTACCATCATGCACCATAAAAGGGGAGACAGAACACCATTTATCCCCTTTATGACGCACTTTTCACAATCTGCCTCGGTTAAATCCACTTCACCAAAGTTCCATCTACACCATGTTGTCTGGCAGAGTTACACATGCTATCAAAGGACGCATTGCCAAAGGCACTTTTATTAGCACCATTATCGAAGAAAATGTCCAACGCGTACTCCTTCCGGCCAAGAGCACTTTCAATCCTACCAACCAAGTTTTGAAGTGCAAAATATCTGTTTATTCCACTGTAAGAAAAATTGATATATAATTGAGGATTATAGCGACTGCTGAGTCTGTAAGCCAACCAGACTCTATTAATTATTTAAATTTGTTCAAGGCTGATGGCACCGCCATCTTCAATTTTTCTTAGCAATCAAAATAAACAAAAAATTCTACCGCATCTAAAGGACAAATTCTATTTAACGAATAAATGAATCTAATCCTCTGCTATTTACGAGCGTCCAATTATTCTCAATCTAACAGGACCCCTATATAATGACTTTGTGATTTTATTTATTAAGAGACAAGCAATTAACTACCCTTAATATTCCTTCAAAATAATTGTATGTGAAGCTTTGTGTGTTTGTCGTTCGTTCGTTCGGTATGAAGGTACATACCTTTCTACCCTCATAATGTCATCTGCGCAGATAGTAAACAAACTAAACCAAACAATATGACTACACAACAGCTACGAACATATTGTTGTGTCATGATGACAACGGCAGCAGCATTCTCTTATAATTAACTTAATTATTTTTATATTAACTACAAGATCATTTCTCTCACGGTTTCTGCTTCATAATAATTTTGATTTATTCTCTCTTTATCAACGCATTTGCACATTTTAATCATGTACAAGGACTTTATCGGACAGACAAGGTTGAGAATGAAAAAAAAAAAGAATGGAAAAGAAAAAATGAACCAAGCAACTGCTACTGCCACAAGAGGAAAGATGGAAAAAAAAACAAGTAACGTTGTGTGTAGGTACCGCTTCCTAGGATAACAGAAGAAAAATATATTTCATGTGACAGCACCACCCTGTCTAGAGAGGAAAACGTCGATGCCTAGGAGACTTTATATATTTTTATTTTATTCCTTTCCGCGTTCCCTTTGCTCCAAATTGCATAAGATACCAAGTTGTAGTTTTCTTTTTCTGTTTTAATATTATTCCTTCTTCTTCGTTCTTATATATCGTATTCTGCGTATCGTTGGTTCTTGGTCTTGCAAGTTCCAACAGCTGGATATAACAATCCGAAAGATGCACATCATGTTCTAGAACTAAATCTTTTCACTTCATTCAGAGCACATTTCATTAAAGGGTGACCGTCATAATGTGCTACATATTTAAATTTGACGAGGGAGTAGAGAAAGAGATCGGTTAAGGAAAAAGAGTTCGAGGAAAAGAGAAGGACAAGAGTTTCCAATACAAAGTTGCTTAGTTGACAAACACTTTCATTCCTCTTATCCACAGATACGAATATGCTTTTCCTTTTCCATTTAAAGAACTAGTTAAATCACGGAAATAAATAGCATCCATTATTTGACTCAATTGTAGTTCGCATTTAATGGCGCATCGGTTGGCATCTGTCTGTGGAAGAATCCTGCAAGATATCACCCATATATGTATCTACCATAAATAGATTGACAGACATACATATAATCAGCAAAACTTATCATCATGTTGACTTCTAACAAATCTCTGATTTATTTATACCAAAAGCATGGGAAAGAACGTCACCCACATTCAAGAATAAATCTTTATTTCCAAATAACATGATGAGTCGGCAATTTTCATCCACAGTGCTTTTCATCTTAAAGTCTCAAGGAGTTCCGGCGAACTGAATTGACATCAAAGAGTCCCACATGCTGCTAAATTTAGGTACAGGTAATTCTCAACTAAGCCACGTTCATGGGTTGCTTCTGAATAAATTTAAAATATCTCAGACTTCCTTGAAGATGAATACATACAAAGTCTGCGTCGTACCAAGTTCTGAAAAATAGCTATTTAATTTTAATTTTCCCACAAGTCCTTGGATACGAACTGGAAGCTGCAACTAGAAGACACATTAGCCAGCACTAAGAGATGTAAATGTGCTCTGGCATCCGTGCTAGTTGCGACTTAAATACACTCCTGAATGGAGCTTTATTATTGAATCCGTTGAATAATTTTTCTTTCAAAGTAGCCTCGTATTTACTATTATAACCTGCTCATCGCCCAGGAATTGGGGCCGCGGTTTATAGCAGAACTGTCAGGATAAGGGTTCTGTAGAACCGATTTGCTTCGCCAAACCGAAGTTGGAGGGTCGCATAGGGTAATTCTTCAACGGATCTCCACGAATTCGTTCACGTGGTGTTGCTGTTTTTGACACCAAGGTTGACATTTTGTCCTAGTCGGTGCACGGATTCTTGGTGGTTTATTGATAGACTTCTCATTATTTACTTAAAGACTAACTAGTTCGCATGTTATTCAATAGCATCGAAAGCTTCAATTTTGGGACGCTGCAGTGTTCGGTGATGTCAATATCGCTCGAGTATCCCAGTAGCTTGAAAGATCTGTTGAAGATAGTGCCACTCCCATGCATGTTGACACGATGGTGAATGTTTGGAAGAGTTAAGATGATAGAGCAAACCAGCTGGATTGGTTTTGCCGGTTTCCCCAATTCCATCATGGATATGTAGACCATCGATATACGTGCTTGGAAATTTGTTTGCCGATCTGCGAGGCCGCAAGCCACACTGGGATGTACCGACTTCACTTCACTACCGACTTCACCGACTTGTGGGGTGGCTTCATAGTTGATGATGTTGCGAAACAGGGAGTAATGGAATAATGTAAGTAGTGTAGTTTTTCTCACTCAGGCGCTCTTTGTAGATTTGTAGACCTGCGGCGCCTAGCGTTGAATTTTTTCTTCTGGGTAATCTGTAGCATCAACTCACATTTAAGGCACATAACGTTAACGTTTCGCGTTCGTTTGCCCTTAAAGAGGGTCGCTTTTATTTGGGGTAAACTGCGTCTCTCTCATAACTAATAGTTCCATGACAAGGTTGGTGAAATACCCCCGACCATTCATTCAGAAGAACGTACTGACTTTGTCCTTAGAATAGCACGCTGGTAATTATTTTTTTGCTATCTTTAAGGAAGTGGGATCTTCCGTTTATACATAAAAAGTTCTTTCAGCAGATTCTCTATATTTTTTAGAACCCTGACAAGTCTTGAAAACTCATCATCATCTTACGAGGTGCTATTAAAAAAATGTACAACACGACGACAACTAGCTGTGGATCGGTTACTGGCGTGACTAAAAGTAAATGACTTATAATCCAAACGAGTAAATAGATACTTTAAAGACCAAGTGCTAGTAGTCTGACAATGACTTCAATCAAATGCAACAAAAGAAAAATCCCAACACGCATCCCTTGGTCCGTCGTCTACGACCCACCCACAAACGTCTAAAGTGCAATGCAATGCAATTTTCAAGTGGAAGACTCCACTTCGTTGTTCTTTAAAGCAAGTCAAGGGTGGTGGCTGCTGCCTACAAAAACAATGCAGACTTAAAATTTTCAGTAAACTACTAAATTAAGCATTAAGAAACGCCCTCGTTGTCTTCTCTTCTTGCACATAAAGAAGGATATTCATATATGTACTTTTCATGTGCATGCAGTTCACTTCTCTGACAGGCTGTTGCATGGTCTATCCCATTGCCTACCGCATATAACCTCCATCTGCCCTCGGGCTGACTTAAAACCTTTTACTAACACGTCTTGGATTTAAGGTACTCTTTCTTCTAAAAGGAGATCATATGGGGACTCTTCAGATAATCACATCCATAGAGATGTGGGAGGCTTTGTGAAAAGTGATTGTTCAAGCGATAGTACCCAATTGTTGGGTATGAATTGGAACGTTTGGCGAAAAATCGATTTTTCTCCCATATGGTTGGAAAAAGTCGTTTAATTTTGTTTTTTTTTATGTTTTCTGATAGACAAAACTACGTTGGGTATTTCTTGTGTTTTGATTGTAATTTTTTTTTTCTATCTCTTTCAAGGGAGAGATGGTGGCTGGCGACAACATATATTCCAAGAGTATGATTCATGTAACAGGTGGAACAGACGGCCGGCGGGTGGAAAAAAAACTCCAAAAGTAAATCTCTTTCCGGACACATTTTGAAATGTTTCGTGTTACTTTGTATCCATAAATCTATCTTTGGTTGAAGCGAAGATTCATAGAGACCATACGGATGGAATAATTGTTGAATACTAATCACGTATAGTAGATGAGTTTGATGAACCTCTGGCGGGGGCGGTGAGGGCAGAAAGCGAAATTCGTTCACACTCCGTGGCAGTGTTTTGTTTCTCGATATAATAATTTTTTGTTTTTTCTTCTAATAAAATAAATAATCGAACTCTGGTTTCTTTGTATACAAACGTCGCCTTTCCCCGGTGCTCGGGATCGAATTTGTGCACACACAGCTTCCCGAAAATGGTTACGTTCGAAATTCCATTCCATTCATTTATTTGACGCACACATTCTTTATGTCGTCGTAGTTGGCCGCACTAATTCGATAAGTCTAATAAATCGGTATTAAGGTAGTACGTGCTCTATGAATTCCGCATGGTTATAGCGAGCTGTAATTTTACATAACGTATCTTAATTGGGATGCCCTGGCCCCCCGATGTGCGTTGTTTAATTTTTAGCTATGGTAGAAGCGAGTACCTAGTAGTATCAGTATGTCGTCGCGTCGGTCTGTGCAATCGAGGTTATGTGTCAATAAACTTTAAATTGAGGCTCACAGAGAAGGTAGACATTTTATTTTAGTGCAATTAATGTCAATTGAATGTTTTTCTTGGTATTCAAAAAGTTAGGGAAAATAATTGCTGAATTATTTTAGGTAATTATGTAGCGCATCCGCACACTTTTTTTAATTGAAGCTTACAAAAACTTTAAAGTTTCGTGAACTCTGAAGGCGTGTTGTGCTCAAGTGCAAAGGATAAGCGGAACAACGAAAACTAATGCAGGAATAAGTTAGCTTTGTTTAAACATAGTCTAAGAGACTATGAAAGCGATTTTGAAAAATAAAAAAAGTTTTTGCACTCGAGCCGAAGACTATAAAGCTAAGGAAATGACTGAATACCCTACGTTTAAAGTGGGTTTTAAATCGATTTAAACAAAGCATATAAACAAATAAATTGACAGGAGTGTCCAGGGGAAAATGTCACATCTAAGTTATTGGTAGCGTTCGTGGCGCCACGATAGTTTCTGATGAGCAGCCCAAAGGGCAAAGACTTGTCTTATTGTATCGAAATCTATATAAACCATAAGCTAAGAAGCAAATAGACTCCAACGACGGTGGAAAAAAGTAATTTGCTGCAATGCTAATGCTAAAAATACTCTTTTTAGGCAGTTGTAAGTGCAATATGTGTGGAAACTTCCTTCGGGAGTTCTTAATACCGTCTCATAGCTCCGCGACTACCTTCATTTGGGCTAGACCATAGAAGATGAGCGATTTAATTTTTCTAGTAGATACTTTAACTCACCAGTTACCAGCTGGAAAGTCGGGCTGGAGGTTTCGTTGTCAGACCGTAGGTACATTGAATTTTAGCTCTTATACGAAGCAAACAAATCTGTCCAAAGAGTTTCCCAAGCTTATTTAGAGACAAAAGGTAGAGAAGGCCGTTCATGACCTGACTGGAGCCATTACCAGATGTTTTGAATTGTCCAGCCCGGTTAATAATAAAAGCAAAAATCTCCATGGAGCTCCATACTAATTCAGGGAACGACTGAGCACTTTACAGATCGAAACAAAAAGTCTATGAGTTTCTTATTCGTAAATAAAACAATGTCTCTTAATAAGATTTTTATGAAAAGATTGACATTTTCAGTGCTATTAGCAGGTTTATAAAAGTTTAGTATCCTAATGCTTAAAACCCATTTATTTGGTAACCATATTTTTACTTGCTCACAAATGAATCCACTGACTACAACAAAGAGAAAGCAAAGACAGGTATCTTGCAGTAGCTAGTACATTTCTTCGATTGTGGCTACTGATGAGGCTGCGAAATATGCGGATTTTAGGAGCTGCCCACAAGGCAATTTGTCTTCATTATTATTGTGCATGGTGGTCGACTCTCTGCTGACTACGCTCAACGTTTCGTGTCTCTTCGGGCAGACTTATACTGATGATATCGCTGTTCTTACACAGCAATTTTTTGTGCGCTGCCTCAACTAAGTACAAAATGCGTCACATTGCAGCTATCAAGGGAAGCTAAACATCATGTAGTAATCCTCGATAGCAATCTCCTTTGGACCAAGCATGTCGAGACAAAAACATCTTAGAAGACGACTGCGGAAAAAGTTGAATGTTTCAATAATGGCTGTGGCCAGGATTGTGATTGAAAAACCAGTCATGATTCAGCTACTGGTGCTTTCGTGGAATGTTTCAACGTCAGGCTTTTCTCTTCGTTAGGCACATGTGCATTGGTCTTTCAAGCTAAGATATGAGCTTATCTAAAAGCTATTCATTATATTAGAACAGGTAAGAGGTCGAGGTATATGTGTCTGTAGTGACAGCCAAGTTTAGCTTTCTCAATCCTTTAATAGCTTCCAAGAACCCAAGAACTCTTTGAATTTTGTCGTAAGAACTCTCTGAGTCTTGTTTGGGTTCCAAGTCATACTGGAACCACGTTAGGAATCTACGACGAACTTGCTCGTCAAGTTTTCTCAGGACCTAAACCTGTGTTGTGTCTGCCGGTATACCTAGTAACGGCTTCCATTGATGACTGGGTCTCCAATAGACACAATATTCGATGGCACGACTCTTCAGGCTGCAGACAAAACTAGTTTAACCGACGTCGAAGAACTAGAAGCAACAAGAAAAAATGCTTAAAACAAAGCCAAGAGCCTTATCATAAAAATTATTTCACAATCACATGATAAATGTAGGTATGTAAAAGTTTGTCGGCAGAAAGGCAGAGTACGAGTTGGATGAAATTAGTACATAAACCATTTTGGCCTGAGCTGATCCAAACTTATAACTATCAATATTATATGTGGATGTAAAGATTTATGCACTTTCCCTTTAGGAATCGAACCTACACTTCGACCAGCGATCTCTTCAAGCAAGCGCAAACACTAGGCACAACGCCATCAAAGCCACAGGTTCATCTCGGTCTGAGTAGGAATTTTGTATGAATATTCTCCTTCGCCATACATAATGATCAAATGCATTCAATTGCTGTCTAACTGCCCCAGGATTCTAAATATCTTTAAATGATTGAAATAATTAAGCGAATACCAACCCATAACCATAAACCAGGATAGAGGAGCAAATATGAAATGAAATGCATATCATGATCTTATGTTTATAAGACTTTTACACCCCTTTCTTGCTGAGGCTTTGTTCGTCAGGCATAATTTCTTCCGACCAAATCGTGGGAAGGGTATTCTCTCTTCCACTTCATCTCTCGCTGCCTTTAATAGCTTAGGAAGTAGACCATCGGTTCTAGCACTCTTATCGTACTTATAAGTTTAGATATCTTTATATTCTTACCTCATTTTGGTTTCGTAGCGACAGTTCTTAACTCGTTCGTTCCCTCGCCGAAATTGTATACTTTCTCTGTTTATTAAGTTTTTACACTACCTTACATAGCTTGTAAAATTCATTATACTAATAAAGGTATACATATTTGCGATGCGTTCGTCACTGGGTTAGATGTCCTTTTTTCGAGCTTGGAGGCTGAAATTTGCAACATATACTCCCGTTCGGAATTAAGTGCCATACTACAACGTCTACAATTTAGAAGTTTTAAAGCTAAGCTTCACGAAATGTATAGTCATTGACAAGTTTTGCATATATATACGCCAAATTTTTGGGGGCGTTTTTTTTTTTTTTAAATTAAAAATTTATCCATACGAAGTTGTTTTCAACGCCTCTTTCTTGGGGTAAGGGCATCAAATAACAACGGGACGGATTTAGTTGAACGGGGTTAGGGCCCTATTAGCAACCCTTGCATCACAGCAGATAAAAAATAAATAAAAGCCAATCAGCCTTCTTCGAAGTTTCTCACCAGAGAGATTATGACATTAATCAGAAGAATCTTATTCTACCACAACCATGCTGACGTCGAGACACCAATGTTTCGGAATAAGACAGACAAACTTGAACTAGGTACGTCCATAGGTATTTTGAAATATTGCCTCATTTAGTTCTAATTTATACCGACCTTCAAATGTTTTCTAAAATTACTGCCATTTCTTTCTCTTTTAAGGGTTTTGCATATCCGAGCAATTAAATATTCACTAATGGGCACATACATACGTGCATTTCCTATTGCGGTCTTGCAATTTTCAGTTTTAACGTTGCCATAATAAAATTTAATTCTTATGGGTAGAGCGCAATTGTGTCAAGAGGAAGGACGTACTTGTATGTACATTATATACTGTTGAGTTACTTCGGCAAACATGCCATTTTATATATCACTGTGTCTGCCGAGGCACACATAAAACTTGGAAAACTTCATTAAATTCTATGAAATTCCACTGCTTAACCAAAAGGGACTATTTCTCCTGCTTCGTAATGAGTCTTTGGTTAAATAAAGAATTTGAAAAAGGCCAATGGGGACCAACTATACCACGTACTTAGTCGGGTTTCGATGAAAAGGGTGCCGGTCGGTTCTCTGAGCAGACCAACAGTTTGGATCTCTCTATACAATGTCCCGCAATTTAAAACTGGGTGGACGAACTTTTCTCTAGTGCAAGGATATCGGTAAGTGGGAAAGTTATCCTATTAACATAAACTAATGATTAACGAAAGGTTTCCCTTGAAAGTGTAAACGATATCATTGAAATTATTTAATGTATTCGCATAAAAAGTTATCGTTATGATAGTGAAGAAGGTGTAGAAGTAAAGGACATCTCGCACTTTAATACGAACGGGGAATGTGTTAAAATTTTTGCAAATTTAGGAGCTGAATCTTAATATGGGCAACAAATCTACATGTGTATTTTACAAATGATTGCATGAGGAATGTATTTGCGTAGATATTTTTCCAATTGCATAGCTATTAGCACATGATAATATTTGTTGTATTCAGACGCCTTGCACATTATCAGCCTATTAATGACAAGTAATGCTGGTCGTGTTGTATACAAATTTGTGCAAGTGCATTCCATCACATCACCATTACCAAAATTAGTTGGTATAGGCACACATATGAATATTTTTGTTAAAAATAGATGTTGAAATTTGATTGGTAAAAAAAAATACCACATCCTTGCAAAATAAATGGGAAATGCCATCCAAGAACGTTTCCATTTCGAGGTTCCCTACTTTTTTAAAGAAAAAAACACAGAAAATTCAAATTTAATGGAGAATGTTTATTATGATTTGAAAGAACATTCTTTGGCATTTATTTTTTGAAGATTTTGTCTATCAAATGTTGGCCGTTGCTACGTCGCAGATGGTCCATCCGTTGAGTGCAATTTTCGATCACTCGTTCGAGCACTTCGACTGGTAACTGGCGAATGACACGCGTGATGTTTTCCTCCAAGGCCTGAATCGAAGCGGGTTTGTCGGCATAAGCTTTTGACTTTACATATCCCCACAGGAAAAAGTCTAACGGTGTGATATCACACGATCTTGGTGGCCAATCGACCGGCCCAAAACGTGAAATTATGTGCTCACCGAAATGTTCTCTCAATAAGTCCATTGATTGATGCGATGTGTGGGAAGTGGCGCCGTCTTGCTGAAACCAAATGTCGCCGAGATCACGAGCTTCAATTTCAGGCATCAAATAGTCGGTTATCATGGCACGATAACGGTCGCCATTGACGGTTACGTTCGCACCGGCATAATTTTTAAAGAAATATGGACCGATGTTTCCACCGGCCCACAAACCACACCGAAACGTTGTTTTTTCTGGATGAAGTGGCAGTTCTTCAATCTCTTCAGGTTGCTATTCGTGCCAAATGCGGCAATTTTGTTTCTTTACATACCCATTGAGCCAGAAATGGGCCTCATCGCTAAACAAAATTTGCCTCGAAATCGTCGGATCTTCTTGGAACTTTTCAAGGGCCCATAGAGCGAAGCGATGTCGCTTGGGAAGGTCGAGCAGCACAAGCTGTATTTTGTACGCTTTCAATTTAAGATCTTGACGTAAAATGCGCCAAGTCGTTCCATACGTCAGTCCGAGTTGCTGCGAACGGCGCCGAATCGACTCTCTACGGTCTTCGTGTACACTCTCAGCTACGGCCGCTATATTTTCTTTACAGCGTGCTGGACGTGGTCTATTGGGTCGAATATTATCCAATAATGAATACTGGGTCTCAAAATGGGTGATGGTGTTGCGAATAGTACGCTCAGTAGGCCGATTATGTTGACCATAAGTTGAGCGAAGTGCACGAAACACATTCCTCACAGAACGTGAATTTTCATAATAAAGTTGAACAATTTGTAAACGTTGTTCACGCGTAAGTCTTTCCATTATGAAATGCCAAACAATACTAAACAAAAATAACATGACAGCATGACACGACTCACACGTGATCTGTCAAAAAAGGCTATTGAAAAAAGTATCTCTCTTGGATCACCCGTTACCATCAAAAAGTTTTATTCGCTGCCCCACCCTTGCGTCTGACAATTCTGACAAATAACCGAGAGTAAGAACTGTCATTACAGCTTCTAATAAGTTGCCGGTTCCTTCCGTTCGTGTCATAAAGTATATCTTCAAGCATGCAATGGTTGAAGCAGCTATGATTTAGGGCCTGTATTTATTTTTAATATTGCCATCACTAATATCCCTTTTGCAGCTCTTCCTACTCACTTACTAACTTACTTCTGACCCGTGAAAAGTTTTTTTTGCCTGTGACAAAGAAGATGCTGGCACGCTTATTCCAGCTTTCAAGACCAAGCGCTAGCCATCTGCGAAAGTTTTTTCTTAAAACGGGGGATAAGGAAACTGCATCCTTATTGGAATGTTTCTTCCTTCGTGGTAAATATTTTTTTCCGCCTGGACACAATGGAATGAAATGAAAAAGCACTTGCATTGTTTTAACCCACTATTGTCGCGAGTGGATCGTTTAAGGTTAGTTAACGGGACTGTTGTTAAATATTAATTAGTGAATATTTCATCGAAAACTTAATAAAATGCATTTTCAGAACTCGTTGCTTTTACTTCACTAAATCAATATTTTTCACGAAAACATATGTTTTATATTTTACTTCAATGAGGAATGAATTGTTATCAAAACATTTTAATCCTAATAATGATTTTCGAGCATAACCACGGCAACTCGTGTACGTTGCTTAAGTTTCCATTATTTTCAACAACAACTATAACCGATAAATCCCGTTGTAAAGGAGAACTCCTCCACTTTATAAACTTCAAATTCAACAAGGTTCCAAGAGGAGTACTTCTCCAGAAAATCCACTCGATTTCTTATTCACCACAATGCAACTTTCCCCTACATTTGGTCAATAGCTCTTGCTCCGTTTCAATTTTTAACCTGTTCCGCAACACTTCCATCCGCATCCAACCAATGCCAACACAAGACACATCCATACCTAGCCATAACACTACACCACGCGAGCATACTCATAGAATATTCCTGGGGAAAGGTACTAGACCAGTGTTGTACCGCTCTTGCTTGCTACACCGACTCCATACCACAGTCCATTTAACATTTCCAAACATCCATCCACCACACCATCCACTTCGTACGTAACGTATTCAGCTTCTTTTTCTGCCCTTGCCACCGTTGTTGCCGTTCTGTTTGTGCCTTTTCCATACCACGGCCACAGCCACATACCGACAAAACCAAAAAAAAAACTCCTAGTGTGTGGTGAATTTGAAGAAAAATCAAAAGCGGAATACGTTACAGTTTTCCAGCAGCGCAACATTTTGTTCAGTATTGTGTGAGCATTCTTAGCTGTCAGTTGTCAGTTGTTGTTCGAGCATAACTGTTCATTTGTAGTGCAAGTGCAAGTCTGTGTTCTGTGTGGTTTTTTTTCTTCTGTTATACAGATTTACACTAAATTCATACATATATATACCTAATATACAGATATTTTATATACACACAATTTGTATATGTATCAACTGCTCGGTCCAATATATATCAAGTGCCCCTGTGCTGAAATTTGAATTTTAACAAAAAATAAAAAATTGTATTTAACAAGATATCTGTTTTTTTTTCTAACGGGAAAAGTGCACCATCGAATTAAAACCGTTCATATTTGTGCAATCTAATCAAAAGAAAAAAAAATTACATATTTGTTGAATAAAATAAAAAAAAAAACCGAAACACCCTAGTGCTCAAGAGAATTATTTTTCTATCTAAACAGTTTTTAAAACTTTTGTATACGTTAAAAGAATAAAAAAAAAAAAAATAAAAAAAAAATGGCAGCTGAAGTAGCAACAAATCAACAACAAAACGCAACCGCCGATGAAAAAGCCGCTGCACCACCCGCCGCAGCAGAGAATAAAACAGACGAAACAGTCGCCAATAATGCAGGCGGTGATGCAGTAGCCGCTGCCGCCACAGGCGACAAAGCCGCGAGCGGAGATGCTGCCGCAAATGCTGCTGGTGATGATAAAACCGCTGCAGCCAGCGATGGTGGAGATGCTGCCGCTGGGGACAATGCCGCTACAACCCCAGCAGCCGATGGTGATGCCAAGAAGGAGGGTGGTGGCGACAATCACGAGAACGCCGCCAACAACACCACCGTGGCCAAAACGGAAGCACCACCAAAGTACAACGTCCACAAGACAACCTTTGAAAAGGATGTCATCTACTTGTACCAATTTTCGCGTACCCCACTGCTGCCATCTTTGTCGCCGTACTGCCTGAAGGTGGAAACCTGGCTACGTTTGGCTGGATTAAAATATGAGGTAAGTTTTTTTTTTTTTGGTTTTATAAAACAAAATTTAATTTGTTTTCGAACAAATTTGAAGAAAATTCAGAATTATCTAGGAACTCCTTGATTTCAATTTTTACTTTATCTACGCGCGCAGCATACAAAGAAATAATCCAATAAAAAAAAATTGTATGTGTCCGTGTGTGTGTGCGCTGCAGTGAGGTTGTGTATGTATATAACTGGTTTTTCCCGTGACACATACCCATTCGCATTTGAAATATCCTTAAATGTCGAAGAGAGACAGGCGAATGAAAAGAGGGAGATGCCAAGGAAAACTGGGATTAAAAACACATACACTACCTAGCTACTCTGGAAAGTGTGGCGCGGCGATGGAGAGGTATTTCTCATCAGTTTCCCATGGGAAAATGTGTGGGAAGAAAATCCTTTTTTTTTTTTATTCTATTAATTGATTTTGGGTTCACAATGTGAAATCTGTGAAATCTACTTATCTACAACATATGGCAACAAGATGTTTCTTTTTTGGGTAAATTTCTTTATGAAATTCTAGTTTTCATCATGTTCGTTCGTTCGTTCGTTCGTTCGTTCGTTCGTTCGTCGATGAAGACGAATAAAGGAAAGGCAGGAGAGTCGACTTGCATATTGGAGAGGAGCATTCACATTTTACTAGTATTTTGCATAAAATGGTGGAGTTGTATGCACTCTCGGGCCGGGCTAGCATATGGTTGCAATGTGTGGCAGGGCAGTTGGTTCTCCGATCTCGGTGTGTGTTTTTATTTGCACACGTTGCCAAATTTCATTGAAATGTTCTGCAGGTTATGGACGACAATTTCTAATATGAATGTGGAAATTTTAAGAAATTACTCCTAGGTAATTTGAAAGGATTTCGAAAAAAGAGAGAAATTGAAAAAGAGTACCTACAAATTTCCCAGCAAGGGGATCATTTAGGATTATTTGATCGAGCGCATAATTATTGTACATTCATTTCGTAGTCGTCAAGAAAAAAACTATACATATATTTCTGCATAATTTATGTGCAAATAATATTAAATACCTATCGCATCCATCCAAATGTAAAGGCAAAACACTATTTTAAGGGTGTAGCTGCAAGTAGGTACCTATGTAGTGCAGCTTGATCAAGGCTTATGGGGTACGCCTAAATCATGATACGCCCTACCTGCATTGGTGGTAAATCTGGCTGTTTGATTCAGTGATTTATTAAAACAGCTGGAGGAAATCTCCATATCACGTGAAATGAAAGTAGACAGAAGGCCCTTACACTGTCAATCAACTGACATCAATCCCATGGGTATAGATTAGTGAAAAGTCGAAATAACTTTGACTGTCATCAATCAGCCATACTTTCAACGTGTACCTATCGAGGTAGTACCTATAAGTGATTGATTGATCTTACCTAGGTAAGACCTAGGGCCGCTTAAAGGGCCAACCATAATTTGGGAACTTCTTTGCCTTTCGTTAAGTCTATGCATAAAGAAGACCTTTCAGTTAGCAATACTTACCAAATTTGAATTGTTTCCTATTTTGCATATTTTATTGAGATTTAAGTAGATATGAATTGACAAACAATGATGGGCCACTCTAAACGTCAGGCTGGTGCCTACCTATCTACCTATAACTACGGTGAGCATTCGTTCCTTATTTTAAAGGACAGTCAGTTTTTTGTTTTAGCTCTCAGTATTAGGTAGGTATAAAGTTTTCTCTTTAAATGAAAAGACGTGCTTTGTTCTTTATTAGTGCTTAAACAACCTACACAAGTTGTCAAATATTGAATAAGTTAACAGTGGAATGCAATACATATTACCAAAACAATATTTAGGTACCTACCTTTAGGAGCTAAAAGTGTTTATTAATTTTTAATTATAACAGTTCAGCCACTTTGACAATGCAAATCAATTGGGTTATAAGTAGGTACTTCAATTTTAACACGTCTCCAATAAGATAACACAAATTAAGACCCTTTGCTGAGAGAGACTGTTCCTTAATCTGTCTTATAACTGATTTCAACTTAAGTTCACGAAAAACTTTATAACTTTATACCATACTGTTTCTTGTCGATAAAATAAGGACTGCTCAGTGTATCGTTACGAATACATTCCTAGTATCAGTAATAAAAAGAGTCTATATATAATGATATACCTACTTCTTCTCTCCATTTAAACCACGAGGTTATGATCAGATTTATAGGGATCACAACCCTCCCACTTCACTGCATTCCTACTAGTCCGCCTGTGGCGTTCGCCGGTTCGACCTCAAAAAATATCTGCAGGCCTAGCGATTTTGATTCACTTCATCATTGAGGCTAATCAAATACTGGTGTTTCTGCATTTGTATGATTAAGGAGTTTTTAGGCCTGCCTCCTTTAGGCGATTTTAAGGGAACGTTGATTGCTATTGCCTTTTTGGCGACTGAGCCGGTCCTGCTCCAACTTTTTCGAGATCCGTTTTTTGACGTGAAGGCTTCCTCAGATCTTAGAACTTCTTATTCGAATAAGTTTTGTTACTTCTGCTGTCGTTAATGATCTACCTACTAAACATTTTTTTATAGGAAACAACAAGTTTTTTTTTTTTCTGTTTTCTCCTAGTGATCTTACGTTTCTCTTATTTAGTCTATGGTTTAAAGGGAGCTCGGTGGTTAATGTGTTAGACAACTAAAATGTAATTCGCTAATATTACCTTAAGTTGTTTTTACTTGTCACACAATCAGTGAACATTTTTTTTAAGTTTGACATTCGACATAATTTGCAGTATTTGTTCACTCATTTTAGACTAGGAAGTATTGGATGATCCTTTATTTTTCTGTTGAAAATGTGGTTACCGGAGCTAACTATAAAAGTTCTATTATAAGCATAAGAAACAAATGTTTGGTTACGTAGGTACAATTCGTTAACAACCGTCAATACAGGTCTGAAGGTAGCTTCTGCAAGCTCAGTGTGAAATATCATATTTTTGACATATGGAGGGGATTTAGTTAAAATTTAAGAAGCTTTACAAAATTATGTAGCTATGTATACTCTCGGATATTTTTCAGACTTTTGCAAGATGTGGGGAACCAAATACTTACGATTACATCATAGGTACCGTTTAAGTACTTAAAACAGTCTGCCGGCGAAACATGCGTTTTTAATTGTCTGTGAACTAACTTCCTACACCAACCAAAGTTTTTCTTTTACACCTAATATTACAATTACAACTTATCAAACACTATGTAGGTATGGATATTATGTCTCAATGCCTTGACATTTGTTGTATTTACAATTTTCTAAAAATTGTGTAAAAACAAAATTTTGATGGAGTAAAACTATAAATGTTTTCTGTAATATCTTAGTATACATCTAACCACAGCTTCTTGTAGATGCGCAGATATATACCAAAGGTTTTAAGACTTGTTTGCGCCACTAAGCTGTCTTTCCAAAATGTATAATGCTATCATTGTAACTGGAGCATTTTAGAAGTTTTAGCGTTTCAAGTGGTTACAATTCCAAATTAGAGGTCACCCACTTTGATTGGCTGTAACTTGCAATGTAGTGAGAATAGATAAGGATAATAATGCTAAACTGCAAAACTGACACTTTGTATAATGCTTTGCAGCATTTAACTAACTGAGCCTTGGAATGGGGTAAAAAAAATACCCTATAGGTACTTACAAATTAACTGGAACTCCCTGATGTTAGTGGCAGTGTTTTCAAACTATATATCAGAGAAAATATAAAGCAGAAGATGGTTGTGTCAAAGTGCCACCGTCAAATTATGAGTCGATACGACCCGCTGAAATAAAGTATAAGATCGATAAATATGGATTAGAACAGATCCAATACTTCAGTTACGACTTTCAAGTTTTATTTTATATCGAGCTCGATATTCTGTTGGCTAATCTTCTTTTTTATACCTTTTACCAGGCTTTGGTCGGGATCTGGGGATTATAACCCTCCTACAAGTCGCATTTCGAGTAATAAAGGAGGCAGACCTCCGGATGTCACACTAGCTCCATTTGACTATAACAATAAAATGTGTCATCATGGCTCACTTGAACTTTTAAAATCCAGACTTCTTAAAATTGTTAAAATATGATAGCTATATGATTTTCGCAAAATAATGCAAATTTCTAATGGAACTTTTAACGAAAAGAAGTTACGTGACGCGAGTTACAAAATACGTTTGGTGCATTTCTTAAGTCATGCTTATGGTTAACTAAATTTAAAATAAAAATGTAAATCAATGGGTTTGGGGCAAAGACTCATTAAATGTAAACTTTTTGTATATGGATTTTTACTTTTTTTTTAAATTCTAAAATTATAAAAATCTGTCCAAATCCAAACCCAACCCAAAAAATAATTGTCAAAGTTGGGACTTTCAAACTTTAACTTAAAATCCTATTTCACACAATTTTCTAAACCATCGAACTCGCAGGTAACTTGATAGCAGTTAGTAGTGAATCTATACATCAATTCTGTGTCCCGTTATCAACTTAACCCCTTTCCGAAACTTTATTTCTTAATATTACGAAATACCCATAACCCTGAAGGATATTAAGTTTCACCTTTTTTTTTGAACAAAAATCTGTTCCATCATTTAGGGAGTGGCACGTAACATTTTGCTGTGATGTCCCTCTCTCACTCACTCACTCACTCACTCACTCATCCAATTCATCACTTCAATGTCACATCATCTGATCAAAGGAATTTCAAATGGTTGGACATCTAATTAACGGCCATCCCCAGACAACTGAATACACATTTAATCTTTTGTGAGTGTTCAAGGGAACTATAATGACAGAGGCAACCACTCTAGTGTACATAATCCTCTATGATAAATGATTGCGGCCAGTTTGAAGATTTATATTCCCTACCTGAATTTATAGCCTCACACTCGGTCTCAATGTCTACCAAGTGATGTAGGTAGTAGGTAACTTGTAAATTGCTTGTCTCCTCTTATAAATGCATAAAATCCCTACAATGAGGGAGAGAGTAGAACAAAAAAAAAATATCATACATGCATAACCAACAAAAAAAACTCAAAGCGAAAGTTTACTGACCGACTGAGAACGCATAAAAAACTATACAAAAAAAACGAAAACCCAAAACATAAACTGGACTTGGGCTATCGTCCCGATCCCGCAAAACCCAGAGGTGAGGAAACAAGTTCTGGCCTTCGAGGGGTTTCTATGTTGTGCGTGCAAAATACAAAAACCGAACCTTGTATCCGACACGGCAAGCTGAAAACGAAAAAAAAAAAATGTATAATAAATAAGATAAAAGGATCCCAGATAGATTGTGTTTTTGTTATTATTCAAGGTAACACTGGTGCTAAAAATATACATGTGCTGCGACTGCTGCTTCTGCTCTTCAAGCTGGGGAGAATCAGGTAACAGATCTTTCCCAGTGCGGATACATGTTGTCGATGTATTGCGAGATTCGAGAAATAAAGACAGGTTTTTTTTTTAATTCTGAAGCCAAGTATGTACCTACGTACAAAAGGAAGGGGGGGCAGAAAAACTTCCTGGCGCATGATTGCCAAAAATTTTTCACTCACTGAATACAGAAAACATCCCTTTTATGGCAGTGTCACAATTAAAACAAAACAAAAAAAAAAGTATATATAAAACAGATACAATGACCGCAGATATAAAGATGAATTCTTGGTGTACACAGATACAATATTCCTCGGCACAAAGGAGGAAAATCGTTTTACGACTGAAATTTGCACGCTTTTGTTGTTTAACATTAATTTCTGTAAAGATTATGTATGCACCATGCCATTGGATGTGGGAATGTCAATGTGTGCTGTAACTGATATTTAGCATTTTTTTTTACGGATGTATTCCCCCTTTTTTTTGTAGTTATTTATGCAACAATAAAGGAATTTTTGACGCTCTCACTCCAAATGGAATGGAACTTTGTGTGTTCGGTTTTTATTTTGTGAAGAAACAAAAGGGGGCTTGATTCGGTCGTTGGGTGCGGATTTATATTCTTTGTTTTAAGAACGAAATGCGAATATGTTTTTGGTCATGTCGTGAAAGGAGTTTTATTTTTTTGTGAAAAATTACAATGAATTTGTTTGTATTTGCTTTTACAAGGGATTTAATGTTTTGAAAACGGTCTTTTGCGATTAATCTATTCACATTTGTCGTTAAACTCAAGACCAACCGAGGCGGATTTCAAATAGGTACCTCCTTAGCAAACATATATATCACGAATGTGATAGACGTCAAAAACTAATAAAATACTCTGATGACTTGCAGCAGTTTGACGAGCAACCTTTTTAAAGTTGTGAGCTGAAAAATGGAGACCCGACAAACAATATAACAGACCTGTAAAATTTCAGGTACTAGTAATAGGACTTTTCTGGTACCAGTATTTTTCTATAACTATTTAACAAAATCCACATATCCCGTACTTAAGTACCAAAATACTGCACCAATATCTACTTTCAAATTTGACCAGGTTTTCAAGTATTTGGTCTGTCAGACAGTTGTTATTTCGATATACTGGCTATGCACTTGAGAGCAATTGGGGGTAATGCTGAAGTACTTTGGTAAATAAGAACGCACCTACAACGAAGAACTTGAGAAATCATACAACTGAATTACAAAAACTGATACATCTTGACTAAAATCGTGTAAATACATCAGTTCTTTTCAGGTCTGGTCGAAAGCACTTCTTTTTAAAAGAAATTCGGCTTAAATTTATGTGGCAGAATGCTTAAACGGAATTGAGCAGTCCTATTTCAAACATTTTATTTCTGTTGAAATGTTTATCACTGCGGCTCAGAAACTTAGGTTTAGGATGTCTAATCGAAATAAAAATTTAGGATAACAAAATTAATTTCCATGACTTTTTGGCACAAAAAAAAATGTTATTCGGCCCTAGCGAGGTATCCGTCGGAACGGAAAATTCTCCGCAACGCATACTCTGTCGGAGAACCTAATTACATTCGAGGTATCCGATTTCGGAAAAGAATAATTAAAATGCGACGACGCATTGATCTGACTTGCGACAAATGTAGAGATGTATAAAATGTACCGATATATGTCGACCCATATTTGTATTTGCAGAACTTTAAATCTGTATATGTTGACAGGGGGGAGGTATTTCATACTTAATATTTTTTTTTAATGTTTTTATTTATACTTGCTTACATTTTTTAACTGCTTATCCGAAAATCGGAAAAAATTCCGCGACCACTTGCTGTCGGAGGAGATCGTACAAAAAATGGTGTGCAACTGTCACAAATGGCACTGAAAATGCATTTCATCGCACTGCAACGCAGATCATTAGTTGTGCGTTTTTTTCTGTCGGAACAATGTTCCGAACAGATGTTCCGAAGAATACCTCGAAGCAAAAATCCTCCGAATCGTAGGAAATCGGAGAATTTTCCGTTCCGACGGATACCTCGCTAGGGCCGATTGTTAGTTATGTAGTCGGAGAGAATTAATGACCAAATAATTCTGAGTTGAATATGTGATTTATAGAATTAGCTTTGGAAAAAGGCTGCTGAACATAGTCTTATACTGGATTACTTGGAAAATTTCCCCTTATTCGTCCTTACAGCCGAGATTAGTTCAGCGTAAGTTTGCTGCTTTTACCTCATGCAAAGGGCTGATCGTCTCTTTTTTTAACATGAGAGTATAAGTTCTACCTTATATTGATCAATCCTTTGTTCCGGTCTACTACATACAATCTTGGCACAAAACCTGGGCACTGTTGCACTAAAGGCTGTTTGCCTTATCATGACATTTTCTAACTAATAAGTGATGTGCTAGGTTAAGGGAAGTTTAAGTTGGTCTTACACAGGTGGCTGCATATAGGTTTCACTAAGCCCCGAAACATACTGGAGATGTCTAGCTATGGAGCTATCTATCGACCCAACAACTTATCACATTTAATTGGCACAATTTGCTAAGTTATCCGATAACTTTTGAGCTTAGAGATTGATAGAGATAGCAAGAGCAATGAGTACTGATCTAGGATAAGGGAGTACTGATCAAACCTTTTCAATCTAAGAAATTTCGATAGAGACTCATTTAAAGCAATGAGTGAGGTATGGGTGCAATACCAACGTCACGAGAGGATAGAGTCAGACTAGAAGAGTTTTTGAAAAAGGTGTAGGAGATAGTAACTAGAAAGGAAGTTTGTAATGATAATAACTAGGAAAAATGCCTCTATCTGTCGAACATGTTTCTGTCTGGGCCATATATTATTTTCTACCTTTGTTTTGATACTTCTCCAGAAATGGCCTAAGTTTGGTCCATCTATCTGGAAATGACTCCAATTCAGACCTTTTATCTCCGGTGTAAGAAGTCTTACATTTAAATTTTTTAGCTAAAACTCAGCATATCGTGTTAATATTCGCGGGGGTTTTATAACATTAAAGGTAGGGACTACCTTGCATGGGAATCTACTGACGTACCCTTAAGAGTAAAACCTTCACTTGCTGTATTTTATTGAAAAGTTTGCATATTCACCCTTGTTTCACAGTTTTTCAATATCGAAAAGTCCTTTACTGTCTGCTTGTACCGTGAAAGTGCAAGTGAGTGATATTCTCTTGAGACCAAGAAATAAGTTTGAGGTTAATCTGTATGTTGGGCCAAAGCTACTATTTTTAAAAATGCAATAATATGAACAAAATTAAATTTTTTTATATATTATGGCTTTATTAGTAAAAGCAAAAAACATTCCCATTATTTATGGAACACAGTGTCGTTCAAGTGGCTGCCTCGTCTTGCAGTAGCCTAGTTTATGGTTCTGGGCTGTAGCTAACAGATTGGTTGTATGATACTGGTGATCGTTTCCGGATTATTGGCGTAGCAACGGTTCTTCACGGTTCCAAGCAAAAAAAATTCCAAAGGGGTCAAATCGCAGCTCCTAGGCGGACAATTGACATCGCCAAGACGGCTGATAACACGTTTTGAGAATTTGGTGCGCAAAGATCGATTGTAGCATGGGCTGTGACATGGCGCAGTTAGCATGGTTAACATGTCTCCGTAAAGCCCACCGTTGACCGAAACGTCGCTCCCAGACTCATTTTCGAAGAAAAATGTTCAGTGTCAAAATAATATATTTTAAAAAGAAACCAAACTCTATCTTAAGTTAAATGAAGCTCAGCTTCTGAATGGGATTAAATGGTGAATGATAGCTCAAAATATTCACGAAACTGTTGTCTAAAATTAAGTTGGGTCATATTTGTATTCCTTAAGATTTTTACAAAACAATAAAAGTTCGTTCGGGAAGTTCGACATTTTCGAAACCGTAATTTCTTACCGTCCTGAGCATAGGGACAACAAATTGAGTTTGAGTTTGACACCCTTGAACTAGATTCTTGCGATTTTTGATATCGTTTCTTAATCGCGCGGTTGTAAAATACGTCTATCACAGGTTTTTGCCACCAACAGTTCGCCCAAGCGATCTCCAGCCCTCCTATATGTTTTTTTTTTTGTTATAAAGATCGAAAAGAAACTTAAGGCGAAACAGTAGGGTCTCAGTGTAACACCAGTAAGCGAACCCCATAATCCCAATCGTGTTTATAACATCGTTTAATATAAAGGTAAGAACAACAACAAACTTTTAGAAGGTATTTGAGCTGAGCAGCATGTACATATTTTACTCAGAATGCTAATCAATCCTTACTCTTATAAAACAGAAAATAACTTGCAATAAGTTCCTTCATTTGAGTATTTTCTTTGTTTATTTAGAACTTCTTGAAACTGTCACAGTGACTCACTGTCTACTGTTAACACATCAACACAGTAAATGTAAACAATAAATAAATTGAAAGCAAAATGCTGCTCCATGTTTCCTTTGAAATTAATCACACTTGAGACGTCGAAACTGTACCTAAGAAACAATGAAAGAAGTCTTCATTTTTTTTTAATGTAAACATTGATTGTCAACTCGTCTTAGCTCCGAATTAACCTGCTCAAAATAAACATCAATCCCATTGTCATATCCGGCGATGAAAACCAACAAATTAGGTTACGCCCAAAAATAAAACTGTTAAACAGGAAGTTTTCAATAAATTTGTTCAAATCAATTCCCAAGAACTTGCCATACTGACAATGGCATTTCTTGTGTCACTTAAAAAAAAACTTCAAACTATTCATCATCTTATTATCAATTCCTTTGCAAAACAATATCAAAGGGTGACTATACTTAAAGACATGAGATTATGAAAAAAAGAAACGTAGACAGTAGTAGTGATAGCCAGGCAGGCTATATTTATGAATAATGACCGCCTTATCATTTTTCACTTTAACGAGAGAGCGACAGCATTAGTAATTGTAATGCACTGGCGTTGATTGGATGTCATAAAGTGTTTGTTGATGTTTTCGACTCAAGGTCGAGAAATGTTAAATGTGTGTGCTTGCCATCAGAGCGGAGGGTTAATTTCGAATGACATCCCGCCAAACTGGATAGACCGTTTTTATGACCTCAAATGGGTGTTTAATGATCGAACTCATATGCTTTTAGGAGGTAAATTGCTTGAGAGAAAAAAATAAAATAAAATGTCCTTATCATGGGATCTGTTGTAAATGGTTGGAATTTAATGGGTAATTAGCTGACGGAAATGTCAAACATTGATAGGGAATAATAACTTGGTGGAGGTAGGAAATGTTTATTTTTTTTTTAAGGATACCCTTGGCTGCCAAATGGGGTAACAGTTGAAATGGTTTGAAGAATAGGAAATTCGTTATAAAACGATCAAAGCATGAGCTATTCGTCGGACATTTTTTTAAGATACAAATTGCTAACGAGCATCGTGTGAATGTATTTGAATCTCTCAACGAGGTAGTATTATGTTCATTTTTTATTAGTCTGTTTTAGCAAAAAGTTTTCGCTGGTTCTGAGTCTGATCAAGCAGCTCCCCAACATACTAGACAAATTTGGCGGTTTGTCTTTCTTTACAATGAAACTTTGCTTTGGTCTTTTAAGTTGACTGCTTACTGTGGGTATCCGCGAACTGTCCCAATAAAAGTTTAAAACTGTAAAATCCAGCCTACATTTTTGCTCTTGATGTCGTGATAGTCATTCAATACTGATGTTTTCGTCTGTAACTTAAGCTAAGATGAATATATATGCTATGCTGTCATTTGTAAGACTTTTTCCTGATTACACTGAAAAAGTGAATGACTGTTTAATATGGTCATTTGTGGTCATATGCATCATTATGGTGTTTTCTGGCATATATGGGCGGTTTTTCTTTTCTCTCAAATATGACAAAATATGTCATACCTTGGCATACAGTCTAATCATACGGTAAGCACTTAATTTTATTTATTTGATATGACAAATCAACTGCACATATGCAATGAAAGTATAAATATTCAACACTTTGAAAATGTTTTAGTGATGAGATCTGAAACCAATTTTTGTAATTCATTAAAAAAATATGTGAGTTTTCTTCAAATCTTCAAATCGTTTTATCGCTTGAAGTCAGTTTTTCTCAAGAATACAATTGAAAAAAAGTCACCTAATAGCGCATCACCTTGCCAAAATACAGTGCATTTTTGGATGGGTTAAAATAAGCTACTACTAAACTGCATGTAACGTGAAATACTTGGATCAGTTTTGCCGAGGTCCAATCATGGGTATTGCGCTCCTTCTATCTGTTCAATGATTTGGTGCATGCGCCCTACCAAGACATTACCTCTTTATTTTAAGAGCTCTACTGGTAGCTTTTCAGAACCAACGGTCTTGTATTTCTTAAACTTTATTATATAGTATAAAACTGGGTGGCGGCTGTATACTATTTTCTGCGCCTTTGTGAATAGATTTCCTGGGCTGTTGCGAAGACCTTGCGTTCCGGTCTTAGGTTGCGCGATCGCTTTCTAAAAGCCACCAGCCAGTAGCTTTTCACACGAGACTTCGATTACCTTAAGCTGGGAGACTGCGTTCTCACTTTTCTTTCAACGCAGAATCTTCTTAACTTTTCTTCTCCTGGCTCTGTACTCCTTCCTTTCTGCTCCTGCTTTCCGTTGCAGCGTTCTTTTGTGTGCATATTTCTTGTCTTTCTGGTACAATCATGCATCGTCGGGCTGGTAACGTAGGGGGGTTTGGGCTATCTCCTTGTTGATGTCTGTGGTAGGTGAATGTACAATTGATATTTTTCAACTCAGGCGTTCTTCCTTTTTCTAGGTCATACGCTGCTTCTTCTTTTCTTTGGGAAGTCGAGTTCTGAATCTAGAGACCGACGTTTTCCCCTCGGAAGGTGTGCTTTTCATTGATTACGTTCGATTAGCGCTTTTAACGTCTGGAGAGCGCCAGATAGCTGTTTGGACCCTCCTTAGCCTTGGAGTCCTAGGGCGGTATTACATAAGTTGCTGCAAAATCACTTATTTGGTAGCCGTCAAATGTCGAAATAGTCTTAGCTACACCTATGATCAGGTTAATTGAGGAAGCCCGCATGCTTAAACAACTATGTACATCAGTACCTCCAACTAACTAGTGAGTCGAACCATCACGGTTGCATTCTTTTCTGACGTAGTAGTTTTCTTTTGAAACTTTTTCAATTTTTGGCCTAAAATCACGCTTAATTTAAGAAGCCATCAACTTCTGCAGTTTTCTTCTAAAAAGAAACTTTCAAAACGGTATACTCGAAAATCCTCTTATTGAGGTGTATAGCTCCTTAGGGGTTAAATGGAAACTGGTGAACCTTATCAAAAACTAGTAATAAAAAAGTTTTCCCATTCACAGCACTTTCTTAAAGTACATGCACGTGTGTATGTGTTTGTGTGTCTCCTTAACGGAAATAACGATAATGGAACAAGGGTCGTGTGCACATACATATATGACACAAGAGTTCAATGAGAAGATCTCTGGCGGATGTCCGAAACATCTTGCCACTATAACAAAGGATGTCACCTCTAGGTGTATAGAACCTCTTAATATGTTGTATTCCCATCTCGCAACTTCATGAGAATAGAAAGATGTTATCCATACTCCGCGTTCAGGTGAAATCGATTTTCAAATGACAAGGACTACACGGTTCAGTGCGGTGCAAGGGTGGTGTGTGTGTGCCTAAAAGCAAAGTTGAGAACAATGTTGTGCCTCATTTTTTTTTTTGCGCCCTCGTTGATAATTTGTGTTTATTTACTTTGCGCGCCAAGAAACATAAAACCTTCTAACCGCACATAATAGTATCCCGTTCTTTTGTGTGGTTTCAAGAAGAAGACGAAGAACAAGCATTGTGCTTGATGAGATACAACAGACTCCTCCTGGTTTTGTGGTGCCCAAGAAGAAGCGGGTGACGGCAGCAGTGTAAGAGTTTCTTCGTTCGTGTCCTTGGATAACGTTAAGTGTACGTGATTGAATGAAAAGGTTCGTGATCTTGTTTGTCAGATAGATATCCAAGTATATGTGAAGACCCCCGCCCTACTCGCTAGCGTAGAATCACACTCCACAAAAAAAGGGTATGCCCATCAATTGTTCCGCATTTCGTTCTCCTTGATGTAGTTCTTTCCGCTCAATAAATCAGTGATTTATATTTTTCGGGTTCAATGAAACGAAAAGGAGGCTTTCTCCCTCGTTGTGTTGTATCTTCGTTGTGCACACAAGAGTTATCCTCACATACAACACACACACACACACAGACTCTTAGCCATATATAGTCAAGAGTGAGTCTCTCTTTGTCGAGGGTACCTATAACTTAGTAGGGCGTGGGTGTGAAATTAATATCTTGTGCGCGCTCACACGTAATGGATTTTTAGCCTTAAGACGTTTTTCTTCTTCTTTTAGATATAGAGGCAGAGGTATACAGATACCATATGTAGGAAAATGAAAGCTCGACTAATATAAACTCGACTATGAGTATTTGTCAAGGCGGCTAAAAATAGCCACAATAATTGTAGACTGCAATTAAGTGCGTTTAAATATTTGCATACACTACTCTGGCATGGTACATACATATGTGTGCATTACCCACTTTCATGTCTCTCTAACGAAACCGGTAGCCGCAAAAACCAATGACCACAAACGTAACATAAGGCAGGAACAACTCAAAACGGGTAAATGTGTCGTTTTCGACTAGGAGCACACTCTTTGAAGTCTTTATATAGTCAAAATGGAACTCGTTAGATTTACATTTAATTTTAATTAATCTATAAAATGTGAATTAATTTTTTTTTATATTTTTTTTTTCTTTCCAGGTATGTACTTCTTCTGATTAACAGTAAAATTGTGTAAGGTATGTATGTACAGATTTAGTGAATCAGAAATGCTTTCTGCTTTACGGTTAGTCTTTTTTTTTTATGGCAAATGTGACAGTATAAAAGTCGTCTATAAAGTGAAGTAAACATAAAATTCAACTTTGAGAGTTTGCGGGGAAAAATAGGTATCCATGTATCTGTATCAGAGTGAGGTTGTTAAATTGTGAGATAAATAGGCTCTTGTTTTTGTTTAGCCTTCAAGGAAAAACGTTGTTTCTTCTGAGCTATAAAATTGTCATCAATCTTATTCAATGTTGGAAAAGTCAGAGAAAATGTTCTTTTTACTTTGTGTTTATCCTTACGATATATTTAAATTTCCATTTCCAGTAATGGGGTTACAGGTTTATAAGACACTGGAAGATAAAATTGAAATTGACGAGCAGATACCTTCGTTTAATTTTTTTTTTTAATAAAACATCAAAATCAATCAAAATTAGACGGACAGATACGGACATTTTTTGTTAACCAACTAATAGAGAGAGCGAATTAAAATAATGATGTGAAGGGAAACATTATCTCGGGGATAGAAATGACCCAGATTTGGAATTCGATTCGGAAAGAGTGTTCTTTCAAGCTTTGTCCAAATACATTTCTGCTCCAATTATAAATGGCCTTAGTCGAGACAGTCAATATAGGGGACCTAGTTATTAGAAGAAGAATTTTTTGCACTCACTGAAGATCGGTAAAGGGGTTCAGGGGTTCACGACATCAAACTGAATTAGAGGCGTCTACGATTATATTAATAAAGGGTGATTTTTTAAGCGTTTTTGTTTTAAATCGAATAAAACACTCAAATTTGCATCAAATATTCAAAATTTTTATTGTAATCGATAAATAGGCTTTGCCATTTTTAAGGACAACTTCATGTAAATGTTGTCCGCGGCTTCGTTTCAAATGGTCCATTCGGTAGGTCCAATTTTGCGTCACTTTTTCGAGCATTTCCACGATTCACGTATTCCACGATTTACGCGTGTCCTGTAAGGCTTCAATCGTGTTCGGCTTGTCCACATAGACTAACGACTTTACATAACCCGAACAGAAATAGTAAAGATGTTGCCACCAGTCCATAAACCACACCAAACTGTCGTTTTTTCGATATGCATCGGTAATTCTTGTATGGCATGTTGCTGTTCATCACTCCCGATGCGACAGTTTTGCTTATTTACGTATCCGTTGAGCCAGAAATGAGCCTCATCGCTGAACACAATTTTTCGATAAAACAGCGGATTTTCGCATTTTTCACAGAGCACGAATTTTGATAATAAATTTCAATCATTTGCAATCGTTGCTCGTTTGAAGACAATCAATAGCTGATATTGAAACTTTTGTGTGCTCTAAGGGTTCTTAGACTTATTCAACCTGTAAGTACATGCTGCTCATTTTACTTTTGTTTGTTTGTTTGATTTTCCACTTGCACACTTCCCAAAGCATTTTATAAGAAGTCTATAAGAAGTTTTTTTTTCCACGTGGCTTCCTCCTCGTCCTTGACGAATGCCTCCACTTTACTTTTTCAGTTTGGGAATCGAATGTAACAGCAACTATTTTCAGTAATTCCCTCTTTTTTTAATTGTGTTCGCTTCAGGTTCTTTGCTCCTTTCTTGACCATCTCTTGTGTTCCACAAGGTATCCATCTAGTACCTTTTCTTTTCATCCCAATTGTAGATCTTAAAAACGTCATTAGGAATAATAATCTGTCCTAACTATACCAATTTTTTTTGAAATTTTGTTCAACAAGACGTAGTTTCTTAAAACCTGCTGATAAATTTCCTACCTTTTCACAACCAGTCTTTATCTTGGCGCATTGAACAATAGCAAGGCAGGTATTAATCATTTTTCAACCTTACCCACATTGCCGTTGCTTGTCCCTCTACGAGTACGACAGTGAATTATGGTTGGCGCTTTTTCCATTTTCTATCTACGAAGCTAGGATGCTAAAAACACTCTCAAAAAAGGTCAACCAAATACATAGATTATAAAATTGATGGACATTTTTTTAACAGAGAGCTTAATGCCTGTTGGTGCCTCTTTAGCTAACAGAAATTTTTTATCTATATTCCCTTATCCATATCTGCGTATTAAGTTAAATGTAGAAGATTATTTATGCTGATATTCCTCAATCTGAGGTGGAATGTTGGCTCTTATTAATTCTGAGTCGTTCTGCATCGAAAGTGAAGCCCTGAGTGTCCATCAATTTAACTATTAGAAATGTTTTTTTTTTTATGAACAAAGACTAGGAACATGTTCCCTATTACGACATATTTTGCATTTTCTTGGAAGCATTTAATATATTTGCATGAACTGTTTGTTGATAACAATGATCTGATCGGTAAATGTAATTTTATCCGAACAATTTGCAATGTAAGTCAGATTACGGAAATTTTAAAATTCCGCGGGAATATTTATTTCGAACCAGTTGTCCCGCCCGGCTTTGCTTGAGTAAAAATGGTATTATATTTTTTTTATATAGCACTCACTTTTTCCAATCCTATTCGGGCTACAAGCCAAATCGGTCCAGCTATTCCCTAGTTCTGCGTTTGGCAACGAACAGCATTTTATTTTTTTTATATCTCTAAAAACTGTCTAAGCCTAGTCCCCTCCCTTTGAGGCTGAATTTACAATTTTCGTAGATAAAAAATAATAACTTACAGACTCCTGCAATTTTCTTGAGCAAAAAAGAACGACTTACCACTTTTCACTACGTAATTTATTATAAGACTTGATAAGTTTCTGTTGCACCATTCAGAGATTTGATAAATGTGTTGCTTAAGCCTGAAATAAGCGAGCCTAAAACATCGATTGGAAAAGTTAAAATCTTATCGAATTAGGCCACAATTATTAATATCTGTTGTAACACTCTTTAATTCTTTAAACTTATGACAGATGACTGTCAGCTGTCAAAGTTAGAGCGAGTGCGAAGTCGTAGGTGAAGAGTCGTCCCCATATGTATTTGGAGAAACGCTTGTCCTCATCACTAAGCAGAAACTTGATAACTACATCTATAACTGAATCAAAAGTAGACCTTGGTTTTAAACTGATTAGTCCAAGCTAAGTGGTGACAATCAAGCTTTATTTAAACCAAGCTATCCTGATTAGTATTGAAAGAGCATCCAACAAGTTTGAAACAATCAATAAAGATTATGTTTTTACCAGACTCAAGCAAGTTCAACTGAGTAATAGTTTTCTAAACTACTTTTTGTGCTGCCAATAAAAACAAAATAACCTCATTTCGCATAAAAAAACTAAATTAAAACACTTCTCCCGCCGATGGAAAATAAAAACTTGATCCGTTTTCCACCAAGATAAGGTTCCACATAAGATTTCCATTTCATTTTCTATAATTAACTTCATCAGAAAACCATTCTTACGGACTTCCAATTATAGCCAACTGACCACTGACTAGATCTAGGTTAGTTTGAAATTCCAGTTTGCAATAAGATTAAATGAGTTAACCTCTCGGCTCAGCATGCTTCAAAGAGAAGCATGTTACGGCTACGCGGACGAATCAAGCGAATGTGTACATAAAGGCAAACATGTGCATGACACATGTAATAGCATTTCCAAGGAACAAAAAAAAAAAAAACATTCAGTCCTTCCTCCTCGCCTCGTCCTTCTTCAGTTCTCCGACAGTTCAATTGAATTCTTTAAGAACTACAAAAAAAAAAAAAAAACAGACAATACGAACCAACAACCTGATTAAGCAACAACGTTTCTGTTTTTCCTCTGCTCTGTGAATAAAATAAAAACATTTGGTTTTTTTTTTCCTCCTGATTTATGTTTTATGTCATATAATACCAAAGGCAAGACAACAACATTCAAACACTACCAGTTAGATTCTCTCGCACGAGTGTTGCACATTCTCGCGTGGTGGAACTGTTTGCTGGTGAAACTCAACTGCAAACTTGGTTGGTTCAATGTGGCTGTGTGAGGAGAGAGAGAGAGAGATACAACGCCAGAGGTCAATATACTCCGGGTCGCTGCTTTAAGCCCTCCTTATCCCCTTCCTCGCTTTCAACCCCTCCACACACTCTCTTGTGTAAATAGAGAACTTTCGAATAGATTAGGAACAATTGTCTGTATGTCTGTCTGTACAGCACAGCGGTCGCGTATAGTTAGATTTTTGTCGATTGTGTATCTATGAGAAACACTGCGACTACATTATGAGAGTAGGCATAACTATTCTATTACATGGACATCGACATCGACATCGACTTGGGCAGTTGTTTAAAATGCGCGCGACATATTAAATCATAAGGTTGACGTTTTTCTTTGTAATTTTGTGACATCTGTGCGATATTATTTGCATGCAACATACCGAGTGTAGGTAAAGAAAAAAAAAACATTGTCTTCTTGGAAGCAGAGATGTATCTGCCAATACCAAATAGGAGATACACACCGCCAGTTTGTCTGATTGAGATGTCTCGATGTGAAAGGATTCTTCTGTAGATCAATGTATAACTTTTGAGTTAAGTTCATAAATAAGAAAGAGTCCGTAGGAGCCCCAGACAAAGAAGGCGTAGTAATGTAACAAATGGTGCTGTATTTTGGTGTGCATGTAGGATGGTTATGATTGCTTCGAGTTTGTCTATTATGGAGTGTGGAGCCCCACGCCAAGCAGACACTATCATGCCCGGAGAGTAATGACATTAGGTTGATGGATGGGTTTATCAATAATGCCTAAAGGGAAACGGTTGTTTCGGTTGTTGCTTGTTGGATAAAAGGTTTTTGTTGCCCAGATTTGGAAAAGCAGAGAAGTCGTATGAATCCAGCTGAAATTTCGAACATAGAATGTCTATGTCCTTAAAATAGTGGCAATTTTGATGTTTGATTGGATTTCAGAATAAGTCGATTTTTGGTTAAAACTAATTTTTGTTTCCTGCCTAACAGTTGACGTAGTTAAAGCCCTTCCTTGCCCTAAATTCGACTTTAGTCAATTTGTGCTCAATTTAAAGATAGGAAGAGATGGTAGTAAGTAATAGATAGCTGTCAAGAGACAGCCAAGGTAGATGGGGTACAGAGACCTACTTGAGGCATCAGTGTCCCTTAGACGCATAAGACTGACGTAATATTTTTGTTCGTGTTCAAGTCAAGGGTCATTTTCCACGACAAACTAATGAAGGCAACCAGGATTGGTCAACTTTTTAGAACTTTAGTAAATAATACTAACCAATTCCTGAATTGAATTAAAACAAAATCAAATTCTTCTTTTTAAAGTCAGAACTTTGGGTTTTGGTCCAATATTCTAATGTATTGCGAAATCGGGCTCTTAGCACTAGCCAGAGCTGTAAACATTTTGAATGCTTCGGAAAATACTTCGATTAAATTGTGACTTCAAATTTTAGAAGAAATTAATTATAATTAACTTCAAAGTCATGATAATTTATTTAGTAGTCAAAATGGTGGAGCCATGACATTCTTTATCATTTTAAAGTGAATGCTTCAAATATTCTTTTGAGGCTTTTGAAACTTGAAGTTGGTAACAGTTAGTTAGTTCGTCACTGGGGCCAATCAAATGGTGGTGTTGTTGCAGTTGTGAGAGCCAGGAGTTTTTTATTTCTGCCTCTTTTTCGCACTTGAATAGGAGTGCTGATCGACATCCACCTTTTGACTGGGCTTTGAGAAGGGGCCGTCTTTTCAGCATGTGCAACCATTTTTTTCGAGATGTGTCTTTAAACTTCTCATTCGATAAAAAGCTAAGCGATCAAACACTCTTTATTCTTTTTAACTTTAACTGATTCATTCTTGACTTCAAAATTAATGTTTCGTATTTTATTCAATCTGAAATCGTATTAGAAGTTTTGGCGCGTAGGCGTTGCTCTTCACCAAAACAAAAATCATCTGAGCACCTTTCACCGTTTTTATTTGCAAACAATTTTAATTCAGTTTAACTACAAATGATATGATTAAAATTATTAAAAACTTACAAAGGTGCTGCAACCATGAGAAGGAAAACACAAAAAGGCCAACCACTGCGAGCACCATTTTTTCCAGTAAAACGCCACTAAAACAGGAAATAATTCCTTTTACCGGTTCTTAAAATGTCCAAAGTGCAAAAGTGATTGTCACCTGAATTTTACAATAAAATAATTAGTCAATTAAAGAACTGATCAATGGGTCAAAAAAAAAGAGTTCGCACGAAAATAAAAATGTTAAATGCACTTCTTCTCCTTTCACTTGCTGTTCATAAAATATTGCCGAATGTGCTTTTCAAAATCTGCCACAAAGACCAACGGGAGCCATGTAACCAATTGGTTGAACTGTTTTTCGTTTTGCTCGCAATCTGCACTAAGTTGAAGCCGTTTATTATGTCGTTGGCCTATTGGTTTATGTAACGGGTGATCCAAGTAGAGATACTTTTTTCAATAGCCTTTTTTGACAGATCACGTGTGAGTCGTGTCATGCTGTCATGTTATTTTTGTTTAGTATTTTTTGGCATTTCATAATGGAAAGACTTACGCGTGAACAACGTTTACAAATTGTTCAACTTTATTATGAAAATTCACGTTCTGTGAGGAATGTGTTTCGTGCACTTCGCTCAACTTATGGTCAACATAATCGGCCTACTGAGCATACTATTCGCAACACCATCACCCATTTTGAGACCCAGCATTCATTATTGGATAATATTCGACCGAATAGACCACGTCCAGCACGCTGTGAAGAAAATATAGCGGCCGTAGCTGAGAGTGTACACGAAGACCGTAGAGAGTCGATTCGGCGCCGTTCGCAGCAACTCGGACTGACGTATGGAACGACTTGGCGCATTTTACGTCAAGATCTTAAATTGAAAGCGTACAAAATACAGCTTGTGCAACAACTGAAGCCGCTCGACCTTCCCAAGCGACATCGCTTCGCTCTATGGGCTCTTGAAAAGTTCCAAGAAGATCCGACGTTTTCGAGGCAAATTTTGTTTAGCGATGATGCCCATTTCTGGCTCAATGGGTATGTAAACAAACAAAATTGCCGCATTTAGGACGAAGAGCAACCTGAAGAGATTGAAGAACTGCCACTTCATCCAGAAAAAACAACGGTTTGGTGTGGTTTGTGGGCCGGTGGAATCATCGGTCCATATTTCTTTAAAAATTATGCCGGTGCGAACGTAACCGTCAATGGCGACCGTTATCGTGCCATGATAACCGACTATTTGATGCCTGAAATGAAGCTCGTGATCTCGGCGACATTTGGTTTCAGCAAGACGGCGCCACTTCCCACACATCGCATCAATCAATGGACTTATTGAGAGAACATTTCGGTGAGCAAATAATATCACGTTTTGGGCCGGTCGATTGCCCACCAAGATCGTGTGATATCACACCGTTAGACTTTTTCCTGTGGGGATATGTAAAGTCAAAAGCTTATGCCGACAAACCCGCTTCGATTCAGGCCTTGGAGAAAACATCACGCGTGTCATTCGCCAGTTACCAGTCGAAATCCTCGAACGAGTGATCGAAAATTGGACTCAACGGATGGACCATCTGCGACGTAGCAACGGCCAACATTTGATAGACATAATCTTCAAAAAATAAATGCCAAAGAATGTTCTTTCAAATGATAATAAACATTCTCCATTAAATTTGAGTTTTCTGTGTTTTTTTCTTTAAAAAAGTAGGGAACCTCGAAATGGATCACCCTTTATGGATAGATATTGTGTGAAGGAATACAAGTCTCCGTACACGAAGAAAGTATATAAATATCTGAAACCGGAGAAATTAGTGCTGCCAAATCATCGAATATTTATAAAAACAATTAGTTGAAGGGAAAAGTAAAATGAAATAAATGACATAAGTCAAAAATTGGCTGAAATAAAATACATATTAGGCGTAAGCGGATCGTACAGGACCTAAAACCTAGCTTCTCGAGCTATTGTGTTCGCGAAGATGTATGCAGTTATCCAGTTTATTTTAAGAAGCTTCTCATGAACTTTCAAAGGTGAATAAACACTTTTTTTTAAGTGGTTTGGGGCGGAGCCTAGGATCCCTCGCTTAATATTCCAACGCATCGAAATTTTAAGCTACTGCACCTTGGGTCACTTTAATAAATGGTGACTTTAATGATTTAATCCATTCAGGAACTATAAGTAATCCAACAAATAGATCCGCCAAAAACCTTAGCAGTTTATATATATTCTTTAAACAAAGTTTAATTTTAGAAATGCAACTGACTACTTTATTTGGGCCAGACGTTGGTATCGTACTCAAATTTTGGACAAATAAACGTCTTATAAATGTAGCCAGATCAAGAGGGCTGAAATATTACTTACAGAGTTATTATTTCTCCTATCGTACTAAGTCAACTACGCTTTACGCAATAAATTTTTATATTTGAAACAAACCTTGCCTCGGGCACTTATGTCCATGTACAGATTAAGACGGAGTATAAGCGACATTTCTAATCCACTAGAACTTTCAAACCAGTCTTAGGTATATACTTCCAAATTCACACTTTCTTGCCTGAAAAAAACATCCCTTAAATCCTTAAATTTGTCTATAATTTTAGGCTAAGCAACGAACTAACGTTTTAACTATAGGGTCCGCAAAATAACTTTTTATACCCTATCCTAAGGGTATATTAATTTTGACACATAGTTTGTAACACCCCTTAATATTCGTCGTAGACCCATAAAAGTATATATATTTATGATCAGGACCAAATCCTAAGACTATCTAGCAATGTCCGTCCGTCCGTCCGTCCGTCCGTCCGTCCGTCCGTACGCAATTTTTAGGCCTTTAAATTCAAGCTAGAAAGCTGAAATTTGGACCACATACTCCCTAGGGCTCCGAAATGGTTAAGTGTAAAATTTTTTGGAATACGCCCACTGCCACGCCCACAATTTAGAAAAAACCGATTTAAAGCTACAGATGGACAGATAGAGGGTTATAACCTTCACAAGATATGTAGGCACTGCCCTCCTTTATAAGTTTGTCATATAAAGTTTTTTGCCACGCCTACTTTTTGTGGGCGTTTTTCACTAAAATGCTGTTTTCTTCGATAATTTTCATAGAAACCGAAAAAAAGTGTTTAACAAGATATTTAGCCAATATTTTTTCCAATATATCGCCCATACAAGGTTTTTGGCCACGCCCACTTTTTGGGGGCGTTTTTTCAAAAAATGTTTTTTTTTTTTCTAAATTTTATAGAATGAAATAAAATGCTATCCATCATCTTCTTAAGGTTTTTTTTTGGGGCATATAGGGATAGGGATAGGGTATCATACTGTTCGCTCCAAGCGGACTGTAGCCTTTCCTTATGTTTTTTTTTGAAAATGCTATAAAAAAAAACTACTCAATATTTTCTCAAATTTCTTTTTTTATTTGAAAGTACAATCCTTCCGCTGGCCATGCAGTAGACGACACGATCGGTCCAATTTTTAAGCACATTATCGACTGTGTGCAACTGTATTTCACCAATGGCTTCACGAATATTGTCCTATAAAGCGTCAATTGTCTCTGGCATGTCGGCGTAACACTGATCTTTTACGGCACCCAACAAATAATAGTCCAATGGTGTCAAATCGCAGCTCCTCGGTGGCCAAACGACATCAGCTCTGCGGCTGATAATGAGATCTTCAAAAACAAGGCGCAAAACATCGAGTGTAGCTTCGGCTGTGTGGCACGTAGCGCCGTCCTGTTGTAACCAAATGTTGCCAATAACCTCCTCTTCAATTTTTGTGAACAAAAATTCGTTCAACATGGCCCGATAACGATCGCCATTGACTGTAACGGCCACTCCTTGCTCATTTTCGAATAAAAACGGCCCAATTATGCCTCTGGACCAAAATCCGCACCAAACAGTGACTCGTTTTGGGTATATCGGCTTTTCAATGTATGCGTGCGGGTTTTCTGTGCCCCAAATGCGACAATTTTGCTTGTTTACATACCCGCCAAGATCAAAATGATCTTCATCTGAAAAGATGATTTTTTTTGGCAAAATCGGCATCTTCTCTATGTCGCTATTTCGCAATATTTCCCAGCGTTGTTCAAGCGTATACACAACCATATTCGTTCAGCGGAAGGATAAAACTAATTATCTGTCAAATCAGACATGAGCTAAGTGTTACCATTCGCGAAATAAGCACTAGTTGAAAAAAGAAAAACTTTAGATGGCGGACCCTATAAATTCTGAAAGAAAAATGTACCGCGCAAAAAACGTGATCCAAGAGTTCTAACACGAACTGATCCAACAATTATTTATTTTGAGGTGGAACAAAATTTCAGTAACCCTCACAAGTTTATGGAATTGGTTGTTCTTCATACTGTTAGTAATAACAGTTTTAAAAAATGAATTAGATTAATTTTGAGGTAATTTAAAATGGTAATATCCTAATAAAAAATAATGTTAAACAAAATTGTGTTTGCACCCAAAAATTCATTTGTTCTACGCCGTCACCGATTATTTCTTATTAACTTAGTAGTCACATTTTCCTGACTATTGAATTGTAAAACCAAAAGTCACATTGACGCAAATTTTAAGTTTGACTTGCGAAGGGCAATATAGGCCTAAACTTGAACTCCCATTGTGGTTCAACCTTTGACATCCAGAGTCAAACCACTCTACCCTTATTTGGAAAATAACCACACTTCCTTAGTCTACGTATCGTCCATGATTGTTGAGATCGATCATAAGCCTATTATACGTACTTTGTGGTATTAAATGTTGTCAACCGAAAATATATTGCATTAAAAGAAATATTAACTTAGCGCCTGTATCCTTGAAAAATGGGCTGAAAAAAGTGCAGACGACTGCTAGTGGCACATCATTATGGCGTAGATAGATAAGGTGAGCTATCCCTTCTGAGCTTACTTCGCCCAAATATAAAGTAAATTGTTGTCTTGACTCCAAAAAGAGTACTTCATAAAGTTTGGCAGATACGTTAAATATTTTACTCATTTTGAAGTCAAGACAACGTAAGCGGTCCAAAGAAAATTCAAGAAAAGTTTTGTATATCCTTAAAAAATGTCCTTTTTTTTGTTGCCTAAAACTTGTATAGGTTTATCAAATTTCATAAATGCATCCAACCTTCATAATAATATACTACCGCCTTGAGTGCCTGTCTCTATAAGTCATCATACAAAAACAGAGAAAAAAAAAACAATTCAAACAAAAAGAATAAGAAATCTTTTTTAAATTGCAAAACTTTCCTCCATTTAAATGAGTTTAATGGCACCACGCTGCCCGGGGCGAGTAGAACTTTTACTATTTCCACAAAAGCTTTTGCGAAAACGTAAAAGTTCCTTTTAAAGTGTTCAAAATTCTGCAAAAAGAATTTTGCAAAATGCTTAACAAAAAAAAAACAAAAAAAAACCCAGCGCATGTGCATGAGTCGTCCTCGTAAAATGCATCCTTAAATTCTCGCCATCCGAAAGATTCACCGGAACTCTGAGTGGTATTTTTTTTTTTTGACTCACACAATAGTGTCTGTGCGGGGCTTCAACATCATACGTATAGAAAATTTTCCATCTCTGTATCCTGTGTGTGGTGGAGGTCCTGTCCTGTCCTGATATGCCGGCAAAATGTGTTTTGCCCAGATAGGCAACAGACGACTCTCGCCATTCCACACCCACGGCAAAGGCAAAAGCAAAAGCAAAGAAGAAAGAAATACCCAGCAATTTATTTTGTATCTTTCGCATTTGTATCTGTCGTTGTTGTCGTCGTCATCATCGTTATATAGGAACGTGATGAAGATAACGTGTGCGACGAGATTGCATTGCACGGCTCCTAGCTCTAGGGTTGGCAAATAGTGTTGTACTATAGAGATAAATTCAAAAATCCCCTTTCCTGCACTCGTTCGGATCCCAAGTGGCTGGTGGCCTGCGCTACTGCTGCACCAGAGCCAGCACTAGCGCACCATGCAACTTGGGGAACAAAATGAAACTCAACCAGGTCTGGGTCGTGTCGTCAACGAAACTCCTCGAAATCGTACGAGTAATCCGAGTCCCATGGAATAGCGAGAGAATGTTCCGTATTTCAATTCGTTGCATATTAGGGGGTAGAATTGCTGCAGTAGTACTATCTACATACTAATAGGGGTGGGTGGTGTGGTGTTGTTTCGAAAAGTCAATGCACTTGGAAAAATTAAAAGTGTATGCATGTGTATATGTGTGTGTGTGCGCCTCTGTATTATATATATATATACATCTTGTCCTGTTTTATTTTTTTTTATCGAGCAGTCTCTGAACAAGGGTGGGGTTTTTCCTTAGCAGTTGACGACAAAGGGGAAGTTGTGAGAGTGCGCGCGCGGCGGGAAAGGGGTACGGCACACAAAGACGACACGATGACTATCGTTTGCTTACTTACATATAATTACATTTGTGAAATTTAAACTGAACATCTGAACCCCCAGCCCCATCAGAAATTTACACAACCCCAGTTCAGCAGCGTCATCCACCCTCATGTAACGAAATGACACAATGGCAAAACCCATTTCGTTCGTATAGAGTTGACGACAGCGGCAACGACGACGACGACTTTATGCAAGCTCTTTGAACGAGACAAGGGTAGAGAAGTTAGTTTTATCAGGCATTGGGCCCTTAATTTATTAAAAGTGCACAACATGAATACATTAGAATCGAGCTGGCTATCAAAATATGAACCATAACAAATAGAGGATAGAGGACAGAAGGAATGCTGGTGGTGGTTGTGCGGTTTTGCTGCCCGCACCCATATTTGGGTCTCTTTTGAGTCATCATAATAGGTTGAGCGTTTACCAATTTACAATTGGAAAATATGCGGGAATGATGAGGGTCTGTAAGAGAGGACACACCTAGGACATTGCGCCAGATGACGGTACTCACTTACTCTACTCGAATGGTGAGGATTAAAATACTTTTAACCCGATATGATTGCAATTTGACATGCGCGCCCATTTGTACCAGTATTCCCTTGTATGTTGTTCTTCTCCTGTGGGAGATAATTGATTGCTTGGAAAAAGAGCCATATTTGTGTAGTCCAAGCGGAGAGTGGAGATTAAAAAAATCGACGATCTGTTCTGTCAATGACTGTTAATTGGATTAAACTTCTACTTTGGCCAAAAGAGGTTTTTTTTTTGTTTCGTTGTTGTCAAATACCTTCACGAGTTAGGTAGTAGTAAAGTTTTTTTTTTTGTTTTCCCTTACTATTTGTAGGTAGTCTCTTTGTTAGGCGTACCTACTCTAGAATATTTTAGTGCTTCAGAGTGCAGTTAGGAGATGTAAATTTATCCTTAGCTTCTCTTGGTATGTATACATACGATTGTGAATGGGCTTTTGACTTTTAATCTGTGTTTCGTAAAATAGCGGGAGTTGGTTGCGGAATGGGGGCGGAATGCTTAGAAAGCACAAAGGACTTGAAAGTATGTTTTTTTTTTTGTATATGGTTGGCTTTAAATGGGAGGGCAAAGTGATTTAAATTTTATTAAAGCGAGAGCATGTATGTTTTTGCTTGGAAGTCAAAACTGTGAGTCGGAGTTCTGAATTCAGGAGTGCGGACACAACATCTCTGGGAAACATACAAATTGTGACAAATGATCAAAATGGGACATAAGGGACATTTACGTCAATCCAACAATCAAACAGTGTATTGCTAAAACTTTGAACATTTTCAGTATAAATTTATAGGGTTCGCTAACTAAGGTGAAACATTTTTAACTAACTTCGTCCAAGAATGAAGCCAAAAAATACCATATCTCAATTCCTGGGTGTACTTTGTTTGGAAACGGAAACTTAATGAAGACAGATTTTAAAATCGATTTTAAAGTCGAGAAATCCTAAATATCCCATTTGTTTTAGTATTTGAAAGTGCGAAGCTATATTTTCACCGCAAATTTAAGAGTTGAGACAGTGAACAGTATTGTTCTTGTTCTTAAAATTTCAGGTTATTGCATCTAACCATTTTAAACGATTTCATTCCTTAAAACAGCTATTTTGGACGTAAAGCTTTTTATTCACACCAATGGACTAGTTTTCGACAGAGGAGAATTCATTAAGGAAGGAAGTTATCTTATGGCCAAATAAAATATCTCTAATTTTAAATTCTGGGTTTCTGAAAATTCAATTAGAACTCATAATTTGACGCTAAGTTGATGAAACACATTTGGGCTAGTGCGAAGCTATATTATCAGCAGGCTTCTAGACAGAGTAGTAAAGTTTTTGTTTGTTCCAGTCGAGATCCAGTGCCAATCTATATTTTGGGCAAAAATGAAAAATTTTTCGAAACTTATTTTCCTGGAAAACCGAATCTTGGTTGGTTTTCAGCCAGGGGTAAGCGGAATATTGCAAATTGAATTTATTTTATTCATACAATTTCGAATCCTTGGACTTAATCGAGTTTTTAAGTCTTCAATTTACTTGTATGGACCAAAAATATAACCTCGTACACATTTCCTTTTGTCTAACGAAGTTAACTAAGTAATATACGGAAGAGTGTCAAGCTATGGACAACTTAGTCCTAAACCTATATATTTCACAATCAGAAATTGCTGAAGAGGATGTGGATGAAGATGTTGATTGTTGCAATTCACGCATTTTGAAATAACTCCAGACAGATGGTCATTGTCCTTCTTTTCTCTAAATCGTGTTCTAAGCAAAACTCCCCCGAGCTAAGCTATCAATTAGCTTTTTGTTTTATCTAAAGCATGATCTACTGGCAAACTCAATGCTCGTATCCTCCTTCCACTTGCTTGATAAAATAAGGAATACTAGCGATGCGATATTGTAGAAATATTTCCTGACTCGACCTATTTTATCTCCCCATATTTATCAACTCCCTAATGAACTCGCCAGCCTTCAAGTACCTACATATCAATTGACCTTTCCGCCTATTTTCGAACATAAAACCAGACTTTGGATTTATTTGTTAAGCCGAACCGGTTGCTTTGGAAGGCTTTGTTTTGCTTTGATTTTCTCAATTGGTTTCCTATAATCTCTTATTTCTTCTCTGATATAGTTTTTCTTTCGTGCTGTGCGTCGTATGTATCATTGCATTGGCGAGTTCAAGTCGTAAGTTCACTAAGTAAACCCTAAATTAATATTGATAAAGTTGATCCATCAGCGAGCGTTCTCCGTCGTCATCCTGCACACACGGAAAAGCTTGGCTGGGATCCCAAAACTAGACATGACTCGGTATAGCTCGTCTCTATAGATGCTGTCATACGCGGCTTTAAAATCGATAAAAAGGTGGTGGGTATCAATCTGGACTTCTTGGGTTTTCTCAAGAATCTGCCGTAGTGTGAATATTTGGTCAATTGCGGACTTACACTGATAGGGTTCAATCAAATCGTTGATAAATGGCTTCAGGCGCTTACACAATACGGCAGACAAGATCTTACATGCGATGTTTAGGAGACTGATATCTGTATATCTATATAGTTGACGCAGTTTAGACGTCTCCTTTCTTGTGAACAGACCAAACGATGCTGAGGTTCCATTCGTCGGGCATTCGTTCATCCGACCAAATCCTAGAAATAGGTTGGGGTATGCTCTCTACCAAGTCATCTCCAAAGTTTGGAGGGTAGGCCGTCCGGCCCGGCAGCCTTGTTCGACTTTAGTTTAGATATTGTTCTTTCTTGATCTTGATCTTGTCTTTCATCATCAATATTGTATGTTTCGCAGTCTGCAAAAATAGTTTTTCCATATCCTGCACTGGCTGTGTCTCGACTACAATGTTTCCTTCAATCTATACAGGTTTCTGTTCAAGTCGTTTTACCCTGACACGTTCTTTTATTTTTTTGGTAGAACTTTCGGATGACCAAATGACAGCTAATAGGTGATAGATGACAGAAGACGGCTGACATAGACTCTTTAGAGTGAAAAAGAAAAATCATTCAAAATTTACAATGAAATCATATCACATCGTTTTGGTTCTTCATCTTCTCACTAAGCCGAACTTTTACTGGTATACGTGTAATCAACTTTATATTCTTCATCTTATGTATCTGTCAAACAGTAAAAGCGATCGTTGTTGTCGACTGGGATCCGCTACTTAATAAAAAATTTCTATTTCGCCATATCAGTCCGGCGACTGACTACAATGTGAGTGCCAAATATTTGCGAATTTGTCATAAATATAATCGTGCGGCAGTTGCGCTATCTCCAACACTACCCTTTGGATTAATTTCAATTTAAATAGAAAAAAATTGCATTGATGGTCACAAAGTTAAAAATAAAAATGTGTTCACAACTTGTGTCAACTTGTTGTGTGGCAATTCAGGTGCGTTTTTTTTTTGTTGGTTAACTCAGAAGTTATCAGTTGTTTGAACAAACTTGCCCAAATTAAATCACAACAAACTCCACACACCGACTTACCCACCTTGATTTTCTTCAAAAACTTATCTGGTTTACCTTTCTTGACTGGTTCACAATTTATAAAAGTCAAACAAGGCAATCATTGTGTACCTTTAATCTGTCAAAAAGTCAGCTAACCACAAAAGTTCAACAACTGAATTCCAGATCAAATATAATTGCAGTTTGTTTTCCCGACACAAACCATGACATTCAACACAGCCATAATGAAAATACAACAAAGTAAATAATTGAAAAATTTACACCAGAATAACGCTTAGGCTTTTCAAAGTAATTGCGATACTATCTGTCATTATGTCGCGCATTTAACAATAATTTGTCAGCCACTGACACTGCCTTCTGTCACGATGATAAATAATTATCAAAGTAAGAAAGGTGAAAACTAATTTCACTTCCCGCGGGAAAGTCTCTGACATTTGAAATCATAAATAAAATTTCATCAAGTTGAGAACACGTAAAGTTGGATTTTGCATAACAATTTGATAAGTAAACAGTCAGGTCGGCTTGGGACGACAATGAATAAACACACAAGATTAGCGTGCAGTGAGAGATGTTTGTTTTAATTGTCCAGTCAGACATGAGTAGCTACGCTTGAAATTCCGTCAGCGCAGTGGGAAACAATGTTAAGTTAATTTCATAATCTTATCGCTGTTCTGTTTCAGCAGTCATTTTATGAATCATTCTCCAGAGTAAATTAAGAAATTAAATTAAGTTTCGTCACCCAATTAATGTTCACATCTGAATTAAACATAATTTCGTTTGCAATCAGCACAAGATAGAAATTTCTCCCATGAGGATGCATTCTACCAATATAATTATATTTTAACGTTTTTCATTTTTTGAATGGGCTGCTAACAGAGATAAACCGCGCGCATGGGGTTAATTTTGACCGATAAATTTATATTGTTTTTGTAATTGAATACAGTAGCTGCTGCTGGCGTTCGCGTTGGCGTTGGCGGCTATTGTGCGCATTTCTGAGTGCTGTGAAATGATTAATGACATTTTTATGAGATAAGATTCATTGCAAAGATCAGCACAAAATGCAGGCGCGTAGTTCTTGTTTTGGTGGTCACAACAAGACGCGATATCATGGATGGAGAGATATTTTTAAATTTTTTGTTTAGCAAAACAAAAGACAAAGTAATGGCGCTTAAGTTAATGAAGATATTTTGTTGGTGGAAAGTGGTTTATTAAGTTTTTAAGTGCCACTTAGTCAGGGACATTAACAACAAGGAAGCTCTTGAATCAGGATATAACTATGCATATTAATTTCTTCTCTTTTTAAAGTAAAAAATTCTATAAAATATCTTCATATATAAGAATGGCGTTTCGTCACCTCTCAAACAAATTTCTTACATCTTCCTGAGACTTCATATTCTTTACACGTTTAGATGATAAATCATCGATTAAAGTGCTTTTCGTCACATCCTCAAGGATGTTTATAGATTTAGAGTGAGGGTTTGCAAAGGGGAACTATTCCTAACTCAGAAATAAAGTTTGTACTTCTTTCTTTTAATCGGCGACGACATCATCCGGTTTATAAAGATCCTTAACCTCACTGTTTCGCTCCTAAAAGCTAATGATGATGAATTCGTCATCGAATGCTGGTACAGGCCGTACAAAGTCATTTGACAAATATTTCCATTTAAAAACGAGGTTTGTGTCAACGGAAATTGGACGGGCTATGTAATTCCACTGAATTTTCTTTTAATACAAATGTATACCTATGAATTTCATAATAATAATGCATCAGAAATGTTATATCAGATCCCAGAGTAATGGGATACAAATTGGGGTACCCCACGGCTGGCAGTTAGTCCCTATTATATTATATTAATTTTTAACTTATGAGAACATGAGGTTGATCCAAACACATTTATGTAAAAGGAAAAATTTAGTTTCTTTTACAATAGACGGCTTTTAGGGATTATGATATTATTATTTTATGCAGTAGGGGTAGACCGCCTCTTTGGGTAGTTTTTCTCCACCACAAAACCCTAGGGGGTTCTATCGAGCTTGATCATTGATATTATATGAGGAGCGGAGCAAGGTTTATATTAAAATGTCGGTCGAAATAATGAACTTAGTAAGTAAGCAAGTTTGAGAAAAAAGTTCGTGAGACTGGTGTGCTGACTGATAAACGAACATATTCTCATATTCGTCCTGTGCGCTCAACAGTGTACGTCTAAATCCGAAAACCTTAACGTGTCAAAGATCTCAGCAACCAAACCTTTTTTTTATATACAGAAATTTAGGATTTTGACTCGAGCAAGCTATGGTTTCAGCTAAATTTTGCTACGTGCCACACGACACCAACCGTGAACAATCGATTTATTCCACACTTAGTTCATCGGCAGTTATTTTTTGTTAGATGCCATTCAAATGATGCAATGCTATGCTAGATTATTAGCATAGCATATATACGATTAGACACTCAAAAATCATCGAAAATTGATATAAAAATTTAATTGACATGATGACCTACTATTAAGCCAGCCGTAGAGTCATTAAGCACATAATCAGCTTGACCGCGACTACCGCTAAGGAAGAAAAATGGTAAAACGTGCGTCGTCGATTCGGCGAAGCATGTACTTCCAGGGTTAAAAGTAAAATTTCAACAAATTAAATTACTCCACTTTCTTAGAGTGTGGATTATTATATACTCGGCAAATAACCGTCTTGTACTAGTTATTCCACTAATGACCATTCAAACTAATCATTTTATCCTTAATCTTTATCTTCTGGGCTCTTCGTAACTACTATAAATTTGAAGGAACTAAAGACTGCTCTTTCTAAAATACAACTTAGCAATTTTAGCTCGTTTTTGCCGTGTTTGAATTTGAGCGGAAGTAACTACAAGTTACTTAATAGCACTTTTTGTCTTGTATGTATGTGCATACTAAATATGCACTTATTTATAGGAAGCAATGTGTCCCCTCTTTTTTTGTAATTTGTTTTTAATGAACTACCATCGAATGACCATATGGTCCCTCAAGCAGTTGTATCAGATAAAACAAACCATTTGCCATTATTCGTCCTTCAATATGTATCTAATAGTCAGTAGGACAATGAGTTTTATTGCCTTCCCTACTTCGGGAATGCGTCTAATGTATACTTTATTCTATTTTCGTACCTGGAACTATTTTGAGTTTTTTTTTGTGAAATTTTGTATACGTTGACGTTTGTTGCACATCACTTGTTTATACTTAAACAAAATGAAGTCATTGCTATACATATGTGGTTTGTATAATTGTTTGTGTACAAATTTTCCCTTTTTTTTTTGTTTAGAAACATCTATTGTAAATCAAACTTATGTATGCAATGAAACTGATTTATTTGAATTGGGAAACAAAAAACAAAAACGCACCCTTTCCCTCTGGCGCTATGGCATTATTCATATAACAAAAATTGTTTAGAAATTCTTTTCTTAGATAAACATTAAAAAGTATACATACCTACATGTTTAGGTATTTTTTTTGGAATGCTATTGCAACCGGAAATGCTGTTTTTTTTAATAAACAAAACATAATTTTTTTTGTTGTATAACAAAAACTAACATTTTATTTTTTCTTATTTCTCTTTGCAGGTATGTTAATGTTGCTACATCAATTGTTTCTGAGTTACGCACTTGAGTGAGTATTTTATTTTTGAAATGAAACAATGTTCGACAGTTTGAAGTGATATTGGAGCTGCCTGTTTTTTCTTTTCTATGAAATTTATCCTGGACTTTACAATTGACTACTAGAAGACTACTAACCCGAAAAAACTACACACAAATGCAACAAAACAAATCCATTTGAGACCTGTCGATATATTCTTCATCGGCAATGAAGGAATTTTCTTCTTAGTTACATATTTTGTGGCTGTTTTAATGGTCTATTTCCAACAATCTGGTCTTAGATCTTTGCGCAACGGAAACTAAAGTCTCCCCAAAGGGTATTTAACGATGGATTTCCGACGAATTCTCATTTTTAAGTATCGTGCTGCATTTGATCGGGAAGTTATATTAAACATTTAAGCGGATGCTAATTTTTATTCGAATTACGTATTTCAATAAAAAGTCTTTCACAGCTCCGAACTAATCGGCTATCAACTTATCAATTCTGAAAAGTGTAATTTGTAAGATTTCACTCAGTTGTCCAGCTTTAAATTTAACATGTTTCCGCTAAGTGATAAGGATAATAGGAGAGCGGATACTTTGCACGATATCTTAACAGATACGAAAAAGTATTTTACTTGGGTGGCAAGAGGTTCGATAAGCCAATTTCTCTGTGTCAAAATCCTGCTTAACATATCAATGTTTTTTGGCATTCATTTTAAATCACAGTATGTTGCTGCACCAGAAATTGTGAAGAAAGGGCTTATCATACTGTTGAGCTCACTTATTTTCGGCTTTTCAGATAAATCTATTACTTATTGCTTTACAAAAAAAAAAACTCACACAAATGCTTATCAAACTTCTGGTTGATTATACCTTAACTAATTTATCAAAATGAAGGACTTGTTGGATTGCACAAAAGTCCGTACTGCAAGCATTTAATTTTAGAATCTCTTAGTTATTACTTATCAAAAGTCATCTAAATGTGTCAATAATGTCGCGAAACTTAAAATGTTCAGTAATGTACAACAAAAAACTTGGGATGCAATAATTTGGTGCAGTAGGAGATAAGCCGCTAAGTGAAAAGTAAGACAAAATGTTCGTCTTGAATTCGAGTGTAAGAAATATTGGCAATGAGACACAAAACACGACAAGACTCGAACTTACTTAGAATAACATCAGGGTGAGGTGGGCTCAATCAATAAGTGCTCAATTTTTCGCAGATCTTGACTAATTGCCTCCAGTTGAGCACTTCCAAGTTGGTTGAAACCTTCCTCTTCTACATTATCCCTCTAAATTAGAGATAAAAGGCTTAAACCAGTTATGAAATAGGTCTGGTAGCAAAGATCACCTCTTGGTGAGATGACGACCCAGTTAAAGATTTACCGCTGCTGGGTGCCGTGACACCGAGACATTTCAGGGAATTGCAATGCTGTTAATGCTCGCCAAATTGTAAACCACTTTACTTCGCTCACCCTAAAAGGATGGTTTAAGATTGTCAATCGCTACGTGAAAATTATTGCGAAGGTAAGCCGCCACGTAAAGAACAAACCTTTGGTAGACTAGTGGAATGAAAAGTCTAGTTAAACACCCACATGACTTGATCTCTCTTGCAGGCGGCACATTAGCTCCAAAATAAGTGTCGATAACTGTCACATAGCCGAGCATGCAAAAAAGCTTGACGCATTTTCAAACGATTTTTGCAAAAGTAGCATGAACGGAGAGAACAATTTGTACATGTGCTGCTGTCTGCATAAAAATAAAGGCCTTTGAAGATCTGAATCATTTTACTTCTAAGCTGAAGAGGTTTTAAATTGGTTCAACGAATGGACCTATGGTTTCGCAAAGTATATACAGTGTACTCTCTCCTTACAGATACTTCCTATAAGCGGACTCAAATTTGAGATTAACGGGCAAAAATTTGTGTTCTTTCGTCGAAATATTTTTCTTATAAGCGGACACGCTTATAACCGATGCGGATACAAAATTTCATAACCGCAGAAGATTTTCGCTCTCAATTAAGCGGACAAAATATATAACTGGAGGCACTTAAAAACCAAAAAAATTTGAACCAAAACCTTTTTAAACAATGCGCGAGACCTTTAGAGGCCTTTACATTTGAGTTAGGAAGCTTAAATTTTGATTGGGTCCCGAAATGGCTAAAAATACGAAGTAAAATTTGGATATAAGACTGTTGGACCCGGGCGGACTGCAGCTGAACTAAATTAAGAACTTTTTTTTAAATCTCATTCACCTCTATCCCAAGCGGGCAAATTTCTCGATACCATCAGTGTCCACTTATGAGAGAGTTCACTGTACCAAGTCTAAGCGTGTCGGTTTCTGTGCTGGCATTCGCAATCTACCCAATCTAACCATAGTGCTTTTTGCACAAAAGACTATCTAAAGACCTTAAGTAATCTCTACAGATCCCCTCCGACGACAATGACAATCATTTTCCTGCCACACCCATTCATTCTTTAATCTAATACACTTCCATTGGTAGGTACCGTCGCGTCGCGTCCATGAGAAACAGCACACATTGCACAATTGAAAATTGAATGGAAAATATAACTACATTCCACTATCTAAATAAGAACACATTTGCATATACAATTTGATTAGAAACATTTGCCTTCCAGATGATGTACACAAATGGTTGTGCATTCAGAGAGTTCTGTCACTCTTGTCAGAGATTTTAATTGAGCAGCTACAAAATGTGTGTGATGGTACTCTAGAAAAAAACACTGCGTGGCAATTAGACTCGCTGTCGGTTCGGTATCAAGTGGAAGCTATTTTTCACTTTTAATTTTTGCCTCCACTTTTGTGAGAATTTTCGCTCTCGCCTCGCGAATAAGAAAGTCAAGTTCACTGCCTGGCAAAATTGCATTCGAAAGTATAATTTTGTAAGGTTGAGTGAGTGTGTTACTTTGTCGGCGATTTTATTAACAAAAAAAAAAAAAAATATTCCCACGCTCCAATGATTCAACATTGGCTATTTAGGTTATATAACTTTTGAGAGCTAAAAGACCTCAATCAATTTATCCGGTAGACTTTTAATAATAATCCCGCTGTCGCACATTGACCTTTGGATCAAATTTTGTTTGCCTCCTTCCTCCTCCCTCGTTGGAAGTTGACGTCGTTCGCCGTCGTCGGTAAATGTCATTATGATTAACACAAAAACTATTTCTGTGTGTACAGAGATAAAGTGCCGCCGCCTGGTGTTACATGAATCGCTCGTCAATCTACACAACACCCGGCAGACATAGACATCGTCGTCGTTATCGTGTTATGATTCATTTTACAGAAAAAAAAAAAAAACAACAGAAAAACACAAACTGTCGCACGACACTTTCACACACCGTTTGAGCTTTTTTTTTCTTCTATTTTATTTTTTTTTTATTCGTCTTCGTTTTGTGTGCGAACGTTCGTTCGACGTCGTCGTCGGCGGCGGCCAGTGAACTTAGAGATTTTTCTTTAGCTTTTGGTTGTTTTCATGTATCTAACCTTCACCTTAGCATTGCTTTGTGCGGAACATTATTTGTTGTTTTTATTTTTTGTTGATACTTTTGCCGGTAGTTTTGTTGCAGCGACGACAGAATTAGCTTTCACTTTCTATTCAAATGCGAACGATGAATACGAGTATGAGTACATGCTAAGGCTGATGCTACACGTGTCATTTAAAAAAAAAAAACCGAATATCATAGCATGACAGCAAATTTTTATCCAATTACTGGAGAGAAACTGAAGTGTCCACTTGAAATTTTCGGTGCTTTTGAATCTCGAGAGCGGCAGACAAATAATGATATTTACCCGTCGTCGCTGCCGCCACTGAAATGTTTTATATAAAATTTATTTTGTTTTTTTAGGGGAGGGTGCGATAAATTTTCCCATTTTTACTGTTATGCATTTGCTTTTGACATCGTAAATTTTATTTTATTGAGCATATGTATGCGAGCGTCACAGTCTGGAGTAGATTATTCACGCTAACCAGAAGCATACATGTGTCATAGCGGCGGCGGCAGTGCACTTTGCATGGCATGTCATTAAGTAATTAAGAAGACAAAATATGCTTCTGTAGTGGGTTAATACATCGTTATGGGTTGGCCCTTAATAGCTTAGGCTGTCTTTAAAAAAAAAATTAAGAAAAATTGTTCCCCCATGGGTTTGGCAATAAAATGGTTTCTTTGGATTATGCTGCATTTGGTGTGGTTTGTTGTTCAAAAAAGTCGGCGGATGAAGAAGACTATCTATATTCCGAGGAAAATTCCATAAAATATTTGTCCTACATTGAATTCCATTGCATTTCAAAACCAGATTTGATGTGGTGTACCACAAGGTTGGTAACTATAACCACTGCTTTTGCAATAAGAGAATATTTTGGTTTATTCGGTAACCACTTTCAGTTAAATTTTTCAAGCTTTTTGCAAAAGGTAACTTTATGCTTTGCAATCGAACCTGATGCACAGTGTCCTATAGGTACGAAAATTAAGTAAACAAAAATAGGGCGCAAACGGCCCATATAGGACCTAAAGCCTAGCTTCTCCAATAACTGTGTGTGCGAAGATATATTTTTTTGACCCAAATAGAAGGACCTACAGTTTAATGCCGATTCCGAACGGCTATTTTATTTTTGAGAAGCTTCTCATGACAGTTCTCTTACTCTTGGATGTATGTTAGACGTTCGTAAGGTGGTGATGGTACGGGCCGGGAAACTTACAGAAGTTTCACTTGGATTAGAAGACGTGCATAACCAAGTCTTCTTTAAATAATCAGTACCTATATGATCTAGTTAAGGTCGTCATCTTATCCAGTTATATTTATTTTTGTATTGAATTTGGTTAGTTAGGTGGGCTTTCAGGTCGAATTAAAACAGGACATTCAGAGAGTTTAGGTAGTTGTCCTGTGTGTTTAAATATGAGGCTGTCCTTAGACAAGGACGAGCACAGTTTCTATGGTCATAAAGGCTTCGGACTAATCTGCCTTCAGTAATATGCGCGGCTTGCAGTAATATTCTGAGAAGTATTTTAAATCGATGTCTTGGATAAAAGATTCATGGGGCTAATGGATCTTATGGAACCCTTAAAAATCAATGGTCTGGATTTTTTAATGTGGTGAATTGTCATTCCCCTGGGGAAAGTTCTCTTTTTGATTCGTAAATGCAGGAGAGAGAAGTGTATGAAGTTCTAGTTAGGTTAGAGTTTGGCAGGACCGCATGGCACCAGTGATGCCATGATAGTCGTGACAGTCTGTGCAATTCTTAGGGTAGAGATTTGCCCTCCAAACTAAAACAAGACCATACTTTTTGCCAAATAAACTCAAATTCCCGCAGTTGCCTACTTACGAGACCTTTCTAAATACGAAGTCGTATGGTAGTCGTATGGTTTTCAATTAGTTTACTTCCTTTGGGAATTGCATTTCGTAGTTGTTCAGCGTGAGAGCTGAAACATTTCGAATAATTGTTACTTTCAGCTGACGTTCTTCTTTACCTTTCTCTATAATTTTCCTTCAAAGCCCCTGACTTTTGTGCTTCTAATGATGATGCTCTATAAGGAATGAAAAGCATTCGCAGGCAGTCTGCAAAAAATTGAAGCAAATTATGAATCCGCCCAATAATTAGCTGGAGTGGTCTTTTTGGTTTTGTCTCTTTATCTTCGACAATTCATACAACCAACTCCAGAAGCAATCGACTTCCTAAATTGCAAGCACTCCGAACTCCCTTTCACAATCGCCGAAAGGAAACTACATCTTCAATTTCTTTCACTGCCCCAGACTTCCTAATTAAAGTCAAAGTCTCGTCCCATTCGCTTATAAAAGAAGCTGCTGCCACAAGTACTTTTTCTCAACAATTTTTTTTCTCCAATTTCAAAATCAACAAAAACTAAATCCATTCTTGGCTATTTAACTGCATCTGTCAGATTCAGACTCGGAGATACTTAAGTGTAACATTTTCCCGTCAGTCAACTGTCATTTTTGATTGAATCCATTTAGAAAAAAAAAAATAACAAACCTCCTTTCTCTTTGAGAAAATTCTACACCCAACCGGAAGTATTGATAAAACACTCACTCCTCTGTCGCCGCCGCGCCGCCATCATACTGCAATTGATGATGAATGGACTTTGTTTCGCAGTCAAGTGGTTCCAGTATCTACATACAGACTACGTCTATAAAAATTTGACACTCGCTTCACGTTTTCTATTTCTTTCTTCAGCTATATTTAGCCGAATGTATTTTTATTTAGAAATGAAAATTTGCCATTAAGTGATTTCACTTGCATAATCATGTGCATAATGCATATTCAAATTCACATGCAAACGCATAGCAATGCCAATGCGCAACTACTAAAGTTAAATGCATGAAGAAAACTGATTGCACACTGTGGAATTCGTGGAATGCGGCTTTATTTAAATGTTGAAATTAAAACTGACAACGCCTTGCTTTGGAGGAGCTTTAATGGGCTTGTGTTTTATATGCAAAATGAGGAGGAGGTGGGGTCGATAATACGGTGACTGGCACTTGGAATCATTATAAAGCCGGCCATTGTAATGAAATATTAGTTTGTTGTTGTTCTTTGCTGCGCGTCTTTATTTCTATATCAATTGAGTTGAAACTGGCTTTTTTCAATGAATGTAGGGATTAAGTCCAACCAACGTGTCGATTGTTGTCGCTGTGGTGGTTTCCGATTTTTGCTGAAGTTGTAAATACTTTGTAAATTGAGAATGGCAGATTAAATGATTGCGATTAGGTTTATGGCAACATATTTCTTTGTTAATCTTGTGTTCGACTGCGGTAGGGGAAGATGACTTTGTTTTATTTAGAAAATAAATCAATTGGATCGCAGTAGATCTATAAAGGAAAACCCAATGCGCTTCGGTATTGAAATTTAGTAGCGCGGCAGAGATGTAATTTTTATGAATGGGAAGAGGTTAAGTTTGGACAGGATCACTTTTCAATCTGAATTGCAGGGCTTTTTTATGTAAGACATTACAATCCCACTGCGTTTTCAGGTGAAATACTGAATATCTTAAATAAGGCTTAACCATTCATTTTAAATCAACTATTGAACATTTTCTTTACTTGGGCGATGATTTCTATAGCGATTCATGAATTATTATCCTCTGTTGGTTGCTTTTTAAGCAGCTTTGACCAATACTGTTCTTGAGTGCCTGCATCTGGATTGTGCGCATAGCATCGATCTTTATAGGCAGCCCACAAAAAAATTGAATAGTTTAAATGGCAGCATCTTGGGGTCCTGGCGAAAGTGCGTCAATTTCGACTTTCCTTATAGCCAACAGAGGAGCTATTACAAATTCTGGATCATCACCCAATTGAAACTTATTAGCTAATAAACTACAATGACCTCCTGTCTGTCACTTCTAATCTAATCCATTCCTTTGCTGATGACAGTACCCTCAGCATATTACATATTCGTTTCCTGGGCAACGCCGCTCATCTTCGGGCGTTGAACTGGAACGGCAACGTATGTTAAGCTCATTGAATTCCGATCTTGACAGCATACTTAAATGGGGTAAAACCAACAGAGTGGAATTTAATGCTTCCAAAACGCAATGCTATCTGCTGTCATTGTCATTGAAGCATGGATGGCACTTGCATCACCGAAACCGAAAGACTTTCCATCCTCGGTATGTGCGTTAACGACAAACTTCGTTGGAATGACCACATATTCGATGTCGCCAAGAACGCTGCGAAATGTCTAGGCTTCCTTAAGCGATGCAAGAAATATTTCACCCCTTCTGATCTGGCTAGAATCTACAAGGCGTTTATTCGCCCAAAACTTGAGTACAACGCTCATATCTGGTCTGGTGCACCAATAACATATTTGGAGCTACTTGACAGGATCCAAAAACGTGCGGTAAAACTTATTGGCGATCGAGACATCGCGAAATCACTTGACTCTCTTAGTCATCGTCGTAATGTCTCCTGCCTGTCATTGTTTTATCGGTATTTCCATCACAAGTGCTCAAATGAAATAGCCAGTTGCATTCCACCCCTACAGCAATTCAACCGCAATACTCGCCTTGCGAGGAATGCACATCAGTTTACCCTTAAGCCTGTTTTCGGACGTACAGTGAAATATAAAGATTCCTTTCTCAACCGTACAATACGAATGTGGAATGCTCTACCACGCTCTGTTTTTCCTTTGCATTATAATTTACAAACATTTAAAACCAACGTGCATCGGTTTCTCCCTTTCTCTAATCCTTTTTTTCCCTATTGCCCGCACTGTGTCACTTCATTATAAGGGTATCCAAAGTCCCTTTAGTGCGCGTACATTATAAAAAAAATAAAAAATTCTCTTTATGTTAGCGCGATTGATGTTAAGTTTCTGATATCTCTTACGCGTTGGGGTTCACGAGTTTAGTTTAGTCGCACACTTTCTTCTGGTGCGCACAAAACGAACGCTGGAATATGTTCGGTTATCCATTAGTCAACCAGTCACACGAATTTCTTTCACAAACAAGGTCCCAATTTGGCAGCACAGCTGCCTTATTATATTGATTATTAATGATGCACGAGAAAGGCGTTCTATATTTCATTTTGTAGTTTTCTTCATTCGCAATTAGAGCAGAGATCAATTTCCCACTGCTGTCAACAAGCCTTCCCTTGAAACAGTACATAACAGCCTTGACATGCATTAAAATGTGCAAAGCAACAAGTATAGCAGGAAAAAGATTTGTATGTCCATTGCCAGTAAAGTACAACAAGGCAGAGCTTTTGGACCATTTCTTTTCGATATTTTATTAACTTCTAACGAAGCACTACGTTCATGATTGACTATAAATTAACTGGAAATATGCGTGAAATAAAAATATGAAACCACAATTTCAACTTGTTTTAAAACTAAGAGTTTTGCTAAAAAGTGTTGGTTGGTTGCTTGTCTTAAGCGGACATGTTAGGAGTCCTTAACTGAGACCTGTGAATAAAAGAAAAAAAGAAGTAGTTAAAAGGCTTAGAAGCAACTAGTGGAATTAAGGAATTTAGTGAAATTTCTGACGAGTTTAGCCTTTGTATTTATACCCTATCCTAAGGGTATATTAATTTTGACACATAGTTTGTAACACCCCTTAATATTCGTCGTAGACCCCTAAAAGTATATATATTTATGATCAGGACCAAAATCTAAGACCATATAGCAATGTCCGTCCGTCCGTCCGTCAGTCCGTATCAACTTTTGAGGCCGTTAAAATTATGCTAGGAAGCTGAAATTTGGAACATATACTCCCTAGGTATCATACTGTTCGCCCCAAGCGAACTGTAGCCTTTCCTTATGTTTTTATTTATATTTTTTTGTACTAGCCATGTTCAAGCACGTTTTACCCTTCCGTTGCCATAATCGCTTTCCTATTACCCATAGGATTGGAACATAGCTTCGTAACTTATTATTTGATCTGAGTATGGCTCTATGGTTATGGCTGATATTTAAAGCTCAATTACCAGGTTAAAGAGTTACACTAAGAGTCTTCCAGTGATCTTAACGGTTTGATGCTAAAATGTTTGGCTTTTTTACAGAACCCTTCTTCAAACTGACGATTGTCATCGCCAGTTGATCTGCTAAAAACGTTTTAATCCCGAATATAGATGATACATAACACCTTTCAATATTATATATTTGTAGACCCTTAAAGTCCTTGGAGTTTATTATGATCGCCAAATTTGACTTGCAATTCCATTCTAGTCTTTAGTCTTTACTATGACAGTATACAGGGTTTATTTAGGCTTATGATCTTCGATTAACATTTTATATATCTGTCATTTTTGACAGTTCTTTGCATCAGTATCAGGCGAATTTATTTTAAAAATCGGGATGGTTTTAACAGCCCTCATAATCGACCAACTAAGCTCGCTTTGTCATTTGGTTTCCGGTAATGGACTCATGAGACTCAATGAGAATCACTTCACACTGACGTTACAGTCAAAGGCCAATGCAGTTGAAAACTTTTGTTGGGGCTACCTATAGACTTTGGTGTTTCAAGTTAGACCACAGACAATGTGTATCACGTTTTTGCTAAGGTCTAGCCCCAAATACTCGAAAATAGGTGGACAAAAGTTGGGCCGATACAACGATCTTTGTCAGAAGCTAGAGAAATGTTCACCTTTTTTGCCATTTTATGCAAATTTAAATAATCCTTCTGTGCTAAATACTCAAACATATTCGGATATTCATGCACCCTTATTGCATTGAATTTAGCTTCTACAACTATTTTTTATTCATTTAAATTAATTCATCCAAATTAAAACAAACAATTTCCTCTTTTTAACTTTTACAAGCAATAACATAAACAATAAAAATAATTAATTCGTAAAAAAGCTAAAAAAAATATCTCTATATTTTTTCCATTAAAAAAGTAAATAATTCAAAAATACAACATTTCAAAACAATATAAAATCAACAAAAACTATGTGCATCTGCATTCCAATGGTGTAAAATTAATATTCCAAATGCATTTAACAAAACAGTTCGTGCTTTGCTTACTTAATGAAAATGTTTTTTTGTTTTTATTTTTATTCTATCCCAACTATGTAGTATGTTGGGAGGGAAAATATTTTTATTTTTCAATTCACAATTTAGTAGGTGCTTACTTGTTATATGATTTTTTTGTTATTATTTATTTAGCTTATGATTTTCATTGAAATTTTTTTTTAAATATGCCAAGAGTGAACGAGGTGAAAAGAAGCAATTCACGCAAATGGTTTAGGTAGGTACCTACCTAGGTACGAAGTCGGAAGTCATTATGGGCTATGATGGCCTATGAATATGCGCATAACACAATATATCTTGCATGGGCATCAACGTGTGTGTGTGTGTGTTTGGAAAATATTTTAAACAAAGAGAAAACTCCGAGCTTCAACTTTGGCTAATTGCATTTCATGTGATGGTGTGTTTTGTTGCAGTTTGTTTCGCCTCATTTGGTGTAGTAAACACCTTCATGGAATCCATTAACTTTGGATCGAATTATTAGAAATTATGATTAGTTAATGGTGTGGAAAAACGGAACAATGGAGTGGGTTATGCGTTTTATTTTTTTCTACTATTTTATTGTTGAAGAAGTCAGTCAAGAAGCAGCCTCTACTTTTCATTTGTGAAAATAAATTGTATGGTGACCTAAATGAATTGGAGAATTCATAAGTCATGTATCCAAAGAGGCAAGCAGGGGTGAAGTGAAGTAAAAGAAAGAAGCGTGTTGACGGTCCATGTACGTTTATATAGTTAGTTTTCTTGTGCTGTTGAGGAGTTGTTCGAGTGAAGAGATATAGTGAAAGGTAGGTGTGTCTTTTTAAAATTAAAGTGAATCTTGGAAAATAAGTGACCCTTTAATGGGTGTTTATAATGGATCAACGACCTTAACTCATGTCGAGAGATGTTCATCTTTATTTAAACTTTCCATTACATACTACTATCTGTGCCGCCGCTGTTATTACCACTATCAACGAGATGTTTTTTTTTCTATTGAATTTAAGAAATTTCATAATTAAGCTTAAACTACGAATTGGCACGCCATTTAAAATATCGCTTCTAGTTTTTGGGTAAAAACTTTAAGGAGAAAATTTATTCTGGAATAAAACTCGACAATCAAAAGAAGTTTAGCTTAGGAGGAGTCTACATGCGACTAATATAATCATTCCGACCTATTAATGAATCTGTTGAAGTCTGAAAGGCGTGTCTCTTCCAAGTCGAGTAAGCTGTCAAAGAACTTGGAAGTCTAAAGTATTGGGCAGTGGCATAGCAGATATTAATTGTTGAAAAAGCCCTAAGTAAAAATTCCTAGCTTTTTAGCCATGTTTCCAATAATGCAGTGTCAAGTCGTCGAAGCTCTGAGCAGTTTTGAAGGCCTGTTGTTTCGTTTCCCTCCATTCTAGCAGAGTTGCACTGAGTGATGGCGGATTTCTGTGAGTCTCAGAACCGATTTCTTGAAACCCTGCGGGTTTATCTGATTGGAGATGATAATCCATGACATAGCTGCTAGTTCCATCTTTATGAGTTTATGAGCGGTCCTCTAGACATGAGCTGTAATCCACTGCAAAAAATCCGACATTCGGTAGGCCTAGTTAATATTGCTGCTTCTGTTCCCCTCTCTGCGAGGAAGCGAGAAGCGTTTACATGTTTTCTTATAGACTTCGCTTTTTCGAAATAAGAAGAAATGTAAACAAGTTTCCAACCTACTTTAAAGTGTGATTTTATTGAACATGTTATATCGAGGCAAGCAATCCATTGTACCCTGGTCAAATTTAAAAGATTCGATTTATTATTAACCGCCTAACCCAACAAACGACTCGAACATAAGTAAGAATGGGTTTAAAATTGCGGCATTCAAATAGTTGTAGCGCCATTTCTCCATCCGAAAGCTTTTCTACAGACTTATATTTCGTTTAGACCTTTCTCCATTCTCTCGTTCGTATTTTTCGATCGATATGTTCCATAAAATAGAAGAAAGGACTCTTCCTTGTGGGCTTCCACGATTTACCCATTTTCTTAATCAAATATTTGCATTCTGAAGATTGTCAAAAAATTTTCATAAATAGCTGCTCAAGTAAGGACACAATTAATTTCTATGTTTAAGTTGTTGAAAGGGACTTATATATCTAGGAAAGCAGCCAACGTAATTTTTTTATGGGTAAGGGGTTTCTCAATTGGTTTTATAACTTATAGGAAGAATTTGAGTTTTGAAGTTCAAAAGACTTCATCCATTTGTCAGCATTCATTCAGTCACTTAAATTCTCCAAATTTTATAAAGTCACTGAATGCATTCAACTCGGTGTATGTGTATACATTTTAGTATGTATTTACTTCAAATGACTTCAACTAAAGGAGGACTTCATCAACTTAAAAAAAAAACTTCATGTGACTTTAAACTTTTAAGTATTGAAAACATTCAGTGATTTCCAATGAATTCAATGAATTGTACTGACTTCAATCTGACTGCATCAAATGGGCAATACAAAGAATTACATTCAACTGTCTAATTGACATGAAAGTTGGGCGGCTTTAGAGTGCATTACAATCGAGATGGAAAGGCCTAGGGTTTTAGCTTGAGTCTTAATACTTTTGCTGATATATTGCAAAACGTGTGAATGCTTTCATTTAATTTTTGTCCGAAAGCAAATACTGATGTTATACATTTAGTTAAAAGTCGCCCATTTTTAGGGAGTACATTGTGTATTGGCACTGAGCAGCAGTTTTTATCAAAATTCGGTTCCTTTCTATCGACTAAGACGTGTTACTCTAGGGAAATGTATTATTAACAAGCCTTGTAAAGCCTGCGTAATCTTTAGCAAGTTTAAAAAAATGTATATTTGTCGTTAAACATTAATTCTCATAGCCTCACTCCATATCGCTATACCTATTTGAGGTACATATATATATAGGTTTCCCGAAAGGGGTATTTCTTTCAAATAACCCCACGTTAGGTATTGAAATCTAAAAATATATACAGACAACATAGCTCTCTCAACCAACACCCTCCACACTCGTAAATAACACAACACAAATTCAAGGCCTAATTAATCACATTCATTGGACAGCCTTACAAGCTCTTTCTCCCAACGGACTTAATAGGTTTTACTTCTGATAGTCTGTGGATAATTTGCTAATCCGAATGAATTCCTTTCATATCCGCTAATCGTCCCCGGGTGCGCGTATACAAGTAAAATAGTGCCGTCGTCATCGTCGTCGTTGTTGTAGTTGTAGTTGTGTCTACTGGTCTGGTGACCCAAAAAAATTTTAATTAAAGAAATGCAAAAACACTAATTGCGTGTAACTCTATTGAATGTAACTGCATCCGACTATGGTGCATGGTGTGCACTCTCTTTCGGGAACAATATATACAATAAAATCCATTCAAATGCAAAATTTCCAGTATTTATTTCCCTCCTTCCTCCCCCCCGCTATGTGATTTGCACAACCGGACGATGCGGTACATTGAATTCAAATTGCATTCTATATTTTGTTTTGTTTTTATTTCTATAAATGAACAATGAACAAAACCTGGTACAACAGATGTATAGATTTTGTGCACTCTCTGCGAGTATATAACAAACATATGCGAACGGAACAGTATTTTTCAGCGGTAGAGGGAGATGTTTTCTTTTGGGCAAGAACTTAGAATACAAACAACGTTAGTATGAATGTTATACCTTGTGTACTTAAAAACAACGTTGTTTTAGGTTACATGCGAAGTTAGGAAACAAATTAAGACACCTCTGTCGTTAAATTTGCCGCCCGAGGTGAACAGATTCACGAAATCCGATCATTTCAAACGTGGGGACATTATTTCTTCATACAAATATATATGTCATTTTTCATACACAGACAAGTTATTTTCATTCCGACGGATGAAGTCTTTTCCATCGTTTGAGACTACAAGCTATCCAACCCACTTTGTTAATGCTTCTTCTTATGAAATGGGATCGAAGAAATTCTAATAGTCCACAAAATCGGACCAAGTTTATTTGGCCTAAGTCCATTAGGAATCAGTCCTAACGTATTGATCAGTCATTGACGTATTAATAAAATAATACCTTATCTCTGCTTTGATCTTTTAGCAGACAAATTGAAGACCGAAACGCGATGAATCATAGTAAGATAGGTTAGGCGTCAACGACTGTCAAAGGGCAAGTGGGAACCTTTTCTGATTTTCCTTTACTCCCTGAAGTCAATTGGAAGTCTTCTCGATTCATTGAAGTCATTAAATTCATTTAAAGTCATTCGTCAAAAGTTCTCTGAGAAGGTACAGGGTGTTTTTTTAGAGGTATAGAACTTCGAAATGAAATAAAATACAAGAAAATCGTTTTTATGTCCATCAATTTATTGGAAGGATAATTTTATGCCATTAATGTTTAAATATGATTTCGCGCATGTGGCCGCCGCGGCTGGTTCGAACAAAGGCAAGTCTAGAGGTCCAATTTTTTTTCCACTTTTTCAAGCATTTGGGGCTGTATGTCGGCAATAACGCCACGAATGTTGGCTTCCAAGTCCCCTAAAGTTTCTGGTTTGATGGCGTAGGCGAGCGACTTCACATATCACCAAAGAAAATAATCCAATGGTGTCAAATCACACGATCTTGGTGGCCAATTGACAGGTCCGTTCCGCGAAATTATGAGCTCATCGAATTGAAGGAAACAATAAATCGATTGTAACGTGCGCTGTGTGGCATGTAGTGCCGTCTTGTCGGAACCACATTTCATTCACATTCATGCCATCCAATTCGGGAACAAAATAGTCGGTTATCATGGCTCTATACTGGTCTCCATTAACGGTAACTAACTCTCCAGCATCATTTCGGAAGAAGTATGGCCCAATGACTCCACCAGCCCATAGAGCACACCAAAGAGTCAGTTTTCGTGGATGTAATGGCTTTTAACTGATGTAATGGCTTTTCAAGGGTCTCATGTGGATTCTCTTCACTCCAAATGCGGCAATTTTGCTTGTTGACGAAGCCATTCAACCCAAAATGAGCCTAATCACTGAACAAAATTTTGAAAATTTTGAAAAATAAATAAATTTGTGCGATTTGCAAGCGTTGTTCATTTGTCAACCTGTTCATGATGAAAAGACAAAACAAACTGAACATAAATGGCATTAGAGTTGCCAGATTTGACCACAAAATGTCAGTTTTATCTCTATTCAAAAACTCAACCTAAAAAAACACCCTTTACTTCTTACGTTATATCATTCAGTGACATTAACCCGCTCATGGACTTGCAAAATTTCACTACTTATAGATTTTTTGTAACTATCCGTTTCCATTTTCTGATTTCACTTTGAAGTTTTTGAATTCAGTTAAAGTCATATATGATTAAATGAGCAAGTGAGAGACTTAACTGACTGACCTGAAGAAGCTCGCGAACCTACAAAATGTAAATATATCTAGGATTTTAAGGAAAATTTATTACGAAACAAGCCTCCAACTTTTAATATTAAATCTTCTATCTTCATTTAAATCCTTGAAATCATTTAAAGATTGATTTCTTCTGACTGCAATATATTTCTTACTACAAAGTGAACACTCATTTACTGATCTCCACATAAATGCTGCTAATTGCGCTTTTAAGAACCTGTGGAACTGAATTAAAGTCAATGAATTGCATAGCCTCATCGAAAATTCAAAAGAATTGCATCCTGCTTTCTTCACAAGTAACTATATTCGCTTCAATCATGGTGTATTCTTAAGATTCTCACAATCCTTAGCCAATAGCAGTACAACTTCGATACCTCTCTATCGAAAATTCGCTCTGCTCTAAACCCAGAATAACTCCATTTAAGGGTGTTCGGTTCGCTTCAATAGGTGTTTGGAATTTGTAAGGCAAACACCCAAACCCAATCCCCACTGTTTACCTTCACAAACAAGCTTAGATAGTTACTTATGTATGTATGTATCTAATCTCCGCGAAGGCTCTCTCTAAATATTTGTTTCCAACACCGGTTCTATTTGCTTAACACCGCAACGGTGTCATATTTAGGGAAATTGTTCAAAAAATTGTTCAAATATTTAATGTTACAAACGCCTTCTGGTTTGTTGATAAAACCCAACTGGGCATATCTCTATCAACGATCTAAGATAAAACGACATCAGTTTGTTGTAGTTTTGTTGCACTCTTGACCTAAGTCATTGGCTTTTCTATTTTCCTATCCACAATGTGCGCCGTACAACACATTCGTAATCGTAATCTCTATTAACTGCGCGCTGACATAAATGAACTCGGTCGTCATACAAGATATCCGCTGGTGTAGCTATAAATACCCCAACATTGCACTCGCAACGAAGAACCTTTCTCTTTTTTATCAGCAACGACAATTATACGAATATTGTGTTGCAGTAAACGAGGGAAATGTGCCTCTATACATACGTATATTGCGTGTTGACTTACTCCTTGGTAGCTATTTTTCACTTGATTGTAATTTAACGCACCACGCCTACGCAACCTAAATTGCAGTCCGTCTTTGGACAGACTCAAACTCGGTCTCCGACTTGTAGTCGTATCTCAAAAGGGATATGCGCATAGATATTGATACTTTTCCTTCCCCGCAAAGGCTAATAAATTGCCGCATTTATAAAATGTCGTTAACAAAACAAAACAAAAAAAAAAACACATATGACGATCGCGCCTCGCCCTTTTGATGATTACTGCCTCAAGACGTTGCATTTTATATCTGTAGGTATATATCTTGAAATGCAACTGGACGCTATCAATTTATAAAAAGAGAGAAGGACAGAGTAAAAGTCCCAACAAAGTGCAGTATGTGTTTTTTTTTTCGTTTTGAAAGAAATAAAATTTAATAATGCACAACAGCACAATGCAAGGGTTTGTTACAAATTAAGCACTTATCCCATTTATCTATCGCTTTTTGTTCTTATTCCTCAGCGCTTCGTTGGTATAGTTGTTTTGTAACAGACGAGGAGGGTTATCAGCAAAACAATATCTCTTTCTTCTTGCAGAAGATGGTTTATCTTCATCTTTTCGCAAATTGTTGGATCGTTAAAAAATTCCATTTCGATTGAAAAGAATTGCTGCGCTGTTACATTTAATTTTATCAACTTGAAGGAATTGTTTTTATTTTATTTTTTTTTTTTGTAGAACATGTTCACTTCACAGATGTGTGTTATTTATTACGAAAGTCAGAATTGAGTGGAATTAATGATATTGAAACACCTACAAGAGGGCGCGAGTAAGGAATGTTGGGTTGATTTTGGTTCAGTCAATTAGTTAATTGTGTTGAAGTTGGATAATTAATGGTTAATTTATTTGGCGTATTAAAGGGAAGCTGGTGGAGGTAATAGGAACTAATGGTTTGTATTCATAATTCACAAGCTTCATCCTAGTCTTTTGTTCTGTCAACAAATATTAGCTGTAGGTTTCTGTATCTTTGAGTAGTCCATTTATTATTTTGTTCAATGAGTGTGGATGATAGTTTCTATACTTGTTTGACGTGCGGTTAAAATCGAAGTAAATAAATATTAATACATGGACAGGCCACAGTCACCTTGGGGAACTGTTTGATACATCGTCCCCCAAAGAGCTAATAGGCATTGGTTTTCCACCAAAATGACCAGAATATTCCTTTTAGAAACGGAATTTTTTTTATTTAAATGAAAATGGCTTTTTCACGCATTATATTACATTAGCCGTCATCAAGCCGACTAAAAACCTTCCAAGTCTTTAAGTCGTACATATTTTCTTGTCTACTGCTTAGTTGGACATGTTTTACTCTCACTGTTTTGAAGCAGAGTGTGGATTTTGATAATCGAATTTTGTTCGTTTTTTAATGAATAACTGGAAAAAAATACGTCGATCGGATAGGAATATGTGCGTGTGGCAAGCAATTAATAATGGGCTAAGATCACTTTTCTACTTATTGACGTTTTCGGCGGTCACTGCATCACAGGGATCATATCATTCCCAGCTGTCCCAAAAAATATCTTTCAGAACTCCCGGTTCCGTATCACCTCGTAATTGTGGCAAAAAAAATGTTGGTACTGTTGCATTTATAGTGCGCCAGGAGTTAATTGATGACGTTAAAAATGACAGTACCAACTGAGACGGTCATTCCGTATTTTTTTCCAAGATCAATTCTTTGACGTTAAGGCTTCCCCGGATCTTTATCTCAGCTGCTGTCAATTCGTCTTCGTCGTCCACGGTTGTACCTGGACTTTTCGCACTAGGAAATCACTTATCCATTCAATTAAATGTCTTTAGAAGGTCGGAGTGGGTCAGAGAATGGACTAATACGATATCCATTTCCCTTCAAAGCATTCACTCTTCGGTCCGTCACTTTTTCTTCAAGCATAAAATCTATAATTCCAATAATAATACCAAAGGACTTTATATTTTTCCTTGGCGGACACCAACTCTTTTTGGGATCTCTTCGGTGACTACAGAGTGCCATCCAACTTTTGCCTTCGTTCCCGTCATACATATCCATGAAAATTACTACGTAGTTTTCAGGAACTCATAGTTGTTTCGGGGCCCGCCAATCATATCGGATGTCATGGTTCTCTATGAAATGCTTTTCTAAAATCAACACAAGCTGTTGTTGATTTACCCTTGACAAAACATCACTGGCTGAACATCGATGACTCAATGACTTAATTGACATATTTCTACATGATTAAAAGATTGTGTCTGATTTTCCCATTTAAGGCGTATTTTCCACTCGTTCGATAGTTGGGACTTTTATTTCCGGTCATTCGAAATGTTATCAATAAATAAATGCATTTTTCTAGTGCACTTAACCTTTTGTTGCATTTCATATTTGTTTGCTATATTTTAAAAAAATCATTGGCCTCATAAGCGCCTGTCTATAAAAGCTTGTGTTTCCCTCAAAACTTAGCGTTAAGCGCTGTGTTAAAAACATATTGTACATATTTTCCTCAAGACTTCGTTGAAACATACAAGCGAAACAGGTTTTATTTGAGGTTTCAGTCAGCTATCGAACAATTATTAGAAATTGTAAATCGTTTAACAATTGTTCAAGTTGTAAATCCATTGTGAGTCAATCCTTTCTAAATGTACGAATAACTCACACGATTATCGTTCGGCTATTCCGAGGTTCGATATCCATGTACTTGTTGCTTTACTTGCCTAATTTTTTTTTCGTGGCAGACACTCTGTGATCTCTTTTGTGGAATGCGTTAAACGCTGCAAAAATTGCGTTTGCTTCAACAACCTTGCATTAAAATCTACCAAAAAGAAAAGATTTCGAAGGATCGCTTGGCAAATTATCTGATCTTAATGAAGGTTGTTACTGTTGTTTTCGTGAAACCATGCCGCATAGTTCACAAGTGAAATTACTCGACGTTCCAGTGACTTCAAAATCATGCCCATTCCAACAGACCCCAAATATCAGATATAACATCAAAATTTGTGATTACGGCAACAGATTCAACAAAATTACCTACCTCTACCCGAGATTTTCGCAAACATAACAAGGTCCCTTCCATTTGTTTCGTAAATATAACTTCGTGCACACAATGGTTTAGAGAAGCTAGGCTTTCGTGTAGGTCCTGTGTGGACCCTTAGCAATACATGAACTGACTTTCATTCAGAACTGACTTTTCGATTATATTCCTGTGTATTTTTTCTGTCAGAAACTCCTGCGGTATTCAACTATAAGTGTGGCATCAACAATTTCTCGATTTTCCGATAAAATTAACAAAACAGGTCCTTGAAGACTACCTTGTAGTAAAGGGTGATTTTTTAAGAGGTTTAGAACTTTTTTTTAAAAAAAAACACAAAAAATTCGAAAAAATGAATGAAATATTTATTTGAATCGATAGTTTGAACCTTGCAATTTAATGTTTAAAGATAATTTCATGCAAATGTTGACCGCGGCTGCGTCTCAGGTAGCCCATCCGCTGAGTCCAATTTTGGCATACTCTTTCACACATATCGGCCGGTATCTCACGAATGAATGCATGGATGTTGGCTTCCAGTGCGTCAATCGAAGCGGGCTTGTCCCTATACACATTAGCCTTGTCATACCCCCACAAAAAATAATCTAATGGGGTCGAATCGCACGATCTAGGCGGCCAATTGACCGGCCCGAAACGTGAAATTAACTGTTCACCAAACTCGCCTCGCAATTGCGCCATTGTTTCGCGTGCTGTGTGGCATGTGGCACCGTCTTGTTGAAACCACATATCATGCAAGTCAAGAACTTCCATTTCGGGCAAAAAAAAGTTTGTTATCATCGCTCGGTAGCGTTCACCATTGACAGTAACGCTGCGATTCGCATCATCTTTGAAGAAATATGGCCCAATAATGCCGCCGGCCCATAAACCGCACCAAACAGTGGCTTTTTCGGGATGCATTGGTAGCTGTTGCAATGCTTCTGGCTGATCTTCACTCCAAATGCGGCAATTTTGCTTATTTACGTACCCATTCAACCAAAAATGAGCCTCATCGCTGAACACAATTTTTCGATAAAAAAGCGGATCCTCGGCCAGCTTTCCAAGAGCCCATTCACCAAAAATTCGGCGTTGTGGTAGGTCGGCTGGCTTTAGTTCTTGCACCAGCTGTATCTTAAAAGGCTTTACGCCCAAATCCTTCCGCAAAATTTTCCACGTAGTGCTGTAACAAAGGCCTAACTGCTGGGAACGGCGCCGAATCGACATTTCGCGGTCTTCTGTCACACTAGCTGATACGGCCGCAATATTTTCTTCAATACGCACAGTACGTAAACGTGTTGGTGGTTTAATGTCCAACAAAGTAAATTTGGTGCGAAATTTGGTCACAATCTTCCGAATAGACTGCTCAGAAGGTCGAGAATGCCGATCATAAAATGGAAGCAGCGCGCCATGAACATTTCGAACCGAGCACGAATTTTGATAGTAAAATTCAATAATTTGCAAGCGTTGTTCATTTGTAAGACGATCCATGGTTAAATTGCAAACCAAACTGAAGCTGTTTGACAGTGACACAAGGTACTAAACACACGTCAGCTGTCAAAACCAGTGTTGCCAAAACCAAACCAGCTAAAAAATCACCCTTTACTTCTCCATTTTTTTTTTTTTCAATTCACTCAATAAGCAAAACCTTCAGAATTTTTGTAAACAGAATTGACGTAAAAATGAAGTCTTCCCTCTCATTCTCCCTTTACCCTTTCCAAAATGTTAAAAACTATCAATTCAATAGTCAACGAAATATTTATACAAGAAATAATCACCGACGTCTCTTCCAACTCAATGACTCAGATACTTTATGAATACAGATACTTATATGTATTTATCATATACATATATATGCATGTAAAACTACATTGCCCTTGTTGTAAAAGTTTTCAATTTGCTTTATTGAAAAGTCCAAAGAGAACTAATCACCGGATATGCCTCATTTTCATTCATCTCTCTTGCATTTCCTCTACAAGTTTTCATTGCCAAACTGTGTGAATGCAATTCGTTCGAACTCTCGTCATGGCAATGGCAATATTACACACATTCACTGTTGTAACATTACGCTAAGAATTATTACTGTGGTAAAAACAAATCACCATGAAATTGAAAAAAAAAAAGCATTGAATTTTTTTTTTTTTTGCAAAACATTCTTACATCGATTTAATTTGTTTCTTTAATCGTGTTAAATATAAATAAATCATCGAAATAGTTGCTGTGAATGATGAACGGTTATGATATAGAAATATTTTCACAACAAGTGCGCATAGCTGCTTGGTACTTATATCAATCAGACCGAAAAATTAATCCAATTACTTTGTTTTCACACCCAATTTGATTGATATCCACGAGCATTGAGGTATTCTGCGAGGCCCAATGGTAGGTACTAATTGAAACTAACACGAAGTCAATTTAGCGGAACGGGAGACATTTTGATGGAACGAAGTTTTCGGAAATTCGCTTGAAGTTGATTGATTTGAGGTGCTGCTTCTAGATGAGAGATACCCAGAAAGATAAATCAGTGCAAGTGAACTGGAACTTACTTCCTCAAAATCGAATCGAGTCCTCATTAACTGTGACTGAGATGACGCTGTTCGAAACAAGGAATGGGCCTAATGCGGATGTGGTATGATTTATTGGGCCTTAAAGTTAACACATACTTTTGCGGCTGGTAAAATAGTTTGACTTCAAAACTGAATTCTCAGTCTGTTTTTGAAGTCTGTTGTAATACAACCACTTATGACTTGAAGTAAAAAGAATGCAATACTTTTGTTATAATTGCTTGCATTCTTTGAATCCTTCTTTAAATCGTTTAAATTCATTAAATTTTGTAAGTCTTTTGAATCTGTTCGACGACTTATTAAGGCCCTTTGACTGGTTGAAGTCATTCCCAGGTTTGAAATCTTGTATCTCCTATACCCTTGAGCCCGGTTAAAATTACATTAATTCCGTCGAATGACTTCAAAAATTATTTAAATAAATTGAATGCATTCAAAATACTGAATGAACTGAAAGAATAAATTTGAAGAGGTAAACAAACTATTGCAGACTCTTAACTTTAAAAAAGACTGCTTTGGTATACAAAAGACTTGACTTCAATTCAATATTGAAGTCCAAGTGCTGCTGTGAAGTATTTTTATTGCATTCGATGTGACTGTAATCTCCGAGCTACAGTCCAAAAAGCCTTACAAATTATCTGGCAGTACCTTACGATATTCAGCATAACTTGGACGTTTTTATACAAAATTTATTCAGAGGATATGTACACACTTAAAGTTCGCCCGGACTTAATGCATAGTGTAGTTGCTTCGCAGCCGAAATCTATAGATGCGTTGAGAGGAACTCACTACTACCGCTACTTTGGAAGTATTATTCATGTCTACATCGCTGTTACATACAGATCTGTTGTCCAAGATACATTTTTCGCATGTGCTTGGTACTTGGAAAACAGATCTGTATTGGCAAATAGGATCAGAAGAGGCTGAGCAGAAAGTTTAGAAAGATCATCTGTGTGATGCTGCATTATATATACATTTGCTGAGCCTCTGCTGCTAAGTTAAAAAGGTGTAACACTAAGTTGCGTTCCTGGGCACGTTAGGATCTTGGTTAATAAAAATACGGCCAATATTGTAAGGCAAAGCCTTCCTTTATTGGTCCACAACTATCCAGAGGGTGGCGCTCGTCTTCCTGTTTCACCGTCAAAAGTATATCAAATATCCGATAACGGCAAAACCTAGTTGAATACTCAATAAATAGCAAGGCTTAGTATCTTCTTGGGCTATGAATACTTCCACTATGATTATTGTCCTCTGAAGGTTATCGGTGTTAAAAGCTCGGGCTTATTTAAGTGAATAAGATTGTTACCACTGTCAATACCCGCGATATATATTCTAATAACAGAACCAAGAACCGGAAGCATAGTTTTTGGAAGAGCTCCGCTTTAATTCCTAACTGCTTCCAATTCAAATATCTCTTAGGCTTTTCGGTATATGAAGATTCACCCCACTTACTTTTTCTACTCCACTTGGTTAATCCAGCTATACTAAAGTGGGAGAACTAGAAACTTCCATGTATTAGCTCTTCCTTAGCCAAAGCAAGCGATGTGTAGCCTTGTCAGCCGTTGTAGCGCCCCATCAAATTCTAATTAGTTCCTAGTTCAGGAGTGTCACACAATATTTGATTTTCCCGCGATGTGCCCCAACTGTCTTTTGATCAGCGAAGAAAAACAAAATATGAACTCGGATCATATCTTAATCATCACATTATTTAACAAATGATATGAGAGTCGAACAGACGTCAGCCTTCGTGGTTTTCGAAACCAACGCGCTTTTCAATTCTATATCCCACCAAAATGAATGCCACATTTTTAACAAAAAAAAAAAACCTTACGAAAACTTAATAGCCCTCATCCTAAAACCCACATAAAAAAACATATCCAAACCACCCGCATAGAAGTAAGTCTCCCTCCCCTTTTTCAACTTTCTATCAATCAAAGTCGAATGATTTGTATTTCATGAATGACTCATTGATACAGCATAGATAAATAAACTCTCGCTCCCATAGATACAATAGCTATTTTCCACACGCAACTTTGCCTCAAAACATTACCCGCAAGGCCTGTCGCTGTGTAATCCGAAAACAAAAAACTGTTTACAAAAAAGGAAAAACTTCCAAACGGTACTTGGTAACCAATCAACTAGTAAAACTGCCCAAACGAAAATAAACCATTCAGTCATAGTCTTACGCTGCCTCTAAGCCCTCAACGAACGAATTCCAACATCGGCATTTATGGCATGTCTTGTTCTTGTTCTTGTACTTATGCGAATCCGAATCCATATGCTTCTCGCACTTGAACATATTCATATTCTTTTCTTAGATACAGTGCTCTGGCCCAAAAAAAAACATCCTTTATGGGCATACGATGGGCGTAATAAAATAAAGAATCTTCGACTCCCTGTCTCTAACATGGTGCTTAGGAATTTTTTGTTTTTGTCGAAAACGGAGCGGAAATCGATGCGCGGTAGTGTACTACCATAATAATCGTAAAAAAAAAAAAAAAAAAAACTCAAACAAAATGAAACGATAGACGCGCGCGAAAATTCACCGCAGCAATAGGTTTTATGTTTTCGCAGAATACTAAGTGGAAGTGGATACCAGAACGTACGTTACGGTATTTTAATTATATTTCTACATCCCACCGAATATTTAATAGGTTTCCGAGCTCCTCTGCAACATATTTTAGCGGGAGCTAGTGACTCCCGCCAAAGGAAAGTTTTATCACATGCTTACCATTCAACGCAGATGGTTCCCAGGGGCTGGCCGTTACGTTGCGCACACGTTTCGCTGCACGTCTTGAAAATATTTTTTTTTTTTAATTATTGACGCGCGATTGATTTCTGCGGCAGGGCACGTGGAATGAGTGCGTGGGCGTCTGTTACGTGTTCCATTGATTGCTTACAAGATTTATATGTTTGAATTTGTTTTTTTTTTTAATAAACAATATACGATTGTTGCTAAGTTTTTGCTAATGTTTTTCCTTATTTCTTGTTTCTTTTTAGGTATGTACTTGAGATGAACCAGATAAGTATAAACAATAATTAAATTTGTGTGCAGATTAGATTATTCACGCAATCAGCGTGGCAGTAGTACAACATTCTTTCGAAAATAGTAATGGATATGGAAATAGCTTTCGAATTGTTGGCCTGTGGTTTTGAGCAATGCATAAAGTTTGTTGTTACAGCATATTTTTTTTTATTACAAGAACGAATAGTTTGAAGGATCAAGTTATAAAACTTTTGTTAAAAGTGTTTTCGGAACAGTTGGCGGTATTCAAAAACAGACATGAAATTGCTTAAGAAATTTCAAAAAGCAGCTAATGTGTCGCGTTGGATATTACAAATAGAAGAGTGAAGTCATCGGTGATTCTGCCTTTAACTAGTTAGTACAATGGAATAAGTCTTCTTAGTACTGAAGGCTTAGACTTTAGTAAAAAGCAAACACGACAAAATGATATTCCAAAAGTCTTTTTGATTTGTGTAGCCTGTCGCATTGTTGTATTTCTTACGACGACAACAGTCTCAAAAGACTCGCGCTTTGAAGAAATATTTAAAATCACAACTCGGTATGCTGAATAAAGCTTCATAATACTAAACCTCTACAACATAAGGTGGAAGGTTCCCTGATGAATTAAAAACAAAAAAACTTTCCAAACAAGCAATGAAGGCTAGATAAGTCTTTAATAAATGTAGACCCACGCATATATTCGGCCAAATGCTGAAGATCTGGTGATTTTCACAGCTGTAATCGACTATCAGTGAGGGCGGTAGTGTAGAGATAAGTCTTTAGCTTGTGGGTCACTCAGGTATAAGTTCGATTCCCTAAATGAACGATGAGAGACGAACAGTATCCAGTTTAACCACTACACCAAAAGAGGGGACTATTGCCAAGTCTCAAATTTCTACTTAAATTTCTTTTAAATTTTGCTTTTAGTAAGCTGAAACTAACCTTTAGAAGGTTGCTTCGGTGTAACAAATGCACACATGTCCAACAGCAGAATTAGACGCTGTTGCAGGGCTCTCACCCTACAATAGGAAAAGGTTGCTATAAATCTTAAACTAGTCTAAAATTACCAACAACAAAAATTAACCAACAGCCAAAACTACTGGAATTGGTATTAAGTATGAATTCTGAGGAAAGTTGATTAAATTTACACTAAACTAATGGTTTTTCTACACTGAGCCTTAACATTGTATTGCAAGCTTCTTATAATGCCTTTTGCTCTATGAGCTTCTATGTTGCAATCTTTTATTTCCATCAAAGTGTTCAAAATTTCCATATAAAATCGACTCTGACCGGCAGAAAGCATATAAGCAATCATAGAGTCATCTTTCTAAGGATTCGAGCTTATAAAGGATATCTGCGTTTCTTGTTTGTTTATTAACCTAGGCGGGTTTCGTCTTGGAAAACAACTTATTTTAAAAACTTACGGCAAATAAGTCGCACTGCGAAGTTTGACATTCTAAAACACAAAATATTGCTTCTTTAGGCGTAAAGACTGCAGCCATGAGAAAACTTCGCAAGTGGAGTCATTTACCAGTAAATGCGAAGTAGCTTGGACGCTTGGTCATTGACCAGGATCTATAACCTAAACATAAGCTACGTAATAAAACCAATTCTCATATTGGAGAACTATCCCAATTCCCAATTTGCAATATCTCTACGTTTTCACTGGGTGCAAATGTAGAAGAAAGACACTAGAAGCGGATAAAGACGTCGGCTTTACTCCCACCGAAGGATCTCACAATAGATCCTTAGGGCGAAGTAGGGTTTGATTTACTTCGCTGGAGATTATCATAAAGCCTCTAACCAATACCAGTGTCCCATCGAATATAATTGGACGATGATCTGCAGTGGATATAAACGTAATAATACACCACCGATTTCTTAGGACCAGTGGTTCTGCAGAACCGATGTCATTATACCCTATCCTAAGGGTATATTAATTTTGACACATAGTTTGTAACACCCCTTAATATTCGTCGTAGACCCATTAAAGTATATATATTTATGATCAGGACCAAATTCTAAGACTATTTAGCAATGTCCGTCCGTCCGTCAGTCTGTCCGTCCGTCCGTATCAACTTTTGACGCCTTTAAATTTATGCTAGGAAGCTGAAATTTAGAGCATATACTCCTTAGGGTCCCTAAATGGTAAAGTGTTAAAAGTTTTTAAATCCGCCCACTGCCACGCCCACAATTTAGAAAAAAACATTTTAAGGCTAAAGTTAGAGAGATAGAGTATTGGAAACTTTACAAGGTATGTAGGCACTCCCCTTCTTTATAAGTCTGTCATATAAGATTTTTTTCCACGCCTACTTTTTGTGGGCTTTTTTCACTAAAATGCTGTTTTCAGCGAAAATTTTCATAGAAACTGAAAAAAATGTTTAACAAGATATTTAGAAAATATTTTTTCCAATATATCACCCGTACAAAGTTTTTGGCCACGCCCACTTTTTGGGGCGTTTTTTTCAAAAAAAATATTTTTTTTTATAATTTCATAGAATGAAATGATATCCATCACCTTCTTAATGCTTTTTTCTGTGGGTCATATAGAGATATGGATAGGGTATCGTACTGTTCGCCCCAAGCGGACTGTAGCCTTTCCTTATGTTTTGACAATAAAATGTTTCGTTATAGGAGCAAAATAGTACGGTTTTCTTTTTGGAAGCTTTTTTTTAAAGGTGGACAAGTTCTGTTTATTGCTAGTTAACCCCAACAACTTGAGAAAGAACTTAATGTGGAACATAAATAAAAGTTTTAAATGTATTTTCTTAGTTCACCTCGAACTTAGATGAACTCAGTCAACTACTTTCCCACGCAGTTATTTGCCAAATGCTTCATTTCATATTCAGTAATTTAGTTTGACGCCCTTCTGAAGGAGAATATTTAATAATAACCTCCACTCAGCGTAGAGGTAAATTTGCGGATCCGTTCCATCCATCCATCAGTCCATGACACGAAGAAGATGTTTTTTTTCCTTTGTGTGGTTTCTGTTTCGTCAATTTGTCGAAACGTTCCATTAAACTTAGCAGCCACTTATTTAACCTCTAACCTTTGCACTTGTTCGGTTCTTCCCAACTATGTACCTCATACATTCTTAAAATCGGGATAAAAGGAATTCACTAGATATGTATATGTTTTCTTAGTAAGAAAAAAAAATATACATGTTCCCAGAATAACGCGCATTTCTTATTCAACATCATTTCGTCTTTTCAAATCTGTTTTCTTCAACAACAAAAATACTCAAAGCAAATAGTAATAAAATATTCATTCACTTAAATTTGGTTTATGTCCTGTGGCGTAGAAAACTTAAAAACAAAAAACAAAAACGAAAAAAAAAACACTACCAAGTTTGTGTTCTTTCGGCTCGGGCATATCCTTCCTTCCTTCCTTCGTTCAATAGCTACATTTCTCTTTGTGTTTATTTTCTGCCCCTTGGCCACTAAAAACAAGCGACAACAAGAAAACACATTATTTTCATTTCTATTTGTGAAATACGAGTGCAGACCAAGTTGTTCCACCATTCTCCTTTCACTTGCATTCCGGTCTTTTTATGCATCCTTCCAATCAAAAGAATCTCCAAAAGTTGTAAAGCTTCCTTAAATAATTCAATCAGGCATTTCGAACACAACTACGTATAGTAGTTTTGAATAAAATTTGAAAGTAAAAAAAAAGAAAACCGATGTCTCTAGAGAATCGCGCGCATCCCAAACCAACCCCATCACCCATCGACAGCCACACCCTTTTTGGCTGATGGAAATTCAATCAATTAATTTCATGTATCATTTCACTTCGTATGCTATGCGATGGTTCCGGTACCGCATTCAGTTCAAATCAATAGTCGTACACATTTTATTGGTCAAGAGGGATTTATCGCCGGCCGACACTCATTGAAGGGATTCATTCGTTCTTTCTTTCCTTCTTTCATTCGTTTTAAGCCCAAGAACAATCATGTGATATCGAAAATACAAGAGAACATTATTTTATTGCGAGAACATTTTATTGCCTCGTAGATGTGCGTTGAAAGGACTTCGCTCTTCTATGTATTGCTGGCTGATGGCATGTCATTAGACCTACCAGCCATAATATCCTTAAATTGATTTTCCTTGTAAGCTCTTTGGTATTTGAGAGAAACTACACGACTTCAGGCGGAGTCGGTATTTCAATTAGGAAAATTCCTAGGAAGAACTTTCTTGCACAGCAGCAGGCAGCAACGCACAACAATGATGTGGATGATTATGGGGCGGTGGGTAAGTCACAATGGGATACCACCATGGTTAGTGAAGAGGCCTTAAAGTCTGAATGATATTTATAGTGAAACTATTTAAATGTGAACGTGCCAATTCAATGAGAGTGATTCTTAATGTTGGGGCTCAGCCACCAAGGCTGAAAATTATTTAATAAATTCCTGGACAAAACCCGAGTACATTTATCTAAATTCCGCCAAGAGAGAGTACGTGAGCATTTGTGATTTGTGGTTACAGATTCTATGGTACTAACCACTGTAAGACGACCACGGGATCCTTTGCATATGTAACTTTTAATGTCATGGTATTGAATAGTTTCTTAAATTCAGACTTGACTAGTCTCAGTACTCTACAAGGGAATACTGGGCTGATTAAGCAAATCACTTTTTGTTTGTTTTTATTAAGGCCTCGCATTGGGCGCCACATCTGCAAGGTTAGAAACTCAATTGCCGTATCCTTGAACAAGTAATCGATGATCTAATACTGGTGTTGGCAACGCCTTTCAGTATCTTTGTTTAAAGAGGCTCAACATATTAAATTCAATTGAACATTAACATATTAAATTCAATGCAGCTACAAAAGCGAAATTTTATATTACAGTTCTTTGTTGTTCGAAAAAGGACCTCAGTCATCCACATCCAACAAATCACAGCCTTCGAACTATTAGTTTACTTCTGAGCCCGAATTGCGAAGCGAAGCAAAGCAAATAATTCAACTTCGATCTTCATTGAAGAAGTGTTTGCCAAGGATAGCTAGTCTGGCTCTGGCCTGACAATCGCAGATAAACTGACTCCAGTGACAAAACCAATTGAGCGTCGTAAGTCGAGAAGTTATTTAAATCTGCACAATTCAAGACCATCAACCAACAGCTTGCAATGTCTACAGTATGACCTTGCACTCATTCAGTTCACTAATGGATGCAGGAACAGCACCAAACAAAGCTGATTATGAGCCCTGACAAGCAACAACGTCTGCTCTTTCAGCTTGGCTATCTGAACATATTTACAAGGCAGTTTCTCTTACTCTTTTCCCTAAATGTATACTCGCGGCAGTTTCGATCATGAACTTTCTCTCTTATTTGTCGACCTTATGATTCGGGTAATTTGATCCGATACTCACGAGAACAGACTCCGGCTCCATCTGTTTGGACGATGGTATCGCTCGGTCTACAGCCGATGCACCTATCACTGGCTGTTCCATTCCAGACAGTCAGGAAGGTCTTTTAGGTATATTTCTTGTTGTTGTGAACAGCATTATCTCCGTCTTCGTCGCGTTTGACTGGCAACTTATTTCCACGGACAATGATACAGAATGGCATTCCTTGTAAAGTATTTTTAACAAGGAGTCGACCAAGGACTGTCTCTTGGCATAACCCCAAGAAAGTTTTATAGAATTCTGCATTTGCAACGAAATATGTTTGTAACTTTTTGTATGCCCTCATCGAATAAATGTTATTTTTTCAGTCTAACGTCACTACAAAATAAAGCCTGCTTTGGATTACTGGCGATTCAGTAATCCGTCGGCGAACTTACAATTTTTTATCTGAGTGTCCAAAAGTCAAATGTATAGCTTAGGCAAAATTTCCTTAAGATCTTATATCCTCTCTGTAAAAGCTTGCCCTTGGAGTTTCGACTGCTTGAAAATGGGTAAGGCGCTTTCAAATGTGAATAACGCAATTAGTTTTCGGTTGCCCTGGTAAATCTTGATTGTCACTCGACACCGGTTTCAGCGTCCTAGAACCAGAACATACAGAGCAAAAGTTTTCCGGTGGACTTTGCCTCAAGTGAGAGAAGACTCCAACAGACTTTCATTCTACAACTGTCAGTCAATCAAATCACCACCCAGAATGTCCAAAAATGTACACAAAGCTGTCACATATTACTGACGTAAATTTCCGTGCATCTCGGTTGAAATAGGTCAGAAAAGTTAATAACATTGCATACTCTTTGGCTGGAACTTTGAGTGTCAACAATCTTGAATAATTTACACCTGAGTCCGATGACTCGTTCCATTGTATCTATCTTTTACTGATATAAAATTAGGGCTTCGAAATATAATTCCATTCAAAATATCAAAGCATGTATCGGACTGTCTATATCTGGTTGTACGAAAGGTCCATGATGGATACCAACCAGTTATAATATTGTGGAAGACTAAGGTATCACTCTTTGTTTGTCCTCCAATTTAAGGACACCCGAACTCATATTCATTGCCTACTTTTGGGCAAGTAATATTCAAAACCATTGGTCAGTAGAATGTATAAGAATACTGTTTTCATTCCATTCCAATCAAATTCCCCTTCAAGGACTTATCCGACCAAATCAATTCGACCAAAGTTGCAACCTCAATTTCAGTTTACCTCGTAAGCCGAAATTGCATTTCCCAAAGTAGACCCAATAATTGTTCCATATTTGTTAATGTTGAAGTAGTAAATCCGTAAAATCTCCTTAAAAACACTGAGCATCAAAGTTTTAGTTGGAAATTTACCCATCTCATCACATGAATGAGGTGGAACCAATGCGAGCAAAACTAAATTATGTGCCTGCTTTGAATAGACGGACTAAAGTAAATTTGTTAGTAGCTGAATCCGAAATGAGGTGCTGCAATTCTCTGGAATGAAGGAAGGATAGTTTAAAATGAAGTTAGAAATACAATTTAACAAGATTTACAATTGAATTTAAGTGAATTGAATTGCTAACTTCAATCGTGCAGCTGAAGGTCTTTATGAATTGCATTTATACGAATTTAGGAAACAAATTTTCGTTTTAGTCAGACGATAGGGAATTCTTCAGAGTGTGTTTTGTTTGTTCGAACAGGAATAGGAAGGTTTGTATGAGGCTGCATTTATTGAAGACGTGTGTTTCGTTTTGGATTGTAGAAAGGGAAATTGTGTTCAATGTTTATAGAAAATGTCACGTCTGTCAAGTCAATTAAGGGAAGTAAATACGATTTAACCCATATCGGACATCACACAAGATTTTTTAACTGAAAAACGGATATGACGCCAAACATCGAATATAGATGGCAAGTCACCGATATTGGTCTTAAAGTTTGGCTCGCTCGGGTTCTTAAATTGTACCTCGTCAATCATAAGTTCACATCCTTCAGCAGAGATTACAATATCTCTTCGTAGAACCAAACAAGGGCGTCAAACAAATCTCTGGAATCCGCTATGGCTTAGGCTTAATGTCAGTAGTCGGAGATAATATATTAAGCCATCATTTCGGTTCCGCCTTTAGTTTTTAACCGCGGAATATGCACATTCTTAACTTTGAGCTTATAAGTTGCGGCCTCACGTTGTGCGCCATTACTTTGAGAAGGCTGAACGTCGAACAATTTATTTCGCTGTCTTCTGTCGAGACAGAATGATCTCTTCTTCGAGTCATTTTTAAAGCTAATAAATGAATTTATCTAGACCCAACTACAAACTCTGTTAATAAAGAAATTGGTCACTCAAAAATAAAGATGGCTGTTAAGCATGGTACGATGATGCTTATTTTCCAATTTTACAATACACTTTTAAGGGAGTAACCAGCTAAGGTTAGATGATTCGCTGTGCATAGAGAATTCGCATTTCCTATTGATGCTTGTTCTTTAGCTAAAACTTTACTCTTGGCCCAACGTTGGGCGCCACATAGCCATATTCATTATTGGAAGTGAGTTAGAAGCCGATAATGTCTGGTTTTTAAGCCAAATTTGTATTTAGACCCAACATTGGGTCCCGTTTATCCAATTGGACAGAAAATTATTACTAGGTTCCGATGATTCTCATACTTATAGCAAAAACTGCACTCTTAATCCTAAGTTGGGCGCCGCTTAAACAGATCATGTACACTTTTTTCTTTTAACTTTAAACTGGAATCCGAATCGAGACCTAATGTTGGCCGCCACTGAATCAAGTCTAGTTGATGCTCGTTTCAACTCCAGTTGGACACAGAGGCAGGGCTCATCGACGTTGTTGTTTTTAGCTTTCTTAAAAGCGCTCTTGTTTGTGACACAACAAAAAGTTCAAAGGCCTCTCACACCCTTTTTTTTTCCAACCTACTTTCACGCAACCCCACCCAAGTTAATTTCTCACAACGAATAATTAGCCGTTTCATCACATCACATTAGCAATTAAAGGGTAGGTACTTACTTACACGTTTTGTAATAAAAAAAAATTATAGTTCCCATATTGTTGCTGTGAGAACGAATCAGACTTTTCGTAATCAAGTTCAAGGAACCGCACCTATTCTTCATTATATCCGCTCCTTTGAAATTGATTTCGTTGACCGCTGTCGCCACCGGTCGACGCCACTGCTCAACGCCACAACCACTCATCCCATTATTCCAAAGTCAGCTCAGCCGAACCCTTCTGGATTATGATTCATATCATTTCAATGTAATTAACTGTCGTCGCGTCGCACAGCAACACATCGGTCGTTGTAATTTATTCGGATACAACTCTCAACTCAATTTAACGGTAATCAAATCAAAGGAAAGTCACTCTTTCTTCTTTTTTTAAAAGCCTAACATAAGAGTGCACAAGGATAGCGAACGCGTGTCAATCCTTTTTGTACTTCAAATAGATGATCGGATGGCGGACGTATTAGTTCAATTTGCAGCACAAGACACGGGCATAAACCAACAATAGTTCTATTGAGGGTCTAGTGATTGCTGACGCGGCGCGCCGTTGGTGGCGACAACTAGGCGGAGCTGCTTTTTTTTTGTTTCATTTTACCCTTAAACAGATTTGCACCCCTATAACGCAACGCGGCGCTGATACAATATGAAGAGAAAGTTTATGGCTAGTTTGGATGTTTTATTTTGTTTATAAATGGCGGATTGGCGGCGCGACGTCCTGCATGGCGACATCAAGGCAACAGTTAAAGGTGATTACGGGATGGGGAAAACATTGGTTTTTCGCGCTAAACCCCCCGTCACACAAATGAAATGGGTAGGTACTTAGGCTTGCGTGAGGTGCCATAAAGTCTGTCTGTGGGTTGTGTTTTGTTCCCTTTAGTTTTTCAATGTTATCCATTGTGTCTGCTTTGCCGTGGCGTACGTTTCCTTATTGCAGCAGGAAAGGTAGCAACACACGCTATTGAGGAAGGAAAAGGGACCTCATACCGCGTCTAAACCCATAAGAAGTGCTTGAAATTGACTTTAAAAACGATTATGCCGCATGCAGATGGCAGACCATTGAAAATACATAAAAAAAAGAACTCCTCACTCCCAAGGTATTGGTCATGACATGGTGCTTTGGGGAAAAACGGGAATTTTATTATCATGATCTATTTTTTTATTATTTTTATTATTTGGAAGCGAGAGGGTGTGACAATATAAATTTACATTTTGAAAAGATCCATAAATAGCTAATTAAACGAGATTTTATTGAGGGGAACGTTGCTTTGTTAAATATGTATGTAGGAGGACGACTGAGTTTTTTATGGCCTCTTTTTGCTTTATTCCAGACGAGGAATCTGGTATATTAATTATTTTATGGTAGAATTTATTTGATGCGGGATGGGCTCTTAATTTACTGATTTTTGTTTTATGTGCAGTGTGGGGGAGCTTTGATTTGGACCTTCAACCATTAATACCATGAATCTAAACAAACTAATTATTTATTTGATAGATTCTTTAAAGAAGTCATTAAAAATAATAATAAATTGAAATAAATCTGTTTTATTATGGATCGTTAACTGGCGCCCAATCTAAGGTCTTGCATTCACGATTAAAAATCTCGTTTCTAATTTGGATGGTTAAAACTTATTTAATCCTTTCGACTTTGTTAATTAAAGAGAAATTGGACTAGAGATTAATAAAACTGTTCGTTTCAAGTTAGGATAGGATTTCGAATAATGTTTGGAAAAGGCTGACAGCTGGCCTTTTATTTTGATGTAAACCGCTCTTCTTTTATGAATTAAGATGTTCAGTTGGTTCACTTTGAAGCTTAAAGCCATAGAACGTGTCTCCTTTCTGGCAATGAGCATATTATTTATAGATTCTCGTCAGATAGTTGGCGTTGTACAATCGAGATGTATAAGACATGTTCTTGGTAAGCTTTGGGCTTCTATAGTTCCCCCGTCTGATGTGAGACTCATAAGTGCGCCTGGGAAAGAGACTTGAAATCTATCTTTGCGCGCCATACATTCAAATCTAGTATTGATAGTGAAGATAGTAAGTAGCACTAAAACCAGTGGTGTAGCGTTCATAGAACTCAATTCATACCGGCTTCCCTCTTTATCTTTTATACTAAGGGTATATTAATTTTTACACATAGTTTACACTTTTTAAAAATCGTCGTCGTACATACATACATATGTTTATGACCAGGATCAATACCTAAGACGATGCCCATCCGTCCGTATTAACTTTTGAGGCTTTTAAATTTAAGCTAGGAAGCTGACATTTTGAACATTTACGCCCTCTTGTCCCGAAATGGTAAACTGTAAATGCCAAACCCGCGAAAAATACAAAAACCGCTAAGGGAAAAGGGGAAAGGTTTTAAATAACTACCCCAATGTTGTAGGTATATTGGGCTAAATCCACTCATAAAAATCCAATATTTATTATGGATTTTGGGTATGGATTTGGTTTTAACAAATGGGCGCCATTGCTTCGTTAAACTTTTCGAGATACTTTTTTTATCGAACGTCAAGTTACGTAGGCTTGTTTAGTGGGTTGCTAGTTTTTTTTCTGTCAGAGTGTATACCGCACTTAAAGCAATATTGACACTCATTGCAACACCTTACAAATCTCGCATAAAAAATGGTTTTGCTATTCCCACATTTAGCGTGTATTTTTGACCAAGATGTAGGTATTGGGAGCTGGAATTTAAGCGCTGTTTCAAGGTTTCCGAAGCCAGATCATCCGATTATTTATATTTTGCTCCCAATAAGACTTCAACCTATACCAACAATTTTCTCAAGCAAGTACCCTTGGCACGATCTAATGTGTGATGCAAAGGCTACCATTTGTCTAAGCGCTCACAAGTCTGTTGGCCAAACATATGTTGGAACAGGCGCAAAGTCTGTAGGTGCCTTAAGCATAAAAATAGTATTTTTAATTCAGCTACATACTTTCTATTTGTTTACTCTCCAAAAGTATATTGAAACAAATAGCTTCACTCCCATCATTGCTTCTCATTTAACTCAATCCCTGCGAATCCTTCTAATCCCATTGACAACCCTCACTCTCTGATTGATGGTCAAATTGCGAGTAATATCTCCATCATAACAAAAAAAACAAACAACAAAATATTAACAATCCATGAAAACGTTTCAACTTAAATTTGGGAAAAAGTACAGCCACATAAAAAACAACTAACAACTTCCCTTCGAAATTACCCCCAAAAACATTCGCACCCCATTCGAAATGATTCCAATCAATCTTCCAACATGTAACATGTTTGAATGTTATTAGTCGGTCATATATCAGTTTTTTTTTTTTTTTGTTTTTCCTCCTTTTTCATTTGGCACGTTATGTCAAAATTTAACCAAAAACCGGTTTTTATTCACCCTAAATCGAAATAACTAAAAAATTACCACCCCGTGAGTGACATAAAATCGACACGTGTAACCATATGCTTAGCAACTTTAACGCCAAGCCTTTTTTTTTTTTGTTTCCTTGTTGTTCTTCCCTGAATACTTTATGTTCGTCCACCTCAAATGGCATGGCGTACATGCATGGATACAGCAAAAATGTATATACTTGCGGCGCGGCGTTTATAATCACTGCAATTAAAGCTGGAAAAAACAACGGACAGAACGACGAAAAAAAAAAACAACTCCTTACAAGGCGCTGAGGGAGGGTATGGCAATCTACGACTCTGCTCCAGACAACACAAATTTTAAGGCCGGTCCCTTGTCGGTGTGTTTTAGTTTTATATGTACATGAAAAGCTCGCAGCTAAAGCTCATGTCATGCACTGCACTCTCCCGATTTCATATTTCCAAAATGTTCCCGTCGGACACTGGAAACGAAACATGAAAAAGGACAACGCCTCGGTTGTGTGTCTATACCAGGGAACAGGTAGCTCTGTATTTTATCGATTCCCAGTTATAATGTGTGTTTTTTTTTTGTGTTTCATATCCGAAAGTCCTGTTGATTTGATGTGAGAGTGTGAGTGTAGTCGTTTGCTTTTGCATACGCTGTCCTGAATAGGACTGTAATTAGGACATTTTTTTATTCTCCTGTTATTTTTTTTTTTTGTTTTTAAAGAAGACAAAGGAGTTTGAGGATTGTTTCTTATTTTGAATTTCACTTTTTTTCGAGGAGTACGTATTTGCAATTCCGGCGTCTATTGTGCGCGCCCCCCATCTTGAATCTGGCGAATTGGACTCACTGGCACTAAGCGAAAATTAGAGCTCGTTGTTGCTAAGGGCGCTCATCATGCATAGCATAGGGTGTGCGCGTACTCCTATGCTCGCACACATAACAATTAAATTTAATTTCCCTGCAAGGGTTTGGAAAATTGTTAAAATGCATGCAATAATGGCGTAGGTTCGCCTTCCAGTTGCATAGCCTGTTGGCTGTTGGGCGCCGCCAATAAATTTATGGCATGCCCTTAATTCATTCTTATCAGAGATCAAAACATTTGCATAGATATTAAGTACATGGAATTTGAAAAGTTGTTTTTAAATTTGTTATTTTAAAATTACGTGTCATACAATCGTGTTTCAACAGATGGCGCCATAACCGCACCATCATCGTGTTGCTCAGCACGATATTTAGAATAGGAAACACACATATATTTATCTATAGAGTATACACCCACGCGGCCACTGTCCGGACGGAGGAAGTATTGGATGAGTGTTGGAAATGCTCTGCAAATCGAAGAGTGTGGTATAGACTGGGAAAAAGGGCGTCGTCCCACTGAAAATATTCGCATTTTATTATTTCTCTTTCGCCTTTTCTATATCCAGATGTAGAGAAAAGTTTCTGGATGAAATTTCATATTTGAATACTGTCGTGGCGGGAGGAGGAGAAGGAGGTGGATATTTTTAGCCTATTTTTATAGATCTGCAAGGATTTGCTGAGGCTTTAATGTTGGGAAGACGTGTTAATGTGGTTCTTCATGTTGTTGTCTGTCTGTTTGTTTGGAAAATTGAGAATATCTTGTCTTAGTCAGTCTTGTCAGATACAGGAAGGAAGTTGGCTTTGGATGAACAGATGGCGAAATTTCTTGGATAGGTATCCATTTCCTGGTTTATGGAAATGAGATTAGTATTTCAGCAAATCCACTTTGTACTTTTTCGGAAAGGAAATGGCAACGTAATTTGATTTGGCTTTTTATGTTTTGAAATTGGAGAGTGGAATGAAGGGGATTAAACGAAATCTTGTCGATTGGGAAATTCGCAAAAAATTGTTTTGACAAGAAAATAGTGTTCTATGTTTTTATATGGCGAATTTTAGTTGGGCTTCAATGTGACAATAAATGAGGATTATGCGATTTTGCTCTCTTTTACTTATTATCTTAACGTGAACCGATTATTCCGACTTAATTTGGAATACATCTCTTCGAAAAATTGCTGAACCGTATCAAACCTAGATTAAAAGTAGTTTTTCGTCATTTTTCCACCTCAAAATATGTGCAGCATTTAAAAATATTAGAAACATCTCCGGGAAGCTAATAAGATGGCTGAGATTGGGAAAACTACAAAGTGGACCAATATGTTTGGTTCTGGTCGTAAGAGCACAGAACCTTCCTTCCACAGAGTCGCTGGGGTGTCTAAATAAAACCAAAAGCAATCTGCTTTGTCACATGAAATGATATCGAAGGGAATGTATTTACGCCTCTTGTGACTAAATAAAATTTGGAAGTTTTAGGGCTCATATAAATCAATAAAAGGGAAAACACTGCAACAAGCCGTAAACTGTGAATTTTCAATTCCTTCTTGCAACACAGACAAGATGGGCTTTTAATAGACCATTGACTTTTAATTTAGCATTATGGTTCTCTTTTCCTCTTATTTAACCAACACGTCGTAAAAAGAAGCCACAATTAGGAATTCTTAGGGGCCGTTGAAGAAAATTGTTCAATAAAGCCAAAATCGAAAAAGAAGAGACTTGCAGAGACACTAAACAAACACCCGTTTCCCGGAAAGTTGTCATGTTATCTAAAATGCCAAACCTAACAAGTCGACTTCTCCAATAAACACATCCCATGATCGGACAAGCTTTAGGCATTGCAAAGCTTCAAACCTTACAGTTCTGCAGGACTATCAGCCGAACTAACATCCTCCCAATGTTAGACCTAATCAAGAAATCTTGTTTAGAACTGGTCCACATTCCGCTCTGCTGTGGAGAAAAGTTAAATGGTTTACATACCCAAAGCCGTTAAATGTTCCCATCGAAAGCCTAAAGATCTGAAACCCATCAGATATCTTTTTAGTTATTTTAAATTAATTTATGACCCTCATAAAGTTCACTGCACCGTTCACTGCACCGCAGTTTCAACTTTCGCCAAACTATGCCATCAAGATTCTGATTATGACAAGCATCAAAGATGATTATTTCAAAAATAAATTGGCGCTCGGAATCGGCATTAAACTGTAGATCTCCTCCTTCCAAATATATCTTCGCACACACAATGGTAGGAGAAGATGGGCTTTAGGGCCGTTTAGGCTAAATATTTATTTATTCTATGGCATTCTAGGAAATAAGCTCTCCTAAAAGATGAATCGATACACTTTTTTCACTTATAAAGGAATTTTCTCAGACAGTCTTAGTCTCCCTTCCGTTTATGCAATAATGGTAGTTTGTTCGGAGTAGAAGCAATGGCGATCTTAACTTAAAAGAAACGTGAAATCCGAAAGAGATATCCTTATCATTTCAAGCAATAAAGCGGCGTTGAAGTCACTAGAAACAGTTTTTGGGAAATCTAACAAAGTTTCTTTAAAGACTTGAGTATTGCAGTCAATTAAACAAAAATGCTTAAATTTATATCTCTCGATTTCACTTGAATTTTTTAAATTCAAAATTTAATTTCCATGATATTTTAAAGTCTCGGATGAAACAATCTTTATTGAAGTCTTGACTGATTGAATTCGTTTGACTCCTGAATACCTTTTGATTACTTAAAGTCTTATCACTTCTTTGAAGATTATGCTCTTTAAAATTTCATCACACAGTAAACATATATGAAAAATTACTTTAAAACAATCAAACTAAATTGCTTCAGTCATTCAAAAATGGTTAACAATCACCTGAAGCTATTTTTACATTTCTGCTTTCTTCTTTGTCTTTTTATGGTGACTCAATGATGTCTTTTGACGACTTGAAGCCTTTTTTGTGCTCTGAAAATGTATGGTAAATTACCTTAAAACAGTCAAAATACGTCGACCAGTCAAAAGATGTCAACCAGTCAAAAGACTTTAACAAAAGAAAATTCGTTAAAGCAGTGAAAGCATTCAAGAGAATGAAATGAAGGTATCTAAGCAATTTCACAGACTGCTCCAAGTTTTCATTGTTTTAGCAGAGAGTTTATCAACATTCTGACAATTTTATTTTGTAGCTAAAGTAGGTACTGATGTGAAGTATTTTTTTTGTTTTTTTAATTCTCAATTCAAAATCAAATGACTGTGACTTTAGGCAATCCAATACCAAGGAATTCCTTATACAACCTCCGCCCACTCTTACAAACTTTTTGTCCAAGCAACTGCTATAAAACCATATCTCTAAATTGAGACAATATTTGTTACTAACCTGGTTTCGGTAAATTCGTTTCTTTTCGAAACGACTACACAGTAAGTCTTCCATTTTCCATAAATAAATATCAATCATTGTGACACAAATAAAATACTCCACTCCACAGGAAGGAATGTTTACTCAAAATTTGCTCTCCAAATGACGCAGCAAATTAATATTTACATCGAAGCACCGCACCGAGCTATCATTTTATTAACTCGGAGAAAAATCCCTAGCGGGCAAATTTGTCTTCAAATCTCCTTCACATCCCGTTTCACAATTATCTTATTCCCTACAGAAGTTTGTTCCTTGTTAATAATATTTCACAAAAACGAATAAATTTTGTACTCTACTCTTAAACCTACTACAACAATATACATTAAGGCAAGGGGCACAATAACGAACATTTATTCTTCGAATAAATATAAATTACTCCCGCTAGCTGGGGATCATTATTTCTCTGTGTTTCCTTTTCACATTGACGTCACTCTGTGCAATTTTGTTTATCAATTTGTTCGAGTTTAATTTTTTCTCCCTAACCCAGGGATAAATACAACACAAAAAAATGTATCTAAATAGATTGAACGCCCATAATCGATACTCTCATCCCAGACGATGGCTATTGTTAATATCGGGTCCTTGCCATCATCATCATAAAAACTCGGTCTGCGGCGGATGGACGCGGATATATTTTTGATAAATTTGATGTCGATATCTATAATTTTGTACAACAACAAAAAAAAATTGATGAAACGATGGGCTTAACCTTAGCAAAAGTTCACGTAACTGAACGTAACGAAATTAATCCTTGGGAATTTAAAACCAAGTTCGGTGAAATATTGAATTTCTTTCCCTTTTTTGTCAGCAAAACATGTAAAAACTAATTTTGTAGATATCCCGAAAATTGTGGTGTCACGTTTTATTTTTTCCTCTTTTACTGGTTGTATCCTGATTTATATTCCCTCCGTGTAGTTTGGGGGAAATTTGCAACTCAATGAGTTTATGACAGCCTTCCACGCCACGCCACGCCATAATGTCAAAGTTGTGCAAAGTGCAGGTAGTAATAAATTTAAAAAAAAAAAATAAAAAAATTCCGACCCAAATTTTTTGGTTCACAAACAAAAACAACGACATTTCGGGGGCAGAAAGAAAGAAGCCTCTTAAAAAATGGTTTCATACAACACACAGAGAACATAAACCACAAGAATTACATTTCTTTTTTTTATTTTAAGGATATTTTATTCGAGAAAATAAATTTTAAATAAAAAGAAAAATCCTCCCCCAAGTGGGTTACAAAGAGGTTTCTTTTATTTCTTCTGCGGCCGGGACTACGAAATGCCGGGTAGAAGCTATAAATAATTTCTGGGCTTCTTTATTTAAACCTTACCTCAGCAAGGCACAAAGGAAGTCGGTTTTTTTTTTGCTTGTTCAAGAATAGGCACTCTTATTCCATGTTCCACATATTTAATTAAATTTTAAATTTACCCAATTGAATAGGAGAGAGAGAGAAGAGGAGAACCGAACTCGAACTTTTATTTTTTTTCTGATTTTCTACAGCCGTTACATTGTTAAAAGTAACCCCCCTTGAGTAATGCCTATTTCGCACTTAACACAATGGCTTAGACATGGTTGGATGTTGTGCAGCAGCATCCCCTTAGGCTGCAAGCAAAAAATATTTCATATTTCAACCCCTTTTTTTGTCGCTGGAGAGTTTGAGTAAAATCGAACGTTTTGTACTGAAAAAATATGACCTCGACGACGATGATTGTGTTTTTAAGTGCTTCAAATTTTTCAATGCAATGCGAATATAATGATTTTATAAAAAAAAAAAAGTTCCCAAATATGATTGTCAACCCCCTTATTTGGCACTGAAGTGTAATCACATTTCACCATAAGAATGGGTGTTACACTAATTTATTCACACTCTGCCCAAGAGACGAGATGAGGGATGGATGGAAGAAGAACGCGCGCGCAAAGTAGAACAATTAAACCACTGAATTGTGAAATGGTGATGAAATGCGAGGAATGGTTCCGTTTTTCTGTAAAGATTTCGCATCGAATTGAGGGCGGAAGCGATGGTGTTGTTTGAGTTTCGATATTGATTTTCTTTGTGCGTTTTCGTTTGAGGGGTTTTCGAATGCTTTAATCTGTTGGTTGCGTTGTTAGGAGGTCAACTTGTACATGCAAATGTAACGCAGATGTTTGCTATTGCTTAGAATTATGTACTCGATCGTAATTTGGTTTTGTCGAGAAGGTCTTCACGAAAGTGGAATTTACTTTAGTCAAATTCATAAAACACAAAATCTTTAAATATGTCGTAAATTGGCCTGACGCCGTTAAATTGCGTCCACCTATATATATGTATTGTAAAAAAACAGGCTGATGAAATCAGTGTTCTTAACAAAAATACCTAAATAAAAATACCTTTATGTATTCGCTTAGCTGTTTTAGGCTTCAATATGTTCCTGTATAATCCGAGCACACGAGCACTGTAGTTGTTTTCTACCTCCTTTAGAAAACTACTTCAACCGCAAAAATCGCCATTCCATAAACGCTCATTAGTTTATCCTCGAACCGCCTAATATTCGCCGTATAGTGAAATGCGCCCCGGCATATCCGACTTTCTCTTTTTCATATCCTTTTGCCTGTATATCCGTGTAACTTTACATAACAGGGGAACTAAAAGTCACATCTGTGCCACCTTCGGCTTTACTTAGTTGGAAAGCCTCTTACAGGTGATTAGTTTTGGACACTTGGCTTCCGTATTTGTGTGCAGCTTAAAAAGGCGCGACAAGTCGTTATACATTAGAGGAACCATATCATCTTTTAAACGTGCTAACAGGACCCAGTTAGTCGAAAATTACATAAAAGTATTATTAATTCAAAAAATTAGTAAAACCAGCTCCACCTTTTGGCATTTTAAGCTTTTAATGTTCTTGAAAATTTACAGAAAAAAAAGATCGTTTTACATTTCGCGACACAAATTAAACCGTACCCCGTAAACAGTCATTGTTTTTTTGGGATGGCTGTAAAAAAATGAAAAAAATGTCCTATTGTTCAGACGAGATTGCAAACAACATGACCCTTTCACAACAAGCGAATCAGTAGAATTTAATTTAAGGTTTCTAGGCCAGGACTGCTGGAAAAGCATTCAGCATTTGTACCATCCATTAGCACGGTTAACAACTGATGCGAGTTAACTCCAATTACTCAGTTATAGAGTTGATATTAGTTGAGAAATAAGACTAAGAATGGGTACACTTAACTTCAATTGGTAAAAAGTGAAGAAATCGACTTGCAACAACATATCAAACACTTAAAAAAAATATTGAGCTTACCAGTGAACCAGCAAGTGACGCGAAATATACATATATTGAAGTTAAGTCAATCGAGAGAATAAAAGAAGCTTTAGTTTCTGACTTGGTCACCTGTTAATTCGCAATCAATTCCTTAACTTGTTAATTTTCTGAAGATAGTTATGTTGCGAAACCCTGATAACGTCGGGCTAGATGCACTTTTTGAGGTTATAAATGGAGTTTTTTTTAGAGGTTTATCATTTTTCAACTGGCGCTCATTTTGTCAACTGTTAAGTGATTTATTTTTAGTTTGATTTGGCTTTTCAACCTGAATAGGCTGACGCCTCAACAACTCTTCCAAATGTGAAAATTTATTTTGAAAATCATGGTTCTCTTCGAATAAGTATCGCGCACTACGTCCATTTTACGGCCAACATAATGGTCCATCAGAGCAATTAATGGAATGTTTTCGCACCACATTTACTCTAAATGATAATCCACAGAGACCTCGTACAGTGCGTACAAAAGACGGCGCAACATGTCACACAGCTCGTGCCACAATTTCTTTATTGAAGGAAACGTTTGGTAACCACACAGTTTCTCGTTACGGACCCGTGAATTGGCCTCCTGCGATCCTGCGATTTAACGCCGCTTGACTATTTTCTGTGGGGATATTTGAAGTCACTAGGCTACGCGGATAAACCCGAAACGATTGACCACTTAGAGGACAACATTCGCCGCGTTATTGCCAATATACGGCCACAAATGTTGGGAAAAGTCATCGAAAATTGGGCCTCCAGATTAGACTACATCCGAGCCAGCTGTGGCGGTCATATGCCAAAAATCATATTTAAATTATAATTCCAAAACTGAACTAAAGTGAACTAAATTGATCGAGTTTCTAAAAGACCAGATTTAAATTTGCAGTATGCTGTCGAAAAATGTGCCCTAATATGCCCTTTGAATTTTAGTTCGGTTGACTGGCAGATTTGACAGCAATCAAGAACAAACATTTTTGTAACATATCAAAAATATTGAGATTTTGAACGCAATGGGCTAGACGAGGAGTTCCTCTATTGCTTTGCGTACCATAGCTGCAATACAAATACTCTTTGCATTCAGGCTGCACGTGACTTGTGTAGTTTATCAGTTAGCTAAAAATCATTGAATGAACACAACAACTTTAGTTAAATTTTGTCGATGTTATTTGAAGTAAAAATCAGTTTTCTTTCTCGTAAAGCCGGTGAACGCTCTAACCCGATTTATGTTCTTTCCCATCAACTTTTACAGGCATTGAAAACTAACGTACATGTTCTTCTTTTGCTTTTCCAATTACGTATGCTTGGAGTGTGAAAATGTATTGTAAAAGTATTCAAGTCCAACAAACGCTTGCAATTAAAGAAATATACTTCTGAAGTTAAAAATGTCTGAACAAAATAAATTTTAGGCATTAAAGGTTCTTTAGCCTTAAACTGAGCAAAATACAATCAACAAGTGTCTTACTAATGGAAGTTTTTCAAACTTTCTCGGAATCAAATTTGGAACCCCGCGATTAGTAGTCTAACGAACTTAACCTCTGATCCACCGCACAACCACTGTCTTTCGAAAGTCTATTTGCTTCAAATATCAACAAAGGGTTGTTTATTTATTCCAAAAACAGATCTACTTAAGTGAACTCGATCAGATCCTCAATGCACCCAACAAACTTATCACAACTTGAATGGTTTCTATTGAAAGTGAATTGTGCCAAAACAGCGATTAGCGTTGCTCAACATAGTTAAATTAATTTAACTAAACTAAATGATTTCAGCAAAATTAACCGTTTTGGTTTATGGATAAAGGTTATCATTGTCCCTAAGCAGTGATTAAGTTAAAAAAAAAAATGCCAATTGATTGCCGGTTTAGTCTTAAATATTTATTCTACTATTTGCGGAGTAAATAAATGATGAGCTGTTAAGTCCAAGGCACCTCCAATCGTTTAAAGTGAAACAAAAATACCTTTGCTACCATCAACATTAAAAAAAATAAACATACTAATTTGTATTTAATTTGTATATAATTTTGATTTCGTACTTTTTCTTTTCCTTTCAGAATGTCGATCATAAAATGCGCTTCCGTTCCAAGAAAGGACAACTGCCATTCGTTGAGCTCAACGGTGAGGAAATTGCCGACTCAGCCATCATCATTAAGGAATTATCAGCAAAATACGAAAAGGATCTTGACTCAGCTCTAACACTGGAGCAACGTAACGTCTCGTATGCCATGATTACAATGCTTGAGAATCATTTAATTTGGATCATATTCTACTGGCGTGCCAAATATCCCGACAATGTGCTCAAGGGTTACAAAGTCAATTTACAGCATGCGTTGGGTCTGCGATGGCCAAACTCGATTTTGAATTTCTTCTTTAAGATTTCGTTCGGTCGCAAGGTTTGTATAGTAAAATTAAATGATAATAATCATCCTTCCTGTTTTATGTGGTCTCTCCCCTCCCATCTGTCCCATCTCTCTCATCTCATCTACTCTCATTTTTTATGTTCACTTTTGAATTTGTTTCTGTACACACACATGCATTTTATGTTTGTTGTGTTTTTTTTTTTGTTTTACTTTGTTTTCATTTTTGATTTAATTTTTACTTTGCGTGCGCTTAAACACAATTTTGTTCTGTCGGAACACGAAATTCTCGTAACTTACACAAAATAAAAATAAAAATAATAAAAAAAAAAAACAAAAGAATACAACCAGTACAGAGCAGGTGTAGTAAACAGAGCTTAAAGTAAGAAATCATAAAAGAAAAAAATTGTAACCGCTTTTTGTATCTTGTATCTTCGGTAACTCGTTTGCGATTTTCATTTATATTTTTCATGCTTAAATTTTTGGTTTTTTGCTTTTGAATTTTATTTAGTTCATTTGTTTGTTTATCATAGTTTTTGTTTTGTTTGTTTTATTATAAAAAAAAAAAATTGCTTATAGTGCGGTTTTATGGTTTTTTGTTGATATATTTTTGAATTTGATTGGGAAAGGTCTTCTGTTTTTTTTTGAAGTCACACTAAACACACAACAGCAAACACTAGATAGTAAGAGTGATGCTTTTGAAAAATGCTTCTTTGTATTTTTATTTACAACACAAATAAACACACAGACACCAATGAGTGTAGTTTCTAATGTTTATTGGGAATCACGATGTAGCAGCAACAAATCAGTAATCGATATTTGTTCATTGTGGTTCATGGAATTAGTGTTCCATGATTGTGCCAAGAATTGTCTTCGAAATTAATTGGAATGGAAGCGAATAGTCAGCGGGTTTTGTTTTCTATGGCAAAAAAGGTCATGCAAATATGATATGTTGTTATGAAGGTTGGCGAATGCAAGTTAGTCATTTGTGAAGTTGAAATACTATTATTTTTGGCAATTGATTCGGTTTTCATTAAACATAAATTCCACTTGGAAATTCTATATGGTTGCAAGTCAATCACAAACAAATAGCTAAACTAAAGTAACTGAAATAAATAATAGGATTTAATTCAACGCAGTGTTTGCGAAGATATAATTTTGACACGAACGGCTTTCGAAGAACGTACAATTTCTGATTCTGAACGACATTCTCATGACAATTCCAAGTATTTTATGTTTGAAATCGGATAGCTAATCAGATTTAAGAAAGATCTTTAAAATGTTTCATATAAGCCTAAAAAGTATACACAATATTACTATGTAGGTAGGTTCGCTGGTGGATGTCCTTGTGACGGTATTCACGATTCACTTAGACCAGCAATTTGGGTGCATTTTGTCCATTTGGGTACCTTCCTTGAACAAAAACACCTGAAATTATACAAAGAGAAACCGCAGTTGAAAAGCAGAGCATTAGGAATTCACAGAAGATGCATTCGCTACTTTTCGATATTCTGGTATTTAATAAATCTGCGAAAGACTAATGTCGAGGGTAGATAATCCGTAATTGGTGTGTTTACAGAGGCGCATCATTGGGACTCTACAAGGCGTGTCCGTACGGACTTTGGAACCAGAATCCACATTCTCCTAATCTGACAGGCATATAGTGCTATGTACGCCCGCTTAACACGGTTTCTATATTCTTCCTCCAGTTAAGTTTGGAGTCTAAAAAAACGACTAGGTATCTTGCTAAACTGGGTTTTCACCCAGTCCGCGTCCTGCTACTCTGTTACCAACAATGATGAATGCGTAGCTGAGTCGATCGCTGAGAACTGAGGGTAATTTGCCTGAAGCAAGGATTGCTATGTCGTCCGCATATGCGTTCACGATGAAGCCTTCCTTCTCCAGTGGCTTTAAAAGCTCGTCCATTACCAGGATCTATATCCATATGAGCGGGGAGAGGACACCTCCTTGTGGTGTTCCCCTACTGACTTTTCGTTCAATACTAAATCGAACTTAAATTTTTCTTTCGCAAGTGATGTTGATTCTGTTGAAAAATCTAATTGTAGTAAATATACGAACTGTAGAGAAGAATTACATATATGAAAGCCTCTGAAGCACTACAAGCTTCCAATTTCTAGTTATTCTACCAAATATTGGGACTACACGTTTTAACCGCCATTCACAAAAAGGTTCTTGACGCCTCTGCATCAAAAATGTACACTGAAGATTTTTGTTCAAACCGTAAACTTCCGACCCGTCTTTGTCTTATTAACTGCACCTTTAAAACTCTACGGCAGCGACTAAGCTTCTCCCAGTTATCCAAACCAAGAGCCTCCTGGTCGTCTTTAACCTGGGACCGGAATTTAAATGTTTTATAGGTTAAGGTTGCGTTCTTTTGACTGCCACTGCTTTTAAACTCATTTGAATCAAGATCTACGACACGTTTACTGGTTTACCACCTCTGTATGGATATAATCTTCTGTATTCCGATTAAAGGTCTGCCTTCCTTTTTCTCTTTTTCTTTGCCGTTCAGGTAATCATCATTATTCAAACTTTTAGACTTGAATCAATATTCTTTAAAGATAAATTTCAAACAAGAAGATTAAAAATAACATATAAATATTAGGCGTAAACGGCCCATACAGGACCTAAAGCCTAGCTTCTCCAACGAATGGAAGTGACCTACAGTTTAATGCCGACTCCGAACGGCAAATTATTTTTGAAAAGCTTCTCATGACATTTCTTACTCTTGGATGTTCGCAAGAGGTGGGGCAGCGAATAAAAACTTTCAGGTGGTACAGATCGGGATTTGAACCGGCGAACTCTCGCTTAGTGGTCCAACGCACTTAACCACTAAGTCACTGCACTCACAAAACAAGAATATTACCTTAGATATAACCTCACATTCGAATGAATTCGATTTGAAGTTTCTGATTTTCGGAACTGCAACCGCATTGGGTCTTAAAATACTTTACACAGAAATGGGCATTATGCGCTGAAACTTCATTCGCTCTCGGTAAGGTAGTTAGCTGTCAATCTCAATCATTCGAAAAGGTCCAGTTGCGCTGTTACATCTCTTTCCTCCTTTCTCACAAAAAACCGTATGGTTACCCTTTAAACCTTTCAACCGACAGAATAGAGTGATTCCATTATTAGTATTCAACCAACCGACTCCACAAAGCTCTGAAAACTAATTTTCAAAATCAAGTGATTTTTAACCAAATACCAAAAAGACATTCATAATGTACCTACTTAGTTCAGTGAGGTTTAAACCCCTCACAGCAAAGCTTCGGGCACCAAATATTCCATTAAGTGTGCTTGTTCGTGTGGACTAAATGTCCTTATTTCCATTCATCCAATTAATGTAATCCAATCGAAAACCTCATAAATCACCTCTTCAAGATAGCAACAGTATTTCACTGTTATGTTGCTTTCATTGGATCCCTTCCCTCATCTTTGGCTGGTCTCTCTGATTGCATGTGTATACTGTGTGCTGTGGTGTATGTTTGCGGTGCGCATAGTTTCTCGAACGCATTGCTAATTTGCTGATGAAAAGAAAATCCAGCAAACGACATAATTGCACGAATCCATTCTTCTATCTGGGTTACCAGCATCAAACTGATTCGCTACACTTCATGAACAACGCGTCGCGTCGTCATCACCGTCGAGAAAGAAAGTTTACGAAATGAATGAAGACGACCACCATCGTTCCGTCTAGAGTGTGGTTTGTGGCATCGCATACCCGACATGATGCGCTCTATTGCCTTGATTAATGCTCTGCGATTAGGAACTGAACATGAAGCACTCTGTGTGTTTTCCACAGATGAAAGAAATCGCGAAATTCATCTTGAATCCTGGATGTTTTTTTTTTGCGGACAACCGAGACGGGGAAGATTTGGACAAACGGACAGGCGTGTCTCAATTAATCCGGTGACCTTTGTTCGAGAATTCCAACCAGAAAGGGTCACGTCGCTTGCGGATTATAGTCTTAACGTCAAAAGAAAAGAACATTCAACAAGATAGGAACATTCCATTCCCTTTCTGTTGTTTTCGCTTTTAATTAAGTGAGAAGCCATGTTTCGCTTTGAATAGGCCACACAAACACGCACATAATGCTTTCTATCTTCTCCTGCAATACACACTCTATCTCTATCTCTCTTTCTTTATTTCTTTATCCTCAACAAAAACAGTATTAAATAAAATATATATTTTTTAAATAATAACAACAAAAAACTATACGGTTCGCGCGGCGGCGACTCCTCGATACAACGGGTTTCTTTTGGTTACTTCTTACGTTTATGATTTCTTATATTTAGTTTTTAAACATTTTCAAACAATTGTTTCCCCATTCTTTTTGTCTGGCTGTCTCTTTTCACCGTCCAGTGGTTCCAGGGTACCAAAAAATTGAAGGCTCATGGCATCGGTGTACACAGCGCCGAGGAAATCGAGGAGTTCGGCAAGAACGATCTGAAGGTACTCAGCGATATGTTGGCGTATAAGCCGTTCTTCTTTGGAGATGAACCAACTGCTCTGGATGTGGTTGCATTTGCCGTCCTCTCACAATTGCATTATCTATCGAAGGATATCGCCTATCCGCTGCGTGATTTCATGACTGAGAAATGCCCGAACTTGGTCGGTCATGTGTCTAGGATGAAGGAGAGATGCTTCCCCGATTGGGATGAGATTTGCACCAAATTAGATTTGAATGCACATCTGCCAAAGCCAGAGTAAGTAGATATGTATTCAAGAAGTTGTGATATTTTTTTTTGAAAACATTCTTTTTATGTGAATTTGAATTAACTTTTCTTCTTTTTCTTTCAATTTTGTGCAGACCTGAAGCCAAGGAAGGCAAGGAAGGTGAACAAGAAAAATCAACAGAGCAAGATAATGAAACAGAGAAAATCGAAAAGGAATTAGAAAAGGACAAGGTGAGTAAAAGTTTCACATAGATTAAGATTCTGTGTGCTTTTAAATTTACGTAAAATGCACTGCCTTACCGATATAGGTATGCAGAAACTCCATAATCAACTCAATTCACCAAGGTACGGATAGACAAAGACAACCTATTAAGAAGGTCTCTGCAAAAGTACACAATTGCACAATTGGGCGGATTTTAATATCCGTCTTACTTTACTGTGTTATAAGCCCCGGGGCGGTCCCAAACGATTGCTATGATTCTTGCAATGGCATTTCATTGATTGTCAAAATCCATTCAAAGCCAATCATCCAAACGCTCATGTGTGCGGAATTATATTAAACATACATGTTGTTTGTCGTTCATTCCGCGGAAGTTGGGAATGCAAATCGATGAAAGAATGCACTTCTCGATATTCTTAAATCCTCTCATGGGTGTTGAGAGCTTTGTCTTCTAAAAAGTCCCTTAAATCTGTAAAGACAGAAACATCACAAGTTCAGAATCCTTCTTTTCCCAAAGCTGATTGTGCTAAAGAAATATTCCTGCATGAATTTCGTTGCAAGGCATCAATCAGCGTCAGCAGCATAGTTAAAGCGAAATAAATTCCAATCACTGAAGTGGAAATTTCTCATCAACTTGCGTCGACTCCCGAGTCTCGACCTTAGTTGCGCTTTGTAGAGATGAATTAATTTTTGTCTTGATACGAATTACTCAATGTTTAAGTATTCATATTTATTACCCCCTTGATATGGCGAGGTCTATTCGACGACAGCTAAATCTAAATTACATTCGTTGTTCTTGCCATAATTCTTCTGGAATTCTGCCACACCTGTGGTGTCTTTAACCTGTACATTTCAACCCCAATGTCCTCACTTTACCTCAATCTATCTCTATAAACGCGAGTTTTTGATTGCCTTGCGTTCTTTTCTTTAAATGTAGTAGTATTAAGTCCGTTTTAACACAACAGTTTGATTGCGCAACAATTATTGCGCACATTTAAATTGGTTGCAGTCGCTTCCTTGCAATAACATTTTCCTGTTTCTGCCATCTATTTTGCAGCCACAAGGACGACTTGCCGTTTGACTGTAAGACCAAGTGCAACGTTTGTTATAATAACTTGCGGTCGAAAATATATGGCGTCTTATATTAATGGCCACACTTGTGAAGGATATGTAGACACGCCATGTGAAAGTCCCATAGGAAAAACATTTCCTTTTTTTTTGAGTAGCAAATTGTGTCCTTTCCGACTATTTCAATGGCAATTTCGGAGAACTTTCCCATTCGTCTGATATTTTTATCTGGATAGTGCTCCTCCCTATCTATTTGTCCTATTCTACTGCGACCGATTCCACTCTAGATCCAGCTTAGGGTGGAACACTCACTTGCATTGCAATACTGACGCTTGTGGTTTTTATTCATTTTAATTTTAAAAGTTTTCTTGAAAAGTCACAATGATGTTGCTTCAATCATTTGGGATGTATGTGGTTGACGTAATTTGTAACCTTTTGTTTGCCAGAATCCTCAATAAATCTTATGTCTTCTATATTTATCGCATGGTGGTGGATTAATGTATACCATTGGTCCCAATGCCGCATCAATTTGGTCCATTGTGTCCAATTCCGCAAAATAAATTACTATCAAATGTCAAAGAAAACCAAGTAAAATACCGGAAAGTAAAGTCAATGGGTTTCTAAATTCAAAGAAAAAATTGGAGTTAAAGATTTCAGAAAATGGACTATTGTATAAATCGATCTATAACAGCGTTTTCGTTAGTTTTATTGATATCGTCAACCAACATCTTAGCTAAAATTGTTCCGGCAATTATTCAACATTCGAATTAAAAGTTAGTTATGTTTAGGAGATGATTGTGAATATTGGCACTGAAAATTTTCCGATGTATCTGACATATCTGCTCATACGCTTCCAAAAATGATTGTCGAACTTAACTTGTAAACTTGTAGATTCTATGACGCAGTGTCTCAGTTCAATTTCCATTGGTTTAGAGCAATTTTCGAGCAGCATTTCGAGCTTTATGCTACAGCAGTCTCGTTAATGCATTTGAGTCAATCATTATAAATGAGGCAAGCTTCGCAGCCTGCCACGTTTAGTCACACAGAACAATTCAAGACCCCTCATGTTTAAGGTGTTGAAAACAATTAACAAGATCATTTCCAGCTAGTAGTTCCCGCTCCAAACGCACAAATGTCTTTGACAAATGGCAGTTATAGTGGATGTTCGCCTCAATGCATATTTTCAGTGTACCAGGAAGCAATTTGGCCACTGTGCTAAATTGAATGTATTACAGACTCTGGACAAAGATGCAGCTAAAAAAGATGCACCAATGTCGAATGTCAACATAGTTAAGGTTCACATTTTTGTCTGCGCGTCGTGTCCACTTTTGAGCTGAATTTAATGTTTTTTTTTACTTGCATCTTCTTCGTTAATACTGAAATAGAGTTTGATTGGACACGCCAAGCACTGTATCAAATTCTGAAAATTAACAAATAGCTTGCGTTCTCTGTAAGTTAAACTTCAACCTACAGCCTTCAACTCAGCTAAGTTAAGTAGTTTTTAGTTGGTGTCAAAAATGGTACATGTTGCCAAATATAACTGGTTTGAGCGGTAAACGAGGGCAAAACAAAGTATATGCTGCCAAGAAGGTAACCACAACATCGATGAATCGGCCAGAATGTCAAAATCGACAGCTGTTACTTTGAGGTGGTAAGGGACTTTGTCTACCTCGGCTCTGCTATCACATCTGAAAACCACATCCCATCAGAAATCAAATGAAAAATAACGCTAGCCAATCGCTGTTTCTTTGGGCTGAGAAGGCAATTATGTAGTCAAAAAAACTCTCACGAACAACTTAGCAAACTCTATATAGAATCCGCATAATCCCATTCCTGCTCTATGGTTCCGAAGCATGAACTCTTTCTAAAGCGGATGAAGATATTCTTGGTCTTTTCGAGAAAAATATTCTTCGTAAGATATTTGGTCCCGTATGTGTTGACGGGTTATGGAGGAAACATCGACCTGGTCAAAAAAAACTATTCATTTGCGTTCAAATGGGCGTTTGAGAAGGCTGGGACATGTAGAGCAAATGAACACCAACGCTCCAGCCTGCAGAATCTTCGACTCCAACCCAGAGTCACAACGCAGTAGAGGAAGGCCTCGCCTTAGGTGCCGCGTACAAGTGTAAGGGGACCTCATCCAACTTGGAGTGCGCAACTGGAGGTAGTTAGCCAAAGTCCCAGCAGGTCAACCCCGGACAGTTGCGGCGCCTAAGTGTAAGTGTAAATAAAAATGGGAAAACGATGGATGTCGTGCCATAACATGAAGTATGCGGCCCGAAATTGATGTTAAAAGATCAAAATGATGGTATAATTTCTGTGTTTAAATATTTGAATGTATGTGACTTCTGCACTGAACGCACTGTTCTCCACAGACTAGACGACCTGACAAGGATACCTCCATCAGATTTTTCAAGATTAAGCATCAGAACAAAATTGTGCAAAAGAATATACACTACCAATTCTCAACTATTTCGATTATCGAATATTTTAATATGTCTCTCAACCCTTTGCTCACATATTGCTTTAATTTCTCTTTACAGTCTGACGAGAAGGAAAAGACGGAAGAAAACAAGGAAAAAGAGGAGGCTAAATAAACAAACACTCATCATCATCCCCCCACATTACACATTCAGAGAGAAACATAACTCACCCTTCTTTTTTATATAAATATTTATAGAAATAAATAAATCATAAATATAGATATAAACTAATCATTCAAAATTATATAAAAAAACAAAATGATCAAAAAATAAGTCAAACAACAACAACAAAAATTTTAAGGGACAACATTTTTATATTTATATATATAAAAGTAAAAAAAAAACAAAAACAAACAAAAAAATCAAGATGTATTAGAAAAAAAAACAAAAACAAAATTTATCTTAAGCAAGTTAGTTAAATAACCAAAATAATTGACGATTGATTTATAGACCATTCTTAATTTTCTTTTATTGTTTCTTTTATATAATTATTATTAAAATATATATATTTATATATAGAAAGCTGGGAAAATATGTGAGTAATATGAAAGGATTAAAAAAAAAATGTTCTTTTTAGCATTTTTTTGTGTTTTATTATTTTAGTTTTTTTTTTATTATAGGGCGAAACGAATTTGTGTGCAAATACTAAGATTAAAAAAAGAAAACAAACAAAAAATTGTATAACGAATGGTAAAAACAAAGAACAACCGTACATGACAAATTTAGCATTTTTTTTTTTATTAAACAAATTTCGTTTAACCAAATTTTTAATTTTCATATATGTAGTTGTTGTTTTCTATTTGTGTATTTATTTGTTTCTTTAATTTACATCAGCTTAAATATAAACAACAAATTTTGCTAATAATAAAAACAAAAAATATGAAGATATAATTTTTTTTTAAATATCATTAAATGTAAATTGAAACAAGTAAATATATAATTATAAGTATATATATAAATATACCTTGTAAGTCGTTTTTACATGTATTTTTTTTTTTCTTTATATAATGATATTGTAAAATTTTTTTGTCAAGATTTTTGTAAAAACAACAAAAACAAATTATATTAAATGTGAAAATAAATAAAAATAATTAAAAAAAAAACCAAACAAGTGTGTGTATTTAGCTGATACTTTTTTTTCCAAAGCAAAACAAAAAATTCAACCGAAAATAGTAGTTTAAATAAAACACAAGAAAAAAAACGGATAAAACAAAAACGATAAAAACTTGAACATCGTCATCAGAATTTTGTCTGGGAACACTTCTCTTATCACTTTTATAATGCAAAAAGGTAAATAAATGAAACAATTTTTCGAAATAAAATATTTTTTTTTTTTTTTTTCAATTAACAGGAAAAAAAACAATTTTATAAATTTTATACTTAATGCTCAGTGTATTTTATACTTATATATAAATATATCAACAAAAGAAAAACAAATTTATATATACATAGTAACAGATAGTAACAAAAAAAAAATATGCTTGTTCTTTTTATAAAAAAAATATATATATATATATTCGTAGCCGTTTTAACCATTTTTAAAACACGGTAAAATGAGGAAATGCACATTTCGTTTGTATTTTTTTATTTTCTTTATTAAACAAAAACAAAAATATTAGTGGTGCTTTCAATATCATCAACAAAAACACACACACAATCAGACATGCAAATTCAAATAGAACTCTCGACTGGCAACAAATCGAAAACACACAAATTTTTGTAAACAAAACAGAAAAACATTTCCAAAACAGCGGACAAAATAATATTAATTATGAAAACGCATATATTTATTAAATGTATGTAGCATAAGTATTATTATTAATTATTATTATATTAAAGAAACAAAAGAAAAAAAAACATTCTCAAAATTTTATACATATACCAATACATTTTAATTCTTCATAGATAACTTCCCATATATGTATTATTATTTTATTTTTCATATACATATATTATATACATAAAGTTTCGTTTCTTTTATCGAAACAAAACAGATACGTTTTATTTTATTTTTATTTTTCATATACAATTATTCATATATTATTTTTTACGTTTTTTTTATATAAAAAAAAAAATTCTATATAAATAAATATAAATATTAGCATTAATTATAAAAAGAGTAACAAAAACAAAAAACAATAGAAATAAAATAAAATTACGTATTGTGTATTGATATTAAATTTAATAATAAATAATAAAGATGAAAAGATCATATAGTAAAAATAAAACAAACAAAAATTATTATAAATATGGAAAAAAAATGTTAAGAACAAGAAAAAGATTTAAAAAAAAAAATTAAATAAAATAAAAAATACAAAAAAAAAACAAACAGCAAATGATACAACTTTTTTAAGAAACATTTTTTTTTTTACACTGCGCATACACACACTCACACATATTTGATTATTTTTTTTCATACGCGAATTCTTCTTTTCATAATTTGTGTGACTTAACTCGTTTTGATTTGATTTTAATCGACATAAATGAAAACAGCAACAGAAAAAATAATATTATTCTTAAGTATGAAAACAAACCCCCGAACAAAATGATAATAAAATGAAAAAAAAAACTCATTTGCTTAAAATAAAAGAAAGGCGTAAATAAATTCTTGTACGTATAAATAAAAAAAATAAATATAAAAAAAAAACAATTGGGTGTTTTCATTTACGGGTGGTTAACAATAAGAATTGTAAAATTTTCAAAGCTGACTACTGACCCCTCCTCTCTGCACATTGAAACCTAGTAAATGGTTTTTGAGTTATGAACGGGCAGGCAGAAAGACGCTGTAGTATTATTATTAAACGTTCGGATAAAACCCACATCAGGGCCATGCTTATGATTGAAAGGAAGCAAAAAAAATGTCTTACACGGAGCAACAGGTATAACTTTGATTGTCATCGATCACGATTTCGGACCCAGTGAAAGGGCTTTGAAATTGATAATCAGTTTTATTTTCGGTAGATCTGTAGGTATTCTGTCATTCAATCATTGAATCCGAAACGCAAAACCACTTTATCGCAATACATTTCAGTCACCTGACAAATGCAGATCCTACGGTGGATCTTGAAATTTTGTCAAAATCACCGAAAAGAAATATATTTGCTGTACTTATATATAAAACTTGTAGTGGTAAATTTATATGCTTACATTCAATATACGTAATTCGTTAGGAACATAAAGCCACATTTGTCACTAAAATGAAAATTTTAATCTTTAATTTTTAGGCAGTTTACCTAAATGTAAGTCTAATGTTTCTATTTACTGAAAATGTTAGAATTTCTTGAAAATTTTAATAAATACCGGATACTGAATAAGTTTTTAGCTATTATCTGACGGTTTGTATGATATGAATAAGGATTCGAAGATTGGGGTGGTTCACAAATTTAAAAATATGAAGAATTGTGGTTACTAACTTCTTACAATACCACACTTAGCCAGCTCTTGTGTTATAACCCTTATTACTTATTCGCACCTAACAGGGATTGTTAATACCCTTATAATGTTGATATTAACACACAACGGGCATTAAGGAAATAAGGAGTTAGATGAAAGAATGAGAAACCGATGCAAATTGATTTTAAATGTTTGCAAGTTGTAGTGGTCAGGAAAAACAGAGTGAGGTAGAGCATTAGCATTCCACATTCGTGTTGTGCGGCAGAGGAGCGAATCCTTATATTTTACAGAACGTCCAAATACAGGTTTTAGGGTGAACTGACCTGGCATGGCGGGTATTACGGTTGAAGTGTTTGAGGGGGAGGAATGCAGCTGGCCATTTCGTTCGTTCGCTCGTGGTGGAAGTATCGATAAAACAACGACAGGCAAGAGACTAAGAGGGTCGAGGGATTTTACCATATCTCGTTCGCTGACAAGTTTTATCTCACGTTTTTGAATTCTGTCAAGTAGCTCCAAATATGTTATTGGTGCACCGGACCAGATATTAGCGTTGTACTCAAGTTTTGGGCGAATAAACGCCTTATAAATTCTAGCCAAATCAGAAGGGGTAAAATATTTCTTGCATCGCTTGAGAAATCCTAGACGTTTCGAAGCGTTCTTGGGGACGTCGAATATGTGGTCATTCCAATGAAGTTTCTCGTTAACGTTCATACCGGGGATAGAACGCCTTTCGGTTTCAGCAATGCATATATTCATGGATAATGGCAGAGTATTGGGGTTTCACTTCAATGAAAGAAGACAGCATTGTGTTTTGGAAGCATTAAATTCTATTCCGTTGGTTGTACATCGACTATCAAGCAGTTATCGTCAGAAAATGAGCATCTGTTGAGGTTGAGCAAGCTTATTGCCCATTGAAACAAGTTAAACACAAATTTATAATTCAAAAATTTATTTGCAAAAAATAAAATAAAATAGAAAACAAGTTATTGCGACAGCCTCCTTTGAAAATTGGAAAGTGTATCACGTTCATCTCTTGACAACGTATGTCTCTCCAAGCGTCGCGACTGTCTTACGCTGTTAAGAAACAAAAAAATTACTTCCCTCTCCATTAAAAAAAAATATATTTATATAAGTAAATCCTCACATCAAACTCCGATCGCGTTGGTATATATCTGTCAATAGAATATTCAAGTTTGACAGCAATTCCATCCGATTAGCTGGTATATTTATGTCACCAGCTTTAATTGCCTTCTCGATCATATCAACCGTTGTCAATACAATATGCACCTTCAATATTCGTTGGGTTTTATTTGGTATTTTATTTTCTACGTAAGTCTTATAAGCTTTTAATGCTTTCTAAAAATGAAATCATTGGAAATGACTGTCGGAAAATAAAATAAAACTTACACGAAATTGTGGAACACGAATTCGACGTTGAAACAAATTATAAATGGCCACCGGAACTACATACGTAAACAGGGATGGTTTTTTAAACTTCTCCGAGTCGTAGTCGAAAAGGATATCCATAAGTTCGGACAACTCCTTTTGAAAATGTGTAGACACGCCATAGTGTATGATAATTTTCCAAGTTATTGCCACTGGAATGTCAACAACCTTATGCAGCTGATTAAAACATTGCAAAATGTTTTGCTGTCGTTCCAATTGTCTAAGTCGATCGGTAGATGAAGGTGAAGGTGCTTCAAAAACATACTTATTCACAGAGTTGACCAAGATGTGATAGACACGTTTTTCCAATTTAAAATTAAAAACAACATACAAATCGCATAATGCTCGAATTGCCTAAAAAGATTTTTGAAGTTTTCAATTAAGCATTAAACAACAGATAATAATACAGATTGCCAGCTTTTATGGCAAAAGAAAGCTTTTCAGTAAATTTACAAGCTTCTAAACATTAACCTCAAACATATTCAATTGAAGAACTAGATACACTTCCGCAATTGGCAATCTGTATTATCAAACTTCTCACCGATTCAGCTAAAACATTTGTCACATTAGATTCAGTGTCATCGCCAAGGAGCCTAAGTAAATACTTCAAAAATGACTTAACTTGTCCAAAAAGCACTGAAGATTCAGTACTCGATTGGTCTGAAGAGATTTGTGAACAGAGGATGGTTAAAATATTAAGACAACCAGAGTAGGCGGTTATTGCAACAGAGTCTAAAAAGTTAAAACTAATTTATATAGAAAGTTTGACGTGGGACAATTTTACTCACCAAGAAAGCAATTAAATTTAACAGCAAGATCATGAAACGTTGTTGAGTCGATGAGCCTCATTCCCAGATCCGAAAGCAATTCGAATACGGACTTTTCATTTACCTCTGTAGATACATCCGTAAGAACGGATAGCAGTAGTAATGTGTGCTGAAGAATTTTCACTTCGTCTTCTGAGAGCTGTAAATTGATAAAAAAAAGGTTAACAAAACCTTTAAAAAGAATAGTTTTTAAGATATTTTAATGTACTCACTTCGTCTAATGATCGGGACATGATCTCCATGTACTTTTCATAGATACTTCTTTCGAAATGCACCAGTTCATCTTGCATATTAAAGAAGTCCATTAACGTGAGCATATTGTAAGCGATATTGGTGACAAGTGTGCGATCCTGGTTGTGTTCTGGGACTGATTGCATGGCGTATTTTACGAAGTGACCAGCGGCCTTGAAAGAGATTAAGCTTAGGTTAGGATGTTTGCACCAGCTGCAATTTCACGCAGAAGTCATATAATGCCCTTTGTGAATACCCTAAGGCTGAAAACATACTAATGCGCCGCCAAGACAACGGCGATGTGAGCCTTGACGAGAGCGGTGATAAGCCGCTTTACGCATCAGTTTACGAGCTGCCATAAAAACACATGTGTTTGTTTTCCTCGCTCTCCTCAACTCTAATCACGCCGCTATTCTCGCATCTTCAGTATTTTTTCAGACTTAGTATACATGACTAGCGGCAGCCCAAGCTGTCACAGAAGCCTGGCTCCCATAAAGGATAAACGGTATTCCTGTAAAGCTGGGAAGTGACATAGAAGATGTTCTAACCGACTCTATTTCCTCTTTATCTCTACAGCTTCTGCAGAAATCCTTTGTAAAGACTCTTAGCCATATTTTTTATGATCCAGTTAATACCCCGACGAACATCTGCATTCGGATTTAATAGAATGAAAGTCCTAAAAGGAATAGGGTCTAAGATCTATTGATGTCAATCTAATCCTAAGTCAAATGCGTATTGACACCGTCGATGCAACTCTAAGCAAGACGGTAAAGCCTACTCGTCTGTCAGTTGAGGGTTTAGGAAGAGCTGTATCTGGATAGTACCACCGCTTTTTTGTTCCCTTCGACTCCAAAGTGTGTGGGAACCCAGCGTAGAAGAAAGGAATGTTGACTTAGACCCCAAAGTACCATGAGGCAATCTTTTACACATCTCACGTTTACCGGGTTGCAGTCGATTGCCTCAAGTTATGCTTGACTGTCCACACTGACGGTTATTTCCATTGCTAGTAATTTCATCGATAGGACAGCCTATCCCCTTTTTTTACCGCATAAACCTCAGCTTGAAAGACACTGCAGTAAGCAGTCAGTCTGTTAGTCTGGTTAATACCCCGTGCCACTGAGAAGACATCGGCTTCCGCACCCATATTCGTCTTAGAACCATCCGTGAAAGTAAATATATACTTTTGATGACGGTACTGGGTGAATACCAGTCCTGCCTGCCAGGTATAGTGACTCGTAGTGAGTCGCAGTTATACCTGGGTTTCTTGTAATCGGTAAGTGAAATATGTAGGTTCCTATCCTATGACTAAAGATTTCAAGTATTCTTCTGTGTCTTCAAAAGAACAGAACATTTTGTAACTCTGAAGATGATAAGCGTGCGGGCAATAATAGTCAACAATATCGTCATCAATTTGCTTCATGTTACTTTATCTCTATCGTGTCGTCCATCGTCATTAAAGTAGCCTTCACTATCAAATCAGAGATGGCGCTGTCACGACCATTTTGAAAGGTATATGATATTTTTTCAAGATATACATATGTGTTTATACACGAAGGAGAGGGTGACGTGAAATAACGCCAAACGAAATAAAGCTTAATACAACAAAGTTAGCATTATTCCCATTCCAAAAACGAACCGCCTGTGGCAAGAGGGTTGAAATTCCTTAATCCTGCATAGCGGGCGACTCAGGTACTGTTGCCATAGGCCCCTGCCTGAGGAAAAGCATACACCCAGAGCGGAGCAACGAAGTTGCGTGAGCGGTACCTGTTTCCAAAGGCTCCTTATTTAAAATTTGTCATAATTCCGTTTGGCAATACTTCACACGACTGAAGGAAATTCTGAATTTTATTATTCCCAAACTATTTTTCTGATTTTTACTTCTCAAATTACAATCGTTTCGACAATTATTGAGTTACGTTCAGCATCGTATCGTCGAAACTCTACCGTCAGGCTATATTCGAATGAGTAGGTACTCTGGCTTTCAAAATATTATTCTCTCTTAGGCTGAGAGCGTGTTTGGCTGCCTATATAAAGAGCTTATGTGTTGCAGGTTGAAGGTGTTCCCAGATTTAGTTGCAATGTGAATCTAATTAAACTGATTTAATTATTCAGATTCTTGAGACAGGATTTGCCATTGAACGCCTTGCACCGAACAACTGAACCGTTAGAACATAGAATGGGTCTCACGATCGCGGTGTACAGCCAGTGCTTAACGTTCCACACATTCCACCGCATTTATTTCCAAAGGCTTTTTTACATGCATAAAAGTCATTGAGTCCATTAATTTGGAGGAAACACCCACATCCAGGTATTTGGTATCGGTTGGCGAATTAATTCAGACAAGGTACATTTCTGTTGTAAGTACAACTATATCATCTCAATACGCGACTATCTAAACACCCTTGCTGACCAGATGTTCCACAGAATAGTGAGAACTCAACGGTTTACGTTTTTCTTAATCACACTATCTCCAAGACTGAAATAAAGCCTTGTCTTAACCCAGCTTTTCAGAAACTGTGACGAACTGAGTTCCTTATATATAAAATCATGACCATCAATCATCACTGATTAAACGCTGAACTGCTTTTAAGGGGTTACATGGGTTTCACAGCTTCAAAAAATCGAATTTTGTTTTGTTAATTTCTACAACATATCGAGAATATTATCCTAAATTTTCAAGTCATTCCGAATAAAAGTTTCGGAGGTACAGCCTTGGGAAGGTGGACACTCAATTGAATCACGAGGTTTATTTGAGGTTATCTAAACTTTACACGTGCTTTGTGTTTTCAAAGTCGGTTGTCAAAAGTTCTCGAAAACCACTCCACCGATCTTGATGAAATTTTACACATGTCTTCGAGATACAATTCACGAGGACTTGGACGAAGGATTTTTTTTTCAATCACAACTATTTAAAAAAAAATGTTGAGCAAATTTTACCAAAATTTGTTTTTTTGTAAAAAGGCCTGCCAAAAATCCAATTTTTTTTCCCCTTCGTCCAAATTCTAGTTCATGGTCTTAACTAAAACACGAATTTTTTGTTCACTTTTTTTTTCCTGTCATGAGTTCTACTGTCAACGCGGACTTCCTAGGGGTCACCGGAAATGACGCCACAATGGCGAAGTTTTGAATTTGAAAAATTTCAGAAATTCTTTTTCAAATGTATATCTTTCAGACTTTTAAGAAAAAATTTTGAAAATAGACCGTTTTTCCACGAATAAACCCATGTAACCCCTTAATATAGCAACAAGTGTTCAAGTTGCGAGTTTTCTATTAACGGGTGATCCAAGTAGAGATACTTTTTTCAATAGCCTTTTTTGACAGATCACGTGTGAGTCGTGTCATGCTGTCATGTTGTTTTTGTTTAGTATTGTTTGGCATTTCATAATGGAAAGACTTACGCGTGAACAACGTTTACAAATTGTTCAACTTTATTATGAAAATTCACGTTCTGTGAGGAATGTGTTTCGTGCACTTCGCTCAACTTATGGTCAACATAATCGGCCTACTGAGCGTACTATTCGCAACACCATCACCCATTTTGAGACCCAGCATTCATTATTGGATAATATTCGACCGAATAGACCACGTCCAGCACGCTGTGAAGAAAATATAGCGGCCATAGCTGAGAGTGTACACGAAGACCGTAGAGTCGATTCGTTATCTCGGCGACATTTGGTTTCAGCAAGACGGCGCCACTTCCCACACATCGCATCAATCAATGGACTTATTGAGAGAACATTTCGGTAAGCAAATAATTTAACGTTTTGAGCCAAGATCGTGTGATATCACACCGTTAGACTTTTTCCTGTGGGGATGTGTAAAGTCAAAAGCTTATGCCGACAAACCCGCTTCGATTCAGGCCTTGGAGGAAAACATCACGCGTGTCATTCGCCAGTTACCAGTCGAAATGCTCGAACGAGTGATCGAAAATTGGACTCAACGGATGGACCATCTGCGACGTAGCAACGGCCAACATTTGATAGACATAATCTTCAAAAAATAAATGCCAAAGAATGTTCTTTCAAATGATAATAAACATTCTCCATTAAATTTGAATTTTCTGTGTTTTTTTCTTTAAAAAAGTAGGGAACCTCGAAATGGATCACCCTTTATAAACAATCCTTTTTAGTTTGCCAAATGATTATCACGCGAGTTATTTGCAACTTAAATTCCATCAACTCACAATTGGAAATCCCTGGATTGTTATAATGGCGATCTCGGGATCTGTCACCGAATAGATATGCATGAGTATTCCTCGAATTTGCCATTTATTTTCCAGTAAAATCAAAATGCTTGGCAAGTCCATTAGAAATTTACTCAACTGGGAAGCGTATTCATCTGGAAAGAAAGAGGTTAAGAGTACCTACATTAACAGAAAACACAAATGCACTTACTATTAATTTCACACTCCTTGTACAACTTTTGATATACCCTGACTGTGAACTGTGCGGCAATACTTAACGTTTTTAGGTTGCTATTTGGTTTTCTTAAAACCCGTTGATATGGTGCAAACCTCTTAATATACTGAAATTCATCCCACAGCGAATCAATAAAGTCATCCAAGTATTCAATGTCATTCTGAAGTAGTTTTACACTTTCAAAATCTATTTTTTATAGAACAAAAATTTTACTCACAGCTTTGATTAAGAAAAAGTCCATTATATCCCTGAGGATCAGCTTATCGATGAAACTCTTCTTCATGTAAGTGATGTAAAATTTCACCGCCAAGGAACGAATACGCTCGTTCTTCTGTAAAGCGTTGCCAAAAATTGTGTGCACTTGTTCTCTGGAGAAACATTCCAAGGCTGGCAAGTGGCTGTGGAATAAAACCCGAATGATTGAAACTCTTTTTGTTTTTGTATGACCCAATTCTACCTTAACAAAGAAATGAGAAACACCAGCAGGCTTTTGACTAAAGTCTTGGACCCGTACTCGGAGAAAACGCAGTACGCTTTTATCATTTTGGTATCGGTGACAAATTTAACAAGACTCTCCCTAGGGGCATTTGGAATGTTTGAGTTTTCAATGGCGTTTTTTATGTGAATGAAAAGCTGCCCTTTGGGAGCAGTGAACTGGGGAAAGATAAAAAAAATCGTCATAAATATTTGAAGGCAGCGGAAGTATGAAGACTAACCTCGTACTCCATGCAGTTGATGTAAAATTCAAATATATTTTCATTGAAATAATGAAAATGATCGTAGTCATATTCCAGGAGGACACAAAGTCCTTCATAAACTTTGTCATGGGAGTCGCTATGTCTGCAAATAGAAAGTAAGTAATGTGAATTTTATTTTGCAAAAATTTCATTATGAGGGGGATTTAGAGGTGGGGAAGCCGAAAATATTGCTTAATTAGTTTGTGTGAATACTCGCCGAGCACACTCGTTGGATCATTAGAGTAAAGATTCCAGGGATATATTTTTGTGCCCACTAAATTAAAAAGCATTCAAGCGTCACGTCAAATACAAGTGCTGTTTTACTTTGTGTGAATGCTCGACGAGCACACTTGTTGGATCCTTAAGATCAAATTTTATGGCGCACATTTGTGTGACCCAGAAAAAGACAGACTTTCAAGCTTAATACTTAAACGTTCGCTCAATTCATCATGCAAGTAATGCTCGCTGAACATACACATCCTTATCGAGCACACTCGATGTATTTTATAGTCGAGCTGCATGCCACACATTTTGACAGACGTTCAAATTTCACTGACGAGCTCAAGAAAATTTCAACTACGTACCCCAATCCTTTTTGCGAATTTTCGAACAAATTGTCACAAATACTATCCAAAACAAGTATCGGATCTGGCTCATCCTTTCTGATCGTGTGCATTGATTGCAGAAGAGAAAAGCCTGTAAAATAATTTAATGGTACAAAACTTCTTCTAAAACTTAGGTCGCTTACTTATTAATGAAAACGGTTCCCAGAAATTATCATCCCAAGGTTCCTCCAAACTTTCGCATAAATCCAAGAACGCTCCCACAATAATTTTCAATGATTCCAAAAGTTGCTCTTGATTTAACATTCTACAAATATGTTCTAGAAATATTGTGTATCGGTTGAAAACGGTGCGCTCGTAATGAAATATAAAGTAGTTCGCTTCCTGTTCTGGCCACTGGAACTGCATTGTAGAGACTTCTTCAGTTGTAACGTAATATGCAAATCCAATCGCATCCATAATGGAGTGAAGGAAATATTTTTTAATTGCGGTTAGGTCGCCATTCGAGTTCGAAACCGCATCGACGACACGTTGTGCAATTCGCTGAAAAGAAAGTTTGTGTTTTTAAAGTGCACCCAAAGAGTTGTCTCTACTGGAAATTCTCCAATAAGGTAGGGTACACAAATACAAGAAAACCCCAACGAACTTGTGCAGTTAGGGAAACCAGATTCACCGGGTGTGTAGCGCCATCTACATATGAAAGTAAGTAAGATGTGAAAGCTTAAATAAATGTTTTTCAAAATCTTTGACACATAAAACCAAAGAAATGATTGGATTCTTGCCAATTTCTTTAGGTTTTGAGGGATCTCAATAGGTAGGGTTCTAGTCTATCAGGGGTTTTAAGGTGTAGCAAATAGCCGTTATGACTTTCTTGTAAAATGTTTTTCAATCAGAACTTATTTCGATAAGAATAAAAGTAACTTTCAAGCGAGAGGCTGATACGTCAGTCATGACAGTCTTCTGCTGCGAACTGCGTAAATACTCCCTCCCGTATGATACTTCGAATCAGTGATACACCTTGGCCAAAAATATAGCAGACAAAGCTTCGATCTTCCAGATTAAACCTATTTTAAAACATTAAAACTACTTTATGACTTTCCATCGGATATATCTTTGAAGATACGTATCTCTTAAACACAGTGTAGATAGTGTTCGATTGTTATATCCCCGGAGAATGCTTGCTGCTGGAAACCCCTTCACTATGATAAGATTGACAATGAGACTATTCCACAGCCTAATCTAGTCTATCAATTCCAATTATTTCTTATCGACGCGTATTGACGACATGTTTTGTCCATTTGAAACTCATTCTTGTCAAACTTTTCACACGATGCGGTACAAATATCAATTGTGGTTCTTAGTCATTTTGCTAAAGATATACTTGGCCTTGGTAAAAAGTTTATGTTCTACTTGTTAAACAAAATTTTTTTTCATGAGTTTTAAGTTTGTTCCAGGCCGATGGTAATGTCGAGGATTACGCCTTCCTGGCACAGCAACGAATGAAAAATGATATAAAAATGTCCGAGCTCCAAGTAACCTACGTGAAGGACACCTATGCTGATCTGACATCTATAATCGTGGACAGGCAGCAACGAGTACACGAGGAAATGTATCAAGCTGATGTGCATTTGACATTAATGCAAGCTATAAACCCTAGCTACAGGCAATGTATACAAAGGTACAAGTCAGGAATGTATACTAAAGAGCAAGTGCAAGAGAAATTTAACGCCTGTCTAAAAGCAGCGGATGGCAAAGCACAGAAAATGATGATGGATGTTGATGCGCCTATGAATTTAGCCAAGCAGACAGCGAATATAAAGTTGCCTATGGCGATTGAGGTTTGTCAGGAGATGTCGAACAATGACACAGCGCAGGGAGAATGCGTCGTTACAAAAGTTAGTATAAAGAGCTTGTCCTGTGGTGTCTAGAAAAAATAATAACAATTTCTTTATATGTAGGTTTCAACGGAATACAAGACTTTCGATGGGGACTTGGATAATGTACAGGACGGAATGGAGATTAATCTTGGTCTGATATATTTGGTTACACGCAAAGCAATGGAGTGTTCGTTTGAGGTGGAGAAGCGGGTTCTGGCGAATACTGGAAGCACCCTGCAATTGATTGATAGGTGTCTCGAGGATATGCATTTGCCTGCGATAAGTACGATGATGTACAATTAGTTGGAATATATTTGCAAATTTTACAAGCGTTCTTGAGTTAACATGTTGTACAAAATGTTTTTCTTATGACAAATGACACTTCAGAATACAACATCCTTTTATCCTTAACGGTTTCGGGTATGCAGACCAAGCGATCTTGGGTATGCCAATGGAGGCGATGGGGGGCGAATCAAGGAGAAGATTTTACCGCAAACTCTCTAGACGTAATCTACAAAGCCAAGCCACATCAACTACATTGACTCGGCTAAATCCAGCGAATAGACAATAGAGCTCCAGATATGAAGATCTTTAAATACCAGCCGCCAGGTTCAAAACGCTTGGTCTAGGCCGAAACTCTTTACTGTTCGGAAGATCCTTGAGTAAAGCAAGTTTGTTATTTCAATTTCATTTCGACTTTCACATTTACGCCAGCCCTGATCTTGCTCCAAGACAGATTAAAGAAGTCACGTCATAACGCATCGCTTTGCCGATATCCGGTGCATGTTTAGAATGAATAGTTCAGGTGGTTGTGGAGCTCCTAACGATTAATAAAATAAAAAACGGTGTGTCTGGACTTGAAATTTAGTGGTCCTTCCCATGATTTGTCTTAGCTATTGCAAGACAAAAGATCACCCTTTCTGAAGACAGAGCATATGCAGCTGATAGTCCAGTTATAGAATGTGGTTTCCTCTACTTATAGTTGGTTGATGATTTAGTTCATGCAAGCTATCAAAGCATCAGAACCATTTTTAAAGACTTCCGCTGGAACACCATTTTAAAATTCTACCAACTAAAAGTTGGGAGGTAGAATTGCTTTTAAAATTACTCTCGACATGGTGCTCATTAACCAGTTGCTGGAAATGCTGAATAAACACTTCTATAATTCCCTGCACTTCGGTGACTAGATGTTTATCACTATTTCGAAGAGCCTGCGATCAAAGCCAGTTGACCTTATCAAATATCCGGGTATTGCTTCTAATAAAACACCCTAAGATCTGAATTTAGCCGCTACAAAAATATGGCAACCAAAATGTTGCATGTGTTCCTAGAATCGATTATCACGTGTTCGATAAGATTGGTGGTTAAACCATCTGGAGAGAACCAGGATACGAGCTGCCGCAAAATCGGTAAGCTGGAAGAGCAGGAATTATATATTGTTTCATCGTTGAGGCTCTTCTTCTTAATTAGACCTTTGACTTCATCGGTGGGGTATGTGCGGATGTGAAGCCGATGTTGTAAAACTTGCTTTGAATCCAGATGACAGCCAGTCAACCGATCGACTGACGCGATGGTCTTAAACCAATTACTTTTAAAAATATTAAACATGGATCCTTTTATGGCAACTGTAAGAATTTTTCCCCCGTTTTTCTTGTTTACACTCCTGAAACTATATGCAATGTTTATATTTATCATGAACTGCGACCGTTTTAGCGCTCGAGGATTCCAGTTTTGAAGCAGCGTACGTACTTCTAAGTCAAAGCCCATAGTCGTTCCAGGTCGTAATCTTAAAAGTGGGGCCTACATATCCCAGACTGGTGTCTCTCTCATACCATAATTTTTTTGCGTTGCAGATATGTATGTTCCCCACGAACAGCCCCTAACTTGCAGGGTCAATTCCAAAATAATATGTGGATGGTTTGCCAAAAATCCACTAGGGGAACGCGAGCTCTGCCGTTGGTCCATTATGGGCTCATCGACCTTTATCTCTTTTTTCAACACCCTGGCTAGTGTTGGAAATCCTCAATTACCTTAGCTCTAAATATGCCAAAGTAGCTTACGTAAGCTATCTACCATCACGACCCTTTTAAACACTGTTGATCAATTTAAAAAGTGGCTTGTCTAATTTTTCCGTAATTCCTTTTTTCACATCTCATGGACTGTGAGTTTCAAGACGACGCTTAAATTGCTCAGACAGCCATGTCATCCTTAGCCGACATAAACGTGAATATAGTTTGCCTTCTCCACAATCATTTGACCAGAAAGTGAAGTCATTTTGTTGAAGTAATCATTCAAAACCGTCTTTTTGGGCGGCCAGCTTTCAAAACTAAACATTTTGAGCCAACACACGACTGGATAGTGCAAATTTCTTCAGACTTAACAATCTTAAATATCTTTTCAGACAAATTGTTGACTCACAAACTAGTTAACCTAATTGCGAGAATTCTTCAAGATTGGATATGCAATTTCAATACCAAAAGTAATCTAAATATATCATATGTATGACGTATCTCTCCGAACTTAGTACCTATTTCAGTTGAAATCATAAAAGAAACGTAAAGATGCATCCATATTATAGGTTCTATAGACGATTTCGATAGTGCTTTAACTCGAAGTAAGAGTGCAGTTGTAGTACTAAACTATACGCTACGCAGCACCAAAATCAAACAGAAATTAAACAAAAGCGAAACCATCTACTAGCACATTTCGATTATACACAGTTCATCGATTTCGTTTTCAACCCTCCGTTTCAATATTCTTGGCACAATTATCTCTATTCTCAGTTTTGCTTTGTACATTTTCTTATTTTGTTTTCTGTGTTTTATAATTCACACTTACTTTGTGAACAGTTTGTTACTAGACGAGATTCGTTTGGATGGGAAAGCATACTTACCTGGCGTAGGGGTTACCGTGATCATGAAGGCGGTTCCCCCGGAGTGAGGTCTGGCCATTGCACTTCGGTTGGATTGACCTCCGCGATTGTTCCTAATGCGAACAACTCGTGCGTGTAATTTTTGGTAGCCGGGAATGGCGTTCGCGCCGTCCCGACGTTTAGAATTGAACAAATAGCTATTATGCGAAATAATTGTGTGAATAAGTGGCCATGGCCTTCTTCTTTGCTATTTTACAATTTGTATGTATGTACACTAACAAACACTAAGTACCTACGTACAATTTTTTTTAAATTTTAATTGAATTATTAATAAAATAACAAGTCATTTGGTAGATTAAATTTGTCATATCACAACCAACTTAACCGAGAACAATATCCCGGATATTTAAAAAAATCTATTTATTTTTCGAAAAGTCAGCGGCAACCGCTTTAATGAAGTTTAAAGAAGTAGTAATTATTTTTGGAAATACATATTTCCATCCCGCGCGACCCCAGTCTTCTCATCTAGCTGAGCGGTTCTTATGTATTATTAATTAACATGCTTCCACACTGGAGTTGTCGCTCTGTTACTTTTCGCTTAGTTGATTTTAAAAAGAGAAGTTATGTATCCATTTATATTTAAAAATAGGCAGTAATGTAAAGAACAGAAATTTTATAGTTAATTTATGTCCAATAATTGCTAAAAGTTATTTTTATGGACTAACGAAATAAAATGTGTTAGGATGAAGAAAAATTCTTACAGATAAGGTAAATTGACTTAAGTCGATTTTCTACATTTATTAGAAAAGCCATTTTTAGTTTCAAAAATTAAGCTGAATTGTTTATAATCCCCCCTATCATGCTATCCGTTCGGAGAGGAATTTTCTCCGCAACGCAAATATAATCGGAGACTTCATTTACATTCACCGTATCCGTTTTCCCCGAACGCACTTACATTTTTTTTATAAATTATTATTTCCGCGATGAATATATGTCGGAGACAATCGGAGAGAAATTGACAGGTGGCTGTCAAAAACTGATGTAAAAAACGCAGCTCATCGCGTTGAGATGTATACTGCCGGTATGCGTTACGTTTTGTCGGAGAAATGTTCCGAACAGGTGATCGGAACAATTACCATGAAGGAAAATTGTCCGATTCGTATAAAATCGGAGAGTTTTCCTTTCGGAACGGATACCAAGATAGGGGGGAATATGTTTTGATATTTTAATTTTTTGTAATAATATCTAATGTCGACAGAAATTTACTTGGGATAACATTTTAATATTGAAAAAACCCTTAATCGACTTACAGGGTGTCTAGAAACAAGTGGATCATACCAAATTTTTCTCTCCTTTTACGAATGAAAAAACAAACCAGTTTTTGGCTTATATCAGTGACAGTAAATAATATAATTCTCTTAAGAGTTTAATCAATCTTAAGAAAGAAAAATTCATTTCTTTTTGATGTAAAGTGTATTTTATGTTCTTATCAAGGAATAAACGGTGAAGGTGTTGACGAGGCGACCTTAATTTTTACGTTTAGATTAATACAATTAAGGGAGAAGAAAATTTGTATAGTTTTTTGAAGAGCTGTATCTTTTTCAAAAATGGAAAGCCCTATTAAACTGCAGCTATATTTTTCTAAAAAATTTAAATGGGTACGAATAATTTCAAGTGGTCTTAAATTGAATATCTCAAAAATCAAAGAAAATATTGACAACAAATAACATTATCTCTTTCAAAAATTATATCTTTAAACAGAGCCCTACATGAAGTTTCTTATCAAATATTAATGGATTTATTTAAATTAATGTGGGACTTTCATTAAATCCTTGATAACTGAGGTAAAAATACGAAATATATTCTAACTCTCGAACTATTATTGTCTTAGAATATGTCCACAAATAATATCTTAAAGTATTAAATAATTGGTCGGTAACACTGGGATATATGCTGAGGCTTAGAAACACCAGTCAACAAAATACAGGAATCAAAGACCTGTTTCGGATACTTTAACCTGAATTACAAAGGTAACACGATAGCTTAGCCCAAGGAATAATGTTATTTCTTTATAGCAAGCCACAAAAGAGTATAATTTGCAATAAGGCAAAGATGCCATAATGCCATATTTATTTATTTATCTACAAGCTAAGGCTAACAGATTTTAGAAATAGTAAAATAGATAAAGTAATTGACTATGATCAAGTCAGTCATAATAAGAATTAATACGTTTTTGTTTAAATAATTTCATCTGTAGTTATAAAGAAGTTCGCAGACAGTTAAAAAAAAGCAATACATCCAACTTTGAGGGGCGGATATATCGAAAAAATAAGAACAATCAAAGAATAATTGCCAAGAAGCCTCTTACCGAAACTGGTTACGATTTTGTACGGCCTTAAAGCAATCTACATCACAGCGACTTATTTCTTCAACATTAAAGCTGGTTTGATTGGTATTATAGATGGTTTCCGCCATCAGAATAGCTATTTGATATATAAGAATTTTTTTCCTATCCAGCTTTATCAAAAATGAACTGGCTTATTTCATAGTCAGATTAAAAATAAGCCGATTATTCACTGACAAAAGCACCATTTATGCCTGTCTTGGCTTTTATTACGAATGTAAAATTTGAAGTAAATGAGGATAAGACAATTCGTTGACGGATTATATCATATTTCAATAATTTAATTTCGTATTAACTTGGCTAAGACGGTTAAGGTTGTGGCTTCCCAACATGAATTACATCTTCAATCTTATTCTTGAGCAGATACTGTGCAGGTTAGTTAGTCTTGAAATGAGGACACGAACAATTCTTTGACTAATATTTGGTCCTGTGTGCGAGTAGGGCATATGGAAGAGAAGATACAACCTCAAACTCTATAAAATTTACCAAGATGTGGATGTAGTCCAAAAAGCTCTTTGGCTAATAGACAATAAACCTCCGTTAAGAGGGTGCAGGTTCGAGACGAAAGTTCAAGCCATCGCGGATTCCAGAGTGCTTGGTCTGTATAACTAAAAGCAGTGTGCCCGTAATCGTAGAGTCTGGAAGGATGATGTTTCTCACGCAGAGACTCTTTACGGGCCGGGAGCTCGATAAATAAAGTATAGTAAAGAAAAAACTAATAATTAAAAATCTATCAATTAAGTTACATTAAAACTGTGTTTGATTTAGTTATTATTAAATCTAAAATTTGTAACATTTGATACTTGGAACTGAATAAGTTTTTATATGTGGTGCGTTTAAAAAAAAAAAACTGTGGAACCTACAAGTTCATAACAAACATAAAATGTGTCTTGAAAAACAATTCAAATAAAATATACTTACGACACTTAGGTTGGTATTAAAATTTATTCTTATAGAAACCAAAACTGAAAAACTTTCCAATTTATTGAGCGTATGTTTGTCAACGTTGCAATTACTGTGCAAAAGTTTACCGATAGTTGGCGCTATAAAACAAATTGGTACTAGAGAGGAAATATTCTAAAACTCAAATAAAACTTCTTCTAAATATTTCAACACATTATAACGAAGCGCAGCGCGCTTTATCTAGTACTAAATAAATTAAATATAACTTTAACTCTATGCGGGCGTGTTTGCGGATGAAAAAAAATTAAAATATATTTATATGCTTGAGTACAAATTTCACAAATTTTAATTTTTAGTTAACAATATGTCTTACCTGTGGTGGGACGTTTTGCAAAACCAATTCAAACAAACGCATATTTTTTTCTGTTTTTTTTCGGTTTTATAAATCCCAACTTTGTTTCAGTCAATTCTTTGCTTCTGTATTACCTAGGAACCGGAAATAATTTATCTAACTTTCACTTTGAATAAAACTCTTAACTTTTGAAATTAACACAACGAAATAAAGGGCAAATAATCATTTTAAATTGAATGGCAGAAATTATTTCGTGGAAATCCAATTCTAACTGTCGCTTTCAGTCTCTCACTAGAAGAAAATAGAATTCCTGCAAACTAGATGCAATTGCAATTTTACTATTTCCGGTTTTTGTGCTTTCGATACTCGAATGAAGAAAAAATGAACTGTATTAACAGTATTCTTAAGAATTTCCCAAGGAATAGCATAAATTTCTTTAAATCCATGGTGACTTGTTATTCTGGGTTTTTTTTTCTAAAAAAAATAAAGAAGTTTTGAAAATTTTAACTTCCTTTAAATGCGTAAGATACTCGAAGCATTATTACGATTGAAGGGAATTTAAAAAAAAAACTAAATTGTCAAACATAAATTACATATTAAGTTGATCAACAGTTTCCTTTCTTTTTTTAAAGTTTTATATTATTTCAAAAGTGAATACCTACTTGCGGTTCGGAAAAAGAAAAGCCACCCAGTGAGAAAAACAGTGAACCGGCTTCAAATTTACAAAGTTTAATTTTTCTTTATTTTAACGTTCTCTTTACAATTTGACCAGTTGTCAATTGAAATATGTTTAATATTTTTTTGCATTTTTTTTTTAAAAGAACGCCTCTGAAATTTCTCTCTGACTTAAGCTAAATGAAGCCGTGAGCTGGGAATTTTTTTTCATTATCATTCTTAACATATTTTCAAAATGAAACATCACTTCAGCATAGCCTTGATTTGGTTTCATTCAAGTGGGTAACGTAGGACAACAAATGAATTTTCATATTTCCCTCAAAACTGACGTATACATCAGAAGTTTGACTACCTTATCGACCCTGGTTGATATGTCGTATGTTTACACTTTCCCGCCATTCTTCTCCCTTACGTCAAGTTCCAATGGGTAAATGGTGAATTCCGCGGTAAATAAGTGAATTTTCTGTGAATAAATTATTATTGATAAAAGCCTCTTTTCTGAAGTAAGTTTAACCAATCAATTGCTAGATCGTCAATTAACAAAAAGCTCCTTCACAGAACATATTATTCTTTAAATGTCTGGCAACTAAATGGAGACCCCCAGGACTTTACGGCAACGTCCATCTCGCAATCCGACAACAAGGCTATCGGAGCGCAAGAAAAATCTTTTTGCAATCGAATCCCCATCTATCGACTTATGCTCTGATTCTGAAAATGAAGCAAACAATAATAACAACGATGACAAAATGGGAGATACCAACTCGCGCTCCTGTAAAGTGCGTGTCACTAGAACTCCCATGCGGATAAGTTTTCTCAAAGATGGAAATGATTTCTCTCCCGAGCGAATGGATGATGATGTATTCGATAGGCTCCCAGAAAGTCCTCCTTCGAAGGAAAACTTGGACGTCACCTCACCATTGCGTCGCAGTAGACGTTTGAGTTTGAAGCCTAAAAACAGGTCACCTCTATTGAACAACCCCTCCACTCCATCGACGTCAAAATCGGTTGCCGGGAAGGAGAATATGCCTATAACCAGAGCAACACAAAAAAATTCTAGCGATGAACTCCCCGCACTTTTCACGTGCTCGTTGAATTTGAACAAGCGTAAAAGCTCCAACGAGGAGGAGGTTATCGATGAATCTTCAGAAGATGACAGCAATAAATTACCTAAAAATTTGCCGAGTTTGAGTACAAAACGGAATCACATAGCTTCCGATAGTATTGCACTTAGTTCGGAGGCAAAAATCCGACGACTAGATACCTGTATACCCACAAAGAGCTTCTACGCGCATTCAAAGACGTCACCTACGTTAAAGAGTTCACCCACAGCAGTTATAATAAAGCCGTCGTCAAGAAAATATCGACGTTTTGAGTCAAAACGTGGTCTGATGATCAACAAAGGGGTCCATCATAACATCCGTCGGAAACCGAAGCACAAACTCTCGTCTGCTTTGACAGCGACCAAGGCGAATGTGATGGATATTTTGGGAACTATTCGCAATGAGAAGCTTCGCAAGTTGCTAACTGATAAGCGCATGGAGAAACAACAAATCGATAGTGTTCATAGGATACTGAAGTTCGGCAAGAATCCCATCGAAATGGCCAAACCGTTGAGTTCAATCGGTGGGAATTGCATAAATGATAACAGCAATGATGTGACCAACAATAATAACAACGAAATAGTGACCGCGCCTGTGGCCACGAAGCGATGCTACATGAATGCCGCTGGCGACGTGTCACTGGGATTTTCCGATATTGAATGCAGCAGCGAGTCGGAAGAAGAGCTGGAAGATGCAGTAACGCAGCATGAGAACTTCGAAGAAGAGCCAGAGAGTCGACCACAGACCCCAGTAGCGGGAAGGAAATTCTTCAAATCTGGCCAATCGACCACAAAGAAGGAATTCAAAGTGACGGACAACATTAAGGCTTCCCTCTGCAATGGTAAGATGTCCATCGTGCAGAAGAAAAAGCAGAGCAGAAAGAAGATCAAGCTGAGGGCCACCCACGGTGAGTTTCTTCTTAATGAGAACTGGTTTCCAACTAACAAAATGTTTCATTTTCCTTGTTTTTAGCTAACGAATTCTCGTCGGAACAGGCCAAAGTCGATGAAATTCTGCAGAACCTGGACATTACAGTCACCGCACCCGATATTGAAGATGAAGTCGTCATTGAATCACCAGTGAACCAAGTCAATCAAATTGATTTGCCCGACCCTGCGCCTTCGACGTTCATCTACGACAACACAGTGGCTGCAGCCGCCCAAGAAGATGTCGACTTCCTCGAGTTCCGCCAGCGTTTGCCTTACAACACCAGTGATCCAGAACTCATCGAACAGCAGCACATCCTGTTGGACTTTCTGATAACAAACAAAATCTGCACCGAGCAGAACTTTACAATCTTCATAGCCGATCCGGAGAATCACAAAGAGGATGCGCAAAAGATAGTCGACGAACTGGTCGTTGTCTACGGCGAAAGTCCAGATGATTACCGTCTACGAATCCCATACAACACCACTGATCCGCAGGAAATCGATAGGCAGAGTAACTTCCTTGAGTTCCTCATAGAGAACGGCCTTTGCACCGAGGAGAACTTTCAAATATTCATCGCTGACTATGCGAACCGTCACGAGGAAGCCGATCGAATAATCACTGAAGTTGTGGCCACGACGCACAACATTAGCGCCGAAGACTTGGAGCGAGAGTTGAGTAATTTTAACCAGCAATCGCTGGCAGCTACCGAGATTATGGACGTAGAAATTCCCGATCAGAATAAACAGAACCAGAAAGCCCTGCAAGCGGTAACGGATACATTGTTTCCGATTTTCTATCCGGGACGTTGCCAGCCTATTATGCGACAAAAATCATTACGAAAACCATGCAGGAATTGGAACGCCGGCACCGGGGCGGATCAGTATCAAATCGATGCGGGCCAAAAGCAGTTTGGTGCACGGCAATGCAAGCAATGTGGACTGGTCTACACTGTTCACGAACCCGAGGAGGAACAGCTGCACAAGGAATTCCATGCGTCGCTTTATATACTCAAGTTCAAGTCGTGGATTGACGAGGACATTGTGCAAATCTATCCGGAGTGGGGTCCTGATGGCCGAATACTACGTCTGTGCGAGAAGTCGCATGTGAAACGACTGGAGCGTTTGAAGGACGTTTTGAAATTGGTCGACAAGGAGCTGGGATTCTCCTCGTACATTTTGCCAACGCATTTCAAGGTGAGTTGCAAGTTTTCATTTTTTTTTCCAGAATTTTTTTCTCACCTATTGTTGCTTTCAGGCCTTCTTTGCATTGCGACAGAATCAAATCGTGGGTGTATGTTTGACTCAACCACTGACCGAAGCTCATCGATATATTTCGGTAAATGGTGTCGACTGTTGTACAGAAGAAACCTTTGAGGCCAAGTGAGTACAAAATGTTATACAGTTGTGGATATTTTTTTTTAATGTTCCTTCTCCTAAGATGTGGAATTTCAAGGATATGGGTGTCACCACTCCATCGAAGATTTCATATCGCATCAAAACTTATTCGAGCCGTGCAATTATGTACAATATTCTCTGAGGAGATTCCTCTGGATAAAATCGCATTTAGTGCTCCCACCGAGGATGGTAAGAAGTTCGCTAAAAGTATCACCAAAATGGAAAACTTCCTCGTTTATCAGTGAAAGAATTGCCTTTTCATACAATTTTCCTTTATTAATTAAATCACATAACAGCTATTGAGGTCCTTATTAATGTTTTTGTTTTTTTTTTTTTTTATATATATTATTTTAAATCGATTTATTTTAAATAGAAGATGCATTTGTCGTCGCCTTTATAACAATGTTATTGAATTGTCATCAATAAAGAAATTATTCAATTTTATAAAAACTGATATCGTGTTTAGTGTGTTTTAATTGATTGCGATTGGAGATAGAAAAAATTCCATAGAAATGGAACAGACGTCACCATGAAACACACTGAAACTTGGCAGCGAGAATTTCCCATCTAGCTTTCTAGAATAGCTTTCTAAGAATGGAGGACAAACTTAGTCACTATCCCAGTCACACGAAAGTTCACTTTTAAAACCTGGGTCGATGTTGCTGGGAATGGCTGTCAAGTGGACAATCAAAATGTTGTTCAATAAAATTGTTATCTCAACATTACTTACGAAAAATCTGCACTTCAACTTGAAACTTCTCGTAGTACTATAGATACTTTACTTATCAGTTTTAATGGTTTATTTATGAAATTCATAGTGTAGATAGGTATCCGGGCGATAGGTCTTGTATACAGAAATCCGATTATATGTCTCTCCGAAAACTATTGTAGACTAATTGGCTGCGAAAACATCGGAAATATCTGCAGAAATCTAGTTTACTTGTAAAGGTACTCGTGCTATGAGAAATCAATAGATGAATAGTTCTTGCCCATCGCTGTTTCTTTGGGCTTAAAAAGCAACAGCTAGAGACTATATAATACCTTTATTATTCCCAGCCATGCCTCACAGATCTGAAACATGAAATATTTCATTACCTTTAAGGATACGAATTATACAGGGCGAATGGCGTCATTGAACTTGCCATATCATCAATATCAACGCTCCAGCCAGCAGAATTTACAGCTATAAGCTGCGTTTAAGATGTCGCGCACTTTTTGAAGACGATCTTAACATTAAGTTGGAGTGCGCAAATAGAGGAATGTAGACAATGGCCACATTAAGCAGAGAAGCTTATTGATTGGATCCTGGGCTGAAGTCTAACCCAAACTTAAGCACCATCTAAGTTGTGAGTGTAGATCTACTACAATTTTTGAACTTCGAAGCTTCCCCCGTAAGGCTTTTCATTTATAAAATGTCAGCACTTAAATGAAGGCAAGTGAGGTTAGAAAAGCATAAAAACAATAAGATTGCAGCCCTACTTCTCTATTTACAGTCTTTAGTAAATGTTTCATCTTCCTGTGATCTGTCAAAATTTCCATTTTATTTTAGGTACACACTTTCCTACCTAGTAATGAGCTGAGCAATTTCTAAGTGCTTAAGTAATGGAAAATAGGTCAGATAGTGAAAGTTCAAAATGTAAAGAACTTTACGACTTTTTTGAAATCTATTTATTCTGTCTGCGGTTCAAATCCGCCCCAGAACTAACTAAAGGTTTTATTCGCTGCCTCGTAAATCGTTTACTAATCAAAAATTTCTCGGGACTGGGTAAATCTGAGGCGGCCGACAATTAAGGATTATATTATTATTATATATATTATATTATAATATATAGCAGCAGTTACTGCTGGTCGTTTGGTATCTATGAGTATCTATGAGTTTGTTGAACTTAAAACGGGTGTTGCCCAGGGTTCACTACTAGGTCCATTACTTTTCAACATATTTATCAATGACATTGTGAATGTATTTAGTACAAAATAGTTCATATCATCTCTATGCGGATGACATACAACTTTATTTTTCATTTCCGCTGGGCCTTCTTGAAGATGCAATCGTTATGATTAATGATGATCTGTGTAGTATATATAATTAACCCAAAAAAGTCGCAAAGAATAATAATTTACAAGAAGTGTCTTGACGAATCTTATTTTCCTAAAATAATTTTAAATAAACATGTGGTCCCCTGCAGTGTGACTGTCAATAATTTAGGCTTTGTTTTCAACATAACGCTAACATGGGACGATCATGTAAATAAGGTGATTGGTGGAATTTCTGCCAAAATCTACAAGATTGACTCTGATTAAAACACTCATATCGCCAATTATAACTTACGGTGCTCCACTGTACGGTGGAATGGACTCAATAAGCAAGAGTTAAATGTAGTATTTAACTCTTGCATTCGGTTCATTCCTTAAAAAGGTTCGATCATGTATCAAATTTATCTAACTGTATTTTTGGCATTTCCTTAATATCTCATTTCGTTGTCGAAATGTGCAAGCTTCTTTTCAAGTTAATACACAATCGAACTCCAACTTATCTATTCGAAAAGATACATTTTTCCTCATCATCAAGAACATGTAATATCAATATCACCAGAACTTCAGCATTGCAAAGTCGCAGATCATTTTTCCCTTTATGTACCAGATTTTGGAACAAATTACCAACTCAAATTAAAAACATACCAAATTTAAATGAATTTGTAAGTTCTTTAAAAACCCATCTACAGAACCCAGATATCGCTTTGCATTTTCACTCCATTTTTATTAATTGATTTTATGAATAACATTATACTATTTTTTGAATTACTTTTAATTTAAATACTTTTCTTGTTAACCTTCTCTCTTTTTAACGGATAAGATATGTTAAGATTTATTTTTGTATATTTTAAGAGCTATCAATGAGACTTCTATCTCAAAGCTCTCTCTGAACAAATAAACGAAATGAAATGAAATGAAATATTATTAAGTGATGCAAATTAAAATATTTCTTGGTGTAAACTGTCTAAACATGGCCTTTGGGAGTTGATTGTAAATTTTTAAACTAAATAAAATAAACGTTGCGGTGCTAATTACTTTATTGTTTCTTGGTCAAGACAATGTTTTCACATTATTTAGACTCAATCTGTAGTAGCACTTGCTTGGTAAGTAAGTATATTTGGTAAAATTTGTTCCATTTATTCTGTAATGGAATACGACTGTTGGTATTAAATTAACAATTTCTTTGTGTTAATTGCTTAAGTTAAGCAGTCACAACTGCAATATATAAAAAAACGGATGTCATATTTGAAAATTTAATTCTTCTTACTGCATAAGCGTTCCCTAACTTTTTCCCAAGTTTCTCTATTCGCAAGAGAATTTATCCTCAGCTCAGCCATTTTGACAGTTTTTACAATTCTTACGAAAAACGTAAGGGAACAGACCTATTATGTCGTTTTCGTTTGGTAATGCGAAAGAGCTCTCCGATCCGGGATGCCAATCGAACAAGCAAACATATTTCAATTGAATTTGAAGTTGTATTTGTATTTGTGCATATGTATTTTCAACCGCCTCATTACCAATCTGATGACGATAAAGGGGATGGAAGACAAATAGTATTAGTCATTGTAATATGTTTATATTACATCCAATATTATTTTATTATTTGTTTAGATAAATTTGGAAATGCCTTAGCAACAAATATGACATTTATCGATTATGAAGTTTATGGTGTTTTCAAAGTCAGAAGCGAATTTCTCATCTTTCCAGGGGAGGAACTGTTATTTTAGTAACAAAGAGCAGTTTCAGAAGAGTCCGGAAGTCTTCCGGATTACCAAACGAAAACGACATTAATGTTTTATGTAGTTGGATTAATTTGAAGAACAATAACGGATTATTTTTCTTATCAAAATACATTTTATGTACATATTTTATGACACATTTTCTAGCTTAATTCCCTTTAGTGTCAGGGACTTTGTGACTCTAACCTATTATTCAAGGTTGGCACGCTTTAACGTTTGCGTCGAAAAACGCTTCAAAAAAAAAAGTTTTAATCGAAAACTCAATAGCTGATTAAAAAACATAAGGAAAGGCTACAGTCCGCTTGAGGCGAACAGTATGATACCCTATCCATATCCCTTTATGCCCCAAAGAAAAAACCATTAAGAAGATGATGCATAGCATTTTATTTAGTTCGATTAATTAAAACAAAAAAAAAAAGTTTTTTTGAAAAAACGCCCCCAAAAAGTGGCCGTGGCCAAAAACTTTGTATGGGCGATATATTGGAAAAAATATTGGGTAAATATTTTGTTAAACAGTTTTTTTCGCTTTCTGTGAAAATTTTCGAAGAAAACAGCATTTTAGTCAAAAACGCCCACAAAAAGTAGGCGTGGCAAAAAACTTTATATGACAAACTTATAAAGGAGGGCATTGCCTACATATCTTGTGAAGGTTGTAACACTCTATCTCTCTAACTTTAGCTTTAAAACGGTTTTTTCTAAATTGTGGGCGTATTCAAAAAAATTTTACACTTAACCATTTCGGAGCCCTAGGGAATATGTGGTCCAAATTTCAGCTTCCTAGCTTAATTTTAAAGGCCTAAAAATTGCGTACGGACGGACGGACGGACACTGCTAGATAGTCTTAGGATTTGGTCCTGATCATAAATATATATACTTTTATGGGTCTACGGCGAATATTAAGGGGTGTTACAAACTATGTGTCAAAATTAATATACCCTTAGGATAGGGTATAAAAAGGGGTCGCTCAGGTTAAAACTGCATTGTCATGAACTTTCTTTTCATAATGATTCATTTAAAAACCATTTTCGGAAACAAGGTCTTTAAAATCGAAGGAACTTCCACCTTGGAATTGGATAACTTTAATTTAAAGCAAAATGGGTAATTTTTACCAAACTACAGTGGGTTCCAAAGTTGGTAGTCATCTCGCCAAGAAAGTGAGGGTACGAGGTGGCCCCATTGTTAAATTAAATAATCGTGTTTTTCAACTCCGTCACTAGTATTTTCGAGATAAGAAAGCTTACAATTAGCCAAATGTTAATGTTAAGATCTTTTGATAAAGCAATCACAGCAAAAATATCGAAATACACAAGAATAGTCTGTACTAAAACCATTTCTTACAATTCGAAGTTTGACCAAACAGTGTTCGAATTAAGAGATGTGTCATCACTGCTGCACGTAATACATCTTTGACAGCATGGAAAATATGACCGTGTGGCCTAATGGATAAGGCGTCGGACTTCGGATCCGAAGATTGCAGGTTCGAGTCCTGTCACGGTCGAAGACAAGTGCTGTTTTTATTTTATTTTTGTTTAAATATTTCCCATAGTAAAAAGTGTTTAAAAGTACACTTTAGTTAGATAACTAACTTATTGTAAGTCCAAAAATATCATATCAATGCTGTAAATAAATTAACCGGTTAAGAATTTATAATAAATTAACACATAAGTATTTTTAATTGAACTATTAATCAAAACAGTCCCTGCAGTCGGCAAAAACATGAAAAAAGTGCATACATATGTACGTACAGTAGGTAGGATAATAATAGTATGAAAAACGTTAAAACATCTGTTCAATGTTAGCTTACAAATTTAAATTGTTTGAAGGCATTCAACATTCAACCAATTTTTGTAAACTTTTTTCGTCGATAGATATTATCATTCTGACTCACATAAAATCTACTTATCTCGTGCGACATGACGTCATTTCCATGAACGTGTAGCCAGGCACTAACGATTGTGAATAGCGTTGCCACTTAAAATCGAAGCCCAGTAGTATGTTGCGCCATAAATTAAAGGAGCAGTGCAATTTCTTTGAGCAATTAACTTATTTGGTTTAGTATTAGCTTCTTTAAACGGGTTTACTACTAAAGTAGTAAAAATGGCAGCGCTGGGGAAAAAAGGTCTATTTTCAAAATAATAAAATATTTTAGTCAAATTTTACTGTCCTAAAGATATACATTTTAAAAAGAATTTCTGAAATTTTCAAAGGAAAATATTTTCAAAACTTCGCCATTGTGACGTCATTTCCGGTGACCCCTCGGAAAAAAGGTGTGTCCGCGTTGACAGTAGAACTCGTGACAGGATCAAATGAAGTGAAAAAAAAATCGTGTTTAAGTTAAGCCCATAAACTAGAATTTGGACGAAGGAAAAAAAAATAGTGAAATTTGAATTTTTGGCAGACCATTTTACAAAAAATGCAAATTTTGGTTATCAAATAGTTGTGATTGCCTTCTCGAAGGCATGTATAAAATTTCATCAAGATCGCTTGAGTAGTTTTCCATAACTTTTGACAACCGACTTTGAAAACACAATTTCGAGAAAAACGCGATACAAATTTGGATAACCTCAAATAAACCTCGTGATTCAATTCAAGACTGTATCTCCGAAACTTTTATTCGGAATGACTTGAAAATTAAGGATAATATTCTCGAGATATTGTAGTAATTAATAAGACAATAAAAAATATCGATTTCATTAATCTGTTCCCCCTGTATATGTACATTTCTTTTTGCTTAATTAAATATTTAAATTGATGGAAATGACGTAAACGATCTCTGTTGCACATGCTTTCAAATTTTTAAAAATAAACTTTCTGACAAAATAAAGTCCAGTCGTACCTTCGCCCAAACAATTACACGTTGTTATTGAATGGGAAGTTGACTCAAAGTACAGATTTACTTTTTGGAGAAGTTCTGAAGTGAATGAGAGATCATATTTAAAGTTTTTGGGTAACATCCTGTGGTATTTTTCTTTGGTTTTTGAGACCAGAGATAAATGAAAGAAAATTAAATACATACCAGTTTTTTGACAGAAATTAAAAAAATTAAAAATAGTTACATTTGGAATATGCAAATATCTTTGAATCCAGCAAAGTCATTTTAGACTCTACGTTGTGAACCGTCATGTAGTACCGAACGAACGATTAATAGTCCAATATGCGAGAACCACCTCATTTGTTCGTTACGACAGATGATCTCTTGGGGATCTTTGATTCTCTTAAGAACAAAAAATCGGCGAGAGTTGATGGTATCCCAAATGTCGTATTGAGACACCTGCCCCTAGAGGCTGTGGAGATTTTCACAACGCTGTTTAACAATGCGCTGAATAATGCATATTATCCGGCGCATTGGAAAATAGCAGTGGTACATCCAATCCCGAAAAAGGGAAAGGATAACACTAACCCTGCTAATCTTCGGTCAATTAGTTTGCTTCCGAATATTAGCAAGGTGTTTGAGAAGGTTGTTAATAGAGCTCTGCTGAAATGGGTCGAGGACAATAAAATAATACCGGACAACCAATTCGGTTTCAGGGCGAGGCATGACACTATTCATGCCGCGTCAAAACTGGTTTCCGACATTCAATGGAATAAATGCAAGAACCAATGCACGGGTGCTTGTCTGGTTGACTTTGAAAAGGCCTTCGACACCGTATGGTTAGAGGGGCTTTTCTACAAGTTGATCAGACTGGGAATGCACAAACCCTTGCTATATATAATTTATAACATGCTTATGGAAAAGAAGTTCGTGGTCAAATGTGGCAACGTAACTTCGAGCAGAGTCTATAATATCAAAAACGGTTTGCAACAGGGTGCGGTGAATTCTCCGATCCTGTTTAATATTTACACGAGTGATCTGGTACGTTCACTCAGTCATGCTATAGCGTATGCCGACGATTTGGTCGCATACAGATCAGGTCGTAAGATCGAGGTCATCAACATCCTTCTGCAGCGTGACTTCGAGCAAATTAAGGGATTTTAAGGGATATTGCGACGACTTGAAGTTGAAAATCAACTTCCAGAAGACGGAAACAATCCTGTTCAGGACCCCATTGGCTAATGCCACTAGGGATACCAGAAAAAACTGGAAAAAATTGGCCATTATTGGACAGAATGGGCAGGCATTGGCGGTGAAAAACGTGGTCAGGTATCTTGGAATCTGGCTCGACCAGTATCTGTATTTTAATAAACATATAGATGCTTGTCTTGCTGGAGCTAAGATGGCTTTTGCTCTGACAAGAAGACTGTTTCATAGCAGTCAACTTGCTTCTAGAGTTAAGGTCATATGCTACGTGGCCCTAATAAGGCCCATCATCGCGCTTATGGCTGTCCATTGTGGTTCAATATAGCGCCATCGTATATGGAAAGGATTCGGGTTTTCGAGAGACAATGTCTTAGGACATGTCTCGGGTTGTTTCGAACACCTGAATCTGAGTACATAAAATATTATCTCAAAACGTCATTATATGATGGGGCTCACTTGAATAGGATTGACAATTTCCTCATTAAGGTGACTCGAAGGCACGTTGCGAGGGCGATGACCAACGATAATAGCCTGATCTTCGGGGCATACTACCCCAATGAAGCACACATGGAGAGAACGCTCCGATCTGGCTTTGTTCCGCCAGAGGCTTTTCTCCATATTGATAAAAAAAGGGCTGGTACAGACGAGGGATGGTATCCCGGTACTATACCACCGTTACCGCAGAGCGACTGATAAGCGGCTCAACTACGACGGGGACGTCGCTAATGCTCCCGAGCTCCTTCGGTTTAGTACCGCGATAGGGGGGAGGGATCATATTGATACGGACACGCAAGGTAGGAATGCCTTTCCAGGTCGGTGCGTTACCTTAAGGTAACTCCTCCTAGTTTTAAGTAGATTTAAGTTGTAAGTAGGTTTGCCGTGCTGGGCATGTCGGCTGCAAGGTGTGGTGTTCTTGAGAGTCGACCTATGCATTTCGGTGTCAGTCGGCTCTCAGTGGCGCATGTGTGCTTTGTTGGCGGCTGCTGGGTGCTGCTAACGGTGTTGGGGGTGGGCACTCGGTGCCTCTGTCGAAGAGGCACATCACCCCCGATTATAATTAGTAATACTTTTTTGTATAATTAGTTTTAAGTTTTTAGTTATAGCTTTAGATAGTAGTTTTAAGTATTTAAAGAAAAAAATAATTATAAAGTTTGCCAGTTTTTAAAAATTTTCTGGCAAAAACCATAGTGACGAAATAAAAAGTATTAATAATTTAGGCCGAAAGGTAATAGTAATAAGTGATATAGTTAAGTTTAGAGCGTCCGCATGAGGACCAGTAACCTAGAATAAGTATCCTGTTAATTTTAAGTTAGATTTAATCATTTTTGTCTAGTATGTAAGATCTTTTGAAAATAATAAAAATGAATTTAAAATTGAACGATTAATAGTGACACCATATGTAATCGCGATTTTGAAATGATTGTGTTCATTGTATATTCTTAAGATTCCATCTGCGTTTGATTTACTCACGACAATCTCGTTCTGATTATTAGATAGCTTTCTTGCTATTTGATAAAAGTTTGATAGGACGGTTATTATCACAGTTTCGCTAGGCATTGGATCGATCGTCAATAGTTTAGAGATCTAAAAATCATAAGCCTATTTAATTCCAACCTAGTATCCAAAATTATCTCTTGATTTACCAACAATAATAGTAAAACAAAGTAGTCATCTTTTTAGCGTTTATTTATAATAATAGTCATTGATAAGTTGTTTTTTTAAATTTTTTATCCAAACATCCGCTTGTGTTTAAAATAAAACTCCCTTACCACGTTAATACCGCGCTCATAATCACTTGCCGTTGCTGAGAATTCCTTAAAATAGTTTCCAGCAATAGTCATCGTTTCGTCAATCTTCAAATATGGTCCATACAATGTTGTCATCGGTGGCCAATATCCACCGCGGCTAGATGCCATCGGATTGCCATTTATCACAAACGATGTCCATAGATCAACCATTAATTTCGCAATCACCTCATCTGTTGGATTTAGTTTGGACACGTGCTCGGGATATGGAAATAAATAAAGGAGCTCATCGGTCAACGAAACTCCAGCCTTAAATGGACTTTGAGTGTTTGTTTCCTCGTCCAATTCAGGATAGCGATTAAATTCGCCACGATAATCGAAGGAATATAAGAATGTGTTGTCTGGAAGCTGTTTTCCATTTGCGTTGAGTGCTAGAAGGACGGGTAGTTTATGGAGGAGAGTTCCAGCCATCTGTAGCAAGAAATAGGTTAAATAATGCTTTATTGTATGAAACTTAAAGCTTTTGTAATATATTTTGATTTCATAAAGGTTGTCATTTTAGGATAGAAAGGGGAGCTTTTAAGAAATTTTTTAATTAAGTATCTAAGATTAGCCTTTGCATTTCTTACTTTACGAATTAGGTTTATTTTGTGAAACCTTGCGTCATTTGAATTAAGAACGTAGGTTGCAATTTTTAAAAGCTTTAAACTGCATCTAAAGAACAGCAACATAAATTTATCATTTTACCAGTCACACAGCTAAGGTCGCAACGAAAGCTTTTGCAACGCAGCTTTTGAGCTTTAAAAAAAAATAACAAAAACATTCCCAAGCATTTAACTTACATCGATCAATCGCGGGGCCAAGGTATGGAAAGTGCCATTCTCCAGCAGCATCCGATTGAAAAAGTCATGAGTAGCAAAACTAGTCAGCAACATGTTCGAGTCCTTTCCGACAGTTTGACGCATGATATGATTTATGTAGTCAAAGGTGTTGTAGTTCTCTGGAATTTTGCTGTCAAAATCGCTTTCGAAAATTTCTAAAACAAAACAACTTCAGCATACCTTAAACTTTGTTTTCATTCTCAAGTGCACTCACCACTTAACACCCGTGATCCTGCATTTCTCGGACATCCACCCATTGCTGGGTATCTAAATGTCGAAGCTTCTGCCATCAATACAGACGGATGTACAGGCAGCACAGCGCTTGGCCCACCAATGGTAAACTGAACACCACCGGTACTTCCTGTTCCATTGTGAGATCCCATTTGCTAAGGATGTACAACTAAAAAAAAACCGATACTCTATCACTAAAATTGAACTTACGGCGTGTGCCATAAATCCCGTCAACAACTGCTTGGTAGTCAGAGTCATAAGGCACTTATTTAGATCACGTAGTATGCGCATTTTGCATCCAGCCTTGACAGCTATGTCTCGAGCATGCTTTCGAGGATTCTCTTCCAGGAACACAGGCATTATTGCCGATCCGGAGTGGTAAATCACTTGGTGAAAGAGTCCCGGTTCCACCTTCAAATAATAAGCAAGTTATTCTAAATATATTGATCTATGAGATAATTGTCAACCTACCATTGGAGACAAGGTCAAAAGATGAACAATGGCTGCACCACCAACCTGCCCAGCTAAGGTTACTTTTTTCGGATCACCACCAAAGTGTGAAATGAAGATCTTTACAAATTGCAAGGCGAGAAATACGTCCATTACGCCAGCGTTCCCTGGTATCTCTTCAGTCTTTGTAGAAAGAAAACCGAAAGGTCCCAATCGGTATTGAGGCACAACTAAAACGATGTCTTTCTCCAGAAGATAGTCCGGTGGAGCTTCAGAGTTGCTTCCTTCATATAAGTATTCGCCGTGAATGTATACCAGGACGGGATAACTTCCTGTTATCTAAAGGGTTTTTATTTTTTATTTTTTGTAACTGAAAACATCACATTTTGCTTACATTTGGAGTGGTAATGGTCATAGTAAGACAGTCTTCAAGATCCGTAGGTGCGCCATCATCGTCCGTTTCTTGCATTGTCTGGCTAAGGGACAAGACAGATGGGCACCCGATTCTTTCGTTTGTTGCATCGTAGATGTCTTCCCAAGGATTCACTGGTAGGGGAGGCTGCACAGAAATAAACAAATTAAATATAAAGTCCTTAGGGGTTCATGAGATTTCCTATCAGCCTATTGGTGCGAACAAACAATTCAGGTGGAATTTGTAACTTCTCGCAAACTTGCTGTACCTTAAGAGTGGGTGCAGAAAATATTGTACCAAACCAAAAGTAACAGAGATTTTGTTCACGAAATACGGAATCACCAGTTGTGATTTGATGACCGCGAAAATCGTACTGACGGTCATTAGGAAGATTTCGCGATTCAAGATATTTCATAAGCTGACGATTTTTCAGCGTTTCCACGACCTTGGAAAGAATGGACGTTGGTACAATTTCTCGGAAGGTACCTTTTGGGACTGGCTGAACAAATGCTGTTTTCCATATCTTCTCGGAAACAGCCCTGAAGAATAGGACAGATAGGCCAGCGTGGAAGAACACCTCTTCCGAACGATAGGGGAAATATCATCTGGAACAGCGGATTTATGTATGTTAAGATCTTGTGAAGCTCTTGCCACTGTTCGAGAGTGAAAATTAAATGGTCACATAGAATATTCTACGCGCTCGAGTACAGGGGGAGATAAAGCACAATCTTGGAGAGTTGATCTATCTGCAAAATGGGTAGCAAGCAGATTGGCTTTATCCAAAGAGTTGACAGCTGGAGTGTCATTGCAAATGAGTGTCGGGATAGTTTCGGGATAAACTTCTATGCAATTTCCTATGGCGTAATTTCAGGGAGCCGATTAATTGGCTACGGGCCAAATAGTATTAAATTCCGGATTGCAACATTGGGCGTATTGTGGTTAAAATTTGGTAGGCTACATATACTAACGGCGAGACCACGATGGGGATAATATTGTCCTTGATAAAAATGATGAGTGAAAAAAAAAAACCTATTGCTCGTTAACTGATGCGTTAATTCGGTCCCAGTTAGGGACAATTCGGAGACGTTTGGAGGAAAGAAATTTGTACGAAAAAATTAAAAGAAATATTCTTTGCTAAGCGATAAGAATATATAATGTAGCGCATTAAATTTGCAACTTCAAACCAAGCATCAACCAGCAAACAAAATTGGAGAACTATTCTATAATATTAAGTTAGAAGAAGCAAAAATCAAAAGCTAAGCCCTAAGTACACCACAAAGACAGTTAAGCGCGTAGGAGTTTGTTCTTAAGCTGGAGTTGGTCCTATCTTTAAGATGAAGCATAACATGGACAGAGAATGTTATTTTGAAATTATGCTGCCATATGTAGAGGACAATATGCCTTTGATTAAGACCTTCCCGCAGGATAACGACCTTAAACACGCTGCTAGGATGGTGACTAGGTGGATTGAGCAACATAATGTATCCGTTTTACGATGGCCATCAGAATCTTCAGACCTAAGTCTTACGGAAAATCTATTGAAATTTTTATGAAACATGATCTGTGGAAAAAAATTCAAGAGGCATGGTATGTCGAAACATGCTGCAAACTTTTTGACTCTATGCCAAGAAGATTTGAGGCAGTTATTAAACACAAGTGTCACGTCACTAAATATTCAAGTTGTTGAGCAACTGTTTTTTAGATAAATCATTTTTTTAAATTGTTTTGTTAAAAACAAGTTAAATAATTTTGGAGAAATAAATTTTACCTTAAAATAAATGTATTTTTCAAGTTTATAATTAATAAAATATAGTTTTGAGTATTAAAAGGGTCCCAATCTTATTATTTCGACCACCACTGTATACGAGTAGAGGGAGCTTCTTGAAAATCCAATAAAAACTCCACTTTTCCCGCTTTCCCTTTTTTATCATCGAAAAAGGAGAAATCCCTCCACGATTTAAAAACACAAGCCCACACTAAAAGAAATGGCATGAATCCTCATAGATAAATATTAGCCGTCTGAAGATATATTATTTTGACACGAATGGAAGTGACCTACAGTTTAATGCCGATTCCAAACGATAATTAATTTTTGAGAAGCTTCTCATGACAGTTTTTGCTTTTGGGTATTTGTCAGACGTTCGCAAGAGGTGGGGCAGCGACCTCTCACTCAGTGGTCCAACAGACTTAACCACTATTTTTTATAAATCCACTATATTAGCGTTATAGTTTCACACTTTCCGAGAGATAGTTGAAATATGTTTTATATTTCGCCAAATTTTTTGGCAAAGTAGATGGCCTGTCGACTCAATTTTTATTTGAAAGCACAAGTAAATTTTTACTTAACTTCAACAAGCAACCATTACACTAATATTTACACAATTCTGTTAAATTTAACTTCACTAATTTATGTACATAGTATGCTGTCATCATCATTTTGGTCATCGACAGATGTTCTACCAAGAAACAACAGGTCGATGATTAGTTAATTATTCAAAATACACATCTTCGCGCGCACAACCACTAATTAGGTATTAACATAAATAAATAAATATGCACTTAATAGGTCACGTTGTAACACACCTTGAAACGCCTATTGCCAGATGGTGATTCCGCGTATTTTATATCGACAAATTGATAGACTTCTCGATCGGTCCATGCAGTTGTGACTGTTTTACCCTGAATCGCGCCCAATTTGGGTAAATTAACAACGGTATTATCCTGATCCTCGTACGAAAAGTTATCACAAATTATTATCGGGAATATCCCAACGAGAAGAAGATACACGAATATCGACGACATATTGCAGAACGCTTGAGATCAGTCTTAAAACGAGTCGGATCAAAGACTGACTTTAGAATGACATGAATATTTGCATTTAAGAAAGAGTTAGTGCCACCTTTCGCCTTAAATTATGTTAATTTTTCCCATAGAACCAAAATTTAAAACAAATCCATAATTGGCATTAGTTTGAGTAATGGGGTTAGCATAGTGCCTGCAGCATGTCATCTTCGTTGGTTGCTGCAAGAACAATGCCAGGCCAAATTGACGGTGAGCCCGAGAAGATGCTATAAATCATGTAACCAATTAAAAAAAAAAACAATACAACAACAAAACGCTAATCACTTAATTCTCTCTTTACACAGCTGAATTCCATTTATTATCTAAAAGTTCAATGACTTTTAAAAGATACGGGTACTCCAGTTTGGGGTTTAATTTATGAACATAGCGAGTAGGTCACTAGTGTCAAGTGGCGGGGGTCTAACTATTGGTTTCAATTTCCTAAAATAAATGGAAATGAAGTATGAAATCTATCGATGTGGTGTAGGTTTGTGTTTATCGAAATTAACATTCTATCTCTTTTGCAGAACTTCTGGAAAATAACCGAAAATTAACTGGAATAATTTATATGGGTATATTGCCATAATATTCGAATACATATGCATTTTGGTTTTTGTTTAACTATTCAACCTAATAAGATTCGGTTGTGTGAATTTAAGAATTGATACTGTCCAGGTTCATCGTATGGAAATTTTTTTAACAAACACGAATAGTATTAACTTAAGTCTTAAAACATTGTTGCCATCCTAATAGTTAGGTAAACGATGGTGATGATTGTAGGTTACTTATTTCAGAACATTGAATGGATTGACTATGAACACACGTACCTTCTATGCATAAAAATGGTGGATAGCGATGATGGACAGGAGTGTGCTGGCTTGTGAACTGGCAGGTTCAATACTCAACGGGCAAAACAATGCACGACAACCCTATGCACAAGAGAGAAGTAGGTCTTACTTCAATCAAGCGTTTACTTACAATTTAAGGTTTGTTTACTTTGGGAACGTAGCAGCAGCGATAAGGAGTATTCAAGAGATTATAAACCCACTTGGAGATCCTAACAAGAGAGCATATCGAGAGCATCTGTAGCAAATTCCCCAAGGATGGCCAGGCCCGATTTAAAACAAAATTTACACAATTTATGGCGTATATGGTGCAGAGGATGAGCAGCCACCATATGAAATGGGGTCAAATCAAGAATCATAACGAAGGACGAAGAATAGCAACATTATACTCCCACTATTCAGAGAGGCGCTAATTCCCTTGAAGTTCGTGCGGTTGAAGCCAACTGACTAGGCACCAACGGGTATCAGTTAAGGCGATGAAACTTCTTGCCCAACATATTCTGTATAATGAACTTAAGGCTTTACACAGATAATGGGCTTTCATTGTTCAAGGTCACCAAACGGTCATGATGCAAGAGCACCCGAACGACTAAAAAAAAAAAAAACCTTACAGCCGAGTACATAAGATCCTTCATCTGCATACAAGATGCAGTAGATAAACTCAGAAGAAGAAATGTAAGCAGAGTTCATGAAGCATCAAAACGCTAATAACAGCAAGATAAATCCGTTAGTATTTCACTCCAAATGCTTTTGTAAGAGCCACTGATCACTATGTAAGGAGCTGCCGATCACAGCAAATAAACCCGATGGCACATACAAACTACCAGATAGTCAAACAAAGTGCAATTGTGCCTTAACTGTCTACAAAGAGAAGAGAACACAGGAGCGGATGCTGCGCGACCCAAGCTTACTTTAATAGTGCAATACACGTCAGCATACGTAGTGAAGAAGGTCAGGTGCAGTGCCATGCCGTACCATCTAGAATGCGAGATCTCAAGTAACGAGTAACTTGATTGGATTGTCAAGAACAGGACTGGAATGTCATTTCACCAATTTCGGAGGAACGGTCTAGTTTGATGTAGTCACCATCCTGGAAAACATTTGTCTTTATCGGTCTGTCTTTGCCGCCGACGCGTGTATGTATAGGTACCGGTAAATACTTTGATGAGCTACTATGGCTCAACAAATACGGGCATGTAGGTCACCTATGGAACGGCCTTAGAACCATATCTAGCCAAAAGGTATCTGGAAAAGTTAACTAAGAGAGAACACCACTATAACTCCACGAGCAGCTCATACAATCAAGGAGGAGGCATTAATGGAATAATTTAGGCCGAAAGGTAATAGTAATAAGTGATATAGTTAAGTTTAGAGCGTCCGCATGAGACCAGTAACCTAGAATAAATATCCTGTTAGTTAGATTTAATCATTTTTGTCTAGTATGTAAGATCTTTTGAAAATAATAATAATGAATTTAAAATTGAAAAATTGAGGCATTAAGGAACGTGATCAAATGACTAAGATGCTTGCACAAGCAAAATACAGATTACTGATGTTTTGTGCCAATCATACAGTGAACACTATATATGTTAACAAACAAAACGTGGTCAAAACTGTCTTCTTTGATAAGTCAGGTCCGCGTGCTGGATGAATTACCCGAGCAAAGAATCATTAAATCTGTACTTACAAGCGCATGGAACAACGTGTCAATATAATAGTTATCCGCTTCAATTTATAGAGCGTTTCAACCATTCATGGACTATCACGGGCTACATGGAGGGCAGTTTAGACTGCTCGAACCTATCATTGCTAAGTGTATTTTTAAGTTTTCCATCTTAAACCATCTCGATTTCTGGTGAGAAATCGGTTTTTTATTTGTTGTCCTTGTCGATACTGTTTTGTTATATAACTCTTCATCATCCATGATTTGTCCTAAGTTTCTTGTTGAGTTTTCTTTTCAACTTTGAGGTGATCTTATTTTCTTGATTTAATTTTTTCATCATCGAACATTTCCTTATGCATAGATGGTGATCGCGTCGATCTACATATTCTTTAACTACTTTTTAAAGGGTCGAATAATTTCAATAATTGTCTCTCCCTTCTATGCGAAGGTCCTGTGCCAATATGAAAGGCACTCTCTACAGTAGATATACACATGCACATGATACCACCGTTGAAGAGACTTTTGCAGTATGGATATTTGATAATGGACAAATTTGGACGGTCTTGAAGTAGTCTACGAAGACTGAACTAACTTTATGCCATCAACAAAACTTAAAAGAAAAGTTAAAGTGCGATCAAACGGTCATCTAAACGTGTCACCCAGATGACATGCTGACGTCAGAGAACTTGTATAATTCGGTAGTCATGTGCATGCCATCTGTGAGCGTGATCTGCTGGGTGACACCCGATCACACAGTGTCATCCGATTCGAAGTGTTTTCACATGATCTTTCAACTATGCAAAAGTGCCATTCGACGTTAGATGAGGTGATGATACTGTGGAAAATCGAGCGATGTCATCCGCGGGGCTTTGTCATTCGCAATCACACGGAATGACAACTTTAGTACAAATTCTACGTCATAGTTACGTGAGGATGTTTTCCGGATGACAAGTTTGGATGATCGTCTAATCGCACCTTTACTTTTGACAGAAACATTTAAGAGCGGGAAGTGGCGCCGTCTTGCTGAAACCAAATGTCGCCGAGATCACGAGCTTCAATTTCAGGCATCAAATAGTTGGTTATCATGGCACGATAACGGTCGCCATTGACGGTTACGTTCGCACCGGCATAATTTTTAAAGAAATATGGACCGATGATTCCACCGGCCCACAAACCACACCAAACTTTTCAAGAGCCCATAGAGCGAAGCGATGTCGCTTGGGAAGGTCGAGCGGCTTCAGTTGTTGCACAAGCTGTATTTTGTACGCTTTCAATTTAAGATCTTGACGTTAAATGCGCCAAGTCGTTCCATACGTCAGTCCGAGTTGCTGCGAACGGCGCCGAATCGACTCTCTACGGTCTTCGTGTACACTCTCAGCTACGGCCGCTATATTTTCTTCACAGCCTGCTGGACGTGGTCTATTCGGTCGAATATTATCCAATAATGAATGCTGGGTCTCAAAATGGGTGATGCTGTTGCGAATAGTACGCTCAGTAGGCCGATTATGTTGACCATAAGTTGAGCGAAGTGCACGAAACACATTCCTCACAGAACGTGCATTTTCATAATAAAGTTGAACAATTTGTAAACGTTGTTCACGCGTAAGTCTTTCCATTATGAAATGCCAAACAATACTAAACAAAAATAACATGACAGCATGACACGACTCACACGTGATCTGTCAAAAAAGGCTATTGAAAAAAGTATTTCTACTTGGATCATCCGTTAGTTAAAAAGTTCATCTACCTCGTAGAAAACATACTTTACTCAAACTTGTTGACAATTTGGTGCAAAAGTCTAAAACACCATGATTCTTCAATTCGTTCTTCTAGGTGATCGCCAGATATGGGCTCTACATTATCATGAACTCGAAGGTCGCTCGAAGTCTTGAATATGAATTTGTAATAGTTTTTGCTTAAGTTATTTATTCTTTAGGTCTTTCTAGTCATTTAGAAGAAGTTTGTTTAGGTAATCGTTTGAAGTTAAGATTATAAATGTCAAGTCTAAGTAATTAACTTCCAAGAGTTTGCTATGTTCCAACGGTGTTCCAAATTTGAATGGCTATTACTTCCTTTCCTCAAAATTTTAGTTTTTGTAGATGTCGATAATATAGTCGTTAGTCATAATGAAAAGGTTCTATGTTCGGTGACTTGTAGTATTCCATCTGTAAGAGAGGGTTTGACATAGAACCGAGTTGTGAGATCTTGGTGATGGAGAATCGTTGCAGCTGATCAGTCCGACACAGTACTGAAGCCAAGCGGCCCACCAATCTTGGAGCTTTTTAATGTGGTCCATGGTTATCCTTTATGAATAACAATAAGCTGACTATCTTTTAATAGATCATTAGCCACCGTTCGAGAGAAATTTGAACATTGATATCGTTTCTATCGATTCAAATTTTTGCCCGGAAGCACTTCCTTTCACTAATTTGTCACTGTGCCAATTTTTTTTTTTGGTAGAAATGGGACGTAATTTATTCGAGATAAATAAAATAAAATTAAAAGTCTGAACTTTACAAACTAAAAAAATACCATTTGTAAAAAAAAAAAAAATCCGAACATGACTAAGCACACATAGAAATGGTACTATTAGTCAGTCGCTCAAATATTTACATCCAAAGCCTTAGGGTCTGTCAATCAAGCTGAGCATCCGACCACAGTCCAACAATCGAATTTTGCACTACTTGACCGAATAAGATCACAAAAGAGTTCCAACGAAAACTGCCAGCTTTATGGGTCAAAGAACCGAACCAGTTTAACCAGAACAAAAGTGTCAGCGCCAATTATTGTTTATTATTAGGCCGCGATGAATAAATTATGCGATTGATAAAATATTAAAATGTTATGCTCAAGCTGTTTGGAAAGCACCACCTACCTACCTAATCTCCGACATCTGCTTGAGTACTTTCTCGAGAGGCTCGTGAGATGACTGACCTCTTTCAAGAAAATTTTAGAAAAAAAAAAAACAAACAAAATAAGTTTCTCAAGAACCTCTCGATCTACCTTCAGATATTCCATTTTGAATTTGCAAATTCGAATAGAAGATTTCTTCTGCGGCAATTCGCTGCTTAGACATTTAGTTTGGTTTGAGCTTCGGTGGAATATACTCACGCATAGGCATGATGAAATCGCTGATCATATTTTCAGCGATTCTGTTGGCAGTTTTGGCCGCAGTCAGCAGCAATGAAGAGCAGCAGCCCTTGGCTAAGCAGTTTAAGCCTATCAGAGCCGCAGCTACTCGCTATGTTACTGTGGATTTGCCCGATGTTGGAAAGATCCGTGGACGGATTGCACACACTCAATGGAGTCAAAGGGCGATCTATCAGTTTTTGGATATAAAATATGGTGAATCACCATCCGGCGAGATGAGATTTAAGGTGAGGATTTGTTAGAAAACAAAAAGATGGATATAGTTCTAGAGGAGATTTGTCTTTCGAATAGCCATCGCAACCAGCGAAACCATGGACGGAGGTTCGTAACGCGTTCCTATCTCGGCGAGGATGTCCATCCTTGCAGGATTTAACTAATCTTAAGATGCTGGAAAAGAAGGGAAAGGACGTCGAGGATTGTCTCTTCCTTTCAGTAAACACTAAAGCGGTAAGTGTCCGATAGTCCAGGATGTCCTTGATTCTATTTTCAAATTTGTAGTTTAAAGGCAAAGCTCCAGTGATGGTTTACATACACGGTGATTTCCTGTACGAGGGAAGCTCCATAGAAGCACCACCAGGGTATCTGCTCGAGAAGAATGTCGTCTTAGTAGCTGTTCGCTACCGTTTGGGACCATTTGGTTTCCTTTCCTCAATGACAGAGGATATTCCCGGAAATGCAGCCGTCAGCGATGTTATATTAGCCCTGAAGTGGATTCAAAATCACATCGCAAAATTCGGCGGTGATCCTTCTCGCGTGACCTTATTCGGACAAGTTGGAGGAGCTGCTTTAATAAATGTGCTTACTATGAGTCCTGCGGTGCCTGCTGGACTCTTCCATCATGTCATCTATCAGTCTGGTTCCGCATTGTCACCAGCATTCATCACGGATGATCCACTAGATGCCACAAAGGATATGGCCCGATTTGCTGGGTGCAAAAATGTACAAAAGGTCGAAGCCATCAACAGCTGCTTGCAGAATGTGAACGCCAGTAGGCTGTTGGAGGCGTTCAGTATTCATGGAAATGTTCACGCCAATCTCGGTATCGGAAGCTATGGCGGTATTCAGTTTGTGATTGGTGGTCCAAGTGGTATTCTGCCGGATCATCCAGGCAAGCTGCTCGCTTCGGAGGACTTCCGTAGCTATCCAACCATGGGTGGAAGTACGAAGAATGCTGGAACATTCCTTTTAAAAGGTGAGTAAGGTTAAGGTAGGGATGGATTTTGAGTTATTTGCTAACTTTTTCTGGTTTCAGATATATTTGTTGATAACTTCAATGAAACTATTCCTGATGATGCTTATGATGGTCGAGGATACATCAATCACGTTATTGCCCAGACTAATGGCGCGGATCCAACTCAGGCCTGGACAAAGTTCGCAGAAGCTGAGTTCTTCACGAAGGAGGACATTGCGAATGGGACTTTTTATCGCATGATTCCTGGATTGATTGATGTGAGTTTTGTTATTGTTCTTAAATAGTTCAGCTTTAAGTTGTTAGTTTTTTTTTTAGTTTTAGTGTTTTTGAGGCTTTTAAGGTTTTAAGCTATTTTCAGCTCTTTTCCAGTTGCTGAGACATGGTTTGGAAAAATAGTTTCCTAAACATTTTGCGACTTGTTGTGATCGGTCAACTAGCTCTTTTTCTATCTGGGAGGCAATAGATTTTACTGTTGTCAACTTTCAAAGGATACCTAGTCTATCATAACGATGTTCATAAGAAATGCGGTAATCGGCTTGCAGTTTCGTACTTATTGCATAGCGTTTTAAATGTTCAAAACTCCACAAACTGTTTAACACATACTCGAGTTCATAATAGAACATGACGCACGTCATCCTCTTTATGACGTTTGGTCGGTTGATCTTACTATCTCTTAAAACCTTTATGTCGGAGGTGCTGCTTGAATAGTACGTCCAAACTCATTTGAGAATGTGTTCAATTGAAGAAACTTTGTACCAACTGAATTCCTAACACATATTAATTAATTTTTTTATCTCAGTGCGGAATCATATGTCAGAGAAGCTAACTAAATTTGTATACCCTATCCTAAGGGTATATTAATTTTGACACATAGTTTGTAACACCCCTTAATATTCGTCGCAGACCCCGAAAAGTATATATATTTATGATCAGGACCAAAATCTAAGACTATTTAGCAATGTCTGTCCGTCCGTATCAACTTTGGGGGCCTTTAAAGTTATGCTAAAAAGCTGAAATTTGGAACATATACTCCCTAGGGTTCCGAAATGGTAAAGTGTTAAAATTTTCAAAATACGCCCACAATTTAGAAAAAACCGTTTTAAGGCTAAAGTTAGACAGATAAAGTTGTACAACCTTCACAAGATATGTAGGTACTGTCCACCTTTATAAATTTTTGATATAAAGTTTTTTGCCACGCCTACTTTTTGTGGGCGTTTTTATTTTTTTTTCTATAAATTTCATAGAATGAAATAAAATGCTATCCATCATCCTCCGAATGATTTTTTTCTTTAGGGTACATAGGGATAAGGATAGGGTATCATACGGTTCGCCCCAAGCGGACTGTAGCCTTTGCTTATGTCTTATATTGTTTTTTACTTTCTCGTATACATTAGTATGGTAAATAGAAAGTTATTTTTTTGGATCGATTCTAAAACGTATCTCTAGTACCGAGAAAGTTTCGCATGGTGCAGTCGTGCATAAGGATTTCCTTCTAGGAGTAAAGCTTGATTAGTTTCTTGAATTCTCTTGTCTTAGCCGTGAAAACTTTTCCCAGTAAGCATGGTAAAGTTGGTGTTTCCAATTGAAAATCATTGACTCTGCAATTTGTTGCCTTTAATTTTCTGGTGGCCAAGATTTTAGCTTGGAACAAAGCCGTCTTTCTAAAACAGTGGAGAACTCAACTGCTGCTGTTAGGCAAAAAGGTAAGTCGCCGTTGTCCGTTCAAGAACTATCGGCTACCGTATGATGGCTACCTACGTGATAAGAGGTCTCTACAATCTGCCGTTTGGGTCAAGTTCTGCCAATCATGCTATTGGCCCACATGGCTAATCTAAATGTGTGCATTGAATAGAACAATATCTATAACTAGTCACCACAAAAGAGAAGAAAAAAAATCTTCTACGAGGGCAGCCGTGTTTTTGGAAACATTGACATTCCGGCTGACTAGGAAGTAATTATTGGACTTTCCATCATGGCTCTAATCCAGCAGTTGGTCGAATGTTCGATACCTATAATGCTCTCTTTATTGAATCAAATAAAGGGTGATTTTTTAAGAGGTTTAGAACTTTTTTAAAAAAAAAAACACAAAAAATTTGAAAAAATGAATGAAATATTTATTTGAATCGATAGTTTGAACCTTGCAATTTAATGTTTAAAGATAATTTCATGCAAATGTTGACCGCGGCTGCGTCTCAGGTAGCCCATCCGCTGAGTCCACTTTTGGCATACTCTTTCACACATATCGGCCGGTATCTCACGAATGAATGCATGGATGTTGGCTTCCAGTGCGTCAATCGAAGCGGGCTTGTCCCTATACACATTAGCCTTGGCATACCCCCACAAAAAATAATCTAATGGTGTCAAATCGCACGATCTAGGCGGCCAATTGACCGGCCCGAAACGTGAAATTAACTGTTCACCAAACTCGCCTCGCAATTGCGCCATTGTTTCGCGTGCTGTGTGGCATGTGGCACCGTCTTGTTGAAACCACATATCATGCAAGTCAAGAACTTCCATTTCGGGCAAAAAAAAGTTTGTTATCATCGCTCGGTAGCGTTCACCATTGACAGTAACGCTGCGATTCGCATCATCTTTGAAGAAATATGGCCCAATAATGCCGCCGGCCCATAAACCGCACCAAACAGTGGCTTTTTCGGGATGCATTGGTAGCTGTTGCAATGCTTCTGGCTGATCTTCACTCCAAATGCGGCAATTTTGCTTATTTACGTACCCATTCAACCAAAAATGAGCCTCATCGCTGAACACAATTTTTCGATAAAAAAGCGGATCCTCGGCCAGCTTTCCAAGAGCCCATTCACCAAAAATTCGGCGTTGTGGTAGGTCGGCTGGCTTTAGTTCTTGCACCAGCTGTATCTTAAAAGGCTTTACGCCCAAATCCTTCCTTTTCTTCAATACGCACAGTACGTAAACGTGTTGGTGGTTTAATGTCCAACAAAGTAAATTTGGTGCGAAATTTGGTCACAATCTTCCGAATAGACTGCTCAGAAGGTCGAGAATGCCGATCATAAAATGGAAGCAGCGCGCGATGAACATTTCGAACCGAGCACGAATTTTGATAGTAAAATTCAATAATTTGCAAGCGTTGTTCATTTGTAAGACGATCCATGGTTAAATTGCAAACCAAACTGAAGCTGTTTGACAGTGACACAAGGTACTAAACACACGTCAGCTGTCAAAACCAGTGTTGCCAAAACCAAACCAGCTAAAAAATCACCCTTTATATGCACAAAGGGCTATTTTCTTGAAGGATAGTGCCCTTTTCAACGAGATAGTAAAGAGCACTCTCCATGAATACTGACTCGAGTGTAGAGGGGTGGCATCAATGAGTTCCATGGTTTTGAGAACAACTTCTGGTTGACTAAAAGGTCTTAAAGATTTAGGTAGTTCACTATGCCTACTGCCTTTGCTTGGGGACACAAATGACATTCATCTTTCTCCAAGTCAACATCCCCCCAGTTGAAGCTTAATCCAAATATCCTGACCAAATATCCTATCTTGTCGAATGAGATCAATTCTGTAACAAAGCGGGGAACAGACCATTATCGCCGAGGGATATAATCGGTTTGAATGAGCCTATTGCCCATTTGACATTATCGGGGCTGACAATTTGCCGGGCATACTATTTATCTTATTAATTGCACGCCACTGAGAAAACATGTATTCATTCCACATTTTTGTTTGTTATCTAACCTTCCTCCTAAGCTTATATTAGATTAGCAAGTTGGTCATTCTACCTAGGAGCTCTATAAAAAGTAGTTTTGGGAACTCAACTTCCTTGGTAGGAGGTTATCAACTTAATTAATGGAACAAATTGCAGTCCGTCTACTTGGGACTATATCTACTTAAAGCGAGCGACAATTTTCCGGTTATGTCAAACTGGATATGTCTAGAAGACTACTTCTCATACATCGAAAAATCGAGAAGTGAGAAGCTTGACTGTTGACTGAGCTTCAAGTGATGCTATAACATGGGGCATGGAATTGATAAGTTTATAAAACGTTTGCCATTAACTTCGCCGTTGCTTAAATCAAGCTTCTCGATATCTTGTTTGGATTGTGCTATCCGTTATAGCTGCCTGTGTTAGCTTACAAACTTAACACTACAATGGCCATATCTGCTTTTAGCCTTTTACTTAAAGTAATTTTCCCTTTCAATTTTCGACATTTGACAGTTTCCTTTTTTTCGATTTTTCTTCTCTGAGTCATTTGACAACGGTTGGCAGTATATTCGTCTCATGTTGATGTACTCTTTAGTTTTTTACTAAACGTGGAAGTATGCTTTTACTGTGGCCCAAGCATACTGTGGCTTCATGGATAGTTATGTATCCTCGATGTAAAGCTGAACAATATAAGTTCGACTTTTTAGACAACTCCGAAAGGTGCATCAAATGAAATGGAATTTTCAACTCTATTAAATTATCTCTCTGAAATTAACAAAATCATTTATGTGCTCGAACAGTACAGAAGTTATTTCACTTTAAGTGGCTCCATCTTTAATTAGGAAATTTCCACTTGGACGTGATATAGATAGGTGGGTGAAAAAATACTCCTTCCATACCCTTTAGTTACTGTTGCGGGAGTTTTCTTCTAAATGACTTTCCCCTTTATTATGGATACCTTGATCAAAGGGTATTTTGAATTAGAAGAAGTGTTTCAAAACTCTTGGGACGCTTCGGTCTTTTACGAAAACAATACACACGAATAGATTCTAATTGTATCTCCTCTCCTTTCAGATGTGTGGCACAATTCCCTTCAAAAACCCCGTCCTCCTTGCTATGCAGGCCAACTCCAAGAAACTGGCCAACAGCACTTACCTCTACAGTTTCGACTACGTTGGCGAAGCAAACCGCTATCAAACTCAAGAAGATGAAGAATCCGATGTCATGCCATTCGACTTGGGAGTCTCGCTAACCGACGAGAACTTATATCTCTTCCCCTGGCCATGGTATGCGGTGATTACCAACAATCGTGATCGGAAAATTGCCTCACGAATGGTAGCACTATGGACTTCCTTCGCAGCAAATGGTATTCCAACAGCACCGGGTGTGCCCGAATGGCCCCCAATGACCGACGAGACTGGTCCATACCTTAAGCTTGGCAAAACTGTAACCGTTGGTAAGAATTACCTAGATGAGTATTCGATTACCGTAAAGGAGACAAGTATGGGCTATAATCTGGTAAACGAGGAATACTTCGAGAACTTGGAGATTGTTGAGCCTTCCGATGAAAATGAAGATGGTGAAAGTGAACAAACAAATGAGGAAGGCAATGAAGACGAAGCTGAGGAAGAGGTCGATGAAGGTGACGTTCAGGATGAGAAGGAGAGTGTACGACCAATTAAGGGACACAAGAACAAAAATCAGGACAAGAATCAAAATAATCAGAACAATCAGGAGGAAACTGATCAAAAGGTCGTTGTGTAGATTTTGAGGATGTTTGTGATTTTTATTTTAAAAAATAAAATTTTGAAAAATTATGAAGAATTGTTTTAATCTTTTCCAGGAAAAAATAAAATTAAAACAAATTGTTCGAACCTATACCAACAACATGTTTGCAGTTTGCATCACCAGCGATATTTGTAGTTCGTAATGCTATTTGTGTCAACCAACCCAAACCAATCCCCACTATCACCATTCCCATTGACCAATTACTTGCGACATTATAAATGTCTGTACTAAAATGTTTACGTCGCGACTTTATTTCTGGTCTTATCAAAACATTTCCCTTTGCTGCCGTGTTATCAATTTTGAAAGTAGTCTTTCGCTTTCTAGTACCAAGCTCGTATCTCTCGTAACAATAAGTAATTTCCCAAGTCAGCATATTGGCTTCCATAGAAATGACGATAACCCCGGACTGCATTGTTCCTTCTATGGGTGAGCATCTACAGACGAGCAGATAGCTTACATACTCAGTATAGAAAGTTTAGCCTCAGCTTGAGGATGTTATTGCCGCGATACGGTTTTTTATTTTGCGTTTTTCTCTGGTGTTACGCATCAGCGGCGAACGAAGATGATTATTTTTACGAAAACTACGATGAAGTGCCGGGTCCAACGCCGCCACCTTTCCAAAATCGCTACCAACCACCCTCGTATCTCGGTTCTGGTTCCAATTTAGTTGGCTTATCGAACAGTCATTCAGTTCGTGGCAAGGAGGTGCGCACCGCTTGGACAGGCAGAACGTTCACCGCGTTTCTGGGTATTAAATATGGCACTGTGGGCAGTGGACTAGCAAGGTTTCAGGTGAGATAGAAACGTAAGCAAAGGAGAAAGTGAAAGCATCTGATCTAATTTATAGAGAGCACTGTCGCTGCCAGTCCAGGAGGGAACCATAGACGCCACCACTGAGCCAATGGCGTGTCCGTCGTTTACAGATTTGGTAAAACTTCAAACGGCCGAGCGACAAGGGATCAATGTCGATGATTGTCTTACCCTATCGGTCTTTACTCCGAACGTAAGATGCGTGTGGAATAGGTACACGTGAATCCCTAATGGTTAATTGCAACTTTCTCGCAGGTACATCAAGAATATCCAGTCATGATCTATGTCCATGGAGAGATGCTGTTCGATGGAAGTGCCGAGGAAGCAAAACCAGAGTATCTCCTCGAAAAGGATATCGTCCTGGTCAGCGTGAACTACCGGCTTGCACCTTTTGGCTTTCTGTCTACTCAGAGCGAAGAAATTCCTGGAAATGTGGCACTTTCAGATGTGGAAATGGCCATCAATTGGGTGCACGACAATATAGCTCAGTTCGGCGGCAATCCGAATAGCATTACTCTGTTCGGACAGGCTGGAGGGGCAACATTGATCCATGCCTTGACGCTCAGCGAACGAGTAAGGTGGCATGCAACTTCATGCGAATACACTTCTCAAACCTCTTCTCCTAGGTGAATCCCCAGATCGTTGATAGGTTGATTCTACAATCGGGAACCGCGTTGAATCCCCTTTTCATCGATGAAGATCCTCTTTCAAGCGCCAGGGCTATTGGCAGAGAAGCACATTGCAATATTCATTCGACGTACGAGCTCAATTCGTGTTTGGGTCGATTGAATACATCCGAACTGCTCGTTGCCTTCGCGAATAATTGCGTAAGTTCAAAATATCCGTTCTGTTGTCCACTCCTGTCTGATGAGTTCTAACCTTCCAGCACCACAACGAGAATCGCGGAATCTACTCATACGGAGGTTTCAAACTGGCGATTGGTGATAAATTAGGCTATATTCCAGTGCATCCGGCGTTGATGCTAAAGAACTTTAAATTTCCGCTTGTCGCGGGCCTTACCAAGGAAGCTGGAGCTTTTTTCCTCACAAGTACGGCTACACCATCCGCTGCGAATTCCATCTCATCCGACACTTTCAATTCTAGGAAAATACGATGAACTCATTCGCCTGAACAGCAGAAACATAACCGACTACATCAATGTCGTCCTTAAATACACCACACTGCCAAAGTACTATCCAACCTGGAGGAGATGGGCACTGGATTACATCTTTAGTCCTCAGGATATTCAAAGGCCGGTTCTCAGCAACTTGGCAACTGGTTTGTTAGAGGTAGGGATCCACATTTGCAATCGTCCTCCCTGAAATACATTTCTATCTGTTTGTAATAGCTCGTCAATCTGATTCTATATAAGGCACCAGTACTGGAATCAATCAAGACATCTTGGCGTACAAACGCCACTTTCTTGTACAGTTTTGACTATCGCGGACAATTTCATAGGTTCCCGAGAAGGCGTACAGGTTTCCCCTTCGAAATCGATGCGAATTTGAGCGATGAGAATATTTACTTGTTCCCTTTCCCGGATGACGTTAGCCGCTTGAATAGTCAAGACCGAAGTGTGGCTGAGTCAATGGTGTCGCACTGGACGAATTTTGCAACCATCGAGAGACCTGATGAGAAATGGCCGCAGGTTAATAATGAATTTGGACCATTTGTGAGAATAACTAGGAGTGGACTGGAATATGATTTTCATTTCGGTGAAGGTGTACCACCGCCTGATTTGTATAAGCCGTTGAGAGCGATTAATGCAACAGCTTCGAATGTGCGTCTTGGTGGACGTTTTAATAGGCTTTAATAGTTGAAGATATATATTAAAATGTGTTAAATACTTTTTATTATGTTTTAAATCTCCTGGAAGTATATTATCGGACGAAAATTGATTTAAAGATGTACGGACTTGAGCCCCAAGCGAGATTCATTCAGAGCTAAAGGTGTTGAGGACGACAAAGCTTGTCGAGATTGTTGTTGTTGCAGCTAATTGCAGTTCGAGAGATTCGTTGGGTTCGTTGGGTAATCTAAAAAGCAACAAAGTGTACCAAGAGGTGTTACTTAAAACTTCAGACGTCATGTTGGCTATTAAGGTCTTTCAGGAGCTTTTGTGTTTATAGTAAGTCATGGCAATATAATAGTAAACATTCATAAGCAAACTTTTGTTGCCTTAAGAACTAAGAAAAATTTTCAAAACATTCTTTAAGGTAGAACTGCTCATTGCAATTAAGGTTTCAGCAGAGAAATTAGTGCAACTTGGATTTGACCCACTGAAGGTGCTTGTGCTATTTTGTACGGGTGCAAATTATAGAATTTGCCTTTTTGTCTATGATCTATGAAAGTTCGGTTTTGTGGGGATTGACGCCTAAACCACAATTGTCAGCCCATCTTATTAGCTTGTTAAGAGCATTTTGTAGGAGTTCTTTTAAGGTGTTAAGGTGCTTCCCCGACAGATGAATGATGATAGACTGATGGGTCTGAGATCTTTCGGAGTGACATGGGAATATTTGTCAGGGTATGAAAATAACTTTCACTTCTCTCCATAACAGCGGAATGTGGACCAGTTCAATACAACTGTTCAGAATTATCTCCAACACCGGTAGAATAATATCTGATGTTTTTTGTAATTCGGCTGGTATAATGCCTTCTGGTCCCGCCGATTTATATGGTTTGAAGCTGTGTAGCGCCCAAGGTAGCCTATCCCTGGTAATTAGATCTTGAATGTTGGTTATGTGAGTCCTTACCCTGTTTGGGTTCGTACTACTTATAACATGGGAGCTACCTGGGAAGTGGGTATCTAATAGCAGATTAAGCGATTCCTCGCTAGACGTAGTCCAAGAGCCATCCGATTTTTTGAGACAGCTGGGCATCGTTGGATTTGTAGAGAGGATTTTCCTTAGCCTAGAAGCTTCGGAGGTATCCTCTATTTTGCTACAGAAGAGTCGCCACGATATTCTTTAAGCTAGACTAACTCGAAAATATGTTCGATCCGATTCCCTCTGATATGAGAACATAATATAAGAGCTCAAGTTGTAGACTTGAATAAAATGATAAAAACCGCTAAAGCAATTGATCCACAAGGATCTTCAACGCCCCCAGGTTCGAGACGACAAAGAAGGCCGCTTGAACATTTTTTAGACGAAGCCATCGCAGACTACATGGAAGTTACGTATCGAGATCACAAAGTATTTGTTTAAGACGGGCAGCGTATCAGGGGTCGGAGGCCGTAAATGCCAAGTAACAATTTGGGTAATTCAGAAAATAATTTCGTGTTTAATAACGCCTACGTTCATTGTCATATCAGCTTTGAAAATATGAAGTATTAGCGTAAAAAAACACAATAATAATTATAAACACTCACTTCTTTGAAAGAGGAGCTCATTTGAAGATTTTGGGGAGCCATATCAGGTGCCACCAAAAACGTTAAAATTTTAAATAAACAAATTGGTTGCAGAATAACCTTATCCATTTATATTTTTATTTTCTCGAAGCCACCCACAAGTACATTTTTCTTAGCAAAACTGCAATACCTATGCCCATTTGAATATTAAATCTCTTCAACAATGTTTGACATTGTCAATGGATAAGGGAAGTGCATTTTGTACTCGAAATAGAGATATTTGTATATGCAACGAATATTTGTTATCAAGTTGTAATAGAATGGAAATATTTTTTAACATTGGGTAGGCAATTAGACCTTATTTTTACAACAGATCCCATTAACTCTTCTGTCTCGCTTTGTCCCCTATCGCTATCCACTATTGATAACTTTCATCCTCCTCTTCTTCTTTCCTTCTTTCACAACTCTCCACTCCAGGCCTTTCCTTCCACAAATTTCTCCTCTTACGACTTTCATAAAGCAAATTTTCGCAAAATTAACGCATATCTCGAAAGGTGTTCCTTTGATTTTAGTAACCTATCTTTAAATGATGCGATTGCCCTTTTTTACAGAGAACTTTTTAATTCTTTTTCTCTGTATGTCCCCTTTTCGCGCCACAAAATATCATCTACATCCCCTCCTTGGTATAATCGAAGACTTCGCTCCTTACGGAACAAAAGGAATATGTTATGGACAGTTTTCCTTCGCACCAATTCTTTTTCTGACTACTCTAACTATCTCGGTACTTACTTTCAATTTACCCAACTTTATAATTCTCTCTACGATCGCTACCTTACAAATTCGGAAGTCAATCTTATAAATGACCCCAAGTCTTTTTTACAATTCGTCAACTATAAAAGAAAATCTGACGGATACCCTACCTCCCTATCTTTCGAAAACAAATCATCAACCGATCCACACACTATTGCCGACTTTTTTGCTACCCATTTCAAACAATCTTTTGCCGATAACTCTTTCGTACCGGACCCCTCTTACTTCAATTACCTACTTAACATCTCCTTCGGTCCTTTTCTATCTCATAGCTTTGATCCTACTCTTATCGAATTTAAGTTACAAAATCTCAATGATAAATTCATACCCGGCCCAGACGGTATCCCCGCCATATTTCTTAAAAAATGTTCTTCCAACCTTTCGCTTCCCCTTTCTAAACTTTTTCATCTATCTCTTTCACAAGGAGAATTTCCTCAGGTTTGGAAGATCTCTTTTATAACCCCGATACACAAAAAAGGATCAAAGAACGAAGTAACCAACTATCGTCCCATTGCTAAACTTTCTCACATACCCAAACTTTTAGAGAGTATTTTATACGAAGCCTTAAGCTTTCAATGTAAATCCATCATCTCCCCTTGCCAACATGGCTTCCTGAAAGGCAGATCAACTACTACTAACCTCGTCGAGTTCGTCTCCTTTTCCCTCTCTGCTTTAGAGAATGGAAACGAAGTCGATGTAATTGCAACCGATTTCAGTAAGGCTTTTGATAGGATATCTCATCAATTAATCATCTTCAAATTGTCTGCCCTAGGTTTCGAACCTATATTGTTAAAATGGATTTCCTCTTACCTAGAAAGCCGTTCTTATAGTGTTCGCTTCAGATCCTTCCTCTCGGCTCCTTTCATGGCAACCTCTGGTGTCCCTCAAGGTAGCCATCTAGGTCCTCTTCTCTTTATCCTTACAATAAATGATCTGGAGCGGGTCATTAAACATTCCTCCCTCTCCCTCTACGCTGACGATACCAAATTCTTCAAAACCATTTCTTCCCCCGAAGACTCTAGTCTCCTTCAACAAGACCTTTATAATTTTTCGATTTGGTGCCTCAAAAATTGCTTAGAGCTTAACATCGCCAAATGTCAATCTATCACCTTTTCTCGTAAGCGCAACCAGTCCCCTCCCCGAATATACCTTCTCCTTGGTCAGCCTATATCCCTTGTACAATCTCTTCGCGATCTTGGCATACTGTACAACAGGGAGCTAAATTTCCGTTCCCACATTGATGAGATAATTCTTAAAGCTAACTCTTCACTTGGTTTTGTTAAACGGTGGTCCAAAGAATTCTCCAACCCTTATGTGACAAGATCCCTCTACATTTCCTTTGTTCGCCCCCTTCTCGAATACGCCAGTCAAGTGTGGTCGCCCTTTCATCGAGTTCATGTATCCAGAATTGAGAATTTAGAGCATTCAACGTCGTTTTCTTCGATTCGCTCTTCGAGGTTTGTCCTGGAACGACCCTATTATCCTGCCTCCCTATCAAGACCGCCTTAAACTTATAAACTTGAATACCCTTGAAGAACGCAGGGACGTAGCAGACATTCTCTTCATTCATAGACTCCTCTCAGGTTCTATCGATCTCACGTCTATTTACAAATCTATTTTCTTCAACACTAACCCTCATAATTTACGTTGTCCTCCTCTTTTTATTTACCAACCCACCGGACCTCTTATGGCTCCAACGAACCAATCTCCCGTATGCTGCGAAAGGTAAACGCAAAACTTACGGTTTTTTATTTTAACCGCAGCACTGCCTGTTTCAAACTCGATCTCCTTCCCAATTCCTCCCATAGTTCGTAAATCTTAGTTTTTAAGTTAGTATATAAGTAATATAGCTTGTAATAAGCCTAATAAATGGGGGCATTTGCCCCCGCCAAAATTAAAATGAAATTAAATATGTTATTAAAGGCTCACTTTTGTTCATTGCAAATCTAAAATTTTTAAAATATGGTGAGACATTTCGATTTTTGCGGAGCCTAGCTATCAGCACAGAAGCCATTCCGGGAGGTCTGGTAAGCATTGTATCATAAGAAAAAACTACACGATGGGTATTTTATTATATTTATTATTGAATTTTGTACAATTCATCCAATTTCTGGTGTCGTGTTTTTCATGATTCATCGAAGTGGATATGAATAACAAATTGATTGCTCCTGGCAATCATAAATATGTCGGACATAAAAAAATACTTTCAAATAATACAGCTTATCTGTAAGAATGAAAAGAATTGAATTCTTCCATCTTTTGGTCGTATTCTGTAGGAGATAATGGTGAAGAAATTAGCTTTGACGGTTATAAAATCTTAACGAATAAAAATCAACGGGTGTAGTCTTAACTATTCAAACAGGAGCCTAGTATTAGCTAGTTACAATATCGTAACATAGCAAATATACGAACCATATGCTATATCGTAGTTAATTTTGGATTTACGTTCTTAAATTATAATCCCGACCACAATGGCATATCTAATGAAGGCTTCGTCAAGCGTTCGTAAGGCTTACTTAACATTTTGAAAAACATAAAGTCAGAGTCAGAGTCAAATCAAGAGGTCAGAAAAACCGCAGATGCAAAGCTAAATGTGTAGTGCCACTCCGGAGTCAACGAAGAGTTTCCACTCAAAATCTCTGTTCATCACGTAAGCGTCTTACAAAAAACTTTTCAACCGTTTTTGACGGTACGGTAAAGTGATATCGGAATACCTTGTAATTTTAAAATTAAAAGTGTGTCGCTGGCTAAATTATAAAAAAAATATATATATTTTAAACAGATTTGTTCAGGAAAGCACTAACCATGATTGTTTACCTTATAAATGCTTCCCTTAGCCTTAGGTCATTATTTTATGTTTCAGGAAAATGGAATGTTGCTGAAGTCAAAATGGTACCAAAACTGGGAGAACAATCATGACAAGAAATTGTACAGACCCAATTACGGTTTTGCAAGATATATGTAAAATTGTTCAGGGGTTCACCAGACACTGCAGCAGGTTTATATGCGAGGGACCCCTGGGCAGTAGTGAGGGACTTTAACCTACCGACGACTGACTAACGTCTATCTGAAAGATATTGCACCTAGTTGTTAGACTAAGAAGCATAGCTATCTATTATAGGGGTGAGCGTTTTGACTGTATTGGCATTATTAAGTAATTGAATTATTTCTTCATCGGCGAGATTGAGGAGCCTAGCTCTGTTCCTTTGTGCGACTTTTTTAATCTAATTTTCAAGTACCTCAACAGTAAGTTTTCCATATAGATCGGCGTTCCTATAATTTGGAATATTTGAATATTTGAATATTCCACTACAGTGTTATTTATGTATGTTATTGTAACATTCTACATTTGTGTTACATTCCTGTAATTAAAATTCATAAGAACTGACTTAAGGTCATTTAACTTTGTCTGGGCATCTTTGTCCATCATTTTTTGTTGCAAACTCCACCGTTTCTCCTTCAGCAAGTAAGGAGTATCTTCTGCAAAAGTTGCAATAGTTACTTTCTATTTCGCTGTTAAATAAGAGATATAGCACTGGACCTAGCACGCTTCCTTGTGGTATACGAGCTTAAAGTTATTTTGCTCTCTAACTCATTTTCTTGTTTAATTTTAAAGAATCTTTTAGATATATAAGACTCAAGAATTTTCGAGTACTGCTTCGGCGGCTAGTTTTCTAATATGTGGATAAGTCTCTTATGCCAGACTTCTAAAGTGCGAGGGCCTATTTCAAAACCCAAATTGATGGTAAGGGACTAGCGAATTTTTAATTTCACCAGCATCTTTTCGAATAACTTGGACAACATTGAAAGGATCGAAAGTTTCACATACCTGAGGTTACCTCGTTGGGTAGTTTTCCGGAATCATTATAACCTCAGCGAAGTTTCACATGCTTGGAACATACCTTCACTTGAATTCAGCGTTTATAATCAGCGCTAGTTTTTTTTAACCCTTGTCTTGGGAATTGATTAAAATCGAATCCGGAGGCTTAAATATCCCATTTATTTATCCCTTTGGCCAGTTCTTTAGCAGTAACTGACCTAAAAGGTCGTTCGTTTTGGCACGTTTCGTCCTTTCCTTGATAATAAGGAAGAGCCGACTAATAAAGGGTGATTTTTTAAGAGGTTTAGAACTTTTTTTAAAAAAAAAACACAAAAAATTCGAAAAAATGAATGAAATATTTATTTGAATCGATAGTTTGAACCTTGCAATTTAATGTTTAAAGATAATTTCATGCAAATGTTGACCGCGGCTGCGTCTCAGGTAGCCCATCCGCTGAGTCCAATTTTGGCATACTCTTTCACACATATCGGCCGGTATCTCACGAATGAATGCATGGATGTTGGCTTCCAGTGCGTCAATCGAAGCGGGCTTGTCCCTATACACATTAGCCTTGGCATACCCCCACAAAAAATAATCTAATGGTGTCAAATCGCACGATCTAGGCGGCCAATTGACCGGCCCGAAACGTGAAATTAACTGTTCACCAAACTCGCCTCGCAATTGCGCCATTGTTTCGCGTGCTGTGTGGCATGTGGCACCGTCTTGTTGAAACCACATATCATGCAAGTCAAGAACTTCCATTTCGGGCAAAAAAAAGTTTGTTATCATCGCTCGGTAGCGTTCACCATTGACAGTAACGCTGCGATTCGCATCATCTTTGAAGAAATATGGCCCAATAATGCCGCCGGCCCATAAACCGCACCAAACAGTGGCTTTTTCGGGATGCATTGGTAGCTGTTGCAATGCTTCTGGCTGATCTTCACTCCAAATGCGGCAATTTTGCTTATTTACGTACCCATTCAACCAAAAATGAGCCTCATCGCTGAACACAATTTTTCGATAAAAAAGCGGATCCTCGGCCAGCTTTCCAAGAGCCCATTCACCAAAAATTCGGCGTTGTGGTAGGTCGGCTGGCTTTAGTTCTTGCACCAGCTGTATCTTAAAAGGCTTTACGCCCAAATCCTTCCGCAAAATTTTCCACGTAGTGCTGTAACAAAGGCCTAACTGCTGGGAACGGCGCCGAATCGACATTTCGCGGTCTTCTGTCACACTAGCTGATACGGCCGCAATATTTTCTTCAATACGCACAGTACGTAAACGTGTTGGTGGTTTTATGTCCAACAAAGTAAATTTGGTGCGAAATTTGGTCACAATCTTCCGAATAGACTGCTCAGAAGGTCGAGAATGCCGATCATAAAATGGAAGCAGCGCGCGATGAACATTTCGAACCGAGCACGAATTTTGATAGTAAAATTCAATAATTTGCAAGCGTTGTTCATTTGTAAGACGATCCATGGTTAAATTGCAAACCAAACTGAAGCTGTTTGACAGTGACACAAGGTACTAAACACACGTCAGCTGTCAAAACCAGTGTTGCCAAAACCAAACCAGCTAAAAAATCACCCTTTATTACGTTTGAGTTCGACTTGGCAATCATATATAAAATAATGATGCAAAATTGAAGTACTAATACGAAATTTAGAAATGTTCAGTTCCAAAGCATTACGATTGCACCACTCCGACAATCTATTAATATCTGATTGAAAACGAATGCAATCAGTTAAAAAATGTTTACGAGAAAATAATTTCAAACCATCCGCTCAAATCATTTGCTGACATTGCAGGTTTTCCTAGACAGCAAAAAGATTTCTGCGAAAAAGAACCCAAGGGCTACTCATCATTATCTGTCCAACAGTAGAGAGTTCTTGGTCACAATCTTTTGAAGATCTGCCTTGATTTTACAAAGTGTAACAAAGGTCTTTACTCAATTTCGTAAGACAGCAGTTGTACTTTATGTAAGATTAAGCAGGGTTATAACTTATGACTGTCATGCAGCTTTGAACCACTAGACACCTTAATGGTCTCCACAATTTCTTATTGCCTACTACCTACATCCTCTAAGGGTCTAATAAAGAAATTTTTCCAAATATCTGCTTCTGTAAAGAGAATTTGCTTCACATTTACCATCAGAACACGGCTGCCTTGTAAAGTCCCAGTTTTCTGGCGTGTCCTATTGTTGTCCGTAAGTCGTGATGTTTTTAAGTCTTTTAAACCATATTGAGTTGTAACGCCGTGAATACAATGTGACCATCAAAGTTATACCCTTTTCACACCGCATCGAAATCTGAGGTTTCGCCAAAACTCATGAAACCTCCATGGAAATCAGGAGGTTTCCCATACATTTTCGAGATTTCCAAATCTCGATATTGTATGAGGTTTCGATGAAATCTCCTCAGAATCTGGTTTCAATGGTAAGGTTGTCAAAGCACACGCACCTTTTAATACATTCCACAAGTTACTCAAAGCAGTCGACAATTGGTTGACAGATTTTCAGCTGAGTTATAAGTCAACTGCAAGTCACCTAAGAGTAAGCTTACCGATATCTTGAACGACGAACACGCGAATTATATAAAGTCTTAGGCGTTGTTAGCTTATAGTGAGTGGACTTGTAGGGCACTTGCAATTTGAACGCAATAATTGTTAATTCGCTTTTATTTTTCGATGGCTGACTGAAACGTCAAACAAAACCCGGATTGTGTTCGGTGTGAATGCTCTGCCTCGATTTCGAAATCTGTTTGTGGAAACCTCGAATTTTACTGCGGTGTGAATAGGGTATTAGTCCATATCTAAAGGGTGTTGTAGAGGTGTAGAGGTTGGTTTTTCAAATAGAGATAAATCTGAAAATTTGGTGGTCAAATCTGGTAACTCTAATGTCATTTATGTTCAGTTTGGTTTGCCATTTCATTAAGAACAGATTGGCAAATGAACAACGCTTGCGAATCGTGCAAATATATTTCGAAAATAATGGTTCAGTTCGCGAAGTTTACCGCGAAAATTTTGTTCAGTGATGAGCCTCATCAAGGTAAACAAGCAAAATTGCTGCATTTGGAGTGAATAGAATCCACATGAGACCCTTGAAACGCCATTACATCCACAAAAACTGACTGTTTGGTGTGCTCTATGGGCTGGTGGAGTCATTGGGCCATACTTCTTCCGAAATGATGCTGGAGAGTTAGTTACCGTTAATGGAGACCGGTATAGAGCCATGATAACCGACTATTTTATTCCCGAATTGGATGGCATGAATGTGGATGAGATGTGGTTCCAACAAGACGGCGCTACATGCCACACAGCGCACGTCACAATCGATTTAATGAAGGAAACATTCGATGAGCGCATAGTTTCGCGGAATGGACCTGTCAATTGGATTATTTTCTTTGGGGATATGTGAAGTCGCTTGCCTACGCCAACAAACCAGAAACGTTAGGGGACTTGGAAGCCAACATTCGTGGCGTTATTGCCGACATACAGCCCCAAATGCTTGAAAAGTAGCCACATGCCCGAAATCATATTTAATTGATGGACATTAAAACAATTTTCTTGTGTTTTATTTCAATTCGAAGTTCTATACCTCTAAAAAAAAACACCCTTTAGCGGTATTTCTGGCATATTTCATGGTCAAAGCACGATAAGTACCTTTATCTTGTAGATTATGTTTGAGGTTGTCAAAGTCACTATTATATGCGACGCCATTTGCAAAATTTAAAGCATCTTCCGCTAATTTAAAAAATAACGACTTGTAGCCTAGTTTTAAACTTACATTACTAGAAAGTCATTAGACCTTTGCGTCTTAGAAGAAGGAAATAGTAATATCCCTTTCTAATTGCCATTATTTAACAATATGCTTCTTGCCATTCCTTCGCACAACAATAAGTTTTACTTAACCTTAAAAGGCCAAAAATCAAAGAAACGAAGGGCAAACAAAAATAGCTGTCGGCTGTTAAAGGACATTATGTCCTGTCCCCACATCGCATCGCATCGCCAGGATAAAGCCATTCATCCGCGCCTGAATGACTCCATTGCGTCCATTCAGAACAAATCCGCAAACAAACAATCAAATTGAGACATTAAACCGTAGAAACGATGCTCTTAATGGTATTATTATCCTTATTATTATTAAGTTGTGTAGACTGGTGTGTGTTTGTGCCGCCCTCTGTTTTTTTTTTGTGTTTATTTTCTCCCCCCTTGGCCATGTTGGCATCACTCCCAGTTCCTAGTACGTTGCGTCGGTCGTCGTGTCGTACGTTGAGCGAGTATAGCAGACAATCGGCAATGTCACTATCGCATTGTTGACTTGTGTGCGGAAAGTGGAAGAGACCAATTTGAATTATCATAACAATCCGCAAATGAGGGCAATAATTCAAAAAAGCCAAAAACCGAAAGGCCAAAGGCCAAATGCCACCCCATAGGAAAAACCGATCCCATTTTTTGGTGGGGGGATACTTTCCGAGGTGCAGGCGGCCAGGATTCGAAGATTTTCTCCATCGCATTTTAATATGCGAGTTTAACGCGAGGAATGAGTTAATAAATTATGCGGACGATCCTTGATTTTGTTTTTTTAGAGGTTTCTTGTCTCGCAGTAATAAAATTATAATATTTCCCGTTATGTGCCATTATGCGGTGACATTTTTATGAGATTCCGACTCTGATTGCGTTGGGAAATTGATTTTTTTTCTCGAAGTCTGTGTGTGTGTGTGTGGGAGTGGGAGGGTTGCAAACATATACGCAGCCGGAAACGACTAATTGCCCATATCCTTGCGAGCGTCTGGGAGTAGATGTGCCATGCTGCGCGACTAGGAATGTTTATTATCATTTATTAAATGTAAACATTTTGTCAGCTCATCCATATGGGTTGTGATTCTGAGTGCAAAAGTGTTTTGTCATGTCCTGGCTGGCGGGTGAGAGTGGCTGGTTTGAGGATAGGGATGGGTAAATAAATAGTCGAGCCAGCTTAGTGGAGTGGAATGTGGCACTAAGATATGACTGGCAATATTTCTATTTTTCTTTTAATTTTTTTATTTTATGGGAAATATTGAGAGTCATTGGTTGTTTTAGAGAGTTTTACTTCTTTTAAAGTAACTAGGAGTAGGTACTGTGTTGACAAAGAAGTATTTTTATAACCGCTTTCGACATTGTTTCGTTATTTCTAAAGCTCATTCTGTGCCGTCATTCTGTGCCGTCATTGTCCTACATAACCTTCAAATATTTAATATTGCTTTAAGACTTAATCAACGACTTAATACACTCGAAATATGCAACAACGGTGCATGGATATAAGATGATCCTTCATTTCGAGGCGATTAAGGAAGTAGATTGGTTTGCGCTAAGATGGAAATCTTTTTGGTAAGGATCCGCCGGCCGGTTCTAGATCCAGTCATTCCATTGTTTCATTCCACACTAGGTATATGCGAAGCTAATATCTCAGAGCAATAACCGTCTTCATAACGGTTTTTAGCGGACAAAAAGCCTGCCATAAAATAAAGCTTAGTTGTCTTAAGAGGAATTGCAACTGTACAAATGAAGGTTTGATGGCTCTACATACGAGACCTTTAAGTAAAAAGGAAGGAAAATGTAGATAAAAGTCTCAAAATCACCCAAGTGTAGTCACGGAATTCAATAAATTTAAATTCACAGATGCCTTGTCACCAAAGCATGACCAAAAAAGAAATAGCACACAGCTTCACTCTCTCTGTGGGTATAATACGGCATGCTTAACTTGGTTACGTGGGTTTTTTATCGGGGAGTGGCCCCTAGAAATTGCAAGCTCCTGTTTATTGATGTCAGTATCATACGTTCTATGTTCTAAGGAATGAGGAAGTTCTTCAAATGTTCCCACGTAGACTCCACCTATACTCAGCAAGAAGACGAGCGTGGGTCTGTGTTTCTCTTGGTTTCTATGGGGGGATAGCAGTATCTACCTTTAAGACTCAGTCTTGTGGTTGTTATTATTTGTTTGAAGCGTGACATGGGTGGCGCTAAGAAAACGAGGAGTTATTGAAGCCCTATGGTAAGAGACCATAGGTCACCGAAGAGTTTCTTATCAAAGTCGTTGGGCACCAAGGAAGCTTACTAATTCCATCTCTATACTCGATAATCTGCAGAGAGAAAAGTGGCAGGCTTTAAAAGTAAATCAGCTATTATTTCCTCCCGAAGCAGCCATCATAAACGGGGATTAAGCTTTCCTGTAACGAGCAGTTGATTTTATGGAGGGGAATGGGTATCTTATTAGCTCAAAAGAGACAAAGTATCTGCACTGCCAATCTTTGACCCACGACGACATATTCCAGAAATTTATTTAACAGAGAAGCGTAGGTTGGATGCGAAGTGGAAGGAAAACTGTGCTTCTGTAACCAAAACATGTCCCAGTTTACATTAAGTTTGCAATGTTGGACAATTTATGAAATGTATGAAGTCAAATTAAAAGCAGCTGAGATGTAGATGCTTCCCAGAACAGCAAGAGTAAGAAGTTAAAAAATAGGTTGAAGGAACCCTTCTTGTAAAAAAACTCAATCTCAAAAGGAGCATGAGCACGATGAGCTTAGTGGGTATAGCCATGTTAAAAAAGGGTTCCTAGGAACCTCGTCAATAGGGCTATGTCATTCAACCTTAAAATACAAGCACGAAAGAGAAGCAGAGAACAACTTCTGGATCACACAAATGCAACAACAGCAGATATTTCATTTTGGGTTTGCGGAAGCTTTCTACCCCCGCCGAAGCACTCAAATCAGAAACTGACCCATTGTACTTTCAGGCAGACACTTCCTTTTACTTAAGTAAACCGACCCGACTTTTTCAGAAAGCCAAAAAGGAACTTCAGTGATGGACTTTACTAGCACCTTGTTCGAGGAAAGGCAGGACATTCACAGAGGAAATGCTTCGCGGTGCCACATATCTGTATCACATAAGCCTTCCACACACTTAGATTTAAAAAAAATACCACAGACATTCTGACTCGCTTGGGTTATCTGTAGCCCGAAGAATCCTAGCATCGAATATTCTGTCTATAGGAACCCAGTCATGAATTGAGGTCCTTACAGAGTATGCCGGCAGTTTTAACTAGATCTAGGTTTCCATGAATTCTGTATGACCCGGAATCTAAACAAAACTGAGAGTGTTCAGTCTTCCGACACAATTTAAAGAGGTCTTTAGTTAGACCACTTACTTAATAATTAAAGAATTGAGAAATTTCTTAAGTTCAGCTTTGGCTGTCACTTGGACCTCTCAGTTTGCAGGAGCGATGCATATACATATACCTTCTTCTCTCCATTTAACGACCTCAACAGATATCTGCAGGCATCCCGATTTTGGATCACTTCATCATTGAGTCCAATCAAATGCTGGTGTTTCTGCATTTGTGTGATCCAGGAGTTTTTAGGCCTGCCTCTCTTACGTGATTGTAAGAAAACGTTGATTGCCATTGCCTTTTTGGCGGATTTCATAGGATCCCTCCTTTAAACATGACAATACCAACTGAGTCGGTCATGCTCCAATTTTTTCGGATGGGTTCTTTGACGTGAAGGCTTCCTCGGATTCCGGAACTTCTAATTCGATCAAGCTTTGTTACTCCTGCTGTCATGCGAAGCATCTTTATTTCAGCTGCTGTCAACTTGCCGTCATACTTTTTGTACATTGTCCAGCATTGTGAACCGTATGTGAGCGCCGGGCGCACAACTGCGGTGTAGAGCCTTCCTTTCAGCTTAGGGGACATTTTCCGGTCACAGAAGATGGCAGAGTTTTCCTGCCACTTCATCCACCCTACGCTTACACGATGATTGATTTGCTGATCATTGATCCCAGATATTTAAACTTTTCATACATGGGAACCTCCACCCCATTCAAATAAATGTCCGGAATGGGTTGACTTGGGTCAGAGAATGGGCAGTGCAGATTCTGTCTTTTTTTGGATAATACGATACTCATTCCCTTCTAAAACATCTACACAAGCTCGTTGCAGGGAAGTCTGATCATTACTTATGATGGCTCCATCGTCAGCAGTCAGCAAAGAATAACTGATGCACTTTAGGGTCCGTCACTTTTCCCTCAAGCAGATAATCTAGGACTGTAATAAAGAGCAAAGGGCTTCCCTGGTGTACACCGACTTTAATTTGGAATTCATTGGTGACCCCTGCGGGACATCTGACGTTTGTCTCCCACGAACATCTGTACGTAGGTTTCAGGAACTCCTCGTTGTCTTAGCGCTACCCATATCAGATCCAATGCTTTTTAAAAATCAACCAGAATCATATGCAGATCCTTTAAGGAATCACGATGCTTTTCCATTATAATTTTTATACTTTGGATTGCGCACTGGTCATCAGGCAGCCGTATTATTTGTCTTAGACGGCCATCTAATACCCGCTCGACAATCTTCATGGTGTGTGACATCAATTTAATTGAACGGTAATTATCATAGTTTCGCGTATCTGCCTTTCCTTTGTGCAAAGGAAGAAGATAACTTTTCCTCCACTGGTTGGGCATTGGATCACCTCTCATGAGTTTGAATATAAGAATCATGAGCCATCTGAGCCCGATGTCTCCCATCTATTTCAAGAACTCACTGGATTTCTCATCCGGCCCAACCGCTTTTCTCTTCTTGGAGTTCTTGACCGCTTTCCCAACTTCTTCGACTGTTACGTCGGTCACTTCTTCATTGTTGGGGGCGGCTCCTGGAAAATATAGCCGGGAAAACTGTTACCGTTTAAAAGTTGCTCGCAATACTCTCGCCGCCCGTGTAAAATTTGTTCGTCGTCCACAAGTAGTTGGACTTGAGCATTGTTAATGAACTTCGGCGAATGAATTTCCTGAGCATTTCTTCTTCTCTGTGCAGCAATCTTGAAAATTGTTGTTCCATTGTTCGGGCACATATACCTAACGAGGAGAAAAGCTTTGCGTTGTTATACATTCCACAAAAGCACCAGCATTTGCTCGGTACAAATGTAGGAAACAATGCCGATTCTGACTTTGTGTCTAGCAACTTAGACTTCACTTAGAACATTATCTTGCTCGTTTCTGAGTAAAGAAGAATGAGATACCAGTGAACCCCCGATAAATATCAGATGGACTGTGGAACTGTTTTAGAAGAAAAAACCATTGACAGTTCTATCAGGCTCCCTGATTGCTGATGTCTATTCCAAGCAGAAGTCCTAGCAATCACAAACGTAGCAAGCATGGTTTCATTGATGGCCCAAAGGCAATAAGGGAAGTATCTACTATAGAAATAGATTTGCTAGGTTCCTATGGAAAAAAATACATGTATTAAGAAACGAGCGAACCAATGAACTAGCAAGGAAGAGTCTGTAATTGACCATGTCTGAGTATCCATGGAATAAAATTAACTCTCAAGGATGACAATATTAGTAGAGGCTGCGCTGACGTATAGAGCCTTACGAGGTTACACCTCACTTTCTCTGTCACTTGAGGAACTGAACTCTTGAAAGTTACTTCTTCTCAGATATTGAGGAACTCTCTGATGTCTATATTTCCAATCTTTTGAGGACGTCGGACCACCAAAGGGTATCACAATATACATCTAAATCAGTATGGCAGCAAATCCTAGCTTTCCTTCGCTATCAGCCCGTTGATAAAAGAAATTGACATGAAATGCGAAAAGGACTTCTTTTTGTTTCATTTTCAACTGACAAACCCCCGGTTGTACCTCTCCTGTCCTTCAGCTATGAAAATACATTTATCGTGGTCAACAAAAATACCAAAAAAAAACTCCGCAGTGGTTCGCTCCAATATTTTGCAAAAGAAATCAAAGCTTGATCTGATATCCTTTTTCTTTTCGCACAAAGAAAACTCACAAATAATGAAGTTAAAAACGCTTTCCACCCTCGGGAGTTACATTCCCCATTCGCTCCACCACCATCTTCTTCCTATTTTTTTTTCTTCAATTCGATGACAATTTATTCGAGGATATTTTATTTATATAACAATCCTTCCTGTTTAGATGCAAATTCCTTTTTTTTTTCTCTTCCCTTCTTATTCCCCAGTCTCCTTTAAATTGTCACAATCATTCAAGAGTTTTTTGATCTCATTGTGTGTGTTGTTTGCCAGGCGCGCAAGTAAAAAAAAAGGAAAACCAAATATTGTGCCCATTCACAATATTGCCATTCGATGGAAAAGTTATAAACGAAATGTTTTTCAAAGAAAATTTTCAACTTGCCGCAGAATAAATTGTTATGTGCTATAATAATTTACAAGTTCTTTCCACACAAAGATTTTCCCAGGAGAACGAATACCTCGCGCGTTTAGAAAAGGAAAAAAAAAACGTATAATCGGCAAAAAGGAGTTTTGCATAATGCTGGCGCCCACAAAACGAATCCAAAGTTGTCGATAAGGAAGAAATATGATTATTTATTGTGTTGATTTGCTTAACCCTGGGTCCTTTGGGAGGATTAACGCAGTTATTGAAAGGATTTCCTCCTTATTGCGGGTTAAGGTTAATGATTGTTTAAAAGCCAAGAAGGATGTGAATATTATTCAAACGAAGTTTTTCTATATTCCTTCGAAATAGATGAATTTAATAAAAAATTTAAACATCCATCTAAATCAGTAAAAAACTGTCCTCTCAAATTTTCTCAGCAATTTTGTAATCCAATCTCTCAAAAAAAAAATCACTACAAATTGAGTGGGAACTAAATAAAAATTATAAAGGCAAATCCAACTTCAACACACAAAGGACACAAAGGTGACAAAATTCAAATAGGAACAATGCCACAATAAGATTAATAAAAAAAAAAGCGGAACGACTATTCACATTAGGTGCGAATGGGAATGGAGGGCAAAAAAAAAAAAAGAGTTTCCATTTAAGGTCCTGGGGGACAAAGGATTTCTTGAATATTTGCTGCTGCCTATTAAAAGGAAGTGGGCGTTTTTTTCTGTCTCTCTCTCTATTTAATTTACTATTCAACACTATTGGTGACGTTCTGTTCTGTAGAACCCCCGCTTATAAACGCTTGGTAGACCATGGCTAAACAATCACCTCGCACAATGATCGCAATTCGAGGCCTATAATCAGAGCTTGCTCCTTGTGTATATACTTTTTGGTATAGTGTATGCATACTCACACCCGTTTAATTGATACTAACGGTATGTAATTACCCTTTTGTGTGTTCGGCAGAACGACACAGGACGAACGCATAGTCGTTCGTACAGTCAGTTTGTGTGTTCTTTCATATGGGATTACTCAAGTCCAGAAATTGTGTTATGATTGATCCACCCCTGGTGGGAATGGTGCGAAACTATCATTATCGCCGCTGTGGTTCCATTGTCGGACCACATTGTTAAGCTAAACAGTCATATCTGGCGACGTTGTGGGGCGGTGTTAAAGATTTAATTTTAACCCGTCGACTTTTGTTTGGTGTGATTGGCGAAAGGAATATCTTAAGCAGTGTTCAAGGTTAGAGGTGTGGTGGGAATTTGTTCTCAAAGATTTTCAGAAAATTTCTGAAGAAGCTATTTTGACGTTGACTTTTATTGTGCTTTGACAGCTGACTTTAAGTTGTCGTTTTTGTAGCATAAAATTAAAATGTAGGATTTTTTTTCTCCCATGGTACTTTAGAGAATCTTACTAAAGACTAGGTTTTTTATTTTAAATTTATTAATTCTCATTGACAAATAGTTTGATCTTCCAGATCCATTTTAATCTTAGATCAGTGTATCCTTAAAACAACCCATTTGCGTGTTTTTTTAGGGGAGGTCTACACCACAAGTAATTAGTAAGAATTTTAGACTCTAATTTATCTTCTGTTGAATATCATATAAAGGGTGATTTTTTAGCTGGTTTGGTTTTGGCAACACTGGTTTTGACAGCTGACGTGTGTTTAGTACCTTGTGTCACTGTCAAACAGCTTCAGTTTGGTTTGCAATTTAACCATGGATCGTCTTACAAATGAACAACGCTTGCAAATTATTGAATTTTACTATCAAAATTCGTGCTCGGTTCGAAATGTTCATCGCGCGCTGCTTCCATTTTATGATCGGCATTCTCGACCTTCTGAGCAGTCTATTCGGAAGATTGTGACCAAATTTCGCACCAAATTTACTTTGTTGGACATTAAACCACCAACACGTTTACGTACTGTGCGTATTGAAGAAAATATTGCGGCCGTATCAGCTAGTGTGACAGAAGACCGCGAAATGTCGATTCGGCGCCGTTCCCAGCAGTTAGGCCTTTGTTACAGCACTACGTGGAAAATTTTGCGGAAGGATTTGGGCGTAAAGCCTTTTAAGATACAGCTGGTGCAAGAACTAAAGCCAGCCGACCTACCACAACGCCGAATTTTTGGTGAATGGGCTCTTGGAAAGCTGGCCGAGGATCCGCTTTTTTTTCGAAAAATTGTGTTCAGCGATGAGGCTCATTTTTGGTTGAATGGGTACGTAAATAAGCAAAATTGCCGCATTTGGAGTGAAGATCAGCCAGAAGCATTGCAACAGCTACCAATGCATCCCGAAAAAGCCACTGTTTGGTGCGGTTTATGGGCCGGCGGCATTATTGGGCCATATTTCTTCAAAGATGATGCGAATCGCAGCGTTACTGTCAATGGTGAACGCTACCGAGCGATGATAACAAACTTTTTTTTGCCCGAAATGGAAGTTCTTGACTTGCATGATATGTGGTTTCAACAAGACGGTGCCACATGCCACACAGCACGCGAAACAATGGCGCAATTGCGAGGCGAGTTTGGTGAACAGTTAATTTCACGTTTCGGGCCGGTCAATTGGCCGCCTAGATCGTGCGATTTGACACCATTAGATTATTTTTTGTGGGGGTATGCCAAGGCTAATGTGTATAGGGACAAGCCCGCTTCGATTGACGCACTGGAAGCCAACATCCATGCATTCATTCGTGAGATACCGGCCGATATGTGTGAAATAGTATGCCAAAATTGGACTCAGCGGATGGGCTACCTGAGACGCAGCCGCGGTCAACATTTGCATGAAATTATCTTTAAACATTAAATTGCAAGGTTCAAACTATCGATTCAAATAAATATTTCATTCATTTTTTCGAATTTGTTGTGTTTTTTTTTTTTAAAAAAAGTTCTAAACCTCTTAAAAAATCACCCTTTATTATCTGTTCGGTAGCATGGGCAGCGACATCAACAGAACATTAAAAGCAAACACTTTTGGCAGCTCGCGTTGATAAATCGCTTTTGAATCTTCGAGCCAAAATATTTGATTACCTTTCCTTTTTTTTATAATGTACGCGCACTAAAGGGACTTTGGATACCTTTATAGTGACATAGTGCGGGCATTAGAGAAAGGGAGAAACCGATGCACGTTGGTTTTAAATGTTTTTTGTAAATTATAATGCAAAGGAAAAACAGAGTGTGGTAGAGCATTCCACATACGTATTGAAACGAATCTTTATAATTCACAGTACGTCCTAAAACAGGCTTTAGGGTAAACTGATGAGCATTCCTAGCATGGCTAGTATTGCGGTTGAATTGCTGTAGCGGTGGAATGCAACTGGCGATGTCATTTGAGCGATAACACAATGAGAGGCAGGAGACATTACGATGATGACTAAGAGAGTCAAGTGATTTCGCAATGTCTCGATCGCCAATAAGTTTTACTGCACGTTTTTGGATCCTGTCAGGTAGCTCCAAATATGTTCCTGGCTTTAATCGAATGTATTGGTGAGAAAGCTCTCCGTACTACAAGAAGAAGAATTAAATTTATTAATTGTCATTCCACAGCCCTGGTCATCGATTATTAAATAGTTTGCTTATTCTTGCGTTGGCCAATGTGTTTATGGAGACGATTTGCCTCAACTACTAGTTCTTGTGCTCTGAAAAATATGGATACGAAAAGTTGTCAGACAAAGATTTATTATTAAGAAAAGTGCGTATGGATTAGATGTGTATGTGGCAATTCACTGATGATCCCAACCACCACATCTGGGTGAAACGCGTTTGAGACTATAGGTCGCAAAAATGATGTATTCTTGTTATTGAAAATATACTGAAGATAGTGGATGATTTCTTTTACCGATGGCTGCACAAGCTACTGCTGTTCTTAATCGGTCAACTCGCTCTGAATATTTGACAAATAAATGGCTCCGGTCTCCGCATTTTTCTATGCGACGATAATGTCTATTTCTTGCGGTATATCGCGAAAAATAGAAATATAAAGAAATAAAATCAGGCCAAGAACGCTTCCTTGTGGAACTCCTGCCACGATTTCTTTAAATTCGGAGTACTCGTTCCATTGTTTAACACGGAAGAGTCTGTAGGCTAAATAAGAGCTTAGGATATCAAAAAATTTGTTGGGAGAGCTCTGAATAACTAGAGGCAGCTTACCTCAGATAGGTAAGGATGAAACGTAGATGAGAGAAATTGCCTCATTCAGGGTCTTTAATTAAATCGGGTATTTTTACCATGAATCTGTTCTATAGTTTAAATGTTGATGTGACTCCAAACTGGCAACATGTCTTTAGATTTAAGGGACATTCATCGAAATTGTTTGATGTGATGAGCAACAATGTTAGGATTCTCTAAGAGGCATCTACTTCCTTCGAAATCATTTCCACTTTGGCGAAGAACATGCTTGAATCTTTAACAATACTTCAAAAGATACCACTTTTGAGTTAACGCTATATCCAGGGTGGTATAAACAGTATCTTTTTAAGTTGTAATTCTTTTCGATTGACTGTTTTGATTTTTGTCATGAGTCCTCACTCCTCTTATGTTGGGTGGAACTTCACCAAAAGACTTCTCCGAATGTTAAGAAGCTTTAAGTATAGAAAAAAAATGTAATGGCAACATTAATAAAAGCTCAAAAGACATTTTCTCCTCTAGTTCAAAAACCACTCAACATCTTTTATATGACATCTAGAAGTAGAATCAAGACCATTGCGAGGTCAGTTCATGCCATCAGCAACTAGCAGTCGCACCTAAACTAATCCACAATAAGTCTGTCATTTACCAAAGGAAAATCCCACACCATCTAAAAAGCCGTTAACATTACAGTTTAGGCAAACTTACTTTCAAGTGTCACATTAATCATGCTTCTGTCCATTATAGCTTAAAGCATGCTTTCGCTTTAGGCCAACTCAACGTAATGTGTATTTTCAGTTCAACTTTGTCAATTGTTTTAAAAAAGTGTGAAATAAGCCTACTGCAATTAAACAGGGTATTTTACGGACCCCAAATTCCAGCTATCGAAATACATGTGTAAATCTTCAGACGATACACAGGTAGTACACTTAGAAAATTATGCGATGCGGCGTTAAGGTAGATGAAAAGGCACGATGGGTCTCTGCTGAAATTCGATTGTTTTTTTTTAAGAATTGGTATAAAATTTGCAAAATACTAACAAACAAGTTCATACTGTATACGGAAGTTTTCATTTCATACGCAATGTTTTTTCTCCCTCCCTAGTTTGTTGGATGATATTTTTAATTGCCGTAGCAAAACATTGCCTCTGTCTTCAGATACAGAGCTCCCCGGGTAAGCCATCAAAATTTAAATACCTTAAAATGATTACGTGCTGTTGCGGACACTCAAGCATACTTGAAATATTTGATGGGAAGGGACACATACCACTTACTGATTACGAGAAACCCAGGTTTGACTTCGAGAGAACTTTCAGAACCACTATACCCGAAACACAGGACTGGGACTCACCCACTACGATTGTCAAAGGTATATCCATCTATACGGATGGTTAAAACACAGAAAAAGGTACAGGAGCTGGCGTATTCTCAGAAAGACTTACTATAAACCAGTCGTTTCGACTGACTCATCACTGCAGTGTCTTTCAAGCTGATATCTACGTGGTTAAGAAAGCAGCACAGACTATTTTATCGATGGGACTACCAGCAATGGAAATAACCATCTGTGTGGATAGTCAATCAGCACTTAAAGCAATCGGCTCCAACCTTGTAAATGCGAAGTGTATTACAGATTGCCTCTTGGCACTCAGGGCTATACATCATCACTCAGTTCTAATCGGCTGGGTTCCTGGACACGTTGGAATGAAAGGGAATGAAAAAGCGGACGAATTGGCTAGACACGGCTCTGATATGAATCCGCTACTAGTGGACGGAGAGGTGTTACCGCCTTTAAAAACTGCTAAGACTTTCATAGACGGCGTCACCACACAACTGGCTAATGAAATGGAGCAACACCAGCGGTTACATTATGTTGACACCAACAGATCAAAGTCGCTAGTCCTCTTTAAAGAAGTCAAATTCAGATGCTCATCGGGGTATTAACCGGACACGGCATGGCTGATATTCTGAAACATGGCTAAAAGGCTACGGCTCTTTGCAAATTACTTATGCAGCAGAGAAAATAGAGTCCGCGCAACATCTTACATGGCACTGCCCAGCTGTACAGGAACGCCGCTCATCATGCATTAGAGCACGGTTCTTTTAAGTTTCCGACATAAAACTATTCCTCAACAGATCGAAGCGGTTTTGTTATCCACATGTCCTTACATGTTGAAAAAGGGGAATTCACTTCTTACCTAACCTAAATGACTCCTTCGATTCAAAGGCACTTTTCCATCTGTCTATCGATCTAGACCGTTCAATCTACGATATTAAACTTCCAGACATGTATAGGTAAAGCGCATTTAATTGGACTTTAATCCTTCTGCTCCTGAAAATCTGTAGGTTAAATACAATTCGGTACTTAACGCTTTGAATCGAATGTTCGTGGCAGTTAAAGTTCACCAATCCGCAATCATATTATTTTCGCAATAATCCCAGTGTCCCTTGTGTGTTCAATTACTCATGAAACCAAAAATCAAACATGACATTGAGGACTGCCAAACATGAAGCAGCGCATTTTAAAGCAATCATTCAAGGACACTGACAGATGTCTCCCTTGGCTCTATTAAAAATATATATCGTCAGCTCAATTATCCATTCATCATCGTTTTGCCTCATCAAAAGAATGTTTTTTTAAGTTCACTCATCCATGTAGATATTCGTCTTCTTTTCTATAAAAAAAAAAACAAATATCCTTTGAATAGATGAAGAAAACTTAAATATTGACAGATCACATGAAAGGACACTATTCGCTGACAAGAAATGCAAAAGCAATATAGAATGTCGCAGAACTATACCTAATACTTCTGCCATATGGGGACGACGAGAATGAAGGACTCTCTCTGACAATTGATAAACTCAAGTACCTTCAATTGAGTTTTGTATAAATGAAAAAAAGGACTCGTCAACCAATCAAACTGGAATTGCGAAGCGAATATCGCCAGAGGCATTTATATATTTCTTCATAGGTAAAGGTATCTTCGGCGTCAAAATGCGTTTAGTGCATGAACAAACCTTTAAGACGCATATGCAATTAATAATCGCAGTCCTGAGAAAATTTTAACCTCATTCTCCTGGACGTGTCATAATTTGCATGCATTTTAACACTAAAATTCGTAAATTTCTTCTCTGAAGGGCATTTTCCCACCAAGAACTTAATAACCCCTAACTCCTCCCTCTCCCTCTGATTTCCATGAGACTTGCGTATGGAAATTTTCTTAATAAAACAAAACAGCAATCAGTCAAGGACTCTTCAGTGTAATCGACGATGGCAATTTAATAATATAATAAAAAAAAAAAACCAAATCCTTCCTCTTTATCCCGGCAAAACGAAAAACAATGCATAAATGCATTCAATCACTTAGGGGTTGATCTTGGCCAAGCTTAATCGGTATCCTTCACATTTTGTTCAGCACTTCCTTAAGGGCCAGTCCTGCGCGTAAGAAAAGCCCTCTTGCATGTAAAAATCAAGGAAAACACTAGGATCTTGGCAAAGCGAAATTCCATCGAATCCACTTAAACCGATTTCATACACGTTTAACATCAAGTGGGGTTATGTCGTCGTTCTTCATCGGAGTCCTCATCAGAGTCCTTGTCAGCGTCCTTGTTCTGGTAGTTTTGCAAAAGAAGTGGCCACTTAAATCAATAAGTAAGGTTTCGCGGTTGATTTGTCGAGAGGATCCCACGGTTTGTGTATGGCCACATAACAGTAGTTGGCATATTTTGGTTGCCTGGTGGTAAAATCTTGTGGGTAATACGCGTCTGACCGGGGCAATTAGGAGAGAGAGAGAGTGTGAACTTTTTAGTAGTAGGTATAGGTATGTGTATGAGTGTGTGTGTGTGTATGGCTTTTGTTTGACAAATACTGCATCCACCCACCTTTGAAAGGACATCATCATCATCATAAGCATCATCTGTCGATGGCGGGAAATCGCCTCGGGCTAAATGATTATTTTTTGATTTGTGGTTTTGCCACAACCGCATGTTGTGGCAATTTGGAAAGTTGAAACTGAAACGAGACGCAGGATCACAGATGGAGGCGGTTGCTTGTGTCCCGCTGAGATAAAGGTGTTTTTGCGTCAAAGTAACATTTAGTTGAGGGGGAGTGTTTTCATTTTTTTTTATTTTGTTAAAACGCCCACAAATGGGGTGTTTGGGATTTTTACGGTAAAATGTGTCAATTGCAGATTTTAAATTCAAAAGAAGATTTATTTTGTTATTAATTTGAGGGAAATAATTGGATCAAGGACTTGCAATAGAAATTCGACGATGAGTCTAGGGTACAGGGGCAGGAGAGTTGTAAAAAATAGAATCTTTTCAGAATGCATTCATTGAAGTCGTAAAAATTATGACATTTTTTGAATATGATTTAATGAAAAGAACTATACCTAACTGGTTTCAGATTGCACACTAGCAAATTACCATTCATTTTGAATTCGGGTCAATCACTTACAACGTCCAAAGAATGCTCTATTTTTAATAGATTTGGATTTAGTCAAGTGTCTTACCATTGAAGTCATATATTGTTCAAATTAAGGCAAATCATAAAGAGATCAACAAAAATTTAAGGCAAGCCTGACCACCCTTTCAGCATTCGGGAATGGCTTCAGCATTCGGTGTTTGTCAAAATCGGAATGCCAGGGAAAACAGGAACGGCAATAAGTAGGTATGTATGCAATTTTATTGAGTTCAAGGTATGCGCAACTTTCAATTCACAGCCTTTAGGTTCGAGACGACAACGGCTCCAAGAACTTAACTATTGGTGTTGGTTCTGAAAGTTGGTTAATGAGTTCAGAGACTTTAGTCGCAATTGATTATATGCACTCAATTAATAGATTTCTTTTGTTAATCTGAGTCACAATTGAAGAATGTAATTAAAGTGAAAAAAAAAACTTGAATTAGAAGGAAAGGTCGGTTAGATAATGCAAATTCTCTGATAGATTGTCAAGGCATATTTAGACCTTAAAACTGTCCAAGGTTACAATCAGCGTACTAAAGAAAGGAAAATCAGGAGACTTGCAAACAAGGTACTTCCTTATTGATGCAACCGAACCTTAAACCATTACAATTTTCCTAGAGCACTAGTTTGGTTCTATGGGCCATGTTTCGTTTAAAGATTCTGTAAAGATTGTACCAGAGTCTTGACTTACATTTTAACTTCAATTAAGCCTTTCAGATAAGAGAGATGAAGCCTTAAAATAATATTGAACGCAGCTTGTTGTGTTTAGTTATCGAGGAAGAAGTGGCAAATTCAATTTTAAAGTTTTTATTACTTAAACTTAATAGAAATTCAAATAGAATAGAACTTGTTTCCGGCTGACGTAATTTTATAAGCGAAGTAATATTGTTTTTAAAATTTAAAAATTCAAGAAAATATTCTTTTGTTTGTACGTCAGACATTGAAAATTCTAGAAAATCGTCAATATGGAACATCAATACAGAAGATCCGCGAATACTTTTACAAATAGTAAATTTTTCATACTGACAAACTTTAAATAAACTAGTCCTTCGCACTTGCTTTGGGGGATTTCTCTCTTCACAAAAATTTAAAATTCTATAGTGCCTGGCTACACGTTCACGTCGCACAAGACAGATAGATTTTATGTGAGTCAGAAAGAAAAGGGTATATTGCACCAATAATCCACCCAAAATCCGCTTGCAAGTTGAATTCTCGTTTCGGTTCCAACCCATATCACTTTTGACAGAAATCTTCGTTTGGTATTTGCGTTGGAAGAGTGAAGACCAAACAAACAGGTACCAAAGAGCACAAAAGATTCGACTTCCGTAGAGAAATAATTTTTGTTTCATTTTTCAGCGTTTCCCATCTGCTAAAATAGCTTTCATTCGAATGACGCTTTTTTCCACGATGTTTATTCCCATGAAAGTGTAACCAGGCACATACAGACCATAAAAGCAAAGAGGGAAAATATATCCTTTGCATGGAAGCGGAACCTCTAGTGCCTAGTTTGAATGTGGCATGTCGGTTGAGTTAAGTTCATATAACAAGCCTTTGCTCGGAGTATGTGCTTTTAGGCATGTAAAATTAGGCCAAATCAAATAGAAAGTGTTAAGGTGCCGTCACACTATGAGAAAAGTGCTCGCAGTAAGTAAAATGCTCGTTTGGAGCAAAACTGGCACAGTGTAGCTGCCCGAAAAGTCCTTGCATGCAAGCGATTGCTTCAAGTGATTTGTTCGCATGCAAACGCTTGCGCCAGAAACATTCGCATATTGTGACTAGTTCGTAAGCAAGTAAATCACTTGCAGCAACCAAAAGAAACATTTGCGTTTGTACTGATAGCCAAGCCGCACTAAGAGCATTGCTCAACTCTCTTACCTCGTTAAAGATAATGCTCTAACTCAAGCTGTCTTTTAACTTGGTCGAAAGGCTAAACACAGTAAATCTTAATGTGGTCAAAGCCGAATATCTAAGCTCTTTCTTTCTTGAAATTAATAACGAAATAAGGAAAAACTAAGTATTTACATTGAAGTAAGGTGCCTGAATGGTGGTACACCAGACCAGTAGTTGTGTTCGAGTGCTCAAATAGTAGCGTAGTACGGATTTTTAGCACAACGGTCCCAATACAGTGGCGCCAAAAATGCTCTTCGATGAGCTGCATTTTTTTACCTCAAATTCTGCAATATTCGTGCTGCTATCTCCACAAGAATCAATTACCTTGCTTCCAATAATTCCACTTCTTCTTTAAATATAATGTTATCGCAAACGAAAAATAGCAAATACTACAACCTTCCACTCACAGCCACTAATCACTTGCAGGAAACACTTGCGGCAAGCGCTTGCAGCAAGAACTTGCGCTTGCATAGTGTGATTGCTCACTTGCACGAACATATAAAAATTCTCGAAACGCTTGCTAGTGTGACGGCACCTTTTTTCAAGCCCTTATTTGCATTCTATTCCACGGAGCGGCTCCCTGAGCCCTGCATGTAAGGCAGAGGGACGTGCGATTACAATCTAGGAGACAGTCAAGAGTTGAAAACCCTTAATCGAAGCGAAGCCAGCCACCCAAGTACCTACTGTTGCGCAACAACGTTAGCGCAACAACAAAGTTGCTCTCTCAAGAGTTGAAATACTTTAATCCCCCGAAACGGACCACCTTATTTCTGTTGCCATAGGCGCCCTCCGAAGTTGAATGCGGTTTGCATAAAAAAAGTTCGGGTGATTGCTCATTTCAACTTTGGGTACCTGTATGTTCATAAACTTTTGGTCGATTATTTATATTTTGGTTTTTGGTGGTTGTTAGCACATACTGCATAACATTGGGCGACTAAGGTTCCCAATATCACCTAAATGTTTGGAAAATGAAACCGTAGCAAGTAAGGATTAGAATTTTATGAACTTTTCGGGTGCATTCCAACAATTTTTCCTGCCAAAAACCTTTCTTAGAATCGAGTTACGTAGGAGAATTCGAATTCTTAAAGTAACAGGCCAAGATTTCAGCCTTGTTGTATTCTACTTTGTTACACAAATTTTATTGCTGATTAGTTCTTACTATTGGAATGCCTCCTGATCATAGTTGGTGTCCTTTTGTACCTCGCTGATTGTTAGCCAAATTCAGTTTCCACTCGTCCATCTACAAAACTTCAGTTCGCAGCCATTTCGTCGGCATCTAACTCAACCATAAAACTCCATTATATCATCTCTTCCAAATGTCCAGCAATTAACCAAAATTTCATTCACCCGTACATTTGCTCATTAAAACCACGCACACCTTTCATTCACTATTGTCCTGTCTTCTAATAGGTGGAGAAGAAGAAAAATAAAAATTGAAACACAACCAAACAAAAAAAGGACGTGTGAAATTCTTCAAATCAACAAAAGGATCAATGGGGATTCCTACAAAGGCCCAACAAAAGAATATGAACAAAATCTGTCGAATAAAAAAAAAAAGGAATATCCGGTTTTTTGTAAAGAGACGTACACACTTTTCACCTACAACTCTCTGCAACACAATGGACGAAGTCAGGTGAATATCAGAGCGCTGCTGTATCCGAACTGCAATGGCATCCATGACAACACACACAAACAAGCGCATACGGCTGCCAATATGCATTCAATTTCATTCATACCTTTTATCTCTGCTCAATGCGCAGAGTGATATCAATGCACGAAGGCGAAAGGATCGATGCTGGGATGAATCAAGAGAAAAGAGATACCAACAAACGTACGCACAATGGAATCGATACGCATATTCATCCTTTGTGTGATGCAATGTAATTTATGGAAGTGTTGAAGTATCTAGATACTCGTCGTATCGTCGCGTCGTATCTCTCTCAGGGATTTTTCGGCATACAGAGGTGAGTTGTTGTAAGGTATATTATTTGGTTGTACACTTTGTTGGCATTGCATTTAGTAACAATTACGCGCCGAACTTCAATAAGTTTCAGGATCATTTCGGCAGGACGATGTAAACAAAGATATAATGCAATTATCAGATATATACTTTTTTCCATTCCATTGTGAATATTGTATCTGCATCCTTTGTGGGAAGACATTCATTAGAGTTTCACAATTATTTTATTATTCGGTGGCTGGTGTTTGTTTTGTGTGTGTGTGGGAAACTTGAAAACCCTGCAAGTTGGGGATGTTTTTGAATTTTTGAATTTTATTGGGGAGAAATGTTTGTTTTGAAAATTATGAACTATTCGAATTGAGCCCCTACCCTATCCGCGGACCTTTTCGTAATACAAGGAAATGCCCTTGGAAAATACAGTTCAAGAGAGACCACAACTTTAAGTAAGAGATGAAATGGTCAGAACTATCATCTCGCATGCGGCCGTCGTCTAATTCTTGAACGAATAACTGCAAATAAGCTGCAGATAACGTGCAGTGTATTCCACGTCTCGGCATTGCAAGTGTGATGCGCACCTGCTCAAATACCCCACTTGAGGCCATTGCTGGGCTCTCACTCATACAGATCTTCATTCAGAAGATAGCTGCCAGAAGCGCTATCAAGCTATCAAGCTGCAACTTGAATATAAGTTTTAAGTCTGACCAGGTACACCGACAGAGCAAAAATGGAAACTGGAGTTGGAACTGGTGTCTTTGGACCCCACACCAAAGTCACGATACCAATGGGAATATTTCCCAAGGTATTTCAGGCGGAAATCCATGCCATTGAGGTTGACGATCCCGAAAAGGAATTAAAGGTGTCAGAATTCACATCGTCTCGGTGAGACAAGCAGCACTACAGACACTATCATCTAACACTGTAAATTCTGTGACAGTGAAGTGCTGCTACGATGCCTTGCAAAACATAACAAAGTCAAAATTGGATGGGTACCTCGTCAGCAAGGTAATTCCATGCAACAAATCTGCAGACGAGCTGGCTAGAGCTGTATCAGAACCCTACTGCAGAGTCAATTGGGCTGCTGCTTTAAGGCTAATTAACGATTGGAAACAACAACTTTGTCTGAACCACTGGAAAAGTGTCCCGGTCTTAAAGCAAACCAAAAGATTAATTAAGCCCTAATCCTACAAGGAAATTCTACTATTAAGTAAGGAAAATATTAGGAAGCTGGTGGACTTCCTCGCAGGCCATTACGGCCTGAGATATCATCTTTAAAAAATGGACTGAATGTCAATTCTGTCTAGAAGACGCTGAAACTTCCGAACATATGTATGCTCAGTGAGTGTCCGGCCCTTCATTGGTTTAGACGACGGATCTTCAATAAAGACTTTCGTGCATCAGCAGAATTCAGAAACTATGCAAACAAAGGACGTTGTGGCATTCACTACTGAAGTTACTCGTCTCTTAGGCTAACATCTCCAATAAACCTTTGAGGTCGAAAAGTGTCGGGCATGTAGGCAGGGGTTTATTAAAAAAATAATAGACGCAATGGAAGAATACCAGGGCATTAGGAGTAGATAAAACAAACTGAAATCAAAATCAAATAAAAGATTTAAAATTTTTTCTTATTTAGGTAAGGTAAGGATTTATTTAACGCGGTCTAGTTTTAAAACCTGAATACTGTTTTCCTCTCAGCGTTAGGTTTTCTGTCAAATTCTCATCTAGGAATAAGGCAAGCAAATTTCAAAACTATTCGCGCTTCTTGGATATTCTTTGCAATTTTGAGAAGCAGCTTAAGACAAAATCTATTCCACAATAACATCTTAACTTCAATATTTTTGTTCAGTCTTTGCTGTTAACAATTTAGTTGTTAGACTTCTTTGCACGCTACGCTTCCAAATATACTCTGAGGTTAGTTAATAAACAACTTGAAATTTTGTGGCAAGTATCCGTCAAATCCAGTTAAAATTACAAAGAGAAATAACACATAAACTTACACCATCTTTCGACATCGTGAATCATGAATGAACTCTGACATGTGACGGCACTGTTTTGGTACTTTTACTTTTGTTACATTCAAAATTATTAATTATTATCTTAAAAATAAGAGATAGTAACTTTCCCCATTTTTACGACTACTTACTAGTCCGCTTGAGCATATGCAGATGGGATTGGTATCAGGAGAGGATATCACATTGCACTAAATGCAATGGAATCATCCAACATCAATTCTGATATAGGTAGTCAGGGGCTATCGCATAATGCTCATAACCTTGTGCAATCAGAACCGGGTGATACCGGTATTGAGGGAAATAAACACGCGGTTAAGATTACAATGAAGAGGAGAGCTTCTTGATAATAGTGAGCACCAACCTCATGAACCATCACCTCGGCAGAGTAAGGGACACTATCGAGAAAAAAGCCATAACGACTGTCAAGGTGGTCAGGTCTTGAGCTTGAGTGCAGCGTATCTAAGGTTTAAAGTCTATTTTTCGAAGACATAACAACTAGGGAGTAAACAAAATTAAAATCTTGTCCTAGCTTATAAAAACATTTAATAGGAATACTGACAGGACACTGCCTCTCCTATAGCCTTGGGCTACGTACTGAGCGATTGAGCGATGAGCACCTGAAAATTAAAACATGAAATCGTACGGGTGTGGCCACTTAGTTCCTAACCGATGAGCCACGTCACTTTGAATTAAATTGTGTTATAATTTTGAAGTTCATCGCTCAGCGATAAAGTGAAAATGAAGCAAATAAACTTGGAAATTTTGATTTCAGCTGGCCAAAGCAGGTTTTATGGCAGGACAGCCATAGGTTAGGTTAGGTTAGGTTGAAGTGGCAGTCGGATAGAAGTCCGACTCACTTAGACCTATATAAGGTCCATTGTGATACCACGTGGATCTGAAGTTCCTGCCTACACGTTGAACCATTTTGAGGTGCTAATAAAGCGTGAGAGACTTTTTGGGTCGGTTGAGTTTAGATCATTAAGAGCATTATATCCTCCATATGGGGGAGATTTCGCTTTCGGAAGAGAGAAGGGCATGCGCAAAGAAGGTGTATAATAGTCTCCTCCTCCTCATCCATACAGCTCCTACAGAAGTCGTTGGAATAGGCACCAAGCTTTGGTGCATGCCTGCCTAACAAACAGTGTCCAGTTATGACACTAATTGTAGCACCAATGTGCGACCGATTAAGGGTAATCAAGCTCCTTGAGCGTCTTAGATCCAGCCTAGGCCAAATCTGCTTCGTTGTCAGACAAGTAGTACCATTTGTCCATCTGTGGTTAGTTTTTTCTATTGCATCCAGTTTAAACAAGAGCTTGCACGTGGAAACTGGTATGCCTAAGGAGCCCTTTGAGAGGGTAGTTCCAAGTTTGGCGAGTACGTCGGCCTTGCAGTTACCCGGAATGTCTCTATGCCCCGGCACCCAGCAAAGGTGAATGTTGAACTGCTCAGCCATCTCCTTTAGAGATGATCGGCTATCTAGGGCTACTAAAGAATTAACAGAGACAGAGTCCAGACACTTGATGGCGGCCCGACTGTCCGAAAAGATTCGAATATCCTTTACGGATACCACATTCTTTTTTAGCCAGGACAAGACTTCCTTTATCGCCATAATTTCCGCCTGGAAAAACACTACAATACAATGATTAGGAAGACGGGAGGAGAGACTGAGATTTAGTGTGTCTGAGAAGACACCTCCACCCACCCCGTCATTTGTTTTTGAATCGTCCGTGCAAAAATGGATTGATTCTTCCTCCGGCAAGGCATCCTCCCAAAACGATCTAGGGGGGATGGATATCTGGAAGTTTTTGCCGAACAGCAGTTGGGGTTGGGTTGGGGACAGCCATAAAGTCTTTAAAAATAAAAATTTTACAAATGTGGAATGTGGAATGAAGTGAGAAAAATATTGATATGCAGTTTTTCAAAAGTCTTTTAGCCGTTTTACTATAAGTACCATAGTTTACGGACTTAGACAAATAAGGATAACGAACGATATCCAAAATGTTATTTTAGCCAAACTAAAAAGTTATAATAAATTATAATAACTTATCTCATAAATAAAACTAGCCGCTGTTCTGCACAAATTGGTCTCCTTTGTTTAGTTAATATTGGTCGAACCTTTTCCAGAAGTAAATCGTGAGGCTAGAGCCACGCACTGAGCAACGGATGCCCTTTTACTCAAGCGATGAGTTGTGCCAATATCGGAAAGATTCGATTAGGGTGAATTCTACCATTTATATACAACGTAACGTATATACGTAACGATTTTGGCTCTAGCCTCACGAAAACACGTAAAGAGTCTTTGGTTGTCAGATACCGATATATTCAAATTCGGTGTTGAGCAAATTTTACGGAAATACCTTCAGCACGAACTGCAAAAGGCTTCATAGTTTTTGCAATTGAAATTGAATGTTTCAATAGGAAGATTGCCTAAGTTTTTCTGCTCTTTGAATATAATTTCAACTGGTTCAACAGCGGTTGCGATGGGCTCGTTTTGGTATGTAGCGTTGTGTGTTAGAAAATATATATATATAGTCCATTAAATTGTTATTTACAGTAGTAATTTATTTTTTTACTCAGCTGCGATTTAGTAATGCTTTTGCACTCTTTTCGTAAATTCGTTGTTGAGATATATGAGAATGTGGATGACATATAAGACTTTTGTCTTTGATCAATAATATATCCAAGCAAGATGCTTCAAAATATTGGGTTACTCATGTCACAGATGAGGTGTGTCCTCGTGGGACTTCTAGTCGCCGCAGCTTGTAAAGGGTGATCCATTTCGAAGTTCCCTACTTTTTTAAAGAAAAAAACACAGAAAATTCAAATTTAATGGAGAATGTTTACTATCATTTGAAAGAACATTCTTTGGCATTTATTTTTTGAAGATTATGTCTATCAAATGTTGGCCGTTGCTACGTCGCAGATGGTCCATCCGTTGAGTCCAATTTTCGATCACTCGTACGAGCATTTCGACTGGTAACTGGCGAATGACACGCGTGATGTTTTCCTCCATGGCCTGAATCGAAGCGGGTTTGTCGGCATAAGCTTTTGACTTTACTTATATCCCCACAGGAAAAAGTCTAACGGTGTGATATCACACGATCTTGGTGGCCAATTGACCGGCCCAAAATGTGAAATTATGTGCTCACCGAAATGTTCTCTCAATAAGTCCATTGATTGATGCGATGTATGGGAAGTGGCGCCGTCTTGCTGAAACCAAATGTCGCCGAGATCACGAGCTTCAATTTCAGGCATTAAATAGTCGGTTATCATGGCACGATAACGGTCGCCATTGACGGTTACGTTCGCACCGGCATAATTTTTAAAGAAATATGGACCGATGATTCCACCGGCCCACAAACCACACCAAACCGTTGTTTTTTCTGGATGAAGTGGTAGTTCTTCAATCTCTTAAGGTTGCTCTTCGTCCCAAATGCGGCAATTTTGTTTGTTTACATACCCATTGAGCCAGAAATGGGCCTCATCGCTAAACAAAATTTGCCTCGAAAACGTCGGATCTTCTTGGAACTTTTCAAGAGCCCATAGAGCGAAGCGATGTCGCTTGGAAAGGTCGAGCGGCTTCAGTTGTTGTACAAGCTGTATTTTGTACGCTTTCAATTTAAGATCTTGACGTAAAATGCGCCAAGTCGTTCCATACGTCAGTCCGAGTTGCTGCGAACGGCGCCGAATCGACTCTCTACGGTCTTCGTGTACACTCTCAGCTACGGCCGCTATATTTTCTTCACAGCGTGCTGGACGTGGTCTATTCGGTCGAATATTATCCAATAATGAATGCTGGGTCTCAAAATGGGTGATGGTGTTGCGAATAGTATGCTCAGTAGGCCGATTATGTTGACCATAAGTTGAGCGAAGTGCACGAAACACATTCCTTACAGAACGTGAATTTTCATAATAAAGTTGAACAATTTGTAAACGTTGTTCACGCGTAAGTCTTTCCATTATGAAATGCCAAACAATACTAAACAAAAATAACATGACAGCATGACACGACTCACACGTGATCTGTCAAAAAAGGCAGTTTTTAGAAAATATTGTTTTTAATTAAATTAATGTAAAAGCTGATTGGTTCCAACTTCTAGGTATTATGCTCTGCAAATAATTTTCGTACCATTTTACAGGTTGTTAGCAGTTTCTAACTCTTATTGAACTTTCGGTTGATCGACTGGTTATGATCCATTTCCAAACTTTTTCATAGCTCGTTAGCCATCTTATTAGCGGCTGGAACCAGGAATTAGGCAGAGATATGTTTTGGACTATTCTGCTACAACGGTGAGCTCATAATATTAAGGAATTGCTGACCCAAGCCAACACAATAGGCAAAATCTGGCGAGAAACCGAAAATTGTTACCAAGTCGAATCCCTGCTGACATATTTTACTTGGGAAAGAACGCCCGAGATTACTTTACTTTGAAAAACTAATCGAAATGATGCAGAAAACATTTTGTAAACAGCTTTACAAAACTCGCCCTCCTCCATTTTTAGTTCTCCATTGATCTAAAAACCCATTCGTATGTACCTACCCACATCTAACACACGAAGATACCTCCTAAAAGCGACCTCAGTATAAATAATTCCAAACAATTAAACATCAATCAGGGAAATTGAAATCACAAAAATTACAACTGAATCCTTTGATTTCCTTTTTGAAATGTCTTGCGAATGAATATAACAATTGTTGCTGTTTGTATGTTCCAAGCCACTGTATGTACCCTACAGAGACTTTTAATTCCGCAGAAGCAGGAATCCTTTCATCATCAGATCCACAACCACACAACACAAAGGGTTTCTATTCTCATTTCTTCTTTTCTCATCTTAAATTAATTAATTTCTTATTTCTCTTCGCAGTCAACATCCATTCAATTCATATTTTACAAGTGATTAATCTGAACCACAGGACTACCGCACAATGTACCATTAGATGTCAACGAACACTCTGCTCACCTTCACTCGTTCACCACTTCATTTTGAAGTTGAACAACAACTGCAAACAAAATGTTAGTATTGTAGGAGTGTCCTTTGATTCGCAAAAACCCATTTACACGTATTGACATTTAAATTTCCAGGACGAGTTTTTATGTTTTTTTTTGTTGCTTTCTTTCATTCATTGGCATTTTCACCCCATTTTAAGCTGGTGGAGGGCCGAAGGGTGTTAACGTTTATTTAACGAATCAAATGAATTTCACCCACTTCAATCAGTTTTCAAGCCCAAGCCGAAGCCGAAGCCGAAGCCCATGTCCTTTACTATTTCGTTTGCCACTACAACTTGTAGATACAAAATGCAAAAGTCCATCATCATGCCGCGAAAGTACACACAATCTAATAGAATGACAGTGCAAATAGATTTTGCTTTGAGTTTTTGTCACCATTGCGCTGCGCTGTGTGGGTTGTTCCAAAGGTATCTAAGGATATACGAAATATATACATGATATACCATGCAACCAACAACAACAAAAAAAAATTCGCGCTCTCCTGTATATACTAATGTTTGCTCAAAGGACAAAGAGAACAAATATTCTTCTACAACTCCCATGGTCGTGGTTCGGTTCTCTCTATGATCATGTTGACAAACGCAGGTATTTTGAAATATTTATTTATTTTTTATCAAGGACAAACAAAAAGGGAAAATAAGCTCCTTCGGGACGCGCTGAGGGTTGTCAATGTTTGTTAAATTTTCTAATCTTCATCTCTTGACGAAAATTCAATTAAATTCACACCTGTAAGCAAGAATCACATAATTAAACTTGAATTGCATGAGGGAAGCGTTAAATTTGAAGGGTGGAAGAACTGCCGCGCACCATGAGGCATCATCACCACGTATTTGTACCTATCACGAGGGTGTTAAAATAAAATCGTAATTCATTTCTATTTCAATTTCAAATTCAATTGATTCATGCGGTGTTAACTGGTGCGGTTTATTAAAAGGGAGGTGTGTCGTTGCAGGGACGTAATTAAGTGAAATCGTTCATAAGTACAAGAGTATGATACGAACCTGTACGATGAGATTGTTTTGTATTTGTTTAGGATTCTCTGTTATCACAGGTGTTTGCTTGATCAGCGAAAATATGTTCTTCCTGGACATGGTTGAATGAAATGAAGGGTTTCATTGAACAGTGACAAAACCCTCCCTTTGATCGTTAAACAATTGTCATTTACATCTATCAGATTGGCTGCTAACTCACGATAAACTACAAATATTTGGAGAAGATGCGACCTTGCTCCACAGTGGAAAGGTCTTAAGAGCAATGTTCAAATCACATCGCCCAAAGAGCAGAACCTTTTGAGGATACTGTCAATATCAATCAATATCTGTAACCAATCAGCTGACCCTGACCTGAAATTGTTAAAGACTTAACAGCTTTGAAATCTTTTATATCCAGTATTTCCATTATCACTGGAGAATTGCTGCACATTTGATAACCGAATTAGAATGTTTTATCTACTTCGATTAAAGTCGGGAGAGCAAACATGGGGTTCTGGCAGTGCTACCTACTTACTTAACGGTCTCCAATAAGTCAGCCATGACGAGTCCCTGTCTGGAATACTTGGTTCTGCGATGGCTTCGGTTCGATTCAAAGACCATCTTGGCTGATGCACTTTTGTTCATTCCCTTGATAGTCGATGTGTTTTGGCTTTTTAGTACTCTCCATAGGGTTTGCAATTTTATAATCCTACATTCGCCCTCCACTCACACGGAATAATCTTTCTCTCAAAAGCCTTTAGTATCTGCCTATCATCCAGCACTGACCACAATTTATGTATGTGTAGGGTCCGACATCTAACTTCTTTTTTTTTCAACTAACGGGTGATCCAAGTAGAGATACTTTTTTCAATAGCCTTTTTTGACAGATCACGTGTGAGTCGTGTCGTGCTGTCATGTTATTTTTGTTTAGTATTGTTTGGCATTTCATAATGGAAAGACTTACGCGTGATCAATGTGTACAAATAGTTCAACTTTATTATGAAAATTCAAGTTCTGTGAGGAATGTGTTTCGTGCACTTCGCTCAACTTATGGTCAATATAATCGGCCTACTGAGCGTACTATTCGCAACACCATCACCCATTTTGAGACCCAGCATTCATTATTGGATAATATTCGACCGAATAGACCACGTAAACAAAATTGCCGCATTTGGGACGAAGAGCAACCAGGCACAGATTGAAGAACTGCCACTTCATCCAGAAAAAACAACGGTTTGGTGTGGTTTGTGGGCCGGTGGAATCATCGGTCCATATTTCTTTAAAAATTATGCCGGTGCGAACGTAACCGTCAATGGCGACCGTTATCGTGCCATGATAACTGACTATTTGATGACTGAAATTGAAGCTCGTGATCTCGGCGACATTTGGTTTCAGCAAGACGGCGCCACTTCCCACACATCGCATCAATCAATGGACTTATTGAGAGAACATTTCGGTGAGCACATAATTTCACGTTTTGGGCCGGTCGATTGGCCACCAAGATCGTGTGATATCACACCGTTAGACTTTTTCCTGTGGGGATATGTAAAGTCAAAAGCTTATGCCGACAAACCCGCTTCGATTCAGGCCTTGGAGGAAAACATCACGCGTGTCATTCGCCAGTTACCAGTCGAAATGCTCGAACGAGTGATCGAAAATTGGACTCAACGGATGGACCATCTGCGACGTAGCAACGGCCAACATTTGATAGACATAATCTTCAAAAAATAAATGCCAAAGAATGTTCTTTCAAATGATAATAAACATTCTCCATTAAATTTGAATTTACTGTGTTTTTTTCTATAAAAAAGTAGGGAACCTCGAAATGGATCACCCTTTAGTGCTTATTTCGCGAATGGTAACACTTGATGCTCATGTCTGATTTGACAGATAATTAGTTTTATCCTTCCGCTGAACGAAAATGGTTGTGTATACGCTTGAACAAAGCTGGGAAATATGTCAATGGCGATCGTTATCGGGCCATGTTGAACGAATTTTTGTTCACAAAAATTGAAGAGATATTGGCAACATTTGGTTTCAACAGGACGGCGCTACGTGCCACACAGCCGAAGCTACACTCGATGTTGACAGTTCGAAGGATTTGCTTCAAAGTTCGTTTATAAAGGTTCTAGGGTAACACATCGCGGCGTTTTCTGTTTTGCTTTATCGCTTTAAATAATTGTACCTGGCATACAATTTTGTTTTCCAAAAATCTTTTATCACTAATTTTCTTGAAAACGGTTCCAAAGATTTTGGTCTGTTTTGATACTTAGAATTCCTTGCGATGGACGCAAAAATACTGGAAACTCAGTTTTAGAAAAAATCGAACAACGGTAATTTATGAATCCGCCAATATCTCAAAAACTATTAAAGGAAATTAGAAACAATATCTGCTACTTTGATTTTTTAAATAAATTTTTTTTAATTTTTATCTTACATAATGATTTTTTTAAAATTTAAATTAAATGCGATTTCTCAAAATCTCTCTCTCGCTCTTACGATTACGATATATTTTTGTACATTTTTAATAATTATATTAAAAGTATCTAGTCACTGGCGAAGTTCTGAGGGAGCTACCGCAAAGAGCACTAGTTAAGCTGCTGTACATTATAAATGCTTCTCTGAGACTTTCATATGTTCCAAGACAATGGAAAGTAGCCGAAGTTGTTATGGTTCCGAAGCCAGAGAAGAATACAAGTCAGAGAAGAATAAGTGATAAGAAATCATATAGACCTATTTCGCTACTGCCGATAATATCTAAGGTTTATGAGAAACTTCTGCTAAAACGATTACAACCAGTAATTGAAGAAAAACGCTTGATACCAGATCATCAATTTGGCTTCCGGGTCAAACGTTCCACAATCGATCAGGTGTATCGAATAACAAATGAAATTGAAAAAGCCCTAGAATGCAAAAAGATTTGCTCTAGCGCTTTTCTCGACGTATCGCAAGCCTTCGACAAGGTATGGCATGAAGGCCTAATGTATAAGCTAAGGACAAACCTACCGGAAAAATTATACAAAATATTGAAATCGCACCTTGAAAACAGACTCTTTCGTGTTAGACATGAGACTGAATTCTCGGAATTCAAGGAAATCCCCGCCGGTGTTCCGCAAGGAATCGTTCTCGGCCCAATATTATTCCTGCTCTACACAAGAGATATACCACAAGATGAAGGGACCATCGTAGCAACGTTCGCAGACGATACGGCTATCCTCGCAATGGATGAGTCAGTCGAATCATCAACTGGAAAACTCCAACGGGCTCTTAATAAAGTATGCGAGTGGACAAAGACCTGGCGAATTGCCCTCAATGAGACCAAGTCGACGCATGTCAATTTCACGTACAACAGGATAAACAAATTAGATGTCTTTATTAACTCAGTACAAATACCATACGCAAACGAGGCGAAGTATCTAGGAATGACCCTAGACGCAAAACTTAAGTGGAAGCCACAAGTTAAGAAAAAGCGCGACGAGCTCGCAGTCAGACTTAGAGAAATGTATTGGCTCCTCGGAAGATATTCGAAGACAAGCGTATACCACAAACTGCTCCTGTATAAGCAAGTCCTAAAACCTTCTTGGACATACGGTATACAACTTTGGGGTTGTACCAAACCAAGCAATATGGCTATAATACAAACATTCCAAAACAAAACGCAAAGAGCAATCGTAAATGCTCCATGGTATATAAGGAATAGTGATATTCACAGAGATCTAGGAATTGCTACCGTGAGTAACGAAGTAACAAATTTTGCTGGCAAACTTCGTACTCGCATTCATGGTCACTGCAGTAATGAAATAATTCGTACCCTGGACGTGACATACCTTGAGCGCCGACTACAAAGAACAAGACCGTTCGACCTAGCGCCATAAGGAAAAACCGCATGTAATGACGGTATCAGTAGGTGCGTTCGCTGGAAAGCTACCTACCAAACACGATAAACACTACAGAAGCGTAAACTACTTGTTAAGGTAACTTAGTCGTAGTCATCACTAAAAATGAAAAAATGAGAGGAACAAAATTTCTTACTACTATGAGCGCGCGCGACCGGATCTCATAGTGCCTCTCTGAGGGGTGAGGTTTAGCACGTAGGCAGACTAGATATATCTGAATCGGGCATAGCCAATGGTACGGGCCACTGGTATCTTCTGAAGATTACTCACCTCCAGGCGCAACCAAAAAGAAAAAAAAATTAAAAGTATACAATGGGCGAAATTACTTCAAAATATTAGGTGCCGTTTCTGAGAAAATGTAATTTTTCAAAACTTAAAAAGTGATTTTGACAAACCATTCCTTTGAGCCAAATTAAAAGCGCATCTCACGTACCAAGAAAGTTTTGTCCAACGCAGTCGTGCACTTTATTTTTATATTAGTAACACTTCATCTACGAGTTGAACGCATTTGTTTACTTTCAAACCGATGTAGCGGCGGTCTCCTAAAGTAATTCCTTATAAAAATCTAAACCAAGATGCCATAATGGGCAGTTAATGTTTTAGCTATTTATATACACGTTTTTTCCTAACCGTGGGACTGAAGTTTACTGGAAGAATGTATTTAATTTTGCCTTCATTCAACTGTCTAAGGGATCAAATATTTGAATCCAATCCATTTACCAGTTAACAAGATGAGGACTTAAATGAAAACAATTTTGATATTAATATTTGCATTTTGCGTTTGCGCGTACAGAAACAAAACCAGTGAAAATGGATCTAGTTTTTAACGATGACAAAACCAAGTTTATGCCGTCAAGAAGAAGAAGAAGAGAATTGACAGCTTTGCGGTAGTAAGAGTCTACGTCAGTTAAGAATAACAATTGTCAATCGCTGTTTCATTGGAGGGCTGAAAGGCAATATCTTTTTCGCCCGAATAACTAAGAAAACTCTATAAAATGAATCCATAGATCTGAAGGGTGAACTCTTTCCAAAGCGGGGGCAAAAATGCTTGGTCGTTTCGAAATCAAAACTTTTTGTAATATATTTCTTTCCGTTTGCGTTAACGTTGGAGATACATAATTCAACGATGAACACGACTGATGGTAAAAAATGGCTAGGAAATGTAGAGCAATACCAATGCCCCAGCCCAGAATCTTCGAATCTATACCCTCCTCGCCTAAGGTGGTACGGCCAAGTAAAAGGGAATCTTAACCAATTTGGAGTGCGTAACTTTAGGTAATCCAAAAACCACGCTAATTGGAAAGGTTTATTAGTTGATGGCTAGATCCACCACGGACTATAGCGCAGCCTCAGTAGTAAACTTACATTAACCAGACAAAGAACAGAGAAACAAAATTTGAAACACTAAAAGAGTTCAAAGGATTTAAAAGGCTTCTCAGGAAAGACCTCAAATCAATCACAAAGTAAATGCTTTAAGTAGTCGTTTCACAAAAGAATTTAGAAAAGGCTGGGTATTCGAAGTATTTGGGTATTAAGGGTTAAAATAAGATTCAGGACATCAAAATTAGTAGATTTTTCTTCAGCGCTAAATGATTTTCATTTACATTTCTGCTTGGATTCAATGACTCGACGGGTGCTGTTGATGAGTAATTAAACGAATCATGAATCAGAAGGCAACAAGCAACTAACTTTACTTTTACTTAATGGGCTTCCGATCCGTGAAGAGTCCCTGCCTGAGATACGGTAGCCTTCCATCCTCTGCGATCCCGGGCATGGTGCTTCCAGTTGTCCAGACCAAGCGCTCTGACATCCGCGATGGCTTGGTCTTTAAAACGGAGGTTCGGTCTTCCTTGTCGTCTCGAACCTGGGGGCTGGGATTCGAAGATCCTCTTGGCTGGAGCGTTGTTGTCCATTCGCTCGATTGTATCTTCTTCTCCATTCGCCCTCCTCGCACACAGGACCAAATAGCCATCGAAGGATTTTTCTTTCAAAAGGATCCCAGTATTAACTCTCCTTTCCTGCTTATCGTCCAGCACTCGGCGCCGTATAGCAGAACTGGCAGGATAAGCGTTCTGTAGAGCATGCACTTTGTCCTTCGAGTTAGGATTTTTGAACCCATTTGTTTTGCCAAACCGAAGTAGCAGCGGTATCCTAGGGAAATTCTTCGACGGATCTCCACTAAGATGTCATTTGTGGAGTTGATGTTTACCCCGAGGTAGATGAACTCCTTAACTGCCTCGAAGTTGCTGCTATCAACAGTGACATTTTGTCCTAGTCGGTGGACAGATGATTGTTTGTTTGTTGATAGCATATATTTTGTCTTGTCCTCATTTGTCGTTCTTTAATAGCCGTGAAAGCCTCTATCACGGCACGCTGGGATCGACCGATGATATCTATATCGTCCGCATACCCCAGCAGTTGGAATGATCTGTTGAAGATGGTGCCTTCCGTGTTGACACCTGCCCTGCGCAGGTCCAGTCATCGGGCATGCTTTCCTCCACCCCAACTTGGTTGATGATTTGGTGCATGCAAAGCTCTTTGGTATTTGAAAAGCTCTGCAGGTAGACCATCAGAGCCGGCGGCCTTGTTGTTCTTTAGCTTTTTTATAGCTAAGCCAACCTTTTCTATACTTGGCGGAGGGACTGGATCTTCATTGACTGGACGCGGGTTCTCTTCTTGCCCCATCACTCTCCCCACATTTTGTCCGTTTAGCAGCTGCTGGAAATGCTGCTTAAATACATCTACTATTCCCTGCGCATCGGTGACTAGGTTTCCATCGCTGTTACGAAGAGCCTGTGTTCCGGTCTTAAAGCCAGCAGCCAGTTGCTTGGCTTTCTTATAGAACTTCCGGATGTTGTTTCGGTCGCGAGACTCTTCGATCTCCTTGAGCTGGGAGACTGCGTGCTCTCTTTTCTTTCTACGCAGGATCTACAAGCAACTAGCTACAGAAAAACACAGGTTTAGATTTAAGGCTGATCTCTGAGTCCGCCTGTGCTGTTATCAAAGCAAAACAAAAACTACTTAGCTCGATCTTTATTAGCTAATCTTCACGAAGGGAGTATTTGCCAAGGCTAACCAGTTTGGTTCCAGCAAAAAGACAAAACATCGATGTTTCCAAAATCTTGTTGAGAGCACTGAAAGCAGCGATGTGACCCTGGAATTAAAGTCACTTCAGTCAGAGCAGATATTTGATTTGATATTTTTTGGTTCATCAAAATGCTTTTAAGAATGGCGAATGGAGGTGCCGTACACGTTCTTCGGTAGTTTTTCTGCAGATTTTTGACGGAACGACAAATTTTTTCAATGCGAAGATCTTTGGATATGCATTACTGTACTTCTGGTGGTAGCCTTAACACGTTCTTCTATTGATTGGCCCGCTCCTGGTGTTCTTTATCATGGACTTATTTGTTTGCATACCAAGTTATGGTCTAAGTTTTTTTTTCGTCACCTGGCACGTTGCGAGATAGGTACTCAAATTATGCTTAGTGTCGGTTGCAACTATTAATTTAATTGCCAGTTTGATTGATCTGGAGACAGCCAAGTCCCTTTTTTAATAAATATTTCAATTTGGAAATTAGCCTAAGTCCGTTTCCGAAGGATATAATGTGCAGGATTCGACTGTGGAATCCACTATTGCTTTCTTTCTTACTTTAATATTAAAATCCCATAAATATAGTCTTACGTCGTTTTTCAGCGGCCGTTTGAGTATAAACTTCCCCAAGGAGATCGTAGAAGCTTTTCAAAAGGGCCAAAAGTTGAATTTCTTGGAGAAAAGCGTAAAAATGTTACAATCATGATCTTACATGAATTCCCTGAATTATCGTGAAGGAAGACTTCTGCCTTAAATCTTCTGGGTTCAAGGAGTATTATTGTCAACATTTGAAAATGCGATCCTCTCTCAATTTGAGCTAAGGGATAACGTTTGTCAAAAACTCAAATCGTATTTTAGGGCTAAAGTAAAGCCTTCGGGTATTAGGTGAACAAATGTTCCCCTCGACGTATTTTTAACTGCTGATGGTTTAGGAATTAGAAGGGGTAATTATTGTGCTCTGCTCTGCAAGAATATCGCCTTAAGGCTGGTCTCGCAGTTAATCAGTTGATCTGCCTAAAAGTTCCACTGAATTTTGTCAAATTAATGACGCACCACCTTATAGACTGTTATTAAGGATCACTCACATGAGAGCGGACCGCGAACTGCGAACAGGCGAATATTCGTAAATTCTGACATTTCTTTCACATGAGAACTTTTTTGGTCGCAGGTACCCGCGAATCTGATTTGTAAATGTTAGCAGCAAGATGTGTCAATTGTAAGGTTATGTTCGAACGAATTTTTCATTCGCAGATTTGTGGATCGCGTCTGTTTTATGTGGATTGTGATTAAAGAGTGACAGTTCGCGGCAAGAATTTTTTAAATCGCGAGAAATTTTTTGTAATTGTAAATATTGCTATTTAAATCAATTTAGACTCAGTTTTTTTCAGATAATATTTTAGATCAATTAAATATCAAGCTTTTGTGGTAGAAGCAATAGAAATTTTCTATTCATAAATACATTAAAATTGATTTGTTCGCGATTCGCCTATTCGCAGTTCGCTCTCATGTGAACAGTCCTTTACTGTTATATGAAAATAGGTTCTAAGTGGAGTTCCACAGGGTTCTATAGTTCGGCTTCTACTTCACATCCAATTGAATTGTCTAGAACTGAGCTAAGAAATTCAACATCTTGCCTGTGGATGCTGTCGTAAGTTTTTTGTATAAAGTTAGTTGTCTCCTTTGTGTTCAAGTTATTCCCAAGCATAGGCAAAATTAAAAGAGAAGATACCGGACCGGATACTTAAAAAGACATACCTTGTCCTGATTGGAATTCCATTATCACTTCAATAATTCATCGTTCACATGCGTGAGAGCAAAAAATACTTCCCTTTTCATACAAAAAAAACAAATTTCCATGGAACCAACAAACCCAACAAAATGCATATTCAAAACATCTTTTCGAAATCTAGAATTTATCCATATCAGAGTGAATTTCCCTTAAAAACAATAAAACAGTTAAACACGCAGCCGTAAACAAAACCCTCCGATGATTTTATTACAACGCGAAACGTGCCTCCTTGCACCCATCAAAACCATTCGCGATAGAACACAACCTAAACCTAAATACGAAACAAATACTCTCTAAAAAGCAAGGACATTCCGGTTATAGTTTTTCTCGAATCTATGCGTCAGAAGTCTTAGTTTTCGAAAACAATTAAGCAATTTTCGCTAACAATGACGACTAAAGGCACATTTCATGGTATATTATAGAACACACAATCGCCGAACAGGACGACACCCATTATCAGGCCTCCTCGAGAGTTGTAAAATCATTGTTTATACATTACAGTGATCGTGATTGTTCCACGAAATGTTTACCATAGTAAATGTGTGTATAAATATGCCCATTTTTCCAAAAAAAAAAAAAAAAAAGGGAAAAAAGGATCTTTTTCTTGAATGTTTCTTTACGCGCAGCGCTAATGGACACAGCAGAAATCCGCACTAATTGTAAAACTTAATTGCATTTTATTATGCGCGGCATATTCATCACTCATGGGATTTCTACACCACACTTAGGAACGGATTTTGGGACATGCCGAATGAGATGCTAGTCGGACCAAGATTATGTGATATTGACCTGCTTTCTTGTCGTCCGTCATCGTATTTGTGTATATCTCGTCGTTAGTCTATGATAATAATAGCAATAAATAGAGGCGGGCTCATTGTAAATTGTTGTCGTTTCGCTGCCAGAGAATATAACAGTTGTTGACTGCAATTATCGAGAGATAGAGAGAGAGGGAATTGTGTTTGCTAAAAACTTTTACCGTAAATTGATTAAATATTTGCTTGCCAGACGAAAACGGAACTGTCTGCAGCTAATAAAATGGATGACCTTGACTCTTGGCGAAGACAATAGACGCTTGCGGCATGTATTAGGTTTTATGATCATGAAAAAAAGAAATTTAAGTACTTCTAGATATTTCTAAATATTTTTTCGGGAATTTTGTATACAATTCCATTTTTCAGTTTTTCCAGTTGCGTGGGAATATTTTAGTCGATCTTGCCAATGACAGTGGCAAAAATTCGTGATACACCAAGATGAGCCCACGTTGGGCGTCATTTTAATCTCTACGTGGATTAATCATGGCATAGGAGTGAAGAATATGACATACAAACAAATCCATACTCTCGACTACTTATCGGTGACGCCGACACAAATTCCATTGTCAGACAGAGCAAAATATTCAAGATTAATAATTAAGGCCAAGATTTGTGTCCACCCAACCAAAATAAAGTCCAAATAATAGTCCTTGTCCTGGCTATAGAGTTCGTACCTCGTCGAAAAGAAAGTATGTCTAATGAATGGAACCTTGCCAAAATTGCACAAGAAGGGAGAATCTATGAACTTTGTCATACTATAGATTCATCAGTCTTGCTTATTGTGGGACCTTCTAAACGATCTGATTAGCTCAATGTTAAGCTCGCCAAGTCCACAAACGACCAAATATTCACCTAACAGCTGATACAGGGAAAACCCCAGAAGTCCACATGGAAAATCATCACCTCTTGATTTTTAAAGCAGCAATATACAAATTCATATCTTTTTCCGGAATACTTACTTGCCAAGCTTGTCCGATTTCGTAGGATGATAGTTGGAAAAGCTTGACGTTGCATAAAAATCGGTAATGAATTAGCCGGAACCTTTCATATCCAAAAAGGGTTTAGTTAAGGGCGCGCCCTGTCATCGATATCTTGAAATGTTTAACTCACAAACTGGCCTCGTGATACGATCTTTCAAAAGTTCTTTCTGTTATTACTTACTTACATTTTTCTGCGATCCCTAACACGCTGCTTCTAATTTTCCAGATCGAGCGCTCGGGAATTGGCGATGGATTGGTCTTTGAATGGGAATTTCCGTCTTCCTTGTCGGACCAAAGTAGTTCTTCGGAATCCATCCACATCTTGGTTGCCCAAAGACCAAAGTCTTTTGCTTTTGAAAGAGCTCAATATTAACCCCTGTTTATCGATCTGCACTCGGCCAGAACCTCGCAGAATATGGGTTACGTGAACCATGTAATTTTTCTTTCAAGTCAGGAGTTTTGAGCCCGTATATCAACGGTTTTCTAACAATAAGTCATTTTTTCTTCTCGTCTATCCTATATGCAGCTTTAAACTAGATGAAAAGATTATATGTCTTAATATGCCTCGATAGTTAGGGCATATGAAGCTAATAGTCCAGTGCCTGGGCAGGGTTTCTTCCATCCAACCGAAGCATCAAAAGGATGTCTAGAGTTATTCTTGCAAAGCCTTAAAGCCTCGTTGTCTTTCAGCACTTTAATAGCCGTATAGACCTCTTTTAAACTAGAAGGTGGCATTTTTTCTACATTGACTGGACGCTGATTCTCTTTTTGCTTAACTCTCTCGATATGATACCCATATAGCTACTGTTATAAGTGCTGCTTGGACACCTATTTAACTCCTACCGCTTCGTTGACTAGGTTTTCATAACAATTTCTAAGAACCCGCGGTCTCGGCTTGAAGCCAGTTACTTGGTTTCGTTGTAGAGAATCCGGATATTGTTTCGATCGCGAAACTCTTCGAGTTATGCTTTATGGGCTGGGGACGGCATATAACCTCTTATTTTTACGCAAGATATTCTTCTCATCTTTTCTCCTGGTTATCATACCAAGAACCGTTTTTAGGGAGGTCGTGGGTGACGGCTTCTTTTTGTCATACAGTCGACTAACGGCTACAAGAATGTGTTCGAAGTCAACGTTTGCTTCTTGAACTATGTGCACGTTTAAGATGTTGGATGCCTGCCATGCGTCGGTTGTAGAAGCCCGCGGTAGATATGGTTCGCGGTTCAAAGTTGTCTGTTGTTGTCGTGTCATATAGGCTGTGCTTGCCGACTATATCGGGTTTCCCTTACCAATCTAAGCGATAAAGTTAACGAGTATGATATTAATATAGAAATCTGGACAGCAAGGCGATTGCGTCAATCAATAACTTTTCGACAAGACGGGTTAAGGGCAGGAAGAAAGAAATTTCGGAAAAGATGATAACTTGAGGAACGGCAACAGTTTACGGTCAGCATTATAAACCGAAAAATTCAGCCAAACACTTGGTTTCTTTTGATACCATTTCCTTTCTACACGTTAACCACTCGGGGCATCTGATAAAGCGGAGCTGTGGTAACTAAAAAAAGGCTCCATGCTGTAAAGAAAATTGAGCTCACTTGTGAAATTGCAATATTGTCTACAACACATCGCTATGAAGTTCGTGAGTGGGTCCCGCGCAAAATATAACCTTCTAATGTGCAATTATCTCCTCATGAAACCTAAACATTCTTTTCCCCTTTAACGCCTCTCAATGGCTCTAAAACTACCTAATTAAATCTAGGACGAAGTTACCGCCATTGAAGGGTACAGGAAGCTGATGAGTTAGCTAGATGAAGTAAAGCAAAGTAAGTTTTAAATAACTAATGAGGCATCGCCATGCAATTGTGATCAAGTTTGGATACAATGGACCTCCAAAACTTACGTGGGGAAGCCTCAATATCTTCACTGATACGATAGCTGGACACTGGTAGGCATGCTCAAAGACTGGGCGTTCTCTATGGAAGAGTAAGAATTAATCCACCAAATCCCTGTAGACATGTCCCACACTTGCCAAACATAAGAATGGCTACGTAACGCCAAGTTCTGTTTCATGATCTAAATGATCTTATTTATGCTTGCATCACTGGGAAGTGAATAGTAATGCATTTGTAAAAAAGCAATAGGTTCTAGGAGCACACAAGGTGACACAACTGCTCTCTTCCCAAAAAGGATCACAATAAACCTATCTTAGTCTAAGTGTACCTCACCAAGCATGCAACCTTGCAATCTAGGAAAACTAATTGACCAAGCGTGATTAAACTCAGTTCCAGCGTATCATGTTTACGTCCACTTCACATAAAAATGCAAATAGATAGGTCTTAAGCCTAGCTTCGTCAATCATTTAAGTGTGAGAAGTTAGAAGAGTTTCTTAGGACGACTTTGGACGAAACATTTGATTTTCGCAAATGTTTCAGACTGATATCTGAAATGTCCAAAAGGTAGATGAAGAATGGTTTCGGCTTCACAATCGCTTGTTTTTTGGCTCTGGCCATAGCCGGGCACTACTCGTAGCGCGTGATAATGGCCATCACCCTAGCGATTTCCGCGGGCGTTATGTGTATGAGGCTAAGGGTTCTGGATTGGTTTCATCAGACTACTACATAGATTCTGCCTTCCTCGATTATCCCCTTGACAAAGTCTAATAGGGTCCTGAGGGAGGATCTTTCGTCGGCTTTCTCGTTTGGATCAATGTTCCTTTGTCCGGGAAACCAGATGAGAGTGATTCTAAACAGGCGGTTCGCCCTGACCAAAATCTCTCTATACTCCTCGCAGGATGGCAGTCAATAGCTCCCTAACAGGATCGCGCGCCGCCTGAAAGACGCTGGATGAGTTCGCGAGCCGAAAGAATAATTTCGTCGGCTTTCTCGTTTGGATCAATGTTCCTTTGTCCGGGAAACCAGATGAGAGTGATTCTAAACAGGCGGTTCGCCCTGACCAAAATCTCTCTATACTCCTCGCAGGATGGCAGTCAATAGCTCCCTAACAGGATCGCGCGCCGCCTGAAAGACGCTGGATGAGTTCGCGAGCCGAAAGAATAATTTCGTCTGACAAAAACGCCCGCTCCCACCCCGTTTTGGACCTGTCCATTTTGGGCTCTTTACTGTCTGCCTCCTATTCCGCTCTGGTCGGGAATTCTGCAGAGAATATTTTCTGGAGGCTAAGTTTGGGTTGAATGCTGTCAGTAGATAATGATCCTACGCTCCTGGGCAGTGAATCAAGGATATTGTAAAGCCCGTTTGGTCGCACGCTTATTTTATTATGAGCCTCACGGTGCAATTGTGTCTTCGGAATTTCTTATTTAAAAAGGCAACTAATACATTGTTTTTGCAAAACCACTACTGACTATCCCACCCTTGCCTGTACAGTGTGCACCTCTCATTTCAATCTGACCATAAAAAAAAATTCTCTGCCCGCAGGTGTGTCACCATTAAGAACAGTATAAGCCGTTGTTAAGTCAAATCATTTAGATACCATTGTCCGATAATGTAAACACACTTTGTCTATTTAAGCGGCACGAATATGTCCTTCCGAGGAAACCTGCAAAAGAAAGAAATTGCGAAAACAAACATTAGACCGGGCCGCTCTCTTTTTGAATACGGAAGTGAGATCAGTTCCCACGTACCTCTCTCTCCCTATCCCAATCTAATCATTCTAAGAATCCATGTCATTCCAATTCATTGAATATTTTTGCAATCGCACTTCGACGAAAGTACACAATCATATCTCAAAGAAGGAGCAAAAAAAAGAAAAAAAATTGAAAAGAAAAAGAAACATCCCGCCCCGAACAAATCCCATTATCCAATTCATGTCCATCCCTTGGCTTACAACAGTCCTTATTCACCTTTTCGAAACGACCTGCTGACTGACCACATGCACAAAACCATTATCCCGCACCATTGATACCTAAAAAAAGAACATAATTGAATCGGAAGTAAAAATGTGAAGATGTGTTTCCGCTTTCACCAGGACTAAGCAGTAATAATATGCAATCTTCTCCCTTTTGTATGAAAGGAACTTTCTCATCGGTCACCTCACCACATTCAAATGTTCTCGTACCTTGCAACAATGCCAAGTGAAATCCCGTAAATTGATTCAGGACAGTCGTCCACCTACACACCATTCTGAGGGGATTTTAGTTTTTTCTTATTTTCTTTTTTTTGCACCCAGAATATGTCCCCCTACCCGCACACCATCGACATATTCAATTCATTTTCCAAAAAGGCCTTTTGTTGCAATTGATACGATATGTAGGATTCGATTATCCTACAATGACATTGAACTTTTTCTCGATTTCGTGTTCCATCAATCTGATGTAACTGTTACTAGGCTTAGGCTACAGTAGCTTGTACCATGATAGCCATCCAAAGGAAAGGACATTGTGTGGCTTTGCATTAGAGTGCGTAACATATTGTACGTGAACGTGTTGATTTGAATACGGTGGAGATTTTTAATTCAGATTTCTTGAATGACTCAATGAAACCGTTTCTACGTTGAAGGTCCTTTGGGGATAGTGTGATAAATGGCCGGTCATGGATTCCATTCTAGTCGATGAATGCATTAAACGAATTTTGAGATTAATTTTGGGCTGTTGAGAGGGGCTCTTTCATTCAATGAAGTGAAATGAAGTGATTCTAATTAGTGTCCTTTGGATTATTTTAAATCTTAATTCGAGAATAATTCTTAGGAAATAAATTCCCTTTGGTGTACTAAGGTTTCTACCTGCGGTAGATATTGTAGTCAGTTGACTAATGTCCTTATGCATGTTGTATTTTTTTTATTTTTCTTGGGCGTGAGTTTTGTCCCAGGATAAACAGGATTTTATTGACCCCGCAATAAATGACGAGCTGTGTTTTCTAATCTTTATTGCAGTAGTCCGGGAATATTTACACTAATGGCTTTGGGTTTGTTTTTAATTTTTAAGTTTACACATAAAAATGTCTAAGGTTTATGGTGTGGGAGAAGGTTTATTTGGTTTTTTTTTTTTATTTGTTTGAAGGACCTTTAAGCGGATTAAGCAATTTGTTGATTATTTTTTGGTATATGAGTGTTTTTGGATGACATTTTTACCTAATTGATTAGGAGAGTAATAAAATCTGATGAATGTATTTTTTACTGGCTTGCAAATTTTATGACTTGCATTTTATTTGAGTGAAAAGCCTTAACAACTGTTACTATAGTTGCGAGGGTCTTAAAAAGTGTTATTTTACTTCAAATGTTTGTAGTTACGTACTAAATAATTTGCATTAGCTTCCAGTTAGGTACTAATAACTATGGCCTGAGATCCATTGACCGAATGCAAGACATCTAGCTTATTTATACAAAATATAGGTACCTATGTAGAAATTTGTAATAAGAGGGTTTCACCTGAACTGAACTGTAACGCAGTTAGTTGCAGTCTTGTCGATTTAAAAAAAAAAATAAAGGCGCGTGGTGAAAGGCGAAAACAAAGCTATTTAAGACCTTAAACTTCTTGTCTTGTTTGCTGACGCAGACGGTTTGACCGCAGATAATAATACAGATTGCCAACTTACCAACTATTTCCCGAAGCATGGAAAGTCTTTGCCTGAGGCGTGCTGGGGCACGCTGCTTCTAGTTATCCAGACCAAGTGCTATTGCACTCGCGATGGCTTGGTCTTTAAAGCGGAACTTAGGTCATCCTTGACGTCTCTAACTCAGGTGCTGGAATTTGAAGAGCTTGCAGAAAAGCGCACAACTCTGTGAACCGGCTTAATGAAGTGGTTGTTCAATGAAGTTTTAGGTACCATGCAAAGCTTCGTATATGAAATCCAACTATAGAGGTTAATTTGATGTATTCGGTGTCGGAGATTTTTAGTATTCTCAAAAATGTTCCGTACATAGAATATTTTCTCCATATGGATAGCAATCTTTGCTGGTCTCCGGCTTAAGCTAGGGCTATGCATCGCACACCAGGAAAACCATTCTTTGTTGAGCTTTCGCACATCTCATACATTGGGTTCTTCCTTAATTTACTCTTTTTTTTACTCAGGAATCTCATGACAATTCTTATCAAAACGACCCTTAAGACTAGAAACACTTAACGCTTTTAGTCTTTATGGGCAGGCAAATGCTAATGTTGTCACTGTTCTCTCAGTTAGGTCTAGCGAAAGTTTGTGCATATAACAAAACGGCGCTGGACATGACCGAGGCTTAATATGTTGAAGCTACAGAAGATTGTATAGCAAAAATGCCAAGGTGTAAATCTAGGGTAAATCTACGTTGGGAGCAAACCTTAAGAACAATGCCCCCTTCAAAGAAGTGCTATTTTTGACATAACTCGCATTGTCCTGGAAGTTAATATTTTTGGTTGATAAATGTTTTAAATTATTTATTTTGAATACCTTTCGAAATTTGTTAAGGTTAATTCCGCTTGCGCATTTAACGAAATATCCTCACCTTTGAAAGCCGAAACTTCGAGGTTGTTAGGGAGTTTACCTTCATCGGCGTAAATATTAACTCCGCAAACGACACCTTAGTGGAGATTCAACGAAGAATTACCCTAGAAAACCGTTGCTACTTCGGTTTGCCAAACAAATGGGTTCAAAACTCCTAACTCGAAGGACGAAGTGTAAGCTATACAAAACTCTGATCCTGCCAGTTCTGCTCTATGGTGTTGAGTGCTCGACGATAAGCAGGAAAGGAGAGCAGATACTTAACTCTTTTGAGAGAAAAATTCTGTTCTGTGTGCGATGAGGGCATATGGTAGAGAAGATACAACCGCGAACTCTATGAGCTGTACCAAGATGTGCATGTAGTCCATAAAGCCGAAACAAGCCGACTACATTGGCTCGACCACATCGAGCAAATGGACAATAATTATCCAGCCAAGAGCATCTTCGAATCCCAGCCCCCGGTTGGAGACGACAAGAAAGACAGAACCTCCGTGTCAAAGATCAAGCCATCGCGGATTCCAGAGCTCTTGGTCTGGATAACTGGAAGCAGCGTGCGCTGGACCGTAGAGGATGAAAGGCTGCTTTGTCTTAGACAGAGACTCTTCATGGGTCGGGAGACCGTTAACCAAGTAAGTAACCCCAGCTTGAAAAAAAGGATGCGAATTTGAGGAACTTTAGATGTTCTATCCATTCACAATTATAAATCAGAGATGAACAATGGGTAACAATTTTATGTGATCAAAATTCCTTGGTGGAAACTTTACTGTGCATATTTAATTGCTTTCGGACTTGCGGTAAAGGTACGCAGTTGAATGAACGAGCACAGTAGAAAACGAGTCCAGGCTTATGGTAGTAGGTACGAAGATAATTTTGTGGCATAGTACCTATCCACCTACCACTGAGAGCACAGATATGTACTGAGAACCAATATACCACAGGTGAAGCAATCAATTAAAATATTGCTGCGTGAATTTGTTTAAGTCTTTTTTTTCGATTTCATGTGGCTGGTACCTGTTGATTACTTTGCTCTAGATACACTGAATCTAATGTTCTTCATACACTTTTCAACTTTTGTTCATTTACTGACAAACATTGGTTCAATGAATGAATTCATTGACTCAACAAAAATATTCCATGAAATGAATTGGTGTTAAATGAACAATTCATTGATTCAATGAATGTATATATGTGGGGAGAGAACGCTGCAAAATAATATCGGATTATATACTTACATCTAGCATTATGATACAGTGTTGGCCAATATAATAACAGCAACTCTTTTATAGAAATTGCTATATTTTAGACGGGAAAAACGTGGTACAGTAGTGGGGTTTACTATCACCCCAACTGAAGTTATATCAAGTTAATGGAAATATTTCCGTTCTTCTACAAAGAACGCTTAAAACATTTTGTAGTACATACAAACTTATGTGTAAACTAACTATGTGATTTTATTTTATTTCCCCAACAAAAAAGTTAAGCTAAGCTAATAGAACGAAATTACATTTGTGTAATTCCTTTTTATAAACCAATTTTTCCCAAAAATTTTACTCCAGAAATATTTTGTAGTTTAGCAAAAATTATAAAAATTTGTCGGAGATAGAGCTTTGAGTTCAAGAAAATCATATGAAGGAAGTATAGGTTTTGAAAGGACTGTGATTCTCGAACAAATTCGGTCGTAATTAAATGTTTGGTGCGTATTTTGGTTTGGAGTACCTAATCTGGCATTTAAGGCGTTAGTTTTGAATCCGATATTCGTTTTGCAATATAACTTCACGTTCTTGAGATTTGAAGGTAAAAAGCTTAGAAAACGTTTGGCATTTATTCAAGTTATCTTGGATTACTCTATAACGACGAAAGCTTTTAATGTCAGAATGTTTTCATCAGTCAGCGGTTAGCTGTCATATCTTCACGTCAGCTGTCATCCTCAACCTATAAGCTTCGAGCTTGCTGCTTACGAAAGAGATAAACAAATAGACGAACAGAATGATAATTATTTTGCTTAGTATTTTAAAGTTCATAAACAAAATAAACAATAGATATGTTGTTTACCTGTTTACCTATACATTCACATTTTTTGTTTTAAAAAAAAGTGAGCTCAAAATATCCCATGAAAAACGCAACTTTTTAAAACTCAAAGAAGCAATTTGTTTTTAGTAAAAATTAAGTATTAAAAGGAGTTCCATTTGCACGGAGCCATATATTTTACAGTAACCCATGGTACTTCAGAGTAAAGCTTCCAAGATATTGAAAATATTTAAGAACTCCCAATGTTTTACTTTCCAATCGTTACCGCTTTCAAACGATATCAGTAGATATGACTTAAAAGCATTGGGTAATCATACCAGCAGAATTGAAGTATAGAAGGAGCCACAACATCAACATCTAACCCCCCACAATGGGTCCACATATCCTAACGAAACTGATGATTAGTTTTTAATTCGTAAAATGACAAATTTTGACTAATGGGTGGTTAAAAAGTCTTTAAATCATGTTCAGCATATCGTACATCACCAACCTCATTAATAAGTTAGAGAACGCTTCAAACAACCAACCGTTTAAACAGAAATATATAATTTTGAAGTGACCACAGGCATATTAAGATCTCCTTGGTGCTAGGAGCTTAATAAGAAATGAGCCAACGAAATCCGCATTTAAAGGTGATCCCACTTAAATTAAAAAGTAAAAAGACATTTCTGGCTATGCAGAAATTGTTAGAGGGTCATTCAAAGGCTTAAGAGAATATTGTTCATTAGCCACATCCAGTCTTCAGCTTCTTTAGTACAATTTGTTCCAACTTTTTGTAACTTCTATAGTATTCGTGTTAAAAAGTTAAGATTGCTACAGCTTATGTTAAGTGTAGGGCTATGGAGTTTAGCTTTAAAAATCTTAGTAGGATTTTTAAATTAAATGTGCTGGAATTAGGAAATATTTTTTGTTAATGATTTTAGTCCGTGCATAGTTGCTATAGTTTCGACTTCCGATGAACAGCTGCCAAAATGCAAATTGCAGCTGACGAGGAATGATATAGGTAGTATTAATGAAAATATTTTAGGCCTCGATTTGAAAAATATTGTGCTTTTTAAAGTGAAGCCATATATGGTTAACCGAAAGCCATCCAGGACTCACCGATATGTGAGTTGCAGAAAAGGTTAAGACACAAAGCATTAGAAAGGGAATCTCATTACCACAATAGGTCTTGAAGAAAATAGGACGATATTTTCAATAGATGGGACATTTGGATCCGATAGTCCAATCGTTGGGCTTGCTTACTGTTTACTAATGTCTACTTATCAGCTTATTTTTTGTTGTTGAAGACAAACCAATCTATTCTATTCTCTTCAACGTTTGTGGATTGACTTGATCATAATTGACTGGATGTGAGTTCTCTTCCTGCCTTATTAAGCAGCTTGGTTTTGCTCTTTTGGGGGAGGGGATGCATCCAAGTAACTACTATTCCCTACACCTTTTTGACTTAAGTGGCAGAATAAAAAATATGGAAAAACGAATTGTGGCTGGCTACAGGGTAAGCGCGGAACCACAATCAATCAAAATCCCCAATTTTGGTAAATAATTTACATTTGAAAGCAGATCGGCTCCAACAAAATAGGTTATAGAGTAGGTAGGTACCTATCTGGGTAAAGTGTAGGTACATATTTCAAAGTAAGAATATCTACTAACGGATTTTCCAATGCTATTTTAATATTTTAGTATTTCGGCGCACCTCGTAATGAATATTTAGGGCCTTGCTAGGAAAGTAGGTAGGTAACTACCATTAAACTGTCCTGCCGATCTTTTCCTAAGTTTCAGTAAAGCTTGTACGAAATGCTTCTTTAACAAATTTTCACATTTCCCCTGAAATCTCCCAGGTTATGATCAAGTTTATATACTAGTTCGCCCGTTGTTGTTTGTTAAAAAAAACCAATCCTTATTATTTTATGCTTCCATTAAGTACCTATCCACATTTTTAAACAAACAATATTGAAACATCATTTGCGAAGTAGCCATCTAACTACACTTTTGTCTATTCCACCTTTATCACAGCACCCCTGAATGACAAAACAAATGTGTGCTTAATTCCTCTTCATTAATTCAATTATTTCGCCATTAAAATGCTACACAAAAAAATAAAAACAAAATCCCCTCGACACTATGAAGGTATTCAAATTTAACAATAAAAACATTCAAACAAATCGCCTTATTATTTTTACACCAAAAAACCCATTAAAATTGAGCAATTTTCCAATGGGTTAGGTTGGACGAATGAAATTACATTCATTTCCATGCTTAAATCCATTTAATTGTCACAAAGATCCTCATCAACCACTTCTAGGTATATGTACAAAAACACACAACTATCTTGTTATAGCTGTATCTATCTATCTACATATTTCTATAGCTGAAAGTCAATTTCCGAAATATTCAATTAAAATTCTATAAAAAAATAATGCCTCTTCCCTATCTACCACTACAATTCCGAAAACATGAACTGAAAAAACAAATCTCTATTCTAAAAAAAAAACCAAAAAAATATAAAGTAGGTATCCATACCTAGCAGAATATTTTGTGTACCTATACAAAGTGAACCTATAAAGTGTTACATAAACAACAAATCTATAACTCAATCCACTCCAATCACTTGTCATTTGTCAATTGCAAAGATACAAAATTCCATTTTTAAACCAAACCAAAGCAAAGCAAACCCATACACTCAGATCCTACCTACCTACACAGAATCCCCCCAAAAACAAAATGCAAATTTCCACCCAACATAAAAGCCGAATAGAAAAATTCCCCACACTGCAGCATCGAGAGTTGAGTAGTAAGTAGTAGGTACCTACAGCTACAACAAAACACCAAGTTTAGAAATTCACCCCCTCCGCATCAAACAACAACTACAACAGTCAACAATACCAACATGCCGAGCATATAATAGCAATTCACACCGAAGAACAATTGTGATTGGTCACCGAATCCGAATTTACAATTCGAAACTTGGCATTGTACATACGAAAAAGTATCTTCAAGAGTTAGAATGGAAGTTATGTGTGTGCGCTCGACACATCAATGGCATGAATAGGTGTACACAGAGGAACACACCCCTGTGTTATTCCTTTTTTTCTCTTTCACTCGTCGACACACAAAAACACAGCGCACAACAGAAACAATCCCCGAACAGTGGTAGGCCATTTAAGACGGCATTCTACATGAGAATTGCTCTCGGATACACAAAACATAAAACACACAGATGTTAACGCACACTACAGCGCAATTTTTATACCTGCACCAAAGCGGGACGCACATATGCCTCCAGCTCTGTTCAACTTGAGTGGATTTGATGGCGAGTAAACCCAACCCTACTTGGCACGATGTTGGTATCTCGTTTGCGCGCAGGAAAAGTGACTGGCCAAGCATGAGATGGCGAGATGTGCCTGTGTGTTTGGCGATATAAAAAAAAAGTATTATATCTATTCATACCGTACACAAGTCGATGGCATTCAAGCAAACTCAGTGATCGTGTCAGAATCAATTATTTCACAGTCAAGTCAGTCACTGAGATACATTTGTCGAGTTCAGTTCTCTCTCTGTTTGTTGTTTTTTGTTTCTTGTATAATTAACCGCACAACACGAAATAGAAAAAAATAGTAAACATAAATAAAATCATTCATCAATCTATCTTTGTGCATTGAACAGTAGATACCTATTTCAAGAAGAAAATAAATCATAGAAAAAGTTACATTAGATACTCTTTTTAGTGCGTGATGATAAACTGTATCGATTAGAATCGATTTTCAAGCGACACCAAAGTGCTCCCCAGTAACAATATACCTACCTATCTATCTAGCTAGTGAAGTGAATTTATACGTTTTGCCGCTGAAAAATAAAAAGAAAACGAACGAAAACAAAAAACTTTGAAATAATAAACCCGGTGTTACCGAACTCACGCAAAATTTATTTATCGAGAATGGCAACCCTATCGTCGCATCCTCAGTATGGATTTCATCTGTCGGGCGGCGGTATGGATATGCCCACACCCGGTGACTACGCTCCCCAGTCGACGCTCAGTCCGTCGGACATGGATATCAAGCGAGTGATGCACTTCTCACAGTCTGGCAGTTTGGCAGCGATATCCGCCGCCATGGGTGGATCCCCCGTCGGCGGACACAGTGCCAGCAATGGAAATCCCATCATGGGCACCGCCAGCATGGGCAATCATCCAATGTCGCATGGACAGCAGAATCATTCGCCTAATTCTAGTGGTGGCAGTGTCAGTGGTGGTCATCATCCAACTTCACCCGGGCAAGATGGGCACATTAAGCGCCCCATGAATGCGTTCATGGTTTGGTCGCGACTTCAGCGACGGCAAATCGCCAAAGACAATCCAAAGATGCACAATTCCGAGATCTCAAAGCGACTTGGAGCCGAGTGGAAGCTGCTCGCCGAGTCCGAGAAGCGTCCCTTCATCGATGAAGCCAAACGCCTACGGGCACTCCACATGAAGGAGCATCCCGACTACAAGTACCGCCCACGTCGCAAGCCAAAGAATCCCCTTCATGCTGGTCCCCAGGGGCTCCAGATGGGTCCCGGCGGCAATGGCAAACAACAGATGAACGGCGGATCTCCAGCTTCGTACAATCCCTTCCATCAGTTGCCGCCATACTTTGCTCCATCACATCACCTCGACCAACCCTACCCGGTGCCCTATTTCGGCGGCTTTGACCCCCTAGCTCTGTCGAAACTCCATCAGACACAAGCTGCAGCGGCGGCAGCCGCTTCTAACCCGTCCCAACACCACCTTGAGGCACAAAAAGCTCCCCAACTACCACCCACCACACTCAGCTCATTCTACTCCGGCATTTACAGCGGCATGACAGCGCCGTCCCTATATGCGGCGCATTCCAATGGACTCTACAACACCTCATCCACATCGTCGCCCGGCTCGAGTCCGGGCACGCTAACCCCCAACAACATGGTCGATTCCATGGACAGTGCACTGAGACGACCAGTACCGGTGCTCTATTAGGATCTCTCACTCTCTCTCTCTCTCTCTTGATAAGTTCTTAATTTTTACTTAGTACAACTTCAAAGGATTCTCAAAATTATACCACCCTTTGTGCAAAGAGAAAAAGTTATGTTTTATTAAAAAGTGATTATTAAATGTGGTTCTTCTTAAAACAAACATAAAAAACACACAATTTTAACATTAACATTTAGATTTAAAAACAAAATGCGAGGAACAGTATTTTATTTATTCAACACACAAAAGTCAAAGTTTGTTTTTATTTTGTGCGTAATTTAGATTGTAATTTTATATAGAAATTGTAAATTAAGCGAGAAAAATAAATTAACATTTTCGAATTGTAAAATAATAAAAACTAGTTGTATTATTAGATTTTATTTTTATTTGACAAAAATAAATATGTAAAAGTAATTTACACTATTAAATATTGTAATTAAAATTTTATTAATATTTGTTTGTTATTGAAAATATTTTTTTTTTTCTACTTTATCTTGTCTTTATTATTATAATTTTAACAAACAAACAAATTTGTTCATCTCATGTCAAATGATTGTAAATATATTAAAAAAAAAAAAACAGATGATAAAATTTAGAATTTTAATTAATTTTAAGATGACAGAGATATTTATTATTAAAAAAAATATAACATTAATAACATTTAAAAAAAAAACACCTGAAAGATTGTAAATAAAGTTTCCTTTGTTTTTTATTGATAAAAAAAATTCTTTGTTGGTTTTTATTTACCCCTTCAAATGATACTAACATATTTCGATTTTCATTGTTGGGATTTGATATGAAGCAAGATGGGAAAATATCTACTTACATATCGTGAATTTGGATAGAAACCCTTTGAAGGGAGATTCCATTCACGCTCATTTTACCGACGGCAATTTGAGTTCGCTTTTTTGGGAAATGATAAACATTGGGGTATCGTATATCTATACAGAAGTGGTGGAAGACTAGCACACACGGTTTATATACGTAGAACATGTAACAAAAAAATTTTCGTTGCTGAGAGGAGATACTGAATGCCTTATTCGCTTTTGATTATCAAATATTATTGAACAGTGATTTTGTATATACTTGTTCAAACGGAGAGCGGGTTTACACACACGTTCCCTTCGAGCATAAAATTAATTACTAAGGTTATCTATATGGCAGAGGTGAAAAGTTCGGAGGCACATTAAGTCTATAGTGACCATACGGCCCGCATTTTGTGTGACCGTCCCGCATTTCACTCGGCAGTCCTCCATCATAAATTCCCCTGCAAAATGTCCTGCATGTTCAGATCTCTCCCGCAAAGACCAACAAAACTATGAATATACAAAATATCAAAGTAACATTGCGACATACCCGAAATATTAAATTTGACAAACATAAGATAAAAGTCAAAGGATCAATAATATCGACAAATTATAAAATATAATTCGCCTCAAACTTCAAATTCTGGAGAACTATAATATTTGGTGAAACATCAGACGAATAGAATTTAAAAGCAACTATCAAGAGATGGAGAAACAGTTGGAACCGGCCCATACATTCAACTCTCATTTTCTCTAATTGAATAAGCATTGGATGCTTTACTAAATAACCGTAACCGAAGTGGGAGAAATATTATGTTTTTAAGTCATGTTTTTTAGCATATATGTTCGAGTTGAAGTTTTGGCGCTGTCAATTACGTATACCTATATCTAGGTAGCCTTTGATTTCTATGCGTTCTGTCCTCCATGTAATATCTAACAGCCAAGACAATTTTCTGCCCTCTGTACGGCGTTTCTATTCGACCCAAAATTAATTATATTTTACCTAAGAACCATAAAAGTTGTGACTTAATTTCAACTTCTACATACTAAAAAAGCGCCATCTTGCACCTAAAAGCGGCAGGGTATTATTAATTTTTCACATTCAAAAATAAGGAGAATTCGTTGTCTGATATAAGGCCAAACGAAGTAAGTGAAATTCTATTTTATCATTATTTCTTAAGGATAAACCGAAATAAAAAGTAATCGTACGTTTACGTAAATAAATAAAATATTTTTACGTAAACAAGTTAACACTATGAAAATATTCCGCAGTAGAGGTTTAATCAAAAGAATTTCGCGCGAATTTTGTTTATTCCCCAAATTGACCCCCGAAATGTTTTAATAAATTTGTGCGGTCTAATGTTTCACTATGAAGACCTATGTAATTAAATTTAATAGGAATGCTTATTCCAGGAGCACAACGAACGAGCTTGAAGTTTTTTTTTAAATCTCTTTCTTTATTTTTTCTAGAGTAGGACCTAGTAAATAAAATATATTCTCTAATTTTTTGGGAAAATGAACACGAAATATGGCCAAATAATTATTTTATTTGGTTTTTTTTTAAACGAAATAAAGTCAAACTATGATGGAAATAGTTTTTAGAATTTGGCTTTATTTTGTTTGGCGGTATTTCAAATATTTATTCTTGGAAGCAACTTGAACTTCCATCGAATAAAATTAATTCCCCGGTAATATTTGATATTGATCAACTTATTGTTAAAATCTCATTTGCATCTGATTTTGAACTTTTCGTTATCGTCAGTTATATACCACCTAATAGTCCCTTAGAGGTGTATAATACCCATCTTAATAACTGTCCTCTAACCTCATCTCAACATGTTGTTTTCACTGGTGATTTTAATCTAGGTAATATTGTCTGGAAATTTGACATGAAAACTATCTTGTTCCTTTCAATGTTAATAACGATACTGAACTTTTAGTAACTGATTTTTTTAGTCAATTTGTACAATTTTGTACAGATTAACAATGGAAGAAATAGTCTTGATCGCACTTTAGACCTTATATTTGTTTGGTGTACTTCATTATCAAAAATCCATCACTAAATCTAAAGTCTGCAAGGATTATAGAAGAGGCAACTTTATAGCAATGAATGATTACCTGGAATCGATATCCTGGTATAATTTATTCCATAATAATGATTTAATCACAATGTTCGACACATTTGTGTCACTGCTAAAGGAGGCAACAGCTGTCTTTGTACCTAATAAGTTAATTAATATTAATTCCAGCCCTACCTGGTTTAATAAAAGGCTTTCTCACTTAAAAAATAGGAAAAACAAAACTTTCAAACAATACAAACAAAATAAAACTAACATTCACCTTAAGTCCCAGTACTTAAGATCCCAACAGGAATTGAATGTACTTAACAAATTTCTCTCCCGCTTGTACATTGTTACTACTGAGAACAAATTGAAGACCAATAGCAAATACTTTCGGTCCTTCATTAACTCTCAAAGAAACTCAAATGGGTTACCTAGTCAAATGAGTTATCTGAAGTCGTCATTACTATTTGCAATTTTTTCGCTGACTTTTTTTAAGCCAGTTTATTCTGATGTTGACAGTAATCCATTGACCAACGACGATTGCATTCAATCTATGGTCGATATTGGTAATCTGATAATAACTGAAGATGATGTTAAATGTGCCCTAGATAGTATTGAAAGTAGCAAATCCGACGGTCCGGACGGAATTGACAAGTAAGACATTGTCGATCCCCCTTTGTATAATTTTTAATAAACCTATTACCAGTTTTCTCTTGTTGAATGATTGGAAGATATCACATATAATACCAATCCACAAGTCCGGTTCTAAACAAAACGTCTGCAACTATAGACCAATCTGTTAAATCTCTTCGATTCCAAATTGTTTGAAAAGATTGTTTATAACACTTAAAAAATTAGAGCATCATGGTTTTATCTCTGGTAGATCAACAGCTACAAATATGGTAATATTTTGCAATAATGTGATTAAAAACTTTGAAAGTAATTTGCAAACTGATGTAATTTTCACTGATTTTGCAAAAGCCTTTGACAAAGTTAATCATATTCTGCTTATTCGTAAATTATCTTCTTTGGGGTTTCACTCAACTTTATTAAGGTGGCTGGAATCATATCTCCTAAATCGAATTCAATTTGTGAAAATTAATGATAGCTTCTCCAGGTCAATCAATGTTTCTTCAGGTGTTCCCCAAGGCAGCCACCTTGGTCCCTTGCTGTTCTTGTTGCTTATTAATGATCTGCCGTCTGTTATTAAACACTCCCAGTGTCTTTTGTTTGCAGATGACCTTAAATTATTTCGCCATGTAGAATCTTTATCTGATTCCTGTCTACTACAAGAAGATTTAACTGCAGTCGACAGTGATAGAAATAAATTTGCTTTTGAACTCTTCCAAATGCCAATCTTTCACATTATGTAGATGTACTACTCTTATTACTTCGAACTACAATATAAAAACATACTCACTCGAAAGGGTTTTTTCTATTAGATTCCCAGTTGAAATTCAGAGACCATATCGATCATATTATTTGTAAAGCGAATTCAATGCTTGGATTCCTTAAACGAAATACTAAAGATTTTACTTACACATTTAAAGCTCTATTTATATCTCTGGTTAGACCTCATTTAGAATATTGTTGCATAATCTGGAATCCCTCTTTCAATATATATTCATCAAGAATCGAAAGAGTTCAGAGAAACTTCTCAAGGTTCATGTTTTTTAAATTGAACTGACATATTGAGACACCTTCATTAATTTAAGTTCTCTCGACTGTCGTCGTAAATATTTCTCGGCTATTTTCATTAGAGATCTGTTTCATAATCAAATTCAGTGTCCTGCATTGCTTGCAATGATTTATTTTCCGTCTTCCCGTCGACGACTTCGAAGCTTTTTTAACTTCCCTGAAGTTAATCATAGCAGATCTTACGCTCGTAATGAACCTATAGCTCGTTGCATTAATGTGTCTAACTCTATAATTGCTTCATCTGATATTGGCTTTTTCTTAAGTTGCTCTAGAGATTGTTTTAAAACTAAACTCATTTTAAGTTTGGATCAATCGTAAAGTATTTCCACTTTATATTGCTCAATCTGTTTTCTCTCTTTTGTTATTTATGATATATTCTATGTTTCTTTTTTTCTGTACATACGTTTAATTTGTTCATTTTTTATCTTTGTAAGTAGTCTATAAGAGATTGTTAAACTCTGATTGATTAAATAAAATAAAATAAAAAAATAAGTCACCGGAGAATTCATTATAAAAGTCTTGTAAATAATTAAATGGAAATCGAAAGAACTATAGAAATTATAATGTCTTGTACGGATATACATATTTAACAGAAAGTTAACATAAAGCTAAAGTTCATCATTTCAGGTCAAATGTTTAACATTTGATTTAGCAATTCGAGGAGAGTAATGTTTGTTTTCGTTTTTCAAAGATTTTGTATGGTTTAACCAATACCAAAGAAATCATAACATTACAAAGAAAAAACGAAAAGCATGGTTATAACGTGGTTTAATTCAGTCAATATCGATTATAACGACCTTCCTGTATGACCTTTGGTTTATTGCGATATAGTTAGTAGGTCTCCACTAAGCTGATATCAATACAAATCTATCCATTAGAGTATCTACTAAAATAGTAGAGTATTAACTTTAAATATAGTTTCCCACGCAATATTAATATTTTCTATGCAATACAATCACCTCCTATATACTCCCATGCCTTAGGGATATTGGCCAGAAGGCCTGACTTAAAAAACATCGCACAAAAAAGGGATTTGCAAAATGAAACTCCACAAATCACACAAAATTAATACAAAAAACAAGTCTTATTAACAAAATATTAAACTTGTAAAAAAAAATATATATCATAGAGTCAAATAAAAAAAAATTGTTTTATTTTCAAGGCTTTTATAAAATTAATAAAAAAACAGTTAATATGTACCTAAAAAAAACTTTCACATACATTTTCCGGTTTATAAAAAAATACTGTTGTATTCCTAACCAAATGAGGTCATATTTCAGTTTGTTTTCTGTTTACAATTATTTACAATATTTCGAATCGAAACTTTATAGTTAAATAATAAACATCAGTGATCGAAAATAAACCCATTTAAATGTATTCCAATACACCTTTAATTGCTTATCGTCTCACCAAATTGTATTTATGTAGGGATGAGGGGCAAAAAGGAAGAAAGCAATTTTTTGGCTTAGATTTTAGCTCGATTTCATTTTCAATGTTCGCAACTCATTAAAAAGCTAATATGTAGTTAGTGAAGTTAGACAATTTTCAAAAAAAAAAACACAGTATGTGAAAGACATCCAGCCATCCGCCTTGTTTGTTTATTTAATTGATCGCTATTATTTGTATTTACTGGATTTATAAAAGAAAAATGTTAGGTTAAATTTGCATAAAACTATTGTTTTTTTTTAAAAAAATCTTTGCGGGGTAAATAGGAACCGAAATTTAGGAGGTAAATTGGACCAGTATACCGTTTTGCTCCATGACGGTTGTTGATATATATTTTTTAAAATCCTATTGGGCAAAGGATAATATGCAAAAAATTATCGACGCTTTAAAAGTAACGAAATGGGTTTTCTTAAAGCAAGTAAGGGGCAAAAATGGAATTTTAAGGTTTTAAGTTTAAGTACCTACAAATTTTGTGGTAATTAGATCATATTTTGTATCTGTTACAGTAATTAACCTTTTCACTGCCAAATACGAGCATTTTCAGTTTCGAAGTTTAAGCTTAAGCCATATTTTTCTTTATTTTGAATATAAAAATGTTGAACTATAATATTTTGATCTTAGAAGCTAAAAACTAAATAGGCCGCATTTGGGGAATATAAAGAAATATTGTATTTTTAATGAAAAAATAATAAAAAATGATTTATTGCATCAACAAGGGATTTGTTGTTACCTAATTGTTTTGCTTACTTACTTACTTACTTAGGCGGTGCCGCCCTAGTTCGGGGTTTACCTTTGCGCAACCCAATTAGCCTGGTCTTCGGCTAACTGCCACTCCAACTTGGTTTAGGTCCCCTTCTACTTGTCGCGCCACATAAGGCAATGCTTTCCTCTGCATCATTGTCACTCGGAATTGGAGTCGATGATTCTGCTGTCTAAAGTGTTGGGTGTTCATTCGCTCAACACGTCCCAGCCATCTCAAACGCCCAATGGGCCGTTTTTTTTACCAGGTCAATGTCGCTTGTACAGATGGTAGAGTTCATCGCTTAATAGTCTCCTACATCGCCCGTCAACGCATACGGGCCTATATATCTTACCAAGCATTTTTCTCGCGAAACGACCAAGGATATCTTCATCCTCTTTAGAAATCCATAGATGCTTTGGAGCAATAGAGCCTCGTCCTCAGTTGTTCGGAAGAGGGCTCTACTACATTGTTGCCTTCTCAGCCCAAAGAAACAGCGATTGGCAAACGTAATTCTTTGTTTGAATTCTGTAGAGATATCAGAGCCGATGTAGACAAAGCCCCTTACTACCTCAAAGTTATAGCTGTCGATTTTGACATTTTGGCCGATTAGTCGATGTCGGGGTTGATACTAATTACAAAGGTTATAATCAGGATTAAAGGGTAGCATAACCCTTCCAATTTACCTCATTCTACTGGTCCGTTTGAATGAACCATTCAACATGGGTGATGAAAGCCAAGACTCCCGCCCACCTGACCAAAATGAAGTGAGGATAGCAATATCCAAACTGAAATCCAACAAGGCTGCCGTCCGGCCCGGCTTAACTGCCGAACTTTTCAAGGCAGCGGGAGATGATTTGGTAGAGAGCATACACCAGCTCGTCTCCAAGATTTGGTCAGAGGAAAGTATGCCTGATGAATGGAACCTCAGCATTGTTTGCCCGATCCACAAGAAAGGAGACCCTCTTAACTGCGCCAACTATAGAGGTATAAGTCTCCTCAACATCGCATACAAGATCCTGTCTGCCGTGCTGTGTGAACGCCTGAAACCATTCGTCAACGAACTGATTGGACCCTATCAGTGCGGTTTTAGGCCCAGTAAGTCCACAACTGACCAGATTTTCACACTTCGGCAGATCCTGGAAAAAACCCAAGAAGTCCAGATCGATACTCACCATCTTTTTATCGATTTTAAGGCCGCATATGACAGCATTTATAGAGACGAGCTATACAGAGCCATGTCTAGTTTTGGCATACCTGCCAAACTCGTCAGATTGTGCAGGATGACGATGGAGAACTCTCGCTGCTCCATTGAGGTCGGAAACAATCTCACCGAGACCTTTGATGTCAAAAAAGGATTTACTTGAGAGAATTGTGCGAAACTCGCAAGCCAACACCAGGGGCTTCCAAAAGTCTGTGCAACTACTTGCTTACGCCGACGATATCGACATCATTGGCAGAACACAGCGAGCTGTCACTGGTGCGTTTGCAAGTATCAGTACAGAGGCGGCAAAAATGGGTTTAGAAGTGAATGAGGGCAAAACGAAATATATGCTGTCAAGAAGGGGCGCACAACATCGACGAATCGGACAGAACGCCACGATAGACAGCTATAACTTCGAGGTAGTTCGGGACTTTATCTACCTCGGCTCCGCTATTAACTCTGACAATGATATATCGTCAGAAATCAAGCGAAGAATTACACTTGCCAACCGCTGTTACTTTGGCCTAAGGAGGCAATTGATTAGTAAGGCCTTGTCGAGAAACACCAAGGAGACTCTATATAAGACCCTCATCATCCCAGTCCTGCTGTATGGCGCAGAAGCATGGACGTTATCAAAGGCGGATGAAGATCTCCTTGGTCGTTTCGAACGCAAAATTCTTCGAGTGATTTTAGGTCCCGTTTGCGTTGACGGGTTTTGGAGGAGGAGATTTAACAGCGAACTCTACGAGCTGTACAGCGACATCGACCTGGTCAGAAAAATACAGATTAGTCGTCTAAGATGGCTGGGTCTTGTAGAGCGAATGGACACCAACGCTCCGGCCCGAAGAGTCTTCGAATCCAACCCGGAGGGACAACGCAGTAGAGCAAGACCTCGCCTAAGGTGGCGCGCGCAAGTGGAAGGGGACCTCAATCAACTTGGAGTGCGCAACTGGAGGCAGTTAGCCAAAGATCGTGCTAACTGGAGAGGCGTATTGGTTGAGGCCCAGGTCCACCCCGGACTGTAGCGCCACCTAAGTAAGTAAGTAAGTACTGGTCCGTTTGTGGGTTACGGCGGATTTTTGAAGAATTTGCAGACTTCCAGTTTTTTTTTTTTTAAATTTGTGCGATCGATGATGTTTTCAGCCTGTCTATATTTCGCGCTTTCAAACCATAATTATTGATGGGATATTTGAATTTGAGAAGAATTTTATTTCCTCTATGTCAGGACTTTCAAGTTTTAAAAAAAACTTACGACTTACAAATGTGGTACAGTTGTGGGGTCTATCATCACCCCAACTCAAATTAAATCAAGTAAATGTGAATATTTTCTATTTTTAGGTAAACTCCTATGAATCGTGTAAATACAAAACTATAAGACCAAACTATAAAAACTGCTGAATACATTTTGTAGACCGAATTTAACTGCGCAGAATTGTGTATGTATTCACCCAACAAAAAGTTACGTCAATACAACAAACCTATATTTTCTAGCTTCCTAAAACCCTTACTCCCGATTTTCTTACTTAAAATTCTTACTCCGAATATGTTTCTACATCAGGAAAATAGATTTATTGCTTAAAGACAGAGATCATCATTGAGTAAGGATAACGAGTTATCTCTCACTTAAAAATTTACCAGTACTAGCCGTCCGCCAAATAGACACTAAGTGCTGACTTGGATCAGAAGTTGTTCTAGCTTAATCTTATTTTCACTTGTGACCAACATTCAAAAAAATTCCTAAAGTAGTCTAGAAAGACGCCAACCCCTATTTGGAAATGGTAGGTATTAATTAAAACTTGACCCTGACTGTCAACATTTTGCTCTCCTAACCACCAACAACCTACCTCCCTCCATATTCCATTCAACTTGATTTACAGTCATAAAAAAAATCTCGCATTTAATTCGCGTAAATCGAAAAGAAGTATCCCGTGGATAGAAATACGATTATCTCATTAGAATAACAATACTAGTATTAAAAAATAAATAAATTAATTTTTAAATATTTTTTCGCGCCTCGTTCGCGAAAGAACGCCTATTTAACGTTGAATTATTTAAAATTGATTATACCCAGACAAAGGTGGATAATTAATTTATTATTCATAAAAATGTCAGGTGTTTTGTTGGCCAAACAATCCACAACAATGGCTGTTTCTTTTTTTTTGTTATTTCATTTAAAACAATTTTCATTTCACATATTATTATTCCATTTGTTTGTTGAGAGTTGTGTATCTTTTAGATTGTGTTTGTTGGCAATTTTGACAGTGGTGGGAAAAGGTTTTGTAGAATTTAATGTTGTGGGTATTACAGTTAACACTTCTAGTTACACCAACAAACATCCACTAACTTCTGCACCTTCTCATTTAATTTTTGTATTATTTATATAGCCACGGACCTTTAAACTAAGTTGTTTGGCCAAATTATTGGCCAAATTAAAGGCAACGATATTTTTTCAGACTCGGACAACGTTTGGAATTATTAGAATAGAAACAACCAAAGGATGGCCACAAAGAGGAGTTGAGCCTGATTCTGGACGAACTGCTACACAAAATAACCTGCCTCGGCATCAGCTATCAGGCATATGTCCTAGAAAAGTTCGATGAAACGCTCTCTGTGACCTCGTACAGTGAGGACTTAAATTAATCCGAGAGCAAACCACAATGCCATACTCAAGACTAATCTAACATAACCTACGAAAGTACCATTCACAACGAAGAGAAAGCTTCAAAGACTCAAAGCATTTAGACTTTCAGGCACCCCACTGATACGAGATGTGCACATGGACCACAAACTCTTCTGGCGCAAACACACTGAGGAGATCTCAAAGAAGGATACCTATCTTCGGGGTGCAACCAAAGAATCCTGCGGTGGATGTAAAGGGTGTTTCTGTTTTAGTTTGGGTTTTCGAATAGAGATTAGACTTATGTTTTTTGGCAAATCTGGCAACTCTAATGTCATTTATGTTCAGTTTGATTTGCCATTTCATCATGAACAAATTGACAAATGAACATATTTATTTCGAAAATAATGGTTCAGTTCACGAAGTTTACCGCAAGCTCCGTTCATTTTATGGTCGACATAATCGTCCATCAGAGCAATTAATTCGGTTAACCATGGATTGTTTTCGCACTACGTTTACTCTAATTGCCGCTGTAGAGCAAAGTGTTGAAGAGGACCCGAATGAATCGATTCGCCACCGTGCACAGCAATTGGAGCTTTGTCCATCAACTTTATGGAAGTTTTTGCGCAAAGATCTCTTCTTACGACCTTAGAAGATCCAGCCGCAATTGGAGTGAAGAGAATCTACATGAGACCCTTGAAACGACATTATAACCACAAAAACTGACTGTTTGGTATGCACTATGGGCTGGTGGAGTCATTGGGCCATACTTCTTCCTAAATGATGCTGGAGAGTCAGCTACCGTTAATGGAGACCGGTATAGCGCCATGATAACTGACTATTTTATTCCCGAATTGGATGGCTTGAATGTGAATGAGATGTGGTTCCAACAAGACGGCGCTACATGCCACACAGCGCACGTCACAATCGATTTATTGAAGGAAACATTCGATGAGCGCATAATTTCGCGGAATGGACCTGTCAATTGGATTATTTTCTTTGGGGATATGTGAAGTCGCTCGCCTACGCCAACAAAACAGAAACGTTAGGGGACTTTGGAAGCCAACATTCGTGGCGTTATTGCCGACATACAGCCCCAAAAAGGAGTAATGCAGGCAAGAATGTGATTTATTATTTGGAGGACTTCAGCTACTGGCCATTTCGAAACACAATTATATACAGAAGTTGAACTTCGTGAAAAATTTCCCAAAGAAGCTCAGCTATAAGATAGATTGGAACAACGAATCTACAAACGAAAGAATGAGTAACCATACGCTAAAGCAGTACACAGATGGATAGAGAATTGGTGAAGGAGTGTTTGGACTTTAAACTACGAACCAGCCCTTTTGACTCAAGCCCGAAAAGAAATATGTCAAATAGTCAAGCTATCAACAAGGATCTTGAGACGCCTATATCATCAAGTTCAGACTCGTGTACTAAATATTTAATTAGTGCATGATTTACAAAGTTTTCGTCTGTTTGATACTTGAGAACGTGAAGCGGTCTATTTAGCATACTTCCTTCATAGAGGATAACAAAACCATTCTGCAGAAATCGCTGAAACCCTTCAAAACATCCAAAGCCTGAGACATGCTAAAACACTCTTAACTATAACCTAAAAAGGTTTAAAGTGTGTATTAAACTTCAGCCTTCAATCCCACCCTTAACCGTTCTTTGCATAAAAATCAGAGTGGGGCAGGTTTTAAGCCCGCAAAAAAGAACGCCGTCTTGTAAGTCTGATATGGTGTTATAGGGTAATGCTCGAAACTATTGCTAATTCACCTGTATTCACGGTTCCCTTGAAATTAGACACTCTTCAAATATCGCTGTTCACCGATATCGACAATCTAGGCCTAAGCACTACGTGGGCGCCTTCTGTCCTTTCTCTTCAGGTAATTTTTGATAAATTTGAGCCAAGGGTCTGTAACAGACGCCAGATAAACTGGAGAACCATTGAGTTCTTGTTAAAATAAAGAAAAAGGCATCGTAGTTGGTAGTGCCACGGAAGAACCAACCACATCAATCAAAGATGTTCATATGCATTCGTACAAAATACAGCTAGTTCAACATACCTATGGCCGTTTTACTAGAAGCGTCAAACATTTTAGAATGTTCGTCAAGGTTTTCATTTCAGTAAATAAGCAAAATTCCTAATTCTGGAGCTCCGCTTGCCCTAAAAGTTTCTTCCAGAGCCTTTGCAACCGGTCTCGGGAATTGATTAAGTGTCTTCGTCTATATTTTTTTCAGGATAATTACTGCTTCTATGACATCAGCATAACCTATTAGAAAGATAGCATCTGACATATGGGCATATAAGTCCGGTAGTATTTGTAGATTTAAAGGAGGTTCGTAAAGGTAGTTTCCAGGAAATCCAGAACGACTTTCCATCTAGCAGTGTTGAAGGCATCTGGTTGTATTATTGCACTAAACGGGTGTAGTATGTTAGCATAATGTTTGTCAGCAGATAAATCAGAGTGAAAGTAAGAAAAACGATGCATTTCTTTTGCTGATTAACTGGCATCAATATTGTTTTCAAAGATTAACAGCTGCGTGAAGCTTTTCACTGTCACAGTCGTTTTGTCTCAAACCACTCCGCTGCCCCCCCAAATACCTCTCGCATTAAATGCTTAAATTCTTAATTAACCTTCCACCGTGGCTCAGATACTCACATCTCATTATCAATTGTGCTGTTAAAGTAAATATTTTCCAACTCGCTGCCAGTTTTGTTTTCATTTGACAAGAATCCTATATTTGCACAATTGGCGTGACACAGCGCATTGTTGTTTGAGATCTCTGTTCAGTAAAACAATAAGGTGGCCGTGTCCACCGCATTGTTGCTATTGATTTTCAGAACAAAAGGGGTTACACATCAAACAAAAAAAATTAAGCCCCTGAATCATTATACGCCTTCAATAGCACCACTGACAGTTACTAATGTTTAACCAGCACAATAGATGAGATCGTTTTAACACGACCTAACCAAACAAAATCCATCTGAATCTTCAAGAGGCTATAAATTCGGATTTAGCTACATCATATTTCTGCCATAGATATATGTATATATCCGACGACTCCGTAGTCGAATTCATAATTATTTTTGATTGATTCATACGAGTAGGAATGAGTTGTGTGTTGGATAGACTCGTCCGTCGTATCTATACAATGTTGACAAATTGTCAAATGTAGATGTGACTTATGGAGTCAGTCGTGACATAATTTGAATAACAATACCGCGAAAAAAAAAATCGAAGATAATCAAACGATCGAGCTATTCGAATGGAAAGTGGCAACAAATTGGATTCCTTTTCGGCATTTGTTTGGGTTACATGTTTATCATATTAAAGATATTTTTTATAATTAGAATGTTATTTGTAAGCAGGCTACTTTTATATTTAGTGCGTCTATAGATAGTTATGAATGAAGATGGGTATTTTTAGAAAATTACTTTTATTCGATGTGAATATATTCAATTGTTGTCAAAGTTGGTTTGGTTTTGGTTGGAGTATGCCATCCAAGTGCGAATGTAGAATATTTAATGTATTTTGATATTGATGTTCAATTTTATTTTTTATTGGTAATTGGGCTATTTTGGGCTTTTTAGACTCATTCTGTCAATTAGAAGACCAAATTGACGTATCTACTTTGGACATTCGTCACCTACTCAGCTCTGTTTTGTTATAGATAGAATAGCTGTAGGTCTTCAGAAATCGGTTAATAGGGTTTAAATATATTTTTCGATGAGTGTAAATGAGTGAAAATTTATTTTGTAACTGAAAACTTTTTTAAGGTCGAAAACTACCTAACTATTGCTAGAAGTCCGTCTGTGGGCTTTTCCGGGTTCGACCTCAAGAAATATCGGCACGTCGTCAGTGAGATTTAAGACCTTCTTCTCAAGTATATGAATTTGGATTTTTTGACCATTGTATCATATTGGCCCATTTCTTGTATTCAAACCACAAATTTAAGGAAAGCCAGCTAGGAAGCACTAAGCAGTTTCATTTGGAGTTTTAGCAAGTCGATGTTCTCTAGCCTTCATTTCTAACAGGCTAGTCATATCAGTCGTGGCAAATTCTCATATGACCCAAAGTTGAAGTTAAAACCTTTTGTAAGTTTTCAAAAATATTGAGAATTTGGACTCATTATCTAACCAGATAACCATTCAGAATGCTCAACGCTCCCAGATTGTTATCTTTATCTCCCCATGGGACAAATTCACTTCGTACAGTGATTAGAGTATTTCGAGACACAAATTTGCTGATTTGGTATCCATGCTGGCAAACCACTGTCTACGATTTTGTATCTATACTATTCTTAAGGGCTCTTTCCTTTCTCCTACGACCAATTGCCTACCTCTAAAAGGTCATGGAAACATTGATAAACCGTCAGTATATAAAATATCTTAAGTCCCGAAAACTTTTTAATGACGGGCCGTTTGTTTGGTTTTCGCGCAAAAGGTTCACTGGTGATTTGATGACATATCTAACTGAAAATTGATACGTTTGGCATTATCTTTTGTCGAAAATGCCTGAATTTGAGATCGATGATACACTTTTTCAATGGACTAGAAACTATCTTTTGGGCTATTTAATTCAAAATGATTTGGAATGGTTTCAAGTCTGAAACTTACCAAATAAGTATTGGTTGCTGTTCCACTAAGATGGCTTTTTGTTCCCAAACCTCTTTCTCATTCTTTAAGGCGAAAACCTAATACTCTGCCACTATCCACGAAAAGCGTCCTTAAATCGCCGTAACTGAAAGGCTTTGCACTCACGCTAAGCCCGCAAGTGACAACGTTCGTTGGGATGACCACATTTTCGATGTCTTCAAGAACGCTTCGAAATCTATATGCGTCCTTAAAAGATACAAAAAATATATTAGGCCTCAATCAAGCTACAAATCCAACATATACAAAATACGTCATAAAACTTATTGGTGACATCGACATTCCAAAATCGCTTGCATCTGTGAGCCATTGCCGCAATATTTCCTCTCTATCAGTATTTAAATGGTATTCTGCCTTGGAAAGGCCCAGAAATGTCCTATACTCGCTTTTAAAGTGAAACATAAAGTTTGTTTCCTTATCCGTCAAACACGCATTTGTAATGCTCTGTGTTGCCGGCCCATTATAATTTACAGGAATTTGAGTCAAATGAGCTTCGGTACCTACCACTGTTTCTTTATCGCCCGCACTATGTAACCTTAAGACTTGATTATATAAGGGTTAAATGGCCAAACTAAGGTCATCATGAACCCATTCTGATATCCTTTAATGGGAATGAGCTGAAGTGAAATCTTAGTTGTGATGTTTTTCCTCCTCATGCTCACTTTATGCTGTGCAATTTGTCCGAAATCCACAGAAACCCGTAAAGATTTGAAACTGACACCTCGAAAATAGTGAGTAGCTTTCAACTTTTATATCAATAGGAATGTGATTAACCTCTCGATTTGATTTCATTACCTAACTTCTTACAAGATCAACCGTCATATCGCAGAAGGTTGGTTAGGCCGGGTTTAATCATACCTTAGCTGGAGCCTTCAGTCGATACATGCATTTCACTCGTTCACTTAGGTTTCTAAGTTCTTCTTAAGCTATTGCGGACCTTTGCTTTGTTAGCTTTCAGGCCATTGGTTGCTTTACTCAAGAAAGATTCGTCTTATGTTAGATTACCAACTTCAAATTAGGCTCAGGTGAGGCCAAACGATTTGTAACATCATTTCAAAGGATGTATGCGATTTTAAAGACTAAAGCCCGAAATTTAAAGTCCAATAGTTGACTTGGACTTTGAATCAGCTCAACACCGAAAATTGAAAACCTTAGAAATTGCAATTTTAAACATAGCTCTGCCTGGACAGAATTAACATTGCAATCGACATGAACCTTAAGTAAACCCATGAAACATCTGCGTCCACACATCGACTTCGAATATCTTCTGGATTATTAGACCTTTTACAAAGTAATTACAGAAGGAATTAAGATACAATTGCTGTAGCAAATAAAAAAGGCTTAAATCGACTTAAGACGATTTATGTTGCCAAAACAAACTTACTCCTTTTCGAATGTTTCAATTCATTCACTGATTCACCTCATAAAAAATATCATCAACATTAACTCCTCCACCTGCAGGAGATGAACAATAATTTCGAGAAAAATAAGTAATCCATTTCCTTTATACAGCCATCCATCTGGGGCAGACGATATAGACAGCACGCTCAACATTTGGCTTTGCTTCCTCAGCTCTAATCCTGGCGTGTTCCAATTTTGAGCGGAAATTTCCTATTCATTGGCGATTATTTTTTATAGTCGTACATGACACGGAGAATGGATGGTAACCATATTCAATGGGAATTCTCTGCAATAAGGATCAGGATCATCATCACAGTGTGTGCAATCGACCTTAATCTTCTAATTGCCTTGTTATGGATTTCATATTTTTATTTTATTTATTTTTTTGTCAGGGATGTAGGTATTTAGTGGATTTATTGATTCTTCGGTGTTTGAAAATATGATGTCGGATTTGTAGCAATACATCGAACGTGCTAACTACTTAAACCTATTTACATGCAATTCATTTCAATTTCAGTAGCGCAATATTGGTATTGCCACAGTCTCATGCGTCATCCAGCACATCGTGCCTTTGAATAAATTGACGCCAGTCTGAATGGGTGGGTGTTTCGTTTTAGTGTCATTCTGAGACACAGAGAAATCAATTTTTCACTTAATGCTCTGCGACTAATTGTATTGGACCCTTTGAAGTTTTTTGTGTGTCTCTGATGTTCTTTGTTTTGAACACATTCATTGAGGAATTTACAGAGACTAGAGTTGCGGATCTCAGAATGGATGCGTATTTTCTTCGGGAATTAGTTACAAGCGACATTATGCTCACGCCCAGGTGCTATCGAAACAAAAGATAGGTACCGGTCGTTTCATTCACAATGAAGCGGGGGTGATGGACTTTGCATCTTTCGGATGGAAAATTCGATCTGGTTGAGTTAATGGCTAAATGCAAAATTTAAACAATGTTAGTGGCATACTGACAGTGGGGTGGAGAAGAATAGAGCTACATTAATTTCTTATTGGTTTTGATTATCTTAGATAGTTTTTGAAGATAGATTCAGATTTTTTGTTATATCCCTCAAGGAGACGGGACTCCTCTAAGTGTCTCGAATGTTTGCCTGTGTCTTAAATATAAAATACTTTTACCCATTAGTCAATACGCTCTATATAGACCTTGAAAATATTTGTTTTAGGGTCTTAGGGACAACGGGCTATGACATTGGTTTTAGGCCAATGTTCCTTGCCTGAACTTATCGTGAAGTCGTTTTGCAGGAAGGTAGAACCTGCCTGTTAAATAGTAGTAAGTCCAGCTTTGGCCAGCTTTTCTACTTAATTTTTTTCAACGTGTCTATGAACTGACAGCCCTTCGGTGACTCATTCCACGTTTCAGAAATCTGAGTTGATCGCTTGAATCCAGCCTGTTTTTCAAAGTAAATAGTTATTCCAACCTTTGTTTGCAGGTGTTAATATACGGAAAAAAAGTGACAGAAGATGCTCACCTGAAAAACTAGTCCAGCAAGGGACGAGTATCGGGCTTGCTGAAGTATAAGGCTGCCTCCAAAAAAGAGGGTGTACGTAGTCTCGCAGCAAAAGTAGAGCTTCTGTAAGAAACGTAAGAAACACAAGCAACTGAATGCTGGCTTTAAGACCGCAGAGCAAGCAGCCTTAAGCCCTTCTTGAAAATGAAAGCCAAGACGAGAATTCACGACTAGACAATGAAAAATCAGTCTCGCCGCTTGTTTATCTTAAAAAAGGCTTGAGAACATCAAGGCCGAACTCCCTCGTGGTAATGCGCATGCACAAAATCATCATCCAAGTTTGTATGGAGGAAAGCATGCCCGGACCATCAGCTCCATATGCGCCATCTACAAGAATGGCGATCCTATGTCTTGCGAGATCTACCGAAGCACAAACAAACTTTGTGAACATTTCTACAACTATTAAGGCCGTGATCGAGGCCTTGAGAACAAGAGGAAATATATGCTATCCAAAAACAATTACACATCGAATAGGCAAAAACATAACTGGTGATAGCCAAAATTTTGAGGTGGAATTCAGGAGTTCATCATCCTAGGAGTTACCATAACCTCTACAGATTACACAGTTTGGCAAAAATTACACAAGACAAAATGTATGCTCTATAGAACCTTTATTCTGCTAGTTCTGTTGTACAGTGTCGAGTTCTGGACAATAAGCAGGAAACGGGACTTAATACTGGGCTCCTTTAAAGATACAAGCCCGAACCCTCTGAGCTGTGCCAATATGTATATAAATGTAGTCCAAAAAAACCAAAACATGTCGACTACATTAGCTCGGCAACACAGATTCAAAGATATGGGTGACTTCCTGGCAGTGCTCTTGCATAGGTGTTTTTCCTAGCACACTTAGTGTAGACACGCTGCTCTAGATGTTCTGATTAATGTTTCATATTCTTGTCATGGGAGCAACCCTGAATTCCATTTTTCATTTAAACCAAAGTTTCGATGACATTGCACGAGAACTATCCACCGATTCCTGTCTAATGGATTTACCACCTGGTGCAATGATACCGGAACTTCGACTGCGTAGTTCTTTAACTTTTACTTTTCCAAGTTCAAGGATAGTTGCAGCCAGAATGTAATTGTATTTTCATTGATGGTTCCGAAACCATTCAGGTTTCAGATAGCTGGTGCTTCCATATACAGATCAGTCCTCCAAGCATAGATCGAATGGCAATGCATTATATTGACGGGAAAGCTGCACATAGTAGAATCACGGGCTATGAAATCTCCGACGTACTTATTTGTCAAGGTTTGGAGAAAGTTTTCTCAGGACCTACAACTGTATTGGGTCTCAAACAGACGCAATAGACGGGCTGCAGATAGATCAATCAATTCAAATGAGTAGACTGCAGGCGCCTAATAGGCATTCTGGCGAGCCACCACTCTTTTGCCAAGCACCTAAACGTAATAGGTTTGAGGAATAGAACTGTCTGTGACGCTTATGAAGAGGTACTGAAGTGCGGACTTGGTGAGTTTATTTTTAATGGAAAAGAAAGTATCTTCTAAAAGTACAATGGACCAGTTTCTAAGTCTGAGAGGTTCAGCGCGTGTACAAAGCTTTCGCCAAATAGAACATCGATACCGAAATATCAGTTTAAATCCAGAACTCCAGCCATTCCAATTTCTACTTTTCCAGAAATTCGTCTCCCATTCGTCTCCCGTCAGTGCTTGTGATCTGCACAGAAACTCTATATGAAACCCTACAGTTTCCATAATTTTTGGCACACTGCTCATTAGAACGCAATTTTACAGAGTCCTTAAAAACCCCTTTAAGTTCAGTAAATCTTACTTACAGATTTACTCAGAAAATCCAGCCCAATCTAAGTCCTCATAATCCTATTTACACCACTGACTACATTCATATGCCCATTGAATTTTATTAAACACCACTTTATTGCAAAATATTACAAACCACTACCGTTCCAAGGACACCACCCCTTTCGCATTCGCTTCACTGTGTTCGTTTTATAACCCTCGAGGCACAATTCGGCCTCATAAGCACCGAAAATAACCCCGAAATCACCCAATTTACACCCTCAACACTCGAACATAAGTTTTGACGAAAAATCACTGTTCCGTATGATAACATGATTGAGCATAGGGTGCAGTCAGTACATCCTTCAAAATAGTACAAATGGGGGTTGTTCGTTGTTCGTTGTTCGTTGTTCGACCATTTTCAACTTGGCCAGCGGTGGTAGCTGGCTCTCTCATGAATTCATTAGCATATTGTTCGAGCTACACACAATGTCATAATGTTCATTATAATGCACGCGTTTGTTTGCCACATGAACGGGACAACAGTAATAATAGAGGAAAACTGGAAAATAGTATGAAACCACCACCACCAACCACCCTTACCACCTCCCTATCGCGCAGTGTGTGTGTACATTATTTTTGACAGCACTTCTCGTAATGTCAAATAATTGATATTAAATATTTTATTCACAAACCATATTGTCTGTCCGTCGTCGTCGTCGTTGTTGTCCTGGGGACTGACTGACTGAATACAACCCATGCCTGGCAAGGGTTGATAGCAGCTTATTTGGCAACAATTGCCATCGGACAGGAGAGTTGAATTAACATCTCTGATAATGACATCACCACAGCTAGTAAAGGCATGGACGTCGGTTTTTTTTTTGTCTTTTTTTGTCTGATTGGGACAATGCAAAACGAATAAATTATGAAATATAGCTTGTTTGACGTAGAGGTAAAAGGTAACACATTACAACGAATATGAATATGAATATCGATTCTCTGGTGCAGGGCCGATCACAGGTGATGATTGCAGAACAATGTGTTGAAGTATTCCCACATTTGAATGAGGTTGTCTTACCATTGTTGTCATTGTAAATGTCCAGCTCCAGGTGTGTATGGAATTCTAGGCAATGACAGTAATTTGTGTGGACACGGGTTTAGTTGGTCAGGGTGGATGAACTTATTAAAGTACTTGATTAAATGTGAACCTTTAAACGTATAATAGAATAGAATCCACACATACGTTCCACACACGGCAACACCACTTTCTTTCGAATGCAATTTGACCTCAAATCAACTTTGACATTTGTAATTACTTTGCGCAGTGCAATTACCAACGATACGATCCGGCAAAAATTGAACAATCACACTGAAAAGGGCTACCGCAGCTCTTCGCTACAGATAGCTAGCGGCTGCGTAAAATTCAATTCACTGACAGATCTCACGCAGAGTTTGGTAAACTATGCCAACATCATTGCGTTCATTTGGTGTACTCAAATCGAGGCTGGTTTTTTTGTTATATACTTTTATTTTCTCAATTACAAGACACCGCATGTGTCCAAACATTGAAATTACCCAGTGATTGGCAGCGGTTTGGTTTGTCTAAGTTAACGACACAGAAGCTGTAATACGAACTCAGCGCATGCAGAGACAACGACATGCAAGTGGTGTCGGCATCCCAGACGACAGGTCAGCAAAACGACCAGCATACCTGTGGGAATGCAAACTGTCTCACACCTTGGGAACGGAAATGAGTTGGCGTTGGGTTAGATGTAAGGTAGTATTTAAGCAAATGTTTGTCAGTTATGAGTGTTCTGTCTTTTTGGATATTGTAAAGCAGGCGGAAGCTCTGCTAGGTTAATTATCGAATAAAGTTATTTTTTTTATGAAAAAATAATAAACAAAAGTTTAATTGGCGCCCAACGTGGGGCCCAGGTTTAAAAAGTTTTGAAAAAGTGCGTTCGCGTTTTTCCGGAAACCGTGTAAGTCGACCTAAAAGTTTAGCTCGCCGCGTTTCGAGAAGTTAAAGTTTAATTTGCCGTATAAGTCGACCTAAAAGTTTAGCTCGCCGCGACGAAAAACGAATACGCGAAAAAGACACTAAAAACAGGCCTGAGTCAACCAACGGACACAAAAAATCCAGCTTACATCTGTAGATTAAAGTTGGCAACGAGGGAGAGTGGAGAAAGGTGCCCCAGTAACTACGGTAAAAAGGATATAGCCCCTCCATCAGCGTTGAAGATGTGGTTTCTAACCACTTTTATGTAAGAATAATAATTAAGTTATTGTGAAAATTATATTGTTGTGAAAGTTACTATTACTATTATTGTGAAAGTTATATTGTTTAGTTGTTAACCAGGAAAACAAAGTGCAAAAATTAGATTCCTGAAATCCATCCCAGTTCTCTTCCAATCCCAAACAAGTTAATAATTCAAAAAAAAAAAAAAAAAAAATGGTCTTGACCAGGGGCCAACAAAATCAAGCTGAAACCAGCGGAAATAGTGTGGTAGATCAGATCATTAATTTGACTGCTAATGGGCAGTCTAGCGATAATAATGCTTCTTTCCAATCGACCAGTGCGTCTCAGCCTGAGGTAGAAATACCCCGAGCAACACCAATACCCCAAGCAGCACAAATACCTCCAGCAACACCAATACCTCAAGCAACACCGGCTCTGGAAGCACTAATAACTTCTATTGTCTCGCGGGTCGTTGAAACTCAAATACAAAGAACGGTGCATTCCAACATTAATTCTTATGCAGATTCTGCTCCAATTTACGACCAGACCTTTTCCCCTGAATTTCGGGATAGGCTTCGTGAGCTAGAAACTATCCCAGCGATAGTAAAAAGTATTAGGGATTTTTCTGGTGATCCGAATGAGTTTAACTCCTGGAAGAAAAGCGTTGATAGGGTGTTAGGTGTTTACGATCACCTGAGGGGAACCCCGAAATATTTTGGGATACTTAATATTATTAGAAATAAAATAATTGGGAAGGCAGATATAGCCTTAGAATCATTTAATACACCTTTAGATTGGGCTAGCATTTCTCAGTGTCTAGCTAATCATTATACAGATAAACGCGATTTAGGAACTTTAGAATTTCAGATGATGAAATTAGTTCAGGGTGGGAAAGACATCAATGAATTTTATAATACTGTATATTCACACCTCTCGTTAATTTTAAACATTATTGCTAGCATGGATATAGGTCCAGAAACTATGAAAGTGCTTACACAAACGTATCGGAATAAAGCCCTTGATACGTTCATTAGAGGTCTGAAAGGTGATCTACCAAGATTACTGGGTATGCGTGAGCCCACAGATCTACCCCAAGCTTTGAGTTTATGTATGAAACTAGAAAATCAAAGCTATCGCTCTAGTCAAACAAATAATACACATGGTTTTGTTCGAAAACCTATGCATGACCAACAGAATGGCATGTTTAAGAAAACAAATCCCATTCAGTCAAATCAGACACGTTCCTATCCCCAACAAGATCCTAAAAACTATTCCCCCAAACCATTTTTCATGAGGTATCCTAATCCTCAGAATAATAATTTTGTTTCTGCTAATAATAAGCCATTAATTAAAACAGAACCTGTTACCCAAGGTCCTTCTGCTCAGTTAAGGCGTATTCACCAGCAAAACCAGCAGCAGTACAGTAACCGGAATAATAAACAAAACTTCCGTCAGGTTAATGCAACCCAACAATCTCGGCCAAGCGGTAACTACGGCGAACCACAAAGAAATTTTCACATATCTGAAGCTTTAGAAAACCCTGATACGTTGCAGGCTGAATACGAGCAATCTATTTTAAATTCAGACAACCTTTATGATCAATCATTAGAGGAATATACCCAAAATCTACCCGATCCGCATTTGCATTCAGAATTCAACGAGTACACTGATATTCATTTTTTAGGCTAAGCGACTCCTCGCTTCCGTATTTTGAGTGTCGAACTGGAAGTGGGGAAATGCTAAAATTTCTTATAGACACAGGGTCTAGTAAAAATTACATTAGACCTGATATTGTTTCGAAACCTATTAATAATCAACAAATATTTTATGCAAAATCAATAGCCGGCGACGTCAAAGTCTGCCAACACACATTCATAAGCTTATTTGGCTTGAAAAATACACCGATTAAGTTTTTCTTACTACCATCCTTAAAAACGTTCCATGGAATTCTAGGGAATGACAGTTTGAAACAATTATCAGCTGTTATTTATACCAAAGATAGCTACATGCTAATCGGTAACCAATTTCGTATAAAAATCAAACAACTTAAATCACAGTCGGTCAACTCACTCGACATTCAAACTCTTTTGGAAAAATTTCAAACCTCTCCACAGAAAAATTTACTATTACCCATTATGCAAAAAAATCTGAGCCTATTCGCTGATCCAAACGAGAAACTAACATACACAACCAAAATTATTGCAGAAGTTAGAACCTCTACGGAGGAACCCGTTCATAGTAGACATTACCCATTTCCCATGTCCTTGAAGGAGGAAGTGGAGAAGCAGGTGCAACAATTGCTTGATGATGGCATCATAAGACCTTCACGGTCTCCATATAATTCACCTGTATGGATTGTGCCAAAAAAGGCAGACTCCTCTGGTACCAAACAATATCGCATGGTAATAGATTACAGGAAACTCAATACTGTCACCATTGCGGATAGATATCCCATCCCGGATATCAATGAAGTGATCGCACATTTAGGAAGGAACACCTTTTTTTCAGTACTGGATCTTAAGAGCGGTTTTCATCAGATCCCCTTGAGGGAATCAGATATCGAGAAAACCAGCTTCTCAATTAACAATGGGAAATATGAGTTTGTGAGGTTGCCCTTTGGGTTAAAAAACGCCCCGGCAATCTTTCAACGAACATTGGACGATATACTCAACGAATATATTGGAAAATTCTGCCAAGTTTATGTAGATGATATTATTATCTACAGTAAGAACGAAGCTGACCATGCTAAGCATATTGAGACAATTTTTGAGACCTTACGGAAAGCAAACATGAAGGTCCAATTGGACAAATGTAAGTTTTTTCAAACTGAAGTTGTGTTTTTGGGTTTTATCATCTCTGCCAGTGGCATAAAAACGAATCCGGAAAAGGTAAAAGCGATTCTTGATTTTCCGAAGCCGGAAACCCTTAAAGAATTGCGTTCTTTCCTTGGCCTCTCAGGGTACTATAGGCGCTTTGTTAATGATTATGCAAAGCTTGCCAAACCCTTAACGGCCCTTTTAAGAGGGGAGGAGGGACGAGTGTCCAAGACCAAATCTGCAAAATCACCGGTACATCTTAACGACGAAGCCATTAAGGCCTTCCAAAAATTGAAAAATGCTCTCGTTTCTCAGGATATAATGTTGGCATACCCTGATTACTCAAAACCCTTTGATTTAACTACGGACGCTTCGAATTTTGCAATTGGAGCCGTCCTTGAACAAGGAGGTAAACCTATTACCTTTATTTCAAGAACCTTGATTAAAGCAGAGGAAAACTTTGCTGCAAATGAAAAAGAACTTTTGGCCATAGTATGGGCGTTAAGTTCCCTTAGATCATACTTATATGGCTCAGCAAAAGTACGTATCTTCACAGACCATCAGCCTCTTACGTTTGCTCTCAGCAATAAAAACAGTAACACCAAGATGAAGAGGTGGAAGGCTAGGCTGGAGGAATACAACTACGAATTAAGGTATAAACCTGGAAAGACAAATGTGGTGGCGGACGCATTGTCTAGAGCACCTATTCATGCTGATATTAACACCTTAACGGTATCCCAACACAGTGACGAGAGTTCTGGGCAAGAACTCCTCCAAATCATTGAGGCACCTATAAATGGATTTAAAAATCAAATAATATTAGCTATAGGTAGTACTCCTTCATACGAATTTAAAATTGTTTTTCCTACATATCACCGACACAATATAGTTGAAATAAATTATACTCGGGATAATCTAGTAAGCATTCTTAAGAAATATCTAAATCCATCTGTCACTAATGTTATTAAAACAGAAGAAAATATTCTCGGACTAATACAAGAAATATACCCTACGCACTTTAGGCAATATAAAGCACGCTTTTCTAGAAGCATAGTAGTAGATCTTATAGACGAAGTTAGACAAGAGGAAGAAATAATAAAAGAGCATAATCGCGCTCATAGAAATGCTCGAGAGAACAGAATTCAAATTTCGCAAAATTTCTTTTTCCCCAATATGAAGGCAAAAACTGAAAGGATTGCAAAAGCTTGCAAAGTTTGCAAGGAAAACAAATACGAAAGACATCCAAACAATCCTGAGCTGCAACCGACTCCAATTCCCGAATATCCCGGTCAAATAATACATATCGATATATATTTCACTGACAAAAAGATTATTTTAACCGGTATTGATAAGTTTTCTAAGTATGCACTTGCAAAAATACTTAAATCGAGGTCTGCAGAAGACATAAAAGAACCCTTGAGAGGATTAATTTTAGCGTTCGGAGTTCCACAAACGGTGGTTATGGATAATGAAAAGTCACTCGGTTCAAGTTCTATAACATTCATGTTGGAGAACATGTTTGGGATAACCGTCTTTAAAGCACCTCCGTACGCAAGCTGCGTGAATGGACAGGTTGAACGGTTCCATTCAACACTTTCCGAATTAATTCGTTGTCTCAAAACAGACAATCTCCATTCTACGTTCTCCGAATTATTAGATAGATCCATCTACGAGTATAATAGATCCATACACTCAACGACTCAGAAGAAACCCGTTGATATATTCTTTGGTAGAAGATTGCTTAACAATCCCGAAGAGCTAGAACATACAAGACGTGAAAACATGGCAAAAATACAAGCTAAACAACAAGTTGATTTGAATTATCATAACAAAAAGAAGAAACCCTTGAAGGTTTACCAGGTAGGGGAAATTATTTATGTTAAAGCAAATAAAAGAGTAGGAAATAAGTTAGATCCTAGGTATAAAAAAGAAGAAGTACTTGAAAATTATAATTCCACAGTGAAAACCAGATCAGGTAGAATAGTCCATAAAAGTTTGATAAAAAATTAATTTCTGTCCACCAGGGTCCTGCTTCCCATATACCACGCTGAAGTGCAGATATTAGATTACTCAAACTCTCAACTCATAAAAATAAACACTGGGCCTGCCAAAGTTCAAAATGGCACTTTTAAAATCATCCATATAATAGAGTTGGAAGGGTACGAGGAACTCATCGCAAGCCTGGAAGACACACTTTACCTCGAATCCAACCATTCCCTTTACCCGTACCTGTCACATGAAGTCCAAGTAATAAAAAATCATTTGCAAAGATTAAAAATTAAAACGAAGAATAAAAGATCTCTAAATTTCATTGGAACTGCCTGGAAGTGGATCGCGGGATCACCTGATCACCACGACCACGAAATTATAAAAAATAAAATGAATAATGTATTGATAAATAACAACAGACAAACTGTAATCAATAAATTGACAGTAGGAAGAATCAATGAAATAACAAATATAACAAATAAAATTTTGAGAACTTTAAAGGAAAATAGCCAAGATAAAGATAGGATCATATGGGAAATAAAATACAAACTTGATATTATTAAAGAAGAAGTAGTTAACGTAGCCTACGCCCTTCATTGGGCAAAAGCAAATATTGTAAATTCTTATATCTTAACCAGCTCCGAAATAAGCATAGCCGAACAAATACTAAAAAACATCCCATTTGTAAACATAGACGAAGCATTCGAATTCACCAATGTAAAAATAGCTTCTGACGGGAAAAATATTATTTATATAATTAGTTTACCGACCACTGGTCCAAACTCATGTAATACATTTCTTTTAAAAACAGTAAGAACAGGAATTAAAATAAATAAAATCCCATATGACTCCATTTTAGAATGTAAAGATAAACTATACGGCATCATTAATAAATGTCAATCATTCAATAGCCATACTATTTGTAGTTTAAGCGATATCATAGATATAAGTAATTCAACATGCATACCCAAGCTGCTCAAGAGCCAAATCTCAACGTGCCCTTTAGTCAACAACCAACACATCCCATCAATGGAAGAAATCTCCCCAGACGTTTTATTCCTAAATCAATTCAATGGCCCTGTAAGAGTTGATAACGAAACAATCTGGCTAAATGGTACCTATATCATAAAGCACGTAAACACTCGGATTGAAGTCAATAATAAGCTGTTCGAAACTAATGAGGTCACAAAACATCAGCCACTGCCTGCTATTCTTCAACCTAAGTCAAAAGCTGCAGCGGTAGAAGAGGAACTATCTCTCGAAATGATGAAGGAACTAAGTCTAAATGGAACCGCACAAATAAGTCTTCTTAATACTAAAAACACCATCAATTTAGCTACAAACATCTCGTTAACGGTGGTAGTCCTCCTATCAATTATGTTTTACCTGGTACCAAAACTCTTACGGAAGAAAAATAAAATCGACATGAAAAAACATTCAGAAACTAAAAGTGCAGCCTCAGTCGTCACTCTAGGCTTAGATGACGTTTCACATTTTCTGAAACCAATGACGTCGTCGAACGCGGACGTTCGATCTTAACGGTGGAGGAGTTAACGACACAGAAGCTGTAATACGAACTCAGCGCATGCAGAGACAACGACATGCAAGTGGTGTCGGCATCCCAGACGACAGGTCAGCAAAACGACCAGCATACCTGTGGGAATGCAAACTGTCTCACACCTTGGGAACGGAAATGAGTTGGCGTTGGGTTAGATGTAAGGTAGTATTTAAGCAAATGTTTGTCAGTTATGAGTGTTCTGTCTTTTTGGATATTGTAAAGCAGGCGGAAGCTCTGCTAGGTTAATTATCGAATAAAGTTATTTTTTTTATGAAAAAATAATAAACAAAAGTTTAATTTCTACTCACAGAAACAGAGTCCCAAAAGGCAGAATAAATGCGGAAGCTTTAACATCGTTCGCCATTCATATCGTACCTATTCAACGTACGTACGGCCCGGCCCGACGACGGTTGCCTCTTGGTCTAAGTCTAAGTGATAATTAATGTTTACCTGGTGCCAAATGTTGAGACAGAAAATTTCTATTATTTTGCAATTTAGCGTGAGGATTGTTTGTTTGGGCTGATGGGGGATGGTGAGCTGTGGATCGTAATTTAGAGTGAGTGTTGCAATAAGAGATACGTTTTTGGGACTTGCAAAAGTTCGAATCACTAAATGTGGATACATTGAAGTCCTTTGTTGAAGCATTTAAGCCTCTTTTGAATGATTGCAGGGCAATCGCAAAGGAATTATCCTGCCATTTTTGGTTGTTCGAGGCAGAGTCTATACAGATTTGTCGAAATTTTTCCCATTTTTATGAGATGATGGTTCAGGGCCTGTTAGGAAGTCAGTTACGATCTTAGCCTCACGCTTGCTCACAGAGAGGATCTGAAAAGTGGGTTCTTTTTGGTGGCAAGGCCAACGAATATTGTTTAGCATTGCGTAATCCCTAAGTAGAGTTCCATTGGGAAACACGCATTTGGTGTTCCCGTGTATTGAGTTCAAATTTGATATTACTGGTGGGTAGTCCACATAACGGCTCTGGGCCAATGAAGGCGGATGCAGAGCCTTGAAGTGCTAGCTCGTCAGCTGCTTCATTAGCAAGCATTCTTTCGTGTCCTGGGACACAATATAGAGTCACTCGTTTATGGCAGGTCAGAATGTTTAGACAGTTCCATACAAATCGAGAGTTGAACTTGAAAGAGTTAAGAACTTTGAGTGCTGATTGACTGTTTAGAGAATGTAGATATTTGATGTTCTGTTTGGGAAATTCATGTTGTGTGTCATAGGGGAACCGAAATTTAAAACTTAGGTCTGCTGTAAATTTTTTAATCATTCGTAAGCCAGACTAGGTCCTACTCCTGTCTAGCCAAGGGCCTCCAGCTTCCCACACCTAACGGTCAGGTTTTGGTGATGTTAAATTGTCGATGAAAGTTCACTTTTGTGGGCATGAGGTCAGTGACTTGAAAGTGCTATGCATAATTTTGGAGGAATTTAGGATACTTAAGTATCCTTTGAGATCACTACGTTGAAGAAACGCACTTCTTAATAAGAGCATGTAACGGTGGCATGGTACCCGTGATTCCTATGCATGCTAGTCTTTAGATCCTTTGAAGTGCTTTCTTGGTTTACCTTTTCTCACCACACTAGAGCTGAATACTTGATGATTGGTAGGACTATGGTTTGGTAGGTCCAATGTGTTATTTTTAGACGTAAGTCCCATTTCTTACCGAAGAGTTTTTACCGTGCCCATAACAAAGAAGTCGCTTTATTTGGGGAACGTTCTAGATGACCATTCCAAGTATAAGCCTATGATGAAGTGTCATACCGAGATATTTAACTTCCATTGAGAATGGTATTGGCGTTATGGAAGGATGTGATTCCTTTTTCCGGATACAGGGAACAATTGTTGTTTGTGAGGGGCTAACATTTAGACCTTTATTTTGACACCCGTTCCATACTTTTGTTAACAGGTTTAATGGGTTTATTCGGGAATAAAAAGTTATATTTTCAACAATTTTTTTTTTATATAAAAAATAAAATATTTTATTCAAGCTTTTTACTCTCTTAAAGATATACATTTGAAAAAGAATTTCTGAAATTTTCAAAGGAAAATATTCAAAACTCCGTCATTTCCGGTGATCCCTCGGAAAATAGGAGTGTCCGCGTTGACAGTACTGGACAGAACTCGTGACAGGATCATCAGAAGTGAAAAAATACGTGTTTTAGTTAAGACCATATACTAGAATTTTACCGAAGGGGAAAAAAAAAGTGAAAATTGGATTTTTAGCAAAAAATTTTTACAAAAATATGTTAATTTTGGTAAAATTTGCTCAAAATTTTTTTTTTAAACAGTTGAGACTGAAAAAAAAAATGCCTTCGTCCAAGTCCTCGTGAATTGTATCTCGAAGATCTGTGTAAAATTTCATTAAGATCGGTTGAGTGGCTTTTGAGAACTTTTGACAACCGACTTTGAAAACACAATTTCGAGAAAAACGCGTTTAAAGTTTGGATAACCTCAAATAAAACTCGTGATTCAATTGAGTGCGCACTTTCCGAAGGCTGTTTCTTTAAAACTTTTATTCGGAATGACTTGAAAATTTAGGATAATATTCTCGAGATGTTGTAGAAAAAATAAGACAATAAAAAAAATCGATTTTTTGAAGCTGTGAAACCCATGTAACCCCTTAAGGCAATTTGCATGGGACCTGATTTGGAAGGACCATCACTATGTCGTCCGCAAAGCCCTTTGTGCTAAACCCTGAGTTATTTTTAGGTGGTCGAGGAGTTCATCGATGACGATTGACCAGAGGAGGGGAACATTCACAAATCCGCTGGCCCAGATGGTATTTCCCCTATAGTTCTGAAGAGGTGTTCTTCCACGCTGGCAAAACCACTGCGTAAGCTTTTCTATCTCTCCTATTCTTCAGGGCTCTTTCCGAGAAGATGGAAAACAGCATTTGTCCAGCCCGTCCCCAAAAAAGGCGAATCTTCCACTCCCTCCTCTTACCGACCAATTGCACTTACGTCCCTTCTTTCCAAGGTCATGGAAACGCTGATAAACCGTCAGCTTATGAAATATCTCGAATCCCGAAAACTTCTTAATGACCGGCAGTACGGTTTTCGCAGTAACAGGTCCACTGGTGATTTGATGACATATCTAACCGAAAAGTGGAACCAATCTATTCACCATGGTGGTGAAAGCAAGGTCGTTGCGCTTGATATTTCAAAGGCATTTGACAGAGTTTGGCATCAAGCTCTCTTGTCGAAAATGCGTGCATTTGGGATCGATGTTACCTTTATTCAATGGATTAGAAATTACCTTTCGGACCGTTCAATACAAGTTGTTTTGGACGGTTTCAAGTCTGCAACTCACCAAATAAATGCTGGTGTCCCTCAAGGCTCTGTTTTGTCTCCGACTCTCTTTCTCATTTTTATCAATGACCTCCTGTCTGTCACTTCTAATCCAATCCATTCCTTTGCTGATGACAGTACCCTCAGCTTTACATATTCGTTTCCTTGGCAACGCCCCTCATCTTCGGGCGTTGAACTGGAACGGCAACGTATGTTAAGCTCATTGAATTCCGATCTTGACAGCATTCTTAAATGGGGTAAAACCAACAGAGTGGAATTTAATGCTTCCAAAACGCAATGCCGTCTGCTGTCATTGAACCGAACCCCTAATTCCCATTATCTATGAATGGCACTTGCATCGCTGAAACCGAACGACTTTCCATTCTCGGTATGTGTGTTAATGACAACCTTCGTTGGAATGACCATATATTTGATGTCGCCAAGAACGCTGCGAAATGTCTAGGCTTTCTTAAGCGATGCAAGAAATATTTCACCCCTTCTGATCTGGCTAGAATCTACAAGGCGTTTATTCGCCCGAAACTTGAGTACAACGCTCATATCTGGTCTGGTGTACCAATAACATATTTGGAGCTATTTGACAGGATCCAAAAACGTGTGGTAAAACTTATTGGCGATCGAGAGATTGCGAAATCACTTGACTCTCTTAGTCATCGTCGTAATGTCTCCTGCCTGTCATTGTTTTATCGGTATTTCCACCACAAGTGCTCAAATGAAATAGCCAGTTGCCGCTAGCCCCTACAGCAATTCAACCGCAATACTCGCCATGCTAGGAATGCACATCGGTTTACCCTTAAGCCTGTTTTCGGACGTACTGTGAAATATAAAGATTCCTTTCTCAACCGTACAATACGAATGTGGAATGCTCTACCACGCTCTGTTTTTCCTTAGCATTATAATTTACAAACATTTAAAACCAACGTGCATCGGTTTCTCCCTTTCTCTTATCCTTCATTTCCCTAATGCCCGCACTGTGTCACTTCATTATAAGGGTATCCAAAGTCCCTTTAGTGCGCGTACATTATAAAAAAAAAAGAAGATAAAACATACCCTCGTAGACAAACTTTAACTGCTTTGATTTTTATGGATGTTGGACCAAGTTTGACTGTCAAACCTTTGTTATTGGCGGCTCTTTCAACTGAGGAGTACGACATGTTGTCGAATGCCCCAGCGATATCTGGAAAGGAAGTCTAGCGAGGCTCTAATCTTCTTGACCAGATGATGTAGGGCAGTTATCGTAGATTTTCTAGATTAATATGAGAATTGATTTTTGTTGAGGGCCTCTTCTACAAGAAAGGAATCTACTATTCATAACGTGGCATAACTTGGCATAACTTTCAAGAAAAAAGAAGTTAGGCTTATTGGATATAAGTATATGAAATGCTGACAAATGGAATAAAACGAAACAATAAAATAACAGGAAGAATCATGCCTCGACATATATTCCTTAAACATACCTACAAGACCATACCATACGCCCCGGCATTTTGTAGGCTGTCGAATTCGCTGCTTTAATTTTGGTCGAACTGGATAGCCCACAGAAGGGACTCAGTGAATTGCGATATGGTTATGATTCCTTAGCTTCAACACCAAAAGAGAAAGAGCAAAGTTCTTTAAATATTGAATGAATATAAAGAAACAGGGTTAAGAAGGTTTTTTATGTTTGCGATTCACACATTTCACTAGGAACAAATTTTAATAACTATATATTTTTTTTGGTTTCAATGAGCTAAGAAATCTTAGATTATACAAGTGGTGGCTTCTTTAAAGATTTTTTAAAGTTTTCAAAGAAGTAGGCATACTCTTCATTAAATCCCTGAATTTTGAAAAATTTTAATTATAGAGATAAACATACAAACAACTTCCATAAGAAAAGGGTTTAGCCTTAACAGATATGCAGATCTGCTCAACTACCCTCAGATGGCACCTATTGTTCTGATGAGCACTATCAAATCACTTTCAAAGTTCGCATTCGGTTAGTTAAACCCCATCATTAAGTTTGCGTTTAACAAGCTCAAATCATTCTCATTAAAATACCTGCAGAAGCTCGAAATCATCGTCTATAAATCCCATTAAGCTATGTATAGTTCCCCCCAACACATAAAAAAAAAGTGTGTAGTTCCTAATTAGTGATTTTTCACAATCAAATGCTCCAAACACTTACTATTGAAGTGCCTTGCTAATGATACAACTTTCATGCGCAAATAAATTCCAAAACTAACACCAGTCATTTTAATTATGAAAATCATTCATTTCTATCACCCTCAACAGGGAGACGCGCCGCCGCCACCACTTCCATAATTTCAGTGCTCGTCAAATCAAATTCATATTGGCATTCATGCGGATGCACAGGGGATTAATTAAATTTTCATCAAATGCGAATTAAATTGCCGTGATTTATGGATTTATTCGCTTCGTGCAACTGCACAAATTTGTCAAACATAAAATATAATTTTTCAATCTCGCCCATCGGCAGAGCTGTTGCTGGCTCGTGGTTAACATCATCATCATTCTCATGGTGTCTCTTCTCCTTCACCCGGTGTGTGTCAAACATCATCATTAACAAGCACTCGCGGGAACTTTGCATATAGAAAATTTGCCACCGCGCCGAACCATATCATCCATTGCCAGCAACAGCAACAGCAATAGCAGCAGAGAGTATTACCAATTTGTCAAAAGCACCCCGGGCTTGGCAATGAATGCGAAATGCGGCTCTGCTGCCTTGCGGTGCATCATCGCATATCGCAGCAGCAATTGACAGAGAGATAGAAACACTTGAACAGGATTAACCCCCCGTGTTGCGGCTTTTTAATTTTATTCAATTTACAAATGGAAGTGGAATTCATTTTAGTCCTCCTGGATAGATCATCGAACGGGCTTAAGGGACGAGATTTGGTGTTTAACCCAGGTGTAGCTGGGTTGTTAATCCCCTGACGCGCGACTCGACAATATGCTTCTCAAGTGTTGCAATCGAAATCTTCATTTTAACGTGGGATGATTAATAGTTCGCTATCGTCCTCTGTTGTATACGTGGTAATATCCTGATACATACTCTTTCTGTGCGCGCAGTTATTATCCTGTTTGTTAGAATTTGATTTGTAGCTTCGTTGAGGCAGGGGGAGGTTCACCCGTCGTCGGTCGTCACTATAATTGTGCGTATGCGCGTCCTTTTTTCCTTCTTCCTTTGTAGGTATGTTGGAAGACGAGCACAAAAAAAGAAGCGTCAGGCAATTGTTTATGTTTTTATTTATTACACTGAAATTGGTCCAACTGATAGTATGGATGGAGTATCCGGATGGACCAGCCGACCATCCTTTCCAAGCGGAGAATGTAATTTATTTCTTCCTGTTGAAGGAAAATGAATTATTTGCTGTAAAATTAGGATTACTTAGAGGGATGATTAGCGGAAGCGAACATTTGCATAAATTTGTCATAATTTCATTGCAATTCTATTGGTTTTGTTAATGTTTCTTTATTTTTCTCTTTTGTCTGGCACTTTGCTAAGTGCGTGTAATTTGTGTGCGGGCATGGGGTGGTGATTTTTATTGTATCATGAAAAAAGGAAGTTATTATTTATGACTTTCGAGTTGGCGAAAATGTGTGTTGATTCTTCAATAAGAGCGGGTTGGATCCATATTACGGCCGGGTGGCTTTAAATGCAAATCGAATATTGTTCCTTCAATGATTTGGTAGAGAATAAGGAAGAGAAAATAAGCCTTAAGATCCTGCCAAACCAAATCTGTGACACGTTGGTTTACGACCAACGTGTACGATGTAATCTTTATTGCAAGCAAATCACCAATAAATTGTTGCTTAAAGGCATACATCTACCTTCCCATGTTTGTAGCTACTTCACGATAACGATCCAGAAGCAATGCTCGATAATCCCGACCAAAGCTTGAGAAAAATATATTTTTAACAAAGAGGCAATTTTTTAGAAGAAGGATACGGTATTTACAACTGTAGGGAATGTCGAAATTCTCTAAATGCCTACCTAATCCATCATACCTTAATCTCCTGGAAAAGAAGAGTATGTTACAACGTTTGGGCGTTCGCCACTTATAAACTGTCGCTAAGACTGTTTGCTTTAGTGGAAGATGACAATATATAGTTGTCATCACCGGACTCTGTCTCATAGGTAGACATGCAATAAGACTTTCTTAAACGACTTTTCGCAGAAGCTGTATGGACATGCTCTGTACATGCCCTGCGCTCTCCAGAAGAAAGAAACTTCATCTCGGAGCCTACTTATACGAAGATACAAATGATCTTGTAAACATTGACATCAAACGTCACCTTTACTTCGTCAGAAGCTCAAATTGATTTAACGAGTAGGGAGGATCATTTTAATCCTAGATCCCTGAGGCATCGCAACGAACCAATACTGGTCTAAGTGTGTGCGCCTTTAACCTAACCTAACCTACTCCTGGGATATCGATTTTTTGCTTATCTTCTTTCTTTATTTTTCTATTTTATTTCACTCAAAGATTTATTTTCCTTTGGGGTGATACTACATTCAATTCCTCTAATGGTGCATTTCCATTTAAGAGTAAAACAACTCTCAACTCGTTATCGAGATTGATTTAAGCTTTAAAAATCTCATACTTGTTCATAAATTTAATGTATTGAGCCCTGACTTACTTCTTCCTTTGTAATCTTCTTTCTTATTTAAAGAAGAACCGCTTCAGAACTGCCTTATTCGTATCCAATTTAACAACAACTTAACCACAAATCGTGTGTCATTCAGTCTAATCCACCAGTTGCTCCACTCATAAAAAATTTTTAAGCGTAAACACGACCTAGAGCCAATTTTTCGACATGAATGGAGGGACCTACAGTTTAATGCCGATTCCAAGAGGCAATTTATTTTCGCGAAGCTTCTAATCCTTGGGTATTTGTCAGACTTTCGAAAGATAGGGGGCAGTGAATAAAAACTTTAACTATGGGGCGACCCCTCGCTTAGTGGTCCAACGTTCTTAACCACTAAGCCACTGCACCCACTCCACTCATAACTTACCTCTAACGGTTTTTGACTTCCAGCTCAACCGGAGGAGTACCTACATCAACCACGTCATTGGGTCCTTGGGGTTTGGTCTCTTGTCGGTATTTCGCGAACTGTAGAAGGCTTGCGCAGCGAATCTAGATCCATACCTCAATAAAGCTTATGCCCTCATATTTTGTACAAGCTACTTCAATGACTTCACAATTCACAACTGACTTATCTTATTGACATAAGATTTAAGTTAATTTCCTCATGTCACTGTTCTCTATCTATAGCATAATCATAAAATTGACTAAATGTTCAGTGCAAGGAACGGTACGTTTATTTTTCGGCAAAGCCCAGAGGTCTCCTTATCGCCATAGGTCTCTATTGATCCGTTGTGATACCCTTCAGGGCGGGATTTGCTGGTGTTGTAGGCTCCTAGCTTCTTCCTCTGTTCATGATTACCCATTATTAAAAAGCCATCCCGATGTCATCATCAGCAACTTGTAAAAAAAAACATAAGGAAAGGCTACAGTCCGCTTGGGGCGAACAGTACGATACCCTATCCATATCCCTATATGCCCCAAATAAAAATGCATTAAGAAGTTGATGGATATCATTTCATTCGATGAAATTTATAAAAAAAAATATTTTTTTTTTTGAAAAAACGCCCCCAAATCTTGTTGAACATTTTTTTTCAGTTTCTATGAAAACGTTCATAGCATTTTAGTAAAAAAAAGCCCACAAAAAGTAGGCGTGGCAAAAAATCTTATATGACAGACTTATAAAGGAGGGCATCGCCTACATATCTTGTAAAGGTTCCAATACTCTATCTCTCTAACTTTAGCCTTAAAATGGATTTTTCTTAATTGTGGGCGTGGCAGTGAGCGGATTTAAAAACGTTTAACACTTTACCATTTCGGGACCCTAAGGAGAATATCCTCTAAATTTCAGCTTCCTAGCATAAATTTAAAGGCCTCAAAAGTTGATACGGACGGACGGACAGACGGACATTGCTAAATAGTCTTAGGATTTGGTCCTGATCAAAAATATATATACTTTTATGGGTCTACGACGAATATTAAGGGGTGTTACAAACTATGTGTCAAAATTAATATACCCTTAGGATAGGGTATAAAGAAAGTGTGACATTGTATAATTCTTAATTTTTTTAGAAGTAGAAGCTTCTAAGTCTTCTAATTCTGAAGTGAGGTTAGTACTCTATTTATCGTCGCAACTTCTATGAATGCCGTAATTTTTGATATTTAGTTTTATTTCGAGGTTTAGAAAGCGATGCTTTTTCGTATCGTAAAAGGTTATTGGTTCTACTTTTATTATACTCTGGCCATAATTTCCATGATATTTCATAGGTTATGCTCAAACGATTTCATTCTGATCTTGCATTCTACTTGTTATCTCAGACTAGAGAGTTTTATAGGCTTTTTTTTGCCAGAGAAGTACTTTGTGTTGTGAACAAAGGCCTTTTAACTCTTGGCTAGGGTGGGGAACTAGATTGGATTTTATTACAGTAGCATTAATTGCTATTATGGACGATGGGGATGATTACATGGTATAGGCAAGATTTTCTACTTGGAAAACACTGATGTGATCAGGGAGCCTAAGGAGCTGTCTATACTTCAATAATATGTCTATATTTCTATATTCAAATAAGAGAGCTGTCTTTCTGAGATAAGACCGGCCATCTTCCATGGGAATTATGCTTATTATGAGAACGGATTTCATTTTCGTTAGTTTATTTTTGTTTCATTCTTTTCTTTTTGGGAAGAAGCAGAAGTTTGTCCTTTTAAAGTCTGGGGTCGAGCTAATGTAAAACACTTAACATTAACATTGTTTCTTAATGTTGCCTCAAACTTTAAAAATGGAAGGATTTTTTAAGAATCAACCCAATCCTAGCTGAAGCGTAGAAAATAAAGTAAAAAAACAGACGGTCAAGTCGCACTTTGAGGGTTTGACTGTAGGTACTTAGAGTATGCAGTTACATCGAGTTCACAAAATTCGCTGGGAAAACCGTTTATTGGCTGATTAAGAATAAATCTGGAATCTCCGAAGGTTATTCTGCTTTGAGGCTCAAACAGTTACCGTAGAAATTAGATTTTTAACTTACTGTCAAAAATATTGACGAACTTCAATAACATTTTAAAGAGTTAGTATTGTTTTTCATGGTTTCTCCAAGCGTTAAAAAATAACAAGTAAATCTAAGAAGTAAACGGTCCCTTACTACGGTCCATTGTAGTCAATTTACTACTATTTATTCTCAGTAACGACGGTTTCTTCATCCATATTTCTATATGACACAGATATGCAAATGAGGTAAATAAACACACCCTCGGATCGGTTCTGAATGCTGTAGCAACATGAATTGAAGATGCAATTTGCTGAAGTCAGCCATAACTAAGAGTTACACGCTTAGAAAAGGCTCACTCTTTGGTGAAACTATAAAGTGGAATAGAAATAAAGCTGAAGCTCCACGATTAGATGAATGACTAAAATGGAGTTCTCACCAATCACGGCAATACCAAGAGGCATTTGAACCCATGCACCCCTGTTTGGTGGCATAAAACAAAACATAGTACAGTTCAACAAATTATACAAATCCTTTCCTGCGGCTGTGCAATCGTTGCTATGAATACTAAGCCCACTGCAGCGCTAGACATTTAAAATGTCTCATTTTCATATTTGAGAATCTAGCAGTCAAGACCATCGAAGAGAAAGAAATTGCGCTAAGTTTCACATTGAAGAAGCGGATACAGCTCACCCAAAGAATTATCCGCTTTATTCCATTTGCTCAGCCATTAAATGGAACACACGGACTTAGCAAAAAATTGAATGAATTTTCAGCCATTAGCACTTGACAACAGACCTGCCAAGGAACCCCCTCAAACCGAATGAGACATCGAATAAACCCAATTCAAATTAGCTCCACACTCGCGTATGAATCCACAATTTTCCACACTTAAACTCCAAAATTATGACCTTAACCAGAAGAATAGAAAATATTATTTAATTTCCATAAAGTTCGCTTTATTCAAAACACCTTCTGATGGGCTGTTCATTGTTCCCTCATTCATATCACAAGCCCCCCGCCCCCTCTATTGAAAAGACGCAATAATGCTCCACTTTTCATTAGGTTCATCTTCTTAAACTCCATTGTAAGGCGCTCAACTTCAATTTAAATTTGATTAACAACTCTATATGTATGTATTGTGCGCCAAGTGATTTCAATAATCTTGCATAATCTTACCTCAGTCTCCCAGCACAGCACAGCGATAACAACGCCAGTCACAAAAGGTGTTAAAACATGCCAAAGCAACAAATGCCCACACAAAAACCATCTAAAACAGGCGAAAACAGACCAAATGCGGCCGCCCGACTAAGCCCTCATTGTCACGTATTATTGTGAAAATAATACGAAAATAAGAGTTTACTTTGGCAAATATTGATGTGGAACGTATCTGTCTGTACGAAAGTCCACAATTGCCCCACGACAACGATGGACGCAGCGAGGGACTGCGCCTATCCGACTCTTTACACCCCAGCACAATGGTGTATTTTGTGTTCCGAATTTGAACACAGAAATGTATCTAAACAATTAACCGAATCAATTTTCTAAATGGTAAGCCATGCGGATAAGAGCTACCACTAATTGTATCCACAAACAGGGCTTCACTTCTCATCATTAACACTTTGTGCTTGCTATACGAGACGATGGACGTATCCAAATATCGATGTAGAGTAAGTGTACAAGTGGATGGGGTACCTGCAGAGCAAATACAAAGACAGTAGTCGTGGACAGTGGACACTGGGACACAATGCAAATAGCAATGACGCCCCAAACAAGACTTGTGAAGGAAACCTGGCCTTTTCAAATGTTGTTTGTCTCTGCCACAAATGACAGACAGACATAAATCAAATACCAGCTCAGTGATGGAGAACCTGTCATAGTTTACCATAAAAAAAAACTGCAGCCAAGGAAAGGGAATGTCACTGTATAACAAGAGATGCAAATATTAGACGATCTTGTTACCAGCTAGTTCTAAAATCCTTTCTTCTGGCAATGGAGAGAGAGGAACGAACAGCTTTTTTTTGGTATATGTAGATTCTATGTAATATGAATGTGCTCCCTTTGTGATGGATTTATAACAATCGGAGAGATGATAATGACCCGAATGATGGTGTTATGGGGACAGAAAGTGCAGTGGCATTTTGGTATGTCTTTAGGAAGTCCCCTCTAATTGGAATTGTAAAGTCTTGTTGTCATACATTGGACACATACTTACGTTTGTGGATAGCTACATTTGGTAGAAAAATAATTATAATTTGAGAGTCGAAAAATGAAGGTAGATACTTGGTTTCGGACGATTAGGGTGCCAAGTGATAATTTCTACGACCAATTCAGAGCAGTGGAAATAATCATTACTCACTGTCTGGCGATGGGATGCGAGGGAAGTGTACATATTTTGAAATGCTCTGAAATAATATTTGACATGGAAGGGTTCTTCTTGGAAATATTGGCAGACTGTCGTCTATAATCGTGGAGCGTGACGGTGTGTATACATATTTGGATGGGTCTGTTTGTAAAGGAAAGTCGGAGTTTTAACCCAAAAACCTGTCCAGCAATAAACAACGATGAATCACTAACTTTTCCATATTTTGTCCTAAAATTTGGAAACTACTTTGAAAATTTTAAGAAGCTGTAAAGGGTCGAAATGTGAATTTCAATTGAAATAAGTTCCGAGGTTAAAACGCTATTCCACTGAGCCCAAGTTAATAAATGGCAGTTTCAAAGCGATCTTCTGCTGGAGTCTTCGAATAATTGAACATCAATAGAAACGTTGTCAGAGCTCCCGATTTCAAATTCACGAGCTGATACAGACTGCCCAAGAAAGTTTAACAGTTTAATTGTATCTTTAACATGAACGTTAGGAATCAACATTTACATCTCTGCTCTGATCTAGATGGTTTGATGAACCTTTGATGATATATATATATCACGGGACGTACGCTTAAACCATCTCTCCCATAAAGAGAGGAGGCTTTTGGTACTATGCGCACTGGAATTTTGAATAGCTTGCTCCATAATTATCCTTTGAACCCTGTCTGATGAATATGTCGACACCAGAAATCCTTCTGCAACAAAACTGCACCATTAACTATCCTAACTAAAGGAACGACTTCGGTCAGACTCCGAACCGTAATATTTTCACAGATGGCCCCAAAACCGGACTGCGGTCTAGTGCTGGGGTCTTTGTGGAATGCGATAATATTGGACTTCACTGCCTCTGCAAAACATGCGTCTGTTTTCCATGCCGAGGTTTTTGCCAGCATAATGGCTATGCGCTATATTCTGAACAACAGGTGCAGGGCTAAAAGCATTTGAATTTGCAGTGACAGCCAAGCTGCATTAAAAGCGCTTCCAAACCCTCTTACCACGTCCAAGTTAGTGCCCGAAAACAAGCTTTATCTGAATTTGGTCGAAAGGCTGAACACAGTGAATCTTGTCTGGGTCCCAGATCACTCTGGCATCTAGGAAAATGAGAACACTGATGAGCTTGCTAGGCAAGGTTCAGAAGAAGTTTTCGCAGGACCTGAACCTGTGTAGGGTCTGCCTACATCTGTAGTCATGTCTTCTATTGAAACCCAAGTATCTCGTAAGCTCAAGATTCGGTGGCGCGACATTTGCAAAAGTTCTGCGTCGTTCCTGTTACCGTCCGGGAAAATCGATTGCAATCTGCTTGCAGGCGCCCTTTCGGCCCACCAATATTTTGCTAATACACTTAAATGTGTTGGGCTTGAGTGACAATACCACCTGCTTTCGGTGACGAATATGACACAGCAGAACACTTTCTCTGCAGTTGTCCGGCCTTTGCTCGTATCAGGTGGTGGATTTTTAAACGTAAGGTGTCTACATGCACCATGGACCCAGTAGTTGTGTCCGAGCGATCCATCGGATAGTAGGAACCTCCGAAAAAACTAAACACAAAAAATCCATCCCTAACAATAACTCAGTCAATTCAGAATAGCAGGCATTCAAATATCTTATGCGAGCACTTCTTTAATTGTTCTATAATGCTCCCTTATATCCTTAGCTGATTTCAAAAAGAGAATGACGTCTCTCTTTGTAATTGTCATTTGGTCCATGGGTTGTTAAATGAGTGTCACATTTGGTGGAAGAAACATCACGACAACGTTTCCATTGTTGCATGCCTCAATCGGCAGATTATGTTCATCCATAAATCCACGCTTGAAAACGAAATTAAACGAATTAAAAAACAAGGATTTTCGTACGAATGAATTAAAACAGTTTCGAAAAACAAACTTTGGCATCCAAGCGGATTTGGTTGAAACATCTTGGTTTTTTAAATTAATTTAAAATTTTGCAGCCATCCATTGCTGGCGTTGAAAGTTGGATCTCAATCGAAGGATGCTAAGACTGCAACAGCTTTTAGTTTTATTATTGGACCGTTTAAAGCACAGTTTTTTTAGCCCTACCATTTTTGGAAAGCTTTTTCTTTTTTACTGGGAAAAACTAATTTTTTTACTTTATCCATTATTAGGTGGTCATGTTTTTTTAAATAGGTTTTTCAAATTGCTTGCGTTAAATCAAAAAAAGTTGCCAAGTCCTTTTTGGAAAACCATGCTTACGTAGGTGCTGCGCTGACTGGGCTGGATGTTGTTACTCACTAAATCTAGCAGAAGAACCAATCTGGAAATGGAAATAAAATATTTACTTGACTGACATAAATGCTTGAACACCATTTATAGCAAATTGACTCCAACTTTGTAAACGGGAAATATGTAACAGATTGCCCATGTCACTCAGGGCACTTGGTTCTACTATGATGGATTTCTGGATATGTTGAAGTCGAAGGGAATGAAAGTACTAACCGAGCACTGTATCATGGGTAACAGGCTTGGAATCTACAAACGATTTTTACCCAAAATGAAGATGGCACTGTCCAACTCCGCAGGAATGCCGCGTATCCTGCATTGAGGCTTGGTTCTTTGACGACTTTGCCGATTTTGCGGAAAAATGTCCTTCCATGTACAACTAGGGTATTCACAAAGGGATTGCTATGGCTTCCGCGTATAATTGCACTTGGAGCAAGCAGCCCTTCTAACCGAACCAATCCCAGCACTAGCATTCAATTAGTTTTTAATTAGACTTTTAAGGCTTCGTAATGTACATCAGATTGGCTTGCACGCATCATTTAACGAGTTAGTTGTCAATCCTGGCATACAATAGAAAATGGCGCTCAACGTGAGGCATGCCACAATAAACTGTGAGGAAGGAGGTACTTGTCCTTCCTGTTTATACTATCAAGGCTCGATTCAAGCTACTTAAACCATTACGGTTCGATAATTTAGGTACATCAGATGGACTATCAAGTTTTGTTAAACTAATCTCAGTCGCGTATCCACAATATAACTTCGGCTTCCCCAGGTCAGTAATACTTTTAAATCTCAGCTTAACTTTAATGGAAGAGGATTTTACCCATCAAAAATATTACAAACTGCGCCTAATGCGACGTCATACTCTCTAAGAGTAGTGAAAAACAACTTCTTCAATGTCAAGACCACAGATGAGGAATTAACCAGATAGTCAACTCAGCAAACCCCTATCATTTTCAACCCGCAAAAAATATTTAATAACGGCCGCAAAATCCTCTCTCAATTTTCCCATCTGTGAATACGTGTGAGCCAGAGATATGAAGTTAGATCTAATTTACTAGATTACCCGCCAAAAATAATTGTGGGGAGTTTTGCAACATATGCAAATCGCAACAACAAAACAGCTGGTCACGGCGGATGTGTTGGGAAATAGGAAACGCTGCGAAGTTTTGAGCTTATGTGATTCAACTTTTATAGCTATTTTAATATAAATGTTTATAAAGAAACAAAATATTAGTTACCCAATAAAGTTGTTTCAATTTAATTGGAATATTTTTTGCGGTTATAAGAAATAGTTCTCTATTTTTTTATCTGCCTTAAAATACACATTCTTGGGTTGTTATACTTTTTCCATTTTGGTTAATAAAATGTATATTTTATTGTGTTATTGCATAAATATTACTAAATTAGTAATGTTTGGGTGTAAAACATTTTTTAAATACAACTCATAAATAAGCATGCATACTTAGTTACATATATATATTAAATTAAATAGCCACTCTTTTTAACAGACGACTTTATTTGTCAAGTTATAATGTTTTGTAATTTGTTAAAAAAAAATTTTATCAAAAGAAACAAAACATTTTACTACTACTACTACTAGTAAGTGATTGCAAATGTTGTTAAAAAAGTGTTTTAAAGTACTTAAATGCTTCAATAAAACCATCCACAACAAAATCCGTCTTTCTAAAGATATACTTATTGTAAGACGAAAATGTATGATGAACTTACTTATTATATATTAGCCACGTTAATCAATATTATATATTGAGAATATTCTGATTATTTTTCATTAAAAATTAGAATAAATTAGTTAAAACAAAGCTTTATTCTCAATATTATAATATTTTATTATGTTACTAGTTGTGTGGTAAGTATGTTTTTATAAATCCATATTCACCGCATATTGTGCATGTTTATTTTACACATTCAAATTATGAGGTGTAATCTGCTGAAATTCATCAACTGTTCCCAACTTCTTGCTATAAAAAATGACATTTCATGGCTGCGGCCATTAGCCCCATAAAATTCGATTCATGTGTGCGTGATTCCCATTTGATTTGCACGTGAAAGCCCATATAAGTGCAAATTATGTGGGGCTTATCAGTTCGCCTACAAGCTAGGCAAGGTGAGAGATATCTGGTTAATTCCTCATCTGTGGTGAAGACATGCCAAAAATGTTTGCTCGCATGTATAATTTTATCGAAGGCATAGTCCTACCGTAAACATTTTCCATAATATCACCCAATGCATCACTTTATAACGAAAGAAATCTTCCAAAATAACAATATGCCCTAGTCAACATTTTTTAAATATTCATCACCTTCCTTCAAAACCCAAAGACATTTTATCCAAAAGAAGTGATTGCAAATGGCGCCCAACGTGAAGCCCAGCAAATCAATTGCTAATACATAAAACTATGCAATTGTCTTTCCCAGTAGATCCCCTGCGGAACTTCCTTCCGTTCAGGAAACTCTCTACCAATTGATAAAGGATAATCCTAATTCAAGATGATATTCATTGCACAGACAAGACAACGGTCCACATGTTATTCAACCTTACAAATCCCATATCACTTTAACACATTATTATCTCGTATCCACTGGCGTCTATTCGTCCTCTCTATTCATGATCACTTGCCTAAACCTCTGGCTTACTCAAACCAATCCGACAGGACCCAACCAAATCCGAGCTGTTTTTTTCTTTTTTAATGGTTAAATCAACCGAGCAGCCTTTCATTTATAAAATCCATTGTACCCCATGTACGCAATTCCAATCAAAAAGGATCTTACGCAATCATCCCTATGGACAGAGTGAGCTCTTCTTCCTTTAGCCAACGCGCAGCAGCAATTGTTACTACAGATGTACACCCAGATACAGGATATAACACACAAAAAAAAAACTGTATCCAATGTTAAACAACGGCAATCATGCGAAAGTGTACAACTTCCCTGCCCTCGAGTCATGAGAGAACAAAATATCTTGCAGGCCCTTTACAACAAAAGCCGGTGAAAAAAAAACACACATATATTGCGTATATCTAGGACATCCTCATCCTCTTCGTTATCCTCATCCAACAGACCATGATCAAGATCGACCAAACAAAAAAAAAACGAATACTGTTTGCTGTAACAATTCAAATTGAGGATACTTTAATTCTAATTCTTATCTCATCTCTTCAACTTTTATGCTATTGCTTTGATCCTGTTTATATGCGGAGCGAATATCCTGATTTTATTTACAGGGAGGGGTGGATTTTTATTTTTATGGATTTTTTACCTTGCAAATCGGCGCGCCGCGTAGTTGTTTATAAAATTTAATACTCGCGTTGGATTTATGATGAGTTTTCCCGCCCCGTACCTTTTGTGCGCGGTTCGAATGAATGGTTAAACTATATACGTAGGTACATATCCTAGTGGTCTTTTAAGTGGTGCTTTTGAAAACTGTGTTTATCCTGGAGAGCAATTGTGAATAAAACACATATTGCCACATAATGCGCGCTGTAATGACTGGCGAGGGGGGTTGCGAGAACATAATACAAAACACTCAACAATGCGCTGAATGAATTAACAAGGACTATTTCCGGCAACCTCACAATCAGATTGTGTATCTACGAGAGTAGACAGATACTTTTGTTAGCAGATACAATAATTGAGAATGATGCTAAGGAAGAAAAGCGGCGCCATATGCTTGGTGGTATTTTGCAACAATTTAATGTGGTAATTGAGATCGGTAATAGATCGGAATCTCTGTGGGTGGAGGACAGATTGGCAATGGAAGTTTGGTTTGGAAGGGTACAACTTGGTCAATTAGGTGTCCTTTAGAAATTACAGAGTTATTGCAGCATGTAAGTCTTATTCGCACCTACGGAGCTGGGTAAATCTTCAGATGCATAATTAATATACAGTGTTTGGCTTAAGATATCCTCGTGTGGATATATCTATCTTGTTTGTGCGATGCAATATTTTTTGGGACCGACAGTTTAATGCTGATTTAAACCGCAAAATTCCTCCAAGAAATGAGGCAATCTAAGAAGTTGTGGTACACAGGGTAGGCAATTTAAAGCAGGAACTTGATCCTCGGTCCATAGTACATGACAAGAACTAATGAGCTAGAACTGAAAGATTCCAAAAACGAGAATCTGAAAAAGCATTCATTTGTTGTATAAATGGCGCCCAATGTGGGCCTCTTTTTTGCGTTGTTGATTTTACAAAGTACAGCCGCACAGCTACTTGGATATGCTGAAGATATCGGCATCATCGGTCGCTCCGTGCCGTGATAGAGGGTTTTATGGCAATGAAGAACAGGCGAGTTAAGTTTGTCTTGCCGTTAACGAGGATAAAACCAACAAGCAAGCATCTGTCAACCGGCTAGGACAAATCGTAACTTTTGAAAGCAGAAACTTGAAGGTGGTTATAGATTTTACTTACCTCGGAGTTAACATGTAAGCAAACGACACTTTAGTTGCGATTCAATGAAGAATTACCCTAGAAAACCACAGCCACTTCGGTTTGGCAAAACAAATGGGTTCAAAGCTCCTAACTCGAAAGGCGAAGTGTACCTAAATACTGTTTTAAAGATGATGCCATCGCGAATGGCAGAGGATAACTGACTGATAACGCTTGGTCTGGATAACTGTAAGGAGCGTGCCGTAATGGATGGAAGGCTGCTGTGTGTCATCAGGAGCCCTTTAAGAAAGTAAGTAATCTTACAAAATGTACGAAATTCACTGAGCACAACTAAAAATCGATCATAATTGGTGAGGACCTCCAAGTTGAATTTAATGCATTTTAGATTCTGTGTCTCTAAGGCGGCTGACGTTTGCGGTAACTGAACTCTGATTTAGTTGACCACATTTTAATTCTTTTTAATTTATATTTTGATGCTCTTAATTTACCTGGACAAAGAGATTCACAGTACAACTTTCATTCCGTTTTTTTAATGGACCTTGGGTCTATTGACAGCATAACCCAAATATTCTTCCTCTGTTGATTCTACAGTTTCTGTTGTTTTATTGCAGAATTTCTAGCAACCCTTATTGTCCGTTAGTTAAGGTGTCTGAAGTGCACTTGAAGAGTTTTGATAGTCTGAAATGTCCAAAAGCAAACCAAGACGAAATTCGTACATACGCAGGCTTTGCATCAAACCTTGGAGACTTTTCTCTCATCTCTTCCTAGTTTTTCAATGCCTTTCTTTCCTACAACTGCGATACTTTACGCATTGATTGCATGGGGACTAAGTTGGTAGGTAAGTTATGAGGTAGGAATGAGTTCAAAACCAACCGTCAGAATTAAGGAAACTAGATTTGGAGGTCATCAAAGAAAGGCCAGTGTTCGACTACATAAACTCAGCCGTTGATATTTATTTTTTTCAAAAATCCGCTGGGAATAGGGTTTCTTCGCCGTTAATAGATGAGTTGGGTGTCTCTTATTCAATTGGCAGTGAGCTTAGATAAGGTTAAAATATCGTGCTTGAATGCACTCGCGGTTGGATGAAGATTTCGATAAATTCAAGGAAAACATTGAAGATCACATCAAAAAAGAATACATGGCTGAATAATAACTTTTGGGGCTTTAAAACGTATATGATACATTTTTATTTTTTTTTTCATGATTCTTGACTTAACAAACTTTGTATTTACTTAATCTACCATAACAATATTAAGTACAAGAATAGGTAGTGAAATTTGTATTTGTGTATTAACAAATAGTGATAATGTCACTTCAGAAAAAATATCTTGGAAGTGTGGGGTGAATTGATTAATTAATTTTAAAAGAAAAACATTTTATGAATTTATACATATTTTTACAGAAAATTAACAATAAAAAAGAAAGAAAACGTAAATTTAAAAGAACATTAATTTGTACATAAAACAGCAATAGAACAATGTAACGTACATGTTTAGACAACATAGGGCAACAACACTTTAATTTCCTCGTGATCAAAATCAAGAAGCCATATCTTTAGGTATTTTAGGAATAGGGACAATGATCTTATTCCTCGGATATTTATAGGAAGTTGATTAAATAGTTTGCACGACACGATCGAGTAAAAGTTTTTGAATAGAGTAGTACGGAAAGGAGGAATAATGACAGCATTAGTTGAATTGCTTCGCAAATTGCGATTGTTTGAAATAGGGCTCTGTAAATAGCCACCTCTCATAAAAAAAATTTTTGAAACTTTGAAATAGTACAAATGTTTTAGCGGCAGAATTTTCAATGCTCTGAACAAAACTATAGAAGGAGCTAAACGATTTACCCCACATACTTTTCTTATAGCACATTTTTGCAAAACAATCAGTGGTTCTATCTTCGTTTGGTAAGCGCCACCCGAGCAACTTATTCCGTATTGTAGTTTTGATTGAAATATTCCTTAATATACTGTTTTCAAAGTATTTTTGTCACAGAATTGTCTAAGGCGATAAAAGCTTCGTACTGAAGATCGTAAATATTGTTTCAGAATCGAAATATGTTTGGACCAACTCATATTTTGTTCAAAAGTGATGCCTAAATATTTAAACTGATTAATTGTTTCAATTTTAAAACAGCATGTGTCACAATATGCCTGCTCAAACAACATTGTCCTTGTGGCTTCTTCAGTACAGACACAATTTGACGCATTTGACCATTCGCAATTGTTTGCATGAAAGAAAATTTCGAAGCTTAGGGACTCTTGCGCATTAAGACTGAAGTGAAGTAATTTCGTTTTATTGCTGACAACTAGTTTGTGTTCCGAAAACCATAATCCCAGGAGGTGAACATCATGGTTTATGTCCGCGCTTAAGTTAAGAGGACTATCCGAGCGGTATGCAATGCCCAGATCATCTGCAAAAGCTGTAACATTCCCTTTAAACGGTTGACTAAATAATGAGTTGATGTAAATAAGAAACAGTATTGGACCAAGGACTGATCCCTGGGGTACACCTAAGTTCATAGTTTTTGGTCTGCTAACAAAGTTACCTATTACAACTTTTTGAGTTCTATCCTTTAGGTAGGACTCAAACGAGTTGTGCATAAATCCACGAAATCCTGCATAGTGCAGTTTGTTAAGTAGAACTCTGTGGTTGACCATGTCAAAAGCTTTGGTAATGTTTACAAAAAGCCCGGCGCAACATTTTTTATCATCCAGAGCTTTATAAATAAAGGAGCAGAATTCCAAGAGGGCATCTTCTGCAGAAAGGCCTTCCCTAAAACCGAACTGAGCAGCACTTAGGAAATTAACTTTTGCCAGGTATCTCAAAACTCTATTCTTAATGGCTTTTTCAAAGACTTTAGAGACTGATGACAATAAAGAAATTGGCCTGTAATTGTTTTTGTCACTCTTACTACCTTTTTTGTAAAGAGGGATCACATTAGCACATTTTAATTTGTCTGGGAAGACGCCGGTTGAAATACTTAAGTTAAAAACATAAGCTAATATGTTTACAACATTAAGTGCTATGCTCTTGAGGGTAGGGTTGGAAATTCCATCACAACCACAAGCTCTTGAGCTGTTAAGGGAACAGATAATTTTATACAATTCTAAGCCTGTTATTTCTTCATAAAAGAAGCTATTATTTATAGCAAAGTCGTTGACTAAATGGGACCTAACGCAGCCATTACAATATGTAGGAGACTCACTTGAAAAAGACATCAGACCAACCGAAGAAAAGTAATCATTTAATATGTTTGATACTGTTGTAGGGTCATCTATAATAACACCATCATTACATAGACATATAGCTTTGGAGATATTGGGAGAGTTGCTATCAATGATACTATTTATAGCCTTCCATTCCTTTCTTGGATTACCAAGTGCGTTACGGACTTTAGAGTAGAAGTATCTATTTCGAGCTGTCCTTATATCGTTGTTTACTTCCTTACTCAATATTCTGAAACGATTTTTCAGCGCTGTATTAAGAAGATGTTTGGAGCACTTTTTTCTTAATTTATTTTTAAGCTTAATTTTTGAAAAAAAGTGAAGCCTTCTTAGGCCAAAGAAAACTTATAACACCGTAATGTTTTGCTAACTTAAAGACGGCACATTTTGTTATAATGTTGGAAGTTTAGTCCGCGAGAGCCGGATAGGCGATTTTGCACTCGTTTTACAGAAACGATTCTTGAACAAATCTGGTGACATCTATGCCCAATTATCAAACATTTCTTCGTGTCATTTTGAGTATTTCTTAAAAATAAAAAATCCAATAACTACTTCCTCGTTCACAGTCTGCAATTAACTATTGCTAGAGTTGCCCACCCACACCCAGCTAACCCCAAACATAATAAACTCAACGACCAGATGGCGTGTCATTGCAAGTCAATCGTACTCACAGATCCAATTGTTATAATAAACCAGATACATTAGGCGCACAGTGCATGTCGATCAATTAATGATGAATCTTTTGTTTCTATTATTCCAAATTGTTTCCATTTGTTTTTCCTTATTCGATGTGTCGTTTCGCAATGCTTGCAGATTGTTTAACTTAATATTTCTATTTTAATTCGCAAAGCTAGCTATAGCCCAGAGAGAATAATACAATGCCTAATTATTATTTCCGTTTGTCTGGTATCAATAGAAATAGATCTTTGTTGGTAACAATTGTGCATGGTAACAATTGACATGCTTGCTGTATGGATAAAATGTTCTATTGTTGAAATAATATAGATAATACCAATTAAATGGATTTATGGTAAAAATATATTGCATGACAGTATCATCACGCAATTGCAACTTGAATTTTTTTTTAGATAGGTACAGTTGTTTTTGATAGCTTCCTCAATGATTTGATAAGTAAAATTTAGGAGTGCTCCCTTGTCATTAAGCCTGTCGTGCTTAAAAGTAGAAAATACAGCTTGGAGGACCAAATGTGTTCTAAGACCTATTGCAAAGGCTGACGGTAAAAAAAATTAGTTTACATGTCTAATGTTTGCCGCAATCCATGCTTTAGTGGCGCCCAACGTAGGGACAAACATTGTTTCTATTTCTGTGCCTTAAAAACCTATACAATGGTTTACCCCAACTTTCTCACTTGCTTAGATGGCGCTACAGTCCAGGCTGGACCTGGGCCTCAACCAGGACTCCTCTCCAGTTAGCTCGGTCTTTGGCTAACTGCCTTCAGTTGTGCACTCCAAGTTGGTTGAGGTCCCCTTCCACTTATGCGCGCCACCTTAGGCGAGGTCTTCCCCTCCTGCGTTGTTCCTCTGGGTTGGAGTCGAAGACTCTTCGGGCCGGAGCACTGTTGTCCATTCGCTCTACATTTCAGATGGCTGATCCGCACTTTTCTGACCGCACTTTTCACTGTACAGCTCGTAGAGTTCTCTGGTTCTTCTCCAGATCCCATCAACGCAGAGGAAACCGAAAATCACACGTTCAAAGTGCCCACGGATATCTTCATCTGCCTTCGATAATGTCCATATTTCTGCACCATATAGCAGGACTGGGATGATTAAAGTCTTACACAGAGTATCCTTGGTGTTTCTCGACAAAGCCTTGCTTTTCAGTTGCCTTCTTAGGCCAAAGAGACAGCGATTTGCAAGTAGTTCAAGTCCTTTACTACCTCGAAGTTATGCCTGTCGATTGTGACGTGCTGTCCAATTCGTAGATGTTGTGTGTCCTTTCTGGTATATAGTTATATTTGGTTTTGCCCTCGTTAACCGCTAAATCCATTTTAGCCGCTTCTGTTTCTATACAAGAAAACGCTCTGTGTTCTACCACTAATGTCAATGTCGTCTGCGTATGCAAGTAATTGTGGAAGATTGTGTTTCTAGTGTTGGCTTGTGAGTTTCGCAAAATTTTCTTAAGGATGATGTTAAAGAAGTTAAATGATAGTGCATCACCTTGCCTAAATCCTTTTCTGACATCAAAGGTGAGATTTTTTTCGACCTTAATGTTTAAGGTCTACCCCAACTGAACAGTCCTAAAATGATAATCATATCACGATCCTGAGAACGTTCCCTCCCTGTCAGCCAGTGGTGGTTTCCTTTAAATGCCAATTTCTTGGTCCCGTAACCAAGTTAATTCCTCAAAGTTTCTGCTACCTGCAGTAAGTACAGCGCCACCACACATTTCTTTGTCGACTATCAACTACCTACTTTAGCCAGTACCTCAGCTCATTATGTTGCTTTAACTTATTTCAGCTTGTCGCAGCACTGAACCAACCATACACACAGTACCACATTTCCACTTACGTCAAAGACATTCCGTACTATGCAAGACTCCATGTCAGCCTTTTCTTTTGAAGTTAACTCCAGCCCTGCAAATACTTTACACTCGCTGTGCATTATTCAACGCATTAGGAACATAAAGGCGAATATCAAAGCGAATGTACCCCTTAAAAATCTACACCACCCGCCTGTATGACAAGGTGTTGGCGAATCAAAGCGCACAGTTTTGTGCTGCCGCGCACCTTGAAAGCCAAGCATTATTCTGCTCAAGGAGCATGAAATTTAACGCACATTAGCTTTTAAGCCTTTGACGGTGACTTCTTGCATGCATCTGCCATCTGCAAATGCAGACTCTAATAGCACTAAAATTTCGTCGACTGACGAACGCGACGAAACGCTCTTATCTTTGTTTGTGCATAAAGGAGCTCCGCAGCTACTCTCAAGATTCTGGAGCTGAATTCATTTCGGTGGCAAATTGGTGCTTTGCATGAGAGTCTTTTGCGCCAGGTGAACGTCTTTTCTGTCAAATCAAAAGGCAAAAGTCGTTGGCAAGCACACACACTCACAAGGACATAGTTAATACGGTGGTTTCAAGGTAACCATTTCCTATATCCAAGGTCAGCCTGGGATAATCTACAGCAATTAATCATAATTTTCGCTAGCCCGTTCGACATATTGTGTGTGCATTGAAGCGAGAGTTTTCTTTCTGACACAACACAACAAGGACACATCCCTTGAATCAGTGTAATGGAAACTCATAAAGATGTCATTTAGACAATATTCGATGTGGCATTTCCTTATGTTTTTTTTTTTTTTTTTAGATTTGTTCTCATCTCATATTATTTCTATAAAACTTTTCTATTTCATAATTCATAATTTCATAATTTGAGGAGGGGGTTTGTTTGTGTATCTTTTCTTTATTTTCGTTTTGTCTGCGTGGTAAAGGATAATGCCGAGTACTTTACGGTACTTCAATGTGGCACACTCACACCCATTAGGAGGGATATTATAAATAAATATTATTTATCGCTCAAGTTGCATGAAATATTTTTCTCATATTATGTATTTTGTTTGTGTCTTCTTTGATTTATTTGGCGCATGAAAAAGGTCGCAGTCACATAGAGAAACCAAAAAAAAAGGATAATCGTGAGACTGCTGGAACTTTTTTTTTTGTAGTATCATCTTCAAATGGTTTCCATAAAAAATAAATAGGAAAATTGCGCAAGTGGTAGAGGTACTTGAACAGCGAGAGTGGGAAATTAAGTTTATTTAGCGTCAAGGATGTCGTTAGGCAATATGCTTTTTTTATGGGATGACAAAAATACCTACGATTGGAAGTGTTCACATTCAAGGGTGGTGCGTGGCTATAAACTCAATTGGCATCTAATTGATAGTAATTGGCAAAATTTGGGCACTTGGGAAAAAGTGGATGAGGTGACGCTGTTTACATTTGCCGCACTACCCTCTTTACTATTTGTTAAAATGAGTTCTTAATTGTTTGGTTAGATGAGAAAGAAGTTCGAGTTGTCAAGGCAAAATTCATTTAGATGATATTGAAATCATAACTCGGTTAAGAATATCCCACTTCAGAGCAGCTTCGCGATACTTTCGATAGAATTCCGAGGCTTAAGGATGTGAAGTTTGTTCGGTACTATAGTTTTCAGTAGGGGAATTGCGTTCCACAAACGAATAAAGTGTTCAAGTGCTTCAAGGACTTTACTAACTTATGTTAGGTAAAGCTGAGTAAACCCCTGCTTCTTCATTTATGGACCCATTGTGATATCCTTCAGTGAGGCATTTACGGGTGCGTGGCTCACGTTGGCGTTCTTCCTCCTCATTATCACCCAATGTTGTCTAGGCAGTCCGACGTAATCAGAACTTACTTTCCCTACTTACTTCCTTACTTAAATGGACTCAACCTAATAGGACCCTTAAACATTAGGTACCGCGATCCTTAAACATTCCATATGGGCGCCAGATAAGTCGAGGACTTTGATACCATTCCGAATGCTAGTGCACTAGTTATATTAGCCGACTGATGGATACTTTAAAATGTCGCTGTTAATGTTATCTATGCGCGAGAAAAAAAGCCGTACTCTTCTAGTACATCGTCATAGTGGCCAAACCCCCACAATTTCAAAACTAATAAAAGACTTTCTTCCTTCTTCAAACGTTGTGGCGAGCACTTGAGTTTTCTTATTTATTCGGAACTTGTTTAAATTTTTCTGTTATTACTCTATCCATTTTTTGTATTCACTCCATAGATCAGGAGAAGACGATTCCAGCCCCAAACAGTCGCTGTATTGCTATAAAGTTCGTTGTTAAACTTCTCCTCCAAATCCCGTCAACGCAAGCGCGAACGAAAGAAGCTCGAATAATATTGCTTTCAAAACTACCAATGATTTCTTCGTCCGCCTATTTGATATCATTCATGCTTCTCACACCAAAGATCAGGACTGGCACGATTTGTTTCTGCATGGCGTCACTTCACAAGGCCTGACTATTAAATTACCTCTACAGCTCTACGTTTAATCTCAACAAGAAAAATTCCAATATTCATAGTCCTATATATTCATTAGTCCATTGGTTGACACCTGGACCAGATGCTGCGGACTTGCGGTTAGTCATCAAAATACAAAACCTGTCCTCTGATCTTTTGTATCATAGGATAATTTATCCTAATAGACGCGTTACCTACCTTCTGAAGGCTAGTACATCCTTACTGCCAGAGCCCTTCAGCTTAGCTATCCAAAGTATTTGTATGTGGAAAATACGTCTTCTTCACCAATGTAGTGCTGGAACATTCACAAAGATTATTTTCAGAGGATGTGTGCTCTTCAAGGCAGAATCTATGTAAATTCTGAATCCGGGCACAAATACATTTTGCTAAGATGGTATCTCAAGCCACAATAACCTGTTAGAAAATTAGTTAGCTTTCATATATTTTCCTTAGTCTTTTGGATTATCTAAACCCCGAAGAAGTATTTAATGCTCCCCGACATCTATCTGACTTAAAGCAGAAGTCCAATTGGCTCTACAATATGCTTTTCGTCCAAAGATCGCAGATACTGAACCAGCTCTTGCCAAATTATCTACAGATTCGTTGTCTGCAATTGTCATTAGTCCCAGCCATCCTAGTTTAACTTCGTTGAGTGTGGCCAGCGCATCATAGCAGCTTTTCACCTTCATAGGACGACAATGCTTGAAGAGCTGCTTGAATATCTGAGATATTCTTCTGCCGCCATTGATACCTCCTAATGAAAATTTGGTTTTTGGTCAAAAGACGCTAGCTCCAACTTCTGAATCCATTTTTGATCCGTCGCTGTACCTAACTTTTAGGGTCAAGTGTCGGGACACGTTTAAACCAGTTTTCACGGTTTAAAATTGTCTTCCAAAACAGTATTCCCTAACCGTATTGTCCGGGATTATACAAAACATGTCTATTATTGGAAAACAATTGAGCTTTTTCAGATGTTCTACAGGGTCATTTGGCTCAAACTAGTATTCCAGCTGCAGTTTTAGTGCACATCAAGCTGCTATTGTTCTAATAAAGAGATATGTAGTAGCAATAGTCCAACACCAGTTGCCATTGGGAAGGCAGATACGCATTACGGCTGTAATACCTAGACAGGAAATTCTTCTTAATCAATGACGACTGTAGCGTTTTTTAGGCGTAGATAGCTGCCATTATCCAGGCTGACACGGAACTAAAAAGGTACTTCTTTGCAAACAAAAATATCAGCATCTACTCAGACACTCAAGCGGCCACAGAGGCCACAAAGTTGGATGTGGCAAAATCAAGAGCTGTAAATCACTTATTAACACCCTGATATCTCGGGAAACAGGGAAGTGGGCAAGCTTGCAAAATCGCGGTCAGAGATGAACGTGTTACTGCACTCGAAGCAATAAAAACACCGCTTAATTCTACTGCATGAAAAATAGAAATTGAGACCTTGAGTAGAACCAACCCGACACGTTCAGGTATACAAAAGAGCTTACGACTACCGCAGGAGCCGCAGTAACGTTGATGGAATCGAATCTGTTCCTCACATGTTAGAGAATGACCGGTCCTAAATCGCATAAGGCGTAGGGCAGATACTTCTACGATGAACAAAGTCGAGCTAAAAGACCTTCTTAAATTTGTGTACAATCAGGATGGTTCCAAGAGAGTGAGACTTCGAGCCTCCAACAGCGGTTTTGTATATTTTCAGATGTTTCCGTTCGAGGAAGGTACCCAAATGGACATAATGGTCCCAAATTACTGGTCTAAGTCAGCCGTGAATACGGTCAAAAAGGCATCCAACGACCTACCTACCCACCTTTCTTAACATGCTTCCTCGCCTTTATATAAAACAGTAATTTTCTGTCAATCCAATATGATCTGGCTTTGGCTCTTGAATCACTTATATTTGATCTATGAGTTATGAGGTTGATTTAGTTCAAATCAATGAATCACTAAACACTTATACAAATACTTGAACAACGCCTCGCCATACACTCAGATCTTTGTGGATATTAAGCTTTATCGGATTTAACCAAACTTCTAAATTAGTGTAATATAATACCTACCCCTATTTGGCCATAGAACTCCTTTGTACTTTCACAAACAAACCAGCCATTTAAATCGAGACGCTGTAAGATCGTACTCCAGACAAAAGGTAACAACTCTTCTAATGGTTCAACAATGCAGTGACCCAACATCAAGATCATTTAGGTAGTTACGAATCAGCAAGTCCTTTAAAAAACCATCATTTTGAGTTTGATTCCCGGCAACAAACCACATCAGGATCCTCGTAATTGCGACTAATGATTGCAGGACCGGTATAAATGTCAAAAAAAAAAAGAACGACAAAAATTTAAAAACAATTGATGGAAGTCGAACATCATTTGTTACGACAAAGATTCGCCCAGAACGAACTAATGATCCTACTACCTTCAGACTTTGTGTGATTTATGATCTGCGAACATATGCCTCAGCATTAGCCATCTAAGAGTGTGCCACTCTCTCGGCTTGATTAGGTGTCAATTTATATCACTTTGTGTACAACAAACGACAGCGACAGCGACGACGAAGACCAGTCCTGCTGATTGTTTTCGTCAAGTCATTTCTCAGGGAGGTGGGATTACTACATTGACGTATCTAACCAACCAACCAACAACGACGACGACGAAAACAACAAAAATAATTGTGAGTCGCAATCCCAAAGCCAATGCCAAACAAAAAGATTAAGGCAGTTAAAAAACGGCGCAACCATATCATACCATGATAGGATTTGCTTTGTATGACCGTGCACAAAAACAATCCGGGATTGTTTCGAAAAGCCGCTACAAACGAGCTACAGATACAGATACAAACGAGTGTCGTAGAGAGATACACGTATGAAAAAAATGACGGCAAAGGCTTTTTTTCATTTTTTCAAAGGGCTAATTGATGGCCATTGTCCGATCGATATGCGGGATTTTATATTTGAACTAAATAAATAAACCATTAAGTGATAACCCGCTCTCGTCGTCTCGAAAGCCGATCATCACACGACGACACATTCTCGTGTGAATCGAACAGAAAAAAAATAAACCAACTAAGTATTCTTCCGGTTCGGGTTGGGAATGGGATCTATGAAACATAAGTACAAGAGCCAAACCCTTGCCCATTCCCTGGGCATGGTTTAGGAATTTTCTTCTCCAAATGAAATTAATGTTATTCTGATGAATAGACAGGTTCTATTGTTTTGCACGTTCAATCGGTCGGTGGGTCGCCGTCGTTCTGCCATGCCATACTACTCAGCATGCCCAACATGTCAACATTCGAAAACATATCGATTTAGAAGTTTTTTTTTGTTTTTTTTGTTTTGTGTAGGTAAGGTTTTTTGTTTGTCGAAAACATTCAATCCGGTTCAATGGTCAATGATAGATGAGTGTACCGAGAGTAATAGAACGACAAACGAGTATTCGCATTTGAATTGAAATGGAATTTTAAATAGGAGAAGCAATGGGACACAATGACTAAACACCATGCCACCCCTTCACCTGCATTGTTACCGATGCGGACATTAATGTCCGGTTTTTTTTGTATTTTTTTTTTATAACAATTACGTAACAGAAAATGTGTTTAAATAACCCAAATCGATTGTTTGGCTTTGAAAGAATTCAAATGGAGCGTGCTGCTGGAGGTGCAGTGTAAATGGTTTTTTTTTCGAAAGGGGTCAAGCGTTTTTATGGACTGGAAATGAATGATTGGCTTTGAGTTGAAAGGAATATATTTTGACCGGGGCAATGTGACAGTGGTTTAGATGTAAATAGTTGTTGCAACTGTCACTAAGTTCACTCTATTAGAGTTCAATGCGCCTCTTTATGGGGTATAAATTCAATGGGGCTGTTTGGGCAAAGTCTTCTATTTAGCTTCTTTAAGATGAAAGCTTTTAAGTTTGAAGAGTGAATTAATAGATTGCCTTGAGTGAATATGTTTAAACCTTGGAGCTTTAAAGGGACAGTCAATTCTCAATATGACAGAAAGCCCAAGTAACGTTCGGTAAGTTTCAATAGGAGATTTCTTTTAGTTTCAAAAGAATACTATGAAGCTTCGGTTGTAAGAAAGGCAGTACAACTGTTGAGGATGTGTTCTGCAGTGTTATCCTTCTCACCACAAGCAGGACAGGTGGTGGTGTCGTTGAAGCCCAACAAATTTAAGTATTTTTTCAGCTTGCAGTTGATTCGCCTGAGAGATAGCAAGAAAGACTCAGACTTCTTGGAAATGTTCAGGTGCAGTTGTTTGGTCTGACTGCTTCAATCGCAGTAGCCCGACCAAAACTTGTGGTTAAGAGAAACCCAATTATCAATGGCAGACATGACTGGAGATGCAGGCAGACCCAACGCAGGTAAGGGTCCTAAGAATATTTCTTCTGAACCTTGCCTAGCAAGTTCATCAGGGATCTTATTTTCCAACAACGCATAGCCATTAGGATGGCGAAAACTTCCGGTTGGAACACAGACGCATGTTTACCCAAGGGGTAATGAAGTTTTACATTCTCTTATTCTACAAAAACTACAGCCCTTGTCGGGTTGTGAAAATTACTTGGTCATTCCGTTACCTGTTGAAAGTTGACTTGGTAGTTTTGTCGCAGAAGGATTCCTGCTGTCATTGCATCGGACGGGATATCCATAAGACTGGGGTCAAAGGATAATTCTCGAACAAATTCTTCAAAATTCAATGGTACCAAATGCCACTGCTCTTTAAGCGAGAGATGGATGTTAGGGTACACCCCATGATTTATATATCAAGAAGGGAATGTTCATCAAGGCATCTACAGCAGATCCCGGCGTGCTAGGTAAGAACCCTGTGCAGCTGAGGTTGTTCTTTGGAGTTTGGCAAAAAAAGCAGAATCAACAGCCTGTTCCACCAAACAACCGAGGCGTATGAGAGGAGTGGTCTAATCATGGCCGTATAGATCCAAATGACCCGTTTCGGAGATATGCATATACCTACCAGCTATGCCGCATGGTGTGAGTTCAAAGGTGACCACCGTTGCCGGTACAGCTATATAGAACGCGTAGTAACCTGATTTCCCGCGAACTGAGCCTCAAGGAGGAGACTGAAAGTCTCTACTTTTGTCTCAGTGTACGTGCGATAAGGTTTAAGGATTGCAACAAGTTTGCTTGGTCTTTTCCTTTGGAGGACTTAAACAAGCACTTAGAGGTTCGACATCTTTACAAAACTTTCTCCTAAAGTCTCCTAAAATCTTTTTGTTTCGATCGACAAAGATTGCAGTCTTTTACTAAGTTAGTTTTTAAAGACCGATTTAGGAGCTCTCTACTTTCTTTACATAGACACTGCTTTTCGAACCTTGGCCCCGGTTTTCTGCGGCGTTTTAGTAACAGGGCACGAAAGTTCGAAGCAGCGGGTGAAGACGCTGTTCAGATATAGAGCAGAGCTCTCTAACCCTTGTCTTAATATAAGTTTAAGTTGAGAAGATTTGACAGAGTTGATAAGCTCCTCAATAAACCGTGGTAATTTTGTTTTTCTCGGATTTCTCCACTCTTGCGAAGGTGAGAGTTCACAGAAGATTTTAAAATCGATGTATCTGTGATCTGATAAAATTCTATCTTACGAAACCTTCCAAGTTATGGTCGTCTGGCTGTTGGCTGTAACAAAGGTAGATCGAAGTAAAAGCAGCAGCAACCAAATCTTGGCTACAAATCCTTTTGATCATTATGAAAGATTTCGATATAATAAGACAAGTCCTAGGTTTTTCGGATTGTTGAATGAATGGATATTAGATGTGATCAGATTGTTAATAGCTCAATAATTAATAAGTGCCCTTTAATGAAAATAAAAGAGGCTCTATAAAGACTCAAGTAAAGACTGCGACCAATATTAGGTTTAACAGAAAGAAGGTTCGGAAAAGTTTTTGAACCTTGTTGGAAATATTAAATCTTACAGAGAACCTAGTGAGGACTAGTTTCGGACAGTGTTTCATTTATTCTTTGGGCATAAATAAAATCCAAATTATAAGGATCATAATGGAAAAGTATCGTAATTCCTTAAAGGATTTTGGAGAGCATTCGATAGATAACGTAGAGATCTGATATGGGTACCGCTAAGACACCGAGGAGTTCCTGAAACCTACGTACAGATGATCATGGACATGTACGAGGGAGAAAAAGTCAGATGTCCCGCATGATTCACCTTTGAATTCCCAATTAAAGTCTGTGTGCACCAGGGAAGTACCTTAAATCCTTTGCTCTTATGCTCAGTTATTCTTTGCTGACTATGGAGCCATCATAAGTGCAGACTTCCCTGCAGCGAGCACTTGATTTTCGGTTAGATGTCTTAGAAGGGGAAAAAGTCAACCCATTCCAGACATTTATTTAAATGTAGTGGTGGTTCCCAAGTGTGAAAAGTTCAAATATCTGGGATCAGTGATCAACAGTGAAGCAAACGTTGATGATGACATCAATCATAGTGTAAGCATAGTTGGATGAAGTGGCAGCAAACCTCTACCATCTTCTGTGACCGAAAAATTTCCCCTAAGCTAAAAGGAAGGCTCGACACTGTAGTTGTACCTCAGGCGCGATCCGAGACGTCAAAGAACCCAACTCGAAAAAATTGGAGAACGACCGACTCAGTTGGTATTGTCATGTCTAAAGGAGGAGTCCTACGAACCCCATCAAAAAAGGCAGAGAACCAATCAACGTTCTTTACAATCGCGTAAAAGAGGTAGGCCTAAACACTCCTGGATCAAACAAATGCAGAAATACCAGTAATTGACTCGGGTCAATGATGAAGTGATTCAAAATCAGGAGGTCCAACAGGCGGACCAGTAGGAATGCAGTGAAGTGAGAGGGTTGTGATCCCTATAACCTTGTCGTTTAAATGGAGAGAAGATGCAAATAATTACTTTTCGAGACGTTTATTTCACCAACCAAATCTGCTATCCACGAACTCTGTGAGTGGGACTAAGATGATGTGGATGTAGTTTAAAGAGCCAAAACATGTCGACTGCAGAAAGAACCGAGCGATACGATCTTCGAATCTCGGTCATTGGTTCCATCGCGAAAGCCAGAGACCAACTAGATCAGCGTGCCGGTGATTTCTAAGGATGAAATTCGGCGGTAAATAAAGACGGCTTAACAACTTGTTAAGTAGAAAAGTTATCACTTAATTGCATGCAAAAGAAAAATTGTCGACTCTTACAGCTCTGATCCTAGGCCAAGTTAGATATGAAAAGTGTTCATCTTAGAGCACTAATTGTTACCATTCCTCTGTTTAAAATTGCAAATATCATTTCAACCCTTTCAAATGCAAGAAATATGATTCTTTCTATACACATTTTTTATGTTGCAAATACCTACTTTCAAAAGATCATAGGTCCTTGCAAATTGTTAAATAAAAGCCACCAGCCAACTTGCAAATCCAACCGCTGAAATTTCACGAAACATTAAATAAATACGCTCAACTCTAACAAAAGGACTTCGCCTTGCCTTGCAGTGTAAACTTGTATCACATGTATGACACATTATACCGATATTAAGGTTTCATTGTTCGCACACCATTATCCTTTCAGCTATATGTCCACAGAAGCAGCAAAAAAAAAAAAAAAAATTGCCCAAAACATTTCAAAAGAATAGCAACAGTGTATACATTTTTTTTTGTCACAAATGATGTACAAATGGACATTGGACAACTAGCCGGACGGACACGTTGTCATCTGCTTTATGTGTTTCTTCTTCATCTTGTAGTTCTTCTTGTCTTTTCATTGTCCAGTGCGATTGCTGTAAAGAAACCAATCGTCTGTTGAACCCTCCGAGAGCGAGAGCTTTAGAAAAAGAATACAAACGTTTACCCTAAATTTGTATCACAAGGCGATATGAGACTCATTTAAAGGATTCCTTTTCTATTTGTAAAATATTTGCTTTTTGTGTCCTCCATTGGGGGAAAGAACTACTATCGTCAGGGTTAAAGGTCAGACAGGGATTTGGACACTTTGCAAAATAAAATAAAAAAAAATATTCCAATGAATTAGGTTAGGTTTCAACCCTTCCCTTGTTAGTACCAACTCCTCCAGCGACAGCAGATGAACTTCCACTGCACGATTTTATATCCTTTACGATCCTACGCATTCTAATGTGGACAAAATTAAACCTACTCACGATCTTTTTTACGACCCTTCTGCCAACAAAAGGCCTAAAGACACCAAGATGAACGTACACATTATATTTTCTGTTTTTAGCTTCAACATTTAGCATAAAAAAAAAAGTGGCACCAAGTTATGTGTGATCCTTTTTTTGTGACTCTGCCGTGGCGCAACACATGCTGCAGAACGCGAGAGTGAATGGCATTGTTGGCACCCTATTTACGATCAGCGAGATGATGGTTATGATGGCTTTTGTATTGCCTGACGATAGTAAAATGTTTGCCAGTCAGTTTTGGAACGTTTTGTTTGGTCATTTTGCCGCCGCTGGCTATTTCGCACGGTTTCGCGCGAAATAAAGTGGTCTTGTCAATATAAACTTGGAATTTATGTCGAATTTGTTTTTTTTTTTTTTTTTTTTTTGTTCCTTTTCCGCTTGAAAGACCGTTTGTAATGGATTCATAAAAACTTCGAAATTAATGGGATCGAGTTGGTTGTTTAGGTGTTGTGACGTATTGTGAATTTGGTGGAAGTGGCTGGAGGGTATGTCAGCTCCTTTGGGGGTCTGAGCCAGGAATAGAAGAGAAGGTACTATATATTTCCATTGGGCAGCTTTAATGAAGATGGTTTGCTTATCTTGAAAAGGTGATGAGCAAATGGCACGGCTTAGTGATATATCTGAAGTTCCAACGCAGATGTAGATACCATAATCATGTAAGAAAAATTGATATATCGCAAGTCCATAGACAATAATATATTTGACGGAAACAGTCCTAGAAGTCAAGTTCTGTGGGACATTGTGGGACGAATCATTTTAGACTCTTTTCAGTTTCTGCTTTTTACCCAAAGCTTGCAACATTTTCTGGAGTACCACATACAAAAGTACTGGTTAAACTGTTTCAACGAAGTTCACTGGATTTTTTTAGACAGTCTAAATGTGGCTTACAATTAATTACAATTCGACGTAACCGTGAATCTTATTTTTTAAATTTCCACTGTGATTTCGATCCATTTATCAACCTCTGGAACGAGATTGCCTCTTAAGAAAAAAATCAACTATTTTTTCCAAGTGTATCTGCAAGTCACAAGTCTGTAGGAAGTTTGTAGGAAGCATCACAGATTCCGGAGAAACCACTCTCCAATAGGAGCGGATACCAACTCACTTTTCAGCCAAGCAAACCTAAACTCAAGAAAATCTTCGTATTGGGAACCACCAAAATGCTATCAGATTTTGTGATATTTTAGGCGCTATGTAAAAATGTTCACGGAGCAACAAGGGAACATAAAGCGGCGCATAAGAAAATTAAGTTTCAGGGCGGTTTTCCTAAACGGTACACTAAAAAACGGCAGTGAAGTATAGACATGAGATTGAAAAGGTTGCTTACCTTTTGGCTTGACCAATGCTGCGTCTGAGGACGCTAAAAAGGCAACGCTAACCTTATAATTTACGATAATAATCCTTATAAAGCAATTCGCTTCGACAGAGAGAAGAGGTGTCCTTTGAGTAGCAACCAATTATTGTGCAGCCTAAGGTTCTCGTATTGTGTGTTTTCTGATCACAACGTTTAGTTTAGTAAGAAAATTTTAACAGTCGGGGCAAATGAAATTGATCAAAAGTGTCCGAATGAATGGAGCGAAAGAACGTACATTTCCTTCAATCAATTCATTGACGATCATGGATGCCTTAACACTTACCTGCATAAAATTGGCAAAATTACAAGCCTAACCTTAGAAGCCTTACTTTATGCTTTCGTTGTTTCAAAAACATGACCTCTACAAAGCGGAGGTTGAAAACGAAGATTGGTTAAATTAGTTCAAAGACAATTTACGTAAAGTTCTCGCAAATGAGGATGACAGTGACAGTGACAGTGACAGTTGACGTTCATCGAATTAGTATTGAGGGCAGCAAAGCAGCAAGAGCAAGATGTAGGTATGTCTTAAACTGCACAAGAATAACGCTGCAAGAATCACAGTTCACCCGGAAGCCTAACATTGGCGTAATTGAAATCAAAAGAAGATTAAATTTCGAGAAGATTTGAACAAGAATTCCAAACTTGTAGCACTGCGCCAATTTTGATTAGATAAAGCTATCCCCTTCATTAGATAGTCACAATCGTAACCAACTGAAAACGGGAAAAGACAATCGAACTGTAAAACTTTCTTAATCGTCGGAAGAACTACAGATTAATACAATCAAATCTTAGACCACGAAAAGTTGAACCATTTGGACTTCATGATGAATGTGCTCATGAAGCGAAAAAATCATCTGTCTACCGCTTGCATCCTTAACCTAGCAAATACGAAGTAGTTTTACAGAAACTGTATCAGCTGTCTTGAGTGAAGTCGCTGATAAGTTGAATTAAGGCATCATCACGTCCAGTCAATGTAGAACCCGCCACCCAGTAAAGAAGAAGAAGAGAATGGTTTAGCTATAAAAAAGATTAAGAACAGCAAGGCCACTGGCTCTGAACTTTTAAAATTGTTCTTGAGTATATATTAGCCATATTATTCTTTTACCAGCTTAGATCATTGTGTTGATAATTCAAAGGCTTTGATTGACACTTGTCTATGTATTGATCAGTAAGACGAGTTTCACCAGAAAGTAAAAAAGGGAAGAGCGGAAAGAGAAAAGAGCTCATAAATTCAAATTCAACCTGTGGTATTTAGGAAAGAATTTATGTATCTTGCTGAATTGAGTGACTGATATGATGATATGTGACCATATGATGAATTGGAAGAAAAAACATAAGGAAAGGCTACAGTCCGCTTGGGGCGAACAGTACCATACCCTATCCACATCCAAAGCATTAAGAGGGTGATGGATATCATTTCATTCTATGAAATTTATAAAAAAAAAATTTTTTTTTGAAAAAACGCCTCCAAAAAGTCGGCGTGGGCAAACACTTTGTAAGGGCGATGTATTGGAAAAAATATTTTTTAAATATCTTGCTAAGCATTTTTTTGCAGTTTCTATGAAAATTTTCGCTGAAAACAGCATTTTAGTGAAAAAGCCCACAAAAAGTAGGCGTGGCAAAAAATATTATATGACAGACTTATAAAGGAAGGCAGTGCCTACATATCTTGTAAAGGTTCCAATACTCTATCTCTCTAACTTTAGCCTTAAAATGTTTTTTCTAAATTGTGGGCGTGGCAGTGAGCGGATTTAAAAACTTTTAACACTTTACCATTCTCTCTAAATTTCAGCTTCCTAGCATAAGTTTAAAGGCCTCAAAAGTTGATACGGACCGACGGACGGACGAACATTGCTAAATAGTCTTAGGATTTGGTCCTGATCAAAAATTGGTACACTTTTATGGGTCTACGACGAATATTAAGGGGTGTTACAAACTATGTGTCAAAATTAATATACCCTTACGTTAGGGTATAAAAAAATGCGGGACCCATTGTTTACTAGGTCCTAGAGGGCACTCTTTCCAATGGTAATAGTTCAAAAAATCCAAAAAAATAAATACAAACTGTAATTTTTTTATAAAGTTTTTTTTGTTTAAATGATTTTTTGATTCGTTTTGATTTTTTTTCGTGCTGAAAGTCAATTAAAACTGTTACCTCGATGGCTGAACTACGAATTTACTTCGGGATATTTTTAAGTCAAAAAATATTGGCAAATCCAAATGGAGGCCGAAATGAGTATTTATTTTTCGAAAATTCACAAAATTTGTTCTCGAAAAAATATGCGCCAATGCCAGCATTTTTTATAACGATATTTCTAAGATAAAAAAGATGTGGCCATAGGTGTCTGCCTGACAAAAAACACCTACACCGAGCGGAACAACTAGGTGCTCTTTGCTTTTCAAAACTATACTCTTGAAATTAGGAAAAAGCATGTAAAATCATATTCATGTAATAAGTCATATAATGCAAACTTTTGGCATTATTTGCTTTTCAATTTGAAAAAAAAAATTGTTCTTTCTCCAAAACATTTTTTTTTGGCTTTTTTTTCCAGTTTTAAAAAAAAAAATCGTGGTATTTGTGCCAAAATTTAGGCGAGTTTTCCTAGGAAAAAATGCCACAACTTTGTATGGAGATTTTTGGGTTCTTTTTTTGACGTAATTTCAGGGATCCATATGTAATATCCCTAGAAGATCCTGAAGTTTCTACTTAAAATCTGCACATTAGCCACACCATCAAAGGGATTTTCATACAGATCTCAAGAACAAAAGCCTTTGCTGGACTTAATCACTCTTTTCATCGCAATATATCGTCTCTCTAATTTCGAATTGCATGTAAATTGGTAGCAAACATGTTTCCATAAACAAATCCTTTTCAAATACTTACAAAATCAATTTCCTTGACTCTTCCTTACACCTTTTAGAACTACAACTATTCCTAGAACTGTCCATTAACCGACCTCTTTTCACTCTCTGTCAGCACAACTCGCATGCATCATTTACTTCTCCTCAAATCGGTAGCATAATTAAAGGTTTCCAAAGAAAGAGAATCCATGAACAACAAAACAAACTGTAAACTGGCGAACAACAGAAAAATGCATAAATACTTACTTGTGTCTATTATTAAGGACTCGTGTTCCATACATTAGAGACAATATCATCTCATTTGATTGCACAATATCTCAAAGGTTTTCTAGGAATCTGGTTTTTTTTTCTCGTCCAGAAATCCAACAACTCCCAATTCGAAAGTGTGAATGAATATCTCAAACAAAAGGTAACTGGAGCCGTTTGTAACCTCCTATCTGGCTAAAAATCAAAATGTTGTATGTTTTTCTTTGCTTTAGAAGATTTTTCCATTTACGATGGTTTTTTTTTTTCATCAATTTTGTACAAACATACAATTGGCAGCACTCAAAGGACAACAATGGGTGAATGGTGTGCGGATTTTTAATGTCATCCCTTGTGTGTGGATTCAATTGCCCGCCGTTTTATAGCCGATTTACTATTGTAGTCCTGTCAACCAGATAGGCGCAATAACAATAGATGTTGTGTATCCGACACGTTGGAAATATTTCAACAAAAATTTAGGGCTGTTTTTGTGGAACAAAAGGTGAAAAATAAAACTTTTCTGCGATTGTTTTCCAAAAAAAAAAAAAACAACAACAAACTAGGGACGAATGGGGATGTGCGAGATCGTATATCTCGCGAAGATCACATTGTCGTGAAAAATTATTATTCCTTCTCACCTTACAGTGGATTTTTTTCCACTAAGGTTTTGCTCTAGAAATAGAGTAGAGAGTATCACTTGCAGGAACAATGGGATGTTGTTATCGCTGAATTAGGGTAAAGATGTAGGTCTGAGGTGTTACGGTTTGTCGAGGAAAAAAAGTATAGAAAAAAGAATTGAGTCACACGGATATTGAGCTTTGGAAGACAAGTAACTCACGGGTCTATGAAGCTACTGCCGGAGGCAAGCATGGAAGTCAAACCACCATGCCAATCAAAGCGACTGCTAAGAATGCATCAGAGTCCTAGTAAGTCTTAATTAGGCATTGGAAAGGTCAGTGTCGTGCTGTGGGTTTCTGCCGCCATGGGCGTATATGAGTTCAGCCAATTTTTGGTATTGGCCCGAGAGCCTTAGTTTAATTAAGAGAAGCTTCTCTCACACGGCAGGCGTTATGAATGTGTTAACCTAAAATGGGTATGAGATATATTAGATTCGCAGTCACGTCATGCACCTTGCAAATGTCTTTGAAGTTCTTATCTGAACTTAAATTTTAAACTGAAAAAAACATACGGGGTCGCCGCCCCCATATTCCAATAAACAGCATTACTGTCAGCTCTTGTTTAGTAAGAACGAAGAAGCGTCTAAACCTAAAGACCATAACCCTGAATTGTACCGATTGTGTGTTCAAACCTTTTTCAGTGTATGAAAATATGTGCGTCAAGGAGGCACGAACTTAGATTGTCTTTTAATCTCTTTGAGTCTATTACTATGGATCCATGGCTACGTGCGTGTTATTTGTTATCTGATAAATGCATGAATCTTATGGACCCTGTCTTCTTCTCGCTACTCATTCCTCCAAGCGCAGTAACTGCATCATGGTGGTTGTGATGACTTCACCGCTGTATCGATATGGCTTCTCTTGTTCTTAGCAAGAATAGTACGAATGCTTTTCTTCAAATTCTCTGTTACATAAAGGCACGTCTTGTGTTCTGAATTGTCTCTTTCCATATCCTACTCTAGGCAATGTTCTTTATACACGTGCTTTTATATGTAAAGATACTCCTTGCAACATCGGTGCTTTGACAGGGCATATAATCAATTGTTCCACTCCTCAATGTTGAGCATCGTCGTATGTGCCGCTTTACTGAGTATGATGTGTTTTACCTAATGAGCCTAATTGGGATTTCTTCTAGCTTTTGCATAGAGTAGCTGTTTTCACTTCCAGTTTGATCGCTATTCGTTCAGAAATGACACTAATCTAAAAGTGAAGCATACTCTCGGCGATGCAATTCTACTTCATCTGTTCCATGCATATGGTGTCCAATGCGATTCGCATAATTTCGCGTAATACGAATCGACTGGATTGCTATTACCAGCACATTCTAAACAGTCTATCGAACTCACAAGCAAAATTGTGTAATGCTGGATATAATTCCATATCAAACGCTTTGACACATAGAAATAGCGATCAACCTACGATTAAATGAATCAAAGCGATAGTCGTGGGAGTCGTAAGATAACTGCTTCATCAGCACTGATATCAGCTGCCCACAGGGAGAAGTTCTCTCACCATTACTATAGTTTTTGGTTGTAGATAATTGAATGCAAGATCTAAGAAAGAAGGACTCTCCCATGTCGTTAGTTACGCCGATGACTTGGTCATCATAATTAGGGATAAATAAGCAAACGACGTAACAACACGTGTGCAAGATAGTCCTTGTGTAGAAAAGAGAGTCCCTCTATCAACTCCAGCAAAGCTGTCATAGTTCCATTTACAAAGAGAAGCCATTTAAATATGAATCAAAAATCATTGAGTAACCCGACGAAGTAAGATATCTTGTTAGTCATAAAACTAAAAAATCAGCTAATGCTGATTGAGCCTGCCGCAGCATGTATGAAAGAACCTAGGGCATCCCTCCAAAGATCATTCACTGAATCCATATAGGAATGATCAAGCCCATCTTATGTATGGTGGAAAAAAACCACGCATAAAACCTCCATCGTCAAACTGAACAAGGTACAACGTCTTGCGTATGTTGGCATCTCCGGAGCCATGTGAACATGTCGTACTGCGGCTATATAAGCTTTAATAGGACCAACACCCGTCCACATTTTTATAAGAAAAAGTGGGAATAACGACAGAGGAAACCATCAGTTAACACCCTAATCAGATCAAACTGCTTTCCGAACTTCCCGAACTTCACATGATCTGCACTGTCACAGACTGTCAATTAAAAACACTATGCTTCAACATAGGATTCTCGACGGGGATCTCAAGCACAGAACAATGGGTTATCAACCCAGCAAACTTACTAAACGGCCCAAAGTGGTATACGGATAGCGCAAAATTTAACTCTGGTGTGGGAGCCAGTATCGATTGACCAAACAAAAATGTCTCAATACCTATAGGAAGCTCTTAAAAGCCGTTAGCTCACTCATCAAAGTATAAATACCAGAAAAGTCTCGTAAACTCTTTTTATAAAACCCGAACCATTCTGTGCAATACTTAAATCAGGGATAAGGATTCGGTCTTAAAGAAATAGAATTTCAACAGAGGCCCAATTGCACATTGAGGCATCTAAAATTGACTTCATTTAGACGATCGGTTTTGGTATTCTCATCAAGCGATCATACATTATGCTTTAAAGGACTGGTCAAAGAACTGACCCTTGAAGAACCCTTCCCGTGATTCTCTACTTCTTGGCGGATCTGTATTGCGGGTAGTTGGAAATCAAAAGTCAACTTATCGTTTTCACTGTGCAGCTCCAACTGGATGAGTTGAATGCGTTTCCGATGTGGAATACTGCAACTGCGCGCATTATGCATTCTCAAAGCCATTTTCTACCTACGTTTTTCTATATCACACTCTCTCGGTACATCTTAATTAGATTCAACTGTCAGTTGCGGAGTACTGAAAATAGCTTAAAATACCAATTATACATTTCTTCCGGACATTAGATCCAAATTAACGATGACAGACTGATTGGTCTGATATCCTCAACTATTGTATGCACCCGCCCGCTAGCTTTGGGTGTAAAAACTACCTTAAATATTTTAATTCAAATCTCTTAAGCCTTTTCAAGTCCTCTTTGCGGCATATTTGGCAATACCTCCTAGGGGCCTGGTGTTTTTTTATGATCTAAAAGATATCAGTTACTTCTTCCGTGCCGGCCTCCTCCCCTCACTCGTGTGTCATTTAGAATGTGGCTTTGCCTATCAGATACTTCTGAAATTTTATACCCAGAAAAATCCATCAACGTTTATATCTCTTTCAATCCATCTATCCATCTACTGGCATACATTTCAAGGATTGCGTACCTCTTTTGAGAAGATTTGCATTGTTTTGGAAGTCTGCTACTAAAGTAGGTTCGTGCCCTTTTGGAGTGCCTCAATAAGTTTTTTTTAATTGCTTAAAAATACTTAGGCAGTATTTAGCCCTATTGTAAAATTTGCAATTTTTTTCTTATTTAGATGATATCCGATTTCCACTACTTTAGTTGAGCCTTTCTAGGCGTTTCATAGGGCGAGAATGCTTTCGCAAGGCTCATTGCTTAAAGTGAATAAAACCCAAAGCTAAATAAATGCAACAATGCAACCATATTACAACTTGTCAGAGTTTTTAACCTACTCGTATACATTAGAATACTAAAAAGAAAGTTATTGCGATCGTGCGGAAATTTCGAACTCAAACTGAGTATGAGGGATGATATTACGACTATAGAGAAGTCCAAAAAAGCGGGTCCGCCAAGACCGTCCGTCCGTCTGTCTGTCTGTCTGTCTGTCCGGGCGCCGTATGGCGAAACGGTTCGACGGATTTGCTTCAAAATTCGTATATAAGGTTCTCGGGGCATCTTTTTATTTTTTGCTTTATCTTTCGAAATAACGGTACCTGCCATACAAATTTTTTTTGTTTGTCACTTATCACTATTTTTCTCGAAAGTGATTCCAACAATTTCAGACTCTTTTTGTACTAAGGATGTTTAGGATGGCGTCAAAAATTCTGCATAGTCAGTTTTTGGAAAAAAAAAATCGATTAACGGTAATTTATGAAACGGGCAATATCTTTTGAAAACTTATAAAGGGAACTTAAGAAAAATTTACAGTTTTTTTATACTGTAAGCTCGAACAAATCTGCGTAGTTAGATTTTTTAAATAATTTTTTTTTAATTTTTTTTATTTCGAACAATTATGATAAAAGTGTCCAATGTGCGAAATTACATCAAAATCGTAAGTGCCGTTTTTGAGCAAATCAAATTCTTTAAAACCTAAAAAGTTATTTAAATAAATTTCTCTCCATTAATTTACGATTCATTTTGCGACTCAAAAACCCATCTCATGTATCGGGAGAGTTTCGTAGTTTTATTTTTTTTTTTTGTAATGTCCCTCAATGTTCTAAACACGGTCCTATTCTGTTCCATTTACATATATTTAACTTCAACATGGGATATTATTTTCATCCTAATCAACGAGTTTAACGACAATTTTATACACCACCATCGTTATGCCATCTATTCGAGATAACTCTCGCACTGATAACCATCGCATACACTCGTGCTAACCATGGATGAAATCCGGTTAATAAAATTATTTCCAGACTGTTGAATTTGCTAAAACAAACCGCGCCCTTCCACTAATCTCTGGTGCTTGTAGTCTCATCATTTTCTCGCATGAGAGAAAACCACCCCAAATTTCATGCGAAAACTACAAAAAAGAATGGGGTGCGAAGTTTCGAAATTGAAATTGTGCCTAATTCACTCTGACAGCTCGAAGGACTCGCAGCATGAATTCGCGCCACTACTGTGAGCTTGCTACTTGTACCACTGCACTGTATCACAATAATGTCGTGGTGAGTTTCGAATTCTTTGCAAACAAATAACAAACCCGCGGTAATTATTTTATTTGTATAAAAGTCGTTGAAGCCACCGAGAGTCGGGGCTGCAAATGATCGTGTTTTACCGGATTGTTTTGTTGTTTTTTTTTTCATTTCTGTTGCAGTTTTATTTCTGTCGGGTGTCATAGCAGGCTGATGGTCATATTGTTAAATTGATACTTTCGGCATTTGTTATTGAATTTGTGTAGTAAACGAGCGTGACATCATTAATGGAAGCGATTTACGTGTGTTGTTTTGCTTGCTGTGCTGATGCAACTCAACATTCGATTCGGTTTTTCTGTTTCTTCCTCTTTTATTTATTTTTTTGGTGCGCATCATTTATTTTAACAGATATCATTAGTGATCAATGTTTACCGTTACTTACTAACACATCACTGACCAGCAATAGGGGATGATATTTGCTGTATTGTCTGAAAGACAGTCGGTCGGTCCATTGTTGTGCCATTGTGAGAACACAAATTACCGTGTCGGTGATTGTCATAAATTATTTATTTTCGAAAGAATCTCTGAAGGGTACCTATCCAGTCACTCGTCGTAGTATCTGCTGGAATTATTAATGTAAATAAAATCGAGGATGCATCCTGTTGTAGGCATATTGATTTTATATATTTTTCGTAGATGCATAATGTTTATGTGACACATTTGTTCGTATGATAGGTACGCATAAGTGCATTTAGGGACGTACTAATCGACTAAAATGTAATTTAGCACAATGATAGGGGCGAACGGGAACGGGAATGTGAATTGATTTGATGACATGTCATGTCCTACTTTTTGTGAAAAAAAATCTTCAAATTACGAATTTTTGTTTATCAATTTTTGGAGTTCTCTCTCAAATAGTTGTTTGTATGTGTCTTATTAAGGTCAGCCCCCTATAGCGAGACTATCCCGAATGTCACCTACGCCTCCGTCACCATATCACCGGATATTGTGAATGGGGGTAGGGGTATACTGGCAGCGACCACCAGTGTGTGAAAATAGCCCAAAGTCTCAGAGGACAAACTCCTTAGTGGAACCCGGCTAAACTTAACATCGAACACAGGACATGGAGAGCACCATAGCATGAACATTCGACACATCGATGCCTAATACAGTCACCCCAAACAGACGCAGGTAACCGGTATATTGTTGGACAGATAAAATAGGTAGTCTCAGAGAGTTTCCACCACAGACACAAAGTCACCATTGCCATCAAAAGAAACGTTGATGACACTGCAAACCGCAATTGCCTGAATACAGATCTGCACTCAACCTCTGTGGACCAGCAAGTAGTAGGACCAGTTGTAGTTGAAAAATGGATAATATTGTAAACAAACTCTTTCCAAAACATCAGATTAGACAACATAGTTTCCTTAACCTACCAATCGAGATACGACTCTTCAGTGAAAATGAGTTAGTAGTAGTTGTAAGCTCTCTATAAAACAAAAGTGTAGCAGAGCTTGACGGAAAACTCGTAGAAGTATTTAAGATGATAGCGCGAACCTGCCTTCATAAGAGTTGGAAGGTACAGCTCTTGATGCTGCTTAGTCAGGGAAAAGAAAACCCGGATAATTTATCGAAGGCGTACAGTCCCTGGAACCGCAGCTTGCGGCAACTGTTCAGAGTGATCCATACAAAAAACAACACGAATTAAAAATAAAAAAATAACTTCGACAATAGGAGCTGTATCGGAAGTATTAAAAAACAGTTGAAAACCTCAGATTTTCGACGGACAAGATATTTGCGATAATGTTGATGTACTCCAAAATAAAATGAAGTTTACGCCTGCGTCATACGAAACTTTCTCGCTGCATGAGACGTATTTTTCAATCGACTCTAACAAATTGGAAAACTCTAAAGATTTTAAATTAATTTTACATATTGGTTAAAGGGAGGAGACCTTCCCCTTAAGTTCGTGCAGCTTAGCCATGGATGGGTCATCAATTGCCAGAACTAGCTGAAGCAGGGCACCATCCTTACCTCTTTGAACAACTCTCCTTTTCTATTAGCCCTAAAGTCGGCATTTTGTGCAGTTAAGGTGGCAACATATTCTCTTTTGAGAATTACAGACTCTGCGGAAAGAAACCACAGACGATGTGTGGCTGCGAGAGAGATCCCTCTTCCACCAGCTGATACTCTCATAGTTGGAGCGCGTCCATTCCGCTTGTTGGACTATCTGCGTAGATAAAAATTAACCAACCCGATTTAAGGTAAGAATATAAGAACTTGAGCCACACGCCACAATTCTATCGAGGTGTCAATAACTGTCACTTGGACAAAAGCCATTTGCTCTGCTGAGAGGGGTTTGAATCGCCAAGTCGGTCGGAACGATACCTACCTAGCCTTACTAGACTTGTTACCTTCCTAAAGGTGGGGACCTCAAGTATAGGACTTTTCTTATTCTTCTTGGGGGCCAAGTCAGGGATAGTTTGTTATACCGATCTGATTTTTTTATTACTTGGTCTATCATTTATCTACTTCGCAAAGCTTCACATATCCACTTTCCTTAATTTTGCAGCCTGTCGAGATTCTTCCAAATGATATTACATCCCGATTTTTCGGATGCTTAACTGCAAGTATGAACAGTGGTGGATACCTACACTTGTCCTTCTCTAACATTGTCCCGTACTGAGAGGGCCCACATGTTAATTCCTTTCGTACTTTTGAGAATATTCGGTAGCTCGGCAGCTGTTCAAAAAGTTGTTCTCTAGAGCGCAAGGGTTATCGGGCATCCATGTGGCTAACCGACGGGAAATAGGTTTATGTGATTTTTTATGGCTGAATGTTTTTTTTTAATTTGGCTCTAAAACTTGTCCCACGCGTATCTGAGAAAGAAAAATCAGTCATGCAGGTGCCTGGTACAGCACGGGAAGGCTGGATCCACTGATAAGTATCAGCCTGTCTGCAATGGTTTATCATTTTGAAGACCAGTGCTTTCGACAGCATAGCCCATTGAGTATCTGCATTGTCGCCATTAAAAAGGTCAAGGTGCCCATTCGCCGTGTTCTTCCACCCAAATATGCACATCCCATTGCCTTTTCTTTTCTATTTTACTGCCATGCAGACAACTTACATAGTTTTCTTATCTTTCGAAGATAAAAAATGGCAGTTCTAAAATCTCCTAAGACTACAGAAAAGTAAGCTTACTCGATATTAATTAACCTCAGTGATGGGTTAAAATAGTAGGCTTAAACGGTATATACAAGCCCTAAAGTTCTATCTTCTCTGACCATTCTACTGAGAAGACATATTTTTTGACACGATTGGAAGATACGTTCCAGTCCCTAGTCTTGCATCAAAAGCAGGAAAGTAATGATCTTAATATGACATCGTCGGAAACAGGAAACAAGAAGGTGGTAACGGTCATACTTAAGACCTAAGACTTAGTTTCTTCAATCTTTTGCGTGTTTGGATACATTTAGCCTGAATGAAAGAGGCCTGATTTATTAAGCCGACTCCGATCGAGTCCTATACCTACAATTTATCGTTAAAGCAACGATTTTGTATCAGAAAACCTTAAGTGGCGCCCAGGTAAATATAAGGTCATTCATTGCTGAAAACAGTTTCTCATTCGTTTAGGAACCTAGAAAGCAAGAAAGCGTATTTAAAGATCAAGGTTGAATTGATAAATAAAAGTTCGCGCAAACCTCCTTCCGTACAGCTACTGCAGAAAACTGGGTAACTACCAACAAAATTGACTTTTTAAGTACCCCTATTGACCAGATTTTTTTTTTGCTAGAGTAAAAGTTCCGTTTCGACCATTCATTTAACCCTAAGCACAAAAGTAACTCTCTTCTATGCCGCACGGTGTTGCTTTATTCCCTTTTTTTGTATTTTTTCACTCAGCTCCTATTCGTTGCGCTTTCCCGGCCGGCAACACTCCAAAAAAAAAAACTTTTTCCATTATTATTGTTTCAAGTCAATACAATTAAATGTCATAATTATCGCGCGTTTTATTAATTCCATTATAACCAGAGGCACAATCACAGTAACAGTACAGCGAGTAGGTATTTCACAATACCGCTCTCGAGGGGCTATGGAAAAGTTTTATATTTCGAACGAGAATCCGCAAAAAATAAAAAAACAAAACCAACAATACACAAATGGTTAACAACAAGCAAGCCAGTTAAATTAATATTTTTACTCAAAGTGGGGGGACGGGGACTGGGTAGATTTTTAAACAAAAAAACACGAAACACAAAAACAAAACCTGTAAAAGTTAACAATAATTTATGAATGCGCGCAGTAAATGCGAGTGACTCTAACCTCAGCACCCTTAGAAATGAAATAAAGTTGAAACAAACAAAACTCGAGGCGTATTGTTCCGATGATGGTATGGCTGTTGGCTGTTGGCCATGTTGATGGTAAGGGTTGAGCGGCCCCGGTTTAAGTTGGTGACCACGAGCAACCATGCGCGATAACAATGGATAAAGGCACTGTTTTGCATTTTATTGTGCATATTGTTGGTATTGATGAAAGTGCGATAGGACTCAGGAATTGGCCTTTCAATATATATTTTATATATGTATGCATGCAGTGTCGGGTGCATTAATTTTCCTGTAGCTAGGTTTTTGGGGAAAAAGTTGAAGTTTTTTTTGTTTTGTGTTTTTTGGGCACTAGAACTTTTTGAAACTGCACTAGGACCCATTATGAAGGTAAATAAAAGTTTATCACTGCAACTAAATGGGAGAAACAACAATGGCCACCAGACGACTGGTTCTTGTTAATTGGAAATATTTTATTTTAATAATAATAATAAAATGCCAACTTGAGTTTTTTGGTCTAACGAGTTGCTGTTGATAACAAACAAAAAAAATGGAGAACAACAAAAAGTTTTAAACTGAAGGTGAAAATGTATTTTTAAATTGCGATTGTTTAATTGGACACTGGCCACACCGACGTAGGTATACCTACGATCATGATCGTGATCATGAGACATAATTTTGTATGGCCCTAACAACTACCCATGCTGAAGGACTTGCTTTGTACCGGCCTTCTAACCTAGAGGTTAAACCTCTTGCTAAGTTCTGGACAAATATCAAATTCCATAAATTGTCATGTGAATCTTCTTGTGTCGCTTCCACAAGCGGACTCCGACTCAATCTACACTCATTGTTATAGTCGGAACAACTTGATATTACTCGATTGGCCTAAATCAAAATGAAATGCCGGAGATATCTTAAAGTAGAACAAGAGTACCGTAGGGGGACCAGGAGAGATGCAGCCAAAAAAAGTGTTCGCCACAAGCGGACTGTAGCCTTTCCTTATGTTTCTTACCATAGTTCGAAGATTGGACCTTGCAATTATGGACCACTATGGCTGTATCCATGTTAAATTTCCAAACAACTTTAAATTTGTTGATTATGGGCATAGAATAGGGCTTGGACGATACTTCAAATAACATGATTCAGGTATCTGACTTGAGCACCTGATCCAATTCACAAATCCTGGTCGCCAAACTAGCCGTTCATCAAATCGGAAGCTCTGGCCACAAAAACTTTAGTACCATAGCTTCATTGTGTTCTTCATTTACGGTTATGGCTTTTTTCTTCTCATTTTGAAAGAATTAAGATCAAATGACGGACAGTGTGTTTTCGGAATTCGACTGCAATATATGTAAACTTTGATAAAAACACTTTCGACGAGATTGGTCTCTTAAGTCAATACGATTTTTTAAGGATATTGGTCCAAACCCCTAAACAAAATTCTAGGAACGACGCAATGTTTGCATCTGCGATATTCTACTTTTGTGCGCGTGTGCCATCTTACTGGTTGCTTATTGCCCCGTAAAGGTAACCCTGCTTTAACTTTTTCACAGCACCCTTGCGTGTGAACTCGATTTGTTCTATTATTTCACCTAATACACATAAGCATTATGAATTCTCATTTCCTTCAGCTACTGCCAAAATCACTTCAAGTTTTTGCTCTGCTAGTTTTAGTCAAACGGTGCTCCTAGAATACCGATGCTTCTATTTCGCGGAATTGAAGGTATTCTTTAAAGCAAGAGTTATAAAACCGTGCAGGTGTAGCATCTTTTAGTCCCATTAGTCCCATTTTTATCTTGTACTTTCTATGACCTTTGGTATGTTACCATGTAACTGTCGAGCGTGCCTTTCGAAAGTCGTATTGGTGCCTGTATTCTTCTTGCTGTCTCCCAGTCGATATCGGCTGGGGAACTATTTTTACCTCCCAGGGGGAATTAATACTAATCTCTGTATTTTTGAGCATAATGAAAGCGTGCGTTGTTAACGTCTGTCGAATTTTAACCGCAGTTTTCAATTCGACGTCACTTTTTGATCACCAATTCGGTTCGAAGCTTCTATAACTTCTCTTCTTAACGAAAGATAGAAGTCGCATACAGACAGAACATCGCTTCAGAGACCCGAGCCAAAAATTCACTAACTTAATCAGTAAACAAAAATCCCTGATTAGTCTTATTCCACTCTCCACTTAACGACTTGATTATGATCAGAATTATAGGGACTGTAACCCCCCCACTTCACTGCATTCTTACTGGTCCGCCTGTGGGGTTCGCCGGTTCGACCTTAAAAAATATCTGCAGGCCTCCCGATTTTGAATCACTTCATCATTGAGGCCAATCAAATGCTGGTGTTTCTGCATTTGTTCTGGGAGTTTTTAGGCCTGCCTCTTTTACGCGATCATAAGGGAACATTGATTGCCGTTGCCTTTTTGACGGGGTTCGTAGGATCCCTTCTTTGAACATGACAATACCAACTGAGTCGGTCATGCTCCAATTTTTTCGAGATGGATTCTTTGACGTGAAGACTTCCTCGGATTAAGGAACTTCAAATTCGATCAAGCTTTGTTACTACTGCTGTCAAGGGTAGCATCTTCATCTCAGCTGCTGCAACGCCTTGACTTTCCTTGATATGATCTAACTTAAATTCCTCATTAATTAAGCTGTAAGTAGGAGGATTTAACCTGTCGGAGAAATAAATAAGTCGTGATGTAAGCTACCCTCCTTACAAGCAGCTTAGAGTGATATGTTTAATTGCCAACAACAACAGGAACTGTGTCTGAGGAACTGTGTTAAAAAAGCTGTGCGGCCAGAAGACTCTTAAGAAATAGTTTGTTTACTTCACATCAAAAAATATCCAATATACAAGTAAAAGCTTAAAAGTTGGTAAGGCATGTTTCTGATCATCTTTAAATTATCTATAAAGGAAGTATTCCGAAGATCAGTCTCTTTCTGGTAACATTTTGGTCCTCATGGACCCATTGTTGTACCCTTCATTGGGGGAAAAAGCCTTTGTTATGTACCTTTTCTCCCATTCGTGGCTACCCAATAGCCTTATCGCCCTTAGAAATTAAGTATGACTGACTGGAGTTTAGCGTAACAGATGTGACAAACCTTATACAAAATAGGGATCATCTGCTTCACATTCAACAGCAGCGGTCCCAGCACTAAACACTGTGGAACCCCACTAGTAAAGTGACCTTGTACTATTCTTCCTTCAATGAAATATCTTTTCAAATATCTTTTCCAAATAGTTTGATAAAATTTCAAATGAAGTCTTAAGCTTGTTAGATTGCCATTTTTTTGTTTTCGTCTGACACAAATGCAATCATTAGTCTCACTTACTACAACAAAACCACTTGACTGAGCTCATAGAAGTACATTTCACAAACGACGACTTTGCTCTCGTTACATGTAAAGTCACTTTCTCGAGTGACATTCCATTGAATGGCACAAGTTTGTTCGCTTCTCATTTAAAAAAAAAAAATAAAAAAAAAATATCCTTTCAGTCGCATTTATTAACTTTTGCAAATAAAAGCGCATGGTACACTCCACACACACAGAAATTCATATCCAAATGGTAGACGAAGTGTAGCCGCACCTCAAGAGAGTCCTCTTTTAGCAAAAAGACCAGAGTTGTTGTGTTTTTCAACATTTCATTTGGAAAAAAAATACACATTTATATAAAAGTCCTTTTCACGTGCAGAAATATTCCAAAGAACGGACGACCATCCTCACATAGGCTGGGCTGGGCGGGCGGCAGCATTGGGTATTATAACCATTTCGAATAAAAAACGGAAAAAAAAACACACAGAAATCCTTTGGCATACTTGAAAACAATTACGAAATGTCAAGAGGGTTTCATGGCATTTAAAATTACAGTTATAATGTAAATTTTGTGTATTGGACTGTGCACAGAGAGCGCGGCAAGGCACAGAGTAGTGGTGCAGGCTGCCTGCCTTGCCATACCTTGCCTACCCACTACTGCCAATTTATTGAATGAACCTTCGTAATATATATACGAGTATAATTTGTTTTTTGTGTGCTCCTTATACTTCTTTATAATGTAGTGAGCGAGTGAGGGTCCTGATTTTGAACTGCGCCTCTTTCATACACAGGCCGGAGTGTAAATGGTAAATGGTATAAATTGTAAACTGTGGCATAGTTCGCCTTTCTACCACTCTTCATCGTCATCGTCGTTGTCGTCGTCGTCGTCGTTGTCGTCGTCTTTCTCAGCGGTCGATTGTGGTGACTTTTATTCCATTGAGAGGGAGTTGTGTTCCTTTCAGTCGTGTATTTTTCTTTATCAAGTTTCTGGGCACAAATCCTATTTTTCGCATTTAACCCATTCAAAGGACGACGCTGGGGTTTGTGTGCGACGTGCAGTGTGCGGTGTGCGGTGTGTTCTGTGTCGAGCCTCTCCAATTAAATGAGGTGTACATTTTGCACAATTTTTCAATGGCTGATGGAGTGCTTGTCGAAATGGTGGACGGACGGCAATTACAATTATACGAATATATTTTTCTGTGCTTTATGGAAATTGCTCCTATACTACATGAATGGCATGTCGAGGACTTTTCCTTTCTGGCATACATTTTGAGACGCGGCACGGCGCGGTGGGGGAAATGAATACCGAAATGCAATAATGAGAACAATAGTCAAACGAGAGAAGAAAAAAAAAATGGCTTAGAACAATTTTATTTCGTGCTGGCCTCGTTTGTTTTTAATTGAAGTGTTTTGAAGTTGGTTTCTGCATTTAACTTGTGTGTATTGCTTTTTTTTTTTTTTTGGGGTATTGCTATTGTGTTGCCATTTTGTATAGCTACCTATGGCTCTACCTTACCTGGGTATCGAGTTAAATGCGATAAAAATTAATTGTTAATAAATTTTGTGCTGAAACCATTCAAGGATGTGGTTGGTGTTGAGAGGCGCACTGGCTTTGTTAAGTCATTTAACTTCAATAAATGAAATTTGTTTAACAGGATGTGGTCCTTGTTGCGTAGAGTTTTGTATTCGGATGTGAGTGCGTGTTGAAGGGGTGTTTTTTTTTTTCCTAATATTTGAAGATTCAATTATTTTGAAGCTCAGTTATTGTAGTGCTGGTCGCGGAAAGCAACAATGAGTTGGCGCAATTTTTAAACTTCCACGGCATGTCATCGTTGCTGAGAAATTTGTGAAACATTTTTAAGTTTTTTCCGAAGATCGATTTGTATTTCATCTCAGAGTTTGAAAACATTTTCTTAAATTTCTCCGACAGCAGATCTAACAGTCTGGATGGCAAATGATAGCTTTTCCGACGACATCCAGCTGTCAAAATATTCAGTGAGGTTTGCTATTTCTTCGAGCAGTGTCAGAAGCTTGTGTGTATTATCTCAATACCAGCTCAGTTGTAAATAATGCCGTGAGTTAGCTAATTGGCCGTTTTATCCGGCTTTCGAACGAGCCCCATTTTTTGACTCAGTGTCTATGTCAACAAGCAAAATTGTCGCTATTGAAGCGTATACAATCCACAAGTGCTCGACCAAGCGTCGTACATATTGACTGTTTGGTGCAGTTTATGGCATCATCGGACCCTATTTTAAAGCAACTTAGTTCAGTAATGTAGAGACGCAGAGATACTTTCCTAATTTATTTACATGAAAAAGCTAAATAAATGCTTAAATAAAATGTAAAGGACCAGCCATTCGGATTTATATTGACAACTTAACTTAAAAGTGAAATGTGAACCAAAGTCGAAGCCGATTTTGTCAAAACTTTGATCAAATTGGGTTCAAAACATTGGTTTTCTTTTGCGCCAAGTACTTTTCTAAAGCCGGTTAGTCGTCGTTACTATGTCCAGTTGCTTGGTGCTCCAATTTTAAAGGAAATGAAAGGGAGCGATAGGTATTTCAATTTTTTTTTCTTTGCTACTAGTCTCATTAGCCTTTAAGGGAGTAAAGTATTGGATAGCCTATAGGTGAGTAACTCATTATGTTAGCACAGACACTGCGACAAATTGCAACAAGCCAAGCTAAGTTCAGCGACCAGCTTTTCTACGTATGAGTGGTGCACTTCGTACTACTTCTTCGGCAGCTCTTGGTATTCTGATTCATCGGAAACCACTCGACATCTTGAGTAGGCAATTAGTTGCTTACTCGACTGCTTACTCGTCTAACCTGAAAGCAACACCCCAATGGACAGGGAAAGAATTTGACCACTCTGCTATTCTCAATTTACATTTTCAGGACCTTTTCTAGAAACATAGGCATTACCATTCCTCAGCTCAGTTTGACAAGACTGGTTACCATTCCATCCAGATTATTCTTAGACGAAAGTGATCTCCTGGCAGTTGAATGAGATGCACCGATGGATGGCATCTTCTCTAACAGACTTAGTCTCAGTCTCCATTCCTTGTACTCATAAATCATTGTAGTGTGGTTCAGGCGAAAGTCATGATTATAGAAGAAGCCTTATCTGGCTGAAGATACGCCAGATATATCTGTAGCTTATAGGACGGTCAAGCGGCATTGGAATCACTAGACTCGGCTTCTTTAAACTCTACACTAGACTGTGAAACCTCTCTCAAGGATATGTTGAAGTAGCAGCTAAACATTCAACCGCGTGCATAGAGATATTCCAGTGAATTGTAAGTCTGATGAATTAACAACACATGGAATAATACACTGCCTTACATTTCACCTGATAAAGGATCGTAAGGCATTCCCTAGAGATTGGACTGCAAACTAATGCTGAATTTGGAAGGTAATGGAAAACCAAAATAAGTCACACAACTAGTTTAGTTAAAAAAACAGATTTGGTCTAGAATCTTAAACTCTCTAAAAAGACTGCATGTACGGAAATAGGCCACCACACTGCGCACTGTCTCATATGACTTTTCCAGAAGCTGCATCAACGAGGAGGAGGAGGAGATCATCCTGAACCTGCTTTGCATATGCCCTTTTCTCTCACAAAAACGAAAGATATTGAGACTATCATTCCTATCGTTGGCATGCATTTCAACATAGGATCTATAGTGACCATGAGATGGAACCTTAAGCGTTCCGCAAATGTTGGAAGGAAAGTCGATTAAAGATGAGTATAAGAGTCGTCAAATCCTGATGGTTCGACAGTGCATTTAAACATTTTTTTTTTGTCGGAGACACAACTACAGGTCCATTGTACTACCATTCAGACACCTTACATTAATGTACTTAGTTTTCCCGTCTTTCGAAGAAAAACGAGAAGGAGCTTCAGTGATAAAGAGCTTAGATGTTCGGCACTCACCACGTCAGCCCCGAAGATCGGCCACCTGATGCGAGCATGGGCCAGACAACTGCAGAGAAAGTGTTCTGCTGTGTCATCCTCCTCACCGCAAGCAGGACAGGTAGTGGTGTCGCTTAAGCCCAACATATTTAAGTGTTTAGCAAAAGCTTGGTGGCCCGAAAGAACGCCTATAAGCAGCCTATAGTCGATTCTCCTCAGAGATAGAAGAAAAGATGCTGACCTTTTGCAAATGTCCGGGCGCAGTAGTTTGGTCTGTCTACATCCACCGCAATCGCGCCACCGAATCTTGTGTTCAGGAGAAACCCAAGAATCGATAGACGACATGACTAAAGATGCAGGCAGACCCAACACATGTTCGGGTCCTGAGAAAACTTCCTCTGAACCTTGCCTAGCAAGCTCATCCGAGATCTTATTTCCCTGGATGCTAGTGTGGCCTGGTACCCAGACAAGATTCACTGTGTTCAGGCTTCCGACCAAATTCAGAGAAAGCTTGAGTTCTAGCACTAACTTGGATGAGGTAAGAGGGTTTAGAAGCGGTTTTAATGCAGCTTGGCTATCACGGCAGATGCAAATGCCTCTAGCCCTCCATCCATTAGGATGGCAAAAATCTTCCCTTGGAAAACAGATGCATGTGTACCCAAGGGGTAGTAAAGTCGTATATCATCGCATTCCACAAAGACACCAGCAGCAGACCCCTGCCCGGTTTTGGAGCCATCCGTGAAAATACGATGGCATTCAATCATCCATGGTTCAGAGTCTGACCGAAGCCATTCCGTTACCTGTGGAAAGTTGACGTGGTAGTTTTTTCGCAGAAGGATTTCTGGTGTCATTGCATCAGACGGCATATCCATAAGACAGGGGTCAAAGGATAATTCTCGAGCAAGTTCTTCAAAATTCCAGTGCGCATGGTACCAAAAACACCTCTCTTTAAGCGAAAGATGGTTTTTAGCGTACATCCCATGATATATAAGTCAAGGGGAGGAAGATTCATCAAAGCATCTAGAGCAGAGCCCGGGGTGCTAGGGAAGGCTCCTATGCAGCCGAGACAAGCCGTTCTTTGGAGTTTGGCAAAAGAAGCAGTAACACGTTTCCGCGAAAGCCTGTTCCACCAAACAACTGATGCGTATGAGAGTAGCGGTCTAATCATGGCCGTATAGATCCAAAGGACCCGTTTTGGAGACAAGCCCCATGTCTTACCAAAAGCACCTTTGCACTGCCAGAAGGTCGACAGCGCTTTATCGGCTTTCGATTCGACATGTTTGGACCATAGAAGTTTTTTATCAAGGATTACACCCAGATATTTGACTTCATCGGATATAGGGATGGTGACACCTTTAAGCACGAAATGGGACAGGCCAGTGATGATTCTCCTTCTCGTAAAGAGAGAAGAGAGAAGCCCATTACTAGTGCACCAGACATCGATCAAATCCAGGGATCTCTGCGCTTGAGAGCAGACAGCCCCTAGATTTGAACCGACAGAAATAACGGCGACATCATCCGCATAAGCTTGAGTGTAGTTTCCAGGAAAGTTGAGAGCCGTAAGCAGAGAGTCTACCACCATACACCATAGGAGGGGAGACGGAACACCACCTTGAGGACAGCCCCTATTTACCCCTGTTATGACGCACTTGCCACAATCTGCATCCGCTACCAACGTCCTGTACATTAGCATTGCTTTAATCCACAACACCAAAGTTTCATCTACACTTATCAAAAGCACCCTCAATATCGACGAAGATGCCCAACGTGGTGGATGTTGTGGGTGGGATGTTGGATTCATCAAGCCATCAACCAAGTATTGGTAGAAGAAACCATGACCGATGACTGGACTAGCAGCTCCATATGACCCATTTACAAAAAAGACGATACAATTTCTTGCAGGGACAATCGTGACATAGGGCTGCTTACTGTCGCATATGAGATCGTATTCTGTTTGACCAACTGAAGTCATTTTGCAACACATTCGGTACGTGGCTTCCGAGCCGGACACACCGTCTTCATCTTCCTACTTCGGCCGGAGCTCCATATGGAGCGTATTCGGGATTCCAACTGCGTCGCGATGCTATGTGCTGTTTAGCAGCATTTAAACTCTATAAACGCTGATCTTGGAAGAATGTTCATTAGGTGCTGTGTGCGAGAAAGATGAATGAAGAAGAATATATAACCACCAATGCTATGAGCTTTAGTAGACAATAGTACAGCCCCAGATTGGAGGCAACAAGAAGGTTAAAATATATAATTTAAGGAATAAGCAAGGTACAATTTTGATACTACGGATAGTCTCAGTCAGTTGACACAGTCAGTAGTTATTTTGGATAGGCCTCTACAAAGATTGATTTCCAATATAAAAAATTAATGCAAAAACATGTGACAGGCTGTAAAAGTACCTACGAACGGCCAAATTCTTATCATCAATTCGTCGCATTAAAACAAAATTATTCACGTCATTTGCCCCAAAAAACAATTCCGATTTCATCTGCGGCAGACCTCCAACAAAATAAGTCATCGGCAATTGCCGATAATTAAGACCACCATGACCATCGGACAAAGCCTTCTCATATCATAGTTGAATATCAGATCAAAGCCCAGTCTGTGACATGCGAAACAAATCCGTAACAGCATTCTTTAGCCGCAGCATACCCATTTTGCCCATTCACGTTTGTCAGACCTTTCTGTCACTCGCTCAATGACATGATTAATCCGCCACTTAAATTCATAGGTAAAAATTAAATGGACATACAAAGCGCTTTTATGTGAGACCCCAGGCCTAAGTCGCCCCCCTCTCCCGCCCACCGATTGCCCACCACCTATCCTCTGTCCCTATATCCATTTAGTAATTACAACACATTAAACTCCTACTGGCATTGTTCTTGACTCCTTTCATCCATTAAACACGTATAATGTCCGGCTGTCAGATTTTCCAGATACTCTGACGCATTGACGCACATCAAAAGCCAAAGCCAGAGAGAGAGAGAGACCCACACACACGGTCGCACACCACCATCGGCCAAGTGTCAGAATTCCGATTAGAACACGACTTGTGTGGAATCTCGAAACCAAGTAGCTGCTACCGATTTCTTCTTGTTGTGTTGTGATCGTGTTCACTTTCTGTTACCTTGGTCGAGTTATTTGGAGAATTTTTGTGACATATCCCCCATGACAAGATACCTGTCGGATTATTGCACGTTTGCGTGTGTGGAGTATCTAGATAGCATAGCCTCTTCGGATCGTTGATCATTAAAAAAAATATACATACATACATATATATTTTGGAAGCAACATATAACCAGTTGGTGTCGGCATAAATTAAGGTGTGGTTGGTGGTTGTAAATTTTAGAAAAAAAATAATCAAAATATTATTAAATGTCATATTCGCCAGAAGGAATTAATTTTATGTCAAAGTGGTCAATAAGCTGAAGATCTTCGCCTTTGTCGTCCGATGGCGAAGATTATCGGCGGATCAAACAAAGGCGAACTAATTAAGTTTGCAGTTCGTTTTGTTTTAATTTTGTTTAAAAAGATTCAGAGCGCAGGGGCCAGCGACTTGAAAAGGATATTAATTCAAGACATTGTTGTGTTTGACAGTGGTCATTTTTGAGTAACTGCCTTTGTTTGTCGTCGACTAAGGGTAACTCATTAGTGGCGTGTCGGGAAATAAATTTTAAAGGTTGTTAAATGTGGTTGCGGAATTCTTTTGGAGGCGCTTTTTTATTGGAGCAATGAGAGGCTATCGAACAAAGATGAGTGTTGAATTTCAGTTTAACCCAATTATAAGGCTTTGAAAGTTGATCTTGGTTTGGATTTTGACGAATGTTAAAGTAAACATTTTTGGTGGGTCAGAGAATTTATGTCTCAGAATACGGAAGAAGAAATCTTATTTTGTTATTTTAACGCTTTTCCGTCTATACAATTTGAAAACAATCTTGAACTTATAAAAACACGAAAAGTCAAACTAGTGAGCACTGAGATTTTCGGCATAAGACAATATCTAAGCTTATCACTAAGACCAGTGGCTAGTGTGTTGGACTATCGGAAAGTCTGATTTTTCTATTTTTTTTTAATATATTATATATTCTTAAGTCTGACAAACATCTAATAGTAGATATAACTTCTAATGAGAAGCATTTAAAATTTGCATTTAGATTAGGCATTCAATTTTAGGTTACTTCTTTTTGGAGGTTCTGGCTGCATTTATGGCTGCGGAATTTATGCTTATGAAAACGATATCTGAACGCGATATCACCATGTACATTGACAGTCAGGCCGCCCACAAGGCAGTGGAATCATGCGTCATTAGATCCGAGGTAGTTTGGAACTGTCGATCAATAATAAGGTAGAATGCGTGCAGAACCGCATAAAACTGTGTTGGGGCACTGCAACGTATGTAGGTGGTAATGAAGTAGAAGGTAGTAAAGAAAAGGGGGAGCGAATTAGAACCACAAAAAGTTGCCATAAAACCACCGCTCTGCATGGTGAACGGAAAGTTTTTAGAAAACGTCATCAGCACGACTGGTCAGAGATGGACTCATCTGGCCGGTCACAGGGTACCTTAAGCCCTATGGCCCAGATGGGATAAAAACAAATCTTAAGAGATTTTGAATCTAGACAGACCTCGAAATTGGACGATGATCGGAATCCTTTCCGGACACTGTCTCCTAGGGAAGCATGCCAGGTTACTCGGTAACTGACACTTGTAGATTTTGTGGCGAACAATGCGTAAGAGAGGTCATTTTGTGTGTGAATATGAGGGAATTGCTCGTTCAAGAGACAAACACCTGGGAAGTTACCTCTTTAGCAACATAGAAATAGCTTCTGTTGGCGAGGGCAAGCTGTTGAGTTTTAGCAGGGAAATAAATTGCTTCGGGATGTGGTGTTGGATTTTTGTCTTGGAGTTTGTTTCGTTTTCTTTGACGACCTCTTTGAAGTTGGTTCTCTTAGTGTTTTATGACAGCATAAAATTTACAATGTAAAGAGATTAATATTGATATTCACCTATAATCCTAGAAAAGATAAAAAAAACCTAAAACTTTTAAATCGCAGCTCATTTAAACTGTTCCAAACATACACTAGATTTGGCAACGTGATGCGCTATCATGCGACGTCTCCAATACTCTTCTTAAGCAGATAGCGCGCAGGGCAGGTGTCAACACCAAAGTCCTCATTCAGGAATTCGTCTAGCTTCTGGGATATGCGGGCGATATTAATATCACTGGATGCTCCCAACGTGACATGATATAGGCTTTTATGGCTAACAAGCTTGTTAAGAGGGCAAGACTAAATAATTAGTATAGAGATTCAGCGACAAATAATCCTAGAAAACCGCTGCTATTTCGGTTTGCGAATGGGTCCAAAACGAATGGGTTTATAATTCCTAGCAGGAAAGAACAAGAAGAAGAAGAAGAAGAAGAAGAAGAAGAAGAAGAAGAAGAAGAAGAAGAAGAAGAAGAAGAAGAAGGAGAAGAAGAAGAAGAAGAAGAAGAAGAAGAAGAAGAAGAAGAAGAAGAAGAAGAAGAAGAAGAAGAAGGAAGAAGAGTTAATATTGGGCTTTTTTAAACGATAAATCCTTCGACGGTTATTTAGTTCTGTGAACGAGGATAGCGAATCGATGTGAAGACCTGTATGGGTAGTTAGTGCCTAATATTTTCTCCTTTTTTCATTGAAAGCCTAAACTTTTCTTATTATTTCAATTCATTGATTGAATCTTGACTCCGAATCTTTTCCGGACACACTGTCTCCTAGGGAAGCATGCCAGGAGATTAGAGCTCTCGTTACTGACGCTTGTAGATTTTGTGCTTTGAAAAAAACCATAACAATATTAAATCGCAGCTCAATTGAACTGTTCCAAACATGCACTAGATTTGGCAACGTGATGCGCTATCATGCGACGTCTCCAATACTCTTCTTAAGCAGATAGCGCGCAGGGCAGGTGTCAACACCAAAGTCCTCATTCAGGAATTCGTCTAGCTTCTGGGATATGCGGGCGATATTAATATCACTGGATGCTCCCAACGTGACATGATATAGGCTTTTATGGCTAACAAGCTTGTTAAGAGGGCAAGACTAAATAATTAGTATAGAGATTCAGCGACAAATAATCCTAGAAAACCGCTGCTATTTCGGTTTGCGAATGGGTCCAAAACGAATGGGTTTATAATTCCTAGCAGGAAAGAACAAGAAGAAGAAGAAGAAGAAGAAGAAGAAGAAGAAGACCTGTATGGGTAGTTAGTGCCTAATATTTTCTCCTTTTTTCATTGAAAGCCTAAACTTTTCTTATTATTTCATAGCAGAGCTTAAAATACCTAGCTCAGATACATCGCAACTTAAAATTTGTTTGGCCTTCTTTTCGTTAAGAGCGCAAAATAAATTGCCGAACCAATAGGACTTTTGACCTACACTGAAAGAGAGGAACAAATTCTTTAAACGGTCAAAATTGCGGACGAGGTTGTTCTGTTCCAAATAACTGTTAACTATTATTCTATTTTCTGAACAAAATTTTAGATCATGTCGATCGAAAACTTGGCCAACTTTTAGTTAAGGTTAGGTGGCTGGCGATTCAGAGCAAGACATATTTCGCCACACATCGGAACTTATGATACTTTTGGGTTGAAGGATAGCCAATTTGGTGGCTCACTTTGACGTGGAAGTAGGGACTTGAAAAAGTAATGGTACCTACCAACATAGACAGAGATACTTTATCATACTTGAGTAGTTTCTTTGTCAATTATCTTAATCTGCCCATAGCCTCTTTGGTATATCAAAGATGATCAATGTCTTCCACTTGGTAATAGGTAATAGCCTTAATTCTTAGCTTGCGAAATGGTAGCTTCATCGACGGAACTTTGACGGAATTTGTCACTTTATCAGCTCGTTGACCGATGGGCGGAGAGTCTGGATCTGTGAACAAACTTTTAATATAATTTTCATTGGCCATGATTTCTAGGGCTTCCACTTTTAACACACTACAGTGATAAGGGAACCTGAGTGTCTTAGAAGGAAGACATGTGGTCAGAATCGACATTGTTTCCTACATAATATAGATAGTGAGAATACATGAGTAGGTATGCCTTGGAATCTATTTGTTTAGCTTAACCTTAGGTGGTTTTGGGAGGCAATTTCTGCATGTAGTGAGGGTAGCAGATTGTTAAACCCTTTGAAACTATTTTCCATTGCACTAGGTGCCCCTACATATTAGGTTAGATGGGAAGAAGGAAGGAAGAATAGTCTTCTCATTGCCACACTTAGGTCCATTGCGATAACCTTCAGTTTGGGATAAGCCGGTATTGTGGCCTTCTTTGTGAGTCCTTCCCTCTGCTCGTGGCTACTCACTCCTATCAAGCCATTCTTATTTCTGACAATTCCTCAATTCCGCAGCAAGACGAAACTTCCAAGTGTTCTGTTCCTCAAGTGACAGAGATAGTGAGGGGTATCCTCGTGGAGCTCCTCAGCACCGCAGCATCTACAAAGGTCGTCATGCTTGAGATTTGGTTGCATTGTGTAGTTTCTTGGGAAATTAGGACCAGTTGAAGCACCAACCGGTTGATCTTTCGTACTGTAAAATCTTTTTGGTTAGGTTATAGTTTCCGTGATACTTCATAGGTAGTTAAAGATTTCCATTTATTATTGGCTTAGATTTTGATCTTATATTCCAATCGTTCTCTGAGGTTACAGAGTGGCGGTTTGATCGACTGAAGTGTCATGATACATTTCGGATCCTTTCGCTGCTAGCTCATTGCCGGCCGGCTATGCTCCATGTGCTGTGAGCCAAGAGCCGAAAGGTTGGATTTGTCTACGAAAATGGTAATATCATTCCTTGGTATTGCCGACATTGATACGACATGGACCAGTGCTCCTATACATAGTTTGTCTATGTCATCCCGAACATTAATTTAACGGTCTTTATAGAAGTAAGCTCCACAAAATACTCAAAGCTTTGTTATAAGTGTACAACACCCTTCCCGTTCAACCTATCGTTTACTTGAATATTTAGATACCCATCTAAAGAGTAACTATACACAAATTAACCAAAACTAAATTTTAACACCTCAACCGCCCATAACTTGGCCCACTCATCATCCCAAAGGAGAACTCAATTAATTAAAAGAAAATCTATTGCTGCTCAAAAAAAAAACAAAAATCAAAAATAGACACAAATCGAAACCTGATTAAAAAATATAAGAAAAAAAACTGAGAAAGAATATAAAAAAGAAAAAAAATTATGGACACGGTATGACAACGCAAAAACAATTCACCCTTTATAACGATCTCAAAAGCGTGACTAAACGATCATCACACACAAAAGGCGAAACACAAATAGGGTATCTGAATCTGAAACAAGCGCGGCCGAACAGAGGCGCGCTTGACGGCCAGCAACGCGACGTTAAAATAAAATTAGGTTTATAATCTATTGGAGTTGAGAGACGGAGTTGGCCAAAGAAGAGCCCACAGCCGGGGGCGGATAACAGTTTGAACCAGTCGACCAGTCGGCCAGTAAACGAGATGCACATTAAAACAAAACTAAATCATGGATTAGGTCAGGGCTAAAGAGCGTCTTTATGTCTATGTGACTGAGCGCGCTTAAGTCGAGCGTTTTTTTTTTTTTTTTTTGTTTTTGACATATTTATGGCTTTTCGGGGTCTTGAGGTAGATCTGAGCAGTCGTCGGCACTTCAAGCTTCACCTGCAAGTGGTGGTGTTGTAGGAGGAGGTGCTGCTCTGTCGATGGCTTGTCTCGGCTGCATGGTTCATTTAACGTATATTGTTGTATGTGGAGCGGGTATTTGTGAGTGGTCCGCTTTGCTTACTGCGTTCGTCGTCGTCGTTGTCGTCGTTGTCGTCTGTAGGTCTGCGCGAGACTTCTCTTAAAGTGGATTTTTATTTATGCCCTCGAAATTCCACACACAGTGGGGAGGCGCGCAGTTGTTGTTGGTGGGAATTGTGTCCACAGTGATGATGGGTAGGTTTTTTCAGAAAAGGATTTTAAAGCAAACAGGGTTGGACGACATTTTTAGGGGGCAAACTACTGCCTTTTTCAGTGTTCAGTGTTTGTGAGGATGATTTTTACCAGTGTCTTCCTAAATGATTTTTACAACAACAAGTTCTGGCGATTGTCAACTCGCACAACAAAAGCAATTCAAAACAATGGTTCATTTGTCACTGAAGAGATAATAAAATTTTACTCACCCATTGTTCCAAGTAGAATAAGTCATTTTGGGAGGTCCTTTCTCTGCCCCGATACCACTAAAGGAACTTAAAGGTAATCCCTGATTAGTGGCATATTTGTTTGGCAAGACAACCAAATGAGACGGGAATTGCTCTATTTTCTGTTTCTGTGGCCATCTGGCCAAGAACGTGCAACTGTCATTGTTCTTCGAATTATGCAGCTCTGAGGAGTTATGGTGGTGGCAAATCTTATGCGACACAACAATTGGAGTGACCATGCGGTATATTGTTTCGTTTCCTTCTCAGTGTGAGACCTTAGTTCTATTTTTAAGGACAATCACAACAGAACTAGGCCCAGAGTTCTTGTGGCCTCATTGTTTGAATACGAATTTCACCTAATTGTATTTTACCAAAAAACAAAACAAAAAAGAGCTCGTCTCAAAGGCAATTTTCCACTTAATTTTGTCATTCAATTAAGGATACAGAGATCCTTTGGCAGTGTTAGACAAAAAAATGGGAAAGAGAAACTTATTCTAGCAAAACGGAACTCATCTGAATGGAAATAATTATATCTTTTGCGTGTCGATCGCGGAGGAGTATTTTTCGTTTTAATTAATAACAGCAAGGACTAAAGGTAATTGCGATATTTTTTTTTTTCCTTTTTCTTTTTCGAACTAAGTGTACCCGCGAATACCATACTAAAACGTTGTTTTCCACTTTGGCACTTAATAACTTTTTCCACCTGCTTTTCCGAATGAATGTTGTTGATTTGCGTGTTTTGAAATGCATTTTTTTTCTCCATATAAACCAAAGGAGAGCAGCAGAATCGGACACAAGTCATGTGGAAAAATTGTTTTCCACTCGAAAACGTTTCAGTGTTTCATTTGTGTTAAATGATTTTTCTCAGTCTTCTCTCAGTTTCTCGTTCTGGTGTAATATTGACGTTCGTTATGCTTGCTTCGATATGGAAGAGCTGGAGAGGCATGAGTGCTTGGAAAATGCTTGTTTTGAGGATATGTTTTAGCGGGTACTTAGCATCGGTTGATTTTCCTTGTGTTTCTTTTATGAATTTTCCACAAATTGAACTTTGAAGTGGAGAGAAATGTGAGTTCTTTCTGCAGAAAATGTGTTTGCAGAATTATTAGTTATTTTTGTTTTTTTTTTAACAGAAAGGGTAGTAGGTACCTTACATACCGACAAATCAGGACGGGATAAGTGATTTGAAGAGTTTTCCCTTGGGTATTGGTTCATGTTGATGGAATTAAAAGTCAGAAATTAATTAGTACGGGGCATCATCCCGAATGACAAGGTATGATGCGCTTTGTGGGTCTGGTATGGGGTTGATGTTTATACCAATCAATACCAATAACATTTTAGGAAACAGTAGGTAGCTGTTAAAATATTTGAAGATAATTTTTGCAATATCAACCAATCACAGTCTTCGGTCTCGGCCTTTTCAGTCGGCTTCTAAACACTAACTTGTATTTTTTTTTATCAATTTTTTTACTTTTTCATTACTTGGTGTTCATTCTAATCTCTCAATAGAAAAATAGGACAACAGGCTTCAGATTCACTTGAATTACGCAGTTCAATTTGACCATAAATCGATGTTTGATGTACTAAGAGCATGCGAAAGCGATAAGTCTATTGTCATCATAGTTGAGTAGCGTATTGACAAATTCGTGAATATTTATACAAAGTCTCTAAAGACTGCCTTCTCAGGTCACTTAGACCCTTGTTTTTCAACAGGGTGAAGCAAATTCAGTATAGTTAAGGAAAGCAAGGCATGCTGGTGAGTGATTAGCCCAGCACGTCAAACGTATATAGTTCTTATCGATGCCAAAATTGTAAAGAGGAAGCTGTAGTATGCTGCCCACGGAAAGACAGAAATGGAAAGGCAGGTGAAAAATGACACGTAGGAAAATTAAAAATTAAAATTCGATTGAAAATGTCCAAGGACTCGAGCCAATACCCATTAAGAAAGAAAAATACGGCGAGCTTACAATAAACAAGCCATAAAGATGAGAATGAGCTCTAGCTATTCCCAAACTAAATTGACACTAACCTAAACCAATTTAGCTTTACAGCAACTTGATTTCCACAAAGGGTTATGCAGAACGCCTTTAAGTCTTTGGACTCAACCTTCGCTGTCACTCTGACCGATGAAGTAGCGTGTAATATCTCCTCGACGTAGTCTCAAGTCATAACCACGTAATAATATAGAAGACCGTGTTAATCGGCCATACGTGTGCTTATATGCCTAGGGCAGAACATTCTGTAGTAGATGGGTATTTAAACCGCAAATATTCTATGGTGCACTGGCTGTACACTAGATTGTAAGACGCATCCTAACGAAAGGCGCGATTGTATGGTGGAAGGCCACGGAAAGGAAACACCTACCGTACCAAAGTCCAAAGGCCGACTTGCTTGGGTATAAGAGGGTCTTTAAGAACAACATCCACTGTAGCTTTGGAGGTACTGCTTAACCTCACGACATTGGATATATAATGCAGCATAAAGGGGGCAAAAACGGAGTGTGGGCTCTGGAACCAAAGACCATACGGACACGCCTCGGTCGAGTTCCAATTGTGCGCTTCAGTAGGCACAACAACTAGGAATTATCAATCCTGCCTTTAGTAGGAGATTCAATACCAGAACACCGGTAAAAAGCTAATGGGATGAGAAAAGAGGATGAAATCGACATCTACACTGACGGGTCCAAAATGGATGTCGGCACAAGCGCATGCATCTTCTCTGAACCCCTAGAATCAAGCAAATACTTTAGAACCAACGCCTATTGTAGCGTTCTTCAGGCGGTGATAGCTGCCATTTTCCACGCTTCCTCAGAACTGGAAAAGCACTGCTCTGCGAACAGGACCATCACCATCTACTCTTTGACAGTCAAGCGGCCATAAAGGCCATGCAGTTGGATGTGGTTAAGTCAAGGGCTGTGAATCAATGCAGGAAGCCGTTAGATGAGATATCATCTAACAGCACAGTAACTGATGCTGGGTGCCAAGGCACACTATTATTCTGCGAAACGAGGAGCGGACAAGCTTCCAAGCTGGAGATTTGAGATAAACGAATGCCCGGCATTAAATAGCTTGAGGATCCTCGGCAGATACTTCTAAGACGAGGTCGAGGATGTTAGCAAAGTCGAGCTAAAAGATTTTTGTACAAATCCGGATGATTCTAAGAGAGCCTCCAACAGCGGTTTTCGTTTGGGTGTTTTCAGGTGTTTTTCCTGGGCTTAGTGAGCCATGACTACCGTAATAAGGGCTTCCAACAACATACCATAACCACATACGTCTAAACATAGAGAAAAGACTGTTTACTGTGGGCATTCAGCCATGTCGGGTCATGGTTAACGCTGGCATAAGATAGGAAATCAGAAATTAACATTCACACGCTTCGAAGGTGGAAACTATGTGGTCAAATAGTTAACTAACTGCGTCATTTCTATGAAGATGTGGCCTACATACAACAAATGCAAAACACAGAATCACTCAAATCAATCAAAGCACTGGCCTGCTGCATAGCTTAGCATTCCCCTTGACACTGCCATCGCTGTGGCGACATTGTGGAAAAGGAGGCTGTGTTCCATCTACTATGTGGCTACTTGGCTTTAGCTAAAACTAGACAGCGCATACTAGGTAAACCATTCTTTGACGATCTCTCTTAGATCTAAGGCATCGATCTCTGAAGCTTCATTGTTTTCCTCAATACCACAGGGTTGTTTTGAGCTTTACTCAATCTTCTCTTCTCTCTCCCTCCCCCCTCCCTCTCATCCCTACTTTTTTAAAGAAAAAAACACAGAAAATTCAAATTTAATGGAGAATGTTTATTATCATTTGAAAGAACATTCTTTGGCATTTATTTTTTGAAGATTATGTCTATCAAATGTTGGCCGTTGCTACGTCGCAGATGGTCCATCCGTTGAGTCCAATTTTCGATCACTCGTTCGAGCATTTCGACTGGTAACTGGCGAATGACACGCGTGATGTTTTCCTCCAAGGCCTGAATCGAAGCGGGTTTGTCGGCATAAGCTTTTGACTTTACATATCCCCACAGGAAAAAGTGTGTGTGTGATATCACACGATCTTGGTGGCCAATCGACCGGCCCAAAACGTGAAATTATGTGCTCACCGAAATGTTCTCTCAACAAGTCCATTGATTGATGCGATGTGTGGGAAGTGGCGCCGTCTTGCTGAAACCAAATGTCGCCGAGATCACGAGCTTCAATTTCAGGCATCAAATAGTTGGTTATCATGGCACGATAACGGTCGCCATTGACGGTTACGTTCGCATTGGCATAATTTTTAAAGAAATATGGACCGATGATTCCACCGGCCCACAAACCACACCAAACCGTTGTTTTTTCTGGATGAAGTGGCAGTTCTTCAATCTGTGCCTGGTTGCTCTTCGTCCCAAATGCGGCAATTTTGTTTGTTTACATACCCATTGAGCCAAAAATGGGCCTCATCGCTAAACAAAATTTGCCTCGAAAACGTCGGATCTTCTTGGAACTTTTCAAGAGCCCATAAAGCGAAGCGATGTCGCTTGGGAAGGTCGAGCGGCTTCAGTTGTTGCACAAGCTGTATTTTGTACGCTTTCAATTTAAGATCTTGACGTAAAATGCGCCAAGTCGTTCCATACGTCAGTCCGAGTTGCTGCGAACGGCGCCGAATCGACTCTCTACGGTCTTCGTGTACACTCTCAGCTACGGCCGCTATATTTTCTTCACAGCGTGCTGGACGTGGTCTATTCGGTCGAATATTATCCAATAATGAATGCTGGGTCTCAAAATGGGTGATGGTGTTGCGAATAGTACGCTCAGTACGCCGATTATGTTGACCATAAGTTCAGCGAAGTGCACGAAACACATTCCTCACAGAACGTGAATTTTCATAATAAAGTTGAACAATTTGTAAACGTTGTTCACGCGTAAGTCTTTCCATTATGAAATGCCAAACAATACTAAACAAAAATAACATGACAGCATGACACGACTCACACGTGATCTGTCAAAAAAGGCTATTGAAAAAAGTATCTCTACTTGGATCACCCGTTAGAAACAGCAGCTTTTGGTCGCCCTCAGCTCTACGAACGGGACGTCTAGTGAAGCTTTTTTTTGCTATGTTTGCGCTAACAAATAAAACCTAATTGCTAATTCATGCCAAAAGTGTAAGAAAGCATATCTATGTACATTTTGTTTTACAAAAAAAAAACACAAAAGATGACATACTTTCAAGGACTAAAAACTAACCACATTCACGACAAACAATGACAGATACAATTTCCACAAAAAAAAAAAAACAATATACTTATCTGCAGCTCAGCTAGCATCACCAGATGGACAATATAATATATTTCATGCAAATCCTTTCTCATGTAGACAGCAAATTTCGTCCAAACAATTGTCAAATAATGACAATAAATGAATATTATAATAGTCCTTTATCTATAAATTGCTGTAAAATGACAAATTCGAATGCCACAAAAGAGGACACAACTGTAAACATAAAAAGGAGTGAGCCTGTCCCTATTGTTGTGCGTTAAGTACATTTCAAGACATTGTAACAACACACACAACCTTTTTCGTAAACAGAGGGTTTTCCCCAACACGCACAGGATATCATCATATCTATCCACCATATGGTATGTATTAATTTTTATCCTCAAAGAAGAAGGTCAACTCGCAATCACCAGACAGTGTGTCGCCCCGAAAAGATATAACATGTAAGTCCTTTCTTCATTGTTTTTGCATATCTTTTTGGACTAACACCACACTTACCTTTGGGGAATTCCGGAATCACGCCGCATATCCTTTGAGTTTCTATTGCTTTGTTTTTTGTTTGCAAGCATGATTCCTTGGAATAGTAATTAGCATTAGAGTGTATTATCCTTCTTAAGAGATTGCTGTTTATTGTTTTATTATAATTACGATGTTTGACAACGGAACACGTTCAATCCTCCAATAAAGAAGTAACAAAAGCCAATATCCTTTCGCGTGGGACATATTGACAGATGCAGCAGCTCTACACTAGAGACAAAGGTAAAAGGATCAAATACTAGTGGCATTCCGATGAAATTTCACACCCTGCCCGATCGTATTTCAAAATGTTCACTTCCGCGCTCCTGCGAGGGAATTTAATCTGAACTGAACATTTTTAAAATTTTCATTTCACTTTTTCTGGATTAAAATATGTAGACACGCATTTTCCGCTAAATATAGTCCTTCCTTCATGGCTGAAACATAAAGCGAAGAGGAAAACATCATCTAATGCCGCACACACACTCAGTCCCTCTTCAAAACGAAGTATGATAAATGGTGAATTTATTTGCAACAAACAAACAATAAAATCGAATTAAGGATACAAATATCCTTTGGCGTTGTTTTTACCTCGTCGCTTGCTTTTGATTGCTATGAATTTAGGTATGCGAGGGCAATCTGTGTGTGCATGCGTATGAATAGATGGATGGATGAAAGTCGAACAAATCCTCACAGTGCTTGAGTGGCATAGTTATGTAAGCACTTTTGCGGATCACCGTGAAGAGATAGATATCCTCATGCGAGGGGATGGATGCTGGTTGGCCGTTTGATTGTGATGAGATACGAGGTAAACAGATAAGATCCCCTTCGGTTGGTTTCTGATTATTTTAAAATTCATGACACAGATTAGCGTTTTACGGTCGTTTGCATTTGTGTAACTGCAATTGTTGCAGATTGTTTGTGGAATTTCTTTTGTGCGTGCATTGGGCCGAGTCGAGGGTCGTCGATTGTGTGATTGTGAGGGTCCTTTGTCGAACGTATTGTTCGAGTCGTCGAGTGATAGATTAAATATTCACGCATTATTCTGATGAAGAATATCGGCGCGGAATAGGTACAATGTGTTTGTAGACAATGGAACCATGGCTGGTCTTTGTGATTGAAAATAGATCCAGGTTAATGGGTGACTTATGGTGGCAAAAACGGGTACCGTACCAGCTTGAGTAAAATTTCGACTTTGGGGCTAACTCAATGCAACAATATTGAATGAAGTCCGGCAGTGCGTTTCAATACAGTGATTTCGCAATATCAACCAAAAATGATTGTAGCAAAATTGTTGTAAGTTCTCGAACAATTTGACTCGTGACAATATCATTCACGCAGGCAGTTATGCCTAAAGTTATGTTAAAGGCTCCTTCTATTTTGAAGAGGGCTTCTAAAATTAACTCTCTAAGATGATGGCCTTTCTCAGTGCTCCCCGATCACAATTTTTACAGACCTATACCTTTAAAATAGGAATGTTTTTCTTTACGTAGCTTATCAATCCGGCAGAGCGTCCTGAAGTTCATATCTAGAAGTTTTTCAAAGTTTTCATAGGAGAAATGAAGATTGAAGGTAGTCTTACAAATATGAGTATATATTGCCATGTGCCATAAAAAAGACCTCTCTCCAAGGCATTGGACTGATCCCTAATCGAACGTTGTGTCTATATTCTGCAGCAATAAAGACGCAATGGCATCTTATGCTCATCACCTCATTCGGCTTTTCATCAACTCTCTGCCCTTCCTATCAAGATTTTATTTGTGACTGCCTTAAACAGGTTCCTTATATTTCACTAAACGTTAGACTACGACCGAGTTTAAATGAGATTCCTAAGAAGGCAATGCCGCCTACAGGACAACACGTCTAGAAACGGACTTGGGCTAATCGATTTCAATGCAAGACACGGTTTCCTTACCTCAATATTCCTAAGCAAATATGTCGGTCCTGATGACATCAAAGCGTCAACCAAATTGATCATGGCAACATAGATTAGGACTACCACCTAGTTGAAACCAATGTTTGCCTGCCATATCAGACGCAACAAGAACTGTCAAATATTGCAACAATCCATCAGAACCTAATCCTCTCGAGAGAAATTCCATGCCGCCAGCATTAAGTACTGAAGACTAGTTGCATACATAGATGCCTAGAAGCCATCAAAATTTTCGCAAATTCTGTACTTGGTTTCACCCGATCACCACCACGTGGCTTAGTTTGATGAAGAGTGCCGAAAAGCCTATAAAGCTGCTCGTGAGCTCTACGAGCAAAAGAGGAGAGACGACAATCGGCTTCCCCGGAGAAAAAGAAAGTTAAGAGGACCGCTTGGTTGAGCATATAGAGAGAGTCCCTAAAAATGATTTTTGGAAATTTTAACAAAAGGTTAAAGACTGTAGACTAGTAAATGTTGAAGACGACACAAATTTTAGAGTGAATCATTAAACATTCTCAAGGAAAGCCATAAATTCTCACCACCCTACCACAATTAAGTGGTGATAGCAATATATCAACTGAACAAGGCTGCTGTGCCGCAAAATTTTCTAAGGTAGCAGCAAATGAGTTGGTAGCGAGCATTCACCAGATTCGATCGAATGAACATGTGAACACCTAACCGAAACCCTTCATATCAAAAAATAATTGTGCAGAACTCACAAGCCAACCTACCCACTACGATCAGTCATAGTCGTGCATGCAATGACTTGAAGATAGAAGGGGACTTTGTATATTCCGATACTACAGAAATCAAACGTAGAGGAAGATCCTCTCTTTTACAACTAAATAGCATCTATATAAGACTCTGATAATCTTAGTCCTGCTCATGCGTCTGAAGCATGAATTCGTTCTAAAGCGGATGAAGATATACTTAATCGTTACGAGAGAAAAATCTCTTCGTAAGATACTTGCTACTGCTTTGCGTTGACGAGTTCTGGAGGAAATGATTCAACGACAAACTCAATAAGCTGTACAGCGATATCAAGCTGATTAAAAAAACCGAGCACTTGGGATTTGAGATGGCTGGAACGTGTAGAGCAAACTGACGGCAGCACTCCAGTTCGCAGAATTTCTGACTCTGAACGAACTTGAAGTGTGCCGCTGAAGGCAGTAAGGCAAACACCTGGCTAAGTGTTTGATTAATTAATTGGAGATACGTAATAGTTGAGACCCATGTCCACGCCAGACTGTAGTAGCGTCGGCTAAGTAAGTATTTAACAAGGCCACTTTATTCACTGCTGCTATAAAATCACTTTACTGTATATTTACCTTAAGATAGAGAAACATTTGCTCAGCGTCTATAGGAATACTTTTAATAGTACGCGTAACTGTGTCCCAAGAAATGCAAATCATAACAAAGAAAATTACATCCAAATCCGTTCGTGGCTTAATCATCTCGAGATTCGCAATTCCTTTCAGAACTTTCGGACTTTTCATAACATTTTTTCAATTACCTAGACTCCACGGTCCAAAAATGAATAAAGCTTACTTACTGCTGGGACTAAATTGAAGTGTCTTAGTTGGTATCGTCCCCTGTTGGCATTCTCGTCTCAATGAGTATATCAAGCTTGAAAGTAGCTTTCATTTCCTTCTTACTATAGTCAAAAGCAATAGCTAATTTTTGTTTGGATGCCGAATTGTTTGTGATCAACTTCCATGCTTTCCTAATTCCGAGAACATCTGCCTGAGAGACGCATTGAAAGGCTGAATTGGAAAGGAAACGCTTAGGCAACGCAGTGAGTGACAATAGGCAGAGCGGCAAAAAAATGTAAAACAGAAATCAGTAGCGACGTTTCTTAGCGCCATCGCTCAGCTTTCAATTCTGTTCTATTTATTTTGTTGGCAAGAAATAATAGATGGAAATGGAAATATTAATTTGGATTATGGTAGTATAGATTCAAAGATTTCAAAAATAAAAAACGTAACCGACAACCCTTGAAAAAAGTATAATTGTTCAGGTAATTTTTATTTCATTTATTTTAACACCAAATCTTATTTTATTTAAACTTAAGCTAGTTTTGAAAATGTTAAAACTACTTTTTTGTAAAACACTGCAGCGATCAGGACTTGACCACTCGAAATTTTCCGCTCAATAAATAGCAACTTGCAGTTCAGTGCGTGGCCTCAGCCAAAGATATCTTTCGTTTTCCTGCAAAATAACACCTGCAGCAAGATAGATACCTCAGGCCTCTGACTCTCATTCTGAACGGGACGACAACCAACAAATTTTATCCAAAGTTCTGTTCGAGCTTTACTTAACCGGTGTGAATAGTAACTGTATTACTGAGCGGTGAATATAAATGGCCTTACGATTTGCTGACAAATCAATCCTCTTGCTACACTCGATAGAATAGATTTGATAAGGACAGAACAAAGGGTAGAAGGTTAAGAATTTTTTCAGTACTTCGGTCAGGAACAATCTGTCATAAGTTCTAGTGTAAAAGCTTTTCTCTGAGCTCTAGTATTGTTTTGTATTGTTTGCCAGTCAACGTTGGTTGAAGATCACACATCTGGATGAGTTTTTCTGTAGGCGTAGCAAGCTGCGCTTGATTAGAAAAAACGTTTGCTGATTTTCTTGTCAGCGTCTTCAACTGCTCTTAGGATAAAATGTTTTCAATCTGAACTAAGCTTATATATAGACAAACAAGCCTAACCCTTAAAGGAGCTGACATTTCACTCCATTTGCAACACAAGCCTAATTAAATTCCTCAACAAAAAATTACCTTCAACAAAAATTAAAATTATGTAAAAAAAAAAAAACACAAAAAAACTTGACATTTAAACACACTACCGACATGCTACATACTACATTCCTTCAACCATAGTAATGAAGTACCTCATCTGAAGAAAGAAAACAAAAAACAAATATTTACTCGCTAAATCCTTAGAACACTAAACTGATATATACAAATTGTTAAATAAACCAAAAAAAAAAAACACATCTCTTCTTTCTCGGTTAATGGTAGAACAAAGCATTGAAATATTTCACATGTCCACCTGGATGGACAGCGGCGAGGAGATTCCTCTTGGCGGGATACTAATAATCTTCATTTCGATACCTGTTCTAAAAGGATCTTCTATTGACCTACGGACAATAGATAACAATGCGATATCAAAAAAGAGAAAAAAAGTGAAAAGTCAGTATTTTTGGTATATAAAGCGAACAACAGCAACATCCTACGCACTCGTAAAGAATTCTAATACAAAGCCAGCCTAGACAATAGAATTAGGTAAACAATGTTATGTACTCAGTTTTTCACATGCCCACAGTGCGATCTAGCTACGCTCGGCGACAGACTGTCTGCGGATCTTAGATACAAAATTTCTAAGTGGGTTTTTCCGACTAGAAATTATAGGAGACAGGTGCTATGTTAAGCAAATGGGATGAGTTTAATGTTGTGAAGGAATTTAAGGTCTTGATAGATTTAGTTCGACGACAACCTGATGATAAATTGGGATAGTGTAGTTTCTTAACGGTGATCAGGACTTTTGAGAGATTAGAACAATTTTGACGAAAATAATTTTTTTCTTTTATCAGATATTAATTGCGACAGACAGGTATGTACCTCGACCAGGACGAAAATCGGGGTTTTTCCAAAAGATTACTAGTTCGGTGGTATAAGTGCATAGGTGCACTATGGTAATGGCGGCGGTAACCTGGTTAATTTTATAATAAAAATTGAATTCTTCTCGAGCGCTCTAGAAATAGCTTGGCACGATTTACACCGAAGGAAAAACGATAAGCCGTTTTTTTGTTGATAATATTTATGAATATTTTTTACTTACATATATAAATGAGTAAGTACATGATTTTTGCGACCTATAGTTTCAAAGCTTTCCTATTTTTCCAAATTTTGGGAAAACAAATGTGAGGTTTAAATAAGATTTCGGCTTACTGCTACTCTTTTTTTTTCTTAATAAAAAAATGGTATTGTTAGCACCCTTATAATGTTGATAGTAACACGGCTCGGGCATTAAGGAAATTAGGAATAAGACGAAATGTGAAACAGTTGCACATTGATTTTAATTGTCTGCAAATTGTAGTGGTAAGGAAAAACAGAGTGACTGATGAGCATTCCTGCCATGGCGGGTATTACGGTATGAAATGAATGCCACTGGCCAACTGTGTATTCTAGCACTTACGATGGAAGTATCCATAGAACAATGATAGGCAGGGGACATTACGACGATCACTGAGAAGTACAAGCGGTTTCGCAAAATTTCGATCGCCAGTAAGTTTTACCGCACGTTTTTGAATCTAGTGAATTAGCTCCAAATACGTCATTGCATGCACCAAACTTTGTAATCAAGTTTAGGGCGGATAAACGAATTGTAAATTCTAGCCAGCTCAGAAGGAACAAAATATATCTTGCATCCCTTGAAGAAGCGTAAACATTTCGCAGCGTTCTTGGCGACGTCGAATATGTTGTCACTCTAACAAAGGTTTTTATTACTGAGGATAAAAAGCCTTTCGGTTTCAACGATGCAAGTGGCATTCATGGATAATGGCAGAGTATTGGGGTTTCGCTTTAATGACAGAAGACAGCATTGTGTTTTGGAAGCATCAAATTATATTCCATTGGTTTTACCCCACTTAAGAATGCTGCCAAGTTAGAATTTAATGAGCTTTAAATATGTTGTCGTTCCAGCTCCACACGATGAGAGGCGTAAACCAGGAAAACAATATGTGAAGCTGAGGGTACTCTCATCAGCAAAGAAATGGATTGGATTAGAAGTAAAAGAGATGACATATAGAAAGGCTGCAGTCCGTTTGGGGCGAACGGTATGATGCCCTATCCATATTCCTCCCGATGAAAAAATCATGGAAAACAAGTTGGATGACATTTTATTTTGTGTTTTATAATAAAATCATATAAACAGGTTTTTTTGAAATAATGCCCTCAAAAAATGGGCATGGCCAAAAACGTTATATTGGTAGAATGTTACAAATTGTTTTGTCTAAATATTTTTGTTTTCTAAGGATTTTTTCGAAGAAAATAATATTTTGTTAAAAAACGCCCCATTAATATACCCTTAGGAAAGGGTATAAAATGCATAAAATGCCCTTTTTTTCACAAAAAACAATGGGAAAAATTTGGGGCTTAAAACCTGCTATTGTGGGGCCCATAGGCCCATACTTACATATGGCGCGCATTAGGTATGGTGGAAATCAACAAAAAAAAAAAAAAAAGGGCTATCGAAAATGAGCTGCTACGGGTGCGTTCCGAGCCCACCCAACGGTAGCTCTGGATACCCTTCTGCGACTATCACCGCTTGATTTACAGATCAAACAACTTGTTGGCAACATCGCGATACAGCTCACTAATTTAGGTCCCTTCAAGAGTAATAGTTTCGGACATGGTACGGTCCCAGCCAATCCAATTACAGCGGATGAAATCTCTTTTTCTGTTGACTTTGACATACGGCATGATATAACATATCGGAAGAGAATTATTGGCAAAGAAGTGCAATAATCACATTGACCGATTTTCACAGCTGGTTAGAAAACATCGGAAGGAACGGGTTCTGGTATCTTCTTCCAAATGCAAGCAGTGTCTTCCAATAAGAGGTTACGGCTGTCTTCAAGGTGGCTGAGCTAATACAGATGAAATCGTTATTCTGAAAGAATATCGCCATCTACATCGATAGCTAGACCGCCCTTAAGGCAATGGAATCAACTAACATCAATTATGATACAGTAAGGAGTGGTCGCACTATGCAGTCCAAACCGATTGAGGCTCTGCTTTGTGCCAAGACACTGCTGTATTTAGGGAAATGAGCAGGCGCATAAGCTTGCAAGAATATGAGGGCTATTCGTTAATATAGTGAGGTTGCAGCCATCAAAACCCTCCACTTCATAACTATTGAGATAAAAAAAACAAGTTCTGTCAATCTAAGGTGGTAATGTCTTGAGGGACAAGGCTCTATGGCCACTTTTCGATAGTAAAAGATCTATGGAGTTAATAAAATTGAACAAAGTTAAGCTTAGAACAATAATAGAAATTCTGACAGGGCACTACTACTTCGGAAACACGCACGGATTATCGGATACAGTGGGGATCTGCAAGCTGCTGAGGACATAACACATATATTGTGCGAATGCGAGGCAATATGGCGTAGTCGAAGAACATCCTTTTTTTGGAAACTTAGAGGCAAAGGGCGTTCTACGTTTTGCATGGAAATTGGTTGCCTTACCAGGGAATTGTTTTCCTTCCTTTTGAATGTGAATTTAGCTGGTTCTTTAGGGGTCACAATTGGGCATGTTTTGGCAGCTAGTATTGTGTGATGATTTCGTTTTCACCACATCCCAGTTTAACCTAACCTAACCGAGTCAAATATTCTGCATAGAAAGAGGGAATCATACACAGTCTTCAAGCTCAAGATTAAAGGTTTGATAAAAAATTTATTCAACTGTTTGCTGCTTTTGAACTCCAATACACACCTCTTGAAATAGCAAAGGAAATCTAGTCACAGAAGCAAGAGCTGAAGAAGCTACTCATAAATAGAGCTTGATAGGGCAAGAGAAGAACCAGCTTCGTCCAGTCTCGTCCAGTCTCGTCCAATAGCATAGATGAGGTTGGCTTAGCCAAAAACAATCAAATGGGTTTCCAATTAGAACTGGAAAACTCTGAACATCCACTATGAACGCATCCTTTCACGTATGATGAAACTGTCGACGTCAAAATATGGATTAAGAACAACATTTTCATAATACTGAAGTTCTCGAACGAATAACGTAAGATGGGTTAACGACAATTTTCTCATACTTAATAGTGCAGACCAAGCCCTTACAATGGGCCAAATCATGGAAAAGGCTTATTTTAAGTCGGGACTTACCATTTTGTCAGAAGCTCTTTATGGCGATGGCCAAATTCGAAATCCCGGCAAATCTTTTTATAAGTCTGACATTGAAGATTTGCTGCAACTCTGAGTCATCTCCTAGTGTTCAATTAAAATGGCATCCATGTTTTTGGTGGAAAATTAGAAAATGGTTGCGGTACTCTGCAGGCTTAAAAATACCTTCGAGCAATGGGAATGGATCAGGATAATATCTCCCGTATGTACAACGAAGATGTAGAAACAGCACTACTTTACTTAGGGAAACCTTACATTGAAGCTGTTAACAAAGATTTAGCAGAACTTATTTAACAATCGGGACCATCTCTAATATGAGGGCATCGCAATAGGCTCAAAGCGATCGTACGTAGTGATAAGGGTACAAGGTCCCACCTCCGTATGCAATCAAATCTAATTTAGTAAAGTCTTTTTGGGTAGTCCTTCAAATTTCATGGTATCAATGTCTTAAGTCGAACCACAAATAGAATACCATCGAGCTCTATCAACAATACAACAACACAACACAACACCATTTCCAAACAATAAATAACAACTAATATGAAAACACCGCCATCAATAAATGTCTTTTGCGCACTGAAAACACGGCCTAATGGTGATCGATCCTTCCTTTAACTAAATAAATGTCACAAATAATAAAACGAAAGAAGTAAATACCCCGCATTGTAGCTTCTTCTTAAATAAGGACGTATTCTTTTCGTATAATTTTGAACCGATTGCCAATGAATGACCAAATCCACCTATGTATAGATTTTCAATAGAAAATATTATTACAAAACCATTTTCGAGTGGAACTGTACTGTGTATATAGGAGATTTTCTTTCATACAGCCCATTGTCCCCGCGGATACATTCTTGTACAAACGATCTGAAAGACAAATACGGGTGCTAAGAACAGGCTGACTTTCTAGACAGTATGTCGCCACACACTCCCGCATTTGAGTCCGTTTCGGCCAGACAGTCGGGCGACAGAAATCCCTTTGCTTCAGGTAGACAGGACGACGACGCCTTAAAATGCTATACGAGAATGAAATACAGATCCACATACACAATGGCCGCTTGTCTGCATTTGATCCCACACCACTTCATCCGAGATCATGACAATGACAATGAAATCAAAAAAATATTGAATTTTCTGTCAAAAATAAATAATTCACGCGTATTTTTTGGGAATACAATTGGGTCTTGGGTAGGGAACTAATCCTGTTGGATGACACAATGGATCCTATAGATCGAAGTCATATAGATGAATGAATTTTTTTTTTTTTGTTCTTTCATCCTCAAGGGGTGGGCAACTATTGACAGGCTTTTTTCATTCAGAAAAATCAAAAAAATTAAATAAATTGACAATAATTTACTTTCAATTTGATGGGAAGGATTTCTTCCTTATTATTTTTTTTTTTTGTGTCTGTGTAATGAAATGATTGGACAAAAATTGGACTTCCATTTTGAGTGATCTTTTTCGAATTGTTGGGCAAGAATAAAAACACAAACATACCGAATGTGGAATTGAATTTGAATTAGTCATGGTTGGATGTGAGGATGCGAGGGAATTGGATGAGTCAGCGTGTTTAGACGCGTTCATTAGCGAGATCATTAGGATAGGGATTCATGCACGAATAATTTTACATCATGCGCAAACGTTTTGGAGGTACATAATGGCGGATGGGAATGTTGTTTGGTGTCTCCTTGGACTTGTATTTTGAATTCAGTGGTAATCTATTAAGTCCTTAGTCGCTGTCATCGACACCATATTAGAGAGGTTAGAAGGACTTTTCCAAAAGCTGACAAGAAGTAAAACATGGTATAGTGTGATGGGAAAGACTTTGATTTCGAGCAGAGTCTTGGACAAGTGGTGATTATACAGTACTTGTTCAATATTAGGCGTAACGGCTCAGATAGGATATACTATGGACGGTGGATAGCTGAGCTACTGCCAAACTGCACTATGCACTGTGTGTTCTTAGCGTCACGCGACACAGTTGGATCAACTTTAGAATTCTGCCATCGCTATGTAATGTGCCTTTGAAGTTGTATAAGATTGGTGTGTCTCGACTTGGTTGGCTTCATGTGAAAATTTAGTCATCCTACCGAAACATCACCACCATGTAAAGGGTGATTTCTAATGGATGTAAGCATGCGTTAATATTAAATCAAACACATAAATTTGACTACTTACTTACTTACTTAACGGGCTCCCGACCCGTGAAGGGTGCCTGCCTGAGATACGGCAGCCTTCCACCCTCTGCGATTCCGAGCACGCTGCTTCCAGTTGTCCAGACCAAGCGCTCTGGCATCCGCGATGGCTTGGTCTTTAAAACGGAGGTTCGGTTTTCCTTGTCGTTGTTGTACAACCACATCTTGGTACAGCTCATAGAGTTCGCGGTTGTATCTTCTTCTCCATTCGCCCTCCTCGCACACAGGACCAAATATCCGTTGAAGGATTTTCCTTTCAAAGGATCCCAGTATTAACCCTCATTTCCTGCTTATGGTCTAGCACTCGGCGCTTTATAGCAGAACTGTGCAGTATATGGGTTCTGTAGAGCATGCACTTTGTCCTTCGACGGATCTCCACTAAGTTGTCATTTGTGGAGTTGATGTTTACCCCGAGGTAGATGAACTCCTTAACTACCTCGAAGTTGCTGCTATCAACAGTGGCATTTTGTCCTAGTCGGTGGACAGATGATTGTTTGTTTGTTGATAGCACATATTTAGTCTTGTCCTCATTTGTCGTTCTTTAATAGCCGTGAAAGCCTCTATCACGGCACGCTGGGATCGTCCGCATACCCCAGCAGTTGGACTGATCTGTTGAAGATAGTGCCTTCCGTGTTGACACCTGCCCTGCGCACTATCTGCTCAAGAACAAGATTGAAGAAATCACACGACAGCGCATCTCCTTGCCGGAATCCGGTGCATGTTTGAAAGAGTTCAGATGAGCTGCGGCCAAACTGCACATTGCATCGCGTGTTATCTAGTGTCATGCGACATATCTGGATCAGTTTTGACGGGATCCCGAATTCGGCCATCGCCACAAAAAGCTCCTGACGATGAATGCTGTCATATGCGGCTTTAACACAGATGAAGAGATGGTGTGTCTCGACTTGAAACTCGTTGGTCTTCCCAGGATTTGCCTTAGTGTTAAGATTTGGTCTACAGTTGATCTGCCGGCCGAAAGCCACACTGGTAAGTGCCGATTAGTGTGTTACAGAAAGGTTTGAGACGTTCACACAGGACGTTGGATAGGATCTTATATGCGACCACATAAATTTGACAGTGAACTTAAAATTGCTATTATAGCTTAAAAGATGGCATTTACTTTTTGAAAATGATATCGTGGCCAGCATGACTAAGTCTGAGGTGGTCCATTCGGAAGGTCAAATTTTGGGCTAATCGTTCCAACAAAGCGACTGGTATCTCGCGAATAACTCGGGTAATGTTGGCTTCCAAAGTGCCAATCTTCCAAGAGCCTTCTGAAGACTTGAGACCTTATATATCCCCAAAGAAGGTGTGATATCGGTGTGAAACCAGAGCTCACCGAGACAATGGGCTTGAATTTCAGGAAGCACATAGTCCGCTAACATGGCGCGATAACGGTTACCATTGACGGTAACATTATAATTTCTGCCCTTTTCAATCGCCTAGACATCAGAGACCTCACTCTAATGGCTCGATAATTTAATCTAGGTGCTCTAGTTTCCCGCTGCAGCACTTGTAAATGTGCACGTTCTGTCACCATTTTTCGGTCGACGCTCATACCACAGACTCTTAAGTGGTTTATAAAATACGGCTGCCTTGATTGTAGACATTAGCTACTTTGTTAAACAGTCGAACTCTTAATTTAGCTGATACAAGAAAGTGGCTAGAGTCAGCGACTGACCTTCGAAATGTGTGCTTATTAAAGATATTCAATGCGTGCCGTCCACTGATTCATGAGTTACTGAGGGCGCACACGAAATGAAACGACAATTACCTATTAAGAGGATGTGCATACCCTGAACTTACGTGCGGTGTTTACCACTGCTGCATCAGGGATTATATTTGCAGGAATGCTATATCCACAAACCGCAGTAAGACTGTCCTATTTCCTTTTACTAAAAGAGGAATCTGGATCCCCATACTAAAATTCAAAACCGGTTCAGCATCTTACATGCCCCACAGCTTCTGAAGAAGCAATAACAGGATTACCATTCTTCTGCTCTAAAATATATAAGAAAAAGATAAAACTGATTTTATGAGAATGTCCAGCTAGACGGAAGGTAGTCTTCAGGGAAGAATTGGGGACCGATGAGTATGAGCTCTGCTTAGTGTTTCCCAAATTTAATTGCAATTAATAATTAACATTTAGTTGCATTCGGTTTTCTCAAAAACAATGATTTTGGCCTGTTTTTGTATTTTAGAATCTTAGGCCGAAAGTATCCAAAATCGTTTCAGCCATTTTTGCGAAAATCAATTGCAACTAAATGCTAGATATTAACTGTAATTGAATTTAAGGCAACACTGGCTCTACTGGTAGCCATAGCTTCTTAAGTAAATTGCAGCTTTACTGAATTTCTGGCAAAACGGCACAAAATATCTCTTAGGTCGACATGCCGACAAGAAAATATGTTTGTTGTGTCTCAGTTTCCTGCAGACGAAACATATAAAACCATGTTTTGGTCTGAATTCAAAAAATTCTATAGTCTGGAGTTACCGCATACAACGATCATCGAACTTACTGAGTTGTAGGGGTTGAATAAGTTTAATATTCTTGAGAAGCTGGCTCTAGATGAAGTCCTGAAGCAAAATGTCATTCTTTTCTCCCGCGCATTTATCATCGTATCCCGCTACTCATTGGACCCAAAAATGCCTTAACAAAAACAAGCTAAACAAAATAGAGGAACCGGTACCTCTTAATCAAAACGGACGGTAGCACGGCAACAATGCTGTGTGTGAAGCTGCTACTATGCCGTACAGTGGTGAGACTTGTGGCTAATCAGGCTACTCTATCCATAATGAAACTGTCAGTTTTCCAAGTAGTGGCGCAGCATGGTCCCATGTACGAACAACCCCTTCGAAAGCCTCTTGTAGTGGAAGTTTGCGACAACGCACTATCTCAAGAGTGTTCTGTAATAACCGGCATAATGGTCTGAGTCAACGGACTCGGAAGGTCTTTGGCGATATTCTGAAGACTAACAGAATACCAAAGCAGACTTCCAAGTTAAGGTTAATATTCGTAATAGGGTGCAAAACAGCAACACTCTCATCATGAGGGGAGGAAGCAATCCATTTAGATTATTCTGGAATAAAAGCGCTTTTGAGAGAAGATTAATTGATTCACTTCTACAGTAATGGGTCAAAGTCTGATGGCGGATGGAAGTGTATTCTTAGTTAGATATAATCTTCGTCCATCTTTTCGGCCACCCAATCTTTGTAGTTCTTTCCAAGCTGAAGTTATAACCATAAAAGGCTAAAGAGGAACTTGATATTCCCTCGTTGAAGTCACAAGACTCAGCTAATAGACTGCCGTTGAGGTCTGACTCAGTCGTAGACTGCCGATCTGAGGAGATTTTAAATAGTTGCACATTTACCTTTGGCGGTACTTCCGGGAATTGACACGCTCTAAGCCTTTGTACCAACCTTTTTTGCCCAAGCTGTACAAATGATATTCTGCAAATACCCTAAACTGTTCTAAAAATGTTATTCCTGATATTGAAGATCGTTCAACTATTGACATTAAAAGATTTAGCTATAGGGTCCGCCAAATAACTTTTTTTTTTTAAAAATGCTATAAAAAAAAACTACTGAATATTTTCACAAATTTCTTTTTTTATTTGAAAGTACAATCCTTTTGGTTAATAATGGAAAATAATTTCATTCAAATGGCTGCCTCGGGTCGCCATGCAGTAGCCTTAACGATCGGTCCAATTTTTAAGCACATTATCGAGCAGCTGTATTTCACCAATGCCTTCACGAATATTGTCCTTTAAAGCGTCAATTGTCTCTGGCATGTCGGCGTAACACTTATCTTTTACGGCACCCCACAAATAATAGTCCAACGGTGTCAAATCGCAGCTCCGCGGTGGCCAAACGACATCAGCTCTGCGGCTGATAATGCGATCTTCAAAAACAGGGCGCAAAACATCGAGTGTAGCTTCGGCTGTGTGGCACGTAGCGCCGTCCTGTTGAAACAAAATGTTGCCAATATCCCCCTCTTCAATTTTTGTAAACAAAAATTCGTTCAACATGGCCCGATAACGATCGCCATTGACTGTAACGGCCACTCCTTGCTCATTTTCGAAGAAAAATGGCCCAATTATGCCTCTCGACCAAAATCCGCACCAAACAGTGACTCGTTTTGAGTATATCGGGTTTTCAATGTATGCGTGCGGGTTTTCTGTGCCCCAAATGCGACAATTTTGCTTGTTTACATACCCGCCAAGATCAAAATGAGCTTCATCTGAAAAGATAATTTTTTTTGGCAAAATAGGCATCTTCCCTATGTCGCAATATTTCCCAGCGTTGTTCAAGCGTATACACAACCATATTCGTTCAGCGGAAGGATACAACCAATTATCTATCAAATCAGACATGAGCTAAGTGTTACCATTCGCGAAATAAGCACTAGTTGAAAAAACAAACGTTAGATGGCGGACTCTATACATTAAAAGCTCCAAATGTTTAACGAATATAGGGTGGAAACGGATAGATCTACGTGACATCACAAAGCACCTTGGTTAATTTTTGTACTTGAGCACAATTATATTTTGGTGCTCATATATCAAAGACCGTGATGGCAGTAAAAGTTTCAATCCAAATTTCATGAAGAAGATTCCACATTCTACTTCCACCCTCGCTAAATAAAAATGTAGAAAAAGCATGAATTATAAATTTGAACCTTGAGGAAGTCCATTAAAAAATCTTGTGTACTTAAATAGAAAACAAGCAGATTGACATAGATTTAGTCGAAACTTTTTTTATCTACATATTTTTAAGTTAAAAATTCCAACATTCTCCACGTCACAGCGGATAGATAGTTTCCAAAAATGTATTAATGTATTCAAAACGATACAATAAATCCAGATTTAGACTTATCATAAAATCTGGTTAAAATTACGCTTTCAGACCGGTAGGTAGCTTATCCCTGACCCGTTTTGTTTGCCCAAAAGTTAATCTCGTCGGCATATTGTCTTTCAGTCAATTATAATAATTCTCTTTTGATTCTTCTTTATGTTCGCATTTTTTTATTTTTCAAATATTTTATTTCCTTAGTTTTACATACTAAGATAGTGATTATTTATTTGATTTGAGATATTATTCAAGTTGTTGGCGCCAAACTTATCTCGTAAAGACTGTGAGACCCCAGTCTCGAACATTCTTAAACAATAAACAAAATGAAAAGGATAACATGAAGGATTATTTATAATTGAATCTTCATATGATTTACATGAAGGCATCTAACCCCTTCCCGTCAATTTAATTCGCATAAATAACAAAAAAAAAAATAGAGCAAAGGAATAATCTTTTCAATTTTCACATAGGCGAAGTGCGATGCGCAAAATATCGAAGACAAGAAGCGCACCCTAATTTGCACTAAAATATATATGTCACGATAATATTGGCTCCGGTGGTAATGCGCGACGATCGCTTGCTGCAAGGCTATGGGAACTGCTTTCCTATATTGTCGAATGATCTGATCCCGGTTCGATTGATTTTATGTTTTTTTATATTTTGTCTTCTTTTGTTCGATTGTTATTTTGCAAAATCAAAGAAAATAGCTAGAATATATATTTCCTTGGATATTGTGCAAAATCAATTTGAATCCTTTCGCTTGGAAGAGAAGTCACCTTTGAATGTTGTTATAGTTTCTTTATTCGATGGCAGATCCTTTATTTTGCATTTGTCAAGCGCATGAGAAGATTTTTAATTTTGCATTTTTCAAAAAAATTTAATTCTCATAAAGGTTCGATTTGTATGTGTGTTCGAGTTTGGTATGCAATTTCACAGATGTCATTGTGCGCAAAAAAGGAATGATCGATTTATTTTGCATATACTGGCAGTCACGATGTATGGAAATGCAATTTGAATTTGATTAGGTGTATTGAAGTGATGTTGTGTAATTTGCATTCATGTCTTAAAGGTTCATCAATTTTGCATTTTTCAATTCTCATGCAGAGTGATTGCAATGGGGTGGGATGAAAGGTGATTGAAAGATGTCTAACGCCAATCAAGGAGAGACAAAGAATAAAGGAGGCTAAAGTCGTTTCTGTTTTTTTTTTTGCACACACTTGAATATTTCCCACAGGCTATGATAGCTACTTTTTGCAATGAATTTCGAATGAAGTACGTTTCACCCAAACTGCGTTATGGCATAGAAACTTTAAGGAATGACACATTCTGGAAAAGATATTTTTGTGGTAAAGAGTGATACGGTTCACAGCTGTACCTTCTTTAATGTGATTTTATATCATGTCGCGGGTCCGAAATTCATTATGTTTTTTTATTTTCTACAAACTTAACTGAAATATTTCGAAGTCTTCCAACGAATATTTCCTTTCTCCCTTAACGGCCTCCGGACCCATAGAGACCTTGCCTGAGACAGAGTAGAACTCCATCTTTTATGGTCTGGGGCGTGTTGCTTCTAGTTGTCGACTCACCAACTAACTGCTTGGCGAATTTTTCAACTTGTTTAACACAACCCTGAGAAGCCGCCATCACGCACTAGTTATATTTTTCAACTTTGGCAAAGCTGTCGATACGCTGGACCATAAAGAACTTATTGATGCTCTAGTAAGTATTGGAATTAGGTGGAAGTTAGTTCTGAATGGCCTTATAGAGAGAACGCTTCGGGATACAATCAACAGTTCTTATTGTGAATATGGAGTTCCAACAGCATGGAGTTTGACATGGGTCTAAGCTTGGTTTTCTTTTTTATTTTATTTAACAATGAAACGCTAAAGTGTTGGAAAGTGTTTGATATACTACGGCCTTTGTAGTCAAAGTCCGAACCGAATTCAATAAATTAGTAAGATGGTGTCATTTCAATGGGCTGGTGATCAATGAGGCAACGATGTATTTATTATCTTTAAAACCTATATGTAGATGCACTAGTTTGTAAATCTGCGATATTGAGATTGTGATATTCAGGAATTCAATGACTGACGGACCAATTTGAGGGGTCCACTTTCGATGGCCTGTTGGCTCGTTTACAAAACACATCATCTTCTTGTCTACACAAACAAGTTTATTACGCTCTTATAGATTCGAGATTGAGGAACCGCGTATTAGGAAATCTAAAAAGCATCATCCAAGATATGGCAGTCAGGCTCCTTGCGAAAGAATTGGCACTACGTAAGTTAAAGTCCTTAAAGTGAAGGAGATATTTCAAAAAAGCGCTGCGTTTTAATATTACGACGATCAGAGCTTACGGATATTAATTAGTCATCGGATTTAAACGCGCCGAAAGCATTGGGCCTATATTACTAACCACATGCCACCGAATTTCTATTTAATTTAAAGAATTTAAACACAAAAATATGAGAAAATAATCCAAAAAATAATAAGATGTCATAAGGCCCCAATTTTACGGCATTTCAGGTAAAAGCTCTTCATGTGTCAGAACCCCACTTAGCAAGTAAAGAGGTAAGGCCATAAGAATGTAAAGTCGCTGTTAATTACGCAGAGACTGGTAACGAAACGGGATCCCAATAAGTGAGTAAGTTTGCCTCTTGAGAACGTAGTTCTCCTGAAAACGAGTTCTCTATCAATTTATTTCTGGATACCTTAAAGGCAAAAAGTCTTATTAGAAACTACAAAGTTCTCCGATTTCCCTCTTCTTATGATCCTTCGGTTTCGGACATTTTTTTTTAATGGAAAAGTTATTCCCAAGTGCGAAATATTCAAATATCTGTGTATTGATCAACAGCGAGTAACCGTGGATGAAGGCAGCAGTACCAGAAAATAGTGACCAAAGTTTCGCCCTAAGCTAAAAGGAAGGATATGCACCGTGGTTGTTAATCTAATGTAGATGCGTAGGCATCATGTGAACTCAGTTAAAAAGAGACCAAGCTCGAAACAGGGCCAGGCCTAAAAACTTTTGAGCCACACAAATACAAGTGATACGAAACCAGGAGGACTGCAGGTCAAATCGGGAGTCCCCACAGGTGGAACAGCTAGATCTATAACTTTTATCATAATCACGGTTAAAAAAGAGAAGAGAAAAAGAAGAAAATGTTTTTTCTTGAAGAGGTTCGTTCCACTTGGTATTGTTTGTGTGCAACCCATTAGCTTTGATTCGGAATAGTCCTCGGTATTCTAGATTCTGGCTGTTGAGGAATATCTTTCTCATTTTTTTTATCGGAGGTTGCTTCTATCCGATGTAGCGCTCAGACACAGCTACTGGTACGTTGTGCTAATATGCAGAGACTTTACCTTGATGTACTTAGTTTTAACATCTTTCGAAAAAAAAAAAAAATATGAAAGAGCTTCAGTGGAGCACTTCGAACCACCCCCTCTGTTCCATTTAATACCCCTTGACATTTTTAACAGACAGACAGCTGCTACCACGGCCAATCTGTCAATGGAACGAAAATGAAATCGCCCACTCTGCAATTCTGAACACACTTAGAATCCTTCGTAGGAATAGAGACTACACCATACCGCAACAGCAGTTCGGTAAAAACTTTCAGCCATCCAATCCCGCCAGATCCTTGCTTGAGGAAGAACCAATCCATTTTTATTAGGACGGATCAAAATCAAATGATGGGGTGGGTGGAGGTGTCTTCTCAGACAGACTAAATCTTAGTCTCACCTTCCGTCTCTTCCAAGCGGAAATTATGGCGATAAAGGAAGTCTTGTCCTGGCTCAAGAAGAACGTGGTATCCGTAAAGGATATCCGAATCTTTTCGGACATCCAGGCGTCCGTCAAGTGTCTGGACTCCGTCTCTATTAACTCTTTAATAGCCCTAGATTATCGATCATCTCTAAAGGAGATGGCTGAGCAGTTCAACATTCACCTGTGCTGGGTGGCGGGGCATAGAGACATTCCGGGTAACTGCAAGGCTGTCGAACTCCACTATAACTCCATTGACAATATGAACTAAGTCCCTGAATGGATGATGAACGGACCAAAGGCGATAAAGGAAGTCTTGTTCTGGCTCAAGAAGAACGTGGTATCCGTAAAGGATATCCGAATCTTTTCGGACATCCAGGCGTCCATCAAGTGTCTGGACTCCGTCTCTATTAACTCTTTAATAGCCCTAGATTATCGATCATCTCTAAAGGAGATGGCTGAGCAGTTCAACATTCACCTGTGCTGGGTGGCGGGGCATAGAGATATTCCGGGTAATTGCAAGGCTGTCAAACTCCCCTAACTTAGAGCTTTTCAGGCAAGATTGAGAGGGTATCTTGCCTGAAAAAGGCTCCTTAGGCATACCAGTTTCCACGGGCAATCTCTTATTGAAACTGGATGCAATAGATAAAACAAACCACAGATGGACAGGCGGTACTACCTGCCTGACTACGAAACAGGTTTGGCCTAGGCTAAATCTGACACGCTCTAAGAGCTTGAGTACCATCAATGGATCGCACATCAGTCCTCGATTGGTGTCATCACTGGACACTGTCTATTAGGCAGGCATGCAACAAGACTTGGCGCTTACTCGAACGACTTATGTAGATGAGGAGGAGGAAAGAAAAACGTCTCTCACGCTTTATAAAAAGCTCAAATTGGTTCAACGAGTAGGCTGGAACTTTAGATCCACGTGGTATCACAATGGACCTTACTTAGGTCTAAGTGAGTCAAACTTCTTTCTGACTGCCACTTCAACCTTACCTAACCTAACCGTCAGTGATGAAGAGCTAAGATGTTCGGCACTCACCACGTCAGCCTCGAAAATCCGCCACGCCTAATAACTGCAGAGGAAGTGTTCTGCTGTGTCATTCTCTTCATCACAAGCAGGCCAGGTGGTGGCGTCGCTCAAGCCCAACACATTTAAGTGTTTAGCAAGAGCTTGGTGGCCGAAGCAGCCTACAAGCAACTTGAAGTCGATTCTTCTGAGAGATAGAAGAAAGGCGAAAACTATTTTCAAATGTCGGGGCAGAGGGCAGCTTGGCTGTCAATGCAAATGCTTCTAGCTCTCCACCTGTTAGTCTCAATAGAACGCATAGTCATTAGGATGTCTAAAATCTATGCTTTGAAAACAGACACTTTCCCACAGACTCCAACAGCGGACTCCTTACATATGTTCTGATGCTACCTGATAATGCAGACAGTCGTCTCTGTGGTTTTGTATTCTGTGATATCCGAAGGCATACCTTGTTGCAACTGGAAAGTGTTCAGAAGGCACAAATAATGGAGGAGTTGCTAATGCCTATCGCAAAATAATAAATTTGCTTGACCAGCTTATGGCTGCATTGTACCTTTAAGGATATTCGTCTAGATAAAAACACATTTAATTCTAATTTTAAGACCAAAGGCGGCATTCCTGCACCTACTAAAATAATGAATGGCAAATCGCGTATTTTCCTTTTTAAAAAAAAATGTAAATCATTTTATCTTTCGCAACAACCCATGACTATTCAACAGCATTCCATTGGCAGTCAAAGAAAACACTCCCAACTCATTCAATCACATGCGCGGTTAGTAGCACATGGGTTGGATATCCTTTCCGTTCATTGAATGAATTTTTTGTACTTTTTCTTCAGAATGGAATGTCACCTCAACCGCTCTCGCTCCATTAAGGCTTGCAAAAATATGTCGCTTCGCTAGCTAGTTGTATAGAGGCAAAAAAGTTGCCATTGTTATCCTCGTTTGTGTGTGAATATTGAATGGAACTTCATTTGGTGAAACTCCACTATAGCTCCATTGACAATATGAACTAAGTCCCCCGAATGGATGATGAACGGACCAAAGGCAGCAAATTGTAACTACACCAATCTAAATTTATGGTCAATCTCTATCATAATCAAGTCAGATTTCATTAGTCTGAATCGTTGGTGCAGGAATTTGCCACTAACAACTGTAACTAAGGTAAATGGAGTTTATTTCGGAAATAGGTGAACTAAAACAAAGAAGAATGCTTCGCCCGGAAATGTTCATATAGAACAAATACCTCCTACTCCTCGCTACAAAAAAATGTCTTTAAATTAAGTAAATATCCGATCCGATTGGGATGGCCTAATCCAAATAGTACCGATCAAAATAATTCAATGTCACTTTTATTGCCACTTTATTAGAGGGCTAAACGAACGAAAACGTATGTATCAATGAAACGGAACGTTTTCTTTCATGGTCGATCCCCCTTTTATGTGATTACTGACACTCTCCAGAATAGAAACAGTACGAGAAGAAAACCAATAAAGAATACTTAGAGCAACATCATCGGTCCACTTATCCAGCATCTAGACTCTTAGAGTTCTTCTCTAATTCGAATTAATGGCCACCTCCTTAAGGTATTACACATTTGAATAACACAATTTGTGGGGCAGAGGGAGCGGGATGACGACGACGACGACAACGACGACTCACATAAACATTCATATGAACCGAGCCGACACGCCAAAGCCAAAAGAATGACATCTTGATTGTCCAGCAAAAGATTGTGATCCACCTGAAGGCATTTATCTTATTTCTCAATTTCCATTGTTCATCTGCACATCATTAGAATACCTTGGTGGCTTTTGTGCTCAAGTGAGACATTGAATTGAAGTGGCATGGGGTCGTATCGCGCTTTGAAATTCCTCAGAACCGATAACGAAGCGCGCAATCCATACAACATTGTTTTTATACATACATACGTTCGTATAACCCACACGCTCCTTGAGGAAGTCATCATCGTTAAGGAATACATATATACAATACGCGTCCCTTAATAACGTTTATTTACTTTGAGGTAGTTGAGAGGATCTAATTCTTTTCTTTCAACTTTTATTGAATTTTCTGAAACTGATCCTGTGATGATTTCTATGTGACTGTGTGAGTGTGTTTCTATTTGAATTAACAATGCATGAAGCACCCCCCGGGGGAATCGAAGAGAATAAGAAAAACTGGCACTTGATTGCGTAAAGAATAATACGAGATTAATAGTATAACACTCGTTGAAGAATGCATCTCATCACACCTAGACCATTGTGGAGGAGGTGGATATAAAAACAACAGCAGACACGGTTAGGGTTTGCGTTTGGGTTTGGGTAGGCGGCTTAACCATTCCAGCCAAGTTGTCTGCGATCGTGCGAGACATTGTGGCACCAAAAGTCGGCTGCGAGTACCTACTTATACTACGTCTACCTGAAAAGTGGCAGATCACATTAAAGGGGAAGGTGCCTCGAGAAAGGTTTTTACGACAGTTGCAGAAGGTATTTATATTTGTGCCCGTCGTAAAAGATGATTTTCGCCTAAGCTTAACATGTTTGTGTCGAAACAGGTTAGTCTAACATTTTACAAAAAAAAACTTAGGTATTCAAATTTTCAATCCACACAGTGGTGGCAAGATAATTAGAACCAGTCGCTGCGACAGAAAATTGCATATGCGCGCCTACTCTAAGGTTCATAAAAAAGTAAAGTCTACTACTTCTTCTAAAGATGGAGGGGTCTACTGCCGCCCTAACTCAAGTAATAACCCGTTTAAGTGAACATTTACAATTTTGAAATATAACTACTCCGTAATGTTATAGCTTGAGATCCATTGCATATAACGGGTGATCCAAGTAGAGATACTTTTTTCAATAGTTTTGTTTAGTATTGTTTGGCATTTCACAATGGAAAGACTTACGCGTGAACAACGTTTACAAATTGTTCAACTTTATTGTGAAAATTCACGTTCTGTGAGGAATGTGTTTCGTGCACTTCGCTCAACTTATGGTCAACATATTCGGCCTACTGAGCGTACTAGTCGCAACACCATCACCCATTTTGAGACCCAGCATTCATTATTGGATAATATTCGACCGAATAGACCACGTAAACAAAATTGCCGCATTTGGGACGAAGAGCAACCAGGCACAGATTGAAGAACTGCCACTTCATCCAGAAAAAACAACGGTTTGGTGTGGTTTGTGGGCCGGTGGAATCATCGGTCCATATTTCTTTAAAATTATGCCGGTGCGACCGTAACCGTCAATGGCGACCGTTATCGTGCCATGATAACCGACTATTTGATGCCTGAAATTGAAGCTCGTCATCTCGGCGACATTTGGTTTCAGCAAGACGGCGCCACTTCCCACATATCGACTTATTGAGAGAACATTTCGGTGAGCAAGATCCAAGATCGTGTGATATCACACCGTTAGACTTTTTCCTGTGGGGATATGTAAAGTTAAAAGCTTATGCCGACAAACCCGCTTCGATTCAGGCCTTGGAGGAAAACTTCACGCGTGTCATTCGCCAGTTACCAGTCGAAATGCTCGAACGAGTGATCGAAAATTGGACTCAACGGATGGACCATCTGCGACGTAGCAACGGCCAATATTTGATAGACATAATCTTCAAAAAATTAATGCCAAAGAATGTTCTTTCAAATGATAATAAACATTCTCCATTAAATTTGAATTTTCTGTGTTCTTTTCTTTAAAAAAGTAGGGAACCTGGAAATGGATCACCCTTTAGCTTAAAAAACCTCTTATGACATTTTGTTGACCGAATTATCATTATTTATTAGGATTTTGACGGACCGTGTAAGATTATTATTTATTAGGATGAACAGGATTGGTTCCATATATTGACTTAAGTCAACACTATCAGGAACGTCTGATAGGTATAAGGCGATGGAGCAAGAAGATGTAGCCACAGAAGTGTCCACAAAAGTTGATTGCTTGCCAGGGAGAGGCTGACATGACAATAGGTAACTTTTGTACAGTCATTATTCGACGCTACTATCTGAAGCACCTCCACACGATGGATAACTTCAAGGATGCCAAGACTGCTGTGGAGAATAGACTGCGAAAAGCTGAAGAAGAGTCTCACACAATTCAGAGGAATCGGCATCCGCAAGAGAGCCAACGCCGTCAAACCAGTCAGATGCTTCAAGAATCGTGACTTAAGCTCCATCAGAAATAATCAAACCACTAAGGCATAGGTTATCAGGCGGAAACGAAGGGATGTGGTGCGCACTCTCTATCTACTCTGCAGACTCTCTATCTATTATGCGAACATCAACTAGTAATGGTAGGGTTAAAGCCGAACTTGTACTGGCTGCCTCTGCTTTCAAGAGAGATGCACATGATGACGCAGTCTCTCCAACCTTCGGTAATAATGCCAGACTTCAGTCAATGACAATAAGCGAATAAGGATAGCGAGCGAACATGAAACCAAGAAAATTGCGCAGTGGAATCTCAATGAAGCACAAATCTTGGAAGGCATAAATGATTGTATTCTGAAGGATGCTGCGAATGTCGCGCACGTATAAGATTATCAAATGCTACTTTACTTACTTAACGGGCTCCCGACCCGTGAAGAGTCCCTGCCTGAGATACGGCTGCCTTCCACACTCTCTGCGATCCGCAAGCGCTCTGGCGTCCGCGATGGCTTGGTCTTCAAAACGGAGGTTCGGTCTTCCCTGTCGTCTCGAACCTGGGGGCTGGGATTCGGAGATCCTCTTGGCTGGAGCGTTGTTGTCCATTCGCTCGATGTGGCCGACCCAATGTAGTCGACGAGTTTTAGCTTTTCGGACTACATCCACATCTTGGTACAGCTCATAGAGTTCGCGGTTGTATCTTCTCCTTCATTGGCCCTCCTCGCACACAGCACCAAATATCCGTCGGAGGATTTTTCTTTCAAAGGATCCCAGTATTAACTCTCCTTTCCTGCTTACCGTCCAGCACTCGGCGCCATATAGCAGAACTGGCAGGATAAGGGTTCTGTAGAGCATAAAGTGCATGTCCTTCGACGGATCTCCACTAAGATGTCATTTGTGGAGTTGATGTTTACCCCGAGGTAGATGAACTCCTTAACTACCTCAAAGTTACTGCTATCAACAGTGACATTTTGTCCTAGTCGGTGGACAGATGATTGTTGTTTGTTGATAGCATATATTTAGTCTTGTCCTCATTCACTTCAAGGCCAACTAGTTTCGCCTGTTCTTCATTAGCCGTGAAAGCCTCTATCACGGCACGCTGGGATCGACCGATGATATCTATATCATTCGCATACGATAATCACGCAGCGAAACGAAAACCCCATAGTCTAACGCAGACCTTCGTGTCGTTGGTAGACCTACGGTGTATTTCCAGGGATAGTTTAGAACGCAACCTGCTATTCTTAAATCCAGAATTCCTGTGCAAGAAGAGGGAGGTGATAGAGATGGGCGAGCTTACAGTAACCGGTAAGGAGGGCGTTGTGCGGCTTGGCAATACAACTGTTACGGCAGAAAATGTACAATACAAATTCCCGTTGAAAAATCAGACCCTTCGTAACAGTATGGAGAAGTGAAGGAAGAACTACTAGCCATGAAGATAAGCCGGCCAGAGCCAACCTTTTGCAGGTGACATTGCCATTGCTCTCTTACAAGACCCTTGGCCAGTTCGAGACAACATCAAAGGGCTGAACTCCAGAGATCTCTCGTTTTAGGATTTAGGAGCACATGTATATTACTAGAAGTAGTAAGACAAAGAACACGCCAACTGCAGCAGTTATTTAAATAAATCCTACGTCCAGCACAAAAGTAAAACAGAATATTGCCTTCTGTCAGTTAACTTCAATATATGACCATAGCTGGAACCCCTTTCATTCGCGTCATGCCTGTTAGTGGAAACATCTTTGCGAAATGTAAAGGCTTTCCTTCTGGATCTGCATCTTCGCTAAAGGTAGACCGGTCTTGTGGAAACTATCATTTTGCCAGGGTTGACTTAAGGTCGACTAGTTAGAGTCCAATACTGGTAGTAACTATGAGTTCATTAAAATTCAACAACTTTGGGATGAGCCCTTTGTTACAAACTAGCGCTTAAACTGTTCCGTTTGACAAACAAAACTATCAAAACGCCTACTTCTAGTATAAAGATCTTGTCGCATCAGGACTTCGAAATCTTTCCCACCAAAAATCATTCACAGCTGTGAGGACAACTTAAAATAGAATTTCTCACAAAACTCAAAACGACCACAATTATGAAAACAAAATATCAATTTCATAAATTCCAACATCACAATCAGATCCTTTCAAAGGCTCAAACGCAACTTCAATTGACTGCGATTATTATTTATTGATTTATTCAAAAATACCAAGACAAACCCGAATTCGCATCGCAAAAAAAAAAGGGCAACCCTTTCTCAAACAAATTCGAATGTCCTTTTTGCAGCTTTGACAAAAAAAATATAGGAAATATTTTACGCACACACACAAGACTCCAATTTTCTCATAATCAGAGCAAAAATTGGATTTCCTTTTTTTTTCGCATCCAATTGTTAATCAATCGCACACAATCAGCGAGGAAGGATCTGTGCAACCCTTTTCGCAATGTCGCAAGAAAAGAATCCTTTTGGTGACATCTTGGCTCACCCGAACGACCCTTTTACCATTCATCGTTCGGTGAACTCTGAGCAATGATCAATGGATTCGCTGATGCAATTATATCGATCGAATGGAAAACGACGACGAAAAGACGTTGTCGATCGTTGTAAGGATATTTATTAGACAATGTGTGACAATTCGTTGCCACACACTCAACTGAGTGTGTCCTTAGGGCCAGAGGTACAAGCAATTTACGCAATGCAAAAGGAATTCGCGATCGTGAGGGGTTTCATTTTTCTACTCGATTGAGTTTTGTCGATCTGTTTTTTTCTTGTCAGAAGTGATGTCAGTTGGAGGGTTGAAGGGCGAAGAAATTTAATGAATTTGCGCAAATAATCAAAGGGGAAGGTTCTTGTAAGACGAAAGACGATGGAGGACGCGATGTCTAAAATGTGAATGCCGCATCGAATGAAAATTCACAAATAACAATAAACATTGATTACCTTGTGTTTCTTGTGTCTCTTGTCGTTGTGCATGATTTTTTTTTTGCGGGCAAGACAATAACTCATGACAAAAGGACCTTCAAAGGTGAAAAGGGTTCTCTGTTTAATTTTAATTATTTTTTGTGCGCATCAGAGAAATGATTCGATTTGAAATTGCCTCTACTAATAGGCAGAAGGGTTAGGCTATAAAAAATGTCAGGAAAACGCATTTACAAGATGTTGGCAAATATTTATGAACGAGGCGAGGAAATCGTCGGATTTAGGATGACATTGGGGTCACCGGTGGATGAGTGACAACTTTTGGGACAGGAAGTGTTATAAACTGAATATTTTTGCTGCCCCTCTTTGTTTCTTAAGAACTTTTGCACATAACCTAATGTTTGCAAACTTTCGTCTTCTGGGAGACGGAAGCGGGATACTTTAAAGTCTTAAAACTTGAGTTAAAATAGCACCACCCTGAACCGATGGATAAACTATGGGAGAGTTATACAATATACAAAAGATCTAATCGCGTGGAGGCCTAGGTTTGCTAGGTTTCATCGACTTTCGTTTCCTTTCAAAGCTTTGAATTGGATTGAGGAATAATAAACCTCAGATTTGATTGCACCCATACTGAAGCTGCCGCGAAATATCTGAGTGACAACCATTTAACGCAGTATTTCGGTTTCTCCGTATTGGAGTCGTAGATTTATGCACTGGAGCGCTGGTGTCCTAGCCAACTCAAATACTCAATGCGGCTCCTTTCTTGTGGAGCGAGCAAATTAAGCTGAGGTTCAAGTCTTTGGGCATGCTTTCCTCCAAACGAATTTAAATAGATATTAGTTGGTGTGTGCTATATGCCAAGTCATCCCCTGCTATCTTAAATAGTTCGGCGGAAAGAACGTCCGGTTCAAAAGCCTTGTTGGACTTCAGTTAAAATATTTCTATAGTCAATTAATTTTGGTCGGAGGAAGAGGACTTGGCTTTGATCCATAATGTTGAATGATTCGGTCATCCTGAAAACGGAATTGTCATCTTCGCTATCTATTAGTCTTCAGAAATAGATTTTCCACACTCTTAGCTTCAACATTGATATTTCACTATAAGGAGTCGCTAGCGTCCTTTAGTGCATTCAGAGTGCTAGTTTTACTAAGCAACGTTCGAAAGTTGGTGGATTTCAGACTTTGGTCTGATAGGGATGGTTCTTTCAAGTTACGTTAGCTGTAGAACAACTGTACTCCCATCCAAAATAAGCGGTGTTCCTGGAGTGCTAGGCAGTGGCGTAAGAGCGGTTCTACTGCTGCAGCTTCTGACGAATCCATTAGTCTCTTAGCAATATTTCTATATTTTCGTTTTGAGTTTTGCTGTGTCCGCTTCCTACCTCGACGAGCAACCGACTTTAGTTGTACCATTCTTCGTTAGCCGAGCTCAATATAACTCCGTCAGTTAAGCTTTAACCTGTTGTACCCGCACTTCAGTCAATTAAGGAAAAACCAGATCCGCGTCTGACCACCCGGTCTGCTTTTCCATTTCCTTTCTCTCCAACTTGTTGGAGAACCCTGCTGTACTGAGTAATGGTATAATTCTGCGAGTGTCAGAAAGCATTTCTTGATGCATTTCGCGTTTATCAAGGTTCGTTCATTCTACAGCTGGGAAGTCACTTACAAGGACTGTCTAGGCGGCCACTTCAGTTATCTGTCAGTCCTTCTACTTCTGATAACGATGGATATGTCATTAACGAAAGTGATGGGGGGAATTCCTGTCCTGTCAAGCCAATTTTCCAAATTGCCTGTTATACCCTATACCTTGTATCCTGTTCAGTAAGTTAGAATGGGCCTCACAGTCGTGGTGTAATAGCTAGTGCACTAGGTCCGATTGTTAGCCCCATTTCTTTCTGAAAGCTTTCCAACATACTTAAAATGTGTCTAGTTATTATAAAACAGATGGGTTCATGCAAAATTTCTAGCGTTTGCTAAGTGGACAACATGTGTAGAGAATGGAAGTAAAAATAAAAAAAAATGGTGCATGAGTCATCCAGAGAATGAAGAAGAAATTCGTTATCTTTAGAAGAAGTCGTTTTCGCTTTTCAAACATCTCGTCTCAATAAGTACGAAAAATTATTTAAGAGTGTTGAAGAACTAGCCAGCAACATTGAACTTTCTGCTAGTCTCAGTTAAGCCATGTATAGACACTCTAGATTTGACCAAAAATCCGTTGGCGGACACGAGTATTTTAAGTGATCTTAAATCGAACTTTAATAAAAGTATCATTAAAGTCCGATTTAAGATCGATCCGCTTATGATCGATGATCATCAAAGCAAAGGTATATATTTTCAAAGCCCATCAAAATCTAGTGCTCCCTCCCATTAAGTCATTGATCCACTTCTCCTAGACTTAATTACAAAATTCAATGATGTCAACAAAGATGTCGCAGCTTTTCTGAGCTATATTGCAATGCTATATTGCAGACTGCCCTCAAATAAAATGAATTGCATGCCCGAACTAATTCAGCCATAGCCCAGCACTATTTATAAAACATCGATAATAACCGAAATGCTTGATTCTGCTGAACGTCTAATTAAATCTAGCCCTCAACCTACTTCAACAACAACTACCAGAACTATCCCTGGAACCTGCTATAGTGACCTCACCTACCACAACACTATCAATCGATTCAATGGCAATTGATCCTCAGATCATGAAGCATTTCCAAACTATATGGACACCTTCTGAATGACAAAAAAGACTTGTCAAGCTAAATACAGTCAACCATTTAGCCACTTCCTCTTTCTTCTACTCCCCAGCACGCTGATGTCTCTTGGATCTCGAGGTTCTTCGAAAAGTGATTTGGAATCACCATCAACACTATTGCAAAATGTTTCTGCTTACCCACTAAAACGCCAGCCGAAATTTCCAACTCGACATACCAACCACGTATGAACGGTTATTTCCAAGTTCAACTTGTAAAAACTTCAATATTGGTACGATGCGACTTACCCCCGTCTTCGACCCTTTCCGGGATCACAACCTGCCTCGTATTGGACTTTAAAAACTAACTTATTCCCAAATTTTGCTCCTCCAACCTATTTCCCCAACCAAACAGAATCGCATCAGCCATCTAGTGATCCAGTTAACGTCGAGCCACCCAAACATCCGCGTTAACTCGTTGCCTTTAGCTTATCTTCTACACCAGCTCCTGTCTCTACTTAACTACCTACCAAATTAGTCATTTTCCTCCACCAGAAAATGAATCAAGTTTAACAGAAACGTCCAAGTCATCATTCCCTAGAGCCCTCTGAGAGGATGTAGTTTTCCTGAAACATGACGCGATCCACTTCCTCACAGAGAGATCGAATATTTATGAAGACTTAAACTGAAAATAGACCGTGTTTCAGGCCGAAATTATGGATTAAAAGAAAGGTGATTTCAGCTACAAATATCTGCACTTTCTTCGAAAACCAAGCTGAGTTAAGGATCATTGGAAGCTCCAACTGGATCAAACGAAGGTGTCATTATTTTGATGTAACCTCACTTTCTAATCATTACAGGTTTCTGAGGACATTCAAATGACAGTCGACAGCATTGACAATGAAGATAATACAAGAATACCTTCAGAACGTTCGGTTTACCCATAACTGAAGGCTTACACTAACTGTCAATTTTATTAGAGTTAAATAACCCTTTACTATGCCGCTCACGCTATAGATCTTATTTTCCAGAAGCTAGATTTTTTGATGCCAAATTTTGTTATTTAAAATGTTGATTAGCACACGGAGCACTAAAATAAATGAATTGAGGTCCTATTTTATGCTGGGACAGCTCCACTGAGTGTACCTTCCATGCCATACCCCAAGTCCCAGGTACTTCTTTCGCCACCTACAAAACTGCGCCCAGAGCGAAAAACGTCATCGCATTAGCAGTAATTTTCAATTTCTTGATTATAAATCGCTTGTGCCAAACAAATGTCATTTGGAACTTTATGCGCCGCGCAGTCGCAGTATCTTGCTGTCAAATATCACACGTAGGCATCCAACATCTTGAAGGTAATTTTCCCCAATCCATATATGCATATCTAACTGCCAAAACGAATCCAAAATATGACGGTAAAAGCACTTGACATCCGCACAATGAGACATTTTCCAAAGGAGAGCACGTTCCGTGCCACACCGTGTCGTAGCTCGTAGGTACCTACTCCAAGCGAAGACCTACTCTCACTTGAATCAGTAATAAATTAGCATTAGCGCTTTGTATACGAGACACCTTTTTCTTGAACAGAAAAAAAAAACAACCAAACAAATCCTTATGCAGGCGGGTGCCAGACGTAAGAGGGCCACAAATCTGTGTGCTGTATCTGCTCGTATATTGGATTTGTCGACTAAGCCCTCCGCCTGATGATCGTCGCTGATCAAAATATAACCAAAGTGCAATAAAATCAGATAGAACATTTTGCATCTACAACAGACACACAACACCAATCACACAATTAATGTGTAGCGGAGGCTGCTGCTTCGCTTTGCTTATTTTATTTTGTAAAGAAGCGGAAAAGGACATACAAATATGAAAGACTGTGACTGCGTTAGGTTAGGTTTCTGTTTCGGTTTCGATTTTTCGTATTCCAACACAAAACAACCGAACCGACATTATTGGCAATAATAATTCGATTTGAATACGCGTTCTGCTATCAATTTGTAGAGAGGTGGGCCTTTCAGAAACGAAAAAAAAAAAAAACAAAAAGTAAAATATGTCGTTGCCTCTTCTATTTCCATTCGATGGAACTGCACTGCGCCTTGCCTTTCATTTCTCCCTTTCGGCCATTGTGTCAAGCTTTATAGTAAAACGTCACAAATAGTAAAGCTAACTGAATTTATGGACGACAGCCGAGCGGCGAATAGAGGTGGCACTAACGCGCACGTCATAAATTATAATTTATGAAAGGCTCCGATTCGGCTTGGAGTGTTCTTGCACCGTCCGTGCACCGTCGACCGATATAAGGTCCAAATATTGTTGCAATGCCTGAATGGGGAAATTCAATTGGAAATAAATGTGTTTTCTCGGATGTCAGGCGAAGTGAATGGAATCCGTGTGCCGACATGCGTGCGGTTGATGTAATAAATTTGAGAGAGAGAAAAAAAAAAGAGCCAAGCCAAACTTCAGTTTGTCGTTCAACTCTTTTGTCTTGCATACATATGTGCCGCAGCCGCAGCCGCAGCCGCCCCATGTAGGTGGGCTGCAAAGTAATTTCGTCTTAGTATTAATTGCTGCAGATTTATTGGTCTTTTAATAAAAAGAAAAGAAAAGAAAAGACGAAGGGAATCGGCGGTGGGCATGTGTGCGTGTTTTGTATTTAGGAAGTTGTCGAGCGGGATTTGTCTTTCTTTCTTTTTTTTTCCTCTCAAGTGTTTGGCATTTGATTTTCTTTGAAAGTCAATAAAATGATTTCAAAGGTGGACTTAGAGGTTTTATGGTATCTTTGTCCTATTGTCGGGCATATTGAAGGGAAATACAATTATTAACGAATGCATTCTTTCATATATTTTTTTTCCCCGATTAGAAAAGAGAACTCACTCCCAACTCCTTTGGTGGCAATGTGGACAGTTGTACTTTGAATGGGGGCGATATGATCACAGCGGGTGTGGTTCAATGCATTGTCTATTGTCGGCGCGGCAGTTTTGAATATGTTTTCCATATTTTAAGTTAAATTTGCAATAGGTTGTTTTGTTGAACCCCAGTTAAAACGGAAGATGGTTATTCGTTTTGTTCGTAGATGATTTGGGAGATTGTAAATATTGGGAATTTTTATTTGAGAACATAATCACTTACTATTTGCGTCTGTCCTGAAAAAAAAACACTTTGGTTACAACTTATCAGTTTAACGCTTTTTCAGTCTCTGCAATTCGGATTGATATAGTCTTTGGCTAACTGGGCTTCGGTTTTCACTTCAAGTTACACGATCATGACGTTTGATAATAGACGAAGGATAACACCCATGATCTGCCCTAAGCCATCATTTTTAAATGGAAATTCACTGCTAGAATTCGTTATAAGGAAGACTGCCGACTGATGCAGTCGCAGAAGCGAAACGGATAGCTTTCTTAACCGATGGTCTGCTGTAAAACTCTGGGATTATTTAAATCTTACCATATTAGGAATAGTGACGATTGCTGCGACTTTGAGTCAAATATTGCTTATCGTAGGAAGGCAAAGGAAGCTTGTACCACATACGATAACAGCCTAAGCTCCATAAAAACCTTGGAAACTGCTGTGGTCTAAAGCGGCTGAGACAATGCAAGAAATACTAAGACGAAGCATTAGCAGTAAATACAGTCGTCACATACTGAGTGCCGGGGCATGCACATATTCCGGGTCACGAGATAGGGTACAAACTTGCGAGAAGGGAAATACATGGAAGGTTGAGTTCAGAAGTATAGTTAAAACCTCGATGGTAGATACAATCAGATAAAGAGTGTTGATTAAATAACAAAGTTATCCGTACACTTATGGAAGTCCTTACCGTGAGGACAATAGTTTACTGCTTACTTTTTAGTGTGATCTTGGCCCGTGAAGAGTCCCTTCCTGAGCCATTGCAGCATACCATTCTCAGCGATCCTGGGCACACTGCTTACAATTATTCAGATCAAGTGCTATGGCATCCGTGATTGCTTGGTCTTTAAATCGAAGGTTCGGTCTTCCCTGTCGTCTTGGACATTGAGGCTGAAATTCTAAGATCCTTTTAGCTAGAGCATTATTACCCATTCGCTCGAAGTGGTTGAGCCAATTTAGTAGACGAGTTTTGGTTTTTTGGACTACATCCACATCTTGGTACAGCGCATACAGTTCGCGTTGTATCTTCTCTTCCATTCGCCCTACTCGCACACAGGACCAAATATCCGTCGAAGAATTTTTCTTTCGAAGGAGTCCAGTATGAACTCTCCTTTCCTACTTTTAGTTTAACACTCGGTGCCGTATATGCATGCACTTTGTCCTTCCCAGTCAGGAGTCTTGAGCCCATTTGTTTCGCCAAACTGAAGTAGCAGCGGTTTTCAAAGGCAAATTCTTCATCGGATCTGCACTGAGTTGTCATTAGTGAAGTTGATAGTTAAACCGAGATATATGAACTCCTCATTCATCTCCTCTCTTCACTCCTCATAACGTCGATGTTTGTCTGTTTGTATTTAGTCTTGTCCTCATTTACTAACTCAAGACCAACTAACTTCGCCTCTTCTTCAACAGAAATGAAAGCCTCTACTGCGGAACGTTGGGAGCGTCCGATGATGTAAATATCGTCCGAATATCCCAGTAGCTGGACGGTTCTGTTGACACATAATAAAAAAATGGTTCAAATTGGATGTAGACAATTCTCTTATCAGTGTTTGGTGCTTTCAATGACTTCTCTATTCCATTTAGAAGCTGAGCTGCATTTAAATCTAAAATTCCTTTCCTATCCTAACCAGATATTAGTTCCAAATATTATTATTACTTATCATTATCTGCTCGAGGTGATGTTAGTCCATGTGCCTCAACACCAAAAAAATCGTACACGGTCTATCAAAGAGTGGAGGCAGTTGACCAGCTAGATAGCTGCACGTAAGTCGGAAACTCTTATAGTAAAGAAACGATTAGTTGTGCGAACATTCGTTTGGTGTTTGGTCTCCCAAACCATTAAAGAGTGCTACACACCAATGACACCGCTATTCACCAAGCCACACTGATTGATTGGACGTCAAAACCATACCGATATAGTCCGGGGACTATTCTTCAGAGCCATTAAATCCGACAGAGCAAACTGCAAGGCGAAGGAAGTGAAAGGGTTGGCTCGTTTGTTTGAAAGAGGTATCCAGATATTGATATCCTTTGCTTTGTCACAGTGAATTAGTGAACTTTGTGAAGCTTACACATTGGTTAAGATTACGCTCTTTTAGTTCAAACAGCAAAACAGCAAATGGATGCTAAGAGTAAAACTCTCTTATCCAATTTGGCATCGCTAAAATTCTTGCATACTGGCAAAAGCTAGATCAGAGAAGTTGCAATGGACTTCTTAGGCTTCCCGCTTTGACAAACAAAATATGAGTAAGTTTCTGCCGAGGCTTTAGAGATGAGATATAATATAAAACGATCCTGCATTGCCAGTGAACGAGTAATGAACCTAAGGTCTAAAATAAGTCAATCCCTGCTCCATTCCGTAAATTATATCAAAGATATTTGCAAGCTTCACATAATTAATTGCATGAGAAAAAGCAATTAGTTCTAAGAGCGGACTAATTCAATAATGATCGGGATTTTGTAAGGTTCTGGCCAGAAAATGGCCTCAAGTTCATTACAACAACTGGACCTTAATTTCTGCTACTTGAAATTCTATTCGAATGATGCGCCGACCCGGGATATCCGCGACACATTCCTGATGATAGTCTTCCTTTATATTCGAATGAAGAACCGACAACAAATGGAAATCGGGACAGATTAGCATGAGTTGGATCAAATAATATTGAGTATGGCAAAGGATAAGGGAAAATAAGTTTCTATAGCTCCAGTCTAACTTCTTAGGCTGCCTAAAACGTGCAAGTTGTTTGCAGAGTGCAGGTGGTATGATATATACCAAGTAGGGCTAGAAAGACTATTAGACCTGCATCTAAAGAAGGATCTCGATACATCTTGTTCTCTATGTAATGCACAAAACGCATATGTCAATATATGCAGATCTGTACAAAAGCCGAAAACATAGTCAGAAATAGAGGAAGAGGATCATCCTACCCTCGAAGAAATTCTAAGTTCGTTGTCGCCAATATGCGAGAACCACCTCATTTGTTCGTTACGACAGATGATCTTGGGGATCCTTGATTCTCTTAAGAACAAAAAATCGGCGGGAGTTGATGGTATCCCAAATGTCGTATTGAGGCACCTGCCCCTAGAGGCTGTGGAGATTTTCACAACGCTGTTCAACAATGCGCTGAATAATGCATATTATCCGGCGCATTGGAAAATGACAGTGGTACATCCAATCCCGAAAAAGGGAAAGGATAATACTAACCCTGCTAATCTTCGGTCAATTAGTTTGCTTCCGAATATTAGCAAGGTGTTTGAGAAGGTTGTTAATAGAGCTCTGCTGAAATGGGTCGAAGACAACAAAATAATCCCGGACAACCAATTTGGTTTCAGGGCTAGGCATGATACTATTCATGCCGCGTCAAAACTGGTTTCCGACATTCAATGGAATAAATGCAAGAACCAATGCACGGGTGCTTGTCTGGTTGACTTTGAAAAGGCCTTCGACACCGTATGGTTAGAGGGGCTTTTCTACAAGTTGATCAGACTGGGAATGCCCAAACCCTTGCTATATATAATTTATAATATGCTTATGGAAAAGAAGTTTGTGGTCAAATGTGGCAACGTAACTTCGAGCAGAGTCTATAATATCAAAAACGGTTTGCAAAAGGGTGCGGTGAAATCTCTGATCCTGTTTAATATTTACACGAGTGATCTGGTACGTTCACTCAGTCATGCTATAGCGTATGCCGACGATTTGGTCGCATACAGATCAGGTCCTCAGATCGAGGTCATTAACATCCTTCTGCAGCGTGACTTCGAGCAAATTAAGGGATATTGCGACGACTGGAAGTTGAAAATCAATTTCCAGAAGACGGAAACAATCCTGTTCAGAACCCCATTGGCTAATGCCACTAGGGATACCAGAAAAAACTGGAAAAAATTGGCCATTATTGGACAGAATGGGCAGGCATTGGCGGTGAAAAACGTGGTCAGGTATCTTGGAATCTGGCTCGACCAGTATCTGTATTTTAATAAACATATAGATGCTTGTCTTGCTGGAGCTAAGATGGCCTTTTCTCTGACAAGAAGACTGTTTCATAGCAGTCAACTTGCTTCTAGGGTTAAGGTCATATGCTACGTGGCCCTAATAAGGCCCATCATCGCTTATGGCTGTCCATTGTGGTTCAATATAGCGCCATCGTATATGGAAAGGATTCGGGTTTTCGAGAGACAATGTCTTAGGACATGTCTCGGGTTGTTTCGAACACCTGAATCTGAGTACATAAAATATTATCCCAACACGGTATTATATGATGGGGCTCACTTGAATAGGATTGACAATTTCCTCATTAAGGTGACTCGAAGGCACGTTGCGAGGGCGATGACCAACGATAATAGCCTGATCTTCGGGGCATACTACCCCAATGAAGCACACATGGAGAGAACGCTTCGATCTGGCTTTGTTCCGCCAGAGGCTTTTCTCCATATTGATAAAAAAGGGCTGGTACAGACGAGGGATGGTATCCCGGTACTATACCACCGTTACCGCAGAGCGACTGATAAGCGGCTCAACTACGACGGGGACGTCGCTAATGCTCCCGAGCTCCTTCGGTTTAGTACCGCGATAGGGGGGAGGGATCATATTGATACGGTTAAGCAATTCACCGACTATTGGTGGCTTGCGGAGGAAATATTGGAAGAGGTAGGAATACCTTTCCAGGTCGGTGCGTTACCTTAAGGTAACTCCTCTTAGTTTTAAGTAGATTTAAGTTGTAAGTAGGTTTGCCGTGCTGGGCATGTCGGCTGCAAGGTGTGGTGTTCTTGAGAGTCGACCGATGCATTTCGGTGTCGGCTACTGCGGTCCCAGTACCACCCAACGACTTCTCAGTGTCTCACATCTTGTCAAAGTTTGACCAACTTTTACATATATGTTCGATCCATTTATGCCCACTCACATCAAGTGGTTACAGAGAGGAAGAAGCTATGATCATGACCTTATATGTCTCACTATTTCCAATTCGTAATTATTTTTACTTCAAAGTTGCTCCTAAAGACTTACAAGTCACTTCCTCAATGCGTTGGTTATCTGATTCAATGAACGGAAATAATATCCACTTTAACAATAATGACTTCATCATTGGCAGACTAATGAAATCCAAAAAAAAAACTGTATCTATAAATGAATTCTCAAAGGAACCCCAAGTGTAGAGATGCTATCTGAATGGGATAAGCCTTCTTCCTATAAATTAACATAGAAATTACAATTCCAAAGGTACGACGAGTAGCACCTCAATAAGAGGAAACATCTCATGATGGGCCCAAGTCAATTCCAGTTTCTATCCAGGAAATAAAACCACCACAATGAGGTAGAAAATCGTTGACACACAATTACGCAGAATAATGCACAAGCGGATGATTTTTATCGCACCTATGTCCTTTTGTGTGTGATTAAACTGTCTACTGTCTGCCTACATGTGTTTGACGCTTGATGCATTTCCGAGCGCGAGCATGAGCTCCTGCGCGCGCTCATACACACTGACTGTAAGTAAGGTGGGCATGCGCCTTCCATTTATTTTTTATAATTTTTTGTCTCCATCAGTTGAAATCTTCTAAGTGAATGTAAGCATCTCTGCAGCCCGTACGAGAAGGCGTCCATATAATTGCTTTTGTTAAATTAAATTTATGTAATTGGTTAGGTGCGTGTGTGTTATTGTCCTGCAGGCTGGTTTACTCTATTGTTATGTGAGTGGTGCAATAAACCGCCTGGAAAATTTGACTCGCATTTGCGCAGGAGGTTTGTGCTTTTATAGCTCGGCCGGACATTTTCATCAAGAAAACAAATAAACTGACATATCTCTGACTGGTTTCATAATAAAATATTAAAATATTAAAACAAGAAGACTTTGCTCTTAAAGGTTCTTTGCACTTTTGCGCACTAGACCCCTTTCGATGTGATTCATGTGTACATAAATTTCCTCAACGAAAATTGTATTCATTGTTTAATCCGGTTCCTAAGTGTCGGATTAAGTAAACGAATGTGGAAATAAGAACAACCAACTGAATAATAAATAATAAATTCGCCCCAAACAAAAAAAAAAAAAAAACAATTATAAAAGGTAAAGTTGTTGTTCGGGTTCTTTATTATTAAACAACTTTCTTGCGTGCGAGCTGTTGTGCGAAACATGCGGCAACAAGGCAACAACAAGAGTAACCAAAATCTTTTAGACAAACAAACACACACAGAACATGCGTTAGAATATTTTTATTGCAAAAACCCTTTCAATGTTTGTTCTTGGCCAAAATTCACACAAGGAGAGTGTCAAAATTTTGATTTGATCAAAATATTGTTTCCTGATTCTGATTCTGATTCTGAGTCAGGTATAGGTTTTGACTCACTTGTGACAAAGGAAAAAATACACATTTTTTTCTTTTACTTAGAAATCAAGTTGAAGGATTAGCAAATATTTTTTTTTTTTTTTAGAATATTTGATGTTCCTTCGGGGCGCATCGGATTAAAAATTTGCAAATGTCATAATTGGGGTGATGAGGGTTGTGTTCTATCTCTCTCTGATGGAATCCAGTTTCGATAAGGATTGAGTGAATTTCTTGGACTCGTTGATCCTTATGAGAAAATTGACGAGATGGATGGGTAGATAAAGTGTTGCGATATGATTTGGCATTGATCGGATTTCCAAGGAAATTTTTAGTTTCGTTTGAAATGTGAAGGAACCGTTAAAAATTACACAGAGAGCGGTATAATGCATTCTGCTTGCCTAATGATATTAAACAAAGTTGAATTGGCAAAAGGCTCTAGGTACACAGTTATCGTTTTATTTATTTTTTGTTGATTAGGTATTGACAGGGAGCAATTTTGTTGATATGAAGCAAAATTTAGAAGTGACAAAGTAAATCATTTCAGCTGCGTTTTTGATAATTCAATGGAGCATCTTTAAAGCCCTAAAACGTATTTCTACATTTTCGAAGAGCTGAGCAATTTTAGAAATATATTTTATATTGACCGTGCAGATTGACCACTGCTCCTTTGTATTTTCGTTCTCTTTTTTTACATCTCTTTCGTATGTTTTGTTACAGAACAAATTACACTAGCATTGGCTCTAGTTCGAGTGCATGCGTCACAGTTGTACTCACACCACATGTGTGTTCAGGAGCGTTTGTTGACGAGGCAGACTATTTACGGTGGTTACGATTTTCTAAGGATTTATCTCCCTCATGGACCGAATATCCGTTTTAAAGACCAAGCCATTGTGGATGCTAGAACGTTTGGTGTAGAAATTTGGAGGCAATCCGGAATCACAGATGATGGAAGGCTGCCGTATCGCAGGCGAGATTCGATATTGAGATTAAGCACAAAGACATTTAACGGTGAAGACAGACACTATTAGAATCAAGAGACAAATTCTCTCAAAATATAAACGAGAGAGATCAAAATATAGACATTTTAGTCCAAGCGGCGACCTAATCATCAGGTTAGAGATTTGTATGCCGTCAAATCGATAGGGCTCGCCGGAATGTATAATAGTTGATCGAGTAGAAGGCTATAATAGACATCACAAGCTGCTTGGATGACCTGGCAACTCTGAGAAACTAAAAAAATAAACTGCAAAATTGGATGAATTATTAAATTGTATTAAAAAATGTTTGTTGTAGTTGTGGAAACAGTGCCATGAAAGTAGTAATTATGTGCGTTGGACTAATAAGCGAAGTGTTCGAGGTTCAAATGTGCTAAGTGATGGCAAAAAAATGCACTAGAAGTGACCTTATTGAGACATGATGCGACCAAAATTTATACGGCAACTCATGTGCGCTTGATTTGTCTCGGCGAGCTCTATCGATTAGTCGGCATAAGAATCTCTAACTTGATGAGCTAAGTGATCTGACGGTCGGCTCTCCATCTATTTGAATTTGAGGAAATCTGAAAACGACGATGCGATATTGGAAATGCTTACACGTCGACACTGAATTTAGAACTTAGCTCTTACATTGAAGTCGATGTTGAAATGAATCTCCCAATGTGTTCTTCCTAAATCCAAAATCTTCGGCGTGGCTGTCAAAGTGTATGTGGCTGAGTTGATCTACTTGTAAGCTTCGTTGTATTCAAAAAACGAAGAAAGGGTATTTGAAAAATTAGTGCCTCTAGTAAATATTGAACAAATTTACTCGCCTCTAGTAAACTCCCTTTGTAGTAATCCAAAATATTTATAAAAAAAACCGCATAAGGAAAAATCGTAACAAGAATACAATTTTTCAAGGCGGTCCAGTACATATCTAGGAGCTGCTTTCGATGAAACACTTATATGGACTTCTCCCTACGATATTTTTCTCATTATGGCTAAGGTATTTGTTGCCAAAATTGGGGACTCAAGGCGAAATGATGGATGGACACAGAAGCATGAGCGGAAGCAAAACAAGAAGCACAGTAGAGTGGGCCGAACAATTAATTTTAAGTCGTAATATCTACCCAAGCTAATTTTAGTGACTAGAAAGGGACGGAGAGATTGGGATATATTTAAAAAAATTAACTTATTTAAATTAGCCCCCTGAAAAGGGAACGAAGTAAATATTAAACACATGGAATTAGTTCAGACTGATAGAACAATGCCGTGTGGCGATGGTAGGTGGTGTCGTCGGAGCAAGTTACAATGCGCGTAAGAATTTAAGAGCTTTTGCGCGACCGGAAGACCCCAACATATTTAAAACATATCGAAAAAGAGTTTAATGAGTTATTACATTTAAATATTGGCAAATTAAGTAAGATGCATATATCCAAATTTGGACAAAATTTACATGCACGACAGGAAGATATAAACCGATTTTATATAATTGTTTACCCCAACTTTTCCACGGTATTACGACATGAATTTTTTTCTTATTATTTCGGCCTAATCTTCTGCATAGGCCAAGTTCGATAAAATACAATATCTTGCCTGTGACTGGGCAACGGTTGCTATGAGAACTACATCCACTGGAGCTCTAAGGATTTACATTGCAACAGTATTAACGAACATCCAAAGACTGGGAAAATCGAGTCAAAACAGATGATCGAGTTGGACCTCGCACTGAAACACTTCTTATCCGCGACGCCTGAAACACAACATTTTATATAATTCTTAAAGAGTGGACTTGTCTTTTTTGTTTTTGCTTTTGGCAAAATGGCGCACATGTAAAAAAGAATGTTTGTTGTTATCTGTTTTTTTTCAGTTTTGGGAATTTTTTTAAAATAGGTAAAAAAAAATCTCGGGGTAAACCAAATTTTAATAACCTGTAAAATATGTATTAGCAATCGGTCCACTAGAACTTAAGATATCATGTAAACCGTTATGAAAAAACAATGTTTCGAGAAAAAACAAGCTTAAAGTTTGGAGTCTCGTTTCAGGCAGTCTGAGTCATTTGATTGGCCATGTCATAAAAACAGTCGTAACTTCGAAAATAAATCCATTTTCCAAAAGTCCTTTTACATGCTTATTATGCATGTCTTAACTAGGAAAATGTTTGCATTATAGTTACTAAGTAACAGTCAGCTGACGCAAAGTATTAGCTGTGTTTGCAGTAATCTGCGGAATCGAGTTTAAAGCTTTGCACCAAGTGCAAATTTCACGCAGAAGCTACCCTAGTACATGTAAGGACTTGTGACTAACAAAACCACTTTGATCTGTTATTAAATCATTGTATGACTGATAGGGATACCCCAGCCAAATCGTCCAAGCTATCAAAGCAACGTGCTCCTGTGCAGCAGAAACAACGTTCTTGTATAGCTGGGCAGTGGCATAGAAGATGTTCTACAAACTCTACCTCCTCCTCATCTCTACAGCTTCTGCAGGAATCATTTGTAAGGAGTCCTCGTCTTTAAGCCATGTTTCCAATGATTCAGTGTGCGGTTAATACCCCGAACTGCACCCGGATTTAACTTCTGTTAATAAGGACTATGGACTTTGATCTCTATGGTGTCAATATTGGAGGACAGACTTCTGCTTATGTCCCAACTGTTCCGCAATTGTTCCTTAGCAAAATGTATAATATCATCGTCGATGAAACTCTTAGAGGTGTTGAAAGGTAGTTATACCTAGTATTGGGTCCGCTAGCAGTGGGCTTAGATCAAAGCCCTATCTGGTCAGTTGGCCTTTTTCAAACCCTAACGTGTCCGGGAACCCAGCAGAGTAGAACTGAGTGATGACGTATATCCCCGAGTGCCAAAAAACATTCCGTCACATATTTCAGGCTTCCAAGGTTGGAACCGATTGATTCAAATGCTGCTTGACTGTCCACACAAATGGTTATTTCCATTCTGTATAATCTGTGCTGCTTTCTTAATCCCATAGATCTCAGCGTGAAGGACACTACAATGATCAGTCAGTCGTGTCAAGTCAAGTCAAGTTCCTCTGAAAAGACGCCAGCTCACATACCATCTGTGTGGATGGGTCTTGGGCTAGTCCCAGTCCTACTGCCGAGTATAGTAACTCTGAAACTGTACATATAATATGCAAGAATCTGCAGAGAAAAGCGCTTAAAGAAACAGCCAACTAAGATGTTTCCTCTGACACAGACGTTGGAGCTGCAGTATTTTCTAAAACGCTAGCACATTTCGACTTTCTGATCACAGAAATGTTCCAATGCCTCCTAGGGTAACAATAGTACGGGATGATACATCCACTTTTATTGAGCCTGGAACTAAAACAATCAACGCTGCCAAAATCAAGTCAAAACTGGTATAACAGGTGATTGGGTGTTCAACAAACTGTCACACTCTGCTAGATGCCTGGACACATAGTAACGGACCAGCAAGAAAGATAACTACCCCTAGCCCTGAACAGGCTGTCTTATCTGTCAAACCGTGAGTTATGAGACCTTAAAGAATGGGTGGGGCAGAAAACATGAATTTTGCATGCATTGAAGTTGTTTGATTGCTTAAACTCAGTAAAATTGCAACTCTACCTTCCACGCAGGCACCTATCAAAGTAAATTCCTTCAAGTAGAAATTCTCTTTCAATAGCTAACCAGTCACCACCCCAGATTTATGTATGTCAAAGATCTCCTTCGTTTCAATAAAACACAAAAAAAACATCTATCCCAAATGTCCTGATGTAATAAACAACAAAAAATAAACTAAAACCAGTCCTAAATAAACTCCGCCTATAAAATCCATAAAATACCACCTTCGCCGCCATTTCATCGTTCCGTCGTGGTCAATAATGGTCAACAATATTTGTTGCACAACGCACAAGTGCGCGCAGTTGGTAGTGGTGACACATTCCAGTTTCGATTCGATGTATTTTATTCATTTTATCAACAACCTCCATTTAGATACACTCCTGCCATGGACTAACAAAATAATAAACAACAACTACAACAACAAACACCTCCCTTATAAAAACGCGCACTTATAAATCATGCACCAGCTCAGGGAGTCAGCAATGGTGAAGAAATAAATAAAAAATAAAAAATACAACAGTTGCCCCATGCTGAGGCATTGAAATTGCCCAAGGGAATCGAAGTCCAAAGAGTCACATAGCCAGGGAGTCACATTCTTGCCGAATGCTAAAGGACACTATCGAACACCTGAGTATCCATTGCGTAGGTATATTTTGTTTTCTTTATTTTTTTTTTTATTTTCTTGTAAATAACGTTCGGCTACCTATTGAAAAGGTGTGGGCCGTTCCAAGCGACAGACATTTTCTTCCTGCTAACACCATAATTCATGGCTGAGACATGCTTGCGAGTCAATTGTCTACGTAATGGGCTACCCTGAATAAGACAAAGTGCAACGAGTTAAAAAGGATACTTATTATAACTACAAAAACCTGAAAGATTTCATTCATCTAACAATATTGGCACTATGTGTTTCGAGTTTCATTGAGACACACACACAAAAGTGTCCATCAATGAAACCATGGGTGATCCATTGTTGAAGGATACATTCTGAACTGAAAGTCATTCTTCGAATTATTATTAGGTACGTGTGGATTTGCTTAGACAACAGTTTAAGACTGCCTTTGAAGTTTGGTATTTGGTAAGTTTTCATATTTATATTTTCTTTGTTTGGTTACTGGTTACTCATCAAAGGGAGTAAAAGCGGCCACAAATCCTGCCAAAAGGAGATCCAGATCATTATTATGGAATTTCCATTTTGCCATGAAAGGTATGAAAGGTATGAAAGGTATCCTTGGTTGCGCCAAGTTCATATGTCGTCGTCGTTCGACGTTGCGAAATTCTTTAAAATTCTTTTTACATATTTTTTTTTTTTTTTGTGTGACAAAAATGAAAATAAGGACTTTCACGCGTTGTTCACGTCTTCTTATCCGAATTAGGGATTTAGTAGATCAATCATATTTTTCGTCGTCTATTCATTTTGGGTTTTTTTTTTTTTTTTTTTTTTTTCTTGTCGTGCTTTTGTGCGTCCTAAGCTGGGAAGCCTTTATTAAAATCGCTTAATATGCAAATGAGCAATCATGTGTATTGAACTGTTGTCATGGATGCGTTATTCTTTTCTCGTTGTATACTGTTTGTAGTGCATGGATATTGAATTTAATAAAGAGGGTGACATGAGTTCAGCTTTAATGTAGATGAAGAAAGCGGACGCTTTCTATTGAGGAAAGATGAAGGTTATTCGTGAATTTTATTAAGAAGGCCAGTCTAGATGTCGCGGTGTAAAAGTGCCAAATATGGACCATTCAATAGGGCTTGAACTCTAGACATTAAAATTGTCCCAATACAAGAGGAATCACTGCTGCATTTAAGTACACCAATAAGAAAGTTTGTGTGCTTAGAATCGAAGAAAGTCATATAACTTTTTCTGTCTATCAAAACATACGAATTTTGAAGTAAATTCCTTAATTTATCCTCTTAAGTTTCCTTGTTTAAGCACGTACCAAGCATAACTGCCCCATTCATGCAAAAGGCAAAATTAGACCTTTCCGTTTTTGATTTCAAGTTTAACCGAAGCACTATCCGTATTCTCTATCTCCATAGAGTTCCACTTAATATAACAAAATGTTAAGCTTAACTGCTCGATACGAGACCTAAGGCATAGCTTCTCCAACCATCGTGTGTGCGAAGATATATATTTTTGCCACGAAAGGAGAGACCTACAGTTAAATCCGATTCCTACGGCAGTTTATTCTTTGAGAAGCTTCTCATGGCAGTTCTTACTCCTAGATGTGTGTCAGACTTTCGCAAGAGGTAAGGCAGCGAATAAAAGTCTTAAGGAAGTACCGGTCGGGTTTTGAACCAGAGTCGCCTCGCATAGTAGTCCAAAGCACTTAACCACTCACCCACTGCATCCCCGTAATATTGGTTTTTAAATGAATTATAATTATTTTTCCCTTCTGAGATTCCAAAGAGTTAAGGGCTCATATTCTTTCAAGACAGAGAGTTCATTTCCGTTTATTTTATTTTCAAAGTTTTATTCCTGATATTTAGAATTACAAAATTGAGGTGGGCTTGGGTTTTATTTATAAAAAAAATTAAGAAATAAACTACCTTTGTTATAGGTTTGGTTGTTTTTCCTGAACTGATGTTCTTGTCTTGACGACTTTCCTCATTTACCTAGGAAGGATTAGTTCCATTTGCAAGACATTACATTTCATTACAGGGGACGACGATTCGTTCGATCGACGTTCGTAAGATCTTTGGTCCCGTTTAAAGAGCCATAAATTCTTTGAAGAATTTTCTCTCAAGAGTTTAATATTTACACCCCTTAGGACGATAAGCAGTCCAGGACACAGCACTATAGTGCAGAAATATCTTACACCTCGTCTTACAAGTTATGAGTTTTGAAACCAGTTGTTTAGCCAAACCGAATTAGCAGTGGTTTCCTAACTCCATAAAAACCACAAAGTTTCTGCTTTCAATAGTTATATTTAGACGTTCCGAACAGAAATCTTGAAACATGCAAGATGAACTTGTACACGAGAACTCAAGTTGTTTTTCAACCAACAAATGTGCAGCCTTGGAGTTGTTTTTCTGATTTATGTTTAAGGGTGTTCTGAACTATGAAGAAGAGATTAGCTTCATTAAAAAAAATCCCCACAATTCCTTTAAATATGCGCGCATCACAAGTTCTAAGAAACGTTGTGAACGTCTATCACCCAATGATGGTGCAATAAATGAGCCAAAAGCTTTTTTCGATTCTAAAAATTAACTCCACTCCTTCAAAGACTTTCAAAGTTCAATATTCAAAAGTGTCTTCAAAATTATGATGACCAACTGTAGGCTCGATCTTTCGAATGCATATTCTTTGTATCGAAGTTACCGATATCTTTGGTACCGCAACAAATATTGTTGGAAAGTTTAAGAGCACTGCAGAGTTGCTAGAAGATAACGAATTTTCGAGCTGATTCTCCATTCAGCAAGAACAATTAATGTTTGAACGAAAAAATTAGTCAAAATGAGGTTTAAGAGAAATTTATTAATAAATTGTTCGGCTTTATTGGAATAACGACCCGACACTTGGTAGTAAGTTAACGCACAGCAAACTCTTATTTTGTAATATTTCCACCAAAACATTAATGCTAAAGAATAGCCAAGTCCTTTTATACGAAAATCTTTTGCCTTACAAGTCAGCCACAAAAAGTACTGAGATCTAAAAACGAATGTCAAAAATTTCACAAATAGTATTTAGGTACATTTGTATACTTGGTAAAGCAGAAGGCTCCATACAGTTGAAATTTTGTATGGAGCCTTATGCTGTGCGTTCCAATAAATCCTCCAATAATTTTATGTCTTTAGCTTCGTTGTATGCGAAGTTAGAGGGGGTCAAAATGGCCTGAGTTGGTTCGTGTAAATAAGGGTGTAGTGCCAAAGTTGCTAAAGAACTTCGCTGGTCTCTACCGTGCCTCTTATTCTACGGACTATTTTTTGAAAATAACAATCGTTTCCAAAGGAAACTTAATTACCTTACAATGCAGACTAATATTTTCTTTATTAATCATATTTGGCTTTGTTTTTTTTTTCGAGCTATTTCTGAACTTTTGTATACAAAGAAGGACTTTCTGGTAGCTGGGAGGATACCAAAAAGCTATCCGGCGTTGAGCCGTTATTAATTAAGAAAATTTAACGCTGACTCAATCACCCTCGAAATGCTAAGTGATAAGCATGTTCTTGACAATACAAGGGCTTAAACTAAGAAATAAACTGTTTTGCCCAGAATTAACTGTACGCACTGAATTCAAGATAAAGCTTGGTAAAACTGCTTATGACGGTTATGACTGAACATCGTACAAATTTGTCCAAAGTCAGGAAAAATCCTTGCAAATCTGCCGAAATGAATAAAATCAAATGATTTGAGTGCCTTGCACTCAAAACCAGGGCCCAGATCATTTAAAATGAAAACGATCAACCGTGATTTATTTGACGTTCTTTTTTCTTTATTTATTATTAAGTATGTATGAGAGAAAAACGCCAAAACGATTGGAGCAGCGCTGTCAAAAAAATGCCCGATAGGGACATTTGGCCCAGTTTGGTCTTTTGGCACCCGAAATGGGCTTCAAATCCAAATTTTTGTATTCATAAAGCTAATGTACTAAAGGGTGATTTTTTAGCTGGTTTGGTTTTGGCAACACTGGTTTTGACAGCTGACGTGTGTTTAGTACCTTGTGTCACTGTCAAACAGCTTCAGTTTGGTTTGCAATTTAACCATGGATCGTCTTACAAATGAACAACGCTTGCAAATTATTGAATTTTACTGTCAAAATTCGTGCTCGGTTCGAAATGTTCATCGCGCGCTGCTTCCATTTTATGATCGGCATTCTCGACCTTCTGAGCAGTCTTTTTCGGAAGATTGTGATCAAATTTCGCACCAAATTTACTTTGTTGGACATTAAACCACCAACACGTTTACGTACTGTGCGTATTGAAGAAAATATTGCGGCCGTATCAGCTAGTGTGACAGAAGACCGCGAAATGTCGGTTCGGCGCCGTTCCCAGCAGTTAGGCCTTTGTTACAGCACTACGTGGAAAATTTTGCGGAAGGATTTGGGCGTAAAGCCTTTTAAGATACAGCTGGTGCAAGAACTAAAGCCAGCCGACCTACCACAACGCCGAATTTTTGGTGAATGGGCTCTTGGAAAGCTGGCCGAGGATCCGCTTTTTTATCGAAAAATTGTGTTCAGCGATGAGGCTCATTTTTGGTTGAATGGGTACGTAAATAAGCAAAATTGCCGCATTTGGAGTGAAGATCAGCCAGAAGCATTGCAACAGCTACCAATGCATCCCGAAAAAGCCACTGTTTGGTGCGGTTTATGGGCCGGCGGCATTATTGGGCCATATTTCTTCAAAGATGATGCGAATCGCAGCGTTACTGTCAATGGTGAACGCTACCGAGTGATGATAACAAACTTTTTTTTGCCCGAAATGGAAGTTCTTGACTTGCATGATATGTGGTTTCAACAAGACGGTGCCACATGCCACACAGCACGCGAAACAATGGCGCAATTGCGAGGCGAGTTTGGTGAACAGTTAATTTCACGTTTCGGGCCGGTCAATTGGCCGCCTAGATCGTGCGATTTGACACCATTAGATTATTTTTTGTGGGGGTATGCCAAGGCTAATGTGTATAGGGACAAGACCGCTTCGATTGACGCACTGGAAGCCAACATCCATGCATTCATTCGTGAGATACCGGCCGATATGTGTGAAAGAGTATGCCAAAATTGGACTCAGCGGATGGGCTACCTGAGACGCAGCCGCGGTCAACATTTGCATGAAATTATCTTTAAACATTAAATTGCAAGGTTCAAACTATCGATTCAAATAAATATTTCATTCATTTTTTCGAATTTTTTGTGTTTTTTTTTTAAAAAAAGTTCTAAACCTCTTAAAAAATCACCCGGTAGATATGGATTTAGTCTTATAAAACATACTGCACGATGTTACATAGGCAGGCTTCTTTACGTAGGAATTTTTTTTTTTGCGAAGTTTTTCGAAATGAGGATAGCAGTAGCTAAACTGAAGTTTTAACAAGGCTGCTACCGGTGCGGTTTTAAGTCCGGCAAGTCCACAATGCGCAGCACTACCATCTTTTTATCGATTTGCTATCACATAAGAAAAAGACATCTCTCAAGAAACCGAACAAAGAATAATGTTCGTCAATAGTTTTTTTTTCTGAGAAGGCAACTATGTAGCCTGCTGTATGGGTCCGAAGTATAGATTCCTTCTAAAGCGATATTTTTGGTCGTTTTGGGAGAATTTCTTCATAAGATATTTGGTTCCGAATAGATTGACGAATTCTATGGGAGACGATTAATGGATGAACTCAACGAACTGTACAGCGGGAAAGCCCTGGTCAAAGGAACATGTAGAGCGAATGAACACCAACGCCTCCAGTCAGATTAGGTGGTGCGAATAAGTGCGCATCGAGTAAGATATTCCGGAGACTAGAGGCCAAAGACCGCTCTAATTGGAGAGGCTTATTGATTGAGTCCTAAGTAAGCAGTAAACTCGGTTAGTTATGTGAGTGATATATCAACGAGCACTTCCACGACGGCTGAAATAACATTTCGATTTTCCGGTATAGTTTCAATAAGGAATTGGTGGCGAAATGAATTATTGTTTTTATTTATTAAATTTTTTTTATTTCAGTCAAAAGGACGAAAAGTGGCCCTTACTTTTAACAAATGGCCCTCAAAAAGGCTCCTAATATTTTTTCTTTACTGCAACGCTGGTTGGGAGATCTTGATTATTCCATTATACAAAATTGCTCATTTTGACTGATGTACGAAGACGTCCTTCAGCTTGCCTATGAATTCTTTCCGTTGACGCATGTTTATTTTCAATAAAAACAGCTTTATTCGTTTCAACACCTTAATCTTCTTTTTTTTGATCAGGAATGGAAGATCACACCATTCCCAATTTTACTGCATTCCTACTGTTTAGGTTCGCCTGTTTGACCCCAAAAAAGTTCACCATTTCCAAATAATTCATCAGCGAGACCACTCAAAAGCTGGCATATCTACTTTTATGTAATATAAGGGTTTTTTGTCCTGTGATTTTTCCCACATGTTTTCCAAAACCTTCATGTGTTCATTTATCGGGCTTATCTGGATATTACAACTTCCTATATATGATAACTTTCCTTCAGTTGCCTTTTACGATAAGCGAAAAGCATCAACACTGTGTCTTAAAACCAGTGCTTGAGTTTTTTGTATGTAAGAAGTTGGTAGGTGTGAACCGAAAATGGAACCTAAAGAACCTTCTTACACACTTCTGGATATGGCTTAAATCTACTCAATTTGCGTTGCTTGCTGCTGAGCAGATTTTCCCGAGCTCTCGTTTTAATTCTTTAAGATTTTCAATCTCAAATTTTCAACTTTTTGCTTGAATTTCAAAAAAAAATATTTAAATTCTCCATTCACATTCGAAACCACCCCAAAATGTAGTCAAATCTTCCACAACCCTCGCCGAAAATATATGTAGATATAATAAGAAGTCCATGTCGGTCGTCGCAATCTCACCTCATTCCAAATTTCGTGACTTTAATTGAATATCTGAGTGAATCGCCACATAATCGGATTATTTGGTGACCATTTCACGCATCAAAAAGTCGTTCCTTTTGTGTGTGTTGTTCGACTTTGAGACGACAAAAAAATAACGAACCTTTCTTTGCCAAATTTTTTTTGAGGACAATTTTTTCCTTCGGAAATCTCCTTAGATCCTTAAATGGACAATTTGGACACTCGACATAAATCAGAGGGGGGGGATGATGGCCGAGTGGATTTCTTCAAGCAGCAAATACAGTAAGGCGCTTCGGCCCCCATATGAAGCTCCACATAAAGAATCATTAAAATGCAGGGAGGAGGTATTTGCTTGTGGTCAGAGCTTATTATAGTGTGTGAATAATAAACAGTGAGTAGTAGTCGATAATCTGGGACGAACGCAAAGAAAGTACAAATCTGGGTTTTATGAAGGATAAAAGATGTGATTATGAGTCCTTATTAGGGTGACAATCGATAAGTAAGCTGTATGTGTACATTGGCTTATTGAATAATTGAGTAAGTAGCCATAGCCAGCCATTTGTGGGGAGACATTCATACAAGGGTGTTCTATTTCTTTTTTCGGGTTAATTGGGTACCTGAATGGAAGTTCTCATTAGTATGCAGAGGTGATAGCACACGTCTAGCGTACGATTATGTGCGCATTTGTGTAATATTTTTCCAACTACACAATCGTATCTGGTGACGTATCCTGATTGCTGTTGTCCTGTTTTTTTGGGTTAAAATATGCAAATCAATTGTGTATTGATAGTTTTAATAGTCCTGTTGCGTATCGCTTTTGATGGAATTGTTTGCATATGCGGATAAAGGAGGTAGATATGCAAATATTTTTCTTCCTCAGTTATCCCTTTCTTCGACGATATGCCATAAGTGCAATTGAAGTGACAAAGGCTGTAAAGTGATATTGTATTGATCGTATGAATTACTTAGAGGTAGGGACCTATCTCTGGTGGCATACGCAGATTTAATGGTTGTCACGGTCTTTTGCGTTGTTTCTTTTGGTTAGGGAATGAATGTGTTTTACGTTTTGTTAAAAATACGTATTTACCTCAAATGTACTGCAACCACACAGTGGAACAGTAAAGCAATTCTCCACGCTTCCATGATAAATGAATTCGGGACTGTTCCCGAAATTAAGTTTGACATAGCGCTTCTTGTTCTTGCCGAGAGCGCTTTCATGGAATGGATCAATCTATTTCTGCATCGACGTGATCGCCTAAACCTCTCTCCTGCCATCGTCCTCATCATTTTAGCGTAATTCCCCAAGGATATCGGTATTTTCTCGGACAGTCAATCAAGTCCTTGGAATCGGTCTCTAAAAACTTAATTGTGACTCTTGAATGCTGATTGCGATGCGAAATAGTTTAACATTCACCTTTGTTTGGTGCCGTGGGGACTGGGAAAGTTTTTGTAAAACTAATGAACTCGTCAACTAACGAGGTACTATACCTCTCCTTCACCTGAAAAAGGTAATGACGGTATACCAATCTCAGCTGGTAAGTTCTTGCTAAGGTTGACTGCTTCTGAAAAAATAAATTAAAATGGAATTAAATTCAGTCCAATATTAAGCATCCACAAAGCTTTCTTACATCATGTGCTCAAAGCATTTAATTTCCCTTTGATTTCAGCTACAGCCATCTAGAATGATTTCAAGTAGAAGGCTCTAGCAAAGGTTGTATAAAAAAGTGTTTTCCAGAATGTTTTCTATATATGTAATATATATAGATGTGTATATATCTGTGTATATATGTGAGTGACCAGAATAATGGATATCATTTCGTTTCCTTCTATGTTCAGAGCCTCCCATTGGAAGACACTGTTTTCTGTTTGTGCAGAAAAAATGCCGGCCCCGTACCGTCTATACCGACATCTATTAAGAAAGGATCAAATTTTGTAAGAACGTTCAGATTAGACGAGTGAACGAAATCACTGCTCTTGAACTGACCAAAGTTATAGTGGCCGCCATACTGTATCGAGAATATACTTTTGGGTAAATTAAACCCCGTCTAACGGCTAGGATTTGTTGCTAAGAGTTTTTGAAGCAACTAACATGATTTCACTCTTTGAACTGAGAAATTTTCGTTGGACAATAGTGATGACATCATCCGTATAGCCAGTTTTACCTATTCCTCTCTGCCCTAAGCTTATTTAGAATTTTATCGATAACCCACGACCCACAGCAATTGAGAAAATACTCCATTCTGAGTGGTACCTCTGGTCACCGATTTTCTTAGTCAGTGTTTGCATAGAGTTGAAATACTCCTTCTACCGAGCATTTAATGCATACAGTTGGTGTTGCCCAGCTCAACATTCAGTGTATCAAGAGCCCTTTAAAATTATTAAAAGCCCCTTCTATATCGAGTAAGGTTGTAAGAGCAAACTCTATGATAGAATTCATTTCTTCACGAATCCTTAAAATGTTTCCTCATATTATAGTAGCTACTCGTCCGAGTCCCCTTCATTGATGGTATCTCGCTTTCCTCAAATGGAAGGGACACTGAGCTTATGCAAAGTGATTCCCCTCATATAAGACCGCTACCAAGTCATCGTTACTGTAATTATTTAGAGAAATTTACTTTTCCCTTTTATAAAACAGAGTGTAACCGATGTAAGCGATGAATCCACAATTTATGGACTAAGCGACTACACGATAAAGCGGTATATAGATAGTTCGAGAACAGAGGAAGAAACTGGTGCAGGAGTGTTTGGGCGAAGAACGAAACACTGCGAGTTCATGGGCAAAAGTACTAGGCGGGAATGCGTGCAACAGAAAGATGCGTTCGAATCAATCTCAAGAAGAACTACAGAAACTGAAACATAGCAATAATGTCAGATAGTCAAGCAGCCATTAAGGCACTGAACTCCTTTGTCATTAAATCCAAACTTGCACGGGAATGCCTACAAAGCCTTAACAAACTAGGACAGAAAGAGTATCCGTCTGCTAGATTCCAGGCCACGTGGGCTTTATTGGAAACGAGTTGGCAGACTCCCCTGCGATATAGGGGAACACACCCAACGTGAAGAATTCAGAAAATCGATCAGAGACAAGTCTAGAAACTTAAGAAAGAAAATTCTAGGCTATTTTCCTAACTGGTTTCCTAACGGGTCTTTGTAAACTCAGGGAACACCTACATACAGGAACATACTGCAATCCTGAGGGGGAAAACCCCAAATTTAAGAAAAGGATCTACCAACAAATTCATTAAAAAAAACTAGACTGCCTGATGCGCTTTGAATGCTTTGAATCACTTACCAAGGCTAAAGTCAAAGCTTAGACACTCAAACATAATTTCTGGCATAAAACCATGAGGGGCTCTCTCTTCACGGGGGAACAAACCTCTGCAATTTCTAAGTATATTATTATTATTATTACAATTAGGTATTATTGCAATAAGGAAACTATGTATCTGCTGCGCGTACTTTGTGCATAACCTGATCCCTCCAGAAAACGAAAGCACCGCACATCCATGAAGATCTAAGTAATCTTACTAACATTGGCATTAACACACTAACATTAAAGGGGTCCTTCGTCTCTTATCAGAAGCTGAAAGGTCGTACAATGGACTAAGTTTATTAGTCTAAATGTGTCGGTCTGGAAGCTACAAACGGTAATAGCTAAGATAAAAACTCAGCTTTCTTCTAATTGAAGGCCTACGTTTCTCAAAGTCTGATTACTTTGGCATCATTTTCCATGTCTTCCGCTTTCTTAGGAACATGACATCGTCGCAAAAAAAAACAATCTTCGTTTTCGGATCTAGAACAAGCATTCTTCAATCTTTAAAACAGGTTCCTTAGCAGATGTTAGGGAAATCTATTCACTTCCTGATTCTTCTCTCATAGATGGACATGAGAAACTATTTTTAGTTTCTTTATTTCCAATGCACGGAGGACAATCCAACTTCACATGGATACATTCGTTAAGGTTATCTTCTGATCTCGAATTTCTCCAAATCCGCTGACCCTCATTCAGAGATCCTTTATTTACACAGCGTGTTCCTTCGTTACAAATTCATAAGTACCTTCTGCACACTCGACGTATCTAAACAAAAGCGCTGCGATCTGTCAAAAACAATCACAGATAGGCACATCAAAATCTCACATTCATCAAAAATCGAGATCATCTAAATTCGAAAAGGACGAAGCATCCTTACCTGTTGTGGCAATATGTAGTCTGCTGCGCCGCATTGAATAACACACAAAATGAACAGACAATGCACAATTATTACTGACCCCTGTTCCCCGTCTGATGTCAGATTTAATTCACATCGCCCATCAAATTCATGAAGATCCTGTTTTACAGATTTTGGTGCGCGCGAAATCGATGTCACTCTTTGATGATGATGAGGATGATGATGATGATGAACTTATGTACTGTTGTTGTGCATGGCGGACTTGTGTCCCTGACTTTGATTTGATTGCGCTTTACCTTTGTCAGGAAATTAAGCCCGAAGGTGAGCAACTCCTGTCCCATTTGTGAATCGTCATCGTGTCGCTGAGCACAGAAAAGGGAGATGAATATTTAAGGTTTGTGAACCGGAACGTTGTCGCAGTCTCATTGCTTCCTATTCCTATTACCTGATGCAAGATCATCAATTTGATGAAGATGAACTCTTTGATGGAGGGCGCGTTGCATCCCAGCTAATTTCACGAAAACCGTTAAGGATCCCGAAAGTAGACCATAAGATGGTTTTTGTCCCCTTTCGAAAGATGTATCTTCTGTTTTTTTTGTCTTGGCAATCACATCCCTTAACAATTGTCCTTGTTTTAAGATACTAGGAACCTATAAAGGGGTGAGTCCGTGGACTATTTTTGATTAGATGCGAACACGAAGCATCCCTTTTTGATTACATTTTTTTTTTTTTTTTTGCACTTCTGGCTACCTTTTTCTTGGGTAGGTAAGATATTCTTTGTTACCGATTCGCCTCTTTCTTTCGTGAGTTTTCGCAGCGGCTAAGATTTATTTATAATTTTGTTTTAGAATTCTCATTGTTTTCGTATGACCATCGTTCGTCTTTACGAGGGGACAAATGCACACACTGAAATATATTGCCCGAAGGGGTCAAATCAGGATTTCTATTCATCTTGAATGCGCTGTGTCTATTGTTTGCGCTCGAGGGTATCGTTTATTAGCCTTGTATTACAATCTAATGTCGCACTAAGGCAAGGGGCAATGGCGAATCTCACCTCCTTTTTGGTGATTTAGTGTGTTACACAGAATTAGGCAATCGCAATCGTGGCGAAATTTATTGGATCTTTTCATTTGTATCGGTGATCGGACTTTTGGGAAATTTCCTCTTTGATTTACGAGTGGGATCGTGAACTTATATTTTACACAAATTTTGATGCGTGTTGTGTCTAATTGCGTTCATAAATTGAGAAAAAAAAGGAACTAGGATTCCCAGGGATTTTTTTTTTCGTATATAGGTTTGCTGCCAGGTTTATAGGAATTTGTGCTGAAGGTCGCTCTAGAAGGCTTATTATGCCCAGTTTTTGGGGAACAAGGCATATTTTCAAATCTTTTACAAGCCAAACTTGGAGTTACAGTACTGTGGATATTCGGTGGTTAGTGTATTGGACTACTGAACGAGCGGAGAGTTCAAGGTTCAAATCTTTCCATTGACATCATTATCGAAACTTTTGACAAACTTTCAAGACTATAGATCAACAGAAGGGTTTCTCAAATCAATGTAAAATTTAGATTCCTCCCCATTATGCCAGAAACATAGCTTTGTACTAGAAATCTTTTGAAAAGCTAAGTTCAGTTCTCACGAGTCTTGTGAAGAAATAAAGTGCACGACTGCGTCATACGAAACTTCATCGGTACATGAGATGCGTTTTTGAGTCGCAAAATGAATCGAAAATTAATGGTGAGAAATTTATTTAAATCACTTTTTAGGTTTTAAAAAAATTTATTTTCTCACAAACGGCTCATATGATTCTAATGTAATTTCACACATTGGACACTTTTAACACAATTGTTTGAATTGCAAAAAATTATCAAAATCGTTAGACCCGTTTTTGAGAAAACGAATTTAATTTAAATTTAAGAAAATCGTTATATGAAAAAATTATTTAAAAAATCTAAGTATGCAGATTTGTTTGAGTTTTTAGTATAAAAAAAACTGTAAAAGTTTTTGAAGTTCCCTTTATTAGTTTTGGAGATATTGCCCGTTTTATAAATTACCGTTAGCCGATTTTTTTTTCAAAAACTGAGTATGCAGGATTTTTGACCCCATCCTTAACACCTTTAGTACAAAAAAAGACCGAAAGCCTTCGAGCCACTTTCGAGAAAAATAGTGATAAGTGATTTTCACAAAAAAAATTTGTATGGCAGGTACCGTTATTTCAAAAGATAAAGAAAAACTAAAAAGATGCCCCGAGATGTAACCCCAAGGACCTTACATACGAACTTTGAAGCAAATCCGTCGAACTGTTTCGCCATACGGTGCCCGGACAGACAGACAGACCGACGGACGGCATCGGCGGACCAACTTTTTTGGACTTCTCTATAGTCGTAAAATCATCCCTCATACTCAGTTTGAGTTTGAAATTTCCGCACGATCGCAATAACTTTCTCTTTAGTATACTAATGTATACGAGAAAGTTAAAAAGGGAAATATAAAACTGATGTTGAAGGTTTAAGCCAGCCTCTGAAGCTTAAATATGATGAAGCAGTGAGTTTCATTTGTACGTTTATGAGAGACAGCATGAGTCTTTATGTAAATCCTCGAAGGGATATTACCACAGCCTCGAAGAAATAAAGATAGAGGAGGCTAAGGCGCTATCCAAAGCCGCCTATCTTATTTATTATAAAGCTTGCCATGATTTGGAATAGAGATGTTTGCAAAAGCTCAGCAATTATTAAGTGATAAACAACCGTTTTAAAAATAGTCGCACAAAGCAGGAGAAATGCTTAGGAAATTCGTTCAACAAAGTTCATTAACAATGCTCATTGCCAAATTGCCAAATCCTTGTGTATGAAGACAAAATTCTTTAGCGGTGGCAGCAAAATTGTAAGGCATTTTTAAAAGAATATTTCTACCAGCTATATTTTCCAGGAAATACTCCTAACTATGAAGAAATTTTGATAAAGGATGGGAGGGATCGGGTCCAGAGGCGGGAAGCGTTCCCAACCAAAATAATCGGCACCAGGCAAGCGCCTTAATTCTTTCGCTTTTAATTGCTGCTCTCTATTATAAGTTTAATTTTAAAGTGAAGGACCCCGAAGTACGTCAGTTATTTTTTACTGATAATGAGGCCATCATTAGAGAGGACTAAACTTTCCTGATTTTGGTGTAGGTTTTGGAGGGATGTGTGTGGTATTAGCCCCAAAAAAGCCACTCCAAACCACTCCGCCCAATTCCATACGTTTATTTGAATGGAAAAGTCATTCTAAGGTGCGAAAAGTTCGTATATCTATGATGAACAGTGGAGCAACCATGGATGATGACATTAATCATTGTGTAGGAGTAGAGTGAATGAAGAAGCAGGAAGGCTGTGCTTTTTTTCCGAAAGCCAAAGTAGCTAGTCCTTCATAATTAAGTTAAATTGTAATTTATTGCTTTTTAATAAATATGTAATAATAATTTCCTTAATTAATCAAAATTTCAGAAGTCCTGCTTCTACTTACAGCTTGCAATGTTGGACATTTAAAAAAAAATATAAAGAAAGGGCGATATGTCCTTACGCAATTTTTAAGCCTTTAAAATTAAGCTAGGAAGCTGAAATTTGGACCACATATTCCCTAGGGCTCTGAAATGGTTAAGTGTAAAATTTTTAATACGCCCACTGCCACGCCCACAATTTAGAAAAAACCGTTTTAAAGCTAAAGTTAGAGAGATAGAGTGTTACAAGCTTCACAAGATATGTAGGCACTGCTATCCTTTATAAGTTTGTCATATAAAGTTTTTTGCCACGCCTACTTTTTGTGGGCGTTTTTTACTAAAATGCTGTTTTCTTCGAAAATTTTCACAGAAAGCGAAAACAAATATTTACCCAATATTTTTTTCAACATATCGCCCATAAAAAGTTTTTTTTTTTAATTAACAGAACTAATTAAAATGCTATCCATGATCTTCTTGGTGCTTTTTTCTATGGGGCATATAGGGATATGTATAGGGTATCATACTGTTCGCCTCAAGCGGACTGTAGCCTTTCCTTATGTTTAAAATCAGTCTTACCAATAGTATAGCTTGTCATGATTATCGTTTAATTTTTAGTTCGGGTTCCACAATTAAATGAATATTTCTCTAATGTGCTCTAAGGTGGGCTGTTATCATGTAAAACTCGTTTGAATTTGAGCGGCGGCTGAGGCTGAAAGCTCAAAGTCTTTCCTAGGGGCCCGAATCTTTAAGTGTTCACCCACTGCCACTCCCAGCCAAGATGTATGGTCTTTTATTTGGATTTTAGTTGAAATGTTGTTATATGGAAACATCTAGGTGCTACGGGTCGGATTTGAAGATCGGACCCCTCGCTTAGTAGTCCAACTCGCTTCAACCACAATTAACATTTTTTCCTGTACCTTACACTTCCACTTTGTGGACGTATGTTATGGTTTAACCATAACGTTGTTGATAATACGTGGAGATGGTCTCTGTTAGCAATTTATCCCAATAAAGCATATTGCTGCAGCTGCTTTTGTGGGGCCGAATTATATTTAAATTACCGATTTTTACTTATTTTTATTTAAACACAATTTCCAAAGAGGCACAGTCGAAAACATTAACAGCTTACGCTTTTTTTTCGCTGCACTCAACCACAATTTACAAAGGTCTCTGTAGAGCAAGGACCAGACGCGAAGACCTTAAGATTGATATTGACCAATAGTACGCAGCCAGTAATACTGAACACCCTCGAAATCGTACAGCAAGTTCATTCAAGTAACTTTAATGCTACGCAAAATTTAATTTGATAAAATTTGCACAAAAGTGTTTCGAAACATATTTTAGTGCGAGGTAAAGTTATGAATACACAGAAGAGTATCGGACCTAAGATTGAGCCCTGTGACACATCGTGTCTTATTTCCTTTGAAAACATTCACCATAAATTATCCTCTGCGATCTACCAAAGAGGAAACATCATATTAAATTCACTATCTTTTTACTTGATCGGAAATCGTCGGATTTTATCGTTCACTTCACTTTAACAACTGATTGACTTCACATCTGAGTGTCCAACCTTAATAAAGACTGTCTTTATCAGCCTTGTTCGTATGGTGAAAGTCCTCACGATTATAACTTATAAGTAGCTAAGTGCTGTCTGAAGTGCACCTTGAACGTCCGGTTGAAGGACACAGCAATTATCTAGAATCCGTTTGCATTTTTGTGTTATAAATTTAGTTTTCAGCCAACTTCGTGGAATGCAGTTTCATGTAGCTATCGAAGCAAATTCTCAAAAAATTCCTAAAGCTAAACCCCCACACTGGATCAACATCTTTAATTACCGCTGAGGTTCAGGAATCCATTCATTAGGATCAAAAGTGTTTTCACTTACACCCAGTATTGTGCAGGACTTTTCTAGAGTCCAACGTAGACCACAATTGTTATCCATTCAAGTGCAGCAAAAAAAAAAGTATCTATAACAACTAATCGATGATTGAGGCGATTCTCAGTCACCCTTCCTTCAGCCAACACATCTAATCGGCTCCTTACCTAATTTTAAATCCAGATCTATGGCCATCAACTGAATGCTGCTAGGCAACGCGGTGCGGTATTATAGCAGCTCCTCAAGCTGGGCAGACGTGCGGTGTGCATTTAACCATTGTAACACCGCCACAATAATACAAACAAACAGTCTCTCGCATTATAGATCTGCTGCTGCGGCAATGGATGGACGGATGGAACAACTGGATGTTTGGTTTCGTATATTATATTTTAGAGATTCTTCTCGCGAGCGCACTCGCATTGCGTTGCGTTGCGTTGTTTTTGTTTTTTGTCTCATTTCTCTTGGCTCGTTTGGGCCTCGTTTACCTTTTGTTATTCCATGTCAAAGTACATTATGGCCCATTGTTCCGCGGAACGTTTTTATGAATTACCATGGTGATAAATCATCTTATTTATTGTTGATCTGCCATTTCGTTCGTTTTACTTAACTCGACTCTCATTCTGAAGCGAAGACTATAACGACAACGACAACGTGGAATTGAAGGTGAGAATGAGAGGATGAGAGGATGAGAGGATGAGAGGATGAGAGTATGAAGATGACGATGACGATGAGATGCGCGCGATCGTTCAAAATTCATAGCCATAGCCGGGTCCAAGTCCAGGTGGTGATGCTGGTGCTGGTGGGGCGTAGTAATAGCCCCCCCCCCCCCCCCCCGGCTCTCCCTTTAACTTGGTAAATTATCATTTTGTGTATTCCTCGCGCAATTGTTGCTGGTGTGATATTTCATTTTAAGTAGGTTTTTTTTTTCTTCACTTAGGTAGATAGGTACATAGAGATACTTGTTGGTATTTTGTTTTTGTTTCTTTGTGATGTTTGTATGTTATTGTTTTGTTTTGTTTCGATTTTTGTGTTGTTTTTTCCGTGGCATTGTGTGTTGTACAACAAATATTCATTCTTTACTCGGTTTTATTTAATAAATACTCGTTTTTTTTCTTTTTGACTGATCTGTATGGTGTAGTAGTGGTTGGTTATTGTTTTGGGGGCCTAGCACCGAACGACCGATGAGATATACCTATAAGATTTGTGAAAATGGCCCATCAAAGAGGCAGTAACAAAATAATAATGATAACAATGACGAAGAATGCGGTATGCAGCTTTTTAGTGTCAAGGTGGAACAATGAGTCTGAAATATTTCAAGTTACTTATTAGAGGGAGGATGGTCAATGGTCGATGGAACGTGTCCATCAGATTGCCGTTCTTCACCAGAGCGGCATTATTATTTTCATTGTGTATATTTTTTTGGGAATTTTTTTCTTGTTAATTTATCCCTTGTAAGATGTTGACGAGCGCACGGTATGTGATCAAGTGCTGGATTATGTTGGATTAATTAATGCTTTATTGTCGATGACAGTAGTTTTCACTTTGGCTGGCCGGATAACAATTAAGTTGTGAAGTTTTGCGTTTCGACGGAAGGTTACCATTTTGAAACAGGTGGGTAGGTAGGTTTAGTTGCTTTGAAAGGAATGAAATTACGATTTCTCGTCGAAGTTGGTGTTTGGATTTTTGTTTGGTGCGATGAGTGAGTGCTTGTCGATGTCAGAATTTAAGAGGCGACGCCCTCTATTTAAGTTGATTTGTTTCCAAATTGCGAATTTTTGAAGTCATTTGTGAGGATATGGACTACGTAATGGAAGTCAGGTTAAAGATGGAATGAAAAAATGGCGGACAAGGTAATTCAAAATGCCGAAAATGCTCTATCAGAGACAATGACATACATTTCAATCGACCGATCCTAACTGGCAGAAGATGCTTGGATTATTGGTAATTCCTACCAATTTTTAAATGCCTTGAATTGCTTTTACTTACTCTGGTATTGAAAGGAAACAATAGAGGTGAGTTGACTTTAAATATCGGCCAGGGTCATGGGTCTTCGCCTTTTTTGCAAAATCTAAAGAATTGTACAACTCCTTTGAGGAGTTTAAAATGCTGAGGGTCAAACTTTTCAGACAGTTGCGATTGTCGATGAAAAAGTGCAGCAGAGTAATTCAAATACAGCTTAAGTAAACCGAAGACAATTTTTGTTAAAATCGAAGCCTTTAGAGTATACCTTCTTAGAAGACGATTAATTATAATCCGCCAACGCCATTCCTTACTTACTTACTTAGGTGGCGCTACAGTCCGGGGTGGACCTGGGCCTCAACCAATACGCCTCTCCAGTTAGCACGATCTTTGGCTAACTGCCTCCAGTTGCGCACACCAAGTTTGTTCAGGTCCCCTTCCACTTGCGCGCGCCACCTTAGGCGAGGTCTTCCTCTACTGCGTTGTCCCTCCGGGTTGGATTCGAAGACTCTTCGGGCCGGAGCGTTGGTGTCCATTCGCTCTACATGACCCAGCCATCTTAGACGACTAATCCGTATTTTTCTGACCAGGTCGATGTCGCTGTACAGCTCGTAGAGTTCGCCGTTAAATCTCCTCCTCCAAAGCCCATCAACGCAAATGGGACCGAAAATCACTCGAAGAATTTTGCGTTCGAAACGACCAAGGAGATTTTCATCCGCCTTTGATAACGTCCATGCTTCTGCGCCATACAGCAGGACTGGGATGATGAGGGTCTTATATAGAGTCTCCTTGGTGTTTCTCGACAAGGCCTTACTAATCAATTGCCTCCTTAGGCCAAAGTAACAGCGGTTGGCAAGTGTAATTCTTCGCTTGATTTCTGACGATATATCATTGTCAGAGTTAATAGCGGAGCCGAGGTAGATAAAGTCCCGAACTACCTCGAAGTTATAGCTGTCTATCGTGGCGTTCTGTCCGATTCGTCGATGTTGTGCGTCCCTTCTTGTTGACAGCATATATTTCGTTTTGCCCTCATTCACTTCTAAACCCATTTTTGCCGCCTCTGTACTGATACTTGCAAACGCACCAGTGACAGCTCGCTGTGTTCTGCCAATGATGTCGATGTCGTCGACGTAAGCAAGTAGTTGCACAGACTTTTGGAAAATTGTGCCCCTGGTGTTGGCTTGCGAGTTTCGCACAATTCTCTCAAGTATGATGTTGATGAAGGTACATGACAGCGCATCGCCTTGTCTAAATCCTTTTTTGACATCAAAGGTCTCGGTGAGATTGTTTCCGACCTCAATGGAGCAGCGAGAGTTCTCCATCGTCATCCTGCACAATCTGACGAGTTTGGCAGGTATGCCAAAACTAGACATGGCTCTGTATAGCTCGTCTCTATAAATGCTGTCATATGCGGCCTTAAAATCGATAAAAAGATGGTGAGTATCGATCCCAACGCCATTCCATTCCCCTTAATATAAATTGAACTCTCTGAGAAGCGAACAATGATTTTTTTTCCGATGGTAGACGGATTATCTTCCATGAGACATTATTAGGACCGGCCGCACGTGCTCATAATAGTGTGAGATTCTTACTCACTAAAAACACTTCAAAATACATTTATACTTCAACTAGGCTTATTTATGCCTAACAAGCAGTTTATATTAAAATAAAAAATTAAATTAAATTAAAAACATCCCAGCGGAAGCACATGGTTTACAAACAACAACGTGTGGTTACATCTCATCGTGCTAATTCAAAGGATTTTATCCTTTGTATTCGGCGCATAAGATTTCTCTGGTCTAGAAGTTCTTATACAGCGTCATTGCAATGGCCAAGAAGGCGAGTGCGTTATTTACGCGCGAAATTTCGTATTTCATCTTCCACGGTAGTTACCTAGATCTCTTTGAATATCACGTTTCTGATATACCACGGCGCATTTACGATTACTATTAGAACTTTATTTTGGAAAGCCTGTTAAATGTTAACATTGCTTACTTTGGTATAACCCCAAAGTTGTATGCCATACGTCCATACAGGTTTATAAAAGCAGCTTGATTTGCATGCTGAGTTTGAAAAATCTTCCAATCAGCCAATGCATTTGAAAATATCTGAAAACGAACTCTTCGCGTTTCTTCTTAACATGCGATATACATTTTAATTTTGCGTCTAGTGTCATTCGCAATCATTTAGCCTCATTTGCGTATGGAATTTGTACCGAGTAAGTATAAATGGGTAGATTGCTTACATTTCTGTAAGTAAAATTAAAGTGCGTGGATTTTGTCTCGTTGAGAACAATACGACAAGTTTTTGTCGATAGCTCGTTGAAGCTTATTTGTCGCGCGATAGTATTCGTTTCTTGCGGTATATTTCGAGTGTACAAAAAAACAAAATCGGGCCAAGAACGCTTGCTTGTGAAACTGTTTGAATTCGAAATACTCGTTTCCTTGTTTAACACGAAAGAGTCTGTCAGCTAAATAAGAGCTTAGGATCTCAAAACATTGATTTTGGAGAGCCTGTATAAGTTTATATTTTAATACCGTAACCCATACCTTATCAAAGGCCTGAGAGACGTCAAGAAAAACGCGGCTAAATTTTTATTTGTAAAAGAGATATTGGTCTATAGGATTTTTTATAATTTAGAAGTATTCCTGTTCGACTAGCGATACTTGTCTTATTTGATAATTGTCATATACCGTGGTTAGAATAGCATCTCCAACTAACGCGTCACCGTCAGATGGTTTAAACGTCTCTTCAAGGTGTTCGGCAAATATTTCGGCCTTTTCGTTGTACTTGCATTTTTGGCTTTTTCAAGCCTCCCATAGCTTACCAAAGCGAATAGTAAAATCGCGATAGGTAGAGATTTAACGATTTTTCCAAATCTCTTTTTTAAGTTAGCTGGAAAGATTATTTAAAATTGTTTTATCCTGCGGAGCACGAAATTGCTGCCATCTTTAACTCGCTCTTCGTTTTTCCTTTACTAAATCTGAAATTTCGCGGGGATATTTTATTTCGCAATTTGTGGTTACTCTCATTTAATGAGGCGTATTGCTCCACTCTGAACTTTGCAAAGCTTCGATGATTTGTTTCACTTCGTCTTCGGGTTTGTATGGTATTCGAAGTAATACCGTCAAATCGATTTTATTTATGCAGTACTAAATGAACAATAGGTAGGTTGGCGGATGCCCTTGTGACGGTTGTCATGGCTCACTTAGACTATCAAATTGGGTCCATTGTGTCCTTTGGGTACCTTCCTCGCATAAAAAAAACACCAGAAAGTATAAAAACAGAATCCGCTGTCAGTGGTCAAAGCGTAGCTCTCTCAGAACCATCCTGATTTGTATACAAATCTGAGAAGGTCTTTTTGATCGACTTTGCTTATATCCTCCAGCTCATCAAAGAAGTATCTGCCGAGGGTCATAAACCTTTTGCTTTTTAGGCCTGGACATTCGCATATCAGGTAACGAACAGATTCAATTTCTGCAACGTCCCTGCAGCTTCTGCAAAAGTCATTGTGCATTATGCCGAGCCGTCAGCGCAGTGCCCCCTGAGGACTCCCGTTAACACACGGAATGACACTCGTTTAATGACATCCTGCATTAATTCACAGTCCTTGATTTCACCACATCCGACTGCATGGCCTTTATGGCCGCTTGACTGTCGGAGTATATGGTGATGGTCTTGTCTGCGAAACAATGCCTTTTCAGTTCCGCTGCAGCTAGTATAATGGCCGCTATTTCCGCCTGAAAAACGCTGCAGTCGTCGTTAATTCCGAAGGATTTTCTCAATCACAGATGCGCACCAACGGGACTCTACCGAGGCATGTCCGTATGGTTTGTGTATCCAGAGGCCACACTCTTTTAATCTAACGGCCATTGGCGTGAAATTAAGCAGTATCTCCAAAGCTGCAGCGGGTGTCGTCCTTAGGGATCCCGTTATACCCATGCAAGCCGCCCTTTGGACTTTGGTAAGGTGGGAGAGGAAACAGGCATGCGTCTTTTGCCGGCCGTGACTTTGGCCTTGTGCGCTACCCTGGGCGGTGGAATCGTGGTAACGTCATTGGCTATCGTGTCTCTGGCCCACTCCAGTGAAGAAAGCTTCTTCTGAGTAAGGGAGGATCTTTCCTATTTCCTCTTCGTGCTAGACCAGGGGTTATCTTCTTCAATTTGGCCTCATATGTGAAATATATGTGAAATTTTGGACCCACGAGTATGTCCGGAAGGGGTGGTCCGTCCCGGCAGAGCCGACTTACCGGAATTAGGCACTTATACAACCGACCTTGCCTGAGCATCGGAGGGGACTGTTCGCGTTCAGTTCTTTAACCACTTCTCACCATGCAGTTCTCGGCACGGGTACCTCAACACCTTAGCTTTAAAGTGGGATTTTATTCTGCGGGCTTACTCCCTGATGCACTCAAAATAAGAGTTGGAGGACTTAGTCGCCTACCTCATATGCCATTCGCCCCGAAGCAATCCTGTCAGCGTCCAATGTTCGCGTACCACTGATAGTGTTGATCCAGGCAAAAGGTCCTGAGTCAGCTTAAGCCCACACACCACGTCAAAGTGTCACTCCGTGCGTGAGTCTTCTTCTTCTTCTTCTTGCCTTCGAAACTGAACTTAATGAATGACATTTAAACAGTTATTAAATTACTTTTACCTCGGGTCGAACAATATTATACCCAATCAGTATTATAACAAAAACGCCCTCAACAAGAGGGCGTGGATAAAAAATGTGTCCAAACTTGGCCAAGTTGTTTAGAAATTGAATTTTAATTAAAACAGGAAAAACAAATTACTTAACCACTTCGGCACTCTAGGGAGTATACGTTCCAAATTTCAGCTTACCAGCTCAAAATGAATCCATTTTTTTTTTTTTTTAAGTTTGAGGAGCGCCTCCGGTTATTAGGAGTCTGCCGATTGAACGTCCGCTTTTCATGGTAAAACACATATATTTTGTAGTATACTGTAAGTAAAAATATATATATAAACTTACACAAGCACTTGTATTACGCGTCTTGTCACATTGAATGACAGCCCATTCTCTCAACCATCACTTTCCACTTTTCACAGAATGCATTCAATAAATTAAAAATAAGGATCATTCGCCGTATGCGTCATTTTTATACATAATCAATTCTTGTTCTCTTGTCTTCGTCTGCATAAAAGTGGTCGCCATTAGGTCTCAGACATTCCAGACAACTTGAAGCCTCATGCGGTGAGGAGAATTGTTATTCTTCGTCAAATTCTGATTGGGGTCATTGATGGTTCATAAAAAAAAAAAACGATGATCAATTGGATATCGGTTGTGTCTTTGGAATGTGATTGTTCTTCACGCTTCTGTCTTTTGTAAAGAATTTAATTTTTCGGTTCTGTCGACGGAATAATGCATTATGAATATGGATGTATGGAATGGTGGACGGTGTTGTTAAAATATAAGAACCACGATAGGTCGTTAGAGATGCCTTGGTATTGTACTGCATTTGGGTCAGTTGGAAGGCAATACATACATATATTCTAAACCGTACTGTTGAGCTAAATATAGAGAGAGACGGAGACAACAAATTTGCACACTGTTCCAAATGAGGCTCTGCTAGGCTTACTACCCAAGTGCTGTGGAAAGGAATAAGAGTTAAGGGGTGTCTAGAAAAGATTTATACCTTAAACTAAGCAAATGGTCCAAGAGAGCTCAAACATTTTTCTACAAAATAGCTATATACTACTTCCCTTCTCTCCATTTAAGGACGAGATTATGATCAGGATTACAGGGATCATAACCCTCCCACTACATTCCAACTGGTCCGTCGGTTCGACCTCAAAAGATATCTGCATGCATCCCGATTTTGGATCACTTCATCATTGAGGCCAATCAAATGCTGGTGTTTCTGCATTTGTGTGATCCAGGAGTTTTTAGACCTGCCTCTCTTACGCGATTGTAATAGAACGTTGATTGCCATTGCCTTTTTGACGGGGTTCGTAGGATCCCTCCTTTGAACATGACAATACCAACTGTGTCGGTCGTGCCCCAATTAATTCGAGATGGGTTCTTTGACGTGAAGGCTTCCTCGGATTCTGGAACTTCTAATTCGATCAAGCTTTGTTATTCCTGCTGTCATGCGAAGCATCTTCATCTCAGCTGCTGTCAACTTGACCTCATACTTTTTGTACATTGTCCAGCATTGAGAACCGTATGTGAGCGCCGGACTCACAACTGAGGTATAGAGCCTCTCAGCTTAGGGGACATTTTTCAGTCACAGACGGTGGCAGAGTTTTTCTGCCACGTCATCCACCCTACGCTTACACGATGGTTGATGTCGTCATCAACTGTTGCTTCGCTGTTGATCATTGATCCCAGATATTTGAACTTTTCACACTTGGGAACCACCACCCCATTCAAATAAATGTCCGGAATGGGTTGACTTGCGTCAGAGAATGGGCAGTACAGATACTCTGTCTTTTTTTTGGCTAATACGATACCCATTCCCTTCTAAAACATCTACCCAAACATCAAGTGCTCGTTGCAGGGAAGTCTGATCATTACTTATGATGGCTCCATCGTCAGCAAATAATAAGTGGTGCACTTAAGGGTCCGTCGCTTTTCCCTCAAGCAGATAATCTAGGACTGTAATAAAGACCAAAGGACTTAAGACACTTCCCTGATGAACACCGAAACAGCTGTATACTACTCCCACATACAAACATTTGGAGCGGGCTCGACTCCTATTTTGCAACCACTCCTATTTTGCAACCAGGCAAAATTTATATGCACTATTGTTATATTTAGCAAAGGAAATTATTCTCGAGTAGGTGGTCGTTCATAAGTCATAACAACGCTATTCAATTTGTGATAAAAGTTTCAAATGTGAAAAATCAAGAAACTGCGGAACACATCTAATGGAACGCTCGGCAAAAGAGGTTTCATTAAACTTCACTGCATTGAAAAATCACCTTCTTGCCTTCGACCTATTGCAGGACCAAACCTCCATCTACTATAAATGTTCTAAAATTGCATAAAACATCTTCTCAGGTCGCAGTGCTGCTAAATCAATTCTACACACCCTTTGCCTCTTGGATGCTATCCATCTACATATGTATATATGTTAGCACGGGGAGGCAGATACGTAGATAACATAAAATTCTATAGTAAGTGTAGGCAAGGAATGGAATGGAATGGAAACTCAATCAAGCACTACATGTTTGTAGATAGATTACTCCGGTCTAGCCCCATAGAATAATCTGAATAAAGGAATTAACACCTTTGCTATGCTATGTTTAGTGTTATCAAATGCACCCAAACAGACTTTGAAGTACTTGTAGATTCATACGCCATAACAGGGGTAAATAGGGGCGGTTCCCCTCTTGCGGCTCTCAATCTTCTTCAAAACTATACTCTAGCTTATGCACATCCAGTCGCTGTTCTGTTCTCTGCAAACCTAGAGGCTGTCTGCTCTCTGGCGCAGAGATGCCTAGATTTGATCGATGTTTGGTGCACTACAAATGAGCTTTTAGTAAATCCTCTTAAAACGTTTATTCTCTTTACGAAAAAGTTGATGGTCACTGGTCTATCTCAACTCGTGCTCAAAGGTGTCAACATCCCTATCTCCGATGAATTCAAATATCTGGGAGTATTCCTGATAAAATATTTCTATAGTTCAAGCATGTTGAATCAAAAACCGATAAATCACGCCGAGCTCTGCTCTAGATGCTTTGATGAACTTTCGCCTTTGATTAATCTCTGTTTTCCAGGTGAAGGGCTAGAACCTTGTCCATGTTGGTACTTGAACTTAAGCTTTCTCTGAATTTCGTATGAAGGCTGAACATAGTGAATCTTGACTGGGTTCCAGGTCACACTGGCACCCAGGGAAATGAGATTTCTGAAGAGCTTGCTAGCCAGGATCCGAACCTTTGTTGGGTCTGCCTGTACCTGCGGTCATGTGTTCGTTGATGCTTGGGTTTCTGGTGAACACTAGTTTCGATGAATTCAGATAGACCACACTACTGTGCCCGGACATTTGCAAAAAGTCTGTGATTTTCCTACAGGCTGCTTGTAGGCGTCTCTTCGGCCCACCAAACTTTTGCTAAACACTTCAATGTATTGGGCTTGAACGACACCACCACCTGCATGCGGTGATGGGGATGACACAGCAGAACACTTCCTCTGTAGTTGTCTCTCCTTTGCATCCGGCGGTGGAATTTCGGGGCTGACGTGGTGAGTGCCGAACAACTAAGCTCTTCATCACTGAAGCTCCTTCTGATCTTTTTCCAAAAGACGGGAAAACATTAATGTAAGTTATCTAAATGGTAATTGTGTCTGAGCGCCTTCATTGGATAGTAGAAACCTCTTTGTTCTTATGTATCTTCTTTAATTTTGGAGCCAAGCCAGTTGGATCAGGCTGTTATTACAAAGCTGAGCCCTTGGTTCGGTGAAATGCTGGTCCAAGGAATTTTAATCCTTAAAAGGCACAATGGAAATTAAAGGGATCCATCTCAAAGACACAATCATATAGCCAAAACCGTTTATCAGAAAACACTACTACAAACTCTACGAACTGACCATCCAGTTGGAGGTAATAGAGCGTATCTTTTACATATTAGTAAGGAACAAAAAGGAATCGGAGACCAATAGGTGTTATTAATGGACATAGACATGCAACAAGGCTTAGCTTTGAGAGAACAAAGAAACTAGACTACCCTTTTAATACAAGTAAAATCCGGGAATATCATCCTGAGATATCATTTAAGTTAAAGATCTGTGTACATATGATCTGCGGAGATGTGCGGCGATGAATATATGCTTAGGGCTCTGTTGTAGTAAACAAAAATATATAGGGTCTGCCAAATAAGGTTTTTTTTTTCCAACTAGGGCTTATTTCGCGAATGGTAACCCTTAGCTCTTGTCTGATTTGACGGATAATTAGTTTTATCCTTCCGCTGAACGAATATGGTTGTGTATACGCTTGAAAAAACGCTGGTAAACGCTGGCCTGCGACCGATGACCGACGACCGAAGATGCCGATTTTGCAAAAAAAAAAAAAAAATTGTCGCATTTGGGGCACAGAAAACCGCACGCACACATTGAAAAGCCGATATACCCAAAACGAGTCACTGTTTGGTGCGGATTTTGGTCCAGAGGCATAATTGAGCCATTTTTCTTCGAAAATGAGCAAGGAGTGGCCGTTACAGTCAATGGCGACCGTTATCGGGCCACGTTGAACGAATCTTTGTTCACAACAATTAAAGAGGAGGATATTGGCAACATTTGGTTTCAACAGGACGGCGCTACGTGCCACACAGCCGAAGCTAAACTCGATGTTTTGCGCCCTGTTTTTGAAGATCGCATTATCAGCCGCAGAGCTGATGTCGTTTGGCCACCGCGGAGCTGCGATTTGACACCGTTGGACTATTATTTGTGGGGTGCCGTAAGAGATAAGTATTAAGCCGACATGCCAGAGACAATTAACGCTTTAAAGGACAATATTCGTGAAGCCATTGGTGAAATAGAGCTGCACCAAATCGATAATGTGCTTAAAAATTGGACCGATCGTTAAGGCTACTGCATGGCCACCCGAGGCAGCCATTTGAATGAAATTATTTTCCATTATTAACCAAAAGGATTGTTCTTTCAAATAAAAAAAGAAATTTGAGAAAATATTCAGTAGTTTTTTTTTATAGCATTTTCAAAAAGAAAAAAGTTATTTGGCGGATCCTATAGTATTTGAAAAAACACTTTTCCAGGACTATGAAAACATTGGGGACAAGCATTTAAACCAGCTTGTATAATTTGCTAAAGCTTTTGGTTAGTAATAGGATAATTTAGGTTTCCATGTAGCGATATAGTACGCTGGAGTAGTAATATCGCAAAGGACTTAAATATACACCTATTATTTGAATGGATTCATAAGCCCCGAACTGTAGACCTTAACACGAGTTTGCCTAATATTACAAACATTTAGTTTTTTAAGTAAAACACTACAAAATATTTGACCATCTTCGAGCACTCAATTCCCAAAGGTGTTTCCGTGGAAACACCCAAACTTCGAAATACGTAAAATATACGATATACGGCTTCTTTCCATAAATACCTTTTAGAAATCCTTAATTGATAATACCAGCCAACAAAGGATGCACAATTATAGTGAAACCATAGGAAATCCTTGTCCCTTTAGAAAAATCGCGTCTGATGAAAGGACGACTCATCTCAAGTAGGTACACATCTACCATTCACTCATTCATTCGATTTCATTCATTTTCATTTGTTCAACTCATTGACAAATCCTTTTCTTTTTTTTTTGATTTTGTCTACGAACTGACAGTTGACTGGTTGAAGCAATTTGACAATGGACATTTGGTCCACCCGCTGTTTCATTCAATATTGAAAATAGTCCCAAATGTCCTTTAGTCGTTTCGTGTTTAAACAATCATCAAACCATTACGAATTTGGAAAAACCCCTGTAACAAAGGATCTGAAGCAACGGGAGGAGGAGGAGAATGCCACACAGATGAAATTCGAGATAATAGCGAAAAACTATTAAAAAGTCCTTGTCCAATTGGGTGAAGTGCGTTTGTGCGTGCACCTTTTAAAATGGACTTCCATTGCGGCATGGCATATGTTACTCATCTCGCATGGTAACGGACGCATCGCGTCCTTCGTTTCTAGATCAATCCTTTTCAAGGACAAAACATCGCATAAATCATCAATTGTTCGCTGTTGAATGCATATTTTTATGCAAACGAAAAAGAAGTCAATAGCAAATGAACAGAGCACATTGAAATCTCCCAATAAAGTATCGATTACACGCGCGTTAAGTCTTTGCAAAGCAAAATGTGCGCGCAAGGACATCTCATCTTGAAGAAGGAATCGCTTTCCATGTCAATTGACAATGACAATGGAAATGATCTCTTTTCTGCACATAGGCAGAGACTATGCGATTCAAGGATATTTTGCATTCAAACCTCAACGATCTTTGAGTATGAATAACGTCCTTGAATAATGAGAGGAAGAATGTGTGTGCAGCAAGAATTTGCATTTCCTTCAATTGGAGCGCAGTTTTCTTTCTTCTTCTTTTTTATGATATATGACTTTTCAATAATGTAACTGATTTGAATGGCTGTCATGAGCATGGTAGCCGTTACGAATCTTTTAATCAACAGGATGTTTGACTGTCGCAGATGAAGAAAGGAGTTGCGTTTTGTTCAAGTGAAACAATGATCATTTTTTGTCAGTTATTTATATGTATGTACATGTGGCCAGGAAGATTTTCCCCTGCCTTTCATATTGGCGAAATGTCCTTGATCTACATTCAATAAGAATCATAGTTACGCCTTTGGTTTTCGTTTATTTTCATCCTTTTGTGTGTCCATTTGATATGAAATTTGATTTTAACAACGCGCCATCAACCCTTGTAAGATTCGGTATCTGTTCTAAGAAATAACCGTGGAAGAGGATCTAATTTTTTTTTTTGGGACAAAAGAAGGGTTTTTGTCCTTAAAAGTGTTTCCTACTTTTTTTCACTTCCTTGTTCTGAATTCGTGAGAGTTTTTTTTTTTTTTTGAGAAAACGATGACAAAGGGTTTTTCCTTTGACTGAGTCGCGATCTTATCGCGAAAGAAAGGAGGTCAAAATTTGTTTTTCTTTTAAGATACAAGTAAGATGTGAAATTTGAAGATGACAGCAGGTATGATTTGGGAAAGTGAGAACTGATGACAGAGATGGTTTTGTTTCGTTGATTTTCTGACGGATGAATAATGGAAGCGAAAAACTGCAACAATAGATGGGCATTTGGCTAGGAGTTGTTCTCAGGCTGCGAGTAGAGTGACTGGTTTCGTGTAACGCAGCAGATTGGGAATTAATAAAAAGTTGTTGAAAATATAAATGGAAACCAAGAAACCATCCTATGCTTCTATTCAGGCCAAAAATATAACTCTGTATTAGAGTGCATGCTTTAGCTCTTCGAGCTGTTTAAAGATTCTAAGAAAGTACGACATAATATGATTTCGATATTTCGTCATAGTTTACAAGCTTTTCCAGTGACCACTGACCAACTGTACCACGATAGGCGTATCCCTCTCATCGGTTACTTGAGCGCGCCATCTTAGTAATCCATACCACTACGTCCTTCAACTTTTAGGCAATCCTTTACTCATCTCTACGTCGTGGTTTTAATTTCCTAGACCTTTAATTCTCCGAAATTCCATTTGGATACTAGTCATAAACTAGTTCACTGTGCTCCTTTAGAACAAATTTGTTGCCAACTTATTTATTTGGATCAGTTAAATTATTAAACATTCTCCTAAAGCGTGCGGATATTGAAAGATAACATTTTTGTTGAATCTACAGTTGGCGCAAAAATAACCTTCCGATGTTTTTTGGCTGTAATTTAAAAAAAAAATTAAAAACTTTGATTCTTCTTGTGGATTATTTTTATTTGGTCTTTTAATTTTTTTTACATCAAGTCGAGAATATGATGTCATGTAAATGGCCGCCGCCAGTTGATTGTCATTTGAGCCCTTTTTATGGCATTTTCCATCACTTTGGCCAAAACTTCCGGCGATAGGTCCTCACATTCTTGACGGACATTGTCTTTAAGAGCTGCAAGAGTCTGAGGCTTGTTGACAAAGCCCCCCCGCGACTTCAAAAAGCCCCACAAAAAGAAGTCTGGAGCGGTCAAATCAGGCGATCTTGCTGGCCAGTGCAAATCGCCAAAACGGGAGATTAGGCGCCCGGGAAATGCATCCTTCAGCATATCGGTTATGGCACCGATGACCGATGATGGTTGTGGTCCGATGACTCCTCCAGCGAAAACAGCACACCATACAGTGACTTTGAGCGGGTGTAATGGCTCTTCGTGGGTTACACGCGGATTTTCAGTGCCCCAGAAGCGTAAATTTTGCTTATTTACGTACCCGCTAAGATGGGACGGCTAGGAAATCTGCGACGAAATTCACGTTGTGCCAAAGTCACCGACCGATTATTGCTCAAATAAATAGTCACCAATATTCCGCGTTCTGGAGCAGTGTAGCGTAACATTGTTTATTAACGTGTATTTCGCATGTGTTTACTACACAAATGTCAAAACAGAACTGACATTTGGGGCCAATCGCAAAATTTATAGCATTTTCTGATAGGAGGATTACTTTTGCGCCACCTTGTATATAAACACTTTCAATATCCACCATGGTAAGTTAGGAACTGAGATTGATGTAGAAATTCTGGAAATGGATTTTTTTTCTTGCACATTCTCAAAGTATTCTCTGAAAATGTCAAGAGAATTCGACAAATACTTTTCGAGTTATTCAACAATGAACGCCGGGCTCTTTGACGCTCGAGAGTGTCGAGCCCCCATATTAAACCCCCTTTTCCACAAAATCCCGTTTTCTACAAATCCCGGCGGTTTCTTAAAATACTTTATAGTGTTATAAACAGTCTTTGCATATACCCAACCCTTCAAACAAAAACTTGAAACGCGTTTTTCTCAAAATTATGTTTTGACGGTCGGTGAACTTACTTACTTACTTAACGTTTTCCCGACCCGTGAAGAGTCCCTGCCTGAGACACGGCAGCCTTCCATCCTCTGCGATACGATGGAATTTTTCTTTCGAAGGAGCCCAGTATTAGCTCTCCTTTCCTGCTTATCGTCCAGCACTAGGCCAGTATCACAGAACTGGGAGAATAGAGGTTCTGTAGAGCATGCACTTTGTCCTTCGATTTAGGAGTGAACCGCGAGGTGGATTTGAATGAAATATTTACAGCTATTTTAAAACATATTAAACTTGTTTTTCAAAATTTCGATTTTTTATAAACAATTTTTTTTTTGTTTGAAAATTCGAAATTAAATTGTCTGAGGAGGAAATAAATAAAATTATTTTCCTAAAAAAAAAAATCATGCACAAGATTAACTATTAAAATACTGTTTTTTTTATTTGAATGAATTCGGGTGAACCATTGAGAAGCTATGATAGTCCCTGCTAAGGACTACTTGTGGAAAAGGGGCTGATACATTTGGTGATAACTTCTTATGTGATTAATATTTCATTTTCAAATTTTGGTGAAATCAAGTTTAAACATGACATAATGATGTAGTACTGTTACTTTTATTAAATTACTGATAACAACTTTTTTTAAAAAATACTTGTTTTTTCGTGGCTCTGACCCCTTAATGTAAGCCATAAAACAAGCGTCATGTACGTTCAATAGAATGTCGACTGGCAGAATATGTAGATATCTTCCGTCTTGTTTTCCTTATTTGTAAAGTCTCCCTTACTGAAGACGCACGAAGTTCTGAGCTTTTCACATACGCCACCAAAACTCTGCGAAAACATCGTGGTCCCCCAATATTTGGCATTACTCTCGTCAGCGAGGTTTGTACAATAAATCCTTTTTCCCAACGTAATCAGGTGAGTCTTAAAGTTGAGAAGATTTTTGGGCTCTAGACCCAGGTATATCATTGTTGGTTTTGATCGAACTACTGGGTCTTCCACGTGTGTCTATTCGACGGTTTTCTGCTAAGTTAAGATCTGCAGTCTCGTGCCAAGCTTTGATGCTATAAACCGCTTTGTAGGTATGTTGTTGATTCTATTTCGCATTTCGTAACCAATAGTTATTGATGTTAAACGCTAATTAACGTTTGCCCAAAGAGCCATTTTGCTTTTATTTTGTTTAGCAGATTTTCTATTCTTTCAAAATTCAAACGAATATGGGCAGATCTCTTTTCTTTTTACTTGATAAGAAAATAATGTTGTCTTTTGCTGCTGTTAGACTATTAAAAGTTTTAGTCTTGTCACAGTAACCTTTAGTTTGGCTCCCTTCGCTTATTACTATCGTGTCTTCGCTATTATGTTCCTAATTTCCAAGCTAACAACTTTCTGTGTCATTTTTCTTTCAGAAATTTAAACTAAAACAACACTAACACCACATTATACACAAAATTATCGCAAGATTTTCATTGTTAGTTGCAATAGCACCGAGATGCATAAGAAGAGTTCACAAAAGCTTGGTCTTGGTCAATACACTATGTTTTTATGCAAGTATATCGGGTTAAAGGGTCGAAAATTTGATGAATGAATTCAAAATTAACTACCATTGGACCCGCTATTTTATCGAAAATTGTGTTGATCTATAAATCTCATCAACAGGTGTGTCAAATTTTCACATTTTTAGCTAGGATAATCAACACAAGATGATAAAAACGTCGTTTCCCAAGGCTGACACCGCGACCTGCAAGATTTATTGTACCAAGACCATGTTTCTATCAACTGTATTCGCTACAGACCCCTGATAAATAACTTTTTTGTAGCCTGCTTGAATGGCAGGAATGTGGAAGTTGGTTTACGCTAAAAACCTTTGTCTCTCATATGACATCTTACAGCTACAGGAGTTTGGTTGGTATATGCCCTAAGATGTGTTTCAAGAGTATTCGTGGAATGTATTCTCTAGATTGTGGTTGCAGTGGCCTAGTGGTTAAGTGTGTTGGACTTCTAAAAGAGGATTTCAGGTTCAAATCCGATCGGGCCACCTATAAAAGTTGTTATTTTTTCGCCGCTCCACCTATTACCAAAGTCCGACAAACAAATATAAATTGCCGTTCAGAATCGTTATTCGGATAAGTAACTTATTTCATTTGTGTTAAAAAAAATATATATATCTCCGCACACACACTGGTTGGAGAAGCTAAATAATATAATTATAAATAAATAATGAAATTTCATGTATTTTGCTCACATCAAAATTAGTACAAATCCTCATCAAGGGAGATTGATTTGTAATTTCAAGTGTGAAGTTCCCTAGCCTCAGGAATCGGCTTTAAGTCCCTCCTCTAGTCACAGTCTAAAAATAGAAATATAGTGAAAACAGTCGAATAATCATTAAATACAAAAAGTCATAACCTAAGCTTTTCTATTCGAAAGGGGTGTTGCTCAAATACATCCGTGGCAACGCATCAGTGCTACGACTACTGTCTTCAGATATGCATCTCCCGCCCTCCGCCACGTAGGTAGTTGCTCATTCATGTCAAATATTTTGATGAACATTTCAATTAACAAACAGACAATCTGCCAACAATTACCAATCAATGCTGTAGTTGGCATTGTATCGTCTCTTCTGTTGTGCCCGGCCATAATGACTTTTATTACCTTAATTCCTAGATACAATATTATCGACAATTTACTTTGTAGACATTATTAACTTTTCCTTTTCGCTGTAGCCAATGTCTTTCAAATAACTCCACACCATCAGTAGGTAGGTAGCACTCAAAAAAAATAATTTTTTATATATTGGTAGGTGTTTTTTATGTTAGTCATTTTGGCGGTCTGCCAAAAAAAAGAAGCCCTCTTAACCAACACCACAAACAAAGGACAACAATTTTTTGTTGTTTTCGCTTTCTTGTACTCGTGGTGTGTCGTGCATACCTACTCGGTGCGCGGCGTTGTTCATACATGTGAATTATTGTTGTGTCCGAAACACTAACAGAAACACTACACACATTTTTGTTTAACAAAACAAAAGTCCACTCCATGTCAGAAACTGTCGAATCATCCAATTCAATTATAAAGCACCATGGCTCGCTCGCTCGCTCTGTCTCTATCCACCACCTCCTGGTAAATACCAACAAGTTATACACCTTTTACTTGGCCACTATTCGAACAATCGGATTTTACCTAATCAACCTACTGTACGTTAATTCAATGAGCCAACAATGACAGCGGTATAAAAATGGCAGTTACAATCAGAAATGAATGACACAATACAGCGAGACAGAGCGACAGTATCTATCTATGATTGTGGCTGGTATTGCTATTGCTATGCACTTAGCATTGGCAGGCGGCCAGACCTAAAGGCTGCGCGCAATCGTCTCCTCGTGTCGGCAGAAGGTTTGAATTAAAAATATTTCCATGGGTTCTTTGAGTACCGTTCGGTTCGTTGTTGGTGCGATGTGGTAAGGTGAGTTGCTGTGTCCACTAGATGTCAGAAGCAATCATAATGACAATAATCACAATCATTATCGCGCGGTAACCCCCGCTCCGCTAGATACGAAATCAGCTTTCTTGAGATGGCGGTTACTCACTGTGTTTTTTTTCTGTTTTTTTTTTCTGGTAACTGTGCATGGGCTACTTAAAGATACTTACCGTCGTCGGCCGTCCGGGCATAGGTACATATTGTTGAAGCTTTATTTTTTTATTTTTTGTTTCTTTTGTTTGCTTTTATTTTCATTTTAATTGTCGCAATTGTCCACCGAAAGTGCTCTAACAAAATGTTTTCCAAATTTTTGTTGTTGTTGTTTGTGTATCTTTTGACGTTAAAGAAGTTGCCAGAGCTTGCGGTGTGTGATTGTGCCGATAGTCGATTGAATAAATCCGATTATTGCACGATAGATAGAGATTGGAGGACCGACTGACCACTGGCGAAAACAAGTGAATAATACCTATATGCGTGTGTTTGTGATTTATTAGTAATTTCTCTCTATCAATATAGCCTTTGTCGGATTGTTAACTGCAATTTTACGTAATTATCCAATTATGTGACATTAGGCAATTGTCCGAGTGGTTTATTATTGCGAAAATGATTGTAGGTGACCCAGTTTAGCGGGAGAAGAAAACGGTGATAGTGAGATTTAGAAAACGGTTTCAATTTTAAAGTCAGCTTTGTTAGCGGGACTGAGTAGTTGGTTAGTTTTTGATTGGAGATTACTATAGTTATTTGTTACTTTTATTTGTGCAAATATTTGGGTCTCAGAACAGTTTGTTGTTTTATTTACTTAGCTGCGTTGGTTGGTAGGTATCTTTATGCCTATTACCAAACTTTGAACAAATAGTTTCAAGGGGCGGAATACGCTTTTAAGGAAATCATTTTTGTAGTATTTTCAAGGAAATTTATAACACAAGAAATAATTTCCCATTTAAAAAATAAAAGAAATCAATCGAAAATGTTTATATCTGACGATCTTAAGGTAGTAGATCGTTGAACTTCTTTACTTGCACTTGCAACTATCAACAGCACTTTATAAAGCATTCTCAGCCACAATTATTGCTAAATAGTTTTCATTGTTTTGAGATGAAAATGTAGAAAGAATGATATTTGCTAAGGTAGTTTAGGAGAAGTATAGAAAGCGTTTCGTATTGTGACTCTACTGAAATGAAGATCAAAGAAGTTTTGCCTATTATTAGCTTATTAATCTGTGGCCAGATGGAAAAACTGCCTAAGTCTCTTTATCATTTTTCAGTGGACACATTTAAGTTTTATATTTGTGTGGTAGATTATGGTGTGTTTAGATATCTACTCAGCTATAACTCAGCTATTGAATGACTTGAGATATCGTAATAAAGAGACAGTTTTCCTCTAAGAAATTTGGAATTTTAAATAAATACATGAGAATTACTTACTCTTTACTTCACTTGTGGGTTCTAAGGCCTTCTACCCAACTGTTTCCCAGTTGCCGTGCCTCCTTCTCGACAGTTCTTCACTATATTCTCCTAGGACGGCCACGTATTCTACCATCCTGAGTTAGCGGGTTCCATTGCATCGCGTGGTTAGCTATGGCCTTCCATATCCACTTCCACTTTCGTCGCCGTTCTCTGGTAAAGCTGTTCTTTTGATATACGGTTCGGCCAGAAAATCCTTAAGATGGTGCGTAGGCACCTATTAACGAACGTTTGCAGCTTCCTCGTGATAGTAGTGGCCATTCTCCAAGTGCCACATCCAAACAGCATCACGGATCGAACGTTGGAACGGAACAGCCGTAGCTTGGTGCTTAAATTAATTGCACAACTATGCCAAATCGCGGATAGCACCCCAAATGCGGATTTTGCCTTGCATATTCGGCTGGCTATATCAAGTTTGGTTCCGCCATCCGTCGAGACAATACTTTCAAGGTATTGGCAAATTTCTACCCCCTCTGTCCAGCAATGTAAATTGTATGAATTAATGAGTTCGGCCTTAGGCTGAATTTGGTGAAGGTCCATTATTCTATGATAGCAAACATCGTCAACGTAGTCCAGATCGGATGTAAGAGCCAATCGGATTTCTCCACTTTCCGTCGATAAAGGCACATTTTGCACATCGCTAATCACAAAAAAAAAACAATATTGGTTACAGAATGCAGCATTGCCGCACAACACTTTGTACTTTGAATTCCTCAGACAGTTTTCCTCTATGCAAGACGTATTAACTTATCGGGAATGCCTCTCCTGTGGAAATCGCCTTTTGAAATCGATGAACAGCAAGTGCAGTGGCGATCGATATTCAACGCACTGCTCAATGATAAGGAGGATCCAGAATGGAAAACTGCTTGCTGGCCGTCGAGTGTGTCTTTGAGGTGTCCTTTGATTCGCTCCAAGATTATTTTAGCAATTATCTTGGCCACAGCAGGCAAAAACAGATGCCTCTCCAGTTTTCAAACCGCATGGGGTTGCCTTTTTTAGAGAGCTTGTCGATCATACCCTTCTTCCACTCATCCGGAAAACCCTCGTTCTCCCAGGTTCTCTCAATAAGTGGGAATAGCCCAGCCGATAAAGTTGGAGTAGCTCGGAAAAGCACTGCGGGTATTCCATCAAGTCCTACCGCTTTATTGGTTTTCAGTGCTTTGATCGCGGTTATGGTCAAATCCCTACTTGGGGTTGAAGTGCGAATACAAGAATTTCTTTTTTCGGATAGCTCAGTTTGACTTGGCTGCATATTTCTGGCGAATCATTCCTTAACAGAGTCATTGTGTCGGTTTCCCTTGCTTGATGGGATTAGGTAACTTGGGTTAATTCCTCATCTGTGATAACATGGTGCAGTTGAAACTTTGGTGATATAGACTAAAGCTATGCTAATGGACAGGGCGCTGATAACCGAGGCAAATTGAGGCATTAACAGGGGTTAATAGAGTAATATTCTGTCTCACTTTTTATGGTAAATGGTAGTAGAATATCTGCTTCGGGCTCTCAATCTTCCTGAAAACTGTACTCAAGCTTATGTGGGTGAAGTCGCCGTTCGTTTTGTTCTGTTCAAACCTAGAGGTTGTCTGCTCTCTGGCGCAGAGATGCCTAGATTTGATCGATGTTTGGTGCGCTACAAATGGGCTTTCAGTGAATCCTCTCACAACTCGTGCTCAAAGGTGTCACCATCCATATCTCCTATGAAATCAAACATATGGGAGTAATCCTCGATAAAAACAAACTTCTATGGTCCAATCAAAACCTATAAAGCATTGTCGACTTTCTGGCAGTACAGACGTGCTTGTGGCAATACATTGGGACTATCTCCGCAAAAGGTCCTTTGGATCTATTATGATTACACCACTTTTCTCATACGATACGGTTGTTTGGTGGAATAGGCTTTCGCTGTAAAGTGTTACTGCTTATAGTGCCAAACTGCAAAGATGCTTTTATTTCTCTCAGCTGCACAGGGGCATAGGTGCTATGGTGAACTTTCCCCCTTTTAATATATATATCATGGGGTGTACGCCGAAAACTATCTCTCGCTAAAAGAGAACCTATTCGAGAATTATCCATTGACACTTATCTTATAGATATTCCATCCGATGCAATGACCCCAGAAATATTGTCATTCTGCGACAAAACTTCCACGTCAACTTTCCTCATGCAACGTGAATGACTTCAGTCAGACTCTGAACCAGAGAAGGAATGCCATCATATTTTCACAGATGGCTCTAAATTCGGACAGGGTCCTGGTGCTTGAGTCTTTGTGTAAAGATATAACATAAGTCTTCACCAGCCCCTGGGTAAGAATGCGTGGAGGGATCTCCGAAGAGCTTGCTAGGTAAGCTTTAGAAGAAGTTTTCTCAAGACCCGAACCTGTGTTGGCCTGCCTGCATCTGCAGTGATGTCTTTCATTGACACTTGGGTTTCTCGAGTGAACACAAGATTCAGTGGCGCGACTGCAATGGCTGCAGACAGGTGTAAGACATATTTGCACAAAATATCTGTGTCTTTGACTGCTGCTTGTAGGCTTCCTTGCGGGCAGTTTTCGGGCTTTTCATCCATCTATCAGTTGACGGATTTTCGCGGCTGCCGTGGTGAGTTCCGAACATCTAAGCTCTTAATCGCTGAAGCTGATTCAACGGCTTACATTTTAATGTCTTAAGGAACTTGAGATTGTTTTCATTAGATGTGTAAACAAAAATAAAACACTAATGCCTTAAAATGCCCTTTAGCCTTTACGTATTTTTAACAACAACCTTCTCGCCGACTTCCAATTAATTAAACCTATGTATCATTTCTTCACTTCATTTTAATATTTGAATGCACATTCCCACTTTGTATTCCGTAAAAATATGAATGTTACTCGATAGAATTCCGCCGTGACTCACTTTCGCTCTCAAACTGCGCACCAATATGCATTTTTTTGTAGTACATTTTTTGCAAATCATATTTTGACCAAAAAAACATTAAAAGGAAACCAAAAAAAATAAAAAAAGCTTCATCAACAATACCCGCATGATGTGAGAATTTCCAGATTCACTCAATGTTCGGGCCAAGTCCACTTAACTTGACCCTCAAACAAGACAATGCGATAGTGTAACATCAATCAATCAAGAAGAAAAAAAAACCATGTTATTCCATCGAACATGCAACATGACTTGCAGGACTCTCATCTCAATCCAATCTCGCTTGCAAGCATTCCAATCTTGTTACTCAGGGCGAGTTTGCATATAGTATTTAGAAAGGCCTCTCAGAATTGGGGCGTCATTCTGTCTGGCCGGGGCAAAGGAATACAAGACCACATGTGTGTGTTTTCCCTTCTCGGGCACACAATGGATTTTTAGCATTATCTTAAGGACACTTGACAAAAAGATGACATCGTGTATTTGCAGCCACAAAAAAGGGATAAGTATCTATTCTTTTTTTTTCTCAAGGATTTGGTTTCGTTTCATTTTTTTTTATTTCGTTTGCATTTTGGCAAACAATCCCAAAAGGAATTAGCAATCTTTTTAGGAATTTGTTTTTTGTTGTGCCAAAGTTGAACCGAACCTCAACTTAACGGAAAACCAATTGATACTCTTGAGATCAATCGCAAGATTGCTATCGAACAACGAAATGCATATATTTTGTGAGAAAAAGAAACACACGCACGCACGCACGCACATGAGAACAAGACGGACAAAGGAAGGATCAAAATGACAATTCCAGAATGGAATCCTTATTACTGCAAACCAATCGAACAAGGACAAAGAGATGAGATAAAAATTAATTCCTTCTCCGGATGATGTTCATCGTTTATACTCTTATCCTTTTGCTCCTGAGTCTGAGTCTGAGTCTGAACCTGAAGGTCTGAAGTTCTATCTGGATTGTACGTAATGTATATTATATGTTTTTTTTTTCTTTTCTCTTTCCTTTGTGGCCGTCTGTCCAGGCATCAATCGATATGGCAGTCCATCTGACAGTTGTATCTTTCAGGTTCAATCGGATCGATCATATTCGTATTTGAACTGAATCCGAAATGGGGGAACAATGGCGGCTATTCTTTGTGCCCATAATGGATTATGTCCTTTTGCGAATTGAATTTGCGAGAGTTGTTTTTCTCCCCGCATGAGGGTATCCGTAGGTAAGGTACGCCGCGTTGTCGTCGTAAGAGAGCGATTGATTGTTTTGGCGCATAGAATTAGTGTTTTGAATACGAAAATAGAAAATACTCATATTGTGCAATTGTTATTTTCGATGGACTTTGGGTACAGATTAAGGACGAAATTCAATTGAAATTAGATTCCATTTTTACGGGATTTGTTAAATCTCTGGCAATTGTTGAGGAATAAAAATGACCGGGTGCCAAGGGAAAGTCAATTACATAAGCAGTTCATTATATATTGAGCTGAAGGGACTTTACCAGAGATAGATTCTTGGAACATTTCGAATCACATCAAATGAGGGTTATCATGGAGATTGAAATTTTTTAGGTTATAACTTTGTTTCGGTTTCAGCGGGTATTTATTTTGACGGATAACTGCTCTGATGTCATAGCAAAAGCAGTGAGTTCTTATCAAGGCGGTTATAAGACTTGCAAAAGTTCTGCAGACTAAGAGGTTAAATCGAAGAATGAATTTTAGAGTGAACTATAGGAAACGGTTGAAATTGTAAACGATGACGCTTTGTCACTTTTAAGTATCAAGGGACACGTTATTTTCCATCAAAGTTCTCAAGCATTTTTAGCCCTATAGCCTAATATACAGGAACCAACTTCAGTACGACAGAGGGGTCTGCCTTTAGGATTAAAATTTTCCGATTTGAAGTTATAACTACTTTATATACTACAGAGTCCGCCATCTAACGTTTTTTTTTCCAAATAGTGCTTATTTCGCGAATGGTAGCACTTAGCTCATGTCTGATTTGACAGATAATTAGTTTTATCCTTCCGCTGAACGAATATGGTTGTGTATACGCTTGAACAACGCTGGGAAATATTGCGTCATAGCGACATAGAGAAGATGCCGATTTAGCCAAAAAAAATCATCTTTTCAGATAAAGCTCATTTTGATCTTGGTGGGTATGTAAACAAGCAAAATTGTCGCATTTGGGGCACAGAAAACCCGCACGCATACATTGAAACCCCGATATACCCAAAACGAGTCACTGTATGGTGAGGATTTTGGTTCAGAGGCATAATTGGGCCATTTTTCTTCGAAAATGAGCAAGGAGTGGCCGTTACAGTCAATGGGATCGTTATCGGGCCATGTTGAACGAATTTTTGTTCACAAAAATTGAAGAGGAGTATATTGGCAACATTTGGTTTCAACAGGACGGCGCTATGTGCAACACAGCCGAAGCTACACTCGATGTTTTGCGCCCTATTTTTGAAGATCGCATTATCAACCGCAGAGCTGATGTCGTTTGGCCACCGCGGAGCTGCGATTTGACACCGTTGGACCAGACCTAATTAATTAGTGCAGAAAGTGTTCTAAAGGCTTTTTGTTTTTAAAAAATCAGCAAAAAGACATGGCTCCTCATGTTATCCACGAAATTATGCATAATTGTTATTGTTTTGGAAAAAGTATAGCTATGCACTGAACTCGTGGAACATTTGGCAGACAAGAAGTTGAAAATACTAAAGTTTGCTTGTTCATCTTAGTAAAAATTAGAAAACAGACAGAAAAACGAAGTCAAAGAAATTAAGTAAAAGTGTGTTAATAGTATAACACTGCATTCAAAGGTGCAGTGGAATAGGTGCAATCATGAGAGCTTGTGATAGACAGTGACATGTGGCCAGAAATGCCAAAAAGTTCCCGATAGGGCCATTTGGCCCGCTGTTTTCCGTTTTGACCCTTGGCCCTAGGCCAACTGGTAATGGTCCACAAATCTCGATTTTTTGTATTCTTCCTATAAAGCCTAATTTTGCAAATTATTAAGGTTTTCTTATAAAACATATAAGATATTCAGGCTGAGTTAGACAGGTTTTTTTTAAGGCTATTTCGGGTCATTTTGGTGTTTTTGAAAAATTTCCACCCGACCAAAATAAAGTGAAAATAAACTAAATCTAAACTGAAGTCCAACAAGGCTGTTGGCCCGGAGGTCTAAAACTCGGTCTTGCCGAACTTCAACAGGAGATGACTAGGCAAAGATAAAGCATGTATGCCGGAAACACATCATCGTTTGTCAGATTCACAAGAAACAAGACCCTCTTAACTGCGCCAACTATAGAGTCTCCTAACAATCGCGTATACAATTTTGTCTGCCGTATTGTACAAGCGCCTGAAACCATTTGTTAAAATCCTGATTCACCTGACCCGACCCTATCAGTGTGGTTTTAGGCCTGGTAAGTACACAATTGCTTCTCCAGGAGACCATTCAGCAATGAAGTCTATGAGCTGTACAGCGGCATTGGCCGTAGTGCCGCCCATGTAAGCAAGTAAGCTCAGTTTGTTACGAGAGTAATATCTTCAGTTAAGAATTACAAGGTTGTATGTGAATATGAAATTCCGTTAAAATACGACCTTGTAATTTTTAACTGAAGATATATCAACGACGAGCATAGCAATGAAGGCGGAGGCACATTACATTTCGATTTACCGGTTAAGTTTTCGTAACGAATTGGTGTCGAAATGAATTATTCATATATTTCAAACAACAAGACAGGATTAATCCAAGCTTTCAACGAAAAGTGGCACTTACTTTTAGCAAATGGCTAAACTATTTAGGTATTCACCTTTGCCCATATATAATAAAAGAGAAACAAAAAGTTAAAATGTATGTCCATCCCATATTTGGCTGCCCTAAAAAAGTTCTGCCAAAAGATGTTATGATTTAAAACTTGCCATTTATGTTATCACGATGCGTCTATTTTTTTACAAAGATACAGCTACAAAAATTGTTCCTTAATTGTTTTGAGTATGCCGATTCCGAATGGCAATTTTATTTTTCTTGCTTTTGGATGCTTGTCAGACGTTCGCAAAATATGGGACAGGAAATAAAAACGTTAAGGTGGTACGAGTCGGGTTTTGATCCATCGACCCCTCGCTAGTGGTTTAACGCACTTAACAACTTAGCAACTGCAGCCTTATAAAGGCTGTTCCAAAATTCTAAAATTGAATGAAACAAAGTTATTGAGTAGAGAACATCGGAAATATGGCCTCCACGGCCTATCTGACACATACGCAAACTTTTGTCGAAGTGTTTCGACCATTGACTTGAAATAATCAATCTGATCACCGAAATGAGAGTGTACACGATCAGGATGTACCTCATGCACATGCGGCCACCGTCTTGTTGAAACCACATGACGACAACATCAATATCATTCAAATTTGACTATTATGAGCACGTGCGGTCGGTCCTCATAGTGTCTTATGAAACATTTTCCATCGACCCAATCAGGGACACGTTATGAATGCAGTAGTTTTGGCACTAAACGAAACCATCAAGGTACAAAATTAGGTTGATCCTTAGTGAGTAGATATACGCTGTCAAGAGGTTGTTGAAACTTGCAATTCATTTCCTTTCACCAAAACTCTCATGCGCTACTTCGATATCAACATTTAAACGGCTTTTTATTGGATGGCCAATGTCTTAGGCATTCCTAATCGACGCAGTCTTCCCGAATTTGCCATTTACATGTTCCATGTCCATCTTCTCGGAAAGAGCCCTGGCGGTTAGAACAGACAGACATTTTTTGGGGTTGAAGAATGTGACACTTGCTGGTGTGAAGTGACCGAAAGCTCACTTGTTTTACTCTGATAGCTTCTTTGCAGCTCGAGTCTATTATGATTAGGTAGAAGATCAAGCAATAACCATAGATATGCTAAACGTTTGGGGTATTCCACTGTTGGGCGCCAGCTAAGGAAAAAACGAAAAAGCGTGGATTTCCTCATATTTAATTAAATAGCAACTTTATGGTGCTACATACGACTGAAAGGTCCACTTGCTGGGCGCCAGTTAGGAAAAACTTGTAATTTTTGAACATGAGAACAAAATAAGCTCTACTACTGGTATTGTAACCCTACACTAAAAATACATCAGAAATTGGGGCCAACTTTAGTTTTCCTCTTTGCCACTAATCTATTTCATTAATTTTTAAATAATTCATTAATGTCATATGTTCCTGTTGGGCGCCAACTAACTAAAAAGCATTAAACTGGTGAATTCACTCAACTAAACTTGGTGCATTTGAAACTTTTATTGGCAACTAAGAGTCCCTCTTGCTGGGCGCCAGTTACGAACAAAGTATATCGTACTTGTACTGATGATATCGCCATCTGAATACTGAAAATAGTATATCAGTAATCACAACGTATGCCCTGAAAATGGCATACCCTACTCCTGGCGCCTCCCAAATTAAACCTACCTCAATTTTGGTTTCCATTTCCGCCAGCAATATAGTACGTGCCGTGGCATTCATCCACTCACCATAGTGCAAATTTAGTGCGGTATTCTTCTCACATATACCACTCATATATGTATGTATATGCAAAGTAATTGTTCACACCGTAACGCCTTGAAATACTAGTGGCAAATGCAAAACTTTTGTCATGCTTTTCACACAATACGCATTCAAATTTGAAAAAAAAAGAAATAGAATAATAAAAAATAGTTATACACACATACAGCAAGCAGTGCAATGCATCGCTCAGCATTGCATAATGCGATGCATGTTGAATTCACGCCATTTCAAACTTTTGAATTTTCAACAATTATACTGCATAGACGCAGTGTTCAGTGTGTTCAGCTGTGGCGTCTCTGCGTCTCAGCGCTGTCATCGTCCATCCGCCGCACCGCCCTCATTCATTTCATAATAATTTTAATGCAATGATTATATCCTACAATTTAGAAAGGCTACAATTTCACTTTAGTCCCATACAGAATACTGAATACAGAATACAGAGCGCGAGCTTAAATATGTATGAGTGTGTTTGCTGCGGGGGCGAAGAATAGCGCATTGTCTGCGTCAATCGAGTGAAATGAAATGCAAGTCGTACTTCACACATTCTCGTTGTGTGAGTGGTGTACATCCTCCCTCCCACCCTCGTCCTTTCAAAATGCGAAATCATTCGAATACTCATGCACACCTTTCTCCTGGATCTTCCTCCCATTTTTGTGTGTGTGTTTTTTTTGCGCACTTACCTTTCACTAATATGCGAAATTCATCATCGTTTTTTTTTTCTTTTTATCTCGTGTGCTTTTCATTAATGAATGATGAGGTAAAAAAAAATAAAATAATAATAAAGAATCACCTGAATAGGTAGGTACTGAAAGCACATATCTAGCTATGTAGATACGTGCAGAGTATGTGGGATGAAAATGGTTTTGTTCGGGCCATTGTGCACCTGTACCGTTGGTACCTAGGACATCATACAAGGGAATTGGGTGTATACTGATTAAAATGCTGGTAATGAAAATAAAAGAGGTAGCACTGTGTGTATTGGAGAGAAAGAAAGAATGAATGCACATAGAGATGACAATTCGAATGGAATTGAATGCTCCCAGTGAATGTGATTGTCCTCATTTTAGTGCGCGTCCATTCAGCTAAGTAACAATTAAAGGCGTTCAGTGTTTCTATTTCTTTTTTTGCAGATAGAATAGCTGCACCGCTTTCGTGTGACGTGCCCATTGTAGGAACTTTACTTAGTAAAACGAAACAAACGAACAAAACGGTAGGCATTCAATTCAATTAAAATTATTCGCAATTGTAAGCGCGCGCTCTGTGATAATGCGGCTGACACGCGATGTAATTATTGTCTTAAAGTTAGAACACTTTGGGGGGATTTTGTGGGTGTAGCTTTCCCAAAGGATATTGCAAACATTCCATCGCATATCCTTTAGAAATGAATAAATCCTTCTATTTATCTCCCGGCTTACAGCCGCTTAACTCATTCACTTGAAATCATCCGCAGAAATAAAAACAAATCCCAACGTTAACATGGGATTACAACGCACGCCATAGATGGATGGAAGGCGAGACTTGTTGAGTTGAGACTGATGCGAATGGGCATCTGTCCAAAAAGGGTCAGAGATAGACTGTTATCCTTTTATCACAACAGAAAAGCTCCCCCAATTGGCGGGACCTTCCCTTATTGTGCGGTATATATTATTCAACAAATTAGAGAATCCTTAAAGCTGCTGCCAACGACTTAGGGCACCGCAAGTTAATTAGTATCGCTTGTGATTGTTCTGGCGAAATGCTTATGCAACTACTGGCGCTGTTAATTAAAATACACACAAAATAAGAACAAAAGCCACATCCACGTTTGACAGAAGACCGTCAACACCTCGAATGCTGAAAAGGTGCTTTGTTGTGCACAGCCCAACACGCAGGCCAAAGGCACATAGAGTACCTCCATAATGAACGAAGGAGAACAATTCTCATTGTGCTGCGATGAATTCTCGCTCAATGATCATTTTAATTGAAAATGATGATTGTTCGACGAGGATATTGAATGATGAATGGTTTGGTAACCATGGCGTGCGCGCTGAAGGAAATGGAATTCAACTAAGGAATTGAATTAAATTGCATTTTCGTATGAATGTGCGGAAGAATGCACGCCCTATAGAGCCTTCGTGGAGGAGGTGTATTCATTTGATTGAAATGGTTAACAAACCGAAATATTCACGCTAACACCACCTAGGCTATTGTGTACGGAAGGCGAATCAAAGAGCAGCAAAGCAAAGGCGCACTAATATGCAGCACCTGCAAGAAGCGAGGAGTATATTATGCAGAAATGCACAACAAATAAAGAACCTACATGCGGATGTGTCGAGGCGCGTACGTATATAAACACGTTCTGGTAAAAAGCTTAAAATTGAAGGTTGAATGCTTTTGTTATGCCTTCAAAGGATATTAAATTAGGACCGTAATCCTGTGAATTCATTTGTGCGACCATTTATTTAAAGGAGTTGCGGATGTGGTTTCCGCCGAATGAGAGTAGGGAAATGTCTCTTGCATGTTGTAGGTAATGCTCAAGCCTTTTAGACTTTTTTTTCAGGAATTTAGATAAGGTTTTGAGTGAAGAAATGTGATGGAAATAGTCCTCTTGTCCAGATACAGGATTCCTAGAAACATGAAATTTCAATACAAGCAAAATAGCGTGCGAAAGAGACAAAAATTTACCTTTAAAGTAAACTTTTAGCTATCGTCGGAGGACTACAGCAAGCAAGCAGTGTACAGAAAGCGACTTACTGGGACACAGAGAAGAGATGAACTTCTAATAGCAAGCTAAACATCAATTCTGATATTGTCAGGAACTGTCGCACAATGCTCAAGGTATTATGCAATCAGAACCGAGTAAGACTATGCTGAGTGCCAGGACACTGCGGTATTGAAGGCAATGAGAAGGCGGAAGACCTTGCAAGAAAATGTGGGCTACTCAATAGTTGTGAGGTTGCTGACATAAAACATCCCCTCTGCATAATAAAGGGTTCTTTTGAGAAAACAACCCTAAGGGCTAACAACCTAACGTGGCCAAGTCTTGGGGGCCACACGGTGTCAAAAGCACAATGGTCACTTCTCGACTAAGAGTTCCAGGAATTTTATAAGCTAGGAATCCTGACAGGACATTGCCTCTTGCGAAAACATGCAAAGAGACACGGATTCTGTGGTAATCTGCTAATACTGTGTGAATGCGAGGCAATCTCACGTAGTCGTAGGAAATTCGTAGGGAGATACTTCTTCGAAACTTTTGGGGAAATAGGCGGTACAAACTTCAAAGGCCTTCTTGGCTTTTGTAGGGTGATTGGTTTTTTCAAAAGTGAAAGTCTTTAGGTTTTTTTGTGTACCGTTTTGAGTACAAATTCAGTGGGCGATGGGCCCACTTCAATGCCTAGTATTGTGCGATGACTTTTGCATAACACCCACTTTTTAACCTTACCTAATAGCATGCTGTTATTTTACGGCATCGGAGGCAGCAGTTTTTGTAGTTGCTGAAGTGATCCCCGTCGATCACCTATCAGCTAAAAATAAAAACCATATTCCCAAGAAACGCCAGTTAAGCTGAGAAAAAAATATTTAATATTTAATATTTAATATTTAATATTTAAGGAGAAATGACATTTAATTTGAATTTTATTTTGGACCAGTTTCTAAAACTCTCTTTTAATTATTGACAAGCGACACGTAACCCAGCTCGGTTTTCAAATTTTCGAAATGTGAAAATGTGTACATTCAATAATTACAGGCTTAACTTATAACTCTCTGGAAAATATAACATAAGGAAAGGCTACAGTCCGCTTGAGGCGAACAGTATGATACCCTATCCATATCCCTATATGCCCCAAAGAAAAAAACATTAAGAAGATGATGGATAGCATTTTATTTAGTTCTATTAATTAAAAAAAAAATGTTTTTTTGAAAAAACGCCCCCAAAAAGTGGGCGTGGCAAAAAACTTTATATGACAAACTTATACAGGAGGGCAGTGCCTACATATCTTCTGAAAGTTATAATGCTCTATCTCTCTAACTTTATCTTTAAAGCGGTTTTTTCTAAATTGTGGGCGTGGCAGTGGGCGTATTCAAAAATTTTTTACACTTATCCATTTCGGAGCCCTAGGGAATATGTGGTCCAAATTTCAGCTTCCTAGCTTAATTTTAAAGGCCTATAAATTGCGTACGGACGGACGGACATTGCTAGATAGTCTTAGGATTTGGTCCTGATCATAAATATATATACTTTTATGGGTCTACGGCGAATATTAAGGGGTGTTACAAACTATGTGTCAAAATTAATATACCCTTAGGATAGGGTATAAATATATCCTTGTGGTACGTTGTATACTGAAAACGTTAGGTGGAAAATATATTATGGAAATTGCATCATCGAAGGTAGAAGTAAAAGGGAGTGCAGAGTTAACATCATTTAACTCTTAAGTTAGCTTCCTTTAACTTTTGATAACATTTATAGACCTCTTAGACATTACTTCGAATATCTTAAGCTATTATGCAGATTTCCTTTTCATTTAGGGGCTGACGCACACCAAATTAAAGACAGATTTCGTATTCGAAAAATATTTCTTTAAGAAAAACAAGACAAAAAGGGTTTTACTACAAAGTCGCTTGATCCTACGTAAAACACTCTCTCAACATAATTTTTAGGAAATTTTGTCAAGCATAATAAAAATTTCAGAAAATTTATTTAGTAAAAATTTTTAAAAAAATTTTTTTTAAATAAAAAAAATGGAACATAACGAGCCATAACTTTTTTGTTGCAGCACAGATGTATCCAAAGCATTTAAGACTTGGCTTTCCATAATGTCCAAAACCATTTTTGTTACTGTACTAGCTTAAGAGTTATAGCTTTTCATGTGTTTACACCTCCAAATGAGAGGCCACCTAATAATGGAGTGGCAATAACTCCCCCCCCCCACCACGCCATTCAAACAATTTGTTGTTCGGCTGAACTTCAGGAATATGCCCTCAAAGGATTATTCTGCTAAACTGGGACACCCTGTATTTATTCAGCATGTTTACGTGCTCAGTGCCTCCAAAGCTATGCTGATTTTGAAACGTCCGTTCGTAACTGCTTAAAAGGCCTAAAGCTGAAATTCGGAACATAAAATCCCGAATGTAAAAATTTCAAATAAGCCTACTGCTACGCCCACAGTTCGGAACTATAGAATACGGATGGGGTATCAATGTTTTATTTTTATACCCTATCCTAAGGTTATATTAATTTTGACACATAGTTTGTAACTTACTTACTTACTTAGGTGGCGCTACAGTCCGGGGTGGACCTGGGCCTCAAACCAATACGCCTCTCCAGTTAGCACGATCTTTGGCTAACTGCCTCCAGTTGCGCACTCCAAGTTGGTTGAGGTCCCCTTCCACTTGCGCGCGCCACCTTAGGCGAGGTCTTCCTCTACTGCGTTGTCCCTCCGGGTTGGATTCGAAGACTCTTCGGGCCGGAGCGTTGGTGTCCATTCGCTCTACATGACCCAGCCATCTTAGACGACTAATCCGTATTTTTCTGACCAGGTCGATGTCGCTGTACAGCTCGTAGAGTTCGCTGTTAAATCTCCTCCTCCAAAGCCCGTCAACGCAAACGGGACCGAAAACATAGTTTGTAACACCCCTTAATATTCGCCGTAGACCCATAAAAGTATATATATTTATGATCAGGACCAAATCCTAAGACTATCTAGCAATGTCCGTCCGTCCGTCCGTACGCAATTTTTAGGCCTTTAAAATTAAGCTAGGAAGCTGAAATTTGGACCACATATTCCCTAGGGCTCCGAAATGGTTAAGTGTAAACATTTTTTGAATACGCTTTTTTCTTTGGGGCATATAGGGATATGGATAGGGTATCATACTGTTCGCCCCCAGCGGACTGTAGCCTTTCCTTATGTTTTTATGTGGCATTGGCATGTGGCATTAGGCATTTTAATTGAAAATGTGACTCTTTACAATGGACAATGCTACTCCGCTATATGAAAGCTGTCGAAGAATCACTTAGATCTGAGCAATATTGGAGAGAGCAAGAAGATAGTTCTTGATTGCGGTTCATATGTAATGACAAAGGTTACCACATCTAAGAAGTTTGTCACCTAAAGAAGTTCAATAGATCTAAACATGACAAACCTTTTCATATGGATGCGTATAAACGCTCAAATAAGTTATTATCACTTTATAAAACCTTAAGTCTACGTTGCATGGAGGCCTTCCTTAGCACACCTGGCTCTGCTCTAGATGCTCTGATGAGTCCGCCACCCCTTGATGTGAGAACAAGACATGGATTATGGCACATTTTTTACTGTCTAATAGATATGCCATCTGATGCTATATCAGAACTTCGGCTACGAACAAAGTTCATCTGCTTACCATAAGTTTAAGTATGGGTTCGGCTTTTGCGTGTTGTGGAATTTGATAAGTCATCTTTAATGCATCGGTCTTTCAAGCATCTATGCTATTCTTATAGCTTAAAATTATATTTTCAAGAACGGGGCAAAGTGTAGATGTATGTGTCAAGTTACACTTAAGGACCAAATGAATCTTTAAATCTTTACTAAACTATTAAAACGTTTGAGTTAATGCATCAATTTAAGACATCTTTAAGCTCGATCGGAAGACTTAACACTCTGAGATTTGTTTGGCTTCCGTGATTCCAGTATTCACGGGACTTCAGACCTTAAAAACTGCCAGAAGCTGCGGTTTCCATTAATGACTGGTTATATTGAAGCAATAGTCGATAGAACGATTCTTCTTTTTCCTCAAGTGACTCTAGGAAATAAGGCCCCAATATAAAAATGAACAATCATAAAGTTCCGACAAAATATCAATATAAAGCAGAGCCCTAATACAACATTTATGAACGAAGAAAAACAAAAATATGGTATTTACACAACAACATAGAAATAAGGCCAATTTTTCCCATTGAAAGTTATTTCAATTTTTAAGAATTGTTGATTGGAATATCAGGGGCATGGAATATAGGGGACCATCCTGCCCCCCTGCTTGGTTTCACTGTTAGATTTGGAGTAGGTGCGAGGTTGGGTATATGCAAAGATTTATTGCTTATAAACAAAGTTTGCATATAGCCAACCCCGCGCCTACTCCAAATGTAACCGTGAAACCAAACAGGAAGTTGCAGGGGGGCAGCATGCCCACACATATTCCAGAACCATCACGAAATCATTAAGAATTTTTTTAAAAACGAAATAAAGTCCGGCGGCCCTTCATCATGGACTTGATGAAAACAACTGAACCGACAGATACTTCGTGACAGTATTACATAGAAATTAACTCTTAAAAAAAAACAAGATTGAAATACAAAAATAAAATAAAACCCCAAAAAAATGAAATACGACCCCAATTTTTTTAAAAAAAAAGTTGTTGTTGTTTCGCGTTTATATTGTTGCGGTCGTAGTAAATCCTTTAAGGAAAATTTAATCGTGCCGAGAGTGGTAGATGACTTTTCCGCTGCGGAGGAATTATATATTTACGACACTTTTGGTGTTTAGACATTAATGCACTTAATGGCTTGTGCATCTGTGTCGGTCGGATTCCTGCCGCAGTGAAGAATTCATCGGCCACAATCAGAACGAAGAAAACCCTTACCTTTGCTGCTATGGCTGATGTCCAGGGTACATTTTTTAATTCTCCATGTCCTCTTGCCTTGTTTTCTGTTTATAAAGGGTGATTTTTTAAGAGGTTTAGAACTTTTTTAAAAAAAAAACACAAAAAATTCGAAAAAATGAATGAAATATTTATTTGCATATGGCTGCGTCTCAGGTAGCCCATCCGCTGAGTCCAATTTTGGCATACTCTTTCACACATATCGGCCGGTATCTCACGAATGAATGCATGGATGTTGGCTTCCAGTGCGTCAACCGAAGCGGGCTTGTCCCTATACACATTAGCCTTGGCATACCCCCACAAAAAATAATCTAATGGTGTCAAATCGCACGATCTAGGCGGCCAATTGACCGGCCCGAAACGTGAAATTAACTGTTCACCAAACTCGCCTCGCATTTGCGCCATTGTTTCGCGTGCTGTGTGGCATGTGGCACCGTCTTGTTGAAACCACATATCATGCCGAACTTCATCATGAACTTCCATTTCGGGCAAAAAAAAGTTTGTTATCATCGCTCGGTAGCGTTCACCATTGACAGTAACGCTGCGATTCGCATCATCTTTGAAGAAATATGGCCCAATAATGCCGCCGGCCCATAAACCGCACCAAACAGTGGCTTTTTCGGGATGCATTGGTAGCTGTTGCAATGCTTCTGGCTGATCTTCACTCCAAATGCGGCAATTTTGCTTATTTACGTACCCATTCAACCAAAAATGAGCCTCATCGCTGAACACAATTTTTCGATAAAAAAGCGGATCCTCGGCCAGCTTTCCAAGAGCCCATTCACCAAAAATTCGGCGTTGTGGTAGGTCGGCTGGCTTTAGTTCTTGCACCAGCTGTATCTTAAAAGGCTTTACGCCCAAATCCTTCCGCAAAATTTTCCACGTAGTGCTGCAACAAAGGCCTAACTGCTGGGAACGGCGCCGAATCGACATTTCGCGGTCTTCTGTCACACTAGCTGATACGGCCGCAATATTTTCTTCAATACGCACAGTACGTAAACGTGTTGGTGGTTTAATGTCCAACAAAGTAAATTTGGTGCGAAATTTGGTCACAATCTTCCGAAAAAGACTGCTCAGAAGGTCGAGAATGCCGATCATAAAATGGAAGCAGCGCGCGATGAACATTTCGAACCGAGCACGAATTTTGATAGTAAAATTCAATAATTTGCAAGCGTTGTTCATTTGTAAGACAATCCATGGTTAAATTGCAAACCAAACTGAAGCTGTTTGACAGTGACACAAGGTACTAAACACACGTCAGCTGTCAAAACCAGTGTTGCCAAAACCAAACCAGCTAAAAAATCACCCTTTATGTGCTGTCGAAAATAAAATAAAAGTAAATTATAACAATAATTTATAAATAAGTAAAAAACTTACCAAAACGAATTCCCGGGACCACATTCTGTTTGTTTTTTCCTCTTTTGTTTATTTATTTATTTTTGTTATCTGTCAAACGTCATTCAACTGGAGGTAAGAACAAAATGTAATAAACTTATGGAACATAGTACCCCCAACAGTTTGATAGGCGTAGTTAAAAAGAATTTTAAAAAGAGCCGGACGTTACGGTTTTTCGAAAAGGTTAGCACGATTTGAGTAGCGAATGCTTAAAAAAACGGGTACGGAATGACCAAGCATTTTTTGGGAGAGTGGTAGTGGGACTAAAGGGGGCATTATTGGGCAGCTTGTACGAACATTAGTTCAATCACAGTAGTCAATTTAGTGTGTTGAAGACAAGTCGCAGTACCTATATTTCGGACATAAAGTCATATATATATATATGTTTAAGGTAATCAAAAATAATAATACCGATAGAGTCAGTGTTCTTGTGTTAAAACGTGGGACAAAGGGGCCAATCGGCGGTCAAAGGCAAATTTCAACGAAAATTTAATCCAAATGAAAGCCTTGGCCGGCGCATACATTTACGCAATTTAAAAAAAATCTACATAAATTACAGAATTTACACAGTTTTCACAAATTACAACATTTACACAATTTGAAAAATTTTAACAAATTACAAAATTTCCACAAGTTACACAAATTACAAAGTTTGCACAATTTGCACTATTTAAAAATAAGCGGCTTTGAACAAAGGATTCCCGCCGCATCCACGTATATACTAAAAAAAAAATAACTGTTACCTGTCCATATAAAATTAATTAATTCAAACAAAGGACAGGCAATACAACTATAAAATTGCTTACATTAGAAATTTAAACAAACATATAGATACAAAAAAAATATTGCCTATTAGAGTTAAGTAGATTTAAGTATATTTTATTAACAAAATTTTTTTGGAGTATTTAATTTTTTTTATGTGGATTTTTTTTATATGTAATAAGTTTAGTTTCCTTCCTTTTTTTATTTTATATTTATATCACGTTTAGTGTACTATGTCCCCTATAGAGAGCTCGTTATAGGTAGGATTTTCGTGTTAAATGTATGATTTAGTTTATTTAGTTGCGTGCCAGGTAAAAAGGTGCCTGAAAAATACGGTAAACGTTTTCGCGTTAAATAATTTTTTTTTTGGTAAAATTTTTTTTTTTTGTAAAATTTAAATTTATATAATTTAGTAAAAATAGACGATCCACATAGTTGTCATGATACAAAGGAAACGGTGTTGATTTTTTTGTTAAGGCCTAAAGGCATTATGGTGGCCTAATTTTATTTTCAGGGGTTGGACTAAGGTGCGCTAAAGCACTTTCGGTAGATGGCTTGAGCAGTCCGAGGCATCCGCCTCTAAGGGGAAGTCAAAGGCCAAGGAGCTTCCAGGCTGGGTGGGTAATGGCCGCTCTGAATTCCACCTACAGCGCCCTCTCAATATGGTAACGTCCGTTTGAATTATTTACAAAAAAAAAAGTAAGTTTCGGCACGATTTATGTTCTTGTGTATAGGTACCGTTGTTGTGCAAGGATAAGAACCCTCCCATTTCGGCGAGCTTGGTCGAGCAAAGCAAGCGTGCCACGCTCCTTGCACACAACACATCCCTTTCCATCACTCTTTCATGTCCAGAATTCCCTTCCTCATCCGGTTAATTCCTACAAACCTGGCCTATCACAATATTTTTGGGGCCTTATTTCATTTGGGGCTTTATTTCTTGGGGCCTTATTTCCAAGAGCCTCCTCAAGTGATGCTCTGCAAATGCAAACTAATTCCAATTAATATATATCTGTGGGAGGTAGCGAATTTTTGCTATTACTAGGAATTCTGGCAGGGCCACTACACTTTTGCAGGGCAATTAACTTCGATGCTTGTGGAGATAACCATGAGGTTAATTACTACAGTAAAAGGAAGTAGGTGTGCAAATCCTCCGCAATCGACAACAAATATTTTCATTTTAATTCGAACGAGTCCATCAGTTAACGCACCGCTGCAATGCATCTTGAGGCGCAACGTTCTTTAAAATAGAGGTCTTGTTAGTAGCAAAGCTAAAGTAAAACTTTATTTTACTCTTGGATCTTTGTCAGACCTTTGTAGAACAAGAAAAAATTTATAATGAAGACCCTTGGACCCTCGCTCAGTTTTTCAATCCTGAGGTACTACGCCCAACATTCTATCACTTGTTAATGGGTTGTTAGCAACCCAAAATTAGAATTTATTACAATGCAACAACAACAACAACAACAACACCATTAACGCAGATGTGTTTAATATTCATCAAACATATTTGCAAAAATAAAAAATCCGCAACGGTCATTAAATTTTATTTCATTGAACCCATTTTGCAAATCTGCTATAAAACTTTTCATTGTCATCGAAATTGATTTTGTTATAGTTTGCAAAAAAGAAAAGCAAAGAATTGAAATATATCTCGCTACTGTCGAACGGATACACATTCAAATTTTTAAATAAGAATTAAATTTATTACTTCCTCGGGTGGTGGCAGATGATTACATAACATAAATGGGCAAATCGGGCATAATTGAGTCATTTGCCTTGTCTCTCAACAATCTCCCTATGCCTTCGTCCTTCACCCCTTTCGATTAATGGCACGTTACATAATATCAATAAAAGAACAAATTCATTGAACCCGTTTTTATTTTTTAAAAACGATATTTTATTTAAATTGTTTTTTTTTTTTTTTCAATTCGGGGCGTTGCTCGAATTTTTTTAAAACTAACGCATGATTTTCGCAAGTCGTTAAAATTTTGAGTTTTCGCAAAGAGACGCACATTTTAAGTGCAGATAGCAGTGGGCAATTTTGTGCGACACAAAACACAACCACCGCTGGAACCACCCCTTTTGTGAGCCACAATTGAAAGTGATTTTAAATTTTAAAGGAAACACAAATCTCACAACAGGGTGGCAAGGCAACTACACCCCGAGGGGCTGTGAAAGGGTTACGACGATTCGGTATCATCGATACACAGGATCGATATGTAGTTGAATTGAATGTAATAACTTCATTAACTTTTTGATTTACTGTGTCGCCTGTCGCCTGTCGCTGTGTCTTCGCACTGCAAATGACCTTTCATCGAAGGATGTTTACTCCCATTTTTATGTTGCCTTCCTGTGGTGGTAGAGAGATGGTGGCAAAAATCACGAGAGCAAAGAGTTGTGGTTAAGTGCCAAATGATGTTAAAGAATTTTTCTTTTTTGCAAAGTCTCCTTTTGAAAAGGGTGTCAAATGCAACCTTTTAGGTATTGTTCGGGGTTTGGTTTTTTTTTTTTTGCACGAAAGAGTCAACGAAATACAGTTGCAATGTGGCGCTAAAATGTATTTTAAATGCTTTGCTATTGTGTGACAATTGGAAAAGTAGTTGGATATTTTTTGGAATGGGCGTTGTGAGCATTCGCTGACGGTCTTTCATTATTAGGTATGGTTTTTTGAAAACGTGTGAAAATCGATTTGTAATGGCTGTGAACATTTTTTTGCGAATGTTAGGAAAATGGGGTCTTGATTGCTTTAAAAGAGAATGGCATATCTCCTGGGTTTCTATATATTTTGGCTTGGAGATACTTCAATTTGACCTATTTGATTGAGTTATAGGTTCCAGGGGCAAATGCAAGATGGCTGCTCAAAAGTTCAGAGAATATTTTGGCCGAGGTGTTCATTTAGAATGGCCATTTCATTTTTAATATTCATCTGTGCGAAGAGTGCTCCATAGAGGGTAACTTCACTTTTCATACTTCAGGGAAAGCATCACTTAGAACAAAGGCGTATATCTTGAAGAGTTAGCTTCCCCAAAATTAATTTTTTTATATTCTTTAAAAAGACCAATCGAATCGATCCAAATGAGTCATAAAGTATTTAAAATCACCCTCTGTACGTTATTGCAAGTCTTAGTTTTTGCAGTTCTATATCGTGCTCTCCTCTGTTGCTTAAGTTATCCTTCGCATTTGCTCTTCTCTGTCTGCCAACTACTATAGCTGATAAGTCAATTTTAAGCCCAGTGTCGGAAACTCAACAAAAATAGAAATAAATATAAGGCGTAAACTGCCCATGCGGGACCTCACGCCAAGCTTTACCCACCATTGATTTATTTTTTGGCACGAACTACAATTAAATACACAATTTTGAGACGATTCAGTTTTTACTCTTGGATGTTTGTCAGACTTTCTGCGACCCATCGCTCAGTTTTTCAGCACACTTAACCAATTATCTACTGCACCCACCGTGTAAAAGGAATTAAAAAAAGATGATCTACATAAATTAAAATGCAATTTTGAATTGGTAAATACAATTTAGTACGTACTGATTTTGCTTTACCTTAAAATTCATAGTTTTGATAGCTAAAAGTTATTTACTTACTTACTTATTGGGCCCCCGACCCGTGAAGGGTCCCTGCCTGAGACATGGCTGCCTTCCATCCTCTGCGATCCCAGGCATGCTGCTTCCAGTTGTTCAGACCAAGCGCTCTGCCATCCGCGAAACATCCTTAAAACGGAGGTTCGGTCTTCCTTGTCGTCTTGAACCTGAGGGTTGGGTGTCGAAAATCCTCTTGGCCGGAGCATTGTTGTACTGGATGATCCAAGTAGAGATACTTTTTTCAATAGCCTTTTTTGACAGATCACGTGTGACTCGTGTCATGCTGTCATGTTATTTTTGTTTAGTATTGTTTGGCATTTCATAATGGAAAGACTTACGCGTGAACAACGTTTGCAAATTGTTCAACTTTATTATGAAAATTCACGTTCTGTGAGGAATGTGTTTCGTGCACTTCGCTCAACTTATGGTCAACATAATCGGCCTACTGAGTGTACTATTCGCAATACCATCACCCATTTTGAGACCCAGCATCAATTATTGGATAATATTCGACCGAATAGACAACGTCCAGCAGGCTGTGAAGAAAATATAGCGGCCGTAGCTGAGAGTGTACACGAAGACCGTAGAGAGTCGATTCGGCGCCGTTCGCAGCAACTCGGACTGACGTATGGAACGACTTGGCGCATTTTACGTCAAGATCTTAAATTGAAAGCGTACAAAATACAGCTTGTGCAACAACTGAAGCCGCTCGACCTTCCCAAGCGGCATCGCTTCGCTCTATGGGCTCTTGAAAAGTTCCAAGAAGATCCGACGTTTTCGAGGCAAATTTTGTTTAGCGATGAGGCCCATTTCTGGCTCAATCGGTATGTAAACAAACAAAATTGCCGCATTTGGGACGAAGAGCAACCTGAAGAGATTGAAGAACTGCCACTTCATCCAGAACAAACAACGGTTTGGTGTGGTTTGTGGGCCGGTGGAATCATCGGGGTCCATATTTCTTTAAAAATTATGCCGGTGCGAACGTAACCGTCAATGGCGACCGTTATCGTGCCATGCTAACCGACTATTTGATGCCTGAAATTGAAGCTCGTAATCTCGGCGACATTTGGTTTCAGCAAGACGGCGCCACTTTTCACACATCGCATCAATCAATGGACTTATTGAGAGAACATTTCGGTGAGCAAATAATTTCACGTTTTGGGCCGGTCGATTGGCCACCAAGATCGTTTGATATCACACCGTTAGACTTTTTCCTGTGGGGATATGTAAAGTCAAAAGCTTATGCCGACAAACCCGCTTCGATTCAGGCCTTGGAGGAAAACATCACGCGTGTCATTCGCCAGTTACCAGTCGAAGTGCTCGAACGAGTGATCGAAAATTGGACTCAACGGATGGACCATCTGCGACGTAGCAACGGCCAACATTTGATAGACATAATCTTCAAAAAATAAATGCCAAAGAATGTTCTTTCAAATAATAATAAACATTCTCCATTAAATTTGAATTTTCTGTGTTTTTTTCTTTAAAAAAGTAGGGAACCTCGAAATGGATCACCCTTTACATTCGTTCGATTTGACCGAGATAGTGCAGTCGATGCTTTTTGGCTTTTCGGACTTCATCTACATCTTGGAACAGCTCACAGAGTTCGCGGTTGTATCTTCTCCTCTCCTATTTTCCCTCTCTTAGTCTTCCTCCTCGCACTGAGCACCAAAGTCATTTAGTATGACTCTATTACAATGAACTTCTACACTACTTTCATCACTTGTAAGCATGACAATCATGAGGTTGGGAGTTCAAACTTCACCTAGAGCATGAGCCGAGACAACCCTCGAAAAATACCCTCCATGACTTCTATCTCCTACGTAGGTAAAAAGCTTACAAAAACAACTGTCCAAAAAAAACAGCTGTTAAAAATGTCACCTTACAACAGGAACAGGAATATTCCTGACAACATCATCAAACAAGAAATAAGTCAAAATCTATAGTTTGGTGAAATCGCAGATCGGAAAGCCAAAACTGTAACCATAGATGCCCACACTAATTTTTCAAATTACCTAACCTGATAAAAGAGATCTCCTTAAGCTAACTAATTCGCACTGAAAACAACAAAAATAAGAACAACGGACCCAATCCAAATTCATCTCCTGGTGTTTACCCTGCAATCTCAACCACAACACGGAGCAAACGGTTTTTACCACAAAGCGGGTCTACGGGCCGGAGTTTAAAAGGTCCTCAACCAATAAGCTCGTCCAACCAGTTGCGAACTTAAAGTTGGTTTATATCCCCTACAACTTGAGTGCGCCCAGTTTCCTTTCTTGTTGACAGTAAAATCTTTGTTTTACCCTCGTTTATCGCTAAATTCAATTTTACCGTTGCTGTTCCTATTTCTTGTAATCGCAAACTTATCGCTTGCTGTATTCTACAAATAATATCAATACCATCGGCGAACGCACGTAATTAAAAAGATTTTGAAAGGTCGTACCTAGTGGCATCCTTACCAAACTTGTCAGATTGTACAGGTGGATGAAAGGATAAAGTTCAATACCGCGTTAAGGTCAGTAAAGACTTAAATGAGACTTAACAAGCCAACATTTGTGAGGTTTTCACAATTCTTTCAAGTAGTTTATTAAATAAATTAAATGACAGTTCGTCGCCTTTTCCGTATCTTTTTTGACATCAAAGGTCTTAGTTAGGTCGCTAGCGAGCTTTATCTGTCATCATCTTGCACCCTCCATAAACGAACGAGTTTGCCCAGAATGCCAAAACAAGACAAGGCTCGTCTAAATGGATGCCATTTTCCTTGCCGTAAAATCAACGAAATTGATCGAAAATTTAGAAGACTGATACCTCTATAGTTGGCGCAGTTTAGAAGGTTTCATTTATCGTGAACCGGGCCCTATATGGATGTACTGTAACTCTATAGACGATTATATTGAAAAACCGATGCAGACAATCTAATAAGCTTAAAAGCAAATATGTATTGTCATCTAAGTTGTATACTGACTATGATAATAGATATTACAACACATTCCATTTACATTAGGAACTCTCTTCCTGGTCGTAAATGCATATGCATTAGTATATTAGCAAGGCACTAACGCGATATTCACGACTTTACAAAGCTAGCTTTACATACCTCAACAAATTGCGAATTTTAACACAATTCAATTAGCAACCAAGTACTGGAACTAGGAATCAACAAATTAACTACCTGCTTTTGTAAAAATAGATGTAATTTTTTCATTAGTCAGGGAATCATATATTCAACATAGGTTCGAAAAAACGTTCTTCTTTAGATCATGGGAGTCCAGTCTAGAGATATTTTTTGCCGTAATTTGTGTAAAATTTCCTTTCATTCACGTCAAATATATATATCTTCGCACAAACAATGGTTGGAGAAGCTTAGTTTTTTTAGCCCAATGTTGGTAATTCACAAATATTTTATAGGTGCACGAAAGATTTTGAAAAATTCGATTTTCTCAAAACTGCTCTTACGATTTTGATGTTGATGTTGAATTTTGCACATTGGACACTTTTTATATTATTATATTTATATTATTGTTTTTGAGAAAATTAATTTAAATTAAATTTAAGAAAATCGTTATATGAAAAAAAAAAATTATTTCAAAAATCAAAATATTCAAATCCGTCGAACCGTTTCGCCATACGGCGCCCGGACAAACAGACAGACAGACAGACCTACGAACAGCATTGCTGGACTCAACTTGTTGGGCTTCTACAGTCGTAATATTATCCCTCATACTCAGTTTGAGTTCGAAAATTCCGCACGATCGCAATAAATTTTCCTTTAGTATACGAGAAAGTTAAAAATGTTGTAAATCTGAACAGCATTAGGTTTGCAATTTCGATTTCTTTGATATTTCACTTTCCAAAAGATGTTGAGTATTTCAATTTATTTAAATTTGGGTTGGGGGTGTACACTCAGGCCCGATTTATTCAATTTAAAATTGCCCTTAACCGTTGACTTAATTTAACATAAATATTTTAAAAATGACGATTAATAATTGGCTGTGTTTTTATAATTTTTTTACTTCGACCCTAATCCATCGAAATTAAGCTTTTTCAAGTTTTTATTCTTAGATTGCTTAGATTTCGGTCGTTTTGGACCCATGATATTCTCTCGCATTTTATATTGAAATCCTTCAATCCTTTGTGATTTCATTGTACACAGAAGTAAAATCGGTATCTGCTAGATTTCATTTAACGAAAGAAGTTTTTTTTTGATAAAATGTCAAGTCGTTTGTCACGTGATAAAGATTTTTCGACGGGAGTAAAGTAGAATATGTGCCAGATGTCGAAACTGCTTTTTAGGAAGAGTGTGTTTCAAGTGGATCAGTTAGTGATAATTAGGAAGCACCTACAGTATTGTGCAAAACCTAAGCAACTTTTCCTACTCTCATGTAAAAAGTTGTCTCCCACTTTTAAAAATACTTCCCGGTAAACTGTAAATATATTTATTTACATATCTGCATGTGTCCTTAAAATCACCTTAACAAAGTTTTTAATTTTCATTTATTAACAGTAAATAAAAAAAATAAATAAAAATCAGTTCAAAAAACAGCTGTGCAAAACCTAAGCAACTTCGAGTTTGCTAAAACAGTTCTTGTTATTAGCACAAATTTAACGGCATTTTTAAAGTGGGTTTTTCCATGACGCAAGGTGTAAAGTTAGGTTTGCTCAATTGTGGGTAGAGATTGCAATATAGAGCGCGCTAAATATGAAAGAACCTTCAAATTAAAAATAATTAACCTATATAAACAAAGTGTATCACAGTCAAATATTGCAAAAATATTCAGAATTAATAAATCTATAGTTTCACGTTTGATTAAAAAATATAAGGCTACCGGTAGCTTAGAAAATAATAATGTAGGAGGAAGGCCGCGTAAAACAACTGTTCGGGAGGATAGGAAAATAACGAGATTAATCAAATCAAATCCCTTTATTTCCTCTCGGGAAATATTGTCGACTTTGAATTTGAACGTTGCCTCCGGTACGGTTCGTAGACGGGCTCTTGAAGCTGATCTTAAAAGTTATTCAGGGTTGAAGAAACCTATGCTTACGACGAAGCATGTACAGAAAAGGTTTATTGATAAAATTGTTTTTTTAATTGAAATAATCTTTCCTTTAAAACACTTTATAGGTTGAATTTTGCTAAAAAATATATTAATTGGTCAGTCGGCAAGTGGAAAAGTGTGTTATTCAGTGACAAATGTAAATTTAACCCGTGGAACACTGATGGCATACAATACGTTAGGCGTACGCCCGAGCAAAGACTTAATCCACGCTTCTGTAAAAGTACACTGAAGCATGGGGGTGGAAGTGTTATGATATGGACATGCTTTTCTGGTTATGGTGTTGGTCCTTTTCATGAAATAGGGGCCATAATGGATCGTTTTGTTTACAAGAATATTTTGAAAAATGTGAAGCTGCCGTATGCCGAATGGAATATTCCACTTTCTTGGGTATTCCAACATGACAACGACCCGAAGCATACTTCAAAAATGGTCATGGATTGAAGTTCTTGATTGGCCTGCACAGTCGCCGGAATTGAATCCGATTGAAAATTTATTCGGGATTCTTAAAAGTCGCGTTGGAACAATACGGTGCAAAAACCAAATGGAGTTGATAAATTTATTGATAATACAGTGGGGAAAACATACCAGCAGCTATTATTTCTAATTTAATTGAGTCGATGCCTAGTAGATGTGCTGAAGTCATACAAAATAACGGATATTATACAAAATATTAAAAGAGTTGCTTAGGTTTGCAAAAACAATGATTTATAGTCATAGAGAATAGACGTGTTTTTTAGTCGCTCCAGCTTAAATACAATATCTAAAGTTATTTCTTTTCTTCCTTTCTTTGCTTTTAATAAAATCGTATCCTCCAATTCAATTTATACACACAACTAACTTCAGTGCTTAGTATATTTGATTATTGCTGGCATAATTGTTTATTTCATTACCTGAAAAAGTGTTTTTACATGCCAATAATGTCATCGACAGCAGGCCCATCTACGCGCAACAAAACACAAAAAGACGCACTCTCTTTGCATATGGTCTCTCATTCACCTTCAACCAAACTGCAAGTCAACGACAAAGGAACTGTAACTGTCAAAATCTTGGAAGAGCAATTCAACAAGCATTCAGCATCCAATCAACAAAAGTTTATTGAAGAGATGGATAAGATGCGTATTGAATTTTTCAACAAAATTGAAGAAGTCAAGGAAAGCTGGGCTCAACGTTTTGATAGTCTTAACAATGCGATTTCCAACATAATCGCACGCGTCGATAAAATTGAAGAAAGCACATCTGCTACTGCTCAAATGCATAGTTCTGAGATTCACTCTCTTCGTCAGCAAATAAATGTGCTCGAGAGAAAAGAAGTCGCCTGTGATGCTGTGTTATTTGGTGTACCTGTAATTCCCAACGAAAATTTGCCGCAATTAGTTCATAAACTTTGTGAAACTATAAACTGCAATCAGCCACAGTTGGTTCATGCATTTCGTGCGAAAAGGCGTAATGCCACCAACAACAACTCTGCACAGACTGTCCCACCATCAATTGTGCTCCGATTCAACTCTTCGTATGCGAGAAATGCTGTTCTTATAGCTGCTGCGAATTACCGCAAACAAAACAAAACAGTGCTGAAATTGACCGACTTTGGTGTTGCATCTAATGGCAGCTGCTATTTGAATGAGAGCTTAACCAAGCACTCACGCTTTCTTCTACAGAGTGCACTTGGGCTGAAGAGAAAAAAACAATTGTTCTCTGTTTACACGAAATCTGGAATAGTTTATGCTAAGAAGACGGAAAACGGAAAAAGCTTTGCTATTGAAAGCTCTGAAGATCTTCACTCTATTGCTGCTGGTGTTGCTGCGACTCTTTAAACAAAAATCACTGTATTGTATTCCTATTTTCTTTTTAATTAGTTAATATTATAAAAATTGTTATTGATCTGTTCTTTATTTCCCTCTTCTGATTTTAGACCAATAAGTATTTTGCCGTGCTTGTCAAAAGTTTTTGAGAAAGTGATAGCGAAACAGCTTCTACAACACCTATCGCTCAATAGTCTTATCTATGAGGGACAATCTGGTTTCAGATCTCAACACAGTTGCTCTACGGCTATGGTAAATATATTAGAAGATATAAGGCAGGGTTTTGATAAAGGACACGTTACGCTTCTTTGCCTACTTGATTTTTCAAAGGCTTTTGACAAAGTAAACTATAAAATCCTTTGCTGGAAACTGAAAAATTTGTTTCGTTTTGGCAACAGCGCAGTAAATCTAATAAAAAGTTATTTGTGTGATCGATTTCAGAGAGTTGTAACTTGCAATTCTTCTTCAGCTCTTCTGCCAGTAAAACTAGGTGTACCACAAGGGTCAATCCTTGGTCCAATTCTCTTCTGTCTGTTCATAAATGACTTACCTTCTGTTTGCAAACATTCCACGATCCACCTCTATGCAGATGACGTCCAACTGTACTCATCAAAACCAGTTAATGATAGGGATGAATTAGTAAATGACATAAATGAGGATCTTGCCAGTATTAACTTATGGTCTGTTACTAATGGATTACATCTAAATCCGAAAAAGTCTCAGGTTATTCCCATATCCAGCAAAATGATAGCCCTTAACTGCTTCCCGGATGTCATGCTCTCTTCCAATAAACTTTCAATTGTTGAAACTGCAATAAACCTCGGATTCGTTATTAACCAAAAGTTGTCAGGGTACGACCATATTAACACTGTTATAAGACGAATATATGGTTGTCTTCGCAAGCTTTGGATAACAGCAAGTTTTACTCCAACTAATGTTAGACGAAAACTTGTTACAACCCTAATTTTGCCACTTATTACTTATGCTGAAGCTGTTTACAGTAATATTGATTCTCTCTCCCTACGTAAGCTACAAGTGGCATTTAATGACTCAGTTAGATATATTTATGGCCTGCGGAGATATGACCATGTATCACAGTATTCAAAAACATTACTCGGATGTTCGCTCAAACACTACATCGACGCAAGAAATTGTATTTTCCTGCATAAGATTATGATATATAAGACTCCATCGTATTTGTATGAAAAACTTAATTTTGCTCGTTCCCCTAGAACATGTGCCCTTATACCATCACGCTGTCGGTATCTTAATTCATCCCGTTTATTTTTTATTCACGCAATTAAATTGTGGAACTCTCTGCCACTAAGTATAAGAACAATTTCTAATGCCACACGCTTTAAAAATGCTGTCCTCCTTCATTTCTCCTCCCTACCTTAAATTTCCATACGTGTTTTACTAACTTTGTTATATTTATCACCCTTTTTTGCATTATTATTAATTAAATTTAACTGCTCAATATTATAACTAAGTACTATAAAAGATGTATATCTTAATGTACCATATTATTTTTATATGAATAAAATTGAAATTGAAATATGAATTCTTTTAAATTTTGCACAGCTGTTTTTTGAACTGATTTTGATTTATTTTTTTTACTTACTATTAATAAATGAAAATTAAAAACTTTGTTTGGGTGATTTTGAGGACACATGCAAATATGTAAATAAATATATTTACAGTTTACTGGGAAGTATTTTTAAAAGTGGGAGACAAGTTTTTACATGAGAGTAGGAAAAGTTGCTTAGGTTTTGCACAATACTGTATGTATCCAGTGGATACAGATCCACTTTTGGTATCTAAAAACATTACAATTTGGAGCTCTCTCCGATCGAAAACAGAACGAATCGAAGATTTGTTGGATGAACATTTTGGTCGACCAATCGGCTAACACTCAATTGCTCCAATTCTTAACTTATTGAATAAATTCTACAACCCATCCTCATGCGTCCAGTTGATGAGCAAATAATTGGTTTTCATCTCACATGACATGTGACCATAATTTCAAGAAAATGGGAAAAAGTTCTGCAGACCTGAATATAGACTCCGTCTTGAACAGCCAGGAGCGGCAGAATACATCCTATGCGAATTCATCCAGAAGAGGAAGAATGCTTAAACAAAGGACTCACCGAACTCAAAACATCGGCCTCAATAATCGTAAGTTTTATAAAAGACCCAGGATTGTCGCCATCACAGGGTTACTGTGTCAACCTATCTCGTCTAACGATTTATGGTGCTGGTCCTTTTGGCATTCCCTTTTCATATTCGGAAGTCAATCTTATAAATGACCCCAAGTCTTTTTACCAATTCGTCAACTATAAAAGAAAATCTGACGGATACCCTACCTGCCTATCTTTCGAAAACAAATCATCAACCGATCCACACACTATTGCCGACTTTTTTGCTACCCATTTCCAACAATCTTTTGCCGATAACTCTTTCGTACCGGACCCCTCTTACTTCAATTACCTACTTAACTTCTCCGGCGCTCCTTTTCTATCTCATAGCTTTGATCCTACTCTTATCGAATTTAAGTTACAAAATCTCAATGATGAATTCATACCCGGCCCAGACGGTATCCCCGCCATATTTCTTAAAAAATTGTCTTCCAACCTTTCGCTTCCCCTTTCTAAACTTTTTCATCTATCTCTTTCACAAGGAGAATTTCCTCAGGTTTGGAAGATCTCTTTTATAACCCCGATACACAAAAAAGGATCAAAGAACGAAGTAACCAACTATCGTCCCATTGCTAAACTTTCTCACATACCCAAACTCTTAGAGAGTATTTTATACGAAGCCTTAAGCTTTCAATGTAAATCCATCATCTCCCCTTGCCAACATGGCTTCCAGAAAGGCAGATCAACTACTACTAACCTCGTCGAGTTCGTCTCCTTTTCCCTCTCTGCTTTAGAGAATGGAAACGAAGTCGATGTAATTGCAACCGATTTCAGTAAGGCTTTTGATAGGATATCTCATCAATTAATCATCTTCAAATTGTCTGCCCTAGGTTTCGAACCTATATTGTTAAAATGGATTTCCTCTTACCTAGAAAGCCGTTCTTATAGTGTTCGCTTCAGATCCTTCATCTCGGCTCCTTTCATGGCAACCTCTGGTGTCCCTCAAGGTAGCCATCTAGGTCCTCTTCTCTTTATCCTTACAATAAATGATCTGGAGTGGGTCATTAAACATTCCTCCCTCTCCCTCTGCGCTGACGATACCAAATTTTTCAAAACCATTTCTTCCCCCGAAGACTCTAGTCTCCTTCAACAAGACCTTGATAATTTTTCGATTTGGTGCCTCAAAAATTGCTTAGAGCTTAACATCGCCAAATGTCAATCTATCACCTTTCCTCGTAAGCGCAACCAGTCCCCTCCCCGAATATACCTTCTCCTTGGTCAGCCTATATCCCTTGTACAATCTCTTCGCGATCTTGGCATGCTGTACAACAGGGAGCTAAATTTCCGTTCCCACATTGATGAGATAATTCTTAAAGCTAACTCTTCACTTGGTTTTGTTAAACGGTGGTCCAAAGAATTCTCCAACCCTTATGTGACAAGATCCCTCTACATTTCCTTTGTTCGCCCCCTTCTCGAATACGCCAGTCAAGTGTGGTCGCCCTTTCATCGAGTTCATGTATCCAGAATTGAGAGCATTCAACGTCGTTTTCTTCGATTCGCTCTTCGAGGTTTGCCCTGGAACGACCCTATTATCCTGCCTCCCTATCAAGACCGCCTTAAACTTATAAACTTGCATACCCTTGAAGAACGCAGGGACGTAGCAGACATTCTCTTCATTCATAGACTCCTCTCAGGTTCTATCGATCTCACGTCTATTTACAAATCTATTTTCTTCAACACTAACCCTCGTAATTTACGTTGTCCTCCTCTTTTTTATTTACCAACCCACCGGACCTCTTATGGCTCCAACGAACCAATCTCCCGTATGCTGCGAAAGGTAAACGCAAAACTTACGGTTTTTGATTTTAACCGCAGCACTGCTTGTCCAATTCCTCCCATAGTTCGTAAATCTTAGTTTTTAAGTTAAGTAATATAGCTTGTAATAAGCCTAATAAATGGGGGCATTTGCCCCCACCAAAATTAAAAAATTAAATTAAATTAAATGAATCTTTACCTACCAACCTGGATTAAACCTTCTGTTTTTTGTTTGAGTTAAAATATCATTCAGGCCGATCGCAAATACATTTTCCCGCGAAATGTACTCCAATAAGCAAGCAAATGCAGTCTTTCCTTTTACAGAAAGGTGGAAAATTTCGATCTGATTTAATTCGCGATACCGTTGATTATGTATCTATCAAGGTTCCCACATTTTTCTGCAATGAATCTCTTTTAAAGGGGCGGACTTTCTAACACAGCAGAGGCACTTAATTAAGTAAACAAAATTCTTAAAATCTTTGAGTTCAAAATGGCGCATCCTGATAAATCTTTTTAAGCACCTAGTTGCAGATTTAACATTCGAGGCCACCAGAGAACCCTTCAAACTAAAGTTCCAACTCAAAATGACTAAGGATGTTGTTAAAGTTTAAAACACATTACCTACCTATATCAATCCATCATTGAATAGGTATAGGAGTTCTTTCCAGCCTAAGGAAACTCTAGAAGGTCGCTTTTGCTACATAAATAAAGGGATCTCAAGCAATTTTCTAAAGAACTATTCAAATAAAAATTCCAACTTGCCCCCTCAAAAGAAAGTAAACAAACCTATATTGTTATCTTAAAATAAGAAATAGAAACTCCAACAAAACGACGTGTGGAGGAAACACTACTTTATTCAATTCAAAAGAAAGGTACCAATCTACCCACCTACAGAACTATTTAAACAGCTCAACGGTTAGCAATGCATCAATAACAGAAGAAGAAAAAAGTAAAAACTTTACTTTTCATCTCCATTATTTTCAATTGAATTCCGAAAGTTTTCGCACGCCTTATGTTTCGCTTTTATAATGTCTTTCATTCATTTTCCATTGAAAAAGCAAAATAAAAAAAAAATTAAAAACTTATTCTTTTCTCCAGTTTTGTTCTGTGTGTAACTCGCAGATACTTTCTTCCTTCTACTGACAGACTACTACCGTTGTGCATTTGAACACTATTTAAAGTTAAACTTTCTTCCCTCTCTCTCTCTCTCTCACTCACACTCTCTGTCTGTCTGTTTCTCTCCGTCTCTCTGCATCAATTGCGGAGATTTTCTTTGTGTCCAATTAGAATTTTCTATTCAATTCCAGCCCACTCTAAGCGAGACCTTATCAGATCGAACAAAAAAATAAAACACAAAAAATATATAAAGAAAACTCCATTCAAGCTGTCCTACGCACATGCGGCGGGCAAATACACCGCCGTAGTTTCTCCAGATACAACTCCATTTCTTCAAAGGTATGAATTTCCCCTGCTTTTCTAGGGGATGCTGCTTGTTGGCGCAATCGATCCTTGGTATATAGACACAGGGTGGGTGCGTCGTGCGTGTGCCAAGTTTCCTCCTCGAAATTTCCATTCCACACACAGTGGCAAATCCAATTGGAAACGCCTCCCGTGAGGGCAGATACCAACCACCTGCTGTGCACTTGCTCTGCTCAGCAAACTGGTTAACCCTACACGGTGTTCATGCTAACCGGTCTTCTACGGTGTTTGCGTGTGTTGGAGTTCTCCCCCAAGTGATGCGATATAAAATATAACCAAACACATACATCAACACACAAAAAGGCTGTTTCTTGACACTGGCCCACGTGAACGATAGTCGAACACAGAACCGAATGTAGGTATCTGTCAGATAGATTTCGATTTGGCGCGTTCCGTTCCATCCAGCATATGTGGGGAGCAAAGGCAAAGGCAAAAGCCAGAGCAAGAGCACAGCAGTGAGGACTCCTTGCATATATAGGTATGCCATAGGCCGTACGGATACGGACGGTAGTACTCTATTTATTCGTGGTGTTAAGGAATTTTCTAGCTTCGCCCTAAGACAATACCAATCACAAATCGAATACAGTGAACCAATCAGACAACAATGAAGGAATTATGGCAAAAGGAAGCTGAAACGGTCTTGTGGTGTTTAGCCGCACAAGCAGCAGTTCGGAATTCGGGTGCGTTTAATGTCGTCGGATACAACAGTTTGGGGAAGAAAGTGCTGCTGCTGTTTGTTGGGGATACCTAACCTAACCTAGCGTTGTCGTCTATTTTTTTTTTAGTGTGCGTGTGCGTTTGTATTGGTATGTGAAATAAAAGTGATTTTGCTATAATTTCATGAAGATTGTTGTTGTGTTATCTCTCGAGAGGATTAGGTGCATCAGAAGCATCGTGCATGCAAGCAAAGTGATTGATAAAAAAAAAGATGTTGTTGTTGTTTATATTTTTGAATTTCGGAATCAAGATGAGTGCAACAATAACAAATGGTAAATATCGGTACGTATGGATACAGATGGATTGTTTGGAATATACCAACCAAATGATGGAAGATATAGGCAGAGTTGCAGGAATTCTTTTAGAGTGGCTATGCCACAACTTTAGACTGATTTGTGTATTTAAGTATGAGCTACCTATACCTACCTCCTTGTCAATTGGGTTGATTTTATCTCTCTTAAGCTGAATACTAGGCAGGAACTTGTTAAAGCTTTGCATTTTCTTCTTTAAGTTTGACAATAAAATGAATAAAAAAAGAAATACTTTGCAAGATATGTGTAGACTTGAAATAGGTACATAGGGACCTTTATATTAAAGGTATATGCATCTGCTTCGATATGTAATGTAAAATAGACACTCTGTAAGATGACACACAAATCGACTTTGATGCAGACTTGATTGGTGAGGTGTATACGATTTAAAAGGATCAAAACTTGAGGCATAACAACTGGCACAAGATGTATCGCAAATAATTACATGTCCCTGCTTATGAGAGTTCTTATTTGTTTTTGGTTAGGTGTAAGAGTGGGTGCAGTGGCCTAGTTGTTAATTGCGTTGGATTACTAAGCGAGGGGTGACAGGTGCAAATCCGCCCCGCGACACCTAAACGTTTATTTCATCGCTGCCTCAAGTCTGACAAAAATCTTCCAAGAGTAAAAACTGTCATGAGAATCTGCTTATATAATAAATGAAACTACTGTATTATAATGTAGGTCTGTTTCACTAGGGTCATGTTGAAAATGTTTTTTTTTTTTAAGTTTTGCAACCCTATGAATTGGCTGATTATTTAATAGTTCAAAATTTTTCTCTGATATTTTGATATTTTGACTGTTCCTGTTCCACAATTCAAAATGGAATGATTTTTTTTCGAAAAATTAATCAAAAATAGCTTGCGAAACACAACGGAACAAGAAAGGCTTCGCAATTTATCATTGATATCAATTGAAAATGGAGAGGACGTCAATTGATGAGTTTACTTCTGCCAAATCAAGGAAAAAAACATTTAAGGATCTAACCTATATTTTTTGAAAGCAGCAAATAATCTTATCAACTTAATAAATAAAAAAAACACAGTAATCTATATATTTTTTTTAAATTCACTTAACCAACATTAAGCGAGTTGTTGAGAAATGGAGCCCAATATTTGGTTTTGCCCCTGCGAAAGCAACGGCCTTATAGCAGGAGTAAAACAAACGGCAAAAGCCTTGGGCTCCTATCAGCAAAAAGGGATACGTCTGGCCGCTTACCATCCTTGGTTCTTGCTCAAAAATTAAGAATCTATATGAATAATCAAACCACTTCGACAGTTCATGTGCAGCTTAAGCAGTTAGTACCTACCTACCTAGTTTTCTTCCAAAGCCTTAGCGAGAAAGCGATGCGATGCGACAAGCGTTTACGTGCGATAAAACTGTTAACATGTTTTCTTATGAAATCCGCTTTCTTGCTTTGCTGTGCGCGCAACCATAACCAAATTAAATAAGTTTTCACGACTATGTCATTCGAAACTTTCTCAGTACATGGGATGCGTTTTTAAAATCGTCTCCATAAGAATGATAACATTTGATCTCATAACAAATTTATTTAAATCGCTTTTTAAATTTTGAAAATTTGGATTTTCTCAAACCGGCACCTACGCTTTTGATGTTATTTAGCACATTGGACACTTTTAACCTAATTGTTCAAGTATACAAACAGATCAGAGAAAACGAATTTAATTTAAACCTTAAGAAAAATTTTATATGAAAAAAAAACAATTATTTCAAAAATCTATGTAAAAAAATTTGAAATCCCCTTTGATAGTTTTTGAGATATTGGCGGTTATGATCAAATGATTACAAGAAAAAATGGTATGAAATACAAAAGCTGAAAGATTGAGAAAGACTATTAATGAAAAAATATGGCCGTATATTAAGAAAGCTAAGCTTTTCTCAATTAGCTATTCTTTAATATAATAAAAAAAAATACATCTTAGATACATAATTACTTGCTTAACGAGCTCCCGACTCGTGAAGAGTCCCTGTCTAAAACACGGCAGGCGTTGATATTTAAAACGGAGACTCGGTCTTTCTTGTCGAACCTGCGGCCTGGGATTCGAAGATCGTTTAAGCTGGAGCACAATTGTCCATTTGCTCGCGATTGCCAAGCCAATGTAGTCAACAAGCTTTTGCATTTTTGACTACATTTACATCTTCGTATAGCCCATATAGCTCGCGGTTGTATCTACTTCTCCATTCGTCTTTTTCGCATACAGAACCATATTTCCATCGAAGAATTTTTCGCGCCAAGGATCCCAGTATTAACTCTTCTTTCCTGCTTATCGTTCAGCTCGCGACGCCGTATATGCATGCACTTTGTCCTTTGAGTCAGAAGTTTTGAACCCATTTGCTTCGCCAAACCGAAGTACAAGCGGTTTCCTAGTTTAATTCTTCATCGGATCTCCACTAAGTTGTCATTCGTTTAATTCATGTTTACACCGCCGTAAATGAACTCCTTAACTACCTCGAAGTGACATTTTGTCCTAAGTCGTTGCACAGATGTTTCTTTGTTTGTTGATAGCATGCACTTATTTAGTCGTGTCCTCATTTACTTCAAGACCAACTAATTTCCCCTGTTCTTCAATAGCCCTGAAAGCCACTACCACGGCAAGTTGGTAGCGTCCAATGTTATCATTATGATCCCCTTATCCCAGTAGCTGGACGGATCGGTTGAGGATAGTGTCTTCCATGTTGACAGCAGCCCTGTGCACTTTCTGATCAGGAAGATGGTTGAAGAAGTATAATCCGTTACATATTTGGAAGAGTTCAGACGAGCTGCTGTTGGGTGCCCGAAACAGTTGAATAAGTTTTTCTGGCATCCCGAATTCGCCCATCACCATGTAAGGCTCCTGACGGTTGACACGCTTGCGATGCTGCGTCTAATAAACATTATATACCTACTTGTCTCTAAGTAGGTATAGACACTAAGAAAATTTAAATTCTCATTCAAAAAGCAGCTATAATCAAACCAGTGGACCGATTTTGACTTCACAGAAAAATTCTTAGGCCAACAACAAAGATTCTCTAAAAATTTGAGCTCAATGGTTTTGGTGATGACACTATCGTATCGGATAGCTATGAACCATAATTAAAACACATCATGTGAATATAACCTCAATCAGTCAAGTCCTTCACATCAGAATGTAGAAGAACACGATTAACAAAATATGGTCTAAGTAGTAGTTGGGCTTTTCTGCATTCCCATTAGAGTTTTAAGCCGTCAAAGTTGGAATTTACACTTTTGAGAATGAACCTCTTTAAATCCTATAACTTTTGAACTAGATTAAAAAAAAAATACAAATAAAGGGTGTCACATTTTAGAGAGACAATCTTAGAAGCGCAAAAACTGTTGAATTTAGTTGTGACTTCAGATACGAAGCAAACAAAAAAAATGGTTGTGCCCTAAACTAAAAATATAATGTTTTTCAGCTTTTAATTTATAATGTTTAAGATATTATTTCGAAGCCAAAATTAACTTCAATTCCATTGCCAATACGTGCATATTCATAAAAGGGCTGTAACATTAGCAAAGAGTGCATTGCAAATCGAAATATCGCTAAACATTTGCTCAATTATTTTCCATTGGTCCATGGAAAATTTCACAGTGATATGATGTTCAATTTTAGATACCAGTTTTTTGAAATAACTTAAACGACATAAAATTTTATTTTTGTACTTATTGATTGTATGCTCTTTAATATAAGCTTTGGGATATGATGTCGGTCAAGAGAGCACGTCGCCGCTGTGACGAAAAGACGAGCTCTTTTAAACAAATTTTACATAACAATTTTTGGTGTAATTTCAGTAATTTCGTTTCTAAAGTTGTCCTAAAGCATAGAGGTTGTGATTTTCCATTTCCTTCAAATACCACCATAAGAAGAAATTGGTAGGAGTCAAATCATGGGATCGTAGGAGTCAGTCGATATCACAACTTTTTGACATTTTTCGGCCGGGAAATATTTCTAATAAAATTTGCATGGTAACACTGTCTTGTTAAAACCTCATGCTCTTTAGGCCACATTGATTCAATTCGGGCACAAGAAAGTTTCCCAACATGTTCTGATATAGCTCAGGGCAAATTCTGTGGCATCCTCAAAGAAATATGAGCCAATGACGCCGCCGCTCACTGGCCCAAATGTCATACCATACATTTTCTCTACGTTGTCGCGATGTTCGATTTCGATGCACCTTAATAAATTGTTATCGACCACTCGCTACGACTGTCAACTATAAGAGTAAGGGGTACCCATTTTTTATTACTTTTCTATTAAGGTGCAAATTTACCGATTCATTCCACTGAGAGTTCAGGAATTTCGTGCTCTTCAAAACAACAAAAATCACTTAACCTAATAACCATAAACAAGGCTCTTAAATAAGCCGAGCGTTTCTGACTCAGTCCGTCAAGTCTCCGATCATTGACGTTTTTGACTGAGTGCAGTCTATGAAAGCTGACCCATAAAGACAAGATATCGCCAAATCGACAGCCAAATCAATTTTATTCTTTTTCTTGCTTTGGCGCTTGGACTTTCACAAATTTAAGTAGATGTATGCAAATTATCATACTAAATATAATTAGACTTAAACGGTTCATCGAGGACCTTAAGATTTTGCGAAGATTCATCTCTTGGCAATAGGGGAAGGGTCATACGAATCCGAAAGGCATATTTGTATAGCTTCTCATGACAGTTCTTACTCTTGAATATTTGTCAGACTTTCACTAGACGTGAGGCAGTGAAAAAAACTTAAGGTGGTTCATGGGAAAATTTAACCTGGGACTCCTCGCATAGCTGTTTAACTCAAGAGTCGTTGAACAACTTCAGTTTGAGGTTATTAGCTATATTTCCTGATAGACAAATTGAGTGCCGTCGTGAAGTTGACAGCCTTTAAGTTAAAGCGCGTTGATTGGTGAAGGCACTGGCATATCAGGTTGTATATTCCTCGAGACTTTTTTCACGATTTATGCAAACATGAGAGCGGCATAAGAACTCTTAAGTGAAATGATTGGAACTCGACGAACTTACTCGTTTCGGCCAAATACATGGACATCGAGAATTGACGGAACGCAGTGCATGCGAAGGGGTCAGGAGAAAGTATTTTGTAAATATTTATACATAGACATGTTTTAGAAGTTATTGTTCTATGCAATTAGAATAAAATCTTTGTCAATAGTCAACTCTAAGCAAAGACGGTTTCCAGAATTCAATGTTTTACCCTTAACTACCTACCTGAAGCGCTAAGAGAGAAGATCGGAGTTTGAGAGACTCTAACTAGGTATGAAGTCATTTGACTGAAATAAGAGGAAAGTAGATCCATTTCGAGGTTCCCTACTTTTTTAAAGAAAAAAACACAGAAAATTCAAATTTAATGGAGAATGTTTATTATCATTTGAAAGAACATTCTTTGGCATTTATTTTTTGAAGATTATGTCTATCAAATGTTGGCCGTTGCTACGTCGCAGATGGTCCATCCGTTAACTACGGTCGCCATTGACGGTTACGTTCGCACCGGCATAATTTTTTAAGAAATATGGACCGATGATTCCACCGGCCCACAAACCACACCAAACCGTTGTTTTTTCTGGATGAAGTGGCAGTTCTTCAATCTCTTCAGGTTGCTCTTCGTCCCAAATGCGGCAATTTTGTTTCGCTAAACAAAGCTTGCCTCGAAAACGTCGGATCTTCTTGGAACTATTCAAGAGCCCATAGAGCGAAGCGATGTCGCTTGCGAAGGTCGAGCGGCTTCAGTTGTTGCACAAGCTGTATTTTGTACGCTTTCAATTTAAGATCTTGACGTAAAATGCGCCAAGTCGTTCCATACGTCAGTCCGAGTTGCTGCGAACGGCGCCGAATCGACTCTCTACGGTCTTCGTGTACACTACCAGCTACGGCCGCTATATTTTCTTCACAGCGAGCTGGACGTGGTCTATTCGGTCGAATATTATCCAATAATGAATGCTGGGTCTCAAAATGGGTGATGCTGTTGCGAATAGTACGCTCAGAAGGCCGATTATGTTGACCATAAGTTGAGCGAAGTGCACGAAACACATTCCTCACAGAACGTGAATTTTCATAATAAAGTTGAACAATTTGTAAACGTTGTTCACGCGTAAGTCTTTCCATTATGAAATGCCAAACAATACTAAACAAAAATAACATGACAGCATGACACGACTCACACGTGATCTGGCAAAAAAGGCTATTGAAAAAAGTATCTCTACTTGGATCACGCGTTAATTGAGGGTTACGCCATTACCTTAAAACTTGGTCGCCGTGTCGCGTTCCGCGGTAACGTGAAATAACGCCAAACGAAATAAAGCCAAATTCTAAAAATTTAGCATTATTTCCATTCCAAAATCGAACCGCCTGCGGAAAGAGGATTGAAATCCCCTAATCCCACTTAGCGGATCACTCAGGAAGTTGCCAAAGACGCCTTATTTAAAATTTGGCATTATTTCGTTGGCGTTATTTTACGTCACCGCGTTCCACTTCAAGACTGCAAATTTGACAACTTTTATCGTTTTAAGCCACAGTGGGATGGGAAGTGATGGTTCTTTGTTGTTAGGAGATATACTAAGAATAATACGTTGGGCGCCATTTTATACCATTTTTCTAAACGTTATTAGTAATAAAGACAAATGTTTTTAACCTTTTTTAGCAAAATGCTTCACACATTGTCCTTAAAATAAAATCTAAAAACTTTACTTACTGTTCAAAAATCCTTTTTCTTTGAATATGTCCTCACAATCCAATTGTCAAATAATCGATTAAAAATAACCCATAGTTGCATGTGAATAACCCAAAAACAAGAAGAAAAAACACAACCCCCATTTGCACAATGCTGTATAAGAAAATAATAAAAAAATAAACACCCATTCATTCTACATATCAACTCGCAGCCGTATGTCATTTCACAGCCAAAATTTCAATCCAAATACTATTAACTTTAGTCCATAACGAATCTCTGGCCATAAGGAACTGGCAATCAACTCCACCCTCACCCCCAAAATAGCCAAAACTCTAAATCGCACCCATATACCAGCATAAAACTGCATGTGACAGTATGCGAGTGCGGCTCACAAATACCACTTTACAATCCTCATTGGGGGTACATCCCCCAACACAAATGCAGAATGCGAAATGAAATCCTTCTCCAAGGCAAAGAGTAAAGAGTTGCCACTGCAAATGTATATGTTAGCCAGATTTGCTGCTGCTTTTTAGCTGCCCTCCCTAGTCTGGTTGGTTAGTTTCGTAACGTCGTACTCTACTCGGTATCGGTAGTCGACACAGTGGTATCCACACGACAGAAAAAAATACAAAAACAAAAAAAAAAAAAAAAAAAAACACCGTCAACAGAGAAACAGAAACAAATTCCCCCATAACGTCAAAACGAAACGAGTTTATTTGAATTTTTTTTATTTTGGTTTTGGTTTTTTCTCTCAACAGAAAGAAAGAACATCAAACCAACACACACACATATATACACAGAAGAGAGATCCATGAATTGGTAGAAAAAAAAACTAAAAAAAAAAAAACATACAACAAAAATAATATTCAAAAAAGTAATAATTCCTTAAATGTGAATTGAAGAAACAAATAGAAATGTCAGTTTAGTTGAAGGTTTTTGCAAGTTTAGTTGTGGAAAAACATTCCACACAACAAACGCGGGTCTATTATTAGCGAAATTTTTTCTTTTTGTTTTTATTTTATTTTAACGAAATATCTCTATATCGAAAGAATACTTAAAATTGTCATTTTCGTGTTTGTTAAAAAAAAAAACAGCAACAACAACAACAAATGCAACAACAAAAAGAGGATTATTACCCAAAAAAAATAAATCTAGAATTAAATTTTATATTTTCTTGTCCATTAGCCGACGGTAAAGTGAAAAAAAGACGTTCTGCGCCATCTATAAACTTGTTAACCGTGACTTGTTATAGGTAAACAGCTAGCTATTTCGAAGCTAATTATTGTGATCGCGTCTGAATGGCTTAACAACAACAGCAACAACAAATAGTTATCGTAAATTAACGAAGCTTAATTGTGTGTGATTTTTGTGTTTTAAGTGAGCAAAAAAAAAAATTTATATTTTAAAGGAACCTCAAAAATAATCATCAATAATCGAGTTCAGGAAATGACACAACGGTCAAGGTGAGTTCTTCTCTATAACAAATTAAATAATAAACTATTACTTTATTTGTGTTTATATTTGAGCACATATATGTATGTATGTCGTTGTCGACCAAACAAAATTAAAAAAAAAAGTTGTGAGAATTTCAAATCCGATCTTTTCGAAAGCACAAAGGAAGTGATAATACGCTCGATTTGTTGTGTTTGTTTGTTATATCACAATCACAAGTGGAATAGATGAGTTTTTATTGACGGATTATGAAGGAGACTTTGAAGTTTTGCTTCTTTATTTTCTTTTTGGAAGTTTATAGTGCGTCACTTCGCTATAGTTGTTAGTAGTAAGATCTATAATGTAGGTTTGTTTACACTCTTGTTGTTGGAAAGTAAATACCTAGTGATTTGTGATTTGTGATGTTATGTTATGCGATGTATACTTTTAGTTAGGAAGATGTTTTAGAGATTTAGATACGACTTTACTAATTGAAAAAACGAATAGAATTCCGCCGACTGGCAATTGGATGTGCATCATTTGACTTCGTGTGGGGCATTTGATTAGTATGTGACGTCTTATGTCAGAGATGTTAATAAATTAGCCAAAAATTCGAGGTAAACATATAAGTGGTTGGAGGCAAAGTGCATCGATTTCAAGTCCTAACATTCAGAGCTCAGAGTTTGGTCCCCAAGAAGCTGGAAATATAATGTCGAGTTTCTATTCAAAAAAAAGATGCTGGGAAATAAAACGGTTATCCTTAAAATTCAAGTCCGGGAATTATTATATTTGTAAAGAATTTTACTGGGCGATGATTACAACAAAAAGGGGGCGTCTCCTACTTATTCCTAACCAAAATACTTACAAAGAATATAAAAAAAGTTCTTGCTTTTGTTTATTCTTTCAAGAGCACACCATTGCAGTTAATATTGTACCAAATAAGTTTTGTAATTTTGTTTATTTTCGATTTTATTAAAAAGGATGTTGTTCTTGTTCTTTGGCCTAACCGCCTAACCGAAATGGAAAGGATTTAATTTGATTAATTCCTTCAAAATATAATGTCTGTTGCAGCACCCCCTTGTCGCAACAATTCACCTGATGCCAGTGCTGTTTGTTTTTAAATCCAGCCTGTTTATAGCTCAGTTGGTACCACAGGGATCTGGCAGTATCCATGGTTGTAGTTTGTTTTATTATTGTTCTTTGTTGTTTACCAGCAAAAGTGTATCACTGCAACAGTATAATTGGGCAGTAATAATCAGCTGATCCTTATTAAATCCTTCAAAAACTCGTATATGGGTCTAACTCAAGAACTGTAGAGTCTGAATCGTGAAAAATAAGGTCTACGATTGGGAAGACATTTTCATAAGACAAAAACCTGTGATGTGTCCGTCGCCATCCTTTGTAAGGGTTTCCATTCCTATCTAGTTTAGTCGACTGTCTGTGCTAGCGAGAAAAGACTTCTTGAGGCTTAAGCGATGCTTGTAAAGTTCGCTAAACACTTCCTGCGCCTTTTTTTCTTTTTTAGATTTGATTTGGGATGATTGGCACTGCGACCAAAAAGATCTTTTGTGCTCCCTATGAGTGATTAATAAGTCCTGTGACGAAGTCAGTTACGATCTTTGCATCACGTTTGCTGAGAGAGAGGAGCGCGTTTTTTGTTGGCAAATCGAAGGATTTTTTTAGCATGGCTTAATCCTTGGATAGGGTTCAGAGTTCCATTGCGATATACGCATTTGGTGTTCCCATGCTTTGAGTTATAATTTGATATTACTGGTAGGTAGTCCACAAAAGGGCCCTGGGCCAATTAAAGAAGATTCAGAGTCTTTAAGGGCTTTCCTTCGTGTCGTAAGACCTAGTAGAGAGTCACTCTGTTTTGAGCGGTGAGTTAATGAGGTTCAGTATGTTAATTTGGTAAATGATGAAGATCAAAGGATTGTACCAAGGTAGATTCTTGGCTTTTTTAAAATAAGCCTAAATTGCCATAGTAATATGAGTACATAATCTGTCTAAAGGGCTAGTTATAGCTATCATTCAAATGCATCATTGGAACTAATCAGTGAAATACCTAGATATTTAATCTTTTGACAAGTCAGTTATAGCCTTCAATGAAAAATTGCTGTCAGTGAAAGGCCAATTGTATAAGTTTTAAGGTTAGAGTTGATCATTGAAAGCAAAACTGACAGATGAGAATAGAAAGAGAATCGAACACATCAGTGGAACGACTATGTTCCAAATTGTAGAAACGAATATCAGGTGTTCATTGAAATTGATTTCAATCAGTGAAATAATATCAATAGATTTAAGTTATTTTGTTTGTAGAAAAATTCTAAAAGTTATTGGCTTTATTTTGATACTACTTAAACGCGTCTTAAAATCGGAAACAAAATTTTCAAAGATGCATTTCAATGATAGCTATAACTAGGACCTGAGGGTACAATGCAACCAGTTATTGCATTTAAGTGCTTCAGATTAAATTCGGCACTTATTTTGATTTTGTTCATCGTCACTCCATGCGTTCTATAGCGTTCTCCATCTGTGATTAAGTAAACGAAAACACGAATATTCTTGGTAAAATTTAATGCTAAAATAATAGACTTCGACAATCTACTCAAGGTGGTTAAGTTTTCTTTTAATTCTTTTTATAATTTCTCTCCTTTCAATCACCTCGTTTTAGAACTTTTAACTTTTTTAAAGCCATTTCTTTTAATTCTCCTTTAATTGAGTATTGGGGACTTAAAGTTGAAGTGTAGCCATTTCAAAGCAATTATGTGTTTCATTCATTTCAATGGTTTGTTCCACTAATATTAATCGAGATTCCGTTGAAACGACTTTAGTTTTATGAAAGACTTTTTAAAAATTTAAAAAGAGTAAAGATGCATTTGTTCGTAGTTATTTCTTGTGATATCGGAAAGATTGTGATTATCTACATGCTTTTCTTAACAAACATTACAGGGTCTCACAGACTTAAAAATGAAATCGAATAGTTGATTTTTTTTTGAGATTTTAGCAACTAGAATCGTAAAAGTGATGGAATTCGACTTCTCACATCTAATGAAATGTCTTCTTGACAGTTCCAAGATACTAATTGTGGCTCTGACTATAATGTTATAACTCTTATTGTTCTGGTGTGGCATAACTACCCCTGCCTAAAAACCAAAGCGAGCTGAGACCAATTGCCATCTTGACGTATCTGCCGAAAGGCTTTGAAAGGATTAAGAATAAGTAACTTAGAATGAAACAACCTACTATATTCTAACCAGTCAAGTTTTCGCCATAATTCATTTTGTTTAGGCATAATGTGAATTTGCTTACTTTATATTAGCTAAGCAGTCAGTTAAGATTCTCATAATTTTCCATAAACAGCTATATGCCTCTTCATACCTTTATGTCAGGAACCAATCAGTTATGGAAAACAATTGAGCAGAGGTCTTCCTTAGGGCTTTATCTTGGGTACATTTTTGTTGACACCTCAGTTGCTATGAATAGTCATTATGTTCAATTGCGAAAAAATGTGTGTGTCCCATTGAGTTTGTAGATTTTGAAAAAAATCTTGGCTTAGTCTTAGGCAATTGGGTTCAATTATTGGTAGATTATAAAGGGTCCGCCATCTAACGTTTTTTTTTTTTTGAACTAGTGCTTATTTCGCGAATGGTAACACTTAGCTCATGACTGATTTGACAGATGAATAGTTTTATCCTTCCGCTGAACGAAGATGGTTGTGTATACGCTTGAAAAACGCTGGGAAATATTGCGACATCACTTTGAAAATCATGGTAATGTTGCAGAATGTGTACGAAAATTGCGTACGGATTTTGGAAGAAGAGAAGCACTGTCAGCTCCGTATGTTCGTTAGCTTGTGGAAAAAGTGAAAGAAACTGGCATCCTCATCGACAAACCAAAGCGTGAAAAGTCAAAAACAGTGCGTACACCCGAGAAAATTGCTGCTGTGGCAGAAAGTGTGCGTGAAGCGCCATCAACATCAATTCACCATCGTTCTCAACAATTGAACATTTCGGAAACATCATTGAGACGAATTTTGCATAAAGACCTTGGTATGACAAAGTCCAATTGGTTCAGGAGTTGAAGCCAACTGACCATCCAATGCGGATTTTGGTCCAGAGGCATAATTGGGCCATTTTTCTTCGAAAATGAGCAAGGAGTGGCCGTTACAGTCAATGGCGACCGTTATCGGGCCACGTTGAACGAATGTTTGTTCACAACAATTAAAGAGGAGGTTATTTGGCAACATTTGGTTCCAACAGGACGGCGCTACGTGCCACACAGCCGAAGCTACACTCGATGTTTTGCGCCCTGTTTTTGAAGATCGCACTATCAGCTGATGTCGTTTGGCCACCGCGGGGCTGCGATTTGACACCGACTTTAAAAATCTGTTGATCTATTTTTAAAACTTAATTTGTGAGGTTAACTCGTTGACAATGAATGTAAATATGTGCAAGATTTTAACCTTACCAACCTTACGAAGCAGTTCTGGAACGAGTTAATGAATAACTGATCTCTGCATTAGGTTTAATGGCAACGCTCTTTTTTTTCTCGTCCAAAATTTACTGCACGGTTTGCAAAACACTTTTTTCTCGAAGAAAAATTCAAAGCACATTAGAGACATTGCATGTGCTCGGGATAAACTCACTCGAATTGTTAAGTTTTCTTAACACTTATACTCATATGAGAATTTGATTGTTTATAGACAAAATGCACCTATTTCTCTAGGTATATTTATTTCTATAACGTTATTTGCAGTAGCGATGAATGAAATGTGACCATGTGAGATAATTTTTGTAAACAGTTTTTCACACATTTCGACTAAATATTATGTTTTTAAATAAAATTTTAAATCCTTTTACCTACTACTGCTCATTTTTAAACTTTATTTAAAACATAATTTTTCTTAGTTTTTTACCAGTTGTTAAGGAGTTCTTTTAAATATAAAAATGTTTACTTCTACTTGCAATATTTTTTATAAATTTGAACATATAATTTTCTTTTAACTTGACAAATTTAAACCTTTTATAGATTTTAAATAATGCGTAAAAAAATCAGGTTAAATCAGTTAATATATTTATATATGTTAATATAGTAGATGAATAAATAAATATCTTCTATCTTTCTTGGCAGATAATAATTTTTCATTTTCTTATTTCCATTTATAAAATCAAAATTAAGTTAGTTAGTAAGAATAGGATCTTTCCTGTTTGAATTGTTGAAATTAAAATAAAAAAAACCCAGTTTTATCACCCCCGAACAATATTTTGAGTCTTACTTTCCTTTCCAAATAAATTTCCTTCTTTATTGCTGCGAGCTAAAAAATGTGAACCGTTGCGATTTAACTAATCAACTAATTTGTTGGCGCATTTGAACATCAATATCTGAAGTAAATAAATCTCTTTAGACTAAAAATCATCTTATAGATTTATTGAGTTTCGTAAAGCAAATTTGGTCGTCGTCAAAAACAATATCGACCGGGCAGTGGCGATTTTCGAAGTATCCTGATAGAAGTATCCATCCGTGGTGTATATACAAAATCATCAGAACATGAAATGCGTACTTCTCCTTTATGCCGATTTTAAACAGATTCGCATGTAATATCACTAATGGGTTTAAATAAAAATGAAATGCAGAAGTGATGATATTTCTTTTAAATCCTACTTGGGTTCCTTACAGGCATACAGCTCTACAGAGCAAGAGACTTAAACTTAAATCTTCTCTAGAACTTTCTTTAGTCAATAAAATCCAGAATTTACCGAACAATTCTTTAATTTATGATTCTTAATTCCGTCTTTGAATCTTTTTTAATAGCAACATTTTTGCATTATAGTAGATTCTTTCTAACTTAAGATTGTTTGGTGAAGGTCGATTAACACCAAGTCGTACCTTATGAACCTGAACAAGCTACAGAGGATCGCTTAGAGTAAGGCAAGGACTGAAAATTACCATTTACCTGGGCTGTCAGGCAGCATTTAAGCAATTAACTTAAATCTGTTATACGTGATATGCGCCCAAGAATAACTGATAAGATTTACTCAGAACAACTTTGCTGGGTTCCATGACACTTTGGAAAGACAGCAGGCCAGTTGGTCAGATGATGGCTATATTTTGGACCAACTATTAGGCGATGGTACGATGCAACGTCCTCGTGTCACGATGAGTTTAATAATAGACCAACACTAGCAGTTCCACCTTTACAGAACAAAATTGCATTTGGTAAAATCCAAACCGCTTATTTGTCGGAATATTAACATCACTGCAAACATTGGTAAATGACTACGAATCTTTGTTAGTAACTTCTGCCGAAGTTACAGGCACTATGACGAAATTTAATTAGTGGAACATTTATTTTGCTCTTTAGAAAAGACGTTGAGACTGTTTCCGACTTGTCATGGACACTCCTAGGACTTTATTTGTTGCACAATGACTGCTTTTTGGTGATACCAACCGACCCTAACCTATCCTATAAAAGCTGACCTAAGAGAATACTGTAGTCAAGTCTGATCGAACAGTTTATTAACACACCTAGCAACTTAAACTGCCTAAATATCCGTTGAGCGCAAGCTTCCTAAAATCGGTTGGTTGTTATTCCAAACCTACTGATGTAAGTAGTCGACGATTGTCCTATTAGTAAGAATTCATTCGATAGGAATGTAGATAGGACTCTCTTGAAATTGACATAATTGTTTTAGGCTTATAGTGGGTGAGTCTTAACACTCTCCTATAGCTCACAGATAAGACTTTAATTAAAAGAGAAGGTAACAATTTGATTACATTAGCAGAAGCTTGACATCTGAGCCAGGTTTAGTAGCACCAAAACAATTTAAATTGAAAAGGAATCCGGCAGCACCCTGAAGAATTTTTTTCGGCCAATTTCTAATCGTTGGGTGTCCGTCCTCATGATCATTGTCTTTCCTAATGAAGATTTAACTGTCGGTTGATTCTTGTTAGACTTTTCGCTGTTATTGGTAACTCTAACTACCTACCGCTTTAAACAAAACGTAAACATTGTTAGCAGCAATGGAGGCCCTTTGGTTCCACTTCACGACTTGGGGAGGATTTGAAACCTGTCAAAAAGATATGTTTTAATAGCCAACAGTTCTCCTAATATGCGTTTCGAGACATGATATATATCTACCAAGATTGTGAAACGACAGAATTCCGTTCACACGTCACGTACTTTGACGTATCTATTTAATCTACTTTGTATGATTTTCTTAGCCTCTTACCGTCAGTCCGAGTCAACCATTTGTAGGGACCACAAAAGAAAAATAAAGAAACTATTCTCCCTGCAATAGCCGAGCCACCCGCCATTACAATTGTTGCAACTCAACCAGAAACAAGTGAATATTTAATGAGCACAACCCCTGCGCTGCACTAAGAACAACACCAAAAGGTGTCCCCTGTCTAGAGTTCCTCTCAAAATGGAAGATAACATGTCCTTTTTTTGCTATTTAAAAATTTAACATTCTATCCCTAACCGCGGCCATGTTTGACTTCCTGCTGATTGCAGGCGTTGCTCCTGACTACGCGTGTCATATTTTTTAGCTACAAGTGTGTGTCTCTCCACCAACAAAAGACCCAAAAGGAAACTTCTTTGTACTTCATTTTTCTATCTGTACAGCTCCACAAAACCAACAAAACCAACAAAAAATAGAAAGCGAATTCCCTATTCCCCGATCAACACCTGCGCATTGTCTAGTATCTCTTCCGCGAGACGTGTCCTTATTTCAATTATAAGGGTGCATTCGTATATTCCACTGAACAGAGCACACAAAAGACCCACACACAGCACGACGAGAAGATATACATATCTACAACTCCGAAATGATTAAAAGATAATAATTAATTCATATCCGCGAATGATGAGAGGAAATTTGAATTTCAAAATTAAATTGCACAATAGCGCCACATTTCGTGGAACGTAACTACGTGCCTAACCTACACACGTAGGTAAGAAGGTATTTAGGTACGCAACGTAGATACAAAACAAAAATATTCTAATTAGAAAATGGACAATGCACAGTGGTTCGTTCGTTCGGCTGATTGTAAGATACATTCGTTCGTTACGATGCGCTCTATAAAATTTATGAATTTTAATACTTATCTATAGCTAGATGCACCGCCGACCGCAACAATCATCGCCAAACATAATAATTCCAATTTGCTGAGTATGCATATCAAATTGTTGTTCATTATTGTGCATCTCTAATTAAATTTAGAGCCTTAAAAATGGTAGATAGGTAGATAGGTTTGCAACAAAAGATCTTTGTTTCATTTAAAGAAACTAGAAATATTTTTCTTTTTTTTCGTTACTTCAAATGTAGATACGATTTTCCGGGGAAAAGAAAATGCTATAACATTTAATTGCGAAACAACTTTATTTAAATCCGCCGATGGTCGTAAAAGTTCTTTTTTAGCTTTGAAATAAATACACCTCAAGTCAACGATTTTATGACGGTTATGTGTGGCATGAGAAATAAAATTTAAAAACATTTCAATTAATTTGTAGTTAACCTACACCCATAGATGGAGTTGGTGAGTACGTTTTGCAAGGCAATCATTTATCATCTATGTATGAATATACAATTTCTGGACACGGTAATTATTGTGGGTATTGTTAGCTGATTTATGTGACATTTATGAGCCATTTGAACTGATTCAATTTTTTCTTATAAACAAAATTTACCTACCTAACTATCAGACATTTAGCGGAATGTTAACAATATATAGAGTTATTAACCATGGTTTATGGTTTTATGGACTAAAAGGAAACACAATTTTGCGGTGTGGATGAAGTATATCAGTCGCTTGAGGTGTTATCTTTTGCATCTTTGGATGTTGATGCTTTTTGTATTTGTGTATTCCTCAGATACGCGACTTTCACTCTGAAAATAAATATTGTCCCTTTATTTGAGTCCCTATATAGAACTTTGTCACTTATAAAACGTGGTTTTGCCAAAAAGGAAGATGTTTCCTCATGAACAAAAAATATCGGAAGAGCCGATAACTTCTGCTTATTAACAGCTTGGCGCATTCCCTAGATGGAGTTACAGTCGTACGGTTGCATTTGGAGTTCACACAGGTTCCGTCCCAAATTTATTTTGCCGCCATTCTTGGAATGTAATAATGAGCAGTTAGCTTAGATAGAGGTTTGTGAGAATTCAACCTTTTCACCACAAATGAGTGGGAGTTACTCTGCAACGAGGACATTAACAAATTTTGCAAAGATGTTTTGACTTTTACTGCTGTAGCAGATGATTTTATTGGATATTTTTCCAACTAAAAATCTGTACTTTGCAGAAGCCTTAATAGTTGCGGTCGGAACATTTGGAAGATCGTAAATTCCATAGAAGCTCTTGATGTTATCCCATCTATTATAATGCAAATAAAGGCTGTTCTGGCCGTCACTGGAGCTGCAAATGAAGGTGGTCTTGTAGCTTAGATTGGAATGGAATGTGAAATGTAAACTTTTCAATGTTTGTTCCCGCTACTGTTCCCCCTGTGTTTGGTATAAATCACTAAGACCACATTCTATACAATAATACAATATCACTGTGGCTTCCGGCAGATCGACCATAGACCAAATTTTCAAACTGAAGTAAATCCCGGAAAAAACCAACGAAATTGAAATCGGAACACACAATCTTTTTATCGACTTCCCAAACGCCTATTATAGGATTCATCTTTAGGACTTCTTCATGGCGGTGACCAAATTCGGGATCCCGTCAAAACTGATCTCTTTCAAACATGCACCGGAGTTCGGCAAGAAGATGCGCTGTCGAGTGATTTCTTTAACCTTGTTATTGAGCAGATAGTGCTAATGGAGTATGCGAACGATGTTGAGACTGAGGATTTCACGGCTATTGCTTGGCCGTACAGAAAATACATACTATCAACAAACAAACAAGCATCTGTCCAATGACTAGGACTAATTGTCACTATTGATAGCAACAACCTCGAGGTAGTTAAGAAGTTCATCTACCTAGGTATAATCATCAACTCTACGAATGACATCTTAGTGGTTTGGGGTTCAAAACTCCTAACTTGAAGGACAAAGTACATTCGAACCCTTATCCTGCCAGTTGTAATATACGGCGCCGAGTGCTGGACGATAAGCAGAAAAGAAGAGTTAATACAGGGAGCCTTCGACAGATATTTAGTCCTGTGTGCGAGGAAGATGAATGGGGGATAATATAAAACCGCGAACTCTTTGAGCTGTACCAAGATGTGGATGTAGTTCAAAAAGTCAATATACGTCGACTACATTGGTTCGGCCATATCGGGCGAATGGATAATAATGTCCTTTCTTCGAATCTCAGCCCCACTTTCGAGACAATAAGGAAAACAGAGGCAAAGCCATTACGGACGCCAGGGCGCTTGGGATGAAAAATTGGAAGCAGCGTGCCCGGAATCGCAGAGGATGGAAGGCTGCCTAAAGCAGAGACTCTTCATGGCTCAGGAGCCTGTTAAGTAAATAAATCAGTCGTGACAACCCACAAACTCGCGTGCACTCTTGCGTAGTTGCGCTAAGATTTTGAAGGTGTTGCTAAGCTTACCTGGATGACAGCATGATAGCATATTCATTCGATAGAGATCATAGGATAGTTCTCGCATAGTATCATTGAAACTCAAGCGCGAGTTGTATTAAAAATCTTTTATTTTTTACAAGAAATGGGGTTCTGGGTTGCTTCCATGATAAAAATAGAGAACGGGGTGTCAGATTCATCAGAACATCTAGTGCAGTTCAAGGCATATAAGAGAGTTTTGTGATATTATCAATGTCGCGTAGATCCATATAAGTCTTTTTGTAAGCAAACTTCATGCTTAAAGGTGGCTTAAGATCTAATGCGCTTGTAGGACTTAGGCCTCATAAAACGTGTGGTGATATTCATTTAGAGTGGATAAAAGTTTCTTGGCGATCACAATGGTACGAAGGTCACTATAGCGTGCATTCAGTGTTTTCAAGACTGAGAACTCTTTAGAGTTTGTTAAGGCGAATGCAGTGGCTCAAAGTCAAGAAAAAATTTCAATAACATTCTTGTTGGAAAGGAGCTCGTTCTCGAGAACTTCTCAAAGATATTTAGCTTTCCTTTTCATACGCATGTTGCGGCATATTGGTCAACTTCCTCCTTTCATAAGGAGATCTACCTTAATTCTAAGTGGATTCAAGTAAAGTCCATTACTATATTCAATCAAGTGCAGCGCGTAAAGTGGTTGTCCAGTAGTCCTAAGCCGACAGACAGAGCAGCGTAATTATCTCATAGGCCTGTGCGTAGAAACCAGAATCATTGTGGAAAACCCGCCTTTTAAACCACTGTGTTACTAAAACTGTAAGTCAGAATTTATAACCAGCTTCCTGCTGTCCATCATTACTCCATGTCATCTGTCGGAGTTACACAAACCGACAAAAGTCCCATTGGCAAATGCACCTTCGATATCAATAAAATGTCCTGCGCGTACTTTTGGTTTATTCCAGCAAAGTTTTGAAGCGCCGTCTTCCATGACGTTCCTAGCTAATAGGGAAATACATGTAACAGCTGGTTGATATGTGTATCGCAACAAAGCTGGTTGAATTTCATCGGTCCCAGTAGACCTAAAGACTATGCTTTTAGTTAGTGGCGCCAGTTGTGGGCAAGTGGAAATGTGGTTAGCCGGTAGTCTTCACTGAGGCCCTTTGTTTTGAAGAGCCTTTGCAGTCCGAACTGGCCGTCCTATCTTCGTCTATCTTTATATTCGATCGGTTTGACCTCAAAAATATGTATTGGCTTCCCAGTCTGGTTTTGCTTCGTCTTAAAGGCGCCAACCAAATGCTGGTGCTGTTTCAGTAGATTTTAGACATACCCCTCCTTCTCACTTATATAGGAACGTTGATTTTGCAATACCAAACTGACATGTTCTGGGTGTCTTATTTGTCAAAAACATAACCTTTCCTGCAGTAAAAATAGTTCCACGTGGTCAGACCTTTAGTTAGGTTTATCCAAATTCGATGTGAAGTGATAATGGACCAGCAAATTAGAAAATAATCCACCAAATTCATTATAAAAGATCATGTTCGGCTTTGTTTTTGTACATGCAAATCACTTGGATGTGTCGGTCTTGAAGATTTCCATTGGCCACTTTATTCCACGTTGCTCTATGAACAAATGTATTTTTCCTTTCTCTCAGTTTTCTTCAAATAAACACAAAGAAAATCCTTTTAAATCGCTCATGTTTCACTAAGCCTTTTAAATGGATAACTGAGAATTCATCCGCCAAACTTGACACGTGCCCTAATGTAACTCTATATACCCCCGATTTGTTTGTCACAATACCATTTTGCTTTCGTTTTTAATTCACTCGTGCAAACAAAAAAAACAGTCCTTCCGTCGGCGCGCGGTACAACAGTGGCACACACAAGTTCCACTCCATCAATTAATTATATTCGCCACTTATGACGACAAAGTATACATTGTGTGTGCAATTTTTTGTTAGTCGACTCCATCCAAAGAATATTTCACCTAATTAAAAATAATTTATCCAATTTAGATTTCTGGGGTTTTTTTTTTATTTGCTGTCAAAATTTGCTCTCATTATTCTGGTTGGTTGAGCGTGAGTCACTCACTACATGTGTGGGATGAGTGAGAGCTTTTCAAATTTCGGTAATCGATTGAAATAGTTCTGTGTACCTGTTTTTGAGCTTAAATTCCTTAGCGGACTGCAATTTCAATCGATTTGATCCTTTTCAAATAATGCAAATGACATGTGCTATGAGATTTAGATTTTAAGTGGAGTACCTACTTGTTTGGACATTCCAACTGGTGTCCTACTAAAAAAATATGTGTGTCCAAGTCAAATCCCTTTTTGACATATGTATGTACATCTATATTGAATCCACCCTCATCAGCAAGGAGTATAAACATCCCCCAATGGCCTGCACGCCCAAGGGGCCGCCCGCACAGACACGAACGTATGCTTTCAAGAAGAGTTTGTGTCCTGCAAGAGGACCGCATTAAAATAAACATTTCAAGTGCTTTCCGGATAATGAATTTTCGTCCCAATTCGTTTCGGTGTGTCCCAGGAATTATAACACCAACTACACCCCATTAGAATATCGGTCGGTCGTCATCGTCATTACGACGGCTATTAACTGGGACACCATTACCAGAACCAGTAGAAGCAGCAGCACCACCACCACCATCAACACCAAACCAGGACCAGGACCAAGACCCAAGACCCTTGTTTTATTTTAGCATGGGTGCCGTTCTGTGTGTAGTTTATTTTTTGAAATTCTTTTTGGGTTTCTTTTTTGTTTTATGATGGTCGTTGTTGTGCCGAAGCAGTAGTCAGAGCTGATTTTTTGTTGGCACTGAAGGAGTTTGCCAGAAGAGGACAGTTTGGGACTTTTTCTGAAGGACTTTAATAATATTCTCAATCAATTAGTTAATTGGCATTTGCTGGGATGGGATCAGATGGGATGGGATGGAAAAATCATGACAAAGTCTGCCTTTGGCTGGTAAACAAAAATGCGTTTACTACTTTTACACCCCATTTTGTTGAGGGCACTTAATACCCAAAGGATTGCCAAGAGGATTATTTTCTGTTTGGTGGTTTTGAATTTTGAGAGTTCATTATTATTGTCTTTGAGGCAGAAATGCTTCTCGTAATCGAATGGTAAGAGAATGAATGAGACTTAACTGGTCGTTTGGGAGAGATTGAGATGCTCGACGAATTTGTTGGGTTTAAGTGGCTTAAAATTGTTTACCGTTTAATTATTATTTCATTAAGGGACAATTTAGATATAAGAGGGGGGGGGGGGGGGTGGGGAAGAATTACTTGGTGAAACTCTTGAAGGAATTTGAAAATTTATTTTGTTATGTACTAGACACCAAACATTTAAATTGTTTTTCTATTAAAAATATTTCGACTACTAGTCAAATCATAGGTGCAGTTCATTGTTATTGGTTTTTTGTTTTGGATCGCTGGTACGAAAAGACAGGCTTATACGCGAGGAAGCGCTGAGCAGTAATGAAAACTTTAACCCGATCTAAAACTAAAATGTCCCGAAGACTAACTAACGCCTGTCTTAAAGGTATTGCAACTACACGCTAGACTAATCTGAAATTTCATTTGAGTTTTTGTAATTATTTCGAAATTTTAATTAGGTCTAGCGGTCTTACCCGTCTTAGACTTCTGAGCGTTTTGGCAGTATTCAATAATTTTATTCCCAATTAACAATATTCACAATCCTACCTTTGTGTTCTTGGGTGACCTTTTTTAACCTCATCTTTAACCTTCTCATCTGTCTGTAAATCTGTGCTACTTTTGTTCCACGAAGTTTGGGATGTACATTCCCTTAGTTGGATCTTGTCCATATTGGTGTAGAACTTTTTCCTTTTTCCAGCCAATACATTTTTCTTTCTATACTTTCCAGCGCAGTTTAGCATCTAGAGTCATCCCCAGATACTTAGCTTACTCCACTACATTGTTATTTATGAAGACTGATATGTGAACCGACTTTAGGTCGTTTAACTTTGTCTGTCATTCGTACTTGGATATCTTAAATACTGCCTTTGGAAGATTTGTTGTTGCTTTTTCGCCAATTTCTCCCACGGCAAGTACAGCAATATCATCTGCAAATAAAAGGTATAGTACTAGTCCGTAGTCCGTACAAGCTTTAATTTCTCTTAATGTTGAGTACTCATTTTCTTGTTTAATAACTCTTAGGAATCATTGAGATATCAGTACAAGATTCATTAATTTTAGAGTGGGAAATATGGTGAACGAAATCATTTTCTCCTCTAATGTTTCTATTTTTTTTTGCAGTCTTTTCAACAGCATCTTTTAGGTCAGCATGGATAACATTGGACTATTTGAGGTTAACTCGTTAGGCTTCGGATTGAGATAGAATCTTTAGCACTTTTGCTCAGCAATATCGCTAATCGGTCAAGAACTACGTGGCGAATAGGGTTACCATAGGATTACGTCATGATTTGGCCTGATATCTCAGGATCTGAAGGCATCTGTCAAGCTCTGAACAAATCACACGATTTTTCAGTCCTTTTCATACACATCCATTAGTTTAATTAGCGCATGCATCTTTCAGCACTCTTATAAAGTTGATACTAGGACAGCAGGGCAATGGGCATTAGGGAAATTAAGAAGGGATAAGAAATGAATTAACATTGGTCTTACATGTCTACAAACTATAAAGGCTTGAAAAAGCCGAGTGTGTTACACCATTCCACATTCGTGTTGTGCGGCAAAGTTTAGAAACATTCGTATATGGCCTGTCAACTTAAAGTAATTACTTTTAAGAAAAGTCTGATCAGGTTGTTTACTAGCATATAGACTAAACAGTCTGACTGGCTGTTGATGCAATCTTTCTTAAATCGGCCTTGCTTCTATGATTAAACTTATAGAAGCCGTAGTACCGACTCTATTTCGATATGAGCCAACTAGATTTCTATAGTAAGGATAAAAATGTAGGATAAAAAAAATAAATTTATTAAATATTTGATGGAAAATTTCGATTCCTCTTTCCTGTCAGGTTTTTGGATTTTACTTTAATGGAAATTCTAGTGGCGATGGCCTTAAGCGCCCCCAATAATATTCACCCATCGCTCCTTTAGATACGGTTGTAGTTTGTAGGAACAAACATCAAACACATCAAATTTTGAGAATTTGTTGGCGGAAACTCCACCAGGCATCATCGTTTTCTTTGTCAACTGTAAGTAGTGCCTCAGTTACAGGGCCCTAAACTCAGCAAAAATAGTAACTAACTGAATCATTAAGTCACTCTATGATAGATTAGCTAAACTAAACTTCCATTATAGTATCTTTTTCTTTAACTAAGTCGGCAGCCTACAAAAGACTTAGGAGGAAAAATTTTGAAGAATAAGCATGGAAATAAAAAATAAACTGTGTTTACTGCAAATTTTAAATTTGCATAACGGTAATAAAAAGTAAAATAAACAAAAAAGTAAATAAAACAAATCATATATAGGTCTATCCGACATGAAATATAATCATATAATCTTATTTAGAAACCAAAAGACCTATACTTTAAAAAAAAACCTTTCAAAAACATTCAACGAATTTCAAAGAAAAAGCAAGCCTTTTTCTACAAATAACTTTTTTTAAATATGTTTGAATATCACGAAATTTAACTAGTAGAATCGTGCCAACATTGTTGCACCCGGCCCTACACTTTATTAGAAAGATACATATATTGATATTTATTGATACTTGAAACTTTTGTGATTCTACCAAAACTAAATATATTATTACATCTAAATTATGTACTCTTGATATGAAAATTATATACACGGAAAAAAAATGTTCGTTAATATTTCTTTGCCAAAGACTTTGTTTTTATTTAAATATTATCATCCATCAAATATAATATCCCCAGCGCCACCTAGAGAGGACATAAGTGACATTTTCAAAATATATCTTTCTACGCTTCTAAAATAGCGAGAGAATTTCATAAGACCCAGGTTGACAGGGTTGGACGCGCCGCGTCGGTGGCGGAGTTGCAATTTATGTAAGAGATAGTGTTTCGTGTAGGCTGCGCTATAATTTAAGAGAGGGTTCCGAGATAACTCTCTAGTTATAGAAATCGGTTCACTTAACCTTTTCCCTGTCAACAATTCTAATCCTAATCATTTCTTTTAACAATCTTCTTTGTCGGATTTGTTCGTAGTCAGTCCAATAACGAAGGTTCAGTTCTATGACCAGCTATCGGCACCAGCTTTCTTTAATTATCTTATTTAGCTTTATTTATCTGACCTTTGACTTTAATATTTTGCCCTCGGTTCGTAGAAGCATAGACTGTAGTACTCTACACAGTTTATCCTTTCCCAATGATCAGATCCAATTTATAACCTCCAACATCAAAAAGCTTAATAATTTACATGTTCCCCAAAGAAAAGAAAACAATTTTTAAAATTGTATGGCAAAACTTGCATAACATTGGCTTGGGTAGACCGAAATGTCCTCGTCTAAATGGTATTAATCCTAATATACCCAATCATCAGTTTGTATCCTCTCTCGCCAAGAACATACTTAGCATCAAATCTAAGGCAATGGGACTTGATGACATACATCCATCGTTTTTAAAACTGGTTTCACCTATACTCCTTCCGTACCTAAATTCGATTTTTTTTTAATTCGATTTTGACTACAAGCTTGTTTCCCTCCCAGTGGGAATCCGCCAAAGTTATACCCGTTTCCAAGGGAGATGAGTTCAGACCGATCTCCATCCTTCCTTTTTTATCTAAGGTTTTTGAAAAGATTTTACAAAAGCAAATTAACTACCACCTTTGTATGCATAACCTTCTGTCTCCAAGGCAATCTGGCTTTCGGCGGAAGCACTGCAGTCATAGACGTTTCTGAAGGTATACGGCACTGCTATCGACGAAGACCAGGTGTCTGTTTTGGTCTTACTTGATTTTGTTAAGGCGTTTGACATGGTACACCATTTTAGTTTAGTTCGCAAACTATCATGTTCTACAGATTTTCATCAAGTGCTGTAAAGCTTATTTCGTTCTACTTGAGTGGCAGGATGCAATCAGTCGATATAAATGGTAATCTATCTGATTTCTTATCTACAGTCAGGGGTGTTCTACAGGGTTCCATATTAGGACCCCTTCTTTTCTTTCTGTGTACTAATCAACTTCCAGTTCTTTAAGTTTCGTTCTTTGAGCCTCCTTTCTAACATTATTTTTACACATCAACCTACATGTCTTTATGAAAAAAATTGTTTTACATCTTCCAACTTTGTCTTTAATAAACCTTTTTGTTATTATGCTTAAAAAAATTAAATTAATTCTCCTACTTTTCTTTTTGGTTTATATTTTATTTTTTTATTTTTTCTTCCGTTTTAATACATCTCAAGTAGGCTTTATTTAATTTGAATCATTTTTTTTATGCTTTTCATTATTTTAAAAGAAATTGTATCTTACTGTATCTTCTATGTGAACAATTTATAAAGGGTGATCCATTTCGAGGTTCCCTACTTTTTTAAAGAAAAAAACACCGAAAATTCAAATTTAATGGAGAATGTTTATTATCATTTGAAAGAGCATTCTTTGGCATTTATTTTTTGAAGATTATGTCTATTAAATGTTGGCCGTTGCTACGTCGCAGATGGTCCAAGGCCTGAATCGAAGCGGGTTTGTCGGCATAAGCTTTTGACTTTACATATCCCCACAGGAAAAAGTCTAACGGTGTGATATCACACGATCTTGGTGGCCAATCGACCGGCCCAAAACGTGAAATTATGTGCTCACCGAAATGTTCTCTCAATAAGTCCATTGATTGATGCGATGTGTGGGAAGTGGCGCCGTCTTGCTGAAACCAAATGTCGCCGAGATCACGAGCTTCAATTTCAGGCATCAAATAGTCGGTTATCATGGCACGATAACGGTCGCCATTGAAGGTTACGTTCGCACCGGCATAATTTTTAAAGAAATATGGACCGATGATTCCACCGGCCCACAAACCACACCAAACCGTTGTTTTTTCTGGATGAAGTAGTAATTCTTTAATCTCTTCAGGTTGCTCTTCGTCCCAAATGCGGCAATTTTTTTTGTTTACATACCCATTGAGCCAGAAATGGGCCTCATCGCTAAACAAAATTTGCCTTGAATTCGTCGGATCTTCTTGGAACTTTTCAAGAGCCCATAGGGCGAAGCGATGTGGCTTGGGAAGGTCGAGCGGCTTCAGTTGTTGCACAAGCTGTATTTTGTACGCTTTCAATTTAAGATCTTGACGTAAAATGCGCCAAGTCGTTCCATACGTCAGTCCGAGTTGCTGCGAACGGCGCCGAATCGACTCTCTACGGTCTTCATGTACACTCTCAGCTACGGTCGCTATATTTTCTTCACAGCGTGCTGGACGTGGTTTATTCGGTCGAATATTATCCAATAATGAATGCTGGGTCTCAAAATGGGTGATGGTGTTGCGAATAGTACGCTCAGTAGGCCGATTATGTTGACCATAAGTTGAGCGAAGTGCACGAAACACATTCCTCGTCTTTCCATTATGAAATGCCAAACAATACTAAACAAAAATAACATGACAGCATGACACGACTCACACGTGATCTGTCAAAAAAAGCTATTAAAAAAAGTATCTCTACTTGGATCACCCGTTACAACGTCAGCAATATTTTTGGATGCCTTCTTTGCCAACTGTTAAATAATAAAGGAGCACTTGTAATAAGTCTAATTTGAGGAAATGCTAAATATGGCTAACGGATTGGATCGTCCACAGAATTAGGGGAATAAGCCCTTCAAGTTTCCCAACTCTATAATCTTGATCTGTGCGCTGCTCAGTTGGTTAGTCGGAACAGAATCTTACGAAAACGATCATTATTTTCTTGCACGTATCCTTGCGCAGTTCCTCAATTCATGTCTTTAAGTTATTCAGCAACGTTCGCCTGATTAGAAAAATCCCTTCGTCAAAATGAAATATATTTGATAAGCTTTCCGTGCATAGTTCCACGCGTAGTCATAACTTCTGTCTCGCGGTACAATGCAAATATGTATTAACTCAACCTGTTTACTCTTCGTCGTTTTCTTGTTTAACTTGTTTCTTTCTGTTATTTATTTTATTTTTTTCTAAAACAAAAAACAACACTCGTCGTTATACACACAATCCATCGAGTGATGATCCTCCTCCTGCTGCTGCTGCGAACAGAATCGTATTCTTGTGTAGGCTTCTGGAAACGCGCACATCATTGTTCACATCGCACACAACTGTTTCAGCGTTGTCCTTCTCAATTCGCTGCTGGTTTTTTGCCAACTCTTCTGCTCCTTCACTGGAGTGAGTTGACCACGGATAGAGGATTCATAAGTGATATGCTTCATACTGAGCAGAGCTCATTCGGCTTCTTCATTCTCCTGGTGAGGGGTTTTTTTATTTTAATTAAAAAAATAAACACTTCTGAAGGAAGTCGTGCTCTTGCGATTGTTCTCGAGTGTGAAAGTATTTAATTATGACCACCAGGGGGTATTTCGCCTGGCTGTTCACAATTTGGTTAGTTCACGCGACGCAGTCGTAGATTTTATGAAAAATAAAAACTGGGTAATGTCCATCGGGACCTCGAATCGGGAGTTATTCTTTTATTTTTTTTTGTTCTGTCCAAGATCGGGATCAATAGCCAGACCGATACTGAAGCGCTCAGCAGGTGGTGTAGGTGATCATAATTTTACGATCTGTCTTTATGGAATTTCGGTTGAGTATGCGCGGATAAAAGTTAATGAAAGACGAAAAAAAAAAATCAAATGAAATCCAGAGACAAGAATAATAACGAGATTCTTTAATCCCTTTTAATGAATTGAATTTTGTGTTTCTTCAAAGGAAAATATAAAAAATAACGAATGCAGCCCACATATTGATGGTGGTTGCACGACGAGTATAAAATTGTCATATAAAAAGGGACAATACAGTAGAAGTCGGACCAGACATTTTGGAACCAATAACGTCTATTCCCTTTGTTAAAATTTTGGTGTAGGATCTAGAAGTTTGGCTATTTGCATATGTGAAGCGGGAAAGAACAATTTAGTAGGCCGAATGATCGTTCCATCAAACTGATGATTAGCATACTGAATCGGTACAGCTAGATCGGAAGATTTTTTCATGAAGATATGGGCTCTAAATTGGCATCAAATGATGGCTATTTTCTATATACAAGATCAGTTTCTATAATACGTTTAAGGTGTGCCTTATGACACTATTCTTTTTTGGAGAACACAGTTGCATAGACGTTCATATTTTATAACATTTGTGAAGAAGACGCAAGCAGCAAAGACGTTGAACTAGCACATACGTAGGTGTTACTTTCATATAAGTTAAAACAATGCTGCGCAGAAAGTGATGCGTTAAAAATGCAACAGAAAACCTACTGCCAATTTTTTTAAAACGAGCAACTAAATTACACAATTCAGCTTCACATCATATGCAAAACTAGTGAGCCTTCAAGCAAAATAAAAGGACAAACTACCCCTCCTCTGCTGCTTACTTATAACTACCCAAGCTACAAAGATTCCACGTTTGTGACCATAGAAAAAGAAGCAAGCAAAATTAATCTACTTTATGCCGTCCCCAGAAGATACACCCAGCATCGACGAAATGGAAAATGGTTTTCCAAGCGTTCGATGTCTGGCCCTGACCAGAGCCGGGCACTGAAAACTAAAACACTGGTTCTCTCTCAATAACGTCATCCCAACTGCCGCAGTGGGTGTTATGGGGTATGCCGAGCTTTTCAGCTTGTGCGTGCCTACTGCCTAGCCCGTGGTATCGGCCACCAGCCTAGCGACGTCCGTGCGTTCTGAAGGTTTTTTATTGGTTGAATTTGGGCCACATCTTTCTTGAGGTAACGAAATTCGTCAGACTAGACTCTACCTTGGGAGGAGATTATGCCCTTCACAAAACTTTATGGGGTCTCCTAAGAGAGGAGCCGTGTCTTGACGGTTTTTTATTCCCGTCTTTGTTCCAATGTCCAAGAACCTAGATGAGAGTGATCCTAAACTGGCTGCACGCCCTGGCCGAAATCTCACTATACTCCTCGACGAGCTTGGAAATTGTTCTGGTTGCGATGAGGCCTTGAACGCATCCTGACTATCGATAGCTTTGTTTTACCTACTATGATTGACGTACCTACTATTTAAAAGTATCTTACCCGCTTCCCTAATCGCCATGAACTCCGCCTGAAAGTCAATGTTCGCTCCCACTCCACAGTCCATGTTGGACCCGTCAGTGAAGATAGTTAGAGCGAACTCCTTAATTATAGTGTTTGCCTCCTGTTTTGCTCTGTTTGCGAATTCTGCAGAGGATGTTTTCTGGAAGTTAAGTAGTGAATCACGGATGTTGCAATGCCTGTAGTGTCTTGACCGTATCGCTCCTCTGGTTTCAGATTGCAGCCATTCTCTGGAGTCTGCCAAACGACCATTTTTGGTTTAAGTCCCCACTTTTTACTAAAAGCGTTGCTTCATACATAGAAAGCGATACTGGCTTTCCGCACCCGGTGTTCGATATTCAGCTTCCAGTTAAGCTTAGGTCCAAAATGACTCGCAAGTTTAGAACAGGGGGAAAGTGAGAGAATATGGTTATTTAGACAGGCTTTTGGTGGTGAAAAGCATCAGACAAGAACGTATTTTGCGGCCCAAGCGCTGTCTTACCCAGCGCCCTTTCCATAATTTCACTAGTCACGTCCGGGAACATCGCTGACACCAGTACAACGACGTCGTTCGCATACTCCACAAAAGTTTACTAATATTCAATATATTTTTATTTATTGAGCTAATTTGCAACTAGAATTGTAATGTCATTTGTTTGCATTTCATTCAGGGGTATTTAAAATGTTTGAAAAAGCTGTAGCTACAGATTTACGAAATTTCATTTCACAAAAAGCCCAATTTAGTTTTACATGCTGACATGCGCTTTTCCTTGTCAGTTGCGTTTGCAGGTGACTTATGCAATTCTAATAAAAAATGTATGCGACCATTCATGTAGACCTCAGAATACACCCAGAAATCTATGATTAACTACGAAACGAAAGGTAAGAAAGTCGTTCGTATATTGTTATAATATCCGTTAAGAGTCCTTGCCTACGACACGTCATCTCGGACCAAGCGTTCAGCTTCTGTCGTCCGCGATGGCTTAGTATTTACAACGGAGGTTCGGTCGAACTTCCCGTCTCTGACATGGGGTCTAGGATTCGAAGATCGTCTTGGGCATATTCCAGCGATTTTTCCCAGCCAAAGTAGTCGGCGTGTTTTGGATTTGTGGACTACATTCTCATCTTGGTACAAGACTGACTCTTTCCAAGGAACCCTAGTTACATCTTAAGCAGCAGCTGTTTCCTAGTGTAATACTGCACCGGATCTCTACTACGATATTATTCGTAGGGTTCATGTAGAGCAAATGAATGCTAGTATATGCGACTTTTAAGTCAATAAAAAGATGGTATGTCTCGACTTGAAATTCGTTGGCCTTTTCAAGAATTTGCCTTAGTGTAAATATTTGTTAACACAGTACTTTGGATGAGATTTTAAATTGTCAATTTAACTGGGATATGCAACGAGAGCTTGCCTGCGTTTCGGTCTCAAAGCCAGGGACCAGTTTTCAAAGTGTTTTCGATACAGAGACTACGTAGACATGCTCCATTTTTTACTACAGAGAATCTTGCTGCTTTGTTTTCAGCTGAAGTGTTATTTTGAGTGCATCCTCAAAACCTGTATATGCATACAGTCAGTATCTTATCACTGGTGTGGCTGGTAACCAATATTGGTTTCGACTACCTCTTTTATGGTGTCACGTAAACGCTAGCACTGATTATTGGAAGCGTCCAACGTCGAATTTCTTCTTCTCTATTGCAGTTCGCATCTTTCTCTACAGTGGACAGTCAAGCTCTGAATCTAGAGTCCACATTTGTCGCTCGATAAGCGAGCATTTAAACATTGGTTGGCGGTTCGACAGTGTGAAGAGCATCAGGTTGGTGAAACCTACATGCATGCTCCTGCTAAATCATTTAGTCGATAGCCCTTATCTGTTTTCATATCGTACGATTGTTTGTCTTTTCAAACTTTAGCATTAAAATCTCCGAACATGTCTTTGACATCGTACGCCGGACAGCCTCCGTCCAGGATGTCATAGAAATCGTCTTGAGCTTGGTCGGTAGGGACGTGTGCAACTATTTGACTAATGTTTTCCAACGTATCTCTGATCTGATTTCACAGCCAGGCTTGAAATAAATTTATTTTAACCTAAGCCGATTTCCCATGTTCATAATTGATCATATTTCATAATTCCTGATCCTACTCATCGCATCTCCTGGATCGCGGAAATGTTGGCCTTGTACCGAGAGAGTACAGACTCAGACCGTAATTTTTGATTAGCACTTGGAGTGTAGAGTTTCCCCACATTCGAGTTGCATACTTCACTGTCCGTCAAAGATCCGTCTCTCTCTCTGTCTCTCTTATGTGCTTTTGACATAGTCGGAAAATTACACCGTTTTAACTCTTGGACAGTAGTCCGGTGATTACGCTGCCAGTAACCCACTTCGGGAATGTGAGAGCTGTAGTTGCCCATTAGGGCTCATCAGCCACCAATTTTTTTTTCCAACATCCTGGCTTAGTGTTGGAGATCCCTAAAGACCTGAGACTTAAATTATTAAAGCAGCTCATCTAGTAATAACACTCGTTCTACGTTACTGGAACTGTGCACTTAAGCGTCTATCAATCTTTAGAATTAATAGGGAGAAGTTCCCTAGTGAGATAATGTTTTTAAGCAATCTCTTCAGCATCCTTTTGACCATAACGAACAGGTTAACAACCAACGAAAACTTACCAGGTTAGTTTCAAAAGTCTAGTATTACCTTTCAATGGCTTACACTTTTCTTTTTATTTCAATATTGTAATAGTCACAGTTTACCGACTAGCGTCACATCTTAGAATTTTAAGTCCTTAAAATATATATTCATTTTTATCGCAGAAAACCAGATCGTCCCTGGTCACCAACACTGACCTCAGACCTCGAGCGCAACTTTGTATATTAAAGACTTGTAGCTCGATTTAGCCTTCATTTTTATCACTAAAATCATTCAGGCCTTAATTCTGTAATAAACAATGCGCCATTCAAGGTCTAGTGAAATCATAAACACAATCCTTTTGCGTTTTTTTGTTTTCTATATTTAACTCTCACAGGGGTTGCGCACCAAACAATCTCCTCAACCCCATATTCCCTAACCGTGTCTGTCATACGTATGTGTGGTTAATATCCCAAACTCATGACTACGTGGACTAACCACTGGGTTAATCCTTATTGAATGGAGTTTCCACTTTTATGAAAGCATAATAAAAATTGGCAATTTTCCCATTTGTTCGTTTGTCACATCGTCTCCCTCTCTTTAAAGATATAGATAGATAGCTATACGACATGGCCAAAAGTTTACTGGGCGACAACAGTGCGCACCGTGCCCGTTCGTCGTCGTCGTCGTCGTCGTGACCATGGTTGCAACATGGCTTCTCTGCATTGCGCTGCTGTGTTGCTGGTCAGAAAAAAATGTCCTGCTGTTTCTGAATTGGCCGCGTGATAATATTTCTTTTCAGATTTTTTGTTCCCCCTTGTTGCTTTGGCGTATGTAGCGCTTCTTCTCTCTGCACGGATGTTTTGTCATTCTTCTTCGCGTGAACAATAGAAACAGTGTACAGAATGAAATAAAAACGAAATGCTTCCATTTTTTCCGCTGTTGTACCGCTGCCACTATCTATCTACCTCTACCAATGTCTTCCTCATCATGTCCGGACTCCGGAGTATCTGGTAGAGTGAATTTTTTTTTAGTTTGGCATCCACTGTGGCCATTTTTTTTTTGGTTAGTGGGAGTTGGAATTTTATTTTGTTCTTCCATGTCTTCTTGAAAATATCAATTTTAATGATTAAGGGAATGGAATTCAGGAGTGGATTAAGTAAATTTATTACACAATCAGCGGTAGTCGTACAAATGGTGGTGGTATATCGATCGGGAACGTTTTCAGGTGGAAGGCTTATAGCGCGCTGTCGTGGGTGTCATATATTATTAAAACAGATATTGTGTGTAAAGATATATGTAGGTAACTAGAGGATAATTAATACCACTTAATACGTGGAATTGGTCAACTGTTTTGGGTGATTTTTATTTTATGGAAAAGTTTCGTATGATTTTTTTTTTTGGCAATTTCAAGTACCAACATAAATATTGCTTAAAAGTAAAATGGACATCAATAGGTACACTTACTTGTTTTGATACTTGAAAATCTCTGCCTGAAATAAGATCACTTTTCTTCCATTTATCCACACCACGCGTTTTGATATCCAGGCAGTTTGACGATTAACTAGTGAGCATCCCTGACATGGCGGGTATTGGGGTTTAAATGTTTAAGCGGTGAATGCAAATCCTTATGTGACCAGAGTCTAACTATTAGCAAATTTGCTACTGACTCTTAACTTGTCGCTGTGGTCAATCGTCTAAGACTGAAATTGTGCTATTAACAAAAAAATGGAATATGCTACAATTCGAACTACACAGCTTTTGAAGGAATTTCCTTAAGGTGCCGGTACTAACGCATTTTACGCCTTCAACCACGACTTCGGCAGAAAAAAAAAAAGGAAGTTGATGTAGGTACACAGCAATTGGGCGCATATGGCAGGAAATTCGGAAGCTACATGCAAGCCGCAAGCAAAACAACGCAATCTTAAGTAAATGATAAAAATACGGTTGCTGTGTTTGGAACATTTTTTTTCCTTTGCTACCCCTTGTCCTTTATATTTATAAAGGATTCGTTTCCCAAGAGCTCCTTGAAGATTATACTGATTATACCCATCTGTATTAGGCTCCCTGTTCCTGGAAATCGTGGAAGCGGAAGCTGCAGTGAAACAGTCTATGATACTATCCAAGCTAGTTCACTGCTTTTGCAGTTAGCTAGCAATAAAAAGATCCGAAATGGTTCATGATCGTATTCTTCAGTTGTCTGCTATCCCAAGGTTAGGTTAGGTTAGGTTGAAGTGGTTGAATGTTCCGTCTGCTTGAGAGATCAAATTTTTAGAGCGTTTCCGATCCAGCTTAGGCCAGATCCGTTTTGTTGCTAGACATCTAAGTTTGTTTCCTCCATAGTAGTCAGCCTTAGCGATAATTTACATGTAGCGAATGGTATACCAACTTTCCCGTCGTTGTTAAAATGGATCGCTGTTTCCTTCAAGAATGCACCCTCTTCCCAGAATGATCGGGATAGAATGTTAAAATGGAATGATTTTCCGAATTGTAATTGGGGAATGGTCTAATCGATTTTACGAGGGATATTCCCAATCATGTTTAGGATGGAAGCATGGCCAATAGCGTTGTCGAACCATTGTGATGGCAGCTAACACAGCCGTCTGTCTGCTGAAAATATCAAGAGGGGCCAGGTGAAACGGAATGTCTAAAGCAATTTAGGGAGTCTTCGGTAAGGGTCCTCCCATGCATAGGTAGACTGATCTTTGGACTTTGCTTATTTTATTGCGATTGGTCGCTTTATCCAACGCAGTCCACCAGACAGCCACTCGGTCTATAAACGAAACGTATAGCCAGTGAGTGATGTGAGGTTGAAAGCCCAATAATGATGAAATGATTTTCCAACAAATCATACAATATAATTAAATCTCTGTCACTCTGGAAGCTATTTCTCACAAGATAATTGACAAACAAAGACATTCACCCTGATGTGGTGGTGCAGGTTCATCAGTTGTTTATATGTCACAAAGCACATGTCTCGCTTTCTAAATTTTACGGTGTTAGAAGGATATTATGATGGCTTAGCAGCTTTGGGTACTAACGAACACGGCACACAAGGAAGTCACATCATTGGCTTATCCACTGTCCACTGTATGGTATCACTATGAGGATCCATAAAGATCCGTTGCAATTAATTAATTTAAAACTACTTTAAAGGATAAAAAAACCTGTGATCAAACTTATCGCTTCACCAGCTGAGTCATCGTCATAATGTCTCCTGCCTGTCGTTGTTTTATTGTTTACTTCCATTGTATGAGCACGATCGAGTCGCACTCTACACCTATAAGATTTCAGCCGCTAAACCCATACTAGAAATGTTTATCAGTTTACCCTAAAACCAGTAACTCGCAGTGTGGGGTTCTATGCTGCTTATATGTCTAGAATAGGAGGGATGGAGAGTGATCGTCTATGCAGATGACGTTGCTATTGTCGCATTTTAGAAACGCATCTCAATACATTTAAAGGACTCCTTTAGAACGGACTTAACAACCTTACAAGGTGGACAGACTGTATTGGGCTGGGGCTTAATTCCCACAAAACCGAACGTATCCTCCATGCTAGGAAGTACAAAATCTTTTTTAATGTTCCTCCCAAACTGGCGTTCTCAGACGAAGCTAAATATCTTTGTCTAACCTTGGATAAAAAATGAAGCTGGAAATCTATGAGTTAGGAAAGCAACTTTTGTTTTTTTTTCTTGCAAGAAAGCAATGTTTTTAAAGATGGCAATATATGTATATCGGTTGGAGGACCTATACTCATGTACGGTGCGGTGGTCTGGTGTACTGCCTTAGATATTGCGACAAATCGCGACAAACTCAGCAACGTTTAGCGATTAGCCTGTCTATGCATGAGTGGTGCAAGTCGTACTACTCCGCCGGTAGAACTCGACATCCTGTTTTTTTTTTCGCCTCAAAGCAACATCCCAATTAACCGAGAAAAAATTTGGTCACTTTGCTATTTTAAAAAGGACCTATTCTAAAAACATAGATTACACCACACCTCAGCCTCAGTTTAACACAACTTTCTAGTCACCATTCCATCTAGATCATTCTGAGAGGAAAGTGATCTCGAGGAAGATGAATCGATCCACTTCTACACCGATGGTTTAAAAACTGATGAAGGGGTCGTTGGTGTCGTTTTTTCTGATACACTAAATGTTAGTCTTTCGTTTCGTCTACCCAATCATTGCAGTGCGTTCCAGGCGGAAGTCAAAAAAAAAGAAACGTGATATCCGCTGGAGATATCCGAATCTTCTTTGACAGCCAAACGGCCTTAAAAACTAGACTCAATTTCTCTAAACTTTCTCTGGTCTTAGAATGCCGATACTTTACTAGGTGCTGCCTAATATTTCACCTAATATTTCCCCTAAATATATGTTCCTTAGGTCCTCCAATTGCTACATGCAAACAAATGCTAAAATTGGAAGCTGTTAGGAAAACCAACCTTAGATGGGTAAATAGCACAACTTGGCTCGAGAAAAAGCAGATTTGGCCTAAGCTGGATCTGAAAAGCTATAAGTATTCGATCTCTCTAAAACGACTGCACGTCGGCTCTACAAAAGGTGTCGTCACTAAAATCACTGACCTATCGGCAGGTATGCAACTAGTGCTTGGTGTGTACTCAAATAACTTTTGCAGAAGCTGCATGGACGAGAAACAGAAGCTGCACCTCTCGTTTAAAAACGTAAATCCCACCTACGAGCCTTCTACCATGACGATATGTCAACTACTGACATTAAAGATCTCTTTCATTACATCCAGAGCTCTAAATAGTTTGATGTGTAGAGTAGTAAAAGTATACATCCACGTGGTATCAGAAGAGACCTCTATTCGGTCTAAGTGACCAAATTCAAGGATCCTTTCCTCTGCCGCAAAACACGAATGTGGAATCCTCTACCTCACTCTGGTTTTCCTAACCACTATAATTTGCAAACATTTAAAATCAATGTGCATCGGTTTCTCATCCTTTCTGCGGTACCATTAATAGAGGGAGGAACACTAACTTTACTTCCTAGTAAAAAGGCCACTTTCGGTTTTTTGGGGATTTACCCCTAATTCCTTACTTTCTTTATGCCCGTGCTTATAAAATCGCAAAGCTGTATGTAAAAGAAATACTAATAAATCTGAAAGCATCCCACAATCTTTTTACTAAACTTAACTCTTACAATAGTTGGTTTAATTCAAAGATTTCCTCTAAATGTTTTTGAAATGGAATTTGAAATATTGGTTTTGGATGACTTGAATATTTTATTTAGTACTGCGATACAGCCTAAAGGGGAAAGGCAGCTTCCTTCTTTGATGCTACTCTCGGGTTGATAACCCTGTAATCCATGAATTCTAATAATTGTGTCTAATTCTCAACACAATACCCAATTGAAGTCATCTTCTATTACGTTTAGCTGAAACAAAACAGCCTAACAGCGAACTGCACCTATTTCTATTTTAAATAAAAAAAAACTCCCAAAGAAGCGACAAAACGACAAAAGATCGCTCCCAAGAGAAATTTTCAAGTGATTGTCCCGCAGTAATAAAGACATCCCAGGTCGCTATTTTAGCATTAAAGGTCTTAATTATTGTATACAAACAAATCCCAATAAACCCCTCTATAGTAAGCCACAAAATACGACTCTGACAAATTGTACCCCATTAACTTTTGATCCCCCAAAAAAATCTTCTCCTAATCTCAAACAGAGTTCTAACTGGATTTTTGTGAATGAAATAGTAAATACTCATTCATACAACTACAAGACGGATTAAGACACATCGGACTGCTCAAAAGCCAGCAGGTTCATCTGTCAAAAGTTTACATTCCACAATCTTTATGCGTCCGTCCACTTGTTGCGGGTATTAATTTTTCAGTAACATGATCTATGCCAGTGATCCGGCCGGCCGCCAACATAGCATCGTTTACCCGCTCAGAATGAATTAATTACACAGCGCAACACAATGAGACACGAGAACAAATCTCTGATTTAATCACGTAATACAAATGGACTTTGGTGTATTTACGATAATTTATTACAATTAATGTCGATGAATGAACAGGAACTCCAACTTAGTCATATAGCTCTCGACGAGATATCTGTCCACCATTGATCATCACCCAATTAGTTGCGGGCATACGTGCGGTGGTAAAGGATGTATCATCTGCTTCAGTTGGTCTGACATAAAGTCGTCTTAGCGCAGCACACAGCACAAGTGCAGTCGTCTTCGATGGCTCTGTTACCTCTTGTAGCTTTGATTATGATTTATCGGAATTTATTGTGAGAAAAACCAATTCGACAGTGGTTTATTGTTTTAATCTGACCCATAAGCTGACCTATCTGTAGGGTAGGCAAACTTATCTGACTTTGGTAAACTTTTGTTGAATGAATGCTTTTAATTCCATTTCGCAGTAACAATATTCCCTATTTCCATTTGCAGAACATCGACATAATGATGGACCGAATACCATCGCTGTCTCTCTCGGGGATATCGCTAGCTCATCCATTGTCAATATCGACGGGTCAATCGTTACAAAACCACCTCTCATCCGGACCTGGATCGTCTTCATCATCGTCTGCTGGTCATTTGTCTTCGCATCATCACAGCACCTCGCACCACAACCATCAGTTGGCTCTGAATTCGCTCAGTTTGCACGCATCTGCGGCAGCAGCTGCCGCTGCCTGCTCATCATCAGCCTCCTCGTCGGTGACACCCTCCTCATCTGTGGCTTCGCTGTCAATATCACCGCCGACGTCGTCGTCGTCATCGCTCCACCATCATACCACGACACACCACCACTCCCTCCATCATCAGGGTTCTGCCTCGGCAGCCGCATCACATCAAGTCAACCATTCACATCACCATCCGCACTCGAACCACCATCCGCATCCGCATCATCCGCACGCTGCCGCCGCTGCGACGCATCACAATTCGCAATCATCGCCGATGACAAATTTGCATCAGAACATGGGGAGCCTCATGAATAGCGGAAGTAGTGCCAGGTAATTATGTCACCTCAACCAATAGTTTGTCAGTTGTCGCCACGTTCTTTGTCGGGAACGGTTTTACACTTTAGTCACATAGTCCTGCTGCATTTTGTATTGCTTTTGCATTGCGTTAGAGAGTTAAAGTTAAAATTTGTTTTTTTTTTTATTAAGACTTTCCCAGCTTGATAATTAAACACCTTCAACCTAGAATATTGTCCTTTTTCCTTATCACATCCATTTAACTTTGAACAACAACAAACAAAACGAAAACAATCAAAAGCAAAAACCAACCAACCAAATGAAACCGTTTTGTTCTAGTGATGTATTTTTTAGTTTGATGATACAAAACACAACGAAACGCCAAGCGGAGGAACACATCAAGCGACCGATGAACGCGTTCATGGTGTGGTCGCGTTTGCAGCGACGCAAAATTGCCCAGGACAATCCCAAGATGCACAACTCGGAGATATCGAAGAGATTAGGTGAGTTACATTAAATATTAAATTAAAATTGCACATAAAACAATGCGAAAAATAGCAACATATGTCGATCAATTAAATTCTGTGCATGTCCTTCCCGGAGTAATTTTCGTCCTGCACGCATATGGACATTGTTTGCGGAACAATTGAGCGTGCAAATATGCACTTGATGTTATTCCAAAAATTACATTCTATTTAAGGGTAGATTAAATATTTGACCTTAGTGAGAGAGAGAGATAGAGAGGGTGCGATTGAATACTGCAGCATCAGCAATTGGGGTTGCAAAGTTCATTGCTATGATGAGGGGCGTTCGCATTGTGAGGTTTTACAGGGATAATCGGGTGATTTAGGACGGGGGCGCATTGGAATTTAAGGTCCTTCTCTAATAGCGACGTAATAGATGTTTGCTGGGTAAACACATGATTGGATTTTACAATGAGGCAGGGATGCAGGAGGTTAAAGGATATCTTAAGGGCTTTGTTTGTAAAGGGTAAAATATATATATTTTTTATAGTTTGGATTTGAAATCATTGGTTAAAGAGCGAAAATAAAATGTCGTTTATAGTGGAAGGACTAGTGAGTGTGTTTATTCAGAGTTGTGTTGGTTTTTAACCCAGCGTTCCACTTGAAACTTCATAGGTGTTTGGAAAAATGTTGCATTAAATGAAGAGGTCGTATAACTCTTAATAGAGAGCTCTGAATGTGTTCAGCTGTTTCGACTTCTTAAAGACAAAGTCGGCACTCCGGAGAGGCGACTATTTTAATTTATTTGGATGATGGATTATACGAAATTCCACTAAGTTCTTGATACCATGCCTTCTTAAATTAAGACATATATTGGTTCACTCTTTAACCAAGGAGTCCTCAAGGATCGTGTCGTTAAGTGAAGACCATATCCCATTGATATGGTCTTCAGTTTTTTTCGTATTCGTTTCCCATACGTCCCTATCTATTTGGGAAGCTTCTTTTTGACCTTAAAGTTTTCCGTCAAAGATCCGGTATGTGTAGCTGCCATTTAGGTCTACACTTGAATGAGGAGCCTACTTCATTTGAGAAAGCAAGTTGTTATGAATTCGTTTGACTGTCTTCTACCTTGAGCTCCTATCCAGTAATGCAGCGTGTTTTTTTCTTTATACTGCAGATCTAATAAGCACACCATAGCATGGTCGTGGCATAGTAAATAATGTGTCAACAGCTTTTCTTCGAAGTTCTCTTTATGAGCCGATGGAATCATTGGTCCATATATCTTAAAAAAATATTATGATCAGTATGTTACAGTCAACGGTGAACGGTATGGAGATTTATTACTGACTTTTGAGCGTGCGGGAGGAACGCGTCACATGCCACATGCCACACAGCACGCGGTACAATGCATCTAATGAAAGGAACATTTGACGAACGATTATTTTCCATGAAATCGATCTTTTAACTGGCCACCTCCTTCGTGCGATTTGGCTTTGATATTTCTCTTGGGGTTTTTAAAGCTACATAACTCCGCCGATAAACCAGAAACAATTGAGAACTTTTGACGCGTTGCTGCTGAAATGTACAGATTATATTCAAACATGAATAGCAGAGATCGAAACCAAAAAAGTTATAATTTCTATTTAAAAACTATGAAAATAGAGCTGGGTTTCTTATGCTAAACACTGCAGACCTATGTAGTCCTCAGTAGTCCTCGCTCAGCACGCAATTTCTAGATGATAACGAAGACCGAACATTTATTTCAAGGACAAAGCTATCCCAAAGCTATCCCAGACCTTGTTCTCCATTATTTCCAGTGCAATTGAATGCGTAAAGTCTCCTTGGCAATTTAAGGGGTACGGGACATAACGCGACTGCCGTAACTCCCTAGCCGTATGCAATGCTTTTAGGTATGTTGAAGACAGGAAATACCCGCTTGTCAGCCAACCAAATCCGAATCGAATTTAACCAGCCATTCTGCTGTCTCGCCCTAAAGAGTCTTTGGCCCAGCACGTACTCAGTGATGTTAGATTACTCTGAGTGTCAGAAGGTATTCTTTGACGCTGTCTACACAATTGGTTATTTCCTCTGTTATAAGTTCCATCGTTTGGAAGGGTCTGTAAGCGTATATCTCATCTTTGAAGACACTGCAGTAATCCGCCAATCGGTGCGAGTGGGTGGTATTCTGAGAAGACTCCTATTGTGTTTGTTGAAAGGAAATTTTCAACATAGAAAAGCATCTAACGTAAATTTTGTGTGGTAGCAGGGATTTCCAATTACTCTGATCACTTCATATAGCACTATTTCCACAGATATTCTCTTAAAGAATTCGTTTTGTGAAGATTGTTTCTTAAGTCCAGGTCCCTTAACTTTTTCAAATGCTGTCAGGAGAATTGTCAAAAAACTTATTGACCTGTAATCTTTGTCAGTGATTTAACTAGGTTTCCCGCTTTCGGTATTTATCCCTGCCCCTTGCGATTGGCCTTTTACCGGTCCATTTATCTTATACAATTTTAAATCATGCAACATATTTGATGTTTTGATATTTATTTACTTAGCTTAAAACATTTGCAAAGATTATTTATTTATTTTATTTTTATTTTATTTTACAAAGAAGTATCTATAATGACGCAAATGTGACAATTTAATATTTAATTTAAAAATTTGATTTAGGTTAGCATGAGAGTTAAATTTAAATTTAAATTGGATACAAATGCTTACATTAAAATGATAAAAGAGAAAAATTTAGGCAACAACATTTACAAAACTATAAAATAAATATATAAAATATTGAATATTATAAGGCCCTATAACCATCATTAAATTTCCAGCCAAGTAAGAAAAACAAAAATAGACTGAAACGGTCTACAAAACAAAATCTTCTAACGCCAAAAGGGAGAGAGTTCCATTAGGGAATAGCATGAGCAAAAAATTGTCGCAAGGTTGTAATGCATGTTGCACGCGGAGGGATTATAAAGGGTGATTTTTTAGCTGGTTTGGTTTTGGCAACACTGGTTTTGACAGCTGACGTGTGTTTAGTACCTTGTGTCACTGTCAAACAGCTTCAGTTTGGTTTGCAATTTAACCATGGATCGTCTTACAAATGAACAACGCTTGCAAATTATTGAATTTTACTATCAAAATTCGTGCTCGGTTCGAAATGTTCATCGCGCGCTGCTTCCATTTTATGATCGGCATTCTCGACCTTCTGAGCAGTCTATTCGGAAGATTGTGACCAAATTTCGCACCAAATTTACTTTGTTGGACATTAAACCACCAACACGTTTACGTACTGTGCGTATTGAAGAAAATATTGCGGCCGTATCAGCTAGTGTGACAGAAGACCGCGAAATGTCGATTCGGCGCCGTTCCCAGCAGTTAGGCCTTTGTTACAGCACTACGTGGAAAATTTTGCGGAAGGATTTGGGCGTAAAGCCTTTTAAGATACAGCTGGTGCAAGAACTAAAGCCAGCCGACCTACCACAACGCCGAATTTTTGGTGAATGGGCTCTTGGAAAGCTGGCCGAGGATCCGCTTTTTTATCGAAAAATTGTGTTCAGCGATGAGGCTCATTTTTGGTTGAATGGGTACGTAAATAAGCAAAACATCCATGGAAGCCAACATCCATGCATTCATTCGTGAGATACCGGCCGATATGTGTGAAAGAGTATGCCAAAATTGGACTCAGCGGATGGGCTACCTGAGACGCAGCCGCGGTCAACATTTGCATGAAATTATCTTTAAACATTAAATTGCAAGGTTCAAACTATCGATTCAAATAAATATTTCATTCATTTTTTCGATTTTTTTGTGTTTTTTTTTTTAAAAAAAGTTCTAAACCTCTTAAAAAATCACCCGTTAGTTAGAGTACGAGTCAGCTTTGACAAGTAAGTAAGTTTTTCAAGTAGGTATTCTGGTCTACGTGAAATTTTGATTTTATGCAAATATTTTATAGCACAATAGCCTAAGTATTTGTCCAGCGTTAAGCCAAGAACTTTAGTTTTATATGAGGCTATACAATCCTGGCGCTTTAAACCAAAAACATAACGAGTAACACATCAAAATGTTCGATAAATCTACTTTGGACGATGATTTCCCTATTAGGTATAGATTTTTTTGGAAAAAAGAAAGTAAGAAATAGTTTCCCTTTTCCACACGTTCTCTACATTTGCCCTCTACATTAAATACCATGCTAGTAACAGTGAGTGCTATGGTTGATTAAAATGCAGTGATATCACTTAGAACTTTATGCCTAAGGCCGTGAGTTGCAAAAAACAAGTCCAGCGTTGTAATTTCACTTAAGACCGCTGAATTACTGATAATATAGAATTTTGTATGCAGACCCGTATAAGACTATATTGGTTGCCAGGTCACTGCAACAAAGAGGGCAATGACGTAGAGCCCAGCAAATGTTTAGGGTGTGCCTTAGGTGTTAATGTAAGACCATAACCTTGTTCGTAATCAATAGAAAGATACTGAAAAGTCTTACCAAAATTGCTGGTAAAAGATGTTCTACATGACCAAGAAGAAAGAACAAAAAGCTTGGGCAATCCCTTTACAGTAGTCCAGAAAATGTAGGTAAAAATTACATCGTAAGCTCCAGAATGTGTTCAGACTAAAGAAAGACTACAACTAGCGAATTAAGTTCAGCTCTGCAGGGCTGTTAAATGCTTTGATGATTAAAATGCTTAAGTTGGCCGAGGATTTAGAGGATTTTTTTTAATTGATTCTCTATTATTATATTAGAGATCGCATAGTTGTCGGAATTCGACTATAAGACATCTATAGATTGGTACGTGTATCAAGAACAAAATTGATTCATAAAGCAGCAAAAATGTTCTTATTGTTATGTTATTTTTTTATAACACACACAAGAAAAATAACCCCACAGTTATTATTATACTAATCACTAATCGATTAATAAGCTTCCTTTAAACGTTATGCATAAACACGAACATTGTTTTGTGCACTTCCTTCCCACGATACCTTTCCAACGATATACCATTCATGTATAAACATTAAGTTTAAGACAGGTAAAAAGGGGTCTAAAAGTTGTGGCTTCAAGTCATGCAAACATTCTTAGTGGAACTTCTATTCAATTTTCAGCTGTCAAAATTTTGTTTTCCATAATGACAGCTAACAACTATTGATGCTTTAATTATCTACTTCTATATGTCCCAGAAGAAAATATTTTCTTCCGCATTAATCCATTGAAAACAAGACCAATTCACATCTCTACAAAACAATGATTTCAATTCCGCAAATCTGTAAGGATAATTGAAAATGAATGACATTCAACACATAACCCCTTTTCAAATACATACGTATAAAGAAAACGAAATCTCATCTGAATATAACAGAAAAAAAAACAGTAGCATGGGCGTAAACAAACACCTGTCAATTGCACAGTGCACGAACCAAACTAATCAACTTTATTGTTCTCTAATAAAATCCTCAATGGAATCTCTCCCTTTAATTCCACTCAATCTTTCTGTCCCGACCAAACAAGGCAAACAATGGGCCGATCTTAATTATCGATAGATTGTTGTTCCTGTTGTTCTGTATTCTTTTTTTTTTTTTCTTTATCCTTACCCACCCACTCTTCTGGCTCTTTCGCAAAATTAAGTAATCTTCATTCTGAAAATAAAGAAGTCATCACAATACCGAAAAAAAAAACAGAAAATAAAACCTTCAATCTAACCATTTTTCGAAAGGCATTGTATTGACGCGTTCTCGCGCTATGTTGTCGGATGTTTTTTTATTATAGAAGTGAATCCGTGGAATCCTTGCTCCCCCAATTACATGAACAACATACACCTACCTTTTATTCATCAATATTCTTGTTCGTTTTGAGGCAACTCGCACTCAGGGGAGATGGTTGGTTGGTAGGTAGGTAGCACACACAATGGAAATGTACACCGAACCAAAACAAACAAATAATGAGGAAAAAAAAAGAAGAGGAAATGAATCCTTAAACAATGGTTTCATTATGTCGAACTTTGCACTTGACGATTCAGTTGTACCATTGGCATTGCCATATGCCAGTGTGATTTAGCGAGACGACGACGACTACGACGCGATGACAGGCGCGCATACTTCACTCTGCAACTGTCATTAATTACTGTCTGTATGCTCCTTGAGGGTCCTTAAAGAAAAAAAACTCCAATAAAACAGAAAAGTTTAAGCAATTAGGGCAGAGTCATGGGTGGAGTGCGGGACAGCGAAATTTACATATTTCTATCTGAGGCGACTATTAACCTTATTAGATAGAGGGTTGCTCTTGCTCCTGCTGGTGCTGTTGCTGTTGCTGTTGTTATTACACTCGCTGCAAACCTCAAACAATTTTTTTGGTAAAGTTTTCTAATTTAAATCCAATTGTGGTGGTGCGTGTCTGATCCTTTTTACGTTTTGACAATAATGCGACATGAAAAGATGTGCGACACACGCGGAGGGATAAGGCCGCATATATGTATGAGGATAAAACACAAACCTGGCAGACAGAGGACACTCACAAACAAAGCTGAGTGCATTATCAGAAGAGCAGGATACAGCTGACAGACAACAGATTAAAATTGGATATTATCGAAATACCAAACCGCTGGTTACGTACTATTTAAATGTTCGTCATTCTCCTCGGCACACAATCGTGTGACAGCGATATGACAATTGGCACATTGTGGGCTGCTCTATAACAAAATTGCCAGGGTATCACTTTATAGATTTTATTTATGACAACAGATAAAGGTCGTCTTCCGCCAAATGGAGTGACAGGAGGCGAGATGTTGATGTCAATTTAAAAAAAAAATCATATTTTATGCGTGTCAAATCTCTGTCACTCAAATATGAATAAAACACACTTTTAAATGCCACACAAAAGTCTTTAATTCTTCTTAATTTCAAGCAACACACAACAAGCTCAAACAATCCATTCGTTATTAATTATAAAAACATTACTTTCCGTAATTAAAAGCTATTAATAAAGTCGTCGTCATCGTCGTTGTCGTTGTCGTTGTCGTCGTCTAGGCTTAACCCCTTGACACCAAACACGCTAAACTCTTTTAAACCTCCCCTTGTAACTGCTCTGTACTGTACACACTCCTCTTCCTTTAATAATGAACCAGTACGAACAATATAAAAAGAAGAAAACAAAACAAAAGCACACAAAAAATATAAAACCTTTCAGTCATCAAGGGGTACAATTTATATTCCCGACTACTTGGCGTACCGCCCGCGCCCAGTACGGTCTGTCCGGGCTGCTGATATGAACGACGATGATCCAACGACGACGACGACGTCCTCCTGCCTTTTTGACTTTTCAATTATTCAACTAAGTATTCATTCCATTAATAGAAATAAAGGAGGAATAGCTTCAGGAATTTTTAGCATTGTTTTAAATGGACGCATTGTTAACCTTTAGACGCTTACTTTGCCTGTATCGACCGCCAGTGGATGCCATCTATATCGCCTTTGCCCATGTGCTGCGCCGTTCTTTAAATGAAGTCCTGTTGGTATAGCATCAGCATCATCATCATCATCATCGTAGTCGTCGTCGTCATAGCAACTGGAGGACGAACTTGTAGGGATATGTTGGAAGTATCTGTATCCCTTAGGTTTAAAGTTTTTTTTTTTTTATTGTTTTCAAGTGCAGTGATATGTAGACTTTTGTGCCGTTGGAGGCTACCAACATCGTCTGCCACGCGTCTTAAAACTTTCAAACATTCACGCATATAGAATATTTAAGCGATATATAGAGAACTTGAATTAAGAAGCAGACTTTTAAGTCATTAAACCAGTTTTATTATCCTTTGCAGGTACTAACAAGAGAAGGTCCAATTAAATGTTGAATTTTTTTAAGGAAATTTCATGGCTTGTAAATAAAATAGATTTTATTGCTTCAGCGAACCAACACAAAGCGGAAAAGCTTTGGAATTCCTATCACAGGGTCATACAAATTCAAATAGCCTATAGCTTCGAAAGCAGCCTTCAGTGTTGCCTTGGGTTCGATGATGTAACTCCCTTTACGAGTGTGAAGGAGGCTTGATTTCGTCTTGAGAGTTGCATTCAACCTTCGTGTTTTTTTAGCGTTGCGCGTAGTTATTAGAGTATCTCTAGCAGAGCTCCCCTCTACTCTTCCTAAGCTACGGCAACATAAGTCAACTTATAAGCTTCTCTTCCAGACCTTACTTAACGCCAATATCCAGCTATTGCCTCCCTACTCCAGCCTCCCTTGACATATCAATAGAACCAATTTTGTATGATGGCTTTATAACTACTATACTAACGATATTACCGACACCGGTGTGGTGGATTAAATTACCTTTATTTGTAGATTCACTTTCATCCATAGCTTCAAACCTTAAATACTTCTTTTCAAAAGGTTCTCGACTCGTGGAGTGTACCCGGGCATGCTGATTCCAATAACCTAAGCGCCTTATCTAGCGGTGCGACCTTCTGTAGCTTTTTGAACCTGGAGGCAGTCCTAAATTCTCCATTCGCTCGATGTGGCTGAGCAAATGAAGTTGACGTATTTTGGCTTTTTAGACTCGCGGTAGTATATTCTCTTTCATTCGCCTTCGTCGCACAGAGGGCCATATACCTATTAGGTTAGGTTAGGTTAGGTTGAAGTGGCAGTCGGCAGTATATCAGGTCCATTGTGATGCGCAGAGAAGGTGTTGAGTAGTCTCTTCCCCCTCCTCATCCAAACAGCTCCTACAGAAGTCGTTGGAATTGGCACCAAGCCTTGTTGCATGCCTGCCTAATAAACAGTGTCCAGTTATGACACCAATTGTAGCACCAATGTGCGACCGATTAAGGGTAATCAAGCTCCTTGAGTGTTTTAGATCCAGCCTAGGCCAAATCTGCTTCGTTGTCAGACAAGTAGTACCATTTGTCCATCTGTGGTTAGTTTTTTCTAATGCATCCAGTTTAAACAAGAGCTTGCACGTGGAAACTGGTATGCCTAAGGAGCCCTTTTCAGGCAAGATTGAGAGGGTAGTTCCAAGTTTGGCAAGTTCGTCGGCCTTGCAGTTACCCGGAATGTCTCTATGCCCCGGCACCCAGCAAAGGTGAATGTTGAACTGCTCAGCCATCTCCTTTAGAAATGATCGGCAATCTAGGGCTACTAAAGAGTTAATAGAGACAGAGTCCAGACACTTGATGGCGGCCTGACTGTCCGAAAAGATTCCAATATCCTTTACTGATACCACATTCTTTTTTAGCCAGGACAAGACTTCCTTTATCGCCATAATTTCCGCCTGAGAAACACTACAATGATTAGGAAGACGGAAAGAGAGACTGAGATTTAGTGTGTCTGAGAGAACACCTCCACCCACCCCATCATCATTTGCCATATACCTATTATCTGAACAATATAGTATATATATCTATATAGAGGGTCCGCCAAATAACTTTTTGTTTTGAAACAGGGCGCAAAACATCCAGTGTAGCTTCAGCTGTGTGGCACGTAGCGCCGTCCTGTTGAAACCAAATGTTGCCAATATCCTCCTATTCAATTTTTGTGAACAAAAATTCGATCAACATGGCCCGATAACGATCGCCATTGACTGTAACGGCCACTCCTTGTTGTTGTTCGTTATTCAAGCGTATCTTTAACTAATTATCTGTCCAATTAGACATGAGCTTAGTGTTACCATTCGCGAAATAAGCACTAGTTGAAAAAAAACGTTAGATGGCGGACCCTATAGTTCAGAACTTAGCATCATAAAGCAGAACTTCCAGGATTACTCTCAATATTGTCCGCATACACCAATAGTTGTAGGGATCTGTTGAAGATATTATTCTTCTGTCAGTGCGACATTTAGCACGAATATGCCTGATAGTTTTTGCAAGACATAGGATCGCCTTTATTCCAAATGGAGCATATGGAGCATACCCTTGCTTGGTTTAAATTGCCTGCACTCTACCAATACCTCACCACCGTGTTGAAAGAGTTCCGCCGGTAAACTATTTGAGCCAGTGCCGTTTTCTGTAACATTTGGATTACTAATCATTTGGTGGATTAATTATCATGCCACTGAATCGTTGTCTGGGGTGATTGCGCACCTACGGCGGTCTCGGCTATCTCCTTGCAGATGTTGCGATACAACATCACAGGTATTCGCAATCATAGATAGTGAATGCTTAACTTCACCGCTGATCTCTGTAGTCTCCGGCTCATGTGTCCAGCAATTTATTTTCGTTGGTCAGTCGAGCTCTAAATTTACCTGCAATAAGGAGTCAGAGTCAATGTTTGGTCCTTGGAATGTGTACACGTTTAAAGGTGTTAGATGCATGCCTTCCATTGATTAGCATATGGTCCATGTAGTGGTACACCATCTGTAGTCTCGCAAGCCGAATGCTACTTATAAGTAGCTGCTGGAAAAGTCGGTAAGCCCTAAGTCGATGTGGAATGATAGCTTGAAATATCCATGGAATTATTTCCCTAAAGTCGCACCCTTTAGAAGACGAATTTAATAAAAATTTTAATTATCTTTCCTCTTGAGCATGTAAATTCAAACTTTTATATCCCATGCTGAACTTTCGGACTTGATTTTAAGGAGTAATATAGGTATATATTATTTTTGAAGAAAAGTTTAGGTGTAAAACTTCTGTTTTACTTTCCAGAATCTTCATAGGTATTCAGAATTTTTTCAAATGTATTTAATAGATGAAAAATGTAACAACTACTCTTTGTATTATGGATAGGGGAGAGTGGGGCTAAAAGTTCTCCTCCAACAATTTCGGAAATAATCCAACCGTATTAAAACTTTCCCCATAAGCTTACCTCGTGTATGGGGCTGATTGTAACATAGATCGAGGTATGTTGTAACCATTTTTTTTTATAAGACAAAATTAATTTATTTTTTACAAGTATAAAAAAAATTAAAAACATACTTAAGTCAATGACATTAATTCTTCCTAAATTTTAATAATTACTTTTAAAAACAGCCTTTTGGCTTAACACGTTACAACTCTCCTCTCCCTCGGTATGAAATTTGCCGCAATTAACAAAATTTACAAAAAAGCCAAATTCACACATACAGTGGTGGCTAATATAAAAGAAACACCGGTTCTTTCAGTACATAAAATTCATAAATATAAGACCACTTGTAGGTCAGGGTTTTCAGTTACAAAAAAATACTCAATTTGATAAATATTTCTGAAACTCAGACGAAAAAAAAAGTGGTACAGTAGTGGGGTTTAACATCACCCCAACTCAAGTTATATCAAGTAAAAGTTCAAATTTCCGATTTTGAGGTAGTTATTACTCTAAATGATATAACTTCTGATATGTTAGATATAGCTAAAACAAAAAACATATTTTGTTTAACTACACCAAATATGTTAATAGCGTCGTATGATTTTATAAGCCCAGACAAAAAAAAGGTATGGCGCTTTAAATACAAATAAACAATGTTTTGGCTGTATATGAATAATATATGTATGCACATAATTCTATTTGAAACGCATTACAAAAAAAAGCACTCAGCACTGTTTTTCTTCCGTGTGAAGTGGAAGACCAAAAATACTGCGCTGTTTTTTGGCACCGACTGTAGAACTCCCTTCGCTGACGTTCAATCTGCAACTTAAACAGTTACGCGGTTTAGCTATTACTTCTTCTCCCTGTTAATTCTAGCCCCGCTTTTCCTTAATTACTTAGGGTGGGAGCAATAACATTGGTTGATGTGTTTAAAAAACAAAAACTCCCAAATAACAGACGGAAGATTAATATTAAAGCGAAATCCCTCAAAAGGGATTTCAAATGAAATAGATGACAATTGTTAACATATTCGTTGACTCGGTATTATAGTAATCAAACAATTATTACCTACAGTTTTTCGGTCTATTGTGAATAGTTCTATCAATAAAATTGCTATTATCGTTTTGATAACAACAACAACAACAACAAATTTGGCGCTGACAAAAAATGTTTAAGATTTTATTGATTAAAACAGTAATATTATGGATGCAAAATGTTAACAATCGAATTGCTTTTTAGGGAAAATTATATTGAGGAAGAAAACATAGTGCGGCAAGCAAGCTAATATACAAGGTGGCGCAAAAGTAATCCTCCTATCAGAAAATGCTATAAATTTTGCGATTGGCCCCTAATGTCAGTTCTGTTTTGACATTTGTGTAGTAAACACATGCGAAATACACGTTAAAAAACAATGTTACGCTACACTGCTCCAGAACGCGGAATATTGGTGACTATTTATTTGAGCAATAATCGGTCGGTGACTTTGGCACAACGTGAATTTCGTCGCAGATTTCCTAGCCGCCCCATCTTAGCGGGTACGTAAATAAGCAAAATTTACGCTTCTGAGCCATTACACCCGCTCAAAGTCACTGTATGGTGTGCTGTTTTCGCTGGAGGAGTCATCGGACCACAACCATCATCGGTCATCGGTGCCATAACCGATATGCTGAAGGATGCATTTCCCGGGCGCCTAATCTCCCGTTTTGGCGATTTGCACTGGCCAGCAAGATCGCTTGATTTGACCGCTCCAGACTTCTTTTTGTGGGGCTTTTTGAAGTCGCGGGTTTATGTCAACAAGCCTCAGACTCTTGCAGCTCTTAAAGACAATATCCGTCAAGAATGTGAGGACCTATCGCCGAAAGTTTTGGCCAAAGTGATGGAAAATGCCATAAAAAGGGCTCAAATGACAATCAATAACAATGGCCGCCGCCATTTACATGACATCATATTCTCGACTTGATGTAAAAAAAATTAAAAGACCAAATAAAAATAATCCACAAGAAGAATCAAAGTTTTTCATTCTTTTTTTAAATTACAGCCAAAAAACATCGGAAGGTTATTTTTGCGCCACCTTGTACAAAGAATATTACGATATGCATACAATCTGGACGAACATATCGCACCGAACATAAGGCCAGAAACATGAAATGTGCAAAATTGAGAAGGTTTGGTTTCTGAAACATTGCAAAATATGTTGGTATCCTTGTATACGTGGCATTTTAGATTTTGGTAAAACATAAAACATAGAACTCATTATTAGACTTTTTTTTTTTTTTTTTTGTCGGAGGTTGCTGCTATCTGATGGAGCGCTCAGTACTTAGTTTTCCCGTCTTTCGAAGAAAAACGAGAAGGAGCTTCAGTGATAAAGAGCCTAGATGTTCGGCACTCACCACGTCAGCCCCGAAGATCGGCCACCTGATGCGAGCATAGGCCGGACAACTGCAGAGAAAGTGTTCTGCTGTGTCATCCTCCTCACCGCAAGCAGGACAGGTAGTGGTGTCGCCGAAGCCCAACACATTTAAGTGTTTAGCAAAACCTTGGTGGCCCGAAAGAACGCCTACAAGCAGCCTACAGTCGATTCTCCTCAGAGATAGAAGAAAAGATGCTGACCTTTTGCAAATGTCCGGGCGCAGTAGTTTGGTCTGTCTACATCCACCGCAATCGCGCCACCGAATCTTGTGTTCACGAGAAACCCAAGAATCGATAGACGACATGACTAAAGACGCAGGCAGACCCAACACAGGTTCGGGTCCTGAGAAAACTTCTTCTGAACCTTGCCTAGCAAGCTCATCCGAGATCTCATTTCCCTGGATGCCAGTGTGACCTGGTACCCAGACAAGATTCACTGTGTTCAGAGAAAGCTTGAGTTCTAGCACTAACTTGGACGAGGTAAGAGGGTTTAGAAGCGGTTTTAATGCAGCTTGGCTATCACGGCAGATGCAAATGCCTCTAGCCCTCCACCTGTTGTTCACAATATAGCGCATTGCCATTAGGATGGCAAAAATCTCCGCTTGGAAAACAGATGCATGTTTACCCAAGGGGTAGTAAAGTCGTATATCATCGCATTCCACAAAGACACCAGCACCAGACCCCTGCCCGGTTTTGGAGGCATCCGTGAAAATACGATGGCATTCAATCCATGGTTCAGAGTCTGACCGAAGCCATTCCGTTACCTGTGGAAAGTTGACGTGGTAGTTTTTTCGCAGAAGGATTTCTGGTGTCATTGCATCAGACGGCATATCCATAAGACAGGGGTCAAAGGATAATTCTCGAGCAAGTTCTTCAAAATTCCAGTGCGCATGGTACCAAAAACCACCTCTCTTTTAGCGAAAGATGGTTTTTAGCGTACATCCCATGATATATAAATCAAGGAGAGGAAGATTCATCAAAGCATCTAGAGCAGAGCCCGGGGTGCTAGGGAAGGCCCCTGTGCAGCCGAGACAAGCCGTTCTTTGGAGTTTGGCAAAAGAAGCAGTAACACGTTTCCGCGAAAGCCTGTTCCACCAAACAACTGATGCGTATGAGAGTAGCGGTCTAATCATGGCCGTATAGATCCAAAGGACCCGTTTTGGAGACAAGCCCCATATATTACCAAAAGCGCCTTTGCACTGCCAGAAGGTCGACAGCGCTTTATCGGTTTTCGATTCGACATGTTTGGACCACAGAAGTTTTTTTATCAAGGATTACACCCAGATATTTGACTTCTTCGGATATAGGGATGGTGACACCTTTAAGCACGAAATGGGATAGGCCAGTGATGATTCTCCTTCTCGTAAAGAGAACAACTGTGGTTTTAAGAGGATTCACTGAAAGCCCATTATTAGGCTTAGTCTCAGATTTTTACAAGAACTTCCGACTATTGTAAATAATCTTCGTAGATATAGCCGATATTAACAGTGAACTCAAACAGTTAAAGAGACAGCAATCTACACCAAATTAGCAGCTGCTTTAAGGAAACAGCGCTGGGAACAATTACAATTGGCACGTCGAAGCCACAGTGTCGGCCGCTCGTAAAGAAGTACTAAGTGTCTTAAAACTGCGCCTCTTTCCTAAATGGATAAAATTCAACTGCACACGGGAAGAAGAACGACGTCACGAACACCTTTTCCCACATGAACCAAGTTCGTCGTAGTATGTATGTTCCCTGTTTTATGGCAACGGTCTAAGCGAGTCGGCCTCACCGACTGCCACTTCAACCATGTTCCCTGCCCTGACGTCTGTTATAATTTTTTGATTTTTGTCCTTCAAAACTGCTGCAGTTTCCCGAGTAGGTCTCAGACTTCTTCCTGCACAACTTCTAAAAGAGGTCCGCCCACAATGCTGCAGTTTTGAAAATCAACATCTACTATTCCAAAGCATGAGGAGCTTCTACAACTTCTTTGGTGTCTATTATTTGCGGTATCCCATTTGACAACTGTAATATGGGTGTTAGTAAATGGTAGTCCTTGTTATTAAACGCATGACGCAACAAACTTGTGGTAGATTGAAACTCTCTCTCCTTCTACCTGTGCACTTTCCAAAAATTATACCTTTATCCGCACACATATTACAATTTCAAAATAATAACAACGAATACTAAAAAATACCTTTCAGTTCATTGTGTGGCAACAAACTGAAACTGACAGCAAATATTATCCTGTCAATTCCCATAATGGATTCTATTTCAATATATATTTTTTTTTTTCAAATTTCCATTCACCCAATGAAATGTCAATCCTCAAGTCCTTTTGTACTCATCCATGCCCGTCCAGCAAAAGGACGTACCTACATACCCGCAAAAAAGCAAACAAAAAAAAAAAAGCTCAAATACTTCCCTCAATCTCATTGTCCTTCCATACCGAACCATTTCTGCAAATGATGAAGACACCAAAAAAAAAAACACATCATAGAAGTCCTTACAATAGAATGAAGAGAATATCTAAAACTTTAAATTGAATTCAGCATGAATAACTGGTGTGTTGGGTGGGGGGGGGGGGTGTTTCTGGGTAGTGGTTGGTTTCCACCAAAAATGTCAGATGAAGAAGGTGTGCAACTTGCCTCTATACTTATCGGTTCAATTCTGATTAGGAAATTAAATAAATTTTAATCTGGCGTTACAAGCCGCATCTCTGCGCCTTTAAATGTGAGGGTGTCCTGATTAGGATTCAAGCAAATGCCTCTATCTGTGGTGTGTTCAGCCGATGATGATGACGACGACGACGTCGTTTTCTATTGAACGATGGAAGAGAGGTGAAACTATCTTTATTGTGACAGGATAGTCAAACGAATGTCAAACTGGTACACCCTCCCAGCAGCAATCCTTGTGTTTTCTCAGGAGAGGTTTATTACAGATTTTCCATTTCGGATTGGAATGACTGAGTGCGAGTAAGTATATGAGGCGGGCGTAATGTAACGAAAGGATGAATATGATTCGTGGCACGTGGCATCTAAATGTGATTGGAATTGAGTGAAGACACACGTCTTTGTCAGTGGTTTGGGGGTGATGTGCACGAGAAGATGAGTAGGCGATTTCCACATCGCTCCCAGACATGCATGCACAGCACATATGCATTCATATTGGGCCCGTCACAACACACATCAACTGCGAGACAGGGCGTTATGTATGAGCTTAAGCGAACAATGACAACCCTTGCAAATAATTTCATTGTTCGACTTCTGGGAGTTAAACGAATAGCAGATTAGTTGGGTTTTGATTTTGTTCTTCTTGTTGTTGTTGCTGTTGTTGTTATTGTTAGTGTTACGTCAGCCGGCAACAGGGCAATAAGTGTGTGCTAACGACTTAAAGTGACTTAAGTGTGGCGCAACGTGCACAGTTTGGTAAACATGTCAGTGCGAAGGATTCTCTGATTAAGTGACAGTCAGTGAGGTTGCAACATTTTTTTTTTTTGTTTTACTGGGAGTAATATTGGTAATAATATGTATGTTTTTGATGCAGAGAAGTGTCTTAGAGCTAACGTTTAATTGGAACGGACTTTCCATGCGGCTTTCAGGCTTTCAAAGACGAAGATTCTGTCGGAGTGTGCTAATGTATTTTGCAAATGCTGAGAGCCAACGCGGAACTGTCATGTGTAAACCTTCTGTTGAAAACTGTTCACAGTAATGTTAAACATCATAAACATGAAAAAGCGTAGTGAGTTTTCTACTTCTTCAAACATTTCAAATGTCAAGCCCCAGACCACAGATGAGGTCACCTTGCCTACAAGCTAAGTCGAGCTGATAAGCCCCTCATAATTTGCACTTATATGGGCTTTTACGTGCAAATCAAATGGGAATCACTCACACATGAATCGAATTATATGGGGCTAATGGCCGCAGCCATGAAATGTCATTTTTTATAGCAAGAAGTTGGGAACAGTTGATGAATTTCAGCAGATTACACCTCATAATTTGTGTGTGTAAAATAAGCATGGACAATATGCGGTGAATATGGATTTATAAAAACATACTTACCACACAACTAGTAACATAATAAAATATTATAATATTGAGAATAAAGCTTTGTTTTAACTAATTTATTTTAATTTTTAATGAAAAATAATCAGAATATTCTCAATATATAATATTGATAAACGTGACTAATATATAATTAGTAAGTTCATCATACAATTTCGTCTTACAATAAATTTAAGTATAACTTTACAAACACGGATTTTGTTATGGATGGTTATATTGAAGCATTTAAGTATTTGTTTTTATGCTACGTTTTCACCATAAAATAAACCGAGATTAAGCACAAAAAATTGATTACCTAGATTTGTTTTCAAACTTGTGTTTAGCAGATTAAAATTTGTATGGTTAATCTTGAGATTTAAAGTGGATTAAGGGCAGATTAACCATAATCTCGGTTTAGTGCTCAGTGAAAACTTTGCGATACACAATTGGGCACTGGTAAAAAACGCTTTTTAATATAACGTGATCCAAATCCTTACAAATATTATTTTTGGTACGTGAAAACACATTTTTAACAACATTTGTAATCACTTACTAGTGATATTTTTTTAAAAATTACAAAACATTATAACTTGACAGATAAAGTCGTCTTTTAAAAAGAGTGGCTTATTAATTCAATATAAAGGGTGATTTTTTAGCTGGTTTGGTTTTGGCAACACTGGTTTTGACAGCTGACGTATGTTTAGTACCTTGTGTCACTGTCAAACAGCTTCAGTTTGGTTTGCAATTTAACCATGGATCGTCTTACAAATGAACAACGCTTGCAAATTATTGAATTTTACTATCAAAATTCGTGCTCGGTTCGAAATGTTCATCGCGCGCTGCTTCCATTTTATGATCGGCATTCTCGACCTTCTGAGCAGTCTATTCGGAAGATTGTGACCAAATTTCGCACCAAATTTACTTTGTTGGACATTAAACCACCAACACGTTTACGTACTGTGCGTATTGAAGAAAATATTGCGGCCGTATCAGCTAGTGTGACAGAAGACCGCGAAATGTCGATTCGGCGCCGTTCCCAGCAGTTAGGCCTTTGTTGCAGCACTACGTGGAAAATTTTGCGGAAGGATTTGGGCGTAAAGCCTTTTAAGATACACCTGGTGCAAGAACTAAAGCCAGCCGACCTACCACAACGCCGAATTTTTGGTGAATGGGCTCTTGGAAAGCTGGCCGAGGATCCGCTTTTTTATCGAAAAATTGTGTTCAGCGATGAGGCTCATTTTTGGTTGAATGGGTACGTAAATAAGCAAAATTGCCGCATTTGGAGTGAAGATCAGCCAGAAGCATTGCAACAGCTACCAATGCATCCCGAAAAAGCCACTGTTTGGTGCGGTTTATGGGCCGGCGGCATTATTGGGCCATATTTCTTCAAAGATGATGCGAATCGCAGCGTTACTGTCAATGGTGAACGCTACCGAGCGATGATAACAAACTTTTTTTTGCCCGAAATGGAAGTTCTTGACTTGCATGATATGTGGTTTCAACAAGACGGTGCCACATGCCACACAGCACGCGAAACAATGGCGCAATTGCGAGGCGAGTTTGGTGAACAGTTAATTTCACGTTTCGGGCCGGTCAATTTGCCGCCTAGATCGTGCGATTTGACACCATTAGATTATTTTTTGTGGGGGTATGCCAAGGCTAATGTGTATAGGGACAAGCCCGCTTCGATTGACGCACTGGAAGCCAACATCCATGCATTCATTCGTGAGATACCGGCCGATATGTGTGAAAGAGTATGCCAAAATTGGACTCAGCGGATGGGCTACCTGAGACGCAGCCGCGGTCAACATTTGCATGAAATTATCTTTAAACATTAAATTGCAAGGTTCAAACTATGGATTCAAATAAATATTTCATTCATTTTTTCGAATTTTTTGTGTTTTTTTTTTAAAAAAAGTTCTAAACCTCTTAAAAAATCACCCGGTATATGAATCATAATGTGTATGCTTATTTATGAGTTGTGTTCAACTACCAAGCATTTTCGATAGAAAAATGCACCAACAATATATTTATTTTATCGCTTATTTTAAATTTTAAAATAAAGCATATTAACTTATATAAAAAATTTCAAAACCGCCTTAGAAAAGAAACAGCTAAGAAAATTGATGGACTAACGTACAAATCTTGTAACACAACATAATTTAAGAAGGATTACAAATACTTCTTTTTTACTTTTTTTTATCCATGCACGGAACCCGAATATGTACATATATTCATTAAACAATCAAATAATAAATAAGTAATAAAACAATCAAAGAATTTAATATATATATAACAAACCATTGCAAACTATTTACTACAAATATTTTACACCCAAACAGTACTAATTTAGTAATATTTGTGCAATAATACAATAAAATATACATTTTATCTCATTTTATTAACCAAAATGGAAAAGTACAACAACCCAAGAATGTTTATTTTAAGGCAGATAAAAAATAGAGAACTATTTCTTAAAACCGCAAAAAATATTCCAACTAAATTGTAACAACTTTATTGGGTAACTAATTTTTTGTTTCTTTATAAACATTTATATTAAAATAGCTATAAAAGTTGAATCACATAAACTCAACACTTCGCAGAATTTCCTTTTTCCCAACACATCCGCCGTGACCAGCTGTTTTGTTGTTGCGATTTGGATATGTTGCAAAACTCCCCACAATTATTTTTGGCGGGTAATCTAGTAAATTAGATCTAACTTCATGTGGCTGGCTCACACGTATTCACAGATGGGAAAGTTGAGAGAGGATTTTGCGGCCGTTATTAAATATTTTTTGCGGGTTGAAAGTGATAGGGGATTGCAGAGTTGACTATCTGGTTAATTCCTCATCTGTGCCCCAGACGTATTCAACGAAACTCCCCAAGGCAGTGTTTGCTTGGCTTTAAAGCTTAACTTTTTTTTGCATAACAGCATGGCAACGTCGGATTTATGCTTCTTTTCGCTCTGTTGCACTTTTCCATTTTCTTCTTCTTCTTCTTTGCTTTCATTCGATGAGGTTATGGTCAGGATGATAGGAAGCAATAACACCGCCTGTGTTGTTGGCGGTTTGACCTCAAACAGGCCTCCCCGGTTACGCATCACTTCATTACTGAGGAGGCCAATCAAATGCTGGAGTTGTTGCTTTATGTGATGAAGTTCTTACGACTGCCTCTCTTTCGTAGTTATCAAGGAACGTTGAATCACAATGCCTTCTTGACTAAGTACATTGCAGTTTTCTAAACTCTTGAGTTACTCCACTATCTCCTTTAAGGACGATCGGCAGTCTAAGGCTACTAAAGAGTTTATAGAGATTTATGCCAGACACTTGATAGTCGCCTGACTGTCCGAGAAGATTCGAATAACGTTGACGAAACTTCCTTTTATCTTATTAATAACGCTTGAATGATTAGCAAGATTGAAAGACAGAATACGCCTACTACTTACAGATTAGGCTATCTAAGACAATGCCACGCCGACACCTAACACATTATTAGTTTTTGATCCATCACTGTACAAATGTATTGAGTCTCGCTTCTGGAAGCCACCATCCCCCCAAGAGGACAAAGATATTTAAATAAGATAAAAGGAAGTTTCGTCAACGTTATTCGAATCTTCTCGGACAGTCAGGCGACTATCAAGTGTCTGGCATAAATCTCTATAGAGAGATTGAGCTCTTCAGCACTTAATTCCAAATGAGTTCGAATAAGACTCAGCGTTGCGAGGCTTCCTTGCCGACGGATCGTATGGCAGTAGTTTATAACTACTAGGTAGTTAATTCGCAAAGTGCCGTTAATATGTTAGCATTGCTAAAAGCGCCTTCTATATCGAGGAAATATTACCATTGTTAACCTACTGCTGTTTAAACAGACAACTTACTCTTAAAGGTTATGAGGATACGTCGACACAACGGAGCATTATATATGCGAATGTCCTGCCTCTGTTCGAACCAGGTTCCAGACTCTAGGTGCTGATCTTAGTTTCCTATGTCTTTTTTATTTAAAAGGCTTAAAAAGTATTTGTCTGAACGTACACTGGCACAATTTTTAAATATGAGTGCTTCAGCGGGTATACAAAGATTTTGCAAAAAAAAAAAAAATACTTTAAGCTGTAGGAAAAGATATGCAATACAGTTGTTCACCCACACATAGAACATTTAAATGACAATGGGCAAGGCGGCCGTCGAGAGAAAACTCGGGCACGGGACGAAAAAATGCCGGGCCCATGTACGTGAAGTGAATAAAATTTATTTTTATTTTGAAGAAGGGGCAAAACACGCAGAGCAACAATACATTTGGCAAAATCATATCCAAATTCTGCAAAAAAAAAGAATGTATTCAAAAATCTCAATGATGAGAGGTCTGCGGTGACGTGAAATAACGCCACATTTAAAATGCGGTTTTATTTCCATGAACAAATTGAAATAACGCCCAGCGGGCATGGTGCCCCCCACAATACACCCCTGCTTGATGAGAAAAGTGTCGTTCTTCAAGGCAAAGAAGTAACTATTGACGAAGAAAGTTTGATCTCCGATCTGAATCGCAAGCAACGGGATTTTAAACGAATGCAAACAGTCTCATTATCGTTTCCATCGCACCGAAACAAAAAAAAAATTTTAGAGCATGACAACAAACCATCCATATTGCTGGAATTTCTTTTCGGTTTAATACCATAAAGCACCTGAATGCAACTTTGTCATCAATGGAAGAAACTTCGATTCGAAATACCGCATCAAGTTTCGTCGGAAAAAGAAGAGTTAATCCATCTACGAAGCCAACTTTGATACAGACCTCGGTGATGTGAAATAGCGCCCTACGACCACATATGGCCTTATTTAAATTTTTAAGTGGAAATAAGACCACATGAGTCATGTCATTGAACTACTGCGAAATGAGGCCCGTCGGGCTTTATTTCGTTTTTCAAATTCTTAATGATCTTAACCACTGATTGGTTTCGCTCTTAGATTTGTAGTAGGCGCGAGGTTGAGTATATGCAAACTTTGTTTATACCCAATAATTCTTTGCATATACCCAACCTCGCACCTACCCTAAATGATTCGCAAAAGGTTTCACAGCCTCAATTCTACCCGACTTTATGATTTTTTGTCTGAGAGTTTGTGAAGGGCTCCCAGTACGCCCCATTGCATTGCTGCTAACGTATATCGGCGGGAAGTAAAAAAATTTGTTGGACATAGATTCAGGATTCGATTTATTGCAAAAGTGAAATAGGAAAATAACCATCCATATTTAAGAAAATAAAAAATTGGGTAAAAAATCGAAATCGAAATTCCGGATCCCTTATAAAAGCCGGGCCCCCGGGAATAAGAAAAAACGGATCCGCTGACAACAATTTTTTACCGACTTTTCGTGGTGTCGAAACTCACAACTCAGCCAAGTCAAGAGTGTCTAAAAAAAAAATATTTCTAATTTAGCCGAATAATCCTGTCCTCAGGGGTATCGATCAAGTAGTTTGCTGCATTTTCTAATTCAGCGCGCATTTATGTATGTATATGTTATATCCCTTTAAATATATGTAATTTACAAGGCACGCATGTACCTTCTTTCGAAAACTCTCATCCGAAACCAATGACATCCCACTGCATCTTCCAAAGCGCGTGCTGCCATTCTTTCGCTTCAACAATGAACATGGATATTCTGAAATCCTTTCTAAAGAATGTATAACTTTCCTCTTAAGAGATTGTCGTCGCACAATAGCTTTTCCTTCATTCAATACAGGTATCAGTATCACGTTTCTTAGTTGAAAAACACGCAGGTGAAAACTGAAAACATATTTGCAATTTTCATTCCTTTTATGTCATGGCGGATATACCTACGTATCTACACCTACCTACCTACACACCCTCCACATATATGTTTTGCATTTATTTCAAGGAAACTTCTCATTATGCTCCTACTACCTACATATGGATGCTTTTAAAAGATGTCGTCATTTATTTCGTTATGTTGACATGTATCCTTAACATCACCGGCTACAACGGTACACGGTATAGAGAGAATAAAAAAAAAAACTGTTATTGTCTTTCATAGAATGAGTGAACATCATTTGACAATGTCCTGAAAAGCTTTTCATTTTGTATTTTGTGAAAATCCTTTTGGTAAAACCACCCATCACCTATATAGACAAACCTCCCACACCCACCCATCATTCTCTTCGTCGTCGTCGTCGTAGTTGTCGTTACTGATGGTTACACAAACGGTACAGTGTGCGCACAATGAACGATGGAGGACTTTGAAGAAAGAGAACGCCCTAATGCCTGTGTATACTGTATTCTGCTGCCATCAGGAACAGGACCAATGTAAGAGAATAAACCTGTTTCGTTCTAGTTTTTGTTGTTGTTAATCCTTGGAATTGTTCGACTCCGAACATCCTGTATTTTGCGTCTCTTTTTCACCTTTGTCCTCGCCATTCATTGTGCATTATTGTGTATTCGTCCTTGTTGACGACAACGACGACGAGCACAAGAAAGACAACAATACTGTCCTACTCTCCTCTTCTACTGTGTGTGAGGAGAATGCCTGAATGGGCTGAATGAATGTAAAGGATATGCGAAATACAACAACACAGTGGGTGGGTGGTAAGGTACCAGCACTATATGTAGTCGAAAGCCTTAGTAAAAGGATTATTCTTCTTCTTGTCACAATAAATACGAGTGGGTGGGTGAGTGAGGAGAAAGGACGAATACAATGCAATGATGACAGTGGATGAACGAAATGTTTAGACCCGCATATGTATGAGTTTGTTGACAACAATTCGCGCATTGTTCTCCATACAGTGGCGGCACACAGCGCGCACAAATATATGCATTATGTGAGTAATAAAACATTTCGCATAGAAATTGTCCTCAATAGATGGCGCTTTTAAGTTTTTGTAAGATTTTAAGATTTCCATTCTGTGCCATTCTCTATGTGTAGGGAGCTTTGTATGGTTTTTATGTTGTCCTTGTCATCGCATAGTCGTCCTGCAGGAGCTATTATACAATTGCAATAAAGGATAGGGAATGAGGAGAATGCGGGGGTAGGTAGGTAGGTACCTTACCTACCTGCCTGCGATTCTTTCATTAATTTTCTCGAAACTCTTCACATTCATTCTCTGGCTAACAATCCTTTTGGTTTTGAATTTTCTTATTTATAAAGGCAAAATAGAAAAACACACACAGAGAATTGAATGGCGGAGGGGGTCTATGAACAGAATGCAATGACAAGAATTTTATTTTTTTTATTTTACTTTTGTTATTTCTTTCATTGAAATGATGAAAGAGATCTATACGAGCTTTTCTGTGTGTTTGTTTTTTATTTTTAGCTTTCTCTTACTTTGTTCTTAGTTTTTGTTGAAAGCAATGGCATTGTTTGAAGAAAAAGGATCAAGGATAACAGAGATGGAGTCCTAGAAATGGGTATAGTTTTTTAGTTTTTGTTGTCTCCTTAAAGAAAGAAGATGCATTTTTTTTTTACATAAGTATAAGGTATATAAGGAATACTTTCAGATGATGCTAGGATCTTCGGTCCCAGATGACTAATACTGTTTCAAAGCTATTTACAGCCCTAATTTTCGAAAGACTTACAGACTGGATTAAAAAACATTCTACATACAAATTCCAATTAGGCTTCAAAGAAAATCACTCGACGCTAGATCAAATGTTGACTTATTAAATATTACTGAAATATTCACTCATTCACTTTATACACACATAGCGGTACTTTTTTGATGAAAATTTGTTTTCATTATAAAGTTTGCACTTTGCCATTAAGTGTGAAAAACAATATCATTAAAATGGCCGCCACGGGATAATTCGCAGCATGCGATACTTTTGAGGTAATTTTTAACCACTTTTTCGCACATTCCGGGCGGTATCTCGGGCATAACTTTAGTAATGAAACACGGTCTTTTGCGTAGCCCCCCAGAAAAAAAATAACGGTGTGAAATATCAAGATCTTGGTGGCCAGTTGACGTCTCCAAAACGTGAAATTAAGCAACCAGGAAACTTCTCACGCAATAAAGCCATAATTGGTCACGTTGTGTGGCTTGTTGCCCCGTCTTGTTGGAACTACACATCGTCCAAGTCATGATCTCCAATCACCGGTCAAAAAAAATTTGTCATTGTGAGGGGTACGACACGTTAAATTTCTGGAACGCTGATAGATCGATAAATTCCGATCATCAGCAACACTTGCACTTGCAGCAGCAATATTTTCGACTGAGCGTGAATTACTATGAATCACAGGCCATACCGCAGCAGTGACAAATCCACTCTCTTCAAATCTCTTCAGAATTTTACCGATTGCTTGCGTAGTCGGTCGATTTTGACGACCATAATTATCGCGTAATGTGCGAAAATCACCACTTTTGTAGAAAGTTTTAATAATTTTAACGCGTTGTTCGATTGTTAAGCGATCCATTATCGTAAATGGCAAACATTCAACTAATATTATGACACTTCATATGACAACTGAGTTTGACAGCTGTCAAATGCCAGTGCTACCTACTTGAAACCACGAAATGAATGACCGTTCACAAGCAAAAACACAAAAACCATTACGCCCTTTTGGTAGAATTCAAAGCTGAATTTGATTCTATCCCACATGAATTTTTCTATCTGAAGAATTCGCAATGACAACGGGTGTTAAACAAAGTTGTATTTTAAGCACCCTGATGTTATTTATCTTATTTATTAATGAATTAACAGACGATAAAGGAGGCGCTGTGGAAATCAATGGGGTTACAATACCAGGCCTTATGTATGCTGACGATATCGTTTTTCTCGCCGATACAGTTGGGCGACATGCAGTTTAAAATCAACAGACTCGAAACGTTCTGCAAAAGAACTAATTTTAGAAAAGACGAAAATTATTGTTTTTAGAAACGGAGTTTCTCGACCCCATTGAAGTTGTGTGAGAATACAAATACCTTGTTTTTCTAATAACATCCAATCTAAACGCGAAAACACATATAAAACATAAACTAGCAGAAGAAAATTGACCCATTAATTCGGTCTGGAGTATTTGCATTCAAAGTAAAAAAAATTATCGGAGCGACTGCCGGGACTAATCTTCTATATGCGGCTGAAGTATGGGGATATGGTAACCTTGAATCTGTCCAAAAGTTCCAACGTTACTGCATAAATCGTATATTTAGGTTACCTAACAATACTTCTAACTAAATGATCCATCTGAAAACAGGATTTCCATCCCTTATCGTGGAAACGTTAAGGAAACACTTTGGTTACGTAATTAAAGTCATGAAAATAGATTACGCGAGCCTGCCGAAAGCAGGTCTTGAAGCATATGCTAGAAAAAAAGCGCATTGCATCAAAGAATGGCAAGATATGGCTAATCGCTGCACTGAGCTTCTACTTTAAGAAGAAACGTCATAGAAAAGTGAGGATCCTTTTCATACAAGAAAAACGTAAACAAAGCTAAATCGTCACTACACAGGATGTGTTACAGTCAACTGTAACCTTAATGGTAACACTTAATTTCTGTGTGGCAATGACAGTGAGAAGATAATAACTTAATTTATTTTAAGAGGAGAATTAGTCAACCTAAACTTCGTGCCACGCATCGTTCCGATCTCCCATTAGGTACTGTGTGATATGTGCAACAGTGAAGAGAGAGAGGATGTCTATCATTTTATTGCGGTGTATCCTATTTTAAATGAAATTAGAATGTTGTGTTTCGGAATTAGAACTCTTCAAAAGAAAGATTTTGAATGGTGACTGTGGCTGGAATAGATACTTAACAATTGTTTTGAATTATAGAAAACGAATCAGAGATGGTGATTTTTTGAAAATATATTAATATTAACTTTTAATTCCATTCTTACCTAATTTTCTTTTAAATTTAAATTTACTTATTTGAAACAATGTTAAAATATTCAAAAAATGTTAATCTGATAGATGGCTCATTTGCCATAACCATAATTTACATTTTAATAAAAAGTCATAAGAACGAATCTAGATCGTAGATTACATTGGCTATGCCTAAACACGTACAACAGACTTATAAGCCTCGAACTCACTGGTGCAATTCGATGATATCAGAACTTTTAAATAGTGACCTTCCAAATAACCAATTTAAGACGCATGTTACATGCGGGTTTCACTTACACCTAAGCATGTTAACAGAGAAAAACTTCTACAACGGAGTTCCACTCGTAACAGCTATAATGCATAGACACGCAAGATTTTGTAGCTAAGGCATGTATCTCCTGAGAGTTTTGAGAGGTCTTGGCCCCCTAATAGCACCATACGTCAAGGTCTTACAACAGACTCAAGTATATAAACAGTAGGTCTTTCGATTTTGGTGGGGCCAAATTTCTGCTTACTCGGAGCCACGAAATCAGTAATCAAACAAGCCTGCAGACATGAAAAATGAACAGAAAATTGGTTTGCGTACTCAGTTTACTAGCACTATTTACTTGTCAGCTTAAGACCATAGGTTCTGCTGAACATCCTGCGTCACTGCAATTGTCGGGTCAAGGGTGATGCGTAAATACTTCGCTTTGCTATGTAAAGTAAGAGCCATTTGTTGTAAGCAACATCATCTACGTCTTCGTCGAGATCAGAACCATCAGCTTATCCAATAGCAGGGTGTCTAATCTTCTGAACAAGGAGATGACCAATCGCTTTCACAAGCGAACCTGACAGATCGCACAGTTCTAACGCAACTATAATGCTCTTAGGTATCTTCAGGATCCATTCCATAATGAGGGTTTAATTCCTTTAGAGCTCAAGGCTGCGGTCAAAAGACTTACGTATTCTAGCATAAACTCTATCAATGTCGACTCAGTGGGTTTGCTTTCTACATAACCATGCTGGCTATCATGAATACCTTACGTAAGTGATATATTGTCGGCTTAGGGTGTAAACCTGCTAACTCCTACTACCTAAAAAAACTAAAATACACCAAAATACTTTTTGCCTCTTTGTAAAAATATTCAAAATATGATCTTTTTTTTCACACAATAAAATTCACAAAAATATTCTTTAACATTAAGTTTTTGTGTATGCTCTCCTTAGTTTTGATAAAGTAATTAGTTTAGTTTGAAAGTTAAGGACTCAAATGTCTTCCTCAATGTGGGATTGGACCACGTTTACTTCGAATCGAACTTCGGTCGTTATATCAGACGATGCGTCTTCATTTCACCTTTCCAATGGTGTAATAATCTCAAATATCATAACAAGGGAGCTAAGCCGCCAATGTTCAGCTTAAGCTTTGTGCCAAAAAATTTTTCAAGGGCAATACATTTTTTTAGCGCAAATATATGGACGATAGTAAGTGGCATTCCATAAAAACTATATGTCACATAGCGAGGGGAAAGTTACCAGGGGAAAAACAAGGGTATACCTTTCTGTAAAAGTAGGGTATATGTGCCACACGGACGGTTCGATAGTACGGAAAATCGATAACAATTATCTTGTCATATTTTGTTATTATCTTGAAAAGTTGTGCTTCAACCCGCAACTCCCGCCTCTTACGAAAGTCTGACAAACCTTAAAAACTGTCATAAGAAGCTTCTCAAATAAAGTGCCGTTCGGAATAATAAAATACATCTTCTCACACACATTGGTTGTTGAAGCTAGGATTTTGGTCCTGCAGGGCCTGTCGGGGTCCCATAAGTTTTATGCAGTAAATACTGTTTAGCAGGAAGAAAGACATTTTTGAAGCTTAGACACCGCTTTCTGTATGTGCATCATCTTAAACGAAACAATAAGTTCCAGGTTCTTTTTTACTTGAGATGACAGCATTCCACCAGCGATTGGGTTTACCTTCTTCTATCTGTCTCTCAGAGCCGGCATTGGGGAAATAACTTTCAATACCGTCATGTAGAGTGTTCAAAAAAACCGACGGATACCCCCGTCGGTACGTCGCAAATTCATGGTTTTGCTTTTAATCATTCGGTCTTATTTTAAGAAGATAACAAAACTATGATCTCATGCAGATAACTCCGTTGAGACTATTCCGCAGGAAGGACATACCAGGAATTCTATTAATTGAAACTGTGATATAGATTTCTTGCCCTCTGTGCCTAGTGACAAGAGTAACCGCATTACCCTTGTTCAGTATATCAAGCCTGTGGCTGCTACATAAGATTGTTTAAGAGAGGATCACCCATCTTTCCCTGAAATGTTGACTATCATGCCGCGAACGAAGTGACAAGCACTCTCAGGTGATATATTGAGGCTTCAATCCTCCTCGCGTAAAGCGCAATTTAATAGCCTTACAGTTTCTTGGGCTATACTCAGGCATAAACCAACCATCTAGGGCTTACTGAGTTGCATCCTGGTACAGCCAGCAGTCCCATTGTGTAAGAAAGGTGACGCCCTAGAACGTTGCAAGTAGATTTATATAACTACCAGTGATGGTGTCGCCTAAGAAACTAATTATCCAGAGAAGTTGAAGCTACCTCTCCTATTTTTTAGGTATGAAAAGTAATCTTTCTGAGAGAAAATGGAAAATGAGTCCATTGGGAGTGCAGGTTCGTCTTCCACACTAAGTATACAATCGGCCAGCATTCAACTTGTTAAAGGGACATAACTTCTCTATCAATATAGAATCACATTGACCAAGATCGATCGTCGAAAATATAAAGTTTATCAATATATAAAAAATATATAAATTCGCATAGACAAAGTCTGTTGGATTTCGGAAAAGGTACAACTGCCATTTAAAGGGCCTATAGCACCTATCATAATAGATTGAATTAAATTATTAAATATTAATTGCAAAGAAATTCAGCCACACCTCTTCATTCTTTCTTTTTCAGCGTCTTGTTTTGAATACAAATACCTGCCTAGCTCCCAGGTATCATGCACTAACATTGCGCACAACCTTTATAAGAATGACAAACAATAAGTCCTTAATGTAAATAGCTGCGGCTACTATACCTAGGTTTATATGTAGAATTTAGCTCCATTTTATTTGCCTTTTAGTTAGGTAGCTCCCCCATGAAATTTTTGCATTATGTAGAGCCATTTTGTCATTTCCTTTTGTCATCTTGTCTTTTTCACTGAACAAAAAAATAACAAGTAACAAAACCACCCCTCCAGGCAACCGGATATTACCCCAAACCATTCAAAATAAACAATGTTTCAATTTTACTTTACTGCGTCACAATTTCTAAGTAATGAGAATGTAATTTGAAAATTTTACAAAATGGTTGTCTGCCGTTATTTGAAATTCACCACAATTCACCCACACCCAGAGCCTCACTCGTACATCCTCTTGTGTCCGCGCGCCGCCACAACACAACTGCCAAGTCAAGACAACCTGTAACAATATTAAATTGTTGAGTAGCTCAATCGCAGCCAGGCAAACATTAAGTGTTAGATTGGAAGCCACCACCACCCTTATGGCACTCATTGAATCAAAATTTTCCAACAAAAGGACGTCTTCGCCACTTGTCTTTCGTTCAGAGGAATATTATCTCGAAATATTGTTTGAAAGGACGCACTCTTCCACTGGCTAAGTGTGCGTGTGTGTGTGTATGTGTATTTACTTTGATCCTTGAGAGGCAGAGGCAGTGGCAGAGGCAGATTGCAGTGCGCCACGAGAAACCACATAAAAGCAAACAAACCATTTTAAGGATTAGTTATGACAGCCAGGTGGATGCCCCCACCCATGTTACTGAAGAGAACTTACTTCAATGCAGTAGTACGATATCAGGACAGGGGTCTGCATCTGTAGGGCTATAAACACCTTTTAATGTTATTCTCGTAGAGTAGGTACCTTGCCTAGTTGTCTCTGGTTATTGTGTGAAATGCTAGTTGTCTAACGTAATTTCGAAGGACATGTGTCTGCACCTGGAGGCTTTGTGTGTTCAAATGGGTTTCCTCTAGATTGCGACACCCTTAAGGACTTTTACTTGGCCACTTTGCTAATCGATTGTTGTAACATGGGAAGCGTGTTGGCCATTTGATGGGATATTACAAACACGGTGATGACAGTTAAGAGATCTTTTATGGCGAATACCTAACAACTGTAATGAGTGCAATTGAAATTTGGAAAGGGAATGGGAGTTTATCATAGATAATGAATGTCCTTTCATTCTTAAAATAACAACTTGTATTTTTTTTTACAGGAGCCGAATGGAAGCTGCTAACCGAGGACGAAAAACGCCCATTCATCGATGAAGCCAAGCGACTTCGGTAAGAACTCACAATCAACCCGCACCCACATCGATTTAGCGATTCAGCCCCTTACGCTCAATTATTAAACGTAGACTATATTTTATTAATTAACAGTGCCATGCATATGAAGGAGCATCCTGATTATAAATATCGCCCCCGACGAAAGCCGAAGGCACTGCGTCGTGACGGTTATCCATATCCAATGCCATATCCATCAGTGCCAGTGGAGGCACTGCGAGCAGGTAAGTTTTAGTATTAAGTCTGCGCATAAATATTTAACTCATATTCCAAGCCCGAGTAGTTTTTGTTTTTGTTTTTGTTTTTTTTTTTAAGACATACGGATACATATCCTTCCTATTTTCCGCAACTGAACGCAATTATGCAAATGGAAGGGAACATTTTGAGTCGTTGTTGTTTTTGTTGTGGAAAACTGCCGCCCTCTATACGAGAGCCTCCCCAGAGAGGCAGGGCACAAGGAGTTGGTTGGCATTGTTTGATTTTCGGTTTTTCGTGTTTCTCGTCCTGTGTTAGTTTAGTTTTCCTGTTGTTTATTGTTGATTTTGTGTTTCCAGGATGATGGAGACCAAAATGACAAATGATAATTTTAATCCTCGCTCCATGTGTGTAGGACCTATATAGTTTTCTGTGACTATGTGAACGGAGGGTGATCTCCATAAGGAATACATTACAAGGTTTCATTGTACCCACAGCAAAGAAGGTCCTGGTTAGATGTTCTGCTGGTTCGGTGCACTACTGTTTTAGTTTGTTGTTGTTGTTGTTGTTTTTTTTTACCAAGTCCATTGTATCGTGATATGGAACAATTCGTCTTTTGGCAAATATGCGCTTCCGTCGTTCTGGATTATTTTATGCTTAGGTAAAACTTAACCACTGGTAGGTTTCGGGCATGAGTTTGGTCGGTCTTTGTGGCGCGTCCATGATTGGGGAATAACAACAAAGGGTAAGGATGTGGTTTTGTTTGGTTTTTTCGGCTCCGTGAAGCGAGATGATAAATTTGCCTTTTAAGTTTTAATATGAATTTTATGCTCGATGATTGTAATAAGAAAATGAAACATTAGAAATGGAAGGTCTGTACTCTGTCAGGCATAAATGCTGTAGATTCTATTGTTGCTCATTTGCTAGGTACTAACTAGAATTACAAGAATTTTGTTGCGCCACAGTGGATAATAAGTCTTTTTTAAAGGGTTGGTAAGAAGTAAAACTGGTTAATTTGTTGAAGGACCGGAATAATGGCGGAGTCCTATTAATTTATGACAATAATACCAAATATTTGGGGATATTTTGTTGTTTTTACGAAGCCCACTTATTATTCTATAACTCGTCTAAACATGTTTAGTAACTTACAGTAAATTAAAAAAAAAACTGAAAACGGAAACAATGGGTTATGGAAGAAATTACAAGACCCGTAGTGTAGGCAAAGAAACGTAGGTATGTACCTATATTTTATCCCATCCAGCAAAGAATAATTGATGTACCTCTGGCTCAGTCACTTTTTCTGGAATGAGATAATAATCTACGATTGCAAAGGACTTGGGTTGCTTCTCTGGAGCCATCTGAACCCAATGTCTACTTTTTTTTAAACATTTTCTCCATATCTTGTTTTGTAGCAGCTTGTGGGGAGCCTGTTAAGCTTTCGCTACCACATATATTTGCCAAGCTACGATTTAGCTATCCTTAAGGTCCCTGAAGAAAATCGATCAAATATCTTGATTTCTCTACTCTTCGTCATTATTACCATGTTAATATAACAAATGCTTCCCAAATATCACATTAAAAGGAGAAATGTCACAAATGCCTTAGCAAATAATTCTTACGGCCCTTCACTGGCTGGGAAACAACTGGCAATACCTTGAGACTGGAATATCACATTGCGTCGTTGACAGACATGGAAAACAAATGCAGGTTTTTTTCAGTAATTCAAAAGTTTGGAGGTAGCACGACTCAAATGTAATGAAAATTAGCAACTTCAATTTTTTGCAGGGCTGAATTAAAGACAATTAAAAAATATTGGTGAAACATTTCACATTTGCAAATTTGTCCATGATATTAAGCATATCTTCACCAGGAAAGTTCTTGCTGTAGACTCACACACCATCATGGCAGTCACTATGAAGTCTTCGTAATACTTTTAAATCACCGCAAACAAACAAGGGCTCATTCTCTGAGATGTTCTAGATGTAGTTGCTGAAATGAAAAATTAAAAAAAAAAACAATGCATAGTTACACACTAACTTGAAATGGGCCTCAAATCTTGATTGTATTGTATTCTCCCTATAAAGGCTTCAGAAGAAAGGAGTAGAGGGTCTAGAGGCTGTACCAACTTTAGAGTTATCAGTCTCCTAAACATTGCGTATAAGATCTTGTCTGCCGTATTGTACGAGCGCGTGAAACCATTTGTCAAAGACCTGATTCACCTGACCTGACCTTATCACTGCGGTTTTAGGGTTGGTAAGTCCACAATTTTTTCTCCATTAGGCTATTCAGCGATTAACTCTACGAGCTGTAGACCGTGATTGATCTGGTTAAAAGACTTCGCCTTGGGCGTTTGAGTTAGCTGGGATATCTAAGGCGAATGAACACCAACGCAGAACATCCGACTCTAATCCGGTGGGATAGCATAGTAAAGGAAAGCCTCGCCTTAGGTGGCGCTCTCGAGTGGAAAGGACTTCAACGAAGGAGTGGAGTGGAGAACTGGAAGATATAAGCGAAATATCGCGCATATTAGAGAGCCCTATTGGTAGAAGTCCAGGTCCACCGCTCTTACTGGAGTTTGGTTTATTGAGAGAGTTGTGTTGTCGCTGTGTTTATATTTTATGTACTTATGCGGACTCAACTTCTTCTTTTTTTTTACACTGTTTTACTGCATCTCTCCAGTTCGCCCTGTGCGGTAGGTAATCTTGTTCTACTCAAACACTTTTACAAGTTAGGGCAATCCAAAGCTGTTCGTGTTATTTTTATGTGATCTAGAGGTTCTTAAACCTGCCTTGATGCATCAGGATTTTTATTAGTTAAACTCGAAGGACTTTCTCCTTTGTTTCATTTTTCTGTCGGAATCAACATAACACATAACAAAGGTAGTGTAAACCATTAGGATTAAAAACATAGTCAGAGTTTCTACCTTCATTGTTAACAGCTCGATCATGAAGCGATTATGGCACTAGTTTTCCATCCTCTACGGTCCTGTGCACGTTGTTTCCAGATATGTAGATCAAGCGCTATGGGGTCCGCGATGACTTGTTCTTGAACCAGGGTGTAATCTTTGTCATCTGGGGGCTGGGATTGGATGATACACTTTGCTGGAGCACTTTTATCCATTCACTTGCTGTGGCCGAACAACATTGGTATCTTCTTTGTAGAATTTGTCTTTTAAAAGAGTTTAGTAAAGTATCGCCATTCCTGCTTATCGTCCCCCACTTAGCACTCTGCACTGTAAAGCAGAATTGGTAGGATCAGTGTTTTATAGAGCTTCAATTCGTCTAGTTAGGAGTTTTAAACCAATTTATTTCGGCGAATAGAAGCGGATTCCGAAAATTCTTCATTGAATCTCCACTTAGATGTCGTTCGGGCGGGTGATCATAACCCCTAACTCTAAGGCTTCAGAGTTGGACAAGTTGGATAATCACGACTTCGGCCTTTTACAGGATATGTCTTAGTGTGAAAATTTGGTCCATTGTCGATTTTCCCGTCCAGAATCCTTACCGATGCCCACTGATTAGTGTATTTACTTGACCCGTACATCTGGATTAGTAAGTTACTTTGCCCGATCTGACGGAAATGTTTCCCACGTAGTCTTATCCCTTATCCCAGGCAACACTTTGTTACCCAAATTTTTAGGTCTTCACCTTCTTTATCCCAAAAAAAAAACAACTCATTTATAATTACATAATTTTGTATTTTCCTCCATTTACAGGTATTACACCGGGATACTTTGCTCCCGGCCCAGCAGCATATCACTTAGGAAGCCATCTCTCGCAGTCGAATCCCCCATCATCACAGGTAAGCGCAAAAGCCAACAAACCCGACTACAAACTTCAATCAAAAATTAAATACCACAATAATTACGACACTTTGCTGTCGAACAAAACCATAATAACCCCCCTGAGAACGAAGCCAAACAAAATCATCCCTGACGCCACGATAAAAGGCGTGTAGGCGGGCGGCTCCAGAGCCAGACAGATTATAATAATTCCTCAAAATGCGAAAGGAATTCTTCCATCTTCGTCTATATCCATCCGATGAATTGGTAATTGCATTACGTACGACCAACGGTCGAGTATATTTATTTGAATGGCATGGCAAGACAGTAGCCGGCACGGCCGCCCTCTTGTTATCTCTGGCTTGCTGGTCAATTATTTTAAAACGTTTCCATCATCATCATTTCAACACCTTGTTTGTTCTTGCGAGGTTTTGTGCGTCCGTTTACCTTGAATAAGACCATTAATTGCATAAATGGAATTGGGAATGGTCTCGTTTCTGGAGCACCTGCATCGAGGTTCGAAAGTGCTTGAAAAAATGCGGAAAGAGTTCGGAAATGTATTTGTTTGTTTTGCGGCGCATTTAATTCAATAGAACATCGTTACGTTTATGAATTGAGTTTGATGCTTATCGATTGATTCGAGGGATACGCCCAGTTTTACTGTGTAATTTTCCAATTAAACGTGTTTAAGGAGAAAGGATTGTGCTGTGGCTAGGATGTGGGAAATAGAACAATTATTTTGTTTATTTTTTTTTTTTGTAAAGAAAAACGCAGTGTCATTCAACTGCAAGTATTGTGTCTGTTCTTTGGGAACATACATCCGTTTATAGAAAAATGTATCCCTGTTGAGGTATATTTTATAAATCACACAATGAGAGCGCAATTTATTGGTAAAAAAAAAACTTATACCTTAACCGACAGCCTTTTGTAAAAGCGATACAAGTTCATCGCCGTTAATTACAGACTTTGAAGACAAACTAAACCTGCGAACAGCATCCATCACCATCCATCTCCAACTCTGCATGCCACAGTCAAGAACGAATAATATATAAATAGGTGGACGTGTTGAAAGGTTTGATTCTCATTGAAATGCTATAATTAAGGGATGAATCTGCAACCTCAAGTGTTTAACTGGCACTTGCAAGAGTGAGGTGTTATTTGTGTTGCACCCACCATTATGCGGTTGCTGTTTGCTTTCTCTTCTTTTTCTTTTGTGTAATTTATGCTGAGAACTGTAATTAAATTCGATTGAAAGTGTAATTTAATTTGTATGATGTAAGTGGGACTTCACAGACGAAAAGGTGGGAGAAATTTGTCCTTATGTGCCAATGGAATGGCAATGGAATTTTAATTAATGTAGAAACTTTACAAGTTCCTCGTGCTCTATTGCAGACTTTTGTTGATTTTGATGAATTGGTTCAAACTTAACCTTGGGTTTTGTCGTACTAAGATATTATTTTATCACTAAAAATGTAGGTAGTTATGCTGTATAGATTCATACCGTAAAAAGTTAAAGGTTAGCTTAAAAAATAAAATATCAGGCGTAAAAGGACCATACAGAACCTATAGCCTATCTTCTCTAACCATTGTGCATGCAAGATATGTTTTATGAATGGAAGGGTTTATTTCCGATTCTAAACGAAAATATTTTTTGAGAAGACCCTCATGCCAGTTCTAACTCTTGCATGTTTGTCAGTCTATAGTAAAAGGTGGGACAGCGATTAAAAACGGGGTATGCAGCATATTTAAACCTGGGACAACAACAAACGTTAAGCCACTTCACCCACCTTAGATTCGTTTTATTCCTTGGAGTATAAGCCGGTGTTATGTGATTCCATCCTTTCGCTCGTAACTACTCAGTCCTTTTAAAGCCATCCCGATGCTTTCTTAAACCCGTAAACATTAGAGATTGTGAAATATGACAATGCAATAATGTCTTGGAAGAATAAGCTTTCAAGTATTCTGTTCCTTAAGAGGCACAGGCCCGGACAGTGACAGAGATTATGAGGTGTATGCTTTTATCCATCGCCGCAGCATCTACAAATGTCGTCGTCCTTGAGATTTCATTTGATTGTATGGTTTCTTTGAAAATTAAGCACCTACCAGACAACGATAATCCGTCGGGATCAGGGAGTCTGATGGAGCTTTCATGCCTCTGAGAATAGACCGGCACCTGTTCCACATTATATCGTCGATCCATCTGTGTATATGGATTTATTATGTAGAATTCATTTTCGTGTATTCATTCACACCATATTATTATCTCCTCGGGAAGGAGCAGGAGAAGGGTTCATGAAAATCATATGTAGTCGGACCTACATGCATTCTCAGAATGTCTGCGTGCCTTTTGGATATTTGTCCCGTTGAGGGAGAGAATAAGAACATCCCTGTCATATAATCCCCAAAAAGGCGACTAAACAGGAGAAGAAAATTTCAAGGAATCCATAGGTGAGCACAGCCTAACATTTAACGTTTTCAAACTTTCCTGCAAGTGAATGTAAATACAGTAGTTCACACGACTTGAGATTAACGTAAAACAAAATCGCATAAATTAAGCACTATACGCTCGAAGAAGAAGCACTACCTCGACAGGAAGGTACTACTAACCGAATCCTAGGACGAGCAAAAATGTTCGGGTCAGAGCTATTCGGTTTCGGGGGGATAGTGTTGATGGCTAGAAAGGGATTCTACATCATGCGTGTTCAAATAACTAAATGACGAAACAGGCAAATCGCTTTAATAATAAAGATCATAGAGCTCGCATTCAGTTGGATTTCATAAGTGTTCTAATAAAGATGTAATCATTTACAATGAAAACGAAGGGGAAATGCTCAGGAATGCCTTAAGGCCAATTAATGAAATAATTCTACACAGGTGGCGGCCGAAGGAATTTGTGAAGGAATTTTATACAAACAATTTCTCCGACTAAACTTTCCAGGAGCCCCTTCTAGTTGTGAAGAAGTAACCGACATTCCAGTCGAAGAAGTTAGAAAAGCTGTGAAAAAACGAAAAGCAATTCGTCCGGGCTTGACGAGATACCTTCTGAATTTTGGAAGAATATATGGAAGACATATCGGCTTAAGATGGCTCATGATTCTTATTTTCAAACTCTTGAGAGGAGATCCAATCCCTAATTATTGTTACTGCGAGTTACTGAAACCCACAGATGATCATGTACATGTGCGGGGGAGCAAAGTAGTCACATAGGGGTTCCCAATCAAAGTTGGCGTGTATCAAGGAAGCATCTTGTGTCCTATTGTATGCATTAAAATATTCTCGAGAAATAACCAAATTAGTAAAAGAAAAAAGAAAATAACACTTTCAAAAATGCAGAACTTTAAAAATCGCGAAGTTTCTTCATATCTTGAAAGTATCACTGCTGATAAGAGTTTGAACTACTCGCTCTACCAGAAAAGATAAAGGCGAATGGGCGAAAAGAGACAAAGAAAAAGCCGACATATTTGCCGAGCACTTTGAAGAAACGTTTAAGCCCTGTTCATTGAGGAATACATAGGCCGTAGCTGTAATGCCAGAAGATTTTAAAATAAAATCTGTATCGCTGGCTGAACTGCGTTATGAAATACAAAAATTACTAAAATTAAACAATAAATTCTTCATTACAATACCCTAAGCACGTTCCATGACAATGAAAGGTGACTGAAGTCATTATGGTTCCCAATCCCGGGAAGTCTCCATGACAAAAATCGTATACACCAATTTCGTTTTTACCAATACGAGATTGAACCATAAGCTTAATTTGGCCTTTCCAAAGTAAATGTATGAGATATTAAGTTCTTATTAGCGGACATACTTCAAAGAAATCGCGGAAGGTGTTCCACAAGGAAGCGTCCTGGGTCCGATTTTTTTTTTAATATATACTCGAGGTATTCCGCAAGAAGAAGGCACAGCGACTGAATCGGCAATGAAAAAGCTTCAACGGGCTATCAACAGAGTTTTTGAGTGGACAAACACTTGGCGTATTGTCCTTAATGAAACGAAATCTACGCACCTTAATTTTACTTATAGAAATGTAACTAGACTCGGTACAAATTCCGTGCGCAAGGGTATGGCAACCATGGAGACGATGCTATGCTAGAAATTCTAAATGAAACGAAACTAGTGCGCCGTCTACAATGGATAAAACCATTTGAAGTAGCGCAATAAGATGTAACCGCGACCAATTGGCGGTATTAGACGGTGCTTCCGCTGGGAGATTAAATTGCTAGATGGGATATAACCTAGTTGTACTATAAAGTATCTTGAAGGGACGTGTTTTTAGTGAGTAAGAATCTCACATGGACCCATGAAAGATTTTTAAACCAAAAAAAAAGGTCCTTTGCTTTTTATTTGTGTCCTCGAAAGGAGCACTTGATGTTTGGGTGGATGTCTTGCAGGGAATTAAGTATTGTTTAAGAAAACACAACATATTCTTTGACCCACTCCAACCTATTCCACACATTTCTTTCAATGGAAAAGCCATGGATCTCAAAAAACCTGGAGCACGACCGGAACTGTAAGCCTTAAAGACCCTGAATCAATAACACTGAACTAACATGTTTTTCTCTGAGACATATGCCACTTCACATCTCATTCCTTCAAAACAATGATTTGGTCATAGTAATATGTAGTTCCACTGTCAAACTGGGCATTCTATTGTCACCACCAAAAATTCTACTTGCCATGTCAATAATGTGTCACGTCATCCACAATTATCCCGAATTCAGTATTTCCCTAGCTATTTTACCGCTTCATCATTACGATTAAATTACAAACCGCTAAGGACAATGATTTGGAGTTTATGTTACGCCTGTTACGTTGTTTATGTTGACACACTCAACCAGGGTAGATTTGAGTGCGATAATGTGACAGGGGGTGGATGTGCACACCATAATCAATTATCCAATTTACTCTATACAAAATATTCATTTACCTTTAAAAATGTTTTTATTTCTGTTTTTCTTGCAGTCATCGATAGGCAGCCAAATGGATGTCCCCAAATTCGCCTTGGATCGCAGCTCGTACCTAAGCTCAGCGGCAGCGGCCGGCAGCTTGTATGATTCATCAAAAGCCGCACAAGCCAGCGCCGCCTACAGTGCGTACTTAGATCCAACCGTCCTCACAAAGGCATACTTCGACTCGAAGATGTATCAGGATCGTGCAGCGAATTATGCCTTTGACATTTCTAAAATCTACGGTGCCCAACAGCAACAGCATGCTGCCGTCGCCCATCAACAACAGCAACAACATCAGCATTTATTAAACGGTCTAAGCATTGGCGGTGGCAGCAACAACAACAATAACAATCCCAATAATAGCAATTTAGACGAAAGAGAGACAACCCCTCATCTGGACAGTACTGGTGACAAGTCACAACTCAATTCGCCCAATGACAGTCAGATTGACTATTCGGGATATTCACAGTATGCCCAGGCAGCAGCCGGTGTTGTAGGTTCAGCCGGTGCTGGCGGTGGCGGTGGAGGGGGTGATTTTCGAAGACCACTAACTGTTATCTTTTGACCAGAAAAATTTCACAATTAATATATAAAAAATAAAACGATATTGATGCGGCGCCGCATAGTGAATATAATTGTAGTATTAAATGCAGATAAGTATTAAAAAAAAAAACAATTAAAAAATTATTGTAAAATGTTGATTTTTCAGTTACTGTACCTACACGTCAAGGAAATTGTCGTTCAGTTGATTAAAGTAGCATAAAAGAGAGTTTATTTAACGAGAGAAACAAAAAAAATTGTTAATTAAAAAATTAGTTCTTTTTTCTCAACAAAAAATCTTTTAATGTAAATTTAAAAACAAATTATTATGGTATATCTTTTTTGTTAAAAATGTAAATTTTTTATTTTCTTTAAAATTTCCGATAAATCCTTTTTCCCATCTTAAATGTGCAATTTAAAATAAAACTAAATTATTTTTTTATATTTCAAACATTACCCTTATACCTATTCAGCTTGTAAAGATTTTGGGAGATTTTCCTTCCGTAAGGCGGGTTAGAAAGTGAGAATGTCCATAGCAAAGAATGTCCATTAATTCTGGTGACGAACCGAAAATTCATTGGAAGATTCAATCTCTTTTAAGACAAATTTAGTCTACATATTCCCCCCTATCTTGGTATCCGTTCCGAAAGGAAAACTCTCTGATTTTAACATTTCTCCGACAAAACGTAACGCATACCGGCAGTATACATTTCAACGCGATGAGCTGCGTTTTTTACATCAGTTTTTGACAGCCACCTGTCAATTTCTCTCCGATTGTCTCCGACATATATTCATCGCGGAAATAATAATTTATAAAAAAAATGTAAATGTGCGTTCGGAAAACGGATACGGTGAATGTAAATGAAGTCTCCAATTATATTTGCGTTGCGGAGAAAATTCCTCTCCGAACGGATAGCATGATAGGGGGGATTATTATGGAAGCACTACGAGCTTCATGTCGATTCTGACGTCTACTTATAGTTTTGACAGATTTGCTCCCACTGCCAGAGGCCAGAATTCGAGTTGTTATTATAATTGAGCTGTGCTCCGACTTAACCTTAACAAGGCGTACACCTTCCTACAGCTCCCATTTCTTCAGTTTCTGTTATGAATCTGAGAATTAGTTGTGCGGGTTCAAGCCTCCAGAATGTGAATTGGAATTTTTATGGTCTCGTCAGAAAGTCAGCAGAGACCTTTTTTTCTGACGAATTTAATTTCCTCAAGCGTTCCTAGAGTCTGCAATGTTCCCATAGGTTAACCACTAGAATTCGAATCCTAGGTAGACATATACAAACTTGGCATCTTTTAAGGTTATAGTTTCCTAAGAATTACTTCTCCCGTCTCAGAATTTGGTGGTCTAAAAAGGTTAAAAACATTTTTGCTCTTTTCTGTTATATGAATTTTTTGGGCAGCACCCCATTCCTGTTTCCACTTTCTTTTGTGGCCAGATATCCAGCATACGGCTGCTCTGTTTATCGATCTTGAATCATTTAGTCTTATTTTACTTAGTGATATAGGTTTTTAGAGGCAACTAAGGCTGCTATAAGGAATGACACTTATTTCATGGACTCGTAGTTTTTAGTATTTTACGCCGACGGAAAACTGCGTAACACTTATCCGTAGCATGGAGTCCTCGTTAAAATATAACCGAGATAAACTTTTAAAATTATATCTGAGCCGTAAGGCTCTCAGATTCCTTCAGCCAGGATTCCCTTGATTAGACTTTTTAAAAATTATAAAGACACCCAAATATGTTTTCACTTCGAAAGCATTTTCATTGTTTAGCAATCCTAAGACCATCAGTCCAGTTGATTCAGAAATAAGCATCGATCCTAAGAACGCGGTTTCTATTTTAGACTTGAACTATTTGCCCAATAAGTGACACCGTTTTGAAAACCAACTTTTAATAACTAAATTGACTGCTGATTTAGGGTTCAAGTCAATAAAATGCAGTTTCAGAGCTCTCATTGGTCCACAAACCCACCAGTCGTATGTAGTCTTGATCGTAGACCTAAGTTTTGGAATATTTTTGAAGCAGTGCATGCCTGATTTGAAAAAATAGCTGCTCGACTTTTTTGAAGTTTGTACCGCTGATATCAGAGCTGTGGATATGGCAGATGATCTCTGTCTGAAATGGTTGTTTATGTTTGGTCCGCATATACCGGCTCCAATTTTTGATTCCATTTTAAAATTATCGGTAAAACATTTTATGTCTTTGTGGCTGTTAGGTACCCATGCTGCTCTATTGTAGACACCTTTGATGCACGAAGTTTTTTGGCGGCGTTTCGTTATATGTTCCCGAATTTCAGAGAGTATTGTTCTATGCCCGGTTGAAGACATAAAGGGTGATTTTTTAGCTGGTTTGGTTTTGGCAACACTGGTTTTGACAGCTGACGTGTGTTTAGTACCTTGTGTCACTGTCAAACAGCTTCAGTTTGGTTTGCAATTTAACCATGGATCGTCTTACAAATGAACAACGCTTGCAAATTATTGAATTTTACTATCAAAATTCGTGCTCGGTTCGAAATGTTCATCGCGCGCTGCTTCCATTTTATGATCGGCATTCTCGACCTTCTGAGCAGTCTATTCGGAAGATTGTGACCAAATTTCGCACCAAATTTACTTTGTTGGACATTAAACCACCAACACGTTTACGTACTGTGCGTATTGAAGAAAATATTGCGGCCGTATCAGCTAGTGTAACAGAAGACCGCGAAATGTCGATTCGGCGCCGTTCCCAGCAGTTAGGCCTTTGTTACAGCACTACGTGGAAAATTTTACGGAAGGATTTGGGCGTAAAGCCTTTTAGGATACAGCTGGTGCAAGAACTAAAGCCAGCCGACCTACCACAACGCCGAATTTTTGGTGAATGGGCTCTTGGAAAGCTGGCCGAGGATCCGCTTTTTTATCGAAAAATTGTGTTCAGCGATGAGGCTCATTTTTGGTTGAATGGGTACGTAAATAAGCAAAATTGCCGCATTTGGAGTGAAGATCAGCCAGAAGCATTGCAACAGCTACCAATGCATCCCGAAAAAGCCACTGTTTGGTGCGGTTTATCGGCCGGCGGCATTATTGGGCCATATTTCTTCAAAGATGATGCGAATCGCAGCGTTACTGTCAATGGTGAACGCTACCGAGCGATGATAACAAACTTTTTTTTGCCCGAAATGGAAGTTCTTGACTTGCATGATATGTGGTTTCAACAAGACGGTGCCACATGCCACACAGCACGCGAAACAATGGCGCAATTGCAAGGCGAGTTTGGTGAACAGTTAATTTCACGTTTCGGGCCGGTCAATTGGCCGCCTAGATCGTGCGATTTGACACCATTAGATTATTTTTTGTGGGGGTATGCCAAGGCTAATGTGTATAGGGACAAGCCCGCTTCGATTGACGCACTGGAAGCCAACATCCATGCATTCATTCGTGAGATACCGGCCGATATGTGTGAAAGAGTATGCCAGAATTGGACTCAGCGGATGGGCTACCTGAGACGCAGCCGCGGTCAACATTTGCATGAAATTATCTTTAAACATTAAATTGCAAGGTTCAAACTATCGATTCAAATAAATATTTCATTCATTTTTTTGAATTTTTTGTGTTTTTTTTTAAAAAAAAGTTCTAAACCTCTTAAAAAATCACCCTTTATCTCTTCAATTTGAACCAGACTGCTTGTCTATTGTCGGAGTTTACTACTATCCGAGCTTCGGGACTCACAACGTTAGCCCCGAAAATCCGCCACCTGATGCAGTGGCAGATGAAATGTTTTATTTTGTCATTCTCCTCACCGCAAACAGGGAAGGTGGTGGTGTCGCTCAAGCCTAACACATTTCAGTGTTTAGAGAAAGCTTGATGGTCCGAAAGGACGCCTACAAGCAGTCTGCAGTTGATTCGCCTAAGAGATAGAACGAAAAACGCAGACATTTTGCAAATGTCCGGTCTGTCTGCATCCATCGCAGTCGCGCAACCGAATCTTGTGTTTACGAGAAATCCAAGTATCCATGGAAAACATGACCACAGATGCAGGCGGACCCAACGCAGGTTCGGCTCCTGAGAATACATGTTCTGATGCCAGTGTGGCCTAGGACCCAGCACCTTATGACATATACGGATACTGAAGCCAGTCCTTATAAAGTTTTAATCAGCCGACTTTCAAGCATTCCTTTGACCCATTTGATAGGAGGTTGATCTATTTATGGAGGGAGAAAAGTATTTGATATTAAGCCATATCGAGTACAGTCGAAAGCATCTCTATGTAAAGAAAAAGATCAAAGTGTAACCCCCTTGCAGCAGTCCACGCAGAGCACATTCTGTTAATGTAGGTTTCTGGTACGCATATTGACATGGGTAGAGAGGTCAGCTATAGGTTAGTCAAGATGTCTCGGAATGGCATCATTCAGGTAGTTCACTTGGCTGGTAGCCCGGTTCAATGATAAAGTTGATCTTCTTAAAAGTGCGTCGTATGTATCCCCCGCTGAAACTGATCCCAAATATGCCTATTGAGATGAGTCCAAAGAAATACAAACCGTATTGAAAATATTGCTGGAAATGGTGTGTGTAACTTAAGATTAAATGACTTGATGGACCAATTAACCATATCTTGACTGAAAAGTTTTATGGATACAAATTTTGCGCTTCTGCACTGCAGTTAAATGGACTGTCGTCAGAAAATCTGCTTTGACGGCCTAATTTTCGCGATGTTTTCCCGTTTGGTATCATTTCACTTCTAATGTCACTTCTAATCCAATCCATTCCTTTGCTGATGACAGTACCCTCAGCTTTACATATTCGTTTCCTGGGCAACGCCCCTCATCTTCGGGCGTTGAACTGGAACGGCAGCGTATGTTAACCTCATTGAATTCCGATCTTGACAGCATTCTTAAATGGGGTAAAACCAACAGAGTGGAATTTAATGCTTCCAAAACGCAATGCTGTCTGCCGTCATTAAAGCGAACCCCTAATTCTCTGCCATTATCCATGAATGGCACTTGCATCGCTGAAACCGAAAGACTTTCCATTCTCGGTATGTGTGTTAATGACAACCTTCGTTGGAAGGACCACATATTTGATGTCGCCAAGAACGCTGCGAAATGTCTAGGCTTCCTAAAGCGATGCAAGAAATATTTCACCCCTTCTGTTCTGGCTAGAATCTACAAGGCGTTTATTCGCCCAAAACTTGAGTACAACGCTCATATCTGGTCTGGTGCACCAATAACATATTTGGAGCTACTTGACAGGATCCAAAAACGTGCGGTAAAACTTATTGGCGATCGAGACATCGCGAAATCACTTGACTCTCTTAGTCATCGTCGTAATGTCTCCTGCCTGTCATTGTTTTATCGGTATTTCCATCACAAGTGCTCAAATGAAATAGCCAGTTGCATTCCACCCCTACAGCAATTCAACCGCAATACTCGCCATGCTAGGAATGCACATCAGTTTACCCTTAAGCCTGTTTTCGGACGTACTGTGAAATATAAAGATTCCTTTCTCAACCGTACAATACGAATGTGGAATGCTCTACCACGCTCTGTTTTTCCTTTGCATTATAATTTACAAACATTTAAAACCAACGTGCATCGGTTCCTCCCTTTCTCTAATCCTTCATTTCCCTAATGCCCGCACTGTGTCACTTCATTATAAGGGTGCGCGTACATTATAAAAAAAAAAAAAATTTCGGAACGGCGGGTCTTCGGTGTGGCATTCTAATTTGAAATGGCCTCCTACACGAAGCTATCGTTTGTAGCTCATTTCTTGGCATACTTGACATGTAAGCTTCCATTGAGTCTTTTATCAAGGACGTGCCGAAATATTTTATTTTGCTGAAGTACTACACCAGTTCCGTTCCGTTACGATTGTGATACTTTCAAAATTTTACCAGTTTTCTTCTTTTGCAAGGCTCACCATTCTAAGACGTTGGGGAAAGCTCCCTTCACTACACTTTTAGTAGTTGTACTGTGTTAGCCACTAAAGACAATCGGAAGGTCATCAGCATAACCAGGAGGCTTCCTTAAAATTAAAATTGTAAATTGTCTACTAGGGTCTCAAAGAGAGGAGCTTGTGACAGACACTCATCCTGTGCTTGGATCCAATAGCTGATGGAATATTTAATGTATTTACTACTGATTGATCCTGGTATTGATTCTTTATTAACGAATACTTCAGGGCACTTAGGGCGCTTTTATTATATAAAAAAATTCCAAGATATCCTTAAATTTTAAACCAATAAAAAAAAACTTGTTCCAAACTCATCAATTTACAAATTTTTATTTTCACTTTTCCTTATATATTTTAGATAAATTAAGAAAACAAATTCAGTATTAAATAAATAAATCATTCAACAATACTCATTTAAATTTTACAATAATTAAAATTTTATTTTAAAATTTCAATAAAGAAAAGTATTATAATAGCAAATAAAATACACAACAATAGAACTAAATAAAAAAAATTTAAATATTATTTCGAATAATTTAAAACAAAAAACTATTATTGGCTTACTTCGTGTACACAAAATTTAGGTAAGAAAATTGTAAAAAAAAAAAATTAATAAATATTAAAAAAACAAAACACACTCACACACACAAAACAGAAAAAAAAAATATTAATAAAAGTAAGTAGTACTTTAATGAGAAAGCATGTTTTTTTTTTTTTAATTTTTGGAATTTACACCTCAGCGCCCTTTTCTGTCGTCGAGGACGAATGCTTGCTTATCACACCACAACAGGATGCGCAAATAAGTGGCGGCAATGTAATTGATATCCGCGCCAAGTGTACCAATGTGACGACGCGACGGTGCGATGATGGTAAGGAGGTGTGGCCTTCCGGTGGTTAGGTTACTGGTTAATGCAACATCATCCCGTCATCAAAATGAATCATTAAATTAATCTGCCCCAGAGGATATGATTCCCGATGAAAACGGCAATTTGTGAAATTAATTAGTGGGCAACATTTTCGTCGAAGTAGGTACCTAACGAGCGAATTGCAAATCTCTGGAGGTGAAACCTGAACACCACTTCACACAGTGTTGTCAAGTGCCACGCCGCCGCTGGCCTAGGGTTGGTTGGCGGTGGCATTATAGTCGTCTGCAAATAAGATCTCTAGCGGTGCAATTAGAATGTTTAATTAATCGAAATGCAGCAATGATTGCGCTTACCTGAAAGGTACTCGTGGAAACTTGCTGACTCTTATAAACGCTGGATCTTTGTAACCTTCATGCGGCGCAGAGGGTGCAAATTTCACGGTAATGATGGTGGTTTCTTATTTATTTTGTAATTAGTTGGAAAGAAAACTCTCCTGGGGGTGGTTTTTTTTTTTTTTAATTTTTTTAAGGGACTTAATTAGTGGTCACAGCAAAGGTTTGAAGCTGTGATCATTGGCTGTGTGAATGTTTGAAGCGGTAGAAAAGGTGTTCAAATATGTTCCAACTCCCAAGTATGTATCCATAACAGTCATTTCAGGTATTTAAGGAACATTTTTAGGGAATCAATGGTTAATATATGTTTGGAAAGCGCTCAACGCATAACGTCAACTTACTAAAGGCGACAACGAAGTGTCATAACCAACATAGTTTAGCACTGTCTCTCGGTCTACCTTTACAGACCAAATAATACATTTTTTATCACATCGAACATTGCGTTATACAGAGTTGCACTCTCGATAAAACCTAACGAAACTGTGTCAGTCATATCCGAACGAAAAGTGCTGTCAATTGCTTATTTTACCCGAAATGCACGGAAGCTTCTATTGTTGTTGAGCTGTTAGAATCTTACCATGAATACAACACAAGAAAACAGACTTTTCGAATCAAAACACTAATTTCTGGAAAGACTAACTCTCTGGGATGTAGACAAAGGTTAAGGAGAACTCGACGAAATGAAGCAGTATTAGTCATCTTATACAAATTGTGTTCGCAAAGTTGCATACGTGTTGCAACTTAAGGATCGTCAACAATAAGATAAAAAAAAAACGGACATCTCTACGTCCAGTGTATTCAAGGCAGAAGTCCTGGCAATTAGAGAGGAATGGAAATCACTATTAAATTAAAAGAAATAAATAGTTATCTTTGTCGATAGTCAGCCCGCTGTTAAAGCCCATGATTCAAACTTAAGCTTGTCAAAGTCCGCAAAGAGATACTGGCTCGGGCTTGTCGTCATTTCAAAATCATTCTTCTCTGCATTCCCTGTTCTATGAACATTAATGGGAAATGGACGAAGACTACTCTTTCTTAGGTTTCATAAAGCTAGGGATCTGTTTGCTCTTTAACTCAATGGCTAGGTCTAGGTGGAAAAATTTAAAAAACAGTGTCATTTCTAGAAAGATTTGACCCGAATTCCATAGAGCATGAACACATTACCTCATTTATTGAATGCGAGCAGACGGAAAACGGTAGAGTTTCGCCGCTTAGCTTGGAATACCCAATAACACTCATTGCTAACGGTGGGGTTCTCCATTAACATTTTCTACCCGGCCTTAGCCAAAATCAGGAAACAATCTGCAATCTGGTGTATCTTCGGAAGAGTTTAAAAAAAAGAGTCATACGTCATCATATTACGATCTCTTTCTCGAGCCTGACAGGCTGCTATGTATACCATTAGCCCAGAAAACCTGTGGCTACTTGGCTACTCGTCACCGTATAACGAGCTATAACAAAATTGATTAGTTCATACAAGAAAACTAGTAAATTTCTGTACATTCATAACAGATATCCTTATTCTATTTATTTATTTTTTAATTTCCTCTCCGCATACTAATGATTTATTGGTCTTTCGTGGCTCGGTTCTCGTCGTTGATATATCGTATTAGACCATTTGTTTTGTAAAGCATTGACATATACATGGCGCCATCTAGTAAGCACTTGCTTGTAACTCAATGTTTCGTTGATTTTTAATGCGCCCTTTAATGGTGCGTGTATTAGCTAGAGCAGCGTATATACGATATTTTCTTACTCGATATAAGAACTTCAAATTGCTGCGGTAGAGGGAGCGATGAATTTAAATTCCCTTTCACTGTCACTAGTCACTAACATTCCGACTGACACAACTTCCGCTCACAGGAAAAGCGAATTCTTTAACATTGACGACAAGAAAAAAAGCCAAGAGTTGCGGCCAGGCTATCCGCCGAACTATTTATGGCAGCATGAGATGACTTGGTATAGAGCACGCACCAACTCATTTTGAAGATTTGCTCGGCAGAAAATATGCTTGAAGATTGAAAACTCAGCTCCGGTGGCCTGGTTCACAAGGAAGCACCCCAATTACCATTTCAGTGCTCATCAAGGATGCATAACGAAGGCTACATACAATATAGGTATAAGACTATGGAACTGAGGCATGGACTCCTTCAAAAGCAGATGAAGATATTCTTGGACGTTTCGACAGAAACCTTCTTCGTAGGAATCACATTGCATTCACGGGTTCTGGAGAAGACGATTGAACGCCGAAATTTACGAGCTGAACAGCGACATCGACCTGGTAAAAAGACTCTCCTATGGGCATTTGAGATGGTTGGGACAGGCGAACGAATAAACACCGCAGCAGCAACCCGTAGAATCTTCCCTCTCCTATCAGCAGGGACAACGCATTAGAGGCAAGCCTTGCCTTAGGTTAGCCAAAGACCACGCTCTTCGGTTTAGGCCAGGTTCACTCCCGACTGTTGAGCCGTCTAAGCAAGACTTCAAGCTGCAATTAATTTCGAAAATAAACTTCATTCCTTTCTTACTATTTACATGATTTTCAATCAAACTTCTTCCGCTCCATGACCATTTAAAGCAGAGAATTCGTCACAAAAAAAATTGTTCATTTATTGAATGCTAGGTACATACACTAAATAGTTCGCACACTTTACTTTTTGCTTTATTCTAATTTTTCGTTGCAGGAAGGTTCTCCTTTTCAACAATGCATCGAGCCACATTCAAATCGTTCATTGTGTCAATTTCCAAAGCATCCTTAGACGACACAACCACATTGCTGCATCTAAATTCAAAACACAGAGAAATCCTTAACACTTAAGAAATATCCAATGGAATTGACTTACCTGTTGCTTTGAAAAACATTCTGTTCAATTAACTCCCTTGTGGCGAAGTAAAACATTCCAGTTTCCACCAATTCTCCCGACCAGTCTTGACGCCGTGGGCGATTCTTTGGATCGAAATTCAATGGAACAAGACTCCCGTCAGCGTTCAAAGACCATCGCAGCTTGAAGGTTCTTCATATAAATCGCAATATATGTTATATCTTCTAAAATCGCATATAAATCTTTACCTTGTAGTTGCAAACACACATTCCGATGTTTTGAAAAGTTCAAACGCTTTTATGACATAGTCCAACTTGAGGAATACCGATGTGCACTGGAACAGAGCCAACTTCTTGATTGGTTTGTGTTTGTCTATGAATTCCCGAACCGATGCAATTGATGTGGTACTGTCTTTGGCAGCATTTTCTGGGCGGATGTGGACCAGAGCTCCATCTAAGGGAAATGTAAGGAATTTACTTATCAGTTTCTTGAATAGATTTATATTGGCACAGAACGAAAGCTACGAAATAGACAGAAAAAAGTGTCAGTTGCCTTCTGACCAGAGTTAATTTGATCGCTGACACCCGTATCTAGGAATCTTAAAGTAAGTAAAAGTGAAACCACGTCTTAAACAATCACAATCACTTTATTGTTAGCCACATAAACTAATAGCAATTAAAACTAATTAACAACTCCGCCCAGGTCCGCCTGCGCTTCCATCTTTAACGTCTTATCATAATCAAAGTCGGGAAATATAATGGAAATCTCCCGAGAAGCCGATTCTAAACTATCCGAACCGTGACAGGCATTTCTGGTGTCAGACAATCCATATAAAGATCGTATTGAGTCGGGACTAGAGTAAATTGCTTGATACACTTTGGTCGGACCCAACATTGTTCTCCACTTAGCTATGCTACCTTTTGATGATAAAATGAACGCTACGGATGGGCCACTGAAATTTGAAATGTGTCTCTAAGACTGGCTACATTAAATGATTGTCTGCTTTACCTGCTCATGAAGGTGACTAGACGATTGTAGAAGAACCTTTCCTGATGTTCCTCATAGAATCGGCTGGCCAAGTGTTTCGTAATTGTAACTTCTTTGGTCTGGAGCACATTGAAATTTTTACTTATGATGTCAGTAATGTGTTGCAATGCGATAACGTTTTTCACCACGTGTGGCTTTATTAGGGCGAACGTAATTTCCATTTTATTGTATCAATTTTAATTCATAACTTTAACTTTTTAAATTAGATACAAAATTGGTTTTTGCAAACGGTTTTTGAAGTTTCTCTGTTTTAGGTGTCAGTTGAACTGTCAAACTAAAACACTGCCATTTTGCAAATTTTCGATCTGTTTGTTTCAAAAATATAAAACAACTTAATTGTAGGAACCTTAAAAAAGTAAGAGGCTACCTAATTAAAACATTTAATAATTTTTCAGAGTGTTTTGGTTAATTTGGTTCAATGGCTGAATGAACATTATGTTTCGGGTTATAAATATCATATACTATATTTATATTTATATGTTTTAACTTTCTCGTATGAACCTACAAAAACCTGCCATACAATTTTTTGTGAAAATAACTTATCACTATTTTTCTCGAAAGTGGTTCAAAGGATTTCGGTCTTTTTTTTTACTAAGGATGTTTTGGATGGGCCAAAAATTCTGCATTGGAAAAAAATCGATTAACTGTAATTTATAAAACTGGCAATATCTCGAAAACTAATAAAGTAAATTTAAAAAAAAATTTTACTATAAAGATGAACAAATTTGCATTATTCGATTTTTGAAATAATTTTTTTTAAGTTTTTTTTCATATAACGATTTTCTTAAATTTAAATGAAATTCGTTTTCTCAAAAACGACTCTAGCGATTAAAATAATTTTTGTATTTCGAACAATTATATTAAAAGTGTCCAATGTGCGAAATTGCATCAAAATCGTACGTGCGGTTTTTAAGAAAATCTAATTTTCCAAAACCTAAAAAGTGATTTATATACATTTTCGATTGATTTTGCGGTTCAAAAACGCATTTCATGCATCGGGAAGTTTTGTATGACGCAGTCGTGCACTTTATTTTAAATGTGAGACATTCAGGTCAGGCATTGCTTCTGCTACTAAATAAATCCTCTGAATTTTTAAAATTTTGGTAAGGGAAATGATAAAGTTACCTTCATATATACCAGATCCAGAGGACGGAATTCGGAATGAATTGGTTTACTCCCAAGGGACCGTGTATTTCCGCTGAACTATTAATTAAAGCGACTTCTATAGAGAAATAAGTCTTTTTAAACCGTAACACATCCGGATGAGCGTGTTCACTGAAACCTTGTCAATTGAATACTGAACACTGAAACCTTGTCAATTGAATATTTCTCGAAAATACATCACTGAAAAACTATTCGAAAATGCTGAAAAGTTCACAAACATATACGTACTTGCCAAAAAGGGGTACTGACGAGCTAAACACTAATCCAACCGAACTAAAAATATTTTACGTAGCTCACGTACATTATGGGTTTCCAACTGTCTTTTAACTGTAAGTGAAGTTATGCTACTTTTCTATAAATTTTAAAAGACTTTGTTTTTAATACGACGAGAATTTAAAGCAACACTACACTGGATCAGAAATTCTTCACTACCATGCTCAGCCACCCCACCCAACCCGGAAACTTTTATTACCGCAAAATATTAATACGTAAAGCAAAAATAGTATGATTTCTTTTTCCTTGTTTTAATTAGTCTGGGATTTTTGTTTTCCTTTGAAAGCCCTGTGTTGTCTATTTTTCGTTTATTTGGTCTTCGTATGGCCATATTAACGTTTCACGTACACAATCAAAATGCGAATAGAGTCGGATTTCGACCTTAGTTTGTATACCCTATCCTAAGGGTATATTAATTTTGACACATAGTTTGTAACACCCCTTAATATTCGTCGTAGACCCATAAAAGTATATATATTTATAATCAAGACCAAATCCTAAGACTATTTATCAATGTCCGTCCATCCGTACGCAATTTTTAGGCCTTTAAAATTAAGCTAGGAAGCTGAAATTTGGACCACATACTTCCTAGGGCTCCTAAATGGTTAAGTGTAAACATTTTTTTAATACGCCCACTGCAAAGTAAGAGATATAGAGTGTTACAACCTTCAGAAAATATTTAGGCACTGCCGTCCTTTTTAAGTTTTTTGCCATGCCTACATTTTGTGAGCGTTTTTCACTAAAATGCTGTTTACTTCGAAAATTTTCATAGATTTTTTTCCAATATATCGCCCATACATAGTTTCTGGCCACGCCCACTTTTTGGGGGCGTTATTAAATTTTTTTTTTAAATAAAGTAAAATGCTATCAATCATCTTCTTACTGCTTTTTTCTTTGGGACATATAGGGACATGGACAGGGTATCGTACTGTTCGCCCGAAGCGGACTGTAGCCTTTCCTTATGTTTAATAATATATTTACTTGGCGTAAAGTGGCATAAAATATTTAATAGTTTGTCGTGGCGGACCTTTTGCTAGTGACGACACTCACCCAACTAAATTTGTGATTATCTGTACGTTTGTTACCGCAAACATTTAGAAACTACTCCTTCCTATGAACTCAAACTTTCAAAACGTATTCGTTGATCTTAACACACAGTTTTGTCAATATGCAGCTCTCAAATGTGAAACGCGCACTATGCTTCAGCTGAGTAGATAATATTGAATTGAAAATAGATTCTTACTCACATTTTATGGCCTCCTCTTTTATCCTTTCATCATCTGTTGACACCCAAATCTCAGGAAAAAGTCTTGACGCATTCAATGTCTCGATCGTGCGTCCGAGCAGAGACACACCATTCACTGACATTAGATTCTTCTTATGTATTCCCTTAGAACCACCTCTAGCCAAAATCAATGCAACTACACTTGTTGAATCAATGCAATCCGAACTAAAACAAGAGAAAATATAATTTTCGCTAATTACCGAACAGTCTATTTGTAATATGTAAAATCCAAAAAAGATTAAACACTTAAAAGGTATTTAAATACCATGAGTTTGACTGTTTTGTATTAACAACCGATATGGTGACAATCAATGTCAGCACAATGACAGCCAAATGCTTTACAACAGACATTTTTCTCAAGCGAACTAATATCCACGACGGATGATACAAGATTGGAAGCATAATCCTAAAGCCTAAGTCAACTAACATTAAGTGAATCTATTCTTTAGAAATTGTGTTCTCAATTGATCGTCTTTTTGTCCGATTATTACAATTGAGATATCGTGTGTATATTTTATTTGAAAAATAAATAATACGACGTTAATACGCAATGTCCAGCGCTCAAGTACGTGCATAATAAACTAATTGATGTGTACTCGAAGTGACGTATGAAAATGAAAATGAAGGTAGATTATGTAGGTACCCAGCCTTTTTAATGGGTAAATAATCTTTGATTAAAACTTAGTTGGAAAGTTCGACAAGAGCTGTCTCTCTATTTTAGTTAAATTACTAGTTTCTGTTCTCTGTTGACCTGAATCTTAGCTGATAAAGCCTCTTCAGCTAGCCCGAACTTTGTTTTTCGCTTCTAGTTATTCCCTCTGCAAGTAAGTGAAAGTCCACTTCCACGTTAGCTTGTCAGGTAACTAAGGTTGAAAACATATTCGAGCTGTGATAAAAGTCTAAAAGATCGAAAAAAAAACACATGATTCGTTATCATTGAATTGCGAGCTAATGTATAGATGTTTTTGTGTTTTTGACTACATCAGCATCTAGGTACAGGTCATAGACTTCGGTTCTGTATCTAGTTCTCCTTTTGCCTTTCTCGCTTTTAAGATCATTTCTTCATTTTTGCACATTCATATTTGTGGCATCAGGGGGACGATTAATTCTGCGAAGAATTTTTCTCTCAAAAAAACTCAATGTCGGCACTCGGAAGTTTAATAATCATTTCCTTTGCAAAACCTTTTTTGAATTTCCACTAAGGTTTCGCATCGTTTGCGGAATTAATGTTAACCCCGAGTTAGTGAAATTTTGTCCTAGGCGGGGATAGGTTGATAGCATATATTTAGTCTTGTCCTTTACCTTTATCTCAAGACCAACTAACTTCCCCTGTTCCTGTCTGTATCAGCGGCCTGTATCACGGCGCATTGATGTCAGTTTCGTCCGCATATCCTAGTGGTTGAAGATTGTGCCTTCCGCGTTGACACCCGGTACTGCGCGTTCTTCGTCCTCATGTGACACTTCTGCTTTAATTTTGCCGTGTTTCAGAATTCAACCATCGCCAGATAGGACTCCTTAAGATGAATGCAATCATAATGAAGCTCTGAAGAATAAAAATATGGAGTGTCTCAACTGGAAATTCGTTGATCTTTTACAGGATTTGCCTTAGTATGAAGATTTGGACCATTTAGTGTGGATATCCCTTGACACTGTAAGAAATCGTTTTTTATACCCATACTTGGTCAATGATTTGGGTACATGCGGCCTTCCCAAACATCACCACAGCATTTTAAGAGCTCTACTCATAGGCCATCAGAGCCGGTGAAGCTGTTGCATTTCAAAGCTTCTTTTATACTGGGAGGTGAACTTGTTCTTGATTGACTGAACGTGGCAGACGTGGGTGTCTTTCTTGCTGTAATTGCTCCTTAATAAATTGACTATTCGTTGCGTTTCGGCGGTTTAATTTGCTTTTTCGTAAATCCTGTATTCTGGTCTTAAAACCAGTTAGCTTTCTTATAAAACGTCTGAATGTTGCTGCTATTGCGACATTCTTCGATCTTCTTGATAAAAGACTTTTTAGTCACGATCTTCTTCAATTCGCTTCTCCTGACTAAATGTTTTCCATTGTACCCTTGCTTTTCTTTTTAGCATTTTCACATGTTGTACATCTTCTGTCATCAATACATCATCATACCACGGTATTTTTCTCTGGGTAACCAATAGTTGTTCCTGATACATCTGTTATCGGCTTAAGATTTTGGGCCTTTTAGGGGCATCATGGTGACTCACTAATACAACAAACAGATCTTAAATATCTCTATTTTGGCACACTTCAGACACCTCTTTTCGTTTTTTTCATTTACAACCTCCGTCTTAAATAGTTAACTAAGGCTGATCCAGTAACCTTTTTGGACTGAAGCAAAGATGCTACTGTCGTCTCTTGATTTTGTTTAATTGTGGACCATAATATTCTTTTTCATTATCATATAAGTTTTGTGGTCGATTGAGGATCAGAACATAAGTTGTAACATTTTTAGATGGCTTCTTAGTCTTACTATGCCTCTGTTTTTGAAACTTAATACTGTCAGGAGTGCATTAATCCTTTGTGAGAATGACCACATATTTAATATCGCCAAGATCGCTGTGAAATATCAAGACCATTAAGGCCTTAAGCCTTGCTATAATATTTCACTCCTGCTCTTGCATATCGTTTTGTCAAACGAGATAAGAAATTTCAACCAAGAGTAACAATCGCGAGGCATTCACTCATGTGTGGAAAGTTTGAAAATTCTTAAATGAATCTGCCGTTTGCGATATATGTACTAAAAGGTTTAAAGTCAGTTATATGTGTCGTCAGATCAGCGAAGGTAGGTTTTATATAGAACAATTTATATACTAAAACATATTTAGTTAATATCTTTTTGTGTATTAAGTTGCTTAAATATATTATTAAAATATGTCGGGTTCGCCATTTCACAAAACAGATTTAAATTAATCGAATGACTGCCAAAGTGATCGTAACCAACTGAAAATAATTTTTAGAGGAAACGGCCTAAACGGTAACTACAAAATTCAGCAGCCTTTTCGGGTTACTTTCGCATCAAAGGAATAATTTTGGAAATTTCAATTTTACGTTTGCTCGTTTGCTTTTTAGTCCAAATCGCACCTCATATTTGTCTTAAAACATAGAGATAAGCATTTAAAAATAATACTAATTAGTTATAAAAATTAACATATGACAATTAAGACCTCGTTGTCGCGGGCTTATCTTTAATTTAAAAAAACATTAGGTGATTGTACCAATTACTCGAAAAATGCGAATCCGAAAAGGTTATCAAAATACATTTGCACTCCTTAGCTGGCATTTGAAACTGATTGGGAGCATTTTTTAAAAATTTTAAAAACATGAACCCAGTTGCTTTTCCTTACACAATCAACTGCGTGCTATTTTCAGATTTCCCACGTTTCGTGCCGCTATGTTTATGATTTAAAATCTCGTTTGTTTCCTTTATACGTTTTCTGTCATTAAAGTATTGTTAATTTTTGGTTGGTTGACATCTTTCTCACGCGAAGCAAACACGATTCGGTAATTTATTTTTTACATCAATGAATCGAATTGATATTCGATGAGATATTCAGCCGCTTGTGGATTTGCCAGAACAGCGATATTTTCCATGCTTGTTAATGCGAAATCAAAAGATTAAAAGTGGCGCCTGACGGCAGCGCAATGACATACGTAGTGCTTCTATTTTTTAAGTACGCTATTAGCTCGACATATTTCCTGATAGTGTTCCTATTGGTCTAAAAGCGATGTATTGCGTGCATTTTACGATGATTGCGGATATTTTTCGGATATTTTAGTTAAATTGCAATCGTTATGCAGGTTTTGGAGTAACGTGAAGCAAATTTTAAATCGTCAGGAACGATGTGGAATACGCGATAGCGATTTTTGAAGTTACGTGATGCGGGACTATCACCGAGACGATTCGACTTACGGAATGAATACACAGGACGCCACCTCGCTGATTTATAGTGCGCATTTTATAGTGCGCATGCACCAAATCATCATTTAAGTTTCAAGGAAAAAAGCATGCCCTATGTCCATACCCCATCTACAAGAAAATCTATCAAATGTATGTCTTGTAAGAACTATCGAGGCATATCCCTGATACATTTTGCAAATAATGTCCTATCTAACGTACAGTGTGAACGTTTCAAACCCTTCTGCAACAGGAGAACATAGCTCTGTCACACAGATCGGACCAAATTTTAGCACTTAGGCAAGTCTTGGAATCGAATTTCAAGTAGAGACAAACCATCTGATTATCGACACAAAAGTCGTTGTCAGGAACTCTTCATGGCGGTGGCCGAATTCTTTATCCCTTCAAAACTGATCCTCTATTTCCAGCTGATCTGAACTATTTCAAGCATGCATTGGATTTTTAGAAAGAAGATGCGCTGTCGTGTGATTTCTTTAATCTTGTTCTTCAGCAGATAGTGCGAAGGGCAGATTCCAACATGGAAGGCCCTATATCAACAGATCAATCCAGCCGCTGCGGTATGCGAACGATATTCATAGAGGCTTTTACTAAAGAACCTGCGAAACTAGTTGGCCTTTTCGTAAATGAGGACAAGACTAAATACCTAGTCCACCGACTAGGACAACACGTTACGGTTGATAACATCAACTTCGAGGTAGTTAAGGAGTTAATATACCTCAGTTTGAACATCTACTTTTAGGGGAGAACCAGCGAAGAATTACCCTAGGAAACCGCTGCAACCTCGGTTTGGCAAAGCAAAGGGATTCAATACTCCTGACTCAACGGACAATGTGCATGCTCTACAGAATTGTTTGTTATTCACCGAGTGCTCAACACATCGACATTCGCTCGGCCACATGGAGCGAATGCACAATCCACCCAAGAGGACCATCGAATCTCAGTCCCGTCTTCGAGACGGCAAGAAAGACTGAACCTCAGTTTCAAAGACCAATCCATAGCCTGTAAGGGGTCACAGAGGATTGAAGGCTGCCTTCTCTCAGACAGAGACACTTTACGGATCTTGAGCCCAATTCATATTTTTGGAGATTCCTTCATTTCAGATACAAACATTTGTTTACTGACATGAACATTTTGGTACCGTTTTCCTAGTCAATATTTTTCCACATAAAATGCCCGCCTTCGATGCGCAACAATATTAATAAAAAATATGCACAAGAGCCACATACTTAGTTAAGTGTGCCAACACATTTGGGTCAACGTCCATGTCGTCCCATTACCCCAATCAAATTCGTCTCAAAAGGCTGTTCACTTTAAAAAACAAACAAATCTCTTGAGAAAAATTACAATTACAGTTTTAAAGTGAAAAATGATACGCTCATCTGATGACACCATACAAAGCAACAGACAATACAAAAACATTTCCAACAAAGAACTTTTACTTTGGCCATAAATGAGTCATTCAACCGCCATTGTAAAAAGTTCAAACACAGTAGAATAGAATCCTGTCACCACAGCTTTTCCAACAAAAAAACCAACCGACAGCCAACAACTTGATTCCGAAATCGAAATCGAACATCGAAAGCTTTATCCTTCGAAATGAGCTCAACTTTTCTGACGACCACCCGTCCAACAGCGTCATTCGTTCATCTATTTCACTAGTTACATACCAAGGGTGGAATGGAAAAGCCGGTGGAAGAGCGCATTCTTTTTGTTACAAAACTCAATACATACAATACAAACTATCAATATATATTATATTGCGATAATAATTGCACAAGCCAAACTTCATAAATCAACACTCCTGCACGCATACCTCACAGGGAGACGCGCACATTACGTTAACACTATCGCCAAAGTTGAATCGTCCTCGTTTTACCACACTTTGAATGGTCTATTAACACAGTGAAGTCCATCATAAACTTGTTAACTTGTTTAGTGTGGCCGGTGGTTATAAAAATAGCATTTTGGGAAATTGATTTTTCCTTCGTCAAAGAGAGATAGATCCCTTTTATCCTGGTGAAAATTAATTTTTCCTGATAGAGAAGAAGAAGAAACAACAACAACAAGCTACCTAAAGTGGAAGAAAAAGAGAAAAGAAGAAGCATCGGGAGCACTATTTTAGGGGAAAAAGCTTCGACTGCTCCTTTAGCTGTGAGCATCAATGAAAATCATTATCCTTAGTCGTCGTCGTCGTCGTTCATTCATTTCAAATATTTCGGTGCAGTAAGTTGTGAACGCAAAGTTTGACCTCATCTGTGGATAAAAAAAATATTATTATTTTATTCGCATATCTCATCAGTGGAAAAGAGTGACTGTGTGTGTGTGAATATTGAAATCAAGGAAATCAAGGAAAGTTTAGACACATATACTTTTCCTTAGCCAAACTTCACCGCATTACAAAAAAACAAAGGGTAAGTCCTTAAAAAGTTTCTGTTTTTTCTTTTCGAATCGATTAAGGAAACTTCCAGCTGTTTAGTTGACATATTAACTTCTTGACGAAAGGATGTTCGGTCGGCTTTTAACATGAATGAATAAACTATTCACCGCACTTGGTATTTTCTCATCGAGGGTGCCTACTTCTAATAGACGGAAATAGGTACCTACAGCCGTGGGGGATGCATGCGGAGCAGACAAATCGGTATTTTCCATTCGTACTTGTAGTGGGCGTCGATGAGATGAGGGGTTCGAAGGGGGGGGGGGGGGGGAATTGGCAGAATGCACCACAATGAAATCATCACTTTGTCCCACTGACAACCAACCAGCACCACTGAAGTCCTAATCTATGGCATGGATTTTTCGCGACGACAACGACGACAATACCAATGTGATGACGAAGAAGACGACGGCGGCGACCGGTGCGCGCTTTGGTGTGTGTCTGTATGTGTGTTTGTGTGTATCGCTCTTTATTAATCAATTCCGTGTGGGTGGATGGTTAGTTGGTTGGGTGATGTGCTGATGGATTACGAGGAAAGCAAAAATTAACAAAATGCATTGATTTGTGTTCTTTAATTTTGTGTGTGGTACAACCACGCCCTGACTACAGTGTGGGTGCACTATTTTTTATGTAACGCATACGCCCGAGTGGACACTTTGTAATCGCCGAATGTTTGTTTAAAACCTTTAAGTAGTATTTAGCTTAGATCGAATTCATTTTTAAGTAGAACTCGTACTAAGCTAAATGCCACTTATAGGTTTTGAACAAATATTCGGGACGATAAAAAAATTAAAAGGCAAGCAGCTTAGTGGCGACACTTTCTCGACCATGAGGATTGAAATCTGTTTTACGTTTTTTTTTCCTAAGCCGACCACCTTAAGGGGGTCATAAGAGCGGAATTTTTAATGAAAGGATAATGGGATTGCAGTTAGTGGTGTGTTTGTTGTGTGAGTGTAATTTTTTTTGTAATATGCAAAGTGAACGGTATCGTGAGAGAATTAAATACAAAGCTGTTCTAATGGACTACTTGATGGTGGTTTTGTTTTTCTTTTTTTCGTGTCCCTAACTGGGTCAATTGCATTTATGTCCTTCAGAAAACTGTGCATGCACACGGGGTGATAAATCATTTTTAACGATAAATTGTCGGTCGACTGGCTATATGTGGTAATTGAATACGAATTAAGTTTATTGATTGATTTGAATTGAGCATTATACGTGAATGAATTAGCATATTAGAGTGGAAATGACATTTCATTTATTTATTTATTCTTCGACTTGTGCACGCAAGTTCTGGAACAGTGGTCATTCCAAATTTGCAAAATAATTGCGTAGTTTAAACCTGAAAAATATTATACCTTTTCTTTTTGTTGTGTCAGATTTCAATTCTTTCGAAGGTAGTAGTACGCCATTTTCACCGCACGCTCATGTTTTGTTTACCTCTTATATATTTATATAGCAATTGGAAATCATACAAACAACAATTGTGGTTCTTGTGATAAATAGAACTGTTGGCTTCGAGATTTTTATTTAAATTAATGCATTTGTTCACTGCTTCAGGAAATTTTCATCTTTTAAAGGCTTATTTTGTTAATATTTGCGCCGCAAAAGGTATATAAGCTCTAGAAATATAAATTACGATTGGCGATGGGAATCATAAATGTGTCCACTCGCATAGGAGGTGAAATACAGTTTCATTTTTGTTATCGTTATCACAACTACGTCTTAGGGCTTTAAAGACCCATAGGGGTCCTTAAGTTTAACTTTTCCAAACTTTGTGTAAGCGATGATATATATTATCCACGGATGGAAGGAAGTAAAATTGAATGCATTTTATGACAGTTTCATACTCTTGGATGTTTGCCAGACTTTGGCACGAGGTGGGGCAGCAACAAATTATTAGGTGGTACTGGGGCGGATTTAAACTGCTCGGTTAGTTTTCCAACGTACTTATCCACTGAGTCACTAAACATCTTAAGTAAGACGTATGACGAAATCTTACAACATCTGGCAAATACTGTTTTGTTCGAACCTCAAAACTGCCCAAAAACTAGCTAAGGTCCAAAAAAATATGTCTTCATACTGAAGACTTGGTTCGCATATCAGTCATCTTAATCCCTTAGCATCGTGAAACTGAGGAAGGTTAGGGTTAGAAGCAGGGTCTTCTGAGGGACATCTAAGTGATGTCTGAAGGCCTACATAACAGATTTCTACAATAATGCCTACGCTAGGCAAAAACTTTCTTCATTAAGTTGGGCTAATAAAGAGGTTTTCTATAGGCCTCTTTAGTTACAATATAATAAATGAAGGAGAATGAAGCAGTAGGACATGTACTTGTTCATCTTCGTTTAACTTTAAAATTTTATGACGTTTTCACACTCATGAATGGGCTAATTGGCTCAAACAAGTATTTCTATTTCCATGTTTGCTTTCACTTTTTTTTTATTTCGAGAATCAGAATGGCTACCAGTGAAGATGTTTTCCCCAGAACCAAAATTGGCCGCCAGAATTATCCCGAATTGACGCTAAATTTCTGGTAAAATGTTATTCAATGGAAAATCAGTTTAGTCACAAATGTTTGTATACGTTTTTGAAACCCTAGGGGAGGCAAGAAAAATGGGTTGATGGTACCTTTCTATAGAACCCATTAAAACCCAAGGGCTTACAGTCTAACCCGAGGCATTTATATAGCTCAGCTGGTCTTTTGAACACCTGTCAGAGAGCTGCTTTAATTCTAGAAGAAATGTATCCAGGTATCCAAGTGCACAATTCATTCGCACTAAGTTCCAAGTGCTCTTGTAATGTCTACAGAAGAGTATAAGGACTTTTTGATCATTCTCTCTGCTTCCAATTGGCTGTATAGTAAAAATGTTCGTGAAGAAAATACAGGTGTCAAGTAAACGCTATCTCTTGCTTGATTTTACTACAATTTTGTTTCCAATCATGTGACTTGTGGAGCAGAAAAATAAAAATAAATAAACAAAGTGTTGATGAGGGGAATGGGCGAGAAAAGATCACATATCTTCGAGGATCTATGATTAACAACTAAGCAACCATGGATGACGACATCAATCAACGAGCTTAAGTAGGGCGGATAAAGTGACAGAAAACTCTGCTACTTATGTGTTCGAAAATACAAAAGGTATGAGTCAAATTCACAATAGCTGAGAAGAAGAGGAGATGAAAGCAGGAGTAATGAAATTTGATTGAATTAGAAGTTCCAAAATCCGAGGAAAATAAATTAATATTAGGCGTAAGCAGCCAATGTAGGACCCAAAGCCTAGCTTCTCCAACCATTTTATATGTGAAGAGATATTATAATTAACCGAGAGGCCTGCAGAGGCAGAAAAACAGTATCCTCTGAATATTTCCGAATGATCCATGTGTGTATCTTCGGGCTATTTCCAACTTCCAGTTTTACTTAGCAGCCAATTCCTGTATAAAAGTAAACAAAAGTTTTAACTTGAGTATTACGTCTAATTTGACTGTTGGGGTGGTTGTTAATGGCCCAATAGAGCCAAGGCAATGAGACTTTTTCCATTAACAACAAACCATATGTTAGTATCCTACTACCGCCATCATTTTTGAACTACGACTCAAGGTCTTGCCGAATTATTAATGTAGAAAGCATTAATGTTCTTTCATTTAAATTTAAGCTCCTAGATAGGAATAGGATCTCTTTCAAATACATTTAAAGATTGAACTCGAACTAAAGTGCGACAGTGGGCAGGTATTTGAAAAAGAAAGGAGGGTACGATGAATGCAAGAAACAAAAAATATTTCCGCTCGAGCACTAACTACTAACTAACTTACATTTAGCCCTACTGAATCGCCTTTATTTGTACTCAACTCTTATCCTTCTTCCAAAGCCACATCAAATACATGCGACATACCAGTTCTACCCTTTTTAACAAAAACAACACCACTCACACACCCTTCTGGGATACCGATTTGTAAACAAAAAAAAGTCTTTCATTCAACACTTTCCTTTGTTTATAATAAACTCATAAAAATGGCACAAATGTAAACATATCATCAGCACTCAGCCACAGACTTTAAACACTATGTCGTCGTAATTAATTACAAAAAAAAAAATACTTTTGTTGTCTTAAATTCAAACATGCAGCTTACCTGCAACAATAACTTAATTTAATTATTTCATCACAACAAATATTTAATTAACTACTCTTTTGGGAAAACAATAAAACACAAAAAAAAAACAGCATAACCTCATAAACATAAAAGCTCTACCCACTGCCGGTCGCGCCACCTGTCTACATCGTTTAGCTGGTTTGCAAATATATCTTAATTGTCTTGTTTTTCATATATACACAAATACAAGCATATATGTATTATTGCACTACGTCCAATATTTATTAATGGGTCCTTCGTCCTTTTCGTTAGCCATTGTTGACATTCTATGCGGGTTTGGATGGGTTAGGTACTCAACCCCCACCAAACAAACTTGTCTAACTTGGCGAATCTTTGCGTATCCTACGTTCAACACGTGCATGTACTTTACCCAGCGTAGTTATAGGTATAGTTTGAGTGGGTTGTGACGGGTGTACTCTGCTATACGTAGGACGTAGGCCGAGAATGTTAAGGTGAGAAAATGAAAACAAAAAAAATTAAACGATGTCCTTTGAACTACCAAATAATAGGTGCGTCGTCGGTTTACATTGGTGTATTCTCGTCCCACGCCAGGCTGAATATTAAGCGAGGGTTTTGTGTCTGTTTTCGGGTTGTTTTTTATGTTCGTACAGAGGATTATCGAAGCTTTATTAGCACCGTTACATAGGTGAATGACTACGACTACAGTTGATGTATGCGCGTTGGTCAAAGGTGGGTTTTTATTGATTGTATTCCTCTTCTACAATTGTCCTGTGATCTAGTCCTAGTATGTTTGCCTGTTTGATTATGCCTGTTTTACATACTCGTATATTGATGGCTCAATGGTTACTGCGTTCAACTACTAACCGAGAGATCCCAGGTGAAATTTCCCCCACCCCCAGATCGAGTGACACTTTAATTTGTATTTTTCGCTGCCTCACCTGTTGTGAAATATTCTGACCAACATGAAGAATAAGTATGGGTCTTTAGGTGGCCTTTTTGCCCTGCTCCACCACAAACACGTGGATTTTATTTTTGTCGAAAGATTCAATAGGGTTTTTAATCCTTAAACATCGATTTCCAGTCACTGGCAACAGGGTTCTTGTAGTACCACTATTGTTGCGATGCAAATTTCTGCAATATCAGTCCTTTGCAGCTCTATTTCTCTATTATTCCCTTCTTTGATTAAATGTATTTTGCTTCCAATTTATGTATAAAATAGACTGATAGACAGCCACGCATAGCCCAAACAACTCACCGTAAAGATATAAAGATTTAAGGGTACATTTCCCTAACGGGATTTTGAAAAGCATTTTTTTCGTTATTTTTATTTTTTTCCTAGGGTTCAATGACGTGTTTTAAGATTAAACTTAGCTACATTTCAGTGAAAATTATTTGTAACCGAAAATAGTCAGATAGTACTAAAGAATCCTTTTCCTCTCCGTAAGATAATTCTAAGTAATTCTAAATTTATTTTACGGAAAGGTATTCTCATGCCCATATTGGGCGGATAGAGCTTTTGTTAGACTTTAGTTTCGTTATTGCTAGCCTCACTTCATTGTGATAGGGTAAGGATTTTTTTCCAACACCAACTGTTCAGACGTAAACGAATTTTTGTTCAACTCTATAAGTCTCTCTTTGTTTCCCTGGAATTTTTTTTTATCTTTCCATAGAACTTCTGAACATTATTGAATATTATCTGAAGTAGCGCTTCAATCGATTGCAACGCTTCAACTTTGAATCACATCACTGTATTTCCCGTTTGTTGGAGCATCTATGGTATCCATGGACCGCAATAAAGTGGTGGTCCGAATCTATGTGGGATGATCGGAATGATCGGAGATCTATAATACTGGACAAATGTTCAATGAATGATCAATTTGGTAGACGGATCGATGTTCCGGTGGCTGTCATATTCCCTTGCGAACATTGAGGTGAGATAACCACTAGGAAACTTTGTGCTACCAAATATGTCGTACTTTTTTTTGTAAACAAGTTTGGAAGGTAACTACTTCTTCTTTCACCTTTAACACGCGGACACATCTTATTGCGCTATACTTGGCGTTGTACTAAATTTGTCGCGTTAAATATTGCAAATTGCAATGTACGTCAAGGTGAGTCTGTTCGTCAAATGTTCTTATACCATTTTCGAAGGCTGACATAACTAGGTTTCTGTGGTTCTCAATTTTTCTGATATAAGCATTTTATTTGAAAAAGATCGTTGATTAGATTTGATAACGAACTTTTTCCGGTTTTATTTGCGTGAGATTTTCAGTTAAGTTTCCTTCCATTGCATTCCCAAAAACTAAGCTTCGATTGATGGTAAGGAATCTTTAAAAATGTTTTTACGTTTCTGTAAGTAAATTGTCTTATCATACGTCAATACGTTAAGCTTTTGTCCACTAGTTGTCGAAAACCCGTTTGAAGATTCGTTGCTGATTCAACCTTATTTCTCATGGCATATATACCAAAAAACTTAGCTATAGTAATACCGATTTCTTTGAATGCGAGTATATGTCTCCGTGCTTAACACGGAAAAGTCTGTCCACTCGATAAGAACCTAAAATACATTATTACGTATTCTCCTTGTTCTATAGACCTGGCCGATTATGAGTGGTTAGGGTCAACAAATTTGGTGCCCTTGCAGCCAAAGCCTTATTTACGCTATCAGGTAGGTCCAATTTCGGGAAAAATGTCTCTTGATGAATCTGTTGGGTATAAGCACTTACCATAGCTCTTGAACAGTCTTGAACCACCCAGATTTATGAATAAGTTTTAGAAGTTTCTTAATGTAAACATTCCGTGTTTGTTGAGCGAATTTTTTATAGATGTTAGGGCCAACTGCGACCCCTTTCTCGCAAGCTCATCCACTTTCTCGTTACCCGGGATACCTGAATGCAGAACGCCCCAGCACGTAGCTAAGGGTCACCGTATTTGCAGCTTGTCTAAGTATTCCTTGACTACCACTGAATCCATGGCATTACGCCTGTCAGGCTTTATGGTAAAGTTTCACCGCCTTTGTTGCAATCTCTGCCAGAAAGGCGCTGCAATCGTAACTAATCCTAAAAGATGTCCCAGTATCAATGAGCCAGTATTGATGTCAATTTTGAAACTGTCATTGGTATAGAAACCTTCTTCCTCCTCTATGACTACATACGGACGGTATCCAGTGTTCGATGATGGAATGGATGCATGGCCATGTAATTTAGAAAATCACAGACTCTCTGAGCCTGATTGCAGTTTTGACTGTCTTGTTGCTGTAGTATATGTCCAGTGCAGTGGGGTTAAGCATTACCTCCGCATCTGCTGTGAGAGTGGTCCTTAGGGTCCCTGCTACTCCCCTTAAAATTTGAGGTAACATTTTTTCTTGATTTTGAGCCCGAATAAGACATAGCAATTCTTTTTGCTATTCCCGAAGAGGGATTATGATTTTCTCACTTTTACTATATTTGGTGAATAAGCTGCAATCAGTCTAATCAGAAATTAGATATTGCAGATATCGTGGACCAGACGTTATATTATTTTCCAGATTCGCTTGCAGCGCCGCTTTAGCATACGTCTGGATGTCTTGACGATTCGACGACTTTTCTTTAAAAGTTATTTTTCACTTATTTCTTTGCCTTTGTAAATTGAAGAAATCAGTAAATCTTGTTTATGAAAACAGCAATCTATGGATACATTTTTGTTAGTGAACGAATCGGTTCGCAGGCTGAGAAAAACTGAATATTTCAGGCAAACACGTCTTTTCTAAAGTTGTGAGATATAGCTTGTGTTAGCTTTCTTCACTTTTTCAAGTGCGATCTTAGAACTAAACACAATCCGTAGTAGATACTGTTGCATGTATGAAGAGCTTACATTAACTTCAGCTTAGATTACAATGTACAAGGTGGGCCAAATAATAGCTACCAATGTTACACATATTGTTTTATAGCTGTCTTATAGTCTCTGATTTATTGACATATACTTTGCTCCCCATAAAGAAAAATCCAGTTACATCTGGGTGAACACTTCGTTCAGGCCAAGGGAAATCTGAATTTTTTGAATTCAATTTTTGTTCGCAGTCGCTCCCTTTTATTGGAACCACAAGAAAGGATGCTGCTCCTTCATTGGCCGCAAAAAGTTATCGATCATTGTTCTGTAAAAAGCCCCAAAACGAAGATGACCGGAGACAGATATATGTGATTTACATATACATATGTATGCCTCACAGATTCCATGATGTCTTCAGTGAGATAAGTACCTCTTTTAGGATGGTCGGCCACTGAACCTCGTTCCTCAAAACGGTCTACCAAAATTCGGATTATAAAGGCTGTGAGAGCTGCCGTTGATTTAAAATATTAGCGATATTTTCGAGGCGTTAACGCATTGTTGTGTACTATTTGTATTATGCATTATAAATATCCAATAATTATAACCTGCAAAAAGAAAAAAGAGCAATTTTATTGGAAAATAAACAAATTTATCCGTGTTTAACAGTTGTATAGGTATCCTGCCTCACCCTGTACTTAGGTGCAATGTACTATCAAATTTTGAAAGTTTGTTTAATTTTCAAAAGCATTCGTTACCACATGCGTAACAATATCATACCAGATAGTGTCACCTATCGTTTTGTTATCGTCATTTCAAAGTTATATAGGGCGATTCGAGTCTGACCGCCTTCATATGGCAAATATTTCCTTGCCAATGGTTCATAGTGTTTTCCTTGAATTGAATAATACTCATTTTAAAAACTGCCGCGTTGTAATGAAAATTAAGTCTCCTATATTTTCCCAACCAAAATGCAAAGTTCCATGTGTCAGCTTATGAGTCTGCCGCTACCACAATATAACAAAATAAATAGCGCCGCACTTTCCTTTAACTTGCCCACTTCCGATTCAAATAAAATGAAAATTCCTCTAATAACACTAATAACAGTCGTTGTTTGTATTTATGTTTTTCCAGCGTTTTTTGTTAAGTTCAATGAACACCACCTTGTTTGTGCCAAAGTATGGCGATAATCATACGGCAACAGAAGCAATTCCATTTTTAGCCGAAGCACTCGCCGCCATTAGTCACCATCATCATCATCATCATCACTACAAACAAAAGCATGAATTCTCTCCTGTCACTCTGTCACCGGAATGGCCACGGATGACACGTTTACTACTGCTGTCATGTATATCGTTAATCGGAAGTGTTGGCAATGTATTCATGATATCATCCATCATGATCGAAGATCATCTAAAGCGTGCAGGTAAATATTTTCAACAATTTTTCTTTTTATTAGAAATGTTTTTTTTTCTATTAATAATTTATAAATTTAATTAAAAGATTAACAGTAGTTTATAACATATATATTTTAAATTTAAAAATTATCTACCTGTATTCTAATATAATTGGATTTAATTTTTTGTTTAAGTAATTTTGTATTTTTAAAGCAAATAGTGCGATATAATAATAGACAAAGAAAAAAATCATGCTTGCTTTAAATTTTTGTTACTAAAAAAAATATATAAGTATATTTCGAGATTTTATTTCTATTCTTATTAACTTTTCAAGCAAAAGAGTAAATACATGAAACATTGATTTAATTTGAACAAGCAAGAAAACCAAAAACAAAACGAAAATCATTTTATTTCAGGAAATGCATTTATAGGTAACATAGCTCTAGCTGATTTATTAGTTACGAGTATTCTGATTCCGGCTTCCACGATTGTTCTATTAGCTGATATTGAAGACACTATGACAGTGTGTAAAGTACAGTGGTTTCTTGCTGCTTGTGCATTCTTAGTCAGTATATTATCATTGGCAGTAAGTAAAATTAAAAAAAAAAAAAAAAAAAAAAAAAAAAATTAACAAAAATAAAACATTTTTGTTGTTAGGTCAAATAAATATCTATCTCAATGTCGCATTAAAAATTGAACATATGCGTGCTTGTTTTACCTTTTGATTTTTTGTTTATAATACATAACTGTACTTTTTATAGTAATTAGACAGAATAAATGTAAATATATTTTGTGTTATGATTATTAGTGTCTGTATAAGTGGTAGATATTTGGTGTTATCATTTTCTGTTGGCAATAAATAATATTGCTTTAAATACGACTTAATCGCACATTGGGATGATCAGTACTTGCGTGTATTGTTGCGTATTTTCTTTTATTGTCACATATTCGTATACGTCGAATTGTAGCTTTACTGTATTAACTCCGCAAGCATAACTTTGACAACGCCAAGGCAAGGTCCGGGGATCACTAAATTATAAATCACTTTTATTAGAAATTTATTAAGTGGAAAAACCCAATATGGAATATTAATTTGATATAACATAAAAGAAAATGATTTATTAGAACGGTTGGCTTAAGTACCGATAGCTATGACTATCGGCCATGAAGGTTAAAAAAAGTCAAGGTCAAGATTTTGGGTATATAGAAATAGAGATCTTCAAAGTGTGAATCGAGCTCAAGACCATCAAGGGGTCAATTATTAGGGGGGTCCCAGGCATTTCAACATTAAATTGAAATTATATTTTGTTTGCTTGCCGAAGAATGTGATGGGAGTAATGTACCCATTTTGTGCTATTGCCCTTTTAACCGTAACGCTTTGGTGCGCGGAGCAATGACACACTAAACTCCTCCCACTTCAAGTTTTAAACCAGCATGAAACTATGTCTGGGCATCACTTCGTAGTGGACAGAGCCCTTCTTCTCCGTTCGGATACCTTCTTATTAGACTTTTGTAGCTGAAGATGCGTGATCTGGTATTCTATAATCTATAATACTAATTCAAAGAAAGAGCATATCCAGCAGTCGTAAATCGAAAGCGTTTCTAAATCCAGTTTCATATATCTAATATGTAATATCTCTATCCTTGATCACCTCTCTCAGATGATATTGTTGCACACTGAAGGTGTTTTGCATGGCGTTAGGTATATCATGTTCCATCATTTGCTCCTCTCTCTTTTTTTAGAGGCTGGAGAAACAAGTTGCTTTTTATTGATGGCTGTTCCAATTTGAGACCTGATCTGCATCGCCCGGGTTAAAGGCCAACATAATACCTCTTAACCGTCGCACTTATTATACTTAATATTCCACCCGGCTATAAATGTAATGGTTAATCGTTGCCTTTTTGGCTAAGTTTGTGCTAGAAGAATCCGTTTCGGAAACGCTTTCGCACATTAAGGAAACGCATGCGCCAAGTGTCAGTGGTGTTCCTCCTCCTCTTAAAATTCTAGGTGTGGCTGCGTTAGCTTTTAACAAAACTTGGTATACTTTTGTCATCTTGGATGTCGAACGAGCTTGATGCTCCTTTGGACAGCCATGTTAATTTAGTTCCTTAGTGACATTACTCTAATTTTTTTTTTCGAACCTCGAATATTTCGTAATCATTCAACCCCCCCCCCCCCCCCCTTCCCCCGCTGCAACGTCTGCAATTTGTTAAAATGTATTTAAAAAATGATTCAATTAGAGAATTTTATCCATCATCCATCCGAGCGATTAATTCGAGAAACTATGGATCGTTTTCACAGAAGTGTTTTCTCTAAACGATAAAACGCATCTGGTTACAATATTCAACTTGTATAGGAATCGAAGTCACACGATCATAGTTCGCGCCGATGCGCCGATTGAATGGGTCAAAGGAAACATTGACTTTGGTGAAACATACTACTTCGCTTCGGTTTTAAGTGGCAATACTGATTACCACAGCAAGTTGTCAGGTGAATTCAAGAATATTTTCAAGGGCTTGATGCCCTTATTATGAGGGTCATGTAGAAATATTAATAATTCCTTAACAAGATTTGTTTGTTAATAGTTAATTAATTAGACGATAGGGAAACTACAAATCGGTAAAAAATGCATAAATATGACATCAAATTGCTGCATTCAAAATTGCTCATTAAATTAAGTCTCCAAACAGCTCAAGCTTATTTTTTGTTATCTATAGTAGTTCCAAAGTTATGGTATTACTATAGTTGATGAACTTGTGTTAATATATATGTATAATGTGTTTTCGAGGGATTTGTATCTTTACAATCTAAACACTACTCTTACGAAATCGACCTTCTAAGATTTTTGGTCTGGTATTGCAGCACTGTGACAGCTTACATATATATTTGTAAATTTGCTTTATATGACGATAAAGTTATCTGAACATCGACTGCCGAGATGTAGAAAAGTGGCTTTTACTGCATTTATGTCTTTCGACTGGGTGAAGTCTTTCCACAGCCTTGAAGTTCTTATCTCTAATATCTCCAATATTTATGCGTATTGTAGCCGATTTTGATGTGATTTTCTTAGTCGAGATCAGTTGTATTAGAAACAGAAAAAAGCTACCAAAAGAATTCAACAAAGGAAAAATATTTTTAAATATTCAAAAGACCTAGACCAATCAAAAGGAAAAACGTAAGAAAAGGCTACAGTCTGCTTGGGGCAAACAGTACGATACCCTATCCATATCCCTATATGCCCCAAAGAAAAAAGCATTAATAAGGTGATGGATATCATTTCATTCTATGAAATTAATAAAAAAAAATATTTTTTTTGAAAAAACGCCCCCAAAAAGTGGGCGTGGCCAACAACTTTTTATGGGCGATATATTGGAAAAAATATTTTCTAAATATCTTGTTAAACATTTTTTTCAGTTTCTATGAAAATTTTCGCTGAAAACAGCATTTTAGTGAAAAAATTCCACAAAAAGTAGGCGTGGCAAAAAATCTTATATGCCAGGCTTATAAAGTAGGGTAGTGCCCACATATCTTGTAAAGGTTCCAATACTCCTTCTCTATAACTTAGCCTTAAAATGTTTTTTCTAAATTGTGGGCGTGGCAGTGGGCGGATTTAAAAACTTTTAACACTTTACCATTTCGGGATCCTAAGGAGTATGTGCTCTAAATTTCAGCTTCCTAGCTTAAATTTAAAGGCCTTTAAAGGACGGACGGACATTCGTCTACGACGAATATTAAGGGGTGTTACAAACTATGTGTCAAAATTAATATACCCACAGGTTAGGGTATAAAAAATGGCTAATTGAATCCACTCAAAAGCCTAAAATATTTCGAAGAATGTGCGACCAAAAAAATATATCATTAATGAGCGCTTTGGTCGTTTCTGGCTGTCCTAGGCACAAGTCTGTAGACGTTTTGCCCATTCGAGGTATGTACATGGAATAGGAATGCAAAGTATTGCATTCTTTTAACTATAGTATTTTGAAACAGGGCGCAAAACATCGAGTGTAGGTTCGGCTGTGTGGCACGTATATTGCCAATATCCTTCTCTTAAATTTTTGTGAACAAAAATTCGTTCAACATGGCCCGATAACGATCGCCGTTGACTGTAACTCCCAGTCCTTGTTGTTGTTCGCTGTTCAAGCGTATACACAATCATATTCGTTCAGCGGAAGGATAAAACTAATTATCTGTCAAATCAGACATGAGCTAAGTGTTACCATTCGCGAAATAAGCACTAGTTGAAAAAAAAAACGTTAGATGGCGGACCATATACAAGTCACTTGACTACATTACCTTATCGCTTCACAATAAAAAATTGGAATGAAAATATCTAAATGAAAGTATTCAAGTCCATAGTCATTCTCTTTAATTGGCCCACTCCATTCAATCGACAGCTTTATTCAATGCCTTATACACTTTGCCCGAATTCAATTAATCTAAATTATGATTACGTTTCACAATTCTTCCGCTGCTGCTGCGATTCATCCACAATTCGCGAGATCTAACCAGGGTGGATTCTGCTTAAGTTCAAATGTAAACCTTAATAACTTCTTTCATAATTTTTCTCTTATGAAAGGTTATAGTCACCTTTTTTATAGAGATTAAGGGTGACAAGTACTTAGGTATGCCACGAAAGGATGAACGAAATTTATATGCTTAAAAGCCAAATAAGCTTGCGAGATATTTACGAATGCATGAGAGAACACACGAATTATAAATAGAGATTAACCCTTTTTTATGATAGAGAAGAGCTATACACATTTTAAATAGAGAATTTTCCAAGAACACCATTAAAGCCCGGTAGATTTATGCATAAGAATCCTTTTTATAATCTGTTTGACCGTTGAAGCCCAACAAAATTGTGTGCAAAGACAGCAAAAATATATTTGTCTAATCCTTTTACCAGCGATAAAATCCATCCTTGGTATCAAAGTGTGAACAAAAGTTTCGCAACGATATCCAGTTTGAATGTGACCATCGAAGTCGTTATGTTTTACATAAATGTTTAGATGTAATCGTAATATTTGTAGTTAATATGTCCTTCGGTGTTGTAATCGATGTGTCAACTGTTCCTATCCTTCCTTAAATTTAAGATTTCAAGTAGAACGTAGTACCTTGTACCACCTCCTCAACTCACCGCCACAATATCAATGGATGAAATCCATTTTCATCTCAGCTAAACTAAATTCCTTAAATTTGTTTCTTTTAGATGACTGCGGTTGAGAACTACAATCGACTGTGCACTCCGCAAGATCTACGACCGTGGTTCAATCGCAAACGTACCACAGCTATCCTTCTGTTCATCTGGTTCATTGGAGTAACAGCATCCGGAGGGCAATTCCTCTTCGAAGATAGCTTTGATTTTTGTAAGAAAAGAAAAAATCAACCACTACCCTATTCGGCGGCAGTAATCGCCCTGATAATGCTCATCCCCATTCTAATGGCTTTCTACACTCACATGAAGATCATTGTCGACGCTAAGAGCTTTGTGAAGTCGCAAAACTTCAAGCCCAGTATGTTGTACACCTCCGACATTTATCTGGCCAAAACTAACTTTTACAGCTACATCATATTTGTGGCCTTTTGGCTTCCTTTTGGAATTGTGCTGGCCTACGGTTGGGTTGCCGCCATACCCACTAAAGTATTCTACAACACCTATTGGATTGGACTGAGCAAATCCTGTTTCCACAATGTCATATATTGCCTGACAAATCGACACTTCCGCAACGCATATGTCAACCTATTTCATTATTGTTGTTGCAAGACTACAGTATCGGTGGCGCGAAGGCAAAGAACTGATGGTTGTCGTCCTACGGCCGATGTTCGGGTGCACATCATACCCGGCTACAATATGTACTCGTACACCAGCCCCCAGCGAGCTGGCAACAGTCACCACTACTGGGGCAAGAGGGATGTTCACGAATTATGATCAGAAGCTTAATTGGTGTAAGGAACGGGAACGGCCCCAAATGCAAAACCCTATCTAAGTGCGGTGAGTTGAACGTTGCGTTTTGTAAAACAGAGCGACTGAGCTTTATTAATTGGTGGAAACTGAATGTTTATTGGAGTTAAAATATTTTTGCCAAACAAAAAATAAATAAATAAATTATAAAAACAAAAAAAAAAATACATTTTACTATATAGAAAATATGACAAAATATTATATTATACAACAAAAACAAAGAACTCATTTTTGAAATTTTCTACAGAATGAAGCATTTAAATTCTCAACAAAGCGAAGATGAAGACTAAAACTAAACATTTTTATACTTACATTTTTAGTATATGGTTTATATGTATATGTAAATATTTGCAAAAGACGTGTTATTTAACTATATTGATGTATGTAATTAAATATATAAATGTATACAACAAAAAATAAGAAGTATTCTGTATGTAAATTACTGATAGTGTTTGGTGTTCCTAAATTTTGTATTTTTGTTAGATTTTTTTTTCTGTTAATCATTAAGCGCCATAAAAATATTTCATTATTTCCTGTTTTTTATCCAGCAAAGTGGTCCTCTATAGTTTTTTTTTAATTAAATGAACTTGTAAAAAATGTGTCAAAGAAAATGAAAATCAAAAAATACCAAAAGCTTCCAATTTTGTTATGGTTAGGTTCCGGAGGTATCACAGAGCTATCTCTATTTCGATACGCTTATTTATTTTCAGACTCGTAAGATATAGGAGATTGTCCATCCCAAAGCCCTAACAAAGTTTAAACGATTTATATGTCAGTTTCCAGATAATTTTCCTCCTATGCAAAATGAGTTATGCCAGCTCACTAAATTTCAAAACGACAGATTCTAACTGGCGCACATCAACAAAACTCAAAGATTGGCGTACATTTGTCGCAAAAAATAAGCCACTAACGCTGTTTGGCATTATGCCAGTAGGTAGACATGTTTTCTTTCTTATACATTTTTAAGGCTGGATATTGGGTTTTTTTTTCTTTTGTTGGAGGTTGCTACCAGACACAACTACCATTATGCTACCATGTAGACATCTTACGTTAATCTACTTAGTTTAGATGCTTAGATGCTCGGTACTCACAACGTTAGCCCCGAAAATGCGCCACCTGATGCGGTGGCAGAGGAAGTGTTTTATTTTTTCATTCTCCTCCACCACAGGTGGTGGTATCGCTCAAGCCCAGCACATTTCAGTGTTTAGCAAGTGTGTTTGGCCCGAAAGGACGCCTACAAGCAGCAGACCTTTTTCACATGTCCGGGGGCAGTATTTTGGTCTGTCTGCATCCATCGCAGTTGCACCACCGAATCTTGTGTTCACGAGAAACCCAAGCATCAATGGAAGACATGATAACTACAGATCCTGCTTCGGGTCCTGAGAAAACTTCTTCTGAACCTTACCTAGCAAGCTCATCGGAGATCTCATTTCCCTGCATGCCAGTGTGACATGGGGCCCAGAAAAGATTTACTTTGTTCAGCCTTCCGACTAAATTCAGAGAAAGCTTGAGTTCGAACTCGGACGAGGTAAGAGGGTTGAGTGCCGCTTTTAATGATGCTTGGCTGTCACTGCAAATGCATATGCTTCTAGCCTTCCACCCGTTGTTCACAATATAGAACACGGCCATTAGGATGGCGAAAACCTCCGGTACAGACGCATACATTTGGCTCTTAATATTTTCAGAAAATACGTTAATTTTAACTAGGGACCTCTCGCTTACAAGTCCAACACTAACACACTGCACTGACAGAAGTACATGATCATTGCAGACTTCTTACTTGTTAGCTGGTCTATTTGGAAATTATGAGTTTACGTGGAGCTATGTAATAACCATTTTGACAATATTGGTCGTTCATAAACTGTTAAAATTGGCAACTAAATATGGCAATCTTTGTCGTTAGGACCCGAACAGACTTATCAATCAAACCCCAAATATCGGTTGAAAGCCCCGGGAAAGACATTAAAAAAAGAGTCAAAACTTAATTGGAGCTAGCATCACCCACAAGTGGCTGCCCGCAGGAAAGAGTACTATCACTGCTCCTGTGGTCACTGGTCATCGTTCATCTGTTTGATAAACTAGGAAACAATAGAATTGGATTTGACAATGACCTAGTCGTCATTATTAGAGGCAACGTAGTCACTACACGTATGCAAAATGTCCCTTAAAAAAGTCCTGCACTGATGTACCAGGGAAAATCTGTCCATAAGTTTGTCATTGTTCATATTACTAAAAAAAGAAACATAAGCCTAACTATACAATCGTCGAGTACTCCGACGAAGTAAATTATCTGGGAGTAAACTTGGATATAAGACTCACTTCAACAACAAAATAACTAAAGCTACCAACGATTTGTTGGCGCTTTGTAGAGCTTTGTAACTGAATTTAATAAACATGCTGCACTGCTTAATCAGAAATTAAAATCTGGTTTAAAACAGGCCAAACGATTCATTAACAATGTCTCACAGATCATCACAGTTTATAAAATAAAACCAGTCGACTATACGGAGTGTCTTGAATCAGAAAAACGGATATTCTTCGGGGAATAATTGTCTACCGATTAATTAATAAATTCCTCAGCTGGTAACGTATCAACTTCAAACGGCAAGTTGAAAACTTCCAAGCCTAACTATGTTTCTGACAACATGCTGTGTAAAGGTCTATTAGGTTGATGACAATGCATCGCATTAGACTAGTCAGAAGGCTTAAGCAAAATATATATCTAATCCAACTCCAGAATCTCTCTAAAACTTCTGGTTCAATGCCTCACACAGAAAACATCAATTTTACTAAGACTTACATCTTCAGTAAAGGTGAGGGAGGTGTTCTCCTTAGTAGCAACCTCTCGCCCACAAATCAGGAGAAAGAGTAGTTAATCAATGGACTAATAATTTTCATAATCATAAATATAGTCTAATCGTCTTTTGTGGGTTATTTAATTTTCCATTTCATCCTGCTTGGATAAGAGGTAATGAAACATTTTTACCCTTAAAGACTCGAGTTCCAGCTGATTATGTTGCTTAGGTTATGTGAGTTTGTTTTCATACAGGACGAGGCACTGAGGCGGTCCCATTGCGATTAATGGCTAAATAGGCTTTGGCAGCACATAAAAAGTAAAACGGCCAAAACTGGGGCTAAAGCTTATCTCCTAATCATTGTGTTTGTGAAGATATACTTCGACCACACAAATATAAGGGACTGGAAAGCATTTAATGCCTATTCTGGAAGTAAAATTTGTGAAGCTTTTCATGGTAGTTCATACCCTCTCGAAAGTTTGTTAGACTTTCAGCGTAGGGTACCAAATTGTAGGAAGTATCTCGAAAAATACACAATTTTTTGAAGAATCACAAGCAGTCTACTGAAGTTCCTGCTGTTTAAAGGCTAAGAACCCTCACATAACAAATTGACAGACAGACAGTTTTTCACTATCATTAGGTGATGAAGGTTTTGTTTTCCACATGCACATGTCTGTCTGACTTGTTGTTGTGAAAGGTTCTTCCAAATTGTAACCCATTATTTTACCATAAAATGGAATAAATAATAACCCTTAAAAATTTCTGATCGAAATCATTGCAACATTTAGAGTTCTACTGCACAAATTTGAATCTGCCTAACACAGTCATAGATACACGTATAGAGTCAATATTCCTTAGCATTAAGAATTATTCTGCCATTCTGGTCATAAATTATTATCCTCGTGCCGTGTAACTTGTCGATTTTTTTTATAATTCGTTTTGTTTTGTTAAGATCTTTACAAATAAAAACAAAATAAAAAAACCCATACTATTCGCTGGATGTCGGAGCGTGTCGCAGATAATTTAGTTGTTTAGATATTTTACTATTAGAATTGCTGGGAATTTGATTTTCTAATACGTTCTACGTTCGAAGATGAGCAGAATGTAAAAACCCAAAACGTGCAATATTTTATTAGAACTTCCCAGAATTGCGTAGCGCTTGTGGTTTATTTTTTTCTTGTTAATTCTATTCCTCGTAGTCTTTTACTGCTCAGTGCTAGTGTGGAAATTCAAAGGCAAGTATAACGACATACAATTCCTTTTAGTGGGAACTTCTTTGAAAGCAATCGATGTCTTGTCATGTTTTATGATGGCGAAACCCACGTCATTAACACTAAATTGAACGATCTTTACTGCAATAGTAGTAGTGCGAGAAAAAAATCCGCTTAGATATTTGATGCACCTAAAGAAGGTACAAATGATATTGCCAAGAAAGGCTAAGTAGTTACATCGCTCTATAAGGAGTTTCGCCATCGTTTCGATGCTTTTGTCTGTTACTATTTCATAGGAGACATAAATGTCAAATCGCTTAAATTTTACTCGACGGACTAGAAAAAGAGTCTCAAAAACTTAGGATCATCTCTTCTTCACACTTGGTTTAGTACTTTTATTAAATACAATTGGAATAGGAACCTTAAGGCTCTTTATATCGGAATGTAAAATATTTATCTACACAATTTAAGAGGACGAAATTATTCATGTCAATTTCTGCATAAATAGTCGCTTTAATTCCAACTGCCAAATTTTATTACATTGGCTCGAGCATATTATTCATTTATTTTTATCCAAAAATTAAAACAATGTTTGAGTTGCAATTAAAAGTGAGCTGCTCTTAAACCCTCTGTGGTTGATTGGAAATCTTTCATCACCATCACTTGGCAAATTGAATTGCAGAAGAGACGCAGATCCATAGCACGCTGTACGCTGTATTTATTTTGCAACCACTAAATCCCTTTTTTCTTTGAAAGACTACGAAATGATTAAAGTCATTTCAGTAGAACACAGTGTCTATAAAAGCAGGAGAGAAGTCTTAACGAAGCAGTCAAAGTTATATGTACTATGTTTACGCATCTGATTAAACGAGGGGTTCCCCTAAATCTTTGACACCTCGAATTAAACACAGAACCCGACACCAAAAATCAGAAAACTTGATTTTACTCTTTCGGTGTCTGACGCCAAAAATCGGTGAAACGCTCTCCAAGTTACCATCAAGTAAATTCTTCTTAATAAAAGATAAGTGCGATCGGTCTGAAGTTTATATTACACGTCTTGCGAAAGTCTGGCAAACATCCAAGACCAAAAATATTCTCAAAATATTTCCGTTCATGGTTGGAGAAGCTAGGCTTTAGATGATTTATACCTATACGCCTAGTATTTATTTATTTATTTTTAAATTCTTCTTTTTTTGTATCTGATTTTTAAAGATCAAAAGAGAAACAAGAAATGGCTACTGCTCTTTTGTATGCAATGTCATCTAGACACTAAGAAAGCCCCTTGTAAGGCACAGGTGACGAAAACTGCTTGAATCTAAATCTTTTGAGGTCTGATGTTGCTAAATCTTAAAGCAAAGTCGCTCAAGCAGTCCGAATAAGCGGCATTTCTGAGAAGGCATAAGCATTGGTTAAATATATGTTAAACTTTAAAAAATGATTTTTCTCTTCATCCATTAAACTACTGCAAAAGTCATTTGTATAAGATATATTTTTAACGATGTCTCGACGAGCATGAGAATAACCTTAAGAGATTCTTTCAAAGGATACTATAATTTTTTACTACCCATGGTGGGCAAAAAACTGGCACAACTTCTAGTATTGTTCCATTGAATCATATCCAAAATCATGATGACAGGAAGACAAGAAAGTGCCAGTCGTCAACGAATATTAAGTCAAAATCAGAGCCGCCTTTGACCAGCCCACTTGCTGTTTCATTCCCTTCAACTCCAACAATACTGCGAGGATGACAGTGTCTATAAGAAATTAAGTCTTTGAAGTTTTTATCGAAGTCATATTTTACACAAGTAGTATCAATCCTCCCTAATTTAAGGATGTCAAATGTCCGGAAGAGCCAGGCTTTGAAACTTCGTTCCTTCTCAGTCTTAAAGCACTTTAACTGTCACTTTTTTCGTAAAGATCTCAAGTTGCAGGCTCGACAGTGTTGTATATACTTCGTGAAGCTGTTAAATTTTATTGAACTTGTCACAGTGTTAGCCGCCTTCCATTAGTCAACTAAAACATGGGTTAGAATGAGCCTCAACCCCTCAACAAATACAAAGACACTCTATCAAACAAAAATGTTGGAAGTTATTTACATAATGCTCATCACTTTGGACAACAAGTATTTTATTTATTTATTTATTTTTTAAGTTCTGTGATTTCGGAAGTGAATTCACCCCCGCGGAGGTTCTATAATTTCATATACGAGTAATATTAAATAAATTTCCTTGAAAAAAACACTCGTAGACAAAGAAAAAAGCACAAACCAAACTATGTTTTATGAATAATTTTATTGCCTTTTCATTAACTGTGATGTTACACCGTAAATATTTATATACAAAACAAAAAATATATATTTAAATAAAAGTAAATATAATTATCAATTACTATTAAATAACTATTAATTATTATTGATATGAGAATATAATAAAATAAAAACACACCCAAATTCACAGAGTATATAAATGTATTTGTAGAAATGTAAGCACCGTCACATTGCGATGCCATCCAACAAAAAAAAAACAAACAAAGATATGGTTTATTGGCCACATTTTAATTTTCAACTTAAATAGTATCCATATATAAATATGTATTAAATGATATATTATAATATATTATACATGAATAGCCAAATTATACTAGCATAAATTTGTGCATTATTTGTTAAATTATATTCAAATTAATCGTCAACATAATTGCATGTATTCCATAATAATTATACAAAAATGCATTAAATACATAAATATTAATTATTTATTGTAAGTAAATATAAAAAAAAAATAAAACTCTGTATTAGTACATAAAAGAAAAAAAAAAACATGAAACAAAAATCTTATGATAAAATAAATCTCATATATGTAAATGTTAACCATCATAATGTTGTTAATTATTGCTCATTTAGATTTATTTTTATATGCTGCTTAGATATTTATTTAAAAAACAATATCATTTTAATAGATCACAGTTTTTTAACAACAAATAAGCACACACAAAAATATATCCCTCCAGTTTCATCTGCAATTATAAGAATAACTCTACAACTATGAAGACATTTTTTTTCTTTCTATCTAAAGTATTAACAATTTAAATAAACAAATTTGGGACCACTCAAACTATGTGTTGGTTTTATATTATTTAAATATAATTTTAAAATAATATTAAACAAATTGTGAGAAGACAAAAATACATATAAACTATTGATAAAATAAATGTAAACAACAAAATTGTTTAATTTGTGTAGTGCAGCTTTTATTGACTTCTTTTAATTGTAAACATAGGGCAAAGTTTCAATTTCATTCTTGTTACTACTTTTTGCCTGTGCAAATATTTTAAAACAAATAGTTATTAAAAGCTGTCTTAAGGGGAACAAAGGAAGGATGTGCAATGAGAATAGAGTGGATATTTTTCTTCAATATTAGCTTCAGCTTCATGAAGCTCGCGCGGCCAATTGATCTTGCACCATCAAAACCTTGATCTAAAATATAAGAGCAGTCAATATCAGAAAATTGGAGTAAATCCAGTAAGGTTTTCTATAATCTTTTATAGAAATTTCGACTACTGACTCCTAGGGGTGCAATCAGACGCAAACTTAGTCATCCGAATGACTAAAGTTGTCTTCCAGTACAAATTCTACGTCATAGTGACGTCAGGATGACCGTCTGGTCGCACCTTTAGTAAAAAAAAGTCGTTGCCTTGTGTCCACAGAGAAAGGATGTAGCAAACTATACGAAAAAGCTATGAGTTGGATATGAGTTCCTCCGCTAGTAATTCTAATCGTGCCAAAAAAAAATATATCAGAAAAATAATTTGGTACCGAGCTTTCGTCGTTGTTTTCTTATAAAAAATTTTTATTGCGTCTGCAGCATGTTTAACTAAAAAGTTTTTGAATCACCAATATAGTAAAGGACGGTGACCGTCCCTACAAACTACAGACCAAATCTTACTGGATATTTTTGGGGTAGAGATCAAGGGACACAGCACGGACGCACAACAGCTGGCTTCATACTTTATTTAAGTTGTTCAGCATGAGTACCTAGTTTAATTCCTGAGTTATAGGGCCTCAAAACTAGCAAAATTAGTAATTCTAAGAATCCACCGGCATCATTAAGTGCCAACTTGAAACTGTGAGCAATGAGAAAAGTATCAAGGTATATTTTTCTTAAATATTAGCTGAAACTTTATGAAACTCTCGCGGCTCATCGATTTGAAGTAATCAATACCCTGACCACAAAAAAAATAAGTAGATACCTACAATCAGTTTCAGAAGATTAAAAAAAAAATCAAGTAAGGTTTTCGACAATCTGCTACATACTTAAATTCCAAATTGTATTCACAAATTATGCAAATCCTATCGCTGCAGTGTAAATTCCTCGGGAGGAGTAGCTATATACATGTGTATCTTTTTTTTTTCCTAGTTAACCAATCCGAACTTCCTCCTTTATCTTACTTAAGAAAAAGTTCCGATTCTCCTACATTGGGGTAGCTGCGAAGTTTCTGACATCATCCTCTACCACATCTACTTAATGTAGATCAGCGTCACGTTATGAAGCATGGCGCATTAAAAAATATTGCGTTGTACATTGTTGTGAAGCCATTGTGTTCTTTGTCGATTTATTTTGCCAGTGAACCCCCAAAATTGGAAACCCTCGATGTAAGGTAATTACTTAAAGAGAAGTGATTTATTATTAATGGTCTGAAATATCAGTCTTTCTTAGACAATACATTTTAGTACAGCTTTTTTTTAAATTCCTTATAATTTTTCGCACATATGTATGCCTTCCAGCATAACTTTATGCCTAAGTATGTACTAGAGTTTGCTTTGTGTGAATAGAGAATTACACTTTTAAAGTTAACACGATTTGACTTCAGTTTATTTTATTTTATTTGATATTTTTGATCAGATATTTAAATAAAGCCTTTACTGTTACTTTGTGGTTTTTTAAATAGCAAGTACAGCTATATGCAAATCTTTGGCAAATATGAAAATAGTAGTTTCTCCATTTTGTGACCCGGAATTGGTGTATGAACGAAATAAGACAGGTTGTAATACTCTTCGTGCGGAACGCTAGCTTTTATATGTTTAAATGTGGAAAACTTATTTTCTTGTTTAGTTCCTTATATTAGCTGGGTTGTGTAGGATTCTTAAAGTTTCGAGTTTTGTTCTGTACGATTCAGCTTACACTTAACTAAGAATTCACAGAATGTAATCATTAAAGCATTGATAAGAATATGATAGAATCGTTTGTCACGTTATTAAGGTATCCTTTCAGTTATATTATTTCTAGTTGTCTCATTTTTGTAATCCTTGGATTATCACTTACATCTCTTTATAGTTGAAAGCGTTTGACCAGAATTTCCTTCTTAGGTATAAGATTAGATAATTTTCTAGAATAAATATTTCTTTTTATTTTGGGGTTTGACTCAGGTATTGCATTGCAGCCTATTTTCAATCAGTTCAATGAATTCTTCCAGCAAATTTTTAGGTACCCGAAAATCTATTGCTAGTTAGTTCTTTTTCTCGTCGTGTGTGGTTTTTTTATTATACTTTTATACATTTATTATCAATAAGTGTTTGATCTGTGATCTCACCATTAAAGAGGAAGAGATCTGAATCTACTTTACCGCACTGGGTGAAGTTTTTTCGTTTTTACAGTCAAAATATTGGTTTTCCCTGTTAAGTGATAATACGTTTTAATCTTTTTAATAAAATAAAATATATATCAAATTGTTTAATTGCCTTTGTTAATTTTGAGCCCCAATATGAAATAATTGCAAAAATCTTAATATACATTAACTTTGTGAGTCATTAATAAAAGCATTTATATTATTACACTTTAACTTCATTGCATATCAGGGATAATCGAATATTCTGCCGGTAGCTTCATATATTCTAACCATATCGAACGCACGTACAGCTTGTCTGAATCGTGTGCATCGCCGCCTCTATACTCCGTCGACGCAAACAAATTATCTTGCAAACCTTTTTTTTCTCTTGACACTAAAAATAATTTCTTTATCCGATTTCGAAAGAGTCCATGCTTTGGTTTCATAGAGCCGAGTTTCTAACTCTGATAGTTTTAAGATGCTCGTTGATAGGACCTAAACCAGTGATAATTCCAGTTTAGGATCGTTAGTCACCTCTTTGTAGTCCTAGTCTAAACGTCGATCTGCTTTGGAACGTTGATCAACTGCTCAGAATATATGTCTGATGCGAGTGCATCCCAGCATTCGGTATGTTGTAGACATGAAAGGTAAATAATTTCACTTTTCTTCCTATAGATAGTTGTGATTCAGCAAAGGCTGACAATAAGCCCCGTCTGCAAGAGCTTAAGCGGGAATACAGGTAACATAACACCTGTTCAGCTTGGTTATGGCCTCTTCCACAACTTTGTATAGCAAAGCAGGCTTTAGTAGCAACTTGACTATCTAGGCATATGTAGAAGGTGGCACCTTTTACTCATTTCCTTAAAAGGATATTTGCAGCAGTCCCGATCGCGAAGATCTCTTGGAGTTTAAATGTCTGTTTATTTATTGAACTTATTAATATTTAACAAAAAAATACGAGAGAGTTTATTTTAAACGTGAACAATCTTAAAATATTAAAAGAGAGAAATTAAACGGAAAATGTGACATCCAAACTCGAATCAATTTGAATTGAAATCAAACAAAGTCAGTAGATAACTGTAATTCTCTTATGATTCTTGACGTCAACCTTAAGATAGTCATTGCAAATAATCAAATTATTCAGACCCGCTGCGCGAATATTTAAGTTTGTTTTTCCACAAAGTTTATGCTGTAAAAAAGGATTTCCGTAAGTTAAATTAATTAAAATGTCGGATGACGAAATACTTGATATAATAAATAATGCAATAGAAGGAAACTGCTTTAATAAGGTTTTTATAATCGACCCTGATGCTGTGCATTCAGGTGGTGTGAAAGGATTGCGGGATTTACTCGAGGATTGGAATCTACTGACGTTTTTCCCTGCTCACTATCTTAAGTATAGAATTTTTGATCATAGATCGCATGATTTGATGTTGAACGTCTTAATTAACTTTCTCGTATACATAAGTGTACTACTATATTGCAATCGTGCGGAAATTTCGAACTCAAACTGAGTATGAAGGATGATTTTATAACTATAGAGAAGTCCAAAAAAGTGGGTCCGCCAATGTTGTCAGTTCTGTTTCGCTGTATCGATTTAAATAACGGTACCTGTCATACATTTGTTTGTACCTAAATCACTTAGCCCCAACTTTCTCAAGAACGCCTCTAAAGATTTTTATCTGTTTTTGATGTTTATTATTAAGTATTCTTTATATCTTCTTTCCTTAGAAGACACCACTTTTTAATATTTACAAACTTCAACGTCTCCTTTAAAGAAGTTATGTTTATATTTTTGGCCGCAACGAATGTTGCTTAAACGATGATGAAACTTTTCAATTCGTCATGAAAGTTATAAATATCAACGCAAGCTTGCTCAATGACCGTCTGGCTTTGGAATTTGGCATTAAGAGGAATGAGTAATTTAAAAGATTATAATTTTTTTTGTTCCCTACAGATTGGGTTGTCACAATCAACAGACACATGTCGCGTCGATGTTGATTTGCCAAAAGCACTGAGAGCGAGGAAGCAGTTAAACAACCAATTTTAGAATTTTTGCGAGCAAATTTAAAAGCCGCTGGTGCTTCTATATATTAATTTTTTCTTCTTAAGACGATTTATTTTATAATTTGCCTTTAATACTTAGTAAAAACGTAGCATAAGGAAAGGAATTGAGGCAGGAGTGATTTAAATTATGGTTAAAGTTTCACGCAAAAGATTTCGATACTTTCATCTTTTAACAAAATAAAAAAATTAATAAATAATTTGTAACGAAATAGTAATTTTGGACCACACGTTTTTTTTTAGCAAAATGGAATATCTTTAAAAATAAAAAAAAAACAATTGATTTTTATTTTTTCAACAACTTTTGTGGGATGTGGCTATAACTAAGGTTGAGAGCACAGTGTAAGGTTGAGAGCGACGTAAAAAGTGTAAACCCCTCTCGCATCGCTTTCTCAAATACTGTGCGCGCAGCTTAAAGCTAGTATTTCTGTTTAGATAAATTTTTTCTTGAAAAGTAGCGGAAACATTAATTGCTCTTCTTTTCATATAAATAATTTGACTATTAAATGCAATAAATGTATGTTTTTATTTTTAATGCCCATTTTTCGTATGGCTCCCGAATAATGCACATGCCCTTATTCAAATCTGTTAAAATATTTAAAAAACTTAAAAAAATACCTATATAACACGCCACACATGCACCGGGTTTTGCCAAGGAAAATGCGCTATCATGTGACTTCTTTACTCTTGTACTTGAGTAGTGCATAGAGTAGGCTTAAACTACTTTCCTTAAGAAATCCGTTGAGCTTCCAGGGTTTGCTGATGATTTTGATATCTAGGTAGCTGGAGCGAAGATTAATTGAACTTATGGCCGTGAAATAAACACTTAATACTTATATATTCTGCTAACAAACAAACGACTGTCCAGCGACAAGGAGTTGTGGCAAGACAAATGCCGTAAAAACTCCTAACCCGAAATACAACGTGACAGCTCTATAAAACAATGATCACGACTGTTTTCTTTGGTTACAGCGACGCCTAAAGGTGCGTAATAGAGACATTGCAGATACTTTCTACCCATAAAATAAAGAAGAGAAACCCCACAAAGCTCTGTGGGATACACTTGTCCTAAATCAACAAATTTTGACACGTCCCCAATCACAAGCTGTTGGTGTTATTTTTGTGTGATCTAGTGTAGGAGTTCTTAAAGCTGCATTGAGGCATTGCTCTAATTTAGAATCTGAGTCATTATTAATTAAACTGATATGAGTTTCTTCTTTCTTTGATTCTTCTATCGGGATCAACATAACAAATTGAGCACTTTAATTTCATTAAACAGCTTTTAAAAGAAAATTTACAAGGAAGTGTTAACCATTAAGCCAGGGTTTCTATATTTATTGTTACTAACAGCGATTCGATTTAGAAGGCAACCTAAGCCGCACGTCACTGTTGGTGTGATCTATGTAAGCTGTATGATCCTGATCGGTAAGCAGGAAGTAAGAGCATAAAATAATTTCTTACATAGGAAACATTATTCAATAAATGTAATGGTCTTATGTGCGAGGAGAGCAAATTGATGAAAAGATACAATCACGAACTTTATAAGTTGTACCAAGCTGTGGATATAGTCCAAATGGATAAAACAGGTCGATTATATTGGCTCGGCCACATCGAGCGAATGGACTCCAACCAAGTGGATCATAGAAGCCAGCCCCCAGGCTCTTCATGGTATTAATGTTGACCACATGCAAGCTACGTACCAGCACGCCAACGGTCAAGTGTATTCACGAATATTTTATAAAATCTACCAAATTCCTCCTGGAGAAGATCAATTTCTGGATACACTCTGAGTGCTCTACTTCCATTTCGGTGTTAATAACCTCCGACAAATGACTAGAACCCGTCGTACGTTCATCCACATAGAAGATCCCAAAGAGTGCTGTGTATTCCCGCGAATAGAATCTAAACCAGCTTCCGCCAACACAAATATATACAACTACTTACACGCCTCTCCTAACTAGTTCATTTCTGTCGCCTTGCACTGGGCATAAATTAAACAACTTGTCAACTTAATTGTAAAAAATCTGAGTTCATCAAAATTAATGCTAAACACAGGAAGTATTAGAGGAAATACTTGTAATTAATACAACTTGAGCCAGTCATAGAAGAATGTCAAAATCAATTACATACCTAGTGACTTCAGCCAAATGACAACCCCTTCAAAGTGCATTGAGGTAGTTAGAAAATTCCTTATCGATAACAAACTTTCCATTTTTTTTTTTGCAAATATTATCACGGATAAAGGAAACTTAGTAGCCCCGTGGAGTCGCGTTCCGGGAAACCCCATTTTTTGAAATCTTAACAACTTCTTTCGGAAGAAAAACCAACTGTATATGAATGAAACATGTGACGCATATCATATTAGGAATAATTATTCGTGAATCAATATTTCCAAAAAGATGGTGTAAAAATATTTGTTTTTTTTTATAAACAAATATCAACATCATCAATCGTAATGAGTTTTCTTGCAAATTTCATTCATTAATGCCAAAAACGAATTAGCAAGAAATGATTAAATATGAGAATTGATAAGACTTGAAAATAATCAGAAATAAGTCGGCTTCTGATTATGGCAATAAAATAATTCAGCATTCTCCAGCCATATTGAGTAATTCTGAACCGAACATCAGGGCGAACTGGCATAACAGACAAATAGTTGTATTTAAATTTAGGTATCTACCTGAAATTGCTTTCCTATTCAAAATAGAACGATTGAAAATTGCTTCTTACTGCGCAGTGCGCGTCTACAGAGTTAGCGATTTTGTCTGTGCTTGAATAAGACATTTAGTCAGTCAGCCAATAAATCTGCCAGAACATACTGCTTTATAATTATGCATTTGTAGCAGATAAACTAACTGGAACCATAGGAGAGCAAAGAGAAGGCAACTCGAAGTAGCTGAAACATTGCTTCAACTGTTTCTACTAATGAGTCTGTTAAATAAATCTAGTCGGCTGCCACCGAACGAATTTATCCAGTTATGTTGCAACATGCTATAAAACAAGTGCTGCCAGTCTTGAAGAGAATCCAATCTCCCTGGCGAAAGGTAAATGTCAGACCTATTAGTCTAACAAACTTTCTGTTAAAAAGCATTGAGCTGCAGGTGTGAAAAGTGGCTTTGTGAGCCCACTCAATTTCTGAAATGCAACATGACTAAGTATCAGCGGAAAACATCTTGTGGTCCGGCTCTTCGGTACATAGGTACCAACTGTCATATGATATTGATGAGAGCATATTCAGTATTGAAGAGCAGGACTATGGTTGGAGTTGCAGATGCGTATTGCGATCGATATGCAATGACAAATGTAAGCCAGAACAATTCGTATTTGTATTTCATGATCAACTTCTGACTCTGAGCACTGAAGCGGCCAGTATACACCTGCTCACTACAAAAAACGATTTTTCAGACCTCCGCTCATATTTAAGAAACTAAACAGAACAATACCGAATAAATCCAGCAAAATATAGCTTCGCACTAACAATAAGTTAAAACTGTTTGAGCCCAATGTAAAATATGTTTTACTATGTGAAACGTGGAAATGCTCCGCTAATATCTCGAGCAGGTTACAAGCTCTTGTTAATCGTTGTCTGCGTTACATCCGAAAGATCCGGTGCCCACAAACAATTTTCAACAATTAATTGTGGCTTAGGACTAGACAGACAAAAGTGGATTTTGACATCGAACAGAGAAATGGCTCTGGATTGGCCACAGACTGAGGAAACCAGACGACAACATGGCGAAGCAGTGCTTCCAATGGAACCCTCAAGGTGTTAAGCGAGTTGGTAGGCCCGAACAACATAGAGGTCAAATGTTATGACGAAAGCTCGGTCCCAGGATTTGCGATCGTGGACACAGCTGAGGTATCGAGCTGCAAACAGAGAGAGGTGGAAGGACCTTGTTGTCGCTCTATCCTCCAGGAGAAGTTAAAGTGTTGCTGTTAATAGCAGTTACCAGAATAAAAGAAGAAGAAGATGTAATGGCAGCGTAGTCCCCTTTCCGAAGAAAGTAAGTATTCATTTGAATTAAAAATTGTGCTCAAACAGTACTGAAAATGGTAAAAAAATATGAAATTAAGAAAAACACCATATAATTTATTAAGACAAACCAATTGGAACAGGCAACATGTAGGAATTTATGTAGAAATTTATCCATTATTACTTGGAAAATTTTCAAAATTGCTGAAACTGTTGATTATTAGTTTTACATTGATTTTCATTTACCCATCCTCAACTGTCAGATCTTATTCTAACTCCAACTGCTCCAGTAAGTTTAAGGGTACGATCTGACATTGTGGATTGATGAACAAAAATCGACAATTGCTTGGAAATTAAATGACGGAATAAAAAAACAACTTTGTTGGACATATGGCGCAGGCAGATAAGTTATGAAATTTCTTTTTCATATTGCATAATCCAGTGATGTGTTCATGGTAACAGATTTGGCTCGAAGAACATACAAAAATAAAAGTTTTCTGAAAGAAATCGGAAATAATAAAATAGTAGTACGTGTTACCATAAAAATAATAGGTACTGTACTAAATTCTCAAAACTGTACGGTGAGCTACGCTGAGTGGAAGAGCTGCATGGTAAATGGTCGAATCGAGTTTATTTTCATTTCAGATAGGAAATAATGTGGAATTTAAAAAAAATTGTTTTTTCATTCTCGAAATCTTCCCGAAAAATCGAGCATTTCAGATAAAAAGACAATTATAACGGTATTTCCAATCACATTTACGAAGAAACCTGCAACATCTAAACGAAAAAGCTATCAAGGGATATGACTGAATATCGACTAATAATGGGGGAAATTGAAAGACAGTTTTGCCACCATGTATCTTCCTGAAATGGAATGCTTTTTTCCAGGAGCAACGAATTTATACCACTCGCCTCAAATTGAAATTTAAAAAAAATTAAATAGGAATTATTTATTATATAGTCAATCGGCAGACGGCATTGTCATGTCTTCAATTATAATTCGTAGGTAGTTTAGGATATTTTACAAAAAGTTATAAGATTTAAAGATTTCTTTTTTAACTGCATTTCAATTTAAATTTTTATATTTTTTTAGATTGGCTATTTTGTTTATCATTTTGTTTTATAATCAAGTTCTAATAGATAATATAACGATTTTTATGCTACGCGTTTAGTGCCCCACCCAGCTTCATAAAATCAGCAGAAAAATTGCTTAGCGTATACATATAAAGCTAGGACCGCAAAATGCCAGTTACCGCACTCTTCAGCTATTTCCTCTTTCAAATCTTAAACAAACTGCATTCATATTTCTATTCCTTCGGTGATTTAGACGGAAAAACCCGCCTGCCTCATTCATTTAAAGCAATCATGCTTAAGCGAGAGCCTACTCTCATGTTAATAGAGATCGATGCATGCATTCGTTTAGGGCTATCTAGTCTAAAAGGCTGCTACTTTATTAATGAATAGAACTTAGAATTCCCTCTCCCTCTCTTTTTAAGCAAGCGAAATGTTCAACTGCGTTAAATAACAATAACGATAACGCTATACAGTGCCTTTGACAATGAAGTCTACCTGGAAAGTGAATCTCTGGTCTCTGGCCTCTGGGGAATACCAAAAGATGAAGATGATAATAATTTCAATCAACTTAAAACCAGATTCGTACATATGCGGCAGTTCAGTCTGAGCGTAGAACTCAATCGCATCAGTCTAACTGAGAACGGCCGTCCGCGCAAAACAATATCACTTGTTCTACACTCCAACAGAATATTATGTACACGAGTTCAAGTTCTTCGGGCTGATCTTTTATTATAAAAAAAAAAAAATAACAAAATAATCCAAATTCCAAACTTGTCCGCGAATCAGAAAGTTATCCAGCAGTGAAGCACTGAAACACGATTCTATCTAAACTAAATCGCATTTTTAAATAAATTCTAAAGAAACCTCCCTCGAATTTCTTATGTTGCCAAAAATTGGTGAGATCAATATATTTTGTGTTTTCAATAATTTTGTGTAATAAATTAGTTTTCTTTTGTTATTGTTTATAGTTTTTGTTGTTTACGGAGTGCTGTTGTTTGCATTATGCAAAGCTTCAGATAATTTGGTGAATACGCGAAGAAGTCGAAATGTTCCGACCCCTTCAGCCAGTAGCAGTAGCAGTACCAGCACCTCTACCACTGCTGCCGGCTTAGATACCATTCCACCTGAATATCCAACTGACTACCCAACAATCAAACCTATTGAAAATAACGACGACGAAGAAGAGGAATTTAATGTATACAAAATTGGTCATCGCGAATATTTTGATTGGAGACTACTTGCAGTGAGTATTTTTTTTTTTTTTTTTTTTTGAACTGCAATTGAAACGATTTTAAGATGTTAAGGTTTCGGAAATTCCCAACGTTACACAAACAAAACAAGAAAAACATCGACTCTCACTGATTAGAGCCTAATAGGATGGTGTTTATTTGTTTGTGTTGTGATTTTGATTGGCAGCGGGTGAATAAAAATTTAATTTATTCACAAAACCACTGTGAACGAAAAATAAACAAAAGATAATATTTGCATTTAGTTCGCACACTGTAAATACATAATGTACTCGTTATAATAATTATTTTGTATTATTTGTACAAGTACGAGAACATATTTTTCGATTGAATGACGCTTAATGGAACAGTGCAGTAAGCTGTCACAAAGTGACACATTTAAAATGATTGCTTTCTAAACGAAATCTCGTAATTTTTATGAACCGAATGTATTATTACTCATTTGCTTACCTCTAGAGCATGTATCTAAATTTTAGGTTGCAAATGATTCTTGGTAGTTTCAAATTAAAATAATTTTTAAAAATTTGTCAGAAACACCATTTGTCAATGTCTGTTTTATTTCCTGCACAATTTGTACTGAGAGTCGATGTTCAATGTTTTAATCATGTTTTCGGTGTCTTGCAGTTTGGTTATTTTCTGTACACGGTCAGACTTAATGATCAGACTTAATAGAGCTAGGTATGTATTGACGGTACAACGACGGGGACCATAAGTGTTGTCCACTCACCACTAGCATACCAGTCTCACAAACTTTTTGCACAAACTTGCGTACAGCTGGTGCGACGGGTTCGTCATTTCAGCTAAAACTTGTTTTTAAAAAACGCACTGGTTGGGCTACAATGCACTCACTCTGAAAATAAGTTTTCAATATTCCCCAACGTTATTCAAGCGTAAAGCGACTCATTTCGTTCATTTTTCTAGAAACAGCTGTCACTGTCAGATCCATGATTTTAAAAGAGGCCACTAGATGGACATACAGATGTGCAGTTGCTAATTGTAGTGTTGAATTACTGAGCAAGGGAATCCAAGGTTAAATTCTCCCTTTAGTACATTTAAAGTTTATTTTTCATTGCTCTACCTTTTTGCGAAAGTATGACAAACGTCCACGAGTATAAACTGTTTTGAGTAGATTCTCTAGATTGCCGTCCTTTGCAAATATTTCTGATGAACCAAAAATGTTTCCAAATACATTGAAAAAGTTCATTGCACTGAACTCAGCCGTTCAGCATTTAGAGATTCATAATGGTGTGCTTTAGTCGTCCTCCATTGGTTCCAATTCCAGTTGTTCTCTGGACTCTATTGAATTTTGTGATGCTCAAGGTGGAAACATTTCTGGTTTGAAATCGAAATATTTGAAGCGCGTTATTTTTAATGTGTGAAATAAATATGTACAGAGTTAAGACTACGTTTGTTTTATGTGCTGACTATTTAGCACTGCCCGTCCATGTGTCACCATTTCTTAGGCCTTAAATTTTGATCTAGGAAATTTAATACTCCCTACTAGAGTCCCGAAATGTTTAAGTCTATAAGGACTGTAGCCTTTCCTTATGTTTTTAAAACCAAATGGATTAAGTGATAAGTAATTCGTATCGCACGCCCATTAGCATTTTTCGAAGCTGTTTGTTTTTGTTTAAAGATAATTGAATAAATTTTAACAAAAGGTCATCTTAAGCCGCAGTGCTGTGCTGATTCATTATGTATACATAACTCAATACCCATCCTTTCTTGAAACGAATGACAGTCATGATTTTTAGAGACAATGATTCAGAACGTACATTAATACCGTTTTGTTACGTGACATGCAAATAAAATAAAGCGCACCACTGGGTCGTATGAAACTTTCCTTCTATTGTAAAACAAAAATACTTTAAAATTTGATATTGTTTGTATCATAATTTAAGACAAAATTTCAAATATTTAAAAATGTTGGTAGATTCGAGCATACGAGTTATTTTAACATCGTCTTGTGCGTTAATCCATGATAACCGCAATTGCATTACCTATGGTTATAGCTGTATAATATCGACCGAGATGTCTTAATCAAATACTTGTTAATCTTGCTTTTCAATAATAAGTAAATACATTTTTTAAATATTCTTATATATCTATGTACATATGTGTGAGTTCTTCCAACAGAATCAAGAACTTTGTGTTCGCTAATGTTGACGTGAATTAATTCACAGCATCTGTCAATACAAAAAAAATGGTAACGATGTATTGGCAGGCAGTACGTTCATTTATAGTTGTTCTAATACCATGAGTCTTATCACTTATACCCTTATTACGGTTGTCAATTTAATATTTGTATTTGATTTGTGCCATTGTATGATTGGATTATTCTCCTGTATTTTTTCAATTACAAAAATGAGACAGACAAATTATTCAATGAAAATCACCTATTCACAATAGCAGAAAATGTAAAAAAAAAACATTTCAAATAAATAACCGTAACAGGAGTATACTTCATTTGCGTTCTTTTGATTTGTCTTTTTCATAAGTGTAAAAGAAATAATAAATGTATTCTGCACGCTAAGTTTGTTATTGGTAAAGGTCCAGCCTTGGTCACTCACGATTGCAATATTTAATCAGCAATACTAACATCGACTTTGACGTCTGTCAAGTTAACAAAAGCGAAGTTACAAAATTTCAAAATAGAGACTAATTAGAGTTAATGTAAGATTGTTTGTCCAATGGCAAAATAATATAGATTTTACTGTCAAATGACACTATTTTAGTGAGCGAAAACAGCCGAAAATTATCAATATTTGACCATGTTACCTTAAGTGTGCTAGAAGCAGGCTAGAAATGTGTAAACAAATAAGCTAAATCAAATTTTCTTTGAAGAGCAAGGACTAAATTCCATTTAAACTTGTACCGGCTACATTCAAATAGTAGTATAGACATTTGTTTAGTTTCAAGCGTTTAACTTAGTCTTTTGCCGATAACCTTTCATACACTCATAACGTTTCTAAATTTACTTTTGAATTGAATATTGTGCCTTCAAGATTTCGTTCTGATTATTAATATTGGCCTCATTTCATCTTAAGGATAAAAGTTTACTCATATACAATATTTTTGTTCCGTGACTTGACAAATTTAAAACATGAACTTCTTTCGGAAATTTTATCTTGTAACAGTTTTAATTTTTTTGTTTTGAAAAGTTAGCCAAAGTTATGTCTTTTAGAGTTTCCTTCAATCCTCATCTTCAAATAAATGTTAGCAAACTTTATTTTAGTGTTTAGTGCTCAGGTGTGTTTTATTAATAAAGCTAAGGGCTCTGCGCACGCTCGTTTCAGAGTATGCTTTTGGTGCTTCGATATGAACACAAAAAAAACGCCTAATGCAGCCGAAATTAGCCCCCCCTCCTCCTCAAAAGTGGTCGTGTGATTCATGTCTCTAGAACATAATAACACTCTTTGGGCTGTACATTGCATCAGCTATTTACATTCAAACGTAGCCTTGACATTTTATTTAAGGCAGCTGTTTGCAAACGTTTTATTTGGTTATCTTCTGAAGGCCATCAACAGAATCAGTATTTTGACACAGTTGGCATGTTGGCATGTGTAGAATATGTTTATCTCTTAAAAAGTCCAGTTGAGATGTGCAGTTTATTGATTCTCATAATCACCATCATTCCCACATACTGATAAGAATTAATATGTCCATTCGTGTGTAATTTTAAAGTTGATAAACAACAACACCATGTTATAACAAATTTGTTTTATTTATTTTTTAATCGCTGTCCCACCTTATACAAGAGTAAGAACTGTCTTGACAATCTTCGTTCGGAATTGCCATTAAACTATAGCATAAGTCTCTTCAATTTACACGACAGTTGGATAAGCTAGGCTGTGGGTCCTGTTTGAGACCTTATGAAGCCTGAAACTTATTATACGTATATTTGAACCTAATCTAAGCAAGGTAAGTAGAGAAATGTCTCTTTCCATTCTATGATATTTAGGTTAAGTTAGGTTAGTCAAGAAATATAGAGAATACGCCCATTGTCCAAAGATAGTAAAATTGTTAAAAATGAAAATGTGTCCCATAAATAATCTTAACAAAAAATTGCATTCCATAATGGAATTCTGAGTCACACCAATGATTTGACAGACTGCATAATAATTCCCCCTCGGCTAACTAGTAGAACGTTTAAATAACTCTAGTCACGGCCGACAATAATGTTGGCCATTGCCCCCTGTTTCAATGCCGGCAAACATTATGGAGTAGACAAGTTATGAAAATGAAATACACAGCGAAAATATAAATAAAAAATTACAAAGTATAGGTTATGGAGAATTTTAAAACCACCTGACAGCTCATAAATAAAAACACGTCTAGTATGTGATTTTACTATATGCCTTGCTAATATGAATGAAAACGTCACGTGCACATCTATCTATACTATAAGAATACAAACATGAGTCACAGCTAGTTTTGGTTTGGTTATGGTAATTTAAAATGACGTATAGTGTCAATCGATATTGACTCGACTATGACTGATTACCGATAATTAGTTAAGTTAATCGCAGTAGGTACGGAATTGCGAATTTCTGGGGATATACCTTTCCAGAGTATATCTTAAGATATAATTATTAACTAGTAGTGACGATAGTAGTGAGTATATGAAATTAGTCAGTTATTTCCTCGATGGAAACGGGTTTGTTTACGTCACACACAGCGAAGTCTTAATATTGATTGCTGATTTCCTGCTGATCGGCACCTATTCTATCTGTATGTTGTCATAGTAGGTAGCAAAAAATCACTCTGTAAAGTAGGATCTACACTTTGATTCTGGAATATTGAATTTTTTTTTACTTTGTCGGTGGCCCTGCCCTGCACGTTTTTAGCCGCTGTCCGCTGACATCAGAAAGATCTTTGGCCGTGTTCGTAAAACCACCTAAATCGAAACGCTTTTGAGGAATATTTGAAGAATCAAATCAGGTTATCTACTCGACAATGTCATCAACCTCATTAGCTTACAAATAACCGCCGCCAATTCTACCATTTTGGTAAATTAATACGATCATTCAATATACCAAAGGTAATTAAAGGCGTCTGCACATGCGAGTAGGTCAATAAAGTTCAGCTCAATCTGATTTCTCTTCATTACCAATAATTCCAATAAAAATTGGGGTCACACTTCGTGAAGCACAAACTGGCAAAAAAACGTATGTGCCACCTTCTTTATGAGAACATCCAAAGCTTATTTATTTACTAAACTATGCAAGTAGGTGTGTATATCAAAAAAATGTCCTAAACTGGTTCTTTTTAATGTGCCCCACTTTGTAAGTTGCCATAAAATTGACAGCGGAAATTACAAAAGGAGAACATTCTTTCTTCTTTGTTTATTGTGATTCTGCGTTCTTGTATTAGTACGGATGTCAATAAACTTTGAGAGAGATAAATTAATTAATGGTAAATCACACTCTTATCCTCAAAGTGACAACACATTTTTGTTTATTATTACCAATATCTAATTGGGTTTTCTAATAAATTTTTTTTAGATTTAACGAGTTTGAAATAAATCTGATTGTGAGTAATACGAAATTGCCGTAATCCCAGGCTTTGATTTATTTTTATTATGAAGCTTTCTTAATTCCGCCTGACTCAAAAGGAAATGAATGTGCAAAACTGACATTGTGCTTAACGTAGGTGGGTAGACACGTTTTGTCATTACAAGTGCTTAATATTTTTACTTGCGCATATACAAGCAACTTTGTACTTTTGTTGAGTTTCACTATGCACTTTTGCACCCTGATTAACTAAACGCAGTTTTGTGAACTCATACCTGACAGCACACCGCTGGTAGATTGTCCAATTAATAAGTATTGTCCTAATACCTACACGTTTTATAAATACTTATTTCTTGCGCAGATATATTTTTAGGCCGCGCTATAACAGAAACAGATCAATACAGCAAAGTCGAAGGGATGTCGAGTTCTTATTAACACATCAACTTCAACATCGACTTTAACTTTAAACCTAAATTCTACCAATGTTAAAATCTTATTAAACGCTCTTCACATTTCAATAGACTACTAACTAATTCCTTTTTCATTTCAGCAAATTTTAACCACAACAAACACCAACGCTATCATATCACCATTTTCGATTAAATTGGTTCTCGGCCTCCTCTCAGAAGGTGCAAATGAAGAAACAAAAACGAAGAGGGAATTGAGTTCAGCATTCTACCATCCAAATCCATCACATTCCATACGAGGATATTTCCAGAAGGCTTTAAACTCTCTTAATGTAAGCTAAGTGTGTTTTAGTTTTATGGCAAAACGTTTAAACATTTAAATTTATTAGGCTCCTAGCGAAGAATACACCCTCAATGCCGGAACCAAACTGTTTATCAGCAACCATCTTAAAATTAATAAAACCTACGAAAATGACATTAATCAGTATTTCTACACGGATGTGCAACCTTTAAATTTTGCAGAATCTGAAAAATCATCGAATATTATTAACGAATGGTGCAGCAATGTGACTGCAGGACACTTGAAAGATTTAGTCAGTAGTGGTAAGTTACTTCACTAAATTTCAAAATAATTTATTTCTCAACAGTGTCTTTTTGTTCTTCTAAGATACTGTCGAAAATGCCGTTATACTGTTGATAAATGCGGTTTATTTCGATGGAATATGGCGTTCACCGTTCACACAAACCTTTGAAGGTGTGTTCTTTAGACTACCCTCGGAAAAAATTCGCACCAAGTACATAGCTGTTGAAGATAAATTTTACTTCAGCCAATCGATCGCGTGGAACGCTAAGGTCTTGAGATTACCATATAAGGTGAGTGGACTTTGCTTGCCGTTGTCCATTGCTCAGTTGGCACAAACGAAACATTTTCCCAACTTTTTTCACCAACACAATTCTCCGCACAATTTCAAGGACTCTTCTATATTTATTAGGGTAACAAATTCTCGATGATGGTAATCCTACCGAACGCCAAGGGTGGACTTGATACATTGATTAGAGAAATCGAAGGCGATACACTGAGACGTATCCAATGGACGATGAAAAGACAACTGGTAAAAGTAACAATGCCAAAGTTTAAATTCGACTTTAAATCAGAGTTGAAGCCTCATCTGCAGGAGGTAATTTGCAGTCTCACCATTTCAAACCCACAGACTTTTTAGCTATGTCTATCTTTACAGTTGGGAGTACGTGAAATCTTTGGCGAATCAGCAGAATTAACACGTATTGTTGAGGGCTCAAAATTGGATAAAACATTGAAAGTCACAGACATTATTCAGAAGGCTGGAATAGAGCTTCACGAGACTGGAACTACAGCGTTTGCTGCAACTGGTAAATATAACAAACAATAGCAAATTATTGTGTTTGTAATTAAATCTTAATTTAATTTTCATTTCAGATGTTGAAATTGTGAACAAGTTCGGAGGGGATACAACAGAAGAATTCAACGCAAATCGTCCATTTGTCTTTGTGATCCTCGATGAGACAACAAATACTTTGCTATTTGCTGGCAAAGTAATCGACCCCACAGTATAATGTTAAATACATGAATTTCACATGTACTTGTAGTGCTAAGATTTTACTTTTGTGTATTTTTGATGTAATTCAAACAAACATAAAACTACATAACCTAAAATAATATATGTAATGTATGTAAGTTATTGTAATTTTTTTGTTATGTTTTTCTTAACGCTTTAAGTGCACAACACCGATACCGTTATATTGTTGATCGATCAAACTGTTGATCACTTCGTTGTTAATTCAACTTCAGTTGACTCTCGTTAGGTCGAAACTCCAAGGACTTAAATAATATTACGAATTATAGAGAGTTTAAAGTATCAAATCAAAAAAAAAATATGAAAGTTCGAATTATTTAGTAATAATCAATTAGTATTTATTAACTGCTAATTTTCAGCAGTCGTCTATGTATATACAAGTTACAAGTTTGATCTTGTCTCAAAATGTACCTCTATGCAAGCTGATCTTTTTGAATTGTCGAGTGTTTGACGCCCATGCCTTCGAATAGCGATGATTTTTTTTTTTCAAATTACCAGGTAGGTACTTAAAAGTGTATCGATTTTTTTCGAAATATCAAGAGATTTTCTAGGGAACTCGTGATGACTTCGAATTATGGAGATGTTCGAAATAACGCAGGTTCGAATTAACGAGAGGTGACTATACCTACTTCTCTTGGGAAAATGCTTTACTAGTTTTAGCTCTTAATAAGTGAACACAGCCATTCATATCGATAACTTTAATCTGAAAGAGACAAGAGCAAACACAGAAGAAAACATTACTCTGTGAAATTTTGAATTTTTCTTTAAAAAGCAAATTCTTAAAATAAAAAGTTGTACATTTTATTCTCTGAGGAAAAGTCTACTAAATTGAATGCAACTTTTCCCGAACATGGAAAAAAACAATAACCAACAAAAGCTAGAAGTCAAAAAAGGCGTTTAGCATTGAACGGATTTCTACGGAATAAAATCTTGAAGTATTTTGGTACTCTGTCTAGCGCTAGATGCTTCGCTGTACCGTCCCCATATAAGAACAGCAATCGGAAGAGTTCCCATCCATACTCCTTTTCAGGATTTTTCCCTCCCTTCCTTGTTTGAGACGAGAATGACTTTCTTTTCCACTTACAGCGAAAGGATAGTAGCCCACAAATCAAAATCACTTTCTTAAGAATCTTTAGAGACGCCTAAACTGAAAAAATTGGTTGCAAACTGTCAAACAAATTTTCAAATTTTGGAGTATATTTTATTGTCTAACTGTTGGACAAATAGGATTTTCCCATATGCTAAGAGAACAGAAACAGCCTTAGAGGACTTTTCATCTTATGATTGTTGGGTAAAATAATGGTCTGTTCATGTACTTTTAGTACCCTAGTCTGTTTTGTCAAATTTAATAAAAACTTAAAAAAAATGTTGTCATAAAAATAAACTATGCGAAAAAGTACTCGAACATCGAGTAGCTACCCACTTTCTAAACGCCAAAAATATACGCAATACAAAAATACTAACAGATTATCATTTACATTTAAAAGGAAAATTTGCAAGAGACAAGGTGATTCCCTGAAAGAATAATTCTAAAATCTGTTGTCATTGTGGCGCAGTAGTGCTTTGTGAGCATGATAAACAAAAACTGAATTCACTTCAAGAAATCTATATATATTTTAATATATAACGTAAATATTCAGGTTCTTTGCGCTTTCTCAAAAGTTTCTGTCAGATGAATTTCTTCCTTTCCTCAGACAGGTTATTCAATTCAGGGAGAATTCATTTGAAACATTGCTCGATCTGATAAATTTCATCCGAAAGACAACCACTTTTTCAAGCATTTGTGGGCGTATGTCCTCTATAACACAAATAATGTTGGCTTCTATTTAGTTGTAATTTCGTTTGTTTACGTAGACTACCAACTTTACGCATCACTTAATGAAAATAATATTCGTCAAATCGAAAAATTGCGCCTTGGCAATTTACTTGAAATAATGCGGTCATCGATTGTTTTTTTTTAAATGTAATTGTTTCTTGGCTAGCCTAATTTTAAAAATAAAATATCTTATCTAATGACTATTGCAGCCTACTAACTGCACTAAACGTTTCGATAATCTGATGCCAAAGGCAAGCTTCATCCCTGAGCACAATTTTTCAATTCAAAAGCGGTTTCAAGCCAATTGATTTAAAAATTAGATAACGTTGAAGCGTTCATTTCATCTCAATAAAATTACAAAGACTAATGAACAGAAGGCCCTTACAGTTTGCCTTCTCTGAATGAGTTCATATTGACCGTAATGAAAATGTATACTTTTTATATTCTGAAATTCCGACCACGGGACGAAACCTACTGTCCCGACTGAGTAAAAAATAAACGTTTTCCTGTAATCAAAATCTACTACCTACTCAAAACCACTCATCAACTTCTTCTATCATCTACTACATGTCGCCACTTATCAGCCGGCATGAAATTGTTCCGAAAACCCTCCTGAACACACCCATTCAGGGCATGTCAATTTTTTTCTATACGAATTTTAACAAAAAAAAAAACTTCTTCCCATCTCTCTACTAAACTAGTATGCGTGCGTACGTGTGTTTGTGCGTAAAAATCTCCATCGAATACAGAGGCACAAAGTGAGTGAGATCTTTGTTTTGCCCAACACTTGTTCGGACTGCGGGAAATATTGCGTGAAAAACTAAAGAAAAACCGAACAAAAGTGACTACAATTTGTTGCAAAATCTTTATAAAATGTCGGACTTTCGATTTCATTAAACGTTTCGGTGTTTTGTTCATGTGAAAGAAGTGAAAATTGCTAACAAAAAAAAAAAAAAGATAGGAAGAAAAGAAAATTCAAATCTATAGTGTGTGGTTTGTGCCGAAAGTGTAGCAGCAGCACACACAGCCTCGCCATGTTCCAGCAAACCCAAGCTACACAAGGGCGGCGGTGTTTATTATTTTTCTCGGCGATTCTAATTTCAATTTTGTGCATTTTTCAACAAATCCAGTGCTCCCATGGTCAGGGTGAGTGCGACTTTCCTTTCGTAGACTTTTTGTTCACTTATATGGTGTGGCACTGCAGCTTGTAATTAGTTTGCGTGTTTGCGGAAAAGGTTTAGAATTTTCCCATTTCCTCCCGCACCCCACCCTCGGGCGAAATTTCAACATACATCCTGCTTGTCGTGTTGGTGGCCTATGAACTGTTTTTTTTTTTTTGCCAAAATGATTGTTGGATATGGAATCTAGATTGGAACCAGGAAGTGCAGCTGAATAATGTGTGGTTGTAAAAGAAAAGGCGCCGGCCACTGCTATGAGTTCCGCCTCCTTCATCTTCACCCTTCCTTTCCACCGTGCTAATCCTCTTTTCGGCTCGACTTTTAATGAATTAATATTTTGCTCGACGTTTTGAGTTGATTAATTGTAATTATTTGGGAGGAATTTTTAATTGAATTATGCTTCTCGCATTTATTGTTGGAATGAGAGTAACTAGTAGCTTTGCACTTTGGCCAGCAAATTAAAATGTTTTCCGTTGTGTTTGTTTTTTTTTTCTCGTTTTAGAAGAGATGAATGTTGATCTTGGCAAGAATATCACTGTCCAGTGCACGTCGTCCAGCAATCATGTCCGGTGGACGTTCCAAGGAAAGAATATCACCAGCCAGGAGAAAAGGTAAGAATAATATCAGGCCAATTGGTTTCCTATTGGAGGTATTGTTGTCTGTTTGGGACGAGCCCCTAAATTCGTTGCTTGTTTTGCCCGCGGTTAGTGCATTTGACATCATCGTTTCGAGGAATTGCACAAACGCCTCACATCCGGTGAGTAATTTGAATAATAAAGACTGCGATAAGCTGCAGAAAATTTACGCAAAGCTAATGAAAGGAAGCTGCGATAGTGCTTAGGAAGTGAGCTTTGAGTTACGCGCAACCGGTGTGAACTGAGTTTTGCCTGCAATCATAATCTTGAACTATCATCATTACTTGGAAAACTATGATAACAATGAGCTTATTTTAGGAAATTACCAGAAGTTGGATACTCCTATTCTATAGGTAGGTTATCTTTTATTAAATAAATGCGTCTTCAAGCTAAAGGCAGGCCGACAAACAATTTAGAAACGTTTGGCACATTCCTTTGGATCAGCACGTTCTTGACTTGAGTGACAGAAACAGCGGCGAAGGATAAGGAAAGATCGGTCATACCTCATCATAGCATTTAGTTTTTAACGCACCCACTGGCAGTTGATCGAAACTACCAATCAGCGAACCGCTCTTTTAGCTTAGAAAGTGGAATATATTTGCCACAATAGAGGGAAGAATTTGCTTGACAGTGCTCTCTCAAAATGATATCAACTAGGTAGAGTCGAGTCAACAACACCTGCATTGAGTGATTCAGAGATGAAGTGATACGAATCCGGGACGCCTGCATATCCTTTTTCAGTTCAAACCGGCGAACACCACTGGCGGACCAGTAGGTAATAAAAAATGCAATAGAGGGTCTTAATACCTTAAAGGAATTCCTACAAAAAAGCCTACTTACGATCCCCTCAAAAATTGTGTAGGAGGCCATAATCAATCTGAACCGTTTGGATAGATGCAATTCTGTCAAGGTGCGATCAGTTGTTAATCCAAACTTGGGAATGGACAAGCTTTGATACGCTTTATAGCGGCTTAAAGGTTTGTAATGTCGAGGTGCACGAGAGTATTGAACAACCTACATCAACACAGAAACAACATAATTACAGTGCACTCTTTTCTTTGGCAAAAAATAAGCGGACATCCCTTATAACCGGACAGATTTCCAATAACGAGCAAAAATGTGTTTTTTTTTCCAAAGAAATAATTCTTTTAATGCTATAGACGCAGATGATTTCTAGAGCATGGTATTGTTGTTGTGTTGTTTCGTTGGGAGCACAAAATATAGCTCCTTAAATTCCAACAAAATTTAACCAAAACATTAGCCAATGCGCAAATCATTTACTGATCCTTTTTTTGGATTTTAGGCCTTTAATTTTGAGTTACGAACCTGACATTTGGAACATATACACTCTAAATGGTATAACAAGTTTGCCATAAAAAGTTTTTACCCACGACCACTTGTCGTTTGTTTTTAAATGTCATTCATTGGGTTCAGTTTCCGAAAAACGGATAAAATTCTCGGTACCATCAGTGTCCGCTTATGAGAGATGTCACTGTAATTTTGTTTCCCAAAAATAAAAATCATAAATACCTACATAAAGTATATTTTTCTTACAATAAGTTGGGACCACCTGGGGTTGCTCGTTGAAGATAGTTGCGCATCTAGTTTGATAAGTAATACAGTAATGCAATGCAATTCTCGTGACGGAATGAGTTGAAGAGCCGCCATTGATCAACTACATACAGTGTCGGTCATCGAGCTAAAATTCTGCCGAATGTAAGAAAAAAATCTAAACCAAAGGTGCTTGGTCTAGAGTACGAAAATCTGGTTGAACAACTCGAGCAACCGAATTTGTTGTCAAAAGTAAACCTGTTGATTTGACGGGTCCATTTAACAACTGAATGTGTTGATTGAACAATAGGATGAGCTGAACAACTGGGTGTACGGTGTTCGCAACACAAACATGATTTAGTAATTTTATCCACTAGTTAGTGTAGGGAACTATAATCTTGTTTGAGTTGAATAAAGAATTCAACACTAAAGACGTAAACAAAACTATTAGAGCTGCAAAAATGCTATTTTTTTATATTTTATTTGCTTACATAACTTATTTTCCCTTCCCTGACTGTCTTGGACATTCCGTATGATATAACATATCCGGAGAAAACGGATTGGCAAAGAAACATAATAATCAGATCGAACGAAATTGCGACTTTCACTAATGGATTTCGACTGATCCAAAATAGCAAAAGGAACAGGTTCTGGTATCTTCTAAGTAGATCCAGAACTGAGAGTGTCTATACGACTACCGGACACAAGTAGTGTCTTCATGAAATGCTTAGAGCATTATGCAGTCAGAACCGAGTGAACTTGTGCTGGGTGCTAGGTCACTGCGGTATTGAGCGAAATGAGCAGGCGGATAAGCATAGGAGGAATGGTAAGATTTCAGACATCAAAAAAAGTATTAGGTCTCTCAATTTAAGGTGGTTAAGTCTTGAGGGACACAGGATATCTGAGGCTCTATGGCCACTTTTCGATAGTAAAAGATCTATGGAGTAAATACCATTGAGAGGGATAAGCTTAAAACAATAATAGGGATTCTCCTGCGGAAACACGCAAAATGTCTCGGATTTTAGGATACAGATATGTGCAGACTCTTCTGCTGAGGACAAATACTGTGTGAATGCGAGGCAATACTGAACATCGATTTTTTTATTTGGTTTTAGGAAAAAAAGGAACTAAGGGAGTTTTCAATGAACGACATCGATGTATACTCAACTCAGATGAGTGTTGCACTGGATTTCGGACATTGTCTTTATAGATATTTATACGATATATCTCTATATCCTGACATTGCTGATTTACAACTCTCCAAGTCTGAACTTATTTGAGGAGAGCGAAATACTAAATCATCAAACAAAGCCAAATCGATTTTAGTTAAAGATTATACAACGTTTGAGGAGAATACAAAGCAGAGCACCACATCATTAGAAACACATCATGAGAAATAAGGAGAATGCACCTTAATAACAAATTCGTTGAAACTGGTCCTTATTGTCCCAGGTGGTGTAACCAACGAACTCTACACGCGGACTATTAGAGATGTAGTATAAGTAAGAAAGTTATGATCTTCTTTATCTTGATCAAAAAATCCTAGTCAATATACAGAAGAAGGCGTTTCTTTTAATAACCTGAAACGAGGCGCTGCTTTTTGTTAGAGGAGATTAGCAAACTTGAATTCAGTTGAGTTGAGATGAGGCGTTGTATTAAATGAAATGTAAATTCATGCCAAAGCGAGTTGATGTGGTATATGGATCATATCTTCCAATAATCTGGCATAGAAGCATGAATGTGCAAATTTTCCAATTTTCAGTTAATTGGTTGGTTTGATTAACCTTTTGTAGTTGTGTGTTATACCAAAATCTAGAATGCCATCTGTAATAATATTTTACAATGTTTCGGAGACTAAACAATCTAATTCTACGAAGGCAAATAACGCGATTATGAGCGATCGATATATGGACACGCATTTTGATTTCGCTACCAACAAAGCGACGCGATGGACCTACGTTCATCGTTCGATGGACGTCAATTTTTATTTTTTGACTCTGCGACCTCGAAAGGTCTATTGTACACAAGGGGATGTTAGCCTAAGAGAAGAGTGTCTTCTCTCTCTAGTGAATGCCACAACTTAGTTGCAAAATTTCTGAGTTCTGTTGATGGACGGAAGTCTTTATGGAAAATCCGTCGTCTGACCCAATAAAGGGCCGGACACTCGCAGAGGATATGTTCGGAAGTCTCATCGTCCTCTAAACAAAATCGACATTCTGTTTCTGGGCACAAGTTCATTTAATAATAGAATTTCCTTGTAGGGGTGGGGCACTTTCTGTACTTGCGTTACACTTTCTCAGTGGAAGTAGTTGTTTTCAATCGTTAAAGCAGCAGACCAATTGACTCAGGGTTCTGGTCCTAAGAACAGAGATTCTGATCCAGCTCTAGCCAGCTCGTCTACAGATTCCTTGCAATACCTTGGTGACCAGGAACCCATCCAAGTTTGACCTTATTATGTTTGGCTAGGCTTTCCAAGGCATCGTAGAAGCACTTCACTGTCACAGAACTCACAGTGTTAGATGATAGTGCTTGTAGTGCTGGTTGACTATCTGAGAAGATGTGTATTCCTTTTCGTTTACATTTCCATTGGTATCGAGATTTTAATGTTGGGTTCAAAGACACCAACTCCAACTCCAACTCCAGTTTCCTTTTTAGATCCGCCGGTGTACCAGGTCAGATTTCTCGGATCTAGTGTTGGAGCACCATTTTCCCATTTAGAACGGTCTAATATTTTAGCCTCGAACAGATTGTAGATTGTAGATGTACTCCCTAATCTGGATGCCATACATACAATGCAAATGCCTGCATGTAGCTTAATTGGAATTGAAAGAGAGTTTTACATTAATGTTTATGTTTTATCTTATTAGCTAATTGCTATCTTACTTACTGACTTAGATGGCGCTACAGTCCGGGTTTGACCTGCGCCTCAACCAGTACGCCTCTCTCCTTTCACTTGTGCGCGCCACCTAAGGCGAGGTCTTCCCCTGCTGCGTTGTCCCTCTAGGTTGGAGTCGAAGACTCTTCAGGCCGGAGCACTGTTGTCCATTCGCTCTACATGTCCTAGCCATCTCAGACGGCTGATCCGCACTTTTCTGACCAGTTCAATGTCGCTGTACAGCTCGTAGAGTTCTCTGTTATACCTCCTTCTTCAGATCCCATCAACGCAAATGGGACCGAAAATCACACGAAGAATTTTGCGTTCAAAACGCCCAAGGATATCTTCATCCGCCTTCGCTAATGTCCATGCTTCTGCACCGTATAGCAGGACTGGGATGATTAGGGTCTTAAACAGAATCGGTATTTCTCGACAAGGGCTTGCTTTTCAGTTGCCTTCTTAGACCACAGAAACAGCGATTTGCAAGTGTAATTCTTCGCTTGATCTCTGCCGTGACCTTATTTACAGAGTTTATAGCGGGACCAAGGTAGATAAATTCCTTTACTACCTCGAAGTTATACCTCGATTGTGACGTTCTGTCCATTTCGTATATATTTGTTTTTGCCCTCGTTAACCGCTAAACCCATTTTAGCCGCTTTTGTTTCTATACAAGAAAAATGCTATCTTAGACAACTAAAGAAATGTCTTATAGTTTTGGAAAATACCAAACGCCACACTTAATTTGGAGAGCCCCAATATGGACAGGATTCAGGGTTTTCATATGTTCACAACTATTTGCTCAGCAATTCCCGCAAAAGCAAGTCTATGTGTCGTTTAAATGTTTAGCTCAAGTGGTCGATCGCTCATCGCTCAGTGAGTTGCTAAGGCGTAGTGCGTTTAATACTTGTAAACAAGAAAGCGAAAGAGAAAACCAAAAATGTGACTATCATCATTGTATTCGTATTGATCGTCTTCGTCTTTCGATTCCTCTGAATATATTTTTAGGACATTACAACGCTCTAATTCTTCACCAATTACTCGGCAAATGTGCTTAGAATAGAAATGATCTCATGGCAGCTTACTTATGCCCCATCCACTCCCAAGAAAGATAATCGCTTGCGCATGCCAATGCAACACATCCACTTGTCTTAACCTATTAACCTCTTAATTAGTCCAAGTCAAAGTGGATAATTACGTAGAAGCATAATTAAAATGTCGGTCGCATGAAGTTTGCTTTTTAAATGAGTTGATCGAGGGCAATGACCGATTGTGCGTTCAATGCAATGTCATGATCACATTCAATTTAAGAATTCAATTTTGATCCCACAAAATGTTCCTAATCATGAAAGCTTTACTAAATTTATTTGTAACTTGTTTCGCCCTCCCCCAGATATCAACTCGCAACCGAATCGATTAACGACATCGATGAGAATGCACTGCAAGTTGAAACAACAAATGCCGCCGTCACCACAGCCTACGTCCACAATTTAAGCATCCATCGTGTGAAAATCTCCGATGAGGGCAACTACACCTGCCACAGTATTGGCACTGTCGAACCCGATCAACCCAGCGAGATGGTATTTTTTATACAGCCAATCATTCGCCCAAAAGTGATAGCCAGCAGTCCGAATAAAATTAAACGAAAAATCGGTCAAGCTGTGGCGCTGTACTGCTTGATTGAGGCGTATCCCCTGGAGCCGATTCGAAGTCACATAAAATGGCTTAAAGATGAGATTTCGTTTAGTTTTCTAGACAGCAGCACAAATGTAACTCTGGTCAATGGCACGCATGTGAATGTAACTCTCGAACTGACCGAAGTGTATAAGAAAGAGAACGGCACCTACGGATGTGTCGTGCTCTCGCCGACGGGCGATGAGTTGATGCGCAAAGAAATTGCACTCCTTGTCATGGATGTACCGCAAGTGAGCATAGACTATGTGAAGGCAGTTGGGGCGAATAAAATTTTTCTCAATTGGACGCTGAACGATGGCAACGATCCGATTCAGAAGTACTTTGTCCAGTTCATGCAGGAGGGCGCTCCCACCTTCACCTACTACAACCATGTGATTGGGGGAAAGAACACGTCGTATGTGTTGGATAACTTTTTGCCAAACACAAGTTATTTGCTGCGAATCTCGGCGAAGAACAGCATAGGCGATGGAATCCATCATCAGTACCATCAGCCAGTGCGGACACTGGAGAAGGATCCAGTGTTTGTGCCCAAGGTGGAGGCGACTGGCAATACAGAGTCGACGATAACTATTGGTTGGGCGCCTCCATCACCAGAGCTACTGGAATACATCCAGTACTACGAGTTGGTTGTGTCCGAGCCGGGCGAGAGTCCTCGCATTGTGGAGGAGGCTATTTATCATCAAAACAGCCGCAATCTGCCGTACATGTTTGACAATCTGAAGACAGCCACTGACTATGAGTTCAAGGTGCGCGCTTGTAGCGATCTAACAAAGCAATGCGGTCCCTGGTCGGAGGTGGTGAATGGCACGACTATGGACGGTGTGGCCAGTCAGCCGACAGACCTTCACGTGGTGTGCAATATCTCGCGACAAAGTGCTGTGAGTGTAGCATGGAATGTTCCGAAAATACCCAACGGCAAGGTCGTCTCATATTCAATAAAACTGGTAGGCACGGCTGCCTACAAATTGGATGGACGGCTTTTGAACGCCACATGGGGTCCAAAGGAACGTCGAGTTGATGAACCAAACCACAAAACTGTCTACGAAGGCGTCAATCCCAACACAAACTACTCGGTGACAGTGTCGGCTCTGACTCGCCGCAAGAAGACAGGCGAGCCGGCTACAGCAGTGTGCACAATGCCAGTTGCGCTGCCCGACTCTATTGGAAGGATTATCTGGACAAAAGTGAGATCATCTGACGACAAGTGTGTGCTTAAACTATTCATGCCGCGAATTAGTGAACGAAATGGTCCGATCTGCTGTTATCGGATCTATTTGGTGCGCATGCAAGACTACAATCGTGATCTGCCAGTCCCCGACAATCTCAATGTGTCCACCTATCACGAAATTCACAATACAAACAACACCCAGGGTGGTGCTTACATTGCTGAGATGTTCCCCGGCGAAGCGTTTCGACCGGAAATCTTCCTCGGTGATGGCAAGAGAATGTATAACGATGAAGTGAGTCAGTCGATTGCCGACAACCACTGTCGCAAGTGTCTGGAGGGAACGGCCTTTCGGAGGGTCTACTATGCTCCGGTGCAGCGAACCACAACCACGTCGACGACATCAAGGCCAGATGGTAAGTGCCTAATTAAGAAATAAATTCTTGTTACTTGGCTCATCATGTTTTTCGTTTAGAACACCCAATTCCAATACTTCCAGAATTGACCCAACGCGAGCAGTTAAACCGCGCGGGAAACCTTACACAAGCAGCATCCAAGATTCTCGACAACAAACGTCGACGTAGGAATCCAAAGCATGCGGTTGGACAGAATATCCAAAATCTCGAAGAGAATGTCGAAACGACAACGACAGTGATGCCTTCTGTTTCGCTTCACGAAGTGTACGAAGAGGTGTTTGACGGGGAGATTGACATAAACAGCAACTACACCGGGTTTATCGAGGTTATAGGTAAGTTGCAGGTGCTACGATAAAGCAGATTTCATTTGGTAACCTTCTTCTTGAAGTTCGTGAGGAGGAAACTCAACTGGGCGCCGCTGGCAAACCGCTAATGGCGTACAGTAACTACTTTGAGACGATCAATCCTCGCACCACCGCCGAGGTCTATGAAAATGGTGACGATGTATCACTGATGCTAAATATTGTTGTGCAAGTGCTGTTTGTATTGATCGGTTTGGTGGTTCTGCTCCTGATTGCGTTGTGCTTCATGCATCGCTACTACACAAAGAACACCGGTCAGGGGGATGAAGTCATCAGTTTACGGGATTCATTAAGGTGAGTCATCAACGAAGTCGTCCTCAAAGGAATTTGTCAATAATATATTCTATTTTTTCAACACAGTCGCGCTCTTTGTGGCGGTCGCACAAGCAACCACCGCCACTTAATCGGGTCCGCATTGGCCAAACCCGCCGACATTGGGCCAATAGCCAAAATGGACTTGCCCCAATCGTACAGAAATCGCCATAAAGACACCGATTACGGCTTCCTTCGAGAATACGAGATGCTACCGAGCCGCTTCAACGACCGCACAACCAAAAATTCGGATGTAAAAGAAAACTCGCACAAGAATCGCTATCCCGACATCAAGGCGTACGACCAGACAAGGGTTAAGCTCTCCCAACTGAACGGAATGCAAGGTTCTGACTATATAAACGCCAACTTTGTGATCGGCTACAAGGAGCGAAAGAAGTTCATCTGCGCCCAGGGACCCATGGAAAGTACAATTAGTGATTTCTGGCGCATGATCTGGGAGCAGCATCTCGAGATAATCGTTATGCTGACAAATCTCGAGGAATACAACAAGGCAAAGTGTGCAAAGTATTGGCCAGAGAAGGTCTCCGATTCGAAGCAATTCGGTGACATTACTGTGACATTTGCCTCGGAGCAGAGATTCTCCGACTTTTTAGTGCGTAATTTGGACGTTTTCAAGCGAAGCGCCAGCAATGAGGACGAAGAGGAGCGCCGACAAATCACACAATACCACTACCTTGTGTGGAAGGATTTCATGGCACCGGAGCACCCCCATGGCATAATTAAATTCATCCGTCAGATCAATTCAGTGTACTCTGTGCAGCGTGGACCGATTTTGGTGCATTGCAGTGCGGGTGTCGGCCGGACGGGTACTCTTGTTGCGCTTGATTCACTCATTCAGCAGCTGGAAGAGGAGGATCAAGTGTCGATTTTCAACACCGTTTGCGATCTACGTCATCAGCGTAACTTTTTGGTGCAGTCTTTGGTGAGTTTTGGGATTTCGATCCACATCGAATTTGTAATTTAATCTTCTCTTCTTCTTTTTTTAGAAACAATACATATTTTTGTATAGAGCTCTGCTGGACATTGCTCAATACGGCAACACGGAGATACTAGCTAGAGGCTTGAGTTTAACAATCGAGAATCTGAAACAGAAACCGAATGACAGCAAAGAGAAGTGCAAGCTCGAATATGAGTTCGAAGTGAGTTCCACTAACAAATGTTCGGCCGGTGATCGATTTAATGTTTGTGTCTTCTTTTTTCGTTTTAGAAAATCAAAGCTATTGCCGATGAAACAAATAAAAGTTGTTCGGTTGGCAGTGGCGATGAGAATATGAATAAGAATCGTAGTGAATTAGTTATACCATACGATCGTAATCGGGTAAGTTTCTTCGTTGCGCTGTATAAAATGAGTTAAACTCTTAAACTTTCACTAAATTTTGCAGGTCATATTGACTCCGATTCCAACACGAGAACATTCGACTTATATTAATGCGTCCTTTATTGAAGGTTATGATAATTCGGAATCGTTCATCATAACACAAGACCCTATGGAGAACACTATAGGCGATTTCTGGCGAATGATCTCCGAACAGAGTATAACCACTCTTGTTATGATATCCGAGGTAAGCACACAGTAGTCGCACATATGTGGCATTTTGTCTGACTTATATTTTACTTTCATGTTAGATTGGTGATGGTCCAAGAAAATGTCCCCGATATTGGGCCGACGATGAGATTCATTACGATCATATTTTGGTCAAATATATGCACAGTGAAAGTTGTCCATACTACACTCGGCGCGAGTTCAATGTGACCAATTGTAAAATTGACGATACGATTAAGGTGACACAATTCCAATACAATGGCTGGCCAACGGTGGAAGGTGAGGTGCCAGAAGTGTGTCGAGGTATTATCGAGCTGGTCGATCAAGCTCAGAAACATCATACTGCCGAAAATAATTTCTCAACATCGACGCCAATTGCGGTACACTGCAGGTTAGTTGAAAAATCGAAAATTCGTACCTACTGTTTTCGTTTAACTAATGATGTGATTATGGTTTTATGTGTTTGTGTAGCCTGGGAACGGATCGAAGCTCAATATTTGTGGCCATGTGTATATTAGTCCAGCAACTAAGAACTGAGAAAAAGATTGATATTTGCACAACTGCGAGGAAATTGCGATCACAGCGAGCTATGCTTTTGGATACATATGTAAGTTCTACTTTATTTGTTTTTTGTTAATAGCAGAAGGACTCTAATCCAACAAAAATTTAGAGAGGGGTTATATTGGAATGCTAGCTTAAATTAAGCAGGTCAAACCTTTCAAGATGTGAGTTTAAGAAATAGCAAAGCACTTCTTGAACATCGATTTTTAGCTAATCATTCAACGTATGCCTAAACAATTCTATGGAAGCACACAGATTTTGTGTCATAGTGTGGTGGCAAGACGCTTCGCATACAATCCAAAACTTTTGACGAAAACATAAAGGCCAGCATGCATAGGGACCGACCGCTGGGATGAAAGCGATTCTTAATTTGCTACCTCGTGATCTTAAATTTACTTAACCTATAGGGCCTTGAGTATCAGACAAAAAATGTGCTAAAACTCAGTTCTCTTAGCATGATTAACTATAAAGCTAAACAGATTATGAAAATGTATGGAGGAAACAATGTTACATATCTCCTTTCATGGATTTTCACAGACTTTTCGCCTGCTCCTATACAAGCAGGGAAGAAGGAATTTTTAAATGAAAATACCTTGGAGCTAAGGCAGGCTATTTCATAGACACAGTTTTATCAGACTTACTTATCGCTGCAGTGTTTTCCCAGCTAAAATATTGGCTTATGCGGGAGCAGCCCGTACTATAGCACGTAATTAGCTCTTGAGATCCTGGGTGACTGAACACAGTGGTATAGCCAGCAATGAGATGGCTGCCAAACTAGCAACTCTTCAGTTGATCAAACCGCCACTCTGCAATTTCAGAGAACAAGTTGAATGCAAGATCAGAATGAACGTCAATAAGTCTTGGGAATTGTTACGTATCTGTGAAATATCTAGGAAATTATGGACAGAGTATAATAAAAGCCGAACCAATAAGCATTTACTTGGCACCAACCATCCAATCAAAGTACAAAATCTGATGACGTCAAGGAACATACCTCACTATCTCCTTCACTTGAGGACAGAATGCGTAATCACGAGTACGAATAAAAGACCACAAATCTGGCTAAAGATAAGGACTTTAGTGTGCCGAGGAATAGTCTGCTCTGCTTCGCCTTCCCTTACCCAACCTTACCCAACTTAACTTAGATTTTACACAGAGCATAACATATATTTAATTTTGAATGAGAAAGGCCAACTAAATTAGAAAATTTAGTTTGCCTTTTCGCATTTCTTATTGCGCGTCTATCTTTCAAACCCAAAATCATATTTCTACCTTTTCTCAAATGTGAGCAAAAAACACGTTCGCCGGGGTCTACTAAGCATAGACAAGACGTTACGGCAAGACAGCAAGCAATAAATAAAAAACAAGACGTTAACAAGTTAACAGTCACTTTTAACAGTGTTGGCAGATGTGTTGGCACCCTCCAAAGTATTTTATAAAATTTCTCCTGGATTTATTAACTATAAAATCCATTCGCTACTCTAATCATCAAGAGTGAGTTATTGGCTAAATATCGGTTTCCGAAACGGAGGAAGACAGTAAACCACCATCGGGTGATAATACACAGCACTTCACAGGACAAACAAAAAATAAAAAATCTAGAGAAGGCTAAATAATCGGCCTTAATAACCTCAGCCCGAAAATTATGGATGATGTTCACTATATCGAAGGGAAGCGGGTCCTCTAGTTTTCTGTATATTTATGAGATGGCTCTATTAAATAAGGCCCCAAGAAATAAAGCCCCAACAAAAAAATTAAAAATTGGGTCTTTATTTCATTATGAAATACAGCCCCAAAATAAAAATGAAATAAAGGCCCATTTCATATTTACATAAAGCTATTTATATTATTTTAATTATTAAGAATCGTCGAATGGAAAATGGGGGGCATGTTGCCCTCCTGCAACCCCCTGCTTCTTTTCAACTTTAAGTTTCCGATTGGTGCGATGTTAGGTATATGCAAAGACTTATTGGGTATAAACAAAGTTTGCATATAGCCAACCTCGCGCGTACTCCAAATCTAACAGGGAAACTAAACAGGGGGGATTCAGTGGGCCCGCATATTCCATTCCGTAACTATTAAATCAACCACGAAATCATTAAGAATTTTAAAAAACGAAATAAAGCCCGGCGGCCCTTATTTTGCAGTAGTCATTGAACCGACAGATACGTTGCGATAGTAGGGTCCGTCAAATAACTTTTTTTTTTTGAAAATGCTATAAAAAAAAAACTACTGAATATTTTCTCAAATTTCTTTTTTTATTTGAAAGTACAATCCTTTCGATTAATAATGGAAAATAATTTCATTCAAATGGCTGCCTCGGCTGGCCATGCAGTAGCCTACACGATCGGTCCAATTTTTAAGCACATTATCGATTGTGTGCAGCACCAATGGCTTCACGAATATTGTCCTTTAAAGCGTCAATTGTCTCTGGCATGTCGGCGTAACACTTATCTTTTACGGCACCCCACAAATAATAGCCCAACGGTGTCAAATCGCAGCTCCGCGGTGGCCAAACGACATCAGCTCTGCGGCTGATAATGCGATCTTCAAAAACAGGGCGAAAAACATCGAGTGTAGCTTCCGCTGTGTGGCACGTAGCGCCGTCCTGTTGAAACCAAATGTTGCCAATATCCTCCTCTTCAATTTGTGTGAACAAAAATTCGTTCAACCTGGCCCGATAACGATCGCCATTTAATGTAACGGCCACTCCTCGCTCATTTCAAAGAAAAATGACCCAATTATGCCTCTGGACCAAAATCTGCACCAAACAGTGACTCGTTTTGGGTATATCGGCTTTTCAATGTATGCGTGCGGGTTTTCTGTGCCCCAAATGCGACAATTTTGCTTGTTTACATACCCGCCAAGATCAAAATGAGCTTCATCTGAAAAGATGATTTTTTTTGGCAAAATAGGCATCTTCCCTATGTCGCTTTGTCGCAATATTTCCCAGCGTTGTTCAAGCGTATACACAACCATATTCGTTCAGCGGAAGGATAAAACTAATTACCTTAAATAAAAAAATATTGAAACACAAAAATGAAATAAGAGCCCAATTTTAAAAAAATGTTTGTTGTTTGGCGTTTATATTTTTGGGGCCTTATTTCATTTTTATTTTGGGGCTTTATTTCTTGGGGCCTTATTTCCTAGAGCCTTATGAGATCACCAAGTGGTTTTCTTACCAGTTTTCAAGATGCAGGGGTGGTTTCTTTTATTATGCTTATTATTTGTGAGCCTTTTGGTCACATGGTGTTGTTCGGCGTTTTTTGTCTTGTTGACATAATTTTCGAAAAAGAATCAATTTGCCACCAGAAAAATGATTAAGATGATACACGCCTCAAACATTTCGCTAACAATTTCCCATTTTCCAGTTGTGGCAAGGAATAACTGAATATGGAACGGGGAAGGATTTGGAACCGCGACCCCATTGAGCCCAGTCTTATTATAGGTGTTTTAATTGCGGTCCTGGTAGATGTTTCTTGGAAAATGCTGGTTCTAGTGGTTTACACTGAGGTTCAAGTGTGTATTCTTTTCTTGGTTTTTTAAACTCGAATATGGAATGCAAACATCGAACATGTCAATCGATTTGATGTTAGGTCGAGTACGAGTAAATCTTGCGTTTTGTTTGGGAGTCACAAAAAACATTGTGCGTTATCTCCCCCGCACTGGTGCGCGTAGAACACTCAATGGGACAAATTCATTTCCGCACTCGTTCAGTGTCAAGAACATACACAAATCCGCTGGTCCAGATATTATTTCTCCATCGTTCTGCATCGGTATATCACTTTCTCTATCCTTCATTTCCCTAAAAAAAAATTGTCTGACATCTGAAAATATTGGTCTAAATCTTAATAAAAACTGCTGTTCGGGCCCAAACGGAGAGCCACATAATTCAATCGACAGATTCATACTACCGATTGCTTCTCCACTGCGGCGTTGCTGCCGCTGTCCTTGCAACGCTTTCTGACATAGGTATACCATGTTTTTTATTATGTTCATGCACTGTTGTGGCTCGTAATGCGACTTATCATCGTCGTTCCTATTAGCACTACCTGCTCCGGTAAGCCAAGCTGTTGAAATTACATTACGCTTCTTTGCTTTGTTCGAAGAATCTGCTATAGATCCCGCAAAGAGACCGAAGCACATACCTCCTAGAGAAAGTACATTGAATAAAATTAGAATCAATTAGTCATTGCCAAAAAAAAAATCTCTTTTAATTTTCTAGTTTAAACTATTTAAATTTTGTTAAAATACATTTGACCAATCTCTTCCAGGCGCAGTACGAGTTCCTACATCGTGCGATTGCAAATTACGCTGATTTGCATAAGCTCTCCACAGAGTCACCATCTGACTGTTAATACTTGTTTGTTTCCCTAACAAGCAACTAATTCTCATTTAAAGTTTTATGTTTTCATGTGTAATTCAACTGTGTACGTTTAATTTGCATTCAAACAAAATTTTATTTTCTTGCACAAAGTCTATTTGTGATAAAAACAAAAAAATAAGTAACTGACCACATCATGGCAAATTAAAGTGTCAACCCGTGAAAAGTGTGAAACAAAAAAATCTCCCATAATTGTATAAAGTAATCTATCATACGCTAAACTTGACATATATATTAAATATTTAATTTAACTATTTCAATTGCCTAACCAACAAGTTGTCATTTTATGTTCAAAAATAAAAATAAAAACAATACGAACGACGAAAAGAAAAATAATAACAAACAAGAAAATAGAAAATGTTTGTTAAGAAAAGAAAAAAAAAACTTCATTGTATTTAGAATAAGCTACCAAAGGACTAAACAAAAAACAAAAAAACATAAATAAATTATATTTAAATATTATCAATGTAAATTAAGAAAATACAATTAAAAACAATACAAACCAACTCTGACCACACACTCACACATACATAAAACTGAATATTTGATTTGTTTTTTTTTTTTTATTATTATTATTTTATTTTTTTATTTTTATATATATATATATGTATGTATGTATCTTACATAAGGTATTTATAAATATTTATACGCAAATTGTTTTCTGTTTTTTCTACCACAATTTTTTATACTATACAAAAAGAAAATATACATACAAAAAAAAAACTGAAGCCATATTTATATATATATACACATAAGAAACAACTATATATTGCTGCATTAATAATAATTAGTTTTCATTATGTTTTTTATTTTTATTTTTATTTTTTTTTATTTAACTATAAGTTAATCTCTTAATTATAATAAAACTAGCTCTCAAATATTGTTTTGTTTCTATAAAAAAAAAACAAAATAAAAATGAAACGAAGGAGAAAAAGGGGGGGAAAACTAAGCGCGCGCGAAGAAAGTATCAAAGTATTGCACAAAATAATAACAATAGAATAATGTGAGATAAAATCAAATATATATATGCATATATTGTATATTTGCAGCAGTAATAGTGTTTTTCTTTGTAATAAAAAAAAAAGAATATTTTTACTTTGTTTTTTTTTTTACTCTCTATTTATGTTTTATTTTAGCGAAATTGTAAAATGATTGAAAGCAAGAATGTGTTTTTCAATTTATTTTCTTTTTTTTTTTAATTAATTATTCTCATACTAAGTACAGGAAATAGATTTTTATACACAAACAAAATAGATTTTATTACAAAATTTTTGTACATTTACTTTGCATAAAGAAAAAAAGGGACAAACAAAAAAAAATTCAAGTTCAATGGTTCCAAAAAAAATGTGAAGTGAGACGTTAACAGAAACGAAAAAAAAAAATCTATAAATGTATATATACATATATGAAGCTTATAATTATGATTTTTTTTTTAGAAATAAATAATCTAGTCTATATACATATTACAGTTATTATTATTGAAACTTTTTTTTTAGAGGTTATTTTCTGTTGTTTTTTATTTTTGGAACACAACACAAAATCTATGGTTTACTTTTTTAGATGGATTTTCTAAAAGTTTTCTTCCATTTCAAGTTTTCGATTTAATATAAGTTACTTGCAGGTTGCAGCTGATGACCAGAAATCGTATCAAAACGTGCAAACATCAAAGATGTGGACATATTATTCGGATTTATTATTTGTTGCTTTGCATTTTAAAATGCGAAATAAACTTTTTCTTTTCGCCAACGAAATAAACATTATGACAGTTGTCATAAAAAAAATCAGTATCTGAATTGATAAGAAATAAAAAAAAAACAAATTTGTTCGCGCACATGTAACAACTGTCAAAATCGGTGGTTTGACAGATCTGAATAAACATATTTAATTTTACCAAACAAAAACACCACTAGATAAAAAAGCATCATTTTGCATAACATTCGATCATGTCAGCTGTCACCTGTTATATGTCATCTGTCATTCGCTCCCTATCATCTGTCGCGTATAAGCTGAAAGTCTTACCACTTGTTTGCCAATACCAGCTGCAAATACATGAAACTGCATTTATCTGTGTTTACATCTAGAAGCGTCTTCGCGACGTAGACAAAGCTTGTGACAATTGATGCCATCATTATGCGGCTTTAAAGAGAGATAGTGGACTTCAACTTGAAATTCATTCATTTTTACAGGTTCTTAAGAGATGCATATTCCTAAAGCTCAGACGGTAAAAAGGAGTACAGTAGTGGGGTCTACTATCACCCCAACTTACGTTATATGAAGTTAAAGTGAATATTTTCGATTTTGCTAAATTCATTTTGTATTAATAGTCCATGTGATTTTGCTATCCCAACAAAAAATAACTTAGCTCTACAATAATAAAACAGAATGATGCCCTTTAGCTTCTCAATTAAAATACATTTTTCTCAAACCTTTACTCCCTACAAAAGTTTGCCTCAGTTAAAATTAAATTTTTGGCAAATTTTCTATATTTACTTACCTGTCTCTTGTACTCATGTGGTTTTTTTACGAATCAGGTTTTTCTCCTTTCTTCAAAACATGATGAACTGAGGGGGTACTGATAATTATATATTATATTAAATAGCTAAATTTTAATTTGCGCTGCCTGTAAAATTGTAAACTTTGCCCAAATACAAACTGTTTGCTTCCATCGAGCAATTCAATACACTAAGCAACTGACACTGACAACTGTGGCACACTTTATGTGTCATATTTTTTCCTCTATTTTGATATATTCATGTTTATGTAGGTAAGTGTTTTAACCAAGATCTCCGCAAAAAAGTGGCTGTCGCGTTGATCATTTTGTATCCAAATTAACATAGAGACATAAAAATAAAAGACGACTTAGATCGATTTTTTTAATCAATTAATGCCCATTGAAAGACTCCATTAATCACCGAAGGTATGTGTGTAAGTAAATCAACGCACTCATGTTTTACGACAGGATCGACTGTTCAAATTTGTATCAATCAAAGTTGATGCAACGCGGAATTCGGAATTTGTGTAACTATCTTCGACAAGCAATACGACCTCGCCTTACATTCTTGTTAAACAACGCATTGAACATAGATATTTGACTATTTCCCAAGCGTTGGTTGAATCGAGTTTAAGAGCCTCGTACAATGTGCTACATTCTGCAATGAATTTAGCCGGCTTGTGTGTACTTCAACACAACATATTTTTTATGCTTCCTTTTGAGTTCTTGGAAAGTGTTAAACATCACTTCATTTGAGTGGAAGTTTCAAATTAGGTTTTAATCTTTATCAGTAATCATTGACGGCGCAATAAAACCGAGTGTGTAATTTTTTTAATTTCTCAGCTTAATGGGAGACTTTCAACCTCGTACAAAACGAAACTGTTCTTATTTGTGTTTTAAGTTATCTTATCAAAAAATATTCAGTTTGTCTAAAATCACTTACAAAAGAATAGATCTAATTTTTGTACAAAAGTCATTGTGGTTTAATGGTTAAAGATTCGCAGCTTTCTATTAATTAATTTGTCCTATGAAGTCCCATATCACAAAAACTAAGTTTATTTAAAAGCGTTTATTCCTAGGTGAACTCGTTGTTAAAAGCTTGTATGCTTCTTGCAAAATATTTGAATGTATAAGTGTTTATTTAAGATTAAGAGATGTGGCATTAAAGCTATATACATAGGTTGTGAACGACATTAATCAAGATAACTGCGTTCTGCGTATGGTCTGTCTTTAATTATTAAATGCGAACACTTGTCAAAGTATTCTTAGCCTGAAGTTTCTAACGGCGCACTGCATAAGCTTGCAGTTTGGAACTAAGTTTAATTTTTATGTTTTATTTACGTAAATATTAATTCACTCCTTTTTTTGTTATTTATAAATGCATAGTTAACCTATAGCACATTTCTATACAGATGGAATTTTTCGTATTTAAATGCATTTAGTTTATCCTTAATTTAACTAAATGTATTTTATTTTCATGAGATAAAAAAAAATGAAATTAGGTACATATAAGAAAAAGAAGAAAACGAAATTCTTTTTATTCAAATTAATATAGATAGTCATTGCTTTAAACCTTTTAGGTGAATTTTATAAACGTTTTTATTTATTTGGAAATCTATAATTTCATGCTTTTATTCAATTTTTATGCTTAAGTTATAACAACAACAAAAAAAAAACCATATACACATTTACAATAACATTTCCAAGTTGCAATAGTGTTACACTTTTTGAAAAATCAAAATACTGTGTCACACATAATATACATAAAAAGTAAACAAACAACTAAAAGAATGCACCCACAAATATCCCACCTTGAAGCAATTTTAATAAATTTTTTTTTTTAAAACATCTCAACGCCATTTTATTTTGTTTTTATTTAAAATATGTTTTTGTTTTAGGTATTTTTTTTTATTTTATATTTTAGTTTAAAAAAAATATGTATACATTTTTTATACTCATAAAAATTTCGAAAATTAAAAAAAAATTATATATATATATACAAAAGAAATAAAAACAAAATGATAATTTAAATAAACATTAAAAGAAAAGAGAAATAAAGAAATGATAAACAAAAAACAAATATATTGTAATTTGTAACTCTGTATCACTTATCTGATATATTTTGTATTAATAAATAAATGTTTTAAATACAAACAAAATTTTGTATTATCTTGTATTCTATCAATTATTAGAATGCTCTTATGTCTCCGGTCATCTGCATTAAATAAAAAAAACATGCATATTTCTTGACGTCCATTTACTGCAGAACTACTAAAGATAATAATCTAAAATTTACACACTGATGGGGAATGAAAACAATTGCCTGATTTAAGGGAATGCACAACAGAAAATGTTGTTCTTTCTCTTTTGACACCTGTTGCATCTAGTCTTGTCAATACCCCGAACCGCGGGAACCGATGCAAAACTTGCTCTCCCCTTTACGACGATCAAATCGATATTCTTAACACGTCCTTGAACGGAAACCTTACTCAGTGTCTTAGTGTCCAGCGTAAGTACGGACAATGTGTTGCGTGCGTTGTGGTATTTTTCTATGACGTTGAACAATAAGGGCTTTAAGTCACAAATGCAGGGGTGGAATCAGCTAAGTTAATAGTTGACAATCAAAATCATCAGTTTTGCTCCATGTAAGTTGATTATCAAATTGACAATCGCTTCTTTTATATCGATTTCGTTTGACAGCTATTTAGGTGTCGCTTTCATACATTTGGTATCATTTACCATACACTTCAAATTCAAATAAAATATGTTTACAATCAAACAAATTGGCATACCGGATCCGATAGCTCTTCCGGATTACCAAACAGAAACGATATTCAATTTCAAAACACTTGATGCATAAAGTTTAAGTTGATTCTTAAATGCATATTAGGTCTGCTTCCCTATTTGTTTCGTAAGAATTGTAAAAAAAACTGTCAAAATGGATTTGGTGGAGATAAATTCTCTCACAAAGAGAGAAACTTACATATGTGGAAAATTTTGCATTGACAGAAAAACAAGCATTCGACAATAGAAGTAACAACACCACAGGGTTCATTTTATTTATGGTGTTTTCGTTTGGTAAAACATCTATTTATTTTGATTTAAATCTGTCAAAATACCGATTTTGACAGTTATCATGTTTAGTTCGCCAAAATAATTTTTATTTTTTTTTTGATTCCTGATCAATTTTGCAGATCTAACACAAATCCAAGTGGTGTTTGAACCACTGATTGTATGTAGAATAACAACTCGTATTTCTTATTGCTGCCATAATTTCGTTGGCAGACGCAAAAGTAAACTTTTGTTTAAATAATTGAAAAGTAATTTCCAATGAATTTTTTAATTCATACATTTGCATTTCGTCGTCCTTTTCGCAAAGTGATTTTCACAGCGTTATGAATTTCGTAAGGGATTCAATAAATAATTAATCCGAGATAAAAGTTGGTTCTTAATTGTTTAATACATGACTCAATTCTTTTTATAAAATTTTGTATTAAGCCGTCGCGTTTTAAAAACCAATGATTTTGAAAATTCCAAAAGTTCTTCCTTTTGGTTTTCAAGCATCTTATTGCGGGAAGAGACTGCATCGTTGTTCTTCTCATTGCACAGTTTCTGTTCAATAGTGATATTACCTTCCCTTTCCTTTCGATAATTACCGTTCAACCTTAACACACAAGGTTTGTAAATTGTACAAATTATTCTCAATGGCGGCGTTTCAAATCGAAAATTTGACAGCTATACAGATTCTAGCAGCATGGACACAGAAGTTCACCACTTTAAAAATAACAACAACAAAATTGTCTGGAACGGTTGCATCAGGCGATCTTTCCGGGAAATGAAAACCACCAAAACGAGAGATTTGTTCATCGACGCTCATTATGATTTGTAATGAAAAGTTGTCTCCCTCGCGGTCTTTAGGAGTAAGGCGTTTCATGTCTTGTTATCGTGGATCTGCTTACTTCACATATATATAGGGTCCGCCATCTAACGTTTTTTTTTCAACTAGTGCTTATTTCTCGAATGGTAACACTTACCTCATGTCTGATTTGCCAGATAATATACCGCTATACCGCTGAACGAATATGGTTGTGTATACGCTTGAACAACGCTGGGAAATATTGCGGCATAATTGGGCCATTTTTAACTTTTTTTTAAATGAGCAACGAGTTGCCATTATCGTCAATGGCGATCGTTATCGGGCCATGCTGAACGAATTTTTGTTCACAAAAATTGAAGAGGAGGATATTGGCAACATTTGGTTTCAACAGGACGACGCTACGTGCCACACAGCCGAAGCTACACTCGATGTTTTGCGCCCTGTTTCAGAAAAAAAATTTGTTGGTTGACCCTATATGTCAAAGTAGAATTGACACTTGCAAATATTATATCTTCTTCCGATAGGGTGATGACTTTTGCGTCACCCTGTGCATTGATTTGGTCGAGGGTTCCTTTAAGATATCGAAAATTTTGAACTGTTTGAAATTTTCTTGTTAGTGATCGAATGTTTTTTTATTACATAGAGATGGGGAAAAATTGCAGTAAGTACAATTATACAAAAAATAGCAATTCTCCCGTGGATTACATTTCCACCGATAAAGTAACTGAGACAAGGTCTTCTTCACACTATTGTACACTATTGTACCTACGTTTCGCTGGAAAAGAAAGGCAAATTGACATTTGGCCAATAACTTTATTTACCATTTAATTGTTGCGAAATATGTTTGACAAATTTCATTTGACTTCTGAAAAAATTCGTACCGCATGATTCATTTCTCAGCTTTCATGTAGCTTTTTGTCCAATTGGCAATTTTTTATAATTTCGTCATATAAAACCTACTTGGGTGGCCAGTTTCGTGACAACAAAATAAAGCCAATCAATATATTGCCAACTGATTTGTGCGAAATGTACAAACGCCAAATGAATAGAAATGGAAACCGTAATAAATGAAAGCAAAATGCCTTCAAATTAATAATTGTGAATCACCTAAAGCCAATCAAGGGAAAGTCAAATAAGTTTTGCAAAATAAGGGAAACCCACAGAATTAAACGTAGAACACTTCAAAAAATTAAAAAAATCAACATAAAAAGGCGAATGATAATACAAAATGGGTTTACATATCTTGTTCCAATGAGAATGAAAAAAATAAAAGCTGTATTCGATACGTGATGCTTCGATGATTATTCCATAGTTCAGTAACGTATAAAAGTTATTTACTCCCTCACTAGTGGCCTAATTCGGCTACAGTTAAACAGTATTTTGGGATCTAAGCACTCGCTTGCTATTTTTTCGGAGGATTTTGTATTCTTTTAAATTGGCTTCTTCATTGAAGACATTAAAAATGTATTTTCCACCACCATTTTCCTCTGATTAAGCAACAACACAACTTTCATTTGAGTCCATTACTTTAATATAATATTCTTCATAATATATTCTCTAAACTAATTATATAATATAATTTAACAGTGTCTAAACTTTTAAGCCCAACTACCCCCAGAAGTGTATTATTTGCGATCTACGCCATCATTTCCGCCCTCTTTATCATGATCGTCATCATCATCATCATCATCATCGACACCGACGCCATCTTCGTTCATCATTCTAATGAATTCTTCGGCAAGTAACTCTGCCCGATCCAGTATCTGGTCCCGTGACCACGTCGCGGTCTCTGTTCCAAACGATTGCACTTGTGAGAGCATTTTTTCGAATATTTCCAGTTGTGCTTCGACGGAATTTTCTTCTGAACTTGCCTCGCCATTGTTGGGCGATCCTAGGCCAATTGTTTTTAGAAACTTTTTGTTTGCTGTAAATCAGAAAACATCTACTCATTAACAACACCCTTCGCTAGATGCAATCAACTTACCCGCAGAACTGACATCGATATTGGACCAAACAAAACTTCTCAACGCCTGTTGTACCTCGTCGTAACCTAATGGGTCGTTGGGGTCGTCCTCTTCGTCTTCTTCCCTTGTCCGTTCCAGTTCTATCACATCAAAGAGCAAATTGGAGCCCTGTTTGGCTTCTTTATAGGTGATGCCCTCATTCGAGTCGTCATACAATCGATCGCATAACAGAATGCCAAGTTCGATTTGGTGCGACTTAACAAAGTCCGCATAGAAACCGATTCTCTTCGAAAACCCACGCTAAAACAAAAAACAAGGTTTTAAAACAAAAACAGAGTTCATTGAATTAAAAGTTCTTACATTTCCAGAATCAAAGTAAATCAGGAATGCTTCTACGCTTTCAATTATCTCTGCCGGCACCTGGTCAAGTTCAGTTTCGAGCGGCAGCAGAAGCAAATTTGTCTTGTAGTACTTCGTGGTCAGACTGTATTTGTACGCCTTGTAGTTAAGGGGGGTTCCGACATCGATGGACACATGATCTTCCTTCTCGTCAATTTTACGAATCTCTTTAAAGGGGATGGCAGATAATTAGATTAATATCAGATGAATCACTTGACTGTACTTCTTACTGTTGATTATTTCTAACGGGCTAACCTTTCCCTCGGATGCAATTAAAACAATTGGAGATTCTATCATGGTGGACGCGGCGACGAAGTTGATTTCGTTATTGTGATAGAATATATTTACGGAATGCACTGCTTTATATTAATAAATATTAAAATATTTCTAAAACATTACAATGAAAATGTACGACTTAGCAAAAAACAAAATTTGTGGTTGCTTATGAACTGACATTTCAATTGTCAGTTTGACGTCTCTGCAAGTAAGGGATGTTCGATTTATTCACGTGCCATCACTACTTTGGGTAGTGTTCAAAATGCATCTGAATTTTAAATATTCTGCAAATTATAATCTCACAGTGACGTCAATAAAGTTGATAAAATTAGTTCTTAACCTGCAAAACATATAAATAGAGAAATAATTTTATAGTACATAGTAGTTATAGTTATTTTTTATGAAACAAATTATTTATGGAAAAAAATATACTAAATTCGACGGCGGTCATTAGCAGTTTTATTGCATGCATCAAATATAAATATTTATAAGATTACGTCTTCCAATTGCTCCATTTCTATCGAATCTAATTACTATCAAATTTACGGGCAACAACATCCACAATAACTATTGTGACGAAGATCTTATATACGTTAAATTTATATAAAAAAATGTTAAGGTTCACATATTTCAAAGTAGTAAATCTACAGTAGAAAATCTACAGCTCAGTTCAATACTATGTAAAAAAGGTCAAAACGTCAGTTGATTTATTTGTTTGGTGTACCTATATAATTTCATATAAAATTCTTACATTTATTTCTTAACCCTTCAAATGTAGAAAACAACAAAAAAATATTGCAAATGGCTGCTCATCTTTTTTATATGTCTTTTTTTTTAATTTACAATTCTGCCAAATAATATTGAAAATGTTTGTCCATTCAATATTAAATATATCTCGTTTTGCAAATTCGGGTCTTTGCAGCTAAAATCGATGTGCGAAGTAAAGTACATCAAGAATGTATCCGTTGTTCTTTTACGATATGTCTTTTCAATATTTTGTATAGTTTTTTAATTCTTCGGCTTGCGTGTTGGAATCATATATCACTCGCCATCAATAGACACGGAAAATTCCCCGAACGAATCATAACTCAACTGAAATGTCATATAAATAAAAAAAAAAGGTAAATTCAGTCCTGTGAATATGCAAATAACGACAATTGAAAGTGTATCACGTATTGCACTTAACAATTTTGATAATTTTTCCTGTCAAAATATGTTTTGATTGTACCTAAGCTCCTTAATAACATAGTATAACTTTAATTGTTTTCCGTAATACAGAAGAAAACTCAAAACTACGTTGCCAATGAAACAAGTGAACACATCTTATTCGTATATCATATTCGTATGTAGTTTCATTTGAATTTCTAAGCGCGCTATCAATTAGTAATATATTTCTTATAAAGTTAATATTTCTTAAAGTTAATATTTTGTATTGTTGAACTTATAAGATCGTATGTTAAAATAAACTTTAAGAATTATATTCAGATTCTTAACCTTTGCATTTTATGCATGGCTTGGCAATGTAACGCATGACAACCATGCGAAATGAGTGAGTCTAACATCTTTAAAATAATAATTGACGCCACAGAACATAATCAGTCTCCATGTGAATCAACCATTATTCTGAGAAGTTTCCCCCTTTTTACAAAAGGGAAACATTATTAGTAAGTGGAACATGTTATAGTTTTGAAATAATATTTTACTAATTTTTAGTAATGTCGTCAAATGTCACACATATTTTTTAGTGATTTTGAATTCAGGTTTTATCACGTACGACCTTGTAATTCTCAGCCCACGATTTTCAGAAGCAAATGTTTATTCTTTTTAAAAGCAAAATATTGAAGTAGCACTGGAATCAATAAAAATTTTTTGGGTTGCTTCTTGTCTTAACTGGACGCTGGTTTTGTACGTGGGCTCCAATGTCAGTTGCTGTACGCTTTCCTTGGTTCGCACTGTGAACATGAGTTTCTGCTTCCGATTGATTTGTCTTTGCTCCATTATTTAGATTATTTTAAGCTGGGTTTTGTTTGGTGAAACCAAATTTGTTTGGTGGAACCCATAATTTAATGTATTTAACTAATTTTATACCCATTCAATTTTATCGTATCTTGTCACAAAATGTTTGTTTTTTAACAAACCAATCTAGACTATAGTAACTCTTTCTATTAACGCAAAATTTAAAAATTCATTTTTGAAAAACTTCTCATGACAGTTCTTACACTTGGATGTTTGTCAAACGTTCGCAAGGGATGGGGCAGCGAATAAAAACTTTCCGGTGGTACAGGTCGGGATTTGAACCAGCGACCTCTCGCATAGTGGTCCAACGCACTTAACCACTAAGCCACTGCACCCACATTTAGTAACTAAGTTATTTTCAAACCAAAAATTTTAATCGTAGTAAAACTTTTTGTATACACTATAATAATACCAATTTATATGACCTTTTAATTATTTCGCCAAGATTACAAGATATGGAAACGATAATGTTTTAAATGGAAAAATGTTGAACTTTTTAATTTGCCTACAAAATTTGTTGACAAAAACCGACTTTAGTGATCTCGATTTATGAACGGTTCATTTAAAAATAACATTGAGAAATTTCAACGGAAATTTATACTTTATAAATATTTTGTTAGCTTGTTGAAATTAAAAAAACACTGTTGGTACCAGTGCTGCTTAAAAATCGGTAATCTATCGAAACTATCGATAAAATATAAGCATGGCATTTTTCGTTTTACGTTAAGTCTCGCTTAACCGCCGTTTTGACAACGGCACAATTCATCGGGCTGCAGACAGACCAAAGTAGTTTGACCGAATGTCTGCAGGAAATGTGCTTTTGATAACCACTTAATTGTGCTTAGCTTAACCGATTTCTTCTATGAATGTCCTACCCCTGCTCGAAACAGGCTCCCAACTCCGGGCTCTATGTGCTGACGTTGTAAGTTGCTGAAGATCTTTTGTCACTGGAGTGGTGAAGCAAGTCTTTGAAAAAGTAAAGTAAATTGCAACATAAAATGGAAGTACCTGTCTGAAAATACAAAGATATGCTGCTTCAGCGCTTTAAGGAACAAAATAAATATATAACAATAAGCAATTAAACATAATGGAAGCATTGAAAGTTGTTTTAATATATTTTTCTTTCCTTATTTTTCCTTCCTTTGACAAAAGAAAGAACTGGGATTTCAAGAAAATGTAAAAATTCATCTCTTGAAGTGTTTCCACCTAAGTTAAGTATATTAAAATTGAGTTTGTTTTTCTCACACAGTTAATTCTAAAACTAATTCCAGGTTAAAAAGTCACTTTATTTACAGAAGTCTTGACACTTCTTGAGTAAGTTTGTTAAGACTGTGTTTGCAACTGATCAAACGATTCAAAATAAATCTTGAGACGGTTGCACTATATTAATGTAGCGGTTTTCTCTCAAACCACTTCCTCGTTTTCAAACGTATGAACCAAATGTACAACGACATGATGTTATATTGATTTCTCGCTCTTATATCATACTGATATATCCAGCTGTAATGCGTTTGTGTCGAGTCACAGAGTAATCTTGAAATAAAAGCCGGGGTTAGAATTCTTTAAGGCGAGAAGTTTTGAAAGTTTTCGTTAGCAAACATAAAGCTACGTGTTTATGAAGTTTCAACCTTTTTGCCCTACAGGCGAATTTATCTGGATAAGCCGAAAGTTAGATATCTCGGCTTATCCAGATTTGGAACAATATATTTTTGCTCTCTGAAAACGTTTAACAATTGCATTAGAAATATATACCCTCTTGCTGATGATGATATGGCACATTATTTGGTTTCAATTATTGCTCGAAAGCCAACTCAATTAAAAGGGCTTTCTGAGCAACAATCAAAATTATATAAGTGCCAAGTTAGTAAAAGAAATAATATCCAACACATGTATTCATTAGAAATAACGTATTTCTATATTTACACACAAGTACCTTGATATTTAACCTCGAGTTTTTTTTACACATTCAAGAATATTAATTGTAATTTTTTAAATTAATATTTACCAAACGTGCGCTTCGATAGATCCCTTCCGTTGTCATCGTCATCATCATCATCATCATCAGGAGGTGGTTTCTTTTGTGTCACTTCTTCTTCAAATGTATAACTGACTGTTTGCTTTTCAAATTGCACTGCAAAGTCTAACAAATATTAAGCAAGAATCTCTGTGTGATTGTAATTAAAATGGGTTACATCCGTTTTTTTGTTCTGTTTCATTTTAGACACGTTACCTCTATTTATAGAATGTCAATGTCATTGTAATATAAAAAATACTTCCACTTCACGAGGGATGCCGTCACTTAAAAAAATCACAACGACTTGCAAATTGTTGATGATGCTCCATGGTGCAAGGATTAAATATAAACATTGACTGAGATGAAGAACCAACCAATTCGGAGATGTCTGCACGGTGTGAGATCTCACATTGCACTGCAAACGGAACTCCAGCCAAACCGACATCCTGTTCCTGTGATCATAACATTGAGTGCTACTCGATGGTGGAAGTAGCTTCAATGGAGCTTTATCTCCCACCACATCCACTTATCATTCGAATATTTATTTTGTGTTTTTTTTTTGTGTATACACGAATGATACAGTATTGTCTTGGTATGTCAAGGAAGTATAACAACCCTCTTTAGCCGTGTTGGGTTGAATTTGAATTTGTAAATGTAAATGCATCACATCCTTTGCGCACATTGTAAAATAGGATTTTTGTTTCCAATGATAAGCTTTTCTTCACCTGCGGATAATGGGGATAAGCTTTGTGTTTGTAAGTTGATACCAAAGCTAACAGATTGACCAATAATTGAGGCAATTTATTTTTTGTTGGTACCTACGTAATGCACTTGTTTTGTTTATGGTTATTAGCTACATACAAACAAACATACATATTTAAATCCGTTTATATAGCAATTATTTGGGATTTCGATACCAGAAAGGGATGAATCGTGTGAACAGAGCTCTTATTGGTCTGTTACTTGCGCATAACTTTCGGCTGATTGGCTGGATGTTCGACCTGAAAACGGTTTGAATAGAAAGGAAAGGGTTTGCGCTAGGAAGATTGGCTTAATGTAGTTTTGTTGCTGAAAAAGACTATGAGTAACTATACGGTATAAATACATGCACAGCCCTTAGTCTGAAATTTCTGGGTTCAAAATACAGGTGGGCTTTAAATGGAGTTTGCTTTACTTTTGACACTTCGCTTATAATCAAAATATGTCGATTCGAGCATTCAAACAACACAAACCTAACTATGTGCCTAAAGAAATATTAATTTTTGGTTCTTTAAATGAATTCAATGTGTGTCATCGGTACCTTACATTTCAAACTACATCGTCGCCAGATCAATTTTTGATCAATTTCATAACCGAAATTCGAAGAAGTGCAGCTTTCAGATCGTAAATTGCTGTGTGTGTGTGGGGTTTTATTTTTAATTCAATAAAAAATATATTAATAAAATCAATGGGTTTACATAAATTTCTTTTAGGTTTGCAGAAAATGCTTTTACTGTTGTCGGCTTTGTGATTATTAATGAAACAATCATTTTTCATAAATTATCCCGACGCACATTTTATTGTCATGAATTACTGTCTTTTTCAGGAAATTCTTCATTTGAAATCATAAAAACGTAAAACCTATACCTATCTAAACATAATGATAAAACTGTTGATAGTTTAATGTATTTTCCCGACAGACAAGATTAACGGATTGAGATGACCATATAATGTTTCTGAAGACTTTGAGAAGGCTTTAGGATTTGTTGTTCTTTTGGCACGCTTCCTTTTTATGAGCAGTTTTGAACAATATGTTTTTTTTACTGATTTTTAACTTGTCATAATAGATCTCAGTACTTAATGATATCAATAAGCGTGTTGGTTCATCTAAGGGCTTAGCTACAGATCAAAATCGAAAGAGATCAAATTAAATTCATTTTATCAAATCAGAATCAGGAACGATTGTTCATGATCGCGGACATACTTAGGACATCTGCAAATGTACAAAAACACTGAATATAATTTTCTCTGTTAGAACGGAATGACAAATAAATATGAGACGAGTTAACTCTTAAGGGGAATCCTGATCATGGGAACGACCGATGATGTTGATCTACCGTAGGTACCGGGAGTCACACACTTTTCTCATTAATTAAGGCCAATTTGCACGAAGTACTTTTTTTTAATGATGGTAGGCCTGCTTTAGATATCATTTGGGCCTAAAAGTTCGTACTTGCTATTCATCAGCTGCTCCAATCGTAGAGTTTCTCTTTCGATGCTGTTTCTGGATAAATCTTCGGTCTTTGTACCGCAGCTGTGAGTTTAGATTACCGTCGACTTCCCAGCGGCCGATATTTTCCTTCTGTTTCCTGCTCATACGAGTGGCATTCTAAAATCACATTTTGCCTTTGTAGTAGCCTCAGCGCTCCTTCGTTATGTACGATAAAATTGTCCTGATCTTTGATTGAGTGCTGCTATTGTATGAGTTCACAAATAGAGAGAAAAAACTGTCCAGTTCATATTTAGTTGCATTGTGACCTTAATCAATATTTCAACGCCTTTCCCTCATACTATAGTAACATTTTATTCTCGATCAGTTGCTTAAAAATCTGAAATATATTTTTTTTTTACCCAAGAGCATGTAAATTCCGTTGCGAAGGTTACATCCGGAATCGTCCGGAATTAGTCAGATATCGTACAAACATTAGGGTAGGTCAAAATAATATACTTTTTGATTTTTCAACACCTCTAGAAAATTTTTACCAAAAATTAGCTCTTAATATCAATAGGTAGTTGCTCCGCATTACAATTTTCGATATTTTTTCCTTCCTAGTCTATTAAATAAAGCGTTTAAAAAAAAACCTTTAATGCACACCGATCTGAACAATTTTTGATAACATTCGGAATTTTTCAATTTAATTTATAAGTTTTAAGAAAATATTTTAGTGTAAAAAAAATGGGGATTATTTTGACCCTAACAAACATTTTTTCATTTTGTGTTCAATTTTGGAAATCTTACTTTTAAATTAATGTATGTATCTTGTGCAAAAGTTATCTTTTAAAATTGACGCACTATCTCCTAAGATGAGCTTGCACATATTCATTACAACTTCAAGAAATATTTTGTTAAACTTATCCTTTCACGTTGACAACTACATCTGGTCTAATTATTGTGCTACATGTAAACCAATTTCAGGATCGCGCACATTCAATTGGCAACTATAAATGGCCTAATTGGTTGTAGGGTACATCAATTCGAAACTTTGGCAGCTCGTAACTAGGACTAATTGTGCAATAAAGACGGATACCTACCGACTGTTGCCAATGTAAATAAATAACCACTTCAACATTGCTTAAATCCAACTCAATGTCCTTTAATGAACCGTTGACAATTAAAATTTACACGTCAAGCTAAACCCCCAGACTGCATACCAAATACATATATCGAACTCGAAACTTAGTGCAATTTTCATGTTCATCCTGCTAGGCTAGGAAGGACTGTATCTACCTACACTTATATCAGATTGTTGCGAGTAGAAATGTCAACCATTTTACCACGTGCATTGCCCCGATACAAATACAACCAACTTGTTTACTAATTTAAGCCAAATTCCCAACGTCAGACTCAAATGCAGGCAAAAGTTTTAAATGTATAAATAATAAATAACATCAATTGTCAAATTGTTGGGAATCATTGGGAAGGCTTTTCTCTTGCTACCGTTTCCACAATAATGGATAAAATAGGATAGGTAAAACCATTTTACTGCTGTACACTGCCACTGCCACTGAGTTCTACGGTGTCGCTTGCGATTGATATCTACATTAGTTAAGTCAGCAACCTCCCCATTGGGGAATGAAATCCATTTTCGTGAGATTTGCGCTTCGCACATTGTAGGATTTCAAATGACGAAGAATAAGAAAACAAATGGTTTTCTGTATCCGTGTGTTGTTGCTCCAGGTATTCTTCATAGAAGCCATGCAATTTTTAAGCAACACTTTGACAGTTCGTAGATTTGTAAACAATATTACAAATGCATGACAAAACAATTAAGAGATTGCAGTTTGAAAACAACAGTGTACACGGAATATTGTTTCAGGCAGGTGACTATTTAAATTTCGGAATTTAGTGCAAAAAAAAGAGAAACATCCATTAAATAATCGAAGCTCTTATTGATGTGTCAACCTTTTTTTTTTTTTGTTTTCGAAATGTCAGTATGTCTATGTCAAAGTGCCACTGACAGTTTATTGGAGTTGACAACGGTGTTGAATTTAAAGAACATAATCGTGTTCTTTAATTTTTAATGACCTTATCGAAAAGGTTAGATGGTTAGTACAGGTGTGTTGACACATATTTCCTAGGATGCTTATGTGTATGGAGTATTCAAAAATAGAAGGGGTCGCACCAGAAGCGTGCCTGTATCTACTACGTGCATTGTTAACGGGGATGAAAATCATAGGGTAAATAATTGTGGGAAATCTAGGCTAATTTTAATTTCCAAATTCAAAATTCCTGTTTCTTTGTTGAAGAGTTATCAAGGACTGAATTCAACTCAAAATATCAAATTTAAGAAGAATGGGCAGACAAATTTGAGAAAAAGCAAAACAAACATATGTAGCTTCCTGGATATGTTTTTGACAAGACTAATTCTTTCGTATTTATGCAAGAAACAGTGAAGTAGTAGTAGCACCACCTTTCTCTAGGAAATAATGCCCACAATCAAAATATCACCAATAACTCCGTATATTTTGTTTATGTAGTTCACGGAAAAATAATCCTTAGCTATAAAATCTTTGCTATGAGGTATATTTCAATCTTCAAGGCTTTACAAATAAGCAGAATTTGGGACCCAGAGAAGCCACTCTATCCAGAATGTGTTGCTTAGATCTTTTTTTTGTAAGAGACTTCCCTAAGTACCAGTGAAAAGTGAACATTTCTCGATGGATTTATTCAGCTACCATTTTTTAAGACTATATAGAAAATTTGCATAAAGAAAGAAAAGAGCCAATGATACTCCGTCAATTAAAACACTCAAAGTCAACATTCAATTTATTCACATAAAGCTCAGGGAGTTTTTATTATTTATTTTTACTGAGCGTCAAGTAAAGATGTATGAAGATATTGGATTCATTCACTTTTATGAGTGCATATCGAACGTTGATCTTTAATTTTATACTCTCTCTTGAGGTTAAGGTTGTGCTTGACCTCTCCAAACCTTAAGGCCAAAACAGGGTGGAATTATTTAAAAAAAAATATAGAATGACCATGGTTAATCAAAAAGTTCAGTTTGTTTGTTCTTGTGGTGGTGGATAAAAAGCCTTATTACATAGCTGCCTTCTCAGCCCAAAGAAACAGTGATTGGTAGGTGTTTTTCTTCGTTTGATTTCTGAGGAAATGTCGTTTTCCGATGTGCAAGCAGGACCGAGGAAGATAAAGTCCCTTACTACTTCAAAGTTATAGCTGTTCGTAGATGTTGGGTGTACCTTATTATTGGCAGCTTATACTTTTACTCTCGCTTACCGTTAGTTCCATTTTAACCACTTCTTTTCCTAGAGGTCTGGCAAACGCACGCGCGTCGGCCGGCTTATTCAAGTTTAAACAGACTTTTGAAATATTGTTCCTTGTGTGTTGGTTTTTAAGTTTTGCACAATTCTTTCAAGTATAGATGTTAAATAAATCATATGACAGCTCGTCCCCTTGCCTAAATACTTTTTAGGTATTAAATGTTTCGGTTTGGTCTTTACCGACCAAATGTTGATGCAGCAGCACGCTGTTTTTAAATGGATGGGATGCCAAAATTAGACATGGTATAACTCGTATAGCTGGTTTCTATAGATGCTACCACCCCGATACATTAAGGAAATTATTCGAAAATTCATTTATCATTTCATTTATCAAACAAATTACTCAGATGCGTTTAATTTTTCTAGTTAGATACTAGTATAAAAAAGGAAAAACACGTCTTCAATGAAGCATAAGCGACATAAAAGTTAAATAAATACCTAAGCTAGTTGCATTCACAATCAGTTAAACTTCACAAATATTAATGACTAAAAAATCACTTAAACTGATAAAGTTCGCTGATTAACTCTTTCGTTTATATGCATGAAATGTCTTTTATCCATTTGTAAATTTTCCAGTTAAAAATCAACATCAACATATTTGTGGTTACACTAAATTCACTAACTACCAGTATTAAATTATGGAACATATAATATATTCACTTCAGCATACATAGGTATACAAAAGAAAAACCTAAAAAAAAACAACCCAAAATGGTAACAAATTTATGCGCAACGATGTGTTCTATCCATTGGTTGGTCAATTAAATAATATTTTTCTTTGCTTTCAATAGACCTTTCGTTATACGTATTCTTCTTGCATTTCCCTTTCGAGGGTCATTTGTCGATGACCAATGGAATTATATACATACATGCAACCCCTGCTTCTTATTGGTGAATGAAAATACCTAATGTATTTTATTTTTATGCTGAGTAGGGGTCAATTTTTGTTCGAGATGCAATCGCGTGCAAGGATCATTTTTATAGTCCTATAATGATGGCGCGCATATTTTTTCTATAACATGATTAGGGTTTGCATACTGTGTCAGCATGCACAAATGTATGTTATTTGAAAAAAATTATACATCATTTCCCGTGCTTTGCTACAGAAATACTTTTTTCTATTGAAAAAGAAAACTTTATATACGATCTTTCAGATTTGCAATCACCGGGTGTTTGCCACAGCGTTTCTACTTTTTCTTCAAATAAATGCTCTTTGTCGCAATTAATAACTGTTAATGGGACAATCTAAAAAAAGTATTCTCAATCGTATCCAAATTTTTCAGTGTTAAGACTTGTGCTTCCGTATAATAATTGGATATGGTTAAATCTATTTTCCACCACTATTACCTCTTAACTATTAGTTTAAATTAAGGAATAAGCTGAAATAGGTGTTGTATTATATTTGTATAAGCTTGCAGAGTATTAATTAAAAGTTTTAAGTGAATTTGAAGAATGGAATCTCAGCATCGTATGTAATCCTCTGTATGCCGCATATAAGATCTTGACGGATCTTCTACATCACGCTGATCGTTTGGGACAAGGACCACTACCATCGACTAAATTTTCACATTTCAACAGATCTTAGAAAAAACCCACGAATTTTAGATCGATACACACCACCTATTTATCGACTTCAAATTCATCTATGATAGCGTATAAAGGGACAAATTTTATAAAGCCGCGCAAAAAAAGCCTCATCCCACTCATCCCACGCCTCGCATCAGAGGTACAATTTTTCAAAAATCTGTTCAACTGCTTTTATTTGCTGACGATGTTGAAATTATTATTGTATGACTAGAGCGCAGCGATCTATCAGTGGCGCATTTGCAAGTATTGAAACGGAATAGGCGAAGATTGGTCTGACTGTAAATGAGGACAAAACAAAGTACACAGCATCGACTCGAATAAAACGTCGCGATGGAGAGATACACCTTCAAAGTGATTAAAGACTTTGTCTATCTGTGCTCTACTATCACTTCGCAGAATGACATCAGCACAAAGATCAAGCAAAAATTCACTCTTGCCAATCGCTGTTTCTTTGGGCCTTATAATCCCTGTCCTACTCCGTGGAGATCGTATATAAATAACCTCATGGGAGTAAGATTGTTCAGGCGATATTCGATCCAGTTTGCATCGATGAAGTATGGAGAAAAAGATTTAACAACGAACTTAACGGGCTATACAGCGACGCTGACCTGTTCATAAAGCTGAATATACAATGGCTGAGACAGGAGCCCAACGAGTTTTTGAGTCCATCCTTGAGGGAGAGGATGTTTCCATCTTAGGTGGGAATTGAAGGGCGACCTCAACCAACCTGATGTGCGTAACTGTAGACTAGTAACTAGCTAGTGACTGAATGGAAGGGCTTGTTAGACGTTTATTTAGTCTCATTTTTATAAAGCGTGTAAGCACAGGGACGATAAAGTTTCACGGAAACAATGCCCCCATAGCTTAAAAGAAAGCACTAAACAGTTGCGCTGCACAGTTTTGGAAATAGGCAAATTGACGGTTAATTGATGAATAAGAAGTTGAATGATCTGAGGAACGTCACGTCAAAGAACATACATTGAAAAAAAATTTAACACGACCAGCTCTGTTGGTATTGCTATGTTCAAATGAGAAACCATATCTGTACCCCGTGAAAAAGGAAATGTAAATCAACGTTCCAATAAAAGCACGCCTTAATACTCCAGGATCACTCAATTTCAAAATTGATTGACTTCCGTAACGAAGTAATATGAAACCAGAATTTCTGCAAATTTGTCTTGAGGTAAAACAAGGCGGCCACAGGCGGACCTCGTCGACAAAAAGACAGAAGAAACACTAGTTAAGTCCTAGTTATAGTCCTAGCCCATCTATTTGTGTGCTTACGAAATTTATGTTATTACTAAAATTTTTTTATAATTTTCTTTTGTGTTTTGTATAACAACTACAGATGTAGTGCTATTTTAAGACCGTCCTTGCTTATTTTTTGTAATTATTTCTGTTAAAATTGATTTGTCACAAAGAAAATTAAAGCATTCAAATTCCATTTAAAAAAAAAATCCATTGGAACTTATTTCCAAAATATAAAGTTAAAATAAAAACAAAGATTCTAAACAAAATGCGAAGCTTTATGGTATAAATAAGTAGCTATATTGAGATTCGTTTGGAATAGATCGACCCAGGAAGTTGCTGGGTCGTAAGAAAGAGTTGAGAGGAAGCATGCTAAAACGCGGCAGAAATAAAACTTCGTTTTGTTCTATATGAACCTAATTGCAAAATATATAAACTGAGCTCCAGAGTTACATTATTGTGATGTTATATGGAGGCTGTCGACATGTCTCTTTCAATTACAGCTTGATTAATGTTATTAAGATAAACATTTATACTATTTTTAAATTCTTATTTCAGTTTCTCAAAATATTTTTTAAGGCCTATCCTAATAGGTACGAATACTAAAAGTGAGTAATGTATCCAACAAAGGGTAGTGTAACAAGCACTTATCTGCACAAAATATTCCTTGAGCTCATAGAGCTCCAAGAATGAGTGTTGAATCTCTTCCGCATAAAGTGTTGGCTTCGCTTAACAAATGTAATAGGATGAGCCAACCCACTACATCTGGTCAAAAGCCTATGCAATAACGTTTAAATCCACTTTATCAGCTCTTAAAATACATTTATACAAAATAAATTATTCTATACTCTACTATTATAGCTCTGCATTAAAATACACTTTTTATTTATTTATTTTTAAATGCCAACCATTCTTCTGGTGTTGCTGTCGCAAAAGCAACCAAAAAAAAAATGACCAAAAGTTTCATGCAAATCCTTATATGCACTTTCCGTGTAACTGTTTTTCAATTAAAATTGAAATGAAAGATATTTCAATTCGGCGGCAAATGAATGTGAGATTCGAAAAACCACTCTCCACTCACTGACGACTTTGTCTTGTTGACTGAATAATTGGGGTTGATTGTTTAAGCACGCGAGCACTCATTCTGCCCGCATATCAGTAGCACTCCACCACTTCGACCCCAGGAGGGAGGTTGATGACATTCAATTTGCCCATCGTTGAAAATCAACAAAGATGTAGGAGGCATTACCTACCTCCTTTCCTACCTAGATTATTCTAAAAATGAAATTTCACACTTAAAATGATTTAGGTTTGAACACTATTAGGTTAGCTAGCAGCATAGTTACATACATACGTACGTACGTACATTCGTAAATATATGAGTAGGAAGGACTGTTCCGGCTTTCAGCATTCGAATTTCGGATGTGTTGGCAATTTATAGTGTTTTTCAGCGAATCTCTCTGCAACTAATTAAATTAGTCCTGATGATGTTGATTGCGTTGACGGTGTCAGAATGATTTTAATTTTCGACGTGTGGCTGTTATCTGTTCGAATATTAATGTGTTTTCTGGATTGACACAGTTTAACTTTCAAGACTGTCCATTTGGAGATGAAAGGTCGTCGATATAATTTGGAAAAAAATAAAATCATTTCAATGTAGTTGTCGGTCGCAAGTGAAGATAATGGATGATTTTTTTGTTTATTTTTTTTTTTTTTTTAATTTGAGTTCCCTTCTTACTGTGTGGGAATTATTTCAATTAATTTCAATTAAAAGTATACAATTTATAACATTTAGGTAATTTGTTTTTAATTTATTCATTATGTCAACATGACATTTTGTTGTTAAGTATTATAGGTAGGTTAGGTTGAAATTTGAGTTTCTGTGGATACGTTTACGTACCTACATGAAAAGTGGGTTTCAGAGAAATAAAACCCTGTTCTCGGGGTTGATACCTTAGGTTTACTTCAGAAAATACCATTACTAACGTTATGTTAGTAATGGAATACAATCATTGAAAATTGTCTAAGAACTTTTGTGGAATAATTTCAATCGCTTTAACTGTTAAACCACCAAAAAATACTGCGTTTTTCTATTCATAAAAAATGAAACCTCTTGCTGGAAGAGAAAAGCGACATGTTGCATTATGTTTTAGGCCCATGCCAAGAGCTCATTTTACCACAATTTTAATTATTATTATTATAATCATTTGTCAGCATGTGTAATTCTAATTTTATGGCGTACGTCAGAGTTCAGTTGCAAAAACATTAAACAAGACAGATATTCCTAAATTGATACAAAAGCGGGGTGTATCATCACCCCAGTTCAAGTTATCTCAAGTTAAAGTGAATGTTCCGATTTTGTGGTATAACTACTATGAATTATATAACTTTATAGCCTGAAGACTCGCTTAAAACAATTTGTAAAACGTTAGAATTGAATGGGCTGAAACGTTTTTTATCCAACAAAAATGAAATCAGTCTAAATTAATAAAACAAATGTTTTTTGGCTTCTGATTGAAAATTAATTTTTCTCAAAACAAACGATTTTCTTAATAAAAATTTATAGAAAATTTGTCGAAATCAAAATTTATTAAAAGGAGTGTACGACCCGATCGTATGAAAGTTTCTCGCACGATGAGATGCATATTCGAAAAGTAATGCAAAACATCTCTGAGTTTTCTAAATACTTCAATACGCTCTATACGTTTTGAAGATTATAGCGACTTAGTACAGTGCCCGTACTGAACAAGGTACCAGCCGTTAATTTAAGAGAAAAGTTAAAAAATAACGCCGAGATATTAACTTTGAATACGAACTTAAAAGCAAATCATTCCATCAATCGCTAAGCAGAAAGGCGAACATATATAAAGATAGAGTTATAACAGTGAAAAAAACTGGGTCCGGATGGTACTAACTCCAGAACATAAAACAATTTTGAGCGATTTCGTAACTTGAATAATCATACAGGTTTGTGTATTTTTCACAGTTTTAATATGAAAATATCTCTTAGCTCTATCAAAGATAGCCGATGATGATATTCTGTTAAGTGACTATTCTATGAGTTAATATGTGTTAACTTTTAAGTAGAAACCTTAAAGCTCTAGATTGCCCAACTTTTTTCCTAAGATATAAATATATATGTTTTCGCTTCTATGATACGATTCCAAATGGCGAACTTAATGTTTCTTAATATTTATTTTAATATTGGACACTTTTCACCTAAATGTAAAAAAAAAAAAAAGAACAGGTCAAAGTCGATAAAGCCAGTTATTGGGGTCTTAAACATATTTACAAAAATAGAACCGATATTCAGCGATGGAAAAAACTTAAATTCTAAGAGGATTTCGTCCGTGCCAACTTTGAGGTCTACAAATTTAAGCTAAAAAGCTGAGACTTGGAACATATATTCAGTGGGGTCCCGAAATGGTTACGTTTAAATACAGCAAAGTGCAGAATGTAGAAAACAACGTTTAAAAGCTGTAGTTGAAGAGATAACGCCCTCTTTTTGGTGTCATTTTTGCACCAAATATTTTTATCTTTCTTGTATACATTAGCATACTAAAGTGAAAGTTATTGCGATCGTACGGAAATTTCGAACTCAAACTGAGTATGAGGGATGATAATACGACTAGAGAGAAGTCTGTCTGTCGGTCCGGGCGTCGTATGGCGAAACGGTTGGACGAATTAGCTCCAAAATTCGTATATAAGGTTATTGGAGTTACATCTAACGGTACCCGCCATACAATTTTTTTGGTGAAGATCACTTATCACTATTTTTCTAGAAAATTATTTCAAGGATTTTGGTCTTTTCTTGTACTAAGGATACTTGGGATATCTCAAAAACTAATAAAGGGAATTCCGAAAATTTTTATGATGTTAAGTTAAACAAATCTGTTTACTTCGATTTTTGAAATATGTACTTTTTTTGAATTTTTTTGTTTTCATATAACGATTTTCTTAAATTTAATATAAATTCGGATTCTCAAAAACGGCTTTAACGATCAATTTTTGTATTTTGAACAATTATATAAAAAGTATATTGTGCGAAATTGCATCAAAATCGTAGCTGCCGTTTTTGAGAAAATCCAAATTTTCCAAACCTAAAAAGTGATTGAAATAAATTTGGTATATGATCAAATGTTACCATTCTTTTTAAGACAATTTAAAAATGCACATCAGAAGCGAGAAAGTTTTGTATGACGCAGTCTTGCACTTAATTTTTTTTATGCACTTAAACTTTTTTTTAAGTCCGCCCTAAACGGACCGTGGTCTTTCCTGATGTTTGGTTGTTTTGTTTTTCATATAAAGTTAAGTTTTCAAATTTTAACTTGATAGGCGAAAGTTCCAAGAAACATTTTCACCGCCTTTTTTCAAGCGAGAAAAACTTTACAGATTTTTTAGACGGAAAATGCAATCTAGACCAATTGTTGAACGCACCAACCACCGAGCAACTGCACCAACTTCCATATATGTACTTTTATTTTAAATGTCTTATAAGAAAAAAAACTGAGTTAACTCTGAAAGTTGGAGAGTTAGAGAGTTCTTAAGGTGGAGACAGTGCCATCTTTGTATTTGTGACAGCTTTCGATATAATTAAATTTGAAGGCAAAATCTCACTAATAAAATAAATTATAACCAAAATATCTACATTCAATGACTATAGCTACTCACCCATAAACTAAATCTGTTTTGGAATTTTCTAATAAAAGTACACTTGGTGTTTGTATACTTCTCAATTCTACATCAATCTAGGTTACCACAACGAGCAGCTAAATTGAAATAAAACTTTGAATATTTTCAATTATTACAAAACAACATCTACTTGTTTTAAATATCTACGAGCATCATTTTTTATTTCCCATGGAAGTACATGATTTCTACTAAAATTTAACTTATAAATTAATATTTCTTTATTTTATCTAATAAAATTGTTTTTGTAAATTAAATATGTACCTACTAAAACTCGAATATGTATTCAATTTTGATAAACTATGTAAGATCTACTACATTATATGATTAAATTTTTGGGTGATAAAAATCCTCCTATTTGTGTATATAAATTCTTCTACAAAATGTTTATTTTACTTTATTTTTTTTTAGTTAACATGAAATGCATTAGTTATTTCAACACTAGGAAATGTAGAGAAATCACACTCAGCCGCCCGATGTGGATTTCTTTGAAAATATTCACTCAGCACATCCTTTGCCAATAGTTCGGATTTTGTTCTCAAATTCCTTTTCAATTTCTTACAATCTATGGTGTATGATAAAATCCAGTCGTGTTTAAGTGTAAGAATTTCCCTTTCAAGGTCTTGAAGTCGCTCATCCTTGGGTGGGGGTAAGTAAATTGGTTCAAGGCTATTTAGTGTGCGTTTTAGGTCTTTTGCCTGCAGTCGTATTCGTTCGCGACGTTCCTCTTTGAAGACGGTCTTGAGAAGGGACAAATCCTGCATCGCATTGATGTCATCGATGGTAGCTGTACAGGCTTTGGTTTTAAGATGTTCCTTCAGTTCGATGGTGGTTTGTTCCATGGTTGAGATCTTATCTTCGAGTCCGGTAATGCAGTCAGCACAGGCACGCTCGCGCAAGTCGATCTGATCTTGGGTCTCTTCGATTCGTTGCTTCAGAGTTTCGATGGTCAAATCAAAGTCGTGCTGGAGTTTGGTAAGATTTCGTTCGGCCATGTCCTTGCGTACCTGCATCTCGGATAGCTCATTTAGTTTTTTCTTGGCTGATAGCTTGAGCTGCTTCACCTCGGCTTCACGGTACTCTAGGGCGGCTGTAAGCTTCTTTGTTTCCTCCAACTGTTGCTTCACTTGATTGGCTCGAATTAGCACTGGGTTAGATCGAATGCACTTGGTATTTACATTGCCTAAGTTGAGCTGTTCGGCTTCTTGGATATTCTGAAGAATATGGCTCATCTCCTCGTTGATGACATCGATTACGAATTGGAAGTTTGTTATTGGACTCTTGTCGGTCTCCTGATAGATCTTCGAGCAATTGCTGCACAACATTTTCCATAGAGTATCGTGATGGATGGACACGTCTGAGGAGTTCTCACATTTCATGAGCGAAATCTCATGAATAACCTGCTTGGAGGTGCAATGTAGAATCAGCAGGAGCTTCCCGAATGTCTCGTTCACCACTTTCATCCCATTAAATTGGTCCCTAGAAATTGCATAAAATTCATACTTATTCTCTCGTGGTAGCTTCCGCTTAAGAGCTCTCAGATTGGCCTTGAACTTCGCCAAATTCTCCATGAGAAACTGTAAAAGACAGTACGATTCGGTGGTCTCCTGCCCGACTTGAATGAGCGTTTGGATGATACCAGCACTGGTCATAATCGAATCACATCCCCGCTCAAACGTCTCTACTATGTCGGTGTAGAGTTGGTGTTCGTTGATCAGATCGTTCACGTCGAGATGGATAATTGTCGAGTACATCACGCTGAAGAAGTTCAAACACCGCTCGATGTCCTCTGTCGCCGAGTTTTCATCCAGCTGTCCCGACTTGAGGAGCTCTATGATATGGTCAATATGTTTTTCGTTATTCAGCATTTCAGACTTGTAGATCGATGCCCGCATCAGGGTTTCGTGCTCGCAGTTGTTCAGACCGTAGATCATCTGATGCAGGATCATTTGCAGGCTACTCACGTGGTACAAACACCTCGATCTGAAGGCGAATCGGTGTATAGAGAATCCCTCGAAAATCGAGTCCTTGTCAAAGTCCACCGTGGATGGGAATTTCTCGCGGATTTCATTCTGAACAATGTCGCATTTGAAAATAAGGCGCGAAAGCAGTAGAAGCACTTGTATGGCGTCGTAGTCCCCTCCACGAATCTTAAAATCATCTGGCATGAAGCTGAGAAGCAGATCGGTAAGATCCTTGCTTTCTCGCAGTTGCATTTGGCTAAGCTGGACATCGATGGCGCGACTGTATGCCTTTGACTCTGTAAAAAGCTTGTTAAAGTCGATTTTCGGCTCATTCTCCAGAGGAATGATAACAAAATCATCAGCAGCAGCTTCGAGGTCTTTCTCGCGGGCGGTCAATTGGTCATTCAAAATTTTCACCAGCTCGCGGAATTTCATTATGGTTACGTCGCGGTCATAGATTGTCTCGAGAGCGGCATCTTTATCCCGAAGGAGGGCCTTATTGCTGGAATTCAGCATGTCGATCTCTTCGCGCAGATCCATCTCAAGCTCGTGGTTACTTTCGATGATTTGCTCGTGGATCTCCTCGAGAGCTTCTAACTCTGCAACTTCCTCTTCCATCAGCTTAACGCGCTCTTCTAGCTCGAGCTTACTTTCAGTTAACGACTCCACCATGGATTCGGCGCCTAAGGCTGCATCGACTTGCTCGTGGAGGTCAATAATTTGGAACTCCATCGCATCGATACGCATGGAAAGCTTGACTTTGATCTTCTGCAGCTCTGATATCTCTGAAGCCTTCGTTTCGAGTTCCTTGTTAATTTTCAGCAGTTCCTGCTTGTCCTGAGCAATGACATCCCTCAGTCGTATGACAGTTTCCTTTAAGCGATGATTGTGCTGCTGAAGCTTCTTCAGCTCGGCAGTAGATGGCATCACGTGCTCGGTGGATGGTGTTTGACTTTGATTCTCATTCTTGAGAATCTCTACGTCTAGGCTTAATTCCTCAATGCGTTCCAAAGCTATGTCTAGCTCCATTTGCAAAGTGTCGGCCTTTTCCTCTGCCATTTCTTTATCCAGCGTAAGAAGTTCCACATTCTCCGAGAGCTCGGTGAACTCCTGAATGCATCTGCTCTTCGCCTCGGCAGTCTCTCTGACCTCCTGGCGGACCCGCTGTAATTCACGCTGTAAATTCGCATGGGATTCCATGATTTTTACCTTAAATTCGAGAAGTTGCTCGCATTGGATCTTGATTTTATCACTTTCCTGCAGCTTTCGCTTCTCGTCCTGTCTCTGCCGCTTAATCAGCTCCAGTTCTTGAGACAAGTCGCGCACTTGCACCTTCAGATCGTCAACAACCTTCTGCTCGTCGTTGTTAATCATCGTAAACGAAGGCGAACGCATTGGCTGGCCGGGAGTGAACTGAGGCCGAAGTATCTCCAAGAACCCAGTCTCCACAAAGCCAAAGGATTCCGATGGACTCACCGTGGTCTTGCTGCGAAGATGCTCAGAATTGGTGGGCGAACTTAAAAGACTCTGACTGCTGGAAGAAAGAAAACTTTTAGTACGATTTAGCTTGGTGGTTTTAGGCAATACTGGAACGTGTGGAACTGTCGTCGTTGGGCATATATCCGCCGTCGAAATCAACTGGCTTGGCCTCACAAACACGCCATGGTTGTCGGCGCACTTGAAGTAACAATATCCCTTGATGGTGCCATTGTTTTTTCCCTTCGGTTCGTCCAGTATAACGCCCACCCATTTTCCAGCTGCAAAATTCGTCACCCCTACGTAGGCGACGCGTCCTCGTGTGTTTCTGCCAAGGATCTGGACAGTTTGGCCCACTTTGAGACTTCTCTCGGTGGATAGTGCGGACATTGTGCTAAAAAATTTGCGTTTTCACTGAGAAAAAAACACACCCCTTCCTTCTTTTTTTCCAATTCACTGTTGCACAATATTATATACAAATTTACTACAGCACACGTGATGTGAAATTAAACTAGTCTTTTTTATTATTATTAAAATAAATGCAATTTAGCAGCTAAGAAAAACGCCGAAATGCCAATTTGGCATGCTAAATCAAATATGGCCGCTGTTGTGCAACTATGAACGATACGTAGTACATACCCGGTGTGTGGCTATGTACATACATATATGCCGCTATACATTCACTCACCACCCACTGCAGAAAGGACTTTAAAATCAAAAAAATAAAAAATAAATTGCAAGCAATAAAATTCGATTTTACTATTAAATATGAAAATAGAATGTGGGAATTTAATTTTACCACTTTTTTTGTTGCGAAATTACCTACCTTTAACGCTTTAAAGTTCACTTTCACTTTCGTTTTAGTTTTAAAAATAAACGTACACCATTTTGTTTTGCCATCTGCCACTTAAAATATGAAATTCAAAAACGTTTTCGATAAATTTTTTATCTTGGAAATTATGTAATTTAAACAATTTTTAAGGTTAAAACAAATCACGAGTTTAATTTATAAATTTTAAAATTTTAAATTGCGCAAAATCCACACACAATTCGTCACTTTTTTTTTTGTAACATACAACAGAGATTTCATATATTTTTTTTTTTTTTTGTAACTGGGCTTTTGAGGTGTGTTGACTTCATTTTTGAGGGGGCATTTTACCACCCTCTTTGTTGAGGGTGTTTAGACGTTTCACATTGCTCGTTGTACTTTAACGAGTTGATGGTAAAAATTTTAAAATGAACTGCCACATTCTGCGCACGCAGTGGAATATTCGACTGCAGCTTTTCAACTTTTCAACATTTGAATTTTGTTTTATTTTTTTTTTTTTCTTTAAAACCGAATTTTAAGGGGCACTTTTCTCAACTGAAAAAGCATCCTTTCCTGGCGAAGGATAGAGAGCTACACAACGAGGAAAAGTGGTAGAAACGGGTTGTTGTCAATGGACCGGTGTACATTCGAAAAAATTCAACACACATTCATTTCCTTTCCTTTTTTTTTTGAGTGGAACTCTCCTCTCGGATTTTTTTTTTGCCGACTTGTCTCTGCAACCCTATTTTTTTTTAAAAAAAAAATCCAAACACAAAAAGCATCCTTTGAAATCATATATACACATACGATTGTTTCTCACACACTGTGATATACCCTTTAGGGAATTTTCAAAGGACCTTTCCCCGATTTTATTTTTTACAAATTTTTTTTTTATCTTTAATCCAAAGGTTCACGCAGTAAGCACAAGCACCCCTTCGTTAAAAATGGGTATGCGTTTTGAAAAATGTGTTCGGCTGTTGTGCGATTTGATACGTAATTTTTGCGTCGTCATCGAGGTAATCATCGGTGGTACATCTTATAATCTAAATTCGGCAGGATATGTTTTATTTACTTGGGTATATGTACACCCATAGGCGCGCGGGTACTATTTTAGGGATACCAAAACGCATAGTGCACCTTTAGCATCCCCTATATGGCATCATGTATGTCTGGTCTGGTCATGATGAAGGGTTTTGAATTTCGCGCGCGTTCGTATTTTATTTCCCCTTTTATTCATTTGTTCTGGTGTGAAGGTTTTTTTTTTGTCGGTGAAATAAATATATAAGGAGTTAGGGAAGTCGCGAAGAGGTTATATCAGCTGGCGTTATATTTTTTTTTTAGTTATAAAAAAATTTGAAATAAAAGACCACCTTCCATGGTAGACGCATGAATTACACATATGCAGACGGGTACACTATGGAATACAACAACATTCCTTGACAGTCTGTGCGAAAGGGTTGTGATTTTAGCATGAAAACGCTTTTTTTTTTTATTATACCAGTTGAGAGTATATTCGAATGGCTTTTCTGTCAAGTTTGTTTGTAAAGTGGCGCGAAAATTTCATTATCGGATATCCGAGGATGTGCGCACACACAAGGACAAAATAATGTCCTGAATGAGGTTTTGTTTATAGTGTTTTTGTTAAAGGTCATGAATTAAGTTCACTTGATGTTCATTAACTGTTGATCTTTTCTTGGGGAAAATGTGCATGCAAAGATTGAGGGGATGATTGTATTTTACTTCTCAAGTAGTTGTTCAGTGTAGGACGCACTTGGGACGAGGACTTGAGCAGACTTCCTTCGATTTTAATCAAAAAGTGGTTAAATATATAGATATAAATACTAAAACGAAGCTTGTTGTAATTTCGGATTTCGGTAGGACTGAGAGCTTATAAAATGAGTAAATTCAAAACCGTAGATGTCGAAAAAAAAAACAGCCCAACAAAATTGAGTTCTCGCGTCAAGCATTCGAAACTTTCTTCAAAGACAAAATTTTTATAATTTTCGAAAACTACGAATCCTACTCATAGCTATTATTCTTATTGGGTTAAACTGGTATATTTTTAGCGAAACTAAATAAAAACTAAGAACGAGCGATTATTTAATTATAAAAATTTGTGAGTCTACTAATGCTTATTAGCTCGTGCGAATTTCGAATGTGGTTTAAGCTAATTTTTCGTGGAATTGATCGCTCAATTCTAACCATAATTTCTGCGGCGAAGTAGAGCTTCAATTCTCATGTTCCGATCCAGAAGTTCGAAGAGGTTATGAGTAGAATTTTAGAAATTAGAATAAAGCCTCCTTTAGTGCATGCCTACTGATATGCCTGTGGCGTTGGCCAGTTTGACCCCAAAGAAGATCTGCCGGACTTTTGGTTTCGTATAATTTCCTCATTGAGGCCAATCAAATGCTTTTGTTATTGTATTTGTGTGACGTAGGTCTTAAAGTTTTAATGACTGACTTGCTTTTGCAATTGTTAATTCAGATTGACACTACTTTTTTAACAACTCCATCGGTCAGACTCAAAATTCTTCAAGATGGGTTCTTCACTTGAAGGCTCTTTGCGTTCTTTTAGCTTCTGATTCGATCAAGCCTAGTTTTTTTCTGCTGTCATGCCAAACATCTTCATCTCAACTGCTGTCAATATACTTTTTGTAAATTATGCAATATACTTGTGCTGCCTTATAGGGCATTCCTTTTAGTCTAGCGGACATTTTACGATCACAGTTGATAAAAGAGTTTTCCTATCACTTCATCAAGCCCGCACACTTACATTGATAATTGATGTCGTCATCTATGGTTTCTTGGCTGTTGATCATAAATCTCAGACTTAATGTCTGAAATAAGTTCAATAGGGGCCGAAAATGGTCAGAAGAAATACTCTGTATTTTGTTTTTTTGGGCATGCGATACTCAAAACATCCATCCAAACATAAAGTGCCCATTGTAGGAAAGTTTGATCAACGCCTTTGATGTTTCTATCGTAAGTAAAGAAACACCGGTGCATTTTAGGTTGCGTCATTACTTTAATCCTTCAATCAGACACAGTAGCAAAGGACAAAACAAAGAACACCTCTCTTTATCTAACTCATGACTTTGCTCCATCTTGCATGATCATCTGTACGTGGGCTTTAGGAACTACTAGTTGTCTTAGCGACAATCATATCAAATCTCGTGATTGTGTTTCAAATACTTTTCCCAAAACAATCTAAACCGGATCCGTATGTAAATTTTTTAAGGAATGACGATTATTTCCTTCGTGAGCGAGCTTATTTCCATCGTCAACATTAGACTGATCAAATATGAAATACACAATTGCAGTAGTTGACTGAGAGGGTTACATTTAGCCTCAAATTTAATTGTATTCAAAACTCGAAATTGAAAAACAAAACATTGATCTAGCCAAAAATACTTTACATGGCGATTAAAAATGGCGAAATATTTGAGATGCTTTCTTATGACAATTTATACTTTTGGGTTTTTGTCAGACTCTCGCAAGATGTGAGCAACGAAAACTAACTGAGAAGGATTTGAACCTGGCACCCCTCTCTCAGTAGTCTAACACACTTAATCTCATACCGCAACCGGGTTTGAAAACCTATTCTCAATTTATGTTCCAAATTCGTAGCTTCAAAAGGAGCACTGATAAGTCTCGGATTCAAACAATTGAGTTGCCATCGACCATCAGTCACAATAAATATAGAAATTCAAGGTCTATTACTTGACTAAAATAACAGCAGTACAACTTTTCTCAGAGGCACATATCTTGGAACTTGTGGTTTCATAAGGATTTAAACCTGTCCTATGAATTTCAATAGCAGTAGTACCAGAAACAGATCGAAATCGTCGAAAATTAAAGTTGCATTTTAACCGCCTAAATTTAATCTCGTAAATGAAACGACATTCATTGTATTTGAAAGATTAAAAGCTACTCACTTATAATCGGAAAAATACTAAAGCAGCTTCGAATTTCTTTCTGTAAACTTTTTGACTTTCCAATATATTCCAATCTGTATTCCAATGTGCTTACTCTCTCAGAGTAATGCTCTCTAGCAAGATCAACCCGATCGAATACCCCTTCCAAATTACATGAAAATGTTCAGTAAAAAAAACCTAAAACATATCCTTTTTTTTATATAATGCTTGAGGAAACTACAAACAATAGATTCCTCCTTTTTCCTACATACACCCAAAAAAAACCATCAATTCCATTAATATAGGGGTCACTAAACCATCACACTCGCGCACATTCAATCGAATCACAAAACCGTAAGTAATTGGAGGAGAGAGCTGCAAACATTACGGTTGTGCCCTTTTGCAAAATCCTATTTTTCCCTTATTTTTTAGCACTTTCTATTAAAAAAAACGAAAATACATAATTGTATCCCTTTGCAAAAAGGGGACATTTAATAGTTTAGTACCCTATCATCCTACTGCAATTGCCTGCGCAATATTTTGCCATAGATTTCGTGACTCAGTGAATTTAATTGCGAAGAGATGTTTGTGAATTATGACAATTTCATTGGAATTTGATAAATTTTTTTTAAAGGCAGTTTTTTAAAAAAAAACAAAAAAAAACTCACCAACTCATCTCGAAATCCTTGGGTGAATGACTTGTTAAAAATTATTTCTCATAACGTATTCAGTTCAGTCCCCTATAAAAAACGCAGACGATTTTTTTTTGTTTGGTTTACCTGAAATGCAAGATGCACCCTTAAGAATAGTTTTTTCCTTTGTTGACAGAACAAGATCGTAAGATCACATAAAGCAAGGAAGCGGTAGAACCAAAGGAAGGCAAATGGAAAAGAATGGAAATTCCCATGCATTTGGTTTGGGGTTCTAATTAATTTTTTTTTTTTCATATCATAAGGAAGTTCATTACGTAGTTATTTGGGATAGGCTTAAAAGTATTGACGGGTACGCTGAAGGTTTTTAAAAATTAAAAAAGTTTGTTATTTTCTTTTTAGGAAGATGGAGAAATCAAAACGTAGCCGTAATTGATTTTATGTAAGTAAATACAATGAGCTACAATGAAAAACATATACCTCCATCCTTAATCGCTCTTAGTAGAAGACTGACAGTTCCATTCTAAATAAATGGCAAACGAATGGTTTAAAAAATAAACGGACTTCACTGTTAAGTATTAGTTTGCCTTGGTTACATCAATAATGTTATTTAAAGTTGAAGTCCATGCAACAGTGCTAAAATAATGTGATGAAGTGATATATTCTCAAACTCCTTGGGAAGTTTTGATTTAGAGCACGTGAAGTAAAAATATATGATAAAGACAAAAATATTAAAAAGAAGTCGTCCGATGTTTAAGATATGAGACACGAATTGAATTCATAAGCTACCTCCTAGATACAGAAGTGCAAGCTTTATTTATAGATTTTAGGTCACAAGAGATAAACTTATTTAAACAAAGGTCCCATTCCTTGACCCATTCCCATTCGCAAACCAAAATCAAGCATAGCAATAAAGCTTGATTCTTAAGATAGGGGCTGCTAAGCCTTCCCAGGCTAGCTCGTCAGTCATAAAGAATTCCTTCGTGTCTTCGAGATCCTAGTAGAGAGTCACTTTTTAATTTTAAATCAATTTTTATTTTTCTTTCAATAAAGCTTACAAACTGGACAAAAAAGATTAAATCTAACTTAAAATTAACAGGATACTTATTCTAGATTACTTGTCCTTGTGCTGACGCTCTAAACTTAACTATATCACATGATTCTATGACCTTTCGGCCTTAATTAATAATACATTTTTATTATTTAAATATCATTTTTTTTCTACAAGAAAATTTATTTTAAAAACTTGACGTCTTTATTAATTATATTTTTATTTAAAACTAAAAACTAAAACTATTTAAGACTAAACATTAAAAACTTATAATCTAACTAATGCTACTTAAAATTACCAAACCTCATCTACAGAGGCAACGTTCTAACCATTAACAGCACCCAGCAGCCGCCAACATAGCGCACATGCGCCACCGAGAGTCCACTGATACCGAAATATGTCAGTCGACTCTCAGAAACACAAGAGAGTCACTTTCTTGTGTGAGCGGTGAGTTGTTTTAGGGTAATTAGACAATTCCAAACCAGTTGAGACTTGAACTTGTAGGAGTTAAGAGCTTTGAGTTATGCTTGACTGTCTGATAAAATGTAGATATTTTATCTTCTGAGATTCCTCCTGAAGCATTCTCTTGCGCATAGTTCGATGGCGTAAACATTCGATGTTGTGTGGCCTAGAGGAGCTGAAATGTAGCAGTTGGGTCCGCTGATACCGGCTCCTGCAACCGTTGGCCATCCGTATACCAGACTGAGTGGAATGGAAAACGTCTAGCTCACGGCCAGTTAAAATATACAGAAAAATAATTAAATTAAATGGACAACTGCAGGACTAAATCATATCAGTGGTTCCGTGAATCATTTCGCAACGTACATCACGTATGGCATTTTCCAATCGAATGCAGTGTTTTGAAAGTAAGAGTTTCATACTACTCAAAAATTAATTTGTCTTGAAAGTATTACAATATCGAAAACGTTTAAAGTGGCGCATTAAATCCTTTAAGAACATAAGCTGTGAATAAAAATTAACACCTTAATCGTAGTTGTGACAGAGTCTTTTAAAGACAGACTACAGCGCTGCAAAGTTGTAAGTTGATCTCAACACAAATTAGACATTTCATTTTGTAGATTTAAATCATTATATCATCATACTACTATATTAAAGTAGTCTGTCTGTCTATCCATCCATAACTCGAAAAACTTTCAACAGATTTTCGGTGATATGTTTTAAATATTGAAGGGGGGTTAAGGAGAATAGGGAAAGGGAAAGAGGGGTGATGAGCTATCTCTCATTATACAACTACTACTCTTCGATTTTAAAATCAGCATTGTAATGCTTACTTCCTTCAGATCGGTAGAGATAACTGATTTATAGTTTTGTATTTTCCTAAGTAAAATATATATATTCGCGTAAGTGTACTAAATATGAGGGAATTGTACTTGCGTATCCTTATAAATGGATTGTATAAAAAAAATACAATTGTAAGTCAATTTCCATCCCTGGCTCCAAATGCAGGTCCGTTGGAAGTGATCAGCGTTGCCATATCAAACAGTTTTTGTATTTAAGCTTTTTGCTTTTTATCCAGCATCATAAAAATTAATTTAATTAATTTTGCTGGCAGTCAGTACCTCGTTTTCTTATTCTATCCTCTTCAGACCTTTGCCAATAACACGCATTTTTTGTTGATTTTATTAAAATTTCGGGCTTATATATGATAAGATAAAAAAAAATAATATTAACAGCATTTTTACCTGTACAATTCCTTTTTCGCTGGTAAGAAATTAAGAAACTGTGTGCAATGGCCAACTGAGATACAAACAACGGCGGTGACCATATCACCTAGTTCAATCTTAAAGTTATTGTAGGAATATGAACCTCTACACTTGATATTGAAATAAATCTAATTGCCAAAAGGTGGCTGGTGTGTCTTTAAAAGGAGTTTTATTTCAGGTCCACATATGTATACCTACGGTCTGAAAAGGCTATACATATGTTCAGATTAGTTTGAATCCTAGACTACATTGTCATGTCTTATAACCGTGTCAACTCACATAAAGAAGAGGAAACACATAAAAGCTAAAAACAAACTTGTACTCCATCTATCAGTCATGTGGTAATACCATTTGGTGGTAATTCCATTTTTAGACGTTAAAGACTGTAAAAGTAAATAAAACAGTGCCAAAAGAGGGAATCTGAACTCCTCTTCATTTCACCTTCAAGGTGATGCGAATGCATTGCTTACTGTGTGACTTTTTCAATCTAGCTCTTGAGCATAGGGCAAGTATATACATACAAACATATGTCCCCCGCCTAAGACAAATCACTATTGATAGCAGCGTTGCCGTTTGGCCTCTTTAGGGGCTAAATCGCCCCTTTTTAAGGCTCAGGACCCCTGGCCCCAACTTTTTCAAATATTATCAAAATGGGCCCTTCTTCAGAGGGTCAGATTTTATTCTTTATTGAACGAAAAATGAAAAAGTACGAAACACTAATAAATATCTATAAGAAAGTAAAATGTACTCAGCGCTGCCCGTTTTCTTTTAGAGTTGATAAACGCACCCGCATTACATCACTGAGATCGATTTGAAAATCTTGGTCAATTTACATATTACAAAAAAAGGAGTTTTGCTAAGCTTCAACAGCACGTAGAAGTATATTGTTGGATTCGAAATATGCGTATTTCAAAGCTCTAAGGATTGAAATTTATTTTATGGAATTAGGCGAAGGAGAAGTTCACTTCTTTTTTGTTCAAATTCTAATTATTGAATTACTTGGTCTTTCAAAGTCAAAATTATATATTTTTAAATGCACAGACCTGCTTCTTTTGAGTATTTAATCATAAAAATACTAAAATCCATTCATCCATTCGCTCCGTAGGTCCAGTCAAAAAAATTACAACTTTGTTTTATATTATTAAATGATTAGTGATATGTTTTTGCTCCTGTTTTTGTTTTGCTCTGTTAATATTTTACCTGAAAGCCCCTGTTTGAAGCGCGGGCCCCTTTTTAAGCCCTTTTATGAATTTTTTCAGCGTCAACACTGATTGATAGTAGCAACTACTAGGTACTTAAGAAGTACCTCGGTGTTAACAACACTCTACGAATGACAAAATACGTCCTCTGCCAACCATGTGTATTGACAACTTAAAGTCTGACAAATTTTCTAGAAAAAGCATAAATGTGCCAAATTTTACAACCGGAAATAATTAAGCAAAGTAATATTTTCTCATCAACTCGCTTTTCTATTAATCTATATTCGTCTGTCAAATCATTTTCTTGTACTTGTGAACGAAATGATATTGATTTTGATCTCCTACAAGAATTCGAATAAAAACTGTTCAAGTATTCAAAATTTCTCCTTGCCGCGGTTGGTTCCATCTATATTTAAACAAACATGAACCGGTTTAAGATCGCATCCACAACCCATCATATAGCAAACCCTACAAATGCGGACATCCAATACCACAACCTTTGGGTAATTTATGATTTTCTACTTCGTAAATTTCCCAAACAAGTGGTTGAAAAAAGCCGACAGCTGCAGGACTACACATACAAAACGAATGAAAACATACAGCACAGGACTTTGTTGTCGTCCATTTTTCATTCACAAACTTACAGTAACATTTGGAATCGCGAGTTGTTGATACGCATTACAAAGTGTTTCACCTGAGTTTCATCACTTTTCTTAATTTCATCGGTTGCACCTTTTCTTAATCGGTTTCGGGTTATTTGTGTTACATTTTCTTAGCACGTGCTTCTCCAACAATACTTTCTTGATTCGTTCATATATTTTTAGCTCTTTACAATACATAAATAATATTGAATACACCGCAAATCCTCATACCTACGCACAAAGGAGAATAATTTTCTAAAAAAGTAAATTGTGACATTGAAAACGTGTGGGGACTAGACAGAGTTATGTGTGTTGTTTATTAAGGAAGCAAACAGTGGAAAAATAAAAATAGTTTTATTTGTGTCGTGTTGACACGATTTTTGTTTCGATGGTAATATTGTCGTTGTGGGAAAGTCATAAGGATAAGTGAATTAGTTGATGTCATTAATTTAATTTAATTTTGACTGTGTGAGTATTTAAAATATGCATGTCCTTTTTAATACGTAGGTACTTTTAAATTTTAATAACAAATGAGTTCGGTTTACTAATGGAACTATCAGTGGTTGTAATTTTGCTAATTCACTTAAGTGTCTAGATCAAACCTTAACCGTTTATGTGTGTACACACACGTTGGGCGGACGATGATTCAAGGTCATCAAATAGGCTGTGCATTATCCTTCTTGACTTTATTGGAAATGGCTGATAAGTTTTGTTATGAAGTGTGATACCTACAACGACTGAAGTAGAAAATTTGCCCTCCGTATGAATATGCAGTCGTGGCCGAGCGGTTAAGGCGTCTGACTAGAAATCAGATTCCCTCTGGGAGCGTAGGTTCGAATCCTACCGACTGCGAAGAGTGTAATTTTTTTTTATTCTGTCATATTAGAAGGTAAAGCGATTAGGAAAAGTTGTTCTTCGCTTTACCTATTTTAGGCGATTCTTTTTTCACACTCGCGATGGAGCGTTTGTAGAACCAACCACTTAAATTTCTGACTATAAAATGTTATGGTATCTACTCTATTTGAGCATACTCTTAAATAATGAGATGTGGTGTGGATATACCGAATGTGGACATTAAAAAGGAAACAAATACTCCGTTTTAAACACATCAAATGGAGGTGCTTTAATTCATAGCTCTTGTCAGGCTTTCGCAACAGGTGGGAACGTATCCAATTTTTCGGTGCAACTAGTGCAACGTACTAGGTAATATAAATGCTAAAAGAATTTTAAAAATAGCTTTAAAATCTTAATTTTAAACAAAGCAGTTTTGGGCTTTGTAGAACGAAGGTTCTTCCAGCTCGAAGTGTCAAATCAAAATCATCCATTTTTATTAACGGCCGATCTTCGAAGAGGGTCTGAGTGATACATAGCAGCCATCCATTTATTGCGACACCAGCACGCTACTTCCAGATTTCCAGACCAAGCGCTCTGCCATCTGCGTTAGATTGGTTTTTGAAACAAGGGTTTGGTCCTAAGCTCCTGCTCAAAACTGGTGAAAATGAGCTGGGAAACTTTTTATGCAGTATTTTTTTCTCTCTACTCCTGGTTCGGCTCTTTTTCCTTGCTGTATCTGTGCACATCTTCTATCACCAGACAGTCAAAGTCTGAATCTAAATTACAATAGGCGCCCAGATTAGGCGTTTGCCCCTCGGAAAGTGATCAACATGTAACTACAAGCGTTCCCTGGTCGATTTGGTTTAAGGCTGTAGATTCTTATAGTGGAAACATAGTGCTTCTTATTACCGTATTACTTACTTACTACAGGATCCGTGCAGAGTGTCTGCCTGAGACACGACAGCCTTCCATCCTCTGCGATCCCGGACACGCTGCTTCCAATTGTCCAGACCGCGATAGCTTAGTCTTTCAAACGGAGGATTCTGTGTCGTCTCGAACCTTGGGACTGGGATTCGAAGATCCTCTTAGCTCGAGCGCTATTGGTCATTCTAACGATGTGGCCGATCCAGTATAGTCGAGGTGTCTTGGATTTTTGGACTATATGCACATCTTTGGTACAGGACCAAATATCCGTCTTTTTCCTTCCTTTCCCATCGTCCAGCACTCGGTGCCGCATACGCATGCACTTTATCCCTCGAGTCAGGAGTTTGAAAGGAAGAAGCAGTGATTTCGTTGGGTAATTCTTCCCCGGATTTCCACAAAAATATCAAACGTAGAGTTGATGTTTACAATGAGGCAGATGAACTCCCTACCTCGAAGTTGCTGCTATTAATAGCGACTTTTTGTCCTAGTCGGTGAACAGATGCTTGTTTGTTTGTGATCAGGACTGATCCGTTGCAAATAGTGCCTTCCGTGTTGAGACCTGCGCTGCGCACTATCTGCTCAAGAACAAGATTAAAGAAATCGCATGTTTCGAAGAGTTTTGGTAAGATGCTTCCAAACTGCACCTTGTGTTTCCTAAGGACACGCTACACAGGATCCCGAATTCGAATTCTGACAATGAATGCCATCATATGCGGCTTTGAAGTCGATAACAATATTGTATGTCAGTAGCCTGCAATACATTCGTTTTCGCGTGGTCTAGGTTTCTCTGCGTGCATTTTGGGGTGTTGTTCGAGTTGTTGGTTGGCGTTACTACAACCGAATTATTATTAAGGCAAGTCCTTGGTTACCCACATCCAAAGCGATCGTCCTCATCGGCGCTTGCCCACTAGCTTATTAAAGGTTGTCACGTTAAGCAGTGGATTTCAAGACTTAGGATAGCTGTAGGGACTTGTTGTTCTTCTCCTTCTTTACTTTACCAAAGAGGTTATTATCAAAATTAAGCAATCATAACTTTGCCCGCCGGTAGGGATTGTGTGTTTGAACTCAAAAGATTACTTCGTCGATGAGTCATTTCAATTTATTTTCAATTTTAAATTCATTTTTATTATTTTCAAAAGATCTTACAAACTAGACAAAAATGATTAAATCTAACTTAAAATTAACAGGATACTTATTCTAGGTTACTGGTCCTCATGCGGACGCTCTAAACTTAACTATATCACTTATTACTATTACCTTTCGGCCTAAATTATTAATACTTTTTACTTCGCCACTATGGTTTTTGCCAGAAAATTTTTAAAAACTGGCAAACTTCATAATTATTTTTTTTCTTAAAATACTTAAAACTACTATCTAAAGCTATACATAGAGACAAAAAAAACAAACAACTAAAAACTTAAAACTAATTATACAAAAAACTATTACTAATTATAATCGGGGGTGATGTGCACTCGCCGCCTCTTTGACAGAGGCATCGAGTGCCCACCCCCAACACCGTTAGCAGCACCCAGCAGCACCCAGCAGCCGCCAACAAAGCACACATGCGCCACTGAGAGCCGACCGACACCGAAATGCATCGGTCGACTCTCAAGAACACCACACCTTGCAGCCGACATGCCCAGCACGGCAAACCTACTTACAACTTAAATCTACTTAAAACTAACAATAAGAGGAGTTACCTTAAGGTAACGCACCGACCTGGAAAGGTATTCCTACCTCTTCCAATATTTCCTCCGCAAGCCACCAATATTCGGTGAATTGCGTGTCCGTATCAATATGATCCCTCATCCCTATCGCGGTACTAAACCGAAGGAGCTCGGGAGCATTAGCGACGTCCCCGTCGTAGTTGAGCCGCTTATCACTCGCTCTGCGGTAGCGGTGGTATAGTACCGGGATACCATCCCTCGTCTGTACCAGCCCTTTTTTTTATCAATATGGAGAAAAGCCTCTGGCGGAACAAAGCCAGATCGGAGCGTTCTCTCCATGTGTGCTTCATTGGGGTAGTATGCCCCGAAGATCAGGCTATTATCGTTGGCCATCGCCCTCGCAACGTGCCTTCGAGTCACCTTAATGAGGAAATTGTCAATCCTGTTCAATTGAGCCCCATCGTATAGTGCCGTGTTGGGATAATATTTTACGTAATCAGATTCAGGTGTTCGAAACAACCTGAGACACGTCCTAAGACATTGTCTCTCGAAAACCCGAATCCTTTCCATATACGATGGCGCTATATTGAACCACAATGGACAGCCATAAGCGATGATGGGCCTTATTAGGGCCACGTAGCATATGACCTTAACCCTAGAAGCAAGTTGACTGCTATGAAACAGTCTTCTTGTCAGAGAAAATGCCTTCTTAGCTCCAGCAAGACAAGCATCTATATGTTTATTAAAATACAGATACTGGTCGAGCCCGATTCCAAGATATCTGACCACGTTTTTCGCCGCCAATGCCTGCCCAACACCCGAAGATCATCCTTTCCCTTTTTCGGGATTGGATGTACCACTGCTATTTTCCAATGCGCCGGATAATATGCATTATTCAGCTCATTGTTAAACAGCGTTGTGAAAATCTCCACAGCCTCTTGGGGCAGGTGTCTCAATACGACATTTGGGATACCATCAACTCCCGCCGATTTTTTGTTCTTAAGAGAATCAAAGATTCCCAAGAGATCATCTGTCGTAACGAACAAATGAGGTGGTTCTCGCATATTGGGGTCGTCGATGAGTCATTATTGACAACTTGTGGTCACTTTTTAGGACAATCGCTATCTATCGGTCTGTGGGTATTTCTGTTGACCTATTGACCGCTGTTAACCCAAAGCTCACACATTGTATCGCATACTGTTAAAGTCATCTTAATGTCAAGCAAAAGCAAGTCAAAGAGCACCAAAACTTTAGCCTTTTAAACGCAGTAATGTCGTGTTTTTCCATCAACTGATAAAAGGCGATTCCAGTCGAACGATCTAGCTTGACATAGACAATGATCTCAGTTTCACAATATTTGCCAACACATTTCCTTTACTATCACATCAAATTAATAAATTCCAGCTAAAACTAAGCAAATAAGCAAACACACTTTTGTAAGGCGGCAAATCAACAAGTTCTCCCCGAACACATTCACCTCATCATTATCATCAGTGTCTTATCTATATAATTTCACGCGTATTCAAGACGTTTACATCATGAAACTACGAGCCCCCTTTCTAGCATTAGTACATGTATCTATGATTCCTTTTACTTAAGAAAATAAATTTTCGCCATTTTACTCGTGTTACCTGTTTACAACCCTTTATTGTTTACGGGATATAATAATATTCTATTTAAAATTAGATCAGTACAATGTCAAATGTTCCAAAGTTCAACAATTCATCTTGACTTTGACTTAGCGAAGCCTTGGGTATTATTTTTATTTGTTTCCTGGCTATTTTGAGCGAAACAACGAATGAAGACGAATTTTTCTGCTCCATCGAAATATAATTTCTCTCATGCGTCATTCGAACATCACGTGTTGATGAGCTATTCTAACGCAAGGAGTGTAGGTATAAAGCTTCAAAAATCACCACCTATTTCGCATTCATTTCAGTAAATATGTATACGTAAAACATTCTATACAAGTACACAGGTCCTACTTAAGTAAACTCATGATAATTTTAAGGCTTAACCATGTATTTTGGCACTTAAATCGAAGAAAGTTGTATAGATACTAAAAATAATGTTCCAATGTCATTAAGGTGTAGGTATGTACCTCTCTGGCGCTTACGTATGATCTGAGGAAGGCGTATCTGTTTTTTTTTTACGTAATAACATTTCGCATTGAGGCTGCGATATTTCGCACGTAAACACGAATGTCTGTGGGTGTGTGCTTTTCTATAGATAATAATGCAGTAGTCCACAACAAAAACTGTCTTCATGACCTGTTAATCACCAGATGATAAGGTCTTGTGCGCATTTCGGTGGTGTTTAGAGTTGATTAGGTACGTGACGAAATAATGATTCAACCGAGATGATTGAGAGTTTTTCCTTTATAAAGGGTGATCCATTTCGAGGTTCCCTACTTTTTTAAAGAAAAAAACACAGAAAATTCAAATTTAATGGAGAATGTTTATTATCATTTGAAAGAACATTCTTTGGCATTTATTTTTTGAAGATTATGTCTATAAAATGTTGGCCGTTGCTACGTCGCAGATGGTCCATCCGTTGAGTCCAATTTTCGATCACTCGTTCGAGCATTTCGACTGGTAACTGGCGAATGACACGCGTGATGTTTTCCTCCAAGGCCTGAATCGAAGCGGGTTTGTCGGCATAAGCTTTAACATAACATATCCCCACAGGAAAAAGTCTAACGGTGTGATATCACACGATCTTGGTGGCCAATCGACCGTCCCAAAACGTGAAATTATGTGCTCACCGAAGTGGCGCCGTCTTGCTGAAACCAAATGTCGCCGAGATCACGAGCTTCAATTTCAGGCATCAAATAGTCGGTTATCATGGCACGATAACGGTCGCCATTGACGGTTACGTTCGCACCGGCATAATTTTTAAAGAAATATGGACCGATGATTCCACCGGCCCACAAACCACACCAAACCGTTGTTTTTTCTGGATGAAGTGGCAGTTCTTCAATCTCTTCAGGTTGCTCTTCGTCCCAAATGCGGCAATTTTGTTTGTTTACGTACCCATTGAGCCAGAAATGGGCCTCATCGCTAAACAAAATTTGCCTCGAAAACTTCGGATCTTCTTGGAACTTTTCAAGAGCCCATAGAGCGAAGCGATGTTGCTTGGGAAGGTCGAGCGGCTTCAGTTGTTGCACAAGCTGTATTTTGTACGCTTTCAATTTAAGATCTTGACGTAAAATGCGCCAAGTCGTTCCATACGTCAGTCCGAGTTGCTGCGAACGGCGCCAAATCGACTCTCTACGGTCTTCGTGTACACTCTCAGCTACGGCCGCTATATTTTCTTCACAGCGTGCTGGACGTGGTCTATTCGGTCGAATATTATCCAATAATGAATGCTGGGTCTCAAAATGGGTGATGGTGTTGCGAATAGTACGCTCAGTAGGCCGATTATGTTGACCATAAGTTGAGCGAAGTGCACGAAACACATTCCTCACAGAACGTGAATTTTCATAATAAAGTTGAACAATTTGTAAACGTTGTTCACGCGTAAGTCTTTCCATTATGAAATGCCAAACAATACTAAACAAAAATAACATGGCAGCATGACACGACTCACACGTGATCTGTCAAAAAAGGCTATTGAAAAAAGTATCTCTACTTGGGTCACCCGTTACCTAACATGCGGAGGTACCTATATTCCTTAAAACTGAAAATTGATATCTAAATTTGTAAGTTCTACAAAAGAATGTTAATGGGGTTGGCCCTAATGATTAGATTTTGTGTAGCTTAACTTGTAGATTGTTATATATAATTTGCAGACTTGTCTTATGTTTTAGTATGAATATCTACTACATATAACATATTTTTATCAGAAATAAATTTAAGATTCAATGTTTGAGAGCATTTTTATACCCTTGCAGTATAGGACAGTTTCAACAATGACGGCTCTAATCACATTTAAAATTTGTAAGCACCTGCCGTGTTCTGTCAAAGTAATTCTTAAATTTACTGATACGTATCTTAGATGAAAGACTACAGGCTTTTTTGTAGGCTCCAATGATTACCTTATGTATGTGCAGGTAATTAAAATGGAAATATATGTTCTTTAAATTGTTGGTCCAGATAATTTCACGGATTTTTATTTGGCTAAATTAGCTTCTGTCTACCTAATAATCGTTTGCTCTATTCGAAATGTATGATTGTTAAATTTTCCCCTTTGACAAAGACCATTAAATGCGTTCATATCTGAAAATATTTAATATAAAAACTTTATTTAAGCAATAATTTTTAGCAAACAAAATGGTGAAATGAATGCCAGATTGCTGATAGGCAGTTAAATGGGAGGATTGATTGAATTAAAGGAAATTACTCTCCTTTTAAATCAAGTCTTAAATTCTTAATTTTAAAATCTCAAGAGATATAAGAATATCGTTGCCGCATAACCCACAAACACAATATAAAGTGTTTCTAAATGGGTGATGTTCATCTGGGCAGTTCTGACATTCAGGAGACAATTTCACACGACTTGAGATAACCGCTGTTGTAAAAGAAAGATCAAACAAAATAACAGGAGCATGATCCTGCTTAGTAAAAAAGAGTGGCAGCTGGGTATCCTGCCGATTATTTTTTGAGGTCAAAGAGGCAAACCCCACAGGCGGACCAGCAGGTTACAGTAAAAGTGGGAAAGTTATGATCATTAATTTGCACTCAATCTCAATTTTGTGGTCATACACGACCGATTTAATAAATTGCTGGCATGAACTTGCACCTCTACGGGAATTCCCTTCTTGCTACCCTTTTTGAAATTTATCGACGTCTTCAACATTTGTTTCAAGCAATCACGGTTAAATGCGCTTAACAATTTGAGTCAAGGCTGGACAAATGGACGATTTTTTCAGGCCCCACATAAAATTATAAAAAAAAAACAAGAAATAAGAAGAGATCAATATTTTTTTTCTATTAAATACAAGATCAACAATATAAAAATATTACTCATACTCAATTTTTTAAACTAAGCAAGTGACTTGGTCGAGTTGGTTCATGTCTTTTAGAGTTATCTTTATAAGCGCTTGGGCTACATATGCCTGCTTAATATTGCACATAAGTTACGTTAGATGAGTTGATGAGTCTCCTCCCTTCCACACTAAGGTCCTTTTGGGCCCATTGTGATACCTTTAGTGGGGGATACATCAGTGTTGTGGCCTTTTTTGTGGTGCCTTCCCTCCGCTCGCGGCTACTCATGTCTCCAGTAAACCTGTAAAGATTAGAGAGTGAGACATCTGACAATTCTTCAATGTCTTGGAAGAAAAAAATTCCAAGTGTTCCGTTTCTCAAGTGACAGATATAGTAAGGGAGCTCCTCATCGCCGCAGACTCCACAAAAATTATGTTTTTTTTAGAAAATTATGATAAGTTATTTTGTACTGTAAAAACTTTTTGGTTCGGGTTTTATCATATTTTGGTCATAGTTTCCGTGATATCTCATAAGTGATTAAAGATTTCCACCTATTATTGGTTTTCATTCTGATCTTGTATTCCACTCGTTCCCTGAGGTTTGATCGACTGAAGTGTCGATCCATTTCGGATCCTTTTCTTGCTAGCTCATCGGCCATTTTATAAGCGGTTTCTTAACCTCGTATTTACTATTTATCAGACTTCAAGAAAGAATAAACAAAATTTAAGTTAAGTAGGTAAGTAAGTCCTTACAAGTCCAAAAATTACTATATTATAGTAGAATAACCTGAAAGAAGTGCGATTTGAAAGGACTTATATCCCATTTTACTTATATGAAAGTACGGGGACGATATTAAAGCATTCATGGATTGGCCATAGGAATCACGTCAAAACTGATCCAGCTGTGTCGCGGAACTTAGAACACACCCAATGGTAATTTGGCAGTAGCTCATCTGAACTTTTTCAAACATGCACCGTGTGATTTCATCAATCTTGTTCTTGGGAAACCCTCTAGGACTAAACGTAACTATTGACAACAGCAACTTAAAGGTAGTGAATGAGTGTATCTACTTCAGGGAAAACATCAACTCTACGAATGTCATCTCAGTAGAGATTAGTCGAAGAAATATCCTAGGAAGCAGTTGCTACAAACAATTTGGTGCTAAACTCTTGACTCGAAAGACAAAATGGAGATAAGACTTTTTTAAAACTCGTTTCTTTAACTTTAGCTTTAACCATCGAGACCCCTTTCTGCGTTAACCTTCTACCTAGATTTGGTTATAAAATTCTGTAATATCCCTCTTCAGGTCTCGCACTTTCATAACACTTAAGAGGTAAGTCGCGACGGGGGTTCAGATATAAAAACGGAATAAAAATCGTATTTACTAGGTTAACGCAAAGGTTCTTTTTCTTTCTATTTATTAGTCTTATCTTTAAAACAGGAAATAACAGAACCGTGTAAGGTACGTTCATCTAGTCTCTCCCCATAAGACTTGTATATTGGTTTGTCTGATTTGAGTTGGTCATGAAAACATTTTATTAAAAGTAAAACATAAAGACCGTTCCATTTTCTTCGAAATTATGTTGTATTAGGTTTTTTTTAAAGAAGGTGTGTACATGCTTACTAAATGAAGGTGCCAAATTTTGGTTAATATTACCATCGAGCAAATTTTCAAAAACAAGTTGCTGACGTATTCAAAATTCAAATAACAAATTCTTTGCCAGAAAAAAGAAAACAAATCCGGAGGTGCAACTTTTCTTATTAAAACGGCGTACAAGTTAATTAAGTACGCCCCAATGGAACCACTGACGTACTTTTTAGATATTTTTATTTAAAGGCAAAATTGTGTATTTTTTTTCATTACTTTTCGGTTAGACGAAACGATTTGAGTTACGTATTAGTTTTTGTTATGATTTTCTGGTACCTACCCATCCCACACGTTAGATTTGTTTAATCATATTTTTAAACAAACAATAATGACATGAAGTCTTTATAAGGAGCACAGTATTAAATGGAAAATCAATGTCATTTTAAAGACAGACAATTTTGTTTCAATATTTATCATTCAATTTATATGTAGGCAGGTGGTAGGTTGTAATTTTTCTGCTGTAAACAGTAGTGTATCTTATATAATCTTTCTCTGATTAAAAGTAGCGGCGTTAAGTAAACAATGTCTTGGCTGAGATGAAACGTAGGTAAATTTTGTTAGTTAATATTTGCTTTTTTTTTTTGTATTTGGAAATGAAATTATCTGCATGTTAAGCAATGAATAGAGAAGCACTATTTGTTTAGAGTTTTATCTATTAGACAATTTAAATTGGTCCCTTGTTGATGTTGATAGCTTAAATAATTTTTCTTTATAATTTCTAAACTGAGATCTTAATATATGATGAAATGGTATCCCTTACACTTATTTATCACTGCAAAGTGTGCATTTATTTTATTTTAAATAATACAAATTTATTTTGTAGTAAGTTTATTTTTATATATATAAACTATTTCTTAAAACTTTGCTTATCTATTAAAATAAAACAATTTTTAATCGAAGCCAGTTTTAAATGAAAATTTATTAAAAAACAAACTTTATTTTTTTCTTGGCTAGTTTTTACGACCTAATGGCACACCCAACAGTATATAGTTATTAGCAGGCGGTAAAACTAGTTTATGATTTTTTGAGAGATAGCTTCCTATCATGGATCACTAATTTGTAATGTTTATGACAATAACAAGCGAACTCTTCCCGCTCACTCATTCATAATCGAGTTAAATTGGAACTAATGACTCCATTTAGATCTCAGACACGATCATTGAATAAATGTATGCTAACATGTTTGAATGATAATCCTGGATTTGCATTTATTTGCATTCGATAAAAATATTTAGCACGAAAAAAGTCAAGGTTTTGCAAATTAAACTTCCCAGCGGATATTGTCACATTTGTTGCTATATTGTGGCGTAGGTTAGTGTCATGCAAATGTGTTAATACGATAGAAAGATCAGATACGAAATTATTGCAACTATGTGATTTATTTGTTCTGCGGTTGATGAACGGAACAAGGATCTCCTGCATGGGTTTCCACTGTTGTAAGTGAGTGGAGCAGATCCAATACTAGTGCAGATCAATTCCAAAGCAGCGATTTATAGAAGGAAATTGAGAGAAGTACTGGGAGTGGGAAACTCAACCTAATTGGAAATATGATTAAAGAAGCATTCACCAAAGTATTTAAATTAAAACGCGTTATAAGGAAATGTGGGTTGATTAAAAAAAACTATACATATATATTAGATTTATCGGCCCATACATTGTGTGTGAGAGGTTATATTTTTTGCACGAATGAAAGGGACCAACAGTGAAGTACGATTCCGAACGTCAAATTTGTGAGAAACTTTTTATGACAATGCTTATTCTTGAATGTTTATCAGACTTCAAAGAATATTATGCATCAATAAAAAACGAGGAGCCATTTTAGTCAGAAAAATGAAAACTAGACTGTAAGATTGTAATAAACAACAAGCTCAAGGTAGAAGAACCTGTGAGGCATTTCAAAATGCTTGAATTTACCTTTTAATACACCCAACCTAATGTTTCAGCAATTACAAGCCCTAAATCTATGAAATCTTGGAGTGGATGGAGTGGCACTGATGAAATATTTAAGATTTTTAGGTTACGAGGCATGTTACTTAAACTAGCTAGGGAAACTTTGGATTTATTCTGCAGCAAATTTATTAATTTTTTCCGAATGAGTTTTTTTGTAATATCTTCCTTAGTTACAAGTTTTATTGTTGGCGACATTATATTTTAAGTAACCTGACGTTCATTAGCTTCACAATTTTTCTACATTTTCTTTCCTTGCTATGTGGAGCTATAGTTCGGCTAGATCCGGGATATGATTTAAAATTAGCCGCTATGGCCCTATTTCGCGGTTGTATATTTTCATTAGAAGGCCGTATAGCAGGAAAAGGGTTATGATTCTTCAAGTCAGGAGTTTTAAACCCATATGCCTTGCCAAAACCAAAGTTGCAGCGGTAATTTTCGACGGATCTCCACTAAGTCGTCATTCGTAGAGTTAATATCGACACGGAGGTAAACGAACTCCTTAACTACCTCGTATTAATAGGGACATTTTGTCGTAGTCTGTTTTTTGTTGTTGATAGCATAAATTTCGTCTTGTCCTCATTCACTTCAAGACCAACAACAAACTTCGCCTGTTTTTTAATAGCCGTAAAGGCCTCATGGCACTTTTCGTCCGCATATCCCAGCAGCTGGACGAATGTCTTGATCCGTGCGCATTATTTATTGACGTTTGGAAGATTTCAGATGAGCTGCTACCGAACTACACATTACATAGCGTCAAGCAACTTTTTTGACCTTTAAGTTTTGTAGGTATTCCGAATTTGGCTATCGCCATGCAAAGCTCCTGGAGCTAGAAATGCTGCTTAAATACTCCCTGTGCGTCGGTGACTAGATTTACTTTACTGTTCCAATATACACTGTGATTGTGCGCCCAGCATGATAAAAAAATTAACAAAGCTTTATTGATTTCTTAATCAATAGATCCGATGACGGCTGGCTGCGTTGGATTACTGATCAAAAATGTCTCGAACATGGAACATAAAATGTATCGAAAAGTAATACCCTATCCGAGGTTTCCACACAAAGATTTTGAAACCTCATAGAAGCATTCACACCAAACAGCACCTGTCTTTTTGTTTGACGTTTCAGTCAATCGTCGAAGAATTAAATTGAGCAATTATTGCGATCAAGTTGCAATTGCAAGTCAATCATAAACTTGTCACACAGTTGACGATCTGTCAATTGGTTTGTGGAACTTGTAGAATGCGTTAAAAGGTGCGTTTCCTTCGGCAACCTTACGATTGCAACCAAATTTTGATGAGGTTTCATCGAAACATCACACAACAAAGATGACTTAAAATCCGAACAATTTTTCGAAAACTTCTTGGTTTCGATGGAGATTTTGGGAGTTTTCTCTGAACCTCAGGTATCAGTGCGGTATGAGTAGGGTATGGGAAGTTAGTTACTACTTAGAAAATTAAATAAATTTACTATGAGATAGTTGTCTATCAAAATCTTCTTAGTTTGTTGTAGTGAACCTTTAGGTTAAATACAAACATTCAACTTGGATGTAAAGTTTAGGTGATGTAAAATAGTGCGTAATGGCATAAACGGAGTCTATAAATTTGCGACAATGTCCTTACCAGCATAGAACTTACTCAAGGTCCTCACACCAAATGCGAGTTTGGTAGGTTCCTTCCTTACATCCACAAGCTTCAAGTCATAAGTTATATGTACCTACCTACAAATATGATCTTAAGTTCAGCTTAACTACATATATAAATCCAATCATATAATTTTCTACAAAACATAGGTACCTATCTTATCAGGTTCCTGAGCCATTAAGAGTTTCTGGCTGAGAAACTGCTGTTTTTGGTCTCACAAAGTTCTGAGCACGATAATTGCAGTTTTCCAGGCCAACCGCTTTAGCTTTCGCGATGGCTTGGAATTTTCAACATTAATCACGTTGCGTTCACTTCTAGATTAGCTTAATTTCATGTCTTTCATTCGCCACCTACTTTCCACATTCAAACTCACTCAGAGTAAGAATTCTACAATTTGTAAAAAAAAAAGGAAGTGCAAAAACAGAGCTGTCATATTTTATATAATTATTGCGTTACTTAAATCCAAGAAAATCATACTCTTTTTATTTTTAATCATATGCCTACTACCTAGTACGTACATTGAAAGTCTTAACAGTGATCCACCAAAAACTTGATTTCAATTTTAGCAGTCACTCAACATTTACAAAATTCCACAAACGTACAGACGTAGGCATGTTTCTTTTGACCCAAATTTCCCAAATCATTACATAAAACTGTGTAAATCGCATTGTACCTATATTGCAATAAATTGCTTCTTGGAAAAAATTACCATGTAATCTGGGGTTTTACGACGGTTCACCGCCGCCACATTCCATGAATTTCCCCTCCATTCTTGCAAGTTTTATTAACCTGCACCTGAAACCTCATACAAAGCCGCTTAAACAAAAACACAACCCTTTGTCGTAAAATCAATAAAAATTCTCTCTTCCAAATGTCAATGTCGCGATCGCGAAATCTTGCAATTTTTTTTGTTTTGTTTTTATCCATTGCAACCTGGTTACAATGTCAAGCCATTGGCATTATTTTTCTCCAGACCTCCATGCCGACTCCTTAGTTCATATAAATAAAACATTGCAAGACCTGGAATCGGAATCGCATTTGAGGAATATGTAAAAGGAGAGAACAAAATGAGAACTGGTTTACCATACCAGACCAGTCGAAGCGACGCGCGGTAGTAGGTCGTCGCACTTTGGTGAGGAAAACAAAAAGGGTGATTGCTCGTTGCACTGATCGAAGACGACACCGAGTCACCGACGACTGATGAGCTCAAGCACATTTTACCTTTCGACTTTCACTCAAAAGAATTTTTACATAAAATATGATAAAATATTGTTGAAGTATAATCGGAACTGCCTACCTACCTATTCCATAAATAATTCATTGGGCCACTAATATGCGGCGTCACCTCTTGCACTGCTCTGTTAACGCATATTCAATCCACCACGTGTTAGATACATAAATTAAAATAAAAAGTTAAAACAAAAAACTGAATGTAGAAAGCAGAACTTCTACTCCAGTCCACAGAACTGGTTATATAACTTTGCTCGAAGAAATTAATCTTTTTAGCTACAAAAGATTAAAGTATCTGTTCCCGTTTTCACATAACAACAAGCAACGGACATGACAAAAGTGTACCTATACATATACCTATATATGTAGTTATTAAAGTTCAAACACCTCAAATCGATTGCAATCGCGATAAGTGAGCGTATTCAGTCTGCTAATTACAGCACATCCGCGGTGCAAACAAAAAAATGACTACCTGCGTCGATAGATAACGGATACTCGTACCTAGATTCAACGTTAATTTACACTCGAATTACCTTAATGATTTGTTTGGCTAAGTGGACACTGCCTTATGTTTTCGTGTGTTTTATTTCCTTCCTATAACTGTGTTTGGTATTGGATCGTGTGGCGGGAAATACTATAAGTACATAGGTATCGACTTGTAATTTCGTCTAATTAGTACGTCCGTACTTTCACTGGACCGTTGCAGTTCCTAACGTTCGAAAAAAAAAACTAATTCTTACCAAACTTACTTACATACTTTTGCGTTATGAGCTGAGATTATAGATAGGTGCAGGCAGAAGAAGCAGATAGATTGAGCACACAGATCTATTGCCTTTGCCATCAGAAATCAGGTAGCGAACCAGCATTTAATACGTGACGTTTGGCACGCTTGCAGTTGTTGTCAGGCGAGTGTCTTTCTTCGGTTCTTGCGTTACGTGTGCCGGCCGGTTAGTCTACTTCACTGTCATGCCATTGGAGCTGATTATGCTTGGCTTTCTTTCAAGATCAGTTTCAGCTTTCAAGATGATATGAATGTATACAAAAAAATTCTACTGTTAGGCGAATGAAATGTTGCTGTTACTGGATGAACTCGCAGACAGTGTTGCTACCATAGAATAATATAATATTTTTTTTGTTTTTCGGTCAACAAAAAACACTTGTATGTATGTATATATGTATTGAGGCAGAAAATGTAGCATTGGATTGATAACAGGGGTGATTAAATCGATTTTCTATAGGTACACACACATATTTTACCAATAGTGTCAGTGCATGCCTATACACAAAAGCAGAAGTACTTTTTGTGCTATGGAGTTGCCAGAAAGACTTTGGGAATGAGGCAAACGCTTTTCAGTTTACTTTATGACCCATTTATGTCGGTGTAAAGAGCCTGGGTACCTATATCTACATGAATCAGGTTCCAGAAGAGATTTGAGGATACGGTTACCAAATGTCAGGACTTAGCCTGAGGCTTTTAAGGTCACAGTCCGGCTTTAGAAATACCTTTTCAGTTTTAGCTAAGAGGATTTTAGAAAAGCCTTGAAGACCTAAACATTCACAACTCGAACGAACTCCATGATCACTGTTGTTTATGGTATATGAGAAGTACTATGTGAACTATGCGCCTACCATGTCGACTACGAGTCGGGAAGTGGTTTTTTTCGATGAGTTGGGATATTATGACTGCTTCATTGCTTAAGCGTTTAATTTCTAAAAATGTTTGGTTTAATATTTAAAATTACAAAAATTTATAAAATGTATAGAGAACTTTTTATAAATAAAAGTTTTAGTAGGAATAAACAGCTTCTTTTTTAATGCTCTTTTGGGTTAGGATTTTCATTTTGAGAACCGGCCACTGGTGGTCGGATTCTCACTCACTAAAAACACGGAATATCATAACAAGTTTCAATTATTTAGGTATTGTCTTGAATTATAAGCCAATACTGACATTAAGGCTTACATAAATAAAGTTGTGAGGAAAATCAACCATATCAGTCTTAATGATAGTTTATAATATTATAAATAATATAAATCTATCTTGTTGGGATGGACTTATCACAATACAACACACCAATTTTTTGTAGGGTAAGTTCGCTTGCTTATTTTTTGGTGCGGTATATGTTGTCTGTATTTTAAGCCTTACCCAAATGATACCAATTAACCGTTGCGCATGTCTGCACCTGTACCTTCAAGAAATTAGTTGGAAAGAGGTGGGCATGAAGAATATATCTCTCAAATGTATGTTTGTTTCTTCCGCTCGCAGTGAATACCGATCCACTACTGATTGTTTGTACGGAGCGGCCTTAGTCATAGAACTCGTAGCTTTAATATATACCTATATTCAAAAGTTACGACATTCTCCGACTTAAGCCCTAAACATATTCTTCGAAAAGTTGGATTATTCTGCTACATGATTGTATGAATCTCACACCTTACTTGTCAACAATAGGAATTAACTAACTGTACTTAATGTATTATCTTTTATAATTGATCCCCATCAATAGTTACTTACTTTAGTACGTGTTTAAAATGTGCATCCAACTCTCGTCCTTCTAGCTGTCAAATGTTCCTAACTACTTTTATGAAATCTTATAGTTTTTACTTATTTTGTTTTAAGTTTTCAAATGAAATACAAATTTAACAAAAAACGTAATTTAATTATTAGCAAAACTGCATTGCTTAAAATATAAAGAAAATGTACGATTTTAAGCTCCCTTTCAAATGTCTCTACAAATACGGAGTAAATAAATCAGCTTTACCCAAATTTAACAACGCATCTGGCAATGCTTTCATATTTTAAAAATGAATTTAATTCATTTCATCCTGCTGCTTTACTTGTATGCTACATTGACCATATAATAATAACAAAAGTATGGTGCATGCAACGACAGGGAGTCTAAGTGAATTTTCTGTTTTCTCTGTTGCCCATCCAACAGTAATATATGTGTGATATAGATGTGGTTCTGTAGTGCGAGTGCGGCATGTTGTTATGAAGAAGAAACTCGATCATGAGGAGGCAAAGGCAATACCACAGCGCGATCGTTCGTTGTTAGCATTCTACGCTTTCAAATCGAATCAGTCCCGTCTCGCACGCTTGCTGGTGGCGCTCGTTTTAAAAATCGGTCGTTGGCGGTATATACATACACGTCGATTTGACCATTCTGTGGATATATTTTTTTTTTGTTATGTATGTTCGGTTTCTTTAACAGTGCTAATTCTTCCACTCATCTGGCTAGACAAACGCAAAAAAAAATACAATGCAATAGAATTTATTTGACACTAAATAGTTGTTTTTTTCTTTTTGTTGTTACACTATCAAACGTGAGAACTTTCGTTTAACAATAAATTACTGATACCTACCTAAGTTACCTAAGTGGAGTGCAGTTTTGTTTAGTGTTTTGACGATTTAAAAAAAAAAATATCCACCGAGAAAAGAAGTGAGTTTTATTTTTAAATAAAAATGGAAAAATAGATATATTTATTTATTTAGTTTTTTTTTTTTTTTTGTGTGTGCCTGTGCAATCAAGTGGATCTTTCTATATTTAAATAAGGAAATAAGTAAACAAAATTGATATAAAATTCTTTGCGAACTTTGTGAGAAAATTCTATTTTTAAGTTTTATAGCGCCAAAAATTATGTGCATCATTTTCCATTCATTCGGGCTTAATTTTGTTTATATTTAAAGTAGGCATATAGATAGTTTCTTTCGGTTTTTTTTTTGCACTTTATAGTCATTTATTTTGTTCTGTTTCTGTGACTGTTATTGAGGAAGAACAGAACGCGAGCGAAACCATTTACAGCTGCCTTTGTCTGCAAAGGAGATAGAGATAACAAGAGCCGAGCAAAAAGAAGATTCTTCCTACGCAATACGCAAGTGATATAGAATATTTTGTGTACCTGCCTTCCGGCAACGGAAGTATTACAAAAGACTGAAATTTAGAATTCATAAGTTTATTTTAAAACACAAGACAAAAACAAAAACAAAAAACGATTGACCTTGTCTTTTGGAAGTTCAAGCAACTAATTACACAACGCCTAATCAACAAGCAACAACAAATGTGCTAAAAATAAACCCCTGGAGAAAAATGAGCCTGCTAAACAGAACCCAAAACAATTGGACCCTGCCTTTTGAATATGAAGTTATCAATTCTAGTACATACCTAAGTAAATGTTAGCCATTGATTGATTAGACATAGCAAAACGATAAATATTTTGTTATATTAAATTATAATCAATTATTGGCAATGTGTGTTTTGCAGTTTGTTAATTTGTTAGATAAATTATTGCTAGCAATTGTTTTTAGGTTTGATAAGCAACTCGATGGGTTAGATAAGGTTTATACCTCTTTTTCTTGATCTTTGAACATTGAATTAGCAACTCTTACAGCAATTTAAATCTATTTAAAGACATTCTGAGTGGACATGGTTGCACTTATAAAAAAAAAATTTGTTGACGCATGTAGATAGGTACGTAGAATCTGTGTAAATATTTATTAAAGACGCCAACAGGTGACACCTGACGGCACATCCTTTACTATATTTTATTTTGTTTTCATTTTTTAAGTGCTATTCTCTGTAATTGTTTGTGAATAAGTATGAGGTGGTGGAAATAGGGACGTTCGTTTACGCTCATCGTGATACTGAAATAAACTGTAATTAATATTGGTGTAATAACCCTTTATCGCGCAGTAATTATACCAATCCCACATTACATGCATGTTTGCCTGCGGTTGCTTTTATCTAGTTTTGTAGGTCCTAATGAGGTTGCATTATATGACTGGTGTTATAGAGGCATACTTGACAGAACACATGTATTTGACTGGGCAGACAATAATGTTTAATTAGAGTACAAAACATATGGGCAAGTGTTGTGACAATTGATATGACTGATGTTCCACAAATGGTCTCAGCTTTTTAACTTTGTGAAGTGTCACTTAATCTTGCGCCCCTATCATGGTTGGTATTTGATTATTTTTGAAAATTTAATGTGACTCTTCAAATATGAAATATTTTATTTGCAAACCATGATAGGGTATTGTGCATTGTGCCATTTTTTTAAAATAAGTTAAGTTAGTTTTTGCCTTTGTAGCCTTCCTCGAGCTTTCTAGTATAGAGAAAGACTGAAAACTTTCAAAGACGTAAACATTTTGGTCAGGCTAGAGCGTCTTTGAAATTATTATCCGCTTTTTTGAAGTGTGTACCTATTTGCTAGTCACGAACTTAGATTCGAAAGATTTTAAAACTTTAAAATATATTTCGCTACGAATTTGGGAAATGCAAATATACGTACAGTGTTGTGCAAAACATACCGGAATAAATTTAGTTCGCACATAAACAGTGGGGGCGAAAAATGCATTTATCTACATTTTCGAGCGGTTTATTAAAAAATAACCATATGAATAGATATTTCTGAAGATCAGACGCGAAAAATGTAGTACAATAGAAAGTTCTCTCATCACCTCAACTCAAGTTATATCAAGTTAAAGCAAATAACTGCTATTTTGAGGTATAACATAACTTCAGAAATATTGGACATAGGTAGAAAAAACACGTAACATATTTTGTAGACCGCAAAATATGTTAGTAACATCGTGTGATTTCATAAGCCCCAAAAAAAAAAAAGTTATGACGTCTTATTAAAAAAACAACGTTTTTCAGCTTTTAATTTCAAATGAATTCCCCATCACAGTGTTTAATTACAAATTATAATGTTCAGTCGCTTTGGGGTTCATGTTCCTTTAAATATGAGAGAGGGTAGCTCTAAATAATGTTCTTCTTCTCTATCAACGTGAAAAATTTCAAACTAAATTGACTAACGGATCCTTAGTTATTATATTAGGGGTGGTCATATTCAAAAATTCCTTCTTTCACCCTTTAAGTTTCATAACTCTACCATTAACAGTCTGGGCTGTTCCCTACTGAGTCAGTCAGTCCTCAAAAAATACCTGCAGTCTTCACGGTTTCGTGTCAATTCGTCACTGAGAAGTTTTTAAGCTTTCTTTAGCTTTAGAGGAATGTTGATTGCAATTTCCTCTTTGACGGAGCAACTAAGCCTTTCAGGATGCAATACACATGTGAGCGCTGAACGAACATACATATGCGGTGTAGGTGGAAATTTTCGATCACGGAAGATGACAGATTTCGTCGTTCACGGTTCCTTCGCATTATAGCAGCTTTAACTTACTGTTGCTGTGGTAATGTAACATGTAATCTTATTAATACTATGTCTAATAGTTTACGACAAGACTTAAACAAAAATAAATTTACTGCTCAACTTGGTTCAAAGGACAAACCCCGTCAAAAAGGCAATGTCTATCAATGTTCCCTTGCAATCACGTAAGAGAGGCAGTTTTAGACTCCTGGATCACACAAATGCAGAAACATTAGCATTTGATTGGCCTCAATGGGATGGTTATGATCCCTATAATCCTGATCATAATCTCGTCGTTAAATAGAGAGAAGATTGCTCAACTTGGTTCATTGTGGCACTCCACGCCAGAGCTGTAAAAAGGAGCAATAATATTTGAACATACATAATTCTCTTCAATGACTACAAATAATGCTGATTTCATTATTCGCAATCTGAAGCCATTGAATTAATTACTATAAGCAATGATAAAAGATATTTACGTTAAATTCCACTATCGTTTAACATGTGATATTCATTCACTCTTCAAATCGCACAAGGAATCCACGATACATTTGCTACGTAAATCTTTGTAGTAATCGTCTGCATTGACACAAAAGTTGTTATCAACCATGTTGATGTTTACTTGAGTTAGCCTTTCCTTTGTATTTTATGAATGAAGAGCGCTTAATAGAAATAATGTTTATAAGTAATGCGTCATCGTATTGCGAACAGCATTTAATGTACATTATTCCATAATGTATATGAAATAAAGTTGATAATATTTATGGTGATTTCCCAACTTCCATATGCTTGTTTCCGCAATGAACCACAAAAGATATAATTTTCTGAGTTGTTGAGAACTTTGATGGAATTTACATAACGGCCCCAGGCCCCTGAAGTGGCTCGCTGCGTTCAGTAATATCAAACTTTGCCTCGGACATGCTAATCAGGTAGTAAACTTATGCAGGCCAAAGGAAAGTTTTATGCAGGTTTACTTATAGGAACTTGCTTAACAATATTTAATTGAAACAAAATTAAAACTTTAACTTCTTCCTTCTTTCCATAACTATACACCCAAAGGAAACTAGATTTTTTTACGATTTAAAGCCCCTTTTTATTTTCGTAAAAGCCTTTAAGGAGGTACCTTACCCATTTGTACTTGAAGAAAACTAAATTTTTTGTTTGTATCAAAAAGATTCATTCCAGAAACATTATGTATCAACAAGTCTAACCGCGGTATTTTTCAAACTCAAATATAAGTAGTTGAATAGTCAGGCCACACCGTGTCCTAACATTAGAACCACCAGTAATGGGAATGAACGTTTGTGGGATAGTCGGGATCTACGGCACGTATAAATAACTCAAGTTCAATGTAGTAAACGCGAAATGCGTTTTAGAATGTGTTTCAGCACTAAAAGCATTTAACTATCAATCAGTACAAATGATAAATCAACACAACGGATAAATTTCAGCTAATGATGGAACACCATTAGTGGTTGTGCCATAAACGGTACTTAGTGTCCTTCGCTTATTGCCTGTCGCGCGGCGAAATCTATGTTGATTTCTATACTATCAGTTTCTTAAAAGAAAACAACATTCAAAAATGTATTTTATCATCAACAAGACAAGTTTATTTTTCTCGTAAACTAAATAAATGTATCGATTCCAAATATTCCAGTGACGCATGATTCCTGAAATAACTGCATAATTTTTTGTTTAATGAATTTCGAAATTTGATAATAATTAATATTGCTTCAACGGCTACGTAATTTGCTTGTTGTTATTTTAACGTATATGTTGAAAATAATTAATCTATATTAGGCAAAGATCATCGATGTCAATTGAAATACGAAAAAAATGTTTTTTCTTTACTTAAACAAAAAAAAAGTCGAATGTTTTTGTTGGTAATTTATATTTAAAGAATGTTCATACTTAAAAAGTGGAATGATAATTTAAAATCCATAAAAAACAATTATAGACACAGTTTTTTAATTTCATAGTATTATAAAAGTTTCAAAAATTCAACTAAATAAAGTTTGACAGATATAAAAATTTTTAATGGTACTTGTCGCACGTGCTAAGTGGTAAGGTGGACTACTATGCGAGAGGTCTTCGGTTTAAATCCGACCCGTACCATCTGAAAGTTTTTATTCGCTGCCTCACCTCTAGCGAACGTCTGACAGACATCCATAAATTGCCATTCAGAATCGGCATAGGTCACTTCCATTAATTGTCCTTTATGGGCAATATACGCCTCATATTTATTTATTTTTTTAGTGATACGTACTTTTACATGCGTTATAGGGACTGAATTGATCAAGGTCTTGAACGAACTCTCTTTAATTGCACCAGAAATAAGTTTCCATAAACCAAAAAAGTTATTTATTTTGCAATCTCACTCTATCTTCACTCACGCTCGGAAACAGTGTGAACACAGCATCTGCCAACTGCTAAACCAATTCACCTTCATGCTTGCAGCAGCGGAACACGAATGTTTGCACGGCGAAATTCAATATTGCGGAATTGATCCGCAGGAGATCGGTATCGATCTGGATTTAATTTTTGGAAGGTAATGAATAGAAAATCATTCTGGTTTAATATAAGGTCTTTGACGATAGGTTTTAGGTGGTTATTCAGGGCTACACGGAAAATGGCTACTAAAATTCGACCTATATCCCCAAAAATTGACTTACTTGTAAATGAGAAATTACTCCAATTTTGTTTTCTATATAAATTTATGTGGCCTTTTTTAATTTTGTTTGGGAACAGTTTTTATTTTAAATTGGCCCAATTCATTCATTCATTTGCAAGTAAGTCAATTTTTTGGGCAATTTTTTATTGATATCATTTTTTCATCATTTTATGCATCATTTCCGATCCATACTCCTCCCATCTTAAAAAGTTTGGCCATTTGTTCCCGAAAATTTGAGAGATTTATGGCTATCTTCTTTTTATCCTAGTCGGGTATACAGTTTTTTTTTCTGCCTAACTGCTGCGGAATGTTAAGGGGTTCTTCCAAAATCTCAACACAGACTGTGCATCTATGATGTTGTGGTGTTTCCCTGATCGTACGTGTATCTTTGTACCTTTTGAGAACATTTTCAAACTTCATTCCTAGACTCTACCACGCGCTAGTCAAGAAGACGTGATACAGTGAAACCTCCCTTAATCGAAATCACCCATGAATGGACACCTCCAATGTACAGACATAAAACACATTTTAAAACCCAAAAACGATTTTATTTCTAATTTTTATGGAATCATTACTCCCTTGACGCGGACGCGTACTCTACATTATAGACCCCACCTATACAAATATCTCTCTTAAACTGAAGCAGCTGAAGCTTTGGAATATGCCTCAGACATTTGATACAGAAGAAGGCTAAATCCACACATGTCCCTTTACCTACAAATAGGGGTTTTCCCTATAGTAAATCAATTGAACATTCTTCTCCGTTGACAAAGAGGGGTTTCACCAATTTCATGTATTTGTTTCTTCGCTGGGTTATTTGTGTTGCTTGATTGAGATTAAAGAAAACAAAAGGTCGAACAAACGACATTTTCTAAATTTAGAAGATAAAGTGGACTCTTATGAAGGATCCACTTGTCATCGTATACTATTATGTATTAAAAAATGTCTCGTCTTCTTCGGGCTGCGCATTTCGATCGCACTTAGCCGTTGCAGACAGTCCGTCCGATTTGTCTCGCTGGTCCGTTGGGAGACTCCAGAACGTCCGCCCAACTCATATTCAGATAGGCTGCAATCGTTTTGGAACAGTACACCGTCTGTGGCTACACTCGGTTTCGCCTGCAGTGGCTGATGAGACCATGGCTGCCCTTCCAGTTCTTAAATCCTTGAGCGCGCGAACCAATAAAAGAGGGTTATGGTAGGAAACAAAAAGGTGTTTCTTGTCGTAATTGACTAAAAATACTATAGTCTCCCTTCAACGGACAAATGTTGCAGTCCCGTTGGTGTGTCCGTTCAAAAGAGGTTTAATTTTATATGATTTTGATCTTTGAAAAATTGAGTGAAAAATAACTAATACAACTGTCAGACACCCAGCTAACCACATCTGGCAACATTTGAACTTTAAAGAATAGAGCGCATTGGAAAGCTCAATTGGCTAAACCAATACAAATTGTTTTATTTCAACCAAATGTCAAAGTCACCCCATGCTGTCGTGGGAACACTTTATGCCCACAGTGGCATCATCTTGTGCCTAGTAAAAATATATATCACTGATAAATTTACAACAAAAAAAACTGTGCCCTACATAATTACTCATCAAAAGACATAGTTTTCGAAAATTCCCCGCCTTAAAGTTCAATGACTAGAATTAATTTGCCGTTCCCCCTTTTTTTTTTCTTTTTCGATATCTCGCGATACTATACATACATATATACAATAAATGAAACGATGCCAAAGTCTTATCTGACGCACAACAATTCGATTGAGTGAAAAAGAAACAAAAAAAAACATGAAGAATAAATTGTTCGTTTGATTTTCGAAATACTTAAACTAATTGAAATTAATTGAAATGTAACTAATAATTTTTGAAATCAATCGTAACCAACGGTCAGTGTGATATTCAGCACTATACACACACACACACGCACACACCTCTGTTGGGGTATTGCCTATTTAAAAAAATAAATAATAATTTATAAATAGTTACACTTTGTCTAACCAAAACACTATGCCCTTGTAATGAGAGAGAGTGATAGTAACAAATACGTAGTAATATGATTATGCTAATTAATGTGCAATATTCTATCAACTAACCGCAAATTCGAATTACTGTTGTCTATTTTTTGTGATTAAAGTCGCAAACTTTAGTGATTACCACGTGTTTTCATCAGTTTGCAAGTATTTTAATCAGAAAAAAAACCGAGTGTCTTACACAATCGAAACAACCTTTGCTCTTTAGAATATATCAGTGGACTATTTTTCGCAGATGAAATTGTACTCAAAATATCATGAATCAAAAAAAAAAAAAAAAACATTCCATATATAGTCTTAATCAACATTTTATTATCTTTGACTTTGATCACGTCCTAAGTGGGGGTAATTTGCGTTCAAATAAAAACTGCCGAATTTTAAGAATGTGCTACTTTACAGATAAAGTATCTCAGATACGATTGTGAACAAATGCGGCCGGCAGCAGCCTTTAACAAAGCCTTAATAAATGTCGCCACCACGATAAGATATAATGTTTTATTATCAATTTGTTTTAGGATTAAGAGAGTCTGTTTGTTATTCACCCAATTTTTGAGACTTTATTTTGACAGACATCTGCGAAAATGTGAACTTTTTACTAATTTTTTGGTAGATTTCTGGACCAGTCAGTCGACTTTGTTGAGTTTTTTATTTGTCAAAAATATCATCTTCCTAAATTTGATATTGAAAACTATTTCGGTGCATCGGCAAAGCTTTTGCATAGTCTCTTAAGTGGCTACAAATCGCATGATCTCAGCGAAGAAATCAATGTTCTACTTCATGATTAAATGTTGTCGTTAAATCGAATTGTTCCGGCATTAAGCTGCTAAGCAATGGCTTCAGTTGTTCCCCCACGTGGTTCTTACATGAGTTTGAAGGTAGTTGGAAGAACTAAGGCTAATCTATGCAGGAGCTGTATTTTTTTCCAGATCGCACATTAAATTTACGAGTTGTTGTCACAGCACCATCACAAAAGCAAGCGCGAGCGAACATGGCATTCCCACTAAGGCTAGACCTTATGAATGTCTTCCGAGATACTTTTCCAAGCCGTTTGACCTCCTTAATAACATGAATAAACATGAGGCGTCGTTCTGGAGGCCAATGTTACGCGAAATCGTGCGTTAATATATTGTTTCCTTCAATAAGTTGTTTGTTTGACTCCATCAGCCCATTGACCGAATCAAACTGTGCCTATGGATTACTTTCGCTATAAATGCGACAAAAAAAAGCTGATTCAATTCCAGTTGATTTAGAGCCAATTCAGCGAAATTTCCATGCAAACGACGGTCAATAAGTCCTTCAAACGTCCTTAAAGTGGTCATGACAAAGACCATAGCTTTTGTGAACGTCGTCGAATCGATACGTCTGGATCTCCTTCCACACTCTTTAATGCGTCTTGATGCCACTGCATCTTACCAAGAAATTATTGTTCGAAAAGGGACAACACGGAGAAGTGAGAGTGTCTGAACTCCCAGAGTATGGTTTAAAAAAAAAAAAATAAATAAATATTAGACGGCTCATACAGGACCTAAAAGCCTAGCTTCTTCAACCATTGTGTGTGCGAAGTTATATTTTTGACACGAATGGAGGGACCTACAGTTTAATGCCGGTTCCAAATGGCAATTTATTTTTGAGAAGCTTCTCATGACATTTCCAACTCTTGGATGTTTGTCAGACGTTCGCAAGATGTGGGGCAGCGAATAAAAACTTTCAGGTGGTACAGGTCGGGATTTGAACCAGCGACCTCTCGCTTAGTGGCCCAACGCACTTCAGTTATAATAAGTACAGTACTATTTGAATTCGCTAGTTAATACCAGTAATTGTTCGAGTAGCCAAAAATCTAATAACATATATTTATATGTGGTTGAAGAGCTTCAGGACTTTCTACCAGAATAACCAAGTCATCAGCATAACGGAGAACCTTAAACTTCAACCTACCAATAAAAAGATCACTTGAGTACACAACCTTGAGGTACACCCAAAGCATTATTAATCTAATTTTAGTAAGAAACTTCCGTAAAATACCAAAACAGATGTGGAGTGGACAACTTGAAAAGTGAACAATAAAATTCGAAAGCAGCCTTAAAGCCGACGAAAAATAAAACATTTTATTTTTTCCACAAATAATTCGGTCAGCAAAAAACCTGCAATGGAAACCACATGCAAAAATACTAAGACGATGGGCACACAAAACATAAATGCCTCTGCAGTCTTCAACATATTGATTCCGACTTACAAATTTGAGTAAAAGCGTTAGATTTTTATAATAAAGATCAGTGACTGCAGATTTTGTTATGAACATTTTTATCATTTCAACTTTGTGTAGGCGAATTTGGAATGAAAAGGACATTGTTTATAAGTTTTTTTAATCATCACAAATTTGTGGGAAAATTTAAACAAATTAGTTGTGGGCGGATTTAGAAGATCTCTGTTCGAAATGTGGTAGATATAGCTGCTCTGTATGCTTTAAGCGCAAACATTCAGTGACAAACATTCTTTAAATTACTTATCATCTAAATATATCTACATTTATGAGCTTTCGATCTATAGAATACTTTCAGGATGCGGTAAAAATAGTTTGACTGGAGAATTATTTAAAATAAGTCGTCTGCCATAGAACTGATTCGCTTAACATCGCTGAGAAAACCATTGTATGTTTCTGTTTTTTTTGGTCGTTTTAACAAAAAAAAAGAAGTATCTCTTTCCATAAATGTAGGTCATACATTATCTTATTGTAACCCAATATTCTATATCTACAAAAAGGCGAAGGTGTGATTTTATCTGGAATTCCTTATCTTTTTGGCGTGTAACCTGATTACGAAACAATTTCTTCGTTTATTTATCTATTTGTTAGTCACAAATAAATGGAAAATACGGGGCCTTATAAAACGAAACACGTTCCAGCACTAAACTTTGATACGGTTGAAGAGGTCTGCTATGATAAATTCAATAGCGTGTCAACTTTACGTAAAATGGATAAGAAATAGCTGAGAAATTGATTTCACTACCATCGAGATAAATAGTAACAAAAACCGAAAAAATACAAAATATTTGAAGCCCTTACCTTATACTTTTCGTATATATTCGAATTGAAAGATCACGCATAGTCGCATTTCCATGGGAAATGAGCCGCGGAAACAGCAGATGTAGTTGAATGTTTCAAATTCCTGTTTGTATGATTTTTCCATAATATAAGGCGAAGATAATGTTCTTTATTTGAGTGCTGCGATCATAAAGGATCTTATTTTCGTCATTAGGGCTGCTGAGGAATTTTGGAAAGCCCCTTATTATTCGACATTTCCCGATCGACAATAAGTTCTTCCGGGTATTTTTTAATTCTATTAAACATAGAACCCATTGAGCTTTTTACGCAGTATGTGACAGCCCGAGGTATTCTCGAACTAGGAGAAAACAAAATGATGAAGCCTGGCTCTTCTAAACATTCGCGGATACTTGAAATATTTAATTAGAAGGGTCTTATGTCACTTACTGATTGTCTTCAATGCTACGATTAAAGCTGTTGAGAGGACTTTTTAGATGGAACAATCAGGCAGCCTTCGAACCGATCAACTCCAATATGATAAAGGGGAAATACATTAAGGAATGGAGTTCGATACTCAGATAAGTCCGCCATACTCAGAACAACTCTAAGTACAACACGTTGGAGTGGAAGGGAACAATTCAGCATACCGTCTTCTTCTGATTGATACTAATCTTCATTTGTCAACGCTTTAAAGCGAACATTTTGTATATCTTATTTTGAATACTAAAACAAGATTTAGGGAACTAGAATCAATCAAACTCGAAGAGCTGGTGCTTAAACTTGTTTGGCTATACCTCCTAACCTTCTATTAAAGTTAAAGGTGCTCAAACCTATCGAATTATATCTGCATTTGCTCTTAACTGTGTCAATCGATTTTTGAATCTCACGATTGGGCACTGATCGTGAGGTGGAGTTTAGAGAATTCTATTCTTTTTTTTTTTGAAAAACTTTAAAGATTCAATTACGATTTCTTTAAATCATCTTTTACTCTATATAAAATATGGCTACTCCACATAGATAAAGTCCACAAGGCAGGTAGTACCTAATACTCCAAATGTTAAATACACTTTGTCATTGTCTAATTAACATTTTAATCTATAAATTTTTCTAAAAAGACACAGAACACTTAGTATCCACGATAGCCTTTCAATAAATTTCAGCACCTGACTTGTAAAGAATCAATTTTGCTGTCAGAATTTCAGTTGTTGTTATCTTAAAAATGATATATCAAAATTAAAAAAATTTAAGACGAGGTTTCCTCCTGTCACAATAAAACAACAGTATTGTCCCATTTATTTATCATTTAATGGAAAATATTCTGGCTTCTTAAGGCGGTGTTTTTTTTTAATCTAAAGTACCATGTGTTAACATACAAAAAATAAGTACATACAATGTTATCAATTTGATTTTAATAAAAATATTTAAACAAGAACTCGCAGTTCATCACTCAACTTTTAGCTTCAAGGTCGAATAAATGTAGTTTAGTGGGTTTCCTTTTTGTTGAAATTTATAATTCCCAAAATCATGTGATAAAAGCAATTAAAAAAAACGACGAGATTTTTTTTTTGTTTGATTTGGTTCACTGCTGAGTAATAAAATTTATAAAATATTAATGTAATAATATATTTTTTTACATATGCATTAAATTCGTCGTTGAAATTTTTGTTTTCTTTTTAAATTTAATGTTATACATTAAAATTGCAAAAAATACTTGTAACGATTTTAATGGTCAATTTGATATTTTTTTTACCAGTGACGATAATCACTTGAAATGGAGGCTGTTTTCTGAGCTATTACACGGCTTGCAATGGCAGAAAATAAGCACTATTTTGTGAATATTCTCGAAAGATAGTTTTCTGCAATGGGAATTGAACCTTGGCTCAAAGCCTTTCAGGCCATGTACTCTGCCATCAAAACCTCAATGCGAGCATTAAAACTAGCATTTTGCTACGCTCTCCAGGAGAGTATTACATTAAATTCGGTGTTGATTGTTTTACTTCTATCAAACTCATTATCCAACAATTCATTGAACTGAATTTGAGAAAGGGCAAGAGAAGATGAAAGAGCATTTGCTAGTTGGCAATAATTGTTCTGTGTTAATACTTCACGTGGAAGGCTACAGTGATAATTATATATTGATTTATTTGAATGAAACAACAACGACTAGTGGAAATAATTCAAATATAAATTGACATTTCATGAGGATAGGGTATAATATTTTGAAATATACCTTGTAACACCCCTTAATATTCGTTGCAGACTCTTAAAAGTATGTACCTACATTTATGATCAGGACAAAAACCTAAAACTATTTGGCAATGTCCGTCCGTCCGTTCGTCTGTCCGTATTAACTTTTGAGGCCTGCAAAATTATGCTAGGAAGCTGAAATTGAACATATACTCCCTAGGGTTCCGAAATGGTAAAATGTTAAATTTTTTTTAAGTACGGCCACTGCCACGCCAACAATTTAGAGAACTGTAGTTGAAGCGATGAAGGGTTAGAACCTTAACAAAATATGTAGACACTGAACTCCTTCATAGGTTTGCCATATAAAGTCGTTTGCCATGCCTACTTTTTGAGGGCATTTTTTAACAATATGCTGTTTTCATCGAAAATTTCTATAGAAAACGAAAAAAAAATGTATAACAAGATATTTAGCCAATATTTTTTCTAGTATATAATCCGTACAACGTTTTTGGCCACCCCCACTTTCTGTATTTTTTCAATAAAATGCTATCCATCATGTTCTTAACTCTATTTTCTTTCGGGCTCTATTTTTTGTCATAAGTACAACGCCTTAGAACAACCTTGGCAAATTTTTATATATCTATATATCTTTCTATATATTTATGGAGAAGCTGCAAAAAATGTTATCCTTACCAAGAAAATTTTGCAGTGCGATTCTAAAAATAGACACCTCCTAACCAGCCGAAACTACTCAAATGGCTACTCCATCTTCTTTTCTATAGAGATAGCACTGACTTCAATAGCAAGCCGTTGCGAACGAACCGTGTCGTTCAGATCTGTACCCCACTTATAGTTAATTAGGTCTCCCAGCGATTTACGTCGCCTGCTGTTGTCAGGGTAGTTACTTTTCTTAACCAACATTGCTGAGCCTAGAAATGCGAAGTAGAAAATGCTTCGTGTTGCGCTTTATATTTAAAATTAATTTATAACGCGTTAATTTTTTTTAACAATTAAGTAGAATATATTATCTGAATATAAAGGTCCCTTTAGAGAGCTCTTGTTTGTGAAGAATCTCTGCCTTATAAAAGGCAGCATTCCATCCTCTGCGATCTAGGACGATCTCCATACCCAGTGCTTCAGCACACGCAATGGCTTGGTCTTCGAAACGGATGTTTGGTCTTTCTTGTCGTCTTGTACCTGAGGGTTGAGATTCGAAGGTTCTCTTGGCTGCAGCATTTTAGTCGACGTATTTTGGGTTTTTTGGACCACATCCACGGCTGAGTAAAGGAGAAGATATAACCGCGAACTCTGAGGTTGTATCTTCTCCTTCATTCGCCCTCCTCGTACACATGACAAAAATAAGACTATTTTCACTAAATTAAAAAATTACATAAATTCTAAAGGAATACATTTAAAATAATTCAATGAATGTGGTGCCATCTTCTTTTTTTAGGGTTACACAAATATTCTCTAATATATTTCCTTGTATATAAATTTAAAAAACAAAAATACATATTTTAACTTATTAATTTGTTGACACTTTTTCCTCGCATGCTGCCATATAATGTATGGTAACCCCATGATAGGTATAACCTTGAGAAATTAACTCTTCAATATTATGTAATTTGTATAATCTTTTTCGATTATGTATCGAGTATTTACTGTCAATCTATTACTCATGTGCTAATAACAGAGTTGGGGTGGTATGGAATTTTGATTTGACATTTATTTTTCTTCTTTCTTTTTTTGATAAAAAAATTAACAAATATAATTAATTATTTAAATAACACGGGGGACAAGCATTTGTATATCTTTTGGCAAAATTTCTTTTAAATTTTATTAATAGAAACAACATCAAAAGCAGTAATTCACTAGAAGCTTCATTAAATGTAATAATTATTCTTTTTATGAGTTTAAGATTAATGTATCATGATTTTTTATTGGCAACAAAGTAAACTGCTTCTGTTTCTGTTCTTTTTTTTTGTGGTAAATCTCTAGATTTGAGTTAGATTTCATTGAGTAATGAATGTTAATTGAGTTTAGTTGACAAATACTCGTGGATGAAGGGGATTTTTGGCAAAGCTTTATCAATGGATAGTGTAAATATTTAACGAATTTGTTTGAATGAAATTCTAAGAAACGACGGCGCCCCGTTTATTGCTGATAATACATCTCAATCTGATCTGATGAAGAGGATACAAATGTGTGCTAAGAGATAGTTTTTTTTTTAATGAGTCAGTCTTTGTAAATTGGCAATAGCTCGAGATGAAGTTGTTTTTAACATTTATTAAGTTGGAATTATGCTGACAATGAGTCAGAAAGCATAGAATGGTTTGATATGTTTTTTTTTCACTTCTTAGGCATTTCTTTAATAGAGATTTAAGTGGACCAACGGGCATCGTGCATTCGTATCTGTTTAATATTCTTGCCTGACGGGACGTTCATGACCTTTAGAACAAATTGTCGATTTAGATGTTGGCAGATGTTTAAATGGATGCGGTCTAATTTATCGGTGATATGTTGACTTTTGCAGCGATAAAAGGGTTTTTTTTTTATCATCAGGCTGACTGTCCTTTGTCTAGTCATTTAAAAAGGGCCCTTGCGCTAAAGCCATGGCCTTAGTCCATTGTGACCAATATTATGACAAAACCAAGCCACTATTATCACAGCGTTTCCAATTCTGCTTTTCTTCCAAATCATCCAAATTTTCTTTAGTTCAAAATCCCCTGATCTTTTATTTCAACGAAGAAATATCTGTAAAGCAGTCTGTTGGCTTTAAGGGCTATACAATCGCATAGTAGATGAAGAGAACATTTTTTTTTCTTTGACGGCGCTAGATTATGATAACACGTAACAAACAGAGACTGCTTAGTTCAAAGAGATACACATGGATGTTTTGCATAGGATGTTGGAAGCTATTCATTAGATGCAACAAAACAATCTAAACAAATGCAAAACTACCCTTTAAAATACCGAAGAGTATCTTCCGTATATCTTCGAACAGGAACAACATATTTTTAGAAAGCTTAAATCAAGTTTTTTGCCGGATCATCCTTGCAGATTGTAGATTAATAATTTCAATAACAGTCACCTTAAATGAACTGGAGGTTTGACTAAAATTTATCGAAGGAGTAGTTCTGGGAGGCTTACATTTCCTATCGAATCAAATGTTTTGAGAAGCTTTCAGTAAATGTCAAACTTTGTTTTTACAAATTTCAACTACTTTTTTTCATTTTATCAGTCCTTGACATTTTCCTAAAGATAGACAATGAGGTGATCATAGTCCTTTCACCTTTTCAGATTGATTCAAGAGGGTGAACTACTTGTTCGTAAAAACAAACTCCTATAAAGGGTCACGAATAGGGTTAAACTGTTCTCTGCTTGAATAACTGCGTATTTGCAAACAAACGCGATCAATCAGAGTAAAGTCAAGCAATGATTTTAGGTCATATTATTATCTCGAATGAACTACGCATCCAAGAAATATTGCATGTGACAAAGAAATGTTTGTTGTTTTTTCTCAAGTATGTGTCATAAAGTGTAAACTTTATCTGCGAGGTCCATAACAAGAAACCGAACACATGTTTTTGATAAATATTATTTGATTAATCATTTAAATGTTGATTCCTAGATTTAATTGCCTCTAGAAGCGTTGAATCACTCCAAGAGAAAATCAAACAATTCACTTTACGAAATGACTGCATTCACAATTTTTAAATATTTTTGATGTGTATTTTCTTTGGGCGATCGTTGTACCTTTATTTTGACATCGAATAAGTTCCTTAGAATATTATCATCGATGATCAGAAAAGTATGCATTTTACAAAAAGCCGCCTGCGATACTTCTGAGCTATGCCTCAAGAAAAAAACAGGTTTTTTTATTTTGGTGAGCAGCTTTCACCGTGACTTTTCTTTTCTTAGTAATGGCTTTAGGTCGCGTTACGGAACTCTGGCATACTAGTATTATACTATATGACAAATGTTGTAACTGATTAATTCTCATGTCATGTCGCATGCCACATTATTTTCAATGTAACATTGTAATATGTAATGACAAAGCTTCCATCTATTACCATTAAGCCGCTTTTAACCGACGGTAGCAATGGTTGATACAAGAGTTGAATCAGCAGAAGCACTCGCTAAGGCAGTAAAGGCCATCAATAGGAACAATGAACGTGTTCAAAAAATGTTTAATACTCGTTTAGTTGCAGTTGCTTTGTATTAAGCGACCTAGAGAGCATTTCACCCAGATGTGGCGGTGTAGGAACGTCAGTGGATTACCACAAATCACATAAATCAAAAAAAAAATACGCACTCTGTGTTGCCGAGTATATCAAAATGTACACTTAAAGTAAATCCCAAGACCGTCTTTGCTGGATAGAAACGACCATCCGACGTTTGTCCCAGGAAATAATCGGCAAATGTTGTATAAAACACTGAAAGTGAAGGTGCCCGTTCCAACAGAAATTTCCCCGCTAACGCTATGTGATGAAAGGAATTAAATAAACCAGAGTTTTTTCTTGGCACGTAAATAATTAACTCATTATACCAAACCTATACCTTACTTGTAACCTTCGTTTTTATTCAATTTATATTCACATAATGTGCAAAGAAATATGAACCGAAAATTATTCAAAAGCTTGACCTTAACTACGTACGAAGCTACCATTTTTGACAATTCTTTGAGACTTATGTTTGACAAATAACAGCTAAAGGGGGGGGAGAAGTTTCACACTAATTAGAAAACCTTTGGCTTCGCTGAGGATATGATTCGAAGATATTTTAAAGTCGCGGAGCCTTGTATTTAACCGTTATTGATTCGATAGAGCCTCAAATTGTGCTCTGTGCGCATGAGCTTTATGTATTAAATTGTGCGCCATTCAGACTGCTCAGACTTATCAAATAGAAAACGACTATTTCCAGACCCAGGAATATTCATAAAGCAGTTCATTAGGGCCAATGCAAAAAATACTGCGTCCATACCTCTAAAGATGTATGTAAATTGCTTTTATTCCCTTTATAATTACAATTTCTAGTTTTGCATTTTCAGAAAGATAAATATTTATACATACATTTATCCGCTCGCTGGTGTTGTGATAAAAAAAATACTTACTATTTTCTTCTCTTATGCAAAAAAAAAATGTTCACCATCCATAGCAATGTCAAGATCACTGACAACGTCATTTGTGGGTGCCATGCAGACCCAAAGTTGGTGACATGATAGTATTGTGTGGTTGTGAATAGTAGGCCAAGGTGAATGACTTACGATATATAAAGTGAAAGTTAAAAATACTACGAGTACGTTCATCACGCATGTTGTTTTGTTTTGATTTTTGTAGTAAAGCGATAAGGCGATGGCCGTCCCCTAGTTATGGGATTTTCTTCTAACAGACTATTATTACATTAGTAATGCAATGAGTCTGGGCAATTCTATTTAGCTTATGTATAAACAGAATTTCCGGATTTCATATAACTTAGATAACTATCATAGATGAGGTGACTCTGAGCTGAGTCAGTGATTGATGTAATGGACTACTTACTAAGGGGTTAGTATATCATTCTCCTACCCCTTACAAAAGTCGGTTTTTTGTTTGTAACCTTAGGAGAAACCTTACATTTGGTGTATGGCTACTCAATATAACCTCCGCTAGCATAGTCTATCGAACCATTTGGGTATGACTTCACGGGTGAATTTTCTCTTTTTAGACGGCGTCTGCGATCTATCTTTTTTAAGCTTTTGCCAGTCTTACCATGTACTGCAAATGCTGTACTGTACTGCTGATTCCCGGAAAGTCTTTTCTTGACACACTGCAGCGTGCAGGCCGTAGAAAACACAGAACTTGTCGACCTTGTACTTTTTGTCCGTTGTTGTTACTTTTTTTGCTCTCAATACTAATTCCAATTGAAAGAGCACTTTCCAACTGACGATGTTTTCAAGACTAAGTTTACCCATCTTTCTTCCCATTCGAAGATCATGAAAATCTTGTGGGTGCGTCATACTGACAGGTTGGGCTCGTCATTTTTTTTTATTTTATGAAAGAAGGGTGTTTAGCAGTTCACTTCCCATTTGCGCAATTGCTTCAAGTTTTCCCAGTTCAAGTCTTTTCTCGTGGATATACTTTCTTTCAGCTGTCAAGAGATCAGTGGGAATCCTGCATCTATAACAGCTCTACGGCCTTTCTGAATTTATCGTGTTTAAGGCCGTAGAATCAAATTTCACATTTATTTATAAGAATCGAGCCATGAGTTGTCTTTGATACCTCTTTCCGATGTTGGCCGACTTGCTGTCAATTTGTGATATTATTAACTTCTGTATTTTGCAGCCCATTTTTGGAATCTGGAACTTCATGTTCCAAGAAATCCTCCTTGACAATAGGACTATCGTGGGTGAATTGGCTCAGTGGTGAGTTCGTTGAAATACTAGTCTATAGGTTCAAATCCGACTCAGAACCATCTGAAGTTTTTATTAGCTGTCCCACCTCTTGGGAAAGTCTGTCAAATATTCAAGAATATAAAAATCCTCTTAAAATCTTCTCAAATTTTCTGTTCGAAATTCATGTCAAAAAAGTAGGTGTAATCTCTAATCGTGTTCAGTATTCCTGGATCATCTACATTGCCTTGCGAGAAGGTATCCGATGACACCCTTCTGTGGTGTCATATATCAGCAGTATATGCTTGAGATAATCCTCTATCATCCAGAGAAAATATGGTAGCAACCTAAAAGCATTTTTCATGTCGAAAAGCATGTCACACAATTTGACAGAGTTGAAAGCGTTTCTCACGCCCAGAGTTACTGTTTGGACTCTTCGCACCACTCTATTTGAAATCCGTGTTCTTTCTGTTCAATTTTTTAAATATTAATAGGGGGCGTGTTTACTTAAGAACATAACTCTAACTTTATGGTATAGTTCCCTTTCACATAGAACTAAGAAAGAAAGAGAATTGTTTTGAGAGGTGATAAATTATAAGTTTAAATTTTAAGCTGTTTTGTTTTGTTTTGAAGTTGTCGGATCTTTGCTTTCGAGAGTTCTGGCATGAGTTTACTATTTTTTTTGTAGTACTGTGAAGTAATCCAACAATCCGTACAATAAAATACAAAGTAAAACTATCGGTTTTGTGCAAACAACTTCACAATAGCAATTGTGTGTTCCATTCCATCACGTAAATTCACCGCCAATGCGTGGTTGTTTAATTTATTTTTGACAGCCACACTCACAACAATGATAGATTCTATCAATTCTTGTAATTCTTTTGCCATATAAAAGAATAATAAATTAATTGTCCACAATTGATTCACTCAACAGTCTCTACTCTGACACAGCAATAGACTTGACTACTGTTATTCCCCCTCGATAATGGAATGTGTCATTGACGCAACTTGTCAAAATGAAACTCATAACTATTGTCGCTTTGTGGTAATAAAATCAGTCTATAGACTTTTATAATTTACAAGTAATCGGATCTAGTCTAGGGATGGGGACATAAATCGCGAAATGCAAACAATCCCTGCTCCTCCGCCATTCACCACACTTTCTTTGAGGTGAACCTATAACATCTCTATTTCAGCGGGTAGATCCGTTAGTGCTAATTTATCTAATTATCGCGTAAGAAGTCGCTCAGTAAAGTTTGATATCTAAATCTATGAAAGTCACCATGTGACCAAAACTCTTCGCCTCGTGATGCATAAATTACCTGCGACTATGTCGAAATTCACACGCCACAGAGATAAAAACCGACGAAATGAATGTGATTCAGACCTCGAGCTATAGGTAGAAGACGACTGTCATAATTATATCTTTGCGATAAGAAGACGGTTAAGTAGTTCAGGTAGCTCTCCGCGGGGTAAAAAGGATTTAAGTTCTAAATATTGATTTGTTGGTTGAAGTAGCTGCTCATACTCACGTGGGAATTTCACAAGTGTGGTGTACTAAATTAAATAAAGTATCGTATATAACTGCGTTTCCACTTGAATTCAGTTCCAGTTTCAATTTCAATTTAGTGAACGTGTTGCCAAAGCGACAAATAGCAATCGCTCTCCCAAGTGAGTAATAAAATAGTGAAATATTGTAAGGGGGCCTGTCCATGCCCCTTATTAAGTTGTTTTCATTCAATCAATTCGTAGTTTGTAAATACATAGTGTTTGTGTGTGCGTGTGTATGTGTGGGGAGTTTGAGGTTAATGGATTTTTGGTCTAACAACATCACGCAGGCGAATAAAAAAGTATCTAATAACAATAATAAAACAAAAACCAACTATTTACCTATGCGGTCATAAATCTACCAGTTGGCTTAATAAGGCTTGCTTTTGCACGGTACGCATATGAGTAGTTAGACGAGTGGTTATATGGGTGTTCAAGTTCAAAGTCGGACAATGAAGTAATGTGATACGCGGCGGCGATAGCATTATACGTTTGGTTAACCTAGAGTGTTTTTTTTTTCCTTTTGCTGTTTGTTTTTATTTTGCGGTGACGTCAAGATGTCATTTTCAACAAGACGTGTGATTTATTTTTATTATTAAATTATTTTGCTGCATCGAATTTTAATTTATTTTAATTAGTCTTTTGAATAAGTTTTAAGAATTTGCATTTTTTTTTAACTTGAACTTCAGTCAAGATTGGTGAATGTACCTACTTCAAGAATTAATAAAAACCAAATCACGTATGTTGTTCATGTGTGCAGATTTGCGACAGGCGGATCATCTGACAAAATATTACTGTTGAGTGGCAAGCACTTTAGGAAGTAAATCATTATCATAGTCAGAGCACTTTAGTATTTTAAATTGCACATCAAATGATAACATTGAGTGTGCTTGTCATGAGTCTTAACAAAAAAAAACGTATTTCTGCGATGATTGTGGTTTTAAGAAATCATTCGATTAACGGATGTATATTTGTTTACCCATACGAAAGAGTAGATCGGTTTCAATTCATTAGGGTTTCGTGATTTCAGAGTTATACCTTTACGACCTACAATCTCTAAGTTGCTAACATTAAACTTGGTCTCCAGTGAAAGTGTTTCAAAGTAACAATTAAGACACCACAAGTACCTTTGTTAAATCTGTAAAACTAATGTAACACAGTGCCGATACTGATCCAGGATATTATCTTGCTTCTGCGATCTCAAGAATCTTGAGAGAAAGGGAGTTTCACTTCAACACTTGTTTTACAAATGTTATGAGGACTTTTCTCTAAACGGGATTTTGTGACAAAGGAGTTTAAGGATGACAGAGGGGACTGGTACTTGGTAAATGAAATAACATCTAGGGGAAGAGGTAGAGCATTTATGATTGTTTAGGAAGGTAACAATAGCACCATGTTGCAAAATTATATTCCTCCTATTTAAAATTGTAGAGTTAGCTTCGGAATCGCCTTAAAACAGAAAAACATGTGATTTGAATACCCTTTCTACCGCTTTTACCTCTAATGCTCAGCTACGACTAAGCAATAGGGAAATTTTTAATACGCATAACCTTTTTCCAAGAAATGTAAATCATAACAATGAAAACCGCATCCAAATCCGTTCATTGCTTCTCGAGGCATTAGAGGCAACACACAGAGATATAGATACTTTTTCCCAACTAACAATAAATTTATCATCACCTTCGAATAGGAAAGTCTATAAAATATATTTTTAGACGAAACGTCACGATAGTTTTATTTCAACATTTTAAGATTTTAATATCAGCAAAAAAGATAGGAAAGAAAATATCTATCATTTCAATAACGCGATTGTGACAAGGTTTTACAAGTCAATATAGGAAAAAGTCATTGCCTTTGCGGTCTAGAGTCTAGACATGGCAAATGCGGAAGATTAAAAGAAAATTGTTAACAAAATGTGGTTAGTTGCAAGCAACTATGTAACAAAAGCAGTGGTTGCTAACAAGTAGTTATTTTAATGGAATTATTTTTCCACTGAAAAGATTATTCGAATTGTCGCTAAAATGAATGATATGAGTTACGTGTAGTTATTCATTCATCTAATTGGAAATAGATTTATCAAGTAGAAGTAAATAACTTTACTGGAATCTGATCACACCAAGTGGGAATAACCTAATATTTTGGACATTTATTTCCCGCACCCATATGAAAAAGATGACTTAGCGACCTTTAGTTTCAAGGGCGTTTCACCCAGATGTGGTGGTGTAGGATCATTAGTAAGTTACCACATAGCTCATCTCATTTTCGGTTTCTTCCCGAGGATTTCAGGTAGACGGCTGATTCAAGTATAGGATACGCTGGTATTTAAAATGACCAAGTCCAAGAGCCGAATACTCGTACTTCAAATTTTCCTTCATAAGTTTGAGGGTTGTTTTGGGAAAATGTATTCTCCAGTTTCCGTGATTCTTCCTTAACTGTTCTGTGTCATGCAGTTCTTAGCAATTGCAGAGTCACAAAATGAAGATATTTGTTGTTAAAATCTCTAAAATATTTCGTTGTCATTTGCACCTTTCTCGTGATAGTGGATTGCTTCGTCTTATTTTGAATAAAATTTCAAACACAGCCTTGCTTTGGCAATACGGATGACAAAGTTCTGTATAGTTTTGACACTGGCATTACCTTTATAAGAGTCCATTGAATCTCATATTTCACGTCGAAAAATCGAGGCAAGGTACAGTCTTTATCACCGACAAAAATCACACAACTTTGAGTTTCGAATTTTTCAGACAACCTTTTCCCATGTGGAGTATTTAACAATGATGATAGCTACTAATGCATGCCTAGGTCGAGTGCCATCGTTTCAACGATATCTATGTTTGTATGACAGAAAAAGATATCGTTGAAACGACGGAACCTAAGGCTATCGTTTTCTTTCTCTAACAGTATCTGCGTATATGTCTTCGACAATCCCATTTTTACGGTCAAACATGTATTTATTTTTGGAAATTAGTAATTTAGGTTGTTTGCTGCCAAATTTTGTTTTGGCAAAACTTGTATATTTATTTAGCTTTTTACTATAAATTACGGAAATGTCAAACAAAATTAACATCGCTTTGCTAAAATTGTGTAAGCTTCACTAATCGAATGAGTTAAAAGAAAAAACCCCGAACAGCGACTCAACAAATTCGACTTGACCTGTTTACTGAATTTTATTCTCACTTTTTTAATTAAAATTCGAGGAAAAGAAGCATTTACATGTGTCAGACTTATCATCATTATTCCAGTCAAATTATAATAACACTTCATAATTGGACAAATAAAAGCCCTAAAAAAAAGTCAATTGTAACTGGCGTAATTTAATTGCAACCTTAACAACCTTCAAATACGTAACTCTTCTTTTTATTGCGTTCTTTATCTTTTTAATTTAATTTTTAAATCAATTCACGTATGTAAAATGTCACGTTTAAACAAAACAAAATAAAACAAGAAATACCATCGTGACTATACCTATATGTTCTCAATGTCATGGTCTACAGCGAAAATTAACGCGTTTTTTCTTAATTCATACGAAATAAGGCTTAACTTATTTTATTGTTAATAAATAAAAACAAATTATATTGATGGAAATATACAAGAAAATCGGTTTAAATTTAAATTATGATGAGTGCTAAATATCATCACGCAATATCAGAACAAAAGCATTTTATTAAATTTTTCACCGTAACTAACAATGTCCAAACATAACAGATAAACAAAGAGTTAAATGCCGCGTGTATTCATTCAAATTTACAACGTGCGAGGGAAATACAAATCGTAGTATACACTTCATTGTCTACCAATAAAAATTTTATTGTTTGTTTGGTAAATATTTGGGGAAGTAAACCGTTGACACAGACTAAATCGTTATTTATTTATAGATGCACAATTTTTATTTTTTTTTTTTTTTGTCCAAAATTATTTCTTTTTTTAGTGAACAGATGTTAATTGAGCGGAGCTATTGTCATGTTAAACCATCTAATTGATTTTTTTTTAAAGCATACATAAGTGATAGCATGCGATTATGAATAGCTTCACACATTTTGGGAAATTGTTTATATAAGTAGGTATCCAAAAAAAAAAATAGTGTGTTTGGGAAATCAATTTGGGTCTGAACGCATTGAGGTATCAGAATTTGAAAAAGACGATGGTATAAAACCTCTACTTCAATATCTTATCGGAAAATGAACTCAAAATCATAGTTAGGTCTGCCTACATGAAAAATAAAACATAGTCAAATAAGAAACAGTTAAAGAATATTTTCTACAGATGATGAGATTTTTTAATGACAAAGATGTATCAGCAAAGTAGAAATTCAGGACTTCGCAACTATAGCTGTGGATTTTCAGTTTTGAGGGTAAAATCAGTTCTCCAACAGGTTATAGGGGTGAAAAGATTGAAAAAGTGAGGAACCATTATACTATACTAAATCTACCAAAAAAAATGTGTAAGTGCATCTCTTGGTATAACTTTTGTAGTGGTTCAAAACGTACAAGAAATCAGCCAAAGAACTGGCTGTACCAGGTTAAGTTTCAGAATGAAAACTGGGCACAATTCAGTAACGAATCATTAAGCCTTTTCCATGCTTTCTCAAAACATGCAAACGATGATCACATGATCATGATAGCAGCTAACGATCGATGGAATGAAATCAATACATGCACACCATCCAGACTATTGACTCCATAAGTAGGAAAATTATCAGTTTCCTGCTGTGAGCACTGCCTTTTAGGCATTCATCTTATCGGAATAGGAATTTCGTCTAAAGGCTTTTGGAAAAGCTAAAGATATGTCAAGGAAGTGAAAACTATCACACACATTCTGTACACATGTCAGGTGCACTTTCACTAGATTCAGTCATTGATAATATCATTCATTGCAGAAGCTGCTCAAATGTCAAAAACCTTTCTTAATTGTATCAATTCAGTCATTATTGTAATATCTCTCTGAGTGCAATAACACTTAATGCGACATTTATAGACATCGCTTCAATTTAATAAAACTTTAGAAACACAATGTTGAATGCAGACGAAGAGGTGTGAATGCAATTAGTTATTCTAATGGCGTCTCCGTTCAAGCAACGAGAGTGTTTTGAACATCAATCACGACGTAAGCTCTCTGATTCCGGAATATTTGAATGCATGCTTTGATTGCATTTCGTTACGTATTTTATTATTTTGTATAAGCATTTTAAGGCGAACCTAATGATTGAATAATAATTTAATTTAAAAAAAAAAGCAATCAACAATAATTAGTAATGCATCTGACATATAGAAAATTAGCTACTTGATGGCGCTTTAAAAACGCCATTTTCCGTAATCGGCATGAACGTGTGTGAGCTGACATTTAGGAAAATTGTAGTAGACTTTTAAAACCGTTAAAAATGTGACAAGCGTAGCGCGGAACTTAAAAAGGACGGCTTCGTCAACGGCTTAAGGTTCGGGAAATGTTCGTTCAAGCGGATCTTTTGCCCATACCCATGCTACAAAACTCAAAAATGTCAAATAAAAGTACCCTTTTGTGGTCCAAAGGTTCGTTAACTGGCGCCCAACGTGATTTTGTATTTGCCATAAGTCTGTCTAATGTCATTTCATCGAAAATCTCTTATTATTAAGCTTTTTTACTTAAAGGGGTAAATTAATAAGTCGTCTTGGCTTTTCAGAGCAGCGTGAACAGGATTTTTACATAAATAAAGTTTTTAGTTATTCAGCAATGGTTTGCTTAGTTGGCGCCTAACATGTTTGAAGAAGTATTCTCAGAATTGAATCTATATTTGAAAATATATATTCCTTTGGATTGGGTTGGATTGAAACACATTTTAACTGAAAATATGTCTCAGTGCTCTTCTCTACAATTTATCTTTTCTTCTATTGTGCTCTGTTAGCTGTTAATATGAACAAGATAAATAGATGTAAATAGATAATTAACAGACGTAAATTTCTCCTTCTGTTCTGTTAGGTGGCGCTACAGTCCGGGGTGGACCTGGGCCTCAACCAATATGCCTCTCCAGTTAGCACGATCTTTGCCTCCTCCGAACTGCCTCCAGTTGCGCACTCCAAGTTGGTTGAGGTCCCCTTCCACTTGCGCGCGCCACCTTAGGCGAGGTCTTCCTCTACTGCGTTGTCCCTCCGGGTTGGATTCGAAGACTCTTCGGGCCGGAGCGTTGGTGTCCATTCGCTCTACATGTCCCAGCCATCTTAGACGACTGATCCGTATTTTTCTGACCAGGTCGATGTCGCTGTACAGCTCGTAGAGTTCGCTGTTAAATCTCCTCCTCCAAAGCCCGTCAACGCAAACGGGACCGAAAATCACTCGAAGAATTTTGCGTTCGAAACGACCAAGGAGATCTTCATCCGCCTGACGATATATCATTGTCAGAGTTAATAGCGGAGCCGAGATAGATAAAATCCCGAACTACCTCGAAGTTATAGCTGTCTATCGTGACGTTCTGTCCGATTCGTCGATGTTGTGCGTCCCTTCTTGTTGACAGCATATATTTCGTTTTGCCCTCATTCACTTCTAAACCCATTTTTGCCGCCTCTGTACTGATACTTGCAAACGCACCAGTGACAGCTCGCTGTGTTCTGCCAATGATGTCGATGTCGTCGACGTAAGCAAGTAGTTGCACATACTTTTGGAAAATTGTGCCCCTGGTGTTGGCTTGCGAGTTTCGCACAATTCTCTCAAGTATGATGTTAAAGAAGTTACATGACAGCGCATCGCCTTGTCTAAATCCTTTTTTGACATCAAAGGTCTCGCTGAGATTGTTTCCGACCTTAATGGAGCAGCGAGAGTTCTCCATCGTCATCCTGCACAATCTGACGAGTTTGGCAGGTATGCCAAAACTAGACATGGCTCTGTATAGCTCGTCTCTATAAATGCTGTCATATGCGGCCTTAAAATCGATAAAAAGATGGTGAGTATCGATCTGGACTTCTTGGGTTTTTTCCAGGATCTGCCGAAGTGTGAAAATCTGGTCAGTTGTGGACTTACTGGGCCTAAAACCGCACTGATAGAATGAATGGTTTCAGGCATTCACACAGCACGGCAGACAGGATCTTGTATGCGATGTTGAGGAGACTTATACCTCTATAGTTGGCGCAGTTAAGAGGGTCTCCTTTCTTGTGGATCGGGCAAACAATAAACAGTAAATTTCTCCTTGCCTCCATATTATGTGAACAACTTTAATTCATGACTTTGTTTCAATAATTGTGACTTCACCTAAATAATGGTGAATAACACGTCATCGCGTCGTTACATTTAACATTGTACTTAACTAGTAATTGTTGTGATAAAATTTTATGATACTTGTTCAATGTGTGCAAATTGATTTAGTTCAAGTTTAATTATAGCAAATTTCCCACTGCGAATAGAATACCTAATCAATCTTCAGATCTATCCAACTTAAAGCCCATCTATAATCGTTTTGCAAAAATAAAAAAAAAATTTCCAAGATCACTTTGATCTTCAACTCCAAATTCCGACCTCAACTGCATTTTAATTAATATTCCTTGTCTGTTGGGAAGAACTATTTCCACTTTAATCCCATTAAAATTTAATCACTTAAGGCGTGTCTCACGTTGTCTCAATGAAAGGGAAATTTTATTTACATATATTGCTTGCGAATCAAGTACAAGTGTAAAGGAGAATAATAAATCGATAACTTTGAAATATGTAATTGTTTACCACGTGGAATATGTACTAAGGCATCTAATTGATGTCTACCAATGCAAATGTACAGCTCACGACTCGCCCATGTGGGTAATAAATTTATTTCGTTAGAACAAGCAAAAACAAGTTAATTAATAGAGACAACATATTTGTAGAAAAAAAAACAAAAAAAAAAGTTTTTTATCTAAACATTGACTTTGATTACTTTATGACAACCTGTCCATCGTCATTAACTTAACAAAAAAAAAATACAGACAAACCAAAGGCTTATATTCTTCACTAAATGAATTGAATCGTTAAAACACGTTACTCAATCATTATATGTAATTGGATTTAATTTTCTTTTAATATCACTTTAAAAATGTTTTACGAGTTCTTAAAACGAAACTTGAACTAAAAAATACATAGAATGAAAAAAATTCATTCTATATTTAAAGGAATTAAATTAAAGTTAAATTCGCTTTGAATTCGTTTTGTATTATGTATATGCAAATTGTTTTCAAACTAAATAGTTAATTAATTATTTTAAACTTTAAGTGGGATACTAATGAATTTTAATATATTTGAAATGTGAATCATTTTATTTCTACTTATTTCGCGCACACTTAGGAATATTTTATATGCTTAGAAATAATTAAGTAATTATTTGCTTAGCGCTTTAAAAAATTTAAATAATTATAAATTCTATGTTTTTTTTTATTTTAGATAATCGTCAATCATCATGGAAGTGGCGATAAGACCGGAAAATGAAGATAAAAGCGTCCGACAGGAGTCAGTGTCATGTGTGAATTTCTTTGCCAATCATTGGAAGGGACTTGTAGTCTTCTTAGTTCCAATTTTATGTTTACCAATTATGTTGATAAATACAGGACCAGTAAGTACTTACATTTTAATTAAATAATTTTAAATTCTTTAAAAGTTTTTCGTTCTATTTTTAAGTCTTACAAATTTGTCGATATTCACTCAAGAAAGTAGACTTGAAAATGGCCAATGATGGAAATTTTTGGTGGAGTTTATAGCATTTCCTATGCCAAATCATTTTACATTGACCATTGCTAGTATTCTATCAAGTTGTCAAATTATAAGTGAAGAAATGCAAATTTTTTTCGGTTTCGATAGTTTTCCGGCAAAATAAATCTTCGACTGTCTTTGTCTGATTGGCTGTCTTTGTGCACAGCCCACATTTTTGGAAAGTAGAACTGGATTAATTGCGTCACGAGAAGAACTCAGGATTTGTAGTTTCTGTTAACCTAAATCATATTATATATTTGGCCTAAGTAAACCTGCTTAACGTAAGACGGTTTAAGAAATTAAACTTCTTTTTCGTGGAAAGCTATTCAAACTGAACAATAAGGATCGAGTTTAATGGCAAACTGGATCTGGATTTTCTGACCAAACACTTGCTAATCCTACAAGGCCTAAGATTAGGTAAGATTTGTTAAACCCATAAAGGTAACCATATACGAACAGTAGTGTAAATCAAATGGGCAACACACGTCGCGTAGTTGTAGGTTACTTATCAGGGTTAAAAAAAAAGTTGAAGTAAACGTCGAGGGTTGTCCAAAAAATAAGGTATACCCACTTATTATTCTTTTGCGGAACCAGACTTGTAAGATTAGAATTTACTATGTTCCAGGCATTGCTGGTGATAGGCTCTCAGGCAAAGCGAATCATAGAACATTTTTTATTAAAGCCAAGAAATCTCTCGACCCAACCAATTTGAAGTTAGAATTGTAATATATTAACTTTAGTCGACAAGAGCAGAGTCGACAGAGTGTAATATATAGAGTCAAAAATCTCCTTATCATTGCGTATAAGATCTTGTCTGCCGTATTGTGCGAGTGCTTGAAACCATACGTCTATTAGTGTGGTTTTAGGCTCTGTAACGTCACAATTAGCTAAACAGAAACCAATCAAAATCGCCAATACTTTGACCGAATCGTAATGAAATGAACTAAACTTTTCACAGTCCCATCCAAGAATATAGTTTTAATGAACGGGACCGAATAAAAGATTTATTGAGTTAAAGAACTTATTTAGAACTAGTTGGAAAATTAAGCAAGGCTTTAAGTGTCATAACAGACACAAATACTTCGACCACTCCACCTGTTCTTCACAATATAACGCATATCCATTAGAACATCATAGATCTCCGCTTAGAAGACCGATGCACGAAGTTAACTGCACCTGGACCGTGACAGGTTTCTAAACCATCCGCGAAAATGCGATCACATCCCTCCTCTTGCTCATATCCTGGCCGAAACCATTCTTGACCTTGGGAAAGTCGATTTTAAGCCAAAGTTTCGGTATCATTGTGATCACCGGGATTACTCCACTTTTGTGTCCGTGAAGGAACCATCGGGTTTTTAAAGTTTTCCAGTCTGGCTTAGTGCACAAATGTGTTGAGTCTAAAATGTACTTTATAAACAAGCTAAACTCAAAGAGACGTTTATCTCGAAAATCCCGTTACAAAAATAAAACTGTGTAAATTGACACAGAGGTATTCTAACTCCAAAGCTTAATAACTATTTCCTGTAAAATTAAGTTTAAACCACTTAAATCCTTTGCCTGTTAAGCCTTTATTAAGGTACTATAGTCTCATGTACAATTCTATAGTTATGTTTACAATTGATTTGTTGTGACACAAAATTCCCTATTGGTTGTCCTGCACCATCATTCGTTCTCAGAAAACATTCCACAAAATAAATGCATGTGTGCATATAAATTTCTTCTCCACTACGCAGGATTAATATACAATACATACATACATAAGTATCTGTACATATACATTCTTCACAGGGCATCGATGAGGTGACAGAATGCTTTTTCAATGTCATCTAGTTCAAATGTTAGTGAAGGTCATCTAAATCGTTTACTTGATTTTCTACGTAATTTGTTCTGGAACTACGTCTCTGATAAGAAAAAACCAGTTGAGAAAGAAGTACAATCGGTTATACCCGAAGGTATCCCGATTAAACTGGTTTCACTTCTTGTTTAAGACACGTTCACCTGTGTTTAGCTTTATCTCTTCTTGTAGATGATTAATGTCCTTTTACGCGGTGGATTTTTTTTTTGTTGGAATTCACCTCTTGAATGAAGAAAAGGTCAATATCCCTTAAGAATATCAAATAAATTTTGTACTTCATTATGTAAGTTTAACGATTTGAAATTTCCGGGTTCAAGCGGTTTTAAAGTTAAAGTTTGAAAATAATATATCCGGATCCAAGAAGTGTAAATTAATTGTATACAATCGCCACAGAAATTCTGGCAGACCGTCTGTCTGATTTGAAGACATTAATCTCGAAATGAAAACACTTTAAACACGATTGGGGTTTCGGTGGAAACATAACAGATAGTTATTGTTTTCTCACATTGGTCATCTTTATCAATACAGTTTAAAGGTGGTGATATATGTTCGCTATTAAATTTCGAAGAGGTGGACAGTTTCTAAGCTGGGCTGACAAGCCTGGTCTCAGAATATTTGCATAGTATTGCTGCACTAATTCAAAGGAGGATTGATCCGTTTACCCTTCTATGTTGGTTCACTTGCAAAGCTATTTGATTAGTTTTTTATTGAAAAGTTCTCTGCTTTCTTGTTAGAAGCAAACAATCGCTCTAATAATTCTTAATTTTCCTTTGATTTAGTCAAATATAAAACATATCCATTTAAAACCAAGCATTTTTGGGCGATCGGGAAGGATCAGTAATTCATATTTAGGAAGCAAAAATAGCATGCATTTTTTACTTAAAATGAACTTCAAAGCATTAATGAATTACACCAAAATTCTTATTCATATCGTGATGCATCCATCAACTCAAATAAAACTTACTAAGTTCTTACCTTCTCATGCCGAGGTTGGAAAAGGAAGATAGAGCCTACAAAGGGAAACAAAAATCCGATAGTAATGTAAAATGTAAATGTAATTCATAAACGATGTGCACTTCCTCTTCTCATAACCTTTCAAACGATACACCATTCATGAATATACAATACGCTTGAGGCAGGTAAAAAGGGGTCTAACGGTTTTAAAAATACTTCAACAAAACTGGTTGTAAAATTTACCTTCCCGGTGGCCTTTTAAATGCTATAGCACAGAGTATAAAATTATGCTGGTTGCAAGCGTTAAATATTTTAAAGGAGCTTGACATTTCCGTTCTTATGGTTCCTTCAATGTGAAATACGCCTGTCATGGATTGTTTAGGATGTCTTCCATGATGAAAACCGGTACTGATTGGAAATTAAGACATCGGTAAATCCTTTTTATTAAGTAACAGACGGCTCGAACATTGACGGAGCGAGTGGGGTTTATTTTTATGAGTCTTTTCTGTCCCCTTACAAATGTCGTCATCATTGACATTTAATTTAATTTCGTGGCTTTTTAAAAGGTTATGTTAAGCCTACCAATCCAAGCTGTGTTGCAAATACAGGAAAAGTTTCTTGGTCCGGCGTTTGCCATAGATAAAACGCAGCTGGTATTAACCTTCACTCTTGTCTGAAATTCCGTTTGTTACGTTGATGTGGTTTTTTCGAATGAAGTGCCTTTTTTTTGGTTCGTTCATTGTCGGCTATATCCATGTGTCTAGGAAACACATATTTTTTCTGTGACGAGCTAACAGCCTAAAAAGCTTCGCGATAGCAGCGAACAAGCTTTGTTTTTATATCAATGGAAGAAACCGCTTGGCACAAATATAGTTCCGTAGTTTTGTAATGACATCATGTTTGCTATTTCCATCATTGCTAGGATTCAATTCATTAGGCATCAGTGAGCCTTATCCGGCTTTAAATGTTAATTTCCTCTGGGAACAAGTCTTTCCGAAAAAAAGTGATACCAATCCTAGTTTTTCAGTTCAAGTTTAGTCCTATTTTTCAAAATAATGTTAAGCATTAAATTGAATAAATTGCCGTTTGTCCCGCTAACAAAAATAATATTTTGAACAAGCAAATTCGATTACGATTTTTATTAATTTACGCGCACAAAACGGATTTGAATACCCTTATAATGAAGTGACACAGTGCGGGCATAAAGGAAGTGGAGGAGAAGACCAAATCCTGTCAAGGAAAGTTCAGGCCATGCGACTGTTATAAGTATCTAATGTCGACTTTCATTGGCAAATACGCAACTGTACGAGCATACTCCAACTGCTGGCAATGCAACTTTCATAGTCAGTCAAAATGATAGTTGATCGCTGAAATGTATTTTCCTAACCTCTGACAAGATCACTTCCCATGGTCTCACTAGCGCAACTCAAAACCACATTCATCAAACTGATCATTCCAATACAATCCATACACTTGTTATTGCATCACTTTATAGATAAAACTGAAGCTGTCGGAAACATGACGAATCAATCCGTCCAATTAATCCAAGGAAATCCACCACTATGACTGTGACTAGGAGTTTAACAAATTAAAAGTACCACCTCGCTTGTTTTTGTTCTAAAATACAACTTTTACCTTACTCAGCATTTATATATTGCAACGCAGTAATAATATGTTGGAGGGTACACATTTGCTTGTTTCTATTCGAAGGTTCTCTCCCTCTCTCTCTCTATTCTAAATGCATATTTGCAAAAAATAAAAAAAATATTAATATCAATTCATGTCAAGGTGTTTCTCTCTATCTCGATAAATAAATATTTAACCATTTTTCTCGTTTTTGTAGGAATACCGATGCATGTATCTACTTGCAGTTATGGCCTTATTTTGGGTCACCGAAGCCATTCCTCTCTACGTTACATCAATGCTTCCAATTGTTGCCTTCCCCCTAATGGGAATTATGGTATGTGGTCAGAGTTTAATATTCGAGTTAATAGATTTTTTCTTAAACAAAAAAATTGCATTTTTAATTTACAGGATTCGGATCAAACATGTCGATTGTATTTCAAAGATACACTGGTTATGTTCATGGGCGGCATTATGGTTGCCCTGGCGGTGGAGTACTGTAATTTGCACAAACGCCTTGCGTTGCGAGTTATTCAAATTGTGGGCTGCAGTCCCAGAAGGTATGTGTGTTTTTTTTTTTCTTACAATTTCATTGAACCAATTACAATACTTTTAAATGTGTTCAAATTGCGTTCATTATACAAACACCCCAGTTTGTGTTATGTACAGAGGTCAATCCCATAAATACAACAAATGCTTAGTGGGAACTGAATTATAGCTCGAGCGAGTGTTTATTTGAATGCGATTTTAAATTGGTCAAACGTGGTATTAATTACGAGCAATTAGATAAGAATTTATTTGGTAAGCTATCAGATATGGGCACGATTTGGGAGATCTTTGCAAATGATCTTCTCAATTTATATCTGAAATCACCCACCCTCTTCTAATCTGTTTAGCGTTTATTAGAATATTCAACAGCAGCTGGGAAAATTTGTCTACGAATGTTATTAAATGTGGGAATGACACTCGAATTAACATATTAAAACAAAGACAGTTTCAGGAAACCTTTCACTTGAAAGTAATTAGTGTATATTGTTAGGTTTACTTGGAAGACTCAATTTCCTAGTACGCTCATTGCCACACGCATAAGAATTTGTATACCAAACAACCTTGAGACAAGATGTTATATATTTTTCAATAATCTTTATGAGCTATTTATTGGGCCGGGTCCGTTCCGATCAGATTAATTAAGCTTTTTTTGAGCTTCGCGCTTTTAAGGGTTAAAAAATGTGTTTGTTATTAATTGGAATAGCCTATAATTTATGCCTTTGGTGGGTTACAAGGCAAAAGTAGTTGTGGACTAGCAATGTATGCAATCGAAGCCTTTTGGATAAGAATGTGTTTGGCCGGAATCGTGAAACGAAACTTATGAAACTTCCCTGGATTATTGTTGATACGGTGATCAAACGTATTTGGGAAACACAAAAAAACACTTTTAAATGCGAAGATTTTGCGAACGAATGACGAACATTTAAAAATTCGGTCATAGTGGAATATAATTTTTGTTTGCACAATTACAACCGACGCCTTAATGCATTTCCAATTTTACAAAGAAGCATTCGTTATATGGTTATGTTTCTATCAATATTTTCTTCGTATTTTTATCCTAAAATTATTGAACGAAGGCTTTCATTTACTTTGTTTACTTAAAGAAGTTTAGTTGGAACACAAGAACAAAGCAATAATTTAAGACAAAGTGGTTAAAATCTGTTTAAGCTTCGAAACATTACAGCTGTTTTGGACAAAACAGCTTGTATACTTACCTATTGCTGAATACAAAATTGTTGACTTGTATAGTGCACTGCGACCTAGTAATCTATTTTACCATTTTCATATTGGAGAGGTATAATTTTATCTTGAATTTATTTGAGTTTCTGTGCTCTCACTGAGCCTTGGCACGGATGTCCAACTTAAAGGACATCCCAAATTCTTGATCTTCTCGTGGTCCAGCCAGTGTTACAGAGGTTTCAGCCCCTTTATATCTCACAATTTTTCTGAACTCGTTGCGTAGAACCGAAAGTAAGGTTAGAGTTAGGTTTATCCTTTGTAATTGTGATTCCCTTAACTGGACCGCCAAGTTTCACAATGCACTCGCACAGTACAAGATCTTTGTGCGAAATGATCTTGCACTGTGCGATGAAATTTTAATGCAGCTTGACCTTTAATAGAAGTCCAATGCGTGGGGCAAATGTTTCACATGCAGTTGACGAAGACTAAAGGTTCATCTAGAATTATTGGAACCAATCGGAAGCTTGTCATAATTTATGTACTAAAAGTCATCGTGTACGTACGGTACAATTCGCACGGTTTGCTCGCACGGTTACGTACGTGTTTTTGAGAATTGCTCTTCAACTGCAATAGGTTAGAAGCAGTAGGGTTCGGTGATAACATGGAATGCTTTTTATTGAATTTCTTAAAGATTTTCGAAGTCAGACCATTGGTTAGAATTTTTCGCTTTAAAGGCCAAAGATAGACAAAATTATGTTTGCCAAAAAAGTGTTCCAAACTTTGTTTTGTTCACTAAGAAACAATAGAATTATAAAACATTGTTTTGCTTTAAATCTGTCAGTATAAACGTGGACTGATCAATTCGTCATATTGATCGTATTTCCTAAAACAAATTCGGAAGTAAAATTTCATTTTTGCAAACAAATCAACTGCGGATTTTATGCCTGTCTCTTGCGATGGAGTATGCTCTAAGATATTGAAGGTTAAAACACTCTAGTTACGCAGCCACCTCTGCTTTAATACATTATACCAGCTCGTATAATCTCTTGTTTATTTGTCCAGCGAGATAACGAGATAAGACAAAACATTTCTATCTGCGCAAACCGATCTTGGCACGATCGTCATGTTATTTTTTATGACCAAATAATTGGCGACTCCATCAGAACATGCTTTTCGAAGACGTGTGATGAAAGATGCATCGCAAAATTATAAAATACACATGTTATTAATGTAAGATAAGGACTAAAAGACGACACAATGCAATGTCAATAAGACATTTTTCAAGTTCACATTTTGTTCAAATACCATTCGCGTCCCATCAAACCTAGCTCATTTCCTGAATCAATAAACACCTCACCGTACCCGATTTCATTCAATCATGAAAAAATACCTCGCATTTAGTAACATGAAACCCTTTAAATGAGGTAATAATTCAATTTAATTCTGATTGCAGATCACTCTCGTTCACGCTTTAACATATCGCGTTTCTACAAAACGGTCACGCAACCGCTGTGATCTAATGGCGATATTTTTTTTTTGTTTTGTTTTTCTCTCCTAATAATTCTATTGTTTCTTTATTCTAATTACAGACTTCACTTTGGTTTAATCGCTGTAACAATGTTTATATCTATGTGGATCTCGAATGCTGCGTGCACAGCCATGATGTGCCCAATTATCCAAGCTGTCTTGGAGGAACTTCAAGCTGTAAGTTTAAACATATTTTTCATTATATAAATGAATAAAGTCATTGTAACATTTTAAATTTGAATTACAGCAAGGACTCTGTCAAATGTACACAACCCCCAAATATAAGGCTTTGAATAAGAAGGATGGAGATGATGAGTAAGTTTTTTTTTTGTCATAAAAGTTGCAGTGATATAATTATTTTTTTTTTCTTTTAGACCACCTTATCCAACAAAGATTACTCTCTGCTATTTCTTGGGAATTGCATACGCATCGTCTATGGGCGGTTGTGGTACAATTATTGGTACAGCGACAAATCTAACATTCAAGGGTATTTACGAATCGCGTTTCCCAACATCTAAGGACACAATGGATTTCCCCACCTTTATGTTTTACTCGGTGCCGTCGATGTTGATTTATACATTTTTGATGTATGTCTTCCTGCAGTGGCATTTCATGGGACTTTTCAGGTAAATTTCTTAAACTTTTTTTCTATAGCATTCTGAAACGGATGAATCTACTCATAACTTGTGGCCCTGTTCGGCTAGGTAACCTACTAACTTCTTTTCCTGCCCTTTCTTCGAAGAGATTTATATTTCTTACGTGGTTTGCCGGTTTTACCCAAAAAACTGACCACTTTATCTAGAAACCTTTATTTGCTATTGCCTTTTTAATGGAATTCGTTTGGAGTGACTACCGTCAGAGGTCTAAGAAGAACCGGCCTCGCCTAATCAGTTCAAGACAGAAAAGAACGTGCTGATGAACTGGCTAGCCAAGACTTACGGAATCAGTTCATGTTCCGCTGAAAACATTTAAGGCAAAAATTTCCCCAGAGTTTCTACCTATCTTCTTCGTCATGAAGATAAGGGATCATAACTTGCAGCCAACTCAGAAATTCCACATAGGGCAAATTTCTGAGGGGAAAGGCTGACGTAATTCTAGAAGGCTGATAGTCAGACAGATCTCAAAGCAATTAACTTCAATCAGCTAAACGCGAAGTGCGCCAGAATGCCCTCTGACGTCATTGGGAACATGGCTAAAAGAGCAGTTGTTACTAATGACAGACGGAATCAGTAGAACATTTCGTTCATTTTCCTGTTCCTCGACAGCGGAGGCGGCATGGATGAGACACCACAATCAGACCTCAACAGATTCATTAACAGATCAAAATGGTTTTGTTAGTCACATGCCCTAACATGTCCAAATAGAATATTTAATGCCCAATGGCTTTTTTCTTAGCTTTTGGGTGATATTACATACCATGCGTCCCTTTACCTATTACTCTCCATTTTCTCATCGGTCCTCAATATATCGTACTATAGGAGCGTGTTTAACATGTTTAACTTATTCGACCCATTTGTTTTTGATGATTTTAAATTCAGATTTAACTTAAAATAACTTTCATTGTAGACCAAACAGCAAAGAAGCCGCTGAAGTTAAGGTTGGTCAAGCCGGTGCTGAAGTAGCTAAAAAGGTCATTAATCAACGTTACAAGGAACTGGGACCAATGACCATTCACGAAATTCAAGTTATGATCCTGTTTATTCTTATGGTCCTAATGTACTTTACCCGCAAGCCTGGTATTTTCATGGGATGGGCTGAATTTTTCAGCGCCAAGTAAGTTTAAAATTGTGTAGATTGGTTTCTTCAAGATAACACATTTTGTTTCTATTTTTTAGGGACGTTCGTAACTCAATGCCAACAATTTTCGTTGTAATCATGTGCTTCCTGTTGCCAGCTAATTATGCTTTCATGAGGTACTGCTGCAGAGGACGGGGTATGTATTATTTTATTTATGGAAATAGGCAAGTGACAATAAAATCAAAATCAAATGTTTAACAAAGTTTGTGAGTTCGAGGTGAAATATTTAGATGAAGTCGTACCACTGCGTTCATAAGTCTTTAATTTTGATTTTTGAGGGCCGTGTACAACTTTTGCAAAGTAATTTGAAGAGCTGCATACATGAGCTAGCAAAACTGCGCCGCAATGCAAATCACTGGACCATCAATCAGTTCTGTGTCAGAAAACTTTATCCTTGAATTTAATCGTCATTTTGTGTTTTCATTTGGGCTTTAATTAGCGATTGATGGGTAATTATGTTGTGATTGCCACGGCGAACGACGAATTGCAGATGTGTTACGGCTTTCCAGGGCCGTATGAATCATCAGAGTTCTTTTTGTGGTGCTGGTACTATATATTGGTCATCAAAGCTTTTTTTGGACTACATCCACATTTTGGTATAACTCATAGAATTCGCGTTTGTATCTTCTCATCCACTCGCGCTCCTCGCACAAAGAGACTAAACATCCCTCGAAGATTTTCTCTTTCGAAGGAGCCCATTCTTAACTCACTCATCCTGCTTATCGTACAGCAAGTACCCTTCGAGTTGAACACATTTGTAATTCTTCATTAAGATGCCATATGTAGAGTTGATGTTAATACCGCGGTAGATAAACTTCTTGAGTATGTTCAAAACAAAAGCATAAAACGTTATTAAATGGTAACATTCCTCCGTATATTTACGACCTTAAGACGGCTTCATTAATTAAAAAGAAAGTTGGTAGAAAACTAAAACTCTAAATAATATCTTGTTTACTTTCAGGTCCTATTCCCAACAAGCCCACTCCATCGCTTATCACATGGAAGTTCATCCAAACCCGAGTACCCTGGGGTCTAGTCTTTTTGCTTGGCGGTGGCTTTGCCCTAGCTGAAGGCAGCAAGGCAAGTGGAATGGCAAAACTTATCGGCAACAAGCTTGTAGCACTCAAAGGACTTCCACCACCAGCCCTCTTATTTATCGTTATTGTGTTTGCTGTCATATTGACGGCATTTAGTTCGAACGTTGCAGTTGCCAATATCATTATCCCAGTTCTAGCGGAAATGGTTAGTTCAACAAAATATCTATAAAACTTCTACTAATCTCTGTATCATTGTAGTCGCTTGCCGTTGGACTTCATCCACTATACTTGGTTTTCCCTGCCGGTCTTGCTTGCAGTATGGCGTTCCACTTGCCAGTCAGCACTCCGCCAAATGCTCTTGTAGCAGGCTACGCTCATATACGAACCAAAGATATGGTAAGTTAAAAAAGCCCGTAGTTTTCGAAAGAAAAACAAAACACAATTTTTCTTTTTGCTTCAATTAGGCCATAGCTGGTATTGGACCAACCGTCATCAGTGTGGTGGTTCTATTTATCTTCTGTCAAACCTGGGCCATGATTGTCTATCCCGATTTGAATACTTTCCCTGATTGGGCTCGTATAGCGGCTGGTAATGAAACAGCACTTAATCACACAGCGAAAGCTTCACTTACTGAATTAGTTAATGCAACAATTAGTGTATTAACTAATAATTCAACAAAACTTGCATAATGGAAAAAAAATAAAACACAGGATCGATTTGCTTAAGTTAAAAAATGTATATCAATTTATTTTTTGTCACTAAGATCATTTAACAAAGAACGGAAAACATTTAACAAAAAGTGCATTTGAAAAGCATAATACATTTTATACATATCTCTTGCTTTTCGATGTGAAACAGAAGCCGACAATTGAGTTTTTGTCTTACAAACACTGCCAGGTTTCAAAGAAAAACAAAAAAGTTACCATCAAATAAAATGTACAAGAGTATAAAATCACTAATTAAATACGAATAGTTTTACTCAAAGTGCATTTAACAATAATACTTTCATTTAAATGCATTTTATTTTTATTTTAAATTTCAAATTATGATACTTATTATAATAGTTTTATTAAAAGTCTAATGTCTCTATGTTAATTAAGCTGGTCTAAATGTCAATAAAAATTTAAAATTATATACATAAACATTTTTAGGAAATCGATATCATGACAGGAATAATACTTAAGGCAATATTTTTTTTTTGTTTGACTATTAGTTTCATTATAGCATGAAACTAATAATAAACAAAAAAAGAAAACAAACAGTTTTGAATTACTTCTAGATAAATTTAATGTTAAATAGTAAAAAGCAAAGAAAAATTATTATATAAATAAATATTTTATTTTTCTAATACTTGGACTGAAGAACGAAAATTAAACTTAAGTAAGAGAATGAAAAAACAAAAATTTAAATATTTTGTTAATATTTAATGTATAAAATAAAATATTGTAAAGTTATAAAAATTAATCGTTGTTTAAATTGAATTAAAGACTGCGCCCAACGTTTGCGTGTTCTTTTGCATTGGCAAAGCACAATGAAGAACTAACTTTGAGGTTATTGAGGGTGTGTTGGCCAATCCTTTGTGAATCTAACTACATAGTCCAATTAATCTTGGGGATGTTGAAAGGCAAAGAAATTAAGACGAGGGTGTGCGCTCCCGCCACATTGTGCAACTTTCGGTCACAGTTGAGATAAGAGAACAGAGGCTATGGAAGTCGACTACTCATCTGTGCTTCTGGTTAACTCCTTGTTGACAGGACTTGGGAGAAAGTAAGGGCCACCCTACTATCGGATGCGCTAATGATGCTAGTATCAGCTAAAGTAATTTACCAACTATATGTGAGCGCTAAACGTAGTCGAGAGTCGGAGCTTCTTACAAGCTCAGACGGAAATGATGCTGTTTACAACAAGAAAAGGCATACCTTATATTAGGTGGCCGGTTATGTAGGCACTCAACTTACCTTATTCAGCAAAGTAAACCATTCGTGCATAAAACTTGACACGAAACTTACATTACTGAGTGCTATCTGGAGGATCACGAAACAGCATCACACGATAGCTGTGAATGTCCGGCGTTTGCCATAACCAGACTGGACAAGCACTGGCAAGCACTTCCCCCAGGAAGATGATGTCAATCATATTGAACTAGTTTACTTTCTTCGCCAAAAACACTGGCAGGTCTAGCAGAATTTTTTTTTATTTAATTATTTAACCATCCCTAACTTTTTCGTCAGAGAATTTATCCCCACTTGACAGTTTTTACAATACTTACGAATAAAAGGAAGCAAACTGACCTCATAAGGACTTAGGTATAACGGATTTAGTTATAGGTTCCGTTTCCGCACTATCATTACGCATTGCTTTAAATGCGGACTTTTTGTAACGCACCAACTGTTTTACACTTGACCTTACGTATTTTTCAAATATTACACTATTTAGTCTCTTTCTAAAAGTATGCAGTAGAATTTGACTGCTTTGCTAAGCTCAAGATCAAAAGTTTTGTGTCTTCGATATGAAAAAAATTAAAATTTAAATTGAAAAGAAAAACCAACTGTATCGAACACAATTTTATTTAGAAGTTTTTCCAAAACTCATTCCGCAATGATTTCGAGATATTAGAATCAAGGTCAGCCCAATCGGGATATTTATCCAATCCGGGATATAAAATCTTGGCCCATGTCTGTCCCGTAATCCAAAGTAAAATAGTTGAGACGACGGATGGTAAAAATCCTCCAATAATCTAGGATAAATTACAACAAAGACAAATATAGTACAAATGTAATAGAAAATGCATTCAGCTACTGATCACCATTTTTGTCGTTTCAATATTAGCATATCCCTGAACTAAAGCATTTGGCGGTGTTCCGACTGGCATCATAAATGCCATACTGCAGGCCAGTGCAACTGGGAACATCAAATACAATGGATGGATTTTCATTTGAACTGCCTGTGGAGCAAAAATTAAATAAAAAGTATAACGTATAGTTTCCATTGATCATAAAACTGCATTTAAAATGACAGATGTGTGAAAATTATTTTGTTTTTCACCAATAAATGTGTTTAAAGAGCGGAATAGAATAGAACAATTGAACAGATTAATGGTAATTTCCTTTAGTAAAAAAATCACATTTTGACTGCAATTAGGGTTGTTTTTGCAGCTTGTGCTACCTGTTTCTTCGTCTAGTGACGGGATTTCCAATAGTTTGCGTGTTTAAAACTTGGCAAAGCCAGTTGAAACGATCTATACTAATGTCGTTTGGTAATCCGGACTCTTCTGAAACTGTTCGTTTGGTACTTTCCTTCTGACTTTGAATTCACAATCAAAACCAGAAGCACTAATACAAAAAAACACCACAAACGTCAAAACCGATAAATGTAATTGTTGTTGCTGATACATTTAATAATTCTTAGATTAGGTTGAAATTATAACGAAATTTAATTAAACAAATTAAGAAATAAAATTATGTATAATATAAAAATATTTCAATAGCTAATATTGTTTTTCATCCAACCCGTTCATTGGCAGTGAGGTGGTTGGAAATACATATACACAAATACAGCAACAAATAGACTTCAAATTCAAATGTAATGTTCTTGCTTGTTCGATTGGCATCCCGGATCAGAGAGCTCTTCCGGATAACCAAACGAAAACGACATTAGCCACAGATGGGTTATGAAGCAGAGAGTCAACTTAAATTGAGTTCGAATGAAAATAGTTTAAAAATGGCCGCCAAATCCCATCTCATATTTTCTTTCTGTGGATACGTTGTGACTTGTGAGTCAGAGATTTGACTTTTGTTTGCTGGAATTTACGAAATTGAACGAGATCAGCTATGGAAAATGAAATTTGCTGGGGGCGGCCCTTAAAACCCATATAATTATTTATAAGTATTCAAGATTCCCCATTTGATTTACACATTAACTATAGGAGTCAAATGCAAATTAATTCAGACATAGATCTACAGGAATCCCTCTCATACTACTCAGTATACTCGTTAGGGAAAAAATCAAACTATCTATGATTAATCTTACCATTTCAGCTAGCACGGGAATAATTATATTGCAAATCGCTACATTTGCACTGAAATTCGTTAGAATAACCGCAAATATAATAACGACGAGAAGTAACATCATTGGCGAAAGAAAGTCCAACACGGTCAGTGCTTTTCCAAGTTTTGATGCCATTCCACTGACTTTGCTACCTTCAGCGAGCGTTGATCCACCACCTTGCTCAAGGAGAGAAATTTATCAAATAATAAATAATCTATTCCATCACCAAATTCACCTTACCGACAAGAAAAATAAGGCCCCATGGAACCTTTGAGGAGACAAACCTCCATGATAGCAACACTGGAGTTTTTTCGAGTGACTCTTCTAAGAAAAATACCACCAATTCAATTAGAAGTTCATAATTAGGTAAATATGTGTAACTTACTATCCCAAAATTTTAAAAACTTGTAATTGCCAGGTAAGGCAAATATTAAAATCAAAATTAAAATGGTTGGCGCAGAATTTAGGATGCCACTGAAAATTTTAAAATTAAAGGTAAGTATTTGATTTGAGTGGAGTAATCAAACCGAATTGTACTAACGGACAATCAAAGAGCTCAGCCCAGCCTTTGACAAACCCAGGCTTTCTAAAAATATACAAAACAATCAACGTAGTAAAGAGGATTGCAATGGTAATTTCTTGAGTCGAGATTGGGCCAAGTTCTTCATATTTCATATCAATAACTTGTCTGCTAGCCGCTTCGCCTTCTTTGCCAATATCTATCTCCATAGCATCTGTGCTAGTTGGCCTATAGTTGTTTTCAAAATAGTGGATAACAAAATTTTAAGATATTCTTGCATACGAGCTTACCTAAATAGCCCCATAAAGACAAGCTCCAGAATTAAAAACATAAACACGTTACACAACAAAACAAAAGGCATTACGTAGGCCATGTATGTGCCGAATTCAATTTTTTCCGTGGCGACAGGAAATCGCCTGAAAAATATTATTCATTTTTCATTTAATTCAAAAAGAAATCCATCTTTATTGTTTGTATACCCATCATATATTCCCTTAAACGTAAGGTTAGTTGGAGAACCAATTAAAGAACCACAGCCCCCAATTGAAGAGGCGTAGCAAACGCTTAAATAGAAGCTTATTGCAAACCTTGATGGACGTCTCCTAAAAAGTTAAGTTATATTTTGTTTCGCCAGCATAAACCTTTAGAAAATTTACTCAGCTTTGGGCAATTCCATATCGTCATCATGGTATTGCTTTATTATACCTTGCTATACATAAATCAGTAAGTAAGGCTTTCTTTGACAGAGGCTTCGTATTTAACAACTTACCAAAGATAGCTGGTCTAGCACAGCGAAAATGATGGGACACATCATTGCGGTACACGCCGAATTTGATATCCACATTGAGATAAACATTGTGACAATACACACGCCGAAATGAAGCTTCCTTGGACTGCAGCCTACAATTTGCAGCACTCGGAGAGCCAATCGAATGTGCAGTTTCGAGTATTCTATAGCAGATGCGACCATAATACTGGTCACAAACATGACCAATGTATCTCGGAAATATAGTCGACATGAAGCGTCAGTTGTCTAAAAAAGAAGAAGAAATATTTAAGGTTTTGCCATAATAGATGAGGGCATGAATTTGAGTTACCATAATGCCCATTAGAGGAAACGCCAACGTAGGTAGCATTGAAGTGACAGCAAGTGGTATCACCTCAGATATCCAATAAACTGCCATTACCAGCAGCAAATACATACATCGATTGGCCTGGAGCAGGATAAGCATTAAGGTTAGAGGATTAGGGTTATAAGGCAACTGGAAATGTTTTTACCAAATCATCGCTTATTAGCATTATGGGAAGAAACAGAATGGGAGGCCCTAAAATTAGCAAGCCTGCCCAGTGAAAGCGAATAATGTTCCAGCATCCTTTACCGCAATTGTGTGATTCTTCAGATCTGTCAAATAAGCTATGTAGTTATGCATGTTATGTTACTTAAGGATACATACTCCATCTTTAAGATCAGTTGGCTCTAAAAACTGGTTTTGGTTTTGCAATGAATGACAGATGTGAATAAAACTCAAGCAGTAAACTTAATTCAAGGCCATGCACGTTTTAATGAAATAGAAAAGGATATTAACAAGTTTTTTTCTTACTGAAATTAGCAAAGTGCTTTACTAATTAATTCATACTTTGATGGAACTTGAGTGGGTACCTATTACAAAAAATGTTTTTCATGCTTGGAAAGATCTGAATAATGCATTCGTCGTGGGAACGGAATGAAGAACCTTCAATGTACATTAACCTACATTGTATTTGTATTTAAATTGATGTCATTCACTTTAGGTGGGCTGCCTTAATTAGCCAAAAAAGTATTGAGCAAGTTTGAAGCTTGTAAAGCAGACTTAAACCTCTTACGAAACCTACTACGAAACCTCTATCGCATGCAAGCCCATATATGGTTCGCCAATTTAATAATGGTTTACGTTATATTGCACGATGGACAATATAACTTTGTTTTTTTCATGATACGAAAGCGGTTTTTTACATTTATTGAAAAAGTACAAATTCACTCAGTGTGTAGAAGTTATTAGATTAATTCTTTTTTTTTGTTCTTTTTCACTTTTGAAAACTTTGATTTGGATTTTGTAATATCTATGAGACCATATATGGTCTTCTATGCATCAGTGGATACACTAACTGAATTTTTTGGGATTTTGTTTGGAATGCTCGGTCTATACAGAATTAATTCGCAATCAAACAATTGTAAAATTGTTGTAAATTGTAGTAGTGAATTCTTGCTTTCTCTGTCGACGGAATATAGTTAAAAAACCTATGCGGCTCTATTTGATTTTAAACATGCCGCCCCCGAACCTCTATGCAAATATTAGAATGTTCTACAAATTTGGCAACTGATGAATGCATTGTACCCTTGTAGAAATCAGGGAACTCCAAAATTTTGCCAAAAAAGGCCATGTTTTCAGAAAAAAAAATGTATATTAAATTGAAAATATGTCATCTATATTTGTGCTTCAATGATAAACGAAACTGCGTGACCTTGTTTCATGAATCATAAAAAACAAAAATAAGTAAATTCCATATTAAAACCAGACTTTGGCTTGTATGGTTTTAAATAAATATTGCCTTATTGCAAACAAACCCATATATGGTTTCAGTTTTTTTTATAGTTATATATGTAAAAAAACATTTGGTATGTACTTCTATTTCTTATCAACAAATTCAGATAAAAATATATTTAACAAATTTTTATTTTAATTCTTTTATAATTCATGCAGTAGAGGGTTAGGTCACTTCCATCTATTCCGATCTAAAACTCACATCTGGTAATTTTTAAACTACCAGTGCCAATTAGCTTCTTTAGGTAAGATTTTCCCAGTATGATGGTTGTAGGCCAAAAAGGCAGAAATTGAGTTATACCTGACAGCCTGTCCCCTTTTTTATGACTTTAGATACTCGCTTTGGTTTTCTATGAACGTGGCAGCAGAATAGACTTTGAAAACTGCTTAATCAGTTATTTTGTTTTACGACACTTTTTAATTATCTTTTGGCCACGCATCGCCTTTTCATACGTTTAGATACTTCACGTTCCGTGCCTTTTTAATTTTCTGTTGTTTTCGGACATTTGCGGATGGCTTCGCTCTCCCCACCCCACTTTTCATCCTGTTTATAATCAAATAATCAAAACTTACGTACGCGACGACAAAAACTGTAGCGTATGAGACCTGATTTGGCTTCAGACATTTTTTTATAGCTTTGCCTTTTACTCCCCATGACTGCAGGTTTAATTAACTAACTCACTCAGTTTCTACATGCAAGCCACTGTATAAGCTAAATCCAATAAAAAACGTAAGGAAAAGCTACGCAGTCCGCTTGAGTCAAATTGTATGATACCCTACCATATCCCTATATGCATCCAAAATAAAATGTTGTTAAGAACATAGTAAAAGGATATTTTATTTTGCATGAAATTTATAAAAATAACTAAAAGTTTTGAAAAAAAACGCCCCAAAAAAGTGAGTGATGTATTTGAAAAAATATTGGCTAAATATTTTGTCAAACATTTTTTTTTGTTTCTATGAAAATTTACGACATTTTTTTAGTAAAAAACGTCCACAAGAAGTAGGCGTGGCAAAAAGCCTTTTTTATGACACATATATAAAGGAGGGTAGTCCCTACATATCTTGTCAAGGTTCTAACACTCTATCTCCCTAACTTTAGCTTTCAAATTAAACTGTGGCGTGGCAGTGGGCGGATTTAAAAAATGTTAACAATAAATGTAAACTCGATCTAAGACGCTGTTAGTTTTATCACCCTTAAAAGATCACATATTGGTGCTCCAATTAGTGTCATCACTTGTCTGAGGTTTGGCGCTTACTCAAATGTCTTTTGTAGGAGCTGCATGGATGAGTAGAAGCGACAACTCTCCGCCTTCTTTGCGCATGCCCTGCTCTCTCTCAGAAACGAAATCATGACCGACTCAAAATGTCACGCTTCATAAGAAGCTCAAAATGGTAAAACAAGTATGCAGAAATTCAAAATCCACGGGGTATCATAATGGACCTGACAAAGGTCTAAGTGTATCGGACCTCTATCCGACTGCCACTTCAACCTAACCTAACCCATACATTTCTTCAGAATTCACTCGTACAGCTGCTAGAATCGCTTAGCATTTGTATACTAATGTCGTTTTCGATTTTAAAGACTTCCGGACTCTTCTGAAAGTGTTCGTTTGGTATTAAAATGACAGTTCCTCTCCTGGAGAGAAGAGAAATTCGCTTCTGACTTTCAATTCAGAATAAAAACCGGAAGGACGCGCACATTCAAATACCACAAACGTCATAACCGATATATGTCATATTTGTTGCTGATGCATTTAATAATTCTTCAATTTTGACGAGATATTACCAATTTCAATTAAACAAATAAAGAAGATAATATAATATATTACGATCGTCATCAGATTATATACAAAAATACGACGACAAATGAACTTCAAATTTAAATAAAAAATGTGTGCTTGTTCGATTGGCATCCCAAATCGGAGAGTTCTTCCCGATTACCAAACGAAAACGACATAACTTTTTATTGCGCTCTCGGTTTCCACTAATTTTTTTGCTTTAAAATGGTAAAAGAAAACATGCAATTGATGCTACACCTACTATGGGTGAGAGATATCAAGCGATTGACCCCACGAACATCATGCATCTTACTTCTGTTTTCATTTCCATTGTCGAATTGCGATTAGTTTGCTAATATGTAAAATAAAATCCTCAGCATTTGTTTTATCATTCTTTTTATTGCTTAAAATTATAATTTTACATTTATATATATATATATATTTTTTATTTAACGGTAAAAGTTAAACAATTTTCTGTTTTTTTTTAGGTATTTTCTTTTTATTTTTCTGATAAAAATCGATTTAATCTAAATTTCAAAAATTTAATTTTTAAATTTTTCTGATTTGTTTTTTCTTTCTTTTAAAGTTCACATTTTATTTTATTTTTAAAATGTGTTTTGTATGGTGAAATAGAAAAAAAAAAAAAATATATATAAACTGTTAAAATTAGCATTGTTAACAAATGGTTAATGTCCGCCAGACATTGACGTATTAAAAAAAAAGTCATAAACTTGATACATTACCCATTCTGCAATTGGGTAATAATTACATCAGAATTTTAGTTATAAATAAGCGAGTAAAAAAAAAATTTAACAATTTTAAATTTCTTCCGCTACGAATATATACAAAGAATGATTCTCGCAAAGTAGAAAGGAAAGCTTTTTTGTTTTTTTGTTTTTTTATAGGACAAGGGTTTCAAAGGATACACGAGGATAACAAGGGGGAGTCAGGGCGTAATACAAATGTGAATTGTATGTGCGCATCTATGTGGAAGAAGCATGAGGAAGAAAGGATAAAAACTAATACAAATTAATTATTGTTTAAATTAATGTAAACCTACTTAAGTTAGATGATAAAAGAGAAACCTAATTACATTATGACGCTATATTAAGAGACTTATATTCGTCGTCCTGCATTTGAGTTATCATAAACGTTCCATCCTGCAGTAACAGAACTACACGTCTTGTGCCGCCTGAAAGAAAAAAAAAATCAAGTTATTGACATGATAGATAACGCGAGAGTTGTAATGAAATAAATTCTTACCAGGTGATGGGAGATCAGCTTGAACTACTTCTGCAGGGATATTCTGATCTGAGGATTCGCCATTTTCACTGCCCGTCTGAATGCACAGCTGACCATGTTGCGCGGGGTTCATTTCACTTGCATCACCCATATTTACAATATCGCCTGTATTGTTATCGTCATCCTGTTGTTTCAGGATGTATTGGCCAGATTCGGCGGCTGCTAATGCTTCGGCCTGTTGCTCAGGCAACAATTGAGCAACTGCTTCCGCCACCGCATTATCGAGTGTCAGAACGTTATTTTCATCACCATCAGCAGCGGCTACATATGCAAATTGCTGCTCCCCATCCGCGCCTTGCGCAACAAGTATTGTTTGGCCTTCGGCATTCTTACCGGCTACTTGATAGACAGTACCATCCTCTCCGGTCACAAGCAGTGGAGAACCATCATCGTTGGTCAGAAGCTGTTGATCACCTCCACTGAGAAGCAGGCCACCCGACTGGTCGATTTCTTGGAATTCAGCTTGTTCATGGTGTTGCTGCTGCTGCTGTTCAGTGAGTAATTGCGTTTGTAGAACACCGGATTGCAGAGATGAAAGCTGGTGATGTTGCTGTTGCTGTTGTTCTTCGTGAATTTCTGTACCGTCCATTTGGCTAAGGATTTTACCTAAAAAAGGGATAATTTAATTTATTTATTTTTTTAAACAATATTACTATAAGAATTAAAAAAAAAAACTAACCTGTAATGGGACACAGCGTTGCCGGATGATGCTCTTCATTTGCGAACGTCGCTACCTCCCTCACCACTTCGGCGGGCTGCTTGTGCTTCGCATGACGTATGGGTGGCGCTATTTGTTGCACTTTCTGAATCTGCACCTGCGACTGATGTCGCCCAATCGCTTGTTGTTTTGGCGTTTCTTTCGCCATCACTTTCTTTGTCACCTTCAAATCACCGGATTTCGAGAGTTGTAGAATCTTTTGCTCGGGCGTTACATTTCGTGTCGCCGATTGTGAACCAAGCTGTTTGGCCCGAGGAATAATCATTTTACCAGATGTTGGCGATGTTTGCTGAATGTTGCCCGGCGACAAAGATGTTCGCTGAGCGATCGTTGCTGTGCGTGGTTGACTCTGGAGAACACGTGTGTTTGTTTGCACAGATTTTTGTATGACTTTTTGTTGCTGCTGCAGTTGCTGTTGCTGTGTTGTTGTACGAGCTATTGTTGTTTGACTGTTGATCAGTCTTGGACTCGAGCTTCGAACGTTGCTCGATTGTTGAACTTGAGTTATTTGAATATTTCCAATACTCGTGGATGTATTGGTGCCGGTTACCTTACTCGGTTGACGACTCAGTATTGTCGATGTGATAGTCGGACTCGACGATGATGCTTGTACAGATAATGTTGTCATTTGATTGTTGTTCGTCGTATTGACGTCATTGACGGCGATGGCGGCAGCTGCTTCGCTGCCCATTCGTACTATTCCACTGTTTGCCACCGCCTCACCCTTGGAAAGAACGCGAATGTGAGCTTCAGTTTTTTGTGAACTCTATAAAAATATTTTTATATTGATATTGATAAAGATTTAAAAAGACTCCATTTTGCCATTTATATTATTTAAATAGAAAGGATAATATAAATTTACTTTGTGGCCAATCAGAGAGAAAGAGAATAACAAATATGAGTGCGACAACAAACACCGATGATGACGATGGTTCGAAATTTTACAATTTACAACGCGCAGAGTTTGAAATTAGGAAAAACACTTTAAACATAAACAGGAGTACATAAATGGAATTTAAATAAAATAAATGAGTATACAATTGTGGGGAACAAACAGAATAACATTATGACAAATGTATTAGCTTGAAATAAGATGTGATAACTTATAATACCGGGTGATTATTTAAGAGGTTTAGAACTTTTTTTTTAAAAAAAAAAACCAAAAATTCGAAAAAATGAATGAAATATTTATTTGAATCGATAGTTTGAACCTTGCAATTTAATGTTTAAAGATAATTTCATGCAAATGTTGACCGCGGCTGCGTCTCAGGTAGCCCATCCGCTGAGTCCAATTTTGGCATACTCTTTCACACATATCGGCCGGTAACTCACGAATGAATGCATGGATGTTGGCTTCCAGTGCGTCAATCGAAGCGGGCTTGTCCCTATACACATTAGCCTTGGCATACCCCCACAAAAAATAATCTAATGGTGTCAAATCGCACGATCTAGGGGGCCAATTGACCGGCCCGAAACGTGAAATTAACTGTTCACCAAACTCGCCTCGCAATTGCGCCATTGTTTCGCGTGCTGTGTGGCATGTGGCACCGTCTTGTTGAAACCACATATCATGCAAGTCAAGAACTTCCATTTCGGGCAAAAAAAAGTTTGTTATCATCGCTCGGTAGCGTTCACCATTGACAGTAACGCTGCGATTCGCATCATCTTTGAAGAAATATGGCCCAATAATGCCGCCGGCCCATAAACCGCACCAAACAGTGGCTTTTTCGGGATGCATTGGTAGCTGTTGCAATGCTTCTGGCTGATCTTCACTCCAAATGCGGCAATTTTGCTTATTTACGTACCCATTCAACCAAAAATGAGCCTCATCGCTGAACACAATTTTTCGATAAAAAAGCGGATCCTCGGCCAGCTTTCCAAGAGCCCATTCACCAAAAATTCGGCGTTGTGGTAGGTCGGCTGGCTTTAGTTCTTGCACCAGCTGTATCTTAAAAGGCTTTACGCCCAAATCCTTCCGCAAAATTTTCCACGTAGTGCTGTAACAAAGGCCTAACTGCTGGGAACGGCGCCGAATCGACATTTCGCGGTCTTCTGTCACACTAGCTGATACGGCCGCAATATTTTCTTCAATACGCACAGTACGTAAACGTGTTGGTGGTTTAATGTCCAACAAAGTAAATTTGGTGCGAAATTTGGTCACAATCTTCCGAATAGACTGCTCAGAAGGTCGAGAATGCCGATCATAAAATGGAAGCAGCGCGCGATGAACATTTCGAACCGAGCACGAATTTTGATAGTAAAATTCAATAATTTGCAAGCGTTGTTCATTTGTAAGACGATCCATGGTTAAATTGCAAACCAAACTGAAGCTGTTTGACAGTGACACAAGGTACTAAACACACGTCAGCTGTCAAAACCAGTGTTGCCAAAACCAAACCAGCTAAAAAATCACCCTTTATTTCTACTTCAGATCTTAATGTCTCCCTAACAGCAATACAAATTCTAAAAAGCTATTATGCCTAGGTCAGTCTTATATGCGAATTTATTTAGTGGCAGATATTCGACAATTGTAAAAAAAATAATTAAAAATGCTGACTTTCCTTAGTAATTAATTAACCATCACGACTCGGGTTCACAGAGATAACGGGTGATCTAAGTAGAGATACTTTTTTCAATAGCCTTTTTTGCCAGATCACGTGTGAGTCGTGTCATGCTGTCATGTTATTTTTGTTTAGTATTGTTTGGCATTTCATAATGGAAAGACTTACGCGTGAACAACGTTTACAAATTGTTCAACTTTATTATGAAAATTCACGTTCCGTGAGGAATGTGTTTCGTGCACTTCGCTCAACTTATGGTCAACATAATCGGCCTACTGAGCGTTCTATTCGCAACACCATCACCCATTTTGAGACCCAGCATTCATTATTGGATAATATTCGACCGAATAGACCACGTCCAGCACGCTGTGAAGAAAATATAGCGGCCGTAGCTGAGAGTGTACACGAAGACCGTAAGAGAGTCGATTCTTCGAAAAGTTCCAAGAAGATCCGACGTTTTCGAGGCAAATTTTGTTTAGCGATGAGGCCCATTTCTGGCTCAATGGGTATGTAAACAAACAAAATTACCGCATTTGGGACGAAGAACAACCTGAAGAGATTGAAGAACTTCATCCAGAAAAAACAACGGTTTGGTGTGGTTTGTGGGCCGGTGGAATCATCGGTCCATATTTCTTTAAAAATTATGCCGGTGCGAACGTAACCGTCAATGGCGACCGTTATCGTGCCATGATAACCGACTATTTGATGCCTGAAATTGGAGCTCGTGATCTCGGCGACATTTGGTTTCAGCAAGACGGCGCCACTTCCCACACACCGCATCAATCAATGGACTTATTGAGAGAACATTTCGGTGAGCACATAATTTCACGTTTTGGGCCGGTCGATTGGCCACCAAGATCGTGTGATATCACACCGTTAGACTTTTTCCTGTGGGGATATGTAAAGTCAAAAGCTTATGCCGACAAACCTGCTTCGATTCAGGCCTTGAAGGGAAACATCACGCGTGTCATTCGCCAGTTACCAGTCGAAATGCTCGAACGAGTGATCGAAAATTGGACTCAACGGATGGACCATTTGCGACGTAGCAACGGCCAACATTTGATAGACATAATCTTCAAAAAATAAATGCCAAAGAATGTTCTTTCAAATGATAATAAACATTCTCCATTAAATTTGAATTTTCTGTGTTTTTTTCTTTAAAAAAAGTAGGGAACCTCGAAATGGATCACCCTTTACTTTTGTTTATCAGTTCATTGTTTTGATAGCTCGACCTTATCTACATTTTATCTTATAAAGAATAAATTCAAGATTCCAGGGAAAATTTTTCAAAATATTCAACTGCAACTTTAACACGTTCTCATATTTTTACAATGCCAAGTGGTTAATTATTTTTCAAGAAGAAATAAACTATTGTCAGATTAAAGTGACATACGGATTTCTGGCTACAAAATTCTTGTGCAGTACCTCAATTTAATGCCGGCCGTACGTACCCGACTCATTCTATCAACTTGGTCAAATTCTTTATTCAACTCAACTATATTTAAAGCCCCGTGCACAAGTGCATAGACTTAAGGCCCCGACCCATAGAATCCGCCGCTGCTGTGAGTGAGTTAAAACTTTATAAATTCACGCATTAAATAGAATCCGTGGGGACTTTGGAAGCTGGTTTTTTCAGCTACGTTCCAGAAAGTGATTGAAATGAAATCGAAATTGCAAACCGAGTGAATTGGTTTTGAGTTTTCCACATTGCGATCGATTTACTAATATTGAAAATTTTTCGAAATCACTTTCCGTGAAATTGAAATCAGTTGATATCTGTCATTTGAGAGGTTGCAAAATTATTTTATGGAAAATTGTTTTGTTTTTTTATACTTTCGCGATTTAAATAGTGAGTGCTGTTTTAATAAATTTGGTCAAACAAACAAGATAGAGAAAAGGATAGCAATAGGAAACAAAAGGTGCTGAATGCTAGGATTCATATCATGTTAGCCGCTTATTATTTATTCGATTCCTTAGAATAGGATTTGAAAAATATTTGAACGTTTGCTTTAGGCCACAGTTCCAAAAATGTTGGAGAAAATAATTTGACCCATATGAATTAGTTTTGATGGATAAGTATCGATAGTAACATAAACTTCTTGAACGCAATGATTGTAGAAGATATAAGAGATAACAGGGATATAACACAAATGGTAATGAATAAGAATAAGTTAATGTGTCGAGTGTTGATCCTGGCTTTTGGGGAATGTAGGCTATGAATTATACCTTCTTTTTGATGCCCCATAGGAATTGAGAAGTACTTCCAAAACAACTCCATCTTCTTCTGAAGTATGCACATTTCTACCCACTTTCTGATTGTTAACACCATTTCACTTTGACTGTACAAGATCGATTTAAAATCATTTACAAATCGACAATTTAACTTGGTATTAACTTCGAAAATTTTTAAATCGACATCGATAAATGTGAAGTGCAGAACACCAACTTTTAATTCAAATCAATTTCAATTTTCAATCTGTTTGTTTTGTTTTTTATTTGTCAAATCGATTGTCATCTACAATAAATCTGCTACTATGGCAAAGCTGACTGCAGTGACAAACTCTTTCGAGTATGAAAAAGGAGAAAGCCTGGGGGCTTTATTGGCACCCGTCATCATCAAATGCGCTGTTTTTACCTTCCATAAGTATGCGTGTATTATATATTTTGCTGTCAAGAAAAAAAGAAGACGCAAGCAGCAATGGATTCTCTGGGTCGGTGCCTTCACGTTGCTTGTGTTGAACAACGTAATTCGATTAAAATTGTGGTCAACGTGTTGCGAACTCCGTGCCGTGCACCTAGTTGATCATACATGACCAGTCATGTTAGACGTTTTTAATCCTGACAACCCTGATCATAACCTCCAACACCTAGTTGATAAACGCATGCTCAACCGGTTTAAAATTGGCGAGAAACTCCATTGCTCGAGTTAGTAAACATTATTTTTGGTGGGTTGATGCATGCGTTGATACCCTCGTACCAGTGATGGAAAATCAAATTTTCGAACTGTACTTTTTTGCAAACTAAATGACCTTGAAGTGAATGAGGGCAAGACAAAATACATGCTATCAACAAACAAACAATCATCTGTCCACCGATTAGGACAAAACGCTGCTACTGTCAATAGGACATTCAAGTCACTATTGATAGCAGCAACTTCGAAGTAGTTAAGGAGTTCATCTACCTCGGTCTAAACATCAACTTTACGAATGAGATTAGGCGAGGAATTACCTTAGGAAACCGCTTCTACTTCGGTTTGGCGAAACAAGTGGGTTCAAAACTCCCATGCTCTACAGAACCCTTATTCTGCCAGATCTGCTATACGGCGCCGAGTGCTGGACGATAAGCAGGAAGGGAGAGCTAATACTGTGCTCCTTCAAAAGAAAAAATCTTAGACGGATATTTGGTTCTGTGTGCGAAGTCGAATGGAGGAGAGGATATATCCGCGAACTCTACGAGCTGTACCAAGATGCCGATGTAGTCCGCAAAGCCAAAAGCTGTCGACTACACTGTCGGCCAAGAATGCAAGGCAGCCGTGTCTCAGGTAGGGACCCTTCACGGGTCGGGAGCCGGATAAGTAAAGTAAGTCACTTTTTTGCAAAAAATTAAATGTAACTTTTCGTCTGAGGATACAAATTACGTCATGATACACAGATTACATAAAGTGTTGCATACATATGTGCACAAGTTTCACTGTTATTAAATGTTTGCGTTTGTGCGCGAAACACGTTACGAATGCTACAATTTTTCGTTGCGAAACTCTTGAACCCTATTAAGGTATCTGCCAACTTTAAAACGTTCGATAAGTTTTACATACAAAACATTTTAAAACACAGTAGAATCTCGAAAAAGTTGACCACAACGTCCCAGATCATGTCAACATTTCAATAAACATTTCTGTCAGTTTTTTAAATCATTTAAAAAAAAAAGGTAAAAAAGTAAAACTACTTCTTTATCATTTTTTCAAATGCAAACATTTTTGGTAGCAAGGTAATACAGTTTTTGCAACGGAGTGAAATATAAAATAAAATAGAAAAAAATCATATGTCTCCGAATACAAGTAAAAATGTGTCAAGCTATAAAAAGTTTACTAAGAAGTAAACTTATTTTGCTAGCTCAAACTTGTTATATTTTTCTGAGAGTCAAACGAATTTTTACTCTATATACCTTTTCTTTAGGACGGCCTTACAAAGTGCTAAGCGCTGTTTTCGCAATGAAAATGTTCTTGCAGAGTTTCGAAAGAAAAATCAATATCGCGGACTGTGCCGTAAGAATTTTTGTTTATACAAACATGGAATACGTGCTTTGTACCTGCATTTCGCGCACTTTTTAAAGAAGAATTTTGTAGATATGCAGCAAAAAACTGAAGCAAAAAAAGTTGAACAACGTTGATCAACACATTCAGCAACTGACACAGTCATATAGAGTACACCTTTGATTGTAAAATTTATTACTAAATAATTTTGATTTATTCAGCAAAGTTTGAAAAAAACATAAACATGGACAGTTAAAAAAGAAAATGCGGTTTGGGTCTACAATTTTTTTAGATGTGTTTGTGAGTTGATCAATAGCGGCTTTTCAACTCGTCCCGGCACGCAATTGAAGACGTTGAACATTGTTTGGAATTTGTTGCTCAACTCGATGCTAAACTATTTCCACGAGCAACAAGAGCTCGTTCACTACCCGTACACATGTTGAGCAAGGCATTGAGCGTTCAATGTTGAGTTGAGATCCTCATACATTAGTGAGTGCGTTGAACATGAAATTGATGAGTTGGACACGTAGTGAAGGGCCGGCAGAACTTGATACGTATGATATAATATAACAAATTGTTGCAAATTTATGACACTATGACACAATGTCAAATGAAATAAGAAATCAAATCACAGAGGTTTGCATAAGAAAAAATTGCCAACCATTTTTAATAACAGCAGCCAGTCCCAAAGTCTAGAAATACCGATCGTTTCTGATATGATGAACTTGCTTGCCGGCGGCCTAGATGTGTGTTTTAAGCTGAAAGTTAGTGCTACCACGACTTATATGTCGGTATAAATGGTTTCGCAACAAATTGGCTGACGTCTAATCACTTTTTTCCCAGCGCATTGAACGAATTCAAAACGCCGTGAGACGCTATCACAACATATCGAAGAAGAACCAGAATGCAACCTTTTATGAATGCGGATATAAGTATAATCGTCCTTAACCTTAAACAATTTCCCACTCAAGCACATCAAACCAAACAATATCAACATGAAATTGAAATGACTTGAACAAAAAAAAAAAATCAGTACATTGATACAAACATTCACAGATGTACAATTTGTTTTTTTTTTTTTTTACAGAAAATAAAACTCACTGTATTTATCGCTGTTCCATTGAATCCAGGCTTCTTGACAACTCCCGAGGCATTCGAATCTTGTGTGATAATAACGTCCGCCGAGAACGAGTCATCTTTCGGCGTATTCTTCAGATTCCCATTCACTTTAATTATTTTCGACTAAAAAATAAGAGACAAAGAAAAAACATTGTTACACTCTACAGAGTTGCTCTCTGCAATGCTAAGGTGGCGTACTCACCTCAATTGCGCGTTCGTTTTTCGTCTCAACTTTAACGGATACCGTATTTCCATTTTTCATTCTCTTCACGGTATGCGATGGAATAAGATCCTCTTCCAAATCCTCATCGCCCATCATTGTTGCTGCAGAATCTTCATAGTCGCTGTCGTCTAGTTTTCTCTTTAATGCAGCATAAGCGCCCGTTCCGCCACCGCCAGTTGATAATATTGGCAGCGGTGGCGCTGCAACTGGTATTGCAATTGGAGTTGATCTGCCTCCTCCAGCAATCGAAATATTGTCGGATTCATCGGCACACCACTGTTTCACTTGATCCATGGCTTTGCTTTTCGATGTGCGCGAGAGACGACCCGAATCACTACCTGGTGATGATAAGTTCAACTTTGGTGCCTCTTCTGCTTTATTGGGATCTTTCAAAACGTCCTTCTTCAGATCGACTACTTTGACAGCAGCTGCAAGAGTTGCTGCTTGCTGTTTGGCTTGCAAAGCTGCCCGTTGTTCCTTTTGTTTGGCCAATTGCTTCTCGAACGTTTCCAAAATTTGTGGAACATTATCCAAGTGAATTTGTGGCTCCCAAGTATTGTGCTCGTGTGAGGAACCTTCCCACTTCACTAAGTACTCGTGCATTTTTCTTCGAGGATTGAAACGCTTGGCGACAATCTTTTCGACAATCTCTTCTTCGACTTCGCCGTTTGCATTGGGTACTGTCCTATTAGCACGGCGACTATAAAAATAATTTACCAATAGAATCACACTTTCCATGGATTTGGTATTAAAAAAAAAAAAAAACACTCACTTCAAATTACGATGGATGGGTGTACTAGTTGCCATTAATTTACTTTGTACTGGCAATATAGGTTTCTTGACAATCGCACTCCGAACGGGAGAGAGATCATTATCCTCTTCAGATTTCTTCATAGCTATCGGCGGCTTTATATTTGCTACAATTGGTTTAAGCTGTGAAACTGGCATTTCTAAAAAAAACAAAAGGATTCAAATCATAAGCAGATTCAAAGCAGGTGGGCGCTGCATTTCAACTTACTTTTCAAAGCATTATTACCCACATTTTGGGTAGGAGTTCCAGCCGCATTGTCTACCACAGTCTTTGTGATTTTCACTGGCATCTCCTGGAGACCGCCATGACCCATTTTGGCAAATGATTGTATCGTTTTGCCAGCTACAATCCATGTCTCGCGAATACTCTCTTCCATTTTCACCCATGTCTGGTAGAGAGCCCATGAGTTCTGTTGTTGATTACTGTTGTTTAAGCTACTGTTGGTGCTGCCGCTATTGTTATTGTCTTTGTTGTGTATTTGTGTTGCCTTCCAAAGAAGAAAAGCCCAGATTTTTGGCTTCGTATCTGGACCATCACGAATTTGTGTTTCCTTATCGCATATGAAGCGTTTGTGGTCTTTAAACTCTTCAACGAAATGGAAGACGCCCAAGCACCGACCGCATACGAGTACATCAATTTGTGACATATCTTCTTGGGCAACTGAAAAGTAAGTTAGAATATGTTTGAGTTTCAAGTATGGAAGTGGAGTGAAGCGCCTTACCTCTGATGAGCTTCTGATGTTTTCCGATATCGGATGGGTCTATTCCAACCATGATTTATCGATGCTGAAAATGGAAACACAAATGAGTTTGATGTCAAAGGAAAAAGCGGGATAACATTTTCTTTTTTACTGAAAAGCCTTTCGCTTTTCTGCGACAATCTAATTTAGAACTAAACGCCAAATAGAGAGGCCATGGGTGAACTGTAAAAATACGGACAAGAGCGATAAATAAAGGGAGAGCCATTTGTCGACAGCTTAATCCAAGCATTGTCCAGGACTTGGCTTATTAATTTTTGGAGAAGATCGGAATCATGTTTCGAAATTTTTAAATTTCTTTCCTATCAGCTCACAGTTACATTGATTTATTTTAAATACAGCATGTCTTTGCTGAATCGAATATGGCAATGCTGGGATTACTTTAAATAAATATTTGAACTGCAAACGAAAGCAAAACAAAGGGTACTATAACAATGTCTGCAAACTAAGTAATTTGCGTAAATAGCCATAAATGCGTGACAATTCAATCTAGCTTTTCTCTGTGTCTTTTCACGCAAATTTAGTTTACAAACATCTGAGCGTTATCGAACATTGTCAGCACATGTGCTGACAGCAAATCGCTGTTTCACGAGTAAGTGGAATTTTGTTGCAAGTAAAACAAAGAAGATTTTAACTAAGAGCCTTGTCATCACAGTTTGTTGCGTGACATTTTTTTATTAAGCGTGACATCATTCTAACCAAAATTTAAAAATAATATGATTTCGTTGTATTGGCTGCAAATAAGAAACAAATGAATTTATTTATGTTTATGAATAATTATTATAAAAAAAAAAACTATTAAAAACTTTTCTTTTGAGTATTTCGAAATACTGTAAAAAGATTAAGGGATTCAAATTTGAATGGAGTGAATGCCGATGCACATTGGTTTGAAAACTGTCAGGCAGAAGAGAAACAACAACAGTGCTGTAGAGCATTAACAGGACATTACCGAACACAAGTATTGTCTTCCAATTATCTGGCTGTTAAAAGGGCGGCCGAGCTTATGATGATGTGATCAGCATTTCGAAGAAATATGGATATCTACATCTATATCCAGGCCGCACTTAAGGCAAAGGAATTAAACAATATCAATTTTGGTAGTCAGTCAGGAGCTGTCGCCTTGATGCTAAACCATTATGCAGTCAGAACCGCGTGAGACTTTGCTAGTTGCCCGGGACACTATCGCATTGAGGGAAATTTACAGGCGGATGGGCTTGCAGGAAGTAGTCCTCCTTCTACTCGTTAATAGTGAGGTTGCAGACATCAAAGGGGCACTATTGAGGAAAAAATCATTATGTCTGCCAATCTAAGGTGGTCATGTCTGAGAGGACGCAGGCTACCGAAGGCTCTATGGCCACTTTTCGACAATAAAAAAATTACGGAGTTTATAAAATTAAGCAGGGATAATCTTCGAACAATAATTGGAATTTTGCATTGCACTGTCTCCTGTGGAAACACACAATAGGTACGGATTACCGGATACATGACATACTGTGTGAATGCAGTATCTGACTGCGAGCCAATATCGCGTAGCGAAGAAGAAATGTTGTGGGGAAGCACTTTTATGAAACCATAGATATTGCTTGCAAATTCAACTGGTTCCCCAGGGATCGCGATGCGTCCATTTTGGTGCCTAGTGTTGTAAGATTAATTTTTGTTTCACCACACCCCTGTTTAACATAACCCAACCTATGATAAGATCCGGTCTAAGAAACACTTATGGTCTGCCAAAAATGATAAGGAATTCAAAAAATAAAACTTAGTCTTAAGAATGACAATATTGGTAGAGTATACAGTAATGATCAACGATGACAAATTTTAAATTTAACTAATCGCAAGGACCTCAATGTGGCGAAGTGCAAGTGATCTACTCTCGATACGAAACCTTGGGAGTTGATGGGTTGAATTATTTTGACTGCTTTTAAGTCAATTAACCAGGGTTCATTAATTGAATGATTTTAAATTTGTTCTATGTTCATTTTTATGCAAAATATAATTAATACAGTTTAAACGGACTTTCAAAAGCTAAATTAACAATGCGACATCTTTTCACTAGCTCTTTGTTTTAGCAGCGGCAAGAATTGTATATTGCCAAAAAAGGGAATATGTATTACATTTTCTACCAATAAGAAATTCAGTGTTAAGGTTAAATTTGTCATTTATTTGCAACAGAACTGTTTATTAAGGATGGATTGCTGGACATACGAAAATTGTAGAATAAACTTAAAAAGTACATTTTTACTGTACCAACAATATTTACTTAAGAAAACAATTTCTCCTAGCAATGCCATTATTCCGTTAAAGCAAAAATATTAAGTTGCTCACATTTTATTTTAATTTAATTTTAACCCTTTTTTGAAAAATTCATTTGACCGTTCATTATTTTTCGTTCAGATTTTTATTCTTCGTTTTTACATTTTGCTTCTTTTTAAATAGTTTCATTCATATATAAAACATTAAATAAAAAGTGTCAAAAGCATGACGAAACACACAAGCGGTGAAACAAAATTTCATGAGCGATACCTGGCTATTGCCAAGCGAGCCACCTTTTGTCGAAGCAAAATAAAAGAAAAAACAAACCTTACCTAACATTTTTTTTAAAAAGAAAACTGCGCAATTCTCTCTCATATTTCCTATCTGTGAATACGTGAGAGCAAAATATGTACTTCTATTTGGTGTTATTAACGAGATCAGCTATTGAAAATAGCATGGTTTGCACGTAAACTTCTGTTTAAGTCCAAATAATATGAGTAAAAACAGCAGTTTACTCTTAAATGAAAATTAAGACTCTCTTATAGTTGACTATCTGGTAAATTACTCATCTGTGGTACTAAAAATTGACCAAATAGAAAACGACAAACATTCATTATGGCGGTCTTTTAGTTCTTATTTTCTCCGCTACTTAACACTGAAAACATTCTAGATAAAAGCTGTCCATTTTATTATGCAGACATTTATTGAAACTGTCAGATATATGTCAATTACGTAATTACAATTACTTATTTCAAAACAACTTAAAACAGTTGATTTATACAATAACTTAGTTGAAGCGGTTATATAATTTCATGCAAATTACTTCTTTTAAAAGAAAAAGGATAGGTTTTTTTATAAAAAAAAAAAACACAATACTACAAAAGTTGTACAATGTGTCTAGACCCAAATTTAAATTTTATAACACAAAACCCTACAACAGCTTTAATTCACCTAAATTTGGCAACTACAAAATTCTCAAAAACTACATACTGTAACTACTCAACCCTCCAAACGAACAATAAAAGTAGTCGCCTATAATTTTAAATAATAGCAAATAAATTCAACAGTGTAACATCAGCAATTTGAAAACAATTTGGCTGCGACAACTTCTGGCAACACTGTTCAGACGGTCAAACTTAACGCACTGCCACACGTTAATCACAACAAATTATTTAATATTTATTTCGATTTCTTCTTTATCACATTGAAAGAACAAAATAACAGAAACAATCGACTAGCTAACATCCTCCAGAAGATGCTATGCAACACATTAAAAAAAATATAATCTATTCACCATTCAAAAAAAAAAGTACAGTTTCATATTTCTCCTCAAAGTTCTAGCAGCCCTATTGGAATGCAATCATTACACTCTCATTGTTAATTTTGCAGATCCAGACCAGATATACACAAACAATTGCCATAAACTATACATACAGACGGAGCGAGCAGCGAAAAGAAAAAGTGGCGCAAATTACGGAGCCCCAAAGTCATTGCCGAGCTAAAAAAAAGTGGTCGTCAACACATCACTAGCCAACTCAATATATGACATCTGAAGTAGTTGTCAAATATTTGAAAGATATCAGCGCTTTCGTATAGCAAAAAGAAAGGAGCCCCAGCGCAAGTCGTTCGAACAATTTTCTGCCGCCAAATTTTCCAATCGTCCAAGACACCGTCTTATCAGCCTTACTTTTTGTTTCCCAGTTTGGTTTGTAGTTCTGTCTATTGCAAAAAAATATAGTCCTCAATATAACAATTGCAAAATGATGAAATATTCCAAGGGAACGCGCTTGGCGCTTTGAAACTTCTTTTCACAATATAAGGAGAAGAAAAATGCACTATTTTTTGTTCGTTAACACTACACACAGCAAGCAAATAGAAATTATATAAAAAGTAATTCACTCGGCAAAATGCTAGATTTATATTTTATTTAACCCACCTGGGAAAAAGTTTTTCTTGATATTTTGACAATCAAAACACCAAAACGTACAGAAAATATATTTTTGTTCTTTTTTTTTTTTTTTTTTGGTTGTAGATGTCGTCTTGCTTGTTGGGGTATATGTAGCGCGAAATTCACTTTTTCGGAATGGATTATTTTCGGTCACATTTATTATTGTATTTCGGGGTGATTTGTTGTTAATTTATTAATATTGCGCTCGAAATAATCCTGCGGTAGACATAATTTCCTCGATGTATGCAAGAAAAAAGAGAAGATGCAAAAGTAGAAAGAGAAACCAAGCGATTGAAAATTTTTTCCGTTCGTTTATGAAAAATGTTGCTGCAGCTTGGCCAATGGGCGACGCGTGATAAAGTGACAGCCTGATCGAATAAGGAAAAAACTCAACGAAACAAAATGGCTACAGCAAGCGATGGCTTGTAGAATATTGCGTTGTAGGCGAGGCATTAAAGTTAGGGTGTGTTTAGTGGAAAAAAATAGAAAATTAAAAAAAGTTTTGAATTGAAAATTTAAATATATTTTATTGACTTTCGATTTAAAGCTTAAAATCGGTTTTTAAGTCAAGCAAAAAATAAAGACTGTGGCATGTTTGGTTGAGATATCTTTTCCCAGTGTAGTAATAAAACTTAATATGTGCTATAAAATACAAACCAACTATTATCTTCAGTCAAATAAAGGTTGAATTAATTAATTTTGCTCAAACCCATGTACCTAAAAATTGTTATAGTTAGAAATAGAAAATTGATTTAGTGAGAACTTACTTCGAATTTTAATTCGAGAGAAATTTGTTTCTTTGCAGTCAATCTTAAATCTGGATATTATGACAGTTTACAAATGAACAAACAAAATCTTTTCGCCTTGGAAGAGCTGTTTTAAATTTTTTTTTGTTTGCCCACATCCGCTGTTACTGATTTCTGAATTATTTTTATTATGTGTGAAAGTCACAAGTAGATGAGTAGGGTCGTATCATAGTAAGAGGGTTATGATTCTTCAATCAGAAATTCATCCGCAAAACAACGCTTAAGAAAAGAAAGCTTATTTTCCAAAGTTATACATTCGCAATCCAAGATTTTACTGAAACACCATTGTCAGCCTTGCAAATGGCTGTTAGTTCATAAGCAAAATAATCTTACATTATTTACTTTACGATTTCCAACATAGCCTTTTATTCCCTATGATCGCTGACACGCCAGCGTGCCTCTGGTATCAACGATCCATCAACTTGCCATTCGTAGAGTTGTTTTTCACAAAAAGGTGGATGAGTAACTTAATTACCTCGAAGTTGCTCTTAGCTTGTGGACAGATGAAAAAGTTTCGCCTGTTTTTCACGAAGCGTGAAAACATCTATTAATAAGTCAAAATCGTGTGAATACGGATAAATCACGGACTTTGTAGGATATATATATTTATTTTACAAATGAAACATGTAAATACTTTGATATATGATTTTAATTAAAATAATTTGAAAGCAAAGATATCAATTTAATCTGCAAGGAAGTAATGTATACAATATTAATTAAAATGTTATTTATTTAAAATTAGAAAAATAAATTGATGATTTAGTCAAACGTACCCAATAGCCGCTGAATCCCAACGCTGTTCTATTCACCTTAACGAAGATAAATTTTCAGAGTTACCAAGGTACAATAAGAAAAATCTGTGGTAAATATTCGCTGCTTGTTGAATTTCCGTCACATTTTGACATTTCATATTTGTTATTTTGCGGTTTGTGTTTAGAAACTAGAATTCATAGAAATCATGGAAAATATCGATGGAGACGATCCAAAAGAGTATCGCTGGGAAACCGGATATGAAAAGACATGGTAAGGCACTTGTCTATCAACAGCGAATGACCAAATAACCCGGCTATATGTTTTCCCAGGGAAGCAATCAAGGAAGACGACGATGGCCTCTTGGACGGCGTTATCGCGGATATCATCCAAAAGGCAAAGCGTAAACGCCAAGCGGAGAAAGCTGTTAAAAATCGCCTTGGAATGATGAGGCATTTGTATGTCATAATAGACTGTTCTGAGGCAATGACAATGCCTGACTTAAAACCAACAAGGTTCCTCTGTACTTTGAAGGTAGCTACGGAAATGCTTTTACTTCTTCTAGAGTTCTAAAAGGTTTCCATTTTAGTTGCTGGAGATTTTCATAGAAGAGTTTTTTGATCAGAATCCAATCAGTCAAATGGGCATTATCACTTTAAAGAGCAAACGCGCGGAGAAGATTACAGACCTTACCGGCACGGCACAATGCCATTTAACAGCGCTAAAGACGTAATAAATCTTAGTTTTTAAAAGCTTCCCTAAATCAATGCACTCATTTCAGGTTAAATAAACTGAATCTGACTGGAGAACCGTCACTGCAAAACGGTCTTGATCTTGCTATGAAAGCCCTTAAAGTGGTGCCATCGCATGCAAGTCGTGAAATCCTCGTCATTATGGGCAGTCTAACTACCTGCGACCCAGTCGACATCAACCAGACAATTGAAGATCTGAAATGCGAGAGTATCCGCTGTTCAGTGATTAGTTTGTCAGCCGAGATACATGCATGTCGTCGGCTGACAATGGAAACTAACGGAACTTTTGGCGCGGTACTTGATGATTGCCACTTCAAGGACCAGCTATTGGCTCATGTCGATCCACCGGCAGCAGCACAGCTGCAGGAGAATTCGCTCATTAAAATGGGATTCCCCCACACGAAGACAGAAGAGGGCAAGGACCCTGCACTGACTATGTGCATGTGCCATGTAGACAACTCGGATGAACCGAGTAAGCTAACGTCCGGCGGATATCACTGTCCACAGTGCTACAGCAAATATTGCGAATTGCCAGTGGAATGCCTGATCTGTGGCCTGACGTTGGTATCAGCGCCGCACTTGGCTCGGTCGTATCACCATCTATTTCCGGTGATGCACTTTGCCGAGGTGGAATTCAAGAATCAGGCGCAGCTCTGTTTCGCGTGTCAGAAGATTTTTACAACGTCGAGCGATAAAAACATTTACCATTGTGGTACGTGCTCCCAGTATTACTGCTGCGACTGTGACTTATTTATTCATGACACGATGCACACATGTCCCGGCTGCAATACAATACCAGGGATTGCGGAGATGGTGGCTGCGCGAAAGCCAGTTGCGCCTAGATTTTAGACAAATAAGTAGAGTAACAAATGAGAGGGAAGGATGTGCAAGGGTCAATAAAGAGTGCGGGTCACATTCGAAGGAGAAGTTTTTGTTTTTGAATGAGAAGGGAAGATGAGCTTCCTAATTGGCTAGAATATGTTGTATGCAGCTAAGAACGGAGGGATGTCCTGATATGAGATCGAGAAATTTACATCGTTTTCGTATGTTGGAACATTGCACTATTTCTTTCGTACAACTTAATGAGTCTTCGCTAGGTTAGTTAGGTTAGGTTAGGCGGGCTGTATTGTAGCAAGTGTACCGGGAAGCCATGAACACCCATTGTGGATACCATAGTTGTACATGTTAGGACATGTGACTAACAATATCACTTCCATCTGTTAATTAGTCATTTGAGGTCTAATAGTGGTCGCCGCGTCAGTGGCAAAGGTGATACTCAACAGACTCTATTTCGTCTTCGTCCCTGCAGATTTTGCACAAATCATTTGCCAAGTCTCTTTCCATTTTTCCGATGATACAGTTTCAGTACAGTGATAGCACGATCGACAAACACCCGGATTTTGATTCTATAAAGAAAACTAGGGACTTTGATATTTTGGTATCTTGTAACCCGGTCATCAAGTTCCTTAGCCAAATGTATATTGACATAAAACTCTAAGTGGTGTTCAAAAGCGGTAGCACCTGCCTGTCTGTTAGTATTAGGTTCAGAATAGAGCCGTACCTGGCCAATTAATCCCATTCTTTGTTCCCTTCCACTCCAACGAGTCTACTAACCAAGCAGAGTAGAACTGAGCGCTGACATATATTCCTAAGTGCCAAGAAGCAGTCTGTTACGCATTTCACGTTTTCAAAGTTGGAGCCGATTGCTTTAAATGCTGTTTTATTGCCCACGAAGAGTTGTTATTCCCATTGCTGGTAGTTTCATCGATAAATCTTAGCTTGAAAGAGACTGCAGTGAATAGTCAGTAGTAAAGATTGGTTAGAACTAAGTGCCTCTGAGAAGACGGTATCTTTTCTACATTTCTCTGCCTTTGAACCATTCGTGTAGATAGGTATACCTTCGATGATAGTACTGTGTGAGTCTCGCTCCTGCCTTTCGTGTATAGTGACTGCAAATTTTGTTTGAAGTCTTAACTGGGTTTCTCGAAGTCAATTAGTGACATGAGTCCCCTCCGATCAAATATTTCAAGTATGTTGGAGTGTTCGTGAAAGCTAGGCTCCCAGATTTATCTCTCTCTTTATCTTAGAGCAAGGGATTGCAGGTTCGATAACTTTCCCAGACCTAGTTGCGGTGTGATATTAATTGAAGAAATGTACACCCAGAAAAGCAATTCTCTGCACCTTTAGATTCTTAAAATAGGATTTGGAATGCTTCATACGAACGCGGTGTAAAACCATTGTACAATGTTCGGTTGTAAGCCATATTTTTTCCACAGGCAAACCAATTAGCCCCTTCTTCAGTATTCGTACAGTTTGATTTGAAAGTGAACACCACGCCCAGGTAGATTTCCTCGTTTGAAAGATTTTAGCTTCGGTGGGTCCCATCTCGGTAGCTTTTTTGAACAGAATGAGTTCGTATTTGGATAGTTTTGATAGCACAGATTCCATAATGTCTCTTCTGGTGGAAAGGTGAATTTCTTTTAATAGAGGAACTATGTCACCTGCATAAGCTAATAATAGAATCATCTATCATATTCGGGCGAATTATTGTTTTTTATTTGCTCAGTCTTGCCTGGCTCAAAGTCTCGGACTGCTCAAAGTCTAGGTGGTCAATTTCGTATTGTCGCGTCATCCGTTGACAATTTAATTTGCTTGTTAACTTATTTTTTGTTATTACTTTTGTTTGTTAAATGTCAATTTTTTCAATTAACATTCTAGCTAATCCGAAAGAGTTGATGCCCGTTTTATTGTTATAAAATTAGAGTTAGACCTCTACTCTAGTGATTAATCTTATTTAATTTTTAATTTAAAAAGACAAATTTATTCATTCAATACTCCTAGTAATATGTTCTCTGAACTGGCATCAGCGAGTTAAGTCCGCGAATAAGTTCTCACGTTAAGCATGGGCACTAGTGGAATCCAATCAGTGGTGAGAAGTATTCCCGAAAATCTCCGACTTGCTTTTTTCTCATATTTAACGCTTTGAAAAATGTCTCTAGCCGAAAGCTTTATCTAAACTCTGAGCATATAAAGGGTCTGCCAAATAACTTTTTTTTTTTTGAAAATGCTATAAAAAAACTACTGAATATTTTCTCAAATTAATTTTTTTACTTGAAAGTACAATCCTTCCGGTTAATAATGGAAAATAATTTCATTCAAATGGCTGCCTAGGCTGGTCATGCAGTAGCCTACACGATCGGTCCAATTTTTAAGCACATTATCGATTGTGTGCAGCTGTATTTCACCAATGGCTTCACGAATATTGTCCTTTAAAGCGTTAATTGTCTCTGGCATGTCGGCGTAACACTTATCTTTTACAGCACCCCACAAATAATAGTCCAACGGTGTCAAATCGCAGCTCAGCGGTGGCCAAACAACATCGGCTCTGCGGCTGATAATGCGATCTTCAAAAACAGGGCGCAAAACATCGAGTGTAGCTTCGGCTGTGTGGCACGTAGCGCCGTCCTGTTGAAAAAAAATATTGCCTATATCCAACTCTTCAATTTTTGTGAACAAAAATTCGTTCAACATGGCCCGATAACGATCGCAATTGACTGTAACGGCCACTCCTTGCTCATTTTCGAAGAAAAATGGCCCAATTATGCCTCTGGACCAAAATCCGCACCAAACAGTGACTCGTTTTGGGTATATCGGCTTTTCAATGTATGCGTGCGGGTTTTCTGTGCCCCAAATGCGACAATTTTGCTTGTTTACATACCCGCCAAGATCAAAATGAGCCTCATCTGAAAAGATGATATTTTTGGCAAAATCGGCATCTTCTCTAAGTCGGTCGCAGGCTCATTTACCCAGCGTTGTTCAAGCGTATACACAACCATATTCGTTCAGCGGAAGGATAAGACTAATTATCTGTCAAATCAGACATGAGCTAAATGTTACCATTCGCGAAATAAGCGCTAGTTGAAAAAAAAACGTTAGATGGCGGACCCTTTACAAAACGACAGCAGTTTCGATTTTTTCACAGGCACACCCCGAACGGCTTTTGTTTTCTCAGTCTGTTTTAATTTCCATTTCACAACTAAATACAAATAATAAAATGTTCACATGTTAAAATTACAAAGTTTCCATTTCAATATCGAAAGTCCGGAAACGGAAAAAAAAATTAAAAAAAGATAAAGTAACTGATTGTGCCTTGTCACGTAATGATCAGTTCACGTGTCGCTTCTGATAAATTTAACTTTTCCTTTTTAAAATCAATAAATTACTCTTCAATTAACACTTATTGAAGATACAAGTTGAAACTGATGTACCGATCGCTTGACAAAGCTCTCAGATTGTTGACCTGGGCGATTGATGAGCATCGCCCAGCCCCAACCTTGAAGTGCATTAAACTCTAGTTAACTGATTACGTTAGTTACGTACATTTGGATAATAATAATTATTTCTGAAACAATATTAGCACTAGTAATTAGGTGGTAATTAATGAATCGCGGTATGCATATAAATAACTTCCTCATAATTAATTGCAATTTAAGATTAACGGGCGCTCTGTTTGGAAATAATTTGGGACATGTTAATATCCAAATAGACAAAGGATTGCTTTTGTAACGTCTTCGGTGGTCGTAGAATTTATAGTCTTCGTGTTCTCATTTTCTTCATTTCCGATGAGGTTATGTACAGAGATTCTGTTTGGATTAAAAACAATCTTTTTATTTGTTGTGAGGACATATTTCTAGTTTCCTTTTTTGCGCAAAAATCCGCTTTGTGGTTTCTTTATTTTTTTTAAATTAATAAAGAAAAATATTTCGGAGGTGAGCTTTTCCACGAACTAGAATGAGAGATAATAACTTTCGCATTCTGCATCCCGGTTTGATTTGAAAAAGTCTCGAAAAGCCTTCTAGTTTCATAAAATGTATCAATGGAGGCCATTCAAAGCGGTTGTTGTGACATTTCAATACGATTCTGCTGTTTACTTTTTTTGTTTGGTCCTCCTTTTGGGACAACGCTGAGCTCAATTTTCGGTCATATCATATGGATTCGCATACAAACCTGTGGGGTAATTTTAAAATATTAAGATGTGTTGCTCTTCTCAGCTGGATGTTGAAGTTGTCTAGTCTAGATGTGATATCTTCTTTAGCAGTGTTTTTTGTTTTTTATTTAATTTTTGAGAGTTTTTGTTGAAGCTAAGGTTTGTTAATTTTTTAAAAGAGCTTACAAATAATTATTAAATTCAGAAGTAAAAGCTACGGGGTGGACCAGGCCTAAAACCAATAAGCCTTTTCAATTGGCGCGGTGTTTGACTAACTGCCTCCAGCTTTGCACTTCAAGTTGGTTGCGATCACTTTCCACTTGCAGAGTTCATCGCAGTCAATCAAGACAATACAGAGAATCTGCGAATCAGATTGCCGACCGCTGATGAACTTGTATAGACAAAATAACAGCTTTGTACGCTGGGAGGAATTACAAGCCACTGCCTGTAAGGAAGACATGCAATTAGAATGGGAGTACCATCTAAAGGCTTCGGAAAGGAGTTTCAGAGACGTTTCTGGGCTAGATTCAGTAAGAAATGTTAGATGAACGTTTGAGTAGCAATGTGAGTGCGTGTTGTGTCTCACACCAGACGTCATTTAGCGAAATGAATGAAAATAAATGAAGCGGAATGAAAAATTTCGCACAGCCACAGATACTTTAATTACTCGAGTTTTTGGGTGCCTTCATTTCGTTCGATTCAAGAGACGCAAGCAGGAGACTGTCGTTTTTTCATTTCTTCCTTTTCTTTATGCGCGACAAGATAACAACAATTAAGAACCCGTTTTGTCATTCGAATCCATTCGAAACGCAACCTTTTATTCCAACGCATTTTCACTGATTCAATTCGTTTTCTTTGGTTTGAATGTTGTGTGTCCGAGTTCTACCTGACCGCACTCACTCACTCAAACATATTCGGCTTTGCATTCTATTTCATTCTACTCATTTTTGGCATTGTTCATTTGAACGTGTTTTTTTTGCCATTCATGCAGCTCTCTAATTCAAATCCTTATATATTATAAAGATTATTTCGACAGTGGTTTGCGGTTTGATTAAGAAATTTGGGATTTTATTCGATAATTTTTTTGGAACAAGCTGAGGTTGATTGCAGCATTCATCTGATTACGCCCCAAAGCGAAAAAGTTTGGAATTTGTTAAATCTGACCTATCCAAATTAAAAAGAGAGTCTCAGCATGGTCTTATACACTGAAAGACAGTAATTGCAACGATAAAGGTTCATAAAACGCGACAATAGTGATCTTCTCCCACCTTCTTACTTCCCAACCCATTCCTGTATCTGCCCCTGATTCATTCCGCTGATCTCTTGAGGACTTGGTGACATTCCCGATCTAATAGGATATTTTATATCCAACTGACTTGCTTGCCATGTCCCTTAGGAGTGTAGCAAAAGCAGGTGCATACCACAAAAGGCTGATGGTCCCAGATGATAAATAAAATATGATTATATAATAAAAAACCTTTTGATATCTATAAAAGTAGTACGCGTCGGCTTTAAAGTAGTACTGAAATCAGCTCGAAAAAATTAACGCTGGCTTCAAGTTGTCACGGTAGTTAGGTTGGGTTAGGTCGATGCGGTAGTCGATGAGTTCGACTCACAAAGACCAGAAAGTAGTCCGTTGTGATACCACGTGGATCTATCATCTACTACTCTACTCGATAAACCATTTGGAGCTTTGAACATAGCGACAATCAAAAGTGGAAAGATCTTTACGATCGTCATTTGAAAAAGGCTCCTAGGTAGGCCTTACCTTTTTGGGAGAGAGCAGGGCAAGTGCAGAGTAGAAGCAGGATGTTCTCCTTGTTCATGCAGCTACTGCAAAAGTCATTTGAATACTTGTTGCATGCTTGCCTATGAACTGGACACTCTCAGTTATGACACCTATAGTAGATCAAAACATTAAAATCAAACACTAAGAGCGCGCCTTGTCGTTCCACTTATCCAGCTAAGGTTCGTTTTCTCAATAGCTTCATTAGTTTACATGTAGCCATTAGAATGCCTAAGAAACGTTTATTAGGTGAAATATCAGGCGACCTTGCAGTTCCCTAAACTATGTCAATGCTCCGACACCCAGCATGAGTGAATGTTGAACTGCTTCGACATCTCTTTAAGAGGGGATCGGCCACGAGGTGGACACAAAACAAAAACAAAACAGAAAAGAAGACTTAGAACATCGGGAACGAAGGCTAGAGGCAAAGTTAGGATCAACGTTCCACCATCGACAAACATGGATAAAACATTACATTTTACATTTATCCGGAATTTACATCGAGATTTGTGGCTAGAAATATGATATCTGAAAATTATTTCCTAATTCAAAGATCTAAATGACCTCCAGCTATTCATGAAGAAACTACAACTGTGATCTAGAAACTGTCTCACTTTAATCATATCGCCCCCTATAACCTTGACTGGTTCTTCTAATTTACATTCTTGATGGCCTGAGAACAAGCTGACAAGATCTTATCATCTACAAAACATACATACTAATTGATATGTATCTCAAAACGTTGTCACCTCACAAACAAGCCCCCTTTTCCAAGCTACTTTTCCACTCTGACAGACGATTATCATATTTATCATCATTGTGACTAATAAACTAAAATCGTATCTTCCGCACCGAATTAAAAATGCACCACCACTACAACAACTAAGCCAGAGCAGCGCTGCGGATTCATTGAATTGAGCAAAAGTTCAGTGTCAAAGCTTCAACGAAGCTTATCATCGCTACATACCTGTTTATCTAAACATTATACCACATTCACCTGTTATACACTTCGGTAAATTAAAATCTGAAAGCAGCAACAACAATTACTTTTAATAAAAGTTAAAATGAAAAAGAAAAAACCCAAGTATGTATAGTTAAAAGTTCCACAAATTAACTACACGATCAGATACTTTTAAGCTACCGATCTGCGCGGTCCTTCGTTCGTGTCTTGCAATTTGTTGTCCTTTCAATTGCTATTGTGTTTGAATTTTTCAATTTCATTCATTAAGAAATCATTTAACACAAACATTAACGCTGGTATTTCATTTTTGTTTGTCTTTGGATTTATACCTATCTCAGTTGGTAATTGAAGTGTTAAACCAATTTTGGAGTGGAAATATTTTTTACTTTTTTTTTTGTTCATTTCATTTGCTGGCTTAAAGTGATAAGATCTATCCACGACGACTCACAGTGTGCTCTAGATACAATTTCAAAAGTGTTTGTAAAAAAAAAACAAAAAAAAAAAATTGTAATCAGAGATTAGAGGTGTAAAATTTATAGAGTGCAACTACGCGACTAGCTATAGATATCTGCGAGAAAGGGAATTAAGAACATTCGTGTCGTGTAGAGGAGTGTTCGTTGTTCGAAGGAAGTGCGACGATCACTGAAGTGGTAAGTTTAATAAATCAATTTGTACAAAAAAAAGAGGTTTAATAAATTTTGCAGAAATTTGGTCAAGGCTCAACCTTATCGGAGCGATAGAAATTGTTTTTCGATATTCAACTCATATGGAGCAAGGGTTGTTTTTGCTTTAATGGTTCTTTGTATGGTCTGATGCGCCTTTAGGGGTAAATTAATTGTATGTGGTTTCTGCGCTTATGGATCTGGAACGCGGCATTGATAATATGAATAGAATTGTTTTGGTAATGGCACGCGATTATATAGCGCTTTAAGAAGATATCTATCAATTAATGTCGATAATGGGACAAAAACATAGATAAACATGTTGTTTACACTTCAGTGATGTATGTGTGTAGTTAAGTGTTTGTTTACAAACAAATGTGGGCACGTATAGTATGTAGCTATAAATAAAAAAGTAATTTTATATATAGTACCTATCTATATCTATAACAATCTATTAGGACTGTATTTGATAATGAACAAGGAATCCATTGAATGTATAGGATGTAGGTCATGGATGTTTTGTTATAAAGGAAAGTAATTTATAGCGTCACTTATGAAGTGCGCTCTCTAGATAAGCTATTTAAGGGGTGCTATAGTCTGGTCTGGGCCTTAATCAACAAGTTTATTTGATAGTACCCAGCGAGAAAAAGATTCGTCCGATATGCATTCTGAAGCAATCCTAGGAAGCAGAGAATGCATTCCCCCAGGTTGCGCCTATAATTTCCTTTTTATTAAGGCATGTCCGCGGACGGAAGCAATACAAAACTGGTTTTCAAAATATCTAGAACACCTGACTCGGAATGTTTCTTTAATGCATCGCAAGAATCAATCCAGAATGAATCTGGCAGACGTATTTAGAATGCATCCAAAGGATGAATCCAGAATGTATTGTGAGGATGAACTTAGAATAAAATTCAAGAGAAATATATATAATTTTTTTTTTAATTCTTATAATTTATAAACTTATAATATTGAAAATAGTATCTAAATTGGCAATTTTTAGAAAGCTGCTTTTCCCTTGGCAGGATCTATAGAAAAATTAAAATATATTTCGAAATCAACTTATGGCACTTAGTTATAAATGTATAATGCTACTTACCTTAAAGTGGTGTGGCATCTGGGGAATAGGGCACAGTAAACTTGGTGGCTGCATTAAAGCTAAAATAAGTTGTAACAATTTATAATTGCTATTAAGTAATGAGATGGCAAAACATACTTGGCGAATTTGATCACTCTCATTATTTTCCAGTACATTTTTTCAGAAAATGAATAATAGAATGCAGGCACAAACCGGTTACGCCAAGTACGCGACAGATAATAGTTTGCCTTAGCAAAAATTCTACATGTCCAAAAATTCCGTAGACATCAAAAACTCATTTAAGGGAATTCTTTTGATTTAACTTTAAGGGTAAGTCAGCGATTTCTTCTGAATGCACCGTTAATACATCACAGAGAATGTTCTTCTAAAAAAACTATTGCTTCCAAATAACTTCTATGAGAATGTTTTCCCAAATTTCCCGCTGGGTATGTAGTCCTTTTGCAGGTGTGTGTGAGGTTTGCACTGCATTGAATAAATTTAAAAGAGGTTTGTAATTGCCTTGACAACCTCGCGTCAGACGTGTTTCTATAGATCTATCTGTGATATTTCTCAAACTGTCAAAGCGCTATAGTATGAAATAAATTCTCGACATTTAGCAAAGCAATAACATGTTTGCACGCTATATTCTGAATATAATTTAGTTTTAGCTGCTAAAAAGCTTCGTGTTTAGTTGGATTTTTGCATAAGTCCGCTTTTGGTAATGCGTTCTCTTTGTTTCTATTTAAAATTCACAATTAAAGTTGGTAATCGTTATCAATAATCGGAATGCCATTAGTATGTATCTCAAGAGTTAAACTAACAAAATGGGTAGGATCTTTTATGCTGACAATTTAAAAACTTTTCAAATATCCTAAAATGGTAAGGCCGAGAGGGTTCCATTCACCGAAACCCAACCAAAGGTGAAAATTTACGATTTTGAGGCATACGTAATTACTCTAAATTATATAACTTCAAAACTAATGCACATAGCTACAAAAGTAGCTCCATACATTTTGTAGATCTACATTTTGTTAAAAAAGTTAATATAGGGTCCGCCAAATAACTTTTTTTTTTTGAAACAGGGCGCAAAACATCGAGTGTAGCTTCGCCTGTGTGGCACGTAGTGCCGTCTTATTGAAACCAAATGTTGCCAATATCCGCCTCTTAAATTTTTGTGAACAAAAATTCGTTCAACATGGCCCGATAACTATCGCCATTGACTGTAACGGCCATTCCTTGTTGTTGTTCGTTGTTCAAGCGTATACTCAACCATATTCGTTCAGCGGAAGGATAAAACTAATTATCTGTCAAATCAGATATGAGCTAAGTGTTATTATTCGCGAAATAAGCACTAGTTGAAAAAAAAAACGTTAGATGGCGGAACCTATAGCTTTGTGTTAAAAAAGTTATGACAACTTAAGTAAAATATAAAATGCATTTTTTTTTTCAAAATCATTTTCGATTCATCGGAAACCCAGGACTATCGTCTTATTAGATTTTAATTTTTTGCTTGTACGTTGTGGAATATTACGTATTAGAAATCACCGTGATTCTATTTATTTTTGGCACCACTAAATGTATGTATCTAAATGATCTCTAAGTTGTTGACGTGAGATAATTAAATGCAAACCAAATTGTTGCTATCTTTGCCCTGGAATATGCTAGAACGTGAATATTTTTAAGTCGAATCGAATCATTTATAAATGCAATTTTATGGTTTTTTCTTACACTTTAACCATACTATCGCACATTATGATAAGAAAAAATTACTTTCACAGAAACGTAGAGAATAGGACTGACTACGTGTTGATGAACACAAGTAGGATTTTAAAATTTTGTACTATATCAAATCTGTAACTCACTAAATAACTGCTGGTTTTCTCCATTTTTTCCTCGACATTTTTTCAATTTTTATTAACGATCGGATATCTACATATCTGTAATAGAACTCTTAGCTTCTCATAATCGCTACGAAGTCCAGTTTGACATTAATGATACGTACATGACATTTTTTGCAAACGAGAACTGGCTTAATTTCATTTGCATGCAATAACTTATACAGACACGGTTCTACGCCTTTTTCAAGCAAATAAGAAAGGGAGGCCGAGGGAGCCACAATTCCACTCAGTCTGACTGTCGGTATAATTACTATAATGAGTGGCCTTCATACTGAACTGGACCCTCAAACGCGCAAAATATTTTACACTAAATTTTCCCCTTTTAAATCCCTATCCATTAAGAACTAACACTTGCACATAAAGTTAGATGGTGCAAGAGGCCATTTTCAAAGTGAGTGAAAACAGTTTTTAATTAAAAAATAATCGTTTTCTTATGAGCCTTTGTATCAACAGAGTTTATCTTAAAGGGAACATCGGAACGTGATCAGAATTGACACACGCATAACCTTAATGCTTGAGCAAACGCACAAACCCATTCCAGATCGACTCAATCAGACAATCCAATAATAAACAAAAAAGAAATAATTCGCTCTTACTTTTGTATTACAAACGCCACAGTATTTGAATGTGCTTTTAAAAATTTACGTAAAGACGTAGAAAAAAAATATAAAAAGTAAATATCACTGAGATCAATTTGAAAATCTTGCGCTATTAACAAAGAAAGAGTTTTTCAAATATTTTACTAAAATTGCTATGATTTTAGAGCATGAAGAATTATAATGTTGGACTTGAAATATGCGTATTTCAAAGCTCTAAAGACTGAAATTAATTTCATTAAATTAGGCGACGGAGAAGTTAAAATTTGTTTGGTTCAAGTTTAATTATTGAATTACGGTATTCAAACTTAATCATCAATAAAAAAATAAAAAAATCATCAACCATTACATCTGTAGGTCTAGTCGGAAATATTTCAACTTTGTTTTATATCGGGTTTTTTCAATAAGAGCGCTACAAAAGTTTTTTTTAAATAAAACAAAAACGGTTTTGGATATCAATGAAATTCTTTATTCCTGTGAAAGTACGTTCGATGCAGTTATGTATGGAACTCGCAAAATTCGCCACAACGACGTCACAGAGATGCCCAACGCTTGAGAACGACGTGTGAGAGACACATTTGGGCTTTCTTCAACTGAAGCCTCAGCGGCAGCAATATTCTCGACACTACGGGCACTTCTTTGTCTCACTGGCACGGGAACATTTTGTACTGTGCCTGTGGATTCAATTTTTTCCACTAGACGCTCAATTGTTGATCTGCTAGGACGATTATGACGACCATAAATTGGACGTAGCGTTCTTAACGTTGAGGCCACTGACGCCGAATTTCGGTAGTAAATTTTAATAATTTCGACTCGTTGTTGGCTCGAATATCTTGCCATCATGAAATGGCAAACCTTACTGAAGAGAAATGTCAAAAGAGCGGCAAGAAATATGGCGTCGTTTGCTGTCCCTGTCGCTCTACTTTTGTAGCGTCCCTGTTGAAAAGCCCTGTATAATTAGTGATGAGCATTTATCCTATTATCTAATATTGTAGCATTGTAAGCTTACCCAATATGAAATACATACAAACCAGTTCATTTTGTCAATGTCACGGAGTTGCAACAACAGCCTTAGGCTTAAACTCGCGTAAAATGCAAATACCTGGTTCGATGCATCAATTACATAATTGGAGCTACCCGTAATACTCATTGTCACCAATGTCTCCTGCTTATCATTGTTTTATTGTTGTTTGTCAAATCATTGCTAAGGCGAAAAAGCCAGTGGCATTCATTCATCCCTAGAACATTTTCATTTTTAATTATCCATATACAACTCTCTGGCTTCCGTTATGACTTGCTCATTGAAACGGAGGTTCGTGGTTGGGATTCGAAGACACTCTTGGCTGGAGCAATAGTCCATTTGCTTGATGTGTTCGAGCGCATAAAGTCGCAGTTTTCCCAAACCACAGTATCAGCGATATACTAATTCTTAATAAAATCTGCACTTCTTCAAATATGGGTGGAATAGATTGTGGGTCTTTTAGCCATGTTTCCTATGATGCAGTGTCCGGTTAATACCCCGACGAGCATCCGGATTTGACTTCTATTAAGAGAGACTAAGGACTTTGATCTTTTGGTGCTAACAACGGGCCACAGACTACGGGTACTGTCGCAACCGTTGGTGTTGCTTCATTGTTCCTAAGCCAATTGTGTGGTGATGCCGTCAATAAAAGCCTTAGCAGTGTTAAAAGGCGGTAGTACCTCTCCGTCCGCTAATTGAGGGTTCATATCAGAGCCGTATCTGGCCAATTCGTCTGCTTTTCCCTTCCACCCCAACGTATCCAGATACGGCTCCCTCAAATACGGCGGACAGAAGGGTGCTACCGCCTTTTAACACTGCTAAGACTTTAATTGACGGCGTCACCACACAATTGGCTTAGTGATGACGTATAGCCCTGAGTGCCAAGAGGCAATCTATAACACACTTTGTATTTACAAGGTTGGACCCGATTGCTTTAAGTAAAGACGTTAGGAATCTTTGCAAAAGATACTGCAAGTTTGCAAGATGTTCCACAGGTTTTAAACTATCTTGAAAGTGACAATAAAATGTTGCGAACATTGGTTTGAGAATATATTTATCTGTCTGAAATCTAATGAGTTTTACCCACCGCATAGATGAAAACCATAGCTGAAATTGGCTCAGTATCTTTACTAAGTTATTTGCGTGTTAATCTTTGCGTGGTTTGTTGAATCTGTAAATTGCGTTTTATTTTTCTTTATTTCGCTGTTTTCCTTACGTAAAATCCTCTGAGAACGAATAATATTTTGAAAAAAAAAAGAATGCAGAGCGATTAATTTGTTTATTATTTACCAAAACAAATGGTAACAAAAACACATTTTTTATTCACCATCAGAGTAAGCGTCCATAAAAAAGTGGTATTCCCAAGTTTTACCAGTTTAAGATTCAAATGATCCCTTATCCCCGAAATAAATCTTTACAAATATTGTGTGTTTTCATACAACTCTCACACACACATATCTGGTTCGTCGAATAACCCTTTTTTTATTTATTTTTCTTTAAAACAATTTATAAGCAACTAATTTGCATTATAATGACGCGAGCTTTAAATTCGGTTCCAGTTATGTTTTTTTTTTGCGAAGAATTTTGACACACTCAGCGACGAATTAAAGTCAATGCACCAAATCAAATTCAAATTTAAATTCAATTTAAAACTTGTTGTTAACTTTATTTAATTTTAAGACATATCAAAGTTTTTTTTCTTTTATTTTTTGCTTAAAAAACCCCGTTTTATGGTGGTGAGTAAAATAGTTTAGCCAAGGTAAACAACAACTAAAGTCCGAACATAGCCAAGTCAAGTGAGTTAAGTTTAACTGAGACTCTTGTCTATTGGGGGTAAACTATCATTTGATACGATGCCAAGAGTATCTGCGTGTGTAGATATCACCGCTATGCAGTCGTCATACCTTGTTTCTTTCCATTGCTAAATGCAATCGAGAGAAACACAGCATTATACGGAGAATCAATAGATGCAATATTTACAATTTGCAATTATCTGGATATTTGTATTAGCTACAAGGTTGCGATTAATTAGACTTTTGTCATAATGTTTCGTAACTCGTAAGTGAATGGGTTGATATTAGATTGAATGCTTATTGGATCGTAAATAAATCACTTTCTCGCGTCATTCATCGCAGTGATGCATAGTGGAATCGTTTTTCAAAGCAATTAACCCAGGGGATGATTTTTTTATTGCATTTCTAACAATGAGCTTGTATTTAGATGAGATACGTTTGCGGTGTCGTAAACTCCTCGAAACTGCAAGACAATGCCTCGGGCAATTACTAAAGAATGCTTAATTTCAAAGCGTGGTCATTCAACAACTTAATAAATAGTAAAACAAGTTACGTCAACTGTACATAGATTTAAATCAAATTTCGAAACTTGTTTCCAAACACAATCCCCTTTCAAGTTTGAAAAGTTAATCATCAAATGAATTACACTTCTATTTGAGTTGCGCCCCAAAGTTTTCATTTTCTGTCTATCATTTGTCTACCAGGAAGTAAATCAAATAATACTTTTTCGATTGTCATCATCTGAAGAAGACAACTTCATCTGTTCACCTTGAACTTACCCAAGAAAAAAAAGAAAAAAAAAAGAAACAACAAGTCAATAAACAAACAAATGCCAGCCAGCACTACCAAAACGATATTCTCTTTCTTTTTGTTTGTTTAATAGCTCATATCTACTCGTACTTGTACCAGTAATTTGTTTTGAAACACTAACCTCCGGGTATGTTACTTAAGCCACTTACAATTTGATGGTCAGTCGGGTATTTAATGAGATTACAACTGCACTTTCATTGAAGTGATTTATCCATTTCGTAGATTATCAACAGCATTTTACTCAATCAAAAATCTACGTGTGTTCGAGTACCTGGTAGGTGTGTTAGACCTACGTAGATCATATAAAAAAAAATTAAACAAACAACGAAATAAAAACGAAAGTAATTACTTTAGACCGCAATCGCTACACATAAATATAGGTTTATTAAATTCACGAATAGACCGACAAAAGCAGCGTAATAATAAATTCATTTGTGTATACATATTCGTACATCGAAAAACAAATATTGTATTACTTTTAACAATTCAGGCGATTATGAGTATTAATCACAAAGATGGAAACGTCAAACTTTTAGGATTTATTAGTACGCACACCAATAGGCACTTAACTTAAATTGCAATTATCACTGGACTGACAGATCAACAAAACTTTAAAGTATTTCTAATCATCGCAAAACCATGAAATTTCCCATGTATATGTACAGTATTGTGCAAAACCTAAGCAACTTTTCCTACTCTCATGTAAAAAGTTGTCTCCCACTTTTAAAAATACTTCCCGGTAAACTGTATATATAAAGGGTGATTTTTTAAGAGGTTTAGAACTTTTTTTAAAAAAAAAACACAAAAAATTTCATGCAAATGTTGACCGCGGCTGCGTCTCAGGTAGCCCATCCGCTGAGTCCAATTTTGGCATACTCTTTCACACATATCGGCCGGTATCTCACGAATGAATGCATGGATGTTGGCTTCCAGTGCGTCAATCGAAGCGGGCTTGTCCCTATACACATTAGCCTTGGCATACCCCCACAAAAAATAATCTAATGGTGTCAAATCGCACGATCTAGGCGGCCAATTGACCGGCCCGAAACGTGAAATTAACTGTTCACCAAACTCGCCTCGCAATTGCGCCATTGTTTCGCGTGCTGTGTGGCATGTGGCACCGTATTGTTGAAACCACATATCATGCAAGTCAAGAACTTCCATTTCGGGCAAAAAAAAGTTTGTTATCATCGCCCGGTAGCGTTCACCATTGACAGTAACGCTGCGATTCGCATCATCTTTGAAGAAATATGGCCCAATAATGCCGCCGGCCCATAAACCGCACCAAACAGTGGCTTTTTCGGGATGCATTGGTAGCTGTTGCAATGCTTCTGGCTGATCTTCACTCCAAATGCGGCAATTTTGCTTATTTACGTACCCATTCAACCAAAAATGAGCCTCATCGCTGAACACAATTTTTCGATAAAAAAGCGGATCCTCGGCCAGCTTTCCAAGAGCCCATTCACCAAAAATTCGGCGTTGTGGTAGGTCGGCTGGCTTTAGTTCTTGCACCAGCTGTATCTTAAAAGGCTTTACGCCCAAATCCTTCCGCAAAATTTTCCACGTAGTGCTGTAACAAAGGCCTAACTGCTGGGAACGGCGCCGAATCGACATTTCGCGGTCTTCTGTCACACTAGCTGATACGGCCGCAATATTTTCTTCAATACGCACAGTACGTAAACGTGTTGGTGGTTTAATGTCCAACAAATTTGGTCACAATCTTCCGAATAGACTGCTCAGAAGGTCGAGAATGCCGATCATAAAATGGAAGCAGCGCGCGATGAACATTTCGAACCGAGCACGAATTTTGATAGTAAAATTCAATAATTTGCAAGCGTTGTTCATTTGTAAGACGATCCATGGTTAAATTGCAAGCCAAACTGAAGCTGTTTGACAGTGACACAAGGTACTAAACACACGTTAGCTGTCAAAACCAGTGTTGCCAAAACCAAACCAGCTAAAAAATCACCCTTTATTTATTTACATATTTGCATGTGTCCTCAAAATCACCCAAACAAAGTTATTAATTTTCATTTATTAACAGTAAATAAAAAAAATAAATCAAAATCAGTCCAAAAAAATAGCTGTGCAAAACCTAAGCAACTCTTTTAATATTTTTTACAATATCCGTTATTTTTTATGACTTCAGCACATCTACGAGGCATCGACTCAATTAAATTAGAAATAATAGCTGCTAGTATGTTTTCCCACTGTATTATCAATAAATTTATCAACTCCATTTGGTTTTTGCACCGTATTGTTCCAACGCGACGTTTAAGAATTCCGAATAAATTTTCAATCGGATTCAAATCCGACGACTGTACAGGCCAATCAAGAACTTCAATCCGATGGTCTGTTAGCCACTCCTTGACCATTTTTGAAGTATGCTTCGGGTCGTTGTCATGTTGGAATACCCAAGAAAGTGGAATATTCCGTTCGGCATACGGCAGCATCACATTTTCCAAAATATCCTTGTAAACAAAACGATCCATTATGCCCCCTATTTCATGAAAAGGACCAACACCATAACCAGAAAAGCATGTCCATATCATAACACTTCCACCCCCATGCTTCAGTGTACTTTTACAGAAGCGTGGATTAAGTCTTTGCTTGGGCGTACGCCTAACGTATTGTATGTCATCAGTGTTCCACAGGTTAAATTTACATTCATCACTGAATAACACACTTTTCCACTTGCCGACTGACCAATTAATATATTTTTTAGCAAAATTCAACCTATAAAGTGTTTAAAAAAAAAGATTATTTCAATTCAAAAAACAATTTTATCAATAAACCTTTTCTGTACATGCTTTCTTCAACACTGAATAACTTTTAAGATCAGCTTCATGAGCCCGTCTACGAACGGTACTGGAGTCAACGGTTCAAATTCAAAGTCGACAATATTTCCCGAGAGGAAATAAAGGGATTTGATTTGATTAATCTCGTTATTTTCCTATCCTCCCGAACAGTTATTTTAGGCGGCCTTCCTCCTACATTATTATTTTCTAAGCTACCGGTAGCTTTATATTTTTTAATCAAACGTGAAACTATAGATTTATTAATTCTGAATATTTTTGCAATATTTGACTGTGATACACTTTGTTTATATAGGTTAATTATTTTTAATTTGAAGGTTCTTTCATATTTAGCGCGCTCTATATTGCAATCTCTACCCACAATTAAGCAAAATTAAATTTACACATTGCGTCATGGAAAAACCCACTTAAAAATGCCGTTAAATTTGTGTTATTACCACAGAACTGTTTTAGCAAACTCGAAGTTGCTTAGGTTTTGCACAGCTGTTTTTTGAACTGATTTTGATTTATTTTTTTTATTTACTGTTAATAAATGAAAATTAAAAACTTTGTTTGGGTGATTTTGAGGAAACATGTAAATATGTAAATAAATATATTTACAGTTTAACGGGAAGTATTTTTAAAAGTGGGAGACAACTTTTTACATGAGAGTAGGAAGAGTTGCTTAGGTTTTGCACAACACTGTACATATATAAGAAAACAACATACAGTCCAAGGGCGTGGAAGCCGCCTGATTTCCCTGACTTAGCATCCAGAAAACTGTACTGCAAGTAAATGCGGAGTTTTTTTTTTAACCACACCAAATGCACAACAACGGAAGTAAAGCAAGCTATTGTGCACTTTAATTATTTATTTATTTAACATATCTGCACATTTTGTCTTGTAAAAGCATTTAAGTTTTTCAATACATTAAGTTTAAATGAAGCAAAAATTGAATTGGCAGAGGAAAATCAGAGAAAGTATATATTATTGGTAAAAAGAATGAGAATGTAGGAGAATTTTTTTTTCAGAATTAGTCATCACAACGCAGAAAGCTCTTTTTATATAAGTCAAAGCCTTTTTGAATGAACACGAAAAATTGTTGACAAGTAACTAAATATTTCTACCCAGGACAGGAGAAATGGTTGAGAGGTGTTCCTGAGAATCTAACAAAATTTTAACTATAAATGACTAAAAATTTCACTATCTTCCTTGCATGTCATAGATCCAATATGAATGTTAAAATTGAATTTGAAAATTCCTTTGGGCACTCAGTACCCAGTACACGGGTCGAGGGTTAAATTGAGATGGTTATTTGCTCCATAAAATTTTGTGTCGTGCCGTCGAAAAAAGCTATTCAAAATAATAGGTGAGTTTGTATATTTTATTGATCATTGTTTTACTTGATGCTCTTAGACATCTTTTAGATATATTTGACAAATAATGGGTATATTTTTGTGTTTATAATGAACTTTCACATCGATAGAAGGTGGTTAGCATAGCTTACATATCTCAGCTAACCACTAGTTTTCTCAGAAACCCCCCAGTCCCAAACAAATTTTGTCATTCATTTCACTATTGTTCTATCCTAAATATATCTAGAAACAACAAAAATTACATATATTGTAATTTATATAAAAGTGACCCTGAAAGAGTGAAGCACTTTTATCTTGAAGGCATTAAGAGTTAATTAATTTCTGTAATTCTATCTGGCTTACTTTATTTTTGAAGCATTTAATACAGATAAACGTAGAGGCAGTTTCTTAAAAACAAAAAATATGTATTTTTAAATCTTATATAAAATATTTGTCGTAGAAACCGTCCTTATCTTACTTAGGCCGTGTGTCAATCCGACAAAACAGCGGATGAATTCTAGCTGCTTCGGCTTAATTTTGACATTAGTGTTGAAGAGGCTAAACTGAGGCTTTGATTTTGAATATTGAGAGAAAAAGGGCTTAGATAAATGGGGAAGCTTTGTGCTTATTATGATTGTGAAAAATTGAAGTGGTTTTGTAAAGTATTTTTCATTAAGCGTTTACTATCTTTAAATTTGAATAAAAGAAACTGTGAGAGGAAAATCATCGAAATTTTAAATATTTAGGCCCTAGTTTTAGCTATCATTGAAAATTTTCTTTTCCGATTTTAAGACGGCTAAGTAAACAATATTGGCTTTAAATGGTATCAAAATAAAATTTTCCTTAAAATCAACTTTGATTATTTCAATGAATGAAATTGATTTCACTGTATAGCTGATATTCGTTTCTATAATTTGAAACATAATCCTTTCAGTCATGTGTTCGATTCCCTTTCTATTCTCATCTGTCAGTTTTGCTCTCAATGGCCAACTCTAACCTTAAAACCTGTACCTGTGATTGCTATAACTGACTTGTCAAAAAAATGAATTATCTATTCCACTGATTTATTTTAATGATGCATTTGAATGATAGCTAAATATAACTAGCCCCTTAGAAGGCCCATGTATGCCACTCAACTTTTCAATTAAATTTTTCTGAAATCTAGTGCATAAGTCAGGCTTTGATTATGTTTGCTTTCAGGGCAGTGGTGTTTTGTTTTTTTTTACTGGCATAGATCTGTGATTTAAAAAAAAAAACAATTTACATCATAACCGCATGAGATAACTATGTTCGAAAAGCGATCTTGCAAAATGTCAATCGAAGCTAAGGTCGTCCGATAGCGCTAGCTGTTGACAGTTTACGGTGACTTTTTTTTGGATGCATTGCAATGTGGTGGATTTCGTGTGATCTCGTCCTTAATTCGACAATTTTAATTGTTGACGAATCCATTCATCCAGAAAAGGAAATTTTTTGTATCACAAAATCTAATTGGTAATACTAATTTAAACAAAAATAGTTCATTTGAACATCTTTGTCTTGAATTTATGCAAAAGCAAGGTAAAGTTTTATTTTATAGCCTTACAGAATCGAATTAACTGTATTCAGCCACTAGAATCACCTACTTTCGTAATTGGGGCGATGTGTTTAGATGTAATTTTTCTCAGGAAGGTTTTATTTATATTTTGGAAGATAATATATTCGTCGACGAAGTGGCAAAGTCATGTAGAACAGGGACTAATAGAATCAAAATCGGAATGTTGAGATTACAACTTATCTATCTGCGATTCTTACTATATGCAGACGATATTATTTGCAAACAATCCAGGCAGACTACCCAGGCGGTGGAAGTATGGTTTAATGAACTAAAAGGAAAAGGAATGACGGTGAATGTTGATAAGACTAATGTCAAGTGGTTCTCTAAAGAGGATAGATCGGATGAGAGAGTGTACGATTGAAAATCTCTGGAAAGAGAATACCATGGTAACTTGCGATGGGAGAATCGACCGGGAGGTGATGAACCGAACCAGGAAGGCAATATCGGCCTAAGAGTGATATAAGCACACAAACCAAACTGAGGCTGTATAATGCAGTAATCGCGCTTAATATAAGAACTTAAGTAAGCTCAAAGCTGCGGAAATGAAAGACTTAAAAAAATCGTTTTTTTTTATTGTCTTATTATTTTCTACAACATCTCGAGAATATTATCCTAAATTTTCATTGCGAATAAAAGTTTCGGAGATACAGCCTTAGGAAGGTGTGCACTCAATTGAATCACGAGGTTTATTTGAGGTTATCCAAACTTTAAACGCGTTTTTCTCGAAACTTTGTTTTCAAAGCCGGTTGTCAAAAGTTCTCAAAAACCACTCAACCGATCTCGATGAAGTTTTACATAGGCCTTCGATGTATAATTCACGAGGACTTGGACAAGGGATTTTTTTTTCAATCACAACGATTTTGAGCAAATTTTACCAAAAAAGGTCTGCCAAAAATCCAATTTCCACTTTTTTTCCCCTCCCTCCAAATTCTAGTTCATAGTCTTACCTAAAACACGTTTTTTTTTTATTTCTGATGATCCTGTCACGGGATCTACTGTCAACGCGGACGCACTTTTTTCCGAGAGATCACCGGAAATGACGTCACAATGACGAAGTTTTGAATATTTTCCTTTGAAAATTTCAGAAATTCTTTTTCAAATCTTTAAGACATTAAAAAGTGTGAATAAAATATTTTATTTTTTATATAAAAAAAAAATTTTGAAAATAGAACTTTTTTTAACCCCTTAAGAAGAGTCGCAGGGAAATCTAGAAAAGATAGAATAATAAATGAACGAATAAGAGCAGAAGTTGCCTAGAAAAAAACCCATTATAAAGATATAGAGAAATCTGTACGTTGTACATGCCCAACTTAAATAGGTTGGGCCATGAATAAGAAAAATTAGATAAGTTTCCTAAATTCAGTGATACTAATATCAAAGAGCGAGTACCCCGAATAAGGAAAATAATAAAAGAACATAGCTTTGGCTAAAAATTAAAAAATAAATAAATATTAGGCGTCCTGTATGGGTTAGCAGGCCTGGCTTCTCCAAACATTGTGTTTGCGAAGATATATTTTGTTGACACGAATGGAAGGGACCTACAGTCATTGAACGAAAACACACTCGATTGCTGAGATTTCCATGGAATCCGACTCGGAACCAAGTTTGCTAATCTTCAGCGGTAATGCTCAACTCACATATTTTTGTGACATATTGTTCGTTAACTAATGCGGTAATTCGGCACTAGAGTTATAGAGATCATAACCCTCTCAAGTTACAGCATCCCTACATGGCTGCCTATTGTGTTCGCCGTTTCGAACTCAATTAATATAGCCACAGATATTGGAACGTTAATTCAAATTGCTTATTTGATTAGGTTTGAATGGTCACTCTTTTGAACATGGCAAGGACTGTTGCGCACCAATTTAAACTTGCAATACCCCTGCTGTCATGTGAAGAATCTTCAACTCTGCCCAGTTGTCCGCCGGACGAACAACTGCTCTATTGTTGACTTTAGATATTGTATAATCCTGTTATTAATAGATTTTTTTCTACTCTAAGAATTTTATGGCTGACTTTTGAGGCGAAAGCAGTTAATGTTTAAGAAAACTTGGCCCTTCTTCAAAATTTATATTTTCAGTTTCAATTAAATTCTGCTCCTTAATATTGAACAAAATATTTAAATACTTCCTTAAGATAAAGACTTCAAATGCCATGCAATAATGTATGTAAGCATCAAAATCAAAATCAACAAAATGGTTTTCCGAAATTCCTCTTTGAAATAATACGTGTTAACTGAAAATCCTTTACTGCTCTGTACTTCTAAAGGTTATTTGCCAAGGAATTTCAAAAGTTGAATGTAATTAATTAATTAATAATAAAACAGGTTCTTCGTTAAATCCCAGGCATTTTACAAATATGTAGATATGTAAAAAATAACATTTGTGTGGCCTCCTCTGGCTAAACATAAAACACAAGTAGCTACATACTCCTATGCCGCACTGCATGTAATTCCCTCATAAATATTTATTTTACATGTATACATTCTGTATAAACAAATTCAAATTACCAAGAACATTATTACAATTATTCGAAGCCGCAGTCTAAAAAAAAAGGCAGCACCTACCTATACTCGTAAATATGTAGCTGCTATTAGCTACCTGCAATTGGATGAATAATTATAATCGTGAGTTCGTTGGATTACAGGTGGTTGAAACGACGAAGCGGTAGTCGTTTTTTTTTTTTTTAATGTTAGGATAAATTTTCAAATACATGTTATTAATAAATTTCAAGCTAAATTTAATTTTTTCATTGTTATTTTTTGCAAGGGACCGGTGGCACAGTGGTTTTGACGAAAGGGATCCCAGGTCAAACCATGTTAGTGACACCTAACGATTTGCACTGTTCCAGCAAACTGCAAAAATCTGTGACAACAATTCCAATGTCGTTTAGACGCTACTCCCACACTGATATGGAATCCGCCTTAAGTTGTAGCTTTGCACACGTAACTTACTGTGGAAGCTTTGTTGGACTGTTATTGTTTTTTGCGAAAAATTGTAAATGTAAAATTCTATTCTACGATTTCAGCAATAACACCAATCTTTTAGCAGGAAAAATAAACACGTTTACTTTGAAATTTATCGATTTTAAACGCAATTAGAAAACATAAAAGACAATAATTCTTCATGAGAAATTCCTTTGAGACAAAATTAACTGAATTTCAAATTGAAATTCTGCGTCTTCGTGTCGCCCAAGAATGACAAAGTTGACCGCACTATTGCCAGCGACAAAGCATCATGGTTCGTTTAATTCCATTAAGTGACTGCCTAGCGAGGATTTCAAAAATTAGCTCATTTATTCCCTTTGTAAAGTGCAATAACAAGAATAAGCTTTTTCATCCAGAAATGTTAAGTAAACAAATATGAATGAAACCTTTCAGAGAGATGGAAATGGAAATCCTTTTCAAATACCAAGTAAATTATTCGCAGCAATTAAAGCCGGAAAACATCAATTGGATGCCGGAAAATCTCACGCCCACACGCCAACCAAACATTTTGACGGAGCCCACATAACATTCATAAACACACGCTTAATAAATTATTAATAATTATTTTTTGTTTGTTTAAATATTCATGATATGCATTAATCATCGGATTAATTAATGCGAATGTAGGGGAGGTGGTCATCGGTGTTGAACGGACTATTTTTTTTTTTTGTTAATTTTTCCCACATTTTGCTTATTGTTCTCAAATTTACGCAATTTACACTTGGATTCGTTTTGGGTTTAGTTTTATTTGTTCAGTTGAAATGGATATAGATTGCAATTTAAGGGATAAGTGATCATACCTTCGTAGATAGATTGTAATTAGCTCTTGGCTTTGAACTTTTTAATTCGCGTCCTTGCTTTGATGTAACTAACGGATGCGGGTAAAACTGTGTGCACTTTAAAATTTAGGTTAGGTTGGGTGTTTTTTTTGTGTGTGCTCGTTTCAAGTTCAAATCATCCGTAGTATCATCCGTAGTAAATATCACGGCGAACCCTGGTCAGTTTAGCTTTTATAAAGGCAGACGTAAGCAATCGCTTGACAAGGCCTACCAATTTGTACATACATATGTATAAAATAATTAAAAAAAATAAATTAAGCGTAAACGGCCCAAACAGGACCCTAATGTTTCTTAATGGAAGGGCAAATTATTTTTGAGAAGCTTCTTATAACATTTCTTACTCTTGGGTGCTTATCAGACTTTCAGAAGAGGTGGGACAGCGGATAAAAACTTTCAGTTGGTACGGGTCGGATTTAAACAAGTAGATACCTCGCTTAGTAGTCCAACGCTGCTAAGCACTAAGCCTCAAAAACAACGAAATTTGCTGCATACATTGCATAAAATAGCGAACTATGGTTTTCAGTCATTTGTACTTGACGGCAATGTGTAACTGGTTTATAGAATATAAAGAAAATGGTGCATTGTGCAACCAAGCAGAATATAGCTTGTACAAAGTGGTGGCTTATAGCTTGTAGTGCCGACATAGTTTCATCACTGTTAGGTCGATAGCTGCGGTGTCCTAGGCTGCCTTCTTACATATGTAGATCTGAACGTAAGATTAAGATAACAAAGAAGTATTCTATTCTCGAGACTCCTGGTCATATGTCTATTAAAAAGGATAATCCTCCGTCGTGAGAGCATTGTGGAGCTGAGCTGACAGCTATAGTCCGTAAGGCGCTTGGCGCGCAGGTTCTATTACCTTGTTGTCTTCATGAATATTGAGGGAGCATTTGACAATCCCATCTTTTTTATAATTGAGTCTGCCTTCAGATCTAAGTGTATTGAATTCACATTGGTGGAATGGGTCCTGCAGATGCTTAAAAGCGAGGCTTTAACAGCTGCAATAGAATTGTGCATTTTTATACATTTCAGGTGCAATGAAAAGAGCATCCACCGGTTGTAAGGTGTTTGTTGAAAGTGAAGCCAGAAATGGGGGCCTGATGCATATGTGTGATACTTCAATCAGTATCAGCGATATGACAAGGGTTTTTCGGATAGGGTTCGGGAAGACATGCCTGGTCTTCAAAGACACTCAACTCCATGTACACATTTTTGGGCGACGTTTTCGTGTGCACCTTCCTGCAGCCTGAACTGGAATAGCGATGGGCTTAGAACCGAGCCACTTTGATACCATTTTATACTGATTATTCCCTAATATATGATCTGTCTGGAGCCGGAGTTTACTCTAGAGATTGTCGAATACAGTAATCTGAATTCATACGAAGACAACCAAGTGGGTCATACTTCATGCAGTAGAGGGTTAAACATATGCTCAGATAGAAGAACCTGTTATCCCGCTACGATTACATCCAAATTTGTGGAGGAAGCCATAAGCAAGCTAAACAGGTTGGATTGACTTAACTCTGCTACTCTTACCTGAGTCTGTGCACATTAGGGTATCTGAGTCAGTAAAAAATTGAAGCTCTTTCCGGTGGCATGGCTTATTATAACAATATGTTGGGCCACAGCAATCCATAGGTTAATGCTTATCATCATCTGTCTGACTGATCGTTTACGTCTACAGCTTTCCAAATAATCGCATAACCTTGCATAATGCAGATATTCGAAGCTGCTGCTTGACATAAAATAAGAACATCTAAATATCTGCTCAGACTAACAAGGGGAGTATCAGACATGGGAATCACGGATTCCGATAATTTTTACATATGTTGTAGGCCAGCTTCCCCTGACTAACAGGGTAAAAGGATAAGACGCACTTCTTCCCCCTTTTCGAGAAAAATCGCTTTAAAGTTTTGGTAGTAAGTTAATATAAATAATTTTTACTACTTGTAACATAAGCAGCGTAGCTCAGTGGAAGTGTGCCCAATCAGCTAATCGCATGGTTGCATGTTCAATGCATGCCCGACCAATTTTTTTTTTTTTAAATTTAATTTTTTTTTTTTTTTTTTTTTTAATTTTATTTTTATTTTTTTTAGAGTTTTTAAAATTCGGCCAATAGCTTCTTAATGCCAGAAATAATTAAGGCAAACAGTAACGCGCAGGCAACTTCGATTATTTTTCGCTTTATTCACTTTCCGTATCAAATTCCATTTCACATACACATTCATCCGGATGATATTTATCATAGAAGCATGAAAACATAAAGTTTTGTCACACACTGCACATTTAATAAAATTGGTGTTACTACAATTGCAAAGATTTTTTAAAATAGTTGTCGAGAAACACAACTCGATAACATTCATAAAAATTTCTATCTCATTAATTAATTTGGAGGCAAACAAAGCTTATTGGATCATTGCTGTAAATTTATATGAACTCAATTGTTGTAAAATGAGAGAGTGTGTTTTTATGAAGTCTCAACAACAAACAATGTTTGTAATTGTAGTAACACCAGTTTTATTAAATGTGCAGTGTGTGACAAAACTTTATGTTTTCATGCTTCTATGATAAATATCATCCGGATGAATGTGTATGTGAAATGGAATTTGATACGGAAAGTGAATAAAGCGAAAAATAATCGAAGTTGCCTGCGCGTTACTGTTTGCCTTAATTATTTCTGGCATTAAGAAGCTATTGGCAGAATTTTAAAAACTCTAAAAAAAATAAAAATAAAATTAAAAAAAAAAAAAAAAAAAATAAAATTAAAAAAAAAAAAAGTGGGTCGGGCATGCATTGAACATGCAACCATGCGATTAGCTGATTGGGCACAGTTTTTCAGTTTTTAATGCTTTTTATTTAATTAATTCAATTATTCTTACATGCTAGACAAAAATGCTTAAAACTAGCTTAACTAACTTAACTATGTTACTTAAATTATAACTTACTGGCCCTATACGGGCGCTCTAAGTTAAACTAAATTAATTACTAATGTCTTTCGACTTAACCTAACTTACATTTTAGATATTAAAATGAAATTACTAGAATAGAAGAAAAACTAAGAAAATTTAAAAAAAAAACTTAGTAAATGAACATTTTTTTATGTGGGTTTTTGTCTTAAAAATTAAACTTACATGCTAACTTAATGATTAATCTTAACCTAACTTAACTATGTTGCATAATTATATATGCACTTTTTTTTTTTTTTTTTTTTTTTTTTTTTTTTTAAGCCGCGTGCTGTGGGTTTTTTTTTTTTTTTTTTTTTTTTTTTTTTTTTTTAAAACCTAAGCCATGTGCCATGTACAACTAACTATAAACTAAAACTTATATCTAACACCTACTTACACTAAACTATGTAAGCCGGCCAAGGCATATAATATATGTCAAGCCGACTTTCCCGAATCGGATCTACCCCGGATCAAAAGGGATCGACGAGGGAGCTCTCTCTAAAAGCCACCATAGTTGCTGGTGCTGCTTTTCAACATCTTTTCTATCGCGCCCCGATACCGACCGACTAAACCGGAGACGCTCCTCAGCGCTCTGTGCGACGTCTCTGTTGTAGTTGAGTCGCCTGTCCACAGTTGTCCGGGCAACGTGGAAGATTAACGGTACCGCCGATCTATCCTGGATCAGACCTGTCTGATCAAAGTAGAGGAAAGCTGATTGGGCACACTTCCACTGAGCTACGCTGCTTGTGTTACAAGTCGTAAAAATTATTTATATTAACTTACTACCAAAACTTTAAAGCGATTTTTCTCGAAAAGGGGGGAGAAGTGCGTCTTATCCTTTTACCCTGTTAGTCAGGGGAAGCTGGCCTACAACATATGTAAAAATTATCGGAAGCCGTGATTCCCATGTCTGATACTCCCCTTGTAAGTATTTAGTGTCTCCAACGAGCATGTTAAAGCCATCGGGGTTAGGATCTCGGATTTATGTGTGTGCAGCTTGGAAGTTCACGAAGCTGACAATTTATTTGGAATTTTTCATGTTTCGCCAAAACCAGACTGGCTTTCCATGGCAAACTCTTCTTCTGTGAACAAGATCTAAATAAAATGTTACTATATAACTTTACACTGCTTGGAGCACTGAAATTTTCAACAATTTAAGCTTAGATATAAATTACGGAACTGTTAGCTTAACTCAGCAGCCTAGCCCCCAAATTCGATGGTAAGCCAAATTCGACACAATGAGCTCTGATGGTCTAGCCAATAAAGCCATGGATAAAAAAGATCCACTCTATCGATGAATTTATTTTCAACGCTACTCCACTACATACTTCGAATCTATAAATAGGCACATAAAACTGAAAGCACAGTGCTCTAAGGTGCTAACCGGCGAATGCACAATACAGGCTTGTGTAATAACTTGTACAAGAGCTGGGTACACGTGACTTGCTATGCATGCTTTGCGGAAGAAAACTCCTTTTTTAATCATTTTCTCGTAGTGGGTTATTGACTTACATACACATATTGCTCAAACACAACTTCACTCCTTTATGTCCAACCACATAAAGTTGCCCAATACTGGTCAAACATTTACACCAGTTAAAACCGAATACAAACTGGCTTGAAGTGTAAAGCATAAAGTGTCTTAGCAAATTAAATCCTCACATCGTTGCACTTCACACAAAATTGGCAAAATTTTCCACTATTAAAATTCATCAATTTTTAGATAAATACATATCAACATATTTTTTGCGTAAATTCATAAAAATGCCTCTTAAATAACGAAGAGAAGAGAAGAGAAAAAACCGATCAAGATCAAGACAACAATCCAATAAAATTCAACATCGCAGAAGGTCAATTATTAATTTGTATTAAGTCAATATGTAGTCCTCTCACGTAAGTGTACTAACCTTTTATTTATTTTTGGTTTTTTTTTGAATAATTCATTTCGCAGTCTTGGCAAACCAACATTAAAAGGTGCGTCAATTGAATCGATGTGGAGTAGACATACAAAATTTTGCTCCAACAGATGCGTAAAATTCTTGTCCGACCACATCTCGCGGTTTAATGAAATCGATCGTTGACATAGACTATGGACAGTGGGATTTGAGTTTTGGATTTTTTTTTAATTTTAAATTATGTTACACGGTGAAAGGGTTCGGTGTCCTGCAGTGAAATATTAAACCGCTGCTGGGTTGTTTTTTTTTTGTTTTTGGAGAAATTTAAAAGAAATGCTGAAACTCATTAATTGTATAAATTTAACAGGCAAATCAGTTGTTGAATTTTACGGATGCCGGAAGAGATGGAAAGAAGAGGTGCGTTTTGCCGAAATTGAGAAATCTTGTTTTTAAGTCTCATTTAGAACGGCAATGTCATGGGTGTGTTTTGTATGTGTTGTACTTGTACACAGGTAATGCAAAGGAGTAATAAATTAAACTATAAAAACTAAAAATAAAAACAAGGAAGTGGGCATAATTTTTTCATGGTTTTAAGGTCGATTTATAGAATGAAAAAAGTAAACGTACGTACTTGAAGTTTTATTTGCAACTTATCTGATAGGTAGGTAGAGTGGTCGGTGTCTGGCGTAGTTGCTTTCGCCGGAGGAGGTGTGTGAGGAGATTATCTCATCTATGTCACTGTGACCGTGAACCCAGATGAGAGTGATTCTAAACCGGCGGCTTACCCTGACCAGTATCTCCCTGCATTTCTCGAAGAGCTTGATTGATATGAGGGCCTTAATGGCAGCTTCTGAGGACATACCTTCCATTCCGATCTGGACGGGAATTCTGCAGAGAATGTTTTCTGGAAGTTAAGTTTTTGTGTAATTTTTTCAGTAGATATTGATCCTACGCTACTGGGTAGTGAATCAATAAAATTTCAACGCCCGTAGGGTCTTGCGAACCAACGCCGGCTTCTTGCAATCTTATGATCGCAAACGCTTCATGATTCAATTGATTTGATATGCAGATACGCGGGTAGAATGCCAAGAAGTGCCTCAGTCGGGCTTGACCGTAGGGCTCCCGGCTCCCGTTGTTCCAGATTGTAAACATTACTTAAGGCGGGTCACCATACCAAGGACCCGTAAGTGAGAATTGGGCGAACCAAAGCTGTGTACATGCAAAGAATCATTTAAAATTTGAGTCCCCACTTTTTACCAAAAGTTTTGCTACATGCATAGAAAGCGATATGAGCTTTCCGCACTTGGTGTTCCATATTCAGCTTCCAGTTAAGCTTAAGATGAGAGATTATTGGAAAGATGGCTGGCGGGTACTGGTGATATTTGATGGACCTCTCTATGGTATGCACAACTTCATGCAGGGCCGTTTCAATGGACCTACCGATGCTTTGATGTTTTTGCAACATAATAGGTAGGATACCATCTAGATCCCGTGATTTGAATGGGGCAAAACTGTCCTTAACCTCTTCGTGTACATGTTGCGTCACTTGCAAATAAGCTGGGTTACCGCAGTGACGTTAGCATCCAGCGAAGCTTTGTACGTCTGAAACCACTTGTCACCAAATAGTCACTGGAGAAGTTCAGACTTCAGATCGATACTCACCACCTTTATATCACAGTCGGCTTGGTGATGTCTGAGACTTCTTCGAGAGATTTTCAATGACAGTTTTTTTCTCGACTGCGGCATTGCGCATTATGTGGAATTCCCGGTTTAATCGCGTGGTCTTCCCGTAAGCCAGTGTCCATATTATTCGTTCGGCTTAGAAACTCTGTTATATATTTCCTGATATGGTCTCCAGTTTGTTATCATCTATATTTAAGTTTGGCGGCTATAGTAAGGAATTCTGAAGAGATTTTTGGCTTGATTTTTGCATCTAGTTGAATGTAGAATGTGAAACTAGTTACGCAAGTGAGCAAGTGAGCTGCCTGGCCAACTTACTTACTTAGGCGGCGCTACATTACGAGATGGACCTGGGCCTCAACCAAGAAGCCTCTCCAACTGGCTTGGCCAACTCGTCAGCATGTATGTTTCCATAAACGTTCGCCCTGGAATCGCGAAATCTGGGGAACCTTAAGCTAATCAAGCGAGGAAAAATGAGTATGGCTATATTTCGCCTCGGCTCTTAGTTTGATTTAACTGCAGGTCTCTCGGATAGCAAGAAGTTTCGCTTAGAACACACTGACAGTATCCGGTGGTCACACAGCCGCACCTTCTCCACACTCCAATTTCGAATTGTTTGTGTAGATTCTTTGATCCGAGTTTTTTGTTAACAAATATTTTGGTAAAAGCACTTTGGGTATTACGTAGTCCGCTGAGAGCTGTATATGGTTCCTTTGTATGTGAAAAGCATCTGAAGTATGGACTATGTTTTAATCGGATAGGGAAGTTTTGAGAGAAAAAATATATATGTTAGACATTTAGTTACGGTGTAAGGTGGCTCGGACATATAATGCACGTGTTCAATCTGTAAAACTTTGCACTTTAATTGGCATTGACAATCCCGTCATTTTACTTTAAATCCATTTCGTTTTCTAAGAAATTCGTGGAAAAAATTACATTATTTTTGTTCAAAATGTCCCATAAAAGTGAGTAAGTTGTTAAGAAGGACATTTAAGTAGTGTTATTATTCTAATATGTTAAACGCAAGACCAAAGAAAAATAGAGGTTTTTCTGAAACGAACCCAGAATACTTTTGCCGAAATTGAACAGAGATATACCGCCGTAAAATTTTACAGCCAATAGTTGGAAATTCATTAAAAAAATTATGAGAAAGAGACAGAAGCTTGACAGAATTGGTCAAATATAATCCATATATTTTCCGGTGGAACATTCGTTTAAAATCAATTCTAAGTCTCTTTTATTTTGTTTATGTTCATTAGAACAATACAAAACATGTTCGACGAATAACAAGGATGAACATGCAGTGAATTTAACTACACCATCCCCTTGTGGTAGTCATCATTTCGACTCCTATTGTCATCAAAAAGCAATAAATATTCTCTATGAATTTATTAAACCATGACCATTTCTATTACATTTTGTAACTACACACTCCCTACACAAATATGTATTGTATATGTACCTACATTATAATCGTTTTGTTTTTTGTTTTTAATTTATTGATCACAAGGGATAACAAAATGCATAATTTCTATTGACAAAACAATGTCAATAATGTGCAAGAGTTAAATCGCCTGTTAGAACGACTTTCATGTGGTCAATATAGTTCCGGGGCATGTTTTACAAATTGTTCAGGATGTCAATTAGTTTATTTTAATATTTTCAATTACATAGATGTATGTATGCACTTATAATTGATAGAATGGCTTTTACCGAAGTTCGATAGAAATATTTAATTTTGAAAATATTATTATTAGATACGAACTAAGTTGCGGTTAATTGTGCAAATATTTTTGTAAAGTCAAATGGACATCATCAAATAATTAATTTGATGAAGATTTAATTTATTGGAAATGTTAGGCAGGGATGTTTGACCTTTAAAAGAAATGCTTTTGTGACATTTTAAATCCACTTTTTTAGAAAGAAAAGTCATTCTAAATACTTACAGTAAGGAAAGACGGTTGCGGGCATTTTCAACTTTGACACTAAGATAGATATAATTGTTTCTAGTATGCCACGGAGTATTTGCCTTGTAATTTATTTAACTTTAACTTTAACTTTAAATTTCATTTTTATTTATCTTTTCAATAAAAGTTACATACTAGACAAAAATTATTAAATCTAAATTAAAATTATTGGGTTTTTTTTTACAACTAGCTTACTGGTCCTCAGGCGGGCGCTCTAAACTTAAACATATTTTTAATATTAATTGCCTTTCGGCCTATAAACTATAAATATTTTTTAATTAAATTATCATTTTTATTTTATTGTTAAGAAAAATATTTAAAAAACTTAACTATATTATTTTTTATTTTATATAAAACTAATACTAAAACTAAAACTAAAACTAGACTTACATCTATGAAAAATAAAAAGAATAAATATTTACAGGAGAAACTTAAGACTATTAAAACCTATTCTACTTAACTAATAATATATACAAGTATAATAAATATAAATATAATCAGGATGGTGAGCACTCGTTGCGTATTCACCGAGTGGTCACCATCCCAATTGCGTTCTGGGAGCCCAATTGTCGCCAACACAGAAACATGCGGGACCTTAACTTGACCGATACCATTAAGCATCAATCAACTCTCAGAAACATCATGCCAAGTTGATGAATCGGTTTCCCCCAGAAACCCCCTAGCTTATCTAAATAACTTAAAAACTAAATTAAAATTAAGAGGAGCTACCCTAAGGCAACGCACCGGCCTGGAAGGATATGTCATCTACTTCCCGTACTTCCGCAAGCCACCAAAATTCGGCGAATTACGTCTCAGTATCTATACGATCCCTCTCCCCTATCGCGGTACTAAACCGAAGGAGCTCGGGAGCATTAGCGACGTCTCCGTCGTGCATGAGCCGCTTGTCAGTTGCTCTGCGGTAGCGGTGGTACAATACCGGGATACCATCCCTCGTCTGTACTAGCCCTTTCATATCTATATGGAGAAAAGTCTCTGGCGGAACAAAGCCAGAGCGGAGCGTTCTCTCCATGTGCATTTCATTGGGGTAGTAAGCCCCAAAGATCAGACTATTTTCGTTGGTCATCGTCCTTGCAACGTGCCTACGAGTCACCTTAATCAGGAAATTGTCAATCCTGTTCAATTGAGCCCCATCGTATAGTGCCGTGTTGGGATAATATTTTATGTAATCAGATTCAGGTGTTCGAAACAACCTGAGACACGTCCTAAGACATTATCTCTCGAAAACCCGAATCCTTTCCATATAAGATGGCGCTATATTAAACCACAATGGACAGCCATAAGCGATGATTGGCCTTATTAGGGCCACGTAGCATATGACCTTAACCCTAGAAGCAAGTTGACTGCTCTGAAACAATCTCCTTGTCAGAGAAAAGGCCTTCTTGGCTCCAGTAAGACAAGCATCTATATGCTTATTAAAATATAGATACTGGTCAAGCCAGATTCCAAGATATCTAACTACATTTTTCACCGCTAATGCCTGCCCATTTTGTCCAATAATGGCTAATTTTTTCCAGTTTTTTCTGGTATCCCTAGTGGCATTAGATAGTGGGGTTCTGAACAGAATTGTTTCCGTCTTCTGAAAGTTGATTTTCAACTTCCAGTAGTCGCAATACCCTTTAATTTGTTCGAAGTCACTCTGCAAAAGGATGTTGATGACCTCGATCTTACGACCTGATCTGTATGCGACCAAATCATCGGCATACGCTATAGCATGACTGAGTGAACGTACCAGATCACTTGTGTAAATATTAAACAGAATCGGAGAATTCACCGCACCCTGTTGCAAACCGTTTTTAATATTATAGACTCTGCTCGAAGTTACGTTGCCACATTTGACCACGAACTTCTTTTCCATAAGCATGTTATAAATTATATATAGCAAGGGTTTGTGCATTCCCAGTCTGATCAACTTGTAGAAAAGCCCCTCTAACCATACGGTGTCGAAGGCCTTTTCAAAATCAACCAGACAAGCACCCGTGCATTGGTTCTTGCATCTTGTAATTTATTTTCCTTGAATAAAATGACCGGTCTTGGTATAACCCCAAAGTTGTAAACCGGAAACTGGTTTTGAGATTTGATTGTGTAAATAAAACCTTTTTGGGAGTAAGTAGTCACAGTAAAGGCGCTATCCAGATAGCCAACTCCGAGAGTCTCTCAATTCGTCCTCAAACGTAATCTCAGCTGTTTTAATCCATATAAATGGCACTTACATGGGCTTTTACATGTTAGTCCAATGGGAAGCTTACAAACATAAAAGGGTTAAATGGTCGCTCCCATTTCATGGTATAATTACTTATCTGAGGTCTGGGTCAGCCATTACTTTAATAACAATAGAGGTGAATGAAACATGCACGTGAAACAGCGGACCATGAAGGGATACATCATATTTCTAAAAATAAAATAAATAAATATTAGGCTTAAAAGGCCCATATAGGACCTAAAGCCTAGCTTCTTCAACCATTGTGGAGGCGAAGATATATTTTTGACACGAATAAAAGGTACCTACAATTTAATGGTGATTTCTAACGGCAATTTATTTTTGAGAAGCTTCTTCTTCGTCTCCTATGTCAAAAAGAGCTATGTAACTCGTTCAACTATCAAGAGGCCAACTACACACAGGTACCGAGTTCTTGACTAGACACTACAGAGCTAAAAAAATATTGCATGGCTATGGGAATTTTTCAACAATATATATATACGATTTTTAAGTAAACATTACCTAAAGGTAACATACATAACTACCTCTTCGCCCAAAGACTTTACAAATTCGGCATCATGGGTAAATTATAACTGGGGACATCACAATAGACTAAATGTGGCCGCTCTGATAAGGGTTTCTATCTGATTAACGTGGATCAGGATACACCAAAGTAGTTAGTAAATCATTAATTTTTTAATAAATAGGTTACACATTGGTGAACGACATTCACTGTTTTTTTCTCCTTAAATATGTCTCCAATTTTGTCTATTTTCCAAATTATTGGAAATTAAGTCGACAGCACCCTGTTTATTTTAAAACATAATATAAACTCCTTATTCGGCATTATTTTGCTGCGATACTTTTTAATTCTCGCGAATACGTCTAGGTTGGTTTGCTTTCTATCTAACTCCAAATAAACACGAGCGATTGTAGAACACATCAATTTAGTAAACGCAGAAAATTCCGAAAGTTTCTTTAACAATATATTGAATTTTCAAATTGCTGCAACCTTCTTTATGATGAAGCTAACCTGCTTGAAGTAGAACAAGAACGTGAAAAAAGTACAACTGCCGATACAGTGATGACCACAAATATAAGAATCTTAAATGAAACAATACTTGGAAAAGTCATTACTTAGTGGTATTAAATTCACTACAATCGTATGCCTTTTACCAACCGTGGGACTATGCACTAGATTTTATAAGATCTACTGGCAATGATAGTTCGCTTAGAAACACTGTACTATTACCTATCCATATTCCTGCACTTTAAACTGAAGGTAGTGTTGGTATTTTGACCATATTGAGCCTCTTTTTACTATTTTGTTTATCATTTTCCAAGGAATTTATGAAAGAAACAGGAAAAGTGGTTGTAAAGGGTGATCCATTTCGAGGTTTCCTACTTTTTTAAAGAAAAAAACACAGAAAATTCAAATTTAATGTAGGATTTTTATTATCATTTGAAAGAACATTCTTTGGCATTTATTTTTTGAAGATTATGTCTATCAAATGTTGGCCGTTGCTACGTCGCAGATGGTCCATCCGTTGAGTCCAATTTTCGATCACTCGTTCGAGCATTTTGACTGGTAACTGGCGAATGACACGCGTGATGTTTTCCTCCAAGGCCTGAATCGAAGCGGATTTGTCGGCATAAGCTTTTGACTTTACATATCCCCACAGGAAAAAGTCTAACGGTGTGATATCACACGATCTTGGTAGCCAATCGACCGGCCCAAAACGTGAAATTATGTGCTCACCGAAATGTTCTCTCAATAAGTCCATTGATTGATGCGATGTGTGGGAAGTGGCGCCGTCTTGCTGAAACCCAATGGCGCCGAGATCACGAGCTTCAATTTCAGGCATCAAATAGTCGGTTACCATGGCACGATAACGGTCGCCATTGATGGTTACGTTCGCACCGGCATAATTTTTAAAGAAATATGGACCGATGATTCCACCACCGATGAGGCCCACAAACCACACCAAACCGTTGTTTTTTCTGGATGAAGTGGCAGTTCTTCAATCTCTTCAGGTTGCTCTTCGTCCCAAATGCGGCAATTTTGTTTGTTTACATACCCATTGAGCCAGAAATGGGCCTCATCGCTAAACAAAATTTGCCTCGAAAACGTCGGATCTTCTTGGAACTTTTCAAGAGCCCATAGAGCGAAGCGATGTAGCTTGGGAAGGTCGAGCGGCTTCAGTTGTTGGAACAAGCTGTATTTTGTACGCTTTCAATTTAAGATCTTGACGTAAAATGCGCCAAGTCGTTCCATACGTCAGTCCGAGTTGCTGCGAACGGCGCCGAATCGACTCTCTACGGTCTTCGTGTACACTCTCAGCTACGGCCGCTGTATTTTCTTCACAGCGTGCTGGACGTGGTCTATTCGGTCGAATATTATCCAATAATGAATGCTGGGTCTCAAAATGGGTGATGGTTTTGCGAATAGTACGCTCAGTAGGCCGATTATGTTGACCATAAGTTGAGCGAAGTGCACGAAACACATTCCTCACAGAACGTGAATTTTCATAAAAAAGTTGAACAATTTGTAAACGTTGTTCACGCGTAAGTCTTTCCATTATGAAATGCCAAACAATACTAAACAAAAATAACATGACAGCATGACACGACTCACACCCTACTTGGATCACCCGTTACAAGTTGTACACCTATACCTTAATTTTGAAAAGGTTATCGAATTAAAAATGCTACGACGCTATATCCTATTGCTTAAGTAAACGCACAATAAAACCAACTTTTAAGTGGGTACGGCAGTGTGTAGACTTAAAAGTCTTCACAACTATACAACCCAGTTAACTTATATTACTGTATGGTTATGTTAAAAATTAAAGCCTTGCAGCTCAATCATAAAAAAACTTCTGACGGACGAAAACATCTAGTTGTTTTTCTAGCATTATTTTCAACCAGAAAACCAGTTTGAAAAACAAATTTCAAAGCTTTAAATATAAAATGTACGCAAATTCCGTTAAAAACATTGCATCCGTCCCCACAAATTTACATTGCTCCGCAAGCCACAGTTTAACAAACCCTGGCTAAAGCTTTGCAAAGTAATAAATTGAAAGTGCAGTCATTAGTTGTTCAGTTTTTGGGCACTTAAACCAAAACAAAACAAATCACCATAATGCACTCAATTGTGAATAACAATTTTCATAGCTCCCACTTAAAGGCAAGCACCGATCTATAATACCTACCAAAACTATTTATCATTCATATCACATAAAACAACACAACTGGAATGTCAAAATCGGAAGCTTGTTTGTTTAATCCGGTTTAGGCTAATATTATTTATGATTTATTACTCCAGCAACTCTATAGTGTAATATTGTAGAGGTTAAATTATCTTTAAGCCGCATTATGCTCGAAAGCCGATTTCTCATGTGCAAGCTCTCATGTAAGCTTTTTTTTTTTGTACAACCTTCGACAATAGTATTCCTCGTTCCAATCCAAGTTCAAACGTCACTGTTCACTGCCATAGCCATAATGGTCGACCAGCTTACCACCAGACGGTAAAATTCTCTCGAATTTATTTGTAAGGCAAACTACAATAAATTGCATACAACACTAATAACGATGTAGGTGTATGATCTACCACCCCCTCCCGGCCCATTGCATAGATAACAGCAACATTGATTTATTTACCAAATTAGCTGTCAATTTGTTGTTTGACAAGCAGGTGTAAGGTGCGCGGTTAGGAAAACGTTAAAAAATGCTTGTGTTTGTTTCAATTTAATACTGTTTTTTTTTTGTTATTTTCGTGTTGCATTTTTAATAATATTTTTTGCGTCAAAGCTGTTAAAAAAAAAAGATTTTTCATTGGATACCAATTTATTGTTTGGCCGATCGGTGAGTATCCATATCTATCTATAAATCTGCCCAAAATTTGTTGTTCATATTCCGCTAAGGTTATGTCTTTCAGCGCGTTTTGTTTTAGCAGTTTTTGGCAGATTTTATATTGCTTTGGAGTTTTTATAAATTGGGAAATTTATTTGAGTTTTTTTAACCTAAAAAAGGGGGTTTGCCCCTTTGCCATGTGGGGAGGTTTTAATTTTCCACCTTTATTCATTTCTCGTTGTCGGTGAGGCTATAATCAGGATTAAAGAGCTACTTTGCGAAGTAACTGCATATCTGTTCGTGTGCCAGTTCGAGCATAAAAAAATATCGGAATATGATTGGAATCGATAAGAGATAGCGATAGTTTCTTTATTCCATTTTCATTTATGTAAGCTGATAGGCAATTGTGACTGATGCCTTTGTACGCACTCTAACCTTAAATTAATGATTGTCAGTTTTAAAACAAAGGAAACTAGTGGGGTTTACTCGGTTTTACAGTTCATTTCTCCAATGAGACGTAATTGTTACATTTGAATGAACTAGAAGTTCTATATAAGGAAGACGTATGCCATGATTTCAAGTGAAACTTCTTGAACAGTTATTCAGATTTGCTAAAATGGTGGGTTTCTTTCATTGGTGGCAAAAAGTGTGACAAACAGAGGGTAGGCTTTAGTTGCTCTACGGGCTACGTATTAAGATAACAAAAGTCATTTGATAATGCGCAAAGCCTTGTTGCCTGCTTGCCTATGGAACAGTGACCAGTAATGACACTTATTGCTGTGCTAATGTGCTTAGATCCTGTATCTACATAAGCTAGGTTTGTTTTCTCAGTAGCAGAAGTAGTAGCAGCGCCTGCCCGGCACTCGGCAGTGGTGAATATTAAACTTTTTTGCGATTTCTGAAGAGATGATCAATAGTTTAGGACTACTATAGAGTTTAGATTAGACTTCCGAGATTAGACTTCCTTTATCATGCTTTATTACAGAGTAAAAATGATCGATGTATTCTCCATGAATGCACCCTCATCCCTCATGGCCGAGATGGTAACATGAAAGGATTTTTCAAATTGAAATTGGGGACAGATTTTTCTTACGAGAATAACAAATTTATTTAGGATGGAAGCGTGGCCAAATGCTGTGTTGGTAGCCGTTTGTCTATCAAGATATCAAGGGGAAACAGATTGTCCAAATGCAGGAGTGAGCCGGGCGTGTGACTTTGTCAATGAATAAACAAGCTGACTTTGCTAAGTTCATCTAAATCAGTATAAAAGGCTACCACTTCCATACTTAAGTACCCGTCTTATGATGTGAGGTTGAAGGTCCAATTGTTACCAATAGATTTTTTGCAAGCGATAAGAGCTACTGTCAGTTTTTTTTGAACTCTTTTTTGGATATTGGGCTTCAGCTTAAGTTTTTGTCTAAAATCAGCCTCAGATATTTAGCTGCATAAGAGAAAGTTTGGCTTATGCAGTTCCTCGAGTAAAATGTCTTAAAAATTACGAACGATCGCTGGAATGCGGACAGAAAATTTGATTACCGAACAATTAATTTATTTAGTTGACTTAATAAATATTTCTTTATTATTCGTTTGATTTCGTTTTTTAAACATTACCAAGAAGTCAATCGCATTACCCAGAAAAAAACTACACAAACTGAATTGCACCTTATTGTACCTATAACCGATTTATTTTTGTGGCATGCCATAACCTTAAATATTTTAACGAAAGTCTATAAAAAGATTAATAAATTTAAAGCGCAACGATTGTGTCATATTATTTTATTAAATTAAAATCAATTCTTGGAATTAAATGAAATTCAGATTACGTACAATTAGTTTATAACAAAATTACGTTCATGCGCTAAACATTTTACGCAGCAGCTGATTGTACAGACAGACAGAATTAAGATACTTTTTTTAGTTCCTTAACCCTTTATAACTAGCTTATAAGATTTTTATATCTTAATGTTTAAGTAGTCAATATGAACTAAATAAATAAAAATAATAATACAAAGAGTTCACTATAACTATCTACTACTACTGACGAGTGGAACTCATCCAACGTTCCCATCTATCTTTGTTGACAGTGAGCTTATCTTACGAAGACAATGCAAGGACTAGTTAAGAAGTTCAGGAAGTTTCTGGGATCGGCGGCCTGCAAAACCGCTCTCATTTGTATTCCCGGCCATAGGCTACCATAGATGGGAATGAGAAAGCCGATGAGCGAGTAAGAAAGGACTCCTATGTTCCCGAATCCTCTGCGGAGGTGGTCCATCCCGCTGGAATTTTAAAAGTGGAAAATCTTTTGGAACTTTACGGTGAAGGTAAAGGCTCAAAATGTGCATCATTATTTCAAAAATGCTACCCCAATACAACCCACAGTTAACTTATTTATTAAGGCGGCGCTACAGTCCAGCGTGGACTTGGGTCTTAACCACTAAGCCTCTCCACTTAGCGTGTTCTTCGACCAACTGCCTGTAATTCATTTCTGCATGTTATTTGAAGTCTTCTTCGACTTGTGCCGCGCCAAGTTGCGTTGTCCTTTTAAATTAGAGTCGAAGATTCTGCCGGCGGTAGCATCGCTTTACATAACCCAAGTATCTTTAAAGCCCAATGCGCAGATTTTTAAGTCATTGAATCGTGTTCTCAAGAACCTGCGAATGCAAACGGAACCTACCTGCTCACCAACTACTTTGAATAATGCCAACATACGGCCTTACAAAAGGTTAAAACACTGCTAGGTATATTATATGCGTTTATATTTGTATACACTTTGATTTGGCGAATACAATATCGTGTGCGATGCTAATCGAACTTTTAAAAAAACGAGACCTTAAAGATCTGAAAAGTAAATCATTTAAAAAATGACCAGTTTATAGGTTTTTGTTGTTTTAATGCAAATTGCATTAGTTTTATAAAAGTACTTCACTGTCAAGCTAGATCTCAACTTAAACATGAACTTCGGCTAACTACTACGAATGTCCTGAGCATATATTTTTCTTGTTTTAAGTTTGTTTTTTCTACAGCTCGTATGAACAATGAAGTCCTAGATTTTCCTTCCCATACCGTTTATATTCTTTGTTTAATCTTTCCAAGATCTTAGATTTATAGACCGTTTTATTATAAAGAGGTCAAGTTCGTTTTTACGAGGAAAGCTCTGCATGTACTGGGACGATCCCAAAAATTCTTTCATTAATAGAAAGCTACGGAATAGATTATCGCTATAGGTGCACTATAATGCATTTTTTCCGATTGCAAATAGGCGGATGTACTTAGAGATAAGATCCCTTTAATTTTTAAACTGCATTGTTAAGTTATCTATTCCATTTTAAAAGTTTTACCCTTGGTTTGTTTATCGACTAAAACTTCTTTAAAACAAGGAGTACAAAAAAAAACGAAGATATGTATCTGTAGATACTCAAAAAGAACTCTTTAAGTACCTATTGGCTTATGTCCATTGTCCAATTGTTAAGTGCTAACAGTTAACGTGGAACAACTTACTGATAAATAGATTAAATTAAAGTACTATATGTTCATTTCTGATTGAACGTGTGTTCACTCATTTAATTTATAATCAGTGTCATTGTTAGATATCTTATCAAACAACAGATTTTAATTGATTGCAGATTTGATTTCAGAGTAAAAAAATTAACTACTTTTTTGCTCCAAGAAGATTAACGCTAGACTTCGTGTCAGGCTAAATTTTCAAAAGTACCAACGGCAACACTTTTCCCGATCGTAATGAAGAAAAACAACATGCGTGACAAAATTCACGTCGCATTTGAAACATTTTGCTGCAAATTGTTCTACTTAAATATTAAGTTGACAAATTTTTGTTAACATAAATGGTGCCATTGTACCATTGTACTTGATCTGGTGCAAAGCGAAAGTACTACAACATTATTTTGTATGTTTTGACGTATGCTGATGCTTCTGTGACGCACTTTGGAGTTCCAAAAAAAAAAAAACACTTTTTTTAGCATTTCATTTAGAGTTGCTAATTGAAAAGCTAACGAAACGGAAATGTGACAACAAATTTTTTTTTATGTACTAATTATGTGATAATCGAATGATTAGTTAATTTATGTCAATTTGTTTTATTTGCAACGTGTGTGTTTTTATTAGGAGGCGTGAACTTGGTGTTAATTGAAAGAAATAATTTGATTTTCCGTTATTATTTTTTGTTTGTTTTTTGGACATGGAAATATTTTTTGTGGAGCCACATGTGGCATGTAATATTTTTAGGGTTGGACCGGAACTGAAAAGTGTGGTTGAATTGGACAGAGGCTGAAACATTGTCAAAGCGTTTGACGTTTTTGTGTAAGGCGCGGAAATGAACAGTTTACATTGAAAATGGTGGGTGTAGTGACTCTGTGGTTAGTGCGTTTGACTAAGCGAGGGTTTAAAAACGCCCAATGCTACTATGGTTGGGCGATGTCAGTAGAGAAAAGACCCCCAAACACTTATCAGTAATTTGCTTGCGGTGCTTACTACGGTTTAGGCAGGCAAAGGGATATAAAGTAAAGAGGCGCTTTTAAACTGCATTTTGAAGCCTTGTCGTGATCATTATTATTTTAATGAACACTGGCAAACCAGTTTAAGCCTTATAGTATAAATATCGCGAACATGCTGCTTCTAGTATTCCAAACGAAGGTTCCGTCTTTCTTGCTGTTGAATTTGGGAACTGGGATCTCGAAGATCCTTTCAACTAAAGCATTATTGCTTGACGATGGTTTTGGGCTCCTAGGTTACGCCCACCTTAAACATTACGTGCATCTACAGTTAAAAGATGGTCAACTTGTGCAATTGCGGAAGCCACAAACGAATTTGGATGCTATGTAATCATATTATGGAGTTTTTGAAGCCATGTCTAATAGTTCCGATGTAATAGCAATTATAATAGTTATACTTCAAAATCGGAAATATTCAATGGAGCTTGGTATAATTTGAGTTGGGGTGATAAAAGACCCCACTACTGTACCACATTCTTGTCGTCTGATCTTTAGGAATATCTATTTATTTAAGTATTTCTTTGTAACTATGGAAAGCTCGAACGCACAGGTGGTCATATAATCAGACACCACCTGACATTAGTGAAGTTAGTTTAACCGTCTTTCGACGAACAATGACGGGGATCTTCAGTAATGAAAAGCTTAAATGTTCTGCACTCACTTCGTCAGCCCCGAAAGTCTGCCACCTGATGCGATCAAAGACCGGACAACAACAGAGCAAATGTTCCGCTATGCTATCTTCCTTACCACAAGCACGACGCTTAAGCCCAACACATTTAAGTGTTTTACAAAAGCTTGGTGACCCGAAAGGACGCCTACGAGCAGCCTGCAGTCGATTCTCCTGAGAGATGGAAGAAAAGAAGAAGACTTTTTGCAGATGTCCGGGGCTTGGTATGCCTGCTTCCATCGCAGTCGCGCCACCGAAACTTGTGTCTACGAGAAACCTAAGTATCAGGTTTATAAGATATGACTACAGATGCAGGCAGAACCAACGCAGGTTCGCGTAATGAGAAAACTTCTTCTGAACCTTATCAAGCAAGATCATTGGAAATCTCATTTAACTGGATGCCAATGTGACCTGGACTAGACTAGATGCACTGAGTTCAGCCTTACGATCATGGTTATTATATACTGACAAATGACTGTGTGCTATTCATCTGACCACCACTGTAATTCTAACTGTACTAACGGTGACAATTGACAATTATTTTTTTCATTTTCGACGTTTTGAACATGAGCTTGTGTCTCTGTCTGTCAGAAATCTATGAAATCTTCTCTGTGAATTAATAAATTCTTTGACTTACTTACAATCTTTAGTTTAAAGATTATTAATTTGAAGTTAAATTCGTTTCCACAAGTTGAGCAAACTTTTATAAGTCCACGTGGGCCTATAAGCAATGGGGAATGAATCATTGTATTTTTATGATAATAAAATGTGTGCTTCGCTGATTACAAAGAGTAGGCGTGGTTTTAGTTTCCCAATGCAATTTAGGCTATCCTATCACAGGTATACTAATCGAAAAGCGAACTTGATCACTTTGTATTGTTTTCTTATCGTTTTATCACATGACGTTCGTATCATTTTAGCTACAATGTTAGCTGATAAGAATCTAGTTCTAACCACTTAGTCCCCCCGAAATCCAAAAAAACTTTTATAAAAAAAACCCGCGTCTGTTACCACAGTAGCTATTATCCGTGATTTAAGTCTTATCTCTAATAAATTATTTAATTTTTACGCTCAAGTCAAATAACATCGTAAACCTTAGTTAAGAAGGGAACGATGATATTAAAGAAGAACGCGCCATTTTTGGATTCGAACAACTCGGTTAGCAACGTTCTTAGTAGCTAAGACGTTGACGTGGTGAAATAAAGTGCAATAAACGTACTCCAAAAAGAAACGTACTTAAGGGTTCTGTTTCTACTTATCGAGACATGTATGTATGTTGCGTTTGCTATGAAACTTTATTGCGAATGACTGTACTTATGCGGAAGGTCGACTCCAGAGCTACTCCAGACCAGCCCGCTAATATTTGTGGAATGTTAATTTTAACGTGTTAATCGGTATAAAAATCAGAAACGCGATTATTTTAAAATTACTTAATGATTGCAGGTATCGCGGATGTCAAATTTGCTGTCACGCTATCTAAACGAAAATTATAACATATCAAGGGCGTCACTTAAATTATAAATATATTCTTTTTATCCGCAGTCACAATAAGTTTCATCTTGCCCAAATCCGGTTAAGTGTGTCAATAGACATTAGACAATTTGACACCCCCTACTCTGGCATCACTAAATTTCGTGCGATGCTAAAATCTAAAGATATTTTTTTTTTTTTGTAAATAGCTCGTGTGTACCTACATCAATTTTAAACTCTCAGTCAACTAGATAACATCGGGCCATGTGATGATAATATTTTATCAACACAAAAAAAAATGCACCTATTTATATTGTTCATCTAAATCTGCGCTATTAAATGGATTAATAAACCTACACCTGCCTGGAGTTATTCTTCATTGTTAACTTTCATAATATTTGCGTAACTTTTATCACAAAAAAGACCAAGAGGCTAAAGTTTATAGATATAAAGATAACTCTGTTGAATGTCAAATAATCAAACAATTGCGTAAATCTACAGACTCTGACTGATTAGAGCTAGACTACACCCGAAAGAGTTCAAGTGTAGTTAAAATTTGTTGAAAAATATTTGTCTACGCAAATTGGGAGGTGGCTCACGACTTTTACCAATTATTGGTATTAAAATTCATCTGTCAAACACGTGATTTGGCAATGAAGAATTTGTACACGTTCATGGTAAGAGGCTATTGTAGGCTTGGTTTTTTTTTTCGTATTTCATTTTATCGAATACCTTTGTCACACTCCGTTATTTATTGGCACTGTGATAGCAACAGAACAACGCCATCTGACAAGTGCAAGTTGTTTTTCGATGATAAGTTTTGTCATGAGACCCTTTTATTATACCATCTTTATTGGCAGATAAGATTTGACAGATTGTAATTATAGCCTTTATTTTAAGGTTTTCAACAAGGGCTAAGATTATTGAGTTCCTAGGAAATCGTAAAGTAGAAGTTGTTGTTAAATGGCGTCAGTGTAGTTGATTCATCGCTCATAGCTTATTTTGCTAAAGAACTAGTCACAGATGAGTGCATTTTGACTATTAAGCAATTGACAATTTTAGTGTTAAGGGTTTGCAATGTTTTGTAAATATGAAGATAGAATAGAGCCCCAAGTTGATATATAGCTAGAAGAAAAACAAAGCGTTTGAAATGCTGTCAAAGTCAAAGGTACTGTGGTAACTTTTTTCCACAATTAGGCGTGTTTCATTTTACCGTAAGAGATTGGAAACAAAAATGTACATTCAATAAAATGCCGCAAGATATAGGTTACTGTCAAAACCAATACTTAAGATAGTGACATAAACCCAAGTTATACATCAAAAATAGCGCCATCTGGACTCTGGTAGGGACTGATAACATTATAATGATAATACAGAGTCGAGGCTTAATGTAGCGCGAGTAAAAGCACCTGGAAAGCGGCACGACATTTTTTATTTTCATACTCTAATAAGGAAGTGGGACAATTTGTAATAGGCTGGAGATAAATAACAAATTGAAAATGTAAATTAGTGGAAAATCAGTTTGTATTTAATAAATACAAGCTTACTTGTTAATTATTTTACATAATTAATGACGAAGAAGTATTACGTTAGAACCAAATGTTCAATGCCAGAGAAGAAATGGAAAATATGGATTTGCAATTCAGTCAAAATAGCTTATAACTTTTTGACTTATAACGACATTTATATTTAATTGGATAGTAAAATTAATTTATTTTTTCACTGGTTATGCCGGGCTTTTAGCTAGTAATTGATGATAGCCACAGTTTAAATGTGGCGTCTTCTACATTAGAAGGCAAGTTATAAGTTTAAAAATACTGACATTTTAAATGGGAAAGAAAATTCACTTCAAAAGTTTCGAGTTCAAAAATATCTTTTATGCGTCTTTTGGTAAAAATAACAATGAAGTGACAGTAAATATATTTGGTGGGAGAATTTTCCTCTGCTTGGGCGTGACATAATTCTTACAAAAAACAAATTGAATACTTAAAACATGAAAGGGAACAAGGAAAATGTTCTTTAACGGAAATACCTTCAGCAGCATAAACCTTAAATTAATGTCATCATTGCATGTGATTGCAATCGATTTCTAAAAGTAAAAATAATTGACTTAAAGGTATTAAAGGGAAATGAACGACTTGCATTTAAATTATAGTAATATGGGAAAAATTGCAGTCATTACTCGATAACATCATTGGATCGCCATTGGATGGAGGCATATCCTTTCACCTTTCGAGCTTGTATAGAAACGTTGATTGTCGTTGGCTTCTGACGGGGTTAATGGGATCTCTCAGGTTAGGGTTATCTGGCGGTAACGTAGATGGCAGAGTTTAACTGCTTTTTCATCCACCCTATGCTTACACGGTGATTAATGTTATCATTCACGTTTGCATCGCTGTTGATCATAGATCCCAAACAAATTCGAATATAGCAGAAGTTTCCCAAAAACAAATTTGGTGATAACATTGCTTGGTGCAGTCGATAGACTAAAATAGTAAAAAACAAAATTAACGACAATAAAAATGTATGAAATCAAGAAATATCTGTACATAAGTTGACTTATATAAAGTTGGAACAAATATTGATTGAATACTTTCGACTTAAATTATGGCTTATTATTTCACCCGTGCTTTAATATAGAATTTATAACTTAAAAGGCATCATTAGCTTGTTCATAAATTCATCGATAAATGTACTAATAAAAGTTATTGCTCAGAGGCTTAATCTTAAATTTGTATTGCCATCAATAGAATATGAAGTTTTATTTTTTAACAACAACCCTGATAATAATTAGCTAATCAAATGTAAAATATGTATACTTGGGCCAATTCAGAGACGAGCAGTCTACCTGAATATAGTAAAAGACCCTAAGATGGAACTGTCACGGCTGTTCAGAATGCTGTGGATTAATTCAATTAAAATATGAAATTTTTTACTTGTTAAAATATGCAATTGTTGTAGAGTACATAACCATATATTCAGCGGTTTTTCAGGCTCCGCTAAGCCCTTAATTATGTCGGCCTTCTAAGTTTTTATCTATAGCTCCGTTAATGCTTTTAATTTCAACAGCTCGTTCTTCATCTCCTTTCTCTCCCGGAGACAACGTTTTTTCTTCTGAACGACGCCGGTACTTAACAAATCCACTTGACTTGAAGCCAAGTTTGACTTTAATTACACCTACCTATATGACATTTTTTCCAAAACGGATTCCATGGCGCAGTGCTGCAACTTAGTGCTGGTTTTGTGAACTGGCTCGATTCGATTTGTATGCAAAAACGTATACAGATACTGTTCTACGCCATTTTCCAGCAAATAAAAGAGGGAGGTCGTGAGGATACGTATAGATAATGAAACATTAAGTTGAATGTAGTGTCTTTGAAGCCAACACCATGGTCGCGAAACTAACGAAATTTGTTTCACTAAGTTTGAGGCTTAGGTCCTTACCTAAATATGAAACCATGACAATGTTTTCCATTTATTTACCTAAGATTATTTCATGTAAGTGTTGACCACTACTACAATTTAAGTGGTCTATACGGAGAGTCTAATTTTGAGTCGCTTTTTCGAGCATATTGGCTGGCATTTCGCTAATATTTAACACGTGTTATGTTGTCCTCCAAAACTGTAATTGCCGTAGACGTTTTTTGGCATAGACGAGTGATTTGAAATTTACCAAATATCGTCAAAATTTAAGAGAGATAAATTGCTCATCGAACTCATTCCTAAAGTGCATTGGCAGGACTTGTTCACCTACACCTAATACGACAGTTTTGTTATAAACAGACCCATTCAACCAGAAATGAGCTTCGTCGCTGAACATTCGATACAAGCATTTTTTTTTACAGAATTCGAGTTTTCAAAATAAAATTCAATAATTTGTAAGCGTTGTTCGGGTGCAAATCCTTTCATAATGAAATATTGAAACGATGATGCTAAATGATCATGTTTGACTTTGAAATCATGTCACGAATCACGCGTGAGCTGTCAAATATGTATACATAAACTATTTATATAAATATTTATAATTGACAGCTCATCCCTATGTCAAATAAGGAAAGTATGATATTAGAAAGCTAGTGAGCTTTTGCGGTCTGAGATATCATCTTAAAGCATTGACCCTGTGCCCGGAGTAACACACTGGCTAAGAAGACGTTTTTCCGCAAAAAAATACATACCTTTGTCCGCGTAGTTACGGTACTTTGCAACTTAAGACGCACTCATTTCATTAAAGTCACTTAAGTCACTGAATCAAGTACATACACACAATATCGAGTGACCTCAACGACTTTAACAAATTTAGTGACTTTAAAAACTTTATGGGAGTGAATTCATTAAGTGACATGTTACAACTTCAAATTTTAACGTCGACACTGATTTCACGGTGAAACTACATACCTACCATTTGTTGTGCGCGTTTCTAACATATCTGCTCACAACCAATATTTGAGGTTATTAAATATAATTAAGGATGATTCGGTAAGCACACATTAATCATTTTAATTGAAAAGGCAATGAACCATTTCGTGTTTTATCAATCTGATGGTACTGATGATGCACATAAAAAGTCCCCCAAACCATGGCTCATGTATAAAACTTTGGTGAATGCATTTAACAGTCCGTAAATAAAAACCATTCACTGTACTAAAGCAGCCACAATACATGAGTAACAAAGCAATTTGTGGTCGCAAATCATACGAGTATTACACAAATATAATAATATTTAATTTTTATGAATATCTATCTGATGCGGTTCATATAATTAAAAATAGCTTAATGCGATGGTTTTCCAAAATCAAAAAAACAAAAAAAAACACAAGCATCATGAAATAGTATGTATAATGCGTTTCAATAAAAATATGAAATATTTAATAAATTCCCAAAATAATACAAAACCACCATTACCAGCGGTTATATATTTTATCAGCTTAAAATCGGAAAATTGCATTAGCATTTACGTACATATGTACGTACCTAAAGGAAAGGAAAGGTGCGCAACATAAAAACGTTGAAAGAGTGCAGAAATTTATGTTTCTCAGTTAATGTTACGCTTAAATCCTGGTTAGCTTTAAAATTTCCATAAAAGGCTGTCGCTAAAGTGTGCGGTTGTTTCTGTCTTTTTTTTTTTTTACCCGACCAGTTATAAGGCAGCACTTTGAGAGGGTACTTATAAAGTACAGTAACAAAGAGAGGAAATATAAAACAACAAGTAAAAATGGAATACGTATGTATGTATTCCACTCTTGCCTCAAAACATAGCCACTTCAATACTGAAGTATTCATACTTAATGACTTCTGTTACTGTGGTGAAGTGCATTTTGTGCAACATTGACAGGCTGTCTTGAAAATTAGTGAACTGATTTTGAAATCGCAATCACTATCTGTTGAAATACACCGTCCATAGTGTGGCGGCACTTGTGGAAAGTGTTGCCAGTTTGAATGCAGTTTCGGTGCATTTAGTGCTCTTAAGGCTTTTAGAAACTGCTGTTCCAACAAAAATCGAAGTGCATTATTTTCCTAAAACGATTCAAAATCGATCTGGGTGACTTCTCTGACAATTAACGTTAAAGTATGCACTTTTTAATTCTCCACAGTTCCAATATCATTTTGACGTGCGTGTACGGTATTCCAACTCACATTGTGTATTAAGGAAAAATTAGATTGCATGCCAATTGGTCAAATAATGACGCGGTCAAATGACCATATTTTGCAAATGACAATTATATGACAACTTGGCTTGCAGTCTCAAAATACCTTTCGTTTACAATCGGGTAATAAGGTTGCTCATTTTGAGATTCGATTAAAGAATTCATTGACGCTTGGTCACATTAAGGCTAAAATTACTGCAACATGACGAAGAAGAACGTCAGAGGTATGAAGCCAGATTTCGAACCAAATCCGCGAATAAACACTTTTTAAACGAATTTATAAATGAACTCAACTATGCACTAGTATTTGTCAGTAATTCCGTAAGAAAACAACTCTTATCCAAATTTTTTACATTAAGTCAAAATTCGTCGAAATATGATTGTCATTGGCAAATAAGAGCCACACTGAAGCAGAAAGCACCAGAAACACAAATCTTAAATGTTTCAACAGGTTTTGCTTATCGACCGCTTACTGGATTTTAAGTTTGTGCACAAAATATCGAATTGCTCGTTGTAAAATAGCTTGCTCATTCTTAATTTTCGACATATACAGGGTATTATCGACTGAATTTTTGAATAATTTGTTGACAAAGTCTAAGCAAAACATAAGGAAAGGCTGCAGTCCGCTTGGACGACCAGCGTGATACCCTAAATAAGCGTTAAGAACATGAAGAAGATGTACAGGCAAAAATATTGGCTAAATATCTTGCTCTACAATTTTGTTTTTATATAGTTTGAGGAGTCTAGTGGAAATATTAAGAGATGTTACAAACTATTCGTCAAAATTTATATACTGGCAAGAGTACTTCAAGATCTCAACATTCACAAATCCGCTGGCCCAGATGGTATTTCCCCTATCGTTCTGAAGAGGTGTTCTTCCACGCTGGCAAAACCACTGCGTAAGCTTTTCTATCTGTCCTATTCTTCAGGGCTCTTTCCAAGAAGATGGAAAACAGCATTTGTCCAGCCGGTTTTCGCAGCAACAGATCCACTGGTGATTTGATGACATATCTAACCGAAAAGTGGAACCAATCTATTCACCATGGTGGTGAAAGCAAGGTCGTTGCGCTTGATATTTCAAAGGCATTTGACAGAGTTTGGCATCAAGCTCTCTTGTCGAAAATGCGTGCATTTGGGATCGATGTTACCTTTATTCAATGGATTGGAAATTACCTTTCGGACCGTTCAATACAAGTTTTTTTGGACGGTTTCAAGTCTGCAACTCACCAAATAAATGCTGGTGTCCCTCAAGGCTCTGTTTTGTCTCCGACTCTCTTTCTCATTTTTATCAATGACCTCCTGTCTGTCACTTGTAATCCAATCCATTCCTTTGCTGATGACAGTACCCTCAGCTTTACATATTCGTTTCCTGGGCAACGCCCCTCATCTTCGGGCGTTGAACTGGAACGGCAACGTATGTTAAGCTCATTGAATTCCGATCTTGACAGCATACTTAAATGGGGTAAAACCAACAGAGTGGAATTTAATGCTTCCAAAACGCAATGCTGTCTGCTGTCATTGAAGCGAACCACTAATTCTCTGCCATTATCCATGAATGGCACTTGCTTCGCTGAAACCGAAGGACTTTCCATTCTCGGTATGTGTGTTAATGACAACATTCGTTGGAATGACCACATATTTGATGTCGCCAAGAACGCTGCGAAATGTCTAGGCTTCCTAAAGCGATGCAAGAAATATTTCACCCCTTCTGATCTGGCTAGAATCTACAAGGCGTTTATTCGCCCAAAACTTGAGTACAACGCTCATATCTGGTCTGGTGCACCAACAACATATTTGGAGTTACTTGACCGGATCCAAAAACGTGCGGTAAAACCTATTGGCGATCGAGACATCGCGAAATCACTTGACTCTCTTAGTCATCGTCGTAATGTCTCCTGCCTGCCATTGTTTTATCGGTATTTCCACCACAAGTGCTCAAATGAAATAGCCAGTTGCATTCCACTCCTACAGCAATTCAACCGCAATACTCGCCATGCTAGGAATGCACATCAGTTTACCCTTAAGCCTGTTTTCGGACGTACTGTGAAATATAAAGATTCCTTTCTCAACCGTACAATACGAATGTGGAATGCTCTACCACGCTCTGTTTTTCCTCTGCATTATAATTTACAAACATTTAAAACCAACGTGCATCGGTTTCTCCCTTTCTCTAATCCTTTATTTCCCTAATGCCCGCACTGTGTCACTTCATTATAAGGGTATCCAAAGTCCCTTTAGTGCGCGTACATTATAAAAAAAAAAACCTTTTGGATAAGGTATAAAAATAGTTTTAGAGTAAGCGTCTATATCCAATTCTTACCCCAGTTTAATTCCACATTAATTCTGTTTTTGTAAAGTGAGTTCTGAACTTGATCTTAATATGCAAACGCAGTTTATTTGGGGGTTAGCTTTTAAATCTGCGTTGCGTGCTCATGTGAAACATGAATAGCATAGTAACATAGTAACGTAACGTTTTGACTAAAAGATAGATTACGTCAAAAAAGACGGTATTTGGGTGATCATGAGAAGAAATAAAACACTACAACGAGGCCACTCGAAGAGATTAAAGAACAAAAAGCTTAGATTTAAGTTCTGTATGGGCCATTTACACAAAGTGTTTATTTATTACTTCCATAACACGATTTTTCCCAACACACTGTAAAAAAGCCTTCTTTGGTGTAAATTGTAAATACGATGCTAGACTAGATTTTTTTTCTTTCTACAGATTTTGTTTCGTATAATTTTTTCATACTTCTTTGACGTGGTTCGTGTTCGAAAAATGTCTCTACAGTTTGAATCCTTTCTCAAAAAAATAAGAAAAAAAAACAAACAAAACAAACTCATCCTCCCCAAAGCAATCTCCTAGCTCAGTGAACAGCCAGGGAGAGTGCACTCACCCATTAAAAAAGGAAATTTAATGTGTTTGTGGTTTAGGAGTCAAACCAACACATACACCAACTCCGACATTATAAACTACAGAACGAACATTGACCGTCTGTTGTTTGTAATTATGCATTCCATTTATTATTCTCTGCCAAGTGCAAAAAAGAAACACCATAAAATCCTAGCCGTTGCACATGCTAACTAAAACAAACTTAGAAGATTAATACGAATATTAACATTTATATTCTTTACACACAAAATAGGATATAATTTTATTATTTTTATTAATTTTCTCTGAATTTTAAATTTATATTTAAACTCACATCTCTATCGGAATTAGCATTTGAATGACGTTCCAAATGTGTGCACAGAGACCGACAGACACCGACAGACACCTGGTGCCTAGCTTCCTGATTTGAAATTTAAAAATAGCTAATTTTCCATGCGAAAGTAAAAGTGTGTCATCGTGAAAATTGATAAAACAAAAAAATAAATGGAACAGATGCTTGACATTGGACTAGAGAAATAAAAACCAAATTGACAACACTGTGACGGTGACTCTGACAATGACAACAAATTAATGTGTTTGCCCTTTTGCGTTGTGTTTGTGCGGTTTTTGAATCATTTATTCACTGTCAGCACAAGTACGAGGTTAATTCACATATTGAGGGGCAGATTTGACAGATTTGATTTGAAAATTAAAATGCAAGATGCATGCAAACCTGATCAAGTGATGTGATGAATTATAAAGGATGGTTAGGGGAAATTGATTGGTATTAGTTTTAATTGTTGGGTAGTGTTAGCTGTAAATATGTTAGGTGTTTGATTTGAAATTTGTAAAGTTGCAGGTATCTGAATAAATGTTGACATTAAGTTTGGCACTTAAAGTTCATTCGCATGAATGAAATGAGCATTTCATTAGACCTTGTGGAAGCTATTGGTGTCGAAATTGTGCCCCAATTTTCTAGTACATTGCTTTGTTTAATTGACCTAGCACCATTTGGAATATAACGAATCAGACACCGATAATACGTCACGTCCCGCCAGCACAGTAATTAATGTCAAATTTAAAGTCTGTTCTCTGAAAGTTGGAAATAAGGGTTTCAATTAAGATTATTCGAAAAGTTTGATCAAAAACTTCATAAACAAAAGTAAAAGAAGACGTTAGACTTAAGGTTATCACTGAACCTGAAATGAATATATGCATTCAGCCAGATCAACAGAGATTACCAATTACAGGTTTACTTTTTAAAATTGCAAAAATGTTGCTTAAACCGTTCAACGAAAAATAATTCCAACCACCTTAAAGGTTTTATAAATAAGCAACACATTTGTGGCCCAGGATATCCACGATTAATTGAGGAGAAGCTTCTCTGTCCCGAAGTGTGACTGTTTTGTGCGATTGTGACCATCGTTGGGCTGGATTGCTCTACATAACCACGATAGATGGATTTTCATCCCCGGAACTTGAAGGTATAAATGGCATAATCTTTATTTTCAAAGAGATTGCCACCATTTCGATATCCTCAGGAAGCTATACAGATAAGAAAGTGAGACATCAATAGCTTTGAAGAACTAGCTTTCAAGTGTTCTTGACTGTTTGTCAACGCAGCCTCCTCAAAAGTGAGATTTCATTTCATTTTATTTTTATTCTGCTCTTCAATTTCAGTCGTTGTCTAGGTTTGCAGACTCGTGGTTTCATCGACGCAAGAGCCTGCTCATAACTCATTTTAATTTTTAAATTGACTTTAATTTGCTTGCTTAGTCGTCAGCCATCTCATTGTCGGCTATAACCCTTTGTGCAGAAATCCAGCAGAGCCGCGTTTTGTGCTGTTCGTTTGGAGTCTTCAGCTCTTCAAGATAACTTTGAGATAGTACCTGTTCCACAGTCCATCTTCTATCCTTTCGTGTATATGCAAATCAATTTCCTTTTCATGGGTTTTTTTGTATTCCATTCCTCCCTGCCTTGGAAATATCAGGGGAATAAACTATTGAAATTCATACAATGGCTGTTCGCGGAGCTATGACTTTACACTGAAAACATATGTTAGCTACAGAAAATCAGTATCTACTTAAGGTGCGATCGGACGGTCATTCAAACTTATTATCCGGATGACATCCTTAAGTCACAATGGTATAGAATTTTTACTGTATGGCAACTTTAGTACAAATTATACGTCATAGTGACTTGGATGACAATTTTGGATGTCCGTCTGATCGCAAATTTACTCTTACCAACCATTACCAAGTCGATTGCCCTTTTTATGACACTAACGTTGTAGAAGAGAACCATATAGTGTAGTTGATTATCAAGTTGCTCCTGCTGTTGCTCTGGGCACTTATTCCGTCACTCTGAAGAGAATAATTATCCGGGCGAGAGTTTACGCAACGATCCTGTCATAAATATATTCACGTAACTTTATCTCCATCGTATCGTCTATCGTCATTAAAGTAGCCTACGCTACCAAATCAGAGATGGCGCTACTACAACCCTTTTGCAACCTCATTAGATATCACTCCAAAATCGAAATCGTTTTGACGATTGTTGAGTTAGGCTACGATTACAGTGGATACGTTTTATGACGATCAAATTTTCGGACGTTTTTATCAGTACGGTGTGGCTATAGTGAATGCGTTTACTCACGAACCTAATTTTTGTCGAATGCGGTTTCAAATATTAGCAAAGGCTTTTTTCCTGGTTTTCTAATACTAACTAAAAGTAATATGTCGAAAGTCTGCTTCTTAGTACAGAAAATAATAAGATGAAGAACACTATGGGGTAAGGGTTTGCTTTTTACTACACTCTATACTTTTCTGTTCAGTTAATGTTAATTTAACACGCACGTCGACTTCAAAAACATAAGAGTTCAGAACACAAATCAAATGTTCGCATTAAGATAAAAGAACCAAAGAATATATTCGAATATTCGAATAAAAACATGTTTCCTTGTCAGTGCAAACTTTCAGTTCTGTTCTGACTAACGATTCGCAAAAAGTTCAGAGCAGTTGTTCGTCAGAAAACGCATCGACTATAACCGTAGCCTTACGGGAAGCAAATATTGAATCGTCGAAACGCTATCAACCGGACGATAGACGAATTTTTTAATGTTAGGTTACTGTAACCAACACTGCCGTCGAAATGTTAACGTCCAGCGATAATCGACAGAGGTACGGAATGAGTACACTTTACTTTTGACATCCATCAGACTGCCATTTATGTGAGTTTTGGTTTTAAGAGCCCCTGTGTACGATCTTCAAGATCCACAGGTTTTGTCCACAAGGAAGTGTCGGTGTATATGTACGAATGCGAGACAAAAAAAGCAAAGTGAAATATCTTTTGCAATTACAATTTAAAGAACGGTTAGACTGGTTGGAATTCATACAACGACAAAGAGCTTATCACTTCTTCCGCATGGATATGTCATAATACTCTAGATTGGCATGGCTGTATGGCTTTGTAAGAGCTCGCCGTCTGATAAGCGATACAATTAAAAAAATGTTTAACGTACCAACCAGAGAAATGTTCATGTGATTCACCTAAGACCAAGTGTCCAATTCCAAAGCGTCCACTTAACATTAGGTACGTATGTAAAGCAAAAATCCGAAAACATATTCTATCTGATTACTGATAGCAAAAGATCCAATCACAAGGTAATTTAAAATTTATAAACACTTATCTACCTTAAGACATGAGTATCTACGACGACAACATAATAAATGCTAAATACATAAATTTCTTCCCTGTATACGCACTTAAATTCTTGTTGTGATAACTGCAATCAAAAACAAAAAACACCCGCACACATTTTACGTTTCTAATCAGGCAATCGACAATAAATGCCGATTAGTTAGAATTAAAATAATAAACAGGAATAATTCCCACCATTCACAATATTGATTAAATTTAAAATTATGACAGGTAGGTAACTGTGTAAAATGTGTGATAACATTTTTAATTGGCAGTTAGTTAGACACACGTCCAAATGTGTATTTTATTTACACATGAATACAAATAGCACGAGCTTATTTACTGATAATGGTAAAGTTTTTTTTTTTTTTTTTGGGATAATCTATGACGTATCCACAATGAGGGTGTGAGATAAAGCTGTGATAAGTGTTAGTTCATTTTGTTTTTTTTTTACCGATAAGTTTTGGTTGATGAGTTCAAGAAAATAAGTCAAGATCAAGTTGTCAATTGGCGGCGAAGGTGTACGGTCGTGTTTTGTCTGTCAAAGCAAAAAAAAAAAAAATCGCGAGAGAACTTGTGTGAAAGAAGAGGAAAGAAAAGTAATTGCACTTTAATATTTATTTTGAATTTTTTTTTTATTTTTCCTTTGATCCTTATTTAAATTTACTTGGTATATCTTTGCAAATAGATTAACAGAGCAAACAGAGTGTCGCGATTACTTGACAAAAAGTGTTTGTAAATGGATAACATATTTTAGTAAGATAAGAATAAGTGAATTCCAAAACAGAATTGACATTCAACGTTTGGCAAAGAGATGTTCTTTAGAAATTTTTAAATCGTAGAAGGATTTCTAGAAGAACATAGATCTAGTAGAAATTTGAGAATTGTATAATATTTCCTTCGAGGAGGTCTAACAAAAAATATCCACCTAAAACGCATACATTTATTATTGATTGGCAAAACAAGATATGCTTTTACCGCCAAATATTTTCATTTTATTGAACACTTCAATGGGCGCTAATATTTATATGAGTGTGCCCGCGAATGACAGGTGTCAACGTATGTTCTTTCGATTGTTATCATTTTACAAGCTAATTAGTATCTTTGCTGAAGCGGTATTTTTTTTTTTCATTGACGCACATTTGATTGTAGTTTTTTTTGGCGTAGAACACATTTATAAGAGTACGTACTCACCTAAGGCACTTAACACTAAAATACAAATTCATGCACATAAGGCCTGCAGCTCTTACTCTACTATTAACAGAAGAAGAAAGGATTCATTTTAAATTGTCCTGTTAAACTACTCGCCTGCATTTTTCCAACAATTTACGCCTTCATTTCAGTCATTTATTCACGACTTTTAACGGTCGACAAAAGTGTTCTCTATGAATGAAGTCTTGAACTGTGGCTTTTTTTTTTTTTTTGATTCAGTGTGATTAGATAACATTTTAAAAGTTTAAGAAGTTAAAACAAGTGTAGTCACCTCGGGATTTTGATTTTAATGATCAGCGAAATGTGCAATGATAGCACTTTGGTTAAAATGCCTGCAAACATCGCAATAATTTTATTGACAAATAAGACTCGTATACATTAAATAACGCTTATAAGAAACTGCCACAATTTTTGTTTCCTTTAAACGTTGTGTTTCCAATATCTCAAACACGAAACAAAATAATTGAAAAGTAAGTTTCTTCTAAATATCGGTCAATGGTGGTTTGACTGAGGAAGCCCTCACTTTGTTTGAAAAGAAAATCTTCAATTTGCTCGAGGTAGCTGTCATATTCGCTGTTTAAATAAACCTTTAGAACAAAAAAATCTCTCCAATCTTCGGCCTTAGTACGCGCCGTTGGTATTGACGATTGATCACATTCTTCTTCCTCTTGCGATCGCTGCTTATTCTTCCAATATTATAAGTTTCGTTTTATTTGAAATATTAAATTAAATTTTAAATTTAAAGTTAATTTTTTTTTTCAATTCGTTATTTCAATTTGACAAATGAACACAAAAACAACTGAACTGACATTTAGATGGAACTTTTTTTGTGTCATACAAAAGATTCTTATACACATCATATTTCAGAGAAACACGGAGTATCGGATCGGTGTTGTAAAAAAATTCTTAATATCAGTGTTTTTCTTATAAGCATCATTTACTGTACAGTATTTAGTATGTCTGGAATGTCCTTGGTTTCTCGTATATTTCAGTACAGTGTCAATATTTTTCAAAGCGAATATTATGGCAACCGTGTTAAAATTTCGAACCTAATGTGTGTCTGTCTGTCCACGGCCTTTAAGCGAAACTGTTTTACAGATTTGTTTTAAAGTCGAACTTACAGTTCTTGGGTCAACTGTTGCTTCATCCTTGTATCCCTTTCGAAATCATACAAATTTGGGGGTTTATGCAGCAGCCAGTTTATTTATTTATTTTAAATGATTCTAGCTTGCAAAACATCTATCTTAGGGTTAAATAGAGGTACCTACCATACACATTTTTAAAGTATAGAATAACGAAACTTAAGAAATACGCCATTATCTAAAAAAAACTGATAGAGGAAATTCAAAGAATTATATTTTTTATAAATAATTTAAATTTTGTTTAAATAACAATTTTTTTAAATCTATTTAAAATTGATATTCTTAAATACCGCTGTAGTATAGAGTTTATTTTCGGTATAAGTCAGATGTGGCTTTCCATTGGACCCTTAATACTGTTTTTTTTTTGTGATTCAGACCAGTTTCTCCGAATGTAAACAAACAAACGCAGGATTCACACGTCCTCGAACTAACAGCACTTCACTACATCCTTACTGGTCCGTCTGTTTTCCGGTTCGACCTCACCAAATATTAATGAAAATATTATGCGACGTTATTTCAAAAAAATTTTGGAAATTTTTAAGATGTGATTTCAAAATTAATTTTATGTATATTGTAACGATAAACGTGCACTATATCCTTTCTATTAGTTGACTTATAATAACTAGGGATAAATTCGACCATATAACAACAATATTGAATTGTTAAGTAAAAAGAGTGTCTAAATCTAAATTGGAGGACAGAGAAATAAAAAAAAAACATCAACATAGCCAAGAGAAGGGAAAAAATCTCATAGTTGTTGTTTTAATTACTAAGTACATACATTTATATCAACATTTAAGTATTTGCAGTAACATGATTGAAATTCAATTGTGCACTTCCTCTCCAGCATACCTTTCGACAGATATGACATTCATGTATATGCATTACGTTCGAATCATGTTAAAAGGGGTCTAATAGTTTTAGCTTGACGTATTAATAGAGGGTCCGCCATCTAACGTATTTTTTTTTTCATCTAGTGCTTATTTCGCGAATGGTAACACTTACCTCATGTCTGATTTGACAGATAATTAGCTTTATCCTTCCGCTGAACGAATATGGTGGTGTATACGCTTGAACAACGAACAACAACAACAACAACAAGGAGTGGCCGTTACAGTCAATGGCGATCGTTATCGGGCCATGTTGAATGAATTTTTGTTTACGAAAATTGAAGAGGAGGATATTGGCAACATTTGGTTTCAACAGGACGGCGCTACGTGCCAAACAGCTGAAGCTACACTCGATGTTTTGCGCCCTGTTTCAAAAAAAAGTTATTTGGCGGACCCTATATAATGATATGGATTTCTAGCAGAGAACTTTACTTATGTTTCAAAATAACAAAGGCGCCAACTTTTGTTATAATCTGCCTTTGATCTTTTGATGTTCCTTTGTGGAAAATAAATAGTCAATAAGTTGTGATTAATTTGCGATGGAATACGTTTTTCAGTTTATAATGAAAAAATGGCTTCTTAAATTAAAAATAGTGCTGATAGATGAAAACTGGATGAAGTATTTATGATAGTACTAGCGGGAGAGCTTGCCAATTTAGGAGAAATTGGCAGTGACATTAGTCCGCAAGTTTTTGACTACGGGGGAAGTTTCGAAGACCTGGGCTCTATGTCATCAACCCCTTCTCACTTCGCAAATTTTCGACAAAAAGAAAAAAGAGGGCCAAGATTTTACTATGCTTCAACGAACAACAAATATTCCAAAATTCAGCCCTCTTATGTTAACAGCAGATTTGCTTGTCCCTCAATAGCGTTTGCAAGAAATTCGTTAACTATTATTTCCGAATATCGGTGTGCAACTTTAGAGAATTAAGCTTTACTTAACCGTGCATGGTTTCAAATTCATGGTATTGAGCTCAATTTTTAATCCAACGTGGTACATAAAAGCTATTACAATGCTGTTAATTTTTATCTTATGTCCAAGCAACTTCAGTGTAAGCCTTTCTAAACTCTACGCAGTTGAAGAATTATTTATTTTTTCACTATAAATGTTCAACTGCAAACATTTTTTTCTTTGAAAATAAAGTTTATTTGATTGGTGAAATGAAAAGGAAGAATTATTTGTTAAGTGGCAGAAATTTGCGCTTTACGATAACGATTACTTGATAATAAAAACAATCTGATCAAATGCCAATCAACGGTTGCATTTAAAATTTAACTTCGCTGAAATGTGTAAAGTTGTGAAATTCCACAAAAATAAATCGGTTATTGGTGCAATAACCTGCAATTTATGGTTCTAATTAGGCTCTTAGTAATTAGTCTGATTTCTAGGTAATATGTACTAAAATAAAACGCCTTCTCGGAAATTTTTTTTAAATAGTAGAAATATTTACTACGCAATGTCACGCAAATCGAAAATAAAAGTAAATCTTTTATAGATGCAATTTCCAATGAACGTAGGGATTACTTGGAAACATACTTAGTTTTGCTGGTAATATTAATTCTAAACTCGATACCGATAAAAACGAAAAAGTATGGTATACCACACAAACAAATTTGCGAAAAAACAACTAACTAACTGGGACCAGCTTGCGAAATAAAGTTAAGTTGATAGCACTCGTAAAACATATTTCTAAAAAACTAGAAAGTGTCTAACATTTAAGGACTAAGGTACAACTTTTGAGTAACATTATAAAATCTTGGCAATATGTTCCTGAACGATCTGCATTTATTTTGTTGAAAGATCTCGGAGTCTTTTTAATATATCAAAAACCAGCATACTTTGTTCAAACTTTCAAAGAGAATGCAGAAAGTGAATTTTAAGAACACGTTTCATAAATTTTTTTTAATTTGCGTTCAATCATTTTTCACATCAACCAGAAGTCTTATAATTCCCGACTACACTATGTGGTTCTGGTAAAGTCAACTTCGATCTTGCCTTCTTAATAAAGTCCTTAAGGTGCGGTCAGACTGTCATCCAAACTTGCCATCCGGATGACATCCCGACGTCACTATGACGTAGAAAGTTATCATCTAGTGTGATCGCCTGCCGTCCGGCATGTCAATGAACGTATCATTCGAATCATCTAACATCGTATGACACATTTGCTTCGTTGAAAGTTCATGTGAAAACACTTGAACTCGGATGACCTAACGCGTGACGATCGCAGATGGCATGCAGATGACAACAGAATCACACAAGTTCTCTGACGTCAGCATGCCATCTGGGCGACACTTTGGTTTATTTTCGAACTCGGGGTTCTCTCTAAATCGTAAGCCTTTGTTATTTTGCTATTTATCTAAGGTTCAAGACTTGTCTGATTCAGTATGTATTATCTGTTTTCAAGTATAATGGGCTGGCTTGTGAGTCTGAGTGCTTCAGCAGATATAAAAACTGAATATGCCCGTGAAAACTTGACAACAACATATACAGATGTATATTCGAATTTCGTTTTTGGGTCCTCCTTCAGAAATACATAGTCACATGGTTTTACCATATCCACACATTCCAAGAAGCTTGTGGGCTAGGTTGTTTTGAACTAGATAGAAGCGTCTTTAAATCTTTAGCATATTTCGATACGGGCTTAGGTTCCTCCAAAAGAACATATGACTACAAGTTCCGGCCAATATGTGATCCCCTTTAATGTTCTTATAGGTTTAAGAACCCGATCAAAGGCAAGAAACTAATAACTGTCAAAAGGGAACATACACATTTGGGATGGTGGGGTAAACCTTTTTTTTTTTAATATGATTGAAGCTGAATAGAATTGGCAATCTTTAGATTAGCAATAAATGTAATACCTTCCTTTAGAGTATTATCAATTTTTAGCGTTTACTAAATTTAGTTTTTCCTATCCAGCAATCCTTATATCCCTAGAAACCTATAGAACAATAAGATAAATAGTACCTCTGTCTTCAAGGGACAAAGAAGGTAAGGTTAAGCACAATCAGAGAGTGCTTCACGAAAAGCACTGAACCGATATTTGAAATTTTTCTGTCGTGTATGTATATTTTGTCAATAGATATAGATTTTAAAGGAAATGGAGGAGGGGCAAATGTGAGCGTTAAAGAACGCTGAAAAAATATTTCTTTTTTAAATTAAATTTCGCAAAAACAAAAAAAAAATTGTGGCAAAATTCTACAATTTCTCTGGAATCACCTCATTTCTGTGGCGTGACAAAAATTTCACTTTTAATTGGAATTCATTACACATTACACGTGCATTGCTAGTAATGCGCTATTGCCAATAGTGCGAAGTACCTATGACATTTGTAGGTACCAATTAAATGATTCACATGGACTTATCACAATAATTTATGTATAATAAAAATGGGTTTTAACTCTCATTGTATCTATATATATTTTTTTTTTAATAAAAATCTAGTTTCCCGTCAAGTTTGACACGTGCACTGTGTGGTGAGTCAGTTAGTTTCACGTGTAAACTATTGAGACAGAATTAGTGCAAACCACTCGAGTAAATATTCGATATGGTTGGATTAAAAGTTTACTATTGCGAAAAAAACGAGATATGGTAAAAAGACATGCAATCGACGTCAGATCATTTTTATGAGACGCGTTGATTGTTCAGAGTTCAGACACTTTTCAAATCCTGGGTTCCTACAAACCGTTTAAGCCGTTGAACCCTCAGAAGTCAAACAAATTAGATCAAAAGTTTATTGACCTAAAAACCACTCGAAACTGTTGCAACTAATATTGTCGGTATTTCCTTAAATCGATACCGTTCTTATTGCAGTCAATAAATGCCACGTTAAAAATATATTTTTTGCGTGATCTATCTATTCCAATCAATGATAGTCCATTAAATAGAGCTTACATTTTATTCATAAATGCTGTCGGTTGCGAAATACTAAGCCAATCTGGTGTACAATTCTCAGCGAGGTACTTCGCCTAATCTTGCTGATTACGAGGCGATTAAAAACTTTATTACAACGTATACTCGTACTTTCGATTTTTTATTGCCGCCGGGTGACTTTGTCATCGTGTCGGCTAAACTTTTATCGCTAGGAAATCACTTGTCACGGTCTTAATACTAAACGCTTCGCCTTCATTCTCTTTTTCAGCCATTAACACGAGTCAATTTGCAGTAACAAAACAAGGATACAAAAAGCAACACAGAGCAACATACGAGTACAATGGCTGCCTTTTGGAAAGCATTAACACGGCGAAAAATGCCCGATGAAAGTGAATCGAAGTTGGCCCGTGTCCTTACACTTTTCGATTTGACGGCGTTAGGTGTCGGCAGCACACTTGGCTTGGGTGTTTACGTTTTAGCTGGTTCGGTGGCATACGAGCAGGCTGGTCCTGCTGTCACACTGTCCTTCCTCTTTGCGGCAATTGCCTCAGCATTTGCTGGCTTGTGCTATGCAGAGTTTGCAGGACGTGTACCAAGAGCGGGCAGTGCATACGTTTACAGTTACGTGACAGTTGGTGAGTTCGTAGCCTTCACCATTGGATGGAACTTGATTTTGGAGTATGTTATCGGTAAGTGCAAGCACAAACAGAGATTGGGACGGGATTAAAATTAAAATTGCGTTCCAGGTACGGCTAGTGTGGCAAGAGGACTGAGTGGTTATCTGGATGCGCTCATCAATAATACGATGTCGACTACGCTACACGATGTGATGCCAATTAATGTCAGCTTCCTGGGTAATTATCCGGATTTTTTCTCCTTTGGTATGATATTGCTGCTGGCATGTCTGTTGGCATTCGGTGTCAAGGAGTCGAGTGTGTTGAATAACATCTTTACGTGTGTGAATTTGGTGACGGTGTGCATTGTTTTGGTTGCTGGAGGAATCAAGGGTAAGTCAACTTTAATTGGGACTTGCAAAATAAGAGGTTTTGAGTTTTTTTTTTTTGTATTTTTAGCTGATCCTGCTAACTGGGCATTGACCGATGTGCCAGAAGATGCTGGTAGTGGTGGATTTATGCCTTATGGAATCGCTGGTGTCATGGCTGGAGCAGCAAAATGTTTCTATGGATTCGTTGGATTCGATTGTGTTGCCACAACCGGTGAAGAAGCCATCAACCCGAAACGCAACATTCCCCTATCTATTGTTATTTCATTGATTGTCATCTTCTTGTCTTACTTTGGCGTGTCCACTGTGCTGACCATGATGTGGCCATACTACTTGCAGGTGAGTTGCGACATTCTTATAATTAGTGTAAGCCACTAAAGCGGTTTTTTTTTCAACCAGGACCCATATGCACCGTTCCCCCACGTCTTCCAAGAAGTCGGTTGGATCACCATCAAGTGGATCGTCACCATCGGTGCAGTGTTTGCCCTCTGCACCAGCTTGTTAGGCGCCATGTTTCCATTGCCACGTGTCCTCTATGCCATGGGCAAGGACGGTATTATCTTTCAATTCTTCGCCAAGGTCAATGGCTACACTAAGACACCACTGTTAGCCACCATTGTGTCGGGGATTTTCGCAGCAATAATGGCCCTACTTTTCGACCTGCAGCAGCTCATCGACATGATGTCGATTGGTACACTTCTCGCATACACAATCGTTGCTATTTGTGTGCTTGTCCTCCGCTACCAGCAGGACGAGATTAAAATGAAGGAAATTAGCGTCGGTGTGCCAGTCATCATTAGACAACTATTCAACTTGAACTTCGCCAAGGAACCCAACTCGCTCTCCTCGAACATTACGAAAGTCGGTATCGTCGTCTTCAGCATATTGTCCATTGTCACCTGCATCATTATGAAGACTGTCGAAATTAGCACAGACAACCCCGCAGGAATTGTTGCAATCTGCATCCTTGCCGCTGCTCTCCTTCTAATTCTATTGTCCATTCTTCGCCAGCCAGAGTCCAAAATGGAGCTAACATTTAAAGTACCCCTTGTGCCGTACATTCCCTGCCTGAGTGTATTCACCAATCTCTACCTGATGTTCCAGCTGGATCTTGGCACATGGATACGTTTCTTGATTTGGATCGCCCTCGGTTACTGCATCTACTTTAGCTACGGTATCCGTAGGTCGACACAAGGAATCGCCAACAAAGAAGCAAAGGCAGTTAGATCCCAATTTGCTGAAAATGGTTTCACACATGGTGACGCTGTCACAGATAAGCCACCAACTGGCAAGCGTTACAGTGTCACAAACAACAAGTCGAACAAGAGTTAGTTTTAGTTTTGTATATAAGCTTAGCAGTGTACTTAACGTGAAATTAGTATAATGACAGTATTTTATTTAGTGCAGAAAGAAAGTGAAAACAGGTCATATACAAACCTACCTACATAATTATTTTATTATTTTACATATATATATATATTTTTTTTAAGAGAGTATAGATTTCGAATAATATGATTTTTCGGGTTACACGAGATATTTACATTCCGCCCGCACTCGAATTTGGACCCGAGAATCATTTTTATTCGAGAATTTTACGAACGAAAAATTATAAAAAAAAAAAACACAAAACAAACAAATTTATTTACGTAAAATATTGTTATACAAACTTTTTACCTTAATAATTGAACAATTTTTTTTTTATTATTTGTTTTTATTTTGTGATATTAAAGTGGAAACATTTTTTTTTTGTTTAGTGATTTGGTTTTTTATTTTATTTTATTTTATTTTATATTATTTTGTTATGTATAGAATTTTGTATTATAATTTTATTGTACCTTGGTTCAATTTGTTTTATTTTATTTAATGAAATATATACGAAATGGTTGTAAATTTCAATTCAACGAATTTATTTCTTATAAAATTGTAAATTTTGTAATTTTGATTCAAAAAAAAAATGATTTTGTTAAATTTATTTAGAATTAAGTGCAATTAAAAGCGAAAAGTCAGCATTTAAAAATTTGGTTTCTACTTTTCGAAATTTTTTAAATGAAATCTCATGGATTTTTCTTTTTAGAATGATGTGAGCTTTAGCTTGATGTGAGTTTCTTTATATTTAAATCTGTATTCGCAACCGACTAGTTAATAGCGAAATCTGCAATTGGAACCAACGCTATACACAAAAGTCACTAAGTACACAACATTGGTCACAACACTTATAGCGTTCTTAAATATTTGGGGATCGTTTAACAATGTTACGATGTATATATATAGCTACAGAGCTTCGACGACGATCAATGTCTTACGAATGAGATGACAAGGAATATCGTCGTTTTTGTGGCTGCTTTCAGAGGCATTCATTCATTAATTAAATATTCACCAAATTTTATAAAGCTGAGAAGTCCGATATATCTGGAAATAATTCTCGACTTATTTTCTTTATGAAAAAAAGCCGCCATTCATCCTCTGCGATTTTTGGTCTTTGAGACTGAGATTCGGTCTTCCTTGTCGCCTCGAACTTGGAAAGCTGTGACTCGTAGATCCTCTTGGTTGAATCACTATTGTCCATTCGATCGACCATTGAACCAATGTAGTAGACGTGTTATGGCTTTTTGAAACTACATTCACATCTTGGTACAGCGCATAGAAATCATTGTCTTTTCTCCTTCATTCGCCGTCCTCGCATACAGAGCCATATATTCTTTGAAGAATTTTTTATTCAAAAGAGTTCAGTATCTGCTTATCGTCCAGCACTCAGCACTATAGAGCAGAATTGACAGGATCATTGTTATACTGAGCTAACACTTCGTCCTGTGAGTTAGGAGCTTTGAACCCGATTCAAAATTCGGGACTCGCGGTGTAGAGCTCCTGACGATGAATGCTATCGTGTGCGGCTTTGAAGTCGATGAAAAGATGGTGTGTCTCGACTTGGAATTCGTTGGTCTTTTTTAAGGTCTTTTGTCTTATTGTTAGTGCGAAAATATTACTTCTGTTCTGAATGATCAGACTAAACTAATCTCTAAATGCAGTGAAGGTCAGTAAGAAAAGCTGCTGGTTGGAAGACCTCAGGACAGCCTTTGATCAAAAAGAAACCTGCAATTCCATGTTACTTTGAATCCTTCTTTTTGTCAAGATGACTACTTTTGTCTTCGTTTTCATCATTGTTTTACCATACAAATATTGACATGGCGTATTACTTGAGTCAACTATTTCCGAGCTTCTTAAGTATTTCAATCACCAAGGCCAGATGAATCGCATAGCCTTCCAAGGAGTAATCTTCAGACACATCCATTCTATCATATGATATGTTCCATAGGGACTGTTGCACAATGTATTTTATTAGGCAATAAGTATATTATATCATTTGACCTTTTTTCCCCGTAGAAAAGATCTACTACAAAAGTCAAGAAGTTCGGATAGATACTCATAAGAAGAAGGGACACTAAACATCGACACAATTGATAGCTGTAACTTTGAAGTAGTACGGGACTTTGTCTACCTTGGCTCTGCTTTCACATCTAAAAGCGATTTCTCTTCCGAAATTAAACGAAGAATAACACTTACCAATTTTTGTGCTGAGAAGACAACTACAAGTATGTCTACAGGCCACCTGGAGGGTTTAACATAAAGATCGCACTAATTGGAGAGGTTTATTGTTTGAGCGGTCCATCTCGAACTGTAGATCCCTTTGGTCACTTAAAAAGTAATGTTTGGTTAGATGTTGCAATCCGAAAAATCCTTCAAGTCAATGTCAAGATCACGACCGGCTCAGTTGGTATTGCCATGTTCAAAGGAGTGGTCTTACGCGCCCTATTAAAAGGGTTTGTCGAGGGGCCTATCACTCGCTACATTGGCCAGTGCGGTTGCCCAGAGGATGTGTCGAAATAAAGGTGGGCTGGCTTACCACTGCCATTAACATCTGGCAGGTCAACGGTTCATAACGACCCGTTATCCAAGTTCAGTTGCGGTTAGGATAAGATAGGTTTAAGGTAGTTTTAAGTCAGTTTAAGTTTAGCTAGGGTTTTTTTTTTAACGTAGGATAACGAGCTGATCCGAGCATCCACGAGCATGACGCGTTCCCCTCACCTATACCAAAGTTACCACTGAGGCTAGACCCTGATCCTCAACAAGCGCGAATGAGTGGCATACCTTAAAAATTCTGGATCACATAACTACAATACCAGCATTTGCTTGGCCTCATTGACGAAATGATATGAAACCGGGAGGTCTGCAGATATTTTTTGAGGTCAAACAGGCGAACCTCACAAGCGGACTAGTAGGAATTCATTTAAATAGAAGGGTTATGATCCCTAAAATTCTGATGATAAAAGGATAGACGAAGAATACGGATCTTTTAGTTCATCTTTGTTAAGAAAACATTTTGATTAGTTTTCTCTGGAAAGTAAGCCATATAGAAGGACTAGCCTTTGTTGAGGCTTTTTTTGTTTTGATTAGTCTTGAGGGTATCTAAAAGTAAGAAGGGTCGCCTTTCCTTTTAAGAGGATCTCAATTTTTTTTCAAAGCATTTTACTCTAGTTCTATCTCTACATGGTTGACAATAAGTCCCTTGATATAAATGGCCAGATGCACTTTTTCCCTGGCTTCAGAAACTAGCACTAGAGTGACACCCATAGCAATAGCTCCCGGCGGTGTTCCATATTGTTCTCCATAAGTTGTTAGCTTGCGCCTTTTTGTCAGCAAATAGCCTATTTGTCGGTTGCCTTCTTGTGAATTGTTAATAAAGCTTTTAAGTCGTAAAGTAAAAACTGACTTTTTCATTTCCGAGTACTTTTAAAACTCCATCAAATTTTGGGAATTACAAACTCGTTGGGCACTTAATAAAACTCATGAACAGAGAACTGCTTTCAATGTCGCATAAACGAAAAATGACAGGATCCGCAACAAAAAATAGACATAATCCAACGGACACTCTGAAATTCAACTCAACTCAATTCAGCATAATTTTTTATGAAACAAAAAAATAAACCCTAATGACCTTACCAATCAAGTTGAATGACAGTTGAACAATACAAGCATAAACGAGTATGGAAATGAGATTAGCACTGGCAAATCCTTTCTCCAGACAGCATAATCCCAAAAATGGCTTACGCTAAATATAAAACCCTAAAAGCCATTATGGTCCATACATACACCTTCCCATACCCATGCCCTTGAATTCGTCAACGTAGTTCAGATTCGGATTCAGATACAAAGAGAATCTTTTCAATTTGCCACACACACATGCATCCGGGTTATAAAGGCTGCCTTAAGTCACCACACGTGCTTCCGTTTTTTCATCTCCTTTTTTTTCTGTAAATACAATCGAGTGTCAGGACAGGATACTACTTTTCAGGGAAGGTTCAAAGAAAGGTTGCAGGAGAATGTCACTCGCCAATACTACTACCGCTACTGATTGCGATGCTACGGTAGAATAGATCTTGAATCTGGCGTAAAAGGAATAGTCCTCCTGCTTTCAACCAAATGGATAGTAATTTATTTGACTTTTTTCTTCGCTCTCCTTCTGGATGCACATCGGCAGCTGGCCAAAGAGAAGCTCCTTGGTTGGCCACATTACCTTTCGCGCCGTGTGAAACGACGACTCTTGCCGAGTTTCTTCAATGGAGGAGGGCGGCTTTGTCTTCTTTAAAACTCGCATGTGTGTTTAAGTCAAAAAGGTGAACCTTTGTTACACATCAAAGTGGTGAAGAAGGAAGGAAATGCAACGTCCGTGTGGTTAAGGTGCAAGGACAAGGACACTATATATGTAACTGGCGCAGCTGGTTTCTTTCAGGTTTTTTATTTTTTCTATATACATATATATTTGTTTTTATTCTCGAGGCTTCCTCTCGGTTCGTCAGTGAAAAATTGGCTGTGGAATCAATTTAGCATCGTTTTTGCGGGTTTCCTTTGCCGGTTGGTGCTTTTAGATAGATTGGGGTATTTCTTTTTTTTCTGTTCAGATCTTTTCTGGGGCTTTAGTTGGCGGTACGTGTGCAGTGGGAGAAATGTAGTTAAACGGGTTCAGGGGTAGTGATTTTTTTTATCCGCTTCCTACTGTTGAGGATGAAATCATGGATTTAGAAGAATTCATTTTGGTCCTGAATGCAAAAGTAGACACAGAGCGATAGAGTGAAGAAAATTACAAAAAAAGTAAATCCCTTAGGATTTTTTTTAAGGGAAAAGTCGGAAATTGTTTACCGAAAACCAATGATTGGTCCTTGCTAGTACAATTGAGAATTATATTCAGGTGGAAGACTAAGGGATGCAAGGCTGCAATGATTAATCAGGATGAATGATTTTTTTTCTTTAAATTGTAAAATTGTAAATATTGTTCGCTTTAATTACACATTATGTATATCTAGATAGCTTATAAGTGGCTGGCTTTCGTACTAAAGGTTTAACTAAAGGCTTTGTGTGCCGATTTCATCACTTGATTGCTCCGCACAAATATTGTCGAACTTGATATTGCAAAGGCTTTTGTGCGGAAAATATCAGTTTAACAACCTTATATAACCTTTTACCTATATTTGGGACAATAGAGAACACTCCTCAATTTCTCATATCTGTAAATGATCGGGGGCGCTTTTAATGACAAAACCTCGGCATAAAATCATTAAATTATTTTCTGCCATCAAAGCGAAACCTTGTCCGATATTATCGATTTTTTAAAAAGACATTCTCTATCGATGCAAGATTTTTTTTTTCAGGTAAAACTGAAACGTTTTGGCGTTTTGTGATGTTAACGTTGAGGCAAAAAGGCTACAAAGTCTCACCGGTAGTGAAAACTTGAGGTCGTTTGCTAAAAACATTAAGAATTCGGTCCCATCATTTGTTCCGACAGTCATTTACAATGGCAGTACAGCTATCAGCTTTTCTGATTAGGCCAAGACTGGCTATCTCAATGCTTCCAAATTGTCAGTCCAATCCATGTTGGCAGGAGTACTCCAAGATCTCATATACACAAATTCCCTGGTCCAGATGATATTTCCCCAATCGTTCTAACTGCGTAAGCTTTACTATCTGTGCTATTCTTCAGGGCTCTTTCCAAGAATATGGAAAACATAGTTAGCCCAGTCAGTCCCAAAAATGGCAAATCTGCCTCTCCCTCCTTGGCACTTGCATCGTTAAAACCGAAAGGCTTTCCAGTCTCGGTATGTGCGTTAACGAAAATCTTTGTTGGAATGGTTTGATGTCGCCAAGAACACTGCGAAATGTTTAGGCTTCCTCAAGCGATGTAAGAAATATTTTACCCCTTCTGGCTGGGTATGAAGCGTTTATTCGCCCAAAACTTGTGTACCACGCTTATATGTGGTCCGGTGCAAAAATTACATATTTGGACCGCTACTTGAAAGAATTCAAAAACGCGCAATAAAACTTATTGTCGATTGAGTCAATCCTCTTAGTCATTCTCGCAATGTCTCCTGCCTATCGTTGTTTTATCGTTACTTCCATCATAAGTATTCGAACGAACTAGCATTCCACCCCTACAACAATTCAATCGCAATACTCGCCATGCTATGAAAGCACATCAGTTCAGTCTTAAGCCTATATTCTGAAGTACTGCGAAATACAAAGATTCCTTCCTTAACCGTACAATAAGAATGTGAAATTACGTTCTGTTTTTCCAATACACATAATCTCCCTTTCTCTAATCCTTCTTGAGTCCTACTTCATTATGAGTGTTTTCAAAGTTCCTTCAGTGTAAAATCAACAAGCTTTGACAAAAAGTTTCAGTGAAATCAAGATGAACGTGTTACAATTGTAATTGTGTTTACATTGGTAATTGTGTTTTATGTTTTTTCACCGAATATGAGGTGCAATGTACAGTTTGACTACAGATCATCCGAATTCTGACAATCATTCGGCAAAGAGATGAGCCATTATGTCACCTTCAAGGCAGGTGTCTAATAGAACGATTTAGCTTCGAAACGATATTCTACACAGTTTTATTTTTATTTTGAATTGGTTAAACTGATACAATGTCAAATTAATTTTGTTGAACTGTCAGGAAAATATTTTCTTTAATACATAATACAAGGAATCCCAGCAAATATGGATATCATTCACATGCTTTTTGAACAATAAAAACTTTTGATTTAGTCTCTGTTGTCCAATGTCCAAAAATAGAGAGGCCTGCACGCAAAACGTATGGTGTTTACTCTTCTATTTCAAACAAACAAAAAATGCAGAAAAAAACGTAATAAGTCTATTGAGTGTAATTGTGAAAGACAACAGTCAAAAAGTGCTACGGATTAGGCGTAAAATAAAGGCTTTTGCCATTATTCTGACACTGACACTGTTGTGGAGCGTCGTACTGAACGAAAATTGATCAAAAATGCTAACAATTGCTTAAGGGCCAGCCATAACAGCCCTGAGTGGGATTAATCTTATGTCGAAAGCGAACGAAAAGTCCACTTAATTTCTCGCATAAGTTCTAGTTACCCATAATGAACTTAAACAAAATTACGCAAATAAAGCAAACTGTCAAACATTTTATATTCGAAAAAAATGTGGAAAATTAACTTTTAAACTACAAATTTTTTCTTATGCATTTAAAAAATAAAGTGACAATATAAAGTGGTGTAGAGAAAAATATAAATTGTTGCTGTCAATTGTCAAAATGTCCTTACTGAACGTCTCATTTAATTTACATACTCATAAGCCCACTCAAGTCAACGAAAATTTGACGAAACTGAGCATAATCCCATTGTGGACATGCTGTAATGTTTACGATATTTCATTTAGCTAGCTTAAGCTCATGAAAGTCTATTAAGGTTGGCCCTTTAGATTGCCCAAAGTTACGATTGAGCTACGCAATAAATAAAACATATGAAGGCGTGTGGTGTAGTCTCGTAGATGAAAAGCGACTAGCTGCGTAACGAAGACACAAACAAATTTTTTTCCTGTTCTTACATAATTAAATAATAAAATCTCCAAAGTAAAACCATTATTTCTTCTTCAATAACTAGTACTTCAATAATTTAAATCTATTTCGCCTAATCAGAGAAAAGGAATTCATTTATATTCGCGGAATAGAAAAACGTTTACTAACGAACACAGCCATTTGGAGTATCAACATAGGAATTCCTCAAAAAATAATCCAGATTTCAGCGCCGCCTGGAGGTTAGAATGATGTTCTATTCTACCGAGTGTAACCCAGTTTCCATACTCTGTTAATTTTAAAAAATTTTTGGAACTGTTTGGGTAATGTCAGTTAAATAAAAAACTGTATAGCTACTGTGAATAAAGAAATGTCAGTTAAATAAAAAACTGTATAGCTACTATGAATAAAGAAACACACCTTTTAACAGCTGATCGCAGAGTGCTAAGTGTCGTTCAGTGTTCAGGCGAAACTAGTTGGCCTTGGAATACTGAAAAGAAAAGCAGATGCTAGGCTCTTTCGACAGGAGAGCAAGTATTACCAGACGGAAATCCTCTTTTTGGTGTACTGGTTAAAGAAGCTAAATGTTGTTTCTTTCTCTTTATTAATACGAGACAGGCATTGTTTTCCTCCGTTGAGGATTGAATCTACAGCTTCTGGGACACAAGCCAATAAAATGTACTCTACACTGCCGTCACCCACAATTTTGGAAGTACTTTGCCATTTAAAGCTCATGAGAGATCTGTCAAAATATGTAGTTGTCGTAAGACTTGCCAATGTACGTTAAGACTATTAAAAAAAAAGTTAAGTCTTAAGATATCATAATCTTAAATTTCTCTATATATACATATATTAGTCAAAAGGATGGAGATTGCGATTATATGAAAACACAAGCGATCTCACTTTAGCATAACACCTTCAACTCCTACTTCTCACCTCCCCGTGGGTGCCTAGTACCTCGACTGGAGATGGGGTAACCAACCTTAGTGAGTGCCAGCTCAATTTTACGGATGGATCAACGGCGGCGTCCACAGTTCCAGTTAGGTGGAACAAGTGATCTCCCTATATGAGCTGCTTCGACTTATTTGAAGCCCAGGTCTATAGTCATATCTTGATGGGTCAACGGCAGCACTCACATTCCCGAAGTGGGTTACTGGCACCGAAATTATCGGCCTACTGTCCTAGGGTCAAAAACAGCGCCTGGCCCTCCAGGTTCGGGGTTGTGCCGTAGGGGTAACTTCCCGACCACGTCAAAAACATTTAGTTATGGGAGAGACTATGGCAGCCTCGGATATAAATGTACCTCAAAGGCAGAATAGACCCGGAACGTTAACGGACATGCGAGTGTGTACCTGGAATGTGCCGACACTCTACCCTCCAGGTGCTACTCAAAAACTTGAGTCTGTCCTCTCGCGGTACAAGGCCGACATTACCGCGATCCAGGAGATACGATGGATAGGATCAGGTACTATGAAAAGACAAAATTGGGACAACCTGGTGCTCTCCAGACGGTCGAACCGCCAACCAAATCGACCATGTGCTAATCGATGCGAGTCACGCATCCAACATCTTGAAGGTGCCCACTTACAGAGGGGCAAACGTCGACTCTGACCATTTTCTTGTAGCAGCTAGATTCAGAGCTCGACTGTCCAACGAGAAGAAGCTGCGAACTGCCCAAAAGAAGAAATTCGACGTTGGAAGCCTTAGCACATCTGGAGTCGCCAGAGCCTACAAAGAGCGCCTGAGTGAGAAACTCCCCACCGTGCATTCACCTACCACAGACGCTAACAACCAGTGGTCTCAATATCGCCACATCATCAAGGAGGTAGCCGAAACCACCCTAAGATATCAGCCACCCCAGTGAAAAAGCCTGTGGTATGATGATGTATGCGTATACCGGAAAAAGGTGACAGAAGATGCACACATTAGAACGCTGCAGAGGAAAACAAGGGCAGCAAGGGATGAGTACCGAGCCAGGAAAAGGGAGGAGAAGAAGATCCTGCGTACAAAGAAAAGAGAGCACGAAGTAGCTCAAGGAGATCGAAGAGCCCCCTGACCGAAACAACATCCGGAAGTTCTATAAGAAATCCAAGCAACTGGCTGCTGGCTTTAAGACCGGAACACAGGCTCCTCGTAACAGCGATGGAAACCTAGTCACCGACGCGCAGGGAATAGTAGATGTATTTAAGCAGCATTTCCAGCAGCTGCTAAACGGACATAATGTAGAGAGAGTGATGGGGCAAAAAGAGAACCCGCGTCTAGTCAATGAAGAACCAGTCCCTCCGCCCAGTATAGAAGAGTTTGGCTTAGCTATAAAAAAGCTAAAGAACAACAAGGCCGCCGGCTCTGATGGTCTACCTGCAGAGCTTTTCAAATACGGAGGTGATGTTATGGTAGGGTGCATGCACCAAATCATCAACCAAGTTTGGATGGAGGAAAGCATGCCCGATGACTGGACCATCAGCTCCATATGTCCCATATACAAGAAAGGCGATCCTATGTCTTGCAAGAACTATCGAGGCATATCCCTGCTTAAAGTCGCATATAGGAGCTTTTTGTGGCGAAGGCCGAATTTGGGATCCCGTCAAAACTGATCCAGATGTGTTGCATGACACTAGATAACACGCGATGCAATGTGCAGTTTGGCAGCAGCTCATCTGAACTCTTTCAAACATGCACCGGATTTCGGCAAGGAGATGCGCTGTCGTGTGATTTCTTCAATCTTGTTCTTGAGCCTTCAACAGATCAGTCCAAATGGTAGGGTATGCGGACGATATAGATATCATCGGTTGATCCCAGCGTGCCGTGATAGAGGCTTTCACGGCTATTGAAGAACAGGCGAAACTAGTTACATGCTATCAACAAACAAACAATCATCTATCCACCGACTAGGACAAAATGTCACTGTTGATAGGAGCAACTTCGAGGTAGTTAAGGAGTTCATCTACCTCGGGGTAAACATCAACTCCACAAATGGCACCTTAGTGGAGATCCGTCGAAGAATTACCCTAGGAAACCGCTGCTACTTCGGTTTGGAAAAACAAATGGTTTCAAAACTCCTAACTCGAAGGGCAAAGTCCTTATCCTGCCAGCTCTGCTATACGGCTGGACGATAAGCAGGAAAGGAGAGTTAATACTGGGATCCTTTGAAAGAAAAATCCTTCGACGGATATTTTGTCCTGTGGGCGAGGAAGGCGAATGGAGGTGAAGATACAACCGCGAACTCCAAGAGCTGTACCAAGATTTGGATGTAGTCCGAAAAGCTAAAACTCGTCGACTACATTGGCTAGGCCACATCGAGCGAATGGACAACAACCTTCGAATCCCAGACCCCAGGTTCGAGGCGAAAAGGAAGACCGAACCTCCGTTTTAAAGACCAAGCCATCGCGGATGCCAGAGCGCTTGGTCTGGACAACTGGAAGCAGCGTGCTCCGGATCGCAGAGGGTGGAAGGCTGCCGTATCTCAGGCAGGGACTTTTCACGCGTCAGGAGCCCGTTAAGTATGTAAAAATAGTAAGTATATCTACATTAAGTAGGTACAATTATATAGAATTTCAACTTCGAATACAATATGATAAAAAGGAACCCAATAAATGTATATATGTATATACCCGCAAGCCGCTCATTCGACAACTTAAATACACACTGTTCAATGCAATTGCTTTGAATTTTAAAATTAGTTCAACATTTACAGCTGCAATTGCACGCTTTTATTGGTCGATTTATGCCAACCTGTAATCGAAAATAAGTAATAAGCGATACACTTAATGCAGCGTACAGCCCTTGGCTATTCAACAACATTACATATTCCAAAAGGGCCTATAGGGCGCATGTAACTATAGTTTTTGACGCGCCCCACTGTTCCATTATCCTCAAAATCACCGACAATCCTTTCGATAACTTTCGCACGCATACATACAAACGATTGCATTCATTTTAATTTATTTATTACCTGCTGATTCTATTATTACACCATCCACAGTTGGATTGGGTGCTTTGCTGGTTAAAAAGGCATGCTAAAGCTTAGCCTTAATAGCCCTCATGCCCTGAAGCCGCCGCGCCGCGCGCCGAAGGCTCTTCAGCCAGTCGGTTCATACGATAGTGGTTGTGTGAATGTTGCATTGTACAAATTCAATAGCTGGCAACGAGTGTAATTAATTTATGAATATTTCCAATCAATTTAGCAAAACTTCAGCACCGCGACATGGCACGGCACGGTTGGCGCGGCGCGGTATTTTACTATTTCATTGCACTTTTTACACTTGAAAGGATTTTCGAGGGGCCATACATTCAATAGAAACCTTAATCCTAGGCTGAAGAATCTCTTGTAATTAATGTGCGAATTTAAATCACAAATCGAATTTTGGGATTGTCCTTTAATAAATTTCATATATTTATTTGCATTATCCACGGAGGCGTTTTGCGCATCTGTGAGCAGAGTTTTTGCTTAACTTGCAAGCATAATAAATAAATTGGCAGCAGTAAAATATTTTATGGGTTTCCAACCAATTTGGATGGCTATTTTACGACATACGACGGTGTTATTTTCGTCCTGGCAGGTAGGTACCTACACAGATAGGTATTTATTAATTTTTCGATGTGGTTGCAGGGAAGCTCGTGTTAGGTATAGACACATATTTCTCTATATGCATTGTGGAGTCCGAATGAACTCTGATGAAGATATGGTTGATTTTAATGGCATGGAAGTAATATTTGCGCGTACAATTTGTGATTTCATCAGTTTACAATACAAGAGTCTATTAAATCATGTAAAAGCTTCCCATTTTCATTGACTTGTTTTCAGTTTTTTTTTTTTAGATAATATTCATTTCGAATTTGGCGTATGGCGTAATTTACTTCGTTATCTGACCACAGTTTGCAGTTAATAATAAAAATATCGATAGCCGCTATGTCTTATCGCGCCGTTGAGATCATTGAATTTATGCAAACGTGCGTCTTTATTTATAGTGAAAATATAATATCATTGTTAATATAAATCAGCATGTGCTGAAAGTGTGACCATGGCATCGTGTTGACCGTATTTGTGACCGCTGGCATGTATCGCTTCAGTAAGCCTAGGCATTTGGCAGCGTTTTTGACGACGTCGAATATGTAGTCATTCCAACGAAGTTTGTCATTAACACACATACTGAGGATGGAAAGCCTTTCGGTTTCAGCGATGCAAGTGCCATTCATGGATAACGGCAGAGTATTCACCACTTAAAAATCCTGTCAAGGTCAGAATTTAATGAGCTTAACATACGTTGCATGCACGAAGATGAGGGACGTAAATCCGAAAACGAATATGCGAAGCTAAGGCTACTGTCATCATATAAGGAATGGATAGGACTAGAAGTAACAGACAGGAGATTATTGACAAAAATGAAAAAGAGAGTCGGAGAAAAAACCAAGCTTTGCGGGACGCCCGCATTTATTTGGTGAGTTGCAGATTTGAAACCGTCCAAAACAACTTGGATTGAACGGTCCGAAAGGTAATTTCTAATCCATTTAAGAAAGGTATCATCGATTCTAAATGCACGCATTTTCGACAAAAGGGACTGATGCCAAACTCTGTCAAATGGCATTAAAATATCGAGCGCAACGATCTTACTTTCACTACCACGGTGAATAGTTTGGTGAAGGCGAACTCCTAGTGGATGACGATGATAAGTTTTAAACAAACAAAATGCCCGGCTTTTTTCTACATATAAAGAAGAAGTAACCGACAATATATATGATTTCAGAAAAGTTCAAGAATCTCGGATCTGCCATATAAAAAGCTTCACTTGACAAAGCTTGAGCGAGTTAGAAGTTGAAAAATCCGAGAAGGTCATCCAATCAAAGAACTTCTCCCAAAAAATTGGCGTCCGACCTGTTCTGTTGCTATAGCGATGTTTATGGACCCATTTTTTCCAGCTCGAAACAAAGGCAGGCCTAAGAACTCTTGCATCACACAAATGCAACAACAAACAGTGACAAAGTGATACGAAACTGGGCGGCCTGCAGATATTATTTGAGCTCAAACAGGTAAATCCCACAGTCGGGTATTCCACAAAGGGTAAAAGAAGAAAAAGGCTTCCTTTAAATTTTAAGTAGTTCGATCTTTTTGGACAAGCATATTCGTCTGGGGGTGAGTGCAGTGAGTGCAGAACGCGACACTCAGGTACCACGCTGACGTCAGAGAACTTGCACCCTGTCTGTTAGATGACACCCGATCACACAGTGTCATCCATTAGGTCATCCGAGTGTGAGTGTTTTCACATGAACTTTCAACGATGCAAACGTGTTATCCGATGTTAGCTGATATTGTAGAAAATCGAGCGATGTCATCCGTGGGACCTTGTCATTCGGATGACACGTTCAATGACATGCCAGATGACCGTCACCTTAAGAACTATCTTGAGTAGCTTCTTAAAAAATTAATTGGTATTCGGAATCGCATTTAACTGTAGGTCCTTTCATGTCGTGTAAAATAAGAACAACGCAAAGCTTGCATAAAACCCAGGCACTGGTTATGCTGAATTAGTTTTTTTCGGGGGTCTTTTAGCTTTATTTATGTATGACTAATGTAGCCAATTCTTTTGAAAACTCATTCAAAATCAATATCAATAGGAAAATATTGATTTATATTACTATTAGGGGCCAATTGCTTAAATGTCTTGCAAACCATAACTTTTTGAAATTTTTATTTGCGTCCAACCCTATTCATGCAACTTCAGTAGTGCCACAAAAAGTCACATATTGACAGCATTATTAGTACAGCTAACCGGAAATAGGTTTCATGAAAAAAAAACAGGGCAAAGGACGTCTCCAATCTTTTAGTCGCAAAGTGAATTTATCAACGTTTGTTAGAGCTTTCTTGAGCATGCCTCCACAAGTCAGTTCACTCTAGCACCATATTTAGATTTATCCGATCAGCTTTACGCGAAATCGGCTTAAATAACCTGCTTACTTAAACAGTTTGTATTTAAATTTATTTTACAAAGTCAATTTTGATGCTGATGAGATGATGTTTGTAAAAACTTTCAAGGTGCTGACCACCAAACTGTTGATATTTCACTTCGGTTGGTTAGTGTTGCCTACTTTTAGGCACTAATTGCGAGTACAAATAATGTTGAACACTTTATATGTATCAAAAGAAAAGATCAACAAAAAGAAGATGAATATGAAATTTCGTTTCATATCTAAGGGATGAGTGAATTTCGTTTAAATATTTTACAAAAAAGTTGAAATAGCTAAACTGAATTAGATATTGGACCCACGCTTTTGTTTTCAGTCCTCTAGTAAATTTTAAATCACCACCGACACTGATAACTTAACCGTGAACTTGAGTTGTGTGGCAAGGGCTTGACTTGTACCTAGTTTTAACACTGCGCTGTCAAATATCACACTACTGCCGGCTTAATTACATTCCATTTCATAATTGCACTAATGAACCGAGGACAATGTAAAACTAAAGTTTGGTAGTTAATTTTTTCTTTTAAATAAAAATTCGAAAAAAAAAATATTAATTGTTGGTTCATTTAATATTGCAAATAAAGCCAATATGGAAGTAATAGGCTTTAAGTAAGTTCTAAAAGGAACAAAGAGTTGGTCATTGGAATATGCTGCCCGCCATGGAAGGCCAAGCAAAGCAAAGTCACATCATCGAAAAAAGCCGTCTTTAGCTTTAACAATTTGCAAAGCAACGTTCTTGAAACTCTTTGACTTTCATCTTGGATGTGATACAATAAACCTTGAAGGTCGTGTCAGCCAATTGGGGATGTGGAATGAAAAAGAAGTATAAAATTTCTAGAACATTAGCCCCCAAATTGTATATTCTTCATTTCGCCGACTTAAAACTTGGGAGCACGATGAAATTCGATTCGCTCCTAATCGACAGTTTAATTTAAAAAGATATCTTCATTAGCTTTCAATAGACATAAGTGTGAGCGAGTACACCATGAAGCAGAATCAGGATAATGAGGATTATAATCTCCTTCGTGTTTATTGGCAAGGCGTAACCATTTAATTGGCTTCTCAGACCAAGATAATGAGAATAGATAATGGGGATGGAGGTGTAACCCTTCGCTTAATCGACAGATAGATACAATATTGCTATGCAAGTTTATAGCGAAGCCAAGGAAGTTCTTGCTATTTGGCGTTCTATTCGCTTCGTGTAATTTGTTTGTGCCATTTTGTTGCTTTAATTTTAACGGTCTATGTTCAATATTTTTCCATTATTTCCAAAAATTTGTAGGATTTGTATCAGATCAGATTGATTGAGATCTCGGTCTGCTCTCATCCCAAATAAACTTAGGTCTATCAAGTAAGCCGAGTTAAACTTCCGCTTATTGTTGGATTGGTTAGAATGGGTCTCTAAAATTGGCGCAGGTAGGCTTTTGGTTCCGTGAGAGTTATATTCAGATTGTTCTATAGTAAATGAGTTCCTGTTACCCGTTCGCGTTCAAAAATAAAAGGAGTATGCAGATATGCAGAAAATTGCAGGTCTAAAGAAAAACCCGGCATCACCCAAATGTAATAACTGAAACAAATTTGTTGAGGTCGCACCAGCGGATTTAAGGATGTAGTAAAAGTTTGAAAGTTATGATACATCATTCCTGAAGAGAAGACGACCGCTATTCCAATTCAACCGGTGATTTTGAATGTATTTGCTGTTTTTTTTTATCTTGCTGCATTGATATGTTCTTTCCACCTTTTGGTGAAGTTTCCGAACGTTGATCGTGGACTTGAGTAAGTTAACTAAGGCTATCTGTGATTAACCTTAATGAAACCTAACGAGAGACAAAATTCCTCCGGAAATAATTCGCAGCTAGAAGGCATCCAGACAAGAGTGGTCATCAATTGACAGATATCGCAGCAAGTGTTAGACTCTCATTCTGAACTGATTGGGGTTTTAAGAACTTTCTTACTTTGTCTCCTCTAGCGGGTGGTAACATTTTCTAAAATCTTCGGACTTGATAGTAATAGAACTGCCTCAGTTTAATGGTCGGCTCGTCTAGAGGAATGGGCTAGTATTAACTGGGGTAAGAAGTAACAGCTAAATAACAGGGTTCATCTTAGAATAATAAGTCTCTCCGTGAAGCTAATAAACATTGTTCTACTTCGAGTAGGTTACTATAATAAGTATAAAAAAGAATCTTGTTTTTATATAGCACTTCCAATTTTCATGACTGAGCGATTTTCTGTGCTATTTTAGACTCCTTTTCCAAAAATCTGATATTCTTTTTCGAACCGCAATCCACCTTTTCTGCAGTATCGCCTCGCAAAGAAGTTGTCGTGCTGATGCATTTTATTCCACCCAGCATATCAGCTGGAGAGTTTTTGAAAGCTGTTCTGTATTCTGAGAGGTCTGTTGCGATTGCGGCGCAAATCTCCTCCAAATAAATCGCCCTGTTTTATTCAAAATGGTGTCATAACGTTCACTTATCCGAACGAAACTGTTAGGGTAAAATAAAAGTGCAAAATCTGTGAAATTTTTTTTCCTTAACTGGTATTAAAATTAAATCCATTTGAGCTTAAAAATATACCGCATGACTGGGCTCGTTTTTGGGTCTCAATCACTTATTCAAAGTCAATAATGTGTATTAACCATAAAATTGTTTTATAGACCCAATAATGTTATCGTTTGAAGTCATGTCGATATTCGAATCCCTAAAATTAGATGACTTGTTATAAAATCAGTCCCAAAAAACCCAGCAAATATAAGAAACAAATTTATCAACCTTAAGACTTCCTCACACTCGCATTGTCCAAAACAAACAACTCTTGTCTGGTCAACTAACAACTTGTGGCTTTTCAGATGAAAATGCGTATCTTTCTCTTAAATATTGATATCCATCCTTGCAGACATAAAACAACATTAATGAGTCAATTAGGTTCCTTTTAAATGCCCTTGCCAGTCAGTCAAAGGGATCTCAAAATAAATAACAGCTTTTTAATGCTCGCTTCAGTGCTCCTTGTAATAAAGTATAGTTTATTTTGAAGGACCCAATTAGTGTTGTGTTGTTGCATGTGAGATGGGGATTGGGGATGACGAATTGATGGTTTGTTTTCCTCCTCAAATTAAGCGCTTTTAATTTAATGGAAAACTAAAGAAGCTTATGATTTTAAGGGCGGGGATGGGTTAATCTTTACATTAATTGAAATCTACACAACTTGTACATAATTTTGATGATGATGGTCTACCAAATCTGACATATTTCATTTATTTTACGAACATAATTACGTTGTGGTTGAGTTCGTGGCATCAACTGAATGATTTGATATCAAGGATTTTGCATAAATATTTTGGGAATCACGAGATTGGCTTGGCGTACAAGCAAACTCATTTAGTTTTTTCGTATCTTTGAGTGGACGGGAGAAAAGAAAACTACGAATTCTTCTCGAAAAAGATTGCAGATTTTTAGCACAAAGAATGTTGGTCACATTGTTTGGCTTTGAAAAAGGAATTGGATGGTAATCTTTTGGGGAAACATTGAGGATTTTCTTTTTCTCTGGCAAAAATTAATGGATGTCAGTTCTAATTTATGTGTCTGAGTGGAAAAAGTGCTTTGATAGGATTAAAATGTTTCGTTCTTGCATTATTTATCTATGGCATGGCTCTTGTCTTCTGTACAATACTGAACAACAAAAGCAAATACAATCAAATCACGTTAGATTAGAAAATTATCTATGAATGCTAAGTAAAAAGACGTAGGTAGAGTAGCTGGTTCCTGGATTCCTATTTTGAGTTAAAGCTTCGAGTCAATTAAGTTTTTAAAATTGTTTGCTTGAGTTGTCTAAAAGTTCATCACTTTCATTAAGTGCTAAATTTAGCTTTGGTATTTGGAAAAAGTTAAAGGATCAGTTGTGAGTCCACTATAATGCATGATAATATGCGATGGAGTCCTTCCGACTACAACTGCTTCTTCTGTTGATTACACCGAAAGTTGAAATAGCCACCATCGAATGGGTAGTAGGGGAGAGTAACAAAACTTTTAAATAAAACCTTTACTTCTCCTACAACTTTAAAAATAAGTCAGACAAACCTTTTTCTAAATTTATAAGCCATGTTGCAAAAAAATCAGGAAAACCTGTTAGGAATGTGTCGCAATATGGATTTTTTAAAAAAATTGGGCAAGTTGTATCATATACCGGGGTAAGAAGAAGAAATTTAATAGTTTTTGTTTTCTTAAGAAAATCTTAAGAAATGAATTTAGGCGACCGAAAAAAGAAACTCGGTCTTATTTCATTTCACTACCGCAGTTATATATCATATTTCAAATGATTTTTGAACAAACATACAAAATCATCCGCAGCAATTCACTTTATACCTTCCAAAACACGCGGGTATTAATGGAATAGACAGACATGCGATTCTTAATTCTAAGATGAACCATGTTTCTATAGCACTTGAAAAACCTGCTAATTCTTGCCCCTCCCTCTAGGAGAGCTTATGCAAAAGTGTAGAACTGTAGCTTGCCATTTAACTGAAGCGTGTTACCATCCGCTAGAGGAGCCAACATAAATAAAGTGCACGACTGCGTCATACGAAACTTTCTCAGTGCATGAAATGCGTTTTTGAATCGCAAAATGAATGGTGACAAATTTATTTAAATCACTTTTTAGGATTTAAAAAATTAGATTTTCTCAAAAACGGCACCTATGATTTTGATGTAGTTTCGCAAATTGGACAATGTTAACATAATCGTTCGAAATGCAAAAATTATTAAAATCGTTAAAGCCGTTTTTGAGAAAACGAATTTAATTTAAATTTAAGAAAATCGTTATATGAAAAAAATGTTTAAAAAAAAATATTTGTAAAAATCGAAGTATGCTAATTTTTCCGACTTTATAATATAAAAAAAAACTGTACATATTTTTGAAGTTCCCTTTATTAGTTTTCGAGATATTTCCGGTTTTATAAATTACCGTTAATCGATTTTTTTCCAAAAACTGAGTATGCAGAATTTTTGATCCTTAGCACAAAAGCAAACCGAAATCCTTGGAACCACTTTCGAGAAAAATAGTGATAAGTGATTTCCACAAAAAAAATTATAGCATTATGGTATGGCGGGTACCGTTATTTCAAAAGATAAAGCAAAAACTAAAAAGACGCCCCGAGATGTAACCCCAAAAACCTTATATACGAACTTTGAAGCAAATCCGTCGAACCGTTTCGCCATACGGCGCCCGGACAGACAGACCGACGGACGGCATTGGACTTCTCTATAGTCGTGATATCATCCCTCATACTTAGTTTGAGTTCGAAATTTCCGCACGATCGCAATAACTTTCTCGTTAGTATACTAATGTATACGAGAAAGTTAAAAAGTTGTTAAATCCCAGCCAGGAATGAGAGTTTAACACTTCTGCGATATATGTCTCTTGTCTGGATGCCTTCTAGTTGCGAATTATTTCCATAGGAATTTTGTCTCTCGTTAGGTTTCGTGAAGGTTAATATCTTGCTGCAGAGTATAGGTAATCGAATCTGAAGATTTCCGCAGTTTACGAAAAGATTTGGTCCCTCCTTTGCGGGCCAGCTTAGCAACACATTTAACTTTTTAGCCCTGGAAGTAAAGGCTTCATTGAATCGACGTCGCAAGTTGCCGTTTTGTAAATTCTGCGAAATAAACTACATGTTTCGGAAATTAATTTTAGAAGGAAATCTAATTTAAAAACAGCTATAAATGTAGTTTTTATTTAAGCTAGATGATCTAAATAATAGAAAACAATTGACATTCAAAATGTTTTGTACATATGTAGGTGATGTGCTAAGTACATGCATGTCCTTCACGTTCAAAAAATAAACATGTACTTCCAGGGTTAACACTACGTAAAGACTGGAGACAACCAGTGTCGTAAGTTGAAAATCACAAAAAAAATACCAAATTAACAACACCAGCACTTTACCGACCTCAGTGATTTATCAAAAACTGGAACTGTGTAAACTTGTTTTAGGGTGAACCGGCGAATGCGGGATCATAACCACGTTGGCAATCGACAGAAGAAAGGAAGATTATTGTTATCCAAAACGTATAACGTTGCTTTCGAAGTTTTATACGGGTCACTAACAAATAGGCACACACAGACAGCCAAGTTCTGAATTTAACAATAACTTTTTTTCGAATGATGCAGTAACCCGTGTGATGTAGAGAATTACTCAGTACTACCACAAGTCAATGGTTAAAAATGTATTACACTGTTTTGGGTGTTTAAGGCAATCGTTTATAAATAAAGCTAAAGATTACCGATTTCGAACGTGCCATGCCATTAGTAACGACGTATAGACGTTGGAAGGTTTGTTTTGAAAACACTGCGTGCTCAAGTACGTGATAGTTACTGAACTGAGCTTGAATTATCCACTCTTCGATGATCGACATCATTTTACGGGTCCATCTGCCTTCTGTACATAGTCACATCTGGTTTGACATTAAAGCTCTTGAAGTTACCCTTTCTTTTTCTTTGATTGTTTTATGTTTTGTAATCATAAACATTCAAGGGCTTCGCCCTAAGTTATAAGATGCCTATGCTTCTTCATTGTATGAATTTAAAGACTAGGTAGGTATTTTAAGATTCATAAAAAAAATAGCATGAATCAAAGTAGTTTTGAGGCTTTCAGTAACCTGTGACCGCCTGTTAATTCGACAAAAAATCTTGTCACTGTTAACATAAATTCATAATTTTAAAATGAAATAAACTTATCCTTTCTACCACTCCGAAAGATCTCAGACCCATCAGTCTATCATCATTTCTCCTAAAAACTCTAGAAAGATTGATAGATATCCATATTCGTACCAACATTGACAAAAGGCTGCTGTCTACCTCCCAACATGCCTATTGCAAAGGCAGATCTGTAGAAACAGCCCTACACTCGTTAGTACGTTCAATTGAATATTCCCTTCACCATAAGGAGTATACAATGGTAACCTTCCTCGATATAGAAGGCGCCTTTAACAACGTCAATACATCCGCGATCTCAACTGCACTGTCGGATCTAAAAGTGGATAACACACTTAGCGAGTTCATTAATCAACTACTAACCAGTAGGATTATTAACTCAAAGCTGGGTATGACCTCCGCCAGAAGATCTGTCAGCAGGGGAACCCCGCAAGGAGGAGTCCTATCCCCACTTCTTTGGAATCTTGTGGTGAACAAACTGCTTGTTATCCTGGAAGGAGAGGGCTGCAAAGTGATTGCCTATGCAGATGACGTTGCTATTGCCGTATCGGGGAAGTACCTTAACACCATAAAAGAACTCCTACAAAATGCTCTTAACAAGCTAATAAGATGGGCTGACGGTTGTGGTCTGGGCGTCAATCCCCACAAAACCGAACTTGTCCTCTTTACTAGGAAATACAAAATCCCACGAGTTGACCCCCCTTCAATCAGGGGTACCAGCTTAGTCTTCTCTGACGAGGCCAAATACTTAGGTCTCATCCTGGATAGGAAGCTCAACTGGAAATCTAATATACAAGAAAGAGTCCGGAAAGCTACGGTGGCACTCTTTTCTTGCAAAAAAGCTATTGGAAACAAGTGGGGACTACAACCCCGAATTACTCACTGGCTATATATCTCGGTTGTAAGACCGATACTAATGTATGGAACAATTGTCTGGTGGACTGCCTTAGAGAAAGCGATAAATCGCGATAAACTGGGCAAAGTCCAGAGATCAGCATGTTTATGCATAGGCGCAGCGCTTCGCACCACTCCCTCAGCTGCACTCGACATTCTGTTCCATTTGATACCCCTTGACATCTTTAGCAGACAGACGGCTGCTACCACGGCCACTCGCCTCAAAGCAACTTCTCAATGGGCCGATAGTGAAATCGGCCACTCTGCAATTCTGAACATACTCAGAATCCCTTCTAGGAATATAGACTACACCACACCCCAACTGCTGTTCGACAAAAACTTCCAGATATCCATCCCCCCTAGATCCTTTTGGGAGGATGCCTTGCCGGAAGAAGAATCAATCCATTTTTACACGGACGGTTCAAAAACAAATGATGGAGTGGGTGGAGGTGTCTTTTCAGACAGGCTCAATCTCAGTCTCTCCTTCCGTCTTCCTAATCATTGTAGTGTTTTCCAGGCGGAAGTTATGGCGATAAAGGAAGTCTTGTCCTGGCTAAGAAAGAATGTGGTATCCGTAAAGGATATTCGAATCTTTTCGGACAGTCAGGCCGCCATCAAGTGTCTGGACTCTGTCTCTATTAACTCTTTAGTAGCCCTAGATTGCCGTTCATCTCTAAAGGAGATGGCTGAGCAGTTCAACATTCACCTTTTTTGGGTGCCGGGGCATAGGGACATTCCGGGTAACTGCAAGGCCGACGAACTCGCCAAACTTGGAACTACCCTCTCAATCTTGCCTGAAAAGGGCTCCTTAGGCACACCAGTTTCCACGTGCAAGCTCTGGTTTAAACTGGATGCATTAGAAAAAACTAATCACAGATGGACAAATGGTACTACTTGTCTGACAACGAAGCAGATTTGGCCTAGGCTGGATCCAAGACGCTCAAGGAGCTTGATTACCCTTAATCGATCGCACATTGGTGCTACAATTGGTGTCATAACTGGACACTGTTTGTTAGGCAGGCATGCAGCAAGGCTTGGTGCCTATTACAACGACTTCTGTAGGAGCTGTTTGGACGAGGAAGAGGAGGAGACTACTCTACACCTTCTCTGCGCATGCCCTGCTCTCTCTCGAAAGCGAAACCTCCATATGGGGGCCTTCTTCTATAATGATCTTAATGATCTAAACTCAACCGACCCAAAATGTCTCTCACGCTTTATTAGCTCCTCAAAATGGTTCAACGTGTAGGCAGAAACTTCAGATCCACGTGGTATCACAATGGACCTATATTGGTCTAAGTGAGTCAGACTTCTATCTGACTGCCACTTCAACCTAACCTAACCTAACCTATCCTTTCTAACTTATTTGCGGAAGAATTTCCTGGTCTCCAAAATGTCTCTGCCTAAGACACATAAGAATTCAATCGATGTCGCTATGTCTTGGGGCTTAAAATGGACGTTCGGTTTGCTTTATCACCTTGAACCTGTGGCCACTTGTCTCGAAGTTTCTAAGCCAATATACTCGAAGTGATTTGGTTATTTTAACTTACATCTTAGTAATAATATTAAGCATAGCATATACAAGCGACGGCCTCAAAAAAGGCGAAACATAAATGGTACAACAGTTATTTCCAATCAGGAAAAGCACATGGAAAGGTAACCCTCATAAAAGAGTGATCGGGGTCTCGCAACTGCAGGTGACGTATCCGAAGGACAAGATGAAGAATAGGCACTCTATTCAGTAGGAATTGCCTTTAGTTAAGCTAGATCAAATCATGTGCTGAACGTCCTTAAGATTACCTTCAGAATAACGCGGCATCTTATGTGAACCTGAAGAGATGCTGGCTTTTAATTTGACTGTACAGAACGCATTCTCTCAAGAACAAATACAAATATTATATACATAAATATTGCTTCCTTACCTACACGAGAGCCCAAAATTATACTCTTACTTCATATTTATTGTCAAGATTTGGCGCTGCTAAGCAGAACTGTTAGGTACGCCGTTCTTTGTGCTTTGGATCTTTCAACAATTTACTTTGACAGACCAAAGTTGCACAGCCCTCGTAGAATTGACGCGGAGGTAGATTTCGAAGTTACTGCTATCAATAAAACTAGTGTATTTTGTTCCATGCAGTAACAGACTTCCTATTTTGATGGCATAAATTTAGTCCTTACATCGATTCAAGCTTGTTGCACCAAGAGAGGTCGACATTGGTAATATTCAACATTTGAGGATGCGGCCAGAATCAGTCCAATCTACGTCCGACTTGGCTCAATGCACTCGCCAAACAAGCTACGTATTCGAAATAATTGCCTTGCGGCATCCATCCGAAATTAATACATCTGACAGAGAGATGAGCTAACTTCCCTTGCTAAGTAAATAATGCTCCAGCAATAATATCCCTTATCCATAGTTTAACACTCTCTAATTCTGGTTATCGGGAAAATCAACATTTGCCAAATCTCCCTCTAAATAACTATTCCACCACATAAAACTTTTCACCTAGGTAAAGTACCTGCCTACCGCCATCTCAAAAATATTTTCGAGGCGCAGTCCGCCATGCCGCGCCGCCGATGGCACACATTAATCCACCCCACACCCCGTATAACGATTAAATTTACCATCCACTTAAACAAATCCAATTAAATCGATCCAAACGCGCGTCTATTTGCGCAATTTAATAATGTAAATGCAGTCAAACACTACGACCACCACCACCACCGCCACGATATCAGCTGGAAGGAGGAGGCAGCAGAGATGCTCTCTAAAAACAGATTTTCATCGATACTGATACCGTATCCTGGGATGCTCTCTGGATAGAATATGAGGTATTTGCGTGCGTGCGTGCGTGCTTGCCTGCGAGGGGTGGCGACTGGCTAGAAAATTTATTTGAAAATCGCCATCGCCAATCTAAACACACGAGGAATCAAATAGAAAATTATCTGATTGGAAATTTTCTCGCAAGCGATGCGGATATAGCGACGAAACGAGCACAGAAACGCGCACAAAAACGCACGTGTGAGCTCATGCTCACTCCACCTCCTGATAAACATCATCAATATCAGCCGCAGGAGGATGGGGCGCCCAATGTTTGCTGAATAGAAATTTAACAAGGATAACCATGCAGTCTAGGCCATTGCACGGACTATAATTACCTTTTTGTAATTAGCACTGAGTGCGGAGCTGGAGCACACATGTACGGTTTGTGTGCGTGTGCGTGTGTTTTTGTTTTTCGGTTTTATATTTATAACTACCGCGCTGGGCCTGTTTGTGAGAATGTGGAGCATACTTTGGAGTCGCTACTAGTAGTCACAAACACGCGCTCGCGATTCAGTTGATTGGAAAATGAAATCCTTTAACCGACCGTAAATTGCAGTGCTTGCGGTGATATTGTCGTTAAAAATTTCCTGCTCATGTTGAAATATTTTTTATATGGTATATGGGTTTTTTTTTCTTTGTAGTTGTTGTTGTTGTTGTTGTTATTGCCAGTATCATCCATTGCATGCATTTCCTGTGTTAATACTCGTATTTTAATGGGGCCATCAATTAAAGGTGTGCACAGTGTGTCGATTTGATTATCTTAATTGGAACTGACCGAAAAACGATGACCATTTTGGACGAATATTGAACATGACATCGACGATGACGACGACAGGAGAGCAATTGCAATGAGATCGTATGCGCGACGATGTCAATGTTTAAACTTTTTAGTAGAAAATTTTAAATTTAAAGGTGAATGTTTTGGTTGCTTTTCTGTAACCTAAAAAAAGTGGCTAAGCTTTTCTCAATTCGACATTAAAATTGGGATACCTTACAAGTGAAATTCGACATCAATCAACAAAGACCGCGCTAACGAGCGACGCCTTCATCTTCCGCGTTGTTCCTCCAGATTGGAGCGGGCTGGAGCGTTGGTGTTCATTGGCTCTACATGGAGTAATGTGACGTTTTTTTATTGCTCATATAAAAATGATATTAGGCGTAAACGGCCCAGAAAGACCCTGTGAAGCCTAGCTTCTCCAACCACTATGTGTGCGAAGATATAACGGGTGATCCAAGTAGAGATACTTTTTTCAATAGCCTTTTTTGACAGATCACGTGTGAGTCGTGTCATGCTGTCATGTTATTTTTGTTTAGTATTGTTTGGCATTTCATAATGGAAAGACTTACGCGTGAACAACGTTTACAAATTGTTCAACTTTATTATGAAAATTCACGTTCTGTGAGGAATGTGTTTCGTGCACTTGGCTCAGCTTATGGTCAACATAATCGGCCTACTGAGCGTACTATTCGCAACACCATCACCCATTTTGAGACCCAGCATTCATTATTGGATAATATTCGACCGAATAGAAGAAAATATAGCGGCCGTAGCTGAGAGTGTACACGAAGACCGTAGAGAGTCGATTCGGCGCCGTTCGCAGCAACTCGGACTGACGTATGGAACTACTTGGCGCATTTTACGTCAAGATCTTAAATTGAAAGCGTACAAAATACAGCTTGTGCAACAACTGAAGCCGCTCGACCTTCCCAAGCGACATCGCTTCGCTCTATGGGCTCTTGAAAAGTTCCAAGAAGATCCGACGTTTTCGAGGCAAATTTTGTTTAGCGATGAGGCCCATTTCTGGCTCAATGGGTATGTAAACAAACAAAATTGCCGCATTTGGGACGAAGAGCAACCTGAAGAGATGGAAGAACTGCCACCTTAATCCAGAAAAAACAACGGTTTGGTGTGGTTTGTGGGCCGGTGGAATCATCGGTCCATATTTCTTTAAAAATTATGCCGGTGCGAACGTAACCGTCAATGGCGACCGTTATCGTGCCATGATAACCGACTATTTGATGCCTGAAATTGAAGCTCGTGATCTCGGCGACATTTGGTTTCAGCAAGACGGCGCCACTTCCCACACATCGCATCAATCAATGGACTTATTGAGAGAACATTTAGGTGAGCACATAATTTCACGTTTTGGGCCGGTCGATTGGCCACCAAGATCGTGTGATATCACACCGTTAGACTTTTTCCTGTGGGGATATGTAAAGTCAAAAGCTTATGCCGACAAACCCGCTTCGATTCAGGCCTTGGAGGAAAACATCACGCGTGTCATTCGCCAGTTACCAGTCGAAATGCTCGAACGAGTGGTCGAAAATTGGACTCAACGGATGGACCATCTGCGACGTAGCAACGGCCAACATTTGATAGACATAATCTTCCAAAAATAAATGCCAAAGAATGTTCTCTTTCAAATGATAATAAACATTCTCCATTAAATTTGAATTTTCTGTGTTTTTTTCTTTAAAAAAGTAGGGAACCTCGAAATGGATCACCCTTTATATCGTTTGACACGAATGGAACGAACTTACAGTTTAATGCCGATTCCGACCGGGAAATTTATGAGAAGATTCTTATGACAGTTTTAACTGTTAGATGCTTGTCAGACGTTCGCAAGAGGTGGGGCAGCGAATAGAAACTCGCTTAGTGGTACAACGCACTTAACCACTGATCCACTGCACCCACAACTCATATACGTCAACCAAATATCTTAGGAAGAATTTTTCTTACTAACCGACCAACCATATCTTCTTCCGCTTTAAGATGAGTTCATGCTTTTTATCCCTATAGCAGGACTTTGATTATCAAAATCTTATATAGAGTGACCAATTAAACAGTGTTCGAAGTTGTTGCTTTTTCCTTTAAAGTTTTAACCCCTGATAGAATTTGAACAGGATCAAATGATATTTATGTAACCATCTGTGTCTTGAAATATCCTCAAAGGCATCTACGACATCTTGTTGCAAGTGAAGATAAATCTCAATGTATTCACACTGTTGAACCCTCCTTGTGCCATTAAACCTCTTAAATTGTTTGCTGATTATTACCGTCAAAATGTTGGTAAAAAAAATAAGTGCAGTCATTGCCTTTTTCATTAATACCTGCCACAGGAGTTAAAATCACAAAGTCTTCGAAAATATTGTAAATGCCTTCTGGAGCAGGAGTTTAATGCTTCTTAATTGAGTTTATAACAAAGCACTCATATTACTTGTTTTGAATGAAACATAAAGTTTTTATTGCTACCACGAGCATTGAGGACTAACATTACAGCTTCTGCTGCCAAGGTTTGCCACGGTCGATACTTTCGTATGGTGCTGGTATAATTTTGTTCAATGATTCGCAAACCACTTTCCCCCATCGGAACTCGAATTTAGATCTTGTAAAGAAAACGTACTTGGCACTGCGATATCGAAGCCAGAAATTAAGCTCGGGTTGAACGGAATTTTTTCGATGCTTTTGCGATTAATGGACAGACAGACTCCCATATCTCTCAGCGCTTCTAATATATTGCATTTAATTCATGCTTCTTCTTCTTTACCAGCATTGGAGTCTTTTGAACCCCCAAACCCCACTTGTCTACGCCAATGCATCTGCAATTCTGCATAAACAATTTTTTGTATCGGGTAGTGCAGAGAAGATTGAAGAAAGCTTATTTTTTAAGACCTTTTAGACATACAAACTTACAAACAAAATTTTGCAGTACCTCCATTATTGTTTTAAATGCACATCAAAGTACAGTCAGAGGAGCAGCTGCGACTGAAGACCCCCCCCCCCCCCCTAAATTAAATGCCGACAGGCTTTTGGAATTCGATGCTTTCTACCTAAGTCGCGGACTTCCCTTATAGATTAGAGCTAATTATTCAGCCTGGAGTTCCATGCCGCTCTATAGTTCGTATATTTGGTTGTTGAATCGTCCTTTCGAGATCTTGTCATCACAAACGGGAACAAATGCATTATGAAAAATACCCACGCCATAAAAAAAACTTACAAACTATTCTATTCTACTAAATCATATTTTACCCGACTTTTTCAGAAAGCCGAGAAGGCACTTCATATGCGTCGCAGATGGTTGTAGCGTTAAAGCCTAGCACATTTAGAAGTTTGGAAAAATCATGGCGATCTGTCAGAATGCTCACTATAGGCTCTCGCAAAAATACCGCAGACTTCCCACACGCATTCGGTTGAACTAGTTTGGTCTGTCTGCAGCCCGAAGTCTCGTGCCATCGAATATTGTGCCTATATGCAGTCCAGTTATCAGTGGAGGCCCATACCGGCACACCCAACACAGGCTCAGGTCCTGAGAAAACTTCCTCCAAACATTGACGAGTAAGTTCGTCGGACACCACATTTCCCGTGATTCCAGTATGAACCGAAAGCCAATCAAGACCCAGAGTGTTCAGCCTTCCGACCGAATTCAAAGAGTTCTTAAGTTGAAGCACCAACTTTAAAGTGGTTCAAGGATTGAACAAGGCCTTAAGTGCATCTTGAATTTCACTACAGAAACATACACCCTGAGCTCTCTAATGGTTTTTCTCATTATATTTATAATAGATGTCTATGTCCAACGAGAAGAAAAGCGTCAAAGCTTATTGCACAAAACAATCGATGCATATGATAGGATTGACCTAATCAGTGTCGTGTAGATCCATAAGACTGTTTTAGGTAACACATCCCATATTTTGCCAAAATCCTTCTTGCGCTGCCAGAAATTCAACAATGCCTAGTTGTATTATTACGATATTACGCTCCCTTTGGTAGCTGCAATGTGACGCCTTTTACTAGTAGTTGAGATGAGACAAACCCGTGAACTTTATCTTTTTCGTATATGGAAAAACTTTGGTTTAAATTAGATTTACCGGGAGCCCACGAATAGTACACCACATTCGCTAGGGCTGATCCGACGGAAAGAACAGCCTCATCATTAGCATACTGCTCTCCAAAATTGCTCGGATCCACGCCACAAGTAATATCTCTTTACCATGACGACATGTTGTCGAAAGTAGCATTGTCTTCATCATTATTAATACCCAGCGCGTACTCTTTCCTATCGAGCGCACTCTCGTTCTAGAGCTGATAAGCATGTTGCATTTCAGAAAGTAAGTCGAACCGCAAAGCCACTCTGGCCCCAAGCAACTTAACCAGTCTTGCCATGTTTTTTTCGAGGAGAGACCTGCTAAGCAATTTAGTAGTCATCCTTACCAACTTTTAATATTCGTTCCGATGGAAGAAGCCCTAATATGCTTCTAAGATGTTTCTTCTGTAGACAGCTGTTCTGCACTGGTAACATTTTTCATGCATGCGAATAGTTCCCCACCGTAGCTTACGTTCTTCTTGTAAATCACTTTTTATTTCAATGGACCCACTACGAGCATTTCAAATGATCAAATTCAAGTGGCAAAAGACTACATAACACTTTCAAATTTTTATAACTCCATTTACAACTACAACCATCAATTAAAGTCAAACTGACTTTTTAAAAACAATAGCTAAAAACAATACTACTTAAAGGTTTCCTTTCACCATGACCTTCAACGGCTTTGCTAAAACTTCAGTTAAAAAAAACATCTTTGATCCGCACCTGTAAACTTACCTTCTCGTAAAGGGTCATCAATTGGTATGCCAAGTTCCATTAAAATATCTTAATCAACATACCGCCAGTGCGTATATTTCTCAGAATAGAACAGATTAAGAATAATTGTATATTTGAAGTACAATAATTGCCGCCGACAACGACGATCATAGACAATAATTATACTCATTCAACACCTCTAGAGCGTCCAAAGAGTCGATCTATATCGCGAGAAACCAGTTAAGCGGTGTGGCGGTGGCGGTGGCGATGGTCACCGACCAGCGTCACAAGCGTGAAATATCTATGACATCAGAACGCCATTTGTGCCCAACAAAAAAAAAAGAGAAAACAAAAAAACAATTATTAAGACAAGAAAACGATTTGGTCGAGGGGATGCTTCCGCCTTTCGGTCTATTGTTTTGTAATCCAGAATCGATTTGTTCTCGATCCTCTTCACTATCAAAAGCACTTGAGGTAACATTCTGCGAACAATAGACTTGTGGGGGATCAAGCAACAAATTTTTGATCAGATTTCAAGTGCGCATAATTAGTCTTTTGCTAAAGATGTCTTCGCGGTTGGGGAATGATATAAATACCCGGGGCAATGGTCAAACTAACATCATTCCCTCACAATCGAGAGAAATAGCAACCCAAAACTGATAATGGTGAGTTTACTTCTGGCGCACACACGCACCACAAAGAACCCAAAGGATTAAATTAAATAAAATTTGCATTTAGAAACTCTTCATGGTAGCCTTTGCTATCTTGGCTGTAGCTTCTGCTGCTGCTCCTTCCAGTGAGTACCTGCCACCAGTTGATCAGCAGCCAAGTGGTGAGTACTTGCCACCATCTTCAGATACCCAACTCGCTCAGGATGGATACCGGTACAAGACAGTTCGTCGTCTGAGGCACAGACATCGTCGTGAGCTCTCAAGCGAATACTTGCCTCCAGTTGATGAGCCAACCGCTGAATACTTGCCCCCAGTTGGTAGTAACACTAAAGTCGCTGATGATGGATACCGCTACAAGACCGTTCGCAAGCTAAAGTACAGGTCTCGTCATCGTCGTGATGTCAACGAATTGCCTTCAAACGAATACTTGCCACCAGTTGATGGACCATCTGAGGCCGGAGTTAAGAGTGCTGAATTATCCGATGATGGCTACCGTTACAAGACAGTGCGCCGACTTAAGTACAGGAATCGTCGTCGTCGTGAGGCTGAGGCTGATGCTGAAGAGGTTAGCAATGAATATTTGCCACCAGCAGTAGAGGAATCCGCAGCTGATGCTGAGCCAAACAGCGCTGAATTGGCTAGCGATGGATATCATTACAGGACCGTCAGGAGGTTGAAGTACAGGCGTCATTAGAAATGGTACATTTGGGAAAACGGTTACGACTTGGCAATAAACAATTTAGTAGAGAATACAAATTTAGAGTTTTGAGTTTATTTAAAGTGAATCGCGAGCTTCTGAATAAATAATCGTACTTCTCGCCCAAGGTGGGCTACGAAGAATCCATGGAAAACATATTTTTAGAAAAAAAAAAACAATTCTTTTGAGATGGAATAGCAATCGATGTAATGTGTGTGAGCGTTTAGTTCACGGAACAGGTATTGAGCTAATAATTCTTATGTGGCAACTGCCGACATTTGCACAGAAAGTGAAGATCGTTACTTGTTGGCACTCCAGCTTCGACAAACATCGCTATAGTGGATTCTCTGTCTTTTAATATGCTTGCCTATGACCCAATGTCCGGTTATCGTCTTAGTTAAGGTACACATTTTTTCTCTTTTTAGCTTTAGAAGTCCGTTCGAACTTCTTTGACTTAAGTTAGACGCAACTGCCTGGCAATGTCAATCTAGTTAAGCTGGTTCCACATTTAGTGTAGTAGTGAACTGGAGAAAAAAACTACTTGGTTCCTCGTCTAGTCAATTTCAGTTTCACAGTTCCCTGAGACATTGCTATGAGATGTTTACCTATCTGGCTATCTCGGGCGTCTTTCGAGGTGGATGTTTTATTTAGCTCTCGTGTCTTTGTTTTTGACGTTTGGGGTTCACATTTTTGTAGAACGAGAAGGGTGTAAGAGTGAAAATATTTTGATATCATGTTTTTACAGAATCAGAAACCTGTAAGGATTATAGGAGTTGGATATTTGCAAAAGCTTCCGAGTGGTCTGTTTCTCAAGTGACATCAGAGATCCGTGCAGTAAGGTGTGTCCTCGTAGAAGTCCTCCTCTTCCCTTCCTCTAGAAATGTCGGCATTCTTGACATAAAATTTCTTTGTGTGGTTTCTAAGCAAATTATGGCCATTTGCCAGCTTAGACATCAATGCCCTGTCGTAGTGTAAAAACTTATGAGTTCGGGTTTTATTACACTCTGGCCATAGTTTCACAGGTAGTTGTAGATTTCTCCCTGTTATTGATTTTCATTCTGATCTTGTATTCAACTCGTTCTCTTTAAGATTGCAGAGACTGAAATGTTCGATTATGAGTTGGATTTTGGATCCTTTTCTTGCGAAGCCATCTTATTGTTGGCTATGTCCCTGTTCAGATATCCAGCTGTGAGTCGATCTAGCTTACATTTTATATAAGTAACATTAACTGCTAGTTTTGCCAACATTGAAGCAGAATTGTCTTAGAACCAGTTAAACATTCTATCTTCGAACCGCTTTTATATATCACTTTAGATTTTATATTCGTGGATTCATGCATGTTCTATTGTTCCCTGTTCGGAAAGGAGCAAGAGTATAGTCTATCAAAATCCATTAAGGGTGACAGGTCAAGAGACCTGGGATCCAGCTGACTGTTAGGCTGATCTTCTAAGCGCTTTGGTAGTTGATAAATGCAAGTATAGATCCAACAATCACTTCCAAACCATAGCGGTTGGTATCGTTCCTATTGCATGCTAGTCTCTAATTTTTCGTAAATATCTTCAGATTGGTTAATATGTCTGCGGCTCGCCACCAGACTATACTGCTATATATGAGTATTGCTCGTACAATGGTCGTGTACATCTATATAATTATTTTAGGTTTTGGTCCTCACTTTCTCACGAAGTCACGGTTGCTTGCATAGAAAGATTGGATAGACATTCAATCTCCAATTAACATTTCTATAAAGAATTAGACCTAGATACTTTGCACGCCACCTCTTATTTATGGGAATTTACCTCAAGACCAGACTATTTTGTCTAGTTTCCGTAGTGAGTTTTCCAACAGTTCGCTTATAGGATGGGATGAACTTACGTTTTAAGACCGACAACCCTAAGTAACTTCTTATGAAGTATAACATTTTATCAAGAGTGTACTAATAACCCAAGGCAGGCGTGAATCCAGGATTTCGTCGTTTTTGCTATTTCAAAAGATCGATAGTATTTTAGTTTGTTCTATATCCATATCCAAAGATCCTCATACGAATAGAAAAATAACAAACTTGTGGCCGGTTTTTGAAAATCATGTAACTCATTTTTCAACGTCAAATATGATATATCAGATGTGCAGACCACGGAGCTGGTTTTTAGTCATTGTTGACCTTAAATACGTTGACCTTGATGCCCCGCAATAAAGAGAATTTGTCAGAGGAAGTTTTGCAAAGATGTGTATAAAACTGTGTAGTATACCAAATTCATCCTTATTGCATTTATCTTATATATATTCAAAGCAGTTATGGGAAGCTTGTGTTGCTGCACCTTTTCTTTCAACCATTTTTCTCACCACAGCCCCAATTCGACTCTTAGCAGAAATAAAATCTGTTTCTCTATGTCTAAGGGAGTTCGAAGCTGTCAATAAGGGACTTCACATTGGGATCATACTCATAAGGAGAATATCTTTCGATATATTCAGGAATACAAATTGTTAGATGAAACACATCGAAGGTTTTTTTGATAGCGTGTTTAGGTCGTATTTAAAAATATTTTTCCACAAAATCTACATGCAATTTTTTGTTCTAGGGTAATATTGTTTTGAATGACATTACTTCTTCATTTTGGCTATAGCGATTTACAAGGGTGGGAAATACAAGCAGCTTACTTACTTACTTAGGTGGCGCTACAGTCCGGGGTGGACCTGGGCCTCAACCAATACGCCTCTCCAGTTAGCACGATCTTTGGCTAACTGCCTCCAGTTGCGCACTCCAAGTTGGTTGAGGTCCCCTTCCACTTGCGCGCGCCACCTTAGGCGAGGTCTTCCTCTACTGCGTTGTCCCTCCGGGTTGGATTCGAAGACTCTTCGGGCCGGAGCGTTGGTGTCCATTCGCTCTACATGTCCCAGCCATCTTAGACGACTAATCCGTATTTTTCTGACCAGGTCGATGTCGCTGTACAGCTCGTAGAGTTCGCTGTTAAATCTTCTCCTCCAAAGCCCGTCAACGCAAACGGGACCGAAAATCACTCGAAGAATTTTGCGTTCGAAACGACCAAGGAGATCTTCATCCGCGTTTGATAACGCCCATGCTTCTGCGGAATACAGCAGGAATAGGATGATGAGGGTCTTATATAGAGTCGCCTTGGTGTTTCTCGACAAGGCCTTACTAATCAATTGCTTCCTTAGGCCAAAGTAACAGCGGTTGGCAAGTGTAATTCTTCGCTTGATTTCTGACGATATGTCATTGTCAGAGTTAATAGCGGAGCCGAGGTAGATAAAGTCCCGAACTACCTCGAAGTTATAGCTCTCTATCGTGACGTTCTGTCCGATTCGTCGATGTTGTGCGTCCCTTCTTGTTGACAGCATATATTTCGTTTTGCCCTCATTCACTTCTAAACCCATTTTTGCCGCCTCTGTACTGATACTTGCAAACGCACCAGTGACAGCTTGCTGTGTTCTGCCAATGATGTCGATGTCGTCGGCGTAAGCAAGTAGTTGCACAGACTTTTGGAAAATTGTGCCCCTGGTGTTAGTTTGCGAGTTTCGCACAATTCTCTCAAGTATGATGTTGAAGAAGTTACATGACAGCGCATCGCCTTGTCTAAATCCTTTTTTGACATCAAAGGTCTCGGTGAGATTGTTTCCGACCTTAATGGAGCGAGAGTTCTCCATCGTCATCCTGCACAATCTGACGAGTTTGGCAGGTATGCCAAAACTAGACATGGCTCTGTATAGCTCGTCTCTATAAATGCTGTCATATGCGGCCTTAAAATCGATAAAAAGATGGTGAGTATCGATCTGGACTTCTTGGGTTTTTTCCAGGATCTGCCGAAGTGTGAAAATCTGGTCAGTTGTGGACTTACTGGGCCTAAAACCGCACTGATAGCGTCCAATCAGTTCGTTGACGAATGGTTTCAGGCGTTCACACAGCACGGCAGACAGGATCTTGTATGCGATGTTGAGGAGACTTATACCTCTATAGTTGGCGCAGTTAAGAGGGTCTCCTTTCTTGTGGATCGGGCAAACAATGCTGAGGTTCCATTCATCAGGCATACTTTCCTCTGACCAAATCTTGGAGACGAGCTGGTGCATGCTCTCTACCAAATCATCTCCCGCTGCCTTGAAAAGTTCGGCAGTTAAGCCGTCCGGCCCGGCAGCCTTGTTGAATTTCAGTTTGGATATTGCTATCCTCACTTCATTTTGGTCAGGTGGGCGGGAGTCTTGGCTTTCATCACCCATGTTGAATGGTTCATTCTGCCTGACAGCGGAATTTGTGTCATCATCGCCGTTTAACAGTCTGCAGAAATGGTTTTTCCATATCCTCAGCACCGACTGTGCTTCCACTACTAGGCTTCCTTGTTCGTCTCTACAGGTATCTGCTCGGGTAGAGTTGCGTTGACACGTTCTTTTTACCTTTTGGTAAAACTTCCGAACATTGTTCCTGGAGTACCACCTCTCTATTTCCTCGATCGCGCGCTTCTCATGTTCTTTCTTTTTCTTCCGGAGAAGCCGGTGTTCTTCCCTCCTCATTTGCTCGTAGAGCTCACGAGCCGCTCTCATCCTTCTGTGCAGCGCCGCTTTGGCTTAGGCACTTTGTTTTGCTGCATGCGCTTGCCGGCACTCTTCATCGAACCAGGGGTTTCGTGGGGGTGGTTTGGTGAAACCAAGCACATCAGTTGCGGCGCTTCTGATGGCTTCTTGGCATCGATGCATCGTCTTCAGCACTTGATGCTGGCAGCACAGGACTTCTCGAGAGGTTGAAGGATACGCGATCGGCAAAAATTCTGGCGGTTTGTTGCGCTTGTAGCCGTTCAACGTTGAATCTCCTCACAGTATTTCCTCGCTGTTGTGGTGTCTGGGATATCCGCATACGTACCTTGGCTACAACAAGGTAGTGATCCGCGTCTATGTTGGACGCTCGGAAAGTTCGGACATCTAGAATACTGGAGGAGTGCCTTGCGTCGATCGCAACATGGTCAATTTGATTGACGGTTTGGTGATCTGGTGACCGCCATGTTCCTTTGTGGATATTGAGGTGAGGAAACCGTGTGCTAGCTATAGTAACATTACGTCCCGCAGCAAAGTTAATTAGCCTAAGTCCGTTTCCAGACGTGGTGTCGTGTAGGCTATGCTTTCCGATTGTGCTACCAAAGATGTCCTCCTTTCCTATTTTGGCGTTAAAATCACCTAGGACGATTTTAACGTCATATTTAGGACATTGCTCATATGTTTTCTCGAGGAGCTCGTAGAAACATTCTTTGGTAGCATCATCTTTCTCTTCTGTGGGGGCGTGAGCGCATAAAAGGCTGATGTTGGCGAATTTAGCCTTGATGCGGATGGTTGTAAGGCGTTCACTAACGTGTCGAAAGCTCAAGACTTCTTGCCTAAGTCTGCCGCTTACAACGAATCCACATCCAAATAGACGCTGCTTCTGTTCCCTATAGCAATCACCATAGTAGATGTCACAGTTTTTCATTCTTCTTTTGCCCGGTCCATCCCATCACACTTCCTGGATGGCGGTGATATCTGCATTGTAGCAGGTTAGGGCCTCCGCTAATTGTTCGGCTGCACGTGGTCTATTCAGGGTTCGAACATTCCACGTGCAGATCCGAAAGTCATTGTCCTTTTTCCGTTTTGCAGGGTCGTCAACAGTGAATCCGTCCGTATCCGAGGCTTTTGGTTGCTTCGTAACCATGTGGTTTTTCCGTGGTTGGGTAGTTAACCCTACGCACAACCCCCAACCTGGAGGACCAGGCCCTAAATTGACCCTAGGACAGCGAGTCAGGTAATCCGTTGTCAGTAACCCACTTCGGGGATATGAGCGCTGCCGTTGGCCCATAAAGGGTTCATCCGCCACCATCTCTATTTCAGCACCCCGACTAGTGCTGAAAAAAAAAAAACCTTACCGACCTTTGCTCTAAATATGTCAGAGTAGCTCGCTTTAGGCATCTGCCATCCCGACTGTTGACAACACCGTTGATTCAATATGGCGAATTCATCCGCTGTATGTCCTCTTTCTGAGGGGCTCATGTAAGACCTCTGAGACTCATCAGCCAGTCATTCCGACAGAGCATTATAGTGTTGCTACTTCTTTCGTGTTCAACACTCGCGCTTATAAGTTTAGCAAGTCAAGCCCGGGTGGGCGAGACCAGTATCCGGCGGTTACCACTCGGAGGTAAAATAAGCACAATTGATGTGTACGAGATAGTTACAACGACTGGGCATCGCCAAGTTGATGCCAATCAGCGTCTACCCTATTCATACACACCCAACCACCAATACAATTAATAAAATCTTTATTTGAAAAAGTAACAAAAACTAAAAGTCAAAATATACTTGTTTAAAATATATTTCTAAGAAAAACTTCATTTTTTTTCGGGAACATCGGAACAACGGAATTGAATCAAAGCGATAAGTGATGCAAATTTCTTTTTTGTTCAATTTAGCCGAACATACTCTCATCTGAAAAAAAGACTTAAAATATACTTGAAGCATTTCTCTGTTGGTAAAAACTTAATTTGGAGAAATTAATTTAGATTAAAGTTTGCCGATCGATATCTTTTAATTGCTTAATTTAATCGAATAAGCACCTGAGACAATTTTTAGAGAGAACCTAATTTCCTACAAATATATACATTGCCCATTTAATAACTACTAATAATCCTTTCTAGCTCACGAGTTTTAACATTTTTATGCAATAAACAAATTTGTCCTAATCAATAATCAAACTTCAATCTTCAATATCTTTTAAATTATGATAAAAAATAAAAAGTTAGGAACCTATTTTTTAAGAGAATTTTATTTCCTACAAAATGGTATATAAAGTTTTGCTAAACGATCAATTAATGAGTGAGATATGATTTTTTTTTATTGAACTGAGGACTTTTTTTATTGAAATTAAGACCACATTTTTGGTTAGAATTTTCTAGAGGTTTCCAGCAACCAATTTTTCAGTGTCGCTAGTAAAAATAAGAATAGTCGATTTTTTTACCCACCTCTGTGCATACATAGATAGACTCTGTGGTATTCCTTAGCTTAATTCGGGAGCGTATCGAAATCCCGCTTTTCAAAAATCCCAAAAAAAAACTTTAAAATCCCGTCTGCTAAAATACTGCTTTACTAAAATCTCGTCTTCTAAAATCCCGCTTGTTCAAAATCACGGTCTATTATAATCCCGCTTTTTAAAATCCCGCCAAATCCCGCTAATCCCGTTTTTTTACAAAATTACATTTACATTGTTATCAAAAAAATAGATGTTGGTTTTGCGCTTTTTTATTATATTATTATATATTTAAAAATACTCGATCAAAAACAATATGCATCCGAATGTTTTTAGTTTTTACTTTAAGCAAACATTTGTTTCTGGTTACATATTCTACATTGTTTTTACGCATTGTGAAAATAGTATATAATGCACATAAAAATAAACCTCTTGCTAACGGTTTTACCCTTATCATTTACTGCTGTATCAATAATTGGAGTTTTCGCCAATTTATATTTCGTAGTATTGAATTGAGTGCGCACGCAGTAGGTGCAGTTTTCCGATGGTGCTGTTCGCAGAGAAAAAAATAGATTTTGCAAGGGAAGAGTCAATACAACTTTAAAAGACGGAGAACATATCATAAAAAAGGCACTCCTGATTCATGTGTTAAAGAAGTTTGCAAAACAAATAGTAACATAAAAACATAAAAACCTTAAGAAGATGATGGATAGCATTTTATTTCATTCTATAAAATTTAGAAAAAAAAAACCTTTTTTGAAAAAACGCCCCCAAAAAGTGGGCGTGGCCAAAAACTTTGTATGAGCGATATATTGGAAAAAATATTGGCTAAATATCTTGTTAAACATTTTTTTTCCGTTTCTATGAAAATTATCGAAGAAAACAGCATTTTAGTGAAAAACGCCCGCTAAAAGTAGGCGTGGCAAAAAACTTTATATGACAAACTTATAAAGTAGGGCAGTGCCTACATATCTTGTGAAGGTTATAGCCCCCTATCTGTCCATCTGTAGCTTTAAATCGGTTTTTTCTAAATTGTGGGCGTGGCAGTGGGCGTATTCAAAAAAATTTTACACTTAACCATTTCGGAGCCCTAGGGAGTATGTGGTCCAAATTTCAGCTTTCTAGCTTGAATTTAAAGGCCTAAAAATTGCGTACGGACGGACGGACGGACGGACATTGCTAAATAGTCTTAGGATTTGGTCCTGATCATAAATATATATACTTTTATGGGTCTACGACGAATATTAAGGGGTGTTACAAACTATGTGTCAAAATTAATATACCCTTAGGATAGGGTATAAAAAGCTGCAGAATCACTGTGTTTTAATCCATCGCAGACCGTGCTTGCCATCTTCTTTTGCCCAAAAGCAAAAAATATCTCTTGTTCGAGCGTCTTCGATTAAGGAACCTCAAAGTGCAAATGATATTAATACACCAGAAGATTTGATGCATCTTGATGGCGAATTATTTGTTTTGTCCGAGAAGGAAAGCGACGGCAGCAAAATGATTTTGTTGGAAGCAATGTCTAGTCTGGTTCTCCTAGAAAGAGTAAGATGTTGGTTGATGGACGGTACGTTTTATATCGTTGCGACTGTAATGCGTCAATTGTTTACGGTCCACGGTCAGATTGAAAAAAGTGTTGTCCCACTTATTTTCTGTTTTATGTCAAAAAAGACAATGAAGTGTTACGAGCTATTTTTTTCTGAATTGTTAAGAGTTGCAACTGCATTCAAAATTGAGTTACAACCCGAAAGAATAATAACTGATTTCGAAAAGGCAATAGTTTCGGTTGCGAAAGTGTTTTTTCCGCTCTCAGATTTTGGAGGATGTTTGTTTCACTTTGGTCAAATCATTTGGCGAAGAGTAAAACAAAAAGGATTTGCGACCAAATATGGTAACTGTAACGAGTTTGCATTAAAAATAAAAATAGTCAAAAGTTTAGCATTTGTACCACCAGAAGAAGTCTCTTCCTATTTTGACTCGTGGAGAAATAGTTTGAAAGATGACGAAGACGCACTTAGTTTTGCAGATTGGTTTTAAATTAATTACATTCGTAATGGAAGTAGACAAGTGCAGTACTCTCCTAACTTTTAGTCTGTGTATGACAGCGCAAAAAAAACAATTCCCGAGAACACAAAATAATGCTGAAGCGTGGCACCGCAGACTGAAAATTTTGGTTGGACGAAAAAGTGCTGGCTTGTATAAACTCATTGCAGATTTAAGAGAGGATGCAATTTTGGTGCAAACTGAAATAGAAAAATTACGAAATGGACAAGAAAAATTATATAAAAAAACCACTGTTATAAATTTATGAGAAATAGAAATTATATGAGTAAATCAGGTTTTCTGCGTCGCATTGCTTAAAATATACACTTGTCCTAATAAAATAATAAATGTTGTTAATGGTTTGATGTTTTTTTTGTTCCCTTTTGCAGAATATCATATAACATTACTTTATATTTTTTTTGTTAAATTATTGAAGATTGTCATTACTTAAAAATTTGTTTTGTTATTATTTATTTCTTATTGTGTTATTTCCTTTAAAAATGATAAATGTTAAAATAAACTGCATTTCAAAAAAACACTCATCGCTTAATTTATTTTAATTTTCTTATATTCTTATTATTATTGATTGTAAAAGCGGGATAATAAGAAACGGGATTATAAAAAGCGGGATATCGAACCCAACCCGCTTAATTCATTTCATGGTTGGCACGATAAATTTGGCGTCCATCATGATGATGATTTCGCGAAATTTTCAAGCCATCAGCTAAATATTTTGCACGCTGCCAGACGTGCATCATTTAGATCGAACGCTGTCGTTTGTACAAATTAGCTCAAAGTCTTGATTAGGAAAAGTACTGACACAATGAACTGTGTCGTAACAAGTGAAGAAGCCTTGATAGCTGTGCTTGGGTCAAGCCACTGGGAAATCGTGTCCAGAGTTTCCACAATCTTGAGGAGGTCTACAGAAAATTGGAGTACACCTTTATGTCGCACTACCCACCTTGTCCCACAAGGCGATGTGATTGCACACCCCCAAGGCACTAAGTGCGTGGTACAGAAACTTACTCAAATATAACCTTACGTCTATTACCAATTAAAATATGTTTTCAAAGATTACGCATTGTAAAAGTAAAACAGTTAAGGTCAATGTCTCTTTACTTAAACCCGAACCCACTTAAAAAATAAACCCGATTAAAAGTCCTCGACTAGCTTCGCATTGGACAAGTAATTTCTGGCATTATCCTCTTTAAACTTTTTTAATTCCAAATTCAAATAGGTAAACTCATACCTATTTGAGTCGTATATTTGAGTTCATAATATTTATGTATCCTCATTCCGGCTACATTTGTTAGCTTCATTATGATAATTCCTATTTGGCTAACAAAACTTTTTCAATAATATTTACCCATGCCGCCATCGTTTCGAAGGATTCGCCACAGGAATGGTGGACAAATATTTATTCATTGCCTGGACGTTCGTTCGACGAAATAGTTCTATGTTGTTTTTTTTTTTTTTTGTGTTTTTAAAAGACTCCTTTCCATCGTGCAAACTACGACCGGAATTTGGGCCTATTCAGCGGTTTTGTAAACGGTTTTTGTCTGTAATCAAATTCAATTCTGGTAAACACGAAGAGGCAGCAATCGTCAGCGAGCGGGGTGATGTCGATGCTCCTACTCCTGTCTATAGGAAGCTACACATCGTTCAGCAGTCCTCGATCCTGACGGTGATGATTTGGTAACTTAAAGTCAACAGACCAAAGTGAAATTTATTAGTCTGACTCTGAGCATGGGATGAAGGATATAAACGGGATGTGCTGCTGGTGGTTTTTGTCTGATTTTCTTACCAATACCATGGTCGCATGGCGGGTGTGTAGAGAGGACGATATATGTATGTTTTTCAATTTGCTCGATATGATGATGTGAATGGTGCTGATGCTGAATATACCTAGTTGTTTTTTTTATATAACTACAAATTCGTTATTTGCATAATGAAGTCAATAAATCAACATCCGGTTTGTGAGTTTGGTTGATGTTCATTTGCGGTTTGCGGTTATGATTGGGGGGGTCGAAATGAGAGATGATTGTAATTGGATTGCTTAAGGAAGTGGTTGTGTAGTTGGGAGTTTTTTTTTATATTTTATTTAGGTAAACAAAAGTTGCGGTAGTCCCCGATTACATTGTCACTCGTCGAACTTTTGGCAGTTTTCCTGCATCCCACTTCGATTTCTCACAATAATCTGTCCACACAAAAGATTTTCTTTAACAAAAACTAATCAAATCGTAATTAAATCATTTAAAGAACTCACGAAATGCAACACATCTTTGACCCATCGCACTGGCTGTGCGAGAGTGTGACCCCAGAAACCATTCATTTAACCAAATTAAATATTCGTCGAATCTTCTTTGCAACACAGAACGGCAGCATGTATGTTCGTGTTTGTATGTATCTAGAACGCAATTAGCCGCTCGAGAGAACGATATTCACTTTATGACCAACAATGTTGTTTTGTACTCTTCCCGAGTCTTCATAGTCTTCATAGCCCGCTCTCTGCCCCCTACCCCGTTTATATTTTGCATAACAATTGAATTTAATTTTTCGTTTTTACTACCAACGCAGTACGGATGTGGCACAGATATACCTAACTCGTTATGTGTGTGTATGCTTGTTTGTGTGGCTGTGTGTTGTTCTTAAATTGGTACAATTAATTTGATTCTTCCCCCAAATTGTTCAAACGACCGAATACTAACCAGCATATAGACGCATAGTAGGTAGGTAGATCTTATTGGTAAAGTAGTACCTAGATACTATATTAGATTTGGTTGTACTTGTGGCAATTGAAATGAGTTGAGTGAATTCAACCACAGAATCCAAATGGGGCAACTTACTCAGATGTGTATGGTCAGAGTATTTGCGAGAGTATCTTGGTCAAAAGGTAAACGATGATGTTGGGTTGGGAATACTGCATATCTATCTGCCGTTGCATAAAGTCATTGTAGTTTTTTTTGGTTTTCTGGTGAGGGTGGACTGAGTGGTAGTTTAAATGGGAGGCATTGCCAGGTTATACATATTGCTCTTTTGGTATTGTCTTCAAATGGCCATCACATGTTGCTATAGCTTGTATCTAAAAAATTCTGCAAGAAGAAATGTCCAATAACAATAACAGTAATTCGATAGTATAGATTCCCCTTGCGGCACTTAAACTTTCTGTATTGGTGAGATTGGAAGTGACGTTCCGAATTATTCATCTGCAAAACCGAGCTGTTTCCCTCAAAATGTGTTCAGCATTTAAGAGGAACTAAGATGAGCATTGAAAGAGGACAGAGTTGACAGAGGACTATAACGTTCCCATCAAAGAAGACCTTGAACATTGACAAGTATGCTCTAAATGAGGGTGCCAAAACGGCACCGGTGTACCTCGCATCCTATTTGACGTCCAAATGATAACAAGAATCTGAAATGCACATTGGAGAAGAGCTGAAGAGTTGAAGGAACTTCTGGCAGAAGTTGAAAAAAATTGCAGAGGTCCTCCAAATTGCCCGGTTTTCTGTTCGCTTCTTGGTTGAAGAGGAGAAAAAGCGTGTCCATGCTAACGGAGTCAAGGTCAAAGTAGACCCAGATAAGGTCAAAACATTCCGCAAGAGTCTCCAAAGGTTGGCCGATGTTTACATCAACGATGCCCTTAGTACCGCTCGTCATGCCCACAGTTGTATGGTGTTTGACAAAGTTAATGAAATGACGATAAAAGGTATTATGAAGTGCACTTTCTTGAACGGTAACATGATGATTACAAAATCGCTTTATTGCTAAAGAGGGTTACAATAAAGGTTATTTTTTTTAGAGGTTGGTTTTTCGAATAGAGATAAAACTGACATTTTGTGGTCAAATATGGCAACTCTAATGTCATTCATGTTCAGTTTGGTTTGCCATTTTGGTTGACAAATGAACAACGCTTGCAAATCGTGCAAATTTATTTCGAAAATAATGGCTCAGTTCGCGAAGTTTACCACAAGCTCCGTTCATTTTATGGTCGACATAGTGCAAAGTGTTGAAGAAGACCGAATGAATCGATTCGCCATAGTGCATAGTAATCGAAGCTTTGTCCATCAACTTTATGGAAGATTTTGCGCAAAGATCTCTTCTTACGGCCTTACAAGAGCCGCGAGACCATGCAATGCGTCGTGATTTTGGTGTATGGGCCGAAAATGAGATTGATATCGATGCTAATTTTCATCACAAAATGTTGTTCAGTGATGAGGCTAATTTTGGGTTGAATGGCTACGTCAACAAGCAAAATTGCTGCATTTGGAGTGAAGAGAACCACATGAGAGCCTTGAAACTCTACTACATCCACAAAAAACTGACTGTTTGGTATGCTATATGGGCTGGTGGAGTCATTGGGCCATACTTCTTCCGAAGTGATGCTGGAGAGTCATTTACGAATTGGATGGCATGAATGTGGATGAGATGTGGTTTCAACAATACGACGCTACATGCCACACAGCGCACGTCACAATCGATTTATTGAAGGAAAACATTCGATGAGCGCATAATTTCGCGGAATGGACCTGTCAATTGGCCACCAAGATCGTGTGATTTGACACCATTGGATTATTTTCTTTGGGGATATGCGAAGTCGCTCGCCTACGCCAACAAACCGGAAACGTTAGGGGACTTGGAAGCCAACTTTCGTGACGTTATTGCCGACATACAGCCCCAAATGCTTGAAAAAGTGGTTGAAAATTAGACCTCTACACTTGTCTTTATTCGAACCAGCCGCGGCGGCCACATGCACGAAATCATATTTAAACATAAAATTATCCTTCCAATAAACCCAAATTGAAAGACGTTAAAACGATTTTCTTTGTTTTATATCAATTTAAAGTTCTATACCTCTAAAAAAAACCCTTTATATTCACTATAAATAAAGATACGAAAATGATAATAGATGTAAAGATCCAGTAAAGCAGCAAAATAGAATGTTAGCTGTCTTTCCGCCACAGATAAATGTGATAGCACTAGTTAAAGCAGATATAAAAATGGTTATTGATAGAAATGTATTAAACCCTGCACTACAAGTTATAAGTTAACTTTACAAATAATTAATGATTGACGTTTGTGTCTAAGGACTTGGGTGTAAGAGCAAACAAATTGGATTATTGCTATGACTTAAGAACTATCGTTGGTGTTTTGGAGAAACATGAAACCACATATCTCTTGAGAGCACTATCATGAAAATAATGTAATGCCTATACATAGTGAATACGAGTCTAACGACATTCTGTTTTTCGGTTCCACCAGGAATCAACAAGATAATCGAAGAAAAATACCAATACTACCATATGTTGTACGATAAAATAGATAAGACGAATAGAAAACGGTCTTATATCGGGTAATCCAAATTTGTTTTAAAAATACCAAGCAAACCATTTGAGATACCTCGATCATTTTATTTTTGGTTTGAAGTACATAAATTGTATGAAATTCGACGTCGACGGTTCATTTGTCCGCCACGGGCACGTAAACAGCTATTGATTCGTTGAACTCAGTTTTGGATGACTCAGTCACACATTTGGACGGCAACGGCCGCTATCACAATTACAATATTGGCTCTGAGCTCTTGTAACGACGTTCGGCTTGTCGACGTTAGACCAATGATATAACGTAGGCCCATAAAAAAAGTTTTGGGGTGTTAAACAACACGACCTAGACTTTCCATGTTCATCGAATTAAGATTTTAATTAGTCGATTGTTACACCCGCTGAGTGGCTTGTGGCCATCATAAATGTCTAGTCCATGCAATTAACCAAAGAAATAAAGTTGCAACGTATGTCTCTGTAGCTAGAAGTTGTGTTGAAGCAAATGAGGGATTCCACCGAATCAATAACGCATATTTTGTTTGTTGACGAAGTCGTTTAACTAAAATGCGTTTAGGTTAAAATTGGTAGTCGAATTTTTTGTAATAAATTTTAATTATCTAAAAAAAACTTTCGCATGTTCACTTCGGTAGTAAAATTCGTCAGTGCACAAAGAAATTTTCTTTCTTTCGACATATAATTTCTTTAAATTGATTCGGAGTGAAAGCTACAAAAGTATTCAGTTCTAACATAGATGAACCTCTAAATTTTACCAACTTATAATAACATTGGTCACTTCCTTCATTATAAATTTCGTGTTCTAGATACCAGAATTACTGTTCCAAAATGCACTTATTAAGTTCAAAATAATTTCCTCTCCACATCTGGCAACGCTACCCATTGTTAGTACCTATCTGAACAATATTCATAGTACCTACACCATATTGCACTCCCAAACACTATTGTTAGCTAAAAGCGGGGAATTACATTTCTTTTTTTATTGTTTACAATCCCCACTTTAATAAATTTATCTACGCGTAAATGCCTATTCCTCACATCGCATCGTCCCAATTGAGAGGAATTTTCCTCTAGTGTTGGTAACATACACTATAAAGTTCACTCTGTCTCTGGGCGCAGCATCATCGCCTCTCTGTAACTGAAAAAAAAAAACTGAAGCATCTCATGGCAATTGTTATTGTAGTACGTCTACTCTCGCTCAGATGCGATATACTCCGAACAATGGACCACGTGAAGACGATAATCAGACGAACATGGTAGAATCAGAACCTATAGCAACGTCGTGGGGCGGACGAACGAACGATTCATTCTTCTCAACTTAAATTGGCAAAAGATGAGGGTTGTGCGTGTTTGTGTGCACAATACCCGCAAATAGTCTTATGTTGTTGTTGTTAGTGCTGAAATATCTTTAGTTATTAGAGAGAATCCGCTCAAAAACGAAGCAAATACAGATACACAGGCAGAGGGGTTGGCGTGGGGATGGCTCTGAGACATTCAGATGAACTCTTTTGGGGTAGAAGCTGTATACCTACCTATACCTGGGAGGCTATACTCACTAAATTCGATTTAAATTGCAAATAGTTTTGCTTGTTGGATGAGATGTTCATTGGTATTTGGAATTGGTTGATAGGTTGCTATGAGATGCTAAAGCTGAAGTTGAAACTGAGTGTGGGTCTATTGGGGGCTTCCGGTGCACAGTGGCACCGACAATCTAAGTAGAGTTAAAGAGTGGCAAATTTAATATACATTTTCTTTTAATTAATTTTAGAGAAAAAGTCTATAAATAGTTGAAATGTTTATTTGAAGGGACTACGTGTGTATAGTGATTCTTTGGAGATTCATTAAACAAAAATTGAAAAACAAAATATGTTATCTTTAGCTGTTTTCTGAGACAGGCTTATCTAAGTGTCTCTTCAATTTCAACAGCATCTTTCAAAAATTAGTAACTGCAACTTAGAATTTCGTCAAGTCAAGTCTTTAGTAGCCCTAGACTCCCGCTGGTCTCTGCCATTAGAAGATTGGAAGATGATGTTGCTGGCGGTAACTGTTAATTTAGTGAGTACAAATTAAAGGAGAAATTTTCAATAGGTCATCGAATAAGGCCTTTCTTAGTCTTAGAAGTTTTGAAGCCTTTTGAGAGGTAGAATGATTATCGCTGTGAATTGTCATTTAATTTCCTCCAAGTTTGGATTCGAAATAAATTCGTTAACATTTTCTCTGATATTGCATTTACGTGTTCTCGTATTTACGATGCCGCTTTTGGAAAACATAAGTGTGGGTCAGATCTTTGGCGTTTAAAATCTTTTCCGACTCAACGCATTAGACACTTGTTATTCCTAAGTCCCGTGTTTCAAATTAATTTTAGAAATGGTGAAATGGGTTGCCTTTGCTTATGTTCCCTAACTTTATGGTTTGTTAATGAATCAATTCGAATTTGGGTGACTGGATTTCTGTGTTTACTATAGGTAAGATTAGGTTAGGCGCCAAAATACTAGACACCATGATGGGCCCAAAAGCGATCCAAGGAAGTCGGGAGAACCAATCTTAAAAATTCATCAAAACCAACTGCCTGCACTATATCCTCGGAGCATTTTATTTCGCTGCAAAAACTTAGTGACTTGCTTTCGCCCACAGCCACCATATCTTCAAATTGCTGCTACAGGCGATTACCTAACACCCATACAGTAGGTAGGGTGTTATGTGTAATGTCATCTGTCATGCATATATCATCATCATAGCTTAACTCATCTGTCTCTGAGAATTTAAGACCTCCGGCGTGGTTCAGTTGAAAAGCAGTATGCAGATAAGATACCAACTGCCATTCAAAATCAATATCTATTCAAATTCAGAATTTCCCTAGCTGTATTTTTTATCAAGGTTGAACCGCCAAATAAAGGATACCCTGTAACCAAACATATTAGTCCACGTCTGACTTACCATTTTAGTGAAACTTCGTGACCGCCCATAAAGGTGGTTTTCAGACTCAAATTTTGTAGCTGCGTCTCATCCTTTCTTGGCAGCCCATCCTTTAAGCCATTTACCTCAATATTACAACGCCTGCGCATCCGACAAAATCCTATACGGTTCTGACTTGATCAGGAATCGCTTTAGTTCAGATCTGATGACATATCATTGAAGATCTGACTGTCAATATATATGGCGATAACCCTTTCAGATATCAGCTCCATTAGCAGAAATTCCGCGGCCTTGTGGAGCTCGAGCCTACGATTGGAAGATACTTTAGTTGTTTGGAAGTTATAAAGAAACCTTGAGATCGGCCTCCGTCGAATAGATTCTGCGATGAGTAAAGCGGCATTGTTACCGACTTTTTATGTTTCACAGTTTAAGTAGGTAGTAGCTTTCTGAGCGCATCTTCTCTCCGCAAAAATGCATTCGCCCATATTAACTCAATGATAATGGATTGCGTTACCCATTCACGGCAAAATTCGTTTTGGTTTTATTTTCTACCTGATGATAACTCCCGTCCAATAAGCCCACCTTTTTTAGGTTGCTACTGTTGCTATTCCGATGGAGCGTTCAGACACAACTACAGGTCCATTGTACTACCATTCAGACACCTTACATTAATGTACTTAGTTTTCCCGTCTTTAGAAGAAAGATGAGAAGGAGCTTCACTGATGAAGAGCTTAGATGTTCGGCACTCACCACGTCAGCCCTGAAAATCCGCCACCTGATGCGAGCTTGGGCCGGAAAACTGCAGACAAAGTGTTCTGTTGTGTTATCCTTCTCACCGCAAGCAGGACATGTAGTGGTGTCGCTTAGCCCAATACATTTAAGTGTTTAGCATAGGCCACCTTAAAAGCTATTTTGTGTTTCAGCCCATAATGCACAAAATTCAGCTATAAATTCAAATGTTTCGCATAGTTTAGAATTATTTCTTAACTTCGTGCACTCCAAACACCATATTTGTTGTGACGACATAGCCTGTCAATGAAGTCAATAAAGAAGAAATTTACTTTACAATTAAGAAAAGGTCCGGTAAAGGCACGTAGGGCCCAGTTATAGCTATCATTGAAATCCATTGAACATTTTGTTTTCGTAATTTAAGACGACTAAACAAACCGTATTGGCTTCAAGCAGTATCAAAATAGAGCTAATCACTTATAGAATTTTTCTACAAACAAAATTACTTAATTCTGACTAAAACTTTTTTTTTAATCGATTTTTATTACTTCACTGATAGAAATCGATTTCAATGAACAGCTGATATTCGTTTCTACAATTTGGAACACAATCGTTCCACTGATGTGTTCGATTTTCGGCTGTCAATTTTGATTTCAATGATCAACTCTAACCTTAAAACCTATACCAGTGCCCTTCCACTGACATAAATTTTTCAATGATTGCTATAACCGACTTGTCAAAAAAATGAAACAACTATTCCACTGATTTGTTCCAATGATAGCTATAACTGGCCCCTTAAAAGCTGAAAACAACAAGTGTCAGTGGAACACACTAATCGACACGTACCACTGTACCACTTCGGCCCAGCAAATTGGCAGTAGACGAAAATAAAACAAAACCTAGAAATTTCAAATCGAACCTCAACATATTTCCATCGTCATCAAAGCATTCATCGTTATGACACAGGTAACTGGAAAAATTGATATAGCCGAGTCGCGTTGGAAAACTAGCGACGAATATTATGTAGAATACCGGATACCTACCAGTAATTACCATGTAGGGATTTTCGATTTGAAAATAAACGCTTAGGGAAAAAAGGACAGATTTTCTAACGTAGGGATTTTTAATAAAAAAATTATTTTAACAGATTTTTCCAAAAAATCGAACTACACAGTGTTTTCATTTTAAAGTTTCTCAAACTAAAATTCACTTTCAATAAGTCATTCTCTTTTGCCTGCGCTTGGGTATTCATAAATCACTTGAAAATACACCGTTAAATATGTCAGCTCTCAAAGGTTTCTTTGATATTTCGTTTCAGAATTTTAAATTTTGAACGAAATATGTTCATCTTATTTAAGTAAATTGATTTAACCTTTAAAAAAATGTTTATTATATTTGTTTACCTACACGTTCGTCGATATTCGGTAAGCAATGAAACGACATGATATAATTTGCCAAGTCAAAAGAAAAAAAGATCCACTTGTGGCTGAGATTGTGTATTAGAAGTATGATTACATTTATTTTATTTATTATTGTATGGATAAAATAGTTATGTAGAGAGATTATAGGGAAACTATTACGGTGCAGGGAAAAAGTAGAGATTTTTTATATGTCCTGTAGGGATTTTTTGTTTTTTGATGTATTACCACTGATACCGACAAGGAGATGGGTTATAAAATTACCTCCTTTATCTTGTTTTAGAGCAGATAGTGTCCATGGCAGACGTTAGCACTAGAGGCACTATCATCAAATGAGGGGAGCTTCCAAGCCCAACGTGAATTTTGTTGGTCTTGAAGTATTTAAATGAGGTCCAAACCAAATACCGAAAAACAAACCGCCCACCGCTGTTATTTCAATTAACGAAAACAAAAAATAAACCTTAGGTACCGACGATGTGTTAAAAACGTAAGTAATTATTTTGTTTTAATTTGCTGTATTTACGGGTTTTAACTTATGCTGGCCATGCTGGTCTCAGGCCAGCGTCACTAGGGACAATCAAATGTTTTCTTTGTTTTCGACGAAATTCGACTGTTCATACAATTTTGGAAAGTTCGGCGTTCCACAAGTGTTGCCATAAATTTGAGAACCCTTCCCTAAGAAGTGGGTCCTTACCTAGAATATCTTTGGCAAATTTTTTGAATTTTTTGTCTATGATTAAAGTTGCTTTTAGTATTAATTTACTTTAGTTTAGTTTTTTTAACAATAATAAATTACGTCTCTAATCCAATTTATATTTTAATTTTCTAAAATTTGATCTGGCAACATTGTCTGTCATTTCGCTTTCTGAGCCAAGAATATTCAATATTTGTGATATTTCTAATTGTCTGGGACTTATAGCAACTTGGAAGTAATTTCACTAAAACTTAACAATTTAACAATTAAATTTTATTAATAAATATAAAACTATCTATTTCCCATAATTCTGTTAAAGATCACTTCAATACGCAACCAAAAATATGATGATGCCCTACCTCTTTTGAGTGAACTCGGTGCCACTGTGGCGTGCGCCACAATCAAGAAGAGATGAGAATTTTTTTGAGTTAAAAATAATGTGAGGATGCGGGTGCCAAAACGAATTGAGCTCACGCTCTCTGCTAACACTGTCGGATGCGGAGATTGCCAAAGTTGGGAATTATCGATTTTCCGATTCTGTTCGTTGTGAATGTGTTGTGATGAAAAACATCAGTACGAGTACCACCAACAACAACAACAATAACAAGAACAACGCCATATCATCTTTGTCGTCGTCTCGTCAGTACAATGACTATCTGAAATGCGAACAAAATTGTGTACTCGAACAAATATACGCTCTGGAATCTGTGTGCACTGAACTTTCAGTTTTAGGGTGGTAGCGTTCCGAAGTGGTAGTAGTTTTAACGAACAAACTTTGAGTGTTGGTAACAAAAAATAAAAAAAAATCCAAAGAAAAAAATGTGTATACAGGGGATGATGATTGTTTGTGATGTGTTCTTCTCATTTCTTAACAAATAATATTTAAACTAATTAAAATACTGCATCATCTTGTTAGCTAATAATAGACCAACAACAACTAACAATTAGTGGCGGAAATTCCATTCCAGAATTGGTTGGCGGAATTAAAATCGGAATTCATCTAAGTTGGTGTTGTCAGTACTCGCACTTCGCAGTAACCGAAGTGGTGGCCATTTGTGTTGCGTTTTATTTTGCGTGCCACTGCTGCGCATTCTATTTTTAAGCGAGCGGCGGGTAGGTATCGGTGGGTTTCTCGTATCTCACGCATTGTTGCGATGGCATTCGCAAGGCACAACATCGAAAAGCATCGCCTGATAGAAATGGTTCGTCTCAATCCGATTCTCTGGGATTGTCGTCTGCCACACTACAAGCGTTCAGATAAGAAAAAGGATGTGAAATGGTGTGAATTGGGGAGAGCGTTCAATGTGAGCGGAGAGCGTGTCCAGCGGACATTCACATCACTGAGAGAGATATTTCGACGCGAGCTAAATCACGAGAAACTGCTGGGCGATCGATTCACATCGAAATGGGAGTACTACGGAGCGATGAGTTTCCTTAAGGATGTTATACGTGAGCGAAAGTAAGTATCTTTTACTAATTGTTTATGTTTATTTTTGGTCTTTTCTTCGTTTGTGTGCGTAATTTTACTGGAATTATTGACAAGTTAGATTTATTGAAGAGATATTCATCTCGCCAAATGCATAATCAAAACAAAACAAAGCCCAAATTACTGGGGTGTGGATACATTCTTTGAATCTATTGCTATTGCGATGGGTAAAAGTACCAACAAGGCAAACATTTCGATTCAATGATTTTGGAATTGAGTCAACACAGTGGCGGTAGAAATATTGCTAATCAATGTAAACAAATGTTTGTCAGAGGAGATGGGAATGTATACATTTTTATGCAAACACATTGGTATTGAAATTGTAATAAACAAAGCAGACACCAAAGAGCGGGACAATGAAGTTGAAAGTGTGTGTTTAGAGGTTCAAGGCAAATCGAAAGATTGACAATTTATGTTCGTTGGCTAAGTTGCCTGCTGTAAATGATATTTATGAATAGGTATCTTTCTTATTACTTACCTAATTGCTAAAGTTGCAAAGCACAAAGTGTACCAAGTAGTTTTGTCACTTTATGTTTATGGTAAACAACTTTGTCGTTCGACTGTAAAGGATATTCACATGAGAGCGAATTGGGAATAGGCGAATCGCGAACAAATAAATTTTAATGTTTACGTAATTTTCTATTACTTCTACCACAAAACATTGTATTTAATTGATCTAACATCCTATCTAAAAAAACGGAGTCTAAATTGATTTAAATAGCAATATTAACAATTACAAACATTTTCCCGGGAATTGAAAAATTCCTGCCGCGAACTGTCACTCTTTATTCACAATCCACATAATACAGACGCGATCCACAAATCCGCGAATGAAAAATTGGTTTGAACATAACCTTAAAATTGACACATCTTGCTAACATTTACAAATCAGATTCGCGGGTACCTGCGACCAAAAAAAGTTTTCGTGTTAAAGAAATGTCAGAATTTACGAATATTCGCTGGAAGTACGTTGGTTGAATACTCCTTAGCTCATTAACAAACTTGAATACCCTTCACAGAAGTGTCGTGGAGGGCATATTTAAAGCTATTGCGGAAACAAGATAACTGGCCGGAAACTGTTGTGGGTTTAGTTCAATTAAAGTTGAGTTCTGAAGAAGTTTTATAGTTCTTGCTCTTGGGTGTCAGACTTTCGCAAGAGGTGAGCCTGCGAATTAAAGCTTTCATATGGTACGGGTCGCATTTGAACTTGAGACTCCTAGCTTAGAAGTCCAACGTACTTAACCACTAAGAGACTGCACCCACATAGACTTAAACCAAAAATCTTTAATTTGAAAAGAGGGTCCGTTGTATGGTTTACATATACCCTTTCACACCGCACTTAAATCTGAGGTTTTTACAAAAAGATTTCGTAATCTCGTTAAATCATTCACACCGACCACAGGGTTTTGTTTGACGTTTTAGTCAGCCTTAAAAAAATACAAGTACGCTGTCTCTTATTTGACTTTGTGGAACTTGTAGAATGTTTGAAAAATGCTTTTTCTTCGACAACCTCACTATTGTAACCAGAATCTGAGGAGGTTTCATCGAAACCTCTCACAACAACGAGGTTTTGAATTTTGAAAAATGTATGGGAAATCCCCAGATTTGCATGTTGGTTTTAGAAGGTTTCTCGGAACTTTAGATTTCAGTGCGGTGTGAATAGACAGCCCAATCATTGAATCCGGCGGACTGACTGCGGAGGGAGTTGCATTCGCATTTTACCTTTTCCCTATTATACAAACCGTCGGAGAGTAAGTGTGCGAATGTCGGTAAGACCGTGTTCAAAAATAGGTATAATTGAAAACGCAAGCCATTCGCAGTCCATACAAATGTTCATGTTTTCAATCCGCAACTAAATTGGTGCGGATTCAAAAATGTTTTCAATTTATTGGAATCAAAATCAAGAGGAGAAATAAAGAGTTAGCTAAAAGCTATCTAGCAACAGGTAATAAATTTCATTTTCAAGAAATGTTAGCATTTTCAGTAAATAGAAATATTTTTTTTTTGGTAAACTGCCCAAATGGAAACGAATACGATTTTAGTGATGTATTTGGCTTTACCTTTCTATGCATTATGAATGTTTTTTCTTCTGATGAAGTTGGGGAAATTCCAAGATCGGTCGTGTAAATGCTGCATTTTGTTAATACTATTTTTCTTCACGAAGTATATGCATTTTTTTGTAAACATTTTTAACAAACCAATTGGAATTTGCTTCCCAAAAACGTATTGTGACAGCTAGCCAGCTGACTACAATACAATCGATAAAGTGGATTTGCGGACCGATAACGCAGTTCATCCGCCGTTTTTCACAAGTTAGCACAAGTGAACGGATGCAGATCGGATAAGGTTCCCGCGGATTCAATGATTGGGGTGAGATATAAGAATGGATTTTGGGACTTTGCTTCCTTGAATTTCCTATACCTTCATAAATCGCATATGATTTAAGCAAAGGCCTAGCTACATCCAATTGAAATACATAAAAACGTTGAAATAAATCGAATCTTTCCTTGGCTTTTTTAGCTCGTTCTTCAGTTGTAAATAACAAGCGCTTTGATATGGAAACATGTTCAAACATATCGTCATGAAAAAAATAATAAGTGACGATCAGTAAAATCGTGTGTGACGATCGTAAATTTGTGTGATCCCAAAACTTCCAGACCTGCCAGCCTTTCGAGATTCTGAGTCAACCCGTACATGCTTCTGTAATATTTGTTTGACATTTTTTCTACGAAAGCGGACAACTATGCATGCACACTTTTCGGGTTAGCATTACGATTTCAAATGTGTTGCTATTCTCACAGGAATGTTTAAATTGCCCATTTAGTCGCCTTTTACAAAAAGCGACATTTCTTGGGTTACCGCGGGAAGTACCAAAAGCTTTAATATAATGCATTTTGTTATGTTGCTAAGCTAATTCCGCATAAAAATAACTTCAATAAAATAACAATTACAATAAAAACAATTAATGTGCCAAACAACCGATGCATATTGTATATTGATCTAATCGTTGTCATGTAGATTCATAGCACTACCTCAGACGCCAAAAAGCTGACTAAGCTGCATGCTGTAGGTCCCATCGATTCGTGTCAAAAAATATATCTTCGCACACACAATGGTTGGTGAAGTTAGGCTTTAGGTCTTGTGCGGCCCGTTTACGCCTAATATTTATTTTATTTATTTATTTATTGGCCAGACATATGGTAGGTTAAGCAGGTTTGTCACACTAAGCATTAAAATGATCCCTATGAGAACCAACTTCAGAAAGAAAGCAACCTCAAGACAAGCATCCTACACTACTTTTGCAAAGCAATTTCCCACTCAACAGCTTACTATCGCCTACAGCTGCTACATCCTCTATGTTGTTGAAGGAGTAGTTTGCCAAGCGTTTGTTATTGCAACGAGCAATTCCCTCACATTCGCAAAAAATAAACGTGACTTCTTCGATTATCCATATTCGATCCATATTCCCAATGTTCTAGCGTAATTTCTGAAAAGACAGTAGTGTCCATAAAGGATTCCATCACCCTCCTAAGTCGAGGTCTATTTAGATTCAAAATGTCTTTAGATCCCTTTTTATCGCAGCTGGGCCATTAGGCTTTGGTTACACTTTGACTGACCAAGCTAACATAAATTATCCTGATGACGCTTTCCCCTTACCATGCGTAGGAGTGGTTTGATGCCTATATGCCCCTTCTATGTTGTAGTTCCCGGGCAACCAACATAGTTTAACGCGTCTCTGCACGCATAATGAATTGATCATTGAGGAACTGTTCGAAACTCCGGGGATGGGGAGCATATTAATACATCTACCCTTATATGTGGCTTTCCACCATACAATAGCCCCATATGTGCCTGTAAACAGCCAGTGCATCATGGCCCCATTTCTTCTCTATGCAAACAGTGCGTTGTAAGCCTTTTTGATATTCCAGTTTAGTTTTCGATTCAGAATAATTCCCTACAGTTGAATATATGCTCCTTGTTTTGAGCGTATAAAAGAACCAATTGGTAATGCCTTGTTAGAGTTCTTAATCGACTCCACTACAACGTTATTCAAGTCACCCTATTTGTGAATTAGAGCTGGAAGGCTGGCTAATCTCTATGAGCAGTTACAACAGACCTACCTTTGAGATAAGTGTGTTGCGCCTTACATAGTTCATCATTTCATCATTAGCTAGGCATGCCGCCTGATAACTAGAAAAGCGAACACCGTGTGTATTAACCAGAAACCGACTAGTGGTTAGCCCCTTTTTTCCCCTCATCGGAATCTGCAGCCAGTGTCCTGCTCTTCAGAAAAGAATCCCTGCGTGATGCAAATGATTCGTCAGCTGTTCTTTTACTAAAACAAATTTGAAAAACGTATTTTCGAAGACAGAACCATTAAGCTCTACTTTATAAAAAAATAGTGTTCTTTCTTCAGTTGGAAGTCCTCTTGATCTCTGACTAAATCTTACACGAAGGTATCACGTTGTTTTCCATTGTGAGAACATATGTTGCCCTGTACTGTCGTGCTGAAAATCTTCCCATTTGTCTTTCCAGCTAAATATGTTAGATGTTGGCATTATATGAGGTTTTTTTTCTAATCGAAACTCCGTGATTTCCTGTAATATAAAATATTCAATTCAATTTTGATTATTTCAGAACGAGAGACCGCTTTCGACAACCTTTCAAGGGCATGAGCAAAGACATGATGGATGAATACGCTTACTACAGCATACAGCCGACCAGAAACTGCATGAATATCCAACCGGATGTCATTATAAATGACTCACCAACCCCACCGTTTCAGCCAGAGATCGCCTCATCACGTTCGACAACGCCATCTGTGTCCATAAAAGAGGAACTAACCGATCATGATGGTGACGATGAAGGCAATGAAGTGTCGTCAAGAACACGCAATAGTCGAAAAAATATCCTACCCATCATACCAAACCAAAGTAATAATGCTGGCTCACCAGGGCCGGCTGCCTCCACATCTAGTTACCATAATCGTAACCATAACCTAAAACAAAATGCCAAAAATACATCAATATATTGTGCCAAAAATTTACAAGAAGAAGAAGAAGATGACTCTACGGCTGTCATTCGACAGACACCGCGTGAGATTCTCTATACAAAATTTGGAGAATTCTTATCTGCCCGACTGAATACACTAAATGAGACTGTTGCCAATGATTTAATGAATCAAATATTAATGTTAATCGCTGAGAAATAATATAGATATATTTAAATGAAGAATGGTTGTATTTGTGTTTAAGCTACCTACGTTTCCACCTTTAAAAAAGGGCATATTTTGAAGTGGAAAGGATTCTATTTTCTTTCAAACTGCTTTCTTAATTTCTCTCTGCCTTAGTCACTTGTAGTCGTTGCTCGGCGCGTTCATATGTCCGTCATTCAAAACATTACAAAAATGCGTCCACAACCTGCGGGCATTTATGGATATGGATTGCTATCAAATGCAATGGTCAACTTCTGCAATTGCTAAAGAATAAATTTTGGTACTGTACGTTTTGGGTTGAATTTGACAGTGCGATGCGACGAGGCACACTTGAATGGAGCAGTTTGGCGTTTTCTGCTGCAACAAGTTTCTATATTTTTGTTTAAAAAATTACGTGGGTACTTTCCAGTGATCAGGATCAGCACTGCCGGAATGGTTCCATTAGGAGCTTTTAGCTCCCATGCTGAGCACTGGGCTCAATAAATATCAAAATGGCACTTTCATAATTCGTTGTCAATGTCAAACACGGTTCATGACGTTTAAATTTCGAATGGGCATAAGTTACGCAGTTACTCTAAGAACAATTTGTTTGAATTATCTCGGTTTGGCATTACAGCTTCAGTTATCGAGCATGGTATTGAGTATCGAGTTTGAAATTGTGTTGTCAGTGATCGTATGTTTTTTTCAATCGATAGTTCGGTGTCGTATGGCAATAAAATTTCAGAAAAAGTGTAGGCTTTATCAGTTTTGTAAAGTGCTTCTCACAAACGTGAACTTAAATTATTTACAGAATTAATTTAAATATAATACATATGATTCAAGAAAGAACTATGGCCGATTTTATAGCTGTGCACCCCGATCTGGCGAAAAATATTTTCCTAAACTCTTCAGATAATTGGAGGACGATAAGAATAACAAAATATACATTTTTATTGTTTAAGTTTATTAACTCGTTTTCATTTGTTAAATATCAAAAAACTCAATTCATAATTTCACATAAAAACGCGAATGACAGAACACAAAATTACATTTTTCTTGGTACAAGAACTAATGTACTAGAGTTTTCCTAGTACAAACACAAAGTGCGTTCGATACGTGATGCTTCGTATGACATAATCCCAATGTGCTTGTTCGATAGTTCAGTAATAATCACTCGCTCAGTGATGGCGAAATTCGGCCCCTGGTTTACATAACCACCCATGCATTTTTGCGCGAGATTGGAAAGAGGTCTCTGCCGTCAATGATTTTAAAGATGAAAGAGTGAGATCAGAGATCAAACAGTCTACATTCGGCTGCTACCACGAAAATTAACATTACCGACCAAAATAAGTGTCACGTATTTTTTGCATGTTTGATAGTGCTGCCCCTTCCTTGCAGTAGACTTTTTAGTATTGTGCATCTCACTTATCCTGCGTAGTAGATCTGTGTAGCCATGTTAACCAGCCAAATTTAACAATTTTTATTTCTTCATACAGAGTCAGTAATCCTGCTACCAATTTATTTACCTAAAATGTTTAGTAAAAAAACTTAAGGAATCTGCACAGACAGAAATAACACCGTCTCCGGTGCTGTCCTCATAATCCAAGGAAAACAAATCAACAAAACGGCCAAAGAAGTTTCGAAACCAACATCTTCATTGGTTAATCCAGACACCAAATATTTGATGCCATTTCGGTGGCTCCTATTTGACTAAAATGGCCCCCCCCCCCCCCCCCCAAATCTTTAAATGGGTTCGTTTTTGAAATTGGAAAATGACAGCCTTGATCAGGATGTATTTGCTCTTATAAATCCTAAAATCTTTTTTAAATCTTTACGCCTTCGAGACTATAATTTAAAGTAACTCTTACACCAACAAAAGTACTGTTCACAATATAATAAGCGAAAACAATTACTCAAGTCTTTATGTCATAGCTACAAACAATATTGCCACATCGAAATGACATCTATGTCAAAATTATGTCACGAAACTTTCTGTAACAACCCTGTTTATGATCCAATTGAATTCATGATGGCTGCACCATCTGTCAAATTACGAGTACCACAAAAATAAAAAAGACATTCCAATGACACTGTCATAACCTGCTTCTTTCACTATTAAGACATTAACAAATTTATTACTAATCCATGAAAATATACCACAAAGTTCCGTCGTCGTTTCAGCACCATAATGTTTCGCAATTAAAATGCATCGCATACAACACCACATCACTCTATTAACATCCTTTTGACAGGTACATCGGTTGCATTAAAACGACGCGACGCGGGGCCAGATGCACAGGCCAAACAGTTTTGACTACTTTTATTTTATTCAATGCACGTTGTCCTTTGGTGGAGACTTTTTTTTCTTCATGAGCCAGTAAGGAAAGATAAAAACTTATAAAAGTCATTACTCAGTGACCTGTCTCTGTTGCTGGAAAGAAATTATGACAAACCGTTCGGTACGGCGGCACGCGGTTGTGTGTTTGCTTCTGCTTCTGTGGCTACACCTTAAGGTGAGGTTATAAAATATAGTGTTAGTTTTTCAAGATGGCCTTGGGGCTTATTATATTGAAACGAGACTTTAAGTGCAAACGGAGCTGCATAAGATGTTCTGTTCATATAATCAATAGGTCGTAAATCGATTTTTATTTTGCAAAGAGGCATTAAGAACGGGTCTAGAAGGAAGGCGATAAGAAAGTTATTTTTTTGTTTCAGTGTTGCCATAGGGAAGTTTGGATCTTTGTCCAACAGGGCTGCTCGCGAATTGCCGATTTTTGTTCTCGACTGATAGAGTGGGTCGTGTGCGTTCTGTTTACGTATTGCACAGAGTGTAGTAATAAATATGACGGGTGACCCATAAGCGAAGGATACTTGCGAGTCGACGTCCAAAAGAGACCAATTTTGCGAATGTTCAATAGTTGGTGATTCACACATTCCCAAAATACACATACATTCATACAATTTTAATTTAAGTATTCCAGAATTGATGCTATCATAATCATAGTTGGACAAGTTGAGTGAGAGCAGAATCACCGCCATTACGACCCGTGAAATTTGATCGGTGGAAACATTGGAGTATCACGCTTTTACATTCCGCGAGATGACTGAAATGCTATTGTCATGGAAGGTGTGTTTTGTGGTTTTTCGAATCGGAATAGATAATAAGAAAATGAATAAAACTCGGTGGTTTTTAGGAGATATTTTTCTCCCGTCAAACACGTGTACGTCGAAATTTCATCTATGTATGTATTGTCGTCGATATCGACATTTATATGTCATGTCATTTACTTTATTGTTTAAAGATTTATGGACAAGAGCTGTCAAAATTTAACAACGATTTGAGGTGCGTTTTAAGAAGTGGAGGCTTGTTTAACCCAACCGACGACTCGTGACAACTAGAGTGGCCATTTTTATGAATATAAGAATTTGAATTTGGTTTGAAAAAAAAGACAACGAACGCTAGAAACAATTTGTCGTTATTAGGTCCCAACATGAAACACAATAAACATAGTACTTTCGAGCGACTAGAAATCGACATAATTCCAGTTCTGAAAAGTAAATTGCCACACCGAAGATAAGACTGTATGACAAGTGGAAGTTTGTGGTCAAAAATATATTCAAGAATGAGATTTAGTACCAACCCACTCACACTTATATAAGAAGAGAATTTAAAACATAATGAAATAAATCTATTGATCTCCTGCTCTAAATATATCCTGCCAAGGCGTTTCACCTTCTTACGAGTTTAGTAATAGCCCTTAGAGCTGCCCCCGAGCTACAAGGGCAAAATAACAGCTTTAAGTATTAAATCGAGACCGAAATTCAGCTAAAAATTCGCAAGGAAAAATAAGACACACTTAGTCATATATTCGTGGATAACTGCCTACACCAAAACTAAATAATTTATCAATAATAATGCTCAACAGTATATTAAGGTAGCAAACATCGATATATTTTAAAGAAAAAATATAGTTTTTAATTGGCGTGCAAACATTGACCACAATAAATATCTGCAGCAATGGAATACAAAGAAGTCTGAAAAGAAGCTACCTTGCTAACCCTTAGGAGCTGCAACGCTTGTTGTTCCACAGGGCATATTTTTATACCCTATCCTAAGGGTAAAAAATTTTGACACAAATTTTGTAACACCCCTTAATATTCGTCGCAGACCCCTATAAGTATATATATTTATGATCAGGACCAAAATCTAAGACTATTTAGCAATGTCCGTCCGTCCGTCCGTATCAACTTTTGAGGCTTTTAAATGTATGCTAGAAAGCTGAAATTTAGAGAATATACTCCCTAGGGCTCCGAAATGGTAAAGTGTTAAAATTTTCAAAATACGCCCACTGCCACGCCCGCAATTTAGAAAAAACCGTTTTAAGTTAGAGAGATAAAGTTGTACAACCTTCACAAGATATGTAGGTACTGCACACCTTTTGAAATTTGTCATATAAGGTTTTTTGCCACGCCTACCTTATGTGGGCGTTTTTCACTAAAATGCTGTTTTCTTCGAAAATTTTCGTAGAAATCGAAAATATATTTTACAATATATCGCCCATACAAAGTTTTTGGCCACGCCCACTTTTTGGGGTCGTTTTTTCAAAAAATTAATTTATTTTCTATAAATTTCATAGAATGAAATAAAATGCTATCCATCATCTTCCTAATTCTTTTTTTTCTTTGGGGTACATAGGGATAAGCACAGGGTATCATACTGTTCGCCCTAAGCGGACTGTAGCCTTTCTTTATGTTTCTACTACGTTTTAATATGTTCCACAAAAGCTAAAGACATGTTCGGGTTCAGAAAAGCCCTCTTCAAAATAGACGCAACTAAAATCGTATATTAAGGGAAGGCGGAAGCCTTCGGTTGCGGTTGTCTCATTGCATTAGTCATTAAAAATGCCTTCAACTCAGCAAAGTTTTGCTGCATAATAAATACTATCTCATGGGTGCAGTGGCTAAAGTTTTTACAACCCAATTCCCTTCTGTATGTTCGGACAAAATATTTTCGGACACACAATATTTGGAGAAGCTACGTTTTAAGCCTGAATTAAGGTTTTCTAACGAAGATTATACGAAAATCTACAGCGCATCAGAAATATTTAGAATATTTTGCAAGGTGGTTTTCTGCAACAAAATAGAATTGATAAAATAACAAATTGACTTCTTTATTCAATGATCGGTTGAAGTCCAAAGCAGTCTCTATCACCAATCACCAATCACATAGTCATAGAAAACGTGCGATGCGAGTTATGTAGTTCGATAAGGAGTAATGACCGACACTAGTCTTAAGATCATAGCTGATTATTAGTGTTTGATATTTGGGCCACAAGCACTTATTTTGAGGCAAAAGGCGACGACGTATCTTAAGACAAAATAGAAATTTAAACATTGAGCCTTTGAGTTGAGCCTAAGGAGGTTGCATAGTAGAGGTAGAGCTAGAAACTCCCACATTTTTAATCACCGTGTACAACTTCGACGAAAATAAATTAGTAAATCTGACCGGACATGACATAAAACTATATACATCCATATACAATCCGACTAGTGCTTAATGCTGTATTTAAACGGAGCGTTTAAATATGCTTAGTTGCTTGTGGGGAACACAGAAGTAGGTTCGCAGTCGGTGCTGAGGTTTTGGAAAGAACACATCTGCAGACTGTTAAACGACGGACCAACAACCTCCTATCAGGCAGAATGTTAAATTGGAAGATGATAGACAACAATTTCTTCATGAATGGAATATCCAAACTAGAGTCCCACAAAGCTGCGGTAGCGAATGGTCTACCGGCCGAGCTTTTCAAAGCCGTAAGAGATGAATTGGGTAGGAGTACAATTCTTCTGTAAGATTTATCCGACGAATGGAATCCCAGCATTAAGAAGAGAGATGCTCTGAATTCGAACTTCACGGCAATAAGTCGCCTGAATGTCTCATATGAGATCTAATTGGCTGTGCTGTGTGAACGCCTAAAACCTTTCGCCAATAACCTGATCGTGCCTATCATTTCGGTTTTAGGCCAGAAAAGTCTACCATCGACCAAATTTTCACACTTCGATAGATATTAAAAATAAACCCAAAAATTTCTGATGGCTTCACAATACCTTTTTATCGACTTAAGAGTCGCCTATGAAAACTTATATAGGGACAAGCTATATGCAAAGCCATGTCAAGATTCGGCAAGATCTCGCTGCTCCTTCGGCAAGAACTTCGATGATAAAAAAGGTTTAAGACAAGACGACAAGTCAACAGCCCGACGAGTCAGCGTAGAAGACTCCACTTGAGTCCTGGCGCAATTGGAGAACGATCTCAACCAACATGGTAGCTTGCTAGGGACCGATCTGGCTGGCCGGGCTTGTTTGGTAGAGGCCGTGGACCCACCCACAAAGCCTCACCAAAACTCATTCATAGTGGTAAAAATCTCGATTAGCCACTATTGTCTGAAGATATTGCTTCGCTATTGTCTTCCACTATCCCTTGACGACATCCTTTTCTCATAACTGTGGTTGGAAAACTTTTATCGTTCGATCGATAACAAAATTACCTGCGGTAGTTGGTTTAATTTGTTTCTGTTTTGACCTTAAAAATGAATTGATAAACCGTGTCCTTCTCTTAAAATGCAAAATTTTAGAAATCTGTGTGTTGTATTGCAGATGCAATTTTGCTTTTAATGTCTTCTAGCACATAGGTAGTAGTCGGTATTTCCTACATAAACTTCGAGTCCGAGTAAGTATGAAATATTGATTCACTGTCGATTCAAAAATCCACCCACTCTGGCCACCACAATCAGGCAACCGCAAACGATGAAACTTTTCTCCACATCCTTAAATGCATAAACGACTGTCATCTGTGCAGTGTATCGTCCAAGCTATCACGTATCCAGCCTATCAACAGGACCTCTTCCCTCGACGTCGTCGACACTATATCCATGTACATAAATTTCAGAAGTATACGGGCATCGTGCCCTTTTGAGTTGAGTTGATGCTTACGATTTATTGATTTTTCGCTCATTAAAAATTCACAATCCATTTAACGAATAAGTAACGAAACGCTGACGACAATTAAACGTACCTGCAGGGTACCCGCCCCCCCCCCCCCGTATATACTATATTTTGTCTCTGTGTGTGTCTATTAACTGAATTACGATACAAAGTCATATTGAATCGGGATGTCATCACTCATCAGGGCGGTTTCATTTTGCAGCAGAGTCCATCAAATATTCCTTTCGCGCGAGACGTTCAGGTATTCGTCGTCGTTTCGGTTTCGGTTTATTCGCATCCATAGAAGCGAGCATTTTATTGAAAGGACACGAATCGTGATGGTTCTGATGAAATCCTTTCATGGTATATCTGCCGAGTGTGTGCGTGTGTGTGTGTGTGTCTGATGTGAAGTCAAGCAGAATAACATTTCGAGATCGAGAACTTCGATTATGGACCAGATTAAGTATCCTGCTGCTACTACTGCTCCTCCTCTTCCCTTGCTCAATGCCAATTCAGCATCTGCGATGAAATATTCCAAACGAACAGGGATAAGTGTAAATTTGTGAATGCATCATAGCGCCGCCGGAAGTGAAATTTATGAACGTGTCCTTAAGTGCTTTTGTCGATATTGTAAAGAGAGAGATGGTAAAGTTTCGAGGGAAAGAACCGATGCACATTCATCCTTCATATATAATTTTGGGTTTTCTTCTTCTCATTTTTTTATTTTCGTTGTTTTGCTTTGAAAGGATTCTTCGGCTTTGAGTCGGTTTTTGGGTGGGCCAAAGGCTTAGGCAGAGGAGTTATAGGTTTAGGGAGGGAAACGAGACTTTTTCAAAGTTACAAACAGTTGAAAGGGTTTTTTCTGCTTTTTCATTTCACCCCTTTGTTAGTAATCTTCACAGAGTAACAGTTGGAATAGATATACATAGAGGAGGTATTTTACGACCCTGCTGGGGATTTTCATTAGTGCAACTTTCGTTCTGGGGATAGGTTATCCTTTGTGTGTGTTTTTTTTATTTTTTTTTGCTTTTCCTCGTTTGGAGTTGGCTCAAAGCTTTGATATGCCTGCTGTTGTGCATTCGACGAATAGAGGAGATGACACTTCCAAACACAAAAGCATCAGACGAAAAGGGATTAGCAACGGTCCTTGGAAAAGGAGTGAGAAGGACATCGCACCATAGATCTTTGTATTCTTTAAAGCTGCACTAAGTAAATCAATCGGGGGTTTTCAATAATAAAATATCGTTGTTCTACTTTCCAAACTACCAGAGCACAAACCTCAATAAAAAGAAAACAAAAAAAAACAAATGGTCCCTGGTATGCAAATTTTGTTCAAGAAAACCATATCCTTTGTGCACATCCACCTACCTACCTTGCTTAAAGTGTTCTACAAGTCAATTTTAAACACATTCCTTGGATATCTCTAAAGTACTCACACATACTTCACTTATTTAAATATGCAGCAGCGCTAGAGGAAGACTTTGCTTTAAACCAGCTTGCATGCAATTCCCAAAGTCCTTATCACTCGCCTTCGATGTTGCACACTCCCAGTATGCATTGTAACAATATAGTCATTCCGCATGGCATGGCACATGTATAGAGAGGCAAAGGTAAAGTGAATGACTGTGTTTTTGTGTGTGGAGTAAGTAAACGTATGGTAGTTCGTTCATCGATAACTTTTTTTTTTAAAGGACTTCTAGGGGTGCCCTTCGGTTTGAACTTGTTTTTTTTTCTTTTTGCTTTATCAAGTTTTGTTCTTCCGGAAGAGAAGAACTTCTTTAAGAAGTCCAAAACAGTTAGTTCCTGTATGGAAGGGCTCGCACTACTCGAAAGGACTCCATGTGGACAGACGACGACGAGGACGAATGAACGGACGGACATACATTGGAGAGAGCTTTATGCTAAGTTATTCCATGCATAATGTAGCAGGAATGGTGGCATAGAGAATTTCCGTTGTGTAAGCTGATGTTCCATGTGCTTCCACATGGCTTGAAGTGGCCCTTGCGTGCGACAGCCGATTTGGGATGGAGATGCGCCCAGTAGTGAATGAAATAATCGAAGGGTATTTGGGTAGGAAATAACGAGGATATGGAGCAAGTGAGATATAGAATATTTTGTTTGTTCCTGTCGAAGATTTAGTGTTTGTAAAGGTTAAAGGCGAGACTTTTAGGTTCTTGCCGAGATGATATATGATTCATTATTCTTCGGAAGCACTACTCGGTGTATCGTTTAAATTAGGTGAACTTTTTTTTCTTTAAGTCTGCATCGATATGGGGCGTCGTAATGGCGGCATTTGGGTCTGTTTAAATTACATTACCAACTCGAAAGCAATACATCTTTGGTAATTTACGGTAATGCGTAAATGAGGTTTCTAAATGAGGTAAATAAATGAAATTTATTGTCAAAACTAATTCTAAATCAAATTATAGTATTTATTGATAGATTTAATATGTTTTCCAAATAAACATTTACGGAAGAGCTCACTGGAGATGCTTTTCATTTAAATTTATTTATTAGCTTAATCCCGGGACGCTTTGCTAACCCATTTTATTTGCTTTCCTATATGAAGAGTGTCTGGCTGAGAAGAGAAGCAGCATTTTCCGTTCAATGCAATCCCGGGTACAATGGTTTCTATTTTCAAGACCAAGCGCGATGTCTTGGTCGTGGTCCTTAAAACGGAGGTTTTATATTCCTTGTAGTTTCGAATCTGGTGACAGGGATGGAAAGATCTTCTTGACTGGAGCTCTAATGCCTATTCGCTCGATGTGTCCAAGCCAATGTATTCGATGGGTGTTGGCTTTTTGAAATACAATCACATCTTGGGTAAGCTCAAAGAGTTTGGTGTTACATTTTTGGCTGCATTCGCCCTCCTCCCACTTTAGTGAATGAATTTAGTACCTGCTCCCCTTTTGTGCTTGTCACTCAGATGCATAGAGAAGTAGCAGCGATTTCTTAGGGCAATTCTTCGATGAGTCTCCAATAAGGTATCGTTTGCGAAGTTGATGTTTACCCCAGGTAGATAACGACCTCGAAGTTGCTACCATCAATAGTTACAATTTGTCCTAGACGGTGAAACGATGTTTTTGACTTCAAGACTAACAAACTTTGCCTGTTCGTCAATAGCCGGCAAATCTTCCATCAAGACACTCTGGGAACGACAGATCAATTTTGACAACATAACGAATTCGGCCACCGCCATTAAGAGTTCCTAACGATGCCTTTGCTATAGGGGCCGCCAAATAACTTTTTTTTTGAAAATGCTATAAAAAAGAAATACTGAATATTTTCTCAAATTTCTTTTTTTATTTGAAAGTACAATCCTTCCGGTTAATAATGGAAAATAATTTCATTCAAATGGCTGCCTCGGCTGGCCATGCAGTAGCCTACACGATCGGTCCAATTTTTAAGCACATTATCGATTGTGTGCAGCTGTATTTCACCAATGGCTTCACGAATATTGTCCTTTAAAGCGTCAATTGTCTCTGGCATGTCGGCTTAACACATATCTTTTACGGCACCTCACAAATAATAGTCCAATGGTGTCTAATCGCAGCTCCGCGGTGGCCAAACGACATCAGCTCTGCGGCTGATAATGCGATCTTCAAAAACAGGGCGCAAAACATCGAGTGTAGCTTCGGCTGTGTGGCACCTAGCGCCGTCCTGTTGAAACCAAATGTTTCCAATATCCTCCTCTTCAATTTTGGTGAAAAAAAACTCCTTCAACATGGCCCGATAACGAACGCCATTGACTGTAACGGCCACTCCGTGCTCATTTGGTGCCTCTGGACCAAAATCCGCACCAAACAGTGACTCCTTTTGGGTATATCGGCTTTTCAATGTATGCGTGCGGGTTTTCTGTGCCCCAAATGCGACAATTTTGCTTGCTTACATACCCGCCAAGATCAAAATGAGCTTCATCTGAAAAGATGATTTTTTTTGGCAAAATTGGCATCTTCTCTAAGTCGATCGCAGGCCCACTTAGCGAAGCGAAAACGCATTGGATGGTCAGTTGGCTTCAACTCCTGAACCAATTGGACTTTGTATGGCGTCATACCAAGGTCTTTGTGCAAAATTCGTCTCAGTGATGTCTCCGAAATGTTCAATTGTTGAGAACGACGGTGAATTGATGTTGATGGCGCTTCACGCACACTTTCTGCCACAGAAGCAATTTTCTCGGGTGTACGCACTGTTTGTGGCTTTTCACGCTTTTGTTTAGCGATGAAGATGCCAGTTTCTTTCACTTTTTTCACAAGATAACGAACATACGGAGCTGACGGTGCTTCTCTTCTTCCAAATCCGTACGCAATTTTCGCACACATTCTGCAACATTACCATGATTTTCAAAGTAATGTCGCAATATTTCCCAGCATTGGTCAAGCGTATACACAACCATATTCGTTCAGCGGAAGGATAAAACTAATTATCTGTCAAATCAGACATGAGCTAAGTGTTACCATTCGCGAAATAAGCACTAGTTGAAAAAAAAAAAACGTTAAATGGCGGACCCTATATTATAAACGACGTTAAAGTTGATGAACAGATAGTGTGGCTCGATTTGAAACTCGTGTTACTTTGCAGACATTAGCGTTTATATTTGGACTTCGCACACAGGTACTTGCCAATTAGAGTGTTGCAGAAGGATTAACAAAATTTGTTGAATAGGATCTCATTTGCGACGCTTAACAGGAATATACCTCTTTTGCAAGACATAGGGCATGCTTTCGCCCAACCAAACTTGATTAATGATTTGAAGAGATCTTCTGGTAGACCATCAGAATCTTTTACTTCTTCTTTTTTCTTTGGATACTGACACCACTCGCTGTTGGTATCTATGGTAGGTGTATGAACAGTCAGGCATTCTTCATAGGATCGACCTACTTAAGGGGTATTAAGTAAAATTTCATCTTTTGTAGCTGCAAAGTGAAAAAAAAGTGGTCAGAGTCTATTTTATCCCCTCGGAAAGCGTGAACGTTCAAAATATAATACGCGTTCCTGTAATATAAGAAAATAGGTAAGATTGTTTTCCGACTCGAGAGCATGCGACATAGAGTTGGCCAACTAAGAAAACTGCATTTTCGAAATTTATACCGAACGTTTCTAAAGATTGTTCTTGCGATTTATCGATGGCAAAGGCGAATGCAAGGCAAACAGCGAATTAAAGACGCTTAAATTCAAATGGTACATCAGATGGAATCATAGGGATGCGAGAAATCAAAACTTCTTCACCTTAAAATTGACGGCAAAATGTTGCCAAGCATAATAATCGGCGCTCCAATTTTGTAGCTACAATACGTGTGGTGGTATTCCTGGATATTCAAGCGCAGTTCTGTAAGAAAATTCACCACCTCATCCTGATTCATGATGCTATCAACTTTTCACTCTGTACTTTACAACTTTTTAATTTTTCATTGCAAATTTCATTTCACCATATGAAAATTTGCAAAGAAAATATTGAAAAATTCGTGCAGATTAGAACATAGAGTTTCGGACGCAATAATTAATGAATTTCTTGAAAACGCCATTTGCTGGCCCGAAAATTCTATTTTCACTTAAAACACCGACACAAACTTTTGCCATTGTTGTTTTGGACCATTATATGTATATAACATGTCAATCTATGAAAACCGAATTTTTTTATACCCTATCCTAAGGGTTGATTGGCATACAAAAGACTTGGCTTCAATTTGGAATTCAATATTATAGTCCAAGTCCTCATGTGAAGTGTTTTCATTGCATTCGATATAATCAATCATGTGACTGTAAACTCCGAGATACAGTCCAAAAGACCTAACCAATTATCTGGCAGTACTTGGATGTTTAAACCCTATCCTTAATATTCGTCGTAGACCCATAAAAGTATATATATTTATGATCAGGACCAAATCCTAAGACTATTTACCAATGTCCGTCCGTCCGTCCGTCCGTCCGTTCGCAATTTTTAGGCATTTAAAATTAAGCTAGGAAGCTGAAATTGTGACCACATACTCCCTAGGGCTCCTAAGTGTACAAATTTTTTGAATACGCCTACTGCCACGCCCAGAATTTAGAAAATATAGAGTGTTATAAACTTCAGAAGATATGTAGGAAGCTGCCCTCCTTTAAAAGATTGTCATATTCTTGTGGGCGTTTTTCACTAAAATGCTGTTTTCTAAGAAAATTTTCATAGAAAGCGAAAAAAAATTTTACAAGATTTTTGCCAATATTTTTTCCAATAAGCGCCCATACAAAGTTTTTGCCCACGCCCACTTTTTGGGGGTGTTTTTTCAAAAAATATATTTTTTTTATTTTAATAGAATGAAATAAAATGCTATCCATCATCTTCTTAATGCTTTTTTCTTTTGGGTATATAGGAATATGGATAGGGTATCATACGCCCCAAGCGGACTGTAGCCCTTCATTCTGTTTATTAATTAAATTTGAAGAATGGCCTTTTGCATTTTTTTGCGCGCTTAATTGTTTTCAAATGCCGAATCTCTCCTTTTTGTAGTCAATTGAAGACTAATGCTGTAAGTACACACAAAATGATTCGCTTTGCAACTTGCACACCTACACGATTGACTTTGCAAAAAAAAACAGATAAATTGCAATGTACAAAGTCGTGAAAGCTTTGCATGTTTGGTGAAACGCTTCGCACTTTTACTTTGAGGGAAATAATTATTTGGAAAATTTTCTGAGCGCATAATAAGAGGCCCAGGTATTTCTTTAGAAAAAAGCCTCGTTAAGATCATTGATATCTTTGTTCTTTTCGGTCAGTATTGCTCGCTCGCTTCACCAAAGCATATACATTCTCTCTTTCTCATACATTTGCGTGAACGTTATTTTATTTTATTTCTCTTTCGATTTAGTGTTTTACATTTTACAAGAAATCCTAATAGATTGTTTGAAATTTCCAAAAGAGGGCTTCAGAGGGAAACATGCGATTTTTGTCACTACATAAAAAAAGGTATGTTCTTTCTTTCATCCCTATATGTCTACCACCGAAATAAGTATTTGCCATTTATCTTCTTGTATATGTATACTTGTTTTTCAGCATTAACTGTGATTTTATGGCATATGGAGGAAATAAGCAAATACGTCCATAGTTTACTACCTTTAATGCGCATATCACCCATTTATTACGCTGAGTGTAAGTTTTTCCCAAGCATTATCTTCGTTAATTAATTGGAAAAAAGTAATTCATTATGCCCGTAAGGCGATAAATATATTTATAGCGAATAAATTGCAAGGACTGTTTGTTCGCAATACGTAGGTAGGCAGGTAGGAATACACTGTACATGACATAATATCCTTAATTACTTGCACAGTTGATTTCTTTCGTTAACTCCATGCATTACTGTATTTATGTGTATTCTGTGTATTATGATATGTGCAATAAAATTTTAATTATTACATTTACACGCATACGTCACGTATATGTCATATTTTTCGTTATTCTCTTTTTAATGTTTTATTTTTGTTTTTTAATGAACCGCTTTCCGTTCACGATTTAATGCAGTTCCAAGGTAGAAGTGATATTTTATTACAAACTTTTGTTCATTTCTCTTACCTGAATAATAAAAAAAATTACCACATAAACTAACCGATATCTATATGTTTTCGGTGATTAATTGCAATTTACAGATATATTTATATAAATTTTAATTTTAAACTATTAAATACTTTATGAATATTTTTAAACGAAAAGTAATTGGTAATTGAGAAATTCATTTTGATTTTCGGTAAATAAATTGTGGTGGTAATTATTATTATTATTTTTTAATTAAATATTTAACAAGAGAGACTTTTTAATAAGCTGTGTTGACTTAATTTATTAATTAACGAGCTCTTGGAAAGGTCACCGCCTGAAACAAGGCAGCATTTCATCCTTTACAAGATCACGACTAAGTCTAAGTCTTTGGAGGTAAGGTCTTCGTCTCCTCATTATCCCTCGACAGTCTTCTCACACAATCCAATCCCAATGCTCATCTAAGAACTTTCATTCGAAGGATCCCAATCTTAACTCTACATGGTTCTTCAAAAGTCAGGACGACTTGGCTAGGGTACCTCTATCAGACATAAAACTATTTCTCAACAGATCGAAGTGTTTTTGTTGGCCACATGTCCTTACATGTTTAAATAAGGTATTCACAATGGGCCTTCACGGCCTCTGTGTGAAATTTGCGTCTGCTGCAAAACTGCCCTCCTAACCTAACCTAAACTCTGTCTTCCTTTCTTATCGCCCATCACTCTCAGCAATTTATCAGGACTGGCTGAACTAGAAGTATTAATTTTGTCATTCTATTTGGCAGTTTTGCAACCCGAAGTAGCAGCGGATCACCACTTCCCCTAGGTAAATTAACTCCCTTACTTCTTCATTAAAATTGCTATCAATAGTGACATGTTTGTTTTCTTTTAATTGCAGAAAGTTATATGCCTGCCGTGTAATTTTTTAATAAAAAAATTATCTCCCGTGTTGACATCTGCGTTGTGCCCTATCTGCACAAGAACAAGATGAAGAAATCACATAAAAGTGTTACTCCTTTCCGAAACCCAGTGTCTTTTTCAAAGAGTTCAGATGAGCTTTTTCATTAGCTGGATCGGTTTTGCCAAAATCCTGAATTCTGCCATCGCAGAGCTCCTGACGATATGGGGCCTGTATGTCGATGAAAAGATGGTGGGTCTCGACTTGTAATTCTTTGATGTTCTCCAGGATTTACCTCAGTTTATTAGATTTGGTCTACCGATTAATCGCATAAGGCTTTGTGACGTTCACACACGGCATTAGATAGCTTTATGTTTTTCACGCTCTTACTAAATAAAAAAGAATTCCGGTTCGAGTTCCCGCCTGTCACATTCCTCTCGATTCTTAAGGAGCAGCACATGGTTCTTGTCAGACTTTAAAATAGTCTTACGCGAAGAATTTCGAAAATTGTTCTCGCATTTTCTTTATAGTCACTCTAACGGCTGAATATACTTTTAGTAACGCATGAAGCTTTGGATTGAGACTTCTCCCACAATTGTCATCAGCACATATTATATCCATAGTGCCAATAAACAGAATTTTAGCAACATAACGTCGTATATCAACGACTTAAATAAAAAAATGGCGCCCAACGACAGGCCTAATATTCAAATTTCATCAACTTGACAAAGGCAGAGACTGCATCAGTTCAAAAAACCAATCAGTTCCGAAACAATATATGCATATGCGGACATGTCCTCGAAATTCCTAATCGAATCTAAGGACGCAAACCTTAAACAATCAAAACACTACCTATATCCACATGCATCAGCCGTACAATCAACGTTATGTCATTTTCATTGAAGCATCAGTCCTTTTTACCGCCAAAGGATGTTATACAAACATAAACTTTTCCTCATCTATATCGTTTCCTCTCCTTTCCGCACTTAACATGCTGAACGATATGCACTGGTAGTGGCAGTGAGCTTAAGCATAACTTTCTGTATTTTCCAATCTCTCGTTGTAATATTTAAATTTTTAGCGCGCGTATGTTCCAAAACATTCTCAGCAGTTAGGCGAATGTCCTGCGGGATGGCTTCGATTTCTTTCCCGGTCTCTGTCTCTTTATTCCACTCATAGGGTAAATTTTCAATGCATAACAAATCAGAACGAGGAGTGACTGCTGCTGCTGCTTCTGAAGTGAACAACTGCAAGGACTCTCTAGCTCTACCTATAGATTATATTCATGTACATCCACCACTACAACGCGTCCTTTTCCCTCTCTCACTTTTATCGCTCACTTTCTCGCTTTTGAAATAGTTTTCTGGATTTCTGATTAAAATTGCAAGGATCTGAAGACGGAACATTTTAAGTTCCTGATTGAAGTTTTGATAGTTGTGCTAGTTGCCTTCAAGGACTCAATTTTGAAATTGAAAATTTAGGCTCTAATTGGTCTTGCAGAATGACCTTTTTCTTTATAGAAGAAGGACATTTTAATTTCTCTATAAGTGTTTTTCAGCGAGCACTGAGCACTGTGAATATTTATGGAAATTTTGTTGTAGTTTTTTTCTGTTCCTTTGAGAGTGTCCTTATTTTGTTATGAAGTTGAATGACACTTGGGAAAAGAGGTATCTCCTCGTAGAAATTGGCCGAAAAGATGTCTGGATGGCACTGTCAAAAAAAAGGAAAATAACTTAAACAATCCTTTAACTAGAAGTGGTGTGTTTTTTTATTGGATTTTGTGTAATAGATGCTTCCTTGCCAGTTATGGAAGATGATGATGATCCCCCACCCAGATGCAAGGGTAGGCGGTGAAAGTAATTGAATTTTCGAGGACACTTTTCAGTCTAAGAAATAGAATATTTATTGGATTCATTCTTGAATATCCTTCAGAGGCAGATCACTTGTCTCGTGTTGTAGCATCGGAGAGCATTTTCCGCCAATTAAATTGCAAGTACAAAGAACAAGGCGGCAATTTTAAAGGAACGACAAATTGGGATTTTAATGAAATTTCCCTACTAAGAAAGAAACGAAGGAATATGATGTGAAAATGGGCAGAGATGATAGTTATGGGGACATAGTTCAAATTGATATGCGAGCAGATATGGGAATGCAATTAAAAAGCAAGGAATATGGTAATTTTCAATGTGTAGGTTGCGCAATTCGATTAAAACTATATCTTAATATATTTCCTAGTCTTCTCATAGATCATCAGAATGGGAATATACTTCCTGGGGCAATGTAATTTATATCGGAAATTAACTTATTTTGCCTGCAGCTCCTTACACCGTTCCGGAATTTTGAAATTTAATTATCTTCTGGTGTACTTCATTAAGATAAACGTTATGTAGTTATGTGCAATAGGTGTCCATGATCTATTTACATACATCTTAGCTCCGTGGATTTGTTTAAGAACGACACAAATAAAAATGTTAGCAAAACCGAGCCGGAGTCAAATATATCTTAAACTTTACGACTTTGTTTTTATATTGCTCAGCTCCGCGCAAACGTAGGAATATGATTCTGAGCTTGAAATGTGCATAAATCAGCACGTTCTGAGATGCGAAATACATAAGACTTAAGTTCAGTATAATTTTGCTTTGTTTGAAAACATACTTTACTTGGTTTGCTTTACGATTGTCTAATAAACAAAAGCTAACTAAAATTCATAGAACCATTTGCTGCATAGGGCCTTGAAAAAAATGTCAATATTGTTTTAAATTATTAAGCAGGTATATATGGCCATCGACAAGTGACGCCTTCGATAAACTGCGAGCATGCATGGAACTACAAAAACAGTGAAAATCGAATTATTTTTACCCATCATAAAGCGGCCATACGTAAGCTCACAAAACTGATGCATCCGAAACCAAAGAAAACTATTAAAAAAAACCTCTTTATCCACAACTTATCACAGTTTAGTGCATTTTCTTGGGCAGATATTATAAGCAGATTTTGGCCCCTGACAGGGTTGCTTCAGACCACTGGCTTATTAGGTAGGGCTAAGTCCTCCATAAACTCTTATGTGTCAAGGAGTAAACCCGCAGAAAAAATCCCACTTTTAAGGTAAGGTGAGATAGTGGCTAAAGATGTCCCGATGCTAAGGCAAGGTCGGTTTAAAAGTGCCTTTTCCCGGTTAGTCGGCACTGCCACATACTTGAAGAGATAGCCAAGAATGAAGAGACAGGTACTGTGCACAAAAGAGATCGGTTCCAAGCAGTGGTGGACGAGTTCGTCAATCACCAGTCTACCAATCCTCAGCACACTAGCCAAAAAGCGGGGGCTAAGAGGAACGGATCTCAGGATGAGACTTCCCCCGCCCCTAAAAAACAGAAAGTCGCCAATTTTACCTTTATTGGTTACCTACAATGCGAATTTTTAGTCCTTATAAATAATTTAATTGAGGATTTTTGGCAGAATGGAGATCTGAACAACGCAGAGCTAAAAGCAAGACTGAGATTCATTTCTCTATTAACTTTTTCTGGCTGTGATTTTGTCAATAAGTAAAAACAAAAGTTGTATGCATGTGTGCCCTAATAGACGGAGGGCGATTTTGGAAAAAAAGTGCCATATCGACCAGCATTGTGATAAGGCATTGTGGACTAATATATTCATATAAAACTAATTACAAATAATAAATTCAATTAGGTACCTACTATTTTGACATGATGAAAGTAAGGCTAGTATGGCCCAAACAAAAACTAATTTCGATTGGACATTTTTTTCACTAGGGGATTCGTTCAGGGCTGTGAATTATGACAAAAATACAAAACTTGTAATTTTTGGATTTTGATTGGTTTGTGACCTTTCTATATAATTTCAATCGCATGACATGGATTCGAATTTGAATGTCCATATCAAAGAATTGTGCTTCGTGTGTTTTGCTGCAGTCAGTTGTTTGAAATATGATATTGAGAAAACGTAACCCAATGAGATAAGGTGCATTTTTTTTCATCAAACCACAAGTTCCTTTTTTTCAATAATCTCCGGCAACTCAACGTCGAGTAAATTAAAGACTGACTTTGTCAAACGTTAAATCATAGCGTCGCAAAAGGTTAAGAAAGCTGATGCACGGTCTCCGATTGTATTTACGACGTTGCGAGGAACATTTCGTTCCGAATGGATATGAGGTGGGGACGAAAAGGGTGCTGACCTAATGACGTGCACTCGTTCTTTTAAACAAGCCCAAATGAAAAAGATGGGAGTGGCTAAATACGTCCATCGCGAATGACGTATTTAACCGCTTCTGCAGGAAATACTGGGCTTATTGTGTACCTTAAAGCTATGTTGGGGTCTTTTTAAGGGTCATTTGCTAAAAGTGAAGTCTTTTTGTCCCAAATTGAAAGATTTCGTAAATGAAAGCAATAATTGATTTCTCCGCCAAATTCCTTATTTGACTCTTCCGTCGTTGCGGTTCTCGTTGATATATCACTCGCGTAACAAACCGAGCTTACTTGCTGACTTATGTCTCAACCAATATGGCTTTCCAATAAGTGCGATCTTTGGTCTCTGGTCTTTGGAAGATAGTACTAGTTGCGCACTCCAAAGTTGAGGTCCGTTACACTTGTACGCGCGTTGGTGTTCATTCGCTCTACATATCTCAGCCATCTCATGCGCTGAAGGCGCAGTTTTTTTTGGGGAAGGTCAGTGTCGCTGTAAACCTTGTTGAGTTCGTCGTTTAATCGTCTCCCCCAGTCAACGCATTCGGGACCAAATATCCTACAAAGAATATCTTGATTCGCTTAAGACTAGGTCTATACTTTGTATCCATACAGAAGGATAATAGAAGGGTCTTATAAAGAGTTACCTTAGTGGTTCGGAGGCAACATAATTGCCTTCTCAGAACAAAAAACTGTTATTGGCAAACGTAATTCTTCGTTTGATTTCTTAAGAGATGTCGTTTCCAGATATGATAGCGAGGTCGAGGTAGACAAAGTCCTTTACTCTGCTGTCTAATGCGGCTTTAAAATCGATAAAAAGGTGGTAAGTATCATGCTGAAATTCTTGGGTTTTCTTCAGGAGCTATTCAGTGTGAATAGTTGGTCAATTGTGGACAAACCGGGCCTAAATGCGCACTGATAGGGTCGGGTCAGGTTATTCAGGCCTTCGACAAATGATTTCAGCCGCTCGCACAATACGGCAGACAACATCTTATAGGCGATGTTTAGGAGATTGACTACTCTATGTATAGTAGTCTAGAGAGTTTCCATTTTTATGGACAAATGATGCTGAGGTTCCATTTATAAGGCATGTATTCTTCCGAACATTTCTTGGAAATGAGTCATCTCCTGTTGCCTTTAAAAGTTAGACGGGGAGACCGTCGGGCTCTTCAGGCTTGTTGAACTTCAGTTTAGATATTGCTATCCAACCGAACGCCTTTACTAAAAAACCTGCCTACGCAACCTAGACTGTCTATGAAGGCAGCGTAAATGTTTTATAAGACTAAATCCATATCCTTTATGAATACAAGAATTGAGATTTGTGGGCCAAAATGCATCACCCTATCGGAGACCTTTGCCAACACTGCTTACCGTATGCGCTTTATTCTAGCTTCTGCAGCTATAGTGTAGGGTACTGGGGCAAATTTGAACCGGGAATCGCTAGCTTAATTGTCCAACGCCACTACATATACAACTGAATTTACCAACTCTAATATGTTAAATTTTTGAAAAGAAACATTTTTAATAACAAAAATCGAGGCTAGCGGCCTGACCGGTGATCTCTTGAGCAAAATAAAGTTTTATTATATGTTCTAAGATAGTTTCAACAACTTAAAGTCAAAAAGTGCTTCAAAAAAGAAACTCGTCAAACTTAATTCTTTACAACAATTCCATGGAACACACTTTATGATGAAAAATAAAAATCGACTGCCTTAAAGGCGCATTTCAATTCCATTATCTAGTAATAAAGTCAAAGGCTACTTCCAGTAGTCCTTATTTGAATCTCTTAAAATATATCATCCAATTTTATGATAAATATCCTCCTCTACGTACGTATCTTTAAATGAAATACCCAGCACAAGACACATATGGTCCTAAGATATCCAAAGCAAAAAAGAAACGACATCAAAAAAAATCTTTACCTTAAAAAATTAAACACATTTCGACACGGCCCTATCCTATGGGTCTCATCTTCCAGTCGTAGCCGTCTTCGTTCGTCTTCGCTTCGGTGCAGGGAACATAAAAAGTCCTCCATTGCCATTGAAATTGCCTGCGATGGTAAAAATTTACATCAACGATTGAACGATATAATGAATTGTAAATGTGGCCCCGAAACGCGACAAGACTGCCGCTAACAATCAACTAAATCGGCACTCACCCGCATTCTTGTTCGGTCATAAAAACAAAACAAAAAAAAACAAACAAATTTGTCCTTATGCAGTCGTTTTCCATTTATTTTGTCCTTTTTGGACCCGTTATCCTGCAATCAACAGTTATGAATGGAGCATTATGCAAATTTGATAGCAATCGTTATGATCTCCTTTTGGCGGAATACAATCGAAAGAATATGTGGGCCAAACACCACCAAGGCACAGTCGTCTTCTTCGTCGTCGTCGTCGTCGTCGCCTTCCTCCCACCGGGAGAGTGTTGCAGAGGTATGACATGAAAACGCCAAAAGCTTCATGCAAAAAAAAAAAAAAACAAGAAAAAGATCAATAATGAAATCTGCAGGCAGGCCTGCCTCCTAAGTGGGACATCTCGTTCCTATCCTAACAATCCATGCGATGACATCAAGTACAATATGATGACTGTGTTCAATATTTCTTTTTTATAAAATGGACTGGGCATAAAGATGATTCCGGAAATCCTTGCGCCTCCAGGGGGTAAGTAAGGACAATCACTTGACAATGCGTAGCGTAGGCAATGAAAGGAATATTTGCACACGCGTATCCAAATCACCGATGCGAAATACAATAAAATGCTGTATTGATTTTATTATTTTGTTGCTGCGATTTATAGGTTGAATGCGTGTGATGTACTTAGCTAGGATCTTCATGGAATTCTGATTAACTGCGATAACCTTGAAGAGGCTCTTTCAGTATTACCTATTTTAAGAAAACAAAAAAAGTATCGACAGAAAGAGAAGATACAAGAACGATACAACTGCCCCATAAGCTGATGTGGAAACAATCAAATGCATCTGAGTATAGACGAAAACTCGACCTCAACTTGCAGACAACGGTTCAACTCGATTTAATGGATATCTACAACTTAATAAAAATTTCCTACACGACAAAAATACATGCTCATCAAAAAAGAAACATTTTTAAAGAAAAATGGTTTAATACCGAGTGTGAAACAGCGAGAAGAATATCTTTTGGGTGGCTGAAAGTTTTTCGAAAGGTCGGAGATCACTTCTTTAAAAGAATGTACTGCCAAACAAATACAGCTTTTAAGCAAATATGTATAAAGAAAAAGAAAAGTTTTTTTGAAAACGAAGCTTTAAAATTGGGGAACTGTAGAGATACAACGGAGTTCTGGTGTGCAATTAAAAAATTCAACTGCAGAGCACCCCAAATTGGCACTCAGCTAGACGCAAGGATACTGATGAACCACATTCAAACGCTATTGAACCCGCAAATAAGCATACTGCCGTTTCACTACGCAATACCATTATTTGTAAATGAAATATTAGATGCACCTATTACACAGGGAGAAATAAGTAACGTACTAAAAAAAATTCAAGATGGAAAGGCACCTGGCGCAGATCGGATACCCATTGAATTTTTTAAGTATGCGACAAAACAATTTTATCGACAAATTAGCGGTGATTTTCAATGGGATGCTGGAAACAGCTAACCTACCGCCACAGTTCAAGCATAATATCTCAAATACACACCCCTCTTTCCCAGTGGGCACTTTGGGCAAGTGCCCAGGGCCCCGCGATCGATAGGGGCCCCCTCACATCAACAAAGTCAATAGTTCCTGTCAGATCACCAAACGATAACCAATATTTATTACCAAAAAACTTATATAATTCGAAGAAATCGAACCTAAATTACTGACTACAATACCAACTTACTAGCTTTTACATGCGCGAAGTTATTCTCCTCTCGCCCAAAAGTTAGGCTTTCCGACTGCAGCATGATTAGATAAATTTAAATATTATAATGGTATACTAAGCGCATACACATTTTAAAGAAATATCATCAGTAGTACACTCATAAGTCATAAGTGTGTCTCGCTCCATTTAAATTAAGCGAACGAAACGAAGCATGAAGCTCCAAGTTGAACGTGACCGAACGTGAACGACTCGGCGGTCGGGAATTCCCCTGAATTTGTATGTGGTGTTGTGACGTTTGTTGTGTTTGTAGTTGTTATTGATTGTGTTCTGAGGTACCTATTCTTTAATTAAATCATCGTTTACTTGTTTCCTTTTGTGTTAGCGACTATTTTCGGTGTAAAAATAAATACCTGCTGAATTATAGTATAATGTCGAAACGCATATATCCTAGTGGATCTGAAAAACGGAAAAAAACTGTACATCAGAAGGAAGTAATTGAAAAGTTACCAAAATTAACATCATATTTTGCTACTACTACTGGAGGAACTTCTGTAAGTAGCAACCAAATCAAAAATCTTCCAAATGATGAGTCGTGTCGTTCACAAATTGAGGAAATTTCTGAATCCTCATCTTCAACAATTTCCACCAGCTTTGGAAAAGACAAAGAAAGCGACGAAAGAGCAACAAATTCGGTGATTTCACAAATAGCTACAACTGTGTCAGTAGAACAACAACAGTTTTCCAACCCGGAAGAAATATCACACGATCTCGCCGATTATTTTCACGAAAATTTTACAGAAAAAAATTGCGAAATATTGATTCGTAAGGGATCTGCATATTTTCAAAATAAAGATTCTGACTTTTCCGATACATCCAGAGCCTACAAAGATGGTAATAAATCGATAACAAGGTATTTCAACAAAGCATTATTTATTCGCAAATTGAAGAACAATGAAAGCGTCGAAAGAAAATGGTTGTTGTACTCGCCATCCAAAAAGTCTGTATTTTGTTTTTCATGCTCTTTGTTTAACCCATCTGATGTAAATCTATGCTCTTCGAGTGGATGTAATGATTGGAAGCACATTAATCACATAATTTTAGCACATGAAAATAGCCCAGCACATAGGCAATCTATGATGACTTATCTAGCACGAAGTAAAGCGGTTGGTAGAGTAGATGTTGACTTGTTATCTCAACATCAAAAAGAAGTGGATTATTGGAGAAATGTACTTAAACGGATTGTAGCTGTTGTAAAATTTTTGGCATCGAGAGGGCTTTCGTTTCGCGGTGACAATGAAATCCTAGGATCTCCTAATAATGGAAATTATTTGGGATGTGTGGAATTATTGAGTGAATTCGATCCATTTATAGCAGATCATTTAAAAAAATTTGGGAATCCTGGAAAAGGTAACATTTCTTATTTATCAGCGAATATTTGTAACGAGTTTATTGACGTAATGGGAAAACAGGTTCTAAAGAAAATTATAAATGAGGTTAAATTAGCAAAATATTTTTCCATTAGCGTTGATAGTACGCCCGATCTGTCCCATGTTGACCAGCTAACTTTTATAATTCGATACGTGAATGGCAGTGTTCCTGTTGAAAGGTTTCTGAAGTTTATACCTATTATAGAGCATAAATCTGGGTATTTAGCGGAAACCATCTTGAATTTTTTAGATAACCATGATATTCCCATAAAAGATTGCAGAGGACAAAGCTACGACAATGCTTCAAATATGTCGGGGAAGTATACTGGTCTCCAAGTAAGAATCAAGGAGAAATGTGAATTTGCCACTTTTGTACCATGTGCGGGACATTCATTAAACTTAGTAGGTGTACATGCTGCTGGGTGTGTATCGGAGGCAACAAAGTTTTTTGAAATGGTTCAGAAAGTTTACAATAACATAGATTTTTAAACACTAACCTGTAAATGCTAAAAGAGTTGCTTTTGTGGACTATATTACATTTATATCTATTCGTTTCATGTGATTGTTAATAAAAATAAATACTTAAACTTGTTTATCTACTTTCTTTGTCTATTCTAACAAAATAGTGTTCTGTCAAAGTCATAGGGGCCCCATTATCCTAATATGCCCAGGGCCTCCAATAGGTTAAAGACGGCCCTGCTCAAATAACCCATAATATATCAAACATTATCGACAATATCGATCGAAAAGCATTAATATACAAACTTTATAACGCTGGAATAAGCCAAAAGTTTGGGAAGGTTATCGAAAATTTATACGAGGACAACCAATCGAGTGTCTGGAGCGGAACCGAAACATCAGAATGGTTTGAAAAAAACTATGGGAGTAGGACAGGGATGTACACTAAGCCCATATCTTTTTGCTTTATACATCGATGACCTCACCGACTTTTTACCTGGAGGAATAGAGATTGCAGGACATTTAATAAAGGCACTTTTATTTGCAGACGATGTGGTTCTATTTGCATATTCGCCAGAGTCCTTACAATTAATCATTAACCGTCTGGATTTGTACCACCAATTATGGAATCTTACGGTTAACCTTACAAAATCAAAAATTATGATTTTTAAGAAGGGAGCTGGTAGAGAAGGCAGAAATGAAAAATGGCATCTCAACGGATAGCCCATTGAAATTGTGAAAACCTATAGATATCTCGGGGTGACAATAGCTAGTAATCTTAGTATGAAACCTCATCTAAAGGAAAGACTAATAAAAGCTAAAAGTGCCATATCGGCTACATGGAAAAAATGTTTTTCTAATCAACTAATTGACCACAGCGTAAAATACAAGGTTTTTCAATCTGTATCAGAATCTGTTATGATGTACGCAGCGCAGTCTAGGGGATACTGCCAATTTGAAACAGCAGAGAAACTTTTTAGGTACTACATACAACCATGCTTTAACTTACCAAGCACAACACCAAACTATATGATCAATATCGAAACAGGACTGTTACCGCTTTTCATTAAATCATTAAAATTGCATGTAGATTATGTAATTAAATTTTTAGAACTGTTGGACGATAGACTTCCAAAAATAATTGCCAAGAAGGTAATAGAAATAAATACGCTCTGGTATAAAAAACTCGAAGAGCTAGCAACGTACTGCAGATTGGAAGGCAATTTAGCTTATGGTAACGAAAGATACCGTAAGGGTGTGCTTGGCTCTGTAGATGAAAAATACAGAGCTGATTGTGTAAATATGGCTTCATCGTCCGTTCACCGAGCTACATACACAATCGCGTTCTAAAACACAATCTGTCTGAAAAAAAATATTTCCACAATAACAACAGCAAAGAACTAATTGCGGCTCTTTTTAAGATGAGAGGCGAACTTATACGCCTTAATTATATCCCTCATCGTCCAGATCTACCAATTTATTGTAGTCTCTGCAACTTATCTGAGAGAGAAGACGTTTTGCATTTCATCTGAAGATGCCCCATCCTTAAAGAAATAAGAAGGTATTTTCTAGGAAATGACGTAAAATCTGCGGAAGAAATTATAGCCTATCTAAACTGCGAAAGCGATGTTAAACAACTTTTTTATTTCTATAAAGCTGCAATTAATTACTTACTACTTACTTAGGTGGCGCTACAGTCCGGGGTGGACCTGGGCCTCAACCAATACGCCTCTCCAGTTAGCACGATCTTTGGCTTACTGCCCCCAGTTGCGCACTCCAAGTTGGTTGAGGTCCCCTTCCACTTGCGCGCGCCACCTTAGGCGAGGTCTTCCTCTACTGCGTTGTCTCTCCGGGTTGGATTCGAAGACTCTTCGGGCCGGAGCGTTGGTGTCCATTCGCTCTACATGACCCAGGTCGATGTCGCTGTACAGCTCGTAGAGTTCGCTGTTAAATCTCCTCCTCCAAAGCCCGTCAACGCAAACGGGACCGAAAATCACTCGAAGAATTTTGCGTTCGAAACGACCAAGGAGATCTTCATCCGCCTTCGATAACGTCCATGCTTCTGCGCCATACAGCAGGACTGGGATGATGAGGGTCTTATATAGAGTCTCCTTGGTGTTTCTCGACAAGGCCTTACTAATCAATTGCCTCCTTAGGCCAAAGTAACAGCGGTTGGCAAGTGTAATTCTTCGCTTGATTTCTGACGATATATCATTGTCAGAGTTAATATCGGAGCCGAGGTAGATAAAGTCCCGAACTACCTCGAAGTTATAGCTCTCTATCGTGACGTTCTGTCCGATTCGTCGATGTTGTGCGTCCCTTCTTGTTGACAGCATATATTTCGTTTTGCCCTCATTCACTTCTAAACCCATTTTTGCCGCCTCTGTACTGATTCTTGCAAACGCACCAGTGACAGCTCGCTGTGTTCTGCCAATGATGTCGATGTCGTCGGCGTAAGCAAGTAGTTGCACAGACTTTTGGAAAATTGTGCCCCTGGTGTTGGCTTGCGAGTTTCGCACAATTCTCTCAAGTATGATGTTGAAGAAGTTACATGACAGCGCATCGCCTTGTCTAAATCCTTTTTTGACATCAAAGGTCTCGGTGAGATTGTTTCCGACCTTAATGGAGCAGCGAGAGTTCTCCATCGTCATCCTGCACAATCTGACGAGTTTGGCAGGTATGCCAAAACTAGACATGGCTCTGTATAGCTCGTCTCTATAACAGCTGTCATATGCGGCCTTAAAATCGATAAAAAGATGGTGAGTATCGATCTGGACTTCTTGGGTTTTTTCCAGGATGCAATTAATTACCGTAGCAAAATTATTACTGAGTACTTTTAATTTTGAAAAAAAAAAAAAAAAAAAAATTAGTATACTATTTTTTTTTATGGTTTGCTTTTGTATATATCTTGTATATCTTTAAATCTTTTGAAATTCAAGAATTGAATATATTTAAATTAAAACATCTCATGTCAATCAGGCAGACGGCAAAGCCATGCTTAATGATTTTTGTAACATAAATTTGTATTATAAACAAGAAAACAATTAATATAATCTAATCTAAAAAATCTAAAAAGTATCGACCATAATCCCATTTGTACTTACTGCAATTCTGAATAAACTTTGTGTTCGCAATCGCCCACATGTGATTTATGGTTTTAGGTTAGGTATGGCAACTTTCATTAATTTTACCAACAAGGACTAGGACAATTCAGCATCGTCATAATATAATATATATTTTTTTTTATTTAAAAGCGAAAAGAAGGAGCCTACATCTTGTTAAAATTCATCAAGCTTATCGAAATTTCTTTTCCGGCATTAGGTCAGTCGAGAAGAGCTAGCTGCCCAAAAGGTGTGTGTGTGTGCTTGTAGTTGCTTGCCAAACTTTGAATCTATTAACTTTTCATGAAGAGACCATATCTACGTTGGAGGCATTCGGTATGAAATCGATAATAAATGAAATTTTGTTGGAGAAAAAAAAATAAACTCCTGGGGTCATGTCATGCTGGAAAGTGAAGTGGCTAAAAAGTTTGCCAGTGACATACGGTTCAATTGGGAATGAAGAATAACTGCTACCGGGCCATAAATCATAGCCAAAAACTATCACACTATGCAACAAAAAAAGAGGACTTAAATCATGTCCAGTCTCAAAATGAAAAAATCCGTCATCACTGGACAGATATAGGAAGGTAGAATAGATTTTGCAACTAATACAGTAGATTCATTGGACTGCGGTACGCGGAGCGGACTACTTAGGGCCTGCAGGAAAAATAGGAAAACATTTTGTTGTAAGGTTGACAAACACTTAAACTGTAAGGCAATATTAGTTTATTTACTTAATTCATATAGATATTTCGTTTTTTTGAAATCCTAATGTAAGAGGGTAAGTCTTATTTTGTTCCTTGTAATTAAAATTGAACCCTTTAAAAATGATTATGCTAAAGGGTGACGCTAACGGACTTAATGTGAAATGGTCTAAAATATGTATAATACTGGGAATGGATAGTTTTTAACTGTAAAAAGCCAGCAAAGAAAATTTTTTTTTGTGATATTCCAGTGCTGTATCTTATTGAGAAATGGTCGCACCGAGACGAAATAAAGGGCATATAAAGTTCGAGCTCTACGTCATAAGATGTCTACGGTTATTGCGCAGTCATTTGAAATATTGCGAAATACCAACTTCCATTTCTTTTTTTTTTTGCCTTTTTATGGGTCCCCATGTTTACCAGGTCTTACGTGGCCACCGCCATACTCCCTTACAATCGCGTATAAGAGGCAGGCCTTAAAACTTATGGATCACAGAGATGCAGAAACACCACCATTTTATTGAGGCCTGCAGATATTTTTTTGGGTCGAACCGGCGATCCTAACAGGCGAATCAGAGGAATGTAGTGAAGTGGGAGGGATGTGATCCCTGTAATTCTTATCATAAACTCGTCTTTTAAATGGAGAGAAAAATATTACTTTTGTTGAGTCTATATTCTAAGTGTTTTTCTGGTTAGGATTGCCTAACCTATCTACAAAATTATTAAATTATTATATTGATTTCCAGAATCAAGCAAAGAGCATCCGTAAATAGGAAGGGTCAAATCAAAAAGTCTGCTCTCTTTGGGTTTTGCGGTTGGCGGATTAGTCAGTACGTAGAGCCAACACGACAACAGACAACGTCTTCGGAAAAAGCGAACCGTCCATAAAAATAAATTTAACGTCGCAGGGTCGCAGCTTAAGGAAATCGAGTTCTGTGATCGGAACAATATCCGGATATTCTACAAGAAAGCCAAGCAACTGGCGGTTGGCTTAAAGACTTGAACTCACGCTCTTCGAAATAGTGATGGAAACGTTGGCACTGAATTTATATGTATTTAAGCATTATTTCTAGTAACTGGTAGGGCAAGAAGAGAGCCTGTATCCAGTCAATGTAGAAGAAATTTCACATCCCAGTTCAGAAGAGGTCGTAACGGGTATTAAAAATCTGAATAAAACAGGTACGCTGGCTCTGAAGGCATGTCAACCGAAATCTTGAAGCATGGTGGTACGGATACTTGGGTATGCGGACGATATCGATATCTTCGGACGCTCTCAACATTTTGTGATAAAGAACAGGTGAGTCTTGAAGTTAACGAGGACAAAACCTAATACCATAGAAATTTTACCTAACTCGGGGTTAACATGAACTCCGCAAACGACTACCTTAGTGGATTAGAGAAGACAAGGAAGACTCAGCATACGCTATTAAGCCCAATCCATTGCGGATGCTAGAGCGCTTGATATGGATATATGGACAAATGGATGGAAAGTGCCCGGGATCACAGAGGATGGAAGGCTGCCGCGTCTCAGCCAGGGACTCTTCACGGGTCGGAACCCCTTGAGTAGGTAGTTTTATATTGCAGTTCCTTTAACACACCCCATCGACCGCTCTCAACGTGCCGTGATTAAAGATGTGTAAGTAAAGTCCATCTTAAAGAACGTCTCGTAATCACACATCTCGGTGTTAACATCAACTTGGCAGACGATGTTTTAGCTCGTTCGAAGCCGAACATTAACTTGTAGAACAATACCGTCGCTGACGCCTGTACCTATGAAGAGATTCTGATCTGAGTCTCAACTAATAGACATTACGATTTTAACCTTATTATGTCAACAAACTAGCTTTCCAACATCGGAACATATCACTCCACTTCCTTGGAACTGGAAATAAAAACCATATCGTTAACCAGAATTCGATATCAAAACATATTCTAGGTTTCGCATTTTTTTTCATTTCTTCCATTTTTTTTCAATTTAAAACGTTGTCGTTGGGAACATTGTCATTTTCCATTTCCGAACTAACAGATGATTCCAAATTAACCATAAATGTCTCGCTTCAGGGTGATTTTCGAAACAAAACAAAAAAAATGGATTTCTTTTTTAGACCACAAGGTAACTTCTGGACCAGATATCTTCTTCATCCCGTATTGAGGAAGAAATCGAACAGGGAAAACCACAAACAGATGTCCGAGATGTTTTCTCTCTTTCTCTCGCTCCCTGTCCGGTATACGTCTGGCGTCTGGGGTATATACAATATTTACCTTTGACATCGAACTCGGAAATGAAGTTTGTTTACAATTTTCCCTCTGTTCCTTTTTGTTCTGCAGAAGAACGACGAAACCGCCGTACCACCACACCAAGGTCTCTAATGCAATACATTGCTTTTGTGGTTCGCACTAGTGATAGGATGATATCGCCAGTCGTCGTTCAACTACCAATACCAACACCAAGGGCAAAATCCTCTTTCCAAGGATTGTTCGGATGCTTCACAAAACATGTATATTTTTACAATTTCTCGAATATCCTGGCGGTTTTCCTTGTGCTGTCTCCTTCTTCCTCTTCAGTACCGTACCACCCACCAAACGAGGAGGATGTGTGGCTTTTTTTAGATATGCAAATTTTGTACCATATACCTACAACTACAAGATGCAAAAACAAGAACTTACCCGGAGCCAGAGAAAGTGAGATAGCTAGATGGTGTATCTTTATCCGCAAAGTAAACACGTGACCTAAAAGTGGGCTATTCTTGGTTTGCATTTTTGCACAAATCCACCATTGACATGAAGTTTTTGTTTTTTTGTTTTTTTTTGTGCGGAATCGTATGTTCAAATATTCGATCTCGGGCAAACAGGATACCACAACCTTTGCATGCATTTTATACGGAATCGAAGCGAATAGCTGTTGACTGTTACCCTTTATTTGCCAAGGAGCAAGAATAAGGTTTTTACAGGAACAACAACAACTGCATCCCACAGAAAAAAAAAAAAGACGACGAAGAAATTATTGAGCAAACATGCACCACCTTTGGTTGGATTCCTTTTGTTTGTTATTCATCCTGGTTTGGAAGGTGCCAAGCGAATGCAAAGGTACTGGCTGGATGTGTATGGGGTCGAGTCTTTCCAAGTGTCTTCGGATGACAAACAAGGTTAGAATCAGAATCCTTTTCAATGCAAATTTGGATTGAGGAGGACTTGTTTTTGTTTTTATTTGCCTCACACGAGAACGAAGTTGTTTGCAATTGCAGTTGGAAACTGAGTAATGTGTGTTTTTTTTTTTCTCTCTTTTTCGTATCGCATAGGATGTTGCAACAGGTGAGTGGAATTTGAATGGGACGAAATGGCAGCGAATTTGCGTCGCATAACGTGAGTGATGGAAGGTGGTTGCACTAGTTGCATTTGGTTTGTGATGGTGTTTTTTTTTTTTGGATTAGACAGTAATGGGAGTGTTACTAGCTAAAAGGACCTCTATGAATCACTCACTTTCCTTTTGGGATATGATCGATTGTTGTTGCGATACTACTATTTGCTTCGTATTTCCTGTTTTCGTCGTCTCTATGAGTTGATCGCTTTAAAGTCTCTCCTTTTTTTTATTTCAACAGTGAATAGATATGCGAAAGGAAGTTTTAGACCATGGAGAAGCCATAGAGTAGGGGAGATACGGACACATTCCATACACCAATCTGTAGCCAACTTCAAATTTAACCCTAACTTTCTACCTGGAGTCTCTAAGAATCGGGAATCGACGTCCATTGATAGTGACGGGTTGCTACCAACTGAAACCACCTCACTTCCTGAACAGACGGGTTTGTGTCTCCCGAGTAATGCATTAGATTACTTAGATTACTTACTCTATTATTGGAACTACAGGTTTACCTTTTGCGGTCTAGGCGTCTAAGATTGCTGAGTACACGCACTGTCGCGTTACTTACAATGGTTCAATTTTTGTCATTATGAAGCAAGTGGCTTATCAGAAGTGGGCCAAGTCGGATAGACGGATTTGAAACCCCGTACGTAAGGCTTAACTTTTCGCTTTACCGCATATATGACAAAAGATCTAGGAGCTCCTGCAAGAAGAAGTCTCGTGGTTCATTATAAGTCCCCGATATTATTACTCAGCCTTGAAAGCACGCTAACAGTTTTTGTTGTATTTTAGCATACATATTCAAGATGGTTTGTAAGGCTTAGACGAGCGTCAATAATTACTCCAATGTCCTATTCTAAGCATTATCATTTCCCGGACTTTCCTACTCGTTATAAGTACTGCTTCCGACGAAGTTGCAAACCGGCGCTAGCTAACCATCTAGATCTACGTAATGTTGCAACTGTGTCATGTCATTGCCAACACAACCCCCTGGGCAATATCGTCTGCGAAGCCGATACTTCACGCTTCTCTTGGAATCAGTACGCGCAGAATTTCGTCATACATGATGTCTCATATCAAGGGGCCTAGAACTGAACCTTGTGGTGGTGTGCCATTTACTTCACACTCTTTTATTCCCTCGTCGGAGAACTCTATTCGAAAAGTAACTCGTTAATTTTTATGAAGAAAGTCCTGTTCACATCAAGGCTTCTCCACAAGATCGGCAAAATAAATAATCCACTGCCGGTGTTCCGTAACTCGGGAAGTAGATCCTACGAAAGTTTAACGTGGTTTTTAAACCGCAGCAATATTTAAAAAATGTCAAGCATCCCATTATCTACGGTTTTTCACGGCACAGCTTGTGTCAGTTAGAGCAGGGGAACGCTCTTTAATCATCAAAAAAAGGAGAGAAGAAAATTGAAACAGAGCTCAATAAGGCTTAAAGGTTTATAATACGCCAAAGAAGGTTTATAAGACGGAATTTTTTTAGTGATTTAAATTTACCTCCACTCTTTTGTCGTGCAAAGAGCGGTTCCAGGTTTCGAGGGCAGTTTAGTCCGGGGAAGTCGAACAAACCGGGACATAACCCACTGTGGCTTTCTATTGCTTAATCCTTAAAAAAAATTGGCCAGCGTATGCTAGACTTAATCCTAGGTTTTCGGTTCCCGATACACCTACAATGGTACCTACATTTTTCTAGTTCGGTTCCATACCGATCTTAGTTTTGTAATTTTGGCGGAGCACCAAAAAGTCTTTGTTTTCCTCTCCCAAGTCTGACATTGTGATAAACAGAATTGTGATTTAGAATAATAATGTTAAGACTGTTGTCGTTCTTTATAAATCTAATTCGCATCTGTAACCCCAGACAAATGTGTCGCCCTCTTTGCGGATTATAACTATTTGAAAACTTAGATCTTCCCATGTTCACTTGAGTGTAAAACGAATTAAATGGTTAACTAAAGTCCCACTCCAAGCTCATTCATATAAACTTCCTCAATTTATATATGGAAACCTTTTTCAAAACTTAGCAGAGATACTTTGTTTGACAATCCGATTTATCCTCCAGGGTTATATGTAGTTTCCAATGAATGTGTCCATCAATTTTCCGACAACATTTTCTTTAAAATATCCAAACTATCAAAACATATTTACCCCAAATAGAAGAACATTTGGATGAATACAAATCCAAATCACTTTTCTAACTGAATTTGCTTGCACAATCTGGCCAAAGTATCAAACATAGATGTCAACCCCTAAAACACGCAGAATACTCACTTCCTTCTATCAAAATGTCTAAAGCAATTCGCACGAAATCCCCTTAAAACACAGACTGCCATAGACGACCATAAACATCATTGCAGTCACTTGGAAAAGAAGGGACAAAAAAAAATCCGAAACACCAACTGCAAGGACAATTTGTCAAGCGAACAGCATGTTTCGAATTGAAATAAAGTTTCCGTATCAACTCACTAAAACCATGTGAATGACTCCCTCATTTACTCACCAGTGACGCCCGGTGTGTGTGTGGAGCTTCTAGTTTCAGTAGTGTCATCTTCATGTTAATCGTCATAGCAATGGCGTCGGTCGTTCTCTGCCAGCCTTCCCCAAACCCTGTTAGTTTATGCAACAAAATCTTGCCAAGTAAAAGTTTTACATTTATTTTATTACCTTACACTTACACGTCATGCATGTATGGATGTATGTATGTGTATGAGAAGCTGATGTATCTTTGTCTGTCTGTCTCCATTTGTATGGCTTGTCTGAATGTCGGTTTTGTTGGTGAACATTGTTGAGGAGCTGTGCGTTCTTGAGATGCTTCTTGTCCTTGAAGCATGAAACACATCCAAGTTCTAGTGCAACGACATTGGGGGAGCCTACATGAAGTAACAGCAGGTAGTCGTTTCTGGAGCTGGAGCCGGAGCAAGAAACATAGCAGCGTCCAATTGCAAGAAGAATGACACTTAATTATCCTTTAATGTTTGAGAAAAGTTTTTCTGTTGGCATTGGCATTGGCATGCGGGCGTGCATGTAGGTAATAACGAAAAACTTTCCCAGTTGCCTCACCTATCGTATATAGGATCCTTTTCGATAGAAGAAGTAGGTATCATTATCTTTCAGATACATTTTGGAGTCTAGTAGGTATGTATGTGAGGGAGACTGAGGGAGAAGCACTACAAAAAAACAATAGATAAACTAAACGATTGAATGTGAATTGTCGTCGTCGTCGTCGTCGTTGTTCAAGTCGCTTGGGGATACCAAAAGCGAAGAGAATAGAAATAGGACTCGGCGACGACAGACAAAACAGTTGAATGGATAGATTGCATTTTGGTGAAGAACTTTACCGGATTCGGTATTCAATTGAGTTTTCTCTTTGTGCAAAACTGGAAACTGTGTGGAAGTGTTTTTCTTTGTGTCTGTCTGTCTCTAGATCTTTGTGTTGCAGTATTATCTGTCGATCGGTTTTGTGTTTGTTCGATTTAAAGGAAATTTTTGTCTATTTTTTTTTTTTTTTTTTGGTTTTTCTTTGTTTTATCGGCACTTTGATGGGGGTTTAATTAATTTATTTTTAGACATTTAAGTAGCTTGTTTCTTTGGTTTGCAAAGAAGTTGTAAAATTTTTGTTTCTTGGTAGGGGAGTTTGGATGTAGAACTTCTAAATGGTTCGACGACATCGAATTAAACGTTCTCCCTGCAATATATGACAAAATGGTTACGATTAACCTTAATACGTTCAGTTTAACTGTGGCAACGTTTTTATTGACGAAACAAACTTTTGTCGGATCATTCAATTCTACAAACATTTAAGCAAAAAATACCTATGGGTAGGATAAAGCTAAGGTTGTTGGAATAAAGAGTTTCAGCCCTTTCAAAATATGTAGATAGCTACGGTTGCCCATTAGAAGTTTCTCATTCAAAGTCTGCTGACAAAAATTTCGTCAAGTTATCATTTCTGCAGGGCAACAGGCTTTGAGACCTTTTTAGATCTGACATGTCATAACCTCAAAATCTATTACTTACATATTCTGATATCTGCAGGGAGGTAGGTAGGTTTAACATTTTTGAAAACCATAAGCACCACAACTCCATTTGACTTGGTTGCTTAAGAGAAGAGTCTAGATATAACCTATGAAATTGAAGGAAGATATTAGTTCCTTAATGGTCTATAGGGGACTTTCCTAAAACTCGCTGGTCCTAGCATTGGAGGGCTAAACCTCGTCTGGCCAGTTCATCGCCTTCTTAGTTTCTATAAGCCTTGCAATGCCCGATTCGCTGTCAATGCTGTGTGACTACCTTTTGTTTGTGCTTATATAGTTTGATTCGAGGTCAGGGCAAGAGAAAGCAAGTAGTTCTGACGGCGCACTGTGGGCCAAAAATTGTCGTTTTGGTGGTCATAAGTAGATTTTTTTTATATGTGGAAAACACATGAGTTTTATTTCTATCAGAAGATGTTCAAGAAACCAATCATAAGCTATGCCGAAAGTACTAAAAGAATATTTAAAAACCTTTATACTAGTTAGACTTTTCAAATAAAAAAGAATTATGAAAAAATCCTAATTACTTTGAAAGTATTTTTGACCACCAAATCGATGATTTTTTCCCACGGTGCGGCGTCCGGAAATTTACAGAAAATATTTTTAGAGACTCTAAAAAGTCACAGGTTTTGAAACGTTTGTGTAGATTGGTTAACCTGTGTTCCTCCCTATAGTCATCCGTTTATCACATATTTCCGTGAAAAGCAATATAAAGTGATTGTTATGTGAAGGTCTAGAGTGCTTCGGATAGGTTTGACCGTCCAAGTGTATGCCCTTCTTTAGGCATAATTGCATTTGAATATGTTATAGGCTTTAATGTAGTGCTGACTGATAAGTGAAGGAGGATTGACTGTATCATGGCTGTGAAATTTATAAAATGTTTTTATTTGGTTATTAGCCCCTATATAGGTGGCATCAGTTTCACTTATAGTTATATTCGTTGCCCCACCTTTTGTGTCAGTTTGAAAATGAAAAGTGCCGTTCGGAATGGCTGGGTTTGGCTCAATTTTGTCTATTAATATGTATGCGGTTTCTTTATCCGTTGTGCAATGTTAGTTTTCAGTTGGACTTGGGATGTAGAATCAGTGCCAGATACCTTGCACGGTAAGGTAGAGAGGGTATTTTGGTTTCGATGGTAAAGAGCATCAGTTTTGTTTGCATTATAAGCAAGACAATACCATCAGATGGTTTTATATGCCCAGCTGCGTAAGGAACTCTACAACTGCCCATTCGAAAGGCTACTGTGTTTTTCTTTTCCTTTTATTTGGTGCGTGATTTTAAGAGTAATGGACTTGATGGTACTTCTAATATACTTGGAAGATTTTTATCTACATATTTGATTGGTCTGAAGTCCTTTGCGCTTTCGTGGACGCATCTACTCGCTTTTGGAATGAAAACCAATTTCAATTTAACTCCATGAGCAGGGTACGTTTATGATAAGGACATATACAGCCAACAACTGGTATGAACAATGAAAATGCTTCAACTTGGGATTTCTGTAGCTTAATTGACGATAAGGACATTGACAAGTGTTAACTATCGAGCAAGGTTTAGTTTAGGCAGGGCTATAAATTACTAGGCGAAATAATAGGCCCTTGGGGAACCAATACAGAGCATCCCACATTTTCACCATTTCCTCAAAGTAAAAGGGCATTTTATTCCCCTACAAATAAATCCGTCACCAACAGGTTGTTACAAAAAGGAGCATCCCAAATGTTTTCTTCTGCTTTGAGTGACTCTAATCACACTATCTGTTTCTGGCAGTCTGAACGTGAATTCTCATTCTTTTGGCATGCTTCTTGTGAAGCCTATGTCTCAGCAGGACATCAATTGCCATCCGAAGAGGAGATCTGTTCAGATTTAAAACCCGTTTACTCGAAAACTATACGTCCAACCCAGTTGGTCCACCTATGACCATCCATATTCCCTGTTAACTTTTTCTAATATCTTACGTTTAATCACGCAAAGTGTGGGCTTTATATCTACCTTCAAGTTTTGTGTCTGCATTTCGGCCCGTTAACTATATCAAGCTCATCCGCGAGCTCGTTACTTAACATTGATCCAAGACACATAATTTATCCAATTTTTTAATTAGAACTCCGAACATTTGTCAATCCATTACATGAAAAAGTACAAAAGACCTAGATGCTGAACAACGCACAAATTGAGAACAAATTTATTGTAATTATCTCTACCCTGATGTCGTGGATAATCATCTGGAAATGAGCTGTGGGCGGTTTCTATTCATAATGCAGCTGAATAAGGAATTATAATGGATGTTCCTTCCACTTCACCGCTTTAAGAGTAAACAGTGTTAAACAACTGCAAAATGCTGCACCTTACCGTTGTCAGGATAAACTGAATAACAGAGAATGGATACTAAAATGCAATCAGCCGAATACAAACAAGTGTACCTAAAAAGGTTGAGCAAGTTTCATTCGAAGGACATATCATGGATACCTACCAAATCATGCTTGAATCTTACTTAAGTCCACAACGCACGCCTTCCTATTGGCCAGCACCTGTCATAAATGACGAATTGGCCGGATACGACTCTGATATGAACCCAGTACTAGCGGACGGAGAGGTGCTACCGTCTTTAAACACTGTTAAGTCTTTTATCAACGGAGTCACCACACAACTGGCTAAGGAACAATGGAGCAACACCAGCGGTTGCGTCATAACCCGAAGCCTATGGCCTGATGTTGACACAAAAATATAAAGTCCTTAGTCCTTATCTCTTAACAGAAGTCAAATTCGAATGCTTGTCGGGGTGTTAACCAGACACTGCATCATCGGAAACATGGTTAAAAGGCTACGGCTCTTTGCAAATGACTTCTGTAGAAGCTGCAGAGACGAAGAAAAAATAGAGTCCGTGGAATATCTTCTATGCCAGCTCTACAGGAACGCCGCTCATCCTGCATGGGAGAACGGTTCGTCGAAAGCTTGGACGACTTGGCTAGGATATCTAGAGATTCTCAACATCTAGGATTCCTCAACAGATCGAAGTAGCCAAATGCCCTTATAAAGGGTGATTTTTTAGCTGGTTTGGTTTTGGCAACACTGGTTTTGACAGCTGACGTGTGTTTAGTACCTTGTGTCACTGTCAAACAGCTTCAGTTTGGTTTGCAATTTAACCATGGATCGTCTTACAAATGAACAACGCTTGCAAATTATTATTATTGAATTTTACTATCAAAATTCGTGCTCGGTTCGAAATGTTCATCGCGCGCTGCTTCCATTTTATGATCGGCATTCTCGACCTTCTGAGCAGTCTATTCGGAAGATTGTGACCAAATTTCGCACCAAATTTACTTTGTTGGACATTAAACCACCAACACATTTACGTACTGTGCGTATTGAAGAAAATATTGCGGCCATATCAGCTAGTATGACAGAAGACCGCGAAATGTCGATTTCGCGCCGTTCCCAGCAGTTAGGCCTTTGTTACAGCACTACGTGGAAAATTTTGCGGAAGGATTTGGGCGTAAAGCCTTTTAAGATACAGCTGGTGCAAGAACTAAAGCCAGCCGACCTACCACAACGCCGAATTTTTGGTGAATGGGCTCTTGGATCCGCTTTTTTATCGAAAAATTGTGTTCAGCGATGAGGCTCATTTTTGGTTGAATGGGTACGTAAATAAGCAAAATTGCCGCATTTGGAGTGAAGATCAGCCAGAAGCATTGCAACAGCTACCAATGCATCCCGAAAAAGCCACTGTTTGGTGCATATTTCTTCAAAGATGATGCGAATCGCAGCGTTACTGTCAATGGTGAACGCTACCGAGCGATGATAACAAACTTTTTTTTGCCCGAAATGGAAGTTCTTGACTTGCATGATATGTGGTTTCAACAAGACGGTGCCACATGCCACACAGCACGCGAAACAATGGCGCAATTGCGAGGCGAGTTTGGTGAACAGTTAATTTCACGTTTCGGGCCGGTCAATTGGCCGCCTAGATCGTGCGATTTGACACCATTAGATTATTTTTTGTGGGGGTATGCCAAGGCTAATGTGTATAGGGACAAGCCCGCTTCGATTGACGCACTGGAAGCCAACATCCATGCATTCATTCGTGAGATACCGGCCGATATGTGTGAAAGAGTATGCCAAAATTGGACTCAGCGGATGGGCTACCTGAGACGCAGCCGCGGTCAACATTTGCATGAAATTATCTTTAAACATTAAATTGCAAGGTTCAAACTATCGATTCAAATAAATATTTCATTCATTTTTTCGAATTTTTTGTGTTTTTTTTTAAAAAAAAGTTCTAAACCTCTTAAAAAATCACCCTTTATGTACAAACAGGGTCCTTACAACGGGCCTTCACGGCTTCCAGGCGAAATTTGCATCTGGTGCAAAACTGCCCTACTACCTAACCTAACTTAACTGCCATTGTGGGGTTTAGAAAATGCATTGAGTGCTGAATGACATCGCCCCATAAATGTATTTCGAATAGGCATTTAAGTAGGTACTTATAGGACCCCGTATTTCCTTAGCTCAGTCCCATGGTTTATTGGCAATCAATATCTGCCACACCTCTTTGTAAGGCATTAAGGCCTGACTTACACCAGACATTATTTCATCCCAGCTTTGGTAGGTACCTAACCTACATCCGAGTTATTTGCTGCAATAAACGAGATAACTCTGTTGAAATTTATTTGGCTACACCGCGAATTACACCGAATCCACGTTGGAAATGGTGTCCCCAAAAAATCTCATTCGGTATTTAGTCACAGTCACACTTATATCCGCAATCTTAGCCCACAAATTTAAGCACTCTCTGTTCTATCGTGGTTTTATTTTTTGGTTGTTCCTCATCGCCTACCTCTCGGTCTGTTGTTCCGTTACTGCATGACCTACCAAAAAAGGACATCTACCAACAAACAGAGTACACAATCTCCTTTTTTTGAAACCACAAATGTTATACTATGTACCTTCATAGTAGAACGTAGAACCACTAGACTGGGTTATATATGTAGAATAGGTAACCCTATAAAGCTTATGACTTTTACGCTACCGATAACCGTGTCGTCTGCGCTCCCAGAACCCATTTATGCACTAAATGCAGGATGTCTCTAAAAATGCTATCATAAAGCCAGGAAAGAGGGAAACGCTCCGACTGTCGGCTGGATAACAAAATAAAAAAATAAAATAAAAATTGCAATAAAAAACGTAGCTTGGTGTGTGAGTAGGTAGGACACACGGAAGAGGAAAATGAGAAAAATGTTTTCGGAAATAGGATCAGTGTTTTGCCTAACGGAATAGGTATATAAAAATGTCCTTCCTGAAGTAGGTAGAAGGTATCACTATATGTACGTTTTTTTTCGTTCTCTCCATCACTGACGCTAATGTATGCAAACTTTTTAAGTGCGATATTAAGGACAAAGGTTTTATTTCGGTGACATTATGCCGTCAAAAAGGATATGGAAAATTCCTTAACACTTCGTCTGGAAAAATGTTGATTTTCCGCTGACGATAAGGTTCGGGGGGTGTTCCTTTGAAAGTTTGATGGCGGCTATCGATGGAAGTGTTGGGATCCAACGTCCCCAGCAATTTAAACGATGTTGAAAATTCAAAGACATGTTGTCGGTCGTACTTTCGTCTGACCTTGAAAGAGTCATTTTCTGTTATGTGACATCATTTTCTGTAGAGGTTGTTGCGTGTGTATTTATCAGTGCTTTAGTATTAGGTACCTTTGCGACGCGACGGCCTGTTTTTGGGTTAATGGTTTGTTTGGTGTGTGCTTCAATTATTTGGGTGGACTTTAAGAATGACATCATGTCGCTACTTTGAGTGGCGGTCTTTTATCCTTTCGTTGTTTTGTTTGTACGGGTTTTTTTTATGACAAGACCGTGGATAAATTATGAAACGACTGGTTACTGGTAAGTTACCCAGACGACTTTGATGGATGTCTATAGTCTGGTTAAATAAGTGATGAATTGCGAATGGTCCTGGGAATGTTTACTGAATATTTTTGAGTTTGGACTGCGTAGTTGTGGATAGACAGAGCTATTTCTGGGAAATAGCTAGATACAGGGAGAACGGGCTCTGCGAAAGTTTACTTAAAGAGAGAAGATCCTTGTGATGATAAATACGGGCCTTTTCGCATTCATAGTGAAATTGTGCGCAGGCACAAAAACTTTTGATAATCAGTTCAAAGTCTGGGTCTGTTTTTTGCTTTTTGTTCTAAATATTTATGAACTGCGAGGGCTGCTAGAAAGCCACAAACTTGAAAATAGAATGAGATGGGGGTCATATGCAAAATACCAAAAGTACCATCAATCGCTGGAAACCGACACTCATTTGGATGAAGAAAAACCGACGAATTCATTTTCTTTTTCAGTTGGAAATAAACGGAATAAAAAAAAGGATACAGGCACTCGTCGTAACCTTTCAGTTTGTACCAAGTTCAGCTTTTGAACCTTTTGTGCAGCTTCTGTCTGATATTGGTTGCATGACAATAGAATTTTAAATTACGGCTGGTGACGTTGTCGGTCAAATCGAAGTCGAAGAAAATTCACTTAACTGGAGCCGCCACATATTTGGCTTTATATAGAAGAAAAGGTGAAGCTTACCACCGAACATAATGTCTTACACTGTGATGGTAAGGCTCGTTCATACATACCAACGATTCAGCTTTTTGTTGTAAGGCGGGTGACACCTTTACGATGTCTTGCTTAAAATCAGATCAAAGTAGGGTAGTGGCACCAGTTCGCGAACAGTTTACCGAGTTTGAAAATTAAAAAGGACCTACAGCCTAAGTTCTCCAACGCACTTAACTACTTAGCCACTGCACCCACGATGGATGGTTAACCAAGCCAATTATTTCCAATCGTAAGCAATATTATATTAAAATTTTTCGGTTCTCTTTCGGACTTTCCTTATGACCCACAATCCAATGTAAAGGGTGATCCATTTCGAGGTTCCCTACTTTTTTAAAGAAAAAAACACAGAAAATTCAAATTTAATGGAGAATGTTTATTATCATTTGAAAGAACATTCTTTGGCATTTATTTTTTGAAGATTATGTCCATCAAATGTTGGCCGTTGCTACGTCGCAGATGGTCCATCCGTTGAGTCCAATTTTCGATCACTCGTTCGAGCATTTCGACTGGTAACTGGCGAATGACACGCGTGATGTTTTCCTCCAAGGCCTGAATCGAAGCGGGTTTGTCGGCATAAGCTTTTGACTTTACATATCCCCACAGGAAAAAGTCTAACGGTGTGATATCACACGATCTTGGTGGCCAATCGACCGGCCCAAAACGTGAAATTATGTGCTCACCGAAATGTTCTCTCAATAAGTCCATTGATTGATGCGATGTGTGGGTGAAACCAAATGTCGCCGAGATCACGAGCTTCAATTTCAGGCATCAAATAGTCGGTTATCATGGCACGATAACGGTCGCCATTGACGGTTACGTTCGCACCGGCATAATTTTTAAAGAAATATGGACCGATGATTCCACCGGCCCACAAACCACACCAAACCGTTGTTTTTTCTGGATGAAGTGGCAGTTCTTCAATCTCTTCAGGTTGCTCTTCGTCCCAAATGCGGCAATTTTGTTTGTTTACATAGCCATTGAGCCAGAAATGGGCCTCATCGCTAAACAAAATTTTCCTCGAAAACGTCGGATCTTCTTGGAACTTTTCAAGAGCCCATAGAGCGAAGCGATGTCGCTTGGGAAGGTCGAGCGGCTTCAGTTGTTGCACAAGCTGTATTTTGTACGCTTTCAATTTAAGATCTTGACGTAAAATGCGCCAAGACGTTCCATACGTCAGTCCGAGTTGCTGCGAACGGCGCCGAATCGACTCTCTACGGTCTTCGTGTACACTCTCAGCTACGGCCGCTATATTTTCTTCACAGCGTGCTGAACGTAGTCTATTCGGTCGAATATTATCCAATAATGAATGCTGGGTCTCAAAATGGGTGATGGTGTTGCGAATAGTACGCTCAGTAGGCCGATTATGTTGACCATAAGTTGAGCGAAGTGCACGAAACACATTCCTCACAGAACGTGAATTTTCATAATAAAGTTGAACAATTTGTAAACGTTGTTCACGCGTAAGTCTTTCCATTATGAAATGCCAAACAATACTAAACAAAAATAACATGACAGCATGACACGACTCACACGTGATCTGTCAAAAAAGGCTATTGAAAAAAGTATCTCTACTTGGATCACCCGTTATTTATAATTTGAACGTATTTTCTGATATGGAAAAAACAACTACCAGAGGCAATGTTCCACCACTTTGGGGCCAATAAGGTTCACGTTTTTCAGTGAAAGGCTGAAAGATGCTTCGTAGATTTTGAAAATTAGATTTCTCTTCTTCTAAATGTTTTTCCAAATCGGTGAACCACTTGCGAGTGGTTTTCTTTCTTATTATTGATCTGGCATTATCGATGGCCTCAGGAGTAGGATAGTTCATTTTGGTGTTTCAGGAAACTGTTGTACAATATTTTCTTAGACTTTTCGTTTTTAAATGGCGTGATTCTAAGTGCACGATTTTTTGCACTACATCCAGCAACTCATTTGGTTTCTGCAGAAACTCACATTTCAGTTGCAGGTTCAGGCCTTTGGAGCTTATTAGGAGCTCTACCGTTAGCTCCTAATAAGCCATGATCGGAACATGGAATTTTCTACTCGCACTTTGAATACTTATCGATTCGGTTCTAATAAAGACTCCTCTAATTTTTTTTTGATTAATTTTACTGACCTTTGAGATTATGTTAAGCTGTTCGAATACGTAAAACCACAAAACTGCCCTGTTTCCTATTTTCGAAAACCTATGCGTTTGTTTTATATGGCGCTGGACATAAAGGTTTTCGAAAATAGGAATATTAGTTTTGTTCGCAGTTTTGGTTACACAAAATCCATGACGGTACATTTTTCTTAAAATTCCCATAGAAAATTAAAAAAAAATAAATAAATTTGCGAACAAATGTTCGGAATAAGGAAAGTCAAGAAAATTGTATGTCCTATTCTCAAACACTAAAAAACAAGCAAACTTTTTTTTTTTGTAAACTTTTTTAAATGTGAAAAATAAAACACTTACAAGTACTAACGTCAACATTTTACAATTTCTAGTTTCCCGGACGCTCACTAGAAGGTTTTTGTTTTTTTAATTTAGTAAATGGCATTTATGAAAAGCATCCTGTGAACTGATCATATTTTGACACATGCTACATTATTCTATCCGTGAGAAACTCTTTGAGATTGGAGAAGGAATGTGCCGCCATATATTTGTTTTGGTTTGAAGGAGAAAATTGAAAAAACAACAAGGACGTTCGAGATTAGGTGCCACTTCCCTACATAGAATTGCTTGTTCACACTCTTGGTACTAGATGTCGCTACGTAAGTGATGTGTCCCGCATTTAAGTACCTAACTCAGCAGGTAGATATATATTTCTGAAGAAGACTTTTTCCGAAGCTCCAGCAAAGGAAAAATAGTAGGATCTGCGCAATATCTCCTTTACCATTGCTAAGCTTTCCAAGAAAGCTACTGCTGAACGACCTGCCATGTGCAGACTATAAGATGTATAATAAGGGTGTGAAGGGCCTCTTATCTTAAGTAGAGATGAAACGAATAGCAATTATGCCGGAAATTCGGCTCAAACGCATAAGCATTTGAACCGCAAATAAGAGCAAAAAGAACCTCCCGATCCCGTCACTGCAAAGTACGACTGGGAACTGGAGACTACCTATTCAGGATGGGCAAAACCTAGCAAACCGAAAAATTGTCCGAAAGTTTAAAAGCTCTGAAGCTAAAGTTGAAAAGAAGATAAAGAAATGTTTGAGCAGATTCTCCATTCAGCAAATTAAATGGGTAAAAGTGATGCTTATGATAATTTTGAACTTTTCGAAAGAGGTTCTGGAAAAAATTGTCAAAAAAATAACACTGTCCAATTAAAGCTTCGGACGTTTCTTCCTGTTCTTTCCCAACTTTTGTACACGTACAAGGACCAAAAGACTATTCGGCGTTATCTGTTATTCGTTACCTCTCTACTTTAAATCCTCTTTGGGTAAAAAATGACTCTCTAATGGACACGACCCATAATAAACGCATTTCCATTCCCAAAATTTTTTTTGCTAAACCCATGTTTAAGCACTTTTAACAGCTTCCACTAACCAGCTAATGTCATTTTTAAAATCAAATTTTCGTCACAAAAGCCAACTTTAATACTACAAAACTTCTGGCAATGTTCCTTAAATTAACATAGATACTTGATTCCCCTTCTAGTCATCAATCAAACTAGATCACAATATTAAATCTCCCTTAACAGTAGAAACCAGCAAGAAACGTAGGAACATGCGTCTTATCCTTGAAACCAACAAAAGGAGAACAAAAGTACCAAAAACTAGATACTAACCCACAGCCATAGAAAAGGGTTAAAACCGGAAACAACCCTTCGAAAATGACAATGAAAATTCCGTCCGTTAACATTTCCCACAAATATATCGTATATGTACGTTTCTCAGACAATTCATTGCTTCTACCCGCTGCACGCTGGTTCACATATTAAGGCCAGATTACTGCCGTGAACAAAAGGGACACATAAATACCCATGACGCTGCGCTGGTGGTAATCAGCTGCCCTCCTCAAAACCAGGTTCATTCTGAAAATAGTTCAAACCAAATGGGTAAAATATGTCTGCCAGATGTTTGCCTCGTTTTTGTTGTATTTACTTTCCTGCCAATGAGTAGAATAAGCATAGTACCGCGAAAGAAGGCAAAAGGAACACAGCAATAAGAGGACAAAGCGTGTGCCTATTGAATTACATACAGGCAGACATACTATGTGTAGACTTACAAAATGATAATAATACAAGGATCATCCCTCTTCCCAGCGCAAATGAATGAATCTCAAGTGGCGCATGATTGGTAGCGTTAGGTAGAAAGGCAAAGTCTCAATCTAAATCTCAACGAAACTAAAAATTTATTTTTACAAGAAAAAAAAACGAGAAAGCAAACACATTACAAATACATATTGAATTTAAAAATAAACACCTTAAGCGCTAGATTTTTTTTTGTTTGGTTTTTTTTTTTTTCTTTTTGGTACGAGTAGGTAAGGTATATTTATGTTATTGTTATGTATCACTATTTAGTTCACAGCCGGCAAATTGTTTTGTGTGGCCACGAGCAGCATCAGGATCCTATTCATAAGATTATCCGCTTCCGAATCTTCCATGCTGTTCAGCTTGGCCGTTATGAAGCCACAAAATTTCGAATTTAAAATCTCCCGAACGGTTGGCTGTATCTTCATCGGTTGCTGGTCGTATCCAATTCCGGGGATGGCTACTTCATCGTCGCTAGATGAATTCCGACGTTTCCGTTTCAACGAGGGCGAATGCTGTGGCGAATTGTCTATGATTAATGGATATGGGAAATCTGCATCGATCGCTTCTAGTTCTTCGACTTCGTTGCCGCCAGCGCTGCCGATACCATTGGCTGGGTAATGATGGCGATGCGACACCTGGTTACTGTCTTCGGATGTGTCATCCAAATCGTCAAAGTTTCCGTTGAGTGTGCTCGAGATACGATTGTCTGGATTAGTATCATGATCTATTTCACTTTTAACAAAGAAGCTGTAGTCATCGTTAAGACTGGATACCGAGGAGCGATTGACGTTCTTGCTGCTGCTATTATTGTTGTTGTTGTTGGCGCTTTTGTTGTGATTTAGGCTGGAGTCGATGAGGTTGGTAGTGCTTCTGGAAGAAAATGATTTTTGTTTATAAAAATGCAGGCTTAGAAAAAGGATGCTATTCGTGCTGCCAGCCGTAAAGTAAGGAGTTTGTGGCAATGACACGTACGAGATTAAAAAGACAAAGGCCTATAGGGATATGTTCAAGATGGTGACCTATTTAAAAAACACGTTTTCACTTTTTGGAACTTAGTTTTCAATACTCAACTCAAAGGATGTCAATTTGAATAATCCGAATATTTTGTTTTGGTAAACGTTGGAGACTATTCAGTCTTTGACATCAACATCAACCTCCAAAAGGCCTTCTGTGAAATATCAAAAAAATCCTTTAAGTTGCGTTCAGTGTTCACGTAAAAGCTAGCTGAACTGCTGCAGAATTTGTACTAACAGTTAATGAAAATGCGATGTCAAGACACAAAAAAATCACACTGACATAGGAGAGTTCAATATAAGGCTAACAATTTGGAGTAGGAAACACCGATCTTTCACGGATGTGTCCAAGCTTGTAAGGAAAATATAGCTTCCTCAGTACGACTAGAATTTAGCATTCTTGTTCCAAAACAGACAAGAATTTGTGGACCGGAATTCTATGGATGTTTTGTCCTTAAGACTAAAATGTAGTTTCAAAGCAGTAAAAAGACTTTAAGCAGTCGAAATAAAGATTTGAAGCAGGGAGTAAAATAATTTCATCAGTCAAAGCAGTAAAATTATTTACGTAGATTTAAAGGCTCAAGGAATGCATTGAAGACTACAAAGAATGAAAGAAATCAGAAGCGTTTGGGGATTTGATTTTGATATTGCATTCCAAAGGGTCGCAGTCATGACTGTGACTCACTTCTACTCACTTACAACTCGGTTGTACAACTTCTTGTAGGGAATTGTGATAAAAGGTGTCCATGAGCTCTATATAAATTCATCACAAGCATAGGCAAATAAATAAAACTTGTCTTAACGTAACACCCGTTTTATGGAAAGAAAATACTGATATTTTGACCTGCCGTCAGATTAGTAACTTCATTTCGTACATGGCATCGCGGTGTGTATGGTAAAACCTTGTTTTTTTCGAAATGGACAGTACAGTTAACTCTGTGGATGGCAATGGTACAGGTTCAATACCCAATGGGGAGCATCACCCATTATTAATGAGAAACGAATAACAAATAGCTTCTGAAACTCATACATCGAAAAGGAGATTTCTGCGTGAAGCACAATGGACCATTACTGAATCTGAGGGCTTCTTGGATTTGAATTTCTTTTTACATAAAAAAAACTAATCAAATTTCCCATTTCCATAAAAAAACATGCAGTGCGTTTGATCCTTACATAAAGTGCTTAATACGTGAGGAATATCGGATGCATTTTATGGTAATAACATTTGTTATCGATTGATATGGATCGACCACTTTAATATACATAGTGACATTGTTGCTACTAATTGTTGGGTGGAACAACATCAACCGGATTACCTGTTAGTGCTTGAAAGTTTTGACAGCGAAAATGTGTCCCAACAGACAAGATCCGTTCTTAATCTTACAGGAAAATTAATTCTCACCAAAAACACACTTTATTGTATTTTCCAAAGTCTTTTAAAAAGTCGGTACATTTTTACTGGTATTTTCAACTCGTATGTATAATAATTCTCGTGAAGTATTTACCTACCTTTTTTTAGGGAAAACCACATGCTAACAAAATTTATGAGAGTGGTAAAATAAAAATTTTGGTTGACATCCGATGAGCAGGTATGCAACTATTTCGGCGAAAGCAGACAGTCATAAAGTAATTAAAGCTTCAGTTTCAAAATCACATCTGTTTACAATTATTATGAAGTTGGATTCAGTTCGAAATTCTCGGAAAATGCTGATATTACGAAGAAGTGATGATAAAAATGGATCATCTTAGTTAGAGAAATATAGTGTTTGCTTTAACAGGACCAACGAAAACAAAACATCAAAATAAAATGTAAACAAATAAGGAATTGCAATCAAAAAAATAAGTAGGTATTTGAAACTTTTTTTTGTTGCGAAAAGCAAAAACCACATCCGTAAGTTGGTATGGTAGGAGTAAGGACATCTTATTTTAACACGATGCTAAATTTGTTTAAACGTTGTCAGTCAAATATCAATATTGCTGTGGCCCTATAACGCTTTTGTATACTAAAAAAATTGCGCTTAATATAAAAACAACAACAATGAACTGAGAAATGGCTTTAAGGAAAACCGTCTGGAATTTTTTTTGCACAGCAATTTGAAACTCTAGTTCGCTTTTACGAGAAAGTAACCTAGGTACGCCCGTTTGCTCCCTTTTCCATAAAGAAAAAGTTAATTGTCAAATATCTAAAAAAGAGAGATTCTCTTATTTTAATTAAACAGGTTGGGAAATGTCCTCGCAAAGAACCAAGGCAATCTACCAGATTTCAACATTTTTTTTTGCATTTTGGGCATATTAAAATTTAATTTTTTGTGGGAATCCTGAGTAAACAAAATTAGATTGATTTGTCATGAACGTTTGTAAAAAATGTTCTTTTGCAAATAAGTATACGCGAAAAGACCTTGTGGCTAGATATTAGTAGCAACGAATGCAGGTGATGCGGTTAGGGTAAGTTTAAAGTTTGACAGCTCAGTTACGCACGGCGATAGAAACGTATTCTAATACCTGTCTTAAGTAGTTTTAACTTACTTGAATGCAGCTTGAATCAAAATGTAAGGGAACTGACCTTTCCTATTTATGTGTTGAATGTCGAAATCCCCTAACTCGTATGCAGCTTGAACACGTGACATGAGAAAACTGCTTCGTGTTGCATTGCACTACACAAAATCTCATACTCTGATAATTGACATTCGTACAGCTTACGAGTATCTTATTTACCTTTACTCCACAGGACCTAAGTTTTGTCCTGTTTTAAATGAACCAAAATTAGATCAAAACAAAACAGCTGTAGTAAGCAAAAACTGTGAAATCAAGTTAGAACCGACGAATGCAGCTTCGAGTTTTATGTTTCATTATGTCAGCTGAAATTTTTAGGTGAAGATCGACTTTGCTAGCCGCTAAAAGTGGATGAGGAAAATAAGAAAACAAACTGAGCAACCCTTGAAAGGATGTAATCGTGTCCAAATCCCTATTGCTGAATTAAAACACGACCGCAATAAAATCGCGCGCTTTTGTAGGCAGATTTGTCAATTTTCAATACTCAAGTTTTTGAGTTTGAGTCTCTACATTTAAGTAGTTTGGAATAGGAATATTGTGAAAAGTGCTAAAATGATGCGCACCTAACCTAAATATCTAAAAATGTCTCGATTTATCTTCTCTAGCAGACAATATGTGTAAAACTTTTCGGATGCGTTTACGACACGGAATGCGCTCAGTGAATGTAAAGCCAGTGCTGCATGCTCTGTTAGAGCATCGTTCATTATGTGTGTTTTGTTACTGATGGCCTGTAAAGTAAGAGCTGCTCTGACAGCAGTTGAAGCAGCACTTGACAGTTGTGACTTGGGCCTGAATTATATGACAGCGAAATATTCCGGATTTACCCTCAATTCTCAACAAACTTCACCAAAAATATAATGAGATGTCAAAACTCCAGAAAAATTTTAGGAACGATATAGTAGATCCAGTCTCTGCAATGCCAGGACCGAAGGTCACTTATGTTCATTAAAAGAAAACACCCGGAACGTTTTTTTGTCTTAAAATTCTACCTTCAAGATTCTTCTGACTCTCATAGTTTGAAAGGCAACGTAGATATTTAAGGTTAAGCTATGTTGGGCTTAAAGAACTAATGACGAAAATTCCTTACTCACAAGTGTCGCCTCCTTATCATTTTTCATGAAGCAAAGAAAGCAATGATAAAAATTTACAACACTGGTGGCAGCAGAAATGACAAAACCAAACACTTATGACTAATTCGCCATTTTGCAAATTTAAAGCCAATTCCCGTTTTAGCATACATTTCACAACACAGCAAACGAAAAAAAAAAAAAAAACATCTGCGCTTAAATTATGATAAAGAAACAAAATATGTAATCACTACTGCCACTGTTTACTTACTTCCTCTCTCGTATGACGTCTCGTAGAAAATCCATAGCTGTATATAAGCTCCACTTTGGTTGAAAGCCTTCGCCCATTGTCTTGACCAGAGCCAATTCTCGGCGATAAGATTCTCGCAGTGATTTAAACGCCCTTGCCACCCGTCGTCCGGGTACGGCAAATTCATTTCCAATCGTTTGCCATGCACGCGACTTCTCCGCTTCGGCCCCCTTGAAATTTGGCAGGCGGGAGTCCCACAATATTGGATTATTATGAACCATTTTGATAAGCTTAAGTTTATCAGATGCATTACGACGAACCACTATATAACAAGGAATCGATTAATTTAATTTATTATAAATGTTTTGTTGTTTAAGACTTACTTTTGCTCATAACTATGAAAAACCAAAACAAGACACAAAACTTATTTTTTTTTTTTTTAAATAAACAAATAATTGTTAATACAAAATGACACTTCAAAATATGTACTGAGTTTTTTTTTTTGTTATAGACAAAGACAAGCACTACGTATCCTACCGCAGTTGCGCTTCGAAATAAACTAAACCACCACCCGGGATCGTACATGAATCAAACCGATTATATTTACTACCCTATATACTGTTGTACGGAGCAATACACAGTCAAAACAAGTAAACCACCACCACTTATGGGTAAATGCCAATTTCGATACACACGCACACGAGCACAGCCGATAGAACCAAGCTAACAACCGCGATCTTTGCCGAGCTAAGACGAGTGTTATCGCACAAGGGAAACGGACTTTTTCCCCTCGTTGTTGCTGTCTGTCATCGTCATCATCGTCTTCGTCGTCGGAAGTGGGAATTTATTTTTGCCTGCAACTGTCATTGTGTGCAGTAGTTTGGTTTGGTGACATCTTTTCCTGTCAATATTTTATTTATCTGTTATCTGGGTCTTTTGCCGCTCTGCTTTGGGCCTTTTCGTTCCTCTGGCATGGCATGGCATTGCATGCATGAGCAAGATCATCATTATCGCCTTAAACGCTTCTCTTATCTGTGATAGAGATGAGATGCGCTGATGGGAAGAAATTGTTTTGATTTGACATTTGTGACATTGGAAAGCTGTCAAGATAGTTTTAGTGTAAAAAACAAAAAAAAAACACAGTCATTTGGCAAATAGTGTTATCTCGCTTTGGCTTAAAACTGCGCTCCAGAAAATGCGAACATGTGTGTAGAACAGTAGAACACGGCCCAGTGGCAGCAACGAGCGAGTACATGGGGTTACATACTATAATATTATCGTCGTCGTTGTTGCGTCGGTCGTCGTATCGGGGAAGAAGAAACGGCACTTTAACGAAGCGGCTGTGAACTATTTTTGTTCGAAATTTGTCGGAATGTGATGGTTGGTAGCTATATGATGATGAGGAATGAGGAGAGTATGAGTCAGGCAAACAGACAGACGGACTGGAGTACAGCAATGGCAAATGACGACGATTATGCGGATAAACGCGGCGCGGCAGAGTACCTATTATAATCATGGCTTTAATATTATGTATACCTCGCTGCTGCTCAAGCTGATGGCTGGGCGCTGGCTTTGGCTGGCTGGCTGGGCCTATCGCTTGTGGTGGCAATGGCAAATGCAAGCAAGCAAGCTGGTGGCTCTTTATGAATCGGGTTCGAGGTTTATTAGGTATTTTTTTTTAGTTTTTGGTTGGTAGATTTGTTTACGAGGGAGCTGTGTTTTTTTCGTTTTATTTGGAAGAAATTTGAGTCGCGTCCGCTTGTTGTCGCCCCTGGGGAGGGGGTTGTGACGGTTAATTGAATGCAGACCGGCAGTGGTTGCGGAGAGATAGGGCTCAAACACAATCATTTTTTTTGTCAGCGTCTTCACATTGTGGTAAATACGAGATAAGGAATTACTCGTATCTATACGAACATATACATGTACATAGGTAGGTATTTACTTGGCGTAATGGCTATTTACACTTTTATGGATAAGAATTAGGAAGTTGTTTGCCAAGATCGGTATTTGTTCTGGGAGACTGATGCAGTTTATATCAGAAAATAAATCGTTAGCATAGATAACCATTTTAAAGATATAGAAAGGTAGGTACCTAGACTGGGGGTTTCTACTGGAACTTGCAGTATACATAAGTAACTCCCTGCTTGATTAAATGTTCTAGTCACCAATACATTTGGTACATACTGCTGTAATTACTTAAAGTATTTAAATATGCCGCCATGTTCCACCTTTCAGTTGCATGCCATCTCTATGACCCTTTATTCCTAAGAAAGGAAGTGTTCAGAAATTTTTTTTATAGAAAGTACGTACCACTTCTTTCCTGCTTAAATGTCGCCTCTATGAGTAAGAACAGTCAAGACATAGTAAATCATCGTAAGCGTTGAATAAAGTGGGCACACGTAGTCTTCCAGCTTAAATAAATCAATGATACCCGCGGACGACGCAATATCAGGATATTTAACAGAAAAACCAAGCTTTTCAAAATACTTATGAAAACTCGGTCACCGAAGTGCAGTAAATTGTACAGGTTTTGAACCTGTAATTCGAGTATGATGTTGAGAAAGTAATAGGGCAAGAAGAGAACGTGGGTCCAGTCAACGTGGAAGAACGACTAGAAGAAGGTCGGTACGGCTTTTAAAAAGCCTGAAAATCAACACGTACGCTGGCTCTAAATGGATCTGCGCCTATTTGTAGGGCGCATGTACTGAATAATTAATCAAGTATGCATTAAAGCATTGTTAATGAGTGGAATATCAGTTTTTTATGACCCATATACAAAAAAGCTTAAGTTCGTGATATCACAATGTCAATGTTTATATGATCAATTGTATGTTGGTAAAAGAAGGCTCCGAGATGGAGGGAGTTTCCTTTTTCTGGACACAGCAGGGCAAATACAGAGTTGGTGGGGGATCTTTTCTTCCTCGTACATACAGTTTCCGCTAAAGTCTTTGGAGAATGCACAGAGTCTTTTAACATGTCTGGTGATGGCACCTATAGTAGTGATAATGTTTCTTCTCCTTAGAGAAATCAAATCTTAAGAGCGTTTCAAATCCAGATGTGTTCTGTCGCTAGATATGTGATTTCACCAGTCCATCTAAGGTTTGTTTCCTCTGAAGCAGCCACTCTTAGTGAAATTTCCTTTATAGAGGTAGGGTAGTTCTTAATTTAGCGAGTTTATCAGCCTTATCGTTCCCAGGAATATCCTTGTGCCCAGCAAAGGTGAATATTAAATGCCATCTCATAAAGAGACGATCGACAGTCTAAGTCTTCTTTGGAGGTTACGGATAGTGATTGCAGCTTTTATGTCCGTGATATGCCGATATTGTTCCTCGTTAGCCAAAATAAGACTTCTTTAATCGGCATTATTTCCCCTTGGAACGCGCTACAATGATCTGCAATGAAGACGGAAGGAGAGACTAAGATTTAGTTCGCAAGACGAAACACCATATCCCGTGAACATAACAGTGTGGCTTTCAGCAAAATAAATAAATATTAGGCGTAAACGGCCCATACAGAACCTAAAGCCTAGCTTCTCCAACCATTGTGTGTGCGAAGTTATATTTTTGACACGAATGGCGGGACCTACAGTTTAATGCCGATTCCGAACGGCAATTTATTTTTGAAAAGCTAGATACCAAGAGGATCCGAGTTCCAAATGAACTGGAACTCGAAGATTCAAATGAATCGCCAGCGATTTTTAAGTGTTGATCAGAATCATTTAAGCAATTTTATCATCAAGATAAACCTAGCTAGCAGCCATTGGTTAAAACGACTAGAGTGGAGATCAACGGTGCCGTAAATGTGAGATCAAGCCAATAAAACTAACATCAGCAGCAACATGTTAAATAAAAATCGCGACCTGCTTGAATGGGTCTAGACACCCATTTTTTTATTTTCCTCAGTGATGAATTGTTATAGCACAAGACGTAGGAAAAGGTAAAATAATCTATAAATCTGTAGTACTGAAAGTATGATATTCTTCAAACGAAACGTTGCTCCAAAATTGAAATAGTTTGTCTCTGTCGAATCGTAGTTTTAGGCTTCAATCACAAGATAACTCCAAAAGTTGTTCTTCCTCGACTAATAAAAGTGCAGATGGAAATGATCTCTAATTCAGTCGTATTAATTAAGATTCTCTGGAAAATCACCTGGGTGAACATCAAAAGGGATACTATGTTGATAAAGGTAAAACTAAAGAAACATCCCGTGCGATCTGTGCGTATCATCTCACGCCACCCTCAGGATAGCGCCGGCGACGCCCTGTTAGGGAAACTCAGATCTATAGGAACCATTTCAACGACAAATTGATAATACGACAAACTTTTGCATGCTTGGAAATTCATACAACTCATATAAGGTAAACAAATTTTGATGAGTCCAATCTTTTCGAAAGTTGAACAATTGGCAAGTAAAGTAACTTAGCGTAGTTTAAACCTTCAACTTACAGAAGCTTTTAGAGTAAAATAAATCTGTTGGTCTGTATTAATATTCCCATTCAAGTTATAAGTCAGGCATATATCCGTGAAATATCTGGCATTCGAGACCGAAAATTGGCACTTTATGAGATTGCAACCCCTGATCTAGAGCTTGCAGCATTTAGAGCAAGAAACATAATAGGACCTACCAATAAAAAATTCGCTCTACTTAATGATTAAATTCGTGGTCTCATTCTTTGGCATAAATGCGTAAGGGACGACAAATTTGAGCTCTACATCGAATTTTTTATTGGTACCGGGCAATATGTAGGTAATACCTTTGTAACGTGGTTTTGGTAAATCGACCATTTTTGATATATGTCTATATAGGTACATATGTATCTATGTTAAAATGTTTGGACTATTAAGGCGCTACAGTAAAGCTACCTACCTATCTAGGTCTTTATTTTTTACTATCCGTAGTTAGATATCTCTGATCTTGTGCTCGCTGGGGTAATCGGAAAAGGTAGGTACTTCGGACAAACATACTTTAATTAAGTAGCTAGGCATCGAAATAATGGTATGTCACCTACATCATGATTTTTGCAGATTTCTTTGTTATGTTTTCAAAGTGCAAGATCTTGGCTACCTATAAAATTACAGTAATCTCATCTGAAAATTGGCAAGTAAGCAGAAATGTCCGCTTGTTATTCGAGTAACCGATATATGCATGGTCCTTACCTGACCGTAATAAAACCAGTTTTTAACTGAGATATTTGCAAGAATGTCTAATCTGGGCCCAATTCCTATGCAGGTAGGTAGCAAGTTATCATAATTGTCGAAAACAATTCCAAAGGTCTTAGAGCCGCATTGAACGAATATGTCGGTATCTTATTACCTACAATAAAATTTTTCCATTGCAAACCTTGTTTATACCGGAAAACCAAAACCATGCAGCTGGCCAGCTGCAAACACTTCAAGCAAAATGTGTGTGTGTGATACTCGTTTTTGAAATAATGTAAATTCAAATTTAACCAAATGAGACGGCACTCGAACTCGACCCAATCTTCGTTCAAATACATTTATGTACATAATGTACGCACAAAACGGTATAAAAACCCAATTCAATGTGGTTCTGTTGTTTCTGTCTATAAATATTTAAAAGAGCGCATGTGCAAAAGATTACCCACCAACTGTGCCGGTCGATAGTCGCATGAATGTATTTTTTTTTTGTTTGTTAGCCAGGTCAATTCTTCGTAATCAATTCGCTCCGTACCCTCACCCCTGGCTGCCGCGCGCTTGCGAGGCGATCGCGTCCATTATTCATTGACGTTCGCAAACAACCGGGAACAAAATGATACGATTCCGATTCCCACCCTAATCAAGCAATCGAGCGAGCGAGCGAGCGAGCCAAACGTCGTCGTCTCGTCGTCGTAGTCAGGCAATTTGACGGTTGCAGTTCTGACTGAATCTTTAGGTAAAGTACAGCGACACAACGATCGTCTTCCTGCAGCTCGTCTCTGCTTTGACAATGCGGTCTGCTCTGCTCTGTGTGTGCCGTCAATACGGGGCGCGGATGGGTACCAGCAGCGGGAATAGTTCGGGGTTGGTTGGTGGTGAGATATGATTTTGCCGTTGTGTAGGTATGTATACTTGAAAAAAAAAAAAATTATAATCCATTGGGACAAGTTTATATATATTGCCCGTGTACACAGCACACAACCATACGTGAGTATGAGGGTTTTATTTATTTTCACGATAGAGAGAGTATTATACCAGGTCAAATTGTGTGGCCATAAAGTACTGACTACTGGCGTGTATTGCATATGGAAATGGAATACAACACTCGAGAGTGCGGATTTGATCGGACCATATGTACGACAATTTCGTTTTGCTAACAACTTTCAATTGAATTCGTTTATGGCACAACGACGAGGGGCGTTTCCCCTTACAACGATGATGACAAATAATTTTGTCATTGAACTCGGCGTTAGGGCTTAAAAGATTTGATGGTTGTTATTGTTGTCGTTTTTTTACTCTTCTCGTTCTTAGATGAGAATAATTTTATAAGGGTGATCCATAAGAAGTATGTGAGGGTAATTCAAACCGGCATGGTCGAAATGTAAGGTTTTTTTTTTGTTATTAAAATTTAAGGTTATGAGTAGTTTGCTAAAATAGGAAAGTACATACTCCTAATTAAGATGCCGGAGTAGCACTTTTCGTACATTTTTATTTCTTACTGATGGATCTGTGACTGCGTTACGAAAGGCAGAACCAATACTCGTATCTAAGCAAAGTACATAAGGATCTCGGTAACTACTTAGTTAATGCCTATGTAGGCCTATTTCTATTCACTTTGTTTGACACTTGACTTAAGTAAATCAAATTTTCGATGAAAGTTTAAAATAAAATCTGTAAAATTGTAGGAGATGGAATTATCGTAAGTTGGGTATTACCTATGTATAGGGCTATTCAAAAAGCTGCTGGGGAATGGTCAATGAATGGTATTGCGACAGTAGTGGATAAAAGCTCAGCTACTTTTCTGTCAAAAGACGACTGAGTTTGATGGATGGATTTTATTATATTATGTTGACCATAATTTTGAAAAATAAATTACTACAAGGCGACATCGTTAGTAACAATCAAGTCAATGAACTGTTTGGGGGAAAAGATCTGGAATCCTTGTGTTTCCAAGTTTTGCAGTATTAGTTGTAGATAGCGATAGGTTGAAGGCCACGAGATCACCTGATATGGCCCTTACCAGACCTTGGGAAGACTAATGTCTCTGTAAATGCTGCATTACAGAGGCTGTCGCTGCTAAGGTTCTGAGATTCCATTTATCAAGAATGCATTTCATCATACATTCATCGGTGATGAGGAGATACACAGGCAATGAGCTCCCGCTGGCTTTATTGGAAAAGGATTAAGATGTAGCTATGTTCAGTTTATCCTGGTCGGGTGAATGGACCCGGATTTCCCCTCATCGTCAATATTGAATAGTTCATCATGCCAAACAGTCTGCCGAACTGGCTCTTCAACGGTTGATCAAATCTATGCTCTCACGATTATAGAATGAAATAAAATGCTATCCATCTTTTTCTTAAGGCTTTTTTCTATGGGGCATATAGGGATATGGGTAGGGTATCATACTGTTCGCCCCAAGCGGACTGTAGCCTTTTCTTACGTTTTTTTGTGGACTTTACTTCAATGCTACTAGCGCTACTAGCTCTAAGTGTGCTTACTTATTTTTTAAGGCTCTAGGAGCAGTTCATTTCTAAGTTTTCAGCTGCTGTTCGTATCCCTCAAGGCTGCATCTGAAGGCCTGTTATGATATGATATATGTGAATATTTTCAAGTTGGGTGTATACAGTTCGGGGATCTGTCAGTAAAGGTGTCATTGTAGGCAGGTGACCCTATTAGGTGTTGATCAGCAATTTAAATATTTGGGTTTTCTATTGTCACACAACGTAGAGTGAAATTTTTTACTGAAAAAATGCCGCAATCAACCTAACCCTCATCCAAATTTAAAGTTTTCGATGATACAGCAAACTCGTGCCTTTGCTATTCTAACCATGTCTTTGGTTTCAAACCCCGACCTATGTAATCCGTGTAGAGTCAGGTTTACCGCATATTTACATTAGAGACCTCAAAGCCTCTTGCAGAGGCCTGGTAGCAATTTGCACAGGTTATGGTGCATTTCGTTGCAAATTAACGCCATTTGAAGAGTGGTATGAACTTGTAGCACTATACGATTAATTTGGAGTTTAATCTAAGGAACGTTAGCATGCCTCATGTTTTATAGGTTGAATAGGGCACTTACATCTCTGTCCAAAAATATTAATAACTGACAGTCTCTGCAGGCAGTGGCTTAGTGGTTAAGTGCGTTGGACCACTAAGCGAGAGGTCGTGGTTCAAATCCCGACCTGTACCACCCGAAAGTTTTTATTCGCTGCCCCACCTCTTGCGAACGTCTGACAACGTCTCATTGAGACTAGGTACCTACCTGTTATAAAGGGTGATTTTTTAGCTGGTTTGGTTTTGGCAACACTGGTTTTGACAGCTGACGTGTGTTTAGTACCTTGTGTCACTGTCAAACAGCTTCAGTTTGGTTTGCAATTTAACCATGGATCGTCTTACAAATGAACAACGCTTGCAAATTATTGAATTTTACTATCAAAATTCGTGCTCGGTTCGAAATGTTCATCGCGCGCTGCTTCCATTTTATGATCGGCATTCTCGACCTTCTGAGCAGTCTATTCGGAACATTGTGACCAAATTTCGCACCAAATTTACTTTGTTGGACATTAAACCACCAACACGTTTACGTACTGTGCGTATTGAAGAAAATATTGCGGCCGTATCAGCTAGTGTGACAGAAGACCGCGAAATGTCGATTCGGCGCCGTTCCCAGCAGTTAGGCCTTTGTTACAGCACTACGTGGAAAATTTTGCGGAAGGATTTGGGCGTAAAGCCTTTTAAGATACAGCTGGTGCAAGAACTAAAGCCAGCCGACCTACCACAACGCCGAATTTTTGGTGAATGGGCTCTTGGAAAGCTGGCCGAGGATCCGCTTTTTTATCGAAAAATTGTGTTCAGCAATGAGGCTCATTTTTGGTTGAATGGGTACGTAAATAAGCAAAATTGCCGCATTTGGAGTGAAGATCAGCCAGAAGCATTGCAACAGCTACCAATGCATCCCGAAAAAGCCACTGTTTGGTGCGGTTTATGGGCCGGCGGCATTATTGGGCCATATTTCTTCAAAGATGATGCGAATCGCAGCGTTACTGTCAATGGTGAACGCTACCGAGCGATGATAACAAACTTTTTTTTGCCCGAAATGGAAGTTCTTGACTTGCATGATATGTGGTTTCAACAAGACGGTGCCACATGCCACACAGCACGCGAAACAATGGCGCAATTGCGAGGCGAGTTTGGTGAACAGTTAATTTCACGTTTCGGGCCGGTCAATTGGCCGCCTAGATCGTGCGATTTGACACCATTAGATTATTTTTTGTGGGGGTATGCCAAGGCTAATATGTATAGGGACAAGCCCGCTTCGATTGACGCACTGGAAGCCAACATCCATGCATTCATTCGTGAGATACCGGCCGATATGTGTGAAAGAGTATGCCAAAATTGGACTCAGCGGATGGGCTACCTGAGACGCAGCCGCGGTCAACATTTGCATGAAATTATCTTTAAACATTAAATTGCAAGGTTCAAACTATCGATTCAAATAAATATTTCATTCATTTTTTCGAATTTTTTGTGTTTTTTTTTTAAAAAAAGTTCTAAACCTCTTAAAAAATTACCCTTTATAAACAACCAGAAGAGTGCAAAATCCATGCAGGTATTTATTGCTAACAATTTATAGGTATTAAGTGTCATAATCATTATTTACTAACTCAACTGTCTCTCGCCCCGTGGATAGTATCTGTCTTAGTTACTGCCGCCTTCCATCCAATTGAAGGTGGCATTCAATACATTGGCAACGCTCTTGCATCCGCGATGACGTTTAGTCTTTCTTATCGTCTTTAGTCCGGGTGTTGAGATCAACAAATTCTCTTGTATTTTATTGCATTTTGATTGCTGCCATCTGTCCATTGTACTTTAGTTGAGCTGCTCAAATCAGCGACATATTACAATGGTTAAACCTGCCTACTACCTATCTGCATATAAAGTATGAAACCCTTTCGTTGGCCTTCAAATATCACATAGGCCAGCGCTTCTAGGACTAGGAAGACGCAAAAACTCACGTTTTTTAAGCAGAAAAGCAGCACTGACCTTGCAGAGTTAAATTCCCTCTTTCTATTTGTGGATATTCATCAACCATCAGCTTTCCTGGCTTCACTTTTGAGCAAGGGAGGTAAAATAAGAATGTTGTGAGAGTTCCTCATATCGCATTTATGATGCACGGACACGCAAGGTATTTTATGTGGGTTTAAGTCTAATGATGCTCGTTTTAATATTCTCAGGCTCTACTGATCGATATCCTACTGCAATGCCAGAGAATTTTCGTTTCCTTAACATTTTGAGGGTTGGCCTCTATGTGTTGCGCAACGGTTAGGCTTAGTCTAGAGTGATGCTCATAGAAAATAGTCATCATTTTATTTGCATCATTTCCGTATTAGTTTAACTTACCAACACATCGCTAATTGCATACGCTCACAATGAATTTGTACCTAAGTAACTTGATATTTGCAGGATGGCCGCCCATTAAGTCTTCTGATTTCATGGGGTGGTGGATACAAGCCCCTCTAAGCAAAACCTATGACAATGAAAAAGTTTTAACAGCATCATCTGTAATTTTCCTACTCTTTAGCATCTCCAAGGCTGGCATGGCAGTGCTCTTAGATCTCAAGGCAATCTCGATTTTGCAGAAAGTTTGACAGTTTGACGTACCCCCAATATCCATGAGGACAGTAAGAGCATATAACTTGAAGTCAAGCGCCTTTTGAACTCCATCAATGCATTTTTACCAGATGTGACCTCTTGAATACGTTCTGGCTGTCATAAACACCTGACTAAGATCTAACAATTTGCATTAACTGTACCTCAAATCATGGGGTGCCCTTCCTGGCTGGAGAATGAAGACCGCCTTAGCCGTTCTCCAAGCTAGAAAAAAGTGAGCAGTTTTTTACGATCCTCCTGCTTAGCCTTAACAGAGAAGATTTTCAAAAGTCAGACTTCCTTCGGTTCTCCACAGAATATTTGACAAGCTTCTCTATTTGGTTTTCTTTATGAGCCTCTGGAAATCGTTCTGAATCGCACAGAACAGGTGAAATTACTTTTCCTTCGTTGGATGTCAAATCGTTTCAGATTTTCGGACTAGATTCACATCTTGGTGAAGATATCTCTTGCCACGTGGCAAAGTTGACTCATAAAGTTGACTCAGTCTATTTTATGATTTGCATAGCTTCAAACTAAACTGATAATGAATAAGATCAAGACTTGCAGTGAAGGTTAGGGTCAACCTTGAAGGCCAAGAAGCAGTACAAGATTATTGAGTTGTTAGCTCAACAATGTTATTGCAGGTATGATCTTTGTAGACATAATAGGCATGATAATTATGAAACGGAAAGTATTAAAGTCGCGAGAGCTCAGAGCACCGCGGAAGAAAAATTGAGAAAGCATGACAGTAGCGATGGTGCGAAAGAGAAAGATGGGCGCATAAGCTCGTTCCAAAGATAGATAAGCAGAAGACATGAAGAAGTTAATTACCAGTTGACCGAATTTTTGATAGGTCATGGCGGCTTTCGTCTATTAAGGCATTGCTTTATATACGAGAACTCGCCAGAATGCCATGCGTGCCATAAATACAACGAAAATCCAGAGCATGTAGTGTTTAACGGTCTAATGTTTCTTCATGGTAAACTTTCAGTTTTTTTTAGAAGTTCATTCATCACCTAATGCAGAGAAAATATAGAGAAAGGGGTACCGAACAGCAGAGCAAATAAAATGCGATTAGTACTTAATAAATTCGCTTATAAGTCGAGCTCCGACGATAGGAATGCTAAAACGTGGGGAACAGACTCATACAAGAGGCAAGGACTTAATCTAACGAAGGTTACGTTTAGTGCGTCTAAGTCTTACACTTCCTCACAAAATGGGGACGCTGTGTCAAAGAAACCCTCCCACCCCTTGCCAAAAAACAGACGCTGACATTGGTTCTGGTAATGGAATATGTAAGGCATATCAAGTCTGAACAGATGCATAGATCATCGGATATGACTTTTTTCACCCATACTTGGCTTTGGAACACGCACCCAACAAAACATCACCAACATTTTGAAGGAACTCAGTTGGTAAGTGGTCTTGATTTAGTTGTTTTTTTTAAGCTTTTAAATATCCGACCGGACGTCTTCTAAACTGAGAAGACTTCTTCATTTATTGGACGAGGGTTTTATACTAACTCTATCACTCTCTTGAGATTGTGACTGCTGGAAATGCTCAAAAGCTTAAGACATAAACGAAACTCCCTCTTCTAGAATTAAACCCACTTACTTCTTATGGAAATTTCTTATAGAAATAAGATCCGAATTAATGAAAATAAATCCGGGATTAATTTTAAAGTCCTTGCACGGAAAGAACAAAGGATTAACTGTGACTTTTTTGTTCAATCAAATGGAATTTACTTCATTACAAAATTCTTCACGCATCTTGGGATATTTGAACTGATTTCAACTTCATACAAGACTTAGTCCTATACGCATTATTCCATGTTCAAATCGAAATGAAATCAATTAGCTCCAAGTAAATCATGAGCTTAAAATCAATGTAATTTGGCACCACAACTAACAAAATGTTGACATAGGTACCCAACCTACCTACCTATCTGTATTTGTTCTGAGCGGATTTTCCTCCACCGAAGGAATACCCATCTTCTGACAAGCGACTGACTTAGCCACGTCCTCTAAATCTTCTTACAATGAGGATAATTAATTAATAGAAGTATCTTCTCCTCAAGTAGAACAACAGTATAACAACAACATCCAACAGTCGACATTGTTCCACGAAAAGACAATCAAGATAGCCGCCTCACATAACCCAATATCGAGTGCAAGCAAAACGAAAAACGTAAATCCCCAAAATCCCTCAACTAATCCCGAGTCGTCTGGCAACAGACTATACAAAGCAGACACTAGCACTCGTGTATCCTTCACAAAACTACCTGACCTTTCGCCAGTTAAGTATATCTACCCGCACAAACTCTTCAGTGCGGTGTCTTTCACTGCATATCTCTGCTAGCTGGCTGGCTGCAAATTGCATTAAATAAGTAGGATATAACATGCGACTGGTATTAAACACCAATTACACACTAAATGATTGTGAACAATTGTGTACATTTTAATTAACCTTTTTGTGTATCTGTAGTGTGCAGAAGTGTGTGCCTCCAGCTGCTCGGCCCCCCGAAAGTCGATAGTACAAGGATTAAGCCCAATTTATACACAGATGTGCACTTCACCTCTGCAGGATATAGCAAATCGAACAGGAAAAAAAAGCTGCATGTGTTGCTGCTGCTGAACAACCCCAGTCAGTTTTTTTTTTTGTACAACACAAATGATATTCTGAAGTAATTAGTAATCCACTTGATGCATTCGCAAAGATACCTTGTGTGGCGAAGATGCTTGCAGCGCTGCAGGGCGGTGGGTGGGTTACTAATAGAAACTAACATACTGATCTAGGTACATTGCATTAGAGAAGTAATTAAGTTATCTGATAGAGTTTAGTTTTTTTTTTTCATTTTTTGTTACTATGCGAACTAAGTGGAGGGCACATCGCGTGTGTTAATGGAATCAAAACTTAATTCCCTGCATCAACCAGATGGGCGGTTGAGAAAGGAAGTGAAGTGTGCTTTGCTGTTCAATGCTCTTGTGCACTTTGCACAGTGAATAAGGCTAATTGATGTCGTTTCCAATTCCATTTCCACTTTGGATACAAGTTGATTTGAAAAGTAGATTGAAGTGTGCGAGTGTTGGTATCGGGGCAAATCGATGGATGGAAAGGAGCGGCGGGTTTATCTATTCAACAATTTGTAGATAGGTGGGAGTCGAGATTTTAAATTCATTTTGTAGCTTGCGGTTGTAGATGTCCTTGAGCTGCGAAAGGTAATTTTTGTATATATATTTTACAGAAAGTATCTAGCTGGAGGGCAGATGGATTATATATGTATGCAATCCAATCCGTAGACTAAGCTTAGACTTAATTCAAGTCCACATGTCTGAGCTCAAACATAATTCGCAGAAGAACAGGCAAAAAATACCGAACGGACAAAAGCTTACATGGCAACCATTCTTTTTTGGTCGAGGGTAAAAAAAAACCGACATCCCATGTGCATGATGACTTACATCTTTTGGTGTTCGGACTCTCCAGACTATAAAATGGTGGTAGTCAGATACTCTAGGCATCAGTATGGAATGTTTGACACACACGAAACAGAATTATAAATAAAATTAAATTCACATCCCCACCATTCATTATCGCAGTATACTGGTCAATCGACTCTTTCGCCCCGTTCAAATCCCCTGGAAGCGGCGGGATATTTCCAATTAAGCTCCAGAAGACTTAGACAGTTATCATGCTGGTCCTAAAAATACTCTTTATTAGCAGACTGGAATGTGGCTACATTCTTAAAGCCTGGCGTGAGGTCAATGCTATTTTTATTCCGAAGGCAGGTAAATCTAGCCATCTTTCATCTTGAAAACCTTTGAGAAACTAATGGACGTCTTTATGCGTAGTCAGCTGGATGATAACGTGATATACACGGCCCAACATGCCTACATTAAGGGGAAAGGCGTGGAAACCACGTTGCATGAGGTCGTTAGCAATATAGAACAACAGGTAACTGCATACGCCGATGATGTAGTACTACTTGCAAAGGGGAAGTTTCTACCGACATAAAGCGACCAGTTGGAGAACTCATTAAAATCGATTAATATATGGACGAAGCAGTGCGGACTGGGGGTAAATCCCCAAAAAAAAACTGAGTTTGTCCTGTTTACGAATAAGAGGACTATGCCGGCGTTCAAGCCGAATACCCTTGGAGGAACTCCTTTACGAGTGGCTTACAGTGCGAACTATCTAGGAATGATCCTTTATAGAAAACTCAATTGGAATCTAAATGTCAATGAAAGAGTGAGGAAAGCAGCTATTGCGTCTAGTTCATAAGTTAATATTAGTTAAAATTTAATAAAAATGAATTCAAAATTAAAGCAGCTATTGCTTTCGACGCATACAACCGTATCATTGGCAGGAGGTGGCGACCAAGCAGTCAGATTATGACAACAGTTGTCTTCCAAGAAGCGGCATGGGGCTGCAATAGATCGTGATAGAGCAATTCATTCGATCAAGCCACCACTCTGCGAGAATCATATGAAATCTTACAACAGGTGGACAGAACTAACTACCTGTGAAGTATCTAGCAAGCTCTGGCCAAAATACAACAGTGGCCGAACCATCTTCAACTTCTACAGTTTCACAGGTTATCACTGTCTAAGCTGGTAGGGGCCCTAACGGGACATAACTTCCTAAGAAATCACGCAATTAAATTAAATCCTAAGGATGACGATATATGTCGAAGATGTGGTGATGAAGAGATACACGAGGACACTCAGATACGGACAGAGAAACTGTCTCTGTCCGAGTCTCGGTCACTTGAGGAATAGAACGCTTGAAAGCTACTACTTCCATGACTTACATGTACTTTCTGATGTCTCAGTTTTTGATCTTAATAGGTTTCAGGAGGATATCAGGGATATCATTACAGCGTCGGGTAAAGGGACACCATCTCTAACACCAATGGCTTAACAAAAGCGAATCACAATGGGTCCACGAGGACCTAAGTATGGCATAGCAGGACAGACCTGGTCTTTCGACCCGTAAACCTAGCCTAACCTAAACTCTTCTCGCATCGCATCGGTTTGCCGATTTGCAAGACAATATGAGCATATCTTATTGAGCCTTATGTACTCCTGCTTCCAAGACCCTAGATTCCGATAATCTATCACCAACTTCATTCCATTGCCTCCGATTTATCAAATAATTTTTTAAGAGTCATACCTAACGACTTACTACTAAGTCCAATATACTATTTTAATTTAGGATCTAAAACGGAAAGATTAACTGAGTAAAAAGCCTTTGAGGAATCAAGCAAACCTGATGTACATACCTAATCATGAACCTTCACCAAAGCAGTTAAACATCTTTGACGCTTTGAACCTTTTAGACAACCCATCGAATTCTTAACTTTCTCGTATACATTAGTATACTAAAGAGAAAGTTATTGCGATCGTGCGGACATTTTGAACTCAAACTGAGTACTCTATAGAGACAGTGTGTCCGCCAATGCCGTCCGTTGGTCTGTCTGTCTGTCTGTCTGGGCGCCTTATGGAAAAACGGTTCGCCCGATTTGCTTCATATCGCGGCGTTCTTTTATTTTTCGCTTTATCGTTTGAAACAACGGTACATGTCATACAATTTTTTTTGGTGAAAATCCCTTATCACTATTTTTCGCGAAAATGGTACCAAGGATTTCGCTCTTTTTTTACTAAGGATACCTCAAATGGTGCCGAAAATACTGCATACACAGTTGTTGGCAAAAAGTTAGAATAACGGTAATTTATAAAATGTCAAAAATTAATAAGGGAATAAAGGGAATTTAAAAAAATTTTACAATTTTTTTATGAAGTTAAGTTGAATAAATCGGCGTACTTTGATTTTTGAAATTATTTTTTTCTCATATAACGAATTTCCTAAATTCAAATTAAATTCATTTTCTCAAAAATGGCTCTAACGATTTTGATAATTTTTTGATGTATTTTGAACAATTATGTTAAATGTGTCCAATGTGCCGTGTTTGAGAAAATCAAATTTTTCAAAGCCTAAAAGGTGGTTTGAATAAATTTGGTATATGATCAAATGTTACCAATCTTTTTAAGGCGATTAAAAAATGCACATCAAGTAGCGAGAAAATTTCGTATGATGCAGTCGTGTACTTTATTTCAATGACTTTTGATATACACGAAAGAATAGCTTCTTATGGGACGAAAATCAGTTACCAGAATGAACTTTCCCAACTTCCATTTGAAATTAAAAACGTAGTTTTTGCGTAGCTAAATAACGTCTACAAAGTATATTGCTATCTAATATTTGAAGTTATGTCATTTAACGTAGTTGTTTCAGGTTAACTCTTCGCAATTGATGTTGCTTTGTGAAATTATTTCCACTCCAAATGTAAAAAACCATCACAAATGATTTCTGGTTGTATATTCTGTCGATGGCGTCGAACGAAGTGTTCTCAGCAAAGGTTTACAATGGAAAAGAAAGAAAAAGAACAAGGAGCCGAGATGCCGGAAGCCGTCTACGAAACATGTTAAGCAGAACGTACTAAATGAACTAGATTTCTAGTATATATTTTTCTTTGATTTTCATAGATGGCGTCAACAGGAGTTAAACGTTAAAATCCAAAATCTTGATCTTAACTGGATATAACTTAAGTTGGGGTGTTACTAGACCCCACTAATACATCATTTTTTATGAATTGATATTATTAAGTTCAGCATTTTTTTTTAACTGCAAAGCCCTGACCTACATGTGGTCATATAAAGAATCCGCCATCTAACGTTTTTTTTTTCAACTAGTGCTTATTTCGCGAATGGTAACACTTAGCTCATGTCTGATTTGACAGATAATTAGTTTTATCCTTCCGCTGAATGAATATGGCTGTGCATACGCATGGTAATGTTGCAGAATGTGTGCGAAAATTGCGTACGGATTTTGGAAGAAGAGAAGCACCGTCAGCTCCGTATGTTCGTTATCTTGTGAAAAAAGTGAAAGAAACTGGCATCTTCATCGCTAAACAAAAGCGTGAAAAGCCACAAACAGTGCGTACACCCGAGAAAATTGCTTCTGTGGCAGAAAGTGTGCGTGAAGCGCCATCAACATCAATTCACCGTCGTTCTCAACAATTGAACATTTCGGAGACATCATTGAGACGAATTTTGCATAAAGACCTTGGTCTGTCGCCATACAAAGTCCAATTGGTTCAGGAGTTGAAGCCAACTGACCATCCAATGCGATTTCGCTTCGCTAAGTGGGCCTGCGATCGACTTAGAGAAGATGCCGATTTTGCCAAAAAAAATCATCTTTTCAGATGAAGCTCATTTTGATCTTGGCGGGTATGTAAGCAAGCAAAATTGTCGCATTTGTGGCACAGAAAACCCGCACGCATACATTGAAAAGCCGGTATACAAAAAACGAGTCACTGTTTGGTGCGGATTTTGGCCCAGAGGCATAATTGGGCCATTTTTCTTCGAAAATGAGCAAGGAGTGGCCGTTACAGTCAATGGCGTTCGTTATCGGGCCATGTTGAACGAATTTTTGTTCACAAAAATTGAAGAGGAGGATGTTGGCAACATTTGGTTTCAACAGGACGGCGGTAGGTGCCACACAGCCGAAGCTACACTCGATGTTTTGCGCCCCGTTTTTGAAGATCGCATTATCAGCCGCAGAGCTGATGTCGTTTGGCCACCGCGGAGCTGCGATTTGACACCGTTGGACTTTTATTTGTGGGGTGCCGTAAAAGACAAGTGTTACGCCGACATGCCAGAGACAATTGACGCTTTAAAGGACAATATTCGTGAAGCCATTGGTGAAATACAGCTGCACACAATCGATAATGTGTAGGCTACTGCATGGCCAGCGGAGGCAGCCTTTTGAATAAAATTATTTTCCATTATTAACCGGAATTGTACTTTCAAATAAAAAAAGAAATTTGAGAAAATATTCAGTAGTTTTTTTTTATAGCATTTTCACAAAAAAAAGTTATTTGGCGGATCCTTTATTTAAGAATTTTATGTACTAAAGAAAAGAGTTGTTTCTATTATATTTGCTACAACTGTAGTTTCAGCCTTGCATAACTTGTATTATATGTCATTTTGCACCTCTCAGATGTCACCAGTAATTTCTCACCCATCATTTATCAACTGTCATCTGTCATCCATTAAGTATAATCTGTCAGCTGTCATTTGCCATTTTTTTTGTCTGTCGAAAGAATTGTTAGGATTATTAGTTGCGATAAACAATTAAATACCTTCTGTACGTTTTTACAGAATAATCCCTGTATGAAAATATTAATACAATTTATTTATTCTTGATACAAAGTCCTTGTTTGTATTCAATAGCTTTGTTTACCCTTTCCACTGTAATGATAAACTCATAACTAACATCCATAATGTGCAGCCTTGAAGCTAAGCACTTGCACTTTGACTATTTAAATGCAAACGAACTCATTTTCTTAAAAATACTTCAGCTCAACGAAAATGATGTCCTTGCAATTTCAAATAAACTTTTCTTCGATTTCCCCGCCAAGTACTAGTCCAAGTATGTAGAAATGTTCTTGATTTCTTCGAAGTGCATGTTATTCCTTTCTATTCTTAAATTATTTGCATCAAAATCAGTTGAAGCGTCAACAGACCACATCAACATCGTTTTAACCGCAGCTAGCTATTTAAAATAATAATAAAAAAAAAACACCAAAGATACTAAAGCAATCCTTCTGTCTGTTGTTTTCCGATGAAACTCTCAGCTTTGGATGGCACAAAATATCTTAAATCCGCTTTCAGATTGTACAGAGCCAGACGATGACGGAAAAGAAACGAACAATACGAGTAAAAGTAATTTAATACCAAAGAGCAAAAGTTAGTTTAAGGAATTTAAACTCCTCCAAGGATATGAGCATATTTGAACGGTTGAATGCGGGCGAAAAACAAATGCGAGAATTGTTGTGTGTGCTTCAAATGGAATGTAATGCTTTCCTTTTGCGGTATTTAGTGTTGGAATTGAAATTGACAGTGCGGTAGTTGAACGGAAAGGATGTTTTGTTATATGGACTTCTGTCTGCACATTGGGATGTGTTCCACTCCGAAGATTGTCTTAAAAGAACGTGATGCTATCGCGCAGCAACACCAGCAATTGCAAGAATTTGAAAAAAAAAATAACTCAACAAAGTTGCGCGTAAGGAATTTTCATTCAACAAAAACTTCTACAATGAGTGCTCTAATTAATGACTCTTAAATGGGTGCAGTGGCTGCTTCCAAATGGAATAACATCTTAAAATGTTGAAACTTCAACTCAATACAATAAAATTCTGTTTTTCTTTATCTCTCTAAACGGTTATGAAGTTTGCTTAACTCTCAAAATCAAATATTTAAAAACAAATAATCAAACAAAAAAAAAACACAACCATCGCTGCTAAGGGAGATCATTCAACTCCCCCAACAAACGAAAGGACGTCAAGTGCTCTTATTCTGATGGACATTTGAGTGGGCGAAAAAAAACTTTCCATCAAGTACTTCTACCTACCCACCACCACCATCACTGCCATCACCGTCAAACCACTTGTCACACTTGACTATGAGTCAGTTCAGTGTTAGATAAAAAAAAAATAAATAAATAAATAGAAAACAAACAAGTATACGGAACGTAAGTAAGTCTTAAGGGATAACTCTGGTTGTGAGACATCAAAACACGCAAATCTGTGGTATTGTTGTGTAGCATCCCTTCAAGACGTTCGATAAATATAATGTCACTTGTCATTTGTTTGTGTGCTGAGAGAAAATCACACAGACGTCTCTTCACACGATTGACCATATGATTGACCACATGCACTTGTTGTCTTCCCGTCACGACCACAAAAGGCTATCTCCTTTGGTTGGGAGTTGGGCGTTGGGCGTTGGGCGTTGGGGTTGGGATCATTCTCGAAACTACTAGTTGCCCTAAATAAGGGACAATCTATTCTTATTCATTTCGCTTTGAGAATCTCGAATAGTGGGTGGCATTCAGCAGGGCAGAGGATACGTTAGAAAACCACGACATGTCTCATGGGAATGATCGAATAGATGCTTGTAGTCCTGAAAGTGGTAATGGAACTTAGATTGGCATCTAATGTGATGAGGAAATCGATTTTTGCTCATAATATAGGTAGGTGATTTTGAGAAGAGTTACATTTATATCCTTGGGAATGAAAATGATGATGGCAATTAAGTTGGATAATTTTGAAGGAAGTTTCTTTCACTTCTTAGAATTATGCATTTAAAAAAAACACTATCCGGTCATATCTGTCTATGTAGAAACTAGCTAAACTGCACGAATTCGCTCAAGTAGGGCAGTTAGGTTTTCAACTAAATAAATTCCAATACAAAAATTTACCCAAACTAAGAAGAAATTAAGGTTGATGAAACTTTGGTGTTGTGGATTAAAGCAATGCTAATGTACAGGACGTTGGTAGCGGATGCAGATTGTGGCAAGTGCGTCATAACAGGGGTAAATAGGGGCTGCCCTCAAGGTGGTGTTCTGTCTCCCCTCCTATGGTGTATGGTGGTAGAGTCTCTGCTTACGGCTCTCAACTTTCCTGGAAACTACACTCAAGCTTATGCGGATGATGTCGCCGTTCTTTGTGTCGGTTCAAATCTAGGAGCTGTCTGCTCTCAAGCGCAGAGATCCCTGGATTTGATCGATGTCTGGTGCACTAGTAATGGGCTTTCAGTGAATCCTCTTAAAACCACGGTTGTTCTCTTTACGAGAAGGAGAATCATCACTGGCCTGTCCCTTGATAAAAAACTTCTGTGGTCCAAACATATCGAATCGAAAACCGATAAAGCGCTGTCGACCTTCTGGCAGTGCAAAGGCGCTTTTGGTACGACATCGGACTTGTCTCCGAACCGGGTCCTTTGGATCTATACGGCCATGATTAGACCGCTTCTCTCATACGCATCAGTTGTTTGGTGGAACAGGCTTTCGCGGAAACGTGTTACTGCTTCTTTTGCCAAACTCCAAAGAACGGCTTGTCTCCGCTGCACAGGGGCCTTCCCTAGCACCCCGGGCTCTGCTCTAGATACTTTGATGAATCTTCCTCACCTTGACATATATATCATGGGATGAACGCTAAAAACCATCTTTCGCTTAAAGAGAGGTGGTTTTTGGTACCATGCGCACTGGAATTTTGAAGAACTTGCTCGAGAATTATCCTTTGACCCCTGTCTTATGGATATGCCGTCTGATGCAATGACACCAGAAATCCTTCTGCGAAAAAACTACCACGTCAACTTTCCACAGGTAACGGAATGGCTTCGGTCAGACTCTGAACCATGGATTGAATGCCATCGTATTTTCACGGATGGCTCCAAAACCCGGCAGGAATCTGGTGCTGGTGTCTTTGTGGAATGCGATGATATACGACCTTACTACCCCTTGGGTAAACATGCATCTGTTTTCCAAGCGGAGATTTTTGCCATCCTAATGGCAATGCGCTATATTGTGAACAACAGGGGCAGGGCTAGAGGCATTTGCATCTGCAGTGATAGCCAAGCTGAATTAAAAGCGCTTCTAAACCCTCTTACCTTGTCCAAGTTAGTGCTAGAACTCAAGCTTTCTCTGAGTTTGGTCGGAAGACTGAACACAGTGAATCTTGTCTGGGTACCAGGTCACACTGGCATCCAGAGAAATGAGATCTCGGATGAGCTTGCTAGGCAAGGTTCAGAAGAAGTTTTCTCAGGACCCGAACCTGTGTTGGGTCTGCCTGCGTCTTTAGTCATGTCGTCTATCGATTCTTGGATTTCTCGTGAACACAAGATTCGGTGGCGCGATTGCGGTGGATGTAGACAGACCAAACTACTGCGCCCGGACATTTGCAAAAGGTAAGCATCTTTTCTTCTATGTCTGAGGAGAATCGACTGTAGGCTGCTTGTAGGCGTTCTTTCGGGCCACCAAGCTTTTGCTAAACACTTAAATGTGTTGGGCTTAAGCGACACTACTACCTGTCCTGCTTGCGGTGAGGAGGATGACACAGCAGAACACTTTCTCTGCTCTGGATCTTCGGGGCTGACGTGGTGAGTGCCGAACATCTAAGCTCTTTATCACTGAAGCTCCTTCTCGTTTTTCTTCGAAAGAAAACTAAGTACATTAATGTAAGGTGTCTGAATGGTAGTGCAATGGACCTGTAGTTGTGTCTGAGCGCTCCATCCGATAGCAGCAACCTCCGACAAAAAACAAAAAAAAAAAAAAAAAGGTTGACTCCCGAAATAAAAAATCCATTTATCATCTTGCTTTGTTGGAGACATATTTCTCTATTCAATGAATATTTACACAACCACCAGTGTCTGAACCGATAGACTCTGGTACCCTCGCATCAGCGTTGCCACGGAGAAAGAATTAAAACTACCAAGGATATCTTCAACAGCATAAAAGAATGCATTATGAGGGTCGTATATAGAGTTTCCCAAGATGTTCGGGAGTGGGTCTTGCAACATAGTTGCCCAAAGAAACAGCCATTGACCAGCGTTATTCTTAGTACTTATGATTTCTGAAGAGATGTCACTTTTAAGATGTGATAGCAGAGCCAACGAAGTCAAAATCCCTTACTGTGCTGTCATATGCGGCTTTAAAAATGGTTAGAAGGTGGTAAATATCGATCTGAAATTCTTGGGTTTTCTTCAAGATCTGCCTTACTGTGAGTATTTGGTCAACTGTGGACTTACCGGGCCAAAAATCAAATAGTTCAAAACGGCTGATAAGATCTTATATGCGATGCTTAGACTGCTATCTAATAATAGTTAATAGTTGTTTAGAAGGACTTCTTTCTTCCATTCACCAGGCATACATTCTTCTCAATAAATCTTGGAAGTAAGTTGGTAAATTCTCACTTCATTTTCATCGGGTGGAAGAAATTAAACAAACCGAACGCTTTTACAAAAAAACTAAATTAACTATGCAACATCGTAGGTATATGCTTTATAGGAAAACCTTAATAATTTGTCAAAATAAGGCTTTATAGGATGGAGGGATGTAAATCCATATCTAGTATTTATAATTTCGAGATTTGAGCGCCATTTCCAAGTGCGCCATTTCCAAGTGGCCCAGGGTCAAGTGCCATAACGCAAAACAGGGAGCCAAATGGCTCTATCGGACACTTTCTGGCGACGCTTTTCATCCCGTATGCCTTCATCAAATCCTGGGAGAATTCAAGAAAAACGCTACAACAATTTTTGTTTAGATCTTTTCCTTTTTCATTGTTAATTCAATAAACCTGTTCGACTGTGGAGTGCTTTATGTTAATCCGAATTGGTGGGCAGGTATTAATCGTCGCTCTATTGGTAAAAGGGAATTTGATCCATACGATTTTCTGAGATATGAAGGCTTTCAGGGCTTTGGAACGACAATGACTTCGGCCACCTTCTATTGTCGTGGAACGTACAAAAGCCTAAATGAAGCATTTGTTAGATAAACGAGCAAGATTTGTTCAGGCAACTCTTGTTTAATTTAAAATGTTTGTATTTCATAGCGCAGTTCAGCCAGCTACGACCGTTTATTTAATTAGGTCTTGACAGTCAAAGGGCTTAAGAGTTTCTTCTAAGTGCTCGGCAAATATGTCGGCATTTCCTTTGTCTCCTTTCGCCTACTCGCCATTATGTTCTGTTATAGCTTTCCAGGGCGAGTAGTTCAAAGTCTTATTCGCATTGAGACCTTCAAGATAAGAAGTTTCGCGATCTTTTAAGTCCTGAATCTTTTATTAAGAAGACTTGGAAGGGCGCTACAGTTGAATACCGATTCCGAACGGCAATTAATTTTTTAGAAGCTTCTCATGAGAGTTCTTACTCTTGGATGTTTGTCAGACGTTCGCAAGAGGTAGGGCAGCGAACAAAAACTTTAAGGTGGCACAGGTCGGGATTTGAACCAGCGACCTCCCGTTCAGTGGTCCAACGCACTTAACCACCACAGATGAGGAATTAACCAGATAGTCAACTCGAGAGCGAATCTCTCACGTTGCCTACAAGCTAAGTCGAACTGATAAGCCCCACATAATTTGCACTTATATGGACTTTTACGTGCAAATCAAATGGGAATCACGCACACATAAATCGAATTATATGGGGCTAATGGCCGCGCCCATGAAATGTCATTTTTTATAGCGAGAAGTTGGGAACAGTTGATGAATTTCAGCAGATTACAACTCACAATTTGGGTGTGTAAAATAAACATGGTCATTATGCGGTGAATATGGATTGATAAAAACATACTTACCACACAACTAATAACATAATAAAATATTATAATATTAAGAATAAAGCTGTGTTTTAACTAATTTATTCTAATTTTTAATGAAAAATAATCAAAATAATATTGATTAACGTGACGTGACGGTTGACAATAAATTTAAATATAAATATACTAGCAAGGATTTCGTAGATTATGGATGGTTATATTGAAGCAGTTAAGTAACTCTACACAATTGCACACTGGTTTAAAACGCTTTTAATAAAACATAATCCAAATTCTTACAAATATTATTTTTGGTACATCAAAACACTTTTTTAACAAAATTTGCAATTACTTCCTAGTAGTAGTAGTAGTAGTAAATTGTTTTGTTTATTTTCATATAAAATAAAATTACAAAACATTATAACTTGACAAATAAAGTCGGCTGTTAAAAAAAGTGGCCAAATAATTCAATATATATGTAACATAATGTGCATGCTTATTTATTATATGTACTCAAATACCAAACATTTTGGTGATGTACTCAACTACCAAGCATTTTCGATAAAAAAATGCACCCCCAATATATTTATGCAGTGCATTCCAGCTACCTTTTTTCCTCGTTCTTCCGTCTATCGCTTACTTTAAATTTTAAAATAAAGCATATTAACTTATATAAAAAATTTCAAAAGCGCCTTAGAAAAGAAACAGCTAAGAAAATTGATTGACTAAACGTACAAATCTTGCAACACAACATAATTTAAAGAGGATTACAAATACTTCTTTTTCACTTTTTTTATCCATGCACGGAACCCGAATATATACATATATTCATTAAACTTTCATATGTTGAATAAAAACAATCAAATAATAAATAAATAATCAAACAATCAAAGAATTTAATATGTATATATATAAAAAACCATTGCAAACTATTTACTACAAATATTTTACACCCAAACATTACTAATTTAGTAATATCTATGCAATAATACAATAAAATATGCATTTTATCTCATTTTATTAACCAAAATGGAAAAGTACAAAAACCCAAGAATGTTTATTTTTAGGCAGATAAAAAATAGAGAACTATTTCTTATAACCGCAAAAAAAATATTCCAACTAAATTGTAACAACTTTATTGGGTAACTAATTTTTTGTTTCTTTATAAACATTTATATTAAAATAAAATAAAAAGTTGAATCACATAAACTCAACACTTCGCAGAATTTCCTATTTCCCAACACATCCGCCGTGACCAGCTGTTTTGTTGTTGCGATTTGGATATATTGCAAAACTCCCCACAATTATTTTTGGCGGCTAATCTAGTAGATTAGATCTAACTTCATGTGTCTGGCTCACACTTATTCACAGATGGGAAAATTGAGAGAGGATTTTGCGGCTGTCATTAAATATTTTTTGCGGGTTGAAAGTGATAGGGGATTGCAGAGTTGACTATCTGGTTAATTCCTCATCTGTGTTAACCACTAAGGGGTTAATGGAGGAGAGGGGCTATCTTTGGAAAATTCTTCCAAAATTTAAATTTTGATTCCCGGCAGAACAACAGCGATTTAGGGACGAAGATTAAGGTAATAATTATTTGTATTGATATGAGCAGAGCGGAAGGCAAAGTAACTCAAAATTTTAAGATTATACAAATCTATTATATTTTTCTCAAATTTCTGCTAAACTTAAATTTTTTCCACATTCATGTCATTCTATAAGGTAACGAAAAAGTCATAATGCATTGGCATGTAGCGACTACCGGTGGTCGTAACACCTTTCCTAGCACAATCATTCTAGTGCGCTCCTTCTAGTAAGGAGAATGGTTAATCTTGATTATTCTTGGTTAGTTTTAAACCTATCACCATGAGTTACTCTATTTGAAGCCAAATATCTCCGAATAATTATACATAAAGTGTGTCACGCAGCACGCAACTAGATCCATTTGGACCTGTAGACGCCTGTTCTATGGCAGATTGTTCGACCGTTTGGTGACTATACTTAAACGGACAACGAAAAAAAAGCTACAGAAGTCATTTACTGACTTCAAATACTCCAAAAGAATAGAAACCGACTCCAAAGTGCATTTACTGATTTGGCACTAGATGCCTTAGCTTTTTTTCCAACTGCAGCATTCGACCTTTTGAGGGTTCCAGAATCGGAACTTTACGTTTCGTTACTTTAAAATAATGTATACGTAGCTAGTTCTGACTAAAAATTCATTTCAGTTTTTCGAATTAAAAACAAAACAAACGCAAAAATATCAACTCTCTTTCTTCGAGATGTCACTTTGCTGCAGTCAGTCGTCAGTTTCACAAGAAGATGAAAATCTTCATCGAACAAAAAAAGTGGAACCATCGCCACCACAACTCCCAACTTTGGAACAAGACTACGAGGCGCTCCAGATGGCTTTCTTCGCCTTAACCTCGCACTTTGCCAAGGTACAATTTCGACTGAGACAAATCGTCCAAGCGCAGCCATCTGAACGAGAGCGGTTGCTGATAGATCTAGCTGAAGTGGCTTTTTGTGGTATTGAAGAATTCAAATATCAGGATTTGCCACAGATGAGAAAGGACTTGCTGAGTTTGGGTAACATTCGACGGCGACAAGGACACCTAATCGAACGACTGCGCCGCCAAATGGACTATCTTTGCTCAAATTGCTTAGAACTAGTCGAGGAGAAGCCGATGACAATAGAGGACAGCGATTCGGGAAGAGGTAGAGAAGATTCTTCAAAATTGAAATTATAAAACTGTTTTTTTTTTTCCAAGAATTCAAATAAATATTTTCTTCTCAACTTCTTAAGACTTGGTAGACGGTTTTCGTTTTTCCTTTCAAATGAGAAACAATTTAGAACTCCTTAACATTAAGGAAATTGACCGCAAAATATTTTCACTTTGACTCGAGTCCTTCAATCAGGCACAGCCCGAACAAGTAAAACTACACAAGGCTCTGAGTCAACTAAAACTTTTAGCAAGAATTTTTTTTTGTCGGTTAACCAGTCCGCCAACCAAGGAAACTTTTACGAAACGTCATTACTAAAAAAATAAACTTTTGATTGCGTCCTGAAATTGTGAGTTAACAAGCAGAGTAGGTTTACGTTTTGTTGTACTGCCAATCCCTTTGACCGCAATATACTATTGTTTATTTGACCAGGACTTATTTTATCGGTTAGGGTTATATGGGGAATTTCAAGTCCTTGCACATGTATATTTCAATTGTCCTTCCTTGAATTTTGCTTTGACCATGAATGCAAAAGTTCATGAATCATTAAGTAACAAAAGTAACAATGTTGCCGGTGAAATGGAATCAAATTGAGTCTGATATTCTAAGCAGGTAGGTAGGTAGGTAGGTAGGTGGGTGGCTGGTGGTGTTTGGTTTCGGACTTGCAGGAGTTGAACAAATGAAGGACGGTGTTACGGAGGCAGGAATTACTGTGAACTCTTTACTTGGGGCGGAAATGGCTGATTCAAAGGTGACCAACATTTTTGTGATTTGGACACGAATGAAAGAAGAAATATAACCAAAGTTTTGAAAAGCAATTTTTGTCAATTTTTGAGGAACAGTCGCTACAATTATCGATGTACATAGCTTATCTAACTTTCGTTGCCTTATAGATAAGCCATGTCACCGTAGCTTCGTTAGCGTTTTAATTATTTTGACTCGAGCAGTTCAGATGCTGGTGCCGTTCTTAAATCTGATTTATCATGTTTGGTTTCATACACTTCGACTATAAGGTGAATCTTTGACGTCCGTAGCAATAGCTAGCTACACTATGTCGCTGTCCTCTCTTTAAAAACATCTATGATAGTGTCATAACCTAAGAATTGTTTGCATTTGTTTGAAAGTTTAAGTGCATAGATAGGAGTTTGGTAAATTGACTGATTAAAAACATTTGGGGAGGTGGTCACCTTGTCCTCTCCCAGAAACAATTCCATATTTTAATGACTTACTAACATTTTTGGCATTGAGATTAAGTTTGGATCATAAAATAGGTATTGACCTATTGATCCCCTAAGGGGGATATGCGTAAAGGAAATGCTTACTTTTTCTTTTTCTTGCTTGTTTCTGCAGCTTGAGCAGAAGTCGTTATAGGGGATGCTCAATTCCTTTATTTTCAGACCCTAAATCTGATTTATCAAGTTGTCCCGGCGCTCCTCTTGTTACGTCCGCAAGCAGTCCGTCGCAGCCTAAATGTGATGTAGGTGGATTTGTTTTACTTTCTCACCTTCCATGGGCTTATTTTCACCCAGCCTATGCAGTATTTTACCAGTCCATCGACTTTAGCCAGATAAGGTACAGCATATCTACTGCCGAGTAACATGCAATGCCGACCAACAGATTTCCTTCCTTCAGTCTTTTCTACCGTCCAAGTGTAGACCCTGAGATCCCTTTTATTCGCTGATACTTTCGTTGAGGCTTTTGTGGAAGAATACAGATTCGACTTTCCCACAATTGATAATCTGACTGTCGTTTTCCCAGTTAGCTCATATTAGTGGATAATTGTATTCGTAGAGCATCCTGTTGCTATTCTTCAATGTTTAACCACTGATCCTTGTTCGTTTATAACGGCATATATAAGCTCGTCCTTCCGGTTGCTGACGTCCTTCTGCCTTGATGACGCTCCGCCGGATTGGAAGTCTGTTGGCTATTACCTTCTGCCCTAACCCGGGTTGTCTTGCTTTATTTTATGACGCTCCAGAGGATTTGAAAATAGTAGAATGCCAGCCTACTACTTTTTTTTCCTCCCCAGTTTTCCTGCCTTGTTTGGTAAAGCACCTGTGGATTTGGAATCAGAAGACTTGTTTCTCCCCGTTTTTTGCTCAGGCCAGTGATATTTCGATCTGCATTCTCACTGTCACTCGCCAGAAGCGCATGTTTTCCTCCTCAAAGACCCTGTTTTTTCTCCTGTTGCTAAGCAGAAGGTGAAAGAATGAGACAACGACAACATTTCATTATTCACATCCCGATCGGGTAATCCGACCATCCTTTATTTCTTTGATTCGCACTTAAATGCACGGTACCCAGTTTATCTTAGTTTACCGGCTTGCTCTAATAAGGCACTACTTACTGTGGGTATTTTAACGGCATGGCTCCCACAGGACCTTGTTAGCCCTGACTTTACCCTCAGCCTGTCATCCCAGAAAAACCAGGAAACTTATTGCAAGGCATATTAAATCCATTTCTAGAACCTGCGATAAGAACTCGAATAGTACTAAAGCACTTAGTACCAAATACGAATCGAAAAAATGTCCGATTTCCCATCGGTGTTATAGCCCGAGTTGTGTTAATAGGGTAGAGCAGGGCGAACCTTACAGTACTACACTAAGGCCCTCGTGGAATCATTTGTAGGGCAAAAATAATTAGAGATGGTTAGGCTTAAGGGGCATACCCGACGCTGTCCCGCCATCCTAATTCGCAAATACTTGTAATGATCGAAAAGCGAGATATTGGGAAGGTGTTGTAAGCCGTGGAAGTAATGGCTCCCAAGTGTTCTATTTCTTAATTGACAGATACTTGGGCAGTGACAGAGAAGGTGAGGTATGTTCTCATGGAGCTCTTCATCTCCACAGCCTTTACATATGACATCATCTTCAATATTTCAAGTAAAATGAAAAAAAAGGTGCTCCTCTGAACTAACCGAAGAACTCACTATCGGTGTGCATCAAGGAAGCGTATTGAGTCTATTGCTATTTATTTCTCTCTTAGATTACCAGCTTGAAGGAAAAGTGACAGATCGCATTCCCTGACCCACTCTGACCTATTTCTGGCATTGAATTGAATGGAATAGTGATTCCCGAGTATGAAATCTTCAAATATCTGGGATCTATGCTCAACAAATCAATCATCTTGCAATCGTGAAGTGGATGGAATGACAGCAAAACTGTTTCATCTTCTGCGACCGAAAAATGTCCCTAATCTGTTAGGAAGGCTCCATACTGCAGTTGGTCGTCCGTTGTTCTCAATGTTAAAATCTGATTCGCATGACAGCAAGGGTAACGAAGAAGTTCTTGGTCATATTCAACCAGACTGCCATTTGCCATGTCGATGTCCGAAAAATGCCTATCAGACGAGCATGTGTATTTCCTGTGATATGGTCTGACGTTAAAATGGCGTCATTAACTTGTGCATATGTCAGAAATATGCCTAGCATTGAATGATTCTAACTATATTGCTCCTCTAAAGTCGAAAATACATAAACCTCCTGACATCGGCAACAATGTCCAACTTATTTTCAACCGTATCGTCGTCATCGTCGTAAAAAGTTCACAAAGTTGCTGCAACCCTCTTCGGAATGACTCAAAATTTAGTCTCCACATGAATTTGCTGAATTACAACCGTCGTACTTACATTCCAGTTATTAAATTATGTTTACCCCACTTTGGATACTCACCCGAAAAAAAATAAAAAAAACGAAAAGAAAAGAGAACGAATAACGGAAAAATTGCATTCAAATTTTCAATAACAACGGAACTTGTTGAGAAGTTTTCCATTTCCAAGAGGTTCTCTACCTATTTACTCCTTTCTTTCTTTTTTTTGTAACCACCCCCAAATAAAAAAATTAAGCACAAAAAAACCCAGCACCAAACTTCCTTCAACGAATTGTAGAAACTCAGAGTAGGTACTAGGCAAGTATGGCACACGCCACATCCGACAGCTACTACACCACCAATATCAGGCCAGCAGGAATAAAATTAAAATTTCATGGAGAAAGAGGAGAAATAAAGTTTTTCTAGATCCTTGATGCGATCCGTTTTGCAGTGCAGTGAGTAGTCGTCCCCCCGTTCGTTCGTTCTGGTCTGTCGAAATTCTTTGCCAAAGTTGTTAAAGAGAGCGAAACGGACGAAAATTATTTACAAGCTCTCTCGACGTTCGGTTTTGGAATTTTAATAATAATCGTTTAATTGCAATTAGCAAGGGAAAAAGTGGGTGAAGAAACTAACTGAGAAGAACAAAAAAGAAAATTACCATAAGTACCTTCGTACTGTACTGCTGAACTAGTGTGTAGGTACTTTTGAGAGTGAGATGAAGCTCATAGAGGAATTAACTTATTTTGATCCGACTTGCTTTCGAAAAAAGCAGTACCTACCTACGTTCCTAAATATTTTCACTTAATGCATTCTTGTAAACGGATTTTATGTGCAAACAGGATAAAGGCAGGAACGAATGTGTATGTGGGTGTGGTATTTTGGGGAACTGAACTATGTATTTAATTTGCGTGGGTGGCCTAGAGAGGGGTATTTCTAAAATAATGACCATCAATCACGATATCCCAGTTGAGAGGGACTTTAATTCCTCATTTTTATTCTTACTTTGAAGCGAAAACCTTTGCGTGCATAGCACAGTTTTGAAATTTAACTGCATTCTTTAAGGAGATCTGCCCATTTGGCTGTGCCTTAGAGCTTTTGTATGAGGTTAGGAAGTTTTAAAACATTTGTTGGTAATTAGTTGAGCTGTTTTATATGGCTCAGAGGATACGATCGAAGGGGTGGGCGATGTTTTATTTTTTTTTGTTTTTTCTTCTGTTTTTATTGATGTTTTAGGTGTTTCCTGTGCGCGCATATAAGGACCTTCAAATGATGTGTAGCGCGATGGAGGGCAATAAAATTTTATTGATTGCTAAATGCATAGCTGAAGAATGAAGGGTGGGTTTTTTTTTTTTTGCTTTTACGATTTTGATGAATGCTGAAAGCTTAAGTGGCTTTCAGTGGGTTCGTGATAAGAAAGCGAAACAAACGATAATAAAAAAAAATGAATTGATGTGAAAAGCAATAGATAGATAGATACTTAAAGTAGGAGGGGGTGGAGGGGATAAAAGTAATACTCATACTGAGAATAACGCTCGGCTAATAAAACTGAATTAAATGGAAGGTACTACCTACCTAAATAATTTATTAATTTATTCTTAACATCAACATGTCTGGAAGCGAAGAGGTTCACTTATGTTTACATATCTTGCAGTCTGTTAAAATTTGAATGAGATGCTGTGGATTGAACAGTTTTTCTCGGGTAATTGAATTGAAGATGAATGAACCTGACTAGTCGACGGCAGCTTTTGAATTAATTTGTTTTTCTTCGATAAGTTAAAATTGTATATCAGCGATTGTTTAGCAAGTTTTAAAAAAAGGGCGGGTTAAAGGTGGCTTTGAAAAGACGTGTATTGAAAATATGCTTACAACTTCTATGTATCGACTTCTGTGGCGCTACGATGCGGAAAGAATTCGGTCTTCAACCAATAAGCCAGTTACGCACTGCAATTTTTTTGAGGTTTTTAAATGTCATTTGCGCTGTTTTTTGTCAGATCTATGCCGCTGCACAGCTGAATCAATGGAATCAAATATGTAACAAAGAATTTTTCTCTGGAGACGCTAAAAAATATCTTGAGAGAGTTCATGCGTTAGATCCTGGGACTATGAAGGGACTATGAAGGGCCTTCTCGGCCCAAGGAAACAGAGTTTGGCAAGCGTTATACTTCGTTTATTTTTAAAGAAATTTTGTTTTCTTTGTGGTAGTAGTGCGAATGTACACAAAGTCCGTAACTGCTTCTAAGTTTGAGCTGTCAATTTTGACGGTTTGGCCGATTCATCGATGTTGAGTGCTCCTTGTTGACAGCATATACCTTGGGTTTGGGTTCGTTTGCCCTTACTATTTCTGTACTCTTAAGTGCACCTGTAACAGTGCTACCAACAAAACCAATATCGCCAGAGTATGCAAGTAATTGAACAGTGCAAAAAAAGCGGGCTTTCTCTATCGTCATTCTAAGCGAATGGACGACTTTGGCAGGGATAGAAAAACTAGGCATGGTCGTCTCTATTGATCTATTGATGGTTTAAATGCGACTTTTAAATCGATTAAGAGGTGGTGAGTACCTATCTGAACATCTTGGGTTTTCTTCGGGATCTGCCGCAATGTGAATATTAACTTTGTGAGCTTACCTAGCCTAAAGCCTCGCTGGTAGGGTCTAATAAAATTGTTGACAAAAGGTTTAAGGTTCTCGAACAATAGGCAAACAAGATTATACATGCGATGCTCGGGAGACTGATAGCTATATAGTTGGCGCAAGTTAAAGGGTCTTCATTATTGCGAACCGGGCAAACGTTGCTGAGGTACCAGCTTTCTACCAAGACATCTGACGCTTCCTTAAAAAGTATATTTGATTGACAATTTAAGATAACCAGTTGTGCAGACGGCAGCAATGGTCAACATTACCACATCAGGCAGAATGGGCCGAGCAATACTACAAAGCATTTATTAAATCCACTATAATAAGTCTAACCAACAAAAAAGGCTCAAAACGAGGGTCAACCCAACTTACTTTATATTTAATGTCGAGTAAGTAGCCCAATTCTTGTTAAAAGTAGACAACAAAGAGGAAGTTTTAATTCGAAATTCTTCGACTTTGTCGCTGCGCAAGTCATGTTGAATGCACAAACCAAAAATCTACATATCTTATCTCTCTACCTCTTCCTTAAATTTACACCTAACGGTATGCAATGAATTGAGCCAACAATACACAAGTGTATGTACAAGCAGTAAAATAGGTCACTACGTTCGCCGATGTCCCTTAGCTATAACGCGGTAAAAATTAATAAAAATTTGCAGGTGGTACGGGTCAGATTTGAACGAGGACCCCCCGCTTAATAGACTAATGCACTTAACCAGCCACTTAACTAAGCCACTGCACCAACAATGTAAGACCTCGTTAGCTTGCATGAAAGAGTAATCCCTGAAGACACCTGTGGGTCGACATATAGAATTTTACTGACAAATTTTTTGATCTTCATGCCGTTAGACTGCACCCTTACGGATCTCTTTTAGTTGTCTTAGTATTCAGTCTGACTCTTTAGTCTCAGGATAACTTGCTCCCGCAAGGTCAGTAACTACACTGCATCATGGTCAAGTCATATAACGTACAGCTTTTTTGTGTTAGGCCTAGGTCGTGGCCGTTTACCACTTTATTCAAGTGGAAATCACTTTCGCGGTATCGTTCACGTATCAAACTTAATGGGTATATTTTTAAGTTATGCGTTTTTTAATTGCGTTTGAGGGGTGATATTACGACTATAGAGAAATTCAAAAAAATGGGTCCGATAATGCCGTCCGCCGATCGGTCTGACGGTCTGTCCGTACCTGCCATTCGTTTTTTTTTTTTAAAATTCACTTGTTACAAATATTCTCAAAAACGGCTCTTACGATTTACTTTACTAACGAAGAACCGAAAGGTTTTTTTCCGTACCGCGAAAATCCTCAGAAATGAAGAGAAACCTGTTTAGCGGTATAAAGCTTCCAACTTCAATCCTTTGGTATCAAAAATTGGTTGCTCGAGCTCAAATCGGGCCTCCGATGAAGTGAATTTCTGCGGATGAAAGTCAGTTCTTTAGAAGAGGGACAAGAAGTGTGCGTTAAGAAACAGATTAGAATCTTCCACTAAGTTCAGACTTATAGTGAAATAAAGAAACGTCCTCTGACTTATGAAATTTTATGCATTTGTGCCTTCTCTAAATATGGATATTTTATGTTGTAACCGATGGGCTTTTATTTTGTAGTATTTAAATTTTTTGGGGTCTTATTTTACATTATTTTTTAGGGACTTTCCATTATGGACTTTAACTTCGAAATATAGTTATGTAAGCTGTTGTCATAGGCGCCTGCCTGACGAAAAGCTCATACCCCGAGCAGACCAACGAATGATTCTGTGCAGCAACAGTACTTGGGTGGCCCGGTACGCGAGATAAAGGCATTTCAACTTTCTTTCCGCAGGCGGCAGGTACCGCACACACAACATTGTTACTCGCTTAGGTTCAGAAAATTAAACAAACTAAACTATATTTTTATTAGGAATTTTTTTAAGGACCTCCTAGTCAAACATTTGCATGAGTAAGAAAATAATTTGTTTGGCGACAAAGCGAATTTGGCCTCAGCTGGATCTGAAGCGCACTAAGTGTTTGATCTCTCTAAAAAGACTGCATGTCACCTCTACAATAATTGTCATCACTGCAAATTGTCTTATAGTCAGGCAGTTGCATGCCGTGCTTGGCTTCGTGTGTACTCAAATCACAGATCCTTCATGTACGAGTAGGAGGAGACCATACTGCACCCAAAAACATGACGATCTTGAAGATTTGTCTACTACTGACATTAATGATCTCTTTCGCTATATACAAAGATCCAAATAGTTTAATGAGTAGATCGGTAAATAGATCCACGTGGTATCACAACAGACCTCTTTTAAGTCTAAGTGTCGATGGCCTCACCGACTGTCGCTTCAACCCAACTTAACCTAAGAAAATAGTAAGTGTCTTTAATATTTTAAATCTCAGACTGAAATGAGATTTTAATGTAATTTTGATGGAGTTAAAAGGAACATTATTACATTAAGCCAAATGGCATTACTGTAAGCCAAAGTATAGCTTTTCATAAATCTTTGGCAACTGGGGTAACAATTGGCGATAAACCTTTATTCTAAAATGATTTTATTTTAATTGCACTTTGTTGCACTTTATTTCGGGGGTGGGTTAATAAAAAAAAAATATAACCGAGTTTAAATGCGCAAAAATAAGACGCGACAAGATTACAGCCGCCGCTGCGCCGGTGGTAAAAAGTCGAATACTGGCGGAATAGGGAAACGTCAACAGGAATTCGCCGAAAGAGAGGTGCAACAGGTAGCCGGTTGAATGCTACCGTCCCGGTTGCTCAGCTGGGGTGGGTTCGGAGATGGAAATAATTTTAGGGAAGAAGAAAATTCTGAAATGGAAAAGGTATGAAGAAAAGGTAAAGTGATGGTGGGTAAAACGGGCGCCACACAATCTTTGAAAAAAAAAAGAATTTTGAAACCTTTTTAAGAAGAAGTCGATGACTGATTGCTAAAAAAAAGGAATGAAATAAAAGAAGCAAGGTTTTCAAAACGTTATAAAGCTCGAATGAGCAACGGTCAATTTATTGGAGTGAAGTTAGATTGCGGAACAACAAAAGACAATATCGCCGTTTGAAATAGCCCGCTATCGAAGGGGGCGCGTGTCCCGTGATTTCCGGGATTTTACCGTGACAAAAGCCTACCGGGTTCTTAAAATAAAATGCCTAACTAAACGAAACTTTTAAACACCCAAGCACTATACTTAGCTTTTACAAAAAAATCTGCTCCTCTAGGAATCCTGATATTTGTACCCCTGGGGATCAGCTGCCTGTCCTGCCGCTATATCCTTTGTCGGCCGTCTTCTTTCTTTTTCTCCTTTTTTTTTTTGTTGGATTCTGATCTCGATCAGAAATCCCAGATAAAAATATATATACAAAAAAACAAGCGCAATCCGCAAAACTATATTTAAACAAAAAAACTTCCTCGATTCTCTCAATTCTACTAAAACCTTTGATGGTCAACCAAGAAGTGTCGGTTTGTCCACTTCCAGGTTTCTTTGTCCGTGATGGACGTGTTCACAAACACTTAAACAATTCGACAAGATAAAAGATTGAAAGAATCGAGAAATGTTTGAAACGCGAAAATGTCCCCAACGAATAAAAGTTAATAGCAAAACAATACCAAAGTAAACCAAAAATGAAAAAGAAAGAAGAAACGAAGACGGAATCTGTATAGCGTGCGATTTCTTACATACATGTTTACTTCCATTGCCTCTTGGCCATTGAAGTCTTCGTTAGGTTTTCTTATGTGAATGGTTGGTGAATGTTGTTGAAGTTGTTGACAGTGTGTTTTGTATTTGGGCTCCTGCCCTCAGTTATAGTGTTGTAACGGGTGATCCAAGTAGACATACTTTTTTCAATAGCCTTTTTTGACAGATCACGTGTGAGTCGTGTCATGCTGTCATGTTATTTTTGTTTAGTATTGTTTGGCATTTCATAATGGAAAGACTTACGCGTGAACAACGTTTACAAATTGTTCAACTTTATTATGAAAATTCACGTTCTGTGAGGAATGTGTTTCGTGCACTTCGCTCAACTTATGGTCAACATAATCGGCCTACTGAGCGTACTATTCGCAACACCATCACCCATTTTGAGACCCAGCATTCATTATTGGATAATATTCGACCGAATAGACCACGTCCAGCACGCTGTGAAGAAAATATAGCGGCCGTAGCTGAGAGTGTACACGAAGACCGTAGAGAGTCGATTCGGCGCCATTCGCAGCAACTCGGACTGACGTATGGAACGACTTGGCGCATTTTACGTCAAGATCTTAAATTGAAAGCGTACAAAATACAGCTTGTGCAACAACTGAAGCCGCTCGACCTTCTTAAGCGTAATCGCTTCGCTCTATGGGCTCTTGAAAAGTTCCAAGAAGATCCGACGTTTTCGAGGCAAATTTTGTTTAGCGATGAGGCCCATTTCTGGCTCAATGGGTATGTAAACAAACAAAATTGCCGCATTTGCCACCTTCATCCACCAGGCCGATGGAATCATCGGTCCATATTTCTTTAAAAATGATGCCGGTGCGAATGTAACCGTCAATGGCGACCGTTATCGTGCCATGATAACCGACTATTTGATGCCTGAAATTGAAGCTCATGATCTCGGCGACATTTGGTTTCAGCAAGACAGCGCCACTTCCCACACATCGCATCAATCAATGGACTTATTGAGAGAACGTTTCGGTGAGCACATAATTTCACGTTTTGGGCCGGTCGTTTGGTACCAAGATCGTGTGATATCACACCGTTAGACTTTTTCCTGTGGGGATATGTAAAGTCAAAAGCTTATGCCGACAAACCCGCTTCGATTCAGGCCTTGGAGGAAAACATCACGCGTGTCATTCGCCAGTTACCAGTCGAAATGCTCGAACGAGTGATCGAAAATTGGACTCAACGGATGGACCATCTGCGACGTAGCAACGGCCAACATTTGATAGACATAATCTTCAAAAAATAAATGCCAAAGAATGTTCTTTCAAATGATAATAAACATTCTCCATTAAATTTGAATTTTCTGTGTTTTTTTCTTTAAAAAAGTAGGGAACCTCGAAATGGATCACCCTTTATATTAATGTTTTGTTGGTTTTGTGGTTTTGGTGTTGATGTTAGTTTGTGGGGGGCCATCTGCCAGACCGATTTGTTTCGTTGGGGGAGAGATCATTCTTTCTCATCTTCCCCCACCCATCGTTGTACAGACAAACAGTCTGTCTGGCTCTAACGGGGTCTTCATCACGACCCGTTTGGAATCACGTTGGGGTATGCTAAGGGATCGTCCTCCCCCACCCATCGTTGTCGAGATGCCAACACGCCGTTGGGCTCCATACCTGCTTTTGTCATCCTCCGGGTTTTATGGAAACGAACCATCCTGATTGGGATTAAAGGTCAATCAGAGGCGGCCAGTTAACCAATCTCCCAGCAGGATGACGGAAATAAAAATGAGAGGATAGGGCGCAAAAAGTGGTTTGTGTATGGCCGTGGAAGGGTTGGAGGGGAAACAATTTTTTGTGGCGTTTTTTTTTTAACGCAACACTGTGTTGTTGTGGATAACAAGACATCTTAAATGAAATCAAATTCTATGCCGAATCACTTCGAATACCCTTTGAAAACTTTTTTATTATGTCAAAACCCCTTTGGTCACACTGTTAATTAACCTGTCATTCTAAGACTTATTTCAAAAAAATAAAAACTTACCTAACTTTTCCAAATAAACACAATCATTATGCCTTCGCCTACCTTCTATCTAATTTGTCTTGACATCCAATAGTTTTTTTCATTTAACTTTTTGACATTTTGTGTTTCGTAAGAAAAAAAAATACGAAAAACAAAAAACCAGAACAATTTTAATAATTTCTGCATAACAAGCAACAAAACAAACATAATCTATCTTTCGGTGCAGCAAAAACCATCATGTCAAATCCGTCGTGCAACACAAGAAGAATGTCTCCAAGGCCAACGTAGCTAAGAAGATGAAGAAGAATGGGTAAACAGTTTCTGTCAAAATACAACTTCAATTTCAAATGAGATTTTCTATTTGCAGACAGCAAGGGAGGAGCATAAAAAAATATAGAAACTTTATCCTTAAGGAGAGAAACTCAGATGAACGAAAAAGAAAGAAAAAAAAACCTGTCAAAACCACATTCGTTTTTGAACTCACCTTTTTCTCCTCTCGAATTGGAAAAGAGATAGAAAATAAAAAAAAAACTTATCATCTTTGTTCCAAGTTTTCGCCACCCATATACATATGTATGATAGGATATAAGTGGATATCCTTTCTTGTGTGTGCTTACTCCTTATTTGAGCATAACATCACGTTGTAGTCATTATCGTCCTCATTAGCATTGTCGTTTCGTTCTTCGAATTGAATTTTGGATTTCGACAGAGGATGAGCTTCAGTTGTGAAATGGGTCACAGACGGGTGCATGGCGTTAAATGTAATCTGCAGTTTCAAATGGAAATGCAATTGACTTATGTGGAGCAATGAAATATGCGAAGTTTTGCCATTAATTCTGGTATAGTTGCTTCGAAATTGGTTGAGCTGTTTTCGAGAGTTATGTGATATATTTGGTTGGGAGAGCCGATGCAGTGGCCCACTTTGGAGAATTTCTCATTGTCACCTAGCCCGCATCCGCATGCGAAAAATCCTCAAAAGGTTGGAAGTAGAAAAATCGAAAAGTTCAGCAATATCTTCGAAGAAGTAACTTTTTAGTGTTCTAATCCTCAAGTGACTCGTAATTGTTTTCGTTAGGCCTCTTCCTGGCATGGGGTCTGTTGAGCTCTACCAACCGAGACAGAAATACTCTGACATACTGGAGGGAGAAGTTTGTGGCTCCGGCTTTTATGTTACTTTGGTCACTCACAACCTTCTTGATATGTCACAGGTGGTCAAAGTCGTCCGATTGGAACTAGTCTTCTTTCAGATCTTGTATTCCTCTCGTTCCCCAATGTTGCAAACTGGCGGTGCAATGGATAGAAGTACCGTTTCTTGGGCAATTGCTGCACAACCAAAATACTTAGATCGGTCCTTGAAAGCTCTAAACCCGTGCGATCATTATTGACTATATCATTTAGATGACATCGCGAAATCACTTGACTATCTTAGTCATCGTCGTAATGTCACCTGACTGTTTTATCTGTATTTCCACCACAAGTGCTCAAATGAAATAGCCAGTTGCATTCCACCTCTATAGCAATTCAAACGCAATACTCGCCATGCTAGGAATGCACATCAGTTTACCGTTAAGCCTGTATTCGGTGGTACAGTGAAATACAAAGATTCGTTTCTCAACCGTACAACGCGAATGTGGAATGCTCTACCACGCTCTGTTTTTCCTACACATAATAGTTTACAGACATTTAAATCCAACGTGCATCGGTTTCTCCTTTTTCCCAATCCTTCACTTCCCTAATGCCCAAACTGTGTAACTTCATTATAAGGCAATCCAAAATCCCTTTAGTGCGCGTATATTATAAAAATAATTAAGTTCGAAAGGTTTCTGGAAAGCGTTTGCCCAAGGAGATGCGGTTTTGAGCCCAGTCTTAATAGTTTCAAAGAAAAAAACGTTTCCGTATTGAGTGAAATTTTGAAAGCTCGCATCTTCTGAAATATACAATTTGTATGGAATATTGAGCAAAACCTATTAAGACTCTGAAAAATTCAGTTTTATGCTTAAACCTTTTTTCGAAATATAGACAACAAATAAACGTTGCACATGACCTCCCCTCAGCGTGATACTATGGAGCAATAGCTTTGTGTGTGAAATGAATCACAAGGAACAAGTTCTAGATCTAGATCTAGGTTTGTAATGAACGATATTCCAAACGGCAACAAGTTTTAGTAAAAAGTGAAGTGTGACGGCGGTTCCAGGTCCCGCTCAAAAGACTGCTGCGAAATGTGGCTTCACTTATCAGCACTTGAATGCACCATAACCCAAAGACAAAGCAACAACACAAATCGTCACAAATTGCGTTTATTGTTGTTCCCGAGTCCGCACATTTGACAGTTAAAAAAAATCACTTTATGTAAGGTGATTATAGCCATCCTCTGGTTTCTGGTCTAGAGAAAGAAAAAAAATTGTAAATTATAACAAAACGTAAGTTAAAGTTAAGGTTCGTATAATCTCTATTTTTCCTCTCTTTCGATTGCGTCTGTAGTGGGGTGAGGTCTCAACGAACATCATTCCAATTTTGGCTTTGAATCATGTCGGCAGTTATTGCTCTTGATATGCCCTGTTTGCCAAAGGGCATCTTGCATAGATATTGGGCAACGGGGAAACGTAAAAACTAAAACGGGAAAACATAAAAACTGCTGTGTCATCTTGCTGTCGCTCAAGCCCAACACATTTAAGTGTTTAGCAAAAGCTTGATGGCCCCAAATGACGCCTACAAGCAGACTGCAGCCGATTCTCCTATATAGAGATAATAGCAAAAAGGCAGACTTTTTGCAAATATCCGGGCATTGTAGTTTGGTCTGTCGGCATCCATCGCAGTTGAGCACCGAAACTGTTTTTTCACGAAAAAGCTAAGTATCAATGGAAGATATGACCGTAGATGCAGATAGACCAAACACAGGATCTCATTTCGCTGGATGCCAGAGCAACTTGGGACCCAGTTCAGCCTTTCGACCAAATTCAGAGAAGTTTTAGTTCGAGCACTATCTTCTACGAGGTTAAAGAGTTAAGCAGCGATTTAAATGCAGCTTGGTGTCACCGCAAATGTAAATGCTTCTAGCCCTCTACCTGTTATGGAAATAATATATTCCTGTACCTTTCAGATAAACGAACAGAATGCGTTATAATTGACCTCTGGCACTCAGAAATCTACCATTAATAAGTTCTATTGTGCTGTGTCAGACACATGCTGAAGAGTTGAGACAGTAGACCAGCTAGCCAGATGTGGCTCTTATTTGACCCACCATCGATGGAGAGAAATCCTTTTCATTGACAGAAAATTCGTTGGAATATTTGCCCAGCACTTCATTATTGGACACACGGCTGAAATGCTTGCACTTTAAAAATTCGATACTATGTGCATTGTAATACCACAAGGATCTAGGAAGGTCTCTGGACATAATCGGCAATGAGATGTCGACGAGCTAGCAAGAAAAGGATCCGAAATGGATCATGACCGAGCACTTCAGTCGATCAAGCCGCTGCTCTGCAATCTCAGAGAACGAGTGGAATACAAGATTAGAATGAAGGCCAATAACAGATGGAAATCTTTAACCACTTGTGATATATCGCGGAAACTATGCCCAGAGTATAACAAGATCCGTAAAGATCTTACAATATGACAGAGCATCACTGTCCAGGCTGATTGGTGCTTTAACTGACCACGACTTCCTAAGAACCCACATGATGAAATTAAATCTTAAGGAAGACGACAGTTGTAGGGGCTACGGTGATGAGGAGCTACACGAGGACACACCTCACTATCTCTGCCACTGCACGAGCCTCTGTCACTTGAGGAGCAGTAGGCTTGTAAGTTTCTTCATCTTAGAAGACATTATAGAGTTATCAGATGTCTCTATATCTAATCTTTTCAGGTTCCTGGAGACATCGGGATGGCTTGACAACATTGGGTAGTAACCAACGTAAGGAAGGAAACACAGAGGCCACAAAATCGGCTTATCCCTGCAATGAAGGGTATCACAATGGGTCCACAAGGACCTAAGTGTGTTGATAAGGAGTTTGCACCCTATCGACAGCCCAACCAACCTAGGAACGTCTCCATTTTACTCGGTGAACCCCGTGAAGCTATTTGTGTTGCGAGAAAGGCTGTCAATTGTCAATATGTCATAGATCTTCATGATATATGTATCAAAGAAAGCTTACAAATAGAGAATTCGTTTATAATGAAAGACGTATGCGAAGAAAGTGCAATCAACTTCGGCAGAAATCATTTACAGCTCTTGTTGCATGTTTGCCTATAAGACAGTGCCCAATGATAACAAATTTTGTAGCACCAACGTTCAAACAGCTTTGGCAAAACCTCTTTTGTCAGCATTTCTCCATCTAATGGTGGGTTTCTTATGTATAGGTATCAATTTTTAATATTTGTTCGAGAGACGGGCTTTGAGACAGGCTGTGTGGTCTTAAGCTTGGCGGCTACATTTCCCTTACAATACCCGAGAATATGTATCTATGTCCCGGCACCCAACACAGGGGAGAATTAAACTGCTTAAAGATCCCCAGAAGAAGCTTCATGGAAACAAATTTTAGTGTTTTTTAACTGCAACTTGATTGTTCAAGCAAATACGGCTTTATAAAGGGTGATTTTTTAAGAGTTAAGTTTTTCAGGTTGGCAGCAATGGTTAGTAATGGCGTCCAAACGTCATCTGTCAAAGTGAAAAGTTTTCAGTATACTCTGTCATTTAATCATGGAAAGACTTACAAACGAGCAACGATTGCAAATTATTGAAATTTTTTATCAAAATTCGTGCTCTGTCAAAAATGTGGAAATCCGCTGTTTTGTCGAAAAATTATAAATAAGCGAAACTGTCTCATCTGGAGTGATGAACAGCGTCAGTTTCGTGTGGTTTATGGGATGGTGGCATCATCGGTCCATTTGTCTTCAAAGACGACCGTGGAACCGTCTACCGTCAACGGCGAACGATATCGAGCCATGATACGCGATTTTTTTTTTGCCCCAGTTGGCTGAGTTGAACTTGGCTGACATGTGGTTTTATCAAAACGGAACCACACAGCTTCTAAAACAATGGAAATGTTGACGGATGAATTTGGTGAGCAGCTTATCTCTCGAAACGGCCTTGTGAGTTGGCCGCCAAGATCCTGCGATTAAACGCCTCTTGATTATTTCTTGTGGGGTTATGTAAAGTCGCTAGTCGATGTGGATAAGCCGAAAACGATTGAAGCCTTACAGGAATACAGGCCGAAATGATCGAAAAGGTGACCTAAAATTGGACCTTCCGAATGGAATATTTGAAACGGAGGCGCGGACAACATTTACGTGAAGTTGTCTTTAAAACGTAAATGGCAAAGGCCTATTTATCGATTGCAATAAAAATTTTGAATATTTGATGCAAATATGAGTGTTTTGTTCGATTTTTCAAACAAACTACGCTTAAGAACTCACCCATTATAAGAATTTTTTACATAACTTTACTCAACATTGGCGTACTTACTTAATTTACATAACCCTCCTTGCATTGGGAAATTTCAAGGCAGACTTATCCCTATTCTGTACCGACAATAATTAAAAAATAATCAAAGTCCAAACATGAACTCCAAGGTCTGTTTCATGCACCAACAACTTTGCCAGCAACTTTTCCCACCATTGACCCACTGGGAACCGAACTTCGAATCGGTATTTCTCCCCTTCCCAGCCACCATTCGCCACCCCCCTGAAACTCTATTATCCAAATTTAATTAAAGGAAAAACGCCCGCTTAATACGAGTCCATCTTAAAGAAATTAGTAGGCACTCCTGAATAGGAATTCCTTTTGAACGAATGAATTTCATTCACCCAAATTGGACGAACACTCTCGACGTCGAAAGCAAATCTCCCTCTTTCTCTCTCCCGCTCTCTGTTTCTTTGCGCTTTATCCAAATTGAGTGCAAAAAAAGAATGTATTCTGTTTAAAACTTTAAAAAAATGTTCATGCTCAGTTCTCGTTTAATTTAATTTCAAGTCTCCTTACAACTGTCTCGAATGAGCCGTCTGCTATCCCAGCAGACCAACACCACCACCACCACCACCATCATAAGACCCAAGGACCAGACAAATCTCTAAACAATCCATCGACAGCTGCAGGCATTGGGCAGTTACATTTTCTTTGAAGTAAAGTTGTTTAATTGATAAGAAATGATGCCCAAGGATGAAATGGACTAGGACTAGGACTAGGTCCACCAACCCAGATAAATGAAAATTGAAATATCCATTTCAGACCGTCTTGGAATGGGTAGGTATCACTTTAAAAAAAAAAACTGAACTCCATATTCAACTTTATCAACCATAAATCTACATCCAAAGCCAATCTGCATATTTCGAGTACGAGCGCGACAGTTTTTTTTTTTTTTGTTTTTGGCTCCAATAAAACCACAACGACAAAAGTGTGAATTACAACCATGTCCGCCGTTTGAATAATATTAAATCCCCATGTTATCCATAGCCCCCAGATAAAATTACTTCTTCTTTTTTTTGTCAATGAAAGGAAAAAAGCAATTCCTATCCCTTCCATCAGTCATCATTTTATTCACTTTCCAAGCCGTCAGGATATATGGCGCAGTACAAAAACGATCCACAAACGAAATGTGCGACTGTGAAATACGAGTTTCGTATAAAAGCACAAATGATTCATGCGAAAAACGATAAAAGGATTACACATATATATATACTTGTATAGACAGAGATCCCTACCCCGGTTCACTCGACCTCATTGGGCATTAGCAGCGGTAGTGTCCTGTAAGTCCTACTTGCCCATATGATGACATCAATAACAAATGTTACAGCGTTTAAATTTAATCCGCACTACTATATTGGTACCATGGAGCTGGGCCAATATCCTATAGAGAAGTGAATCTAACAACTATTACCAAATGATAGTGCAACAGAGTGGATAGAATTTTTAGGTTTTTTTTATTTTTATTTTGTCCTATGTCCTATTCCGTTGTGTATTTGATGTGCTTCCTGTGAACATGATTCGTTGTTCCCATTTCAATAACACGACGATGACGACGCTGCGACGAGGAACTGGTGGAGCGCGCCAGCGGAGTAGGTGGTAACAAAATCCTTGTCATCAATACGATTTGCTTTGTCGCAGCTTAATCCTTGGATTCATGTTGAACATGCAGCTGGATATGTGGCCTGGTGACGGGGAGGCTCCTTTATCCGCCGGCGTTCTATGTACATTGAAAATCGTACTTTAGTCAGGATTCAAACAACATTGGAGGTGTCTATAGATATCCTGTAATGGCAGGGGCGCGAGTAAAAATGTGCTTGCGAGATACTTTGGAAAAATCCGTTCGGCTCGATGGGTTTAGGAGGTTTTTTTTTTGTTGTCGTCCTCGTTACACAAAAAACGAACGAACGTATTTGCGAAGTGAATAGATTTCTGTTGTGTGTGTTTGCATATAGTGCGAGTGATAGTGGTGAGCCGGCTTCACGAATCTACATACATATATGGCAAGCATGGAGATTTCAATAAGTCTTAGTGTTTAGATTCGAATGCGGTGGTTTTTAAAAGTTTTTCAAATCTGTATTTTGGTAAAGGACGCTGGGTCCTCTGAGTTGGTTCTAAATCGCCATAGGAACGGGACGCCTTGTCGTAAATACAGTTAGTAGCTAATGCTTTTGAAAAAATGGTTGTTGGTGCAGTGACCCACTGCCCACTGTGATAATTATGTCGGACTATTGAACAAAGGATAATTTTAAAAATGTATCTTCGCATGCATTTATTGAGCACTATATATGAAGGAAATATTCGCATGAACTAAAAGTGTGTTTCTGTTCGAAGAAGAGTCTGTAGATTTTTTTTTGGGCAAAGGCAAATGCTGTAAAACAACGACATTCTGGTGTATAAAGAAAGGCTGCCCAAATGTCGCTAGATACTTTCTTTTACTTTAATAAATTACACGATTTATTCAGAAAGCCGAGAAGGCATTTCAGAGATAAGCATTCAGCTCTCACCTCGTCAGTGCGGTCTTCGTCTTCTCCGCAAGCGTCGCCAATAATTATATCGCACATTACATTAAGGTACTTGGGGCCCGTTAAAAGTAGTCTTGAAGGCGTTCGCAGGCTTTTCTTTTCTCGCTATTGATAGTAAAAATACTGCCAACTTTCCAGAGACATTGGGTCAAAGAAGTTGGTCTGTCTGTAGCTGCAGCCCGAAGTTTCGTGCCATCGAATATTGTGCCTATAGAAGATCCAGTCATCAATAGAGGCCCTTACTAGGGATGCCGGCAGACCCAACATAGGTTCAGGTCCTGAGAAAACTTCCTTCAAACATTAAGACGCAACTTCGTCTGAGATACTATTTACCGTGATTCTAGTATGATCCGAAGTCTAAACCTTACAAAGTTTAGTCTTCCGGCTGAATTTTTTATTGCTTATTTTAAGTCCTTGTAACCCATAAACAATAAATTGGGTGTGGAGCTTACTAATGTGCGTCCCAACAAATCTTTAAAATTTTATCATTATTGTTTAGTTGTATGCAAAGCTAGATGTTTTCATTGTCTGAGTTGGTTTCTATAAAAAAGGTTGTAGTACCAAAGTTGCTAAAGAGCTTGGCTAATTAATCGTAGAATAAATCGCGGGGCCAGCCTGGTAGATTCTATGCACATGTATGCGAAGGTCAAGCCATGTAATAAGTATTTCATCCCTTCTGATCTGGCTACTGTGCAATGGCTCAGTGGTTAAGTGCGTTGGACCACTAATCGAGGGGTCACTGGTTCAAATTTTAAATCCCTGTCCGAACCACCTTAAAGTTTGTATTCGCTGCCCCACCTCTTGCGAACTTATGACAAACATCCAAGAGTAAGAAATGTCATGAGAAGCTCCTTTAAATTAAAATTGCCGTTCGGAATCGGCATTAAACTTCAGGTCCTTCCATTCCTGTCAAAAATATGTCTTCGCACACGCAATAGCTAAACTTTAGGTCTTGTATGGGTCGTTAATGCCTAATATTTATTTCTAATTTTTTTTTTTCATCAAGCCATTTGGTAAGATTTGAGTGAATCGCATTTGATAAGACTTAATGCATGACATTTAATACCAGTGTCAAAAGAGAGAGAGATTGAAACACACCATTTGGTCATGGTCTATGCTATCCCTGTGCAGACGGTTGTTAAATGCAAACATACCGGCATGTCTTTTAATTAAAAATATGATCATAAAGTCTTAAAACCATGTAGAAAGCTTAGTTTGTCTTACAAACTGCCATGTCAGACCGCTATATATCCATACATCTGAGAGTATCATAAACACCCTTCTGTACTTTAAATTGTTTTTGTGATTACACACGTGGCTAGGCTGCCAAGCTTACGTCAATTCAATCGGGTACCACGAAATATTAAGGCTGGAATTACACATTGTTTTACGGCTTTGTCTCAAAACGGATCATTAGACTCCTCCTCCTCCATTAGACAATTTTTTTCAAAGTCTTCAGTGTCGACGTCTTCAAATTCAAATTTTTCCATGTTCGGTGTGTGCCAAAGTATAACCGAATGTAGAACCAGAGCTTAGGTTCTTACACATTTGGGAATTGTGTGGGTAGATGTGCTATCCTCATGGTCATTAGGTGTTTTCTGACACTGCAGTGTCCTGTGCGGAAATCTGTGACTAGTCGAATCTGACTTCTTCTCAGTTGTTCTAGCTTTTTCAAGGGAACACTTTGGCATGAAGTTTTTGGGTTTCCTGTTTCCTTCGGTTTCCCTCCGGAAATTTAGCTTTTTTTCCATCTAGTCAGGTCTTGTAGTACCGCAGAATGGCCTTGCCATCATGAATTGGGCTGCGGGACCTATTCTGCCTAATCCTTCTACTTTTTGATTCCCTTCCACAGTGTTCTCTCACCAAAATCAATTGGACTTCGTTTGGCTATAGAGAAATCCAGTGAGCTTCAATTTGAACTGCTTCCAAAGGTTGTACTAAACTATTAACTTGGTTTGCAAATCGGGGTTTACTTCACTCTTAATTCGGGGAACTTGGCTTAAAAAATATGTGGTTTGGCCCATTCCGTTGCTGGAAATATAACACTACTACTGCCCACCCTTAGGACCAGTATCAATATGTTTCAAAGATCAACAAATAAAAATCCTTGAACATTCAGGTTCAAAGTCTTGTTGACCTAGTTTGTCGAAGTAATTCTGTGCCCGATGACAGTTGTTGTTTGATTCCGAATGCTTAATTTTGCATAAAAAAAACAGAGCATTACTTACTTACTTACTTAACGGGCTCCCGACCCCTGAAGAGTCCCAGCCTGAGATATGGCACCCTTCCACCCTCTGCGATCCCGAGCACGCTGCTTCCAGTTGTCCAGACCAAGCTCTCTGACATCCGCGATGACTTGGTCTTTAAAACGGAGGTTCGGTCTTCCTTGTCGTCTTGACCCTGGGTGCTGGGATTCGAAGATCCTCTTGACTGGAGCATTGTTGTCCATTCGCTCGATGTGGCCGAGCCAATGTACTCGACCAGTTTTGGATTTTCGGACTACATCCACATCTTGGTACAGCTCATAGAGTTCGCGGTTGTATCTTCTCCTCCATTCGCCCTCCTCGCACACAGGACCAAATATCCGTCGAAGGATTTTTCTTTCAAAGGATCCCAGTATTAACTCTCCTTTCCTGCTTATCGTCCAGACCTCGGCGCCGTATAGCAGAACTGGCAGGATAAGAGTTCTGTAGAGCATGCACTTTGTCCTTCGAGTTATTAGTTTTGAACCCATTTGTTTTGCCAAACCGAAGTAGCAGCGGTTTCTTAGGGTAATTCTTCGACGGATCTCCAATAAGATGTCACTTGTGGAGTTGATGCTACCCCGAGGTAGATGAACTCCTTAACTACCTCGAAGTTGCTGCTATCAACAGTGACATTTTGTCCTAGTCGGTGGACAGATTGTTTGTTTGTTGATAGCATATATTTAGTCCTGTCCTCATTCACTTCAAGGCCAACTATTTTCGCCTGTTCTTCAATAGCCGTGAAAGCTTCTATCACGGCACGCTGGGATCGACCGATGATATCTATATCGTCCGCATACCCCAGCATTTGGACTGATCTGTTGAAGATAGTGCCTTCCGTGTTGACACCTGCCCTGCGCACTATCTGCTCCAGAACAGGATTGAAGAAATCACACGACAGCGCATCTCCTTGCCGAAATCCGGTGCATGTTTGAAAGAGTTCAGATGAGCTGCTGCCAAACTGCACATTGCTTCGCGTGTTATCTAGTGTCATACGACACATCTGGATCAGTTTTGTCGGGATCCCGAATTCGGCCATCGCCACAAAAAAAACAGAGCATTACCACTCATTATCCGAAAAGAAAAAATTGCTAGCAAAAAGCTTTATATCGCTTTTAATTAGCCATACCCGTTTGACCCCGAAATTCATTTGTCCAAATAAAAATGCTAATTCAGCCACAATTGCAAAACAAAGTGTGTCTCAACTATAAAACCAAAAAATACAAAACCAGCTGAAAGAGCACAATCATTCAAAAAAACCACCAAACAGAGAGAAACACATCGCACGAACATTGAATGTCAAAATATTTTCACATAAATCCATTGTTTCGAAACAAAATGCTATAAACCTCCAAAACTTTGTATTATCCTACTCGAAATGGAATCCAGCATTCAGCGTTCGAATATGGGAGAAACTATTCCACACAAAACAACACTATTGGGTGTGAAAAATGTTGCCCGCCCAACCCAGTTCCCCCCCAATATCGAGCCCGAACTAGGATGAGGAAATTAGGTCACGCTTTTGTTATCCTCAAAAAAAAAAAAAAAAAAAATAGGTAACTACCACTGTTGTTTAGGATCTCAGAGCCATGTATACAATTGGAGCGTGGAAAAAAAAAATTCCTTAAAATCGGGAAGGGCAAATATAGAATACCAACAACAATGCGTGTGAACTACAAATTCATGTTCAGAGAGAAAGAGCGAGAGGTTTTTTGTTTTTAGGACGAGGGGTTTTAACACTTTACTCCTGGTAAATATCCTTTTTTTTTACAGATTTGTTTGAAAATCGGTGGATTCTTTTACGTTTTGTTTTCATTTCTTGTCCCCGGTTATGTTAGGGTAAAGTATTTCTACGATATATGCAAATTTTTGTGATAAATCAAAATGTGAATGGAAATTGGTTTGCTTTGTGTGTTTTTGGGTGTCCTTGCAGCGCTAAATTTTATCCACCCGGTCTTTTGCGTGGTATAGTTTTTTTAACGACATCATATAGTTTTTGTTCCTGTTGAGAGGAGATAAATAACAATGGGCAGCGCAGCGTAGCGTAGAACAAGAACAAACAAAAACATAAACGCGGTGAAGGATTTTTTTTCGATTTGTAGAAAAATATAATGTTTACTGGAGAGGACCCACTTCTGGCAAATCGAATGAACTTTGCAATTTTGGGTGAGTTAGCATGATAAGTGCATGAATTTCATTAATAAGAGATGATTAAAGAGAGATTTAAGATCTGTGCTAGGAACACTATCATCGAATTTAAGATTGTTTCGTCCATAACAGTCTTTCTCTTACAGTTTACTTACATACCGTAGGTGGGCTGCGCCCAAAACCTCTTGCCGAGGTGTCCCTTCTACGGTCGTTCACAACAAGGTACATTTTCTCTTACACTATGTTTCTTTCTGTAAACTTTAAACTTCATTGCAATTGATATAAACACATTTGACCCTGCATGTAACATGTTGCTATATCTCTTTGACCTAAGTATTGACTAGTCTTACTCCAATAACAAAATTCTTAGGGAAAATAAATCTAATAAATTGTTTTAATTCCTTATTTTTCTATTATCGAGTCCTAAAACATTTATTGCGTGTGCCTCCAGACATCGCTCCTTACGAAACAGAGGTAGTTTAACTTCTCACCAATTACTTCCTTACTCAATGGGGTCCCGCCCGTGAAGAGTGACAGGCCGAGTGAAGACAGACTTTTCAATCCCGGGAAAATCCAAGCGGTGGTTGAAAACAAGGTTCGGTCTTCCTTGTCTATCGAACCTGGGGTCTAGGATTCAAAGATCCGTATGACTGAAGCTTTGTTGTCTATTCGCTCAATGTGGCCAAGTCAATGTAATCGACATGTTTTAGCTTTTTGGACCACACATCTAAGTACAGCTCGTGGAGTTTGCGGTAATATCTTCTCCTCCATTTGCCCTTCTCGCACACATCCGTCGAAAAAATTTTGTTTCAAAAGAGCCCATATTTTAATTTTTATTTCCGGCTTATTGTTCACTTAGATTCAATTCGTGGAGTTAATTATTATCCCGATGGATAGATGAACTCCTTAATTTCGTTTAAGTTGTTTGTTGATAGCAAATATTTCGTCTTGTCCTCATTTACTTCAAGGCTTGTTCTTCAATAGCTTTGTAAGCCTTTAACATGGCACGTTGGGAACGACCGATGATGACAATACCTTCCGACTATTTAATCTATCAAAATAAAAAAATAATTCAAAGAAATAAGTGCGTCCTATTGTTTTAAAGGCGTTTCCTCTATGTGGATAAACTACCACAAAACATACGCACTTTTGCTTAGTTAGTAAAAAATTCACGCTAAAAGCAAGGGTAAATTAATACACAAATCATCTCTGGGAAGATATAGCAATGGAGAAAAATCGTATAGACGTTCATAAGCCCTCTTTAACTCCTCCCTCAACCTTTATGATGGCGTGACGAATTTGTAAAGTCATAGCCTTAGACTGTAGTCTTCTTCAATCTGAATTGTTTCTATTTGGTATCAACAAAAATGTTAAGAGCAAAAGTTCTGGCTACCAGAATTTATCTTCTTTACCGTCAGCCTACATTCCACTTCAAACCATACAATTCTAACCCTTTAATGCCCAAATGACGTAATTTCGAAATCTCAGTTTGTATTGTTGGCAGATGATGAACTGCAAGAAAAAAACTTCGGGACCTATTGTTTCCTATCTTTTCGAAGGTGCTTTCGACAACTAGGATAAAACTAGTGGAAACTTGAAGATTTTTTTTTAAATTCCAAACTATTTTTTGCGCAAACTACTGAGGACGGCATGGACCTCTATTCTTTGAAAACCGGTGCCGAGAAACCCCCCTTAATAGGAAACAATCTAACATTATTAAGTTATGTCATTTCACATTACAGTTAAGCTTCATCCTACATATAATCCGCGAATTCACTAGAAATTGTACATCGTACTTATAGCCTTTAGCCTAACGGCGGCAAGAGAAATTAAATATATTAACCCGGAAAAATCGGGCCCAATATAATTCGTTTCGTTGAATTACAAAATGTATTCATACAACTCAGTATAATTTATGTATGGCTCGAGCTGAAAGTTGAAAACGTTTTTGGTAGAGGGGTAAAATACAAGAATTTGTTTGTATTGGATGCGGGGTCTACCTTGCCACGTTTAGGCGGGAGGGACAACGTAAAAAAATGACTTATAATGGAAAACAGTGTATTAAAACATAACGACAACACTTACGAAATAAAAGTGAAATAGCAGTTTTGAAAGCCAGGAATTAGTTCTTTCATATTTATTCTTAAATTCAGTTATTTCGATCAATAGTTTTTGAAAAAATGACCATCGAAATCAAAATTTTGAAAAAAAAAAAATTAAAAATATATATTGAAGGCTGGTTTCCCACAATTGGAAAACCAAGTACTAAGTTATCTGCTGGTAGTTACTGCCCATATTTATTCCTAATCGAACACAGAAAACCATACAGTTCTAGGTCTTCCAGTTTTTGAGAAAATTAATTACTTTTTTATTAAGTTTGAATCTAAACGATATAAGGCACTTTCTATATCAACATTTTAATTGACAACAGTATCATGTGTGGCACGCTTTGCAGGTTCAAGGGAATTTTCAAACTTTGGTATTATTTCTTATTTAAAAACTGAAATAAGACCAATTTTTGAAGGTTGGCCTTATTTACTTTCGCAAAGTGAACACCAAACTGGCTGAATTTTGCTTTAAGACAGTGGAATTAGTTCTACATATGTATCTAAGTCTACATGCATTAACAGATCAATATATATGGGGGGGGGGGTATGCTGCCCCCCTGCAACCCCCCACCCACCGCTTAGTTTCCCTGTTAAATTTGAAGTAGACGATAGGTAGGATGAATTAAAATTTTGTTTATATTCAAAGATGCTCAAATTGGCTGAGTGTGTTTTTGTTTATAAGTTTTACTTACGCCTCATAGGTTTGTGTGCTATTAAAAACTTAATATTTTGAACTGAGTGGTACACTCGCGAAAAAACGGTTTTCAAATCGAGTGTGTCTCCTCGACTGCTACCGAGTGGCCTCCGGCCTCACTTGCAGGCAGCCGCTGCATGTCATATAGGCCAACTGAATGAAAAATAAGATCAAATTGGTTTTATTTACCAACATAATTAGATATAATTTCACTTTATCAAAGCCAAAAAATACAAATTTAATAAAAAGGTAGTTTCGTAAATTTCAAATTTCTGAAAAACTAGAAGACATAGAACAATATGGATGGCAGTAAATACAAGAAGATTTAGTGTTTGGTTTTCAAAAACTATTGATCGAAATACTGAATTTAAAAACAAATATGAAAGAACGAATTCCTGGCTTTCAAAACTGCTCCCTCCCGCCTAAACGGGGCAAGATAGTCCCCCATATAAAAAAATGCTTGTATTTAACCCCTCTACCAAAAACAATTTTAAATTTTTGGCGCCAAAGTTATCGTACTCTCTCCTAATTTATCTATACATGTAATCTTTTCAAACGTTGAACAAAAAAATTAATTTCGATTAATCGAAGAATTACTCATACCAACGATTACTCGACCTACAATTAGCATCGATTCTTTATTATAATTACGGTTGGAGTACTGAATTATCTATAAACTATCATGTACTCCAATCTAGATGGCACTATAATTTATGTGTAACTTCGATTTATGTATGTCACAACCATTATGATTCTTGAGCCAACCATTCTACAATAGAGATGGCGCTGTAAATTTAAGGAGCTTATAAGTATCTTCAGCCTTGACACTAGAATAAAAATATATTCCTGCACCATTTTAGGCCATGATCTACCTTCATATATTAAATTTCAGCTTTGTAGGCCTAACTGCTTCCGAGTAATTTTGGGTGAGACAGAAACGCGGTGCAGAGGACAGAAAATTGACTTGGCTATTATTATATTGGGGATTATTCTTTAGAAAATATTACATAGTTGGTATCTTTTAATTGAATAGGATTAACGATAAAATACTAGAAAATAGTGAAACCTTGATAGGTAGCAACAGTTTTGAAATAACCGACACTTTTTCCCAAAAATGTAAGCAAGATTTTCCAAAAATCGATTATAGCTTTCAAACTATTTAGCAGATTGTAATATATTTTCTTTGTACAGGGTGTCTTTTTAGAGGTATAGAACTTCGAATTAAAATAAAACACAAGAAAATCGTTAATATGTCCATAATAATGTCCATCAATTTGGCTTTATTGGAAGGATAATTTTATGCCATTAATGTTTAAATATGATTTCGGGCATGTGGCCGCCGCGGCTGATTCGAATAAAGACAAGCCTAGAGGTCTAATTTTCAACCACTTTTTCAAGCATTTGGGGCTGTATGTCTGCAATAACGCCACGAAAGTTGGCTTCCAAGTCCCCTAACGTTTCCGGTTTGTTGGCGTAGGCGAGCGACTTCACATATCCCCAAAGAAAAAAATCCAATGGTGTCAAATCACACGATCTTGGTGGTCAATTGACAGGTCCATTCCGCGAAATTATGCGCTCATCGAATGTTTTCCTTCAATAAATCGATTGTGACGTGCGCTGTGTGGCATGTAGCGTCGTATTGTTGAAACCACATCTCATCCACATTCATGCCATCCAATTCGTAAATGACTCTCCAGCATCACTTCGGAAGAAGTATGGCCCAATGACTCCACCAGCGGCCTTAGAGCACTCCAAACTGTCAGTTTTTGTGGATGTAATTGCGTTTCAAGGATCTCATGTGGATTCTCTTCACTCCAAATGCGGCAATTTTGCTTGTTGACGTAGCCATTCAACCCAAAATTAGCCTCATCACTGAACAAAGTTTTGCGATGAAAATCAGCATCGATATCAATCTCATTTTCGGCCCATACACCAAAATCACGACGCATTGCATGGTCTCGCGGCTTTGATTCTTGCACAAGCTGGATCTTTTAAGGCCGTAAGAAGAGATCTTTGCGCAAAATCTTCCATAAATTTGATGGACAAAGCTCCAATTGCTATGCACTGTGGCGAATCGGTTCATTCGGGTTTTATTCAACACTTTGCTCTATGTCGACCATAAAATGAACGGTGCTTGCGGTAAACTTCGCGAACTGAACTATTATTTTCGAAATAAATTTGCACGATTTGCCAACCTGTTCATGATGAAATGGCAAACCAAACTGAACATAAATGACATTAGAGTTGCCAGATTTGACCACAAAATGTCAGTTTTATCTCTATTCGAAAAACCAACCTCTAAAAAAAACTCCTTTTACATAGATACATTTATTAAGTTCAGTATACATACAGCTGCGAGCTAAAAAATAGCAGTGCACCTTAATACGTAGCATTACTCGACCATACAAAAAAATTGAGCAGCGTTTTTTAAATTTTTTTCTTATTATGATTAAAAACGTTATTTTGTCTTAATCTGTACATAAAATTAATTTTGATTTGAACAAATTATATCAGCGTAAATTCAATTTCTTGAATAAGATTCTAAAAAAGACGATCAAAATAATAGCAGTGCTGTTTCTTCACCAACACCAACATTTTGGAGGAACATCCCAAAAAGATTAAAATTTTAAGAAATAAATACGTAATTTTATTAAATGAAAATGAGGTCCTGTCGACGATAAACTAATACTTCGTAGAATGTCCTTTATTGCTTATTACAGCTGCACAACGCCGTTTCATGCAGTTAACGTTCGGGTTGTATCGATCTCCAAGACTGCTCAACAGTCATCCATAACTCGTTGTTGTTCCTCGGTTTTTTATTGGAGACATCTTTTTTTATATCCGCCCATAGATTCTCAATAGGATTGAGATCGGGGGATTGAGCAGGCCACTCCATGACCTCAATCCTATTGTCCCGAAACCACTGCTTAGCTTTTCGGCTGTTATGTTTCGGATAGTTATCCAGCTGGAAGACCCATTTTAACGGCATTTCATCTTCGGCATATGGCAGCATGATGTTTTGAAGGATATCGACGTATGAATGCTGGTCCATTATACTTTTGATCCAATATATTGGACCAACACCATGGTAGGAGAAGCATCCCCAAATCATTATACTATATCCACCGTGCTTTACGGTTTTTGTGGTGAACCTTGGATTATATTCTGAATTGGGTGGACGCCTTACGTACTGAACAGTTTTGCTCTCATCGGTCCTCATTATATTTCTTCACTTCTCAGGGGACCACGCCAATTGCTCTCTGGCAAACCTCAACCTTTTTGCTATGTGTATTTTTTTGAGAAGTGGGACTTTACGTGGACTGCGAGCATTGAGGTTATGTTCTCTTAGGCGTCTTCTGACAGTGTGAACACCACATGCCAAGTCTAGCTCATCTAAAATCTGGGTAGCTGCCGAAGAAGGGTGCACCTTTGAGTACCTCACAACTCGATTCACCATTTTTGGATGCAAAATTCTGTTCCGGCCGCGTGTTTCTACCTTTTGCTTATATTTTATGGCATTCCTTATCATTTTGGAGGAACATCCCAAGAGTTCTTCGATTTCCTTATAGGTTTTTCCGTTATTTCTTAGCGATTTAATTAAATCGCGCTTCTCCGGTGTGCAGTGTGTTTTTCGACCCACTTTTATAAAAACAAATTAATAAGTTTTACTACAAATTGACTGAAAACACACAATAGATGCTTTTAACTTACTTTTGAATAATTTAAATCAAAAATTAAAGGAAAAACAAAATATTTTTACACAAAACTAATATGCACTGCGATTATTTTGCTCTCATCAAAAAGTGACAGATGCACTACGGATGAGCATTTCATAGCAACATTGAGGGTTGATGAGCAAAATATTATAGTAGAAGCCACAAAAAAATATATAAAGGGTGATCCATTTCGAGGTTCCCTACTTTTTTAAAGAAAAAAACACAGAAAATTCAAATTTAATGGAGAATGTTTATTATCATTTGAAAGAGAACATTCTTTGGCATTTATTTTTTGAAGATTATGTCTATCAAATGTTGGCCGTTGCTACGTCGCAGATGGTCCATCCGTTGAGTCCAATTTTCGATCACTCGTTCGAGCATTTCGACTGGTAACTGGCGAATGACACGCGTGATGTTTTCCTCCAAGGCCTGAATCGAAGCGGGCTTGTCGGCATAAGCTTTTGACTTTACATATCCCCACAGGAAAAAGTCTAACGGTGTGATATCACACGATCTTGGTGGCCAATCGACCGGCCCAAAACGTGAAATTATGTGCTCACCGAAATGTTCTCTCAATAAGTCCATTGATTGATGCGATGTGTGGGAAGTGGCGCGGTCTTGCTGAAACCAAATGTCGCCGAGATCACGAGCTTCAATTTCAGGCATCAAATAGTCGGCTATCATGGCACGATAACGGTCGCCATTGACGGTTACGTTCGCACCGGCATAATTTTTAAAGAAATATGGACCGATGATTCCACCGGCCCACAAACCACACCAAACCGTTGTTTTTTCTGGATGAAGTGGCAGTTCTTCAATCTCTTCAGGTTGCTCTTCGTCCCAAATGCGGCCATTGAGCCAGAAATGGGCCTCATCGCTAAACAAAATTTGCCTCGAAAACGTCGGATCTTCTTGGAACTTTTCAAGAGCTCATAGAGCGAAGCGATGTCGCTTGGGAAGGTCGAGCGGTTTCAGTTGTTGCACAAGCTGTATTTTGTACGCTTTCCATTTAAGATCTTGACGTAAAATGCGCCAAGTCGTCGTTACATACGTCAGTCCGAGTTGCTGCGAACGGCGCCGAATCGACTCTCTACCGTCTTCGTGTACACTCTCAGCTACGGCCGCTATATTTTCTTCACAGCGTGCTGGACGTGGTCTATTCGGTCGAATATTATCCAATAATGAATGCTGGGTCTCAAAATGGGCGATGGTGTCGCGAATAGTACGCTCAGTAGGCCGATTATGTTGACTATAAGTTGAGCGAAGTGCACGAAACACATTCCTCACAGAACGTGAATTTTCATAATAAAGTTGAACAATTTGTAAACGTTGTCCACGCGTAAGTCTTTCCATTATGAAATGCCAAACAATACTAAACAAAAATAACATGACAGCATGACACGACTCACACGTGATCTGTCAAAAAAGGCTATTGAAAAAAGTATGTCTACTTGGATCACCCGTTATTATGAAAATATTAAGGAAAATGTTTCTTATAAAGTGGCACAGCTATTATTTTGCTCGCCACTGCATATCTAATTTTTTTGTATACATACATATGTATGTACGTGCAGTATTTTTTAAAATATTCAATTTTTAGTTTTAAGGACCTTCAAATTTTAAATGTCCTTGTCGTCCTTTCCAATAGTTTGCGCAAAAAAATTGTTTCGATTTTTTCTTCTGATATTATAGGGCGGTACGTTTAAAAAAATTGCAAGTACTTTTCAAAACTTTATCCAATTCACTGTCGAATAGTTCGTGCAGAACTTAAATCATCACATTATCCTACATAAACGCGTGCTCAGTTGTCAATGAACACGACACTATGTAGGTACCTATGTATGTATGGCTAATCACTAAAGAGCGAAACTGATATCATACAATACAGCATACATATGTAGCTATTGCAGACACTACTAAATATATTAAGTATATTCAAAAAATACGAAAAAGCGTTTCTCACTCACCCACATAACGAATCCACTTGTTTTTATTTTTAAATATTTTCCCACCCCATCGCCACTGCTTTACTTACCGGAATTTCAGCACTCAACGCCAATGACACCCAATTTGTGCCGCCTGTACGCAGGTGGTTGGTTGTGTGTGAGAATGAGACAAAAAAAAAAAAGGCAAAAATAGAAAAGACGAATTCAAAAGAAAATCTCCTGCACAAAGCCGCATTTTCTTTGGGGTTTTTCTCGCTTCTGTTTTCGTACGCATTTTCTAAACAAAAACACACAACAAAATCGTTAGTGCGATGTCTCGTCTTCTTTCGCCGGGCGGTGTGATTTTTTCTACTTTGTGTGCCTGTGTGAATAGGAGAATGAGAGAGAGAGAGTGGCTATGGTGAAAAACTCACCATGACGAAAAGTTCATGAAGATGTGGAAAGTGGAAAGTGGAAAATTGGGCAAAGAAAATGCTTTCGCACAAAAGAGCTTTTAAGAGAATTGTTGTACCCTCGGTTGGTAAGGTCCAGGTACATCGATTTTGTAAGAGCGAATGCAGAGTGAAACTAGCTTTGCAGCAATTGCATTTGCGTTGCAAATGTGGGTGAGTGAATAGGTACTTATTGAAAAATTTGGTAAATGAAATGCCTAGGTCATGTTCACACTATGAGATGTTGATTTTATCGAGCTATGTTTATGGAAACAATAATAGGGTGGTTTCGAACCGCAAAAAAGTCTTAAATTGATTTCATGAAAATAGAGTCAATTAGTTGACGGTTATTCGTCAATCTTTTGAAGAACACTGGTTTTTACAGGATGAACATAGAAGAATCCAGCCTATCGCCTGCAGTAGATAGGCTGGGTAGGTATTTTTACCGATCCACCTCAATCGTAAGTCTGACAAACATTTAAGCCTTTAAATTTGTACATATAAATACGTAGTTTAGAATTAGCATTAACATGTAAGGTGTAAAACTAGGTGTTAGGCCCCGATTGTCCTGAACGAAAAATCGTTCATTAATAGAATGAAATAGGATGGAGCAATAGGTACATAGACCTTTTTTAATTTGTTCATTTACATTTTCTTCTTCCAACTTCAAAGTAAGAATTTAACGAATGTAGACTTCAGATTCCTAAAGGGCCAACCATAATAGACTTTCAGGAGCTTAAGCTAGCTTAATGAAATATCTAAATATTCGTAAATAGTACTGCATGACCATAGTGGGATATTGGGATTGCGCTCAGCGTTGCCGCTGACTTTTTGAAAAATGTATCTTTTTCTTTTGCAAAATGTAACAAATGTATCAAATGTATCTTTATTCAATTTTTTTTTTCAATTTTAAATTCATTTTTTATTATTTTCAAAAGATCTTACATGCTAGACAAAAATGATTAAATCTAACTTAAAATTAACAGGATACTTATTCTAGGTTACTGGTCCTCATGCGGACGCTCTAAACTTAACTATATCACTTATTACTATTACCTTTCGGCCTAAATTATTAATACTTTTTACTTCGTCACTATGGTTTTTGCCAGAAAATTTTTAAAAACTGGCAAACTTTATATTTATTTTTTTCTTAAAATACTTAAAACTACTATCTAAAGCTATACATAGAGACAAAAAAAAACAAACAACTAAAAGCTTAAAACTAATTATACAAAAAACTATTACTAATTATAATCGGGGGTGATGTGCACTCGCCGCCTCTTCGACAGAGGCATCGAGTGCCCACCCCCAACACCGTTAGCAGCACCCAATGTATCTTTATTTCAGATTGCTAAATGTATCAACTGTATCAAAACAGATAAATCAATTTTTTTTAATTTTTTAATTGACTTTTTATGTTTGTAGTTTTTTGTATGAAGGCTGACGTCTCGTGGCGTTTAAAATGGATAATAAGGTTTACTACAGTTTTTGCAGTAAATTCAATAGGGTTCTTGGAGCTACTATCCACTATCCGTCTATTTCCTCCAAAAATTCGAAGAAGTGTCTCCCTAAGAATTTCCAACGACTACGTGAAATTGCCTCGTACTCACACAATATGTGCGGTATATCCTTAACAGCCTGCAGATCGCCACAGAATCTGCAGATGTCGGTATCTGACAGTCCGAGTCAACTAATATTTTAAGCTTACACCTTCTAAGTTTAATAAACTTCCTGGAATTCTTACAGTCGAGGAATAGCCATAGAACTTTTGGCAGCGTGTGTCCCCCAAGACTTGACCACCTTAGATTGTCAGTCCCTAGGGTTATTTCGTCAATAAAAATACTGATTATGCAAAGAGGAGGTTTTATGTCAACAACCTCACTACTTATGAGTAGCCCTCCTATTGTTGCAAGCTCATCCGCCTGCCCAGTCTCACTCGGTTCTAATTGCATTTCCTGACTATATCAGAGTTGATGTTTGTTGATTTCATTGCAATCTTTTCCGGATACGATCTCATCTGCATTTGCTCACTCACCTCGAGGAACCTCTCTAGTGTCTTATAGACACTCTTAGTTCTGGGTCTTTTGAGAAGATCCCAGCCCCTGTTCCCTCTGTTGTTTTCGAGCCATCTGTTAAAATTGTAATTTCGTTTGATTTGAAATAAGCATCGTAATAATCATCACTTTCGAAACTATAGTTTCGTTGGCGGTTGGAGGATCCGGATATTATCCTTTTATTTATTAGTCCATTTTAAAAATTATAGTAACTTACCAACTTATTCTTAAAATTGTAAAAGAATTATAAAATAACAAAACCCAAACCACCACCAATATATGAAAACTTGTTACTAGTAACATACAGACGAACTTCAGTCAGGTCATACAAGGTACAATACAATTGATAATGCCAGATTAAACATTTTTTTTGAAAAATTTAAAAACGTATCAAATCGAAGAAAAACGAAAATATAGTATCTGTGTATCAAATGTTTGCATGAAAGCAAAAATGTATCCAAATTGATATTGTATCTTTGTGGCAACGCTGATTGCGCTCTGTTTCGTCAAATTTTCATTGACTTGAGTCGGCTTACGAGAGTGGCGGTCAGTAAAAAAAATTGACAATTGATTAAAGGGTCTTAATTTTTATTAATTTCAAAATCTGTGGATTAAATAAATTAAATAAATAAAAAAACGGGGCTCTCGCTTAAAAAAGGCTTTCAGATCAAATATTTACAAATCAAATCAAAAGCAGGAGCGAAAACGTATCACTAATCATTTAATAATATAAAACAAAGTTGTAATTCTTTTGAATGGATGAATGGATTTTAGTATTTTTATGATTAAATACTCACAAGAAGGAGGTTCGTGCACTTAAAAATATCTCATTTTGAGTTTGAACGACCAATCAACTTAATAATTACCTTTGAACAAAAAAGAAGTGAACTTTTCCTTGGCCTAATTCCATAAAATAAATTTAGAGCATTGAAATACGCATATTTCAAGTCCAGCACTACATGCTCTTAAAGCTTAGCAATTTTAGTAAGATCTTTGTAAAACTCATTTTTTTTTGTAATATGTTAATTGACCAAGATTTTCAAATCCATCTCAGTGATGTAACGCGGGTGCGTTTATCAACTCTAAAAGAAATCGGGCAACGCTCAGTACATTTTATTTTTTGCAATATATATGACAACAGCAGATGCACATACATTTACATGTCCATCGAAGACGATAATATAAATAATAAATACGCACACATTGATATAACCACACATGATGAGAAAGGGGCAAACGTACGAATATAACAACGACGACGGTAAAATGTACATGCTTCAACGTCTAAAAACAAAACCCAAACGAAACGTACAGGAAACCATAATCTACGACGCAGACGACCAAAAAAACTCGAACGATATCGCGCCACAAATAACGGTAAATATTAAATACAAGATACACGAACGCAGACAAACCAGGACGATGTGACGAGTATTCAACGAACCAAATCAAACTGGTTGGTAGCCATAGCCAAACACACCCAGGTGACGAACAAATGATCGCGAAATTGATATTGAGTTCTGTCAGTTTCAGTTAGTGATGGGCACTATTGAACGATATAAACTATAGAAAGTTAGTAACCGAATGATTCCAACTTTCGAACGAATTCATTCATTCATAAATTCTGTTCAAGTAGAATTTGTATCAATTTTTTGTTTATTAGACTTCTGAATTTAATTCATAATAAAACATTTATTCCCGTATTAACAATTTATTTCCCATTTTTTAACAAATTTAAATTGATAAATAAAAAATATCTTAAAAAACATTAACAAAATATTTACTAAGGGCTGAGAATATAAACAGAAAAAATCCAAGCTAAAAAAAAAAACACTGAAAAGGAACAATTATAGAAGCTAAGGAATGTTATAAAAAAAAATTAACTTGTAAAACGAATAACAAATGTTATTATAATATTAATGTTACTTTTATATAAAAAGAGCTGACTGCTTTGAATGCACTTTGGTGTGCCTTGAGGAAGATAGTCTTCCATTTTCACAACTGCCAGAAGCAGAAGGCTCATCACTCAAGTTCGGGTGTTTTCGACGCAAGTGGTCATTCAAATTCGAAGTATTTCCTGCAAATTTAAAAGTCTTCTTACATATATTGCAAATAATTGATTCCTCAGATTTCTTGAAATGTTCCCACACATGGGACCGTTTTTTTCCCGGACGCATTGTTTCTCATCTAATCACTATAAAAATAAGTCAAATTAGAAACTGTCAATTGCCAAAGAGTCATATAAAAGCAAAGGTGTTGCATCAACCCTACTTATGGTAATTTGAACCAAAGCACTATGGTAATAGAGAAACAGCCCATAACTTAAGCTTATGTTTAATAATTTAACTTACGCCACCTAATAAACATATACTTTTTTAATTATTTGCACGTGCAAAAGGCATTGTTAGCACCCTTATAATGTTATAGTAACACAGCACGGGCGTTAAGGGATTAGAAGAAAGGATGAGAAACCGATGCACATTGATTTTAAATGTTTGTAAATTGTAATGGTTAGGAAAAACAGAGTGAGGCAGAGCGTTCCACATTCGTGTTGTACGGTTAAGAAACGAATCCTTGTATTTCACTGTACGTCCGAATACAGGCTTGAGGGTAAACTGATGTGCATTCCTAGCATGGTGAGTATTGCGGTTGAATTGCTGTAGGGGTGGAATGCAACTGGCTATTTCATTTGAGCACTTGTGGTGGAAATACCGATAATACAATGACAGGCAGGAGACATTACGATGATGACTAAGAGAGTCAAGTGATTTCGCAATGTCTCGATCGCCAATAAGTTTTACCGCACGTTGTTGGATCCTATCAAGTAGCTCCAAATATGTAATTGGTGCACCGGACCAGATATGAGCGTTGTACTCAAGTTTTGGGCGAATAAACGCCTTGTAGATTCTAGCTAGATCAGAAGGGGTGAAATATTTCTTGCATCGCTTAAGGACGCCTAGACATTTCGCAGCGTTCTTGGCGACATCGAATATGTGGTCATTCCAACGAAGGTTGTCATTAACATACATACCGAGAATGGAAAGTCTTTCGGTTTCGTCGATGCAAGTGCCATCCATGGATAATGGCAGAGAATTAGGTGTTCGCTTCAATGACAGCAGACAGCATTGTGTTTTGGAAGCATTAAATTCCACTCTATTGGTTTTACCCCACTTAAGAATGCTGTCAAGATCGGAATTTAATGAGCTTAACATACGTTGCCGTTCCAGTTCGACACCCGAAGATGAGGGGCGTTGCCCAGGAAACGAATATGTAAAGCTGAGGGTACTGTCATCGGCGAAGGAATGAATAGGATTAGAAGTAACAGAGAGTAGATCATTTATAAAAATGAGAAAGAGAGTCGGAGACAGAACGGAGCTATGGGGAACACCAGCATTTATTTGGTAAATTGCAGACTTGAAACCGCCCAAAACAACTTGAATTGAACGGTCTGAAAGGTAATTTCTAATCCATTGGAGAAGGGTAACATCGATCCCAAATGCACGCATTTTCGACAAAAGAGCTTGGTGCCAAACTCTGTCAAATGCCTTCGAAATATCAAGCGCAACGACCTTACTTTCACCACCACGGTGAATAGATTGGTTCCACTATTCGGTTAGATATGTTATCAAATCACCAGTGGATCTGTTGCTGCGAAAACCGTACTGCCGGTCATTAAGAAATTTTCGGGATTCAAGATCTTTCATAAGCTGACGATTTATCAGCGTTTCCATGACCTTGGAAAGAAGGGACGTAAGTGCAATTGGTCGGTAGGAGGAGGGAGAGGAAGATTCGCCTTTTTTGGGACTGGACAAATGCTGTTTTCCATCTTCTCGGAAAGAGCCCTGAAGAATAGGACAGATAGAAAAACTTACGCAGTGGTTCCAGAGTGGAAGAACACCCCTTCAGAACGATTAGGGTAGATACCATCGGGACCAGCGGATTTATGTACGTTGAGATCTCGAAGAACTATTGCCACTGTACGAGTGCGAAAATGAATTGTTCCCATAGTCGAGCGCCCCCTGTCTACGCGTTCGAGGACAGGGGGAGATAAAGCACAATCTGGTAGCGTTGAGCCAGCTGCAAAATGACCGGCAAGCAAATTGGCGTCGTTTAAACTTTATTCGGTTTTCCTCAGTTGGGTTGGCCTTATAAGACCGAAAGCTCACCTCTTTTAACCTGATAGCCTCTTTGCAGCTCAAGTCATACCATGCGTTCACTTTGGGTTTGATACTTTTAATCCTATTAGGAATAAAATGTTTCATACCCAAGAGAATTATGTTTGTTATCATATCGGCAGCAGCATCCACATCGCCATCGCCAACTTTTGATATAACCTAAACTTTTGTAGGAATATGTATACATATGTTGGTCTGATTTGACAAAAGCCATAATTTGTCAAAGAGGAAGAATCTGTCCTCTAGTTGTTAAGCCATAAACTGTCAAATTCCATCAAAGGATTGCTACGATGTCGACGGATTAAAAAATCTCTAAAAATATCCGCTTTAGCTATTAATAAATCACGCCATTTGATTGTTCATACATAAATAATATGTACCTACAAATAGTTATAAATACAATACTAACACAAACAACACATATTTTGAAACACCTAAAAACTGTTATGGAACAATGTTTAAACATGCAGGAAACTAATTAAGTTGTTAAAAAAAATGTGTACTTAATTTGTCTCAAACACTGAAATTTGAAGCCTTTAGCCTAAAAATTTATCTTAAATAATAATCTTACCGAGTATCAAATCAAAATTATTCTTACAAATCCCAATAAGAATATTTTTCTATGTTTTCTAAAATAATAAAACCCAAACTACAGGAAAGCACCAACAACCGTGAATGAAATGAATGAAAATAGTTAATTATATATTTCAGACAAGGACAAGATGAAAAAAGTAGTAGAATTCATAAAATCGTTCAGTCAAATATCGGTTAAAAGAACAAAAGCACAAAGAACAAGTCCAGACTAAGAAATAGTAGTGGTTTTGATTTTGAGTGAAAAGTAATACGGAAACTGAAATCGTTTAAAGTATCGAGTGAAAAAGTTGGTATTATCAAATAATTCGATAGTTTTCTTTCGATATGTCCCATCACTAGTTTCAGTAGTTCAGACTTCAGTTGTCAATGACACTCCGAGGTTTAAAACACGAAAATTACTCGAATTAATAAAGTGAATTTAATTTTAAACAAAGTTGTGCCTTTCTTTTATTTATAACCATGGAAAAATTCCTATCACGTTTGGGTAAGTTTCTACATGTTGTAGTATTAAATAATATTTATATGTTTAAAACAAATGGTTACTCGGCATGCGACATTGTGATAATGCCTTGATGCCTCAATGCCCACAACGCCACAATGGGCGAAACCGAGAACTAATCTAAACACTGTCATGTTTTTCTCTCTCGAAAAGCCGGCAAGCCAAGTAGGCATCATCCATAAAGAGACTTGGTAAAAGTACTTAAATTTTAAATGAAAGTTTTTTAAATAAAGTCACAAAACGCCATGCGGGCGACAAGTCTCCAATAGCTCGAAAATTGGAACCCTCTGAAACTCCCCTTACTGGAGTTTATTTTTGGGACACTCTGATGTATAGGTAGTCCTAAATTGAGGGGCAAAACGTAAATACTGTATAAGTGATCCCGGCAAAACTGATACAGCTGATTCGCGTGAAGTTGAAAAACACACGATTCAGGTAGGAAACAGTGAAGTAGTGAAATGTTACTTTTCTTCTGATGATACAAAAATTACATAAATTCTTTCATACGTGCACAAGTTTTGCGACCATTTTTCTTTACGAAGCGCTTAAAAGCCTGTTAGGAGTCTGCCACCCATAAAACGCTTGATAAATTCCCCAAACAAAAAATACTCACCTACAGTGGAATCTCGAAAAAGTTGATCAATATGTCCGAGATCTTGTTGTTTTCTATGTGCAAACTTTTGGTAGTAATCTAAAACATTTTAGACATTTAACGGAGCGGCCACGCTTACATGGACACACCAAAGTTGGTTTTTGTAATTTTAATATAATAACAAATAAAGTGCACGACTGCGTCATTTGAAACTTTCTCGGTACATGAGACGCGTTTTTGAATCGCAAATTGAATGGTGACAAATTAATTTAAATCACTTTTTAGGTGTTGAAAAACTAGATTTTCTCAAGAACGGCACCTAAGGTTTTGATGTAATTTCGCTCGTTGGACACATTTAACATAATTATGCAAAATAAATTTTAATTTAAGAAAATCGTTATAAGACAAAAAAATCGTAAAAAAAATTTATTTCAAAAATCGAAGTAAGCTAATTTATTCGACTTAATAGCATAAAAAAATAAGATTTTTTTGGAGTTCGCTTTGCTAGTTTTCGAGATATTGGCGGTTTTAGAAATTACCGTTAATCGAATTAATTTTCAAAAACTGTGTATGCTATATTGTTGGACCTATCCCATGTATCCTTAGTACAATAAAAGACCAAAATCCTTGAAACCATTTTCTAGAAAAATGGTGATAAGTGATTTGCACCAAAAAAATTGTATGGCAGGTACCGTTATTTCAAACGATAAAGCAAAAACTAAAAAGTTGCCCCGATATGTAACCCAAAAATACTTATATACGAAGTTTGAAGCAAATCCGTCGAACCATTTCGCCATACGGTACCCGGACAGACCGACGGACCCACTTTTTTAGACTTCTCGATAGTCGTAATATCATCCCTCATACTCAGTTTGAGTTTGGAATTTCCGCACGATCGCAATAATTTTGTCTTTAGTATACTAACGTATACGAGATACTAATGTATATACAGTATTGTGCAAAACCTAAGCAACTCTTCCTACTCTCATGTAAAAAGTTGTCTCCCACTTTTAAAAATACTTCCCGGTAAACTGTAAATATATTTATTTACATATTTGCATGTGTCCTCAAAATCACCCAAACAAAGTTTTTAATTTTCATTTATTAACAGTAAATAAAAAAAATAAATAAAAAATCAGTTCAAAAAACAGCTGTGCAAAACCTAAGCAACTTCGAGTTTGCTAAAACAGTTCTTGTTATTACCACAAATTTAACGGCATTTTTAAAGTGGGTTTTTCCATGACGCAATGTGTAAAGTTAATTTTGCTCAATTGTGGGTAGAGGTTGCGATCGGGTAGTCATTCACAGTCATTTTCAATATGATAAAACCTTCAAATTAAAAATAATTAACCTGTATAAACAAAGTGTATCACAGTCAAAAATTGCAAAAATATTCGGAATTAATAAATCTATAGTTTCACGTTTGATTAAAAAATATAAAGCTACCGGTAGCTTAGAAAATATTAATGTAGGATGAAGGCCGCGTAAAACAACTGTTCGGGAGGATAGGAAAATAACGAGATTAATCAAATCAAATCCCTTTATTTCCTCTCGGGAAATATTGTCGACTTTGAATTTGAACGTTGACTCCAGTACGGTTCGTAGACGGGCTCTTGAAGCTCATCTTAAAAGTTATTCAGTGTTGAAGAAACCTATGCTTCCGAAGAAGCATGTACAGAAAAGGTTTATTGATAAAATTGTTTTTTGAATTGAAATAATCTTTTCTTTAAAACACATTATAGGTTGAATTTTGCTAAAAAAATATATTAATTGGTCAGTCGGCAAGTGGAAAAGTGTGTTATTCAGTGATGAATGCAAATTTAACCTGTGGAACACTGATGGCATACAATACGTTAGGCGTACGCCCAAGCAAAGACTTAATCCACGCTTCTGTAAAAGTACACTGAAGCATGGGGGTGGAAGTGTTATGATATGGACATGCTTTTCTGGTTATGGTGTTGGTCCTTTTCATGAAATAGGGGGCATAATGGATCGTTTTGTTTACAAGGATATTTTGGAAAATGTGATACTACCGTATGCCGAACGGAATATTCCACTTTCTTGGGTATTCCAACATGACAACGACCCGAAGCATACTTCAAAAAAAGAAAACAGACCATCGGATTGAAGTTCTTGATTGTCCTGCACAGTCGCTGGATTTGAATCCGATTGAAAATTTATTCGGGATTCTTAAACGTCGCGTTGGAACAATACGGTGCAAAAACCAAATGGAGTTGACAAATACTGTGGGAAAACATACCGGCAGCTATTATTTCTAATTTAATTGAGTCGATGCCTCGTAGATGTGCTGAAGTCATAAAAAATAACGGATATTATAAAAAATATTAAAAGAGTTGCTTAGGTTTTGCACAGCTATTTTTTGGACTGATTTTTATTTATTTTTTTTACTGAAAATTAAAAACTTTGTTTGCGTGATTTTGAGGACACATGCAAATATGTAAATAAATATATTTACAGTTTACCAGGAAGTATTTTTAAAAGTGGGAGACAACTTTTTACATGAGAGTAGGAAGAGTTACTTAGGTTTTGCACAATACTGTATATGCCAGAATGTCTACTTATTCTGGCAGCTCGAGCTTAGGAATTTTTTCTGAGAGTGAAACGAATTTCTACTTTATTTAGTGGAATATACCTTTTTCTAACAAAGCGCTGTCTTCCCAATTAAGAAGTTTCGAAAGAACAATTACTATCAGGAACTGCTGTAAGAAATCTTTTGCTATACAAAGTTGGAATATGTGCATTCCGCGCACTTATTGAAGAAAAAGTTTGCAGCAAAATGAATAAAACTGATTGTAAATTAAATTTTTTGGCTGAATTGTAACTGTGTAACTTTTATAAGTAATTGTATCCAAAAAGTTACAAGTAAAACCAATTTCCCATCCCCGGCACTATATTGGGGTCAATACGGAAATCACTGTCTTCTGTTAGGTTTTGTGGGGAGAGTAAATTTTACTAAATATGCGCTATGGATGGTTTGTGCTCAGCATATTTTTGTCATATGGATGGAATGGATTTACGCAAGACCACCGCCGAAATCATATTTAAAAGATGTATTTTTGTGTTATATCATTTTAAGCATCAACATCAAGAGTAATATTTTTTATATGTTTATGCTTAACTGCCAGTACCACAAAAAAAACCGAGAGCGTGACGATAAGCTTAAAAGTAGGGTTAATATTTGATTATTCGAAAGTAAAACTTTCGATGGATATCTGAGCAGTGATTTGGAAGAGAGAGCTATTGGAGCTCAAAACTCTGAGTAAAAGCGATGCCATGGCTTCACATACCGTTGTAATATACAGCAATACATACCTACCTCGTGTCACATAGAGCGCATTTTCAACGCGTTTGGCGGGAATAATCAGCGTTAAAAATAATCTGAACGCCGCGTTAAAAATGCTCTCTGTTCGACGAGGTCTTTAATGTTCCTTTCGAGTTTAATGAGTAAACCTCTTTTCTATAGCTGTTGAATAATCCCGCTTTCTCCTAGAAGCTCCCAGATTTATATATAAATTTACATTGAACTTTACTGATCCTCTAATTCATCAAAGAAGTAACTGCCGAGTGTTGTCAGTCTGATAATTTTAAGGTCTGGATATTGTATAGTAGTTGACGAATGGTTAATGGTAGTCAAAGCGTATTCTATCACAAAGTGTCCGGTAAGTACTCCCATGAGTGTGCGATTGTCTTAGCAGTTTAATCGGATTAACAATTTTGATAATTTTTTGTCTATCACTTGCCACAGTTTGAGATTGGCTCATAGTTCTTTTACCGCTTATCATTTTAATCGTGGTTCATACTACTACGTAAACTCAATGTCAACCTTCCGTGTAATTTGCTAAGTTGATTAAAGGACTAGAGATGCGTCTATCTCCCTGCAAAGTCCCTGCACCCAGGCAGATAATATTTCGTCTTAATATATCCGGCATTGTCTGGCCGCTAAAGACTTAACCACAACTGACATCAGGGTCGCTTGGCTGGCAGAGAGTATTCTAAAGTTTTGTCTTATCGGACACCAAAAGACGCTGCACCATCATAGACCCATAATCTGTGACTATATTACTCGCCCAGTCGTTTCTAAAGGATGATTCGTTCAGATTTTCATTTTTCAGTAGATATTTTATGACAGATCAGTCATGACATGATAGCGTGAGTCATAACATGACAGCGTGAGTCATAACATGACAGCGTGAGTCATGTCAGATTTTCATAGTGTTTTTGTTAAGTGTTGCTTAAAATTTTATCTTGCAAAGACTACGCCTGGCATAGCATCTGCGAAAGGGCTCTTGGAAAGCTTGAAAAAGATCCACTATTTTTGGCCAACATCTTGTTCAGCGATTAGGTAGAATGTGGCTTAATGCCTACGTTTAGTAGCAAAAATGTCATATTCGAGCTGAATAGCCACTCGAAGAGGTTTCAGGTCTGCTGACATTCACTTCCATAGTTGCTGTGAGGTTGGTCCGTAATCACGACGCAAACAGCACTTTGGATTTTCATAAGATATAGAAGATGATATTAATTGCTCTCTCCTTTCAATTGAGCATGGAATCTAAAATATCTGTAGTCAGTCTACGGTCTATCTAAACAATATGTATCAACTCAAAAAATAGTTTTTCTAGCATCAGTTTGGATTCAGAAATAAAAATTTAACTAAAGATAAGTTGCGCGGAATAACTGATATAATAGAAAAAGCTTTAGAAGAAACACAAATATGTTCTGCCATCTTCCTTGATGTAGCACAAGCTGTTGATTAGTCCGCAAGCTACGAAAACATCTTCCAAAACAGTACTATGAAATACTAGGGTGGCATATACTGCAACGATTATTTAAAAATAGGCAAGAACTTTAGTACTCTGCATTGAAACACATTAAAGCTGGAGTACTGCAAGGTAATGAGTTGGGACCCGTACTACTCCTTCTATACACCAACGATCTACCACAAAATGACGAAACTACTGTTGCCACTTTTGTAGACGTACAGGAAGGTACAGCAAATCTGCAAAGGATAGTAAATTATATATGCGCCGTATATATACGTAATGCTGATCTACATAGGGATCTTAAAATTTAAATGGTGGAGAACAAAGTCCGGAAGATTGTTAGAAGACAGGAAGGCTTCGCAACCATGCTAATTAGAAGTAGTCGACCTTCTTAATAATAACAATTTAGTTAGAAGATTGCGTAGAGTGAAACCTTTTGAACTAGGTAAGTAGGTAAAAAGAAAAGAAATATATGTATACATTGTGACAACCTAATCACACGAACAAAGTGAAAATGAATTAAAAAACAAAAGCTAACAAACAAAGTTAGTTCCTAAAAAAAAGTAGTTACATACGTAATATATTTAAACAAAATTGCTGATAAGTCTGACGACTACGTGCGATTACTTGAAGGATGGTAACATCAGCCTTCCCTGGGTGTTTTTGGTTGGTGGTTCAAGTCCCACACTATCGCAGAGCTAGCAAGCGATGTCTTTTAACGATATTCACCCAGCTTACTTACTTACTTACTTAACGGGCTCCCGAACTGTGAAGAGTCCCTGCCCGAGATACGGCAGCCTTCCACCCTCTGCGATCCCGAGCACGCTGCTTCCAATTGTCCAGACCAAGCACTCTGGCATCCGCGATGGCTTGGTCTTTAAAACGAAGGTTCGATCTTCCTTGTCGTCTTAAACCTGGGGGCTGGGATCCGAAGATGCTCTTGGCTGGAGCGTTGTTGTCCATTCGCTCGATGTGGCCGAGCCAATGTAGTCGACGAGTTTAACCTTTTCGGACTACATCCACATCTTGGTACAGCTCATAGAGTTCGCGGTTGTATCTTCTCCTCCATTCGCCCTGCTCGCACACAGGACCAAATATCCGTCGAAGGATTTTTCTTTCAAAGGATCCCAGTATTAACTCTCCTTTCCTGCTTATCGTCTCGCACTCGGCGCCGTATAGCAGAACTAGCAGGATAAGGGTTCTGTAGAGCATGCACTTTGTCCTTCGAGTTAGGAATTCTGAACCCATTTGTTTTGACAAACCGAAGTAGCAGCGGTTTCTTAGGGTAATTCTTCGACGGCTCTCCACTAAGATGTCATTTGTGGAGTTGATGTTTACCCCGAGGTAGATGAACTACTTAACTCCTGTTGCTGCTATCAACAGTGACATTTTGTCCTAGTCGGTGGACAGATGATTGTTTGTTTGTTGATAGTATATATTTAGTCTTGTCCTCAGTCACTTCAAGGCCAACTAGTTTCGCCTGTTCTTCAATAGCCGTGAAAGCCTCTATCAAGGCACGCTGGGATCGATCGATGATATCTATATTGTCCATATTGTCCCAGCAGTTGGACTGATCTGTTGAAGATAGTGCCTTCCGTGTTGACACCTGCCCTGCGCACTATCTGCTCAAGAACAAGATTGAAGAAATCACACGACAGCGCATCTCCTTACCGAAATCCGGTGCATGTTTAAAAGAGTTCAGATGAGCTGCTGTCAAACTGCACATTGCATCGCATGTTATCTAGTGTCATGCGACACATCTGGATCAGTTTTGACGGGATCGCCACAAAAAGCTCCTGACGATGAATGCTGTCATATGCGGCTTTAAACTCAATGAATAGATGGTGTGTCTCGACTTAGCATACGTTACCCCAAACCCAAACTATGAACCTTTCAATTCAATTGTCATTGAAAACTTACTTAAATTGACTTCTTGATTAAATTATCTCCAATTTGTTCAAAGTAGTCACTATAACTACGTCTTCCAATTTGTCTCCTACTTGCCTTGACATTTTCTAACTTTGAATTGTGCTAAACGAGTACATCCCCCTCTTCTGAAAGAAAATCGAGGTCAAAACTGCGACAAGACCTATAAAAACTCGATAATTTCATCCGCAATTCAATGTCCTTTTTTTTTTTAAAAAAATTTGCATAACAAAAAATTCTAAAACATTCAAACCGCATGCATACTCGTGTATACCACTCCAACATCAATCCATCCAGCTAGCTATTTATCGAATTTGAATTCTCCCTTCAATCCACAAAAAAATAAAAAAATAAATAACAACAAGATTAATGCTTTGTATCCTTAAAAACTTTCAAGGATGCACATCGGCTATTAACCCGATTTTCCGACGACAACGAGGACAGAGGACGACCCCCAAAAGAGAGCCAAACTTGGCACAGGAAAAACCAAGTTTAAATCTGGTCACTGTGTCACTCTTTTGTCTGCACAACCAAAGAGCGAGAGAGAGAGAGATCCATCCACATTTCTACCACGAACTAGTAAAAGCCCAAAAGGAAAAGCACACGCAGCAATGCATCCACAATTTTTCCACCAGCAAAGGAATGAATGGAAATCGAAAATCCGACCGTATGTTGTTGTAGCGTCCGTGTGCGTCTTGTTGTTGTAGGGAAATTTCTGCGCTACACGATAGCAAACATTTTGTCGGTTTTTTGTGTTTTTTTTTTTTTGCTTCTTATATTCACCTTGTTGTTGTTATATGCTTTTTTGCTCCTCATCGTCGTCGTGCAGAAATTGCGGCCCGCAAACCGTTTCAGTTTAGAACGAACGATTTGGGTGCTAAGGTCAGTTCTATCGTGCGGTCAGAACGTGAAAGGTGTGTATCTCACTTCTAAAGGAAAAAAAAAAATTTTTTTTTGTTGGATTTGAGTGATAGAAAATGAAAAATTTCCATTTTTCACGCAGAACAACGCAAAGTTGTTCTTCTCCTTTCAATCCAATGTGAAAATTATTGGAAATAATGCAAAAAAGAAAAATTAAATAAATTGCATCGAGTGAAATCGAATATCTTTTACGTTTGCGGAAATTTGTAAAAAAAAAAATTTTTTTAAAAATTTTACTCCTTACAAAATTTTGTGTTTTCTGTGTGACGACAAACGTATGGAGCTTAAAGTGATTATTTGACATACCACCACCGCACGGTTTGCTCGAATTTACACGAAAACGGGCGAAAAAAAAAATTTGACGCAATGAAATAAAAATAAAAATAAAAAATAAATGAAAAACTTAGCAAAAAAAAAATAATAAAATTCATGCTCGTATGTTGAGTTGAAAATGTTTTTCTAAAAATATTTTATTTCTTCCGACGTACGCATTCGTTGCTGTTTTTTTTTTTTCATTAATTTAATTTAATTTAAAAATATTAAAGAGATGTTTTGTATTAATTTTTTTTTTTATTTGATCAGAAAGGAAATGAAAATCAGTCAGAGAAAAGAGAATCTATTCCTTGGCAGCGGTGTGGCATTTATTTTTTATTTTGCTGACTTTTGGATCTTTTTTAGTGCGATGATTTAATGTTAAGAATTTGATTATGATTTTCTAGGTGGATATGACATAAGGTTTGAGTTTTTTTTATTTATTACCATTTGGAATGGGTGCGGGAGCAATAAACTTTAAATAAATATGATTCTGTCACATGGGTCGGCGGCGTGTGGGATTTTTAGTTAGACAAATTGGATAGGTTCGTAGTGACTAAGAGGAGATATTGGTGGTCACTGCTGTGAGATGCATTGGCAAGTGTTGATTCAAGGTGCAAACTGGCTATGAATTGAAATAGACAAGAATTTGAACGGCGTTAATTGTTGCAAGGCGAAAAATGACATCAATCTTGCCTGGGTAAGTTTTGAAATTTTGGACGTTGAAGAGGGTTTGAACCTATTTAGCACTTTAATGGTGCAGTCGCTTTGCGTTCGCATATCCAATCGAATGGTGTTCTTGTGGTTTTTTGACCCCTTTTAAACCTTTTGAAATTAGGGAAATCATGAGGGGCTTTGCAATTGTCTCTAATGGAAGTTTAGCCGCGGTTAATCGAAGCTGAGTGTTATCTGGTCCCCTAAATGGCGCCTTGAGCTTAGTTTTTGAAGGCAAATATTTTTTTGCTTCAAGTTTATTCCCATTTAGATCGGAAAAGTCGGAGAATTTCTCCGGCGAAGAATGTGCCTTGTTTCTCAGGCTTTCGTAAGTTTTGTGACAGGAGGTTTTTCCCTGGACCAATTTGATGTAGTCGAAGCGTTAAGCCACTTCACCCAGTATGTTGTAGGTAACCAATTTAATAAGTGACTAAAAAACATTTATGGAATCTTGAGGCCTGCTTAAGTCGATCAAAGTCTTAGGATTTTTTTTTTTAAGTTTATAAAGGTCTACGGACTTTTAACAGATTTTACTTTGCGTATCAACTTAAAGTCACATGTTAAATTAAGAAAAATCTTGAAGTCTTTTAGGGCGAATTTAAGCCCAAGTAACTTCTATATTTTTATTTGAGGTTACAAGGTTCAGATTTTTTGTCCCCTCCTTTCAGAAAAGTTGGGCAGGTGCTATTTTGAGTAACAACCTTAAGTCAGCGGAAAGCTGAAATTTGGGAAATCTTAAAGTCTTGAGGGAAGTCCGTTATTTGAGGTTACACGACTTAGGCTTTTTGCATTTGGAGACGGTCATTCGCCACTATGAGCCAAGTTTCTTAAAAGAGATAGTGAATTTATAGATAAAGGCATTTCAATTGCACAAATATGAGACTTATAGAGGTCAATTTTAAAGCTTCTTGAGAATAATTTTGGTTATAGAAATGCCATGCATTTTTTTGGCGCATGCTTTGGAAACACACTACGAACCCTTGGAACTGCTTTGGGAATGAATATCTCAGTAAAATATTTGGTTGACGCCTTAAAGAACGATTTTAAGGAATTATTAGGTTAAACATTTTTTTGTTAAAGAAATTGTATCCCAACTAACGTGGATTGGAAAATTACGACCAATTAAATGCCAAATTTTATCCCTAAAAAAACACAGTGTGAAACTTTAAGAATTAAATTTGTTGGTTAATTTTGTTTAACACGTGCGAAGTGAAATTAAAATGTGTCGCTGTGACATTGATAAAGGAGAAGTTGCCCAAAGGATCATCCCAAATAGTTCCTAAAAACAAAGTGTGAAGCCTGAAAGGTCTGTTGGCACTAAAGCAGAACAAATAAAATACAAAAAAAAAACAAAGATACTGTGACACCAGGAAATTGAAATAAACTAAAAGGAAAGTGGTTTTTAGCTTTGTTGAAGTAAGTTTCATTTTACTTGAATTAAGTTGTTTTTTCGGTTTAAGGAAAGTGCACTGCAGCTGCGAAAATTTCCCTTGAATCAGAGCATGACTGCGATGCTACAGTGAATTGGGAACAGATTGTTATGTAAAAGGTTCAGTGTTTAATTTTAAAAGAATACTTTCGAGTTGTTTTGACTTCGCTCACTTGGGAAGGATTAAGAGGTGGATGAGAGGAGTAAACTGTTTATCAGTCGTGAACAATGCCCGTATCACCTTAACCCATTAACACTCAATGGGTATAAAATTATTTCCATGAAAACAGGGGATAGATGTCGTAAAACTGTTGATGTCATTTATTGGAAGGTGGATGGAGTTAATACGGCGCACCCCCGAGGGGGACCAGTAGTGCTATGGTTACGATCCCTATAATTCTGATCATTCCCTCATTCTCACTACTCATGGAAGTAGAGAAGAAGAAGCAAGTTGGAGAAACTGATGAAAAAACTGATGCAGAATTTCTCGAATTACCAGCCTTAAAGGACCACTCATTTTCTTGGGGATGAAATTTGAGCTGTAAAGAATAATGAAAACAATAAGAGAGGAGATTTGCAGCATGATTTATTTGGTTTAGTTTCTTTAATTGGCTTTTGAAATTTTAAACTAATCGCGTGCCAGGGTTTTTCGGAATGTCCACAAAGCAAAATTAAGCCAACAAACACGCTTTGATATGGCCGCTGGCGTGATGTCACGCGGGCAGGTGTTGCAGTTGCACCTGCAATGTATTCAAGAGAGGAAGGAGGCTTATGTTAAACATCGATAGTGTATGTGGTTTCCATTCCCTAGAATGTTACCATTGATGCCTTCTCTATCAGTGACTAACCTGATTGGAATCCCGTGGCCTATTTCACCAAGAAGTTTGTAGATTTTAATTCCAAATTGCGCAATTTTTTAAAAAAAAAAACCTTTTTTTAACAAAACTTTAAGCAAATTTGTTTACAATTTGCAAGTTGGTGAAAGATGCCGCAGTGCTAAAACAGTGACCAATGTTAAGAACTGTCTAAGTCCGGGTTATATTGCAATTCAGTGTAACGAACTAGAATTAAGTTAATTATTTGGCACCACTAAGAGGTTAATGCCTCAGAGGTGTATCACTTTCAGAACATCTGTTTTAAAATTTCTAACAAGGTTCCAAACACTTGACTTTAGTTGCCAAAGCAAAAGGACCACGTTTTTTAATAAATCCAAATTTAAATTTAACAGCAGGAGACGTTTACAGTAGTAATAAATAAGATTCCCGACGAACTTGATGCTCTTGAAGGTCCTGAGGAAGTTTCCCAAGATTCCTGAAGCTGGGTGGGGCATTCCGGTATCTCTAGATGGTGGGTTCCTATAGATACACTTCTCATTGGCATGCTTCTTCAGACAGACCAAATTAATTCCACTGAATGGCTATAAAAAGTCTGTAGTTTTCTCTTGTAATTGAATCAGCAATACCGATTAAGCTATTTCTATTTACCCAGGGCAATCACTGAAAATTATCGGTTTTTATGTCAAATTCTTACCTGCTATGACTTAACCACATCTTGGTTTGAATTTAAAGAAACTTATAAGTCTGTTGGTGCGATTAAAGTTGAACTTACGTAGCTATGTGAATTTATGAATTTATGACTCGTTTTTCGTATATACACGAGTAGCGTGGTTTCCTTTTAATCCAAGTCTGAGGACTGTAATTCGATTTACGTTACTTGTCTTAGCTGTTTCGCCTACATTCGCATTTAAGTACAGCTAACGTCTAACAATTAAGAATTAAAATCAGTAAGTACATGGAGCCTCCTTTCGTTTGGCCTAGAAAAGTCATTTAAATAATTCACCAAGACACTGCTGTAAATTGATGTCAAACATAGATACGCTTTTATAACTTGGCCATTTCGATGCATATTCTCTTAACCAAATTTAGATGCTTCCATATTTCATACCGAAAGCATTTCAATGATGCAGTTATGGCAATGAAAAACATCAGTTCATGCATCTGAAATATCTACCAACATGCCACATGCCTTTAGAAAAACTCTATTGAAAGCAATATTCGATACTCATCAAATTTATATATTATTTTCCAGCTTATCACATGGATATAATCTTCCCATAATATCATTTTAATACTTCTAGCTATGCATTCATTTGTATAGGTATATCATGCATAAAGTTTAACGAAATTTTCAAATACTATTGGAAATAGTCGTCCACAAGCTTCACACACAGAAATAATGAAAGTGAACTCGTATCCAGGTTTATCTGGGCAAGAATTTTAAAGCAGAATGATATTGTTCGGTAGGGAAATGGTTCGATTTCAGTGTTCCAGTGTGAGTGTTTTAGTATTCAATAATAATTTTTACCTAGCGGTAAGATACCTGAAAACTCCTTACCCAGACGAGACACGATACACATTTTTCCAATATTCTGTCCAATTCAGAAAATGCATTTTAGATTGATTTATGAATTTAGTTTTCAATTAAATCGTTAGGAAAATAAATCAGGACTAAAGAATTGAGTATCAGTGATTTTAGAGAAAACAATCCTTTTTGGGTTATGGATTGAAATTTTAATTTTAGACAGTTTACTCAATTTTGGTGTGAATAAAGCTGTTAAATATCGAGAGAAATTACTTGAAGAAGTTGAGTCCACACTTCAGGTGACTTATTTTACACAAATGACACTTTGAAATTGGTACACGATTGCAATCTAGAGCGCCTAGACTGCCTAGTATGCTATTCTTGTAAGCTTTTCTCATTTAATCGATCGATGCTTGAAATTTGATCGGTTTCATTGTTTTTGTCATTATCTTTCGAGTTGAATGCGCACTTTTCATTTCTGATGTTTAATCTTTAAAAAACTTCACAAAAGAATTTAACAGTTCTCCACTCAAGACCTTATAATAATACCGAGCAAAAAGTACACTCAATTAGTAATAATAACCTGCTCGCACTTCAAGTTGAAGGCAGAGTCTAGGTGGAGCAGTCTAAAGAATTGTGTCGTCCGCAGAAAGACTTGGCCCAAATACAACCAATTCAGTTCCCTTAGCGCCATACCCAGAGCGCATGCAAACGACGTCGCTAGGCTAGTAAGCACAGGCTGTTGGACAGTAACCCTAACACCCACTGTCGCAGTTGAGAAACAGTGTTTCATGTCCTATGCGGGTGACGGGCTTTGGCAAGGGCCAGATATCGAGTGCTTGGAAAACCATTCTTCAACAAACTTTCAGATATCGACCTTAATACCTTACTCAACTCCACTGTGTGGATTTCAGTTTGCTTTCGTTCTATCCTGCTTCATCATTTTATCCGTAGTTTCCCATGAGTTGCGGATTCAAAAGAGCTCTATAGCTCGATTTACGTGTCCTGGCTAGTGCCAGACATCGACCACTTTACCTATATACCTACCAACAGTCAATAACCTTCAAACGCACTAGCTTTCTGTAGTTATTCATAAGCTTTTAATGTTGTTATAATTTTCATATGCGGTTTTGTTTTGTTGCAGGGGAAATTTTGTGGTCTCTTAAAAAATTGGACATCATTTCATTTAATTCCTTAAGCCCACAGAATTTAACATAATCTGAGGAAACCGAGCACAGTCTTATTACGACCATGCCCTAATATTTGATTGTAACGAGGCATTCCATTGCCATTAAATCTCTGGTTTATGCGCTTGCAAATTAGTTTAGTGAGGTTCGCTGACTTGACCTGATTGAAATCTTCTTCTCATTTTGTCGGAGGTTGCTACTATCCAATATAACGCTGATATACAACTACTGGTCCAACTTACATTAATGTGCTTAGTTTTGGCGTCTTTCGAAGAAAAATGAGAAGGAGATTCAGTGATGAAGAGCTTAGATGTTCGGCACCAACCTCGGAACTGGAGAAGGTTCATTAAAGTATCTAGATGCTTTTGCTTCCTTCCAATCTTTCTAAAGCAAAACTACATTTATTTTAAACCAATTTCGCATTCCCTTTTTGTATTGAATTGAGTCGGTGAAAACTTGACATAAAGATATTCGAAATTTTAACTTTCACTTACTTATCACGAGTTCAAGTGCCGATGAATTACTTCAAAAAAATGTCCCTTAGTACAAAACGTTTTTGCATTAAATTATGCAGAGTACATTTGAATACAAAAACTTTGTTAGATTGTTAGATGCAATTCTCTCAGGAAAAATATTCCAATTGCGCAAACCAAAAGTATTTTTTCTATTTCTCTATCTCTTCCTAATAATATGCAACAAAAACCATCAATCAATAAACTGGAACTCTTAGGCTGCGGCAACTAGCGGCTGAGTGATTGAGCGACAGAGGGAGACAGGTGGCCATTTTCGCAACTAATCGCTCTGCGATGACGCTCAGTATGTAGCCATCCGTAGCCTTAGATGTAATAAGTAATAAAAAAGACAGCAATGGCCAGAGCTATGTATTTAGTCTATAAGGTTGAGTTCTTACTCAAGCTGCAAGGAAGGCGACGATGCGATACGTCAGCCCAGTGTGGAAATCAAACACAAGATTCTCTCAGAGAGCTCGTATACTAAAGCCTAAATCGGCTGTCATAAGCACATTGGCTCTATTCTCAGAGTCTAAGTATTTATATTTCAAACCAGAACCCTTAATTTAAGCTTATCTGAGTTTTTGGAAATTGTCATACCTATTCAACGAAATGTACTTGTAGACCTTATGTTCGAGGTTATTCACTGAAATATGGAAGTCCGCAAATTTGTCTAACGAAACTTATTCTCTTCGAAGCTTGTGGGCTTAAAAATGTTTGAAATCAAAATTGATGAAATTTTTCTACATAAAAAATCAACTGAGTTAGTAAAGGAACATTTTTAGAAGCATTTGCGACTATGTACTTTATTATTCCTTAAAGAACTTTGCTTTGATATTTACTCTTTAACCTTTTCAAATCCAGGTAACAACCCATGGAAAATTTGGCCACAAAATCTCACATTAAACATTTTACAATTTAAATTTAAATATGATGTAGGTTAGGTACCTATCTCTTAGCCTATGACGCACGAGTTAGTTCCACGAAAATCCCCAGTCCAAATTCATGCGTTTATAAAAGCAAAAACAGAACAGAACAGAACAGAAGGAACAAAACTCTTTTGAGATCTCAAAGTAAGTCCTCCCGTAAGAGCGTTCATAAATTTTTTAGCCACATACCTAATGTAAGTCGCAATAATTTATATAACCCTTAACCTTCAGAAATGTTCTTCGAAAATTGAATCCTTTCTTAAGACTTCACACTCGTACCTGGGCTGTTTTGCTTGCACACCCACCTGAGAATCAAGTTTCCAAGAGAAAAATTAAACCCACGTGTAACTTTTAGGTATAACTTTGTTCATTTTTTTTTTTTCGAATGGTTATTCACTTGGAATAGAGCATTTCGAGAAATATTTTACCAAAGTCAAATTATAGACTTAGGCACGTTTCATTGTAGTCGGTTACTTTTCGTTAAAAGGAAAACAGCACGTGCCAAACCTTTTATGTCACCTTTGGCGATATGTACTCAACTCAGCGCGCCGGTTGTCAGTCTGTTGAAGTTTATTAATAAACATCTTATGAATGACCATTAATATAGACACAAGGGTAGTGTAATCGTAATTTTAACCTTGAAAGAAACTTGATAAAGCTGGGGTGAATTTAATTATCCTCTATGTTGGTGGTTGTGTTGTATTGTGTTATTTCAAAGGGTTGCGATAAAAGCGGATGGGGATCTATTTTTATGGTCAGTCTGTCTCTGTCAGTTGGTTGTTTTTGTTTTATTTTTTTTTATTAAATTGCTTAGGGAGATTTTAATTATGTAAAAATACCTATTGATAGTACCTACGTTGGAATACTAAGCGAAGGGTCCCAGGTTCAAATTCGTTTCAGAAGGTTCCACCGTAAAAGTTTGAATTGCAAAACTTCGTACAAATCTCTAGGAGTAAAACGTATGATGAGAAGTTTCTCAACTTTGCCCTTCGGGATCGGCTTTAAGCTGTAAGTGTCTTCGATTCGCTCCAAAAATATATCTTCGCACACAGAATATTTGGTCCTCTTTTCAGTTGCACTCTTTTTCGCCGAACGCTCAAAACAATCGAACTTCAAACCTATTCTCAGGACATCTCCTCGGCTTTAAAGTGGGGAAAAAACGTACCACAATAAAAAAAACTGCCCCTGCGTTTTCCTTGAAGAGGATTCTTCAGGCTTCCGGAGATAAGGTCGCATTATAAATCTCCTGACAATTTAATTTTGAGAGTTAATGCTGCAACTTAGCCTTACCATGGAAATTCATCTTTACGTTCACATCCTAAAGTCCGTTTAGTTTATATTAAGCTGGGGCTACGTTATTCTTTAGTGGGTCAGTACTCCTCATGCAGATTCTCCTCAAGTTTTCCCGGAGTATACAATGGTTAGACTTCTTAAATTATTTTTTACTAAGACTGAAACCTAGCTTGGACTCTCTCGAAGTTTAGAGTTTTTTAAACGTTAAATTCATAGAGTTCTTCTCTCTCCAGGTATCAAGCAAGTTGTTGTTGTTCCTGCTTTTCATGTAGACTTCTAAGGTGGCTGTAGGTGATGGCTAATTGGCTTGCTAAATACATTGCTCTAAATCAATCTTTTAGATGCACTACTGCTGTAGAAGGTCTCTCCATTCTTTCCATTCATCTGCTGCAGTTCAATGTACTTGCAGACAGATACTTTCTTTCACTATAGGAATGTATACAACTTATTTTGAAAGAAAGATATTGGGCGAAATCAGCACTGGAGCTTGGTAAGAGAGTCGCAGAGCATAAGAAATGATTCTCGACAACTTCGTCTTCACCACCAGTGTCACTGATGGTTGTGTCACTAGCGCTTTAAGGTGAAAAAACGTTGTAGCCTATATAGATTGCCCACAACGTGGTCGAATATTGTGTGTGGCGAAACCATTCATCAAAGAAATACCTTACAATAGACAGTGGCAAATCCGACATAGTTTAGGTGGTAAAATAATTTCCTTCAAACCCTGGCATGCAAAATCATCGGAGATCTCATTCTTGAGGCGAAGCTTCGGTCTTTGGTATGCTACGTTGCATAGACAGGAGTTTTTGTGAAGGCTTTCGGTTTGTTGAATTATTTTTACCCGACCAAAATGAAGTGAGGATAGCAATTTGTAAACTGAAGTTCAATAAGACTCATAATAAGGTTCCGAACGGCCTACAACTCGGAACCGCTGAACTTTTTAAGGCAGCAGATGATGACTCAAAAAAAAGCAGATGCCAACTCATTTCCAAGATTTGGTCGGAAGAATGTATGCCTGATGAAATGAAACCCAGCATCTCTCAAGAGTTATCAGCTATTGAGTTATCAGTCTCCTAAGCATCGTGTAAGTCCACAATTGTTTCTCTAGGAAAAATTCAGCGATGAACTCTAAAAGCTGTAAAGAGACATTGACCTGGTCAAAAAACTGCCCCTTGAGCCTTTTAGTTAGTTGCCTGCAAAATCTTTGACTCTCTAATTCGGAGAAACAACATAATAGCAGAAAGCCTAGCCTTATGTGGCACGCACCAGAAGGCCTGAAGGCCTATATTGCCAGGTTCAACCCGGATCGTAGCGCCGCCTAATTAAGCTCAGTTTGAAGAATATTGGTCCTTAGTTTTAGCAAATGGCCCTCAAAAAGGACCCTTACATCTTTTTCATCGTGACAACGCTGATCTGGATGAGCCAATAACATCTTCGTATAGCTCATTTTCGCTACAATGTAAGACAAAAGTTAAGAACTTCAATCGGTGACTGAGTTGTTTAAGCGGTTTGCTCCGTTTTTCTGAAATGAACAATGGCCAAGACCCAATTTAGCGACTTTCGCCAAAAGAACCCTCGTCTTATGAACTTTTTTGTATTACATTTTTCAGCAACTTGTGCCCCACCCTGAATGTAAATCTCCCTCCATTCGTCCTCTTCGCACTAAGGAGTAGGTCTCCACCGAAGAAAGATTCGTTCAAAACGCGTTCTTCTCGTCTTTGTTTATAGTCAAGAAATCGACATATTTAACCACTTTAATCCACAGTCTTACACCTGTTATATTTTTATAATCAGGACTAAAGGATTAGAAGGCTTCTTCGCTGCGAAGTGTACGTCTTACCAAAAAATCATATTTTACAATCAAATTTTCAGACAAATATAATTTATAAAGAAAAAACCGTTAAACCATTTGCGATCGAAAGACTATGTTACATTACCTTTAAAAAAACAAGTACCCCCTACCCCTTATCGCATAAGAAATAAATAAAAACTCTTTATTTTTAAATTAGAAATAAATTTGTATAATAGTTCCACGACCCTCTGCCAAGGTTGACACAACATAAATTTTCTTTTTTTTCCGCCCGGACACGCCTTAATTATTATTATTTTTTTTAAATAAAATAAAAATCAAATTAATTTCAATTTATATTTCTTTTTTTTTGCTAATAAATTTTCTCTCTCTCTCTCTCTCTCTCCTCATCTCAGCTGCATGAGTAACAACATTCTCAACAACTGCATCTAAGTTTTATTAAATTTCTTTTTTCATCTTAACATACACCATCTCACTTTAAACAGATACAAATTGTGAAGGAAACCAAAGAGTCGAAAAAAAAAAAACTACAATAAGTGTAAAATCTCTCAAAATATCATAATAAAACACAGAGAAAAGTTTTAAGAAAATAAATTTTCAACAAATAGTGCAAAAAGAGCAGCACATCTCATTTGAGAAAAAAAAAAGTTTAAAAATTCAAAAATAGATCAAAAGTTTGTTTATTTATATTTTTTTTTTCCCGATTTTTCTTTCGAAAGAAAATTAGCCCATATTCCGCACCAGTCTCTGGGTGTGTGTTTGTGTCTGCTTTTTACAGTGTTTGTTCTTATGGTCAAGTGAAAAGTAAATATATATGTATAGTATAAAGTGTATGTCTACGAAGTAAAAGTTAGTGAAATTATTTCTTAACCGGATTTAGTGAACTGAAGTTCTCCAATCAACCGTTTGCAGCTGTTGCCGATGCTAAGGGTAAGTTTTTGTATAAACTCTACACACCTCTTTGCTATACTACCTGTTGTATCGCAAAAGCTAAATAGAACCAAATAAACAAAAAAAAAAAAAAAAATCAAGACTCCAAGGTAAAGGAAAAATGTAATAAATTTTTAGCTGAAAACACCTCAGTGTGAACACATTTTGTGTGAGTTGTACGCACATTAACATAGATTTTTCCGGAGGCCTCCCTCTCTCTCTCACGCTTTGTAAGGGAAAATTCTCAAATTTCCATCAGATTAGTGATTAGAGTTTAGTGTGGTCGTTTGGCTAATGTCAATCCTTGCCATAATGGCATGTAAATTACGAACTCATATGGTTGGGCAGGACACATGTAAGAGGGACGATCCGTTTCTTTTTATATTTGGGGGTTTTTGGCAGGCGATATACAACAACAAATATATGTATGTAGGTGCGGTGATGATGGTATTATGTAGTCATAATGGGGTGTATGTGTGTGATACTTGTTGTTGTTTTTTTTTTGGTTGGGGTCTCTTTTTGGGCTAGGTTTTGTGTTGTGGTGAGGTTATACTCTAAATAACTGGAAAACATATGTTGCGGCTCGACATACTAGATGCGATATGTGATGAGAGTGTGTATTTTATTAATAATGTCCTGTGGATGAATTAATGGTTGCTGGCATTTTGGTTTCATTATAATCTGGGTCATTTGAGGTAGTTTTTGCCGTATTCCCATTGGCACGATTGTGGAATTAGTGGTTACTGTTTTGGACAAGTGAGAGATACGCATTAGAGGAAAGAGCAAGTTTCAATGGCGAAAAGTGTTTTATTGTTTTTTTTTGGCAAATATTCGATCTGCATATTGACTGAGCAAAGGTGATGTGCTTTTGCGAAACTGCGTTTTGGACGATCAAAATTATGTTTTCGTCTGAATGGAAATATTTGTTCTGAGGTATAGGGTTATAAGAGCTACATTCATGCCATTATGAGTGGAATGGGTCATAATTTAAATGGCCACCTTGGTTTCGCTAGCAAGCGGTCGGTCCAATATTTGCGGCGTTATTCCGGCAATAGCGTCTATAATTTTGGCCTCGAGTTAGTCCAAAGTGATTGGCTTGTTAGCTTAGACGTAGCCCTTGAGAAAATAATCGAGTGTTGTCAAGTCGAATGATTGCGGCAGATGAACGCTCGCCATGATTTCTTCTGTATGCCATATCCTCATACATCGATGTTGTCGAGCTCGACTATCGACTATGTCTCCTTCCTTATCTCGAAAGATATAAGGCCCGATGATACCGCCATGCTATAAACTGCAACAAATAGTCATTCTATGTGGATGCATTGAGTGGTCGAACACATAGGTATTGTTTTCGCTTCAATAGCGGACATTCGGCCTGTTGACATCAAAAATGGGTCTTGTCCGAGGAGATGCTATTTCTGCCAAATCGGGATCAGCGGCCAACACTCAAGCGCCCAGTTAGAGTCTACTGAGAGTTCCATACTCTGCGATAAGTTGCTTCCACTTTTAAGTTTAGGTGATCTGAGATGTCTTATTTTTTAAGGCGGGGGTTAATTCATCCTTATGTATTCTTCCCGTGGAACAGCCAATCTAAATGGCATGTTTTGGATTTCTTGACTAATTTTTTTTCTTTGCAAACAGAAGTTGTGGTTAGCCCCAAACGTGACAATCCCGCACCGCTAAGAATGATTTTCCAATTTAATGTATTTTAAATAATTTCTTGTATGAACACTTAAAATTGTTGTGAGGTTGTTGACATACAACATCCGCCTCTGCATAATCAGGGGAAATAACTTTAAGGACTGCCAACCTAAGGTGGTCAAGTCTTGGGGGACACACGAGGTCAAAAGCTGTATATCTATTTCTCGACTGTGAGAGCTCCAGTGAAGTTTATAAAACTAAGCAGGTAAAAGCTTAGAATATTATTAGGAATCCTGACAAGGCATTGCCTCTTTCGAAAACATGCAAAGAGACTTGGACTATCTTCTGCAGATTCTGTGGTGATCTGCTGGTTGTTATGGATATACCGCACACATTTTGTGAGTGCGAAATTCTTAGGGAGACACTTCTTCGAATCTTTGGAGGAAATAGACGGTAAAAACTTCATAGGCCTTAAAAGTGTTAAGATTTTTTGTCTACCGTTTGAGTACAAATTATTAACCATCTTAAACGCCGTGAGATTTCAGCCTTCATACAAAAAACTATGCAGTCCTAGAATACGCCCTTGAGAAGGAGGGATTTTCCTTCTTAGATAATCTATATGCAAGTTTATAGTTTTTCAATGAAGATGAGGCTCAATACATTTCAGTTCAGAAGACGTCGATATAGCTATTCAAAAGCTGACAAGTCGGCCTGACCTGGCAGATCACACTAATCGGGACGTACAAATTCGTCAGCTATAAATTGAAATTTTCAAAAAAAAAAAACAAAATAGTTGAAATGACCATCATTGACCTCACGTATGAAAGCATTCATTCAGGACACGAAAGCTCTTCCTTTGTAAAGACTTCCAAATTTCGTTTGATGTTTCGTATAACACATAGCTATCAAGAGCAAACCTCCGACTTTTTGCTACTTTTTGGCAGGCCGCAAAAGATTTCTGGTCCAAAGAAAACAGTTGAAGAGGCCTTACATGCTAGCTCATTAGTCAAATTATTTCTCTCGAATGCCTAGTCCCCAGTTACCAGCTAGTTGATTGAGACTATTCAGACTATACTAGGCAATTTTGAAGTCAAGTTTGAAAGAGTCAAGAGAGCTGAGAAAAATTAATGTTTGGTCTTCTGAGATTTCGCCTAAGCCATTCCCTAGCAGAAGAGTTTAGAGACAGATGTCATTTGACCAAGGCGGAATAAGATTTTGCAGTTAGGACCGCAAATAAGTGCTTCCACACCAGTCGACATTTTAGAGTCATCAGTATACCCTTTTAAGATGGATTAACACAGACCGAATCGGAATGTTCATTTTGTTCTATCGATATTAGTTGAATGTAACCAGGGACTAGATATAAGCCTTTTAGATGGCTCGATATATCAGTTTTCTTAAATGTGTAGTGTTGGATGGCAGGAACTCTGTATTTGTATTCCCTGACGTGATTTTAGGGCTGATTTAAGCTCTGCTTCTTAAATTAATGGTAATGCTGTCTATTACTTTGGCAAAGCCGGCCTTTCCAATTGACGAGTACGATATATTTTCGAAAGTCTCAGCCATGTTTCGGAGGCAATTCATTTTGTGTTGGGTAACCATTTGAATTATGTAAGTCTTGTTTAATACTGTGGCAGTAAACTTGCTCAATGGGGCATTCAAATGCGTTTAGTCCTAACCTAGGTTTGTAGCGGGATTGTCTCTGAACCAGCTAATGAATGCCATCGTATTTTCACAGATGGACCCAAGACCGGACAGGGGTATGGTGCTGGAGTCTTTAGGAACGCCAGAACAGTAGACCCCTTTAGGTAAACACACGTCTGCTTTTCCAAGCGGAGGCATACGTCTTCCTAATGGTTATGCGTTATATTGTGCGAGCCACAGGTAGAGGGCAAGAAGTATCTCCGTTTGCAGTGATAGCCGAGCTGCATTAAAAGCGCGGTTAAGAACCTCTTACCTCGTCCAATCTAGTGCTCGAGCTCAAACTTTCTCTGAATTTGGTCGGGAGGCTGAAAACCGTGAATCTTGTCTGCGTCCCAGGTCACGCTGGCATCCAGGGAAATGAGATCTGCGATGAGCTTCCTAATCAAGGACCTGCGTTGGGTCTGCCTGAATCTGTAGTCATCTCTTCTTCACTTAGGAGAATCGACTACAGGCTGCTTGTAGACATCCTTTCGGGCCACCAAGCTTTTGCTAAACACTTAAATGTGTTGGGCTTGAGCAACACCACCACCTGACTTGCTTGTGGTGAGGAGGATGACACATCAGAACACTTCTCCTGCAGTTCTCCGGCCTTTGCTCGGATTTTTTTTTTTAGCTTAGCCTTTGACTTTTAGGGTCAAATTAAATTGAGCCTGCCACTCAAGGTAAACACACAAACTGAGGTTTTAAACTAACCCTATTTGTTACCCCCAACCACATAAAATTGTATTAATTATAGTTCGACAAAATATATCCTTTTGAATAGCAAATTCCGCAGAATAGACAAATAAATCACATTCTATTGAAATTCCCTTTTTTTGCGATGACCAAACAACAACTAACCCATAATTGATTTGTCTACATCGACGCGTCGCGTCCGTTGAAAAACATAAAACAACCCATTTCAGACGGTTTGACCAGACACAAAAAATACAAAAAAATGCAAAAAATACTGCTGCTGCTGCTCCCACACAAAAAACAAAGCTATATATCCACACTCATCCCATTGCACCTACTCGTATCTCGAAATTACTTCACATCTCGCGCATAGGCAAATCAAATCACCTCAAAAATATACATACAATAGCTATTTATATTACTAAAACAAATGCTAGATACTTTTTGTGTATATATATGTAACTGCCACTCATCGGCACACACATGGCTGTCTCTATTTTACATATTTAACCGACCATTTGGACCATGCATCCCGTTTGTTGCCGTTAAATTCGAGCTAACACAATATCTCATAAATTTTCCTCGTTGATTTTGAAGTTTAAACTGATAAATAAAAAAAAAAAAATAAAATAGACAAAAAAAAAAACATTTCCAATCCAGAACTGATTCGTTCATAAAATTCAAATTGTGTATTTTTGTGCAAAATTTAGTTCATCTATTAATAAATATTTATTCACCCGCAATATGTCGATCAGTAAAACATTTACACCTAGCTTGGCGTCGCGTCAGTCGGTCGTCGGTCATCATCATCGTCATCGTCATCTTCGTCGCCAACTCAGAACAGTGTATATCTAGTTAGAATCTCCATTGGATAGTTGCCAAGGGCAGGGATAATACGAATATTTAATTTTACAATAAAAATGGTTTCAAACCGTTAAAGAGCATCAGGTTCACTCGTACTGCTTTCATGTACATTTAAAATTTACTCTCTGTATGCCGTCGAAATTAAACCCACAGCGCGTCATCAAAGGTTCCGCTCGCTTTTGAAACGTTCGGTAAAATTTAATTGCATTTCAATTGCTTGGAATTGGTACTTTGTAATTAAGTTCGAAATTCAGTCATCCCTGGTCCCTGATCTGATCACGCCATCGGAGGAGGGGAACAACCATCGTCGAACAGTAGCAACAAAAAAAAAAGAAAATAAATAAATAAATACTATGGCGCACTTGCAAAAGTTTAAGCAATTAATTTGAAGCCTTCAAGCCACAGGTAGCAATTAATGTTGACGGCGGCGGGCGCTTGTATAAACATAAACGTGCAGCAGCACTCCCATTACAACCCCTTATTGTGTGGCACCTTTAATTCGTGTCAACTTAAGGCGGTTGTGGACTAATTATTCCGAAAAGTGTCAATACCAAGCTATGGATTAATTGAGATGACAGAATACCATTTTCGAGGTGATTAAAACTTTGCAACCAATACAACATTCATTACCACCCCACCGCCCCTTCCACGCCTTTTCTTTGACGGATAGCTTTGATAGTCTTCGCTTGCTAGTTTATATCATATATATATATATTTATTGAGGGGATGATGCATGGGTAGGTTTTGCTTACACGATATTTTTGTTTATATTTATGAAGCTTCTGATGAAGTGAATGCGTGTCCTTGAATGTTTCGTGATGAAAGTTAATGAATACATTTGCGGCTTCATTATGAAAGGTGTCATCTTGGCTGGAAGGGGGGAAGGTATTTTGTTTCTACCCTTTATAGTTCTTTCTATATGTTTGGAAAAGGGCGTACAGTAATTTGTCTTTTTTTATATTAGTACTTTTGGATAAGCGAAAGGTATAGTCAGGATGTTTATTGAGAACTAGATGAAAGGTGACAGGCAGGCTTTAATTTACAAACCTTAATCATCTAATGGGTGGCTTCTGGTTTAAATATATTTTAGCCATATTTCAATTTTTCGTCCTTTATAATGCTAAACTAGGCTCTCCCTTAAGATTTGAACTTGAGACTTTTATGCAAGCCGTTTCATTCGCTTCATTCTAAGATGATGATTTTGTTCGAATTACATCGTCATCGGTACCTACAGATTCCTACAGATTCTCTACTATGGTTTGATCTTCAAAATTTTTTAGCCAACTCAAACGTCAAATGTGCATCTTTTTGCCTATTTTAACATCGCGACGTATATATTTACGAAAGTAAGCGCACTTAACTAGGTCTTAAAGCGACGCAAGTCAGTAAACACAGGACGCACTTAAGGCAATGGAATCAACCAATATCAATTCTGATACAGTCAGGAGATGCCGCTCAATGCTTAAGGCATTCAGAGTCCTTAATGCTGAAAGCAATAGAAAAGCTTCAGATGATATTGCTGTATCCATCCATGGTCTTAAAATATCCTCAAAGGCGGAACCGAATGGGAAAGTGCTGGGTGCCAGGACACTGCATCACCCATTGAGGGAAATGAACAGGGGCTGAGCTTGCAAAAATAGACGGGCTACTCGTTAATAGTGAGATTGCAGACAACAAACCTTCCCTCTGCATTATAAGGGACACTTTTGAGGGAAAAACCATAAGGTCTGCCAATCTAAAGTTATCTAGGGCTAATTGTCCCCTTTTTAAAGGGAGCTACTATCATTAAGCAGGGATTAGCTTAGCATTCTTGCAAGGCACTTTCTTCTGCGGAAACACGCTAAGAGACTAGGATTATCGGATACAGATATCAGCAGATTCTGCGGCGATCTGCAGGCTGTTGAAGATAAACTTTTTTGAAGCCGTAGAGGAAATAGATGGCTCAAACTTCAAAGGTCTAACCCAACTTAAAGATCAAAAAATTGAATTAACCATACTTTGACTAGCTGGCCTTGAATATCGTATTATTAGTAATTTAACCTACTTCTTAGACACTCTGAAGTAGGGGTTTTGTTCCTTTGGAATATATGACTAAAATGCAGTCTGACAACGCAAAGCTAACGTGGAACTGCAGCGACGGGATCTATACTTTCATTTTGCTGTTTGCATGATAATTTTTTTTGATTGAAGGCAAAGTGTAGACAAGAGCGTTAAAGCGTTCCGATATTACAGGCAAAACTATGGAAAAGTGGGAAATCCAGGCAAACCAACCCATTTTCTTGGTAACCCGACAATTGTCAGGAATTGCAACTGACATCCCGGGATGTTGTCATTATATAACTAACAAAGTTTTGAGACAGAAACACTAAGCTACCAAGCTACAAGTCAAGTAATGCAAAATTAGCGCCGATCACAAACTGATTCTAACCCGACACCGTATAACGACAAATTGAGCCCCCCGTAAGCCAGGTAGTTAGATGAATTAACCGAATTTTCTAACCAAGCATTTGAACCCATCACAAGAAAGCAAAGCAGCTGCAAGAACTTAATACAAAAATTCTGTCAAAAGGATGAAACTGGCTATAGGTAAACAGAATAACTTGAAGAGTAGCTTGATACTGCGGAGTTGCTCTTGAAGGAATGAAATCCTTAAAGATCATCAAGATATACAACAAAATAAAGACATGCCAACCGTAAAACCGTCGTTAAAGAAGGAAGACAAACAAAATAGTTTTATGTAGGTTTGTGTCCTAGCTGAGCGAACTGGGTTGAGAAGGTAGATGTCGTCCCTGGTATATCAGATATTTTTACGATAAACTTCTAATAAAACTACTTTGTCACGAGTCTTACTGTCCAAAAAGCGCTCCTTTTTAAAATGTACCTCAGCGTACTATTTTGGCTTCTGTTTAACATGGAAAGATGCGGCAAAATGGCAAAGGCACCCCAGATTAATGGAGAGACTATCAAACGAAGACTCATAATGAGCTGTATAATTATTTAATATTTGTTGAATTCAGGAAGACGGCAGGACTTCTAGCTTTACATACACTGAATATCCATGCACAATTCTGGTCTTCCATCACCCGAAACATCACAATATGTCCCTCATAGACCAAGACTAAGCAATTCCAATTCCATGAACACATCAAATACACAACAGTGACCTACTTTACTCCCTCAACGTCGCTCTCAATCATTGAACAAATCAAACAATGTATTTGTGTTTCTCAACAAAAAAAAAAAAAAAAAAACCATCCGAACTCCTTTAACAATTCCAAAACCAAACACATTCGAATCTCAATTTCCGACACACCCAAACTTTCCGGCTAAACTAACGCACAACTCGCAAAGTTATCCAAGAGAAATCTAAACTTTTGTCTTCACTGCAGCAGCAGCAGGAGCAGCAGCGGGTGAGTTCTGTTCTAGCAATTTACCTCTGTAGTGTTCATTTAAACACGTCCAAACGTATTCCCTCAACCGAAACGAAACAAAATTCTAAGCAAATGTCCTTCAGTCAAATGTGAAACTTTTATTTCTTTTATTCTTTCCCATTTCAACCGCCATACCCATACCCCATTCCACCCCATTCCACCCAATTCTGGCTGCCCTCTCTGAAGTCCTTTCGAATTTAAGTAAACACCATGAATTTGATTTTAATTTCAAAAAAGAGTGCAAATACTTTGCCAAAGAAACTAAATCAATTTTTCAATTGAAATGACTCTTCCTTACATCATATTACGGACTTCTGTATGCTGTGTCTGTAGTCCTACCTACCTAACTTCCTTAGGCGAAAAGTCTAATGAAAAGAATCCTTTTCAATCTTAGCACACTCCTTTTGTCGATCGATTGCCTCTCTAGTTTGGCTGCTCTCTCTCTCTTGCTCTTCTTTCAAATTGACATAACATTGAATAAATAAAATGAGTGGATTCATTCATTCCTTCGTCACACGCAGTCTACCAGTATATAGTCCTGTGTGTGTCCATCCACTCATGTTGGAGTATATCGATGACCTGGAATAAAAATAAAAAAAATAAAAATCACAACTAAGACTCTTCCAAAAAAGGGCCTGACAAAGTTTGTCTTTCTTCAGATTTTCCATTTTCTTTCTTCGTCTTTGGTTTGTGTTGGAATTTTCCTGTGACCGTTTATATTGAGATTTTGAAATCGTCAAGTGGAACCGGAGATTGGAATTGGAGCATAAGAAGATAGAGAAGAAAGCAAAAAATAACAACTTGATTTCTTTGAGGCAAATATTCTTGTTCTTCAACTCGGTTCTTTGGAATTTAAGCATCGGTCCGTCGTCGTCCTTTTATACGAACTTAGAGAGGAAGTTTCAATTTATATATTTTTTTTGTCTTCGAGTGTAACTATTCAAATATTTAAAGAAATAGAGGAGGCGTTGGCCAGTCGACAGACGAGTACACATATTACTTAGGGGTGGTAGTGCCCACGGGGTGGAACATGCAAGGATACATTCATACAAATTTAGAATGGTTGGGTGGGGGCATAAAGTTTCGTGGTAGTCCAATAATCGAATCGTCACGTATTTCATTTTCAACGCTATTGTTCGTTGCGCAAATTTGAAGGTGACCATTCGGTGTGGCTGGCCAGGGACCAGGGACCAAGGACCAGGGACTATATTTGTGCTGGAGGGGATTCAAAGAGACAATTTTTTTTTCGGATAAAAAAGAAACATTTAAGGGAAGTCAATGGGACGGTTATTTGAGTTTACTTCAAATTGTAAGCAAGTCACGTAGATATGGGGCATATTTAGTGGTATCACAGACCCAAGCTCAATGGATAGAGTAGCGATTTGTAGTTGATATGATTGTATTGCTGGCAGAAAAGGTTCGCGGAGAAGCTGCAATCGCAATTTTGTATTTATGGCTTCCGGTTTGCATTTCCAACTGAATTTTATCGACTTTTATACTTTTCAAAACCGAGAGTCTATAAATGATTAAAGATTTTTGCTTTAGATATTCAGCTGCTGTTGCAAGTAAGCCTTATTTTATTCTCCAGAGGACAGTGCTCTGACAGGAAACCACCTTCGCCTTGTTCCGACCATGGTTGCTCTAACCCAACGAATAATTACGGACAACACTGTGCTCATTTCGTTTACTTGACTTTTGATAGATAGATAGACCATCATATATGCAGCAAGCTGTGTGCTGCTGCGTGCATAGGAACACAAGCGGCAAAATTGTAAAGGGTGTCAACAGGAAGGGGCACCCAACATCAACGAATCGGCCAGAATGAAAGATATAACTTTGAGGTAGTTCAAGACTTTGTCTACCTCTTCTCTGCTATCACCTCTGAAAACGACATCTCCTCAGAAATAAAACGAAGAATAAGTAAAGCCTTCTCCCGAACAACTAAGGAAGCTCTATATAGGACCCCCAAAATCCCATTCTTGCTCTATAGTTCCGAAGCATGGACACTTCTTAAAGCAGATGAAGATATAATCTGAAAATTCTTCGTAAGATATTTGGTCCCGAATGCCGTGAAGGCTTATGAAGAACTCATTCAGCTGTACAGCGACATCGGACTGGTCCAAAAACGGCGCATTGGGCATTTGAGATGGCGCGCACAAGTGAAAGTGAACCTCAACAAATTTTGGTCAACCTTGAGGAAGTTAGTGGCCATTTATAGCTATCATTGAAACGGATCATTGGAACAAATCAATGGAACAGTTGTTTCATTCTTTTGACAAGTCGGTTATAGCATACTTTTCCAAAATTTTCAATGATGGATTTTAATGATTGCTATAAGTAGCCCCTTAGCCGAAGACCACGCTTATTGGAGCGGCTTATTGGTTTTAGGCAAAGGTCTACCCCAGACTGTAGCGCCGCTGTAAGGGTTTGTATGTGTATTTCTCATGCAAATTAAAACTCCCTTATCCTGAAGAATTGCTATACTTAACTATATCAGCAATACCAGGAAAGCTCGGCAGTTTGTGAAATTTCAACACTATGATATTGCGAGCCAAATAAGGGCGGTACAAATTGTTTGTTTGGGCGTCTTAGGCTTTTCTTCTTTTAAATTGACACATTGAAATAAGGATCAATTTTAATGAATTATATTCGAGAAGATTCTCAGGACAGTTCTTATTTTTGGACTTTTGTGAAGGTCTGACAAACGTTAAAAAATAAGAGGTAGGCCAGTGAACAAAATCTGTGCGTGGTACTTGTATTTTTACCCATATTCATTTAGCTTCTCTGTTAGGACTGATTTAAAAATTTAAAAGGTCAGACTTTTTCTTCCAATTTTGTAGATTGGGCTTACTTTTGGGGTTTTGAGTTAACTTTGGACTCTGGATTTGGGCAAGAGCGAGGTCATAGCCCTCGTATTGTTTTGAGTAAAACTAGTAAGCTCCGCAGTTGCGTTTGCTTCACATATTTTCAAACTTCCGATGAAAGTATGTTTGCCAAATTGTGGCGAGTTCTTGGAAATCTCTTTTATTTCCAATTTTTTCATCAAAATTCATCGTATTGAGCTTACAAGTCTTAATTTTTCTTTCGGATTGTTTCGCTAATTCTAAAAGTCTAAATTCAAAGCTGGCAAGAGAGGCAGACCTTAAAAAGGCTGGACAAAGTGATACGAAACGGGGAGGTGTGAAGATAATTTTTCCTTTCGAATACTGTACATGTGTAAAAACCTAACTGTGTTCGTTCCTCCGTACTTGCATTGTTGCATTATGCTACCGTTGATAGTTTTTTTGCGAAGTATATCTAGAAGTCATTTATACCTCGGGCTGGAGACAGAAGAAGCGAGTACGACCGAATGTCTATGGAAAGTCTGTGGCAGTTTTGCTCCAACTTTTGAACCTAAATGTGTAAGACTTAGGCGATATAACTATTCGCGAAGCTTGTAAAGAAGCCCAAGAGATTGCGGGACATTAAATCTGTGAATGTTCTGCCTTTGCTCGAATTGTAGTTGTTGAAGTGCTGAGTGCTGAATATTTAAGCTCTCTAATGGCCTACCGCTCATCGCAACAGGACTCGATCAAGGAGACCTCTTTTCTGATACTGTGTGGTAGAGATATGAGACTTCCTCAAGATCTAGTGTTCGGGCCGGTACCAGAACAGGTACCTTACCAGAGGTTAGCTCAGCGTTTGCAAGCCCAACTGAAAGATATCCACACCCAGGCCAGAGAGGAAATGCGTCGTGCAGCCCGACGAATGAAAACCAGGTATGACGTCAACTCAAACGTTCTGAAGTTCCAAGCAGGAAGTTTTGTTTGGTTTTACAACCCCAGAAGAAGGTACGGGTTTGTCCTAAACTTCAATCAGATTGGGACGGACCTTATCGGGTTATGGAGATTATTACCGATGTTACCATTAGAATTCAAAAGACACCGCGAACGAAATCGAAAATTGTACACGTGAATCGACTGGCGAAATACCGAGGAATTAACCTTCAATCGTGGCCTCCAGAACGCAGGCTCACAACAGCAGATTCCTCAGTTCAAGGAGGGGAGGGTGTTGCATACCCGTGAACGCAGCCAAGAACTCGTTGTCAGTCTGACAGCTCCCTGCTGAAATAAGGATCAATTTTAATGAATTATATTCGAGAAGATTCTCAGGACAGTTCTTATTTTTGGACTTTTGTGAAGGTCTGACAAACGTTAAAAAATAAGAGGTAGGCCAGTGAACAAAATCTGTGCGTGGTACTTGTATTTTTACCCATATTCATTTAGCTTCTCTGTTAGGACTGATTTAAAAATTTAAAAGGTCAGACTTTTTCTTCCAATTTTGTAGATTGGGCTTACTTTTGGGGTTTTGAGTTAACTTTGGACTCTGGATTTGGGCAAGAGCGAGGTCATAGCCCTCGTATTGTTTTGAGTAAAACTAGTAAGCTCCGCAGTTGCGTTTGCTTCACATATTTTCAAACTTCCGATGAAAGTATGTTTGCCAAATTGTGGCGAGTTCTTGGAAATCTCTTTTATTTCCAATTTTTTCATCAAAATTCATCGTATTGAGCTTACAAGTCTTAATTTTTCTTTCGGATTGTTTCGCTAATTCTAAAAGTCTAAATTCAAAGCTGGCAAGAGAGGCAGACCTTAAAAAGGCTGGACAAAGTGATACGAAACGGGGAGGTGTGAAGATAATTTTTCCTTTCGAATACTGTACATGTGTAAAAACCTAACTGTGTTCGTTCCTCCGTACTTGCATTGTTGCATTATGCTACCGTTGATAGTTTTTTTGCGAAGTATATCTAGAAGTCATTTATACCTCGGGCTGGAGACAGAAGAAGCGAGTACGACCGAATGTCTATGGAAAGTCTGTGGCAGTTTTGCTCCAACTTTTGAACCTAAATGTGTAAGACTTAGGCGATATAACTATTCGCGAAGCTTGTAAAGAAGCCCAAGAGATTGCGGGACATTAAATCTGTGAATGTTCTGCCTTTGCTCGAATTGTAGTTGTTGAAGTGCTGAGTGCTGAATATTTAAGCTCTCTACCAGCCCTCTACCTGCTTTCTGAAAAAAAACCTCCAGTAAATTACTAAAGTGAAATGAAGTTTCTGTCTCAATGGAGCAGTTTTTGGGGTGTACAAGGCATCCGAAAAAAAACAAGTCCAAGTTATTGACTTCATGATATTGGTTAAGATTCCCTCTGTCATCATCAAATAAATCCTCAATTTTTGTGATAGACGGAACAACCAGCTTACGGTCGGAGGCGCTTAATGTGAGGCTGTATTGGCCCGTATGTCAAAAACAACTTCTTGCTTATTACTTACAAATTGATATGTGATTGCATTAAGCTCTTTTGTCGAGTATACCATTCTTCAATTGATTAGAAATTAGATTTAGGGCCGTTCAATTCAAGTCGTTTTGGACGGTTCAAGTCTGAAAATCACCAACTGAATGCTGGTGTTCCCCAAGGCTCCGTTTTGTCTCCGAATCTCTTCTCATTTTCATCAATGATCTCCTCTCTCATACTTCTAATCCAATCTATTCCTTCGGTGATGATAGTGCTCTTAGCTTTTCATATTCATTTCCGGACTTATGTCCCTCGTCTTCGGAACAGCAACTTGTGTTAAGCTCATTAAATTCTGACCTTGACAGTGTGCTTAAGTGGAGTAAAACAAATAGAGTAGAATTTAATGCCTCCAAAACACAATGTTGTCTTCTGTCATTAAAGTGAACAAATATTTCACCCCTTCTGATCTGATCAGTATTTAAAAGGCGTTTATTCGCCTCAAACTTGAGTATAATGCTCATATCTGGTCTCAACTCGCCATACTTTGAGAGCACATAAGTTCTTCCTTCACATTATAGTTTACAGACATTTAAAACCAACTTGCATCGGTATCTCCCTTTTTCTAATCCCCCGCTTAAGGATTAAATGTGTTTAATGGTAGATAATTCACTGAAGATCCTTCACCTCAAAATCTGGATGAAACACCCTTGCAACTAGGTGGCTTAGTCATTTTATTGATAAGTGATAAGTGCAAAAGGGTCGAATGGTTTACTCCCTAAAAAGTTACCAATAATTTAAAAAACAACATCTTAAAGTTGTCTTCCAACCACAACTCATTGCACCAGTGGCTTTTCCCAGTACACCAAATAAACCAACATGAGCTATTGAATTTCATTGCATTCTCCTTGACCAAACTCCCTGGCCCGCTTAAGTCAACACATTATCCTAATACGTCCGTTCAAAATCTAATTTATTTCACTAAATCCCTACGCAGTCACCGCATCATAAACTAGCCCTAAAGACCAGCAGTAGCAACAACAACAATAACAGTATTAGCGATCGGGAAACCTTGCCCCCACACCATTTCAATTAACCAACATTCAAAGTCCGCAACAACCAAACAACATTACCACCACCTTTGAGTCCTTGCGTCTGCAGGCCATTCTGCCTGCATACTCATTCAGCTCCCAATTATCACTTTATTACCGTTTATGTTTATCTATTCCCGCAGTGGCAGCTTTCGTTTTGTAAGACATAACAAGAAGCATCAGATGCAGTGGCTTCCTGCTGCACACATCCGTCGCACATCCACACATAAGCACCTGTGTCACGGATTAACTCAAAGTAATCGCTGTCGGTTGACACGATAGAAATGGCACATCATCGCCACCACTGTGCCACACCGTTTGAAGTCTCCCTCCAGGGGTAAATCAAATCACTGCTTAGCTCCTTAAGGGTGGGATCTTAAAGTGCATTCTACAAATGCACGTACACCCCCTACCTTCGCAGGCGCTAGGCGGAATTGTAGCAATTAATTTCGTGTATACTAACTCGCAACCACAATGATTTGGTTAGTAGGATGTCCTGGCAATGCAAGACGGGGAGAAAAACAAAAAGGACATGGCATTCTCCTTCGGGGAGCTTTGCACTTTGATAATACATAATATAGTTGTGTCGGTAACAGCAGCACTGTCACTGTCACTGAGACACTATAACCGGGATCATCAGAACCACTAGTAGCATCATCAGTGACATCAATAGCACCCTCGGTGCTGAGGACTACCTTTCCACTGGTCATGTTAATGTCTCCCAAGGATATCCTGTTGAATGATAGCCGCTACCAACCGTAGTTACGTAGTCTGGTGTCTGACTATACTGATACTGTATATGGCCGTATGTGCCTATGTGTGTGTGTGTTTGTATTATGTCCTCATTTGACTTTCATCCACTAATTATCGCCGCAATCGATCCCCACAGCGATTTGCAACGAGGCGTCTTCTACTTACATATACATTATATTTCTGTGTTTTTGTGTGTGTGGCGTGGTAATTTTGCGGAGAGGAAAACGACCATTAACGATAAGGACTCTGAGAAGTCCTCCTATCGCATGTCCTGATTCGTCATCACATGGTGCTGTGGAAAGACGTGGAAAGAAGGGGGTATCTCTCAAGTTATTAAAGTATCTTTACATCTCTTTCTATCGAAACAAGGATATCAAGCTATAAACTGTATAAGAGGGTGGCGGTTAAGTGCAATCGTGGAGGTGGGCAATAGCTTACAAAAAAAATCCGAAAACAAAAAAAAACGATAAGTAGAACGAGATTGCAGAGCAGGATTTTTGTTGCCTTTGGCAAAGGAGATAACACTAGAATTCAACAGTTCAATTGGCTTGAATTATGATTGCTGGGGCTGGATTGAGAGCATGAGTCTGAAGGAGATCCTTAACGCTGGTGTCAGGTTTTATTGATTTTCGGGCAGGACAATGGGATAGGGTTTAATAATTTCTTTTTTTTTTTTGTTCAATTTATTGTATTTTGTTGCTATGCGGGAGGCAGGAATAGCCATCAGATATCGGGGAGGAGAAGTTTTCGAGTGGGAACTGAAATAAACTATGGCACCTGTAAATGTAATAGTGGGGAAGGACTGAGCAACGATGATGGAGAAGTAGAGATCTGGGGCAGGTTTTTATTTTACCATGTTTTGGAGCTGAATTGTACCTTTTGGTTACGGAAACTCACTGTCCATATCTTTTCATGGTGATTACAATTTTTTATCGAAGACTCTGGCATCCGCAGCGAGGTTCAGTCCATGAGAACTGAAGGTCCACATCGTGATGCAGTTCATGCATTTCAAGGTCTCTTCTTAAAGCATTTCTCGTACGCAGGACTCTGGGTTGGAAGGGGTGCATAAACGATCGTACTGAATAGCATAAATGGAGCTGATGGTCGATACCAGGAAGACATGTGCTACATTCAACATTCGGAAATAGGTACCTAAGATTTAAAATTGTATAGATTGGGCACGTAGTAAGGCCCATCTTCACATACTGCACAGCGCGACAATGCAAAGCCACGAGAAGAAGAATAATTTTTACAAATCGTATACAAATCCAGATTGTAGCCTGCACTGGTAAACAAAACAGCCTTATAGACCACACCCATAGCAGCAAGGGAGGTAATGCTTAGCCTCAATTTTCATGACATTACTGCATGGGGAAGACGATATACATATGCCGTAGAGAGTATAGACTGTGGTCTTCCAGACTATATAGTTGTCCCGTCATCGAATCACAATGAAGCGCTTTAAAGAAGGTCTTGACTACCGACTGTTTACCTGGCATTAAATGGAGATTCATCGATTTGAAATTCCAGAATTTTTAGGAGAAGCGCTTGCAGCCACAGAGAGGAAAGCGAGATTCTGTATTTATAGAAATCCTTTAGAGTAAGTGACGACTGTATAGCTCCATGCCAGACTGGGAAAGCTCCAATACCCAAAGCCATCAAGCCGCCATAAAAACCATGGGGTTAGTTGTAGTCGAGGCACATACATATTCCGGAAGGGCACGCATCTCTGTTCCTCAAATAGGAAATTCCCTTAGTAAGCTTACAAGGAAGGTTGACATTAAATGCAAGATTGACGTTAATGAACGTTGGATCAACGTCTAGAACCTGCTGACAGTGGTGGATGAATGAGATAAAATTTGGCAATTAGATTCTTCAAATCGTTGAGTCCATACCTGAGTTTGTGATGGAATTAGGTGTGGATCGGTCGCACACACAGGATAACAACTACTGCAGGAGGTATAGGGACGAATTATGATGATTCTTGCAATATACCTCTTTCAAATTGAAGAACCTCGAAATTCTTATAGACAAATCTGTAAAACCATCACATCTGGGAAACCGAACGCAGGACTCTAGCTGATCTGTTTGAGGTAGAACCTTGAGTGTTCACTCGTGAATCTCTTCGCCAAATTTAGGCACATGCTAGCGAAAGAATTTAGATAAAGAGAAAACCTTTTGGGAAACGCTACAGGCAACTGATGTCCTCTTTATTAATAATAAAGTGTGGAAAAATTGAATAAAGCCAAGGCAATAACTTGTCTTAGTCCAGGGAACAATGTTCCCTATTTTTTACCTGTTTCAGAGACCCTTTCATTATAATTCGACCAGAAATTATATTTAAGAGCCTATGCCCTCCTGGCCAGGTATACTAGAGATGGGACTTAATTATTTTTGCATAAATTACTCATATTTTTGTAGGCAATCCCACACGAGCCTAGACTTAATTATAAAGGCGTCAGCAGCCTTGATGGCTGTTTCATTAGTTCTTTTAGAGATTATTTCGAATGCACGTGTCAAACTGCGCATAGTTTGGCTTGTAAGAATATTTACACTAATACGTCTGCCCCGAGATTGAGTTTCTCGATACTGAAGTCCCTTGGAATGGCCGGTAGTAAAAGTCTTTCAAGTAATGCATCATATTGGGTGGGAGCGAGGAAAGACGTAGAGCGCTTTTGTACTGCGTGCGATGTCTGTGCAGCAAAGCGCGGTCCTCAGAGTAGAACGCAGGGTGAGCTTCAAGTTTACTTGGTGGGTGAGCCTTTTTAACGGGTGGCGGTAGATGTTTTAGGACCACTTCCACCTACCAAACGAGGAAACAAATATGTGCTGGTACTGATGGACTATTTTTCGAAACGGTTGGAGGTCTTTGTCCTTCCTGATCAGACTACGAATACTGTGGCAAGAACTTTAGTCCATGAAGTGTTCTGCCGCTTTGGAGTACCACTGGAACTACATTCGGATCAAGAACGTAACTTTGAGTCGGAGGTTTTTCAAAATGTAATGCAGATAATGGGAATACGGAAAACTCGCACCACCAGGATGGTCTTGTGGAGCGCATGAATCGGACCATACTGCATTATCTGGCCAAATTCGTCGATGAGAAACAGGACGACTGGGATGAACTTCTCCCTCTCTTTGCAATGGCCTACCGCTCATCGCAACAGGACTCGATCAAGGAGACCTCTTTTCTGATGCTGTATGGTAGAGATATGAGACTTCCTCAAGATCTAGCGTTCGGGCCAGTACCAGAACCGGTACCTTACCAAGGGTTTGCTCAACGTTTCCAAGCCCAACTGGAAGATATCCACACCCAGGCCAGCGAGGAAATGCGTCATGCAGCCCGACGAATGAAAACCAGACCAGGTATGACGTCAACTCAAACGTTCTGAAGTTCCAAGCAGGAAGTTTTGTTTGGTTTTACAACCCCGGAAGAAAGGTACGGGTTTGTCCCAAACTTCAATCAGATTGGGACGGACCTTATCGGGTTATGGAGATTATTACCGATGTTACCATTATAATTCAAAAGACACCGCGAACGAAATCCAAAATTGTACACGTGAATCGACTGGCGAAATACCGAGGAATTAACCTTTAATCGTGGCCTCCAGACCGCAGGCTCACAAAAGCAGATTCCTCAGTTCAAGGATGGGAGAGTGTTGCATACCCGTGAACGCAGCCAAGAACTCGTTGTCAGTCTAACAGCTCCCTGCTGTCAATATTCTTTTCCTTTTTTTTTTTTTGACTATGAGAGTTTTTTTGGATTGGCGAATAAAGAGAAACGTGGTCTACCAAGAGGTTAAGTGGTTTTTTTATTTCTTGGAAATTTTCTAATTCTTTTGGCATTTTATTTCATCGAGAAACACCCCAAATTTAGCGAGAGCGCAACATTCGCTTCCTATTCCTTCCTTTGCTATTTTAGAGAAGAGTCATGCCAGCTTTGATTGACTGTTATAAGTGTGATGACTGATAGTCGAATCGCTTCGGTATTTTAAACTGCCTCTTCCTTTTAAATAGTACTATCGTCTGTTTTGTCGGATTAATTTTGACTCGGTAGCACTAACCTCGGGTTATTTTAAGTCCTCTCTGAATGTCGTCACAGAGCGTAGGCATGTTTCTGACAGTTGATGCCGCCATTTTTTCTGACTGGCTTGTTTCTTCAGCAGTCGGCCTTCCTATATGGTGAGGGTAAAAGCACTCTTTCTTGTGCCCATACTCTGGTTGAAGCTCAACCTTTCACCTGGATACCGTACTGTAACTGAATGGTTTCCGTCAGCTGATACACGTCAATGTAGAGGTGAAAAATTAACGAAAAGACCTTAGCAGAGCTATTGCTAAAGAGGACATGGAAGCAACAATTTTCCATCAACAGAGTTGAATCAGTTTTGCCCCATACCCAAACTCAGCCATCTTCTTATAGACCTGCCGACTATACAGCTTTAAAGGGGACATAAGGAAGCTATTTCTCTGTTTATTATTCTTTTGGCTTTTGTGTCACTAAATCGTTCTTCGATTCGAGATGTTTACAAATTCCATGAATAGGATCTTACATGACGTGATATCTTGCAGAGGGACGTGCCTAAACTGCTCTTGCAAAACATATGAAACATAACCTATGCTTTAAAAGAGCTCCACTAGTAAAAGAAAGACCCACAGGTCAGGTTTTTTCACTTTTTTGTACATCAAACAACTTACTGCCTATGTTTGTGTGTAGAAGCCACTTGCAATAACACATCTTCAACTTCGTTAGATTGAGTAACTTAGGTTAGGTTGAAGTGGCAGTCGGTAAGGGCGACTCACTTAGACCAAAAAGAGGTCCGTTGTTATACCTAAACGTCAGGAGTTGACAGATCTTTAAGATTGTCATGGAGGAAGGCACCTAGGCGGACCTTACGTTTCCAAGACGCCCAGTCTGTTTTTAGAGAGATCAAACCCTTAGAGCGTTTCAGAGTGCTCGAATTAAGGATGGGAAAATTAAGAGCGAAATTCTCTTCTTTTACAAAATACAGTCAGAACGCAGTACTCCAACTGTAAATTCCTCGACTTCTACTCCAATCCGTCGAAGTAATCTTGTTCAAATTTGCCAACAAATTGTGAGGATACTAATTGCAAATTCATTTCACCCACATTTCAGCAGAGAGATATTTCTCATTAAGTAAACTCAACTTTAAGCAGCAATTGCTGCTTGTTTGAAATTGTTAATTAACATAATGTGTATCCTTGTAAATATCCTTCTAACATATGAAGCAAAGGCAGCAGCAATATGTGCACTCTGCACATCACTTTGCTTCACTCCGACCGCCACCAGAATGCCGGATATTAATCGTCTTTCAATTTAACACGCCACTGCTTCCCATCATCACTCTTCCGCAAAAAGTTACACTGCGCGTCGCCCATGGTACACAGTACATACCCCATGGAAGTACACCAAAATCAATCGAAACTTTAACCGCAGTTCAATCAGAATTTTGTTGCAGACATTAATCCCTGATCAGCATTGACGCGCGAACAACATTAGCAACATGTCTGCCGAACCAACTTCTGCTTCACTAATCCATCGCCACCCCCACCCTCCCGCTGTGCATTCCGGGGTTAACCTTCCGCTTAGCATGGTGTGCATGTGCATGCCCGCCCGACCCACAAACTTCAATGTGCAGTGCAACTAGAGAAACAAAACAACAAATTAATACGCCCCCTGCCCCCGCTTTACTTCAACTGGAATATGTGATTGCAGCAGGTAACTCCAGTATAGACAGCCATGGGAGCACACCATGACTGATTGGGTGAGAGAAGGCGAACTTGGTTAGATGAGGGATTAGACGGGTGGTTTAGAAAATTGTACCAATTAATGATTCAAAAACTTTTAACATGAATCGCATGCTAATGTAAATTTCATCAAAACTAATTTCGATCTTCTGGCGGCCGGGTTGCCGGGCTGGCGGGCTCCGGGGCGGGAATACATGTGTTGCCGATAGACGCGCGACTAAAGAGCACACAAACACGATATCTGGAGCGTTTTAGTAAAATGAAACTTATTCACGATAGGCGAGAGCTTGACTGAGAGGGGGCAGAGTATGTGTGTGTGCTACTCTGATGGAATTTAACAGTTTTCTAAATCGTCGACTAGGCTAAAGTATCGACTGCGAATCGATTTACATGTTTACAGGTACAAACAAAAGGGAAAACCACCCCCTCTGGCATAGGAGCCTCAGATAATGGCCCAAATAAAGGGTGTGTTGTAACATTGCGTTGAACAGTTTTATAAATTCCGTTTAAAGAAGACGCAAACACACAGTAGTGTAGTGTGGCGGAAAAATAAATGGACTTGGTCGGTTTTCGATTTCTCTAAAACTTGGAGTTTTGAAAAACTTTTCTTTAAAATCTTTTAAATGCCAACAAAGTCTTGAAAAAAAATTCTATATTTCGCTCTTCAGATAAAAATCGATAAAAGCCATTCTATGGTGTCGTACGGTTACACTTTGCGGATCTCACACCCATCAATCCTTACAAGTGAGGAGAAAGAGTAGCAAATGGTGACTTCCTGAGGTGACGAATTGCACTGTCAACTGAAGATTTGTCTGCGAGAACTCTTTCTTTTGGTACCTTAGTGCATACTACATACATTCTTCCCAACATATCTGTACAATTGAGCTTAAAAAAGGGGAATTCATTTGGAAGGCGACGAACATTATGAATATTTAGCAGAAGTTCCCTTTACTTTCAAAAATTTATTTTAAAATTTTCCAAAAAAAATTCTTTGCATTGCCAAGCAGAACATAAAATGGTGACATTTTTCGCATCAGTCTGACCATTTCCGACTATTTGTACAGTTCAAAAAAAATTGTAAGATTCCGAGAAGACTCTAATTTCGAAGGTGTTTAGCTGAAAATCGAAAAAGGCGGGCAGAAATGAAGTACCTGTTTTTGACTTATTTTTAAAATCATTTTGCCTGACTTATAAGCCAACTAATACCAGATTTAATCCTTTGTGGTGTTATTTTGCAGTTTTTCAATTCAGTCTGTCAAATTTTATGTCTAAAAAAGTCAAAAATAAATTATACCTAATATTTAAATTTTTTGGAACCTGCTACTGCCATAAAACTAAAGGTTTACAAAACAGGATACGTTAGGTAAGGTTAGGTGTGGTGAAAAAGCTATCACTATGCACCAACTGACCCATGGCGAACATTTCTTTGGAACGAGTTGAAGTTACGCTAAAAAATGGAGAAAAATGTAAACAACTTGCAGATATCGGTATCCGATAATACAAGCCTCTTTGCGTGTTTCGGCAAGTAGCATGTTAGGCTTCCTTTCTTAATTTTATTGACTCCTGATGTTTTACTATTGAAAAGTAACTATAGTGCCGTAGAAACCGCGCGTCCTTCAAGACCTAATCAGCTTAGCTTGGCGGAGCTTATGTTTTTTTTACCAAATAAAGGGTGATCCATTTCGAGGTTCCCTACTTTTTTAAAGAAAAATACACAGAAAATTCAAATTTAATGGAGAATGTTTATTATCATTTGAAAGAGAACATTCTTTGGCATTTATTTTTTGAAGATTATGTCTATCAAATGTTGGCCGTTGCTACGTCGCAGATGGTCCATCCGTTGAGTCCAATTTTCGATCACTCGTTCGAGCATTTCGACTGGTAACTGGCGAATGACACGCGTGATGTTTTCCTCCAAGGCCTGAATCGAAGCGGGTTTGTCGGCATAAGCTTTTGACTTTACATATCCCCACAGGAAAAAGTCTAACGGTGTGATATCACACGATCTTGGTGGCTAATCGACCGGCCCAAAACGTGAAATTATGTGCTCACCGAAATGTTCTCTCAATAAGTCCATTGATTGATGCGATGTGTGGGAAGTGGCGCCATCTTGCTGAAACCAAATGTCGCCGAGATCACGAGCTTCAATTTCAGGCATCAAATAGTCGGTTATCATGGCACGATAACGGTCGCCATTGACGGTTACGTTCGCACCGGCATAATTTTTAAAGAAATATGGACCGATGATTCCACCGGCCCACAAACCATACCAAACCGTTGTTTTTTCTGGATGAAGTGGCAGTTCTTTAATCTCTTTAGGTTGCTCTTCGTCCCAAATGCGGCAATTTTGTTTGTTTACATACCCATTGAGCCAGAAATGGGCCTCATCGCTAAACAAAATTTGCCTCGAAAACGTCGGATCTTCTTGGAACATTTCAAGAGCCCATAGAGCGAAGCGATGTCGCTTGGGAAGGTCGAGCGGCTTCAGTTGTTGCACAAGCTGTATTTTGTACGCTTTCAATTTAAGATCTTGACGTAAAATGCGCCAAGTCGTTCCATACGTCAGTCCGAGTTGCTGCGAACGGCGCCGAATCGACTCTCTATGGTCTTCGTGTACACTCTCAGCTACGGCCGCTATATTTTCTTCACAGCGTGCTGGACGTGGTCTATTCGGTCGAATATTATCCAATAATGAATGCTGGGTCTCAAAATGGGTGATGGTGTTGCGAATAGTACGCTCAGTAGGCCGATTATGTTGACCATAAGTTGAGCGAAGTGCACGAAACACATTCCTCACAGAACGTGAATTTTCATAATAAAGTTGAACAATTTGTAAACGTTGTTCACGCGTCAGTCTTTCCATTATGAAATGCCAAACAATACTAAACAAAAATAACATGACAGCATGACACGACTCACACGTGACCTGTCAAAAAAGGCTATTGAAAAAAGTATCTCTACTTGGATCACCCGTTAGTATCTCTTACTGAATAACGCAATGTCCTGGCACCTGGCACCTAGCACAGTCAAACTCAGTTCTGACGGCAAAATACTTTAAGCATTCTTTCAGAGAGCCGCTAACTATTTCAGATTTCACATTAGTTGATTCAATTTCCTTAAGTGCTATCGAAGTAGATAGTGGATAGCCCTGAGGATAGTCAGAACATTTGATTGGAAGGTACTACTTGTGTCCGGTAGTCCTATATACAATCTCAGTTGGAGGATCTTCTGAGAAGATACCAGAACCTGTTGCATCCACTGTTTTTGAACCATCTGTTAAAATCTGTGCAATTTTGTTCGATCTGATTATGGCATTTCTTTGCCTCTCTCTCCGGATACGTGAAATTATAGGGAATGTCGCAGTCAACCAAGGAAGGGATATCATCTCTTATAAATGGATTGCTTGGCAGTAGCTCCACTAGGACCATACCATGTCTGAAATTACTTCTCTTGAAATGACCCAAATAAGTGAGTCCTATCGCACTATTACCAGGATTTTTTTTGATCTGTAAATCAGTCAGTGTTAGGTGTAAAACGGTGTCCATGCCCAGTTGTGGGTTACATTTCATCAATGTCGAAAAAAAATATACTCTAAAAGTAGTTTTAGAAATAAAGACGGACGTTTGTGTTTGAAACTGCACAGTTTTGACCTAAGTTCAATCCTAAAACCACCACTTAAACGAGTATAAGTATTAAACTGAATATGAAAACTTGTTTAGTTATTTTCATGCATTAAAAGTTCATTCTATATATCTTTGCTGATTTCTTCTGTTGGGTTGTTTGGCGAGTCTATAAAAACATGAAAGGTGTCAGCTTTCTGGAGACTTTTCACGAATAAAATAACAAGCTCTAGTTTGTAGATTTGCTCAAGGCATCTGAGGGATCTTCAATTGGAAAACCTGAAATCCCTCAGGAGTGGTTGCAACGCAGGCATATGAAAGTATGGAACCTAAGAAGCGTAATAAGACGTTGAGAAAGACGAATGGCTAAGGGAACTTGAATTAGCGCAGTAAAAAGGCGATGAAAACAGGTCTTTCGCTCAATCAATTAGATTTGAGTCAGAAATATAGACGGTCGAAGCTAATGTCGTTGTCATACAAACATTAGCTTAAAGCCTTTGGCAACATTTTTGGAAAACAGGAATCGTGGGCTGAAAGGTCTTCACGGTTTCTATTAATAAATAGAATATAATAGAAACAATCATTTGATATCGATTCTATTTTATTGTCTCTTTCATATCTCCAAAAAGTAATGGAGGTTGATATCGTTGAACCATTTGTGCCCAGGAAATGCTTTTCGTCGTGATAAAATCTTTTTGGCGAAACCCAGGGTGGCGACGGTGCAGTCGTTAATTTGTTGGCCTCTGATGGGCGAATAGAAACAGGTCTCATTAATACAAAGAGACGGATAATATCACCATTAAATGAAACTTCGATAGCTGAGATTTAAGTGATAACGAAGGTTCCACGAGAAGTTTCTGTAAGCCAGGACATGTTTTAAGACTTTTGAACCAACAACTTTGCCGCAAAAATATTTTTTCTTTGTAAGTTCTTGGAAGGCATCTTCTTACACAAAATTATGATAGAAGAATATCGACGATCTTGTCTGTCACAATTAGCTAAAAGCAGAGTATGGTTCACATCTGGGCTTAATAAAAATTCCGATTACATCTTGCTAGTTTAAAATAGCTTGTAGCCAGCAACCCTTAGACTTAGTCACGGTAGAATGAAGAGCTTGGATCGCGGTCTGACTTGGTATCACCTAAAGGTCGATGCCACCCCAACGTCCATATACCTTTTGCCCAGAAAATGTGTTTTTTTTTTTCAATAAATTCTTAAGAAAACTAAGAAACGTTTTGGGCTGGAAAAAGGTAACCTCTGAGGCCAAAAAGTAATGCGTGCTGACTTAAGTTTGTGCTCCAGCAATTATTACTTTATTTCACTTAAGAGAAAATGTTAGCTGACACGGAATGCCATAAATTTGAGTTACCTACCTTAATGGGTGTCTCAGGCTATCTCCGTCTCTGGAGGCAGTAATTAATTGCCTTTGGAGATCTTCAAATAACTTTTGAAAATATACAAAAACTATAAATGAATACAACTACTTCCCAGCACTTGCCATTTTGAGTCAGTTAACTATTGACCCTCACTATACCCCAATTACCTGTATACTTTTGGATGGTAATTCCCTTCTGGCTCTACCAATCCGCCTTTTACAAATAGACTTTGTAAATTTTCGAATGACAGTCATCGAATCCTCGCGTGGCAACAGCGGCAGCGGCAATGGCAATGGCAACGGCAACTATCCCACTCCATTGACGAAAATTCTGGAGAACATTTCCAATTTTATAAAACAACACGAAAACCGATTACATCAATGAGAAAACATTCGAATGCGAATTAAACCCCTTGGGGAAAGGGTGGATAGCTTATATTATACCACCATTAGGTTGAAGGTGGGAGAATTAAATTAACTTCGAAATAATAGGTAATTTCGACCTCCCTCTTTACGGCCACGTAGCACGCGTAATTGAGAGAAAAGTCTGGGGGGCTACAGGCTACACCCACCGCGTACACTCAATTGCATTACGTTTTAGTTCCGTAATTACTATCATTCGATTAGCCCTGTTTAAAGGTATAGTCTGCTAGGTTACCAACAATCCTCCTAAATGCTCAATTGATAGACAGTTGTAGTAATCGTAGTCATCGTGTCCTCCTGCGCCGTCCGCATGAATGGATGGATACACATTTATCCATTTGTTTTGTTTTCCATCGCTTAAGGTCATACACAGCCATCGGACGACGACGAAGAGGAGGAGGCGGGATCATCATGTCGGAAAGACTACACGTTATTTAGATCAAACAGTTTTGTCACAAAAGTATGACAAAATGAAATTCACCCATACACCGCCGCGCCATTTCAGTTGGACATTTAATTATTGCTTAAGCTTAAAAGTTTAATTGGAAACATTTCCTATGAAAATTGAATTCACAAAGAACTCCCTCCCGACAGACCGAACGCTTATATAGGTAGTCGCACAGAAAAGTAAGGGACAACGGAAGAAGGCAAATTGATGTCCTTGCTGCCCACTTTGGCATGTTCACAGTTCATAATGATTTGCAATATTGCCAACCGAGCTCCGGTACAATCTGCTTTACGACAAAGACCAAAAGAGAGAGAGAGAGAGAGAGAGAGAGCGCGAGAGAAAGTTAATAATTAAACCGTACCGGAGCTACCCCATTCGGAAATCGGAAGGGGTTAACAATGACGGGCCGGCGAAGTGTGGTCTCCCGGTGCCTTATAATTATAGATGATTACATGGTGAAACGCAGTGAATTTTAATTGAATTTCGCATGATTTGGTTGAATATTTTTTCCGTTTACAATTATTTTGTACATTTTCATTTTGTAACCCCATTTTGTTGTTTCATGAAATCGAAATGATAACAGTTGATGTGAAGGGACGACAAGGGGAATTGAAAAATAGCGCCGGTTTTATTGTGAAAACATGTTCAATGCACGGAATGAAATTAATTGGAACCATCTATCGCTATACAAAGGACTTATGCTCTTGAGCTCGAGTGTTCAAATCGAATATTGTTTTGGATATTTTGACAGGACAGAATTTGAATGGATTGCAAATTGTTTCAGCAGGATGAGTTGTAGTTGTAGTCGGGGGCGAAAATGTTGCTGTCACAAGGAGATTGTTTGGGAAAATGTCAAAGATAAACTGGAGATGTGGAGATGATTTAATTTTTTCGACAAAACTATTCAATTGGAAAATATCATGTTTTGGACTAGCGGAAATTCGGGATCTTAGAAACAGATGGGAAGCTGAACAGATGTACAAATTAGAACAATATTTTGGTGCTCTAGAGAGTATTTTCAGATATTACATCAGCTAATAGTTGGTGAGCTATACTTTCACCAAAATAGGTCCATTGTCATGTTTTTTTTTGTCGGGAGCGGTCCATTCTTATTCTTATTGAAGTATTCATAGCCAGCAATCTAGGCATCATGGAGATCGTCTTTGGGGGAGGGTATTGTCCTAAGGTAGCTCTTCCTTGGTTGGAAAGTGCAAGGTCGTTTCCTTCCCTTCCTCGGCCTCGCAGCTTCGTCAGAAATATTTTAATATTCCTTCTTAAGCTTAAGGAACCCGTTGGATATTCTTTGGATCAGCTTCGGTCATAATTGCCGAATTAGGTTGTGCTATTGATTCCCGAAGATTCGTCTAGCCAATTCTTTAGTTTCAGAATTCCCTGGAACATTGCTGTTACTCCGTACCCAGCAAAGGGTGGGCTTAAACTTATTGGATGTATCAATAACAGATACCGAAGCCTTTACCGCCATTCCGGAGTCTAAAATTTTGTTTTGACGGATTTCAAGGATTTAAAAGCTTCCTGGCTTACTTGACTATATCACTATACGACATGGTTCTTACCTCCAACCAGTGAGCAGCTTGGCGAATATCGGGGACTTCGGCTCGAAAGACGCTGTAATGGCTAAGAGGCGAATGTCACGGCTTCCAGGAAGACATTAGCTAAGACCTATTCTTTTGTAAAGGACTAAGGTTGCGTCAACTTCGCTTTATCCTGTATTAAGTAATTGAAGCCCAGATTGAAGTCTATTTGAATGGGCAGTTTATCAACATTTTGTCAAGGGCTCCTCCGTCTAAGTACTGTGCTGGTAGTCATTTCCTTCCCATCTTAATCTATAGGAAGAAGATGGGGTATGGTTTGAGACGCCATTTTAACCTTCCGTTAGGCGCTCCCTATTTTCTCACACCGTTAGTCGCGCTGCACCTGTGAGGTGATTTCTCAAGTTATGCCTGTAAATCCATTTGCTAAGCGTCTGGGCGCGTTGTCAATCCATAAAAAAACTATATAACAACTAAATTGATATAAATAATATATTTTATTGTATTTTGAAATAAATAAATTAATAAAAAGTAATCAAACAAAAAAAAAACTTAAAAGAAATTTCACAGTTTTGAATACCTACATACATTTATCTGTATGACGTATCAAAACTTAGAAAGGAACTCAAGCACTATTTTCCTCCACATCCGTAAATTTATCACCATGTGCACTAGCGTGACAGTAATCACAAATTGTAGTAATGTGGCCTAAGCATAAGTACTTCCCACAAACTTTGGTGTTTTTTCGTTCCTTTTTGAGATGACAGGGTTCACACAGTTTCCTTTTTTTATTGCGATTTTCCTGTGGTAGTATGGGTGCACTTCCTTGTATACCCTGATTCGTTACCTCTGCAAATCTCAAGCGTAGGGACATAGTTAGACTCTTCTCTTCGTTGTTTCGTCGAACCATTTCCTCCATAGTCAAACTTTTGGCTAATTTTCGCAAAAAAGCCCTTCTGCATTTATACCAGCCACGTTGAGAGCAGAAAAAAAATTACCATTGGCCAACGGCGTACATTTCTGGCTACATTTTAGGATGCACACAACTTATCAACCGTGTCGACACCACCTTTAGTCTTATTATAAAATGTTATGATTTCAGGTTTTCTCAAATCCTCAGTCTCAGCGTCAATTGTATCGTCAAAGTGAAGGCTGGATATGAGAATAACATATTTGTTTTTGCGAGGAACATAGGATACCATCGTTCCTTCTTTCCTGAAACCAAAAACACTTGAGTTTTCTGATCGCCTTGACACATTTTTGAACTCAGCGGGGGTATGTCAGTGAACCAATTATCGTTGCGCCCTGTGTTGACTATTGGAGCAACCATTCTGCGAACAACGTCAGTACATTGATTACTGACACAATACGGTCCCTCAGGTTGTTGGCCAGCATAGATTTCCATGTTAGAAGTGTAGTACATTTTGGCATCTACAAGGGCAAAGACTTCAATACCGTTTTTTGCTGGCTTAGAAGGTATATACTGACGAAATCCACAACGCCCACGGAAAGCTTCTAGTTTTTCATCAAGTGTCACATTCTCCCCAAGGGAATAGCTTTTCTGGCAATTATCTACAAAACTTGTGAAAAGGTCGCTTATTGGAGCAAGTCGATCGATTTCCCGTCTATTAGTACGCGTCTCCATGTCATCAAATCGAAGATATCTCATCAAAAATCGGAATCGTTTCAATGACATAGTGAGCCTGAATGATTCCACGCCGTCACCGTCGGTATTAATATTCCATTGAATTGAGTCGATGACCTTCTTATTCTTCATTCGTTTTGTCGTGTAGTATGACGCATCGCCTGGTTCTTCATCTTCAGATGATTCTTCACAGCTTTGCTCGGTATCAGAATTTCCTTTACGCTCTTGAATATCATCTTGACTTTTCGAATCAGACACATCACCAAAGTCCTCATCTTGAGTGAGAGCCTCATCAAACAAAGACCTGTGAAGTCTACTAACGTCTTCAGGATTCATCTTGAAAAACTAAAAACAAAGTTACATGTATAGTCGCGCTGCACCTACCAGGTGAATCTCACACATTTAAAAAACTTACCTATATAGGCGCGTTGCACCTGTGAGGTGTGAGAAGATCCGTTTCGACTCAAATGTGACACGGACGGAAGTCGCGGTGGTACTGGTAACTAGAGCAACAAAAATAAGGAAGGTAATCAAACGGGCGGGGTGCTAAACCACTGTGCAAAAGTTTGGCGCCAAAAATAAAAAATGTATGCACCTGTGAGGTGCGCGGGACTAACGGAAGGTTAAGAGAGGGGAGCATTTGTGATGCTGAGACAAGCAACTCCTTGAGATTTATGTATCTCTAGAGGACATATTTTTCAAGGCGTTCAAGCATACCATTGCTACGTACAAACGTCTGGTTGCACGCCCCCTTTTCCATAAGTATACTGGAACTAGGGCTTTCTTTAAACCTTCTTTACATTAACATTTTTATTCTCGCTCAGCTTTTAGGTCTAATTTAAGTAATTTTGAAAGATGCTCTAAAAGTGGGTAGCGTAAAGCATGCCTCCAAGTGAAGAGGATAAGTTCAGGCTTGGTCTTGAAGTACATTGCCGTACCATACCGAGTCTGAATTCTTCTATAATTTTGATTTTCTTAAAAACAAAAAAGATTTGACTAGCATATTTATTGAAAATTGAAGAACATTGGCAGGTGTTGGAGGGAGCCTTATGTAGAGATAGCGAATTTATATGTGTAGACATATAGGCGATACCGATCTTATAAACTTGGTGCAGAAAGTAAAGTGAAAGTTATTCTGTCCTAACTGAAGATGTGTACATGTACGGACAGGATAAGATAGTCTGGATCCTTTCAGACTTAGATCAATTTTAATTTCTTGTTATAAGTTTGATCGATGTAAAATTAAAAATTTCAAGAAAGCCTCCACTTTAAGGAATGTATATCGAATTTTGACTCTGAGCCAATAACAATGGAACATGCTTCCTCATAACTGCACGTACCCAATAGTATATCCTCTGCCAAAAACTCCTTTAAATTTATGGTTAGGTGTTTCGGTACCAATCCAGTTGCTGGGATGATAATTGGTGGTTCTGTACATTGTTTCAATTATAATTACCAGTGAAGTTCATTTGTTAATATTTTCGAAAAGCGTTTATGGTAATTTTTTTGGTTCAGCGTTGCAGTTTCATCGAAGATTTTATATTTTGTTTGCTAGCTTTGTAAAACAAGAAAATGTCCAGTTTATTCGCTAGAGTAAAATTCTAATAGGATGATATTCCTGTTAGAATTCCCGACGAAACAAAAAATGGTATGATGGAGTAATCTACATTTATCCCAACTCAAGTTTTTGACATTTACAGTGAACATTTCTGATTTTAGACATTTTGTTTTCCTCCCTGAGAACTTTGCTGACACTGCGACCTCAAAGGTCTATTGTATCAAAAAGAGGATGTTGGCCTAAAAGACGACGTAAAAGTTGAGTTCTCTAGTGAATGTCACAACGTACTTAGTTGCAGAGTTTCTGAATTCTGCCGATGTACGGAAGTCTTTATTGAAGATCCGCCGCTTTAACCAATATAGCGCCGGACAATCACAGAGGATATATTCCGAAATTTCGTCATCCTCTGGACAGAATCGACATTCACCCTGGACACAAGTTCAAGATGATATCTTAAGCCGCAATGGCTTGTGAGGAAGCCCATCAGCTTCCTAATATTCTCCTTACTTCATAGTAGAGTTTGCTTGTATGAGTATGGCTTAATTAATCTTTTGGATTGTCTTAAGCCCGGGGTACCTTCCCATTGGTTTAGACGAAGTTGTTGCCTGCATTACCTTGGTGACCAGGTACCCACCCAAGTCTGACTTTGTTGTGTTTCAATCAGCTCCAACTCAAGTTTCCAATTGCAGATTCTGCAGCTTATTTGTCATTGTCCGTTCAAGTACTTTGGACGACCAGACGAATGGTAATGATGGGTCTGACCATCACTGTATACAGCCAGAGTATCATTCTAGAACTACTGGCCCACATGGCTCTAGTTACACGTTCAGTAGCGGACATTATACGAGAATTCCAGTTAAGTTTTGTATCTACGGTAATTCCAAGATATTTGACTTCATTGGAGTAACTCATCGCAATGCCTTTTTTAGTGATGGGTTAAAGATTGACCAATATTTTCCTAGTGAAAGGCACTAGAATGGTTTTGGTTCGATTTATGGAAAGGAAGGTCGCCGCTAGTAATGGTTGCACTAAATCTGCATAACCAATGGCGCTATAGGCTATAGTCTCTCTAGGCTAACTGGCAGAGTGGCAATGACTAGTGTCCATAGGTGTGGGGGAGTACCTCTCCGAGTGGGCAGCCTGCAACCGCTGTCACAGACACTGAAATACCACCTCAAGAGGAGGGTATTATTCGACTTTTCAGCATGGCTCTGATCCATTGGTTCGTAGAATCTTTGATACCTTCGTCGTATCCGGTGTTATCGAAAGCTTTCTCAACGTCTAAGTAGGCACATAAGGCTTTGATATAAGTGCTTTTTATACCTTTCTTACAAGATAGTGAAGAGCACCTACAGTGGACTTTCCCTTTCTGTACGCAAATTGACTTGACTTGGATACTTCTAATTGACTTCTGATAGAACAAAACATACTGACCTATTGCCATTTTTGGGGCTGAAAATCACATTCACTTGTCTTCATGAGAAAGGACTGTGGCCCCAGTTATAATTAGCCCTAAGTAGGGAAACAATATCAGGAAGTCCATAACCCTTTGTATAAGGGCTGGAAATAGACCATCACCACCAGGTGCTTGAAAGGGTTTAAATGAGCCAATTGCCCAACTAAACTTATCTAAAGTCTTTCACCCGATAAACTATTTACTCTACTCGATATCGAGACAATTGGGTCCGTCGCGTTTGAGTTTTCGTGCGTTTCACGGATGGGCGACCCTGGAAAGTGAACCTGAATTAAGGTTTTAATTGGTCTTTGGTTTCTTTAGAAAACCTACAAAATTTGTATGATCTTTAGTAAGAGCTTTGTGGATACGCTGCGCAACCGGCATTAGATATTAGATTAGATATTTTAATCAGTTGTGTCTTCACAGCATTTCCTCCATGCAGCTCGTTTTGATCTTCTCAGTTCTGGGTTATATATTAGACGTAGCTACTACATTTTGTAGACCTAATTTAATAACAAAAGAAATGTTAAAAATTAACTTTACTTTTTCTTAAACTAGAAAAAAGTTGAGACACCTTAAATAAAAATTAAAAAAATTATATTCGAGCGGTCCCTACATGCCTTGGTTTTTATGCGTTTGTAAGTTCTGTTATCCTTTCAACGTTATCGGGGCGTTAAGACGTTTCTTCTGAGCTTAGATGCAATGAAGTGTCTATACTGAGGCGTAAAGCGGCAACAGACGTTTTGTCATGCCAAAGCCCTGCTATTATAAATTGCAAAATTTAAACATTATCAGCTTTCTAAACCACTCTTAATATAAACAAGCCAACTCGTCAAACTGCAATGATGTAAAACAAATAAAAACATCTACATACGTCTTTTGTAGCTCAAAAGTTCAACTGCGAATTTTTACGTTAAGACAAAAATCCACGCCATCTGTAAGCCAGAATCGTACCGGGTGATTTTTTAAGAGGTTTAGAACTTTTTTTTTAAAAAAAAAACACAAAAAATTCGAAAAAATGAATGAAATATTTATTTGAATCGATAGTTTGAACCTTGCAATTTAATGTTTAAAGATAATTTCATGCAAATGTTGACCGCGGCTGCGTCGCAGGTAGCCCATCCGCTGAGTCCAATTTTGGCATACTCTTTCACACATATCGGCCGGTATCTCACGAATGAATGCATGGATGTTGGCTTCCAGTGCGTCAATCGAAGCGGGCTTGTCCCTATACACATTAGCCTTGGCATACCCCCACAAAAAATAATCTAATGGTGTCAAATCGCACGATCTAGGCGGCCAATTGACCGGCCCGAAACGTGAAATTAACTGTTCACCAAACTCGCCTCGCAATTGCGCCATTGTTTCGCGTGCTGTGTGGCATGTGGCACCGTCTTGTTGAAACCACATATCATGCAAGTCAAGAACTTCCATTTCGGGCAAAAAAAAGTTTGTTATCATTGCTCGGTAGCGTTCACCATTGACAGTAACGCTGCGATTCGCATCATCTTTGAAGAAATATGGCCCAATAATGCCGCCGGCCCATAAACCGCACCAAACAGTGGCTTTTTCGGGATGCATTGGTAGCTGTTGCAATGCTTCTGGCTGATCTTCACTCCAAATGCGGCAATTTTGCTTATTTACGTACCCATTCAACCAAAAATGAGCCTCATCGCTGAACACAATTTTTCGATAAAAAAGCGGATCCAAGAGCCCATTCACCAAAAATTCGGCGTTGTGGTAGGTCGGCTGGCTTAAGTTCTTGCACCAGCTGTATCTTAAAAGGCTTTACGCCCAAATCCTTCCGCAAAATTTTCCACGTAGCGCTGTAACAAAGGCCTAACTGCTGGGAACGGCGCCGAATCGACATTTCGCGGTCTTCTGTCACACTAGCTGATACGGCCGCAATATTTTCTTCAATACGCACAGTACGTAAACGTGTTGGTGGTTTAATGTCCAACAAAGTAAATTTGGTGCGAAATTTGGTCACAATCTTCCGAATAGACTGCTCAGAAGGTCGAGAATGCCGATCATAAAATGGAAGCAGCGCGCGATGAACATTTCGAACCGAGCACGAATTTTGATAGTAAAATTCAATAATTTGCAAGCGTTGTTCATTTGTAAGACGATCCATGGTTAAATTGCAAACCAAACTGAAGCTGTTTGACAGTGACACAAGGTACTAAACACACGTCAGCTGTCAAAACCAGTGTTGCCAAAACCAAACCAGCTAAAAAATCACCCTTTAGTTCCCATTGCAAAGAACCACACATCCAATTCATATTTAAATGTGCGAAATGATTAAGTGCACAATAATAGAGAAGTGAATTACTTTCTCTAACTCTAAACTGATGACAAAATTCATTTCGCCTACCCTCCCCCCCCCATTTGTGGTACATGAAATATTTCAGTTGCGGTTTATGGCATGTGCGGTTAATTGCAAATCCATCTAGGCAAATAGAAATGGGTCAATAGATTATAATATTGTCACTGGGCATGCCATCGTCAAACATGCATACAGAAGATTTGATATTTTAATTAAGCAATTAACATTCCAATCGAAATTGATTGACTTGATTTGATTTAGTCCCCCAAAATTGGTTAGCGCGGATATCCGGTGCAAATAAATCAAAGATTATTATTATTATTTAGTTAAGGATATAACATTGTTGACTGGTATGTAGGTGATGTATATTTAATTATAAAAAGGAAATTTAGTTTTTGGGCATGGGCGGTACTTTAGTTTCTAAGGCCCCAAATGCGGCCACAAGGTGGGCGGGAAGAAAACTTTATATAAACGAATTGTTGGAAAATCCATTGCCTTTATATTTTTGTGGGGAGTGGGCGGACTTACAAAAAGTGTAACGAGCAGACGGACATGGTATTAACACCTTCAGGAGTTTTTAATTAATGCAAAAACGAGGTGTCAAAATAAATATCCCCTTAGGTTAAGGCTGTTGTGCAAGTCGATACGGAGGACTCACTTAGACCGATTGGATCTACCAGAGTTTCCATTTAAAGCTTCTAATGTAGCGAAAGAGACTTTTTAAAATTTCTCTGTATGAATCTTAGAGATCAGTATAAAAGAAAGATTCCATATGAAGGTTTTTCATAGAGAGCTTGTAAAAACGCGCTGTAGGATAGTCTCCGTCTTTTCCTTATCCAGAGTATTTCCACACTTCCTAAATGAGTCATTAAAACATACACCAAGTCTTGCTATATACTCGCCCATTCGATTTTGTCTTATCATAACAAACGTATTGTAGCAGTCGTTTTTATTGTAGCAGTCCTTGGCCAAAATTAGACTTAAAAGGTTTTCACAACCTATGGCTGGAGTATCGTGTATTGTTAGCTTCTTGGGAAGGTCCTACAATTTTTCAAAATACTTAATCAAATTCAGTCTTGGTCCACCTTGAGGTTGCATTAAGGCAAACGGCTGTCGATTACTGTTATATGAAACACAAAGTTTTGCAGATCGTTTCGGAGAGCTACATCTACGTCGCTATGTCTACGGCAGTCCACTTGACTACCACTCTGAACAGAAGTGTTTGTCTGTTAGAGATGGGTATCTAGGCAAGTGCTCGATCTGCCTGAGATAGCCCCAATCTTTGCACCAGACTAAACTTTCTCGTAACTTCCAAATTTGTCTCATGCCTTATATAGCCAAGGAGCTTGCTCACCCCCCGCCATTTTAACAATTGGAAGTCGTTCTTTGTGCTCTGTCAAAGTTAATGACAAGTGTGAGCTTGGCCAACTACCACCTTTTTGGAGTACTCAAATCGATCACTGTCACGATTTTGTCTTAAAGAAAATCACTAAAAGTACGTGTCAATGGGCCTTCACCTTTAATCCTTCGCTTGTTTGTCAATTGTTCTTATCCGAAACCTTGGGCCTATTTTAAGATTGAAATTTGCTTCGTTTGGTCTGTCGAATATCACCAATATCTTCAGAGGCTGAATAACACTTCTCCGGCTCTTAAGTACATAAGGCATTCCTCGAAGGATATTGCTGATTGCGTCTCTTTTTCCCTCAACGTACTTACTTTTGGCAGAAGGCTGGTACCAAAATCATGCCACAGCTAGGAATTGGCTACCGAAGCATTAGTGAATGAGCCACAAGTAGCCACTAAAGCATGGAACTTAACCTCAAGACAACATTGTCGCGTACCGCTTTTTGATATGATTTTATGATGATGTTTTGTTGGCTTTTAAATACGTAAGTCCCAAGGGTAGCGGATCTGAAAGTATCGAGTATGTGCTTACATCTTTCGCGACTGGGATATTTCTCGAACTGTGCAACAAACCTATTTAGTTCAGCCCATGTCGAGTGGAGCTTTGATCCCTTTAACTCGGCTAGTTCGACACAAACGAAAAGCTAGAAATATAAATACTCTCCGTTAAAGACATATAAATTTAAAACAAAAAAACCCAATCAAACTTTCTTCCTTAGAAAAAAACCTGCCAAATTATGAATGTCCTCTAAGATGGTGATAATTTCCAAGCAACCTATGTCTCTGTGTCGGATTGGTAGTCCTTTCTTACTCCACAACTTATATCTTAAAGTTCCAAAGACGACCCATCTGCTGCTCACCTCCTTCTTTCCTAGCAATAAATTATTCACTATCGTCCTTCTGATGTTCATAGCAACAACAACAACAAAAAAATACCAACACATCCTTTTTTGCTTCGAAGAAATATTTTATCGCCTTATCCCAAACAATAAACCATAACCCCCAAACAGCATTATCTATATCCTTACACTAAAGTTTAAGATCCTTAAAATTAATTCTAATACGACCCCGAAAAGCTGTAAAAACTATCAAATAACCCGCACATATGCACCCAACAAACTTTCTCCTTTATTATTTCATATTAATCCTTGTGCAGGATAAAATCCTAATACACACCCCACACCACACTTACACACAAAGTTCTCTGGAAGCCTCTCTTTCATTCATTCATTCATTCTTTGCTGAACTACTTAACCTCAACACCTGTCAGGATGAAAATAAAATACAAATTTACCAAGAAACAAAAAAAAAAATTGCAAAATAAAGGGATACAGGAAAACCAACACAACCAGAGAAAAGTTGCAGAAGAAGCAAAAGTATCCTTTTTCTTGTTAGTTCCTTTTCATTTTTTTTTGTTTTTTTTGTGGCACAGAATCCTTCAAGCGAATTTGACGAAAATGTTTTAATAATGACCGAACAGGCTTTGGAAAAGAAATCCTTTTTATTTCTCTGCTCTGCATTAACACAGCCAACATAGTTTGCTTCGCTAAGATAAAAATACTTTCAAAGATTAGCATAAATTTGAAATTAGGACTTACGTTGTTTGTTTCGCAGAAGTTCCACTTTTTTTTCCAGAAGCAAAAAAAGCGAAACCCAAGAACCAAAGATCAGAATTTTAAATTATCACACAATTGAAGGCTTTTTTTTTATATTGCACGAGTTAAAAGCGGATGGGGTTGGGTACCAGCAGGATTAGAGCCAACCATGGATAAGCCGAAAAGAATTGATGTTGTGTGAAAAAAGGGTCAATCCGCACCAGCAGACATTTCACGAATGATGTTATCAACTCGTGGGGAAAATATTTTTCGCTGTACTTGACCTTTTCATTTCGCAAAAAATAAAACAAAAAAAAGGACACACCTACTACATCTTGGTAGTGATGTGATTTTGTTTTTGTTCTGTGGAACATTTTGCGGTCGTTAGGACCGCAATTCAATTGTGGATCTGTTGATATCATATGGTTGATTGCACAGAATGACAGATTGTGTGATTAAATTTCCATCGTTTTGTCTTCTCATCTTCGTTGGGGTATTTTCTCTGTTTCGGTTCAGACAACCGGAAAAGGTTTAATCAATCAAGATGGATGCGTGCGTGTGGAAACAGCGGCTGGGGTGGGGGTTGCTTGTATTATCTGTTCTACTGCTATTTTACAGTTGGATTGCGTCTTGTCTTGGACAGTATGGAGAGCAATGAGCATGTCAAGAAAATGCCTGTGGCAGCTAAACGGAGGTTTCAGGTTTGCTCAGCGAAAAATTTATATTTTTTTGATGAATAAATCTTGGCCAGTCTTATGTTAATGTAATAATATACAATGGTATCCTTCTGGTAATGCAAGGTTTTATAACATCTCCTTTGTGTTTTAAAACAAGTGATACACAGTTATACAGGTTGGTTTTTTTAGAGGTATAGAACTTCGAATTGAAATAAAACACAAGAAAATCGTTTTAATATCCATCAATTTGGCTTTATTGGAAGGATAATCTTATGCCATTAATGTTTAAATATGATTTCGGGCATGTGGCCGCCGCGACTGGCTCGAATAAAGACAAGTCTAGAGGTCCAATTTTCAACCATTTAAGGCTGTATGTCGGCAATAACGTCACGAATGTTGGCTTCCGAGTCCCCTAACACTTCAGGTTTATTGGCGTAGGCGAGCGACTTCACATATCCCCAAAGAAAATAGTCCAATGGTGTCAAATCACACGTTCTTGATGGCCAATTATGCGCTCATCGAATGTTTTCCTTCAATAAATCGATTGTGACGTGCGCTGTGTGGCATGTAGCGCCGTCCTGTTGGAACCACATCTCATCCACATTCATGTCATCGAATTCGGGAACAAAATAGTCGGTTATCATGGCTCTATACCGGTCTCCATTATCATTTTGGAAGAAGTATGGCCCAATGACTCCACCAGCCCATAGAGCACACCAAACAGTCAGTTTTTGTGGATGTAATGGCGTTTCAAGGCTCTCATGTGGTTCTCTTCACTCCAAATGCGGCAATTTTGCTTGTTGACTTAGCCATTCAACCCAAAATTAGCAATATTATCACTGAACAAAGTTTCGCGATGAAAATCAGCATCGATATCAATCTCATTTTCGGCCCATGCATCAAAATCACGACGCATTGCATGGTCTCGCGGCTTTGACTCTTGCACAAGCTGGATCTTGTAAGGCCGTAAGAAGAGATCTTTGCGCAAAATCTTCCATAAATTTGATGGACAAAGCTCCAGTTGCTATGCACTGTGGCGAATCGGTTCATTCGGGTCTTCTTCAACACTTTGCTCTATGTCGACCATAAAATCAACGGAGCTTGCGGTAAACTTCGCGAACTGAACTGATATTCGAAATAAATTTGCACGATTTGCAAGCGTTGTTCATTTGTCAACCTGTTCATGACGAAATTTCAAACCAAACTGAACATAAATGACATTAGAGTTTCCAGAAAAGTCAGTTTTATCTCTATTCGAAAAACCAACCTCTAAGAAAAACACCCCTTACTATTCAATCATGGGAAATGGAATTTAACCCGAGATAGCAAACACTTTTGAGCACTGCATGTAGATAAGGCTGCTAGTGACGTTTTCCTTTTTTTTATTCAACTAGGATACGATTAGGTTTAACAGAATGATAACTCTCCCACTTTACTGCTACCTTTCTGGTTCATCTGTGAAGTCCTCCGGTTCGCCTTAAAAAAATTATCTTCAGGCCTCCACGGTTCGGCATTGAGGCAAATCAAATGCTGGTGGTAATATGTTTGTATGAGCCAGGACATTATCTTATTAACTGTAATAAAGAGTACCTCCGGATTTTTCGAGATGTGTTCCTTGAGGTATCTCAGCTGCCATCAATTTGCCTTTATGCTAAGAACCGAACGAGCCACCGCAGTATATCTTTTTAACTTAGGTGCAATTTTTTAGTCAAAGAAGATAGCAGGCTTTTCTGGCTCTTCATCTACCCACGGTAATGAATGTCGTCATTCGGGGTTGCTTTGCTGCTTTTCAAATATCCCAGGACCCAGAAAATCCATTTGAACCTTTGACACTTGGGAATCACTTTTTCGTTCAAATGAAGTGTGGGGCACAGAATGGGCAGTTCATCTGTCTCTGTCAATACATCCAGCCAAACATCAAGTGTGCCTTATACTGAAGTTTCGGGCTTACTTATGATAACTCTTGGGACCGCCACTGTTCCTTCAATCAATTGACTTAAAATGCTTTCGTAGCGCACAGCGACTTTAATTAGAAACTCCTAGCTGACTCTAGATGGATATCTTACTGTTGCTTCTACATCCGCGAACCTTAACCCTTTGCCCAAGCTTTGAATTCTAAATTCTTTTTGTTTTCTCTGCCCACCATCATGTTCCATAATTTTAAAGTTCCGAGCAGTGATTTATCCCTATCAAAACAAGGCAAGACGTAAGACAAGGCAAAGCTATATCCCTGCCGTGATCTTCAAAGCCGCACATCGTAACAGACTAAATGTAAACATTTGCGAATAACTTGGTAACATTTTTGTGTTTTTTTTTAATCCGCTATTTTGAGGGACATATACTGTCTAGAGTCTGGAAATTATCAATTGTAAAGGTTTTTTTTTTTTAACTCCGCCCATAACATCGAAGAAAATAGCTTGATGCTAAATTTGCTGGAGTTAAGGCTTATAGGCGTCAAAATAAAGGTGGTACCTACATTCCTCGTTTTAAAAAATTTCCTTTACATCCATTTTCGACAATAGCATTCTCTGTCATTTAACAGAACAACGTTTTTTTGGAAACTCCTATTTTTTGGGGAACGTTTTAGATGACATTCCTTATATTCGATATATTTCTTTGAAAACGCACGTAGAATGTTATCGATAACTTTAGTGTTCACGTTTGCTATTTTTAGATGAGCAAATCTTTGCTGACGATGGAGCCATCATAAGTGATGATCAGACTTCCTTGCAACGAGCACTTGATGTTTGGGTAGATGTTTCAGAAGGGAATGTGTATTCGTAGTAGCCAAAAAAAGACAGAGTATCTGTACTGCCCATTCTCAGACCCAAGCCAACCCATTCCATTTATTTGAGTGTCGTGGTGGTTTTCAAGTGTGAAAAGTTCAAATATCTGGGATCAATGATCAACAGCCCAGCTAACGACATTAATCATCGTGTAAGCGTAGGGTGGATGAAGTGGCAGGAAACTCTGCCATCTTCTGTGACTGTGAATGTACAAAAAGTAAGAGGGCAAGTTGACAGCAGCTGAAATGAAGATGCTTCGCATGACAGCAGGAGTAACAAAGCTTGATCGAATTAGAAGTTCCAGAATCCGAGGAAGCCTTCACGTCAAAGAATCCATCTCGAAAAGATTCGAGCACGACTGACCGGGATGCCTGCAGATATTTTTTGAGGTCGAACCGGCGTACCCCACAGGCGGACCAGTATGAATGCAGTCAAGTGGGAGGATTGTTACCCCTATAATCCTGATCATAACCTCGTCGTCAAATGGAGAGAAGAAGAAGATGACCAAACCAAAATATGATCCCAACAGCCAAACATGAAGTCTTCATCCATCTGTGTTTCATTTGAACGAATAATGCCTTGGGAGTGTTTTTCGCTACTCCCTTATCATGGCAGTGCCGTCGTGTTTTTGTAGTATGAACAGACAAGGATGCGAAGGATCCCATCTCCACATTTCCCAAACTTTTAAAAAACAAAAAAGCTGAATGGTTGAAATATCTTTGAACAGCTAACACTATTGTTCGGCCTAAGTGGGTCGAACTTATTTAAACCCCATGCCTGGATATAACAAAGGACCGGATTAACAGAAGAGTTGTACCTTGGTTTTTCTGTGAAAACAATTGTCCAACATAGTTATGCCTTATTAAGTACCTCACCACCTTCAACTTTCTTCTAGCTGACGATTTTCTTGCTTCACCCAACTGTTCCCTCGGTTAGAAACTGCAAACCCCATTTGCATGATTGAGGATTACTTGTTTGTGTGTGTGTTTATGACTTCCTGGCATTCCATTTATGGTGAAGAATTAAGATAATTGAAACCAGGATGGTAAATTTTTCTGTCACATATTAATGAGTGGTGAACATTTCCCTACATGGCGCTCAAATTGAAATCAACAGACACCCCCCATTCCCGACTATACTCGCATGATACACCAGCAATAAATCCTGTCTCCTTCTACATCCTATAAGTCCATGCAAACTACTTCTTTTCCCTTGAGGAGGTGAGCAAAAGGGCATAACAATAGAACAGCAGGATGTGAAAAATTGAAGACTTCCCCACAAAGTACAACATCTAACAAAACATCCTTTCCGTCTGCATTGTACCTAACCACCATAACGTCCAAAGAGCAACACCCAAGATGAATAAGAAAGCTATAGCTTAAGAGAGAGGACACTTTTTGACCGAAGAAATATACGATTTCTTGTTTTCTTGTGTTATCCACAAAAATACGACAAACAAACAATAAAGAGGACATCTGCATTTGACAGATGAGGGTTAGCAAAAGCATCCAAACCAACACACACCTACATCCTACACTTATGCGCAAGCAAACAATCCTGACAATGTGAACGATGAGGTGCAAATATTTTGAATTGTTCCATTTCCATTTCCATTCGCATTTGCATTTGCGTTTGCATTTGCACATTTGGTGCATACGAATAATGGCAAGGAAAAGGATTTCAAATAATTAGAGCAATGGAAAGCAGGACCTCAATTTATTATCATTCCGTCATAGTCGGTCGTCCTCGTGAAAATAACATTTTACCTGAGATTTTTCTCAAACAAACACTCATTCCTCATGCAAGAAAAAAAAAACTATACATATATATGTGTGGATGTACGTATAAAATTGCTCATCTGCGTGAGGAGAAACTTTGTTGCAGGCGAGAGAATGCACTCGCCCCAATTAATGTAAAACATTTTGTTGTAAAAATATGCATAATATTATATAGTGGATGCGAGCTGGATGAAAAAACAACACACAAACTACCACCACCACCGAGAAGGTGACCCCATTTATATCTGGCAAAAATGTATGCATTCTATTTGGTGAGTGTGTATCACTGCGAGTGTTCTGTAAACTTTAATGCTTTTTTGAAGGTTTTGTTTATGGGGCCTCATAATTTTTAAAATAAAAACACAAAAAAAAAAAAAAAATTATTTTAACTAGTGAATGAGATAGAGATGTCCTTGTGACTCTGCAGGAAGCAATCAAGTGTGGGTGGCTTGTTGATTTTGGCACAAAACACAATAGGAGAGGGGAGAAAGTTTTATTTTCAAAGTGCTGACATATGGACCTGCAATGTTATTCGCTGCATGTGGGATGAGGATGTGACCCTTACTTATGCTGGCACTGACTTAGCTCTCATTTTGAAGGCATATGCCTGCAGATTTGGGGCAGATATATATGAAGTTCATCGTTTAGATGGGCAATTTCGCATCAATTTATTGTGAACACAGTCCAGGTCGTGCCAAAAATAAATAAATAAATATAAGTCTGGAAATGACCCAAAAGCCTAACTCTCGAACCATTGTGTTCCGATTTTGAAGGGAAACTTCTCATGATAGCTCCTACTTTTTGATGTTTGCTCGACTTTCTCAAGAAGTTGGGCAGTCCTCAAGTGGAAACTTGGGCAAGATTTCAACCTGGGATCTCTGGCTTAGTAGTCTAACGCATTTACCAACTAAGCCACGGCACCCGCTAATAGCTACCATAAAATTCAGTGAGGTAGCACCGAACTTTGTATGCTGGAGGCGTCCCAGGTTAAAATCCTCCCACGTACCATATCTAATTTTTCACCGCCCCGCACACTCGCGAAAGTCTGGCAAACATTTAGGAGTGTAACCTGTCAAATTTCCCGTTCGTAGTCGGCATTAAATTGGAGGTCTTCCAATTATGTCAAAAATATAACCACGCACACATCTTTGTTGGACAAGCTAGGCTTTGAGTGGCTATATAGGCGGTTGACTCCTAAATTATTATAGTAAGGGTTAGCCAGTGTGAATCTAGAAAAATTCAGATATTCAAGGCTAATGTGCGTCCCTTCCAATTTCCAATATGTATTTCCCTTCGACCACTAGAAGATGGATAGGGTTTCTTTGACTAGCAGGGTGACTGTCCCGACGCAGATTGTTTTTATATACTTCTTTTTTAAAGTGAATGTGGTCACTCACATTTACTATTAGCCCGCCCGAAAAGTTTATGTGCCTTGAGTTTCGCTTCTTATTAAGTAACTGTTACAAGTTCCAAACAATTTTCTAGCTTTGAGTGTCATAGAATCATCTTCTGGATGCAGCGGCTTAGTGGCTAAGAGCGTTGGTAAGCGATGTACCCGTACCACCTAAAAGTGCGCTGCCCTCCGAAGACTTTATGTTTCTTTTTGTAAGTCGTTCACTATGGCCATCATACCCGCTAAGTGTTTCGCGATGGGCTATGTCCCTTTAGGACTTTAAACTACCAGGTAGTCCATCTTCGAGGGGTTCAGATTGCACATGCCCTATGTCATGTCGCACTGCGGACCAGAGAGGCCCAGTTGCAAGATTCATGGTGCGAAGATTTCTTTTTAATTAACGGTATCCTCTTTAAGGAAGAAACCAAGGAGTTAGAGGTCATACTAACTGCCATGGAAGGGAAAACCATCGTCTTTGCTCAGAAGGAAGGTAATTTTTCGGAGAAGAAGACAGTAGAGATTTTCAAAAAAACGTATTACATTCCGCTCTTACCATCGATGCATCATGGAAGAAACAAAAGACAGGAAAACAAGTAGGTTTTCTGTCGTCCATATATATAGAGAAGATCGGCCATTAACCACGTATAACACTGATCATATGGGGCTCATGGATGTGATGAAAAAGAAGTTTAACGCAACATCATCATTTTGTCATCGACAGCATGAAGCCTTAGGGTAGGTCCATGGGGACGTTCCGTCGTCCACCTTGTTGATTGATGACTGTATGAAGTAAAACGTAGGCACCGACAGACGTGCACCTGACTAATGATACATTTTATTCCACAACGTGCTTATGACTTTTCCCTTTTTAAAACCTATCCTAACGGTATTTTAATATTGACACATAGTTTGTAACACCCCTTAATATTCGTCGTAGACCCATAAAAGTATATATATATATTTATGATCAGGACCAAATCCTAGGACTATTTAGCAAAGTCCGTCCGTCCGCCCGTATCAAATTTTGAGGCCGTTAAATTTACACTAGGAAGTTGAAATTTAGAGCATATCCCTAGGCTCGCGAAATGGTAAAGTGTTAAAAGTTTTTAAATCCGCCCACTGCCACGCCCACAATTTAGAAAAAAACCGTTTTTAGGTTAAAGTTAGAGAGATTGAGTGTTAGTATTCTCACAAGATATGTAGGCACTGCCCTCCTTTGTAAGTCTGTCATATAATTTTTTGCAACGCCTACTTTTTATGCGATGTTTTCACTAAAATGCTGTTTTCAGCGAAAATTTTCATAGAAACTAAAAAAAATTTTTTAACAAGATATTTAGCAAATATTTTTTCCATTATATCGCCGATACAAAGTTTTTGACCACGCCCACTTTTTGGGATCGATTTTTTCAAAAAATATTTTTTTTTATTAATTTTAGAGAATGAAATAAAATGATATCCATCACCTTCTTTATGCTTTTTTCCTTGGGGTATATAGGGATATGGATAGGGTATCGAACTGTTCGCCCCAAGCGGACTGGAGCCTTTCCTTATATTTTTGTTTTGGCAATAAAATTCAAATAAAATCATTCGAATTGAAGACATTTTCTAAACCTAGCAATACGATCAAGTAGTGGTTTTCCTGATCCATGGTTAAGATAGCTTTCATTTTTGCCTCAAACGCGTTTTATACGTACAGCAGCGCTTTCTGAAACCAATATTACCTCACCTTACCGACAAGCCTTCTGCAGTTTTTACTACAATTTCTAAGCACATCTTTAACAAAGCCTACCTATTGTACTTACTAACTCAACCCGTGAAGAGACCATGTCGGAGACTTGCCAGCTTTGAATCCTCTGCAATTCCGAGCACGCTCTATCCTGTATTCCATTCGTCATCCTCCACCATCGAATAGCTTTTTGTTTTTCGAAAGAGGCCAATATTAACTCCCCTTTCGTCTTATCAACAAAAACTCGGCGCCTTGTAGCTGATCTTCTAGCATTAGGATCCTGTGCAGGCTTCATTTTGTTCTTCCAGTCAGGAATTTTGAATAAAGATCGTAGCGATCTTCTGCTCCGCTCTTTCCCGAAATTCGGTGCAACTCGGACATCGCCGTATAGAGCTCTTGACGATAAATTCTATCATATACGGCTTTGAAGTCGACACCGCTTTGTAAATTAAACAAACACTTTCTGAAGTGAATACCTTTAGTAGGCGCCTTGCTCTGTTGTGATCAGAGTTATCAAGGAGTAAATATCGGCACCGGGTTATTATAAACTCTCTTGGCTTGTGTGGCGCTACCATCTGGAAGCAATTCCTAAGTAAAATTACTCTTCTTTTATTAAGAAATCTCTGAGGACACGACATTTTTCTACAACCAGATGCAGTACTGCCAAAAACGGTTCCGGAACCTGCCGAACTTGAGAATTGTTTGAGAACGCAAGTAGAAACTGTTGTTAGAGGATTGGGTCTATGAAGTTTTCAGATTCCCTAAACTGGTTGATATCATTTGATAGCGTCTTCTTCCTCCACAGTTATAGGAGACTTGTCCAAAAGCATGTGATTGCATCCGAAAGTGAAATCCCCCTCATCCGAAGCTACTGGGAGTCCGAACTTTTCTGCTTTACAGAAACTTATCTGCTCGGGTAGGATCTCATTTTCTAGATTTCACTCTCATCATTTAAGTTCTATCAACATTAGCCCCACCTTAATTGGCATAAAAGGATTTAATTAAACAAGTCTCCATCCTTCTTCCATTCCACTATTTGCACAGATAATTCAATCAAAAATGCTTATCTAAACTTTTCAAAAAGTGCAGAAACTCCTGCGTGACCTTATTCCCCATGAAAAAAGGGATGGAGAAGAGGTATTCTAAATGATTTGCATTTTTGCAATTTCCCCGGTTCATTGAAGGGAAACCCTTGAAAAGATTTCTTCCTTCCATTTCAGCAGCCAGGCAACAGAGCATACAAAAAGAAATCAATTTTCCATTACCAAGCAAGAAGGACTATGTTGTCATCTGACATACAGAGAGCGGAAGAAAGAGAGAGAGAGCGAGAGCAAGAATGAACCTTTTAAAAAATTCGTCTATAACAAAACTCCTCACTGCAGATGCATGAAGGATGAAAAATATCTCAACTCTACAATAGAAATATATAGAAACGTGTTTGATGTACCTACATGCTTAGCCGGGTGCTGCCACATGTGTGGGCTGTTTTCGAGTTGCCCAGCTTCAGCCAGAAGTCTGGTTCCATGGCGTACCTTGAGAAAAACCCAAGTAAATTGATTCTCAGCCAATTTGTCGGATTATTTGTGTTAAAAGGACGAGACCAGAATATAACGGACAGATGGACGAACGGACAGACAAAAATCCACCCCCCCCCCCCCAGGTGCTGCTGTGCCTCTGTTGTTGCAGCGCCAGCAGCAGAAGCAGCAGCAGACGAGAATGGTGCGGTTTGGATAAAGATTTCCCGTCATGCGATATTTCCTCACAGAATCTATCTCATCCCAAAGGCTATTGCAGTTTGTTCCGGTGCAATGGTAGAGGGGTGGTGGTGATTGTATGATGCTAGCATGAAGGGCTTTCCTATATAGATATATATTATTATTATTATTTTCTTGTTCATGGTTCGTTTGGATTTTTCCCTCGCAATTTTCTTACATTTTACAATGCACATAGCTTGAAGGACTTCAAACCTCATATAGCGTTGTGGTGTAGTGTTCGGTTGGGTAACCCACAACTGTTATACTCGCCGCTCGACGAAGAGAGATTGCAGAAAGTGGTTTAGTCATGACAAATAATGGGCTTTTGTACTATTAATGTCGTTTGTCAATTTCAAATTTAGGGGATAAAGGAACGAAACGCTCTCCAAAGGGTGCTTAGGCTTGTCAGATGCATCAATACAGATCACATTTTGGTGCCAAACTATTGCCAGTCATAAAAATTGATAAAGTATCCAATTGAAATCTAAATAGCATCAGAAGTTGGGTGCGACATTGTAGAATTCACTTTTTGTGGGTCATTCCAGATGAGGTGCGAGAGATAAGCTACAATTTGGTCAACTTTTGATGTTATGTAGTCGATGGCGGCATACTCTACATGTGGACCAGTAGAGATGCAGTGAAGTAGATTGCTATTAACCCTACAATTGTGATCATGTGTGCGGTCGATAAAAGGAGAGAATTCGTACTATACTTTGGTACTATAAGGTTCATTTTTGGGCAACAGGGATTCTATACAATATAACAAGACCAGAGACTATAGCTCTACGGTCTAAGTTCAACATCTACGGATAACTTAACACCAAAACTTAACTTCCGACAATTATTTTCCGCAGAGCTCCCATTCAGATTGAGATGAGATGTAGACACTGTCACACAATAGTTCGCTACCTATCTTCACTGACGAGTTTTGAGTGGGCGAACTAACAAATTCATGACAGTCTGCTTCCGGAACTCATGCAGCGTCTTCTAAGAGGAAGTCCCAGAGATCAAGCAGAAAGGTGCATTTAATCAGGATAAAAAGGATAATAAAGACGTACCCATCGTTATTGAGGCTGCAATTAAGGGCCTTATTTTAATAAAGGCAACATCCAAACTCGTTAATTGCGGGTAGATACTGGTTCAAGATAGCTGACAAGTTAGCCAGACGGGGCTCCTCCATTCTCGAATCCTCTGCTTAGGTTTTCCACTCCTTCGTATGATTTATAAAGATGAAAATCTCCTTGCAATTCGTCGAAAATGCAGGTGGCCAAGTCCGACGAATTGCGTCCTCTTAAGTGGTTACATTGGTTTATTCGGGGATAAAAAGTTATATTTTCAACAATTTTTTTTATATATAAAAACTAAAATATTTTATTCAAACTTTTTACTGTCTTGATATACATTTGAAAAAGAATTTCTGAAATATTCAAAACTGCGTCATTTTGACGGCATTTCCGGTGATCCCTCGGAAAATAGGTGCGTCCGCTTTAACAATAGAACTCGTGACAGGATCATCAGAAGTGAAAAAAAATCGTGCTTTAGTTACGACCATTAACTAGAATTTGAACGAAGTGAAAATTGGATTTTTGGCAGATCTTTTTACAAAAATATGCAAATTTTGGTAAAATTTGCTCAACATATTTTTTTTTTAAATACTTGTGATTGAAAACAAAAAAAATCATTCGTCCAAGTCCTCGTGAATTTTATCTCGAAGACCTGTGTAAAATTTCATCAAGATCGGTTGAGTGGCTTTGACAACCGACTTTGAAAACACAGTTTCGAGAAAAACGAGTTTAACGTTTGGATAACCTCAAATAAATCTCGTGATTCAATTGAGTGCGCACGTCCCGATGGCTGTATTTACGAAACTTTTATTCGGAATGACTTGAAACTTTAGGATAATATTCTCGAGATGTTGTAGAAATTTATAAGACAATTGAAAAAATTGATTTTTTGAAGCTGTGAAACCCATGTAACCCCTTAACCTCTCTCTATCTGCAGATCTCATGAGAAGTGGTATTAAAATTATTGCTAATTGCATGTCTTGGCAGGCCAACCAGACTAAAATTTATAAAATTTCCAACAATTTGTGACATTAAGATTTGAATTTCATAAGATGCAATCTGCATCTGGAAGCATTCGGCACGCTGTTTCGGCCTTAACGTTTTGCTATTTCTAGGAAAAACAAAAAAATGCCTACCAAAGAAATAAAAACTGGACACAATCAAGACAAGAGTTGCTACAAAATTTATTGGACACCTATTTTCGTATTTCTCGTATTCTTCCAAAGAAAAACTCTGTTGAATTTCTTTACACTGAGGTAGCCCTCAAAACTGTAGAGACAAGCACAGTAAACGAAATTTCGAAGTGATGAACGATAACCATGCTCTAACTAATGCAATTTTCCAACTCCTTATTGATGGTTTCGGGCTGTAGCTCAAGAATTGCTAGGATGATATTGGCCTTAAGTACTTAAACCGTTCCAGGATCGGTACTGCACGGTTTCCCACCAAAAAAAGTCCAAATGAGGCAAATCGCAACTCCAAGGCGGCCAATCGACATCGCCAAAACAGCTGATAAAACGATCTGGTAATTTGGTGCGCAAAAGTTCGACTGAGGCATGGGCTGCGTGGCATGGCGCCCTATATTGCATGAACCAGAGGTCACCAAATCTATGTCTTAAATTTCAAGAAAAAATAAAAGTCGGTTTAAAGTTGGCCCATTAACCGAAACGTTGTTCCCAGCCTCATTTTCGAAGAAAAATGGTCCAGTGATGCCACTATACCACAATCCGCACACTCTCGGCTACAGCAGCCACCTTCTCATCTGTGCGATGCTGTACGGCAACGGGGACCATGAATGTTGTGCACTAGCATACCTTTCTCACGAACTTTTTGCACAGAATTGCGTACAGCAGGCGCGTTGGTTGCTTCATTTCGGCCAAAACTTCTTTTCAAAAAACGCACTGTTTGGGGTACACAGCACTCACTTGGAAATATGTTTTCAATATTTTCCAACGTTATTCAAGCGTAAAGCGACTCATTTTTCCGCGGAGGTATGATACTGACTTTTTGTCAAGATTTCCAGCGGGAAACAGCTGTCAGTATCAAAATAAGCTATGATTTAAAAGGAAACCACTAGGCCCACGTGCGTGCGTGCCCTAAGTAAGGCCAGAGTTGAATCTATACAACCGCTATGGGTCCAGGGATAGCAAATCAAGAATCGCTTTCCAGCCAGCGGTTGTTGTCGTTCTCATTGAACAAATTGTGGCAAATGCATGCTAATCCTTGTATTTTTTTCATTAGCATTAGATATTATGCTTATCCTTCTGCTTCCCACCAAACTATACAGCCATTTGTGAGCACATAACGCCGAATTATTGAAGAGTTTCTCCTCAGTTTCTTCCCAAGATGCAGTTGCTACATCGAGAAATAAATTTTCAACCATTCCCTCGTTTTTCCCTCCCGAAACTATAATTAAATAGTTGCTATTCCTATTCCTTCTTCGTCGCAGCCGTCATAATTTGTAAATTTCCATGTTCAGGCTGCCCCATTCATTTGCACATTTGTTAGTTCTGTTTGTGTGGGACAAGAAAGAAGAAGTACTAATTCATGTACATTGATTGAAGCTAGAAGTTCGTAGGTATCTGGATCTCACCTCTGGAAGTCATTATTACAAAGTTTCGTTTTACATCCAAAATTATGGGTTCTTTTTCATCTAGATCTGTCATATTCAGCCGAAAGCACTGACACTTCGAGCAGAATTTGTTCTTCACCACTTCCAATGCCTGATCAGCACGGGAAATGTCCTAGACTTGGCGGGAACCCGATTTTCTGGCCTGTGACGTACTCAAGACGTAAGTTAGGGCATAAAGTCACCTGCCCTTACTTACAGAAACCCATAGCAAGAATATTATAAGCCCTAAACAGGCAGCCTGTCCAACTGGCACTACGTCCAAGTAAATGTGCGGTAAAGAATGCAAAACAAGAACCCACAAATTCTTTCCAAAAATTAGACAACCAGTTTTGATGATCCATAGAGGGCATCTTACTGGTGAAGTCCTTTGTAGAGATGATAGAATCTATAGACATTGGATTAAGAAATTATTTTTTTCCATGACCGGCTCGACACAATCCAAAATTTCATTTAACTAAATCCAGATGGTTGGGTGAAAGTTGAATGGACATCAGAGTTGACTTGGAGTAGTGAGGAAGCATCTTGACTTTCTTCTTAAAACAATCCTAAGAAACGCATACAAATGCCTTAAAGTCGGTACCTCGCTTGCATGTCCTTACTGCTGAAAAATATAATGAGCACTTCCTTGCAAGTTTATCATAAATCTCTTTCTATTTCTAAAACTTTAACATATTTACCCCCTTTCCCTTTGTCATTCCTCTATTCAATTCAATTGAATGCCAACCCTTCATCAGCAAATTTTCGCTACAATTTCTCTTTCGCGGTAAATTTTTTTTTTCCAAACAAAAAGATAACAATTAAATTCCATTATCCTTCAACTCATAAACTTTCATCCATATACAAAAGAAGAATTTTCCCTTTTGCCTGAAGAATGACAGTTTCATAAAATCCAAGAAAATAATAAGAAGAAAAGAAAGAACAGACAGAAAAAAAAAATCCTCTCGTATAACGATCAAAGTGCACCACTAAGAATGATAATAATAATTGATCCTTAAATGCGTGGTGCTCAGTGGGGGAAGCAAACCCATCGATGATGGTCTGGCTGACCAGACATCCTTCTGTTCATCCTCGTATTTCGTATTGAACAAACAATTCATCCACTCAATAAAATTATTATAAGATTTCCGTGGAATCGTTTTTCAACCATTTTGTTCGTTTTCTCCTTCTTGTATCTTTCTTAATACATCGTGGAAACTTCGAAGAAGTACGATTTTAATTGTTCTTCTCTAATGCCAAAAGCTAAGGGTTGCTGTTCGAGTTCAGAGTCGTCGGGTCGGTCTGGTCGGGTTGTGGGGAGGTGCACAAAAACAACACGTCATTATCAGATCCTTCGATCCATTCGTTCTTTCAATAGAATGTAGATATTTCGTGTTTTGTTTTTTTGTTTTCTTTTCCGAATCGACTCCCATAACAAAGGAAGAATTATATCTCAATTATTATTTTCTGTTCTTTTTTTTTTCTGCTCTTTAAACAGCAAAAGAAAGGATAACACCGGCAGCGTGTAGAGGAAGTGTGAAGTACCTACCACAAAAAATAAATGAACAAAAGCAATGCCCAATTAAACTGGCAAAGGAATTCATAACGATTCTTAAGTGCTTCGAGCAATGTGTTGCATTGCATTTGAATCAGTGGAGATAGTTCGATGCAATCGATAGATAGAAGTAGGTGCCTTCAAGTGTTTTTGGCTCAAGATGTGGGGAGGCGTTTTATTACAATGGAGATGAGTTTTTTTTTTTTTTTTTTTGAAGGGAGAAAAATGTTAATGAGTTTTCCTAAAGCGAGGATGTTCGTAATAATCTCCTCGGATGATTGGACGAATTAAATTTTTGCCAAAAAGGGTTTTTAATTCTTTTTTAAACTTTTGGAGTTTCTTGTCTATTGAGATGAACATCGTTTTTAATTCGACAAAGTGTTTTTTTTTGTCTTTTTGAATCGGATAACGATTATGTTTTATTGAGAAAATTGTTGCAGTTTTGTAAGAGTACTTTTAGGATGAACTGCCTTTGATACAAGGATAAACTGCTGTCAGGAATATTTTAGAACTGACGATGGAAAAATGCAACTAAATAGTTCGTACTTACAGCTGGGTGTTACCCAAACGTGTACTGACCGAACTTTGTGCAACTTGTGCAAAAAGCGGTTTCTTTCCAATTTAGCAAAGTTCTATTGACTTGAGTCACTATGTCATAGACATACGTTATCGGAGATGAATTATGAGGAATGACGGCACCTATTGCACTCATACAAGCCTTGACAGACAAGGTTAGGTGTAGTTCAGTCGCTGAAGTTGCAGTCATTTCATTCAACATTTGAAGCAAAAGACAATATTTCTGTTTTAAAGCTTTTTGAGAAAAAATAAGGGAAAGTAATCTTATAACTTGAATTAAAATTAATGCTGTCACCAGCGAAAAAAGACTCCGCACGTCTTGAAGGCATTCTGACGGACCACCAACATTCGGCCAAGTACCTAAATGTACTAGGCTTAGAGGCAGAAGGTTAAGATGTATACACCGTGGAAAATTCCCTGCCTTTGTTTAAACCAAGCTCAAAGCTTATGTGCTGACTTCGTGAGCTCCTTATCATTGGAAGAAGTTAAGCAAATTACAAAAGTATGGGTAGGTAGGCAGGTAGGTAGGTCGATGATTTTTTCAGGCGTAATAAATAAAAAACCCTTACACATTTTAACTTGTTTTTTTGTTAATAAAAGAATTCAAAATTGAAAAAATACAGGCCGGCCAAGTAGGAATCGAAACAAAAAAAAAACTTGTCCCATGGTTGACACAATTCAGACTCTCTCTGTGAGTAAGCTTGACATTTTCGATGTGAAGTAAACATTTTTTTCAGTTTTGGGAATTTTTTTAAAACTGTAAAAGAAGATTAAGAAGATCAGTAAAAAATTTCAAAAAGTAGGTCCACTAGAACTTGAGGTATCATGTCAACGGTTCCAAAAAACATAATTTCGAAAAAAGCGACTTTGAAGTTTGAAGTCTCTTTTCAGACAATATGTCATGAAAACAGTTATAGCTCTGAAAATAATTCCAGTTTCAAAAGAATTCTTTTACAAGCTAATTTTACAAGGTCCGAACAAACATTTATTTTAATTTCTAGCCCAGAATACGCCCTTAAGGAAAAAGGTACACGAATAATTAATTTCTGTAGAATGGCAGAATATATGACAATAAACAAATCATATTTTAGAACTATACAAGAAGCGTTTTTTTGGTAGCGTTTCCTGTAAGATTGCCACATATAGAGTTGGAATGTTTATGCTTGGATTGACATACAAATTCTAGTGAAGTGTTACCTACAGGGCGGCACACTCCTATAAATCCTTCTCGCACCTTAACGAAAACATGTTTTAAATATGAAGTGAAGCGGCTTCACAGCTTAGCCTGCATTCACTTACCCGTAAGGGACATTTAATTTCCCTATAAAAATTCTACTTAATTTTTCAAATAAATACCCTTTGTAATTGTAATTTCTTCTTCATTTTATTGTTAAAATGGGCATCTACCAATAAAAAAATCCTTGGAAATTTTTCTAAAAATTTTTTTGATTTCAAAATATAAATTTTTCGGGCACTCAGCAACAAACAAGACTATAGAAACCGACTTTAAAGTAATGAAAAATTTTCCAAATTGAGAACGGAACAATGTATAGAAAGTAAGTAGGAGCATTTTTTAAAGCTAACTCTGCTCGTTTCGCTTCCGCTTTGGATTGAATGTGGTGGGACCCATAAGTGCTATGGACCTAAGTCAAGTAAAATCGGCTTCTTATCCCGCCATAGAATTAGAAACTGCTTTACCGAAAGTTCATGCATTCTATCCCTGATTCCTTGCCGTGCTTCTGTAAACAGAGTAATACCCGCCGACTCCTCTTTGTTATTAAACCTTTTATGAATATTGAGAAATAACCTTGACTAAGCCACAAGACACTAGGTGCCATAATGGGCTCATCGCGATCCCTGAGATAATAAAACCAACCGAAAGACAAAAATCTTACACCACTGCCCGAAGCAATTTATTTCCCTGCAAAAACTCAACGGTTAACCATTGCCTACATAAGCTACGACTTCTATGTTGCTAAAGAATTAACTTTGCAGCTGTATTTTTCAGCCCTGAGCAATTGCCTCACTTACACACAATATGTGCGTTATGTACTCTGTTACGCATAGATCTTCACCAAATATACAGGCGTCAGTAAACGAGAGCCTCAATCTCCTGGCATGCTTCCCGAGGAGACAGTGTTCGAAAAGGATTCCGATCATCGTCCTAAGTCGAGGTCTGTCTAGATTTAAAATCTCATTAGATCTATTTTTATTCCATCTGGGCCAAAATGCTTTAGATACCCTCTGACCGCAGCCAGAACCTCCGATTGGAAGACACCACAGCTATTTGGGAGCCGTAGGAAAACATACAGTTCTGCTTCAGCGTTGTAGATGCCGGATCTCGTGCCCTCAATCGTGAATACCGACAGCTCACCTGGACTAATTACTGTATTATTATTTTTCGTCCTTTTATTCTTCCCTATTAGGCAGCACCATTGAAGGTTGTGTCTTGAAATCCAGTTTTTAGAGAATCTTATCCGAAAGTGTATGATTGCCCAACATTTAGTTCGCTCAATATGGAACAGTGGCCCATCTCATTACTTTTGAACAGTCCAAAATTAGTAAGGCGTGGCGCACTATTGCCCGCTTTTACCTGAATATTTACCGGCAGAAGGTGCTTAACCATGTCCAGTGCAGCAGTTATGCGTAAAGTATCCGTAGTTGCGACGCAGGCCGTTCCTTGTACCACCTTCAGTTTAGCTTGAATGGTTTTTTTAAGTGTGGCTTAACACGAAAGATAGGCCCCATTTGGGTCTAACAATCATAGTTTAGAGCCAGTGCATCATTACCGGCTAAAGACCCCATTTTTTCCCCTACCATTCTCCTACGCTCAAAAAGTGCGTGGTACGTCTTTCTGATTCTTTCCTGAGTGTTCTGGTTCCATTTCAGTTTTCTGGTATTTGGCGCTGTCATCTGGTGCCAGCTCGACCCCGTCCGTCCCCGACATTACATAGCCCGTTAAATCTTTGCAACGAAAGCCATCCATTAGAGACGTAAGCCAACGTCCAGACAAGATGACGACGACAAGATTTAAAAATTTTCAGTTCAGTCTGTCATCTTTGAGCTGGTTACAAAATATCCATATTTTCTGTAACAAATGAATGGCAAGGGATGTTCCACAATCAGATAGATTTATCACACCAAAAACATAAATATTAAAAAATAGCCAAGCTCTTTTATATAAAAATCGCTTTTGCCTTACAAGTCAGCCACAAAAAGTACTGAGATGACGCCAAGTTTGTATTGTAATTATTAAAAATTTCACAAATAGTATTTAGGTACATTTTTATACCTGGCAAGCTTTTTTAGATCTGAGTACTTTTTGTGGCTGACTTGTATCTCGTTCGAGCAAAATACAATTTGTTTTATAACTTTCCTTGTTTGCCCTTAAAAGAATTACCGACATGTAAGATTTCATAACAATAGAATGAGTTCGATATGTGGGCGGTTGCCACGCCTCTTTTTTGGAATATTCACAAATTTTGTGTCTGTTCTTCAAATCATTCCTCCACGTATAATTTCAAAGTCTTTTGGGTGCAAAGTTAAAGAAAAGGGGCGGCTAGCACGCCCCCTAAATGGAAAATAAACAATATTTCATTTCTTTCCGAGTTTGTTCTTAAAATCTAATCCTCATGTAAAAAATCATAATTGTAGGACTTTTGGGGGCTGCGTTAATAGAAGTGGGCGGCTGCCACAGCCTCTGGATGGAAAATCACAAATGTTAGATTTTCTACGATGATTGGAAGTGCTCCATAGTTTTGACGATCTGTCAGTGAGTCAGTCAGTGAGTCAGTGGTTACGGTTTTTGCTAATTTTGGGGCCTTATAACTCAGGAATCGCTGATGTTAAACAGTTGAAATTTGGAATGAAGCCTGCTGCTGTGCGTCCCAATGATGTCTCTAGCTTTGTTGTAAGCGAAGTTAGAGGGGGGGCGGGGGGTGAAAATGGCCTGAGTTGGTTTGTTTAAATAAGTAGTGCCAAAGTTGCTAAAGAACTTGGCTGCCCCTTGATAAACTTAAAGCGCTGCGTTTGTCCGACTAGAAGTTCCAAAATAATTCCCCCTACTGAATGCAAGCCGTTCAAGAGCTTTTTTAAATTTTGTAGGAAAAGTGCAGTCCAGAAAGACTGCATCCACCAGTGGGTGCCCAAACCCATGACTTCTTAATCCCACAAAAGATCTCAAACCCTAACTGACAAAGCCAAGATAAACACTTTGTACATCATTAAGAACTATCGCCCTACTCTTCTTCAATTCATTTCAATAAAGTAGTCTCTAGGCACTCTAAATTAGGCTCAAGTTTATTTGTTCTGTCGACCCAGATAGCTTGTCTTGTTATTAATATGAAACTTTTAACCATAACTACCGGAATGGCTTTATCCCTCGCTCTCTCTCCTTCAAGTACACCCTTTGCGCACTCATACAGCAACAGCAGCAATCTGACTTAACCAATTTTTTGTGGTCTCTCTCTCTGCTTTCTTCCTCTGCCGGCCCAATTCGAGGGAAATTATTTCAATTATCCCCTCTTTTGCGGTAGTAATTTGTGCCATTCTGCCTGTTATTTCGGTTATCCTTTGCGAAAAATCTCAGCTAAATGCTCGGCCGCATATCGTGTCTGTAATTTACTTTCAAACTACTTAACATCACGAAGGACAGCAGCAAAGCAACAACTGCGCACAGAGCCATGGGAATATAATAGATAGTAATAAAAATAAAAAAAATATATATTAAAATCCATACAAGGCAAACTATGTAGGTACATGGCTCGCACATTGAGAATCCTTTTCTATTCGTGGGGACAGATACAAAATAAGAACGAAGAAATTCCGACCCGCAAATCCTTTTTCTGTTGCTCCCACGCACGCCCACCCGCCCGCCACGAAGACGAACAAGATTTCTGTCATTTCGTACGTATAGAGTAGGAGTAGGAGTATAGCTATAGCGATTAAGGACTTGTGCCACAGAAAATTTCTGTCTCTCATATCTCTCGCCAGACAGAGACCAAACCGGCAGTATAAGATGACAGTAATTCCTTAAAGCAAATGGTATAAGGAATTGCCTTGGGTCCGCAATAAGCCGCCAAGACACGATATTATGATAAGGACATGGGCGGTTGTTCTATGTGTAAGTACAAAGTTCGTTTTCTGTGTTCTTCTTTTTTTTTTTTAGAAGGAAATGAACTTTTGCAGGATCTCGGTGTTGAATTTGTGTTTTTTTTTTTTTGTCCTCATATGGGAAGTGGGAAATAAAAACCAAATTGAGAGACAAAATGTGCGTGTGTGCTTGTCCCTTAAGGATATTATTATATTTATAGAAAGTAGTGATGTTGTGGGCTCAACGTTTTGAGCCAAAAATTACTTTATGACCGAATTGTAGCAATTATATTGCTGTGCAGGTTCCCCGAAATGGAGCGGAGGAGGGAAGATGTAAGAATAGAAAGGATTTATTCCTGGATAAATGATGAAGAAGTCAGACAAAACAAAACGAAAGAACATTGCCCCAAGGGGCAGTGTTGATGAATTTTTGATTACACAACCAGTTGGGTGACACTTCAACGAGTTGGATTCACTCGGAAATGAAGTGGTAAATGGCTGAGGGTGAGCAGATAAGATGCGGGCGTCGACGACGACGACGACGACGACGGACATAACGGAAGAAGGATTATTTCGTGCATTAGGCGAAAAGGCCCATAGAAGAAGTCCGTATATACTATATAATGAGAAATTAAGAAGCGGACTGCGAGAGGGATATTGAACGACTAGCTAAGTGGGACAGAGATTACATTGCGAAGACAGCAGCTGAGGTAGCAGAACATAATTTCATTCGGACATGACAGGTCATTATTTGCAGATGGTGTGCTTAGAATGGAGCAATGGAGTCTTTGTGTGACTTGGTGTATCCTTTTAAAGGCAAATGATGGGTAGGTTTCTTGTGCAGTAGGAATTTTTATGGCTCTAGATTTGGCGAAAGGTTTTATGTAATTCGAGCTTAGCTTTTGTTGGGTTAGCCGCGGGAGGCTAACGAAAATTTTGTATTGTATTTGTAAATTGTATTTTACCTGCCATTGTCCGGTTTTCACAAGAATTCGACTTCCTATCCCTGGAAATGGGTTCCCTAGTGAAGATAAGCTAAATTAGGAGGAGCTTAGTTTTTCAAGAGCTTCTGCGATTAGCAGTTCTTCTTTGGCAGTTTGCTTGGTACAATTGACTCATAGGTCTAGGATCTAGGCTTATATCTAATGGTAGTAATACAAACGTTTCATGAAAAAGGATGTACCCGGAGTCGTTCTTTCAAGTATATGGGGACTTTAAAATGTCAAGCGACCACATTTTTAAATCATAAAATTGAAACACAAAGCTTCTCCAGCTCCTGTCCCCTTTACAACAGACCTATTCTCCCACAGGTAACGTACAGTTCATGGTCTACGAGGTGTTGGCCTTAAGTTCTATGATCTGATCTATGTTTCAACAGGCGAAAAGTTCTATAAAGGAGGAGCTCATCCCTCTTTTTCACGGATGATATTTCAACATTCATATTTTTGACTTTGCTATTTTCAATGGTGTTGCCAGGTGTAGCTTTTTTTGCCGCGAAAATCTTTTCGCTACAGGCTTGTTGTCGGAACTTAGAAAGATATCACACGATTTATTTTCCGTGCGTTTGATCTGTTATCTCTCCATTTCTGAGGAATAGCTAACAATAAGACAATCTTGTCCATGTTCTTAACTGATAAGATTCGTCACTGCCTTCCTTGCCTTGAAGCGTATATGAAGTAGTAACAATCGTTAAAATAAGAGAACGTTAGAGTGGCAGCCTGCTTCTTTTTTCCTCTCTAAAGTTTGGGAAGTTTTTTGAGGAAGGAAAAGTGAAGAGAAGAGTTAAAATAGGCAGAAGTTAAAAACGTTTTTCCGTAGCGGTCTTGGCCGGACAAACCCTTTCGCGTAGTCATCGCTTGAAATTTATTGATTTGCAATCCCTAAAAAAAGGACCGGGATGTTGCGGACATCGTATTTATCCACCATATTTTGACTATTAAAATTGATAGCCCTCAGCTTCTCCAACTGATTTCATTTCTCCCAACATTTCTTGGTCAGCCTAACAACCCACTGCACCTATAATGGACATTTTGAACCAATTTCTATAATGGTCCGTCGCACTGGCAATAAATATACTGATGCCTTTGATCTCAACAGCTCCAAAATTACTCTCAAAAAACACCTTTTTAATTCTTCTCCCTCCGAACTTTAATTTTTATTAAGTTCTTCAGCTATAAGACAAATAAACAAATTTAATTTTTTAACCAGATCTAAGTGTAGATTTTTTGAAGAATTTACGTTTTTGAAAATATCGCTGAACTAATTCCTTTCGCCTGTCTACCTTGTCCACCATCTGCTAAGCGGAAGCAGGTAGTACCCCTATCCAAAGCTATATCTAAACAAAAAACCATTGCCATATTCGTAGACAGGCACGCATACCATTAAGGCTCTCGATTCGACCACGACTTGCGTCAAGGTTAGTTGAGGTTAGTTCTGAGGGCTAGTCAGTCGTCGATTCGACATCACTCTCCTCTAGGTTCACGGCCACAGAGGGCAGTCGAAATGGCCAGAGGTGGCTCTTCTCTTTGGGAATCATTCGCGGAGTAAGTTTGTAAGGAGAAATAGCTTCTTTAACCTCGAAAGCGGAGTCTAGATCGAACTCTGTCATTTTCGGCAAGATACAACAAATACAAAACACAGAATCTCATTTAAAGAACAAGTGCAGGCCTCGCTAGACTGGTCGCCATTAAGCACGAGTCACTCTATTGGCGCGCATGAAGGTAAGCTTGGTATAACCCATAACACCCAACTGCCGAACTTGTGGTCTTTCAGAAACACCATTCATGTCCTCAGTACCATAGGTTGGTTTTGAGGGCTCCCTTGATGTTCCTTGATTAGGTCGCATGAGTTGTGGTTTCAAAACTTCGCACTTCAGCGCAAAATGTTTGTTTTTGACGCGGAGTTAGAAACCGGACACTTTACCTACCTCCCTACCTATAGTGCGCGCACCTAAGACCATTCATCATCGATCTGGTTGAATAATATCAGTGCAGTTTACGGTACGGTAAGTTCAGAACTGTCCAGGTGTTTATACTACCGCAGATTCTGAAGAAAACTTAAAAATTTCAGATCGGTAGTCCCCAACTATGTTGTAAGACCTTTTCCCATCCCTGATCTATGGATATGAAGCAAGGACTACTTCTTAAGCGAATGTATTTGTCCTTTGTCGCACCGAAAGGTGTTTAGACATTTGGTTGAAGGGTTCTGGAGGACAAGGTTTAACTACGAAAAAAAATGTAGAGCGAATGGACGAAAGCAGTATCTTAAAATCAGGAGAGTCAATGCAGTAGTGGCAGACATAAGTGTAAAGCGACCTCAACCGACATGGAGTGCACAACTGGATGCAGTTAGCATATTGGTTGAGGCACAAGTCCACTCCGAGCTGCAGCCATTCCTAAGTTAGAATTAATATTGTTTGATTGGTATTTTTTAGTTCATAACCTAATTCCGAACATTTTGAAGTCTTTGGTGAAACAATCAGTTGGACCATTCAATTGAATATAAAGTTTTGATATGACTTGCATTCTTTGAAGTCCATTTTATGTCTTGTCAAAATCCCTCCCAAGAACCAAGTTAAAAAAACTTTAAGCATTCAATTTCAGCCTCCTTGAAAGAATGTGACGCAATCCAAGGTTTAAAATTCATATCAAAACATTTGACTGTCTTAAGTAAAGCTTTGCTTCTTAAATTTTACTGCGAGCTACAATTTGAGAAGTAAAAGTATTCAATTGAAGTCTTAAGATTTAAAAATTAACGTTATTATCCAGCTGCTGCTGCATTAATTTAGTACATTCCTTTCCACCCTCTATGACCCCTGTCGAACTTTAACGTGTATAAATCCGAGTCGTCCATCTTTCATGCACCCATTCCTATTTCACTTTGCTTCAATTGACGAAAGGTGTCGAAGGTGAAAACTTTCTCTTCATCTGCCAAGAAAAAATAAAACAAACTCACGCTTTATCCCTCTCAGTTCTGCAGTCAACAGTACAGCCACACAGTCAATGGCCGCATTTCAATCTTGCAAAAGGGGGAAATTATCAAGAATGTAAGTAACGAATAAAAGAGTCTATTCCTTCTATACGGACTCGGAAACCGTTTGTCCAAATCAAACTTCTTAAGAAGGCCTTAAGCCTTATATAAACACACAAACATATGGCAGCCCCATTTTATGGCAGGAACAACAAAAAAAAAATATATTTCCTATACTTTTCAAAGGACATTTAAGTAAAGGAAAACATTGCAACATTACCGACAACAATAACGACGAAACACACGGACTCGGAACACTGGAAGGCGAAAACAGAACTTACAACGACAAAGTTTGTTTTCCGCACTCATACACTCTACTCACATTCTATTAGCGGAAAAGTTGTTGCGAAAATAAGAAAAACAACACAAACAACAACAACAATGTTAAAACTCACTAAGAAAGAAATACACAACACATTTTCTCATGTACCCGTTGCGTTGCGGAGTTGAGAGAATGTCCTAGATAGGAGATCCTTTCCTAAATAGGTACAGCGGCACTGTATTATGTAGCATGCAGCGGAAGTTCTACGGAAGTTTTTTTCTTGATTGAGATGGAACGCAAAATATACATATGTATGTAAAAGGATCTTCATGTGCGTGCGTGTTGCACACAGTTATTGTGTTAAATAGACGAAGACTCTGTTTCTCGTCGTTGTTGTTTTTGTTCTTGTGTGCTTTACTTATTTAATCATATTTTTCATATTCCTTTATCTTTTACTCGGAATGTTGGCTCGCGGGGGGAGGGGGGAAAGCAGGGGAACAGAATTTATATTACGAATATTTATACCCTATCCTAAGGGTATATTAATTTTGACACATAGTTTGTAACACCCCTTAATATTCGTCGTAGACCCATAAAAGTATATATATTTATGATCAGGACCAAATCCTAAGACTATCTAGCAATGTCCGTCCGTCCGTCCGTCCGTCCGTCCGTCCGTCCGTACGCAATTTTTAGGCCTTTAAATTCAAGCTAGAAAGCTGAAATTTGGACCACATACTCCCTAGGGCTCCGAAATGGTTAAGTGTAAAATTTTTTGGAATACGCCCACTGCCACGCCCACAATTTAGAAAAAACCGATTTAAAGCTACAGATGGACAGATAGAGGGTTATAACCTTCAAAAGATATGTAGGCACTGCCCTCCTTTATAAGTTTGTCATATAAAGTTTTTTGCCACGCCTACTTTTTGTGGGCGTTTTTCACTAAAATGCTGTTTTCTTCGATAATTTTCATAGAAACCGAAAAAAAGTGTTTAACAAGATATTTAGCCAATATTTTTTCCAATATATCGCCCATACAAAGTTTTTGGCCACGCCCACTTTTTGGGGGCGTTTTTTCAAAAAATGTTTTTTTTTTTTCTAAATTTTATAGAATGAAATAAAATGCTATCCATCATCTTCTTAAGGTTTTTTTTGGGGCATATAGGGATAGGGATAGGGTATCATACTGTTCGCTCCAAGCGGACTGTAGCCTTTCCTTATGTTTTTTTTATTTTTTTCATATTACAAGACGAACGAACAAAGTTGTCCTTGATGTTAAAGGAGGAAGAACAAAAATATACTAAATCTCTTTGGAAAGTTTAAATGGCAAGAAACAAGTTTCGAAGGATGACGCCTCTTGACACACACACACACACAAAAAGCGACTGCTGCGCTCAATAATATCCCTGTGAATATTTTTAGTAATAAGTGCAAAATTACCCTTTTCACGCATTTACGTTTGCGAAGGAGTTTTACTTTAAAATTGCAAATAAAAAAAAGGATCAACAAATTGAAAGAGTGTACGGAGGTACCTGAACGTTGCAAGAGCTGAGAGAATGTTCGTTCCTCGTTCGTGTAGTGTGTATGATTGGGAAATAAAATAGATAGTTCCACAAAGAGAAAAGGGACGATCAAGATGGCAACGATTCTTTGAAGGATTACGTAATCTTATTGAAGCATTGAGCGAGGTGCATCAAAGCAGAAGACGAAGACAAGACAAAAGAATAAATTTTAAGTAGCTTATTGCACTTTACGGTAGGTAATGCGAAATAAGTAGACGACTTCAAGTTGTGAATAAGCTATTTTTGTTTCACAGACACCTGAGCAGAGTACACAAAGTCGGTGGGCATGATAAGTTGCATTTTTAATCTTGCTTGCTGGATAATCAAGAGAGGTGTGTTCCGCTTTCTATCAGGCAACCTCGGTCGGTTGGTAACAATTACAAAGTTTAAGCGGCTATTTGATGGGGCAATTGAGCTTTTGGCAGATTAAGGAAATGACGGGGGAATACCTTAATGGGATTAAGAAGTGGGTAATGGCTAGAATAGTGGCAGTGGAATTTTAATTTTCCGGAAAATGACATACTACCAACGATTCAATTGAAACTTCCTCTTCTTCTTGATATACGTTTGTTTTTTTTTAAATGAAAAGCAAAGCATTTGAAGGACAATCAAAACATTTATGCGTGGAACTCGATGTCGTTGAACCCAGTTTTGGGTGAGTCTGGCATACATTTGAACGGAAATGGCCGCTATATCTCGTGTAATAATCTCTGAGTTCCTCTTGGTAGGTTGGTGGATGCCCCTCTGACCTTAGCCACGGGTCACGCAGACCACCAATTGGGTCCATTTTGTACATCTAGGTACTTTTCCTCGAACTTAAAAAGCCTTAAAAAAAAAACGCCGGATTTTTGATATAGACCAAAGGTTTAACGTAGCCCTTAAAAATAGTCTAGAGCTGGTAATTCTCACGATTTAGGCGGCCAATCGACAGGCCCGCCTCAATAAAATTGAACACGATCATCGAGTTGAGAATTGAGTTTACAATAAGTCATTTGTGGCCGCCCGCTGTGTGGCTTGTGACAGTCACTTAATGAAACCAGACAGCAATATGTCCAGTCCATAAAATTGATCAAAGAAATAACGTTGCGCGTGTATCTATAGCCATTTCCATTAAATGGATGGAGGCGATCAATGACACCACCACCAAAGTTGTGTTTCGTGGGGCACATGAGGGTTTTCACATGACCAAATAAAGGATATTCTATTTGTTAAGGATGCTGATTATTCCAAAAGATGACTCGGAATTTTGGTTAATTTTTTTAAATTATTTGCTAACGTTCATGGTCCGGGTGTTTACTAAATGTTTTGACATTGACAGTTTGGTCATTGATTTAAGGGTGCGTTCACAGTGAAAGTTCAAAGTTATGAAGTTTTTATTGGAAAACGCTTTATATAAAAGTTAAATGTTGGTCGTGATCAGAGCGACGTGAATGTAACTCTCTTCCTGAAGTGAAGGCCCTCCTGAAGTCCTTGAAGGGGGTGAAGCAATTAATATTGAATTTTTACATATTCGGCAATAAACCGAGAAGAAAAGTGCGTATGGATTCACATCTTGGTGAAACGCCTTTGAAACTGTAGGCCTCTAAATCATTTTATTACAATTAATACAAGCCGAGTTGTCCGCTGTTTATAAATTGGGATAAAAGTCGAGTGGGGTGACCAATATTTTGGATAGTAGGAGGAGAGTGAGGTGACTGAAGCAATCGTACCTTAAACCACTTCTACATCTGGGGAGTCAAACCCTAAGCTTTGCGTCTTGGAGCGAAGTAACCCTATATCGCAGTCGAAAACTCAGTTTAAACCCTTAGGTAAGGTCAGAAAAATATTCAAATATTTTGTTCATTTTATCTGCATTAGGAATGGATTCTTAACATTCGTTCATAAAACCGGTTAAAAGGGAAGTGTATTCCCATCAAATAGGCATAGGCAGTATGAGAAATGGCTCAAATCGATTTAAGACAATACTCTCCTGAGTATTTCCAATTAAAACTCAATTTTGTATTGCATTCCGAACTTCAGAAACATCTAATTATAAATCTCTTAATAACAGGGTACAAACTCTTTAACAGGGTGCAAAGAATTGTGGCAAGTATAAAGCCTCGCTAAATACATTTTTATGCTTCTGACTCGCCGATACGATAAATAAAATTTGTGCTGGGTTTCAGAGTTTTTCTTAGGTGATGATACTATCGACTAAAGAATTATTTTTATCGTCGGTGGTTATTATTTTCCGAGGAAAAGATTTCCAACCCGGTTTCCATACAGGGAGGGGCATTTACACATAATATTGTGAGGAGCTGTAGGGTACTCAATTACTTTTTTGATTTCGTGCCTTGGTAGATTTAGTCATTTTTTGGCATCGTTTTTTGAAAGTTTTGGTGACCTTTTTTGGTCTGTCTGAGCCGTGAAATGTTCTCCCAAAGTGAGATAAGCCGGTTGTGTTCCCAATTTTTTAAGTTTGAATTTATCGCTGATTTTATTATTGCACAGAATGGTTTGGGTCCTATTGAAGGAGTTTCCGAGCGTTTTCTGGCAAGCTCGTAGGCTTTTTTATTCCCTTCAATACCCTCGTGTCCGGGAACCCACCATGTTTTTGATTTGCTTTTGACACTTAGTTTTTGGTGGGTATCAAAATAGTGCAATACTGATTTGTAATCTATGATGGGTGAGCTAAGGGGTTTTATAGCTGTTCTTGAATATATGGATGTTAGCCCCTACGATACTTAAGTTGCGCATTCTGTTTTAACAACACAACATTTAGGATATATGTATGTATAAAAATATAGCACTTAACTTCGAAAGGTTGCCCTCTTTTCCTTTTTATGATATATTAAGAAAATATTTAATGATATTCAAACAACTTTTAATGACTAGCCTTAGTGTGCAGATTAATTCAAATGTGAACAACACGCGCCAGACTCTCTCCCCTTTATTTTTATATACAGAGGAAAGCGTTCGCAAACGATAACAAGCTCATCTGAAATTAAGTTCACCTCGATAGGAACGATTTGAATAAATTAACGTTTCCTGCGGCCGGCAGTTCACAATAAAAATGAGCCTCGAATCGCTCAAATCATCGTCCAGTACCAAAAGAACTCACTTGTCAGCCAACGAACAGTACTTTTGATAGCAATGAGAAGGCAGCAGAACAAGAATCTTCAGCATCATTCATTCAATCCCTTTCTGAAACTATTTTCTTTTCCCTAATGATATTTTGATGCTCGCTTAAATCAACGAACATGTGTTGCCCCAATGTAGCTGGCCTGATCCTTGCAAGCACTGGCAAGTACACATGAGGTGCAGGACTCTGCAGCCCCTGCTATAGTGGCTATGGGGAATGTCTTGTTTGATCATCATACACATAATGTGAGGAAGGTTCTCATTCAAAGATATAAAAGTCCACTGAATCTTCTCTGGTCCAGCTATGGCACTAACAATCTTGTGATGTCCACTAATGTAAAGGTAGTTTGCTTTACCTAAAGCTGATATATATCTTTAGAGCTCATCAATGTATTCTTTGGATGGCTTCGTTGCACCGAAGGAGGTATGTTAGGTTAACTACACAAATTCCTGGAATAACAAGTGAACCGATATTCGAAAAAAGGTGATGTTTAACTGCCTGGCAGTGTGGCTAAGAGGTATGCAACAGTCTATTGACATTCCTTGTATTTCATTATGCTATGAATTTGTTGATTTTGAGTGAGTGCATTTTTGCATCAGTTAGGAAAGTCAGACACCAATTTTCGTGAGAGGCTTCGGAAATTTGTTGTTCGGTACCGTTGTCGGGATGGACAGTTGGAGGTCACTTCTTATGCCAAATTTATAAAACCAAATTCGCTCTGTGAATGGCGATATATTCGCCCTGAAAAACACTATAATGTTCTTCTGAGAGGACTCTGATATACTGATAGCGATTTGTTGTGTAGCGATCTATGACGACAGATAGCTATGCTTCAACTGTATAGCCCAGCATAGCCCAGTATCAGAAGCAGCTAATCATCTCACTTGATTCTGTAATGGCTTAAGAGGAACACGTAGACGTTATATCATTCTCATGGATGAATTCGATTCTGGCTTTTTAGAGTAAAATAACCCTGATGAACTAACTTGACATATTTATTTTATAGATAAGTCGGTATACTTTATTCCAGAGAAGTGCAAGGTGATGTAAATGATTTTCCGTTACTAAATACTAGTAACAAAATTGAGCATGTCGCTGCCCAATGAATTGGAACTTTAGATCCTCAGTAATACGGATCAAGCATTATAGCACCCGTGATATGGTTTACAGGCCGTTGTTTGATAACTTTACTGGACTGTGGACTGTTTTCCCAAAAATACCATATTTTTGCTTGAATTCTTTACAACTTTAATATGAAGTAAACAAAATCGCACAATTTCTTACAATTTAATCACCTGTGCTCCCCTTCCTGCTATTAACAAGTTTTCGCAGCTTCGTACTACTTCCGCGTCCGTCCCACAGGACTATCCACACGAATATGGGTGAAAAAAAAAAATTGTGCAATAAAATAAAATCCGATAAAAAAAAGCACTCAATTGATAGCTCCTGCGAATAATTGCCCTTTTGCACCATAAAAAAACAAACAACACCCCTCTTGATAAAAGACTCGCCAAGTGCCGACCATTCGCCGGCGTGGCAAATTACTTTACCCAAACACACACGAACATACTCCCCAAAGTTAATTGTAATTTTCTTAATTGGATTCCTAAATAAATTTTACTACCACACCGGAAGGGCATAAAAAATCCTATTAATATGTGTGGAAAACTTCCTTTCTAATTCAAAAGAGCTTAGGCACAGTCCATACCAAAGGAGGAGCGGCAAAAAAAAAAATATCCTCTCCACAAAGGCGACAATTGAATTCGAAATTGCTTAAATCCTGTCACCAGTGCAAAAACAAATCCACAATAAGCGGGTCACAAAATTGAATCTAACGTTCTAATTCTATATTCAAAAGGATTCAAACTGGACAAAGAAAAAAGCAAATAAAAAAAGGACTTTTCCGCGTTTGTCTGCTGTTTAGTCGACAGCAAACACAAATACGAAAAAAAAAAAACAACAACTTCCCCGGAACAAATTAAAATGCGAAAGCCAAAGAGCCTTGCACATTGGCACAGGCACATGGGAAACCAATGCAGAGCTAATTTTAGTTTTCAATTTCATTATCCTGTTCCTGTCTCCATTAGCCTTGCTCTTTTGTTCACAACTCTAAAATAAATGAACAGAATTTTTTAGCTTTACGAATTTTACTCCGAAAATCATGTGTAGACAAGTGTTTGGCGCAAAAAAAAAAACAAAAAAAAAATATTATCCAAAAACAAGGACTAACGCGAAAAACTCTCCAAACAGCATTTCCTAATGTCGGTTTCGTCGTGGAAACCAAATTTTTGAATATTCCTTTTTTGCTTGCAAATGAAAATAACATCGACGGAAAAAAATCACATAAAAATTGATGGTAATATTTGAAGTCAAAAAGGATTCTTTGTTACTTGCATTGGTCAGCGATGGAGAGCAGCTATTCCAATTGGATATTCTCCTTTCTACCAACAAAAAAAAAATAGTAAATAAAAAATGAAACTTCTACTCTTGGCCACCGACCACATGCAATTTTCATCTCAGTTGCATTGGGGTTTTCATGACGGTATTGGACGCTGCTTTGGGGGATAGTTTCCGAAGGTTTAGTGGCACTGAAAGTGATGCTAGTTAGTAAAAGGATGTTTTTTTTGTGTTGCTTTGGCGATAACATTTTTAGTGGTGGTATCTCTGTGTCTATTTTGGATCGAATTTGTTAGCGGTAACTTTTGAGATAACCTAGATTCGGCATAAAGGGCGGTTTTGTGAAAAGGCGGTTCGGCGTTAACTCACTACTTGAGGATTAAACAAATTGGTTTAATGTGATATCTGATTGGAAAATGCTTTGGTCCTATTTAAGTAGGATTAAGTTCGCAAATAAATGTGAAAGAGTAAAACCAAAAAGTGCATTAATACTTCTTTTGTAGTTGAAGACTTCTAATAATTTAATAAATTATGATCAAGTTTCTAGGCCAAAGCTTAAATTTTCACAATTTGTACCTAAATGTTTTAAAATGATCAATAGGCGGACAAATTATTTTTAGACATCTGTCGATGTTTAAACTCATAACTGGGCGGTTATAAGGCAAAAATTGTTAAAAAATCCCCGGTGGGTTTCGTGCACTTCGCTCAACATATGGTCAACATAATCGGCCTACTGAGCGGCCTACGCTGTGAAGAAAATATAGCGGCCATTACTGAGAGTGTACACGAAGACCGAAGAGAGTCCATTCCGCGCCGTTCGCAGCAACTCGGACTGACGTATGGAACGACTTGGCGCATTTTACGTCAAGATCTTAAAAAAATACAGCTTGTGCAACAACTGAAGCCGCTCGACCTTCCCAAGCGACATCGCTTCGCTCTATGGGCTCTTTAAAAGTTTGTTTAACGATGAGGCCCATTTCTGGCTCAATGGGTATGTAAACAAACAAAATTGCCGCATTTGGGACGAAGAGCAACCTGATGAGATTGAAGAACTGCCACTTCATCCAGAAAAAACAACGGTTTGGTGTGGTTTGTGGGCCGGTGGAATCATCGGTCCATATTTCTTTAAAAATTATGCCGGTGCGAACGTAACCGTCAATGGCGACCGTTATCTTGCCATGATAGCCGACTATTTGATGCCTGAAATTGAAGCTCGTGATCTCGGCGACATTTGGTTTCAGCAAGACCGCGCCACTTCCCACACATCGCATCAATCAATGGACTTATTGAGAGAACATTTCGGTGAGCACATAATTTCACGTTTTGGGCCGGTCGATTTGCCACCAAGATCGTGTGATATCACACCGTTAGACTTTTTCCTGTGGGGATATGTAAAGTCAAAAGCTTATGCCGACAAACCCGCTTCGATTCAGGCCTTGGAGGAAAACATCACGCGTGTCATTGCCGGTTACCAGTCGAAATGCTTGAACGAGTGATCGAAAATTGGACTCAACGGATGGACCATCTGCGACGTAGCAACGGCCAACATTTGATAGACATAATCTTCAAAAAATAAATGCCAAAGAATGTTCTTTCAAATGATAATAAACGTTCTCCATTAAATTTGAATTTTCTGTGTTTTTTTCCTTAAAAAAGTAGGGAACCTCGAAATGGATCACCCTTTACCATTCTTAAATATCATACTTGATCATAAGCTTACTTGGAATTCTCATCTAGAACGCACCCTAAATACAGCGAATGCCATATGATGGGAATGCTCCAAACTCTTTGGTAAACATTGGGATTGCGTCCGAAAATGTTACTTTGAACCTACTATTATCTTACAGACTATCAACTACTCATCACTAGTATGGTGGTAAGAGGTTCCCAAAAAAAAAATAAAAAGTCTAGCGTGGCTTGGAATCACGGGTGCCATGCGTCTGTATCCATCCGCTGCCTTAGAGGAACTTCTTGACTTCCCTTTACTACTTGCACGAATTAAAAAGTGTGCTGCAGCAAGTGCAATAAAACTTCACCTCGTGCAAATATTTAAGAAGGCTGATTTAAGAATTTATTTGATTTATTATATGAAGATCAAGCCTAGCTTTTGGATTCAAGTCAACGACCTCATGCCCTTAAAAGTCAACTTCGATCGAGAATTCAACAGGACTATACCGGACGGTTCGGTGTGGAAAACCGTAGCCCTTAGGCTAGACGAGTGTCACTCAGCGTGGTATACGGATTGCACAAAAAGCCAACGGGTGTAGGAGCAGGCATAAACGGACCTAACTGCAATATCTCTATGCAATCGGACTATGCGCAAAATCTCAGAAGATCAAATATAAACATTTTCTCAGACAGTCTAGCAGCACTCAAGGCTCTAAAATCTTACAAGGAAAAAAATCTAAAATCTTCTCATCTCGTTTGGAGCCGTCCAATCACCTAAATTATCTTACTAATTATCTTTTGCTCATAACGGAGTGATTTTCTAGTTTTTTCTAGGACGCGGAGGAATCCCTGGTAATGAAGTGGCTGACGAGCTAGATATAATTGGCTCTTCATTACCCTTCTGCCTACTGCCTACCAGATACATCAAATAAGAGCTCAACGCATGGGAACATCAAATAACAAAAACTTTGCACTTCCAATCACCTCTCTGAGCTGACGTGACGCAAACATCTTTACTATCCTCCTTACAGGTCACAGCTCCCTGAACTATCATGTTATGAAAATGGACAAAAGCTCCACTGACCTTATGCAAGTTCCCTGTCACCATCTAGAAGAGGCTTAAATGCTTTAACAAATGACTAACTGAATCTCAGAACATTGCCAAATCATCGGGTTCAACAATCCAAAAGTTCATCAGGGACCTAGGGTTGTCGCCAGATCAAAACATTCATTAGCTAACCCCTAAGGGTAGCACAAAAGATCTATGTAGATCCCCAAATCCGTATCCCTGTGTTGAATGTAGGCCTTCCCAATACGAGTACTATGCAAAGTAATTAGTATCACACATCTGTCAAAATGTTAACCAAAACTGCACAGGGTTTTGCACAGGTATTTGCTCAGTGCATAATTGAAGCCTTCTTTGACACACGAATAATATTTTTAGGCATAAAGTCGAAACCATTCATACTCACAATAAACCCCACGCACTAAATTTCCAAGTATCTATTAATCACCATCTTTGGCAGCGCGCAAATGACACAAGAAGCAATCCAATCTTATTTTCAAATTCGCCCTCTTAAAGGTTCAAAGTTCAAAGGAATCCACCTTCGGACTCTAGACTATAAGCAATAAAAAAAGTCCACCAACACACATCGACAAAATTGTGCGTTCTTCATGTTCACCTACACCTACACCGACATCCAATCCAATTAAACTTTATTGAAGTTTATATTATTTTTTGTTTTATTTTCTTCCAAATCAATCGAAGGACATAGTGTATGAGAAAAACACCTACGTTGTTCAACAGCTCGTCCTGGTACATGTCAAACTGCCAAACAAAATAAAAAGCACCAACTACAGCATCATCAGGAGCAGGGAATCGTTTCATATCGGTGTTCTTTTCACACTTTACCCATTCAATTATCACAAACAATCGATCAGCCATATGCCGCACCCTCTCTTGCTTGCCACAATCTTGTGCAAAAGATTTTCCCAAACAACAACAACAACAACAACAAGAACAACAACAAGCAGAAACAAATAGCCTTGAAGCTAAAAGAAATCCTTATTTACACCCCCAGCGGGAGCAGTAGCGTCGACGCGCACGGTGAAGCAAAGTGCGAAAATGTAATTGACATCACCACAAAAGGCCGGGACGAACAAAATCAAATATCCTCGAATGGCTGTGGCACAACTCAGGGACACGACACCCATAGCACACGAAAAAAAGGAGCAAAATAATCGAAAAACAATAAATTCTCCCGCAGGCTGAGCTGTGGATTTTTCTTAGAAAATTTTCTATCTCACCAGTCAGCAGCCATCCCTACCCCATATTCTCATGTTGTTGCTATGAAATTTTGTCGGTTGTTTTGCCTTGTCTCACACCCACGTGACATTCTCTGTCTTACGCAATGAGAAGTTTGTTTCTATTTCCATTTGGGTACCTACAATTCGATATGGCAAACAATGAAATGAAAAGAAAATACCAATCAGGCTCCAGGCGGGGGGTAGAAATAAGAAGGTCATGTTCTCATTAGAAATAGAATAAGGACTTGGAAAAATACAAACAAAATACGTGAAGATGTATGGCACTTGGTCATCAGCTTATAGTGTTTGATGATTAACAAAACTTTAGTTTGTGCAGTTCCATCTTAATCGACCTATAGCTTGTGGCTATATTTCTTTCTATTTTCTTTAAATGACCTTGCATATAGGACACACTCATATCGCCAAGAGTCATGGAGTGGAGAGTTTTAACAAAAAAAAAACACTTTGTCATGCAACTAGACTAGCGCTTGACTTAACAACCCGAAAAAATTTCTTTGCTGGGAGAACCTTTGAGATTTAAATATTTTATGATAGTAAAAGCGATAAAATTTAATTGAAAGTATTTCGTATTATACTAGAGATAAATGTATCATGAAAAATTTCTCTCATAACTGTTGACTATCTCACTAAAAGAGTAGCTGAGGAACAACCATAAAATCGTCATGATTTGCATGACTTAGATCTAGCTTGATACTTTTAGAGAGTGGCAGACTGGTAAGCCTTTATTGGCTTGAAGAACTGCTCAATAGAACAATTTTTTTGTTAAAAGTGATTGCTTTTTGTATCATGATGTTAATTGCCATAGAACACTAGATATTGCAAATATTTGAACACAATTTCTTTCTAATTTTTCGAAATTGTCTATCAATTTGTCCGGTCCATGATATATTGCTGTGACAGATAAATAGTTTATTGAGAGAATGTTTCTATCATGACACAGAACGCAATTGAATTTTTTGTCAAGTGGAATAGAAAATGTACTGCGTGTTTTCTCTTCTTCAATAATGCATATAAGACCTAAGACTCACATAAAACAATCTAGTTTTTCGTTAAGAGTGACACATAACTGTCACATACTTTCTGCCAATCGACACAGCAAAGTCTATATAAAATCTTCAGGTACCTACTTATTTATATTCTTGCTGACACTAAACTATAGTTATATCGTGACTCTGATTTTAAGTGTTTCCATTATTTTGTCCAAAGTAACCGCAAAAAGTTTGCCAAGCCCCGCGAATGTTAGGTGATAGTCGATATAAGCCTGCTTTGCCTTCATTGCTAACAAAAAAGAATCAGAAAACAAAAGCATTTCATTGAGAGTACTGCATTATTCTACATCACAGTTTTATGTTCTCAAAGTCTATCTCGATTCTGAAATATGACTGATGATTGAAATAGAGTTGCATGACCGAATTCTATATCATGATACTTCATGACACCAATTTCATTTGCCGAAAATATCTGCAGAAAAAGTAAGGTTACTTATTCAATATATGCGTTCTCATTCCGGTAAAACTCCCATGACTCAATTATATCACGCGACTTATAAAAATTCCATAAATTCCATAATTTTTAACAACTACCCTCCACTTTGAAAAGATTCTCTCATAGAATATATCATGACATATTTTGATATAAAATGTCAAAAATTTCAACAAATGACACTTAAGTTAGAACTGACTTCAAGACTTATTTAACAGTTTGTGAAGTATCATGACATAATTTCGAATAAAGCGTCCAATATCCAAAATCTACTCCAAAATAAGTTTACCCCACTTGACGCGCCCTTCTTAATAACTCAAAAACCACTTCCCTACTTTATAAAGCTTTGTCAGTCAAAACGAGTCCACTTATTTCAAAATCAAGAACAAAAGTGTTCTTGAACTTAAGTCGCTGCAAAATGAAGTGTCAGTGGTTTTACCATCTTGCGACAATATTTCTGAGGTCTGAGAACTTTTCCAAAACTTTCGCTAACCCAACCAATCTAACTTTCGCAAAACCGCGCCCAGTTCAAGAAAAAAAAAAACCAAAACACCCCTACAACAATTTCGTCACTCTAATGAAAATAACTCACCTCACCCCATCTCCGCGCAAGCATTTACAAACGTAATTGGTGACTAACTTGAAATCTTACGACCGACCCCACCTCCCGACAAAACACAAGCGCACTCGGTATGCAACTTTAGTGGCAATTTTCCTAAGAATCCATTACATCGACAAGGATCCCGAAGATTCTTCTGTTTCTGTTGTGTGCCATCATATCTTCGCCGTCGCGTCGTGTAGTAGCAAACTTCTGTGCGCAAATGCATATTTCGAAGGCATACTCTTCGCAGGTCCATTCTGTTCCTCTACCGTGAAGGAGCGTTTTGGGGTTACATCCATTTGAAAAGCGGTAAATGTAAGTAATTGCTTCTCTGGCCCACCATCATCCTACATACTGCTTTTGCTTTACACGCAGAGTCCAAAACAAAAAGATTGTCACACAGGATACATGAAGAGTCTTGTCTCGAGTTGGTTACTCTTTCCATCTAGAGCCACCTGGTTCGGGGAAGTCGCTCACTCTTTGTTTTGTTGGCGAACAACTTTATACCTCATTTCACTGTTGGTGCAATCACAAATTGCATAGTGGTTGATGGGGTTATGTGCGGTTATGTTACTAGATATCCTTGTTAGCTTATGCGGGCTTAGAGCACTAGCCCATACCCATAGCCAGGATGAATGGTGAAAAATCTATCCCTGAGATGGATGATGGATGAACTTTTAATTGCACAAGCGTTGTGTCGTCGTCGTTGTCGTCATTGTTGTCTGTATATTGTTTTGATGCTCGTGCTGCGCCAAGCTTTGAATAGAGGAGGACGACACCAATGTGTCGGCAAAAGGTGCCCGACCGACTGACTACTGTCAGACCGTCGCCGAGATGAACAACAAGAATTTCCCTGATGCCATCGTTCGGAACGACATGGGGTGGCGGCCGGCGTATTTAACAGATTTTCAGCGTAAAACGCGCTGTAGAAAAGTATTCGATGATAGAATCACGCTGCTCATCAACTTTTCAGCTCAATCACCGGATAACAGGCTTGTCTCGCTGTTGTAAGCAAAATGCAACGAAGAGCTCCATACAAAAAAAAAAAAAAAACGAGGGGCGAGCGGGCATTACAAATTTCCTTATGGGATTGCATTTAATTAGGGAATTTTTGGAATATTTGCAAATGGCGAACAAACCGACAATGGGGGCATGAACTGGAAGCACTAAGGAATTCCTTTGTTTTACTCTTCGGGAATTTTGGGTTGTTTCCTTCAATGCAAGGGACCGGATTGTTGAATGGGGAGAATACAAATTTTGTTATGTGAAGTGAAGTGAAGTGGTATGATTTTTTTATTTTTTCTTATTCTTATTAAATTCGTTAGGGAGTTGTGATTTCTTTATTCTTATGCACTGAAAGTACATGAAGGATGCCAACATTTTAATTGTGATACCCTTTTTCTATTTTCAGATATCAACAGAAATGCAATTGTTCGGATTGTTTTAGAGGTGAGTTGGAGTTTTTCAAATTATATTCGTGATAGAATTAAGTCATGAGACATTACAATTAGCAAAATTTGGAATTGAATCGGAAACTTGGGTCATGATAGGATCTGATGACATGGGATCCGAAGTGAACGTAATACAATTTTTCGTAATCGTGAAGGGTTAATGTGCGAATTTAGTAGCAATCAGTATCATGAGAGGAGTAGGAATGAGTTGTATAGAATTATGTTGCTTTGAGCACTTTTCTGACCAAGGAGACCCAAATAGATCAGAAGGCTTTTTTTTATACTAGATAATTATGGATGAAATTCTTATGGGTGTTGTGAACTTAGTAATATGGCACATTTTTACTATTCAGCTGGTAAAAGTATCTTTGAGTGATAAATGTCCATGATAGACCTATGTCATTTCATTTCGCGGCAGACTCCGAAGTTAGTTATCATATTTTAGTGTTATTGATAGAATTATGTCATAATGATGCATTGTTCTTGAACATCGCCCTAAGTAAGTGAAATTTAGTACTTGGAAATTTATTTTAATGCAAACAGCTTCGGTTGGTTTTCAAGATTCCTAGTGTCATGACATAAAATATACATATGAGATCTGATGAGATATGAAGTCGTAACCCTGGATCGAATATTTTTGCTGTCGATAGCGTTGTGGAGCAATTGCTAATGCAATCGGTAAACGTCGCACCAGTTGTTGCTTCTTATTACGAAATATCTCGACTTTAGATTAAAAATAAGGTCGAATTGAAAACGCTTCCTTCTGCCGCGATTTCGTTGTAATTTAGAAAGCACTTTCCGCGCTTGGAAAAATCTATCTGCTAGATAAGAACAGACATTCGAAATTCATTTAATTTGATTTGGGAAGCCACTTTATCAAAGAACAGGGAAACGTCCAATAATATGTTCTCCTCGGCCGTTCTTTTATTACGTTGATTTGATTGAGGAAAACTGCTCTCTCCGATCGGTATTCTTCGATATGGATGAAATTGTTAAAAGGTATATTAGTCTATACGATTTCTCGTCCTATGAAAGTTTGTCTGGCTTTGGAAACAATATAACTTCAGCTTGCAAAGCAAAACACTAATCGAAGCAAAACTCTGACCGTCAACATTTATTTATCTCTCTATAACGCTATCACATACATGTCAAAACCGTCTATGTAAGCCTCTCGATCTGAGGTATAAAGCCCTATTTCTGATGATATTATATGCCCAGCTAGAAAAGTGAACATAACAATCATATTTATTTGTTTGACATACTTCATCGTCATCTAGTGAGATTGAAGATTGCATACAAATTTCTCTATGAAAAGATTTAAACGTATCAACTTTCATGGTGATCCGTCAATCGGTAAACGAAGAGCATTTGTTATCTCCTATGCAACTCTTTAAGTGTGTTTAGCTTCAATACAAAATGTTAAAATTGACTGTAACCGCGTTTGAAAATATATCGTATTTTTTGGTATATTTGGACATTACTGAACTCAAAAATTGAAAACAAAAATAAAGGGGAAAATCTTGTGGGCATATCTTTCCCTGAGTTGTAGTTTGTCTCCAAAAAAAAAAAAATTATAAAAATTACTTGAATCTCAATGGACAAGGGGCTCCAAAGGGTTAATTTAAGTCTATCATAAAAGGGCTAAAAGTTTCTTCCAACGGTTCGCCAATATGCTATATTTTTCTTTCTCACCTTTCGCCTAATATCTTTTCAAGTTGGGGGGTCTCTGCGGTTGGCTTTCTAATGCCTTTCATAGATTGCCAAAGTATGTAATTCGAACTCATTTCCATAGTTAGACCTTTAAGATATTAACAAAGTCCGAAACCTTTAAAGTCTTGAATCTGTTCTTTTTTTGCCGAATGCTACACAACTTGCTTAGAACCGTGTTGTCCAGCGGAGCTCTAGATTTTTTCAATTGTTGACTCGCTTTTCATTTCTCCTTTACCAAGTCGGTTATTTCGCTTTCCACTCTTATTATCCATTTATGAGGCGTGTATTATAACAGGTGGCGCAAAAATAACCTTCCGATGTTTTTTGGCTATAATTTAAAAAAAAAAATGAAAAACTTTGATTCTTCTTGTGGATTATTTTTATTTGGTCTTTTTACATCAAGTCGAGAATATGATGTCATGTAAATGGCCGCCGCCACAGTTGATTGTCATTTGAGCCCTTTTTATGGCATTTTCCATCACGTTGGCCAAAACTTGCGGCGATAGGTCCTCACATTCTTGACGGATATTGTCTTTAAGAGCTGCAAGAGTCTGAGGCTTGTTGACATAAACCCGCGACTTCAAAAAGCCCCACAAAAAGAAGTCTGGAGCGGTCAAATCAGGCGATCTTGCTGGCCAGTGCAAACGCCAAAACGGAAGATTAGGCGCATATCGGTTGTGGCACGTCCAGTGTGTGCCGTTGCACCGTCCTGTTGGAACCACATGTTTTCTAATCCCAATTCATCAAGTTGCGGCAAAAAGAACTCGTTGATCATTGCTCTGTAGCGCTCACCATTCACAGTAACCGTTTGGCCCGCGACGTCTTCGAAGAAAAAAGGTCCGATGACTCCTCCAGCGAAAACAGCACACCATACAGTGACTTTGAGCGGGTGTAATGGCTCTTCGTGGGTTACACGCGGATTTTCAGTGCCCCAGAAGCGTAAGTTTTGCTTATTTACGTTCCCGCTATGATGGAAATGGGCCTCATCACTCATGATTATTTTTGATGAAAAATCATCTTCCTCTTGGTGGTGATTAAGGATGGCTTGAGCGTATGTTAGACGCGATTGTCGGTCAGCAGCTAACAGCTGATGCACCGTCTGGACTTTGTACGGAAACATCTTCAAATCTTGTACCAAAATTCGCTGTAAAGACCGTCGACTGATACCCATTTGCGTGGCACGTCGTCTGGTCGATGTCGAATGCGCTTCCATGACATCTTCGGCTACAGCAGCAATATTCTCTGCAGAACGGCTACTCCGGGGTCTGCCACGCCTGGCAGCATCTCGTGTTGTGCAAGTCTCTTCGAGGCGAGCGGCTAAACGTCGCAGTATTTCACCAGTAGGCGTTGGACGGCTAGGAAATCTGCGACGAAATTCACGTTGTGCCAAAGTCACCGACCGATTATTGCTCAAATAAATAGTCACCAATATTCCGCGTTCTGGAGCAGTGTAGCGTAACATTGTTTATTAACGTGTATTTCGCATGTGTTTACTACACAAATGTCAAAACAGAACTGACATTAGGGGCCAATCGCAAAATTTATAGCATTTTCTGATAGGAGGATTACTTTTGCGCCACCCTGTACAAAAGATAAGTTTTGAATGACTCCAAGATAAGAAGATCGATTGCGTCTTAAAGTGTATACTTTGTTTAAACAGATACATTTTTTTCTTAAGTTTATTTGCGCAGTATGTTCGAAAGGTGTTTCACTTGTTTATAAATATAACTTGTTAATCTTGGCGGACCCAAGTTTTTCCTTAAGCAGCCTCTAATAGTCAGAATGATTTCCTCAATTTAGACAGAGGTTTTTAAATTGCAACCCCAAAAGTTGGTTCTTTTAAAAGTAAAACGTTATTATTTGCATTATAATGAGCTCAATTTTCTTGCTTAATGAACAAGTACGCTGCGTATCTATCAGTTTTTGAATGCACTATAGCCTTTGCTTGTTTCATCTAGCTTTTAATTGATTTCTTCGGTCTTAAAAATCAACCTTATGTCAATATTGTTTGTTCGAATGAATACATTTTTTCCAGAAGACCTTTAGCGACGAGTTTTAATTTAGTTGAGTCGTTAATATTCCTGTGGTATGTTGTGGACCTCGAAGCATTATGTTCTTCCAGTCTGAAAAGAATCGCAATTTAAGCAACCGGATCAGGCTTGTTGTATAATTAACCTGGCTTCGCTTGCAAAGCGACCTGATCATTTGGTTATGTGCAAAGATTTCTCGACTTTTCAAAATCAAATTGAGCTCATTTCATTGCATTCCTCGAAGCGAATACAATTTAATATATAGAAAATCTTTGAATCGAAAAAATGTCTTGATAGAAATATTTTATTAAAAAAATATAACCTTCTTGTTATTTTCTATCTGCCAGCAGTGAATACACAATTCGTAAAATAACTATCATGAAACTTTTATATCATGTGACAAAATTATGTCATGAGACTTTTTCGAATTCCACTGGACTTCAAGTGGGTGCTTGATCCACCGATTTGTGTTCATGTACCAGTAAGCTGTAGTTCCGCAAGGGTACGAATGTGGATAAAAGACTAAAGGGTGATCCATTTCGAGGTTCCATACTTTTTAAAGAAAAAAACACAGAAAATTCAAATGTAATGGTGAATGTTTATTATCATTTGAAAGAACATTCTTTGGCATTTATTTTTTGAAGACTATGTCTATCAAAGGTTGGCCGTTGCTATGTCGCAGATGGTCCATCCGTTGAGTCCAATTTTCGATCACTCGTTCGAGCATTTCGACTGGTAACTGGCGAATGACACGCGTGATGTTTTCCTCCAAGGCCTGAATCGAAGCGGGTTTGTCGGCATAAGCTTTTGACTTTACATATCCCCACAGGAAAAAGTCTAACGGTGTGATATCACACGATCTTGGTGGCCAATCGACCGGCCCAAAACGTGAAATTATGTGCTCACCGAAATGTTCTCTCAATAAGTCCATTGATTGATGTGATGTGTGGGAAGTGGCGCCGTCTTGCTGAAACCAAATGTCGCCGAGATCACGAGCTTCAATTTCAGGCATCAAATAGTCGGTTATCATGGCACGATAACGGTCGCAATTGACGGTTACGTTCGCACCGGCATAATTTTTAAAGAAATATGGACCGATGATTCCACCGGCCCACAAACCATACCAAACCGTTGTTTTTTCTGGATGAAGTGGCAGTTCTTTAATCTCTTTAGGTTGCTCTTCGTCCCAAATGCGGCAATTTTGTTTGTTTACATACCCATTGAGCCAGAAATGGGCCTCATCGCTAAACTGCCATCGCTAATTTGCCTCGAAAACGTCGGATCTTCTTGGAACATTTCAAGAGCCCATAGAGCGAAGCGATGTCGCTTGGGAAGGTCGAGCGGCTTCAGTTGTTGCGTATTTTGTACGCTTTCAATTTAAGATCTTGACGTAAAATGCGCCAAGTCGTTCCATACGTCAGTCCGAGTTGCTGCGAACGGCGCCGAATCGACTCTCTACGGTCTTCGTGTACACTCTCAGCTACGGCCGCTATATTTTCTTCACAGCGTGCTGGACGTGGTCTATTCGGTCGAATATTATCCAATAATGAAGGCTGGGTCTCAAAATGGGTGATGGTGTTGCGAATAGTACGCTCAGTAGGCCGATTATGTTGACCATAAGTTGAGCGAAGTGCACGAAACACATTCCTCACAGAACGTGAATTTTCATAATAAAGTTGAACAATTTGCCAAACAATACTAAACAAAAATAACATGACAGCATGACACGACTCACACGTGATCTGTCAAAAAAAAGGCTATTGAAAAAAGTATCTCTACTTGGATCACCCATTATAAACAAAAATGACAAGTAATATTGTTTTAAATGGGAGCAATACAACATAAATTTGTTTGTGCTCCCCCTGTTTTGTATGCATTTACAAAGAAAGTTCAGTTTTATTAACCATATTTTCCTGTTCATTGTGCTAAATACTAAACTATCAAAAGGGGGAGTCGAATAAAGCCAATTGTTTTTCCACTCAAAAGCTCTTACCAGGTAGAATGTTTAAATAGTTGACAATTGCAAACAATTATCACAAAAAAAAACAAAAAACAAAAATGTCCCCCTTTCGAAGAAACATCAATTTAAATGAACCCTCTTAAAAGTTTTGTTCTCAAAAACATAATCCCCAATAAGGATACGTTTAGTATTCCCACTTATCTGTAAATAGCCAAAGCAATTTTCTAAAATTATCTTAACAAAGAAAATGGAATGCACTAGATGCTTTCATCAGCAATCCAATGCATTTCTGTTTTTTTTCCAAATACATTTTCTATTCTTCGGATAATGGAAAATCCTTCCCCTCGCCACCGCCATTATATCTATCCAGCATAAGAGCTAAATTTAAATTTGTAAATAATTCCTTGCAGCATCAGTGGCGTGTATAAATTTCACCACAGAAGAGACAAAAGCGTATCGTTAAGTCACCAAAAAAAAACAAGCACAAAAAACAAATAACAACCACAAGAGAATAAAAAAAAACCAAAAAAAAACAAGAAATGCGAACGAATTCCTGCAACGATGCTAAAGGCGACAGCGGAATCTAATTTTATCCTCTTTTGGTCTGATGAACAAACTGCAGACAGAATACAGAGAGAAAGAGAGAGGGAGATAGAAAAGACACATTCATTTCAGCGAATGGCGAGTATGGACATTGAATTGTAGTTTCGTGGTTTGGGCGCTTCGCAAAACCTACACAAGACCGTGATGGGGACTCTCAAAGATACAAACCGCCATACAATCATCATCATCTAGGATACCCCAGCTGATCTGGAAGATTATTAGATTTTGCTTTTTTAAAATTGACGCTATAAATTAGTTTATTGACTGTCTGCAGTCTGGCATGCATTTACGCTTGTGTCGTTGTTTGCGGACTGAGAGAATCGTGTAATACTAGGTACTAGGAAAGTGGATAAGTCAGAGGCCGTGAACGACAAACCACAGAGATAATAAATGACGACGGATACCATTTGGTAGATAACATCTTGGCACAAGCGAAATTCGAAATAATTCAGTAGGTCCTGGCGATAAGTTAGAGCAGCTAATGGATTCAACGAAGATGGAATTTTTAAATTCTCATTTCTTTTGTTTGGTTTCTGTTTGCCAGAAAGACTGAGTGAGGATGAAAGGTGAAGGTTGATTTAAGTCAACGACTAAGCAAATAAATATTTATCCGAGGAGCTTTGTTTCTATCTGCGGTAAATTGATGAGAGGTGAAGTACTTAATGCTCACGGTAAGGTTCACTTTGCTTCAGAGTCATGGCTCATGGCTTAGTTTGTTAATCTTCTTCTTTAAGTTTGCGAAGCAGGTCAAATCTGGAAGCACCTCTTACTCAGTTTTTGGTGTGGGTATTTTCTTTTTTAAAGAACTTTTGTTGGGTAGTTGGGGATGATAAGCACCCAAACCGAAGAAGACCTATGGCGTCATCTAATGCGTATTTTGGTTAGGCGACAAACTTAGGTCCCTTTCGAATCTTAAGATTGTTAAAGCCGATAATTTAGCAAAGGCCTGAGGTTCGGTTAGTCCTTTGTTGAAGCATTTAAGCCTTTTCTGGCTCTTCTGCAGCGGTCTGTGGAGCTTTAACACATTTTTTTTAAAGATGATAGTTCAGGGAGCAGTGGCCTGGAAGTCAGTTGAGATCTTTGCGTCATATTTGCTCAGAGTTGGGATACACATTGGTACATCACCATTTGATTCTCCCACGCGTTGAGCTTTAACATGATGTTACTGGTGGGCAGTGCACAGAAGGGCTCTGGACCAAAGAAAGGAGATGAGGAGCCTTTTTGTGCTTCCTCTCAGCCGCTTTATTATCAGGTTGTCTTGGGATCCAGTAAAGAATCCCTCTTTGTGCAGTGAGATGTTTTAGGATAATTAGATAGTTTCAAACGAGTTGGGTGCTGCTTGACAGTCTGAGAAATGTATGTAGTTGATCTTCTGAGATAAGGCCTTCAGCATTCTCTTGCGTATATGGCATAGACGTCTGCTTGGAAGATCGATGTTGTGATCGAGATGAAATTTTGTTACTTTGTTACCTACGTTCATTATGTCCATATCACAGGGGTAGGCAATACCACATGTAAATGGATACAGTGTATGCTGGCAGATAGGAAAATTAAAACCTCACTAGGCATCACCCACCCCGAGTATACGCTGCGAATGGCTGTCCTCAGGGTCGAGTTCTCTCCCCTTTATTGTGGTCAATCGTTGTAAATGAACTTCTGACTGTAGTCAGTAAAGTCGGTTTATACGTTCAAGATTACGCTTATGACATCACTATCCTAATCAGAGGTTAGTTTGAAGAAACAGTCTCAGATCGCCCCAGAGAGCTCTTAGCATCGTTGCTGACTGGTGCAAAAAGGTTGACCTCAAAGGCTAACCCTAAAAAAGCACCATAGTAGCATTCACAAAAGGAAGAAAACTGGACCGTCTGAAAAATCCAGTAGTCTTTGGTGAGGCTATAGAACCAAAATTTCTAGAAATAATCTTGGACCAAAAACGCACTTGGAACTCTCATATCAAAAAGACTATAGAAAAAGCTAAAATATCCCTCTGGAACGGCAAAAGTCTCCTGGGTCCTGAACTCCAAAATGACCTAGACCTATCCTTATAGCGGGTGATTTTTTAAGAGGTTTAGAACTTTCTAAAAAAAAAAAACACAAAAAATTCGAAAAAATGAATGAAATATTTATTTGAATCGATAGTTTGAACCTTGCAATTTAATGTTTAAAGATAATTTCATGCAAATGTTGACCGCGGCTGCGTCTCAGGTAGCCCATCCGCTGAGTCCAATTTTGGCATACTCTTTCACACATATCGGCCGGTATCTCACGAATGAATGCATGGATGTTGGCTTCCAGTGCGTCAATCGAAGCGGGCTTGTCCCTATACACATTAGCCTTGGCATACACCCACAAAAAATAATCTAATGGTGTCAAATCGCACGATCTAGGCGGCCAATTGACCGGCCCGAAACGTGAAATTAACTGTTCACCAAACTCGCCTCGCAATTGCGCCATTGTTTCGCGTGCTGTGTGGCATGTGGCACCGTCTTGTTGAAACCACATATCATGCAAGTCAAGAACTTCCATTTCGGGCAAAAAAAAGTTTGTTATCATCGCTCGGTAGCGTTCACCATTGACAGTAACGCTGCGATTCGCATCATCTTTGAAGAAATATGGCCCAATAATGCCGCCGGCCCATAAACCGCACCAAACAGTGGCTTTTTCGGGATGCATTGGTAGCTGTTGCAATGCTTCTGGCTGATCTTCACTCCAAATGCGGCAATTTTGCTTATTTACGTACCCATTCAACCAAAAATGAGCCTCATCGCTGAACACAATTTTTCGATAAAAAAGCGGATCCTCGGCCAGCTTTCCAAGAGCCCATTCACCAAAAATTCGGCGTTGTGGTAGGTCGGCTGGCTTTAGTTCTTGCACCAGCTGTATCTTAAAAGGCTTTACGCCCAAATCCTTCCGCAAAATTTTCCACGTAGTGCTGTAACAAAGGCCTAACTGCTGGGAACGGCGCCGAATCGACATTTCGCGGTCTTCTGTCACACTAGCTGATACGGCCGCAATATTTTCTTCAATACGCACAGTACGTAAACGTGTTGGTGGTTTAATGTCCAACAAAGTAAATTTGGTGCGAAATTTGGTCACAATCTTCCGAATAGACTGCTCAGAAGGTCGAGAATGCCGATCATAAAATGGAAGCAGCGCGCGATGAACATTTCGAACCGAGCACGAATTTTGATAGTAAAATTCAATAATTTGCAAGCGTTGTTCATTTGTAAGACGATCCATGGTTAAATTGCAAACCAAACTGAAGCTGTTTGACAGTGACACAAGGTACTAAACACACGTCAGCTGTCAAAACCAGTGTTGCCAAAACCAAACCAGCTAAAAAATCACCCTTTATATGCAGTACCATGTTGGGGGAAAAAAACAAAACAACAAAAACACATTCACACAGGCCAAGCTCCACAAACTGCAAAGACTAGCTTGCGGGTATACGTCGGGCGCTATGATAACAGCGCCAACAGCAGCACTTGAAGTCCTAAGCAATGGTAGGCTCCTACATGTTCATCTCATCGGATGAAGGCAGCACCTTGCACTAGAGGTCAGTAAAGGCAGTGTATTAGGCATCGAATTGAAAGACAAATGTCCTATTAGATACATTTTGAGCCACAACTTCAAGGTTACATTCCAAGAACGCAAAACTGGGAACAGAATAAACCCACATTTGCTCACTAATCTGATATATGGATGGTTACAAGACAGATGACGGTGTTGGAGCGGGATTCTACGGTGAGACCACAGAATCTTCCCTCTAGACCAGCATGGAAACGAATAACTCCGTATTTTAGCCTAAAATACATGCAAAAGAGTCCTGCATCAGAGAGAATTTAAACAGGAGCGTTATTGTAAAGCACATTTATATTCTATCTGGCAGCAAAGCGGCTTTACTTGCTATTGAGTCTTTGAAATCAGTTCTAAACTAGTTTGGGACTGTCTTCAACTACTCACAACACTAGCTAGCACCAATAGAGTCCACTTTATCTGGGTGCCTGGTCATAGTGGATTCGATGGGAATGAAAAGGCTGATTAACTATCCAGGAAAGAATCTGAGGCACCATTTACGATGCCTAGACCATTCTGTGGCGTGCCCATCAGCTGCATTAAACTCTGTCTGAAAAACTGGCTGGAAAAGAAATCACTTCATTACTGCAGGGAAACCGAAAGTAACAGACAGGCAAACCTGTTTCTACCATCCCCTTCTCCAAAAACAACTAAGAAACTCCTCCAACTATCCAGAGGGCAAATACATAGAGTTACCGGGTCCTTGACGGGACACTGCAGAGTAAAAAAAAACCTCATTGGTATGGAAATTGCTCAAGACAACACTTGTGGAATGTGCCACAAAGAACCATCAGAGCTCATATGATGGTGATTGCTTAGCAACAATCTACTTTGGGGCAACTAATGTTACTGTCTCCGGCATCTTAGGCGAATTCTAAACGAGGACATCATAATACGCCCACTGTGCCCGCGGGCATAAGGGTCCCACCGCATTTCCCAATCTAATCTAATCTACCCACATTCATGGAGTTTTGCCTTTCCTGTTTGTCTGTCAATCAATAAAGTAGCAGACAAATAAGACATACGTATGCACATTATCCGACTTATCCTGTTTCTTACTGTTTAAAAATGTCCATACCCATTGGCTTCACTCATTTTCCCAGCAAATCGTTAGGTGTTTATTTCTCAATCCATTGATAACTTAAATCATTTGCATCCTTTCCATGTCGCATTAGTATCTATTGTACGATCTGGTACAGGTACAAACAAAATGATACAATTTTCTACGAATCCAGTTATCGGATTATTGCTTCGATGAAACAGAAAAGCTCCAAAGATACCAAATCAAAATGCAAAGAGGAAAATTCTGTTATTCCCTGCACCCCACAGATATATAGATGCATTGAAACTCTTTCTCGGAACAAAGAACAATCAGAAAGAATTGCAAATCATCAGACAATGGTAGATTTTGCTTCTCTTCTGATGGGGTCCCTAATGGGGATTTTCGTAAATGAAAAATTTACTCACTGACCAGATGGACATGGCATTCACTTCCTGTTTACTTCAAATTTAGTTTAAAATTCAATTAGTCAATGGACTTTAAGGCTGACAATTTTAATTAATTAATTTTAATGGGAATAACATTGTCCTGTTGTATAATTCAGTTGCTATATTTCGTCGAATATCAAAGGAACTATATCATTTCCTAAATCCAAAAGCATATCACATGTGGGAAAAGGGAAAATTCATCACACATGTTTACCAAAAAAAAAAATATATAAAAGCAAAACAAATGAACCGACAACGTTAAAATGAAATAAAGGAAAATCCCATATGCCAGTCCTAGTCACAGGCCTCTAGTCATTCATGACATACACCTACCTACCTAACAGCCCCTCGAATAAAAAAAGAAGATAGTTTACTATGCAAATGAGATAATAGTAAGCTTCGATTGCGACCGGATCCGGGGAGAGGAAGGGATATTTACATGTTATTGTTTGGGCTAAGTTCGACGTCAAATAAAACGTCAAAACCTGTGACTAGAAAGTTTAATGTGAAGGCAGCCACACACATGTTGAGTAGGGTTAATTTCTTTGAAGTTGAAATAGAGAGATAGAGGAATAAATGTTCCACATACGCCACCGAAATTAATGGAAGGAGTTTATTTTTTGTTCCCCCCTTTAAATGTCTCAATTTATTTGATTTTTTTTGTGTTGGCCTTTGAAAAGGGATACATGTGGCCTTCATGTGTGTGTTCGGAGGTTCGAGGTAAGAGTGTAACAACACTTGACAGGGCATCTGTTGATGGCCCATTGGACTTCCGAGCAGAAATCCTACATTTAAGCTTGTTTTAGTTCCAGCGGAGAATAGCTAATGTCTGTTTGCATGGCTTAGAAAGCCACTAATAACCTCAGAAACCCTTGGTAATCTGACGATGAAGATATTCTTGGTCATTTTGAGAGGGAAATTCTTTGATAGTATTTGGCCCGAGTTGCCAAATTTCCCCTTGAAGGAAATAGTTTAACGATGAACTATTCGCGGTGCATTGTCCGTTTGAAATAGTTGAAACTCATGGATTGGTTGCACATCAATGCTCCAGCTCACTAACAAGTTGGGAAGGGATCCTCAACTAACTTAGAGAAGAGTTGCAACTTCCTACGTTAATTGTAGATTCAATTTAATTATTGGTTGAATCTTAGGTCTACTACGGCCTGGCGTGCCACTTAAGTGAATAGGTTATGTTAGGTCAAGACTGGGTTGTAGTGAAAATGTTATCACTCAAAGCGGGCCCATCACGATCCATGGGGAACCATTTCAATCGAGTTTTTGCACAACCATAAAGTGATCTAAATACCAATTAAACTTTAATCGGGTCAAAAAAATATACACTATCACATCTGCGTCGTGGAGTGCTTATTGCATGCGACAATCACAAGCTGAAATTTGCCGGCACAAAAAGTGTTCCCACAGGCTCATCACATAATATGACTATAAGAGTTTCCTGGGTGTTGACAGATTTAAAAATGTGCATGTCATCAGCGTATATTAAAATATTTCATGCTTTTACATCATTAATAGTGAGAATGAACAAAATTGGGCCTATTGGCCTTCCCTGAGGAACTCCAGACTGAGCACTGAATGATTCAGATAATGAAACTCTAAATCTGACCCAATATTCCTTGCTCTTAAGGTATGAGTTAATTCATTTTACGAAACCAGCTGTGAAACCATAAGCCTCGATAAAGGCAATAATCTCATGGGACAGGTGGTCGAAAGACTAAGGGAAGTCATTGTATACACAATCGACTTCATTATTATTTTCTGAGGAATTTGAAAACACACGCAAGACACATAACAGATATGTGATAGTGGACCTATTTCTTACAAACACAAAAGCTTAAGAATACATGAAAGTATAGAAATTGGACTATAATTAGTAATATCACAATGTTCAGCCTTTTAAAAAAAGGGATGAAATTTGCACTTTTCCCATAGAGTGGGAAATTTTCCGGTACTTATGGACAATTCAAACAAATGCTTAAGAGAGGGAACAAGGGCTTGACTACATTTCGTAAGGAAAAAAGGTGCAATGCCAACGGGCCCGGATGAGTAGTCGTTATTCAAAAGGGGGAACAAATTTTGAAATCGTTTCCAAGTCGAGCGAAAACTTACTAAACGTTATTTGGGGACAACTTGATCCGATTAATCTTCTAGAAAAACACTTTTTTCTACCAATAATCTCTAGAGGGGAAGTGGTAGCTCGGAAGGTTTTGTTAAACTGTTGCTTAATAATGGTGAAGTAACTGTCTATGTTTAAAGTAAATAGTTAACCATGCTATGGATAATCGTGATTTTAAAGAATTGTATGTTAAATCGTCGAGGAGAACAAGGTATATTAGGCGAAGTATGTCACGTGCGTGTGGTGAGGTTGATAAAAGCTTTTCTATAATTAGTAAACTTTTATCATGCGGGTGTACAGTTTGTCTAAGCAGTGACCGAAAAAGGACAATCTAGGAAAGGGTTGGACAAACAACTTTGTAATAATACTCACTTTTTGCTTAAGTTAAGTCTCCGCCTGAGATACTTTAAACTTCGATCCTCAACAGTCTCGCTCCATTTATTCAGACCAAGCGCTCTGTCATCCATGACTACTTGAACGTTGGGACCTGAGGGCTGGGATTCGAAGATTCTTTTGGCTGCAGTGGTGTTTTCCATTCCCTTGAGGTGGTCGTGCCAGTGCAGTTCACAGAAAGATAATTGCTGGGTTGGGTGACAAAACGAACGTTGAATTACCAACTTAGGAAACCGTGAAGAGTCTCTAAATGCAGCACACAAAACTGCCAGATTTCATTTATCCATAACAAAGTCTTTAGCATCGACAACAACTACATCTTTCTAACATGCAATGAGTTAGTGTTTCCAAAAAATTTTAAGAGGCTCAGTGTTATGAGAGACTTTGATATAATGACAAAGCAAAAGCTATATATTGTAATTTGTGTATCCTTAACTTTTGCTTTAAAGGAGAACGTAGATGGAGCTTACTTTCCCCTGTAGATTAAGGAGTCATAATCTAATATACTCATGGACAAGTGCGAAGATAAAATATATTCCCTTCAAACTTTAGCACTTCATAAAATATATTCCTATGTAGAAACCATTTCTGCCTTTCCCAGAACATTCTCATTTCCGCTACCCGGTTTCGGAATGTATCTTTCCACTCTCATCTGTGACATAAAAGCCACCAATCACCCGCTCCGTTCGTTAATATATTAACCCCTAATTCTTACCCAACCATCTCCCTACGCTGTCCACCCGTATCTTGATACTCATTTGCTATTGCTATAACCATAAACAATTGTACATCTGTTGTGTTGGAGTATCTTTTGTAGTAAATTCATTGCTCTAAGTGATTCCATATCCTCCATGGCCGGCAAATAGCAAAAAAAAAAAAGAACAAGACCCATAATCCAGCATCAAAAGAACAAAACCCACAACAATAGTACACAGTATATGGAGACATTCCAATTAAGGATCCACAAGAAAAGTGTGAAAAATCACTATCAGCTCGTTGACAAATTGTCCGGCATTAAACTCTCTCCGGAAACAAATTGCTCCATTACGATAGTGTGCGGTTCCCGTTTCGGCACAAAGTCTTTTGCTACTCATAAAGAAACACACAAAACTGCCATCCAACCAACAATAATAGTTAATCCTAGTTGCGGATCGAATATGGAGTTGTAACACTTAGCTATATAGCTGTGTTTTTTTTTTTTTTTTTTCATTTCGGGTTATCCCTATCCTCAACTCTCTTTTACTCCCCAGGATAGTAGTGGTGATGAGAAAAGAAAGATATAACATCAACAAGAGGAAGAAGAAAGAGAGAGAAAAAACAACTCCATTGTTTATGTGCTTAAGGACATTGCTTTATCTTGGTTGTATCCTTTTTAAATAAGCACGTCCGTGGCTCATTCGATAAATTCACGACGAATGAAACACGAGCATATTGCACTTGGGGAAAAGTTTATTTTGTTGGTTGCTTTCGGTAGATAGTCCTCAGCAATGAAAATTGCTAAAAGGAGGTTTGCGTTATTTTATTTTTATTGTGCCGCTCCCGGAAGTCAGGGATTTACAGATGCAATTGCAAAGAAAGAATGGATAACAGTACAAAACAGAATAATAGCTTAAGCGTTGCTCTTTTCTTTTGCAGTTTGCTATAGGTACATAGAGTTTCACAGGCCTAGTCGGCTACACTTGATGCCGCTTTCTATTTTGCTCACATTGAGTAGGTCCTTGTGGTGGTATCGTTGCAACGTTTGGATTTCTTTGTTTACATTTGTACAGGTGCGCTGGATGTTGTTTTATTTCGGGGATACCTGCAGCAAGCTTATAAGTGGCTATATGAATGCAAAACACCCTACTTCGAGGGTTTAAGGAGTTTTTCTTTCCCTGAAAATTACTGGGAACTACGCATGTGAATTAGATCAGATTTGAACTTTGTTTAAATTATATCATCATGCATTTCACCATTTCAGTGGCTCTAACAAAATATTATACACCTTAGCCAATAGAAATAGAAATAGATAGTTTCCCGCTCGAGGACATTCGCAGAAATTTGATTACCTACGTGAATATTTTGAATGTCCTTCGGTTGACGTCAGGATGTATGCGCTTAGTGTTTTCATTGCTCGAACATTGTGTTATTATTATTTCTGGCTTACACTATACCTTCAGGGAAGAGGACAATCATATTTTAATAACATTAAAGTAGGTAGTTAATTAGGTTGGTGCTTTTAGCAGTTAAACAAAGCATGTTCTATTTATTATTAATACATACTTGCATTGGAGTTCTTTAGTCCATAATGGACTGTGGGGTGGGAGTGGTCATTTTTCAGTGGAACTGCTAACGGGGCTATCCTTCCGTCTAGGAAACTTATCCAGGCAGTGGTCTTGGCAATAAAGAAAGCGGCTAAGCTAGGCAGCTTTAAACAACATAGCTATAGTCGTCGACAGTTAATTTGCGATCGAGGCCTGTATCTCAACCAAGACAACTTCCAAGCTCATTGGAGGAGTGTGGCCAGGTCGAGTCGCCGGCTTAGAATCACTTTCATCTGAGCTGCCTAAAATAGGGATGAGAGAGCCGGATATCTGTCCAGACATAATCTACTCGCACTTCACGTGAAAGGCAGCGTCTAGGTGGAGTAATCTGACGAAATACGTCATCTCAAGAAAGACCTGGCACAACCAATCCAGAACACGTAGCCTCATACCCAGAACTCATGCGAATGACGTCGCTAGGCTAGTAGGCACTGGGCAGTAGGCACATACTGGGCATACCCCATACAACCACTGCCGCAGTTGCGATGACGTTAATGAGGAAGATACAGTGTTTCACTTCCTATGCGGGTACCGGGCTTTGGCCAGGGCCATTCCTCAACGACCTTTCAGACATCTGAGATATCGGCCTTAGCTCCACTAGGTGGATTTGGTTTTGCTTTCTTTCTATTCACCCTTACCCTGAAATCCATATGTGTGTCCTAGCTAGTGCCTTACATCGACCACTTTACCTATCTACCTACCCAGGTACTGATATAAGGTCATCGGACAAGAGGTATCGTTATAAATTTTGTTGAACTCTGAACAATTATTTATCATAGCTCTAAGATTCCCTGAAAAATTTGTGTATCCCAAAAACGTAAAACGTTCGTAATTTGCATTTTGCTTATGGTCATCATCAAGCGCCTTTTCCATCTGTCTAGTTAGATAAACAGATAAAACTTACGCGTCTGGAGCTCTGGAAACCCAAAAGGAAAAAGTTGAATAACAACCTGTATGTGTGGTGAGGTTTCTGACGGTGGCAGTGTCACTTTCTCGAAAATATTGCCTTATTGAAAGCTGTTGACTGACTATTTTTTGCCTGAAATATACGCCTTGGTCGGGGACGACATATATTCTTACCAGGGCGGTGCCTCATACCACATTGCCGGAAATAGTATGTTTCTTTCGCGTGACTCATTTTATGGATATTTGCTTTCGAGATAAGGACTTCCATGTTTTGAAAATAAAAAAATTCTTTCTGGCCTCCATTTTGGTTTACAAATATTTTAACCATAAAAAAAAACAAATATAAATTTTGTAGTTCAGACATCGATCTTGGCTGGATCACCAATGTAGTCGACGTGTTTTGACTTTTTTTTTCTTCAGTCGCCCTTTGCTTTCAAAGGATCCCAGAATTGTACAGGGTTCTTTAGAGCTTGCATTTTTCGAGCGGTTTACTATTATTTATTCTCCGGCAACAGTGGCATTTTTTCCTACTGATAGCTGTCTAGAATTTTCTAATTTGGCGGCAATCTAGCCCGCACATATTTGCTTGCATATAACCCTCGTTAGCCTAAACTTAGTAATATTGATGTTCCACATAATTGAATCTCTAACCAATTACTGATTTTGCCGAAGTATTTGAGTTATGACACTCACCGGGTAATATTCCTAATCTTTCAGTTTTCTTTTCGGAAATATGAGCCGATATATGGTTTGACACGTCGACTATATTGGCTCGACCACATAGGGCGAATGGACAATAGAGCTCCAGCCAAGAGGATCTTCGTATCCCAGCCGCTGCGTTTGAGACCACAACGAAGACCGAACATCCGTTCTAAAGACTATGCCATCGCGGATGACAGAGCGCTTGGTCTGAAAAATTTAAAGCAGCGTGCCCGGGATTGCAGAGGATGTAAGGCTGCCTTATCTCAGCCAGAGAATCTTGGATCTGTGGTTTGATAAAATTGTAATCCGTAGCGAACCAAAGTAAATTCAACGGGGTTAAGTCGCTTGAGCAAGGTGTTTCTTCAATAGATCAATTGTTTGACCAGCACCATCTTCTGGGAAGATCCATTTAATTCTGGACAAAAATAGTCTTCAAAAATGACGATAATCAAACCACATCTGCGTCATGAAATCCACACCACACAGTCACTTCTTCTGGATGCAATTGAGGCTCATGAAGCACGCGTGTATGTATTTGTTGCTGTCCAATCATGCATAGTTTTCTCTGTTACTTAGCCGTTGTATCAAAAATTAGCTTCATTGCTGAGGGAGATTTTTTTATTAAATTCAGGATTTTGTCAAACTTTTAAAAAGCCTTATCAGTTTCGACGAATCTAATAATCATAATCGGCTTTAGTTCCTGAGGTATTTCCTTTGCTAAGGGTAAAGGCCGAGATCCATGCGCATATACATAATGCGGACATAGAGATGTCCAATGTACGTCGCTGAATCGACTGATTTGCCTTATTTGGAACTAAAGCACATACGACTGCGATATTTTCGTGACTTCGACCAGTATATTTAATATTGAATATGTTGACCTAAATTTATCCAAGCTATACCCTATTCGCGAGTAAAGGAAAGGTTAGGTTTGCGCCCACTGACTCTGAATTTGTATACCTTATCCTAAGGGTATATTAATTTTGACACATAGTTTGTAACACCCCTTAATAGCCATCGTAGACCCCTAAAAGTATATATATTTATGATCAGGACGAAATCCTAAGACTATTTAGCAATGTCCGTCCGTCCGTATCAACTTTTGAGGCCTTTAAATTTTTGCTAGGAAGCTGAAATTTGGACCACATATTCCCTAGGGCTCCGAAATGGTTAAGTGTAAAATTTTTTCGAATACGCAAACTGCCACGCCCACAATTTAGAAAAAACCGTTTAAAAGCTAAAGTTAGGGAGATAGAGTGTTACAACATTCAAAAGAAATGTAGGCACTTGTCATATAAAGTTCTTTGCACGCCTACTTTTTGGGGCCGTTTTTTCAATATACATTTTTTTTCTATAAATTTCATAGAATGAAATAAAATGCTATCCATCATCTTCTTAATGCTGTTTTTCTTTGAGGTACATATGGATTAGGATAGGGTATCACACTGTTCGCCCCAAGCGGATGGTAGCCTTTCCTTATGTTTAATGTAATATTTAAAAATCTCCACACGTTACTGAGTTTAGGTCTTCACAAGGGAAACAATTTAAAACTGTATTATCTAATTAACGTTTTGACATTGACAGATTTTAAAATAATAGAACATTGCCTGACCGAAAACCAAATGAATATGCAGACAAGTTGAAGGAACTTTTTTTTTAAAACTGCAAAAATTGCGACATTGATTCCTCTCATAAAGTCTCCCCTCAAATTGCGTTTGCACATTAAAGAATTACTTTCTAGGGTTGAGTAAAGTAATCAATCAAAAATAAATTAGAAACACACTCAGTCATATTTCTGTCGCTCTCGACCACACAAAAATCGTCAAACCATAAGAGTCTGCGTCGCTTTGAACTGCTTCTTCACCATACCCTAAAACCTGACTCCTCACTTATTTGTAAAATTAATCGAACGCAAATCACCTGCCACTTACCTCAATTCGAACAGTTTTGCTCTTAAGTTCCCCTTTGCATCTATGCATCCATCATCCACCGCGCCATACCTCGGCACCATTTTTTATAGAACTTCAAAATTCGTTTCGCCGGAAAGGTAAAATACAAAAAAAAAAAACTCCAACAAACAGAAAAATCAAAATTTATAGCAAAAAAAAAAATTCAACAGATGTTGCTTTGCCATAACTATGTGCAACCGATTCGCCCGCGGGGGTGTTCTCTCTAGACAAATTGGTGGATGGCAAAATTTGACGGATGATGGTATAGAAATTCAACATTTCACCCCTCGCAAAAATAGCAGACGAAAATATATCGAAATCCTAGCAAAATCCAAAGAAACTGAAAGCACAAGAGCGAACGCACATTCCATGGTGAGTCAGCGACAGTGCACAGAAGGAATAGGTATAGGTACTCCTGCTTTGCTAAGGGTAAATGGCAGCATAGGGGTTGTGTCATTTATTTATTTTTTTTTTCTCGTTGTGTTTTATTTGTTGGCCCATCCGCAAGCGTTCGTGCCCGAGAGTGTGTGACTGACAAAGTATTTCTCGTTACGAAATTTCAAATCAATGTATACGAAATTCGTATATTTTTCTTCTGTTTCGTTTTTTTCTTTTTTGCTGTAAAAGTTATACTTTCATTCTTTCCTTCGTTTTTATTTTTTTTGTCATCGTTGCCAGAAATTCATTTTTTAACAATGGCAAACGCTGAATAGAAGTATATATTCAGCGATTTCGCGACTAACGAAAAATGTCGAAGTTCTTTTGAATTTAAATTTATTTGTTGCCCTCTTTTTGTTGGAGGTATAGGAATAGAAAAAAAAAACCTACCTACTGTGTATACGACGTGATGTTGTATTTAGATTTTTGCACAAAAAAAAACTGCTGCTACTGCTGCTGGTAGTGGCAATTGTGATGCTGATTTTTGTTTCGTTTTTTTATAGATAGGTACGAGCTGAATCTGAAGCCGTTTGCAAGTTTGATTGAAAGTCTAATGTGGGGGCAGAATATGTAAAGCAGATGTGGTGATCACGACGAGTGATGAATGTTTAGAAAGAAGTTTATTTGTTTTGTGCGAAATTGCGAAATTGCGAAATGATTTGATAAAAATGAGATGGGGCGGGCGATGATGACGGGAACAAATTGGGTATTGTTTCCTGCTTTGATGTGTTTATTGTGAATTATGCTTGCTATATCTTGGAATTAGTGGAGTTATAGGACTAGGATTGGAAACAATTGGTGGAGGTAATTGAATTTTTTATTAGAAGATCTGAAGTCGCATTTGAGGGTTGAGTACCAATTTGCAGTGTGTAATTTTTATCCTTATTTTGAAGACTGACTCAAAGTTTTGTTGAAATAGCTTCCTGTTGGTCCATGAGTACCTATCTTCCTCCATAAGTCTGAAGATTTGCATGAACTAGTTAGCCCAACCAATAATAGCTATACAAAAAAAAATCGATCTCTCATCGATTCTGTTGAATAATTTTCCATCATCTTTTTTCCATGAAAATGCAAGAGTGAAACCTGTAACTGCCGGCCTGACGCTCTCCCCAATTCCCAACATTCTTTAATGTATTGTGTACGAGTCCATGTTCTTTTACTGCAATTTTTATCACATTTTTTCTTCAAAACAACACCTACCGTCAACTGACACAAATTTCGGACTTCTGGTAATCTATACGGATTAGAAGCCGCATTCAAAATCTGAGGGGTTCTTTGAAGACATTTAACTTCTTATTTTTTCTTAACAACGCAAACTATGTCATGTTAGAAAACTTTACAAAAATCCTAGTACAATATTCATTATCATCTGAAAAACTTTCTTAGCCCTAGGTTGAGTAACTTGGTCTGTCCAGACCAATACGATACTTTTTTGTCTGCCAATATACATTCTGAAACTTCTCGACATTTATTAATATAACTACAATCAATTTGGAAGCATAACAGTGAAGCCAATAGAGGTTTACATAGCTTATTATATGCCACCATAAAATATATATGGTCTGAGAGGACGAAGTTCCCAAAACCATTTTAATATTGGCGTTCCTCAGGGCTCTGTCTTGGGACCGATACTGTTTGTTATATATGTAAACCCGTTGTTTATTCAATTGTTTAGGGGTGAAATCACAACATTTGCTGACGATATTGCTCCTTCCCATTCTAATAGGAGCGATCTGGATTTTTTTCTGAGGTTAATTATGACAAAGATAATTTATATATCATAAACTGATCAATAAAACGAAATTTTTGGTATTTAATATAAGACTTCCCTTTGTATTACCACTCATCAAGCTGTTGTCGATTTTCGCTGGTAGATGCATATGATCGAGTATCATTTAAAATTTGTTTATATTGAAGCAATAATTGTTTTTTAATTAAACTTGTTAAAAGTTTTAAATACAATGTATTGGTTTAGGGGTGTATGAACGCATCCGGTGTTGGAAATATAGGTTTTATCGATGGTATTATGGGCCAACACATGAACATAGATATTCGAAAAATCATTTAAGGTATAGTGCGCATATACTTGGACTAGCAGGATCATTTGTATTCCAACAAGACAATGACCCTAATCACACTCCTACTTGAACCCGATTAAACATCTGTGGGATGCAATATAAGAATGCGATTAAAAAAATATGACATTAACAGCATATATGCGCTTAAAGAGCCATCCTTTCGGAGTAAAATTCAATTGAGCCGGATGACACAAAGAAACTTGTTGGTAGTATGAAAAATCGTTTAATTGAGGTCCTTAGAGGGAAGGGTGGCAACACAAACTGGTAACCACACCACATAATGTTAATTCGAACTTTTTTGGCATTGAATTGTAAAATACTAAGTCAATTTTTTGTTTTTAAAATTTTTTTTTAATATTTTTACTTATTGCTTTTGTACATGAATTAAAATAATCTAATTTAATAAGAATAAATGATTGATTTCAACTAATTAGTTCTTTGTCGTAAAAAATTATAATAAATATGAAAAAATTAAAAAACTGTGCCTTAATGCAGTTGTAAGACAATTTTACAACCTTAGTGTCTACTGTGATCTATCAATTTTGAAATAAAAAAAACACTGCAGTATTGGATTTCTTGTTGGAGTGGCACTTATTTTAACAAAATTGAACCTTTATTGATAAAACAGAAGCATTCAATAGGAATAATGTCTAGAGTTAATCGTAGAACCCCGAGTTTTCAGTTGTTCAAATGTCTCGAATTTCTGTCATTACGTACTATTAAGTCTTAAGGATATTTTATGAAAATTTCCGGGACTATGTTGCTAGAGCTCACGATAGTGAAAACTTGCGAATCAACACCAGAAACTCCGTAACGTAATTTTTCACGGTGCCTTATGTTACGGCATAAGGCATGTTATTTTTAATCATTTATGTTGAACTTTAAATTTCATTGTAGCCCCATCAATTGTTTTGATTTTTCATAAATGTATGATTTCTGAAATCACATTCGCCTCTTGTCATTCCTAAGACAATAGATTGTACGAAGCTATTTCTTCAAAAGCTTAAAAATGGCTACTTATTATTTGAAACTAAAGAATTTAATAATAAGTAGTAGTAGTTTAATTGTTGTCCATCCATAATTGCATAGTTTTGAGTAAGACCAGCTGCAAGAACTTCAGATGTTTGTTCATTTTAAATTTAATTTTAATTTTAATTTTAATTTTAATTTTAATTTTAATTTTAATTTTAATTTTAATTTTAATTTTAATTTTAATTTTAATTTTAATTTTAATTTTAATTTTAATTTTAATTTTAATTTTAATTTTAATTTTAATTTTAATTTTAATTTTAATTTTAATTTTAATTTTAATTTTAATTTTAATTTTAATTTTAATTTTAATTTTAATTTTAATTTTAATTTTAATTTTAATTTTAATTTTAATTTTAATTTTAATTTTAATTTTAATTTTAATCTTAATTTTAATTTTAATTTTATGTAACATTAATGTAAACTTAATGTAAATTCAAATGGTCTTCTCCTTGGGACTTCTGAACCCTCAGACTCGGTCTATTTACATCCATTCGCAGTATATAGCTAGTCAATGGCCAGTCACTCTAACAGTGAACACATGTTTATACCAATCACCCTTCCAACCAGCTCTGAGCAGACATACGTTCCGCTCGGGGCAGGTAAAGCAAAAATCTAATCAGAATCCCCTGTAGAGGCCAACGTCGGATTAAGAAGACCGTCAAATTGTGTAATATCTAGAAAAATGGACAGACAGGCTTAGGTTAGGTTAGGTTAATACAGGGGTGTGATACAAAAGACATCACACAACACTAGGCACCGAAGTGAGCCCATCGGTAGACATTGATCCTAAACAATTTCCATCTTGAAGCAACCAATTACCCTACAAATGCCGATAAGGCCTTTGAAGTTTGTACCGTCTATTTCCTCCAATGCTTCGAATCACGCAAGCTAAACAACCCAACATCCAAATATAAAGCGAAAGTATATAGCAGCAGAACCTCCAAAATCCCTGCCCTGCTTCAGCTCAATAGGATTCTTCTGCCCCACACAACCCCACTGATAAGGTTTTAATCAATATTAAAACATTGTCTATGCCTATTTTGTTTAGTTACCACTTTTAATAATAACCCAAAAAAGTCAATTTCATTTACCAAAAAAAAAGAACACAAACACGACCAATAAAAATGTCATTTCTCATCGTTCAATCGAGTACCTGTTCTCTGTTCGTTTTCGTTTTTTTTTTTAAATCATCAGGTACCTGCCTACATTCTGTTACACGATTTAACTCAATAATTCATCACCTTTGTCATGTTTCATCATCACGCCATAAATAAAGACCCTTCACCACTAAATTCAACTCCCATTAAGCTGCCAACTTGAAAGCACAAAAAAAATGTTGAAAACAAAAATAAACCCATCTGACAATATTTAAATTTAATTTTCCCCATGTGAAACGTTTGGGGCTAGCTATCGTTCACGAAAATGAACCTCAAAATTATTCACTAAACTCTGTCGTCATTTGAAATCATTTAACCCTACCAATCTGCCACCACCGGAGGGATAGAGAGGAGTAGAGAAAAAAATCCGGGGAAAAACAAAAAAAAAATAATATCCTCACAAAACATGTAATCAACCACAAAAAGGCGACTACTGCCGTCAACCTCACTCATCATCGAGTGTAATAATACACTCCACACATCGTCCCGCTTAATCGGTGCGCGGCGACCACCCACTCACTCCGCGCGCCGCATCACTTACGGTTGAATAAATAAAAACACAACCCCCTCTCCAGACTTTGGCGAGTGCGCCCACTTAAGGTAGTATCAAAGTTACGACTTTTATTAAAACTAAATCCATAACATGGGGCTGGCTTCTTTATGCATTTTGCCCTCTCCACGATCCAGCATTATCTCGCACTTGGTTCCTTTTGTTATCGTTCCGACGACGACACCGCTCTCGCTTATTTAACGTCCTTCGTCATCGTCTGGTTATAGGTTGTGGTGAGTGGTGAATGGTGTTGATGCCGCTCTCGCTTTTGTCTCTAACCCCATCCACTTCATATGTGTGAATCTGTGTGTGTATGTCTTCGGTGTAATTTAATTGAAAAACTTCATCCGAACGACGACGACTGCGGAAAAATTATTTTCTTATCCCCTTTGGCGGTAATTTTTTCGCCATTAGTCGTTTTAGCCTCGAAGCAGAGTGGAAAGAGAGCGAAAAGTCTGCCTGCAAGGTTGAGTTCACCAGAAAGGGGGCGAGTTGGGATTAGTTTGTTCGCAAAACCGTTGTAAGTTCAGATTGAGGGTGCAAATAAGCGAAGACAAAGCTTTCATTGCGATTTCACATATGGCTGAGTGTTCGCGTTGAAAAGTGATTACTGTTGTGGAGCGCTAAATAGTTCAGCATAGCAGAGGGAGGGGCGCGGTTTTTTTTTTCTCCTATATTCACTTATTTTTTTTTTTTTTAAATTAAGTTGCTGCCTGCCAGGGGAATGAGTTCATTACTTAGCGTTACGTCGTGGTTGTAATGGAATTATTGAAGTGATTTCGTGTATTTTTTTTTCTCTCCTACACTTCCCTTTTAGTAAGCTTAGTAAGCGGAACTTTTATGTGGTAGGTAGTTAGGGTCCTTTGTGAGATGAGGGAGGGTGAATTAAAAAAAAAAAAAATATATTCCAAAGAGAATATGAGCGAAAGTTTTATTATAAAGGGTTAATCATATTATATGTCGAGGGATGAAATAAAACCAAACTTTTCAAGCACTCCACCTCGCATGCAATTAGAAGAGAGTCCATAGGGATGTAATTAATTTTTTTTTTTTTGCATATACATTTATTATATTTTTTAGTACTTAGCTTAATGAGTGCGATTTTTTATTCTTTGTTAAGGCTTTAAATGTCAAAGGTGCACTAGGGATTACATGCATAAGTGGAGGTAGGTAATCCTTGTTTGAATTTGTGAGCTGTGATAGCAGCGCAAAAGGATAATCGTGATGGAAATAAATAAATAGTAAAAACAAAATGAATAAATGGATGGAGGTATTTCGAACAATTTTCGTAGACAAAGACTTCACAGAATGGCACCAGTCGCGTTGTTTGGCGAGGTAACAGTGATTTGCATTCAATTTCATCGATTTTATCTCTGGGGTTTTCACGTGTTTCCATTTTTCCACTGCCAAGTCATTATTTCAAAGCCTTGACAATAAAGGTTGTCCTTCATTTCGTGCCTTAAAAAAATCATCTCATTTAGGAATAGTCTTAATGAAGGTGACTGAACAAAGTACCGACTTTGGTTTTTATAAACGGCTAGCGGACCCTGTGCCTGTTTCGCTAGGCAGACCACATCAATATAAGAATGAAAACCACAATCGTTTCAAATACACACATGTTTATACCCCATCCTAAGGGTGTACTAATTTTGACACATAGCTTGTAACACCTCTTAATATTCGTCGTAGACCACTTAATGTAAAGGGTGATCCATTTCGAGGTTCCCTACTTTTTTAAAGAAAAAAACACAGAAAATTCAAATTTAATGGAGAATGTTTATTATTAAGATTATGTCTATCAAATGTTGACCGTTGCTACGTCGCAGATGGTCCATCCGTTGAGTCCAATTTTCGATCACTCGTTCGAGCATTTCGACTGGTAACTGGCGAATGACACGCGTGATGTTTTCCTCCAAGGCCTGAATCGAATCGGGTTTGTCGGCATAAGCTTTTGACTTTACATATCCCCACAGGAAAAAGTCTAACGGTGTGATATCACACGATCTTGGTGGCCAATCGACCGGTCCAAAACGTGAAATTATGTGCTCACCGAAATGTTCTCTCAATAAGTCCATTGATTGATGCGATGTGTGGGAAGTGGCGCCGTCTTGCTGAAACCAAATGTCGCCGAGATCACGAGCTTCAATTTCAGGCATCAAATAGTCGGTTATCATGGCACGATAACGGTCGCCATTGACGGTTACGTTCGGACCGGCATAATTTTTAAAGAAATATGGACCGATGATCACCAAACCGTTGTTTTTTCTGGATGAAGTGGCAGTTCTTCAATCTCTTCAGGTTGCTCTTCGTCCCAAATGCGGCAATTTTGTTTGTTTACATACCCATTGAGCCAGAAATGGGCCTCATCGCTAAACAAAATTTGCCTCGAAAACGTCGGATCTTCTTGGAACTTTTCAAGAGCCCATAGAGCGAAGCGATGTCGCTTGGGAAGGTCGAGCGGCTTCAGTTGTTGCACAAGCTGTATTTTGTACGCTTTCAATTTAAGATCTTGACGTAAAATGCGCCAAGTCGTTCCATACGTCAGTCCGAGTTGCTGCGAACGGCGCCGAATCGACTCTCTACGGTCTTCGTGCACACTCTCAGCTACGGCCGCTATATTTTCTTCACAGCGTGCTGGACGTGGTCTATTCGGTCGAATATTATCCAATAATGAATGCTGGGTCTCAAAATAGGTGATGGTGTTGCGAATAGTACGCTCAGTAGGCCGATTATGTTGACCATAAGTTGAGCGAAGTGCACGAAACACATTCCTCACAGAACGTGAATTTTCATAATAAAGTTGAACAATTTGTAAACGTTGTTCACGCATAAGTCTTTCCATTATGAAATGCCAAACAATACTAAACAAAAATAACATGACAGCATGACACGACTCACACGTGATCTGTCAAAAAAAGGCTATTGAAAAAAGTATCTCTACTTGGATTACCCGTTATATATATTAATGATCAGGACCAAAACCTAAAACTATTTAGCAATGTCCGTCCGTTTCAACTTTTGAGGCCTTTAGATTTATGCTAGGAAGCTAAAATTTGAAGCATATACTCCCAAGGGTCCCCAAATGGTTAGGTGTTAGAAATGTTTAAATCCGCTTACTGCCACGCCCACAATTTAGAAAAAAACCGTTCTAAAGCTAAAGTTAGAGAGATAGAGTGTTATAACCTTCAGAAGATATGTAGGCACTGCCCTTCATTATACGTCTGTGATATACATTTTTTTTGCTACGCCTACTTTTTGTTGGCGTTATACACTAAAAAACTGTTTTCTTCAAAAATTTGAATAGAAACCAAAAAAAAATATTTTTAATAAAATATTTAGCCAATATATCACCCATACAAAGTTTTTGGCCACGCCCACTTTTTGAGGGTTTTTTTTTTTCCAAAAATTGTGTGTTTTTTATTAAATTTCTTGCAAAATGAAATAAAATGTCCTTCCACCATGTTATTAACGAGTTTTTATTTTGGAGGCGTATAGGAATATGGATAGGGCATCACACTTTTCGCCCCAAGCGGACTGTAGCCTTTCCTTATGTTATTATGTTTATTTTATTTCTTCTTCTTCTATCGCAGAGCCTTTTCGTAAACTACGTATTTTTATATGAATTTTTGGCAGCCAGTACTGCTCCTTCAGCTAACCAATTGTGATTTCGATAATTGCAATTGTATTTTTTGTTTGTGCGAAATTATAAACATTATCTGGCAAAGTGATAGAGTGCAGTAGAAGCATCAATAGCAATTTGTCTATTTCCTATCGACAGTAGTTGCCTAGAAAATTCGTCAGCCGATGGGTCATTTTGTAATGGTACTCTCAAATTTAGAAATTAATTTCTCCATAAATTGGATGACTTCAAAAATGCCTTTAATTCGTCTGCTGGAGTTGAACGGGGAATCACTGGAAGTTTTTGACAGAAATCACCAGCAAATAAAATCAAAGCGCCACCAATTTTTTTTTGATTATTGCGTAAATCTTTCAAAGGCCTATCCGAAGCTTCTACCGATCTTTTATGTGCATTCTTATGTACATTCATCTCACAATTATTAATTGGTTTTGTTGCAAAACTCTTCCCATTTTAGAAATATTTCACGTTGGATTTTCATTAATTCACATATTAAGTGCGGAGTGCGCTGTACGACGACCACCCAATAATGTAGCAGCTATTTCAGACGATGGAAGTGCTAATGCTGTATTATTCGGCGATTTTATAGTCGCTAATAGCAAGGAAATCAGAAACGATTTTCCGGTGGTGCCCCAGGTGATGCGTCTAAAAAATCATTCCTCCGCCTTCATTTTCTCTATCCTCGATTCAATTTCGGCAGATTAAAATTTATAAATGTTTTCAGTTCATTTATATCGTATCATTGTTCACGTTGCATTTTTTTAGGAGCTGGCAACCCTAATTGTGACAGTGTTTTAATTCCAATTGCAAAGCACACATATCTTCAATTATTTATTTATTTATTTATTTATTTCATCGTATAAGTACAACTTATTTTAGATTACTTTGCATACAAGAATTGTTACAAATTATAATTTACTTAAGACTACAGATTTACAATGTTCCCTACTCATATTGAAATCAATTAGGTTTTTGAATTTATTGTAATTGACGCAAGCCATGGTGACAGGATCATTCAAACCATAATTAGTTCTGTGTCTAAGTGGCATAAGGAAAAAGTTATCCCTAGGACGAAGAATACGAGAAGGAGCATATACATTAAATGATGACAGTAAAAACGAACAATCAATATGGCCAGTTAAGACGTCATTAGCAAACATTGCGGAATAATACATCCTTCTTTTAGAAAGAGTTTTCAAATTTATTAAGGAACATCTATTTTCGTAAGTTGGAAGATTATTATTCCAGTCGAATTTTCTTAGAGCATACCTAGTAAACCTTCTTTGAATTTTCTCTATGCGAGATTCAGCATTGCGGTAAAAAGGATTCCAAACAACACAGCAATATTCTAATATCGAACGAGCCAAGGTATTATAGAGCGTTATAAGAGTATATGGATCATTAAAATCCTTAGAGTTTCGAAAAATGAAACCTAGCATTCGATTAGCTCTGCCAACAATGAAGTCAATATGCAATGAGAAGTTTAGTTCAGTATCAAAAATGACCCCCAAGTCTTTTTGGTTTGAAACTCTATTCAAATTTGTGTTTTGTATTCTATAATTAAAAAATATAGGGAACTTTTTTCTACTAAAAGTAAGAACCGAGCATTTCTTAATATTAAAATAAAGGCCGTTAAGAACACACCAGTCATTTAAACGGTTTAAATCGTTTTGTAACGCTAGGACATCTGATATACAGATTATAGTCTTGTAGATTTTTAGGTCATCTGCGTACAAAAGACATTTAGAGCTTGATACGAAAGAGGGTAGGTCATTGATAAAAAGCAGAAATAAAAGAGGACCAATATGACTTCCTTGGGGAACACCTGAAAGATTACGAATTTCATTCGAAAACACGGATCCAATTTTAACAAATTGTTTGCGATTGGTCAAATAATTGCCAATCCATTTTAAAATATTAGAATGAATTCCGAAAAGTTTAAGTTTATTTAAAAGAACATTGTGCTGAACACGATCAAATGCTTTTGAAAAATCAGTATATACGCAATCAACTTGAAGACGATTTTCAATATTTTCAAGACAGTGCTTAGTAAAAATAACCAAGTTTGTAGCGGTTGATCTACCACTTACAAACCCGTGCTGTAGTTCAGAAATATAGTTGCGTACAACTGAGTACAACCTTTTATTAACAATTGCCTCGAATACTTTAGGAAACAGTTGCAGCTTTGCTATAGGTCTGTAATTCTCGATACATCTCTTAGAACCTGATTTAAAAATTGGAGTTATGAGCGAATATTTCCAACAGTCAAGAAACTCACCAGTAGATAAGGATAAATTAAGTATAATCCTTAGTGGATCAACTAGGCTATATTTGCAGTTTTTAAATAACAATGGTGGATAGTTATCCGGTGCTATACTGACACTCGAATCCAGTAATGACAATTCTGAAAGGATTTCATCGTTTGTTAAGGAAATAAAACCAAGGTCAGTTATATGCTCAGATTGATCCGAGAAACTGCAATTAATTTGCTCACTAACATAATTAGACTGGAAAAAATCAGCAAACATGTTACAAATTACGTTTACATTAGTACTAGAAATATCGTTCAATGACATACAAGAAGGTAATCCTAAAGATTTCCTTTTTTTATTTAGAAACGACCAGAAAGCTTTTGAATCACGTTTTATATTAGTTTCAATGGCTGTAACATAGTTCTTGTAGACGAATTTCTTTAAAAAATCGTATTCTTTTTTCAAACGCAAGAATTGATAACGCACAGATGGGCCATTTTTACTTTGTCTATACATCTTATACGTGTAGTTTTTTAATCTAGACAAACTCCTATTAAACCATGCAGGTTTATTAGATTTTTTTACATGTTTAGTTGGTACAAACATAGAAAATAGCGCGTTCAATTATTACTAATGCCTCATTACATTATACATTTCCTGTGTAATGATTAATTCCTAAGTTCTTGTAATACAACGCATTCTATTAAAGCTGTTATCGGTCATATAGTCACGATAACTTTGCCACAATTCCACCGGATTTGATGGAAAACATGTCGCGATAATAATTGAAAATAATGTTCGTATTTGATGCGGTGAATTGCGAAAGTTAGCGAGGTTTTAAAATACCCCAAAGCGCTATCAAAGAAAGCTAGTATGTTAAGAAGAACAGAACCTAGACCACTGCATATATTCGATCTTTCTCGCCGCCTGAAGCCGAAGTGAGGCCAAAAAGTCCATAGTTAACCGTGGGGTATTTTCCACTTTATTAATCAGCGAAGCAATAGTTGCGCGTGAGGTTAATGAATTATCAGGAAACTCTGATATCGTCTGTGAACGAAAAATGTTAATTAAGCTAAAAGGCAGACTAACCACAGCAGTTCTTTATCCGGCGTTCACATACGGTTCCTACAGTTCGACAATGTACACAAAATATGAGGTTAAATTGGCAGCAGCTGATATAAAGATATTTCGAAGGTTATCAGGATAACTAAGCTTGATCGATTTAGAAGTTCAAAGAAATCCGATAAAGCATTAGCACGAACTCTTCGGTTTGTATTGTCAAGTTTAAAGGACGAACATTTAAAAAGGCAATATTTATTAAAGGACCAGTAGGGATGCTGTAAAGTGAGAGGGTTGTAATCTACATTTTTCTGATCATAGCGTTGCTGATTTTAAAAGGAAAGGAAAGATATATTTTCCAGTAATGACAGATTCCTTACCTAAGAATGTCTTTTTATGCAGAAATTACACTCAGGTTTAGAAGCGGCTAAGAAAGTGAAGGATTTTTTCATAAAAAGGGGAGTAGGCAGGGTGTCCGGTTTTTTGCTTTTAAATGTTGAAAAAAAAAATTATTGAAAAAAGTTTTAGGTGTGGCCATAGCCAGTATCGTTTATATTTATTTCGAAGGAGGAAAGAAGTGGGACTTCAAATCAGCAAAGATGCAATAATAATAATATCCCCATTATCATGAAAAAGATAGCTAAATACAATGCACAGACTTGCTATCAGGAGTACGCCAATTAATTAACGTAAAACAACACTCTACAATCAAGGAATGATTGCTTGGGTTTCATTTCATTTTTCATTTTTACTGAAGCAACCGGACCGGCCTTTGGGATCACCCAACTTAAATTCCCCAGATTTATTCCTGTAAGGTTACTTGAAGTCCAAAGTTTATTTCAACAAATCACAAAGTCTAGAAGCGTTGAAATAAAGGGTGATTTTTTAAGAGGTTTAGAACTTTTTTTTAAAAAAAAAACACAAAAAATTCGAAAAAATGAATGAAATATTTATTTGAATCGATAGTTTGAACCTTGCAATTTAATGTTTAAAGATAATTTCATGCAAATGTTGACCGCGGCTGCGTCTCAGGTAGCCCATCCGCTGAGTCCAATTTTGGCATACTCTTTCACACATATCGGCCGGTATCTCACGAATGAATGCATGGATGTTGGCTACCAGTGCGTCAATCGAAGCGGGCTTGTCCCTAAACACATTAGCCTTGGCATACCCCCACAAAAAATAATCTAATGGTGTCAAATCGCACGATCTAGGCGGCCAATTGACCGGCCCGAAACGTGAAATTAACTGTTCACCAAACTCGCCTCGCAATTGCGCCATTGTTTCGCGTGCTGTGTGGCATGTGGCACCGTCTTGTTGAAACCACATATCATGCAAGTCAAGAACTTCCATTTCGGGCAAAAAAAAGTTTGTTATCATCGCTCGGTAGCGTTCACCATTGACAGTAACGCTGCGATTCGCATCATCTTTGAAGAAATATGGCCCAATAATGCCGCCGGCCCATAAACCGCACCAAACAGTGGCTTTTTCGGGATGCATTGGTAGCTGTTGCAATGCTTCTGGCTGATCTTCACTCCAAATGCGGCAATTTTGCTTATTTACGTACTCATTCAACCAAAAATGAGCCTCATCGCTGAACACAATTTTTCCATAAAACAGCGGATTTTCACATTTTTCACAGAGCACGAATTTTGATAATAAATTTCAATAATTTGCAAGCGTTGTTCATTTGTAAGACGATCCATGGTTAAATTGCAAACCAAACTGAAGCTGTTTGACAGTGACACAAGGTACTAAACACACGTCAGCTGTCAAAACCAGTGTTGCCAAAACCAAACCAGCTAAAAAATCACCCTTTACAATAAACGGCGGAAAGCGCCTACTTCATCCCGAAACACTTCGAAAAGAAATGGAAAAAGAATGGACTGAAAACGAACAAATAAATAGCGACTTTCGCTCGAGCGGGAACGAAAACTATAAATGACTTTGTATCTTATACATATGTCTCAGTTTTTGGCCCACCAACTGTGCTAACTCACAAAGTCAAAATACCCCGTTTTGGACATGTTTCGCTTTATTTTATTAAATCAACTTTAAACCACTTTAAGTGCAGTAAGGGCTATTACCATTCATTTATCTAAGTTTGGTATGTATTTAAATTGGTATAGACAAAATTCTGGTATTTCCAGCAGTTAAGCTAAATGGGAATCGTTCAGAGAGAGGTGAAGGACAAGAAAAAAAAAACACATACTTTCAATGAAGAACCAGGACCGCCACCCAGTATAGAAGAAGTTGACTTAGTTGAACCATCAGCTTCATATGTCCCATCTACAAGAAACGCGATGCTATGTTTTGCAAGAACTCTCGAGGTATATCCCTGCTAAATGTTGCATATAACATCCAAGGTACTGCGTGAACAGCTCAAACCATTCTGCAACACACTAATCGGCACATACGAGTGTGGCTTCCGGTCAGGCAAAACTACCACAGGCGTGAATGTCTGTCCTGGAAAATACCAACGAACTTCAAGTCAAGACACTTTTTCTTCATTGACTTTAAAGCCGCATATGATAGTATTCATCGCCAGTATCTCTAGTTGGTGAAGGCCGAATGCGCGATCCTGGCAAAACTTATCCAAATGTGTCTCATAGCGCTAAAGAACACCTGGTGCAATGTGCAGTTTGGCAAATTATCATCTGAACTCTTCCAAACATGCACCTGATTGATTTGGGCAAGGTGACTTCTTCAATCTTCTTACTGAGCAGAAAGTGCGCAGGGCAGGTGCCAACACGGAAGGCACTATCTTTAACAGATCCGTCCAGCTACGGGAATATGCGAACGATATTGACATCATCAAACGCTTCCAATGTGCAACTCCTTACTCGAAGGACAAAGTGTATGCTCTATAGAATCCTTATCCCGCCAGTTATGTTGTACATCGCCGAGTGCTGGACTATAAGCAGGAATGGAGAGTTAATACTAGGCTTATTCGACGGATATTGGGTCCTATATGCGAGGAAGGCGAGAGCGAGCCCAGGTTCGCAGAGGTTGGAAGGCTGCCGTGTGCCGTGTCTCAGGCTAATGCTCTTCATGGTTCGGGAGGCATTTAAGCAAAGAAGGTATAGATAATGTACTAAGATTCTACCTATCAAGACCGTACAGTTATTTTAACTTCATTTTGAATTTGATTAGGGGATGGCAGCACTGCGACCTAACATGACCTTTTTTGTCTTCCTAGAGAAATTGTCGTTATTGACTTCTATAACATTGTGACATATTCATATCTTGACGGAACTTTAGGATCTAAGTTGGAGCTAAATTTTAGATGTCGTGAGGCACTGTTGATAAATCTTTGGACAATAGTCGGACATATTTTCTTCTTCTTTGCACAATCCGCAAATATCTGCGGAGCTAATGCAATTTGTTGAATCGCTGTTTTTTTATAAACGTAGCTATGCTGCTGAGCTTTCTACGATTATATCGAACTGGTGCAGTTTAAAAGCCACATATGTGGCAATTAATCAAGAGCCAAGCTCTGACTTTATGTTACTAAACGGCAGGCCGGAGAAGAGTTAGGGGCATATGAAAGAAAAAGCTTTAGCATGCTAGCTCATCAGTTATACTCGTCACAATTGACTCTAAAATTCATAAAATTAGTAGCTTGAACCTAGGGGTTGCATATTGCCATGTGCACTCTTAAAACCCCCAAGTTGAGTTCACGCTTTAAAACACTCTTCTAGTAGTCCTTCTATGTCTTAAATTTAGCTGTGAACTGTCCAGGAGTTTTGCAGAAACGCATGACTCCTGAGATGCCATTGTTTGTATTCTATGAGGCTTTTCAATTCCCACTAATGATGAATAGGTAATAAATAACATGATTGTCATGAGGTTGTAGTAGTATTTCTTTATGGCACAAGACGAAAGTAGTACAATCGCCATTGAGAATAGAAAGCAAGCAATATAATCGCAAGCTGAAATAGCTAAACATAGGTAAACATAGCTATTTCAGCTTGCAAAAGTCCCATAACTCAAAAAATTCATATATCGCCCATACCCACTCAGATCATCCCCTTTGACCTTTAATCAAATGAAAATCTCAGCTTACCTCTACCCCTTAAAAAAAACTAAAGCTAATCCATTTCCTTCAAGCCAAATTCCTGTCCCCAATGAGAAAACTTTAGTTCCAGCTTATTTCTTATACCCCTTTCTGTATTATAGCAAAAGGACTTCCGTCTACTTATCTTGATTAGAATTAAATGAAATTTTGGTATTTCAAAAAGGGTAGGTACCCAAACACCATGAACTAAACAGTTCCAAGAATCTTGCAGAAGCTCTTCACCCGAAAATAAAACGAATAATATAAAAAACCACCATCTCATCACAACGGTCCAGTGCGCTACACCCTTCTCTTTTGTCATAGCAAAAATGGGATCTGTCTGAGCCTTTTAAGTAAATTCAGTTCAACACCCTTCTGACCCATAATAGTCTATCTCGACTGCTTACCCTTTTTGCAAAATAGCAAATACCTACTCACCGATTAATGGTACCTAGCCTACCTACCTGCTTGCCGGGGAGTGAAAAGCTCTTAAGAAAAAAAACAACATAAACGGATGTTCCTCGGATAAATTGAATAAAGTTTTCTTTTTTCAATTTTTCACTCGAAACTGTCGCGTTGACTCGACTTAGCTCTGGAGGGTGAAGTGTTTTTTTTTTTTTCAAAAACTTTATTTGATGCTTCGACGCCTACTTACATATTTGCCTTGGTTTTTTCTTTTTTTTTTTGTGCGTAATTTTTTGTAAACATTTTAAATAGCCATAGCCCACCTTAAGAAACGGTTTGGGTCTGGGTCTGCTTATTCTTCCTGCGAAGCCAATTTACAAATGGGCGACTGTCTACGGTGTGGCTTATATTGTTATTATTATCTGTTTTGGTGCTGTTGTTGCTGCTGTTTGCCCTTCCTGAAGTGCTGAAGGCCACACATATTAGGGACAGCTATAGAAAAATTTTAGGTTATTGGCTATAATTTTATTTTGGTTTTGCTGTGGCAAATTTTGGGCTGGTTTCAGCAGACTATGACGAAGGGTTTTCGGATAGCTATTTGAGTTAACATTTATACGGCGTCATATTTGTTTTTTTTTTTCCTAAACAGAGTTTGGGAAATGAAGGATTCGAATTTTGGGAATATTAAATCATCGTTTTTGAATTAACCTAATGGAGATCCCAGCTGGAATTGGACCTTAAGTGCGTTGGGGAATTATTGTGCCAACATGATTGGATTTTGATGGAATACGTTCATATCTATAATCGATTGAGTATATCTCATGGTTAGGAGTTCGCTTTAAAGACAATCTAAAGAAAGCAAAAGGTCCGGGCGCTCCACAGGGAGATGTTTTGTAAGATGAAAGCCAAATCAAATGGTTAAGAGTACTGGGAAGTCAACATGTGGCTATTAATCAACTTTGTATACAAGATATTTAGATGGGTTTCTTTAAGGGAAAATCGGGCGGAGATTGTCAAAATTAGTTAGTGAAATACACACGTGGAATATCTTTAGGGAGATGGACCATTGAGTTGTTATGCAATACATACTGAACATTACCTACCTACCTACCTAAATACGCAATGAAAAAAATTCATTGAAGTTATATACATTAGTGTGTTCAACAGGCCGTGTCCTTTCATTTTAGTATAAAGTTTAAAATGCAAAGTTTTTAGCGCTAGAGAAGACCTTCTCAATTTGAATAAATATATTTTGTGCTTTGACGAAATATTTATTAGCCCATTGACGCTCAGAGGACGCAATTTCAAAATCTGAGTTTGAATCTTTTCGAAAGTGCTCTTTCCAATGGTGATGGTTTTCTTCTCTTCTTTTATCGGAGATTTCCGATGGAGCGCTCAGACATTCGCTTGTTTTCCTGTATCTCATTGATGAAGTGCTAGATGTTCGGCACTCACCACGTCAGGCCCGAAAATCCGCTACCTGATGCGATTACAGGTCGCTGCTGTTTCATCCTCCTCACCGCTAGCAGGGCAGGTAGTGGTGTCGCTTAAGCTCAATACATTTAAGTATTTTATAAAATCTTGATGCCTACAAGCAGCCTGCAGTCGATTCTCAAAAGAGATAGAAGAAAAGACGCGCAAAACTTTTGCAAATGTCCGGGCGCAATAGTTTGGTCTGTCTGGATCCATCGCAGTTGCGCCACCGAATCTTGTGGCACGGGTACCTCAACACCTAAGCTTATAAGTGCAATTTAATTTTGCGGGTTTACTCCCTAGAGCACTCTAAATAAGAGTTTGGAAGACTTAGTCGGCCATTTCAGCAGACATTCGTCTGAAGCAGTCATGTCAACTGCCGGCCCTTAACAGGGTTCATTCGGACATTCGCGTTGTTTTGTCAGAGAAGGATTTATGCTATCGTTGCATCGGAAGTCATAACCATAAGACAGGGGTCGAAGGATAGTTCTCGCGCAAGTTCCAAAGGCCACCCCTCTTTAAGCGAGAGAAAGTTTTTAGCGTACATCCCATAATATATATCATGTTTAAACTGGTCGTTGTGTTTCCTCAACAACGACGTGGATGCCGCTGCCGATATGATTACAAATTTAATTCACCTGGGTATGAAACGCTTTATCCCTAACAGGATAAAGTGTATCAGACCTAAGGAAAACGCGTGGTGTGACTTGAGCTGTAAAGAAGCTGTCAGGGCTAAAGAGGTAAGTTTTCGGTCATTTAAGGCCAACCCAACTGAGGAAAACCGAAAAAAGTTCAAACGAGGCAGAAATGACTGCAATGCCCACATTAATCGTGTCAAATTCTCCTACGACCAAAAGTTGAGGCAAAAAATACTACAAAGTCCCTCCGGTAGTAAAAACTTTTGGTCGTTTGTTAAGAATATTACAATTTCGGCCTCGTCATCTATCCCGACACTCATTTACAATGGCAGTCCAGCTGTGAGCTCTTCGGATAAAGCCAATCTGCTCGCTGCTCATTTTGCAGCTAGCTCAACGCTCCCAGATTGTGCTTTATCTCCCCCAGTACTCGAGCGCATAGAACACTCCATGGGACAAATCCACTTTCGCACCCGTACTGTGGCAAGAGTACTTCAAGATCTCAACATTCACAAATCCGCAGGCCCAGATGGTATTTCCGCTATCGTTCTGAAGAGGTGTTCTTCCACGCTGGCAAAACCACTGCGTAAGCTTTTCTATCTGTCCTATTCTTCAGGGCTCTTTCCGAGAAGGTGGAAAACAGCATTTGTCCAGCCCGTCCCAAAAAAAGGCGAATCTTCCTCTCCCTCCTCTTACCGACCAATTGCACTTACGTCCCTTCTTTCCAAGGTCATGGAAACGCTGATAAATCGTCAGCTTATGAAATATCTCGAATCCCGAAAACTTCTTAATGACCGGCAGCACGGTTTTCGCAGCAACAGGTCCACTGGTGATTTGATGACATATCTAACCGAAAAGAGGAACCAATCTATTTACCGTGGTGGTGAAAGCAAGGTCGTTGCGCTTGATATTTGACAGAGTTTGGCATCAAGCTCTCTTGTCGAAAATGCGTGCATTTGGGATCGATGTTACCTTTATTCAATGGATTAGAAATTACCTTTCGGACCGTTCAATACAAGTTGTTTTGGACGGTTTCAAGTCTGCAACTCACCGAATAAATGCTGGTGTCTCTCAAGGCTCTGTTTTGTCTCCTACTTTCTTTCTCATTTTTATCAATGACCTCCTGTCTATCACTTCTAATCCAATCCATTCCTTTGCTGATGACAGTACCCTCAGCTTTACATATTCGTTTTGTGGGCAACGCCCCTCATTGAATTCCGATCTTGACAGCATACTTAAATGGGGTAAAACCAACAGAGTGGAATTTAATGCTTCCAAAACGCAATGCTGTCTGCTGTCATTGAAGCGAACCCCTAATTCTCTGCCATTATCCATGAATGGCACTTGCATCGCTGAAACCGAACGACTGTCCATCCTCGGTATGTGCGTTAACGACAAACTTCGTTGGAATGACCACATGTTCGATGTCGCCAAGAACGCTGCGAAGTGTCTAGGCTTCCTAAAGCGATGCAAGAAATATTTTACCCCTTCTGATCTGGCCAGAATCTACAAGGCGTTCATTCGCCCAAAACTTGAGTATTACGCTCATATCTGGTCTGGTGCACCAATGACATATTTGGAGCTACTTGACAGGATTCAAAAACGTGCGGTAAAATTTATTGGCATCACGAAATCATTTGACTCTCTTAGACATCGTCGTGATGTCTCCTGTCTGTCATTGTTTTATCGGTACTTCCACCACAAGTGCTCAAATGAATTAGCCAGTTGCATTCCGCCCCTACAGCAATTCAACCGCAATACTCGCCATGCTAGGAATGCACATCAGTTAAGCCTGTATTCGGACGTACAGTGAAATACAAGGATTCGTTTCTTAACCGTACAATACGAATGTGGAATGCTCTACCCCCCTCTGTCTTTCCTACGCATTATAGTTTACAGACATTTAAAACCATCGTGCATCGGTATCTCCTTTTTTCTAATCTTTCACTTCCCTAATTCCCGCACTGTGTTACTTTATTGTAAGGGTATCCATGTCTTGCCAAAAGCGTCTCTACACTGCCAGAAAGTCGACAGCGCTTTATCTGTTTTCGATATTCAACGTGCTTGATTTATAGAGGTTTTTTTTTATCGATATTTGATTTCATTGGTGATTGGGATGGTGACACCTTTAAAAACGAATTGAGTCATAGCAGTGCCCATCCCTTTTCTCGTCAAAAGAACAACCGTTGTCTTAAGAGGATTCACTGAAAGCCTCTTTAATATCGACGAAAATTCTCAGCCTCCTTCCGGTCGGAAGCACTTTCGATCCTATCAAAAAGAATTTGGCATTCTCGCAGGATTTTCCGCGCTGATAGGCATGTTGCATTTCAGAGAGAGTATGCGATCGAAGAGCAACAATGCGCACATGCAGCTCAACCGGTCGCTACAAACTTTTCGGAAAGAGGGAGGCAGACTTATGGTCTAGTACTTTGATAAAGATATAGTTCTTTAAAAAAAATCCTCTACGTTCCCTCGGCCCCTTGATGACTTCGACTTTAAAACGAAGAACCTGAGGGTTGTCCTAGGCGGTGGACAGATGATTGATGGCTTGTATTTCGTTTGTCCTCATTTAAAGAGCCGTAAAAGCACGGTAGGTTGGGAGCTAGACAGACTGCTTTGTTGAAGATAGTGCCTTCCTTGATACTTGTTCTGCGCACTATCTGTTTAAGATTAAATTTGAAGAAATAACAAGAAAGCGCATCTACGTCCTTGCCGAAATCCTGTAGGTGTATGTTTAGGAAGAGTTTAGATGAGCTGCACTGCATTTTTTTTATTGGGATCGTGTGATCCCGTATAAAAGGAATTCCGAATTTGGCGATCGCCATGCAAAGCACATGACGTTGAATGCTTTTCTACGTGGCTTTAAAGTCGATTATGGTCTTTCTAGGATTTGACTAATGTGTAAGTTTGGTCTATGATCGATCTTTTTGGCCGAAAGCCATGCTGGTACGTGCCGATTTAAGTGCTGCAGTAGGGTTTGAAACCTTTACACAGTGCGAATGGGATATGACTCCATAGCTCTTCCAAGACAAAGGATCGGTTTTTTTGTAGACGATAATTTAGTAGTTCGACGCTACTCATTGCGTTATAAAGGCCTTTCTTGAGACAGCATTTTATGTTGTCGTCCTTTTGGAAATACAAATATTATTTAAACCGATTTAACTTGCAAAAGACGGTTGTTGGTTTCCTGTCGAAAAGGTTGGATCATTCGATATTGGTTTTACTCCATAAGAGGTTCATTTAAAGTCATCACAAAATCCATAGTTTTGATGACGATATCGCTCAACAACAAGATTCAAAGTCGCCTTTTAGATTACTGATAGCACAGAGTAGAAAATCCAATTCAAAATTTAAATGATTTTGTCGGCTGCTGTTCTTCAAATCTGAGGAAGTTTTTAGAAATTCCTCCAGTTTCAACTGTGGCAACTGTAACAAGTTCCGCCCAAATCCCATGTGATTGTCAGTTTTACCCATTTTTCAAGTTTGTATCGTCTACTACTGTTTCCGCTTTCTTTAAATTAAACTACAAACTAAACCCACCTTCCCATCCAATGCCTCTTACCCATTCAACTTCCTATTTCTATTCCCAGAACATTCCACCCACGCTAAGTTAATAAAAGAAAATCTCAGCATCAGTTCCAAACCACTGAATTGCCCTCAATCACTTTGAGAAATTCAATAAAAAGTCAATTCGAATGTAAGAAAACTGCTGAAGCATATCCTTTACCCCTTTTCTTTTACAACAAGTAGAGAGCCGCAGCCAATCTCTAGTTGAATCCTTTAGCTCTTTTATTTTGTCTGCTGCCTCCCTCCTCCATCTGTTTGTTTGTCGATGGAATCATGTGCAATATGGTGAACCATGGAGTGAACCATGCTATGCTGTGCTGTATTCTGTACTACTGTGCTTCCATTGCCATTTACAACCTCTAAACAAATAAAATTCCTGCACTTAGCTGGGAAAATACATTTTAAAAGAGAAGAAAATAAAAATCTCTGCCCTGGTTATCCTTGCACCAAGAAATTGTAGATACATGTGTTTGGGATTCGCCTTTACAAGAAAACATTCCCAAAACACTTCCACTCCCACTCCCACTCTTCTCATTTATACCATGTCAGTCTGTTTGTATTGAAGGATCCTATCTCTAACAGCATAGAAATGAAGGCAGGAAAAATAGTCCTCAATCTCCTATGTATGTATGTAGAAAAAAAAAACAACAACAACAAACTGTCAGTGTCATTGTCAGAATAATCCTCATCGAGTTTTACATGACACGCATTGTGAATTTCGAATTTTCCGCCATTCACCCCAAAAATGATATTACCAACCGACACGACGACGGACGTAGGACGAAGGATCAGCACAACGAACACAAAACAAACAAAAAAAAAAAAAATGCAAAAAACATCATTTAGTATGCCATGCCAACCAAAGCCACGATTACAACATAAGCACACCATCATTATGATAATCTCAAATCGATATGTTTCATAAGGATATACTTGACATATATTCGATGTGAAACGTCTCTCATTCTTGTTCTTGTTCTTGTTCTTCTTCTGCTGATTTGACTTCAACAGCATCGGGTTTCATCAAATGAGGGGAATGAGACCGCATATATTTTATCTACATCTATGTATATGTATAAACGACTATGTCTATGTATCGTGACGGTAGCGAATCTTAAATGTTTTCACTATGCGACGAGAATATTAAATTGGTTGTGCGAGGCTCTCGCGCCGCGCGCCGCCTTCGCTTCGGAATTTGATTTGTGTGTGACCGCTGCTGTAAGGTCAATAACATTTTTTTAATGGCTGGCAATTTATTAAATTACACCCCAAGTATCTAAGGAGTGTTAAGGTGGCGCAATAAATTTGTCTAGGATATATCGTCAAGAGGGTATTATGTCCTTTTGAAGATTTTCTTTTTACTTTAAAATTATGTGCGACACGACTGTGATAGGAATGTTGGGGGTAATGGACAAGCCGCAGCGGAGCAGTCAGAGTATCAGATGGACGTGATAGGATCAGGAGAATAATTGGTGTTACGGTGTCGAGGAAGTTTCGATGCCAACTGAAGCTGATTGAAATTTATATTTCAGAGTGGTAATCGGTGGAAAGAGTAGTTCGTTTTGTGGAAAGAGGAGGCAATTAGTTTAACGTATGTAGTTTCTTAGGCGGATCCATACATAAGTCATGAGAATGATTTTTAACCATTTAAATCTTTAGAGGGGTAGAAATTGAGGCCCCACGTTGGGCGCCATTTTAAAAAATTTGTTTCGAATCTGATGCATTAGTTGGTGTATTATAATATTGCGTCCCATGTTAGCTAGTTAATTTTTTGAGCTGTCAAAAGTAGTTGCTCTATCGCCAAAACTAGGTTGTTCAATGAAGACTATGGAGGTAAAAGCTGCCAGTTAGAAGCGGGATTATATTAAAACATTTCTTTAAGAAGAATCACCTCAATTTAACCATCTTTTGGAAGGAAGAGTTTGGCTCTGTTAGCCTCCCTGGTGCAGGAAAAAGGCAGGCAATAGTCGCAAAGGCTAAAGCTTCTAATACTGATAGTTTCTTATATGCTTGCTGAGAGAACTGAAATCGGTAACGAGATGCACTAAGAGTCTCAAGTCACTGTCTTTCGATCCGATATTCAGTTTAGTATAATTTTTTGTATTGCAAATGGCCTCTTCGTGATTACGAAAATATAAGGTATGCTGAGGAAGTGCTAGCACCTCTTATTTCTGCAGTTCAAGTTGCTAGAATAAGCGACGACTATAGGAATTCTAGGTATTCGCTGTCAGCAAAGAACTGCAAGGAAGGTAAACCGAGTACAGCTGCTTGTAACCAGAATGCATGTCCGATATCCTTTACCAACTGTCGTAAATGCAAAATTTGTTTCAAAATATGAATAGCTCTAGGAGTAAATTTCTTTACCAATTTTAAAAAGAAAGTCAAGGAAATTTGAATGGACGTACAGACTATGGGATCCAAAAAAAATTGAAGAAGGGGGCTTCTGATGAAGTTTAAATTAAGAGCAGGGACAGTGAAAGAAGCATTTCTTAGTTCCGAAGTAGAGTAAATAAACAAAAGTAGCTAATAAAAAATACGAAGCATTGAAGAGAATAGACTAGGGTGTAATACTGGGTGATCCAAGTAGAGATACTTTTTTCAATAGCCTTTTTTGACAGATCACGTGTGAGTCGTGTCATGCTGTCATGTTATTTTTGTTTAGTATTGTTTGGCATTTCATAATGGAAAGACTTACGCGTGAACAACGTTTACAAATTGTTCAACTTTATTATGAAAATTCACGTTCTGTGAGGAATGTGTTTCGTGCACTTCGCTCAACTTATGGTCAACATAATCGGCCTACTGAGCGTACTATTCGCAACACCATCACCCATTTTGAGACCCAGCATTCATTATTGGATAATATTCGACCGAATAGACCACGTCCAGCACGCTGTGAAGAAAATATAGCGGCCGTAGCTGTGAGTGTACACGAAGACCGTAGAGAGTCGGTCGATTCGGCGCCGTTCGCAGCAACTCGGACTGACGTATGGAACGACTTAGCGCATTTTACGTCAAGATCTTAAATTGAAAGCGTACAAAATACAGCTTGTGCATCAACTGAAGCCGCTCGACCTCCCCAAGCGACATCGCTTCGCTCTATGGGCTCTTGAAAAGTTCAAGAAGATCCGACGTTTTCCAGGCAAATTTTGTTTAGCGATGAGGCCCATTTCTGGCTCAATGGGTATGTAAACAAACAAAATTGCCGCATTTGGGACGAAGAGCAACCTGAAGAGATTGAAGAACTGCCACTTCATCCAGAAAAAAATTATGCCGGTGCGAACGTAACCGTCAATGGCGACCGTTATCGTGCCATGATAACCGACTATTTGATGCTTAAAATTGAAGCTCGTCATCTCGGCGACATTTGGTTTCAGCAAGACGGCGCCACTTCCCACACATCGCATCAATCAATGGACTTATTGAGAGAACATTTCGGTGAGCACATAATTTCACGTTTTGGGCCGGTCGATTGGCCACCAAGATCGTGTGATATCACACCGTTAGACTTTTTCCTGTGGGGATATGTAAAGTCAAAAGCTTATGCCGACAAACTCGCTTCGATTCAGGCCTTGGAGGAAAACATCACGCGTGTCTTTCGCCAGTTACCAGTCGAAATGCTCGAACGAGTGATCGAAAATTGGACTCAACGGATGGACCATCTGCGACGTAGCAACGGCCAACATTTGATAGACATAATCTTCAAAAAATAAATGCCAAAGAATGTTCTTTCAAATGATAATAAACATTCTCCATTAAATTTGAATTTTCTGTGTTTTTTTCTTTAAAAAAGTAGGGAACCTCGAAATGGATCACCCTTTACTTAAAGAAGAACCAGCGGGCTCCAGTTACCAAAATAGGAATCTCGATGGAAGTGTATCGAAAAGAAACGGATGTACAAACGTAACGGAAGAAAGAACAAACGAACCTGAAATGACTGCTAGGACCAAGTTTTTGCCAAAAATACGAGACATTCCAGCTGTCAGCTCTTCGCTGCGCACTTTGCAGATAGCTTAACCCACAAATAATCACTCTCAGATTGTTCTTCATCTCACTTTGTACTTGACCACGTAGAATGCTTTATGGCGAAAATCTATTTTCTCAGTCGCTAGAGTACTTCGAGACCTTATTTGTTTGTCTCTATATTGACGACTTTATAATCAGAATTATAGGGCATCTGCTCCAGAATTATGCACTGCATCCCTACTGGTCCGCCTGAGAGGTTGTCTGGTTTGACCTCAAAAAATAGTTTCAGGCCTAGCAATTTCGTTTATGGCCAATCAAATGCTAGTCTTGTTTGCATTTGTGTAATCCAAAAGGTTTAAGGTGTACTTTTTTTCTCATGTGGATCATTGATAGACCTTGCCCTTTTGACGGGATTTAAAGGGATCCTCACTTGACTATGGCAATACCAACTGAGCCTGTTTTGCTCCAATGTGTTTTTAACGCAAAGCTTTCTTTATATTTTGAAGCTTCTAATTTAACCAAGCTTCGTTACTCCTGTTGTCATGCAAAGTAGGGTGCATTCCAGCTGCGCCGTCAATTTTCCGTCATAATTTTTGTACATTGTCCAACATTGTTAACTGTATGTGAGCGCCGGACGAACAACTGCCGTGTAAAACCTTCTTTTTAGCTTAAAGGGAATGCTATTTGTGACATCATCCACCCTACGCTTACACGAAGATAGATGTCGCCATACACGGCGGCTTCACTTTTAATCAGAGATCCCATATGCTTGCACTATTCACACTTAGGAATCATTCATCCACTCAAAGAAATGTCTGGAATAGGATGGAGTGGGTCCGAGAATGGATAGTACAGACGCGTTTGCTTTCTTGGCCGCTCATTCCCCTCCAAAACACCAAGTGCTCGTTGCAGAAAAGACAGAAAAGACTGCCCAATCATCAGCAATGACTAACTGATATACTCTGGGGCCCAAGGACTTTAGACTTAAGACGCTTCCCTGGTGCAGACCAACACTGATTGAGAACTTCTCGGTGACTCCAGAGGGTCATCTAACTCATGTCTTTGTTTCCTCATACATTGTCATGATCATCTCTATGTAAGTTTCAGGAACTCCTCGGTGTCATAGCCCCATCCCTATCAGATCTCATGGGTATCTATCAAATGTTTCATTCCCATTATGTTCCTTATGCCTTGCATTGGGTTTAATTTACCCCCGACAAAGCTGCACTTGTATAATACCCGTTCAACAATCTCCATGCTATGTGACATCAGCTTTATTGGGTTGCCTCTCAGGAGAATTATGAGCCATCTGGTCCCGACGTCTTCCATCAAAATCATCAACATCTTCCATTCCAAAGCTCAGAGGGCATCTTGTCCGACCCAACCTCTTTTGACCACTTTTCTAACTTCTTCGACGGTAATGTCGGTTACTTCTTCATAGCTAGGAGTGGCTTATAGAAAGTGTAGGCGGGGAAACTGTTAGTTTTAAAGTTCTTCGCAGCCACCATCTGAGTAGTATTTTGTCGTCATTCACTAGGAGTTGACTAATGCCATCGTTTCTATCGAAACAGGTGCTGATGATTCTTTCACATCTGGACTTCATCTTTTATATTGCATTATTGTATCTAAGTTCGCTGGCTTTTCGGCAATCGATGACTTTCTTCGTGTTCTGTCCAACTGGAGCTTCTGGGTGTTCTTTACTCTTTAGTAAGGTTATAAATTCCTTTAAAAGAAGGGTGCTTTACCAGTCCTTTAAATTTGGTTGCTTACAAAGGTTCTTCTTGGCGTTCACTGTACCGTCCAACGTACTATATGATCGTCTTAAACCCTTCTGCAGCACACTAATCGGCACGTATCAGTGTGTCTTCCGGCCCCCGGCAGCAGATCGACCATAGACCAAGTTTTCACACTAACGCAAATCATGGAACAGACCAACGAATTTCAAGTCGGGAAACACCCCCTTTTTAACAACTTTGAAGCCGCATATGATAGTATTCATCATCATGAGCTCCATAGCGGAATCCCGGCAAAAGTTATCGCAGAGAACACGCGTTGCAGTGTGCAGTTGACTTCTTCAATTTTGTTCCTGAGCAGATAGTGCACAGGGCAGGTGTCTACACGGAAGGCACTTTCTTCAACAGTTACATATTCCGTCCAACTACTGGGATATGCGGACGATATTGCCATCATCGGACGCTCCCACCTTGCCGCGATAGAGGCTTTCACGGCTATTGAAGAACAGGCGAATCTAGTTGGCCTTGAAGTTAATGAGGACAAGACTAAATACTATAAACAAACATTTGTCCACCGACTAGGAAAAAATTTCACTATTGAACGTCGGGTAGTTAGGCAGTTCGTCTTCATCGGTGTGGAGATGACTTAGTGGAGAACCGACGAAGAAGTACCCTAGGAAACCGTTGCTACTTCGATGTGGCGAAACCGATAGCGCTCTATAGAACCCTTATCCTACCAGTTCTGGTATACGCCGCCGAGTGCTGGACGATAAGAAGGAAAGGAGAGCTAATACTGGGCTCCTTCGAAGGCAAAATTCTTCGACGGATATTTGGTCTTGTGTGCGAGGATGGCAAATGGAGGAGAAGATACAACCGCGAACTCTATGAGTCGTGCCAAGATGTGGATGTAGTCCGAAAAGTCAAAACTCGTCGAATGCATTTGCTCGGCCTCATCGAGCTAATGGACAATATCGACTTAGACGAGACGACAAGGACAAGGAAGACCGAACCGAACAAGCCATCGCGAATGCCAAAACTGGAACGGCGTGCTCAGGATTGCAGAGGATGAAAGGCTGCCGTGTCTCCGTCAAGGACTCTTTGCGGGTCGGGAGCCCGTTAAGTCAGTAAGATTGGTGTCTTTTGTCTATGAGTTGGGTAACGACTTTTCCTTCTCAAGTGTGGAATGTTACCATTGTGGGGAATGATGGGAAGGGTGCCTAAGCTTAATATCTGCGATCACGTTAGGGTCTAGGTCACCCACTGTTCTGATTTGATTCCAATATTTTTTCTCCGACAAATTGAAAGATATTTATTTATTCGTGCTTAAGGTGAAGAGATACCCATTTGACGGGAAATGCGAATGATTTATGAGAATGTTGGCAACAACTTTTGGCTTGGTCATAAACATTTAAACTAATTCTTAGCAACTATTAACTATTATGCCGCACATGTGTAAGGAAACGATATTTTTATGTGTTTCTCCTTCTCCCTCTCTCTCTGTCTCTCTGTCAATGAAACAAAAAAAAAAAAAAAAAAAAAACAAACCACATCCAGATGATGTTTACTTTTAAAAATAAACCATCCAACATCAACATTAAAATTGACATCATCTTCATGCTTGATTCACCGAATCGTTTCTTGGTAAAATTAAATTTTAACGAAAAATAAATTTTCTAATGCCTTCAGTCGTCGCGTCGCGTCGGTCGCTGGTTGTCGCCATTGAAAAGAGAATACCAAAACTCATAACGACAGCGAGCGGTATCATAAAATAAAAAAAACTTTTTCCTCTTCGAAAGCACAAAAACGCAAATACATACCATCAACGAATGAGTAGATGAAAATGTTTAAAGGAAACACATAAATAAAAACCGCACAAAACAAAAATGTAAATCACTTGTCAATGAGGTAATGTCCATTAAATAGAAATAAAAATTGCCTAACCACTTTGAATGAACTTTGAACTACATAGTATATGTGTATTTGCTTGAATATGGCCCATAGACCTCCTTCCGGAGAGCGAAGACAAACACATAAACCACCAAAAAACGGTATCATCAACCTTCAGTTGACTATTGAAATTCAAATCCTACTGTCAGTGTAGATTGGTTACACACATGATAAAAGCGGAAAAACTTGGCATAAAGACCGATTAAGCTAAATAGGACATTTGGACGCCATTGCAGTCGTCGTTCTTGGCATCGGTTGTCGCCACAAGTTCGACAAGAGTATTGTAACAAGTGATGTCACTATCGGAAGGCGCTTAGCGAAGATTGGAATTTAAATAGGTACAACTCTTCTGGCGATGAGCAGGTGGTGGTGACCGCACTCAACTTGGTGGGTGGGATTCCATTCGTGTGAGGCACATCGATTCCGAGATAGGTTACGTATCTATTTTTGGACTCACAGCGGGCGTGAAATGATCTCATATGCAGATACTTTGCATCGATGAGATCGGTGCATGTTGAACAATTGTACTTATGCAAGAAAATGCTTGCGCAATTGTAATTCGCAAGAAATTAGGCCAGAACATCGACAAATTTGTTGAATGAATTTAAACGAGCTGACTAATTGCGTTGGCGTTTATCATGTTGGGCTATTTTTGGTCGAGTGCTGAGAGGAAGCGATTGTAGCGAGGAAATTATTTATTTATTTATTTTCTTGAAGAGGAAATTGAAACGTTGTTCCCATCACTGAGTTGTGCCATCTGTAACTTGAATCAATTTGCTGAGACTATTTAACCTAAGTTTATAGTTTTTCCATTGGAACTTAGCACCTTACAATTTCTTCCCTTCCCAGTGTCGTTGGGGACAGGTTTCTCCGTCCAGAAAGTAAAACTTAGAAATTTGTCACCACTTACTTGTTTAAGTTAAATCGTTATGAGTCGTAAACGATAGTCAGGCAGTGATCCGCTGACTAAATTAAATCTACAAAGGTCTATTAAAATCCCTGTAAATTGCAAAGGATACAATATTTGTAAATCTGCTACAGCTTTAAATATTAAGCGTATACGGCCCATACTGGACCTAAAGCCGAGCTTTTCCTACCATTGTGGTTGGTGCGAGGATATATATTTTGGCGCAAATGATGGGACCTACAGTTTAATGCCGATTCCCAACGGCAATTTATTTTTGAGAAGTTTCGCATGACAGGATGTTTGTCAGACTTTCGCAAGAGGTATGGCAGCGAACAAAAACTTGTAGGTGTCCCGGATCGGATTTGAACCGGGAACCCCTCGCTTAGTGGCCCAACGCACTTAACAACTGAAGCTAACTTCACTTTTAGTTTACTCTCCAGTCGTCTCGATGTCAAGCCTAGAGTCTCCAATTTTGTACCTCATGCAGACGAGATCCTGGTCACTCCATTGAAGATGAGTTCTATTCATGAAGTGTTCTTCTTCCCTTTGGTATAGCGTCAATGACTTCACAGGCTGGGGCCTCGATGTTTTTTCGCGCTACATCTCTACGCAACACGTATAGCTTGTTGTTCGTCTACATCAATAGAATTTGTCTCCCGAAAACAGCAAGTGAACTTACACCAGACTGGGTAAGCTTCAGGTTGATGTTTCTTGCCGAATTAACAGCAGTGCCCAGAAGAAGAATTCCTTGCCTGACCCGAAATTATACCAATCAATTGTTATGTTCCGACAAAGATTGTCGTGAGATTTTTTTAAAGGAAGTATGAGCCAAGTTCAGGCAAAAAAGGGCAAGCAAGGGGATGAGAGAGGCTTTTACACCTTATGATAGAACCTTTAGCGAATCAAGGCTTGTGTCAATCTGACCAACGAGATCTAACTGGCTTTCAGACGAACTGACTTCACTGTAGACTCCTAGATCACCTCTTCACTTCACTGCAGAATTAAGGAACACTTAATGAAAATAGGTACACCAGATGAAAATCTATGCAGATTCTGCACAACTACCGCAGCAACTTCTAGAGTTTTGTTGGACGCTGACCCTAAAGAGGATATGCTATTTGAAAACATAACAACTAACAGATAAGGATATATCAAACAATATATAGGAAGTAGACTAAAGATATCTTTATAAGTTGGATATCACTCCCAAGACTAAGTCAAAAAAAAAAACCCTTATTTAATAACATCCAGTATAAATGCATGCGAAAATGCCTTCTGGAGTAGGGAACAAACTTCTAAACATTCAATTCATATGGTTGCAGTGCACTTCTTCTTCTACTCTCCGAGATTATTATACCTGCTGGTATACCTGTGGGGTTCACCCAATGTTAAAAAATCCAAGGAAGCCTTAATCAAAGCAGCCTTTAAAAAAAAATGAGTTATTGCCATGTTCAGTGGAGGGATCTGTAAAGCAAAAAGTCAGAATCGTGCGACTATACTACCGAAATGGGGAGTCCTCCAGATATTTTGATGTCAAACAGGGGCAACCCACAGGGAGACCAGTAGGGATGCTAACCTCATGATGATAACCTCGTCGATAAAAGAAGAGAAGAAAAAAGATTTAAATGAACATCAGTCAGCGTGGGCTGGTTTAGAAATGCCTTATTGTTAGCTTAAGGACCTTTCCATCAAAGGTGTTCGTCAGTGATGAGGCCTGAATTAAACGTAGTTTCGTTGACACTGCAGACACAAATACTTTCACTCAAAAGCACAATATAATGCGTAATACCAAAGGATACTTACCAAAAACTAAAAACATAGCGGAGCTGCTTCGAGAATAAAGCCGTGTTTTCTTACGGCAGCCACCTTACGCCTACGTTATATGAGCTCTAATTGAAAATATCATATCACATGTGTTTGTTATCGCCAATCTTCTCGCAACTCCAGACAATCAAAATTGTCCCGGCATGTTCATTGGGGATAATTCCTGTATAGAGTCATCAAAATTCCAATCGTTCTTGTACCAGAAAATATTTCGTTGGCTAGTCTTTTAAATAATTAAGTGATGTGCGTCCAATTTAGCCAAACATATTTTGACTGCTTCATATTTTGGAAAGCTTGACAAACTTCCAAGAGTAAGTAAAAGGTCCAATCCATAGAATAAGTTGCGTGTATTTCGTTGAGTTACATCTTAACGTCCACGTATTTAGCGGAAAGAGGTGTCTCATAGAATGAGTCAAGTTTCAATCATTCTTTAAAAAATTACTATTTCGCTCTCATGTGTATGGCTATTCTTCGAAAAACCACGAAACCATATTCAAAGGTGATGGTATGTACTATTACCAATCACAGCTCTCAATTTTCCACCAATGATTGCCTCAATTTTAGAATACCTTAACCTACTTTTTTTCAAATTCTCCTACGACCAAAAGTTGAGCCAAAAAAATACTACAAAGTCCCTCCGGTATTAAAAACTTTTGGTCGTTTATTAAGAATATTAAAAATTCGGCCTCGTCATCTATCCCGACACTCATTTGCAATGACATTCCAGCTGTCAGCTCTTTGAATAAAGCCAATCAGCTTGCTGCTCATTTTGCAGCGCTAGCTCAACGCTACCAGATTGTGCTTTATCTCCCCCTGTACTCGAGCGCGTAGAATATACTATGGGACCAATCCATTTTCGCACTCGTACAGTGGCAAGAGTTCTTCGAGATCTCAACATACATAAATCCGCTGGTCCAGATGGTATTTCCGCTATCGTTCTGAAGAGGTGTTCTTCCACGCTGGAAAAACCCATGCCAATTCAATCTGTCCTATTCTTCAGGGCTCTTTCCGAGAAGATGGAAAACAGCATTTGTCCAGCCCGTCCCAAAAAAAGGCGAATCTTCCTCTCCGTCCTCTTACCGACCAATTGCACTTACGCCCCTTCTTTCCAAGGTCATGGAAACGCTGATAAATCGTCAGCTTATGAAATATCTCGAATCCCGAAAACTTCTTAATGAACGGCAGTACGGTTTTCGCGGCAACAGGTCCACTGGTGATTTGATGACATATCTAACCGAAAAGTGGAACCAATCTATTCACCATGGTGGTGAAAGCAAGGTCGTTGCGCTTGATATTTGACAGAGTTTGGCATCAAGCTCTCTTGTCGAAAATGCGTGCATTTGGGATCGATGATAACTTTATTCAATGGATTAGAAATTACCTTTCGGACCATTCAATACAAGTTGTTTTGGACGGTTTCAAGTCTGCAACTCACCGAATAAATGCTGGTGTTCCCCAAGGCTCCGTTTTGTCTCCGACTCTCTTTCTCATTTTTATCAATGACCTCCTGTCTGCCACTTCGAATCCAATCCATTCCTTTGCTGATGACAGTACCCTCAGCTTTACATATTCGTTTTGTGGGCAACGCCCCTCATTGAATTCCGATCTTGACAGCATTCTTAAATGGGGTAAAACCAACAGAGTGGAATTTAATGCTTCCAATGCTGTCTGCTGTCATTGAAGCGAACCCCTAATTCTCTGCCATTATCCATGAATGGCACTTGCATCGACGAAACCGAAAGACTTTCTATCCTCGGTATGTGAGTTAACGACAAACTTCGTTGGAATGACCACATATTCGATGTCGCCAAGAACGCTGCGAAATGTCTAGGCTTCCTTAAGCGATGCAAGAAATATTTCACCCCTTCTGATATGGCTAGAATCTACAAGGCGTTCATTCGCCCAAAACTTGAGTACAACGCTCATATCTGGTCTGGTGCACCAATGACCTATTTGGAGCTACTTGTCAGGATTCAAAAACGTGCGGTAAAATTTATTGGCGATCGAGATATCACGAAATCATTTGACTCATTGTTTTATCGGTACTTCCACCGCAAGTGCTCAAATGAAATAGCCAGTTGCATTCCACCCCTACAGCAATTCAACCGCAAGACTCGCCATGCTAGGAATGCACATCAGTTTACCCTCAAGCCTGTATTCGGACGTACAGTGAAATACAAGGATTCGTTTCTTAACCGTACAATACGAATGTGGAATGCTCTACCCCCCTCTGTTTTTCCTACGCATTATAGTTTACAGACATTTAAAACCAACGTGCTTCGGTATCTCCTTTTGTCTAATCCTTCACTTCCAAGCAACTGTGTTACTTCATTATAAGGGTATCCAAAATCCCTTTAGTGCGCGTACATTATAAAAAAAAAAAAAAAAATATGAGAATGTATGAACAACGACGACGGATGAAAAAGTAGAAAGTTGGTTTACATGGTTGTCTTCTCATACTCAGTGATATCCTTCGCTTTGGGGCAGCGTTGCCATAAATTAATTAATATTGGGGGATTTATGATGGTCATTTGCTAAAAGTAAGGACCCCGTTGTCTGTTCTGAGCGTTGGTGTTCACTTTCTTTGCATATCCCAGCCATTTCAAAGGCCCAATTCACATTTTCTTGACCAGCTCAATGTCATTGTACTGGGCACTGTATCGTTTTCTCCAGAACCCGTCAACGCATGCGTACGTCATCACATCTTACGAACATGGTTTCTCAAAAAGACCGAGAATGTTTTTTATATCTCATAGGCTTTAGAAATGGTCCATGCTGCAGATAGAGCATACCTCGGATTAGTAGTGTATTATATAGAGCTAACTTAGTTGTTGGCGAGAGGGCCTTACTACATAGTTGCCTTCACAGCGCACAGATACAGCGATCGACAAGCGTTGTTCTTTGTTTGATTTCTGAATGTTATAATAGAGCCGAGGTAGACAACGTCCCTTAATGTGGCATAAAATCGATAAAAAGGTGCTGAGTGTCGATCTAAACTTCTTGGTTTTCCTTTAGCAAGCGGGTACTTAAACCTTAACCCAGTGAGAAGCGCCGATGAAACGCATGCAACGTAGTGCGTAGTGGGTCGGGCCCTTAAGTATTATTTTAATTTGGCTTTCGCACTCGGCTACCTTGCATTCCCAAATTCAAATCATTGCTTAAAATATATCTTTGCGCACACAATGGTTGAAGAAGCTAGTTCTATAGGTTCTATGTGAAGGCGGATAATGCCTAATATTTGTTCCCATAGCTAAAGCAGCAAGGCATAAAAGTCATTTTATAGTATCTGAATTCGAATAAAGTGACTATACGAGTTTAATTTAATTTTACTTAAACATTTTTTTTTTATTTTATTTTTAAGAAACGACATACCACTGCATTTGCCGGATTAAAGTAACTAATCATTTCGCAGTTCTCTTTAGGGGGCTAATATGTTCGTGACTTATTCGCACAGTCACAGCTTTTTATCATAATTCTTGAAGGTGTAAGGCATGATAAATGGTGTTTGTGTTCTCTATGCAAGGAAACGTGAATAACATGAAACTAAGCCATATATTTATTTAACTTCTTCGTTCACATTTGCATGTTAAAGAGAAAGTTATGGCCAACGTGCTAAAATGTTGAGCCCAAACAGGGAATAAGGTGTGATATTCGTGGAAAGTTAAAAATAAATTTCGAATGTCTGTATGTCTGCCCATGGACCTCTTATCTTATCGCGTTAATTAATTTTCTTCAAAAATAGTATTTGAACTTGTTGGGATGTTATAATACTCTGGGGAGCCGTTGAGGTGATATGCGCAAAGGGGTACAGTAGTGCCCAGCCAAGTTCTTTAGCGACTTTACTTAAATAATTTAGCTTACAACGAAGATAGAAACATCAAATTCAGGACTTCTTGGAACCTTCACCAAACAAAATTTCAATTGTTCAACAAGAGTAGTTCCTGAGTTACAGGGCTCGCAAATTAGCAAAAGTAGTAACTGACTGACTTACTGACATAATTATCAAAACTATGAAGCACTGTCAATTATCGCAAGACCTTGCAATTTTGAACAGTTATAGGACAACGCAGGGTTTTGAAGACATCTTTAGTAGTTATTTAAGATTCTATAGATTGTATTACTATTTTAAGTTTTCGAATTCAAAGAAGAAGGGTTTCCAACTCCTAGTTAGGTTTAGCCGAAAAATGCTGTTTTCTGCAGGGCAGGCTCCAATGCAGGTTATTCGAAATCTTTCTAAATGGTTTGGGTTTGTAAATATTGCAAGTTAACATTTTAGTTTTATGTAATTTTATGTATCTTGTACGTTCAGTTTGAACCTGAACTTTTTGCAACCCCCCTGCGGCTAGCCCCTAGCTACGCATCTTATTTAGATTTTTGGAGCGATTTTTTTTGGAGCTCTAAAATTCAGAAATTATATTTAATAAGCCTCTCTATCTACAAGAACAAAAAACAAATCATTGCCCTTTGGACGATATGTTTTCTTGCCGCTTTATTGCTTAAAATGGTGATCAAAACAAGCCGTCAAAATCTATCCATCAATGTAGCCTAATGACTCACAAAGAAAGTAGGTAGAGGCTTTTTGTTTGATGTTATTGTTAATGACAGACCTTTCTCCTTCCATCGATTTCATAAGACTCGTCAGTTGCTCTCTTTAGCAATTTTTTATGGACCTCGAGCATAGGTTGACTTACATTACCCTCGCGCAGGGACGGAAAAATATGAATATCTCTACAGCGCAACCAGCAATTAATAGTGATTGTCGTAAAAAGCGAAAAAAGGAGATATCAGATCTAGGTAAATTGAACGTCCAGGTGAGCTTAGCTACTCATTGGCACGACTGGATATAAACGAATGTAAGAATTGAGTAAAAAAAAAAAGAAGGCAAGTCCCGTAAATTCCGGGATAACACATAGACATAGCTTTGAATAAGTTTGAAGTGACAGTCGGTCAGGCTGACTCCAGTAGACCAAGTGGTGGTCCACGTGGATCTATGCTTTTACTACTCTACTCATCAAACCTACTCTACTCCTCGTCCATGCAGCTTCCGCAAAAGTCATTTGAAGTTTGGACAAGGCTATAGAGCTGATGTGCAGACTTTTTAGAGTGATCAACTACTTAGAACGTTTCAGATTCAGTTGGGCCACTTGTTCTTTTTCTCAATATCTTCCAATTTTAGCATCAGTTTGATTGTAGCAATTGGAATGCCTAAGGAAGGTTTATCAGGTGAAATATTAGGCAGCGCGATTCCTTGCTTTGGGAGTTCGTCCGCCTTGCAGTTCACTGGAATATCTCCATGTCCCGGCACTCAGCATGAGTGAATGTAAGATTGTATTGACATTTCCCTAAGAGAAGATCAGCATTCTAGGGCTGCTATAAGGTATCGCTGCTTGGCTGTCCAAGAAGATTTGAATATCTATATCACATTTTTCTTTAGATAAGCATAAGCTTCTGATTTCGCCTGGAACACACTGAAATTATTGCGAGGATCAAATGAGAGACTGGGATTTAGTCTATCAGAGAAAACATCATCAGTTTTTGATCCAGTGGTGTAGAAGTGGATCAATTCATCTTCCAGGACATCACTTTCATCAGAGAATGAACTGAATGGAATGGTGACAAGACAGGTTTCATCAAACTAAGGCTGAGGTGTGGTGTAGTCTATGAAAGGTTCTGAAATAAATTTGGAATAACAGAGTGGCCAAATTTTTGCTCAGTCCACTGGGAGAAAGCTTTAAGGCACCTTATTTCTTCTAAGGATGTCGAGTGGTTTGAAATCAAAATAGGAGTAGTACGAACTCATGGATAGAGAAGCCGATCTCTGAATTTTGCTTAATTTGTCGCGATTTGTCAAAGCGATTCCCAACGCCTGGTCCCCTAGACCACCCCACCGAACATGGGTAAATGTCTTACAACCGAGATATATGGGAAATGTGTGAAGACTTCATCTATTACCATACCAATTGCTTCCTTTACCAGATAAAAGAGCAAACAAACTCTCTCTTGTTTAAAAGTTTCCCGCTTAATTTGATATCCAAGAATAGACCCAGGTAGTTAGTTTCGTCAGAGAAGACCTGCTTTGTACCTTTTGTAGGTACACATAGGTAAAAGAAGCATTTGATTGGACATAGTGATTTTATTGAAACTGGGAGGCCTGCCTAAAATTTTTTGGGGTCAAACTATCGAACCCTACAGGCAGACCAGTAGGGATGCACTAACATTGGTAAGGCTTTAGTCCCTCATTCCTGAATATAATATCTCCGACGAGACGGTCATATCTCCGGACTTACTTCTGAATATGCGGACTATCAACACGTTAAGTAGGTAACTATTCGCTCCCATCCCATCCCATTGAAATTTTTGGAAATAATAAAAATATTTATCGAAAATAGTCTTTGCATTAATTTTAGTTACATTTTAACGGTTTTTATAAAGTGTCGCAGATGTCACCTAAAGAAAGACAAAACCAACAGAAAATATTGCTCCTTCAAACCGAATATACAAATAAACAAAGCGTATTTCCTTTCAACATTTTTAAAGGCATTTTTATTTAAAACGAATTATTCCAACGAATAATCAGAGGACACAACATAACTTCTTTACAATCTGACAGCTTCTTCTTCCAACCCTCAATATAACTGCCGCAATACTTAGCTATTTATTTCAAAGTTCAATGTGTTGACTAAATGCATATTTTCCATTCAAATCCAATTATAAGTCCTTTTTCCTACCCACTTTGTACAATATTCAAAGCTAACTACACTTTTTTCCCTTTACATCAGTGGAAAAAATAAAAAATAATAAAGACTGCCTCCAAGCGGATTGCCACTAAAAAGAAAATCAAAAATAATCTCAAATATTTTCCCCTTTTCTATGGGGCTTACTTTCCACTTACAACAACAACAACTTCCCTCCACACTATTCCCCGGCTTATTTTTTTTTGCTCAGCACTTTTCTTTATCAAAGTGTTTCATTAAATCATATTTTCCAAGCAGAAAAATACAAGCAAACGGGGGTATGATGAATCGGGCCAGGCAAACTTCAGAGGTATAGTGGTACCTAAATCGGATAAGTTTTTTTTTTTTTTTCCTTTTTTTTTTTGCTTGCCCATTTAAAAGTCTGGACGGCCATCAAACGCGACTTGAACCACTAGAACCGACGGAGAGGAAGGACCTTACCCCGTTATTCTTTTATGAAATGTTTTAGCATGCATCTGCATATAGCTTTAGGTGCTTTCGTATGTCGGTCTAAATTAAAGGAGCAGTTGCAGTAAAAATTCATCGTTTCTGTCATGGAAAAAAAAATAGAAAGATAACTGCATGGAATAATCAAAAAAAAAGAAGAGAAAAATCCACCCAATAAGTCCTGCCTTTGAGAAGCTTCAATTTGGATGCCGCAGGAAAATGATAGCTTGTTAAGTTGGTTGCAATGCAAAGAGGAAGCTCAAAGCGTAAGAGCAGAGCTCCCCGAATGCGACGCTGTCATGCCAATGGAAGAGGAAGGAGTAAAGGCCAATTTTTAGATGGGACAAAGGCAACGCAATATGATGGCGCATTGGGTAGGTATACATAAGAAGGACGAAAATTAATGAATGAGACCAGACTTTGCAATTAGTATAAGGCCGAAAGGATCTTATGCGCCCCAAATTGGTGAGCTTAAGCTAGGGCAACTTCTCTTTCCAAGAATGCTTTAAAATGAGTTTTGAAAGGTTGCCAAAGAACAAACAATTTTGACTCGACAAATTTAATGGCGGATTTTATTGCTTATTCCAATTAAAAAATTCATGTTTCGGAAAATAGATTCAAAACTAAGCCCTCCTGGGAAATAGTTCATGTTGACATGTTGACCGCTCCATTCCGCAGGCACTCGAGCTCACACCATTTACGTCACGCTTGCGGGCAAACAAATATCTGGCAGATGCCAATATCTTAAGGCACATCACATTTTCACTTGCGAAATAATTTCACGTCTTTTAAGTTGACTTGCTGATGACATAGTTGAACTAACTAACAAGAAGAACTATCCAAATCGATTGATAAGAACGGTTAATCCGAAAAAGTAAGAACTCATTCTGTTCACGAGGAAATATAAGGTACCAAAGTAGGGACCACCAAAGCTAAAAGGTATCTTCTTCATGAGACCTATTCTTTGATATGGTTGAGGTGCCTCAGGGGAGACGGTTAGTACCCAATCCTATATCAGTAATCTGAACAATGTGCAGAGAAATACTTGTCCTCAGTATAACGGGTGCAATTAAATCCACACCACAACTACGTCTGGAAACGCCTGGCTATTTACATCTACTTGTAATGGTTCTAGGGTCTTGTCAAAGCCGCTTGGGATTAAGCAGTCTTATCGACTAACTGATCACAGCAGTATCTTTCTAGCACAGAGTTATGCGGTTAAGAAACCAGCAGAGACCACTCAATCCATGGAACTTCCTGCAACGGAAATAACCATCTGTGTGGACAGTCACGCAGTACTTAAAGCATTCGGCTCCAACCTTGTAAACGCGAAAGGCCTCAAAGACTTCCTCTTGCATTTAATGGCTATACTTCACCACTCAGTTCTACTCTTCTGGGCTCCTTGAAACGTTGGAGTGGAAGGAAACGAAATAGCGAATGAGCTGGGCAGATACGGACCGCTACTAGCGGACGGGGTGCTACTGCCTTGCAACACCGCAAAGAGTTTCATCCACGGTGTCACTTCACATTTGGTTAAGAAACAATGGAGCAACACAAAGGTTCCACTACAACCCGAAGTCCATAGTCTCTTTTAAAAAAAAGCCAAATCCCGAAGCTCGTCGAAATAGAGCCTGTCGAACATCTCACGGTCTTTTGAAAACTTGGACGACTTGACATGGGTACATATATCAGATATAAACAAATCGAAGTGCTTTTGTTAGTCACATGTCCTTACATGTACAACTAGGATATTCACAATGGCTAAGTGAAGTCTGAAATTAAATTCCATGGAAGGTTATTTCCCTGCACCCAGGTTAACGAATGTGAAACTACCACTTCCTTGACATACAACCTGCCTTGATTTTGCAACAACCCACAAACAGAGTTAATATTCAAACTCCTGCCACAAAATCATTCGACACACTATCAATTATCCCAACAAACACAATTCACTTAATTTCTGTTTTGTCAAACAAGTCAAAAGTCAATGAACTTATAAGATTTCCGTACTTCATTTTCAATCATCTCTACCTCTGTCTTCTGAAAATGGTACTGTGAAATACTCAAGTTCGTCCTTCTTCACACATTTCTGAAGCTGAAAACAGATGAAATCCTTTCACATGTAAACAGAACAAAGTCTCTTTCGAAAATTAGGATCCCTTTGCATTATTGTTTACATTCCATTCGACAAAAATTTTGTGCTCATTTATAAAATAGCATCGTTATCCTTTTCTGCTCCTTTGTAAGGAGTTTTCTTATCCTGCTCGATGGCCAAGCGCAGAGAAAATATTTTCCTTTTAAATTATTATCCTGATTAAGGGTTATCTACCATTCCCCCCCCGCCCTCTGTTCGACCTCAATTTAAATGATAAATTTTCTCAGCTTTTCATGGTCACTTGATCTTGAAGGTTGCGCGCAAGAAGCAAGACCACCTTTCGCACCTTTAACGGACGGAAGGACTTGAACATTTTCAGTTAATTAATTTTCACTTCTCGGTTCGGTTTGGTTTGGTTGGTGAATGGTGTGCTGCTTCTGTCTTTTTGCTGGGAAAATTGGAAGAAAAACAATAATCCCTGTCGTCGTCGTTGTCGTTGTCGTTATTCTTGGTCTTTGGTCATCATTCATCAATTGAGTTGGTCCTTTTTGACCTTTCTTGTGATCTTTGCCGTTAGTGGAATGCTGCTATTTTCTACGGTTTTCTTTTTCATCGGGGATACCTAGTTCAGTTTGGAACGATTTCTTTTAATTACCCGACTCTCTGGATATTATATTTGTTGTCGCTAAGGATAGTCAGGAAGTGATAGCACAGTGCACGAATAATGGGTGGTAGTTAACTTGTCAGACAGGGCGTCGATTGTGATTTAAAGATAGGAGGTCTATTTGAACACCCTTTTTTAATGTATCATTTTTACTGTATGGGGATCGTGATGGCTCTCAAAGCTTAAGTCTTGCCTGTCTGCTTCTCGCGACAATTCGTGGACGATTGATCAAATATTTAAACAAAATTTTGAACCTTAAATGTTTTTCTTGGCGAATTTTAAAAAAACTATCGAGAGAGTACTTCTTAGGCTGTCTATTCAAAGAATACATACCTACTACTTATTGACCCACAATATATCTGCGTCTATGTTGAATGAACAAAACAGGTAGCCGTAAGTTCTGGCGTTCCACAAGGTTGCATACGTAGTCCATTTATTGTTTTATTACAGATTGAACGTCTGACTAGGCTGCATAAGTCGAAAACCCTAGAGTTTTGAGAATAGCGATGATGCGAGGGTCTAGAAGAGCGGCGCAAAAATAAACATACAATTTTTTCTTATGACAGCCCCTCTTATGACTATTGCAGGACCCCTATTGTCAAACTCCAGTTTATTTTCAGGCTTACCCATACTGTTTACTCTGTGTCTCTTAAGAGCCTTCGCTGGGATTACAGGTAGTCTCATCTTGCGGCTGCTACACATATGGCTTTAATGTTAGAGCTTGTTCCAAAGATTTGATCTGTGATGCTTGCTCATTGATATTAGTACCTTGGCCTTGCGTATTCATAGCGTCGAACTGGATATGAAAATTTAGGGTAGATATTGGGTGGACCAAATAAGTCTTAACAATTTTTAGCACCTTGGAGTGCAGTTTATTATTTTCATGAGAATCATAAGGAACACCTCCATGTTTACTTCTTAATCTCCTCATCTGATTTTATTATGAAATTTTCTGTGGCATATTTTGAGTAATCAGTCCTTAGGCTCTCTATGTGCTGTAAAACTATCTATAATTTTCTGACATATCTTCAATTAGTCTATTAATCTGTCTAAATCCATATAAAATATAATATATATAAAATATTACAACAATCACAGCCCAGCGTAAGCACTTACCCCTTCAAATTTGGCATGCAAGTGTGTTCGTTTTTTCAATAGCCTTTTTTGACAGATCACGTGTGAGTCGTGTCATGCTGTCATGTTATTTTTGTTTAGTATTGTTTGGCATTTCATAATGGAAAGACTGACGCGTGAACAACGTTTACAAATTGTTCAACTTTATTATGAAAATTCACGTTCTGTGAGGAATGTGTTTCGTGCACTTCGCTCAACTTATGGTCAACATAATCGGCCTACTGAGCGTACTATTCGCAACACCATCACCCATTTTGAGACCCAGCATTCATTATTGGATAATATTCGACCGAATAGACCACGTCCAGCACGCTGTGAAGAAAATATAGCGGCCGTAGCTGAGAGTGTACACGAAGACGGTAGAGAGTCGATTCGGCGCCGTTCGCAGCAACTCGGACTGACGTATGGAACGACTTGGCGCATTTTACGTCAAGATCTTAAATTGAAAGCGTTCAAAATACAGCTTGTGCAACAACTGAAGCCGCTCGACCTTCCCAAGCGACATCGCTTCGCTCTATGGGCTCTTGAAAAGTTCCAAGAAGATCCGACGTTTTCGAGGCAAATTTTGTTTAGCGATGAGGCCCATTTCTGGCTCAATGGGTATGTAAACAAACAAAATTGCCGCATTTCGGACGAAGAGCAACCTGAAGAGATTAAAGAACTGCCACTTCATCCAGAAAAAACAACGGTTTGGTACGGTTTGTGGGCCGGTGGAATCATCGGTCCATATTTCTTTAAAAATTATGCCGGTGCGAACGTAACCGTCAATGGCGACCGTTATCGTACCATGATAACCGACTATTTGATGCCTGAAATTGAAGCTCGTGATCTCGGCGACATTTGGTTTCAGCAAGACGGCGCCACTTCCCACACATCGCATCAATCAATGGACTTATTGAGAGAACCTTTCGGTGAGCACATAATTTCACGTTTTGGGACGGTCGATTGGCCACCAAGATCATGTGATAGATATCACACCGTTCAGGCCTTGGAGGAAAACATCACGCGTGTCATTCGAAAATTGGACTCAACGGATGGACCATCTGCGACGTAGCAACGGCCAACATTTGATAGACATAATCTTCAAAAAATAAATGCCAAAGAATGTTCTTTCAAATGATAATAAACCGTCTTCATTAAATTTGAATTTTCTGTGTTTTTTTCTTTAAAAAAGTAGGGAACCTCGAAATGGATCACCCTTTATAAGCCATTTTGTTAGGTTTTGTTTTCTTAATTCGTCACTGCTCCCACCACTTAACCCTTAAGGCAAGACATACATGATTAAAACGAATTTTAGACAACAGTCCTCCGAGTATATTAAGCTATCAATCGCCCTTCTATTCCAAGCAGAAGCTTAGCCACACTAAATTTTATACAGATATCCTATTCAAATTGAATTTGCTTTCCAAAAGTCGTTGTTTTTATTCAGCTTTAGGTGATATCGAGCACATAAGATCAAACCAAATATCTGTGTTTTTTTGCTAAGCAGAACAAAATATATAGACTGAGGTTTGGGTAAATATTTCCATTGGAACTTACTGCGCTGAAGAATAGGTAGGCACTTAACTTAGATATCTTATCTTACTTACTTACACTTGAGTGGGTCAGCTAGACCCAACTTTGGTGCCTTGGAGTAAAAAATCGCACGCATACATTGAGATTGAGGCTTCTTTACACAAAAACAACACCAGTTCGTCCCAAAAACTTGGTCTAGCGACTACACTACTTCCAATCAACAACTCTTTTAGCAATGCCTTGTATTTCCAGAGCCGAATTTCCAAGTAGACCTACAAGGATTTCCATCCTAGGGGCCCCTACTCCAGTGACGGGACCTGCAAAAAAGCTCAAAAGCGTAGGCAAGCCACGCTATCAATAAAATTTATCGCAAATATGCTTTAAAGTCTTGAAACGACATTACTCATTCGAGCTTTTTGAAATTTGGTGGGGTTATTGTGGGCCTACTTTTGCACTTGGCTACCAAATTTACCTCACTCGCATGCGCGTGCTCTTATATTCTCAGAACGTACTCCTTTACGTGGCTACACTCAGCAACAGCAGGTGACTCTTTTCCACACGTCTACCGAGCTGAAGCCTGACGAAGTCTATGGTATTTCTAGGATAAGATGATGACAGCTCTTCAGATCATTACCAACGATTCAAAAAACTATCTACGCGCTCTAAAGCTTCAGGGGTTCTAAAAACTTGTTTTTTGCCACTTCTTGGAATGATTCAACAAAATGAAAAAGTCTGTCAACAGCGATCGGTGAACTGCATCAATCTATGGTAACTTATCTAGAAGACTTAAGGAAACCGATGTTACCTTTCATCTTTATGAGGCGAAAGCTGTTGAAAAATCATGTAAAAATGACTATGCCATGCAGAGGAAACGTAAGCGAAAAGTTAAGTTCGACAAAGTCAAGGAAAACGAGACTGAACTCTCTTCACTCACTACAGAGAAGCGGATCTGCTTTTAAAGAGTTAAGTTAAGGTTTTTACAACACTAAATCGCTTGTAATATGAAAAGGAGTCACGAACCTGATAGCTTTTGATCCAGAGAATTTGGAAATGCGAAGTATGTTACACTTCGACCCTCTAGGCTCTCAGGGTTGTACGTCATCACGCAGTTCTATTCTGCTGGGTTCGTAGACACTTTGGGGTGGAAGGGAACAAAAAAGCGGCTGAATTGGCCAGATACGGCTCTGATATGAACCCTCGACTAGCGGACGGAGAGGTGCTACCGCATTTCAACGCTGCTAAGACTTTTATTGACGGCGTCACCACATAATTGGCTAAAGAACAATGGAGCAACACGAACGGTTGCGTCATAACCCGAAGTCTGTGACCTGATGTTGACACCAAAAGACCGAATTCACTAGTCTCTGTTAAAAGAAGACAAATCCGGAGGCTCGTCAGGGTATTAACCGGACACTGCATTATAGGAAACATGGCTAAAAGGCTAGGGCTCTTTGCAAATGACTTCTGCAGAAGCTTCAGAGACGAGGAGGAAATAGAGTCCACATCTTCTATGCCACTGAAAAGCTCTACAAAAACGCCGCTGGGAGCACTGTTCTTCGAAAGTCCAAACGACTTGGCTAGGGTGCCTCTATCAGACGTAGAACTATTCCTCAACATATCGAAGTGGTTTTGTTAGCCACATGTCCTTACATGTATTAATGGCGTACTCACAATGGGCCCTCACGGCCTCTGGGTGAAATTTGCGTCTGCTGCAAAACTCCCCTCCTAACCTAACCTTACCTACTAGTGCTAAATGCACGGAATGGTTTCGAGATGGCCCTCTAAATCCGGCACCGTGTATTCCACTTAAAAAGAAAGAACCTACTTCAACCATCAAAAACCGTGCTTAAACAGCTCTTCATCCCCTCAAAAACGTCTTACCTTCCATTCAATTTCCATCCTAATTCAAATCAAAGATTTTCCTCATATCTCTAAATCTATCTTTAGTCAAAATGTGCACTTGCAATTTATTTAAATAGCAGCACCGCCGCGACGCACCACACCTAGTACCGACATCATGGTGTCGTCATTAGCAATTTAAATAAAATTAGAGCGTGTAGCTGAAACACTTTGGAAACAATTAGGTTGGAAGCTTATGCTTGGTTAGCGCCTGAAAAGTGTGCACACGTGAGCCACTGAAAAAAAAACACAAATTAATTATTTTTCCCCTCTAGGAGATAGAAACAAAAGGTCCTCGACAAAATATTTAAAAACAGCAAACTCTCCCAGCCATGATGTATGGAATGCGCTCCCAGCGGAAAGAAATAAAAGTTGAATATTTTTTATTAAAAAAAAAATAACATAAAATAAACAAATTAATCCTGTGTGAACATATAGTGGCACTCGCTGTGTACTGGTGTGCGGGGAAAAAATAAAAACCATTCACCTACACATGCACACTCGTCGAGGTGCAATGCAAACACAAATGGAAATTTAGTTGCAATTTTAGAAACTATTTCGCATGGCGTAACCGGAACTTAAATAAATACATGACCGGGTTTAGGTGTTTGCCTTTTGGTTATTTAATTTATTTATTTTGAGAGGTAAAAAGAGCGAAAGTGAGTGAGTGCTTTACGTACATATATGCACGTGAATTTTGTGAATATGTTTGGGCTAAAACTAACTAACACTGTTTTTGTTGTTGTTTTTTTCGTGCAATCACACATCAGTAGTTTTGTTTTCCACTAGTGTTGATTTAAATTTAGAAAAAAATATGTTTTTGCTTTTGTTAGAGGAGGAGGATTAGTTAGTTCAAAATAGGCAGATAGATTGTTAATATGTGGAACAGACATGGATACGGACTTATTTGTATTTCGAATCAGTGTTCGGTGTTAGGTCGAGGTCGGGACAATCAGGCAATATTTGGTTTAAATTGGCACTTCGTTATGTTGTTACTGAGTCAAATATTATTTGGAAGTTGTTGAAGCTTAGCAAAAAAAAAAATAGGTAAGTGTGGTCTTCTTGAGACTCTATGAGAAAGTCAACAACAATGTAACTTCGTATTCTTTTGATATTTGCTATCAAGAGTTTTTCAAGACCGATAAAAGTAGTTATCAACGTTCATTTCAAAAGCACTATTTAAAATCAGTCATATTTCTATTTAAATCGCCGCGTTGACTTAACATCTTTAATCTGAATGGGCCTTTGTCTCTTAATGAATTACAATAAGTCCATGAACTTCAAAGCCTCAAATCTACCAAAACTGGTTTGGAGCTCACCCAGCACTATATTTGCCTACGTTACGTTTGTTTTTCTATCTTCCCAGACTTCTCAAAAACGGAGAAAGGATATTAAGACTTTTCTAAAAGCAGCAGGTATCAAATTCGCCTACCAAATGACAGCCTGCAGCAATAAAAATAACCATTTGCGTTTACTCGAATCTGATAAACGCGTAAACTCGAATGCGTCGACGAATGTCTTTTGATACTAAGAGAAATTCGCCAGCACGCAGTACTTCTCTGTTCAGTTTCCGGACATGCTAGAGTCATTTTAACTTCAAACAGGCTGGCTGGCCATAAATGGACTTACAACTTTAAGCTGACCCGTAGGTCTTGTTATCGACTATGTAAAGATCAGTGCGGCTTAGGAACAATGAACAGCGGTTTAGCCGTACGTAATCCGTCCGTAGTATGTGGCCCGCTGTCGATATGAAGCGATCAATGAACGTAGTATTTTTCGATAGAAACCAAATCCATTTGAACTTTGGAATAGTAACTTGGTTACAATTCTATGAGTCCATACAAATGGCTTCTGCATAAGTTGCAAGGACACTTCCGCCAGCTTGTGTCACTTTGCAGAAGCTTCCGTTTTAGACCTCAAACGATTTAAATGACTCGCAAATTACCTTTTCATATTCTGGGTCACACCACAACGGGTCTACAGGATCACACAGGGGTACTGGATATGGATGGGCTCTCAACAGATTGAGGATCCTTCCGACTTGGGCTTAAAGAATTGTCAAGTCCAAGAGAATATGTCGATACACATGCCGGTGTCCATTATTACAACCAACCCGACTACACGACTTTTCTTCCCAAATTCCATAACTTTGTTCCTGGAATTCTATAAAAAAAAGCTCGTTTTAGCTGTCCAATAGGTTTCCTTAGAGGACTATTCACTGTGCCAATGTTAAAATCATCTGTACTCATTCTATCCGCCCAATTGACACTATCATACAGATAGCTTCCTTCCTTTTAAATAATATTTCCCTTCGATGGACTTACACTTACTCCTGGTGGTAATACTGCTACTGACAAGTACAAGCGCATATCTATCTACTGGTTAAGATGATTTTGTCTGCAGGTCTACGTGATTGTTACCGCTCATACCAAACCCATATCTGATGTAAAAAGTTACAACCACAACTGCCTACACTCTATTAGGTTCTTAACTGTCTAGTATACATTAGTATACTAGAAAGAAACTGACGGAAGCCAATGCCGTCCGTCGGTCGGTCTGTCCGGGGGCCGACGGATTTGTTTCGAAGTTCATTTACAATGTTTTTGAGGTCACATCTCCCGACGTTGTTTTATTGTTTGCTTTACTGTTTTAAATAACGGTACCTGCCGTACAATTTTCAAAAATAGTGCATGCTCAGGGTTTGGCACAAAATTCAAATAACAGTCATGTATAAAACCGCCAATATCTCAAAAACGAATGAAGGGAATTTTGGCAAATTTTAATTTAATTTTTATGATGTTAAGTTGAACACATCTGCGTACTTCGATTTTTAAAATAATTTTTTTTTCCATATAACGGCTCTAAGAATTTTGATCACATTTTGTATTTTAAATATTTATGTTAAAAGGTCCATTTTTTTGATGCTAACGTCAATTTCGTCGAGCTGTGTTGTCAAAATTGCTTCTGGGACTGTTAGATTCTTAAGTTATGTACAATTTCGTCAGCTTCAGTGTTGAGTTTTTTAAATACAGAACTTAGTGTATGTCCGCCTCTAAAAAATTTAATTTTAAGTTTCTCATAAGGTAAACAGCAGTAATTAATTTGTTTCCTTTATTGTTTCTTTACAGGATATTGAAAACAGTGAACGGATCTTAAATAAAAAGGTAAACGTTAAAAAATGTATGTGTTTGTCGCATACCTACAGCCCTTGACCACCCAAAGGCCAACATTTTGGGTAATGTCTGTTTAAATTGTCAACATTGTAGGAATACTTGACCCACTTTATTTTCATTTCGTCACCTTAAGTGCAATAGCTTGAAATTCCCTTTTATGCTCTCTTGGAAGGGACCGGAATTTCCAAAGATCTCGTTTTCCGTAACACATCAATTTTATATTGTTTTCAGCTAATCGAGTTTCCTTAACAATACAATACAATTTTTTACATATCCGCGAAGAGCATCCCTGTCAGCAGTCCCTGACCACTGCGAAACCCGTATAACCCTGAAGCAAAAGATAAGCGTACTTATTGGCAGTCAGTCTGCCATCAAAGCTGTCCTCAGTCGATATAATCTCGGGCTCAAGGTTAACCTGATTTCCAGAGCAAAGTACAGTTCTTAGAAACGAACATGCTTATCAGCTAGCCAGGCAATGCGAAAATTCATCATAGAACTTCTAATGAAAGTCAAACTGAGAAAGCAAAAAAAAAAAAACTCTCTAAACATAACGCGAAAAGATATCACCACAACAACTCGATTACCTCAACTAACCTACAGGAGATCATGCAGTCAGACATCATTATCCCATTAAATACGCCCTGACGCTTACAACGCGCTGACACTCACAACTAATGGTTTTTTTTTCCAAAACCTGTGCTTCCGAGTTCATAAAATATTATTTGGCACCGCTGCGTTAGAAAGCCGATACCAACATATGCCAACTTGCCAACAAGCTTAAGTATGTAACTAAGATTTTTAAATTATAAATGGTGATGATATAAAAATATCTCGCTGTTTAGTCGGTAAATTGTCTAATGAAATGTCACTGCTTTGTAGAAAACAAGCTTAAATGCTCAGTTTGCTCAGGTTCAAACGAGTTCAAAAAATAAAAACATTTTCTGTTCTCTTTTGTAAATGTCATCACCGCACATATAGGATCCTGTGATAAAGATGGCATATTGTATAAATTTTGGTATCGCCAAGCACACTGACTTAAAAGACATAAAATCACTTGAAGACGCTTATTTTAAGACCTTTCATAGATGATCTATGAATCTTCAAAATACTTCTTGGAGATCTTCCCGCAGATTCTCTCATCAAGATATGCATTAGCATACTATAGACTCTGAAGCTATTTACAAAGTATAACACTCCTTACTTCAGACGAGAGTATGCAAAAGAAAAAAAAAAAACATTTAAGGGAGATCTAAAGAAGAAAATGTTCAAAGTATCGTGGCAAGCAGAAATACAAATTTATTTTGGAAATCACTTGGAATTTTAAACGGAACAAGACTTAAAATCGGTATAAACATCCCTGCATCAGTTTTAAAAACACTTTTTTAATCACCTCTAAATGTAGAGACTTCAACGTTACCTTTTCAATATTGTGTTAATTATATTCAAGATCAACCGAAGTACGGTATTAAATGAGATGAAATCAGCTAAAGCACTAGGTGAAGTCCTTATTATACACGAATTTTATAGATATTGGTCTGAAGAATTTACCGACCATGTACTAAAACGCCTAAACGAATTGTTCGAAAACGATTACTGTGTCCTAATATGCTTGGAATCTGCCATTATTATCCCCGTTTAAAAAAAATAATCACAGCATGGTATGATATTGCAAGTATTTTGTACAAACGAACTGGGTCGAGGAACACCAGATACTTAGTGAATGCCAAGCTCAGATTTTTACACTTAAAACTGCTGTTGGCATTAATCGATTTCAAATCCGCATTTGACAGCGTTGATTGTGACATAATGTTTTGTAAGCTTTCTGCATTGGGATTACCATTTAAAATGTTGAAAACACCAAAGAAAGTAGATAGAAAATGTCTGACGGACAGTGTCAAATTGTCCGAAAGTTTTACAACAGGATTGAGACAACGCTTCTGCTCGCACTTTTCGTAAATGATATTGTCTCGTATTTGAATGTTGAGGATTCAGCGCGTTCGGCTATATTATAGCATCAGCATAGGAATTGGGTTGTCTGCAAAACAAATCCGTGGAACAACTGCTCAGACTTTTTCTCAAGCGAGTGCTGCACCTTCCTCAGACAACTCCCTCGTATATGTTACATATTGAAACAGAACTTTCTTATCAATGTTCACTGCAACGTTGTCCTCAAAATTTTAAACATGCCCCCTTCATGTCTATCTGAAATTGTACTTTTACAGGCTAGGGTTACAAAATTGTCATGCTTTGAGGAGTGGAATAAGCATGCGGAGCGTGCTGGAAGTTCACTAAATCTTTCTAAGTTTATTCACCGACAAATTAAATTCGCACTTTATACAGTTCTGCAAGTGATCGATGAAAAGTTGCATAAATCATTAATCGACAACTGCAATAGCCAAAAAGAAACAAAAAAACATAAGGAAAGGCTACAGTCCGCTTGGTGCGAACAGTATGATACCCTATCCATATCCCTTTATGACCCAAAGGAAAAGCATTAAGAAGATGATGGATGGATAGCATTTTATTTCATTCTATTAAATTAAAAAAAATATATTTTTTGAAAAAACACCCCCAAAAAGTGGGCGTGACCAAAAACTTTGTATGTGCGATATATTGGCAAAAGTATTGGCTAAATATATTGTTAAACAATTTTTTTTGGTTTCTATGAAAATTTTCGATGAAAACAGCATTTTAGTGAAAAACGCCCACAAAAAGTAGGCGCGGCAAAAAACGTTATATGACAAACTTTTAAAGGAGGGGAGTGCCTACATATATTGTGAAGGTTCCTCCAACTTTACCTTTAAAACGGGTTTTTCTCAATTGAGGGCGTGGCAGTGAGCGTATTGAAAACATTTTTACACTTAACCATTTCGCAGCCCGTGGTCCAAACTTCAGCTTCCTAGCTTGATTTTAACGGCCTAAAAATTGCGTACGGACGAATGGATGGGCGGACGGACGGACAGACATTGCTAGATACTCTTAGGATTTGGTCCTGATCATAAATATATATACTTTTGAGGTGTTACAAACTATGTGTCAAAATTAATATACCCTTAGGATAGGGTATAAATATTACTTAACTAGAACGCCTGTTTATTTCTTTATTTAAATAAAATAAACTTGCCATTCTGGCAGATGGCTTCTGGTATGGCATTAAAGATTTGTTAACCAAATTATAACATTGTAACCATTATGATTGCAATAAGATCGTAATTCTAATCTTATCCTATCTAATCTGAATCTATAGACTTTCTGTCTTACTGCTTAGCACGCTGTAAGATACTTCTTCCAGAACTTTCTAGCAAGTCTTCAAACTACTTAGGTTTGCATATAATTTCGATAGTCTCACTAACCCATCGAATTTCAAAAAGATCTACATTGATCTCATTGTGACGGGTACAAGATTATCTTTTTCATGTAAATATATTTCCCCATAACTTACAAAAAATTTACAACTAGTTTCTCAGTTTATTCAGTAAAAGATTTATAACTTATTTGCGGAAAAGATGACAAGAAAAATATTTACCTATTTCCAACAATTCAGGTGCTAAATAATCCATATTCGTCCCCAGTCTTCCCCAACGCATCAAAGCTCCATAGAACCTCTTTATCGCACATTAATCTGCAAAAAAATATTCTTCTCAAATCGGAGCCATAAAAGCATACTGCCAAAGCCAATATACAATATACCTACATCCTGTCTCACAGAAAGGTCAAAGCAATCATCAAATGAAAGTAATTTGAAGATTTTCCATGCTCAATGCTTGAGTTTTATGAGCCACTCCATCCCCGCAGCACAACTTTTCTCTCTGCTTTATGGAAACAATTTTAATATTTTAACATTTCCAAATTCCTTATCCCGGAGCCCCAAAATCGGAACTCATAAATCTCATTGATTTACAATGCAAATGCGAATGACTTCCTGTGAAAAGCACAAGCAGGAAAAAAAAAACAGAAGAAACATCTCGACTTTTCTCATTAGTCCTTTGTTATTTCCCTGCTTGCCTTGTTGTAACATATTTTGTGACGACTTTTCCTTCAACGATTCCCAGCAATTTGCTACATCATTAACTTACGGACCGACAACGGCGGCAATCTTACAAACATACATTCGTAGCATGTCGACGACGGACGATCTACAACACAAAAATCTCATCCCACTCTATCATCTGGACGAGTAACATCCCTTTCGAATAGCTCCCAAACAATTTTCATAAATTTCAGCTATCACCTGTACACAACAACTGTAAATTACCAATTCAACTAAACTAATGGCAGCCATTTAGTTGGCCAACCAGGGTACATTGAAACGCCGCCCCGCCATCCTCCCCTAGCGGACTATAGGTTTGTTGCATTTTTTATGTTACACTTAGTTGACTATTTATTCAAATAAATGACTGTGGTCAGACGGTTCATTATGTTACGATAATGGGTGCATGACAGCATTCACCCACCTCCCATCCAGTGGGAGTGAAATTAAAAGTTAAAATGTGATATAAATGCGTCATGCAACTCAATTTCGAATGCATGTTGGGGTGTGAGTTTTGGCCGCGATTTAAATGCGATATCAATGAATAATTACAATTAAGGATTTTCCGAATAAGCTGCTCTTAAAAAGAGTGCATTTGCAATTTCACGTTGAACTTTGTAATTCCGCCGCTGTCGTTGCCACCGTCATGTAGTGAAGGAATAGCTACATTGTGTTTAGATTAGTTGATATGGAACGCGTTCGAAATGGATTTTACTCTTTCACCTTTCTTGCTGATATAGCGGCTGAGGGCTAACAACTATATTTCACAGTGTTGCATGTGCGGTGGATAAGCGGCCAAATGGAAATCGAAAACATGGTCACAGTGTTTCGTGCAAGAAAGTGTTTTCGCGGGCAAAAGTGCCGATGGACATAATTTTGGTAAACGAAAACTCAAAACCATTTTTAAATGAATTGCAAATTAAAATTTCTATAAAACCCTAAACTCGCCACAGTTATAAGGCGGTGAGTGCTGGCCCAGAAGCAGATACCGAACTTATTTGAATGAGAAAATGTTTTAAAGGCTATTTAATGGTTTCAGTTTTTTTTTTTCAGTTTTTAATGCTTTTTATTTAGTAATTCATTGATTCTTATATGCTAGACAAAAATGCTTAAAACTAGCTTTACTAACTTAACTATGTTGCTTAAATTTTAACTTACTGGCCCTATACGGGCGCTCTAAGTTAAACAAAAATTATTAATATTGTCTTTCGACTTAACCTAACTTACATTTTAGATATTAAAAATAAATACAAATAACACTTATAACTAAAAGCTGTTTAATGGTCTTGAGTGCGCGGTGGACGAGTTCTATGTTCGGAGCCAAATATGGTTGCCTTCCGCTACTATCGACTTCATGGGCTTCGCTATATTCTTAGAACTCAGCTCAGTGAAGAAAAACAACGCTTCCCAGCTCCAGAAACCAAACACACCGCATCGTGCCCATAAAGGTGTCTATCAGCTTTTAACCTTAAATGGCTCATAGTAAAATATGTTAGAAACTGTTTAAAATTCGTCAAAATTTATTGATTTCTTACGAATCAAACTTAGAGGGGTTATTTTCAATTTGTTTTTGGTAATAAGCGAAGGTATTCGAAAATTTTTTTCATCGTTGCCCTAAAAAGAAAGCGAAAATGTCTGCCATTTGCCCATAAGTTGATCGAATTTGCACTAAGCTGATATTGAATTTATCTATATTTGGAATATAGGTAACACCTCTTGTCTTTAAATGATTCTTTTATTCCGAAATCAACTACCTTAAACAAGGCCCCATGTATCCTGCGAGAATTTCAAACTCAAACGGAGTATGAGGGATGATATTACGACGATGGAGAAGTCCAACAAAGTGGGTCCGCCAATGTCCGGGCGTCGTATGGCGAAATGTTTCGACGGATTTGCTTCAAAGTTCGTATGCAAGGTTTTTGGTGTTACATCTCCTGCCATCTTTTTATTTTTAGCTTTATCGTTTCAAATAACGGTAACTGCCATACAATTTTTTTGGTGAAAGTCTTACTTTACTTACTCAACGGGCTCCCGACCCGTGAAGGGTCCCTACCTGAGATATGGCAGCCTTCCACCCTCTGCGATCCCGAGCACGCTGCTTTCAGTTGTCCAGACCAAGCGCTCTGGCATCCGCGATGGCTTGGTGTTTTAAAACGGGGGTCCGGTCTTCCTTGTCGTCTCGAACCTGGGGGTTGGGATTCGAAGATCCTCTTGACTGGAGCGTTGTTGTCCATTCGGTCGATGTGGCCGAGTTCGCGGTTGTATCTTCTCCTCCACCACCGTGCTGCTGCCAAACTGCACATTGCATCGCGTGTTATCTAGTGTCATGCGACACATTTGGATCAGTTTTGACGGGATCCCGAATTCGGCCATCGCCACAAAAAGCTCCTGACGATGAATGCTGTCATATGCGGCTTTAAAGTCGATGAAGAGATGGTGTGTCTCGACTCCCCACCGTAGGTGAATGCACGGTGGGGAGTTTCTCACTCAGGCGCTCTTTGTAGGCCCTGGCGACTCCAGATGTGCTAAGGCGTCCAACGTCGAATTTCTTCTTTTGGGCAGTTCGCAGCTTCTTCTCGTTGGACAGTCGAGCTCTGAATCTAGCTGCAACAAGAAAATGGTCAGAATCGACGTTTGCCCCTCGGTAAGTGTGCACATTCAAGATATTTGATGCTTGCCTCGCATCGATTAGCACATGGTCGATTTGGTTGTGATGAAAGTCACTTAACACTATTTTTCTAAAAAAAATGGTTCAAAGGATTTAGGTTTTTTTTGTACTAAGGATAGTTAGGATGGGGCCCAAAAAAAAATCAATTAAAAAATTAAAAAATAATTTAATTAAAAAAAATTGTTTCCCACCCAAGCAAGATCGCCATCGACATTATATTGACAAAATCCTGTTGATTTGATAATCGCGAGGATCAGGCTGAACATAAGATAATGCTTAATAAACGGGATTAAAACTCAACTGCCATAAATCTTCCTTAAATCCCGAGATTTACCATGCAAATTTTAATCTGTTAAACACAAGATTACAAAATAATCTAGAATAAGACTAGGCTTACATGTAAGAATCGGCTTGTGAACACACTCAATACTAATTTACCATACTTGGATATGTCAGAAGTTTCCTTGGTTGCTGAGAATTGAGAGCGAGGCAGCAATTTGACAACCATATGTTGGACATTTTGTGCCAGAGAGCCAGGGAGCTGGTTGAGAGAAAACTCCTATGTTAATCTCCTTTTTATTGGTGGAAACGTGTAAAGATTTGCGTGTTTAGATTTATGACATCTTTTGCCTTAAATCACGGTTTTTCTTTTGGTTGAAATGCATCCTAATTGAATTGTGCATCCATTAAGCTTTTAATCACATTAAAAATAGTTTTTGAGAGCAGCGCATTATTACAATGCTAAAATGACTCATTCGTATTTCTTTTTCAGCGAACAGTAAATAAGGTAACATCACACAAGATTATATATTCGATGGTTTGTTGGTGACGCAAAAATAAAATAATTAGGGAAAGCGTCAATCGGCGATAATCGGCGACAATGGGCAAAACAAATCGATGTGTGTGTATGAATGTTGGCTTACTGCGAAGACATTTCTTCGGAAAATTTATGGTAAGGTATGGATGAAGCTCGGCAAGGTTGGTCCCTTGAACTGACTTATAGGTGGGATCACCACAACCACTGTCTGGGCATCACAATCACAATGGATTTACATTGATCTAGTTGTGGATGATGTTATTTTTCCCCCAGACCATTAATCCAACATATTTTAGGGATGTAAATTTCAATTTTCTTCTATTTTTAACGAATACTCGACGCAATATATAGGTATTCAATAAGTGTTTGGGGTTTTCAGAAGCATGAAATTGTAAAGCCCTAACTAGAATGCTTAGCTAACATCTGGATTTCTTTGCATTCATTGAAGTCAATCTAAAGTCACCAACATTTGACTTTGAATTTGCATAGACGCAGAGTGTTTGAAAGTTTTACTTAAAAAAATTGGTTTCAGGCGCTCGCACAATATGGCAGACAAGATCCTAGACGCGATGTTTAAGAGTAAAAGACGTAGCTTAGAGGTTCTCCTTTCTCGTAAACCGGCCGAACGATTCTCCATATCAAGGTATCTTCTGCTGCCTTGAATACTTCGGCATGCAGACTGTCCGGCGTAGCAGCCTTGTTGGATCAGTTAGGATATTCACTTTTGTTTGAAACTGGACAAAATTCTTGAATTGCGTCGTTAGTGTTGAATCTTTCGCTCTGCCTGACAACGGAATTCGTGTCGCCATTTAGCAGTGTCCGCAGAAATGGATTTTCTTCATTCTCAACACCGACTACGACTTTACCACAATAGTTGCTTGTTCATCTCTACAAGTTTCTGTTCGAGTCTTTTTACCCTGAGAAATTTTTAAGATCATTAGCGAAGGCGCATAATTCTGACCATTTGTTTGGCATTTTTGTTCGAAAAAAAGAACTGGTCCAAGATGACTGCTTTGGGTTGGCCCGGAAGTTACTTAGTTTAGATAAGATGCTTCCGTGAAACAATCCGTGCTGGGTTAAAAGCCAAGCATTTGAAATCCAATGGTTATTCGTTGGTAAGTGTTGGAAACCAATGTTTTTCTGCAAACAAATAAGGTGACAATGCAATTGTTAATTTGTTTCCATGCAAAGTCCATGCAAAGTCTGGGTTCAAAAATTACTTCAGAGGAACTCGATCAAGTTCGTGGTGTAATATTTTAGAAGTCCGTAATTTAAGAATTGGGAATGACATGCTCTCAAAAAGTTAGGTATTCATGAACGTTTTCGAGCTTATGCTCCAATGACTTGGTAGTCCATATTCAAAGTGGAACTGAGGGCTTAATACTCTTTTGGCCCTAAACTAAGACTACTTAATCTTGCCATCTAACCATCTATGGGAGGAATGACGAAGCCTTTTGCAAGGTCGGACAACCTTCAAGAGCATAAACGGTCATGACAAGCTTCACAAACTACCAACTCGAAACCCACATAAAACTATGATTTCTGCACCCATATTTGCTAAACATTCGCAAATGGTTAAGGAAGCTTAGTTTAAGACCTTATAAATGTTGACTTCCTATTTCGTTTCTTTCTTAAGTTTTAACAGCTTGATTTTAGTATGAGAAACCTTAGAACACTTTTGTGCACGTTAATATTAAGAAGCTGCCAATGACAGAGCCATACCGACTATTTTCTTCACAAGTGCGTGGCGGAATAATTTTGAGATATGCGGTTCCGATAGGTTTACTCGTTCCAGAATCTTTATTTATTTAGTAAAGGATTGCGAACATGTTTTCTTGGCTTAACGGTCCGTGGCAAAGCATCTGATCCTGCTACAGGCTTTCCTTAAAGACCACCTTTGAATAAAACATTATGGCGGTCCATTGAAAGGCAAACATACCTCACCTCTCTCTCGAACTTTCATAAGTTTTTCCTTTTTAAGGCTTCCAGTAATACACGTCAGTCAACGAATTCTTTTTAAAGTACACTCAGAATTGTGTTGACATTCATCTAGCTTTTACCACACACTGTCGAACGTCCACCCACATTTGGTGTCCAAACTTGACCACCTTCATCGTAAACAAAGTAAATGCATTGCCAGCGGCTGACGGCATACAACACAAACCAACGCCATTCAACAACGCAAACTTACTTTAGCGCTCGTTTTGCCGTCCCACCCGTCCCACCCTTCGACTAACCCGGTCGAAGCGACGCGGTGTGAAGTGCTGCGCAAATAAATCATGAAAATGTCCTTGCAACCGGAAAATGGAGGGACTCTGGCATGAAATAATTGAATTTATAATTAGTGCGTGTCGTGGGAATTAATGTTGCATTCACTTGGCGCGTTTCGGTAGCTTTTGTTCTACGCGAGCGCCACGCTATATCCTTTCGATTGGAATAAAATTACATGCATTACCACAACGAGGCGGTAGCTTAATATTTGGATACATTCGGAAATGTAATCAGAAAATGAAAATTCCACCACATTATCGAATCCTTTTGAGTTGCCAAAAAAAAAAAAGTTTATGCAAAACTAATGCCTCTGTCTAATGACCGCTACTTAGGGAAATTATTATCGTTATAGTTGGACAAATGAGAACTCGAACAAAACATTCTCCCTTGACCCCGTCGATGAGGACGACACGACGACGAGAAGAAAGGAAATCACATTAAAATGGTCACTTAATTGCCCCCAAAGCAAAGACACATTCTTTTCCTTACCCAAGGAATGGATGGAGGAATGTCGTGTCCTTGATGGAATGAATAAAAATTCCAACAGGGATGCTGATGATTCCATAGACAGGGACATTATCGTGTTGGCATTTGGGTATTGGACAAAAACTTTCTTTCTACTAATTTCGAAGAGGAAACAAAAAAAAAAAAAAAAAATTCAGCTGATTCCAAACAAAATCTAATAAGTTGACATTATTGTTGTCAATGATATTGGCAACTTGTGTAAGTGTTTGTCTATCTGTTTGAGTTGGAGGCAGGGAGCCTATGAGAGAACTATTAAAGATTCGAGACTGTGGCGACTCTTGACAGTTGCTCGCTCATGGATATCGGATATTGGTTTTGTTTTTAGGTCTTTGCCTTGGCAACAAGAGAGTTTAATTAGAGCCCGGCTAGTCCTGATGGAGAAAGTTAAGCGCATTAATTGGACAAGTGGCCATGAGGGGTGGACTTGTTAATGATGGGAGGGACTATGGGGTGTAGACTTTTCGTAGGCTATGAAGGGAATTGTTAATGTGGCAGGACCTTTTCGAACTATTATTACTTCCAAGTTGAAATAGTTTTTTTTTTCTGCCACAAATAACTTTGGAAATTCATAGCTTGTAATACCCACAGCGGGTATGACTGCTTTGTTCGGTATCTAGGGAGTTGGAGAGAAATTTTTTTATTCTTACGATTTGGACTACTATTCAGAAAGAATATTCATCTTTTAGACGCCAATACCATCTGCCGAGCACGATACACCTTTGTCTTGAAGTCTTGGCTTAAAAGTGGTGACACTAGCCCATTGGTAACAAAACAACCTTGGCGTGTGCCGCTGTACATTTAGCTAGTGCGGATAAAAAGTGGTGGACCGCGATAAGCCTCAGCAGTTAGTGCAGTTTTTTGGCTAATTGCTGTCGTGTAAGCACTCCAAGGCAACTTGAACTTTTTTGAAAGATGAATCAAAAGTGTGCGTGATAGAACCCGTACTCTTTAGCAGCGTTCTTTCTCCGCTTTTGAATCAACAGGGAACAACTCTTTAAACGACACTTATTTACTTAGAAGGCGCTTTAGTCTGGAGTGCACCTGGGGTTCAACAAATGGAGTCTTTAGCTAACTTTTTTCAGTTGCGGACTTCAAGTTGGGTGAGGTCGCCTTCCAATTGTGCATGGCATTACCTTTCTCTACTGCGTTATCTCTCCCGGTTGGAGTCGAAGATTCTTCGAAGCTTTGGTGTTCAATTACGCTAAAAGTCTAACCCATCTCAAACTTCCGATGCCCGTATTTTTGACCAGATCGATGTCAAAGTAGAGCTCGTTAAATCGTCCCCTAAAGAATGCGTGAACGAAAATATTACAAACGATCTTGAGAAGAACCGAAAATCTTCATCCACTTTGGAACAAGTATATGCAGAAGATCAGGACAAGAATTACCGAAGTCTTATATAGAGTTTCCTTAGTTGATCGCGAGAGGGCCTTACTACATAGTTCTCTTCTCAACCCAAAGTAACAGCGATTGGCAAGTGTTATTCTACGACTGATTTCTAAAGACATGTTGTTTTAAATCCCTTATTACCTCAAAGCTATAGCCCTCGATTGTGAAGTTTCGACCAATTCGGTTCATCTTGTTGACAGCATATACTTTGTTTTGCCTGCTTCAAGAGATACTTGCCTAAGCTAAAATAAAAGATCTAATCCATCTATCCAATCTAACTATTAGATCCTATTATTCGCATGCAACAGGAAAAACAAAACTAAAATTAAAGTCCTTCTAGAAAATAGCCTTTTCTGCCTTTCTAGACGTCGAGGGCGCTTTCGGTAATATTGTATATGAAACAATAGCGAGGGCAACCACTCAAATAGGTTTTGAAGAATCGATCAATCACTGTTACATCCTCCTCTGCGGAAAGTGTCGGTGTCTGTAAGAGGTGCTTTCTGGTAATCGCTAATCTTCTAGTCTATCTCCATAGATTAAGCTATTTCGTCATTGGGTACGCGATTGGCGATTGTTATTAGTGTGTAAATACAGCATAACCATCTTCATTTCCAAAATAGACATGTGGTGCACAATCCCGGCCAATCTGGAGTTTAAGCTGGCGTCATTGAATCTAACGCAAATGTCACTCAATGGGTTTCAGGCAGATGTTCATGCCATTGAGGTCAGCGCTAGACTAAAGCTTGGGAGTATAGGAGTCTAAGAATAGTTACGCGGCTTTTCAAAAATGTTCGTCTAACACAATCGACTCTATGAAAATGAAATGCTGCTTCAATGCGTTGCAATATCTGGACAGACTAAACAAGGTTAACTTGAATTGGTCTCCGGGCAGCAGGGAACGGATTGCGGTTCAGAATTCGCGTTCTTAGGGACAGAACTACTGATATTACTTACTTACTTACTTAGGTGGCGCTACAGTCCGGGGTGGACCTGGGGCTCAACCAATACGCCTCTCCAGTTAGCACGATCTTTGGCTTACTGCCCCCAGTTGCGCACTCCAAGTTGGTTGAGGTCCCCTTCCACTTGCGCGCGCCACCTTAGGCGAGGTCTTCCTCTACTGCGTTGTCCCTCCGGGTTGGATTCGAAGACTCTTCGGGCCGGAGCGTTGGTGTCCATTCGCTCTACATGTCCCAGCCATCTTAGACGACTAATCCGTATTTTTCTGACCAGGTCGATTCGCTGTACAGCTCGTAGAGTTCGCTGTTAAATTTCCTCCTCCAAAGCCCGTCAAAGCAAACGGGACCGAAAATCACTCGAAGAATTTTGCGTTCGAAACGACCAAGGAGATGTCCATCCGCCTTTGATAACGTCCATGCTTCTGCGCCATACAGCAGGACTGGGATGATGAGGGTCTTATATAGAGTCTCCTTGGTGTTTCTCGACAAGGCCTTACTAATCAATTGCCTCCTTAGGCCAAAGTAACAGCGGTTGGCAAGTGTAATTCTTCGCTTGATTTCTGACGATATGTCATTGTCAGAGTAAATAGCGGAGCCGAGGTAGATAAAGTCCCGAACTACCTCGAAGTTATAGCTCTCTATCGTGACGTTCTGTCCGATTCGTCGATGTTGTGCGTCCCTTTTTGTTGACAGCATATATTTCGTTTTGCCCTCATTCACTTCTAAACCCATTTTTGCCGCCTCTGTACTGATACTTGCAAACGCACCAGTGACAGCTCGCTGTGTTCTGCCAATGATGTCGATGTCGTCGGCGTAAGCAAGTAGTTGCACAGACTTTTGGAAAATTGTGCCCCTGGTGTTGGCTTGCGAGTTTCGCACAATTCTCTCAAGTATGATGTTGAAGAAGTTACATGACAGCGCATCGCCTTGTCTAAATCCTTTTTTGACATCAAAGGCCTCGGTGAGATTGTTTCCGACCTTAATGGAGCAGCGAGAGTTCTCCATCGTCATCCTGCACAATCTGACGAGTTTGGCAGGTATGCCAAAACTAGACATGGCTTTGTATAGCTCGTCTCTATAAATGCTGTCATATGCGGCCTTAAAATCGATAAAAAGATGGTGAGTATCGATCTGGATTTCTTGGGTTTTTTTCCAGGATCTGCCGAAGTGTGAAAATCTGGTCAGTTGTGGACTTACTGGGCCTAAAACCGCACTGATAGGGTCCAATCAGTTCGTTGACGAATGGTTTCAGGCGTTCACACAGCACGGCAGACAGGATCTTGTATGCGATGTTGAGGAGACTTATACCTCTATAGTTGGCGCAGTTAAGAGGGTCTCCTTTCTTGTGGATCGGGCAAACAATGCTGAGGTTCCATTCATCAGGCATACTTTCCTCTGACCAAATCTTGGAGACGAGCTGGTGCATGCTCTCTACCAAATCATCTCCCGCTGCCTTGAAAAGTTCGGCAGTTAAGCCGTCCGGCCCGGCAGCCTTGTTGGATTTCAGTATGGATATTGCTATCCTCACTTAATTTTGGTCAGGTGGGCGGGAGTCTTTTCTTTCATCACCCATGTTGAATGGTTCATTCTGCTTGACAGCGGAATTTGTGTCATCATCGCCGTTTAACAGTCTGCAGAAATGGTTTTTCCATATCCTCAGCACCGACTGTGTTTCCATTACTAGGTTTCCTTGTTCGTCTCTACAGGTATCTGCTCGGGTAAAGTTGCGTTGACACGTTCTTTTTACCTTTTGGTAAAACTTCCGAACATTGTTCCTGTAGTACCACCTCTCTATTTCCTCGATCGCGCGCTTCTCATGCTCTTTCTTTTTCTTCCGGAGAAGCCGGTGTTCTTCCCTCCTCATTTGCTCGTAGAGCTCACGAGCCGCTCTCGTCCTTCTGTGCAGCGCCGCTTCGTAGGCACGTTGTTTTGCTGCATGCGCTTGCCGGCACTCTTCATCGAACCAGGGGTTTCGTGGGGGTGGTTTGGTGAAACCAAGCACATCAGTTGCGGCGCTTCTGATGGCTTCTTGGCATCGATGCCACTGGTCTTCAGCACTTGATGCTGGCAGCACAGGACTTCTCGAGAGGTTGAGGGATACGCGATCGGCAAAAATTCTGGCGGTTTGTTGCGCTTGTAGCCGTTCAACGTTGAATCTCCTCACATTATTTCCTCGCTGTTGTGGTGTCTGGGATATCCGCATACGTACCTTGGCTACAACAAGGTAGTGATCCGAGTCTATGTTGGCCGCTCGGAAAGTTCGGACATCTAGAATACTGGAGGAGTGCCTTGCGTCGATCGCAACATGGTCAATTTGATTGACGGTTTGGTGATCTGGTGACCGCCATGTTCCTTTGTGGATATTGAGGTGAGGAAACCGTGTGCTAGCTATAGTAACATTACGTCCCACAGCAAAGTCAATTAGCCTAAGTCCGTTTGCAGACGTGGTGTCATGTAGGCTATCCGATTGTGCTACCAAATATGTCCTCCTTTCCTATTTTGGCGTTAAAATCACCTAGGACGATTTTAACGTCGTATTTAGGACATTGCTCATATGTTTTCTCGAGGAGCTCGTAGAAATATTCTGGCGTGAGCGCATAAAAGGCTGATGTTGGCGAATTTAGCCTTGATGCGGATGGTCGTAAGGCGTTCACTAACGTGTCGAAAGCTCAAGACTTCTTGCCTAAGTCTGCCGCTTACAACGAATCCACATCCAAATAGACGCTGCTTCTGTTCCCTATAGCAATCACCGTAGTAGATGTCACAGTTTTTCATTCTTCTTTTGCCCGGTCCATCCCATCGCACTTCCTGGATGGCGGTGATATCTGCATTGTAGCAGGTTAGGGCCTCCGCTAATTGTTCGGCTGCACGTGGTCTATTCAGGGTTCGAACATTCCCCGTGCAGATCCGAAAGTCATTGTCCTTTTCCCGTTTTGCAGGGTCGTCAACAGTGAATCCGTCCGTATCCGAGGCTCTTGGTTGCTTCGTAACCATGTGGTTTTTCCGTGGTTGGGTAGTTAACCCTACGCACAACCCCCAACCTGGAGGACCAGGCCCTAAATTGACCCTAGGACAGCGGGTCGGGTAATCCGTTGTCAGTAACCCACTTCGGGGATATGAGCGCTGCTGTTGGCCCATAAAGGGTTCATCAGCACTCTGACTAGTGCTGAAAAAAAAAACCTTACCGACCTTTGCTCTAAATATGTCAGAGTAGCTCGCTTTAGGCATCTGCCATCCCGACTGTTGACAACACCGTTGATTCAATATGGCGAATTCATCCGCTGTATGTCCTCTTTCTGAGGGGCTCATGTAAGACCTCAGAGACTCATCAGCCAGTCATTCCGACAGAGCATTATAGTGTTGCTACTTCTTTCGTGTTCAACACTCGCGCTTATAAGTTTAGCAAGTCAAGCCCGGGTGGGCGAGACCAGTATCCGGCAGTTACCACTCGGAGGTAAAATAAGCACAATTGATATGTACGAGATAGTTACAACGACTGGGCATCGCCAAGTTGATGCCAATCAGCGTCTACCCTATTCAAACACACCCAACCACCAACTACTGATATTGCAGAATTCATATTAGACTGCTGCTTTACGGTTGATATGCGATTGGGAGCATTCTGAGAAAGTATTTCGTGGTTTAGACAATCTATAAGTACGTTCCTATTCTAAATAAGAAAAACTTAGAAAAGCTTAGAAATGTTGAAAAAATCTGCGACTAGCGACGTACTTGCCTTCATGGGGTACGCCTTTTAGGATTAAATATCTTATAATTCAAAATACCTTTTAGGTCGAAGAGTCATCGCAAGGGCGTTAAAAAAATGCAAGAAATGCAAAATATGTTAAAAGTAAAAGTCTCTCCTGAGTCCTGACCCAGTATTAGTTTTAGTTAGGATACGCATTTTTAATGAGTTTGCATTTTGAAATGTGAGGTGGGACATTGTACCACAAATGAGGGGTTGCTTCAAGTTTTCTACTTAACAGACACTTTTGAACGTGCTCGCACTGAACCGTTTAACTACAGCTATAACCCTTCTATCATATATATCTATCTATCATACCTTTTCATGATCACGCGATAAAATGATCAAGATGTACAACTCTCTCTCCTCAATTTAACCCTACCCCTCGCCAAATGAAACTACAAACGGAAACATGATACATGTCCAATATTGATTTGATATACCACTTCGCCTTGCATTCGAATCGAATGAAGTTCTATTTCTCTCAATATAACATCTCACCAATTCTATCACCTCATTTAAGTAAATCAAAACGAACACCTCAATGTTTGTCAATTTCATAATCATTCTCATTTGATTTATTTTCATGACATGGTTGTTGCTTTGCTTCGCTTTGTCTCTTCAAACGTTGTATCTTGTATACAGTGCTAACACCCTTCGGATATCTACCATTCTTACAATACTTACTTACTTAACGGGCTCCCGACCCGTGAAGTGTCCCTGCCTGAGACACGGCAGCCTTCCATCCTCTGTGATTCCGGCCACTCTGCTTCCGGTTGTCCGACCAAGCGCTCTGGCATCCGCGATGGCTTGGTCTATAAAACGGAGGTTCTTCCTTGTCGTCTCGAACCTGGGGACTGGGATTCGAAGATCCCCTTGGCTGGAGCGTTGTTGTCCATTCGCTCGATGTAGCCGAACTAAAGTAGTCGACGATTGTTGGCTTTTTGGACTACATCCACATCCACGAAGGGTAAAGCTCATAGAGTTCGCGGTTGTATCTTCTCCTCCATTCGCCCTCCTCGCACACAGGACCAAATACCCGTCGAAGGATTTTTCTTTCAAAGGATACCAGTATTAACTCTCCTTCCTGCTTATCGTCCAGCACTCAGCGCCGTATAGCAGAACTGGCAGAATAAGGGTTCTGTAGAGCATGCAGTTTGTCCTTCGAGTCAGGAGTGTTGAACCCATTTGTTTTGCCAAACCGAAGTAGCAGCGGTTTCCTAATTCGGTAATTCTTCGACGGATCTCCACTAAGATGTCATTGGTGGAGTTGATGTTCCAGAGGTAGATGAACTTCTTAACTACCTCGAAGGCAGAACTGAACTGATGCTCGTCACCACAAAAACCAAAATACCAACCTTCAGACCACCCCGTATAAATCAAGTTCGCTCCCTTTCCTCCAGTGCTAAGTACTTGGGCGGTATTCTTGACCCGAAGTTCAGCTGGAAGCAAAAAGTGGGGTCGCAAACCAAAGATAGTTTCTTCGGATGTACACGGCGGTGGTACGTCCAATTCTCACTTATTGGTCACTGGTTTGTTGGCCCGCCCTAAGTTAAGCTTACAATATCACCAAACTGAGCAGAGTCCAGAGAACGGCTGCAATTGAGCCCTAGAGTCGAGTCCGACGGAGGCGCTCAATGCGATTCTAGGCATCCTTCCACTGAACTAGCAAATAAATTCAATCGCCTCCTGCAGCGCAGTAAGACTGCAAGTAGCCGGCTGTTGGTTCGCAAGATCCTACGGGCACTGTAACATACTCGATTTAATACCGAGGAATGTAAAGTACTACCCACTGACTGCACAACACCCGAACTCAACTGCCAGAAAACCTTCACTTCTGCCTTCCCGTCCAGGTCATAATGGGAGGCAGCCACTGTCATTGACGAATCTGCTGTAACTATCTTCACCGACGGGTCCAAAATGGACTGTGGAGTGGGAGCGGGTATCTTTTCAGATGAATTAACACGTCTTTATCCTTCCAGCTCCCGAACTCGTCTAGCGTCTTCCGGGCGGAGGTCCTTGCGATTAGTTAAGCAGGCAGGATACTCCTAAACAATACAACAACAAATCCATCCATAACATTTCCCAACTCTACCGGGTTATCCTGAGTACTTACATCCTTTACACTACCCTGAGATCATCCCCGTAGTAAGGGAAATCAGCCACTCAACCTACCTAACTACCTATGTCCTGTGGGTGGTTGCTGAGACCACTAGGAGCTATTGTCCATTAGCTCGTGACGATCTTCTTATGTAATATTGCGCCTTGAACTTGATAATTTTAAATACTCTGGAGCTGAAATACCGTCTCCATTGAGTGATTCCTCCTTGCCCCATTCATGTTCCTTTTTTAAGACTTAAAATTCCCTTCACTACCACAGATGACTTAATTTACTGAATCTTTCCTGTCTCCGCGCCTAAAACTAGACAGCGCAAAATAGTTTCGCATTTTCAGTGTGTCAATTGCCAGAGCTGTTGTCCTATATAAATATTTACCTACATACTTCGAACCATAAAGGCCCCTTTTTTTTTACACTCATTGCTTGCTTCCTTGGTATTTTCAAATACTCACTATTACGCTGCATACTTCTGCGCGCACATTTTTCCCAAATGACAAATGACCACAGACCATAACCTTTTAAATAATGAGCATAACATTCTCATTGCAATGTGCCTAGCAAAATCCTTTCCGAATGACCTAATCCATTATCGTCCTTGAGCGAAAAAAAACGTTCTAAAACAGAAAAATAAACAACATCTTGTTCGTTTAGCAATTCGCTGTCAGAATTACTGCCACAAAGTCTCACGTATAAAAAAAAAGTTTTTTTTTTATCACTTGGGCACTTAACACCCACATCGTGCTGTGTGCCATTTATGTCATCCGCTCAGAAGTACATATCCTTTAAGAATTCACTTAGTTCTCTACGTTTAGCTTATAGTATCCAAAACGAGACCAAGTAGCTTACCAGGCCTCCGACAGTTATTGCTTGCAATTATAATTTCCAACAACAAAGTATTCACGGGGTTATGGTACCGCATAAATCGCGTGATGAATTTCCATTCCTCGATTTTCCATAGGCAGAAAAGCACTAACTCTAACTCCCACCCCTGACCCAAAACCAAAGCTTTCGATTCCATTGCACCACAACTTCTTAGTTTTCTTTTAACTAACTTGTTGAGCAAATGTCGCTATTTAGCTGTAGCGGGTTTTTTTTTTGCAGCCACCATTGCGCTTATTTCCACTTCAACCGTCATTTAGTTCATGTTCATTTCAATTATCAACAAACTGCATGAACAGAAAAAAAAAGGAAAAAAAAAACAGGATCACGTTCTGTATGGCAGTGCACGTTCATATTTTGTTTAGGTTGACACCATACATACGAATGAAGACAGTCAGGGTGACATGTAACATAAGAACGTCATACTGCATCAAAGTGTGCATAAATGTCTGCTCTAGAGAGTGATGGAGGTGATATCCTTACATGTGTATATTTTTTTTTAGCTCTATTTAATTTTCAAAACGCACTCGGTTGGTTGGGCGGTCTTCATCTCCAAAACTGTGTTATACAACACAACACACAAAATAAAAAAAAAAAAAACCTTTTTAGTGTCCTTACATACTAAAAGGACACTACAAAACAATGCCAAAAGTTGCTGCATTAACCATAAAAGAGATTCTTGTCGCGGCGCAAAAAACCCGAGTGGGAGTTAATATTAAATAGGAAAGTAGTGAAAGAAGTGTCATCATTGTTGTCAGTTTGTCCTGACAGTTAACTTGAAGGGTATATTATTTTTTTTCTGTTTTCGTTCTTTGCCGTTGCGGTTGGGTGTTGAAAAAGAGATACTTGTAAAAAAAAAAAAAAAAACTATTCCTCATGATTGTGTGACATCTTGCTGTTTCTTTATGTTCTCCTTCTCCTTCATGTTCGTGCACTGAACATGAAGACAGATGACATGAGACGACAGACAGGAGGCATTCATTTGAATTAAAAATGCAACAACTCTGACATTTTGGGTCAAAGGAAGAGGTTTTTTTTTATTCCCCCTCTGGTTCTCTCTATAGTTGTTGATCCATTTCCTTCTGGTTTTGTTGCAGGAGTAAGAGTTTACGTTAGTAGCGCATGAAATGGAAATAGTGTTCGTAGTTGATTTTCTCTTTGGAAAATTAACACACATTCTATGTACTACTACAGAGGAAGAACGAAACAAAAGTTGATGTAGAAAATGCGGAAAACTCAAAGGACGACTGTTGACGAATGGCGCGTTGAAAGCGAGAAGACAAAGTGGCATGCTATCCAAACTTTTTTTTGAGCTCTTAGTTTAATATACCCATTTTTTTTTCTTAGTGCACTTCCTTTCATTTACTGTTGCGGAGAATTAAATTACTCACTATGGAAAAGTTGAGGGCTTTAAGTTTGGTTTTTTTTTCTGAAAAGGAACTCCTACGTTGTGAGGACCAAAATAATTGGCAATTTAGTAGATATTAAAGATGGTTTCTAGGGATTTGTTTTTGTTTTTTATGCGCCAAAATGCACGAATCGTGAAACGTGAAAATCTTTTCTAGGAGCGCGCCTACGTATTAATCCTACATTCCTACAGTACAGAGTGAAACATCTCGTCGACTATTTCATTTGAATCGGGTAAAATATAACCCGTTTCCCTAGAGCGTGTGCATTGGAAGATTTTTACATGTTGTGCATTTTTTTCTGGCTTGATTGTTGATGAATCACGGCTAAATCTATGCAAAGACTGCCGGTATCTAAATACCATGGGAAGTTAGGAAGTGCTCTTCCTAGTATCCAAAATTCTATATATTTTGGATATCCGCTATGCTATCGTTTTTTTCAATATCTCTATTGAGACAGCGGATACTTGGATACCCGTTGGCATTTCCTTTCCTCTCAATGGTCTTTTCTTGATTTCTTTATCCATAACTACTTGTATGGCGTAACGGCGAAACTGGCGTTTCGAAACCGAAACTGGTTTCGAGTCATTCTCCTCTGCATTTCACCTATTGAAGACGAATCTTTCTGCGATGTTCCTCAGGCTTTCTAACAGACAAAAGAGTGATACAATAAAGCAAATCCTCGAGGTTAGTTTCAGTCGAAGATAAGCCACGTGCGTTGCAGCTTTCAGTGGGTTGAAATCTCTAAAGTGAACGAGACTTGCAAGGTCTTTAGGGCTATTTTAAAAAAAAATTGGTAGATTAAAAAATAAGGCTGTGCCCAAGTTCAATCGCCTAAAACCAAAAAATTAATACTCGCCCAAGAATATGGGTCAGTTATTCATAATGAAGGATCGCCAATAATGAACGTTTACCCAAAAGTTGAAATGAAACATTTGGATCTGTTTTCAAGAGGGAATCGCCCGAAATCTGAAAATGAATAATCGCCCAAAACCTTGTTTTTTTTTTGGGTCTCCAACTTCCTGGCTACCCTGCTTGGAGGCACTGTTAGATTTGGAGTAGGTGCGAGGTTGGCTATGTGCCAAAAATTTTTTTGGTCTCAACAAAATGACGGTAAAGCTTTAACAATCGAAGGAGTATGTAGGTACATATTTATTTTATTTTTAAAAAAACAAGAAATATTAGGAAGATTTATTTTCTTTTTTCGAGGTTCCCTACTTTTTTAAAGAAAAAAACACAGAAAATTCAAATTTAATGGAGAATGTTTATTATCATTTGAAAGAACATTCTTTGGCATTTATTTTTTAAAGATTATGCCTATCAAATGTTGGCCGTTGCTACGTCGCAGATGGTCCATCCGTTGAGTCCAATTTTCGATCACTCGTTCGAGCATTTCGACTGGTTTTCCTCCAAGGCCTGAATCGAAGCGGGTTTGTCGGCATAAGCTTTTGACTTTACATATCCCCACAGGAAAAAGTCTAACGGTGTGATATCACACGATCTTGGTGGCCAATCGACCGGCCCAAAACGTGAAATTATGTGCTCACCGAAATGTTCTCTCAATAAGTCCATTGATTGATGCGATGTGTGGGAAGTGGCGCCGTCTTGCTGAAACCAAATGTCGCCGAGATCACGAGCTTCAATTTCAGGCATCAAAGAGTCGGTTACGTTCGCACCGGCATAATTTTTAAAGAAATATGGACCGATGATTCCACCGGCCCACAAACCACACCAAACCGTTGTTTTTTCTGGATGAAGTGGCAGTTCTTCAATCTCTTCAGGTTGCTCTTCGTCCCAAATGCGGCAATTTTGTTTGTTTATTGAGCCATAAATGGGCCTCATCGCTAAACAAAATTTGCCTCGAAAATGTCGCTGTCGCTTGGGAAGGTCGAGCGGCTTCAGTTGTTGCACAAGCTGTATTTTGTACGCTTTAAATTTAAGATCTTGACGTAAAATGCGCCAAGTCGTTCCATACGAGCATAAAAGTATCTCTACTTGGATCACCCGTTATAACGGGTGCGCCATGTTTAATGTCAGTATGTAAACATTAAAAAACTATGACAATTATCAACCGATTGACTTGATTTTAGACATATGTTTGAAACGTCATGTCAATTGGTTACAATTTTAACAATGCATTGCTTTACACCGAAACAACGCGCCGAAGTAATGTACATGCTGTACATAGCACAAAGTCGTTTAGTTGTATTAACTCAACGTGCACATCTTCAAAAATATCGTGACCAAAAAGTGTCAAATTTTGTTGAGCTCGGGACAGTGGTAGATCGTCGAAATGCAGTCCATTAAGGTCCACGACGTTTCAATGGAGGTAAGAGAAAATGTTGCCAAGCACCTACGTATCGTATTTTGACGTCAATCAATTTCGTTTCCATATAAAGTTTAATTGACTCAAAGAATATTTCCGACAGGCCATCGACGTCGCTTGAAATACGGTCAGTCGCTCGAATGGTTGACACTGAACTTTATTTTTGGAAGAACATTTTGATGAACAACTGGCCCTTTCACGCTCTCACGTGCAGTTAAGAAGCAATTTGGGACTGTATTTGGGAAAAGGATAATCCACACGCCATTTTCATTTAGAGAAGGCAAAATAGTCGATAGCAATCGATATCAGTGAATAATTGGCCATTATGTCTACCCACACATGTATGAAAACGGTTTGGACGTTGGATTTCCTTGAGATTAAAAAAATGGCAATATTAACAGGCCAAACAGATCTTTAGATTCGACTCCTCCGGACTATTTTTTGTGGTGTTATTTGAAAAGCCATTGATGAGCTCAAGACAAGAATTCGGGCTGAAATCATCGCTATACCGTCTGAGATGATCGAAAAAGTTATGGAAAATGCGCCAGAAATTGAGCTAAAAACTTAATTTCACAAATCTTGTTTATCACTTTTTTCATAAAAATATTGGTTTCTGAGGCTTTAGAATTGTAAAAAACCTACCAAATCAAATAAACCCAACCAACCTACAAAAGCTGATAAAACCTACCAAGTTTGGAACGGCAACTGCGCTCTTGAGCCCATGGGTTTTCTGCTGTCCAGTAATACATAGTTTGCTTACATCTAAAGCCATTAAGCAAAAAATGAGCTCTTAAAATTGCAACCACCAACTCAGAATTATTATGTCGCTAGTGGTACGAAGTGCACCAGGCAATCATGATATCCACTAGACATATCTGAATCTTCCCTGGCAGCCAAGCGGACTTGAAATCGCTGGACTGAGTCTCTCTCAAATCTATAGTGGCCCTAGAATGCCGATCCTCTCTTAAGGATATGTCAAGGCATTTCAACATTCTTCTCTGCTGGGTGCCAGGGCATAGATATATGCCAAGCATTCCAACTGCCACATGCAAACTAGGGCTAAAGTTGTAAGCTATTGAGAAAACTAACCATAGATGGACAAGTGTACTCAAATGACTTTTGCAAAAGCTACATGGACGAGGAAGAGGTGGAGACCATTCTGCGCTTTCTCCGCACCTGCAAGCCACAAAGAGGACTTCTACCGTTACAATCTTGAAGGAGTAGGTAACTGATTGCCACTTCAACCTAACCTGCATATGTCCCTATTGAAAAAATTTATATATTAACGAGCATTGGAGGATATGAAGTTAGGTTAAAGGTACTTTATTAAATCATGATGATTACATAATTGTCTACAAGTTGTAAATCTAAGCTGGCCTAGCCGCCTGCCGAGATTGGACAATATATAGGGTCCGCCATTTAACTTTTTTTTTTTTTCAACTAGTGCTTATTTCACGAATGGCAACACTTAGCTCATGTCTGATTTGACAGATAATTTGTTTTATCCTTCCGCTGAACGAATATGGTTGTGTATACGCTTGAACAACGCTGGGAAATATTGCGACATAGCGACATAGAGAAGATGCCGATTTTGCCAGAAAAATCATCTTTTCAGATGAAGCTCATTTTGATCTTGGCGGGTATGTAAACAAGCAAAATTGTCGCATTTGGGGCACAGAAAACCCGCACGCATACATTTAAAAGCCGATATACCCAAAACGAGTCACTGTTTGGTGCGGATTTTGGTCCAGAGGCATAATTGGGCCATTTTTCTTCGAAAATGAGCAAGGAGTGGCCGTTACAGTCAATGGCGATGGTTATCGGGCCATGTTGAACGAATTTTTGTTCACAAAAATTGAAGAGGAGGATTTTGGCAACATTTGGTTTCAACAGGACGGCGCTGCGTGCCACACAGCCGAAGCTACACTCGATGTTTTGCGCCCTGTTTTTGAAGATCGCATTATCAGCCGCAGAGCTGATGTCGTTTGGCCACCGCGGAGCTGCGATTAGACACCGTTGGACTATTATTTGTGAGGTGCCGTAAAAGACAATTGTTACGCTGATATGCCAGAGATAATTGACGCTTTAGAGGACAATATTCGTGAAGCCATTGATGAAATACAGCTGCACACAAACGATAATGTGCTTAAAAATTGGACCGATCGTGTAGGCTACTGCATGGCCAGCCGAGGCAGCCAGTTTAATGAATTTATTTTCCATTATTAACCGGAAGGATATTACTTTCAAATAAAAATAAGAAATTTGAGAAAATATTCAGTAGTTTTTTTTTTATACCATTTTCAAAAAAAAAAAAGTTATTTGGCGGACCCTATATTTAACAATAATTTTATACAACTGTCAATAAAGCAAAAAGTAGCTGTCATCCAATATTTTTCTTCTACATACTTAGCTGCTATTTGGCTACATATTTCAATACAAGAAAGTTTTGTCGGCTTTCTGCATCTGCTTTTTGTTTAACTGGCTAAGCCTTGGCCTGCCAGTTGGTTTCTATGAACGTTGTTCCGGTTAAGAACGCAGTTTACGGCGATACGGGCTCATTTCGATATTCTATTAAAAATTTGAAGGTACATATTTGTAGTTGACGTAATCGGCCTTACTAATAATCAAACACTAATGTCGACTATTAGTTGACAGCCAGTTTAAATTAAAATGTTCAGCATTTTTGAAATGGTACCAATAAATAATTTGACCTCCACCTTTACTAGTGCGAGGACTTTTTTTTTTGAATCTATTACATTTGCTGTCAAATCTATTTGTCAAAATATCTGATATTGTTTTCAAACAGAGTTACTTTGAAATTAAGGTGAAGAAATTAAGTAATTAAATATGAATTCAAGTCGGGACGAAGATATTTTTATGGATCTGATGCTAGTTAACGAATCGGGAACCTCTCGAAAAGGGAAAAATTATAAAAAACCAATTGACCCCATTTTTAAAATATGACGATCAGGAGTTCTTTGGGCACTAAAGGTTTGTTTATTGGTGTTGATGTATAGTAATCGGTAAACAGTTTAAAATTATTAATAGATTTAACAAACCTACAGTCCGCTATATTGCGGAAATCGGTCGAGAAGAACTTGCTCCATGGACGAATCGCGGAGGAGCACTTTCAGTGGAAACCACAGTATTCGTTGCAAAGGGATGTTGGTAGGCATACATAATTTACTAATAAAAAGGTAACATATGTCAATTGTTTTGTTTAAATTCAAATACAAACAAAAACACAACACGTAAAGTCAAAAGACGAAAACAAATGAAGCAACAAATCGGTTCTGTGTGTCAGGATTTGAGTTCTGTCAATGTGACTTGTGTTGCGATCGTGCTTTAAAAGAAATAATTTTGTTCATACCTTTTAGTGCTTTTAATTTTTTTCGAAATAACGGGTGATTTTTTAAGAGGTTTAGAACTTTTTTTTAAAAAAAAAACACAAAAAATTCGAAAAAATGTATGAAATATTTATTTGAATCGATAGTTTGAACCTTGCAATTTAATGTTTAAAGATAATTTCATGCAAATGTTGACCGCGGCTGCGTCTCAGGTAGCCCATCCGCTGAGTCCAATTTTGGCATACTCTTTCACACATATCGGCCGGTATCTCACGAATGAATGCATGGATGTTGGCTTCCAGTGCGTCAATCGAAGCGGGCTTGTCCCTATACACATTAGCCTTGGCATACCCCCACAAAAAATAATCTAATGGTGTCAAATCGCACGATCTAGGGGGCCAATTGACCGGCCCGAAACGTGAAATTAACTGTTCACCAAACTCGCCTCGCAATTGCGCCATTGTTTCGCGTGCTGTGTGGCATGTGGCACCGTCTTGTTGAAACCACATATCATGCAAGTCAAGAACTTCCATTTCGGGCAAAAAAAGTTTGTTATCATCGCTCGGTAGCGTTCACCATTGACAGTAACGCTGCGATTCGCATCATCTTTGAAGAAATATGGCCCAATAATGCCGCCGGCCCATAAACCGCACCAAACAGTGGCTTTTTCGGGATGCATTGGTAGCTGTTGCAATGCTTCTGGCTGATCTTCACTCCAAATGCGGCAATTTTGCTTATTTACGTACCCATTCAACCAAAAATGAGCCTCATCGCTGAACACAATTTTTCGATAAAAAAGCGGATCCTCGGCCAGCTTTCCAAGAGCCCATTCACCAAAAATTCGCCGTTGTGGTAGGTCGGCTGGCTTTAGTTCTTGCACCACCTGTATCTTAAAAGGCTTTACGCCCAAATCCTTCCGCAAAATTTTCCACGTAGTGCTGTAACAAAGGCCTAACTGCTGGGAACGGCGCCGAATCGACATTTCGCGGTCTTCTGTCACACTAGCTGATACGGCCGCAATATTTTCTTCAATACGCACAGTACGTAAACGTGTTGGTGGTTTAATGTCCAACAAAGTAAATTTGGTGCGAAATTTTGTTACAATCTTCCGAATAGACTGCTCAGAAGGTCGAGAATGCCGATCATAAAATGGAAGCAGCGCGCGATGAACATTTCGAACCGAGCACGAATTTTGATAGTAAAATTCAATAATTTGCAAGCGTGGTTCATTTGTAAGACGATCCATGGTTAAATTGCAAACCAAACTGAAGCTGTTTGACAGTGACACAAGGTACTAAACACACGTCAGCTGTCAAAACCAGTGTTGCCAAAACCAAACCAGCTAAAAAATCACCCTTTATATGTGACTTGGTTTTGTGTAGAAAACAAATGTTGCAACATATGCGGAAGGCCTACCAGAAGTTCTAATCGCATTAAGTATGTTAAGAAATATCTTGGAAAATTTGGAACCCATTCGGAACGGAAGTAAATGTACACACTTCCGACTAACACTATTTACTCCAAAATATATTACTATACGTTTATTTGATACAAAACTAAATGAATGCACGGCAACATTCCGTTGCAGAATGAATTATGACAGAATAAAAATTAGAGTTAATGTTAGACATAAACATGGCTTTCTGACCATGAACATTTAACCCTACAGTTAAGGATTATCCGACAACTAAATTTGTTTATTGGTACAGGGATTTTAGAAACTGCCAGACTAAATTTGATTATTAGTACGGCCGAATATATTTAAAGGCAGCTTAGCTCAATAAATATGGCGATCTTTAGCCTCGAATTAGTGTATAGTTTGATTCGACAGTGAGCCTCGCGGATAGCAAGAAGTTAGGCCTGAAACACACTAATGGTATATCCGGTAGTCCTTAAGATTTCACTAGATGTTTAAAGAGTTAGCGAACAGATCCGCATTAAGTCCACAGTCCATTTTAGACCCGTCTGTATAGATTATTCTGACGAAGTTCCTATCTATCCTCGTCATAAAACCTCGTCAATAAAAGAACAAAGGAATATTGTATACAAAACTGCGGACATTTCAAGCTGAAAACCTCTTTTGAAAGGGGGCTCGAGTCCTTTCCGAATGGTGAATTCTCTTGATTCAGCTCTAAATAATTTCATTCGGTGCCTGTTCCTTTTGTAGAGTACCTGCAACAGTCTGAAATCAGTCTTATAGCATCAAAAACACCGTATAAGTTCCCCGACTGAGGAAGCAGAACACAGCATAGGTATTCGAGTTCGAAAATCGAATTAAACACACCGTTCTCGCGCAAATCGCGCTATTTCCGATAAATTTTAATTCCCAGAGCCGATCATTGCAGCCAACAGTATACAGTTTGCAGACGTCTATTTCCTGTGTGAATAGGATAAACGAGATAAATGTAATTGAATCCTCATTTCGGAACCAAATATTCCAATATATGTCTGTGCATTTGCAGCTCATCTCGTTAATACCAATTTATTTTGATTGTATGCAGTCCAATCAAAAATTAATTAATTTTGCATAAACCCCATGTAATTTGATGCTATCTCTGTTTCGCTTGCAAATGAAAACCGTGGTCCTTTGTAATTGCAACTCATCGTCATCAGTAATGCCATAATTTCATAACTAATTGACCAAACGACACTCTGACACTGTTCGATCTCTCTCTTTCTCATTCTGTCTCTCTGCATCTATCGCGCTCGCTTTTGAAGGACGTTGCATAAATTTAAAACTTTAATAAAACTTTATCCTGAATAACAATTTGCTTCCGGGTGGCTCTCTAAATCTAAATCAAAACCAACAACTACTCCTCCCCAAACATTGGGCGGGTTGTATTACAATGCATACGCTCGTAGTTCGTAGTCCTTTTCTACACCACCGGCACAACACCCCGTCCCATAATTATGGATTATTGCTGGTTTTGTTTGTCAGTGTGGTTTGCTCGGCGGCGGTGCTACTGCTGCTGTTGCTGCGGTGGGATGGGAAGTGCAACTGGGGAGGAAACTTTGCTGCTGTTGTGTTTATTTCAACCAAGCCGTCAGCAACTTGTTGTAGATCCTTTTTTTATCGTTTTTCCTTCTTCTTCTGCATTTTTTTTTTTTTTTGTGCTGTCAAAATTACAACCATTATGATGATGGTGCTAATTAAAAGTACGTGACTGCAACTGTAAAACTACCAAGAGATGTTGTTGCAAGTTCTTTTTTTTTTCTTTCGCCATATTGTTAATGGAGACAACACGGATGTAGGGTATCTATTCTTGGAGGATGTTGCACAATAATGTTGTTTGTGATGCATTAGCCAAACACCGACACTATCATATAGGAATTTATATATCTATAGCTATGCGAAGTTTGTTCTCGTGAATTGTTAAAAGTTTTGCAGAGCAGACCGAATGGATATGTATTTCCTGGTTTGGGTGGGAGTAGATATGTAGCTATACTCGCAACGCGTACAAGGATACTGTTCTGTTATTACTTCCTTACACTTTCTGTTTGATTAATGGAGAGAAGTTTTTTTTTCTCCAAACATATGTACATGTTGCGAAGTATGTGAGTCATTTATATCGCAATTGCGAAGGATAGGTAGGTAGGTAGGTAACTTACTTGCTGCTACACATACAATTGGTCACACATGTGTCTGACTGAACTGAACGAAGCTTATTATTTTGGTTCGTGCCATTTGTTGGTCAAATGTGTAATCATGTGTAGCAATTTGAACGGAATAACAGATTTTCTTAACTGGTTTTGCGACGGCTCTTCGAACGAAGTTGATTAAGTGGAAAAACGGGTGAGTTCGCACAAAATTAATAAGAACGCACTGCCACTGCCACTGCCACTGCCACAGCCATGCCACTAGAGTTAGACTCATGGCTTGGGGAATGAGTTCATAATGGTATTTATGATTCTTTGCCATAATGGAAAACAAACACTTTGCCATGGATATGATTGGGCGGTATTATTGAGATACGCACGCATGCAAGGCAAATTCGGGTGGATAAATAAATAACTCGCAAAATTTCGGTTTATTGCTTCATTACACACAAAACTAGAGAAACAAATTTTGGATATGAGTGCGTATTATGTTTTCATGCATAAGACTAATGGTCAGCGATGGTGTGAAGTTGTTTTGGGAAACGAATGTTGTTGAAACACACTTCAGTGCATTTGCGAAAGTTTATTGGAAATTCGGTCTCAAATCGTTGGTAAAAGTTTGGTCAAGCATGAGTGTAATTTTTGCGATGTTGGTGGTTAAAAAGGTCGAATTTAAATGCCACGTTATCCCGTTATCCCGTTTCTGATGAATTTTTCAATGAAATGGAAAATTGTGTAAAATTCATATTTTTTACCCACACAGAAAGTTTTCAAAAGCTATCGGTAGGCCTAATTTTGCTGAAAATGCATTGAAGGCACGATTGATGGGTTCCAAAAGGGAAATATGGAGGTGCCAAATCTGTTCAAATGTCAACGAATATTTCAACCACGCCCATTACGACCCTGCTTCGCGTACGGGACGGATGCGGTCTGCAGCAAATAGCCTATAAAAACACGGACTGCTCCAAACGTCGTCACCAAAGGTTGAATGGAGTTTGGAAATAAAATAACGTCATCATTTATTCCCAGAGCAAATGTGAGCAGTTGGCTAATTAAAAAAGATGCAATCATGACGACGCTGGAAGTATCTATTGAAATTCACATTGACCCATCTGTGTTTGATAGCCTGAAATGGAAAATTGAGGATGTAATTGTCAAAGGCCTTACCAGCACCCATTGCATCTCACATGGCTACCACAACGATGGCATCACTGCCTCTCTTATTGGCTAAAGGATACTTCCGGCCTTGTTGAGCCTTCTAGTGAGTTTTCGAAAACCTGTCTGGAACATATTCCTTATGAGAATCATTTTAATCTTTAAACTCCTAATCGTCGAACCACGTCGATAATAATCCCTCCTGATAGAAGGGAGTTGAAGTTGGTCGGAAAATGTATCACGGATTTCAATATCCCTCTTGTCAAAGTCTTTCCATTGACACTAAAGCTTTTCCCTTATCTTGTTGAGATAATCTAGAGTTGAGATAATTTTCTCGTTGTATCTTTTTTATAATATCTGAATATTTCTTGAACTGTTCCTATTGGGTAGCGAAGAATTGGATTTTTTCACTTTCACTCGCTTTTAATTCTTGAACACTTCACCTGAAAGTCCTGTCAGGGTCGCCAGTGTTTAAGGAAAAAATTTAATTAACTCAAGCAACGTAAAAATAAGTTACGCACGCTGATGCATAAGTCAAGTCAAGTCATGCTCAAGTTAAGTCAAGCCTTGAGATATAGTGTATTAGCTTGACGAAGCGCGCATCTTCCGCAAATCCTACAAAGCATCCAAGAGAGCAGAGTTGCAAAAGAATGCATTAATTTTGACATTTCATACTTTTGAATTATCTGATGGGTGACTTAGTTCATTGACTTCACTCAAATACTTTAGATTGAGAAAAGTCATTTTGAAATAAGGAAATTAGCATTCTTTAAGGAGCATTGAAATAGAATGCAATCATATGAGTACATTCTATTGGTATTTCACTCCTTTTTCTTACTCATTTTAAATCTTTTTGGATTCGTTGAATTTTGTAAAGTCTTTGAAATCTTTGAAGTCTTTGAATTCCTTCTTTTGAATGCTCCTTAAAGAATGCACATTCTTTGAATTCAAATTATTTGGTGATAGCATTTTTCAATCTGAAGTATTTAAGTGAAGTCAATGAATTAATCTGAATTTGTATGTCATTGAAGCTAAGCCGTAACACTCTGCCATATCGTAGAAAACAAAAGACTTTCAATTCTTGGTACGTGAATTTGTGGCAACCTTCATTCGAATGAGCTCATAGTTACTGTCGCTTGGTCATTCGCTTATTGGTTGGTCGAATTTGAGTGCACCATCGTTTTTGGTGAATCCTGAATAAAAAGCCGTTGTCGTAAAAGCGACTAAGGACGATCAAACAGAAATACCAGTAACTGCATTTGTTGCGTAAAAAAAAAAGTGCGATGCAGTGTTGCCGGAAACTTGTGAAAAAGGTCAGTGTCTGCATATTTTGTTATCACGTTGACTGTCAGATATTACTAGAATGCCAAACGAGTTCAAGACAATAGATTTTAGATTTTTTTTGTGCAAAGAAAGGCCTTTTACTAGGTGTCAAGGCGCGAACAAAGACATTTCCCTTCACTTAAAAAAATGTTCTTACGAAAATACCCACACCATGAACACACGGTCTCTTGTGAATGTTTTCTGTTCTAACCCTTTGTCTCTTCAACTTTAGCTTCATACTGTTTTTTCTAAGTTCTTGGCGTATTCTAAAAAATTTTACACTCTTTATTTCAGAACCCTAGCAAAATGTTCCAAATTTAAGATTTCTAGCTCAAAATTTAAGGAATAAGAACTGCTGACAGACGGCAGGACGAACGTTGTTAAATCGTAATAGCTTTTAATTGTGATTTAAAATATAATACATACAAACTGTATTTGTACCAAAAACGCGTCTTAACAAAAGGTTTAAAATTCCTTGGTCAAATAAAGATTAGTTAATTTACGTAACGTAAAAAGGAAAGCTTATTCTCGTTATATATCAAATAAAACTAATTCTAACCGTGAACTTTTTTTGAGATTCAGGAAAGAATATGAATTTTTAAATCGGTTTTTATACAGGCAATATATCTTGCCTGTAGAATCGTCGGTGAAGCGTAATAGCAAATCGTTTTGGAATTACATTAATTCGAAAAGAAATACCACAGGCTTTCCTAAGGTAATGGAATTCGAAAATGAAAGTTCAACAGATTTGAAAAGTACGTGTAATTTGTTCGCTGATTTCTTTGAGTCAGTGTACAATAAGTCGCATGTGCAGGTAACGGGAAATCATAACATTATGATTCCTGAAGCTCTGGACATCGGTGTGTTGCAATTCTCGGATGACGATTTAATAAACGCGTTAGAAAAACTAAATTTAAATAGCAACCCTGGCCCAGATGGGGTTCCTGTGGTAATATTAAAAAAATGTTTATCATCCGTTTTTCATCCACTTAAAATTATTTTTAACCAGTCTCTTGTAACTGGGAACTTTTTAAATGAATGGAAATATTCGTTCATAACACCTATTTATAAAAGCGGTTTAAGGCAAAAAGTAGTAAACTATCGACCTATATCAAAGCTTTCTGCAATACCAAAATTGTTTGAAAGTATTGTTAGAAATTATTTCAAATAGTCAGCATGGCTTTGTTCGTGGTAGATCATGTGCTACTAATTTAGCTTTGTTGACTAATTATATATTTAATAGTTTTGATGAACGATTACAAGTTGATGTACTTTATACTGACTTTACGAAAGCGTTTGACAAGGTGCATCACACACTTCTTTTGGCTAAGCTTAAGTCTTTGGGTTTTCATTCATCAATGCTAAAATGGTTTCGTAATTACCTGACTAATAGAAGGCAAATGGTTAAAGTCGATGGTTTGACTTCTCGCGTTATAGAAGTTACTTCCGGTGTTCCACAGGGCAGTCATTTGGGCCCGTTGCTATTTATATTATTTATAAATGATGTTCATAGTACTACAATTTTGCATAATTATTTTATAAATGATCTTAGACTTCAGCGTTTTGATGAAGTGAAAGATCTTGGTGTCATATTTGACAATAAGTTAAGTTTCTTTTTTCATTATGATTATGTCATTGCCAAGTCTAACTCATTGTTAGGCTTCCTTAAACGTAATAGTAAAGACTTTAGAGATATAAATAGCCTTAAAATTATTTATTGCTCGTTAGTCAGACCTTATTTAGAATATTGTTCCGTAATTTGGGATTCGCCATATGCAGTTCACGAACATAGATTCGAAAGAGTCCAAAAAAACTTCACGAGGTACGCGGTTCGTAAATTAAATATGTTTGATGAGCTTCCTAATTATGGCAGAAGGTGCAATTTAATTGGTCGGACGCGATGCAACTTCCGTCATGTTTATTCGCGATATTCTTAATTATCATATTAATTCACCAGAATTGATCTTTCTTTTAAATATATATGCTCCCCAAAGGTCACTGCGGGTTAGAAGCTTATTTTATACAGATAGGCATAGAACCAATTACGGAACGAAATTGATTTTTGCTTGTCGCGAGCAGATTTTAAAAAGTCCATTAATGCATTAACTTTAAATTAATTATATTTGTAATTACTTGAAATAGTCTATAAGATGAAGATCGGTAGATGAAGCTTAGTCGCGCAACAAACAACCTTTGCGTAAAGCGATACTGAGAGCTTACACTTAGAGAACGTAGTGTTTTGTGTTTTGCTCTGTGATGGTATTAAAAAAAGCAAAAAAAAAAAAAAAAACTGTATGTCAAAATTAATATTGGTATCCTTTAGATAGGAGACATTCCTTTTTGACTATAATTTTGAAGATGAATGCTGACAAATTTGCATTAAATTTGAAATATAATAGATTTCTTACAGGTGACATTGCACCTTGAAACCTAAGTGAGATTTGGCTATTTAAAACAAAAAAGAAAATAGTACGGTTGGGATAGGAGAACTACGGGAGTACGAAAAGTAGTATAACACTTCTATAGTAGTCACTCCAAGATTACACAAATGTAGCCAGCATTTGATTAGACTAATTGATTTTTCCAAAAATGGGAAACCTGTCGAAACTCTTTGAGGTCAATCCGTCGAACCGGTAAAAATTTAAATGTTATGATTCCTTATTCTTAATCGTTACCCCATCGGCAATTGGAAAAAAGAAGAGTGCAGGTGATAAATTTTAATGAAATACCCCTATAAGTGAACTCTAATGGACGAAAGGGTTTAATATACCCCATGTTTGACTACAGACAAATTTATAGAATCCTATCATTTATCGTGCTTGCTATCATTTGAAGGCATTTCCAACAAAGGTGCATCGGTATCTCTTAATTGCGCGCTTCTTGTATTCAAAATAGATTTGGAGCAAAGAGCTTCGTGTGTGTTAGGTTAGTGCTCGTGAATCCATTTTGATACTTTTCAGTGGAGTTTACCCTAATTATAAAACTTCAGCGCTATTGTGTGTTTTCTTTTTATGTTCAGCACTCAACAGTATCCACCCCTTTCAATGTCTTCAAAAATCAGTTCTGGCCTAGAATCAGAAGTGCGTCACTATCTTGGAAATAAGTAGTTGCTTTCAAGTATTCTATTTTTCAAATTACAGACCAGTAAGTTTAGTAAGTTTTAGTCTGTTGGACTTTTAAGCGACGAGCCGTCCTTTCATATCTTCCTTAATTCCACTTTAAGTTTTCTTAACGCCCAACTACTTCCAAAAGTCTGACAAATTGGAGTGTTTATTTTATTTGGGTGCATAAGGAAATGTCCAATTCATCCTGTTGTTCTTTTTTGTTCTTGATACTGCTAGGAAGCTCGCTAAATTCATGTTTGCGGAGAGCCATTATCTCGAAGAGCATTTAAAAGTGACAGAACTGTTTACTGGGTATCAGTTATTGTGGTAATTGACACAGTTTGATGGATGTCAATTCTTGTGGGTTAAGAAAAGTGTCTATTCAGCTAGCATATTTTCCTCTGACCACATTTAAGATTTGTATTCAATTCACCAGATAATTCAACTAAGCACACTTTCTTAACAGTGGCTAAGTTGCTTCTGTCCTTTCTCGCTCAATGGAGCCATTGTTTCTGTTTGCTGTGTGGCACCAGTGGCACCAGTGGCACCATCCTATTGAAAGCACAATATCGTTCAGGTCCATATCCTCAAGTTGTGGCCACAAGAAGTCGGTTATCATCTCGTAATAGCGAACACCATTCACGGTAACTGCTTGGAAGACCTCATTTTCGAAAAAGTATAACCCGATGACGAAAACCGATAAACCGCACTGGGCTTTTCACATTTACTGCAGACCAAGTTGGCTGAAAATTGCGCACAATTCTACCGATTGCGGACACGTTTCAAAAAATCACGAAACGCATTTTGGTTTGAACGCCCATTTTCGTAAAAGGCTTCAATAATCTTGTGTACCTCTCCATGGTTAAATTTGTCAAACACTGAAACAAAGAAATGTCAAATTAAGTTGGGCATAAAACTAGAGGCTTTAGTTTGACTTCCTTTTTTTTTTTGGTAACTTCGAGCTTCTGCTAAGATTTGGTCGTGAGGTTTCGACCTGCTTTGGAACTTCGACCTGCTTTGGAACTTCGCCCCATCAAATGTCATCAAACCACTGATTTGCTTCAATGAAATACCGGCTGATCTGTAGGGCCTCTTAATGGCTGCTTTATATCCTTGCCACTCTTGTCTTCAGCACTTGATGCTGCCTGCATCTAGAGATATTGAAAATACGCGAACAACAAACTTCTCAAAGTAAAACAAAAGGGGTGCAGACAATTTATTTCCACATTCAACTGAATTTTGAAGCAATTGAAATAGGTAGCATCTAGAACAAAAAAGACCACCAGGGATGAATCGGGGGCAATTCCCTATGCACCCACAATATAAACACTCCAAATTAACTCATTTGTAAAATGAATAGGTACAATTTAAAATTAAAACATCATCGCCATGACATGGTAATGCAACAAAAAAATATCGCCCTTCCTTCTCTTACCGAGTCACCGCCCGTGGACAACTTTTCTAACTGTAATGTAACAAGTCCTATTGTATTCTCCCATAACCCCGCAGGAACACAAACAACACACCACACTGAAATGCAACATTTATTATTCATAAATTTTGTGCAAGGTAAGATTGCATTATGTTACGAGTACCATTCTTCAATTTATACTTTGCTCAGGGTAATAAAAAAATACCACAAAACAAAAAAACTGTGTGTGTGTTTCTCTCGCATAATATTTATTTAAATGTAAATTGTTTTTAGCAGGCACTCTCCGCTCACCTCAACCACGTCATATACAGATATATATTGTAGGAGAGCATTTTACGTGTACTACCCCAAGGCAGGGGGTGGTGATTGCGAGCGCAGCAAACAAACTTAAGTGCATAATATGGATGAATGTTTCAATGTGTAGCATTAAATTTAATTGTTTGTTTGCATTTATAGTTTAGAGAGAGTGCACCACCACCCACTCTCTCTCTCTCTGCCTGTACTGTAGTCCTTTTGAATATAATATTATATCCATCCAAACGGCCATGTAAATGTTTCCGTTTGGTCATTAACTGCAATTGCATGTTTCACGATTTTGACTAAACGCGATCAGCATGCATGCATGCCATGGATTGTATGTATTTTCATTTGAAATCAACGCTCCCCTGGCTGCCATTACGGGCTGAACAGAGAGAGGGAGGGGTGGCATTTTTGCTACACATAAACGAAGAAAATTGTAATTAATAACGATTTGAGGTTAATTCACAGTTTAAAGCTGCACGATGGGGTGAGTCGGTGGGCTGGTGAGTGCCCCCGCGGTGTAATTGAATGTGAAACTGTCAGCATGGATCAAATTTCAATCAATTAGATTCGCACATATTCACACATGCACGGAGCAAGCAATAAAGCCTTAATTCGGTACAAGATAGCTCACAAAGCCATTTTAATGGATCGGGATAGCACAAAAAAAAAAGGACGTGTGACGACGAGTTATATGCTTTTTTCAGTTGTTATTGTTGTTGCTGTTCAAATTGATAGCGCTATCGATTGCATGTCGATGGCCTTAAAGCAATATTTTTCAACGGGTTCTAATGTTTACAAGGACAGAATCATTTTATGGTTTATCATGATGTGGCGAACGAAGCCTTATTTGGGCCAACAACATTGGCATATAAATTTAAATGGCTTATTTTGTGACCGTTCGCATGCGGCAGCTATGGAGCGAGCGGTGAGCATGATGCATATAATTATTTTAATGCTGCCGATGCGGTTCCTGACGTTGGCCTACATAGACATATGTGGAATAATAATTGGCGAAAGCCGTTTTATGGGTGGTTCAGTGATTCAGGAAATGAAGGGCCATCTTTTTGGCCACAAAACTGATTCGAGGTTGCTTGTGTTGGCACAATAGAACCGTTGTCCATGTCAGAAAGGTTTTTTTTTAAAAAGTTTTCCATATAAGTATATGCAATTTCGGGATGCGACGAAAGACAATACTGCACAAAACAGCACAGGGCTGTTGAAGAATACTTCTAAATAGGTGAAGAACTAATAGAATCTCAGCCGATTGAAGTTTCCAAGAAACTGTGAGCTGATCCAAATAGCGAGTCGACAAGATGTTCTTATTCTCCTGATACCCACAGGGTTATAGTTGGTTTGGTGTAAACGGCGACGTTAGAGAGATCGACCGGCACCACACTTTTAGCAATCAAAGTTCTACAAACATTAATGGCTTCGCTCACTTTTATAATTTTTACCCAAAACATCTATTTTCGATTACTAGTGTCGAATCAGCCCTTAAGCGCCGTAGGGTAGTAGGGAATATGGGAAATGTATCTTAAAACCAGCCCCCCGAAGTAAGACACGAAATTGTGTTGCTGGGTTCCATACCAGAGAAATCCGCGAGGTCATCTAGTGTGCGATATCTGGCTCTAGCTAAAGCCGAACGTCCAAGTAACTGCTATAGATTGGCTGCGTGCGTAACTATCCTTAATATGTCCACCAGCCTAGTGACATCTGCTACGATATATAAGGTTCTGTGCTCTAAATTTGACTACCTATAGAGGTCAAATGCAAGAAGATTTCTGTATTCACGGATCCTAGCGGGGGGATAGTTTTTCTCGGATATGATAAAGCCGGCGAGGAAAGTAGGTCATTCTTTTAAAAATATTAAGCGGAAACGGTCCATTTAAGACCTAAAGTCTAGCTTCTCCAAACAGTGTGTGATTTATTCAACACGAATTTAAGGGACCTACAGTTTAATGCCGATTCCGAACGTCAATTCTCATCACACCTCAAACGTTCGCAAGATTTGGGGCTGCGAAAAAAAGCTTTCAGGTGGTACGGGAGGGGCTTAAACCAGAAACCTCTCGCTTAGTAGTCCCAAGCACTTTCCCACTAAGTCACAGTTGGTCACATTTAAGTTCATACATTCTGATATATCTGTGACGAATAGACATATCATAGCATAGGTCGACTTATGTCGAAATTGAGTAAATGATGCCATCTAAATCTCCAAAATTCGTTTTATATTCAAGTCATAGTCCGAGTAGAGATGAGTGGAATACAGATGAACGCACAAAGAGGAAATCGATACCCATCGACACAGATGGATCAAAGATCGACTGAATGTGGAACCGGTGCCGGAATATTATCGGAGAAATTAAATATTTATTGCTCAGTCAGGCTTCCTGACAGCAGTAGTGTCTTCCAAGCGGAAGGCAGCCAGGCAGCTATAAAAGCATAACTCAAGTTTATTTGCTCGCAGCACACCACGAATCTCTGCTGGTTCATTACTTCCATGACTTTCAAGACCTTTTTAATGTCTCACTTTCTAATCTTCACGGGTTTTGAGGATATCAGATGGCCTAACCATCTGTTACACCAACGGTTATCCTCAGGGCATCCCAAGGACCTTAGTGTGATACAATATGGTTCGCCCTGCTCTGCCAACCCGTAAACATAACCTAACCTTGTTCGCCCCTGTAGCGAAGAACTTAAGGGTCTTTGCTGTTTCTAGGTTCTTGCGCACAGGAAATATTCGGAAAAGAACAAGCCGATTCTCTCCAATTTGTGTTCTTAAAAAATCACAGCAGTAGTTGAACTAGAGCTAAGATATTGCTAAAGACCCTTTATTTTTATCGGCTGGAGGACATTTTTGTCTTACGTCGTCAGAATTGAATGGTTTGCTATATTTGACTGCAAAATATGTGACGTCTTTGATATCCAGTATAATCGAAAGTACCCTCGATGTCTAGAGTGGATTCTTCTTCTAATATGAACATCGGTGAGTCGTTCCATAGTTTCGAGAACAACTGATGATAGACTAATTGGTCTATAAAATTTAGGCAGTTCCTTGTTTGGGAATAAAAATCACATTCGCATGTCCCCAAGTAAACGGGATGTATGCCCCCAGTTGTAGCTAGCTCTTATAAACACGTCACACCGTGAGGATGAGATCAACAGCCTTTCGAATGAGAGCGGGGAATATATCATCACAGCCGGAGGCTTTGAACGTATTAAATAAGTCAATTGCCTATTTAAACTTATCGGGGTTGAACTTTTTGCCGGATAAACTCTATAAGGATGAAGGTGATTGAACTTGGGTGATCGAACTTTGGAAATGAACCCGCATTTTGGTTTAAAGTGCATCCTTACGGTCCGATGTGTAGATACCACCGTGCATTTTGAACAATCCGACAAAATTCGAGTGATCTCTATCAATCGCTTTATTAGCTACCATTTTTTGAGTTGATCTGATATGTAGCTTTACTGTAGCTCCCTATGGACTCAACAGATAGTAAGGTTAGGTTAGGTTGAAGTGGCAGTCGGTGAGGCCGAATCACTTAGACCAAAAAGAGGTCCGTTGTGATACCTCGTGGATCTAAACTTTTACTTCTCTGGACGTTAAACCATTTCGGTCTTTGAATCTAGCAAAGAAGACCTTTCACACCAGTTGTTGAGGGATCTTTAAGTATGTCATGGAAAAAGGCTTCTTTGTGGCCTGCACAGGTGCGGATAAGGTGCAGGATGGTCTCCTCCCCCTCCTCGTCCATGGAGCTTTTGCAAAAGTCATTTAAGTTCATAGCAAGCCTAGTTGCATTCCTGCCTATAAGCAAGTGTCCAGTGATGAGACCTATTGTAGAGCTGACGTGCAGTCTTTTTAGAGAGATCAATTACTTCGAGTATTTTAGATCCAGCTTAGGCCAAATCTGCTGGAGTTGCGCCGCTTATCCATCTACTGTTAGTTTTCTCCATAGCTTCCAATTTTAGCATTAGTTTGCATGTGGCAATTGAAATGCCTAAGGAACCTTTATAACTTCAAATAACAGACAGTGTGGTACCGTGCTTTGCGAGTTCGTAGGCCTTGCAGTTCCTTAGAATATCTCTATGCCTCGGCACTTTGCAAGGTGATTGTTGAACTGAGAGAAACTGAGTCTAGTGATTTTAAGGCCCCTTGGCTGTCAGAGAAGATTCGGATATCCCTAGTGGATATCACGTTTTTTTTTAACCAAGATAAGGCTTCTTTAACAGCCTGTAATGCACTGCAATGATTGCGTAGACGAAACGAGCGACTGAGATTTACTCTAGTACTCAACAAATTTGAGACAGAACAAGCCTCCGACTTGGAAATTTTTCTATTAAAGCTTGCGACAGCTGGCCAAGAATGTCAAACGTGATATGTTGGTGATCTGACAATGATTCCTTATCTGACAAACGCTAATTTTTGCTTACAGTTACAAGACATGGAATTATAATACTTTTAGTCATTCCTTCCATGATGGTAAACCTCTAAAAGTTCCTCTGTTAAGACTACATTTATTGAACTCTCATTCTTCAGTAGGAACAAATCATGTTGAACTAACTTAATAAACACATCAGCTACGCAATTTGACGTTCGCTCTTCTCGAACTTTATCATACAAAATGTATGCAAACTTCAAGTATTCAATGAAACACGTGTCAATTATCGCCGACCTTCGCGCCAAACAACAATCTCAATCAACTAATCCTTAACAAAACATTTCATTATCCTTTTTCATTGCTGCTCACAAGGTACACGTGTTTGCTTCTTGTTCGAATACAAATAAGAGAAAAAAAATAAAAAAATAAATAAACGAAAGGGAATTATTATTCCATTAAAACTTTCCCACTAATTAGTATATCGTATCGACTTGTTTTGTATTACGATGTACGAGTAGGTATAGGTACTACCTGCCAACAGAACCCACTCCATTGAGCTCACATGCTTACTTTAATTAACATAACTGCTTGACTAAACAACACAGCATTATGTATATGTGTACACTCGCAACGTATACACGTAATTATGTTTTCATTAGAAAAAATGTCATCGATTTTGTGTTTTGCTCTTGTCCTCGGCTGTCGGCTAAAGTAAGACATAAATAACGGTTATCACCCTTCACCTTTCACCTCTCCTCCTTCTTTTGGGTTATTAATATAATTTGCATTTTTTGTTTGTTTGTCCGTTCTTTTCCATCGTCCTCTGCATATATGAAATTATTACACCGAAGCAGCAGCAGCACCACCACAAAAGAAGGATCAGATGAAACTACGTCAAGGACAATTATTATTATGATAATGCGATATTGTCTGCCCTAGTCCCAGCATGATAGCTCTACGATGGTGACCACCGCATTTATCCTCGAAGACGAACATCGAATCCGATTTGCATAATTGGCATTTCGTTGCGTGGGTGTGCATAAGTTCATTACAATTGCTGTATATAGCCGACAAGTGTGTGTCCTTAGCTGCCGGGGTTAGATCGATAGTTTTTGGCAGTGTGAAAATAGAGTTTGCGGTCCTTGTGAACGTGAGCTCTCAGCCAGACAAATGGCAAACAGCTTTCTTCGTTCGTTCGGTTTACAGTTTGCAGTTCCTCACTTCTTCTCTTCCATTTTTTTTTTGTGTGTCTTCATTACTTGCAACAGAAATTTGTGGTGTCGGATCGGAATATCGATGCGATTGCATTTGCCTTCCGGAAATCAACTACAAGAAGAGTAAAAAGCATCTGCAGCAGCAGCTGTGTGCAGAATACATTCTTGTTGGCTTCTCAATCAAAGGGTGGAGTGCGGATGTTACCAGCCAGAGCGCCTGGAGGAGTCAAGTAAAGTTATGGGCTAGTTGCAGTACGATACTTTGATATCTATTGAGTTTATGGATTGCAGAGTTGATTCGCTTTGAGTTTGATTGGAAATTAGTTAGAGGGGATGCATAGCTGCTGGCAAATGCCTATCAAATGTTGTGTGCCACACTGATAGTCGAAAGGTAGATGATTACACTTCTGGAGTGTGTTTATTTATCCTGTGAGAATTACAGTGCAAACGTAAAAGCCAAGGGAGATTTGAGGGGTTTCGGGTGTCAGTCAAAGTCGTGTAACCACAGGCGATCGTTGACAATCCGAATCCGAGTTGCGAATGGATATTTTTCTTGGTTGACTGCAAGTGAAATGTCATTTTCATTAAATTTTCATGAGAAATAAGGTCGATCGGAACTTTAATTTTCATAGAAAGAGCGACACCTTATCAAAACTGGTTTTGGCTTTAGATGAAGTAATGCAAACAAAACAGCGACATCTTGTTTATCGTTGCAGCACTCCCAGGAAAAAGGTTTAAACATTAGATAATAGTGTCATCATTTAGAGAGAGAGAAAGAGAGCGATAGGGCAAAAGAGGATTCGCCACCCAGAATAGAAGAAGTTGGCTTAGCTTAAGGCACCCCCTTTTCAAATTCGATGGTGATGTTTTGGTGGGGCAAATGCACAAAATCATCAACCCAGTTTGGGTGGAACCCTGATAACTGTTATGTCAGCTCCATGTTCCTCACAAGAAGAACGATTCTATGTCTAGCAAGAACGAGTATAGCTTCCGGCCCTTGACACTGAAGTAAATCTAGGAAAAGGCCAACGAAAAGGCCATGTTATTGTTGCACCAAGCTTACTATCGCAAGCTATGCCGCTGAAGACTAGTCTGTGAAGACTGACTAAAATATTGTTTATCATTAGTGACCATAAGAGGAGGAAAGTATCTCTCCTTGACAGACACTGACACTCCATTTACACTTGTCAAATCTTCGATACCCTTACCACTGATCGCTCGGTATTAGCGAAAGCACCCGCAACGTCTAAGAAGGCACATAAGGCAATTTCCTTTGATAGAAATACTTTTTCTAGCAACATCAGTGGACTTTCCCTTTCTATATCCTTTCCTTCGATATGAACATCTAAAAAATATGTTAGACTTATAGGTCTGACCGATTTAGGCAGTTCAGTTGGCCACTTTCATCTGCCTCCAGGGGAATATAATGTATCCCGAGTTATAACTAAATAAAGCGATAAGTGCCAGTAGTATTCCGTCCATAATCCCTTCAATTTGAGCTGAAAATAGACCGTCGACGAAGGTTTCTTAGATAAGCTATAAACTTGAGGTAGATAAGTAAAGTGGACAATGTCTGACGCCTATCAGGACACGCAAGTGAAAATTCTCAAATCCACTCATGAGCTTAAAGGTTCTGAGTTTGTTGTATCTGAGCAAAATATTTCTGGAAATGGCACAATTCGTCAGACATGGACTATGTCTTTACTGTAAACATAATGGGGTTAAGTTATTCCACACAGTATTCGGGAAGGGAGAAGCCGTGTCTGGCCAGCTCATCGGCTTTTTCATCCTCATTTATGTTCATTTGTTCGGGAACTAGATGAGTGAGATTCTTAACCAGCGGCTCGCTCTGGCCAAAATCTTCCTACACTCATCGACGAGGTTGAACGTTTCTGGGATGAAATGACGTCCTTAATCAAAGCCTGACTACTATTGACGTACTACTTAAATGAATTTTGCCAGCTTTATTAATCGCCGCGACCATCGCTTGGAGGACGCGAGATGAATTCGGCAGCTGGAAGGAGAAGGGACATGGAAACGTCAGTGAAGATGGTTAGAGCAAAGTCTTTAATGACAGTATGTGCCGCCCATTTCAAACTGCACGGGAATTCACTCCCGAGTAGTGAATGAAGTATATATCAATGTACGTAGGGTCTTGTATACCAGAAGCCGGCTACTTCTTACTATGCTACATGATATATTTGAATTCATATGCAGGTCCAGGTTTAGGTCCAGGAATGCCAAAAATCACATTGAGTGGCTCGGTCGGGCTTGACCGAAGGGCTCTGGACTAAGCTTAGCTTAACTTTCCTCAGGGCGGGCCACAATACCAGGGACCCATGAGTAAGTATTGGGCATACCGCGGTTGTGTACATTCAAAGAACAATTTTCGGTTTGAGTCTTCACTTTTTACCAAAAATTTCTAGAACGCTATATTAGCTTTTCGCACCCGGTGTTCTATGTTCAGCTTCCAGTGAACTTGTGCCCTAAAAGGACACCCCACTATTAAGCCCTAGAGGATAGTGAGAGAATCTGATTATTTAGATGAGAAAGTCGAAAGATTTTTATTTTGGTTTAGGTGGTGGAAAGCATTAGTTCCGTTTTGCTTAAGTTAACGCCTAGACCGTACCTTGCGCCTCAAGCACTAATTTTACCCAGCGCCCTTTCCATGATTTCCGAATCACGTCAGAAAACATCCCTGTATCTGAGATTATCTCTACTTACTATTAAAAATGTTGGGGTAAGTCGTTTTTGAGTTATCGTGTGTTGCGCGGATAGACGACCCTAGAAAGTGAACCTGAAGCAAATAACCCTACACAAATGGATGATCTTTATCCAGAGCTCTATGGATAATATGCGACGCAATTGAAGGCACTTTCTCCACGCTTTAATCAAAATTTGGATGCATTTTGCTGTGTGGACAGTGAAGGCAGTCCGTATATAAAGGGTGATCCATTTCGAGGTTCCCTACTTTTTTAAAGAAAAAAACACAGAAAATTCAAATTTAATGGAGAATATTTATTATCATTTGGAAGAACATTCTTTGGCATTTATTTTTTGAAGATTATGTCTATCAAATGTTGGCCGTTGCTACGTCGCAGATGGTCCATCCGTTGAGTCCAATTTTCGATCACTCGTTCGAGCATTTCGACTGGTAACTGGCGAATGACACGCGTGATGTTTTCCTCCAAGGCCTGAATCGAAGCGGGTTTGTCGGCATAAGCTTTTGACTTTACATATCCCCACAGGAAAAAGTCTAACGGTGTGATATCACACGATCTTGGTGGCCAATCGACCGGCCCAACACGTGAAGTTATGTGCTCACCGAAATGTTCCCTCAATAAGTCCATTGATTGATGCGATGTGTGGGAAGTGGCGCCGTCTTGCTGAAACCAAATGTCGCCGAGATCACGAGCTTCAATTTCAGGCATCAAATAGTCGGTTATCATGACACGATAACTGTCGCCATTGACGGTTACGTTCGCACCGGCATAATTTTTAAAGAAATATGGACCGATGATCACCAAACCGTTGTTTTTTCTGGATGAAGTGGCAGTTCTTCAATCTCTTCAGGTTGCTCTTCGTCCCAAATGCGGCAATTTTGTTTGTTTACATACCCATTGAGCCAGAAATGGGCCTCATCGCTAAACAAAATTTGCCTCGAAAACGTCGGATCTTCTTGGAACATTTCAAGAGCCCATAGAGCGAAGCGATGTCGCTTGGGAAGGTCGAGCGGCTTCAGTTGTTGCACAAGCTGTATTTTGTACGCTTTCAATTTAAGATCTTGACGTAAAATGCTCCAAGTCGTTCCATACGTCAGTCCGAGTTGCTGCGAACGGCGCCGAATCGACTCTCTACGGTCTTCGTGTACACTCTCAGCTACGGCCGCTATATTTTCTTCACAGCGTGCTGGACGTGGTCTATTCGGGTACGCTCAGTAGGCCGATTATGTTGACCATAAGTTGAGCGAAGTGCACGAAACACATTCCTTCATAATAAAGTTGAACAATTTGTAAACGTTGTTCATGCGTAAGTCTTTCCATTATGAAATGCCAAACAATACTAAACAAAAATACTAGGGTGATGTGTCACAAAGAATAGACGCAAATTTATATCGTCCGTATTCGGCATTCCTTTATACTGTATTTCGCTAACATAAAACGCTTAAGTGCGCGAATTTGAATCAACAAAGTTAACAGCTAACCACTAATTTAAAAATATCGCCACATTTACCAGCAAATAATTAAAAAATCAGTGATTACAATTTCTAAATAAAATTCAGATGGATAAATTATTAAATTATTGTATATCTCTCCTCTACAAATACAATGTCAACACGTTCCAAAACACAGCAACAAGCACCTCTATCAGCACCACCACCAGCAAACATCAATTCTCCAGCAACAACTGCTCCAAAACAAAATAAATTTAAAACAACACAACCACAAATACCCATTTCTACACCACCAACATCGCGTATCAGTACTCCAGGAGTAACGGCTCTAAAAGCGAATAAATTCAGCGGAGATGGTGAATCATATCTCACGCTCGCTACACTTGAAGAGCGCCTAAACAAACATGCTGACATGATTATTGATCGCATCACGAATGAGCTCTCCAAAATTCGCCGTGAACTCCTCGAAAGACTAGAGCAAACTGAACAAGATTGGTCTCAGAAGTTTAACAAAGTGAACAACACAATCACAGAAATTACAAACCTGCGAGAAATCGGTATTGGGAAGCAATCTACGAGGTCTACTGATAACATCGATTGCGATGCTCTCAACAAAAAGTTCACCAACACGCCACAATCCTTTGATGCTTTTACAACTATTGATTCCCCTATTGAAGAGGAATCAACAGGCGTGAACTGTTCGCTGAGCTTTATAAGAATACAAGAAGAAGACATAGTTGAGGCAATATTATCTATCAAATCGAATGCTACTGGCCTCGACCTAATGGAACCTAGTTAATGGAGTCAAGTTATTGCTTCCTCATATACTCCGCTTTATAGCTTTTATATTCAATAATATCTTAACTACATCCGAGTTTCCTTCAGAATGGAAGAAGGCTAAAATTATTCCCGTTCCTAAAAAGCAAACTGGTATTGCTACGGAGTTCCGACCCATTGCTATCCTCCCGTTTCTATCAAAGGTGTTTGAAAAAACCATTATGAAGCAGTTACAAACATATCTATCGATTAACAACCTGTTAACTACCTGTCAGTCTGGTTTTAGACCAAAGCGCAGCTGCAAATCTGCCCTACTTTTCGTTACTGACGAAATAAGAACCGCAATGGATAAGGATAATATTACACTTCTAACGCTTTTAGACTTTTCAAAGGCTTTTGACACTGTTAACCATTCAATTCTATGTAAAAAACTGCGTAATTTCTTTGGGTTTTCAATAGAGTCCTGTAAGTTGATTCACTCGTACCTGAGCGGAAGGCAACAACGCGTTGTGGCAAATGGTCAATCATCGATCTTTCTCAATGTTTTGAATGGAGTGCCACAGGGATCTATTCTTGGCCGAATTCTCTTCTCACTTTACATAAATGAGCTTCCAAAAGTTGTAAAGCATTGTCTTATTCATCTTTACGCTGATGATGTGCAACTTCTGATAAGTCGACCGTTTGGAGAAAAGAATGATGCCGTTGCATTAATGAATGAGGACCTTTTTTTCATTTCTCGCTGGTCTAAGAGAAATTATCTGTGCCTAAACCCTGCCAAATCAACAGCCCTCCCCATCTATCGCAAAATCTTTGATTTTGCAGTCTTAAGACCACTGAATCTCGAAAACGAAGGAATCGAATATGTTAACAGTGCTAGAAACCTTGGAATGGTTTTCAATCGTACCCTCACATGGAACGACCACCTAATTAAAGTAATTGGTAAAAGATATGGAAGCTTCCGTGCTCTCCAAGTCACTCGAAGTTTCATCCCCACAAAAACCAAACTTCTTCTTGCCAAAACGCTTTTACTACCTATTATGTTATATGGATGTGAAATTTTTTGCAACTTGGATTCTGCCACTAACCGCAAATTAAACGTTGCATATAACAACATTGCCCGTTACGTCTATAATCTACGTCGGTATGACCACGTTTCCTCTTTTGCTGTTCGTATATCTGGCTGTAGTCTAGACAATTTATTAAATTTTCGATCACTTAGCTATCTACATGAAATCATTCAAACAAAACAGCCTGATTATCTACACGGTAAGCTGAACTTCCCTCATTCAACAAGGTCTTTTGCTCTACTACTACCTCGATACAATTTCCTTATTACTGAGCGTCAATTCTTCGTCCATGTTATTCGCCTTTGGAACTCCCTGCCCATAAGTATGAGAAGTGTAAAGAGCACAAGAAGATTCAAATGTTTACTTTTCAACTATTTGGCAAATCATTGATAATTTCTATTAATTTATTAACTTTTCTCTTATTAAATTTAGATTTCTTTTCAATAAACATATAATAATGCTGAAAATAGCTTAATAAATAAATTGAATTCAAATTCTTAAATTAATTTAAAGGCTTTCAAAAATTTATAAGACTCTTGTCTTACTTTGTAAGCGATTTTGAAATAAATAAATAAATAAATAAATAAATAAAAAATAAATAAACATGACAGCATGACACGACCCACACGTGATCTGTCAAAAAAGGCTATTGAAAAAAGTATCTCTGCTTGGATCACCCGTTAGGTCAACATGACATAACGCAATGATAATAATCATGAAGATGTAACGTAACGACATACCTTTCTCTACGTATATACGTAAATGGGAGTGTTCATCGAGGGGCTATTACTCGTATCATCACCCAGAATGATAGCTATTTTTTTTTTCAAAGGACACGTGGCGGCAGGTCAACGGTTCATAACGAACCGGTATTCATGGGAGACTCAAGAAAAGTTAGTTGTGGTCATTTAGTTAGTAAAGAATAAACTCAGGTTAGATAGGTTAGTTTCGCGTAGCTGTCCAAAGTTGCCTTTGTGGCTCGACCGTATTTCACAACAAAATGGCGTTTCGATCTTCTCAGTTCTGATTTATATTCTATGAGAGCGAACATATATTCGTTGTACATACTTGCGCGTTTGGCCCGATTAAAGAGTTCCCTAACTCCGTGAGTAATTTCTTACAAAAACCAAACTCCTCATTTTGAACGCATGAATTTGCTCGAATTGGGAGGTCATATGTATCCTTATTTTTATTAATTCGATTTAGGTTTCAAAAGCTTTTTAATTATTCTTATCGAAGTCGAAGCTGTGCTGATTCTCAGAACAAAGCACGCTAATTACTTCCAGGACAACAACGTCGTCTTTCCTTCCGAGCCGTGGTCGTTCCATACAAACGAATTCATCGAGTTCCACGATTGTGATTTTAAACACCAGAACGCAATCGCTTGAAGTTATTTTTTTTTTTTTTTAAATATGATAAAATTGTTTTAATTTTCTTCTCACGAATTGCTCGAAATTTCATGTATTTTATTGGCAGTGTTTGCAATCGCTTCTCTGAGCGATGGTAAACATCGCATCAATTTTGCTGTCAGACTCCGACTCAGTGTATCCTGACATAGTAAACAGAGACGTTAAATCAATTACGGATGCAAATTTTTAAATTGTTTTTAATATGTAAATCGTTGAATGAAGAATTTTGAAAATTTCACAAAAGAGAGACCACCAGTCAGCCAGTCAGGCAGTCAGTCAGCCCAGGCAATGGCGTCGATATCTGACAACGCTGGCTGAATGCATAATATGCAAATCGGCAGCTTCAACGCAGTTTGTTGTTTTCTTTGTATTTACTTTGTTTGCCGTCATTTTGTTTTATTTCTCTGATTTTATTTTAAGTTTTTTCTTTTTTTGTTCTCCTACCCAGAGTAAGGAGTAAGGAAACAACAAGGATGCGTTCGTTTCGTATAATGTTGTTTTCATTTCCATGCACGTTTTAATATAGGTAGGTACTTTGTACTGGTTTGGTTTGGTTTGGTTTGGTAGTGCGGTAGCGGCAACGGCAGCGGCAATGGCAGCGGCAGCAGAAAATGGAAAACAATAAGAAAGCATTAACAAAACGCTCACACAGTCTGCGGCGCATATACATTTATGTTTGTACTTATTGCCCACGCGTCATAGTCGAGTCGGGTTGGGCTGATAAACATCTCCACACTTCACTTGGTTAATTTTTCTTTTCTGTCTCTGGCAGGATACTCAGCCCTTGAGGAGACATACGCCTCATTAATTGCATTCAACGCTAACAAATAACAAACAGCTTTAGTATAATCGTTCTTGTTCTTCTTTTTGTATTTTTCTGGTTTTTTTTTTGCCCTCCTCCGAAAAACGGCATCGTCATCAGCAGCATCATCAGAAGGAGCAGCAGCAGCAGCAGTAATGGATGTGGATGTGAAAGCACAAGCATTATCCGTACACCAACGGGCTGTGTTGTTATGACTAAAGTACTCGTATGTAGTTGCAACAATAATAACAAACCTTGAGTGGAATGGTGCATTATAACCCAACAGGCATGAGGCATGAGTTCCAGCAAAGTTTAATGGAAAAAACATGAGGAATCCTTTCTCTAGATATATCCTGTGTGTTTGTTTTTTTTTTGTTACAATAAATGAGATGCGCACTCAACTGCATTCACATTCGCACATTACACTCATTGCCGATAGACATTCCATATAAATATAGATCCCTATGGCTGGAGATACATGTTGCTATGATGTGCTTTGTAATGAGCAGCGTTGCCAGGTGGTTAAATAAATTCAAAAGCATTCATAGAATAAGTAGGACTTGGAAGGTACCTCGTATCAGACTACATTGTCTTTAGATGTGGTTTCTATTGCGATTAGTAGTTTTAAAGATATTTTAAAAGTGAAATAGTAGGTTCAAAATAAAGCTTATAAAATAGAGGTAAAGGGTGATTTTTTAGCTGGTTTGATTTTGGCAACACTGGTTTTGACAGCTGACGTGTGTTTAGTACCTTGTGTCACTGTCAAACAGCTTCAGTTTGGTTTGCAATTTAACCATGGATCGTCTTACAAATGAACAACGCTTGCAAATTATTGAATTTTACTATCAAAATTCGTGCTCGGTTCGAAATGTTCATCGCGCGCTGCTTCCATTTTATGATCGGCATTCTCGACCTTCTGAGCAGTCTATTCGGAAGATTGTGACCAAATTTCGCACCAAATTTACTTTGTTGGACATTAAACCACCAACACGTTTACGTACTGTGCGTATTGAAGAAAATATTGCGGCCGTATCAGCTAGTGTGACAGAAGACCGCGAAATGTCGATTCGGCGCCGTTCCCAGCAGTTAGGCCTTTGTTACAGCACTACGTGGAAAATTTTGCGGAAGGATTTGGGCGTAAAGCCTTTTAAGATACAGCTGGTGCAAGAACTAAAGCCAGGCGACCTACCACAACGCCGAATTTTTGGTGAATGGGCTCTTGGAAAGCTGGCCGAGGATCCGCTTTTTTATCGAAAAATTGTGTTCAGCGATGAGGCTCATTTTTGGTTGAATGGGTACGTAAATAAGCAAAATTGCCGCATTTGGAGTGAAGATCAGCCAGAAGCATTGCAACAGCTACCAATGCATCCCGAAAAAGCCACTGTTTGGTGCGGTTTATGGGCCGGCGGCATTATTGGGCCATATTTCTTCAAAGATGATGCGAATCGCAGCGTTACTGTCAATGGTGAACGCTACCGAGCGATGATAACAAACTTTTTTTTGCCCGAAATGGAAGTTCTTGACTTGCATGATATGTGGTTTCAACAAGACGGTGCCACATGCCACACAGCACGCGAAACAATGGCGCAATTGCGAGGCGAGTTTGGTGAACAGTTAATTTCACGTTTCGGGCCGGTCAATTGGCCGCCTAGATCGTGCGATTTGACACCATTAGATTATTTTTTGTGGGGGTATGCCAAGGCTAATGTGTATAGGGACAAGCCCGCTTCGATTGACGCACTGGAAGCCAACATCCATGCATTCATTCGTGAGATACCGGCCGATATGTGTGAAAGAGTATGCCAAAATTGGACTCAGCGGATGGGCTACCTGAGACGCAGCCGCGGTCAACATTTGCATGAAATTATCTTTAAACATTAAATTGCAAGGTTCAAACTATCGATTTTTTGTGTTTTTTTTTTAAAAAAAAGTTCTAAACCTCTTAAAAAATCACCCGGTAGAATGACAGAAGTGACAAGTCTTTACCAGTTGTTTACTAACCAAGGGATAACTTTAGTCAGTTACATCGCTCAAACCAGATGGGAGGCGATGGGAGGGAGGGAAACCAAATCCTATCTTAAGAACCTGGTTCAAACGGGTGGTTCAAAAACATGAGAAGGTACAGGAGCTGGTGTCTTCTCAGAAACGCTTGCTATAAGCCAGTAGTTTCGACTGACTGATCACTGCAGTGTCTTTCAAGATCTAAGGAAGCAGCACATACTATCCTATCAATGGAACTACCAGCAATAAAAATAACGTCCGGCAGCACTTGAAGCAATCGGCTCCAACCTTGTAAACGCGAAGGAGGTCGCAGATCGCCTCTTGGCACTGAGTGCTATACGTCATCACTCAGTTCTACTCTGCTGGGTTCCCTGGCCACGTTGGAGTGGAAGGGAACGAAAAAGCGGACGATTTGGCCAGATACGGCTCTGATATGCGAGGGACGTAGAGGTACTACCTCCTTTCAACACTGCTAAGACTTTTATAGGCGGCGTCACCACGCCATAATGGAGCAATACCAGCGGTTGCGTCATAACCCGAAGTCTGTGGCCTATTCTTGACACCAAAAGATCAAAGTCCCCAGTCTCTCTTAAAAGAAGTCAAATCCGGATGTTCGTCGGGGTATTAACCGGACACTGCATCATAGGAAACATAGCTAAAAGGCTAGGGCAGAGGACTTCTGCAGAGACGAAGGGGAAATAGAGTCCGTGGAACATCGTCTATGCCACTGCCCAGCTCTACAGGAGCGCCGCCCATCCTGCATGGGAGCGCGATTCTTCGAAAGTTTGTTCGGCTTGGCTTGGATACATAAAACTATTCCTCAACCGATCGAAGTGGTTTTGTTGGCCACATGGCCTTACATGTACAAACAGGTACTCAGAATGGGCATCACGACTTCCAGGTGAAATTTGCATCTGGTGTAAAAGTGCCCTCCTAGGTGAGGATATTGGTTATCTATTCGTTTTTGATATTATGTCGACTTAGGTTTAGACATCTCTTGACATTGTTGTTGAAGATGGCTAGATGGCTCGTTTGGCCTGTCCAAATCTTTGATATTCTCCCAACGCAAGATAGATCTTTTATGCACCTTGCTTTTTATAGCTAAATTAACTTCAAATTTAAGGATGCAACGTTGGGGTTAATGTTGAGGTCCACTAAAAGAGTGTTAGGGACAATATTTAGACAGCCATCATAGTTTGGTCTTGTTTATGCAGCTTTGGAAGTATTGCATATCTGATTGGTCGTTAATATAACAATGTTTGTGCATTTAATATCTTGGATGGGGATATGACGATAATTTCCTTGAATAATCTACAATCGAAGGAAAAGTCTTTGCTTCGAGACCGTCAGTTACCGCGCAGATTATATAAAGTTCTGGGATTTCAAGCATCACGGTCCTTAGGTCTGGATGATCTTTAAGACCTATATCTTTCAGTTGAATCTCGCTGGATTGTGGCACTTCGTTTATATGCAAGTTTAGGAGTGTTGTTCATATAATTGATTCCATTACAGATGTTGGACAGGTTTTAAATGTTTTGGAAATACACCACTCGGGAAGCTGTACCATGGCATGCCTTTAAAATGACGGTTTTCTGCGTAGCTCTGACTTTTAAGTTAAATAAACTAACCCACAACCTTTCTAATTTACGAATATTCGATCTTTCTAGATCAGAATAGTATTCGGCTATATAACGGGTGATCCACGTAGAGATACTTTTTTCAATGGCCTTTTTGACAGATCACGTGTGAGTCGTGTCATGCTGTCATGTTATTTTTGTTGAGTATTGTTTGGCATTTCATAATGGAAAGACTTACGCGTGAACAACGTTTACAAATTGTTCAACTTTATTATGAAAATTCACGTTCTGTGAGGAATGTGTTTCGTGCACTTCGCTCAACTTATGGTCAACATAATCGGCCTACTGAGCGTACTATTCGCAACACCATCACCCATTTTGAGACCCAGCATTCATTATTGGATAATATTCGACCGAATAGACCACGTCCAGCACGCTGTGAAGAAAATATAGCGGCCGTAGCTGAGAGTGTACACGAAGACCGTAGAGAGTCGATTCGGCGCCGTTCGCAGCAACTCGGACTGACGTATGTAACGACTTGGAGCATTTTACGTCAAGATCTTAAAAAAATACAGCTTGTGCAACAACTGAAGCCGCTCGACCTTCCCAAGCGACATCGCTTCGCTCTATGGGCTCTTGAAAAGTTCCAAGAAGATCCGACGTTTTCGAGGCAAATTTTGTTTAGCGATGAGGCCCATTTCTGGCTCAATGGGTATGTAAACAAACAAAATTGCCGCATTTGGGACGAAGAGCAACCTGAAGAGATTGAAGAACTGCCACTTCATCCAGAAAAAACAACGGTTTGGTGTGGTTTGTGGGCCGGTGGAATCATCGGTCCATATTTCTTTAAAAATTATGCCGGTGCGAACGTAACCGTCAATGGCGACCGTTATCGTGTCATGATAACCGACTATTTGATGCCTGAAGTTGAAGCTCGTGATCTCGGCGACATTTGGTTTCAGCAAGACGGCGCCACTTCCCACACATCGCATCAATCAATGGACTTATTGAGAGAACATTTCGGTGAGCACATAATTTCACGTTTTGGGCCGGTCGATTGGCCACCAAGATCGTGTGATATCACACCGTTAGACTTTTTCCTGTGGGGATATGTAAAGTCAAAAGCTTATGCCGACAAACCCGCTTCGATTCAGGCCTTGGAGGAAAACCAGTCGAAATGCTCGAACGAGTGATCGAAAATTGGACTCAACGGATGGACCATCTGCGACGTAGCAACGGCCAACATTTGATAGACATAATCTTCAAAAAATAAATGCCAAAGAATGTTCTTTCAAATGATAATAAACATTCTCCATTAAATTTGAATTTTCTGTGTTTTTTTCTTTAAAAAAGAAGGGAACCTCGAAATGGATCACCATTTACTTCGAAAGACGAAAAAAATGTGCTACAGTAGTGGGGTCTAACACACCCCAACTCAAGTTATATTAAATTAAAGCGAACATTTCCGATTTTGAGGCTAACTCCTCTTAATGATGTTACTTCTGAAATATTAGACATAACCAACAAAAACACCTAATTAAACTGCGCAAAAAATGTTAAAAGTCTGATTTTTTATGCTCAGAAAAAAGTTGTAGCGCCTTAAGTAAAATTTAAAAGTACTACGTTTTCCAGATTTGTATTTCCAATGCATTTTTCTCAAAAATGTATAACATAAATAATTATTAAAAATGATTACATTTTGATGAAGTAGGCCTTTGATTTTGTCATACCAACAACTTGACAGCTTGAGCTTGAAACCAGCATCGAACTCGTCAAACGGCAACATTGCATTGAGTGTCCAGCTCATCGTGGAAGGTGGTATTGTAATGAACTAAGTGTCATTCCACTGTAGCCACATATCGTATGTATCCCTTTGCTTCGAACAAATTGACACTGATCATTTTCCGGGAACGTTGCTTATTCATTTTAATGCAAAATCGCTGCAGTTTTATTTAAAAATTTGTTCAACAAAAAAGAATAAAAACTTTGTCCATAGCAAAATTTTGATAAACCCTAAAAATCTCAACCATGTGAGAGCCCTCATGGTGGAGGGCTAAGTATGCTTTCGTTAGTCTAGGATCGAGTTCCAATAGGAGAAAAAGTTTCACTGGCAGTGGCGCTTTAAATTTAGTAACACATTTGCTTCGAAACAGTCACAGAGTTCCCAGTATTAAATTTAGGCAGACAGAAGTGTCGGATGTCGAAGTTCCTAGTGTACTTGCCTGAGAAGACATTATGCTAGGATTGAGTCAGAAGAAGCAATCAGAAGTTGTAGTTGCTAAAATTAAAAATTTGGTCGATTTAAAGATTCTTTAAAAACGAATACGGAGCAGATCGTTACCATGTTTTCCGACCTTGCATTAGTCATAGTAAATGAAGAAGATAATACTTCTTCTGGGTTTGATGTAAAGTGGTTGTAGGTCAAGGCCCCTTACAGGTGTATCTTAAAGGAATCGAGATTAAACTCGAAATTCCAAAGTTAAAAGGTAACCCCACTCATGAATATGGCACTGTCAATGTCCCATTAAAGACTTATCTGGCAACCCTATAATTAGACTTAAAATACCTCTTGACTTCAACTTCAATTTTCGCAGCTTTAATTACGCCAAAGTAGTTGATTTCAGGTGCTTTCATGATTACTTTTGATGCCGCCATACATCTCATAAATAAGTGCATGTTTTAGATTTTATAGACTCGTACTCAGTCAGTAGTTTCCTTTAAACGCTGAAGCATGGCAAACGAGTAAAGTTGGAAAAAAGGGCGATTAAAGCTCACGTTGATCATAAATAAAGACTGGCAAGCTTACCAAAGGTTGTTTGCATTTTGTCGACAATTTGCATTATCGCGATATTTTTGCCCTCAGGTTTAGTAAACCTACTTTAAGCTCTTACGCACTGTATAACCTCAAATACCAGTGGGATACGAGGAAGATATAAAATAAACAGAATTATTGTAACATTGACACTTTTCGTGCTTCGTTCAACCCATATGCCGTCCACCACCTGTGGTACGCTGAGCGTCCCAAAATCTAAAAATGTATTAGCAACCAAATATTTGTAAATTGTGGCATTCGATTCATACAAATAATATAATTTGTTCGCAAATATCGTCGAATCCAGCTAAATATAAAAACAAATTAAATTCTATTCTAAATTTGATTTGAAGTTCGCATTACTATTTCAATCAAATGAGTATCGCAATATTATGTGAATTGTGATTCACGATAATTCACTGATGTGTCAAAGTTTGCGGTTTGTACTTTTGCAAAAACTTGTTAACGCATTGGTTAGGTATCGGCGCAAAATTTGCAAGGCAAAACTAATAGAAACCACGTAAAAACACGGTACACCAACAGTTGATTGTCATTAGTAACGAATGATATCTACCAAGTTCTGAGGATAGCCGATAGTTTTTGAGGTTAGACCTGCGAACCCCATTAGCGGACCAACACGTTGAATACCGTGGAATGGATAAAACGTCCACAATCATTTCCATGAAAATATTTCTGCTTTGTTTATTCTGATGTCGAAATGGGACTATTTCGGTGACCTTTTCTGTTCCCCTTATATGGATGGGATTATGTTATATATTCTCTTAATTCACTGCATCCGTACTGGTGGCCCTATGGGTTTAACAAATATCTTCAGGATTACCAGTCCCGTATCACATCTGAAGCCAAGCGAATGGTGGCGTTGTTGTATGAGTCTGAGTCTGTATGGAGTCTGTTTCGAGCCTGTATAGTTTGACATTGTCTTTTGGCAGGGTTCATATGGTTCCTCCTTCAAGATGGGTTCTTTTACGTGAAGGCTTTCCGTGGACTTCTCATTTGAAGGTATGTAAACAAAATTTGCTTATCTTAAGTACGAGTCTAAAATTCTTATTCAAGCCTCGTACTAATTTTGATCTAGTCTCCGCAGTATGATTTTCAAAACTGAAATTTTTAAAGAAATCAATAACACAAAAAGGAGACGTATACATAACTCAACTCAGTAAAAAAAATTGTCTTCCCTAAGGATCTACTGACATTTTAAATAAATAAAATAAATATTAGGCGCAAACGGCCCATACAGGACCTAAAGCCTAGCTTCTCCAAACGGCAATTTGTTTTTGAGAAGCTTCTCATGACATTTCTTACTCTTGAATGCTTGTCAGACGTTCGCAAGAGGTGGAAAGGTTCAGGTGGTACGGTGCGGTATTTGAACCAGCCACTGCACCCACTTATTCTAGGTGTGTGATTCTATGCATTAAATCGTGTATTTTTCAAGGGACACTTGTTTTGGCTGTTGCTGAATGCTGACTATTTAGAATGTGCGGACTAAAAGCTGGTTTTGCTGACTTCTTAATATATGTAACTATTCTGTTCGTTGCTGAGTATTTTTAATTACTTACTTAGGCAGCGCTACAATCCGGGGTGGGCCTAACCCTCAGCGATGTAACACACTTCTGCGTGCCACCTAATGCTTAATCTTTTCCCTCTAGATAATTGTCAAAGTTGGTGTTTATTTGCTATACATAATACATATCCTAGCCAACTCAAACGCCCAATGTGAATTCTTTTAACTAGGTCGATGCCGCTGTACAGCTCGTAGAGTTTATCGTTGACAATAGTTTCAGGGGCTCTCAAAATACGGCAGGCGTATGAAATATCTCGAATCCCGAAAACTTCTTAATGACCGGCAGTACGGTTTTCGCGGCAACAGGTCCACTGGTGATTTGGTGACATATCTAACCGAAAAGTGGAACCAATCTATTCACCGTGGTGGTGAAAGTAAGGTCGTTGCGCTTGATATTTCAAATGCATTTGACAGAGTTTGGCATCAAGCTCTCTTGTCGAAAATGCATGCATTTGGGATCGATGTTACCCTTCTTCAATGGATTAGAAATTACCTTTCGGACCATTCAATACAAGTTGTTTTGGACGGTTTCAAGTCTGCAACTCACCGAATAAATGCTGGTGTCCTTCAAGGCTCTGTTTTGTCTCCGACTCTCTTTCTCATTTTTATCAATGACCTCCTGTATGTCACTTCTAATCCAATCCATTCCTTTGCTGATGACAGTACCCTCAGCTTTACATATTCGTTTTGTGGGCAACGCCCCTCATCTTCGGGCGTCGAACTGGAATGGCAACGTATGTTAAGCTCATTGAATTCCGATCTTGACAGCATACTTAAATGGTAAAACCAACAGAGTGGAATTTAATGATTCCAAATCGCAATACTGTCTGCTGTCATTGAAGCCAACCCCTAATTCTCTGCCATTATCCATGGATGGCACTTGCATCGCCGAAACCGAAAGACTTTCCATCCTCGGTATGTGCTTTAACGACAAACTTCGTTGGAATGACCACATATTCGATGTCGCCAAGAACGCTGCGAAATGTCTAGGCTTCCTTAAGTGATGTAAGAAATATTTCACCCCTTCTGATCTGGCTAGAATCTACAAGGCGTTCATTCGCCCAAAACTTGAGTACAACGCTCATATCTGGTCCGGTGCACCAGTGACGTATTTGGAGCTACTTGACAGGATTCAAAAACGTGCTGTAAAATTTATTGGCGGTCGATACATCACGAAATCATTTGACTCTCTTAGTCATCGTCGTGATGTCTCCTGTCTGTCATTGTTTTATCGGTACTTCCACCACAAGTGCTCAAATGAAATAGCCAGTTGCATTCCACCCCTACAGCAATTCAACCGCAATACTCGCCATGCTAGGAATGCACATCAGTTTACCCTCAAGCCTGTATTCCGACGTACAGTGAAATACAAGGATTCGTTTCTTAACCGTACAATACGAATGTGGAATGCTCTACCCCGCTCTGTTTTTCCTACGCATTATAATTTACAGACATTTAAAACCAACGTGCATCGGTATCTCCTTTTTTCTAATCCTTCACTTCCCTAATGCCCGCACTGTGTTACTTCATTATAAGGGTATCCAAAATCCCTTTAGTGCGCGCGTACATTATAAAAAAAAAAGAAAAAAAAAAGGCGTATTGAGGAGACTGATACTTCTATACCTGGCGAAGTTTACTGGATTTTCACTGGATACTGAGGATCTATTCATCAGGAGTTCATTCCTTCGATCAAATCTTGGAAATAAGTACGTGTATACTCTATACAAGGTTATCGTTTGCTGCCTTAATTGGTTCGGCGGGTAGACAGTCTGGCTCAGCAGCTTTGTTGGACCTCAGTTTAGATATTGCTGTTATCACTTCAAGTCGATGAAATTCTTGACTGCATCGACAATGCTAAATGGTTCGCTCTGCCTAACAGCGGAATTTCTTAACACCGACTTGGACTCTTCTAAAAGGTTTCATTGTTCATCTCTATAGATTTCTGTTTGGGTCTTGTAACGCTTATTTTTAGCGTTTGGTAAATCTTCCTGACATTATTCCTGCAGTAGCATCACCTCTCTATTTCCCTAATCGTGCGATTCTCATGCTCTTTCATTGTCCTTCGGAGAAGATGATGTTCTTCCCTCCTTTTTTTCTCGTAGAGCTCACGAGTCGCTCTCGTCTTTTTGTGCAGCGTCGCAGATTTGCTTTGCTTGCCGTCATTCTTCATCAAACCAGGGCTTTTGTGATTGTGTCCTAGTGACATTCAGCACATCAGTTGCGGTACTTCTGATAACTTCGCTTTATCTAAACTACTGGTTGCATTTGATGCTGGTTGCGAACGACTTATCGAGAGGTTGAGGGATACGCGATCGGAAAAGGTTCTCGAGGCTTGTTGCGATTGCAACCGTTCAATGTAAAATCTCCTCATAATATCTTGACCACTTTTGTGGCGTCTGAGATATCTTAGGCGTAACTTAACAAGCTGCAACTGCGTAGTGTTCCGATTCTTTAATGGTGGAGTGCCTTATGGCAATCGCAAAATGATCTTTATGAATACTGCGGTGAGGATACCGTGTGCTTGCTATAGTAATCTTACGTCCCGCAGCGGAATTAATAAGGAAAGGCATAAAACACTTAAATTAAAGTAATCAAAATCATAAATAAAGTCCCTCCAACTTGGCATCACTGTCCATAATGACAAAATAAAAACAAAACAAATTTGCCACTAACGACGTAGCAAAATAGAAAATGCAACGACGAACGATAAGACGATATGCCCGGCACGCTGCTCAAAACATCAACATCCTGCGGAAAAAAAACAAATCCTACAAAACTGCATTCAGATGCTGCACAGCTTAGAGCTTACATTTACATTTGCAGCAACACCAGCGCATAATATCTATTCGGCCTGCACCCAGTCAGTGATTGTGATGGCGCTGCAAGGCATTTTTGAAATATTTTTGACTTTATTTTGTAAATATTGTTTGTAAGGATATTTTTTTTTTGTTTTCGCTCTAATTCCAGCTGTTGTTGTTTTTGTTATTTTTTGTAGACGACGCTTTGGGTGAACATTTTTGTAAATTGTGGCACACAATTTTACGCCAGAGAAAGAGACAATATGCAGGAGGACAGCATAAGGATTCGGTTAGTTGGGAATGTCCTTGAATATTTTGTGGCACATGCTGTTGATTTTATTTGTTAGGCTTTTCATCATGTTGCCAAGCAAAAAATGAACCAAAAAAACTTGTCTGTGGTCTTTTGTTTATGGAATTGAATACTGTAGAGAATGAATTACTGATGATAAATATTTACTCAAGGATAAATTCTCTTTGGGAATACACACACACACACACACACTAGTACTACGCACGCATAGATGGGAGTAAATCACATAATGGAAGCAAAAGCAAAATGGTCGTTTGGATGACGACTTTTGTGATCCTTGTTATGTGCCGCCAGGGTTCTTGCGAGACATTTGAAAGAGATATTCAATTGGGATAAGACTTTGACTTTTATTTCTTCACAAGAGCGTGTATTCTCGTTAAGAGCGATCGATAAGTTGTTCCTGCCATAAAAAAAAATCTACTAAGCATATTTTCAGTTAGTTTCGAGACAGTTTTTCTCGTACTCGTGAATCTAAAATTAAAGCAAGTTTTTGCATGTAGCTATTGATAGAAAGTTCATATCTAGGCTCAGACAATTCTCGGCTTAAGTGCCGCACTTATTTCCTTCAAACTCATCAATGAGTTCCTTTAAAAGCATGAAACGAAAACTCGCTGGGTCAAATCCGGCTCGAAGGACCAATGCTTAGCTAAGGAAATGCACTGTTGTTCGCTTTAAAAATCCTGCTACTCTTGTTATGACCACAGTCTGTGTTGCAGATGGACAATTGATTAAGCTATGTCAAATAGCTGCAGAGTAAGCAAAGATATGAGTTTTAAACTTCTGGGCACAATCCCCAAAGTATGCATCTATTGTTCAGCAAAAACATAAAGAAGTAATTTTAATAGTAAGGAGAAGTATGCAACCCGCTGCCTTATACAACTGCTCGAATATTCAAGCTGCTATCAATGCCTACTCTGCGATTGTGATCACTTCCAAAACTGCTAAGAAATCCATGGTCAAGCGGAACATGTTGGTAAGGTGTAACTCTCTAGCACAAACCTCGGTTTCCCGACATACGACCATTCAACCAAGTTAATGAAATAGGTTCATTTTATCAGGCTTTGTTGGTCCACAATCACCCATAGGTTGCTACGCTGTTCAAAAACGTTAAGTGCCCGAACTTCTACGTCTTTAATATACTGGCACTGGCATGATTATAACTCGTGCAGACCCACGAAGAGTCTAGCTGAAGGTACAATAGTTAATTTACCTAAGTATCTCCTCATTGGCTTCGGTCCTCCCAATAAGTTTATTAATTTGATCGCTGCTAGAGTAAGTGAATTGGGGTCTCAAAAGATCCAGAACTGAGAGCGTCTATAAGACTACCGGGAACAAGTAGCGTCTACCGGCGTGCGGCTGAGCAAATGCAACTGAAATCGGTGTCCGGATGTCCGGATGTCCTTCCCATCTGTATAACAAAGAGTTCGATTGAGGAAGTAACCCAAAGGACTGAAAACCTAAGGTGGTCAAGTCTTGAGGGGCTTACAGTGTCAAAAGCTCTATGGCCACTTCTTGATTGTAAGAGTTCCTGGAAGTTTATTAAACTTAGCAGGGATAAGCTAAGAATACTAGAAGGAATCCTGACAGGGCGTTGCCTCTTGCGAAAACATGCAAAGAGACCCGGACTGTCAGATTGACAGACATCTGCAGATTCTGTGGTGATCTGCAGGCTGTTTAGGATATACCGCACATATTGTGCAAATGTGAGGCAATCTCACGTAATCGTAGGAAACTCTTAGGAAGATACTTCTTCGAAGCTTTGGAGGAAATCGACGGTACAAACTTCAAAGGCCTTATCGGCTTTTCTAGGGTAATTGGCTGCTTCAAAAGGGAAAGTGCTTAGCATCCTTGTCTACCGTATTGATAAAAAATTCAGCCGATTCACCAGAGATCGCTATGGGCCCACTTCGTTGCCTAATACGAATTGGGGCGGGTCAAGCGCTGAAAATTGTATACCTTATTTAAAACTGCAAATCGCTTAGTGTGATACAGATCTTGAAAATATTTCTGAATAGAAAATTGGATTGTCTCCCTAAAACATATATCAGTTCAGTTACGAGTTCCTGTACCGAATTTGTACTACCACTCCGTACATAAAAAGTTTCAGGGTGGCTGCCACATAGTCTGTCTATATGCGTGGTGGTGCATGAGGTTTACTTATTTAATTGTGATTCTTCAAGATCTAAATGTAACAAATCTATTCTATAAGAAAAAAACATAACTTTGGTGCTCATGACTCACTAAAATAATTGAACGGTGGAAAGTTACACTACTATCCCATCTCATAATGTATTCTCCAATGCCATTGTTCTGGTAGTTTCCATGTCACTCGTCCATCAATACTGCGTAGTTGATTGTGCCTTTTGTAATAATGGTTAATTAATGTCGAACTCATACGAATTGCATGTCAATTTTATGATCTGAAGACGTCAGAACAACGATGACCTCTTCCATCGAAACGAAGGGATAACGTAATAATTGGCAGTAGGTACAAGTGAATCGATTGATATCTGCAATGTGGGTAGGGTGAAATGAATTGCTTATCGAAGGACATTTAGGTATCTTTAAAGGGCCCTTGCAGGCTATTTTTACTTCATTAGCATGAACATAAATGTAAGACTTGAAATTCGAAAGGTTTATTTCTCCTCCTGAATATTGCTCCCCTGTACCATTCATTGGTTGATCTTTTTGCATTATTTTAGTAAACGCAATATGTTAGGTTAGGTTACGTTGAAGTGACTTAATTTTTCTGAAGAGAGCATTGCATGTACAAAGAAGGTGACCTCTTCCTCTCCGACCATGCAGCTTCTATGAGACGGTATTTAGTAAAGGCACCCATTGCAGTGCTAATGTGCAGTCTGTTTAGAGAAATGAATAATAATCCAAATTGAATAGCGAGTTCATCAGCCTTACAATTGTCAGGAATGTCCCTGGCTTTCCATGTACGCGCCCCGGTACCAAGAGAACATTTGATTGCTTCGGCATCTTTACAGAGATGTTATTCTAGTGACTTGATTGCGGCTTGACTATAGGCAATATAAGACTTCTTGGGACTGGTCAGGAGATAATAAAGTTTTGTCTATCAAAGAAAACACACCACACCCCATCATCAGGCTCTGATCCGTCAGTGTAGAAGTAGATCGATTTGTCCTCCAAGTTTACACCGGCATCCCAGAATAACCGAGATGAAATGGTAACATGGAAAGATTTTTCAAATTGAGTACTTTGGTAGGTCTAAAATTCATTTAGGATGGAGGCGAGCCAATTTCTTAGTTTTAAGATGAACAGACGTGTTGGCCGCCTTTTGTCTACTGAAGATATCGAGGGTTGTCAGATAAAACAGAATGTCCATTGCAGCGCATGGAGTAGAGGACTTTCAAACCTTACTTTATGTCTAGAATCAGCCCCAGATATATTAGGCTTCATCAGAGAAAGTTAGGCTTATGCCATTAATAGAAGGATGGTCAATGTGTAGAAGTTATTGTTTCCTTAAAAATAGACTACTTCAGTTTGGCGGGGACTAATACCCAAGCCACAGAGCTGCCCAATTCATTACATTTTTGAGGGCATATTGAAGGAGTTTCTTTTAAGTACTGAGGAACCTTCTTCCGACGGCAATAGCAATATTATCCGTGCATTAACGATCACTTTGCCATCTTCCGATTCTAAGTATGTCAGTTGTTTCCGTACTACCTTGTCAGGTTCATTTACTGACAGCTCTTCTTGCAAATAACCCAGCACGTTTGGTGTTGATAAATCAACATCAGCTAACCGATTGGTTAATCCACCTTTAGGGCTCATAGTACATTTGCGATCGCAGATGTTTAAACATTGTTAAAAGCTTCTTCTATCTTCAGTAAGGCGACTATTGTGAACTCCATCGATGGATACTCGATGGATCATACCATTTACACTTAAAGCACGCAATTTTTAGGTAGACAGATAGAGTTCTCAGAAACAATAATAATAATAGGCTTACGGGTCTAAGATATTTCGAACTTGGGTGAGAGAATTTTACGGTTTTGGCTCCACAGCAGCGGAATGTGGACAAGATCTTTGCAACTTTACCGGACTGGCGGGATAATATTCGAAGATGATTTGAAATCTTGGATGTTGATAGAAAAGAAAAAGAATATTTTTTTTAGCTAATTTTGTAATCCCCCCCTCCCTCTCTTTAAGGTGAATGTCATAAAAAATGTGTATACACCTTAAAAGCTCCAAAGACTCGTAAACTCCCAACCTTAATGTTCATAATGAGGTTTTATAACATTCTTATTATTACGACTTCCAATGGATACGTATTTTCATTATGTTAGGTTAGAAGATCAATCTCCTCCTTGCTTCCTGTACAGACATTGTGATACCCACCAGTGGAAGATAAGTTGGTATTGTGACCTCCCTTGTGGTTTCTTCCCTCCGCTTGTGGCTACTCGAAATGATAAGTCCTTCAGAATATTTTGATTAAGTACCAATCTGCCATTTAAGGGGGACAATCCCTAAGGGAGTGCACAGAAAAATATATGGTTTTGCAGTTCACTTAATTTACCATTATTTCAAAAAAAAAATTTGAACATGCTTTTCAATTGCAAAGTTGGCCAAATATTTGCCTACAATGCCAATACTACTGTCTTGTGTTAAGGAATGGATTAGGGTAAGAGAACCTCTTCGTTTGAATATATTCCAGTCTTCAAAATTAAGGACAATATTTGACGAAACGAAAAACAAAATCGACGTAGAAAGTATTACTGTAGATTAAAAAGTGATCCTAGAAGAAACGACCGCCCATGTTTTTGGTAGGAAAACCAACTTCATCAGAACGGACTTCAACACCAATGCAGCTCTCCATAAGTTTCATATATTGCCTGCCGTTTACAGCATTGTATCGCAACTTTATTGATGTCATTTCACCTTCGAAGTACCACTAACGACAAGCCTATGAAAATCTGCATGGTTATAAAGAAATACGCCTTTTTGTATTATGGGGTGCTTGAAAAGTCCATAGAATATAAAGCTTACGCAGGTGGAAAAACCATTTGAATCATGTCAACTATCGCTCCACTTGTCCACAGAATGCTCGTTAACCCATTTTTTTAAAAGAAAGTCGTCAATATTTTATTCCCCCAAGTAAAATCAAAAACCTCTTACCAAAATAAGACATCACACTTTTGTCAATAACATTCTACTTGCTTGACTGCTTGACATAAAAAAAATAAAAAAAACTTCCCTGCACACTCGATCACAAGTATCTACGTCTCTATTGACTATCTTTTCATTAAATCATCACATTCAGTTTCTAATCGAAACTCCACTCGTTAACCTGGTCGACTTTTTCACCACTTCTAGTGATTTATGTGCGAACAACACGCGAACGACAACCTTAACCCGCGCGCTGACAGTAATATAAATTTATGCCCCATCCGCCGACACTATGTAAATATTTACTAAAGCCACCTAAAGCTTATTTTTTCCCCGACACACCACAATGCCTCACATGAGGCAAACACCAGCTACAGCCCCATCCCCAGCCCCAGACCCTAATTAAATCGTATTTGTTAATTCAAAAAGGCGTAAAACGGCCTCAATAAAGCCCAACATACTCGTAAAACCCAACAAGACCCATGAAGTGATTCCAGCATGTAATTTCGGACTCATTTCAGCAGGTCTCCAAATTTTCAGGTAAATTACCATGGAATTTTCATTTGAAGGGATTTGCAACAAGACCTGTTCACCGGTTCACCTACCACCACCACCTCCATCCCCGATAGAATGGAATTAATATAGCCAAGGATTTAGGGTGCGACGGACGATGACGGGAGACTACGGACGACAACGGTCGACGGGGAAAAGGCCAACCAAATGGCTTAAGATATTAGACGAAATCACGAACTCACACAAATCGGCCATAAATTCGATATCCACATGGCATGCGGAACCATACATAACATCAGTTGATATGGGTCTCTTAAGGCTTCCTTCAAGGACTGCTAAGAACGAAAAAAAAAGCAAACATATATAACACAAGATTGGTAATAATAATCATAAGTAATGTTCTCTGACCGCACCGCAAACGACGGTTATGATCGTAAATAATATTAAGGGAGGTCCTTTTTGCGAATTATAAGCCCGTCCCGACTTGGACCAGGGTACAGTTTTCTTTTTTATGGGTGTTTTTTTTGGGGGGTGGGTTAGGATTTCGTTTTCTTAAGCGAATGGGTAGAATAGAAATCAACTTGAGACATATTCGAATATGAGGGGTGATTCCATTTTTACTTGAGCATACATTTATTTTTTGTTTGCGGTCGCGCGTCGAGATTTACGGGTAAAGTGTGTAGGCATGGGGTCTAGCTTGGTAGTGAATATAAAATGTGAAAATTATTGCTATTGCATTGATTTTTATGTTTCGAACAGAAAATGAATGTGTATTTGATTTGGCAGTCGAACGAACCCTTCGAATACAATGTAGTTGGCCGGCTTTGGGAAGGACCTTGAGTTGAAATATTTATTTGTCTATAAACGATTCATTTTTTTTTTCGTTAACTACGCCAATTGTGGAATAGAAAACACGACATCGCAAGTGCATGACGTGCAAACTGCTATCAAACTTAGAAAAAAAAAAAATTGAAGACCTATCACGATATTCAAATACGAAATTGGTGTTCTAATTTAGTTATATATAATGATGAAGATATTTCCAACGCAAACAGAAGGTGCCTCCTTTTACACGTAGCTACTACAACACCTTGCTTAGTAACCAAACTAATGTTCCAATACAGCCCGAAAAAAAACCGCTGTCCTATTATTTGATCATCAGGCTTTGTCATCATACCCGCTTCAATGTCAATTATTCATCATTAAAAGTCGACAAGAAAGAGACGAGGAGCAAAAAAAAAACCAACCTCATTTTAGCTTTCTCTATGTTTCTGTCCTCCTTCTTTAACAATTATTCGTATTCCTCTCCCCCCCCCCCTGCACTGAGGTATTATCCACTTGTAGCAAATGTCACACCCAAGGACGAAGAAGAGAGAAGCTATCCACGTTTACATAATGACTCCATGACGATGCAACACACTTTTGCTCTGTATCTCACCAGGCGACATTATCATAAAAATAATTTGTAGTTTAAACAACTTTCAGTGTTTCGTAGCAAACGAGCTTAGTATAGGTAAGTAGGATACACAGGAGCTGGCAGTTTCCACCCCGCGAACACAAAACTCAAACGCAAAACCAACTTGGTTATGCATTTTAATGAACAGAGCCAAAGGATAATGACGTAGATACCAGTTATCCACTTCCAGGAGCAAACGTTAAACCTAATTTGTAGGTCAATAAACATTAATTAACCTTTTATAAGGTACGCGCAACGGCGAGGGGATCCACACAAAAAAATTATGATTATTATTGCCTCTTCCTACACTCTGCGAGAAACATTAAAACTGCGGAAAAGTGTTAGAAGAAATCATTAGAAATCATGATGCTACGATGTTCAGTTATCCATTTTATGATACGTTTTCACTGGGCGTTATTCCGTGATTAAAATATTCTTAAAATCATTTTCACTAAGAAGTAAGCAATGCAAAATCATTTTTAAAATATTTTTAAGCTTTTCCAATTCTAAATTTTTTTCCCAAATTTTAATCGCTTAAAATTAAGACTAAACTTTTTTTCTAAAATTTTCCAAAATAAACTAATGACATTCTAAAATGAAAAAAAAATTAAAACAAAAAAATCTAAGAAATTTCGAAATAAAAACAAAGCTTCAATAAAAAAAATATTTTTTTTGAAAAAAAACACCCCCAAAAGTGGGCGTGCCAGAAAAAATATTAGCGAAATATATTGTTTTACATTTTTTTTCGATTTCTAAATAAACATTTTGATTTGACACTCTGCGATTCCGAGCACGCTGCTTCCAGTTATCCAGACTAAGCGCTGTGTATTCGGCCACGACTTCGTCTTTAAAACGGAAGTTCAATATTCCTTGTTCTCTCGAACCTGGAGGCTGGGATTCGAAGATCGTCTTAGCTCGAAGAATATTGTCCATTCGCTCGATGTAGCCGATCTATTGTAGTGCACGAGTTTTGGTTTCTTGGACTACATCCACAACCTGATACAGCTCATAGAGTTCGCGGTTGTATCTTCTCCTCCATTCGCCCTCCTCGCACACAGGACCAAATATCAAGTGTTTCTTTAATTTGTAATTACAGCTTTGATCAATCGGTCCAGCAAAACGATTCGATGTATCAATTTAAAACTGTCCATGTTTATTGGGCTAGAAAATAAAACAAAAAATCGTAGGGTAAAGTACCCAATTGCAAGCCCCTAGTTATACTTTGGTTATCCTCCCGTTATTTCTACATTGAGCTATTTCTTCCAATTAATTCTATATTTACTTTGTTTTAAAGTTCCACCTCAGTCTCTTCTTAAAATTCAAACAGTTTGCACCTATTGCGATTTTAACAATCGTGTGTGTTATTATTTCGAGAATTCCATAAGGAATCGCATTATAGTGGCTGGTTAGTACATATTAATTATAACAGGTGGCGCAAAAATCACCTTCCGATGTTTTTTGGCTGTAATTTAAAAAAAAAATGAAAAACTTTGATTCTTCTTGTGGATTATTTTTATTTGGTCTTTTAATTTTTTTTACATCAAGTCGAGAATATGATGTCATGTAAATGGCCGCCGCCACAGTTGATTGTCATTTGAGCCCTTTTTATGGCATTTTCCATCACTTTGGCCAAAACTTGCGGCGATAGGTCCTCACATTCTTGACGGATATTGTCTTTAAGAGCTGCAAGAGTCTGAGGCTTGTTGACATAAACCCGCGACTTCAAAAAGCCCCACAAAAAGAAGTCTGGAGCGGTCAAATCAGGCGATCTTGCTGGCCGGTGCAAATCGCCAAAAAGGGAGATTAGGCGCCCGGGAAATGCATGCTTTAGCATATCGGTTGTGGCACGTGCAGTGTGTGCCGTTGCACCGTCCTGTTGGAACCACATGTTTTCCAATCACAATTCATCAAGTTGCGGCAAAAAGAACTCGTTGATCATTGCTCTGTAGCGCTCACCATTCACAGTAACCGTTTGGCCTGCGACGTCTTCGAAGAAAAAAGGTCCGATGACTCCTCCAGCGAAAACTGCACACCATACAGTGACTTTGAGCGGGTGTAATGGCTCTTCGTGGGTTACACGCGGATTTTCAGTGCCCCAGAAGCGTAAATTTTGCTTATTTACGTACCCGCTAAGATGGAAATGGGCCTCATCACTCATGATTATTTTTGATGAAAAATCATCTTCCTCTTGGTGGTGATTAAGGATGGCTTGAGCGTATGTTAGACGCGATTGGCGGTCAGCAGCTAACAGCTGATGCATCGTCTGGACTTTGTACCGAAACACATCTTCAAATCTTGTACCAAAATTCGCTGTAAAGACCGTCGACTGATACCCATTTGCGTGGCACGTCGTCTGGTCGATGTCGACGGCGCTTCCATGACATCTTCGGCTACAGCAGCAATATTCTCTGCAGAACGGCTACTCCGGGGTCTGCCACGCCTGGCAGCATCTCGTGTTGTGCCAGTCTCTTCGAGGCGAGCGGCTAAACGTCGCAGTGTTTCACCAGTACGCGTTGGACGGCTAGGAAATCTGCGACGAAATTCACGTTGTGCCAAAGTCACTGGAGCAGAGTAGCGTAACATTGTGTATTTCGCATGTGTTTACTACACAAATGTCGAAACAGAACTGACATTAGGGGCCAATCGCAAAATTTATAGCATTTTCTGAGAGGAGGATTACTTTTGCGCCACCTTGTATAATAACTATTTTATGTATTTTTGTGCATTTCTACGGGGCTCGATATAGGCTCGATATAGGGTAGCATTATAATAATCTATTAGTATTAAGATAGCTGTAGTCTTACTTGTTTCCGGACAGGTTAATTTAAATATTATTGCTTTGTGACTAAAAATGGAAAATAAACAAAAAGTACAATGAAGGTGATATTGCGAAGGCCCTAGAAGAAGTACAATCTGGTCTCTGGTACGTACTGCTTCAAGAAAATATTGTATTCCTAGATCCAACGCTCCAGAATGGAATACATAAACGAACACAAATGTCGCAAAATGGTCTCCCAACTACCCTTACAAGTAAAGAGGAGTCAGAAATAGTTGATTGGATTTTTGAAAATTTGTCAAGAGTTTATCTGATTTTTAGAGAATTTTTGGGCGGTTGCTCCAGACCAAATTCTTTTATAAACAATTAGACTGGAAAAAATGGTATACCCCGTGGGTTTTTAAAAAGGCATTCTGAAGTTATAATTCAAACTCCTAAAGTGGTCACAGATGCAAGTTCTTGTGTTTCCGAGAATAACATTCGAGGATGGTTTCATCAAATCCATTAGTATATTTCAAGAAAACATTCTTATCGATCCTTCTCGAATATTTAATGGGGACGAATTTAAATTTCTTCTCTGTCCTCTGTGTTGATACCATGGGGATCAAGAAATAAAAGCAGATAAAGCCAAGACAGAAGAAAGCATAAGCATGCTTGGGGAGCTTCTTCCGCCATTGATCATATATCATTTATAAAAGACTTCCAAAAGTCATAATATATTCAATCCCAGAACTAATTTCGTACACCAAAAAAAAATCGCAAGAGAACCAAATAAGGAAGAAATTTGAAAACGCAAGCTGGAAAACACGGATAAACATAAAAAAACGTTTAAGATTACTCGTTCTCGTTTTAAAAACTGTCTTTGTAACTACTCTGTCATCATAACTTGCTGCGATATCAATGATTAAAGTAAGAAGTCTTATTTATCGTTTACGGCCAGATATTATAGCAAAGAATTGAAGCAGGAAAAACTATGGCACAACGAACCATTAAAATTAAATTAAAAACATAAGGAAAGGCTACAAAAAAAATAAAAAATATTTTTTTAAAAAACGCCCCCAAAAAGTGGGCGTGGACAAAAACTTTGTATGGGCGATATGTTGGAAAAAATATTGGCTAAATATCTTGCTAAACATTTTTTTTTGCTTTGTATGAAAATTTTCGAAGAAAACAGCATTTTATATGACAAACTTATAAAGGAGGGCAGCGCCTACATATCTTGTGAAGGTTGTAACGCTCTATCTCTCTAACTTTAGCTTTAAAACGGTTTTTTCTAAATTGTACGCGTGCCAGTGGGCGTATTCAAAAAAAGTAGTTGTACACTTAACCATATCGGAGCCCTAGGGAATATGTGGTCCAAATTTCAGCTTCCTAGCTGAAAAATTACGTACCGACGGACGGACGGACATTTCTAGATAGTCTTAGGATTCGGTCCTGATCATAAATATATATACTTTTATGGGTCTACGACGAATATTAAGGGGTGTTACAAACTATGTGTCAATATTAATATACCCTTAGGATAGGGTACACAAAAATTCACCCATGCACATGGAAATTTAAAAAAAAACAAATAAGATGTGCTTCGCTTTTTTTCTTTCACAAAAATATTGTGCCAGAAGATCTCAAATCTAGAAATCTGAAGCTCTTAAATTATTTGTATTTTATCTCAATGTGACCACTTTTGACAATGAGACAGATCCCTAAAGAACTCATAAAAAAAACTTGAAAAATTGAGTGTTCTTTTGATTGATTTAGGTAGTAAAGGGTTTTCAAGTAAGGACTTTACAACTTTGAACTTAAACGAATGGCTGAACCGTCAATGTCAAAATAATTAGTAAAAATATGATCGTCATTGTGAAGTTCACGAAAAAGAAATTTTCAATGCTTTCACGAGAACGAAGAGAGCTTGGAAATAACTGAAACTTATTACAAAAATTCTAAGTCGGAGATGATTTTTGAGGCAATTCTTTGGTACGATTGTAAGGTATGGGGCGACTCTGTTGCATCCCATATTAAAAAGTTGCATGTTTCGCAAAACAAAATCTTAAAAATGATGCTCGACGTACCGTGGAGGCGTTCTTCATAAGACCTCAAAGAATCCAAAAACTAACAAGATAATTTCAAAAAACGATGTAATTTTGCTGGTATTAATCCAAAATTGGGTTCAACGAATCAACCGCTGCAAACGTGCCCGTGGTGGACATATGAACGACGTCGAATTCCATACATCAGTCTCGAAAACCCGATATACATATACATATTATAGTCTGTACTGGCTGACTGACTCAGAAGCGCATAGTCCAACTCGCTTTTGGCTCAGGAGCACCCTTACCGTGTACATGCCCAATTTGGCATTGGAGATGAAAAATAAGTGGTCAAGAGTTTCAGGATATTTTTATTTTTAACTCATTGGCCGTTTAAAGTCCATTGAGCTTTCGGATTTACTTGACACTCACAATATGGACACGACGGACGGAGGATTAGGCCTCTCTGTGTCTGTATAAGTCAGCGATGTCAATAAATGCTATCGATGTTTTATATTTTCTTGATCCAGGGATCTTAAACCAGCTGCTGGCTTGTTGTTTGCTTGGTCTTCCATTTACGACATTGTTGATCTCCAATCGGTTCTTTCGGCCAACGTATTCGCATGAAAACTTTTCGGCATACGTGGATGTAAATATTGCCTGAATGTGATGTACCGTCTTTAGTCGCGTCTTTTTTGAGGTAGCGCTGCATGTATATTCTTATCTATCCTAAGTTTTTCGTCGAAGGTCTATACTTTGAGTTAACCGGTTGGTTTGACTAACCTTTGGGTGTTCTATGTGATAAAATTTAGAATGCTGTTTGTTATTTGTGAATTAAAATTAAACAAATCAAATCAGCCTCCAAAAAGAAAAGAAAACTGTTTTGCAGATAGATTTCAGATAGATGGAAACCCCTCTATGCCATCGGAGAACAGTGTACTCTTGACTTACAAGGGAAAATTTCTTTTAGAGTGGAAAAAATTATTCCTAACTCTTATTCATAAGAAATTTCTAACTATAGTGCGATCTTTAAACTTTCCAGTATACCTAAACTCTTCGAAAAAAAAAAAATTGCTTACATATCTCGCCGTTTCAACGTGGCTTTGTCACCGGAAGATCAACAACCACTAACCTTGCAATCTTTTCAAATTTTCTTCTTAACAATCTCGAAGAAGAAAAACAAATTGATGTTGTTTACACAGATTTTGCGAAAGACTTCAAAAGAGTTAACCACTCCATTTTATTAAATAAACTTGCACCATTCTAAAATGTCGAAATGGTTGATGTCCTATCTTAAAGGTCGTTTACAACCTGTATTCATTGACCAAATCCTATAAAGTCCACTTTTGGTGACATCCATTGTCCCCCAAGGAAGCCATCTTGGTCCTCTTCTATTTCTTATTTTTATAAATGATATGCCTGATGTTTTCTTAAATTCTAAATGACTTTTATTTGCAAACGATTTAAATTTTTTTAGATGCATTAAATCTGTTGAAGATGGTATCCGTCTAACGGGTGATCCAAGTAGAGATACTTTTTTCAATAGCCTTTTTTGACAGATCACGTGTGAGTCGTGTCATGCTGTCATGTTATTTTTGTTTAGTATTGTTTGGCATTTCATAATGGAAAGACTTACGCGTGAACAACGTTTACAAATTGTTCAACTTTATTATGAAAATTCACGTTCTGTGAGGAATGTGTTTCGTGCACTTCGCTCAACTTATGGTCAACATAATCGGCCTACTGAGCGTACTATTCGCAACACCATCACCTATTTTGAGACCCAGCATTCATTATTGGATAATATTCGACCGAATAGACCACGTCCAGCACGCTGTGAAGAAAATATAGCGGCCGTAGCTGAGAGTGTACACGAAGACCGTAGAGAGTCGGTCGATTCGGCGCCGTTCGCAGCAACTCGGACTGACGTATGGAACGACTTGGCGCATTTTACGTCAAGATCTTAAATTGAAAGCGTACAAAATACAGCTTGTGCAACAACTGAAGCCGCTCGACCTTCTCAAGCGACATCGCTTCGCTCTATGGGCTCTTGAAAAGTTCCAAGAAGATCCGACGTTTTCGAGGCAAATTTTGTTTAGCGATGAGGCCCATTTCTGGCTCAATGGGTATGTAAACAAACAAAATTGCCGCATTTGGAACGAAGAGCAACCTGAAGAGATTGAAGAACTGCCACTTCATCCAGAAAAAACAACGGTTTGGTGTGGTTTGTGGGCCGGTGGAATCATCGGTCCATATTTCTTTAAAAATTATACCGGTGCGAACGTAACCGTCAATGGTGACCGTTATCGTGCCATGATAACCGACTATTTGATGCCTGAAATTGAAGCTCGTGATCTCGTCGACATTTGGTTTCAGCAAGACGGCGCCACTTCCCACACATCGCATCAATCAATGGACTTATTGAGAGAACATTTCGGTGAGCACATAATTTCACGTTTTGGGCCGGTCGATTAGCCACCAAGATCGTGTGATATCACACCGTTAGACTTTTTCCTGTGGGGATATGTAAAGTCAAAAGCTTATGACGACAAACCCGCTTCGATTCAGGCCTTGGAGGAAAACATCACGCGTGTCATTCGCCAGTTACCAGTCGAAATGCTCGAACGAGTGATCGTAAATTGGACTCAACGGATGGACCATCTGCGACGTAGCAACGGCCAACATTTGATAGACATAATCTTCAAAAAATAAATGCCAAAGAATGTTCTTTCAAATGATAATAAACATTCTCCATTAAATTTGAATTTTCTGTGTTTTTTTCTTTAAAAAAGTAGGGAAACTCGAAATGGATCACCCTTTACAAGCGGACCTTAAAAAACTAATTAAAAAACTGGTTAAGTGCCCTTCCCTTTTGTCCTTGATTGATTTGTATGCTCCAACACGACAATTACGAGTACGTTCTTTATTTCGAGAGAACGAACATAGGGTAAATTATGCGTTTAATGAACCAATAATTTTTTGTTGTGTCAGAGAAGCTAATGTTATTGCTAATTCTATTGATTTCGATTTTCATTTAAGCAGATTTTTATTAAAAACTCAATTGTTATTATATTTTTTCATCTTTTTTTAGTTTTTGTCTTTTGATCCTAATCCTAACTTTCGGTAGTCTAATCGTAGATTTTAAAGAATTCTAATTGATGTAAATAAATAAATAAACTCTATTTGCTGGTAGAAGTTACTACATATTCCGATCTAAACATCCACTGTATCTCACGATTAAAGTACATTTCAGGATGTGCCCGTTATTGGAGGTTCTACTGTAATTGGAGTTGGCAAAAAGACATCATACACCTTATCAGCCTTATTTATAAACATATTTTAAAGTCAGCGTAACTTTACGCAATACTTAAACTGGCCTTACGCAGCACAACATTATTTATAAAACTTAAGCAACGTCGCTTAAGCGATGCGTAACCTAAACACCAAAATTTGCGTTTAGAGGCTGCGTAAAGTATGTGTAAAATTTTCATTAAAACAAAAAAAATGTAAAAAGGTATAAAAAAAAAAAATAAAATTGCCATTTGATTTCGTGGCTTTTGTGAAGGATATGGATTCAATTAACTTCTTCAGCCAACAAAGTAACCCGAGACAATGCAAATCCTATAATTGATTATAATATGTTTGCCTTTGTAACATATTTCATAAACAAATTGTAGTACCTTGGGAGTTCATCATGCTCCGCAAAATATTTCCATATAAATAAACAAAAGTCTGTCAAATGCAGCTGAGTTTCTGCACTCTTAAAGCCAAATGTAGTAGAATTTTATGTTTTTGGTACTAGGGTTTTAAGTGTTGTTACTCATTTAGACACAAAGGAAAATCGTTTATAAATCAGAATTTCAGCAAAGATGCGTAAAGGTTGCGTAAATACTTACGCGTTGTTTAACTAAACACTGTACAATGTACTTTATACTGACTTTACGAAAGCGTTTGACAGGGTGCATCACACACTTCTTTTGGCTAAGCTTAAGTCTTTGGGTTTTCATTCATCAATGCTAAAATGGTTTCGTAATTACCTGACTAATAGAAGGCAAATGGTTAAAGTCGATGGTTTGACTTCTCGCGTTATAGAAGTTACTTCCGGTGTTCCACAGGGCAGTCATTTCTATTATTTATAAATGTTGTTCATGAAATATTTAAATTTTGTAATGTTTTGACTTTCGCCGATGATTTGAAATTATTTTCGCGGATAAAAAATGTATCTGATTGCATTCGTTTTCAGTCAGATATTAATAGATTGTCGGAGTGGTGCAATCGTAATGCTTTGGAACTTAACATTTCTAAATGTAAAGTTTTTTCGGCATATCGTATTAGTACTACAATTTTGCATAATTATTTTATAAATGATCTTAGACTTCAGCGTTCTGATGAAGTGAAAGATCTTGGTGTCATATTTGACAATAAGTTAAGTTTCTTTTTTCATTATGATTATGTCATTGCCAAGTCTAACTCATTGTTAGGCTTCCTTAAACGTAATAGTAAAGACTTTAGAGATATAAATAGCCTTAAAATTATTTATTGCTCGTTAGTCAGACCTTATTTAGAATATTGTTCCGTAATTTGGGATTCGCCATATGCATCTTCACGAACCTAGATTCGAAAGAGTCTACAAAAACTTCACGAGGTACGCGGTTCGTAAATTAAATATGTTTGAAGAGCTTCCTAATCAAATGCAATTTAATTGGTCTGCAAACCTTAAGTTTCAGACGCGATGCAACTTCCGTCATGTTTATTCGCGATATTCTTAATTATCATATTAATTCACCAGAATTGATCTTTCTTTTAAATATATATGCTCCCCAAAGGTCACTGCGGGTTAGAAGCTTATTTCATACAGATAGGCATAGCACCAATTACGGTAATAATGAGTCTATTACAAGGTGCATAAGCACATTTAATGAATTCTGCAACGAAATTGATTTTTGCTTGTCGCGAGCAGATTTTAAAAAGTCCATTAATGCATTAACTTTAAATTAATTATATTTGTAATTACTTGAAATAGTCTATAAGATGAAGATCGGTAGATGAAGCTTAGTCGCGCAACAAACAACCGTTGCGTAAAGCGATACTGAGAGCTTACACTTAGAGAACGTAGTGTTTTGTGTTTTGCTCTGTGATGGTATTAAAAAAAGAAAGATATAAAAAAATAAACAACCTCTGAGAGGTGTTTTAAGGAAATCTATTAAATACGCCTGTATACCTTTTCCGCTGCTCAATCGAAAAACTGAAGTTTAGGGCAGAACAGTTGTTTGTTTAATTTAAATAACCACCAATTGTATTAGTTGCGTCAACTAATTGTAAGACATCACGTGACTGTCCGAAGCGATATTCTGTTCAACCCCATTAACGATCTATTCTCCTCTAAGTTTCCCCCAAGCTAATACCTACCTCCTTACGTAAACACCATTCTGTTGGAAGAGCCCGAAAAATCCCCTTTGCGTGCATACTCAATTCATATCTAGATCGTAAAAGTCAATGTGGGGACAAACCCGCGTGAAGGATGGAGGCAAAGAGGTTTTCATTAAATTTCAATTACACATCGTGACTACATTAATTTCCATATGCAAACAAGTCACTTAAACTGTAAATTGCTTTCCGTTCGCGTTTGCATGCTTTCGCTTACGTTGTAAATAAAATACCTAAGTCTATCCCCCTGCCGCCGGCACCCAGCCTTCCACATAGACGACGACCCACTTCTCATGCGACACCAACACCAACAACAACAGCAGCAGCGTAGAAAATTAATTCCTCTTTTCAAAATCAAATTACTAATCAAACAAACTTTGTCAAAATTGCTCCGATCAATTATCTAATTATACACGACATGAACTGCTGCTAAGTTTGTGTGTCCTGCGCTTAGCTACAGCAATCACCCGGGCATCCACACACACACACACACTTTCCCATCGCTGGCTCTTTATTTTTTAGATGATTATTTCCAAATTATGGAGTACTTTCGTATCTGTTACCATTTTTACCCACGATTTGTAAACTTTCAGGACTCTCGGTGAGAACAACAAAATTCAGCAACGTGGGAGTTTGTTTTTGACCTTTCCTACCTTTCCTACCTTTCCTACCTTTCAACTTTTCCACTTTAAAGTTCTGATTGTGAGTGTACACAGCTACTCGTATTTGTGTAATTTTTAAATTGGTACAAATTTGATAACAATGTAAGGACACCATCAATATAGAAAGGTAAATATTATTTTGATGGAATGGAGCACCCTTCTAAGTCTTTATTTATTTAATTTCCTGTAAACGATGTGGTGTAGTGGTTAATGTTTTTCTTATACAAGTTCTTTCTTTTGTACGAGAGTGTGTATTTGTGTTTGTTTTTGTTTTATTGCATACGTGCTATAAGGATCGCTCGCTGCTTACAAAGTGGGCGTTTACATGTGTGTGTTTGTTTTTTTGTGTTTGTGTCGAGTTGGGTAGGTAACCCCATTTAATAATGTAGAAGAAAAGGTCACACGAAGTGCCTCTTGAAAGGAGTACAAAAAAAAGTAAAAATCCGATCCATATCGTTGCGCAGGACATGAGATCCTTTTACATGTAATTTTGTCGAAAACATGCCGCTAAGTGAAAATGGGTGGTGGAAAAATTTGTAATTAATTGAAAATAACAAAAAAAAAAAAACGTTTCGGGTTTCAAAAGAATACCTTTGACCAATAGCAGCAGCAGCAGCAGGCGACAGGAAGAAAGTAATTATTAAAGGATTTTTTTTTTGTTTTTTATTTTTTTCCAAAATACTTAACAGTTTGAATGCTGCTTATACAGTAATTAGAGGAATGAGACTTTTCTTCTTCTGTGACACTTGAGTTGGGATATTTTGTGTCCTCTATGTAAACAATTTTAATTAATGAGATGCAAAGTTGTTCAAGGCGGCAGCTAACCTGATTGTTAGTTAAGGAAATAATGTACTAAGTGGTTCCATGGTTGAAATGGGGTGACACCATTAATTAAAAAAATAAAAGAAACCTAGATAATGTGTGACCTAAAGCGGGATGAAAGTTTGACAATAAAACGGGACCGACTGTAATTCCTGATATGGGGTAGGTTTGAAAAGTATAAAATAATTGTTTTTGGTTTGACGTTCAACGAATAATGTGACCCGAAATAGTTGTGGAAATTTATAGCTCAAATTAGATTTAAGGTTAAAAAATAGAAATAAAAGGTTTTACAGCCAATGCGGGACATCAAACCTAGTTTGTTCGTCATTTCTGAATTTGACCCGCTTCACATGACAGTTGGGTAATTGGTTTGGCAAAGGCAAAAACTTGCCAATATTTGGTTCGTTGTGATACTACAAAATTTCTTCTCCATTTTAAGGTTACACTTAGAACTAAATTATTTTTGTGTTTCGGCGTCAATGTTTTGGATAGTGAATTAAATTTTACAATCCGTTGAAATGTTAAGGTTTGAGTTTGGAAATTATATTTTGGATTAGGTGAACCCAAAAATGGGGTAATTGGCTTAAAGTAAAGTTGAAACTTCCTTGAAATTGCTAAAATTAATTTCCTAAATTTCTATCCACAACATGGCTGGAATGAAGCAATCAGAGGCGACTTTAAACGTCATGCTTCATTGAAGGCATCTTCCCGTTGGATTGAAAACTCAACGACCAGTCCTTAGCCGAAGGGCAAATTAACCCCCTGAAGAACCAATTCGTATTCCAGCCGACAAGGGGCGATATGATGTCCGATACCGGACATTAGCGGTCAAAACGACAACACTCTGGACTTGTTTCTTACCTCTCACCCAGATAAATACACTTTAAACGTATTATCGCCTCTAGGTTCGTCAGACCATTGTGTCATATCGGCGAATTTCTCATACTCCAGATAAATACACTTTAAACGTATTATCGCCTCTAGGTTCGTCAGACCATTGTGTCATATCGGCGAATTTCTCATACTCCAGCCACACAGTTAAAGAACAAGCTCCTAAAAGAACCGTATGGCAATACGAGAAAGCCAATTGGGAAACTTTAAACGGTTTCTTTAGGAGTTTTAACTGGTCGTTGTGCTTCCTCAACAACGACGTGGATGCCGCTGCCGATATGATTACAAATTTAATTCACCTGGGTATGAAAAGTTTTACCCCTAACAGGATTAAGTGTATCAGACCTAAGGAAAACGCGTGGTGTGACTTGAGCTGTAAAGAAGCTATCAGGGCTAAAGAGGCAACTTTTCGGTCATTTAAGGCCAACCCAACTGAGGAAAACCGAATAAGGTTCAAACGAGCCAGAAATGACTGCAATGCCCATATTAATCGTGTCAAATTCTCCTACGACCAAAAGTTGAGGCAAAAAATACTACAAAGTCCCTCCGGTAGTAAAAACTTTTGGTCGTTTGTCAAGAATATTAAAAATTCGGCCTCGTCATCTATCCCGACACTCATTTGCAATGACATCCCAGCTGTCAGCTCTTTGAATAAAGCCAATCTGCTTGCTGCTCATTTTGCAGCTAGCTCAACGCTGCCAGATTGTGCTTTATCTCCCCCTGTACTCGAGCGCGTAGAATTTTCTATGGAACCCATTCATTTTCGCACTCGTAAAGTGGCAAGAGTTCTTCAAGATCTCAGCATACATAAATCCGCTGGTCCAGTTGGTATTTCCCCTATAGTTCTGAAGAGGTGTTCTTCCACGCTGGCAAAACCACTGCGTAAGCTTTTCCATCTGTCCTATTCTTCAGGGCTCTTTCCGAGAAGGTGGAAAACAGCATTTGTCCAGCCCGTCCCAAAAAAAGGCGAATCTTCCTCTGCACTAACGTCCCTTCTTTCCAAGGTCATGGAAACGCTGATAAATCGTCGTTTGTTGTTTTTTTGGACGGTTTCAAGTCTGCAACTTACCAAATAAATGCTGGTGTCCCTCAAGGCTCTGTTTTGTCTCCGACTCTCTTTCTCATTTTTATCAATGACCTCCTGTCTGTCACTTCTAATCCAATCCATTCCTTTGCTGATGACAGTACCCTCAGCTTTACATATTCGTTTTGTGGGCAACGCCCCTCATCTTCGGGCGTCGAACTGGAATGGCAACGTATGTTATGCTCATTGAATTCCGATCTTGACAGCATACTTTAATGGTAAAACCAACAGAGTGGAATTTAATGCTTGCAAAACACAATGCTGTCTTCTGTCATTAAAGCGAAACCCCAATACTCTGCCATTATCCATGGATGGCACTTGCATCGACGAAACCGAAAGACTTTCCATCCTCGGTATGTGCGCTGCAAAGTGTCTAGGCTTCCTTAAGCGATGCAAGAAATATTTCACCCCTTCTGATATGGCTAGAATCTACAAGGCGTTCATTCGCCCAAAACTTGAGTACAACCCTCATCTGGTCTGGTGCACCAATGACATATTTGGAGCTACTTGACAGGATTCAAAAACGTGCGGTAAAATTTATTGGCGATCGAGACATCGCGAAATCACTTGACTCTCTTAGTCATCGTCGTGATGTCTCCTGTCTGTCATTGTTTTATCGGTACTTCCACCACAAGTGCTCAAATGAAATAACCAGTTGCATTCCACCCCTACAGCAATTCAACCGCAATACTCGCCATGCTAGGAATGCACATCAGTTTACCCTCAAGCCTGTATTCGGACGTACAGTGAAATACAGGGATTCGTTTCTTAACCGTACAATACGAATGTGGAATGCTCTACCCCGCTCTGTTTTTCCTACGCATTATAATTTACAGACATTTAAAACCAACGTGCATCGGTTTCTCCCTTTCTCTAATCCTTCATTTCCCTAATGCCCGCACTGTGTCACTTCATTATAAGGGTATCCAAAGTCCCTTTAGTGCGCGTACATTATAAAAAAAAAAAAAAAAAAAGAAGTAAGTCGTAGGACAAATAAAGTTATAAGGGAGTAAATTGCTGGAGGGATGCCTCAATGCTGACGGTGCGATCAGACGGTCATCTGAACTTGTCATCCGGATGACATCCTGATGTCACTGTGGTGTAGAACTTATCCTAAAGTGGTCATCCTGTCTGAAATAAACAAGTTTTCTGACGTCAGCATGTCATCTGAATGACAAGTTTGGATGGCCGTCTGATCGCACCTTCAGTGCTAAGCTCAGTTCTATGGGACATGATGAACGATGGCATATTGAAAATACGAAAGATGAGCGCAGTAGACGTACGCTGATGACATTGCGGTCATCGCAGTTGCAAAAACGATAGATGAAATGTTAGCAGTCGCGCCAATATTTCGCTCCATTTCTAAACTTTTTCATATTCAATTCGTAACCTTCGCCGTCTCAGCGGTGCAGAATGACAATTGAATAGATGTGATTGCTACTGATTTAAGCGAAGCTGGGAAAACATTATTACAGTGTTCGATTTAAGTAGGTCCTGTCGGCTCCCTTTTTATCACTTCGGGTGTTCCACAAGGTAGACATTTGGGACTCACTTCTCTTCGTTCTAGAGAACCATCTAGAAAGGGTCATCAAATGCTGTCCCTATATGCCGACGATACGAATTAGGAATAAGTTGAAGATTATTTCCTCACTAGAAGACGATCTAGTTGTTGTTCTTCAACAAGATCTTGATAGTTTTTCAATTCGGTGTCAGATTTATTGTTTAGACTTCAACATAGCCAAGTGACAAACTATAACCCCATCGTTCTGTGTCTTCGCGACCTTGGCATTTTGTATGACAAGGAATTAAATTTTCATTTTCATATTGATGAGATAATTCTAGAAACCGTGTCATCAATTATTTAAAGGTGGTCTAAAGAATTCTCCAACCCCAGCGTCACAATGTTCGTTGGCCCCCTATTTGAGTATGCCAGTCAAGTGTGGTATCCCTTCGCGTGTCCAGAATTGAAAGTATTTAACGTTGATTTCTTCTAGGTCTACCTTGGAGCGACCACTTTATCTTGCCTTATTATTTTAATCGCCTTTAACTTGGCTATCGTTGAAGAACGCCGATATGTTACTGACATTTATTCAACGTCTGCTATCTGGTTCTGTTGATTGCACGTCTCCTTACAACTCGATTTCCTTCAACGCTAACCCTCACAATTTGCGTATTTTTACGGCTCTAACGAACCAAATTCCCTGTGCTACTAAAAGTTAACTTGAGCTTTTCCATATTCGATCTTAGCTGCTGTGTTACCCGCCTAAAACTCGACCTCCTTCACCAATCTTTGTTTTTAATTGTTAGTTAGATTTAAGTTTTTAATTTATTTTTAAGTTTATTGCCTTATGTTGTACCAAGCCGTATAAATGGAGAATAAAATGTTCGCCTCCACAAAACCTAAAAATTAGAAATAGAAATTTAAAGGAATGATTGCAAGAAGCAGGAGTTGATAACTTAACCGAACTGGCAGACCCCAAGATGAAGCAGAAACAGTATAGAACATATCACCAGCACCTTGATCACTTGCTCAGATTTAAAGGGTACCCAAAGTATGCAGGGAAAAGAGCCTGTGGCAATTTCTAGACTAACGCCAATTAATGTTGAAGGTCCCAGGCAGCTAGTAAGCTACCTGCTAATAAGAGTAAGCTTGTCGACGCATAACAAACATGGGCACCTGCAACGGGATCAGAAAACGTACATACAAGGAATAAAGTCGTTACATTCAACTGCAGACTTAAAAGTATGCTGCGCTTTCAGAATGTTTCAGTGGAAGCGATTTTGATAGTAAAAAAACTGCGGAGCTAGGCATGAACCAGGAGACCAATAATCGAGACTCAACACACAGAATGTGACCACAGTTCGAATAGAACTTCTTAGGGAAAGTAATACAGGTTTTGTCCTGACATGGCTGGACATAATATTAGATCGTCTTGATCATGCCAATTTACAGACTCGTTGACGAGTGCAGGGAGATACTGGCCAGTGCGGGTCTCGCCGGTTCAGTTCTCGGCTATAAGAATAGGAATGAATCCTCTCTATCTGGTTGGAGCGAACGCTTGATGGGATTCGCAAAAGGCTTATACGTTCTCGCATTACGGAGTCTAATTGGACCATCCTGCGAACTGCTTCATCTCGAGGAAGATTTTGCTAGGTTTAAACAAATTAAGAACCCTGAGCCCGATATGCTAGTGGCCGTAAGTATGGGTCACTAGCCAAAAGGTACACGCAAACTGCAGCAACTGTAAAGACTGAAGACGCGCGCAATAGTTTAAGCGACGACATCAGTGATTCACTTAAGTCTGCTGCTATGTTTTTAAGTTTGACTAACGCTAACCTCTCATTCTTTTCACAGGTTCCATTAGTAGAGGTATCAAGATATTGCTACAGCGTTAATTGTCCGTTAATACAGCTGCCGGACATCGACCAATTTGGACAAACGTTTTGAACGCTCGTGCTTGCGGCTGAGAACGGTGACACGGTATAGGCAGGTCTTAAACGTTAGAGCAGTCACAGACCAATTTGGCTTGCATTTCATTGCACTGTTCTTCAACTGGGCTGCATGTTGTGGCAGTAGAACTACTTAAACAAAGCCTAGATCGTTGAACCTGCCATTGATCTTAGGTCCATCTAAAATAGGCCATCTTGACGAACAGAGTGTATGCTCAAAGTTTGCATATCTAATTCTAACAAATGCCGGGCATTCTCAGATAAAGATGCCATCTCGTCAGTCGTCAGACAGGCCTCTATAGGGCCAAACTTCTTACAACTATAGCCGTACGAACTTATTATTAAAATTAATAAAACTATCAACGAGGCCCCAGTCTGAGCCCAAAGTTGCATCTACTGATTAGGGGATAGTCTAAAGGCATCTTAGATCAGATACTAAGAAATGGCGTATAACGACCCTTGTCAGTGTTAAAGAGTCACACTTTCTTAGTTTCACTCTGTCTGTCCTCCTCCACAGTCATGAACGTGACCATAGGAACAGATGCGACCGGAACGACCCTTTCCTCGCTCAAAATCAGAGAAATTCTTTCATTCTAAATAAACTGAATGTGTTTCCACTTTAAAAGCACCAAAAATGTCTCCTTAAAAATAAGGCCCCATAAAAATTACCTCAACAACCTCAAAATTGATTGCAATCAAAATCCTAAATCGTTCTAAATTATGCATTTCACTCCAATAGAACCACAAAAAGCACATAACTTCGCCCATGCAAGAGAGTCCTTAAAAATAAAAACAACAACAACGAACACAATTCGCTTAATTTTTAATTTCCTCCTCAGAAATGCACACTTAACCTCAAAATGTTTCGATTAGCTTGGCACACAAATGTTGTAGATATCCATAAAAAAAATGCCAAATATTTTCTGTATGCACAAAATAAGGACTCCTCAAAGGGTACAACGGAAAAAAAAAACACAACAAATCCACCCAACTCGGCAAGAAGCAATAACTGCACAATTAAATTTTAATTGGCTATCAAGCATCCACTGTGCACTGCCGCACCTATAACCTCAAGAATATCTACATCGTGTCTACCTGTTTTTTTTTTTCCACCAGGGTAGGGATGGTTAACAGCCAGCCTATACGGATTATTGCTGCCATCCGGCTGAATAAAAACATCAGACCGAAAGACGGGTGGGGGCAATAAAAAGCAAAAATTCCATCTAAACGAGCAATCTCTACTAAAAGCGAAGGGAACCACCTCAAGTAGCGAGTAAACGAAAAAGTGCACATAAAATATTGAAAGCGCTCAATGTAAAAACAAAAAAAAAAAAATTGTAAACCAACAACACTTATAACAAGTAAAAAATCGATAAGAGCCCAACCAACATAAGGCAGAGGAAGAGGTTTTGTTTTCATAAAGCAGGTGCCTTAGCCGGCACTTTTTGATTTTTGATGAATTAAATGATGCCATGGATGGGTGCGAGCACCAATCGCGAGCAGCCCAATGCGAAAGCCACGCTCAACTGGCGAACGATAAATAACTTTTGCTGGGTAATATATTTCATTTTTTCTGAAAGGTAATTAATTTTTCATATAAATATTTTTAAAAAAAAATTTTTTTTTTTCCTGATTGAACTTTACTTTGGAAATTTTTTCACACCAGAAATGTGTACACGAAGAGTATTTAAATATTGAGAAATTCTTCTTCTGCTAGATGAATGTGTAAATTCGGATGCATGGAATTTAATATGTCTTCCTAGCAATAGAGGAAGCATTCCATGAAGTTGTGGATTGCGACTGTACGTCCAAGAAATTTAATCAACCTAATATGTGCAAGTTCCATCAGTTCAAATTATCCCACAAATCTTTTCTAACAGCATTTTAAGAAGGTATTTTTGAATACTTCAGTATTTCTTGGAACTTCATTCAAAGGAAACATTTGTTTCTGAAATATATCTAATAACCTTGACTGGCTGGATATTTAAATTCTTTCGAATCAAAGAAAAAGCTATATTGCTTTTCATTTCAAGCAGAATCATTTGTTTTGATTGTTAGCTTTCCGATGAGGGAAAGGGGTGATGTGAATTAAGGGGTTACATGGGTATCACAGCTTCAAAAAAGGAGTTTGTCTTAATAATTTCTACAACATCTCGGGAATATTTTCCTAAATTTTGAAGTCATTCTGAATAAAAGTTTCGGGCATACAGCCTTGGAAGGTGCGAACTCAATTGAATCACGAGGTTTATTTGAGGTTATCCAACCTTTCAACGGATTTTTCTCGAAACTGTGTTTTCAAAGTCGGTTGCCAGCAGTTCTCGAAAACCACTCAACCGATCTTGATGAAATTTTACACAGGTCTTCGAGATACAATTCACGATGCCTTGGACGAAGGATTTCTGTTTTTTTTTCAATCACAACTATTTAAAAAAGAAATGTTGAGCAAATTTTACCAAATTTGCATTTTTTTTGTAAAAAAAAGTTTGCCAAAAATTCAATTTTCACTTCGTTCAAATTCCAGTTTATGCTCTTAACTAAAACACAATTTTTTTGAATCATTTGATCCTGTCACGAGTTCTACTGTAAACGCGGACGCACCTTTTTTCCGAGGGGTCACCCGATATAACGTCACAATGGCGATGTTTTGAATATTTTCCTTTTAAAATTTGAGACAGTAAAAAGTTTGAATAAAATATTTTATTTTTTATATACAATTTTTTTGTTTTGAAAATAGACCTTTTTCTTTCCTAATAAATCCATGTAACCCCTTAAGTTCAGCTGAAACTGTCTGAAATGCTTTGGTATTCAAACTAAGTCAAAATTTGATAGAAGTCGTTACTTCGTTTGATATGTCTTTTGCCAATATATCGCATCCAACCCACTATATGCCAAATGAGATACCCTCGTTGATAGATGTTATCCTTATAAGTGATTCTAACATGCTTAAACACTACTCTCAGCTGTCTTTTCCCGTTTTTTCCCATCATGATCTTGTTTTTGCAACGCTTGATATACCAATTGACACCTCTATTTGTTCACAAACCATACAATATTACGATTTTAAGAGGGTTGATACAGTGAATCTAATAAGTGAATGTGTTTCTCTAGAATGGGATTATATTTTTATTACCCCAGATGTTAATGATCAAGTCGAGGTACTTAATGGATTAATAAAATATTTGTTTTTTAAATATGTCCCAAAAAAGACTTTCTAATGGCTTTCTAATGAGATTAAATCTGCCATGAGTACAAGAGACCAACTCTATCGACGGTGGCGAATATTTCAAATTCCAGAAATCTTTACTGAATTCAAAAGATTGAGAAACTCAGCTAAGTCATTGCATTTTACAAACAAATTTAATACCAGCCGCTCTTCAACTTTTCTGTGGAGAGAAATTAAAAAGATCGGATTGTGCAATAAAAATAACTTGCATTCCAATGATGATATAGATATTGAAGAATTGAACAGAATGTTTGTTAGGGAGCCGTTGGTATCTGAAGTGTCTTACCCTTTATCTGACACTGTAATAATTAATACCGCTGACAATGCATTTCTTTTTGATAGAGTCGACTACTTTTCTGTTGCGAAAACTATTTTGTCTATAAAATCTGATAGTATGGGTATGGACAATATTCACCCGAAGTTCTTAAAAATGATTTTACCGTATATACTAAAATATGTTACATATATTTTCAATACCATCCTAATGTCCTCGAACTATCCGAATCAGTGGAAGCAAACAAAAATTATACCTATTCCAAAAAATAGAAAAGGCACGGAATATCGACCCATCGCCATCCTACCTTTTCATTCTAAGGCTTTCGAGTTAATTATAAGCGCTCAAATTAAGCAATACATTGAGTTTAATAATTTGCTGACTCCAATGCAGTCAGGCTTTCGTTCAGGTCACAGTTGCATAACTGCCCTGATTAAAGTCACGGATGATATACGGGTAGCTATTGACAGAGATGAAGTCACTTTGGTTACATTATTGGATTTTTCTAAGGCTTTCGACTCTGTCCGTCCTGATATTCTCTGTAACAAGCTTGTAACTTACTTCAATTTTTCTCATCTTTCTGTGAAGTTAATCTCGTCTTATCTTACAAATAGAGCTCAGTCTGTCTTTTGCAATCAATCCTATTCGTCGCTCTTAAATGTTAATTGTGGTGTGCCTCAAGGTTCAATAATTGGTCCTTTCTTATTCTCTATGTTCATTAATGATTTACCACATGTTATACATAATTGTCTTTTTCATATTTATGCTGACGATGTACAAATTTATTTTCACTTTCCTGTTGGATTGATGGAAGATGCTGTTGAAAAAATGAACGAGGATCTAACATCAATAGTTAAATGGTCGTCAGAAAACCAGCTTCTTTTAAATCCTTCTAAGACTAAATCAATTACAATCTATAAACATTTATTAATGTCCCGTCTGCCTCCTATTTTATTATGTGGAGTTGAAGTTGAAATGGTTTCTTAAATAAAAAATCTTGGTATTGTTATTAATAGTAACCTCACTTGGAGCGATCATATTAATTTGGTGGTTTCTAAAATCTATGGAGCTTTGCGGGGTCTTTCAGCATGCTAAGACACTTTACCAATTGCCGTTAAACTGAAATTGGCGAAGGCTCTGATTGTACCCTTAATAATGTATGGCTGTGAGTTATTTGCCTGCACTGATGCTATCTCAAGGCGAAAACTAAACGTTGCATTCAATTCTGTGGCTAGATTTGTGTTTAACTTGCGTAGATATGATCATGTTTCGAGCTATTCTCGCCAAATACTAGGATGCAGTCTGGACCAATTTCTTAACTATAGAGCTTGCGCTTTATTTTCCAAAATTTTAAGTGATAAACAACCTGTTTATCTTTATAGTAAAATTGTTTTTTCACACTCGCTTCGTTCTTACGGTATCAGACCCTTCGATTTTTCATTTTTGTCATTCGCCTTTATAACCAACTTCCCCTCAGTATAAGAACTATGGTCGAGCACAGACGTTTTTTGTCGTTAGTTTTTTCCCATTTTAGTACGCGTCATTGATGTTAGCCCAATTTTACTTTTAATTTTTTTTTTTTTTATAATTAAGAGTTCACAAAACTTAATTTAATCGTGTTTTTAATTTTCCTTTGCTGTTAGTTTAACTTTAATTATCCTATTTTTTTTTCTCCTTACTAAATGTTTTATTATTATTATTATTATTATTATTATTATTTAACTTTTAATTATTTTAAAAGCCTTATTTAAACTGTGCACTCTTAAAGAATTTATTTTCTTATTGTACAAAAAATTTCAAAAAAAAAAATAAATACAAATACAAATACAGTTGAAATATTAACATAAAATCTTTACTGCATTAATTGCCGCTTCGGCACACAGTGGCCCGTTTATGCAAAAGTGATTGTGTAATTAATTTATCAGGTGGGTTTATAATGCAATAATAAATAACAAATATCACAAATGTTTGGTGCTCTAGAAATGGAGTTAGTTCATTTAGATGAATGGTTTGGCTTGTAGAAACATTTCTTTTTAGCGTTGAGTGAAAAAACCAGAAAAAGTGTGTAAGAAAACTTTTTTTGTTTTTACCCGGATGTTTGTTTTTCATAAAAAAAAAAAAAAATAATAATAAATTTGTTAAAACTACTAAATGTTTTTCGACTTTAAATTGAGTAGAAAAAAAAATTCAAGATACATCAAGCCAAACTCAAACTCACATATCTCTCTAACGCTCATCTGCATAAAGTTGCATAGAGCTGAGCTAGATAAATTTGATTTGAAGAAGTCAGTCAATGTTTCTTCGTTTTTTTTGACAAATGCAGGAAAAATAAAGTGCACGACTGCGTCATTCAAAAATTTTCGCTACATGATGTGCATTTTTAAATTGCCTCAAAAATAATGGTATCATTTAATCACTTTTTAGGTTTTGAAAAATTAGATTTTCTTAAAAACGCCACATACGATTTTGATGCAATTTCGTACATTAAACACTTTTAACATAATTGATCTTTTATCAAAATGGTTAAAGTCGTTTTTGAGAAACGGGATTTAATTTTAACATCGGCATTTGCTTTATTAGTTTTTGAGATTTTGGCGGTCTTATGAATTACCGTTATTCGAAATTTTAGCCAAAAACTGTGTATGCAGTATTTTTATCTCCACCCTAAGTATCCTTGGAACCATTTTCTAGAAAAATAATGAAAAGTGATTTTCACCAAACAAATTGTAGGTATAGCAGGAACCGTTAATTCAAACGATAAATCAATCAAAAAATGAAAAAAAAAAACCCGCGAGATGTTATCCAAAAAACCTTATATACAATTTTGAAGTAAATCCGTCGAACCATTTCGAAATACGGCGTTCGGACAGACAGAGAGCATTTTCGGACCCACTTTTTTGGCCTTCTCTATAGTTGTAATGTCATCCTACATACTCGAATTTAGGTCGAAAAAAGGCTCTGGGAAATAAGGCCCCAAAATAAAAATGAAATAAGGCCCGAAAAAAATAAACGCGAAACAACAACAAGATTTTTTTTTTTTAAATTGGGGTCTTATTTCATTTTTGTATTTACAATATTTTTTTATTTGAGTTCATTTCTATGAAATACTATAGCAACGTATCTGTCGGTTCAATGACTACTGCCAAATAAGAGCCGCCGGGCTTTATTTCGTTTTTAAAACTCTTAATGATTTCGCGGTTGATTTAATAGTAACGGAATGGAATATTGGGGACGATGCTGGCCCCCTGCAACCCCCCTGCTTTGTTTCCCTGTTAGATTTGAAGTACGCGCGCGGTTGGCTAAAGGGTGATTTTTTAAGAGGTTTAGAACTTTTTTTAAAAAAAAAACACAAAAAATTCGAAAAAATGAATGAAATATTTATTTGAATCGATAGTTTGATTTGCAATTTAATGTTTAAAGATAATTTCATGCAAATGTTGACCGCGGCTGCGTCTCAGGTAGCCCATCCGCTGAGTCCAATTTTGGCATACTCTTTCACACATATCGGCCGGTATCTCACGAATGAATGCATGGATGTTGGCTTCCAGTGCGTCAATCGAAGCGGGCTTGTCCCTATTCACATTAGCCTTGGCATACCCCTACAAAAAATTATCTAATGGTGTCAAATCGCACGATCTAGGCGGCCAATTGACCGGCCCGAAACGTGAAATTAACTGTTCACCAAACTCGCCTCGCAATTGCGCCATTGTTTCGCGTGCTGTGTGGCATGTGGCACCGTCTTGTTGAAACCACATATCATGCAAGTCAAGAACTTCCATTTCGGGCAAAAAAAAGTTTGTTATCATCGCTCGGTAGCGTTCACCATTGACAGTAACGCTGCGATACGCATCATCTTTGAAGAAATATGGCCCAATAATGCCGCCGGCCCATAAACCGCACCAAACAGTGGCTTTTTCGGGATGCATTGGTAGCTGTTGCAATGCTTCTGGCTGATCTTCACTCCAAATGCGGCAATTTTGCTTATTTACGTACCCATTCAACCAAAAATGAGCCTCATCGCTGAACACAATTTTTCGATCAAAAAGCGGATCCTCGGCCAGCTTTCCAAGAGCCCATTCACCAAAAATTCGGCGTTGTGGTAGGTCGGCTGGCTTTAGTTCTTGCACCAGCTGTATCTTAAAAGGCTTTACGCCCAAATCCTTCCGCAAAATTTTCCACGTAGTGCTGTAACAAAGGCCTAACTGCTGGGAACGGCGCCGAATCGACATTTCGCGGTCTTCTGTCACACTAGCTGATACGGCCGCAATATTTTCTTCAATACGCACAGTACGTAAACGTGTTGGTGGTTTAATGTCCAACAAAGTAAATTTGGTGCGAAATTTGGTCACAATCTTCCGAATAGACTGCTCAGAAGGTCGAGAATGCCGATCATAAAATGGAAGCAGCGCGCGATGAACATTTCGAACCGAGCACGAATTTTGATAGTAAAATTCAATAATTTGCAAGCGTTGTTCATTTGTAAGACGATCCATGGTTAAATTGCAAACCAAACTGAAGCTGTTTGACAGTGACACAAGGTACTAAACACACGTCAGCTGTCAAAACCAGTGTTGCCAAAAGTTTTTTAAACGGGTTTTGCAGGTAATTTCTTGTAACACCTAATAAAACTTTGAAGTATGAAGGTTTTTCTTTTCGGGTATGATCCGGATCATACTTCAATGCATACACTTTTAAGAAGTCTGACAGAAAAACAGAGGAACAAATAAATACACTCACAAGAAGTCTGACGTTATCGAGTAATTGGGACTGTGGTGGATCAGCCCGACAAGGGGCGTAGAAGCAAAAACAACGTATGGTGAAAAGACGCAAACATGTTCATGGTATCAGTTGTTCCACTCAGATTTTATAGTGCAAATTGGGAACATTGTAGGAACCCTCGTCAATCATCAACACATTTCTTACTTACTTTACTTACTTAACGAGCTCCCGACCCGTGAAGAGTCCCTGCCTAAAATACGGCAGGCTTCCACCCTCTGCGATCCCGAGCACGCTGCTTCCAGTTGTCCAGACCAAGTGCTCTGGCATCCGCGATGGGTTGGTCTTTAAAACGGAGGTTCGGTCTTCCTTGTCGTCTCGAACCTGGGGGCTGGGATTCGAAGATCCTCTTGGCTGGAGCGTTGTTGTCCATTCGCTCGATGTGGCCGAGTCAATGTAGTCGACGAGTTTTGGATTTTCGGACTACATCCACATCTTGGTACAGCTCATAGAGTTCGCGGTTGTGTCTTCTCCTCCATTCGCCCTCCTCGCACACAGGACCAAATATCCGTCGAAGGATTTTTCTTTCAAGGGATCCCAGTATTAACTCTCCTTTCCTGCTTATCGTCCAGCACTCGGCGCCGTATAGCAGTACTGGCAGGATAAGCGTTCTGTAGAGCATGCACTTTGTCCTTCGAGTTAGGAGTTTTGAACCCATGATTGATTGACTATCATGATTTTCAAGGCCAACTAGTTTCGCCTGTTCTTCAATAGCCGTGAAAGCCTCTATCACGGCACGCTGGGATCGACCGATGATATCTATATCTTCCGCATACCCCAGCATTTGGACTGATCTGTTGAAGATAGTGCCTTCCGTGTTGACACCTGCCCTGCGCACTATCTGCTCAAGAACAAGATTGAAGAAATCAAAACATCATCGAATACAAATCTCTTCTACTTGGAGAATTGTCTGGAGTCCAAAATAAATAAAGAGGTTGGGTACTAGTTTACCACTTCCCCCATCATGCAAATTGACACCAGATATAGCTGACTGCCAAAAGCTATTCTACTTAAAAACAACATTAACAAGCGAGACGCAAAAAATTATTAGACATTTTAATACGTCTGATGCCAACTATAGAGCAGGATGGCAAATAATAACCGATTATGAATGAAATTCAGTATGAAGGCTCGAATGCAATCAAGCTAACGCGCGATACAACCCAGGAGTGTCTGCTTAGCTTAAAAGGTCTGCAAATTGACACCAGCACTTGGTATCCACTTCTACTGAGCATTCTACTTCAAAAAATTAGATAGAAGTACACTGACAGACTCTGGGAGCCGTCAGACTTTCTATCATTGCTAGAGGCAATAGAAATAGAAAACAAATAGAAAACCCCAAATAATTACTGCTTAATAGAGATTTTTAAAATCCAGCTAAAATTTATGTTTGCAATTGTTCTTAAACATTGCTGGGATTCGTTAAGTCCCCCTCTTAAATTTGTTTTTTTACCTTATTGGTAGGAATCGTTAAAGTCGGAGATATCGAATTAAGATCGATCAATGAATTTTCAGGCGTGCCTAAGGCGAGTCACTTAGGTCCCATTTTGTTTCTCATTTTTATCAATGACTTGCCTTCCGTTCCTCATTCTTGTAATTATTTAATGTATGCAGACGACGTTAGATTATTTAAGTCCTTGACTATCTTGCTTTTCAAAAAGACCTTAACCTTTTTAATGATAGATGTGAAAATAACGATCTGCGCCTTAGTTTTCTTAAGTGTCATGGTTTATAAAAGATATTGCGATTTTAAAAAATATTTATATTCTGTAAGTAAAACTGTTAGTTTTCTATAAATTTTGTCAAAAAAATTATCTCATCGAAAATATCAACATGGCGCCACTGATCAAAAAAACTAAAACAGACAGACTTTTCCACATATAAATCAAAATTAGTTTTTTTTTACCCTAACCCAATTTTTAACTAATCAAAAAATTTGTTTTCTTTTGTCTCTTTCAGGTAAATACTGCATCGATCCTCGAAAGAGAATCTTGTTTCTCCTATTGTAAGTATGTATTCGTCACCAACAAAATTGTCAATAGAACCATCCCTCTCCTCTTTAAGCATTCCTTCAGGCAATTCTAAGGCGCAACAATCTCACATACCATATTTTCACTTCATAAATCCCTATAAACCGTCATTTTTATCCTAATAACTTGAATCGATGCCTGACACGTGCCGATACTCCCAATTAGACTAACATTCACCTCAAGGATTCTTTAGGCTTTCCCACAGATGAAGCACAGACACATTATTTGACATTCAAATGCCATCCTACACCTGTTTTAGAATCCTTTAAAACCAAACAAAAAAATACACTGCAAACTTGGCAATTTTAATTGTACACACGTACAGCAAGAACAACAAAAAAAAAAAAAAAACACACCTCTACGCGCGTACACCATTAAATGACATAATTTTGCCAGCAACAGCGCCATATTCCGTGCTGCTGAAAATTTTCAAGGGAAGCCATCGGAACGTCTGGGGCGTATACGTAACGTATGAATTATGCGACATTATGAAGTCATATGGGACTACAGGACGGCTTGGGCTTTTTTTTCTGCTGAATAATCACAAAAAACAGAAAAAAAAAACGTACAGGGTTGTCAGCCTTCAAGGCTCTATATGAAGTGTTTGCACACGTATTCACACATGAACAAAAAAAAAAAAACACCAAACCAGTTGGGGTTGGACACAAGCTAGGGAATATGGGCAAACTACACAAGGGACACCAGGAGCACACACACCAAAAAAAAAAGGACGTAAATTTATGCTAATTTGTACGAAGGTGGAATATAAACAGACCCACGAGACCACCATCTCTCATATGTACATATATAGCAGGAACCTACTGGCAGGCGACGCCACAGACTACGACAAGCGTATAACGAATGCGAAAGCATTTAAAGCGTAGATGTGAAGCTAAGTACGTAATAGAAAGGTTATTCACATTTTGAATGTTTGCTTTTAATTTTTAATTTTCTATTTCATAATAGAGTGAAGGATGGGGGGATGTTTCCTTTCTAACTGCCTCCAGAAAAGTGGTTAACATCATGTACCAAAAGGTTTTACCACGATATACATACGTAGTGTCGTGCTAACGTGTTTTTCTTTTTTTTTTTTGTCCTCGTCCTTTCTTTATCTCTTCGGTGAAGAGCCATAGCCTCGGTGTTAAAGGATCACTTTTATACAGTAGCGCGCAGCAAGTTCAAGGGTAATTCAGTATTTGAAACCACTTTGTGTCATTTTTATAATTAAAACGTTCACCCCAGCAGAGTGAGCCTTGCTGCTCTAACAAGGATATTTTCCTTTTTTTATTATATTAATTACTGTCTGTAATTGAATTTTTAGCTTAAGTAGTAAGGCACCTGATGCGTATACTATTCTATTTCTGTATAGTACATAGGCTGTTTGCTGAAAGGTCGGTCTCCGGTGCCTCTCTATGGTGTGTCGAATGAATTTTATATGACGGTTAAGGCCGGTGTTGTGGTTTTAATTAAAAATAGAAGATTGAAGGAGATTCAATATGCGGCGGTTTGCATTCTCGAAAGCTTCGTTTGTTGAGATTTTTCCCATTTAATTAAATGGATTTAACCGAGATGTTGCTAGTTAAGAGATGTTTGGTCTTGAATATGAGTGTTTTATGGGAGACCTCGCGATTTGCAGAAGTAGTCCTAAATTTTTGTAGTCACGGCGAAAAGTCTTGACTAGGTTAAAACTCCAACCAACTTTACACTGAAGTCCTACAGGAACTAACAAAACACGAACTCCTTTACACTTAACGGACAAGTGTGTGTCATGACATAACTTCCAACGCAACTTCAAGGTTACACTCCCAAAACGTGCAAAACGTTGCAAATGACGGAGTTGGAGTAGGGCGCACTAACACATATACATATATACCCTACATCTACATCCCCTCATCTTATCAATGACCCCAAGTCTTTTTACCAATTCGTCAACTATTAAAGAAAATCTGACGGATACCCTACCTCTCTATCTTTCGAAAAAAAATCATCAACCGATCCACACACTATTGCCAACTTTTTTGCTACCCATTTCAAACAATCTTTTGCCGATAACTCTTTCGTACCGGACCCCTCTTACTTCAATTATCTATTTAACTTCTCCTTCGGCTTTGATCCTACTCTCATCGAATTTAAGTTACTAAATCTCAATGATGAATTCATACCCGGCCCAGACGGTATCACCACCATATTTCTTAAAAAATGTTATTCCAACCTTTTGCTTTCCCTTTCTAACCTTTTTCATCTATCTCTTTCACAAGGAGAATTTCCTTAGGTTTGGAAGACCTCTTTTATAACCCCGATAGACAAAAAAGGATCAAAGAACGAAGTAATCAACTATTGTCCCATTACTAAACTTTCTCACATACCCAAACTCTATTTTATACGAAGCCTTAAGCTTTCAATGTAAGTCCATCATGTCCCCTTGCCAACATGGCTTCCTGAAAGGCAGATCAACTACTACAAACTTCGTCGAGTTCGTCTCCTTTTCCCTCTCTGCTTTAGAGAATGGAAACAAAGTCGATGTAATTGCAACCGATTTCAGTAAGGCTTTTGATAGGATATCGCATCAATTAATCATCTTCAAACCTATACTGTTAAAATGGATTTCCTTTAACCTAGAAAGCCGTTCTTATAGTGTTCGCTTCAGATCCTTCCGCTCGGCTCCTTTCATGCCAACCTCTGGTGTCCCTCAAGTAAGTCATCTCGGTCCGCTTCTCTTTATCCTTACAATAAATGATCTGGAGCGGGTCATTAAACATTCCTCCCTCTCCCTCTACGTTGACGATACCAAATTTTTTAAAACCATTTCTTCCCCCCAAGACTCTAGTCTCCTTCAACAAGAACTTGATAATTTTTCTACGCCAGTCAAGTGTGCTGCCCCAAAAATGGCTTAGAGCTTAACTTCGCCAAATGTCAATCTATTAACTTTTCTTATAAGCAAAACCAGTCCCCTCCCAGAATATACCTTCTCCTAGGTCAGTCTATATCCCTTGTACAATCTCTTCGCGATCTTGGTATACTATACAACAGGGAGCTAAATTTCCGTTTGCACATTGATGAGATAATTCTTAAAGCTAACTCTTCACTTGGTTTTGTTAAACGAATACGCCAGTCAAGTGTGGTCGCCCTTTCATAGAGTTCATGTATCCAGAATCGTCGTTTACGTCGTTTTCTTCGATTTGCTCTTCGAGGCTTACCCTGGAAAGACCCTATTATCTTGCCATCCTATCAAGACCGCCTTAAACTTATAAACTTGAATACGTAGGGACGCAGACATTCTCGTTATTCATAGACTCCTCCTCTCAGGTTCTATCGATCTCGCGTCTATTTACAAATCTATTTTCTTCAACACTAACCCTCGTTATTTACGCTGTCCTCCTCTTTGTTATTTACCAACCCACTGGACCTCTTATGGTTCCAAAGAACCAATAATCTCCCGTATGCTGCGAAAGGTAAACGCAAAACTTACGGTTTTTTGATTTTAACCGCAGCCTGTCCGTCTGTCTCTAACTCGATCTCCTTCCCAATTCCTCCCATATTAGTTCATAAATTTTAGTTTTTAAGTTAGTATAAAAGTACTATAGCTTGTAATAAGCCTAATAAATGGGGCATTCGCCCCCACAAAAATTAAAATTAAATTAGCATGGCAGCTAATAGAGTATAAACAGAGAGTATAAACAGCTTCAAAACCACCAGGAACATTAACATACTCTCTTTTGGCAGGGCAGGCATACTTGCAATTAACGCCTTTGAGGAAACATCAAAACTGGTCTGGGATTGTCTACAGTTCCTTAAACTACTAGCAAACAAAGTCCATTTGATTTGGGTGCCAGGACACAGTGGATATAAAGGCAATGAAAAAGCAGACATACTAGATAGAAGTACTACAAAAATAGTGTCAAAACCCGGCTAGAAGGAAAAAGCTACATATCTAAAGATAAACCGAAGGAAAGCCAAAAACTTCATGCCAAACAGATCACTTAAAAACATCGAACGGCTTCTACAACTAAGTAGAAGACATATTCGACTAGTGACAGGTTCCTTTAAAGGACACTGCTCTGTTGAAAAATGCCTGATGACCGTGGGGATAGTACAAGAACGTACCTGCAGATTATGCAACGAAGACCAAGAGACCGCAAAGCACATACTATGTGACTACAGCTGCTTAATTAGATCTCTTCAACGCCATCTAGGTAAATTCTACATCGAAGCAGCGGAGACGCAAAGTCCTAGCCGCTTTTATAACAAACTTCGGCATCATGGAAGAGCTCTAAATGTAGGATATCACAATAGGATTTCAAGATTTTGACTGCTGCTTGACGATCCGAAACTTCTTTGATCGCAATTATTACCACTTGAAAAACGCTACACTGGTCGGGCAGATGGATTAAGGGACTCATCCTATGGACTCTTAGTTCAGGATGGTATCGTAGCCATTTTCTTTAATTGTCCACTGCATTTGACTTAAAGACAAACAGCTGCGTTGGAAGCCATTTCATCCTTTCTTGGATGTCATGGTTAGCGGTTGAGTTTTGTGACTTACTTAATAGACGTTCACCGCCTAAAGAACGCGTAAGTAAGACAAGGCAGCCTCCTGTCCTATGTGATCCCGTTTGTCATATCTCTGACATTCGCAATGGCATGGTTTTTAAAACAATGGTTCGGTCATCCTCATTGCCTGGGGGGCTTCGAGCTGAGAGTTTCGAGCTCGGAGCTTCTTGGCTGGAGCGCTATTGTCCATTTATTTCGATGTGACCAAGCCAATGAAGTCGGCATGGCATTTTGGCCTACATCCACTTTCGTTCCAGAAATGTTTAACCCATTTCTCTTGCTAAACCGAAGTAGCATCTGCCTTTTTTTTTTCATTATAAACACTCACTAACGGAATTTTGGTTATAAGTTTACACAGCGGCATTTCGGACATAGATGAAAGGCCGATTCACTTAGGATTTAAATGCATTCCACATTCGTGTTTAACTGGTTGAAAATAATCTGTATATTTCACTGGTTTCGAATATTGAATCAAGGATGAACTGAGGGTATTCCCGGCATATTGTCCCGGTTATTGCTTGTGGTGGACAACGAAAGGCAGAAGACATTGCGACGACGCTACGCCTAAAATTGTCAAGCGGATTCTCGATGGCCACCATGCTTTATCGTACGTTTTCGAATCCTATCAAAAAGCTCCAAAAATGATATTTATGCACAGCGACAATGCGCTGACATATATTCTTTTAGAATAAGTGAGATACTTCTTATACAGCTTAAAAATACCTAGGCCTTTACCTGAGTTTTTGGCGACCTCAAAAACCGTTGTCATTCACTCCCATACCGAGTTCTAAAAGTGTCAGTGTCATTCATGAATAGAATAGAGTATTGGGTTTTTGCACAAATGAAGCATCAAAGCCGTCAGAGCAAAAATTCAAAAACACACTCTGACAAAATATATTATGTAATCACTTGCTCGATTCGCCCGGTTTAATGTACTATCAGATCTATATCTTGCGAGTGATTATTTCATGCAACTACCATCTCTATCAGAAAGACACCAGTCGTCGGGTGCTCACTAAAACTGCTGCTCGATTACAAGCTCGAGCCAGATTACCATGTGGGACTTCTAAAAATACTAAATTCCTCTTCAAAATCAGATAAGTTTTGTCCCATCCCGGACACTATGGCTAAAGAATACTGTTTGTGGAAGCCTGTTCAATGCTGAAATATTTAACCGTGAAAACTGGTTCACTCGACACTGGACTTCAGATATCTGGTTTGGTACAGCGACGGATTAAAAATGGATTCTGGAATTAGTGCTTCTATACTCATGGGAATGTGCCCCACTATGTTGCAAGCCGAAGTCCATGCCATTGAGGTCTGCGCTAGCATAATCATCGTACTAGTCAAGTGGCTGTTCAAGCATTGTCGTCCAACTTAATGGACTCTATGATACAGTGAAAAGCTGCTACGATGCGCTGCAATATCTGGACAGGCTCAGCGAAATTAAACTGGGAAGGGTCCTCGGCCAGGAAGGAATTGTAGGCATCACGAATTGGCAAGAGCTAGAATTAACTACAACTAGAATCATATTGCCGAGTGAAATGGGCTTCGGCTTTAAGGCAGATAGACGTTTGGGTGCATCAACTCCTTCTGGCCTAGACAATCCAGAGAAGTAATCAAAGACTAAATAATAAATTCACATTTTGTAGGTTGTAAGGACCTTCACGAAAGTTAAATTGAGTGGAAGACTGTAAAACATGGACATCTATATGATCAGATATAAGATGATGCTATAATTTGCAGAAGTTAAATATGTTAAATATAGAACGAAAGGATATAACGATCTTTCAATGGAAGCCCTGTAAGAGCAAATTGAATAAACTTGTGGAGCACACTCAAGACGCGGACGGACGAATCAATTGTACTTAGCCTGAGTATCGTAGGCCTCATCAAATTCTTTACACCACCTCTTATGAAGCCCAGCATGGAATTTGAGTATTAACAATGAAATTGACAAGGTGAGTTTGGGGTCAAAATATAATCCAACATCCTCTATCTACTATTAGATGGGTTCAGGATTAAACCGTTCTTAGCACTTCTAGTGGCGAAACTATCAATCTTGGTTTGGGGAAGAGTTCTATCAACCTCGGTGTTGACAAATCTGAAAATATTTCTATTGTCAGCATGTATGAAAATATCTCTAAGTTTTATTCGTGATTTAAGATCATACACAGGTAGCATAAACAAAATGGACCCTAAATGACTTCCTTGGGGAATACCTGACTTAGAAAACAAAGATTCTGATAACGAGCTTCTAAATTTGACTCGATCATCCTTTGTTTTGCCTCGCTCGAGTATAAATAAGACACCGAAGTAGGAAAGGTAACCTATTTGCCAAGTAAAAGAATTCTAAATAATCAAATTTGCATCTCCCATCCTTAAAAAAATAGTCATTCATCATTGATTGCATGGTTTTGCTTTTGTCGCCTTACTGATTTGTATCTGATCAACTAACCAACTTATTGAAATCTGCACAGCCAATTGCTGTGCAGGGCCGTTAATAGAATTTTGAGGTAGTCTTAGGGATAGTAAATCCTAGATGTGCCTATGTACCACCATTCCAAAGCATACAAAGTAAAATAGTATCAATGATTCTTTGAAAAGAAATTATTTTTTTGATATAAAATATATTTTAAATTTGAGTTAGCTCATCCCCTTTGTTTAGTAATTGTGTTTACGTTTAGTGACACATTTTGGCTCTTCCAGAGCGATCCTGCATGCACACCACACACATAGAACGAAAATGTTAGGTAAGAACCCGGACGCTAGCTAAAAATGTCCAGGAGAATAATGACTAGAGTTCATTTGAATTGAAGCATTTTTTTGTTGCTCTAGATTTTGGGAAATCTTTTGCGGCCCGCCATGTTTTTTTGTTGACCTTTTTGAACTTAACATCAATGTAAATGACCCAAGAAACAATCACAATAGGATTTTTTTCATTCGCTTAATTACTGCAGGTGTGATTGGGGATTCTAACGGGTGATCCAAGTAGAGATACTTTTTTCAATAGCCTTTTTTGACAGATCACGTGTGAGTCGTGTCATGCTGTCATGTTATTTTTGTTTCGTATTGTTTGGCATTTCATAATGGAAAGACTTACGCGTGAACAACGTTTACAAATTGTTCAACTTTATTATGAAAATTCACGTTCTGTGAGGAATGTGTTTCGTGCACTTCGCTCAACTTATGGTCAACATAATCGGCCTACTGAGCGTACTATTCGCAACACCATCACCCATTTTGAGACCCAGCATTCATTATTGGATAATATTCGACCGAATAGACCACGTCCAGCACGCTGTGAAGAAAATATAGCGGCCGTAGCTGAGAGTGTACACGAAGACCGTAGAGAGTCGATTCGGCGCCGTTCGCAGCAACTCGGACTGACGTATGGAACGACTTGGCGCATTTTACTTTAAGATCTTAAATTGAAAGCGTACAAAATACAGCTTGTGCAACAACTGAAGCCGCTCGACCTTCCCAAGCGACATCGCTTCGCTCTATGGGCTCATGAAAAGTTCCAAGAAGATCCGACGTTTTCGAGGCAAATTTTGTTTAGCGATGAGGCCCATTTCTGGCTCAATGGGTATGTAAATAAACAAAATTGCCGCATTTGGGACGAAGAGCAACCTGAAGAGATTGAAGAACTGCCACCTTCATCCAGAAAAAACAACGGTTTGGTGTGGTTTGTGGGCCGGTGGAATCATCGGTCCATATTTCTTTAAAAATTATGCCGGTGCGAACGTAACCGTCAATGGCGACCGTTATCGTGCCATGATAACCGACTATTTGATGCCTGAAATTGAAGCTCGTGATCTCGGCGACATTTGGTTTCAGCAAGACGGCGCAACTTCCCACACATCGCATCAATCAATGGACTTATTGAGAGAACATTTCGGTGAGCACATAATTTCACGTTTTGGGCCGGTCGATTGGCCACCAAGATCGTGTGATATCACACCGTTAGACTTTTTCCTGTGGGGATATGTAAAGTCAAAAGCTTATGCCGACAAACCCGCTTCGATTCAGGCCTTGGAGGAAAACATCACGCGTGTCATTCGCCAGTTACCAGTCGAAATGCTCGAACGAGTGACTGAAAATTGGACTCAACGGATGGACCATCTGCGACGTAGCAACGGCCAACATTTGATAGACATAATAGTTCAAAAAATAGAGTGCTTTCCTTTAAGTTGTATCCCCATCAATTTTGACGATCTGTCAATTCGTCGATGTTGCGTGTCAATCAAACTTGGCTGCGGCCTCATCACCTGCTTAACCGTTTCAACTGAATCCTGAAAACTGTTCAGAGGTTTTATTCCCCAAGCAAACTTTCATCCGAAAAAAAATCGAAGAAAAGAATTGAAGAAATGATCTTTTCCGGGGTAACTATCGCTTCCTTAAAGACTTCGCATTCTGCCAATATAAATGCATGTTAGAAACTTGTAGATATTGCAATAAATGTGCCCTTTGGATAGAGTAAAAACTTAAAGGTCTACACAGCAATAATTCAGAAGCCTTTGTTGTTTGAGGTATTTTTTGTTTATATCTGGATTTATGCTTAGAGAAACATCTGAAGGGATAACCGGATATGATTGCATATAATGCAAAAAATAAAACCATATCCCTCTTAGCCTTTAGAAACATATTCAAACTGGGTCAACAACTATGGTAATTAACAACAAATCAAGTGCAGGATCAACAAACGAACGAAACCTATTCGAGTGCTTTTAACAAAATCTCAAACAAATTTATTTCCAATTTCAATTGGCAAAATCGACGTCCTAATCCTCTGTAATAATTGCCTATTTGTTGTTGTTTTTTTCTAATGTAAATGCAGAAAGCTAGGAAAACAATTCTCAATTCCAATTTTTATCGAATTCAAATGGAAAATTACTTCTGATGACACAAAGCCAAAATGATGCAAAAAAAAAAAAAACGCACACAAAACTCCAGCAGACATTTCCAGGAACTTTTCAAATTCCATTGGGTCAATAAATTTTCTCTTCTTATGAAGTTCACTCGAAGAATTTTAGCCACACAAAATGAAATCCCAAAAATTAGTTATAGCAAAGTTTACAAAATTCTTCGAAATTCCCAATCTACTCATTTGTATCAACCACCAGCCACACAGGATACAGAAGTGAACACTTCTAACTTTGACTTATAGATATGTACATCCTTCGGATGCAGTTACTTATATACGGCAATTCTTGTAAGGTATTTTCCACTCGTATTTCAAAATCTACTTGGCAAAAATTATTATTATCATCACGACCGAACGACCGAACGACCGAACGACCGAACGACCGACGGACCGGACGAAAGTTTATTATTTTGTTTCTTGGAAACATTTCAACCTATTGCCTGTGAACTAAGCTATTTGCCATTAGTAAAAATTAAACCCTACCTACCTAAAATCCGGACTGATACCGAGTATCGTAAGAGTTGATACCAGAGGCGCAACTGACAAAGAAAGCGACACACGAATAAATTTACCACAACTGTACGTTTGCATGATTTTCCCCAAAAGGACACTGCAATAATATTGCACTACTGAAAGCAGGCTACTACCGCATGCATGCACATGGCTATGAATCTTACCACCAAACAATACGAGTATTTTGGGATCTGACTTCAGTAACATTTAACATCTACGTGTATGTGGAAAAGTATTCGGGGACGGGTCTTGGGCACGGCTCCCATGGTACGTTTGCATGAATATACAAATGAAGACGATTCCTATGAATGAATGAGTCAATGAGAGACCAAAACCAAGACCAACCAGCGCCATCATCAAGTGCAGGAATAAATTTCTGTTGCATGAGAAACAAGGAGAGAGCACAAGTCCAACGAACAACAGTCAAGGATAAATGTCTATTGCACCTGATGATGCTGTTTTTCGTTTGCATTTTTTTGTAGCTATTTTTGCAAGGGATACGGTTGAGAAAAGTGAATTCGAGACAATTTCGATGAAAGGATAATGTGCCGAAGGGGTTCTTTTCACAGAGTTCTGTACACCTACTACATTCCTAGATCTGGCAGTTGCATTAAGCTCAGGTAACCTTTTGGCGCTTAGAAAATAAATTTTCAAAACGCTCCTACTGCTGCACTAGAAATAGGTACAACTACACAATAGACAAAAAAAAATAAAAAAAAAATACAAACAAACATAAGGGAAGCCAACAAGGATGTGCAACTTCTTGAGCTTCTGAAACAAAATGTGACCCTGGAGTGTATTTTCTGCAGATGGCACATGGATTGTGCTCCAGCAACATAAGGTGTCACTTCGAGTCTCTAATGGGATATATATTTTTTTTTTGTTTTTACCTCAACGTGAACGGGAAAACGACTTGGCATTCTGTGATGACTATGTGACAAGGGTTGCAAAAGGGACTTTTAGCACTTTTAAGGGATATGATAATGGAGAGCGAGTGCGGCGAAGGAAAGAAAAGTTTGCGACAAAATTCAAGATGCGGCTTTTTCCAAGCTTGCTAATGGTGTTCTTGCTGTTAATATGGATGAAGGTATCACCGATATGTGTTTTGTTGCATGGTGAAAGGAGTAGTTTTGTTAAATATAAGTTATGCAGGACATACATGGTGTTTCTGGAGAAGAGGCCACCTCAAGTTTAATCCAAATTGAGGCCAAGAGGTCAGTTGTTGGACGTAATAATGTGTCATCGCTCTTGATCATTGATCTGTCAATATAAACTCGGGGAAACAAAGGAGTTTGGGTAGTTCTCTCCTCCTGTGTGTATTACTTCAACTTGGTGTACACGTTGATTTAGCAGTGACAGGAGGATGTAAACGATTACTTTAGTTGGAAACAATGTGAATGTAGATGTAAATACCGCCTCGTGAAAGTCATGTACATTCATAATGGCCGTCGGCCTGCTGTAAGAGGCGTACCAAAAGGATATTGATAAATTAAAACATTCAGTTCCCTTCAAGCTCAAAAACTTCTACCACGATGTAAACGCAACATAAGGTCAAGCCGAGGTAGGATCTCATAATACGCATCTCTACTGGCAGACTTGTTGACATCGTTACTGTTTTCTAAATCTAAGCTAGGGATCCCCGATTTTAATGGTATAATTCGTTTTTGACTATCCCGCCTTTTGCCAATCTAAGACCTTGTCATGAGAAGTTTATTAAAGTTGGCATTTTGAAGCCTCATTAAATTGGACGTCTCTTTTTTTTTTGTTTTAAAAAAATATACACACAATGGCTAAAGAAGCTATGTCAAACGCGCCCTGGATGTACTACTGGGGCTGTTTTTTATATATAGCTACTTGGACGTTCTGTCCGATACCAAGTCGATATACTTTTTCTGAAAGTGTAAGCTGAGGTTTTGTGTTTTTGAGTTTAGAGCTTCCTTTGTCCCATTCCCAAAAGACCTAGTTTCTATTGCCAAAAGGTTTGCTTCAGGCAGGACAAGGTACTAAGGACCCATACGTGAAGCTGGAACATGTCATTGTCATTTACTTCTGGAGAAATCGTTTTGAAGGCCACAACATTCTTCTTTCTCTTCGTATCTACGAGGTATTCGATATTTACCTTTCAGATAAGAAATGACATAGTGAGGTCCTATTCCCACGTTGGAAAACTAATTTTATGTTCTTAAAAATTCGAACAAACTCCCATGAAAGATCCTTAAATTTTCTATTCCGAATCGGACAATCGAAATCAATAGAGTAAAACAATTTTACGTTATTTAATAAATTTGGGTTACAGGCCTTTCCCTATATTTTCTCCTTCATTGGCCCTGAAGCTATGTTTAGAGATCAAGAATAATAACTCTTCGACTCTTTTACATACCAACTGATACGAAAACATTCCGCGGCGTTAATGAGATCATTTTGTCTTTGTTACGGTAGTCTGTAGGCATGCCTATCTTACGCACTTTTATTGGAACTTGTGTTGAAATGTTCACTTTCGACGATATTCGCAGAGTCTTTGCTTCATTTTAGCCAATTATCCCACTTTACTGCATCCCCACCAAGCATCTGCAAGCACTTCTATCTGCCTTCCGCAGTGGAAAAATCTGTTAAAGGTTAAGCATACATAAAAAGTGCTCTTTGTAATAACGTATGCGCAATGTCACCAAGATGTCTTTTAAGATAACGTTAGGGGAGTTTTTTCCAAGTCGACCAAGCTATTGACGAAACGGGCTTCAATAAAAGATAAGCGGCTTTATTTTCCAGTTGAGCAGTGACAAAAGAGTTGTTTCCACGAATTCAATTTTCTGTTGTACAACATCGCGTATAAAATTTTGTCGTATTGTGCAAGCGTCCGAAATCATGTGTCAAATATCCGAACAACCTGACCCGACCTCATCAGTGCGGTTTTAGGCCCGATAAGTCCACAATTAACCAAATATTCATAATACGCTACTCAATACCTTTTTATCGATTTTAAAGCAGCGTATGACAACAAGTAAAGGACTTAGTCTTTCACATCTGAAACCGACATCTCTGCAAAAATCAGACGAAGAATAGTGTTTGTCAATAGCGGTTTTTCGTTCTGAGGAGGCAACTATGTAGTTTCCGAATTACTAAGCAAACTTACTGCATAAAGACTCTTATTATCCCAATCCCGCTTTATGGACCAGAAATGTAGATCCTTTCTGTTGAAGGTATTCTTGGCCGTTTTGAGAAAATTTTGTTGTAAGATATTTGCTCCCGACAAAATGGACGGGTTCTAGAGGAGACGATTAAACAACGAACTAAACAGGCTATAAAGCGACCTGGTAAAAAAAACTGCGCCGTGGGCGTTTGAGATTGGCTGGGACATGTGGAAGGGACATCAACCGGCTTGGAGTACGCAACTAGTGCTAATTTGCAAAGACCAGATCGCGCTAATTGGAGATGCTTTTTGTTAGAGACCTAAGCAAACAAGTAAGGTCGGTTTATTCAGTTTCAGTTTTTAATGCTTTTTATTTAGTAATTCATTGATTCTTATATGCTAGACAAAAATGCTTAAAACTAGCTTAACTAACTTAATTATGTTGCTTAAATTTTAACTTACTGGCCCTATACGGGCGCTCTAAGTTAAACAAAAATTATTAATATTGTCTTTCGACTTAACCTAACTTACATTTTAGATATTAAAAATAAATACAAATAACACTTATAACTAAACTAAGACAATTTTAACTTAACTTTAATTTAACTTAACTATGCTGCATAATTATATATGCACTTGTGCACATCCGCGTGCTGTGGGGTTTTTTTTTTTTTTTTTTTTTTTTTTATATATACCCCTAAGAGCCACGAGCCACATCTAAAGCTTACACCTACCACCTACTTAAACTATGTAAGCCGGCCAAGCCAATTTTATATAATATATTACAAGCCGACTTTGTCGGATCTACCCCGGATCGACGAGGGAGCTCTCTCTGAAAGCCACCAGAATTCCTGGTGCTGTTTTTCTACATCTTTCTTATCGCGCTCCGATACCGACCGACTAAACCGGAGACGCTCCTCCCGCTCTGTGTGACGTCTCTGTTGTAGTTGAGTCGCCTGTCCACAGTTGTCCGAGCAACGTGGAAGACTAACGGTACCGCCGATCTATCCTGGATAAGACCTGCCTGATCAAAGTAGAGGAATGCTTCTGGGGGGACAAAGCCGCTAAGACGCACCCTCTCATGGTACATATAATTGGGGTAATAAGCCCCGAAGATCAGGTTATTCATCGAGGTCATTGCCCTCGCAATGTGCCTTCGAGTCATCTTGATCAGGAAATTGTCCACTCTAATCAGATTAGCCCCGCTGTATAGGACCTCATTGGAATAGAATTTTATGTACTGAGATTCTGGTGTTCTATTTAGGTGAAATCAAGCCCGGAGGCAGGCCCTCTCAAACACCCGAATCTTTTCCATCCTACTTGCCCCTATGTTGAACCACACGGGACATCCATATGCTAGCATGGGCCGAATGAGGGCCATGTAGCAGATTACCTTCACCCTTGCATCGAGTTGGCTGCTGTAAAACAGTCTCTTTGTAAGGGCAAAAGCACCTCGGGCTCTGGAGAGAGCAACATCTACATGTTTGTTCAAATATAGATATTGGTCTAACCAGAGTCCAAGGTATCTGACCACATTTTTGTGCCCAAGTGGACGCCCGTGTGTTCCAATAATAGAAAGCTTTCGCCAATTCTTTTTAGTATCCCTAGTGGCCATAGACAACGGGGTTCTGAATAGAATAGTTTCCGACTTCTGAAAGTTGATTTTCAACTTCCAGTCGTCGCAATATCGCTGAATCTTATCGAAGTCACGCTGCAGTAGAGTTGCAATGACGTCGATCTTTGGACCTGATCTGTACGCGATCAAATCGTCCGCGTACGCAATCGCGTGCTGAAGGGAACCTTTCAGATCAGCTGTGAAAGGTCGGTTTATTACGCGTGTTAAATGTCGGTTTTCCGGTTTAGTTTCCATTTGGAATTGGTAGCTAAATTAATTATGGTTTTTTTTACGAAATATTCCAATTTCAGACAGAAAGACAGAATAAATTTACGTAGTCCTAACTTTTGTGATTTTACATTCGCTCATCCAATTCTAATTCTGAATCGGAGCCAATTCGTCATGGGACAGCCAATCAACTCAGTTGCTAATTTATTATAAACCCTATTAGCATTTTTTTTTTACCTAACCTTTACCTGGACATAGTGACAAAGCCGGTGACACAGAGGGCTTGCGAATTAGCGAGGTATGGACCATGATGGATCAAGGCACAACTTTGCGATCTAAGAAAAGGAGTGGAAAATAGGATTCGTATGAAATCTAACAACAGGTGGAAAGAACTTACTACCTGTGGAGTATCCAGAAAGCTCTGGCCAGAATTCAATAGAGGCTGAACCATCAAGCTTTTACAGTTTGACAGGTCATCACATCATTTGTCGAGGATGTGGTGATGAAGACGTCCGTGAGGACATACCTCACTTCCTTTGTCAGGTATCCGAGTCTCGGTCACTTGAGGAACAGAACTCTTGGAAACTACACTACTTCCATGACATACATACATTAACTTTCTGATGTCTCACTTTTTGATCTTAATAGGTTTCTGAGGATATCAGGGTAAAGGGACACGAAGCCTAACCATCTCAAACACCAATGGCTAACCCCTAAAAAAGGGCATCACAATGGGTCCACGAGGACCTAAGTGTGGCTTAGGAAGACTGATATGCTCTGCCGACGCGTAAACCTAACCTAACCTAACCTACTTACCTTTAAAGAAAAACCGTTAGTTTAATAATAGGCCGAAGATTCGGAGGCGCGACTGCGATGGATGCAGACGGGCCAAACTATTGCACTCGGACAGGTGCAAAAGTCTGCATCTTGTCTTTTATCTCTAAGGAAATCGACTGTCGGCTGCTTGTAGGCGTTCTTTCGGGCCACCGCTTGGTGGTGGTTGCTAAACACTTAATTGTGTTAATGTGTTGGGCTTAAGCGACACCACTACCTATCCTGCTTGCGGTGAGGAGGAACACTACCTCTGTAGTTGTCTCGCCTTTCTTCGCATCAGGTGGCGGATTGTCGGGACTGACGTGGTAAGTGCCGAACATCTAAGCTCTTCATCCTCTCAAGCTCCCTTCTCATCTTTCTTCGAAAGACGGGACAATTAAGTACCTTAATGTAAGGTGTCTAAAAGGTAGTAAAAGGGACCAGTAGTTGTGTCTGAGCGCTCCATCGGATAGTAGCAACTTTCGACTGAAAAGGAAAAAAACAGATCTATCTAACAAAATAAAGGGTATGAGTGCAAAAGTGAAAGAAATGCTGTAACCAGCTGAATAAAAAACTCATATTTTTGTAGATCATGTCCATTTAAATTTCTTTTACCACTTTCGCTGACCATTGACACTTTTCCGATGTTCCTTATGAATTCATGTTCGGTACCACTTATTCCAAAATTAGCTCCTGGCTTTTTTCTGTTCTGCGGGAAAATACTTTTACATTTTAAAATTAACTTTTCTGTAGCATTTTTACAATCCAAAGGACCATTCATAGACCATAGGCAGACATCCCAGACTATTTCAATTTTGATCCTGCATTGAAATCTGTAGATTTATCAATCAACAAACATATACATATTTATCAATTTCCGGTTGTTTGTCAACTTTTTGGATGCGAACTGATATTACTGTAATTACCATCCCTCGGATTAGTATTATCCTTCATCCTTTTGTAGATTACAATTTTTTTTCGCTTACCTACTCCAAAGCAGCGAACACTAATTAAAGAAAAATAAATTATAAAAGTTGTGGACAATTTTTTTTGTCACATTCACATTTGCTCTTTTTCACTTTGCTCCTGTACATTCTGTTTCTGCACATTCGGTGACAGAATGATATAATGAAGGAGTTTCGTTGACTTATTATTCAAAAAAAAATACATACATAACGCCTGCATGAAAGTACACAGATGGTACCTACTCTAGATTGTAATGAGAATCATAAATTTTTACTGTAAAACAAATGAATGATGACAGAACAAAAAAACAAAAAAAAAAACAGGACAAACGAAAAAAAATGTTGCCAACAAACAGAAAATGACGACGTGAAATATTATTCTGCCACGGATCGTCGTTTTTCTTAGTTAAGATGTGAAAATTTGTTTGAGTTGTGCACTGTTTTATGTTAATTTGGTGCCGTGTGATTATTATTTGAAAAAAATAAATAAACAAACAAACAAGAGCAGGCAGAACAAGTCCTTTGAAAAATACACTTCTGTCTTCTCTTCAAAAAACAAATGGCCAGATATATTTTTTTCATTAATATAAACTTTGCTTGGGGAAGGAATAATAATTTTTGTCTTTAATTTAATTAAGTTATTGTAGTGTGGACTCTTTTGAAGTAAATACATGATCCAGATGGTTAGGATTTGCGGGGAAATCAAGGGATTTCACTTAAGTGGGAATGTTGTTGGCATTTATTGAAAAGCACATCTTGAATTGCCTTCTCGAACCGAGGAAACCATTTATTTAATGCTTTTATTTATAACTAGGCACATATGTTCTTCTCAAAAGCCTTTGATAAAATGCAACACACCCCGTTTTTGGCGAATCTAAGATAACTTGTTAATAACCTAACTAAGAGAAGGCTTAGTTGATGGTTTCGGGCATTACACTAGATGTCCCCGTGCTCAATTGGCTGACACTGCCACATAGAAGGTGTATTCTGTCAATAAAAGAGACGACGGGTGACTTTTTTGCCGAAAGCCACCACTATTTTGGGGCCGGGCATTTACAGAGGATGAGTTTGGAGTATTTCCCATCCTCTAGACATAACATACAATCAGTTTTTGGGCACAAATTCATTTTGTTAAAAAGAAACCTGAAGCCGCAGTGCCCTGTGAGGAAGCTCCGTAAAATTTCCCTTGCTAAGAATACGATTGTCGAATTTCGTAGGGCCTAATTAATATTTTGCATTGTTTTAAATTGTCACGGCCATGTTCCAGAGAACTGAGTATATTTGTAAGTATATTTCACATGATAAGAAAGTTCCATTCACTTCATGCGAACTCATTTTTTTTTTTTTTTATAATGTACGCGCACTAAAGGGATTTTGGATAGCCTTATAATAAAGTTACACAGTGCGGGAATTGGGGAAGTGAAAGATTAGAAAAAAGGAGATACCGATGCACGTTGGTTTTAAATGTCTGTAAACTATAGAGTAGAGCATTCCACATTCGTATTGTACGGTTAAAAACGAATCCCTGTATTTCATTGTACGTCCGAATACAGGCTTGAGGGTAAACTGATGTGCATTCCTAGCATGGCGAGTATTGCGGTTGAATTGCTGTAGGGGTGGAATGCAACTGGCTATTTCATTTGAGCACTTGTGGTGGAAGTACCGATAAAACAATGACAGACAGGAGACATCACGACGATGACTAAGAGAGTCAAATGATTTCGTGATGTCTCGATCGCCAATAAATTTTACAGCACGTTTTTGAATCCTGTCAAGTAGCTCCAAATATGTCACTTGTGCACCAGATATGAGCGTTGTACTCAAGTTTTGGGCGAATGAACGCCTTGTAGATTCTAGCCAGATCAGAAGGGGTAAAATATTTCTTGCATCGCTTTAGGAAGCCTAGACACTTCGCAGCGCACATACCGAGGATGGAAAGTCTTTCGGTTTCGTCGATGCAAGTGCCATCCATGGATAATGGCAGAGACAGAGAGAAGACAGCATTGCGTTTTGGAAGCATTAAATTCCACTCTGTTGGTTTTACCCCACTCAAGAATGCTGTCAAGATCGGAATTCAATGAGCTTAACATACGCTGCCGTTCCAGTTCGACGCCCGAAGATGAGGGGCTTTGCCCACAAAACGAATATGTAAAGCTGAGGGTACTGTCATCAGCAAAGGAATGGATTGGATTAGAACTGACAGACAGGAGGTCATTGATAAAAATGAGAAAGAGAGTCGGAGATAAAACAGAGCCTTGAGGGACACCAGCATTTATTCGGTGAGTTGCAGACTTGAAACCGTCCAAAACAACTTGTATTGAATGGTCCGAAAGGTAATTTCTAATCCATTGAATAAAGTTATCATCGATCCCAAATGCACGCATTTTCGACAAGAGAGCTTGATGCCAAACTCTGTCAAATGCCTTTGAAATATCAAGCCACAAATATCAACCTTACTTTCACCACCATGGTGAATAGATTAATTCCACTTTTCGGTTAGATATGTCATCAAATCACCAGTGGACCTGTTGCCGCGAAAACCGTACTGCCGGTCATTAAGAAGTTTTCGGGATTCGAGATATTTCATAAGCTGACGATTTATCAGCGTTTCCATGACCTTGGTAAGAAGGGGCGTAAGTGCAATTGGTCGGTAGGAGGAGGGAGAGGAAGATTCGCCTTTTTTTGGGACGGGCTGGACAAATGCTGTTTTCCATCTTCTCGGAAAGAGCCCTGAAGAATAGGACAGATAGAAAAGCTTACGCAGTGGTTTTGCCAGCGTGGAAGCACACCTCTTCAGAACAATAGGGGAAATACCAACTGGACCAGCGGATTTATGTACGTTGAGATCTCGAAGAATTCTTGCCACTGTACGAGTGCGAAAATGGATTGGTCCCATAGTATATTCTGCGCGCTCGAGTACAGGGGGAGACAAAGCAAGCAGATTGGCTTTATCCGAAGAGCTGACAGCTGGTGTCATTGCAAACGAGTGTCGGGATAGATGACGAGGCCGAATTTTTAATATTCTTAACAAACGACCAAAAGTTTTTACTACCGGAGGGACTTTGTAGTACATTTGCCTCAACTTTTGGTCGTAGGAGAATTTGACACGATTAATGTGGGCATTGCAGTCATTTCTGGCTCGTTTGAACTTTTTTCGGTTGTCCTCAGTTGGATTGGCCCTAAATGACCGAAAAGTTACCTCTTTAGCCCTGATAGCTTCTTTACAGCTCAAGTCACACCACGCGTTTTCCTTAGGTCTGATACACTTTATCCTGTTAGGGATAAAGCGTTTCATACCCAGGTGAATTAAATTTGTAATCATATCGGCAGCGGCATCCACGTCGTTGTTGAGGAAGCACAACGACCAGTTAAAACTCCTAAAGAAACCGTTTAAAGTTTCCCAATTGGCTTTCTCGTATTGCCATACGGTTCTTTTAGGAGCTTGTTCTTTAACTGTGTGGCTGGAGTATGAGAAATTCGCCGATATGACACAATGGTCTGACGAACCTAGAGGCGATAATACGTTTAAAGTGTATTTATCTGGGTGAGAGGTAAGAAACAAGTCCAGAGTGTTGGCGTTTTGACCGCTAATGTCCGGTATCCGTGTCGGCTCATTTACAATCTGGGTTAAGTTATTAACCTCAGCAAAGATCTCAACATACCTTCCTTCGGGTGTTGTCTATCCAGAATGTCGAAGCCAACTTGAATTGTGTATATTAAAATCGCCCGCAATGACGATTTCAATATGAGGATAAAGGGTAACAATTCTGGTGATGGAATCAGACAGTGCATCAAACTCATTATAAGTTGAATGCCTGTCCTGGTTAGGGCTTCTGTAAATTAGGCAGTAGTGAATTAATTGCCTACGGACATGGAATTTTAGCCAAACAAAATTAAATTCCGGATTGGAACATTGGCCATATTGAGGTAGAAGTTGGTAGGCCACGATGGGAAAAGAATAATGGCACCAAGTTATATCCAGGCAGACTAAACTCCGTCAAATCGGAATCTATGTTGACCTGTGTTTCACTTAGTGCCAAAACAGCTGGTTTATTGTGAATCGCATGGGCGTACAATGAAAAAAAATTGGATCTCAACCCACGAATGTTACTCACGTCCACTCTAAAATTCCCACGCATAACAAAAAAACAAACACAAAAAACTCAACTCCGACGCAGACTAAGCTAGGCCGTACTGTGTAGATCCTGACGTCAGCTTTCCAAAACAAATCACTGCAGGTGTTATGCCCATACAATGAATTGCTTTGGTCTGCCAACAAAATCTACACAACGCGACCCGCTATTCGCCAAATGATACTCTACCCAGCCATAGCAAGTGCACGCAAAAATATACGGCACTTGCTATAGCCAAGCAAAGCAGCAGCAAACGATAGGGAGTAGGACCAGATGGAGTGCCCAAACACAATACAATTTTTTTTATCACTGCACTGCACACTTGTTTGTTGTTTTTTTTTTTTGTGTGCAAACTGACCGCGGAGCGATTTTAAAATGCGTGTGCACGCTGAATTTCACATGATAAGAAAATTCCAATCACTTCATGCGAACTCATGTTACAATTGGATGATATTGAGAAAACCAACACTATTTGTCCAACTTAAACAGCAATAAAACCGATTTAGCCTAGGATAGATCTGAAACGCTTAATAGGTTCATAAAATATAACAAACGAAATGATACGTTTGTAACACTTTTTTTTTAAGGAAAACTGCAAGTGAAAAATTTCTTATTAAAAGTACCAAAGTAGACCGTTCTTCGGACGAGTACAAAAAAAAAGTCACGAGGTTCTTAGTTATTAAAGAGGCTCTGCTTCAGCTGATCTCTCGTGTTACTAAATGCTTTTGACGTTAAAGTTATTCCAAACCCCCCAAATTGATGAAGTAGACCTGGCTTTGAATCTAGAGTAGCAGACCGGTAATTACGGCGCCAGTAAAACACTTCGGAGATATGAGAGCTGTTGGCTTATCCGCCACATACACTTTTCCGACACCCCGACTTCATCTTTGTGATACCTATAGATCTGTTCTTCAAAATATATCTAAACAGCTCATATAGGGCTATTACTATTTCGACCTAACTGACGGAATTCATCATTGATTTATCCTTCCTTACGATTCATCTGCTTGAAAACAGAAGGAAGTGGGGTAGTGAGATAACTTTTCAAGAAAATATATAAAATGCATTTGACCTGAAAAGATGAAGTTTTTTTCTTATATTATAAAATCACAAGATGACTTTAACATTTCTTGCGTTAATAAACAACGTTTACAATTTAATATTTCTATAGTTATATCATTTAGAGTTGGGGTGATAGAAAACCCCACTGCAGTACCACTTCTTTTTCGTCAGAGCTTCGAAGATATCTATCTACTTAAGTTTTATTTTGCAACTAAAAAGCCCTCAGGTATAGGTGGTCTTAGGAATATAACGTACTAAAAGACGAGTTGCCCTTTTATATTGGCCACCGCTCTATATAGCATAAAATGTGTGCATGCTCTAAAAAGTCGCAATGGGTTAGGTACAAAGAGTAGCCATGGTTCAGATCTTATCCACAAAACATTCTATCAAATTATTTATATATTTTATGAAGATGGGCTCAATCGAACCATTAAATGTTATCTTGTCACATGGAAGGTACCAGGTCGAAGTTTGTAAGCCACAGAAGGGTTAACAACAGCATCCAAATGACTTGTAAATTTATAAAACCAATCAACCAGATTCCAAAGCCCTCATTATTTATTACATATCTTAATTTAATACAAAGATAAGAAAGAGAAAAGCCCTGATATCCTAATTCCGTGGAAGTGTGTGCATAAATGATCTCATGAATTTTTTTCGAAAATCGCTCGTGCCTAAAGTTCTTCTTTGGAATGGAAACTGTAAGTGAGTTCGAACAGTCGAATAGCGTTTACGAAAAAGTGTTTTTTTTTCTTTTATTTTGTAACATTAAAGTTGAAAGTCGGCATTATAAAAGCTGCGCTTCTGGCGGAAGATGTTAACATGAGAAATGAAGATGTCTTTTTGCAGTGATTTTCATCCAAATCTATCTGAGATCGGAAACTGCTCAGCCATATTTCCTACTCAGTTGTAGGCCTTCTTCTTGATTTGAACTTCGCCGATGTAAGACTTATTTTGCAATAGAGAAGTAAAGAGTGTTGTAACCATACTCGACCAGCAAAATTCTCTTTTTTCTTTGTCAAATGTTTTTATAATCGAGCAAACCAGCAGGGGACATTACTCACCCCATCAGGTATTCTGGTGCTTTGTTCTTTAAGAGTTAAAAGTGAAAGGAAAGAAAATAACATAGGTCAATTCCAAGAACGTCCCCTACGTGCCTAGATATGTGGTCTATCCGACACTAGGTTGTAAATGTATCTATGCAGTGCTTAAGCCTTTGTTTAGTGTCGCCATACATATCACAAAAAACGGGTTAAGCATAAAGGAGAACTGTTAAGAGCACTGTCATAACCAACATTTTCTTTGTCTTTACAGGAATAAATTAACTTGCCTTGTTCAATGCTCTCAAGGACCCATATAGCTTGGAGACATGATTATCCCAAAACAGGAATCGATAAAAGTCCAGCCCTGAGCCATTTATAATTAGTTGAGGGAAGTTTCTGGAATCAATGGGTGATCGGTTGATTATTACAGCACGACTTTTACTTAAGTTGAGCATTAGCTTATTGCGTTACTATAATTCGACTATGGCAGCTAGGTCAATGTTAAATCTCCATCATTCCTATTGGGTAACTAAGGTGCATTCATTTGTATCTTCGAATGTCTTAGCTCCGCAGGAATGTCGTTATGGAATAGCGTAAATAGGATTGGTCCCATTATCGATCCCTGTGTGGAACGCCGTCCATGGTTAAGAGGAAATCGGATAGTGTATTTTTGAAGAAAGCAGCTTGAGTACTTGCAATCAATTTTAGCGCTGAGTACTCATAGTTGAAGTTGTTTTGTAGTTTGATTAATAGCACATCGTGTGGTACGGTATCGAAAACTTTCTAAAAATCCAGCAATATAATCGATGATGCATAATCTTCATCTATTTCACAGCTTAAGTCTTCTCCTAAGCTTAGCATAGCTCTGGTATAGCTATGCTGCGGTTGCTATAAATACCGAGAATGCACAAATTCAGAAAGTTGATGATCTAAACAAAAAAATCCGTTTGTTGGGTGCCATTTTCGAGCCATTTAAAGAGCCAAAATTTAATTCTCGCTTGTGGGTTGTAACGGATGTTAGTCCCACCAAAAACAACTCTAAGCTATCCCATCTATTTCCAGGATCACCGGAAATCCTGCAGAAATCGATGAGTGTTTTGATGGACTGTTCAGTCGACGGAGTGCGGTTAGGCATGCTTGTTGCCAGCACGAAACTAGGTCGTCGAAATGGGTGTGTTCTTGCACATGCCGCTGAACTACCGTACATTTTTACATGCCTTAATGGAGAAGACTACATTAAATTCTAAATTAAAATCGCAAAAGAGTTTTATCTTTGAATATCCAAAAGTTTGGAAACCGCAAGATGGTATGGTTTCCTTGAGTGTGGCCCTCCCGCTGTACACCATCCTGCGAAGGATGAGACTTCCTAGGCTACCGCCCACTCTGATACTTTTAGCGATAACTCCTAATTAAAATGCTAACTGTGTACCTAAATATGGTCGTTCACATGATCGTTGCTACACATAACCTATACCTGCATTCTCTTTCCCACTAACACAACACAAGATTAATCTCTAAACATGCTAAAATGCATTTACCCCAAATCAAAACTTGATCGAAGACAAGATAAATGAACCATTTAGAAATAACAAAAAGTATTTAATTATACCAAAATATAATTATAAAAGGAAAACTTAAAACTAAAGATGATCAAACACAAGGATTTTATGTTCGTTAATAAAAAAAAAATTCATAAAATTGATACCAAACGATATTAATTAAAATTATGTTAAAACATAAGGAAAGGCTACAGTCCGCTTGGGGCGAACAGTATGATACCCTATCCATATCCCTATATGCCCCAAAGAAAAAAGCATTAATAAGATGATGGATAGCATTTAATTTCATTCTTTTATTAAAAAAAATGTTTTTTGAAAAAACGCCCCCAAAAAGTGGGCGTGGCAAAAAACTTTATATGACAAACTTATAAAGGAGGGCAGTGCCTACATATCTTGTGAAGGTTGTAATACTCTATCTCTCTAACTTTAGCTTTTAAACGGTTTTTTCTAAATTGTGGGCGTAGCCGTGGGCGTATTTAAAAAAAAATTTTACGCCTAACCATTTCGGAGCCCTAGGGAATATGTGGTCCAAATTTCAGCTTCCTAGCTAAATTTTAAAGGCCTAAAAATTGCGTACGGACGGACGGACGGACGGACAGACATTGCTAGATAGTCTTAGGATTTGGTCCTGATCATAAATAAATATATATACTTTTATGGGTCTACGACGAATATTAAGGGGTGTTACAAACTATGTGTCAAAATTAATATACCCTTAGGATAGGGTATAAAAACGTATAATTTGTTTGCGTGATAAAGATGAGATTCTGGGGCATGAATTCCGCGAGGAAGCGTTGGGTCACTCGCTTGTGCACGTGTAGGGGTTTACGTCATCTGCACGCTTCTCCGCGTACGATCGAAACTGCAATCGATCGTTGTTTCGTCTATTCGGAATTCGACTGGGTGAATTCGGCGTTTGCGAAGAGCAACCAAAAAAAATATTGGGAACGCACTTCTTCGGCGATTCTATGTTTTCATAAATTTTATAATTCCCGAATATGCGTCCGCAATTTCTGTGGATACACGAAAAATACATTTTATCATTGAGAAAGAGATATATTCTTTGTACGTACCTTTGTGGTTTTTTTTTGGATTTGATTGTTTAAATGCATAATTGCAGATTGATTGTAAGGGCAGAATGCAAGGCTTGGCCGATTAATAATTTCGGATCCTATAAAGGTTTTATGGGAAATAAACGTACAGCCCAAAAATAAATGTCACTTTTACCTGTGAATGAATTGGTGCTAAAAAAAAAATACTCAGATCCAAATGGTCGGTTCCTTTATGTCGGTTCGATTTATGGGAGCCCTTAAAGTTCAGTGGCAATTGCAGCTGATCATAAAGACGTTTGGGCTACGTTAACATCTACATCTACGAAACTCTTCATTAAATTTATTTTAAAGTGTTTAAGGCGTACGCTACAGGTACCTAGATTCTCGATTTTAGTCCATCAAATAAGATTATTTTTTCTCCAAGATGTTGATGCTAAAATCCGCGGGTGGCTGAATGTGATTGCAAGGACTTTAAAGTCCCACCATAAGGAAAGGTTAAACGCGCTTTAAATCCAAGCTCACAGGCTAAACGACGCGACGCCACCAAAAGAAATGATAAAAAGATTGCAATTCGAATATTGCAAAATGGTCTAAATGCAGACTTCTTCCCAGACGAGTTGATATTCTAGAGTTTCCGATTTAGTTTAATTTAACGAATTACTCTAGAAACTCATTAGCATTCGGACCATGGCCGGGTTTATTGCTAAACTTGATATATAACGGGTGATCCAAGTAGAGATACTTTTTTCAATAGCCTTTTTTGACAGATCACGTGTGAGTCGTGTCATGCTGTCATGTTATTTTTGTTTAGTATTGTTTGGCATTTCAATTGTTCAACTTTATTATGAAAATTCACGTTCTGTGAGGAATGTGTTTCGTGCACTTCGCTCAACTTATGGTCAACATAATCGGCCTACTGAGCGTACTATTCGCAACACCATCACCCATTTTGAGACCCAGCATTCATTATTGGATAATATTCGACCGAATAGACCACGTCCAGCACGCTGTGAAGAAAATATAGCGGCCGTAGCTGAGAGTGTACACGAAGACCGTAGAGAGTCGATTCGGCGCCGTTCGCAGCAACTCGGACTGACGTATGGAACGACTTGGCGCATTTTACGTCAAGATCTTAAATTGAAAGCGGTTTGGTGTGGTTTGTGGGCCGGTGGAATCATCGGTCCATATTTCTTTAAAAATTATGCCGGTGCGAACGTAACCGTCAATGGCGACCGTTATCGTGTCATGATAACCGACTATTTGATGCCTGAAGTTGAAGCTCGTGATCTCGGCGACATTTGGTTTCAGCAAGACGGCGCCACTTCCCACACATCGCATCAATCAATGGACTTATTGATTGTCGATTGGCCACCAAGATCGTGTGATATCACACCGTTAGACTTTTTCCTGTGGGGATATGTAAAGTCAAAAGCTTATGCCGACAAACCCGCTTCGATTCAGGCCTTGGAGGAAAACATCACGCGTGTCATTCGCCAGTTACCAGTCGAAATGCTCGAACGAGTGATCGAAAATTGGACTCAATGGATAGACCATCTGCGACGTAGCAACGGCCAACATTTGATAGACATAATCTTCAAAAAATAAATGCTAAAGAATGTTCTTTCGAATGATAATAAACATTCTCCATTAAATTTTAATTTTCTGTGTTTTTTTCTTTAAAAAAGTAGGGAACCTCGAAATGGATCACCCTTTATTACATAGTTTCAATTTGATGTTTCAGATGACTTTTTGTAGTTGCCGCACAAAAGTGAAGTACAAATGTTATTGATCATCAGCGGTTCTCTTATATTGGGCATCTTCTGACGTTTTGTAGTTCCTTTTGGACTTCTAACGAGCTCCAGTAACTCGTCCGTGGAAACCTACATTCTTTGCAAAAGTTCAAGTTCTCATGCATGTTTGTCAAACAAAGGGTTACATTTTTTTATCTTGAAGATCTGCAATGTGTTCTCTTCAAAGTGTCACCACAGAAGTTGCTCAGAGCCAAAATCTATTCACATCGACTGAAATCCTTTGAAATTAGATGTTAATCCTATGCCGTCCAACCATTTTTCAGCACCTCTTTAAGTCTGTGATCCTCCATCAACCACAATCTCCAATCAGTAAATTGAAACCCAACTCAGTGATTATCAGGCTAATAAAGATCATAATGAATTAGCTTTTCTCTTTTCTGTTGGATCTACTCCAACTCGAACGAGGTATCTAAATGAATTACAAAAACTCGAACGTCTAACTCTTTCCACATTGATTTCCAACACTTTTCAATTCCCTTGTCATTAATCTAATTCAATTACCGACTTATCATCAACTAAAGCAAAATCCTTCTCTATTCCATTGTAAGGCCCATTAGTTCACGTACAGCCGACAGACGCCAGCCACCTCCACACGGCAGGCAGGTAAGCTACACAGGCAATCAGATGGTAGTTTCTGGAAGGTACCTATAAACCTACTCAGGAACTTTTTCCAATTTTTTTTTTGTTCATCCTGACTGGGTGTTTTCTTTGTCTGCTCAAACAAATTAAAGTCACATCCCGTTTAATGACGTACTAAGTCGCTATAAAATCACAGCAGCAGCAGCAGCAGTAGTAATTTCGCATCCTCCAACTCCCAGTATAAGGATGATCAACAGGGTTTCTAATTACATGGCAATAAATCGAAGCTTTTCGAATTCGAACCACGTGATGGCATGTTGCCATGCTGCTCTACGGTGTTGCCTCGTAAATCCTTTTTTACCACAATTTGCAGTAGAAAATTCAGGTTAAAAGATGTACGGATGTGTGTGTGTGTGCGCTTGAGATGAATTTACACTCTGTTCAGTTCTGTTCTGTGAGGGGGGTGCCTCATGCGTTTGACAAGGCGAAGAACTCGTTCCCTGTCGCTAGCTCTTTGCCAATCGATAGAATAGGTATTCATGCCACGTCCTTTATCTTCGGTTTTGTTTTGGGTGCTTGCTATAGGATTTTCTGAGCAAGGCACCACCACCACCAGCACATTCGTCTGGAAATTGTATTTCGCAACACGACCCCAACTCCAGCCTCTACCACCCAAAGCGAGAGAGATATACCCTATCACTATGCAAAATTGCGTTCGAGTACGTGCTCACTTCATTACCATGAACAAATTGGGTGGATTTTGGGGTTTCTCCTGCCGGATGTGAACGGATAGAGGCAGAGTAGTTGTAGGTATCTCTGGTGTTTGTGTAGATTTACACACAAAAGGTAAGACTGTAACTGTAACACTGGGTAAATCCGATTTTCGCATGTTTAGCTAAAACTCCTGCGAAATATTTCCGCAATTTGCCAAGTAGATACTGTGTGTACTTTCGAGTTTCCTATCGTCGTCGTCGACGTCCTTTGTCAGTGTTTGTTTGTGTAGGATTCGATTTTACTCCTGATAGTGTGCTCTACTCATAAGAAATGCATAAACAGCAGGTGTGTGACTCGATGGGAGTAACGAAATTTTAGTGTGAAATTGTCGAACATATTTCCAGCAAATTGAGGTGCCATCTTGTGCTAAGAGGGAGCGAGCAACGACACACGACAAGGCGACAGAGAGTGCGGTGAAGCAAATTGTGATTCAGTTTCCGTTCATGAATGATCGCCTTTGTTCGGGATTTAATAGTTGAACACATGTCTCCGTTGGGATGTGCGAAGCGAATCCTAAGCTTTAATTTAAGCTTTTTACCTCATCATCGCATCTGGCTTACATGTGCTGTTCGAGTGCGGTGCGGGGTGCGATGTATGCGGTTCTATGGTAGGTAGGTATCTATCTGTTTAATTAAATGCTTACGTCAAATAATTTTCCTAATTTTCCACATCAACTAGAAATAGGAGGCTTATCCTTGAAGTAGGTACACCACGTACACAGAAATTCATCTGTTTATTATGAGAAATTGTTTAGTTTAGAGAAAAGATAACAATTCGGTAAAAAGGTACACTTTCGAGCAAACTTAATGCAACAGAGAAAAGCAATATTCAAGAGGCACTAAGTTTAAGTATTTGCTTGGAAAATTTTAATTGTGATGTTTCGGAGCCTCTTTAATAGTCAGAACTGAGGAGATGGAATTTCGTGGCTGAGTTTGCGGTTAGTTGCGTAATAGTTTGGTACGCAAATATGCTTCTTCGAACGGAGAAAACTTATGCCAAGAGTTTCCCAGAATTAGTTTGCTGAATATTTGAGGGCTTTAATAAAAATTCCAGTGAACTATTTCAGTTGGTTAAGGTGAAATTGCTGTACCTATGCTGAAATGTAGGGAACATTTAAGAAAGCATTTTGCCAATGAGTCAAGTGAGGAATCCACCAGTATTCCAGAACTCTCAAGTCTCCAAAATTCTGTTGTCTATTCTTTCTTATCTCGAAAACCAATTAACAGATTTTGATGCGGCTTTTGCTGTCATGATCTACTTATCTCAGGAAAGGTTCGAACGTAAAAATTTATTAAAAGAGCTACGCATTAAAGGTCTAGTGGCAAGAAACGGCGTTAAAAGCAAATTTTCTGTCATTTCTGTCAACTCAATTTCCACAATGGCTTATTACATTTAAAAAAGCTTTAAATTAACTCATTCCTGAATTATATAAGCTATAAGTAATCACTCTGTGTAGTCCCGCAGCTGAGCAATATTTTGTTTTGTATTTAGAAAGGTGTTGTCCGAAGACAGCAAGCACTTAGAGCTAGTGGCCCATTGTACTTCAGCAAGGCTGCCCAAATTGACCACAGAACTTTAATTTCACAACGAGGAGGAGGAACGGAGGAGCTTGACTAGTTCAATCCGATTCAGATCATCTTCATGGAGGAAGCTTTTCTTCATTCTCAAGATTGCTCTCACAAAGGCCCGAGTGTCTAAGTCTTATGCTTTTGAGATTCTCGTTGTGTGGACTGCAACTAGTGACAAGGACAGTTAAGGATCTTAAGTCACTTCTCTTCAGTCCTAGCCTAGCAAATATTCAGATCTGCTGAATTTTGGACCGCCGATCAACAGCGTTAAATGTCCGCTGATGCAAGATAATGCCAAGGTTCGGTATGTTCGAGAAGTTATGGATGGTTGCGGGCCAAAAAACGATGATAATGAGCCATCAGATCTTTCAATAGCCCGGATACCCGTTTGTATCCGGGGAGTTCATAGGATGTGTTGAAAATTTAAACAAAATTCGTCAAAAGTTAAGTTGTGTGCTGTTGGGGCAATAGGGGCCAGATATTCCAAAAGCTAGCCGCTGCATTAATCATAAACGCCATTTGTTTCTGTATTTGATTTAGCTACGTCAAATCAAATGAACATCGTCAGCCTAAAAAAGAGGTTTTATTCTGATCCGATAAGGAGGAAGGGATAATTTCATTATAGAAGTGTAAAAGGATCTGAATCCAAGACAGCAGACGGAACAATAGCGAATATTTTCCCAAAGCATCAATCAGCAGCAACAACGAAATTGCGAACAGATGCGACATCTCCCTGTGTTGGGTTTCTGGACACAAAGACATTCCAGGCAAATGCAGAGCGGACTAACTAGCCAAACTAAATCTAAGCAGAAGTTTGTCGATCAAATGCAATGTAGCCGCGACTGTACTACGTCGTACTATGTCGAACAACTTCAGCTGCAGAACCCTGGAGGAAATGGAAAGAACTGCATATTGAGAAGCACTTAATTAGAAAATCAGTTTTGAAGAACGGAACTATCTAAGTGGCATAACATGTAAGTGCAGATAGTTCGATAGTGATATTCGGTTTGATTGCATCAGTCAGTTCGAGGATCTTTGTCATGGATGCGTCTGAACCATTTTCCATCTGTTGACCTTAAGGTCAGCATTTTGTGCTCTTACGGTGGCAAGCACTTTTCATTTGGGAGTTTCAGAATTTGTGGGACGAAACCACCGACGACGTGGGACTTAGGGATGGGTCTCTCTTTCACCAGCATTAGGTCAAAACCACATTTGAGTCTGATACTCTCAGAGTTGGAGCGCATACATCCCGCTTTTGCACTATCTGCACAGACAAAAAATACACATTCCGTGGAGAACCTGAGAATTCGGGAAAAGAGCCATTAGCTCTGGGGAGTCAGAACGACACGTAACCTCGCAAGTTTTACCACCTGACTAAAGGTCAGGATTAATGCCTTAAATTAAGCCTTGTAATAAACTTCGAAAATGAGAAGTCAGCTGGATGAATAGTCAAAATCCTATATTTTAAGCTGAAGGTTGGACATTTAATATGAAGTTTCTTCCTTGGTAGACGCGGAGAAAAATTTTTAGTAAAGGTTTTCAAAGAGAATCACAAATGGAGTGAAATAATTAGCTTGTTATGGTGGCACTCTCGCTAGCCCAAAAGCAGACCAAGAAGTTGAGGCCATTGCTATAGGCAGGTGTTGTGAAGTTTTCACAATATTTATCGTTTCGTGACAAATTTGCAATTAAGCTCAGCTAGATTCTGCGTGTATATAGAAATTAAAGTACAAAAGTAAAGTTAAAATTAAATGGATTGAAAGTAACGCAGATTTTAAGTAAGAAATGCAACCATTTCAAAAAAAATAACGAAGTTCTAAAACAAGGAAGAAGGATTTGTGCCAAAAGTCTGTTTTAATTGTGTCCATGCTCAAACGCCTCCGTATAACTGTGAATTTTTTTAACATTTTAAGTAGCGTATTCGCTTCTTTTTTTTTAGGAAGCCCCAGGAACCCAATGTTTTCTCTTACATCACGGGACGATCGTAGGATTAAGAAGCTTTGCATAAACCATAAGCGCTGGGAAACGTCGTTATAGACCATCGGATCTAAAATCATTTCTGGAGAGTGGAATTGGTAGATGATTGTGACGCTGGCCGCCGGCTTATCAAACGATCGACGTGGGTTCGAATCCGAACGGTAAAGCGATCCTTTTCGACGGTCACGATTCTTTCGAATAGGATTTTTCAGCATTCGGGGCTAATCGCGTGGCGCCCAGTTACCACCATATTTCTACGGTCATCTTCACTGAGTCTGCTCAATCCTTACCCGCTGTGGGGAACGTAACACCGCTTTGGGCTCTTCAGCACAAAGGTTGTCGGCCGTTGATAGCCCTGTGGTTGCCGAACAGCGTATGCGATTGCAGAGGTATCTGCTTTTATTTAATCCAAGATGGAATGGATGTCCTTTCAGAAGACTACTGTCTCTGTTGTCAGCTTAGCCCGTTGAGGCACTACAATGTTAATTCTCCAAACTTTAAAAAGGCGCACACGACTAGGTGCACACCCCAACTTATCTGAGATAATGCGTATGTGAAGGCTTTTAACCCTCGATTACATCATGGGGTACGTTGGAACTCCAGGGAATCTTTGAACGCTTATAACTTCGTTATCTGATGTTAAGACTCTGTGAACGGGGATCAATTTTTTGGTTTTGGCGTTATTTCTATTTCATCAGTTTTAAAAAGTTTCGAAAGAAGGCGATGCTATTTTATTGCAATCCTTTTGTGCTTGACTTGTAAAGTACAGGTAAATAGATGAACACCAGCGTTATGATGATCTTTCAGCAAAATTCCTGTTGACAGCTCTCTCGTTTGTCCTGTGTTAACCTATTTTCGATAACAGTATTCCAATGCTAACAGTTTTCCATTCCCACCCTTACTAATTTCTCTTAACTAATTGAGAGTGCTAACTAACGCCTTGCCAATCCCTAATCCGCTGCAACTGAATTTCAATCACTTTGAAGTACTTTAAATGGCAAAATAGAAGCCTATATCCTACGACGAGTTGATCCAATACGAAAGGGTTACACGAAGTAATAAGGAAAAAAAAACAACAGCTCTTACCATTTACAGGTACCTACCCACCTACCTTAACTTTACATCATCCATTCCTTAGGCTGACGTTAGTATTCGCTTAACCAGCGACACCCAATACGAATAGTATTCCTGATCCAGGCACAAACGATATCAAAAGGAGAAAAGCAAACAGATTACCTGTCATTGTTTTCACCCTTCACAGTATGCTGATGAGAATGTTGTGAACAACAGTAACTATACTACAACAGTCTCGTAGCGAAACGCTCCTCACAATCTATGAGTTGAGGAGTATAGCCATCCTTGGAATTCTCCTTTTTCCAAAAGGATCTTCATAGGATTCATTTCAATTCGTTTCTATGCTTTTCGTTTTTTTAACCAATTCAATGAGTCCTTCTGATTTGCTATTTTGCAACCTGCTTCTCCATCGAGTTACTGTAAACCATTTCTACGCTTTTGCATTATTTTTTTTTTCTTCTTTTCTTTCTTATTCGTTTCATCTTTCTGAATGCGCCTCATCGTAAATCTGATTGGATTCATTCCTTAGTGCCAGGTGATGGTATTAGACGTCTTTCTTTCCATCCATCTCAGTGGTTTTGGGGATAGGTATGTCTTCTTTCCGTTGAAGTTGAAGGCGGGAAAAAAAAAATCTAAGAATAAGCTTTTCCTATATAAGGATTTCTTTCTATTGAAATTTTTTCGTCCTCGGATAAGGTAATATTTTCTGAATGGATTTGTCTCACATTATTCTTTTATTTTTTTTTTTTTTTATCAATCTAACGAGCGGGTGTCGGAGTACCGAATACTCGTATATAAGAGGACATGTTTTTTTTTGTCTTGCGCATATTTAGAGGACGAAGAAAGAGTTAATTAAGTAGTCAAAGGCGACACACATCGAAAGATTGAAACCCTTTGTCTCGAATGAGAAATGAATATTCCGTTTGTGCTTGAAAGTGTCGAATATTCAATTAGACTGTTATCGATTGATTCTGTCTGTCAGTCAGTCAAGTCAAGGTGAATGGATTGAAAATTGGATAAGGAAAAGGAAAAGGAAAAACAGTCGATGCATTATTTCCCTTAAATCATTGTCATTGTCATTGTCAATGGCAGAAAGAGGGTTATGTGTACAAAAAAGAACATTAAAATGCTTAATTGAGATGGATCTGTGATGGCGGCATTGAGAGTACAATTGAATCGAGAGTTTTGTTTTAATGATTTGATGACATTTGAATTTGGATTGATGAATTATCCACTGATACTTCCAGATACGTCCAGACAACAAGGAGCTCTTTAAATGGAATTAAAGGATTCGAGATTTATGTCTAAAGTAAATTGGCAAGAGTTTGATGCGACGTTCAGTAAGTGTGGCACTGATTAATGAAGGAATGAGGTTATCGTGGGGTAATGGGACAACTTTGAGAAATGTTTTACTGCAATCCAGATGGAGCCGTCTGTTCGTGAACCATTCATATTCGAGGCCATAACTGGAAATTATCTATCCAATTTACTCGTACATAGGTTAAGACTCATATCTAGTCATTCTACGGATAGATAGCCTACGATAGCTAATTAACTTCGATAGTAGTAACTTTTTGAAGATAGATTTAGCGCATTGCTCACCAGAGTGGATTGATCACACATTCCTAAAAGGTCCATAGCTAACCACGCGATGCATAGAACTCAGCATGGCAGACTACGCGTCGGTCCTAGGAGTACATGGCGAAGAACTTTCGAGAAGGAAGTAGGGCAACTGGGAAAGAGTCGGGGAGAACTGAGGCACATTGAGGCCAGAAACCGAACATGATGGCGCGTGGACGTTGTAGAGGCCCTAGGACCCACAAGGCGATATGGGACATAAGTTAGGTAAAGTAGTACCAGAACTCCCAAAAGTCTAAAAAAATTATAAAGGGTGATCCATTTCGAGGTTCCCTACTTTTTTAAAGAAAAAAAACACAGGAAATTCAAATTTAATGGAGAATGTTTATTATCATTTGAAAGAACATTCTTTGGCATTTATTTTTTGAAGATTATGTCTATCAAATGTTGGCCGTTGCTACGTCGCAGATGGTCCATCCGTTGAGTTCAATTTTCGATCACTCGTTCGAGCATTTCGACTGGTAACTGGCGAATGACACGCGTGATGTTTTCCTCCAAGGCCTGAATCGAAGCGGGTTTGTCGGCATAAGCTTTTGACTTTACATATCCCCACAGGAAAAAGTCTAACGGTGTGATCTTGGTGGCCAATCGACCGGCCCAAAACGTGAAATTATGTGCTCACCGAAATGTTCTCTCAATAAGTCCATTGATTGATGCGATGTGTGGGAAGTGGCGCCGTCTTGCTGAAACCAAATGTCGCCGAGATCACGAGCTTCATTGGATGAAGTGGCAGTTCTTCAATCTCTTCAGGTTGCTCTTCGTCCCAAATGCGGCAATTTTGTTTGTTTACATACCCATTGAGCCAGAAATGGGCCTCATCGCTATACAAAATTTGCCTCGAAAACGTCGGATCTTCTTGGAACTTTTCAAAAGACCCATAGAGCGAAGCGCTGGCGCTTGGGAAGGTCGAGCGGCTTCAGTTGTTGCACAAGCTGTATTTTGTACGCTTTCAATTTAAGATCTTGACGTAAAATGCGCCAAGTCGTTCCATACGTCAGTCCGAGTTGCTGCGAAAGGCGCCGAATCGACTCTCTACGGTCTTCGTGTACACTCTCAGCTACGGCCGCTATATTTTCTTCACAGCGTGCTGGACGTGGTCTATTCGGTCGAATATTATCCAATAATGAATGCTGGGTCTCAAAATAGGTGATGGTGTTGCGAATAGTACGCTCAGTAGGCCGATTATGTTGACCATAAGTTGAGCGAAGTGCACGAAACACATTCCTCACAGAACGTTAATTTTCATAATAAAGTCGAACAATTTGTAAACGTTGTTCACGCGTAAGTCTTTCGATTATGAAATGCCAAACAATACTAAACAAAAATAACATGACAGCATGACACGACTCACACGTGATCTGTCAAAAAAGGCTATTGAAAAAAGTATCTCTACTTGGATCACCCGGTATTTATAAGTAGGCAATTCTTGCTGTAATATTTTAGAAAGGCGGAGTTAGAGGTCAGCAAATAAAACCTGACCGAGCTTAGATACTTCTTTTTGCACTTTTAGATAGTTGACCTCAGTATTGACATAACGAAATTGACATAAATCCAGTTGATTTGCGATCTTGTTTGTAGTTTGACTGAATAGTAAGAAAGGAATTTAAAAACGGGTCGATTGGTGACAGAATAATTAATTCTGATTGATGGGGTTCATTCCACCCATTTTTTGTTGTAAAGTGTTTGATCACAGATGGTAATTTGACATCAATTATGGTATCGAAGCTAGGATGACGTTGTTCTTAGTAGACAAACGGTTATATTCTCAAAACACAGCGTGATAATCATATCCAGCCAGCACAACTACATATTAACTACAAATCATTGCAACTGCAAGCCAGCACTTGCTTGCGGTTAGTGTCAGAGTGCAGCGGGCTCATATGTTGCTGTTGGGTGTCGATAAAATTGTCGAAATAGACTATAACAGTTTGAATCTGAGAAGCTTACGAAAGTTGCAAAAGCACTATCAGGTGTCTTTACTTGGAAATTAACGACATTTCCAATGCAATTTTGTTTTTTTATCTGCTAGACGGCGATTGCGGTTTCACATTCGCAGTTACTATAGCCTCGATTTGAATTTTTGAAACAGGCTACAGCATCTACTTGTCATAGTAATATTTTCTTCATTTCGAATGAATATTCATCGCGATCGCTATCCTCGGCATTAACTTCACGAGGGAAAAGACATGGTTTCACCAAGAAGATCTTTACCAATAATTCTGACAGCCAAGTGACCATGATGACCATGGAGTCGGTTATGGTCACATGTAAAGCAGTGAGACAATACTGGAGATATTGGCACGATATATTAGCGGCAAAAGACGGTCAGCAGTGTGTATGGAAAAGCTACTTCAGTACGTCCCCTCCCAATAACTTAGTTGCGATTACTGATTAGGAAAAATGTAGTTTTTAAATTTTAACTTAAATTGACATAACTTCTTTTTGGGCTTATAAAAGCAGACAACACCATTGACAGTTCATACGTACTTTACTTAACGGGCGCCCGACCCGTGAAGAGTCCCTGCCTGAGACACCGAAGCCTTATATCCTCTGCGATCTCTGGCACGCTGCTTCCACTTGTCCAGACCAAGCGCTTTGGCATCCGCGATGGCTTGGTCTTTAAAACGGAGGTTCGGTCTTCCTTGTCGTCTCGAACCTGGGCTATAAAATGTAGTCCTTTTTTTTTTTTTAGCTATTTCTGAAGTTATATCATTTGGAGTAGTTATTATGCCTCCAAATTGTAGGCACTCACTTTAACTTGATATAACTTGAGTTGAGGGAGGGGGGCGTGAGATCTTCACAAATATCTAAAAAATAAATAAATATTAGGCGTAACCGGCCCATACAGGACCTAAAGCCTAGCTTCTCCAACCACTATGTGTGCGAAGTTATATTTTTAACTCGAGCGAAGGGACCTACAGTTTAATGCCGATTCCGAACGCTAATTTATTTTGGAGAAGCTTCTCAAGAAATTTCTTACTCTTTCATGCTTGTCAGACGTTCGCAAGAGGTGGGGCAGCGAATACAAATTTGAAGGTGGTACAGGTCGGGATTTGAACCAGTGACCTCTCGCTTAGTGGTCCAACGCACTTAACCACCAAGCCACTGCACCAAATCTTCACAAATATCTATCTATCTATAGACCACTGTATATGTGCGAACTAAATTTATTCCGGTCTGTTTTGCACAACACTGTAGGTTACAATATTCAACATAGCGTGCAACCATAGCGTGTTGCCACATGTGCCTGCCTGACGAAGAGCATAAAACCCGAGTGGAGCTCGGAGCCTGCAGAAAGAGAGTTGATGCCTTGTTATCCCGAGGAAGAATAATGTTGATCGACTTAACTTCTTTGCCTGTTTTTATGAAGGAAACGCACTGAAGTAACTTTTCCATATACGCTTCCGGGCACACAGATATTCCTTCCATAAAGAAAGAGGACGAGATTAAAAGAAAGGGGTCAGCATCTTGGGCCTAATCATCTTTAAGAACTTCGCTAAAAAAACTGTGCCAAAAAAGCGCACAAAATTGTTGGCTTGATTACGAGTCCTTACTGGACACCGTGTGATTGGAATATATACGGAGCGACTGAGCATGCTGCATAAGACTTCTTCCGAAGTTGCAAGGATATTGAGAAAATAGAATCCAAATTTGCGAGATTGTCTCAAAAGAAACCGAAACGATATCCATATACAAACAGTGTTGAACCGAAACTGCTTTCGCAGGGGACTAATGAGCCCTTGTCATAGGGCTTTTTATTCACTGTCAACACGCAGTTTCTACCTTAGAATAGTCAACCAAATTTTAAGCCTAAATAATGTTAATTAATTAAGATAGCTTCCAAGACATTTGCCTATTGGAAGCGTCTCCCAGTCATAAAGAAAATTTTTCTTCGTTTATCCAAGAACAAACACAACTAATGTTTATCCCATTTACTGAAAAATTACTTCATTACTGTTTCTCGTTTCTCGTTTGACCTTATTTCTATTTTATTTAGCTAAGACCACAACCAGAATAGCTATAACGTTATGTTAAATTAGTAGACTGTGCCATTATGATGATGATAGTAATCTTCACTGATCCGGAAGTCAATATACTTACAACGTTGAATTAATTTATAAAATCGGCCAAGTAGCTCCAAAGACAGCCTTTACTCCTTCCACTCTTATACCTTCTCCATTTATCTCTACCCTCCTCCTAAAGTAACCTATACATATCTCACAAAATTAACACTCAAATAACTTTAGAATCGGGCAAGTAGCGCGAGAGGTAGACTTTCACACCATTTCCCACTACCCTGTCTTTACTCTTATCTCAACTCGCACCCCTTTAAAACACAAATTGGCAAAATTATCTATAAACGAACAAAAAATCCAGACAATCATTTCATTTCATTTATTTGTTCAAAGAGAGCTTTGAGATATGAGTCTCACTGATTGCTCTTAAAATATACAAAAATCAATCTTAACATATCTTATCCGTTAAAAAGAGAGAAGGTTAACAAGAAAAGTATTTAAATTAAAAGTAATTCAAAAAATAGTATAATGTTATTCATAAAATCAATTAATAAAAATGGAGTGAAAATGCAAAGCGATATCTGGGTTCTGTAGATAGGTTTTTAAAGAACTTACAAATTCATTTAAATTTGGTATGTTTTTAATTTGAGTTGGTAATTTGTTCCAAAATCTGGTACATAAAGGGAAAAATGATCTGCGAGTTTGCAATGCTGAAGTTCTGGTGATATTGATATTACATGTTCTTGATGATGAGGAAAAATGTATCTTTTCGATAAGATAAGTTGGAGTTCGATTTTGTATTAACTTAAAAAGAAACTTGCACATTTCGACAACGAAATGAGATATTAAGGAAATGCCAAAAATACAGTTAGATAAATTTGATACATGATCGAACCTTTTTAAGGAATGAACAAACCGAACGCAAGAGTTAAATGCTACATTTAATTTTTGTTTGCTTATTGAGTCCATTCCACCGTACAGTGGAGCACCGTAAGTTATAATTGGCGATATGAGTGTTTTAATCAGAGTCAATCTTGTAGATTTCGGCAGATACAAAGATATTTTCCACAAACGTCTCAGACCACCATAAATTCCACCAATCACCTTAACATGATCGTCCCATGTTAGCGTTTTGTTGAAAACAAAGCCTAAGTTATTGACAGTCACACCATACCATACCAGACCATATATTTATTTAAAATTATTTTAGGAAAATAAGATTCGTCAAGACACTTCTTGTAAATTATTATACTTTGCGACATTGTTGGGTTAAGAGCTAATTTGTTCTGTATAGTCCAATTATATATACTACACAGATCATCATTAATCATTACGAATGCATCTTCAAGAAGGCCCAGCGGAAATGAAAAATCAAGTTGTAGGTAATCCGCATAGAGATGATATAAACTATTTTGTACTAACGGGTGATCCAAGTAGAGATACTTTTTTCAATAGCCTTTTTTGACAGATCACGTGTGAGTCGTGTCATGCTGTCATGTTATTTTTGTTTAGTATTGTTTGGCATTTCATAATGGAAAGACTTACGCGTGAACAACGTTTACAAATTGTTCAACTTTATTATGAAAATTAACGTTCTGTGAGGAATGTGTTTCGTGCACTTCGCTCTACTTATGGTCAACATAATCGGCCTACTGAGCGTACTATTCGCAACACCATCACCCATTTTGAGACCCAGCATTCATTATTGGATAATATTCGACCGAATAGACCACGTCCAGCACGCTGTGAAGAAAATATAGCGGCCGTAGCTGAGAGTGTACACGAAGACCGTAGAGAGTCGATTCGGCGCCGTTCGCAGCAACTCGGACTGACGTATGGAACGACTTGTCGCATTTTACGTCAAGATCTTAAATTGAAAGCGTACAAAATACAGCTTGTGCAACAACTGAAGCCGCTCGACCTTCCCAAGCGACATCGCTTCGCTCTATGGCCTCTTGAAAAGTTCCAAGAAGATCCGACGTTTTCGAGGAAAATTTTGTTTAGCGATGAGGCCCATTTCTGGCTCAATGGCCGCATTTGGGACGAAGAGCAACCTGAAGAGATTGAAGAACTGCCACTTCATCCAGAAAAAACAACGGTTTGGTGTGGTTTGTGGGCCGGTGGAATCATCGGTCCATATTTCTTTAAAAATTATGCCGGTGCGAACGTAACCGTCAATGGCGACCATTATCGTGCCATGGTAACCGACTATTTGATGCCTGAAATTGAAGCTCGTGATCTCGGCGACATTTGGTTTCAGCAAGACGGCGCCACTTCCCACACATCGCATCAATCAATGGACTTATTGAGAGAACATTTCGGTGAGCACATAATTTCACGTTTTGGGCCGGTCGATTGGCCACCAAGATCGTGTGATATCACACTGTTAGACTTTTTCCTGTGGGGATATGTAAAGTCAAAAGCTTATGCCGACAAACCCGCTTCGATTCAGGCCTTGGAGGAAAACATCACGCGTGTCATTCGCCAGTTACCAGTCGAAATGTGTCACGCCCCAATGAACAATGGCCACAAAAAATTTATATGGGAAACAACAACACGAAAATTTATGTGATTTGGTCATGTAGCCGACGTTGTACCTTATATAGTAGTATGATGATGCTGAAAGCAGGACAAACTTATTCGGCGTCATGATACTATCCTCCTGGCTTGCAGCACAGCCATATTTTTTTCTATTTGTTTGAGAGCACAACTATCAGCGCTCCATCTAAACATTAAGCTACGATAAATACCCCAATTTTTTGTTTGAAGTGCATTCATTCAAAAGTTGCATTTCCCCGAGGCAACAACCATAAATTTTCCATAGCTTTAATAATGATTCTACGCTTTATGCCACTTAAACTCAGTTAGGGCCATCGTCCACCGGTACCTGAACGCTGCCTTTAAGTCACGCTATATCAGTCCCATGTTTTGTAAAATCAATTAGTTTAATTTATCCAAGACCGCAACCACTTTTGCAACTTCTCACTTTTTTGAAATTTTACTTCAAAAACAATCTGTCCAAGGTCAATGTAAAACCTACATTAACGGTATTTCCATCCACCTATTGAGGCAGCCCTGACAGTAACAATTTAAAAGATACTTTCCCTCTGCGTATAGGGTATAGAGGACGACAACAGCACCTCCTATTTAATTTTTAAAATCCGTATTCCTACTATCCACTCGGGTAATCCTTAAAGTCATTTCAATTTCGTGAAATCCTTTCTACCTTCAAACGAAATTACAATCATAATCATAAGCGAATATCGAAACAATAACAACCGTCGAAAGGACCAAATAATAAATGTTACAAAAGGACTCTCGCACGTATTCCTTTTGTTTCAATTTTCAATATCCACCATAATCCGGCTGCTTGCTTAATGCTGCTCTTATTGTTGTGTGGGTGTATGGCGGAGGGAGAAACTCAATGCGACAGTTATTATCCGACTAAGTACTTCAACAAAAATAATAAGGATAATTGTACTTGAAGGAAGCAAAGTGGTGGGCGTGTGTGCGGTAGGGAATGCGATGATTTAAAACCAAAGAGGCAACAAACGAACGAACGAACGCACTTTGACGCTTCTTTCGTTCTTCGTTTTATTAAATTTGACAAAGTCTCCCTCCGACCCAATCAAAGATTACGAATTTAACACAAATAAATCAGAGAACACTTTTTTTTCTTATTTCTGGCGCAATCATCATCCTCTCCTTTCATTTACTTGAAGGTTTTCATCGGAATCGTGGGTTCGAGGTCGAGCACTTCAATGAGGATTATTTCTGAAAGGTGCTATGGATTTGCTTTTTCCACCTTCTTCTTTTTTTTTTTTTCAATAGATGGCAATGGCATACAGTTGTACACCGGCACAACACAGCTGGCGTCCTTTTGAGATAGAGAGCGGATGATTTAGTGGTTGACTGAGAGGGTGGAAGCTTATTTCGAATTTATAGATATTTACAAAAGGTGTTAGATTCAGAAGCAGATGGTCCTTCTGGGCGTTTGTATAGTTTCGATTTGGTTGTTTTGGAAGAGCTTAGGGAAATTTTGTAAAGCGGAAATTGAGTGGAGGTAGAGGTGGAGGTCCTGAGGTGAGGCGTTGAAATCCCACCAATGACATTGTATTATGGAGAGAAAAAAATGAGGATATATTTTGAAAGTGTAAAATATTTTGTCCAATGTAAGTGGAAAGTTGCGGGGTTGGATTTTGAGAGTTTGAATTCCTGGAAAATGGTAGGATGGCGAGAAAATTTAAGGTGCGATACCTAAATAAATTTAATCAACTTTTCATGACAAATGTGTCTTATTCTTCTACCAAAAAGGTAAAGTAAGGTTTGGTAAGGTTTGGTTTCTTCTTGAAAATTGTTGAGGACCCCATAGGAGAGCTGAATATATTCGAAGGTTTTGACTAGTTTCTTGGAATAGAAAAAAGCTACCTAGCTTCGCTCATTAGGAACCATACATGTCCACACCCGCGAAGTGACTGAGGTCCGCCGAAAGGCTGAGTGACGGCTTAAATGTTGTGTATTGAAAGATTCTCAGTAGGTCTCATTAATTGCAGTTCTCTTAACAAGGATGAGGAACAAATTTTTGGAGTTATGAGCTCTCTGGAGTCTGATGAAACAGCATTGCACTTTATACGGAAAAGTCCCACTAGCTTTATTCTGCGGAGAACATTTTTCGGTTCCCCATTTTTTGGCTCTATTAACAATGGCTTAACACTAGAACTCTTGGCTGTGCTAAGCAAATGAAAATAAGTTCGAAGTTTTGTCTTTCATGGGTATCCAATGTTGTTCAGTTAGCCCGACGCAATTAAAAATTTGTGAAAATTTGGAAACAGAGGACAACAATATATTACAGACTACTAGGGGCGTAAGACAGGAGACGTTACGACGATGTTGATGTGAATTCATCGTTTGAGTTATATTTCTGTCACCTATCAGGTAACACCAACGTCGTTGGTATACTAAAGTTAAGGGCGGGTGACTTTACTTACTTCGCTTAACGGGATCCCGACCCTTGAAGAGTATCTACCTGAAATAAGGCCGCCTTCCATACTCTGCGATCCCATGCACTTTGCTTACAATTTTCCAGACCAAGCACTATGGCGTTTGCGATGGATTGGCCTTTCAAAGAGAGTTTTGGTGTTCCTTGTAGGCTCGAGCCATCATGCTGTGATTAGCAGATTATCTCGACTGGATATTGTTCATTCGCTCGATGTGACAAGGCAAGGTAGTCGACGTGTTGTGGCTTTTGGATCAGCTCATAAAGATCCCGATTAGTTGGAATACTACACGAGGGGTCCCCGATTCAAATCCGGCCCATTACTTAATGTAGCCCATTCCCATGAGAAGCTTCTGCTTCTTCTTGCCGTTCGGAGTCTGCATTCAACTGTAGGTCCCTTCCCTTCGTGTCAAAAAAATATATCTTCTCACACACAATGGTTGGAGATGATAGGCATTAGGTCCTATATGGGCGGTTTTTATTAAATCTATTTATTTATTTTAAATTCTACATGGTGCACTTACAATGCCTCCAAGGTCAGAATTTAATGAGTCTTATAGTCGCTGTCATTTTATTTGCACAACCGAAGAGCAGGGATGAGAGTTCTGAAACGATTTTGAGAAACGGAGGGAATTATTACTTTGAAATGAGTGAATTGGATTAGAATTAGCAGACAAGAGATCATTAATAAAAAATTAGAAAAAGATTCGGAGACAGAACGGACCCTTGGGGAACACCAGATTGATATCAGACTTATCGCCATCCAAAACAATTTGCACTACCTGCACGCCTAAGAACGAAATTCGTAATCCAATTAATAAAAAATACAGCAATCCCACATACACTAAGGAAAATAACTTGATGAGAAACTCTGTCAAATGCCTTTGAAACATCGAGTGCAATAATCTTCGTCATTTAAAAGCTTTCTTAATTCGAGATATGCCATGAGCTGAATATTAATCAGCGTTTCCATGACCTTGGAAAGAAGGAACCTTAGTGCGAACCTTACAGCGGATTTATAAATGTTTAAATCCCTAAGTGCTCTAGCAACTGTGCGAGTCCGGAAATGGATTATTCCCATTGCAAAGTAAATGCACTATACTACAGTGAAAATGTGAAAATGCAATTAGATTGCTGAGCATTCCATAGATCTGACTGATGGAATGTCCTTATAATTTTCTACGAAGGACCAACATTATTAATTACCGCTGGGACATTGGGATATTCTTTAACTGAATCTCTAATCGTTTCTTTACATGTTGTATTAGAGCTTTGCAATTATGTATTTCGGTCTCGTCTAATCTTCTGTTCGGTTTTCTTCGGTTGGGTTGCTTTTAAAGGGTGTTTTTTTAGAGGTTGGTTTTTCGAACAGAGATTAACCTGACATTTTGTGGTCAAATCTGGCAACTCTAATGTCATTTATGTTCAGTTTGGTTTGCCACTTCATCGTGAACAGGTTGACAAATGAACAACGCTTGCAAATCGTGCAAATTTATTTCGAAAATATTGGTCCAGTTCGCAAAGTTTACCTCGAGCTCGTTCATAATCGTCCATCAGAGCAATTAATTCGGTTAACCACGGATCGTTTTCGCACTACGTTTACTCTATGTGATAATAGGCATCCGCAGAGACGTCGAACAGTGCGCACCGAAGAAACAATTGCCCCTGTAGAGCAAAGTGTTGAAGAGGACCCGAATGAATCGATTCGCCACCGTGCACAGCAATTGGAGTTTTGTCCATCAACTTTATGGAAGATTTTGCGCAAAGATCCCTTCTTACGACCTAACAAGATCCAGCTTGTGCAAGAATTAAAGCCGCGAGACCATGCAAAGCGTCGTGATTTTGGTGCATGGGCCGAAAATGAGATTGATATCGATGCTGATTTTCATCGCAAACTTTGTTCAGTGATGAGGCTTATTTTGGGTTGAATGGCTACGTCAACAAGCAAAATTGCCGCATTTGGAGTGAAGAGAATCCACATGAGACCCTTGAAACGCCATTACATCGACAAAAACTTACTGTTTGGTGTGCTCTATGGGATGGTGGAAATGATAATGATAATCGACTATTTTGTTCCCGAATTGGATGGCATGAATGTGGATGAGATGTGGTTCCAACAAGACGGCGCTACATGCCACACAGCGCACGTCACAATCGATTTATTGAAGGAAACATTCGATCAGCGCATATTTTCGCGGAATGGACCTGTCAATTGGCCACCAAGATCGTGTGATTTGACACCATTGGATTATTTTCTTTGGGGATATGTGAAGTCGCTCGCCTACGCCAACAAACCGGAAACGTTAGGGGACTTGGAAGCCAACATTCGTGGCGTTATTGCCGACATACAGCCCCAAATGCTTGAAAAAGTGGTTGAAAATTGGACCTCTAGACTTGTCTTTATTCGAACAAGCCGCAGTGGCCACATGCATATCAACCATTAATGGCATAAAATTAACCTTCCAATATAGCCAAATTGATGGACATTAAAACGATTTTCTTGTGTTTTATTTTAACTCGAAGTTCTATAACTCTAAAAAAAACCCTTTACAATCGCGATAATTCACATAACAAACTCTCTAAACCTAATAGCTTCTTTGCAGCTCAAGTCAAGTATGGTCTTAATGCCTTAAATAAGTCTTCAGTCGTCGAACTATCTTTCTGTAATCTGGTCGAAAAACTGAACACACTGAGTCTAGTCTGATCAAAGGTGGAATCACGAAAGTTGATGCTGGTTTTTTAGTGACCTAAACATATCCATTGATGACTGGGGCTTCTTTAGGCACAATATTTTTAGAATGATTTGGTGTATAAACAAACGAAAGTTATTAGTTTAGTAGTTTCTGCTATCCCTACTGATAAAATACTGAGCGATCGTGCTCAGAAAAAACAATAGTCCTGTACCAGGTTTTAAACAATGGCGGTAGTTAATGCTGTCGAAATTAGATCAAAGCCGGTACATCGCTTTCGCACTAAGCTTAAGATTCTTGGCTCACAGCATAGGGTATATCTTTGCTGGGTTCGTTCTCTGTCTAAGCTGATAGAGGCTCTAACTGGCCACAACTTCCTAAGAAGCCACATGATTTTTTGTTTTTTTTTTTGGCTGCGCCTGGAGGTGAGTAATCTTCAGAAGATGCCAATGGCCCTTACCATTGGTTATGCCCGATTCAGATATATCTTGTCTGCCTACGGGCTAAACCTCACCCCTCAGGTTTGATCCGGTTCCGGTCGCGCGCGCTCATAGTAGTAAGAAATTTTGTTCCTCTCATTTTTTCATTTTTAGTGATGACTACGACTAAGTTACCTTAACAAGTAGTTTACGCTTCTGTAGTGTTAATCGCGTTTGGTAGGTAGCTTTCCAGCGAACGCACCTACAAATACCGTCATTACATGCGGTTTTTCCTTATGGCGCTCGGTCGAACGGTCTTGTTCTTTGTAGTCGGCGCTCGAGGTATGTCACGTCCAGAGTACGAATTATTTCATTATTGCAGTGACCATGAATGCGAGTACGAAGTTTGCGAGCAAAATTTGCTACTTCGTTACTCACGGTAGCAATTCCTAGATCTCTGTGAATATCACTATTCCTTATATACCATGGAGCATTCACGATTGCTCTCAGCGTTTTGTTTTGGAATGTTTGTATTATAACCATATTGCTTGATTTGGTACAACCCCAAAGTTGTATACCGTATGTCCAAGAAGGTTTTAGCACTTGCTTATACAGGAGCAGTTTGTTGTATTCGCTTGTCTTCGAATATCTTCCGAGTAGCCAATACATTTCTCTAAGTCTGATTGCGAGCTCGTCGCGCTTTTTCTTAACGTGTGGCTTCCATTTAAGTTTTGCGTCTAGGGTCATTCCTAGATACTTCGCCTCGTTTGCGTATGGTATTTGTACCGAGTTAATAAAGACAGGTAAGTTGTTTATCCTTTTGTACGTGAAATTGACATGCGTCGACTAGGTCTCGTTAAGGGCAATTCGCCAGCTCTTTGTCCACTCGCATACTTTATTAAGAGCCCATTGGCTCATCTATTGCGAGGATGCGAACGTTGCTACGATGGTCCCTTCATTTTATGGTATATCTCTTGTGTAGAGCAGGAATAATATTGGGCCGAGAACGCTTCCTTGCGGTACACCGGCGTGGATTTCCTTGAATTCCGCGAATTCAGTCTCATGTCGAACACGAAAGAGTCTGTTTTTAAGGTAAGATTTTAATATTTTGTATAATTTTTCCGGTAGGATTGTCCTTAGCTAATACATTAGGCCTTCATGCCATACCTTGTCGAAGGCTTGCGATACGTCGAGAAAAGCGCTAGAGCAAATCTTTTTGCATTCTAGGGCTTTTTCAATTTCATTTATTATTCGATACACCTGATCGATTGTGGAATGTTTGACCCGGTATCAAACGTCTTTCTTCAATTACTGGTTGTAATCGTTTTAGCAGAAGTTTCTCATAAACCTTAGATATTATCGGCAGTAGCGAAATAGGTCTATATGATTTCTTATCATTTGTATTCTTCCCTGGCTTCGGAACCATAATAACTTCGGCTACTTTCCATTGTCTTGGAACATATGAAAGTCTCAGAGAAGCATTTATAATGTACAGCAGTTTAACTAGTGCTCTTTTCGGTAGCTCCCTCAGAACTTCGCCAGTGATTAGATCGTATCCTGGAGCTTTGTTATTTTTCAACTTTCTTATTGTCATTCGAAGCTCGGACAGAGAAATGGCTTTTACTTTATAGCGGGTGATTTTTTAAGAGGTTTAGAACTTTTTTTAAAAAAAAAAACACAAAAAATTCGAAAAAATGTATGAAATATTTATTTGAATCGATAGTTTGAACCTTGCAATTTAATGTTTAAAGATAATTTCATGCAAATGTTGACCGCGGCTGCGTCTCAGGTAGCCCATCCGCTGAGTCCAATTTTGGCATACTCTTTCACACATATCGGTCGGTATCTCACGAATGAATGCATGGATGTTGGCTTCCAGTGCGTCAATCGAAGCGGGCTTGTCCCTATACACATTAGCCTTGGCATACCCCCACAAAAAATAATCTAATGGTGTCAAATCGCACGATCTAGGCGGCCAATTGACCGGCCCGAAACGTGAAATTAACTGTTCACCAAACTCGCCTCGCAATTGCGACATTGTTTCGCGTGCTGTGTGGCATGTGGCACCGTCTTGTTGAAACCACATATCATGCAAGTCAAGAACTTCCATTTCGGGCAAAAAAAAGTTTGTTATCATCGCTCGGTAGCGTTCACCATTGACAGTAACGCTGCGATTCGCATCATCTTTGAAGAAATATGGCCCAATAATGCCGCCGGCCCATAAACCGCACCAAACAGTGGCTTTTTCGGGATGCATTGGTAGCTGTTGCAATGCTTCTGGCTGATCTTCACTCCAAATGCGGCAATTTTGCTTATTTACGTACCCATTCAACCAAAAATGAGCCTCATCGCTGAACACAATTTTTCGATAAAAAAGCGGATCCTCGGCCAGCTTTCCAACAGCCCATTCACCAAAAATTCGGCGTTGTGGTAGGTCGGCTGGCTTTAGTTCTTGCACCAGCTGTATCTTAAAAGGCTTTACGCCCAAATCCTTCCGCAAAATTTTCCACGTAGTGCTGTAACAAAGGCCTAACTGCTGGGAACGGCGCCGAATCGACATTTCGCGGTCTTCTGTCACACTAGCTGATACGGCCGCAATATTTTCTTCAATACGCACAGTACGTAAACGTGTTGGTGGTTTAATGTCCAACAAAGTAAATTTGGTGCGAAATTTGGTCACAATCTTCCGAATAGACTGCTCAGAAGGTCGAGAATGCCGATCATAAAATGGAAGCAGCGCGCGATGAACATTTCGAACCTAGCACGAATTTTGATAGTAAAATTCAATAATTTGCAAGCGTTGTTCATTTGTAAGACGATCCATGGTTAAATTGCAAACCAAACTGAAGCTGTTTGACAGTGACACAGGGTACTAAACACACGTCAGCTGTCAAAACCAGTGTTGGCAAAACCAAACCAGCTAAAAAATCACCCTTTAGTTGTCGGATCGCGTATGAGCATTCGGTTCTTCGTTTAAAGGTCGTCCATCGAACGGTCTGTATGTTTCTTCTAGATGCTCGGCAAATAAATCCGCTTTCTCTTTGTCTCCTTTTGTCCATTCGCCGTTAACTTTTCTTATTGGTGGCGAGTGCATTTTTGGTTTCCTTTTGGACTTCAAGGCTTTCCAAAGTGAGTAGATTGAGCTCTTTTCAGCAGTCAAGCCTTCTAGGTAAGTTGATTTCTTAGATCCTGTTGTTCATTTTTAAGTTTGTGGCAAAGATGGTTCAGATAAGTTTTATCAGGGGTGCGGGGGATTGTTGCCATTTCTTACGCGCTCTCCTCTTTTCTCGTACGAGGTCTTCTATTTCAGGCATGTGTTTCGTGTAGGTGTCTTCCGGAAAGGAGTGCTTATCCACGCTGCGTTCTGAATGGCCTCTACAAGACTGTCATCAAGGAGCCACATGATGAAATTAAATCTCAAGGATGACTACATATTTAAAGGCTGCGTTGACAACGAGCTACACGAGAACACACCTCACTATCGCTTCCACTGCCCGAATCTGTGTCTCTTAAGAAGCAGAACGCTTGGATGTTTCTTCTTCCAAGACATTGTAGAAATGGCAGATGTCTCTATCTGTAATATTTGCCAGTTCCTGGAGACATCGGGATGTCTGGACAATATTGGGTTATAACCAACTTAAGAAAGGAACCACAGCAGAGGCCACAATATTGGCTTATCCCCCCACTGAAGGGTATTACAATGGATCCACCTAAGCGTGACGATAAGTAGATTGTTCTCTAACCTAACACGGCGGTCAGCCCTATTTTCGTTAGCCATTTTTGCCAAAATAAAAATATCATAAAAGATGTTTCCATTAAATACCTATTCCCCGTAACGATGTTACATTTCACATCGGTATGCTAAGCATTTTAGGGGTTGTATCTACATGTCTATGGTCGTTAGCCTTTAATTACATTTGAAACAGAAATCTACTACATTCGAAAAAAAAATCATCAAAAAGCTACGAATTCGAACATCCCATCTAACAAGGCAACTGCATCATTAATATCTCATTAAAGTACCAACAATTGGCGAGGTTCAATGAACATTAAAAAAAACGAAAAAAAAAATCCCCCACCTTAAATAGGCTGGCTAAATTCCCCAACAACAACATTCAATCGCCTTAGAGAGCTTCTCCTGTTTATAGAAAATCTTGTGTTTTTTTTTTTTGTTGTTTCTCTTTGCCCGGCAAAAATACCATCTCACTATCCTTGTGATTAGTTTAAATTTAAGACGAATTTAGGTCGACCTGTGATATTGGAATTTATTTAGCCTTAGACCGAGTTCCCATGGGAATGTGAAGCCAGATAATCCTCCTCCATTATCCTTAAGAGAAAATTATGTTTGAATAGAAAATAATATAGCCTAGCTGGCTATACGTATAGATTTTCCTGTTATATTTGTAAAATGTGAATAAGATGAATTTCCGGAATGGGTAATGCCATAAAGAACTCACAACTTATTAGAAAGATGTTTTCCAAGGAAAAAAAAATATGAAAAAGGTTTTCCCCATAAGTTTTTTTCGGACGAACAAAAGAATATTTTAAGGAAATTATTTTATTTTTAGCTATGAGTTTCTCGATGCGGAAGGTATTTAGGTAGGCGCGGGGTGTATTGGACTCGTACTAGGATACGAAATGGAGATAGGCGGCGAGTGGGCGTTTCCGCAGTTTCCCGAGCCAAACAAGTTTCGGCTGTTTTCGTGTTGAGAACAATATGTAGATAAGTTTTGTAAGTTTTTTTTTTTTAAAAGTTTATTAAGTGGAAGCCGTTTTAAAGTATGATGAACCATCTCTTAAGGTCACGACAATTGAGGCAATATGGGTATATACAATTTAATTTTCCGAATTTGAGTGTTTTTTCAAATACTTGCCGAGAAACAGGTTGAAGTGAGTGTGACACCGTCAGGCGTGTCGTCTTTTCAGCTGATGTAACGGGTGATCCAAGTAGAGATACTTTTTTCAATAGCCTTTTTTGACAGATCACGTGTGAGTCGTGTCATGCTGTCATGTTATTTTTGTTTAGTATTGCTTGGCATTTCATAATCGAAAGACTTACGCGTGAACAACGTTTACAAATTGTTCAACTTTATTATGAAAATTCACGTTCTGTGAGGAATGTGTTTCGTGCACTTCGCTCAACTTATGGTCAATATAATCGGCCTACTGAGCGTACTATTCGCAACACCATCACCCATTTTGAGACCCAGCATTCATTATTGGATAATATTCGACCGAAAAGACCACGTCCAGTACGCTGTGAAGAAAATATAGCGGCCGTAGCTGAGAGTGTACACGAAGACCGTAGAGAGTCGATTCGGCGCCGTTCGCAGCAACTCGGACTGTCGTATGGAACGACTTGGCGCATTTAGAGTCAAGATCGTACAAAATACAGCTTGTGCAACAACTGAAGCCGCTCGACCTTCCCAAGCGACATCGCTTCGCTCTATGGGCTCTTGAAAAGTTCCAAGAAGATCCGACGTTTTCGAGGCAAATTTTGTTTAGCGATGAGGCCCATTTCTGGCTCAATGGGTATGTAAACAAACAAAATTGCCGCATTTGGGACGAAGAGCAACCTGAGGAGATTGAAGAACTGCCACTTCATCCAGAAAACAACGCTTTGGTGTGGTTTGTGGGCCGGTGGAATCATCGGTCCATATTTCTTTAAAAATTATGCCGGTGCGAACGTAACCGTCAATGGCGACCGTTATCGTGCCATGATAACCGACTATTTGATGCCTGAAATTGAAGCTCGTGATCTCGGCGACATTTGGTTTCAGCAAGACTTCCACACATCGCATCAATCAATGGACTTATTGAGAGAACATATCGGTGAGCACATAATTTCACGTTTTGGGCCGGTCGATTGGCCACCAAGATCGTGTGATATCACACCGTTAGACTTTTTCCTGTGGGCATATGCAAAGTCAAAAACTTATGCCGACAAACCCGCTTCGATTCAGGCCTTGGAGGAAAACATCACGCGTGTCATTCGCCAGTTACCAGTCGAAATGCTCGAACGAGTGATCGAAAATTGGACTCAACGGATGGACCATCTGCGACGTAGCAACGGCCAACATTTGATAGACATAATCTTCAAAAAATAAATGCCAAAGAATGTTCTTTCAAATGATAATAAACATTCTCCATTAAATTTGAATTTTCTGTGTTTTTTTCTTTAAAAAAGTAGGGAACCTCGAAATGGATCACCCTTTATGATATCCTAGTTGGTATGACTTTTATTGGAAAGAACATCGGTATTTGTAGTCGAGGTGCACCGGAGGTTTTCACCCGAAACCAACTGTTTAAATTGGATTGAAAGGAAGATTTTCATTTTTTTTAAATTCTCCGACATTTTTAGCGAATCTTGACATTAGATGGTCGGTCCTTCAAGACCGTAGACATTTATTTGCTGTGTTCAAAAGTTTTCTAAAAATCAATTTTCAAAGAAATAAATCCTGAAAGACTTTGTACTTCAAGAGCCCCAGCAAAATACAGATGTTTGCTTGTTTAAGTAATAATATTTAAATCTACGCCGAAAATAGGTCTAAAACACTACTGAACCAACAACCCATTTAGCCATCTGACGATGTACGTTGAAGCCAAAAGTGTTTTTAAACTAAGCATTTTACTTTCGGAAACTCACAAAATTTATGTTAATTCAGGCGTTAGAGAAGACTTTGGCCAGTCGTTGAATACGAGGGAGCCTTTGACAAAATTCTTTATGGACCGTGCACACCATGCGTGAGTCTTACTCATTCTTGTGATTTTTATTGAAAAATTTGAAACAACTACAAAGTATGTAGCAAAAAAGTTCGAAATGTCAAAATTTGAAAACGCATTGAATATTTAAAAGGCTTAATTTTGTATAGCCTAATTTCTTACAGCAAAAAGAAAAGCTCAATGAGGCGAAAAGTGAAAGTGAAGCGATCGTTCTTTGGTGGTTCAAAGTTTAAGACTTATTGAAAGGTTTAGTGAATTAAGACTTTAAGAATATGGACTAAGACCATTCCAATCTTTACATAAAACTAGATTTTTTTGATATGAGTCAACAAAAAAGACTCTGAGTTATCTGTCGAAAGGAATGTAGGCTTAGGTTTGATTGTATAGAAAGCTTCTTTAACTAGGATAACAAAAAGAAGGACTCAGCTCTGAATGATCTGATGATTCTCTTCTGGAGATCGAAAAGGTAGAATGTTTTTTTTTTTGCAGAATCCGGACATGGGGACAGGGTAGTAAGTATCGACAGTTTTTACGCCAGCTTTAGTACTTTTCTAGCTGTGTTCTTCGTTTATTGAAAAATGATTAAAGTTATCATAATAGTTAAAGGCTTTGTTCAAAATTAATCACTTGTGCTTAATTCGGGTTCGTCCTTCGTACGGATAGAATTGTTGAGGCTTCAAAAAGGTGACACCTTGTAGGAAATAAAGTAGGTTTAGCATTTACGTTTTTAAAAGCAGGCTTAAATTTGGAGCTACTACTAGCTGACGGCCTTCAACATAGCTTTGTATGAGCTTCATTGAAGGTGTCAGAAATAGTTTCATTGAGAAACAGTGCTACACCGCTAGAAGTTGTGCATAGTCGTGACCTGCCGTAGGTGGAAAAATATCAAAGAGACCAAATCTGGGTGCTTACCAGAGACTAAACCGGACTATGGAAACATGCCTAAGGGACGAACAGGAAATTAATTGATTTTGTGGAACATTTCTGAAGCCACGCAGTTTATCATCTTGGGGAGCACTGTGCTTTAAATGCTTGGGCAAATTATTTTACATTATTTTGTAAGTAGCATGTCCTATCTCCTAACGTAATCCAACTAAACAAAATATAAGGACTACATATAAGACTACAGTTTAATGCCGATTCCGAACGGCAATTATTTTTGAGAAGCTTCTCATGACATTTCTTACTCTTGAATGTTTGTCAGACGTTCGCAAGAGGTGGGGCAACGAATAAAAACTTTCAGGTGGTACAGGTCGGGATTTGAACCAGCGACCTCTCGCTTAGTGGTCCAACGCACTTAACCACTAAGCCACTGCGACCCATAATCATCATGTCATGCGAAGTATATTCGCTGTAAATTTTCTGTCATATATTTTGTTCCAGTTTTGTTGTTGAGGCGTCCTGGTGATATTTTCTCCCTGCTCGTGATTACCCCATATTGTCCAGCCATCCTTAGAAACCTGTAAAGATTAGAATGCGCGACATTGAATCTTGGACATCTTCAGTATCTTGTGAGAAGAAACTTTCAAGTGTTCTGTTCCTCAAGTTTTGAAGAGATAGTGAGGTGTCCTCCTTTTGTTATAATGTGCACGTGCAAAACAATATAATGTTAATAGAAACACAGCACGGGCTATAAGAAAATATATTATTAGACGAAAGTATGAGAAACCGATGCACATTGATTTTAAATGTTTGCAAGTTGTAATGGTCAGGAAAAGCAGAGTGAGGTAGAGCATTCCACATTTGTGTTGTGTGTCAGAGTTACGAATCCTTATATTTCACACTTCGACCGAATACAGGCTTTAAGGTGAACTGATGAGCATTTCTGGTATGGCGGGTATTACGGTTGAAGTTTTGAAGGGAAGGAATGCAGCTGGCTATTTCGTTTGAGCACTTACGATGGAAGTATCGAAGATAAAATAAAGACAGGCAAGATGACTAAGAGTGTCAAATGACTTGGCGATATCTCTATCACTAATAAGTTTTATCGCACGTTTTTGAATTCTGTCAAGTAGCTCCAAATATGAAATTGGTACACGGGACCAGATATGAGCGTTAAACTCGAGTTTTGGGCGAATAAACGCCTTAAAAATTCCAGCCAGATAAGAAGGGATTGTTGGTATTTTCATTAAAATAAATACCTGGAAAATGTTTAGTGAAGATATTCTACCTCTTTTGGAATACAACCAGCTCATCTTCAAATTATCCATTCAAAATAAACTATATTAGTTTACAGGGAAGTTCGTTCCTCACTAATGATTGCTTTAACGTCAGCCATAGCTAGCTTTTTCAAAATAAATAAATATGAGGACTTAGTGACCAATGCTGGGGCCTTAAAACTACCTCTCAGAGCTATATTTTTAGCACGAGTTCAAGGGACCGATTACGAGTCTCAAATTTGAGAAGTTATTAAAATTTTCTAATTACTATTTCCACAGTTTCATGGGTTCAACTTCGGGCACCATTCGAAGGTTAAAGATCTTTGAAGATCTTCTAAAACATTAACACTTCCCCACTTGCTAGGTTAAGTTAGGCTAAGCAGGGTTGTGTTGCGAAAGCTAATCCGCCACAAAACATCCTTTATATTGATGAAGTAGAGTTAGAGTAGTAGTAGAAGTAGTAGTAGCTAGTATTAATTTCCCAATAAGTGTCTATTTTTTCAACGAGCCATAATTACCTCACATTCACACAAAATAAACAGACGTCTGTATCCGAGAGCACATATCTCCATGCTAGCATGCTTCCTGAGAAGACAGTCTTCAGAGTTTCTTCATCGTATTAGATAAGATCCATCCCAGCTCTGCCTTACGACCTGTAACCGACCAGTTATTTATGACCATAACCAAGGTTTTTGGCCACATCAGCTAATTCATTACCTCTATGTTGCAATGACCGGGTACCCAACATAGTTTAAAGTAGTTCTGCACGCTAGCCTAATCATTGAGAGACAGTTCCAAACCACATAGTTCAGATCTGATGACACATGATCCAGAACATCCGACTAAAAGATACTCAGATTCCAGTTTGTCTGTCGGATAGGATCAGCTCGTCCCCTTCTCAAACAGCTTCTATCAAACAGTCGACATGCCTTCCTAAAAAAAATACATCCTTATTCATGGTGCCTAGACACATTAAAAACGAAAACTTCTTCAATTGCCATATGAAATGATCAAAGAAAGGATATATTTATTTTTTTTATCGATTTCTGCTTCCATAAACCATCCAAGGATATTATTTTTGCAACACTCGCTCTTTTATTCTGCTCCCCCTCTCCTAAAATATGACAGACGTCTGCATTTTCCTTTTTGCACTATTTTCACTGTGTGTCTAAAAATAGTCAACCCGCACATGAATTTTAACTACAATTTCCAGTTCATATATTTATGCATTTCGAATGCGATACACTGCGGACTCATAAAATAGCGGCAACTCCATATTCATGTCCTGTCGTTTCGTTTTTTTTTTTTTGTCGACATTTCTCTCGCTTAGCATGCATCTCATTCGTTTTTTTTTTTTTTTTGGCCAGATGGAATGATGCATTTCATAGGAAAGTTCAAACAGGAAATGGTACAGGATGTGACATAGCCACATTTGGGCGGCAAAAAGAAACCAACAGGACATGTAGTCAGTTTTTATTTGACTCTATACTGACTGGCGGCGCAAGACTTTTAGAAGTGATCAAGGCTTGACTTTTGCTACATTTTGGTCAATGTATCAATTGCAGACATTTTGGCTTTCACAATTTATTCTTCGATTTCGTATTTAGTAGCAGGATAAATTGGCAAATGCACACATCCTGTTCGAATCATTATTTCCAGACGCAAGAAAGCGGAATAAAACTTTTCATTTAAAATCCGAACGGAAGAACACATCATCCTTGTTACTCGTAAAAATAAAAAAAAAACCAAGAAACAAGGAAACAACTGCCCGACTTAAACTTGTTGCCCACACATGGGATATCTACACAACATGTAGGACACTCCTCAAGGATCAAGAAATTGTATTATTTTTCTCTCTCTCTCTCTGTTTGTGTCGGCGGCAGAGTCGACATGAAGAACAGAAAGTAGAAATTACCGTCAGGCTTCCGGATTTAAGTATGCATGCAGTATATGCTGCTCATCCATTCGAATACCGAAAATACTCCAGTCCCAGTGTCGACCTTGGGGAATATACCTTTCACATTTACATTTTATAACCTGGAAAAAATAAAAGAACACAGCCGGCCGGAGAGGGTTGAGTCCGTTTGGTGGTTGTTGTTAACCTTTTGGGAGGGTTTTTTTTTTCCTTAACCCGTCTGGATAAGTTGACGGTAAGTAGCTTCAGGAAGAAATGTTATTAAAGCGTCTACAGCGATATATTTTCGTTTTATGAAGGACGGCTTAGGGCATGCCACCCATGTGGAGCATGAATGATTTTTTTTTTTTTTTTTTGCTCTTTTGGAGAAGGTTTTCATTTGGTTCTTTAGGGTTTTAAGGCGGGACAAGGTGAGGGAAAATGATATATGTCTGGAATGTTGAGACAAAAAGAGAGAACATTCAACTTTCTGAGTTATAAGGGATTTAGATTAATGACAATATGAAGTTAGCTCAACTGATTATGTATATTGGCTTTGCGCTTAAGGAAGGATTGACTTCAAAAGGGTACACGTCTGTGTAAAATGATGTGTGGGTATTTTTTTTTGTTTTAGAAGATTTTAAAAACGATCCGTGGAGTTGTAGGGCGGAGAATGTTGAGTTATATATTTAAACAGAGCTCTTTTTGAGTATTATTAAAAAGTGCCAAGCCTTCGTCCAAGTTTAAAGCGAGGACAGTTGCTGAGATACATTCTGGTACATTCAACTGGTTAATGTAGTTTTGATTATTTTAAATGTAAGTACTTTCTTAGAATAATAATAAGGTCTTCTGGTGATGAGGGACGTTGCAGGACGTTGAGGACGTTGAGGGACGTTGCAGGGTGTCAGCGAGGAAAAAACTTCGGTTAGTGAATTTTTAATTATCCGTGCTGGCGTCAAAACGGAACGTGGTCTGGTGAAAACCGACTGCACCGGAAGGACGTGGCGGAAACTTTACTCCTTTCTCCGGCGTTTCGGTGGACGTTATTTAAAACGATTTGACCCTCCTTACGAGTACTCCACGACAGGTTGGTGTCGTCACATCGCTACCTCTAACGAACCATGCGTCATATTCATCTAATGTCGGAGAATACCGCCTGCCTCCGAACTCGCCCCTACCGGTAGGGTCGAGTTTCCGAACGACTATCCGTACTATCGGAGTATAGAATAATGTTCATTCTGTTCACAGCCGAGGGGACCCTCCTTAACTTACTCTTTTAGCCAAGTCCCGATGCCGTTCGATGACAAAAGCGGGTACTTACCTAGCCGACTTAAGCCTAGAAACTGTTGGGGAACCGTATGTACAGAAAAAAGAGTGAGTTGTCGGGAGATATGTAGCTGGCATGATCCTCCTCGTATTAGCTCGTTTGCGGCATTAAAAGCTTGCTGCAAGACCCCGCCGAAGTCACATTTCTTGCATGCTATAGTATTTCACCACAAGTGAAATAGGTGTACCTCCACGGGAGCTCTTACATCTAAACTACATTCTTCCAGCCGAATGTGTTTTCACAGTTGTTACACTTTTCTTTACCGGACAACAGTGAGCAAGAGAGGGAAAATTAAGGAGTATGCTCTGCACTGTGAGTTGGCTCACGCCGCACTCGTTTGGTCACCGCGGCGATCCATTTGACCCCTTCGATTTCGATTACTCCTTGCTTTCGTTCTCATCACTAAAGTACGTCATCAATTAGCTCGAGGTTTTGAATCTAATTTTTCGAATTAAACTTTATATAGCTGAGAGCTGACTATTGAGGAAATACCCATTAGGCCTGCCAAACTAAGGTGGTCAAGTCTTGAGTTACACAGGGTATCCAAAGCTCTATATCCACTTTTTGATAGTAAAAGATCTACATATGGAGTTAATAGGATAAGATAAGAACAATAATAGGAACTCTGACAGGGAACTGTCTTCTGCTTAAACACGCAAAGATCCTCAGACTATCGGATACAGATATGTGCAGATACTGCGGGGAGGACATAAATTGCGTTGTCGAAATAGTTGGCATGGACCTTAGGGGTCTTCTGGGTTGCATTACCAGGGAAATTGTTTAGGTTTTTCTGCCTTTTGAATGTGAATTCAGCTGGTTTCCCATGGATCGCGATGGGCCCGTTTTGGTGCCTTCCTAACCTAACCTAGTGCTAGCTTATTATATTTCGTTGTATTCAGTTATCTAGTAATACTCACACAGTGGTACTGTATTTGATATGAACCCAAAAATCGTGATTCCTGAGGTAAGTGTTTGAGTGAACACGTTTAAGTGAATAACTGGAAGCAGAGGGTCTGGGCCTATAGAGTGGAGGCATTCAATGTTTTATGAAATATTGCAACCTTGATGTCAAGTATTCCCAAAGTAAAAAAGGTTAAATAAACTTTCACATTAATTTTCGTCTCCGTAACTATGGAAGTGAGTTATATGTGGGATGCTTAGCATGGCGCTTGTATGTTTATAGTAACCCTTTGGTTGTTATGTAACCCGTCTTTTTTAAAAAGTACACAAGAATCGGCAGAATCGATAACCTAAAATACCTAGTCCTTTGCTAAATTGCAAGAACGTTGGCCTCTTACAGTCTTATCGTGGTGAAAAAGTCTTAGGCACTGACTACGCAGTAACCGACGAGTGACATTAAAGACGTCCCTCTGTCACTTAACAAAATAGCTAGTCGCTCAGATTATAACGATTTCATATGTTCTAACTTTTTTCGTCGCTCATTGCACTAAGCGACAAGCGGCAGAGCGGCAAGTGGTAATTTATTGAACAGAAAATTTCGAGCGTTGTCAAGTGTTTTCCGCTGCAGCGCTTTACAAAAAAGTAGTTTCAACATTTACATAATTATCTTAAGTTTAAGCAAAATAAGTTTTCGCGTTAAAAATAAGTAAAATGAAACTCACCTTAACAATAACATTTATCTCCAACTTCAATCCACAAATTGTCGGTTACATTGCACGCTGCCAAAATGCACGACATCCTTGGACGTCTGAAATTAATATTTCCATGTACATTTTTGCTATGTTTATTTCTTGCCACTCCGATTGGCAATTTTATTTTTGAGAAGCTTCTCATCACAGACAAACGGACAGGATGTTTGTCAGACTTTCGCAAGACTGCTCCGAATAAACGTTTAGTTCTTATTTAAAACTTTTTCCTTAATGGTCCACCGCACTTAACCACTAAGCCCACTGCACTCACCCAGTAAATACTTACTGCACTCAAAAAAAGTTGTGCCTGAATCAAGTCCTTGATCGCTTCTGCATGGAATAGACAGCACAAAATATTCAGGGAAGTATCGTCTAAAATCTATTCAAAACATTTTAAGAAGGCCTTAGATCTTTTAAAGTAATGTCAAATTAAAGAATGCAGCGTTCAAAACAAAATATACTTTGCACCCGCTTTTTCTTTAGGTTAGGCTGAAATGGTCCACTTAGACCAGTATTTGTCAATTGTGATAAAGGTTATGATCTTTTTCTTAGCTTAGATTACAAATTTTCAAAAATTCTATCTTACGTCTTGAGCATACAGTAAACCCCAATGAAGTGTTTCTATGTCTAAATATTTAAATTGGGTCGTGATAATTAAAATTTTTTGATATGTTTTTCGGTTAGATATTTGGCAGATTGTGTGCACAGCCCAACTACTCTGCCACCTATGTAAATGTAAATATTTACTTTATTTACCGTCAATCTGCGACAATCTCGCTTCAACTTCTCCTCCCACTGACTCTTTTGATCTCACTTCACAGCACCACCTTCACTAAATTAGTCCTCATAGATTATTATTGTTATTCATCAACTAATTGGAAATCTCTTCTTTATGCCTTTCAGGTAACTACATCGACCGCTTCTTCTATTTGCCGTAAGTAGTATTATTTATGTCTATTTATAGGCTAGGTACCTATGTACCTATGTAACTATACACCACATTAAGTATCATTTTCGTATTAAATTACCAAAGCAATTTCCTTTTCTGAAATAACATATCCTCCCCACACACACACACATTCATGCCCACTCCAACAGATATTTACCCTCGACTCTCATGATAAGGTTAATTTCTATCCCAAAAGTGATGAATGAATTCAAAGCAGTACTATACAACAAGTAAAAAAAAAAAAAACGAAAAACTGCGAAGAAATATATAGAAGAAAAAAAGAAATAGTGTGTGTTTGTGTGCGTGCAAGTGTGTGTAATCCCATCCATCCACATCATTCAACATATTGTCCCACATTAAATATTAACCAATCTGACATTAAGCCTCAACGAGTAAATATCCGCAAATATCCTTAGAAAACTCTTGACTGCCGATGCCATACATACATTCGTATAAAGGATATTACAAATTTAAATCCAACCAAGCGTAAATTGGAAGATGGATACTCGTATTCGTATACCTACCAGACTACTCCACCTTCGTTGAAATGTCTCTCTTAGGGGAACTTATCATCATCATGAAAGCAGACAGATGAAAAAGAACAGAAAGCCTGAAGTCGAACGAAAGCAAAGAATTGGGCTTCTTTCAAATTGAAAGGACGAAAATAAAATGAGCACTACAAGAACGCGCGAGTTACGTCACCAGCCTGACCCCCACACGCAACACCAATCAGGTTGTTAACCTGCAACGTAGGCAATAAGTACTTAACAAATATTGTATATAATTCCAGCTAATGTACTGCTGAGGTGACCCAAGAACTGATGACCTAGCGTCTGGCGCATTTCCTTCCATGAGAATCGGTTCTTGGAATTCACTTTTGCAATCAGGTTTCATATTCAATAATGTTCACTACTTAAGTCAGTTTATATTGTACTCTCAAATAAAAAAGACCTATTGGTCTAGTAAAAAGTATAATTTTTTTCCGAATAACATTTGGCCCCCATGTAACTGGCGCAGTCGGCAGTCCGGTGACGGTTTCTAAACAATACAAAAAGTGATAAGTTAAAATCCAGTTTCGGAAATTTAGAACCGTGGGTATCGACCCTTAATCACCGCGAACACAAAAAAAAAAAAAAAAAAAAAAAAAAAAAAAAAAAACAAGAAAAGAAAGTGAATCAAGTACCATCAAACCAAAAGACATAAAACAGCAAAAACAAGGAAAGAGAAAAGCGAATCAAATACTGGCGAATCGAAGGAACAACAGGAAAATAATCAACAGCAAAATAATGATCCTCCTGATATTTTGGTGCATGTAAGCGATTGAATTTTGATTAAGATATGCAATGATACTCTCAATTCTTGTGACTTTAAGTTATAGAAAATTTGTTTCCCCTCCTATCAATTAATTTTCATATATGTACTACAAAACGCAAAATTATCAAACATCTTTATTATCATTTAATTAAGTTTAATTTAGAGTGTACTCCCTGAATACCCAACTTACAGTCGGTCAATTTTAAAATATTTTTTTTTTAACAAAACAAACTCCATGAGCAAACTACCTAAAAATAAGCCAAAAAGATCATTTCCATACAGTCTCAGAAATTTATCAAGAAGCTTACAATCCTTAACAGAGACCCCAGGGGAAGACGATTCGTTTAACTCCACTTCTTCAGGTTCTTTCTCGGAAACCATGCCAACCGATCCATCTAACGCCACGGGTTTACAGAACCCACTCCCTACCACAGCCCCTATCCATGGAGATATCTTCAATCTACTTCGAATCCCCGACGCGATCAAAGATCTTCCGAAATTCGACGGAAACCCTCGATCGCTACATGAATTCCTCAATAATGTCGAGGAAATTCTACTGTTTATAAGGGGGGCCGACAACACCCCGCAAGGCCAAATTTATCTCCGAGCGATCCGAAACAAAGTCATGGGACAGGCAAACGAGGTCCTAAACATGTATGGGACCCCATTAATATGGGACAATATTAAAGAAAACTTAATTCTCCATTATTCCGACAAGCGAACGGAAACTTCACTCATCCGGGACTTACACAGTCTAAAACAAGCAAACAAGTCCGTGGAATCCTTTTACGGAGAAATAATTGAAATTCAGGCTGCTCTCTCCAACAACATATTAATTCACGAACAATTAAGCAATGTAATTCAAGCAAAAAAGGAGCTCTATGCCGAAATGTGCCTCAACTCCTATTTAAGTGGACTAAATGAGCCACTCGGCTCAAGAATCAGGGCTATGAGACCCGAATCATTAGCCACAGCCCTAGCATACTGCATCAAAGAACAGAATATCTCCTATCAGAGAATGGCCCAAACACAACAATATTCCAATTCCCCATACTATAGAACTTATAATAATCCCGCCCCATACCAGCCACGTCCAAATTACACCCCACATCACCAACCTTACAGGCAAAATAACAACTACCATAGAAATTCAGGGTCTAACAACTTAGATAGAACATCGAATTATACAAACAAATTCCCTAGGGCAAACACTACACAAGCAAGATCAAATAATTTTAGGAACGAAAGACTTGCCATAAAACAAAGTCCTAGCCAACGGACGAGAAATCCCAACTTCAACCTACAAGAAATCAATAATCACGAAAACTCCTCACAAACCCTAAATACAAATGGCAGCAACCCATTCCAAACCTTAGACCAATATTTTAACTCCGACCCCACCAACATTGACGAAGGAGAAAATTTTCCCATAACAGCCTCGAGGAACCAACGGGGCACATAGAAGCCGGAACTCACTCGATCACACTCCCCTTTATTTACATTTCCTCCCCCTTCGGAAGGCCCTTAAGATTCCTCCTGGACACAGGAGCATCGGCCTCATTCATCAACCCAGAGTATGTACCACATAAAGACCTTATAAATTGCGAACCCGTTACAATAACGACAGTTTTTAAAAAATATCAGCTTAAATCACAAGCTAATATACCAATATTTAAGGAATTTAAACAAAAGGGACTATTTAAGTTTCTAATATTTAAATTCCATAATTTCTTCGATGGCCTCTTAGGATTAGATTCACTTCTACAAATGAATGCCAAATTAGATCTCGAAAAAAACATTCTTACTACAAAAAATTCCGTTATGGACATTAATCTCACATTGAATAACTCCCCTAAATTCCTAAAAGTTCCAGCTCACTCTAAGATTCGTGCAAAACTCCCTGTGAATAAAACTAACTGCGACGTATTTATAAATACAATAGAAATCAAACCAGATATATTCATAACCGAAGGTATTTACAAAGCATTAAACGGTCATTGCAACGTCGAAATTACAAACTACACCGAAAAAGACGAAAACATACTTTTAGGAGAATCAATTCAAACAGAAGAATATAAGCCAGATGAATTCATAGAACTCTACAACCTACACGGAGGAAAGAACGAAGAAAAAACAAAGAATAACATTTCCGACATGATTAGGACCGACCACTTGAACGCAGAAGAACGAAAGGGACTACTCAATTTATGTAAAAAGTACTCTGACATAATGTACATCGAAGAAAAAAACCTAACCTTCTCAAATCGAATTAAACATAAAATCAACACCACAGACGACGTCCCCGTGTACATAAAGTCGTATAAATACCCTTACGTACACAAACAGGAGGTTCAAGAACAAATCTCCAAGATGTTGGACCAAGGCATTATCCGCCAGAGCTACTCTCCGTGGAGTTCCCCTGTATGGATAGTTCCCAAAAAACTCGATGCCAGCGGCCAACAAAAATGGAGACTTGTCATCGATTACAGAAAGGTGAACGAAAAAACCATTTCAGATAGGTACCCCATCCCTAATATCAACGAGATATTAGACAAGTTGGGAAGGTGTATGTATTTCAGTACGCTTGATCTAGCAAGCGGCTTTCATCAAATAGAGATGCACGCCGAACACATACCAAAGACAGCATTCACTGTGGAAGGAGGGCATTACGAATATCTTCGAATGCCCTTCGGACTCAAAAACGCTCCATCGACATTCCAACGCGTGATGGACAACGTTTTAAGAGACCTAATAGGCAAAGTCTGCTTAGTTTATCTTGACGATATAATAATTTATTCGACTTCCTTACAAGAGCACCTTAAAAGCATCCAATTAGTTTTCGACAAACTCCGCGAATCTAATTTCAAGATTCAAATGAACAAATGCGAGTTTCTTCGCCAAGAAATCTCCTTTTTGGGCCACGTTGTGACCCCCGAAGGAATCAAACCCAATCCCAACAAAATCAAAGCCATTAAAGACTTTCCACTCCCCAAAACCCAAAAGGAAATTAAATCGTTTTTAGGACTTATAAATTACTACAGGAAATTCATTAAAGATCTAGCCAAGTTAACTAAACCCCTTACAAACAAACTAAAGAAAGATGCCAATACTACAATAGACCAAACTTATATAGCAGCTTTTGAGACATGCAAAACCCTACTAACAAATGACCCAATCCTTATCTATCCCGATTTTACTAAGCCTTTTATAGTCACAACGGATGCTAGCAACTATGCATTAGGAGCTGTCCTGTCACAAGGCCAAATTGGAAGCGACAAACCAATCTGTTTCGCGAGTCGTACACTTTCTACCTCTGAATGTAATTATTCAACAATAGAGAAGGAACTTCTCGCCATTGTCTGGGCTACAAAATACTTTCGACCTTATTTATTCGGTAGGAAGTTCCAAATTGTCACAGACCATAAACCCTTATTATGGCTTATGAGCTTACGAGAACCAAATTCGAAGCTCATAAGATGGCGCCTAAAACTCGCAGAGTACGATTTCGAAGTAAGTTATAAAAAGGGAAAAGCAAACACGAACGCTGATGCTCTTAGCCGTATCAAAATAACAAACCCAGAAAGAACACAGGAGATCTTCCACAACGAAGAAGAACTTGACACAGTGCACAGCGCCCAAGAAAACACAAATGACGGAATCCCGATTTCAGAGAAACCTCTAAACGAGTTCAACCTTCAGGTACTATTAGAAACCAGCAATGAGGGATCTCCAATGACGGTCGAGACCGTTTTCAAGAACAGGCAACGACGAGTGATTCGAAGAAATACGTTTGACGAAAATACAGTCATAGACATTCTGAAAAAATTTTTCCCACCCACCAAACTATCCGCAATCCATACTACGGACGAAATCTTCTCCATTATACAAGCGACATTCTCTAAGTATTTCTCACATAACAAAGCCTTCCGTTTAGTGAGGTGCACCGAGATCCTCTCTGACATTCGTTCACCCGATGATCAAGAAAAAATCATAAGAGATTACCACGAACGCACGAACCACAGAGGGATTAACGAAACATACCTACACCTTAAGCGGAAATACTATTTCCCCAATATGAAAGAGAAAATAGCGAAAATATTGAACTATTGCGACCAATGCAAACTTATGAAGTACGACCGAAATCCTCCTAAAATAAAATACATCCCACCCGAAAACCCTAAAAAACCACTCGATATTCTACACATAGATATTTATAGTATTAATAACAACCAAATACTAACAATTATAGATAAATTCTCTAGGTTTGCCAGCGGTTTCACCCTAAGCTGCAGGAGTAGTATAACTATACTCAAGTGGCTAAAACAATACATAAGCCTATACGGCATTCCGAAAAAAATCATCTGTGACCAAGGATCTGAATTCGTGGCATGCATATTTCAGGACTTCTGCAAGCAGCACGAAATTATCTTACACCTCACATCATTCCAACAGACTTCCAGTAACTCACCAGTGGAACGTCTCCATTCTACTTTAACCGAAATCTACAGATTAATCTTCACAAAGAGGAAAGAAGAAAAACTCTTTGCAGACCATGACGAAATCTTAGCAGAGACCTTGATCACTTACAACAACGCTATTCACTCACTAACCAAACACACCCCATACGAACTGTTTTTCGGCAGACCCTACAAATTTCTTAAAACTATTAAACCCTCCAGCGACCACGAATACTTAACTAAGCTTAATGAATTCCTTGACAAACTTTATCCCAAAATCCAAGAAACTGTCGAAAATATAACACAAAAAAGGACAGAACACCTAAATGAAGGAAGAGAGGAACCTATGGAATTGGAGGCCGACGAAAACGTTTTCAGAAGGGAGGCTAGGCGAAACAAACTCACGCCTAGATTTTCCAAACAAAAAGTAAAAAAAGACAATAAATTCACACTCATTACTCAAAATAACAAAAAATTACACAAAGGTAAACTTAGGAGAAGACCCATCAGGAAATAACCTAAACACTTTTCCCTACCTTCCGCATTTCTGCCTCTATTTCTCTAGCTACTACTACTTTCACAAAAAAAAAAAAAAAAAAAAAAAAAAAAAAAGGTAATACTTACACATATGTCTCCAGGGAATATGGTTGACATATATTCTTCTTATACTCTGCGATCCCTACTGCTGGGCACTCCAGAATGAATATGAAATTTAGAATTAAGAATACAATTTTTAGATTACACATATGTCTCCAGGGAATATGGTTGACATATATTCTTCTTATACTCTGCGATCCCTACTGCTGGGCACTCCAGAATGAATATGAAATTTAGAATTAAGAATACAATTTTTTAGATTACACATATGTCTCCAGGGAATATGGTTGACATATATTCTTCTTATACTCTGCGATCCCTACTGCTGGGCACTCCAGAATGAATATGAAATTTAGAATTAAGAATACAATTTTTAGATTACACATATGTCTCCAGGGAATATGGCTGACATATATATATACATATATATATATTTTTTTTTATTAAATAAATACAAAGAAAGTATACCACCTAACAATTACTAAATCACTTCCATTTCCTCTAACTCTAGCTTACCATCTATATCCACCCAACTAATCGAAATTCGAAACATCCCAAGTAACCACAGCATCTTACCACTTCGTCTAGGACCCTCTAGAAGTATTACTAATTACAATAATCTTATACACATAATAAATCTAGAGGACTATAACAAAAACATAGAGGAAATAACTAAAACCCTTGACACATTCACGGACCTAGCTATATACAAAGAATCTACCAAAATAACTCGACTTAAACTTAAAGAACTCGAGAGAAAATTCCTCACACTGCTTCCGATAACAAGAAATAAAAGAGGTTTAATAGATGGATTAGGTTCTACCATAAAATTCATCACGGGTAATATGGATGCACAAGATGCACACAAAATTAACAGTCAAATTGAAAAAATCAGTACTAACATACACAACCTAGCAAACACTATAGAAAGGCAAGATTTCATCAACATTAAAATGATAGAGAGGTTTAAAAATATCACTGACCACATAAATAACGAGCAAAACATTATAAAATCCTTTTTGGAATCTTCCGCTAACAAGATAAAAAACGACGAGGACATAGTCATGCAAATGCAATTCCTCAATCAAATAAATTTTAACATTGACCTTCTGAACAATCATATTTCCGATATAGCCGAAGCCCTAATCTTAAGTAAATTAAATATTATACCAAAATTACTACTGAGCACTAAAGAACTTGAATTAATAAATAACAAATTGTACAATCAAGAAATAAAAATTACCTCTCCCGAACAAATTTATGAATTATTAAAACTCCAGGGCTATTATAACGGTTCTAATATCGTATTTAACATTTTAATTCCAAACTTTTCAAAACCTAACTATCATATGTATCACATTGTTAAACTTCCAATTAATGACACAAAACTTATAAAAATGAGTCCCTACATTGCATATAATGATCACAAGATTCAATATTTTGATACGATATGCCCCAAGATAGCAGGAATTTTCATTTGCAACTCGCCAAAGCTGGAAGAAGATGCAGCCGAATCCAAATGTCTGGGCAGACTGATGACGAACAAAATGGCTTACTGCACTTTCGACGACGTGGGAAAAGTCCAAACGATATCACAACCTCAACCAAATTTTATCCTTTTCACTAATGTACCACAAGTACCTTTTAATTCCACTTGCAGCACTAAGACTGGGTCAATAGAAGGTACAGCCCTATTACACTTCCAAGGTTGCAACGTTGATGTGAACGGTATCGTTTACGAAGATACTCCCTCATCATTCTGGGACGACATCCATCTACCGCCACTATCCAGTAGCAAAATACACACTACACGCATCAACAACATAGTCAATCTGGAGAAGCTACAAGATCACCAATTTCTCGCCGAAGGAAAGCTGAAAACCTTACATACCAAGACCGAGGTCCTGCACTATCTAGCAGTTTCATCCTCAAGCTCAATAATCGTCGTAATAGTGGCATTTACCATCATCATCATCGGGATTAAGAAGAAGATTAAAAAGGACCAATTTCCCTCACTTCGTTCTTTCGCTCCAGCCCCGTTAACATCACTTTGGCCGTCGCTCTACGCTAAGGGGGGAGGAGTTACGTCACCAGCCTGACCCCCACACGCAACACCAATCAGGTTGTTAACCTGCAACGTAGGCAATAAGTACTTAACAAATATTGTATATAATTCCAGCTAATGTACTGCTGAGGTGACCCAAGAACTGATGACCTAGCGTCTGGCGCATTTCCTTCCATGAGAATCGGTTCTTGGAATTCACTTTTGCAATCAGGTTTCATATTCAATAATGTTCACTACTTAAGTCAGTTTATATTGTACTCTCAAATAAAAAAGACCTATTGGTCTAGTAAAAAGTATAATTTTTTTCCGAATAACATTTGGCCCCCATGTAACTCGCGCGCCTACTATTACAGTATACTATGCCGACATTTTCATTTTAATATTTATAATGTATCTTGGGAAATTGATTCAGGTTTTGTCCTCAACCTCAGAAACCTGCCATTTATTATTGCATTCATTTGTCATATAGACAGAGCGAGGATCGTGTAGTATAGTCGACTTACCGACAAGCACTTCCTTCCGCGACATACAGCAACCATTTTCACTATAAATTACGAATCAATCTGTGGAAATAATGATATTCTCAGATGTCTGTCGGTGGTGGTGGTGGTAAGGGATTTAAATGTCTCAGGATTTTTTCCTTCCTTAACTCACATATGTGTATAATAGTCGTTAGTATTGTGATTGTCTCATGTGGCGAAGATGATTGAGTACGCGACATTGTTCTATGCTCTATAATACATATGTCGCAGCAAGGACATATTGAATATAAGGGATTGCCTATATTTATGTGTGTGAAACTCCCCAAGGAGCTCAGCGCAAAAAGAAGAAGAAAGAATATCAAGCTTGCTACAACGAATTCATGGTTGAGGCATGTGAAAGGAGAGAGGACGTGGTAGGTGTATCCTTCCTCTCTACTCTACTGCTATTAATTTGGAATTAGTAGTTAATTAAAAACGGATGTGGAAATTGAATGGGAATCTGTTATGGGATTTAGATTGGATATTCGATATGAAATAGGGTCACAAGGTCATTTGTGAGCTCAGCTTGTTTGTGCTTATTCTATGCTCACAGATTAGGTTACATTTAGCCAGACTTGGTCTTATTGCTTTTCAAGCATGCTTGATGGTTGTTGAACGAACTGCCGCTGTTGGTTTACTTTCTATAGCTGCAGTGCTGTTGGAAGGGAGATTATGCATTGTTGAGATATTTATCAATCGAATTATGCCATGAAAGGAACTCTGCATCACAGCTAAAGTAATGTAGGGCGCCACGTTTAAAGTGGAAAGCACCCTAGAGGAATGGGAGTTAAATTCAGCATTTTCTTCATGATCCTTAGAAATTAGCTGAAGACTTTTTCACATGAGGTCTTCTCATTCTCTTACTTTTGCTGGCGCTTGCACACGAAGTTGGTTGAGATCGTTCCCCAATTGGGCGCGCCACCTAAGGTGGGATATTCTTCTGGTGCGTTATCCCTCAGGGGCGGATTCGAAGACTCGTCGTGAGGGTGCGTTGTTGTTCCTTATTTTTAGCTTTTTGACCAGGTCAGAGTCGCTGAATAGTCCATATAGTTTGTCGTTGAATCTTCTTCTCCGCACTAACTGGACCGAATATCACCCGAAGAATCTTTTTCTCAAAGCATCCCAGAAGGTTTTCATCCGCTTTTGACAGGGTCCATGCTTCTACACCAGGACCAGAATGATCAAGGTCTTATATAATTGGTTCTATGAGAGAGGGCTTTAATTCTTAGATGCCTTCTTAGCCCGAAGGAACAGTGATTGGCAAGGGTGATGTAATTTTGCGAATGGAAAGTGGAGCCCAGGTAGACAAAGTCTTTAACTACTTCGAAGTTGTGTCTGTTCATCGTGACGTATTGAAAGTCCTTTCTCGTTGACAGCATGCTCATTTTGTCCTCATTAACAGCCAGACTCATCTTCGCCGCCTCCGTTTGGATGCTTGCAAATGGGCTACTGATAGCTCGCCGCTTTCTCCCATTGATGTCAATATCATTAGCATAGACAAGTTGTTGAACGGACTTTTGAAAAATTTTACCTCCGGTGTTTGCTTGTGAGTTTCGTACAATTGCTTCAAGAACGATGTTAAAAAAGTCCATGATAGCACCGTCGCCTTGTCTGCTCGGTGGTGTTCTTGCCGAGCAGGGAGATTTCTCCATCGTCATCCTGCAGAATTGGATGAGTTTGGTGGGGATGCCAAAACTTGACATGGCTTTGTATAAATCGTCCCTGTACATGCTATCATAGGCGACCTTTAAGTCGATAAATAGATCGATTTGAAATTCCTGGGTTTCTTCCAAGATCTGTCGGAGTGTGAAAATTTGGTCGATGGTTGACTTTCCTGGCCTAAAACCACCCTGATATGGGCCGATGGCCGAGGTTGTTGGCGAAAGGATTTAGGCGTGAACTTCCGGAGACTTATAAGAGACTCGAGCTGACAGTCAATTCCGACAGAGTATTATACTGTTGCTATTTTCTACGTGTTCAACACTCGCACTTCTAAGTTCAGCAAGTCGAGTCCGGATGGACAGGACAAAGCTTTACTGTTGTTTTATTTTTGATACTTTGATTTCATTCTGTTTTTAAACAAAACAAAAACGAGAAGTTTGTTCCACTGAAATCCTTGAAGAAACTTTTAACATAAAAATTTCAAGAGTTTTCGTCGAAAATTTACCAATTTCCATCCAAAATCGAAGTATCCTTCCTTGAACGTTTTTGCTCTCCATTACATAACCCAGAAATATATTGTGGTTTCATTATGTGTTTTCAAAAGCGCAAACTGCATTATTTTAATCGACCATCCTAAGTCCATCCTTTACCGTTTTCTATCTGCCGTCTATTTCTTATCAGCCCACCCGGTTTGTACGCCCGCTGAAGCACTCGGACCAGTAACTGGTCCTTGACGCTAAGCCGAGAAGACACTTCAGAGATCTTAGGATATTAGATGTTCAGCACCTATCACATCAAAGGCAGGATATTCACAACATTGCGTGCAGAAACATAGCTTTATCGCTTGAGCCTAGCACATTAAGGTGTTTGGCAAAAGCGGTGATAGCAAAAATGGCGCAGACATTCGGCCGAACTAGTTTGGTTTGTCTATCGAATATGGAAGCCCTTCCTAGGTATGCTGGCAGGACAAACACAGGTTTAGGTAATGAGAAAATGTATTCCGAACCTTGACAAGCAAGTACCTTTGGAGATCTCAAATTCCGTAATTTCAGTATTATCCAGAACCCAAACAAGACTCATTGATTTCAGTCTTTCGATCGAATTCAAAGAGTTATTGATTTGGTGCAGTAACTTATAAGTGGTTAATGGGTTTATCGAGCTGTAAAGTGCACGTTTACTGTCACTACTGAGAAAAATATTTCCACCCCTTCACTAACAAGGAAAACCCCGACGTTGTTTGTTACGTTCCAAGAATGTACCAGCTGAACACGAAGGGTTTCTAAACCATCCGTAAAAATGCGATTACATCCCTTCCCTAGCTCTGATCTTAGCCAAAACCATTCTTGAACAGTCGACTTTGAAATGTTTACGCAACAGAAGTTCTGGTATCATGGCGTCAGATAGCTTGTCTACCAGACAGGGGTCGTAGAATAGTACCCGAGCAGTGTTAACGTAACTTCAGTATGAGTTTTACCACAAACCACTTCTCATTAGACAAGATATGACCTTTAGAGGATTAGGAGGAAGATATATCAGAGCCCCTAGAACAGCACCAAGTGTATAATGAAAGGCCCAATGCAATCTAAAAATACTGTTCTTTGGAGTTAACATATTGTCCTTCTCTTGAACACTGCTCGGAAACACGTGGCAAGTGAATAGTAAATGTCCAGCGCGGACTCTTTCCTATCAAGCGACACTCTGGATCCTTCCAAGTATGTTCTGGACCGCTGTCTCGCAGCATTTTCCTCCCTGAGGTGGGCCCTCAAAGCCACTACAGCACATGCAGCTCAGCCAGTCTTTCCATTTTTAGAAGAAATAATGTAAGACTAATTGTCCTGAAACTCTCAGCGAAGGAGTAGTCATCATTACCAACTTTTGATGAGAATACCACTCTAACCATTTGCCAAGAAGATGGAATATAGGCCAGTGCCAAGCTAAGCCATCTGCCTGCTCGCTGCATCACGTACAGTCTCAATCCGTTCGGACAACATAGCACTTTGAGCATCATAAACCAATCCCCTTAAATAATTCCTCAACATGGACCAACTTATGAGAAACGACAAAAAGTTAATTCCCAAGGACTCAGATGAATGTGAGAAAGTTATCTTAATCAGCTGGTGGAAGCACTGTGGGCGAAATCTAAATAAAAAATCTTCGACTTATGATCCGGAAGGGAGTGTCAACCAGGGCCGTGCAGATAACTAGAAATACTTAAATTTTTTAAACAAATCTCAAATGACCAAATCTCGAAAAGGGGAGGGAACCTATATGTTATTAAGAAACACGTGTTGAGTGAATAACAATAATGCTTCCACTGAGCGGAACGACATAAGTCAAGTGAATGCTGCGAAGTGGAACACTCTTAAATGAGGGATTTTATATATGTATATATTTTTTCTAGACGTATCTTTTGCCCTCTCAGATAGCAAAGCAGAGTAGAGTTATTCTAAGGCTTTCAAACCATTATCGAGAATACTCTCTGTGCATTATTTCTGGTGGGTTAAACTGTACCAGATGCGTCTATACCAGAGATCGACACCTCTGAGGATATTACTCTAAAGTTGGTGACACAGCAAGTAATATATTTCAGTATGCGCTGATATTAAGCGTATTTTAGAATGCACTTCGTTGCGCTTGATATTTCAATGGCATTTGACAGAGTTTGGCATCAAGCTCTCTTGGCGATAATACCCTTCTTCTATGGATTAGAAATTACCTTTCGGTAATTGTCTCCAACTCTCTTTCTCATTTTCATCAATGATCTCCATTCTGTCACTTCTAATCCAATCCATTCCTTCGCTGATAGTACCCTTAGCTTCGCATATTCGTTCTGGGATTCACGTCCCTCATCTGGAAACTGGAACGGCAATGTATGTATGTTAAGCTCATTAAATTTTAACCTTAACAGCATTTTCAAGTGGAGTTAAAACCGACAGAGTAGAATTTAATGCTTCCAAAACTCAATGCTGTCTTCTGTCATTAAAGCGAAACCCCAACACTCAGTCATTATCCATAAATGACTATTTCATCGATGAAACCGAAAGGCTTTTAATCCTCGGTATGTGCGTTAATGACAAACTCCACATATTCGACGTCGCCAAGAACGCTGCAGTCTAGGCTTCCTATAGCGATGCAAGAAATACTTTACCCCTTCTGATCTGGCTAGAATTTATAAGGCTTTTATTCGCCCCAAACTTGAATACAACGCTCATATCTAGTCAGGTGACTTATATAATATATTGGGAGCTACTGGTTAGGATTCAAAAACGTTCTATTAAACTTATTAGCTATATAGATATTGCGAGATAGCTTTATTTTCTTAGTCATCGTCGCAATGTCTCATGTCTATCGTTGTTTTATCGCTACTTTCACCATTAGTTCTCAAGTGACATAGCCAATTCCATTCCACCCCTACAGAAATTCAACCGCAATACTCGGCCATGCTAGGAATGCACATTAAATCACTCTTAAGCCTGTATTCGGAAGTACGTTTTTTAATCGTACAACGCGAATTTGGAATGCTCTACCCCGCTCTGTCTTTCCTTCCCATTATAAATATTTAAGACCAACGTGCATCGGTCTCTCCCTTTCTCCAATCCTTTATTTCCTCAATGCCCGCAGGGTGTCAGTTCATTATAACGGTATCCAAAGTACCTTTAGTGCGCTATATTATAAAAAAAAATCCAGCAAAATCCAAACGATAATTATACCTACGTACTGAACCGGCTCCAGGCCTGTGTTTGTCACGCTATGGATATAGCAATAAAGTATTTTGTTTTGTACGTCTAGTACCATGATGTCTTTATGGTTTCATTGTTAGTTTATGTAGGAAGTAATTAGTATCAAATTTAGTGAAGGGCTATCTTTGGCTGTTAAATTATGTTGCTTCTCTTAATTGGAACTCCTCTCCAAAAATTTGGTCACTCATAGGTGCAATTTTGTTCGATTTTAAATCAGATCTAAGCTTGAGCTTTTTGGGGTATCTTTTAGCAAGCTTCGCCATCCTATTTAACTCATCTACATCCCCGCGAATTATTTTCCCCTTCGGCTGCTCTGGCTGCCTATTTGGATTTCTGTAAAAATGCCTATCTCTCGATTGGAAGGAGACGCTTTATTTCACGACCCACCATTTCTTATCACAAATTCTCTCCATTGCACACAACGAAGTTGTAAAATATAACAAAACATATAACGAATCTGCGACAGGCACTTGGCTCACAGCCTACCTACCTATTTAATGAATTTATTTCATAGTCCTCTTAATTATCGTGCGATATTTGCGGGTTTTTTTTTCTATGTAAAATAAAAGTTTCAAAGCAATTAGGTTCCCACTTCTACAAAAGTAAAGTCATTCCATAATATGATCTGGCACCACTTGTTAATCTATATATGTAGGTACCTATGCCTGCCACAATGAATTGCCTACATCCATGCAAGATTGATTGATTTTAAGATGGAACCCATCAACATGCCGTCACTTGCTTCAATATAACCTCAATCCCGCTAAGTTTACTGCCTCTCAGACACATATCTAAACAATTACCAAAAACGCTTTCCATGATGCTTTCTCGCACACTCCATAAAAATAAAAATTCCACGCACAAAACAATCGAAGGAAAAAAAAAAAACAGAACTGTCCAAAAACCAACCTAATTCCCAGTTGATCCTTGACGAACCACCACCACGTGCCATTTGCAGTATAGCATAGCTATAGTCCTAGTCATCTTTTGGACAAAGAAAACCGCACAAAACATAAAACTCCCACACAGTTGAATATATCCTCCATGTTCTCTCTTTCTCTTATCCTTGATTGTATTCACTTGTTTGTGGCACTTATACCAGTTACCACAACAAAACGACGAAGCAAAAAAAAAAAAAAAACAGAAAAGCGAAAGTATTCCTTCCTTCGAATTGAATTCCATTCACGGGACTGCGTCACACCCCTCCTTCAGGCCGGCAACGTCACTATTGGATCCCATAAATCACATAAAACGGCATTTAGCATTCATTAAGCAAAACGCAACAAACACGCACACGCCGCACATCCTTACAATTCGAATGGTTGCCTGCTTTTTCATTCTCTTCTCTTCGATTTGTCTGTGTGTCTACTATTTTTCCCTTTGTCCTTATTTCTTTTCCCTAATTTGCCTTCCATTGAAAAGCGACCCGCCAAAGAATAGGCGGACAAATGAATCCGTGATTAATGATTCACGCAAATAATTCATCAATTTAAATCGAATTTCCTACACAGTCCATCTGTTGGTTTGGTTTGGTTTGGTCATTTTTTTATGAGCGAGTTTTTTTTTTTTTTTTTTTGGAATCATTTCCTTCAAGGAGAGTGAGGAATGCTTAGGTAAAGGTATTTTCTAGAATTCTCCTCCAGACAAAAATTTTGCAAATTGCATTAATTTTCATTAGAATTTTGTTGTTCGATTAAATGGGTGATTTTTGTGCGTGTTCTTGAGTGTTGTTGTTTACATTTGCCCTGCCTTCATGTCCTTCATTCATAGGTATGAAGGTGGAGGTGTTTATTTTAGTGAGAGGAGTCACTAATTGGAGATAATTTTTTTTTTATTTTTTTAGTAATTAACGAACGAACATTTTCGAGTTCACTGAAATTTTGTTTAATTTTTGGAAATTTCCATCGATTTGCCGATAGATGGGCGAGTACCTAGATTTATCATTAGTCATTATCTCTGAGTGAAAGGAAGTAGTCCATTAATGGAACAGTGAAGAAGTTTTGTTTGTTTATTTCAAATTTAACCGGATGGTGGTACCTAGTACCTATGAGGGTTGGTGAAGGTCTATCTAACATGATAGAATGCTAAGGAACTAAGGTTTTAAGTAAGTATTGGCATTGATAGATAGACATTTTGGTATTTACCTTATCCAAATTGGATATATGGATAGCGGAAATTGAAGAGAAATTTTGTGGCTGACACCTTTAATTTTGATAGCTACTTCGTTTTTCACTTAACATTGGGGATATTGGCAATTTGCTGATGCCATACATGAAACAGCACATTTCTGAACATTACTTTGTAACAGTTGAGAGACATTTTGCATAGTAGATAGGTAGGCAGGTACATGTTCAATATATTAAAGGGATGTTGGCAAAAAGTCATCTGTCACATTTAAGTTGAAAGTATGACTCGGCGCTGTGACAGGCCTTCTCTATTTGACGCAATGTAAAGGGTGATTTTTTAGCTGGTTTGGTTTTGGCAACACTGGTTTTGACAGCTGACGTGTGTTTAGTACCTTGTGTCACTGTCAAACAGCTTCAGTTTGGTTTGCAATTTAACCATGGATCGTCTTACAAATGAACAACGCTTGCAAATTATTGAATTTTACTATCAAAATTCGTGCTCGGTTCGAAATGTTCATCGCGCGCTGCTTCCATTTTATGATCGGCATTCTCGACCTTCTGAGCAGTCTATTCGGAAGATTGTGACCAAATTTCGCACCAAATTTACTTTGTTGGACATTAAACCACCAACACGTTTACGTACTGTGCGTATTGAAGAAAATATTGCGGCCGTATCAGCTAGTGTGACAGAAGACCGCGAAATGTCGATTCGGCGCCGTTCCCAGCAGTTAGGCCTTTGTTACAGCACTACGTGGAAAATTTTGCGGAAGGATTTGGGCGTAAAGCCTTTTAAGATACAGCTGGTGCAAGAACTAAAGCCAGCCGACCTACCACAACGCCGAATTTTTGGTGAATGGGCTCTTGGAAAGCTGGCCGAGGATCCGCTTTTTGATCGAAAAATTGTGTTCAGCGATGAGGCTCATTTTTGGTTGAATGGGTACGTAAATAAGCAAAATTGCCGCATTTGGAGTGAAGATCAGCCAGAAGCATTGCAACAGCTACCAATGCATCCCGAAAAAGCCACTGTTTGGTGCGGTTTATGGGCCGTCGGCATTATTGGGCCATATTTCTTCAAAGATGATGCGAATCGCAGCGTTACTGTCAATGGTGAACGCTACCGAGCGATGATAACAAACTTTTTTTTGCCCGAAATGGAAGTTCTTGACTTGCATGATATGTGGTTTCAACAAGACGGTGCCACATGCCACACAGCACGCGAAACAATGGCGCAATTGCGAGGCGAGTTTGGTGAACAGTTAATTTCACGTTTTGGGCCGGTCAATTGGCCGCCTAGATCGTGCGATTTGACACCATTAGATTATTTTTTGTGGGGGTATGCCAAGGCTAATGTGTATAGGGACAAGCCCGCTTCGATTGACGCACTGGAAGCCAACATCCATGCATTCATTCGTGAGATACCGGCCGATATGTGTGAAAGAGTATGCCAAAATTGGACTCAGCGGATGGGCTACCTGAGACGCAGCCGCGGTCAACATTTGCATGAAATTATCTTTAAACATTAAATTGCAAGGTTCAAACTATCGATTCAAATAAATATTTCATTCATATTTTCGAATTTTTTGTGTTTTTTTTTTTACAAAAAGTTCTAAACCTCTTAAAAAATCACCCTATAGCTACCAGAAATCTGCTTAAGAGTTACCTACTACATTTAGCCAAGAGATAATATTCTTAAAAGACATCTCTTACCAAGCTACAACACCTTGCGTGTGTACGCATTACGGATGAAATGAGAGGAACTCCAACCGCTGCAATGGAAGTTTTGCTCTGCTTACCTCCCTTGTAGTTCTTTGCGATAAGTGAAGCCGGATCATCGGTTTGCAGGTCAGTATCGGAAAAGGAACAAGAGGTGCAAGATTCAGAGCAGTAGCACTCGGCTCCATGTGCTTAATATATTTTTTTAGCTTCGTTTTCGTGTGCTCTTTCCTGACCGCCAGGAATGGTGCGGTGATAGGTGGTTTGGTTTCATAATAAGCGATACTGTCGTGTACACTCATGAACGGTATTTGCGGTGCCGGAGGATACTCCAATGATTATCGAATCAAATCATCTCAGTTTTTGGGTAGACAGACCACTGTCTTTAAGGCTCAGATCTTTGCGATCACAGCTGCTACAAATATCCTTCTAGGCACTACAGTGAAGGGTAGATAGCCAAGCTGCTATTAAAGCCCACTCTGCCGCTACGGTTACCTCCAAAATTGTAGACTAGGCTATGTGCAATCTGGACAGGCTGTAACTCTAACATGGGTTCCCGGACAAAGCTCCAATTAGCCTTGTCACTGCTTTCAGTCCTTTCAACGAGCATCTTAAAAGGATCAGAGTTAGAAGCTCGGGCCTATGCGAGTGCTGTCTGAAAGATGATGAAACGACGTTCCACTTCATCTGTGACTGCTCCGCTTTTGCCAGAACTCGGCAGACACTTCCTGAACGAAGACTATTTAAATAAAATCGAACTAGCTGACCTCTTTCGCTTACCTAAAGCTAGTGGGAGGTTAAGTACCTCGAATTCCAAAGTGTAGTAGTTGTTCTGTTGTCATTTTGGGGAGCCTTGCTGGAGTACAAGTGTTTGTCATCTTTGGATGACCGCACCCCACTTGTGATTTACAAAACAATAGCCAATACCCAAGAAAGAGAAGGAAGAAACACCACGAAACTAACATAACTAGCCCAAGCTTATTCTAAACTAATCTAAGCCGTAAAGCTAACCCCTAGCTATACCAAGTCAAACTAAATTCAATCCTAAAACAATCTTACCTAAACGATATGGTTTTTTCCTGGGTCTATCTATGTTACAGGTTCGTTATGAACCTTAGACATACCAGATGTCGTTGGCAAGGGCTAGCGAGCCGAACCTTATATCTTTGGACACATCCATAGCTATCACTCTAGCCAATGTTGCGAGTGATAGCCCATTTTGTAAACGTCTACTTTGCGCTTTAAATGGTAAAAGAAATGTTCATTGTCGTTTATTCCTATTAAACTATGTTCATTGGGCATCTTCTTCACAAGTACCGTCACTGGACCACTGGACTTTTAAACGACACTATTTCTTACACCTGCTGTCAAGCGATGCATCTTCTGTTCTTCCAATATTACGAACCGTACGTAAGCATCGGATAAAGAACTTCGGTGTGGAGGGGACATTTTTCGGTCACAGAAGATAGCAGAGATTTGTAATGTCACTTCATCACGCTTACAAGATGATTGATTTCATCAGGTGCTCATTGCTGGGAAATGTGATCCTTGCTTACGATGGCTCTATCGTCAGCAAAAAAATAATTTATGTACGCACTTTTAGGTGCAGATAATCCAAAGCGTAAGACGCTTAGAGCTAGCAGTCTTTAGCTAATTATCTGGAGGAAGACTGCGCGCATTGTGAAGCAATAGAACAGCTTTGGTTTGTAAACCCTTTTGGAAAACTTTTGGGCCTAAAAACAATTGAAAACGAAAAAAGGTCTCTATTAAATTTTGAACACCTGAACAATTGTGAAACCATTCTCTGAAGATGTCTGCAGTCATCCATGCACTCTTGAAGTTTCCACTGGGTCTACTGGGATGTCATACACCTTAAAAGAGCGCAGATTCTTTGCACGTCATATTATTAACGGGTGGACTTTATGCTGCCCGGTTGCACAAAAGCAAGAAATGTAATTCTAGCTTTTTCTGCTTTTCTCCCCGGAGCTGTTTTTGTCAGTTTGGCTTACATAAATTTTTCCATGAAGCATCTTTCAAAACCAACTTGTCTTGACGGCGTTGTAAATTTGGTCCATGCAAATAATATTTCCGAGTTTATGCTTAAATGGTTCAACTGCTTGGGTATCCGATGGATGTTTTTCCCCAGAACAGTCTAAATCCGAAACGAGACTAAAATCCAAACAACCACCCGGAGCTGGCATGACCTTCTGTTTCCTTAATATCAGCGTGCAACTTTATTGCCTTTTCTTTTAGCATTTCTCCACTGACTGGACCGTTGTAGTCTTCAGAGTCTTCCTCTTAGTTGCTCCATAAAAATAACAAAAAAGCATCAAGTAACAACCGCCTTTGAAGCAATCAAAGGGATATCCTCATAAAAGTAAAATTTACGGGGAATACCCGCTTTATTTGTGATTCTCTTGTGTGTTTTTTGTTGTTTTCAGCTTGAAGTGGTTTCCAAACATTTTGTTTACTATTTAGAGTACGATATACGGTTTTCACTACACCCAGACACGACTGTAATTCTCATGGCATGCCACAGAGTCGCCTAGTAGGTCCCCATCTTTGTACCGCTCTTTGTTTTATTTTTGCGAATGTAACGTTGCCAACGTCTCACTACAGCGGTCATTAAAATTCAAATAAAATACCTACCCCCACTTTAATCAAAGAATTTTAAATTACAGCAACGAAAAGCGGAAACCTTTTCACGGTCTCCGGGACATACTGGACATTCGGAAAAGTTAATTGCATACCTACATCCATCCATACATGCCCATTCGTCGAATTTTAAATTCAAAGTCATTGTCTATTCAGGGACAATCCACATCAACATCCAGCACATGCCTCCTCCCCGGGTTTCACTTGACTTAATCGCACACAATGACCAACGATTGCGAACCTTCAACATCTTCTTTTCGTTGTCGTTACACATACCATTGTATTGTATGCGCAAAATAAAAAACCAAAAAAAAAAACCCCCTGTCTTTCATTACCCCCACCAAGACAGAGAGAGACTCTACTCTGTCTGTCATTATCCCTTCGATTGTGAAAGAAAAGAATTTCAACCCACCATCAACGTCACCGTCACCGTTACCGCCATCGGGCATCATCAGTGAAGAGTAACCACGCGTGCAGAACAATCAGAATGGGGAAGAATGAAGAATCCCCCTGATTCGAGCGCAGCGCTGCCGTTTGCTGCACTCAGCCATGACTACACATCCTGCATAATTTCCATGCAGAGTCGTGTGTGCTGTTGCTGTTCAATAGTAGTACGAATGTACATAGTTGGTAAGCAACGTTTCAAAGGGGTAAACTCTTGAAATCTATTATAGGTGGCCATGCGGGAAGCAAGCGTATTACAAACGATTCCCGCTTGTACCACGTCACTGTCTTGGGATGACTGCGACTGGTGTGGACGTGGAGTATTTGAGAGAGAAAAATTCCACGAGGGATTGAATGATTACCTCCTAGTCCTGTTGTTCCTGTCTGTGGAACATTAAAATCGCTCATGTACTAATTAAGGCGATTTTCCAGCAGCGGGGAATGGTTAAGGTTCACCTACTAAATTGTATCTTTACAAATGCATGTAGGTATATTTTTTTTTTTTTTTTTGAACTTAAAGCTCGACGACTAACATGAGTTTCATCGTTTCGATTTCACCTTTAATGATCTCCCTCGCATAAAAATCCCCCAAGGATGTGTATAGCCAACTTCATTGCCCCACAAGAATTTTCTCATTAGTATCCACTTGTTTTTCTTTTCCATTTCGTTTATTGGTTTTTCTCTCTTACATAGGTATATTCTGGGGGAGAATGAAGACGCATATCTGTACTGTACTGTTGGGTACTCCCTGGAGTACATGGAAAACATGACTCAATTCATACACCAACAGGACCTGTGCCGCCTGTCCCTATACTCGGTTCTATTCTTTTTAGTTCGGACCTACTACGTTGGAGATATGTATATCCAAATATACAAGGTCGATTGTTTATTCTATTCTATTTTATTCGTTTTGCAAAAAGGAACAGAAAGAGGGAGAAAATAAGAAAAACCTAGAATCGTACAATTGGAAGCAAGCTACCTACCTACATATATATATAGCGTTGAAGCCGGCGAGATGGAATGATGAATGGGATGTAATGCAGTTGATGCTGGAGTGGAGCATGGAGCATGGAGCATGGAGCAACAGCAGAAGAAGGAAAATTCCATTTTAATGATTTTCCAACATGTTTTCGATGAAAATAACCCCAAGAGGGTAAAAGGTTGTCTAATTAGGAGAAGTAGTAGCAGATGTACTTACAGACAAATATTTTGCGAATGTGGAGCGGGAGGTAAAGATTTTACTACTCTGTGTGTTTTTTTTTTGAGTGTGTTTGGTGAAATGTAAAAGTGAACACCAGATGGAAAGTCCGCTCGAAAGGCATTCGTAATGAATTACTTTTAACGCAGTAGGTAGACGTAATGACGTAACGACTACGACGACGCGAGGTCAACTCAATGGTTATACAATATTTGCAAAAGTTAATTGCAGTGAAGTCACTTAAATTAATTTAAGTAGCTTCCGGCGGAGGATGTTTACCCATTTTAACTAATTACCTGCGCTAATTAGAGTTGTTTAGGTATCTATTTGGGATTAGCTTACTTCTAATGTTTCAACGATTAGACAAACAGAGGGTGATACCAAGTGGAAATGATTTTTTGAGTCCCACTAATTATTGGTCCTTAAATCTTGTTTGTTTGCATAGGTGGGTGTTGTTTGTTGTAGGTACATAGATACGCCAACTTTAATTTTAGACACGAGACCGATGTGGGAATAATTTATTATATTGCATGTGGAATTAAATGATGCCGTTCCTAATAAAGGGTGATCCATTTCGAGGTTCCCTACTTTTTTAAAGAAAAAAACACAGAAAATTCATATTTAATGGAGAATGTTTATTATCATTTGAAAGAACATTCTTTGGCATTTATTTTTTGAAGATTATGTCTATCAAATGTTGGCCGTTGCTACGTCGCAGATGGTCCATCCGTTGAGTCCAATTTTCGATCACTCGTTCGAGCATTTCGACTGGTAACTGGCGAATGACACGCGTGATGTTTTCCTCCAAGGCCTGAATCGAAGCGGGTTTGTCGGCATAAGCTTTTGACTTTACATATCCCCACAGGAAAAAGTCTAACGGTGTGATATCACACGATCTTGGTGGCCTATCGACCGGCCCAAAACGTGAAATTATGTGCTCACCGAAATGTTCTCTCAATAAGTCCATTGATTGATGCGATGTGTGGGAAGTGGCGCCGTCTTGCTGAAACCAAATGTCGCCGAGATCACGAGCTTCAACTTCAGGCATCAAATAGTCGGTTATCATGACACGATAACGGTCGCCATTGACGGTTACGTTCGCACCGGCATAATTTTTAAAGAAATATGGACCGATGATTCCACCGGCCCACAAACCACACTAAACCGTTGTTTTTTTCTGGATGAAGTGGCAGTTCTTCAATCTCTTCAGGTTGCTCTTCGTCCCATTACATACCCACTGAGCCAGAAATGAGCCTCATCGCTAAACAAAATTTGCCTCGAAAACGTCGGATCTTCTTGGAACTTTTCAAGAGCCCATAGAGCGAAGCGATGTCGCTTGGGAAGGTCGAGCGGCTTCAGTTGTTGCACAAGCTGTATTTTGTACGCTTTCAATTTAAGATATTGACGTAAAATGCGCCAACTCGTTCCATACGTCAGTCCGAGTTGCTGCGAACGGCGCCGAATCGACTCTCTACGGTCTTCGTGTACACTCTCAGCTACGGCCGCTATATTTTCTTCACAGCGTGCTGGACGTGGTCTATTCGGTCGAATATTATCCAATAATGAATGCTGGGTCTCAAAATGGGTGATGGTGTTGCGAATAGTACGCTCAGTAGGCCCATTATGTTGACCATAAGTTGAGCGAAGTGCACGAAACACATTCCTCACAGAACGTGAATTTTCATAATAAAGTTGAACAATTTGTAAACGTTGTTCACGCGTAAGTCTTTCCATTATGAAATGCCAAACAATACTAAACAAAAATAACATGACAGCATTACACGACTCACACGTGATCTGTCAAAAAAGGCTATTGAAAAAAGTATCTCTACTTGGATCACCCGTTATAAAGCTTAATCCCCAAACAAATTGGAAAAAATTCACTTCTTGGTAGTTTCCACATCCAGTTGACCCTAGTTGACTGAAGATAACAGGTGTCATGCGAGAAAAATCAAACATCAACAAATATCAGAAGCACGTGTTGAAAAAAAGAACTTAAGCTCGCGAGTTTTAAGAGATGATGGGTAGAAGGCGTGTTCAAGCAACACAATTGAAATCGGGCGCATTTATTGGACGTTAGAACAGAAGCTTACAATATGTTCTATATCTGCTGCGGAATGGGACGGGGTCAGTCTGGTGTTGGTATTATCCTTGTTACAGAAGTCTCTCAACCTGGTTATGTATGGTGAGGTGTGGAATATTTTCACAGCATGTTCTGCCCGTGTTTGTTGCGAGTGGAGCGTAAAACATGTAGTGTGGCTAGATTTTCACTACCACACATGACTATGAAGATTGCCATGGACTAATAGGATATGGTACTGGTGAAGCTATACCAAGCATGTGCCAATATGAGAAGTAGTTCGCCTCCTCCTAACAGAAATATTCATGAAAAATACGAATAAACCGAAACAAGCAAAAGTGTTTTCGAAAATCATTTGGAGAACAACATTGGCAATGAAATTGGCGATGCTATCTTCGTAACAACATCGACGAAGTTAAGTTCAATCACTGCTTGGTGTTTCAAAAGGGCACTATTTTATCAAACATGGTCAAACAAGTCATTGCTGTCAATTCATTGCTGGTGTTTGCCCCAATTTGTTGTTCATTTTGTGCGCAAAGTTTCATTGGGGAAGAAGTCAGGGCTAACATAGGAATAGATTTAGCAGACAACTAGGACTTATTTAATCTTTCCGTATGACAGATTGCACCATCCTGTTGGAAAATGTATCTACGTTCTGTTGATTGAAGAAGCTGTTCTTCCAGAATAGTTTGATACTTAACTGCATTGAATATGCTATCAACTGACATGCATCCTCAAATCATTTGGGATGCCGGTAACTTCACTGTGTGCTTTAGACAGTCCTTGTGAAACGCTTCCTTTAAGTTTCGAGTAACACGTATACGTTCTTCCAACAGAAAATTCAACTCAAAACTGTTGTTTTCTTTTATACATAAACCTAGGGGTATATTAATTTTGACACAAAGTTTGTAACTTCCCTTAATAATCGAGTAGACCTCTAAAAGTATATAAAGGGTGATTTTTTAGCTGGTTTGGTTTTGGCAACACTGGTTTTGACAGCTGACGTGTGTTTAGTACCTTGTGTCACTGTCAAACAGCTTCAGTTTGGTTTGCAATTTAACCATGGATCGTCTTACAAATGAACAACGCTTGCAAATTATTGAATTTTACTATCAAAATTCGTGCTCGGTTCGAAATGTTCATCGCGCGCTGCTTCCATTTTATGATCGGCATTCTCGACCTTCTGAGCAGTCTATTCGGAAGATTGTGACCAAATTTCGCACCAAATTTACTTTGTTGGACATTAAACCACCAACACGTTTACGTACTGTGCGTATTGAAGAAAATATTGCGGCCGTATCAGCTAGTGTGACAGAAGACCGCGAAATGTCGATTCGGGGCCGTTCCCAGCAGTTAGGCCTTTGTTACAGCACTACGTGAAAAATTTTGCGGAAGGATTTGCGCGTAAAGCCTTTTAAGATACAGCTGGTGCAAGAACTAAAGCCAGCCGACCTATCACAACGCCGAATTTTTGGTGAATGGGCTCTTGGAAAGCTGGCCGAGGATCCGCTTTTTTATCGAAAAATTGTGTTCAGCGATGAGGCTCATTTTTGGTTGAATGGGTACGTAAATAAGCAAAATTGCCGCATTTGGAGTGAAGATCAGCCAGAAGCATTGCAACAGCTACCAATGCATCCCGAAAAAGCCACTGTTTGGTGCGGTTTATGGGCCGGCGGCATTATTGGGCCATATTTCTTCAAAGATGATGCGAATCGCAGCGTTACTGTCAATGGTGAACGCTACCGAGCGATGATAACAAACTTTTTTTTGCCCGAAATGGAAGTTCTTGACTTGCATGATATGTGGTTTCAACAAGACGGTGCCACATGCCACACAGCACGCGAAACAATGGCGCAATTGCGAGGCGAGTTTGGTGAACAGTTAATTTCACGTTTTGGGCCGGTCAATTGGCCGCCTAGATCGTGCGATTTGACACCATTAGATTATTTTTTGTGGGGGTATGCCAAGGCTAATGTGTATAGGGACAAGCCCGCTTCGATTGACGCACTGGAAGCCAACATCCATGCATTCATTCGTGAGATACCGGCCGATATGTGTGAAAGAGTATGCCAAAATTGGACTCAGCGGATGGGCTACCTGAGACGCAGCCGCGGTCAACATTTGCATGAAATTATCTTTAAACATTAAATTGCAAGGTTCAAACTATCGATTCAAATAAATATTTCATTCATTTTTTCGAATTTTTTGTGTTTTTTTTTTTTAAAAAAAGTTCTAAACCTCTTAAAAAATCACCCTTTATAAGTATTTATGGTCAGGACAAAAATCTAAGACTATTTAGCAATGTCCGTTCGTCTGTCCGTCTGTCCGTCTTTTGACTTTATATGCCTTTAAATTTATGTTAGGAAAATTAAATTTGAAATATATATACATACTTCCTAGAAATGTCCGAATTGGCAATGTGTTTAGAACAAATTGTCTTAAAGCTGTAATTGAAAAGATAAAGGGTTAGAACCTTAACAAAATGTGTACGTGAACAAAAACAATGTACAGTGAACTCCGTGAACAAGTTTGCCATACAAAGATTTTGGCTACACCCACTTTTGGAGGCGTCCTTATATTATATACTTTTTAAAAAGATTTTGAATGATTGGCACTGCGACCGAGAAAAAGGACTTTCGTGATCCCTATGAGTGATTAATTAGTGTTTTGGTCCGGCGATTGTTGAAGCTGATGATTTGACAATGTCCTGAGGTTTGTTGAGTCCTTTGCGTAGGATATGTTCTGCCGTTTCTGTCTCTTCAAAACAGAGTCTACACAGGTCTATAAAACTTTTCCTCATTTTTATGAAATGATTAAAGAGCGCGTTTTTTTCTTTTGGCCATTGTATTTTGTTTAGCATGCCGTAATCCTTGGATAGAGTTCCATTGGAATATACGCATTTGGTGTTCCCATATGTTGAGTTCTAATTTGATATTACTGATGGGTAGTCCACAGAAGGGCCAATGAAAGGGAATTCAGAGCTTTTGCGGGCGAGTTCGTCAGCCACTTCATTATCATGAATTTCTTAGTGTCCGGGAACCATTAGAGAGTCACTTTGTTGTGAGCGCTGAGTTGTTTTTAGAGTATGAAGACAGTTCCAATCAAGCAGAGAGCTGTCTGCGAGAATGTAAATGTTTGATCTTCTGAGATTTCGCCTTAAGCATTCTTTGGCGCATAGTTCGATGGCATAAACTTCTGCTTGGAAGATTGATGTTGTGTGGCCTAAAGGAGCTGAAATTTGGCAGTTAGGTCCGCTGATGCCTGCTTCTACACCTGTTGGCATTTTTAAGCCATCCGTATACCAGACTGAAGGACACCTATTTAGTCTAGGGCCTCCCGTTTCTCACGAATGGTCCGGTATGGTTATGTTAAATTGTCGATGAAAGTTTACTTTTGTGGGCATGAGGTCAGTGACTTGAATCGAAGGGCTATGTATAATCTTTGAGAAGTTTAATAGGCTTCATTGTCCTGTGAGATCACCCTGTTTAAATATTTTTTTCACGAAGAGGAGTTTAATGGCGATTGCTGCAGTACACTTCTTAATTCGTGCATGCAACGGTGGGAGGTCAAGAAGTTCCTCTAAAGCAGCGAATGGACGTAATTCCTATTAATGCTGGTCTTTGTAATCTTTAAAGTGCTTTCTGGGCAGATATTTGGTTTGCCCTTTCGCACTACACTAGAGCTGAATACGTGACGATTGGTAAGACTATGGTTTGGTAGGTCAAGTGCATTATTTTTGGATGCAAACCGCATTTTTTTTAATGCAATCTTTTATTTAGCGTGCGTTCTATAGATGAAAATTCCAAGTAAGCTTATGATCAAGTGTGATACCAATATATTTTACTTCCTTTGAGCATGGTACTAGAGATTAGAGTTGGAAGAATGCAATTCCTTTTCCTTGTGAAAAAAACAGTTGTTGTTTTAGAGGGGTTAGCACTAAGACCTTTGTTAAACCCTGAATTGGTTGGGTCGACTAGAAGTTCATCAATGACGATGGACATCATTTGACGGCTTCGACATTCAAATTGATTTTCTACTTATGCCTCTTCGAATAAAGGACTCATCGCAATGTCAATACCTGATTGTCCTTGCGACATAGCCCTTCCACCTTTTGTTTGCGCACATATGAATCTATTTTCTGCACCAGCGTACTCAGTAAAGTTCCTTAAAAATTGTATTGCTTAAAGAAATAACATAACTCTTGTGCTAACATAAAGAACAAGCATGACAGTTCAAATGCAAAACGATATTAAACATCCTTGACCGCTTAAAATAATTTATTCCATGTAGAACCCCCTTCAGTAGGGGTTACCTTTTGGCTTTCTAAAACCCTAAAAACCTAATTATCTACATCTACAGAAACTGGACCCACTTTATTGCCCCCTTAAATGCGAACCCTTTCTGTGATATATATAGATTCCGTTAAAACGAATGACAAGTGAAGCACTAATTCAAAAACTCATTCAAATTCAACCGAATTGACCTAAAATGTTTATTAACACTTCAACTGTTTTTTCCCCGAAAAACACTTCAAAGAAAATTACAAAAAAAAAACTAATTGGAAAAGCATCCCAAACACTAAGACCCGTCTCGGTTGCGAAAAAGGAAATTCCCAGAAAGTCTCCATTTCGCAGACTCTCTCTTTTTTTTAACAATAAATCAACGCCCGCCAAGGCCGAACCAATTCCACCCTTTTCATCATTTATCAGCTAATCTAATTAACACGTTTCGCAAAGATGAAGATTGAACTTCATTGGACCTACCCCCCGCAGGCTACAGACATCTTTTACAAGAAACAGAAACAAAGTCTTATTAAAAAATTGAAAAGCCCTGCTAGGATGTCGCCTAAAAAGTGAGACGACAAAATATATATACCTAACACACTGACAACGATATCAACAACTGCAATTCAAAATTCAGCAGCTATACACTTTATCGCCTTGAGGCTCCCCACCAGAGGGAGCACAAGCACAAGCACAAATCTACAGCAGAAACCAACAACGGCTGTGAAACACTGCAATTTACACCACTATCAGACGTCATACATCTAGTTTACGAATTGGCGCCTCTTTTATGGAACTTCATCGTTGACATCGACTCAAGGTAAAAACGGGACGGGACGTTAGGTATGTAACTAACTACGGATGGATCTAATGTCATTTGAAATATTCTGCCAGACCTACTCTGTATTCAGTATTCCTTAATAGTGACAGGAACAAGTGGCACATCATAGCACACCCAGCCAAACCAACAGGCTACCTTGTTGCACATATCCTCCTCTATCTATACCTTACCTTACCGTCGGTTATGTCATCCACACGCTTGAATGAACACCATACTGCGGAGAGGAAGTAGGTACCTTATAACGTACACAGGGATAACAGGTGTATACATAGATACACCTGTGTAGCCATTTTTGTCTCGATGCAGGTAGTAGGACTTCCTCTCACAATGAACGAGGCAGAGAGGCCTACCCAACAGAACAGAACAGAACAGAACAGAACAGGAACACCTGGGTAATGCCAATGCATTGTAATTTGGAACAGAGCCTATGACTGCGCTATGCATGGCACGAGTGAGTGAGTTTTGTGCTGCTGCATTGCACCAGCAGGACTACATACAACGATAGAAGCATGCATCTTCAAGTTGGCGGGAGAAATCTATGCAACGACAAGGCGCGCGGTGCCAGTGGCAGCAGTGGCAGTGGCAGGTTGTTGTTCGTCTTTTGGATTTAGAGCTCACCTATTTTGTAGTAGGTGGCTGCTGCTGCCATTGGAATTAATTGTTCTGTGTGGAACCGCAAAGGTAGTTTGAGGCCGGAAAAAGGCGGTTAAAGGAATATTTTCGGTATTTTGGTTTAACAATTATTATTGTGCAATGTGTTGTTGTTGGTTTTAGATTGAAATTGTCGCACTTGATAGGTGAATAAGATGGTTGTTGTTTTGCCTTTTTCGTTCACAATTAGGGAGTTAAAGGGAGTTTGATGCAAGTCAAACCAGGAGGGACGGAGATTGTCTTTTTTTCAAATTGGAAACTCAACAATAGAGCGTGTATATCTATGCCATGAACGGGGTATCAGCATCGAATGTGCTACTTATATACCTATTTCGGTAAAATGTTTACATACAGGGTGGCGCACCAATTGTGCTGCAATAAGAAATTCAAATAACTTTTTTTTAATCGATGTATTTCATTTATTTTTTTTTATTGGTTAGAAAATTAAATTTTATTTTAAATAGTTAGTTGTTTTTAAAGATTATAGACCGCAAATGACCTCCACGCTGTCCCACGCATATGCGGCACCTGGTCAAAAAATTATTCATTGCGGCCTGAAGAATTGAAGTTGGGATCGCCTCAATTATTGTCGTTATGGACTGCTTTAATTCAGTTAAATTCCTGGGCTTCGTTTTATACACCTCTTGCTTGACATAACCCCATAAAAAGAAGTCTGGTGCAGTCAGGTCAGGTGACCTTGGGGGCCAGCGAAGAGTGGAGTTCCTAGAAATTAATTTGTTTGCGAATTTTTTGTTTAGCTCCGCCATAACTGGTCTGGTTATATGTGCAGTTGCTCTATCTTGCTGAAACCAAACGCTGTTGAATGGTATACGTCTTCGGCGCAGTTCTGGGTAAAAAAAACTCCTTCAACATCTTTAAATAACGGTCCCCATTGACAGTAACGGTTACACCGTTTTCTTCAAAGAAGTACGGCCCGACAATACACCTTGATGAAACTGCGCACCACACAGTGACTCGTTCTGGGTGCAGTTCCGTCTCATGGAGCATTTCTGGATTAGACTCATTCAATATACGGCAATTTTGCTTGTTTACATTGCCGTTAAGATCAAAATGGGCCTCATCAGACATGAACACACAATTGATCAATGTGTTGTCTTCTTCGGCCATTGATATCATTTTTTGGCAAAATTCCAGGCGAACAGGCAAATCCTGAGGGTTTAACTTGCTAGTAATTTGGACTTTGTACGGAAACAAGTTTAAATCGTCACGAAGTATCCGTTGTAATGACCTCAGTGGCGCGCGCTAATAACTTGCACGACTTCGAAGATTCTAATAATCGATTGCATAAGTCCTTTCTTCAACAGCATTTTAAGGGACTTTCGTACCAAAGCCTTTTATTTTTTTAAGCTTTTGACTCGCTGCGATAGGGACTGTGCTAAATGTCAGAGATATTGCTTAGGAAAGTAACACCTCTATTTACCGAATGATGATCCGATCAACAGAGAGATTCTTAATAGCATCAGTGCTAATTACTTCTGTAAGAAAAGTTGTCCTTCTTATTCCGTAAAGGGCCGGGCACTCGCATTTTATGTGCTCTCTGCGGTTTCGTCTTCTTCAAGACAAAGTTGGCACTCCGGTGAGTGCGTGGAGTGGATAGCTTAATCTGTGATAATACAATTAAGTATCTTTCTAAAGGGTTGCATAACCTTTTTGGTCTGTCTAAGACCTGGAATGCTTTTCTAATAGGAGATGCACATGTTATGTTCCCAGCTTCTCAATTTTAGATTAATGGTTGATTTTGGACCTATAAAGGACGTCTCCGAGCTTTTTCTAACCAATTCGTCAGCTTTTTCATTTCCCTCAATTCCTTCGTGTCAGGGAACGATATTGGTTTTGTTTCTGGTACTGAGTGCTTCAAGGGTTTGAAAGCATTGTAGTACTGATTTGGGGTCATTAATTGGCGAGCTAAGGGATTTTATAGCTGCTTGACTGGTCGTGAATATATAGATGTTGGCGTCTTTAATACCTGAGGTGCGAATTAGGTTTGCCCATTCCTTAATTGCATGGAGCTCTGCGTGAAATACACTGGGACATTTTCCCATGGGTATTGAGACATTTTTGTTTGGACCGAAGATACCAGCTCCCGCCCCAGAGTCCAGTTTTGAACCATCCGTATACCACATTAGGCCGTTTTGGCAATTAGGTGCTTTATCTCCCCCAGTACTCGAGCGCATAGAACACTCCATGGGACAAATCCACTTTCGCACCCGTACTGTGGCAAGAGTACTTCCAGATCTCAACATTCACAAATCCGCTGGTCCAGATGGTATTTCCCCTATCGTTCTGAAGAGGTGTTCTTCCACGCTGGCAAAACCAATGCGTAAGCTTTTCTATCTGTCCTATTCTTCAGGGTTCTTTCCGAGAAGATGCAAAACAGCATTTGTCCAGCCCGTCCCAAAAAAAGTGAATCTTCCTCTGTCACCTTCTACCGACCAATTGCACTAACGTCCCTTCTTTCCAAGGTCATGGAAACGCTGATAAATCGTCAGCTTATGAAATATCTTGAATCCCGAAAACTTCTTAATGACCGGCAGTACGGTTTTCGCAGCAACAGGTCCACTGGTGATTTGATGACATATCTAACCGAAAAGTGTGATACTCTGCCATTATCCATGAATGGCACTTGCATCGCTGAAACCGAAAGACTTTCCATTCTCGGTATGTGTGTTAATGACAACCTTCGTTGGAATGACCATGTGGTCATCGATGTCGCCAAGAACGCTGCGAAGTGTCTAGGCTTCGTAAAGCGATGCAAAAAATATTTTACCCCTTCTGATCTGGCTAGAATCTACAAGGCGTTTATTCGCCCAAAACTTGAGTACAACGCTCATATCTGGTCTGGTGCACCAATGGTGCAATGGCATCACGAAATCATTTGACTCTCTTAGTCATCGTCGTGATGTCTCCTGTCTGTCATTGTTTTATCGGTACTTCCACCACAAGTGCTCAAATGAAATAGCCAGTTGCATTCCACCCCTACAGTAATTCAACCGCAATACTCGCCATGCTAGGAATGCACACCAGTTTACCCTCAAGCCTGTATTCGGACGTACAGTGAAATACAAGGATTCGTTTCTTAACCGTACAATACGAATGTGGAATGCTCTACCCCGCTCTGTTTTTCCTACGCATTATAATTTACAAACATTTAAAGCCAACGTGCATCGGTATCTCGTATTTTGTAATCCTTCACTTCCCTAATGCCCGCACTGTGTTACTTCAGTATAAGGGTATCCAAAGTCCCTTTAGTGCGCGTACATTATAAAAAAAAAAAAAAAAAAAGTGGCTTGTTGTTTCTCTGTTTGTGATTTCAGTAGACAACCCTTTGTTGAAGCATAGTGTTTTTGTTGTTCGATCTGTTACCGCGCAGATCATGTTATGCTTTACTTAAGGTGTTCACATACCTCACGCACTTACAAGGAGCATCCACAGTCTACATATCACCAACCTTCTTCAATACAATACATACTTTGTGAACCGTTTCATCTCTCTGGTACAGACCAATCTGTGTTGGTGTTTCCAAGAGCCGAAGTGACCATATAGGAACTACATTCGGTGGCAGTCCATATCGGATTCTTCAGATATCGATGGTCAAAGCCATACTTCCTACTTAGCTTCTGAAGCTGCTTATTCTCTTCTTCTTCTTCTTATTCTATGACTAGTTTTTATTGAGTATCGTTAAGAGTTATTGTCATCGTCAGCGTAACTTTTCTGCAATGAGCACTTGATGTTTTGAAAGGGAACGTGTATCGTACTAGAACAAAAATGACGGCGTATTTTCACTGCTTCCTCTCAAACGCACGCCAATTTATTTCAGACATTTATTTGAATTGAAAAGTTATTCCCAATTGCGGAAAGTTCAAATATATGTGATCAATGATCAACAGCCAAGTAACCGTGCTATCTGCTGTAACCGAAAAATGTCCTCTTATACTGAAATGAAGGCGTTCATGATCTACAATGTTGGCCGCTCTTAAATTAGCAGCAGCAAAGTTTAAGGTACTTCGCATTACCTCAGGGGATCCAATAGTTTTCTCATGTTTAAAGAACGAACTTCATGTACGCCTAAGAACTGGCCATGTTTATCCATTTTCCTTTGCAAGTCGAAGTGCCAAATTAGTTAATGCAACAATCTGGCTTTCAATTGCCCTTAGTGGCAAAGTAAAACGAAAGCGGGAGTTCTACTGATGCCAAATTGGAACGCGCACCGATGGAGGACTAGCAAGGATGCAGCAACAGCTAAGGGGTAGTGATTCATTCTAAATAGGTATCACTTACAAAATGTGACAATCACAGTGACTATCAACGTACATAGAGAAACTTACTTACTTTTTTCAATCTTCCTTGACGACCTTACAACATTCCTACAGGGCGGAATTGAATTTAATGGAATTCGTATAAAGCTTCTACTTTATGCGGATGATATTGTCATCCTGGCTGAGACTCCAATAATGATGCAAATGATGATGAATAGACCTGCAACAATACTGCACCATGTGGAACCTCAGAGTCAACGTTGGAAAATCGAAACTAATGGTGGTCCGAAATTGATCTGGGAGGTGCTCAAGGCAGAAAAAATGGTTTTGGCAAAATGAGGAAGTTGAGATTGTTAAGACTTACAAGTACTTTGGAGTAACCTTAACTTCTACAATGTCATTCAAGTACCATCTTCAAGATACTAGGATGTATACAGGAGCTTTATAATCTATGCTTATGTAATCTACGTGTCAATGAAGACGTCCAGCATTTCATTGGAGTTTGTCCTATTCTGAGAAGTATTAGAAGAGCTCATTTTGGTAAAACTGCACTTACTGAAGACGAAGTTGTTCTATGGTTGAATGGTCAGGATTGGAATGTTCTTTCTAGTTACGTAATATCTGCTCTGAAATATCGACAACAAATTGTAGATGAAGCATTTTAAATATAATTAGTTTTATAGAAAAATAAAAATCATTAAAATTGTTAAAAAGAACTCTGTAAAAATTCTCTTTTTATCCGGCTGACGGCAATTGCCAATGCACTTTATTGTGAACTATTTAAAACTGTATTCAATTATAGTAAATAAAACACAATTATTACCTATAGAAACTTACGGAAGCCTCAGGCATCAATCGCCGTGATCGATGACGCTGTGATCAAGAAAGACGGATCTTAATTCACTCCACTGCATTTATAATCACGGGATAAATATAGCTAAATGGAAATATTCCTCCTAGTTGAGGGATTCAATTGCATATTTTCCTTAATTCTTTTTTTTTTCACCGGGCTTGAATCTAAACCCTGGAAACAAGACGAGATGGCCGAAAATGGATCATTGTTTCATTTGTTAGCCGCACCTATCAGGGCGGATATAACTCTTAGAAATAAAGCCTCTGCAGCCTACTAGATGCAAGAGCTTCTCTTGCAACAGCGCGCGGTACTTCAGATGGCTCGTTATGGATCTGGACTTCAACCATTAAACCTCACCAAGTAACACGGTCCTTGGCTAGTTAGCTACCACTAGTTGCACATTCCAAGTTGGTTGGAATTCCCTTGCACTTATGCCGCAACCTAAGGTGAGGCCATCCTCTACAGTGTTATTCCTCCCAGTCATTCCAATGCGTAGTTTTGGTGTCCTCAAAGACGCCTCAACGTATATGCGACCAAATACGCAGTATTGCTTTTATCAAGGTCTTTAATTGAGTGTCCCAAGTTAGTCGGAAGAGGGCCTTATTAGGTTTTTCGATTCGATATTTGCTTTGCCCTCGTCTACTACTGTTTCTATTCCCGCAAACGCACCAGTGGAAGATTTCTGTGTTCTACCAACAACATTTACCAACAGATTTTTTAAAGATCGTTTCTCGAGTATTGGCTTGTGAGTTTTGCACAATTCTTTCAGGTATGATGTTTATGAAGTCACATATGGCAGTGCGTTGCCTTGCTTAAATCGTTTTTTAACATGAAATTTCTTGTTAATGTCGTTACCGATCTTTGCCCATCGCTATGTTGCAGAATAGCTAATTTCTATAGATGCTCTAATATGCGGCTTTAAAATTTGGTAAAATGGCAGTGAGTATTAAACTCACCTTTCTCTGGAGGTCCAACCAGAAAGTCGCCAAATGATTTTAAGCTATCGCAGAGTACGGCAGACATGATCATAAACGCGATGCCTTCATGATAGGGTCGCCTCTCTTGTGATTCACAGAATCAGACTTTGTTTGCCGCTTTCAAGTTCCATAAATATGCTTAGGCGGAATCAGTTAGTAAAACGTGACTTTTCATTCGAAGATTTTAAGCAGTCATAAGCGATTCTCTGGAAAGTTTTTACCGAAATTTGAACTCGAGAGAGCAAGTAATTTCAAAAGAATTTCGTAAAAAAAAACATTATCATGAATAAATTGTCTGGTTGCAGAGATTGTGTGCTTTGAAAAATGTGGATAATCTGGTTGGCGTGGATAAGACAGAAAATTGTATGATTCCAACAACAAAAGAATGAGGTTAAAACGGGTGATTTGGACACAATTTTAGAGTACGTTACTGATTAAATGCGAAATAATTGTTCCTTAATAAGAAATTAGAAATATAATTTCTTGCAGTGATGTGCCGTGGTCCTTTTAGTACAAGGACATGACAAGAACGTGATAGACAGCGACGCTCTTATTTCTTTCTTTTTTTCTATAGATTTATATATTGATTTTTGTTTTTTTATACTTTAATATGCTTTTTTATAAAAGTACACGTATTAACGTCTGAAGTCCTGCATTAAGGATAAGGAGGTGTTTTTAAGTTTTTAGTTTCAATTGCTTTAGAAACGATTTCTTAATGCAAATAAGTTTTGTTAATCTTTCCTCTGGAATTTTATTCCTTGTAAACATTTGAGAGCAGAACAGGAAGTTCGACAGATGAACCAGATGTTGGAAAATGTATAATGATGGCGCTTATAAAAATATTCTTAAAAGTGTCTTATCTAATCCTTTATGTTCGTTACATATTCCACATTTTTAACTTTCTCGTATACATAAGTATGCTAAAGAGAAAGTTATTGCGATCGTGTGGAAATTTCGAACTCAAACTGAGTATCAAAGTGGGTCCGCCAATGCCGTCCTTCGGTCTGTCTCTCTGTCCGGGCATCGTATGGCGAAACGGTTCGAGGGATTTGCTTCAAAGTTCGTATATAAGGTCCTTGGGGTTACATCTCGGGGCATTTTTTTAGTTTTTGCTTTATCTTTTGAAATAACGGTACCTGCCATACAATTTTTTTTTTGTGCAAATCACTTATCACTATTTTTCTCGAAAGTGGTTCCAAGGATTTCCGTCATTTTTTGTACTAACGATATTTGGGATTGGGTGAAAAATTCTGCATACTCAGTTTTTGGAACAAAAAATCGATTAGCGGTATTTTTTTAAAAACGGCAATATCAAAAAAAAAAACTAACAAAGGGAATTTCAAAAAATTTTACTGATTTTGTTATACTATAAAGTCGAACAAATTTTCATACTTTGATATTTTTTAAATTTTTTTTTCATATAACGATTTTCTTAAATTTAAATTAAATTCGTTTTCTCAAAAACGGCTGTAACGATTTTGCCGTTTTAAAAATTGATTTAAATAAATTTGTCACCATTCATTTTCGATTTATTTTGCGATTGAAAAACGCATCTCATGTATCGAGAAAGTTTCGTATGACGCAGTCGTGCACTTTATTTTCATTGCGATATCTCAAATGGTTAAGCACTTATAGCCGAATAATACCTGTGTTGCTTTTGTTGTTATGGTAATAAGAACTTTTGAATTTTTGTTCGAGAAACTACAACTAATTATTAATATTGAAATGAATCGATTACCGAAGCGAGGTACGCTTGGTGAAGGAGAACAGGTTTTCATTTTTGTTATTTTGCCTCGACTCGGTGGTGAGTTGCCGATGTGAGTTGCAACTTTTATTTGGAATATTTTTTCGATAATACCCTTATCACAGTGCATTGAAACCTGAGGTGTCGCAAAAACTCCTGAAAGCTCTATAAATCGTCCTCCATATCGTTGTTTCGAAGAATACGCACCTTTTAACACATTCTACAAGTTCCACAAAGCAGTTGACAAGCGGTTGACAGACTTTCAACCTAAGATTCAGCTTACCGATACATTGAACGATGATCACGCGAATTATATGAGCATATAGACATTGTTAGCTTGTAGTGGACATGTAGTGCAGCTGAACGCAATAATTGATTATTCGCTTTTATTTTTCAATCGCTGACTTCAAACAAAACCCAGGTAGTGTTTAGCGTGAATGCTTTAACGAGATTTCGAAATCTTTTTATGGAAACCTCAGATTTCTGTGCGGTGTGTATAGGGTATATAAGCTACTGGTATGAAATGAATATGTACGATGAACCGATTTTCGAAGCGATGTGCGAAAACGAGTATCGCGTTAATTTTCTGAAAATATTTTGTATGCAATTTTTTTTTATTATTTTGTATGCGCTGAACATCGAGGTGAGTAAATTGGTGTCAACCTAAAACCTAAAACTTGTGCACCTTTCAATGAACCTCACTGGTTGGGGGCCTAATGAATAACACACCCTTGTCCACCTATTCGTCAGGGCTTTCCTTATAAAGGGTGATTTTTTAGCTGGTTTGGTTTTGGCAACACTGGTTTTGACAGCTGACGTGTGTTTAGTACCTTGTGTCACTGTCAAACAGTTTCAGTTTGGTTTGCAATTTAACCATGGATCGTCTTACAAATGTAAGAAATGTTCATCGCGCGCTGCTTCCATTTTATGATCGGCATTCTCGACCTTCTGAGCAGTCTATTCGGAAGATTGTGACCAAATTTCGCACCAAATTTACTTTGTTGGACATTAAACCACCAACACGTTTACGTACTGTGCGTATTGAAGAAAATATTGCGGCCGTATCAGCTAGTGTGACAAAAGACCGCGAAATGTCGATTCGGCGCCGTTCCCAGCAGTTAGGCCTTTGTTACAGCACTACGTGGAAAATTTTGCGGAAGGATTTGGGCGTAAAGCCTTTTAAGATACAGCTGGTGCAAGAACTAAAGCCAGCCGACCTACCACAACGCCGAATTTTTGGTGAATGGGCTCTTGAAAAGCTGGCCGAGGATCCGCTTTTTTATCGAAAAATTGTGTTCAGCGATGAGGCTCATTTTTGGTTGAATGGGTACGTAAATAAGCAAAATTGCCGCATTTGGAGTGAAGATCAGCCAGAAGCATTGCAACAGCTACCAATGCATCCCGAAAAAGCCACTGTTTGGTGCGGTTTATGGGCCGGCGGCATTATTGGGCCATATTTCTTTAAAGATGATGCGAATCGCAGCGTTACTGTCAATGGTGAACGCTACCGAGCGATGATAACAAACTTTTTTTTGCCCGAAATGGAAGTTCTTGACTTGCATGATATGTGGTTTCAACAAGACGGTGCCACATGCCACACAGCACGCGAAACAATGGCGCAATTGCGAGGCGAGTTTGGTGAACAGTTAATTTCACGTTTCGGGCCGGTCAATTGGCCGCCTAGATCGTGCGATTTGACACCATTAGATTATTTTTTGTGGGGGTATGCCAAGGCTAATGTGTATAGGGACAAGCCCGCTTCGATTGACGCACTGGAAGCCAACATCCATGCATTCATTCGTGAGATACCGGCCGATATGTGTGAAAGAGTATGCCAAAATTGGACTCAGCGGATGGGCTACCTGAGACGCAGCCGCGGTCAACATTTGCATGAAATTATCTTTAAACATTAAATTGCAAGGTTCAAACTATCGATTCAAATAAATATTTCATTCATTTTTTCGAATTTTTTGTGTTTTTTTTTTTAAAAAAGTTCTAAACCTCTTAAAAAATCACCCTTTATAAGGTCCGCCAAATAACTTTTTTTTTATGAAAATGCTAAAAAACAAAACTACTGAATATTTTCTCTTTCTATTTCTTTTTTTGTTTGAAAGTACAATCCTTCCAATGGATTCCAATTAATAATGGAAAATAATTTCATTCAAATGGCTGCCTCGGCTGGCCATGCATTAGCCTGCACGATCGGTCCAATTTTTAAGCACATTATCGATTGTGTGCAGCTGTATTTCACCAATGGCTTCACGAATATTGTCCTTTAAAGCTTCAATTGTCTCTGGCATGTCAGCGTAACACTTGTCTTTTACGGCACCCCACAAATAATAGTCCAACGGTGTCAAATCGCAGCTCCGCGGTGGCCAAACGACATCAGCTCTGCGGCTGATAATGCGATCTTCAAAAACAGGACGCAAAACATCGAGTGTAGCTTCGGCTGTGTGGCACGCAGCGCCGTCCTGTTGAAACCAAATGTTGCCAATATCCTCCTCTTCAATTTTTGTGAACAGAAATTCGTTCAACATGGCCCGATAACGATCGCCATTGACTGTAACGGACACTCCTTGCTCATTTTCGAAGAAAAATGGCCCAATTATACCAAAATCCGCACCAAACAGTGACTCGTTTTGGCTATATCGGCTTTGCAATGTATGCGTGCGGGTTTTCTGTGCCCCAAATGCGACAATTTTGCTTGTTTACATACCCGCCAAGATCAAAATGAGCTTCATCTGAAAAGATGATTTTTTTGGCAAAATCGGCATCTTCTCTAAGTCGATCGCAGGCCCACTTAGCGAAGCGAAAACGCTGATACCAAGGTCTTTATCTTTTGTTTTATTTGATTTATTTGATGCGAAAATTGATGTTATAAACACCAAGGGAAACAATTAATGGATCAAAAAAAAGAAATAAATTCAAATTTTTAGGTGATATTGGCCAGGGTGTAATTTAGAGGGTGTAATTTTTGTTCAAGCGCATACACAACCACATTCGTTCAGCGGAAGGATAAAACTAATTACCTGTCAAATCAGACATGAGCTAAGTGTTACCATTCGCGAAATAAGCACTAGTTGAAAAAAAAAAACGTTAGATGGCGGATCCTTTACTTAATTAAAAAGATATTCATAATTCTCGGACGGGAAAAAAACCTACCTACAGTAGTGGGGTCTAGCCCAACTCAAGTTCTACCAAGTTAAGGTCAACATTTCCGATTTTGAGGTATAGCTACTCTAAATAAATTTACCTTCAGAACTAGGTATTCGATGTAGCTACAAAAACGTAATACATTTTGTAAACCTAATTTAATTGCGCAAATTAAAAATTTCCATTTCCACGGCGTTGCCACATGAACAAATCCAATGACTTTAATAAATCCACTCTGCCTACAGTTCTTAATGGAAAATAAATACCAACATCATGAAGAAGAAAATATTCTCAAGGTGTTTAAATTTGTAACATAGGAAGGTACCTAAGCACCTTACATTCTAAGCCCCATCCCACACGACTAACAATCATTCAAGGAAAACTTAAAAGCCGGTTAGAGTTGAAAGCCCTTTCAAAACACTAAAACAACCGTGGGCCGGAATATTAAAAAACATTTAAAACAACTTTTGTTTCAGCTCTCAACTTATTTGCATAGGACCGCCACCTGCACCTAACAACCTGTTGAATAAGATGTTTCTTTTGCATTCAACTTGAAAATCTAAAAATAATATCACCCACATTATTATAAAAAGAGTATAAGTAAGTGGCTGTCTTGAGGCATTTGTATTATCATCGTCGAATGAGAAACCGCTTCCCACACCGCATACAATTCAAGCAGCTCCCACGGTTAGCTCTCGACATCCATCATTGTCTCCTCCTGGCAGTTAAGAAATAAAGTTTGCAAACGTTTTCATCATCTTGTCAGAAGAACACATGTAGTAGCTTCCTAACCTATCGTGGATATCCATAATTATACAATTTACCTAGGCACATCCATAGGTATGGGGTTGATTGTCGGTCTTTGATACTTTTGTCCATTGGGCGCCTCGCATCGGGGTTAAAGCTTTCCAGAAAAATAAATAAATTAAGAATAATACTTCTTTAATTGGCTGGCAGCAAATCATCTCCTTTTTTGTGCCGAAAATTCGAATGCCTTCATTAAGTCAATGTCACCATAGGTACCTAGGCACCTTACTATATTGTATAGGCATTTCCATGCAAACCTCATCTGTCTGTATTGAACATCTCTCCTTGACGTCATTAACTTGTCAAATTCTGTAAACGTGTTTCCGAAGCAAAAGTACAACGACGGCTCACCCCTATTTCGATGTTGGTAAGGAAAAAATAAATAAACATACCAAAAGGTTAAGAAACTACACCAACAGACAATAACGGCTGAAAACTTGCCAACCGTGAAAGTCGGTTACATATATTTTATTTTCCCCGTCTTTAGGGCGAGTTGAATGGAGTATGATACAAAGGTATGAGTACTTGCTCCTGTCCCCAACCCAATGCCCTCGTGTAACGCAGAAATCCTTTTTCTTTCTTATGTTTCCTTTTTCAGGCTATTGAAATGTAAGAATTGGCCCAGAGAAACAACACAAGGTAGAGAATTTTAACAATAAACAACAAAAACAACAAGATGTGTGTGAATACAACAAGGCAGCACAAATATCGTAGGTATGGTCGCTTGCTGTTCGAAAAGAAATACAAGAAACTCAAATACTTGGTAAAAAGCTTGTTGCTAGATTTTCCACAGTTCAACTTGAGTGGAATCGGAGTGGAAGTGGAGAGTTTCTTGGAGACATTTTTACCGGAGAAAGAGAGAAAGATGGGGTTGTTTCTCTGGATTGGATGGATTCATAGATATCTTTGGGAGTTAGTACCTTTGTGTATGATACTAAAGGTACTTTGAGGAGGAGTTTGCGGCGCTGGGATCTAGAGGACAATCTAAAAAAGAACCTAGAAGATTCTTCAAGTTTTTCAATTTTCGTATACTAACCACACAACGCAGTGTTCCGAAACCGTTAGGCCGGGCGAAATATTCTGATTTGAAATCGGTGGATATACTAGTCCAGCAAGAGGTGTCATTTTGAGTATAAGAGCCATGAACTGTCAACATTGAACTGTCATTGCGATGATTGTTAGGAATGGGTCGGTGGACCTTTACGATGGAATAGGTAAAAAGTGAAAATTTTCTGCAAAAACGGTCAAAATATCTCGAAATGTGATCGTCATGAATCGCTTTTTTCATCTGTCTGGATGCGTAAACAGAAACCTGTCGCTCCTTGGACCTTGCAAAGGAAAACAGTAATAAGACAACATGCTGCTTATCCACGAGTGTCATTTTGGGCTGGCGATGCCTTTGGGACTTAGTTTTTTCCATCGATCTAAGGGAACCATTATGGCTTGGAATTGATGCTGTGAACGATATTTGTGGATATAAGGATGGCGCGACGCCACGCGCCACACCACTGACTAAACAATAGCTATATTGCTTGACGAATTTCCCAGACATTTGTTTACACGTTTTGCCTTGGGGCTATGTTTAAGGTAAAGACTACACCGGTACTCCACTAACGCGCCGAGCACTAAAAGAACATTCGGAGATATAGAATCTCATTACTCATAGCTCAGATTAGTCGAGTCCCACAAACCTACCCGCATTAATAGAAATGATCCGCGTCGCTCATTCACCAAAAGGCGTTTGCCATATTTCATTCATTAACCTAATCTAGTAAGGTGATTTCTTAAGAGGAAAAAAGCCCACAATGAAAAGAATGTAAAAATCCGGTCCTATTGAAGGACATGGTGCCATACTGATACATTGAGACCACTTTTCCATTAACTGCTTGGATGGCTCTTGCCTATTAGTCTCGATAGTAGTAAACAAAATTAGCTCTCCGTGTTTCGCTTCAAGTTTAACCAGCTAAAGACCTATATAAATGTGACTCAAGGCATTCTGTAAGGCGCTCTTTTTTTATCTTTCATCTGCCCTACTAAGTCAGAAGCTTAGTCTTATAATTTTGTCTTAATTTAATGAAGTTTAAAGATTTAGATAGAGAATATACGGAAACACATTTGCTCTTCGGGCAGACTCTAAATCCGATGAAAGCTATGTACTCGTCGTGGGGAAAAAGGTGCCTCATTGTGTAATTTTTTCATGCCAGGGCTCAGATGCCACCATCAGAAAGTCGTCTGAACTCACCTCCGACCCGATTCCCTTCAAAGTTACTTAGTGACTTGGGTTAAACAATTAAGTCTGCTTTCGCATTGTCTTAGTGTCAAGGTACTCAATCTTCTCTCTATCCGACTGCAGAACTCATAAATCACATCGAACTCGTTCTGGTCTCTTCAGATTCAGACCCCATGACTTAAAACTCGTTGAAGTAACTTTTGTTAAGAGCGGACGGCAACTGACAGAGCGGATCCATTGTGAAACATCCCCATTCCCACCAAGGACATTTTTTACTCAAATGGGTGACCATTTAACTAACAAACGCCTTAGAACAAGTACCCATCTGCTGGTATTAATTGGGCCAAAGCTCCATTTTATTACCTTATTACTTATTTATTTTTTAACCATGTTTACTGCAGATATCCTTGGCTTGGCAAAAAGGTTCCTATTTGAACCCGATTTTTATAATTGTATCATGTACTATTTCAAGGGGCCGTTGCACCCCTCATTTCATTTAAATTTAACCTTTAGCGATTAGCAAACACACGAAGTTTGGAATGAGTTGTTATTTGCTAGATACATCAAAGTGATTGTACTAGAGGCTAGTACAATGCGCCTGCGATACCTTTACATAGGTAACTTTCGCCAAATCAAAGTAGACGGCTTTATAATTTCAATCGCATTTGTAGAATGCCCCCCGGGGGTTTACCTTTTTGGGGGAGTTGTTTTTTAAGTACATAGTACATTATTCAACTGACAGTTGCAGATATTACGGCTAATTGTAGAACAAGTAGACATTTTTTCTGATGCGCATGGTGTAGTTTTTGCCTCGTATTTAGATCCTTGAATTTGGTCAAATTTTCTGTATCGAATGACTTCAATTTCAAACTAGGGCTCAAGTAGTTGCGATTAAAACTAAAAATTGAAAGGCTAAATTAGCTGAGGATCGATTAAAAAAGGAAGGAAATTCAGTCCCAAAATTGAAAACCTGGCAATTGATAAGTAATCTCTTGAAACTTAATGGTCATACATAAACACGGAAAACTATAGAGTTGCTGTCAAAATGTTGGAACTAATGAAACGGTTGGCATGGACCTATTTAATCATCAGACCATTAATCGTCCAAACCAAAAAAGTCGTTTAAACTTCAAATAAGAAATAAAAATTGTAACGAACTTTTAGCCGTAATGAAAAACTGCATTTAAAAGCGATTTGCGATTTATTAATGCAGTTTTAGCTTTAGTAAATTAAATCAGGAGGCATTATAAAGCCATACTGCAGAATGAGAGCCCATTTAGAAGAAATGCGATGTGTTGCAAAAACTATCCAGGAATACCCCTGCCAAATGTTGCACATAAGAGTCCATCCATCGTACTGTTTGCACGTCTTAAACCCTACTGCAACACACTAATCAGTAATCGGCACGTACCGATAGATCAAACTTTCACACTTGCAAGAGACGAAACGAGACAGTGGAGGCACCCTTCGAAGCCGCATACTATACTCATTCTATACTATACTCTACATGGCGATGGCCGAATTCGGAATGGAAAATGTGTTCATGATACAGGCCTAGTTGGCCTTGAAGTAAATAAATATCAGACTATGCCATAAATAAACAAGCAGACTAACATCTGTCATCCGACTAGAACAATAAGTTCTCAATCAGCAACTTTGAGGTAGTTAAGGAGTTCATTTACCTCGGTGCAATAAATACCTTTGCAGATCACATCTTAGTGAAGATTACACGAACCAGTTCACAAAATTCCTGACTCGAAGTGGAATGTGCATGCTGTACAGAACCCTTATCCTACCAATTCTGCTATACGGCACCGACGATGCTGGACAATAAGCCGAAGAGCATTCCTTGTTCGCAGGAAAACTTCTTCGGCGTATATTTGGTCGTGTGCAAGTGGAGGAAATGATACAACCGCAAACTCAACGAGCTGTTCCAGTATGTGGATTTAGTTCAAAAATCCAAAGGCCAAGCAATGACAAGCAATCACCGATACCGGGGCGCTTGATCTGGGAAATTGGAAGCAACGCGCCCGGTAGAGACTCGCTACGAGTTGGCAGCCAGGTCAAGGTCAATAAGTAAATAAGTAAGAATGAGGGCAAGGTTTTTGTTTAATTTTGGGAAATAATCAACGAAGGGAGTTAGAACATCAAACAGACCAAACAGTCGTCAAGTCTTTGCCTCACACGTATTCATCGGTAGGAAATATGAGAAATGATTGCGCGGCCATTTTTAAAAATGTTTTGCGGGTTTAAGGTAAAAGTCATAGGTAAATATGGAGTTGACTATCTGCAAAATTTCTCATCTGAGTTCCACTTAACCGCACTAAAATGGAAATCAATCACTCTTGCCGTATGAAAACTGTGAACTTAGATTTTAAGATCCTCTTTTCTGAACTTGGCACAACCATATAACTTGGCAAGTAAAAATAGTTGCGGGTGTGCCAATAGAAACATTTACACAAGCTGATTATGAATAAAATAAATGGTAAGAAAAAACATAAGGAAAGGCTACAGTCCGTTTGGGACGAACAGTACGATACCCTATCCATATCCCTATATGCCCTAAAGAAAAAAGCCTTAAGAAGGTGATGGATATCATTTCATTCTATAAAATTTATAACAAAAAAATATTTTTTTTTTTGAAAAAACGCCCCCAAAAAGTAGGCATGGCCAAAAACTTTGTATGGGCGATATATTGGAAAAAATATTTTCTAAATATCTTGTTCAACATTTTTTTTCAGGTTCTATGAAAATTTTCGCTGAAAACAGCATTTTATTGAAAAAGCCCACAAAAAGTAGGGTTGCAAAAAATCTTATATGACAGACTTATAAAGGAAGGCAGTGCCTACATATCTTGTAAAGGTTCCAATTCTCTATCTCTATCACTTTAGCCTTAAAATGGTTTTTTATAAATTGTGGGCGTGGCAGTAGGCGGATTTAAAAACTTTTAACACTTTACCATTTCGGGACCCTAAGGAGTATATGCTCTAAATTTCAGCTTCCTAGCATAAATTTAAAGGCCTCAGAAGTTGATACGGACGGATGGACGGACGGACGGATGGACATTCCTAAATAGTCTTAGGATTACGACCAATATTAACAGGTGTTACAAACTATGTGTCAAAATTAATATACCCTTAGGATAGGGTATAACAACAATATACTACTTCATGTACATAAAAACCAAACAACAGATATTCGTTTTTCGCCTTCACATTTCTAAGGTCTAAGTTATCTGTCTCTTTTACTGACGTTGCCTCGATGGACGATGATCGAATTTGATGTCGATACACATGTACCTTGTATAAAACATAAATATGTTCATCAAATAGTCTTTCCGACATATAATTTGTTTGCATCTTGTGCGCCCATCATCACCTAAAGGCTATATCTTTCCACAACTTTCCACACGGTGACTGGAGAAAAGTAAGTGATAGCTCAAAATATTCTCGAGAATATTGTCTAATATCGTTTTTAACCATTCTTGAATTGCCTCTAAATAGTAGCGCTAAACTAGTCTTGAGGTGATGTCGGAACAGTTCAATGTTCACCATAGCTGGGTGCCGGGGCACGGTTGCACATTCCTGGCAACTGTAGGTCTGTGCTTAACTCACTAAATTAGGCATCGCGATACCTCTCTCATTTGATAAAGGTATGTTAAGTATACCATGAACTTACTTAGGTGGCGCTTCAGTCCGGGGTGGACCTGGGCCTCAACCAATACGCCTCTCCAGTTAGCACGATCTTTGGCTAACTGCCTACAGTTGCGCACTCCAAGTTGGTTGAGGTCCTCTTCCACTTGCGCGCGTCACCTTAGGCGAGGTCTTCCTCTACTGCGTTGCCCCTCCGGGTTGGATGCGAAGACTCTTCGGGCCGGAGCGTTGGTGTCCATTCGCTCTACATGTCCCAGCCATCTTAGACGACTAATCCGTATTTTTCTGACCAGGTCGATGTTGCTGTACAGCTCGTAGAGTTCGCTGTTTAATCTCCTCCTCCAAAGCCCGTCAACGCAAACGGGACCGAAAATCACTCGAAGAATTTTGCGTTCGAAACGACCAAGGAGATCTTCATCCGCCTTTGATAACGTCCATGCTTCTGCGCCATACAGCAGGACTGGGATGATGAGGGTCTTATATAGAGTCTCCTTGGTGTTTCTCGACAAGGCCTTACTAATCAATTGCCTCCTTAGGCCAAAGTATGAGCGGTTGGCAAGTGTAATTCTTCGCTTGATTTCTGACGATATATCATTGTCTTAACTCTGACAAGTATACCATGAAACCCTCCTAAAATTTGATCTCGCATCACTGGGCAATATCTTATAAGCAAACAAGCATAAAGACTGTATGGTCGAAGAGGAGGAGGAAACGATACCACACATGCTTTGTACATATATGCCCTGCTCTCCTCAGAAAAAGGAACATCAAACGTCTTCTGCGCTTTGTCAGAAGCTCCGTTTGGTTCAACGAGTAGGCCGGAGCTTTTATCCTAGATCCCTATGGTATTACAACGGACAAAAACTGGTCTAAGTGCGTCGGTCTTATTAAAATTCACGAGAATATTTAAAAATTAAATAAAGCGATTCCCAAGAAATTTACTTGTACCTGCTTTGCTATTATTAGGACGAATTTTGAAAATCTCTTCTTATCTAACGTCTTGAGCACACGTCGAGGCTGTGACTTAGGCTGGCTCATATGGTAAATCAATAGAAATTAAGTTTTCATTTCAAACTATTAGTCAGTCGACCTTCAGCACACGGCACAGGAAAGTGCTAAGAAGGTCATTAAGGGACCTCCGAAGAGCCACATTTAACTACTGAATTGTCGCCCTAAATATCATTTCTTTTTATTGATGCTCACTAAAAGCCCACGACAATGGTCTTTAACTTAAAAGGAAAAAAGAATGGAAGCCTTCCCAACCGTAGTACAGGGTCCGCCATTTATTTCGCGAATGGTAACACTTAGCTCATGTCTGATTTGACAGATAATTAGTTTTATCCTTCCGCTGAACGAATATGGTTGTGTATACGCTTGAACAACGCTGGGAAATATTGCGACATAGCGACATAGAGAAGATGCCGATTTTGCCAAAAAAATCATCTTTTCAGATGAAGCTCATTTTGATCTTGGCGGGTATGTAAACAAGCAAAATTGTCGCATTTGGGGCACAGAAAACCCGCACGCATACATTGCAAAGCCGATATAGCCAAAACGAGTCACTGTTTGGTGCGGATTTTGGTATAATTGGGCCATTTTTCTTCGAAAATGAGCAAGGAGTGGCCGTTACAGTCAATGGCGATCGTTATCGGGCCATGTTGAACGAATTTTTGTTCACAAAAATTGAAGAGGAGGATGTTGGCAACATTTGGTTTCAACAGGACGGCGGTAGGTGCCACACAGCCGAAGCTACACTCGATGTTTTGCGCCCCGTTTTTGAAGATCGCATTATCAGCCGCAGAGCTGATGTCGTTTGGCCACCGCGGAGCTGCGATTTGACACCGTTGGACTATTATTTGTGGGGTGCCGTAAAAGACAAGTGTTACGCCGACATGCCAGAGACAATTTACGCTTTAAAGGACAATATTCGTGAAGCCATTGGTGAAATACAGCTGCACACAATCGGTAATGTGCTTAAAAATTGGACCGATCGTGTAGGCTACTGCATGGCCAGCCGAGGCAGCCATTTGAATGAAATTATTTTCCATTATTAACCGGAAGGATTTTACTTTCAAAAAAATATTTTTTGGCGCCTTAACTGCAACAGCCTGTGCGTAGTTCATTTAAGTGCGATTACTCATTGTTCTCCGAATTTAGCTCCCAAAGTGCATAATGCAATAAAATTTTATTTCGTTTTCCACGTCACTTAAGTCAGACAACAATATGTTGATTTACCCTATCCAGACTGGGTCAAGTGAAATTTTTCATTTATTTTCACACACGCACATCATCTCGACCTTATTCCTTCGAAAATGTTTTCCATCCAAAATTTCACAATTTGCCCCGCTTCTACCTACATACCTACAACGCCCAAAAATTTATTTTTATCTCAAACAAAAAAAAAAAATCAATGTCATCCGCGTATTACAAAATAAATCAAAAAAAAACGAAAAAAAAAATTATTTAACAAAATTTCCGTCGAAACGACGACATGTCCCAAAATAAAATTATCCACAATTTCGTAAAAGCGCTCGTTTTGCCACCACAGCAACACTGTCTCTCTCTCTCTCTTTTACATTTCACTTTCGTTCAATTTTCAATTCTTCAACATTCAACATTCACCTGCTACTCCGCTACTGCGGCGTCTGAGCAAGCCAATGTGAATGTGTGTGCCTTTGTAATGTCGGGCTGTCGCTGTGTAGCAAGCAGACGTGCGGGAGTTGAATTTGAATTTGAATTTGAGTTTCAGTTTGAGTATTATTGAGAGCGCGCAGTCTTTTCTCAAATCCATCCAACTCCAACCTCTTCTCGACGGTCGGCTCTCGCCAAATACACGCACACGCACACAAGATACATCCCCACAATGAGTAGGATATAGGGTATAAAGAAATTCCTTTAGGGGATGATGACACTGCCTGCTATTATAGCACAAGCTACAAGCACCCGCCACCACAACACAATCACTGTGTAGCTAACATTTCCTACCCATCGTACTTTAGCCACTTGTCAGTTTGAATTCATCCGTCGTTCGTCGTGGTACGTTGTATGTGCAAGTGCGATGACTGTGCCGTACAATGAGTAACATAAAAATACGTGCGAAATGATGAGAATTCGAGTTAAGTAATAAAAATACAAAAAAAAAAAAAAACGAGGTAATATCCTTTGAACGGTTCGCATGCGGATGAGTGATTGCGTTTTTCCCTTTAATGTGTTTAATTTGTGCACGAAAAAAAAAATTAATAAAAAGTGTTACACAGCCAAATAAGGAGAAAGATTGTGCCTTGTGAAAGTGTGTTTTGTTTATTTTGGTCCACAAAAATAGGGGTTCATTTAAGCGCGAAAAATATCCCTCAAAAAGGATATCAAACAACGAGAACAGGATATTGACAAACGGTTTGTAGTTATGTAGTTAGGTACCTACTGCCACAAAAACCGTATCCTGTCAAATGCAAAAAGTCAATTAGGCACTTACCAACCTACCTACCTACCATTTCGTCCTTAATTGAGTTCGATGGGTTTTTAGCAGTTTCAGTTCGATGCACCCAAAATGCATAGATATCCTAAAATATGATCATTTATCTCGCCATCCGATGTTTTGGCCACACAAAAAACCGCATATTAGCCCAATTGCTACTTAGTCCTGCGAATGTTTCCTCTTCTTTTTCTGAGGACACATTGTGAAGTGAAAATTTCGTTATCACATTGTTGGATTAAATTTATTGTCGTCGCAATGCACTATGTAGCAAAAGTGGGGGGTATGGATTATGGAGGCTAAAAATACCGTAACCGGTACATATCCCGCCCTGAAGGACAATTGTTTGGTCAAATGCAATTTATTAATAAAAAAAAAAAAAAAAAATTTATAAAGCGATACCCATATTTTTACTGTCATACAAGTTTTGGGTTGTTGTTGTTGTTGTGTTATGGCTTGAATAAAATTTTTTTTTTATCACTTGTCTCGCGAAAAAGGACACATGTACCCGAGAAGTATTATATCGGGGCCCCTTCGGCGTTATTCTGTTAGCCAAGGCAAAAATCTATGATTAATGTGACATTTTTATGGGTTTGTCTACTTCATTGGGCTATATCGCTGGACGGGCGCTCAAAGGGGGGAGATAAATTTTATTAGTTCATGTGTTGGATGAAATGACCAGAAGGATGACTGCCTTTATACGAATTTCATTATTTTGATAGGACATTTTGTTTCGCAAAAGGGAATGGGCCCCCGTGGCATTGGTGTGACGAACTACAACACCCGAGTGAGTTCATTTGATATTGTTTTCTTTCCCGCCAATCATGGTTGGTATGTGTTTTGTTTTGTATACCTAACTAGGATGAGGTGACAAGCATTCATGGTTGATGATCCCTCCCTGTCTATATGTGGTTTAGGTGCAAGTTGTTAGATTTATATGCCCGGGGGGAGCCTGCGCTGGCTGATGCATGCAATATTTTATGATGTTGTTTTAATTTTTGTTTATTTTTTTTCGTCACTAAATTTATTGGTTATGGAGGTAAATGTTAGGGCACTGCTTCTCTCTCAGGCATAGTGCAGTTATTTGTTCTGCTCTCACAGGGTTTTCATCTGGTGTCACATGAATGTCATTGCACTTGTCGTGATTGATGAATGGCGGCTTGGATTGAAGGGATACTTAGTTTGTGAAGGATTTATTTGCTTGATTTAATCAAGGAAGGTAGGTGCCTCCAATTTAGGAAACCTTTTGGTTGGTAAATTTGAGTTCATTGCTGGGACATTTTGAAGAAAGGAGTTTAGAAAATTAAAAAAATATTTAATACAAAAATATGTGTTAAGACAGAAACTAAGAAACTAAGCTACGGATAAAAATGTTTCCCTAAAAAATCTCTTAAATCTCTTAAATATTTCCTTTGAAAACAAAATTTCCTTACATTAAAATTAAGAGGGTGTAAGCTGGTTGTGGATGATGTTCGCAAACCTCGAATCCGTGATAGCACGAGGATTCAGGTATCTGTGTGTTGGTTCCAACTCCTGTTGAATTAGGTCCTGGACATCTGTTGGATGGTCTTCGAGATTTCTCAAGAGTCTTCCGGACAGTTCCATCATAAAATTGTTGATTGGTTGGCTAATTCCTGATTCTTCGTAGAGTCTTCTTGTGGGATAGTACTTCAATGTTGTGGGGTTCCGATATAGTCCTGTGCAGGATCTTAGTATCTTCCTCTCGAATAGCTGGATCTTGGACGGATGAGTTGCTTGTACACCAGCAGCCTTGTCTGTTTGCTTAACCCATTGCGCCTCTTGAGCAACGGGTGTACCAGATGAAGCGCAAAATTTGTCTTTTTGAGTGTGATGTCTGCATGCGGGTTGAACTTCAATCTCTCAGTGAAGTTGATCCCCAAGTACTTCGTTGTTTTCTTGGTGAGTACCTCGGTGTTGTCCGGGAGTTTGATTTTGATGTTGCTGCAGCGGGTAGCAAATGCTCGTCGTCCTCTGGTCGCTGTCACTGGATTCCGGAAACATATTAACTCCATCTTAGTAGTCTCGTAGTCCCAAAGTTTCCTGATATGGGTCTCGACTCTTCGTGAAGCTATTTCCGGTGACAGAGAGGTAGCGTATGTGACGGAGTCGTCTGCATAAAGCAGTGTTTTGCTTCGTCCTTCATTGGCTGGTTGGTCTGCAGTGTAGATGTTGAAGAGGATCGGACCGAGGCTGGATCCCTGAGGTACTCCTGCCTTGATTCTCCTTACCGAAGACTTTGAACTATGTACCTGAACAAAGAACGATCTATTTGTTAAGAAATCAAAGATTAACCTCACCATACAGTTAGGAAATCCAAATTCCATTAACTTATAAATCAGTCCCTTGATCCATACACTGTCAAAAGCCTTCTCGATGTCCAGTAAGCAGGCCACAGTTGTTTCCTTTTTGTTTAATCCCATGGCACTTGTATTGACCTATGCACTTTAAATTTGGCGTGAGAGGTCTTTGGGCATGCCAAAATTTTGGAAAATTCGAGCTTTTAAATGTGAAAAAGTAGTAGCAAAGTTTTTTTTTAACTTCGATGTTGGGTAGCTTATTTAAGAGTGACTAAAATCAACTTTAGCCTCTTCAGATTTATGCCAATAGCACGCATTTTTCATTGATTTTATTCGATTTTCGGGCTCATATGTGATAAGGTAAAAAAGTAATGTTAAGAACATTTTTAAATTAGCATTTTTAATTCTGCATTTTTGCCTGTATAATTACTTTTTCGCTGAGAGGAAATTAATTAAACAAATAACGGCAGTGTCTATAGCACCTAGTACTATTTAAAAAAATTGTAGCAATCTAAAGCCCTAAACTTGATATTAAAATACATATAATTGCCAAAAGGCGGCTGATATGTTTTAAAAAAATTATTAAAGGTGCACATATGTGTACCTCCGGTCTAAAGAGGTTAGACAATATTCTTCTGAGTGTTTTGAGCTAGCCCAGCTACATCATTTTTTATTTTCTTTGAAAAAACAGTGACAGGTGGTGATCATTAAAAGAAACCGATGTTCGTGTGATGATTCGTTGAGGTTAGGTTAAGTTAAAAAAAACTAGATCCTCTGCGGTACCCTGTAGATTATTACTTCTAAGCTATAAAAAGTCTAAGGGGACTCACCTGAACTTTACTCTATGCTGCAAACCAAGCACCCGATAGACAAGATTTATTTTAATTTATGGGGAAACACGGTTAAGCCCAGGGATTCAGACAGTCCGAGGATTTTAATAAAGAAAATATAAAATGCTGCACCAATGACAGTATCCATCTTGGAGCTATCCATGGTTATGTTAGTTTTCAAACACAGGATTTTGTAGGTATCAGTGCATACATTCCGATCTGTATATTTCCGTAGGATTTGTTCGTATTCTGCCAGAATGGGTACCCATCTGAACTCGCCTTATGACTTAGCTGAAGAGCACCTTCTGCCTGAGAAGACTTCACCTGGCATGGAACTGCCTGTTGTAGCAGTTGCACAGTGGTAGCGTGTTGGATTACTGAGTGAAGGGTCCCACATTAAAAGCCTCATCGGTACCATATTAAGTTTTGACTAAAATCCGAGAGAATTAACCTGCCATGAAAAGCTTTTTCGAAGTGCCAATGCAAGCACTTCTTTGAATTTTAATCATAGTCTTGGATTGGTAGCTCCGCTTATACAAAATTACAACATACTATTGGACGAAAGGAAAGTGACATTCAGTGAGATTCGTGGCCAATAAGATATCGTGGCCGAGAATATCGCTCTTATAAAAGTTGCCCCGAGTCGTGAGTTAATTGTACCATTACTACTCGTTTCTGCAACTACAAGAGCTGCTGGCTCTAAGCTCGTGGCTTGTAGTCCACCTGCCCCCAGAATATCGCTCTTATAAAAGTTGCCCCGAGTCGTGAGTTAATTGTACCATTACTACTCGTTTCTGCAACTACAATAGCTGCTGGCTCTAAACTCGTGGCTTGTAGTCCACCTGCCCCGAAAATATCGCTCTTATAAAAGTTGCCCCGAGTCGTGAGTTAATTGTACCATTACTACTCCTTTCTGAGACTACAAGAGCTACTGTCTTTAAGACCCTAAAAAAAGCTTTCTAGTCTATGGGACCTATGTTTTGATTGATCCGTGAGCACTTTTCTTTTGTTGGGTATTTGTGCTCTGACATTAGCCATAATCCTTAGTTGGTCGTCTTATCAAATTTTCTATAAGTTCCCATGAAAAGTGGACTATTTTCAGCTTCTCTTGAGGATAGTTCATGTTCTTTCATCGAGTAAAGTACCCGACGCATAACTTAGCCAAACTTAATCGAATCTAGTTTGAATCACCACCACTAAATCGCCAGCGTTGCCTTCCAATAAGGCATCTGAGGAACATATACATTCTAAGGATTCTATAAGAAGATGACGATGGAATAGTACCTTGCGTTCAGAGTTCCCCAGTAAAACGATTATTCTTAGATATCGGTTTCACTTCTGAGCTATTTAAAATGTAAGAGCCAACTACGCTACTGCTCCTTTTATACGTTTAAGAGTCAATTTTGTCTTTTGAAAAAAAAAAAACAATTTGCGGTCGATGAGACTGCTACATCCCGAGGTTCCGCATTTTTTCCAAGAGTTTTTCTGTAGTGCACAGCTAACTGGTTTTCTTTTTCCTTAACATTTTAGCACCAAGATATTTCCAGCTCATGCCTTCATAGCTTTGTAAGCTGCATTCATTTTTGGAATTAAAGAAAAGGTTTCCAGTTTTCAGAGGTTTCCAATGACTACAGTCACGGAATATTTTTTCTGTGCTGATTGAAATGATCAGTACTGGGACTAGCCTATGTAAAGCATTTCACGTCACCAGAAGAAATCAATAGAATATCGTCTGTAGCGAGCAACGACAGTAGCAGCAAAAGATGATACTTTCCAGCTGGCATTTCCTTTGTTTCTAAAAAATCTAAAAGTGCCGTAAAAAGTTCAGTTCAATAATTTTTCATTCAAACACCATTGCCAACATCGTATGACATTTTTATTTATGCTTCATAGGCATTTGACAGATTTTGGGATCAAATTCTTCTGTCGAAAATGCGTTCATTTAAAATCGATGATATCTTTCTTCAATGGATTAGATATTACCTTTAGGACTGTTCAATATAAGTTGTTTTGGATGGTTTCAAGTCAGACACCAAATAAATGCTGGTGTCCTTCAAGGCTCTCTTTTGTCTCCGACTCTCTTTCTCATTTTTATCAATGACCTCCTATCTGTCACTTCTAATTCAATACTTTCCTTCGCTGATAACAGTGCACTTAGCTTCGCATATTCGTTCTGGGATTCACGTCCCTCCTCTTCATGGGTGCTCATTTTTTAAGCTCATTAAATTCTGAGCTTGACAGCATTTTAAAGGGGAGTAAAACCAAAAGAGTAGGATTGAATACTTCTAAAACCTAATGCTGTCATCTGTCACTAAAGCGAAATCCCAATACTCTGTCATTATCCATGACAGATGGCTCTTCCATCGATGAAACCGAAAGGCTTTCCATCCACGGTATGTGCGTTGATGACAGCCTTCATTGGAAAGACCACATATTCGACGTCGCCAAGAATGCTGCAAAATGTCTAGGCTTCCTCAAGCGATGCAAGAAATATTTCACTCCATCTCATCTGGCTGGAGTTTATAAGGCGTTTATTCGCCCCAAACTTGAGTATAACTCTGATATCTGGTCTGTTGCACCAATTACATAATTGCAGCTGCTGGACGGGATTCAAAAACTTACAATTAAACTAAGGTATTGGCAATAGAGACACCGCGAAATCGCTTGACTCTCTTAGTCACAACTTGCTATAAAAGCACATCAGTTCACACAGAAACCTACATATATTCGGTTGGACAATGAATTACAAGGTTTCGTTTCGTTGTACGGTCACAGGACGAATGTGGAATGCTCCGTCATGCTCTGTTTTTCCTTCACATATCTCCCTTTCCCTAATTCTACACGTCCCTAATGCATGCCCTGTGTCACTCCATTATAAGGGTTTCCAAAACTCCTTTTAATAAAATCAGGATCGTCAAAGTCTCATGTTACCCAAAAAGCTCCAACATTGGGCGCCACTTTACATCATTCGGTTTCAATTTAATGCAAAAAAAAAATACTAATTCTACTCAAACTACTCACGCGTAAAACTATTCTCCTTGGCTTTAATAAAAACCAATTTAAATCCACTTAAACCATCTCATGGTTTCCACATAACATACCCCCCATTGTCTGTTCGCCTTCAGTCAAACATAAATGTAACACTACCTTGTTACCTTCTAAACGGATTTCTATAGCATTCTCATAATAAAATATCTTCCGCTTCATCACCCCCCCATTTAGAAAATATTCTTCACAGGCTTCACAAAGCCCTTCCTTCTATGGTCGGTATATACCTACCTCACAATGCCTTTTTTTTTTTTTGATTCCCATTTTTTTATTGTGAGAACGAAAAAAAAATGCTTTACGGCAAAAATTCGTAGCAAAATGAAGAGAACAAAAAAAACTCTCAACATGCTTTCGCTTAACAAAACACATTGAACGGAATAAACCCTCTGACTATTTGCGCCAGAAAAATACCAACAATTAATTGCTAGTAAAAGAAATCCATGGCAAAATTAAACAGTCATGAGTGACTAGATACTAGGATATTAGCAGCACTTCTGCTCCCTGAACAACAAACTTTTTAAGCAAATACTAAAAACGTTCTCTGGCAGACATTTTCTCATTAACAACAAACAAAACAAGAAGCTGAAGAGAAAAAAAAAAACTGACGAAAAACACCATTGACAGAGTGAAAATGGACGAAAATAAAAATCAAACATACCTGCAAGTTGAACAATGAGCAGAAAAGATACAAGTCGTTGGTAGGTAGAGGTATCTCTCGGTCTCGACCAACCCCACATTATGTTAGCTGTTAATTTCTTTCTTCTAGATTTTCTTTTTCTTTTCATCTCATTCCATGCGCTTAACGTAGTTGGAAGTTTATCTTCCTAAAAAAAAAAAAAAAACAGAAAATACACACGAAGACGAAAAACAAAATATAATCACCCTGTGTGTGGGGAAGGTGAACTGAACTAACTAGATACTCGTCGTCGTAACTATAGAAAGAAAAAAAAAATCTCTCACAAAGAAAGAAATTAGAGCAGAGCAGAAGAGAGAAACGAGTGAAAAACTTTCCCAGAGCGATGTTAAATTGAAAATTTCCCTCTACTTTATCTGCTGCCATGTATCGAAATCGAGTGCTAGTTGTTGCTTTGTATCTATTTAGTTAGTTATCCATACTATCGATGGGAAATTCGAATTTATTTTAAGTGCTTGTTTTCATGTCAAATTAAAATGAAACAAAATATATTTTTTAGTTACTTTTTATTTGCGCATTTGATGCTGAAGGAATTTCATTTAGCTTTTAATGTTGGATTTGTTGTTCTGTTGGCGTTTTTTTTTTATAACAAATTATTGGGGAATGCGCGGCTCGAAGGACCATTTCATTGGGAAATGAATTACATATTTGCTTGGTGCTGAATTTATTTTTCTGTTGATCAAGACTTTCTTCCAGATCTTGATTCTGGCAGATATTTCACTGAGATTAAGTTTGTAATTTGGAAAATGCTTATAACCTTTAGGAACCTTGATTAGGGTGACCTTAATTGTCTCTGGCTAACATGAACCACTGATGCTGCAAACTATAGGAGTTGGTCTCACAGTTTTATACTTACTTCGTGTTAAGAACTTAACCTATTGGTCATTTCCACTTTGACAGCTTGAGCTACAAAACAGGGTTACCTCTTCGAACGTTAAAAGATTTATTATATGTTTCCAATAAGTTTCTTAGTTACATGACCCACCACGTGCGTCACAAAATGATTCTTAGGCATCTTACACCTGCATTCAATGATCCATAAAAGTGATTTACAGAGACCTTAATATTTGACTTTATTTTACGTGATTAGGGCCCAAGCCGAAGTCGAATATTTTAAGGCAGCCTGTTAGGTCCAGCGTTGGGCGCCAGTTAACACTCATTTTTCAGTGGACTTTAAAGTTATCCGAATCTCACGTGGAAAAACCAATATCAGCGAAATTTTTAGAAATTCATTAAAAAATGTTGAAGCATTTCAAACCAAAGTAAGATAATTCGAAAGAATAGAGTAACATTAGAGACATGAAGCGAGATCAGGAAATTGTGGCATACTGCCAAAATACCAACTACTGGTCTTGCTCATATAAAACGCTCACAACTCTCCTTATCCTCCAGTACCAACTCTTATCTGTCAAGTCTTAAGTTTGAGTTTACCTGGAAGCTAAAATTTTAACACCGAGTGCGAAAAGCAAGCTATAGCTTAATAGGCTTTTAGCAAGACTAAAATGGTCTTAACCTTTTCTAACCATTGTTTTTCTGGTTTGATTGTGTTGCTTTAGCAGATATGAAGGTCTAAGGAACAATGGGTATTCGAATTATGCTCAACCTTCAATTATTTTTTTTTCTTATCCCAGTTGGCTGACACTGCGATCTTAGAGGTCTATTTTATCAAAAGGAATGTTAACCTATAACACGGGTGACTTCTTTGGTGAAAGCCCACCCGCCTTTAGTTGCAGAGTCTCTAAATTCTGCCTATGAACGGAACTCTTTTTTGAAGTTCCGTCGTCTTAACCAATGAAGGGCCGGGCATTCACAGAGGATGTGTTCGAAGGTTTACTCATCATCTAGACAGAATCTACATTCGGTCTCCGGGCACAAATTTATTTTGTTAAGAACCGAAAATGACCTAAATAATCTATTGAACTGTCTTAAACCCAGAAAAGTTTCCTAGTGGTTAAGTTGTTACACGGCAGTAGGGTTCTGGTCCTTAGAACGCAGAGTCATTGGAATACGTTGGCGGCCTGGTAAGCCATCTAAGATTGACCATGTTGGCCTAGCTAAAACTTGTCATAGAATTAACTATATTCGATGACAATGCTTGTAGTGCTGCTTGACTATCCGAGTCTGGCATCTTTAATTCCTTTTCGAGAAATTAAATTTGCGCGCAGATCTCAATGGCATGGATTTTCGAATGAAATGCAGTCGGACACATTCTTATAGGTATCGAGACTTTGGTTCAAATTCCATTTTCGATCTGTCGCTGGACCAGATCAAACTTCTCGGATCTAGTGTTGGAGCACCATTTATCCATTAAGAGCGGTCTAGTATTTCAACCTCCCAAGGGGTTTCCCAAACTTGTACTCCCTAACCATAACATCAGGATGGAATAAAACATGTCCAAGTTTGGTTTAAGTATTTTCAGGTTACCCATATGGTTCTTTCTGGATTTAACTTGCATTCGAGGCGCAACTTAGTAGCGCATCTACCCAATCTATTCTCAAAGAAGATCTGTATGGGTGAGACCAAGCATATATATGTTCGACCCCTTAACATGAATATTAAAGCATTTTTATTCTGTAGTGCAGTATGACTTAGGGAATCTGGGGCGTCAGGTCCGAAAGCATTGTCCTACTCCACGAAATCCTCTGGGTACTCACTTTATATTTGCTTAGAAACAAATTCACTGACTGACTACTCTATACCCAATGTTACGTTTCAAGACTAAGCTTTACATTTCCATCCTAACATATTCTTTAAAAGAGAACTCGCTAACTCCCTAACAGGCAGTGTGTGCCAGGCAGAGGTCGTGCATTTAGGAAAGGCGTGTATGTAAAGCTATCCAAGCTTGTCGAGCAATGCAGAAAAACAGTGACCCTGTCTATTTGTCGCTTCAATATCACTCTTCTATGGGTTCCCAGCTGTAAGAACGTTGAGGTGTAGCTGGCCAGAGGTGGCATCAATTTATACGAAAAGCCTAATTGGCTGAATTCAATAAAGCTAGAATTCAAAACCTAATTAGAAGGCTTACAACCGACGTCAAACGAATGTCCATCAGATTTGTCCGCAGCCCTGGTGCCACAAATTTCTGTGTTTTTTTGCGGATGTCTTTTGCCAAAATCAGATAGAAAACTCTAGAAAAACCGTTCCTTTGATGTTGGATTTCTCATTAAATTCCTCAATTCCATTGGGTTGTTTTGAGTCTCTTCTATACTTAACCTGCGCTTATTGGTCTTTTAAGAAGTGGTCTAAAAATGGAATTCTAGTGCTGGCTGCCATTTCCGAGAGTTCAGCCGATAACAAGTCACTTAAACCAATCAACCGATTGTAAAAAAAAGAAATACTATCAATAAAGAATCCATTCATTGAAGTCCTAAACAAAAATGATGACGATATGATCTGATTTAAATACTTTTCAGTTACACGTGAAATTAAAGTTCACAAATCTAGATTTTGAAAAATTATTTTCAGCAATAAGATTGAAAAAAAATTTAAGTACTTCGTATTGATTTGAAGTTATTGAAGTCATCAATCTGACGTAAAAGTTTGATTTGATTTGAAGAAATAATGAAATGCAACACTTCGAATGACTTCAACAAAATGAATGAATTCAGTGCCTTCAAAATGGACAATTCAGAGAATTCAGACTGTAAATTCAACAACTTTAATGATTTCAACTGACTTTTAATATTGAATTCAGTGACTTTACATGACTCTGGCAAATAAATCCATGAAAAGTGATTTAAAAAATTAGTTTAATGAATACAAGCCATCGAGAAAGATTGCATTCTCTTCTTGTTGAGCACTTCGATTGCTAAAAATGATTGCATCATCCTTGACTCTACAATGAATTCTGATTTTTTTTCACAACAATTGAAACATACAAAAGAATTTGTGAATTTGTGTGTCGTTTTGCGTCTTTATTATGAAGTCAAATTTTTCCTGTGCTTAATGTCGATACCAGAAGACCTCCGACCGTCACTGGACGTCATTTACATTCTTTTCCAACTATTCAAGTGAGACCTTTTTTTTGATTATATTTAACTCCATCCATGGAATCTTAAGACTTTGCTCACTACTTCACCCAGATCTCGGGAGCATTCACGACTCTCAAAGTCCTCCCCTCGAAGGCCACAAACAAAAAAAAAACGATATACATAACACGTCCCCCCATACGCTCGTTAATAAACGACAAAATATAAGCATTTCATTGGCACATGTGTGTGTCCTTAACGAGTTCTGGGACGCATCATAAAATCAAAAAAAAAAACACACCACAGGACAAAGTAAATGCACAATGCGCGTCGCAGTAAAACAATTGTTTTTATTTTATTTAACTTTTTTTTTATTTTCCACCCGCAATCTCTGCCTTCGTCTGATTAGTGTTGCAAACAAAGTCCTCGCGTGTGATGAAACAGGACTTACATCAAATCCTCATAATGCAATTGGCAATAAAAAACAAAATTCGGTTATTCCTTCTTTTACGATTATAACGTTTCTCAGGAAGAAGAACCTGCAACAGGATCAGGCGAGGGATATCACCACCTTGTGTTGAAGGAACAAGGACTCGGTTCTTTTCAAACAAAAAATAGAAGAACAAAAAAAAACTTAAGAAAATGTTTTTTTCTTTTATCTGCTAAGCCACGTTCAGACCATAAAAAAATTTACATTTAGAAGGACATAAATCCAGCGCATATAAATCAATTTCATTTGAAGGATATGTGTGTTATTTTGTTGGACGGAGATATGCGAGAGGCTTGTGCGGTTTCGTTACAATTTAGTGAATGGATTTTGTGTGCTTTTTCTCCTTAGGGAGGGCGTAATTTTTTTTATTTTTCGGTTCTCGTTTGAATTATTACGACGGATAATGTGTGCGAGTGTGACCAATAGATAGATGGATTGGTAAATGGGGGAAAAACATTAATATGTGAAGGGTATGCTTTAAGTTCAAATGACAAAACTGGTTGAGGTGATTGAATCTCACACTTCAAAGGTTAAGTGGAAGGTGCGTACCTATGTTATATCCAAAGCTCGAAAGGGCAAATGTACGCCTTTAAGATTGCTACATCTGGGCCAATCTGTATTTAGAAAAAATTTCCATTAACTTGGTTATGGAACACGTTTGTTGGTTCTTCTACGAAAGCCTGCAGTAAAAATATTCTGTTTTATTTTAAGAATCATTTCCTTCTTATAATAAGGATCATGGGCCATTGGCAGGCATTTTCAAAATTACATGCAATAACCGCAAGTCATTCATCATCCCATACATGGTCGTCCTAGAAGCCTCAAATCTCCGAGGTATTTCTTCCGAGTACATATCGAGTGCAAAATTGAAATTCCACACCAATCAGACATTTAAGGAAATTTTAAGGAATCGATTCTACTTTAATTTCGAACATATACATTCATACCTATGAGAAAGTTCTCCCGCCCATCGTCACGTCCTTAAATTTTCTACCCAAGGCGACGAAAAATGCTTTCATCATCTTTGCTAAGGAGAAATTCATTAGGCAAACAACGTAAAATATACACACCACCACCGTGCGCCATGTTTGTATGTATAGAAAGAAACAAAGAAAGAAAGTAACAAAAATAGCAACACACAGTAAAGTGAATACGAAAAACACTTGGGCAAACAATTGTGAACTTTTTCTCACTCTCCCACTCCCACTCCTTCCCTAGCAAAAGTTCGCCCAAACTCAATATACTCACACGTTTGATTGCATTCCATGGAATCCGACCGAATCAACAAAAAAGCAGAGCACAGCAAAAACCCAACCAGAAAGATAGAGAGAGAGAGAGACAGAGGGAGAATGAAGAAAAGTTCCGCGAAATTTTCAAGTAACTAAACGGACGACCCGTCCTTACAAACATATATAGTATAAGAGATATCTTCTGTGCCGCCACACTTTTTTCTCCAGCCATCGCTGTCAGATTTCTTGTGCTGCTTTAGTTCTAGTATCAGTACTAGCGCCATCGCCATCACCAGCTAAATGGTATCAGAAAGTTTCTCGCGTGGCGTGGTGGTTTGCTTTTCGGGCCAACAATAGACCAACTTAACTAACCACCGTACCACTGCAACCCGCACGAAACACAATTGGCTTAAGGTGGAATATATTCCCAGGCGGGTGGTGGTCGCCTGTGGGAATACTACATCTACATCTCTTGCCCCCGCCCCCCTGAACTTCTTCGTCTCATTCGCATTGAATACAAAAGATTCACTGTATATTTGGCTAATTGTTTTGCGGCAGATTGTGGCACAGTCTTGGTAATAATTAATGCTTGTCTTATATGAGTTTTTACTTAGACTGACTTGTTGTTGTTGTTTTTCTTAGAAAATAGTAAATTTTACTAACAAGCATGAATTTTACTTATTTAGGTAGCACGAAGAAGAAGAAGAAGAACAAACTCATTTGGAATGCGTTGTTTTGGTCGGTAAAGAAAACTTTCTAATTCCTTTGTGCAAGCAGTTTTGGTTTTTGTCGGGTTTGGCAAGGGAAGACACATTTTATTTGATTTGACTTGGAAAACTATACCAACTGCACAGTTAATGTGTGACAGTCATTAACACATTTTCGGGTCGATAGAAGTTGAGCGGAGTTTTCTAAAAGATCTGAATAAGCTTGAACGAGTGTCGACTTTGCGGAGTTGTTGTCACATACAAGGTTGAATCAGAGTTAAATTGGTTCTGGAATAAGATTTATATAAAGCTGCTCATGACGCATGAAACGTATGTAACGGTGTTTGTGACTCTGATGCGTGGTGATTATTGAGATGCAGAAAGGCTTGAAAGGCTTATAAAGGTTGATTATACCCTATATTAATTTTGACACATAGTTTGTAACACCCCATAAAAGTATATATGTATATTTATGATCAGGACCAAATCCTACAGACTATTTAGCAATGTCCGTCCGTCCGTCCGTACGCAATTTTTAGACCTTTAAAATTAAGCTAGGAAGCTGAAATTTGGAAAGTATACCCCTTAGGGTTCCGAAATGGTAACGTGTTAAAATTGTCAAAATACGCCTACTGCCACGCCCACAATTTAGAAAAAACCGTTTTAAGGCTTAAGTTAAAGAGATAAAGTTGTACATGTTGAACAAAATATTTAATCAATATTTTTTCCAACATATCGTCCATACAAAGTTTTTGGCCACGCCCATTTTTTGGGGGCGTTTTTTCAAAAAATTTAATAGAATGAAATAAAATGCTATCCATAATCTTCTTAATGCTTTTTTCTTTTGGGGCATATAGGGATATGGATAGGGTATTATACTGTTCACCCCAAGAGGACTGTAGCCATTTCTTATGTTTTTTAAGCGTAGTTTTTTTAAAAATCGAATAAAGCACTCAAATTTGCATCAAATTTTCCAAGTTTTATTTGTAATCGATAAATATTCCTTTGCCACTTACGTTTTAAAGACAACTTCATAACGGGTGATCCAAGTAGAGATACTTTTTTCAATAGCCTTTTTTGACAGATCACGTGTGAGTCGTGTCATGCTGTCATGTTATTTTTGTTTAGTATTGTTTGGCATTTCATAATGGAAAGACTGACGCGTGAACAACGTTTACAAATTGTTCAACTTTATTATGAAAATTCACGTTCTGTGAGGAATGTGTTTCGTGCACTTCGCTCAACTTATGGTCAACATAATCGGCCTACTGAGCGTACTATTCGCAACACCATCACCTATTTTGAGACCCAGCATTCATTATTGGATAATATTCGACCGAATAGACCACGTCCAGCACGCTGTGAAGAAAATATAGCGGCCGTAGCTGAGAGTGTACACGAAGACCGTAGAGAGTCGATTCGGCGCCGTTCGCAGCAACTCGCACTGACGTATGGAACGACTTGGCGCATTTTACGTCAAGATCTTAAATTGAAAGCGTACAAAATACAGCTTGTGCAACAACTGAAGCCGCTCGACCTTCCCAAGCGACATCGCTTCGCTCTATGGGCTCTTGAAAAGTTCCAAGAAGATCCGACGTTCTCGAGGCAAATTTTGGTTAACGACGAGGCCCATTTCTGGCTCAATGGGTATGTAAACAAAGAAAATTGTCGCATTTGGGACGAAGAGCAATCTGAAGAGATTGAAGAACTGCCACTTCATCCAGAAAAAATAACGGTTTGGTGTGGTTTGTGGGCCGTAGGAATCATCGGTCCATATTTCTTTAAAAATTATGCCGGTGCGAACGTAACCGTCAATGGCGACCGTTATCGTGTCATGATAACCGACTATTTGATGCCTGAAGTTGAAGCTCGTGATCTCGGCGACATTTGGTTTCAGCAAGACGGCGCCACTTCCCACACATCGCATCAATCAATGGACTTATTGAGAGAACATTTCGGTGAGCACATAATTTCACGTTTTGGGCCGGTCGATTGGCCACCAAGATCGTGTGATATCACACCGTTAGACTTTTTCCTGTGGGGATATGTAAAGTCAAAAGCTTATGCCGACAAACCAGCTTCGATTCAGGCCTTGGAGGAAAACATCACGCGTGTCATTCGCCAGTTACCAGTCGAAATGCTCGAACGAGTGATCGAAAATTGAACTCAACGGATGGACCATCTGCGACGTAGCAACGGCCAACATTTGATAGACATAATCTTCAAAAAATAAATGCCAAAGAATGTTCTTTCAAATGATAATAAACATTCTCCATTAAATTTGAATTTTCTGTGTTTTTTTCTTTAAAAAAGTAGGGAACCTCGAAATGGATCACCCTATATAAATTTTTTCCGCGGCTCCGTTTAACATGGTACATTCCTAAGGTCCAATTTTGCGTCAATTTTTTTCCAGCATTTCTGCCTGTATTCCACGAATTACGCGTGTTATACTATCCTATAAGCCTCCAATCATGCACAGGCGTTAAGTCGCATGACCTTGGCGGCCAACTCACAGGGCCATTTATAGAGATAAGCTGCTCACCAAATTCAGCCTTCAACATTTGCAATGTTTCACGAGCTGTGTGGCATGTAGCACCGTCTTAATGAAACCACATGTCAGCCAAGTTCAACTCAGCCAGCTGGGGCAAAAGAAAATTGCGTATCATGGCTCGATATCGTTCGCCGTCGACGGTAACGTTTCTTCCACCAGCCCATAACCCACACCAAAATGTCGTTTTTTCGGGATGCATCGGTAATTCTTGTATGGCATGTGGCTGTTCATCACTCCAGATGCGACAGTTTTGCTCATTAACGTATCCGTTGAGCCAGAAATAAGCCTCATCGCTGAGCACAATTTTTCGATAAAACAGCTTACAGCTTTTCGAATCCTCAGTTAGAGGCGGACTTCTTTGTGGTACCCAAAGCGATAAATTGTGAGGCACTCTTTTAGACGAGAAGGATTTAACCTTAGATATGGCAGTTGATAAAGCTATGCATTTCGAATTAACGAAACGAGAGTTAAGACAAATAAGCCCGGGACTGGATATAAACTAAGTTGCATGCGCATGCAAATAGTATTTGGAAACTAGAGAAGAACTGCTTTAGGTACATGGTATGGAATGGGACACTATTCGGATAAATGTAGGCAAAAAACAAAACCGAAAAGAGAAAAATTAATTATATGAAAGAATGTTAGTCTGAAGAAGAAGAAAACTCAGATTTAGAGGTCTTAAAAATTAGTACAATAAACTTTGTATACAATTTTGTATGGGACCGCCATCTAACGTGTTTTTTTTCAACTAGTGCTTATTTCGCGAATGGTAACACTTAGCTCATGTCTAATTTGACATATAATTAGTTTTATCCTTCCGCTGAACGAATATGGTTGTGTATACGCTTGAACAACGCTGGGAAATATTGCGGCATTATTGGGCCATTTTTCATGTTTTTTTTTAAATGAGCAAGGAGTGGCCGTTACAGTCAATGGCGATCGTTATCGGGCCATGTTGAACGAATTTTTGTTCACAAAAATTGAAGAAGAGGATATTGGCAATATTTGGTTTCAACAAGACGGCGCTACGTGCCGCACAGCCGAAGCTACGGACCCTATATATGCTAATGTTCTGGTGAAGTGAAAATCAGTGATAATGGAATTGGGCTCGTGCTTAACTATCGCGAAAGCTCCATCAGAAACTGTCCGAAGTATGTTGTGTATAAAATTGCCGAATGAAGACTGCCGAAAAGAAAACAACTTAATTTTAGAAAATGGCAAAACGACGCATTGCTATTTTCTAGAAAGCGATTTCATATAACGGACGCGATAAAGCAAACGTCAACGAATTTCAGACGCAAAAACGATATAAAAAGCATCCGATGTGATCTTAGCCGTTCGAATGCTGCCCGTAACATATGTCACGTGACAGAGGCCCGTTGATGCTCACTTCAAATGGTCCGTAATTTACAGGACCTTCTAAGTCGTTCTTGCATGCTTTTCTGACATTTAAAAAACTAACGATGTAGTGACAAATTTTTAATGCGATCTGTAACTGTAATATGAGGTTTTAAGTTCTGCGTTTACTGTAAAATCCTCAGCACAGCATTGTTAACTTGAAAATTCCGTAGTCTTCTTTCAAAGTGGCCAGTCATAAGATTCATCTACCACGTTTTACTCCCGCTTCTTGTTTTTTAATTTAAAATTACATTCGGCGAAGTTAAAAGTTACAATCCAACAGTTCATGCTAGGTTCTTCTTAGTCTCCGAGCATTGTCTCAATTTCCGAGGAAGTATAACTTTGCAGTCACATACAGGTACAATGTTGGTCCTAGGATACATTCTTGTGGAATGCCGGCATCAAGTTTCATAAATTCTGAATACTTTTGCTTCTACCGTACTCTAAAGAATCGGTTGGTTATATAAGATATTAGAACTTTATAAGGAAGCTCCCAATGTAGTTTGTACTTAAGTTTCAAATGCCAGACCTTGTCAAAGGCTTGAACAACATCTATAAATAAAGCAAAATGTAGGTGTTTTTCTTCAATAACCTTTTCAATAACACCCGTAATTGCAGGGTGTTTATTTCTAAATTCATACTTTTAATGTTTTGGGATTAGTCTTCGTTCTTTTAGTATTTTGCTTAGCCTTTTCAGAAGTAGTTTTTCGAAAAATTTGTCCATAGTTGGTATAAGCGATCTTGGCCTGTAAGATGTTACTTCTGTTACTGGGTTATCCTGCTTAGGTATAACAATGACTTCTGAAATTTTCCAATAAAGTGGAACTAAGTGGAGCTTCAGACAGTCATTTACTATGAATTGGAGTTTTTGAAAAACCTGTCAAAACCTATATTGTGACCAACGAGTGGAGGGCAAGAACCTGCTGCCTTAAAACGCTGTTCAATCCTCTTACCTCGTCCAAAATACTCAAGCTTTCTATGAACTAGGTCGGAAGGCTGAACACAGTAAATCTAGTCTGGATCCCACGCCAGGCTGGCGCCAGGGAAATAAGATCTCCGGTAAGGTTGAGAAGAAGTTCTTTTAGGATCCGGCCCTGCGTTGGGTCTGCCTGTATCATACAGACTAAACGACTGGGCCCGGACATCGGCAAAGAGTCTGAGTCTTTCCCTCTATCTGTCAGTAGAATCGTTAGCTTCCTTTCGGGACACAGAGCTTTTGCTAAAAACTAAGATGTGTTAGACTTGAACACCTAGTAGTGAAAACGATGATACAGCGGAACACTTCCTGTGTAGTTGTCCGGCCGCATCAGGTGGCCGCATCGGGGCTGAAGTGGTGGTCCTTTTTATCTAATGTAGGGGAAAACTAAGTATTTAATGTTAGGTGTCTGCATGGTAGTTAGGTTTGTATCAACAAAGTGCAAGTTCTTTGGCTTGAAAAATGGTCAAGAACATTCAGCTTTCTGTTTCGGATTTTCGATCAGTATTAGGATCTGTCGTCAATCTATTAAGAAGTTTAGCTAGTTAATCATATTTTGATCTTCTTAAGTTCATTGTTTAATACTCTTTTATTGTCCGGTAATCTAGTAATTTGCCATTTTCTGTGAGCACTGCTCTTTTGCAATATCAGGTCCTTAGTAATGTTTTAAGCACTTCTTAGTCAATTGCCGATTATTACCCCGGCTTTGTCAGTTGGGTGCGCAGCGTGATAACATTTAAAAAAGTGGAAAACTGAATAATTTTTAGGAAGACACAGAAAACGGAATGCACACTTTATGACTCCAGAAGCTTATAATTTGTTAGAATTAGATACTAGGTCAGTTTGAGCTATTTGGAAATTTTCATAACATTTAGACATAGGTACTAGGTTTTGAAGCAAAGCCGACCTAAAGCTCCTTCGTTTCAATTAGCATAAACTTAAATCGTCATCGATTAAAATAATGGCGGTCACTTTCTGTACAAGTTTCTACATAAAAGCCGCAGATCTGCAGTAAAATCCATTTTAATTGTCTAAAAATAAAAGTGTAGGTCAGTGACGCTATTCTTCCAAGGCCATTCAATGGAATTAAATTCGACTCAATCAAAATGTCCCTGCTGAGATACCTACACAAGTAATTGCTGCGCACCCCAATGAAATTTTTATTTGCCCCCATATCCTCCTTTCCTTTTTTATTTTGCCCCAAAAAACTTTCCTAAATTTGTCCTTTCTACAGCACATTCCCCAAAAAAAAAAAAAATGGACCAAAGTACCTATTAAATTCGGCCCAAAGATATCATGTTTGGTTTTATGTCAAACTGGAGTAGGTAGTATTTCCCAAGTTCAATGAATTACTTCCTTCCAATAACAACAACAACAACAAAAACAACTTTTAACTAAAACCCAAGGCCATCAGACTTAATAACTTCCAGTTCCACCACGAGTGCCGCCAGTTCATCAAAATGTCGGCCACTGTGTTGTAAGCTCTATTACATCATCTAATATATAGATATTTCACTTTGATTTATATACCCTAATAATGACCCAAGGATAATTTATTTTAAATCAAACTACGCACTCCCCCAAACTCGCCCAGCCTCCATCTCTTGCCCGTCCAATACCCTCTATTGAGTTATCCTTCTCCAATAAAATGTACAAAATCGAAGCAAAAAAAAAAAAAAAACGATGTCCTTTGAAGATGCTTCTTCCTTACGCCGCAGGCTTTACAGAAAACCAAAAAAAAAACAAAAACCGCCACCACAAACTAATAATTTCATTTTCTTTCCAGATGACCGCTACTGAATGACCAAAAAGGAGCTCTCAACCATACACACACACACACACACATATAGAAAAGAAAAATAAAATATATAAACGACAAGAAGGCTGCTGCTCACCCGCAAGGCAACAAACGACATTCAACCAAAGACCAAAAGCAAAGAAAAACTGAAACTGAACTTGAAAGAAGGATATCCTAATGATATATAGTAGGCAAGGGATTAACAAGAGCTTACACAAGAAGAATAAAAAAAACAACAAAAACAACGCAACAGTAGCAGTAGCAACCGCAACCATCACCGGAAAGAAGAAGAAAAAAACCGCTTTTGCAAAAATATTACGAAAAAGAACGGAACCGATAATCAAGATTCAGGATACCAATATTGAAGGGAGCGAGTAGAAGAAATCCATCCAGGATCCGATTAGGAAAGCACAATTTTTTTTGTATTCCTCCCCACTTCAATTCGATTTTGCGTTCACCGTCGTCGCCATCGTCGTCGTGGTCTGAACTATTTGAGAGAACGACATACCGGGAACTGTAGTATAGTTTTTTCTTTCTGTTGCAAGGTACTACTACCACCTAACTACCTAAATTGAAGGACGAACAAAATCAAAGAGGAGGAGCACATGAAATTTATAGAGAAATAAGGATATCAGTTGGCTGAAATCGTGACTATTAATATTTATGAGGTGCGCGCAGCATAGCAATCTTTCTCAATAATATCAGGTCATACAAACACACACACACTCCTAGGTACCTAGGAGACGAGAAAAATTAACTCCATGCAGTGGAATAAATTCACAAGGAACCCCTACCGCAACTATTCTATAGTATTAGCAGCAGCCACCTTTTTGATCCTTCTCCCATGATAGTGTTCAAGTGCTACTACTATTTGAAATAGTATCTATTCTATACAGAAAAGTGTAATTAAGAAAAAAAAAATAAAAAAAAATCTATATACAAGTGCAATACAGAGTGTTAAAGTGGTCTTAGTAATGCGCATATAGCATTAGTCCCTGGTGAATATCCTTGTTAGAAAAAAAATCAAATAAATATCAAATTTTATATGCAAATACATACATGCATAAATATATCTTGCGCGTAACAAAAAGTGTAATATCGTAGAGTGCTGCATCCAAACATCCCTGCGACGCGACGGTAGTGTTAATGTGTTTACGTAACGTATGGGCGAGTTTACAGAATTCACACGGTGAATTATAGCACTTAAGGTTGCACTACGCATTAAACCACGCGTTATAACACACATACATAAAATATACATACACACACTCTCAACACACACACAAATCACATTTATTATTACACTTAAACACCTACTTGTACCCTAGACTCCCAACAATATATACGAAAACCAAAACCAAAACCAAAACCAACACCCCCTCTATCATCCCCCTCGAACATCATCCCGCAGAGTGCATTTACAAAAGTATAGAAGCAAATATCGGCCACAGCAAGAGAGTGGCAGTGGCACGCGACATCAGGAAAACATTTTAAACATCACAAAATGTTGTTACAAGGATTTTTAATCGGATTTACATTGTTAATTCATGGATTTGGCGGCGGAGCACATGCTGCGATTGGTAAGTGTACTTTTGCAATATTTTTTATTTATTCTGATTGTGTGCGTGAGTTCTTTTCAATTTTCTTCGCAAATGAAAGAAAGGAATTCGGCATAATGTTTGTGTTACATAAATTTATTTAGGATTATGTCCTTGGGTTGAGTTTATTGAATTCTGTGGGGTTCATTTATTGTGGGGGGGGGGGGTGAATTTGGGCAGACTCCATATGGCATTGACGACTTTGCATCTTAGGTTAGGTGGTTGCTACCGACACTACTATAGCGGCGACTTGTATCTATGATATGCATACAGGCTGTGCTTTTTTAGAGGTATAGAACTTCGAATTGAAATAAAACACAAGAAAATCGTTTTAATGTCCATCAATTTGGCTTTATTGGAAGGATAATTTTATGCCATTAATGTATAAATATGATTTTGGGCATGTGGCCGCTGCGGCTGGTTCGAATAAAGACAAGTCTAGAGGTCCTATTTTCGACCACTTTTTCAAGCATTTGGTATGTCGCCACGAATGTTGGCTTTCAAGTCCCCTAACGTTTCTGGTTTGTTGGCGTAAATAAAATAATCCAATGGTGTCAAATCACATGATCTTGGTGGCCAATTGACAGGTCCATTCCGCGAAATTATGCGCTCATCGAATGTTTCCTTCAATAAATCGATTGTGACGTGCGCTGTGTGGCATGTAGCGCCGTATTGTTGGAACCACATCTCATTCACATTCATGCCATCCAATTCGGGAACAAAATAGTCCGTTATCATGGTTCTATATCGGTCTCCATTAAGGATAACTGACTCTCCAGCATCAGTTCGGAAGAAGTATGGCCCAATGACTCCACCAGCGCCCATAGAGCACACCAAACAGTCAGTTTTTGTGGATGTAATGCCGTTTCAAGGGTCTCATGTGGATTCTCTTCACTCCAAATGCGACAATTTTGCATTCAATACAAAATGAGCTTCATCACTGAACAAAATTTTGCGGTAAACTTCGCGAACTGAATCATTTGCAAGCGTTGTTCATTTGTCAACCTGTTCACATGATGAAATGGCAAACTGAACTGAACATAAATGACATTAGAGTTGCCAGATTTGACCACAAAATGTCAGTTTTATCTCTATTCGAAAAACCAACCTCTAAAAAAAACACCCTTTACTTGTAAACGATGATTCATCGTGAGGTTTGATTTAAACGTAGCTGGCTTATTCGTGAAGATCTGAGACCTTACATTTCGCCAGAGAAAATAGTCCAAAGGTGTGATATCTCACGATCTCAGTGTTCTCAGTGCTCACCAAAACACAGGTCCATTGTTTCACGCGCTGTAAGGCTCGTAGCGCCGTCTTGTTGAAACCAGACCTCACCGAGACAAGACCATGAACTTGAATTTCAGGAACCACATAGTCCGTTAACATGACGCGATAACGGGGACCATTGACGGTAACATTCAGATTTGCCTCATTTTTGAAGAAATATGGACCAAAGATTCCACCAGCCCATAAACCACACCATAGCCTTTAATTAAATGGATGTAATGGTAGCTCTTGCTACTCTTCGGGTTGCTCATCAGCCCAAACTATGCGAATTTTGTTTATTAACGTATCCATTGAGCCAGAAATGGACTTCATCACTCAATAAAATTTCACGGTAACACATTTCTCACAGAGCGCTGTTGTGGTGTGAGTCTTTCGGTGATGACTTGCCAAAAGATACTGAACAAAGCAGTTCGATAGTAGTCTATTGATATTCAAACCTCACGATCATCAGTGGATTCTCACATCTAATCCTTTCTTTAATACAAATATAAGTGATTCGTCCCAGGTTGTGCTTCATTGCTGCCCTGGAAGGATTTATTGGGCTCCAAGATGGAGCTTTCTTTTTCTAGAGAAACATGAAATGTACGTAGTACAAAAGAGCTGGAAGACAGTTTCCTCCTTTTCATCCATTGAACTTCTGCGAAGGTCGTTCGAAAATGTCCCAAGACAGTGTTCAACTAGCTAAGAGAGATCAAGACCTTACATCATTTAAGGGCAGATCGCCTGGACTGGAGAAAGGCGTGTGCCCCGGAACCTAATAATCGATCTGCGTATTCGAACACTTAATTTGCAACTTTACTGTCCGTGAAAATCCCTAGTAGGTATCAATTTCTCTTCACAAGATTTGAAATTATTCATTGATCGTCTATATTTTCGCGTGGAATAGGTCAGGCAGATAGGTTTAGTTTGTCAAACAAAACTAATACCTGAGGTTTCGCAAAAACTCCTGAAACCTCCATTGACCATACATTTTTCAGATTTCCAAACCTGGTTTCTGTATGAGGTTTCGATTAAACCTTCTCAGACTCTGGTTACAATGGTGAGGTTGTTGACACATTCTACAAGTTCCACAAAGCAGTTGACAAGCGGTTGACAGATTTTCAACTGTGTTACAAGTCAACTGCAAGTCACCTAAGAGTCAGCTTGCCGATTTTCGAACGATGCGAATTATATGACAAAGAAGGCTTATAGTGGTCTTGCAACTTGAATGCAATAATTGTCTATTCGCTTTTATTTTTCCGATGACTGACTGAAACGTCAAACAAAACCCAGAGATTTCGAAAGCAGATTTCAGTGCGGTGTGAATAACGTATAACTACCAAGTGAATTACATAATAAAGGGTTTTTTTTTGAAAATGCTATAAAAAAAAAACTACTGAATATTTTCTCAAATTTCTTTTCTTATTTGAAAGTACAATCCTTCCGGTTAATAGTGGAAAATAATTTCATTCAAATGGCTGCGTCGGCTGGCCATGCAGTAGCCTACACGATCGGTCCAATTTTTAAGCACATTATCAATTGTGTGCACCTGTATTTCATCAACACTTATCTTTTACGGCACCCCACAAATAATAGTCCAACGGTGTCAAATCGCAGCTCCGCGGTGGCCAAACGACATCAGCTCTGCGGCTGATAATGCGATCTTCAAAAACAGGTCGCAAAACATCGAGTGTAGCTTCGGCTGTGTGACACGTAGCGCCGTCCTGTTGAAACCAAATGTTGCCAATAACCTCATCTTCAATTTTTGTGAACAAAAATTCGTTCAACATGGCCCGATAAGGATCGCCATTGACTGTAACGACCACTCCTTGCTCATTTTCGAAGAAAAATGGCCCAATTATGCCTCTGGACCAAAATCCGCACCAAACAGTGACTCGTTTTTGGCAAAATCGGCATCTTCTCTAAGTCGATCGCAAGCCCACTTTCGTTCATATTCATATCCATATTCGTTCAGCGGAAGGATAAAACTAATTCTCTGTCAAATCAGACATGAGCTAAGTGTTACCATTCGCGAAATAAGCACTATTTGAAAAAAAAAACGTTAGATGGCGGACCCGTATAATAAATAATAAATTGGCATTAGGAATCTTGAAATCGTGTCACTTTGACATTTAACTCGTGGCAGTCAACTTCTGACGTTTTCAACAAGAAGATTCAATTGAAACTACCTACATTTCCTCTTAGTCTTCTCTGAACAGAGAGATTAGCGAAGAAAAAAATGTTAATCTGCTGAGTCGACGATTAAAAGCTAATAAATTATTTACGCGCACTTAATGGACTTTGGATACTCTCCGTAATGAAGTGACACAGTGCGGGGATTAGGGAAATGAGAATTAGAGAGCGGGAGATACCGATGCACTTTGGCCTTAAATGTCAAACAATGTAAAAGCATCATTAAACATTCGTATTGTACGGCTAAGAGATAAATCTTTGTCACTGTTTGGCCGAATAAAAAGGCTTAGTTCCCAAAAAGTGGGTGCAGTGGCTTAGTGGTAAAGTGCGTTGGGCCACTAAGCGAGAGGTCACTGGTTCAAATCCCGACCTGTACCACCTGAAAGTTTTTATTCGCTGCCACACCTGTTGCGAACGTCTGACAAACATTCAAGAGTAAGAAATGTCATGAGAAGCTTCTCAAAAATAAATTGCCGTTCGGAACCGGCATTCAACTGTAGGTCCCTCCATTCGTTGGAGAAGCAATGCTTTAGGTCCTGTATGGGCCGTTTACGCCTTATAATTATTTTTTAGTTCCCAAAACACTTGATGTGGATTCTGTCATATATACCTGAACCTTATTCTTTGGCAAAAAGAGATTTCAAATTAACTTAAGATTTCTGTGGTGTCAAAGAGTTAATTTTTGAGAAGCTACTCATGACAGCTCCGTGGCAGGGAAAAAAAGCTTTTAGGTTGTACGGGTCCGATTTGAACCTGGGATCCCTTATTTTCTGAAAACTTGGTTCGTACTATGCAACGATTCAACCACAAATTGCCCAAGGGGGTTACAGTACACATTTTCTGTCGCACTGCTATTCTAATAGACGAATAGTTCAGTATTTAACAGAAGAAAACTAACTCACTTTGACCTTTTGCGTCAATTAACTAGAATTTAGGGCAGCTTGTTGTCAACTACCTAGCCAAGAGAAGAGCTTCAATTCTTAAGGCTTTTCTAAATGTTCGAGAGATTCTAATATATATTTTGTCAGACATTCAGGAGAGGCAAAGTGCTTATAGGGTATATTGCCCACTGTCACGCCCACAAGGAGTCACCAATGAATTCTCAGTTAAAGTCGGTGTTCACCAGGGAAGTGGCTTAAGTCCTTTGCTCTTTATTACAGTCCTAGATTATCTGCTTGAGGGCAAGGTGAGGGACCCTAAAGTGCATCAGTTATTCTTTGCTGACGATGGAGCCATCATCGTTCCCTGCAACGAGCACTTAATGTTTGGGTAAATGTTTTAGAAGGGAATAGGTATCGTATTAGGCAAAAAAAGACAGAGCATCTATACTGCCCATTCTCTGACCCAAGCCAACCCATTCCAGACATTTATTTCAATGGGGTGGTTGTTCCCAAGTGTGAAAAGTTCAAATATCTGGGATCAATGATCAACAGCGAAGCAACAGCGTAGAGTGGATGAAGTGGCAGGGAAACTCTGCCATCTTTTGTGACCGAAAAATGTCCCCTAAGCTGAAAGTTGTGCGTCCGGCGCTCACATACGATTCACAATGCTGGACAATGTACAAAAAGTATGAGGGCAAATTGACAGCAGCTGAGATGAAGATGCTTCGCATTACAGCAGCAGAATCCGAGGAAGCCTTCACGTCAAAGAACACGTCTCATAAAAATTGGAGCACGACCGACTCAGTTGGTATTGTCATGTTCAAAGGAGGGCCCCTACGAACCCCGTCAAAAAGGCAATCACAATCAACGTTCCCTTACAATCGCGTAAAAGAGGCAGACCTAAAAATCCTGGATCGCACAAATGCAGAAACATCAGCATTTGATTGGCCTCACTGATGAAGTGATTCAAAATTTGGGAGGCCTACAGATATCTTTTGAGGTCGAATCGGCCAACTCCACAGGCGGAACAGTAGGAATGCAGTGAAGTGGGACGGTTATGATCCCTATAATCCTGATCATAATCTTGTCGTTAAATGGAGAGAAGAACACAGTTGAATCCGCCCAATTCGAACCTTCCGTAACACGAACTTCGAACGAAAATTTGTTTGAACCAAAGTCGTCGTCTTTGTCGAAATTCCTTTCAGTCGAAGATTCAACTACATTTGAACCAATTAAAGGAGCAGCTACGAAGTAATCCCAACTTATTACGAATTCCCGACCTCCATTCTAATGCCATGACAAATCGCCCTACACAACAGCAACAAAAAAAAACCCTTCCCGGCAAACATAAATTTTCACTAATTAGCCAATAATTTCTTGTCCTTTCTACCAAATTTTGTTTGTTTGCCATAAATTTGCATCACCAAAAACCGTGAACAAAAAAAATACCAACTAATTATCACAAATTCCCGGAAATCCTTTCTGTCAAATTCCAGCTGCTCGCCAAATATTTATTCAATTTCGTACCCAAAAAAAACTGCAAACAAACAAACAAACGAACATCTCCAAGCAAACACCAGAGAACAATAAATTAATTTCGTCCTAATCACAACTGCCAACAGCAATCCATCCACCAAAAATAAACATTATTCCCCGAACAAGAACGAACTAATTCCATTTATATCTGATAAAATCCCATCAAGGACGAAACAAAACTTAAAAAAAAAAAAAAAAAAAAATTACACAAGTAATCTCATGAAATTCATTTTAATTAATAACAATTTTTGCAGCGCAACAAATAAAAAAAATCAAAAACAAAACAAACTTGTGCCATGAGAGAGAATATTTCTGCACCCAACCCCCCCCCCCCCCAACCGTGTCCTTTTATATAATCCTCTGTAAATAAAAATGCAATTGCTAATTTGATACGAAATGTAAGAATCAAAAAAACGAAAAAAAAAACTCGACAATAATGATGTTGAAGCTGTGTGTAAAAATAAAAAAAATTTCGACTAAAACCCTAGCTATAGGTAGGTTCTGGTACGTGAAAAAAAAGGACATTTACCCAGACAAAAAATAGAGAGCAAGACAAATGCCAACTTGTACACGAAAAACGCTCATTAAAACATCCAGTTGTAGCACGAACTAGGAAAGCAAAGCAAAGCAAAAAAACAGAAAGAATTTGCAACAAATAGATCGAGGACGAAAGGATGAAGATGAAGAGTACTGCACACACACTGAGAAACCATTTATTTTTTCCTTTTTTTCTTGCCATCATCATCATCTTCATCATCATCAGCAGGGTAAATATTAGCACAGTTCTTTCTCAAGTCTGACCCGCCCCTGCCCTGAATTTTATTTTATTTGATTCCTCTGGTGAATCCTTTCTTTTTTTTTCTTTCATATATATATATTTTGCGTTCTCTCCAGAGAAATTATATTAAAAATGTCAAACCAAACCAAGCTTTCCCTTAACCGGGAATATAATCCCTGCCATGTTTTGTTTGTCTAAAGAGGACGTCATGACAGGTGAAAAGTTCGCATATAGGGTAGGGTGATGTTCTAGAAAGTAGGGTATGACACACGCGACTGAGGCCAATGTCACTGGTGACTGAGTGACTGAGTGAGTGAGTCGCGGCTGAAGTGACTCCATCAGAGATGTCATTGTATTCGGAAGGGATTTGAAATTCCGCCCGCGGATTGCGGGCTGCAGTGGAATGCTAACAATTTTCCCAAACACCGCGGATGCACCCACACGAAGGTAAATATTAATACAAAAAGGTGGATTCCTTCGTCTTGCTGGGAAATTTGTTGTGCTCTGCGCGCCGCACAGGATGCGTTGTTGTGTGTCGTCGACAATAGTTTTGTGTGATGATGATAGTGCCGCTGCCATCGTCATCGTCGTTGATTTCTCTTGAGGTGCTACTTCAGCTCGTCACAACTGGGTGGGGGGGGGGTTGATGGTGGCGACTTAACAAAGTACAACATTTAAGTTGAGAGAACTTATTGCGCGTTTGAATAGCATCGGTGTCCCCCAAAGCCGGTGTGCGGGTGCAAAAATAAATCACAGCTAGGATTTGTCATTCTGATTATAGTATTTCGAAATGGAGAAAACGAGCAGCGGAGTATACCGCCAGCCGGGATCAAAGTTGCGAATAATTGGAAGGAAGATGTAATATTGTAATTTCGAGAAAAACACAAACTGAATGAGGACTTAGAAGTTGTAATGAGACAACGACAACGACAACGACGATGACGGGACAACAAGAACGTTCAAGATGACGATTGCGGTTGAGGTGTTGGGGAAGATTACAAAATGGATAGTCTTTGGAATGGAAAATGCAATTTCTTAGTAGTTGCCTCCGAGGTATAAGTAGGCAAAACTTTATCTTTGACGATGAGAATTGTTTGGGTTTTTATGCCGCATTTATGTGCCCTCCGCCACAGTGAAGTGGAGGGCGAAATCTTGATTTAATCTTAGTTGGTAGTTGTCAAGACAAATAGCATTTTATTTAGAGAGAGAGGGAGAGAGAGTGTGGGCGAGAGTTCTGTTGTCGAATGGGCAAGTGCTTAGAAAGGTAGGTAGGTCTTAATGCATTGAGATTTAAAAGGATGGTGGCTTTGCTTCGAATAGCAACGAAGGGACCAAGTTCAGTTTCCTTAAGTGATTCAAAAACCAATTACGAATAACTTTCAAATCACTTTTATAATCAGTTCAGTTGGAGGTTGGAGCCAGAAGCCGGTTCGTCAGTCAAATTGCACAAACCTAATGTTTTTAATTTGGCAGAGATGAGTATTTTTCTGTTGGCACCTCATAGTCTTTTATTAGTACATTTCCACTCGTGCGTTAGCTCTTTAAGAGAGATTCCTTCTCACAACAACTTTGCTGTCTAATAGCAGTCATGATGTAAAATAGACTTTGGGTAGAAGACTGGCCTCTAAGTAACAGCAGGTGTTGATTGCTCTTTCGAGTTGAAGACGTAAAAAAGAGGCCCGTAAATGACAGACGTGCCTTCGTAATCCCAATTTGAGCTATTGCTTAGAGACCCCTTGCTGCTGAAACATCCACTTTAAATCATAACTTGGTCATTTTTAAAGATTTAGTAAAGTTTTGTTGGTTATGGTGATTTGTGTTACAAAATTCGACCATCTAACTGACCATTTATCTCTGTGATTGCATCTAATCCTTCCGACAAGGTTCTGAAGTTCCTGAGGTGTGCCCTCAATTCCACTTTGCGCACGCAGTACAGCTCTACCAGTCTTACCAAGAGATGGAATGACGGCCTGTAACAAACCCTTAAAATATGCGTCAGCATGTTTGATAGCCTCGTCAGAAGCCACAAATCGAAGCAATGTGCCAGATAAGTGAAGTTGTATGTCTTTACTTTTCCATGGTTGCAGCTAGTTAAACTATTTGTTTTTGGAAGTGCAAATATGGAAACCGTCCCGTTGCTATTCATCGTCTTCTAAACAGGATACTCAAAGGTGACACAATCGGTTTCTCTAGTTCTTTCTAGTTCGGAAAAGTAAGTCAATTCGAAAAGGTTAACTAAGATTCTAGTAGCACTCAGAGTTTTTAGCTTTCCACATAAATATCTATATGAGGTATTCTTTTGTAAAGGTAGGCCCTTCAATTGGTCTTGAGAGACCTATTCGGAAGCCTACTGTCATCATTTCCAACTCATAATAGCTCGTTGTTCCACCCTGCGGAACCTGTTTCCTAAGCGGAGAGGGTACTAACCGGACATGTCAGTTAAAAACAATAGCTAATTGAGGTCATTAACGCCCTCATGTCTACCTTTTGATTTGTCCAGTTCATCACCAAAACGCTTAAAGATGGTTTTTCTCGGAATTCTTCGCACTTGCGTGGTTATGATTTCGCCTTGGAGTTAAAACGAAAGGAAGTACCTGTCTGAAAGTACATTGGACCAGTTTCTTAGCCTGAGTGTATAGGCGGGTTTTACAAATTCTCAATTTTTTCCACCTCGAATCTTAGACAGTCAATCTGCTTACGTTATTTTCCTATTTGCGCAAGTATGAAGCAACTCTGGCAGAACTTCTTTGATCCGAAAGGCTCTTTATCTATATTTCTAAAAGATAATTCAACGGACATGTCACAGATGCATTCGATGTCAAGGGAAAATGCTTAAACGAATGTGTGAACGTCAGAACTAGAAAACATTGAGACCATTAAAACGATTGACTCTTACACAATAAGTGCGCTAAACAAATTAAGAATGTATTTTGGGTAACAGGTTTAGAAAAGTTTTGAGAGCGTATCTTCAAAGTATGCTTTTACGATAACATGAATTTGTACTCCTAGCGTCCTATATTAGCTTGGTTAGCTATACTTCCATCCAAAATCCGCGCTATAAGTAAGCAAGCAATATTTTAATTAAACCGTAGCCACTGGCGGGAAGGCTCCTAAAAAACCCTGAGGTTCTTCCGTTCTTCAGACTCGTGGGTTTGTGCAGATAGTTTTTTTGAGCTCTCCGTTAACACCCGGCTGGGTACGAAAGATAGAAGCGAAAGTTTTTCAAAGTTTTGGTGTTAATCTGGGAGTTTCAGGTTTTAACCCTAAGTAACCATTCCTAGAATTTTCACTTTTCCAGCTTTAGCGAAGGATTGACAAACATTCAGTAGTTCAAGCCGTCCTAAGAAGCTTCACAAGTTAGTGGTTACAAATAGTCATTACTTCTTGAATTTTCTGGGTAGCTATATTGTGCCCTTTGTCCTGAGATGCATTGTTAAGTCGCAACAAAAAGGAAGAGAAATCGGTGAACCAAAACCGAAATTCATTAACCAGAACCGACAAAAATATTGCTTTAAGCGGCCCATACGCAGTAAACATGTTTGAAACCCAAAGTCTTTGGGAAATTGAAAAATATTTTTTAAGGTCCTTCGTGCGTGCTCCTAAAAGCGAACCGAAGCAAAGTCAGCTATATGGAGAAAATCACCCTAAATCTTGTTGAACAAGTGAAACCAATTGCGAAGTGCCTCTTCAGGTCTCCATCTCGTGCTCGGCACTGAAATACGGTATGAACATTACGTTGTCATATTTCTGACACAGGCGCAAGTAAATTGTACCATGGTTGATTTTTTAAGGTATTTGGACTTAGACGAAGAAAATTAAGGGTTCCAAAAACCAAGCCGGAAAGTAATATATCTCATTGCCCTGAGTTGCATTTCCAAAGCTAGACTTTTATTAAATATAATGAGAATGGAAACACCTCTACTGGAAGCACAAGGCCGAAGGACACACTCTAAGCGATTATCGTGATCTCAAAAGTAGGTGCGGTAGGTCCCAAAATTGTTACACATTATTTTAGTTTATTAACGAAACTAATCAAATATCTAGCATTTGAGTCAAACACTTACTTAGGCGGCGCTACAGGCCTTGGTGGAGTTGGGCATGAACCAATAAACCTCTTCAACTGTCGTGTTCTTGGCTATCTGCCTCCTTCTCACATTTTAAGTTGGTTACGGTACCACTCCACTTGTTGACCTAAGGCGAGTCCCTCCTTTACAGCGTTGTCCCTCTGGATTAGATAGTTTTCAGTAATATTTAACACCGTATGCGCTGTTTTTTTTTTATCACGTCGATGTCGCTGAACGCTGAGGTCGTAAAAATGTTCAAAGGGGACGAAGAATTTTTTTCTCAAAACGATAAAATATATCTTCATCCGCTTTAGAAGGAGCCCATGCTTCAGATTCATATACCACGACTGGAACTTGGAAGATTTGGGCCAAATGCATCCCTAAAAAATGTTTCACTTGACATATGTATCGCTAAGAAGGATACTGTCTATGTACGTAGGTACATTTGTTTTCAAAGGCATTAGCCAAAAGTAGACGTGGCTTGAGCGGGATATTGTCAACAGTTTTTGGTATACAATTTTTTTTGTATTCTTAGATAAGTTGTAAAAAAAGACGCTAGTTTGGTTAAAATTTGGGGTCAGCAATAAACTAGCTCAGAGCGTACGTGGCCTTATCATTGTGCTTCGCAAAGAGACGTCAATTGTCGGCATTTTAAAGGATTAAGCCTGCTTCTTAAAATTTCAATGATTTTTTATGAATTTATTTAAATCCCTTTAGGAGGAAAATCCAAGACTTGTTTGGAGTCAAATGATTGTTCAAGTGAATTCAACAAAAACTGTGAATTGTTTCCCCATTTGTAATTGCAATTTGCATACTTTCGTCATGAGCTGTGACATCATTCAAAATTGCCAAACGTTACCCCACTTTACTCCAACCACCAATCATCCACGTCTCAAATTATCTCACATGCAGCCAACTTTTCAGATTTGTACGCAATCCATTGTTTAACCAGATTACAGCAGCGCTGGTACTTAATTTCCATTTGTTTATCCAAATAAATTAATAAGATAATGATACTCACCCAAAAAAAAACAAAAAAAAACAATCCGGCCATCATATCATCAGCACGCCAACTCTCAGTTTCAATAGCTAGCTGACCCGAACCTAAAATGTCTTGCTTTGTCATCTTTTAATCACACGAGCGATTCAGTGACCCTTCACTGTGTCCACCTTCTTAATCCATGGGAATCTGTTCCATTCCATTATAAATATGTGGCTACCTACACTTCGAGGAATTCCAAGCAATCTGCGTTCTGGTCTGGTGATTCATTTGAAAACGTCCGACAGCAACGACTTCCGGCGATAATAATTTTTCAAAGTTACACACGTTAAAGCCGTTCAGTTAAAAAAAAATATTAAATCAGCAGCAGCAGCAGCAGCATTCCCAGAAGGTGCTCCCCCAAAGAGATGATGTTGCATTCCTCATGTCATGGCTTAAGCGATAAATGTATCTCGCTATAGCTACCTACTCCTTTCACATTGCAAGTCGAAAATCGCGTGCGATTCTCTTTTGATCACTTACTTATGTCTATGGCTATGACTTTGGCTATGGCACTGCTGCAGTTCGAACGATGAACATTGTTTTATTTCGCACGCGTTCTACATTTTCCCACCCATGGGAGAAATGAATTGAAAACACACACACACACCAAGTATTTTTGTATTTTTATTATTTTAATTTATTAATTCGATTCTGCTCTGCATTTTTGTTCCCTTTTTCGCATGGGATCGCGCTGTAGGTATAAAATGTGAAAACGATTTTCCATTTTCTTTGGTGTTAGCAAAAATTTTCCTTTTTTTTTTTTTTGTTTTAAATAATTTCCCACCAGTTTTCCCCCATTCCATTCCTAGCACAGTCGTGCGATTTAAATGGGAATTTTCATTTGTGAGTCACTAGCTTGGAAAATATGTCGTTGGTCCGGTGGGGGGGTGGGGGGGGGCTGGTGGAGGACATTGCGTCGCGCCATCTCGCATCACACATACTTCGGAGTAGGTACGTCCATATCCACTCTTGACATATGTTTGTGTGGGAAATGGATGTGAGAGTGGAATTCTAAAAATACACGGCCCAGTGGATAACGTTTTGTTTTTGCCCATTTCCACTCTGCGTGTACCGGGCCAAGCTTCACTAAAGTTTATTACGAAAATGCATTAACAAACAAATTAGTATTTATATATAAACTGCAAGTTGAAATAATTAATAGGGAAATTGGCGCCTTTTTATGGCCACGATAGAAGAGTTCACGGATGCTCGAATGTGAATTTTTTTTTTAAGATCTTTTCATTGGTGCTTTGGGGGACGTGAGTAGGTAAATCGCTGGACTAATGGTTGGCTGTCTTTATGTTTGGCGAGTCAACAGTGAGAGTTGGGACCATTTTTTTTTTGGGATTCCGTGGACTGGGTACCATGTGTGATTTGTGCAAATGTAATTCAGCTCAGTGGGCATGCCGTACTTATAGGATAATACCTGTTAATTTTTTTTGAAGCTTCAATTGAAATCTAATTTAGTGGTTAGTGGTTAATGCACTTTTTGAATTCTAATTAGCTATGTTGAGGTTTTATTGAAATTTTGAATAGGTAGAGTTTGGACTTAATTCAATCCTGATCACGCTCTGCATAGGTTCTATAGTGGGACGTTTGTAAAATCTAAATCGTTGAGAGTAAAATGTAGTCGCTTTTATAATTAAAAGTTTTGATGTTGGTACTACTTTCCTAGTTTCGTAAAGGACTTCTGTAGAATGTAGAACCTTTACTTACTTACTTGGCAGCGCTACAGTGTGGGCTGAGCTGGGCCCAGCTTTAACCCGAGCAGACAAAAAGGCGTCTTGCTTTTCCTGATAGAAAATGTGAGTTGCAAGGTTAGATGGGTTGACAAGGAAGAAAAGTCCTCTCTGCCACATTTAGGTCCTAGTGGAACCATTGTGATGCCCTTCAGGTATGCGAATTAGAAAATAATTCCAATATTTGAATTAGGTCGCCCAAGCCAGGTCGAGAACTGCGCTACTTTTACGATAACCTGTGTTTCTAGAAAAATTAACGGGGCGGAAAAAAAAGTGTTCGATAGATTAAAATTCATCCTAACCCAACAACTTCTACGTAATTCCTAGCATTTGAGCCGTGTTTCCAAAACAAAGATCTATGGTTTTGTTTTTTACAGATCGTGGACCACAGATTACAGCTCCTAAACTCAACTTATCGTGATCGTGATAGCCTGCATGAAGCTCTGAAGTCAAGCTTTGATGTCATTGACTTTGAGCACCCAGCTGACTAATACTGAGTTATGGGCTAATTATTGAAGACTTGGGAAGTATTTACGTGACGATGTTGAAGTTAATGGCTTTAAGTACTGCTTAACTTGTTAGGCATTCGTTATCTCTATATGTTGGTATAGTAAGATCATTTGGGCTGTATGAGGTGCCTTCTGAAATGCGAAGATCTAAGCCTAAACAACAATGCATTCAAATTCAGTCAGCTTTTGAGAAGAGTGATGACATTTTTACTTATTTGACTTTAAACCAACTTCTTATACCAAACACACGCTGCAACATATCTACTTTGCTTGCTCTATCATCTTCGGCACGCTGCTTGTAGCCATCTAACTTCCAAAAGCCTTGTCATTTGCGATGGCTTTATTTTGGTCACCATTTTGATCTAGAACATAGCTTGTAGTCTGTACAGCTTTGACTCTGTATTCGGCATGTTCTGACCTTTTGAGAAGTAAGCTTTCCAATAAGGCCTCTAATGCTCACATAGCAGTGATCCTCCGCAGTGTAACTAGAGAGTGTAAATGACAGTGTAAATGATTAATTAAGTGAGCCGTAGAAGACTTATCCTGGCAATTAAGTGTGAGGGGGCAAAGGCTTGCATATCCTGGATCCACTGGTAGCAGCAAATGCTTGCGGGTTAATAAGGCCAGAACAACTTATTTGTAAAATTGTTTCCGATTATCCTACTTAAATGCCTAAAAGCTGGTTTTGATACAAGACTGAACTGTCATTAGTAACTACTACTGCGATGACGATTACTTCAATCATGTCTTCGGCTAAGAAAGGAGGACTTATTCTACCAAAGTCGCTTGTACTTCATTTTACGAGCTCAAAGGAAGTGGCTGCTAGCACAAAAACTGACAAACTTAAGCCAATACTTGGTCCATTGATCTAGGAAAAAGTTTCTGCCTACACTTTAGATACACTCCCTACACTCTTATATTTATAAACTTTTCTCAGATCAGTTGCTTGCCTCTGAGACAGTGCCGAGTAGCAACACCTATTATAGAGCTTACTTAGGGAGATGCCCCTAGTCACTAGGCACGTGATTCAACTTGTCCGCCTAAAGTTTGTTCTCTTCGTGGCGACAAATTTAAGCAACAGTCTACAAGAATACTGCGTTATCTCACCAAGACAAAATCGGCAGTCTAGAGGCACAATTGAGTTTATGGGAACTGATTCCAAGGACTTGATAAGACTTTTTAAATCTGCATTATTTTTGCCTGAAACAGTCAAACTTACTGCCCGTCATTCCTATCATTAGTTTTCGATCCTTCGGTGGATTGATGTGTCTTCCATAAAGCAGACCTCCTCCCAGAAAGACCTAGAAAGTATAATGACATGAAAACATCCATCAAACCTTACTTGGTGTCTGGGTTCTTGGGAAGGTCTCGAATTCATTTTTTTTTTTTAGCTTGACCTCCGTGTTGCAGCTCTTAGACTTCGTTAGTCTGCTATAGATAATGAGTGTCATGAGTGTCAATTGAAACAGAATTTCCAGTTCAGCGGAGGGAGTGGTACGAAGTGCTATGCCGCTGCATAAACAACCATCGCGAATTGTCTTGTTATCTGAGGCAGTCCATCAAACGAACTTTGGATATAAAGCTTTCAACTTTACTTTTTATCTTGAATAGAGCCAAGATATTTGGAATCATCGGGAAAAGTCAAGCTTATGCCATTAATAGGAGGAAGGTCGATACGTGTAATTTAAATTTTTCCCTGAAGAGAGGTCTTGTGGGGGTTAACACCCAGACGACACTGAACTGCCGAATTCGTAAGCTCTTCGTACGAATTTAAGGAGTTCGTCTCTGCTGCCAAGCATGTCAGTGGGAAGGTTACTCAGCTTTGTAAGATTACTTTTCTGATAGCTCTCCTTGCAGATTACCCAGGCAGTTTTGAGTTGATAATCTCACTTGTTGGACTGACTTTTGCTGCTGGTACTGCACTGAGAATTTAGACGAAGATGCGCAGCTGGGAATGTGTTACTATTCGTCACGTACGCGAATGATAACGATTGTTTAGGAAAGGAATATAAGTAGACCCATTATAAAGCCCAAAAAGGGTCCAGTCCACATATGTATTTCTCTGGTCTTTTCCAATTGTCGCTGCAGTCTTTTAAGTCCCCTTCTAAGCATCCGAATTCTCATAAAAAATATTGGAAACAGGGACTAGCGGATAGGTCCACAAGGTTACGGAAAAATTATATCCACTTCTTAATTGACTTAGGCTTGCTTGGGGGAGAGAAAGTAAAGGGTGCCTTCGTGTATTCATTTATCACCGCAGGGTCTAACGCACGTCGGGTACTGTTCAGAGGGGTTAGTGTGTCATTTTCTTGGATGGAGTCTTTTAATTAGACTGAGCATCAACTTGCCTTACCTTTCCAATTAGTTAAGTTAGCCATCGAAGCAAACAAAACACTTTTTCCGCCAATTAAGGCGACCATCTAATGCAATACACGTGTAGACGATTTTCGCATAGGATGATTTTTTTGCACAAAAAAGATCCCCTCTTGGCATATGAATTTGCTGACACTGTCAGTTGTTCGAATGTCAATATCAAGTAATGATTCAACCAAAAGTGACTTGAAAAATTCCACAGACATTCCGTCGACAGCATTTTGTTGTACCTCCAACCACAGAGTTTGTATTATTATCTACTCCCACACACGAGGCGGCAAAGACTACTCTTCTACGGCATCCATTTGAGTCTTTCCCACAGCCACAGATGGCCGCACTTGACTGGTTTGCGCTGCAAAATTATAAAAGGTATCTGTAGCTAAAACACTCTCATGTCACCGTCATTCTGTTTCTTTTTTTTTTTTTTTGTAGAAAAGAAAAAAATATTTATGAAAACTCTCACCGAATGTGACAGCAGTTTTTACGAAGATGTCTGTTGTTGTCATCAAAACCATGTTATCCCTTCGACGACAACAGCTGGAATCATATTTCAAACCAGCAAACACATACACACGTCGTAAAAAATCTAATTCAATCTTCGAGTGCAATTAACAGAAAAAAAAAAGGAAACATCTCAAAGGATGCTCAACTCACCCACCCTAAGGGATTATTTTCTAACAGCGTGATGATGAATGAATGAATCTTTTTATCTTTTACCTATCATGAGCAGAGCATGTGTTTGGGTGGAGTAGAGTGGGTAAATGTTAACGGCAGGTGGAATCATTTATCTAACAGGTGAATATTTTCAAGAGACACGTGCCAGCGTCTCTACCTGCGATGGATTTTCTATAAATTGTTGGACAAAATTCAATCAGCTGCTTTAATTAGATAAAAATTCAATTACATTTTTTTTGGGACCAACATCTTTCCCTTCAACTGCTTCCATTTTATAGATACAATCAGAAATGAAAACAGATGCCGAGTTAGCACCTGCTGCCTCCTCAAACCAATGAAAAAGATGCCAGATTGAATTCCATCCCAAAAAAGAAAAGTTATTCATTCTTGAGTATAATATCTTTTATTCCATCTAATAACTCATCGCTAGCATAAATTATCTATCGGATAGTAGACTTCATCTGATCGGCTTTTATAGAAATTTCTTTTGCAATAAATTTGAAACCGAAACCGAAAAGCAACTAGAAACAGTATATCCTTGAGGGCGATGGCTGCCGATGGGCATAGATACTCGAATTCAATGATGTTGTATTGCGTAGTGTTCGTTGGAATGGCAATCTCAATCTCTTCGTTGCCTTCGCTACCTCCACTTCAATTACATTCGAAATATAATAATCGAAAATTTTCCATTTTCTGGAAATTTATTGACTTCGGTGTGAAAGCGTCGAGACTCGAGTAGCAACCAAATACAAATACATAAAACAAAAAAGTTATTATGAAAAGTTTCAGAAAGGCAGAAAATATTGACTTCGCTCGACAGAGACGGCCGTAAATTTTGTAGAAAATCTCCCCGAAAGTGAGGTGCCTTCGCATACGTTGTGGAGTGGATTAATATGTTTTTATTGGATGTGGAGGTATGAGATTGATTGTGTGTGGGTATTGGAAATTTGTCTCACTACAAATAGCGGTATAGCTTGTAATTTATTGCCAACGGATGACGAATATGAAGATTTTTGGCGGTCAACTGAGTCAGAATTTTTTTTTATAAATAAAACAAAATGACGCGATATGTTGATTTCTTCAGATTAAACTTTTCTCTATTTATATAAAAATTAAATGCCGTTGTACCACTCGAACGATTTTGATGGAACTCTGTGCCTTTTTCTTTCAGGGTGTGTGAAATGTTCTACAGGGTGTTTTTTTTAAAGGTATAGAACTTCGAATTGAAATAAAACACAAAAGAATCGTTTTAATGTCCATTAATTTTGCTTTGTTGGAAGGTTAATTTTATGCCATTAATGTTTAAATATGATTTCGCGCATGCGGCCTACGCGGCTGGTTCGAATAAAGACAAGTCTAGAGGTCCAATTTTCAACCACTTTTTCAAGCATTTGGGGCTGTATGTCGGCAATAACGCCACGAATGTTGGCTTCCAAGTCCCCTAACGTTTCCGGTTTGTTGGCGTAGGCGAGCGACTTCACATATGCCCAAAGAAAATAATCCAATGGTGTCAAATCACACGATCTTGGTGGCCAATTGACAGGTCCATTCCGCGAAATTATGCGCTCATCGAATGTTTCCTTCAATAAATCGATTTTGACGTGCGCTGTGTGGCATGCAGCGCCATATTGTTGGAACTATATCTCATCCACATTCATGCCTTCCAATTCGGGAACAAAATAGTCGGTTGTCATGGTCTCCATTAATGTTAACTGACTCTCCAGCATCATTTCGGAAGAAGTATGGCCCAATGACTCCACCAGCCCATGGAGCACACCAAACCGTCAGTTTTTGTGGATGTAATTGCATTACAAGAGGCTCATGTGGATTCTCTTCATTCCAAATGCGGCAATTTTGTATTCAATCCAAAATGAGCCTCATCACTGAACAAAATTTTGCGGTTAACTTCGCGAATTGAACCATTATTTTCGAATAAATTTGCACGATTTGCAAGCGTTGTTCATTTGTCAACCTGTTCATGATGAAATGGCAAACCAAACTGAACATAAATGACATTAGAGTTGCCAGATTTGACCACAAAATGTCAGTTTTATCTCTATTCGAATAACCAACCTCTAAAAAAAACAACCTTTACAAGCATAGTTTGATCGAAATGTAGAAAAAAATTCAACATACACGGCCCAGTCTACACCCTACGTTCTAGAAATGGCTTAAGCCATTAAAAAAGGTCTGAAGGTTTATTGTTTCGTACTTGGCCTCCTCTCACAGTTCATTTCTTACATAAATTACCAGCGCTCTAATTGAGTAATTTTTTTAGAAGATCATCGCCTAGGCGATTGAATAAAACGATGTGGTCCTTTGCCTTCGTCCTTCATGTATCAACACATTCGCATCGATCAGTCGAATCGTTCGTCGTTTCCACATTTGAACAGTGGGGACAGGAACTTTTTGCAAACTGTGACTGCGACATCTTAAAACAAAAAGTTCTCTCAGTAAGATATGTCTGATATGGCTACATGAAATTATGGGCCCACGAAAAATGGTCCTAAAAAATGTATATGGAAACAACAACACGAAAATTTCTGACCAAAAATTAAAATGGCCTCAAATGGCGTCTGCCTGAAGTTGGGTGAGCGGTACTTGCCTCCTGCAGATAAAGGGTTTTAATCGCAACTTCGTTGCTCTGCACGGAGTATGTGCTTTTCGTCAGGCAGCAGTTCCTGGGTGACACGCGGGATTAAGGGATTTCTACAATGGATCCATGTTACTTACGTCATAACATATTAACCGTTTGAAGCAGACATAATGTCCGAGAGCCTAAAGTCATTTTTATTTTATTTTTGTTTGGGGCCATTTTTCATATAAAATTGGGGCCAGATTTAATTTTTGGTTTCGGGCCATTTGTCGTTGCGCCATATTTCATGTAGCCGTCTGAAACATTGCAGAATTTTTTGCTGCGCCCAATTACTTGAGCCAATTGAGTTTTTTATTTAGAGACTTTAAAGTAGCAAGCTATGCGTTTTTACTTGTTATTGCCGGATGTGGCTCTACAATCGATTTGACAAGAGTAACATTCCTCCACACAGTAACATTTCTCCTTCGCTGTTCGTTGACTTCTCCAGTGGACAAAAACTTGAGCAGGTCAGGTACGTAAGTAGGGTATTATGTACCTGACCTGCTCAGGTTTTTGTTTTTTTTTTTTCGATTTCCATCGACGCATAGTGATAAAAAATGGATGAACAGTTTGCTAATAACAATTATGTCGACACCAATACTACCGCATGGTTTCTGTGGAAAATCGTTTCATCCCCTTTGTACAGGAATTGGAAGAAAGTCTGCATATCTTTGAAAAAAAATTTAAAACAGTTTTCGAAGTTAGACGAGGTGATCAAACCCTTCGAAGATTTAAGCAACGCTGTGGAATGCGTGAGTGAGATAAATACGTCCAAATATAAAGTCAGACTTAGATCCTCTGAATCATATCTCTTCCTTGCTACCTCTGGCGTCCCACAGGGTAGCCATATTGGTCCTTTGATTTTTATTCTCACAATTAGTGACGTCGGTTGCATCATTAAGGATTCTTTTGTCTCAAGTCCATGCTGTTGATAAAAAAATATATAGGAATATATCCTCCTCCTCCGACTCAAATCTTCTTCAAAAGGACCTTAATAGTTTTTCAGCCTGGTTCTTGAACTAAATGCTAATAAGTGTCAAGCTACTAAATATTCCCGTAAGCGTTTCGAGCTCCCTCCAAGAACGAATTCCATCAACAACCAACCTCTTTCCCAAGTCGATTTACTGCGTAATCTCGGAGTTATCTGTCATAAATAATTGATCTTTCGACATCAACTTGATGCGTCCATCAAAAAAAGTCACCTCTCGACACTTGGCTTTGTGAAACGTTGGTCTAGAGAATATTTCTGATCTTTATGTCACCAAATCGCTCTATATCACTTTCGTTAGGCCCATTCGTGGATATACTAGCCAAGCTTGGTCGCCCCTTACACCTTTTTCATTCCCGTAGAATCGAAGCTGTCCAACGTAGATACCTGTACCGTCCTTGGCATACCTCCTAATCTATCTAATTACACTTAAGTAGTTTTTAAGAATTTAAATGTTAAACTTGAGATAATTGGTGATAGTTTTATGTTTTGCTAGTATTAGGCTAATAAAGCTGTGTCGAGAGGAGGCACCTTCCCCATTTCTCCGCTGAGTTTGTTGCTAAATAAATAATTGCATCCAACATGTTCATTTCTGCTCTTTAAAATTAATTAATCTTATGCCTACATCTTCAGTGCGGCAATCATCACTCATCACACTAATTCTTGCATTGCAGAACTTCGTACAACATCTGACGTTCCACAAGAATGTCGAATCAGACCCCTACTGCTTTTTCTCGGTAAAAATCGATTCAAAGGCATCTATACCCACGTAAAACTCTCTCTTAATTTACATAAGTTATTCAATTGCTTTCAATTAACTTTACGTGCCAACATTAGTAAAGGATTTATGTTTGACAAAATAAAGAAATGTTTTGCGTGCTTTGCGCAAATTTCGTTTTAGTCCATCCATCCATCGAAGCAGAATAAATGAGGTCAAATTAAAATGTGCAAAATGTGTTTATAACATCTTACGTGTTCTCTTTTAAGGATGTACCACTGTACGATTGTCGTCTGCCAAAAAAAAAAAAAACAAGTAAAGAAGCAGCACCATAAGACCGAACCGAACGTCTATGCTATCAAATCATATTATCACTACACTGTGATGGTATTTTGCACCTCACTCTTTTGGCCTGTTAAGAATATTATTCTTTATGGAAGGGGCGCAACAGATGGCCACTTCATGGTTGGGTGGATTTGTTTTCCCCCACTAAAAGCGACTTGAACGAAGGGTTTTTTTTTGTGTTGTGTTATGCTCCTTGAACCGAGGAGTTGTGTGCGCGTGGTTTAGGAGCGACAGACAATGACTGATACTGATACTGAGACGGATACAGAAGAAAGAGTGGTGTTTTCTTAACTTGTTATTGTTATCGACGCTCTAAAAATGAACTTGAAGTTGATTTTTAGGCCGTTTCCGTTACCTTATCGCTGAATTGCTGTTGTTGTTGAATGTGTAATGTTGGTAATATTGTAATCTAACGCTTGGGGTGTTCATGTGTACACGTGTTGATGAGGTATCGTTTTATGAGTTCCATTCCAACTTCGAGGAATGCAGTCACTTGTTTTCTTTTTTCTTTTATGGTTATAATGAGGATATAACTAAGGTGTGTTCGAGTTGACTGAATTTATGTTCATGGAGGCGTAAAGACTGATTGGGCGGAGTACATTATTATATTTGGTTTCTCGGAAGGAGTGTCGTGTAAGAGAGGAAAGAGTAGGGTTTAGTATTAGGTGTTTATTTGGAATGGGAAAATGATAGAGTTATTATGAGCTTTGTGAGGAAGTTGCATATGTTGCTCTATCGTTTCGATAAAACAGCAACAGCGTTTTTTCCATCACATAGAACACTTCGTTAACTGAGTGCCTAGATACGTGCTCTTCTTATCGCTTTACGCAACTGTTGCATGTTAAGGTGGAGCTATAATCAAGGGACGACACCAACATATTTATAAGAAATTTCCCTAGCTTCTTCTTTAACTATTCTAAATCGATTACTACAAAGTGAACATTTTTACACGGGCAAAGGACTAAAAAAAGCTAATAGATTCGTGTTGCAACTTCTGGAATACCAGCCAACATTTTTTGTATCCAATATTGCAAGTTTTGATTCGGGTTCCGCAACGAAGACAACTTAGACCACTTCTAGCTACTTCCGCAGAAAAATGAACGGTATTTTTTGAATATTCCTAGAACTGGTCATTTGAAGGGAATAGTCCATAAAGTTACTTCGACACTGATGAACCAAAGTTCGAAATTTCAGACCGAGAAAAACTAGCAACGTAAAATGCATTCCAAGTTTTTATATAGAGTAGACGTTGAAGATGCGGTTCTGTAAATCGAGTTAAAAGAAAATGGTAGTCCATATTCTCTAAGAATTCAGGAGACAACACCTTAACCTAAAATGTGCGTTATACTTCTGCCTAGTTGTCCTTTCTGATACCAGTACTTAGCGGTTCTCATCAGAGATAAAGGTCAGAGAATGATCTTCTGTAAAAGCTAACTCGGATTTATTTAGCTAATGAAGCAACTGCTTGAGTAGAATAGCAAGCCCGATTCTAAGGAAAGCTGGATACTCACAGATAAAGGCTGCCGTTTTGTCAGCCTCCAGCCAGTTCTGGGAAAGGCTTGGTATCCAAGCCTGATTGTTTTAACCTCTGAAAACAAAAAAAATATACGAATTGTTCTAGCCTTTTATCGATAAGGCTATAGGAAATCATCAAAGGCAGTAGGGTCATCCTCTTAGAACAAATCGCATTGAGCTTGTGGGAATGTCGCCGGTTCGACCTTGGGTATTCCTTTAACAGCTTTCAATGCCGCCTAATTGTCCACACAGATGGCCAATTCCATTGTTGGTAGTTGCATTTGAAGAAGTGGGTGAACAGCTTTCTTAAGCTGCAACGACAAAACCTCCACGTCAAGTTTTCTCACTCACCGGAATGGTTTCGGTCAGAATCTGAACCAGACAGGACAAGGGTACAGTGCTGGAATATATGTGGAACATGCGTCTATTTATGCGTTATGGTTTGAACAGCTGGTGAAGGGTAAGAAACGTGCAATATAATCGTTTCTTACGTTGTTCAAAAGGCTGATCGTAGCGAATCTTGCCTGGGTCCCAGGTCACACTGGCATCCAGGAAAATGAGATCCTGCGTCTGCCTACATCTACAGTCATGTCTTCCATTGATACGTGAACACAAATCTCGGTGGCACGGCTGCGATGGATTCAGACTGACGAAACTACTACGCACGGACAAGAAAGTCTACCTCTTTCTTTCAATCTGTCAGAAAAATTTACTGCAGGCTGCTCGTAGGGTTCCTTTCGGGCCACTAAGCTTTTAGTAAACACTTAAATGGGTTAGGCTTTAGCGACAATACCAACTGTCCTGCTTGCAGTAAGGAAAGCTGAACACTTTCTCTGTAGTTGTCCTGCCTTTTTTCGCATCACGTGGTGGATTTTTGAGGCTGACACGGTGAGCGCAAAACGTCTAAGCTCTTCATCACTGAATAACCTTCTCATATTTCTTCGAAAGATGGGAAAACTAAATACATCAACGTAAAGCGTAAGAAGAAGAAGAAGACTTAACACCTTTAAAGGCTTTACTGTAGCCCGTCTGTTGGGTTGACTGGTCGATATAAACCAATTGGGTTGTATGGTAAAATATCGAGCCTTTCTTATTCTCCTCTTAACTTATGTATCCATTCTGCTGTTAGATAACAAAAAACTTCCGTGGTAGTTAAGTGTCCTGTGGGATTTATTTCGTAACTTTTTGCCGTTTATCCTTGAACCGAAAGATTCCTCATTCATCCTCAGTGATGGACATATCTCCTCTAGCCCACTGATGGTACTTCCCAGGATAAAAGTATCATTCACATGCCTTAGCCTTAAAGACAGTTCGTGTTGTGTCTTCCAAATGTAGCTACGGTGGTAGTAAGCAAATCATCTGTCGAAGGTAAGGAAAGGATTGGCGAAGCACTATCCTATCTTCAAAAGAGTAGGAGTCCTTAAGCAAAAGTATTAGAGCTTAACAAAATATTTCTTTAACTTCGTGTGAAGTTAAATTAAACATTTCAATAGAGGTTTTACGGAAGCCGCAACCTGTAAGACTTCCGAAATTGCAATTACAGAGATTTAATATACATTTCAAACAAACACTACCTAAAAATCTTCGAACCACCTAAACGAAGCACTTACAAGAGTTAGAGCTCCTATAGATTGGATCCCCTGGAAGCTTATAGAATTCATTAGGGCCAATCCTCCTTTCATAATTTGTATTAACAGAAAAGATTCAAAAACTGGTCGTCTTCTTAAGTACATTCCACAGCGTCTGACAATTTGGCAGGCTTAATGTAAAAATAGAGGATTTTCCAACCAAGTACCCTACCCTAGGAGGCAAAAAAAAATATTCCGCAAAATCACGCCAAATCGTTTACACAACTATGGACTTATGTATCTCCCCCAAATGTTGTCACTCAAAGTTGTCACTCTTACACATCGTTACCATCCCACATAGATGCCATTTTTTTTCTCGTCTGTCTTTACATTTCCATTACCTTATCGCATACACATTACGTCCCGCTCCAGTGAAATGCCAAGAAACAAAATATTTATCCAAGTAACAACATTCATGTCTCACTTCATTACCTAAGCAAAGCAAGCTTTCAAATTTATTTCTTGATATCCTTCGGTATGGAAGCACCGATATACCCTCAAAATGTAAACGACATTTGACGCCACATCACCGCCGCCGTCATCCTAAACGAAATTCGAGTCGCAAAACAAAAAACACCTAAAATACTTACACAGAAAACAGGACGGGAAAAAAACGAAAATGATTTCCACTTGGCTACCTTTTGAAACAATAGACCTGTACTGTACTACAGGTATGAAGTAATGTCATATTTGTCCCCTCCTTGGCAAGGACAAGGTGTGCCATCTTATCCACCCACAAAAAAATACAAACAAGCAACATACCCCCAACTGTCACCAACACCCGACCAAAGTGCGAAATCGGGGGAGAACAAATGTTACCCCAAAATCACTGTGCGCTCAAAAGATGAAAAAAAAAACCGATCCCAAAAAGGACAAGAAAAAAAAATGCACAAGGTAAGAATTCGGATAAAGTTTCCTTTCGGCAAAAGAGAATTCGTAGCTGGGCGAGGTGAGGCAAAGAGGCGGCTGCTCGACCGGAATAATCCATGCAAATTAAAAGGAAACAGGAAACGTTATTTACGTAAACTTACACTTACGTACAGCCCCTGTGTCGAGGCGCAGCAATTTAGAAGGTATGTTTATGTCCTTTTTTTCCGGTTCCAGTTCCAGTTGTAGTTGCTTTGTGCACATGCAGAGAGCGAGATAGATAGAAAGACATTCTTTCTTAGTCACCGAGAAATAAAGCATAAACGACCTCCCTTGGGTACGTCCTTTTCTATGGCTCCTTCATCTTCAGTTCGTGACAGTCATTATCATATAGCCGGCCGAAAGTTTCGTGTCAAAATAACGATAACAAAAAAAAATAATTACACTCTCCGTCAAAAAGGACACACTCTTCAAATGAAAGGAAGTAGTTGTTGTTGTTGCTGTTGTTGCTGGTGCAGGAAAAGGACTCTTATAACAAATTAGGATATGCAGAGAGCAATTGGAATGTCAATGAGCGCAAAACAACCAAAAGCAATAATGTACGAATATATGGGCGAGGAGTCAAGGACATTGGATCGGTTAGTCCTCGGCTTAAGCGTGTTTCCTGTTGCGAGGAAGCGAATACAAATAAATTCAGTACTTATTGCGGGATAATGTGTGGCCATTGGATATATATTTTTTTTTTGTTTGCTGTTCATGCTCTTAGAGCCTAGCCTAAGCTCTAACTATGCAGGGAATGGACATCGCAAGCAGAAATTAGTGCTTCCGCAAAGAAAAAAAAGGGAGGCTATTGCAAAAAAAAAAAAGAAAAAAAAAACCGAGGGTATGGTGACTAATGGCTAACAGGGGAAACGCAAATTTTATCCTGGCTACGCTAAAAGCATCGTAATTTTTGGTCAGCGTAGTCATCCTTTTAGATATACATACATATACACGACACGTATTTTTTATGCTAGAAAAAAAAAAAAAAAAAAAAAAACTGGCACACAGGACGTGAAGCGAAAAAGCAAACAGGAAAAGGACTACTTGATGGGTTTGCCTTTGGATGCTAAACGGTCGAGTATTAGTATCGGAGATGGTGAATTTTTTATGATTAGCCCTTAAAGGAAGTCACAGAAAAGTCTATGACTGGCGGAATTTAAGGTGAGGGCTATGGTTCGTTTTTTTTTTTTTTGATATTTCGAAATTCGTTACAAATATGAAGGCAGGTAGTAAATGCGGGCAATGAAATTTAATGGGGTTTGTTTGAAGTGGAAAGTCAACTTTTACCGCGGGTTGATTGTGATTGGTTTTTGGAAAGCCAGCTGTGTGCGTCTAGGAGTCATGCTTCAAACAGTATGTAATTTGGAGATATGACATAATCGATTAGCGAAAGTGTTTGCAATTACAAAGTAGTTGTAATCAAAATTTGTATTCATAAAGTAGTTGTCTGGAATATTTTTTTGATCTTGCTGTGTTCCTAACATGCAGAGTCAGTCACCGTCCCAAATAGAATGCTTCTTTGCCAAATTTAAAAGGGTTTCGTTCTGGAAATAATCGAATAGATTTTTCAAGAATTTTTCAAAAAGATGAAGTAGGGGGTCTTACGTTAAAATCATACCTAGGTTTTTCTACCTACTTACCCATCTTATGCAAAAGTCTGGCAAACATAATTCAAATTAACGCGCTTATTAGGAATTCGGTTCATACCGCGGCACTTTCCACCTAAACGTACTTCCAACTTGTAATTAGTCCGTGACTGAGACATCCATCCACTGCGATTGAAAGGTCCCGGGCACGCTTGTCTAGACCAAGCACTCTTGGAACTGCAATAGCTTGGTCCTAAGAAGAAAATTTTCAGGGAACCCGAATTCGTCTATATCTAAGTAGAGCTCCTTAAAATGATTGATGTCATTAAAGTCGATGAAAATACATGGTAGCGAAAATACAAGCTTCTTTTTAAGAACGTCCTTAAAGTGGCTAAGTGGCAATTTTCCAAGACCTTGTTTATGGTTTCGGGCTGTAGCTCACGGATTGCTTGGATTATTTTGGCCATAACTTCTTGAATCGTTCCCGGATGTTTGGCTTCCAACAATGCACAGTTCCCCGCCAAAAAAAGTCCATAGGGGTATAATCGCAGCTCCGGTGCGACCTATTTATATCGCCATGGCGGCTGATAACACGATTTGGGAATTTGGATCGATTGTGGCATGGCCCGACATCCTGCTAGAACCAGAGATCGTCCAAATCCATGTCTTCAATTTTGATAACAAAAAAGTCGGTTAACATCTCTCTGTAAGGCCCACCGTTGACCGAAACGTTGTTCACAGTCTCATTTTCGAAAAAAAACGGCCACCACTCCACAATGGGCACACTCTAGGCTGCAAAGGTCCATGAGTGTTGTCCACTAGCAGTCTCACGAACTTTTTGCACAGACTTGCGTACAGCAGGCACGGTGGGTGCTTCATTTCGGCCAAAACTTATTTTTAAAACACTCACTGTTTGAGCTACACCGCATTCACTTTGGAAATAATTTTTCAATATTTTTCGACGTTGTTCAAGCGTAAAGCGACTAATTTAGTTCCGCGGAGGTATGATACTGACTTTCTGTCAAGATTTTTTTTTTGATTCAAAAAGAAAACACTAGATGGCCCACTCTTTATTCAACTTGAAATTCGCTGGTCTTTTTCTGGATTTCGATCTGCCGCTTGGTGTACTGCAGAAGGCCTTGAGACGTTCACACCGTAAGTCAAGTCCTTTGTCGGAGGTTGCTATTATCCGATGGAGCGCTCAGATACAACTACTAGTCCGTTGTACAAAGGCCCCTTTACTACTAATTGTACTGAAAATATTAAACAAAAAAAAGCTTCAAACAGTTGACACTGAACAAGGCTCTTGCTCTTCACACGTGTGAGTCTAAAACCTTAGTAAACTTGAATACCACCACTTTGAATTGATTGAATTGCCATAGCTGTTTGTGCTTTGCGGAGAGTTCAATTTAATGGCTAAAAAGAACACATTTGATAGGCTGTAGCTAGAAACCCAAGGAAATGCCTTAAACGTGTAAGTTAATGGCTGTTACTGGCGTGGCAACCTCTTCTCATTGCCAAAGAAAATTTAGCATATTTGCTCCAAATTGGAAGTTATTTACTAATAAATTTTAACGAATACAAAGTAGTCATCTGTACAAAGAATTGGAATTGGAATATTCACAAATATAAAGTACTCTTTGAGTAAATATTCACGCAGTCATTGTTTCTGTCGTATTTGCGGAAGTAGAAGTATAAATATTCAAGAATTTTATGCTCAGGTTCTTTTGACTTTGCCAAACTAACAATAATTGAAGTAGACATATTTACGAATGGAATCACATGTATAGCGACGAAACATATCTAGCCAAAGATGGATCTGAAACACCTTAAAGATTTGATCTCTTTAACCAGGCGTAATCGTTATCGCATCCTTATTGGCAAGCAAACAACAAGATCTGACGCATTATCAGCGATTTTTGTACGACGAAGTGGCGGAGAAAACTATCCCCCTCCTTCTTCGTACATGCCCTGCTCTTTCCAGAAAATCAAGTTCCATCTCGGATTCTTCTTCTATGAAGATCTAAGTGATTTTACCAAAATAAACATTTAAAGTCTCCGGTGCAGTAAACGGTGCAACGAGTAGGGAGAATCTTATTTCTAGATCAATGTGGTAGGCGTATTTAGGACCAATATTGGTCTAAGTTTTTCGGTCTTATCCTGGCGGCACTTCAACCTAACCTAAACTTACCTAAGTAGTATTAAATTAATTAGACTTTCCCTTGTGTATCGAATAAAAGTTTCTTACCACCCACAAATACTGGAGTAGATACGCCTCAAATTATTTTTGACACACCAAGAATAGTTTTGACTTGAAGGAGTTAACATAGAACAGTTAGTTACATCATGTATAACTAATTAAAATTTTTACGTCAAAAGTGTTATGTAATCATGTCAGTAGGTCAAACGAAAACCCACCACTAAAAACGAAAGGATTTCTTTTCACACTTTGTGTCCATTATTGATTATTCTAATTTGAGCCGTTTAATATCGATGTTTTTACCTACTTGACAAGGTCATAGACTTTGTACGCTTAGGGGGAAAATAACAGAAATAGAATGGTCAATGAAGTGTGTAGGCTGTAGATGTATATATAGATGGATAGGATGTGGGCAGTGGTCTAGCCTATATTTGACTTAATGGAAAGTTTCAAAGTAAACAATAGCTGCTGTTGTACGAATAAACAGGATGTGTAGTAGATTCTTTCTCATTAAAATATTTTCAATTCGCTGCTGCCAGGAAAGTACTTGGACTTGTATGGCAAAAGTAACAACATTTCATTCATAACAACAACAGCTTTGATTGAAAGTATTCATACGTCTGGTAAGTCTGTCCATCTGGTTGGAATTTATTCATGAATAAAACACATTTAACATCATCAAAGTTTGTTGTACCTCAAGAGAGCATTTTCGGTACTGTTCTGTTAAGCCATTCAGAATAGCCAGCTGTGTAGCAAACTTTACCTTTAAGGACCCGGGTATCATTTCACCGCTAATCACTTAAATGCAGGCATCAGATGCCTTAGGAAGCAATATCTACTTCATTTTGGCTTCATTCGATCTGCAGTTATGGCCAGCCGTTATGATGAATTTAGCATACAGTGGCACCTTTGTAAGAAGGATCTGCATCAACAGAAACGTTTCTTCCTCCTCGAGCTTTTCATGCATCTATTGGTGTAACTTCCCCTGTTTTGCTTTGGTGCTTGCACCTTCCGCCGTGGTGACTTTGCGCAGCTCGTTCTTCGCAAATCCTTGCTTCCTTTTCTTGACTCTTGGATAAGCGTAAATTAGCAAAAAACGCTATAGAGATTCGTACATAGGAACATGGGTTTCTCAAATCACACTTACAGCATCAGTACAGTTTCATTCAGCAGGAGATTAGAGGGACCTTTTAGCCATCTCTCTATCCCTCCAGGAGTCGACAAAATCAAGCTTCTTTTTTTGGCTAAATTAACCGGTACGTTAGTTGAGATCCCCAGGGGATTGTCGCTGATGCGAGATTTCTTGAATACTATAAGTAAAAATTAGACAAGACCTTTACTTAAAAAAGCTGTAATCCAAGTTAACAGTGGCAAGCCCTATTTAGCACATGAGAACGTAAGTTGGACTTAAGTCGCTGGACAGGGAACTAACTATCCCCTTAGGAGACATATACCAACCCCTTACTCAGTATGGGGCGTTCTTATAGCTTGGTCAGCGTTGAAGAGCACAAAGAAGCCGTCTTGTTTTTTTTTTTTAAAATACATATATAATAGAGCAACTCACCGACCGATTGCTATGCTGTATTACCGACTCCGAAAGCTGATAAATAGTTAGCTCATATACAATATGGATGATCTGTGAAAATGGAACAACCGAGTAGTTTTAGCTTCGACCGATGGCTTGGTCAGTAAAAATGATGACTGGCATTCAACTATTGGCCATTGTCTTAAGACTTATGAACTTTTACTATCCAAATAATTTGGATGCATTCAGCACCAATTTGACTTTAATGATGAATATTTTGTTTCTGCTAAGTTGAATAGATGTATAAATAGAAAACATTAGTCAAATGATGAAGACAACGCGTGAGGCCTGACCTGAGTCTGACAAAAGTCTTAATAGCTTAAAAGTTATGGGCTATGGAAAATCTTCCCGTTGGGTATGTTAACAAAGCTAATAAATAAACCACGTTAACAAAGTCAGAAGACAGGGCTCGCTAATTTCTTACCATCCTTACCGTACCATCTCGTTTGTGCATTAAATATGGCACCGCATGTTCAAGACGCAACAAAAATCGAAACGGATAACTCTTTAGTAAAACTTATATGTCTCTGATTTGGAGAGTCACGTTTCCCTACTTCTAAAACACAAAATGGATTTACATTATTCCTTCTGAATGTATTAACGAAGCAGGACTGTAGGACTACATTTGATTATTTTTCTGGACTCTACGGAAAATACGTTCAGTGTCAGCTTCTAAGCTCTTTTTTAAAAGAAGTCACAAACGAACAGATGGACAGAGACAGATCTGCCATTACTTTCAATAGTGATCCCAACTATAAAGGGGTCTTGCAAACATGTATATATTCCTAGGATAGTAAATAAAAAGGTCTCGCAAGTGTTCATTTCTCCATGTTTTTTTTTCCAACCCATTAAAGTGCTCAAACCTTCCCAATCTGAAGTCCCAATGTTGTTCGTCGTTGTTCATTCAAACTATCCCAATTTTTTATCGGAATTTAAAAGTTAATTATTAACTTATTTATGGACTGGTTAAATTCGGCGCACAACACCACTTGTCGGCCCTGAATCATTCTGTGGTGTCAGCAAAAATAACTTCAGGAACTATGTATGTTAAAAGCATATCCCTGACCGTATCCAATGAGGTCTGGCTCAATTCACATGGTCAGAACTGTGCCAAACAATTCTTTCCTAAATTCCACCCCAGAAAATCCAAATTCCTAATTAACCTGGACAGGAATATTCAGTGGTGATTGTCTCTTGAAAAAACAACTTCACCGCATTGGCCTCTCACCGAGCCACATACTCATGGATTGCCAGGCTATATTTCGGCTCAGGACGGACATCCTCGGTGAGGAAATCATCTCACCAACCAACCTTCCTACCCTGCTTCCAGAGAGGATTCTTGTCTTCCTGACTTCCTCCGGAGTTAAACATTTGCATTAAGGAGCCGCAGTGCGAGAGCCCCATGGAGGCTCTCCCGACTTTAACTCGTAAGACTACTGAGACATTTGAACATTTATGTGCATGGAAAAAGTCCTACAGACATTCTAAGATTCATGGAAAGCAACAACTTAGGGTATTCAACTCTACTTAACGACCTTTTTTACGGCTTCCTATGGACTAGTAGTTCGGAAACTCCTAAATATAGCCGGATTTAAATTACTTTACAAAATAGGGCGGTGCAGCTTTCTATCCTCAGCTATCCCTGCCTCAAGTGATCTGCAATCTGTGGTAATTTTTTTTTTTCGTTAGAGGTCTCCGCGAGCCTGGGGTACATTCTGTTATAACCTCCATGGAGTCTCAGTCGTCTTTTCTAGTCAAGACGCTATCAAAATTAAACCCAATTCTCTAAAGCTTGTCAACCTACAGCTCTGTGTCTCATGCTTTGAATGAATATATGTTGCCCGCACTCAGTTACTGGGACACCATTGTGGTTCAACAGTTGAACTTTGAAAACGGGAATTCGTTTAACATTGTCACAGAAACTTTAATTCCTCTCATTACTTTCGTCGAGTAGCGTTTTAGAGTGTTAACCGTCGAGCTGAGTGAGTTGATTGTCCACGCAAGTTTACCTGTCTTATATCACTGAGACTTTAAAAAGGGCTTTAAATTCCTTACAGACCTATTTTGATAGTTATAATCGTATAAAATTTGAATTCTAAATTAGAAGACCTCCATTTTTTTATACTCACCTACTCCCGCTACTAATTTGTCCCTAATCCTGTAATTTTTCACACATTACCTTCTTTCGCAAATCCTCCCAAGTTGCATTACACATCCTTAAAACAAAACCAAAATGACTTACCGGCACTTTTCAAAGACTTTCAATAAAATATTCTCAACAATGGACGATAGCACTTTCGTATAATCCTCCATTCCTCCCCCCCCCCTCACTTATTGTGGTTCCAACGTCATTAGTAAAACAAACAAAACAAGAATAAATAAACAATATTTATTCATACACCTCCACAACAGGCGGCTGGCATCCTTTGCACAACTCTGACAGGTCCTTTGAATGCCACTTTCACACAACAAAGAAGGACAAACTTTCGAACGTAATTTATGTGAATATCCTTCCTTCGATGCAAATGGAGTACGCATTTTGTTTATAGTTCATTTTATTTTTTGCCCTCCTTTTGGTGGTATGGTATGGTGCGGAGGACCATCACACATACACAAAACACAAAACACATTCTTCTTGCTGCTTTTTGCATAGTTTAAAAGTTCCCCAAAAAGAATGCCAAAGACGAAGGGACCTCTACGAAGAAATGATTTACATTTGTCATAAACTTTGAAATAAATATCCTCCTTGCTCCCACAGTGTTTAGAGAGAGAGAGAAGGAAGTATAACTTTTCATCCCAAAAAAAAAAAAACATAACTGATGAGCGCCAAATTGGGAAGGAGTCCTTTTCTTCTTTTTGTGTCCCTCCCCCCCGCAACAGAACAAAAATGAAGAAAACTTTTGTGTAACTTAATTATTTTTCTGTTATTATTCGCAGGGTTTTTTTTTTTTGGTTTGTTTGTTGTTTATTTAAGTTGATTTGAAGAGAACTTTCTAACTACTTTCACACAGACAAACACACGCAAAACGTTACCTGAAAAGAATCCTGATCTTAGTTTGCGCATATAATAAATTTGCATACGATACCATCCTTCGCGCGGGGAAGAGCGTTTTGATTTTTTCTTGTTTGTTTTATAATTACACATAAGGATATGTATAAGGACGATGTCGCCTTACGTAAAGGTTTCCTCTGTTTTGGTATCTAGGAGAAAGTCTTGTTTTTTTTTTTTGTTGTAATGAAACGCATATTACCGAAGGAGTATCTCTGTCCTTCTGTCATTTTCATTTGAAATGCAAATTAACTTTGTTTGCTTCCTTGATGAGGATGAAGACAAGGATGTTGTGTAGCTTTATAGGAGAACGTTTTCCCAGGGAAAGTTTTAATGGAGATTGGGTATGTTAAATGTCATATTTGAGGTGAACCAAGTGAGTTATAAAAAAAAAAAACAGCCAAGAGATGAAAGACGTTCTATGAAAGAGCAGCGATGTGACTCTTCCTAAAGTAGGTCGCAAACAACTTAAGTCACATGTTTTTTTTTTAATGATATATTTCAGTTAATTTTTGGAGAAAAAGTTAATATTACATTTAAAAAAAAAATACATTTGCTGTGTCAAGTTGTTGCGAGTTCACATGTGGGTCACTTGAAAGACTTCAAAGAAATCAACTTTTAATGGGAACGCACTTGTACTGAACCATCGTTCCTTGTATCACTGAACTTGTGACTTTTGATTTCGTTATCTTTCTCAACTCATTCCGCATGCACTACTGAGGCAGCTCAGTTCTATATATGTATTTTGTTTCGTTCAGAAGTTGCAAAAACTTGGCTAATAGGATTAGAATAACGACATGTTGTTGTGGTGGCTGAAGGGTGGCAACACAATGAAAATGTTATACGGATTTGAAGACCTAAGGTACTTTTGCTGTTTTGTATTGATTCTAGAAAGATATAGACCCTAATTGGAGCCGCAAAAATATGAACATAGTTAGGTCTAGGGTTCGCTGTCGTGTGATTTCTTCAATCTTGTTCTTGAGCACTATCTTCAACAGATCAGTCCAACTGCTGGGGTATGTGGACGATATAGATATCATCGGTCGATCCCAGCGTGCCGTGATAGAGGCTTTCACGGCTAATGAAGAACAGGCGAAACTAGTTGGCCTTATAGTGAATGAGGATAAGACTAAATATATGCTATCAACAAACAAACAATCATATGTCCAACGACTAGGACAAAATGTCACTGTTGATAGCAGCAATTTCGAGGTAGTTTGAGGAGTTCATCTATCTCGGGGTAAACATCAACTCCTAATAAACCCCAAGAAACCGCTGATACTTCGGTTTGGCCAAACAAACGTGTTCAAAACTCCTAACTCGAAGGACAAAGTGCATGCTCTACAGAACGCTTATCCTGCCAGTTCTGCTATACGGCGCCGAGTGCTGGACGATAAGAAGGAAAGGAGAGTTAATACTGGGATCCTTTGAAAGAAAAATCCTTCGACAGATATTTGGTCCTGTGTGCGAGGAGGGCGATTGGAGGAGAAGAACTCTAATAAGCTGTACCAAGATGTGGATGTAGTCCAAAAAGCCAAGATATGTCGACTACATTGGCTCGGCCACATCGAGCGAATGGACAACAACGCTGCAGCCAAGAGGATCATCGGATCCCAGCCCCCATGTTCGAGACGACAAGGAAGACCGAACCTCCGTTTTAAAGACCAAGCCATCGCGGATGCCAGAGCGCTGTTGGACAACTGGAAGCAGCGTGCTCGGGATCGCAGAGGGTGGAAGGCTGCCGTATCTCAGGCAGGGACTCTTCACGGGTCGGGAGCCCGTTAAGTAAGTAAGTAGGTCTAGGGTGCACCCACGCTTTAAGCAATAGGTTTAGGTACCTCGAGTTGTTCAAATGGTTGGTTGAGGTCCATTTTCTCTTGTACATGCTATCGAAGATTTTAACGCTGTTCCTCGGTGTTACTGCCGTTGAATCGTTTCCCTCCAGAACAAGCCAACGCATAATGGCCCAAATATCTTAAGAATAATGTTCCGAGCTTTATACAGTGTGACCTTGGTTATTACGGAGAACATAATTTGTCCTCTCAGCATTCGGCAAGCACCTTTCCCTAACTATTTCTAGTGAGATGTTTTTTTAACTCGAATTAATAATATAAGTTTTTTGACTTCTACCACCTTCTTTCACTTTACTTTTAGTAAGAAAAATAGTAGAAAATGGAGCTGAAAGAGGTTGAACTGCTTACTCTCCCCTTTCTTCTGTAATTGCACACGGAGTAGCTTCAGTAGATTTAGCAAGACGTGGATTGTGGAGCAGAGGTAGAGTCCCTTATACTACCTGAATCGGCCAATTTGTCGATGTTGGGTGTTCCTTCATGTGGATTGCATATGGCTACTTGGCGTTGGCCTCGTAAATCACTACACCCATTTTGGCCAATTCTGTTGTTGACTTGCAATGGCCGCAGTGATGTTTGATAACTGTCGTCGGCGAATTCCAATGGTAAACGACTTTTACAAGATCGAGCATCATAGGCTTGCGGGTTTAGCACAAATCGTTTAAGTATGACATGGAAGGTCACCGGTAGTTCGTTCGTTTTTTCAAGTTTTGCAGGGACACTAAAAACTAGGCGTGGATCTCTCTTCTCCCTCTCTTATCCGCCTTCTATATTTATAACAAGATGTTAGCTAAGTAGGTACCGAAAGTCCAATCTATTGTGCACTTTCCGAGCCTAATAAAATTCAATCAGATCGTTGGCAAATAGTTTCAAACACTTGCTCAATACCACGACTAAAATCTTATCCGCGATATTTAACAGAGTGATGCCTGTGTAGCTGAAGCGGTTCAGAGGCTCTCTTTTGTCGTGGACCAAGCTTTCCACTTTCTTCTGACTAAGTTTGGAAAATGAGTTGGTGTTTGCTTTCCATCCACTCCCCCTCTGATTCGTTCGACCGGCAGACTTCCGGCACTTGAGCTTTTTGAATTTTACGTTGGAGATTGCTTTCATTTTGTGACTTTTGCAAAAGTAGGTCTAGCATTCTGCAGAAATGGTTATACCAAATAAAACAGTTCATAATACTCACCTCGGATATAAGAGTAGGCGCTTCCACTGGTTAACACAGATGGTAATTGATCATGTATGTCTCCGCAAGTATCAACGGGTACTTCCTCGGGTTGAGCTCTTTTATCTGACTTCTAATACGATTCACGGTTCTTGAGTAAGCGCGACGTCTTCTTTAGTAGAAGAAGAAAAGCCTTCTCACTATGATGAAGATTTCAACTGCCAGTTGGCTCCACTTTCTATGTTGGGAGGCGACGAGCATTAGGTTACATTACGTAATGCCTACGCGGACTGTAAACTTTTGCACAACGGTATTGTGGCTCCTTCATGTTTCAACCATTCCGAGTGCCATTCCCTGGTTTGTAGTTCTAGGTTAAAGGACTGCAGGTTGCGTTTTAGATACGGATCTTGTATATATTAAAACTGATGCTCAAGTCAGCATAAGGTCAAGGTGCGACAGTGTCGATGACGTATGTCAACAAATTTTTGTTCTTAGTTTTTGTTCTCCAATTCGACTATCTCGAATGAAAGTAGTCAACTGTCCAACAAACGCAAGCCTGTCGGTACGTTACCTGGAACAACTATCGGGCGCTTTGAGGCAAACGCAGGTCAATCAAAGACGAAGGGTTTTCCCCACTCGCTGCGGCCGGTGTCATTACAGCACCTCCTTAGGCATGCATCCTACTTACTCATTAGCGAACCCGTCTTGATGAAACAAAATATCTGTCGCAGCTTGGGACTGGCATCTAGTTTCCTCCCATATAGCAATCAAAATCCACTTACCTCTCCAGCCCTGCTTATTTTCGGCTGCTGTGTCTTTGATGACGTTACAAGCCCATTCCAGCTCAATGCTCAAACATATTGCCGGTTGAATATTGTGATGAGGTACACACCCTAACGTGGGTGCAGCGGTTTAGTGGTTAAGTGCGTTCGACCACCAAGCGAGGTGTCGCTGGTTCAAATCCCGATCTGTACCACCTCAAAGTTTTTATTCGCTGCTCAATCCTTAAAATTCAACAGAAAACTCCTTTGGTAGCGTCAGACTTGTTGGCAAAATTGCTCTCGTGTTGAGTGGTAGAAGAATCCATAGCTTATTCTGCCGCTTAAAAAAATCGTGACTCTCTTCCCACTGTGAATTCTAATCCTTTTCCAATCAAAACTGCATTTTATGAATTTCGGTGTGGCAGTGTTTGTCTGTGCAGGGCATGTTCAACATCTGTATATTCGTTTTGTAGGATCATCAACTGTAAGTCCGTCCTTAACCGAGGCTTTTGGTCGCAGAGCAAAGCCCTATCCGAAAGTCTTTGGTTGAAAGGTTTTCAATATTCTTCTTGGGAGATATGAGTGCTGCTGTCGCCGTCCAAATACCAACTAATTGCTGACTCAGTACCGGAGAAAAATATATATCTGGGATCCAAAAATATCAAAAAAGTTTAGGTAGGGAGGGTACTAACGCTAGCGGTGCTTCCATCCAAAAAATTCGTTCATTCAATACCGCCCGGACTAGAAGGAAGTCCTGTACTAAGAAATCACCAGCCTCTCTTGCCCCATCACTTCTCATTTGATGACACAAAAGACTTCCGAAAGGGGTTGCCTATCTACTAGTCCCTGCCCTAGGCGCCCAGCAGTAGCCTATGCACAAGTTATTAGTGGGAGTTGATAGAAAAAGGCTGAAGGGACCCCGCTTGTGTTTTCATATATTCCCGCTTCCCAAAGGCATAAAAGCGTGCGAAATTCAATTTTAATGCTGTGCCTTACTTATGCCAAATATTTTTTTATATCTGAGCCTCGGCGGCTGTCAGAAATAAATGTTTCATTTCTTAATAAAAACATTTTTTCTGCCACAATTAGGATTTTTAAATAATGCTCTCAGTTGCTTATCAAATACAAATCCCAAAACCCTAAAATAGAATATTTAAAGACATTAAAAATATATTCCCATTTTTGAAAGCTAAAAAAATCCTCCCTTTCGTTTTAACCAAGAGTTAGGGCTATTTTTTTTTTTTTGTTAAATATATCTCTGCACTTCGGAGGGCCAGCCCCAGCAGTGGCCAAATTGTGTGGCCACCACTGCACGCCCATTACAGTGAAAGAAACTTAGCAACTCGTATCTAGTATTCCTAAAAAATTTATAAATCCAAAAAGCACACTCTGGTTCGGACAGCAGCAGCACCACCACCACCATTAAAAAAAAAAGACTTCATCAACTATGTATCTAGTTGCAGGTACTCCATTCTATTTGCCACACGTATACCCATACTTTTCTCAATATAAAATATTCAAATACGAATCCAATTAATAAGCCATCGTATCCAAACACTGCCTGAAATATTTATACCCCTACACTGTCTATGTCTATCGATTTTACCACCATACACGACACGTCGTCCACAAAGGACCGCGTAAAAAGTCAAATAAAAAACAAAAAAAAAAAAAAAACCTAATCTAATAAAAAAGCCATTTACTCCACTTTACCAAAAAAAAAAAAAAATGTATATATGTATCTATACCCGCCATAGTAAATGAATAAATAAAAATGATCCAAAACGAAGGCAATCACATAAAATTTATTATATTCGCGCATTTGATGTGTCACATAGCACTCAAAGTTCGCAGCAGGTGTGGGGCGATATGGATACAACAAACCGCACACAAAAAAAAAAAAAAAATGGACGAGGACGAGGACGAGGACGATAAAAATACTTCAAAATTTATTGCAAACATCAACTAAATCAAAATGAATTCTGAATGAATTCACCCCTCAGGCTAAATTCAGCTCTGACTCTGTCCAACTTCGTCGTTCATCATAATGCCAAACATATTGAGAGTTGAACTTAAGTTCTTTTATATTTTTTTCGAAAGAAGGAATAAACGCAAACGACTGCCTGCCTTAGGGGCAAACGTAAAAAAGTAAAAAAAAAATAAACAGGATATTTATTTCCATTTCTGCGCGGGTGGTCAGTTAAGCGAAACAAATAATAATACTCCTCGTAGCCGGCCTCCAATTCTGATCTAATATGGAACTGAGAGAAAATAAACAGAAACAAATTCCAACGCAGGAGAAGACAAATTAGGTATATGTGGCGGAACTTTTTATGTCCGGAATGAGAAAGAAAAATCATTTATAATTGAAAACGTCAATAAACTTGTGATATCTACGTACGAGGATGAGGATGACTTGAGATATAAAGGGTCCGCTATCTAACGTTGGCCAGGCCATGGGGGACACTTAGCTCATGTCTGATTTGACAGATAATTAGTTTTATCCTTCCGCTGAACGAATGTGGTTGTGTATGCGCTTGAACAACGCTGGGAAATATTGCGACATTACTTTGAAAATCAAATGTTGCAGAATGTGTGCAAAAATTGCGTACGGATTTGGGAAGAAGAGAAGCTCCGTCAGCTCCGTATGTTCGTTATCTTGTGAGAAAAGTGAAAGAAACTGGCATCCTCATCGATAAACCAAAGCGTGAAAAGCCAAAAACAGTGCGTACACCCGAGAAAATTGAAAGTGTGCGTGAAGCGCCATCAACATCAATTCACCGTCGTTCTCAACAATTGAACATTTCGGAGACATCATTGAGACGAATTTTGCATAAAGACCTTGGTATGACGCCATACAAAGTCCAATTGGTTCAGGAGTTGAAGCCAACTGACCATCCAATGCGATTTCGCTTCGCTAAGTGGGCCTGCGATCGACTTAGAGAAGATGCCGATTTTGCCAAAAAAGTCATCTTTTCAGATGAAGCTCATTTTGATCTTGGCGGGTATGTAAACAAGCAAAATTGTCGCATTTGGGGCACAGAAAACCCGCACGCATACATTGCAAAGCCGATATACCCAAAACGAGTCACTGTTTGGTGCGGATTTTGGTCCGGAGGCATAATTGGGCAATTTTTCTTCGAAAATGAGCAAGGAGTGGCCGTTTCAGTCAATGGCGATCGTTATCGGGCCATGTTGAACGAATTTTTGTTCACAAAAATTGAAGAGGAGGACATTGGCAACATTTGGTTTCAACAGGACGGCGCTACGTGCCACACAGCCGAAGCTACACTCGATGTTTTGCGTCCTGTTTTTGAATATCGCATTATCAGCCGCAGCGTTGATGTAGTTTTGCCACCGCGGAGCTGCGATTTGACACCGTTGGACTATTATTTGTGGGGTGCCGTAAAAGATAAGTGTTACGCCGACATGCCAGAGACAATTGACGCTTTAAAGGACAATATTATATTCGTGAAGCCATTGGTAAAATACAGCTGCACACAATCGATAATGTGCTTAAAAATTGAACCGATCGTGTAGGCTACTGCATGGCCAGCCGAGGCAGCCATTTGAATGAAATTATTTGCCATTATTAACCGGAAGGATTGTACTTTCAAATAAAAAACGAAATTTGAGAAAATATTCAGTAGTTTTTTTTTTGTAGCATTTTCAAAAGAAAAAAAGTTATTTGGCGGATGCTATATTTCAGAAAAACTCTCTATGATGGCAGAAACCGCTACGGCTACGAATACTTGATGAGCTTTGAATAATGTGAACACAATTCAATGGATTTTAAAATGGCCGGTGTTTTTCATATGAAACATATTATATCTAGGTTTTTAGTCCTTCTGAAAGGAGTATAATGCTATGAAAGATTTTTATAGAAAAAAAGCTGTAAAACGCCCATCCCCACAAGATGAAATAAAGGGTTTAAATCGCACGATCTCGGTGTGAGATAACAATGCTCGGAAATGCTCGTGCAAAATTGTAATCACGCGCTATGTGGCATGTGTCGCCATCCTGTTGAAACTGTAAAATCGTCGGTGGTCATATAATCCAATTGAGATTAAAAGGAATTGTAAGTCATCGACTGATAGCGCTCGCTGTTGACAGTTGACAGATGGCCTGGCCAACGTCGTCCTCAAAGATATATGGACCGATGATTTCATCAGTCCAAAATCCACACCGACTTTTTCTGGAAACATTGCAATTTGGTGGATCACGTGTGGATTTTTATCGTCCCAAATTCGACAAATTTTCTTGTTGACGAACCCATGCATTCAGAAATAGGTCTCGTCGTAAAATGGACGCACAGAAGACCCACTTTGTTGTTGAAAGCTTTAATTCTCCATGTTGAGTTACAAGGCCGACTAAATAAATGAAAGCCAATTTGACAGATGTAGCTTCGACAATATGGCTGCAATCAGCTGTCAAAGTTCGGAAATCAATATTGAAAACCCCTGTTTGACCTCTTAGCTTCAGAATGAACATAGTGAATAAATATCTGCGAAAATGTGTCCAAATATTCTCGTTAAATAGTTTTTCCATTTAACAACTTTTCTGATGGTTAAAAAAAAATTCGCTTGACCTAGAAATTTCTTGTGAATTTTGTGAAATAAATGATTTTAAAAAATAACAAATAGACACTTTCTAGGTTCAAAAAACGCAACCAAATGGACCGGAAAACAATTTACCGGGTCTCAATTGGACATACATTTATTTTCGCCACCGGGAAGAGGGCAATGGTACAAGAAAATGCTCGAATGCATTTTTTTTAAATATCACTTTGATAGGCTTGGCAAGACTGGGGAGTAACAGTCTTTAAGGTTAGGTTCGGTTAGGTTTGGTAAATTGATGCTACTGCATCGTTATGCAGTTTTCCAACTGCTTAGCACGTTTTTCTATCACATAGTGTCTATAATCTGTCCAACATAAATTGGCAGTACACGTATTATGGGGAAGCTTTTTAAAAATCAGTAGCGTGCCATATTTTTCTACCATACTAAATTGAAAGAAACACCTCATAAAGGGTTTACCCTCCAGTGAACTTCCAACTGCATCTGACGTAGACCCGCCACGCCCTATTCAGCGCACATGAGAGTGTGCAGTGATCGGCTGTGGCCTGTGGCTGCTGCTATTCAATGCCGATTTAATTGATGTGCATTCAGAGTTACCCAATGACCGGTTGGTAACTCGCTCAGCTTTTTTTTTTCTTGGGTTTCTGTTGAGGAGCTTTAGGTTTTAGAGCTTTGAAAAAAAAGTCTTAATGATAAGTGTTATCGTGGTGGTCTTGTTTTGATCTTTGACATTTCTTTTATTGTGTAGAAAATACTTTAAAATGCAGATACAAAATTTTAATCTGTTTTCTTTAAGGAAAAAGATTATTTGCGTTTGTTTTGTTTGTTTGAAATTGCCTTAAATTCATCCAAAAAAAAATTCATCAAAATTTTAAAAATAAAAGAGTAACTGCGAATCAAGTAGGGGATATTTATTCTGTGGCTAAACGAACAGTTTATAGACTTTTTTAAGGAAATAGGCCACAACTCGCCACCAAAGAAGAAAAAGAAACTGATTTAAAAGAAAAGTAGATGATTTCGATAAGTGTGCCATCAGGCAAATTCTGCATCAGTTTTTTTTTCCAAATAACGAACTTACGACGCTGGCTAAAATTAGCAGATCTTCACTGCAAACGGTTTTTAAAATTAAACTGGGTTTCTAATTTGCTCATCGTCAAAACAAGAAGATAAGGTTATTATATATTATTTTTAATAGATAAAATAATTTAATAGAAAATTTCAATCTAAAAAAAGATATGGTAACCCGACATTATATGCTTTCAGATTTTTGCAGATTTAAAATCCTCAGTACGTAAACCCTGAAAGAACTTTTGCTAGAAAAGCACTTTATGGAAAACAAAAGAGTGTGAATGAAAGGTAAACATCCCTATCTTCCCTGTACTGCCAATTTATGTTGGACAGAATATAGTGAGGGCTCCCATGTCTGAATGGTGAATCTCTCCTACTCCTTTTTCGCAAGCTCATCCGCTCTTTCGTTACGCGGAATATCTGCACGAAATGATTCTTAGCAAAAAGTCACCATATTTGCGTCTAGTATTACAGTCCCTTAGTAATTTCACAAAAAAATCTCCTTTTAAAAGGTAAGGGGTGTCTCTTAAAAATATTGCTGAACCACCTACCTAATAATCACCGCGTAAAATTTCACATTTATGTGTGTAGCGATTCGGGAGTTAGATTAGATTAGATTGGGAAATGGAGTGGTGCCCATATCACCGCGGCCACAGTGGGCCTATTGTGATGTCCTCGCTTAGAATTCGCCTAAGATGCCGGATTTGCGGATAAATTCGTCTAAGACTAAGTAATATTAGTTGCCCCAACTAGAAGCCGTAGACGTATTGTTGCTAAGCAATCACAGTGGCATAGAATGGTCTTTCATGTTTCTTCGTCTTCGTGGAATATTGGACAAGTGTTGTCTTGAGTAATTCCCATAGCCATGAGGTGGTTTTTTTTACTCTGCAGTGTCCACTCTGTAGATTCTCTCCATCATCGGTGCTAGTGTTGTGAGTAGTTGGAGACAGTCCCGAACTAGATTAGAAGTGATTTCAAAGTCGCAAATAGCAAGTAGTGCCGCTTTGAATATAACGCATTGCTCGGAAACCTTCCACTCTTAGCTGTTCCCAGAAACTCAGCATCAATAAAGATTGAAGTGATGAATCCTCAAAACCACACGATAAAGTGTTATTCAGAAGATTCGAGAACTGAGGAAGGAACTGGTGCCGCCGTGTTTGGGCCGAGAACGAAACACTACTAATCCCGAGTTGCGGGATTGTGAAACTGGAAAAATAAATACGGGCCAGTTAAAGCTTTTCACAAAAGTTAGTAACGTCTACATCGATAGCCAGGCCGTACTCCAGGCAATGGAATAACCCAACATCAATTCTGATACGGTTAGGAGCTGTCGCAAAATGCTTAAAGCCTTATATTATGAACCGTGTGAGACTGTGCAGGGTGCCAGGACACTGAGGTGTTGAGGGAAATGAGCAGGCGGATGAGCTACTCGTTGATAGTAATGTAGCAGACGCGAAACCTACCCTCTGCAAAGTAAGGGGCACTATTGAGGGAAAAACCATTAGGTCTGCCAATCTAAAGTGGACAAGTCTTCTTGAGGGTCTGCCAATCTTTTCGACAGTAAAATATCTACGCAGTTAATTAAACTGAGCAGGGTCAAGCTTAGAACATTAAAAGAGCACTGTTTCCTGTGGAAACATGCCAAGATTCTCCTATTATCGGATACAGATATCTGCGAAGATTTGCATGCTCCTGAGGACATAACACATTAACTGTGTGAATGTGAGGCAATAGCGGATAGTCGGAATAGATGGCATGAATTCAAGGGCCGTCTAGGTTTTAGCAGGCAAATTGTGTAGGTTTTCCTGCCTCTTGAATGTGAATTCAGCTGGTTGCCCACGGAACGCGACGCGATCTGGTGTTGTGTGATCATTTGATGGTAACGCTGTCTAATTTGACTTTCATTTTACGGCATTGAGCTCTTTAAGGACCTTGTTCTTGAAGTGACTAATTAAAACGTCGCAATTGAAACTTAGAGACGACACTTCATACGTAACTACGGAAGGTCAGTCCGACAAAATATTAAGGTTTAAGCATTAACATACAGCAGCGCTGCAGGATGACAAGTCTGAACTTCGTCAACAGAAGGTAGGACAACTTGCTCGCAGCTCGTGCAATAAATGTGATTTAGTTGATTTGCTCAAGTCAGCTCAAATTTATCCCCCAAATTATGCCCAACGAAATATTGTGTCACGTCGCAAAACCACTACAAATGAATGCCAAATTTGCTTGTGAGAAAAAAATGTCGCGCTTTCTACACATCCCCCGATGCTCCACACATCCTTTCATTACATAACAATATCCATTCCATCGTTTGTTAGGGAGGAGGTGTTAAATCTTAACCTAGGTCAAGAACCCAATCAATCTAAGCCACTTTCTCAACATGTCTCCATATTTCCATCAAGCAAACCTACCGGCAATGGATGAATGGCCAGCCAACTGGAGCTTAAACAGAACAAAATATTCTCTCCTCTTCCGCTTTCATGCATCACTATTTCCTGGTCGTATATATCCGCTCCACCATCTTTAATCTCTGTCGTCGTCGCTCTCTACGTCGTCGTTGTTGGTCTCAGGCGTCCTCTTTTCTTCGACACTGATTTGTGTTATTGTTCCTTTTCGTCGGTCTAGCAAAAGTAGAACGACTTCATATTGATTAATTGATCGCTGCCGCCCTGAGAGAGAGTGCCAATTTCACTTAGAAGATGGGCGAACAGGGAGAAAGGAGAAAAATAAAACAGAAAACAACCCAGTCAGGTGTAAAACTTTCAATCATCGTCTAATGGAATTCATTATCGCTTGCCATATAGTAGCTGCGAAGCAATCGAAACCAACGACAACACCCCCACTTTTGTGTTTTTTTTTTTTTTTTTTGTGATGGAAAAGGCTTCTCGTGTCTCCTGTCAACTTCATTGTGCTCGGCGGGAGGCCAAAAGTGTCGGTTACACACCGATATAGAGGAGAGTAGTAGCGCACCCATTCCATACACATACACATATACGCTGGGTGGCTCTCTCACATTGATATATACAAAAGAAGGTCCTTTTCATTTTCCAATACCGAACACCAAGCTGATGACAGTGTGATAATGATGCGGAATACCATGAAATAGAATTATTCTTTTTGCCGGCTACGGCTTCGCAATTCAGTGGTTCCAAATTGAAATTTCATTACTTACACAGAGTGCCTCCATTGAATGAAAAGTGAGTTGAGGGAGAGACAGTCAGCAGAGTGAAATGATGCCACATATAAACAGGACTTTGACAGTCTTCTAAGGCGCAAAATTGAATGGAACACAACCATTATATACCTATGAGATGTTTACGCCAAAGAAGTTGCTATTTTATATTTTTTTAAAGCCTTCCTTTTTTTGGAGTATGTGTTTGTCTTTTTTCGTTCGCCTCCAAATACTTCCGATAACCAAAATTTGCATGTTTATGTAGTTAAAATGTTTGTAAAATACACACATGTACACATCCGGTTCATTGAATCGATGAATTTTTAATGGAGTGCGACGATAGAAGTATCTGAAATATCAGTTAAATGGCAGAGCATTGTAATTTTTTTGGCATTAGCAGTGCTATAATGGGGAATAATATTTATGTAAATTCGAGGATTTAACATAGTATGATGTTTATAGAGAGATTTATCAACAGTTGTATTATAATATTTTTTTTTTTTTTTTTTTTTCTGGTTTGATATGTATTTGAATTTTAATTGAACGAGGTGTGGTTGAATTGAATGAAGAGAATTTTTGATATTTTGTAATAAATACATTTTGGAGCATAGGTTCTTTTTTAATTTAAGTTAACGGTATCAGAAATCAACAAGTATTCCTTATAGTAGAGAACAAAGTTGTAGTATTTGAAATTCAATAATTAAAGTTTTTCCTCAGAATAGGGTCAATTTCGGTTACTTCCTGAGGTCCGTGCAGTATTAGAAATATTTTAGCAAGAAATGTATTTCATTTTACATCAAGTGCCGATCTGCCACCCGACGCGTGCACACACATTTTAAAATCGCTCCGCGGTCAGTTTGCACACAAAAAAAAAAAACAACAAACAAGTGTGCAGAAGCGTAAAAACAAAAAAAAAAAAAATAAAACGCTAATCGCGCGCGCGCTGTGCAAAAAAAAACAAACAGCATCAGTATACAGTGCAGTGATAAAAAAAATTGTATTGTGTTTGGGCACTCCATCTGGTCCCACTCCCTATCGTTTGCTGCTGGTTTGCTTGGCTATAGCAAGTGCCGTATATTTTTGCGTGCACTTGCTATGGCTGGGTAGGGTATCATTTGGCGAATAGCGGGTCGCGTTGTGTAGATTTTGTTGGTAGACCAAAGCAATTCATTGTATGGGCATAACACCTGCAGTGATTTGTTTTGGAAAGCTGACGTCAGGATCTACACGGTACGGCCTAGCTTAGTCTGCGTCGGAGTTGAGTTTTTTGTGTTTGTTTTTTTTTTGTTTTGCGTGGGAATTTTAGAGTGGACGTGAGTAATATTCGTGGGTTGAGATCCAATTTTTTTTCATTGTACGCCCATGCTATTCACAATAAACCACCTGTTTTGGCACTAAGTGAAACACAGGTCAGCATAGATTCCGATTTGACGGAGTTTAGTCTGCCTGGATATAATTTGGTGCCATTATTCTTTTCCCATCGTAGCCTACCAACTTCTACCTCAATATGGCCAATGTTCCAATCCGGAATTTAATTTTGTTTGGCTAAAATTCCATGTCCGTAGGCAATTAATTCACTACTGCCTAATTTACAGAAGCCCTAACCAGGACAGGCATTTAACTTATAATGAGTTCGATGCGCTGTCTGATTCCATCACCAGAATTGTAACCCATTATCCTCGTACTGAAATCGTCATTGCGGGCGATTTTAATATACACAATTCAAGTTGGCTTCGACATTCTGGATAGACAACACCCGAAGGAAGGTATGTTGAGATCTTTGCTGAGGTTAATAACTTAACCCAGATTGTAAATGAGAAGACACGGATACCGGACATTAGCGGTCAGAACGCCAACACTCTGGACTTGTTTCTTACCTCTCACCCTGATAAATACACTTTAAATGTATTATCGCCTCTAGGTTCGTCAGACCATTGCGTCATATCGGCGAATTTCTCGTACTCCAGCCACACAGTTAAAGAACAAGCTCCTAAAAGAACCGTATGGCAATACGAGAAAGCCAATTGGGAAGCTTTAAACGCTTTCTTTAGGAGTTTTAACTGGTCGTTGTGCTTCCTCAACAACGACGTGGATGCCGCTACCCATATGATTACAAATTAAATTCACCTGGGTATGAAACGCTTTATCCCTAACAGGATAAAGTTTATCAGACCTAAGGAAAATGCGTGGTGTGACTTGAGCTGTAAAGAAGCTATCAGGGCTAAAGAGGTAAGTTTTCGGTCATTTAAGGCCAACCCAACTGAGGAAAACCGAAAAAAGTTCAAACGAGCCAGAAATGACTGCAATGCCCACATTAATCGTGTCAAATTCTCCTACGACCAAAAGTTGAGGCAAAAAATACTACAAAGTCCCTCCGGTAGTAAAAACTTTTGGTCGATTGTTAAGAATATTAAAAATTCGGCCTCGTCATCTATCCCGACACTCATTTGCAATGACATTCCAGCTGTCAGCTCTTTGAATAAAGCCAATCAGCTTGCTGCTCATTTTGCAGCTAGCTCAACGCTACCAGATTGTGCTTTATCTCCCCCTGTACTCGAGCGCGTAGAATATATTTACTATGGGACCAATCCATTTTCGCACTCGTACAGTGGCAAGAGTTCTTCGAGATCTCAACATACATAAATCCGCTGGTCCAGTTGGTATTTCCCCTATTGTTCTGAAGAGGTGTTCTTCCACGCTGGCAAAACCACTGCGTAAGCTTTTCTATCTGTCCTATTCTTCAGGGCTCTTTCCGAGAAGATGGAAAACAGCATTTGTCCAGCCAGTCCCAAAAAAGGCGAATCTTCCTCTGTCTCCTCCTACCGACCAATTGCACTAACGTCCCTTTTTTCCAAGGTCATGGAAACGCTGATAAATCGTCGTTTGTTGTTTTTTTGGACGGTTTCAAGTCTGCAACTTACCAAATAAATGCTGGTGTTCCCCAAGGATCCGTTTTGTCTCCGACTCTCTTTCTCATTTTTATAAATGACCTACTCTCTGTTACTTCTAATCCTATTCATTCCGTCGCCGATGACAGTACCCTCAGCTTTACATATTCGTTTCCTGGGCGTCGAACTGGAACGTCAACGTATGTTAAGCTCATTGAATTCCGATCTTGACAATATACTTGAGTGGGGTAAAACCAACAGAGTGGAATATAATGCTTCCAAGACACAATGCTGTCTGCATTTATTATTCTGCCATTATCCATGGATGGCACTTGCATCGCCGAAACCGAAAGACTTTCCATCCTCGGTATGTGCGTTAACGACAAACTTCGTTGGAGTGACCACATATTCGATGTCGCCAAGAACGCTGCGAAGTGTCTAGGCTTCCTAAAGCGATGCAAGAAATATTTTACCCCTTCTGATCTGGCTAGAATCTACAAGGCGTTCATTCGCCCAAAACTTGAGTACAACGCTCATATCTGGTCCGGTGCACCAATTACATATTTGGATCTACTTGACAAAAACTACTTCAAAAACGTGCGGTAAAATTTATTGGCGATCGAGACATCACGAAATCATTTGACTCTCTTAGTCATCGTCGTGATGTCTCCTGTCTGTCATTGTTTTATCGGTATTTCCACCACAAGTGCTCAAATGAAATAGCCAGTTGCCTTCCACCCCTACAGCAATTCAACCGCAATACTCGCCATGCTAGGAATGCACATCAGTTTACCTTTAAGCCTGTTTTCGGACGTACTGTGAAATATTTACATACTCTCTTTGAAGAGAGCAAACGAGGTTTTTTGAGAAGAAAAGCTTAGGCACTTAGTTAGGACATTAAAGATGACAGAGGAATTTTTTTTTAAACGATAAAAAGTTCAACTTTTCAAATTTGTCCTTCGGAATCGGCATATCAGTTTAATGTCATTCACTCATCCTATGGGTATAAATGTTCATCTGAATGGCTTCAATATTTTTGTTTTACAAGCGATAAAAATCCGCGAACTCTACGGAAAGGCTAGGAGGCAAAGACCATTTTGCACATTCTCTGTATAGGAAGCGCTATCTCTCTTACGTGTCTGCAGAAGTTCCAACTTACTTCTCACTTTAAGCCACTGCAACCGAGTTCAACTTCACACATGTCCAATTTTACCTAATTTGCTATAGCTGTTACAATATTAGGCCTTTCTTGATTATTTCAAAAATTGCACACAATCACCATAAGTCGCAGGATGTTATAACTTTCCATATATTTGTAGGTAATGGAAGCAATCTAATTAATTAACTTGACCATTGTCCACTGTCATTGCTCTTCGTGTTAATTCATTACAAATGTACAAAACGACGGGGTGTGGGCCCCGAAAGTGCTCGTGACAGCAAGGTGTTAGTGTTAACTACTCCGTACTAGATACAATAGATATTGTGTCCAAAATACATCACCCACGCTGAGCAGATAAATGACAGAACGAAATAATGTATGTTGAATTCCCTCCAATAGTTGACCGCCAACTTTCGTGCGTCGAACCGTCTGTTACATCCTTTCCACAACAAAAAGGTCAACTCAGTCTATCGTTTCAAGTAAACAGAGCAATTTTACTCTATTTAAATTATTCCTGTAATTCCATGGCACTCCCTACACACTTTTTGCCTAAATGTAGATAGACACGAACGACGCACAGCTATGTTCTCACGTTGTATATTTTTATCCCCGATTAACCTAAATATTATTCAGAACCAGAATACTACATTCAACCTTCAGACTTTCTTCCTCCCCTCTCGCACTGTCCCTCGCTCTCTCTGTCGTGCATGACCAAAATATAATATTTTGTATTTGCTCTAAACAAAATAAAACATTAAATTCTATTATTATCCTGCATGCAAAATTGAGTTCTCTCTCTCTCTCGCTCAGTCTCTCTTTGCATCTCTGTATCTCTGTGTGGCTGTGTAATTTGTAATCAGATTTTCTTCATGCGTAATGCTCATCCTCGTCGCATAATCGCATCTCTGTTCGGTTGTACGGATCTGCACTTTAGAACTTTATTAATTCTAATAAATAAGTTTAGTTCTAATGAAATATCTAGCCAGTTGCTCGATAACAAACTTTATAGATGTGACCCAGAATCCAGAAGTTTTTAGCTTAGAGCAACAATAAACTTCAGATTCCACACTCCCGAATGAGGATATGACTGGTGATGGTGGTGGTGATGGTGATGGCATCTCATCATCAATTGATGTGTAGGTATTATTCACTGGGAGGACGTTGTTCTCGATCCGAACATAGAAGGAGGCCTCCAGGCAATAAAAACAACTCGACTGAGTGACGTAATTATTGGGATGTACCTACCTACTCCAGGGATGCCTTCGAGTGCGATGGGGAATAACGAAGTCATTCCCCATTTCCAAAGAACAACCCAAAATGCGGTTGAATGTTGGATCCTGTCGTCTGGAAGAATCTACCAATGCGAGTTGTGAGTGGAGTTCAGTCGATCGACAAATTATTGATGCACAGCTTGTAATGCCAAATAGAATTAGGCCATCAATTATAGAGCTCAATGGGTATAAGTTAGTTTGATGGAGCATTGATGGATATTGATTCTCTGCAATAAGTGGGTTAGGTTAATTGGATGACTACCTAGGTAGGTCGATACTGGTATGCTAAGATAGCGCAACATATACATTCTGTTCTTTCACGCAACAACTACACCACACTTAAACCTACATTTCGCCAATGGCAATTGTGTTGACTTGATTCTATAAGCATAAAACGAAAAAAATATAATAATTTTTGGCACAATGCCAAGAGGAATATATCGTCGCTTCTCCCAAAATGTATCTTTTTTCACCGAGAGAGAGAGCGCACAAGTTTAAGGGAACAAAATTGATTTCATTACAAAAAGGCAACGAACAGATTGTATCTGTCTCTACAAACTAGTTGACAATTGAAATTGTCGATTACCCCGAGGGCCTTTTGTTTTCCTCTTCTTTGCTTTCCTCCGTTTGTAACAGTCTTGACTAGATATGTTTGGATTTAAAACTTATTTGCCAATTTATGTTGCTTATACTGGACTGGTGCCATATTCTCCATTACGCTAAAAAATAAATAAAAAAAGACAGACAGAAGTAAGAATTTGTAAATTTTTGTGCCTTTTCCAAATTACATAATAAAAATAGACGAAAATAAGTCTGATGTACGCCGGGACACGTTTTAGTTGAGTTTATTGATTAAAGATGTTTTTTTTTTAGCGACATTTTGGAAAATTTTCATCTTCAAAAAAAAAAAAAAAACCGATCTCTCTCTCTCTCTGATGTCATTCAACTTCCAATATGTGCGCGCGGATTTTTGTGTTTAGTTGCGAAACGTGGTGGCAAGACTATGAATAGATTATCTGTTCATAATTTTTGTGTATTTTTTTTTCTTCCGTTGACATTCGAAATTGGAACCATTTGATGAAATACTGATTTGTAGACACATTTAGCCTTGAGATGTACATATACGGGTTTTGGGAAGGTTATTTGCTTCTTTGGGGGTCAGCAAGTTGAGATCATCGCGATGGTAGTATTTTGTATTTTTGGAGATTTTTTAAGAGGTTTAGAACTTTTTTGAAAAAAAAAACACAAAAAATTCGAAAAAATGAATGAAATATTTATTTGAATCGATAGTTTGAACCTTGCAATTTAATGTTTAAAGATAATTTCATGCAAATGTTGACCGCGGCTGCGTCTCAGGTAGCCCATCCGCTGAGTCCAATTTTGGCATACTCTTTCACACATATCGGCCGGTATCTCACGAATGAATGCATGGATGTTGGCTTCCAGTACGTCAATCGAAGCGGGCTTGTCCCTATTCACATTAGCCTTGGCATACCCCCACAAAAAATTATCTAATGGTGTCAAATCGCACGATCTAGGCGGCCAATTGACCGGCCCGAAACGTGAAATTAACTGTTCACCAAACTCGCCTCGCAATTGCGCCATTGTTTCGCGTGCTGTGTGGCATGTGGCACCGTCTTGTTGAAACCACATATCATGCAAGTCAAGAACTTCCATTTCGGGCAAAAAAAAGTTTGTTATCATCGCTCGGTAGCGTTCACCATTGACAGTAACGCTGCGATTCGCATCATCTTTGAAGAAATATGGCCCAATAATGCACGCGGCCCATAAACCGCACCAAACAGTGGCTTTTTCGGGATGCATTGGTAGCTGTTGCAATGCTTCTGGCTGATCTTCACTCCAAATGCGGCAATTTTGCTTATTTACGTACCCATTCAACCAAAAATGAGCCTCATCGCTGAACACAATTTTTCGATAAAAAAGCGGATCCTCGGCCAGCTTTCCAAGAGCCCATTCACCAAAAATTTGGCGTTGTGGTAGGTCGGCTGGCTTTAGTTCTTGCACCAGCTGTATCTTAAAAGGCTTTACGCCCAAATCCTTCCGCAAAATTTTCCACGTAGTGCTGTAACAAAGGCCTAACTGCTGGGAACGGCGCCGAATCGACATTTCGCGGTCTTCTGTCACACTAGCTGATACGGCCGCAATATTTTCTTCAATACGCACAGTACGTAAACGTGTTGGTGGTTTAATGTCCAACAAAGTAAATTTGGTGCGAAATTTGGTCACAATCTTCCGAATAGACTGCTCAGAAGGTCGAGAATGCCGATCATAAAATGGAAGCAGCGCGCGATGAACATTTCGAACCGAGCACGAATTTTGATAGTAAAATTCAATAATTTGCAAGCGTTGTTCATTTGTAAGACGATCCATGGTTAAATTGCAAACCAAACTGAAGCTGTTTGACAGTGACACAATGTACTAAACACACGTCAGCTGTCAAAACCAGTGTTGGCAAAACCAAACCAGCTAAAAAATCACCCTTTATTTTTGGAGATTTTCGAAGAGGTTTTGAGTCTTCTTGGGACCCAATTCTATTTGATTTCATTCATTTCAATAGTCAGGGGGCCATGAAGTGTCTACAATCAGTCTATTTACAACCTCTATACTGCCGATAGACTCCAAAGATGACGGAGCAGTTCAACATTCAACTGTTTTGTGCAGCGGAAAACTGACGAACTTGAACTTGAAACTATTCTCTTAATCATGACCAAAAAAGGCTCCTTAAGCAACGAAGCGTTAAAACTGGATCTAAGCTTAGATGAACAGGTGTCAATTATTGTCGGAACACATTTTTGACTAAGCTGGATCCAAAACGCACTAAGAGTTTGATAGCCAGGTTCGCAACCGGGTTTGACGCTTATTCAAATGACTTTTGTAGGAGTTACATGGATGAGAAGGAGGATGAGACAACTCTTCATCTTCTTTGATCATGCCCTACTCTCTCTCAAAAACGAAATCTTCATCTAGGAGCCGGAGCCTTTTTTCAAAATTATCTCAACGGCCTAAACATGCTTCAAAAAAATTATATCTAAAGGGACTCTTGGCAAGTTAAAATATTTGAAGAAGAGAATGCATCATGCACTGTTAAGGGGTGTGAAGACTTTTACCTACGTAACTCCTCCCATTTAAGGTTGCAAGGCCAACTAAAGTTGGAACTTTGAAAAAAACTCGTGTTTTGATATCGATCAAATCCGCATCCCTATGCCATCGGCATTTCAAATATGAACGTCATCGAAGAGAAACATGTTGCAAATTTTAATTTTCAAATTCCACGGAATTCCATTCTACGAAGTCTTTACCGATGCCAATAGCCCTTTAGCATTTTGTGCCCTTCTTCCAGCGACATTGTTTCAATTTTTTTATCTCTCTAAAAAGCCCAAGCAGTTCGCAACTTAGTCCTACCTAAAATTGGTGCGATTTGTCATTCTAAAATTCAACCGTTCGTGTCATCGGTGCAGTGAGTATTTATATTTGATAGACGTGAAAGTTCAGTTAAACGAAAAGTCGAGGTCTCGGAGGAACCTTATGATAGTTAGTGCCAAAGAAGTTTTAATGTATGCTGAGGCTCTATATAGGTCTCTGTTTAAATGTTTTCTCAAATGAGGGAATGATTGCCGCTCTTTCGTCGATCTTCGAGATTGAGTATTAAAATTTCGGTGGAACTTATACCAGCAATAACTTGCGAGGAATGACGATGCTAATGTCGTTTTATATTTAGTCCTGTCTGCGAATATAATGAATTTTCTTGCCTGACGCCTTCCTTCGATGGAGTTTCAGTAGCTCCCAATAATTGAGCTTTACGCTTCACCTGATCGGCAAGCTGCAAAACGATTGTGGACCTGTGGAAGCAAATATATAGCCTGTTTGAGCCAGATTATCTGCCATTTGATTTATCATAAGAAAGTGAGGTTGTTGTGACGACACGATGTTCGAAAGCACTTATTGTTAGACAGATCGGGTGAATTAAATTAGGAAACAAGAGCTCTTAAGTTTCTTCCCCTCCTTGCCGCCGATCTTAATTGCAAGGACTTTGGGTTGCATTGCTATTTTTCTTTTAACTTGGGGTCCTTTGTTGGTTAACATTTCAGAGCCGTCCTTTTACCAGTTCGAATATAAGCCGTGTTGCCAGCGCACGTCGAGATACCTTTTTTTTCTTTTTGCTAAAGTAGCTTACTGTGGGATGGACCTGGGCATAAGCCTCTGCAATTAGCATGTTCTTTGGCTAAGTATGTTGGTTGAGAGAGATCCCCTTCTACTTGTGCGAGGCTTTCCGCTACTACGTAAAGGCGAAGTAGATGTTTTACGAAAATGTCTATCAGGAAGCACGGACAGCACTAAAACGCTATCAGCGGGACCAGTGAGCAAGAAAGGGAATGTGGGAACAGAGCTCAAAGCCAGCCACTTGTGACTGCAGCTGGGAGATCCCAATCTTGGAAGCGTTCGAGTTGAAACGAGCGGTAGCACTATCCAATGCAGTCTCCATGCAACCCAAGAGTACCTTCGATGTAGTTACGCTTTTATTGTGCCCTACATAGCAAAGGATTCGGAAAGTACATCGCCGCCAACGTTTGTATTGTCGTGGAGTTAAATCAACGAATTTGAACTGACGTAGACTTGAAGCCAGTGACTAGAGTCGATAGACTGGAGAAGATGTTCATGAACTTTAAGATCGCTATGTAACCTCTAAGATGGAGCGATTTAAATTGGTTTAAAAAGTGAAGATGTCACATTGCTGCAACCGATTTTAAGATTGAGGAACCAATATATAGATTGAGGAGTACCTTTAAGCCTGCGCATGATCTCAGTGATACCACAACAAGCTTGTCTGAAGAATACGATATCATTGACATAAAAATTGTTAGGAAGGTCCAGTAGACCAATTAAATGAGTTTACGGCAAAAGGACCCATATTTTGTCACCTACGCCATACCTAATCTCGAACATTTCCAGGGATAGCAATAGCCTTATATGCCTTTCTTTTCTAAAAGTAACTGAAATAATTTGTTTTGATCTCATATTTCTCCTTGATTATGGAATGATCGTTGGAAGTAATCCACCTGAGGTCTGATTTACGTGCTTAAGTCTCAAGACTTCACACTAAGCTCTTCAAGTTGACACCAGCTTCGCATTACTGATATGACGTTCTGCATGAGATCTTCTACAATGGTTACCTCTGGCAATAAAAATGCGTTCATCGCCGTATTTACTTTATCTGAATTCAAGCTTGTATAGGATGTTTAGGAGATGTTTAGCAAAAGACAATAAGTTGTCCTTAACATCCTTGATTGTTGGAAAATGTTAGTCCGTACTTGGTAGACATAGATTTTCTTCTAATCTTTGAACTTGTCTGTCTAAGTGTTTATGATTTGTTTCTATTCAAGGGTAAAACGTATTAACGAATGCCTCATCGATGTCTCAGAAAGTACAAAGGGATATTGGCCCCTAAGTAATCTTGTAACCCTTTTGACTGGCTGATAGAGGGGTTAAACTGTGGACATCCCCGCTTAGTAGGCAAATTTTTGTTGATAAAGTAATGTCGTGTACCAGGAAGAGCTATGTATAAATTTACATTCACCCTGGTCCAAGGAAGGTCTTGAATACAGCAAATGGCTATATTCAATACTAAGTTTCAAATAGAATCAGTGTTATTAATACGAAACCATGTTGCGCCTATGCACAGCATCCCCAAATCCCGTACAGCTTTTTTGTTGGCCTTTGGCCTTTTAATCGCATAAGTCTTCTGTTCTTCTGTTAGGAAGAAGTTGATTGTCTAAGGGAAAATACCTAGAAGCATGTAAAAGATGAAGAATAACCTTCACTATACTATCTTCATTCTCGTTTTATAGCTTTGGGCTACTGACTTGCAATTAAATACTTCTTTTTCAATTTGCCACACCAACACAACTTCCGCAGATTTGTTGACACATAGCTCCCTTAACTTTATCTCGACCCATCTTAACGCCCATCAAGTTAATCCCCTCCTGAGGTGGCAAACTTGAGAACCTATTTCTGGAAGCCACAACAAATCCGCTTATTCTTAACAAAGTCCTTATTATGCAGATTTGTTTTCTTTGCCACAAAAGCACAAATTACTTTCACAAAGCCATCACGATCACGATCCAATGCACACTAAACACCTAGTAGACGATACAATTTTCTCCACACAGTTTAATTCTATATGCAGATGTGATTAGACTCCTTTCCGTTACGTCACATCGCCATTGCCATCGCTAGCAAAGTGCAATTTTATTTAACCTGTAATTACTTTCACCATAGAGCAGCGATGGAATTAAAAAAACGAAATATAACAAAAAAAAATAAAAAAGGCCATCAAAACAGTTTTCCTTCTTTCCTTAAACTATGCTCATCCTGTGAAAGGTGGTATACAAAACAGACATTCAATAAAGAGAAAAGGGATTCGCTCTCACTGTGTTTGCATCGTCATCATCGTCGTCGTCGGTTACCATATCGCGTCTAGACTAACTAACCAAGTACACCAAGCCAGGATAAACTTAATTTTTCAGGTCCTCTTTGTGCTCTCGCCCCCCTCTCTTTATGCAGGTTGGTACTATACTATCTATCCTTTGGCAATGTTTTGCTAAGCAAACACTCACACATTGATGGCAATATTCACCTTATACCTGGGCGAGGTGTGCAAGAAAGGATGTGCTAGTAGTTCATGTCGTCCTTTGTCTATTGGTTGAGTTTGTAAAGCCTTTTGGGTGTAATTCACTTGCAGCCTGCCACCACCCAGCCCCGCCGCTCGCCTAAAACGATTCAGCCATGCGACAACCACACTGAACAGCAACAATTAAGTGTACTTGGGCTTCGTATTTATTGCATATCCTGATCGTCCTTCACCGCATAGCCCAGCAACACCCACACGTATCTCTGGTGCTGTTGCTGCCTGCCTATCTCATTCATCTGACGTGTCATGTGAAATTAGACTAAAAGGACTTCAAGTGGTCATTAGGGCAGTTAATTGAAGGGTTTGTCATTGGTGCACATTGGTGCAGAAATATAGACGACGATGACGACGACAACGACGACAGTGGATTAGTTTGAAGTGAAGAAGGTGCTGCTGGTGGATCGACTCAGCTGAAGCAGACCATCGTCGTCCTCGTCGTTGTCGTTGTCGTTGTCGTTCTGGGTGGGAAAGTTATTTTATGAGATAGTTACCACCTACTTTGATGCTGCCCATCAAGCAATGGAGGGATTTTAATATAGATTGTCGGGGGAGAATAATGATTAGGGCGTGCCCCTCCTGCCAGTGTGTGTGTATGTGGCGGGGGTTAAATTGTCGGAACATTGAAAAAGGGATTTCCACTAATTGACAGATACGATTTGTAAGAAGAACCTATTTGATTGCTGTGATTTAACGTTGATTGAATCCCAATCCAAAGGGAAGCAACGAGTGGCTGTGGCTTATTGATTTAAGGTGCGTACCACCTACAGATGACTACAGTGTGTGGGGGATCTAATTTTTCTATGCGACAATGAGAGACACTTTCGAAATTGCTTGGGCGGGAAAACAATGAAAGTGATCGGTTAATTGAGTCTGCAATCGATGATGCTTTATATAAATCCAAATGGGTTATAAAGAGAGGATAGTTAAATGAAATAGATTCCCATCCGATGGATAATCATCACTTTCGGGAATTGATTGGCTGTGGTCGGTATGATTTAGTGTGACATATTGTATGAGTTGTGTCATTACAATAATTGCCGGCAACTTGCCCAGGACGATAAATATTTAAGTGAAATTCGATTGTGCACCCACAAGATGGTTGAAATACAAATTGCATAGAAGTGGTAGATTTGCATGTGGAGACAGATAAAGGGAATAAATGTTTAATTGAGTGGAATATTTTAATTAAATGAATGACCAAGTTCGCAAAAGGGAGGTTATTGCTCGGGACAGGGTGTTTTTTTAGAGGTATAGAACTTCGAATTGAAATAAAACACAAGAAAATTGTTTTAATGTCCATCAATTTGGCTTTATTGGAAGGTTAATTTATGCCATTAATGGTTGATATGCATGTGGCTACCGCGGCTGGTTTGAATAAAGACAAGTCTAGAGGTCTAATTTTCAACCACTTTTTCAAGCATTTGGGGCTGTATGTCGCCACGAATGTTGGCTTCCAAGTCCCCTAACTTATCTGGTTTGTTGGCGTAGGCGCATATCACATATCCCCAAAGAAAATAATGGTGTCAAATCACACGATCTTGGTGGCCAATTGACAGGTCCATTCCGCGAAATTATGCGCTCATCGAATGTTTCCTTCGATAAATCGATTGTGACGTGCGCTGTGTGGCATGTAGCGCCGTCTTGTTGGTACCACATCTCATCCACATTCATGCCATCCAATTCGAGAACAAAATAGTTGGTTATCGTGGTCTCCATTAACGGTAACTGACTCTCCAGGATCATTTCGGAAGAAGTATGGCCCGATGAATCCACCAGCCCATAGAGAACATCAAACAGTCAGTTTTTGTGGATGTAACGGCGTTTCAAGGGTCTCATGTGGATTCACTTCACTCCAAATGCGGCAATTTTGTATTCAATCCAAAATGAGCCTCATCACTGAACAAAATTTTGCGGTTAACTTCGCGAATTGAACCATTATTTTCGAATAAATTTGCACGATTTGCAAGCGTTGTTCATTTGTCAACCTGTTCATGATGAAATGGCAAACCAAACTGAACATAAATGACATTAGAGTTGCCAGATTTGACCACAAAATGTCAGTTTTATCTCTATTCGAATAACCAACCTCTAAAAAAAACACCCTTTCTATACTAAAGAGAAAGTTATTGTGATCGTGCGGAAATTTCGAACTCAAACTGAGTATGAGGGATGATATTACGAATATAGAAAAGTCCAAAAAATTGGGTCGGACAATGCCGTCCGTCTGTCTGTCTGTCTGTCCGGGCGTCGTATAGCGAAACGACGTTCGACGTATTTGCTTCAAAGTTCGTATATAAGGTCCTTGGGGTTACATCTCGGGGCATCTTTTTAGTTTTTGCTTTATCTTTTGAAATAACGGTACCTGCCATACAATTTTTTTATGTGAACTTCACTTATCACTATTTTTCTCGAAAGTGGTTTCAAGGGTTTCCTTCGTTTTTTGTACTATGGATATTTGTGGTGGGGCTATACTCAGTTTTTTTTAAAAAAAAAATCGAATAACGGTTATTCCGCCAATATCTCCAAAATTGATGAAGAGAATTCCGAAAAATTTTACTATTTTTTTTATGATGTTAAGTCGAACTTAGACTGCATACTTAGATTTTTGAAATAATTTTTTTTCCATATAACGATTTTCTTAAATTTAAATTAAATTCGTTTTCTCAAAAACAGCTTCAACGATTTTGATAATTTTTTGTATTTCGAACAATTAAGTTAAATTTGTCCAATGTGCAAAATAATATAAAAATCGTAGGTGCCGTTAGTCAGAAAATCTAATTTTTCAAAATCTTAAAAGTGATTTAAATAAATTTGTCACCATTCATTTGTGATTCATTTTGCAATTAAAAAAAAGCATCTCATGTACCAAGAAAGAAACTTTGAAAGTGGTCCACTTTTCGTACAGACAAATATTTAGTTTTACAGAGAAGGCACTACATTAATGAAGAACAAAGGGTTCACCACTACTGCAGAAGTGGTCTAAAGCCTGGGCTTAGCAAAGACAGGACGGTCACAGAGGAGATGTTGTACGGTGCCTTCGACTATTTAAGTCTGTCTATAGTTTGAACAATCGTACCATCGAATCATGTGTCTATAGAAGACTTAGTCCGCAACAGAAGTCCTGACAGAGAGTGCGCGCAAACCCAACACAGGTCCAGGTCCTACAAAAAAATACTTTCGAGTTTAATGAGTTCTTGAGTAAAAGCACTTACCTTTTCACACCGCATTGAAATCGGAGGTTTCGCAAAAACTCCTGAAACCGCAAACAAAATCAGGAGGTTTCCCATAAATTTTTCAGATTTTCAAACCTCGTTGCTGTATGAGGTTTCGATGAAACCTCCTCAGAATCTGGTTTCAATGGTGAGATTGTCGAAGCAAGCGGTTCCAGTTGGATTGCATCAGATAAGGATAGTTTTCGCGCAGTGTCATCGAGTGTCTCTGCGAGTTGTACCTTCTTTTAAACTAGAAATTTCTCTTAGGGTTGCTATCATCAAGGAGAGAATGATGCAACCATTGTTGCCACCTAGATAGTAGCCATGTTCAGTTCAGGCAAACTTATAAAACATGGCCAATCATGTCCAACGTCGTCTGCGCTTGTGGACAAACATTCTGTGCCAATTATCAGGATGGAGGCGTTGATAGTAATCAACAGAGAGTCGACCGATATGCAACTTAACAGTAGAGACGGAAAGTCTTGTTTACCACTGACATTGTAGTACGCCGAAGTCTGCAGCTGCTTACAAACGGTGCTTGGATCCACAAAACAAGTGATCTGTTGATACAAAAGTTATATCAATGAAAAATCCCACATGATGTGTACTCCTTCACATTGAGCAAATCCTTAAATCTTCAAAAATATGTTTGGGGGAGCCCCATTTTGCCGCATATTTCCTCTAATAGATTCTGGCTAAAAACTGTATTTAATTCAGTTAACGTCTTTTCATTTTACAATCTAATCTTTTGGAAGTAACTTTATCAAAGAACCCATCTCGAAAAAAATTGTAGCACGACCCGCTCAGTTGGTATTGCCGTGTTCCTACAGACACCCCAAAAAGAGGCAGGGCCAAAAACTCCTGAATCACACAAATGCATTAACACCACCATCTTATTCGCATTAGTGACGAAGTGAAACAAAATCCGGAGACCTGCAGATATTTTTTGAGGTCGAACCGGCGAACGCCAATTGCAATAACCTCGTCGATAAAAGAAAAGACATATTCGGAGTTAAAGGGTGATTTTTTAAAAGGTTTAGAAGTTTTTTTAGAAAAAAAACACAAAAAATTCGAAAAAATGAATGAAATATTTATTTGAATCGATAGTTTGAACCTTGCAATTTAATGTTTAAAGATAATTTCATGCAAATGTTGACCGCGGCTGCGTCTCAGGTAGCCCATCCGCTGAGTCCAATTTTGGCATACTCTTTCACACATATCGGCCGGTATCTCACGAATGAATGCATGGATGTTGGCTTCCAGTGCGTCAATCGAAGCGGGCTTATCCCTATACACATTAGCCTTGGCATACCCCCACAAAAAATAATCTAATGGTGTCAAATCGCACGATCTAGGCGGCCAATTGACCGGCCCGAAACGTGAAATTAACTGTTCACCAAACTCGCCTCGCAATTGCGCCATTGTTTCGCGTGCTGTGTGGCATGTGGCACCGTCTTGTTGAAACCACATATCATGCAAGTCAAGAACTCTATTTCGGGCAAAAAAAAGTTTGTTATCATCGCTCGGTAGCGTTCACCATTGACAGTAACGCTGCGATTCGCATCATCTTTGAAGAAATATGGCCCAATAATGCCGCCGGCCCATAAACCGCACCAAACAGTGGCTTTTTCGGGATGCATTGGTAGCTGTTGCAATGCTTCTGGCTGATCTTCACTCCAAATGCGGAAATTTGGCTTATTTACGTACCCATTCAACCAAAAATGAGCCTCATCGCTGAACACAATTTTTCGATAAAAAAGCGGATCCTCGGCCAGCTTTCCAAGAGCCCATTCACCAAAAATTAGGCGTTGTGGTAGGTCGGCTGGCTTTAGTTCTTGCACCAGCTGTATCTTAAAAGGCTTTACGCCCAAATCCTTCCGCAAAATTTTCCACGTAGTGCTGTAACAAAGGCCTAACTGCTGGGAACGGCGCCGAATCGACATTTCGCGGTCTTCTGTCACACTAGCTGATACGGCCGCAATATTTTCTTCAATACGCACAGTACGTAAACGTGTTGGTGGTTTAATGTCCAACAAAGTAAATTTGGTGCGAAATTTGGTCACAATCTTCCGAATAGACTGCTCAGAAGGTCGAGAATGCCGATCATAAAATGGAAGCAGCGCGCGATGAACATTTCGAACCGAGCACGAATTTTGATAGTAAAATTCAATAATTTGCAAGCGTTGTTCATTTGTAAGACGATCCACGGTTAAATTGCAAACCAAACTGAAGCTGTTTGACAGTGACACAAGGTACTAAACACACGTCAGCTGTCAAAACCAGTGTTGCCAAAACCAAACCAGCTAAAAAATCACCCTTTAGTTTTCGTAAACCTCACGGCAGTCTTTCCCTTCGAAATTTGTTCTTTGCTACTTTTCTTCCAAAAAAAAAAAAAAACAAAAACTTATATTCAAAGTTTTAATTGAAATTTTGTAATGTGGTCTTCCTTAGGGCTCTATTTTGTCTCCCATACTATTTTTTAATTATATTATATATTATACCTTGGCTGCTTAATGATCGCGTTTTTTTATTTATAAACCTTGCCCTTTTGGGTTTATTTGTTCGGCGACCAAGTCTTCAGGTTTAGAAAAAAATTATGTAAAAATTGCCACTCTGAAGGGCTGGAACTTAAGTTCGAGGTCAAGGTGCAAGTAGACAAATCTGGGTCACCATGTTTTGTTCGTTGGACTCCTGGGTGTCTTCTTCTACAGGACTTAGTGTATAAATGGTCATACAATAGAGAATGATTCACAGTGGCTCAGTAATTTCGTTTCATGATCAAATCCATCCAAGTACTACCTATAGCTGTTTCAACTACCCTTAAACTAGTAAGATTCAGAACTGCCAAGAAAATCTTCTCGAATTTGTCATAAGAAATTGGCATAAAATTAAAGGCTTCATTGAGGGTTAAAAATAGAACTTTGCTTATACTGCGATTTGGGTCCTATATTGGCCGGAATTTATTTTATTTCATACATATGTAGGTGGAAGGTTCAAGATGTACATATACGAAGTGATGCTGCTCGTAGAAAATTGTACATGGCGTTGATCAACGATTTTAAAATTCACGGGACTATCGAAAGTATTACTTTGCAGAGCTACAAGGGATATAATTTTTTTTTAATTTACGCGCACTAAAGGGTCTTTGGATACCCTTATAATAAAGTGACACAGTGCGGGCATAAGGGAAATTACGGATTAGAGAAAGACAGATACCGATGCACTTCGGAATAATGGCTTCTACTTGCCTTATTTCTCTCTACAAAAGAGGAGCAAGCAAAGCTTGGTTTAGAAACAAATTTAATATGTTAAATGTGGAAATATATAAAGATAATAACTGACTTCCTCACAGGTCACTGCGCTCTGAACCATCATCTTAGAAAACTGAGGATAATTTCTACAGATATGTGCAGAGTCTTGAACAGCCAGAAAAGGCAGAACACATCCTATGTGATTGCCCTGCATTTCTCCAGAAGAGGCTTCATCTGAACCTCAAGACATTGCCAAATTATCCGGCTTCAACAATCGTAAGGTTCATCAAAGACCTAGAATTGTCGCCAGAACAAAACACTCATTAATAACCCAGAGGGAGCACAAAGGATATTTTTTGGATGCAGTTTTGCTGCGAACATATTTATAAAGACGTTCAGACTTCAATCTAAGAAGTAAAAAAAAATATTTTGGGCGTAAACGCTCAGGACCCAAACCCTAGCTTCTCCAACGACTGTGTGTGCGAAAATATATTTTTTGACACAAATGGAAGGGACCTATGGTTTAATGCCGATTCCGAACGGCAATTAATTTTTGAGAAGTTCTTACTCTTGGATGTTTGTCAGACGTTCCCAAGAGGTGGGGTAGCGAATAAAAACTTTCAGGTGGTGCAGGTCGGGATTGGTACCAGCGACCTCTCGCTTAGTGGTCCAACGGACTTAACCACTAAGCCACTGCACCCACTTTCAATCTTAGAACACTGCTTAAAAGCTGTCTTCAATTTCATATAACTTTATGTTATGGGGATGGGACACTTTCCTGTTTTAATGAAAGAAACTTCGTCGGAGATATGATATTTGTTTCGCAATAGTGCCTGCGCCCAATGAGGCCCGTGGCGTATATCAATAGCAACTTGCCGCAAGTTCAATATGACGGAATGCTCTTCCCAACGTTTAATCAAATAAGCGCTTGAATATTGAAAAAACTTTGAAAGGTTCCACACCTCTTTTAATCCCTAATTAGAAAAAAAAAACTTTCCTATTAATATTACCTTCACACTTTTTAAATGAAAAAAAAAAAAACTCGTTCAGTCTTTGAAACGCTTACTGCTGCCTTTCCTCAGGCGACTTAAGACCACTTTAAATAGATACATAATAGCTAGGTAGGTACAAAGGAATAATTTGCATTCTTATACTTCGCTTGTCTCGATATCATCACCAGGTAGGTGCCTTCATTGTTATCAACACCCTTAAGCATTCTCGGTAAAACGCCCTTCATTGGGGAAAAAAAAAGTCCAACATCCAACCCTCCATCAAATTGTCGCCCATAAATTGACATTAAACTGTCACCCAGAGACACCAAGTGACACTTTCACAGCTCCCACACTACACCCACATCGAGTGCACATTTCAATTACCTCCCTCCCCACCCCGTCGCTCCCTTCGTCCATCTTGTTCTCTCGCCAACTAAAGTTACAAGAGTGCAATGAGGGCTAAACGGGCAAACGAACCACGCCGCCAATACATAAAGCCGCCGCCGCCACTGCTAAAATGTCACACAAAAACGTTTACTTCCTTCGACCGATTAAGCCACCACCACAATATGACAGGATAGAGCCACCGCAAACTCTCAAGTATCCCCTTCCTTTGGCGATTTTCTTTTCCTCTTCCCATTTTTTTGTTTTGTTTTGTTTTGTTTTGTCTGCACTATACTCCCTGCTGCCAGTAGTGTCCCAAGTCCATGCCTGGCCCTGGCCAAACTGAATGCCATTGAAGACGATGACTAGCGAGTGCTCCTTGAAGTGGAATGTGAGACGTTCTGACGGATACTTTACTTGTTTTGCACTCTCTTTCACCTGTTTTTTTGTTTGTTTATTTTTCCTGTATGGCTTCTCGAATGCGATATATTTGTGCAGATAACTTTCTGCAGCAGCACTCTCTGGGGTAAAGGTATGTTCGGTTCCGTACCAGACCACTCAGGTATTGAAATCGATCATCTTGCCAAAGAGTACCTACGTATGTGTGGCGGTAGCCGGACGACTTAATGCATGTCCGCCTGTCATCGACTGAGCGTTACACCTGAGCGCAATTTGTCAACGGGGTAAAAGTAATGTGACACCAAACAGGTTGTAGCAGTTGTAGATGCAGTATGCTGGCCAGCTATCGTTTACTCCCCCAGCACCTTCCTTCCTTCTACTGCCACGAATGATGGTTGGTCAACTTTAACAGGCCACCACCGCAAAATTATGTTGTTTGGACTGTGATTTTTGTTTTCATTTTTTTCTGTGAATTGAATTGAGCTGGAATCATGTAGATATTTTTCGTTCACCCCTGCACCACGGCACCATCAACATGTTGTATTGAATTCCCATTGCGGATATTAATGAAGTTGAAATGCAAAGTCAACACAATATAGGGTAGGACGTCGACATTTTGCGCCCAGCAGCTGGTGACATGAGGCTCTTGGGTGTAAGTGTGTAATTGATTGAAATTGAAAAGAGTTGGCTGAGCCTGGCACGTGTGCCATGAGGCTTTATGCTCATTTGTTTTGATTTTCAATTTAATTCGCCTCCTCCCGACCCCCAACCCCCCCAAACTCTCACGCTCCCTCGTCACTATCCCGTGGGGAAAATTGAAATTAATTTGTAGACTTAATGCGTCACTATTGATACTTTCGTGGGTTGGATTTTTTGTTCATTTATCGAAAGTGATGTGCCATTCGGTTCGGTTGCATTATAACTGGATTGGGTTTTATTGAAAAGTATAAGCTCGGAAATAATATTATTGGACAAGGATTATGCGTGTGTGTGTGTGTGTGTGTGTAATTTGGAAGCATGACTGTGTTCGGTAAATTCAATTGAAGTAGCATATTTGGTATTTCGATATTGAAGCCTTAAAGGTCGGAAGGTAAGCCATTCGCCAGCAGCTGGATGGATAAACTTTTTTTTTAAGTACCTGATTGGATTTTTGCATTTGACTATCCATTGGGGAATTGACGGTTTTGACAAAGAAATTCGATAGCATTTGGTAGTGTTTAGTTAAGCAAAATGATTTATGACTCATCAAAGCAACGTTGGATTCGTCTATGCATGGAAACTAGGATTTACTTAATTTTAAAACAAAAATTGGGTTGATAGAAAGTTGTGGCTTGGGCTTCGGATTTTCTTAATTCTTTTGTCTTTTAACCAACGAGGTCAGGATTAGAGGGATCATTACCCCTTCACTACATCTCTGCTGGCACACATGTAGGGTGTCCCCCGACCAAGTCCTCGGAACTGCATAACGAACCAAATTTGTGAAGCATATTCTTCTTCTTCTTCTTTCTTTTATCGGAGGTTGCTACTATCCGATGAAGCGCTCAGGCACAACTACTGATTGGAAGGAGCTTTAGTGAGAAAGAGTTTAGATGTTCGGCACTCATCACGTCAGCCCCGAAAGTGTACTGCAGAGAAAGTGTACCGCTGTGTCATCCTCCTCACCGCAAGAAGAACAGAAGGTGGTGACGCTTAAGCCCAACACATTTAAGTGGTTACCAAAAGCTTGCAGACCCGAAAGGACGCCTACAAGCAGCCTGCAGTCTATTCTCCTAGGAGACAGAAGGAAAGACGCGACCTTTTGCAAATGCTCAGCCGCAGTGGTGCCACCGAATCTTGTTTTCACGAGAAACCCAAGTATCAATGGGAGACATGACTACAGATGCAGCCAGACCCAACACTGGTTCGGGTCCTAAAAAAACGTCTTCCGAACCTTATCTAGCAAGCTCGTCGAATATCTCATTTCTCTGGATGCCAGTGTGACCTGGGACCCAGACAAGATTCACTGTGTTCAGCCTTCCGACCAATTTCAAACAAAGCTTGAGTTCAAGCATTGTCTTGGACGAGGTAAGAGGGTTTTAGGAGCGTTTTTAATGCAGCTTGCCTGTCACTGCAAATGCAAATGCTTCTAGCCTTCCACCTTTTGTTGACAGTATAACGCAAAGCCATTAGGTTGGCAAAAAACCTTGATCAATATAATCGCATTCCACAAAGACTACAGCGCCAGACCCCTGTCCGGTTTTGTTGCCATCCGTGAAAATACGATGGCATTCATTCCCTTCAGTTCAGAGTCTGACGGAAGCTATCAAAATTCCAGTGCGCATGGTACCAACAGATCTCTCTTTAAGCGAGCGATGGTTTTTAGAGTACAACCCATGATATAGATTCATCAAAGAATCTATAGCAGAGGCCGGCGTGCTATTTAAGGCCCCTGTGCAGCCGAAACATGGCGTTCTTTGGAGCTTGGAAAAAGAAGCAGTTTCGGGGAAAGCCTGTTCCACTAAACAACTGATACGTATGAGATTAGTGGTCTTATTTTGGCCATATAGATCCAAAGGACCCGTTTCGGAGACAAGTCCAATGTCGTACCAAAAGCGCTTCTACACTGCCATAAACATTCTGCTACAGACGTTCTTTATCGAGGTATACTACCAGATATTTGACTTCATCGGAGATAGGGATGGTGACATCTTTAAGAAGCACGAGTTGGGACAGACCGGTGACCTCCCTCCTTCTCGTAAAGAGAACAACCGTGGTTTTCAGAGTATCCACCTAAAGCCCATTTATTGTGCACCAAACATCGATCAAATCTAGGGACCTCTGCGCCTGAGAGTTAACAGCCCCTAGGTTTGAACCGACAGAAGCAACGGCGACATCATCTTCATAAGCTTGAGTGTAGTTTCCAGAATGAAAAACTCCTTTCGGTCAAGAGCACTTTCAATTAGAATACAATTTTCAATAGTTTTCAATAATTTTCAATTTTCAAAGTTTTGTTCAAAAAATGGTTCGCAACTTCAATAATTTTGAGGGCTTGTTAATAAGTACGTAAAATATATATATATTTTGAAATTTATTTTAAATCATATGCCCGGGTTTTTTAAAGAATACTTTTTGCTGCTCTCAAACCACTGTGCGCCGTCCTTCGGAACGCTGATGTCCATTCGCGCTATATGATTCTACCCGCCATCTCAGTCGTTGGACATTCACTCAGTTCTTCGTTCTATCTCTTACTCCATTCGCTCGCTATGCATACGGGACCGAAAATAACCTAATCCACTTTTAACAAAGTCCATGCCTCTGCTCCATAGAGAAGAACTGGAATTGTAAAGGTCTTGTAAAGGTCTTGTAAAGGGTCACTTTAGTTGTTCGAGAGAGAGAGAGAGAGAGAGATAGGGAGCTTTGCTTTCTCAATTGTTTTCTTAGTCCAAAGAAGCAGCGATTGTCGAGCTTCGTTTGATGTCAGCGCTGGCGTTGTTGTCTTAGATAATAGCGGTCCCAAGGTAGACTACCTCGAAGTTATAGGTGTATGTGGTGACAGTTCTTATTGGCTTTGCCCTCATTGATCGTTAAGAAAGAAGGAGAGTTGATTAACGAATTTAACAAGTTGTGATATTGAATTCGGGACTGTTTTCTTTCGGCTCACGTAGACGAATAGGTTCGGTCTATTGTTAGACCATCTAGGACACAAAACTCTGTTGAGAGACCGTAAGCCCTTTTTTCGTCGCGAACCACTTAGAGATTTAGATATGAATCTGCAGAGTCCTTGCAGCTCTGCATTATTTAGATATTCCAATTCATGAAGTAGCTAACTTCCCAAAATCGTGATTGCCAGGAAGGGACACCCCTTCAGCGTCTGCATATCCTCTGGTCTCATTTATTTAGATTAATTTTTGCCCAATGTATGGCCAAAGTTATCTAGTTTATCTGCAAAGATCTCATCCTTGAACATGAAGTAAATATCGATTTCTATCTATCGATGGCACCCAACACCAACTTAATGCACTGCGAACTAAATAAACTCACTGAAATAAGAAATTATCCAGCCATGCAGGAAAAATGTTATCCTCGATATTTTCTCCAATTTTGTTTAGGTATCACTAATCCAAACGATTTATTTCCACCACTCCTTCTCCATCATGGCAGCTCGAATTATTCATTTTAACCATTTTCAACGCACACACGAACCAGTCAACCAGCCAACCAAAGCAAAGTCAAACAATCCTTAACGCGCTGTTAGCTTTTCATTACGATACACTATCCTGTCACCAAATATCGTTGAAATCATAAATTTCCACCAAGGATACCGTGCCATACAGTCAACAACAAGAAGAACAGCCCATCAATTTATCAGCCCATCAAATTGCCGCCTCCCATTCCACACATATCCGCTTCAGCGATTTCCCCCCCGCGAAATGAGAAAGAAACACAAATTCATCGTGAGAGTCCTTTTTACGATGATGAAATATTCCAACTGAAAACGGATATCTGGCGATAGAAAAGAGAAACGAAAAATATTACAAATATCCTTCAATCTGCAATGTAATCGCCACTCGCTCTCTCTCTCCCTTTTAGTTGCCTTTCTAAAACATGACTATTCAATAATTCAAAAAGGATATGTTTGTTCGAATTTTCCCTGCAATTTCTCCACCCGACTTTGAACGGAACAGAATTACCTGTTCGGTAAGGTTCAGGGATACATGTGATAACATGACACTCAGCTTAGTCCTGCAGCATTAGTCGACGAACGACAACGACAACGACGACGACGCCAACTAGGCAAAGGGATATCGAATAAAATCGAATCTACCGATTGATTGCCAGCCAACCAGGTTACCCGTTTGTCATGTCATTTGTCATTTGGTATTCTTCGTGTCAGTTTGCAACTGATTGCAATGGTAGTATTCCGGATATCCGCATGAAAAATCGCCTAAACCACATACACCTGCCATGCGAAATGGCATTTCCGTCCTTGACTATCACTGATGGACCAGCACATCCCTTACACATATTACTCATTCTCGCATATTCGTTACCCAAAATGTGTCGACTTAAAGGGCGAGTACTTTGCATACTTACTTACTTGTCCCAAGTATTGCGCCTGTACGTAGAAAGATAAGAAAATCTCTCACACCAACTATACATATATGTACGACCATCTATGTTGGCCTCTCTATATGTCTCTATATGATGGCGGCGCGTAAGGGACTACGCCCATCCTTATTCGATTTACATCAGAATAGGAAATCCTATTTTTGTTCTTCGGCTTCGCCCTTATCTACGAGTTGACAGTGAATCCTTTCGTTCCAAATGTGTGTGTTCCATAACCTCAACATTTCTCTATATACATAAAACAGGGTGGAGTATCATTTTTTTTCTTCCTTCATTTCAAGGATAAATCTATCTTAGAGATGCTACCGCCATGATAAAAGGAATGTAATTTATTTTAGGCATTTTCTTGGGGTTGCTGTAAGTCTTTTGCCTCTTTTATCTGAATGGAGTGGGGATACAGTTATATTTGCATATTAAATTATTTGAAAAATTTAATTTACTCTATATGTAAATATATAAAATTTTTTTTGTACTTGCAGATGAAAGAATCTCGGAGCATGTGGGTAAAACAGTTGTATTGCCGTGTCCCATGAACATGGACACATGCGGTGCGCTGCATTCGATAAACTGGTTCAAAGGTGATACTCGAATTGCGGCCGTACTGCTGGACGATAGCAATATAACAAGCGTCTCGGAAGGCTATAAAGATAGGTAAGTGCAATAGAAAGTGCTTATTTTCGAAGGATTCCAGTGTATATATTTTTGTTCCTCCTTTTAGAGTAATTGTGGAGCAATCTCCATTTAAATTAATTATTAAGGACTTGCAAATATCTGATGAAGATATCTACCTATGTGATACAACATTTTTTATACCAGTAGAAACTTGTGATAACTACAATGGATATCGTGTAGAACTTAATGTCTTAGGTAAGTCAATTGTGTGTCCTTTCATAACACGCGCACAAAATAATTATTTTATGTTAAATTTTTCTGTCTTGAAATGTTTGAAAATGTTTGAATTTTTATTTTAAATTTGTTTTGTTTGTAACCCTCTTCTTGCTTGCCTGCCGCCTTTGTCTGTCTTCAAAATAATCTTCCTTGTATGTTTGGCTTTGTTTCGAAATTAAATTAAACAAACGAAATTCCCGAATGCAAAACAAAAAAAAAAACAAAAAATATGCCCCCCCGATTCGATTTGCTTGCCTGCATGCGTTTATGTTTGCGCTCTGTAATAGACCCGCCGCCGCCGCCGCCGCCCTCTTAAAACTCACCAAATATATAAATTTTCCAAAAACAAAGTGTGTGTGTTTTTTTTTTGTTTTTTTAATTTTTTTAATTTTTTTTGTACATAAACTTTGTACAACTTTGCTTGTTTCATCAAATTTAATTTATTTTGTTTTGTTCCATACAAGTATTAACTGTTTTTAATTCATCATTAACAAGAACGTAAAACAAACAAATATGTGATCATTAAAAAAATGAAAAATTTCCTCCCCCTTCTCAAAATGCTCAACTCTCATCTGGATTCAAACAAAAAAAAAAAAAAAAAAAATTAAAATAAAATAAATATATATTTTATCCAACAAACATGCTAAAATCTAACAAAAACAAAAAACCAAAAAACTATTACCATGTCAATGTATATGTTAACAATACTAAAAAAAAAAATAACCGTAGAAAATATTGGTAAATGAAAAAAAATATCTTTGTTTATTTTTTTAATTTTATTTATTTTCCTTTTTTTTTAAGTTTAATTTTAAGTTTTTAAAAATTATGCAAAAAATTAATTGTTGTTATTTTTTTATCTCTTTTTCCAAATCCACAACAAAATTTCAAATAAAAAAAAAAAATAATTTCAAAAAAAACTCCTCACAATCCAACAAAAAACAAATCTCCAAATTTTTAATTGAAAAAATTTACCAAAAATATATCATGTTTTTCTCAAAAATTGGATAAACAAAATAATAATAAATATAAAATAAAATAAAATGAAATAAACAAAATCAACGCTAACTAGTGCCACCAACCGAGGTTGTGATAATCGATGAGAAAGGAGATCGCATTGAGAACGGTACCGTTCTGGGACCGCTGCAAGAAGGACATACACTAAGACCGACGTGTATTGTGAAAAATACCAGGCCACAACCAACGGTCGGTTGGTTTAGAGGGAATAAGCGGTTGACAACACGTGAGTATTCAAATATATATATATATTTTTTTTTTTCAATTTAATATTTAGATTTTAAGAAGAAAATAGATAGAAATGACATTCGATTCGTGGGTATCGAATGAAATGTGCAGGATTTTACAGTCTGAAAAGAGTCTGAAAAACAATTCCCCTGCAGAGTCAGATAACGATTTTATAAAGTCTTAATTTAGGGTACACGACCTATGCCAATAAGTCCCCCACTGAGACTCTAACAAAGTTGAAAGTGCACGATAAATTCCTTTTTTTTAAATGTTGTAAAAGCAGTAGGTAGCTACTGTCATGTACAATTCTAGTTTTCCTGGACTCGTAAGTTATGGTTGGAGGTAGGTTTCGAGCTTTATATTAGGAGAAGAGCTTTTTTTGCGTTAAAATATTTTTAAGCACTCAATTGCCAAATCTCATAATATTTACACTTTTTAATGTTTCCTAAATGAGCCTTGCGGAACGTCGATTTAGCCCTATAGGATTTAGTTTTCCCCGCTGTTACTGAGCTGAGAAGGCACGACCTTGCAAACAGGACAATCACCATCTACTCTGATGTGGGGAAGTCAAGGGCTTTGAGCCAATGCAGAAAGTCGTTAGACGAGCTATCAGCTGTCAACACAGTAACACTAATATCCCGGATAACGAGGAAGCGGACAATATTGCAAGATGAGTGTCAGAAATGAATGCATCAGACAATCGCACGTAGAATAAACACCGAGTTATTGAGTAGAACTAACCTACGTTTGACCCAACTCTACACGTGCAGACATACAAAAGAGCTATGGCCAGCTTTCATCGAAAGGAGATCAAAATTCATGATCGGGTTAAACCGCAAGGACATCCGAAAACTCACGGGAGTTGTAGCCGTAGGTCTACATGCGGAACGGTTGGGCATACTGCATAACGCCTACTGCAGAAGCTGCAGGGACGTTGAAGAAATTTAATCTGTTCGCCACCTGCTATGCGAGTGCCCAGCCTTAAATAGCATAAGGTTAAGACCCTCGACAGATAGTTCTATGATGAGCTGGAGGAAGGGGCAAAGTTGAGCTAAAAGACTTTCTCATAAAGGGTGATTTTTTAAGAGGTTCAGAACTTTTTTTTAAAAAAAAAACACAAAAAATTCGAAAAAATGAATGAAATATTTATTTGAATCGATAGTTTGAACCTTGCAATTTAATGTTTAAAGATAATTTCATGCAAATGTTGACCGCGGCTGCGTCTCAGGTAGCCCATCCGCTGAGTCCAATTTTGGCATACTCTTTCACACATATCGTCCGGTATCTCACGAATGAATGCATGGATGTTGGCTTCCAGTGCGTCAATCGAAGCGGGCTTGTCCCTATACACATTAGCCTTGGCATACCCCCACAAAAAATAATCTAATGGTGTCAAATCGCACGATCTAGGCGGCCAATTGACCGGCCCGAAACGTGAAATTAACTGTTCACCAAACTCGCTTCGCAATTGCGCCATTGTTTCGCGTGCTGTGTGGCATGTGGCACCGTCTTGTTGAAACCACATATCATGCAAGTCAAGAACTTCCATTTCGGGCAAAAAAAAGTTTGTTATTATCGCTCGGTAGCGTTCACCATTGACAATTGCGCCATTGTTTCGGTAACGCTGCGATTCGCATCATCTTTGAAGAAATATGGCCCAATAATGCCGCCGGCCCATAAACCGCACCAAACAGTGGCTTTTTCGGGATGCATTGGTAGCTGTTGCAATGCTTCTGGCTGATCTTCACTCCAAATGCGGCAATTTTGCTTATTTACGTACCCATTCAACCAAAAATGAGCCTCATCGCTGAACACAATTTTTCGATAAAAAAGCGGATCCTCGGCCAGCTTTCCAAGAGCCCATTCACCAAAAATTAGGCGTTGTGGTAGGTCGGCTGGCTTTAGTTCTTGCACCAGGTGTATCTTAAAAGGCTTTACGCCCAAATCCTTCCGCAAAATTTTCCACGTAGTGCTGTAACAAAGGCCTAACTGCTGGGAACGGCGCCGAATCGACATTTCGCGGTCTTCTGTCACACTAGCTGATACGGCCGCAATATTTTCTTCAATACGCACAGTACGTAAACGTGCTGGTGGTTTAATGTCCAACAAAGTAAATTTGGTCACAATCTTCCGAATAGACTGCTCAGAAGGTCGAGAATGCCGATCATAAAATGGAAGCAGCGCGCGATGAACATTTCGAACCGAGCACGAATTTTGATAGTAAAATTCAATAATTTGCAAGCGTTGTTCATTTGTAAGATGATCCATGGTTAAATTGCAAACCAAACTGAAGCCGTTTGACAGTGACACAAGGTACTAAACACACGTCAGCTGTCAAAACCAGTGTTGCCAAAACCAAACCAGCTTAAAAATCACCCTTTAGTACCTTGCGCTGCTAGTTATTATTGTGACAACAAGGATTTATACACCTAAGAAATCTGATAACAGAATAGACCCATGTCATCATTTGACACAAAAATTAGGTACGCGTTATCGCTGCCCATTGCGAACACTAGGTGAACCCACTAAAAACGTCATCAAGAAAAACAAAAATCCAAAACCAATTCCTCAAAGCAATTTATTTCCCTACCACAATTAATAACTTACCGCCGGCTACAGCTACCACAACTTCTATGTTACTGAAGAAGATATTTCCTAAATGCTGATGCTATATGCTACCAAGATCAACTTTCTACTTTTTCATCCGTCGTCGTTCATATTTCACTTAATTTATTTTTGGTGGCGCTTACCAAGACCAAGACTTCAGTCCCTCGCTGGCTGCCTTTAGTTACGCACACCAAGTTGGTTGAGGTCTTCCTCCAATTGTGCGCTCCACCTAAGGTGTGATCTTCCTCTGCTGCGTTGTCCCCCAGGTGTCTCAGCCATCTCAGCCGTTGTATTTTTAGCTTTTTGACCAGGTCAGCGTCGCTGCATAGCCCTTATAGTTCTTCGTTGAATCTTCTTCTCCACACTCCGTCGTCGCCAACTGGACCGAATACCACCAGAAGAATTTTTCTCTCAAAGCATCCCATAAGGTTTTAATTCTTCATGCTTTTGCACCATATAGCAGGAACGGGGTAATTAAGGTCTTATATAATAGTTCCTTGGTTCTATGAAAGAGAGCTTTACTTCTTCAAAGCCAGAAGCCAGAATAAACAGCGAATGGTAAGAGTTATGTAATTTTGCCAGGTGATAGTGGAGCCCAGGTAGACAAAGTCTTCAACTACTTCGAAGTTGTATCTATCCATCGTGACGTATTGAGAGTCCTTTCTCGAATGAAACAGCGAATAGCATGACAGCATATATTTTGATTTGTTCTCATTAACAACTGGACCTATCTTCGCCGCCTCCTTTTCGATGCTTGCTAATGTCCCACTGACAGCTCGTCGCTTTCTCCCAATAAAGCCAATATCATCTGATGTTGGCTTGCGAATTTCGTAAAATAGCTTTAAGAACGATTTTAAAGATGATGATTTTAACGATGATAGCGCGTCGACTTGTCTCAAACCATTTTCGACTTTAAATGGCTCGGTGGTGTTCTTGCCAACTTTGACAGAGCAGCGAGATTTCTCCATCGTCTTCCTGCACAAACAGACGAGTTTGGCGGGGATAACATGGCTGACATGGCTCTGTTTAATTCGCCCTATATACGCTATCATAGGCGACTTTTAAGTTGATAAATAGGTCATCCGCTCCAGCAGCTTTGTTGGGCTTAAGTTTGGATATCGCTATCCTCACTTCATGGAGGTCCGGTGGACGGAAATTTTGGCACTGAACAGATCATTCTTACTGACAGCAGGTTGTTGTCTATCTCCACCTTGTGTGGATCGTTTTAGAACTTTCAAACATTGCCTCTGCAGAAGCGTCCCTCAATTGATGCGATCGCTCGCTTCTCGTGCTCTTTCTTTTTCCTTCTGATAAGTCAGTGTTCCTCGCTTCTTTTTTTGCTCGTAGAGTTCTCGGGCAGCTCTCTCAGCCATTCTAGTTCTTGGCTTGCTTTAATTGATAGGCCTCGTTCTTGGCTGCGTGTGCCTGGCGGTATTCCACATCGAACCAAGGGTTTCGTTGTGATCGCCTATCACCTCGGTAGCGGCACTCCTGATGGCACGCTAGCAGCGTTGCCACTGGTCCTCTGTACTTAATGCTGGTGAAGCTGAGAATGGGCTTGCTGAGAGGTTTAGGGAGGCAAAGGCTTCGGCGGTCTCTTGCGATAGTAGCCTTGAAACGTCAAATCTTCTTACGTCGTCGTTCATGCATAAACAAATTTAATTTAGGTTCACGCATTCAAAAGTTGAGGTAAGAGCTATGAATTTAAAGAACTTTGATTGGTGAACAATTTTACATTCCGCGAGATAAAAGTAGTGGCTATACCACCATCATTTAATGTACTTTCGTGGTTTTTCGAAGTGTAGTCGTATAGATGTGCGGGGCATAGTAATTCTTAAGGGAATGATTGAAAAACTACGTAATTTATAGTACACCTCCTTCCGCTAAATACGTGGCCATCCAAATTTTACTCGACGCAATGCACGCGACGTACTCTTAAGACTAAGTTGCAGGAATATACATGAACTTTCTCTAAAATTGCTGTCATTGTAAGCCGCTCTATCTGTCCAAAATCACACTTTTGGTATGTTTTTTCAATAACCGGTAATTTTTGAAGTATTTTCCCACATGAAACTCCAGTGCAGAGACATTAAGAAGCCGCTAAAATAAACATAGAATTTGGTGGAAGTTTGCTTAACCTTTAAAAGGACCCAATAATTTAATCACACCCAAGCACAAGCATCAATAACTCTTCAATTGACACATACGAGTACCATACCGGGCAAGACAATAGGCGCAATCTCACAACCCGCAGACTAAAAGGGCCCCAAAACATTTTGGACGCACTTCCTCATAAACGACATAACCTGTGTTTACGGAACTACCCAATCAGTATCCATGTTGCCCCCCTGGCGATTGGCTATAATTTCATCAAACCGGCCATAGCATCAAACAAAAGACGAAGGACTGTTCCATTAATTAAAGATCTCATTTACTTGTTCGCATACGCAATACTTCCCCGAGGCCAAACTAACCCAAGGAAACTTACCTTTTTCCAGGAGCATCCGAACACCATTAACAGATTGCCCTCCTGAATTATTTTCTAAGCAATCCACTCAATATTGCTAATTTCACTCTATCCGTTCGTTTGTAACTACGTAGGGTTGGCATCCGGTGCATATCTCTTATCCTATCCTGGACCTTGACACACATTCTCTCCTCCATCTCAATGGAGAAATGAAAAATTTAGACAAATAATACGCTCGTCGTATCTAACATCTAGCATCTACAGCATTGCTTATCATAATTAATATTCCTTTTCAAAGTCTCTAAACAAACACTGGAACCAACAACGAGCATTATTAGAGCAATGCAAAAAGGATAAACAACAACAACAACAAAAACGAAAAAAAGAAATGTTTAAAACATTGTTTAAAAGGTTAGGTTAGGCTATACAAATACTTGATGTAGCATACTTTTGTGTGGATGATGTGTACCGCGTGTCCTTTTTTATGATTTTATTTTCTACTTTCTGGAACTTTTCTATTATATTATTTTCTTCTTCCTCTTTTTTTTTTTTTTTGTTACTTTATTTATTCATAACTGCCAGAGAAACTGATTTTCTTCTTCACAACAAAAAAAAAAAAATAAAACACCAGACAAAATTAGAGTAATAAAAAGATAAGTGCATAAGGATATGAAAATCTCCTCTGAAGTGGATGATGGTGAGGCGGGCGTTTGGGATTTTAAAAAAGGAACTTTTCTCTTATTAATGTGCGGGGTAAAATTGTTCCGCCTTTTTATTTTTCCTCTATTTACCAAGTTGAATTTGAACGAAAAAATGCTTCTTCTTTTTTGGTTTGTTTAAATAAATTTTATTTATTTATTTTAATTTTTTTTTATTTTTTTTCGTTTACTGTTTATTCGTGAAATATAATTGCTTTAGATGTGCTGCAAGTGAAATTTATTCGCTGGACAGTACGTACGTACCTACTTACTTATTGTTTGCCTATAATCTTTCTTCAGACAGGATAATGGAATGTTTAACAAAAATACGCGAACATGAAATAAGGAAAACCTCTTTAGACGAAGTAGAAAGGTGCTTTTTCAGTGTAAATTCATTGTTTTTTCTTCTTTTTCTTCGGTTTGCAAAGTATTTAAGGAAAGTAGATATTTTTTGTTTTAACAAAGTGAGGTCGCTGTTTTTGATGGAATTTATAATTAATTTTTGGAAGGATGCGCATTGCACAAATTAGACGGAGTAGGTAGGCTTTGTTTGGTTAAACAAACTAAATAAAGCATTTATTACTTTGTAATTGCAACTCCGAGTCCTATCAACTGATACGATTCGTTAATGTCTGTGTCATGGAAAGAACTTGTAAGTCTTGGTTGTCGAGTTTAGAATATCAATGTCCTCGCAGTTAAGTCAGGTGATGTGCAACAACTTCGACAGAGCTTGTTTGGGTTGAAGTCATTCAAAGAAACTAGATTATAGACCTACTTTAGCGACTGGTTTATATCGAAATAGCTGAACCTGCCAGTGATTTAAGCAATGCAAAGAAGGCTAACAATAGGGTCCGCCAAATTTCTTTTTTTATTTGAAAGTACAATCCTTCCGGTTAATAATGGAAAATAATTTCATTCAAATGGCTGCCTCGGCTGGCCATGCAGTAGCCTACACGATCGGTCCAATTTTTAAGCACATTATCGATTGTGTGCAGCTGTATTTCACCAATGGCTTCACGAATATTGTCCTTTAAAGCGTCAATTGTCTCTGGCATGTCGGCGTAACACTTATCTTTTACGGCACCCCACAAATAATAGTCCAGCGGTGTCAAATCGCAGCTCCGCGGTGGCCAAACGACATCAGCTCTGCGGCTGATAATGCGATCTTCAAAAACAGGGCGCAAAACATCGAGTGTAGCTTCGGCTGTGTGGCACGTAGCGCCGTCCTGTTGAAACCAAATGTTGCCAATATTTTCCTCTTCAATTTTTGTGAACAAAAATTCGTTCAACATTGCCCGATAGCGATCGCCATTGACTGTAACGGCCACTCGTTGCTCATTTTCGAAGAAAAATGGCCCAATTATGCATCTGGAAATCAAAATCCGCACCAAACAGTGACTCGTTTTGGGTATATCGGCTTTTCAATGTATGCGTGCGGGTTTTCTGTGCCCCAAATGCGACAATTTTGTTGATATCCGTCAAGATCAAAATGAGCTTCATCTGAAAAGATGATTTTTGGCAAAATCGGCATCTTCTTTAAGTCGATCGCAGGCCCACTTAGCTAAGCGAAAACGCATTGGATGGTCAGTTGGCTTCAACTCCTGAACCAATTGGACTTTGTATGGCATCATACCAAAGATAACGAACATACGGAGCTGACGGTGCTTCTCTTCTTCCAAAATCCGTACGCAATTTTCGCACACATTCTGCAACATTTGATTTTCAAAGTAATGTCGCAATATTTCCCAGCGTTGTTCAAGCGTATACACAACCATATTCGTTCAGCGGAAGGATAAAACTAATTATCTGTCAAAGCAGACATGAGCTAAGTGTTACCATTTGCGAAATAAGCACTAGTTGAAAAAATAAAACGTTAGATGGCGGACCCTTTAGTTAGATTGGTTCGATGAAACTCTTAGCGCGATTTACTGTAACTCATTTTCACGCATCTAGTGTTTGCCAGTTTAGTCTTGGCAAAAGGACAATCTTAGGATACGACTGTGGTTGAGAAGAATTAAATCAGTGACAAAGTCTTAAAAAGAATCTTGAGTCAGTTCCAGCAGTAATTCAAACCTGAATCAGATCAGAAGTGCTGTAGAAATTAAAACTCAGTCATTTACAAAAATGAGGTGAACCTACGAATGTACCTAACAGAGCTTCAGCCTCCTCGATACCTACCTTCGTTGCCCCGCCTTTTGCGAAGGTCTGACAAATATCCAAGTGTACGATTTTGCATAAGAAGCTTCTCACATTTTCCATTTGGCGTTAAACATTACGTTCCTTCCATTCGTTTCAAAATTACAGCTTATATTCATTGTGAAGATATCTGCTTGAAAGACAGTTATGTGTGTCTTTCAAAGGATTCGGATAATTATGTCCAACAATCTCTAGAGTAGTCCTTTGCTCCATAGAGTCCGTTCACGAGGGAGTCATTAGTATAAGCGATGGTATCACTTGACATAAAGCCGATCTGACTCAAAAATCTTCGTCGATTACATGGATTCGAGAGTCCTTCCCCGATGTAGTGAAATGCCATTTAGAAGCCCCACTGAACCTACCATATCTGGTTAGTACGTCGATTCTTCACTCTCAATTAAGGCGTGAAAATTCCTCTTGTAGGTCCCTAAGTTGACCAGGTATGATAAGCTTTGAATAACTAGTTTAGGAACACTTTCCAGTATTTTTTATCCACTGCTGAGTTTTATAAATATCATTTTCTGGTCCTGCTCTGCTGAAGTAAACCCATAAAACATCGACTCTAATAGCACATGATTTCAATGATTTGACGGCGTTGCGGGACGTTTGCCACCAAAGTTCTTGGAAAACGGCAGTATTGACCCCAGGTCCTGCTTAATAGTCAAAGGCACTGCCAGAGAATGTTAAGTAAAAGCCTTAGGTTTTCGAACTCTCTCATAAGCGGACACTGACGGTACCAATTAATTTGTCCGCTTATGAGAAACTGAACTAAGTGAATGACACTTAAAAAAGGTCTTAAATTACTTGAGCTACAATCCTACTAGGTCGAACTGTAAAATAACCCTCTCAATACGTGTGCGTGGGTAAAAACTTGTTAAGAAGATAAACAAAAATTTTACACTTAACCATATCGGGACACTTCCTACTTACGTATGTCCTATATCCCCTTGTGGGTCCTATGGGGTCTACAACTCATACGAGCCATCGTGTTCGGTTTCTGGTAATGACTCTCAGTTCTTCCCAACTCTTTTCCAGTTGCCATACTTCCTTCTCGACAGTTCTTCGCCATGTACTCCTGGGACCGCCGCAAATTCGTCCATCCTGAGTTAGCGGGTTCTGTTGGATCGCGTGGTTAGCTATGGACGTGACACCTTTTCGAAATGTGTGACCAATCCATTTCCCATTTTTTCGCTGTATAGATTTGCTTATAGGTTCATGACCCGTTCTCTGGTAAAATTGTTCGTTTGAGATACGGTTCGACCAGAAAATCTTTAAGATAATGCGTAGACACCTATTAAGGAACGTTTGCAGCTTCTTCGTGATAGTAGTAGTCGCTCTCCAAGTGCCACATCCATACAGCTGCACGGATTCAACGGTGGGACGGAACGGCCGTAGCTTAGCGTTTAATTGCATTTCATGTTCGGCTGGCTATATGCAGTTCGGTTCCGCCATATTAGAAACTCTCTACTCGTTGGTGTTCGGTCTAAGGCCGAGATCATTTCATGTTTTTGCCGATTTAATTTTCAGCCCAACGCCGTCTGCGTGAGAGAGCGAAAATCTTATAGAATTTTGTGTCCGCGTTCGGTTATTAGCGAAGTCCGACTTATGGGAGAATTGTTTCTATAGAAAATCTAAAATGTTTGCCCGTTTTTCGGAATTTCTCCGGTTACGAGCGGTATCCGCTTATGAGAGGTGTTCATATGGAGAGAGCCCACTTTTCTGGTTGAGTGCCCAAGAAAAACCATTTTGGTATGCGTATTTTTTGTTGTTCACATGATGTGCAACATTTTCGACTTTCAAGAAGAAATCGTCTATTTAAAAATGCAGCATGTAGGATGCTCTCAGATACACAAGGATGTGCCCAGCAAAATGACTCCATTAAATCGCCCTATGTCAAATAACAACAACATCAATTCGATCCTATTAATTCCTAACCGCTCAGGCGTGCAATGGCGATTTCTGAAAATTTGTTTTATTCAAGAGCAGATGGAACTCTAATTGTGTTCAGTTGAGTTGACGCTACTATTTCCAGGAAGATATTAATTGCGATTTTTCCTGTAATCACAAAGTGTTCTCCTTAATTCTATTTATGGATCCAGCAAGCAGTCTTCAATTTATTTATTAAGAGATAAGTACAGAGATAAGTAGTTGGGTTTAGAGAGGAAAATACTTGTAACGGGTGATTCAAGTAGAGATACTTTTTTCAATAGCCTTTTTTGACAGATCACGTGTGAGTCGTGTCATGCTGTCATGTTATTTTTGTTTAGTATTGTTTGGCATTTCATAATGGAAAGACTGACGCGTGAACAACGTTTACAAATTGTTCAACTTTATTATGAAAATTCACGTTCTGTGAGGAATGTGTTTCGTGCACTTCGCTCAACTTATGGTCAACATAATCGGCCTACTGAGCGTACTATTCGCAACACCATCACCCCCAGCATTCATTATTGGATAATATTCGACCGAATAGACCACGTCCAGCACGCTGTAAAGAAAATATAGCGGCCGTAGCTGAGAGTGTACACGAAGACCGTAGAGAGTCGGTCGATTCGGCGCCGTTCGCAGCAGCTCGGACTGACGTATGGAACGACTTGGCGCATTTTACGTCAAGATCGAACAAAATGCAGCTTGTGCAACAACTGAAGCCGCTCGACCTTCCCAAGCGACATCGCTTCGCTCTATGGGCTCTTGAAAAGTTCCAAGAAGATCCGACGTTTTCGAGGCAAATTTTGTTTAGCGACGAGGCCCATCTCTGGCTCAATGGGTATGTAAACAAACAAAATTGCCGCATTTGGGACGAAGAGCAACCTGAAGAGATTGAAGAACTGCCACTTCATCCAGAAAAAACAACGGTTTGGTGTGGTTTGTGGGCCGGTGGAATCATCGGTCCATATTTCTTTAAAAATTATGCCGGTGCGAACGTAACCGTCAATGGCGACCGTTATCGTGCCATGATAACCGACTATTTGATGCCTGAAATTGAAGCTCGTGATCTCGGCGACATTTGGTTTCAGCAAGACGGCGCCACTTCCCACACATCGCATCAATCAATGGACTTATTGAGAGAACATTTCGGTGAGCACATAATTTCACGTTTTGGGCCGGTCGATTGGCCACCAAGATCGTGTGATATCACACCGTTAGACTTTTTCCTGTGGGGATATGTAAAGTCAAAAGCTTCTGCCGACAAACCCGCTTCGATTCAGGCCTTGGAGGAAAACATCACGCGTGTCATTCGCCAGTTACCAGTCGAAATGCTCGAACGAGTGATCGAAAATTGGACTCAACGGATGGACCATCTGCGACGTAGCAACGGCCAACATTTGATAGACATTATCTTCAAAAAATAAATGCCAAAGAATGTTCTTTCAAATGATAATAAACATTCTCCATTAAATTTGAATTTTCTGTGTTTTTTTCTTTAAAAAAGTAGGGAACCTCGAAATGGATCACCCTTTATTAAGTAATACCAGATGCGTATCTTCTGTGTTAAGTCTTGAGGTTCAAGTTGAATTTTTTGAAACATATTGTATCCCACGTTGAAGGTCTTTGGATGAAGGTTGGCAGCATCGAGACAGTAACATCAGTTCTTTCTTTTCCTTCTTTACACCTCGTTACGCTCTGATGCAACTTTGTTTTGGTTCAGTAGCACTTTGTTAGTTTATAGCATTTAATACCTTTGCTGGGACTACCGAGGTCCTTTGTCATAGATAGAACTAATACCTGGGTTGCCCGCTACGAGGGATTAAGGGATTTCATAGAAAGAAATAGACTTTCAAGCCTTGGCATCTCCTAAGATATTTCAAATATCGGACAATTTTGTTTTTATTCCTTATTCTGTATTTATTTAATCGAAATCAATGAAATGGAATTTTAGAACTCAGGGGCCTAAATCACCTTCTTCTGGGTTTATAGTCGAATATTCTCAGGGATGGAACGTCTCAGCCATCTCAAGCGCCCAATGCGCAGTTCTTTCAACAACCGTCAACACAAATGAGCCCATATATCTTATGAAGAATTGTCTTTCAGATCCATAGACCAGGACTGGGATTATACGATTTTTATTGAGTTTTTTTTTTTTAAATATTTGGAAGAGGGCTTTACTCCATACATCGTTGCCTTCTCGGCCCAATGCAACATCGAAGTTAGGGAACACCCCCATGTTGCCAGAATGTTAGGTTATGTGATCAAAAAGTTGCAAACGGAAGCTGTGTTCCACTTTTGAAAGATCGTACCTCGTCTGTTTTGTGAGTTTTGCATAACTCATTAAAGTATGATGTTGACCTCGTTAGAGCGTTAAGTCATTATAGATCTTGATGCAGCATCGAGCTTCCTCCATTGTCATCCTGTACAAATGGACGAGTTGGGCAGGAATGCCAAATCTAGACAAGGCTGTGCATAGATGCTGTCATTTGTGGCTCATCATGAAAAGTTGGTGAGTATCTATCTGAACTTCGTGCGTTTTCTGCAGTAGCTGCCGTAGTGTAAATTTGGTCAATTGCCGACTTAGCGGGTATAAAACCGAGCATCTTTTTTGTGGCAAACGACGCTAAGGCCCATTCATAACTACTCTGTTCCGACCAAAGCTTGAAGATAAGTTTCTGCATTCTCTCTACCAAAATACCTCCAGCTCCTTAAAATAGTTCGAAGGCCGACCTTCTAGCACAGCAGCCTTGATGGATTTCAGTCTAGGTATTGCTAGCCTCATTTTATTTGAATCAGGTGTACAAAATTCTGGCTTTCATCGTCAATGATGAATGGTGTGTTTTGCCTGGCAGCGAAATTTTATTCGTCTTCGTCGTGGAAGTCTGAAGGATTTTTTTTTTCAAGACTCGTAAGACAAGATTTTTTTATTCATCTCCAAACAGGTCTATGTTCTGGTCTTTTCCTCTAAAGCTTTCTTTTTACCTTTTTTTTAAAACTTCAGAAAAATATACCTGGAGTAGCTAATCTCTTTCGTTTTCCTCCAAAGAAGCCGATGTTCTTTTTTTTAGCCGCTTTCGCCCTTTTGTGCAGCATTTTTTTTTATTATATGTTACCGGCACTCCAAGGGCTTCGTGGTGGTGGACGAGTGAAAAGCAGCACCACCACAAATCCTGAACTAATGGCTTCTCGGCATACCACTGCTGTTCAGCACTTGATGCTCCCTGTATAGGACTTATATGGGGGTCAAGGGATACGCAATTGGCAATAATTCTGGCGGCTAATTGTGACTGCAACCGTTGAAGGTAGTAGTTTCCCGTAAACGTACTTAAGCTGCAACTAGATAGTGTTCCGCGTAAATAGTGGCGGCTCGGAATGTATGGACATTTAAAATACCTGACGTCGATCGCATAAATCTGGTTGACGGTTTGCGGCTCTGGTTTGAGTCGTAGAAAGCTATGCCCTCCGATTGCGCTAACAAACATGTCCCTTTTTTGGCATTAAAATCGCTTAGAACGATCATTCTTCGTTTTCATCCTTTGGCCATTGAAAGTAGTAAGTTTTATCGAGAAGCTCTTTGAAAGGACATGTGCGGCTATGTATGACGCAAATAAATTTACCAAACAGTCCCTTCATAAGAAACCTCTTCTCGAACTCTCAAAAAAGAACACTGCCGATTTCCGAACACATTAATATTGTTGTTCGGCCCCAAAAAATATAGAAAAAAAAATTGGATGTCGTCGCAGCGACATTGCTTGTCGCTTATCTTATCAAGAACTTTCTCTAAGAAAACATGAAAAAATGCCTTCCCCGAAAAAAGGCCTCCTAAATCTCATTTAACACTCTTTGTGATAACACAAACAGATATCCCAGCGGACTTCAAAGAATAAATGTTATGCAATTATTAAGAAGGACTTTTACCAGCAAAAAAAAAAACTGAGACGAAAAAAAAGGTCAACCACCATTTAAGCCGTAATAAATTACAACCCATCTTCGTATCGCCAGCCCGCTACCCAAGATGTCACTCTTGCTATAGCTATCATGATTGAAGCTTTTTAATTTTTATTTATTGTGCTTTCTTTGCCATACTGCAGGACACCATATCTAACAACACTGGTTGGAATGTTCCTTTATCCCGTCATTGTTCACGCTTTATCAGCAACTCATTTGAGTGAATGACAACAAAAAAAAAAAACGAAAAAAAGAAGAAATGAATCAAAGAACCGCCATACAAAAGGATCAGAATCCTTTTTTCTTCATTGTCCCTTTACAACTCAAGAATTAATCCGACTTTGCCTGGCTCCTAATCTTGCATATTTCATGAATCACGAATCAGCATAGATCCTCACTATTGTTAGCCTTAATCAGGATGACAATAAAAAAAAAGGAGATTTCTTTCGCAGGACATGTGCGGCGATACAAAAAAAAAAAAAAAAAACACAAAAAGCTAATCCCCTTATTCTCAATTTTCAGATTCACCCACCTACGATGAAAAGGATGGTCTCTATACAGCCACTTTGGAACTATCGTTGGTACTGTCACGTCAGGACTTGGCCAATACAATCGAATGTCGTGTTGAATCACTGGCAATTGACGGAACTATCCGCAGTGAAATTGAAGTCGATTTGCAAGGTAAGGAACATTAGCGACGACTTCAAATTGGTTGCCTGCTTCTTCTTCTTCTTCTTCGATTGCATTCCATCAATTCTGCTCGAGGAAGAAGAACTGGCAAATGCTTCGATGGCAGGAACTAAACTGCCAGCAATTATCAATTAATTATGCATCATTGTTCTACACTGCTGCGGGGAGGAGAAGGCTGCATTTTTCTCCTCTCTCCTTTATTTTTATTTACATTTTTTTTTTTTGTTATTTGCAAACTACAATGAAGTCCTTTATTTTTTTTGCTTTCAGTTCGTCCAACGGACATTACATTGTCTGGAGTGGAACATCACACAGTGCAGGGCAGCAAAGTTGTGTTAACATGTCAGGTAAGTCGGAGCGACTCTGGGTTGTCCATGCTGTATTATTCAGTGGCAATAATTGACACAATTAGCATTGATTGGATGTCTCTGCATGTCGTTAGGATAATTCAGGACGAAGTTCTTGGCACAGTTTTTATTATTATTATTTCTTTTTTTCTGATGACGTCCGCTTTTCACTGCGGCTGCTTGGGGGGTGGGAATATTCAAGCTATCTGTGCAACGTTGGGAGTCGGTTAATTGGAAAGTTAGTGAATGCATTTTTAATGGAAAAGTTTTCGCAAAAAACACCTTGCTGCGTTGAGTGAGCAAAAGTTTTTACGAGTGTTGGCAAAATCTAAGAGGGCGCGATTTTAAGATGCCCATCATGCCCGTTTGAATTATCGTAAAATGCTTAATATTCATTAAGAAGCTGTTAACGCATCGCAGCAAAGTCAAATAGTTTACGATCTTCAACTGGGAGACTTGGACACTGAAGAAGCCCTAAGCTTTGAGCCTTTCTCGAATTCGAATGGAGGAAGCCGTATCGAAGACAGATTAGAAAACCTGTTTTTTCTTAAGAGTCTCATTCCTAGAGTTCAATGATGGTCCAATATTTTTGGTGTAGGAAGATAGACCTATGGTATCAAATAATACTGCTTCCTGAGGACAAATACTGATCCAATCAAACGTATAGATAAGGACCCTACAGGATTCCTTCCCGAGAAATGATATGGGAAGCGCTGAAACAACGACAAGTTCCTGAAAGCTAAAGGATCAGAAATGGGTGTTTTGTTTAAATCGTCGAAGCCGACGTGCATCAGGGAATCGTCTTAAGACTTTTGCTATTTGCTGCTGTCCTATATTATCTGTTGGAAGAGAAAGTGACGGGCCATAAAGTGCATAAGTAATTTTTTGCGAGGATCAAGCGGACACTTGATGTTTGAGTGGATATATTTGAGAAGAATGGAAACCATGTAAGCTTATCTGGACTGCCCATTCTCTGGGCCACTTCGACATATTCCAGATATTTATTTGAATGGAAAAGTAATTACCAAATGCTAAAACTCCAATATATGTGAGCTGTGATCAATAGCGTAATTGGCACCAAAAAATATCCCCAAAGCTGAAAGTAAGACTTAACACCACAGTAATCCGAAAATCGGCGGATACAAAGTGATAGCAGCTGAGTTGAAGATTCTTCGCACGAATGCAGTCGTTACGAAAATTGATCGATTTAGAAATTCAGGAAACCGGGAGGAATGCATATATATTTTGAGCTCAAACCCGCGAACCCCACTGGCGGACGAGTGGATCTCAACTAGTGTTTGGTCCCTTTAATGCTCATGATATCAACGTCTTATTCGGAAAGCTTTTTATTCGGATTATATTGATGTTTGCTATCTACTAATTTCAATTATAAAATGCCTCAGATACATACGCGATTTTTCAAGCCCTTCTTCAAAAAGGTCTTAATTTTCTTGTTACCTTATTTAGGTGCCAAGTGGTGGAGCACCGCTTAATAGTCCTCCATTCTGAACGCCTGCTTTAGTTCGAAGGATATTATTGAATATACTAGAATGGTCTCATTGCAGCCGGAGTTTACTCTAGAAATTATCGGATCAAATTAACTGAATCCTTGCGTAGACAAATCACTATGTATCAAGCAGAGATCTTCGCGATGGTGACTGCTGCGAATATATTTTAAAGGAAAGTTAAAAGCGCTACCTTGTACGTATACTAAGATAGCCAAGCTGCTTTTCTTCTATATAATCTTGGAGGTGTTTTTTTTAAGCTGTTCAAAGACGGTTTAAAACCGAGCAGATCTAGATATCTGCAAGGACTGCAAAGAAGCGACTTAAGGTCCTTTACTGCCATTGTCACTGGCTTTAGTCTTCTCAATAAGCATCTCAAAACTACCAAAGTTAGAAATTTAAATCTTCGCGAATGCTGTCTGGAAAATGAAGAAACGGCATCACATTTTATCTGTTAATGTCCGGCTTTTGCAAGAACCAGAGTGGCTATCCTTGGCAAAAACTTCCTCCATAAAGATGATTTGAATCAGATTACGCCAACCTCCCTCGCTTTTCCAATACAACATACTTGGATGGATGTCAATGTCGTACTTATCCCTTAACTAGACATCAAGCCTAGTTCACTACCCAAATAATACCGTCCCACAAGCTTGACATCGGAGACTGCCTAACTTTGCTTAGTTAAAACTAGCTTTCTACGTATGCCGCAAAATGTTTGGTAAAAAGTGGGGACTTACACCTAAAATGGTTCTTCGGATATACACAGCCGTAGAACGCCCTATTCTCACTTACGGGTCCCTGGTATTGCGGCCCTGGTATTGTGACCCGCCCTAGATACAGCTTATAACATAGCCAAGCTAAGCAGAGTACAGAGAACGGCTGCAATCTGCGAATTACGGGCATTGCAATATCCTTGATTTGTAGGATCAATATGTACCGACATCATCATACCGAAATTTAACTTTCAGAAAACTTTCTCTGCAGTATTCCCGTCCAAATGGGAGTGGGAGGCAGACACTGCTGTCAAAGAGTCACTAACGATTCCAAAATGGACTGTGGAGTGGGTGCGGGTGTCTGGCGATAAGGGAAGCATTGAAAATACTTCTAAATAGTACGTCAACCCAAAACAACACAGCTATCTTCGTCGACAGCCAGGCTGTGATTAACGCCCTTCCAAGACAACGTCCGAGCTCATCGAGGAGTACCGGCCAGGGTGAGCCGTCGGCTTAGAATCACTCTCATCTGGGTTCCCGGGCATACGAATATAGATGGGAATGAAAGAGTCGACGAGCTGGCAAGCCACGGCTCCTCATAAGGTTTTGTAAAGGGGATAATCACCTCACACTTCGCTACGAGGACAGAGTCTAGGTGTAGGAACTTGACGAATTGCGGCATTTTGGCCTGAATACAAGAAACCTAGGACCTTTAACCACATTCACAGAACGACCGTGGACGTGGCTAGGCTGGTGGACGTAAGTACGGACCACTGGGTAGTCAGGCCGCCAGGCTCGGCATACCTAATAACACCCACTGCCGAAATTGCGATGAAATCAATGAATTTTGAACCTTATGTCGATCTCCTATACCGGTGCCCGGCTTTGGCTAGTGCCAGACTGCGAGCGCTTGGGAAACCATTTTTCGATGATCTCTCTGACATACCAGAGTCATCGGTCTCAGTGATATCATAAAATTCCTCAATTCCACTGGGAGGATATGAGATTTACTGCAACACATTCAACCCTCTATTGCAAAGACCTCATGAGTGGTGGTAACAAAACGGAGCTATAGGCAACGACCAGTTTACCTACCTACCTAGTCTTCTTACTTATGCTAAATGCGTCCTTAAGACTGATGCACCAGGGATAATCTTTTCATAAACTGTAGCAGTGCTGTCATAGTTTCAGGATAATCCTCAACTCATAAAACAGGGGAAATTGTCCCTAAAATCACTCACTCGACTTATGCCACAATGTTTAGGGTAATCAAAACATTTGCTTCTAAAGTATTTAGAGGGTGTTGACTTAAAGCAACGCCAAACACTGTCATACTTAAGCTGAAAATAGTGCGTCGTCTTGCATGGCTGGGTATTTCTAATGCTTTTCGGATCTGTCAGCTGCCATAGATGCAATAATAGGACTAACTTCCTTGCACATTTATACAAACAAAGTAGCCTTACGCAGCTCAGCAAGTACTCGAATCTAAGGACCACATCCTTTGAATTTTCGTATCTGGAAATAATCAGCGCAGTAACAGAACGCCTAAACTTCGATAAAGGTTGCTCAGCGGAGATTCCCAGTGAAGAATGGGCAAGAGATAACCCCGAAAATAGTCAAAACGTCATAAAGTTGTAGATATTGGGTTTATAAATTGATTCTCGAAGGTCGCATTTGCCGAGCTATAAGCGCCCTTACCTATTAACTCCAAATAAGTCATTTACTACTTCAACGCCCTCCAAATACGCAGCACTTTAAACGGTATGAAACCATGATGGGTTCGTGGACATGGGGGTTATTGTAATGTTAATGAAAAAGCTGATGAGCCGTCCAAAAAGAGCTCTGTAACTCGATTTAATGGACCAGTAACCATTAGCTGATTCCTCAAATCAGCAGTCCATTGAGATGTCCAAAAAGCTGGTAGCGCTTCAAAAAGTATCTCATATTGCCCAGCCCAGGCGTTAACGACTCATAAATGACCGCAGTTATATTTTTGGCACAAATGCGGCAGCCAAATACATTCTCATGACAAGCTATACTCTTGGACGTTTGTCAGACTTCGGCAAGAATTAGGCAACGAATGAAAATTTCGGAGTGGATTTGTACCTGTTATCCCTCTCTAAGCAGTCCAATCCACTCAGCTAGTACGCACACAAAAATGCGAATAAATATTTAAATCTTAGAATTTAATTTTAGGTGATAGTTCTAACCTTATTTCGGATTAGACGGAAGAATTTTTAAAGAGCTCCTCTTAGCTTAGATTACAATTTCATATCGTCCTTTGGCTAATTTTGGAATGAGACCATCGCACTTGAGGCTATTCAAACTCAGATCTATGGCAACCAACGCTTCATCCACACGAAATTGTCATCTAAAATAGTTTTGGATAATTTCCTGCAAACATCTACAATGGTTTTTTATGTATATTTGATTCCAACCTTTAATTGCATCCCCCCCACGAAATCAAAATTAAATAATGGCTCGTCCCTCTCAATCATTCCCCAAATTTAAAAAAAACAAACTCTATTTCTCTCTTTTCCCTAGGTCTATGGAGCTCGACCAGCTGTCAATATCACATGGACAAATGCCACATCGCCTATTCCCGTGGAGGAGAACGTCCTCACCGAAATCCGAACACAAGCGGTAATCTAATTTTAACCCTTAAATAATTAATTCAAATTGTTAACCCTTTTTTGTTAAAAAAAAAAAAAAAAAAAAAAAAAACGTTTTCAGATCGAACAACAAGATGGCACCTTTCACACGATAAGCGATCTGATATTCAATGCCTCGCGATTCGAAAATGACATGATATTTCGGTGTGACGCCGACAATGTTGTCCTGCAAATGAATCGTGAGAAGCCCATCTACGCCTTTGTCCCCCTGGAAGTGATGTGTATGTACCTTACCCACCCACCCACTCATATCCTAGTCTCTCTAACTAATTCTTATTTATTAGATCCTCCCGTGGTGAAAGTAAGTCCGAATCACATCACTGTCAACACCAGCGATACGGTCCTGTTAAACTGCGAATACGTTGCAAATCCTGCATCGTTGACAACTGTTAAATGGTAAGTACCTACGCACAGAGCTGCGCTAACTGTAAACATAAAAAAACAGACTCAAAAAAAAAGTGCGAATTATTAATGTAATTATCCTTGAACTCCGAATTATGTGGTGCGGGTGTGGTTCTGGTTCTGGTTCTGGTTAGTTCCTTTCTTGTGTTGTGGTGGATGACAGAAGTTTTTTTTTTTAGACAAACGTGTCAGGCGTGATGATCCCTATCTTAATTGCCCAAAGGGTGTGCGACTGCAATCATTCTCTCGCGATGAAAAAAAAAACTGAATAAAGTTTCGCGCTATATGTCTGTCATGCGATTGTTACAGTTGTCATCAGTTGGTTAGAAGCGTGGCGGCGGGGATTTTGTGTATGTGAATCCCGTCATCCGTGTGTCAGGGTGCATTTTTGTTATCCTCGTGGCGCATAGAGGAAAGGATTTACTTTTGCTGTGCACATTTTGAAAAAAAAACAAAAAAAAAACAGAGAAAACTTTTTTACAAGAACACATTTAACGAGTGGAATTAAAATTTACGCTGCACAACTGTGCAGAGGTTTAATTGAATTTCTGCATCTCAGGTGGTGTAATTATGTCGTTGCTGGCTGGGTAGACAGGGAATGGTTGTGTCTGTCGAAGTTATCTGTTTTTTTTTTATTTAATTAGTAAGCGGGGTTTGGGGGGATTGTTTTTCGAAAAAGTTCTGGTGTTGTTCCGCAACAAAAATGAAAAAAAAAACCCAAACGATTCTTGCAAATTTAATTAAGAATTGAAATGAATTTCACTGTGGTTGTAGCAGGTAGATATTACTCTATGACAAAGGAATCCTTTTCATTTCATTTTGTGGCTTTAATGTCAGTTTTTGTGTTTTAATTTGAATGAAAGTTTGAAGTAAAAGGTAAGGTACCTGACATCGACGACATAAGAGAACTTCAATCGTCTAATGAGGAACTAGAATTCCTTTTCTAAGATCTGCCACTCTGATCCTTTACTTAAAATATACGAATTTTCATAAAGTTTTGAAAATTTTGGTAACTTTTTATGTAACTTTAGTTACGTTGGCGTTACGAACCTCTTCGGCCAGAGCGATTCTTGGCGAGCTGACCCTAATTGCGGGCGCCAAATAAGTTTAAGTCTACCTTCACTTTCGCACGCCAATAGAGATGTGGTCGTCTGTCGTCCTCTTCTTCGTATTCCATCTTCAAAAACTCTTCGGGCGATAGCATGGGTGTTCATCCGCCCCTCCTGGTCCACTGAAAGCGAACATCTTTTTGACTAGGCTGATGTCGTTGTACCCCTCAATATATTTGTTGTTGAATCTTCTCTCTCATGTGTCCCATGTGTCCACAACGCTGGCCGGTAGAGCCATAAATTAAATGGCTTACTTCTCTCTTTAAGTTTTCAAGAGTCCTTTCATCTGATCTTGTTAAAATCTATGCATCAACATCATATAGTAGGATGAGGATGATGAGGGTATTTTATAGGGTTGGGGACACAATCCCGAAAACCGAATTCTTGAAAATCCAAAATCCCGACAATAAACAGGCAGGTAATGGATTATGGCGTGGCATGCTGCCCCACTGCAGCACCCCTGCATGGTTTCATTGTTAGATTTGGAGTAGGTGCGAGGTTGGGAATTAGAAAGCGGGAACCCGATACGCTTCCTAAAGTTCTTAGTTTCACTTTCGGGATTTTGGCCTTTCGGAATTTTCAGGAGTGTGGCTTTTCGGAATTGTGGGTTTTCAAGATTTTAGGTGTTCGGGGATTTGAATTTTCGGGATTTTGGGCGTTCGGGATTACGTTTTTCGGGATTCTGTCCGACTCCGTATTTTATAGCGTCTTCCTAATTCTTCTTGATAGAGTCTTGTATCCTAAGGCTAAACCAACAGCGATTGGTAAGTGTTATTCATCGTTCATGAGTACGTCATGACGTCGTTGTTGTGTATTTTCAGACAGCACACAATCTGTTTTCTCCTCCTCCATTAATAAACCATTTAAGCAGCTTATTATATGACTTTTGCGACGTTGCTAGTTACTGCTCGCTTCCTTCTACCGATGATATCAATGTCGTCTGCGTCACAAAAAGCTCAGTACTTATATCGGAAATAGTTTCGCGCCGTCTTTTCCACCGGTACACCGGGCCTCCTTTCCTAAAACTTCTGGTAGTACAATAGCAACGGTTTTTTTTCTTACTCAAACAGAGCAGTGATCGTTCTCCATCGTCATACTGCATTAAACGCGGCTTTCAAATCAATAAAGAGGTGTTGCATATCGATTTAGAATTGTTAGGTCTTATCCAGAACTTGGGGTAGTGTGCAAATTTTTCTGATCATCCATTTCTCAGGTCATCAGCACTTCGACACAATGGTTTCAGGCGTTTTACCATTATATCAGACATTTTCTTTCAGGCTTTGTTGAGCAAAAACATGCCTCTATGGTTAGCGAAGGGTTTTCCAACGTTGAATGAAATTATTTTGAAATTATTATTTTGAACAGGTACGCTCGTTTTAACTGTTACAAGAATTGCCGTCAGGCGTCCCTTCCCATGATGTTGTGAATGTCCCCGTAATAATAGAGGGCTGCATACTGCTAATATGACATTCCTTAATGTAAGTCATTCAAAACACTCATAACAATCTAAAGAATTAAGCAGATCTTTGCGGAGTAGACGTTAACCTGCAAAACTGAACCTGTCCACGTCTTATTTTAGGCAAGACTATGATCACATCTCCGCGCGCTTAAGCAATCTGCAACAATCCATTAGAATTCCCATTTTAAAAATCCGCTAAGTAGTTGCAGATTTAGCTCATCACCCCTTAACAGGTTAACTTAGTATAACAGCGGATCATAAGAAATCCATTACAATCAAAAATTTTGAATCAATCAAGGATCGATCTCGATCATGTCATTTTGGGTGGAAGATGAATTCTTGGAGAATACAAAGATCCACTTCTACAACAATGTACGAGCAAAACCCTCTGTCTTCCTAGCCCCTGAAATGCTTTTCAGGCATCAATAATGACGACCAAAGGAGAAATAAAACCTTAAGGATAGCCAAGTTGCACAAAATTCCTTGAAATCAGTAAGTAGGTAGGTTGGTTGGTGCCCTTGTGACGGTAGTCACGGCTCACTTAGACCAGCAAATTGGGTCCACTGTTTCCTTTTGGGTACTTTCCTCGAACAAAAAACCCCTGAAAGTATAACTAAAGACACCGTTGAGAGAGGCTCAAAGTGTCGCTCTTTGAGAATCAGCTTGATTTGTATACATTTCTGCGAAGGTCTTTAAGCTCGACTTTACTTAAATCCTCCAGCTCATCATAGAAGTATCTATCTATGTATATTCAGTTTCTCAGAATTCTGATCTTTTCGTTAATCACTGGCCATAGCTCTTTGGTATGTCTGCCCGCGTCCAGTTGTATCCAGCGTAGGTTAGTTCTACTCGAGGACTCGATTTCAATTTTTTATGGAATAAAGCTAAGTGGTGTACTTATTTCTCCGAGTTGCCAGTGATGATCTCCGACCCCGATTTAGCAAGCTTGTCCGTTTTTTCGTTTTCTTGGAATTAGTTACTGCTCAGCTCCATCGTAGCCTAAGAAGGACAACAGCAGCAAGCAGTTTATGACGATCTCTTGGATGCTTCGCAAAAGTAAGGGTACAACGCATTAACCACTGTTCTACTTTACTCAGCTCAGCTGGAAGAACAGAAAGGTGTAAAAGACGACAAGTGACACAAAATATTTATAAATTAATGAGATCAACATAGGTATATCAGCGCTGGTGTCATCAAATGAGCGAGGATTCAGAAATAATAGGCATAGACATTAAAACAATTTAATATAATGTCCGCCAAATAACTGTTTTTTTTTGAAAATGATGTAAAAAAAAACTACTGAATATTTTCTCAATTATTTTTTACAATCCTTCCGGTTAATAATGGAAAATAATTTCATTCAAATGGCTGCCTCGGCTGACCATGCAGTAGCCTACACGATCGGTCCAATTTTTGAGCACATTATCGATTGTGTGCAGCTGTATTTCACCAATGGCTTCACGAATATTGTCCTTTAAAGCGTCAATTGTCTCTGGCATGTCGGCGTAACACTTATCTTTTACGGCACCCCACAAACAATAGTCAAACGGTGTCAAATCGCAGCTCCGCGTTGGCCAAACGACATCAGCTCTGCGACTGATAATGCGATCTTCAAAAACAGGGCGCAAAACATCGAGTGTAGCTTCGGCTGTGTGGCACGTAGCGCCGTCCTGTTGAAACCAAATGTTGCCAATATCCTCATCTTCAACTTTTGTGAATGCTTTTTAGGTTAGGTTAGCTAAGGTGGCAGTCGACGCGGCAAAGTTTCACAAAGAAAATTTCACGATGTACCTAAACGAGAAGATGTGTTACGACTCTGCAGGCGTGGACGTGAGATCTTTTGAAAGATGGTCATGGGAGTTTGAAAAAAGTATAGCTTGCTTGAGTATTGCGGGGGTTAGTGCGACCGCAAAACTCACAGCCGTGGTTGGGCGCCGTTACTCAAGAATATTACAGACAAGAAGTGTTTCTAAATAAATTCCGTCCTTAACCAACTATGACTAAGTTTGCTGTTGGCCCATTTTGAGCTTTCATGAAAGAAAAAGAGACTCTTACGTCACTTTTAGATAAATCTTTGAGCATCCCAAATGAAACGTTCAGTTTTGGCTGATAACAGGGCAGGATGATATTAAAGTAACCAGCCTTAGGTTAAATTTGACCCTAGCTGGATCTAAAACGTTCAAAGTGTTTGATCTCTCCAAACAGACTACTGCCATAGCTGTCAGCCAAAAATGAACGTTTCATTTGGAACTGCCATAGCTGTCTGTTTGGAGAGATCAAACACTTTGAACGTTTTAGCTCCAGCTAGGGTCAAATTTAACCTAAGGTTGGTTTTTCCAATATCATCCAAGTGTAGTATGTGTTGTACATTGATAGCAAAGGTATTTCAGCAATTTCGATAAAGGACACCGCCCTACTCCGTATAGTGTGATTGTATTTGAATCTGCGAGGGAGTCGCTAATGCGGTACACCGGTTTCGTATCGCTTCGTCACTGAGGCTAGTAACTTGTTGGATTGACGGTGTTGTTGCATTTGTGTGATTCATGAGTTTTTAGGGTTGTCTCTATCTCTCGCTCTCTGCCTTTTTGACGAGGTTCATAGAGTCCGTGTAGAGTCATGCAGTAATTTTTATGCGATGGGTTCTTTGCCGTGAAGTCTTTTCTTGCACGTTGCCAAATGTAAATAAGCACGTACTTGGTTTTTTTTTAACGGCTATTCTTCTATTTCTTTGGGCGGTATAAGAAGAACTGTAACTCTAAAATGACTCTTTACAGCCTTTCAATATCTTAAAAGTTAGAAATTTATTTAGAAAGAGCTCTTAGCCCTAGAAAGATAACCATAATTTAACAGTAATGTATTTAGCTTGTCTTTTTAGGGTTAAACGGAATAATTTATTTCAAGTCCAACAAGGTCTTAACTTCATTTCTACCTCACTGAATTAGACTTATCAGGGGAAATTATCTCAGCCAGAAGTTATAAAAGAGGTCAATCATACTTGTACCAGAGACGCTTGGATATTTTGTGTATTTAGAAAAGCAGCTAGTTAAAAGAAATGAAGCAGCAAATCTAGGACGTCTTAGTCTACAAGACTAAAGTGAAAGACCCTGTACAAGCTTTGAATATTTCAATCAAATAATTATTTTCGTACCCATCGTCCATCGCTATTCATCGAGTTTAATTATAAAATTTGTCATATCGTTTAGTCAATCAACAGAGAGTCCTTTCAAAAAATCAAACAAAACAAATGCAGATACGGAACAATCCACCTGAAGGGATTTCCAAATAAAATGTCAAAAACCTTAAAACTTATTTCTAAATATATCTAGATACATGGTGGTAGCTACTAGCAATTGAATTTGACTATCTACAACAGAATGTTAGTTTATTTGATTTTCAATTTCACTGACGAGTTGACTGGTTGAGTGGGTGGATGGATGGATGGATGGAGTGGGCGTGCATTTCGAGAGATGTTACTTCGTAACAAATGTTATTTCCTGTTTTGGCAACCACATCAGCCACAGAATGACACATTCGATGTAATCTTTCTGTTTTCAAAGTCAGACACACACACACACACACACAGTTGAACATGTAGTTTTGTTGCTGCAGTCAGCTCTCACAATCAGTACAAAACCAAAAAACGAAATTAATTGAAATTCAAAATCCAATTTACACAGTTGCAAATTAAAGTGAAGTTTTCCTCGAACTCACCCCCCACTAGCACACTCATCAACATCTATGTATGCATGCATGCAGTGATGAATGTGCGCTCTGGCTCGGTAGTTGCAAAGACACGAAATTGAATTTAAACTCATTTCTATCTACTTAAAGGGTATCCGCACCACCATCAACTCCAGTACGCCTTCTCTAAATTAGAAAATGCCTATTTTCGCTCGCATATATGTGCAGGTAAAAACGATGCGAACTAAAGTGAACCCTCAGGATCGAATTCACTTTAGCAAATAATCCAAAATATCCTTGCAGGCGTGTCACGCCGCGCGCCGCCTCGTTCGCTATTTCGTGCTCAGTATTTGTTTTTAAATTAGTCTCTGGTTTCACAAGTGATATGATTCGCGTCACTGGATGATGCCATTTCGCTGAATGCACACATTTTGCATCAGAGGTTGGTGATGGGAGTCAGTAGATATTTTTTGTTGTTTGCTGCCGCTGACGTGGATGATGATGCGGATAATCATAATGATGATGTTAATGATTATGGCGGCCGGGACGAGCAGGTGATATCGACAGCAATCATCCTGATGGCAGATGTACAATTGTTTGATTTTAACGCTCCTATGTGTGTTTTATTCGAATCGATTGGTACTTTTGTCAGTTGTTGTTGCCTGATAATATTTGAAGGGGGCGCAGGGGGTGGCGCTGCCATTGGCGGCGGGGTATGTTTCAATGGGAATGGAATTTTGTGTTATTTCCAGGAGCAAAAATTGAATTTTCTTAATACCATCAATTAGGGGCGGATGACAATCAATACAGGTAGTGGTCTAGGTAATTGCAACTTTTAGTGGGGGCTAATTGGGAGGCTATAATAGTAAAAATGCAAAACTGTTTGTTCTAGCGTGGCGGCGGTTATTTGTTCTTTGGGGACACGACGACACTGAATAATATGACGTTTGACATTATCCGTGGCCTCAATTTTATTGTTGAGACAACAAACTTATTGCTGGAATATGTACTTCCTCGACACACGTTCAAGTTCAACAAATTTAAGGTGCGTGTTGGCACAGGGATAGGGATAAACGATCTTAATCCTACTCAAATCCAAAAATTTTATGAAATGTTCGCATCAAGAAGTTGTAAGATATAAAATTTGAAAATGTCGTAAAGGCGTTTTGGATAAAATAAGGGGTTAGGTTTGGCTAGGCTGAAGAACAAGGTCAAATTAGTACAAGGTGGCGCAAAAATAACCTTGCGATGTTTTTTGGCTGTAATTTAAAAAAAAAAATGAAAAACTTTGAATCTTCCTGTGGATTATTTTTATTTGGTCTTTTAATTTTTTTTACATCAAGTCGAGAATATGATGTCATGTAAATGGCCGCCGCCACAGTTGATTGTCATTTGAGCCCTTTTTATGGCATTTTCCATCACTTTGGCCAAAACTTCCGGCGATAGGTCCTCACATTCTTGACGGATATTGTCTTTAAGAGCTGCAAGAGTCTGAGGCTTGTTGACATAAACCCGCGACTTCAAAAAGCCCCACAAAAAGAAGTCTGGAGCGGTCAAATCAGGCGATCTTGCTGGCCAGTGCAAATCGCCAAATCGGGAGATTAGGCGCCCGGGAAATGCATCCTTCAGTATATCGGTTGTGGCACGTGCAGTGTGTGCCGTTGCACCGTCCTGTTGGAACCACATGTTTTCCAATCCCAATTCATCAAGTTGCGGCAAAAAGAACTCGTTGATCATTGCTCTGTAGCGCTCACCATTCACAGTAACCGTTTGGCCTCATCACTCATGATTATGGCTTGAGCGTATGATAGACGCGATTGGCGGTCAGCAGCTAACAGCTGATGCACCGTCTGGACTTTTTACGGAAACATCTTCAAATCTTGTACCAAAATTCGCTGTAAAGACCGTCGACTGATACCCATTTGCGTGGCACGTCGTCTGGTCGATGTCGACGGCGCTTCCATGACATCTACGGCTACAGCAGCAATATTCTCTGCAGAACGGCTACTCCGGGGTCTGCCACGCCTGGCAGCATCTCGTGTTGTGCCAGTAGGCGTTGGACGGCTAGGAAATCTGCGACGAAATTCACGTTGTGTCAAAGTCACCGACCAATTATTGCTCAAATAAATAGTCACCAATATTCCGCGTTCTGGAGCAGTAGAGCGTAACATTGTTTATTAACGTGTATTTCGCATGTGTTTACTACACAAATGTCAAAACAGAACTGACATTAGGGGCCAATCACAAAATTTATAGCATTTTCTGATAGGAGGATTACTTTTGCGCCACCTTGTATTTTGCCGATTGGATTCGCTTTTAAGTAAAATAAATATAAGACGTAAACGGTCCGAATAGAATCTTTAGCATCGCACCATAGTGTGGGCAGATATATTTTTTTTCGATAAAAAATTGAAAGGGACCTACCTTTAAGCGCCGAAGATGAACCGATTCACTTCTACATCGATGGAGCAAAAACTGACGGGTTTGGTGGTAGCGAATTCTCTCACAGATTAAATCTTACTCTCTCGTTTCGTCTACCCAGTCATTGCATTGTGTATCAGGCGGAAGTCGCGGCGATTAAGGAAGCCGTATCTTGGCTAAAAAGAAATGTGATATCCGCTATCCGAATTTTATCTTCCAGCCAAGCGGCCTTAAGCTCTAGAGTGGCCTTAGAATGCTGATTCTCTCTTAAGGAAATGTCGAAGCAATTCAACATTTACGTCTGCTGGTTGCCGGGGCATAGAGATTTTTTAGGGAACTAAAAGGCCGACGAACTAGCCAAGCACGGAACCACACTGCCTGATCTTTCACCTGATAAAGATTCCTTAGGCATTCCAATTGCCACATGCGCACTAACAAGTGGCACAACTTGTCCAGCGACAAAGCGGATTTGGCCTTACGTGGATCTGAATCTCTCATATTGTTAGATCTCTCTAAAAAGACTGCACGCCATCTCTACAAAAGGTTGACTAAATACTAATGGGCATGTACGCAACTAGGCTTGGTGTTGTCTTGCCTTGCACTTGTCCTGCTCTCTCCCAGAAAGGTAAGGTCTACCTTAGGTGCATGACAATTTTAAAAACCTTTCAACTACAGACTTTAAAGATCTCTTTCGCTATCTCGCGAGCTCCAAATGGTTTAACAAGTAGAGTGGTATAAGTTTAGATCCACGTCAGATCACAACGGACCTCTTTTTGGTTTAAGTGAGTTGGCATCATCGGCTGCCTCTTTAACCTAACTTACGTTTTAGCGCCGATTTGGAATGGTAAAATTTTGGGATGTTTGTCAGACTTCCGCAAGATGTAGGGCAGCAAATAGAGAACTTCTTAGGCGGTACTGGGTCGGAAGTTGTAAGCTTTTTACTATAATATATTGTTTTAAAGTTAGAGCCATCTGATCACCTAGAACAAAGACCTACAGTGCGGGACCTTGCATAATGCCTTTGTCACTCCTTATCGAACGTCCCCAAATAATATTTGAAAGTAAAACATTTAAGCATTAGCAAACGGGTCTAAGTCCCTCATAATATTTAACAAAGTTGGAATGTCCTTACCAGTAACTTAACAGCTAACGCCTTTTTGAATTTTTGATTAGGTATTTACAAGGAGTGGGTTCCTGCAAATGAAAATTATTATATTCTGAAATCTTTTAAGTTCTTCGATAATTCAAAGCTGAGCAATATATTAGAAAAACCGTTTAAAATTTATTTAATCCTTTTCATTGGCCGTGCTTAACTCTTTGCTCTCTTATATTTTGTAAAAATATTTTTAAAAAATAATGCAGAGCATTAAAATCGGCGATTTGTTAAGGGATGCAAATAAATTGTTGTCTGCGCTTTTTAGTAAGCAATTGAGAGGAGCCCGGCCTCAGCTTGCTTCTTTTCTTTAAAAAATCAATTAGGAAAGAGGACAACTTCCTCTTGCTCGCCCAAAACGCAGGTAAAACTAAATACATATGTTCTTATGATTCTCAGGAGAAAACAGTCCACAATGATAATTTTTGTTGCAAGAAAAGTTAATGCCATAAGTGGGAGACTAAGCATATGTTTTATCATGCAATTTCAAATGCTAGGACTCTTCATTTCGACAATTGGAAGCAGTTATTTTGGGACAAAAACGGGCAGACTCTCAAGCTGAAACTTTCCAAGGTGGCGCAAAAGTTGTCGCCCAATGTGCTTTGGGTGTCATTTTTTTTATGAATGAAAAACGGTAAAATCAGGGGATCTTGCAAGTCAGTACAAACCGTCAAAACGAGAGATTAGGCGGTTCGGAATTTTGGTTGTAGATCATACGGTATGTGCTATCCTAGAAGAGGCTTATTCTACAGTTCCAATTCATCCGATTGATGAAGGAGAATGTCATGGACCATGGCTCTGTAGCGCTCGCCATAAAAAGTAGTCGTTTGGCCCGCGGGGTTTTCCAAAAAATAAAGCTCGATGACACTTTCAGCAGTAACTTTTTCAGACTGACACACGCTTGTCGGTCAATAGCGAACATATTCAAGTCTTTCACCAAAATTCTGTGTTAAGACCGCTGATTGATGTCTAATAGCCTGGAACGACGTATGGTCGATGCCTTGAATCGGAATCTGGAAAAAATTTAGAGTTCCTGAGTTGTTATAGAATAGTTTCGATTTTAGAAGTAAGAACATCCTCGAAAGTAGTTCAGACTCCGAGAATATTTCCAATTCCATTGGTAGTTTCGAATACGAAATTGGTGCCCAATCCAATGCGAATGGACTCAGATGTTCCGAGTCGAAATTCAAATATTACTGAGTGAGTCTCAGAGTAGTTCCGTGTCAGAGAAAAGTTTCGAGCTTAGAAACAGTTTTGAATTGTTCCTGTTCAAAACATTTTTGCGACTCCAAGAGTAGTTTCGAATCCGAAAACAGTTCCAGTCCCAGCAGTCATTTTGAAGAATAAATTATGAAGTTCGGAACCCAAGGGAGTCCGAAAGTTAATGAAAATCTGAAAGTAGTTTCGAATCCGAGAATACTTCTAGATCTGCCAGTACTCCTGAATTTGAAAACGCATAGTTCGAAGTCCGAGTTCAGATCGAAAAAGTTCAAGTTCAGAGATTTTCAGTGAGTTTCTATTCCATACTGTCTCCCGAAGAATTGTGTCGATTATTGTGTGGATGGTGAAGAATGCAAGTTGGTGGGTTTATTTTAGTAAGGGAATCTAATTGGTTCGGTGGGTGAAGTGACTGCGACTGTGGTCAACGCTGAACGTGAAGACCTATATTCTTTTCTTGCTAAAAATATCGATTCAAACAAAAACACTCACATGTTTCTATGGACGAAGAAATTAGGCGTCAACGATCCATACATCATCTCTGGCCTAACATCTCCAACCACTGAGTGTGCGAAAATATATTTTTGACATAAATTGAAGGGACCTACAAGTCATGTAGTTCTTCATAACAGTTCTTACTTTTACTTAACTAAAATAGTTCTATAGAAAAATGAGATAGATAGTTGCAATCGCAAAGCCTTCAATTTAGAAAGGATCAAATTTAATTTACAAGCGAAGCCTGCAATGCCACTCCTCCAACTCATAGAGAACAAGTTGCAGGTGTTAGTTACAAAATTCCTCCAAGGATTAGTTGTGGTCCAAGAGTGCTGATTCCCAATCTTCCACCAAACACTCGCCGTATTCCCCCACCATTTATTAAATACTCTCAGTATCGCCTTACTTCCTTCAACACTTATCCCCTGTAATCCCGCCCATAGAGTAGCAAAAATAATTTCCCCTTCAAATCCCTCTCAAGTATCTATCTGATCCTAAATTGGCTCCTCAAAATGATCTCTTTTAAGTTTCTCGTTGAGAAGAAGAATTAACTCCCCGCTGCGCGCGTAAGCACACGTGTGCTTCGGTTCGAACAAAACCTTAAATTTCACACCATCATCGGCGTCGAATGAATTTTAATTACTTTTATCCTCTTCTTGTAATGGATATTCATTTTTATATCCTGAAGGGATCCCCCTCGAAGCGAAACCGCTGCTCGCTCGCAGCCACTCACCAGGTAGTGAGTAGTACGTCGATGTCGAACAATGTTGCCCATTAAATTCACAGCTCGGTGTGCTGCGGAGCTGCGCCGCGGCCATGCCGCTAGCGACCACCATGTAGTCGTTCTCGTCGTCGTTGTCGTCGTCACGCTCATATAAAATTTGCCAGGATCGTTAATTAAATGCGAAAGCGAAGTCGCATAAATCCGCCCCAACAAAGATAATTAATTTTAATTACCACAAAGACAGGGACGAACAGGATGGGATGGGGCTGGCGCGGTCGATTGGGTAGGTAGGTGCGAAATCCATAGACCGTTCCTAGAGAACCAAACCAAACGAGGTGATAAAAATCCACTGTGACCAGCATTTTGGTGACGATGTATGCGCGCGGTGGCCTCATTCTCTTTATACAAACAGGATATGGCTTGAAAAAATGCAAACAAAGTAGATATACTAGCGACGAACATACTAGTATATCCATCGATACGTACTCTGATGGAATGGCAATAAGTGCAATCGATGACGGATACCGCGAGACGGCGAAGAATGGCGCGATGTGCCTACGTGATTATTTTTATACCGGAAGGGCACGGGATAAACGAATAAAAGCCAGGAAAATATACATAAATTCTCATAATGAGCGCAGAGTGTATAGAGTCGGGTGGAAATCACGAAGTTGACCGCAATACGTGATTGACTGAGCATAATTATTATGATCCAGGCAAACTCCTCCATACGTGGGTGTTGCTGTGTGCGTGTGGTCTTAGAGTTCTATGTATGAAGTATGGGAAGTAAGGCAGTAGTCACGCGCCACAATACTCCTACTTATCCAGCTTTCCGTATAGCTTTCCATGGTATAATTAACTTTTTAACATTCAATCAGGACGCGTCGATTGATTAATTTTGTAACAACTACTGCTGGAATTAATTATAATTACTTTTTAGCCCGCATTTCCATGACTGAATATTGAAATAAAAATATGATCGGCTTTGAGGCTTTTCTTGCTATTAATTGATTGACAACATGTTTGACAGGGTCGCTGATAGGAGTTTATGCCGGCGCCGTGGGGATTTTATTGGATAATATTTTTACACAACGATAATCATGCATGTGTATGAGCTGCGGCTAAATCCTGCGTTAAGCCTGCTCATCGAGTTTTACACCATTTTTGCCACTGACCAAGCCGCCGCGCCGCGCAAATCATGGGAATTACATTTATTTTTTCGGCTCTCTGGGTTGGGTTGAGTTGAGTTGGGTTGAGTGCAAAAAAAAAAAATTAATTTATGTCATCCACTTTGACCTGAATTTCCTATTTAATTGGATATCTGACGACGGTAGAGGTAAGCCTGTGACTCTGTGAGGGCAGATTCAATTCCCAAATGGGTGCAACAATTTACTTACTTACTTACTTACTTAGGTGGCGCTACAGTCCGGGGTGGACCTGGGCCTCAACCAATACGCCTCTCCAGTAAGCACGATCTTTGGCTAACTGCCTCCAGTTGCGCACTCCAAGTTGGTTGAGGTCCCCTTCCACTTGCGCGCGCCACCTTAGGCGAGGTCTTCCTCTACTGCGTTGTCCCTCCGGGTTGGATTCGAAGACTCTTCGGGCCGGAGCGTTGGTGTCCATGTCCCAGGCATCTTAGACGACTAATCCGTATTTTTCTGAACAGGTCGATGTCGCTGTACAGCTCGTAGAGTTCGCTGTTAAATCTCCTCCTCCAAAGCCCGTCAACGCAAACGGGACCGAAAATCACTCGAAGAATTTTGCGTTCGAAACGACCAAGGAGATCTTCATCCGCCTTTGATAACGTCCATGCTTCTGCGCCATACAGCAGGACTGGGATGATGAGGGTCTTATATAGAGTCTCCTTGGTGTTTCTCGACAAGGCCTTACTAATCAATTGCCTCCTTAGGCCAAAGTAACAGCGGTTGGCAAGTGTAATTCTTCGCTTGATTTCTGACGATATGTCATTGTCAGAGTTAATAGCGGAGCCGAGGTAGATAAAGTCCCGAACTACCTCGAAGTTATAGCTCTCTATCGTGACGTTCTGTCCGATTCGTCGATGTTGTGCGTCCCTTCTTTTTGACAGCATATATTTCGTTTTGCCCTCATTCACTTCTAAACCCATTTTTGCAACAATTTACCAATTAATAAACAGAACCACACAAGATCTAGTTTCTTTAGAGCTAAACTTGGAAGAGGCTTTCTCTCTGGAAGTATAATGGATAACTGGGTACCCATTCGGAGGGCGGGGACTTGCATTTCCACAACCCCCAGGGGTTGAGGGGTTAGAAAAAGAACCGGCGAGGTATAATTTGGCAAAGGTAAGTCCAAAAACTTATCAAAACTGTTTATATCATGAGCCTATGTAGCCCTCCTTATGTTGGAAAGTACGGGATTCTCGCACACGGTTTCGGGGATGCTAAGCTTGGCCGCTTGCCTACTTATCGTTCAGTAAATATAGCCAGCCTAGCAATGTCTAAACTCTAGCTTAAATCCACGGAACGATATGTTAAGGTTGCATTGGTTTGACGAATCTTCTAGCTCTTGATCTTTTTATCTTAAAAGCAACCTTTAGGCCTTAGGTCTAAGAATAAAAGGGGTTTTGGCACAACTCCTTAGCAAAGATCCATGCTTTGTATGTAGAAGGGCAGGCGGATAGGTCACATATGTCTGAAGTGATGGCCAAGTAACTTCTAAGTTAGTGCTTAAACTTCAGATATATAAACTCTCCCGAAAGATTGAACACGGTCTTGTTTGGATTTCGGGTCATTGTGGAATCACTGAAAATGAGCAAGTTTTTTCATTCATTTTCTAAGCATTTTAACGGGCCACCACGCGTTTGTAAACCACTTAAATGTGCTAGACTTAAGTGATCTAATACCGCGGGGTATTTCCTCCATGGATGGCGAGAGTGAAAATTATTTTATCGATGCGCCTATCAATTCTCTTGCACGTTTTTTTATCCGGCCAAAGCTAAATAATGGCCAAGTTTCTGCTCAAGTTTAGTGAGGATAGGATTTTTGAAAATTATAGCCAGACGGGACAGCGTCGAGCCCCTTGTAAGAAAACGTAGACATTTTGCGAAAATCTTGGTGACATCGAACGACGATTGTCAGAAACGAACAGGTATTTCGGTAGACGCAGCCTTTCATAGAAAAATTACTAAAGGTTACGGTCATTCGGATGACATCCTGACGTCAATAAATTAGTTTGCTGAAGTCAGCATGTCATCCGGATGAACTTCTGATCGCACATTAAATATGTGCGTCTCCCCTTAATTATTACAAGCACCATTGTGTTCGGAAAGTGTTTAATTCTTCTCGGCTTACTAAATCTCTTGTTTTAATCCACTGTCAACGTAGGAATTTGAGTTCAACATACGCTGTCGTTTCAATTCCACGATGTAAGGTCGAAGAGCAAGGACGTTAGGTATGCGAAAAATATGAGGAACAATGAATTGGATTGGATTTATAAGAAAGAGAAAGACAGTTGAAGCGAAAAGCAAGAACTTAAATGATCACTATTAGACATAAATTGAAACGCCGCAGAAGAAGGGACTCATCAATTCCTTAGGCACGTATTTTGGACATAGCCGCACGCCTAACTCTGTTAAATGGGGCGTTTTTTTCTTCTTCTTATCATCTCGCATTGCTGTTAACCGGTACCATTGATATTGAAATTTCTTGGAGATATGTTCCAATACTTTGGATGGGAGGTATATTTTGCTTTGTAGTCGACATATTATTTGCTGCCCACATGTTAGCGGCTTACTGAATGAGAGTGAATTTGGCCTGAAAGGATGTTCTTGGATGTCTAACTAGAGGCTAATGTCCAGATGTTTCGAGAGGCACCGGCAAATACTCTTTCTTCAGTCTAAAGAAACAGCTGTGAAATGTTGAAAGGGATCTGTTAGGACATCCCTTTGCTTCCTACGCCTCTCTATCCGGTATCGAGTTTGAAGCCCTGTTTAAAGACAGATTCTGTAGGCAGTAGGTATGCTGTTTTATGTAGAAAGCGCGGCACGAAGAGTATTTTGTCAGATCAATATATGTATTGTCCTCTGCATTTTAGAGAGTTTCTTAGGGTTCGTACTGAACTGGTAGGAATTTTCTTACCCCTGAAGTCTATGGCAAGAAGGTGAAACGCCGCTTTAGGAGAGATAAAGTTGTTGACCTTCTTTCGTCTGTTTCAGAGTGGAGATCTTCTTCAATGCGGTCATCGATAGCATAGCTCTGTACAGAACAATTGGTATTACTACACCGAAACGTATAGCCAATAGCCAAGGCATTTTGTATGAGTGTATGCCGCTTATTGAGCAACCATGATTTTCCTTATATCTGATGTAGAGATGTAGAGATGCCTGAATACGCAACCTTGCATCTGATATTTTCTTTATCCAGAAGGAATTCTTAGATAGCAAGAAACCACTACAGAGGAGATTACTAGTAGTGGAAGTATTATTGGAATATATTAGGTTTGTGCCTAAGTCGAAGGCGCAACACATGAAAAGGTAACCACAAGATTATTCTCTAACTTATTAAAGAACCGCCTTCGGTTCAGGCGGCCTAACTAGGATACATATATTCTAGGAACTTCAGCCACTATACCTCTTTTGTTTGGGTCAATGCCTTCGTGCAAGCATAACAATTCTTCATTGTATTTCCTCCTCCTGTTTTATGTCGCAGGTTGCTCCGCTGGACCGATTAGATACAACGACTTACATTTATTTTGCCGTCTTTCAAAGAAAGATGAGTTGCGGGCTAAAATTCAGTGATGAAGATACGAGCTCAACTACAGAGGAAGTGTTTCGCTGTACCATCGTCCTCACCACATGCAAGACAGCTGGTAGTATCGCTCAAGCCTAACACATTTAAATGTTTACCAAAAGCTAGGTCGCTCGAATGGGTGCCTACAACTAGTTTGTAGTCGATTTGCACGAGATATAAGGATAGACGAATACTGTTTGCAGATGTCCAGGCGTAGTAGTTTTTTTTTACCTCCTCACTACTCCGTTGATAAAAATGTAACCAAGCCGACATTTGTCTTTTCAACTCATCTAGACCGGCAGTGCATAGATTTTCTTGGCTCCCACATTTCTAGTGAACTGTCGATTTAAAATATCGAGGTTTTTTGTTTTTCAAAATCTGACGAAGTGCGAATATATGACCGCCGTGCCATATTCCTCAAAGTGTGTAGCTCCAATATTTTTCTCACTTTTTCATACATCTGCCATCTTCCCCTTTGTCATGAAGCGCAAAAAAAACCTCTTTCCCCACTTCGATGCGCACAAATTGATTAGTGAATAAATTTACCAATTTTTTTTCCTATTGCAAATCAGCATAAGGCTGAATACTTGCTATGTTGTCTTTGGTAAGACCATAAATGAATGTCAGATAAGAAATGACCATAAGACCGTATTTTTCCTGCAATTATTAGACTGTTTGACCCGCTTTTGTAAAATGGTCATAGAAGTCATATGTTGAGCTGTCAAAATTTCTTTCATGATCCGACTGTTTGTCTGATAATTAACTGGTTGGTTGCCATTTACATCCTTCTCCCTTGCTTATTAAAAACGAAGAAAAAATGCAAATAGCAAGTTATTACAACTTCAAATATTTATATTCCTACAAGTCAAGTGTCTAGAAAAATTGGGCACTTATGATATACTTGGATATACAGAAGCGCCGCATTTGCTCACGAGTTATAAGAAAGGCTTTGTAGCTTTCTTAATCGTTCGAAGAATCATACGGTTCATTGAATGGCAAACGTGCATTTTTTACGTTTACACTGAATGACCAAATGACGGTGTTTCCAGATGCATAATTTTCTCATTTGATATATGGGGATCAGACTGTATGTCAGCAGTTAGAAGCGCCGCATTTGTTCACGAGTTATAAGAAAGGCTTTGTAGCTTTCTTAATCGTTCGAAGAATCATACGGTTCATTGAATGGCATACGTGCATTTTTTACGTTTACACTGAATGACCAAATGACGGTGTTTCCAGATGCATAATTTTCTCATTTGATATATGGGGATCAGACTGTATGTCAGCAGTTAGAAGCGCCGCATTTGTTCACGAGTTATAAGAAAGGCTTTGTAGCTTTCTTAATCGTTCGAAGAATCATACGGTTCATTGAATGGCTTACGTGCATTTTTTACGTTTACACTGAATGACCAAATGACGGTGTTTTCAGATGCATAATTTTCTCATTTGATATATGGGGATCAGACTGTATGTCAGCAGTTAGAAGCGCCGCATTTGTTCACGAGTTATAAGAAAGGTTTTGTAGCTTTCTTAATCGTTCGAAGAATAATACGGTTCATTGAATGGCATACGTGCATTTTTTACGTTTACACTGAATGACCAAATGACGGTGTTTCCAGATGCATAATTTTCTCATTTGATATATGGGGATCAGACTGTATGTCAGCAGTTAGAAGCGCCGCATTTGTTCACGAGTTATAAGAAAGGCTTTGTAGCTTTCTTAATCGTTCGAAGAATCATACGGTTCATTGAATGGCTTACGTGCATTTTTTACGTTTACACTGAATGACCAAATGACGGTGTTTCCAGATGCATAATTTTCTCATTTGATATATGGGGATCAGACTGTATGTCAGCAGTTATGAGCAATTAAGTTCGCTTGTCATACAGTCTTTTATTTTGTATTTACTTAACACATATGTCCAAACTGCCTGAATTAATTACATTCGAAACCTCTAGCTTTAAGGGCAACTTTTCCTCTCTACATCAGCGAGTGCTCTAGCGAAAACCACGTTTAAAAGTGTTCGCTTTAGGTCAGTTTTCTGGTATTCCTCATACTTATGTCGTATTCTCGCATATTGACCAGGTAATTCCTTTGACTATACTTTCCCCTTCAAGCGAGCTTAGAATCATTTAATTTACTCTGGAACTTCTTCCTCTCTATCAAAACCTCTTCAAATTAATAGCAAAAAATACCCCATCAAAGTGTTTTAAAAACTAAAAATTTTATTAATTAACTACGCCAACCCTGCAACCAATTTCATAAATATTTATCTTCATTTTCAGGTATCGTAACACTGATTTGGTATATGTCAACGACACCGAACGCTTCGAAGGTGGTAACTCAGAAAATGTTGCCCTTGTCATAAAAGCAACCAACAAAGAAGACATTGGCAATTACACTTGTCAGTTGTCGAATACCATCGGCAAGGGAGTTTCCGAAACGCAAATTGAATTGGATGTACAATGTAAGTGTAAAATCAATCTACTGACAGAATGTGTCCTCCTCAACAAAATTATAACGATCATTTGTCATATAATGTTTATCCCCATTTTACAGATGTGCCAATTGTTGAGGTAGTGATGACACCCGAAGGTCCTGTCAAAGAAAGTGACGAATCAAATGTAACACTTCGTTGTAATATTATCGATGCGAATCCATCGGCTTTGACAAAAGTGAGATGGTATGCCAATTCATCGCTGCTAAAGGAGTTGCCCGATTGCTCAGAGACAAATGTAAGTATGCAGACATAAAATTGTTTTCGAGTAGATATAATTGTATTTATTTTGTTTTGTTTTGAATTAAATTTTGATTTTAGAATTTGCAGTAGACTTTAGTGTAGATGCGTAGGTAAACTTGAAGATAATGATTGACAGTGTATTTTATTGAGAATAAAATATTGGTGCATACGTATTTGGAAGGAGAACTTGGGCTTAATTCGACTACCGACTAAATTTTAGTGAATACAATTTACTCGTATTCATTGAAAAGTACTCAGTTACAAAAATGTTACTCGCCTGATAGCATCTTTTTGAAAATGTTCAACCTTTATCACCCTAGTCTAACTCGTAAAGCTAGTCAATGTGGCGAGTTTTGTTGAATAAATATTCTGCGCCATTTTGCGTACTTGTAGAATTGTAATTTTAGTTATTCTCAAAATGTAAGCATTGAAGTCGTAACGTAGAAGTGAATACTAAGCAGATGGATATCTTGTAGAGACTTTTCCTCGATTTCTTTGTTTTACCTCTTTTACTTCGTTTTGAAACCAAGCCTTATTTCATAGCTCCAACTTAGGCGTCCCTCAAGGTAACTACTTTCGGCCGATAATATTCATCTTAACTACACCTATATGCGCTGATGAAATATGAAAATGTCCACGGCAGAACGACTTTGACACAGTTTCAATCTTGTGCAATCCTATTTTTCCAAACCCCTACCTTGGTAAGCCTCAGCCCCTTACATACTTTCTTAAAGGTTGCTCTAATTGCGTCTATAAGGCCTAATTAGTCTTTTCATTTGTTGTTTGACAGCCGGAATTACGGAGTTTATCGAGTAATTCCCCCTAGATCCACCATATTCAGCCGAAAGCAGTGGGACCTCTCGCAGGAGTAGTTCTTCACCACGTATGACGATTTTAGGAACAAAGTTCCTCTTGTTTGCTTACCTATGCCTTATCAGTTCAAGACGTATCTGTAGCTGCGATCGCACCGGATTTTCCGGGTTGTGACCTACTCAAGACGAGAGGCAGCGGCATTGGTCCAGTACCTACCCTTTCTTGCTGAAACCTTCGCCGCCCGCCATCCTTATCATACAAATGAAAGCTGTGGAATGGAGTTTCATTTGTTTTGCGCCTGGTTTAGCATAGTCTAGAACTCGTTGTTTGGTAAAAATTACTTCGCGAAAACAGATCAGTCTACAAGGTTAGGTTAGGTTAGAAGAGCTGTTTGCGCCAAGGACAGTTTCAGCCAGATGCAATGGGCCTTTGTGAATATCTTAAGTTGTACAGCCCAAGCTGTCAGAAACAGTATTTTGATGCAGGATAAGCCGCATTCCTGTAGAACTGGGCATAGAAGATTTTCTACCGACTCATTTCAACTTCTCCGATACAGCTTCTGCAGAAATCGTTTATAAACCCTCGTAGTGTACTAGCCATGATGGAGGGTCCTTTTATTACCCGTACGAGCATCCGTATTTGTCTTCCATCAAGAGAGATAAGAGGTTTATTTGACGTCAATATTAAGCCACAGACTTGGGGTTATGGCGCAACCATTACCTATGATTTTCCATTGTTCCTTAAGGTGCGATTAGACGGTCATCCAAACTTGTCATCCGGAATGTCACTGTGATGAAGAATTTGTACTGGATGCCAAGTTTAGTACAAATTCTCGTCATAGGGACGTCCGGATGTAATCCGCATGAGACAATCTGATCGCACCTTAAGCCAAATGCGTTGCTACAAACATACTGAAGCTGCGAGGATAGCGCGAGGCTAGAGTAGAGTTGAGTGGACTACCAGACACATGTTTTCTTATAGAAGCTCGCACGCTGATGCATAAAGCGGTTTTTATATAAAATCATGTTTCTCGTATCACCCCTGTCTTCGACACTCTCATCTCCGCTTTCTTCACAGCTCCAACATGTCTTAGAGTAAGCCTTAGCGGTGTTGAAAGGGAGGAACATCGGCTTTTCAGCTAGTAGTGGGTTCATATCAGAGCCGTATCTGGCCTGTTTATCCGCGTTCTTCGACCCTTTTAACTCCCAGGTTTTCAAAAACGCAGCGCAGTAGAAACGAGTAATAACTTATAGCCCCAAGTGCCGAAAGGTAGTCTGTTAGACATTTCGCGTTTTTAAGTTTGAAGACGATTGCTTTAAGTGCCACACAGATGGTTGCTTCTGTTCCTGGTAGTTCTGTCTATATGACAGTCTGTGTTGCTTTTTTAACCGCAACCCTTTCGGTTTAACCTAGTGCCACTGAGGACACACCACCTCCTGTACTCTTCTCTGTTTTGCAACCGTCTTTAAAGATGATTAGATAACTTTGATGGCATTACTAAGTGAATTCCAGTCCCAGCTGCCTGTATCAGGCCACAATTTCTTGAAAAACTTCGCTGACATTATATATTTTCAGCAGAAACTTACTCGTAACATTGACTTAAACCTTAAAGTCTCAATCTTAGAATTGAACCATTTTTGAGGCTTTCATGACTAAAAATCTTATACAACGCTAATAACATATGTTAAACCTCTTCGGCTTTCAATCACCCCGGAATTGCGCATCTCTATTCCTAACCAGCATACCGACGCGTGCCTCCAATAACCCTACCACCTCTAATAAGTTTTCAAGCTTAGCTTTGAGGTTTGTATGACTCTTAAGGCTTAGATTACCTTTGACACATTTTCGCTCATAAAAATTTGTCCGCACAGCATACGAAGAAGATTTTGAAGCTTCACTTTGCAATCAATCCTTCATCTTTTCTTGTTTTGGGAGATTTTTTACTATAGCATTGGCCGGGACACATTTTTTATGATAAACTCGTCAACCAAAATTGCAGGGCAAAGAAAGTTGACAATCGTTAAGACGTCTTGTTATAAACCAGATCCCTAAACTTATGCCCTCCTAGAAGAAAGTGTCTTGTAATTCGACCTAAAGAGCCAAAAATCGTTGCCAAAGTTCCACATTTCATCTGAGGGCTTACCAAGTCCTTCTCCAAGTTCTTTTGTCCACTCCTTCGTTAAATTTAAGTAAGAACGTCCTGGCATTGTTGCTTATATTTTTTTTTAGAAATTTCTTGACGTCTTAAACCAAGTCGTAATAGCTCTCTTTAAAAGCAATAATCCTTATTAGACCTATCCACTTCCTAACCGCTTCTAAAATAGTAAAACGTTCCCACATTCGTGGTGAGTATATAAATCACTAACCGCATCCGTAGGTGTCAGCGAACAACAAATTACACTCGCACACACACACACACTCACCGTAGCCCAGCAAAAACGAACAAGAGAGAGAGAGAGAGAGAGAAATCCTTTTTTGAATTGTTAGAATTTTTTTTTATTAACACGAGTTTCTCCCTCCCAGGAAGATCTATGTCACATTGATCCAAGTAAATTGCTCCTCGAGAGCATTGGTCGTGGGTTCTTCTACAACTATTCATGTGAAGGTTTCAATGCAGCCGGCTGGGGTCCACGTTCCGATGACAAAGAGTTGATGGTAAGCACAATAGCAGCAGTAGTAGTGTTGTCTATTTTCATTCATTTATCATTTTTTTTCTTTAAGGTCCACTATGAACCAGGACCAGCAACACTGACTCATTTTCCCCTTATCGCGGTCAAAAAGAAGAGTGTCACATTCTCATGTTCCGTCGATGATCCCGGCTATCCAGAATCGAATAGGTTTGTAGTTGACAACGAGCCCAAGCAATACTCGTACAATGCATGCATCAAATTCACGACCTTAGCCCTGAGTCCCGCTTCCGCCTCTGTTTCTGTTCCTGTTTCTGCCTTTGAATCCGCTTCCGCTCATAACATAACACACATCATCAACACACGCTCATTGCTAAGGGGTCGATTTTTTCATGCAAGAAATATTGTTTCGTATCGCGATAGATTCCGTTGGTTCCGTGGTGGTCGTGGCCCGTTGCAGGATCTGGTAACAAAAGATTGGACTGTCGAACCGGTCGGACTGGACAGCAGGACGAATTACTCATGCTATGCGTATAACGAGGGTGGTCATGGTGTTGCGGCGACAGTCAATCTGGAAGTGCATGCTCCGCCGTTTTTCATAAAGAACCTCTTCCCGTACACGGGTATTTTGTATTCGAGTCGAAATGCCTCGCTGATGTGTCGCATCGAATGTGTGCCGAGGTGTACGATATCGTGGTACAAGGATGGCATAGCCCTCGAAGCGGATAATGAGAGGTATTTTGTGAAGGAGGAGTACATGTCGGCCTCACCAGCGACCGGAGACTTTGAGAGTGTTATGTCAGTGCTGGTAAGTTTGCAAATACAAATACAGTGATGATGTACTGGATAAGGAAAACGTGTGACACTTATCCTTTTGTGTGTAGCATTTCAATATGACAGCATGGCCAAATAAGAGATTCGACATTGACGTTGATAATGCCAATTACTCGTGTGTATCATCGGGCAATGCGGTCGGTCCTGGCATTAAGAGCGCAACATACTTTAGTATACAATGTAAGTGGGTTTTTTTATTTTTCTTATTTTGTGTTAGCAAATGACAAGTCCTTGTTGTCATGATTTTTGTGACACAAAATCTATTTTTTCTATTTTATCATTTTCATTTTATCGTCATCGTCGTTTTGATGATGGAGAACAGATCCCCCAGAGAATACAACAGTATCACATGAGATTGTACATGTTCTTGAAGATAACATTCCCGGACGTGTCCTGTGCAAATCAAAAGCAACTCCTGGTAAGTTGACATAAACACAATCTATGGAGATAGTGAGATAGAGAGATAGAGAGAGTGACACAATTTTTTTGTATCTTCCTTTTTTTCTTTTAGAGCCATCCTATGAGTGGAGATTCAACAATAAAACGATTACTCGTGGCAACGCTCTGATTATAAATAAACCTATGTCAAGGAACGATACCGGACGATACACTTGTGTAGCATTTAACAAACATGGCTCAAGTGTGGCAGATACATATATCGATGTTCAATGTGAGTATTTCTATGTAGGTTTATGTATAAATTTATACATACTTGACATGTTGTGGTGGATACAAGCCTGAGCGTTGTTTCCAATTTTTTTTTGTATTGATTTCTACTTTAAATTGGAAAGGATTACTATTATAGTTGAAGTTTGAAAACATAATAAAATAAAATACTCTGAAGTAAGCACATTTGAGTCTCGAGGGTTCTCGATCAAGTAAATATTGGAATACTGACAGTCGTTCAACTTTTGATTAAATACTTTTCTGGGAGTGGTTTGTTAGTGACCTACATAGTCGCCCATAGTCGAAAAGTATCTATAAAGGTTTTAATAGAGAAATGGGTGCTGCTGGTGAGGTAGCTGTACATGCTCGGATATGTTGGGTCATAGGCAACCATCTTTAGGCAAATCTGAATAGCCTGAGTCTTGGACATCACAGAACCAATGAAAAACATAAGGAAAGGCTACAGTCCGCTTAGGAAGATGATGGATAGCATTTTATTTCATTCTATGGAATTTATCGAATCTTTTTTTTAAAAACGCCCCCAAAAAGTGGGCGTGGCCAAAAACTTTATATGGCCGATATATTGAGAAAAATATTGGCTTAATATATTGTTAAACATTTTTTTTCGCTTTCTCTGAAAATTTTCGAAAAAAACAGCATTTTAGTGAAAAACGCCCACAAAAAGTAGGCGTGGCAAAAAACTTTATATGACAAATTAATAAAGATGGGCAGTACCTACATATCTTGTGAAGGTTGTACAACTTTATCTCTCTAACTTAAGCCTTAAAACGGTTTTTTCCAAATTGTGGGCGTGGCAGTGGGCGTATTTTGAAAATTTTAACACTTTACCACTTCGGAACCCTAGGGAGTATATATTCCAAATTTCAGCTTCCTAGCATAACTTTAAAGGCCTCAAAAGTTGATACGGACGGACGGACGAACGGACGGACTTTGCTAAATAGTCTAAGATGTTGGTCCTGATCATAAATATATATACTTTTAGGGGTCTGCGACGAATATTAAGAGGTGTTACAAACTATGTGTCAAAATTAATATACCCTTAGGATAGGGTATAATAAAAGGGGAACAGGCTCAATGTCAGAGTAAATGGATCTGAACTAAAACTCGTTTTGACTTGCCATTTATTTTCTTTGTCCCGACTTTGCCTACTTTCCACTTTCAATCGTCTGAGCTTGGCCGTGCGGTGGCCCTACGGGAATGCGGGAATGCGGGAACATTCCCGTGTCGTTTCGTTTTTAAGAGCCTTTTTCCAGGAACAAGTTGACAAAATAATTGATTCTTTTGATGTTAATTATTTTAATAATAATAAGTTTTTTTTAAATGGTGGTTCGTCGTAAGGTTTGCCGATAAAACACATAAATTTGAGAGTGAACTTAAAATTTGTATTATCGGTTAAAAGAACAATTTTAGGCATTTGTTGTTTGATGGCCACGACTACGTCTTAGGTGATCCATTTGGAAGGTCCAATTTTGGGCGACTAGTTCGAGCATAGCGACTGGTATCTCGTGAATAACACGAGTAATATTGGCTTCCAAAGCGTCAATGGTAGCTGGCTTATTCCTGAAGACCTGAGACTTTACATATTCCCAGAGAAAGTAGTCCAAAGGTGTGATATCGCACGATCTACGCGGCTGATTTACCGTAAAATTTAGTGCTCACCAACAATTCCACTGTTTCACGCGCTGGATGGCTCGTAGTGACGTCTTATTGAAACCAGAGCTCACCAAGAGCATGAGCTTGAATTTAAGGAAGCACATAGTCCATTAACATTGCGCGATAACGGTTACCATTGACGGTAACATTCTAATTTACCTTATTTCTAAAGAAGTATGGACCAATGATTCCACCAGCCGATAAACCTTACCACTACTTCGTGGAGTATCATCCACTAATGTAACCTGTTACACAAATTTGCGAATGGTGTTGGCAATAGTGGTTTCAGTGGGTCGATTATGCGCACCGTTAGTTCCTCGAATCGCACGAAAAACATTTCTCACAGAACGCTGATACATCTGGACAATTTGGAGATGCTGTGATGGTGTGAGTCTTTCCATGATGACTTGCCACCACAGATGAGTAATTATACAGATAGTCGACTCTGTCCCTTTGAACCCGCAAAAAAATTTTAAAAATGGAGAAAAAATCCTCTCTCAAATGTTCTCTCTCTGAATACGTGTGACCCAGCCAAATAAAGTATGGAGGGGTTGATGTGTCAAAAATATGTCATTAGCGCGGGCAGTTTTGCAAGAATTCAAAATGGCAACAAAACACAGCTGGTTATAGCGGATGTGTTAGGGAAGTGCTGCGAAGTATTGAGTTAACGTAGTTCAAGTTTAAATGTTTATAAAAAAAAAATAGTAAGGTATATAATATTTTTTGTGTTTATAAGAAATAGTTCTCAATTTTTTATCTGCCTTAAAATAAACACACCTGGGTTGTTATATTTTTTCCATTTTTGTTATTAGAGTGAGATAAAATGTATATATTATTTTATAATTGCATGAATATTACTAAATTAGTAATGTTTCCATGTATATTAAATTCTTTGGTTGTTTATTATGTTTTTATTGAACATATGAAAGTTTAATATGTTTATATACCTACATATTCCGAGCGTTCATACGAGAGCGAATTGACAAACTGCGACAAAATAACTTTAAATGCATTTTTAAACACAAAATGTAGACTTGACTATTTCAATTCCAAGTTAACAATGCTATTAAATTTATTTCATCATGTTTAACAAATTTAATAACGTTATTATCTTTGAATTGGAATAGCAGTAGCGGTGAATCAAATAGCAGTGAATTTATGAAATACTATGTTAAATTATTGAAATGGTCAGTTAACTTATCACGCGTTACTCATTAATTTCATTCATTGAGCTTTTATTTATTTTACCTACAATTTTAGTAATTTTATAACGGGTGATCCAAGTAGAGATACTTTTTTCAATAGCAATAGCTTTTTTGACAGATCAAGTGTGAGTCGTGTCATGCTGTCATGTTATTTTTGTTTAGTATTGTTTGGCATTTCATAATGGAAAGACTTATGCGTGAACAACGTTTACAAATCGTTCAACTTTTTTATGAAAATTCACGTCCTGTGAGGAATGTGTTTCGTGCACTTCGCTCAACTTATGGTCAACATAATCGGCCTACTGAGCGTACTATTCGCAACACCATCACCCATTTCGAGACCCAGCATTCATTATTGGATAATATTCGACCGAATAGACCACGTCCAGCACGCTGTGAAGAAAATATAGCGGCCGTAGCTGAGAGTGTACACGAAGACCGTAGAGAGTCGATTCGGCGCCGTTCGCAGCAACTCTGACTGACGTATGGAACGACTTGGCGCATTTTACGTCATGATCTTAAATTGAAAGCGTACAAAATACAGCTTGTGCAACAACTGAAGCAGCTCGACCTTCCCAAGCGACATCGCTTCGCTCTATGGGCTCTTGAAAAGTTCCAAGAAGATCCGACGTTTTCGAGGCAAATTTTGTTTAGCGATGAGGCCCATTTCTGGCTCAATGGGTATGTAAACAAACAAAATTGCCGCATTTGGGACGAAGAGCAACCTGAAGAGATTGAAGAACTGCCACTTCATCCAGAAAAAACAACGGTTTGGTGTGGTTTGTGGGCCGGTGGAATCATCGGTCCATATTTCTTTAAAAATTATGCCGGTGCGAACGTAACCATCAATGGCGACCGTTATCGTGCCATGATAACCGACTATTTGATGCCTGAAATTGAAGCTCGTGATCTCGGCGACATTTGGTTTCAGCAAGACGGCGCCACTTCCCACACATTGCATCAATCAATGGACTTATTGAGAGAACATTTCGGTGAGCACATAATTTCACGTTTTGGGCCGGTCGATTGGCCAACAAGATCGTGTGATATCACACCGTTAGACTTTTTCCTGTGGGGATATGTAAAGTCAAAAGCTTATGCCGACAAACCCGCTTCGATTCAGGCCTTGGAGGAAAACATCACGCGTGTCATTCGCCAGTTACCAGTCGAAATGCTCGAACGAGTGATCGAAAATTGGACTCAACGGATGGACCATCTGCGACGTAGCAACGGCCAACATTTGATAGACATAATCTTCAAAAAATAAATGCCAAAGAATGTTCTTTCAAATGATAATAAACATTCTCCATTAAATTTGAATTTTCTGTGTTTTTTTCTTTAAAAAAGTAGGGAACCTCGAAATGGATCACCCTTTAGAATATTTCATTAATTCACTGCTGAAATATTTATGAAACCTTTCGTTTAAAAATTATTTGATTTTAATTATTTTACTCGACATTCGATAAGACAACCACCAAAATTATTTTAACTACTGGCAAAGAAATTATGATAACCCTTATTTTATGTTTAACTTGCGCAACTGCCAAAATGTTTACGAAACTGCTTAAAAATGTTTAGGTACCCAAAAAATATGCTTGCTTGGTAAAACTATTATTTTAGTTTACATAATAATTAATAACATTCACCAAAATTTTATTCTGTTGCAAATTCATTATAAATCGTCGCATGTTTTTACGTTGTTATTGGACACAGCCCAGTTTTGACTTTTAATATGTAAACATGAGATCTTTGCTATTGTGTGCGTGAGCTGGCTCAATTTGATTTGCATATAAAAACATATACGAACACAGTACTGTGCCTTTTTGAAGCAAATAAAAAACGATAGGCGGAAGAGCCAAAAATCCTCTCTGTCGACTATCTGTATAATTACTCATCTGTGCTTGCCACATGATTCTGAAAAAAAAAACGACAAAGCAGTTTGATAGGAGTCACGCGTGATCTGTCAAAAAAAGCCTATTGAAAATCAAACCTGACCCTTTAATTCCAAAAAATATATTTTTCTTTTTCAAATTTCAAAAATAGTTCTTCTCATTTTTTACGTTTTGAACATACCACTGAGGTTCATGTGATGTTCAAAATAACTGACTGAATTTCAAAAATAACCAACAAATTCACCAGCATTTCCGGTGTTGAGGAAAGATATTAGCTGAAATCGTTCCCTTCTATTTGAAGAACGTAAAAAAGTTATTTTGGGCTACTGAAATCGCAAGTCGTTGTCACACCAAGCCAAAGTCCACAACGTTCCAAGTATTTACCGTATTCCCTTATAGAAGTTGGTAGATGCGGTGCTCAGATTTACAACTATTGGTCCAGTACCAGAACTAGTGCTAGTTACTCTGTAAAGAAATCGTCTGTAGGCAAAGTTGATGCATCAGCTCCTTCCTATTCAGAATGAAAACGTTGAAGCAAGACAGAGTTTATTAATTGTCGTTTTTTGAAGGACTAATTTGAAATTGGGTGCAGTGGCTTGTTCAAATCACGGCCCGTACCACCTTAAAAGTTTTATTCGCTGCGAACGTTTGAAAAACATGCAAGAGTAAGAAATATCATTTGAAGCTTCTCAAAAATAAATTGCCTTTCGGAATCGGCATTAAACTGTAGGTCCCTTCCTTCGCACACACACTTCGCTATATTTTTATTTATTTATTTATTAGTAGCTCAACTCTAGCGGCAAGAGGTTTTGGTGCCGGAATTCCTTCCAGCTATTTTATTACAACTTTGTGTTGTTCGTAGGACCATGGCCACTAAAAATTACGTGTTCCGCAGTCTCCGTTTCATCTGTGTTGATATACGAGAGTTGTTATATTTGAACCGTCAACGATATCATTGGAAACAGATGCGTCCTGTTAGGACATTTGTAAGGTTAAAGTTTACTTTGTCATGCTTTCAGCCTATTAGGGTTCGATGGTAGGGTTAATGCGGTAAGTCCACTGTCATCCATTTCGTTAACAGGTTCCAATTTTCTTGCCACTCCCCTTGGCTCTTTGCTACATACGATAAAAAGTTGAGGCAAAAAATACAACAAAGTCCCACTGGTAATAAAGCCGTTTGGTCTCTTGTTAAAACCATTAAGAGTTCGTTCTCGTCATCTATTCCAACGCTCATTTACAATAACACTTCAGCTGTCAGCTCTTTGAAGAGTCCCTGCTTGAGACACGACATTTTTTCCTTATCTGCGATTCCGGGCACACTGATCCCAGTTATTAAGAGCAATCTCCATGATCTCGCATCCGCGACGGCTTGGTCTTTAAACGGAAGTTCAGTCTTCCTTGTCGTCCCATACCTGGGGTCTTGGATTCGAAGAAGATCCTAGCTGGATAGCTGGAGCATTATTGTCTATTTGCTTTTTGGACTACATCCATATCTTGATACAGCTCAAAGAGTTCGCGGTTCTGCCTCTTTAGCCTTATCGCATATAAGGGCCATATATATTCTCTCAAAAGAGTTAAGCATCTGCCCGCCTTTCCTGCACTCGGAACTAGAGAAAATGGCTCTCTAGAAAATGTACTTTGTCCTTTAAGTCAATAGTTTTGAACCCATTGGCGTCGCCAAATCGAAATAGCAGCGGTTTCCTAGGGTAATTCTTCGTCAGATCTACACTAAGTTGTCATTCGGGGAGTTGATATTCACACCGATGTAGATGAACTCCTTAACTATCCCGAAGTTGCTGCTGCCTATAGTGACGTTTTGCGCTTGTCCTTCAAGACCAACTAACTTCGACTTTTCTTCAATATGCATGTAAGCCTCGATTGCGGTATGTTGGGAGCGTCTGTTGTCCTGCGCACTATTTGCTCAAGATTGAAGGAATCAGATGGTAGCGCATCACCTTGTCGAAATCGGTTCCATGTTTGATAGATTTCAGATGAGCTTCTGCCATACCACGCCTTGCACAGCGTGCTCTCGAGCATCATGCGACACAGTTGGATAAGTTTTACTGTGATTCCGAACTAAGCCATTGCCATGTAGAGCTCCTGACGATGAATACTATCATATGCGGCTTTAAAGTCGATAAAGAGGTGGCGTGTTTCGTCTTGAAATTCGTTGGTCTTTTCCAGGACTTGCTTTAGTGTGAAAATTTGGTCTATGGTCGATCTGCCGGCCTACACTGGTACGTTCCGATTAGTGTGTTTCAAAAGGGTTCTAGACGTTCACATTGTACAAGGTGGCGCAAAAGTAATCCTCCTTTCAGAAAATGCTATAAATTTTGCGATTGGCCCCTAATGTCAGTTCTGTTTTGACATTTGTGTAGTAAACACATACGAAATACACGTTAAAAAACAATGTTACGCTACACTGCTCCAGAACGCGGTGACTATTTATTTGAGCAATAATCGGTCGGTGACTTTGGCACAACGTGAATTTCGTCGCAGATTTCCTAGCCGTCCAACGCCTACTGGCACAACACGAGATGCTGCCAGGCGTGGCAGACCCCGGAGTAGCCGTTCTGCAGAGAATATTGCTGCTGTAGCCGAAGATGTCATGGAAGTGCCGTCGACATCGACCAGACGACGTGCCACGCATATGGGTATCAGTCGACTGTCTTTACAGCGAATTTTGGTACAAGATTTGAAGATGTTTCCGTCCAAAGTCCAGACGGTGCATCAGCTGTTAGCTGCTGACCGCCAATCGCGTCTAACATACGCTCAAGCCATCCTTAATCACCACCAAGAGCAAGATGATTTTCATCAAAAATAATCATGAGTGATGAGGCCCATTTCCATCTTAGCGGGTACGTAAATAAGCAAAATTTACGCTTCTGGGACACTGAAAATCCGCGTGTAACCAACGAGGAGCCATTACACCCGCTCAAAGTCACTGTATGGTGTGCTGTTTTCGCTGGAGGAGTCATCGGACCTTTTTTCTTCGAATGTGAATGGTGAGCGCTACAGAGCAATGATCAACGAGTTCTTTTTGCCGCAACTTGATGAACTGGGATTGGAAAACATGTGGTTCCAACAGGACGGTGCAACGGCACACACTCCACGTGCCACAACCGATATGCTGGAGGATGCTTTCCCGGGCGCCTAATCTCCCGTTTTGGCGATTTGCACTGGCCAGCAAGATCGCCTGATTTGACCGCTCCAGACTTCTTTTTGTGGGGCTTTTTGAAGTCGCGGGTTTATGTTAACAAGCCTCAGACTCTTGCAGCTCTTAAAGACAATATCCGTCAAGAATGTGAGGACCTATCGCCGCAAGTTTTGGCCAAAGTGATGGAAAATGCCATAAAAAGGGCTCAAATGACAATCAACTGTGGCGGCGGCCATTTACATGACATCATATTCTCGACTTGATGTAAAAAAAATTAAAAGACCAAATAAAAATAATCCACAAGAAGAATCACGTTAAGTCTTACGTGTAAAATTAAGCAGGAATATGCCTCTATAGTTCCAGCAGGACATCAGAATCCCCTTCTTGTAGTTGAGGCATATGGAGCTGATAGTCCAGTCATCAGACATGCCTTCCACCCGAACTTGTTTGATGATTTGGTACATGCGAATGTATCTGTTGACAGTTCCTTGCATCACTCCTAAATCGGGGCCAATTTTTTACACTTTCAAATGCCTTCCAACCATTTGTTCTAGTCGTCATCATTTTCGAGTTCAACCATTGTCCAGCAAAATACCCTCCAAACTCTTGAACATAACTCTGCATCTCAATACACAGCTTCTAATTGAACCCTTTCAATGGGGGCCATGGCACATTTTGATTGCCTGACATCATCTGATGCGCAACAATAATCTTTCCTCTTGCAAAACTAAGCTTCGTATGCATTCTGCTTCGATCTAAAGTCAAAACGAGCAGACCATCCACATTGACATGTATGTACGAGTAATACATACATACCTCTACCTAGCAAGTACCCAGTTCTTACATTCATCTAACGTTGTTTTCTTTTATTTATTTATTTTTTCCAGTTAAGCCAAGATGTGAAATCGAGAGACGAGAAATCGACGATCAGGATACGTTAATTTGCACTGCATTCGGAAATCCTGACGAGGTTAGTTTGTTATCCAAAAGAATAGCCAGCTGCACAAAGATGTAGATACACTCATGCAACCCGCAGGACTGGCATTTAAATTTTTATTCCAATTTTGCAGGAAAAACAAAAATCCTATTAAGAAATCTCTCTATAATAAAACAATTTTTTTTTTTTCATTTGCTTCTCGTCCTGCTACCGTGATATCTACTCCACGGCATTTACCTACCCACCACAACTACCACCCATTGCCACACAAAACAAACAGGCCGACTTCTCATGGTCAATTAAGGCGGAGAACGATTCTGTTGAACTACTGGGCAGTGGCAATATTAACAAGGATAAGAGCTTTTATGTTCTAGATGAGGATTATGCGATTGCACGGACGTATCGTTGTGTGGCGAATAATTCCGTTGGCGCTGGTCCGTTCTGTGAAATTGAAGTTGCCGGTAAGTTGCTCTACCTAGGATCAAACAATTTTTTTTTATTCTTTTTATTTCATTTTCAACACTATTTTTCTCTCGTTTTCTTTATCTATACATTTTCATTCGCATTTTGGTTGTTATGTTTTATAGTGAGTGGATTTGTGGGCGGTCAAAATAAGGGTTTTGGGGGGGGGGGGGGTTGCAGTTTGCTGTTTGCAGTTTGAGGGGTGTGCGGGTGTAAGTTTGTTTATTTTTATCCTGGTTATTTGTTTTCATTCGCCGTAATCGGTTTGAAAGGAGTTTGTAGAGAGAGAGAGAGAGCGATTTTCCAGAAGTTTTACTGCAATTTTCATTTTTATTTCATTTAATTAAATTGCTGCCGTTTTAGTGTAGGTGGATGGATAGGTAGGTAGGTTGGTAGGATAGCGAGCTTCTGATCCAATTGTTGGTGCGGAATTCGGATGAAATGAAAATTAAAAGTGGTCATCGTTGGCTGTTTTTTTTTTTTGCTGTAGTCTTTGGGAGGATTTAAAAGGTTTTCTATCTAGAAACAAGTGGAAATATTCATGCAATTGGTGTAATTTTTGAAAGATAGGGGTCTGTTCAGCTTAGTCATGTAAATGGTGGTAAGAAGCTGTTGAGTTTGATCTCATAATAGGTACTCTTTCTTGCAATGATTTATTGTTTTGTTGCTAATTAAGAGGGAAAACCTACGACCCTGGGTCCTACTAAGTCTTAAGTCAATCCTGGCTGACAGTTTGTTCGATTTAAGAGAGTTATAATTCCTCAAAGCACATGCTTACTAATTGCTTTCCAAATATTTAAAATTTTTCGGTATTGGTGCAACAAATGTTGAAGGAACAGCGCCTGCTCGTTGATGTTGGCAGAAAATTCTAAAATATTGCAAAGAGACAATTTCAATCGATCTGAAAAGTCCTCCTCAATTGTTTTCTAAAACAAAATTTGTGATAACTGATTTTTTTCACTATGGCTCTCAGAGCCTCGTAGCGACGAATGATCTTAAGCTGGGAGTGCTGTTATAACGTTACGACTGTTTCCACCTTTCACAAATGTGCAATTTCTACAAACGCAGGAATCCGTTCAGAGATCGGTGGGTTGAAGGATGTTTGCCCAGGCAATTAAGTGCAGGCAGTCATCCTAGCATATGTGCAACAATAGCCCGTCGAAGGTGAGCAACGGACGAATGGTCACTTGTCCAAGCCAAAAAAAAAAAAAATTCTAAGAAAATAGACAAGGCCATAAAACGCACAAAACCAATCCATGGCTATCACATAGCCTTACCACTCATTCTTTCCAGTTCAGTTTTATCTGCTAACCTAGGTCTATTGTTGGTAAATATTTTTTTAGAGCTCTCTCACATATCAGCGGGACCAGACCGCATCAAACCACCTGAACTACAAGAATCATCGGATATTATTCTACCTTTGGTGGAGATAATTCTGAAAAGTTGCGTAGAATTGGTCCACATACCGGTTTTTCATGTCATCATTCCTCCTAAAAACTATAGATAGATTGATAAATATCCATATACGTACTAATATTGACAAGAGACTGCTATCTACGGCTCAACATGCTTATTGTAAAGTACGGTGGCATAGTGACATTCCAGGTAGCTGCAAGGCTGACGAACTCGTCAAACGTAGAACTACTCTCTCAATCTAGTCTCTCAATCGCTGAAAAAGGTTTCTACTCGCAAGCTTATGTTGAAGCTGCATTCAATAGGAAAAACCAACCTTAGATTGGATCTAAGACTTTGTACAATTAGTGTCATCATTTGGACACTTTCTGATAGGCAGGCATGCAATCAGGCTTAGCGTTTATTCAAATAAATTTTGGAGGAGCTGCACGGATAAGGAGGAGGAAGAGACAACTCTCCAAGTTCTTTGCGTATGCCCTGCTCTCTATCGCAAAGAAAATCTTCATCTACGAGCCCACTTCTAAAATCACAGACCCAAAATGTCTCTCCAACTTCATAAGGAGCTCAAAATGCCTCAATGAGTAGTCAGAAATTCCAAGTTCACGTGGTATCATAATGGACCTTATATTGGTCTTAGTGTGTTGGACCTCTATCGGACTGCCACTTCAACATAACCTAAAAAAATCATCTTGTGGTTCCGTGCTCCACCCCAAAGTATGCGGAGTATAATCTGAAGTTTTTGCGGTTACGCTTCAGAATCTTCATAGACCTTCTTCTGAGATACTTATTGCTTTGGAGTGTTTCGTGAGTGTGTCATAAAATAACAAGTTAGTTGTCTTCAGCTCAAAATTTTAGTTTCAAAGCAATTGAGAGTCTCTTAGCATGTCGTAGACTTTAACTTTAAATGTTTAAAGCCCTTTTCTCCCTCATCATTCTTTCTGAATTCATCGCGTAGTGTGTTCCTCTATCCTGCGGAATAGAGACGGGTTTCGCTGCCTCTGGACTTGACCATACTGCCTACAAGTCAAGGCGTCTAACAGACTATTTATCGTTTGGTTGCTTAGCCTATAGATTTGATTTCTTGCTATGGACAGCTCTATAGACATTTACGCACTATTCCGGTGATACACAGGTTAGGTTAGCTTAGGTGGGCTGACAAGAAAACACAGCGTCCTCACTGCCACACTTAGATTATTGTGATACGTTCCTTCCCTCCGCTCGTGGCTACTCAATTCTATCAATCCATCCTTGTGAAACCTGTCATGAAACCTATAAAGGTTAGAGAGTGAGTAAGCTGACAATTCCTCAATGTCTCGGTAGAAGAAACTTCCAAGTGGTCTGTTCCTCAAGTGACAGAGAGCCCGGTAGTGATAGAGAAAGTGAGGGGAGCTCCTCATTGCCGCAGCTTCTACAAATTTCGTCACCATAGAGTTTAAATTTTATCATGCGGTTTTCTAGAAAATTATAACCAGTTAAGGCACCGACCAGCTTAGGGGGACTTAGAAATCTCACAGTACAAAGGTTCACCTCATTCATGATTACTGCTCCGGTGATACATAGGCACGGCAGTCTTTGCACTTTATAAAGAGTTGCTCTCATTGTGGCCAGACTGGTCCGTTTTGCTCATGCCACCGTTTCATATTGTGCTTAAGGTCTCGTAATTGCAATATACCTTCAATACCTTAAATGCAGGGTCCTTATGAGATCGCGGGTGACATTCTCTGGGAACTGCACTCAATCAGTTTTGCTGTCTGGATGTTCCGCTAGATACTTGTATTTTTATTGACTTCTATTTTCATCGACCTTAAAGTCGAATTTCTTTGAGTCTTTTAAGTTTTCTCTTTCATGGGAATGGTACTATTGGGTTTGGCACCAATGTCGGACTACTTTAACCTCCCTCAGACTTTCTGTCTGACACTTGATGCGAGGCTGGACATTCTTCCCAGGCTGCACTTTTTTGAGTTAGCGGAAGACGAATCTTCCATGCTGTACCTGTACTGTATTGTGAGGTTTCTACTTTCTTAACTTTCTCGTATACATGAGTATACTAAAGAGAAAGTTATTTAACTTTACCTCCGTTAATTAATGTCCTCAAACCTAGAAAATACCACCGACATTCGGCAGCTCTTCTATTGTTCTTGGACTTTCCTGTTGCCTGAGTCCAATAATTTGCTTTCCGATTTTAACATTTCCCTAATAATATTCTCTGGATTAAATGTAGTATTCAACTCCATACCTAGCCATAGTTTACCCTTCAAGAACATTGAACTGTTAAAAACTACATTCTCGTCGAACGTCAAGTTTAAGGCTATGCAATCGCTCATAGCCGCCCTGCTGGGAGAAATGTTAAAGTGCACTGTGACATAGAACATCTGGTATAGCGACTCTCCTCGTTGTGGACATCCTCTGTTTGTATCTACTCTAATAATTCCAAACGTATGTGATTCCATTCTATGGATATGGATCCTATCTGCGATTATTACAATTTATTTATACCCCTAAATTATGTCGGAGAAGGGAGTTGACATTTTGCGTTCTTTTCAATTCATTAGCTCTCCATTTCAACCTCTTTATTGACTCATGTCCCTCACATAATGCTTCAGATCCCCCATAGGGATCAATAATTTCATTTCTACCAAACTCTTTTTTTACTATTGATTTGTTTGTTTGTATTACGTTTCGTTTCAGCAGCAAGTGAGTACTGAGTTAGGTTGTCCCCATTACCAAGAAAAAAAACCAAACACCCCCCTCAAACTGCTTGTTGCGCACTTAAACTTTGTAGTTAGAGGCATATAACTAATTTTTGAATAAACACTTTAAATTTTCAGTCAATTATTTAGAGTATGCATTCAGTAGATAGTTGTTTTTGCGTTTGGATTAACAACATCGCTTCATATAAACTTAAAAATAAAAAAAAATATATTATTGCTATTTCTATTCTCCTTCATTTAACATTGATTAACCCTTTGACTATATATTCTTAATTTTTTTTTCTCCTATCATTAAATACTATAACCATGCTGGCATATATCATAACAGTAAGGCCTAAAAGTAAGTAAATATTAATTGCTTTTGAATTTGAAAACTATTTAATGCTTTTTTTGTGTTTTATATAAAAATGTAATTTTGTTGCAAATTTAACATTTAGATCAATTTGCACAGATTTTTACTTAAAAATTTTTGGTAAAAAAATTGTAAATATATATTTTTTGTTCTTTCTACGTATTTTAACCTTTCTATTTGTAACCTGTAATATGTTGGGATTTCCGTGGCTATGCGAACAACTTTTTATTCGTACAATTTATGTATTAAGCTCTTTTGTCGAAAATGCGTGCACTTGGAATCGTTGATATATTTCTTCAATGGATTACAATTTACCTTTCGGACCGTTCAATTCAAGATGTTTTGGATGGTTCCAAGTCTGCAACTCACCAAATAAATGCTGATGTCCTACAAGGCTCTGTTCTGTCTCCAACTCTCTTTCTCAATTTTCATCAATGATCTCCACTCTGCCACTTCTAATCCATTCCTTCGCTGATGACACTACCCCTAGTTACCCATATATATGTTTTATGATTTGGGTCCCTCATTATCGGGGGTCCTAATTTTTTAAGCTCATTAAATTCTGACCTTGACAGCATTCTTAAGTGTGGTAAAACTAATAGAGCAGTATTTAATGCTTCCAAAATACAATGCTGTCTTCTGTCACTAAAGCGATTCCCCAATACTCCATGGATGGCGCTTGCATCGCTGAAACCTAAAGTCTTTCCATCCTCGGTATGTGCGTTTACGACAAACTTCGTTGGAATGACTACATATTCGATGTCGCCAAGAACGCTGCGAAATGTCTAGGCTTCCTAAAGCGATGTAAGAAATATTTCGCCCCTTCTGAACTGGGCGCTCATATTTGGTCAAGCGCAGCAATAACATATTTGGTTTGGTACTTGATAGAACTCAAAAACGCGCGGTAAAACTTATTGGCAATCAAGATATCGCCAAGTCGCTTGAATCTCTTAGTCACCGTCGCAATGTCTCCTGCCTGTCAATTGTTTTATTGGTATTTCCACCACAAGTGCTCAAACGAAATAGCCAGTTGCATTCCACCCCTACAGCAATTCAACCACAATACTCGGCCATGCTAGGAATGCACATCAGTTCACCCTCAAGCCTATATTCGGAAGGACATTGAAATACAAGGATTCGTTTCTTAACGCTCTGTTTTTCCTACACATTATAGTTTACAAACATTTAAGACCAACGTGTATCGGTATCTCCCTTTCCCTAATCGTTCACTTATCTAATGGCCGCTCTGTGTTACTTCATTATAAGATATATACAAAGTCGCGTTTATTATAAAAATAAAAAAATGGTCGTCTGCCTGCCACATTTATGTGACTGCTTTATGAGACTGAAGATCCACACCGCAAAAATAAGTGTCTGCTGCCTCTTGGATTTAAACAGGAAACTGTAAGCATTTGAAGTTAAAGACTATGTCGCTTCTCCGATCGCTTACTCATGTTCGCTAAAAATGAATTACATATTGCCAAGTGAATGACACGAACACAGATGAGTAAGTATCCAGATAGTCAATTCAGAATACCCGAGCCACCTTTAACCCGCAATTTTTTTTTAAAAAAATTAATGCAAAATCCTCTTTTTAATTTCCATCTGTGAATACATCTGATGTTGATTGCCAAAAATATGGTGTTTTAAGCCCAGTTTGACATTAATGACCTACATGACATTTTTTCCAAAATGGATTCCTTGGCGCAGTATTGCAATTGTATGCGTGAGCTGACTCAATTTGATTTGCATTCAAAAACATAAATAGACACAGTGCTACGCCTTTTTGAAGCAAATAAAAAAGGGAGTCTCAGTTGACTAACTATATAGTTACTCATCTGTGGACGTGGACACGAATCAGTTCACAGATGTGAGATGAGGTACAATGACTCAACATCGAGTACAATTCCAAGTCCCCTGGCACTGAAATGGCCGCTCAAACACGTAAAATATTTCACGCTTAATTTGACTCTCTTAAATCCTTATCCATTGGGAACTAACATTTGCAAATTAAATTGGGTGGGGCAATTCGTCTTCTGAGTTAGAGCTTGACTACCCATCATTACACCCATCTTATCTGTGCACGCGACACCCGCACACATGCCCCTGCACGTCTGCAGTTGTACCGTTTTCTTATGAGGCTTTGTATTACATATAGACAAATATTCTTAACGGTTGAGCAGACGCCCAAGCCAATTCGAGATCAAAATTCGACTCAATCAGCAAATACATGTACAGGGTGTCAGCCGGAAAGGTATACTACTTTGTTTTTTCGCCATTTTGGTAAATATTAGTATTGACAGTTCATATTTGGCAGTCGTTAGGTAGACACGTGGCAAATTTATTATGGAAAAATATTCGATAAACCAATATGACAATAGGATGTTCCAACTAGCCCATGACAACCCCGATTTTCATAAAAAAATCATTATGAGTGACGAGCCACATTTTCATTTGAATGCAGAATAGTCGGTTCTGGGCAATGGAAAACTCTCAAATTATTCATCAGTCACCTTTGCATCCATTAAAAGTTACAGTCTGGTGTGGAGAATTTGGTCAGGAGGAATCATTGGACCTTACATCTTTGAAAATGAAAACGGCGTAACAGTAACGGTGTGAATGGGGAGCGATATCGTGATATGATTGAAAACTTCTTAACGCCACAACTTCATGCTTTGGGCTTGATTAACAGCAGTGGTATCAGCAAGATGATGCTACATCGCACATCAAGGATTACTGCGAGACCTCTTTCCACAACAAGTTATTTGAAGAAATGGTGATGTTGATTGGCCTCCACGGTCGCCTGATTTGACTGCTCCGGACTTCTTTTTGTGGGGATATCTGAGGAGCACGGTTTATGCAAACAACGAATAGACGTCGAAAGAAAACTATTAAGTGAGATCGATTTGAAAATCTTGGTCAATTAACGATTTTTGCATAGATGTTACTGAAATTGCTAAGTGAAATTACATTCATTTCATTGAATATGGCGCAGGAGAAGTTCTCATTTTTTTGGTTCAAAGTCTAATTATTGAATCACTTGGTCTTTCAAATACAGATTTTTTATCATCAATCACCAAACTCCGTTTCAACTTCGTTTTTCAAATTGGGGATCATAACCCTTCTCTGCATCTGGTCCGCCTGTGGGGTTCGACGGTTTGACTTCAAATAATATTAAAAATAAATATCTGCAGACCTCCCGTATCACTTTGTCACTGAGGCCAATCAAATGCTGGTATTGCTTTAAAGGGTTGAAGGGCTTTTTTCTTAGTTTTCGAGGTTAAACTCCTGGATCATTTGTCTGATACAGAAAAAACTAAGGTACTGATCTTTTTTCCCATTTCATCGTATGGCAATAATTCAATTTTAGATGCCGAAATTGCGTCATTTTGGACGTCAAAGGGCTAGCTCTTTTTCGCCCTTGTATAGGAACTTTGATTGACAGTGCCCTTTTGACGATGTTGCTTTGGTCACTCCTTCGAACACGGCAATACCAACTGAACCGGTCGTGCTCCAATTTTTTCGAAATCTGGGGCCGAATTACCGCATCAGTTAACGAGTGAGTAACTTCTGTACGTTACTGAACTATCGAATAAGCACATTAGGATTATGTCATACGAAGCATCACGTATCGAGAGCAGTTTGTGATTGTACTAGGAAAACTCTAGTACATTAAATTTTGTACCAGTATACTGTCATATTGTGTTCTGTCATTCGCTTTTTTATGTGAAATTGTGAGTTGTGCTTTGAATAAAAACGGTTAAAAACTTTATAAATTTTATTTACCGGATAGGTATATATATTTTCGTCGTCCGATTCTTCTGGGAAATTCTTCGCGTATTCTGTTGCATGTTGCTTTTCCTTGAGCAGAGTTTGGCAATACGTTTTTGGCCAAATCGGGGTATACAGCCCTAAAATCAGCCATAACACTTTTCTGGCTATCATTTATTTTGTTTAAATTTATTCTGTAATAATTTAAATTTATATTTTTAGAACATTTTTACAAAAAATAATTAAATTTACACTTTTTCTGCCATTTTACCACCATACGACACCTCCAGAGCTGACGTATGAAAAAACACACAATAACTGACTAGGAAATGTGAAACAATAAAACTCGATCCTCGATACTATGTTCGATAACTGAAGCAGTAATGCCAAACCGAAATAATTCAGTGACGTATTGCTCGTTAACTGATGCGGTAATTCGGCCCCTGTTCTTCTTCGTGAAGGTTTCCTCGGGCTTTGGAACTTCTTATTCGATCAAGTTTCGATACTCAAGCTGTCATGCGAAGAATCTTCATCCTAGCTGCTGTCAAATTCCCTTCTTACGTTTTGTACATTGTCTAACTCTGTGAACCGTATGTTTTGGTCACAGAAGATAGCAGGGTTTTCCCGCCACTTTATCATTCGTTGTTAATCATAAAGCCTAGATATTTGAACTTGTCATACTTAGGAATCGCTTTTCCATTCGCATATACATATGTCTCGAATAGGTCGGAGTGGATCAGAAAATGTACTTTTTTGATCTAATTCGATATCAGTTCCCCTCCTAAAAGTCTATCCAGACATCAAGTGTGCGCTGCAGGAAAGTTAGAACCTCGCTCTGTCGTCAGCAAAGAATAATCGATGTACTTTCGAGGCCGCCATATTTCCTTTAAGCATATATTCTAGGAGAGCAAGAAAGTACTTAAAACGCTGGTCCTTGGTGTACCGCCCGCCAACTTTGATTGGGAACTTTTCTTACTTTTGCCTTCGCTCTCTCGTACATGTCTATGATCATATGCACGGAGGTTTGTGGAACCCATCGTTGCCTTATCGCAAACCCATGTCCGATCTCCTGGTTGTCCATATAAAGTTTTTTCAAAATCAACCATCACCATATGCAAATTCATTACCACTGCATGGTTGTTTTAGCCATGAAAAACTGGCACTGGTCAAACCGACGGTCTAATACCCGCTCGACGATCTTTATGGTGTGTGCCATCATTTTAATAGAACGGCAAAGGAATAAGGAAACTTTTCCCCCACTGATTGGGCATTGGATCGCCTCTCATGACTTTGGAAGATCAATCGCACGTCTACTCCAAACCACAAAAATTTTAAATAAACATTCCAGGATTTGAGTCATGAAATGAAAAGGCTGTGTGTGTAGTTGAAAATCAGAATTCCTCCTAAATCATGCTGAAAACAAGCTATACCTAGGTCGATCTTTATAAGTCTTCTGTGGCCTACGACTTATATTCCTTCTGAAGGTGCTCTAACAATTTTTTCTATCTCTTTGTGTTGAGTTAGGCTTTTCTTTGGGGTGCGATACTCGGTAAGATCCCTTTTGCGACTCATCTTAACTATTATCCTTAGTATCAAATGAGGGTCCGATGATCTGAATGAAGGGCACTTGCTTTTAAGGCAACGAATTGCATAAGATCCGTAGAGCAAATGAAGAATACTGTTGTAATAATGTTTTAGTTTTCATACATAAGAGTTGCATGTCTCCTTTTAAACCATTTCTGACATATGAACCGTCAAAATCATGGGACAAGGAGAGGTAGTTTCGGATTTTTATAGTGTAACTCAGCTGTTGGGAGAAAGTAAACATTGCTTTTCACTTCACTGATTCAACATCAACATTTTTCTTTTATTTTGAATTCAAAATAAAATTGAATCCAAATCCAAGGGGTCCAATGTACTCCCAAGAAGAAATTCTATCTTTGATAAAGTGGCGGAAGCAACTAGATCTTATTCCTCTCTCTCTGTATTAATGGGTGGCGTTCATTGTTTCTATTCAGAATCGGCATTAAACTGTAGGTTCCTTCCATTTGTGTTAAAAAATATATTTTCGCACACACGATGATTCGAGAAACTAGGTCCTGTATGGTCCCTAAAAGCCTTATATTTATTTTTATTATTAAGTAGTCCTCGGTTATAGCTAGGGTTATTTTGAGTTGATGCAAGAAAATGTCGCTTGCGGTCTTCTTTGAACAGTAAAAACCCGATTTTTGAATTTATTAAATCGGTGATTACACTGCTAGCTGCCTTCAAGACATATTTCTTTCTCTCGCTATCGTATTTAACAGAGCTCTGTATGCTGATGGGAAATTTAAGTCTCAATTTTATTTGCCGAGAAGGGCGCCTATGTATTGACTTATGTACCAAAGTTCTAAGAATATCGGCAATGAGTCAGAGTTGAACAGAGAGAGAGACCAATGAAAACAGTCACATACTTTAGGCGATTGGCATAAAGAAGCATGTGTTTCTTAGCGTCGCTCTTAACGAGGATCGCTGTATATTTTGAGCATGTTTTTGGGTCCCATCTACGGTTTTAGAACTGACAGTGTCAATGCGATAAGCGGACGGAAGCAATGTCTTAAAAATGAGTAGTAGGATGCGATTAATATCTATAACGAATATTCCCATCAGTATTGATAACCAGGCTAACCTCAAGGCACTTCTAGTAACAGCATTTTCTTAATAATTACTAGCTGTCGCCATTTTGTTCTGTAGCCTTGCGGCCAAGTTACCACCTTACCTTGACTCATAATTACGACAGTCCCTTATGCTCCGCTCCTTCTCTTGTTGGCCTCCGATATCGCTCCTTATCCAATCCTTTTTTCCTTATCCCATATTGTCCTTGTCTTTATTAAACGTTCATCTTTAAAGGGAATGGTGAAGTCAGAATCAAAAGACTGTGTTGGACATAGATACCGGGGGTTTCCTGTATAGTGGTTTGCAAATTGAAGGGTGGCTCAACCTTTTTTAAAAAAGAAGAAAGAAATTGCAACCTGGGGCCATCTATCGTCTAAATTTGTTTCTAATACAACTATCACTGAAGCCTCCAAGACACTGGGCGATATTTAAAACACACCACCTGTTACCTGGGTGCCGAATGGTATACTAAACATCTAAGCCCTTCAGCGGTGAATTGCCTTACCAGCTGAGATGTTGACATCCTTTATAGCACATTAGCCATATTTCCAACAGAAACTACGCAAGTTTTTTCTTACTTAAGCTTAAAATGATTCAGGAATCAAAGATTCAACAGTGTTCTTCGAAGGAAAATTAATAAACCCACCATGTTGGTTGGTATTGGCATGTTCAAAGAAGAGATCCTTAGAACAGCTGCTTCTGTACAAGCGCGAAAGACGGTAAGATCTAAAAACTCATTGATCGCATTCCACTGGCCTAATTTATGAAGTGATACGAAAGCAGGAGGCATTAAGATCAAGCCGGCGAACCAGTGGGGATGCATTTAAGTTGCAAGATTTGATCATAAACTCATCAATAGAAGGAAAAAGCCCTCATTTCAATAAGCTTTCCGCTTAAAATGATTTATATCTATTTTTCAAGTTGAAGTGATAAGTAGAGAAAAGTCTATCATTTTTAGGGTTATTTTGTTGTTAAGTTTTCCCAATGATTTAAAATTCAGAGCATGACCTTCCTTAATATACATTAACCCACTTTGCCCTTTGCCCTTTGCTAAAATCCTCCGAAATTATTCAATTTCTTCAACTATAAATATGTAGGTACCTCTTGAATACCTGAAAAGAAGCCCTCTGCCGGTGGCATAACAAAAAAAAAAAAAAAAAACGACACCTTCTCCCCATCCTTAAACTCGTAATTCATCAACAACACCACTTCCGACATCCATTTGTCAACACCATAAAAAATACATTACACGAATTTTATATGCGAACAGAGTAGACTTTCTAACAAATTTGCACCTCGCGTCCTGTTTTCCATAGGTATACATCCCTAACGGGCATGAGTATGGTATAAATTCATTTAACATGAAACAACTGACAAACGATGGTGCGGCTCGTCTCAAAAGCAGCATCGAACAGTAACAGCAACAGCAACAGCAACGGCAACGGCAACATCAACCAACCGCCCCCAAAGGGAAAATCCACCAAAATGACTTTAACATCTCAGTGATTTGATTCACTCCGCTTAACCTTTCATGAGAGCAATACAGGAATACGAACATTTCACCAGGATTAAGATTTGAAATTCTCCTGTCTCTTTGTTGCTTCCTGTTGCTGGTGGCATTGCTCCATTCCATTTTTTGTTTCATTCAATTTTTTCGGAGGTAGTGAATGTTACATCGATTTTGATTCCTTTTGTCTTCAAGGATCCCCTGAGTATGTTATCCTCTGTGAATGTTCATACCTAATTTATCAGTATCTAAGTCCTTTATTCATCTTTTTTTTTTTTGAGCGAATGAGTGAGTAAGTGAGTGGGTGAGTGCCTGAGTGGGTAGTGTACGTAACCCTATTTTTGAAAAGGACCACCAACGACGAGTACAAGTACGAGTACGGTCGAAGAGAACAGAAGAGAACTGTACAAATTAATTGAGGTATTATCCTTGCAGGATTTTATACACGTGTTGGGTAATTTATACTTTCATTCTTTTCCAGTTGTAATTAGTGCTGCTGGAAAGAGTGACAAGGGTTTTTTGTTTTTAGTGCAAAATGGCTGCAAAGCAGAGCACGCGGATTACATAGAGTCATGACAGGAAATTTAAGTAAAATAGCACAAAATGCATGTTTTATGCAAATAACTCGTTTTTTTTTTTTTGCTGTCTGTGTCCCGCTCGTTGATTCATCCTTTTGCGCTGCTCGCGCTTGTCCCTGTGCTCGAAATGACACACACAAAAGAACTATTAGAGAGAGAGAGGGGATGCATTAAAAACGATGACACAGGAAGATTTTTTTTTCCTCCTCCTCCTCCTTCAGGAGAACAAATGGAAAAAATGAAGTGGAATGGGTTTTTTTTTTGTTTTGTCTTCCTTTGGCTCTTGATGGATATCATGATGGAGAATGTGTAAAAAACCAAACAGGACTTAAGCAAAAATGCATTACTCTCTTTCCCCCGTTGTTGTTGCAAATCTAATTCTCTTGTTAGATTCTTCGCAACTCCTGCATAAACACGCATACATAATGGAGTTGAATTTGCCGTTGAGAGTGAGTAAAAGAATCCTTTCTGAGGGGATTTTTTTTTTTTGAAGGAAACATATCCATTTACATAAGTGGAATATCTCCGTCCAGGGAAAACTATAAAGCAACAAGGACATTACATGATTTAACATCTATTTGATGAGTATCTATCGTTTTGGTCTGGAGAAATGAATGTCCTTGCGGATACCTAAAAGGGAGAAATTCCATTTTATTAGCAATTTTTGGTTAGCAAAAGGACCGAATAAAACAAAGCTGGCAAAACGAAATAAATGATGCGGGAGTCATTAATTTTGTGTCAGTGTGAAGTGAATCGCTCCTGACAGAGATAAGTGTTCCGGGTTTTTTTATATGGAATTGAAATAGTTTTGTCGGTTTTCGGCGATTATTTAAATTGTGTGTTAGATGCGCCAGCATTCGAGTACGATGGGAGATTAAGGGTTTTGCTATTTGACAGTTGGGACATTTTTATGGGGAAATAATAAATCGTTCCCCTCGATCGATCAGAAGGAAGATATTATTTTTTTTTTCAAAATAAACTTGGTCATAACTGGCATCCTTCTGGCACTCCACCACTCTAAAATGCACTAACTTGCCCAATCTTGTGACTTCTTCATCCACAGTTAAGTAATATGTTTTTTTTCTTTTTACTTTTTCGCAGAACAACTAGCGTGGTGGCAACGTTGGGAAAAGACAACACTTATCATTCTTGTCGCATCGATATTAGCCCTCCTATTGGCGGTTATTATTATTTGCTGTATTATTATCTGCATTTGCCGGCGAAGACGACGACAGGACAAATGTAAGTTCAACCAAAATCCTGCTAAACAAAAACAATTTAAACCAAACGAAATTTAATTTTTATCTATATATCTGAAAAATTTAATTTTTATTATTCTATCTTTAAGTTTATCCAAATTATTTTCACCTATTTTCCATTAAGTTATTTATTTTATCGTTAAGTTATTTCGTCTTTTTTTTTTTTTAAGTAAAATGAAAGAAAAAAAAATTAAATTTTATCTTCGATTGCTGAAAATTAATTAAAAAAAAAAATAAATTTTAAATATTATTTTTTGCATTGCGTTTTGCAAAGTTTATTTTGGTTTCAAGTAATCTAAAGGAAATAAATAATAATTAATTTGAATTATTTAAATATTCTAAGGAATGCTCTTTGCTGCAGTGCATGGAATTTTGGTTAATAAATTTAATATTTTGTTTTTTGTGTGTGTCCTCTTTGGAATGAGCATTTTGCAAAACGATGTTACTAATATTTTGTTTTTTTAACAAATTAAATAAAAAGCCGTGAAAAATGAATTCAAATTTTGGTGGAAAAAATGTCGGGTTACTAAAAAAATACATATTTACACTTGACGCAAAGCTTGGGTATGCATATAATGAAACTGAAATTTTTGTTGGAGTACTTTATATGAAAGACAATTCTTGGTAGAAGATTTAAAAGTTAGCCTTGTTTAAGTAGTCTTGAACGTAATGTGGTCCTTCGTAAGTCCTTCTTAAAGCTTCTCATCTTTCTTGTTCCTAAGAAAAATTTATAAAACTTATTAAAGAGTAAACATTTTGGATTCGAAATAATATTTAAATATCTGTGTAGTTGTGCACGTGACAAGTTGGAAGCTAGGTTTTTTCTTTCTTGATATAACCGAGTGCTTCAAATGGATATCTACATGCAAACAGCCGAGGTTCGTCCCATTATCGCTAATCGCCAATCGCCCTGGTATGGTGGCTGACCTAAGTAAAGCCTAAAACATTACCAAGTTGGGCTGAGTCCAAAGAACCCATAGGTCAAGTCCGACCGAAGCACTCAAAGGTGATACTGAACATTCTTCCTCTTGATTTGCAGTGCGGTAAGTCTTAAGGATCTGGATGTTGGTCCACAAGCTCTGCAGCCAAAGCTTAATTCAACTTTAGAGTTCCACTTAGAAAACTTCCATATAACTTCCTCTATAACTTTCCATCCAGGCTAGAATGGTAAAGATTACAAAGTACCTCACGGATGGTTCTGAAATGGACGGTGGAGTTGATGTAAATGTTTTTTGGAGTCAACTAGATACATGTAAATCGTTCCGGCTTGCCAACTTTTCTAGCGTCTTCCAGTCATAAGTCCTTACTACCAGGGAGGCAAGCAAGGTACTTTTGAATTCATCGACATCCAAGAAAAAAGCGGCTATCTTCGTCAATAGTCTACATCCATTGATTTCATCCAAGCTAATCGACGACTGCAGGGAGTCACTTGCCCGGGCTCTTGTGGATAACGAACTACAGGGGGAAATGATAGGTTGGACAAGCTGGCCAAGGTTCCAGGTTTCTCTGGCGGAGGAAAGTCAATACCCCGCTAGGATCCGTGAAGATCTTTTACTTCATCAATGGTGGAGTCTAGGTGAATTTGAATTGTCCCAGTGGCCTGGAAGTTAGCAAAAGCGAGAGAGTTTTTATTTTCTCTGTGGAGGTCCGGCTTTAGCCACAGCTAGACATAGAAAACTAGCCAATAGCCAGTTGCATTCAACCCCTTCAACAATTCAACCGCAATACTCGCCATGATAAAAATTCACATCAATTGCTTTCTTTCTGCATCTGTGCTTCCCTTACCTTGTTCTTCTGATACAAGGCAAGATTAGCATGCTCAACATATGATTTTCTTTTCTATTCCACGTCGTGTCAAGGAATTTGTTACCACCAAATCCTATGGGACTTAAGGCATAAGTAGAAACAACTCTTATTAAAAAAAACATGAAAACCTCCAGGTTCTTGCACCAAACTGGTCTTACAACCCCTCTTGCGACCAAAGTGATAATCTTATGATTAAAAAGGACTTTCAGTTTAATGCCAATTCGGCAATTTCGATTTTCTCTGCGTGAATTCTTGAGGCTAAATAAGGATAAATTGTTCTCCTCTTACTTTAGTGTAGGTGTAAATTTATACCAGACTTAAACCCAGTTGGAAAGACCGAATCGGAAAATGTTTACTCTACAATATGTCAGACTTAAAGGTCATGTCCTTCGACCTTTACTCGCTTAAACGGGATCATTCTAAATGTTGCCAAAGATGTTCCGCAACTGGATCCAAGAAGTCTGATCTGGTACACTGACGGATTTAATTTGGAGTACTTTTGGGAACATGTCCCACGGAATTTCAATCGGAGACTGAGATCTGCGCAAATGTATGTTTTATCTTTACAGAAAAATTAATTCTCTGACAGTAAAGTGTTGCTACGATGCCCTGCAAAACTAAGCCAAGTACAACTAGGTCAAAATTGGATGGAAATCTGGCCAGCAAGATATTTTATAGACAATAAATCTGCATACGAGCTGGGTGAAATCTGTGCTCTTAGAACCAGAACCATTCAAGATTTATAAGAAACAGGCTACTGATGGCTCTCACCGAAGTAATCACTCGTCTCTAAGGATAACACCCCTTACTTACAATAGACCTTTGAGGTCGTAGTGTGATCCAATTGGGCCGCGTGTACTAACACAAAACCCAATTCAAAATAAAATCAAATACTTGACAAGTGTCTTTCGCCTTTCACTAGCTACTCCCTTTCTCAAATCAGTCCTACGAATTATTGGCTAAAGAATATAATCGGAAAAAATTAAGAATCCGCTTAGGCACTTAGCAAACAAATTTCCACTCCGATTAAGCTGAATTTATGGCTTCGATGATCATATCGCTGGTCTTAGTGTAGGTTCGACTGCTGATGGGGGCGAAAGTGTTTTTCGATTTTAATGACCAATAAGACCACACAAGATTGTAGAGGTAGTGCAATGGGTCCCAGATTACTAAAGTGGGGCTCCTCAATGATGCCGCAGTTTGTTATGTTTGATCTTTGGGTGCTATCCGCTGCTTTGAGGTATAATTTACCTAGGTAGCTTTGACGTGACCACAAAAGACCGTGGTAAGCCCTGAAAAAGCTGTAATTGTTCTTGGTGGCAATCACAAGTTGTAATTGTTTCATTTAACCGTTCGATAATATTTTTTGAAATACGATTTTTTTGGGACAGCTGCGTAAAGTAAGGAAAGGATTCAAAAGAAGCATACCTTGGTTCCTCCCTCAAAACTTCCAAGTCAAGTAAAATTCATTCAAAACGTATTTATTTATATCAATAAATTTCAATTCATACGCCTTCATAAATGCAGCAATTGGCCCGCGTTATCTGGGGCATAAAAATACATGGTCCGTGAGCAATTTTGGGCATACTTCATATTTATACCGCTCGCCTTTCGTCGTATGACTTAAAAATCCCCATGTTCATGGATTAAAATTCAGCCTTACACAAAATATATTAATCATGAGACCAATATTTCCCTCTCGTTAAAACGTTCAGTTTCATTATATGAATATCTATCCACCCATGTTTGATTTACAAAACCAAAAAAAAATAAAACAATAAAATTACCAACCAGCCACTCACCACTCTCACTATCCAAATATATCAGTTTTATTCTCTTAATTTAAAAATTGTTATTATATCAAACAAATAAACTTAAAAGCTTAACATTTATATGTATAACAATTTTAATATATATAACAATATTAATGTATGCCTTTGACTAACGCAAATATTTATTTTCTTTTTTTTATGTTTTTGTTTTCGTTTTTTTTTCTATTTTAAATATTTTAACGCTTTTACGAACAATTTTTTTTTTATTTTTGGTGCGCTTTTTTCATCTCAACTTAAAACAAACAAAATCAAATACACAATAAAAAATCAATTACTCAATCAATCACGTAATTAACAAAAAAAAAAATACAAAATAAATGGATACAACAAAAACAACTATAAAAAATTAACAAATAAATGTCACAATACACACACACACACACATCCAAATACACCATCATGACTTCAAACATTGAAACGATACTTCACACTCTCCACTTTGCGTGCATTATTCATCAATATTTTCGTTGCATACAAATTATGCTAAAATAAAATAAAATGCAAAAATATTGCACAAAAAAATTACGACTACACATACAACACACAAACGTTTGTGCTGAATAAAATAACTGTACACACTTGAAAATCAAAACAAAAAAAAAAAAAAAAACAAACATTATATCGGACACACACAGATCATACGGAAGTGTCTATCAGCGCAACACAAAGGTAAGCACTTTTAATATTTTTGTTAATAAGGTTTTTCTTTTATTTTAATTTTTGTGTATAAATTTAAATTTTCATTGCTTTTTTATAATAAAAAAAAAAAAATGTAATTTTTCAAAAGATTTACTTCTAACTTTTGTGTTCGCACTGAGTTACTTCATTTTGTGTGAGTGTTCTAGTTTTAGAGCACAAAATTTTGTAAATACAAATTTATTTATTTTTTTTTTGTTTCAAATTTTACGTGATTGCAAATAAATATTTTGAAATTGAATTTATTGAATGAAGTTTTGGAAGAACCCATTTGTAGGTTAGTGGTTAGTTGAAAAATATACAATTTTCAAAGCTCAACAGAGTCCATAAGTCAAGGCTTAGCAGCTTAACTTATATATCGGTCTCTATTGCTCCAAGTCATTACTGGCAAGCAGAATTTGCTGAGTGATGTGTGGAAAGCTGTTAAGGAAATAGTGCTCAAGTATCGTTAAGTTTAAAGTGTTACAGAGGAGAACGGTCCACCTGTTGTAAGGGAGAGGCAAAGACAATCGATCGACATTACGCCAGATTCACAGTCATTAAGCTAGCTTTTGCATTCTATTTGGGGGTAGCCACATGAACAGCTTTAGAAGTCAACTGCATCTGGAAATTGACCGCATTAGAGCTAACAAACTATGTAGATAGATAGATAGATGCCAAGTCGGGAGACCCTACATGGGGCTCTGGCACTGCGGTTCCTTATAGAGCCTATTGTGCCTTCCCTGGAGGGGTCCTAGAGCAAATGTGTGGCTCCGGCGGAGGTCAGGAAGACGAGAATCTTCTCTGGATGCAGAATAGCACGGTAATTTGGTGATATGATTTCCGCACCAAGGATGTCCTTCCTGAGACTGAAGAGAGCCAGACACTCCATGAGTATGTGAAGAGAGGTGTTTTTGAAGGTGATGGTGTTTTTTTCAGGAGACAGTGACCACTGAATATTCCTGTCCAGATTAGTTAGGAATTTGGATTTCGTGGGGTGGAATTTGAGGAAGAAATGTTTGGTACAGTTCTGACCATGTGAATTGAGCCAGACTTCATTGTATTCGATCAGGGATAAGCTTTTAACAAAGTTCCTGAAGTGATTTTTGCTGACACCACAGAATGGTTCAGGGCCAACAAGTGGTGTTGTTGCGCCGTCTTTAGCCAGTGAGTCAGCCGCTATGTACAATGGACAGGAAAATCAATGTGTTGCAAATCATTCCATTAGCCGTGTCATAGAGCTAATTTTGTATTCCCTTAATTTTTACTTACATGTAAATTTCCTCCTAAAATTCTAAACCGCTTAAAGTCGAACTGATTTTGAGCTCCCGCACCTAAGAACAACGGCTGGAAGGTCTAATGGTGCGAATCACTTGCATGACGAGGTTAACATGCGAGCAATGCAACTGACTCAAGAACAAAAGCTTCAAGAAGATAGGGAATCTCCGAAGTCTGAACATAGAACATACAGTTAACGCACTCAGTTAAGTTCAGTATGTCTCCTTTACTAGGGAATAAAAAATCCCGTATGTTGTTGTCGACACCCCTTCAATTAGGGGTACCAGCTTAATCTTTTCTGACGAAGTCAAATATAGGGTTTTTTAAATGGAATAAAACAAAGATGATTCTATTTTGATTTTTTTGAATTGACATGAAATTTACTTTAAATATGATGATTGCATATGACCGCCACGGCTGGCTCAGCGTAGTCTAATCTGGAGGTCCATTTTTCGATGACTTTTTCCAATATTTTTGGCCGTATATCGACAATAACGCGGCGAATGTTGTCCTCCAAATGGTCAATAGTTTCGGGCTTATAGGCGTAGACTAGCGATTTCATATACCCCCACCGAAAATAGTCAGTCTATTGTAGAAATTCGAAACCAAACTAAAAATAAGTCTCTTGTCAGCTGACAAAATGGCCGCCAGTTAATATAGTGTTGCCAACTTATGGTTCTATACCTCTAAGTAAAGGGTGTTTACTTAGGTTTAGGCTCAGCTGGAAATCGAATATTCAAGAAGGAGTTCGGAGAGATACGGCAGCCCTTTTTTCCTGCATAAAAGCTATAGGCAATAAGCGGGGACTACAACCACCAATCAACTCACTGGCTATATATAAGACCAATACCAACATACGAAACGTTTGCCTTAGAGAAAGCGATTAATCGCGACAAACTAAGCACGGTCCAAAGATCAGCTTGTTTATGCATAAGTGGAGCACTTCTCACCACTCCCTTAGCTGGATTGGACATTCTGTTCCATTTAATAAGTCTTAATATTTTTAGCAGACAGACAGCTGCAACCTCTGCCATTCGCCTCAAAGAAACCTCTCAATGGATCGAAAATGAAATCGGCCACTCTGCAATTCCGAACACACTCCGAATCCTTTCTAGAAATATAATTTACACCAAACCCCAACAGCAGTTTGATAAAAACTTCCAGCTAACGATCCCCCCCAGATCCTTTTGAGAGGATGGTGCCTTGTTGAAGGAAGAATCGATCCACTTCTACACAGACGGGTCAACAACAAATGATGATGTGTTGGGTGGAGTCGTCTTCTCAGACAGACTAAATCTTAGTCTCTCCTTCCGTCTTCCTGATCATTGCAGTCAGTGTCTTCGAAGCGGAAATTATGGCGATCAAGGAAGTCTTGTCCTGGCTAAAGAATTACTTGGCATCCGTAAAGGATATTCGAAACTTTTAGGACAGTCAGGCGGCCATCCAGTGTCTGGACTCCGTCTCTATTAACTCTTTAGTAGCCCTAGACTTCTGAACACCTATTTAAAGGATATCTCGGAGTAATTCAACATTCACCTGTGCTGGGTGCCGGGGCATGATGAACTCGCCAAACTTAGAACTACGCCCTCAATCTTGTCTCAAAAGGCTCTTAGGCATACCAGTTTCCAAACTCTTGTTAAAACTGGATGCAATTTACAAAACGAAAGAACAGACTTGTCTGACAACGAAGCTTGTCTGGATCCGAGACGCTGATTAGCCTCAATAGATAGCACCTTAGTGCTACAATTGATGTCATCACTGGGCACTATCTGAAAGGCAGGCATGCAACAAGCCTTGACGCTTATTCAAACACTTTTGTAGTAGCTGTATAGACGAGGAGGAGGAAGAGACAACTCTACACCTTCTTTGCGCTGGCGAAATCTCCATCCATGCGCTTACTTCTGCAATAATCTTAACAATTCAAACTCGACCGATCCAAAATGTCTCTCACGCTTTGTAAGCAGCTCAAAATGGTTTAACGAGTAGGCAGGAACTTCAGATCCATGTGCTATCACAATGGAGCTTACATAGGTCGAAGTGACTGCCACTTCAACCTCACCTAAGTTCAGTATAAATAAAAGAGCCATAGAGTGACTTTTAAACCACACAACATTTGATTAGCCTAAGTGACGAAATGATACGATGCCGAGCGGGACTTCAGTAATTTGTTGTGGTTTCAAAAAGGAAGAAGGGGAACAAATCATAGATGGATACCTTTACCTTTACCAAAAATTTAATTTATCTCTCTTCGCTTCACTGAAAAGCGGCAGTTTCCTAATACTGCTAAGCAAACGTCAGCTTTGATATCCGTCATCTTTGGTTGGGCAAATTCAAGCCAACAAATGTCATATTGATGTCATGACTTGATTCTTGATTGAAACGATGACTCGTGCAGATGGCTTTTAAGAAAGCAACCTTCCCGCGCCGGTGGAGATAATAAAAATTTAATAGAACTATAGTTAAATAGCGTTCTCGATATGACAGCTCCCGCAAAATTACAGATTACACCGAATTCTTAGGAGCTAAAGGGTGATCCATTTCGAGGTTCCCTACTTTTTTAAAGAAAAAAAACACAGAAAATTCAAATTTAATGGAGAATGTTTATTATCATTTGAAAGAACATTCTTTGGCATTTATTTTTTGAAGATTATGTCTATCAGATGTTGGCCGTTGCTACGTCGCAGATGGTCCATCCGTTGAGTCCAATTTTCGATCACTCGTTCGAGCATTTCGACTGGTAACTGGCGAATGACACGCGTGATGTTTTCCTCCAAGGCCTGAATCGAAGCGGGTTTGTCGGCACAAGCTTTTGACTTTACATATCCCCACAGGAAAAAGTCTAACGGTGTGATATCACACGATCTTGGTGGCCAATCGACCGGCCCAAAACGTGAAATTATGTGCTCACCGAAATGTTCTCTCAATAAGTCCATTGATTGATGCGATGTGTGGGAAGTGGCGCCGTCTTGCTGAAACCAAATGTCGCCGAGATCACGAGCTTCAATTTCAGGCATCAAATAGTCGGTTATCATGGCACGATAACGGTCGCCATTGACGGTTACGTTCGCACCGGCATAATTTTTAAAGAAATATGGACCGATGATTCCACCGGCCCACAAACCACACCAAACCGTTGTTTTTTCTGGATGGGTGGCAGTTCTTCAATCTCTTCAGGTTGCTCTTCGTCCCAAATGCGGCAATTTTGTTTGTTTACATACCCATTGAGCCAGAAATGGGCCTCATCGCTAAACAAAATTTGCCTCGAAAACGTCGGATCTTCTTGGAACATTTCAAGAGCCCATAGAGCAAAGCGATGTCGCTTGGGAAGGTCGAGCGGCTTCAGTTGTTGCACAAGCTGCATTTTGTACGATCTTGACGTAAAATGCGCCAAGTCGTTCCATACGTCAGTCCGAGTTGCTGCGAACGGCGCCGAATCGACTCCCTACGGTCTTCGTGTACACTCTCAGCTACGGCCGCTATATTTTCTTCACAGCGTGCTGGACGTGGTCTATTCGGTCGAATATTATCCAATAATGAATGCTGGGTCTCAAAATGGGTGATGGTGTTGCGAATAGTACGCTCAGTAGGCCGATTATGTTGACCATAAGTTGAGCGAAGTGCACGAAACACATTCCTCACAGAACGTGAATTTTCATAATAAAGTTGAACAATTTGTAAACGTTGTTCACGCGTCAGTCTTTCCATTATGAAATGCCCAACAATACTAAACAAAAATAACACGACTCACACGTGATCTGTCAAAAAAGCTATTGCTATTGAAAAAAGTATCTCTACTTGGATCACCCATTACTTTTGAAATTTTATAAGACTTGTCACAAAAAACCACAAGAGTTCTATTGAATTCGTCGAAATCGCATGAGTTATTGAATTATTTTGGCGGCTTACAGTCTTTCGACAGCTTTGAATGCTTAATATCTTATATTTGAATAATTAATTTGGGTGTTGGATGAAAGGGCCTGCTTCTGGCTCCAGGAAAAAAAATATCTTAGGACGAAACAAAAATAAAGAATTCCGAATACAAACTTCTTATTAAGAGATATTTGTGGTACATACATCAAAACTAGAAAAGGTGAAATATTGAAACTGGAACAGTTTGAACGTACTGGTGCCAAAATATTCAACATACAACACCTGACATTGAAAGTTTTCAAAGACTTGAGTGGCTTAAAAGGCTTCAATAAATGAATTTCATTTAAAAAGCTAAACGAATTTAAAGACTCAAAATGTAAATCAAGAAGTATTGCATTCTCTTTACTACAAGTCATTTGACTGCTAAGGGTGATTGTCTAACAAAAAGACTTCAAGATAGGGAATTTATTATATTATTCAAAGTAATTGACTGGAATACTGAAATAATCGCAGCAACCGCATATTCTACAATCCTTAGCGCACAAAATATTTCAAATCAACTTCTTTTTTAGTATTTGATTCAATATGTCATTTGCAAGTTGTAAAGTAAAGTTAAAAGTAAAGCGAGGACAGATTTCAAAATATTTCATTGCAATCCACAAAACACTGCTCTAACACAAAAAAAAACCAACTGTAAATACACTTTAAGCTAACTTTGCATGAAAAACGTTTAAAATTTTTTGCATATCTTAATTTTTTTTTTGTTAATTTTAAATGTTTTTTTTTTCTTTTTATTTACTACATTTTTATTTTAATATGTGTGCTCGCTTGATTTTCGCTTGCTGCTTTTGTCAAAAAAAAAAAAAAAAAAAACAAAACACCACCACCCACTATCAGTGTGTTGTCCTACCAACCAACATCACCTCTGCCATCATCCACGTCACAGACTCCACTTGAAATACCAAAAAGTCCACCAAGATGGCCGCTCCGACCCGGCGTAATGGTGCACGTCAGAAACGATACAAAACAAAATCTCGCCGCTCATCGCATGGCATTAACTGCCAACACTACCAGTGGAGCGTCGACTATTCCAAGATCCTTCCACTTGAGTGGAACAACCAGAGCTACCGTCGAATCCCAACCAAGTACGAGTGTCAACATCACTACACCAGTCACCAGCAAATCGAGCACCCACACTACGAGCACATTGAGCATCACTTCCCCATCATCATTAACATTATCATCTCAACAAACACCACCCAATCTATTGCTTACTGCTAGGGCCAGTCATTCGATTTTACGTGGCGGTACTCAGTCCTTGGGCAGGCCACCGAAGCCACCAAAGACCGTCCGAGTCAATCCAAATAATACTATTTTAACAGATGACCTTCCACGACCGGCCCCGCCACCGTTGCCACCAAGGAATTCTCATTTGCTAAGGACCGCCGTCAATTCAACGAATTTGCCGGCCAACGCATCGGCGAACAGTGCCAGTGATTTGCTGCCCCCACGTAGTCGACAGCAGAGGTCAATGAGTGATGAGGAGGAGAGTGCGATAGGTGTTGCTGCTGCGACTCAAACGCCGCGTGGTGGAACTGCAAGAAGGTCGGGCTTTTTCGAGAGATTTTCAACGTTTGGGAGTATTTTTTTGCGACGACGACGCAAGGACGATGATCGTACACGGGATAGTCAGCGATCCCAAGTGGGACTCTTAAGTTCCATGTTCAATGTGCCTAAGGTGTTCTGGCGGCAGAAGGACGATGATAGTCCCTTTTCCGCTGAACATCGCCTAAAGGGGATACGGTGTTCTGGCAGTGGTAATATTATCCTTTTTTTTTCTTGCACGTAAAACACGGGAGGAGGATGAGCGCAGGGAGCATGTTTTAAAGTCCATTTGTCACGAATTTCTTATTCAAAATTGGAAGGGCCGCAGAATTAAGCTCTATGCACAGAATGGTGACAAATACATTAACACCATTCTTTTGCTCCTTAAAAAAAACCTCTTCAACAACCTTCCGTATATTTTCCATTCATCTCGTCCTCCAACTGTGCACTGAGAGTACCTCCTGGTTTTATAGAGTGAATTCAAATCAGCTTAGACCTTTGAAGGTCTTATTTGTTTCTTCCTTAAATTAAATTCCTACCATTCCCCTTTTCATGTAAAAAATAAAACTTTACACCCATCAGGAGTTTTCAGGAGCAATCCCAAAATAAACCTTCAAATGTTAAGGCCATGTAACTCTACCTCTTTGCGCAGTAAAGTGAAAGTATCTCACAACCATTAAATCCCACTTTCCATTGTTGTCTTCTTAATTGCATCCAACGCATTATTCAAAACAATAAACAGTAAACATGCTTCACCCTATCCTCAGCCCCAGAATAAAAAAAAATTAATTCTGTGCTTCAATATAATTAATTTGAATTTTTATTTTTTTTCTCATTATTTTTTATGTTTCTTTGTTTCCTGCATGTTGTGTTCCTTATTGCGTGACAATTCTCCGTTTAAATTTATACTTTTTTAATTACTGCAAAACAAAAAAAAAAACACAAAACAAAATGTTAATCATGCCGGCTGCTGTTGTTTTGCTTTTTGTGCTAAAAAAACAATAAAAAATAATAGTAACATTCAAAAAGACGCCAACCATGCAACAGCGTTCCATTGCGTCCGATGCAACATCAGTGATAGTTGCTGATGGGACACAACAAACATCCAATGTCAGCGTTGCACTGACACAAAGAACGGCAAATGAGAGTAAGACAAAACATTTATTATTTTTAATTTTAATTTTATTTATTTTAACCACCTATAAGTATTTTTACTAATCGTGTTGTTGTTGTTTGTTAATTTTTATTGATATTATTTTTATTTGCATTTTTTTTTACGATGTCGAAAATTTAAAAAAAAAAACAATTTTTATTTTGTTTTTAAGGAGTTTTTTTTTTGTTATAACTTAAAAGTTGTTAATTAAGTGTTTGCCTGGAATGGTTGTAAAATATTGTTCTATAGATTTTGTGTGTAGTTTTATTTATTTTTTTTTGTTACTATTTTGATGCTCTGAATGTGTAATTAATTTAATTAACTCTCACTCGTTATTGATATTCGAAAACATATTGTAAATATTGGACCACGTTTTTTTTATCATTTCTGTTCGCAACTGCGGGTTTCATTAGTTCAATGGGTTCTTTTAAATTTCAATTAAATCTTCAAAAATGAGAACCGAAATGCAAAGCAAAAAGATGCTAAATGTCATGGCAACTCCTTTGTGGGCCAACTATAATAACGGGTGATTTTTAACACTCAAATTTTCATCAAATATTCAAAAAATTTATTGAATCGTTAAATAGGCCCTTGCCATTTACGTTTTAGAGACAACTTCATGTAAATGTTGTCTGCGGCTCCGTTTCAAATGGTCCATTCGGAAGGTCCTATTTTGCGTCACTTTTTCGAGCAGTTCGGCCTGTATTACACGAATTACGCGTGTTATGTTATCCTGTAAGGCTTCAATCGTGTTCGGCTTGTCCACATAGACTAACGACTTTACATAACACCCAATCAAGATTCGTTAAATCGCATGATCATGGCGGCCAACTTACAGGGCCATTTCGAGAGATAAGCTGCTCACCAAATTCATCCTTTAATATTTCCATTGTTTCACGAGCTGTGTGGCATGTGGCACCGTCTTGATAAAACCACATGTCAACCAAGTTCAAATCAGCAAACTGGGACAAAAAAGAGTCGCGTATCATGACTCGATATCGTTCGCCGTTGACTGTAACGTTCCTTCCACGGTCGTCTTTGAAGAAAAAATTGACCGATGATGCCACTAGCCCGAAAACCACACCAAACTGTCGTTTTTTCGGGATGCATCGGTAATTCTTGTAAGGAATGTGGCTGTTCATCACTCCAGATGCCACTGTTTTGCTTATTATTTACGTATCCGTTGAGCCAGAAATGAACCTCATCGCTGAACACAATCCGTCGATAAAACAGCGGATTTTCAAATTTTTCACAGAGCACGAATTTTGTTAATAAATTTCAATAATTTGCAATCGTTGCTCGTTTTTAAGTTTTTCCATGATTAAATGTCAGAGTATACTGAAAACTTTTCACTTTGACAGATGACGTTTGGACGCCATTACTAATCAGTGCTGCCAACCTAAAAAAAATCTTAACTCTTAAAAAATCACTCTATATTTAGATCGTTCGTTCTCGAGTACCTTATAGTTCTAATGTCACTTCAGTTTGGCAATGGATGTCCTCCTTCTGCTCTTTGTAAAAGTAAACCTACGTCAGTATCGCCAAAAGGCTTACAAAATTCTGTGCCCTACAAAAAGACTTCGATTTCCAAAGTTTTCATCTTTTGTAGAAAAGCAGCTCAAACTCAAACCCAACATGCAGGACAGATCTAAGATTTTTTGAATTTTTACTAAACGTCGCTCGTGTTCTTGGCAACATGTTTCAGATATAGCTGTCTCTATGACATCAACGGAGAGAAGTTAAGCTTTGCATAAAATTGACATCTCATTAAAGTCGCTTCTAGAAATGGTGTATTGATATCCTTGTCCTGCTTAAATATTCTACGCACTGCAAGATTTTATCGTCTCCCTTAGGTCAGAACAATGAATTTGCAAAAGTGAAAATGTTTGGAAATCACGCTTGAATGTTAATAGCTCCCGCAAAATTAGAAGGTTTGGTTTCTGAAATATTTTGGTCTCCTTCTACACATGCCATTCTAGATTTTGGTAAAATATAGAACTACCGAGGGTTAGTCAAACCAACTAAATAACGATACCATGCCTATAACAAGAAATCCAATAGCTATGCGTAGTTTCGTTGACAAATTAGACGCAAAGCTATTCGCGATTCTGTCTGTGAAGCGCGAATTATTTGCGACCAAATCTATGGTCATTCAGATGTAGGTCTTCTGCCAAATGTCGGCACATGGCCTTACAAAATATCAGTTTTTCCTTCACATTCTAGTTTACAGACATTTAAAACCAACGTGCATCGGTATCTCCTTTTTCCTAATCCTTCACTTTCCTAATGCACGCACTGTGATACTTCATTATCCAAAATTCCTTTAGTGCGCGTACTTTATAAAAAACCAAAAATTTCTCGATAAGACTATAAACCTTTGCGATACCGGACTCCCAGTTATACAGACAAAGCTCACTGGCAATCGCTTGGCTTGTTCTTTGAGCACTTTTGTCCATAAGTTCGGCGTGATCAAGAATCCGCTCATCTTTGTACAGATTAAAGTTCACAGAAACAAATCTTTCTCAAAGAATTTGTCTTTCAAGAAACCCCAATACTAAGTCGGCGTTCCTGCGGTTCCGCTAGTCATCCAGCAATTGGCACCGTAGAATGTAACTGATAGGATAAGGGTGCTGTTTAGCATACACATCCCTTCTTCGAGTGAGGATTTTTGAATATATTTGGTTTCGTACAATAATTCTTCGCCGGCTCTTGTGGTAATTCGATTGCAGAGCATTTTCGTCTTTTGCTTATTTACTACAACAACAAGTAATATTGCCGCAATTAACCTTATCGGAGCACAATGCGAGCAATGTCAATATGGTTTGCTTTATCGTGTTGAATATCCTTCCTTTTGATTTTGTTGATTGATTGCTCCTCAAGAATAAGTTTGAAAATACAAACTCCTGACGTTGAATACTATCTAATGCGACTTCTTTCAAATCGACAGAAAGATGGCCAGTGTAGACTTAAATTCATTGGCCTCTTCGAGGATTAATTTACCTTTTATTCGATCTAAATTCGAGCTGCCTCAAGCCTCAAGGAACTAGCACGTGCCCATAAGAATGTTGCATGAAGTTTTCAGACGTTCCCACAGTTCGTTGGTTAGAGTCCTATTTGCGACATTAAGCAGAGTAATACCTCTATAGTTCATGCAAGTCATAGGAACTCCTTTATTATAGAAGGAGCATAAGGTACTGATGTGCGTGTATTCTTCCACCCGTTGTTGATTTTGTGATTAAGAGCTTTGCTCATGTTCATTCTCTCTGCATCTACTATTCCCTTTTATTCGGTAACTCGATTTCCTTTGCTTTTTAGAAAAGCTTGCATTGCAGCCAGTTGCTTGGCTTTCAATTAGACCTCTAAATGTCGTTTCGATAGCGAGACTCTTCGACATCAATAATCTTTTGATTGATCTTTTTCTTTGTGCGATTCTGAATCTGCAACAAAAAATGGTCGGACTTAACGTTTGCTCTCCTGGAAAGTTAGCTGATCGTCAGGTTTATGTATTGACCTTTAGCTTTGGAAACATATTTCTACTTATTGCAAGCAGCTGCGAAGCCGATAAGTCAGGACGCGTTAGTTGTTCTCGTGGAGGCTCTTCGTCATTAGCATTAAAGTCCTCACGTAAACTAAAATAAATAAATATTTGGCACAAACGGCCCAATACAGGACCTAAAGCTCAGCTTCTCCAACCATTGGAAGGGATTTAAAGCCGATTTCAAACGGCAATTTATTTTTGAGAATCTTCTCATGGCAGTTCTTACTTACTCTTGGAAGTTGGTAATATAAAAACTTTTCGGTGGTACAGGCCGGAGTTGATTCCTCGCTTGATAGTCCAATGCACTTAGCCACTGCATGCAAGTACAACTTTAAACATCGTACTCTAGACATGGTTCATAGGGTCCGTCCCGGCGATCATAAAACTTTGGTCTGATACCTACATTGGCCTGATCACATCTAGGCGAACACCTTTTGGCTCGAAGATAATAATTTGCATGGCAACTGTTTTAAATATCGTTTTCCATATACTCGTTGTGAGGATATCCTCAAGTTTTATTGTAATAGGACCTGGGGTAATAAGTTTCCTCTTAGGTATTCAGGTACATACTCTCGTGCTCGTGACCGTTCTTGGTCTGATTGCTGTAAGAGGGTAGTTAGGGACACCGACGGCACTAACAGCAGGGCCAGGCACTCACTTTGCCCCACGGACAAAGTAAACGTTTGTAGCTCAGGTGCCAGTAATTTTTCCAGCAACCGAAAAAGTCCTGAAAACTCCTCACTGAGCTCAGGTTAAAATACGTCCAATTAACTCGCTGACGTCGTGACATCGTTCTTATTAAGTGAACATCCGTCGTATGCCTTCCTTTTAAGGGACTCATCAAGAAGCTTCTAAAATTTATTCAGTCAGTAATCTTCGACAGAGCGTTCTAAGGTTAGATCTGTAATTTTTTTTTTAAATTCCTTACCCACAGATTTGTAGAGGTTTTTATCCATAATCGTAAATATTTCGTCAAATTACTTCACTTTATGAGCTTCTGATACGTTTCTGCCTTACAATTAGACATTGCAGCCTACCATCCCGGGTATGCAGCTTTCAGTTACGGCAATGACTTGGTCTTTCAAGCGATGTTTCGGGTTTCCTGTCGTCTCGAACCCGGGGAGCATCATTGAGCTGAGTCAATGTATTCGTCGTGTATCGACTTTTAGACTTCATCTACATTTTGGTCGAGCTAGTAAAGGGTGATCCATTTCGAGGTTCCCTACTTTTTTAAAGAAAGAAACACAGAAAATTCAAATTTAATGGAGAATGTTTATTATCATTTGAAAGAACATTCTTTGGCATTTATTTTTAGAAGATTATGTCTATCAAATGTTGGCCGTTGCTACGTCGCAGATGGTCCATCCGTTGAGTCCAATTTTCGATCACTCGTTCGAGCATTTCGACTGGTAACTGGCGAATGACACGCGTGATGTTTTCCTCCAAGGCCTGAATCGAAGCGGGTTTGTCGGCCTAAGCTTTTGACTTTACATATCCCCACAGGAAAAAGTCTAACGGTGTGATATCACACGATCTTGGTGGCCAATCGACCGGTCCAAAACTGAAATTATGTGCTCACCGAAATGTTCTCTCAATAAGTCCATTGATTGATGCTATGTGTGGGAAGTGGCGCCGTCTTGCTGAAACCAAATGTAGCCAAGATCACGAGCTTCAATTTCAGGCATCAAATAGTCGGTTATCATGGCACGATAACGGTCGCCATTGACGGTTACGTTCGCACCGGCATAATTTTTAAAGAAATATGGACCGATGATTCCACCGGCGCACAAACCACACCAAACCGTTGTTTTTTCTGGATGAAGTGGCAGTTCTTCAATCTCTTCAAGTTGCTCTTCGTCCCAAATGCGGCCATTGAGCCAGAAATGGGCCTCATCGCTAAACAAAATTTGCCTCGAAAACGTCGGATCTTCTTGGAACTTTTCAAGAGCCCATAGAGCGAAGCGATGTCGCTTGGGAAGGTCGAGCGGCTTCAGTTGTTGCACAAGCTGTATTTTGTACGCTTTCAATTTAAGATCTTGACGTAAAATGCGCCAAGTCGTTCCATACGTCAGTGCGAGTTGCTGCGAACGGCGCCGAATCGACTCTCTACGGTCTTCGTGTACACTCTCAGCTACGGCCGCTATATTTTCTTCACAGCGTGCTGGACGTGGTCTATTCGGTCGAATATTATCCAATAATGAAAATGGGTGATGGTGTTGCGAATAGTACGCTCAGTAGGCCGATTATGTTGACCATAAGTTGAGCGAAGTGCACGAAACACATTCCTCACAGGACGTGAATTTTCATAAAAAAGTTGAACGATTTGTAAACGTTGTTCACGCATAAGTCTTTCCATTATGAAATGCCCAACAATACTAAACAAAAATAACATGACAGCATGACACGACTCACACGTGATCTGTCAAAAAAGCTATTGCTATTGAAAAAAGTATCTCTACTTGGATCACCCGTTAGTTTCGCTTCCTCCATTCGACATGCCCGCACACATGGCTCAGTTGTCAGCTCTTCAAAATTCCATACATCGTCCCTTTGCATGCGTCTAGCATCTCCAGCCAGTTTTCGTCTAGCACTTACAAGAGAACTGGCTGGATCAGTGTTTTCATAGAGCTTGCTTTCTTGCAATTCCCATCTTTGCATTTACGAATATTTGAACTTACCATTCCCGGAAAAATATTGGTATTTCCCTAGAGATTTATTAATCGCGATTGAGCGACTTTCTAACATAAAATAAATTAGCTAAATTTCTATTAGGCTTTTACGTGCATTATTCGCTGAACAAAGATACTTTGATAACTTTTAGTAAGTCGGTACTAACAAAATTCTTTTAGCAAATGGATTCAGCTGGAGTTATGCCATTTTTTAGTGACTTCAAAAATACAAATCGTTAAATATATTATTATTCAAAAATCAATTTAATTTCATTATTTTTATCACTAAAAATTTGCATCCATTCTCGTTAAACAAAAATTTACATTTAGCTTCAATATTATAGAATAATAGTTAGTAAACTAAGTTTAAGTTTATCTCATTATATTTATTACATAATTCTAAAATTATATGTATTTATTTTTTTAATTTTATTTTTATTTAGAAAAAAAAAAAAAAAAACCAACAAAACAATATAACCTTTGCTGTTTATTATTTTTAATTTGTATATTTTTTTTTATTCTTTTCTTTTTTCTTTTTATCGTATAACAATAAAAATAAAACAAATCCAAATCGTAAATGCCAACAAAAATCAAAATCAAAAATCCAAAAAAAAAAAAAACCAAAACAAATAAAATTATAGTACACGACAAGTCATCTTCACTGGGGGATCCATTGACGGAACCTGGAGAGTATGAGAATCTACCATTTCATGGTCTGCAAACGGCTCCTAATAAGGTATTTGCTTATTTTTCTTCTTCCTAATTTGTTCTCTCTTGCTCTCTCTCTCTCTATCTATCTGTCTATCTTTGTCATTTATTTAAATTTATTTAATTTCTTATAATTTTTTTTAATTATTGTTAACTGTTCATTGCTTTGTTTATAATCTGCTTTTATAGTAAATTTATTTCTTAAAATTTGTAGAATTTGTTTTATGCTTCTTCTTTGTAAGTAAATAAATTTCTGTTATTCATTTTCTTTTTATTTTTTATTCTGTTATTAATACACAAACATACCAATCATGAATAAAACATAAAAAAAAAAAAATTAAAATAAAATCACATCAATCATTCGTCAGACTCAACATTTTTGTCATATATCAAGAATTTGGTATTAAAATGAAAAAAAAAAATTAAATCAAAAGAAAAACTTTTACAGGCTTTGAAACTTATCCACTCTAAAATCGCCAGATAGACTTTTTTAATTTTTAAAAATTTTCTTATAATGGAACTTTGATCTTTGCCTTTTGGGGTCGGCTTATGTATTCTGTATTATATTTACTACTTTTTTCTATTTCTTTTAATTTTAAGTTAGACATTTGTAAATAAGTTTTAATATTTTTAAGAGTAATTTTGTGAATAAAAAGAAAACAATAAATTTTTAAGTTTATTTTTTTTAGAGTACTTGTAAACTCTTGTAAAAAAAATATACATATATCATTTGTTTGCATGCTTTGTATAAAATGCTTTTTATTGTTAATTTATTTGTTTAAATTTTTTTTTAAGTTAAATATTTTTTTCTGTAATTTTATTGAAATTTTTCTATCTAAATGTTTTTTTAAATTTAACACAAAAGTGCGATAGAATAATTATTTTGTTGGTGCAGCCTCAATGAAAGGGAAACCTAAATTTTTCGCTGTCCTACCTCATCTGAAAGTCTGAAAAATGGAGTAGCTTAAGCATGAAATACCATAAAAGGTCTAAAGCCTCGTTACGGGTCATCAACGTCTTATGCGTTTTTCAATCAAAAAAAGTGACTTAAGTGATGTAAAAATTTGTAACCAAATGAAATAGTTTTATGGCCTGAAAAGGTGAGTTGATAGCGGAAGGCGCTTTGGTAGCCTCATTGATCAAAGTAGAAAAACATCCAGACTCTCCATGAGGTATACTTAGATCGAGATGGGTCTGTTATGGAGGAAAAGTTATTGCTATCAGCTACGCTATGGTCATTAAGATAGTTTAGTGCATGGGCCCAATGACGAACTTCCTATACATTCCTGTCCTTGCAGACTTAGCGGAAGTACTTTCTTGCTATTAGCTATGATGCAAACGGCACTGAGATCGTTGAAAGCATTGAATAGGCACTCCTAATTTAAAGCGATTGCAGAAAACTTTTCTCTAAACGAGCCCTTAACTTCCAGTTTCGCCGAGACATAGACATTATATGTTTAAGATTAAGCTGCGCAGCGGCCATTTGACTTTGAAGAATGTGTGCTTGTGAGCATTGCGACTAGAAAGGGAAAAACAACTCTCCTTACCACTGATTTGGCTTCATTATTCATTCCTTTATCTATCGTCAGTCTGCTTCAAACCTTCTTACTGAACTAGTTTTTAGCTCAGGAAATTGACTCTTCCACCACAGCATCAACGTACACCTCAAGAATGATCGGGTACGATGTACTTCATTGAACTTAACAAACAAGTTTTGAACTTTCTAAGTTGCTCTTGGCGAATTGGTTCGATTTTGGACTTCTCTAACGCCCCACACAGAAGTAACCCAATCTACAACTCTACGATTGTCGATAAGGTTGTTGATTGAGGAGATTTAGTCTTCGAAATGGAAAAAGAGAGTATTTGGTTTCGGAAGTTCCACTTGTTCCGCTTGAACTTGAGTTATTTGTCAGAGCTCTTTTTTCAAACTAGTTCGCTCATGGACTACACAACCCTATCTGGTTTTCGTGGCTGAATAGATGTACCTTAAACCATTAGTCTAATTAGTCGGCCCCGTTTTACACTTATTCCGCTAAACTGGTTCGTTTTTCGTTCTCGTGAAGGTCTCCATTAAGCTGGTTCCACCACTTGTCTGTGAGATATCTATATTCAATATTCATAGCCTTATCATGTCATAGCCTTAGCATTTGTTACCTCATTTGTCGGTATACCTATATTTTCTGTCTTTTTTGCTTCAATACTGTAGTTGGAAAGAGATCTCTTCATGCCTATATCTTTCGAACTAGTAGTTCTAATCGACAAGTATAAACAAACTTCAGTATTAAAAGCTCCTAATACCTTATTCAGTTAACACCGACAAATGTGAAGTAATTGCATAGCCCGTAAGGCTCCCTCTATACGAATCGGTTGCATTTGATTTAAAAACTGTGTATTCTTGTGGAAGGAATTTTCAGCTTCGCGGTTTTCTCTTTGCTCATTTTCGGTTTACATTTTGTTTTGTCAACCTCATTCCAGTCTTAAATGAAAATTGTTTGTTTTTGACACTTGCCAGCGGTCATCGGAAACGAATGGGGTACATGTCGACCCGAACGGAACCAAATATATGGAAAACGATGTACCCAATTCGGGAATGCAAAGCATTTGAGGAAGTAACCCCTTGACAACATCTGTTGATGTGTCCTGGCAAAGATTTTGCTACCCGCAAAGTACTCGCTTATTAGAAGGTTCTGATTGGTAGGTACTTACTAATTCCGAGACGATTACTGACTCATGAATTCATGAATCATTATTGGAATCCTCTCTTATGTTTTAAAATAAATGGCAAGCCTTCACACCCGAGCTGTAACCTTGTATGTTCTTCTGTCGACGAGGTTTTGATCAGAATTATCGGATTCATAACTCTCCCAGTTCACCGCAGTCCTACGGGTCCGCCTGGAAGAATGCCCATACAAATCTTAAGTAACCAAAAAATAGAAGGTGTTTATAGCTCCTACCTAAGGACTAGCTTCTGGATCCATTGTGTCTTCAAAGATATATATTTCCAAAATTTGTATGTGTTTGTCATACTTTCACAAGCGATGAGGTAGCGAAAACCAAAGGATGGCATTGGAGAGTTTTCGAGACTCTCTCACCAGTCCAACGTACTATCCAGTGTAGCCATTTTATTTTTATTTATCTATTAACTTCGAAAACACTCTTTAAAATTCTTCCTTCTAAGTAAATTTGCCTTCGTACTGCTGTTCTGTCTTGTACAGAAATGTACAGCTATAAAGCCAAATCCGAGGGCTGATATACGATAGTATTCAAGAACTCACAAAATATTCGTAAAAAAGACATCTGGTGTTACCAATTTTCTTTTGTGAATAAAAAATAGTCATGGCATATTCACAACTACAAATTAGTCATGGCGTAAAAGTTTGCGCGAATGATATGGCCACCATTGATATTGGATTCATAATTTGATTTTCGAGCTATTTTTTTCACAAAGCAGCCTAAACAAATGTCGCAGACACAACTTAACTGGATCCTATGTGCCAAGTCTACACTCCTACTATAGAAAAACCTTAGCAAAAAATTCCACCTTCCACCCGTTTACAAAAATTATATTCAATTTTCTATCGCACTTTACGGAAAACTACAAACCTACTTCATTTCTCTTTCCGTTCTTGCTTAATTTTTTTTATTAAAATGTTTACTAACCTCCCCATCCTGTAATTAGCTAAAAAAAAACAAAAAAACATAAATAACAAATTGCCAACAACATAACTGCAACTAATAAAATATTTGTTTGTTCTGCTTTTTTCCCCCTCCTACGCAAAAAAAAAAAAAAAAACACAAAAAATCCTTTTACAGTTTACTACGACTCCTACAAATTTTAATAACAATACCAACGTGGTACGTGTTGCACCACGTCCCAAACGACTAACCACAAATAACGATACAAATCAGCAACTAACCCATCATCAATATCACTCGAATATCCAAAATCACCATCAACTACAGCAACAGCAACAGCAACAACAACAGCAACAGCAATCCTATAACACAATCCAATACAACCGCAGCTGCAATCCATCGATGAACAATACAATCAAAAGCACGCGCAGCAGTGCTGCCATCCTCGATGGTGGTAGTAGTCTTGGTATTCCTCCACCGCCACCACCATCGTCATCGGATAACTATCACCAGCAGTATCCACACCACCATCAGCAACCCGGCCAACAGATAACCTACAATCTGAACAATTGCTTTCCGAAGAGCTACACCGAGTACTATCACCAGCAGCAGCAGCAAAAGTTCTCCACATCGAACTCCCAATTGCTGAACTCCATCGAGCACGATTATCCGTATACAGTGGCGGAACGTGGCACTGGCAGTGTCACTGGAACCGGCAATGCAGTGGTCATTAATAATAATAGCAGCAGCAACAATCCCTTCCTGGCGGTGACCGATTTTAAGAAATTCGACACGACAACGTGCGCCAGTGCATTGAACGATAGTGCTGCTGCTGGTGCTGGTGGCGGTGCCAGTGGTGGCAGCATGCATCGCACGAAACGCTCGAAAGGACACTCGGGTGGCAACAGCCACTCCTCGGCGACCGTCCTGGATGGAGAGAAGAAATTCTATTCGTTGAAGTTTCCTGGTAATAAAAAATCACATCACCATTTGAATTCGATTAAGCCAGTGGCTGCCGCATTCATAGGCGGAGTTGGGGGAAATAACAAATGCAAGCGACATCACTCCTTTGCTGGTGCTGGTGATGGCGATGGCATGCCACCGCCACCGTTGCCGTCGTCGTCGTCGCAACCACCAACCTATGCAACGCCGATGCAGTCCAAAATGAGATTCTATGAGCCGCCTGTTTATGAGAATCTCAACGAATCGATTCAGATACATGAGTGTCAGGTGGATACACATCATGTGCCAGTTGCATTGTTGCAGCAGAAGGAGCGACATCCGTCGAATCCGACGCAACTGCAACAGATGCAGAATCAGAAAAAGGCAACGACACGCCATCACCAACACCTGCACCAGAAAAAGGTTGATGACTTCAATTTGATCGAACCGGAACGACTGAGCATTTATCGCAGCGATTCGGGCATCTCGAATAGCTCCTATGAGTGTGTGACACCGATACCGGCTCCCAGAGTCGGCGCGAGCGGAACTACGATCCTTGTGGCGGGAAAAATTCAAACAAATCGCAGTGCAAAGTCACAAACCACTCCGGTTTACATGAATGTCGTAGACAGCGCTGGCAATATAGTTAGTGGCGGTGGAAGTTCAACGACATCGTCGCCATCGACGCTAGTGCATACGTCACCGTATGAATCGCCTTTATCACAGAATGATCCTTTGGCCGATCCAGCATCGGTATCGTCCAGTCAGAGTATATATTCGACGACGAATCGCTGTAGCCGTCATCCGCAGGGGGTGTCCGGTTTAGTGGGCAGCGGTAGCGGTAGCCAACCTGAGGCAACAACACCCGAGGAAGCGTCCACCTCGACAACAGCAAATACTGCGTCTTCGTCGTCGGTTAAATGTAAAAAGCGCTCGCAAAATTCGTGCTCGGCATCGCTGCAGAGCCTGGAGGTATGTATTCCTACTAATATGCTTGTTGCAGCTAGAATTTACGTTTATTATCCTTGCTGATTGGTTGTAAATTTTTCCGTGTAATATTTTTAGTTAACCAATTCTTTGCGAAGGTGTGTGTGACGAGAACTCGACTTATATGACATAAACGGCGGGTTTCTATAGAGCAAGCACGGGATGTGAAAAGTTGATGCCACTAGTTCTTTCTCTTTTCTACTCGAAACTTCTTTAGTCATGAACTCAAAAGACTCAAAAGTTTAATTCTATTCATGTCCTTGTCACTTCTTTCACCTGATAAAGGAGAGATTGGTATACCATTCGCTACTTGTAAATTATAGCTAAGACTGGCTGCTAGGGTAGGTGGACAAGTGGAATCACATGTGTAGTGACAAAATGGATCTGGCCTAAGCTGGATCTGAAACGCTCTAAAAATTCGGCAGATGGAACATTAGCACTACTACTGTCAACGCTGGACACTTTCTTACCTGCGTTGTACATATCCTGCTCTATCCAGTATAAGGAGTAGAGGGAAGCTTTATCCCAGATCCCTGTGATATCACAAAAGACCATACTGGTCTAAGTGCGTCCGCTCTTATGCATTCAACCTAACCTTACCATGTCTATACACTTGTATTACTGTCAGCCAAGAGTAACCAAGTGTTAGCACAGATAAGAACCAGCTGTGAAGTAACAGCAAGACCTCATTTAGCTTGGACAACGACCACTAAAGCTGCACATGTATCTATCTGTAGCTTTATCTGTACCATGTAAGTGAAGCTTCGACCAAGCCTAAGAAGTTTTGCAAAGGTCAGTCACTCGAAATGGCGACCCAAACTGTCGGAGATGTTTCAGTAGAGACTTAATTTAGCTAATAAACAACCTTTAGGCGACACGTATCTTTGGCTCCTTCTTAATAATGCCAGTGAAGCTACAACCAATTCTTAGTTAGAATATGAATCGCCGGTAAAGCTTCTATTATGACTTCATTTAGCTAGTACGACTACCTACAGACGACAAGTGCTTATAGCTTCTTCTAAATCATATCAGTGGAACTGGAAAGGTGTTTAGTAAGACTAAATTTAGCTTAGACAAGCAGGGCTTAATGCCAAAAATATTTCTTCTTCTTCAATGAAGCTGAATGAGTGCGAAACCTTGAAGAATAGTAAGCTGAAACAAGAACCACCTGTGACATTTCTACCACGTCTACAAAGTCTTCAAGCTGATTCAATCTCTGATAAGAACCGCCGGGTGAAGTATCTACTTTTTTCAAGCACAACCACCTTTAGAATATAGAAAATACAAGAGATAGGCTTCTGGAACTTCCAATATATGTACCCCTCCTGCTATCACCACCTCTGCCCAGGACATTCTTTTGCAAGAAATCTGCCAGTCATGAAATGACTCTCGCCTCCGAAAGAAGAAACATTATTTTAAAAAAGTCATCAAGCCTCACCAAGTATTTTGAAATTTGTTTTCAGTTCATTTGAAAATGTTGGATGCCTGCGAAGGCCGCAAAATGAAATTGCTCTACGAATATACAATATTTGATCACGCAAGCCACTTTGCAAAAATATATCCTCCCGTTGGTCACCAATCCTAGACCCAAGCCGTAACTTCTGCGACACTTATTTGGTTAATTTCGATAAATTCCGTGCGAAACTATTCATAATTTTGTGGCAGAATAAACAAATCTGGTTTTGGTTCAAGTTAAAGACCCTTGACTTAAGCCTTTCTGAGTCCCTCATGATCTCAAATGCATTTTTAACAGTAGCATTGGCTATTTGATAGCAGATGCTCAGGCAATTATGACCGAATGATAATTTGACAAGCTGCTGTAGCCCGAAGAAAGCATTCCTTGGGTGCCAATGCCAATTCTTGTCAATACTTTCACTGTGGCTTGTTTTATGAAGATCAGTCCTTCTAGAAAACGTTTGTTTACTCGATTAAGCCAATAATACGAAGTGAATCATCTTAACGATGATTGAATATAAGTTAACAGCCCATTCATAAAGTGGCGCCCAGTGGGAGCTCATTAGAATCTCAAAGAAACATAAAATCACCTCAACAATTTGCTCCTAGTTCGTCTCCGTCATTTGACACACTCTTCGCAAAAACTGAAGTTATCAGTCCAATAAAATACCCCAAAAACATAAATCAACCTCAACCTGATTCCAGTCTAAAAGTGATACTAAAATGCGCAAACAAAAAAATTGTTTAATTAATTTTTATTTACAAAAAAAAAACCCCTTAGCTAACCAGACCCATTAATACATTTTTTTTCTTTATTTTTCTTCCCCCCCCCCACGTTTTTGGTACCAACTCAATTTATTTTTTAACTTTAAACCCGATCCGCACTCCTAACTGTTACCTCTTAACACACACACACAAAAACGAAAAAAAAAAAAAAAACAACCGCTTCTACTTACAGCGTGCACCAAATACTACCACTAATCCATTTTTAGCAACAAACCACTCCACATCATCATCATCCGGTTGTGCCAGTAGTGCCGGAAGTACCAGCGCCAGTAACCACAGTCAATCCAAGCGGACTCACCGAACCCCCTCGTCCGCGTCCACGCAATATTCTCAGCCAAGCATTAAGTCATCACCACAGCAGTACATCGACATCAGCAACGGCGGTGGTGGCAGCAATAAGCAACAAATGCTAATGACCATCAACTCTCATCAAGAACAACAACACAGCTCGAGCAGCGGATCAGCAACCGATGGCGATGTGAGCAGTGAAGATCCAGCAGTACCTGCATCTTCGGCCCACCACCACCCATCGTCGACCGCAGCAACAACAAAAATCTCTGAAATGGATTCCATTAGAAAGTGCACTGGAAGCGGGCCGATTGCGGCGGCCTTAAATAATTCATCGTCGCATCAACATCATACCCAGCAGCAACCATCAATGGCGTCGAAGAAGACCCATCATCCTGGCTATACTACTCGGCCAATGCGACTGCCACTGCGTAAGCATCACAGTTTCCATTTTCAGCCATCACAAACTGTGGCCGGAATTAGGTCGAAACAGCGACTCAAGCAACAGCAACAGCAACAGCAACAGCGACAGGGAAACGGAATCATAGCTAATGGATTCAGTGGCGATGATGGGCAAACGCAGCAGCAGCCGCCGCCGCCTACTTCCTTTCTAAACGAAAATGCCGCCTTTAAGCCAATTTCGCCGGTGGAGCACATTAGCAGCAGTGCCTGTGTCAGTAGTCGATTAGTTAGTAATGAATTAATTCCGGCGAACTTTCGAGAGATAAAAGCCAAGCCAGCACCAGATGGAAGTACGATTCCGCGAATTTGTGGAACCAGCCTTAAGCGACATATGTCAAATGTGGAATCCTACGACAGCAGCCGCTACAGCAAACAACAGCTTCATCATCATCAGCGACGCGTAAAACATCATAGTTCGGAAGAGGACGATGAGGAGGAGGAGGAGGACGAGTACAATGACGACGAGGAAGAGGAAGAGGTCGAATCCGATGACGAGGAGGATTGTAATGATGTGTCCATGTCCAGTATTCCAATGTGCAAACAAGTCGTCTATGCCGATGTCCAGAAACCACTGGCAGACGAATTGGCCATTAGTTCTGATAGCGAAATGATTCGACGGCGTCAACAAAGCCAGCCACATAAAGACTTTTCCGGTGCGTATCCTAATTGCCTTCAACAATATTCAACTGCAAGGACGACGAACAGCTGTCAGAGTATAAATGTGAATGCGGATTACACCTTTTACGAGGACGAAGATGCATCGGATGTAACAATACTCAGCGTGGCCAGTAGTCCGGGCCGACAACGTGCCACACAATATGCCGCCCGAAAATTCAACGAAGTCAAAATCTAAACCAGAGAATTTATAAACCAAACAGAAAACAAAGGACAAGGTTTATTGTTAAGTTTTCTTTTTTGTGGTTAAATTTATAATTTTTACTTTATTTAGTTAGTACTGTAAATAGTACGTATGTATGTATAGGTGCGTAAGGTCGTTAAGTTTGGACCATGAAAAGGGTAAAATAAAATATTGAATAAAATTTCTAGACTATATAGTTAATAGATTTATTATTAAACTTTTAAGGGATATCAAATTTTTTTTTTCTTTTTGTAAAAAAATTGTAATAATATATAGTAGTATTTATATTTTGATGTAAAGTTGAGAATAGTTAAAACAAAGAAAACAAAGAAACAAAAGGCAAGGCAAAGTGTGTAATATTTGGGATATGATGTAAGTTAATTTATTTCTATTTATTTTTATTTATTTTAATTATTATATTTTATTTTATGTATTTGATTGGGAAATTGGTAAAATTCAAGTTCAAGAAGTCATCAAAATTTGTTGTGGAAAGTTGAAGGCTTTCGGCGGGTAATCTGACAGTATGTCAGAGGTTTTAGTGTGAAAGGGAGAAGGTGCTTCGTTTAAGGGAAGTTGAAAGGTCTATACTGGCGTCCATGAAGATGTAGAGAATTATAAGAGTTCGGACACTACGGAGCTATTTGTATATTTCAATCTGTCATTTTCAACTCAAGTAGTTTTTTTTTTATTGTGGGTTATCTTATTCTCTTTGCTCGAGTCTTATAAGTGTAATCGTGCTCCCTATGCACCAAAAATATTATGAACTTGCTTTGAAAATGGAAGTCACTCCGCTTGGGACCACTCAGTGAGATAACATTTGAGTGACGCTTGCCAGATGCGGCTCTGATTTTGACTAACAGCTAGCTAAACTCATCGACGGTATTCCGAGAGTTTGGCTAAACAAAAATGGAGCAACGGCACTCGGCAGAAGTTGAACCACAACCCATAGCCTGTGGAACAACCCTAGATTAATTTAAGAGGTACTAAATCCAGGATCTTGTTGGGGAATTGAACAGAACTGAATGGAAAAAAGGCTTGGAATAATGACATCGAAGGAAGCTGCAGTAATGAGAAGGCGATTGCATGGGAACAAGTTTTATTCCCTGTCAGACTTCAACACATACATGAACAGATCGTATTATTTTTTGTTGCAAATAATAAAATAGTACACGTCGACCTAACAGACCTTTTGTGCTTAGTGTCAGTAGAACCTCTACTGTCGCTGATGATACTATCAGCAGAAGAATTCTTTATATCGTCGGTGCTCATTATTTTTCTAATCAAAGTTTTCCCAATGTGTTCTTGTTGCTTACTCACTTTATTAAAACCCAATTTACCCCTGAATTATTTATTGCATAGACAGGTTTGGGGGTCCTATAAAGGTGGTCTCCGAGCCTTTTTTTAGTCAAGTTCGTCGGCTTTTTCACCATATTTTGGTTTTGTTTTTACCACTTGGCTTTTTGAGGGTGTCAAAACAGTGCAGTACTGATTTGCAGTTAACGATGGATGAACTTACTTAATTACTTAGGTGGCGCTACAGTCCGGGGTGGACCTGGGCCTCAACCAATACGCCTCTCCAGTTAGCACGATCTTTGGCTAACTGCCTCCAGTTGCGCACTCCAAGTTGGTTGAGGTCCCCTTCCACTTGCGCGCGCCACCTTAGGCGAGGTCTTCCTCTACTGCGTTGTCCCTCCGGGTTGGATTCGAAGACTCAGTAACAGCGGTTGGCAAGTGTAATTCTTCGCTTGATTTCTGACGATATGTCATTGTCAGAGTTAATAGCGGAGCCGAGGTAGATAAAGTCCCGAACTACCTCGAAGTTATAGCTCTCTATCGTGACGTTCTGTCCGATTCGTCGATGTTGTGCGTCCCTTCTTGTTGACAGCATATATTTCGTTTTGCCCTCATTCACTTCTAAACCCATTTTTGCCGCCTCTGTACTGATACTTGCAAACGCACCAGTGACAGCTCGCTGTGTTCTGCCAATGATGTCGATGTCGTCGGCGTAAGCAAGTAGTTGCACAGACTTTTGGAAAATTGTGCCCCTGGTGTTGGCTTGCGAGTTTCGCACAATTCTCTCAAGTATGATGTTGAAGAAGTTACATGATAGCGCATCGCCTGGTCTAAATCCTTTTTTGACATCAAAGGTCTCGGTGAGATTGTTTCCGACCTCAATGGAGCAGCGAGAGTTCTCCATCGTCACCCTGCACAATCTGACGAGTTTGGCAGGGATGCCAAAACTAGACATGGCTCTGTGTAGCTCGTCTCTATAAATGCTGTCATATGCGGCCTTAAAGCGATAAAAGGATGGGTCTTGGGTTTTTTCCAGGATCTGCCGAAGTGTGAAAATCTGGTCAGTTGTGGACTTACTGGGCCTAAAACCGCACTGATAGGGTCCAATCAGTTCGTTGACGAATGGTTTCAGGCGTTCACACAGCACGGCAGACAGGATCTTGTATGCGATGTTGAGGAGACTTATACCTCTATAGTTGGCGCAGTTAAGAGGGTCTCCTTTCTTGTGGATCGGGCAAACGATGGATGAACTAATAGGCTTTTATATCTGCTTGACTGTTCCTCAATAAATGTGAGTGATGTTAGCACCTCTGATACCTGAGTTATAAACGAGGTTTGCGCATTCCTTAATGACAAGGAGATCGCCTGGAAATTTGTCCCATATATATTGAGACATTTTTATTTGGACCATGGATACCGGCATTCATACCCGAGTCCGTTTTGGAGTCATCCGTATACCACTATAGGCCGTTTAGGTAGCTTGGTTGGTCATTGCTTAACCATGCATTCTAAAGCCGCCGTGTAACATGTTCGTACGGCTGCGGAGATACCAATGCACGGAGCCGTTGTAACTTGTTCGGTTTGATGATGGCGGTCTTTTGGGTGGTTTTCTTCCCCCATACTATAGAGGGGCGTATATGATTAGCCTGATAATTTCAGTCAGTTATCTCTGGGGAGATCTATGTCATACATGCGGCGGCAGGTCCGAAAAGCTTTAGCTGCTTTTTTTGAATTCCAATTTAGTCCTTTATTCAAGATCACTCCAAGACATTTGGCTTTGTTCGGTTCCGATTTAAGTTTTTTCACTTCGTAAATGGATCTATGATAGCCTTACTGGAACCTCTTCATTACACCAGTCATGGACTATCTTAAGCCCCTAATTATGATGACAAGGTCATCAGCGTATCCAACTACATGGAAACCTAAATTACTGAGATCGTCTTGTATTAGGTTGTCGATAACCAAAGACCATAGTAGGGGTAAGAGAACTACTTCCTGTGGCCAGCCGTTTACGGAAAATAGTTTTGTTTGTCATATGTCCCATTTTGTACTAGCGTTTCTTGGCTTCTGGATGATATTGCATGGATGAGAAAGCAAACAGGCTTCCTAATCTGACTGAATGTAGTCAATGACCTTAATATTTCCAAATAGCTGGCTATCTGGGGAATGTAACACAATGTGGAATGCACTGATAGGACTGCTAGTACACAATTGTGTAACGCAAAACGACAAGTTCGGGGGGAACTGTTTTTTTTTAGTTAAAAATTTATTAATTTTTTCTTTCTGTAAAAACACATGACAAGGGTGAAAAATTACTTGCAGTAGAAATTATTGGTCCTCGGACCAAACAAACTACACGAAGGTCCGAAAATTGACTGTGAAGTCGGTCCGGGTGTGTTCTCTAAGTCGCTTAACATCTCAAAATGCAATAGATTTCCGGATACAGCCACTGTGTTCCAGTCGGAGCTTACTTACGATTTGGAAGGCCTGTCGTCAAAAATGACAGCTAGGCTATCGCTTCAGTCAATATAACCCCTAAATGCGGGTGAACCGGCAAGGCAACACTCAGCTCTATACTGCTCCCCTACGGAATCAGTACATATTTCGCTTGGCAAAATTTTTTACTCAGAAAAATGTCGCTATACTACAGTAAGATAAAAGCAACCGACTTTCTAAACAGAACGCGAAAGGATATCTTCAGAATACAACCGATTATCAGGGCCTACTGATCTGTAGGAAACCACACGGTCAAACTGTAAATTCCACACAATGCGCAATGTCGCTTCTGAAAAAGAAACTCTTATTTATTATATAAGATGCGACTGCACGGAACTAGCTAGGGCTAGATATAGATCAAATTAGTTGTGTTATCAAAACAGCTAGCAGTGCTACTTGGGTTCTTTTGGAACCTTAAACCACCTAAATCATGACCAGTGAATTGAATGTTTCTAGTGGCACATGTACTTGTATGTACTGATCCATACGCACTCCGTTACGCTTGCAAAGTTTTTGAAAAATTTATTATTTACTATTCCACTCGAGTACCGTTCTCGTTTCCGACTCACTGGATAAAAAATCCGTCGAATAACGTTTACCTCAACGACTTGCCCAGAAATCATCTCAATAAATCAGAACTAGCTGGGTATGGCTGTTGCTGAACCAAGACATTAATTCAGTTAGTTTTTTTTAAACATACAATTGGTTCCTTGGCTTAGTGGTTAAGTGTTTTGGACTACTAAGCGAGAGGTCGCTAGTTCAAATCCCGTCCTGTTCCACCTGAAAGTTTTTATTCGCTGCCCCACCTCTAGTCCTAACTTTGATATATTTGTCGACTCTCATTGGACTCTGTAATGGCTTGAGATGGATACATTCTACGAAGACTTTACCGATGCCAATTGCCCTTCAGCATTTTGTGCCCTTCTTCCAGCGACATTGTTTCAATTTTTTTATCTCTCTAAAAAGCCCAAGCAGTTCGCAACTTAGTCCTACCTAAAATTGGTGCAATTTATCATTCTAATATTCAACCGTTTGTGTCATCGGTGCAGTGAGTATTTATATTTGATAGACGTGAAAGTTCAGTAAAGTGAAATGTGGAGGTCTTATACCGAACTTATACCGATCTTGTAAAGCAATAACTTGCGAGGAATGACGATGCTAATGTCGTTTTATATTTAGTCCTGTCTGCGAATTTTCTTGCCTGACGCCTTCCTTCGATGGAGTTTCAGTAAGAGAGCATTATTTAGAGCTCCCAATAATTGAGCTCTAGCTTCACCTGATCGGCAAGCTGCAAAACGATTGTGGACCTGTAGAAGCAAATACATATATAGCCTTTTTCAGCCAGATTATCTGCCATTTGATTTATCATAAGAAAGTAAGGTTGTTGTGACGACACGGTGTTCGAAAGCGCTTAGACAGATCGGCTCAAATTTTATATCGAATTTGTAGGAACCAAGAGGAATGATGCTTAAGTTGAGATGCAATTAATTTGGGTTAAACGATCTCTGATGCGTTGCTGTTTTTCTTTTAAATTGGGGACCGTCAGCCAGTGCACCTTGTATTTTTTCTCAGTAAAGTAGCTTATTTAGGGGTGGACCTGGGCCTAAGCCTCTCCAATTAGCACGGACTTTAGCTAACTGCCTTCAGTTGCGTACACGAAGTTGGTTGAGATCCTCTTCTAATTGTGCGCGCCACCTGGTTGTTGGTTCAAATCCCGACCTGTACCACCTGAAAGTTTTTATTCGCTGCTCCACCTCTTGCGAACGTTTGACAAACATCTAAGAGTAAGAAATGTCATGATGCATTAAATGCATGCATTAAACTGTAGGTCCCTCCATTCGTGTCAAAAATAAACTTCGCACACATAATGGTTGGCGAAGCTAGGCTTTAGGTCCTGTATGGGCCATTTACGCTCATATAATAATAAATAATTGGTTCGGTAGTTCTAAAATCCATTTCCTTTGGGATAATGGTCGACCTTGTTTTGGATTTGGACCTGGCTTAACCAAGATTTAGATGGAGTTTTTGATTAGTTTGATTTCTGCATTATTTTCTTATCAAATCATTTGCATCAAATCATCAAATCCCGGGCATAGTAGTGGAATACGTTGAGATCTTCATGAAATCCGTTTTAAGTGTTTGCAAAAACTGATCCGAAGATCTGCGAATTGGTATAAGCCTCACCTGATGCGTCAAACTTACCCAATTCCAGCTATAAAAACTCCAACTATTGGTCTGCTTTTTTTGTTGCACAAAATCATTTGACCTCAAAATTAAGGCGGGAAGTTCGACAACGTAGAGATTTTTTTTAACAATATTAAGAAACGACTGAGATACCTCATCATCTATTTTTGGATCTGGCTTTGACTTAGGTTCAGCGTTGATCCATGAAGTCCTATGTTCTCTTGTCGTCTATTCCTGCTTATAGCTTTAATGTGTATATTTTAAAGCACTGGCATTCCTTTGTACGCATTCTTGTTGGGTTCGTTTCTCTTAAAATTTGTTAAATTGTTAAATATGTGAGGATGACTTTTTTGGCGAACAAAAGTAATCGCAAAGATTACCTGATTTCCTTTAAATTCACATTGGCCAGACATACATATGGGCCACCTTCCTTCGATAAAAAAATGGCAAAACATCAACTACTTTGTATTCGAAAGTAAAAGTATTCAACTATTTTACTCACTGCTATCAGTTTGAAAGTAATCATATGTTCCTCAGCTGGTGCGCCTCTTTATTACGCAAATAAAACATTACACAATAGAAATTCTTACGCCAGCCACCAAAAACCAACTTACACAGTCACAATCATCCCCCATTTCGTGACCCAAATACGTTCAGTACCTTCGTACATTTCCCCCCACGCCTCCCCTCTTCGGCAATAACTGCATAACATATTCTCTTCTCTTTAGCGCACACAAAGTATGTACATTTGAAGGTAAATACAAATCTTTTTTAGGTTATTTATTGTCTTCCGATTCGTTTAACACGATCAACTGCCAACAAACGTGGCACCATTACTTTACCACTACGTCAAGTTGACTGTCGTCCTGGTGATGATCCAAAAATTATACCTCTCTATACAAGTATCAACAGTTAGAATCTATAAGGTAGTCATTGTAATAAAACTTCACTAATGCTGCACACAAACAAACTGCCGGTATGACTACAAAGAAATTCTTTTTTTTTTTTTGTTTTTATTTAGTAAAGTTCCCAAAATTTCAGAAAAAAGTGACATAAAAGTACACTTAACCATCTTTCTCTGTCTACTCCTTTTGACTTTGACACACCTTTTATTTTGTTTGCTCCAAAATTATGTACTTAAATTCTCTTCTCTTTATTTATAGCAAAAATCTGACTTTGAGGACATCTACAAAGGCAGTAATACTTACATTTTCTAAAAAAAAAAACAAAATATCCTTCCTGAAATGTGACAAAAACAAAAGCAAAAACAAAAAGTTGTGTTGTTTTTGTTTTTTAGTCCATAAATTTCTGTTTCATTCTAGTCAACGTTAAATGTGTGTTGTTAAAGTTAAGGTAAATTAAATTCCAATTTTATTAAAAAAAAAATAAAAACAAAAACAGCCGGAGTGTCACTCTGTTTGTTGATTGTATTTTCTTGTTGTTGTTATAAGAATTTTGCCAAATAAATTTTCTGTCGTATTTTTCGATGGTGGTGGTATATTTTATTCGAAATTTAATGGAGAGACGAAAAAAAAAATTCCCAAAACAATATCAAATTCTTGATTTCATTTCATTGTTAGCAATATATTTATTTTTTTTTTGTTAATTTATACTCATTATGCACTATGAATTGTTCAATCTATGGCTTTGTAGTTGCGCTCATACATTATTTTATTTTGTATCATCATAATGCCGCCAGCAAAAAAAATACGACAGAATAAATAATTGAAAAATTAAATTATATTTAACACAAATGACTAATGCTTTTCTCGTTTCATCATGTGCACTAATAATGTTTGATAGTATTTTTACTAAAATGTTGACCAGAAGAACATGTACTAATATAAATTTATAGGGGCAGTTTTTTTTTAACCTAGTATGGCATTTGATGAGTACAAATTATTCGCAGATGGATGCAAAGTATTCATGACTACAAAGTAGTTGTATTACAACAAACAGTTGAACTCAAAAAGTGGCGTTTTCGGTGTTAAAACAATTTCGTAATTTATAAAATTCTGTCCTCTTCTCGTTCATTATTCATGAGTACAAAGTATTCATCAAGTAAATTCATTCAGGAATAAGTATGTCTTTACTTATTCGCAAGAGTTTCACGAATATAATAGTCATCCGATCTGACGGATAGTTGCCGAATTGAACAATAATTCAGACTCCGTCTGCAAAACGGGGGTTTCTTTATCATCGATATCAACCCGAATGAATTCTTTAAAGGCCTAAGGGTAAGGTTAGGTAGAGTAGTTTTCCGCCATGTATTTCACTGCCCATACATACTTAGAGCCTAACCATTTGCCGGTATTTTTCAGTTACTCGAAAGCTTCTTGGCAATGGCGTGCATATTCCTTCTGTAGGATCTTTTCGCTGTTTTCTTCCACTCTCTTTTAGGAGGCAATCTATTTTAGCTGGAGAGTCAATTTATACGATCAATTTACGATTGTTACTTTTCCCCGATTTTCCTGAAGAGTAAGCTTCCCGTTGTTGGCCCCCGTGGTCGAAATGTTATATAAAAAAAAGGAACATCAAAACGAGAAAGACTAAACTTCAGGACTACTTACAACGGCCCATCTAATGTGAGGAAACAAACCCTAGCAACTAAGGATGGACAAAGACGGACAGGGGCGTAGGAAGCTATCGATAGCATGACATACCTTAGATCGAATTACATTGACATCGGCTTCTCTGCCTTGTTTGATGTCATCTTTACCGAGGAAGGGTTCACCCTGTCACCTGTCTTCGTCCACAGGCTGTGGATCAGAAATCTCTGCTATGACTCTTATTGTTGTGATTGGGCCTCTTTAATCCGGTGCTCCCCCGAAGTAGCAAAAAAAAAGTCATGTTCCTTCTGTGACTTAGGCTGTTCTTTTGCAATGACCTTTCTGGAGTTATTCGACTGTGCCAGCTCCCAGTTATCTCTAGCCATCTATCTGCCTTTTCTAACATTTGCTTGCCTCGTGATATTTAATGAGAGGGCTTATAGGTCATCCGCTCACTATTTGACTTATTTGGCTCGCGAGAAGTAGACCAATAGTAGATGGTACCTTGGCTGCCCCTCCACTTTTAAGGACCTGGTGTGCCCAAACCGATAAAAAAGGTGATATAGGTAGGAGAACATAGGGACTTCGGGGCGTTGCTTGTCGCTGTACATTTTTGGCGACAGGCTGGGTCCATTTTGTCTAATTTCGGGAATAGAAACCGCTCTGAGACAATCCTGTTTTCCTGATTTTTATCAAAGGCATAACTGTCAACTGTTTCGACCTTCTGCTGTCTTCAAGTGATCTACAGTCGCAAAGCAGATAATGAATGAATTATCTTTTCTCAATCGTTCCTACAGCTTCTGCAATATGTCCAAACGTTCTTATCAGGCGGTGGCCAATAAGGACTCCCATTAGTGTACACGTTTCCGATCAAAACTTTTGATATATTTTTATCCACCAGTGGCCATAGCTCTTTTGTGTGCCTGCAGGTCCAGAGATTGTACATTCTACTCGTGAACTTTATGTTTAGTCTCCGTGTCCTTATAGATTTCAGGGCTAAGCATATCTGCTTCAACTTATACCATGGTCTTTGAAGCCGCATTTCTGCCAAAGTAAATGTATTCTGTGAAATTGCGTGGAAGACGCTACAGTTGTCCCTTAAAAATTTCCCTAATCCCAAAGATTTGCAGTAGATGCCAGAATATAGCTGTTAGAACTCCTGCTTTACGAAATACTTTGGTTGACCCCTTGTTGCGGTAAAAGAATCAACCAAGCTTGAAGCCGACAATAAAAGGTGCTAAACCATTCGCAGATAGACAGGGTCCCTTCAAAACTTGCTTTTAACAACAAAAATTGTGCAAGGATCATTGTTATGGATTGTAGAGTTATAACTTCTTAACACCACTTAAGGCTCTTGCACCATCATCCCTAAACCTATTACTCGCTTCCTACAAAATATCCATGAATATGAAGAATAAAAGTTTAAAATGTTTTACTTAATTGACTTACCTGGCTCCCCACCCCGTTCGACCGTTCGATGCTCAGGATAAGGAGTAAAATTCAATACAAAACAGTTTATAGTTAACTTTTCATGTATTGCACATTCATCGACTTCAGTTTCGCAAAGAAAATAAAAATAACAAAACTTCAAACTTGTGCTCTCATCAAAATAAAGTTCTCAGCTTTGCCCTTAGACAAACTTTGAAGCTCTCCGAAATCGAAAATACGCAATTAAACTTCTAACACGATTCGGTGTCAACTTACTAACCCTTGCATGTAACAAAACTATGCGTAACATCTTCCAGTTCATATGCAAACCTCGTGCAATACCAAACCGAATACCTAATAAAATTTTCCCCAATTTAGCCCTTGGCAGCTTCGAATTTCGATGACGAACTGGAGTACGCCGACATGGACTTCCATAACTACGGTCCAATCAATTATAAGGCTGCATCGGCATATGCTTTAGTTAAAAAGGACAAGAAGACCGGCGCTTTAAACGCAGTTAAATAGGTTCTTCATTGTTGAATTAATTTATTTTTACTATGATTTTGTATAATTTCCTTTCTAATATAAATGCCAGATAAAAAAAATAAATATAATATAGCAAAATATTTAAACCAAAAAAAAAAATTACAAATTATTTATTCACGACCGCTGAAACTTCTATAGTGCATTTTTTTTGTTAACACAAAACTATAAGATAAATAAATTGAACATTACCTACGTTATACAAAAAAAAATATTTTAAATAAAATAATATTTAGACCGAAGAAAAAAATTATACGAAATACTCAACCAAAAAAAAAAAACAAAACTACTCGCCAAATAAATGAATTAAATCACGAAAAATTAGTATATACATAAATTGAACCAAAAATAAAAATACTTATTTAATTTTTTATTTATTATTATATTTATTTAAAAAAAAAAAAACCTATTTATTTATTTAACGAAAATAATCTATATATATATTTTACAATAATCAACAACAAATAAAATACGATGATGAGCTTTTTACCTAGATTTTCAAAACAAACAACAACAAATATGTAAAGAAATAGTTATATTAGTACACAAAATATAACTGTATATTTATCAAAATATAGAAAACAATACTACAAGAAAATAGCAAGTTTAAAAATACAAAAAAATATAAATATATCACTTTCATAAAATTTAATCATAGCAACCAACCACACCACTTTAAATATCTACACTCACATCTACATGCATAATTATAGAAATAGATTAATACTTTGTAACATAAACAGGATTAGCTATTATTATCTAAAACATATACATAAATAAATAAAATAAACTTGCATCAAAGAAAACCGGAAAACTCAATCAATACAAAACTTTTAAATGTAATATATTTAACAAAACAAAATATTATTGTATTTATATCTAGAAGAGTATGTAGCTACTTAAAAATGATTATTTATTTTTTCTCTTTTTTGTTTTTTATATCAATAAATACTGTAAATTATATATAAAACTATTTTTGAATAATTAATAAAGAAAAATCAAAACAAAACAAGAATTTAATATGTAACTGTTCATTGTATAAACTACATTTTTTATTTTGTTTAAACAACAAAGAAAAAAAAAACAAAGCAATTAATAAGTAAAACCAAAAAAAAAAAAAAAAACTAAACCTAAGTATAATCTTTGTCATTTAGTCATTTAGTGAAAAAGAAACAAAAACAAGAAAATATTAAATTGATTTTAATTAGAAAGAAAAAAAAGAAAACACATTTATATAGGATAAACAATTTAATAAGGCAAAAACCAAAATGAGAAAAAAAAATATTTATAAAACAAACTAAAAATATTTATGTATAAATATAGTATATGACATTGTTTTCTTTTGTTATACTATTGTAATTATAATTATATACAAAAAGAAAAATTATTAGACTCAGCAAAAAAATAAAAATACAAAAAAAAAATAATAAATAGAGAAATATGAAAGGAAAAATAAAGAAGAGATAAAAAAAAAAATCTTAACATTAAATTATGGACCGTTTTCGATTTTATTTCACGATGGGTTACAGCAGCTGAGGATTGGGTAAGTAGTGGCAGCTTTAAAAGATTACCTTTGAGTAGTCAAAGTCAGCGCTGCCGGAATGACTCCTTTTCTGGGAATTGGGCTCCCTAAAAATCAGAATGTTAGATTTATAAAGAACAAAAGTTATAAGTAAAGTTAAGGGACAACACTACTAAACATTCAAAAATGCGATACACGTTTTTGGTCGGTAAAATGTGAATTTGCGTTGTAGCAGCCAAATGCAGACTTTATGGTCCGTGAACTCACTTGTCCTAAATTGCTTGCTCAAATGAAACACGATAATTCGCTACTATCTTTATTTACTGAAGTAATTTGATTTTATATAAAATGGGAACTAACTATTATACCTCTGCCATCTATTCTGAAACATGCGGGGTCTTCGGCGTATGCCATCAGAGAACGCTATTCTGAAACGAGGAAATAGGTTTGACAGCTAGAAATTAGAGTGCCTATAAGTAAGTATTTACGACCAAAAATGACGAGTAATTATCCAAATAATGAACTCAGCATACCCCTGTTTCCTTGAAACTGCAAACATTTTAAAAAATGGCCGCAACAATTTTTTAACCTTCCGTCCTCCCGCTGGGGTGTCGGATACGCCACAAAAAATTATGCACCGTGATATTACCTTTACAATTTTTTTTCCGATATGCCATGTCTGTGTAAATTCAGTTTCATATTTTCTGCAGTAGTAGGAGGCCGTTTCAAGCAATTTGAATTTTGTATACATGTATAAATTTTGCTATGACATTTTGTATTGGGTATTGTACACCCCAGTGAGAAGTTCGTGTTAGTACTTTTTATAGTTTTTGAACAAACGTTTTTAATGTAATTTTGTATTCTAGTCATTGATCTCAGCATTTGAATAAAAATTGTTACGCAGAATATGAATAAATTGATTTAGCTAGTGCGAGGTTTGTTTAGTAATAAAAAAAAGTTTTGTTTTTTCTGGGAAATTATTGTTTTTTACCAAAAAAAATGGCATTTTTACGGGAAGAAGAAGTGGAAAAGCTTTTATTAGAGGCTGATATTTTATTAGAAGATGAGGAACCGGATTTATTTGCCGGTGATGATTCGGACAAAGATCCTGACTACATAGAAGAGCAGTCTGATTCCGAGAGTGCCCAGAGTGCGGTAGAGGATGAACATAAAGAAACGCATCTTACTACACCAAAAAAAAACAGAGATTGGCGGTACTGAAAGGGAAATCTGGCTACAAATAGAGCCCGGTTGCACCCGAGAGACGCGGTAGGCATCCGATGCGAAATTTGATGACCCATTTACCGGGCCCAAAGGGTGCAGCTAAAAACATTTCAACACCCCTTGAGGCTTGGAATTTACTTTTTACGGACGAAATTCTATAGGGTCCGCCAAAAAACTTTTTTTTTTTGAAAGTACAATCCTTCCGGTTAATAATGGAAAATAACTTCATTCAAATGGCTGCCTCGGCTGGCCGTGCAGTAGCCTACACGATCGGTCCAATTTTTAAGCACATTATCGATTGTGTGCAGCTGGATTTCACCAATGGCTTCACGAATATTGTCCTTTAAAGCGTCAATTGTCTCTGCCATGTCGGCGTAACACTTATCTTTTACGGCACCCCACAAATAATAGTCCAACGGTGTCAAATCGCAGCTCCGCGGTGGCCAAACGACATCAGCTCTGCGGCTGATAATGCGATCTTCAAAAACAGGGCGCAAAATATCGAGTGTAGCTTCGGCTGTGTGGCACGTAGCGCCGTCCTATTGAAACCAAATATTGCCAATATCCTCCTCTTCAATTTCGAAGAAAAATGGCCCAATTATGCCTCTGGACCAAAATCCGCACCATACAGTGACTCGTTTTGGCTTTTTAATGTATGTGTGCGGGTTTTCTGTGCCCCAAATGCGACAATTTTGCTTGTTTACTTACCCGCCAAGATCAAAATGAGCTTCATCTGAAAAGATGATTTTTTTGGCAAAATCGGCATCTTCTCTAAGTCGATCGCAGGCCCACTTAGCGAAGCGAAATCGCATTGGATGGTCAGTTGGCTTCAACTCCTGAACCAATTGGACTTTGTATGGCGTCTTACCAAGGTCTTTATGCAAAATTCGTCTCAATGATGTCTCCGAAATGTTCAATTGTTGAGAACGACGGTGAATTGATGTTGATGGCGCTTCACGCACACTTTCTGCCACAGCAGCAATTTTCTCGGGTGTACACACTGTTTTTGGCTTTTCACGCTTTGGTTTATCGATGAGGATGCCAGTTCTTTCACTTTTTTCACAAGATAACGAACATACGGAGCTGACGGTGCTTCTCTTCTTCCCAAATCTGTACGCAATTTTCGCACACATTCTGCAACATAGCCATGATTTTCAAAGTAATGTCGCAATATTTCCCAGCGTTGTTCAAGCGTATACACAACCAAATTCGTTCAGCGGAAGGATAAAACTAATTATCTGTCAAATCAGACATGAGCTAAGTATTATCATTCGCGATTAGCACTAGTTGAAAAAAAAAGTTAGATGGTGGACCCTTTATTTAGAAATATGTCTCACACAACTAATGATGTCGGTGCTTAAATATATTCGTAAAAAAAAAATTACAAAATCTTAAAGATTATTTGTTTCAGTCGCAAAAGCGGAAAAAATAATATACCATTCCTTTGTCCTTCGTAGCCACGCTTCGTTGGGAAGCAGCGCGAGTCCCAGTATTAACAATTTTATATGCCAGAATTTGACCCTTTGTAAGGAAAATACTTTTAGCTGCAATATTTGGAAACCCATTCTTCATTGAAAAAAGTGCACTCTGGTCCGGCAGTGATGATGGCAGGTTGCCCTTCCCTGACTTCTTTCACACAACTTCCTCAAGTATTATGGTCTATATATATTTTTATCTTTGGGCGAATACGTTTCGCCATAAATACCATAAATACCACCTTGCGAACCGACGTCATTCTGCGTAATATGAGGATTATGTTGGAGACGCGAAGACTATAATCCAGTATCTATTTATAAATGGTGTCATCTCATTATTCAAAATGTGTTGTAAAGTGATCCTGCCGCCGTGTTTGACTTGTGTTAAGATAATTCACGATATAAAGTTTCAAAAGGAATAAAACAAAGATATTTGTTTTTTAAATTGACATGAAATTTCCTTTATTCGACAGATAATCTTCCGGCATTATAATTTAAATATGATTTCTGGCTTATGACCGCCACGGCTGGCTCGGACGCAGTCAAATCTGGAGGTCCAATTTTCGATGACTTTTTTCAACATTTGTGGCAGTATATCGGCAATAACGCGGTGAATATCCAACCAACTGGTCAATGGGCGTAGACTAGTGACTTAACATATCCCCAGCGAAAATAGTCAAGCGGCGTTAAATCGCACGATCTTGGAGGCCAATTCACGGGTCTGTAACGTGGATCTATGCGGTTACCAATCAATTGTGGCACGAGCTGTTTGACAAGTTGCGCCGTCTTCTTGAAACCACAGCTCCTGCATATCATGGATGTTCAATTGATGAACGGAAAAGTGAGTAATCATGGCTCTATAGCGGTCACTATTGGCTGTAACGTTCTGGCCAGCATCGTTTTTAAAGAAGTACGGACCAATTATTCCACCAAGTTGACAGCTGACAAAATGGCTCCCAACTAAAATAGTGTTGCCAACTTAAACTTGTATACCTCTAAAAAAAATCACCCTTTATTAAAGAGCAATCGGTACTGCTATGCGCTCATTGAAATAGCAGCTATCGCAGTAGCAGCCACATCATTAATTTAGATCGAGCGCTGTCGTTGTGATAGCAATTTGCTCAGAGTCTGGGTTAGAGATTAACGCAATACTGATGCAATGAACTGTGTGTTACATAAAGTTGTAATAAGTGAAGAAGTCACACGGATATCATTTCCAGAGCTTCCAGAATTTTGAAGAGATTTACAAAAATTTGCACCTGGGGTCACTAAGCCGTGTGATTGCGCACTCCAAGGTGCTCCTGAGGACAGCATTGTGAAGAGAACAATTACCTTATTCATAACTGCCATAGCTTTGCGAAATTGAGTTATTCGCTTTGTAGCTGTAGCAAGGTGTCTTTACTTTACGGCGTTGTTGCCTTCCTTCTGAATCTCCGTGGCAGCATCTCGAACTTCCGAAAGCATAACAGCGTTTGTTTCTATTCCCTGAAGCTTCAGGCTCTTTTTTAGCTGGGGAAATATAATTTAGCCAATGGCCTTGCCAGCTAAAGAAGGTGTTGAAATTTCATTCAATTTCTTTTCGGCACTAAGTATATTTCTGGTTTCTCTCGAATCTTCTTCATCGGACTTGTACTCATCGCCAGTTTTAGCATAAGCTAGTTCCTCAAACGCATTTATTACACGAAAGTGTAAAAATCCTCACGAATATTACCATCATGAACGTATCATAAGGTAAGGCTGAGTTGGGAGATAAAAAAAAATGAAGTGTGATGCAAGGTACTTAAGTTCGAAAATTAAATTTTAGAACGAAAAGCATTTTTGACATCCGAAATTTGTACATCCACAGTTTAAACTTCGTGGGCCAATTGCACTGCACGCATTATTCCCCACCTCCCTTGTATCCCCGCCTGATCTCGGCACCGTTTTCAAAGAACGTCAGAGTGATGTTGCAACCACAGATGAGTAATTGTATTTTTGGCTCACTCGCAGTCCCTCTTTTTGTTTGCTTCAAATAGGCGTAGAACTGTGACTTTATAAGTTTTTGCACGCAATTTAAATTGAACCAGCTAACGCGCACAATTACAGTACTGCGCCAAGGAATCCATTTTGGAAAAAACGTCAAATCCCATATTTTTGACCACCATCTGTGGTTCACACTATTCACAGATATGAAATTTAACCTTCCGTCCTCCAACCTATTTTTTCTAACACGTTCCTCGTTTTGTTGCAAACCATTGTTAGCGGAGTGCCTAAATAAATGCAATAAATGTAACGGAATGAAATTTTTATTTATCGCATTCCACACACTTTTTTTGTTTTTCTGTCTTTTTTCCTGTCACAGAAGTTACAACGGACATATTTTTCCAAAATTGTTGGTTGTGGAACGCTTATATTGGTTGTCATTTCATTTTGAAATTAATTGCCCAAAATTTCTTCAATAAGTTGTTTCAAACCCCGTCTTGGGCTCTGCACTTGCATTCTTCTTTTTGGCTGCGGCTCAACAAGGCTATACAATAGTTCGTACACAAATTCTTTTCTTGCGGTTTTTCGTTTTGATTGGGCAAGTCCGTGTAGTAGCATAGCATTTATGCCACAGTGATCCAACATTCCACAGAAAACCCGCATAGGCCAACGACGCGTAGCGTAGCGAAGGTGTCAGTTCCTTCTTTGGTACTGTTGTAATCCAGGATCATTTGCGGCTTAGCTGACTCTTCATCAACATCATCTGAATAGTGGTTTGTAGACAGGAGCAAGACTACTTTACCCTTTTTGGGAGCAAACGAAACCAAAGTTTTGTTTTCATCGAATGCGAATTTGGAACAACCTACTCCTCCTGGAGCTAAAAACCGTGCTGGAATCTCTCGTTTACTTTTTCGAAGAGTGCCCAACATTGTCAAATTATATTGTGTCAGCATCATCTGGAAAAGTGGCACTGAAGAGAACCAATTATCCACTGTGATGTTCCTTCCAGTTCCATAGATACTCTCCGACAGATTTCGAACATAAAATGCAGGAACTGACTCGTTCGCACCAACTTCGACTTTGCCGACGTAAGGAATTGCGTTTACCATGTACCATGTACGTGAGTCATTCATCATTACAAATTTTAATCCGTATTTGTCGGTCTTCGATGCCATATATATCCGGAATGGACAATTACCCCTATAGTCCATCAACTGTTCGTCGATTGTACTGGGTGATCCATTTAGAGGTTCCCTACTTTTTTAAAGAAAAAACACAGAAAATTCAAATTTAATGGAGATTGTTTATTATCATTTGAAAGAACATTCTTTGGCATTTATTTTTTGAAGATTATGTCTATCAAATGTTGGCCGTTGCTACGTCGCAGATGGTCCATCCGTTGAGTCCAATTTTCGATCACTCGTTCGAGCATTTCGACTGGTAACTGGCGAATGACACGCGTGATGTTTTCCTTTACATATCCCCACAGGAAAAAGTCGAACGGTGTGATATCACACGATCTTGGTGGCCAATCGACCGGCCCAAAACGTGAAAGCACAAAATGCTCACCGAAATGTTCTCTCAATAAGTCCATTGATTGATGCGATGTGTGGGAAGTGGCGCCGTCTTGCTGAAACCAAATGTCGCCGAGATCACGAGCTTCAATTTCAGGCATCAAATAGTCGGTTATCTGAAATATGAACCGATGATTCCACCGGCCCACAAACCACACCAAACCGTTGTTTTTTCTGGATGAAGTGGCAGTTCTTCAATCTCTTCAAGTTGCTCTTCGTCCCAAATGCGGCAATTTTGTTTGTTTACATACCCATTGAGCCAGAAATGGGCCTCATCGCTAAACAAAATTTGCCTCGAAAACGTCGGATCTTCTTGGAACTTTTCAAGAGCCAATAGAGCGAAGCGATGTCGCTTGGGAAGGTCGAGCGGCTTCAGTTGTTGCACAAGCTGTATTTTGTACGCTTTCAATTTAAGATCTTGACGTAAAATGCGCCAAGTCGTTCCATACGTCAGTCCGAGTTGCTGCGAACGGCGCCGAATCGACTCTCTACGGTCTTCGTGTACACTCTCAGCTACGGCCGCTTTATTTTCTTCACAGCGTGCTGGACGTGGTCTATTCGGTCGAATATTATCCAATAATGAATGCTGGGTCTCAAAATGGGCCGATTATGTTGACCATAAGTTGAGCGAAGTGCACGAACGAATAAAGTTGAACAATTTGTAAACGTTGTTCACGAGTAAGTCTTTCCATTATGAAATGCCAAACAATACTAAACAAAAATAACATGACAGCATGACAAGGCTATTGAAAAAAGTATCTCTACTTGGATCACCCGTTATAAAAAAAATAAATTTGCAGGTGATTGAAGTGATCAGAAATCCCATTTAAAAAAAAGATGGCTTTCAACAATAAGGAGCTTAAGGCAACTGGTGTTGGACCCAATAAAATGTTCTCTTTTTCTGCCTACGAAGAAGAAGTGATTGAGAACCGCCTGCCGAAGCAAACGAAGCAAACAAAACGATTTGAGAAAACAACCTCCCCAAGTATTTTAATGATGCCAAAAGTACGTGAATGCAAAACGCATGTGTGAGGTGAATTTTCGATCCGCCGGACTTAATGATGACAATGAATTCAGATCTGTATGGGAGAATGTGGTTTCACTCCTTGATAAATTGAACTTAGGGGGCCTTTGGTTCCGAAAGTCTATAGCATTATTTAATGCTTTCAGAAAACAGTGGTCAGGCCCTCATATGTATAATAAATATCCAAGATCGGAGGACTTATGGAGACTTGCTTACTATCTGTCTGCTTAAGATTTAGCAAGTTCATAAAATTTTTATATTTAAAACCACATAATATCCTCTTTTTATTCTTTAAAATTTCTTTGCAGATGATTTACAGCGGCTTTTAAAAAAAAATGTGAGAAAGCTTAAAACAATTGCCATTTTGAAAACAAAAAAAACGACAGCTTCTTCCTGTTGTCACATCAACTCAAGGATTCTACTGCTAATGACAACTAAAAGTACATATAAAAATCTGTTCATAAAAAGACAATTCTTTCGATTAGTACTCCTGCTCTCAGCCAACCTTTCAAAGAACCTTGAAACATTGTCAAAAAAACAATAAAGTTACTCCCAGCTAAATGAAAAAAAAAAAAAAAAGTTTAACCCTTCTTCAAAACTTACTTTAGAACCTTCCAAAAAGCATCTTCTTGTCTATTTTCAATTTCAATAAAACACCCCATTTCCCAGACCCTCACACTCTCCTCCCAACAACAATTTGTTCGACCCTTCTTGTAGATTTCGGGCGGGTACAAAACGCTTCTTAACCGACCACACTCATCTTCCTTTCAACTGGGTTGGGAGAAAACAATTTTTCTTGTCAAACAAATGGCTGTGCTAAACATAAGCACTCTTAAAGTGCTCCCTCTCTCTCTCTGTCTTTCGAGTGTATGTAAGTTGCATGCACCCCCTGCCAAAACAATTCACCTCTCAACCGCAGACATTTTCCCCATTGGACAACTAATTTTCTCTACTTTAGTGCAAAAGTTGCCACACTATAACCATTAACTAATGTAGTTTGCCTGCACAACTTGATGCAGTTTGCTCCGCATCTTCAACTAGCAAAGAACGAGAGGGAGAGAGAGAGAGTGTGTGTGGTACCTGCCCAAGTCAGAGCACGCATCCCGGATGCAAATTAAGCCCTCATCTTCCGCACGGTGGCCATAAGTAAACTTCTGTTATGTGTTTCCTCCTTTTAATGGCGCCATCGAAGCGATGAAAGTTTCTGCCACCCACTCGCAGCGGGTGGAACGCGCCAAACAAAGTATATGCAGGCAAAAAAGCAAAATGAAAATGAAAAAAAAAAAACACATCCTTGCAATTAATATTCATATCACGGTTCGCTATGAAAGACCAAGTAACGTAATTTTTTCCCTTTTATGCCAAAGAACAGCAGCAGCAGCAGCAGCATAGTAGGTACCTACCCGAGGAAAAAATAATAAAAATATATTTGTGACCGTTGGTCCTCTTGAATTCCTAAATTGTGTCATATCCTTAAAATTCAAGAGAGCGCATAACACAAGCACAGCCTGTAGAAGCAAAACAGCATCAGTCCTGCCTTAACAGAACAAATAAATAAACAAGGGCTAGCGAGGAGGTGACATCCTTTGGGACGGGTACAAAAAAACCGTTGGTCCTATGTAGAATAAAATCTCCAACTTACAGGTATGGGTTGGTTGGTGGAGTCTGGAGAGCATGTTTTTTTTTTGGTTTTTTTTCTCACCCCCTAACTCCAAGGACCTTGTACATTTGTGCCATCCTATTGCCGCACTGTGTGAGACCTATCAACGTCAGTGTTAACCCATACTGTTCTTCTGTTCTTCACTAAGAATCACCAGCAGGACTCCGGGCCAGGAGTAACTTTGTCCTAAGCCCGGTGACACTGATAATGATTACAATTCTGCCACTGTGTTGCGGTCTGATGTCGGGCGTGGTACGAATATGTGCTGTAAATTCGAACGATAATGCAGGAATTGAAACGGATATACATACGGAGGACCGTAGAAATGGATAGACAAACAAAAGACCGACAGACGAACAGATGCCCAGACCGACAGGACACAGGAGTACAATGCAGGAGACTGCTTGAGTTGGGTGGTAGGGAGGAACCAAAACGAAAAAAAAAAAATATAGAAACTCGTAAACTGCAGCAGGGAGGAGGTCTCGTTCTCTCCTGCAGAATAAATCAAATTAAGAGCTTTACCCTTAATGTCCTAACCGTGACGACAACGGCAACGACGATGATGACACCGACAGGGATGACCAGGATAACGTCGAACGACCACGCCAACAACAACGCCAACGACGACGACGACGACGACGATGATGATGATGATGATGATGGGAGAACATGGAACCAGAAATATTTGGACAAACCAAAGGTCATCATTTGAACGCGATGCGGTCGTTGTTTTTGGGTGGCGTTTCTGTTTTTTTTTTTTTGTGCAGTACAGTAATGCTCCTCCGAGATTATTACTACATTTTTTTTCATTTGCACCCGATGTCCTTTTTCCGGTATTATTCTCCTTTCAAATATTATGACGAAGGCTTTGGGGAGATAGCAAGCAACCAACGCGCTATTGCCGCCATTGTGGTCATATGCACACATTTTGTCTACCCATTTGAGGATGATTGAAGGATATGGTTTACCCCTGTGTGGCAAACAAAAGGATGTACTTTAAATGAACATCCAACTGAGAGAATATGTTTCGTTTGTTTTTCCTTATTTTTCAACTGAATTTTATGGACATAAGATATTCATTCGGCAGGGATGTACTGCAATTAAATTAATTAGTTTTGTGGACACGGGAAGTCGCTGTCTGTGGAGATATCTATTAATCTCCTGCATGATGTTTTGATGATGATGTCACCCCGCAGTACATACTAAAATTTGTCAGATAACATTTTGTGGGTTCTTCTCCACATCTCCGTCGGAGTTTTATGGCCCTGTTTTGTTTGTTAAAAAAAAAAAAACGTATAGCTAGGAAATAAAATTGTCTTTTATAAAGGGTGATTTTTTAGCTGGTTTGGTTTTGGCAACACTGGTTTTGACAGCTGACGTGTGTTTAGTACCTTGTGTCACTGTCAAACAGCTTCAGTTTGGTTTGCAATTTAACCATGGATCGTCTTACAAATGAACAACGCTTGCAAATTATTGAATTTTACTATCAAAATTCGTGCTCGGTTCGAAATGTTCATCGCGCGCTGCCTCCATTTTATGATCGGCATTCTCGACCTTCTGAGCAGTCTATTCGGAAGATTGTGACCAAATTTCGCACCAAATTTACTTTGTTGGACATTAAACCACCAACACGTTTACGTACTGTGCGTATTGAAGAAAATATTGCGGCCGTATCAACTAGTGTGACAGAAGACCGCGAAATGTCGATTCGGCGCCGTTCCCAGCAGTTAGGCCTTTGTTACAGCACTACGTGGAAAATTCTGCGGAAGGATTTGGGCGTAAAGCCTTTTAAGATACAGCTGGTGCAAGAACTAAAGCCAGCCGACCTACCACAACGCCGAATTTTCGGTGAATGGGCTCTTGAAAAGCTGGCCGAGGATCCGCTTTTTTATCGAAAAATTGTGTTCAGCGATGAGGCTCATTTTTGGTTGAATGGGTACGTAAATAAGCAAAATTGCCGCATTTGGAGTGAAGATCAGCCAGAAGCATTGCAACAGCTACCAATGCATCCCGAAAAAGCCACTGTTTGGTGCGGTTTATGGGCCGGCGGCATTATTGGGCCATATTTCTTCAAAGATGATGCGAATCGCAGCGTTACTGTCAATGGTGAACGCTACCGAGCGATGATAACAAACTTTTTTTTGCCCGAAATGGAAGTTCTTGACTTGCATGATATGTGGTTTCAAAAAGACGGTGCCACATGCCACACAGCACGCGAAACAATGGCGCAAATGCGAGGCGAGTTTGGTGAACAGTTAATTTCACGTTTCGGGCCGGTCAATTGGCCGCCTAGATCGTGCGATTTGACACCATTAGATTATTTTTTGTGGGGGTATGCCAAGGCTAATGTGTATAGGGACAAGCCCGCTTCGATTGACGCACTGGAAGCCAACATCCATGCATTCATTCGTGAGATACCGGCCGATATGTGTGAAAGAGTATGCCAAAATTGGACTCAGCGGATGGGCTACCTGAGACGCAGCCGCGGTCAACATTTGCATGAAATTATCTTTAAACATTAAATTGCAAGGTTCAAACTATCGATTCAAATAAATATTTCATTCATTTTTTCGAATTTTTTGTGTTTTTTTTTTAAAAAAAGTTCTAAACCTCTTAAAAAATCGCCCGCTATTTACATAAAAATGAGATAGTGATGTCATAGGGGATTGTTTGGGGGAAATCTCATTCGGACAGAATTTTTGTTTATTCTCACCTTTGCCTCTTTCCAGGAAATTACATTTTTTATCTTTGGCATCTCTACCACCGCCACCACACCAAACATGGTGCATCAGCAACAAATTCATGGCAACTCGGGTAATTCCTCCAAAAACATCTGGTAAACTGGTGGGCAACCGAAGTAGAGGAACTTAGATCAGTATGCCACTGTTATTTAGTGAATCCTCTTAAAATCACGGTTGTTCTCCCATTCTCGATCTCTTGACCATCCCGATCTCTGATGAAGTCAAATATCTGGCAGAAGTCCGCGATAAAAAAAAACTTCTATGGCCCAAGCATGTCGAATCGAAAACCGATAAAGCACTGTCGAAGGCCAATCCACTAATACGCATCGGCTGATTAGTGGAAGAAGCTTTCGTGGAAACATGTTACTGCTTCTTTTGCCAAACTCCAAAGATCGGCCTGTCAGGAGCCTTCACTAGCACGCCGGACTATGCTCTGTGTATGCTTATGGGGTGTATGCTAAAAACCATTTCTCGCTAAAAGAGCGGAGGCTTTTGGTAACATGCGCACTGTAACTAAAATTATCCTTTGACCCGTGACTTATGAATATGCCGTCCGATCCAATGTAACCCAAAAATCCTTCCGCGATAAAAACTACCACGTCAACTTTCCTCAGGTAGTGGAATGGCTTCGGTCAGACTCTAAATCAGGCAATGAATGCCATCGTATTTTCATATATGGCTCCAAAACTGGACGGGTGATGGAGTCTTTGTGAAATGCGATAATATTAGGATTTACTACCTCCGGAGGTTAACATGGGACTGTTTTCCAAGCTGTTTTTCTGAGCTGACGCTACGCGCTATACTGTGAACAACAGCTGGAGAGCTAGAAGTATTTACATTAGCAGTGACAACCAAGCTGCATTAAAAGCACTGCTAAACTGCTGACTGCTTGTGGGCGTCCTTTCGGGCCACCAAGCATTTGCTAAACACTTAAATGTGTTGGGCTGGAGTATGCGGCGTACACACCTTAGATCGTGAAACAGAATTTTCGCTGAGCATGGTTGCATAACATATAAAACACCCCAATTTATCGAATCAGGATTCGGAACGTTGCCCTGCATTGCAACCTCCATTGATCAACCCGTTCCAGCAGGGTGCCTATGATCATGTCGATAGCCAGTTGGACGAATCAGCGAACTGAAAAGATAAACTAAAAAAAAATTCAGATTCTGCTTGGAGACATTCTGACATTTCTTTGATTTGAAAGCAATCCTCTTTTTTTTAATTTCTGAGGTTGTTTCGCTTATTGCTTAGCATGCATTTCCTTGCTGAAATTCTAAAAAGGTCTCCAAAAAAATATCAAATTTTTAGGATAAAATATAAAAAATTTGAGATTGACAAGAAGCAAATTGTAGAAGATGCCCAGGTGACGGGGCACAGGAAGACACGGCTCATTGCGTCCATTTAGGTACCTTCCTGGAACAAAAACAAGGAATTTTTGTTTATTCTCACCTTTGCCTCTTTCCAGGAAATTACATTTTTTATCTTTGGCATCTCTACCACCGCCACCACACCAAACATGGTGCATCAGCAACAAATTCATGGCAACTCGGGTAATTCCTCCAAAAACATCTGGTAAACTGGTGGGCAACCGAAGTAGAGGAACTTAGATCAGTATGCCACTGTTATTTAGTGAGTCCTCTTAAAATCAGGGTTGTTCTATCTATGAGAAGGAGGAAGGCCATAGTCTGTCTCAACTCATATTTAAAGGTGTCACCATCCCGATCATCTCTGACGAAGTCAAATATCTGGCAGAAGTCCGCGATAAAAAAAAACTTCTACGGCCCAAGCAAGTCGAATCAAAAACCGATAAAGCACTATCGACTTTCTGGCAGTGTAGAGGCGCTTTTGGCGAGACATGGGGCCTTTGGATATATGCGGCTTTGGCGGAAACGTGTCACCGCCTCCTTTGCCAAACTCCAAAGAACGACCTATCTCGGATGCACGGGGCCTTTCGCTTAAAGAGAGGTGGGTTTCGGTTCTATGTGCACAAATAGACTTCTCTACGCCTTGGGTAATTATGCATCTGTTTTCCAAGCGAAGTTTTTTGCCATCCTAGTGGCTAGGCGCTATATTGTGAACAACATGCGGAGGGCAAGAAGGTTTTGCAGTGACTGCCAAGCTGGATTAAAATCACTGCTCAGCCCTCTTACCTCGTCCAAATTGGTGCTAGAACTCATGCTTTCTCTGAATTTGGTCGGAGGGTCACACATGAGCTTGCTAGGCAAGGTTCAGAAGAAGAAGAAGAAGACCTTAACCTGTGTTACGTCTGCTTTCGATGCTGGGGTTTCTCGTGAACACATGGTTCAATGGCGCGACTGCGATTGAATGGCGACAGACAAAACTAATGCGCCCGGACATTTGCAAAAAGTCAGCGTCTTCTTCTGTCTCTTCGGAGAATTGACTGCATGTTGCTTGTTGGAATCCTTTCGGGCTAGCAAGCTTTTGGTAAACACTTAAACGTGTTGGGCGGGATTTGAGAGATCAAATCTTTAGAGCTTTTTTAAAGCCATCATAGGAAGGTGATAAACAAAAATCAAAGTTCGGCTTCGGCTTCGGCTTCGGCCAAAAATTAACCTACGGCCGGACTCCAGTGATCCCACTTGTCCACCGAGGTTAGGCTAGGTCTTTCTATAGGAAACAGCCTTAGACACTTAACAAAAAACGATTGGTATACCTTAATTGCTTTTTTTTTTTAGATTAGAGAGGTATGGTGGTTCCCAATTTAGCAAGTTCATCAGCCCTTCAGTTACATCCTATGGCCCGGCACCCAGCAAAAGTGAATATTGAACTGTTTCGCCTTCTCCTGAATAGGTGATCGACCATCTACGGCTACCATAGAGTTAAATAAACGGGCCGTAGTCGAACATATTTTATGAGAGATAAATAGTAAGGCATCTAGCCCCTTGTTTCAACTTTTTAGTGAACATTATCAGCAAACGGGCAAAGTCGACAATCGTAAAAAAGAAGCCAAAGAGCTCATTCTTAAATGTCTTAAATAGGATCTAATGATCTTGGCTGCTTGTATATCAAAGGATTCGATCTTATGAAGGTTTTCAAATCCATCTTCCGTATTTTGAACAAAAATTCGTAAACTTACAGATAGCTTCCCTCCAGCTGTATTATTCTTTGAAAACAAAGAATGACTTGTCATTGAAATCCATCCAAATAAGATTCATTAAACCAAATTAACGGCCCCAGCCACAAAGATTACCTGCCTGCATCTCCAAGCCCATACAAATCCTATCAATACCACTCACCTCTTCCACGTCCGTGTTAAGCCTTCGCCCATTAAGATTCGTCGCTTGAAGCTCCTTGACCACAGAGTTTCAAAATTGCATCAATAACTTCTGCCGCTGCATCTATCTTCCTTATCCATGCGTAAATGGAGCTCGACTATCGCCGGAATAAATCAAAAAAAAAAAAAAACCGAATTATCCCCATAAAATGTAAATAATTGCTTCGAAAAATATATCCTTTATCCTTTGCCAATGGGCCCACGCACATTTCCTCATCTAAAGAAAGCAACAACGAAAAGGGAATTCACTACACTTGTTCATTCGCCTCTCCTTCGTTCTTTCAAGCTCTTCTTTGTTTTGTTTTTTGTTTTTTTTTAAGTAAAAGTGTAATTTATGACCTCAATTTCGGATGCAATTTTCCAAGTTATCCATTCTTCGGTACTATATGGCCAGCACTTCCGCCATCACTCACTTTAGTGCATCCATTAACCCGAAGTTATTTCGTTCTTCTCTAACTTTTTTAAAAGACAGCATGAGCCAACAAAAAAAAATACCATGAGCCGAAAACCAACTAACAAAAGGATTCTGTTTCGAGGAAGACTGTATGTGGCAGCAGCGCGGCCGGCGATTCAAACAAAGCAACAACAAATACAATACAAAATGAAAAAAAAAGGGAGACGAAGAACGACGCAGAAATACACTTTACTGCCATTCATTGCGATGGACAAAAGGACACGGATAAGGATCAACAGTACATCTCTCTTCTCGAGTACTTGTTTCAAACAAAAAAAAAAAAAAGCTGAGCTAAAACGGCCTGCCAACGACACAAAACAAAAATGAAAATGGCCATTTCAGGACTCGAATAAGGGCTAACGGCTCCGCCACTCATTCAAATGGCTGAACATTTTGTGTTATTTATTGAATTAAGAAAATGACACTGGGAACTGTCGCCCACCATCTAACTCTCTCTCAAGTGTAGGCTGGCAAAAATATTAATTCTAAGGACCTTTATTCTCTCCACAAACCACTGTGCCACCTCTCGCTCCTCCTGCACCCACACCCACCACATACACGTTCATTCATAAGAATCTTAACGGAAACTTTCTGTGGATTGTTATGAAGAGGTTTTGGGCGCTGTGAAAAAAGGACACTCTTCAGCAGCACTCATCGTCATCATAGTAGTAGTCGTCGTCGTCGTCGTCGTCCTGTTGGCATGAAGTACAAAATTAATTCATGCAATATTGCAGAAAATAAAAACGGGATTTCTCCTTCAAATTAATTATGCTAATATCCTGCAATACAAGTTTGCTTCGTTCCTGCAGCAGCCAGCCACACACCCGAAACTTTTTGCAGGATGAAGCGAAAGCAAATTATGAACACCTTTTCACCGTAAATGCGACAGAGAGAGAGGGGGGATGGTAGACTCCAGGACGTTATGATATTATCCCTTTTTTCGGTGGCAATTCAGAGGGCTTGAAATTATTTCACTTAGTTGCTGTTCTCGTTCTTGTTTTTTTGTTTTTTTTTGGTTTTTTTTCTCGCTGTGTTGTTTTTAATTGCTCACATTCATGTGATGCGATGATGCTCTGCATCTAGGAATTCAAAGAGAGAAGGATATTTCTCATCCTTCGCACAAGTTAGTCAGAGTTATGCGGAGTATTTAGCTCATCCATTTAAGGTTTGCGCATGAATTGTGGACTGGAATTGTGTTGTGGCGCGTTGAAGAAGTTTTGTTGCAGGATAATTTGTTACCTTAGAGAGAAAATGGAAATAAATCCATTTCAGGTAGTAAACGACAAATTACGGTACTCGGTCTTTTGTTCATTGCTTTTGCTATACGAGTTGGGCGCTGTTAGTTGTTAGTTTTTCAGTTTGGCAAAATATTTGATGTAGGTTGTGCTATGGCTGTGGTGGTTCCGCTGCTGCAAAACTGGAAGGAACTAGCTAACAAATTGTGTATGCAAGGATGTTGGTTAAGTATTTATTTTTGTTTTTATTTTTTGCTGGAAAATGGAATGGGTGCTGTTGCGTTCAATAGCAGATACAAACTGTTGTGTCGATGGAGCTCTGTGGACTCAACTAATTTACTAGAGACCAATTGTGGATCGATGGCAAAGTGGGTTAGGTGGGTTAGTTGGCAGCTTATGCGGATTGGAGATTGAATGTATAATGCAAGTTTAAAGTTGCCTTGGTAGTTGAACAAAGCTATTAAATTTGCTTTCTATTTATGCAGTACAATTTTTGTCTCGCTTCTGTCAGTGAGGCTTTAGACTACCTTTTCAGGCTTACGTGACAAAAGCTAGTGCAGTCCCTTAAGATAGTACAAAGTCATCGGTTACAATGAAAAACGAATGCGAGACTTGGATTTAATGCATAATCAACTAAGGTACGGATTTTCTAAAGATGCTCTGACTCCGAAAACTGCAATTCTGCGGTCTCATTGATGTGAATTTTTATAAACCCTTAACTCTTACCTTAAGTTTAGGGCTCTTACTTACTTACTACGGTGGGGCTACAGTCCGGGGTGGACCTGGGCCTCAACCAATACGCCTCTCCAGTTAGCACGAACTTTGGCTAACTGCCTCCAGTTGCGCACTCCAAGTTGGTTGAGGTGCCCTTCCACTTGCGCGCGCCACCTTAGGCGAGGTCTTCCTCTACTGCGTTGTCCCTCCGGGTTGGATTCGAAGACTCTTCGGGCCGGAGCGTTGGTGTCCATTCGCTCTACATGTCCCAGCCATCTTAGACGACTAATCCGTATTTTTCTGACCAGGTCAATGTCGCTGTACAGCTCGTAGAGTTCGCTGTTAAATCTCCTCCTCCAAAGCCCGTCTACGCAAACGGGACCGAAAATCACTCGAATAGTTTTGCGTTCGAAACGACCAAGGAGATCTTCATCCGCCTTTGATAACGTCCATGCCTCTGCGCCATGCAGCAGGACTGAGATGATGAGGGTCTTATATAGAGTCTCCTTGGTGTTTCTCGACAAGGCCTTACTAATCAATTGCCTCCTTAGGCCAAAGTAACAGCGGTTGACAAGTGTAATTCTTCGCTTGATTTCTGACGATATGTCATTGTCAGAGTTAGTAGCGGAGCCGAGGTAGATAAAGTCCCGAACTACCTCGAAGTTATAGCTCTCTATCGTGACGTTCTGTCCGATTCGTCGATGTTGTGCGTCCCTTCTTGTTGACAGCATATATTTCGTTTTGCCCTCATTCACTACTAAACCCATTTTTGGCGCCTCTGTACTGATAGTTGCAAACGCACCAGTGACAGCTCGCTGTGTTCTGCCAATGATGTCGATGTCGTCGGCGTAAGCAAGTAGTTGCACAGACTTTTGGAAAATTGTGCCCCTGGTGTTGGCTTGCGAGTTTCGCACAATTCTCTCAAGTATGATGTTGAAGAAGTTATATGACAGCGCATCGCCTTGTCTAAATCCTTTTTTGACATCAAAGGTCTCGGTGAGATTGTTTCCGACCTCAATGGAGCAGCGAGAGTTCTCCATCGTCATCCTGCACAATCTGACGAGTTTGGCAGGGATGCCAAAACTAGACACGGCTCTGTGTAGCTCGTCTCTATAAATGCTGTCATATGCGGCCTTAAAATCGATAAAAAGATGGTGAGTATCGATCGAAGTGTCAAAATCTGGTCAGTTGTGGACTTACTGGGCCTAAAACCGCACTGATAAGGTCCAATCAGTTCGTTGACGAATGGTTTCAGGCGTTCACACAGCACGGCAGACAGGATCTTGTATGCGATGTTGAGGAGACTTATACCTCTACAGTTGGCGCAGTTAAGAGGGTCTCCTTTCTTGTGGATCGGGCAAACAATGCTGAGGTTCCATCCATCAGGCATACTTTCCTCTGACCAAATCTTGAAGACGAGCTGGTGCATGCTCTCTACCAAATCATCTCCCGCTGCCTTGAAAAGTTCGGCAGTTAAGCTGTCCGGTCCAGCAGCCTTGTTGGATTTCAGTTTGGATATTGCTAGCCTCACTTAATTTTGGTCAGGTGGGCGGGAGTCTTGGCTTTCATCAGCCATGTTGAATGGTTCATTCTGCCTGACAGCGGAATTTGTGTCGTCATCGCCGTTTAACAGTCTGCAGAAATGGTTTTTCCATATCCTCAGCACCGACTTGGTTTCCACTACTAGGTTTCCGTGTTCGTCTCTACAGGTATCTGCTCGGGTAAAGTTGCGTTGACACGTTCTTTTTACCTTTTGGTAAAACTTCCGAACATTGTTCCTGTAGTACCACCTCTCTATTTCCTCTATCGCGCGCTTCTCACGCTCTTTCTTTTTCTTCCGGAGAAGCCGGTGTTCTTCCCTCCTCTTTTGCTCGTAGAGCTCACGAGCCGCTCTCGTCCTTCTGTGCAGCGCCGCTTCGTAGGCACGTTGTTTTGCTGCATGCGTTTGCCGGCACTCTTCATCGAACCAGGGGTTTCGTGGGGGTGGTTTGGTGAAACCAAGCACATCAGTTGCGGCGCTTCTGATGGCTTCTTGGCATCGATGCCACTGGTCTTCAGCACTTGATGCTGGCAGCACAGGACTTCTCGAGAGGTTGAGGGATACGCAATCGGCAAAAGTTCTGGCGGTTTGTTGGGCTTGTAGCCGTTCAACGTTGAATCTCCTCACAGTATTTCCTCGCTGTTGTGGTGTCTGGGATATCCGCATACGTACCTTGGCTACAAGAAGGTAGTGATCCGATTCATGTTGGCCGCTCGGAAAGTTCGGACATCTAGGATACTGGAGGAGTGCCTTGCATCGATCGCAACATGGTCAATTTGATTAACGGTTTGGTGATCTGGTGACCGCCATGTTCCTTTGTGGATATTGAGGTGAGGAAACCGTGTGCTAGCTATAGTAACATTACGTCCCGCAGCAAAGTCAATTACCCTAAGTCCGTTTCCAGACGTGGTGTCGTGTAGGCTATCCGATTGTGCTACCAACGATGTCCTCCTTTCCTATTTTGGCGTTAAAATCACCTAGGACGTTTTAACGTCGTATTTAGGACATTGCTCATATGTTTTCTCGAGGAGCTCGTAGAAAAATTCTTTGGTAGCATCAACTTTCTCTTCTGTGGGGGCGTGAGCGCATAAAAGGCTGATTTTGGCGAATTTAGCCTTGATGCGGATGGTTGTAAGGCGTTCACTAACGTGTCGAAAGCTCAAGACTTCTTGCCTAAGTCTGCCGCTAACAACGAATCCACATCCAAATAGACGCTGCTTCTGTTCCCTATAGCAATCACCATAGTAGATGTCACAGTTTTTTATCCTTCTTTTGCCCGGTCCATCCCATCGCACTTCCTGGATGGCGGTGATATCTGCATTCGAATCGTTTAACGTGCAGATCCGAAAGTCATTGTCCTTTTTCCGTTTTGCAGGGTCTTCAACAGTGAATCCGTCCGTATCCGAGGCTTTTGGTTGCTTCGTAACCATGTGGTTTTTCCGTGGTTGGGTAGTTAACCCCACGCACAACCCCCAACCTGGAGGACCAGCGGGTCGGGTAATCCGTTGTCAGTTAACCACTTCGGGGATATGAGCGCTGCCGTTGGCCCATAACCGATCTTTGCTCCAGATATGTCAGAGTAGCTCGCGTTAGGCAACTGCCATCCCGACTGTTGACAACACCGTTGATTCAATCTTGCGAATTCATCCGCTGTATGTCCTCTTTCTGAGGGGCTCATGTAAGACCTCTGAGACTCATCAGCCAGTCATTCCGACAGAGCATTATAGTGTTGCTACTTCTTTCGTGTTCTACACTCGCGCTTATAAGTTTAGCAAGTCAAGCCCGGGGGGGCGAGACCAGTATCCGGCGGTTACCACTCGGAGGTAAAATAAGCATAATTGATGTGTACGAGATAGTTACAACGACTGGGCATCGCCAAGTTGATGCCAATCAGCGTCTACCCTATTCATACACACCCAACTACCCAAGTTTAGGGCTCGCAAGTCTCAAAATAAGCACTTCACTAAGATAAAAATAGGCACGATGTCAAAAGACGCCTAAGTTTTAGGAAGACCAAGGAAGTATAGCATTAAGAAACTTCTTTAGATGGACAACTTATAAATATGTAAAAGGTTACCTTACCAAGATCATAGACAAAAACAACACCCTTAATATGGAGTAGCAAAACCTTTCTCGGTAAGAAGTTAGGGACTGCAAACTGACACTCTGGAAGAACACTGCAATAGACAGGATCTTTTTACACCGACCTGTTATATCTTCTAATGCTAAGCTCATTAATCTGAAGAGTGACCAAATAGAAATGAGATTTTTTCCAATTGTTATTAATGACTATACCTCTACCTTTGTATGCTTTTCACACTTATAGGATGCTTGTTGAAAGTGAGCACCCTGTGCCTTCTAAATCATAGTCCTAAGGATTAGTTACTAAGGATACGACGTCGAAATCGCTGTCAAGAAGAAAGACACAAACTCTGGATGTTTTTTTAATCCGAAAAGCCGCTGTGGTAAAAAAATAACTGTTTTTTTATTTTGCATTCTATTAATAGCAAGAGTTAAATTTTTTTATATAGTTGTAGTCAAAATATAACAAATATAACATTTGGGGGCGGTGGGCGAGGCCGAGACATTTCTTTCCCATCTGTATTTTTTGATAGGACATTTTTGTTCCAGGTAAGATTTTATGCACAGAGTTAAAAAAAAAACAATCACAGCCAAGGAAATTTACAACATTCACACTAGTACAATGGCGACAAAAAAAATCAGAGCAAGGAATAAATTACTTTGTTTTGTGATCGGGTGCGAAACAACTTATGCAGATTGGAATTTGATATTCTTCGCAAACAGTTATTGTCCGCCGCTCCTTCTCCTGGTCCTTGCAACGCAACACAACGCCTTCGCATTGAAGTTTGTGCTGGTAAATGCCGTTGACTTAACTTTCTTTTTCTGCCTGATATGCCGCTGCGCTGAAAAACTGCAGTCTTCTTGCCTTTCTCAATTAAACCTTCCGCAAAAAGTACCATAACATCGATAAGCGGAGCTTTTTTTTCGTCCTAGTTCAGTGTTTATCACCCAACTGACATCATAAGTAGAAAACATTTTCTATATAAATCGAACAGACCTACCAGTAGAACTTTATAATTTCTGGGCACTCTATGTTCACTTTTTGGCCGTGTAACAGTAGTCATGTCAGATGAATGACAATTACTTACTACGATGACCTCCTTTGTATTATGCCATTTCACAAACGTAAGGACCGTGTTGCTTTCTCGGAAAACGCATTATCCTTTTCTAAGTTTAGGGGTATTACTGGTAATTTTTTTTCGGTTACACACAGCAGTTCCTAACGCGGCACAATCTAATGTTTCGAGAAGGTGGACAATGATGAAATACCTAACGAAGCATAGGGTAACATCAGGAAGACTTCCTTTAACAACTTCTTCTTCTCTGCCACAATAAATATAAATATCCTCAATATGTTACATACAACCGAACAGAAAAATCAAAGAAAAAAGAAACTCACACGAGCTTATACAGGGAGTGATTTTTAGAGGAATAGAACTTCAAATTGAAATAAAACACAAGAAAATCGTATTAATGTCCACAAATGAAGCTTTATTGGAAAGTTCATTTTATGCCATTAATGTATAGATATGACTTCGGGTATGTGACTGGTTCGAATAAAGCCAAGTCTAGAGGTCCAATTTTCAACCACTTTTTCATGCATTTGGGGCTGTATGTCGGCAATAACGCCACGAATGTTGGCTTCCAAGTCCCCTAACGTTTCTGGTTTGTTGGCGTAGCCCGGCGACTTCACATATCTCCAAAGAAAATAATCCATTTGTTTCAAATCACACAATCTTGGTGGCCAATTGACAGGTCCATTCCACGAAACTATGCTCCCATCGAATGTTTCCTTCAATAAATCGATTGTGACGTGCGCTGTGTTGCATGTAGCGCCGTATTGTTGGAACCACATCTCATCCACATTCATGCCATCCTATTCGGAAACAAAATAGTCAGTTATCATGGCTCTAAACCGGTCTCCATTAACGGTAACTGACTCTCCAGCATCATTTCGGAAGAAGTATGGCCTAATGACTCCATCAGCGTTTCAAGGGTTTCATGTGGGTTCTCTTCACTCCAAATGCGGCAATTTTGCTTGTTGACGTAGCCATTGAACCGAAAATGAGCCTCATCACTGAACAAAATTTTGCGATGAAAATCAGCATCGATATCAATCCCGTTTTCGGCCCATACACCAAGATCACGACGCATTGCATTTAAGGTCGTAAGAAGAGATCTTTGCGCACAATCTTCCATAAAGTTGATGGACAAAGCTCCAATTGCTGTGCACGGTGGCGAATCAATTCATTCGGGTCCTCTTCAACACTTTGCTCTACAGCGGCAATTAATTGCTCTGATGGACGATTATGTCGACCATAAAATCAACGGAGATTGCGGTAAACTTCGCGAACTGAACCAATATTTTTGAAATAAATTTGCATGAATAACAAGTGTTGTTCATTTGTCAACCTCATGATGAAATGGCGAACCAAACTGAACATAAATGGCATTAGAGTTGCCAGATGTGACCACAAAATATCAGTTTAATCTCTATTCGAAAAACCAATCCCTAAAAAAAAACTCTTTACAATGCAGCTTTAAGGACACCTAGGTCACACAAAAATAACACCAATAGCTTCTTAAATGCCTCATTTGTAATGGTGGGCCTGACGAAATTTGTTGAAGTAGGTAAAACGGATGAACAGATGAACACCACAGGGGGACCAGTAGGGGTGCAGTCAAAAATGTGGAAAGTTATGATCTCTCACATCCGCGGAAATACAAAGGAAGAAGCAGAAAAAAACAAATCAAAATCTGTTATTAATCAACCAAACTCCAGTAAGAGAATGATATTTAACTCAATGCAAAAGATTCATAAAATTGGCTAGCATCATGATCACGAATATTGGGAATGTAATTTTCATTCAGAAGGGGAACATGACTAAAGGCCCCGACCCATAGAATCCGCCGCTGCCGTGCGTTAAAACTTTAAAATGTACGCATCGGCCGTCCCAGAGTTTTTTTTTTAAGGCTAATATACTGTTTTAGTTGGAAACATATAATTGAAAACCTACATTTACCAATGACAAATGCTCTCGTTCTCTCAATTTTTCAACCAATTAGATGCTTTTGCGCCTAGCTGTCAAAGTATGGAAAAGTAGAATTTTATGCTTTATTAGCACCCATCACGAGGCAAACAAACTAGACGCTCGCAGCAAATGAGGCCTTAGTGCAGCCGAGTGCAAGTAAGTGTATGTTTGACTCATTATTACCAGTAGAACTAAATAACTCACTCGCTATTCAACTGACTCAAAAGCAATTCCAGTTTTACGTTAAACAATCTCAAATTTGAGGAACGGAAACATAAGACGTGTCTATTTCTTCTATATAAAAATGATTAGAAGGCTTAAAATATGCTAGAGCGACTAAACTGCATAGGGGCATTAGGAAATCTTTCTATTCCAAAATATTCTATTCTAGTTTCAAAATAAGAGGAATTCTAATTGATTGAAAGAGCAGAGAACAATTTTTTTTTTCTTTTTACATGAAAATCAAACGGTTTTTTTGTTCGATTACAATTTTTCTAATTGCTTTTTGGGTAGATAGTGTTTGAAATGGTTCAATGACGCACCGCCACTGGTTTCAGCAGCTGCCAAGGTTACCAATAGCATCCAGCTGTCGTTATATTCAGTCAGGTTTGCATTTCAATATGCATCATTTCAAGCTTGCCGCATGTGCGTGAAAAATGTTATCGAAATTACAGCTCAGTTGTTAATACGTGATGAGAATTTCATCGTGAGGGTGGTAGTCCTCGTGGCTCCAATACTCAGGCGAATCACACCGTGAGAAATTTGATTGGTGCAAAATGAAGAAAACATAGCCGCCGCGCCATAGCGGGACATTATCGAAAAAGACCCAGAAATGTCGAGTCGGCTCTGATCATCAGAATTTGACATCGGCAGAGAGTCAACCTGGCTTATTTTTCGGTTGGATTATTTTGGCGGTCACCTAGCCGGGCGACCATAAACAACGTTATGAGTTCCCTTTTTGGGCTGTGAAAAAGTTAGCCGGAGATACGGATTGCGGCCAAAAAAACATCTCTTAGGACGAGGCCAATTTTTGCCTCAGTAAAAAATACAATCTGGCGGCTTTATCGACGGAAAGCGGAGGATTTCGATGGACTCTTATATCCGACCTCAAGCATCTGGACTACCTCTATGGACAACAGATGTGGAAAGGGAAGCAGACATCGTTGGGCTGAAAATTAATTCGGAAAAAACAAGAATGATCTAATACCGAACTCGAACGAGTAGAGAGTTTCCGATACCTCGGAAGTATTGTCTCAACGGAAGGGCGTCACCGAACTGGATATAGGCGGCTGAATATGTAAGGCAAAATCTGCATTTGGGATGTTATCCAGGACTTGGCATAGTAATCCAATCAGCTTAAACACCAAAGGAGGAAGCTGCAAACGTTCGTTAATATGTGCAACATCTCTTTACCAGAGAACGGGCCATGAACCTATGGGCACAATTATACAGCGCCGAAAGTGGCAGTGGATTGGTCAAACATTCCGAAAACGTGACAGGTCATAGCTAACCAATGTAACGCGATAACTCAGGATGGCGAAGAACTGCTGAGAACGAAGTACGGCAACTGCGAAAGAGTTGAGGAGAACTGAGGCACATTGCCAGAAACCGCACCCGATGGCGTTGTAGAGGCCCTATGACCCACAAGGGCATATAGGACATAGTAGTTAGTATAGTTTCCGCAATGAACGTTTAAATTGGACTCCAAGACAAAGTATTTTGACACCTCCTGATTATTTTCTTTGGAGATACAAAGTCTACTCTGACTAACCAACAACTATAGACGCATTGGAAGCGACAAATGCTTGAAAAAGTCGTCGACAACTTGGAAAAACAGAATAAATCTCCTCATAGTCTCCGCTCATCTGGCGCTTCCTTAGATGACCATGTAGCATCAATGAAGAAACTGCAAAGACTTGCATATATTGCTAAGAAGGCTGTCCGGCCTGTTGGAGTCTGACCAGCGTCAGACATTTTGGACACCACATTTGCGGGTTTACAATGAAATGTCTCGACTTTTATAAAATAATGTAGATGCCTGACCTCATTTCGAACTCCTCACGCAGTCCAAGTAACTCATTATGTTGGTAAAGTAAATTTTAAACCCTAAGGATGCCCGTTAAAACAAAGATTAGATTGCAGCAGCTAAATTACTGCTGTTGATGAACAATGCATGTCACCATGTACCTACAACTGGTTCCCTTAGCTGTTCTCACTTATGTCATAAACAACACATGTCAATTCCTTCCTCAGATCACCTCGGATAGGAATATTAAACGATGTAGTTGGTAGTTGGCAAATTTTGACCCAAAATCACTTCGTGTAATCCCCTTTAGCGGCATCCGGCATGTCGTTCTCAGTCGCTCTCGTCGACTACTTCATTTTAATTTTAATTGACAACGAACGAGATGTCATCTTCAGTTTTAGGAGGACTCGACTCCCCTGCCACCAAAAACACATACCCAGCCAGAGACAACGCACAGCAAGGACACACACAAAGAACAACCAAGACGACGTCTTCAAATGGAATTGGACATTATGAATGCAGAAATTAACATTTTATGTTTATTCAATATGTACACTCGTATGAGCTTGAGCGACAAAGACAAAAAGGATGCGCCAACAAGGACAATGAGAGAGCATAGTGCACTCGTCGTGTTGTGTAGAGAACTCTTGCAATCTCTTATGCATGCTCCTGTATATTGCAATTGCACCCGCTCAACAATGCGCTGCTATGCTTCACTTTGACGTTCGTGGTGTTATGTTAACCGAAACTCAACGTTATCATGAGGCAATATCCTTGCTAGTTGAAGTCGGTTGTGTTTTGTATTATATGGAATCGTGTGCATCGCTTTTGAATATACGCTTTTCTCATTGTTTGCGTGTGTGTGTGTGTGTGTGTGACGAACTTAGATGTTAAGTTCTGCTGTTTCCATTTTTTGTTTTGCTGCCTCCTTGTAGTCCTTCTCATAGTACATCTTTTCGTTGTTTGTAGTGTGTGTTTGTTTTTTTTTTTTTGTTATTTTGTCATATATGCAATTCCCTATGTCATTCTCTTGTGTCATGTCCTGAGTGACAGCACTGTGATTTGGCACGTACTTGTGTGACATACCGTTTGTGTGTTGCACTATAATAAAAATGGAATAGAGAAGCTGTTTGCTTGTATGCTCATGTTAAACATTGAAAATGAACAATCCAAAAGTGAAACGAAGAAGAGAACGAGTCCTTCTGATTTTGCAGCAAGGAGCGATTGTCGCATGCGGAGCAATGTTGATGTTGAATGAAGCTGCAGTGATAGTTGATGTGAGAGAATGATTAATTTTTCGGGGTTAAAGTGCACATTAGTATGCAGGCACACACTGGCAAACGGCGCGGCGGCGGCGGCGGCGACGTTGGCTACAGATTGTGTTTAGTGGAGAATGGTAAATGTTTTTCCATAGTGCAAGACTATTTAAGGAATAACTAAACGGAGGTGAGTAGTATCGCTGATGGGGCTTCTTATCGCCTAATTTATCCTTAGATCCTTAGAGTGCGGTGTGGCAGCCACTGATTTGAATGTTTTGCGGTCGAGTAAAGTGAGTTGATGTGGGGTGGGGTGGATTTTGGTATGTTGTATCAATATTGACTGACATGCATTTGCGGTTCTGAACATCCTGTTGATCAAATGAATCTCTAGGCGAACAGTAAGGGCACATTATTTAACTGGGGCTTTAGAAAAGCCAAAATAGCTTAAACGTCTCGAGAACAACGGGCTGTTAGTTAAAAACTTTGGATCCATCTCAACTGGCGATACAACAATAAGGATTATCAAATAAGCCGGCGACAATGAAGTCAAAGATCTGCGTAGTTCCCGTCTAAAGAACATTCAAACTCATCGCACCAGATTCATGAGGGTTCTTGGTCGTGCGGTAGTAGCTTCCTCCTCCTTGACACTCTAAGGTGCTCGTGGACCCATTTTGATACCTTGGCCGGTGCTGTGAGCTTCTAGTAGTCTCTTCTTCTTGCTCGTGACTATCCGATATCGTCCAGCCGTATCGATATTCTCCGAAACCTGTTTTGATCGGATAGTTCTTCCAAGTGCTGTGTTCCTCCAGCGATAAGAACTTGGGCAGTGACAGAGACGTGAGGAGTCTGATGCGACCCCACAGGGAATCCAAATGTCGGCATCCTTGAGATTACATTTCATTTAATTCAGATTATATTTTAGATGTATTAACTGCTTTTATGGCCGCTTGGCGGTCATTGGATTTGTCTATATCAAGACTACGACGTATGGAAATCGGCATTTGCGTCAGTTTATTATATATCCATAATCCTTCAACTGGATTTCAGCTAATTGTGTGGCTGATCCTCAAAGACCTATATGGCAGTTGATTCTTGCACGTGTAGATTTAGCCGAAAGCTAACTTAGTATCGCTTTCAAAACAGCGTTTGGAGTCGTTTCTATTGCACCAGTTTTTTTCTGCCTAACAGTCGCCCAAAACCAAAATATTGTCCAGTAATATGGAGAAGTTAATCATAATAAAGGATCGAGCAAAATATTATGAACACTTACTTAAAAGTTGAAATGAAGAATCACCCAAATATTTGGATATCAACCTTTTTTCAGTAAGTGGCACGCAACTTCGAATAGCGCCTATAGTTTTCAGCGTGGCCCACTTCACGGTATTAAAGGCTTTTAACTATTTTTTCTGTAGACGGCAGGTACCGCTCATGCAACTTCGCCCCAACTTTGTGCCCAAAATCGCACAACCGTTTTGTCTTGGTATTTTTGTCTCTGAGTTTAGATAGATTGCTTTATCTTAGGCTATGTAATTAATGCAATTAGGTAAGTATATGTCGCACAATAACTACCAAAGACGCGGTGTCCTGCGTCGAATAAATTAGTTACTTTTCTCACTCGTTCAGTTTTGTGCACTCAAGTTAGGCCTTTTTGGGGGCTAACCCCAAGGTCACATTGTTTTGTCCACAAGTGAGTTTTCTAAAAGTTCGCTTATGATTCGGATCCGAATTTGGCTGACGTAAGCAGAACAACATAGTGTGCGTAAACAATAACCATCAAATTCTCTTTTTTTTCTATTTCATAAGAGTTTCATAGATGACGATAACCCATGGAAGTGGGGAGATGACAAAACGTCGAGGTGTGTTCAGTGGATTTATATTCTTTTCACTGAGAAAAGCCGCATATTGCTGAATGCTCCTATATTGTCTAGAAACTCTGCTAGTGTCTATTTGACAAAGTCCTGTTTCCATTCCATTTGCCTTTGAGAAACTACTATCATCAAGTTCATCAATTTTGTCAAGACGAAACATGTTCGATTTATAGGTCCTAAGGCCTTGGTATTGGCGGGACTAGATTTATCTGCGCCTTGATAATAAAAACAAACTTCACTAAATGCCAGGCTTTTGAGATTCGTACCGGTCGATTTTGCGTCGATCACATCAACACTGTTCGTATAATACTCGAACAGTCAACAGAGTTTACGTCACCGCTCTGCCTAATGTTTGTAGACTTTGAGAAGGCCTTTGACCGAGTCAACCGCGAATGGATCTGAAATCTTTAGATAGGAGGTGGATAGCCCCGAAGATTGTTGCTGTAATAAAGGAGTAATAACACGCAGCAAGACGCTTTGTTCTACATCATGGACAGCTTTTACCCTCTTTCGAAGTGCGACAGAGAGTAAGACAAGGGGATATTCTGTCGCCAATCCTGTTTTTAATGGCGATAGATGATGTACTGATTGCCACCGTGGATACAACTGAGAGACATGGTGTCCAATGCAGACCGTTTGAGAAGCTAAGCCACCTGGATTATGCTGACGATATCTGTTTCCTGACAAGTACCAACAGCGGGATGTGCCAATTACTGCAAGTGAATGGAGAGATGGCTGGTCTTAATGTCAATTGCAACCAGACCAAAGTAAGGCACACCGGACGCTCAGTACATCTGCCGATTATTCTGAGAAAGATGCCAATTGAAAGCAATTTTGTATCGTCCGATGAAGGTCGGATCTGGATGTTAATAGCAGAGTAATCCGCGCTTTTGGAATGTTGTCTCCAGTAAGGAACTCTCTTCGCTCTTCGAATCCAATGTCAAATCTGTTCTATTATGCCTCTGAACCCTGGTCTCCCGCATCGCGAGAAGAATACAGGCATATGTAAACTGCTGCTTTCGACACATTCCTAAATCCGTTGCCGCAAATTATACTGAACCAGGAACTGTGGCGCATTTGAATGACGAAATTAGGCAGCGGAAGTGGCGCTGAATTGGCCACACGTTGAGGAGACCAAACGACAACATCGCGAAGCAGTCCTTCGAATGGAATCCTCACGATACACGGCCGACGGTATTGGCCAAAGCAGCAACACAGCGTAAAACGTGGCCACAGGTGAAGTATTTGGCGCAGATCGAGAAGGGTGGAGGAAGTTTGTCGCCGTCCTATGCGCCACATGGAGTTGAAGGACTCACATATATTTTGGAATGAAGCCGAATTCTGAAACATAATATAATTATGATTTCAGCTTTCTGAAGTATTGTTGGAAATATTCCGTCAATCACAAGGGTTTTAAAGGGACGGAAGCTGATAAGATTATCTTGACTTCTATTAAACCTCCTTCTGGTTACTACGCAGACTCGGCGGACATCTAGGAAAGTGAGTTTGTAGTAAGGTGTTGAGGGTTACTCTGCACGGTTTTGTCCAATTTCCGATACTGTCCTTAAGCTATCCGGGAACTGAGGGTTCCTTTTACAGAAACTGACTAAGCTCTGCTGATGCTGTACTGTTTTCCACATCGCTACAAAATGTTGGTTGCGTTCAGAACTTGCTTCGCACTCTTGAACTGCATACCGATCTGATTGCAGGTTGCTCGTAGGCGATCTTTGGGCACACCAAGCTTTTGCTAAGCATATAAATGTGTTAAGATTGAGTTTGCATCAGGTGCCGGAAGTAGTGAGTGCCGAACATATAAGCCAATCATCACTGAAGCTCCGTCTAATCTTTCTTCAAAACTAAGTTTATTAATGGAAGGTGTCTGTCCGTTCTTGATTTCCTTCTTATTTTCCGGTCCACCATGGTCGAGACCTCTTATTTTTGATTTCGCGCACTTTCTGAAGAATCTAACTGAAGACTTCTATCATTTATGCTTCATCAGTGAACAGTACGGTAAGAGGTAAAGAAGACAACCACGGAAGTGTCAACATTTACGGCAAGAGGAAGCTTCCAAAAATACCTTTAAAGCTAGTTTTCCGTTTTTCTGGCGTCGCCTCATGTGGCCCGTACAAGTCAAAGGGGACCGCAACCACCTTGAAGTTCGCAACTGGAGGTAGTCTTCCAAAGACTGCATTTTCTAGGTTCACCTAGCGATGTATCGTCAACAATTTTATTCATATTCCCAGCCCTGACTTTGAATTTTTGCGATTATAGCAAAAGGGTTGACTTCAAAAAGAGTTGAAATTTTAAATTAAACATCGAATAACTTTTCCATTTAAATACGCATGTCCTTAATTTATGGTGTATGCCTTCCTGAGGTTCCTCAAAATATGTATGCTCCTTCCGATGAAAGATCAATTTCATTTGAAAATTACTTCCTTGCGCTCTAATGATCCGCAAAGGGCCTTTCCGTATCGACGCCTGTCGTCTAATGAAAAAAAAAAAAAAGGGAGCAAAAGCAAATGAAACAATCATTCGTTCAGTATCCTTTTTGTGTAACTTTTCACACCAATTACTCAGATGAAAAACACTCTGACCCTCTTTTTGCATATCCTTGCAGGATAACAAAACATCAATATCAGCAGTTTTTATATCTCTGTCTTTCGGTCTCCTCCTATATACCTAAATATATACCTACCGCACTCCTTTGCTAATTGTGGAGTAAAACGACAGGTTCCGGATCCTCCAACAGGATATTTAATTCTATAAAGGCGGCCTTTTGCCACCCCGCACGCGCTCAGTACATATTCAATTGTAGGAGCGCTGCTCCTATCATCTCAATCAACACACAGTGAAAATGGCAACGACTGCCGCCACTTGAAGGGACACTATCTGAATAAATTAACATCATTTCTTTGTAAATTTTCGCCCTTCGTCAGGATGACAGCGACGACGACGACGACGCTAGCGCGCTCATCTTAATTTGCTTACCCTTTTTTTCCCCGTGCTCTGTACAATGCGGCATGGAAGTCGGCGGACTAAGGCTCTCCTTAAGCCATTCAAATTACAACGCCTGGACTACAATGCCGGAAGGATACGCTAAAGGGACGATGGCGATGACATAAGAGAGCAGAGAAGAAGAAGAAAGAAAAAAATTACATAAAACGAGGAAACAGAATATACGAAAGACTAAACCGTGCGCCAAGGAAACCCCCGGAACTGTAAAGCCAGTGAATTGTAATCTCAATGACGTGCTGACAGTGACCTTTTTTTCTCTCTCTGTGTGTGTGTGTGTTGTGTCCTGGCCGACGACTCTGCTTCGTCTGCCCGTTTTGTCGGACTTCAAAGAGGACCTCCAATGAAAGGAAGTGTAAAGCGGTTATTTTCTTCGTCTTCTTTTTTCTTGCTGTGGATCAGAAGAACACTAAATGAGCAAAAATCCTTATGGGACAGACGCTTAAAACTAATTTCTGATTGTCACTTGTTAAGGTCGGTGCCATTTTTATTATTAACATGGGAATTGTATTCGTTTTTTGTGAAATGTTGAAATGTTTTATGGGCAATTTTGCTTGGCGTGTTCCCGACGAACCAACACACAACAAAAAAAAAGGGACACAATATCATTTGATTGCGAGAGAATAGTTGGAAGGTTTCCTTTTTTGTTTCGCATCATTTCACCATGTGTGTTAGTCGTTAGAGATGAATGTGTGAATTGCGAGTTCAATAGATGAAGTTGATTAGTTGTGGTCGATCGCACGGAAAAGGGATGGGATTGGGGGGTAGCCCATTCATTGAGCGAGTACTGGATAAGTGAGTCAGCGATTTGAAAGGAAATTATAGTTTTTCGTTGTGAAAGTCGGGGGTTTATTTTTTTTTTTGTGTTCATATAACGAGCTCGATAAGGGACCGAGGACGGAGGGATATACTGATAGTTCAGCATAAAAGTTTTGAGTTTTTGCAAATTGATTCGAGTTTTTGTGAGTGGCGTAGGTACCTACTTTTCGTGGGTTTTTTTTTTTTTTTTTTTAGTATAGAAGGGTAGTTAAGCTTTTGTGTAGTTCTGTGGAAATCAGGTTTATGGATGATAATCAATTTCTGCTGTGGTAGTGGTCTTGATTTGCTGTTTGAGAATTCATTTGGAAGATTTATATCGTTAATGACATAGTTTGTTAGGAGGTTTCTATTTTTTCAATTAAATGGCTGACTGAGGAGTTTGGGAAAGTTTTGGGAGTTTTAGGAAGGGAGTAACGAGCGTATAGTGCAGTTCTTGGGGAAACAGAATGACTGTTTCGAGGCTTCAAGGGTTTTTTTATGAAAAAGTTGACTGAACGACGAATTTAAGTGTCGTTTAGTAAACAGCATTGACCGTCCCTTTCGTCTTAGTAGGTAAGGCGATTTGAATTAAATAGAGAGGAAGGGAGAGCGTTAATGAGTTGAATCACAAACATAAAAATGGTTAAATGTCATAGAGTCCGACCGAAGGTTAACTTGTTGGCTGAAGCCGAGGCCGAATACAGGGGAACCTAAAATAAATCATTCGTTAAATTATTTTGATATGTAACGGGTGATCCAAGTAGAGATACTTTTTTCAATAGCCTTGTCATGCTGTCATGTTATTTTTGTTTAGTATTGTTTGGCATTTCATAATGGAAAGACTTACGCGTGAACAACGTTTACAAATTGTTCAACTTTATTATGAAAATTCACGTTCTGTGAGGAATGTGTTTCGTGCACTTCGCTCAACTTATGGTCAACATAATCGGCCTACTGAGCGTACTATTCGCAACACCATCACCCATTTTGAGACCCAGCATTCATTATTGGATAATATTCGACCGAATAGACCACGTCCAGCACGCTGTGAAGAAAATATAGCGGCCGTAGCTGAGAGTGTACACGAAGACCGTAGAGAGTCGATTCGGCGCCGTTCGCAGCAACTTGGACTGACGTATGGAACGACTTGGCGCATTTTACGTCAAGATCTTAAATGGAAAGCGTACAAAATACAGCTTGTGCAACAACTGAAGCCGCTCGACCTTCCCAAGCGACATCGCTTCGCTCTATGGGCTCTTGAAAAGTTCCAAGAAGATCCGACGTTTTCGAGGCAAATTTTGTTTAGCGATGAGGCCCATTTCTGGCTCAATTGCCGCATTTGGGACGAAGAGCAACCTGAAGAGATTGAAGAACTGCCACTTCATCCAGAAAAAACAACGGTTTGGTGTGGTTTGTGGGCCGGTGGAATCATCGGTTCATATTTCAGATAACCGACTATTTGATGCCTGAAATTGAAGCTCGTGATCTCGGCGACATTTGGTTTCAGCAAGACGGCGCCACTTCCCACACATCGCATCAATCAATGGACTTATTGAGAGAACATTTCGGTGAGCACATAATTTCACGTTTTGGGCCGGTCGATTGGCCACCAAGATCGTGTGATATCACACCGTTAGACTTTTTCCTGTGGGGATATGTAAAGTCAAAAGCTTATGCCGACAAACCCGCTTCGATTCAGGCCTTGGAGGAAAACATCACGCGTGTCATTCGCCAGTTACCAGTCGAAATGCTCGAACGAGTGATCGAAAATTGGACTCAACGGATGGACCATCTGCGACGTAGCAACGGCCAACATTTGATAGACATAATCTTCAAAAAATAAATGCCAAAGAATGTTCTTTCAAATGATAATAAACATTCTCCATTAAATTTGAATTTTCTGTGTTTTTTTTTCTTTAAAAAAGTAGGGAACCTCGAAATGGATCACCCTTTGTATAATTTACTTATACAAATGCAAGCGGACATTCATTCAGATGCAACTTCAATTACAGAAACGCAAGAAAAAGCATAAGGAAAGGCTACAGACAGTCCACTTGGGGCAAACAGTATGATACCCTATCCATATCTCCATATCCCTCCAGCAAAATAAAAAGGCGTTAAGAACATGGTGGAAGGACATTTTATTTAATTTTGCATGAAATTTATATAAAAACCACAATTTTAGAAAAAAAAACTCCCCCAAAAAGTGGGCGTGGCCAAAAACTTTGTATTGGTGATATATTGGAAAAAATATTGCCTAAATATTTTGTTAAACATTTTTTTCGGTTTCTATGAAAATTTTCGATCAAAACAGCATAATATGACAGACTTATAAAGGCGGTCAGTGCCTACATCTTTTGCAAAGGTTTTAACACTCTATTTCTATAACTTAAGCTCTAAAACAGTTTTTTCTAGATTTAAAATTTGTTTAACACTTAACCATTTTGGGACCCTAGGGAGTATATACTCCAAATTCCAGCTTGCTAGCATAAATTTAAAGGCCTCAAAAGTTAATAGTCTTAGGTTTTGGTTCTGATCATAAATATATATATACTTTTAGGGGCCTACGATGAATATTAAGGTGTGTTACAAACTATGTGTCGAAATTAATATACCCCTAGGATAGGGTATAAAGAAATGACTTGCTCGAAATCGCTCAAGCAAAAAATTCTATGAAAAGCGGTGGGTCAGTTCAATATTCGGCTTCTTCTTAATTTTTGGACTTTTTTTTCGCAAAGGCAAAGCTGAATGTTTTGCCGACGTTATTACTTCTTCGAAGTCGACCCCGACTGCTCTTCATAATAAAGGGTCCGCCATCTAACGTTTTTTTTTCAACTAGTGCTTATTTCGCGAATGGTAACACTTAGCTCGTGTCTGATTTGACAGATAATTAGTTTTATCCTTCCGCTGAACGAATTTGGTTGTGTATACGCTTGAACAACACTGGGAAATATTGCGACATTACTTTGAAAATCAAATGTTGCAGAATGTGTGCGAAAATTGCGTGCGGATTTTGGAAGAAGAGAAGCACCGTCAGCTCCGTATGTTCGTTATCTTGTGAAATAATTGAAAGAAACTGGCATCCTCATCGATAAACCAAAGCGTGAAAAGCCAAAAACAGTGCGTACACCCGAGAAAATTGTTGCTGTGGCAGAAAGTGTGCGTGAAGCGCCATCAACATCAATTCACCGTCGTTCTCAACAATTGAACATTTCGGAGACATCATTGAGACGAATTTTGCATAAAGACCTTGGTAAGACGCCATACAAAGTCCAATTGGTTCAGGAGTTGAAGCCAACTGACCATCCAATGCGATTTCGCTTCGCTAAGTGGGCCTGCGATCGACTTAGAGAAGATGCCGATTTTGCCAAAAAAATCATCTTTTCAGGTGAAGCTCATTTTGATCTTGGCGGGTATGTACACAGGCAAAATTGTCGCATTTGGGGCACAGAAAACCCGAACGCATGCATTGAAAAGCCGATATACCCAAAACGAGTCACTGTTTTTGAAGATAGCATTATCAGCCGCATCATAGCTTATGACTGCGGCAACCACATCATGACAACAAAACTGTCTAAGTTCTTCAAAGATACTGTTAATAGTAAAGCTAAGAGTATGGCATCAAAATTCTGCCCTCAAGGAGGTGTTCTTGCCATCTTTTGCGGTCGCTTGTCATCGGCAATCTTCTGTTCAATGTGCATCTTTTTGTTGTAATTTCCATTAGGTGTGATGATTACCTGATGTTTGCTATAAGTGGTAAGCACGGCTTGACCATCATAAGAGTCAGATCTACTTCGCGTTTAAGAATGGTGCTCAAATAGATAAATCTCCATAAAATCTTGCAAAACTGTACTTGTACCCTTCTGGAGCAAAATACTGGTGAATTTAGTACCTATCTCCCTGAAGGGTATTTTCCAATTAGGTTAAATATTCTGTCTGTCCTCCTATATTTCTTTTGTATGACACGTACATGGCCATCGTTATGTCGCCTACAGACCAACAACCGCTGTAGAAGTAATCGTTCGTTTCTCAGCCCCACACGCCTTAGATGGACAACTGCAAAGTGCATATTAAAGCTGCAGGGAGAATATAAATTGAAACAATATTATTAGGATCCTGGAATATACTTGCTTCGATTAAAAATAAGGCCATGTTTTGGGCAATCACAAAAACCGTGCAAACTGATCTTATAGTGTCCCGACACTAGACTACATAAGTCAAGTCCGGTACACAATTAGATCTAAAATGGAATCAGAAGTTGGAGCTTGGGTTTGTGGGCCCAACACTAAAGTTCATTACATTGATATGTGCGATAGATTAAAACTTGTAATGGGAATTAAAAACCTGCCACAACAAGTGACTCTCCATTATCGTAAAACAGTGTGAACTCTATGACATTGAAATGCGGCTAAAATGCACTGCAACTGATCTTAGCTCGTTCTCTAATCATCTTTTTTGCGTCACCGACAAAGTATGGCTGTAATTGCCCGTTAATCGAATAAAATCAGAATTAGGGAATAAAGTGAAACAAATTGTATACCAATCGAAGAATTTGACTTATATTGATTAGCTCGCAGGATATATCCAAATGTGATTGAACATTTATCCCTCCTTCCCCCAAACATCGCAAAAGGCATCTACGCCCACATTTGAATTTGCTAAATTGTGTTCTTTGTAGTTCAGATGTGCACAGATTCCACAGAGCAGGAGCTAATACGGACTCCTTTGCGGAGTTTACTACTGCCCAGTTATTTCTATTTGCTTTAGTGATCATTTTTAATCACTGGAAAAATTCCTTTACTAAGCTTGTTGTTTGAAATTTATGAGTAAGCCCTTCTCTCAGCACCTTATCACATGCGTCTGATATATCACAGCAAATATTTGTAAACTCTTCTTCTGCAGTGCTTAATATGCGAAGTCAGCTAAAGAATTTGGTCAGTGCAGCTGTAGCCAGGTCTAAGACCTGTCTGTTCGATTGGAATATGACTCGTTATAGTAAGGTCAATCCTGTTTAGAACAATTCTTTCCAGAGGTTTTTGAGGACGAACTGAGCGCGATCAGCTGGATTACGAAATTGTACGATTGCAATCATTTTAAGACACTCATGACTTTGGGGGTGGTAAGCAGATGATTTTTTTCATTCTCTTCTCTCATTCCTTCCATAGTTTTCAAGAAATTCTGGAAATTCATAAACACGTGAGCGTCTCTGCCGAAGAAGTGCTGAGAGCGTAATCTAAGATTCGATCACATAAATGGTTCAAAAAGTGTACCACCCTCAAATGAGAAGGATTTTCGGCGTTGTATAGTACATCAGGCACTATCCTTAATAAATCAACACCTTTACATAGGAAGAACAAAGCGAGCAGTAACAGGCGCTTTCACTACAATGGAGTCAGCAGCAAGCAATATGGAGCTAATTATAAATGAGGACAAGCCGAAGTAAAGGGTGATCCATTTCGAGGTTCCCTACTTTTTTAAAGAAAAAAACACAGAAAATTCAAATTTAATGGAGAATGTTTATTATCATTTGAAAGAACATTCTTTGGCATTTATTTTTTGAAGATTATGTCTATCAGATGTTGGCCGTTGCTACGTCGCAGATGGTCCATCCGTTGAGTCCAATTTTCGATCACTCGTTCGAGCATTTCGACTGGTAACTGGCGAATGACACGCGTGATGTTTTCCTCCAAGGCCTGAATCGAAGCGGGTTTGTCGGCATAAGCTTTTGACTTTACATATCCCCACAGGAAAAAGTCTAACGGTGTGATATCACACGATCTTGGTGGCCAATCGACCGGTCCAAAACTGAAATTATGTGCTCACCGAAATGTTCTCTCAATAAGTCCATTGATTGATGCTATGTGTGGGAAGTGGCGCCGTCTTGCTGAAACCAAATGTCGCCGAGATCACGAGCTTCAATTTCAGGCATCAAATAGTCGGTTATTATGGCACGATAACGGTCGCCATTGACGGTTACGTTCGCACCGGCATAATTTTTAAAGAAATATGGACCGATGTTTCCACCGGCCCACAAACCACACCAAACCGTTGTTTTTTCTGGATGAAGTGGCAGTTCTTCAATCTCTTCAGGTTGCTCTTCGTCCCAAATGCGGCCATTGAGCCAGAAATGGGCCTCATCGCTAAACAAAATTTGCCTCGAAAACGTCGGATCTTCTTGGAACTTTTCAAGAGCCCATAGAGCGAAGCGATGTCGCTTGGGAAGGTCGAGGCGGCTTCAGTTGTTGCACAAGCTGTATTTTGTACGCTTTCAATTTAAGATCTTGACGTAAAATGCGCCAACGATTTATGGTCCCGTTTGCGTTGACCAAGCAAACAATGTTTGGGGAAGAAGATCCATCAACGAGTTAGACGTGATGTATAGCGACATAAGCCTAATTAAAACAATCCGTATCCAGTGGTTAAGATGGCTGGGCCGTGTAGAGCTGCGCGTAAAGTCTTCGACGCCGTACCAGAGGGATGGACACACCAAGAAAGACCTTATCTCCGATGGAGCGACCAGGTACAACGAGACGGTACAGAAGAGACGGCAGGCTAGGGATCGAGCCGGCTGGAGGGGCATATTAAGTAAGGCCAAGGAGCACCACGCTTTTTAGCGCCATCTAATAAATAAATAAATAAGTCTATAGTGCCTGAACCACAGATGAGGAATTAACCAGATAGTAAACTCTGCAATCCCCTATCACTTTCAACCCGCAAAAAAATATTTAATAACGGCCGCAAAATCCTCTCTCAATTTTCCCATCTGTGAATACGTGTGAGCCAGACACATGAAGTTAGATCTAATTTACTAGATTACCCGCCAAAAATAATTGTGGGGAGTTTTGCAACATATCCAAATCGCAACAACAAAACAGCTGGTCACGGCGGATGTGTTGGGTAATAGGAAATGCTGCGAAGTGTTGAGTTTATGTGATTCAACTTTTTATTTTAATATAAATGTTTATAAAGAAACAAAAAATTAGTTACCCAATAAAGTTGTTACAATTTAGTTGGAATATTTTTTGCGGTTATAAGAAATAGTTCTCTATTTTTTATCTGCCTTAAAATAAACATACTTGGGTTGTCTTATTTTTTCCATTTTGGTTAATAAAATGAGATAAAAGGTATATTTTATTGTACTATTGCATAAATATTACTAAATTAGTAATGTTTAAGTGTAAAATATTTATAGTAAATAGTTTTATTATTTGATTTATTCAACATATGAAAATTTAATGAATATATGTACATATTCGGGTTCCGTGCATCTATAAAAAAAGGGGAAAAGAAGTTATTTTAATCATTTTTAAATTATTTTGTGTTACAAAATTTGTACGTTTAGTCAATTAATTTTCTTAGCGGTTTTGGAAATTTTTTATATAAGTTAATATGCTTTATTTTAAAATTTATATACTGCATAAATATATGCGTGGTAGTTGAATACAACTCATAAATAAGCATGCACATTATGTTACATATATATATTGAATTAATAGCCATTTTTTTTAACAGACGACTTTATTTGTCAAGTTATAATGCTTTGTAATTTTTTTTTTAATTTTTTTTTATGAAAATAAACAAAACAATTTACTACTACAACTACTAGTAAGTGATTGCAAATGTTGTTAAAAAAGGGTTTTCACGCACCAAAAATAACATTTTTTAGTATTTGGATCACGTTATATTAAAAAGCGTTTTAAACCAGTGCCCAATTGTGTAATGCAACGTTTCCACCGAGCACTAAACCGAAATTAATGTTAATTTGCCCTTAATCCACTTTAAATCTCAAGGTTACCCATACAAATATTAATCTGCTAAATGCAAGATTAAAAATAACAAACTTCGTTTGAATGAAAATTCGGGTTGCGAACACACTCTGTACGAATCTATACTACTCTCATCATGTCTCATACCTTTTTTTGAATTGTAATTTTGTTCCTTCTAGCTACCCCAATATTCATTAAGCACTGAGGGCGGTGTTTTCTGTATATGCGACTTCTCCCGGCCAATGCAACCATTAAAACATTGATATTGGTTTGAAGAATAAAATGGTGTTCTAATAATATTTTCATTCTTTTTCCACTCATTTAACTATAGCAACCAATTTTAATTTTATTTTCGCTTTGTTTGTCGTTCAAGAAAAAACATCTGTTCTCTTTTGAAATGTCAATTACGTTCTTAATTTAATAGCATAAGAGAGCCAAACATCAGATTTATCTATTTTCTTCGGTGGAAACGCTGAAAGATTCGTTTTTAATTTTTTGTGCTTAATCTTGGTTTGTTTTATGGTGGAAATGTAGCATAAAAGTACTTTAATGCTTCAATGTAACCATCCATAACAAAATCCGTGTTTGTAAAGTTATACTTAAATAAATTGTCAACCGAAAATGTATGATCTTACTTATTATAAAGGGTGATTTTTTAAGAGGTTTAGAACTTTTTTTAAAAAAAAAAACACAAAAAATTCGAAAAAATGAATGAACTATTTATTTGAATCGATAGTTTGAACCTTGCAATTTAATGTTTAAAGATAATTTCATGCAAATGTTGACCGCGGCTGCGTCTCAGGTAGCGCATCAGCTGAGTCCAATTTTGGCATACTCTTTCACACATATCGGCCGGTATCTCACGAATGAATGCATGGATGTTGGCTTCCAGTGCGTCAATCGAAGCGGGCTTGTCCCTATACACATTAGCCTTGGCATACCCCCACAAAAAATAATCTAATGGTGTCAAATCGCACGATCTAGGCGGCCAATTGACCGGCCCGAAACGTGAAATTAACTGTTCACCAAACTCGCCTCGCAATTGCGCCATTGTTTCGCGTGCTGTGTGGCATGTGGCACCGTCTTGTTGAAACCACATATCATGCAAGTCAAGAACTTCCATTTCGGGCAAAAAAAAGTTTGTTATCATCGCTCGGTAGCGTTCACCATTGACAGTAACGCTGCGATTCGCATCATCTTTGAAGAAATATGGCCCAATAATGCCGCCGGCCCATAAACCGCACCAAACAGTGGCTTTTTCGGGATGCATTGGTAGCTGTTGCAATGCTTCTGGCTGATCTTCACTCCAAATGCGGCAATTTTGCTTATTTACGTACCCATTCAACCAAAAATGAGCCTCATCGCTGAACACAATTTTTCGATAAAAAAGCGGATCCTCGGCCAGCTTTCCAAGAGCCCATTCACCAAAAATTCGGCGTTGTGGTAGGTCGGCTGGCTTTAGTTCTTGCACCAGCTGTATCTTAAAAGGCTTTACGCCCAAATCCTTCCGCAAAATTTTCCACGTAGTGCTGTAACAAAGGCCTAACTGCTGGGAACGGCGCCGAATCGACATTTCGCGGTCTTCTGTCACACTAGCTGATACGGCCGCAATATTTTCTTCAATACGCACAGTACGTAAACGTGTTGGTGGTATAATGTCCAACAAAGTAAATTTGGTGCGAAATTTGGTCACAATCTTCCGAATAGACTGCTCAGAAGGTCGAGAATGCCGATCATAAAATGGAAGCAGCGCGCGATGAACATTTCGAACCGAGCACGAATTTTGATAGTAAAATTCAATAATTTGCAAACGTTGTTCATTTGTAAGACGATCCATGGTTAAATTGCAAACCAAACTGAAGCTGTTTGACAGTGACACAAGGTACTAAACACACGTCAGCTGTCAAAACCAGTGTTGCCAAAACCAAACCAGCTAAAAAATCACCCTTTATATTAGTCACATTAATCAATATTATTTTGATTTATTATCCTCATTTAAAATTAGGATAAATTGGTTAAAACATAGCTTTATTCTCAATATTATAATATTTTGTTATATTATTAGTTGTGTGGCAAGTATGTTTTTATAAATCCATATTCACCGCATATTGTCCATGTTTTTTTTCCACACCCCAAATTATGAGGTGTAATCTGCTGAATTTTATCAACTGTTTCCAACTTCTTGCTATAAAAAATTACATTTCTTGGCTGCGGCCATTAGCCCCATATAATTCGATTCATGTGTGCGTGATTCCCATTTGATTTGCACGTAAAAGTCCATATAAGTGCAAATTATGTGGGGCTTATCAGTTCGACTTATCTTGTAGGCAAGGTGAGAGATTCGCTCTCGAGTTGACTATCTGGTTAATTCCTCATCTGTGGCCTGAACTTACTCAACAAAATCGCCTCCCAACTTGTGAAAAATCTTTGCCTGAGATGCTATAGCCTCTGTGATCTCGGTCACTCTATTTCTAGACTAAGCGGTACCTCAGCCAGTACAATTTCTTCACACCGTGAACTCCATTCCAACCTCATCACAACTAATCCCACCTGCGCAATAAAGGAATTATTACAAAGCACCTATCGAATATTTTATCTATCTAAAGCTTCACTTAATTCCGCACCTTCAATGCATTATGTATATTTTCCAATTTATTGCTCAAATCCTCATTATGCCAATCCCAGAACCCACACCTGACAACCAACGCAACTAATCCCTCTCGTTCATTTTGCCAATAATTCCATTACCCTGTTCAATCTCTTCACCATAAATAACTCATTCATTTTTTATTTTTTTTTCATCTTCTTCTTCTTCTTCTGCACTTAAATTTAAAAAAAAAAAAGTACGACGAGATGATGAGTGGAGCGAAAAATATAAAAAACAACCAAACACTAATCTCCTTTGCATTCCATCACCATAATCGCTGAGTATTCCATCATCGATCCTAGACATCAGATGCCATCATCGCAGGACGAAAAAAAGTATTGTTCCGTTCTGAGTGAAGTATACGCGTACAGCGTAACGGTAAATGTGTGTACACATATAAATCACAAAAGCAGCTTAAACTGAGACTTACTCCAAATTTGCCTCCGAAGGATTCACATTTGCATACATGTAGTAGGTACACATACGGGCGACAGTATGCAAAAGTATTTATATGAATCTTTCAAACCGCTGAAAGTGCGTCAATATTCACCCTGAATAAAGTAATTGCAAAGAGGATAGAAAACTCCACGCGAACACACACTGCACAGCAGAAACAATGAGACACGGGCCGCGGCGCCGCACCGATTCGTGGAATTGCGTCAGGAACAAAAGAGGAAGGAAGTCTCTTCCTCGAATTCCCTTTAAGGGTTGAATTAAAATGAATGAGGATGAAATCCTTTTCGAGATAGGTACAAGCATCCCATTGAACGCAAATGCATCATGCAAATCATACTCGCAGATGAATGGAGAATTGACGATTGAAAGTTAAAGGATAAATGGGGAACAGAGAGAGAAAGAGAGAGAGTGAAAAACAAAAAAACGGTTACACACACGCCCCCATATGTCTGGTTGGCGGGTTGGTTCGTTCAATTCAATGATAATTTCGAAAATGTTCTTCAAAATCATACGAGTCCTTATTTCGCTTTGTTTTTGGTCAGTTTTGCGTGCTGAAATTGTCTGATACAATGGGCATTACCATAATAAGATCAATGCTCCCTGATGGGATTGAGGATTGAGAATTGCGAATCAAAGCGCTGGCGGATGGAGGACTGGGGATTGCGAGGTCGAATCATGAGAGTGTACCTGACTTGTGGGTTGTGTCTGCTGATGGCTGCATTTTGTGGTAGATTTCCTTACAATCGGCAGATGGATTTTCTATTACTGATTTTGAAGGGTTGATATTCTCTTGAAGGGTTGTTGCTCTGTTGCTTGCCTATGGAAGGGTGTGTGGTTCTTAAATTTTCCCTATTTCTTGGGTTTTTTTTTTTGTCGAAGAAAATAAGTTGGATGGCCTAAGAAAATAAGTCTCGCAAGCTTGTTCGTAGGAAGCATTTAAGAAGGTAACTTTATAAATGGGGCCTGCAATTTATAGGCTTAATTTGTCGGTGATAGGAAAAAGTTGTAATAGTGGCAAAGCCCAACCCAAGAGGGTAAAAAGAAAGGCTACAGTCTGCTTGGGGCGATCAGTATGATACCCTCTCCATATCCCTATATGCCCCAAAGAAAAAAGCATTAAGAAGATGATGGCTAGCATTTTATTTTATTCTATTAATTAAAAAATAAAGAAGTTTTTTTTGAAAAAACGCCCCCAAAAAGTGGGCGTGGCCAAAAACTTTGTATGGGCGATATGTTGGAAAAAATATTGGGTAAATATCTTGTTAAAAATTTTTTTTTGCTTTCTATGAAAATTTTCGAAGAAAACAGCATTTTAGTAAAAAATGCCCACAAAAAGTAGGAGTGGTAAAAAACTTTATATGACAAACTTATAAAGCAGGGCAGTGTCTACATATCTTGTGAAGGTTGTAACACTCTATCTCTCTAACTTTAGCTTTAAAACGGTTTTTTCTAAATTGTGGGCGTGGCAGTGGGCGTATTCAACAAATTTTTACACTTAACCATTTCGGAGCCCTAGAAATATGTGGTCCAAATTTCAGCTTCCTAGCTTAATTTTAAAGGCCAAAAAATTGCGCACGGACGGACGGACGGACGGACATTGCTAGATACTCTTGGGATTTGGTCCTGATCATAAATATATATACTTTTATGGGTCTACGACGAATATTATGGGGTGTTACAAACTATGTGTCAAAATAGGGTAGGGTATGAAAACGAACCACAGACTTGTCTGACAACGAAGCAGATTGAGCCTAATCTGGATCCAAAACGCTGATTACCCTAAATAGATCGCACATCAGTGCTACAATTGGTGTCATCACTGGACACTGTCTGTTAGGCAAGCATGCAACAAAGCTTGGCGCTTACTCGAACTACTTTTGCAGGAGCTGTTTAGACACCTTCTATTGCATGCCCTGCTCTCCAATGGAAACAACATCTCCATCTAGGAGCTTACTTCTACAATGATCTTAACGATTTAAACTCGACCGACCCAAAACTTCTTGCACGCTTTATAAAAAGCTCAATTTGGTTCAACGAGTAGGCAGGAACTTCAGATCCACGTGGTATCACAATGGACCTTTCCTTTCCGACTGCCACTTCAACCTAACCTAACCTGACCTACTTCGGTTGACCGAAGCAAATGGATGCAAAACTTCGAAGGTCCCGTGCCTTGGTCCCGTCCAGCTTATACCAGAGCGCTTGCTCTAAATAACTGGAAGCAGAGCTACTAGTCCTACCTCAGAACTCTTTGGCGAAGATTTACAATTCAGAAGGCTGCTGGTTTTTTTTGTTTGTTAAAAAACCACCTTCCATAACCTCAATTTTTCCTATTCGTTTATTTTTTTTTCGCTCACTTTCCAGAATTTTACGGAATTTTTTCGCGAAACATTTGCTCTTTTCAATATCCTATCCACAGTGCACTTACGCGCGTTTTATGTCCTTTCATACGATCCGTAGCATTCAGAAAACCTCCATACAGAAGCCAAATTGCATCCGTCTCCGAACCAAAGTCGGTAATGGATTTAAATCGCTTTTGAGCTTCAGCTACATACTCGTACATCTGTTGGGTATTTTTTTTTTTTTTATAAATCCTTCATCTTCTCGAGCATCCAGAAACAAAGGATATTTTTTATTTGCCTGACATTTATGATGGTATTTAGAGATTGTCCAACTTCGGAACATGCACTCTCCTCGGATGGAAATTGCTTTTAATTTCTCTTCAAACTGCAAAGCCATTTGGCCATATGGGTGAGGTTCGATGTTAGGTACTGCCAATAATAATGATAACCGTAGAGAAAATTCCATAAAGGATCATTATTACCGGGGATAATAGATGGCGTAAGTTCAACGGTACATTCTCTCATAGCTATCGTAAAATTTGAGACAATTTATGGTAAAACTTGTTCATTTGCTGCGGAGAAAAACGCACACTCTCTGTGTCTGTGTGTCCCTTTTTTAAGGACAAGATATTATGGTTGTGAGAAACAAACAAAAAAAAACCCAAAATTCAACTAAAAAGTCCTTGCACATGTGTGGCATGTGTTTTGTTCATGTCCCAAGTTAAAATCATAAATAATCTTCTAATACACATATGTCTGACGGCAAGATAAGATACTCTTCTACCAAAGCCAAGTCAAGATGAAGGAAAAAGGATTTTCCACTCACTTGAAGGAATAGGGCGGGGGGAGAGACACACCACACACCACACACTCCACATATGCGTGTGTATTGTGTCCTCTGTAAGGACATTCGAGAGAAAGTCATTTGATTAAATATTTCGTGTGATGAATTTGAATCTTGATGATGAGATACTTGACGTTGGTTGGGATAGCTCTGTAGATCTATCCAGGGACACACACGTATGCATATGGAAATATGGAGTTTTTTGTTTTTTTTTTTTGTTTTGTGAAACAAAATTTCCTTTTGAGATCTTCTGAAGATTTTCACTGGCTGAGAAGTTGGGTACGATACATGATGAAAGTAAATAAGTTCATGTATGTATATTTTAAAGGACGAAGGAAAAGTCATCATCTAGGATGCGCAGCTTTTTAACGAAATTAACAAAGTTTCAATTCGCATTTAATTTTGTTTTCTTTTTTGGCGGCTCCCCCCCCCCCTGTTGTGTTGTGTGTCATTTGCCTGGCCACCCTCTTTTTTGTTGTTCATTAATAAACATAGGATTATTCATGGCTTGCTGTTGAGAATATCCTTGACAGACGACGCTACGCGACGCGACGCGACAGCATTTTGGTTTGCTATTGGCATGCTAACTAAGAAAAGAAAATATAATTACACTGATAGCTAAAACAATTTGTAAAGTTGGGTTTTTTTTGTTTCTCAGAAGAAAGAAGGAAAGATACTTTGGAAAATCTCGGAGATATTAAAAAAAATATACATACATATATAATTTGTATGAACGAGAACGATTCAGGTCGTTGGCTTAGGTAATTTTACGGGAAATACCTAATTACTAATCTCATAGCGAGTGTTTTTTTTTTTAATGAAATTGCTTCATGGATAAGGTTTGTTGAAGTTAATACGCGGATTTAATGTGTACGGACTTGTTTAGCGTAACTGTACCTAGAGGTAGGTATAGTATAATGTAATCGCATCATGTTGTAATAATGGCTTGGAGGAGATTATTTGTAATGTTCAAAAGTGCTTTGGCATGACTCGGGGCTGTCGACTTATGAAGTCGTTGGAATCGCTTTTGTTATTTTTGAAAAGTGCGAGTAGATACGTTTGTAGGTTTTTTTTTTTTAATTACGTCTAGACAATAGATTATAGCTTTATTGCTTGCGTATATTTGTATTTCAATTGTACCTAGAGATGATGGGGAACCTTCAAAAGAAAAGATGACAGAGATACTTGTACCCTAGATAGCTAGATGGAGGTGGAAAGCCGATTTTTATTTCAAAAGTAGCAAAATACAGAAATAATTTTGTAAAGTAGTAACAATCACGGCTTTACAGTTCTGGTCCCGTACTCCACATTTGCCATGTTAATGAGTATGTTGATACCCTTAGCGCGGTCATTAGGGAATTGAATGATTAGGAAAAAGGAGATACCGATGCACGATGGTTTTAATTGTCTGTAAACGGTAATTTGAAGGAAAATGAATTCGTGTTGTACGGTTAAGAAACAAATCCTGTCCCTTCGAATATCGGCTTAAGGGTGAACAGAAGTGCATTCCTAGCATGGCGAGTATTGCGTTGAATTGCTGTATGGGTGGAATGCACGTTTGAGCATTTATGTGGCAAGTAACGATAAAACAACGACAAACTAAGAAAGTCAAGCAATGTCTCTATCGCCAATAAGTTTAATCGCACGCTTTCGAATCCTGTCCAGTAGCTGCACTAAATATGGAATTGCTGCACTTTACCAGATAAGAGCGTCGTACTCTAATTTTGGGCGAATAAACGCCGTATAAATTCTAGCCAGATCAGAAGGGGTAAAATATTGCTAGCATCGTTTAAGGAAGCCTAGACATTTTGCAGTGTTCTTGGCGACATCGAATATGTAGTCATTCCAAGTGAATTCTAAGTCATTAACGCACATACCGTGTATTGTAAGCCTTTCGGTTTTAGCGACGCAAGTGCCCTTCATGGATAATGACAGAGTATTGCAGTTTCGTTTTAGTGACAGAAGACGGCATTATTTTTTGGAAGCACTAAATTCTACTCTATTGGTTTTACCACACTTATGCTGTCAAGGTCAAAATTTAATGAGCTTAAAAAAATAGGACCCCTGAAGATGAGGGACGCAAATCCGACAACTAATATCCAAAGCTAAGGGTACTGTCATCAGTCATTGATGAAAATGAGAAAGAGAGTTGGAGACAGGACAGAGCCTTGAGGGACACCAGCGTTTATTTGGTGAGTTGCAGACTTGGAACCATCCAAAACATCTTGATTTGAACGGTCCGAAAGGTAGTTTCTAATCCATTAGAAGAAAGGTAAATATCATCGATTCGAAATGCCTGAATTGTCGACAAAGAGCAACGGTGAATAGATTGGTTCCATATTTCGGTTATATATGTCATCAAATCACCAGCGAATCTGTTGTTGCGAAAATCGTACTCACGGTAATTAAGAAGTTTTCGGGATTCAAGAAGTGATGATTTATCAGCGATTCCATGAGAAAGATTCGCCCTTCTGGAACTAGCTGGACTAGTGCTGTTTTCATCGCCTCGGAAAGTCCCCTGAAGAATAGGACCGATAGAAAAGCTTACGCAGTGGTTTTGCCAGAATAAAAGAACACCTCTTCAGAGCCTCTTGCAAAATGAGCAGCAAGAAGTTTGGCTTTATCGAGAAGCTGACAGCTGGAATGTCATTGCAAATGCGTGTCGGGATAGATAAAGACGCCGAGTTTTTGATGTTCTTAACAAACGACCAAACGTTTATACTCCTGGTAAGACTTTGTAGTAATTTTTGCCTCAACTTTTGGCCGTAGAAGTATTTGATATTGGATTTGCAGTCATTTCTGGCTAGTTTAAACATTTTCCGGTTTTCCTCCGTTTGGTTGGCCTTAAAACCTACCTCTTTAGCCCTGATAGCTTCTTTATAGCTCAAGTCGCACCACCTTGCTAAATAGTATTTCCATGCGGTTCTTTTAGGAGCTTGTTTTTTTTAGTGTTTGCTTGGAGTGCGAGAAATTCGCCGATAGAATACCGTGGTCTGACGAACCTAGAGGCGATAATACATTTAAAGTGTATTTATCAGGGTGAGAGGTAAGAAACAAGTCCAGAGTGTTGGCAGTTTGACCGCTAATGTCCAGTATCCACGCTGGGTCAAATTCTTTACCGCAGAAAGGATCTTGACATACCTTCCTTCGGGAACGTCGAAGTCAATTAATTATGTATATTGAAATATCTATCAATGGTGTGAAGAGGTAAACAAAATGTCCGCCCAGAAACCACTTCAAAGAATACACAGCCTAACACGCATAGGAATCACGGGTGCCATGCGCTCCTGTCCATCCGCTGCTTAAGAGAAACTCCTTGACCACCCACCGCTACATGCATTAATTAAGAAGTGTGCTGCAGTCAGATTAATAAAACTCGACTTTGGAAAAAAATACAAGCAGATTGATCTCACAGGACACTCAAGTATCTTAAACTCCTCCTTTGATTCAAGTCACCCACCTCAACATAACCATACCGGAAGGTTTGGTTTAGGAAACTGGAGGCCAGGTGCCATTCAGTCTGGTATACGAATGCAAAATGTCAACTCCTCTAGGCCACACAACATCAATCTTCCAAACAGAAGCAAGGGAATGCTTAGGGCGAATTCCCAGAAGATCAAACATTTACCATTCTCTCAGACAGTGAAGTAGCACTCAGAGCTCCTAACCTCTACAAGTTCACCTCTCTACTTATTTGGAGCTGTCTAACTAATCTAAAACAACTCCCCGCACACAACAGAGTAACTCTCTACTGGGTCCCGGACACGAAGGAATTCGAAGTAATGAAGCGGCTCACGAGCTAGCCCGTAAAGGCTCTGCAACGCCTTTGGCTCCCATTGGCCCAGAGCTCTTCTGTGGACTACCCACCAGTGATATCAAATTAGAGCTCAACACATGGGAACACAAAATCCCAATGGAACTCTATCCAAGGATTATGCTCTGCTAAACAAAAAGCGCTCTGCAGATCCTCTCTATAAGCAAACGTCACACTAAGATAGGAACAGACTTCCTTGCAGGTCACTGCACCCTGAACCATGAACCATATAAAAGTTCTACAGACCTGTATGGAATCTGCTTGGAACAGCCAGAAACGTCAGAACACTTCCTCTGTAGTTGTCCTGCCGTTGCTCGCATCAGGTGGCGCATATGCTAACTTAGAATTCAAATATTGGTGCACTTGAACATTGAAAAAACTGTCATTTCATTACAATTCGCGACTGCGCAGATCCATTTGCAATTATAAATTCCTCTTGAAGAAGGTGCCGAGTGTTAAGTTTTCCTCCAACAATTTTCTGCAGACCATGCGGTCTACCCTTAAGCTCCCGTACACACCTTCTTTTCAAAACTTAATGAACTTCACTATTTCACTTTTCTATACTCGACTCCACTATTTACTCCATTCTACTCTACACTACTGTGAAACTCTTAATTTATTTTGCGGCTTCCTAAGATTCTTTTTAAGCAAAGTTCGACTTAAAATGAAGAAGTCACTTAAATAAAGAGTGCTTTTTTTAGAGGTTGGTTTTTCGAATAGAGATAAAACTGCCATCCTGAGTTATCGCGTTCTATTGCTTAGCTATGACCTGTCACCTATTCGGAATATTTGACCAATCCACTGCCACTTTCGGCGCTGTATAATTGTGCCCATAGGTTCATGGCTCGTTCTCTGGTAAAGAGATGTTGCACATATTAACGAACGTTTGCAGCTTCCTCCTTTGGTGTTTAAGCTGATTGGATTACTATGCCAAGTCCTGGATAACATCCCAAATGCAGATTTTGCCTTACATATTCAGCTGCCTATATCCAGTTCGGTGACGCCCTTCCGTTGAGACAATACTTCCGAGGTATCGGAAACTCTCTACTCGTTCGAGTTCGGTATTAGATCATTCTTGTTTTTTCCGAATTAATTTTCAGCCCAACGATGTCTGCTTCCCTTTCCACATCTGTTGTCCATAGAGGTAGTCCAGATGCTTGAGGTCGGATATAAGAGTCCATCGAAATCCTCCGCTTTCCGTCGATAAAGCCGCCAGATTGTATTTTTTACTGAGGCAAAAATTGGCCTCGTCCTAAGAGATGTTTTTTTGGCCGCAATCCGTATCTCCGGCTAACTTTTTCACAGCCCAAAAAGGGAACTCATAACGTTGTTTATGGTCGCCCGGCTAGGTGACCGCCAAAATAATCCAACCGAAAAATAAGCCAGGTTGACTCTCTGCCGATGTCAAATTCTGATGATCAGAGCCGACTCGACATTTCTGGGTCTTTTTCGATAATGTCCCGCTATGGCGCGGCGGCTATGTTTTCTTCATTTTGCACCAATCAAATTTCTCACGGTGTGATTTGCCTGAGTATTGGAGCCACGAGGACTACCACCCTCACGATGAAATTCTCATCACGTATTAACAACTGAGCTGTAATTTCGATAACATTTTTCACGCACATGCGGCAAGCTTGAAATGATGCATATTGAAATGCAAACCTGACTGAATATAACGACAGCTGGATGCTATTGGTAACCTTGGCAGCTGCTGAAACCAGTGGCGGTGCGTCATTGAACCATTTCAAACACTATCTACCCAAAAAGCAATTAGAAAAATTGTAATCGAACAAAAAAACCGTTTGATTTTCATGTAAAAAGAAAAAAAAAATTGTTCTCTGCTCTTTCAATCAATTAGAATTCCTCTTATTTTGAAACTAGAATAGAATATTTTGGAATAGAAAGATTTCCTAATGCCCCTATGCAGTTTAGTCGCTCTAGCATATTTTAAGCCTTCTAATCATTTTTATATAGAAGAAATAGACACGTCTTATGTTTCCGTTCCTCAAATTTGAGATTGTTTAACGTAAAACTGGAATTGCTTTTGAGTCAGTTGAATAGCGAGTGAGTTATTTAGTTCTACTCATAATAATAAGTCAAACATACACTTACTTGCACTCGGCTGCACTAAGGCCTCATTTGCTGCGAGCGTCTAGTTTGTTTGCCTCGTGACGGGTGCCAATAAAAGCACAAAATTCTCATTTTTTATTCTTTGACAACCAGGCGCAAAAGCATCTAATTGGTTGAAAAATTGAGAGAACGAGAGCATTTGTCATTGGTAAATGTAGGTTTTCAATTATTTGTTTCCAACTAAAACAGTATATTAGCCTTAAAAAAAACTATGCGACAGCCGATACGTACATTTTAAAGTTTTAACGCACGGCAGCGGCGGATTCTATGGGTCGGGGCCATTAGGCATGTATCCCTTCTAAATGAAAATTACATTCCCAATATTCGTGATCATGATGCTAGCCAATTTTATGAATCTTTTGCATTGAGTTAAATATCATTCTCTTACTGGAGTTTGGTTGATTAATAACAGATTTTGATTTTTTTTTTCTGCTTCTTCCTTTGTATTTCCGCGGATGAGAGAGATCATAACTTTCCACATTTTTGACTGCACCCCTACTGGTCCCCCTGTGGTGTTCATCTGTTCATCCGTTTTACCTACTTCAACAAATTTCGTCAGGCCCTCCATTACAAATGAGGCATTTAAGAAGCTATTGGTGTTATTTTTGTGTGATCTAGGTGTCCTTAAAGCTGCGTTGATGTAAAGAGTTTTTTTTTAGAGGTTGGTTTTTCGAATAGAGATAAAACTGACATTTTGTGTTCAAATCTGGCAACGCTAATGTCATTTATGTTCACTTTGGCTTGCCATTTCATCATGAACAGGTTGACAAATGAATGACGCTTGCAAATGGTTCAGTTCGCGAAGTTTACCGCAAGCTCCGTTCCTTTTATGGTCGACATAATCGTCCATCAGAGCAATTAATTCGGGTAACCATGGATCGCTTTCGCACTACGTTTACTCTATGTGATAATACGCAGCCGCAGGGATGTCGAACAGTGCGCACCAAAGAAACAATTGCCGCTGCAGAGCAAAGTGTTGAAGAGGACCCGAATGATTTTCATCGCTGATTTTGGATGGCTACGTCAACAAGCAAAATTGCCGCATTTGGAGTGAAGAGAATCCACATGAGACCCTTGAAACGCCATTACATCCACAAAAAATTAATGACTCTATGGGATGGTGGAGTCATTGGGCCATACTTCTTCCGAAATGATGCTGGAGAGTCAGTTACCGTTAATGGAGACCGGTTTAGAGCCATGATAACCGACTATTTTGTTCCCGACTTGGATGGCATGAATGTGGATGAAATGTGTTTCCAACAATACGTCGCTACATGCCACACAGCGCACGTCACAATCGATTTATTGAAGGAAACATTCGATGAGCGCATAATTTCGCGGAATGGACCTGTCAATTGGCCACCAGGATCGTGTGATTTGACACCATTGGATTATTTTCTTTGGAGATATGTGAAGTCGCCGGGCTACGCCAACAAACCAGAAACGTTAGGGGACTTGGAAGCCAACATTCGTGGCGTTATTGCCGACATAGAGCCCCAAATGCATGAAAAAGTGGTTGAAAATTGGACCTCTAGACTTGGCTTTATTCGAACCAGTCACATGCCTGAAATCATATTCAAACATTAATGGCATAAAATTATCCTTCCAATAAAGCCAATTTTATGGACATTTAAACGATTTTCTTGTGTTTTATTTCAATTCGAAGATCTATACCTCTAAAAAAAACACCCTCTACTTTTAAAAGCACTTTTAATATCGAGATGGAGATATATTAGCAACTTGAAGTAGCTATATAAGCTTATCCACTTGGATTGTTAAGCAATAAAAGTCATAGTCGTAACCCCCTGCTAAGCACTAGCCGGTATTTAGATTCATTGCGCCCCCATGCGGCCAGGAGAATTCCAAAGCAGTAGGCATCATTACCTTGTCTCTGTCGCCTGTGTGCCACCTTCAATAAGACCTGCTAATAATTTATGCACCAGCTCAATGTGAACAACTCGTGTAGGCAGGAATTTCAACGTATACCTAGACCCACCTACCAACGGCCCAAGCATCAACAGAATAACTCTAGAAAAGCGTTTTATAATTAAGATTAATGACAAGAAATTAACCGTGCGAATGAATTTGTAATTTTTGGTCGCAAGCTCAAGCATCCCTAAGCCTGCGCCTGATTCACTTACTTTTTTCTGTGAATAATATTACATCGACCTCTCGCCCCCTAATACATCCACATAATTGTTTCTTTCTCGAGATGTTTTCAATTTTATTTTTTCAGATGAATCAGATCTGTAAATCAGGAAACAGTTTTTTTTTTGTTTGTTCTTGTTCTTATCGTCGTCGTTGCGCTGTTCCATACTAAATGTGTGTTTGTGTGTGTTTTTTTGTCGCCCTTTAACATATACACAAATCCTTATTTAACATTGTGTCACTTGTACAAGAACGGTTGAGGTATTTTATGAACCGACACTAATGGCGTCGTTTCCGCAAGACCCGCGACATTAAAATAGAATAAATTGAGAAGTCGAGTTTCGCAATCAACGACCGACTAGAGGCGCGGGCGACTATCCTTCTTTTATTTTCTTTAAATTTTTAAACGAACTGTAAAGGAAGAACTTATTTGAGAGAGAGAGCAACAAAAAAAGGCAACACCGATGAAGATGTTGTAAGGAAGTAATGCTGTTCGCAATCGAATAATAAATTGGACAGCTAGAAGAGGAGACAAAAACAGGACCGGCATCATCATCAGAGTAGAGCAGCATCAGTTAATGCCGAAAACACAGTAGTGACTACACAATTGACAACGCTTAAATTGACTTTCGCAAATAATTCTCTATGCTTGGATTTTCCAAAAAAAAAAAACAACAACAACAACAAAACTGCGAGAAATACAGCAAGCAGACCAGGAGGAAAAAAGTAAGAAACACAAAAAATAGGGAAAAATTAACTGACATTGTCCTGGAGAAGACATCTTAATGGAAAATGTATTTAAATTGAATTGAGATTGCCTTGGTCTGGCATTTCATTTCGATGTGTTTTGTGTTCCGTTTTCGATGAGAGTTCTTCTAGGACTAGGATGTGTATTGAGCATTTCTAATATATATATTTACTTAATTTTTTTTTTCCCCCAATCTCTATTCACGACGAGCTGGATATTTCAGTTGTTTCTACGTAAAACCTTATTATCTTGAATAAATTTGGTGAAACAGAAAATTGCCTGCAATTAAAGTAATTGAAGTGTTTAAATTAGCATTTTTAATATAAATAATTTAATTTTTTTTTTCTCAGAATACAAATCGAAGATTTTGGAATAACGATTAACCTGTCGGAATATAAATTTTTTATAAAGTTTGGTTACTTTTAACTTAACCTAAAAGTTTGAAAAGTCTATCAATTGGGCCTGGGTAGAAAAAGTTACAATAGAGGATGGAAGCTGAGAGTTACATATATTTACAACTCGACTTTGTTCGCCAGTGTGTATTTGAATCCTTGTGGAAGCTCTAGTACGATGACTTTGACGCCAAACATTGAAGACTGTTTTTGGTAGAGGGGTTTAATGCAAGCATTTTTTTGTATGGTATGGGGAGGTCTTGGTTGGGTGTGTATGAATAGGGTAGACGCTGATTGGCATCAACTTGGCGATGCCCAGTCGTTGTAACTATCTCGTACACATCAATTGTGCTTATTTTATCTCCGAGTGGTAACCGCCGGATACTGGTCCCGGCCACCCGGGCTTGACGTGCTAAACTTATAAGCGCGAGTGTTGAACACGAAAGAAGTAGCAACACTATAATGCTCTGTCGGAATGACTGGCTGATGAGTCTCAGAGGTCTTACATGAGGCCCTCAGAAAGAGGACATACAGCGGATGAATTCGCAAGATTGACGGTGTTGTCAACAGTCGGGATGGCAGATGCCTAACGCGGGCTACTCTGACATATTTAGAGCAAAGGTCAGGGTGCTGAAGTAGAAATGGTGGCGGATGAACCCTTTATGGGCCAACGGCAGCGCTCATATCCCCGAAGTGGGTTACTGACAACGGATTACCCGACCCGCTGTCCTAGGGTCAATTTAGGGCCTGGTCCTCCAGGTTGGGGGTTGTGCGTGGGGTTAACTACCCAACCACGGAAAAACCACATGGTCCGGATACGGACGGATTCACTGTTGACGATACTGCAAAACAGAAAAAGGACAATGACTTTCGGATCTGCTCGTGGAATGTTCGTACCCTGAATAGACCACGTGCAGCCGAACAATTAGCGGAGGCCCTTACCTGCTACAATGCAGATATCACCGCCATCCAGGAAGTGCGATGGGATGGACCGGGCAAAAGAAGAATGAAAAACTGTGACATCTACTACGGTGACTGCTATTGGGAACAGAAGCAGCGTCTATTTGAATGTGGATTCGTTGTAAGCGGCAGACTTAGGCAAGAAGTCTTGAGCTTTCGACACGTTAGTGAACGCCTTACAACCATCCGCATCAAGGCTAAATTCGCCAAAATCAGCCTTTTATGCGCTCACGCCCCCACAGAAGAGAAAGATGATGCTACCAAATAATGTTTCTACGAGCTCCTCGAGAAAACATATGAGCAATGTCCTAAATACGACGTTAAAATCGTCCTAGGTGATTTTAACGCCAAAATAGGAAAGGAGGACATCTTTGGTAGCACAATCGGATAGCCTACATGACACCACGTCTGGAAACGGACTTAGGGTAATTGACTTTGCTGCGGGACGTAATGTTACTATAGCTAGCACACGGTTTCCTCACCTCAATATCCACAAAGGAACATGGCGGTCACCAGATCACCAAGGTTAGGTTAGGTTGAAGTGGCAGTCAGATAGAAGTCTGACTCACTTAGACCAATATAGGTCCATTGTGATACCACGTGGATCTGAAGTTTCTGCCTACACGTTGAACCATTTTGAGGAGCTAATAAAGCGTGAGAGACATTTTGGGTCGGTTGAGTTTAGATCATTAAGATCATTATAGAAGAAGGCCCCCATATGGAGGTTTCGCTTTCGAGAGAGAGCAGGGCATGCGCAGAGAAGGTGTAGAGTAGTCTCCTCCTCTTCCTCGTCCAAACAGCTCCTACAGAAGTCGTTGTAATAGGCACCAAGCCTTGCTGCATGCCTGCCTAACAAACAGTGTCCAGTTATGACACCAATTGTAGCACCAATGTGCGATCGATTAAGGGTAATCAAGCTCTTTGAGCGTCTTGGATCCAGCCTAGGCCAAATCTGCTTCGTTGTCAGACAAGTAGTACCATTTGTCCATCTGTGATTAGTTTTTTCTAATGCATCCAGTTTAAACCAGAGCTTGCACGTGGAAACTGGTGTGCCTAAGGAGCCCTTTTCAGGCAAGATTGAGAGGGTAGTTCCAAGTTTGGCGAGTTCGTCGGCCTTGCAGTTACCCGGAATGTCCCTATGCCCCGGCACCCAACAAAGGTGAATGTTGAACTGCTCAGCCATCTCCTTTAGAGATGAACGGCAATCTAGGGCTACTAAAGAGTTAATAGAGACAGAGTCCAGACACTTGATGGCGGCCTGACTGTCCGAAAAGATTCGAATATCCTTTACGGATACCACATTCTTTCTTAGCCAGGACAAGACTTCCTTTATCGCCATAACTTCCGCCTGGAAAACACTACAATGATTAGGAAGACGGAAGGAGAGACTGAGATTGAGCCTGTCTGAAAAGACACCTCCACCCACTCCATCATTTGTTTTTGAACCGTCCGTGTAAAAATGGATTGATTCTTCTTCCGGCAAGGCATCCTCCCAAAAGGATCTAGGGGGGATGGATATCTGGAAGTTTTTGTCGAACAGCAGTTGGGGTGTGGTGTAGTCTATATTCCTAGAAGGGATTCTGAGTATGTTCAGAATTGCAGAGTGGCCGATTTCACTATCGGCCCATTGAGAAGTTGCTTTGAGGCGAGTGGCCGTGGTAGCAGCCGTCTGTCTGCTAAAGATGTCAAGGGGTATCAAATGGAACAGAATGTCGAGTGCAGCTGAGGGAGTGGTGCGAAGCGCTCCGCCTATGCATAAACATGCTGATCTCTGGACTTTGCCCAGTTTATCACGATTTATCGCTTTCTCTAAGGCAGTCCACCAGACAATTGTTCCATACGTTAGTATCGGTCTTACAACCGAGATATATAGCCAGTGAGTAATTCGGGGTTGTAGTCCCCACTTGTTTCCAATAGCTTTTTTGCAGGAAAAGAGTGCCACCGTAGCTTTCCGGACTCTTTCTTGTATATTAGATTTCCAGTTGAGCTTCCTATCCAGGATGAGACCTAAGTATTTGGCCTCGTCAGAGAAGACTAAGCTGGTACCCCTGATTGAAGGGGGGTCAACTCGTGGGATTTTGTATTTCCTAGTAAAGAGGACAAGTTCGGTTTTGTGGGGATTGACGCCCAGACCACAACCGTCAGCCCATCTTATTAGCTTGTTAAGAGCATTTTGTAGGAGTTCTTTTAAGGTGTTAAGGTGCTTCCCCGATACGGCAATAGCAACGTCATCTGCATAGGCAATCACTTTGCAGCCCTCTCCTTCCAGGATAACAAGCAGTTTGTTCACCACAAGATTCCAAAGAAGTGGGGATAGGACTCCTCCTTGCGGGGTTCCCCTGCTGACAGATCTTCTGGCGGAGGTCATACCCAGCTTTGAGTTAATAATCCTACTGGTTAGTAGTTGATTAATGAACTCGCTAAGTGTGTTATCCACTTTTAGATCCGACAGTGCAGTTGAGATCGCGGATGTATTGAAGTTGTTAAAGGCGCCTTCTATATCGAGGAAGGTTACCATTGTATACTCCTTATGGTGAAGGGAATATTCAATTGAACGTACTAACGAGTGTAGGGCTGTTTCTACAGATCTGCCTTTGCAATAGGCATGTTGGGAGGTAGACAGCAGCCTTTTGTCAATGTTGGTACGAATATGGATATCTATCAATCTTTCTAGAGTTTTTAGGAGAAATGATGATAGACTGATGGGTCTGAGATCTTTCGGAGTGACATGGGAATATTTGCCAGCTTTGGGTATGAAAACCACTTTCACTTCTCTCCATAACAGCGGAATGTGGACCAGTTCAATACAACTTTTCAGAATTAACTCCAACACCGGAAGAATAATATCTGATGTTTTTTGTAATTCGGCTGGTATAATGCCGTCTGGTCCCGCCGATTTATATGGTTTGAAGCTGTGTAGCGCCCAAAGTAGCCTATCCCTGGTGATTAGATCATTAATGTTGGTTATGTGAGTCCTTGCCCTGTTTGGGTTCGTACTACTTATAACATGGGAGCTGCCTGGGAAGTGGGTATCTAATAGCAGATTAAGCGATTCCTCGCTAGACGTAGTCCAAGAGCCATCCGATTTTTTGAGACAGCTGGGCATCGTTGGATTTGTAGAGAGGATTTTCCTTAGCCTAGAACCTTCGGAGGTATCCTCTATTTTGCTACAGAAGAGTCGCCACGATATTCTTTTGGCTTTCCTCAATACTTTTTTATAGGAATTGAGGGATACTTTGTAGGCATCCCAGTCAGAATCTGTTCGTGTGGCCTTGGCTTTATTGAACAGTTTCCTGCAGACATTCTTAAGTGGGCTCAATTCCGATGTCCACCAATGCGGCTTACGCTTGCCTCTCGGTCTAGTGAGAGGACATGAGGAGGACAATGCTTTATTTAGAGCCATAGTGAGTTCCCTGACTTTATTATCAAGCTCGTTGGTGTCATGAGGGGGACATAATAGCATAGAGCTCACTGAATGCCATAGTGAATCTCTGTACAGGAGCCAATTTGTCTTGCGGTAGTTCCGGAAGGTTGATTGGCGGGGAGGGTCATCATTTAGACTGAATTGAATGTACCTGTGGTCCGAAAACGAGTGATCAGACGAGACTTTCCAATTACCAATCAATTCAATGATGAAATCAGGTTCACTACCTCTGTTGCAAACAATGAGATTTGTGTGTAAAATATAATCAAAAAGTGACTCACCTCTGTAGTTTGTATCGGAACTGCCCCATACTGAATGATGAGCGTTGGCATCACATCCAATTATGAGTCCAGTGTTGTGTTTTTCAGCTTCTTTTACAAGATCCTCCAGGGTCTTACCTGGGAGATCTCCCACGATATCATGGGCGAGATAGGCCGAAGTCAGCCAGTACGTGCCTTTGGCCGTCTCTAGCCTCGCTGTGGTTATGTCTCGTCCGCTGAAATTAGGTAGTAAAAATACATTAAGACTACTTTTCACTAATATGCAGGATCTAGGGTTACCTTTGTCTGATACATAAAGTGCGTAGTATCCCGGAGTCCTGAGTCCGCAAACCAGGTTGTTGACAATCCATGGTTCTTGGATCAGGACGATATCTTCTCTATCTTGAGAAAGACGGAGAAGCAAGGAGGCCGAAGCCTTTTTGGAGTGTTGGAGGTTTATCTGTACTAACTGCAGCATCAATTGCTACAATTAGGCAGAACCACTTCCACCACGGTCTTATCTAGGCCCTCTGATTCCGAAGATGAACCAAGAAGTTCATCCTCACTAAGAAGAAGAACCTTGTTTAGGCAGTCCTCCGTCTCCATGTCCGACAACGTGTCAGTAATAGAGGCAGTGGGCCTGGTTGGGGTAGCCTGGTCTGCGGAGACATCGTCTTCCATGTGAGGAAAGGATACGGATGTACCCGGGTCAGGGGCTGCGGAATCGGAGTCTAAGGGGTGAGGAGGCAGTTTGCCAGTCTCTAACTCATCCTTTTTGTAGACGCGCAGAGTGATTTTCTCCCAACCAAAACTTATCATGCCGTTGGTCTGCGCCAAAGGAGCAAGGGATTCCTGGTTGATTACTATAATAGCAGATCTATAGGCACCCCTTTGCTCTTCCAGCTTAGCGACCTTCCAGTCATGGGTGGGTAATGAGGGATTGCAGCGCTGGATGACTTCCAGGACTTCATCCGCGGATGGTGGTTCGATGGGGATCCAGGTGCGAGTCCTAGGTCTGCTAGGGATGTTCTCCTTTGCTACGACTTCGAGCTTAGCACCCGGCCAAACCTCTCCTAGACTGCTTACAGCCGACTTGTAGAGATCGACAGATCTTATGTCCGCGCAAGCGATTAGCTTGACGTGTCCTTGATGCCAACCAGCATCTTGAGTATTCGGTGGCGGTCCAGGGGTTGCCCTGATGAAGGGTAGAAAGCTACTTAAGAGCTTCAGCTTGACCGTTTGCCACCGTTCGGGAGATATCGTGCCGTCTATGTCGCTACGATCAATGACAGCAACCACGATTTTGTCTTTGAGGACATCGCTGAAGGACCTGAGAGGTTTAACGGCGGAGGTGCTGGTGTTATGCACCTTAGGGCGTTTTGAAACCGGAGCGGTTTCTTCCACCGACCTCTGGCGCTTAGACGTAAAGTCACCGCTGGTCTCCTTGTCCTTGGTCATAAAATTTTCGGCCCATTTCAGCTTGGCAACCTGTTTAGGAGTTCTGTTGGTCTCCAGAATAGCTCCAAAGACCTTCAGAGTCCGTATTGCCTCGCGTCGTTGTTTATAGTACGACCTCGAGGGAGTGCGTTGTCGCGAACTTCCACTACGAGACGTACTAGGGGTGTTAGTACCAGCAGTGGAAGGGCCATGAAGTGCCACAATCCTACCACTGCTAGGGAGGATACCTTCCTTTTGCTCATGAGGATAGCTGCTGTTGCCAATACGGGGTGGACCACGAGTAGCCACAGTCGTACCACCGCTCGGCGTAGCAGGAGCTGTACCGGTAGACAGTTTAATAACCGTACTACCGCCCGGTTTGGAAGGGATACCGGTCTTAAAAATTGGATTAGGTTTTTTTATTTGATTTTTGTTATTGTTGTTCATGTTAGGACCCACGAGTGGCGGAGAAAGGAGGTCGATCTGTACAGAGATCCGCAATATACAGACAAGGCTAGCAAAATCCGGAGGGCGCCAGGTATCCGGACACTCCGTTAGCGACTGGGCTTTTTGACTGGGCCCCCAGCCAGGTTGACGCTCGGCACGGGTCGTATGACACCATCGTCCGGCCCAGGGAAGAGGATGAAAACTGGAAGGAAAGGGAAAGGAGAGGAAGAGGAAGAGAAGAGGGGGGGGGGAAAACACAGGGAGGACACAGGGGAAGAACGTCCTTTGGTTTCAGGACTCATCTAGAGAAAAACTTCTCGAGAATCATTGACCCTACTCAGCCCCTACAACTCGGCAAGTTCGACGCTCGGAGTAGGGGACCAGATCACCAAACCGTCAATCAAATTGATCATGTTGCGATCGACGCAAGGCACTCCTCCAGTATTCTAGATGTCCGATCTTTCCGAGCGGCCAACATAGACTCGGATCACTACCTTGTTGTAGTCAAGGTACGTATGCGGATATCCCAGACACCACAACAGCGAGGAAATACTGTGAGGAGATTCAACGTTGAACGGCTACAAGCGCAACAAACCGCCAGAATGTTTGCCGATCGCGTATCCCTCAACCTCTCGAGAAGTCCTGTGCTGCCAGCATCAAGTGCTGAAGACCAGTGGCATCGATGCCAAGAAGCCATCAGAAGCGCCGCAACTGATGTGCTTGGTTTCACCAAACCACCCCCACGAAACCCCTGGTTCGATGAAGAGTGCCGGCAAGCGCATGCAGCAAAACAACGTGCCTACGAAGCGGCGCTGCACAGAAGGACGAGAGCGGCTCGTGAGCTCTACGAGCAAAAGAGGAGGGAAGAACACCGGCTTCTCCGGAAGAAAAAGAAAGAGCGTGAGAAGCGCGCGATCGAGGAAATAGAGAGGTGGTACTACAGGAACAATGTTCGGAAGTTTTACCAAAAGGTAAAAAGAACGTGTCAACGCAACTTTACCCGAGCAGATACCTGTAGAGACGAACAAGGAAACCTAGTAGTGGAAACCAAGTCGGTGCTGAGGATATGGAAAAACCATTTCTGCAGACTGTTAAACGGCGATGACGACACAAATTCCGCTGTCAGGCAGAATGAACCATTCAACATGGCTGATGAAAGCCAAGACTCCCGCCCACCTTACCAAAATGAAGTGAGGCTAGCAATATCCAAACTGAAATCCAACAAGGCTGCTGGACCGGACAGCTTAACTGCCGAACTTTTCAAGGCAGCGGAGATGATTTGGTAGAGAGCATACACCAGCTCGTCTCCAAGATTTGGTCAGAGGAAAGTATGCCTGATGAATGGAACCTCAGCATTGTTTGCCCGATCCACAAGAAAGGAGACCCTCTTAACTGCGCCAACTATAGAGGTATAAGTCTCCTCAACATCGCATACAAGATCCTGTCTGCCGTGCTGTGTGAACGCCTGAAACCATTCGTCAACGAACTGATTGGACCCTATCAGTGCGGTTTTAGGCCCAGTAAGTCCACAACTGACCAGATTTTCACACTTCGGCAGATCCTGGAAAAAACCCAAGAAGTCCAGATCGATACTCACCATCTTTTTATCGATTTTAAGGCTGCATATGACAGCATTTATAGTGGAGAACTCTCGCTGGTCCATTGAGGTCGAAAACAATCTCACCGAGACCTTTGATGTCAAAAAAGGATTTAGACAAGGCGATGCGCTATCATGTAACTTCTTTAACATCATATTTGAGAGAATTGTGCGAAACTCGCAAGCCACCACCAGGGACACAATTTTCCAAAAGTCTATGCAACTACTTGCTTACGCCGATGACATCGACATCATTGGCAGAACACAGCGAACTGTCACTGGTGCGTTTGCAAGTATCAGTACAGAGGCGGCAAAAATGGGTTTAGAAGTGAATGAGGGCAAAACGAAATATATGCTGTCAACAAGAAGTTACACACAACATCGACGAATCGGGCAGAACGTCACGATAGAGAGCTATAACTTCGAGGTAGTTCGGCTTATCTACCTCGGCTCCGCTATTAACTCTGACAATGACATATCGTCAGAAATCAAGCGAAGACTTACACTTGCCAACCGCTGTTACTTTGGCCTAAGGAGGCTGTTACTTTGGCCTATTCCACCTCTAAAACTCAAATGGACCGTTCGTTGTTGAAGATCAGATTTTATTCTCATTTTTTTGTTCTAACTCAAAAAAAGGTAAACTAATACAATACTCAATTTATAGAACAATTTAATGTAAATGTTATATGCTTTACGTAAATAAAGTTTTTATGTTTTTCTGGATATACGTGGTTAACTTCGTTATCAGCAGGGGATGAGTTGAATGGGATGAGAACGCAGTCACGAAAAAGGAAGAGATTGCCATCTACACCGACGGCTCCAAAATGGACATCGGAACAGGCGCAGGCATCTTCTGAGATTCCCTAGGATTAAGCAAACGACGACTGTAGCGTTTTTCAGGTGGAGATACCTGCCATTATCCAGGGTGTAGCCGAACTGAGAAGGCACTGCATTGCCAACAGGACGACCACCATCTACTCTGATAGTCAAGCGGCCATAAGAGCCATGAAATCAGATGTGGTGAAGTCAAGGTCTGTGAGCCAATGCAGGAAGTCGTTAGACGAGTTATCAGCTGTCAACACAGTAACCCTATGCTGGGTGCGAGGACACACTGACATCCCGGGAAACGAGGAAGATCAGGGTTAGCAATGAATGCATCACTGGCACTTGACTCAGTAAGTAGCCTACGTTGGACACAACTCGATATGTGCAGACATACAAAAGAGCTATGGCCGGCTGTCAATGTCAAAATGAGATCGCAAGGATATCCGAGTCCTTACGGGTCACTGCACAGCGACTACTGCAGAAGCTGCGCGTTGACGTTGAAGAAATAGAGTCTATTCGTCACCTGCTTTGCGAATGCCCAGCCTTAAATAGCAGAAGGCTTACGACCCTAGGACATGTGTGCAAAGCCGAGTTAAAAGACCAACTCAGATTTGTATACAAATCGGGTGGGTCTTAAGAGAGCGTAACTTTGTGCACATACCAGCGGTTGTCTTCTTATATATTTCCAGATGTTTTCAAGTTTGAGGAAAGATACCCAGATGGACCCAATTGCTGGTCTAAGTCAGCCGTGACTGAGGTCACAGGGGCATCCATCAACCTACCTACCTACCTAACTTCGTTATCTATTCAAGGAGTTGGGTAAACTCTGCCAAAATGGACCCAATTTCCATGAATGTTTTACATACTATATTTGAAAAATGTATGTACCTGTAATACAGTCATAAGGCTATATGTTTGCTTTTGTTTTAGTCCCAAGTTCAAATCCGAGAAAGAACCGTCTTGAGATGCTTTTTAAATTTCCTATGCAAAATCGCGATAAATTTGAAGGACAATGGTATCTATAAATATTACCGCTGCATGCACAAAAGTACATAACAGGCAGGACCTTAGCTTCGTATGGAAAGTTTATGCCTTGTTTTCTAAATTTTTTTGAAAGGGTTCGCGTTATTTATTAACACAGAAAGTTACGAAACTTTTACGAAACTTTCCCAAGCTTCTTTAACTATAGGTTCCGCCACTTTCTTTTACTTTTTTTTTTACAATCCTTCCGGTTAAAAATGGAAAATAATTTCATTAAAATGGCTGCCTCGGCCGGCTATGCCGTAGCCTACACGATCGGTCCAATTTTTAAGCACATTATCGATTGTGTGCAGCTGTATTTCACCAATGGCTTCACGAATATTGTCCTTTAAAGCGTCAATTGTCTCTGGCATGTCGGCGTAACACTTATCTTTTACGGCACCCCACAAATAATAGTCCAACGGTGTCAAATCGCAGCTCGTGGCCAAACGACATCAGCTCTGCTGCTGATAATGCGATATTCAAAAACAGGGCGGAAAACATCGAATGTAGCTTCGGCTGTGTGGCACGTAGCGCCGTCCTGTTGAAACCAAATGTTGCCAATATCCTCCTCTTCAACTTTTGTGAACAAAAATTCGTTCAACATGGCCCGATAACGATCGCCATTGACTGTAACGGCCACTTATTGCCCGTTTTCGAAGAAAAATGGCCCAATTATGCCTCTGGACCAAAATCCGCACCAAACAGTGACTCGTTTTGGGTATATCGGCTTTTCAAAGTATGCGTGCGGGTTTTTTGTGCCCCAAATGCGACAATTTTGCTTGTTTACATACCCGCCAAGATCAAAATGAGCTTCATCTGAAAAGATGATTTTTTTTGTCAAAATCGGCACCTTCTCTCTGTCGCTATGTCGCAATATTTCCCAGCGTTGTTCAAGCGTATACACAACCATATTCGTTCAGCGGAAGGATAAAACTAATTATCTGTCAAATCAGACATGAGCTAAGTGTTACCATTCGCGAAATAAGCACTAGTTGAAAATAAAAACCTTAAATGGCGGACCCTATAGTTTCTGCAATAAACTTTTGCACGAGATTTGCTAGTGAGACCCAAAGTATATGTTATTAAGTGCTTAAACCATTAATAAACAACACACACTTTTTATTTTAAATAGATTAATAATTAAAGCCCCGCGGTCCTAATTCTTTTAAACGTAACAAAATCATTGTTTTTTTTAATCCCTTTTAACCATGGGCGGGGATACTGACCAGAATTTACCGATCATGTCTAAAGGAGATGGCTGACCAGGTCAACATTAACCTGTGCTGTGTGCCGGACTTTCCGGGTAACTGCTAGGCTGACGAACTCACCACAACTTGGAGCTATCCTCTAATCTTGCCTTAAAAAGGCTTCTTAGGCATACCAGTTTGCATGCAAACTCTTGTCAAAAGTGGATGCAATCGAAAACACGAACCACAGATGGGCAGGTGGCACTACTTGTCTGACAGCGAAGCAGATTTGGCCTAAGCTGGATCTAAGACGCCCTAAGAGTTTGATTATTCTCAATAGAACGCCACATTAGTGATGCAATTGGTGCCATCACTGGACACTATCAGATGGGTATCAGGGCTTGACGCTTTTTCAAACGACTTTTGTAGTAGCTGTATGGACGAGGAGGAGTAAGAGATAACTCTACACCTTCTTTGCGCTAGCGAAATCTCCATCCATGAACTTACTTCTGCAATAATCTTAATGATCTAAACTCTACCGACCGTAAACTCTCACGCTGTATCAGCAGCTCAAAAGCAGCTTTCTGACATGAGGACGCCAAGAAAATGGTTCAAAAACTCCGTTTGTGCTCCATGGAAAAATTAGACCAATTGGAATCGGAATTGAAATATGTGGCGCCATTGCCCATTGATTTGTATCCATTGCATGCGGCTAATAAATTGACTACTATTTTAGTTGAAGCATATTGTTTACAAAGACTCAAATATTTTTCCACCCGCTATGACCCCATTATTGATAGATGGACAAAAGTAACCACAGCGGATTCGTCACTTGGCATTAGCACGGTTCGTAATTTATCCACCGATTGCTTCACAATAGTCCGGCGTTCGAGTATTACAAAATATGAGCTGAAATCGGAACCGAAAACTATCTCAATTCCAGAAATTACATCCGACTTTAAAGCATGCTTTGTTTTTTGGGAATCGCTTTATAGTTTACGGAAAGACCAAATTTCAGCAGTATTATCCATTTGAGGATAAATGGAAGCCGATGCCACCGCTATTGCTGGAAAACGATTTTAGTGATCTTATTGTATTTACACCCTAAGTTGCGCAAATCTTTAGATTTGTTTTTATCATATTAATTTTCTTTAACAAAATACCTATAGCAATAAATGGTACTGTAAATTTATTAATTTGTTAAGCTGAGATTTCTAAATTTAAAATTAAAGACAAAAAATAAAACGAACCACTTCTTTATTCCGACTGTTTAATGCTAAAATTTTAACAGATCTATTTTTGTTTTTGTCGAAGAAGTTTGTTTTTCATCCTCTTAAAGCTGATTCGCCATAAAAGGCATCGCAATCGCAATACAATAATTATCTGAATAACAAATTAAGTTAAATAAAAATATTCAACAATAAAATCGCTTTGTTATTTCATTTACTGTAAGCTTCCTAAGGGTATATTAATATTCATCGTAGACCCCTTGAAGTATATATATTTAGGATCAGGACCAAATCATAGGACTATTTAGTAATGTCCGTCCGTCCGTCCGTATCAACTCTTGAGGCCTTTAAATTTATGCTAGGAAGCAGAAATTGGACCACATACTCACTGCCAGCCCCACAATTTAGAAAAAACCTTTTAAAAGCTAAAGTTAGAGAGATATGGTATTAAAGGGTGATCCATTTCGAGGTTCCCTACTTTTTTAAAGAAAAAAACACAGAAAATTCAAATTTAATGGAGAATGTTTATTATCATTTGAAAGAACATTCTTTGGCATTTATTTTTTGAAGATTATGTCTATCAAATGTTGGCCGTTGCTACGTCGCAGATGGTCCATCCGTTGAGTCCAATTTTCGATCACTCGTTCGAGCATTTCGACTGGTAACTGGCGAATGACACGCGTGATGTTTTCCTCCAAGGCCTGAATCGAAGCGGGTTGTCGGCATAAGCTTTTGACTTTACATATCCCCACAGGAAAAAGTCTAACGGTGTGATATCACACGATCTTGGTGGCCAATCGACCGGCCCAAAACGTGAAATTATGTGCCCACCAATAAGTCCATTGATTGATGCGATGTGTAGGAAGTGGCGCCGTCTTGCTGAAACCAAATGTCGCCGAGATCACGAGCTTCAATTTCAGGCATCAAATAGTCGGTTATCATGGCACGATAACGGTCGCCATTGACGGTTACGTTCGCACCGGCATAATTTTTAAAGAAATATGGACCGATGATTCCACCGGCCCACAAACCACACCAAACCGTTGTTTTTTCTGGATGAAGTGGCAGTTCTTCAATCTCTTCAGGTTGCTCTTCGTCCCAAATGCGGCAATTTTGTTTGTTTACATACCCATTGAGCCAGAAATGGGCCTCATCGCTAAACAAAATTTGCCTCGAAAACGTCGGATCTTCTTGGAACTTTTCAAGAGCCCATAGAGCGAAGCGATGTCGCTTGGGAAGGTCGAGCGGCTTCAGTTGTTGCACAAGCTGTATTTTGTATGCTTTCAATTTAAGATCTTGACGTAAAATGCGCCAAGTCGTGCCATACGTCAGTCCGAGTTGCTGCGAACGGCGCCGAATCAGCTACGGCCGCTATATTTTCTTCACAGCGTGCTGGACGTGGTCTATTCGGTCGAATATTATCCAATAATGAATGCTGGGTCTCAAAATGGGTGATGGTGTTGCGAATAGTACGCTCAGTAGGCCGATTATGTTGACCGTAAGTTGAGCGAAGTGCACAAAACACATTCCTCACAGAACGTGAATTTTCATAATAAAGTTGAACAATTTGTAAACGTTGTTCACGCGTAAGTCTTTCCATTATGAAATGCCAAACAATACTAAACAAAAATAACATGACAGCATGACACGACTCACACGTGATCTGTCAAAAAAGGCTATTGAAAAAAGTATCTCTACTTGGATCACCCGTTACAACCTTCAGAAGATATGTAGGCACTGCCCTTCTTTTTAAGTTTGTTATATAAAGTTTTTGCCCGCGCCCACTTTTAATTAGAAGTTTATTGGAATGAAATAAAATGCTATCCATCATCTTCTTTATGCTTTTTTCTTTGGGGCATATAGATATATGGATAGGGTATCGCACTGTTCGCCCCAAGCGGATTGAGCCTTTCGTTATGTTTTTTTTTTTCGTTTTCTCAGGTCCCGTGCGAGGTGACAACAAAACGCAAATTGAGTTTGTAACCTGTAAGAACTTTCTTGGAAGCAGCCACTTTACCTACCTATAATATCCTCCCCATACCTGTTCAGATAACTTAAGTTTATCCGCCATAAACAGGACATTTATATAATTGCTTTGTTATCAAGTTCAATCAACCTACCTTCCGAACGACAGAAACAAAAAAAAATCTCATAAAACATCACTTAGTTTAACCTTTCCATATCCATTAAATAAATTAAGCCCGAGAGGTGAGGAACCACCCATAAATTAGACACACAGGATATGAATCACTAGGTAAATACCCAACTACAACTAATATTCAACATGCATAATGCATTTTGATTTTTATGTCAACCACTCGAACCCAATAAAAAAAATCTGTTCCAACGGACAACAACGCTGACATTAATAAAACCGGAGACTTAATCCGATCCAGACAGCGGAATGTCCCTTTTATTTCACTTGTTGTGGTCTTTATTTGCTTGCATTATCTACCCCGGGGCTAATTACGTATTCTAATTCCTTATTTATGATGAATTTCATTACGTTATCCTTGGATTTTATGGTAATGTTTGCAGAATCCCTATTCAATCCCTTTGGTCGCCGCTGTGTAATTATTTATTTGGCGCTCTGATGATGTCGTAGATCCGATGCAATGTCAAGGATCAGAAGCCGGAAAATTTTCTACTTAAGTCGGTCGGTCGGTCGGTTCGACGATGCGACGATGCGACGACACGGTAAAAGGGTAATAGCGGGTGGATAGTAATTCGTAATCTGGTAAAAAGTCTCATGAATAATCGTTCCGTGGCATCTTAGAAGAAGTTAAGATGATAAATTGTTTTGCACAGCGTGTTTATTTTTTATTTTCCCTTCCAGTTGGTGTCACTTCCTTGCCATCATCCTTTGGATGGAGGAAATGCAAAACTTAAATGTTGTTGCGTTTGTTGCATATAGACGATACGAAACGACTCTTTGAGATGACGTCTACGTCGACGATGATGATGATGATGAAGATGCGATGGACGATGAATAAGCGGGTAGACAGGATAATAGTCGGAGGGTAGAAAAACGGGCGTCAACGTCAAAAATTTGGTCTTTGGTGAAGAGACAAAAAAACAAACACGAAATATGTGTGTGTAGATGAAGGATAGCTGGGTTTCTGATACTGTAAAAGTTAGAAAATGTCTTGCGTCCCAGAAACGAGATGAGGATTAAATCTTAAAGAAGTTTTTACGAGGAGCCGTCGCAATGGAATTGTTGAAAAGGAGACTAGTTGAAGCAGGGTCAAGACGGAAAGTTTACGACACAACAACGTTTTAAGAAGCTTAGATTTGTTATTTCTTTTTGCCTTTTTTGCCAAAGGAGAACAGCTACAACTACGACTACGATGGGATGGAACGATGATGAAGATGATGGGTATCACGGGGATGAATGGTTAGTGTTAGTGTTGAGATTAATTGCGTTGGGAGAACAATTAAAAAGAGATCAGTCTTTGAGATTTTCCTTCAGATTTTATTTTTGTAGTTTTTTTGTTGACGTTCTTTTGCTTTTAAGGATTAAGTTGTTGTGTATGTGATGGGAATTTGTCTACGAGTAAGTATGTGGAGGTTTGGAGAATGGGATTGAGCCATAAAAACTAGGATCAGCATTAAGGATTTGTTATTATAGTTTTAGTCAGCCTTTGGCATTTTGTAGTAAAATAAATCTACAAAAAGGACTCTTACATGAATGCCAATTGGATGCGATGAAATGTAATAAATTAAAGTTGAGGAATTTTTTTGTGACGAATTTATGAGGTCATCAAACTAAAACGTTGGATTCAAGCTCATGCTCATCAGTTTCAATCAAACCAGTGAATGCATTCAACTGATTGGGGTCACTGTTGGTGTATTTTGTCTTGAAAAACATTCAATATTCTTGAACCAACATCTCAGACAATCCTGGAACTAGATAGGATTACCAGCAATGGAATTGTCCATCTCAGAGCGATACACTCCAATCAACTGTTACAGGTACGCGAAGTGTGCCTTCTTCAGTGAGATAACATTTGAGTAACGCTTGCCAGATGCGGCTCTGATTTTAACTAACAGCTAGCTAAATTCATCGACGGTATTCCGAGAGTTTGGCTAAACAAAAATGGAGCAACGGTACTCGGCAGAAGTAGAACCACAACCCATGATGTATTAAAGAGGTACTAAATCCAGGATCTTGATGGAGAATTGAATGGAATTGAATGGAAAAAAGGCTTGGAATATTGACATCGAAGGAAGCTGCAGTAATGAGAAGGCGATTGAATCAGTATAACTACTCTTATGGCATTGCCCTGCTTTGTTTATTGCATAGAAAGGTGGTCTCCGAGCCTTTTCTGTCAAGTTCGTCGGCTTTTTCACCATATTTTGGTTTTGTTTTTGGCACTTGGCTTTTTGAGGGTGTCAAAACAGTGCAGTACTGATTTGCAGTTAGCGATGGGTGAGCTAATAGGCTTTTATAGCTGCTTGACTGTTCCTCAAAAAATGTGAGTGATGTTAGCACCTTTGATACGTGAGTTATAAACGAGGTTTGCGCATTCCTTAATGACAAGGAGATCTGCCTGGAATTTTGTCCCGTATATATTGAGACATTTTTATTTGGTCAATGGATACCAGCATTCATACCCGAGTCCGTTTTGGAGTCATCCGTATACCACTATAGGCCGTTTAGGTAGCTTGGTGGGTCATTGCTTAACCACTCATTCTAAAGCCGCCGTGTGACATGTTCGTACGGCTGCGGAGATACCAATGCACGGAGCCGTTGTAACTTGTTCGGTTTGATGATGGCGGCCTCTTGGGTGGTTTTCTTCCACCATACTATAGAGGGGCGTATATGACGAGCCTGATAATTTCAGTCACTTATCTCTGGGGAGATCTATGCCATACATGCGGCGGCAGGTCCGGAAAAGCTTTAGCTGCTTTTTTGAATTCCAATTTAGTCTTTTTTTCAAGATCACTCCAAGACATTTGACTTTGTTCGGTTCCGATTTAAGTTTTTTCACTTCGTAAACAGCCTTACTGGGGAGAACCTCTTCATTACACCAGTCATGGACTATCTTAAGCCCCTAATTATGATGACAAGGTCATCAGCGTATCCAACTACATGGAAGCCTAAATTACTGAGATCGTCTTGTAAATATTAGGTTGTCGATAACCAAAGACCACAGTAGGGGTAAGAGAAAATAGTTTTGTTGGTCATATGTCCCATTTTGTACTAGAGTTTCTTGGCTTCTGGGTGATATTGCATGGATGAGAAAGCAAACAGGCTTCCTAATCTAACTGAATGTAATCAAAGAGCTTAATATTTCCAAATAGCTGAATGCACTTTCAAATGTTCGTGAAAGCAAAGTGACTAGAAAAGCCTTAAACCATAAAGGCTTCACCTCAGGAATCTCTGCGACGTTTCTCTATTTTTCTGCCGAAAGTTCCTAAATTATTCCGACTAGGAACTGGTCCATTATATTTTTAGACAAATTCTTCCTTTTAGTTTAGTAATTTACCCGACTTTTGCAGTGAGCCGAGAAGGCTAATTAATAAGAAGCTATGATATTCAACACTGACAACGTCAGCAGCTAGTTTCTGGAGCCATGTTCGAGTAAAAGAAGGACATTCTCTGATTTAGGTGCTTGGCAAAAGCATAGTGGCCCGTCAGAACGAACAATATGCCACAGACTTTCCACCGAAATTCGGTCGAACGAGTTACATCTGCAGGCCGAAGAATTATGCCATCGTATATCATATCTATTGTAGACCCAGTCATCAATAGAGCCCCTTAAATGGGGCCTGAAAAAGTCTCCTCCGAATCTTCCTTGCTGCGAGAAAGTTCGTCATATATCGCATTTCAAGTGATTCCAGTCTGAATTTTCCGTTTGTAATTGTGCCACAGCTCCTCTTATTATCAACGAAGTCATTCGCTGGGACCATTGCTCAGAATTATTTCTTCTTCTTCTTCTTAACGGGCTCCCGACCCGTGAAGAGTCGCTGCCTGAGACACAGCTGCCTTCCACCTCCTGCGATCCCGGGCACGCTGCTTCCAGTTGTCCAGACCAAGCGCTCCGGCATCCGCGATGGCTTGGTCTTTAAAAATGAGGTTCGGTCTTCCTTGTCGTCTCGAACCTGGGGGCTGGGATTCGAAGATCCACTTGGCTGTCCATTCGGTCGATGTGGCCGAGCCAATGTAGTCGACGAGTTTTGGCTTTTTGGATTACATCCACATCTTGGTGCAGCTCATAGAGTTCGCGGTTGTATCTTCTTCTCCGCCCCCCTGGCACACAGGACCAAATATCTGTCGAAGAATTTTTCTTTCAAAGGAGCCCAGTATTAACTCTCCTTTCCTGCTTATCGTCCAGCACTCGGCGCCGTATAGCAGAACTGGCAGGATAAGGGTTCTGTAGAGCATGCACTTTGTCCTTCGAGTTAGGAATTCTGAACCCATTTGTTTTGCCAAACTGAATTAGCAGCGGTTTCCTAAAGTAATTCTTCGACGGATCTCCACTAGGATGTCATTTGTGGAGTTGATGTTTACCCCGAGGTAGATGAACTCCTTAACTACCTCGAAGTTGTTGCTATCAACAGTGACATTTTGTCTTAGACGGTGGACAGATGATTGTTTGTTTGTTGAAAGCATATATTTAGTCTTATACTCATTCACTTCAAGGCCAACTAGTTTCGCCTGTTCTTCAATAGCCGTGAAAGCCTCTATCACGGCACGCTGGGATCGACCGATGAATCCTATATCATCCGCATACCCCAGCAGTTGGACTGATCTGTTGAAGATAGTGCCTTCCGTGTTGACACCTGCCCTGCGCACTATCTGCTCAAGAACAAGATTGAAGAAATCACACGACAGCGCATCTCCTTGCCGAAATCCGGTGCATGTTTGAAAGAGTTCAGATGTGCTGCTGCCAAACTGCACATTACATCGCGTGTTATCTAGTGTCATGCGACACATCTGGATCAGTTTTGACGGGATCCCGAATTCGGCCATCGCCACAAAAAGCTACTGACGACGATGAATGCTGTCATATGCGGCTTTAAAGTCGATGAAGAGGTGGTGTGTCTCGACTTGACTCGTTGGTCTTTTCCAGAATTTGCCTTAGTGTGAAGATTTGGTCTACAGTTGATCTGCCGGGCCGGAAGCCACACCGATACGTGCCGATTAGTGTGTTGCAAAAGGGCTTAAGTCGTTCACAAAGTACGTTGGATAGGATCTTATATGCGACATTAAGCATGGATATGCCTCGATAGTTCTTGCAAGACATAGGATCGCCTTTCTTATAGATGTTCCGGTCCTAAAGCCAGCAGCCAGTTGCTTGGCTTTCTTATAAAACCTCCGGATGTTATTTCGATCTCCTCGAGCTGGGAGACTGTGTGCTCTCTTTTCTTCTTCTCCTTCCTTCTCCTGGCTCGGTACTCATCCCTTGCTGCCCTTGCTTTCCTCTGCAGCGTTCTAATGTGTGCATCTTTTGTCACCAGGATACCAGCCACGGGCTTTTTATCTGGGGTTGCTGGTATCCTAGGGTGGTTTTGGCTACGTCCTTGATGATGTCGCCAAATTGAGACCACTAGTTGTTGGCGTCTGTGGTAGGTGAATGCACCGTGGAGAGCTTCTCACTCAGACTCAGGATTACACCGCTACCTAACTTCTAATTTAATGGACCTTTGACCAACGCTGTGGCACCATCTTCTTGGAAGCTTATGTCAAGTCCATCCAAATCAAGCCAAAAATATAGTAGAGGTACGGTCAGGGCTGCTGACAAACTTCGGCGATTCAAGACAGCAACCAAGTCGATTCGTGAGTTCTTGAATTTCAACTTCCGATAACATCGCTGAAAGAATACTCCGAGCGATCCTTATCATTGTAAAATACCCTCTGGCTCTAAGCTCTAAGCACGCAAAATAGGGTGAACCCTTAGAACGAGTGTGTTTCCATATAAAAGCATACGATCCATAATATACATACTTCGCAAATGATACCCACTGCTGGACTAAAGGGATAACGGGATAAATAATGCTGACATTGCGCTCGCCTCGAACACCTCCCATATTAATCCCTTACTCACAGAATGTACATTTATCAACATTTCAATGAGTTAAATCATTTACATTATGTATGTTTATACGTTCACTGTATCAACTAATTAAGCTCGACGCAAATTACAAACACTACCAACCATCAACAGGAGCAACATCCATTAAACTCAACTGGTTTGCTTTATTTTTTTTTTTCTTGTAGTCCATATGTACCTACATATATGTAGATAGATAATATTGATCCGTTATAAGCCCATAATCACAAATTGTTCTCATTATTGTTGTTTGTTATGCATTATCTACACTCAGCAGATGTTGAATAGACTATTCACGTCGTTGGACGTGCAAAATGAGGGCGGCAATTAATGTGCACCTCGACGCAAAAAATAGTTTGCATTTTGAATTATATCTACACACCTTCAATGGATATTATTTATTTAGTAAACGCATATTAATTGCTGTGAAGTTTTGTTTAATTAAATCCACTGAGCAGATTTCACGCGCAAATAGGAATTCAAATGCTATACTGAGAAGCTACAAGGTTTATAAATTATTTTATTTTTTAAGGACATTTGATTGAATGGTTTACCTATGTAGCTTAAAGTAGGTACGGATTCCGAATAGGAAACTTGAAACCCAACAATGAAACTTTTAAGATATCTGCCGGGCCGGAAGCCATGCCGAAGGGTTCGAGATGTTCACTTAGTACGTTTAGGGGGTGGCTTTATTGGAAGGATAACTTTATGCCATTAATGTTTAAATATTACTTCGGGCATGTGGCCGCCACGGCTGGTTCGAATAAAGACAAGTCTAGAGGTCCAATTTTCAACCACTTTTTCATGCATTTGGGGCTGTATGTCGGCAATAACGCCAAGAATGTTCGCTTCCAAGTCCCCTAACGTTTCTGGTTTATTGCCGTAGGCGAGCGACTTCACATATCCCCAAAGAAAATAATCCAATGGTGTCAAATCACACAATCTTGGTGGCCAATTGACAGGTCCATTCCGCGAAATCATGCGCTCATCGAATGTTTCCTTCAATAAATCGATTGTGACGTGCGCTGTGTGGCATGCAGCGCCGTCTTGTTGGAACCACATCTCATCCACATTCACGCCATCCAATTCGGGAACAAAATAGAGACAGAATAGAAGAAACGTAGTGCGCAAACGATCCATGGTTTATCGAATTAGTTGCTCTGATGAACGATTATGTCAACCATAAAATGACCGGAGATTGCGGTAAACATCGCGAACTGAGCCATTATTTTCGAAATAAATTTGCACGATTTGCAAGCGATGTTCATTTGTCAACCTGTTCATGATGAAATGGCAAACCAAACTGAACAAAAATGTCATTAGACTTGCCAGATTTGACCACAAAATGTCACTTTTACCTATATTCGAAAAAACAACCTTTAAAAAAAAACTCTTTATATACTAAAGAGAAAGTTAATGCGATCGTGCGGAAATTCCGAACTCAAACTGAGAATGAGGGATGATATTAAGACTATAGAAAAGTCCAAAAAAGTGTATCCGCCAATGCCGTCCGTCGGTCTGTCTGTCTGTCCGGACGCCGTATGGCTAAACTGTTCGGCGGATTTGCTTCAAAGTTCGTATATAAGGTTCTTGGGGTTACATCTCGGGGCATCTTTTTATTTTTTGCTTTATCTTTAGAAATAACGGTATCTGCCATAGAATTTGTTTTGTGATAATTAACACTTATTTTTCTCGATAGGATTTCTGTCTTTTTTGTGTTAAGTATACTTGTACATAAATCGTGCAAATTTATTTCGAAAATAATGGCTCAGTTCGCGATGTTTATCGCAAGCTCCGTTCATAATCGTCCATCAGAGCACTTAATTCGCACTACGTTTACTCTATGTGATAATACGCATCCGCAGAGACGTCGAGCAGTGCGCACGGAAGAAACAATTGCCCCTGTAGAGCAAAGTGTTGAAGAGGACCCGAATGAATCGATTCGCCACCGTGCACAGCAATTGGAGCTTTGTCCATCAACTTTATGGAAGATTTTGCGCAAAGATCTCTTCTTACGACCTAACAAGATCCAGCTTGTGCAAGAATTAAAGCCGCGAGACCATGCAATGCGTCGTGATTTGGGTGTATGGGCCGAAAATGACATTGATATCGATGCTGATTTTCATCGCAAAATTTTGTTCAGTGATGAGGCTCATTTTGGGTTGAATGGCTTCGTCAACAAGCAAAATTGCCGCATTTGGAGTGAAGAGAATCCACATGAGACCCTTGAAACGCAATTACATCCACAAAAACTGACTGTTTGGTGTGCTCTATGGGCTGGTGGAGTCATTGGGCCATACTTCTTCCGAACTGATGCTGGAGAGTCAGTTACCGTTAATGGAGACCATGATAACCGATTATTTTGTTCCCAAATTGGATGGCATGAATGTGGATAAGATGTGGTACCAACAAGACTGCGCTACATGCCACACAGCGCACGTCACAATCGATTTATTGAAGGAAACATTCGATGAGCGCATAATTTCGCGGAATGGACCGGTCGATTGGCCACCAGGATCGTGTGATTTGACACCATTGGATTATTTTCTTTGGAGATATGTGAAGTCGCTCGCCTACACCAACAAACCAGAAACGTTAGGGGACTTGGAAGCCAACATTTGTGGCGTTATTGCCGACGTACAGCCCCAAATGCTTGAAAAAGTGGTTGAAAATTGGACCTCTAGACTTGTCTTTATTCGAACCAGCCGCGGCGGCCACATGCCCAAAATCATATTCAAACATTAATGGCATAAAGTTATCCTTCCAATAAAGCCAAATTGATGGACATTAAAACGGTATTCTTGTAATTTATTTCAATTCGAAGTTCTATACCTCTAAAAAAAATTATCTGTCTCGACTCTTCATGAAACTATTTCTGATGACAGAGAAGTAGCGTATGTGACGGAGTCGTCTGCATAAAGCTGTGTCTTGCTTCGTTGAAGAGGATCGGACCGAGTATGCATCCCTGAGGTGCTCCTGCCTTGATTCTGTTTATCGAACTATATATCTGAACAAAGAAGGATCTTTTTGTTAAGAAATCAAAGATTAACCTCACCATAGAGTTAGAAAATCTAAATTCCATTAATTCATAAATCAGTGCCTTGATCCAGACACTGTCAAAGGCTTCTTTGATGCCCAGTAAGCAGGCACACCCTCTCTCTGAGATGCAACATGCCTATCAGCACGGAAAATCCTGCGAGAATGCGCTTCAAAACCTTGTTGGTAGGATTGATAGTGCCCTTGACCGGAAGGAGTAGGCGTTGGGCATTTTCGTCGATATTGAGGGTGCTTTTGATAATGCGACCTTTGACAGTATGTGTAACTCAGCCAGACAGCATGGTTTAGATGAAACTTTGGTGTTGTTGTGGATTAAAGCAATGCTAATGTACAGTACGTTAGTAGCCGATGCAGGTTGTGGCAAGTGTGTCATAACAGGGGTAAATAGTTGCTGCCCTCAAGGTGGTGTTCTGTCTCCCCTCCTATGGTGTATGGTGGTAGACTCTTTGCTTACGACTCTCAATTCTCCTAGAAAGTACACTCAAGCTTATGCGGATGATGTCGCCGTTCTTTCTATTGCTTCAAATCTAAGGGCTGTCTGCTCACAAGCGCAGAGATCCCTGGATTTGATCGATGTCTGGTGCACTAGTAATGGGCTTTCAGTGAATGCTTTTAAAATCACGGTTGTTCGCTTTACGAGAAGGAGAATTTTCACTGGTCTGTCCCATCTAGTGCTTAAAGGTCTCCCCATCCCTATATCCGATGGAGTCAAATATCTGGGTGTAATCCTTGATAAAAACTTCTATGGTCCAAACATGTCGAATCGAAAACCGATAAAGCGCTGTCGACTTTCTTGCAGTGTAAAAGCGCTTTTGGTAAGACATGGGGCTTGTCTCCGAAACGGGTCCTTTGGATCTATACGGCCATGATTAGACCGCTCCTCTCATACGCATCAGTTGTTTGGTGGAACAGGCTTTCGCGGAAACGTGTTACTGCTTCTTTTGCCAAACTCCAAAGAACGGCATGTCTCGGCTGCACATGGGCCTTCCCTAGCACCCCGGGCTCTGCTCTAGATGCTTTGACGAATCTTCCCCCTCTCGATTTATATATCATGGGGTGTACGCTAAAACCATCTTTCGCTTTAAGAGAGGTGTCTTGCGCACTGGAATTTTGAAGAACTTGCTCGAGAATTATCCTTTGACCCCTGTCTTATGGATATGCCGTCTGATGCAATGACACCTGAAATCCTTCTGCGAAAAAACTACCACGGCGACTTTCCTCAAGTAACGAAAAGGCTTCGGCCAGACTTTGAACCATGGATTGAATGCCATCGTATTTTCACGGATGGCTCCAAAACCGGGCAGGGGTCTGGTGCTGGTGTCTTTGTGGAATGCGATGATATACGACTTTACTTAGGTAAACATGCGTCTGTTTTCCAAGCGGAGATTTTTGTCATCCTAAAAGCTATGCGCTATATTGTGAACAACAGGTGGAGGGCTAGAGGCATTTGGATCTACAGTGCTAGCCAAGCTGCATTAAAAGCGCTTCTAAACTATTAGTGCTAGAACTCAAGCTTTCTCTGAATTTGGTCGGAAGACTGAACACAGTGAATCTTGCCTGGGTACCAGGTCACACTGGCATCCAGGGAAATGAGATCTCGGATGAGCTTGCTAGGCAAGGTTCAGAAGAAGTTTTCTCAGGACCCGAACCTGTTCAGATTCAGTGGCGCGATTGCGCCCGGACATTTGCAAAAGGTCAGCATCTTTTCTTTTATCTCTGAGGAGAATCGACTGTAGGCTGTTTGTAGGCGTTCTTTCGGGCCACCAAGCTTTTGCTAAGACTTAAATGTGTTGGGCTTAAGCGACACCACTGCCTGTCCTGCTTGCGGTGAGGAGGATGACACAGCAGAACACTTTCTCTGCAGTTGTCCAGCCTATGCTCGCATCAGGTGGCGGATTTTCGAAGCTGACATGGTGAATGCCGAACATCTAAGCTCTTTATCACTGACGCTCCTTCTCGTTTTTCTTCGAAAGACGGGTAAACTATTTACATTAATGTAAGGTGTCTGAATGGTAGTACAATGGACCTGTAGTTGTGCCTGAGCGCTCCATCGGATAGTAGCAACCTCCGACAAAAAAAAAAGAAAAGGAGGCAACAGTTGTTTCCTTTTTTGTGAAGTCGCTTTGGAGCTTCAGCAGAAGATGAATGGTTTCGAATTGATAACACGGAAGTATGCTACTCACCGCACATTAATTCGACGTGGCATCAATGACTCCTTAATTTTACTTACACAACACAGAAGAGCTATTGGACGGTATCCACTAACGTTTGTCCCGCCTGTCTTCTTTGGCACTGGAACAATCTTTGCTACTTGTATTCCATGTTTTCCGGAAATATCTGTTGTTAATGCAGTTGTTAAAGATGATCGTCATGAGTAGGATGGCCATGCTTGTTATTTAGTCCGTTCCAGATGACTTCGTTGAATTTTCGCTGCGGATGATGTCAACAACTTCCTCTGTGTTTGGGAAGATTTCATCGCTAGTTGGATCATTGGATGGATTCTCAGTGTTGAAATTTGTGATGATGCTTCTTGATGAAGCTGCCTCTTGCACCTGCTCTTCCACTGTTTCCAAAAACTCAGGCATATAAGGTAGGTAGTGATCCATCCGAACTTCGAAGTGGGCACCCTTTTCGATTGCGATGGTTGCAGTATCCTGTCCATCATTAATAATTTTTTCAACCAATCTAAGCTTTCATAAAGGGTGATCCATTTCGAGGTTTCCTACTTTTTTAAAGAAAAAAAACACAGAGAATTCAAATTTAATGGAGAATGTTTATTATCATTTGAAAGAACATTCTTTGGCATTTATATTTATGACAAATGTTGGCCGTTGCTACGTCGCAGATGGTCCATCCGTTGAGTCCAATTTTCGATCACTCGTTCGAGCATTTCGACTGGTAACTGGCGAATGACACGCGTGATGTTTTCCTCCAAGGCCTGAATCGAAGCGGGTTTGTCGGCATAAGCTTTTGACTTTACATATCCCCACAGGAAAAAGTCCAACGGTGTGATATCACACGATCTTGGTGGCCAATCGACCGGCCCAAAACGTGAAATTATGTGCTCACCGAAATGTTCTCTCAATAAGTCCATTGATTGATGCGATGTGTGGGAAGTGGCGCCGTCTTGCTGAAACCAAATGTCGCCGAGATCACGAGCTTAAATTTCAGGCATCAAATAGTCGGTTATCATGGCACGATAACGGCGCCGAATCGACTCTCTACGGTCTTCGTGTACACTCTCAGCTACGGCCGCTATATTTTCTTTACAGCGTGCTGGACGTGGTCTATTCGGTCGAATATTATCCAATAATGAATGCTGGGTCTCAAAATGGGTGATGGTGTTGCAAATAGTACGCTCAGTAGGCTGATTATGTTGACCATAAGTTGAGCGAAGTGCACGAAACACATTCCTCACAGAACGTGAATTTTCATAATAAAGTTGAACAATTTGTAAACGTTGTTCACGCGTAAGTCTTTCCATTATGAAATGCCAAACAATACTAAACAAAAATAACATGACAGCATGACACGACTCACACGTGATCTGTCAAAAAAGGCTATTGAAAAAAGTATCTCTACTTGGATCACCCGTTATTGTGCAGATCCCACTTTTTAGCACCCGATTCGACAATTTACCCTATAATAAGCTGTGGAAAAATAAAAAAATTTGCACCTGTCATCGATAATGAGGTCGTTGCAGGGACATGCGAATGCAACCGAAAAGCAGCTAAGGTGCTAACAACATCCTTCCGCTCCACTAACTAATATTTCGTTATATACCTATGAATGTTTTTCATTTTTTTTTTCAAGCCTACTATCATGCATGTTTATAAATATTAAAAACAAATAAAAATACATCCTAGTTGTTGTTGCTGTTTTATTTTTATTTTTTGTTTTCGTATACTTTAATTAAAACCATTTATCACTCGTAATGGTAAACAAGGATCGTCATGGCTTCAGCAAGCTCATCCGCGCTCCACAACCCCATGCCCATTGACCACCCTGACCAATTCAAATATTGAATTTAATGCCAACATTTCGACCAATTAATGTAATTTATTTTTCGCATGCTATTATTCTGAATTATAAATGATGTAATTATCGGAATTATCCATCTGTTTTCTGGTAAATAATTACTTGTTAAGCTTGTGTGTGGCACAATACCCGTTATATGTACATATGATGCATGTATGTGAATGGAGTGATATAATGTTCGTAGGCCCTATCTATATTTAAATGACTACCTACTTATCTACCTACCAAAAAAATTGGGTGCACTCAGAGGGATGGAATATTTGGCATTTATCCCGAATTGGATTGCATGCAGGATAATAATGACAACTTTAAAAAGGAAAGCCAACAACAAGAATGAAAAAGAAGAAAAAAAAAACCTTTTTGAAAGCAGCTTGGGTGTGAAGGTAATTCAATGATCCTTGCTTAATGAGGGAATAATTGACACTAAAGAATGCCTTTCCTATTAAGTGATTTTTCATCCTACCGAACTTATGGTTTGGGTTTTTGTTTTTAACTTGATGATTCGCAAGGATACTCTTCTGGATTGAAGAGCAATCGATGTTCGATTTATGCATCTTTTTCAAAGAATTTCCATTGAATATGAAAAGGTGGGATAATTCGAAATGTTTTAATTGGATAGGTGTAATATTTTAAATTTATTTTGTGTGTTATTTTTGTTTTCATTGAAAGGATCAGCTTCAGTATGTGTGTCCTGTGGAGCGGGTGTTTTTATGATGAAAACTAGGTCAAATGAAAGCTTTTACTTTTCCAGTTAAAGGTGCTTTTGAAAAATTATTTAATGATTCTTTAAAATTTCACTTAAAATATTCTTTCTCACTGGAAAAGTCGACAATGGATTGTAGCTTTAACGGATAATATTGGAGACAATGAAGAATTGTAGGAGGTATAGCCCCTTACCAGATCACTGATTTTTTTTTTTTTTTTTTTTTATAATGAACGCGCACTAAAGAGATTTTGGATAGCCTTGTAATGATTCTTTTTTTGTCACAGTGCGGGTATAAGGGCAGTGAAGGATTAGAAAAAAAGAGATACCGATGCACGTTGGTTTTAAATGTTTGTAAATTATAATGTGCAGGAAAAACTGAGCGTGGTAGAGCATTCCACATTCGTATTGTACGGTTAAGAAATGAATCCTTGTATTTCACTGTACGTCCGAATACAGGCTTGAGGGTAAACTGATGTGCATTCCTAGCATGGCGAGTATGGCGGTTGAATTGCTGTAGGGGTGGAATACAGCTGGCAATTTAATTTGAACACTTGTGGTGGAAATACCGATAAAACAATGACAAGCAGGAGACATTACGACGATGACTAAGAGAGTCAAGTGATTTCGCGATGTCTCGATCGCCGATAAGTTTTACCGCACGTTTTTGGATCATGTCAAGTAGCTCCAAATATGTAATTGAAGCACCGGACCAGATATAAGCGTTATACTCAAGTTTGAGGCGAATAAACGCCTTATACATTTTTGCCAGATCAGAAGGAGTGAAACATTCCTTGCATCGCTTAAGGAAGCCTAGACATTTCACAGCGTTCTTGGCGACATCGAATATGTGGTCAACGAAGTTTGTCGTTAACGCACATACCGTGTATTGTAAGCCTTTCGGTTTCAGCGATGCAAGTGCCATTCATGGATAATGACAGAGTATTGGAGTTTCGCTTTAGTGACAGCAGACAGCATTGCGTTTTCGAAGCATTAAATTAATTTCACTCTGTTGGTTTTACCCCATTTAAGTATGCTGTCAAGATCGGAATTCAATGAGCTAACATACCTTGCCGTTCCAGTTCAACGCCCGAAGATGAGGGGCGTTGCACAGGAAACGAATATGTAAAGCTGAGGGTATTGTCATCAGCAAAGGAATGGATTGGATTAGAAGTGACGGACAGTAGGTCATTGATGAAAATGAGAAAGAGAGTTGGAGAAAAAACGGAGCCTTGAGGGACACCAGCATTTATTTGGTGAGTTGCAGACTTGAAACCGTCCAAAACAACTTGTATTGAACGGTCCCAAAGGTAATTTCTAATCCATTGAATGAAGGTAACATCGATCCCAAATGCACGCATTTTCGACAAGAGAGCTTGATGCCAAACTCAGTCAAATGCCTTTGAAATATCAAGCGCAACGACCTTACTTTCACCACCACGGTGAGTAGATTGGTTGCACTTTTCGGTTAGATATGTCATCAAATCACCAGTGGACCTGTTGCCGCGAAAACCGTACTGCCGGTTATTAAGAAGTTTTCGGGATTCGAGATATTTCATAAGCTGACGATTTATCAGCGTTTCCATGACCTTGGAAAGAAGGGACTTAAGTGCAATTGGTCGGTAGGAGGAGGGAGAGGAAGATTCGCCTTTTTTGGGACGGGCTGGACAAATGATGTTTTCCATCTTCTCGGAAAGAGCCCTGAAGAATAGGACAGATAGAAAAGCTTACGCATTGTGGAAGAACACCTCTTCAGAACGATAGGGGAAATACCATCTGGGCCAGCGGATTTATGTATTTTGAGATCTCGAAGAACTCTTGCCACTGTACGAGTGCGAAAATGAATTGGTCCCATAGTATATTCTACGCGCTCTAGTACAGGGGGAGATAGAGCACAATCCGAGAGCGTTGAGCTAGCTTCAAACTGAGCAGCAAGCAGATTGGCTTTATCCAAAGAGCTGACAGCTGGAGTGTCATTGCAAATGAGTGTCGGGATAGATGTTGAAGCCCAATTTCTAATATTCTTAACAAACGACCAAAAGCTTTTACTACCGTTGGGACTTTGTAGTATTTTTTGCTTCAACTTTTGGTCGTAGGAGAATTTGACACGATTAATATGGGCATTGCAGTCATTTCTGGCTCGTTTGAACTTTTTTCGGTTTTCCTCAGTTGGGTTGGCATTAAATGACCGAAAAGTTGCCTCTTTAGCCCTGATAGCTTCTTTACAGCTCAAGTCACACCACGCGTTTTCCTTAGGTCTGATACACTTTATCCTGTTAGGGATAAAGCGTTTCATACCCAGGTGAATTTAATTTGTTATCATATGGGTAGCGGCATCCACGTCGTTGTTGAGGAAGCACAACGACCAGTTAAAACTCCTAAAGAAACCGTTTAAAGCTTCCCAATTGGCTTTCTCGTATTGCCATACGGTTCTTTTAGGAGCTTGTTCTTTAACTGTGTGGCTGGAGTACGAGAAATTCGCCGATATGATGCAATCGTCTGATGAATATAGAGGCGGTAATACATTTAAAGTGTATTTATCAAGGTGAGAGGTAAGAAACAAGTCCAGAGTGTTGGCGTTTTGACCGCTAATGTCCGGTATCCGTGTCGGCTCATTTACAATCTGAGTTCAATTTTTAACCTCAGCAAAAATCTCAACGTACCTTCCTTCGGGTGTTTTCTGTCCAGAATGTCAAAGCCAACTTTAATTGTGTATATTGAAATAGCCCGCAATGACGATTTCAGTACGAGGATAATGGGTTACAATTCTGGTGATGGAATCAGACAGCGCATCAAACTCATTATAAGTTGAAGGCCTATCTTCGTTAGGGCTTCTGTAAATAAAACAGTAGTGCAACACTTAGTGCCAAAACAGCTGGTTTATTGTGAACCGCATGGGCGTACAATGAAAAAAAATTGGATCTCAACCCACGAATGTTGCTCACGTCCACTCTAAAATTCCCACACATAACAAAAAACAAACACACAAAACTCAAGTCCTACGCTGACTAAGCTAGGCCGTACCGTGGATCTAACGTCAGCTATATCAGAGATACATTGAATCTAAAATCTAATGTGAATTTTCACCTCCGCAAGAGTGAAGAAATCCGAGAAGAACGAACTTGGCACTGTTAATAGAGGAGCTTGTCAACTCTGTCAAAGTTCCAACCAAACTTAGATCAAGGCAGGGGCTGGAGAGGTCTGCTCAAGATCTGAATAGTGTCCTCAACCTATGAACTGCTATGAACTATCGTGGCCTGTTGTTATAACCCTATTACCTATGTACCCTACATCCGAACTGCATTAAAGAAACTAGGAAGCTCCTAAATCAGTCTTTGAAAACCAATTTAGAAGAAGACGGGAATCTTTACCGATCCAAACAAAAATTTGTTCTGACTTATTCGCAAGTCGAAAATGGCTCTTTTAAAAAGTTTTGTGAAGAAGTCGAATCCTGAAGTACAACTAGTAAGCTTTTAGACTCTCAGTCTCCTCCTTGAGGCGCACTTTCCGAGAAATCAGGTTACTACGTGTTCTTCAGCTATACCGCCAACGGTGCTACCTTTGAGCCGACTAACAGTGGAGTGGTGACTTATGATGCTATTAAATATGCTTTCCTTCTTTTGAGGGTTTTAAGTCACCTGGCCCGGTTTCAATATACGCAACTTTGCAGAAAAACATGTTTTCAGTCAGCTTTTGAAATTTTCACTGCGAGCTCGGCCTTGGCCAATATACCTTCCCCCTAAATAGAGAGTTGAGCAATTGTAGTTGATTTTTGATAACGTCCTCTCTCTGAGGTGCAACATTCCTATCAGCGCGGGAAATCCTGCGAGACTGCACTTCAAAACCTTGCTGGTGAAATTGAAAGTACTTTTGACCTGAAGGAGGGTTTCTTTCGGTTTTCAGTGAATCCTCTTAAAACCACGGTGGTTCTATTCACGAGGAGGAGAATGGTCACTGGTTTGTCTCAGTTCGAGCTTAAAAGTGTCACCATCTCCGATGAAGTTAAATATTTCGGAGTAATCCTCGATAAAAAAACTGTTATAGTCGAACTTGCTCGAAAGTTATCCTTTGACCCCTATCTTATGGATATGCCATCTGATGCAGAAATCAGCAGAGTCCTTGCGGAATGCAATAGCATTAGCGGAGGCTTTTACCATCCTAGTGGCTATGCGCTAAATTTTGAACAACAGGGCGAGGACTAGAACCATTTACTTTTGCAGTAATAAGCTGGATTAAAAGCGCTGTTCAAACCACTTCACTCGTCCAAGTTAGTACTCCAGCTCAAGCTTTCCCTGAATTTGGTCGGAAGGACGAACACAGTGAATTTTACCTGGGTCCCAGGTCACACTGGAATCCAGGAAAATGAAATGAAAATGAGCTTTCTAGGTCACGGTTCAGAAGAAGTTTTCTCATGAACCGAACCTGTGTTAGGTCTACCTGCTTATGTTTCTCGTAAGCACGATTCGATAGCGCAACTGCGATGGATGCAGACAGACCAAACTACTGCGTCCGGATATTTGCAAAAGGTCTGTGTCTTTTCTTCTATCTCTCAGGAAAATCCACTTCAGGATGACACAGCAGAACACTTTATCTGCAGTTGTCCGGCCGGGAAAACTAAGTACATTAATGGAAGATTTCTGCATGTTAGCACAATGGACCAGTAGTTGTTTCTGAGCGCTTTATCGAATAGTAGCAACCTTCGATAAAAGAAGAAGAAGAACAACAATTAATCTGAAGATGCCTTAGGTCATGTAGTTGCATTATTTTTGACGTGAAGGAAATGTGTTCATTCTTAAATAAACGGGCGGGCCTCTATACAGGCAAATGTCTAAATAGATAGAACTTTTGCCAGAACTTCAAGGTGTTCCCAACTGGGAACAGTTTATAAAAAAAATTGCACTATGAGTTGGAGCTGAAGTGTATGGAGGGACCATGAAAGCGAGCATGGAAGGGAGTTACTCCCTATTTCAGGTCGAAACACATGCAATCGAGAAAGTCTAAACAGGATCGTCATTAAATTCTTATTTATATTCTATCTGCCAGTAAAGCGTCACTACTTGCTATTAACGACTTTGACGATCTTGGTATGAGACTGCCTCAAACTACTGACTACACTAGCCAGCATCATCAGAATCCCATTAATCTTGGTACCAGGACACAATGTTATTTTGATAGAAATGAGAAAGCTGATGACGATTCGCGGCATAATTTACTATGCCAAAACCATTCCGTGGCGTGCTGGTTAGAAATAAAATCTCTTTATTACTGGAGGGGAACATTTCCATTACAATTTCTAGCATTTCCTTCTTCAAAAAGAACTATGCAACACTTTCAACTATCTTATCTGGAGAACAACTAAACACAGTAACGGGAACCTCATGGCTATGGGACTAGCTCCAAGACAACTCGGAATGTGCCACGAAGACGAAGAAAAAGCTGAGTCCATACTGTAACTGCTTAGCTTATGCTGGTCTCTCATCTGACATTCTCGATCGACATTAACTGACGTAACTGCCTCATCGCCCTAATACTTAACTTCATTTATTCACAAATGTGGCATCATCAGCGAAATCTTATCGAGGACATCACAGTAGGCCCACTGTGATGATGGTGCACAGGGTAGGTGTCAAAAAGAAAGGCAATATCCACTATCTCTAGCTACTGGAGTATGCATTCCGTGAAAGTGGCTTTTTACGGATGTTAAAGAAAAGGCTAAGTTAGTTGGTCTTGAAGTGAATGAGGATATGCTATCAACAAAAAAAGAACCTGTTTGTCTGTCTGTTCTTCGACTACGACAAAATAGCAGCAACTTCCGTGTAGTTAAGGATTTCATCTAGCTCGGTGTAAGGATCAACTTTACGAATGACAACTTCGCGGAGATACGGCGTATATTTACCATGGGTAACCGGCCAAAGTACATACTCTTCAGAAGCCGTATACAGTCAGTTCGGTCATAGGGCGCCAATCTGTCCTTCGAAAAAAAAATTGCACGACGGATATTTGGTCTTGGCTCGCGAACTCTATGAGCTGGCCCAAGATGTAGATGTATTTAAAAAAGCCAAGACACGTCGACTGTAAGGCTAAACCAGTTTATGCTCCCAGCCCCCAGGTTCGAGTCGACTTGGAAGACTAAACCTCCGCCTCAAAGACCACGCCATCGCGGATGCCAGAGCGCTTGAACTGGATAACTGGAAGCAGAGGATGGAAGGTTGCCATGCACAGCTTAAGATGACAAGAGCCCGAAGTAAAGAAGTAAGCCTTTCTTGTTTAAAATTCCCAAATTTTTTTTTGTTAATAATTTTAAGTGCGGTGTTTTTTACATGATAAGGGTGCACAAGATTCCCTTTTGTGTTCTTAAACTATGAAAGGAAACACAATATTGACGGGACTCATGAATGTAAAGACATTTATATCTACTGCAACTTTTTGAGAGCAATCGTGTTTCGCAGTGCATTTCTGGTTGTATGTACATAACGTTCGCCCTCTTTTCTTACAGCTAAGTAGTATTTCATTCTGCCTTTCAATACTACAAAATAATAGTTGGAAGTCACATTATTTTTGCCGAAAATGCACAATTTTTTTCTTGCTACATTGCTCCGCAGAAAAGTCGTTTCTTAATGTAAAAGTGATTTGTCAAATTTTCTTAAAAATCCTAAGACTTATTTTAATCCCATCTGCGTGGGAAAACTTCTCAAATACCCGATGGAGTTTTATTTAACTCAAAACTATGAAAATGGAATAAAGTCTTTGAACAAAAAAGCGGTATTTATCTCAGTAGATGAACATCCACGCTTTTCCGTTACGCTTACCTACTTACTTAGCGGGCGCTACAGTCCGGGGAGGACCTGGGCTACAACCACTAAGCCTCTTCAATTAGCGTGGTCGTTGGATAACTCCCTCCAGGTACGTAACTTGTGCGCGCCACCTAATGCGAGGCCTTCCTTTACAGCGTTGTCCCTCCGGATTGGAGTCCAAGATTTTACGGGCTGAAGCATTGGTATTCATTCGCTCTACATATCCCAGCCATCTCCAACGCCCAATGCGCAGTTATTTTACCAGGTCAATGCCACTGTGCAGCTCGTAGAGATCATCATTGAATCGTCTCCTCTATATCCCGTCAACGTATACGCGACCAAATATCTGACGAAGAATTTTTTTCTCAAAACGACCAAGGATATCTCATCATCCGCTTTAGAAAGAGCCCATGTTTCGGAAACATAGAACCGAACTGGGAGAACTTATGAGAATCCTATACAGAGTTATACTTCATAGCTGCCTTCTCAGTTTGATGTCGTTCCGTTACGCTTGTCGAGGAGGAGAAATAAAACATGAAAAAGTCCTAAATGATTCCCCGATTTTCTATTCCACTGGCAGTCACTCAACTTCAATGCCCTGAACAGAGTAACGGCCACCTCTCAACCTACTGCCGATCACTTTAGTTTCGTGATTACAACAAGAACAACCTTTTGTTATACATAACCCCAAGTCGTCCTTCATTGTGTGACTTTAAAATAAAAAATTCCATCGTGATTTTCCATTTCAATTTGTGGTAAATCGATTCGCATTGCATAAATCCCCACAAACCTATTTCACCTGTCAAGGTAGATCTCATGTTCAGACAAAAAAAAAAAAAAGAAAGAAGGAAACCGAACGATTTCAAAACGAGTCCTCCCGAAATATTTCATCTCAAAGGCTTTGCCCCCCCTCACAAAAAAAAAACACAAAAAATACATGCTAAATGAACAAAAACTCCTCCCACGTTCCCGTTATCGTTCTCGTTCGCATCCTGCTCGTCGTTTACAAAAAAAAAAAACCAAAATAAAGTTCTTCTATCGGCGGGAATTTCACCTCTGTGTCAAAGCACTGTCCGAGCATTTCTTTAGATGCAAAAAAAAAAAAAACGGGTTCTTCGCGTCAAATGCAAATTTATACGTATCCATGTTGGGGTATTTGAAAAATTGAGCTCCTTTCAATAATAATGAAAAGAGCTCACGTGTTAGTCCTTTGCTATTCTCTATTCGTTGTCCAGCCAAAACGGAAAACGTCTCACCCTCCCACACACACACACATACTCAACAACGCCGATAAAGTATTTTGAGTTTTGAGTGTTTTACATCGCTGTTGGTGACAACTTAATTTTTTTTTCTTTCTATTTTTCAGTTATCCTTAGAATCCTGCAGTGCGGTGTGACTTCAATAATACCCATGGACAAACAAAAGCGAAAATTCAATCGAATAAAAGGCAGAATATCGAGGAAAAGAATGACAGAAAAAAAAAACTAACACGAAAACTTGCGAATGTCCTTCATGACAAAGTTTGTCCTTTCACCGCAAAACTCACATTGGCACCGGTTGTCGTTGGGCAATGTATAAATGTTCTCGGGGTTTTGCTGTATTCCAAAAACCAAAAAACGACATTCTACATGTGTGAACTTTACAATTTGAAAACGATGACGATGACGATGATGACGACGGGCCGTGGCGCGACACTCTTAACTCCATGACAGGACTCTCCGCTTGCTCATGCACACCGATGCCGATTTATGGTGCATTGATGATAGAGTCGGTTTCGTGACCAAAAAGCAATGCCTCACACCTTGTTCGGATTGAGTTTTTTTTTTGGTCATAATTCATGAGATCTGCCAGAATGTTGTTGCCAGAATTAATTTAGAAAGTGATGAGGGAGTTTTCATATTTCAATTCTGCCCAAGAGAGAATGAGTGCGTTGTTTGTTTCATGTGTGCAGTTGGGTTGGGCTGTAGGTATCTACCTTCCCGACCACGTCAGAATCGAGTTTTGAGAAAGACAAGGATAGTCTCGGACAGTTCCCTCAAATGACGTCAGCACATGTGAGGTTGTACTGTACGTCCCCAGCTTAAGTCTGACCTTATACACTATAAGAGCTACATTATCGTGATCGGGCAGATACGATGGAAAGGATCAGAGAAAATTGTTGTTGCAGATTAGATTTACGCTGGACGCCTTAGCACACCTGAAGTAGCCAGAAACTACAGGGTTTTTCAACAGGGACGCTACAAAAGTAGAGGGACAGGGACAGCAAACAAAGCCATATTTCTTGCTGCTCTTTTGACATTTCTCTTCAGTAAGGTTTGCCATTTCGTAATGGAAAGATATACGAGCCAACAACGAGTCGAAATTATTAAAATTTACTACCGAAATTCGGAGTCAGTGGCCTCAACGTTAAGAGCGCTACGTCCAATTTATGGTCGTCATAATTGTCCTAGCAGACCAACAATTGAGCGTCTAGTGGAAAAAAATTTGAATCCGCAGGCACAGTACAAAATGTTCCCGTGCCAGTGAGACATAGAATTGCCCGTAGTGTCGAGAATATTGCTGCCGCTGAGGCTTCAGTTGAAGAAAGCCCAAATGTGTCTCTCACACGCTGTTCTTAAGCGTTGGGCATCTCTGTGACGTCGTTGTGGCGAATTTTGCAAAAAGATCTTGGCCAACATCTTTACAAGATTAAATTGACGCAAGAACGGAAGCCGCTTGACCACATGAATTGATGAATTGGGCTGAGCAACAACTAGAAAATGATTCGGATTTTCATCGAAAAATCATCTTCAGCGATGAGGCTCATTTCTGGCTGAATGGCTTCGTCAATAAACAAAATTGGTCAGGAAACAATCCACACGCATTCCACACGTACTCCATGAGTCATCATTGCATCCGAAAAAAATTACGGTTTGGTGTGGTTTATGGGCCGGCGGCGTCATTGGCCCGTACTTCTTCCGTGATGATCAAGACCGGCACGTTACTGTGAATGGGAATCGCTACCGTTCAATGATAACCGAATATTTTTGGCCCCAATTGGATGATATGCACTTGGAGGACATGTGGTTCCAAAAGGACGGCGCTACAAGCCACACAGCGAATGTCACAATCAAGTTATTGGAAACAAAGTTTGGAGAACGTGTTATCTCACGAAATGGTCCAGTCGCTTGGCCGCCTCGGTCGTGCGATTTGACGCCGTTAGACGTCATTTCGTGTGGGGCTGTGTCAAGTCTATGGTCTATGACAGCAAGCCAGCGACGATTGATGAACTTCGTAAGAATATCGAACGTGAAATTGCAGCAGTATCGACCGATTTATGCTTGAAAACCGTCGAAAATTGGGTTCAGCGTCTGGACTTCTGCAAGCGTGCCCGTGGTGGCCATGCAAAAGAAATCGAGTTCCATACATAATGGCATCGAACATACTTTCACAGGAATAAAGAATTTCATTGATATCCAAAACCGTTTTTGTTTCAATTAAAAAAACTTTTGTAGCGCTCTTATTGAAAAACCCTTTATAAAAAGCGGATATCTTTTTTTCCGAGAAATCGATGCAGAGGATGGATATACAACGAAATCTCCATTCTACGAGTGGAATGTCTTAGAATACGAAGAAGCCAGCGACGACTGAGAGGAACAATTCATGAGAAAGCCTACGAAAGCATATAAAACCATTCCAGTGGCGTAGGGATGAGCTGGAAAGCACCCAATGGAGATGTGCTTGAGCGCAACCGCATCGACATGGCCTAGCTTCAAGAACTCAATTGTCAACCCACTCTTCCCGAAAAAACTGGATAATACCCCCCACGATGAGTAAGTAAAGCCGTAAAAGCCGTAAAGCCTCCAGACACAGCTGAAGAAGCCCTGGAGGTCTTCATTCTGCGCTATGAAGAGTAACAAATCACTACGAATGTACGGAATTCCAAACTTCGTTCTAAAAGAAGTAATGAAAATAGTATCAGAAATTTTCACACGACTCTTCCCGACATCCTTCCCGCTGCAATAGAAAGATAGCGGCTGGTCCTTATCCCAAGGGGATGCAAACCGCCCGAAAAAACTCTTAAAATACTACATTCCATTCGTTATTAGGTGAGCCTGTGTTATCTATGCTCTCGCATAGCGATGACGTACCAGTGTGGCTTTCGGCCCGGCAGATCGACCATAGACTAAGGCAAATCCTGGAAGAGGCCAACGAGTTTCACGTCGAGACACGCCACCTCTTTATCGACTTTAAAGCGGCATATGACAGAATTCATAGTCAGGAGCTCTACATGGCGGTGGCCGAATTCGGGATCCCGGCCAAACTTATCCAACTGTTTCGCGTGATGCTGGAGGTCAAGACTAAATACATGCTATCAACAAACTTACAGTCCACCGACTAGGACAAAATGTCACTGTTGATAGCAGCAACTTCGAGGTAGTTAAGGAGCTCATCTACCTCGGTGTGAATATCAACTAGATGAATGACAACCTGGTGGAGATCCGTCGAAGAATTACCCTAGGAAACCGCTGCTACTTCGGTTTGGCAAAACAAATGGGTTCAAAACTCCTAACTCGAAGGACAAAGTGCATGCTCTACAGAACCCTTATCCTGCCAGTTCTGCTATACGGCGCCGAATGCTAGACGAAAAGCAGGAAAGCAGAGCTAATACTGGGCTCCTTCGAAAGTAAAATTCTTCGGCAGATAATTGGTCTTGTATGCGAGGAGGGTGAATGGAGGAGAAGATACAACCGAGAACTATATGAGCTGTACCAATATGTGGATGTAGTCCGAAAAGCCAAAACTCGTCGACTACATTGGCTCGGCCACATCGACCGAATGGACAATAATGCTCCAGCCAAGAGGATTTTCGAATCCCAGCCCCCAAGGGCTGGACAGAACCTCCGCGTGAAAGACCAAGCCATCGTGGATGCCAAAGCGCTTGGTCTTGATAACTGGAAGCAGCGTGCCCGACATAGCAGAGGATTGAAGGCTGCAGGCAGGCACTCCTTACGGGTCGTGTGCCCGTTTAGTAAGTAAAAGTAAGTTCTAAGTATTTGTCCTTGATCGCGCGCTTATAATGCTCTTCTCTTCTTCTTGTATTTTTTGCTCGTAGAGCTCACGCCTAGAAACAGAACATCAGCGGCGCTTTCCAGCATCTATGCCACTGGTCTTCAGCACTTGAAGCTGGCTGTAATGGACTGGTAATGGACAACGGTCCTCGTTAAGATTGCAACTGATCTACATTAAATCTAGTGGAGTCTGAGATATCCGTTGACATGGGGAAGCGACGCAATAGCAACGTTACGTCAATTAACCTACGTATGGTTCCAGACGCGGTTTCGTGTAGGCTAAGCATCCGACTGTGCTACTAAAGCTGAAGACGTCTTGCCCAAGTCTGCTGCTTACAACAAATTTAGTGTTAAAGATCCCTATGCGGCCTGGGATTCCAGGCAGTTCATAGAGGCATAATACCACCTTCATCCATCTATTTACCACCAATCTCCAGTAGAAGATCTTGGTGGGAGGCTGCATTTAACACATTCCTCTTCGCTTTCTCCTACAGCGTATTTCATTTTACTTTACTGAGCAAAACAAATTCAACTGACCAAAACAAGACAAACACGAATTACAGTTGATTCCAATTGAATTGTTCCTCTGGCAACTCCATCTCCAAAGCAATCACTGTGCAGATCTTGCAAATAGCTTCATAAATCCGAAACTCCATTCTCGTTGTTGCTGTACCTCGTACGTTTCGCGTTATGAAATTTCGCAGAAAAGTTATTGCTTCTATCTGTTTTGCGAAATGTGAAAGTTTCGCTCAGTTTGTTGTCGTAAATTTAAATCGATTTTGTTTTCTGACACTCTCGATGAAGAACCGTATTTTTGTTAATCGAAACTCTGACAGATGCGATATGATTTACTGCGGCACACACTCGCATAAATGCTTATTTAAATAAGAAAACTTTTCACGCACTAGCTACACCTTATTGACGGCAAGGATATTTCACGAATATCATGGATAAGCTTTATTATGGATACTAAAGAATTGTTTATTAGTTTGTCCTTCAGCGGAATGTCTCCATCGTTAATATGTCTCGACAAAACAAACAAACAACCCATCAAATTAAAAGATAAAAATCTCTAAGGACAAATAATTATTGAAAAATAAAGTAATAAACCTCAGGTGGCCCGCCCCCCCTCTCAAGGACGAGCAAACATTAAAATCTGGCTGAAGAACAACGAAACAGAGTTTGAGTGGCTCTGCCAATATTTATCCAACGAGGGCACCAAACGATTTATTTGCAAAAATGTAAGTTCAACGAAAGTGGTAGAGGTACTTTCTTTATCATATACCACCCAACTCTCTCCTACGCCTCTTTGTTCTTGTCCAGTTTCTAAAATGATGGCCATTAAAAGTTTAGTGAGGCATTTCCCATCTCTCAGCAAACAATGAAAATGCTTTCAAATTGGACCAACTGAAAATGTTGCCGAGAGGGGGGGAGGGAGACGAAAAGATGGGGCAAGGTAAACACAAGGGTGATGTTGTTTTACTCCTTTTTTTTTCTTAAGGACGACGATTAGTAATAGGCTTCCGTTACATCAATCAAAATACCATTGGAAAAAAAAAACGAAGAAACCAATTCGTTCACAAGGATTATAACTGATTCCTGTGTTTGTTGTGTTCTTTGAATTGAACCTAATTTATTCGGATACAGAAAAATGGGTGAAGGTAAAAAAAAGGGTAAATGCTGAATTTTTAGGGTTTTTTTTCTCTTTCTGTGAGGTTTTAATTTGATTGCCACTTTTTGATGCTTCATTAGCTCAAGGCATATGCCTTTTCTCTTCTGGAAGAGGGGGAATCGGTATTGTTGGTTTAGTGCTTAGGAACGTACAGCCGAAAGAAGTCCTTGAAATAATAAAAAAAACAATGTAGCTACAAAAATGCATTTAATACATTCAGTAGAACCGTTGATGGTACCTATGCAGTAAGTTCCAAAGAAGCCTTCCAAAAGCACTGCAGCTTCAGGGGTATCTACACCTAACAAGCCTGTAGGCTGAGATTCTTAATCCAGTTCATATGCCGTGCCCTGTTTTGCTTCGAAAGCTTGAGGGTTTTTTAAATAATTTTTTAAGATCTGCAGCTTCAACCACACCACACTCAAGGTGCGCGGAAACCTACATTTGAAAGAATCTCATCTGAAAGTGGAACAGTGGCCCGTCTAGCCTAAAGGGATTGATCCTAAAAGGGAGTACTAATCCAGTAATTAGTCCAGGTGTACTGTCGGTAAATACAGAGGGTTCCAAAATAACTGAGGGCACGGGATCCGGAATGCTGTAGTGTCTCCCAACCACCGGTTTTGGCTGCATTTAACCCTGCCGAATTGCTGCTAATGAAGGCGTTAACCGAAAGCAATATCGCCATAAACATTGATAGTTAGGCCGACTTAAAGGCGCTGGAACCATGCGTCATCAGAAACGAGCTAGTTTGGATGATGAGGTGGCAAGCAAAGGCGGGAAATTAGAGCAACAAATCTTGGATATAGACATACGACCACCACCTCTACGCATGCGGTGAAGGGAAAAAAACTGCTCAAAGGTGGACTAACCTTACGTCCAGATGGGATAAAAAGAGATTTTGAATTTAAATTGAACCCCTTGGGACTTAAGACGATGATCGGAATCCTTTGCGGATACTTTCCGACTCGAACACTATAAATTCTAGGACAGTGAAGTGCTGCTACGATGCCTTAAAAAACCTAGCCAAGCACAGCAAGATCAAACTTGGATGGGTACCTGCAGACGTTCTTAGGACCAGAACTCTACTGCAGAGGTAATTAACGATTGGGAACAACAACTTGGTCTTAATCATTGGGAAAGTGTCCCGGGTAAGGCAATCGAAAAGATTAATTAAGCCTTACTACTACTACTTACAAGGAAATCCTACTATTAAGTAAGGCGAATATTAGTAAGCTGGTGGGCTTTCACACAGGCCTGTCTGTCTAGACGATGTTGGAACTTCGGAACATATCCTCTGTGAGTGTGCGGCACTTCATTGGCTAAGACGACGGATCTTCCATAAAGACTTCCGGACATCAGAAGAATTCAGAAACTGTGCAACTAAGGACGTTGTGGCATTCACTCGTCTCGTAGGCTAACATCCTCTTTTTTACAGACGGCTCTCAGTTACAGACGTGTAACGCACATATTGTGTGAATGTGAGTGAATTGCTCACTGCGGAGTGGGCACTTGGGAAATTACTTCTTCAGCAAGATGGAAGATGTAGCCGCTGTAGGTGAGAGTAAAGTGTAGGTTGGAAGTGGTGGTGTAGGTTGGTTTTTTTTTACAACTTTTTAAAGCTAGATCTAGCAGCAATAGCAATGGGCGCGCTATGGTGCCTAGTGTCTTTGTGGCAATGTAGCTGTCATAACCCTGCTAAACCTAACCTTACGTCCATCACCATTAACAGACACTTTATTAGACGCTTATATTGGTGTCTCATTGGGCAAATCTCATGGCTTGAACCAGAGGACTCCTACCCCACATCGTTAAAAAGCTTATAACAATGGGTAGAAGAGTCATGGTATAAAAAATTCTTAAATATGTTAATCGAGATTGTGTAAGTCACTCTGAAGATAAATCAGCAACTGGGCAAAAAATTGTAGTCCCAATGCCAACCCTTCGAAAGCATAATTGGTGGTTATTATCAGAAAATACAGGATAGCCAAATTCAAGGTCCCAAAACTTAGCGAAGTGGGATTGTCCTTTTCGAACTGTGCGAGGTATCTGGGAGTAATTATATTAAAAAAACTGAGTTTGGAATCTTGTTGCAGCGGAAAGAATTAAAGCAGCACTTAAAACCTTGGGGCTTAAGACCTCTATGGTACACTGGCTATATATGGCGCACAAGTATCATCATAGAATCAGAATCTAGCTTAAGGCGGACACCCACAGAGAAAATGCAACACGGTTTCGGGGATGCTTATTTTGGCAGCTTGCCTACGTATCGTCAAGTTAGTAAATATGGCCAGCCTAGCAATGTCTAAACTCTAGCTTAAATCCACGAAACGATATGTTAAGGTTGCATTGGGGCCTCCCCAAGCACATCGGACACTGTTCTACATGGTCTGATGAATCTTCCACCCCTTGATCGTTTTATCTTAAAAGCAGCCATTAGGCCTTAGGTCTAAGAATGAAAGGGGTCTTGGCACAACTCCTTAGCAGAGATCCACGCTTTGTATGGAGAAGGCAAGCGGATAGGTCAAAGTACATATGTCTGATTTGATGACCAAGCAACTTCTAAGTTAGTGCTTTAACTTAAAAAAATAAATAAATATAAGGCGTAAACGGCCCATACAGGACCTAAAGCCTAGCCATATATTTTTGACACGAATGGCGGGACCTACAGTTTAATGCCGATTCCGAACGGCAATTTATTTTTGACAAGCTTCTCATCACATTTCTTACTCTTGGATGTTTGTCAGACGTTCACAAGAGGTGGGGCAGCGAATAAAAACTTTCAGGTGGTACAGGTCTGGATTTGAACCGGCGACCTCTCGCTTAGTGGTCCAACATACTTAATCATTAAGCCACTGCACTCCCTTTAACTTCAGATTTATTTTGAACTTGCCCGAAAAATTGAACACTTGCCTTGTTTGAATTTTGGGTCATAGCGGAATCACTAAAATTCCTCATGCCTTTTCTATGCATTCAAACGGGCCACCACGCGTTTGTCATTCACTTAAATGTGCTAGGCTTAAGCGATATAATACCGCGGGGTATTTCCTCTTTGGATGGCGAGAGTGAAAATTATTTTATCGATGCGCCTATCAGTTCTGTTGCAGGTTTTTTTATCCGCCCAAAGCTAAATAATGGCCAAGTTTTTACTCAAGTTTAGTGAGGATAGGATTTTTAAAAATTATAGCCAGATGGAACAGCGTCGAGCCCCTTGTAAAAAAACGTAGATATTTCGCGACATTATTGGTGACATCGAACGACGGTTGTCAGAAACGAACATACCAAAATTAGTCCTAAAGTCTGAAATAAGCCACTTTTCTGACGTCATCATATGTGGGTCTCTCCTTAATGATTGCAAGCACCATTGTGTTCGGAAAGTGTTTAATTCTTCTCGGCTTACTAAATCTCTTGTTTTAATCCACTGTCAACGTAGGAATTTGAGTTCAACATACGCTGTCGTTTTAATTCTTCGATGTAAGGTCGTAGAGCAAGGACGTAAGGTATGCGAAAAATATGAGGAACAATGAATTGGATTGGATTGGAAGTCAATGGCAGGAGATCATTTATAAGGACGAGAAAGACAGTTGGAGCGAAAAGCAAGAACTTAAATGATCACTATCAGACTTAAATTGAAAGGCCACAGAGGTAGTAGGTAGAGGGACTCATCGAATCCTTAGGCAGGTATTTTGGACAAAGTAGCCGCATGCCTTTCTTTTTTAGTTTCTTGTTCCGTAAAAGAAGCCATGAGATCATGGATCTGTTATTTCAAAAACCGTCCTGCCGGTCATTAAGAAGTTTTCGGGATCCAAAATATTTCATTAGCTGACGTCTTACCGACATTCCCATGGAAATAAGGAACGTAAGTGGTATAGGTCGGTATTTGGAAGTAGGAGAAGATAAGCCCTTTTTAGGGACGTACTGCGAAGGTGGATTTGTTCTGTAGACCATTCTACGTCTGTTTCTCCTGAAAGCTAGGATCAACATTTTTTTTTTTTGTAAAATACCAAAGCTACGCCTGAGACAGTATTTTTCCGTTTACAGATTCACCCACATGCCGTCATCATTTCAGCGTAAAACACTTTAAAAGATCTTCAGCTAACCACAGATAACACCCTCACTCAGTCTCAACTTAATCCTCCTAAAATTACAAAACACAAACTTAACAAGATAAGGTACTGAAGGACCTGTCCTACCAATCAATACCGAAAAACGAAAAAAAAAAACAGAAACACCCTCCACCACTCCCCGGCTTCTTGCGCAACAAAGTAAAATCTTCCAAATTGAAATCGTTTTCTTGCTCACCAAAGACAAAGGCGAGCGCTTCAGCTAAAACAAATACACTGATCCTTTTTCATAATAGAAAATGTTGAGAACTATTTTCCTTACCACTGGACCGAGATTATTAGATTGCCCCGAGGTGGAGTCCAGTGAGCGTGCCAACCAACACCAACACCAACACCACCGCCTACTTCGGATGCTTTTAGAAAGTGAGTATTACTCTGGCCTTTGGTTCGATTGGGATGCAATCGGTTTTCTGTCAGCCAAAAAGAAACAAAAAGATGGCAACAGAGAAGAGAACAAAGGAGTATTATCTGCTCTTGGTCCTTTGATGTAGAGTCATCTTGCCAACATCCTAATAACCCTTCAACTCTGGCGAACACTTCAAATAGGACTTTTTTTTTTCATTTGCGTTCTTAAGGATTCTGTTTTTTTCCCTTTGTTTCTACCAGAATGGCTGTGAAAATAGAAATTGTGAAAAAGACAAACCGAACAGCTGCAATGATGATGATGACAAAAAAAAATATTACACGCATTCCAAAAAGGACGATGGGATTAATAAAACATTCGCCACAAACTTAAACCACCATTGCTTTCCTCGTAGAATGCAGTTCAATGAACAAAGATCGCATCCTACGGGCATATGATGATTTTCAATTTCAAAGAAAATCGACAGTAATAAAAAATAAGAGTCGACGGCAATAGGACGACGAGTGGATGAGTGTCGGTTGCGGTTCGAAGGACGCGATGTACAAACATATGCAAGGATGTAATCTCTTCGATTGGATCCGGGTTTTTTTTTCCTTTGAATTTAGCCTGCAGAGTAGCAGGTCTAGTTTTCCAACGAAATTGGTTCGTTAGTACAACAAACGGATACGCGCCGATATTAAGTGGGTCGTTCTTTTCGTTTCTGCCAGGTATTTGAGGCCATGCATGGTAAACATGCTCAGGGGAAATTTGGGTGCGAAATCAATATGTACATTTTCAAAGCTTTTCAAGCAACGAATATGTAATCCATTTCATCCTTTTATTGTCCTTGGCAAATGGAAAAAAGTAAAAAACAAAAAAATCCCCTTACGATTTGTCAATAAAATCCTTTCTCCAAAAATATACTTTCTACCTGAGCTAAAGTTCTCTATATACGAATACCCAATAAATTGATAATAAATCATAAAGAAAATGGGGATATTGTCCTTGGCGATATCCCTTGGATGCACACGACGCAGATGATCAGTTGTAGAACGAACGATAGAGCACGCGACTGAATTGCAAACTGAAATACAAATAGCAAGCATATTAACTGTGGGTCTGGACTCGCAATGAAAGGATAAAGCCAAAATTGATTTCTCTCTTCACTTTTCAAGTCGCATATAAGAAATTTAGATGTACATTTTTCAATATTTTTGTTGAGTATTAAAATAAAAATCACAAAACCAATTGCAAGGACGAACATCTTTCAGTGAATACATTAAATTTTGCCAGCGACTGAGCTCTTCTTATTGATTGTCCATGAAATGTTCCATTGAGTCCACAGAATAGGGAAGAGCGGATTTATTTAGTCAAAGAAAACTATTTTTTTTCTAAAGTCAATGGCTTTGTTGGTCAGAAGAACACTTGGCTATTGCTGATTCTTTGGCCTTGTCAAGAGATTGGCAGGAACGTATTAAAAAATTATATAAGGCAGAGAAGATGAATTAAGTTTTCCTATCCGCTATCGCTAAGCAGATGAAAAAGACATATTAAGGTACAGGGTGGGCCATCTAGTGGTTTTTTTTAAATCATAGTTTATTTTGACACTGACAGCTGTTTCCCGCTCGAAATCTTGACAGAAGTATTAAAAAATTATTTCCAGAGTGAGTGCTGTGTACCCCAAACATTGCGTTTTTGGAAAAGAAGTTTTGGCAGAAATGAAGCACCCATTGCATCCGTGCAAAATCTTCGTGAGACTGGTGTGATAGCGGACAACACTTATGGTACCCGTTGCCATAAGGTGCGCACAGACGAGAATGTTACTGCTGTAGCCGAGAGCGTACGGATTGGGGACTGGTGGCATCATTGGACCATTTTTCTTCGAAAATGAGGCTGGGAACAACGTTTCGGTTAAGGGAGGGCAGTCAGAGCCATGTTGACCAACTCTTTTTTACTGAAATTGAATACATTGATTTGGATGACCTTTGGTTCACGCAGGATGGCGCGCCATGCCACACAGCCGTGTTATCAGACGTCTTGGCGATATCAATTGGCCGTCTCGTAGCTTCGATTTGATCCCTTTAGACTTCTTTTCTTTTGTGGGGAAGCCTGAAGGACCGATGTTATGCCAACAATCCGGAAACGATTGAAGCACTTAAAGCCAATAATATCCAAGCAATACGTAAGCTACAGCCCGAAACCATTTGGACTGAAATAATGCAGGGCCAGCCAACGTTGAACGACGTTATGTTCGATAATTAACGAAAATGTTTGCTCTAACTAATAAAGCTATAATATCGGGTTTTTGAATAGAGCGCTACAAAAGTTTTTTTAATTGAAACAAAAACGGTTTTGGATATCAATGAAATCCTTTATTCCTGTGAAGGTACGTTTGATGCCATCATCTACGGAACTCGATTTCTTTTGCATGGCCACCACGGGCACGCTTGCAGAAGTCCAGACGCTGAACCCAATGTTCGACGGTTTTCAAGCATAAATCGGTCGATACTGCTGCAATTTCACGTTCGATATTCGTACGAAGTTCATCAATCGCCGCTGGCTTGCTGGAATAGACCATAGATTTGACGTAGCCCCACAGTAAATGACGTCCAACGGCGTCAAATCGCACGACCGAAGCGGCCAAGCGACTGGACCATTTCGTGAGATAACACGTTCTCCAAACTTTGTTTCCAATAACTTGATTGTGACATTCGCTGTGTGGCTTGTGGCGCCGTCCTGTTGGAACCACATGTCCTCCAAGTCCATATCATCCAATTGGAGCCAAAAATATTTGGTTGTCATTGAACGGTAGCGATTCCCATTCACAGTAACGTGCCGGTCTTGATCATCACGGAAGAAGTACGGCCCAATGACGCCGCCGGCCCATAAACCACACCAAACCGTAATTTTTTTCGGATGCAATGATGACTCATGGAGTACGTGTGGAATGCGTGTGGATTGCTGCCTGACCAATACCGCATATTTTGTTTATTGACGAAGCCATTCAGCCAGAAATGAGCCTCATCGCTGAAGATGTTTTTTCGATGAAAATCCGAATCATTTTCAAGTTGTTGCTCAGCCCAATTCACGAACATACGATGCTTCTGGTTGTCAAGTGGATTCAGTTCTTGCGCCAATTTAATCTTGTAAGGATGTAGGCCAAGATCTGTTCGCAAAATTCGCCATAACGACGTCACAGAGATGCCCAATGCTTGAGAACGACATGTGACAGACACATTTGGGCTATCTTCAACTGAAGCCTCAGCGGCAGCAATATTCTCGACACTACGGGCACTTCTTTGTCTCACTGGCACGGGAACATTTTGAACTGTGCCTGTGGATTCTTATGACGACCACGACGTTGAGACCACTGACTCCGATATTCGGTAGTAAACTTTAATAATTTCGACTCGTTGTTGGCTCGTATATCTTTCCATCATGAAATGGCAAACCTTACTGAGGAGAAATTTCAAAAGAGCTGCAAGAAATATGTCGTCGTTTGCTGTCCCTGTCCCTCTAATTTTGTAGCGTCCCTGTTGAAAAACCCTGTACATGGAACAAAATTTAATTTGTTCATTTTACTGGAATTTTAAAAATAAACTTACATTTGGCCCACCCTTTTTTAGTCACTATTTACGACAAGAATGCCTACTAGTGGTATATTTTAAGTCTTACCCATAGGGATCACGAAAAATATTGTATATGCTAAAACTAGTCACATTATTTCTTTATCCCTTTCCATTCCTATTCTCTTTTTTGTACTGAATAACGATAACTTTGATTGTGTACAAAAAATTATAAAGTTCTATTATTTAATTCATTTGAAAGTTATCCCTGAAGGAAAATAAATAAATGTTACGTATACGCCTGAGTGTCGGATTTTAGACCTCTGACCGAGGTATTCCATGTAGAAAAGAACTTATTAACTGAAGCAGTTAATAAGTTCTGTCAAGGGCAGCTCTTAAAATTTGATGTTCAAAATTGAAAATCCATTCCATTCGTGCTTACACCTATACCAAAATTTTAGGCCCTACATAGCTATACACCTACTTAATGGTTATTTAGATGTATTGTAGCTTTGCTTACAGCTTCACAGTCTTTAACAGGAATAAAATCGGCTATGCCTCATCACCGAGAAAGCTGATCATAGTTCTTATAACAAACTGAGATATAGTGATAGTGATTAACTTAAATGCCGAGGTGGGCAAAGGAAACCAAAAGCTCAAACAAAAAAATTATGAAGTTCGGCAAACTTTAGCGGAATATTTTCGAGCAACAAGTGCCACCTTTTATCTGCCCCTTTCCCTAGCCAATCCCTTCTTTTTTTGGGTGGCACATTCAAGGTCAAAGGAAAGTGGTAGGCAACCAGGGTCACTTCAACCTTGGGGCACTTCCTACGAACCTTGAGGCTCAAAGTTACGCATCATCCCTCAACCAGATAACTCGGACCATTTACCCCAATCGAGATCCACCCGGACAAGGGTTCCGCTCTAACCAGTGGCAAGGACGCCGGCAAAAGCCGTGACCCAGTACGGAGCCCACAACAACCGCGCCGTACAACAGTGTGCGCCGGGCAGGTGTCCAGCACTTGAGGAGCACGGGTCGACGGCTCAAAGTCAAAATCTCTAAACAAACAATTGCAATAGAACTACCACAGTCACAGTAGGGAGCAATGTTCGATGCGGGAGGAGGTAACGCTCCCTTTCGCTAATCCATAGGGGGAGCACCGGAGTAGCAACAGAGGAGTGTGAGCGGACAATCTTCAAATTACAGACACGCAGAACCAACAACAACAACATCAACATAAAAACACCCAAAATAGAGTCAAAGGAACATTAATGTGCAACACGTCACAATGCAGAAAAACACCAGGAGGCAACACCAATACGAAAAGACCCTGGAAAAGACGGTTGCCACAAATCACACAAAACAGGAAAATTATTTTTGTAAAGAATGACCTGCTTCCTGCAAGATCATCCCTTCAACCCAAAATCTGAACACAACTCCACCAGAAAGCTTAATTCTCACGAATTTTGACAACACTGGCACAACACTTTGGACTTTGTTAAATCCAAGATGATTGCAATCGGTGGATGGGTTATTTGTTTCCTCCTGCCCTTCGATTGATTGATTTCGTTTGTTTACCTTTTTCGAACGCACTTTAATGGAACATTTCCGGTTTAATTGGTTTTAGATCTCCAAGAGAAGATGACTTATTCTATCCCGATCTGTTTATTATTCTTATTTCTCTGGAACATATCTTACAACAGAACTCTACGTAAGGAGAAGTATTCGATATAACCTTGATAAGGACAAGGGAGAGGGACAACGTGCAACAGCAAACTTCAAAGAAATTGCATCTGAACTAGGAGAGATAGTTCTTCGTACAGGGAAAAAGTATTCCGACTATCGTCGATTTTCAAGTTAACTCTGAGGCGATAACCAGCAAAAGAAGCGGTGAAATAGTTGAGGGACGTCCATTTTGTGTGCATCGGAAATTGGCCGTAAAGTTCACCATTTTACAGGGCAGATGAAAACCCTAGCCATACTCCTCTATGGGTATGAGATATTGGCCAACGCACTGCACATAATGAAGTAAAGAAAGAAAGAAGCGCGTAGCTCTACGCCTAGCAAGCTCATGCCGAATGGTGCCGCAATTGTTTGCTTGATCTCCTTGCGACATAGAGAAAGTACGTCTATGACAAAAATGTGGAAATAGGAGTGAAATCGGAAACCAAGGAAGCAGAGGAGATCTCCCGAGCAATCAGCGATGCACCGCGGGCTTAAATAAACCGGTTTCAGATTGGAATGGAGGCGATCACAATAAAGTAAACTAAATACTATGCCACACACGTTCTAACAGCGGACGGGTATTTCAACGCCTACCTCCAATAAAAGGCAAAATGACAAGTTCGGCATGCCAATGCGGCAGCCATTCACTCTTTGAATGCAGCAAATGGGAAGCGAAGTCTCTGTTCGAAGTCCTTACTCTGGCAATATAGCTGCCAACATGTCAATGAGAGATTGCAACAGGAACTCCTCTTTGAAAAAAAAGTTAATCAACATAAAAAAGAGAAAGGAAGATTCAACACGCAGGCCACTGAAGGCTTTCAAGGTGATGTCCTTACATGGACTTAAAAATAGCATCACCCTTATGTTGTGCAAAGAGCGGTTCCGGGGTAATATTTGACTCCTTTTTGCGGCTTACAGTTAGAAAGTTTAGTCCACAGAGACGATAAGATCAATACCTGGATGCCAATTGATGAACTAACAAAAGTAAAGACTCACAACGTGAGTGGGGATTGTGTACAGCTTAGTGTGTTGCCTTTTGACTCGGTGGGTGCAGGTTCAGTGCAAAACGGATTACAACAATGGACACGACCATAAATCGAAGAAATGCACACTTTCTAGTTTCTCCAACCACACTGTAACAAAAGAGGATTTCAGCTCAGAAGCACAATGGACCATTACCGCGGGCTTGGATTCTCTTTCCTTATTTTGCAGCTATTCCAGCAGCAGCAGGAAAAAGCGGGCCTAACCTACCATATTCCACTTGAAGATGCTGGCTACAAGGGAAAACTATCTACAAAAAGGTGTGGCGGTAGAATCTAAAGGGTGATTTTTTAAGAGGTTTAGAACTTTTTTAAAAAAAAAAAACACAAAAAATTCGAAAAAATGAATGAAATATTTATTTGAATCGATAGTTTGAACCTTGCAATTTAATGTTTAAAGATAATTTCATGCAAATGTTGACCGCGGCTGCGTCTCAGGTAGCCCATCCGCTGAGTCCAATTTTGGCATACTCTTTCACACATATCGGCCGGTATCTCACGAATGAATGCATGGATGTTGGCTTCCAGTGCGTCAATCGAAGCGGGCTTGTCCCTATACACATTAGCCTTGGCATACCCCCACTAAAAATAATCTAATGGTGTCAAATCGCACGATCTAGGCGGCCAATTGACCGGCCCGAAACGTGAAATTAACTGTTCACCAAACTCGCCTCGCAATTGCGCCATTGTTTCGCGTGCTGTGTGGCATGTGGCACCGTCTTGTTGAAACCACATATCATGCAAGTCAAGAACTTCCATTTCGAGCAAAAAAAAGTTTGCTATCATCGCTCGGTAGCGTTCACCATTGACAGTAACGCTGCGATTCGCATCATCTTTGAAGAAATATGGCCCAATAATGCCGCCGGCCCATAAACCGCACCAAACAGTGGCTTTTTCGGGATGCATTGGTAGCTGTTGCAATGCTTCTGGCTGATCTTCACTCCAAATGCGGCAATTTTGCTTATTTACGTACCCATTCAACCAAAAATGAGCCTCATCGCTGAACACAATTTTTCGATAAAAAAGCGGATCCTCGGCCAGCTTTCCAAGAGCCCATTCACCAAAAATTCGGCGTTGTGGTAGGTCGGCTGGCTTTAGTTCTTGCACCAGCTGTATCTTAAAAGGCTTTACGCCCAAATCCTTCCGCAAAATTTTCCACGTAGTGCTGTAACAAAGGCCTAACTGCTGGGAACGGCGCCGAATCGACATTTCGCGGTCTTCTGTCACACTAGCTGATACGGCCGCAATATTTTCTTCAATACGCACAGTACGTAAACGTGTTGGTGGTTTAATATCCAACAAAGTAAATTTGGTGCGAAATTTGGTCACAATCTTCCGAATAGACTGCTCAGAAGGTCGAGAATGCCGATCATAAAATGGAAGCAGCGCGCGATGAACATTTCGAACCGAGCACGAATTTTGATAGTAAAATTCAATAATTTGCAAACGTTGTTCATTTGTAAGACGATCCATGGTTAAATTGCAAACCAAACTGAAGCTGTTTGACAGTGACACAAGGTACTAAACACACGTCAGCTGTCAAAACCAGTGTTGCCAAAACCAAACCAGCTAAAAAATCACCCTTTATTAACAATCACTAAACAGGTGATTGAACTAGCTGTAGCCAACTAGACCATTTGCTGCTAATTTCGGATAACGAAGAGCTCAAAAGGTGGACAGAGCATTTTGCTCTGATTTTAATCACAAATTTTTAGCACAAGTCGCAGCTTCATTTAAAAACAAAAATAATAGAAGTATCCTCAGAGCAGAAACAAAGAAAGTGCACCAATTGCTGAAGGACTTGCTAAACTTTAAAGCCTCCCAAACAAGTTCCGTACGTAGAAACGAATTTTAACCCAAGTAGGTATGCTTACCAAACTGACAGCAAAGTGCAAACACCCAGAAACTACATACATGTCCTTAGAATTGCATGTACCACTCGAAACCGCGAGTGGAACCAAGTACACACCTACGACAATAAACCGAATTGCACACAATTTAGGCCACGTTACAACAGCAATCCCTTAATACGACAAGCACACTCAGAGAAGAATACGAACGTGTTAGATGCACCTAGCAAACAGATCCTTTAGTGTATACACTCCACGCTCAATATTTACTAGACGCAATGTATTATGCGTAGAATGCAAACATTACGCCGACTATCTGAGCAAAGATGTGTGCGTTTGTGTCTGTGTTTGTGCTTTTCCTTAATCATCTCTGAATTTGCACGAAACTAGATCGCTGGCCATTAACATAATTTCTTTTCTCATATAATACGCGCGCTCCCTCTCTGGTGGCAGAGTATGTCAGTAGGCTCACTTTAACAATGTCGTCCTTCGTAAGCCACGAGATTTAATTAACAAGGAAGTGATATAGATGCAGAAGCAGCAGCAGCTTATCTCCCTTATTTTGAGGATGCGCCTAGTAACTCTATTCAGAGTGAAAAAGGGACCCACGAAGAAAATCTAAAGACGAGTGGTATGCTGGAACGCGCGCGCTGCGGCTTTATTTAAATAAACAACACAGCCATTTTCCACCCGGTTCAGCATAGCTAAACCACATTTGGAACTTGTACGGAAGGACAACGAGGGAAGGATCCTTTCAGCGAACGAACGAACCCATTCTGGATTCGATGCAATTTTCATCGTCATCGTTGTTGTTTACCGCGCCGAGCCGCGCCGCGCCGCATCCAACAGCCAGCAACGACGAAGACTATACGTACATAACGAACAAGACTAAAACAATGGCATAAAGCCAAAATTAATGGAGTTCCGTTTTCAACAGGAGTGCAGGATAGCACATCTTTTCTCTTCATCCTGTGCTTCATGGTTCAGTCGTTGTTGGCGAGCCACAACCGGGTAATGAAATTCGCTAAGGACCTCATAAGTTTTGTGCGGTTGCTGGTAGTTTAAGAAGCGGCTTCTCGCTTTCTTTTTTCGTTCGGCGATGGTGATGTCGAAAAGAAAAGGACTTTCTTCCCAGTAGTGTATGCAGACAGAGCATGTTTTATATGTATATAGTATACGGTTCCTCGCTTGATGGCTTCAGTTTATTTACTGTTTACGGGATACTTTCACCCTATTCGCCCAGCCCTTTAGACGATTGCCAGTGTCAAAACGAAGAAAGGATGTCATAGCCATATACTGCTTTTAAGACGCTAACAAAGGATGGCTGTCGGTCAGGGGGTGGTTGCTTTTGGTGCCCTACTCAGGCCATAGCATCTCTCATCGGGTGGAAAAGATGAAAGTATCTACTTAAAGGATCATGTTTATGTTTTTTTATGCATGAAATTTCATTTATGCGGCACAGTATCTGGTGTGTCCATGCCGGAAGGTCCTTTCAAGGCAGTTTCACCATGTCGTACATGCATATGACTTTGCGATGCCAGTGCTGTCATCGCTGATGACTTCACGAGATAAATTCGTTGGCATGCAGTGTGTACTGAGGCGGACATTAAATACACTGTTTGTTTTGTTGTTTGTTGCGAAGAATACACTAAACTACGCGCAAGGACATGCTCGTAAATTTATTATCCACTTTTATTGGCGGCTCGGATGGTATTTTCTTCTTGGTGTGTTTGTTGATTTTTATTCTCTTCCTGCGACTACCAAATTGGATGATAAAAACTAGCGCGCCGCGAGGATGCAAAGATAGAAAGAGAGAGTCATAGAGAGCGAGGGGGGGGGGGATGCTACGGGGAACAGAAGCAGAGAGAGAGTTAACTAAATTGCAATGAAACGGCGACCGGGAGAAGGTGAAGGAGGACTATTTATTTTATGCTCTCTTTGATGTCGCCATCTCGTAAATGCCAAGCCTTGGGGGTGCGTTGCGACGGATTTTTTTTTGTTTTTTTTTTTTTTTTTTGTCTTGATGCGCTGTGGGAGGATTTCTTCTTGCGTCAAATTGCTTCAAGTAATTTGCCAGAGTAATTGCTTGGGATGAGCTTTAGTTTATTAAGTGGATTTATGATTGTTGCTGGAGTCAAATATTAAATGAATCTCCTTTCGTGGGAAGAAATTGAGATTGATTGGGGATTATGCGGGAGAAATCGCGATTTTGTGTTCTTCTCTAGGACGAGGTTTATGGGAAATAAAATGATTTTTCTTTCGAGCCTCTGTGGTTTATGGATGAATTTGTGATGGAGAGACGTGGTGGGAATATATGGTAGCGTAAAGGCTTAGGCATTTTACTGGCCCACTGGGAGGAGTTCATTTATGATAAAATGTCCTTGAATGAATTTATTACAGGGAGATTGATGCGAGTAGATTATTGAAGTAGTTCCAGAGATACGAATATTAATTTGACTGTCGACTAAAAAATACAAATACGAATACATAAAACTACGACTATAAATTAGGGCGAAAAGGACGTGCGATGTGGAGTGCCTCAGGGATCAAAACTAGGTCCAACTAGCTTCTTCAAAAGTTTTATTTTATGATGTACGTGCACTAAAGGCATCTTAGATACCCTTATAATGAAGTGCAACACTGTGCGGGAATTAGGGAAGAGAGGGATTAGGAAAAAGGAGATACCGATCAACGATTTGAGCATTATCATGTTTATCTTTGCTGACAAGAAATAAATGCTGGTACCGACAGATCTTTGGCTATGGTGAACGAGGACAATGCAGGAGGAGGTCAATTATGCAGTAAATGTGCCACGCTAACGACTTGACTACCGAAAGTCAACAGGTTAAGTCTTCGCTTAGTAGAAAATATTTCACAAATGGTGACTGCCTTACACGGTAAACGAGACGAGTTATAAGAAGGGCAGAAAGCTACAAATTTCTTGCCGTCGATAAACAACTTGAAGGCTCTATAGGCGCTATCTCATTTGTGGTACAATTGTTATGTCTTAGTTCCTTCAGGATTAAGCACCGTGCCGAGTGTGCCTTATTAAACTACAGCGTATACTGTCGCCAAGGGGAGGCAGTCATCGGAAAGAAGACAGACTGTTTGAAGAGTTATAAATTAAACTCCCAAAAAACATGGATAGAAGGAGAACAGAGAACAAAAGTAACTACTCCCGGCATCACCCTTGACCCAAAGAAGCACATACTACATACTACTGCCACAAACAATCTGTGACGATACCGTAGGTTGTCCAGCTGAACCTGGGGTCTTAGTCCCAGACTGGGTCAATGAATATATACGTGTAGATATTGTTAGACCTTCCCTAACGTAAAGTGTGGTTTTTTGGTGGTCAGGAGCAATCTTACATAGCAGGCACAATTATAGGAACTCCCACCGCTACTATGCAAGTTTTGCTTAGTTTATCTCCCCTGCGGTCTGTGTGATACTTGGACGACTGATCAATATCGGCGAAAGGCCAGAGAGTTTCGTATGCTCCTTGACGACATTCATCATCATACGATGAGATCATTCGACTTCATGTGATTAATACAGATTTTTCACACCACTAATGGTTCCCTCATGAAAAGTGTTTTTAGAGCCGGACTTTACTCTAGCGACTATTGCGTCCTGAATCCTTAAGCAACCCAAATGTTCAAGGGGTTGGGTTGCTTAGAAGGAGAATTTAATTTGAAAGTTGACCCTCAGGTGAATCCCGTTATTGATGCTCCTAGAAAAATTCCTTTTAAGCTACATGCGAAGCTTAAGAATGAGTTAGATAGAATGGAACAAAACGAAGTCATTGCTAGAGTTAATAGTCCAACGTCATGGGTCAGCTCAATAGTTTTGGTTGAGAAGGCAGATGGTTCACTACGATTTTGCTTAGATCCGCGAAATCTCAACAAAGCCCTTCAGCGCGAGCATTTCCCCATTCCCAGTATTGAGTTTATTAAGTCCAAACTATCTGGGTCAAAATATTACTCCACTTTGGATGCTAGTAAAGCCTATTGGATGTTAAAGCTGAACAATAATAGCTCTGAACTGTGCACCTTTAAAACACCTTATGGAAGGTACCGATTCCTTAGAATGCCATACGGTGTGAAAGTAGCGCAAGAAATTTTCCATCGTGTCATTACGGAAATGTTTATTGATATGAATGTTATTGTGTACATAGACGACATACTAGTCTATGGCAGTAGTATTCAGGAACATAATAAAAAACTAATAAGGGTGCTGGAACGAATGGATAAATTCGGTCTTAAGCTAAATAAAGACAAATGTAGGTTTGGCTTAACAGAAGTCAAATACTTTGGTCATGTCTTCATACAGATCCACAAAAAGTCGAAGCGATCTTGAACATGCCGTCTCCCACCTGTGTGAAAGATGTTCACAGATTTTTGGGCATGATAACATATTTTGGATCTTTTATTCAAAATCTGTCAAACGAAACGGAGCCCTTGAGACAATTACTCAAGAAAAATGTAGTCTTTCAATGGAATGAATCATTGGAAAAAGCCTTCTCGAAACTCAAGTCTGTAGTCACAGAACCACCTGTGCTAGCTTATTTTGACACGGCAAAGCCAATAGTAATTTCAGCTGATGCCTCGCAATTTGCAGTAGGTGGATGTATCTTACAAGATAACCGTCCTTTAGCCTTCGCATCTAAGACTCTAACCGAGTGTCAGAGAAACTATGCACAGATAGAGAAGGAATTATATGCGATCCTCTTTAGCTGCGAAAAGTACCATCAATTCATTTATGGGCAAAAAACATTGGTCGAAACCGACCACAAACCGCTGATTCCGCTATTCAAGAAGGCATTAGTTCATGTACCGGCCAGATTGCAAAGGATGATGCTTCGCTTACAATCCTACGATCTTGAGGTGGTATATAAGCCTGGAAGGAAGTTGTTAGTTGCCGATATGCCGTCGCGGGCACCACTATGTCACAAAGAAGAAAGTCGGTTGGATACAGAAATTAAAATCCACGTCGGATTAATAAAGTCCAATCTTGCAATATCACAACCAATGCTGAAACAAATTGTTGATGAAACAGCGCAAGATACAACAATGCAGCAGGTGCGATTTTTTATCAAAAGTCAGTGGCTTGAAACTAAGAAGAAGCTAAAACCGGAAATTCAAGTCTTGTGGAACTATCGAAATGAATTATCAGTAATTGATGAAATGATATTTAAAGGCCAAGCACTGATGATTCCATCAAATCTGGTCGATATGATTTTGCAATACATCCATGATGGTCACCCAGGGATCGAAAAAAGTAAACGCCGTGCTAGAGGTTTAGTATTCTGGCCACACATGAATGCAGACATACAGAAATCGGTCGAGAACTGCAAGACGTGCATGAAATATCTCAACAATAATTGCAAAGAGCCACTAATACCGCATGAGTTGCCAGATCTTCCATTTCAGAAGGTAGGCCTCGATCTGTTTGAATGGAAAAAGGAGTTATATTTCTTATTAATTGATTACTATTCGAAATATATAGAGATAGCAAAGCTGAAGTCATACAAAGCTAGCGAAATTATTGTAAATCTCAAGTCAATATTTGCACGACATGGAATACCATCCCAACTCATGTCCGATAATGGTCCACCCTTCAATTCCACAGAATTCAAGAATTTCGCAAGCAAGTGGAAATTTGATCACACGACAAGCAGCCCGTACTATCCAAAATCGAACGGATTAGTTGAGAGGTCTATACAAACATGCAAAAAGCTTCTCACAAAATGCCATGAAACAAACACAGACCCATACCTAGGACTTCTCAACCTCCGAACAACGCAACATCTTATGTATTCTCCGTCACAGTTACTGATGTCACGAAGGCTGCGAACTAGAATCCCTTTGAACAAATTGGAGCTAAAACCATCGTTCATAGATGACACACTATATAGACAGCACACTCAAGAGTACCAAAGTAAAATGAAACTAGCACATGACAAGCATGCCAGAGAACGTCCTGCAATAATGGAAGGGGCACCAATATACTTCAAACAATTCCCTAAAGAACCGTGGAAAAAAGGGAATGTAGTGCAGATCAGCGAGATGCCAAGATCTGTTATAGTGGAGGACACAGACGGAAAGCAATATCGACGCAATCAAAGAGACATAATTATTGATAGAACAAACGATACTACGAGTAATAACAATAAGTACCAAACAACACTAGAATCCGAACAACCCAAAGACACATTGACATTGCGATCCGGTAAACAAATCTTAAAAAAATGAATTACTTTTATTTTTGTTTCTGCTCTCGAATCCAGATATTAAATCTCGAATTCTTATGAAGGAATTGTTATTGAAACTATGTACGTATTATATATAATTATATTGAAATAACTAAATGTTTATGTTACCATAATAAAAGGGGCATGTTATATATACAATGTACACACATAAATTATACTATATTTATATATCTCTTTCTAATATAGACATGCATACACATATTTATATTGATACTCATACTAAAATGAATATATATGAAATTGAATTTGTTAGTTTTAGTTAATAAACTCATCTCGACAAAGCAACAAGTCTTTTACTTCAAACTAACATCAAATATAACACAAACAGAGATGCTCAAATACTGCTTTGTACGTATGCTCAAATAGCCGAGCTTCTATTGAAGCGTGCTCTGCCACTACAGAGGCCATACTTAATCTGAACAAGTTTTCATGACTATCGATCGATGGTCCAAATTTAGCAGTGACTTAAGGCCCTCAATTGATCTTATCACTAGTCTTCACAAGGAGTATCTCAAAACCATTAGGGTTAAAAGCTCGGATCTTTGTAAGTATTGTCTGGAAGATGTCGAAACGGCAGCACATTTTATCTATGATTATCCGGCTTTTGTCAGAATCAGACTCGTCATCCTCGGCAAACACTTCCAACATGAAGATGATTTCAATAAAATATAACTTCTTCGCTTTGCAAAAAGTAATGGCGGGTTCAGCTGTTTAAGTTTCGATGAAAACTAATAGCTCTGCGACTAATTTGGGCAGCCTTGCTGGAGTTCAATGGACCCTTTGGCCCTTAAGTGAAGGGCCCCATCTTAATAAAATATCGCACAGTTAGTCAAGGGTGTGAAGGTAGCTCGATGATCGACAAGCCCACGCTTAGTAGCTAGAAGGCGAGTAGTGACCCACCGGAGCTACTAGCCGGAAATGACTGCACTTGGGAGGTTATCTCCTCACAGTGAAGGTTAAAGTTTGACATTGTGGGGCTTTTGTAGTTCCCCACAAACGAAAATGGAAGAGCTTGAAAGCAGAAAGCATACAAATGGAATTCTTAAAGAACCATCTTGGCAAATAGCCGCATGTCGTACCATTTTTGTGGCTCCGCACTCATACGAGTAGAGCCACAAAAGTTTGGCGCAAAACCCCACCCCATCGACATCCAAGGCAGCCGTTTTCGTTTTTCCATCAGCTTTGAAGCTGAGCACCATTTCAAGGGAACAAAGAGCTCAGGAATTACACGTATTACGCGAAACAGCTAAAGCCTGCCCTTAAAATGATCAAAATGGCTTCTTTGCTGAAGTAACAGGGAACTCTGCAAAGATTTTAAAGAAGTCAAAATTGTCGACCATAGTAAATCTGACGGTAAGCTGTTAAAGTTGGAGGCGCAGGTCCTCAACCTGATTTCAATCATATAAGTCGGTCTTCTTAAAGAATACATGCGGCTGGGTGTAATAGAGAAATACGGCTTGGCAGGTCTAATACCAAGAAACTTTTCAATAGAGCCAAACTGACAAAAACCAACGAAGACTGAAATCTCCCAAGAGCTTAGGGATAGTTAAATCCAGAACAGAAGTGCTTAGACTTCGAAAAGCCCTTGCTAAATACCAGTGCAAGGAAGACAACACCTGAATAGCTGCTGAACAGCAACTCGAAGGTTTTAGATCTGCTCCGTGGAACCCACATCCTGGCTTGCTTAAATCTCGAAAGTTTGAACTTCCCACTGTTTACGGGATGAAGAGGTGGCTGTTATCAGAGTCAGTGCGAGCAAAAATAGAATAACATGTGCTCTCAAATCCTTCCAACCGTATGAGTCCAAAAGTCCTAGAGATGACCAATAACTTTCCCGTGGCGCCTGGTCATCTTTCGAGACTGCCTGGTACCTGGTGAATTTATTCCTGATAGCTTTAGGAAGTCGGGAGTCGCAGCCAAGGATTGCAGGTCAATAAGCCTTTCATCATTTCTTATGAAAACCTTAGAAGGACTATTCTACATGGATTTATGGTAAAATCTCGACGCAACTGGTTCTTAATGAAGTGCACAATACGAATATGTCAAAGTCAGCGCTACAATGAGTAACTCGAAGTCGACGCAAAAATCCCTCAAGCTCCTGGGAAATAGAATACTGACGAAAGGACTAAATGTTCGTTGCGCATGCATAAAAGCCTTTGGGACTTGCACCGCGGTCGTGAGACCAATTTACACCTACTTGTAAAGGGTGATCCATTTCGAGGTTCCCTACTTTTTTAAAGAAAAAAACACAGAAAATTCAAATTTAATGGAGAATGTTTATTATCATTTGAAAGAACATTCTTTGGCATTTATTTTTTGAAGATTATGTCTATCAAATGTTGGCCGTTGCTACGTCGCAGATCCGTTGAGTCCAATTTTGGATCACTCGTTCGAGCATTTCGACTGGTAACTGGCGAATGACACGCGTGATGTTTTCCTCCAAGGCCTGAATCGAAGCGGGTTTGTCGGCATAAGCTTTTGGCTTTACATATCCCCACAGGAAAAAGTCTAACGGTGTGATATCACACGATCTTGGTGGCCAATCGACCGACCCAAAACGTGAAATTATGTGCTCATCGAAATGTTCTCTCAATAAGTCCATTGATTGATGCGATGTGTGGGAAGTGGCGCCGTCTTGCTGAAACCAAATGTCGCCGAGATCACGAGCTTCAATTTCAGGCATCAAATAGTCGGTTATCATGGCACGATAACGGTCGCCATTGACGGTTACGTTCGCACCGGCATAATTTTTAAAGAAATATGGACCGATGATTCCACCGGCCAACAAACCACACCAAACCGTTGTTTTTTCTGGATGAAGTGGCAGTTCTTCAATCTCTTCAGGTTGCTCTTCGTCCCAAATGCAACAATTTTGTTTGTTTACATACCCATTGAGCCAGAAATGGGCCTCATCGCTAAACAAAATTTGCCTCGAAAACGTCGGATCTTCTTGGAACTTTTCAAGAGCCCTTAGAGCGAAGCGATGTCGCTTGGGAAGATCGAGCGGCTTCATTTGTTGCACAAGCTGTATTTTGTGCGCTTTCAATTTAAGATCTTGACGTAAAATGCGCCGAGTCGTTCCATACGTCAGTCCGAGTTGCTGCGAACGGCGCCGAATCGACTCTCTACGGTCTTCGTGTACACTCTCAGCTACGGCCGCTATATTTTCTTCACAGCGTGCTGGACGTGGTCTATTCGGTCGAATATTATCCAATAATGAATGCTGGGTCTCAAAATGGGTGATGGTGTTGCGAATAGTACGCTCAGTAGCCCGATTATGTTGACCATAAGTTGAGCGAAGTGCACGAAACACATTCCTCACAGAACGTGAATTTTCATAATAAAGTTGAACAATTTGTAAACGTTGTTCACGTTTAAAGTATCTCTACTTGGATCACCCGTTAGTTGTTTAGTGGGAGCGCTCAATGGCCAACTCTATATCAAGAATTTAAATGAACGACAGGGAATTGCTTTTCTGGCAATAATGACTGCAAATAAATCCACACTGCAAGCAAGTAAGGAAACCCTATTTAAGCTGCAACCCATTGAGCTTTGAGTGGGAACAACATGTAGATGCCAGGCTCCTTCTTATAGTCACTTCGACACAAATTTTCCACTATACCTATTGAACTGGGATTACGACTCACTTAGGACTGACATCAAAGGTATAATCATCAACCAATGGTTGTGACAGAGAAGGCTACAGGAGCTTGAGCTCTTTCAGGGCCACTGGGTATCATGTCATCATATTATTATCGTGGACAACTAAGCAGCACTTAAAACAATCGGCTCTAACCTTGTAAACGCGAAATGCCTTCTGGCACTCTGACTCCTCTCTTAGTCCTACTTTTCTTGGTTTCGTTGGACACGTTGGATTGAATGTGAACGAAGAAGCGCATGAACACTCCAGACACGATGCCTTAGTTAAGTCAAAACATGTTTGGGGAAAGACATCTGAATCAATTAAATCCATTTTGCCAACGAAAATTTTAACTAAGTATGTCGTGCGACTATGCTTTCGAATTTTGCAGCCTTAACCAGGTACGTTCAACTTCCACAGAGTATTCCGCAACCATGTATCTAAAGCATATAATTAGCTTTCTGGATTTTACCCTGGAACATACGACAAATGAATACAAACGTTGCCACGCCATCATACTGAGTTCGGGCTACACAAAGGATAACCAATCAATCCATCACTCGATCACGTATTCCCCCAAACACTGGCAACACACACACAAACGCACTTGACAACTTTTGAACCAAACATAGAATTCCAAATCAAAGTACTCCAAAACTTAGCACCGACAAGGCGAGCACATACAAACTCTCTCGATCGTCCAAGCACTTAACCTCATTCGTGCGCTTTGTTATCGTCGTCGTCGGTGTCCTTGTTGCTGGATTAACATGTCCGATGCATATCGTCAAAGTGAAGATGAGAACAAAGAACATACATACAAGGACGAAGGATTCTCCTTCAACGTCGAAGAATTTTTTTTTCCATAAAACGAAAATTTAACACAAAAAAAAAAACTGATACACTTTTCCATATAAGCCACCACACATGTGAACGAGTGAACTTCGAATGCAAGAGAATAGTGCAATCCCTCGCACACGAAGATGAATGGACAAAATTTCGGTCGGAAGGAAGCAAGAACGGACGGAAGAACATGAACTCCTCCAGTGTGCTACTCGCCCGCGTGCTTAAATTTTCGAATATCTCTGAATGCAAATAAAGTGTCCCTTTTTGTAACAAGTTTTGGCCTACTACTTCAATGGGCGGGTAGAAGCAATGCAGAAACCACCAAACAACAACGGCGACGTCAGAGGACATCGTTAATTCATTGCATTCTCTAAAGTGGTCCAGGGTATGTCTACTGCCAGGCGCACATACACGGAGTACCTGCTGGATATGACCATCCTGTGTACTTTTACATTTGCCCCATCTCATTTGGGCAAAAGGATAGTCGATGGGGATATTACATGGGGATTTGTGTTTAGATGAGGATCGTTGTAGTCGGTCAAACAACACTGGTACTACGACTAGGAAGCAGGAATTCGAATGTGGTGTACAGAATCGATTGCACATGCCAAATAGGTGGTTAGTTGGGGCTCGTATCTTTATGCCTGGACACGAACATGGATGCAAACATAAGAATAACACTGTTCCGTTGATATAAGATAGGCTGTACTCCAACGAGATGGAGGAGCTTTTTGAATTTGAAGAGATGACAGTGGGGCTTGGAAGTTTTAAGAGATCTAGATCTGTGAAAAATTTCAGAAGGGGATGTATTTTCAGTTAAGCCGACGACGGTCAAGTCAAAATTTGCCCCAACGCTGACTGTGTAAATTCTATGTTTGTGACTATAGTGGCCTATTCAAGGGATCAAGCTTCGTTCTCTGAAGTGTCGCAGCTGGCTTTTTGAATTAAAATGAGAGAAAATCTCTCGATACAGGGTGTCCTAGTTTAGATGTATAATCCTTTAAGGCAATTTTTTGAAGTTCCGCCGATAAAATAAATTGTATAGCAGAGGGGGGTGGGGTCTATTATCACCCCATTTTACGTTAGAGCCCATCTTTGCTGGCGATATAGCCATTATAAGTGATGATCAGACTTCCCTGCAACGAGCACTTGATGTTTTAGAAGGGAATTGGTATAGTATTTACTAAAAAAAGACAGAGTATCTGTACTGCCCATTCTCTGACCCAAGCCAACCCATTCCAGACATGGGGTGATGGTTCCTAAGTATGAAAAGTTCAAATACCTGGGATCAATGATCAACAGCGAAGCAACCGTTGATGATCACATCAATCATCGTGAGGGTGGCTGAAGTGGCAGGAAAACTCTGCCATCTTCTGTGATCGAAAAATGCTCCCTAAGCTGAAAGGAAGGTTCTACACCTCAGTTGTGCATCCGGCGCTCACATACGGTTCGCAATGCTGGACAACGTGCAAAAAATATGAGGGCAAGTTGACAGCAGAAGTAACAAAGCTTAATCGAATTAGAAGTTCCAGAATCCGAGGAAGCCTTCACGTCAAAGAACCCATCTCGAAAAAATTGGAGCACAACCGACTCAGTTGGTACTGTCATGTTCAAAGGAAGGATCCTACGAACCCCGTCAAAAAAGCCGATGACAACCAACGTTCCCTTACAATAGCGTAAAAGCGGCAGGCCTAAAAACTATTGGATCACACAAATGCGGAAACACCAGCATTCGATTGGCCTCAATGATGAAGTGATCCAAAATCGGGATGCCTGCAGATATCTTTTGAGGTCGAACCGGCGAACCCCACAGGCGGACCAGTAGGAATGCAATGAAGTGGGAGGGTTATGATCCCTATAATCCCGATCATAATCTCGTCGTTAAATGGAGAAAAGAAGACTGATTGTAAGATGATTGAATAAAGGCAGTTATAAGGAGTCACTCGAGCGTTTCACATTATACGTAAAGGGACACCTCTGATGGGTCCATTTAGACACGGAGGCCTGCACCCTAAAGCAGTATACTAGACTATCGTGGCTGGGTGGCCTACGCTTCTTAGAAACTGCATCGTCAAAGCGATGGACAGAGAAAAGGAAATGAGACCCTAAGATCGATGCCGGCTGCTTATTCAAAAACAATGATAGGTGGAATGGCAGCAAACATGTACATCAGCCAAGCAAATAACAGGTTAGAGAACCATTTAAATTTAATCTGTAAGTGGGGAAAATATTGGCAATTTAAAGGGGGCAATTAATGGTCAACAAAATGGGCTTGCAAGCTTGAGTAAGTAAATTCTAGGAGAACACTTTTACGCCCATTATGCTCTTATTCTTTTTCCAACTAATAAGTGAACTACTCGGGTAGCTTACTGCATCAATTGAAGCTATGGCTCCCTAAATGAACACCGACAAGGAAATACAAGGACCACGTACATGCGTGAACACGTGGTAACATAATGAGTCACAATTAACCTGAGTGTGATAAGCAGCGTTCCTGGAGAAATGCGGAATGGCTAAGAAGGAATGGCTAAGAAAAAGATGCATGGATTTAATATCCTTTTCGCCTCTGCACGTTCTGCAAAAGTCTCTTAGTAAAAACTCCCAGCATTTTAGCCATGTTTCCAAAGATGCGGGGCCGCAACGAACCCTAAATTCCTCAGCTGAACCTAACGTGACTACGTCGCATTGAAGCAGCTTGTCAGCCAATGTAAGTCCACATCAGCGCTGCTTCTGGGCGGTCACCGTGTCCAGGGACCATGCAGAATAGAGTTCAGTAATGGGAATACTTCTGTTGCTGATGGTTGTATCTCTAGGATGGGTTGAACAGTCTTCTTAGAGGCGTAGATCCCAACTATGAAGACACTCCAGTCATTCATCAGTCGGTAGAATTTTTTATACCCAGTGCTTCTGAAAGTATCCTGCTCCTTTTCCCTTCTCCATCATCGAACCATCAGTGATGATAGGTAAGGCCATGGATGACAGCCCTGGGGTAGTTTCAGTGCTTTCTGTCAGACTTTAAAAGTTTTCTAGAAGTAATATTTCTTGTTTCTCATAATCGTTAAGTGGCGTAAGTCTCTTCTGATAAGTCAGATGTCAAGTATGCTCAAATCTCCAGAGAAGCCAATCGCCCAAACTTTGTTCTCTCTCAGGCTAAGAGAAAAGGGCTCATTGGGTTCTACGTTTAATAGAGTTTCCAAGACCAGTTTAAGTATGGATTTCATTCTATTAACGGGTGATTTTTTAAGAGGTTTAGAACTTTTTTTAAAAAAAAAACACAAAAAATTCGAAAAAATGAATGAAATATTTATTTGAATCGATAGTTTGAACCTTGCAATTTAATGTTTAAAGATAATTTCATGCAAATGTTGACCGCGGCTGCGTCTCAGGTAGCCTATCCGCTGAGTCCAATTTTGGCATACTCTTTCACACATATCGGCCGGTATCTCACGAATGAATGCATGGATGTTGGCTTCCAGTGCGTCAATCGAAGCGGGCTTGTCCCTATACACATTAGGCTTGGCATACCCCCACAAAAAATAATCTAATGGTGTCAAATCGCACGATCTAGGCGGCCAATTGACCGGCCCGAAACGTGAAATTAACTGTTCACCAAACTCGCCTCGCAATTGCGCCATTGTTTCGCGTGCTGTGTGGCATGTGGCACCGTCTTGTTGAAACCACATATCATGCAAGTCAAGAACTTCCATTTCGGGCAAAAAAAAGTTTGTTATCATCGCTCGGTAGCGTTCACCATTGACAGTAACGCTGCGATTCGCATCATCTTTGAAGAAATCTTTCCCAATAATGCCGCCGGCCCATAAACCGCACCAAACAGTGGCTTTTTCGGGATGCATTGGTAGCTGTTGCAATGCTTCTGGCTGATCTTCACTCCAAATGCGGCAATTTTGCTTATTTACGTACCCATTCAACCAAAAATGAGCCTCATCGCTGAACACAATTTTTCGATAAAAAAGCGGATCCTCGGCCAGCTTTCCAAGAGCCCATTCACCAAAAATTCGGCGTTGTGGTAGGTCGGCTGGCTTTAGTTCTTGCACCAGCTGTATCTTAAAAGGCTTTACGCCCAAATCCTTCCGCAGAATTTTCCACGTAGTGCTGTTACAAAGGCCTAACTGCTGGGAACGGCGCCGAATCGACATTTCGCGGTCTTCTGTCACACTAGCTGATACGGCCGCAATATTTTCTGCAATACGCACAGTACGTAAACGTGTTGGTGGTTAATGTCCAACAAAGTAAATTTGGTGCGAAATTTGGTCACAATCTTCCGAATAGACTGCTCAGAAGGTCGAGAATGCCGATCATAAAATGGAAGCAGCGCGCGATGAACATTTCGAACCGAGCACGAATTTTGATAGTAAAATTCTATAATTTGCAAGCGTTGTTCATTTGTAAGACGATCCATGGTTAAATTGCAAACCAAACTGAAGCTGTTTGACAGTGACACAAGGTACTAAACACACGTCAGCTGTCAAAACCAGTGTTGCCAGAACCAAACCAGCTAAAAAATCACCCTTTATCTCTCCAACTCTCAATACTTAAATAACCTTTTCCGTTTTTGACATAAAAAAAAACTACCTATCGCGCTTAAGATGCTTAACCAAACAATCCTTCCTTGTAATCGATTTAAATGAAATTCACAGAGTAACTAAATTTTAATACAAACCAAGTGTACATCAAATTTAACACACGCCTGTCCCATGTCCCATCACCCGTGAGCCAACCACATTTGTTGCTCGCTTTAGAAGTTGGTTATGCTCGCCCTTGCATTTTTGGGACAATGACATCCTTTCATCACCATCATCATCATCATTAAAGCACACACACATTATGGCAGAATTCCCTTCCTTCTTTTCATCTGAGTGGAACAGAAATTTCCTCTAAGCCGAACGTTCATGAGAACAATTTGCAGGCTTTTCAGTCCTCTTCATCGACATTGTGAAGGGTAGTTGGCGGAAATTGTTCACATAGTTAAGTACCTACCTGAAGCAACTTATTATGTCTGTTAATTTTTGGAATGTCCCTGTCGTGTGTTATCGTGTCGTTTTCCTGTCCATTGTCATTGTTCTTCGGTAGCATTCTGACATCAGAAACCGTCTGTGTGTCTACGATTATGTAAAATTCAGTATCATCCAAGGATACCGCACCCATACCAACGGCAACGGTATGTAATCCGAGTCAATATATGTTTCTTTATCGCAAAAGGAATCAATCTCATTTATTAAACAAAACTCTGGGGGGAAAGAGAAATATTTTTTTCTCAAGGACATGTATCTGATTTGACAGAGAAACGATATGGGAAAATTGACACTCTTTCAAATGGCATTTGGCTCGTCTTACATTACTTACTATGGCGGGAGGTGATCAAATTGATTTCATTTTTTTTCTGTTTTTTTGATATTATTCTAAGGAGAAAGTTATTGCAATCGTGCAATGGTTTTGTTTCGTAGTCAAACCTTATAAATTAAGTCGTTGGTGGGAATGTGCGGTTCTGCGTAGGAGTTTTTATTGTTACTTTTATTTACTATGCCCGCGTGCCTTAAGTTTTGGTCAAATAATTCCAATTTGTGTCACATCACAGTTTTGTTGTTGCAGATTCATTATTTGGCTTACACAAGCCATTTATTAATATTACTTATTAATTTATTTGCAGTAAATCGAGTCGCTTATATCACGTTTTTCTTCTTTTGAAGGGAATTACCGACCTACTGTCCTAGGGTCAAGAACAGGGCCTGGCCCTCCAGGTTGGGAGTTGTGCCGTCGGGGTAACTTCCCGACCACGTCAAAAACATCTAGTTATGGGAGATACTATGGCAGCCTCGGATATAAATGTACCTCAAAAGCAAAATAGACCCTCTACACTCTAGATGCTACTCAAAAACTTGAGTCTGACCTCTCGCGGTACAACATTCGCGGCCGACATTACCGCGATTTTGGAGATACGATGGATAGGATCAGGAACTATGAAGAGACAAAATTGCGACATATTGTTCTAACAAAAGATTGCACATGTAAGGATGCGGATTCGTCGTGGGAAATCGGCTTGCATCCAAACTAATGGACTTCAAGCCGATAAGTGATCGCCTGGCTGTGATCCGCATCCAAAACATTAGCCTAATATGTGCACACGCCCCTACCGATGAAGCTGAGGACCCTATCAAGAAGGAATTCTATGACCTCTTGGACGGAGCCTAAGGAGCCTGTCCGGAGTACGAAGTCAAAATTGTACTCGGGGAATTCAATGCTGAATTAGGCAAGGAAAACATCTTCGGCGGATTAGTTGGTAAGCACAGCCTCCACGAAACAACAACAGATAACGGCTCGGCCACATCGAGCGAATGGACAACAACGCTCCAGGCAAGAGGATCTTCGAATCCCAGCCCCCAGGTTCGAGACGACAAGGAAGACCGAACCTCCATTTTAAAACAAGCCATCGCGGATGCCAGAGCGCTTGGTCTGGACAACTGGAAGTTGATCGCAGTGGGTGGAAGGCAGCCGTATCTCAGGCAGGGACTCTGCACGGGTCGGGAGCCCGTTGAGTAAGTAAATTAAGTACATAAGCAAGATATAGCTAACTGCCAAAAGCTACTCTACTTAAAAACAACATTAACGGGCGAGACGCATAAAATTATCAGACATTTTAATTACCGATCGGTCCGACAACCCTTGGCTATTAGTAACTGCGCAGGTTAATAAAGGAAATTCAGTATGAAGGCTCGAATGCAATCAAGGTAATGCACGATACAACACCGGAGTGTCTGCTTAGCTTAAAAGGTCTAAAAATTGACACCAGCAATTGGAATCCATTTCCACTGAGCTTACTTACTTACTTAACGGGCTCCCGACCCGTGAAAGAGTCCCGCACTATCTGCTCAAGAACAAGATTGAAGAAGTCACACGACAGCACATCTCCTTGCCGAAATCCGGTGCATGTTTGAAAGAGTGCAGTTGAGCTGCTGCCAAACTGCACATTGCATCGCGTGTTATCTAGTGTCATGCGACACATCTGGATCAGTTTTGACGGGATCCCGAATTCGGCCACCGCCACAAAAAGCTCCTGACGATGAATGCTGTCATATGCGGCTTTAAAGTCGATGAAGAGGTGGTGTGCATCGACGTGAAACTCGTTGGTGTTTTCCACGATTTGCCTAAGTGTGAAGATTTGGTCTACAGTTGATCTGCCGGGCCGGAAGCCACACTGGTACGTGCCGATTAGTGTGTGGCAGAAAGTTTTAAGTCGTACGTTGGATAGGATCTTATATGCGACATTAAGCACGGATATGCCTCGATAGTTCTTGCAAGACATAGGATCGCCTTTCTTGTAGATGGGACATATGGAGCTGATGGTTCAGTCATCGGGCATGCTTTACTCCACCCAACGTTGGATAGGATGATGGTAGGTAAGTGCATTCGCCCTACCATAACATCACCTACGTATTTGAAAAGTTCTGCAGGTAGACCATCAGAGCCGGAGGCCTTGTCGTTCTTTACCTTTTTTATAGCTAAGCCAACCTCTTCATTGACTGGACACGGGTTCTCTTCTTGCCCCATCACTCTCTCTACATTTTGTCCGTTTAGCAGCTGCTGGAAATGCTGCTTAAATACATCTACTATTCCCTGCGCGTCGGTGACTAGGTTTCCATCGCTGTTTCGAAGAGCCTGTGTTCCGGTCTTAAATCCAGCAGCCAGTTGCTTGGCTTTCTTATAAAACCTCCGGATGTTATTTCGATCTCCTTGAGCTGGGAGACTGCGTGCTCTCTTTTCTTCTTCTCCTGACGCGGTACTCAAACCTTGCTGCCCTTGTATTCCTCAGCAGCGTTTTAATGTGTGCATCTTCTGTCACCAGAATGCCAGCCACGGGCTTTTTCTCTGGGGTGGCTGGTATCCTAGGGTGGTTTCTCCTTGATGATGTCGCCAAACTTAGACCACTGGTTGTTGGCGTCTGTGGTAGGTGAATGCACGGTGGGGAGTGTCTCACTCAGGCGCTTTTCGTAGGCTCTGGCGACTCCAGATGTGCTAAGGCGTCCAACGTCGAATTTCTTCTTTTGGGCAGTTCGCAGCTTCTTCTCGTGGGACAGTCGAGCTCTGAATCTAGCTGCAACAAGAAAATTGTCAGAGTTGACGTTTGCCCTTCGGTATGTGTGCACGTTCAAGATGTTGGATGTGTGCCTCGCAACGATTAGCACATGGTCGATTTGGTTGGCGGTTCGACCGTCTGGAGAGCGCCAGGTTGCTGTGTGGATCCTTAGTCGCGGAAACCTAGTGCTACTTATCACCGTATTACAAGCTGCTGCAAAGTCAGAGCTAGTCGGAAGCCTTTATCTGTTGTCGTTTCGTGGAGGCTGTGCTTACCAACTAATCCGCCGAAGATGTTTTCCTTTGCCGACTTTAGCATTGAAGTTCCCGAGTACAATTTTGACTTCGTACTCCGGACAGGCTCCTTAGGCTCCGTCCAAGAGGTCATAGAATTCCTCCTTGATAGGGTCCTCAGCCTCGTCGGTAGGGGCGTGTGCACATATTAGGCTAATGTTTTGGAATGTAGCTCTGATGCGGATCACAGCCAGGCGATCACTTATTGGCTTGAAGTCCATTACTTTGGATCCAAGCCGATTTGCCACGACGAATCCGCATCCTAACATGTGCAATATTTTGTTACAACTGTAATATATGTCGCAATTTTGTCTTTTCATAGTACCTGATCCACTGAGCATTCTACTTAAAAAAATTAGATAGAAGTACACTGACACTTTGGGAGCAGTCGGACTTCCTATCATTCCTAGAGTTACGATTCCAGTCATTAGAAGCAGTCAGAACAGAAGACTCAAACACAAGTAGAATGGAATTTTCAGGATACCATAAAAAATATTTTTGTCAATTTATCTGATTTTACCACAAAAGTTAATTTTCGCATTCCAATTTCGTATTCAAAGGCGCTTAGATGCGACACGGACGTGCCCTTTATATTCTTCATCCCATTTTTTTTTTTTCATTTTTGCGATTAGAATTGAGAGTGTCACAAAGTGAAATGCCACGCACAATGATACCCATATTTTCTGTGTGTGTGTGTGTGTGCGTTTTTTTTGCACTTGAAGCACGTGCCCTAATTTAGTGCGTCTGACACCTCTTGCTCCGTAATTGACACTGTTGACTGACTGTGAATTATTATCATTGATAGTAGGGCTGCTCTTGACTGGTGTTGGTGCTGCTGCTGGTGACGAAGACGAAGCCAAGCAGAGCTTATATCTTTTTTTGTTTTGTGTTCATGAAATAGGCATGCGAAAAGGAGAGGCAATTTGTCGCCGCGGATATATTCAAATCAATATGGAATGCCTTTTGAAGTTGTTTCTTTTTGACGAAATATCGAATTTGAATTTTGTTGAAATATTATTTCTCGCTTTGAAAGGTAACAACTCTTCAAGGATATCTCCTGCCAAGTGCTGGATTACTGAGTGAATGGATTTTTTCTTTCAAAAGATAAAGGGTGATGCATTTCGAGGTTCCCTACTTTTTTAAAGAAAAAAACACAGAAAATTCAAATTTAATGGAGAATGTTTATCATCATTTGAAAGAACATTCTTTGGCATTTATTTTTTGAAGATTATGTCTATCAAATGTTGGCCGTTGCTACGTCGCAGATGGTCCATCCGTTGAGTCCAATTTTCGATCACTCGTTCGAGCATTTCGACTGGTAACTGGCGAATGACACGCGTGATGTTTTCCTCCAAGGCCTGAATCGATGCGGGTTGTCGGCATAAGCTTTTGACTTTACATATCCCCACAGGAAAAAGTCTAACGGTGTGATATCACACGATCTTGGTGGCCAATCGACCGGCCCAAAACGTGAAATTATGTGCTCACCGAAATGTTCTCTCAATAAGTCCATTGATTGATGCGATGTGTGGGAAGTGGCGCCGTCTTGCTGAAACCAAATGTCGCCGAGATCACGAGCTTCAATTTCAGGCATCAAATAGTCGGTTATCATGGCACGATAACGGTCGCCATTGACGGTTACGTTCGCACCGGCATAATTTTTAAAGAAATATGGACCGATGATTCCACCGGCCATTTCCACCAAACCACACCAAACCGTTGTTTTTTCTGGATGAAGTGGCAGTTCTTCAATCTCTTCAGGTTGCTCTTCGTCCCAAATGCGGCCATTGAGCCAGAAATGGGCCTCATCGCTAAACAAAATTTGCCTCGAAAACGTCGGATCTTCTTGGAACTTTTCAAGAGTCCATAGAGCGAAGCGATGTCGCTTGGGAAGGTCGAGCGGCTTCAGTTGGTGCACAAGCTGTATTTTGTACGCTTTCAATTTAAGATCTTGACGTAAAATGCGCCAAGTCGTTCCATACGTCAGTCCGAGTTGCTGCGAACGGCGCCGAATCGACTCTCTACGGTCTTCGTGAACACTCTCAGCTACGGCCGCTATATTTTCTTCACAGCGTGCTGGGCGTGGTCTATTCGGTCGAATATTATCCAATAATGAATGCTGGGTCTCAAAATGGGTGATGGTGTTGCGAATAGTACGCTCAGTAGGCCGATTATGTTGACCATAAGTTGAGCGAAGTGCACGAAACACATTCCCCACAGAACGTGAATTTTCATAATAAAGTTGAACAATTTGTAAACGTTGTTCACGCGTAAGTCTTTCCATTATGAAATGCCAAACAATACTGTCAAAAAAGGCTATTGAAAAAAGTATCTCTACTTGGATCACCCGTTACATACCTACATGTTTTTCTCATTTTTTATTATATTTGTTGCTAATGGTGGTTAAAGCTGGGTTAAAGCTTAGAGGGTATGCTGGTTTATTAATGTCAAACTCAGGCAACACAAATCCAATTTACCGAATTTCAATTGCAATGTGCTAATGAGATATAAATTTAATTGTAGCAAAACAAAGGCGAAACTATTGCACTTGGCCTGCGAGCAATATTTACACAGGGCCTGGCTACTGATGCTGACTTGTTTTTTTATTATTTACCTTTAACAATATCCAAAGCATAATTTGTAATGAATAACAAACTAAATGCATCATTGTTTGTTGAGCAAGCACAAGCCAATCAGTTTTTGTATAGCTTCGGGTGGGCAGCAGCTGCATGCGAAATTAAAAACAAATTCCCCAAAAAAAAAAAACAAATTTGTTGAGAGCAATTAGGTTATTATAATTTTATTTTGTATTACATGCAACAACAAATGTGGATTAGCCAATAGATAGAACAATCTCGTTCCTTTATTGACTAAGTAATCAATTTGCAATTCAATTATCTGTAACAGCTTAGGATGGAAGAAAAAAGGAAAACTTTCTACTGAAGGAGAGGCTCATCATGTGTACTCAAAAATTCGAATGTTCATTTAATTTGTTAAACTACATGAGAATTCCACACATGTAGAACGGCAACTGCAACAAACAAAATTGCAGGCTTTCGTCAACATTCTTCGGTTCAAATGCAATCTTTGTGTTTGTGTTACTATATACTATGAGGAGCCACAGCAGCAGCACTGCTAGCTGCATCGAGTGCCAACCAAAGGAAGAAATCCACTTTAAGTACCCTTCAATGGCTATTCATTCGGTATTCCATTCATAATTACTTTAACGTTCATTTATTCGAGGACCTAGAAGGTACCTAACCTATGGAAGTATTTTTCTGCTTCCCCCTGCCGCATGGGGGTGAAATCCTCGTAGCTACAATATACAAATGGATTACTTGTTTGTATAAAAGTTATGTATGAGGTTTGGGGGAGTTTGTGTGGCAGTTGCAAGTCAACATTAGATCCTGATTAAAATCCATTTGAATGGAATATTGAATAAGGCTGCCCCTTTCGTCAATGTGCATGCATAATCCCTTTCGACAACTTTTGAGGAAAACACTCAGCCAGTAATAACATCCATGCTAGCGGTGTGCATGGCGGTTTGACTGCTGCTGCATCATCGTGTCGGTTGCTGAAGCAAAGGAAGATGACACTGAGAGAGTGGTGGCGGCGTTGAAAAGAGTGTGAGTAATAAACCTTGGAAATACCGGAGGATGAGAGCTCTTTCAATTGGTCGTATTCATATGTATTAAATGCATTTGATAATTGAAGTTGATGGCGACTTAGCGGAGGGGGTTGCTAAGTTATTTGGTAAATTCAATTTGACGTCAACAAAGCGAATGGGGACAATGGTGATGGTGCGCGAGTTGTTTTCTGGCCAACAACCATTACCTCCTTACTTGAGTGAGGTGTGTCCTCGTGTAGCTCCTCGTCACCGCAGCCTCTACAAATGTCGTCATCCTTGAGATTTAATTTCATCATGTGTAGGCAGTTGTGGCCAGTTAGAGCACCCATCAGCTTAGACAGTGATGCTCTGTTATACTGTAAGTGCTTGTTAGTTCGGCTCCTTTTATACTCAGGCCATAGTTTCCGTGATATGATTTTGTATTCCACTCGTTCTCTGAGATTGCAGAGTGGCGGTCGTTAAAGTGCTCCATCATGATCCATTTCGGATCCTTTTCTTGCCAGCTCGTCGGCCATCTCATTGCCGGTTACGTCCCTGTGGCCAGAAACGCAGAGGAAACATACACTGTGTTGTGAGCCAAGAGCCTTAAGCTTAGTGCGACTTTAATTGACATCCCGTAGTATTGCCAATATTTGTACAATGCGACCGGCTTCCGCGATTGCCAGAAACTCAACTTGGAAGACACTTCCGTGATCAGGGAGTCCGATGAAGTTGTGTACTCTGAGTAAAGACCGGCTCCTTAATCCATCTTTGATCCATCTGAGTATTTCGATATAGATTTCTTTTTTGTGGGTTCATTTGTATTCCATTCTTTTCTGCTCGAAAAGGGGCAGGTTCTGCTGAAATGGGTCGAGGACAATAAAATAATCCCGGACAACCAATTCGGTTTCAGGGCGAGGCATGACACTATTCATGCCGCGTCAAAACTGGTTTCCGACGTTCAATGGAATAAATGCAAGAGCCAATGCACGGGTGCTTGTCTGGTTGACTTTGAAAAGGCTTTCGACACCGTATGGTTAGAGAGGCTTTTCTACAAGTTGATCAGGCTAGGAATGCACAAACCCTTGCTATATATAATTTATAACATGCTTATGGAAAAGAAGTTCGTGCTCAAATGTGGCAAAGTAACTTCGAGCAGAGTCTATAACATTAAAAACGGTTTACAACAGGATGCGGTGAATTCTCCGATCCTGTTTAATATTTACACAAGTGATCTGGTACGTTCACTCAGTCATGCTATAGCGTATGCCGACGATTTGGTCGCATACAGATCTGGTCCTAAGATCGAGGTCATCAACATCCGTCTGCAGCGTGACTTCGAACAAATTAAGGGATATTGCGACGACTGGAAGTTGAAAATCAACTTCCCGAAGACGGAAACAATCCTGTTTAGGACCCCATTGGCTAATGCCACTAGGGATACCAGAAAAAACTGGAAAAAGTTGGCCATTATTGGACAGAATGGGCAGGCATTGGCGGTGAAAAACGTGGTCAGGTATCTTGGAATCTGGCTCGACCAGTATCTGTATTTTAATGAACACATAGATGCTTGTCTTGCTGGAGCTAAGAAGGCTTTTGCTCTGACAAGAAGACTGTTTCATAGCAGTCAACTTGCTTCTAGACTTAAGGTCACATGCTACGTGGCCCTAATAAGGCCCATCATCGCTTATGGCTGTCCATTGTGGTTCAATATAGCGCCGTCGTATATGGAAAGGATTCGGGTTTTCGAGAGACAATGTCTTAGGTCATGTCCCGGGTTGTTTCGAACACCTGAATCTGAGTACATAAAATATTATCCCAAAACGGCATTATATGATGGGGCTCACTTGAATAGGACTGACAATTTCCTCATTAAGGTGACTCGAAGGCACGTTGCGAGGGCGATGACCAACGATAATAGCCTGATCTTCGGGGCATACTACCCCAATGAAGCACACATGGAGAGAACGCTTAGATCTGGCTTTGTTCCGCCAGAGGCTTTTCTCCATATTGATCAAAAAGGGCTGGTATCCCGGTACTATACCACCGCCACCGCAGAGCGGCTGATATGCGGCTCACCTACGACGGGGACGTCGCTAATGCTCCCGAGCTTCTTCGTTTTAGAACCGCGATAGGGGGGAGGGATCAAATTGATACGGAAAGAGTGGAAGAGGTAGGTATGCCTTTCCAGGTCGGTGTGTTACCTTAGGTAACTCCTCCTAGTCTTAAGTAGTTTTAAGTGGTAAGTTGATTAGTTGGTGCTCTGCAGGTCGGCTGCAAGGTGTGGTGTTTCTGAGAGTCGACTGACGCATTTCGGTGTCAGTGGACTCTCGGTGGCGCATGTGCGCTGTGTTGGCGGCTGCTGGGTGCTGCTAATGGAGTTGGGGGCACATCACCTCCGATTATAACGGGTGATCCAAGCAGAGATACTTTTTTCAATAGCCTTTTTTGACAGATCACGTGTGAGTCGTGTCATGCTGTCATGTTATTTTTGTTTAGTATTGTTTGGCATTTCATAATGGAAAGACTTACGCGTGAACAACGTTTACAAATTGTTCAACTTTATTATGAAAATTCACGTTCTGTGAGGAATGTGTTTCGTGCACTTCGCTCAACTTATGGTCAACATAATCGGCCTACTGAGCGTACTATTCGCAACACCATCACCCATTTTGAGACCCAGCATTCATTATTGGATAATATTCGACCGAAAAGACCACGTCCAGCACGCTGTGAAGAAAATATAGCGGCCGTAGCTGAGAGTGTACACGAAGACCGTAGAGAGTCGATTCGACGCCGTTCGCAGCAACTCGGACTGACGTATGGAACGACTTGGCGCATTTTACGTCAAGATCTTAAATTGAAAGCGTACAAAATACAGCTTGTGCAACAACTGAAGCCCCTCGACCTTCCCAAGCGACATCGCTTCGCTCTATGGGCTCTTGAAAAGTTCCCAGAAGATCCGACGTTTTCGAGGCAAATTTTGTTTAGCGATGAGGCCCATTTCTGGCTCAATGGGTATGTAAACAAACAAAATTGCCGCATTTGGGACGAAGAGCAACCTGAAGAGATTGAAGAACTGCCACTTCATCCAGAAAAAACAACGGTTTGGTGTGGTTTGTGGGCCGGTGGAATCATCGGTCCATATTTCTTTAAAAATTATGCCGGTGCGAACGTAACCGTCAATGGCGACCGTTATCGTGCCATGATAACCGACTATTTGATGCCTGAAATTGAAGCTCCTGATCTCGGCGACATTTGGTTTCAGCAAGACGGCGCCACTTCCCATTAAATTTGAATTTTCTGTGTTTTTTTCTTTAAAAAAGTAGGGAACCTCGAAATGGATCACCCTTTACTTAGTATTAGTTTGGTAATTTTAAGTAGCATTACTTTGATTTTGAGTTTATAATATATAGTCGTAAGTAGTTTCAGTTTTTTAGTTTTAAATAAAAATAAACTAATAATGGAGTCAATTTTTTAACATAAATTTTCTTGTAAAAAAAAAATGATATTTAACTAATAAAAATTGTATTATTAATTAAGGCCCAAAGGTAATAGTATTAAGTGATATAGTTAAGTTTAGAGCGTCCGCATAAGGACCAGTAATCTAGAATAAATATCCTGTTAATTTTAAGTTAGATTTAATCATTTTTGTCTAGTTTGTAAGGTTTAATGAAATTGAAAAGGGGCAGGAGAATGGTCTGTCAAAATCCATGTAGGGTAACACGCTATCTCCTACATCCCTTCTCAGAATCTCTGCATGCCCTAGGAGACCTGAATACCAGCTTGCTGTTTGGCTGATTCTTAAGACGCTCTTGGCAGCTGATTCATGCAAGCTTAGATCCAATGGTAGCAAAGTTAGAATCACTTCCAGCGCAGCTGTTGCTGTCGTTTCAAGACCACAGTTTTTTGTCCACTCGTTAAGTGTCCGGAATGATATTATCATTTTTATTGACAGTCAAGCGGCCATATTGCCATATTGAAATAAAATCCAAGTTCAACGACAAACTTTTAGCTCACAACACAAAGTATGTCTCTTCCGGGTTCTTTGACACATGGATATAGCCCGTGGGCTCTTTCACAATTTCTTCTTCATTTCCTTTCACAGATTTCCTATGGACACTCAACATGCATAAAGCTATAAATTTAAACATTCCCTCACCTATCTATCATTTCTAATTTTTACCCTTCTTAGCGTGCTGTAGGTCCTTTCAACCGAGCTTGTGGTGCAGGGTAACGCTAAGGCAATATGAAGAGCAAGTTTTGTTACTGGGGAAAAAATGCCAGCTTCTTGTAAACACAAGTCCAGTTTTTAAAGATCTCCGGAGCTTAATTTTATATAATTCTAGTGATCGTTCCATAGGTCTGTCGCTCCATTAAAACCTTGCCATGAGTAGAACTCGATAAAGTTGTTTGAACTTGTTTTGAAATCTTGATCATTCATTTTCAACATATTCGATGGATGGTATTTTGTATGTGAAGGTCCCATTTCAGATTGCTACTGAAGGTCACACCGAGTATTCTGAGCTCTTTTCTCAGATTGATTGTGGAGCCGCGAATTATGAGTGGTTTTTTTCCGACAAAGGTCAACTAAAGAATCGAAACAATGCACTTATAATGATATGCTCTCGCCGACAAGGGCCTCATCTAGAAACCACTCTTAAAATTACAAAAACTCTGGTCGAAGGAACCCTTCAGCACGAAATTACCTTATTACCTACGAGGCAAAACTTGGGGAGCATCGATATAGCCATTAACGAATGCTACCGCAAATCCACAGGAGAATTAAGGACAACACCAATCGTAGCTCTAAGAATAGAAGCTGGTTTTAAACCAAACAACAGACTAAGTCAAAAATGGGCAAAACCCTTACTGATATTTGTCATCCTCTTTACACAGCTTCTAAAGAAACCTTGTCCAGGGAAAACCAAAATGAGAAAAATTCGATGTCATCAATAAGCAAAACACTTGGCCTAATTTCGGCTCACCCCTGCACATCGATTCTTCACAGTGAATTATTAGAATCCATAAAGCCTTTGAGCACGTTGTACACCGACTCAAACTAATGCAGTCATCGAACTGAGCGAAAGCAACGAAGGAAATATCATTTTCCAAGGTATCCTTCCAGACGCAGCTGGAAGCTACCTTGCAGAAGTAACAACGTTATTAAAAGCTCTTTCGTGGGCACAAACTTGGGCAGTTAAGACATTGATTCTTACCGAAGTATCCTTTTAGGAATCAAAAGTGAAACAAATAAGTGCTCTACACTCCAATTCACCCGAAATATCCTCCATGATAACGCACATATAAATCTAGCATAGATATCAGGCCATGTTGGGCTTACAGGAAATGAGGCTGCAGACGCATGTTAGAATTCCATAGAAATAGAAAACTCTAACAAGAGGAGAATGTATTCCAATTTTTCGGATCAGACTAGGTAACGCTCTGTTTTCTAGTCGACACTATTTCACAATCGACCCCCAGAAAAGTGAGAACAATGCAGCGAGAGTATGGGACCATCCCAATCTCGGATCAAGATTGTACCACACAGTTTCTGTAAATATGGACCACAAAGAAATAGATCTCATATTCCACAATTCTCCTGCCAATATTCAGTTCACACCTCCATTGTCATTTAGTTGAATCAGGATTCCTGCAAGTCCATCCTTGGATGGGTCCGTATGGAGTTCGTGTTTTGCTATGGGGTTGAACAGTGTTAAGACCGGCTCTGCACAAAGTTTTTCTTTTAGCGCGTTATATGCTTCTTGTTGTTCATCCTTCCATTGAAACACGATAATCTTTCCCGTCAAAAGATGGAGTGGTTTCGTTTACACTGGATGGGATTGGAAATTCTCGAATGGCTACCAGATTCTTTATTCCAGGGGATATTCCATTGGCGCTTATTTCGTGTCCGAGGTAAGTTACTAATGTTAAGTGTAAGTCCACAGCGATGAAGCGCATGTAGGAATTTCTCAAGGATTATCAAGCCTTCTTCAACTGAAACAGCCGCCAAAGGAGTGTCGTCCACATAAATTTTAATTTTTTTGTTTTCTATTGGGAATGATATCTTAGCAATCATTGACATAAATTCGGCCGGTGCATCAGAAAGTCCGAAAGGTATGCGTTTGAACTGATAATGCCCAAACGGTGTTACGAAGGCTGAAAGATGTCTTGACTGTTTCGCAATCGGAACCTGATAGTAGCCACTCATTAAGTCCAGTACGCTGAATACGCTTACTATCGTGCAAGTTCAGACATATCAAGTTCGACTCCATCTCTGTATTTATTAAGTAACCCGACTAGATGGTCTACCTCATCCTTTGTAGCGGAATCTCCAATCTTCAAATCGCCCAACATTATTCTACGTTTGATTGTCATTACTTTCCTAACTTCGCTCCTTCCTTGGCGACTTAATTGAGTGGTCTCTGTTTCATCATGTACTTTTGTCACCTTTAATGATCCCTTCTTTTTCGTAACCACTACTCCGGGTTGATCAAAGAAAGTCCTGCCAATTATTATTGAGGTGTCCTGCGCGTCATCATCTACGATATTTTTAGGGTAACATTATCCACTCTCACCTTTCGTAACATTTGTCCAGATGCTTTGCAGGTTCCCCCGCCGAACCCTTAAAGTACTATATCAGATTCCCCATACACCCAGTTATGTTTTTAAGCTACAGTTACCTTCATAGTAGTGCAATCGCTTTCCAAATCTATAAATCCATCGAGTTCGCGTCCATCTACATAAACTTTCTGATAGCATTAATTTGAATTTGACTTGTCAGTGATTTTTTCATGTTCCTCTTGGCCTTGCTTTTGGACACTGATAGGAAATTGGTCCCGGTTTTCAGCATGTATAACATATCCGTTCATTTAGACCCCGCGTTGGACGGACCGGAGGTGAGCTTTTGTTGTCTTCTCTTCTTTGGGCAAGCTGGCGTTCCTCTGTGTTGGGTGTAAAACGCGGTGTTCTTCGTTCTACTTTATCATCCTCTATACCTGGCTTGGGTATATACCTATAGTGCCCGTTAAGTTCCCTCCTAGTCACTCTGTACTGTTCCGCATTTTCTTGGGCTTTGATTTCGTAAAGAAGATCATTAAGCGTTCTTGGCTTTCTAGCGTCAAGTACTGATATCAGCGATTTCTCCTGTAGCCCTGAGATTTTGTTCTGTATAGTTTCATATTCTCCTATACAAGCTCGCTGAGCCATTGCAGTCATTCTATAGAAGTAATCTTCGATGGGTTCATTGACCTTCCGCTGCCAACTTATAATTTCCATAAGGAGCCGTTGATTGTCAACCGTTGTAGGAAATCCTCTTACAAATTCACGTTTAAGAGATTCCCACGAACTTAACTCAGCCCTCTGGCTTTCATGCCATCGTTTGGCTGCCCCCCTTAAAAGCGCAGTAGCGTATAATAAATACTTCAACAAACCCCATCCATATATTCCGCCCGACTTTTCGAAGTTTCCAACCCAAAACTTCGACCAGCATGCCGGCGCTACTGAAAAACTGTTTTTCTACTTTTTTTTGTTTATTTTTGATCTTTACTTTCTGCTGTAAGCACATCAATGGTTCGATCCCACTTTTGAAAATATGTAACCGCGTAATCTCTCGAAAGGAACATTGAATACGACCGACGAAGGTTTCTGAGAACTATCACTGCCACCGAGCAAACCAGCGACCGCACCCTTTCGTAGTTCAAAGTTGACTAACTCAATTATTATTCACCATTCAACTACACGACCGCTGGCCACTCTCTCTTGTTTAAAGAGGGTAGTTTCTCTTACTTACATGTTAGAGATTAAGGAAAGGGATCGTTTTTATTCCTCGTGCAATGGTAAAAAGGTAATTCTAAACCTAAGAAGAATAAAATACATTTCTTGTACGATTTAAGATCTCTCAATAATAATAAGACGGCCCTGATGTCTTCCAATGTTAAATATGTCAGTGTGCACTTATCGACTGTGGCTGCTGCTATTCAACGCCCATTTAATTGACGTGCATTCAGAGTTACCAATGTCCGTTTGGTAACTCGTTCAGCTTTTTTCCATGGGTTTCTGTTGAGGAGCTGTTGAGGTTTAAGAGCTTTGAAAAAAAGTTGGTACTGATAAGTGTTATCGTGGCGATTTTGTTTTGATCTTTGACTTTTCTTTGAATGTGTGGAAAATACGTTCAAATTCAGTTACAAAATTGTAATCTGTTTTCATTAAGGAAAAATATTATTGGCGTTTGTTAGAAATGGCTTTAAATTCATCCAAAGACTTAAGTGCCGAAAAGAAATAAATTTTTGACGCGACAAAAAAAAAATTCTTAAAAATTTGAAAAATAAAACAGTAACTGCGAATCAAGTAGGTGATATGTTTTCTGGGTAAACGAACAGTTTATAGACTTCTTAACGAAAATAGGCCTCAACTCGCCACCAAAGAAGAAAAACCGAACTGATCTAAACAAACATCCCTATCTTCCCTGTACTGCCAATTTATGTTGGACAGAGTATAGGCATTTGAAGTTCTAAAGGGTGATTTTTTAGCTGGTTTGGTTTTGGCAACACTGGTTTTGACAGCTGACGTGTGTTTAGTACCTTGTGTCACTGTCAAACAGCTTCAGTTTGGTTTGCAATTTAACCATGGATCGTCTTACAAATGAACAACGCTTGCAAATTATTGAATTTTACTATCAAAATTCGTGCTCGGTTCGAAATGTTCATCGCGCGCTGCTTCCATTTTATGATCGGCATTCTCGACCTTCTGAGCAGTCTATTCGGAAGATTGTGACCAAATTTCGCACCAAATTTACTTTGTTGGACATTAAACCACCAACACGTTTACGTACTGTGCGTATTGAAGAAAATATTGCGGCCGTATCAGCTAGTGTGACAGAAGACCGCGAAATGTCGATTCGGCGCCGTTCCCAGCAGTTAGGCCTTTGTTACAGCACTACGTGGAAAATTTTGCGGAAGGATTTGGGCGTAAAGCCTTTTAAGATACAGCTGGTGCAAGAACTAAAGCCAGCCGACCTACCACAACGCCGAATTTTTGGTGAATGGGCTCTTGGAAAGCTGGCCGCTTTTTTATCGAAAAATTGTGTTCAGCGATGAGGCTCATTTTTGGTTGAGACGCAGCCGCGGTCAACATTTGCATGAAATTATCTTTAAACATTAAATTGCAAGGTTCAAACTATCGATTCAAATAAATATTTCATTCATTTTTTCGAATTTTTTGTGTTTTTTTTTTTAAAAAAGTTCTAAACCTCTTAAAAAATCACCCGGTACTTCAATTTCTCCTGCAGTTAAGTTTGAATCTACCATAAGTTCTTCTATTCCGAAAACAACTTGTGCGCGATGGTCTGTTGCACATGCTTCGTACCTGCAACGAGGTCTAACTTTTGGGATTATAGAAACATTGAAACAACTGGCTCAAGGTATGCAGAATATTTCGATATTAGAATAAGGCGTTCTAGAAACATTGTTTGAGTTTTTGCAATATGCCTCTGGAACGCGATTGTTTTTGTAACAGAGTTTCCTTTAAGGGGTTACATGGGTTTCACAGCTTCAATTTTTTTTATTAATTTCTACAACATCTCGAGAATATTATCCTATTTTCAAGTCATTCCGAATAAAATTTTCGGAGATACAGCCTTGGGAAGGTGCGCACTCAATTGAATCACGAGGTTTATTTGAGGTTATCCACACTTTAATTGCGTATTTCTCGAAACTGTGTTTTCAAAGTCGGTTGTCAAAAGTTCTCGAAAACCACTCAATCGATCTTGATGAAATGTTATACAGGTCTAGGAGCTACAATTCACGAGGACTTGGACGATTTCTCTTTTTTTCAATTACAACTATTAAAAAACAAACGTTGAGCAAATTTTACCAAAATTAGCTTTTTTTTTTGCAAAACGGTCAGCCAAAAATCCAATTTGCAGTTTTTTTTCCCTTCGTCCAAATTCTAGTTTAAGGTCTTAACTAAAACACCGATTTTTTTCACATCTGATGATCCTGTCACGAGTTCTACTGTCAACGCGGACGCATCTTTTTTCCGAGGGATCACCTGAAATGACGTCACAATGACGGAGTTTTGAATATTTTCTTTTGAAAATTTCAGAAATTCTTTTTCAAATGTTTATCTTTAAGACAGTAAAAATTTTGAATAAAATATTTTTTTTTATATATATAAAAAAAATTGTTGAGAATAGAACTTTTTTTCATCGAACAAACCCATGTAACCCCTTAAAAGAAAGTTTCTTAGAATCCTTTAACGATGCTATTAAAGCATTTAGCTCGCCAATTTTTGACTCCAAATCAATACTACACTGCTTCCAAACTTTTCAGGCACTCAGTATCAGGAACAAAACCAAAATCTGGTGGGTTACCTGACACGAAGGAAAAGCTGACGAATTGGCTAGAAAAGGCTCGGAGACGCCTTTTATAGGACCCGAGCCCTTCTGTCCATTAAATAAATCGGCTATTAATTTGAAATTATAAAGTTGGGAAGACAAAATGTGCATCTCTTACTGGGAACGCATCGCAGGTCTTTTTTTTGTCGGAGGTTGCTACTATCCGATGGAGGAGCTCAGACACAACTACAGGTCCATTGTACTACCATTCAGACACCTTACATTAATGTACTTAGTTTTCCCGTCTTTCGAAGAAAAACGTGAAAGAGCTTCAGTGATAAAGAGCTTAGATGTTCGGCATTCACCATGTCAGCTTCGAAAATCCGCCACCTGATGCGAGCATAGGCCGGACAGCTGCAGAGAAAGTGTTCTGCTGTGTCATCCACCACGCCGCAAGCAGGACAGGTAGTGGTGTCGCTTAAGCCCAACACATTTAAGTGGTTAGCAAAAGCTTGCTGGTCTACATCCACCGCAATCGCGCTACCGAATCTTGTGTTCGCGAGAAACCCAAGAATCGATAGACGACATGACTAAAGACGCAGGCAGACCCAACACAGGTTCGGGTCCTGAGAAAACTTCTTCTGAACCTTGCCTAGCAAGCTCATCCGAGATCTCATTTCCCTGGATGCCAGTGTGACCTGGTACCCAGACAAGATTCACTGTGTTCAGTCTTCCGACCAAATTTAGAGAAAGCTTGAGTTCTAGCACTAACTTGGACGAGGTAAGAGGGTTTAGAAGCGCTTTTAATGCAGCTTGGATATCACTGCAGATGCAAATGCTTCTAGCCCTCCACCTGTTTATCACAATATAGCGCATAGCTTTTAGGATGACAAAAATCTCCGCTTGGAAAACAGACGCATGTTTACCCAAGGGTCAGTAAAGTCTTATGTCATCGCGTTGCACAACGACTCCAGCACCAGACCCCTGCCCGATTTTGGAGCCATCCGTGAAAATACGATGGCATTCATTCCCTTCAGTTCAGAATCTGACGGAAGCCATTCCGTTACTTGAGGAAAGTCGCCGTGGTAGTTTTTTCGCAGAAAGATTTCAGGTGTCATTTCATCAGACGGCATATCCATAAGACAGGTGTCAAAGGATAATTTTCTAGCAAGTTCTTCAAAATTCCAGTGCGCATGGTACCAAAAACCACCTCTCTTTAAGCGAAAGATGGTTTTAGCGTACACCCCATAATATATAAATCAAGGGGAGGAAGATTCATCAAAGCAAAGAAGAGCCAGGGGTGCTAGGGAAGGCCCCTGTTCAGCCGAGAAATGCCTTACTTTTCAGTAAGAAGGAAGACAGACTTATGGGTCTAAAGCTTTTGGCTAGAGTGTAGGCAGACTTACCAATTTTTGGTATGAAAACTAGGAAAGGTATATAGGCCAAGGCCAAGCTCGCAGTGAAAATTCTTTTCAACATTGGCAAAACCTGACTTAAACCTTGTTTCAGCAAAACTGGATAAATTCCATCCGGACCAGGCCTTAGACAGACCAAAAAGGTTATACAGCTCTTGAGTAAAAATGCTAAAAAGATACTTAATCTTTGACATAAAAAAATCTTATTGGATACCTAACCGGCCATCACCGATTAAGATAAAACCTCCATAAACTAAACATATTCGACTCACCGGAGTGCCGACTTTGTCTTGAAGACGAAACCGCCGAGCATATAATATGTGAGTGCCCGGCCCTATACGAAATTAGGTTAGGTTAGGTTAGGTTGAAGTGGCAGTCAGATAGAAGTCCGACTCACTTAGACCAATATAGGTCCATTGTGATACCACGTGGATCTGAAGTTTCTGCCTACACGTTGAACCATTTTGAGGAGCTAATAAAGCGTGAGAGACATTTTGGGTCGGTTGAGTTTAGATCACTAAGATCATTATAGAAGAAGGCCCCCATATGGAGGTTTCGCTTTCGAGAGAGAGCAGGGCATGTGCAGAGAAGGTGTAGAGTAGTCTCCTCCTCCTCCTCATCCAAACAGCTCCTACAGAAGTCGTTGGAATAGGCACCAAGCCTTGCTGCATGCCTGCCTAATAAAAAGTGTCCAGTTATGACACCAATTGTAGCACCAATGTGCGATCGATTAAGGGTAATCAAGCTCCTTGAGCGTCTTAGATCCAGCCTAGGCCAAATCTGCTTCGTTGTCAGACAAGTAGTACCATTTGTCCATCTGTGATTAGTTTTTTCTAATCCATCCAGTTTAAACAAGAGCTTGCACGTGGAAACTGGTGTGCCTAAGGAGCCCTTTTCAGGCAAGATTGAGAGGGTAGTTCCAAGTTTGGCGAGTTCGTCGGCCTTGCAGTTACCCGGAATGTCCCTATGCCCCGGCACCCAACAAAGGTGAATGTTGTCCTGCTCAGCCATCTCCTTTAGAGATGATCGGCAATCTAGGGCTACTAAAGAGTTAATAGAGACAGAGTCCAGACACTTGATGGCGGCCTGACTGTCCGAAAAGATACGAATATCCTTTACGGATACCACATTCTTTCTTAGCCAGGACAAGACTTCCTTTATCGCCATAACTTCCGCCTGGAAAACACTACAATGATTAGGAAGACGGAAGGAGAGACTGAGATTGAGCCTGTCTGAGAAGACACCTCCACCCACTCCATCATACGAAATTAGAAGGACAACTTTTCTGAGAGAAGTAATAAGCACTGATGCTATTAATTATTCTTCTGCTGAACGTATCATCAGCCACACTAGGAAAGTAGAGGCACTACTCTCCTAACCAATATTTTCTGACATTTAGCGCAAAAGATCTGTCAGGTCGGGGTGCATTCCAATCGCATCGGCGAGTCAGAAGCTTGAAAAATAAAAACAAAACTTGTCCATTGAATTTAAGAGAATCCAATCCTGCATCTTCAATAAATTTATCCAATGCAGAGGCAATAGTCTTCGCCTCCATGGCATGCAACTCTATGAAACCTGCATAACCTTCGCGAATAACATGTTGCTTTTCATCATAAAATCGAAGACCAATTGAAAGCTGTTCTTTGCCAGATATGTCACGACTGTCGATATGTTCATCTTCCCTTCCTTTAAAATTTGTTCCCTGAGCATGAAGACGGTCATTTCCATGAACACGTTGCCAGGCACTATGATCACAATTCACAACAAGGGCCTTACCTGTGTCTTTTCTCAAAGAATTTTCGGATTTTGTTCCCTTTTTTTATTCCCTTTTATAAAATGCTAGATAAAAATAAAATATAAATATTAGGCGCAAACGGGCCCAAATCCTAGCTTCTCCAACCACTGTGTGTGCGAAGATATATTTTTTTATTGACACGAATGGAAGGGACGTACAGTTTAATGCCGATTCCGAACGACAATTCATTTTTGAGAAGCTTCTCATGACAGTTCTTGGATGTTTGTCAGACGTTCGCTAGAGGTGGGACAGCGAATAAAAATTTGCAAGTGGTACAGGTCGGGATTTGAACCAGCGACCTCTCGCTTAGTGGTCCAATGCACTTAACCACTAAGCCACTGCATCCACAAAAAGCTAGATAATTGCAAAAAAAAGACTTTATAATCTTTAACATAAAATCGTCCATAAAGTTGTCCCATCCCACCCATTCGACCATGGTGTCAACAATCATGAGTGACGAGGCGCATTTCCACTTAATCGGTTACGTCAATAAGTAACATTTTCGTTTCTGCGGCACGTTTAGTGGCACAAATAACCATTACATCCACCCGCGTTCATGCGGGACGACTGATCGGTTGAGGACGCCATGGGCAATACTGTCACTGTTACTGGCGAACACTACAGGGCGACGATAAACAGCTTCTTACTGCCGCAAATTGGATGGTCAAGCCCCGGTGAACATATTGGTTGCAACAAGAAGGTGCAACCGCACATACAGCACGAGCCTCAGTGGATATTGCGAAAGAAGCGCCTTAGCATGGCCAGCCATATCAAGCCGATTTAACCATTGCAAACTTCTAACTTTGGGGCTACTTGAAGTCGCGGTTTTATGCCAACAAGCCTCAGACAATCGCAGCCCTAAAGGAACCTTTATCACCGGTAAACTTCCGAAAAGTCATAGAAAATGCTATAAAACGTCTTTTGGCCCAACCCAATTTATTGGAACTTTAAATTTTCAACACAAAACTTCTCGACGGAAATATCTTCAGTTAGACACATCGCACGTCTGTGTGCACAAAGAAAATAACACACACACACACGCATGTACTATCTGCATATATACTCACAAAATCAACTCATTTCCGCTAGACCCAATCAAACGTGTCAAATGTTTGCCCAAAGCGAAGTACGCTGGGTCACCCTTTTACAATTTCGTTATTCAACCCTAAAACGATTCTCTTATGCACACACACTCACACTTGGCAAACACAATTAAAAATGTCCTTTCCCCATGTAGAGTGGTATGGAGAGTATTATCAATTATGTCAAAAGGATCACTTGACCGAAAACTAATTTAATTCATTCAATATGCCATGACTCAAACCCATGAAAAAAGGATAATGAAAAATTTTGTCCAGGAGTAGTTTGCACTGCACAAGAATGCACTCTTAGAAAATTTATTGCGCACCTCCTTCCGTCCGCCATTTTAAATTGCATTCAACTTTTCCCTTGCTAACTTCATTTAGAACGTACACCAAACAAATCTATGACTATTAGTGTTGGTTGGTGTATGGCCTTCAGAGAATGCCGTTCCACTGGCGGAATATTTAGCAATTTCCTGCGAAAATCCTATTTAGAATTTCAACAGCGAAATCGGAATGAATTCAAATTGGCTTTCACCTGTTCCCGATTGTAGCATCAACTACTCATCAGCATTGAACTGAGCCTGATCCAATCATCAGGAGGAAGTTCATATATGTATATGTTTGTCGTCATCGCAGTGACATGTATGTAGGTATGGATGTGTTGATGGTGTCCTATTTAACCGTGTCGGTCTAATATTCGAATATAGTGTGGTGTGCTATACGTTTTGAGGTCAAAGTGAAATATTGACCTAACCCCTCGGGGGGGGATCTATAAATTCGTTTCACAGAAGAATTGCCCAGCACAAATGACAGATACATCTTTACATCAATTTAGTAAATCAGGTGAAGTAGGTACTCGATGCAAAGGCATTTTGCAATTTCCAAGAGATGGAAGCAAACAGTTGGACATTGATGCATTATCCTTTAGGGGTGTACATCGATCCTGATTTGTTGCCCTCTAAACAATACCTTAGAGACTGCAGCGGCGATGGTTTACTGATGGATGAACTACTGGCTGCATTGTCTGGCGCTATGGAGCCCTTCTGCCTCGTGCTGGAGATTTATTAGCTGTTGGATGGCGGATAACAATCATACCAATGGCAATGGCAATGGTAGTCCTTACGAAAAAAATAAAAAATGAAAAAACAAAGTTTATGGCGATGTTAACCTTCTGCAATCGTCTAATGAAATTCAAAGTTAATGGATTTGATTAAATCTTTGAGGTTAAAATGTAAGGGATGTCATTTCACATGAGGAAATGACTTGAAAGCTGCTGTTAAGCAAAAAGCTATTTAGCAAAACAACTCAGATCTGAGGACCAGTGTCATAAGTGTGTTTTACCCAGATGACGGAAATCCCACCAGATGAAGAGAGTGGCTCTTGAGGTACAAATAATGTCCTAGAGAAACAAGATTCGAGCAGGGACCTGTACAGATAAACAAAGCGACCTTATGGTAGAGTCACTGTCGTACCTGTGGACCCGAAGCAGGCACGTGCCGTGGTGCTTTCAAAATGGTGTGCGCTTATTTCTTTTTTAATACAGGATCACGACAAGGACGTGATAGAAACCTATCCCATTTTTTGTCTCATTTAATTTTTTTTTTTGGCTTACAATAAACCTTTTTTTTTTTGTTTTCGTTTTATCGGGTGATCCAAGTAGAGATACTTTTTTCAATAGCCTTTTTTGACAGATCACGTGTGAGTCGTGTCATGCTGTCATGTTATTTTTGTTTAGTATTGTTTGGCATTTCATAATGGAAAGACTTACGCGTGAACAACGTTTACAAATTGTTCAACTTTATTATGAAAATTCACGTTCTGTGAGGAATGTGTTTCGTGCACTTCGCTCAACTTATGGTCAACATAATCGGCCTACTGAGCGTACTATTCGCAACACCATCACCCATTTTGACCGAATAGACCACGTCCAGCACGCTGTGAAGAAAATATAGCGGCCGTAGCTGAGAGTGTACACGAAGACCGTAGAGAGTCGATTCGGCGTCGTTCGCAGCAACTCGGACTGACGTATGGAACGACTTGGCGCATTTTACGTCAAGATCTTAAATTGAAAGCGTACAAAATACTGCTTGTGCAACAACTGAAGCCGCTCGACCTTCCCAAGCGACATCGCTTCGCTCTATGGGCTCTTGAAAAGTTCCCAGAAGATCCGACGTTTTCGAGGCAAATTTTGTTTAGCGATGAGGCCCATTTCTGGCTCAATTGCCGCATTTGGGACGAAGAGCAACCTGAAGAGATTGAAGAACTGCCACTTCATCCAGAAAAAACAACGGTTTGGTGTGGTTTGTGGGCCGGTGGAATCATCGGTCCATATTTCTTTAAAAATTATGCCGGTGCGAACGTAACCGTCAATGGCGACCGTTTATTGATGCCGACTATTTGATGCCTGAAATTGAAGCTCGTGATCTCGGCGACATTTGGTTTCAGCAAGACGGCGCCACTTCCCACACATTGCATCAATCAATGGACTTATTGAGAGAACATTTCGGTGAGCCACCAAGATCGTGTGATATCACACCGTTAGACTTTTTCCTGTGCGGATATGTAAAGTCAAAAGCTTATGCCGACAAACCCGCTTCGATTCAGGCCTTGGAGGAAAACATCACGCGTGTCATTCGCCAGTTACCAGTCGAAATGCTCGAACGAGTGATCGAAAATTGGACTCAACGGATGGACGATCTGCGACGTAGCAACGGCCAACATTTGATAGACATAATCTTCAAAAAATAAATGCCAAAGAATGTTCTTTAAAAAAGTAGGGAACCTCGAAATGGATCACCCTTTATCAAGGACATTTTCTTGTTAACCTCTGATATGCGAGGTCATGGTAATTTTTCTTCCCCGTTTTTTTTTATTATTTGGCACGATATTTTGTGCGCAAGGGAAAAGCAGCAAGATCCCACCCCTCCGACGAGCTGATGCCGAGCACCACAAGCGTGCCAACCGCTGCTTCACATATGGACAAACTTTAACTTGTCCTTCATCCCATCAGATCAATGTTCAATCGTGGATTGTTCCCTTCCCACCACAGTGGTACCATAGGTATTCAATGTTACACAACAATTAATATGTGTCTGGGAAATGAAATGCTTATCTGATGCAACCGTAAAATGATTCAGATCAGAGTAAGAAGAAGTCCAAATTTCCCTATCCTTGTTACTAGCAAAAAGTAAACACGGCCAACAAAATAATGTACTCAATGCGGGACAACCGCATACTGCAGCGTTGCCGTTTGGCCTTTTTTGGGGCTCTGGACCCCTAACCCCCACTTTTTTTTATTCTTAATTGAACGAAAAATTAAAATTTACTGAGCGCTGCCCGATTTCTTGTAGAGTTGATAAACGCACCCGCGGTACATCACTGAGATCGATTTGAAAGTCTTGGTCAATTAAGATATTACTAGAAAAAAAAGGAGTTTTGCAAAGATGTTACTAAAATTGCTAAGCATTAAGAGTAGAAGTGGAGTGTAAATGTAGTGTTGGACTTGAAATATGCGTATTTCAAAGCTCTAAGAACTTAAATTTATTTTATGGAATTAAGCGAAGGAGAAGTTGACTTATTTTTGTTCAAAGTCTAATTATTAAATGCACGATCTTGTGAGTATCTAATCGTAAAAATACTAAAATCTATTCATCCAGTCGTTCCGTAGGTCCAGTCAATGATTAGTGATACGTTTTTGCTGCTGTTTTTTTTTTGGCTTCATTAATATTTTATTTAAAATATTTATTTTTTTAAGCCCCTTTATGAAATTTTTCAGCGGCAACACTGCCGCATAGCCAAAGCTTAATATCATATTTTTTTTCTTGGAAGTGTGGAAGTGCCTCACAAACGATTTAGTTTTTGTTGAACTTGAGAATATTAAATTTGAAATAGGAGGTGTTGGTCTACCAGAAGTAATTACTTCAATTTTTTCATCCGGAAATAGCTGTGAAAAAGGTTTCTCAATCAGCTTTTCGATGGCACACCCGCAACATAAAAATAATAAAATTGATAGGGTGTGCGGAGAACACCTGCGCACCTCTGAATGAACGTCACTGCTGAGGATATGGAAAAACTATTTCCGCAGACTGCTAAACGACGAGAAGGCATGTAAATTCCGCTGGCAACTGCTATCAAAATCAAGTATTTAATATCTAAACGGGCCAAACTATTTTAGACAGACTGCATAAGATGACTTTGGTAAGATATATACATCACTCACTTCCATGATTTCGTCACTTTTCTTTTAAAGGGTGATTTTTTAGCTGGTTTGGTTTTGGCAACACTGGTTTTGACAGCTGACGTGTGTTTAGTACCTTGTGTCACTGTCAAACAGCTTCAGTTTGGTTTGCAATTTAACCATGGATCGTCTTACAAATGAACAACGCTTGCAAATTATTGAATTTTACTATCAAAATTCGTGCTCGGTTCGAAATGTTCATCGCGCGCTGCTTCCATTTTATGATCGGCATTCTCGACCTTCTGAGCAGTCTATTCGGAAGATTGTGACCAAATTTCGCACCAAATTTACTTTGTTGGACATTAAACCACCAACACGTTTACGTACTGTGCGTATTGAAGAAAATATTGCGGCCGTATCAGCTAGTGTGACAGAAGACCGCGAAATGTCGATTCGGCGCCGTTCCCAGCAGTTAGGCCTTTGTTACAGCACTACGTGGAAAATTTTGCGGAAGGATTTGGGCGTAAAGCCTTTTAAGATACAGCTGGTGCAAGAACTAAAGCCAGCCGACCTACCACAACGCCGAATTTTTGGTGAATGGGCTCTTGGAAAGCTGGCCGAGGATCCGCTTTTTTATCGAAAAATTGTGTTCAGCGATGAGGCTCATTTTTGGTTGAATGGGTACGTAAATAAGCAAAATTGCCGCATTTGGAGTGAAGATCAGCCAGAATCATTGCAACAGCTACCAATGCATCCCGAAAAAGCCACTGTTTGGTGCGGTTTATGGGCCGGCGGCATTATTGGGCCATATTTCTTCAAAGATGATGCGAATCGCAGCGTTACTGTCAATGGTGAACGCTACCGAGCGATGATAACAAACTTTTTTTTGCCCGAAATGGAAGTTCTTGACTTGCATGATATGTGGTTTCAACAAGACGGTGCCACATGCCACACAGCACGCGAAACAATGGCGCAATTGCGAGGCGAGTTTGGTGAACAGTTAATTTCACGTTTCGGGCCGGTCAATTGGCCGCCTAGATCGTGCGATTTGACACCATTAGATTATTTTTTGTGGGGGTATGTCAAGGCTAATGTGTATAGGGACAAGCCCGCTTCGATTGACGCACTGGAAGCCAACATCCATGCATTCATTCGTGAGATACCGGCCGATATGTGTGAAAGAGTATGCCAAAATTGGACTCAGCGGATGGGCTACCTGAGACACAGCCGCGGTCAACATTTGCATGAAATTATCTTTAAACATTAAATTGCAAGGTTCAAACTATCGATTCAAATAAATATTTCATTCATTTTTTCGAATTTTTTGTGTTTTTTTTTTAAAAAAAGTTCTAAACCTCTTAAAAAATCACCCTTTACAACAAAGGAAGCTCCCTAAGCTACGCCAACTATGGAGGTATCAGTTTCCTAAGCATGGCATACAAGATGATGTCTGCCGTATCGTGCGAGCGCCTGCCAGTGCGGTCTTAGGCCCGGTAGGTCCACAATTGATAAAATACTCACACTACAGTAGTTCCTGGAAAATCCCAGAGTAATATTTTATCGAATTTAAAGTCGCTTTTGAGAGCACCTATAGCGATGAGCTATGTAACGCTGTGAATTGTTTGGGCATCCCGGTCAAGCTCGTTCATTTGTACAGGAGACGATAGAGAAAGCTCGCGCTGCATCAAAAACGGTTACTAAAGTGTGGTCCAACCATAATGCACGATGTAATTGTGAGTTTCACCCAACTTATCTCATCTCACTAACATCACCATGCCAAATTTGAATAAAGCGACGAGGCACAGTTTCAACTCAGTGGATTGGTCAACAAGCAGAATTGCCGCATTTGGGCAAATGAGAATCCACGAGTGATTTTTGAAAAGCCGATGCATCCACAAGGAGAGACTGTTTGGTGCGGTTTATGGGCTGGCGGCGTCATCGGGCCGTACTTCTTTGAAAATGAGGTCGGCCAAGCAGTTATCGTGATAGTGTTCGCTATCGCGAGATGATAACGTCGCCAGACATTAAGGATATGGAGCTGGACGATATGTGCTTCCAACAGGATGGTGCCACTTGCCACACAGCCAACGAAACAATGTTTTGTTTGCGCTAGAAATTCAATGGCTCTGTTATCTCACGTCGTGGAGATGTTAATTGGCCGCCCCGATCATGTGATTTGACACAATTGGACTTCTTTCTTTGGGGATATTTGACAAAAAAGTGTACGTCAATAAGCCAAGAACAAATCAAGAGGTTAAGGATGAAATAATTCGGCACATTACCGACATGGATCCTCAATTATGTCTGAGAGTCATTGAAAATATGGACCATCGGATAGAGGTATGCCGCCGAAGTTCTGGCTAGCATTTGGCCGATATTTTTTTTCGCACATAATTGTTATAGATCCTTCTATCGTAATAAAACGTATTAAGATAATTCTCTGATTATTTCTCAATTAACATCGTGCATTTTCGTTGGACCGCCCTTTACATGACCGAGATTTTGCATGTCAAAAAAATTCGTCGGTAGTCTTGGTGCAGCGTGAGTTTCGGTGCAGTTTTCCCGGTGGTGGAACAAAAAGCGATAACTACGATGTTTAGCTGTTCGCCTAAAAGAGTATTGGAGAACACGTTGTGCTGACAATATCGTAGCTTTGGCTGCGATACTACTTCATCAGCTATTAGCTGTTGACCGTCAACACACGCTCAAGCTATCGTGAATCTTACGTTCATCGAAAATTATTATGAACGACGAGGCCCACTTCCATCTCTGAGGATATGTGAATAGGCAAAATTATCGCTTCTGGGTCACCGAAAATCCGCGTATTACCCACGAAGAGCCTTTATACCCGCTCAAAGTTAATGCACGGTGTGTTGTTTAGGCTAAAGGCGTCATCGGGGCTATTTTCATTGACTGTTTCCTTCCTTAATTGCATGAAAGACTGGGGTACATGTGGTTCCAACAAGATGAAGCAAGAACTGAACAATACTCTACCGAAATTCTATGGCTTGCATTTTTTGGGTCGCCTTACCTGATTTATCCCTTCTAAACTTCTCTTTGTAAAGTCTTTTCAACAAGAAAATCTGCCAAGAATGCTAGGACCTGATGTTCTGGCAAGAATGATAGAAAATGCTATAAATCGGGTCACATAATCCAAAATCCACAAACGAAGTTTTTGATTCATAAAAAAAATTTAAGCCAAAGAACATTGGGTGGCGACTTTTTAAGCATCCCAGTCCTTTTCTGTGTATCTGAAGCTTTTTAAAATCCCAGTCCTTCTCTACGGCTCTGAAGCTTTTTAAAGTGAAAGTTTCTAAAAATTTGGTCTCGTTTTCAATGACGGGTGCTGGAAAAGACAATTTAAGGACAATTTTTACGATCTGTACAGCGACATTGGTCTAGTCAAAAGACTCCGCATTGGGCGTTTGAGATGGCTGCGTTTTGTAAACTGAAGGAACAGCAACGTTGAAATCCCTCCGCATTACTCTAATCAGGAAGGCGAACGCAGTAAAAAAATGACTCGCTTATGTGCGACGCCCAAGACTACTGTCACACCTCACATGAACTCTCGAACTAACCAACAGCACCCTTCATTCCCCGCGAATATTAATAATAATCCACGCAACTATCATCCTTTCCCCCCCTCCCCTCCCAACAATTACTCGATATCCGAAAAGAAAAACAAACAACGACCCAAGTTCATCATCACATCATTGCCAAAAACTATAGACACACACAAGCATAACCTAAAACAACTAAAGACGTAAACACCTCAACTTCACGACCCTAAGCATGATTTAGGGTCACTTCGAAAAGATCCCGTTCGGGACTCATCATTGCCATAAACCATGGCAAAAATGTACCTCGCACTCGTATGTAGCACATTGTCTCCAAACGGTGCGTCCTTTCTTAATCATAAATTAAAAACTTTTTCCCACCCGTTGTCCGTTGTCGTTCGTAGGCGAATCGCCAAACCTCTGTCTGTGGGAGTAAAAAAAAAAACAATACCCTACCCTCTTTGGCCCAACACGAAGGTGTACACTGTCAACATGCGTTCCTCAATGACCCTAATGTTACCCTATAAGTCTTCGTTCTGCTGCTGCTTCGCCATTGTCATGTGTCCTTTTCCTCGTTCTAGGACCAGATTTATAACACTTGGCGGGGATTGCTTTGATACTAAACAACCGACGACGCACCTTGGGAGTGCGAAAGCTAAACACAAGAAACATCCAGCACCACCCACGAAATTTATTCCTTTTTTTTTTGTTGAATCCTTGTATCCAGTCGTTGTCCCCCATTCAAAAGTCAACACAAAATGTTGTTTAAAGCGAACTCAGGACCCGGGGCAAACTCTATTTAGCAGCGTGCGAAAAACATCGACCAAACTAAAAGACAACAAGGAGCGTGCGATAAAAGAAAACTCCGCACACACAGAGACACACACATTATTTATGTCCTTTTTGGGTACCTACGTTGTACGTTGTACGTTTACTGTACCTAAAACATTGCCATTCCGTTCCGACATGAGTATGATTGCAGATGGTCAACCAGTAATACCAGCAGGATCTTGGGTGTGATTCTTCACGCATTAAACTGAGCAGCGGTATGATGCAACAAGTCCTTAAATTGTCCTTCAGGGAGGTGTTCCTGTGTGTTCTGTTTTTCTGTGCGCTCTGACTTCAAAACTGATTACAGATGTTGATTGCGGTGGCATGGCACTTTATTTGAAAGAAAGTGAATAATTCATAAGATGTCCTAATCCTGTGTGTAGCCTACAACACATTTCAGGCGTTAAAACACTTTAAATTGTTCCCATTAGAGGGTGGTTTGGTTTGGTTTGGTTTGGCGCGGAGTGGCCCGAGCGGTACTCTGTGAGTTGAATTAAGAAGAGACGCCAGTTGAATAACAAAGTCATTCTTATGGCCACAGACAGAGAACGGGAGAGAGAGAGAGTGTATTTTCTTGTTGAAAAATTTCCCCGTGGTTAATTAAATTGTTTTGGATGGCATGACAAGGGGTGCAGGATATGTTTTTTTCTTTCCTACCACCCCCTGGAACTGTTTATAGAGGAATCTAATCGGAAAAACGTTTTTAGCTTGACGGAAATAAATACAAGGAGTGTGAGGCCCACCGTCAGTCGCACTGCGAGAGGATGATGAAAAATAAATATTTGAATGAAGAGATCCTTGTTAATGTGTGACGCTGAAGTGGCTGCAGCAGCTGTGAGGGTGCTTCTAGCAAGCAAAGATTTCATATTTGAGGGGACTTTGTTGAAAGTATAATAAAGAAATAAAAACTGTGAGGGGCGACGCCCTGGAGGCTAAAGTACTTGAGGAGGAAAATACGAGGGGACTAAGTTTTATCTGAGATTTCCGAAAAGACTTGTCCGCTGACGTTTGCCAGAGGGTTTTAGGGATTTCGATTCAAGTGCAGCATTAGGGATGAAGACAATAATTCGAAATTCCCCATAAGCTGCTATTTACCGAAAGGTTCATATTTTGTAAAACTCTTGAAATGTCCCGGAATTGAACTGGAGTTGGGATTTTGGGCAAATGAATGCGAATTCGAATTGTCGGCAGACATTTTTTTTTTTGGCGGAGGTTGCTGCTATCCGATGGAGCGCTCAGACACAACTACAGGTCCATTGTACTACCATTCAGACACTTTACATTAATGTACTTAGTTTTCCCGTCTTTCGAAGACAAACGAGAAGGAGCTTCAGTGATAAAGAGCTTAGATGTTCGGCACTCACCACGTCAGCCCCGAAGATCCGCCACATGATGCGAGCATAGGCCGGACAACTGCAGAGAAAGTGTTCTGCTGTGTCATCCTCCTCACCGCAAGCAGGACAGGTAGTGGTGTCGCTTAAGCCCAACACATTTAAGTGTTTAGCAAAAGCTTGGTGGCCCGAAAGAGCCTACAGTCGATTCTCCTCAGATATAGAAGAAAAGATGCTGACCTTTTGCAAATGTCCGGGCGCAGTAGTTTGGTTTGTCTATCCACCGCAATCGCGCCACCGAAACTTGTGTTCACGAGAAACCCAACAATCGATAGACGACATGACTAAAGATGCAGGCAGACCCAGCACAGGTTCGGGTCCTGAGAAAACTTCTTCTGAACCTTGCCTAGCAAGCTCATCCGAGATCTCATTTCCCTGGATGCCAGTGTGACCTGGTACCCAGACAAGATTCACTGTGTTCAGTCTTCCGACCAAATTCAGAGAAAGCTTGAGTTCAAGCACTAACTTGGACGAGGTAAGAGGGTTTAGCAGCGCTTTTAATGCAGCCTGCCTAACACTGCAAATGCAAATGCCAGCCCTGTTGTTCACAATATAGCGCATAGCCATTAGATGGCAACAGACGCATGTTTACCCAATCGGTACTAAAGTCGTATATCATCGCATTCTACAACGACTCCAGCACCAGACCCCTGTCCGGTTTTGGAGCCATCCGTGAAAATACGATAGCATTCAATCCATGGTTCAAAGTCTGACCGAAGCCATTTCGTTACTTGAGGAAAGTCGCCGTGGTAGTTTTTTCGCAGAAGGATTTCTGGTGTCATTGCATCAGACGGCATATCCATAAGGCAGGGGTCAAAGGATAATTCTCGAGCAAGTTCTTCAAAATTCCAGTGCGCAAGACACCTCTCTTAAAGCGAAAGATGGTTTTTAGCGTAAACCCCATGATATATAAGTTAAGGGGAGGAAGATTCGTCAAAGCATCTAGAGCAGAGCCCGGGGTGCTAGGGAAGGCCCCTGTGCAGCCGAGACATGCCGTTCTTTGGAGTTTGGCAAAAGAAGCAGTAACACGTTTCCGCGAAAGCCTGTTCCACCAAACAACTGATGCGTATGAGAGTAGCGGTCTAATCATGGCCGTATAGATCCAAAGGACCCGTTTCGGAGACAAGCCCCATGTCTTACCAAAAGCGCCTTTGGACTGCCAGAAGGTCGACAGCGCTTTATCAATTTTCGATTCGACATGTTTGGACCATAGAAGTTTTTTATCAAGGATTACACCCAGATATTTGACTTAATCGAATATAGGGATGGGGATACCCTTAAGCACGAGATGAGACAGACCAGAGACAATTCTCCTTCTCGTAAAGCGAACAACCGTGGTTTTAAGAGGATTCACTGAAAGCCCATTACTAGTGCACCAGCCATCGATCAAATCCAGGGATCTCTGGGCTTGAGGGCAGACAGCCCTTAGATTTGAACCGACAGAAAGAACGGCGACATCATCCGCATAAGCTTGAGTGTAGTTTCCAGGAGAATTTAAGCAAAGAATCTACCACTATACACCATAGGAGGGGAAACAGAACACCACCTTGAGGGCAGTCCCACTTGCACACAACCTGCATCGGCTACTAACGTCCTGTACATTAGCATTGCTTTAATCCACAACACCAAAGTTTCATCTACACCAGGCTGTCTGGCTGAGTTACACATACTGTCAAAGGTCGCATTATCAAAAGCACCCTCAATATCGACGAAAATGCCCAACGCGTACTCCTACTGGTCCTACTAACAAGGTTTTGAAGCGCAGTCTCGCAGGATTTTCCGCGCTGATAGGCATGTTGCATCTCAGAGAGACGACGAGATCGAAGAGAAACCTTGCGCACATGCAGCTCAACCAGTCTTTCCAATCTTTTCAGTAAGAAGGAAGACAGACTAAAGCTTTTGGCTAGAGTGTAGTCAGACTTACCAATTTTTGGTATGAAAACCACTTTTACCATTCGCCATGGGGAAGGTATATAGGCCAAGACCAAGCTCGCGGTGAAAATTCTTCCCAACGTTGGCAAAACCTGACTTAAACCTTGTTTCAGCAAAACTGGATAAATTCCATCCGGACCAGGTGACTTGAAACTCTCAATAGATGCAATGGCATATTTGATAGCATCATCAGTCACCACTTCCGATGCAAAATACCAGCTGTTCCGCGTGGTATTAGTCGGTTCAAATGTAGCCACCGTCGTTTGAAGGGCTGAAGAACACGTAGTAACCTGATTTCCCGGAAAGTGAGTCTCAAGTAGAAGACTGAAAGTCTCCGCCTTTGTATCAGTGTACGTGCCATCAGGTTTAAGGATTGCATCCAGTTTACTTGGTCTGTTCCTTTGGAGGACTTTAACAAGCCCTTAGAGATTCGACCTCTTCACACAACTTTTATAGGAGTCATCCGGGCTTGGATAAGTCTCTTAAAAACTTTTTGTTTCGATCGATAAAGATTCCAGTCTTCTACCAAATTGGGTTTTCAAAGACCGATTTAGGAGCTTCCTAGTTTCTTTACGAAGACACTGCAGTTCGGATAGAAGAAACAGGGCACGAAAGTTCAAAGCAGCGGGTGAGGACGTTGTTCAGATCCTGAGCAGACCTCTCCACTCCCTTTCTTGATCTAAGTTTGAGTTGAACTTTGGCAGAGTTGGCAAGAGCTCCTCTCTAAACCATGGCCAGTCCATTTTTCTCGGATTTCTCCTCTCTTGCGAAGGCGAAAGTTCGCAGTAGATTTGAAACTTGATGTATCTGTGATCTGATAAGGTGCTATCTGGCGATGCCTTCCAATTTATGATAGACTTCAAATGCCTGTTTGACAGGGTAACATCAATTACTTGCTGTCTTCTGGCTGTAACAAAGGTAGGTTGATGACCTACATTGTTGATGGTGATATCAGACGATAAAATGAAGTCCAAGAGTCGATCTCCCCTTATGTTGCATTTGCTGCTGCCCCAAACAGTGTTCTGAGTACAGCACAAGACAAGACCCAACCTTTTGGATTCACAATACTCTACGAGCTCTACAACAGCCTTTGGCGGAGGAGGGGTTAGAGAGTCATAGGGGAAATAAGCCGATGCAGCGACAAAGGTTTCCCAACTATCATTTGCATGGTAAGTTATAGAAACAGCTACCAAATCTTGGCTACAAAAGCTTTTGATCATAGTAGCTGTAAAAGATTTCGATACAATAAGACAAGTCCTGGGTCTTTCGAATTGCTCATCATAAAGAACGTGGTATAAATCACTCAAGCAACCAAGACCACAGATGCGACTTTCGGCAGACATTAGTTATGAGATTGCTTTGACCTGAGCCTCATCCAATAAGCGCGGTCAATTAGCACGGCCCTTAGCTAACTAGCTTTCAGTTGCGCACTCAAAGTTGGTAAAGGTCCCCTTAAACTTGTGCGCAAAACTAGACCTTCCTTTCGGATTGGAGTTGAAGATTCTGCGGGCTGGTTCGTGGGTATGTCTTCAACTCTCAGCCATCTCAAACGCCCAAAGCTCAGTGTTTTTGAACACGTCGACTACGTTGTAACATTCTTCGTTGAATCGTATTCTCCAGAACCGGTCAAAGATTTTTTCTCTCCAAGCGGACGAAGTGTGTCTTTGGAAGGAATCAATAAAACAGGACTGGAATCAGAGGCGTCTATGGGCTAGCGAAAGAATCTACTAGACACCCAATTCCCAGGTAGCCCCCATGTCACCGGCAACACCAACCTAAACAGGTCGATTACTCCAATAAATAACTCACAATATCTGATTACTAAAGACGGCCGGCTTTGGGTGCTCTTTAGCTTCAAACCACACAAATCTGTAGGACCAGACCGGAAAGAATCTCTGACATTAAACTACCAACGCTAGAGATAACCATGAAGAGTTGTAAAAGTGGTTTTCATACCCAAAGCTGGCAAATGCCCCCATGTAAATCCTTAAGATCTCAGACCTGTTAGTCTATTATCTTTCTTTTGTTTATGGTTTAACTTGCGATTGTAAAGGAAAACAGCCATGCAAACGGTAGTACACTCCATCGAATATATAGAATATAGAATGGTAGCATACCTGGACATAGAGGGCGCTTTTAATGATGTCAACACATTCGCGATTACAACTGCACTGTCAGCCTTGAAGGTGGAAGCCGCACTTGGTGGGTTAATAAAGCTTCCGCTTACAAACAGGATAATAAACTCAAGCATATCTGGAAGGCCGAAAAATGTTAACCCAAAGCCCGAAGAGTACTGTTTTTGCTGCAAAATCCCAAAACTTCAGCAGTGAAATTGTGTGAGGAGATGCAGAAAGCAATCGGTTCGAAAGACACTGCATAGAGCCGGTCATCATTGACGTGTACCTCGGCGTAAACCGAGTATTTCGGTGCAAAACAAAAAAGAAGCAGTTGGACTTTGCTAAACGTTAATAAGCCGGAGAAATTTTTGAGTGAAGACGTATACAGGAACGAGTCAAAATACAACCTTTTTGGCTCAGATGGCTCACAAAAAAAAACGGTGAAAGCCCAACAAAGGGCTACAAAAAAACAACATAACTAAACCAATTAAATAAGGCAGTGGGATTGTGATGGTGTGGGGGTGTTTTGCCGTAACTGATTTGCGAAATTTAGGTTTTGTAGACGACAAAATGAACTAATTGGCCTACATGAACATTTTAAAAGAAAATCTATTCCCTAAGTGTTGAGAAATTGTGACTAAATGATTAGCAATGGTTGTTGCAGCACGATAATGACCCTAAACACGCTTCACTCTACACGGGGAATGGATGTAGAGTGATTGCCTATGCCGTCCCAGAAAAGCATCTCAATATCTGTTAAGAAAAACATCGAGTGCAACGAACACCGCACCCAGTGACCTACTCACAAGTCATAACGGGTGATCCAAGTACAGATACTTTTTTCAATAGCCTTTTTTGACAGATCACGTGTGAGTCGTGTCATGCTGTCATGTTATTTTTGTTTAGTATTGTTTGGCATTTCATAATGGAAAGACTTACGCGTGAACAACGTTTACAAATTGTTCAACTTTATTATGAAAATTCACGTTCTGTGAGGAATGTGTAATGTATAATGTTTAATAAAATATAATATAATATAATGTATAACAAGATAACATATGCTATCCAAGCCAGAGAGCGAACCGATTCCTTGTGTTCCAAACCTACTCGTGGGTTTCTTAAGGGGGTGATGGTACGACGGAGTAGAGATGGCGATGCTGGCTTTTATAAACCCAAAATCAGCTTAACGCTTTCTATTAGGTGGGTGGCGGGAGGATCACGCTACGGGATAGTGTGGGGGAGTTCGACGGTTACCCGCAGCGATGACACTCTCTAAATTGGAACGAATAGCCAGTTGAATTTGGCCAGTCAGCGTAAGCGGTTAGCATTCAGGTATTCTTTCGACAGCTTCGTGCTTGGCCATGGAAATATATACATATTCCCGTTCTCGCAGTGAAATTAAATTTTTCTAAGAAAAAGCGCGTGGTTTTATCCTTTGATCAAGCGCATTTTTCCAAAGAAAAAAAAAACAGAAACCGGTTTCAAATACTCGATACAACTTGTACAGTGTGACGAGTGCGAAAACGCCAGGCATAAAAATTGGGTAATACCATTGACCACGTTGCCTACAATGTCCTTACGCCTGCTTCTCGGGGACGATTCCACCTAAATAGAGTGCCAATCCCAACGAGTGATATGCCCAAGTGATACTATCGCAAGCCACGGCTCGGCTATAGCATTGCGTCCTAGGTGCTACCGTGTAAGCCATCCCGCGTGACCAAGCCGCAATCCCCATACCAATCGTCAGCGCAAAGATATCAAGTATAGAGAGATACGTAAAGCCTCGTATTAGTGTCTCCGCATCTTCCGGACGCGTGCAAGAGGCTCTTGACTCAAGGTACAGTTTAAAACTCCAGTTCAGATCCCCCCCAGTCGGATTCATAAAACAACAAAATAAACACCTTCCTCCTCACCCCACCATCACATTGTGGAGAACAATACCAACACGTAATTGTAACCCCTTAACACAGTGGTTATCAGCAGCAGAGTCACCAGCAGCCGTATTAAAGCCGTAGTAAAGGGTGATCCATTTCGAAGTTCCCTACTTTTTTAAAGAAAAAAAAACAGCAAATTCAAATTTAATGGAGAATGTTTGTTATCATTTGAAAGAACATTCTTTGGCATTTATTTTTTGAAGATTATGTCTATCAAATGTTGGCCGTTGCTATGTCGCAGATCCGTTGAGTCCAATTTTGGATCACTCGTTCGAGCATTTCGACTGGTAACTGGCGAATGACACGCGTGATGTTTTCCTCCAAGGCCTGAATCGAAGCGGGTTTGTCGGCATAAGTTTTTGACTTTGCATATGCCCACAGGAAAAAGTCGAACGGTGTGATATCACACGATCTTGGTGGCCAATCGACCGGCCCAAAACGTGAAATTATGTGCTCACCGAAATGTTCTCTCAATAAGTCCATTGATTGATGCGATGTGTGGGAAGTGGCGCCGTCTTGCTGAAACCAAATGTCGCCGAGATCACGAGCTTCAATTTCAGGCATCAAATAGTCGTCAATAGTTACCTTCGCACTGGCATAATTTTTAAAGAAATATGGACCGATGATTCCACCGGCCCACAAACCACACCAAACCGTTGTTTTTTCTGGATGAAGTGGCAGTTCTTCAATCTCTTCAGGTTGCTCTTCGTTCCAAATGCGGCAATTTTGTTTGTTTACATACCCATTGAGCCAGAAATGGGCCTCATCGCTAAACAAAATTTGCCTCGAAAACGTCGGATCTTCTTGGAACTTATCAAGAGCCCATAGAGCGAAGCGATGTCGCTTGGGAAGGTCGAGCGGCTTCAGTTGTTGCAAAAGCTGTATTTTGTATGCTTTCAATTTAAGATCTTGACGTAAAATGCGCCAACTTGTTCCCTACGTCAGTCCGAGTTGCTGCGAACTGCGCCAAATCGACTCTCTACGGTCTTCGTGTACACTCTCAGCTACGGCCGCTATATTTTCTTCACAGCGTGCTGGACGTGGTCTATTCGATCGAATATTATCCAATAATGAATGCTGGGTCTCAAAATGGGTGATGGTGTTGCGAATAGTACGCTTAGTAGGCCGATTATGTTGACCATAAGTTGAGCGAAGGGCACGAAACACATTCCTCACAGAACGTGAATTTTCATAATAAAGTTGAACAATTTGTAAACGTTGTTCACGCGTAAGTATTTCCATTATGAAATGCCAATCAATACTAAACAAAAATAACATGACAGCATGACACGACTTACACGTGATCTGTCAAAAAAGGCTATTGAAAAAAGCGTGATCTCTACTTGGATTACCCGTTATTAGTTTTATTTTGCTATATGCTTATATATATTTATTTTTATCCCGAGTTTGTGCAAGTGAGAGAAAGATTATCTAGAGGTTTTTTTTTTGTACTCTGGGTCTTCCTTTCCACCCGCTACGTTGTTATTTATACTTTTTTTTTTGAACAGCTTCACCAAGGAATCCTATCCGGCAGGCCTGACGCGGCGGATCACCAGGTAAGACAAATTCATATAAATATTTATTTTTGTTACTTTCTCACGCTTAAGCACAACTTTACACAGAGTTGCCAACTAGTCTTCATATTTCTCCAACTTAAATAACAATAATATATTGTTAATCAGCTAAATATTTTTTTTAGGGCTTAGGGTTAGTAAATATCGTGTTCTACTATGACAAGCAAATCACGAACCTAACTATCTTATAAACAACTATGATACTACATTTTTATGAAAGTAAACATTGGTTATTTTTTCGATTATGCATATTCTAGTTTTAATATACAATAAATGAAATAATAATGAATTTTTAAGGATGTAAAAATTTAGTGTCTCATTTTAAGGGGAGAGTTGTGGTAGGGTTCGTAGAGGAAGCATAGGGCTTTCTCTTTATTGGGTGCAAGTTTTTTTTTCAGCGGTACTTGCACATGGAAGGGTGGGTACAGATCGTACGGATCCGCTGTGAGGACGAATAACACCAGTTCCTCGTGTGGTAATGCGGGCCTCCTTGTTTTTATTCTTTTTTTTGTATCAAACGCATGCAATACTTTTTGTAGTGGTGAACAGTTTGGTAATATCGGGAGCAAGAATCCACCCTCCGACGAGCTACAGCTGAGACCAGCAAGACATGCAACCCGCGTCCGAGTTTCCTCTTCCCCTCCTTTTCCTCTATCCCATATCCTAATGTCCCTCCTTTAGATTTTATCCCGTCTCGTAAGAGATACTACACCCAATCTCCTCATCAGCACCACCTTCGCTACAACCTGTCCCGTAATTAGGTCATATCCAGGAGCTTTGTTTAATTTAAGTTTTTGTATTCCAAAACAGAGTTCGACTAGCGATACTCGTCTAATTTGAAAATTGTCAGATGCCGTGCTAGGAACAGGATCTTCTACCAACGCTTCACCGTCACCGGCCTTTTCCTTGTCTCCTTTTGCCAATTCCCCGTTATTTTTCCGGATGGTTAGCGCTTGCATCTTTGCCTTTTTTATGCCTTTCATAGCTTTCCAAAGCGAATAGTTAGAAGTTTTATCCGCCGTTAGACTTTCGAGATACATAGAGATTTCACGATTTTTAAAGTCCCGAATGTCTCTTTTGAGTTAGCTGGAAAGATTATTTTATCTTGCGAGATTGCTGCCATCTTTAACGCGCTCTTCGTTTTTTCTTTACTAAATCAGTAATTTCGCGGGAATATTTTAATTCGTTACTTGTTACTCTCTTTTTATGAGGAGTATTGTTCCACGCTGAACTTTGCAAGGCGTTAATGAAATGATTCACTTCGTCTTCGAGTTCATATGGTGTTCGAAGGGATGCTTTCAGATCGATTTTATTTATGCAGTCTTTTCTAGAGGAGTCCCAGTTAGTTCTTTTGCTAGTAAGTTTTGGTGGACCGTCCCTTTCGCGTAAGCCTCAGAAGAGAGATCAAAACTTTCTTCAATTTTGACTGAGTTTTCAGATACTCCTTTTGCGATAAAAAAAAGTCTATAAGGTCTAGTGTTTTTGCCATATCCGAAGGCCAATACGTGAGTTTGCCAGACGAGTAGAAGTCGACCCCAGACTCCATACCGGCTTCGAATAGAATTCAACCTTTTCGTGAGATACATCTTGAGCCCCAGAAGGTGTGTTTTGCGTTGAAATCCCCCCCAATTACAAAGTTCTGTCCAATAATTGTTTAGTGTTGCTAACTCAGTTTCAGATACTTAACTCCGGAAAGAATCAGGAAACCTACTCGTAAAGCCAGGCAAATTGAATTTGATAGTCGTTTTACTTTAACAGACTTGAAATCACCAAAATTCCAAACCCATCACTTCAAAATCACCGTTCGTACGCATTTTCCCGTCCCAAGACCGACTATAAAAACCGTCAACACCCTTTTGTACGTGTCTGATGCAATTTGTGTTAAGCCCACCCAAAGAACAAAGCATCACCACCACCACCACTTCTCAAGCACACTTTTGACATCCAACCGTACCTCCAAGGACCAAAAACCAGTCAATATCGTATGTCCCTGCATCCAGCCACCAAGCCGCAGAGCGCAAAAGTATAGACATTCTCTGAAAGTGGCATTTTGGTTACATGATGGGCCAATGGCCCAACATTATCTCCAGTTCAAATCGTCCCGGAGGCATAATAATTTACGTATCTTTGGCACATAATTTACACACTCATCCCGGCAATGCGGGCTCGGGTGGTGCGTCTACTACACCAAACGCCCATACATATTCTAAAGCTATATAGGCTGCCATGTAACATTCGTCTTCCGAATCGGGGCAAAACAACAAAACTATTAGAGCCAGTATGTCCTACGATGAATGACTATGTGCTGTACGTTGCACGTTTGGTCGTTTCCTAGTTTCCAAGCTTCCAAGTTTTCAAACAAAATGAATCAATTTTAACCCTGCGGCCAATTATCCTTCTCATAATTCGTTTGGGGACACTCTATGCGGATAAGCTTTGGACTTTTTGTTTGGGTTTTTTCTTTTTGCTCCAGTTCAGAGTAACTGTAGTGTTATCGCGCTGACACCAAATTTACTATAAAGTCGCCTTTCTGCTGTCAAGTGCGTTGCTGGTGTAATGCGTCAAAGTGTGTGAACAATGAATGGGACGGTCTTGAACAGCATTCGAGGCAAGCGTTAGGTAAGTCAAGTGCAAAATGAGTGCAGTGCAACTAAGTGACACTCCTTTCCACAGTGACCAGTCGACTGTGTGTAAATTACACAGAAACAGGACCGAAGCAAATGCGTAACAAAGCCAAGCCAAACGACTCAAAGGATCACTGGGCATTTTGTATGCCTACTTTTTGCTGGTGCATTGCTCGCTCCTAGATTGGGTGTTACATGTGCAGGGCTGGTTTGTTGGAAAGAAAATATTTTGGAAAGTGCCTTCGTTGTGGCTGGTCAAGGACTGCTAAATTTGGGAAACTAAAACCGGATACCGTAGGCAATTGGGAATTTCCAGATACGCAAACATACCAAGCTGTGAAGTGGATAGCAGAGGTTGTGCTTAAGGACATAGCTTAAATGATCATCGTTTATGTGAACTTAAATGAGAGTTGCTTTGCTTAAAGGCGGCAAAATATGTGGAGTATTCCGTAGAAATAGGACTGTCAATGAAATCTCAATTTGAAGTCAATTTATTTTGACGTGCATTTGAAAGTGCCTTTTAGAAGGGCTTTCAGCGTTGAATATTTGAAGATGTTTTTGGAGAGTTCAGCTAACCATCGGTTTTTGAAGGATATTTGAGGACTTTCTGATGGGGTTTGTGGTAATATTTTCCGCGCGATGGACATAGTGCGATAAAGGGGTATTTTAACTTTTTTTTTAAGGTTAAATAGGTTAGGTATCTTCACTTGCCAATAGTGACAACCTGATAGCATTATTAACTGGAAACTTGATCACTATGCTAATGCGAAAAACTGTGCTGAAGGCCATAAACACTGAAGTTAATCCTATGACTACATAAGTATCCCAAGCCCTTAAACAATAAATATTGTGATAGCCATCCATAGTTAGAGATCAAAGACCCTAGTTTGCTGCAACAAAAAGCCATTCCGGGAGCCGACCGTGTGTGTGTGTGAAATGGACACTGCATTATTGAAAACAAATCTAAATGACTTTTACAGAAGCTGCAGGAATGAGGAGGAAATTGAATCAGCTGCAAAGCTCTTATGCCACTATCTAGTTCTCCAAGAACGGCACTTGTCCTTCATAGGAGCACGGTTCTTCCAAAGCTTGTTTATCTTGGAAGGGACTCCCTTATCCTACTTCAATAGAGCACAAATAATTTTTGTAAGTCACATGTCTTACCCTGTCCCACGCCTTTTTCTGATATTGCATGCACGATTTTGTAAAAAGCCCTGATAACCTAACCTACCCTAAAGAGCCTCTGATGAGAATGATTTTACTGCAACAAATGAAAACGAAATGAAGGCAACAGATTCCGTTCTAATGAACAAAATAAGTATTAATAACTCCAGGATCTGCGGTTGGTGCCGAGAGCGCAGCGACTATTGGAAATCCGTACGAAAGCCTACTAACCAAAATGCCTCAAAATGTTAAACAAAGAAGGAACCCATGGTTAAAATTAAGTTAAAATTATTCTGGAGCGAATCAAAGAACACTTCGAAGTTATACTCGACGCCAAAAAAGAGCCATAGAGGAAAGATGTCTGAGGAATTCGAAGTACAAAGTGAGTTTCGGCAAGGCTGTGTTCTGTCACCAATATTGTTTGGTGAATAGCGATGTGGATAAACTCGATGGACTTTTACATTACTGGACAACCGTTGGACAATCGGTTGAGATAGTAGAGAGTTTCCAATACCTTGGAAGTATTGTCTCAACGGATGGCGGACCGAACTGGATATAGCCCGCCGAATATGCAGGGCAAAATCTGCATTTGGGATGCTATCCACGATTTGGCATAGTAATGCAATTAGCTTAAACACCAAGCTACGGTCCGCTTAATAGATGTGGCACTTGGAGAGTGATCACTACTATCACGAGGAAGCTGTTCATTAATGGGTGCCTACGAGAACGGATCATGAACCTATAGGCACAACTATACACCGACAAAATTGGTCACATACCCCGAAAAGGTGACAGGTGATGAAATGGAACCCGCTAACTCAGGATGGCGGTCCTAGGAGTACATGGCGAAGAACGGTCGAGAAAGAAGCACGACAACTGGGAAAGAGTTTAAGAGAACTAAGGCACATTACCAGAAACCGCACACGATGGCGCGTAGGCGTTGTAGATTCCCTAGGACCCACGAGTCGATATGGGACATAAGAAAAGAAGAGGCATAAACTACGATGCTATATGCGAGAAGGGCTGTATGACTTATTACACCTTTAAGTAGAGGAAGACAGAGATTGGCAAATCTGGTACCCAGCCGCCAAGTGCATAAACAAATGAGATAAATTCATTAAAATTAATTTACTTACTTTACTTCAGCGCTGGGTGCATATGGGCCTAAAGGTAAGTTTTCTCAATCTCTAGCTTGCTATCTCCAATTTTGTAAACCAAATTGACGTATATCTTCCTCAACTTGGCCACGCTACCCGAGATGGATTTTGCCGCTGTTTGCTTGTTCTCTCTAGCTTAGCGTTGAATATTTTACTGGCTAGAGCAGCTACATTCTGTGCCCCATAGAGCAAGACCGAAACGATAAGAGTTTTGTACAGCGTATCCTTGGTAGTTCCCGAAAGGGCTGTATTTCTCAATTGCTTACTAATTTCAAAGAACCACCGATTAGCAAGAGAGGAATTTTATTACGCTTGACTTCAGCGCTGAACTCATTCGCAGAGTTCACAGCAGTGACCAGGTAGCCAAATTCGCTGATCACCTCGTTCTGACCAAGTCAGCTATGAAAATCGACTCTATTTGATGACAACATTCGTACTTCGTCTTAAATTGTGTTAATAAATCTAAAGTTTTTCGGCGAAAGTAAACGAATTTAAAATTAAAAATGAAAATTGCTGTCAATATTCAGAAGAAACGGAAGTGTATAGCTGAATTGTAAAAGGGTGTTTTTTTTAGAGGTTGGTTTTTCGTATATAGATAAAACTGACATTTGGTGTGCTCTATGGGCTGGTGGAGTCATTGGGCCATACTTCTTCCGAAATGATGCTGGAGATTCAGTTATCCTTAATGGAGACCGGTATAGAGCCATGATAACCGAATATTTTGTTCCCGAATTGGATGGCATGAATGTGGATGAGATGTGGTTCCAACAAGACGGCGCTACATGCCACACAACGCACGTCACAATCGATTTATTGAAAGAAACATTCGATGAGCGCATTATTTCGCGGAATGGACCTGTCAATTGGCCACCAAGATCGTGTGATTTGACACCATTGGATTATTTTCTTTGTGGATATGTAAAGTCGCTCGCCTACACCAACAAACCAGAAGCGTTAGGGGACTTGGAATTCGTGGCGTTATTGCCGACATACAGTCCCAAATGCTTGAAAAAGTGGTCGAAAATTGGACCTCTAGACTTGTCTTTATTCGAACCAGCCGCGGCGGCCACATGCCCGAAATCATATTCAACCATTAATGGCATAAAATTAACCGTCCAATAAAGACAAATTTATGGACATTAAAACGATTTGCTTGTGTTTTATTTCAATTCGAAGTTTTATACCTCTAACAAAAAAACACCCTGTATATGGTGGATAGAATTGGTCACTATAGCAATCGCTAGCTAGACCATTTTTCTGGCGAAAAATTGCTTTTACTACAAAATCTGTTAAGCGTACATTAAAAAGTTTTTAAACTCAATTTTTATGAAATTTTGCAAGGATAAAATTTTCGGAAAATTTATTAATTAAAAATTTTGAGAAAAATGCGTTTTAACTACAAAATTGGAACGGCTAATTTTTATGATTTTGAGTTTAACGAGCCATAACTTATTTGTTTCCGTACAGACCTGTATGCACTACGTAATTATCTTACCAAAATGTCCAAACCCATTTTTGTACCTGCACTAGGTTAGAAGCCTTTAAGGTGGTTACAACTCCAAATTAGCGGTCACCCACTTTGATGGGCTGTAACTTGAAATTGAGAGGGAATAGACCCCCCAACACCTGCCATACAGTTTTTTGTTCAGTGGAACTTTAGAAATAAAATAAAAAATAAATATTAGGCGTAAACGGCCCATACAGGACCTAAAGCCTAGCTTCTCCAACCATTGTGTGTGCGAATTTATATTTATGACACGAATGGAGGGACCTACAGTTTAATGCGGATTCCGAAAGGCAATTTATTTTTGAGAAGCTTCTCATTACATTTCTAACTCATGGATGTTTGTCAGATCAGGTGGGGCAGCGAATAAAAACTTTTAGCTGGTACAGGTCGGGATTTGAACCAGCGACCTCTCGCTTAGTGGTCCAACGCACTTAACCACTAAGCCACTGCACCCATAAGGAACTTTGGGAATATGCCCTTAAAAGATTACACCGCTAAACTGGGACACCCTGTATATTCAGAGGTAAAAAGGTTAAAGGTATAGGTTCCGCCATTTAACGTTTTTTTTTCAACTAGTGGTTATTTCGCGAATGGTAGTACTTAGCTCATGTCTGATTTGACAGATAATTAGTTTTATCCTTCCGCTGAACGAATATGGTTGTGTATACGCTTGAACAACGAACCACAACAACAACAAGAGGGAGTGGCCGTTACAGTCAATGGCGATCGTTATCGGGCCATGTTGAACGAATTTTTGTTCACAACAATTGAAGAGGAGGATATTGGCAACATTTGGTTTCAACAGGACGGCGCTACGTGCCACACAGCCGAAGCTACACTCGATGTTTTTCGCCCTGTTTTTGAAGAAAAGTTATTTGGCGGACCATATATATGTGGAAAATTAAATTTGGAAACAAAAGGGAAATAAGCAACATTTGACAGAGGCCAGCAATGCTTTGATCGGTTTTTTTTTGAGGAGCCTAACTTAGGACGCTAAGGAAACCATTAGTTGATGATCTTTGGGACACCTCAGTATTGGTTGCAACAACATTAAAACTTTCCTCAAAACTCCACTGATTGGTTTTGCATTTCCACAGTCCTCATGGATAATGTTAAACAGTACTACTGCGTGTCCTGGAAGGTCGACACGCTTCGCCCGCTTTTAAATTACGCTTTTATATTACCCGACACTCAAGAAATAAAGATGCTGTCTTCGTTTTAAGTCAGCCCGCGATTAAAGCTCACCATTCAACCGTGACTACATCGACGATTGTAGGGAAACAATGGCCAGGGCAGTCTTCGTGTCGTTTTGGGTCTCGGCTGCCATAGAAACAAAAAAGGCAATGAAAGAGCTGACGAGTTGTCTTTTTTTGCATTTTACCCCAAAGGCTGCTCAGAGAACATCAAAATCTGATAAATTGCGACGTATACAGGAAGATGTCAACATTTTTGTAACAACGTTCTTGTACCACCAGAGGTGCGATGTAGAACGTTGCTTTGCCAGTTTGAGGGTGAAACCATTTATAATATTTCTGGTGATGTCCAGCCTAAGCTAAAGCTAGATATCACGACTTCTGTATTTCTTTAATAACCTCTCGGACATCTTAGGCTTGATATCTAACTTCTAGTTATGAGCTCTATAACAAAATTGCCGTCTTTTTTAAGAGGTCCCGTGAGTGGTGGTAACAAAAAGACGATAAACTCAAATTACGATTCTTGGTGGGAATTTGCAGGAAGCATATCACTTTCTACTTTAAGGTTAACCCTTTGGAGCAGCCCCTTGTTCATTGCAATAGACACCATCAGAATGATAATTTTTTGCATCCTTTTTTTTTAGAAAAGCTATAACCCTTGCTTCCATTTGGGTATCACAATGGACACTCTGAAAAGGACAAGCCGACAAGATTTTTAAGAATTTGTATACCCTATCCTAAGGGTATATTAATTTTGACACATAGTTTGTAACACCCCTTAATATTCGTCGTAGACCCATAAAAGTATATATATTTATGATCAGGACCAAATCCTAAGACTATCTAGCAATGTCCGTCCGTCCGTCCGTCCGTACGCAATTTTTAGGCCTTTAAAATTAAGTTAGGAAGCTGAAATTTGGACCACATACTCCCTAGGGCTCCGAAATGGTTAAATGTAAAATTTTTTTGAATACGCCCACTGCCACGCCCACAATTTAGAAAAAACCGTTTTAGAGCTAAACTTAGAGAGATAGAGCGTCATAACCTTCAGAAGATATGTAGGCACTGCCCTCCTTTATAAGTTTGTCATATAAAGTTTTTTGCAACGTCTACTTTTTGTGGGCGTTTTTCACTAAAATGCTGTTTTCTTCGAAAATTTTCATAGAAAGCGAAAAAAAATGTTTAACAAGATATTTAGCCAATATTTTTTCCAACATATCGTCCACACAAAGTTTTCGGCCACGCCCACTTTTTGGAGGCGTTTTTTCAAAAAAATATTTTTTAATAATAGAATGAAATTAAATGCTATCCATTATCTTCTTAATGCTGTTTTCTTTGGGGCATATAGGGATATGGATAGGGTATCATACTGTTCGCCCCAAGCGGACTGTAGCCTTTCCTTATGTTTTTTTTTTCAACTTTAGAAAAATTTGTTTCAATCCCCGAAAATAGTTCTAAGGGGTAAAAACAAACAAATAATTTACAGAACATGACTCATTCTTAGCAGGGAACTCCTTTAGCTTAATGCAGATGTTTCCTTTAAGCCTCGCACTGATGTAAGTAAAAATGCACGAGTCCTAGGGGGAATCTCTTATGGAATGCGCAAGATCATTTGGCAGCGTTAGAAGCGCCCCAATGAACGGGAATAAAATGTGACTCAGTCTCAGAGGGAACTTATTTCCCATCGGGCGTGAGATAATCCGCAATTCAACGCAACAGCACTTAACGGCGTAAATTTTAAAAGGATTGCCTCATCTTTCTCATACACCCCATTCGAGATCTCCTTATAACAATTCCAATATCCCATTTCATTTCATTTCAAATTAATCGCCCTAATCTACTTAATATCCAATTATCAGCTTATTATTCATAAATCTTAGATGCGAACACTCTTTCTTCGTCGCTTGTACGAAAAAAAAACGGCAATTAACCAAGTTCAGTGCACTGTTCTTGTTCCCTATATTAAGGCCTTCACCCTCAACGCAAGCAAGCATCCCCCCCCAAGAATTCATATGCCAACGAAAAAGACATAAATCCCTGCGAGTGGGATGCAACTTATTAAATCCATAGCATGCTCCCATGTCAAGGACGAAAATGCTTCATCGTCTTAGTAAACTTCCCCAAACATAATAATGCAGCAGTAGAAGAGTTTTATTTAAGTTTGGGCTTCTCGAGCTCCTTCCCAACCAACCATTTATCGAACAAACACACACCATACATCGCCTTCTTTGAGAGCACAAAAGCAATACCAAGCCAATGAAGGCGAAAATCATTTATCAGTCTCCTTTGCGCGTATTAATTATTCACAGGATGTTTCTTTCCTTTTTCCGGCAATATTCACTGTAAGAGCAAAATATTTTGATTAGAAACAAAGGCTTTCCTTAAACAGTCGCTTCGGTATAGGTACGAGTGAACATATCCTTCCTCACACATGTAGCCATGCTCCGTACAAGGAGAGAGCGAGAGCGATACACAACAAAGCTGTATATTGCGGAAAATTGTTGTCTTTCGTGTGATTTATTGTGGGAAAATTAATTCCTTTCACTGAAGCCACTGTTCTTGGTATAGCTTTTGTCTTATAGCTAAGGGAGCTATAATTTTGTCAGCTCCCGAAACATGAGGAAGCGCGTTACTTACCCACAAACACACACACTTGTATCTGTATCTGAAGATAGTTTCACTTCTCCGATCCCTTAGTGCTTGTCAAATTGAGTGTGCGACTTATTAATCATGAAACGGAACACCATGTCAAAAGATGATTTCCAAAATAATGAGTTAATTTGCCCAGCTACTGCGCGAAGAAGGGTGCAGGAAGGAGCAGGCCTAGCTGCTGCTGAATCTCATATTCAGTCTTCGTGTGAGGAAAAATTAATTAGTTGGATCGCACGGAAGTTATTATGTTGGCTAATTAAAAAAAAAAAATAAATAAAACTCCAGAAATAGGATTAATGGAACTCGCCGAGGCAGTGGGACAAAGGATAAGAGCGTTGTAGTTATTCACTTAATTAGGTCAAAATAAAGAGCTCATTGGTTGCGGAAAACAAAAACGAAAACGAAAATGTAAACGCCCGCGCTGCCAAGATTGATTGTGCGAGAATTTGTCAGTGATGATGGCTTTCTTTTACCGTTTAAGGCTGGAGTTCTGCGGGTAGGGCGTAATAGGTTTTATGCGGTGTTCTGCAGGTGACATCGAGTAAGAATGATATGCCCTTAAGCGGTGTTGTACGTGGTTTTGATTGAATTTAATTTCCATTAGATGTACGAGTTACATAGGTGACTGAACTTTAACTCTGTTTCACAATGTGTTCGACTTCTAATGGAGCTGACGCCTATGATTTGGTGTAATGGAGCACATTACGTATACGTAAATATGGACTCAAGACGGCTTTAGACCACCAAAGACATTACCAGGTTTGCTTGTTCTGAAACCTAACCACAATTCACGGAGTCATCCGGTTGACATCTCAAATATTTGCAACGATTGTACGATACTCTCTAGTACTCTGCAAGACTTAATAAAATTCTGTCCAAGGAACACTTCAGCACATCTCTTCTGAGAAAGGCCGAGGGTGCATGGACTGAGTCAACTGTAGAATCGCTAGAATACCCACTTTCCAGAGTACAATTACAGTCTAGCCAGAGCGGTCTAGCTACCAACTCTCATACACTAGTGTGTAGGAAGAAGTGGCAATTCACCAAAGAAACAAGTGGACTGTATCGCTTCATATAAATCGACAGGTCTTGAGGGTATTCTGCCAATAATGCTATAGAATTCGAAAGACCATTACCCACACTGATTTTAAGGAACTGTTAGCTACTCATGGATTTCATTAAAAAGGCGGGAAATCGCAATCAAAATAGTTCCCATCAACCTTACCTCTTTTTTACTAAAGACACTCTAATGGACTCAACGAAAATCGTCTTCGTGTTATAATAGAAGTAGAACTCGTCGTCAAAGCACAGCACGCCTACCTCAAAGGAAGATCGACTGATACGTCTTTCCGCAAAGAAATGCAAGAAGTCCAGATGTAGTGGTTTAGGATCATCAGTGGATTGCCACAAATCACAGCTAATCGATGCGCTCTTTTCTTTTCGATTTATTGCTGAGTCCACCAAAAATCTTCACTTCGAAGACATTAACAGTGTAAGCGTTTGCCCAGGATCAAGAGGGCAACAATATGGAAAATGCTCTAATCGAAGAAGTTATTGTCTTCGTGTTTTAACCCGAGCAAAACTAAGCTAATGCTTTTCGCTGTCAAACCAAAAATACCTACACCGCCAAGTACTAAATAGCCTATAGTAACGGGTGATCCAAGTAGAGATACTTTTTTTAATGAGTCGTGTCATGCTGTCATGTTATTTTTGTTTAGTATTGTTTGGCATTTCATAATGGAAAGACTTACGCGTGAACAACGTTTACAAATTGTTCAACTTTATTATGAAAATTCACGTTCTGTGAGGAATGTGTTTCGTGCACTTCGCTCAACTTATGGTCAACATAATCGGCCTACTGAGCGTACTATTCGCAACACCATCGCCCATTTTGAGTGTACACGAAGACCGTAGAGAGTCGATTCGGCGCCGTTCGCAGCAACTCTGACTGACGTATGGAACGACTTGGCGCATTTTACGTCAAGATCTTAAATTGAAAGCGTACAAAATACAGCTTGTGCAACAACTGAAGCCGCTCGACATCGCTTCGCTCTATGGGCTCTTGATAAGTTCCAAGAAGATCCGACGTTTTCGAGGCAAATTTTGTTTAGCGATGAGGCCCATTTCTGGCTCAATGGCCGCATTTAGGACGAAGAGCAACCTGAAGAGATTGAAGAACTGCCACTTCATCCAGAAAAAACAACGGTTTGGTGTGGTTTGGTGGAAATGGCCGGTGGAATCATCGGTCCATATTTCTTTTAAAATTATGCCGGGGCGAACGTAACCGTCAATGGCGACCGTTATCGTGCCATGATAACCGACTATTTGATGCCTAAAAATTGAAGCTCGTGATCTCGGCGACATTTGGTTTCAGCAAGACGGCGCCACTTCCCACACATCGCATCAATCAATGGACTTATTGAGAGAACATTTCGGTGAACACATAATTTCACGTTCTGGGCCGGTCGATTGGCCACCAAGAACGTGTAAAATCACACCGTTAGACTTTTTCCTGTGGGGATATGTAAAGTCAAAAGCTTATGCCGGCAAACTCGCTTCGATTCAGGCCTTGGAGGAAAACATCACGCGTGTCATTCGCCAGTTACCAGTCGAAATGCTCGAACGAGTGATCGAAAATTGGACTCAACGGATGGACCATCTGCGACGTAGCAACGGCCAACATTTGATAGACATAATCTTCAAAAACTAAATGCCAAAGAATTTTCTTTCAAATGACAATAAACATTCTCCATTAAATTTGAATTTTCTGTGTTTTTTTCTTTAAAAAAGTAGGGAACCTCGAAATGGATCACCCTTTACAAGCTAGAGTCTTCCTTGCCACAAATAAACTTTAACGTTCTGTCAGATGAGTGGTGGTATTTAAGCGGTATACTATTGGTGTTCCTTCAGAACTGCCACCATAACTTACCTGCCAACCTTAACGACACGGTGGTAAGTTGAGGTTCCTTAATAAACTTATTTAATCGTGTCTTGGATGAGCCTTAGATTCAAATCTTTCCTAGTACCATCAATGTTCAATGTTCTACTTCTTGCGAAAGTCTGACCAAATCTGACCATCCAAATAGTTTAACTTACCATGAGAAGCGCCTTCGTTCAGAAACGCCTTTCATGTGTGCCAAAAATAGAGAAGTTTGGAAAACCTAATGCGTAGGCCCTGTAAGGGCTGTTAACGCATTAAAAATTCTTATGAACACATTTCCAGCGTCTTCCAGGCGCGGGTCCTGGCGGTAAGAATAACAAGAAAAATACTTTTAAGTAGTAAGTCTGCCCAAAAAAAACAGCTACCTACATTAAGACCCTCATCCAGTCATTAAGGCCACCAAGACAATGCCCAAGCCCGTCGAGGAGTAAAAAAAAAGATACTGGACTCTCATCTGAGTTCCCAGGCAGAGGAACATATATTCGAATGCGAGAGCCGGCGAACTGGCCAGACACGGCTTTTCGCTTCCCGAGTCCTGCACAGAGGGTACTTAGCCCCCCTCAGGTTTTTTAAAGGGGATAATATGCTCACACTACGCGGCGAGGGCAGAGTCTTGATGGAGAAACTTCACAAATTGCGTCATTTCTAGGAAGATTTGGCCCAAACACAACAAACCTAGGATCCTTAACCTCATGTACAGAATGCGTACGGACGTCGCTAGGCTAGTGGCAGTAAATACGGGCCACTGGGCATATGGTACCCACGTTGCCAATCTTGGCATACCTTACTGCCGTAGAAATGATAACGTTAATAAAAATTGAACACTTTTACACCTCCAATGTGGGTGCGTTTGGGAAACCAACCAACCATATATCGGTTTCAATCATATCACTCACAACTTCCTCAATTCCACCGGGTGGATCACTGACACAGATTTAACCACCAAAGGTGTCATGAGTCTCACGGCGCTATAGCGAATTTACGAATTGAGTGGTGCCATTATTAAGTTCGGCTAGGAACGTTGTTTTTCCGCATCTTTGGCCTAAGACTTCTAAGCCTATGATCCCGAACGGGTTCTCTCCAGAGTTGTATTGCCTTCATTTTTCGAGGAACCTGTGTTTTGCATCGTCTGCTGAGAAGTCTCCTCATAATGGCACTTCACCGTGCTTCCGTTCATTCCATTCATCGTCCATCGACCACATCGACATCGTTGTGTCCAGAGTAAATAAGTTGTACTCAAGGACAGGATTTCGATTTTTCGTGCAAAAAACCTAAGCGGTGTACTTATTGCTTCGAGAGCCAGTGCGTTCATCTCCGACCCCGATCTTCCAAGCTTGTCCGCTTCTTCATGTCCCGAGAGCCAAGGCACCCAGCATGAACGGTTCGTGACATACTATTTGCATTTGACTCCTGGATTGCAACTGATTTCGCAACTAATTTGCGCCTTTTTGACGGTAACGTAATCCCTATGTGATGATAGATATTATAATAGCGACTAAAGGGTCGGCTGATTTAGACACGATTCGGTATGAGCTTTACCCTTATTTTTACTAGTATTTCTGTCCTCTTCTATCATAGTGCGTCTGGACAAAAATCGAAGCCATACAAGGCCGTGGTCGTGTGTTATGATCGTGCATCTACGGCATTCCTTGCTGATATCATCAGCGTCGCCTCTTAGAAGAGTATTTTTAGGCATCTCCAAAAGTAAGGTTTTACCCTTAAACAGATCCTATCTCAATATCGAGCTATCACTGTTTCTATAGGTTCCACCTACGGTACGGTGAAACAAGCTACCGGTCTTTGAGGTAGCTTTTTACCATCTTCATGATGTATTGCGAATCCTTTATAAAGGGTCTTTTTTTTAGAGGTTAGTGTTTCCAATAAAACTGACATTTTGTGGTCAAATCTAGCAACTCTAATGTAATTTATGTTCAGTTTGGTTAGCCATTTCATCATGAACAGGTTGACAAATGAACAACGTTTGTTAATCGTGCAAATTTATTTCAAAAATATTGGTTCACTTCGCGAAGTTTACCGCAAGCTCCGTTCATAATCGTCCATCAGAGCACTTAATTCGGTTAACCATGGATCGATAATACACATCCGCAGAGACATCGAACAGTGCGCACCAAAGAAACAATTGCCGCTGTAGAGCCTTTGCTCTACTGAAGAGGTGTTGAAGAGGACCCGAATGAATCGATCCGCCACCGTGCACAGCAGTTGGAGCTTTGTCCATCAACTTTATGGAAGATTTTGCTTATGCAAAATTCAAGATCCAGCTTATGCAAGAATTAAAGCCGCGAGACCATGCAATGCGTCGCGATTTTGGTGTATGGGCCGAAAATGAGTTTGATATCGATGCTGATTTTCGTCGCAAAATTTTGTTCAGTGATGAGGCTCATTTTGGGTTGAATGGCTACGTCAAGAAGCAAAATTGCCGCATTTGGAGTGAAGAGAATCCACATGAGACCCTTGAAACGCCATTAAATCCACAAAAAATGAATGCCCCTATGGGCTGGTGGAGTCATTGGGCCATACTTCTTCCGAAATGATGCTGGAGAGTCAGTTACCGTTAATGGAGACCGGATGTCATGAATGTGGATGAGATGTGGTTCCAACAAGACGGCGCTACATGCCACACAGCGCACGTCACAATCGATTTATTGAAAGAAACATTCGATGAGGGCATAATTTCGCGGAATGGACCTGTCAATTGGCCACAAAGATCGTGTGATTTGACACAACTGGATTATTTTCTTGGGGATATTTGAAGTCGCTCGCCTACGCCAATAAACCAGAAACGTTAGGGGACTTGGAAGCCAACATTCGTGGCGTTATTGCCGACATACAGCCCCAAGTGCTTGAAAAAGTGGTTGAAAATTGGACCACTAGACTTGTCTTTAGTCGAACAAGCCGCGGCGGCCATATGCCCGAAATCATATTTAACCATTAATGGCATAAAATTATCCTTCCAATAAAGCCAAATTGATGGACATTAAAATGATTGTTTTATGTTCTATTTCAATTCGAAGTTCTATATCTCTAAAAACAAAACCCTGTATTTCAACCTAGCTGAATTGAAGACGTTTCTCACTATAAAACTGCCAGGGCCTTGACTTTTCTTGAGTTGCAGGCTGGGCATAAATTTCTTTTTAATGGCAATAAATCCAAAGGAACGACAACCAACTAAGTTCACCGTATTAAAGAGCAACTTGCATTTGAACTTCAAAATAAACATGTAATTGTTTCCGATTCACTTAATTCGTAAATTTCCCAAAATTAATGCAAACTTATCTCTCTCTCTCTTTTTGTTTTTTTGTCAGAAAAAAAAAGGTTTCCCAAATGCATTGATGGAAAAGCAATCTGCCGATTGGCATTCAGAACATCTACAACAGATGCTTAAATGCATCGAAAAATAAAAATGAAAAAAAGAATTGAGAGGACATCTATTCCACCCAATTCCCAGGCTCAATAAAAAACAAATCAAAATTGAATTTTTGATACGACTAGTTGTACAAATGCCTCTAAAACTAGCAAGTTGATGGAGAAGTTTTATAGATTTAGCCTATCGTCCGCTGCTACCGCTGTCGCGCCATCAAGGATTCATGAGCCTTGCGACGCGCTCTCGTCTCTGTTCGCAAATCGTGCAGAATTTTTTTTTTTCGTTGCTTCCTCAATAATTGCAATGACTCAACTCGGTTCAGTCTGTTTTCTGTTTTGAGTTGTGTGCGTGTGTGTGTGTTTGTGTTTGTTTGACCAGCTCCTGTTTGTCCATATTCCACAGGAGTGCATTATAGTTCCTAGTTAAGGGACATATTTGCGCTTTCAACGCCACCCCATTTGGTTTGGATAAGGGCGAGCGGGGGGCCAAAGGAAAACATAAAATAAATGAGAATTGTTAATTGAATTTCACAGCGATAACTTTTTGCTCCAACGTCCCCTATACCTCCGCAGCTCGACGACACGGACACATTGATCGATGCTGTTTGTCACGCTCACCATGAGTTTGCAATGAGTCGGTATTGCCCGTCGCCATTCTGGTAATCATCATCCACAACGATACCCAGACCCAGATGCAGGGTCCTTGGAAACCGAACTACTACTGCTGCTGCATGGTGCATGGTGCATTGCGCTATGACCAGCGTGAATTATGTTCCTCGTGTTTGCTTTATTTCTCTGGTTTCTTTTTCGTCTACTCGCAGTAGTAGTAGTGGTAGCTGTAGAACTCCCACTTGTTCGTCAATATATTCCAAATAGATTCCAAATTGGAATGAGCCCGATTGAGTTGGGTAGAGTGGGGTCGGCTTGGCTTGGATTCGGTTTGGTTTCACATCCTGTGTAGGCAGTCCAGTCGTTCAATCAATACAATTCTTGAATGCAAATTGCAATAACAAATGTCACCAATTGACATCGGAACAGATGTAAAAACGTTCGATAGGCGGACGTTTATTAAATTGGTTCATTTGTTAGGCCCGGTTGGGTGTGATCGGTTGTGGGTGGCATGTGAACCTCAAATGTGACTGTGTCGACAATTTTGTTGCAGACCAATTTATTTGGCAAAAGTTATGACCAAGTAATTGAGTTTGTCTGTCAAATGTCATATGAATGGAATTTGTACAAGCATTATCCTTATTACAAAGGCCAATTGGGGTTGTTTAAAATATCGTAACATGTAACTGTATTATGGGTAGTCAATTGTATGGGAGCTTTCATTGCGACAACAACCCAATGAACTACTGCAGCTTGTTTATCTAGGCGTGGTGCGTCCATATGACAATGAATACAAGAATCGATATTATCCGGATATAGGAGACGAAACGTGAAGCTCGATACACAGATACGTGGTGGAACAATGGCAAAAAAGGTCGAGTATCCCGAAAATTTGTTTCAATAATCAGAGGCACCGGTGGTTTGATGTTTGATGAGGATGATGAATTCCAAAATGACAAACCGTGGGCAGGCGTATTTTACAGGGGCAGGAAAGAACAGTCGATAAAAGCAACAACAAGAAATTAGTTAAATCAGAAGAAATCGGCAAAATTCTTCAAGATCCTGCAGGATGCGCGAGAGAAATCATGTCCCTAACAGAAAATCAAAAATAAGACTTAGGTGAAGAAAAAGTCCCTTTCAACACTGCAAAGCCTCAAACTTCCAATCACATTGGGATGAAAGCTATCCAGCGAAGATGGAAGAGTGCAAGTAGCTAGCGCTCATACATTTAGCACTAGTTCTAGTAAGGCACAGGAAAATGCTGTCAAACGAATCCACTGTTCCTTGATACTTGAAGGCTGCACTGGAAAACCGACTCACTTTTCTTGATGTACCACGAGACTGAGTGGTATACGTGATTAACTGCATAATCAGTTGCGCCGGAACTGGAAGGAGTAAATACCCTTTACATCCCCAGCATGGGAAGAAATATTTACCTACGCTTTTTTTTCGTCGGAGGTTGCTACTATCCGATGGAGCACTCAGACACAACTGCAGGTCCATTGTACTACCATTCGGATAGTTTTCCCGTCTTACGAAGAAAAACGAGAAGGAGCTTCAATGATAAAGAGCTTAGATGTTCGGCACTCACCACGTCAGCCCCGAAAATCCGCCACCTGATGCGAGCATAGGCCGGACAAATGCAGAGAAAGTGTTCTGCTGTGTCATCCTCCTCACCGCAAGCAGGACAGGTAGTGGTGTCGCTTAAGCCCAACACATTTAAGTGTTTAGCAAAAGCTTGGTGGTCTACATCCACCGCAATCGCGCCACCGAATCTTGTGTTCACGAGAAACCCAAGAATCGATAGAAGACACGACTAAAGACACAGATTCGGGTCCTGAGAAAACTTCTTCTGAACCTTGCCTAGCAAGCTCATCCGAGATCTCATTTCCCTGGATGCCAGTGTGACCTGGGACCCAGACAAGAATCACTGTGTTCAGTCTTCCGACCAAATTCAGAGAAAGCTTGAGTTCTAGCACAAACTTGGACGAGGTAATAGGGTTTAGAAGCGCTTTTAATGCAGCTTGGCTATCACTGCAGATGCAAATGCCTCTAGCCCTCCACCTGTTGTTCACAATATAGCGCATAGCCATTAGATGGCAACAGACGCATGTTTACCCAATCGGTACTAAAGTCGTATATCATTGCATTCCACAAAGACTCCAGCACCAGACCCCTGTCCGGTTTTGGAGCCATCCGTGAAAATACGTTGGCATTCAATCCATGGTTCAAAGTCTGACCGAAGCAATTCCGTTACCTGTGGAAAGTCGCCATGGTAGTTCTGTCGCTGAAGTATTGGTGGTGTCATTGCGGTATATCCATAAGAAAGGGGACAAAGGATAACTTTCGAGCAAGTTCTTCAAAATTCCAGTGCGCAAGACACCTCTCTTAAAGCGAAAGATGGTTTTAGCGTACACCCCATGATATATAAATCGAGAGGGGGAAGATTCGTCAAAGCATCTAGAGCAGAGCCCGGGGTGCTAGGGAAGGCCCCTGTGCAGCCGAGACATGCCGTTCTTTGGAGTTTGGCAAAAGAAGCAGTAACACGTTTCCGCGAAAGCCTGTTCCACCAAACAACTGATGCGTATGAGAGTAGCGGTCTAATCATGGCCGTATAGATCCAAAGGACCCGTTTTGGAGACAAGCCCCATGTCTTACCAAAAGCGCCTTTACACTGCCAGAAAGTCGACAGCGCTTTATCGGTTTTCAATTCGACATGTTTGGACCATAGAAGTCTTTTATTGAGGATTACACCCAGATATTTGACGTCATCTGATATAGGGATGAGGACACCTTTAAGCACGAGATGGGACAATTAGCCTGTTCGTAAAGAGAACAACCGTGGTCTTAAGAGGATTCACTGAAAGCCCATTACTAGTGCAGCAGACATCGATCAAATCCAGGGATCTCTGCGCATGAGAGCAGTCAGCCCTTAGATTTGAACCGATAGAAAGAACGGCGTCATCATACGCATAAGCTTGAGTGTAGTTTCTAGGAGAATTGAAGCAAAGAGTCTACCACCATACACCATAGGAGGGGAGACAGAACACCACCTTGAGGGCAGTCCCTATTTATCCCTGTTATGACACACTTGCCGCAACCTGCATCGGCTACAAACGTCCTGTACATAAGCATTGCTTTAATCCACCACACCAAAGTTTCATCTACATCATGCTGTCTGGCTGAGTTACACATACTGTCAAAGGTCGCATTGTCAACAGCACCCTCAATATCGACGAAAATGCCCAACGCATACGCCTTCCGGTCAAGAGCACTATCAATCCTACCAACAAGGTTTTGAAGCGCAGTCTCGCAGGATTTTTCGCGCTGATAGCCATGTTGCATCTCAGAGAGACGAAGAGATCGAAGAGCAACTTTGCGCACATACAGCTCAACCAGTCTTTCCAAACTTTTCAGTAAATATGCTAAATATTTATGCTACAGAAGTCATTTGAAGTCTATAATTCCAAATCCTAGTATGTAGTTAAATGTCATTCTGTATCCTAAAAGCTTTTGAAAAACTACATATAGTACTCTCTCCTTACGGACAAAAATGTGTGCTTTCCCATAGAAATAATTCTCCCATAAGCGGACTTCCTAATAACCGGATGCAGACACAAAATTTCATAACCGCAATAGATTTTCACTCTCTCTTAAGATAACAAAATATAATATGGAGCTTATAATATAATATAACTTAAAAATTGAAAAAAGGTCTTTAATTTTGAGCTAGAAAGCTGACATTTGGAACATATAGTCGCAAGAGTCCCGAAATGGTTAAGTGTACAATTTTCGTTTTACCATCTTAACAAGTTAGCCATGCAACGTTGTCACCCACGCCCACTTATTGAGGGTTTTTTTTTATAATATTGATTGGGTACCTATAATACTGTTCGACCCGAACGGACTGTAGCTCAAGTAATTTAAGAACTTATGTGGGATTAAGCTAATTGCTTATGCTGACGATGCTGTGGTGCTTGCGTTAGGTAAGCTCTTATCAACCATACGCGAACAGTTACAAAACTCTGGCACTTAATTTGCGGACAAAACACTTGGGTCTTGGGAAAATATGGTCACAAATAAAATGAACTCTAAATGGTGACGGAGATTCCTAAGTATCTAGGTGTTATCCTTGATAGAACACTTGTTTGGAGATTTATGGTCAACAAAGGAGTAAAAAAGACAGGAAAACCAATTTTAGTATGCAACTGCAACTTCGGCAGAAAGTGGGGATCTAGTGGCAAGCCGCAAACAAATCAACCAACATCTTAGCTTTAAAACGATTGTTCGATATTAAATTATGGGCAAGTGACGATACGAGACTACTGTAAATCGGTGGTGACAGCATTGCATACGCTGATTCGCTCCATCGAGTATTCCCTACAAAACAAAAAGTACAAAATGGTCGCCTTTATGGACATAGAAGGAGCTCATAACCAGTGACGTGTGACACCAATATTTCTAGACATAATGATATTCCTTTGCGTCTCACCCTTGAGTTGCTTGATCCCCCTTGCCTATTACCGCGCAATAATTCTGTGCAGTTATGAAATACGAAGTCAGAATGATCGCTGTTGTACTCTGTCCAACATAAATTGGTAGTACAGAAAAGATAGCGATGTTTGCCTCTCATTCGCACTCTTTTGTTTTCCGTAGGGTGCTATTTTAACAAAAGCTCTTACAGGGTTTCCGCACTAGGGATTATAAATCTGCAAAAACCTGACAGCATTTTTTTGATTGAAATTTACATTTTAATTATTTTATTAATACAAATTAAAATAAATTTATCTCTATGTTCCGATGTTAGATCTTTCCAAAAGAACACTCAAATTAAAAACTCAGTTTAATTTTTAATCAGAGAAGACCTGCTAATTTTAGTCATGTCTGCATTGCGTCCTACCTTATGCAGTATTTTATCCAGCGTCGGAAGTACATTATTTGGAAAAAACTTATGCACAATTTGCCTGATGGCACACTTATTCGCAGTTACTGTTTTATTTTCCAAATTTTTAAGAATTTTTTTTGTCGCGTCAACAATTTATTTTTTTTCGGCACTTCAAGTGTTTGGATGAATTTAAAACCATTTCTAACAAACAAAACAAACGCAAATAAAATTTTTCCTTAAAGAAAACAGATTAGCAGTAGCCACAGGGTTAATTCCTCATCTGTGGCCACAGGCCACAGTCGATCAGTGCACACTCACATGTGCGCTGAATAAGACATGGTGGGTCTATGTAAGATTCAATTGGAAATTCACTGCAGGCTAAACATGCATGAGGGGTTTCTTTCAATTTATTATGGTGGAAAAATGTGGCACGCTAATTTTCAAAAAGCTTCCCCATAAGACGTGTACTGTCAGTTTATGTTGGACAGAGTATAGCAATGAATACAGAACTCAGGCTATGTTTTGAATCCTAATTGCTTACACGACATTGAAAACAGTTGTGAAAAGCTGTTTAATGACAAACAACCTCCTTAACCTCCTTAAATCCCTAAAGAAGAATGAAAGAAAGAAGGAACTTTCAGGAGTTTAACTTATATAAATTCTGATGCATCTAGGCAGCTTAAAAAACCCCCAGATCACATAAAAATAACACGAAAAGCTTTGGATTGGCCTAAGTCAAAATGGGAATTTGTTTAAGTACAACCAGAGTACGTACCGCACAGGGGGATCTGGAGTGATTCATTTCCCTGAAACAGGTTTATAAATAGAATAATCTGAAAAGAAGAATTATTTTATGTGACGTGAAGCGAAGAGAGAAAGCCGAAAGAGGAGTGCAGATGACAAGACGGAAATGCGTTTTGGCTCTTCAACCAATCCTTCTCTTAGTTTTATTATAAGCTTTGTGTTTTTTTTTTCTTCTCTATTTTTTGGGTAGACAGTGTCTAAAATGTCTGAATGACGCACCGTCACTGCTCTTAACAATATTGAAACATCTGCGATCGCAAATGCACTGCCAGCGCAATAGGAAGCTGAAGCTGATTTTAAAACTGACTAGGTCATTTCCATGAATATCTGACAGTAAATAAATTCCCACGGGTGGCATCCTCTCCCCCTCACCACCTCCCATCTTTCGAACTTGTAAGTAAACGAACTGCTAACATGCCTGGAAGCTCCATAGATGACTTTAGGGGATTTCCCTCTAATTGCTCTCAACGAGCCAACGAGTTGGGTGGTGTCAACCAACTGAAGCAGTCTTCTTATCAAGGAAATATAAAATTCCACACATTGACTCTCTAAGATGATAAATATCTGGGTCCGATTCTTGATAAAAAGTTAAGCCGGAAACCTCATATCCAAGGAATAAAAAACACCTATAGTAGCAAATTTCTTTAAGACCTTTAACGGCACACCAGCTACTGGCCATACATCCCAGTCATAAGACCGATACTTCCTTATGGGTTGGTTGTCTGGTAGACTGGTGGACTTTATGTAAAGCGAATAATCGCAAAGTCGAAATATCAGCTTATTTATGCATTTGCGGAGCCCTACGCAGGATTCCCTCGATATTTGCAGTATACAAACGGCGGCCAAAGGTACATCAGAGTGGACCAATAAATCTATTAGTCGCTTCCATCCAAAATGACTCTGCCAAGAAATATCGACTACACCTTCCTCCAACTTCAATTTGAAAAATTTTTCCATGTCACCATCGCACCCCGGTCATTCTGGGATGAAGAGAACACAGAGATACATTTTTACATCAACGGATCAAAAACTAATGATGGGGTGGGATGCGGAATTTTCTCTGACAGATTAAACCCAAGTCTCTCCTTCCGTCGTTCTGATCATTGTAGCGAGTTCCCGGCGATAATGGCGATCAAAGAAGGCTTATTGTGGTTTAGTAGTCAAGCTGCAATCAACTCCCTGGAATCAGTCTCTGTAAACCATATCATAGCCTTAGATAGTTGATCGTCTCATCAGGAAATGGCAGAGCTAGGTGCCGCTCAGGGGCTTTCCTTGTAATTGTGAGATTGACGAATTCGCTAATTAAAAAAAAGCAACAGCTGTCCCAATCGCTACTTGTTGCAACTTGTAAGTTGTTGCTTAGGTTGGGTGCTGCTAACAGAAAAACCTTACGTGAACAAGTCGAATCAAATGTATAGCGATAAAACAGATCTGGCCTAAGCTGGGTCTAAAACTCTCTAGACCTATACACTGTAATGGGCGACACTGTCTTATAGGGGAGCATGTATCAAGGCTTGGCGCATTTTTAAATGACTTTTTCAGAAGCTGTGGGGACAAAGCAAACGGAGAAGCAAACGGGCCCTCAACTACTTCCTACATGCCCTGCTCTCACTTTTCTAAGACAAGACCATAAAAGAAGTTAAGGCAGAGCAACTCCAATCTTAGAGAATGAGCGGAAAACAAGATCAAAATGAAAGCCAATAACAATTGTTAACCACATGAGAGATTTTGCACCAAAACACTAAAGAATGACGACATTTCTAGCGGCTCGCTACCTCTATCATTGTCCACGTGACTGAAACAGAGCCCTTTGAAGCTACTTTTTTCAAGACATTGAAGTACTGCCAGATATCTATCTTTTGTAGGCTTATGAGGACAGTATAGCCACGAGCAGAGGAAAATGTCACAAATACCAGCTTGCATCCCTTGAATGTACCCAATGTGAATGGCTCCTCTGTGACTCCTAGGACCTGGTGAAAAACCTTAAAATATTTAACACGTTGCCCAGCAAAATTAATCACAAAGAGCTAGAGGGAGAGAGAGAGCGAGAGAGAGGGCATAAAAGCAACCAAACACCCATTGGTTTCGTATCCTTAATGCATTTTATAACCTAATAACCTCTTCATCAAGCCATCTCACTGCACTAATTAGTTCCCAAAAGACTGCACACTTTGTACCATGGAACCATCACTTTTAATTTCATTTTCATGAAAATGCCACACAGCAGAGCGTGGAAGCGAGCGAGACACACACACACACACACACACACACACGCAAACACTCATGCCGCTCCGAGTGAGGTAGAATCTGAATCTTTATGACTATAAGTCAGTTCTGCAGACCCATATCCACGCCCATGATGTGAAATTCACTTAAATTCTCCACGGTCCATTGCGTTGGTCCTGTTGGCCATATTTACTCAAGCTCTTCCGATCTACTAACCACATGACCAACCAACCGACTTTTTCATGTCCTATTCCTCATTTTCTTACGCCTTCCCAGTTGTAGCAGTACACCCGACCCGGACCGAACCGGACCAGACCAAAGCAATCTAAAATCCAAAACCAAAACCTACCAGAAGATGGAAAAACCTGCAAACAATTTTCGCCGCTCCTACAACCCAGCAACATCCCGGATCGGAACTCTTCCTTTTAAATTCGATTAAATTTTCTGAGAATTTTTGAATTTAATGAAAATTCTGACAGAAGTCAAAGCACCAAACACACACAGCCACAGAAGCTGCATGCAGGCGAACGTACATATATGTTTGTGTCCAAACATGGAAGTGTGCGTGTGTGTGTGAGTGCGAACGACAACGACGACGACGACGAGAAAACCCCCAAAGCTAAAGAAGCCAAACATAACTAATCCACGTACACAGTTGAACAGCAGCCGCAATTCACCTCACCCACTCACATACGGCAAAAACCCGTAAATAAATCAAATTTAACGCCATGTAACATCCTTAATAGGATTTCACACGTTCACATTCACTCGGACGAGACGAATGTTGGGATGGAGTATGGGCTATGCCCATGCTATGTGGCATGCTCCTCGAGAGACCTTACACAGGGAGCAAAGAAAGCAAGGCGAGTTGAGTTCAACTGACTGCCAACATGCATCTGGAGAGGAAGGAAAACCCATCTAACCTTAGTTGGCCGCAACCACTGATGTGCAGATGCGTTTAATAATAGAGAAAATGATGGGAATACGACTATGGAGAATGGGTTCCGGAAACTTCCGAAACACTTTTAAGTTGCATCTTTCAAGTTTCAAAAATGTATCAAGATGGATGTGTGTATACAACTAAGTCGAGCAAGTTTAGAGCGGAAAGATAGTTGATGTCCGAATGGATGTAAGTTGCAAGTTTTTGGAATTTCAAAATCAATAGATTTACGATAAGAGTTTGTCTTTTTTTTATATAAATTATGTTCAAGTTTTCGCTCAAAAACCTTTCATAAACATGAGGTTGGTGTCCAAATTCGTCGAGAGCAAACATGTTTTCTACAGCATTAACGGTATATGGAGCCGTGTTGTTTAGTTATGAAGGTGGCATCCAGAGATGGAAGTTGTATGCAAACGAAAAACATCCGGGGATCTCTGAATGGAATGGTAATAGTGGCGAGAACCGCAAGTGGCTCTCGACATTAACCAGAGACGGACGATAGATTTAAACTTCCAAGGATATACATACGTTTGGTATCGCTTTCCAAAATAATTGCTTTCCCAATAACAAAACTAAAAAAGCATCGAAGGCTTTCTGGGCCTGTCGCCGCATGTATGGAAAAACCTGGGGTATCTCCCCAAAGATCACCCACTGGATCTATACAGCAATGATTAGGCCCATTATAACATATACGCTTCTATAACATGGTGGAAGAAAACCACCCAAAAGTCCGCGATAAACAAACTAAACAAGGTACAACGGCTCGCATGCCGTAGAAGCTATAATAGGACTAACAGCCCTACTCATTTTCATAAAAAAGTGGAAATATGCAGCGCTGCAAGTTTGAAACAAACTAAAGAGCAAACCATTGATAAAAGCGTAGAACTAATGCAACTGTTATCGGAAATCCCCGAATTAGAGATGCGCGGTCGCAGATCGAACAACAAAAACACTATGCTCCAGCAAAGGTTTCTCCACTAAAATCACAAAGAGAGAAGCATGGGTTGGTAACAACCCACCTAATTGCTGAAATGGCATAATGTGATATAAGGATGGTTGAAAAATGGACTCTGGGCAGGCAGAGCTCCAAGCTGGCATCTACGGTCCAAACAAAAATGTCTCAATACCCACGGGAAAAAGTCCCAGTGTATATCAGGCAGAGCTCCATGCCATTAAAGAATGCGCAAACCTAATTCACACCTCAGGTTTTAAAGGCGCCAACACGCCAACACGGACAGTCAAGCAGTTCTAAAAGCTCTTAGCTCGCCAATAATTGACTGCTTTCAAACCCTTCAGTCACTAAGTATCAGGAACAAGACCAAAATCTGGTGGATTCCTGGTCACCAGGGAATTAAGGGAAATGAGAAAGCTGACGAATTGGCTATAAAGGGCTTGGAGACCCCCTTTATTGGACCCGAGCCTCTTTGTCCAATAAACAAATCAGCTGGGAACACAAAACGTGCATCTCTTACTAGGAAAGCATCCCATGTCTTAGACAGACCAAAAAGGTTATACAGCCCTTGAGTAAAAGTGATAAAAAGATACTTAATCTTTCCCGGCATGACATGAAAAATCTTATTGGATACCTACCCGGCCATCATAGATTAAAATACCACTTGCATAAGCTAAAAATTGTCGACTCACCGGAGTGACGACTTTGGCTTGAAGAAGACGAAACCGCAGAGCACATCATTTGTGACTGTAAGTGCCACCGGCCCTATACGGAGTTAGTAGGGCAACTTTTCTTAGAGAACAAATAAACACTAAAACTGAAGGCGCTACTTTTCTAAGCAAAATTTCTGACTTTTAGCACAAAATATCTTTTAGGTCGAAGTGCAATCCCTATCGCATCGGCGAGTCACAAAAATCGCTTTCCACATAAAAAACAGTAATGTGCGATCCAAGGATTCTTTTTTACATTTTATGCAATATGGAAAATATGGGACAGTTTTCTCTATAGTTTAAGGTCCTATACTGTATTCGTCGAATACTGACAAGAATTCTAAGGATTCAACTCTTTTAATTGAATAACCTAATTTAACTCTTTATGTATAAAAGATTTGACTTGCGAAGTAGATTTCACAAGTAAACTGAACTGGCATTAAAAAATGCCTAGATGGTTTTATTTATTTATCTATCTCTGTGGCATGTTAATTTGAATTACCACGAAAAATTTATCGAACCATATAAATTACTAGAAATGGAAGTGCAAGCGCTAGTTTGCAATTTTAAAAGTTAGGGTAGAGTCGCCTAAATTCGAACACTCTCTGTAATCGAACACTTTTTGATAAAAACCGTTTAAACTGTGTTCCATCTCAGATTTCCAAATTTTGCGAATACGAAATATTAAATGTGTTATTCCCCGTTATCCTGGAAAACTTTCAAGAAGTACAATCAATGTCAACGTTAAACAGAATGTTAGGTTTTGTTGTGATTCCAAGAGAGAAACTGCATGTTTTGGGTGAAAATAGATGTAAATACATATTTTTAAAACCTGTTTCTCAAATGTAGTGTCTATTAGAGTTCATTAAAGTACAAATTTTAGAGCAGGGTTTGTACTTTCGAGCTGCGAGTAGGGAGTTTGGTGTGCCGATTACTACACTTCATAATAGAATTAATGGGAAAATTACAGACGGTCTTAAGCGGATGTGTCCGTCTACAGTGCTTACAGAAAATGAGGAACGCATGGTCGTAGATTGACTTATTAATATTGCCAAATGCGGCTTCCCCCTAAAATATATATGAGCTATTAGATGTGGTTCAAAAACTAGTTAGGGACGACAAGCGAATAACTCCTTTCATAGATGACAGTCCTGGCAAGAACTGGTACTACAATTTTTTGAAAAGGCATAAAGAGCTAAGTCTGCGGGTATCTGAATCTTTATATAAGGCCAGAGCAGTTGTAACTGAAGAAAGTATTCGAAAATGGCTCGACACAGATGCCGAAGATGATGGCCACAAAAACTTGCATGGCTGTGATACTTGCAACAAGTGTTACCATTAAGCGTGCACCAAACTTTGTGCAATGATATTTAATGAGGCACAAAATGAAGATTTTGTGGGCAAATTTTGCGCTTAGATTTCAAAACAAAACTTGAAGACTGAATTATTTTTCCTATTTTTATTACTTTCTTATGAAAACTGTGATTTATTTTCTTTTTATTTCTTTAATGTTAATTTCTTTTGGCAGTAGAAACAAACAAAATATATACATTTTGATCATTTAAAATGAAAAGAGAACTGGAAAAATGCGTTTTATTATTTTTTTAAGTTTAATTTTCAATTTCAATTTTAAATCCATTTTTTATTTTCTTTCAATAAAGCTTACAAACTAGACAAAAATGATTAAATCTAACTTAAAATTAACAGGGTACTTATTCTAGCTTACTGGTCCTCATGCGGACGCTCTAAACTTAACTATATCACTTATTACTATTACCTTTCGGCCTAAATTATTAATACTTTTTATTCCGTAACAATGGTTTTTGCCAGAAAATTTTTTAAAAACTGGCAAACTTTATAATTATTTTTTTCTTAAAATACTTAAAACTACTATCTAAAGCTATACATATGGACAAACAAACAAACAACTAAAAACTTAAAACTAATTATACAAAAAACTATTACTAATTATAATCGGGGGTGATGTGCACTCGCCGCCTCTTCGACAGAGGCACCGAGTGCCGACCCCCAACACCGTTAGCAGCACCCAGCAGCCGCCAACAAAGCACACATTCGCCACTGAGAGCCGACTGACACCGAAATGCATCGGTCGACTCTCAAGAAAACCACACCTTGCAGCCGACATGCCCAGCACGGCAAACCTACTTACAACTTAAAACTACTTAAAACTAAGAGGAGTTACCTTAAGGTAACACACCGACCTGGAAAGGCATACCCACCTCTTCCACTCTTTCCGCAAGCCAACAATAGTCGGTGAATTGCGTGTCCGTATCAACCCCCTATCGCGGTACTAAACCGATGGAGCTCGGGAGCATTAGCGACGTCCCCGTCGTAGTTGAGCCGCTTATCAGTTGCTCTGCGTTAGCGGTGGTAAAGTACCGGGATACCATCCCTCGTCTGTACCAGCCCTTTTTTATCAATAATTTGAAGTTTAATCTGTACACGAAATGTTCGGCTTCAGGAAACAAGTGTTCGATTACTGGGGAATTAGGTTGTTTTCCGGCTATTAATTTTTTTTATAAAAAAACAGCTTAAGTTGCTAAAAAAAACTTAAATTTAATAAACAAAATTTTTGAGTTTGAGCAACTAATTAGTTTTACAACACACACTTACGTTGAACGCTTTACTCACAGTCAACTATTGCTTTATTGTAGGCCACTAAGTGTTCGACTACAGGGGACATGACCCTATTTTGAAATAAATGACATTGAACAGTTTTAAATATGTTCTGAAAATAGAATTGAATTGTTTCGGTATTTTAATATTATGTTTTGTAATAATAGCTAATGTCGACATAAATTTATGTGGAGCAACGGCCTATGTTGACCTAAGGCTTTATTCTCCAATAATTGGGAATGTGGAAAAGTTATCCGCACGATTTGAAAATCGACTTGCAGCATGGCTAGAAACAAGCTGAAAACACCAAAAAGTAGCTAATTTTGTTCTCCCTTATAGAACAGTTTTTAGCTTATATCGACTTTAACGACTTTACCTTGTATGTAAAGAAATTAGCTTTGACCTTGATAAACTAACCAACCGTCTTAAGGTAGAATCTTGTTAGTGCATGTTGTTTGCACTAAATTTACTAAATGATAAGCAACTAGAAGACTGGCTTCCTGACTCGAATTTAACTAAGCAGTAGAGAAACAATATTGTTAATACCTCAGTAGCATCATTAGCTCTTTAACATCTTTCAGTTAAATTAACTGATTTTTGTTAAGTACTTACTTATATTTTTATTTTGTCTTAAATAGTTGTGTTTCCCTTTAAGTTGTTATCGGACTCTTTTTCTGTAATCTTTCTGAAATTTTTCAGAGGTAACTAGGACTCAAATCCCTGATCCCTGAGTTTGTATGGCCTATAACTTTTGTTAGAGTAAACTCACCTGCAATGAAAACATCGGAACGTGATCGGAATTGACAAACACATAACCTTAATGCTTGGGAAGACGCACAAACCCATTCGAGATTCGACTCAGGCTAAAATAATACATAATATTTAGTTGAAACATTCAATGTCATTTTATTCTTTAAATGAATTCACCAGAAATAATCGCATATATTACGATGTTATTGGACACAGCTCAGTTTGACTGACAGTTTGAATATGTCTACATGACATTTTTTCCTAAACAGATACAGCTCTACGGCTTTTTGAAGCAAATAAAAAAGGGTAGACGACAGAGACTGAATCAGTCGACTGTCTTTATAATTACTCATCTGTGACCATAAGTGAGTACCCATGTTATTTTTATAGCCACGGAACAGTTGCTTGAGCGCGGGAACCCTTCACGGTGGTTGAACACCCGGCCATCGAAATTCGAGGCTAAATTATACTGAAGGAACCACCATCTTTCCTATTAAAGCATACACGCATTTATATTTTAAATAAAAGGTGTCCAAGCTTTCATTATGGCAACCAATCGTATAATCGACTCCTGGGATACAATCATGTGTCTCTGTCATTTCCATTCAGGTGGTACAATTTTTGTAGAGGAAAGAAAACAGCTAGATCCCCACCCTAAACCGTTGAGCTTGGCCGAGCATAACTATAGTGTCTCCCAGCTGATTAGTTTGAAGAACTGCCAGTCACGTTTCGTACGCTACGATTTTTGTCATGGGCTTTCATACGTTGAGCCTTTATGTTTTTTATACCCTATCCTAAGGATAAATTAATTTTGACACATAGTTTGTAACACCCCTTAATATTCGTCGTAGACCCATAAAAGTATATATATTTATGATCAGGACCAAATTCTAAGACTATCTAGCAATGTCCGTCCGTACGTGCGTCCGTCCGTCCTTACGCAATTTTTAGGCCTTCAAAATTTAGCTAGGAAGCTGATATTTGGACCACATATAGGGCTCCAAAATGGTTAAGTGTAAATTTTTTTTAAATACGCCCACTGCCACGGCCACAATTTAGAAAAAACCGTTTAAAAGCTAAAGTTACAGAGATAGAGTGTTACAACCTTCACAAGATATGTAGGCACTGCCCTCCTTTATAAGTTTTTCATATAAAGTTTTTTGCCACACCTACTTTTTGTGGGCGTTTTTGACTAAAATACTGTTTTCTTCGAAAATTTTCATAGAAACCGAAAAAAAATGTTTAAGAAGATATTTACCCAATATTTTTTCGAACATATTGGCCATACAAAGTTTTTGGCCACGCCCACTTTTTGGGGGCGTTTTTTTTTAACAAATATATTTTTTTTTTTATAAATTTCATAGAATGAAATGGTGATGGATAACCTTCTTAATGCTTTTTTCTTTGGGGCATATAGGGATATGGATAGGGTATCGTACTGTTCGCCCCAGCGGACTGTAGCCTTTCCTTATGTTTTAATTTTCAAATTTATTTTGCTTTCAACATTCCTTCTCTGATATTTAATTATTCTTGATTTCTGATTGGTTGATATCTGCCTAAGGCGAAGCAAACACGACCGAGTAGAACATATGAATAAAGCAAATGCAGAATTTTACGAAAGAAGTCTAAAAGAGAATTGATGAATAGGTTTGGCTATTATCCACCAAACTTCGCATCCCCTTTATCAACAAACTCACGACACGTACGACAGAAATCTTAGAATTGAAACATGACCAACACCTCAAGTTTGATTAATCCAGCACCTCTCCTACTACAGTTTGTAGACAGACGTTTGCTTGATGATAAATGCAAGTATATGGTTTTGTTCGTACACATTTTTCTTTAAAACCAGTTAGCTTGCCTTAAATACCACTATTACGGCATTTCAATGTTCATCAATTGTTCGACGTTGACACCTGCTATTGTACCTATTTCCCTGCACTCCAGTGAGTACGATTCAATAAAAATAAAGTGCACGACTGCGTCATACGAAACTTTCTCGGTACATAAAATGAATCGAAAATGTATTTAAATCATTTTTTAGGTTTTGGAAAATTAATTAAACGAATTTAATTTAAATTTAACAAAATCGTTATATGAAAAAAAAATTATGTTAAAAATCGAAGTAGTAAATTTTTTTCATCTTTATAGTAAAAAAAACTGTAAATTTTTTAAAAAATCCCTTTATTAGTTTTCGAGATATTGCCAGTTTGATAAATTACCGTTAATCGATTTTTTTTCCAAAAACTGAGTATGCAAATTTTTTGACCCCATCCTAAACATCCTTAGTACAAAAAAAGACCGAAATCCTTGCAACCACTTTTGAGAAAAATAATGATAAGTGTAATTTGTATGGCAGGTACCGTTAGTTCAAACGATAAGGCAAAAAATAAAGAGATGCCCCAAGATATAACCCCAAGAACCTTATATACGAACTTTGAAGCAAATCCGTCGAACCGTTTCGCCATACGACACCCGGACAGACAGACAGACCGACGGACGGCATTGGCAGACCCACATTTTTGGACTTCTCTATAGTCGTAATATCATCCCTCATACTCAGTTTGAGTTCGAAATTTCCGCACGATCGCAAAAACTTTCTCTTTAGTATACTAATGTAAAAATTCCAGTGCTTGGTAACCTCCTACAACATTAAGTTAGTAAGTCATCATCATACCATGGACTTTTTTTTAGGGGTGTATGGTAAACTATGTGTCGCCTTGGCTATAGCCCTTGATGATGTTCAGATACTGATACTGAAAAACAGTCAGAAAATGCATATGCGGTCGATTCACCACTCAACAATTAGCTAAGGTAAAGCAAAGAGAAGGCACGAATTTACATGAAAGGTATTTACAGGACCCCAATTCTCAAAAATGCGCGCATAGGTTTATCTGTTAAAATCTCCAATTTCATGCGAAAGACTGAAATTTCCAATTCTAAAAATCGAATATTACTCGTCTGCCTTTTCCATTAGGATTTGGTTCTCGCACACGGAATTCATTTTGAAGTAAAATTCTACCTCATGAATACACTTTTACAGTGATGAAAAAGAAAAAACTCTCTAAAGCTTTGAGAGTACCAATTTTTTTCCTATGCGAAAATTTCAGGCGGATTTGCTTGTATACGCGTTTCGTTATGCGAATTTCAGGCACTATCGCCTGAGGATATCTTAAAACAATTTCCGAAGAAAGGTTTTAAAAAAATAATATTTCCCGCTGATTTTAAATGCTGCACGAGTGTTAAGGTAATGCGGCAAGCATGTGGAAAGTCGCCGATGTAAAACCAGACACTATTGGCCAATGGTATCTGATTTATTTGAAGAGATGCTGATGAAAAGACTGTCAAAAATTTTATTGGAAAAAAATCAGTATTCCTTAGCCATTAATTTGGATTAAGAAATCAGAACACAACGATTGGTCTTATTTCCATTTGCCGGCGATCAGAAATGAAGGATCATATGTTCCCCACTTTTACTGTGGGATTTCCCGGTTTTATCTAAAAAAAAAATGTTGTTGATTCCGGGGTTTCTTGTTATTTTGTTTGATTTTTGTTTAAGGACACCGGAGATCTCCAGTAGTGTCAATTCACGGTTAAACCCCATATTTTTCCAGGCCCATCTGGATGTTAAAATTGCGTAGATATAATATCACCGCTTAACTGCTTTTTACGACAAGCACTCTTTATTAAGGGTTGCGCTGCATAGATATTCTTATATAGGGTCCGCCAAATAACTTTTTTTTTTTTGAAAATGCTATAAAAAAAAACTACTGAATATTTTCTCAAATTTCTTTTTTTATTCGAAAGTACAATCCTTCCGGTTAATAAAGGAAAATAATTTCATTCAAATGGCTGGCTCGGCTCGGCTGGCCATGCAGTAGCCTACACGATCGGTCCAATTTTTAAGCACATTATCGATTTTGTGCAGCTGTATTTCACTTCACGAATATTGTCCTTTAAAGCGTCAATTGTCTCTGGCATGTCGGCGTAACACTTATCTTTTACGGCAACCCACAAATAATAGTCCAACGGTGTCAAATCGCAGCTCCGCGGTGGCCAAACGACATCAGCTCTGCGGCTGATATTGCGATCTTCAAAAACAGGGCGCAAAACATCGAGTGTAGCTTCAGCTGTGTGGCACGTAGCGTCGTCCTGTTGAAACCAAATGTTGCCAATATCCTCCTCTTCAATGTTTGTGAACAAAAATTCGTTCAACATGACCCGATAACGATCGCCATTGACTGTAACGGCCACTCCTTGCTCATTTTCGAAGAAAAATGGCCAATTATGCCTCTGGACCAAAATCCGCACCAAACAGTGACTCGTTTTGGCTACATCGGCTTTGCAATGTATGCGTGCGGGTTTTCTGTGCCCCAAATGCGACAATTTTGCATGTTTACATACCCGGCAAGATCAAAATGAGCTTCATCTGAAAAGATGATTTTTTTGGCAAAATCGGCATCTTCACTATATCGCTATGTCGCTCTGTCGCAATATTTCCCAGCGTTGTTTAAGCGTATACCCAACCATATTCGTTCAGCGGAAGGATAAGACTAATTATCCGGCATATCAGACATGAGCTAAGTGTTACCATTCGCGAAATAACCACTAGTTGAAAAAAAAAGAACGTTAAATGGTGGACCCTATATATCACTTCCCCGCATGGGAGTCATCACAATATCACTACGATTCTTAAGAACAAAAAAAAACAGAGTACTCAACAATAAATGGAACTTAAGGCGGTTTACCACAATGCAATGTACTAGGTCCAGATCTGAGCGACCTCCCAGAAATTGAGGAAAACACGGAAGCATCTTTGGAGAAAAGATCTCAGAGAAACGACCTGTTTCCAAAGCTACAAAAAATGATATTTGAAAAAGTATAAAAATTTGGCAGATAACGTTAAATTGCGTAAGCTCAGTCAACATACATTTTACCTTAGATAATGTAGGGGAATGTGGGCCGGAATGATGGAGTTTAACCTTCAATACCCGTGTTCAGCGAATACCTGTTCTCAAATGTAATTTGATTTAAACAATATTTTGATGCAATTTCCAGTAGTCTGCCAAGTTGCGACCGAAAGTAAAAGGTATTAGGCATAACCCTTCTCCAGTTTCTAAGCAATATAGCTACTGTTTGCTGTCAGTGAGTTTATAAAGCGTGCTGTGTTTTATTTTGCGATAAATTTATTTAAGTCGCCTACATTATGAATCCCTGTTTTCCGTATAGAAAAGTATGGTTTTAGTATGACAGCAGCAACGTTTAAGGTAGTAGGTGCTTTAACTGACCATAATTTTCTGATAAACCATACTATCTCCCACTGAAGGGCGTCACAACGGGTGCCTAGATATCACAGTTTGGAAAGGAGGGGCTGATCTTCCTCGCAGACACAATTAGCCTAACCTAACTTTGCATAGGTATACAAGAGAAACTCAAAAAACTTCCTGCTGTAGCACTACAATAAAAAACCTTTTTCCATAGATGATTCTTATTGGGTTTGCTATTTGAAATCACTCGCAATCATGAGGGAGCTCTGAACTCTATGTTTTATGAGAAGACCTCAACGAAGGCCTCAACTGAATTGATAAGTGATTCGGAAATCTGTTTTTTTTTTTTCAAATAAGGTAAAATGAAGAAAGGAATGAGGCGATTTTAACCGTTCTTCTTCAAAAAGGTTTGAATTTCCTAGCACCGACTCTAGTAGGTATTTTGTCGTCAATTATCCGCATGAAAAGTCCAACTGCTTAGCCTTCAAAGCAATTGGATATTCCGTTGCAAAGAGGATCCCCATGCATGCAAAACGTTCTTAAGACAATTCTTAGCTCTAGACTAAGGTATCGTTTCACATAATGATTCCATCGTTAAATACTTCGACGAAGTCAAATATCTCGAAGTAATCCTGGAAAAAGGCTTAATTTAAACTCATACTTAAACAGCAAAAAAGAACTTAAGCAGCCAAAGCCTTGTGAGTCTGCCTTTGCATATGTTACTGAACTTATGGCTCTTGATTAAGGAGCATCATAATGGCTGTGTGCCCAAACTACAATCGCCGAAAACCAAAAAAATGAATAGTCCCCTAAGACTATGGGACATTGCCCAAAAAAGCATGAACCTTTACCGAAAACTTGAAATTACCAATCGACCAAATATTTGGATCAGCTGTCAAGACGGAATTGCCCGTAATCCGAAAATTAACATTCGCCCAAGCTTTTTTTTTGGTTTTCTACATTTTTCCTGCAAGCGGCACTCAAATTCGGAGGGCGCCAAAGGCAACAAACCGTAATATTGTAATTGGAGCCGTGCTGCCACCCTGCAACTCGACTGCTTGTTAACTAAACTTTGTTTATACCCAAAGAATCTTTGCATATATTCAACCTCGCGCCTACTCCAAATTTAACAGCGAATCTAAGCAGGGGGCTTACATTCCATTGATTTGGCATTGTGAACCGATCAACTTCGATATTTTATGGTGAACCAACTTAAAAGGCTGCCATATTGTAACTCAAATAAGACAACGTCTGGAATGCCTGGGTATTTATGCAGCTTAGGATTACGATTATCTCCGCTGCACTTAACTTATGTAAACATCGTGGTTGTCGCAACTTGGTATGTTTCGTTCAAGTTAAAAAGATGTGTATTAGCAATTACACGGACCTAAGAACCCTGCTTTCTGAAATCCCTGAAACTGGAAATGATCTGCTCGGCAACCGTCCGACTCCAACAAAGCTCCACGAATGTTTCGCCACGGAAATCCCAATAACAGACACATGGGGCGGGTACCCTACCTACGTACCTCACAGGCAAAATAGCATAAAGTGGCATACGGATGGTTTCAAAATGGGATCGCAAGTGGAAGAAGAATGTGTCAACTATATTTACAACTCTGATATAGGAGGTGCAAAGACCCATAAATCCACGGTCAGCCAAGCATTTAAAAAACGCCTTAGCTGGCGGAGGTTGCTACTATCCGATGGAGCGCTCAGGCACAACTACAGGTCCATTGTACTACCATTCGGATACCTTACATTGATGTACTTAGTTTTCCCGTCTTACGAAGAAAAACGAGAAGGAGCTTCAGTGATAAAGAGCTTAGATGTTCGGCACTCACCACGTCAGCCCCGAAAATCCTCCACCTGATGCGAGTATATGCCGGACAACTGTAGAGAAAGTGTTCTGCTGTGTAATCCTCCTCACCGCAAGCAGGACAGGTAGTGGTGTCGCTTAAGCCCAACACATTTAAGTGTTATCCCCCAAGGTGGCCCGAAAGAACGCCAACAAGCAGCCTACAGTCGATTCTCCTCAGAGACAGAAGAAAAGATGCTGACCTTTGGCAAATGTCCGGGCGCAGTAGTTTGGTCTGTCTACATCCACCGCAATCGCGCCACCGAATCTTGTGTTCGCGAGAAACTCAAGAATCAATAGAAGACGAGATGCAGGCAGATGCAACACAGGTTCGGGTCCTGAGAAAACTTCTTCTGAACCTTGCCTAGCAAGCGCATCCGAGATCTCATTTCCCTGGATGCCAGTGTGCTTTTCCGTTACTTGAGAAAGGTTGAGGTGGTAGTTTTGTCGTAGAAGGATTTCTGGTGTTATTGCATCGGACGGCTTCTTCAAAATTCCAGTGCGCATGGTACCATTAGCCATCTCTCTTTAAGCGAGCGATGGTTTTTAAAGTACAGCCCATGATATAGATTCATCAAAGAATGTAGAGCAGAGCCCAGGGTGCTAGGGAAGGCCCCTGTGCCGCCGAGACATGCCGTTCTTTGGAATTTGGCAAAAGAAGCAGTAACACGTTTCCGCGAAAGCCTGTTCCACCAAACAACTGATGTGTATGAGAGTAGCGGTCTAATCATGGCCGTATAGATCCAAAGGACCCGTTTTGGAGACAAGCCTTTTACAGCGCCTTTGCACTGCCAGAAGGTCGACAGCGCTTTATCGGTTTTCGATTCGACATGTTTGGACCACAGACGTTTTTTATCAAGGATTACACCCAGATATTTGACTTAATCGGATATAGGTATGAGGACACCTTTAAGCACGAGATGGGACAGGCCAGTGATGATTCTCCTTCTCGTAAAGAGAACAACCGTGGTCTTAAGAGGATTCACTGAAAGCCCATTACTAGTGCACCAGACATCGATCAAATCCAGGGATCCACTGGAGCAGCCAGCCCTTAGATTTGAACCGACAGAAAGAACGGCGACATCATCCGCATAAGCTTGAGTATAGTTTCCAGGAAAGTTGAGAGCCGTAAGCAGAGAGTCTACCACCATACACCATAGGAGGGGAGACAGAACACCACCTTGAGGGCAGTCCCTATTTATGACACACTTGCCACAACCTGCATCGGCTACTAACGTCCTGTACATTAGCATTGCTTTAATCCACAACACCAAAGTTTCATCTACACCAGGCTGTCTGGCTGAGTTACACATACTGTCAAAGGTCGCATTGTCAACAGCACCCTCAATATCGACGAAAATGCCCAACGCATACGCCTTCCGGTCAAGAGCACTATCAATCCTACCAACAAGGTTTTGAAGCGCAGTCTCGCAGGATTTTCCGCACTGATAGGCATGTTGCATCTCAGAGAGAGGGTGTGATCGAAGAGCAACTTTGCGCACATGCAGCTCAACCAGTCTTACCAAACTTTTCAGTAACAAGGAAGACAGACTTATGGGTCTAAAGCTTTTCGCTAGAGTGTAGTCAGACTTACCAATTTTTGATATGAAAACCACTTTAACCGTTCGCCATGGGAAGGTATATAGGCCAAGGCCAAGCTCACAGTGAAAATTCTTCTCAACGTTGGCAAAACCTGAATTAAACCTTGTTTCAGCAAAACGGGATAAATTCCATCCGGACCAGCTTGCGTACTGTTGACTCCAAGTCAGTCATGCACTGCCTTAACACCCTTCAAAAATCCATTTAGCTGGATGGACATAAGGGAATTGATGGTTCCGGAAAAGCTGCACACCCAAATCAGCAGTCAATTTATCCATTAAAAGCTGGTAGCACTCGAAATATATCTCATATTGGGAAACACTGGGCCTTAGAAATGCTAAGCGATCCATTCTGTCCTTCAATTGAAGATCTTTTAGGTCGACTTTGCACAAAAGGAGTCAGCAGGTTTAAGAAAATCTTTTAAACTAAAGGAAATATCCATCCATCCCTTGTTCCTCGTTTACACCCGATGCAGTGACATTCGATAATTTCCGCTTTCAGTGAAAGGAAATAAAAACATTGAATTTATCTGTACTTTAATTAGGCCTAGTTGAGTCCTCTAAGTGGACTCTGCGCAAAGCTCTTATATCGTCTTGGAGCTGTAAGAGTCCTCAAAAGCCATTTAACTTTCCCAGATTTACACCTACAAATAGCCATTTTAAAAAATCTCCACATAACAGTCACACTCAAAACAGCTTCAAACACCCCATCAAATAGCTGCAAGTCCTCGAGTTAAGGCACCACCTCTATCTCTTCATCGCCATGTTAATGGCTCAATAGTTTTCAAGGCAACAGAAAGATCAACCTTTTCTCTTCGACAAAAAAACCCTCTTCAATCGCATCCTTTTCAACAAATCACCAAAAATATCCATCCAGCCCATCTGCGGAGTAATAAATTCCAACACAGATATGCAAAGTTGCGCTATTCGAGAAAGCCATTATCTCAGAACCCGCTTCCCGCAAAGAATGACCCTCTCTCTTGCTCCTTAAAGTCAATAAAACAAATAGAGTGCAAATAAACCTTCCGCTGACACAGTTGCGAAAAAAAGGGACATTCGTAGTACAGGACAGCGCAGAAAAAAAATAGCACACAACCCTCTTCCAAAAGTTAATGACAAGTGTCCTTTTCTGCTTCGCTTTCTCTCTGACTCTCTTCTGCTCGCCATCAGAAGCACATTCAACCTTCCATTCCGAAGGATACTAATTCAATTCAACTTCGCCTACGTAATTTAGTAAAAGTTTTACCATTTAATTTTCTTTTCTGCCAAGATAACTTGTTCCCATGTTATCCCAGCTCAAGGATTCTTTCTGTTCTTGCTTTATATATATATGGAGTAGTTTCTTTTAGCTTGCAGGTCACACCATCTCTCGACGACGACGACGAAGATGACTACGACGAGAGAAGAACATTTAAGTGTCCATTTATTTCAATGGCGAATGTCCTGTCGTTAAGAGTTTGATACGATAATTTTCCACCACGACACGATGAAGAACATCCTTATAGCATGTCGAATGAGAGTACTCGAAGTGCTGTGTGCAGAACTAGCATATCCTTTAACCATATGTGGGTGAACGTTAAGTTCGATTACTTCGATAAGGCGCATTAAAGGCAACCAATGGCCCATGGGAAAGGAGTATTCCATTGCAAGCGCGATACGAACACACACAGAGAGAGGGAGAGAGCACACATTTATTTTTGTGGTAAAGTGATAACATAAAAAGACGAGCGGGCAAAGGATACAATACACATGCATACAGTAGAGAGGAATTCTTCTTATCAGTCTGACACTGGCTGGAAACGATGGCTGTTTGGGAAAACTTTAAGCAGTTCCAACTGTCAAAAGTTGAATGAGTTTTCGTTTTTGCAGCGCACTCTTGGCTTGCACACCACGCTACACGAGAACCAATGTCCTGACATGTCATTTAAGAAGAAATTCCCCATCGAAAGTAAGAAGTCCGACTGAATTACTGAAAAGTGTCGAACGTCCTTAGATACAGACAGACAGAGACAGAGAGAAAAACTACCATTAGAGGTATTTAATGCACTTAGTTACACATTTAACCCAAGCACCGACACGGGCATGAAAGGTTACACTGCTGCAGTGAAACTTGTGCCTGAAAAAAGGACATTAGTTCTTGCTTGTCTTATCGACGTAATGGAAGAACTGCTACGAAATGTTTATTTATTCGAATACATTTTGAATCGCAGCAAAACAAAACCAACAAAAACAACAAAAAACATGTTAAATGAAAATTGCTTTGCTGGCAGCAATTTGGGGTATGCAAACAAGCCGCATTATTTAATTATCCGCATTTACGCAATTGAAATTGGATCCGGATACATTCCTGATAGAGGCATTTTCGTTTGGCAGCATTTTTCCCCACATTGACTGGCGAAGGATATAACAATGAGTTAAAAGTCAGTCAGGGCGGCCAGTTCAATAAATTGGGAAAGGGGTTTTGTTCGGTACTGCAATCGAAGTGAAGTTTGTTTGGTGAATAAGTGATTTGGGATGTGGTCTTACCTTGTGTCCTGTTGGGGGGAAATTGCATTCGGAAGAGTTTGTGACAGATGCAGTTCGATAATGGAAGGTACTCATACCGTTTGACCTTGAAATGGAATTAGAGCTTTGACAGATAAATAAAATTTCTAGCGAATTTGGACATCCAATTGACATGATACTGTGAGGAGAGCCTGGGAGATCTATGCTCTGGCATAGCGATGGTTACTCCATTTGCACGCTGGCATACGCTCGGCTTAGCTCGCCGTATTAGTCAGGGACCTTGCTGCATATCTCGCCCCCACAACTAGTACTTATTTCGCGAATGGTAACACTTAGCTCATGTCTGATTTGACAGATAATTAGTTTTATCCTTCCGCTGAACGAATATGGTTGTGTATTGCTGGGAAATATTGCGACATTACTTTGAAAATCATGGTAGTGTTGCAGAATGTGTGCGAAAATTGCGTACGGATTTTGGAAGAAGAGAAGCACCGTCAGCTCCGTATTATCGTTATCTTGTAAAAAAAAGTGAAAGAAACTGGCATCCTCATCGATAAACCAAATCGTGAAAAGCCAAAAACAGTGCGTACACCCGAGAAAATTGCTGCTGTGGCAGAAAGTGTGCGTGAAGCGCCATCAACATCAATTCACCGTCGTTCTCAACAATTGAACATTTCGGAGACATCATTGAGACGAATTTTGCACAAAGAATTTTGACCATCCATCCATGCGTTTTCGCTTCGCTAAGTGGGCCTGCGATCGACTTAGAGAAGATGCCGATTTTGCCAAAAAAATCATCTTTTCAGATGAAGCTCATTTTGATCTTGGCGGGTATGTTAACAAGCAAAATTGTCGCATTTGGGGCACAGAAAACACGCACGCATACATTGAAAAGCCGATATACCCAAAACGAGTCACTATTTTTGAAGATCGCATTATCAGCCACAGAGCTGATATCGTTTGGCCACCGCGGAGCTGCGATTTGACACCGTTGGAGTATTATTTGTGGGGTGCCGTAAAAGATAAGTGTTACGCCGACATGCCAGAGACAATTGACGTTTTAAAGGACAATTTTCGTGAAGTGAAATACAGCTGCACACTATCGATAATGTGCTTAAAAATTGGACAAAACTTCCTAAGAAATAACGAAACGAAATCAAACCTCAAGGATGACGATGTATGTATGTCGAGGATGGGGTGACGAAGAGGTCAAGCACTTCCTCTGTCGCTGTCCAAGTCTCGGTCACTTGAGGAACAGAACACTTCTAAGCTAGTACTTCCATGACTTACATAATCACAAGCTCCAGACACGGGAAGAGTCCCTGCTTGAGGCACGGCAGCCTTCCGACCTCTACGATCCCGGGCTTAGTCTTTAAAACGGAAATTAGGTCTCCCTTGTTATCTCGAACATACGCGATGATATTTGAAAATCCTCTTGGATGGAGAACTATTGTCCATTCGCCAATGTAGTAGGCATGTTTTGGCTTTTTGAACTACATCCAGATCTTGATACAGTCAACCACTCACCCTCCTCTCACACACGACCAAATATCCGTCGGAGACGTTTTCTTTCGAAGTTCGCACTCGACGGATTCTGTTCTTCTAGTCAAGAGTTTTGCACCCATTTACATACTTCGCCAAACCGAGATTCGTAAGTTAATTCTTTGTCGGATCTCCACTTAGATATCATTCAGGCATGAAATTGATGTTAGCACTAGGGTAGATGAACTCCTTAACTGCTCCGAAGTTACTACTATCAATACTCACATTTTGCCATAGTCCGTGGACATATGCTTAATAAGTGTGAAAAGTTCAAATATCTGGGATCAATGATCAACAGCGAAGCAACCGCTGATGACGACATCAATCATCGTGTCAGCGTAGGGTGAATGAAGTGGCAGGAAAACTATGCCATCTTCCGTGACCGAAAAATGCCCCTTAAGCTGAAAGGAAGGCTCTACACCGCAATTGTGCGTTCCGCGCTTATATACGGTTCACAATGATGGACAATTTACAAAACGTATGAGGGCACATTGACAGCAGGAGTAACAAAGCTTGATCGAATTAGAAGTTCCAGAATCCGAGGAAGCCTTCACGTCAAAGAACCCATCTCGAAAAAATTGGATCACGACCGACTCAGTTGGTACTGTTATGTTCAAAGGAAGGATCCTACGAACCCCGTCAAAAAGGCAATGGCAATCTACGTTCCCTTACAATCGCGTAAGAGAGGGAGGCCTAAAAACTCCTGGATCACAAAAATGCAGAAACACCAGCATTTGATTGGCCTCAGTGATGAAGTTTTCCAAAATCGGGATGCCTGCAGATATGTAGATTTTGAGGTCGAACCGGCGAACCCCACAGGCGGACCAGTAGGAATGCAGTGAAGTGGAAGGGTTATGATCCCTGTAATCCTGATTATAATCTCTCAAATGGAGAGAAGAAAAAGTGTACATATGCTTGCTAGTTTTTTGATAGCATATATTTCACTTTAAGACCAGCTTGTTTCTTAATAGGCATTTTACAACACACTGGAGTCCCCGACGATGTCAATATTTTCTGCACATTTTAGTAGCAGGATGGATCTTTTGAAGATAGTGCGTTTCGTGTTGGCACTCGCTGGCCGTTTTTGCTTAGTAAAAAGATAAATTGAAATCCAATGATAGCGCACCTCCTAACCGATGATGATAAGCTGTTGCCGAACTGCAAATTGTACGGCGTATTCTCCCGCATCAGTCCAACTTAGATGGGTTTTTGCTAGATGCCCAAATCCGCCAACGCTCCTGTAGATGAATGTTGGCAGATGTGGCTTCAATTTAAAATTTTGACGATCTGCCGGGCCAGAAGCCACACTGGTACGTGCGGATAAGAGATGGTCCAGTCATCGGGCAAGCTTTCTTCCTCCGATACTTTGTTAATTATTTGGAGTCTGCGCTCTACGAAAACAATATTAGAAGTGCTCTGCTGTTACGCATTCACAGTTCGTTAGCAAAAATTGACTGGACGGTGGCTTACTTCTTGCCCCATCACTATATCTTGATATGATGCTCGTTTAGCAGCTGCTACAAATTCTTCTTAAAAACATCAACTCCCTGCGGTGACTACGTTTTCTTTACTGTCTCGTTGAGGCAACGTTCCGCTCTTTAAAGAACAGTCAGTTCTTTGGCTTTCTTATAAATCTTATGGATATTGCTTCGATCGTGAGACTCTTGGATCTCCCTGAGCTGGGAGACTCCGTACTGTCTACGGTTGATATTTTAAAGGATATTTTTTAAGGAAGCAACTGTGAAGGCCATTTCTCGTTCAAAAAGAAATGCTTTATCTATAAAACTTGCCCCAGGGTTTCGGTAGGCTCTGCGCAAGAGCTATTTAAAAACGACATTCAATTTGATGCTTTCAAACCGTAATATTCGACTACGCGAATTTTAAAGCCGACTTTTCCCAACTTCAATATTAGTTTCGAACACGATGCTGATGCTGTCCTAGAGTCTGACAAGGTCGAAATTAATTCCTAATTCGGCAAAAGCATGCATCGGTTTTCTAAGCACAAATCTAAGCTTTGTATTTCAATGTTCAGAACAAAACAACTAAGGTGCGCTTGAGGCCCTACCAAAAACTTAAAAACAATGTCTGGGTTCCATGTCGTACTGGAATCACTTAAAGTGAGATCTCTTCACATACTCCTTATGCATCAGAGAAAGCATTCTCTGGATCTGAACCTGCGCAGAATCTACCAACATCCCTAGAAAGAGCAACGATTTTTAACTGTCTTCGTGTAGACAGAATTTTCGATGGGCCGATTTCACCTGCTTCAGACACTCAAGAAGGTTTCGAATAAATATTTGAGATTGATCATTTTTGCTATTGCTAGCAGTAAAATACAGAAGGTGGGCATTCTGACGACCTAACATGCATTGCAAGGCAAGGCACTCTGCAAACCTTAAACAGTGTAAGCCTTAACCTTTTACTTGCCTTTGTTCCGCACTGTTGATGCTTTAGACCGTCCGTCTTTTGTTTGTATTGTGCCTTAGGTAGTACTCGATCGTTGCGAACAGGCCGTCCGATTAGACTCGATGGTTAATTGGGAGTCTCCTTGCCATCCGCCAGGCTGCATGTCGGAACTGTTTGTCCATATTTTGCCTACAATACCTTCCGTACCTCTGTAGTGGCTACTTCGCCAAGGTTTCAGCGAAGTGGCTAATAAGACCATGGCCGCCCTTCCACTTCATAAGGCCCTGAGCGCGCAAGCCAATAAAAAGGGGGATACTTTCCCGCCTTTGCTCGAACCAAGTTACAGACTTCGAATGCTGATGGGTTGATTAATGAATCACTAAGCTCCCACCGTCTCAGCTCCTGTAAATTACTGTCAAAAGGAACTACGTCGATCTTAGTACCCAACCCTAACAAAGATGTTTACCACGCCCACAAACATATTCAAAGTAGAGACTACCAAGACAAAAAAGACCTTCCCGTCTTTTACGAGACAGCTTAGAGAAGAATTCCCTGTCAAAGTAACTTTCAAAGGATCAGTTTCTCTAAACACGCCCAATCCTTTCCTAAACGATATGAGCCATCTTCCTCAAGATTGGCTCTTTCAAGCCAAAACGTGTCATACTCATGCAAGTATCCTTCATCAACATGAACACCCCGACCGACGCAGGGCCCCTTTCAACCATCTCATAACAGGTCTTCTCAAGTCAAAATATTATAAATGATTCCAGTCAAGTTACTTCTGCTTTTATCATCGTTCGTTTCATCAGAACAGTGCTCAACATGCCGGAACAACATTCGGTGTGTGTGTGTGTGTGTGTGTGTGTGTGTACTCTTCCATGGAACAGTACACCTTTTGGTCGAAAGCAACAGTCAGTGATGAGTCTGTAAAATGCATTCCTTTTCATCAAAATTTATGCGAATAATAAGCTTGATCCTTCTATCAGTCAAATAGAACAGCACACACATATCTCTCTGGCTGCTCCTTCAACATTTACTCAGTTGGGTTTATTAAAATTTTCTAAAGTACCCATCATCATCTTCAATATTATGTACGAGTATATCCTCCGTCTCATGCTATATTGTAAACTATATCCAGTATAGGTAAACGTAATCTACCTATCTCTCATGTGTGTTACTATTAAAAGCAAAGCAAAAAAAATGAAAAGAATAAAAGGGATACAGCTAGTAGCTAGCTACTTAGAGTGGAAACTTTTTGATCGCAGTATCCATCCCTGAGCACTGTCTGCGTCCTTATCACAAGAGTTAAGCGAAACTTTTCTACAAAAAAAAAATATAGAAATATGGAAATATAGATATGTATGTTCTGTCTGATGGGATGATAAAAGGTTTTTCACTAATACATAAACACACCCATGTGAGATGGGCGGGGGCGCATCAAATAGAACAAAAATCAATGATGAATTGCTTTGTATATGAAATATGAAAAATTCAAAATAAATTGAATTATATCCTCCTGCTGTGTGTGCATCAGCATCAGCATCAGAGCATCCTCCTTCAAGTAGACGTATAGTCAAGTATAGAGCGCAAAGAGGGTGTTAAATTTATTAAAAGAAAATCACAAGGAGGTGCAACAGCCAAGAAGAAAAATATTATATGAATATGGGAAGCAAAAAAACAAAAAAAAAAAAACATCCTTGATTCGTTTTCCTTTCCCATGACGGCGGAATGCAAGTGAAGCAAAGTGGAGTGGAGTGGAAATAGACGTCGGAATGTGTGGAAACTTTCATTTTTTTTTTCTCGCGTATGCCAACTGTATGGTGCCTAGTCTGGTTCTGTAAAGATAGAGGGTTTGGGGAGTGATAGCTAGTAAATGACGGTTTTCATTTTTCAAAAGAATTTTTTTTTGTTTTTTGTTTTTTGTTTTCCTGCGGCAAACAGACGAGTGCTTATGTTTTGAAATATTCTATTATTCAAGTGAATGCGGATAATGCGAATTTTTCAATAAAACTCTTCCTGGGCGACAGTGTTAAAGGGGTGGGGGTTTAATAAATCATCCAAGGACGAATTGCTGCAAATTGAATTTGTTATTTTTATGGAAGAAAATGCGTGATGTCATCCAAATTTATTATTGCATCATTTGCTACGGAGACTGCTGGAGCTGTCACGGCACTCATGGCATGTAAATTGATGTAACCCATCAAAAATAACCAAAATCTTTATTTAACTATTTTTGAAAAATTTTTCTTTTTAATTTATTCATTCTGCAGAGATAAGATTCTGACTATCAATATAGCGCAGTTCCGAGAAAGATGAAGTTGATGATCAATTCAAGAGAGTCAAGTCCACCGCGCGAATCTGATATTCGCCATCAAGCATTGAAAGATGGAAAGGAAACCACAGAGTATGGTCAAATTCAAAGATGGGGTCTTAAAAATGTTGGCTCTAGTGTCTTAAAGTCTAAAGAAAACAGGTGATCCCAACTGGTTCATTATCCTTGACAAAGCAGCCTACGTATACGAAATAGAACGAGCTACCAGAGCACAAGACGCATGGGTGGCAGAACTTGGGGTATGAGCCGGAAAATGATACCCCGTTGAATCAGGTGGTGCCGCCCAGTGGTACCTTCGTGGATTCTTTGGAGTCATGTTGGCTCTTTTTGAACGCCGGGACTCTGTCATTCATCTTTCTGAAAATCAACGATTTGGACATTATAGTGTACTAAAGAGAAAGTTATTGCGATCGTGCGGAAATTTCGAACTCAAACTCAGTGTTGGTCCGCTAATGCCGTCCGTCGGTCTGGCTGTCTGTCTGTCTGTCCGGGTGTCATATGGCGAAACGGTTCGACGGATTTGCTTCAAAGTTCGTATATAAGGTTCTTGGGGTTATATCTTGGGGCATCTCTTTATTTTTTGCTGTATCTTTTGAAATAACGGTACCTGCCATACAAATTACACTTATCATTATTTTTCTCAAAAGTGGTTGCAAGGATTTCGGTCTTTTTATGTACTAAGGATGTTTAGGATGGGGTCAAAAATTTTGCATACTCAGTTTTTGGAAAAAAAAATCGATTAACGGTAATTTATCAAACTGGCAATATCTCGAAAACTAATAAAGGGATTTTTTAAAAAATATACAGTTTTTTTTTACTATAAAGATGAAAAAATTTGCTACTTCGATTTTTAAAATAATTTTTTTTTTATATAACGATTTTGTTAAATTTAAATTAAATTAGATTTTGATAATTTTTGTATTTCCAACAATTATGTTAAAAGTGTCCAATTTGCGAAATTACATCAAAATCGTGGTTGCCGTTTTTGAGAAAATCTAATTTTCCAAAACCTAAAAAGCGATTTAAATACATTTTCGACTCATTTTATGTACCGTGAAAGTTTCGTATGACGCAGTCGTGCACTTTATTTTTATTGAATCGTACTCACTGGAGTGCAGGGAAATAGGTAGAATAGCTGGTGTCAACGTCGAATAATTGATGAACATTGAAATGCCGTAATAGTGGTATTTAAGGCAAGCTAACTGGTTTTGAAGAAAAATGTGTACGAACAAAACCATATAGTTACTTGCATTTATCATCAAGCAAACGTCTGTCTACAAACTGTAGTAGGAGAGGTGCTGGATTAATCAAACTTGAGGTGTTGGTCATGTTTCATATCTAAGCTTTTTGTCGTACGTGTCGTGAGTTGGTTGATAAAGGGGATGAGAAGTTTGGGGGATAATAGCCAAACCTATTCTTCTATTCTCTTTTAGACTTCTATCGTAAAATTCTGCATTTGCTTTATTATGTGTTTGCTTCGCGTTAGATAGAAATCAACCAATCAGCAATCAAGAATAATTAAATGTCAGAGAACGAATGTTGAAAGCCAAAGAAATTTGAAAATTAAAACAAAATGGCGGTGAACGTGAAAAATCTGAATCTATGAAATCGAACGACAAAAATCGTAAACGTGACCGGCGACACTATAGTTTTGCTCGGCCAAGCTCAACGGTTTAGGGTGGGGATCTAGCTGCTTTCTTTCCTCTACAAAAATTGTATCGCCTGAAGGGAAATGACAGAGACACATGATTGTATGGCAGGAGTCGATTATATGATTGGTTGCCATAATGAAAGCTTGGACACCATTTATTTAAAATAAAAATGCCTGCATGCTTTAATAGGAAAGATGGCGGTTCCTTCAGTATAATTTAGCATCGAATTTCGAAGACCGGGTGTTCAACCACCGTGAAGGGTTCCCGCGCTCTAGCAACTGTTCCATGACTATAAAAATAACATGGGTACTCACTTTTGGTCACAGATGAGTAATTATTAAGACAGTCGACTGATTCAGTCTCCGTCGTCTACCCTTTTTTATTTGCTTCAAAAAGCCGTAGAGCTGTATCTGTTTAGGAAAAAATGTCATGTAGACATATTCAAACTGTCAGTCAAACTGGGCGGTGTCCAATAACATCGTAATAACGGGTGATCCAAGTAGAGATCACACTTTTTTCAATAGCCTTTTTTGACAGATCACGTGTGAGTCGTGTCATGCTGTCATGTTATTTTTGTTTAGTATTGTTTGGCATTTCATAATGGAAAGACTTACGCGTGAACAACGTTTACAAATTGTTCAACTTTATTATGAAAATGCACGTTCTGTGAGGAATGTGTTTCGCACAGTACACGCTCAACTTATGGTCAACATAATCGGCCTACTGAGCGTACTATTCGCAACACCATCACCCATTTTGAGACCCAGCATTCATTATTGGATAATATTCGACCGAATAGACCACGTCCAGCACGCTGTGAAGAAAATATAGCGGCCGTAGCTGAGAGTGTACACGAAGACCGTAGAGACTCGATTCGGCGCCGTTCGCAGCAACTTGGACTGACGTATGGAACGACTTGGCGCATTTTACGTCAAGATCTTAAATTGAAAGCGTACAAAATACAGCTTGTGCAACAACTGAAGCCGCTCGACCTACCCAAGCGACACCGCTTCGCTCTATGGGCTCTTGAAAAGTTCCAAGAAGATCCGACGTTTTCGAGGCAAATTTTCTTTAGCGATGAGGCCCATTTCTGGCTCACGTTTGGTGTGGTTTGTGGGCCGGTGGAATCATCGGTCCATATTTCTTTAAAAATTATGCCGGTGCGAACGTAACCGTCAATGGCGACTGTTATCGTGCCATGATAACCGACTATTTGATGCCTGAAATTGAAGCTCGTGATCTCGGCGACATTTGGTTTCAGCAAGACGGCGCCACTTCCCACACATCGCATCAATCAATGGACTTATTGAGAGAACATTTCGGTGAGCACATAATTTCACGTTTTGGGCCGGTCGATTGGCCACCAAGATCGTGTGATATCACACCGTTAGACTTTTTGCTGTGGGGCTATGTAAAGTCAAAAGCTTATGCCGACAAACCCGCTTCGATTCAGGACTTGGAGGAAAACATCACGCGTGTCATTCGTCAGTTACCAGTCGAAATGCTCGAACGAGTGATCGAAAATTGGACTCAACGGATGGACCATCTGCGACGTAGCAACGGCCAACATTTGATAGACATAATCTTCAAAAAATAAATGCCAAAGAATGTTCTTTCAAATGATAATAAACATTCTCCATTAAATTTGAATTTTCTGTGCTTTTTTCTTTATAAAGTTGGGAACCTCGAAATGGATCACCCTTTATAAGTATCCAAGTGGGAGGAAAATCTGTTAGACAGTCGCAGCAGAGTAGAGGTATGTCTGGGTGACATATGCCATAGGCAAATTGAAATTATCAGCCTTCTCATTTAGGTCTTGGGGCTCGAATTTGGGCTTTCACTGGTTCACCCAAACCTCTGCCGCCTTTTGGTGCCTTGGCCGGGAGGGTTCTCGTGTGGTGTGTAACCGTATTAACGGACAGGTAGAGGTTGTACGGCCAAGAGCCGCAACCCACCTTAATACAAGGACAACCACAAACAACAATAACAACAACAACGATGAACGTGCTTACAGTGGTGCGCAAGTGTTTTGGCCTCAAGTAAATTTTGCTGTGGCAACAGTTTTCCTCTGGCCTTAAAATTTTATTTTGTTTCATTTTCCTTTTTTTGTATATTTATTTTTTTGAATTTTGTGTGGACGGCTGTGAAGGCCGTCTTTCTGTAGATGGACGCAACGTGACAGAACTTAACTGACTATGACAATAGAACGTGACGACCAACTTTTAGGGGCAGAATTATAAATGATTTTGACTGGGGGGTCGACGAGGGGCTATCACTCATAACATCGGCCAGAGTGATAGCTATGGTTGTGTCGAAAGACATAAGTGTGGGCTGGCTAACCCTAGCCAATAACATCTGGCATGTCTAAGGTTCATAACCACCCGGGATCTAAGATTGATATAGGGAAAGAACATTTCGTATAGGGTAAGATAGATTTAGGATAGATTTAGGATAGAATTAAGTTAGAGTAGGTGTAGCTAGGGGCTAGCTCTACCATTTAGTTTAGTTTAGAGTAAGCTTAGGTTAGTTACGTTAGTTTCGCGATGTCTTTCTCTTCTCTTTCTTGGGTATTGGCCTAAGTCCGTGGACATTTTCATCTTCAATGCTTTTACTTCCTCTTCTCTTTTTTCACTTTCCTGTCATTTTAGTCCGTCCGAGGTCTTTTTTTTTTCTTTTTATAGTCACTACTTGGCATGGATAAAACTTTGTTGACAGGTGTTATAAAGTGAGGGGACAAGAAACACCCCCGTCCGACGAGCTGAGCCGAGCAACCACAAGCATGCCGCGTTGCCCTTGTGGCTCGACCCTGGTGCACAACAACTTCCCAGCAAATACTTCTAGTAAGTACAGAATTCATTCAAATAAATACTGCCAGTTCATTGAAAAAATGGTAGGATATAGTACTTATTTTGTATTTTTTCCCAATTGCTTTGCAAAGAACCAGCCATGACAAGCAAAGCTTCTCAATTGCAACCAGCATTTGTGCGAATTTTAAAAGAAGATGCACATGTTCAATAAAGTTCTATGAATTTACGTTTCATATAATTCCTGCAATTCCGTTCTCTTTATCTGCTACAGTATACTGGCCATTAGTTCTTGATCACCTTGAACAGAAATCTCATTTTCTACGCTTGGAAATCATTGCTTTCATTTAAATTCTTTGCAACATTGTGAAAAACGAAACATGCCACAATTATATTTGAAATATTTTCTGGAAAACTCCTCTTCACTTGGCCAAAACATCTTTCAATTAATACCCACTCTTTTGTCATTAACCAAAGTGCAATTCCATACCCTTCGTCTCCCAAAAAAAAGCTTTTAGTGAAATTTCGCATTACAAGTTAAAGCAAGCTGTTCCTCCAAATTCTTGAATCGCGATCTGAGCCTGGCCATTGGCATTCCATTGCATCACATGTTGCTTGAATATTGATGGAGGCATATCCTTTTCGATAAATACATTCTTCTGAATGGAAGTGAGGCTTCATTATTTTTACATGAATGCATTCCAAGGTTCCTTCCTATACATGGTGGGAATCTGTATTTGCTAAGCCAATCATGTTCATGAAAGTTTTGTCCAATGAGAAGTTTTATCTGTTATAAGTTTTGTAACCGGATTTACTGTTTTAGAAACAGTACTCTGATGTATGCCAATATCTTCACCAACGCCAACTTGAAAGTTTGGATTACCGAAGTATCCTCAAAGGATCCTCATCTTTTCTTGAGGAAATACTGCCCCTCCTCTCGTTTCAGTTTGAATGAATTTACGAAACATTCGATACAGTAATTTCATATCAATAAAGAATTTACTTAACCACTCTACGTTTTCCTTCTCAAAACGGTAAGGCATTTTAAGATTAGACCCCATAACCCTTCGCTTCTTGTAAAATTCTTCGTAATTAATTCGTTGCTATTGCTATTCATCAACTTGAAAAAAGTCAAGTGAATACTACAAAAGTATAAGTATTTAACAAGTTTTTATGCATACGGCTTGAATATTCTCTGATTTGAAGAGGATTCCAAAACTAGTTCGACAAACCATGGATATAGGTAGGCACCATTGAATCAGGTTGTGCCGCCCTTCAGATTCAGCGCAATTTGAAGCATTCAAGTTTTTATTTTTAGCGAAGGCGGGTCAAGCGCTTTGATCGCTTTGACTGCAATATTTATCAAAGGATTTTCAGTTTCGTTGGGTAGGACCAGATTTATTTTTAAGGAGCCATCGATCAGTAATGACTCTGAGAAGCGAGAGCAATTACTCCAAACCTTGTCCTCGGATACACACAAGAGTTAAATGCGACTACTATACTTAGTGTCTTATTAGCTGCGCTACAAGTCCACCCCAGTCCAGTGATTTTTCAATTCCATAAACATTCTCTTGAAGTATAATGGCCGACCATTCCGATGAATAGCCTTCTGAGTTTAAAAGGTATCTTGTTGACATTGCAACAATAAGAGGCACATAGCGAAGTGCAAACAATTCCAAACAGGAAGCCACCTACAATTTGCGATTGCTTCCAGCACCTATTTGAATTATATCCTTTCCCCTTGTTTCAATAATTTAACCTGCCTCCCGCTCCCGCTCCCGCTCCCGCACATCAAATGTGTTAACGAAAACAAAACTCAATCAAGTATCCTTCAACAATGAATACAATTTCATATTCTCCCAGCTATCGCTCAAACCCTTAACGCAAAAAATATGTGCACAATAATTGTCCCCCCTTTAGGCTATTACATTGAACAAACCGTCCTTATTTCGCCCCCATCACATCGCCTACATTCACTACACAATCAAATGAAGAATCTGCTCCTCTGCAACAATATAAGAGGACAACATACATCATCAGCAAAATGTCAAATGCAAATACACTCAGGTACCACTCAAGTGGGTAAACAGTAAACACACAGCGACATCATTGAATGCGGAAAACATGTTCAATTTCGCATTGCCCTCCACCGAACCCCAAACCAGCCCTTCTCGTGTGTGTGATGGCATCAAATGTCAACTGCACTTACGTTGCCATCCGCATGCTCAAAGTTAGCACAAGTTGCATTAATTTTGATTGCGCCCAAATATTGCGACACAGCCCCTGGCGATGGTGGTGGGTTTGGCCCCCCTCAATGTGGCAAAGGGTGACTTTTGGGCGATTCGCATAAAAGTCAGGAAAATAAATTTTGTTACGGGAACCGCGACGGGAGTTAAATATATTTGTTTGCAGCCAGCATGCTCCTGTGACCGTATTTTATGTGCATTTGAGAGGGGCTTGACTTGGTTTATTTATTTAACATTTGGTTGTATCTAAGCCGCAGAATTGTAAAAAAAAAAACAAAACAAACCCCAATTGGCTGGGCCTAAACGAGACTGTATGCACCGCGTGGTGTTTGTGTCAAACCAAAAACTCATCACGGTCAGATATTTATTTTTTGGGCTTGGCAAAACGGGCACAGGACTCTTCAAAAAATCTATCCCTAACTCACATACATCCATCTACTGTTCATGAACGCATCCCTAATTTAGAAAAGGCAATTCTAAGAAACCGACTTGTCAACGACATTCAAAGGGGTCCAACTTATATAAGATGATGATAAATTCCTTGATGAAGAACCTGATTACATCAAATACACTGGTCATGTTGGGACATACGAATAAGTACTATTTGTATGGGTAAAAGGATAAAATAAAAAACCAAACACGCAAGGATAATTTTAAATGAATCCTTCTTGTTCTTGCTGTGCCATCGTTCTGTTGCGCAGTGAAGATTTCCAACATATTCCTAATTGGATGGGAAAATGTATGAGACGTTTTTTTGGTAGCATGTCCTGGCCAGCAGACAAGGACTTTAAAATTATATTTATGAGGTGCATGTGTGTGAGAAATTCTGCCATGTGACTTTTAGGTTTGAAGGAGATTTACTGCTGAAGATGCTCTGAATTTGGTTGTGCAGTGTTCTTCGTCCTTTTCCAATATGTGAGTAAATCGTTTTTAGCTTTTCCATGGCTTAAGGGAATGCGGTAGCCGTACTCAATTTAGCTTTAAATACGATTAAAGGGATGGATAAATCGCAATGGTAGGCCAATTTTCCAATCGGAAAATTATTCTGTTGTAGATAATCTTTCTCGTTTGTGCCGGAGGAAAGGGGTTTTTTGTTGCATGAACTGAGGACTGAACCCATACAATAGTGTGAAAGACCTAAGAAGCTTTTAAACTCGGCACTATTCCTGTCATGCAAAGTGTTACTTCATTCTCGGGAAATGAGCTATGAAATATATTTTACTGGCATTTATAGTCTGGAGCTCGACCCTTTAATGAGCTGATTTAGGTGCGCACTTTAAAACTGAGTTTACTGAGGAGCTGGTTAAAACGCGATGTAATATGCAGTTCGGACACATCTCCTTATTACTTCTTCGAACGGGCACTGGATTTCGCTTTTTGAACTAACGCTCAAAACATCCTGCAGCTGTGAAGATAGCTAGTCTATTCCAGGATTTGTCTACCTAGACTCATCTAAGTGTAATAAGATACATCCGTCGCTCCGCGGTGAGTGGAGCTAAATACATCTAAGTGGCCAGCTAATTGGCTCTCTCATTCCCATCAATGTTCTGGAAACGCAAAGAAGTATCTCCCCGCAGTCCTTGACAAGTTTGGATGTTATTTACGTATCCCTTATTTATCCCTTACTTCCAAGACTTCTGACTAAAAGAAACAGGATTTAATAGAGAGGCAAAAGGCTTTGGATATATTTAGAAAATATGCCTGCTTGTACTTTACAGTTGATTTTAAGACCTTCTGTAAAGATTCATATTTCGAATTCTTCTATAACAGAGTCCGACTCGATGAGAATCCTCCAGAGAAATACTTTTGCAACACTACATTCTGGGTGAAGAATGTGTACGTATGCTAATTTGGACCAGCATCAGCCTTAAGTCTGCCTGCACTACACGATACAATGGTCTCGATATGTAGGTCAAGGAGTGAGAATCACGTCGGGCTTGATCGTAAGGCTCCAAAGGCTAATTTTATTTGCGGCGCAAGAATATCCTAATTTTCTCTGTCTTGGCCAATTTTTCTGTCACCTGAGCAACAGAAAATATGATTTCTTTTTAACAAGAACTTTTGGATGTCCCACATTCTTATCTTAAGAGGTTTCTGAGAACATCAGGATTACTGTACCATATTGAATCACCAAGACGATGAAATACGCCATATAGCGGGGCTACAGCATTCGGCTTAACACCCATTAACCTATTCTGGACGATGGACCCCTTCAGGTCCGGAAAAAAAATAAATTTACGTGATTCCAACGAATACTGTGAAGAGGTTCGACGTCGGACGGCTGCAATCGCAAGATCAAGTCTCCCTTAATCTCTTAAGAGGTCCTGATCTGCCGATAAAAAGCATCGAAGACCAGTGGCGACTTTACCAAAAAGCAATCAGAGATACCGCCTATAACGACCTGGGTCTTACTCGGCCAACATAACCCCTGGTTTGACGAAGAGTGAATGCCGCAACCTCATGTAGCATAAGAAGAAGACAACAAAGCGGCGCTGAATAGAAAGACTAGCGCTGCTAGCGAGCTCTCAGATCAGGGCTCCGGAAGTTTTACCAAAAGGTAAAAGGAACCTATCAAGGCTACAGATCTCGAACAAAAGCCTGCAAAGACCATTAAGGAAAAATCGATGTCGATGTGTTAAGATTCCGCAATCTGTATAACGGCGACGAAGAACCAAATTCCGCTGTTTGGCAAAATGAACCATTCAACTTTGGACGAAGGAAACCAATACTTCCGACCATATCGAAGATAAAATTCGACAAAGCTGCTGGAGCTCTCGGCATAGCTGCCGAGCTATTCAAAACGGCACACGATGACTTGGAAAGGAGCATGCCCCAACTCTTGTGCAAAATATGGTCTGATGAACGTATGCCGATGAATGGAACCTCAGCATTGTTTGGCGGATCCTCAAGAACGAAGACCGCCTGAACTAACCCCGCTTTTGTGATAACACGTGAAGTCGTTATTCAATAACCTGATTAGTCCATATTAGAGTGGCCTTAGGCCAAGAAAGTCCAACATTGATTTCCACCACAGTTACATGTGTAGGGCTGACCTCTATAGAGCAATATCTAGCTCTGGTATTCCTGCCAAACTCGACCGATGAAGATGGAGAATGCACGCTGCTCCATCAAGATCGGCAAAGATCTTACCGAAGCCAGCTAATCGACATCTTCATGGAATCAGGCAAGGCGAAGCGCTGTCATGCGACTTCTTTTTTCTTGAAAGAATAATAACTCAGTCCTCAACACCAGAGGCACAATCTTTCAACAGTCCTACTAGTTCAACTACTCCCTGCCATAATTGACATACTTAGAAGAATGCAGCGTGAGGCGGCGAAGATTGGGTTAACGGTGAATCAGGGCAAAACCAAGTATATCGAAGTCACGAATAGAACGTCAACACAGGCTCGTATGACTTCGAGGAAGTTAAGGCCTTTGTCAATCTTGGCACCACTATTAACTCGGACAGTGACACCAGCACTGAAAGCAAACGAAGAATTACACTCGCTAGCCGCTACTTCTTTGGACTAAGAAAACAATTGAGTAGCAAAGCTCTCTCTCGAATATCTAAAGTGACCCTTTATAAGACCTTAATCCTTCAAGTTCAACTCTATGGCGCAGAGGCATGGACTTTGTCAAAAGTGGAAGAGGTTGCTCTTGGCTGCTTTGAGAGTAAAATCCTTCGGGTAATTTTCAGTCCCGTCTGCATAGACGCCGAGTGGAGGAGTAGATACAATGATGAACTGCACTGGTTGTATAGCGACATCGACTTAGCCAAACGTGTGAAGGTCCATCTCACGCGCCTGGAGATGCTTGTTGGTTAAGGGTCCAAGGCCCATCCGGACTATAGCGCCTCATAAAGTTAGTAAAGCTGGCGCAAAGATGATAAGGCAAGGTTGCAAGGCCACGCCATTTTAATACAAATATTAAGCCATTGAAGGCCAGTGAAGAACATCACAATGGGACTTTGTTGAATTCGTCATAGACTAGACAGGGAAAGGACGCGCATCTTTTCCAATCAGTTGAGTATGCCGGCGATATTGACATCTTCGAATGCTCTTGGGACTTTGTTGACACAGCTTTCTACGACGAATAGATGAAGTTGGAAGGTCTTAAAAAAAACGAGAGTAAAATGTACATTAACATCCATGAACTCGAGCACTACCTGTCATAGGGTACTCTGAAATTATAGCTCAGAGGACGTTCAGTAAAGAATTTCCCTATGGCATGGCAAAAATGGGTTCTTACTTAAAACTCGGCTATTCTGCAATGTTTATACATCCTTCTTTGGCTATACGAAGAGAGAGAGAGATAGAGAGGGGATCTTCCAACTTACAACTTCCAACTTACAACTTACAACCCACAAACCTGCATTCAACTGACCAAGAGCATCAAAACTAAGATGTTTGCGGTCTTCCTTGCGAATACGTCTCGCTTTCGTATAGGTAGGTATACCTCTGTGTCACAGGCATCCTGTTCTACATGCATTTTTTTTTTGTTCTCTGACTTTTTGTATACATTTTGCAGAGAAAAGCCGGTGAAATCCCTTAAGTAAATATTTAATACAGAATTAGGAATTCTGAACTTACAACCCTGTGAACACGAACGCCCAACCCTCAAAGTCCCTGCTATGTCGTCCTAAATGCGCTCCTTCCTGTGCAAGTGCTTAAGATGACGCGGTAGCGCGGTGCACAGTGCAACGATATAAAGTTAAAACTGTTTACCTTAATTAAAACTTTAAAATTTTCTACAAACGGTGCAGGCATAGTTACAGGGACTAAGTTTGAGTACACACAGGGTTTGTTGAGGAAAAAAAAAATACACATACTTCCGTTTATCCTGGGCTGGCGGGACTACTCACCGTTACCATAGAAATGCCAGTCATCTTTGTGTGTCGTCCTGATACATACCTAAGTCTGTTTGCAAAAGTGTAACGTGCGCTTGAGTATGTCATTTTCACACTTCCATCTGTCTGCGTAGAGTTTTTCAAGGAAGTTGCATGTAGGCATAACCTGTGTGAGAAAAGCCTTTGCCAAATCTCACACACACTCGACGTAGGGATAAATGATTCGTTCACTCGGAGTTTTGTAAAGTTTTTCTGGGTTCTCTGTTTTTGTTTCTTCAACCAGCCGCCACACCCTGGTATAACTGTATGCAAATGAACCACAAAAGCCGACGAATAAACTTGAAAATTAAATAACCTGACAAGCTGAGGCGGGTGTCCCTTCTTCATATAAACGTAGCCCACGTATGAAGGTGCAAGTGTTCGCTATGGCTCGTCACTTGACTTCCTGTTTCTCACGCGCCCGTATGATGCCACTAGCCATTCCTCATGTGGATTGTACGCAGGTAGGTAGGTACGTCATATAAATATGTATTTAAGGACGACACGGTGCAGTTGAAAAGCATGAAGAAGTGCTATTATAGTAGTACCTACGCGGATGCTGAAGGCTCAATTGAATCTGAAAGTGTGGTTGGAGACGGGCTGCATCACCTGGCTATGACTGCATAGCATCCTGCTCGTGTTTAATGTAAATTTGTGTCCGTTTATCTGATGGCATGAAATGGGTACCTATATCTGCGCAGGGTGAGAGGGAGAGAGGGGTGTGATTGCATAACATCAGTCAGCACTCCGCACTCAGCAGTCGCTGGGAGTAAAGTTTTCATAACCAAACGAAACAACGTCATGATGATGATGATGATGATTTGTTAAAAGTTCTACATTTTGGAATTGAAACGTAGAATTTCTTTATTTCATATAACGGAGTTTGAAAAGTTCTCTTCTGTTTTTTCTTTTCTTTATGTTTATTTTGCACCGCGAGTAATTTTATGTAATTTATGTGGCAGAAGGTGTAACTGTTTGCGTTTTGTTCAAATGCATAATTAGTGAGGATTAAAATTGTTAAGGCTGCATAGCCGTATAGGTGGGTATTAAGGAAACTTATTTTATGGATTTTATTTTGAAGAGTTTACGCTGCTTTTGAAAGGTATTATGCTTTTGCGTTATGGGTGTCTGAGGATTGGATATGAAATAGTATTGCTGTTTATTTTTTAAAAACTTTAAGGTGTCTTTTACCAAGCTAAACTAAAACTATAATTAGTTTTCAACGCAGAAGAAAGTGCTTAATCTATACCTACCCAAATGCGTCTAACAGTCTTATGGAAGGCGGTGGCATTTTCCCTGTCATTCCAAAGCGAATTTTTATTATCTATCCAATTCTTTAGTGGCCTTTCAGCAGATACCTACCCAGCTCGATTCTTCCTCTCACTCTTAGTAGTGCATGGTGTTCCTCAAGGTTCACTTTATTGTCTCTTACTCTCTGTCTAAATGTAGTAAAGGCAGTATCAGACGATTTGCGAATAGCATTTGTGTATGTCAATTCATTTGTGTATTCTGAAAATTGATGTATACACATTTCGTGTATTTCGTTCGAATACACAAATGGTTTTGATTTGTTGTGAATAAAATAAAGGGTGATTTTTTAGCTGGTTTGGTTTTGGCAACACTGGTTTTGACAGCTGACGTGTGTTTAGTACCTTGTGTCACTGTCAAACAGCTTCAGTTTGGTTTGCAATTTAACCATGGATCGTTAATCCATGCATTCTCGACCGTCTGAGCAGTCTATTCGGAAGATTGTGACCAAATTTCGCACCAAATTTACTTTGTTGGACATTAAACCACCAACACGTTTACGTACTGTGCGTATTGAAGAAAATATTGCGGCCGTATCAGCTAGTGTGACAGAAGACCGCGAAATGTCGATTCGGCGCCGTTCCCAGCAGTTAGGCCTTTGTTACAGCACTACGTGGAAAATTTTGCGGAAGGATTTGGGCGTAAAGCCTTTTAAGATACAGCTGGTGCAAGAACTAAAGCCAGCCGACCTACCACAACGCCGAATTTTTGGTGAATGGGCTCTTGGAAAGCTGGCCGAGGATCCACTTTTTTATCGAAAAATTGTGTTCAGCGATGAGGCTCATTTTTGGTTGAATGGGTACGTAAATAAGCAAAATTGCCGCATTTGGAGTGAAGATCAGCCAGAAGCATTGCAACAGCTACCAATGCATCCCGAAAAAGCCACTGTTTGGTGCGGTTTATGGGCGGGCGGCATTATTGGGCCATATTTCTTCAAAGATGATGCGAATCGCAGCGTTACTGTCAATGGTGAACGCTACCGAGCGATGATAACAAACTTTTTTTTGCCCGAAATGGAAGTTCTTGACTTGCATGATATGTGGTTTCAACAAGACGGTGCCACATGCCACACAGCACGCGAAACAATGGCGCAATTTTCGGGCCGGTCAATTGGCCGCCTAGATCGTGCGATTTGACACCATTAGATTATTTTTTGTGGGGGTATGCCAAGGCTAATGTGTATAGGGACAAGCCCGCTTCGATTGACGCACTGGAAGCCAACATCCATGCATTCATTCGTGAGATACCGGCCGATATGTGTGAAAGAGTATGCCAAAATTGGACTCAGCGGATGGGCTACCTGAGACGCAGCCGCGGTCAACATTTGCATGAAATTATCTTTAAACATTAAATTGCAAGGTTCAAACTATCGATTCAAATAAATATTTCATTCATTTTTTCGAATTTTTTGTGTTTTTTTTTTAAAAAAAGTTCTAAACCTCTTAAAAAATCACCCTTTATGTATCGTTTTTCTCAATAGAGATATAAAAATGTATATTTTGATATAAACGTCCCCCAAAACCGTTTTATGATTGGTCAATGTCAATGGCATAGTAACATTCTTGAACTAAGTCGGTGGTCGCAAATTAAAAAGCTCCTATTTTGAAAGCATTTATTGAAGCTCATTTTTGGGTTAATGGCTTCGTTCACAAGACTAAATTGCATCCACCAACAGTGACCGTGTGGGATTTAAATTACAAAGCCAAAGAAAACAAATAAATTGAACTTATAAACCTAAGTACAAATCGATTGAGCAGCGGGAAATTTGTGCACAAAATTCAACGCATCAGAGCATCGTAATCAACATTAATACCAAGTGAGTACATATCAAATATTTTTTTTTCATTGGCTTTTCCTTTTTATATGACATGGCAATTGTGCAATTGATAACCTCAGATATGCGAGGCTGTATATTCTCCTTTCACTAAAGTCATTTAAGATTATTTTTGTTTTTTTGGCACGATAATTTTTGTAGCTTCAGGGTAGCCAATGAGCAGCTAAGAACTACCCCATCGCAAGCTTGCCAACTGCTGCTTGCTGTGTCGAGGATCACATCCTTCCTCACCTGTACCCGTCCATAAGGGACACACCGGCTAAAAGACACACCTGAACATAACAACGGATATACAAACCTACTGGAGAAGCTATTGTTTGAATTTCACAGAAAACTAGGCTCGTACAATCTGGATCTAGAACACCTAAGCGAATATAGAAGCCAGGCTCTCCAATAAATAACCATAAAAAGATGAAGATTTTGTCACTAGAAGCACGAAGTAAGAACCTTAACCTCAAACTTTAGGATACCAAGCATGTTGCTTCCACTTATCTAGGCCAAGCGTTCTGACATCTGCGATGGATTGTTATTTAAAACGGTACTTCGGCCTTCATTGTAGACTTTAACATGAGGACGGGAACTGGAAGTTCCTCTTGGCTGAAGCTCTATTGTCCATTAGTTCGATGTGGCCGAGCAGAGTAGTCGTCGTGTCTTGGCTTTTTAGACGACATGCACAGCCTGATGCAGCTCATAGTTTTCTCGGTTATATCACCACCTCTAGAAAGCCATTCACGCTCACAGGACAAAATATCCACCGAAGATTTTTCTTGAGAAGGAAGAATCATTCGCTTAACCCAGTAGGTAGATAGATCTGTTGAAGATAGTGTCTTCCGTGTTGACACCTACTCAGCGCACTATCTGCTCAAGAGCAAGATTGACCAAGTTTACAGGATAACGCATCACCTTGCCAAGAGCTTAGACGAACTGCACATTGCTCATTGTTAAGCACAGTTGGATAAGTGTTACCAGGATCCCGAATTCCGCCATAACCTTGGCGAGCTCATGACTTGTATAAAGCGATCTTGAAGCTCGATTCACTTTCTAATCATTCATAACAATGAAACATTTTTTATAGTTGTAGGGAATTTTTATTAGCCTATAGAACGGAAAAAAAATCTACAAAAAAAAAATACTTTTAAGATTAAGGTGCACAGTTTAAGCAGCAATGCTGGGTGGAGACTTGCTTGTAATTGCCCTATTCTCTTAGTGGAGAAATAACCCATCACTCTTTATCTTTCTTATTGTTTGAGCACGCATGGGTATGATCATTGTCACAAATCAGCAATCAAAGAGTGACAAAGAAAAAAGAATAAAAAAAAAACGGTAGTAACAGCTCATCTGTACCGCAAGTCGGCAAAGAAGCTCCTATAAAAGGAATGAGTACACGCAGGCACGCGATTTTTACTTTGAACAGTGGCTACGGAACAAGTGTGGAGTGCGGTAATCAGATCGAATGTGGTCTGCGGTTATTTTGTTTTTTGATTGTGTCAAGTGTCTCTTGAACACGTTACCTGTGCCGCGAATAAGAGCCAGGGAATCCAAAGTGACAGTATCAGAGTTTTTTTTTTTTGTAAGACGTTCTAAGTTCCTCAAAGTGCCTTAAATGTCGCCAATTCTGCTTGCATAAAATTACGAACTGAATACCTCCGCTTAAGAACAGAAACAAAGAAAAAAAAAATCCGCAATCTACCTAACCTATGTAAATTACCCCGCATGTGCATACCCTCAATACACCATATCCCACTCGGAATAAGACCCAATCAAATGCATGAAATTTGCACGCCGAAGTTTGACTAAGACACCAAAGTCACCGCACCAACGAGTTCACCCTTAGCAGCAGCATTTTGCACAAGGAGAAGCAGGCACCTACATCACTCGCTACTCCACGAGAAACGTACCGATTATTTAAGCGATTGCCCGAATCCAGCGTTGCACGGGGATCTCATCTCTTTGGTGCGAATTTATATGCATATACGTCTGCAACGCAGAACTTAAGCAGACCAGACAACCAAACAGAAGAATCAGAACCAAGATTCCGGACACAAACCTACAACACCTCCGAGAGGGCGTCAAAATCGTGACATGAACTTGTGGCAAACACCTCAAACTGAAAAACATATTATTATTCATTACTTTCGTTAAGTTTCAAATTCAACGTTTGACTCCTCATAAGTATATTTCAAACCGGACATATGTATAACCAACGCATCCCCTTAGGTAATGTGAATTCTTTATTTCGCCACTGAACTATGGCTTAGCAAAAATTTCCGACCTTACAATTTCCGATCGCCACCCACTTTCTTTAGCGTGCATACCGTGATCGTGGTATGGTGTTTTCCCTAACCCATCTTCAATCTTCCAAGACCCCGAGAATAACATTTAAAGGGAATCCATAGGCGGAAGAGAGGCCTCATTTCAAAGGAACAAATAGTTCAAAACAAAATAACCAAAAAATACCACATAAAAATACCACACGCAAAGGAAATCAAAAATTAAAGCAAATACACGCTCTATCCATGTACTGGGGAATATCTTCCAAATAGGAAAAAAAAATCACCTCTAAATAAGAACTTGCGGACGTCTCCAATCAAAAGCTCGCTTACTTATCAATAGTCGAGTTGGAGCGTCCGCAACAAAAGGTTTACGCAGATAAATAAATTTTCTCATAGGGCCAAAGACCTACGCATGACGAAGCTGCTCCAGTCGCCAAGTTCATGCGGTTAAAGAAAGTGGATCTCGTGCAACTTCATCTACGTCCGTGCACAAACAAAAAGTACTTGTGAGACAACTCACTGCACGCGGTCACAAGCGCTGATATGCGAGAAATTCCAAAACAAAAAAAAAAAAAAAAAAATTTTATCATATCATCATTATTCATCATCATTACCTACATAAAATAATCCACAAGTGCAGTGACAGTTCAGTGATTGCCCAAAATTATTATTCTAATTTGCCTATTAATTACTAAATACTTACGTAAACTAAATATCTTTCTGTGTTAAAGTCGTTGTATTGCCTTAGAAATTGTTTTTTTTTTACCTTAAATACATAAAAGAAAAAGACTAGCACATCATCATCATCGTCTTCAAAAGGAAACTTGTGGCCACAAATTTCAGCGACACGGGAAAACTGTAAGTACAATTGTACCTCACAATAATTTCTTTGGCAACATATATTACCTTTTTTTTTATTACATTTATAATTTATACTTACAATTACGTTTATTAATTTAGTAATTTAAGTTCTTGTGTTTAGTACCAAGGCTCTATGCCTAAGAATTATTATTCCCTATTCATAACCATTAAATAGTAATGATAATGATAATATAAATAAACATGAATTTTACCAAATTATACTATACACATGATCTGTGAATAAATTAAGTATGCATTTCATTTGCGACTAAAATTTACCGCTTTTAAGGTCATGATCGTCTAAATACGCGCAAGTGTATAGTTAGGGACTATCCCTTGAAATAAACATGGAACAGGGGTAGTCACGGTGCATGCGGTTCCCACCGAGTGCAAAGGGGAGGGCAAGTCCATAAGTTTCTTAACATCCGAAACAACATCAACAATGTTCGCTTTCATATAGCACTATTCCTTTTGCAAATTTTAAATAGTTCTCTCTTGAACACTCCTCTCTTTAGCTTTTCTCTCCCAACCCTCTTTTTTTTCACAAACCTCAATACAAATAGAAACAGGCACGAAAAACATGTGTGAATAGGAAGGCAGCAAGATCCCACCCCACCGTCGAGCTAACGCCGTGCGATCGCAAGCGTGCCTACAGCTGCCAAGGGATTCAGGTCAATCTCCATCTCGAATTTTTATTTCCCACCTAGCTATTCTATCACAAACTCGATCCTCATTCAACATCGACGGAAGTCCACCACAACCTCAGTATAAACGTAGTTAGTCCAAGGCTAAGTATTAAGTTAAAATTAGTAGATTGTAAATTGCTTTATATTTTTTTACTCGCCCAGATTTAATGCATATAAAATCACGTCCGTTTAGCTTGTATACAGCGTCTTACGTCATCAACGATAATAGTCCCACGGGCTGGTCAACATTGTGCACAACGTCTACCTCACCCCTGGTTCATCGTAAGCAAGTAAAAGATTCGGCAAGTGATTTTTGACAATTTCCATTTTAATTTTACGTGCATCAATTTGAGCGAACCTAAAAATATGAAACTTAAACTCAGTATTGCTTTTAGGTAAAACTGTTATGTAAAATAATTTTAAGTACAATGATTAGATGATCTCATGAATTCTCTTCAATTTCATTAAATTCTTATGAAAAAAAAATGTAGCTATTTGGACTTTAAACCAAATTAGAATCTTTTATTCCTTTTTTTGAATTTTACCGCAAATAAAGATATTAAAACAAAAAAAACAATAGCAGAATTATAAATCCCTATTAAGGATCAAACAAACTCGATATTGTTTTTTTTTTGTATAGCGGTCGGTTATGATCGGTTATGCGTCAGTCGTCAATAGGATAATGGGTAGTATATGTCTTTAAATTATGTATTCAGGGTAGCCGCATTAGTTAGGTGGATGTGACAGTGGTGGATACAAGTAAAAGATGGGTCGTTGATATTTAGAGTTTAGAATGTCGAATCAGGGGCTATCACATGGTAATATCCTTACGATGTGGGTGGGCACACTCAGGGGAGCAACAAAGATCCTTCGCTGTACTCTTCCGGAAATTTAGGAAAACATAATCGGAAATGCTAATCGTCTTTTCGCGCCGCACCATTTAAAATATTTACAGATAGTTCCATCTTTTCTGAGGCATGTATTAAAACGTAACACCGTTCAGAGCTGAAGTAGCAAGAATCCCCCCCATCCGACGAGCTAGGACGAGCATGTGCTAGCATGCCTAAGCTACGAAGGCCTGGATACCCTTTCGTTTCAGCTGCCCGGACTGGCTATAGACCTGTGACCTTACGTCATAAAGGTAGCATGAGAGGCGAAAGGTCCTGCGGAACTTTGGTCGTGTTTTCAACTACTCGTCATGATGAGTGTATCCAGTTACGGTACGACCAGTGACGTATGGTGATGTTCGGCTTTTGCACTTGAAGTGCATTCATTAGTGAAAGAGTTGGAACATTGCTGGAAGTCCCACATACCTCCCACTCCGCTGAGAAGCGTTCGTTACATAGTTGGTACATCAAATTCATCACTTCTTAGGCCTTTTCGCATAGTTACATATCCCGGACACGTTCCATATGAACAAGATCAAACCACGAAGCCTTCCGTTCGTGCAAGCTTGAATTCCCCCCAGTATTCAATTCATACAATTCACGTATTTGAATTTTCAGTTCCTTTCGTTTGTATTTGTCAATTAGCTTCCTAATTTCCGACTCTGCAACTGTACTAACACAGAGCTCTGTGATTTCTCCCAAATTAAATTGTCAGATATCATTTTAACCTTGCAACAGCTGCTTGTTATCCTTCACGTTTCGTAGCATGAAATCTCTGGATTACAACATTCACGAAATACACACCAGCCAGCAGCGTTGCCATTGCCATTGCTGTCGTCTTCCTCTTTCTCTTCTTCGTCCTTTTCCTTGTCAAAGCTAAAATTAACTTATATCGCAGCGTTTTAAATGTATATCACGCCTCCCAGTAGTTGCATGGCAGTGTTACAGCGCGAATACTGAATCTGATATTCGTCTCCAAACAGGAAAAGCACTAATTTCAGAAATTTCAGAAGAGTCCTGACAGGCACCACGATCTCCAAATTGTGCTTATATTCTCATTGTCAAAAAATCCATAGCACTGCGCTGCATGCCTTCTCAGATAGTCTCTACTCTGTATTTATTACATTTCCACTATTCGAGAAGAGGGAGGAGGGATGCAACAAAAAAAAAAGAGAAACAAGAAATCTCAACAAGGATAACGAACTTGGGATATATCCCATAGTCACAATGCCAGTCGTCAAAAAACACAGCGGGTGGGTGGGTTCACCCCGTCTTCGCTTGTGTTTCACTCATTCGGCATCCTGCCCAGAATGAAAGAATAAAATTAGAGAGGTAGAGGAAAGGGTAACAACAAATATGCACAATGCAAAATGCTGCTCTACACTACACCACTCTACACGCGGCAGCGGCGTCGGCGGCAGCGGCGGCGGCAACAATTTCAGCACACAAAAGCGATCTAGTGAGAGGATGAAAATCCGATGCAATTTTCTCCTTTATGACATCACAGAGCGTTGTCCCAGGATGATGATGATGACGACGCGACGGGAACGACAACGACAACGACAACGACGACGAATGCCAGAAGTGACTTCGGAAGCACAATCTGACTTAGATGAACGCCTGACAGGGAGAGGGTGTGTTCATTTATGTTGTAATTTTTTTGGTTCCTTCATCGTTGGGAACAACTTGTTCGCCTTTTTGTTGGCAAAAAAAAAAACGAACGGAAATAAGATGAAAATTAACTTTGTGATGCTCTTTTGAGGGAGCGTGGAGGCGAGAGCGCGGGCACAGCTCACCCAGGAGAAGCAGAATCCACTGTCAAAGGAAATTGTTTCGAGTTGCTGTAATTGGAACAGGTGGAGCAGCAGCAGCAGAAGCACAACGTGGAATGCATGTCAGGAGTGTTAGCTGCTGGATGATGTATGAAACGATGCAATTTGCCTGCAAAATGTGAACAGTTCCTTCGGCATTGAGGGCGGCGGAATCAAGGAGAAAAGGTATTCCACGATAGCAACAAGGTTGCCTGTGGTAGTTTATTATGAGATTGAAATTCGCACATGAATATGCATATGTTATTTGAAGGAACACATTGCGAAAGTCGGGTTCTCGGAAGAAGAATGCAGTTAGGAGCGGAAAAATAATGTAACATTTTAAGGTAAATCGGCAGTGGGAAGGGGTGTAGCCCATTCCGGGACGAACAGAAATGTGTCGATACATGTAAACTTTCGACGGAAAATCGCAATCGGTAAAGGTAACTAATTATCCTCATATAAAATGCGCTACCGAACACGCAACTAGGGCCATGTGGGCCGGTAGACGCTTATATGGCAGAACTTGGGGACAGAACTTGAACGGACAAGGGCAAATATGCTGCAGAATTTGCAGGTTATTGCATATCTCGGCATTACAGGTGCGATCCGCTTCTGCCCATCAATCGCACTTGAGGCCATTGTTGGCCTCTCACCCATTCAGATCTTCAATAGGAAGATAGCTGCCAGAAGCGCTATTAAGCTGCAACTTGAATATAGGTTTAATCCGGTCACCTGGAAATACCTAAAGAAATCCCAAACATTGACTTGTTTTACTGCATCCCCGATATTATGGTTGGGGAGTTCATGTTTGGGAATCTATTGGAGGTTTAAATATTAGACCGTTCTAAGTGGGCAAATGGTGGTCAAAAGGATGGTGATTGCGATTATATGAGAACACAAGCGTTCTCACTTCAGCATAACACCATCAACTCCTACTTCTCACCTCCTCGTGGTGACTGCTGGGTGCCTAGTACCTCGACTGGAGATGGGGTAACCAACCCCTGTGGAAGGTTGTTGGCGGCAGCTGACGAGAGTGGGGGGAGGAGTGCTGGATGAGGAGTTCTACGGATGGATCAACGGTGGCGTTCACAGTTCCAGTTATGTGGAACAAGTGATCTCCCTATATGAGCTGCTTCGACTTATTTGAAGCCCAGGGCTATAGGGATATCCAACACTAAGCCAGGGTGTTGGAAAAGAGTTGGTGGCGGATGAGCCCTTTATTGGCCAACGGCAGCACTCACATCCCCGAAGAGGGTTACAGGCACCGGAATTACCGGCCTACTGTCCTAGGGTCAAGAACAGGGCCTGGCCCTCCAGGTTGGGGGTTGTGCGGTCGGAGTAACTTCCCGACCACGTCAAAAACATCTAGTTATGGGAGAGACTATGGCAGCCTCGGATATAAATGTACCTCAAAGGCAAAATAGACCCGGAAGGTTAACGGACATGCGAGTGTGCACCTGGAATGTGCGGACACTCTACACTCCAGGTGCTACTCAAAAACTTGAGACTGTCCCCTCGCGGTACAAGGCCGACATTACCGCGATCCAGGAGATACGATGGATAGGATCAGGTACTGTGAAAAGACAAAATTGCGACATATATTACAGTTGTAACAAAAGATTGCACATGTTAGTTAGGATGCGGATTCGTCTTGGGAAATCGGCTTAGATCCAAAGTATTGGACTTCAAGCCGACAGAGCTGCATTCCAAAACATTAGCACACGCCCCTACCGACGAGGCTGATGACCCTATCAAGGAGGAATTCTATGACCTCTTGGACGGAGCCTACGGAGCCTGTCCGGAGTACGTTGTCAAAATTGTACTCGGGGACTTCAATGCTAAAGTCGGCAAGGAAAACATCTTCGGCGGATTTGTTGGTAAGCACAGCCTCCACGAAACGACAACAGATAACGGCTCGGCGACATCGAGCGAATGGACAACAACGCTCCAGTCAAGGGGATCTTCGAATCCCAGCCCCCAGGTTCGAGACGACAAGGAAGACCGAACCTCCGTTTTAAAGACCAAGCCATCGCGGATGCCAGAGCGCTTGGTCTGGACAACTGGAAGCAGCGTGCTCGGGATCGCTGAGGGTGGAAGGCTGCCGTATCTCAGGCAGGGACTCTTCACGGGTCGGGAGCCCGTTAAGTGGGCAAATGGTATTCCGACACTAAATCCGAGAAATCTGACCTGGTAAAACGACGGCTCAAAAATGGAAAAGGGAGTTGGAGCTGTTGTCTTTCGACCCAGCACCAAAGGCTCGATACCAATGGGAATTTGTCCCACGGTATTTCAGGCGGAAATCCATGTCATTGAGATCTGCGCAAATTTGATTTCCCGAAAAGGAATTAAAGGTGACAGAATTCACATCTTCTCAGCTAGTCAACGGCACTGTCATCCAACAGCAGAGAATTGCTTGTTTGAGCATAACAGTCGCAATTAAATCCACATCACAGCTAGGTCTGGGAACGCTATTGAACCTGCAACCTATTGAGCTATTCACCAAGAACTTGGCAGCTAAAGCCGCTCTCAGATTAAGAGAGAACAAAACTTGAAAGTCTGGTTATCTTTGATCGGAAGAGACTCATGTCACTTACTGATTACGAGAAAGCCAGGTATAAGTTCGAGAAAAGTTTCAGAATCACTATATGCAAAAGACAGGACTGGAACTCACCCAGTACCATCATTAAAGGTATATCCGTCTATACGGATGGTTCAAAAACAGAAAATGGTACAGAAGCCGGCGTATTTCCAGAAAGATCAAGAAAGCAGCACAGTCTATCTTATCGATGGAACTACCAGCAATGGGCATAACCATCTGTGTGGACAATTAAGCAGCACTTAAGGCAATCGGCTCCAACCTAGTTAATGCGAAATGTGTTACAGATTGCCTCTTGGCACTCAGGGCTATACGTCATCACTCAGTTCTACTCTGCTGGGTTCCTGGACACGTGGGGGTGGAAGGGAACGAAAAAGCGGAGGAATTGGCCATACGGCTCTGATATGAACCCTCAACTAGCGGACGGAGAGGTGCTACCGCCTTTCAACACTACTATGACTATGCAGAAGCTTCAGAGACGAAGTGGAAATAGTGTCCGTGAAACATCTTCTTTGCCACTGCCCAGCCTTACAAGAACGCCGCTCATCCTGTATGGGAGCAAGGTTCTTCAAAAGTTTTGACGACTTGGCTGGAGTACCTCTGTTGAGACATAAAACTATTCCTCAACAGATCGAAGTGCTTTTGCAAGTAGGTACTCACAATAGTCCTTTACGGCTTCCGGATGAAAATTGCATTTGATGCAAAACTTCCCTCCCAACCTAAGCTAACCTAACATATCATCCGACACTGTAAATTTTGTGACAGTGAAGTGGTGCTACGATGCCTTACAAAACCTAGCCAAACATAACAATGTTTACCAACCAATTTATGGCAAGTAAAACAGTAATCATGCGAACCAGTGGCTGTCCTTGGTATACAACGGAAGTTGTCAATACCATCAAAGCTCAAAACAGATTCTGTAGTAAGTGGAAACATAATTCTCCAATTCCAACTGGCTTTGCTTACAAAGCTATGCGCAACCATTCGACCATCTTTGGGCGTAATGCAAAAGCTTCTTCAAAACAGCTCTCTCTCGCTCTCAATAGCCTGCTTTGTGCTGGTCAATCTGGGATCCGATGCCACAGCTATGGTTAGTATTTTGGAAGACATAAGTCAGAAGAACTATGATAGAGAGTTTATGACGCTTTTTTGGCTACTAGATTTCTCGACAGAGCTATGATTGATCCTTTGCTGGAACTTGAAAATCTATTTGGTTTTGGAAATAGTGCAGTAAGCCTCATTATTAGTTTTTTTATTAAATAGATTTCAAAGAGTCGTAACTTGATTCTTCTTCAACCCTTCTACCGGTGAAGCAGGGCGTACCCCAGGGATCAGTCCTTGGTCCCATTTCTTTTTTGTGTTTATTAATGACCTGTACTCTCTGTCTGTAAACATTCTACTGTCCACCTTTATGCAGATGATGTCCAACTGTACTATTCCTACGAGTATTTAATTAGTGTTTTGATCTGGCGACAATCCTAGGTCTTTGATGAACCTTACGATTGTTGAGGCCGATGATTTGACAATGTGCAATCGCATAGGATGTGTTCTGCAGTTCAAGGCAGAGTCTACACAGGTTTGTAGAACATTTCCCCATTTTCATGAGATGATGGTTCAGGGCGCAGTGACCTTTGAGTACGTCAATTACTATCCCAGCGTCACGTTAGCTCGGAGAGAGGATGTAAAGAGCGAATTTTTTGTTGGAAAGCCAATGAATTTTTTAGCATGGCGTAATCCTTGGATAGAGTTCCATTGGGATTTAGTGTTCCCATGTATTGAGTTCTTATTTGATATTACTGGTAGGTAGTCCACAGAGGGGCTCTGGGCCAATGAGGGCCAAATGCGATGGGAAGCTGCCCCTGCTAGCTCGTCAGTCCCTTCGTTTACAAGAATTAATTCATGTCCTGGGAACTCTGTTGTGAGCACTGTGTTGTTTAAGATTAGTTAGACAGTTCCAAATAAGAAGAGAGGTGAACTTGTAGGAGTTACAAGCTTCACTGTCTGAGAGAATACAAATTTTTGATCTTCTAAGATTTCACCTTAAGCATTCTCTTGCGATGGCGTGAACTTATGTTTGGAAGATTGATGCTGTGTGGCATAGAGGAGCTGACATTTTGCAGTCAGCTTGCAGAAAATAGTCTTTTGTGGGCATGAGCTCGGTGACTTGAATCGAATGGCTATGTACAATCTTTGAGGAGTTTAAGAATCTTAAGTGTGCTCGAAGTTCACCCTGTTTGCATTGGTTCATGAAGTGGAGTTTTATTGGGCTGCAGCACACTTCTTAATTCGTGCGTGTAACGGTGTGAGGTCGAGGAGTTCCTCAAAGCCAGCAGATGAGCAGAAGCGCATGGCACCCGTGATTCCTATGCATAATAGTTTTTGTATTCTTTGAAGCGCTTTCAGGGCAGATATTTGGTTTAATTTTTCTGCCTATACTAGAGCTGAATACGTGATGATTGGTAAGACTATAGTTTGGTAAGTCCTTTATATTATTTTTGGACGTAAATCGCATTTTTTTAATATAGCAGCGCGTTCCAGATGAACCTTCCAAGTAAGCTTATGATCAAGCGATATCTTACTTCCTTCGATGATGGTATTAGAGGGTTGGAAGGATGTGATTCCTTATTCCTATCGCTAATTATGCAAAATCCGATTCCATATCCAGATGCAGCTCTAAGTTTAATTCTCTCTGTCAAAATATTAATAAAGGAGGTTTTTTTTGAGGTATAGAACTTCGAATTGAAATAAAACACAAGAAAATTGTTTTAATGTCCATCAATTTGGCTTTATTGGAAGGATAATTTTATGCCATTAATGTTTGAATATGATTTCAGGCATGTGACTGGTTCGAATAAAGACAAGTCTAGAGGTCCAATTTCCAACCACTTTTCAAGCATTTGGGGCTGTATGTCGGCAATAACGCCACGAATGTTGGCTTCCAAGTCCCCTAACATTTCTGGTTTGTTGGCGTAGGCGAGCGACTTCAAATATCCCAAAAGAAAATAATCCAATAGTGTCAAATCACACGATCTTGGTGGCCAATTGACAGGTCCATTCCGCGAAATTATGCGATCATCGAGTGTTTCCTTTAATAAATCGATTGTGACGTGCGCTGTGTGGCATGTAAAGCCGTCTTGTTGAAACCACATCTAATCCACATTCATGCCATCCAAAATAGTCGGTGATCATGGCTCTATAACGGTCTCCATTAACGGTAACTGACTCTCCAGCATGATTTCGGAAAAAGTATGGCCCAATGACTCCACCAGCACACCAAACAGTCAGTTTTTGTGGATGTAATGGCGTTTCAAGGGTCTCATGTGGATTCTCTTCACTCCAAATGCCGCAATTTTGCTTGTTGACGTAGCCAGTCAACCCAAAATGAGCCTCATCACTAAACAAAATTTTGCGATGAAATCAGCATCGGTATCAATCTCATTTTCGACCCATGCACCAAAATCACGACGCTTTGCATATTCTCGCGGCTTTAATTCTTGCACAAGCTGGATCTTGTTAGGTCGTAAGAAGAGATCTTCCATAAAGTTGATGGACAAAGCTCCAATTGCTGTGCACGGTGGCGAATCGATTCATTCGGATCCTCTTCAAGACTTTGCTCTGCAGCGGCAATTGTTTCTTCGGGGCGCACTGTTCGACGTCTCTGCGGATGTGTGTTATCACATAGAGTAAACACAGTGCGAAAACGATCCATGGTTAACCGAATTAATTGCTCTGATGCACGATTATGTCGACCACAAAATGAACGAAACTTCGCGAACTGAACCATTTGCAAGCGTCGTTCATTTTTCAACCTTTTCATGATGAAATAGCAAACCAAACTGAACATATTCGAAGAACCAACCTCTAAATTAAACACCCTTTATGTACTCGATAGATGGCAAATAAATAAATAAATCAAAAGCAATCGGAAAGAATGAATTCTGACAACTGCTTCCTCGAACTTAAAAATTCTTTACAATCCCTTGCCACACTTTCGATTTCGACTTAACCATACAAAAGATGGTCAATCAACTCCTTTTTATACCCTATCCTAAGGGTATATTAATTTTGACACATAGTTTGTAACACCCCTTAATATTCGTCGCAGACCCCTAAAAGTATATATATTTATGATCAGGACCAAAATCTAAGACTATTTAGCAATGTCCGTCCGTCCGTCCGTCCGTCCGTCCGTCCGTCCGTATCAACTTTTGAGGCCTTTAAAATTATGCTAGGAAGCTGAAATTTGGAACATATACTACCTAGGGTTCCGAAATGGTAAAGTGTTAGAATTTTTAAAATACGCCCACTGCCACGCCCACAATTTATAAAAAACCGTTTTAAGGCTTAAGTTAGAGAGATAAAGTTGTACAACCTTCACAAGATATGTAGGTACTGCCCACCTTAATTAATTTGTCATATAAAGTTTTTTGCCACGCCTACTTTTTGTGGGCGTTTTTCACTAAAATGCTGTTTTCTTCGAAAATTTTCATAGAAATCGAAAAAAAATGTTTAACAATATATTATGCCAATATTTTTCTGAATATATCGCCCATACAAAGTTTTTGACCACGCCCACTTTTTGGGGGCGTTTTTTGAAAAAACATAATTTTTTTTCTATAAATTTCATAGAATGAAATAAAATGCTATCCATCATCTTCCTAATGCTTTTTTTCTTTGGAGTACATAGGGATAAGGATAGGGTATCATACTGTTCGCCCCAAGCGGACTGTAGCCTTTCCTTATGTTTTCTTAATACGTTATTCTTGGCTGCCGTTCTCTCAATAAGTTTATCCCTCAAATAAATTAAATTGGCATCATCAAGAGATTAATTCTTCAGCTTAAAACGAAGCAACTAGAAACGTAGACTTGCAAGTAATCGAAGCCCTTTCCAACTCTTTCACTAAATCAAATGATGTGCAACACCAAGAACTTTCTAATGCATAAAAACACTCTCTCCCTCTCTCTCTCTCTCTAAAACCCAATTTGATGGCATAGTAAACATTTATCAGATCCGAAATCCCTTTAAATTTCCTACTTACACCTCACACATTTGCCATCGTCTCCATTATGTCCTTAAAAAGCACTCTTTCGCTCTCTAAATCAGAGAAGAAAAAAAAAAAACACACCAGTCCTCATAAAACATCACCCTAACCATCCAATCAGGGTGCAATCAATGATGGAATCCCAATCTAAACTCAAACTGGTGAATGCAATCCACCCACCCAAGGATCCAATTATGGACTCCAAACTAACCCTGCTGATTGGTAATAAAAGTGTAAAAATCATCCTCATGCTGTCCCGTTTTCGTCTTATTCTTCTCCCTTCGCGAAATCGCATAAAGATCCCCTTTCCTTCCTCCCTCCCCCTCCCCCCCCCACCTCAACCACTTTCCAAAAGGAAAAGAAGAAGAAAATGGATAAAACGTCCCCTAGATGCGATAGGAAAAGATTTAACGTGAACACCGATAGTGTAAAATAAATACCGAAACTCAGTTCACGATTCGTGCCGGGACATTGTAATGTGATTTTCATGAAGTTTAGTACGATGCCACCCACTACACCACTACTTATCCTTATCCTTATCCTTTCTTCAACTTTGTACCCTTTTTTGTTATTTTTCATCTGTGCAACTGTGTAACTCTTCCTTGAATGAGTTCAATATCGAGAGGGAGGTGTCTTCAGTTTCGTTAGATCCTTCGCTATTATCATCATCATACATATACGGATGATAGTACCTTCTCGACGGGAACATCTCTCGCGCTCGTATCCATGTCGGGTTTTTTCTTCTTCTTTTTTTTTCCAATGTAATGCGAGTCCTCGAACATAAAAGTTATCCCTCTAAATATAAAAGAAAGACGAAGACGCGCACGAAAAACGCAAAAAAAAAAAATCGGGGATCTACCAATGAAAAATGTTGGTACAGCTAACACGAACAAAGAAAAACAAGAAAAAAACAAAAAAGGATTCATAGTAACTGTGGTGTAATAAAAGTTTTACATTGATTTACACTCGCATTGCGGCGATGGCGATAGAAAAGACAACGACTCCCAACTGTGTGCAAAATTTCGTTGAAGGAAAGGACGCAACGCCAACCGAGCAAGAGATTTCAGATTTCGAAGACAACGCACTTGAATATCATGAGCCGGCAATACCACTGAATATATGTGTGTGTGTGTGAGCAAAGGGATATTGGATTACCGTTGAAGCTGAAGTGTGGGTGGCTTTCCTCAGATAGACGTGTATACGTCGTGTATTCTGTCGCTGAATTGTTTCGTAGATGGAAACTTATTCAGTTTTAGTTTAAAACTATAGCGGTTTTTTGAGAAAAATGGAAGAAAATATTTGTCCCTAAGGGAAAACGATTTAACGGCAGCAAAGGAATTGACAGGATTGTATTACATCGACTGGAAGGGGAGCACTTGATCCGGCAGAGACCTTTCGATGGCATACAAAGTGGAATAGGGGATAATGGTGCTAGTTTTAGTTTTTAGTTCTAAGTTATTTGTATGCTGAGCGCTCGTGGTCGTGGTGGATTTGTTTGTCGTGAACAACTAGTTTCGAAATTGGTTACCTATTGGCTGAGGTATTTATAGGAAATGACGAAGGGTATTGACTAGAGTCACGTCTTTAATATTGATTAAGTTGCACTTTTTCGTTGTTGTTATCTTCTTTTCACCCCGAAAAAATGTGAGCGTGGGGTGCATAGTTGTGCTTAATTTGAACACTTTGTTGTTATGCCCGATTTTATTTCTGAAATTGATTAAAAGAAATGAACTGCAGAATTTTATTGCGGTGATGAATTCAAATGTGAAAAAGTTTTGATTGTGAACTTAATGAAATGAGAACATCCCTTTAGCAATCCTGTTAGGAGTGACTGGGGTAAATGCTCTGAGGTCGTCGAATGAGGACTTCCACCTGAGCTCTCAGCCACATTGTCGAATGCGATACTCTTCAACGAAACAGTCAATCTTCCTAACTGACTCTTTTAGAAAGTCCAGTCATGTTAGTCGGTCTCCAGCTTCTCAGGACAAATAAGTCGAGGTGGACTGAACGGTTTCAGCGAATTTGAAATAAGACTAACAACAATATCTACTGATCAAAACACTCCTCCGGCATTGCTCAGAACTCTTCTTCTTCTTCCTTTATTCCGGTAACTGATATTAAGAGCAACACTTTAACTCCTCCTGGCATCCAGGTCCTTCCACCTCTCTCTCTGTTTGTAGCTCGATACCTCAGCTGTGTCCTCGATCGCAAATCCTGGGACTGAGCTTCCGTCATAACAGTTGACCTCCATGTTGTTCCGGGCCTTCCAACTCGCCGTACACCTTGAGGGTTCCATTGGAAGCTGTGTTGTCATCTGGTTTCCTCAGTGTATGGCCAATCTAGTGCCATTTTCTCTATTTGATGTCAACATCCACTTTTGTTTGTGGCCACCGGATCTTTAGGATGTAACGCAGACAACGATTGACGAAAGCTTGTTACCTGCTTAAGCATTTCAGCGTTTCATATATGCGTATAGCAAACAAATTTTATATTAGACTCAAACAGTTTTAACTTAGTGCGAAGTGATATTTTGCTGGAGTTCCTCACTGGAGAAAGGATTTCAGCTTTATTTGGTATATTTCTGACGTCCTGGTCCGTCTCACCATCGAGTGGCACATAACTACCCAAATGTTTAAATGCATGACCACCTCTAAGGTTTCAACCTTCTGTTGTTGGTATCGGCTAGTATGCATAATTTGTGTCTTTTTGGTGTTTACCCCTAGGCCAGCCACCTGCCCATTCCGTTGCAGTGAATGACACATTTGGTTAAGGGCACCTATGTTGTTTGCCAGGAAACAGATATCATTCGGATTCCATTGGATACCAAGTCTCTCGTTTGTACCCACCGTGGCAGTCATTACATCATCAATCGCAAGTAAGAACAAGATCGGTAACAGTACATCTCATCTCATATCTTCATTCTTCATGTTTGGAACTTCGATGATTGTTCAAGGATGATTTGCAAAGTGTTTTTATGATCGACGAATGATGATGTGCCTCTTGAGCGTTGACTCAATTCTGGACTTAATCCTCTCGAGAATTATAGTTGCCATCAGCCAGTTATTGCAATTTTTTAGATCGCCTTTCTTCGATATCTTGACAATCCGGTAATACAACCGTATAAGTCAGCGGAGCCGGAGAGTATTATACCTGGCATTCTGCAGAAGAAGCTAAAAAAGTAAACCACTTTACAGTCAAGTTTGAAGCCCAATAAGCCTTTCATCGATTCTGATAAAAACACTTTAAAGACTATTGAACGTGCACCTTATATGTCAAGGAAAGATCTGTGAAAATACGGGGTATATTAAGTAGCTAGAACGATCGTGATATTTGCCTTTTTGGACATAGAAGGTGCTTTCAATTTAATTAATGAACAGGAACCATTACCTTCTCACTTGAGGTGGAGCTCTCTCTCTCTCTCTCTCCTCCCCACTAAATTTTTCAATTAATGACATTCTTAAATCCTTTGTCTGCAGTTCAAGATATTAGAGTACAAAACAGTAAAAATAGCAGGAAAGTACTCTCCCACCATTAGGAACAATACGGTTTCGCGTTATCCTAACTATAAAAATGAACGGTTAAAAACAGTCTTGCGGTGAGCCCGAACCAAAATTTCACCAGTACCAAAATTTGACCCAACGAAAATAAATGTTGTCCGTCGCAATCAGTCAATCGAGGCCAAGTACCAAGGTATTGTATTCAGCTCCGGACAACACAGGAAACGGATTACCTGAGAGAAGAAATGGAGCCTATACCGCAGTAGTGAGATGCATTCTAACCTATGGTTCCGCTGTTTGATGGAGGAGGGTCAATAGGCGCAGAGAACTGCTTGTTTCGCAATTAAACAGGTTCATTTAAATTTGACCCGCAAATAGGTCTGAAAACACTATTACTACCCAGTGAGTTCTCTACAAAGAATGTGGCAGCCAAGGTGCTCTCTTACTAAGAGGGCACTCAAGCATACTTGAAATCTTGGATCAGAGGAGGCCCATGTCACTTACTGATTACTGATTATGAAAAAGCTAGGTATGACTTCGGCAAAATCTTTAGAGTCACTTTACCTGGCAGATAGGACTGGAATTCAACTAGAAGGTACTGTCATCTTTACGGATGGATCTTACTGGATGGCGAAGGGTGCAGGTGGTGGTGTCTTCTCAGTAGCCAGTCGTATCGGCTGACAGATTACTGCAGTTTCTTTGAAGCAGATATTTATGCTTTTAAGAAAGCAGCACCGTCGTTTAAAATCCCATCACGCCGCCACCTTTGTAGAATTTGATCGCCATCCACAAGGAATTGGCCTTGAGCTGAGCATTGTTAAGGAAACATTTCTACTTGTCTTTGCGACTATTTTGAAGATGATTATGCTCGATTTGTTTTTGAAACATCAGCATTCCACTTCAAAACTATTTCTATTTGAGGGGCCAAACTTCCAATGTCCCAAGTCCATGTCTCTTTGTCACGTTGGTAGTACTCTTCTAGAAGTCCAAGCTGTGATTTGGCTCTGTCGCACATATCTTTTGCACTACACTCGTCATCTTGAACTTAATTATTATATCTATATCTCTGACAAATTTTCAATAAATTTTAAGTAATTTTTTTAGTTTAGAACCATGTAACTTTTTGTTGGATAAATAAAATTCAATTCAATTCAATTCAATTTAATTCAATTTATTCATATAAAAATAATATGGTACATTAAGATATACATCTTTTATAGTACTTAGTTATAATATTGAGCAGTTAAATTTAATTAATAATAATGCAAAAAAGGGTGATAAATATAACAAAGATAGTAAAACACGTATGGAAATTTAAGGTAGGGAGGAGAAATGAAGGAGGACAGCATTTTTAAAGCGTGTGGCATTAGAAATTGTTCTTATACTTAGTGGCAGAGAGTTCCACAATTTAATTGCGTGAATAAAAAATAAACGGGATGAATTAAGATACCGACAGCGTGATGGTATAAGGGCACATGTTCTAGGGGAACGAGCAAAATTAAGTTTTTCATACAAATACGATGGAGTCTTATATATCATAATCTTATGCAGGAAAATACAATTTCTTGCGTCGATGTAGTGTTTGAGCGAACATCCGAGTAATGTTTTTGAATACTGTGATACATGGTCATATCTCCGCAGGCCATAAATATATCTAACTGAGTCATTAAATGCCACTTGTAGCTTACGTAGGGAGAGAGAATCAATATTACTGTAAACAGCTTCAGCATAAGTAATAAGTGGCAAAATTAGGGTTGTAACAAGTTTTCGTCTAACATTAGTTGGAGTAAAACTTGCTGTTATCCAAAGCTTGCGAAGACAACCATATATTCGTCTTATAACAGTGTTAATATGGTCGTACCCTGACAACTTTTGGTTAATAACGAATCCGAGGTTTATTGCAGTTTCAACAATTGAAAGTTTATTGGAAGAGAGCATGACATCCGGGAAGCAGTTAAGGGCTATCATTTTGCTGGATATGGGAATAACCTGAGACTTTTTCGGATTTAGATGTAATCCATTAGTAACAGACCATAAGTTAATACTGGCAAGATCCTCATTTATGTCATTTACTAATTCATCCCTATCAAAAATAACTGGTTTTGATGAGTACAGTTGGACGTCATCTGCATAGAGGTGGATCGTGGAATGTTTGCAAACAGAAGGTAAGTCATTTATGAACAGACAGAAGAGAATTGGACCAAGGATTGACCCTTGTGGTACACCTAGTTTTACTGGCAGAAGAGCTGAAGAAGAATTGCAAGTTACAACTCTCTGAAATCGATCACACAAATAACTTTTTATTAGATTTACTGCGCTGTTGCCAAAACGAAACAAATTTTTCAGTTTCCAGCAAAGGATTTTATGGTTTACTTTGTCAAAAGCCTTTGAAAAATCAAGTAGGCAAAGAAGCGTAACGTGTCCTTTATCAAAACCCTGCCTTATATCTTCTAATATATTTACCATAGCCGTAGAGCAACTGTGTTTAGATCTGAAACCAGATTGTCCCTCATAGATAAGACTATTGAGCGATAGGTGTTGTAGAAGCTGTTTCGCTATCACTTTCTCAAAAACTTTTGACAAGCACGGCAAAATACTTATTGGTCTAAAATCATCAGCAGATACCGGAGTGGATTTTTTGGCAACAGGTACGATTCGAGCAATTTTCCAGGATTTGGGAAAATTGGACGTTGTAATACAGTGGTTTAGGATATGAGTTAAATGGCTTATAATAAAAGGCAGGATTTGCCTAATGAATCGCATGGGTAACTCATCTTCCCCAACAGCACTTGATTTTATGGATGAAATATAGTCGATGACCTCGTTTTCAGTAACCGTTTCAATTTCAAAGCCACTTACCAAAGATTGACTAGAGTTCTCAGATAAATCAAAATTTAGATTCTCAGAACTATTTTCAAGAAAAAAATTATTCAATTCATCAGGATCAATTTGACATTTGGAACTATATTTACTACTGGAAACACCTATTTGACGCAGATTAGTCCAAAGCTTTTTGGGGGAAAGCGATGTATTCAGCTTGGAGGCATAGTAGTTCTTTTTGGCATTACGTATGACAGCAGTCGAATGGTTTCGCATATTTTTGTACGCAAGCCAATTGACATTAGACGGACTATATTTCCATTTACTGTAAAGCCTGTTACGGGCCTTGATGGTATTGATTACTTCAGTTGTAAACCAAGGACAGCTTCTATTTCTGATGTTCACTGTTTTAGTTGGCACAAATTGATTATATAAATCAAGAATCAGTTCTTGAAAATATTTCAGTTTAACTTCAGGATCAGCATAAAGGCGGCAACTACTCCAAGGGGCAGATAAAGCGGCAAGTTGAAGGGCATCAGTATTTATTGATCGAAAATCCCTATACGAAAAAGTCAAGGGGACAGCAGAATGGTTAAAGTTAATATTATATGTACAAAATAGAAGATCGTGATCAGAAATACAATCGAGCGAAAGCTGTTCAAAAAGAAGAATATACGACGGGTCAGATACTATTGTCAGATCGAGGAGGCTAGGTATGCAATCCTTAGCGAAACGTGTTGGGTAATTTGTATTAAGTATTTGAAGTCCTAAAGAAGATACGAAATCCTTTATTTGAAATGCACGGGAATCATTTTTTATCAAATCAGAATTGAAGTCACCACAGACAATAACGTGTTCATATTGCGAAGAAAACTCAGAGAGATTCTGAGTAGTTTCACAAAGTTTCACAAAGTTTATGAACTAATTGCGGCAAATTTTCGTTGGGAATTACAGGTACACCAAATAACACAGCATCACAGGCGACTTCTTTTCTCTCGAGCACATTTATTTGCTGACGAAGAGAGTGAATCTCAGAACTATGCATTTGAGCAGTAGCAGATGTGCTTTCTTCAATTTTATCGACGCGTGCGATTATGTTGGAAATCGCATTGTTAAGACTATCAAAACGTTGAGCCCAGCTTTCCTTGACTTCTTCAATTTTGTTGAAAAATTCAATACGCATCTTATCCATCTCTTCAATAAACTTTTGTTGATTGGATGCTGAATGCTTGTTGAATTGCTCTTCCAATAAAACCACATAAAAGTATTAAAATTTTCTGCAAGTTTTGTAGCTTATCTAATCTATGATTCTCAAGTTAAATCATTTCGAGTAATTGTACCTCAAAATCGAAAAATTTCACTTTAACTGGATATAGCTTGCGTTGGGGTGATAGTAGACCCCACGATTATATCCCCTTATTTTGCCGGATTTCTATAAATAATTATCTGTTAGAGCGTTTTAGCGTTATAGCGTTATAGCGTTTAAAACATTATAGAGTTAGGAAGTTCAACTTCGAGATAGAACACTTCTTTTCGCCATTTTTTTTTTGATAAAACATGAGAAAAGGCTACAGTCCGCTTAGGGCGAACAGTATGATACCCTATCCATATCCCTATATGCCCAAAAGAAAAAAGCATTAAGAAGATAATGGATAGCATTTTATTTCAAAAAATTTTTTTTGGAAAAACACCTTCAAAAAGTGGGCGAAAGAATAAAGTGTTGGAAAAAATATTGGCTAAATATCTTGTTAAACATTTTTTTTCGCTTTTTTATGAAAATTTTCGAACAAAACAGCATTTTAGTGAAAAACGCCCACAAAAAGTAGGCGTGGCAAAAAACTTTATATGACAAACTTATAAAGGAGGGCAGTGCCTACATATCTTCTGAAGGTTATAACGCTCTATTAGCTTTAAAACGGTTTTCTAAATTGTGGGCGTGGCAGTAGACGTATTCAAACAATTTTTACACTTAACCATTTCGGAATCCTAGGGATTATATACTCCAAATTCCAGCTTGCTAGCATAAATTTAAAGGCCTCAAAAGTTGATACCAACGGACGGACATTGCTAACTAGTCTTAGGATTTGGTCCTGATCATAAATTTATATACTTTTATGGGTCTACGAGTGGTGACCCATAAGATTCGGTGGCGCGATTGCGGTGGATGTAGACAGACCAAACTACTGCGCCCGGACATTTGCAAAATGTCAGCATCTTTTCTTCTAACGGGTGATCCAAGTAGAGATCACACTTTTTTCAATAGCCTTTTTTGACAGATCACGTGTGAGTCGTGTCATGCTGTCATGTTATTTTTGTTTAGTATTGTTTGGCATTTCAAAATGGAAAGACTTACGCGTGAACAACGTTTACAAATTGTTCAACTTTATTATGAAAATGCACGTTCTGTGAGGAATGTGTTTCGCACAGTGCACGCTCAACTTATGGTCAACATAATCGGCCTACTGAGCGTACTATTCGCAACACCATCACCCATTTTGAGACCCAGCATTCATTATTGGATAACATTCGACCGAATAGACCACGTCCAGCACGCTGTGAAGAAAATATAGCGGCCGTAGCTGAGAGTATACACGAAGACCGTAGAGAGTCGATTCGGCGCCGTTATCGTGCCATGATAACCGACTATTTGATGCCTGAAATTGAAGCTCGTGATCTCGGCGACATTTGGTTTCAGCAAGACGGCGCCACTTCCCACACATCGCATCAATCAATGGACTTATTGAGAGAACATTTCGGTGAGCACATAACTTCACGTTTTGGGCCGGTCGATTGGCCACCAAGATCGTGTGATATCACACCGTTAGACTTTTTCCTGTGGGGATATGTAAAGTCAAAAGCTTATGCCGACAAACCCGCATCGATTCAGGCCTTGGAGGAAAACATCACGCGTGTCATTCGCCAGTTACCAGTCGAAATGCTCGAACGAGTGATCGAAAATTGGACTCAACGGATGGACCATCTGCGACGTAGCAACGGCCAACATTTTTCATAAACATAAATGCCAAAGAATGTTCTTTCAAATGATAATAAACATTCTCCATTAAATTTGAATTTTCTGTGTTTTTTTCTTTAAAAAAGTAGGGAACCCGAAATGGATCACCCTTTATCTCTGAGGAGAATCGACTGTAGGCTGCTTGTAGGCATTCTTTCGGACCACCAAGCTTTTGCTAAACACTTAAATGTGTTGGGCTTAAGCGACACCACTACCTGCCCTGCTTGCGGTGAGGAGGATGACACAGCAGAACACTTTCTCTGCAGTTGTCCGGCCTATGCTCGCATCAGGTGGCGGATCTTCGGGGCTGACGTGGTGAGTGCCGAACATCTAAGCTCTTTATCACTGAAGCTCCTTCTCGATTTTCTTCGAAAGACGGGAAAACTAAGTACATTAATGTAAGGTGTCTGAATGGTAGTTCAATGGACCTGTAGTTGTGTCTGAGCGCTCCATCGGATAGCAGCAACCTCCGACAAAAAAAAAAAAAATGGGTCTACGACGAATATTAAGGGGTGTTACAAACTATGTGTCAAAATTAATATACCCTTAGGATAGGGTATCAAAATGTCTCTTAGTAAAAAATTTGTTGAAAAATGTAAAAAGTTTCAAAACACAATTTTTAGGAAACTTGAAGGATAAAAGGATAAAAACTTCAGAAAATGTTTTAAGTAAAAATTTTTAGAAAAATCTTTTTAAGTAAAAAAATAAAACAGAAAATTTTCATAATTATGAGCCAAAGCTTTTAAAAATTCGATTATCTTTCTAAACTGTCTAAAACCTTAAAGTATACTGCATTTAACCCAATTAGCAGCTTTCTCGTTTTTATCAAGTGTTAGTTCACGCACTGTACAGGGACATGGTGAAAATCAACTCTCCGAGTGGTGGTCATTTCATTTCATCTTAAGTCATTGATTTTCTTAAAACTCTAAACTTTCTGAGGACCGAATCAATATGTATTTGTACTTCTGTCAAGATATTCTCTTCAATCGACCTGCATTTTATAAAGATGTTGAGATTGTTTGCTTGTTTTTCCATCTGAATTCATTTTCCTTCAATAACTTAACAAATGAAGTCTAGCGTTTTCAAGGTTTTGACATTGCCTTAAATTTGTCCACCGCATTACAGCTCGAGAGTCAATTTCAATTTCAATTTAGGTGAAACCTAAGCCCGAAAATTCCAATTATTACTCAGCATTTCTACACATGATTCGCTGTGACAGCAGTAATGTCTTCATCTGGTCCTCTCAAAAATTCCTTTGTTTTGCCATTACACTCCGTAAAATTCCCGTAATGGGCTTTTCGGTCCTTCGGTGTAGATTTGCACCTAAACAACGCAACACAGCGAGTCCATATTTTTCCATCAATTTATGATTACCCAAAGTCAAGATATTACCACTTCGATGCCGTTTTTCAGGCAATCCCACAGGGCACACATCATGATCACTTCATCCATCCATCATGGTTGACCATAAACTCCCTCAGCTGTAATCCATTCGAAAAAGCCACCAACACAGGCAGAAAACAAAAAAAAAAAATAAAACAAAAATGATTGTTCCTAATCCACTTCCATGGGGGGCAAATCTTAGAGAAAATCAAACTCACAATTCATCTATCAATTGCTAGCCCCGAATCAACCCAGTGATTCACATCAAATGATCGTCATCGTCGCCATCGTGTTGTTCAAAATTGCCTAATCGCTCTTAGCGTGCCATGTTCTGTTCATGTTCAAGGACCAAAGGGACTACATACACCGACCCCATGTCCTTGACAAGTTTCTCAAAAACTCATAAATTCCCATTCACTCAGGTATGAGTGTACACTCCCGCCACGTTAGCCTGTTAAAAGTTATCGTTGTCACATGGAATTGTTCACCACAGCAATAGAAATTCACCCTCGTATAATAAAGGGTGATTTTTTAGCTGGTTTGGTTTTGGCAACACTGGTTTTGACAGCTGACGTGTGTTTAGTACCTTGTGTCACTGTCAAACAGCTTCAGTTTGGTTTGCAATTTAACCATGGATCGTCTTACAAATGAACAACGCTTGCAAATTATTGAATTTTACTATCAAAATTTGTGCTCTGTGAAAAATGTGAAAATCCGCTGTTTTATCGAAAAATTGTGTTCAGTGATGAGGCTCATTTTTGGTTGAATGGGTACGTAAATAAGCAAAATTGCCGCATTTGGAGTGAAGATCAGCCAGAAGCATTGCAACAGCTACCAATGCATCCCGAAAAAGCCACTGTTTGGTGCGGTTTATGGGCCGGCGGCATTATTGGGCCATATTTCTTCAAAGATGATGCGAATCGCAGCGTTACTGTCAATGGTGAACGCTACCGAGCGATGATAACAAACTTTTTTTTGCCCGAAATGGAAGTTCTTGACTTGCATGATATGTGGTTTCAACAAGACGGTGCCACATGCCACACAGCACGCGAAACAATGGCGCAATTGCGAGGCGAGTTTGGTGAACAGTTAATTTCACGTTTCGGGCCGGTCAATTGGCCGCCTAGATCGTGCGATTTGACACCATTAGATTATTTTTTGTGGGGGTATGCCAAGGCTAATGTGTATAGGGACAAGCCCGCTTCGATTGACGCACTGGAAGCCAACATCCATGCATTCATTCGTGAGATACCGGCCGATATGTGTGAAAGAGTATGCCAAAATTGGACTCAGCGGATGGGCTACCTGAGACGCAGCCGCGGTCAACATTTGCATGAAATTATCTTTAAACATTAAATTGCAAGGTTCAAACTATCGATTCAAATAAATATTTCATTCATTTTTTCGAATTTTTTGTGTTTTTTTTTTAAAAAAAGTTCTAAACCTCTTAAAAAATCACCCGTTACATCCAGACACACACACACACACGCTATAGCTTCGTGTCGATTTCAAAATGTACAAAATTGATGTATGTTCACTCCATCCGAGGCAGGACGGACGACAACCCAGACCCGAGTCCCAGTAGCAAAGCTGGTCTAACAGTGAAATCCTTGACACATAATTTGAATGCAAACACAATTGAAGCTGCTTCGACTCGACTCGACTCGCCGAGGTGTGGGTGGCTGGTGTCTTTGTTGCTCACGCAATCGATTTTCTAATATTTTACGGTACAATAATAATAATAATAATAATAATACTGATAGCGATAATAATTGGGTTGGTTGGCAGTAGTAGTAGTACCTCCTACACATACACATAGGTACATGCCCAGGACGAGGACACCGACATACCACACCATGTTATGGTAACAGGTGTAATTTGGTTGGAAGTTTATGTCAATAGAATGGTTTACGGGACATTTATCGTGCACGTTCAACGCAAAAGCAGAGACATTTATTGTAAAGGATTCTCGTGCATTTCCTTTCCTGCTTAGGTTGCTAGATTTTCGATATTCCTCGAAACGGCTACACGATGGGTACCTCCCTATACATATTTAAGGTGAAATAATTTTGGTTGTGGGATCATTGATGTATCGGTTGCAGGAATTTAGCTACATACATACATGTGTGTGTGGAAAGTATGATGGACAGTTGTGACATAATAATATTAGAGCGTCCTTTTGAGGACATTTCCCATTACATTTGAATAAAGGATGTTGTAATGAGAGACATATATCTATCATTCATGGATTACTAGGCAATGAATAACGTAATTGGGTGCCGGCCTATCGGCTATAAATGATTAATAAGGTTTTGTTGCGATGACATTAAACACAGGATACGGTTCGCTTTAACGGGTTTCAAGCAATTTTGTTTATAGACTTTGGTCTGTCGGAGTTATTTTGTGCGCCAGAAAAAAAGAAAGGATATTCATTGCGTTGGTTTGTATTCGTTGCGCCACCTCTTGCGAAAGTCAGACAAACATTCAAGAGTAAAACCTGTCATGAGAAGCTTCTCAAACTTTCCATTGGGAATTGATAAGCATTTCAGAGCGTGACTCTACTAAAATTAAAGTCAAGGAGGAGGTAAAGTAAATGAGAGATTGTTATGAGGAAAAGGTAGGTTTACAAGAAAGGTGACGTAGGAGGCTGGTGTTTCTTGTATTCTTTGTAAAGCGTGATTTTTTAAGAGTTAAGTTTTTCAGGTTGGCAGCGCTGGTTAGTAATGGCGTCCAAACGCCATCTGTCAAAAGTTTTCAGCAAGCTCTGCCAGTTAATCATGGACAGATTTACGAACGAACAACGATTGCAAACTCGTGCTCTGTGAAAAATGTGAAAATCCGCTGTTTTGTCGAAAAATTGTGTTCAGCGATGAGGCTCAATTCTGGCTCAACGGATATGTAAATAAGCAAAACTGTCGCATCTGGAGTAATGAACAGCCACATGGCATACAAGAATTACTGATGCATTCCGCAAAAACGACAGTTTACTATGGTTTATGGGCTGCTGGCATCATTGGTCCATTTTTCTTCAAAGACGACCGTGGAAGAAACGTTACCGTGAAAGGCGAACGATATCGAGCCATGATACGCGACTTTTCTTGCCCCCAGTTGGCTTAGTTGAACTTGGTTGACATGTGGTTTTAACACTAGCTGTCTGGGTGCCACGTGCCACACAGCTCGTGAAACAATTAAAATGTTGAAGGATGAATTTGTTGAGCAGCTTATCTCTCGAAATGGGCCCTGTAAGTTGGCCGCCAAGATCATGCGATTAAACGCTTCTTGATTATATCTTGTGGGGTTATGTTAAGCCGAACACGATTGAAGCCTTGCAGGATAACATAACACGCGTAATTCGTGGAATACAGGCCGAAATGCTGGAAAAAGTGACGCAAAATTGGACCTTCCGAATGGACCATTTGAAACGGATCCGCGGACACCATTTAGCATGAAGTTGTCTTTAAAACGTTAATGGCAAAGGCCTATTTAACGATTACAATTAAAATTTTGAATATATGATGCAAATTTGTGTGTTTTATTCGATTTAAAAAAACTACGCTTAAAAAGTTACCCATTATTTTCCCCCTCTTATGGTCACTAATCATCTTTACCTGTGACCCCTTACGGTCTACAGCTTTATACTTTAACTGTGGCCACATCTTTCTTTTGGGAGTCTGCTTCTAAAGGGTGATTTTTTAAGAGGTTTAGAACTTTTTAAAAAAAAAAAAACACAAAAAATTCGATAAAATGAATGAAATATTTATTTGAATCGATAGTTTGAACCTTGCAATTTAATGTTTAAAGATAATTTCATGCAAATGTTGACCGCGGCTGCGTCTCAGGTAGCCCATCCGCTGAGTCCAATTTTGGCATACTCTTTCACACATATCGGCCGGTATCTCACGAATGAATGCATGGATGTTGGCTTCCAGTGCGTCAATCGAAGCGGGCTTGTCCCTATACACATTAGCCTTGGCATACCCCCACAAAAAATAATCAAATGGTGTCAAATCGCACGATCTAGGCGGCCAATTGACCGGCCCGAAACGTGAAATTAACTGTTCACCAAACTCGCCTCGCAATTGCGCCATTGTTTCGCGTGCTGTGTGGCATGTGGCACCGTCTTGTTGAAACCACATATCATGCAAGTCAAGAACTTCCATTTCGGGCAAAAAAAAGTTTGTTATCATCGCTCGGTAGCGTTCACCATTGACAGTAACGCTGCGATTCGCATCATCTTTGAAGAAATATGGCCCAATAATGCCGCCGGCCCATAAACCGCACCAAACAGTGGCTTTTTCGGGATGCATTGGTAGCTGTTGCAATGCTTCTGGCTGATCTTCACTCCAAATGCGGCAATTTTGCTTATTTACGTACCCATTCAACCAAAAATGAGCCTCATCGCTGAACACAATTTTTCGATAAAAAAGCGGATCCTCGGCCAGCTTTCCAAGAGCCCATTCACCAAAAATTCGGCGTTGTGGTAGGTCGGCTGGCTTTAGTTCTTGCACCAGCTGTATCTTAAAAGGCTTTACGCCCAAATCCTTCCGCAAAATTTTCCACGTAGTGCTGTAACAAAGGCCTAACTGCTGGGAACGGCGCCGAATCGACATTTCGCGGTCTTCTGTCACACTAGCTGATACGGCCGCAATATTTTCTTCAATACGCACAGTACGTAAACGTGTTGGTGGTTTAATGTCCAACAAAGTAAATTTGGTGCGAAATTTGGTCACAATCTTCCGAATAGACTGCTCAGAAGGTCGAGAATGCCGATCATAAAATGGAAGCAGCGCGCGATGAACATTTCGAACCGAGCACGAATTTTGATAGTAAAACTCAATAATTTGCAAGCGTTGTTCATTTGTAAGACGATCCATGGTTAAATTGCAAACCAAACTGAAGCTGTTTGACAGTGACACAAGGTACTAAACACACGTCAGCTGTCAAAACCAGTGTTGCCAAAACCAAACCAGCTAAAAAATCACCCTTTACAAGGAATGGTAATTTTCAAATTTGTCTTGGTCTTCCAACCCGACGTGCACCCTGAGGATTCCATTCGAAGGACTGCTTCGCAATATCTCGTTGGTTTCCTCAATGTGTGACCAATCCATTGACCATTTGCGCTTTCTTATGTCAACGCCCAGCCGCTCTTGACTTGTTCTGCGCCACGATTCCTCGTTAGTTATCATTTTTTGCCGGCGAATCTTTAAGATCTGGCGTAGATAGCTATTCACAAAGAGCCTGCAATTTCCTCGAGATGATGGTCGTGATTTTCCAGGTTTCGCAAGCACATATTTGACATTGGATTCGAAGAATCTCAACTTATAGATATTTAAGTGGATTGGATTTGACTGGATATTTAAAAATTAGCGGTGGAGTATCGAAGACAGCACGAGCTTTATTTATTCTACTTTTAACGTCCACATCCGTACCCCAATTTGCTGAAACAATACTTCCAATATAGTTAACCCATTGACGCTCACAGGACGCAATTTCGAAGTCTGATTGAATTTTCGCCATGTAATAAGTTCGATGAAAAGAAAATCGGGAGAACAATGTATTGATCTCCAAAAATGTCCGGTCAAGGATACGAAGGTGCAGAAGCTATAAAAGGAGCCTTTTCAGGTTTGTAAAAAAGGATAAAAGATGTAGGTCCACTTGCGCTTCTTATAACTGGAATCTGGTGCAATCTGTTTATGAGTTTTTCGGTCAAAGCATAAGTTGTTGGAGCCAGCTTCAAAGCCATTCACTTTGAAAACCTCGAATGCGAAACGTTTTTCTGGGAGATATGACGCGGTTCATGGTTTGAAACAAAGGTTTTGTGATATTCCCAAAAGCTTAAACCATTTTTTTCTGAACCAAACAAATCTACTTAGACAAATTGAAACCTTTTATATTGTGTGTGTCCCCGTTGTTCAATAGCAAATCATTAACTTGCCTTCCAATATCCGAAAATATCGATCTACTATTTGCTTCAAAATTATTTGTCAAATATTAGGAAGTTGAGAGATGGGTTACATTCATTACAGGGAGATGCATCACTTTGATGTAGGAGATTTTTAATTGACCTCAACAGCGGGTTTCGTGTAACTATTTCTTAGCCCATTATCGACTCTATACCATCACAGCTTGAGAACAGGTTCATCGGAACCTTCCTCTTTGAGAAACCCGTCAAAGAGTGAATGGGCTTTTAAGAGAACTTTTCGGATTACATATCAACTGATTTTTGCGCTCATTTGCTTTCTGCCAGGTCAACATTTTTTAAAGATCTCAGTTCAATTAGAAATGTGTAAGAAGTGGCTAATTTGTTTATAGGCCAAAATTCTTCACTGACTTCGAGCTGTTGAGGTGTACACTCTCAGCGGTTGAGCGCCGTTTTAAATCCAGAACTCACGTGACTTAAAAAAGTGAAAAGAGAAAATTGAGTAAGAGCTCAGAACCGCCCTGTGATACTGAGGAAGACAATGGTACTTCCGAGATCGATGCCCGATACCTCAGATACATCGTCAAAGAGTGGTTTACCTGGTACCTATGCGTTGTCTACTTTTTGGCTAAAGCGGAGCAACCACAAAGTTGATAGCTTGCTTTACTCGAATATCCCCACAGCTTATGTTATGGAGCATGGAGCATGCGCGTAAGTGGCGAGAGTGGTTCTCTGACATCTTCCTAGAAATGACGCACTTAGTTACCTTTGACTACCTCGTTTCCATCGTCGATGTAAAGTGCAGAAAGGTATTTGTCTTTAAGAAGAAGAAGAACCACATCGAGCCAGTTTGTCTGGCTTCTCATTCCCCTCTATGTGGCTATGGCCGGGAACGCAGAGGAGAGTCGACGACTGGTTCGATCCAATATCCCCCTGCAGTCCTCAACTAACGTTGATGTAGTTGATGTTGAATCAAGCGCCCTAATTGCAGCCTGGCTGTCTACAGAAATGGCAATGGCGAGTTGGAAAGAGAAACTTCAGAGAAGAAGAAATTCGACTTTAGACGCCTTAACAGTCACTTGGAGTTGTCTGAGCCCACAACGAACGCCTGAGTGAGAGTTTTCCCACTGTGTAGTAGGGGAATGCTACTACAGACGCCAACAACAAGTGGTACCAGTATGGCGACATCTTCAAAGAGGTAGCCGAAAGCCCCATAGGTTATCAGCCACCTCAGAGAAAAATCGCCTGGTATGATGATGTATGCGTACCCATAGGAATGGTGCAGCGGGAGACAAGGGCAGCAAGAAAGCAGCACGGAGCCAAGCAGTATTGAGCCGAAATTCTTTTCGGAAATAAAAGACTGTAAGCAGTCTCCCAACTCTACGAGAACAAAGACTCAAGCCCTTCGAAACAGCTTAGGAAACCTAGTAACGCACGCGCACCTTTAGCAGGGAGTAATACATTGCGACCTTGTGGTCTATTTTGCCTCCTATATATACCTTGGAGAGGTTTGTTCCCTCTTCCAGGACGGAAGCCTTGCGGCTTAATTCACCAGGAATTATGTTCGAGTGTCTAATCTCTGACTTTAACCTTGCCAAGGAAATCCCGCTCTGAGCACATCATCCAGAGCAGTTTCTTAAATGAATCTGAGAATGAGAAGTTCATGGAGTTTCGGAGGTCTCATTACCGAATCTGCAGAGTGCAGGTGTTCCCTGACCCCATCCTGCCCCGTTAGGATGCCTAGGTTATATTTGCTAAGACTGATACATGCCTCAACTCTTTAAAATTGCTTGGGTTGTCTCGGACCTTGAGACTATGAAAGGTTCGCCTATGCCGCAGAACGGTTCGGGCCCTATGAAGCGTTCTGCTGCCCCTTATCTTGCGACTTTCACGCCGTCTCATTTCCAGTAATATCCACATGGCCAGGAATTCAGCAGCTGGATACTCTATTTTTCTTACCAAGTTCATTAAGGCGAGTATGCACCTAATGACTGCTTGACTATCTGACATTTTTGTCATGTTACAGTTTCTGTAGTTCAATGGCACATATTTCCGCATGGAAGATGCTGGTACTTTGCCCAGGGTTTCGTAGTGTTTCGAAATCACTTTTCGTGCGATTGCTCAGTCCATAAATTATGGATCCATCGCTCCATTCTTTTCTGTTGCTGAGTTTCAATAGGAAATTTGTTTGGAAGTTAAATTTCCTTATGATGTCATCTCTGCGAATAGCTAAGAGTGGAGGCGTCATTCTCTTTCGAACTGATGCATTTCCCCTGTCTGATTTATTTTTTTTTTGCACTTCCTTATAACAGTTTTGTCCGACGCCTCTGAGACCATGAGGTGGAGTGGAGTCGCTTCTAGCTGCATCAAGTTGGGCACAAATACAAAAGTCTAATTTTTCGTGTATAGGCGACTATCTCAGTAACGAATTAACGGAGGAAAATCGCAGCTGAATTAATAGTGTAAGTGATCACTGTAGTGATTTTACTGAAAAAAAATGCATCCTTGCCCGTTTTCACCTTAAAAAAAATGCCGTCGCAATAACCTTATTCTGTCTGAAGATCTTAAAACCATAAAACTTGGGCTTTAAAATGGATTTAAATTCATTTAGTTGATACATCTCAATCAAATAGTAAAACTCATAACGCCAACTATTCCTTAGTCATCCAATCACACTTACTTCTGATGAGCTCCGTAGAAAACCGCGACAAAAAGCGCCAACGGCTTTGAAGTGTCAAACCACTCACTTCTGCCAGGCTTAAAACTCCTTTTCCATTAGTCCATTAGTCATTTCATTAAATCTTCATTGAAAATTAATACCCAATTCAATTGGCAACTTATAAGCTACTTAATCTCAATTGCACTCATCCGTGAGGACCATTACAACGTTATTATTGTTTTTTTTGTTTGGTCCTTCTTTCAATTTTATTGAATAAAATCAACGTTGTTGGCTCTTTAGCAATTCCCTAAATGAACAAAGCATTATCATGGTTGCCTTAGACATATCTGTGCGCATGGAAACAGCTGCAGCATAAGATACTGCACACTCTGATTCGTATCTTTTAGGATGCAATTTGGCCCATTGAAAACTTTTAAAACATTCAAAGTACTTCAGTTGTGTATTTCTGCTCCAACTCCAAGGGTCCTTCGTCTTTCTCTCTCACTTATTCTGCTGCGCTTCAAAAATTGATATTTATTCCTTTAACGACTTTTGCGAAGGAATTTTCACCCCAAAAAGTACAAAAAAAACAAACAACAAAAAACACATCCCTAATGTTCCTTCAGGTCGTATCCCTCCCTGCATGATACGTACGAGTGAGTAGTCCTTCGTATATTCGTGTGCATAGTAAGCAATTTACAGACAGTCAGCCAGCCAGATGAAAAAAAAAATATCCATAAATATTAATTTACGTCCATATAAAATCTCGATAATATCTTAGGAATATCCTTTTTATGGGACACACATATTCGGACTCAGCTCTGATGCTTGCTGCAGTCAAAAGCGGGCCAGAGCAGAGCACACTACTGGTACTGCATGTTTTATTCAACTTGGAATGCAATTTTTGTTTTTTTCCTTTTGTATATATTTTTTTGTTGTTATCTCATTTTATTGCTCACAGTTTGGGGGAACTATTCGGCAAAATGATACTTGAAATGCTTTTGGGTTTCTGCTCCAATCGGCGTACGGTCGTGCTGCTGCAGTTGGTTGGCCCGGTTGCTTTTGAATTTTCAATGGCATGAGGGAGTTTCAAAGAATTCACGTTTGTCTAGGGAGAGCAGTTTGCTTAGAAATCAAGGCACAGATGGAAAAGGAAAAGCAGGACGAAGGAGACGATCGGAGTCGAAGTCTATGAAACAACACGGATTGACCATTATATGGTAATATTCCGTTGCAGTGGAACCGTAAATTCCCTTCCAGCTATCATAGGTATTAAATAGCAAAGAGGATGATCATGTCATGTTTGGAATATATGTGTTCGCGCTGAAACATGAAATATAGGAACTGCAATGTGCAGGAGTAGGGTGTGTAGGATGTGTAGCTGGCTTGAACGAAAGTAGGTTAGAAGTGGAGGTTTAATAGGTAATGAAGTCCATATTTTTGGATGGCCCGTTGATAAGCTGTTTTTATTAAAAATTCAACACCACTTAGGACTAGGTTTCTAAAAAATTTATAAAATTGATTCAAATTTTAGTGAAAGATAGGATACATAAAAGTGAAAGGCTTAATCGATACAAAAGCAACCATCCTGCGGCGCTAATGGAGAAGGCGAAGACACCGCGGAGCATATGTTCTCTGTGAATGTCTTGCCTTTGAACGTACCAGGCTGCAGGCTGTAGGTCCGGACGTGGTTATAGCTGAACATCTAAGCTGAAGTATCTATCAGAAGTATATACAATGACACAGTTTCTCGCCTGAATTCATCAGCGGGGTTACAAAGGAAGGAACCCGAAGGATAGAGATGATAGGCCGCGCTAATTTTAAAATCTTGGGGCTGACCGATTCTCTTGGATTTATTTCCGCAAACGAGTGAAGAGATCGACAAACATAATCTCCTCATTAAATTTGTTATTGGTCCAGAAAATTTTTTGGAGGGCAGTTTCTCCATGAAGCCTTTGAAAGGCCTTTATCTGGCAGGAGATCGCGCTGCGTTTTTGACGTGAAAATAACTCGATTATAGACATCGGTAGGTTGATTGGTGTGTTAGTGTAGCATGTTGGATGTAACCTATGCTAGAGGTCGGCATAGTCCTTAAGCGGCTCTTCAAACGCCGCCTAGAATGCATCTACATTCCAAATGCTTACCGTGAGGTAAAGGTACTCTTTATGACCAGTGCAGGATAACTAAACCACATCATTGCCAAAGATGTAAGACCTAAAAGTCTAACTTCTTTTATTGTAAAAACCTTTGTTTAACTAATATAAATTTATATTCGCTACAATCTGAACGTCCCAACATGCTTATGTATATGAGAGGCAGTGGTTCGAGCCATTGAAGGATCATTCAACAATGTCACAATGTGTGCGGTGAGAAGCCACTCCAGAGCTCTAACGTTGATCAATCTCATACGAATATCGAAAAGGACATCAATGCAAGCATTGGTGATTCTGACCCAAAATTGACTGCTCTCAGAGACATTAAGGCCTCAAGGTGGAGTCATCTTCTTCCTACGCTAGGTATCCTGTTGCGTCTTCTGTACTACTCTGGTTTACTAGCACGGATCATCACTTGGCATGCTTGCATAAGCGCGGCTAGGAACGTCGGATGGGAGTGGTTCTTGATCCGCAAGTACCAGACACAACAAAAAAGAAAAAAAAATATTTTCATGCCAAGATTAACCTGTCAAAACCGGACGGACACTACTTCCTCACCTACACCTCTTCCATACAGTTCGCGGGCAACTAGGTGTTATGTTGCCTAGAGTACATTCGACCCACCCCTTTTGCACTGAAGTGCACCATGGCAGCTCCGGTACTCGGTTTGTGTAGAGCTGCCCCTAAATTAATATTCGATCGATTTACTTAATCTCACATCCCGACGTTGTTTGGAAAACCACCACAATCCACCCCATAATTAAAATAAACTGCATTTTAGTTATACTACGAATGTTTTAATACTTAAAAACTTTCCCTACCAAGTATCATTTTAGTTAAGATTCAATTTAGATTTAATTTTATTAATTTATCTTAGTTTTGTAGGTTTAACATAAGTAAGTTATTAGAATTTAGGATTTATCATTAAGCAAATTTAAAATTTAAGGCAAAGTAGATATTGTTTGTTTTTTTATAAATATATTTAAATGTGGTAGGAAATCATCAAACTACCATTAAGAAAAATGAAAAAAACTCACCCTTATTCGTCTGGAAATTGTGCACAATGTCCCACGTGGTTGCGGTATCCAATTCTGTACCAAAATTACTCACTTTTTGATAATTTGACAATTATATATATAAAACAAACTCACTATAACAAACTAGATTAATTTAGGAAGCAAAATTTTGATTTAAATTTTTAAACAAAGTATGAAAATTTAATTTTAGAAGTTAGGTAGGTAGCCAACTGATATTTTTTTGTTTTTTTTATTTCAGGATTTTTTAATTTCTTTAAAATTTTCTTTAGAACACTTAAATATTAGAATAGTTTTCTTTCTTTTTTTTCACTTTAGTATGCAAATCACACGTTTTGACCCAGTTAAGTGTGCAAATCACCGTTCTGCGTGGCACTTACTGCACCGTATATACCGGTATCCTCACTTGCGCAAAAAAATCACAAACACTTGTTTTGCGGGTACACTCCCCCGAACTTAACCACACCACCCGACTCACCTATGACCAACGACTTCGTGTATGTCCAGCTCCCGATCGATGAATGACTGCATCGATAGGGCAATGATCATAGATTTGGATGTCGCAATTGGTATATGCGTTAGAGTGCGGGTAAGGTAAGGTTTTTTTTTTTTTTCGGTCAGCGTTTGATACTCTGTGAAACTGTATGGTTAATAGTATAAGTGGGTGTACTTAACAAAATTATATGTTATCAAGACTTACGGTGATTTAGCTGGTTAATAAAATTGTCTCTTTGATACGATGTGGACTTAGGGGTCGCCGAAACACATAAAGTGTTGAGTTTTTTTTTTGTTTGATATCTGAAGACCTATATTCGGAATTAGTTACGAACATAGGGTGGTAGTTTGCAAAAAAAAAACAAATTACCTGTCCTTTAGGATTCAGCCAGTATAGAAAAAAAACCAATCGGTTTTTTAGCTTTTAAATTTGTAATAAAATGTTTTAATTTTTACTTTTTGCTGTTTTATCGATCTTCAGTGGTCTTATGAAATGTGGCTCAATTGAAAATGGCCAAAGTAAAAACCCAAGAGATGTGTCTCCTCTTAAAGTCGTTCACAAAAAGAAAGTTAAAGCGAGGAGATGGAGCTAGGAGGCATAGACTGCGTGTCTACATGCGTTACGCATACACTGAACGAGGAATAAACAAAATACTGTTTCCGCTGGTCAAAATGTCTGTCAAATTTGAAAGCTTTGAAATACGCACAAAAATAGAGTGACACGAATGAGAAATAAAAAATATAAATTTTTTTTTTTTTTCCTTTTTTTGTATAATATTTTTCGTATCCGTAACAATCCATTCGCTACTTGTAAATTATCGCTAAGGCTGGCTGCTATGGAGCAAACAAACTCTAGGTGGACAAGTGGTATCACATGTATAGTGACAAAACGGATCTGGCCTAAGCTGGATCCGAAATGCTCTTATAATTTGATCTATCTAAGTCGAACGACTTTTCCCATACAACTTCTGCAAAAGTCGTTTGGGAATGCACCATGTTTGCCTATCAGACAGTGTCCAGTGATGACACCTATAATAGTGCTAATGTTCCGCAACTTTTGCAGAAGTTGTATGGACGAAGGTGTGGGTGCAGCGGCTTAGTGGTTAAATCCGTTGGACCACTAAGCGAGATGTCGCTGGTTCAAATCCCGGCCTGTACCACCTGAAAGTTTTTATATGCTGCCCCACCTCTTGCGAACGTCTGACAAACATCCACGAGTACGAAATGTCATGAGAAGCTTCTCAAAAATAAATTGCCGTTCGTAATCGGCATTAAACTGTAGATCCCTCCATTCGTGTCAAAAATATAACTTCGCACACACAATGGTGGGAGAAGCTGGGGTTTAGGTCCTGTATAGGCCGTTTACGCCTAATATTTACTTATTTATTTATTTTTTGTATAGACGAAGGGGAGGAGGAAACTATCACTCACCTGCTTTCCACAGGAGAGCCTGCTTTGTACTCAGAGCCCTCTTCTTCGAAGGCACATGTGATCTGATAAACATTAACATCAAAAATATACTTCGCTTCATCAGAAGCTCCAATTGGTTCAACGAGTAGGAGAAATCTTTATCAAAGATCTCCGTGCGTACCAATACTAAGCGCGTTGGTTCTTATGACGACAGACACTTCAACCTAACCTAACCTAACCTAACCCTCTACTCTGGGTTTTTGTCAAGAAATACTTACGAAATAACTGGTTTAGAAAACTCTGCGGTCTTGGCATAGATCATCCCCTTAATGCGGAAATTGTGCTGTTGACAGATAAAAGAAACATACCACAAGGGATTATCCTAACAGGAAAACTTAATGACAATGAGAGAGTTAAAAAGGCCTAACCCCAAAATAACTCTGTGGAAGTGCTGCATATGGCTCCAATGTATGGTGGTAAGCCACGGACAAAGCGACCAATCTAAAGACTAGCTTATATAGGGACAACCAGTGCAATGAAAAACATCATGTATCCAAATTTTTGTCGATTCTGACCCTATTTAGGCTTTGAAACACCATTCTCTACACTGATGGTTCTAAGATATACGTGGAACAGGTGCTGGACTGATCTCAGATGAGCTACAGCTCTTATCGGATCCATAATGCCTGCAGTCTAGTTAAGGAAGAAGGCCTAGTCGAAAGTACCACGGAAGTAGCCAGCATTGTGTAAAAGATGGTAATACAAAGAAATTATTTTTACCAAATTTATTGATAGGCAAGCGACTCACTACCTGCTATAAAAAAAGTGCCCGCCGCTTCCCTGGAGACAGCGACATATTTTCCAAGAACAGGTACCTCAATTGATTATGCCACCAAATTCCAACCTAAAAGATTAAGTGAAGAACAAGATAGTAAAGAAAGTTAATAGTAAAGAAAGTGAAATTTTGCAGTGGTGAATAATTTACAATTTAAATAATAAAAGGACTATATAAAATTATATATTGTTGTAAAACAGATAGTTTTATGGTGTTTCTACACAGAAGAAATAGAAAAAAAACGAAAAGGGATGTCTGACTGCAATAAATGCAGGTTGAAAGAAAAGCTGAATAAGCAAAACTCAATAATAACTAACAGCGAGTTAAAATTAATTAAATATTATGAAAACAGGAAAAATAATACCAAAAACTACAATGCTGTAATAGAAATCGACCCAGATTCATTCCCGAAAGTACTAGAAGCAGGAAGACTTAGTATTGGATGGGAAAGATGTAAGGTATTTGATGGAATAGAAGTTATTAGATGCTTCAAATGTAAAGGATTTAATCACAGATCAAATGATTGCAAAAAAGAAGAAGAAATATGTTTAAAATGTTTAAAAAATCATAAAACTAGTGAATGCGAAGAAGAAGCAATAACAAAATGCATTAATTGTATGAGAGCGAATGAAAGACTGAATTTGGGACTTGATGATAAACATCTTACGTTAAGTAGATCATGCCCAGTATACTTAAACAAACTAGAAGCGAAAAAAAAGAGAATAGGGTACTAGCAATTAAATATAATCAAAAGTGTTTATATTAATATCCAAGGGCTAACAAACAATTTTGAGGAACTCGAAATTATGGCAGAAAACAAGCAATACGAATTTATTATTCTATCAGAGACACACCTCACCGAGAATATTGAAGAAAATGAAATAATAATAAATGGATATAAAAATATACAGTGTTTCTCTAATTCAACACGAACTGGGGGTAGTGCAATATATGTTAAAAACGAATGGAACGTCACAAACATAGTAAAAAAATCTATAGATTTTCAAAGATAGTTTCTAGCATGCAAATGTAAAAATAATGGATTTGAAATCGTTTTAGTTGCAATATATAGATCGCCTAATAGTTCTGAAAGAGAATTCTGTACATTTTTTGAAGATAGTATTGAAAAACTGACTGAAACAACAAGTAATATTTTAATTGCTGGAGATTTTAACATCGATTGGTGCAAAGATCAACTATACAAAAGAGAAATTGAACGGATTTTGAATGACAATTGTCTATCACAAAAAATGGAGGAATATTCTAGAGTTACGCCTACATCAAAAACTATTATTGATTATGTAATAACAAACATGCAAAACATGACGGTATATGCAGATAGGAATCATAAAATATCGGACCATGAAAATATTGAAATTGTTATAAAAACGGAAAGTGTAATAAAGACATATGGAAATACCATTGAAGTATGTAAATACAGAAAAAATCGTTTCGCACAGGAACTTAGTAATTTGGATACAAAATATGATGCGGAAAGAAACCTTAACGAAAATGCTATAAAAATTAATATAATCATGAAGAATACGGCAGCTAAATTTATCACCAAAAGACGTAGTACAAATCAAAAAAATAGGTGGTTCAACAATGAACTTAAAACTCTAAAAAATGAAAAAATTAAAAAATATCAAAAAGCCAAAATACTTAACAACAATGAAAGCTGGCGAGATTACATACTTATACGAAACAGATACAAGGTTAAATTAAATACTGCAAAGAACATATATATAAACAACAAAATTGCCAAATGCAATGGACAGAAAGAGATGTGGATGCAAATAAAAGCATTAGTATTGAAAAAACATAAAAGCAACATAAAAAATGTAATATTCGAAAATGAAGAATATCATGATGAAACAATAATAGCTAACAAATTTAACAAATATTTTATAGAAAGTGTAAAAGAAATTAGTAAATCAATTGAAAATACTATATTTAGAAATCACTTAGATCGACACGATAGCGTATTCAAATTTCGCCGAATATCGTTACAAGATTTAAGAACAATATGCAAATCATTAAAAAATAAAGCTGATTTCGATAAAGTAAGCCCTATAATGATACTCGACAACTGGAATAATTTAAGTAACACCATTTTGCAATTAATAAATAAATCACTTTTAACTGGTGAATTTCCTAGTTCATGGAAAGATTCAATGATCACCCCGGTTGAAAAAATTGCAAACACCAACAAATGTGAAGAATTTAGACCAATAAATACTTTAAGGACAATTGAAAAAATATTAGAGGCAATAGTTAAAAAACAACTAATGGAATATATTGAACAAAATAATATATTATCAATTTACCAATCCGGTTTTCGAAAAAAGTATTCGTGTGAGACTGCAGTAAACCATTTAATAAATGAATGGAAAAATTGTGCAAAGAAGACGAAAATAATTGCACTTTTTCTTGATTTTAAAAGAGCGTTCGAAACGATTGATTAGGAAATTTTATTACAAAAATTGTATAAATATGGTATCAGGAATAAGGAACTAAATTGGTTCAGGTCATTTATAACAAATAGAACACAGAGGACAAAAGTTAATAATTCCATATCGGAATATATTAAAGTAGAACAAGGAGTTCCTCAAGGATCAATTTTAGGGGCGCTCTTATTTATAATTTATATAAACGATATGCCAAGAATCATGCAATTTTGCAAAAGCGTGTTATATGCGGATGACACTCTAATATACGCTGAAGGAGACGACACTGAACAATGCAGAACCATGTTAAACAACGATGTGAAACATCTAGTATCATGGCTAAAAATGAATAAACTGAAGCTTAACGAACAAAAAACTAAGTTGATGACAATTAATATAGATAGCGAATTAACTATTGAAATTAATGGAAATTCGATCGAAAATGTTAAAAGCATAAAATATCTAGGAATGATAATAGATAATAATTTAAAAATGGAACAGCACGTCGACTTTTACATATAAAATAGGGAAAAAGATTGGATTTTTTAAACGAATTCGAAAAAGAATGGACTATATAACAGCGGTTAATGTATACAACACTATAATAAAACCACATTTTGAATATTGTTCTACAATTTTGTTTTCATGTTGCACTCAAGGTCAAATCGAAAGATTGCAAAAACTACAAAATAAAGGTATGAGAAGCATCCTGAAATGCAATCGATATACACCTATAAGGCAGATGTTGGATGCACTGAGATGGTTGGATGTCAAGCAGAGACTGGAACTGAATGCACTTCTCACCGTTTTCAAAATAAAGTATGGCGAAGCACCAGCATATTTAACACGAGAAGTTAGGCTAGTAAGTGAAGCTCAACCTTACAGACTACGAAATGCGAACGATTTCCGACTGAATTTGCAAATGTCAGCAGATGGACAGAAGACAATACTATACAAGGGGATCAGGCTATTTAACATGTTACCAACATATATAAAAACCGAAGAAAATTTTAGAATTTTTAAAACTAAATGTATCAAACATGTAAAAAGAAATATTTAAAAAATTACTGTAAAAATGAAATTATATAGAAAAATTGTAATTATAAATGAAATTATAAAGTATTTAAAATACTAATAAATATATATACTACTACTACTACTACTAGATCCAAATGAGGACTAAAATGGCTGGAAGACATTGACGACCTGTGACATACCACAGAGGCTGTGGCCAGAGTATAATGAAAGCCGCACCAACAAGCTTCTGCAGTTTGACAGACTATCAATGTCAAGGTTGGAATGCAATGAAACCCGGAACTGAAGTCTCTCGAAGATACATCTTACTCTCTATGTCACTTGAGAAGCAAAACACTTGAAAGTTAAAACTTCCAAAATATTGACGAATTTGCCGAAAACTCTCGGGTGGATGGACAACATTCGGTGATCATGAAAGACGCCAAAGTGGGCGATGACACCAGATTCGATATTGGCTCCATAAGGACCACCAACCTAACCTAACCTAGTGCAGTGACTCAGTGATTAGCGTTTTGGACTACTGATATTCGCTACTGAAAGCGTTGCCGAGAGTGCCCGCAAAAAAAAATTCATGTGAGGAATACGTCATTACTGATTATTAAAAAGGAGTCGGTGAGCCGACAGAGCCCTGCGGTACACCAGTATTATTAGAGTAGAGTCGCCGGGACCGGGGCGGATCAACATCTACATACAAACGCGCATGATACTATTGGTGGCCTTTATTTTTTAACTCGATTTAACCATTAAGTTAACTCCTCGGTTAGTAGTCAAACAACACACTTAACCACTAAGCCACTGGACCCACAAGTTTAAACCCGACCCTGTAACACCTGAAAGTTATTATTTTCCGTTCGGATTCGGATCCCGTCCCTTCCATTCGTGTCAGAAAATATATCTTCAGACACAAAATTGTTGGAGAAATTTAGCTTAAGGTCATGTGGACCGTTTACGCGTAATCTTTTTACTTACTTTTTTAACCATTAATTTACCTGTGTAAGACTTTTACTTGACACGTGTCAATTATTGAGCAATTAGCTTCTTGCGAAATAACTTATGAGGTGGTAACTTAGCGCTCAACTAATAGTTATGTGTCGCGGTGGGCAAGATGCCTATATTGTTTGGATATAAGAACAGCTTGCTAAGAAAGATTAACTTGCCAAGCGGAAGTTTTTGCCATCTTAATGGCTATGCGCTATATTCTGAACATGAGGTGGAGTGGTGGAAGTATTTTAATTTGCAGTGACAACCAAGCTGCATTGAAAACGCTGCTCAACCCTCTTTCTTCGTTCAAGTTTGAGCTCGAACTTAAGCTTCCTCTGAATTTGCTCGGAAGGCTGAACACAGTGAATCTTGTCTGCGTTCCAGGTCACACTGGCAGCCAGTGAAATAAGATCTGACATGAGCCTGCTAACAAAGGTTCAGAAGAAGTTTTGTCAGGACCCTAACCCGCGTTGTGTCTGCGGCATCTTTAGTCATGTCCTCCATTCATACTTGGGTTTCTCGTGAGCACAAGATACGGTGGCCCGACTGCGATGGATGTTGACAGAACAAACTACTGCGCACTTATATTTCTCAGAAGAATCGACTGCAGGCTGTTTGTAGGCATCCATTCGGGGCACCAAGCTTTGGCTAAACACTTTAATGTTTTGTACTTGAGCGTCACCATCACCTGACAGACACCACACTTCCTCTACAGTTATCCGGTCTCTGCTCGCATCAGGTGGCGGATTGTTGCGGCTGAAGTTGTGACTGCCGAACATGTAAGCTCTTCTTCTTCTCATCTTTCTTCGAAAGACGGGAAAACTAATTACATTAATGTCTGCATGGTAGCACAATGGACCGGTAGTAGCAACCTCCGACAAAAGAAAACTTTCCAAGACAGCGGAAGGGATTCCATCTGAAGTTTGCGATTTGGGACGATGGATGAAATCATTTGGGCAAGGTAGACTTACCTATAAGTAATACAGCATAGGGGACCCACCCTTCTATATGAATTTTTAAATAAGATTTCCAAACTCTCAAATTTGGTCTACTTTATTTCCCCGTTAAGCCGAGTTGAGTTACTTCTTCACGAAGGAAACAATTCTAGCACAAATGCCTAAGACGATTTTATACGATTTTATGGTACGTTGAACCCGGTGCATTACGTTACAGGCTACAGACCCTCCATAGACTTGCAAAGAAGCATATTTTTTATGCGCTTCACAAGTTAAACAAATTTTGACCAATCTAAGCTGTGGCGATTTTGGTTGACTTGTTCTTGTCAAAACTTGTGTAGCCAGAACAGCATCCACTCTGGATCGATATCCTTCCAAGCAAATCAATGTAAGAAAACTACCCTTCCCTCCTATCATAAAAAAATGGTTTTCTTCTTCCGCTAAACCTCCCCTCAAAGTATTCAAAATACAAAACACTGCTGCATAATTTGAGAAGTCTTGATTCAAAAGCAGAAACCCATAACAAAAACTCTAATCCTTCTCATGGCGGCCGACGCAACGCCGCCATATAAATCTCTCCCAATTAGGCAAAACCATCAAAACGAAGCTATTTCCTACTTCTTATAATAACACTGCACCATCTGTAGCCGCACTAAACCTCGAAAATGTTTCAATTAGCGCAGCAAAACCTAACGTTTGCCCCAAGCCGAATCTAATAACTCACTTCACCGCATATCTCTCCATTAGATGTGATTCTGGTGTAACCTACCTTTTGTCATCGTCCTGTCAAACAGTTAACATCGACCATCCATTTCAATTGTCGAGTTCGCCTCCTCCGCTACTCCGTGTGTATGTATGGTTCGGAGGACCAGCATTGATTAGCTCTCAAATTGCCATTGGTAAGGTAGTATAAAGCCACCGTGTTGGTGTCCGCAGCCTATAATAAATTCTCCAAGCAATTCTGCCATCCGAAATGACTTTCAATTAATTCCCAGGGATCCTACATCAAAATCCTTCGAACAGCCGTACAGGTACGAAACACAAACGACGCAACGGTTATATGCACCATTGTCTACAGCGTGCCCTAAAAGTCATCGAGATTGTTGGGTTGATTTCTACTTTTATATAGTCTGAAGGATGCGTTGAAACTGGAACTGTCGTAGAAGTTGACATGCGAATTTCTAATTAAAGGGATGTTAAAGTTGTGATCTTGCAGGGATGAAAACATAATTCATATCAAACGCTCTTTTTTGTCATACAACTCGAGCTTTTCTTGTAGGCATGGTGACCCCATAGATAGCGAAGACTCATAGACGAAACAAAACCACGTTATAAACTAAAAAGAAAACAGTTTTTTCAATACTCTGTCTGTTGTCTCAACTACTACTTCAAGGCGTCACATTGCAGCTTTCAAAGGAAGCTTAATACCTTTTAGTATTCCTCGATAGCTAGCTCTTTTGGACTAAGCATCGCAAAACGAAGACATATTGGCTCTCTGGCAGCGCTGGGGAGGCTATGGCAAAACATTAGGTTTGGCATCCAAAAGAGTCCTATTTTTTCGACCATTTTTTCATCGGAATAGCGCTAAAGAACATTTCTCAAGAGTTGTCAAAGTTGACTTTGATCTTAGTTAAGGGTAGGATATATCGAATCAGTCTTCTTAATAACGAATGGTCCGAAGGTGGAGCCGTAAATGCAGCTACTGATGAGATGGAAAGACAACTGCGCTGAGCAATAGTTGAATCTGTCTTGAATTCATTAAAATTCTTACAGAAGCATTACAGCTTTGTTGTCAAAGTCTTCAAAGAATCATGCCAACATGGCTGCGATGTCATAGAAAACGCTTCTTTGCTTCTTACTTTTCTAGTTCTCGCTGATTCAGCAGAAGGCAGAAGTTCGCAAGGCCTTGTAGTCATGTACCGATGAGCAGATGGATTTGGTTTAAGTCAAATAGCGCAGGCTCCTTGATCCTTTATTATCAATGACATACCACAGACTATTCAAGTCTCTAAAGTAGGGCTAAGTCCAACGGTCCTTGGAAGAAAGACTCCAGCAGCGTTGCTGCCACTCTTTCAAACTTGTCCTTCGTACACATACCCTCGTGTTCTCTTCACCGTAGGTTAGCCTTCCTTGCTGTCTTCTCTCTAAAAACTTTTTCTGCAGTTCTTCTGCCAGTACATCAGGGGGAAACTTTCCTCCGATAACGCAGGCTGCGTTGTCCGATGTTATGATCCTTGATCCTATGATCCACATAGGACTATGGTTGTGACTACTTTAGCTAGGAGTAGTTTTCGGCTTATCTTCGGCATAATCCGTGCATACTCGAGATGTGTTTTTAAATGTCAAGTCAGCCTTGAATCAAGTCAAGATATTTGATAGCTGGTTTGCAAAATACCTCATGTCCGTACACTGTAAGCGTGATGGTGTGCGGTTATTAATTACGCTTTCGTTTTATGTTTTCCAAGCTTCACCTCAAGAACTCGTTTAAATCAATCTGAAGACTGAACACTCTGGGTCTTGATTGAGCTCCGAGTCATGCTGTAATCACGGGAATTTATATCTCCGACGAACTTGCTCATCAATGTTCGGAGGAAGTTATCTATGGGTTTTTACCTGTGTCTGGTGGGATCCCTCGTAATGGCCTCTATTGATGATTGGGTTTCCGAAAGACACAATAGGAAACCCATTGGCCTATTCTTTGAGCTGTAGGCAGACCAAACTAGTTCGACCAAGTGTCTGTGGAAAGTTGCGTTGATATATTTATTTATTTATTTATTTATTTCATCTTATAAGTACAACTTATTTTAGATTACTTTGCATACAAGATTTACAATGTTCCCTGCTCATATTGAAATCAATTAGGTTTTTGAATTTATTGTAATTGACGCAAGCCATGGTGACAGGATCATTCAAACCATAATTAGTTCTGTGTCTAGGTGGCATAAGGAAAAAGTTGTCCCTAGGACGAAGAATACGAGAAGGAGCATATACATTAAATGATGACAGTAAAAACGAACAATCAATGTGGCCAGTTAAGACGTCATTAGCAAACATTGCGGAATAATACATCCTTCTTTTAGAAAGAGTTTTCAAATTTATTAAGGAACATCTATTTTCGTAAGTTGGAAGATTATTATTCCAGTTAAACCTTCTTTGAATTTTCTCTATGCGAGATTCAGCATTGCGGTAAAAAGGATTCCAAACAACACAGCAATATTCTAATATCGAACGAGCGTTATAAGTGTATATGGATCATTAAAATCCTTAGAGTTTCGAAAAATGAAACCTAGCATTCGATTAGCTCTGCCAACAATATGTCGTCAATATGCAATGAGAAGTTTAGTTCAGTGTCAAAAATGACCCCCAAGTCTTTTTGGTCTGAAACTCTATTCAAAGTTGTGTTTTGTATTCTATAATTAAAAAATATAGGGAACTTTTTCCTACTAAAGGTAAGAACCGAGCATTTCGTAATATTAAAATAAAGACCGTTAAGAACACACCAGTCTTTTAAACGGTTTAAATCGTCTTGTAACGCTAGGACATCTGACATACAGATTATAGTCTTGTAGATTTTTAGGTCATCTGCCTGCGTACAAAAGACATTTAGAGCTTGATACGAAAGAGGGTAGGTCATTGATAAAAAGCAAAAATAAAAGAGGACCAATATGACTTCCTTGGGGAACACCTGAAAGATTACAAATTTCATTCGAAAACGCGGATCCAATTTAAACAAATTGTTTACGATTGGTCAAATAATTGCCAATCCATTTTAAAATATTAGAATGAATTCCGAAAAGTTTAAGTTTATTTGCTTTATATGCTTTTGAAAAATTAGTATATACGCAATCAACTTGAAGACGATTTTCAATATTTTCAAGACAGTGCTTAGTAAAAATAACCAAGTTTGTAGCGGTTGATCTACCACTTACAAACCCGTGCTGAAGTTCAGAAATATAGTTGCGTACAACTGAGTACAACGTTTTTTTAAACAACTGCCTCGAACACTTTAGGAAACAGTTGCAGCTTTGCTATAGGTCTGTAATTCTCGATACATCTCTTAGAACCTGATTTGAAAATTGGAGTTATGAGCGAATATTTCCAACAGTCAAGAAACTCATCAGTAGATAAGGATCAACTAGGCTAAATTTGCAGTTTTTAAATAACAATGGTGGATAGTTATCCGGTGCTACACTGACACTCGAATCATCCAGTAATGACAATTCTGAAAGGATTTCATCGTTTGTTAAGGAAATAAAACCAAGCTCAGTTATATGCTCAGATTGATCCGAGAAACTGCAATTAATTTGCTCACTAACAAAATTAGACTGGAAAAAATCAGCAAACATGTTACAAATTACGTTCAATGACATACAAGAAGGTAATCCTAAAGATTTCCTTTTTGTACTTAGAAACGACCAGAAAGCTTTTGAATCACGTTTTATATTAGTTTCAATGGCTGTAACGTAGTTCTTGTAGACGAATTTCTTTAAAAAATCGTATTCTTTTTTCAAACGCACAGATGGGTCGTTTTTACTTTGTCTACACATCTTATGCGTGTAGTTTTTCAATCTAGACAAACTCCTATTAAACCATGCAGGTTTATTAGATTTTTTTTTACATGTTTAGTTGGTACAAACATAGAAATAGCGCGTTCAAGTAAATTTTTAAATGTCAAGAACGCATTATTTAAATTACTGGAATCAATGATATTCGCCCATTCAACACCTTTAAGAAAATTATTCATAGCATTTTGTAATTTCTTTAAATTGTTCAGGAGACAGCGGATTCAATACCGACAAATTAAATGAAATTTGCAACGCATTGTGGTGAATGCTGTTAACAAGTAGCTGTTAACAGTAGCTTCAAGCTCTTCACTGACAAAAACTAAATCCAAAATATTTCCCAAAGAGTTGCGAACCTCATTTAGTTGACGTTCACCATTGACAGTAACGCTGCGATTCGCATCATCTTTGAAGAAATATGGCCCAATAATGCCGCCGGCCCATAAACCGCACCAAACAGTGGCTTTTTCGGGATGCATTGGTAGCTGTTGCAATGCTTCTGGCTGATCTTCACTCCAAATGCGGCAATTTTGCTTATTTACGTACCCATTCAACCAAAAATGAGCCTCATCGCTGAACACAATTTTTCGATAAAAAAGCGGATCCTCGGCCAGCTTTCCAAGAGCCCATTCACCAAAAATTCGGCGTTGTGGTAGGTCGGCTGGCTTTAGTTCTTGCACCAGCTGTATCTTAAAAGGCTTTACGCCCAAATCCTTCCGCAAAATTTTCCACGTAGTGCTGTAACAAAGGCCTAACTGCTGGGAACGGCGCCGAATCGACATTTCGCGGTCTTCTGTCACACTAGCTGATACGGCCGCAATATTTTCTTCAATACGCACAGTACGTAAACGTGTTGGTGGTTTAATGTCCAACAAAGTAAATTTGGTGCGAAATTTGGTCACAATCTTCCGAATAGACTGCTCAGAAGGTCGAGAATGCCGATCATAAAATGGAAGCAGCGCGCGATGAACATTTCGAACCGAGCACGAATTTTGATAGTAAAATTCAATAATTTGCAAGCGTTGTTCATTTGTAAGACGATCCATGGTTAAATTGCAAACCAAACTGAAGCTGTTTGACAGTGACACAAGGTACTAAACACACGTCAGCTGTCAAAACCAGTGTTGCCAAAACCAAACCAGCTAAAAAATCACCCTTTACTTTAACTTCATTAACTCTGAAAACATTAAATGGGATAATACATTTTTCCTCATGAGAAAACAACCAATTTATATGAGAGGCAAATTAAAATCACCTAGCACCACAGCAAACGAAGAGTCATCTAAATTTTTAACAATTTCAGTAATATTTTTCATAGGTATGAGCTTTGTAAATTGCAATACCTGAGTAAGGTGGAATCTATGAAACAAAGAAATTTATATGAATGAGATTGCCATTTTCAATACAAAAATCAACACGCACACAGATTTGTTCTATCAAACCTGTTGATTCGGGTAGTGAAATTTCTTCGCTTTTAAAACAAGAACGAACAGCAAACAATACTCCGCCACCTCGTTCAAACCCAGTTTGAATGGGACATCGATCCTTACGGTAAACATTGAAGTCAGCGGGGAATAGTTCAGTAGAGGAGATTTCGTAATGCAGCCAAGTCTCGGTCACAGCGACAACAGCGTATGAGCATTCAGCGGTGTTAAGAAAAAAATTGATTAATTTTGTTCTCAGTCCTCCAACATTTTGGTAGTAGAGAGAGAGAGAGAACAGAACGCAACAATGGACGACGGAACAGCAACAACTCCAGTAGCAGCAACAGCAACAGCAACAGAAGCAGATTGAATTAAGTTTGAGCATTTTGGGTTTGTGAACGCAACTCGTTTTTTGGATGGAACTTAAATGTGCGAACGCGAATGCCATTAAGCCACATATCTGAGTTGAGAAATTTATCCAACAAATCCTCTGGGACTCCCAATTTGAAATTTACATGCTTTAGAGCAGTTTCCTCGGTGCCATCACTTCAGTATTGAGATATTTACGTTAAAAGCAGACGAGACATATGCAAGTATGGACTGACAAGTCGTGCTCGGCTTGAATGATGACAAATGAAGCCATTTAAGTTTGGTTACAACTTCTAATTCAATTCCATTATTATTGGAGCTTGAGTTGGTTCCAATAATTGCAGCATTTTTCTTGAATGTGTCTCTAGTTTTGGTAGCGGCATCGATAGCGGGAGTAACAGCAGTGTTCGCATCAACAGCAACCGCAGCAGGAGCAGTGGTGGTGGCAGAAGTAGCAGTGGATGAAGCAGCGTCAGGTGATACAGACGCTAAGGCAATCACATCAGTTTTGTTGACGGTGGATATGCATGAGTCCGAGTTGGACCGCATGACAGAGTCAGCAGGTTTCGAGGTTGAATTAATAGGCCTTGTCTTAACTTTACTGGCCGTAGAAGAACTTCGGAGGGTGAGAGGGCTATTATTCTTAAGTTGGGTCGTGGAAATGTTGAGTTGCGAGTTTGACGCGTTGGATCGAGTAGAAGCGTAGACTTTACTCGATGTTTGAGAGCGCGTGACGATTTGATTTTTTTCACCGACACTTTAGCAGACAGACGGCTGCTACCACGGCCACTCGCCTCAAAGCAACTTCTCAATGGGCCGATAGTGAAATCGGCCACTCTGCAATTCTGAACATACTCAGAATCCCTTCTAGGAATATAGACTACACCACACCCCAACTGCTGTTCGACAAAAACTTCCAGATATCCATCCCCCCTAGATCCTTTTGGGAGGATGCCTTGCCGGAAGAAGAATCAATCCATTTTTACACGGACGGTTCAAAAACAAATGATGGAGTGGGTGGAGGTGTCTTTTCAGACAGGCTCAATCTCAGTCTCTCCTTCCGTCTTCCTAATCATTGTAGTGTTTTCCAGGCGGAAGTTATGGCGATATAGGAAGTCTTGTCCTGGCTAAGAAAGAATGTGGTATCCGTAAAGGATATTCGAATCTTTTCGGACAGTCAGGCCGCCATCAAGTGTCTGGACTCTGTCTCTATTAACTCTTTAGTAGCCCTAGATTGCCGTTCATCTCTAAAGGAGATGGCTGAGCAGTTCAACATTCACCTTTGTTGGGTGCCGGGGCATAGGGACATTCCGGGTAACTGCAAGGCCGACGAACTCGCCAAACTTGGGACTACCCTCTCAATCTTGCCTGAAAAGGGCTCCTTAGGCACACCAGTTTCCACGTGCAAGCTCTGGTTTAAACTGGATGCATTAGAAAAAACTAATCACAGATGGACAAATGGTACTACTTGTCTGACAACGAAGCAGATTTGGCCTAGGCTGGATCCAAGACGCTCAAGGAGCTTGATTACCCTTAATCGATCGCACATTGGTGCTACAATTGGTGTCATAACTGGACACTGTTTGTTAGGCAGGCATGCAGCAAGGCTTGGTGCCTATTACAACGACTTCTGTAGGAGCTGTTTGGATGAGGAAGAGGAGGAGACTACTCTACACCTTCTCTGAGCATGCCCTGCTCTCTCTCGAAAGCGAAACCTCCATATGGGGGCCTTCCTTTATAATGATCTTAATGATCTAAACTCAACCGACCCAAAATGTCTCTCACGCTTTATTAGCTCCTCAAAATGGTTCAACGTGTAGGCAGAAACTTCAGATCCACGTTGTATCACAATGGACCTATATTGGTCTAAGTGAGTCAGACTTCTATCTGACTGCCACTTCAACCTAACCTAACCTAACCGACACTTGACGATCGCAGAATAATCTCCTTTAGCTCCGTAATTTCTTTGTGCAAAATATCGAATTTTGAGTTAATAAATTCGTTGCTTAGTAATGAATGGTAACAATGAGGGCACTGCAATGTAGCCATTACGATAGATTTAAGAAATTTGACGAAATAACTCAAAAGTAGAAAAGAAAAACTTTGAGAATAGAAATCACGTCTAACTCTGGGGACTGAATAGTCGCAACTGAAAAACCACATATAAATAGTAGGCGTTCTGATAAACCACCACGCTATATACTTAAATGTACTAGGCTTAAGCAACACAGTTTTAAGCATCGCAGAAGAAGAAGTGGATCAAGAGAAGAAACTGCGAATTCCTTTTGCTCGAACAAGACTCCAGACTCTAAGTGCTGACTTGGTGAGTGCTGAACATCTAAGCTCGTTATTACTGAATTACCTTTTCGGCTTTCTAAAAATCTCAATTTAATTACTACAATGTAACAAAGTATTTGTGGACCATTTTCTGAGTCTCAGACTGAGCGCTTAACCGAATGTAAAAACTTTAGAAAACAGCCCAAAATTTGTTCGCTATTTCTCGTACGGCATGACGATTCAAGACTTTCTATTACCATAAGACCGCCTTCTGCAGTGTCGTTTTTCTGATGGGCTTATGATGATTTTTAGCCGAAGAGATGCAAGGTTTTCCCTAACCGCATTGTTCCTAATATTCATAAGCCCCTCTTAGTTGCGGACTTAGTGAGGGTATCCACGTGTCGATTAACTGGGAAACGTCTTAAGCTTAATCGAGCATGCGCCCTAAACCAATAGTTATAGAAAAGATGATGTGCTCTGTGTTGGATCAGGGTCCCGCACCAAACCACTGCCTTTAAAGTGTTTTACTCGAAGAGCCTACGCCTTCCCATACTAATTTGCCTGAGACATAATAAAGTTTTTGCCTGAGACTTAACAATATGCCATACGACCTTGCAACCATATGTTTAGCTTCTGCAAGGCTTTGGTTTTGTCATAAATGCAAACTTAAGAGACCTCGCAGGACGCTGTATGCTTGCAAAAGGCGATACATTGAAAAACGTTTGCTATCGGGAAGCTCTACAATTTAAGAACTTTCGTGTTTCTAGAAAAAAAATAGCATGCACACAGAAAGCTAAAGCAGGTTATAGGACGAGTTAGTTCCAGTGCGGGGTTGACCTAGAAATGAACCAATGAGCTTTGAGTTACTGTCTACACTTGCAGGCGTCACAAAAGATGAGGCCGTTCTCTACTGCGTAGTCCCTCCGGATTCTTGGCTTTCATCGTCAATGTTGAATGGTTCGCTCTTGCCCGTTAAGCAGTCTTCAGAAATGCAATGTTTCTATATCATCAACACCGACTGTGAATCTACTATAGGGTTGAGTTCTGACTCGTATACTACGTCTTTTTGTAGGACTTCCAAACATTATTCCTGGATCGCACACAAGAAGAGTACCTTTATTTTTTTTCCGAAGAAGACAATGTTCTTTGTTTTCTTGTTTGCTTCTGGGTTTGCATATGGGTTTGCTGCGCACTTCATCAAGCCAGCGGTTTCGTGGTGGTGGTGAATTGAAACTCAAGACAATCATTGCGGGGCTTCTGATGGAATCTACGCCACTAGTCTTCAGCACTTGATGCTGGCTGTTTTTCGTCAGGCTGAGGTGATAAGCGGTCAATGCAAAGGTTCTGGTGGGTTATTTCAACTGCAACCATTCATTTCCCCAATGTTGTGCAGCTAAGTAGTTGGTCATGGCTTTGTTAGCAACTTAGAATGTTTGGATATCTAAAATACTTGAGGATCATAAATATAAACAATCTGGTTGATGTCTAGCTGATTTGGTGAGCACCATGTTCTTCTATGGATTTTGAGTTGGGGAAATCGTTAGCTTGCTTCCATGCTACAGCGTTGATTCCTGCAGAGAAATCGATTAGCCTAAGTTCATTTCCAGCCGTGATACTGATAGGCTATGCTCTCTGATTGTTCTTCACTTAGGATGTAATTACTTTGCCTAGAATGGTCATGTTCATGTTGCGTAAGTCTACGCACCCAACTAAAGGGTAATTTCTTAAGAGTTACGTTTTTCAGGTTGGCAGCGCTGGTTAGTAATGGCGTCCAAACGTCATCTGTCAAAGTGAAAAGTTTTCAGTAAACTCTGCCATTTAATCATGGAAAGACTTACAAACGAACAACGATTGCAAATTATTGAAATTTATTTTCAAAACTCGTGCTCTGTGAAAATCCGCTGTTTTGTTGAAAAATTGTGTTCAGCGGTGAGGCTCATTTCAGGCTCAACGGATATGTAAGTAAGCAAAACTGTCGCATCTGGAGTAATGAACAGCCACATGCCATACAAGAATTACCGATGGATCCCGAAAAAACGGCAGTTTACTATGGTTTACGGTCTGGTGGCATCATCGGTCCATTTTTCTTCAAAGACGACTGTGGAAGAAACGTTACCGTCAACAGCGAACGATATCGAGCAATGATACGAGACTTTTTTTTGCCCCAGTTGGCTGAGTTGAACTTGGTTGACATGTGGTTTCATCACGACGGTGCCACATGCCACACAGCTCGTGAAACAATGGAAATGTTGAAGGATGAATGGTGGATGGTGAGCAGCTTATCTTTTGAAATGGGCCCTGTGATTTTTGGAAACCGAACCCGAGTTCTTGGCGCTGTCGATTACTATGAAGCCTTAGGTTTTTTTAAGAACTGTTTCTTTCCCCTGTAGCTGGGTGATTGTCGCATTTGATCCATTTTGTTAGCAAAGGAAGTAGAAGAGAGTATTGCTCTACCTTGAGGAAAACGTAGAAACAATGAAATAGGTGGATATTGGGGTAAAGCGGCAACCCAGACTGCAGCAGCAAGAGCTTGATGAAACTATTTACTTTCCCGGACAGAAAAGAAAAAGGATTTTTTATAGCCTTTTAGTGTGAAGAAGCTTAGCACGGATATTAAAGTATCATATTGGACGATTTTTGTTTCATAAAGATCCCGCGTTTCATCAATCTGTAAGAAGCTTAGAGCTACGCTGTCACTATTCAGCGCAGGTGAGATATATAGGATAGGAGTGACACATGCCTACCTCCGTTACATTGACTGAAATTTGCAACCCAACTCCGTACACAGAGTTACCGACATTTGACTGTGGACTTTTGTGCACACCTGTATCTCCCCATTTTGCACACATCGTTATGCGAAGATGAAGTTATTTGCTGGCGCTGCCATTTATGATGCGCCTCGTAAAATGGGTCTACTCACTGTTCCCACTCTCTCTCTTTATATTCATCTTGGAGACATTCGTCGAGTTCCACACATGCTCGCTCGCCTGGCCGCTGCCGGTGCGGTGTTGGGGACGACTTAAATTTACTTTTACGCTTACGTTTTTATTACCATCCTGTTGTTGTTTTTTTTTCTTTTATTAATTTCGATTTGCTGTTGGCACTCCCACACTCCCACACTTCCACACTCTCATCAGCAAAGCGTGTTTTTGCGCGCCAGAAAAACGCCAAATGAGCACTTTTATTCGAATGAACAAACAAACAGAACGAAAAGAACGCGCACAGTGAAATGAGAAGAAGAAGAAGAAAAAAAAAAAAAAAAAAAAATCTACCTCCTGAAATTTGCCATAAAATAAAATTTCCGTCTAATAACCCTGCGTTACGACCTGTTTTATGTTACCAAAGGACCTTCCATGGTAACGTAGTTTTAGCCATGTATAGTTGGAAAGTGATTGTGTGTGGGTGGCGGGGGGGCAAGGAAGGTACCAACGGATAACGTGGTTTAATCAATGTAAGAGCGCTCCCGCTCTCGTATGCAAGCTAAATTCCGTGCATTTTTTGCATTTATTAACTTTTCACCTCTTAAGGTCGGGAATTGGAACGAATAAATTTCTCTACTAAAAAGTTAAACTTTTTTCCATATTTTTTTTTTTTTGTTTTTTGCTATTTGAACAACGTATCGATGGATTGTAAATAGCCAAAGGGATGTGGATCGTCGGGGGATATCAATAGGACGAGGAGGGTTAAAACTATGTTTTTTCCAAAAAAATAATGAAAAGTGGATGTGAATATCTCCGAAGTTCGTGTGAATAGTTTTTGAGGAATTTTTTTTTTTTTCTCTTTTTTTCTGTTCAAAACAAAATCATCGAGGTTAGTAATTGATTTTTTTTTTTAATTAAATTATACATAGTTTTAAGAAAGAAAAAAAAATTTGCAAAACAATTTTATCCTTTCATCCTGCAACGGGGTGACTACAGCACAGTGACTCCAATAATCCTATTCCAGGATAAATTGAATTATTCACAATGCTAGCTGTTCACAGTCAAGTAAGCGTGAAAAGAAGCATTATTATTGGGGAGGGAAGGAGAATGACTCTTTGATTTAGACAAGGAGTTTAGTATATTTATTTGATAAGGGATTAACAATGCTGCTCATCCATTTAAGGTTACCTTCCAGTGCTGCAGTTATTCCCGCCCGACAGGGAATTCTTATGAAATTCGCTGCAAAATTTCAAACACATTTTTTTTGGAACGAAGGAGAGGAAGGTCTTGTACCTCCAAAGAAGCATTCTTGCTGTTCAAAGAGCGAAAATTGCGATGAAAAGCAATAGAGACAAGAGTCGCTGCCGCCAAACGAAATAGAATCATCAAACGCGAACGAGAATAGAAGATGGAAGTAGGTACCTGCATGATTTTCATTTTTAAGAGCAGAAAAAATGTTTAATAAAATAAAAAATATAGATATATATATATACGAAGGTTGGTGGGTGTGGAATTGAAGCGGAAAAGTCTGCAATATGAATGGAATTTTGTGTGGACGAAAACTAATTATGTGGATTCAATAGGAAAAAAAAAGGAAGCAAGGACTTCTCTATGCGAGGGAAAAAAGAGGGACGCCTTTTTAGATGTAAGGGAGTATTTATTTAATTTTGCATGATGCCCTTTGAAATATAAGTTAATTAAGAATGAACTGATGGCGGTATGTTTGGGTAGCTGACTCCTACACTTTCTTAGGGTTGTCTGCAGGAAGTAATTTTGTGTCTGGATTTTAACTTTCGATTCATAATTCAGAGTTGCTGTTTTATTTATTGAAAGGAATATGTTTGGCAAAGAGAGATGCAGTATTGGAATGTTTGGTTTGCTAGAAAGTTGCAGGCTTAATAGCCCTGCATGTGACAATTTGTACATATAAAACTGTCAGGTCTTTCTAATTTAAAGAAATAAGAGTTTTAACTGGAGTTAAGTGGACTCAGGAAGAGAGCAAGAACTAAGGGCGACATACATTCCTTTGGGTGTTGCTTATCCAGAATGTCGCAGCCAACTTGAACTGTGTATATTGAAATCGCCCGCAATAACAGTTTCAGAACGAGGATAAATAGGTGGTAGATCCTATTTCCGTTGGTAAAGCAGTGTTTTCTATTAAGTCAAAATGCATTGGGCTTGATTGTATCCACCTCGACTTCATAAAAATTCTTCTTCCCGTTATCCTGTCCCACATAACCCACATCTTTGACCACATCATTACGTCATCTAACTATCCAGATAGATAGAATTTGAGCCCATTATTTCGAGTCCAACGAGAAGAAGCTGCGAACTGCCCAAAAGAAGAAATTCGACGTTGGACGCCTTAGCACATCTGGAGTCGCCAGAGCCTACGAAGAGAGCCTGAATGAGAAACTCCCCACCGTGCATTCACCTACCACAGACGCCAACAACCAGTGGTCTCAGTATCGCGACATCATCAAAGAGGTAGCCGAAATTACCCTAGGATACCAGCCACTCGAGAGAAAAAGTCAGTGGTGTGATGATGTATGCGTATACCGGAAGAAGGAGACAGAAGATGCACACATTAGAACGCTGCAGAGGAAAACACGGGCAGCAAGGAATGAGTACCGAGCCAGGAGACGGGAGGAGAAGAAGAAAAGAGAGCACGCAGTATCCTAGCTCAAGGAGATCGAAATAACATCCGGAGGTTTTATAAGAAAGCCAAGCAACTGGCTGCTGGCTTTAAGACCGGAACACAGGCTCTTCGAAACAGCGATGGAAACCTAGTCACCGACGCGCAGGGAATAGTAGATGTATTTAAGCAGCATTTCCAGCAGCTGCTAAACGGACAAAATGTAGAGCGAGTGATGGGGCAAGAAGAGAACGCGTGTCCAGTCTATGAAGAACCAGTCCCTCCGCCCAGTATAGAAGAGGTTGGCTTAGCTATAAAAAAGCTAAAGAACGATAAGGCCGCCTGCTCTGATGGTCTACCTGCAGAGCTTTTCAAATACGGAGGTGATGTTTTGGTAGGGCGCATGCACCAAATCATCAACCAAGTTTGGGTGGAGGAAAGCATGCCCGATGACTGGACCATCAGTTCCATAAGTCCCATCTACAAGAAAGGCGATCCTATGTCTTGCAAGAACTATCGAGGCATATCCCTTCTTAATGTCGCATATAAGATCCTATCCAACGTACTGTGTGAACGTCTCAAACCTTTCTGCAACACACTAATCGGCACGTACCAGTGTGGCTTCCGGCCCGGCAATGTGCAGTTTGGCAGCAGCTCATCTATACTCTTTCGTGTGATTTCTTCAATCTTGTTCTTGAGCAGATAGTGCGCAGGGTAGGTGTCAACACGGAAGGCACTATCTTCAACAGATTAGTCCAACTGCTGGGGTATGCGGATGATATAGGTATCATCGGTCGATCCCAGCGTGCCGTGATAGAGGCTTTCACGGCTATTGAAGAACAGGCGAAACTAGTTGGCCTTGAAGTGAATGAGGACAAGACTAAATATATGCTATCAACAAACAAACAATCATCGGTCCACCGACTAGGACAAAATGTCACTGTTGATAGCAGCAACTTCGAGGTAGTTAATCATCAACTCCACAAATGACATCTTAGTGGAGATCCGTCGTAAGAGTAAAGAGTAACGATGGGAAAGAATAATGGCACCAAGTTATATCCAGGCAGACTAAACTCCGTTAAATCGGAATCTATGCTGACCTGTTTATTGTGAATCGCATGGGCGTACAATGAAAAAAAATTGGATCTCAACCCACGAATGTTACTCACGTCCACTCTAAAATTCCTACGCATAACAAAAAACAAACACAAAAAACTCAACTCCGACGCTGACTAAGCTGGGCCGTACCGTGCAGATCCTGACGTCAGCTTTCCAAAACAAATGACTGCAGGTGTTATGCCCATACAATGAATTGCTTTGGTCTGCCAACAAAATCTACACAACGCGACCCGCTATTCGCCAAATGATACTCTACCCAGCCATAGCAAGTGCACGCAAAAACATACGGCACTTGCTATAGCCAAGCAAAGCAGCAGCAAACGATAGGGAGTGGGACCAGATGGAGTGCCCAAACACAATACACTTTTTTTTTTCACTGCACTGTTGGCACAAATGGAAGGCACCTACTTCTCAAGGCAGTTCTTACTCTTGGATGTCTGCCAGGCAATCGCAAGATTTACGATTCGAAAGTGGTTCGGGGCGGATTTGAACCTTCGATTAGCCGCTTGGTAGTCCAACGCATTTAACTGCTAAGACACTGCATGCCACCAAGAGAATTAGTCTGTTCCGGAAAATAAAAATCCAAACCTAGATAGTCAGAGTAATCAGAAAAAGTATTGGTACAGCGGCCATAGTTCCTTTACCGATTCCTTTTATTTCGTAAGCAGCGAAGTCTACAATTATACCAATAGAGACGGTGGTTTTAAAACAAACTCATGGAGACTAAAACAATGTAAGAAAAGTGATTTTAACCGTTGACCTGTACTGGACACTGAGTGTCCACGGACACGATATCTTTAAGTTTTACAGTAGACGGGTCAGGGTTTACAAATTAATTTAAAATAAAAACAAATAAAGAAAGGAACGGGGTAGGTACAGCGCCAAAACCCTTAACCTTTACGCTTGCAAAGAAGAAGTAATTCATGTATATTGACGGAATAAGATGGCGGATCGTTGCATTATTGCTCTTTTTTTTATAGATTAACCTCAGATTTTTTTTTGTTAATTTTAAATATATTTTGCAAAGTTCAAGTAACCACTGCAAATTATATCCTTGTTACATTGTCCTGCACTGTCCACAATCGGATTTATTACTTATCCGACAATAAACTCTCAGCTAAATATGAACTGTTGAGGGAATAAAAAAAACCAAGAGCAAACGAAACAACAAAGTAATTAAATTTTTGTTAATTTTATTTATTATTTTTTTTAATATTCTGAGTAGGAAGAACATTCTTATGATAATAACGAATTTAAGATTTTTCGTTACATGATACATCAGCAATAGAATAGGCACAATTTAAGGTGTAAATACGAGAACATCACTAAAATCGTTATCAGTAGATAGCGATGGCATCGGCTTCCATTTATCCTCAAATGGATAATACTCCTGAAATTTGGTCTTTCCGTAAACTATAAAGCGATTTCGAAAAACAACGCATGCTTTAAAGTCGGATGTAATTTTTGGAATTGAGATAGTTTTGGGTTCCAATTCCAACTCATATCTTATAATACCCGAACGCCGGACTATCGTGAAGCATTCGGTGGATAAATTACGAACCGTGCCAATGCCAAGTGACCAATCCGCTGTGGTTACTTTTGTCCATTTATCAATAATGGGGTTATATATGGTGGAACTATATCCTAATTCAACATAAATAGAATTAAATTTATTTCCCGCACAGATGGGGTATTCGCTATCTGCGGGTATTGGCGCCACATATTTCCATTCTGATTTCAGGTCGTCTAATTTTTCCACGGTGGTCACCAATTTTGAGCCGTCGAATCCGCCAATCGCATACACTTGTCCCATCAAAGTTACCATCTTTAAGCGGCTTCTCGGTGTCTTTAATTCAGAAAGCTGTGTCCATTGTAACGTTCTCATATCTAAACAGTCAACACGATTTGTTACATTTACTGAATTTATTAGACAGCCTCCAGCAATTATTAACTTATTGCCGACTGTTGTACTACCAAAATATGTGCGTTTCTCCGGAAGACCCGGCCAATCTTTATATATCCACTTCCCCGCTGCAGGCATGTACAATCCGACATTCAAGCTTTTCTCCTTCCACCCACCAATAGCGAAGATCACGTCTTTACAGTTCCGCAATTGTGTTTTTTCTTTGGGGAAAACTGATAGACGACAGTCTGGTAGGAAGTGCCATTTTAATGCCTCGATAATTAATTGTTTACTTTCCGAGCACTTACAAACGCGCTCAACAGTATTTGAAATGAAATTTGGAAACAAAAACGGAAAGCGAACATTATTTAGCAACAGGCAAATAAATTGCTCACGCTTAGGCCGATCGTATTCCACCCAGGACATGATACTATGAAAAACCTCCTCCTCGGAAGGAACACACAGCTCGTCACTAGAAAGGAATTTACACAGTTGATTTGGTCCAATCTGGAAGAACATATCTTCACCGCGCACATCCATAAAATTTTGGCACACATATGTCTCAGCAGTTTCGTAAATCGTTTTACTATTGAATTCTTCTGCCAGCGATATAATTTCTAGGCAGCTGGACGGGCCAATCTGCGTTAACATATAGTTAAAGCACACCTCTTCCAGCATGTTAGATTCAAAGAGACGAGCTGCTTCGAGGTAATCCTTGAGGGTGTAAGTTTCGAGGTCAATCGAACCGGTGTAAATAAAATCAATGATCAATGTTAAAGTGTGTCCGTCGACTTTCTCCAATTGAACGTCCTTAGAATTGGTTTCAAAATCAGATCCATTGAACATTGATAGGAAGTATTTGCTTGCAGCGCAGAGGACCATTCGATGGGCTTCCACCTTACAACCATCAACAGCAATCAGCGTGACATCACATAACTGGCGAGTTTGATAGAAAAGTTCGATGTTCTTGATGAGACCACTGAAATACGCGTCACATTTGAATGAATCCTTTTTTGCCTTGGATTTGATGCTCGCTGGCATATCTCCGACTGAATTTGGCGACATATTTTAATCGTATTCGAGTAGCGATTCACAGCTGAAATTGATATTAACACACTTTTAAGGATGAATAAAAGAATATAAGCAAGTACTCGCGTTGAAACTGAACTACTGACTGATAACCTTCAGGTAATTTGCTTGCTTTTATTATCTGCTGATCGTGTGTTTGGCAGTCGATGTCCATTGGTACCTGACACTGACACGTCGAATACCAAGAAGGTCGTTCGTTACAGGTAAATAGTAAGTGAGTGAGAAAGAGAAGGATATATTCAACAGAATGAACAAACTTCTACCTAAAAATGGTTTTAGTGTTTTACAACCTTCTATGGTCTATGGATTTAAATTACCACGCTAAGCTAAGCCATTTTGCTGCTAATTATCTTTAAGGTGGAAGCACATTGTCGGCGGCAAATTGGTTTTATTATTGCAATAAGGGCATAATAATTTTTCATAGAACAATTGAGATATCGGACTTAAATTTATTCCAGGCTTACAGATGTAAAATTAAATTAAAATTTTATGTTAAGTAAGGACAAATCGTTTAAGTATAGAAATTATACGCAGAAACACATAGGTACTCATATTAATTAAAAAAATACTAATAAATAATAGAAAACGCACATTTAGCTGCGAAAAATCTGCTTTTATGACAAGGCTGACTGCAATGACAGAGGCTTTCGGTCTTTCAATTGTTCAACCAATCATTTAGCGCCTGGCTGTCAAAGTATGAAAATGCGTTGTTTATAAAGGGTGATTTTTTAAGAGGTTTAGAACTTTTTTTAAAAAAAAAACACAAAAAATTCGAAAAAATGAATGAAATATTTATTTGAATCGATAGTTTGAACCTTGCAATTTAATGTTTAAAGATAATTTCATGCAAATGTTGACCGCGGCTGCGTCTCAGGTAGCCCATCCGCTGAGTCCAATTTTGGCATACTCTTTCACACATATCGGCCGGTATCTCACGAATGAATGCATGGATGTTGGCTTCCAGTGCGTCAATCGAAGCGGGCTTGTCCCTATACACATTAGCCTTGGCATACCCCCACAAAAAATAATCTAATGGTGTCAAATCGCACGATCTAGGCGGCCAATTGACCGGCCCGAAACGTGAAATTAACTGTTCACCAAACCCGCCTCGCAATTGCGCCATTGTTTCGCGTGCTGTGTGGCATGTGGCACCGTCTTGTTGAAACCACATATCATGCAAGTCAAGAACTTCCATTTCGGGCAAAAAAAAGTTTGTTATCATCGCTCGGTAGCGTTCACCATTGACAGTAACGCTGCGATTCGCATCATCTTTGAAGAAATATGGCCCAATAATGCCGCCGGCCCATAAACCGCACCAAACAGTGGCTTTTTCGGGATGCATTGGTAGCTGTTGCAATGCTTCTGGCTGATCTTCACTCCAAATGCGGCAATTTTGCATATTTACGTACCCATTCAACCAAAAATGAGCCTCATCGCTGAACACAATTTTTCGATAAAAAAGCGGATCCTCGGCCAGCTTTCCAAGAGCCCATTCACCAAAAATTCGGCGTTGTGGTAGGTCGGCTGGCTTTAGTTCTTGCACCAGCTGTATCTTAAAAGGCTTTACGCCCAAATCCTTCCGCAAAATTTTCCACGTAGCGCTGTAACAAAGGCCTAACTGCTGGGAACGGCGCCGAATCGACATTTCGCGGTCTTCTGTCACACTAGCTGATACGGCCGCAATATTTTTTTCAATACGCACAGTACGTAAACGTGTTGGTGGTTAAATGTCCAACAAAGTAAATTTGGTGCGAAATTTGGTCACAATCTTCCGAATAGACTGCTCAGAAGGTCGAGAATGCCGATCATAAAATGGAAGCAGCGCGCGATGAACATTTCGAACCGAGCACGAATTTTGATAGTAAAATTCAATAATTTGCAAGCGTTGTTCATTTGTAAGACGATCCATGGTTAAATTGCAAACCAAACTGAAGCTGTTTGACAGTGACACAAGGTACTAAACACACGTCAGCTGTCAAAACCAGTGTTGCCAAAACCAAACCAGCTAAAAAATCACCCTTTAGGTCACCTGCCATAAGTATACGTGTATTTGATCTTGCTGTGAGGCAAAAAGAAACGGACGCACGCAGCAACGGATTCTATGGTAAAAATTATTAAAAACTAAATAAGTCTTCAAAATTTGTACAAATTATTACGAAGTCGAAAGTAAAGGAACAGACCTCATGACTGTTATTTTGACATTGGCAGATCATAAAAACAACTTAATGCGTTCTTATTAAAACAGAAAATACAAGAAGCAAAGGCTTGGAGGAGTAAAATTATAGATTGCTCAATATTTTTTCGGCCACTTGTATTTTTAAACACTTTACAGAGATTTAAAGCTCAAATAGGTGGAACTAGTCTAAAGAAAATATTTTCTCGCAATTATTCTCAATAATTGTATTAACAACTGCTATTTTCCAACCAAATGGAAAATTGCGGAAGTTTTTCCAATCCCAAAAAAATTGTCTGCAAACTGCATTTCAAAATTTAGACCAATCTCTCTGCTCTCAAACATAAGCAAACTTCTAGAAATGTTGATTTTAAACAAAATCAACTTGGTCTGCACCGAACTAGAAATAGCACAAAACAACCAATTCGGATTCAAATCCAATCACTCGACATTTCACCCACTGCTGAAGCTAGAGACCACCGTTGCTTGTCTACTTGACATTGAAAAGGCACTTGATTCCGTTTGGATTGAAGGCTTAGTCTTCAAACTCAAATCCCTTAATTTCCCAACACATGCCATAAGAATCATTCACAGCTTTCTGACCAACCGTAAGTTCTACGTGCGAATAGGGAACTCCAAATCCAGTATCAGAGATATCAAAGCAGGGGGAGCTCAACCTTGTGATCAACCAGAAAATGATTCTCGAACAGAGACTCTATCACCTATCAAACTTTGGGAATACTACCAAACATGGGGAATCAATATAAACTCCGCTAAAACGGAGCTTATAACATTTCGAAATCCCTACGGCACTGCTCGCAACAACACTGTAGCGAAATGTAAAAAGCTAACTCTTACCCTGCCCGACAACTCTATAATACTGCCAAAACAACAGGTCAGATATTTAGGGGTGAACTTTTCAGAACGTTTCAAGTTCAACCGTCACGTAGCCCTTACCCTTCAAAAGGCAAACTTTGCCTTATCGTTAGTCCTGCCACTTATGCGAATAAGAGGTGGTCTCGAGACAAGGACGAAACTTCTTCTCTATAAGCAGTTGATACGTCCAATCGTAACCTACTGCTTTCCTATCTGGTACACTATCAGTCCCAGTTACATGAAAAAAATACAAATCTTCGAGCGAAAAGTGCTTCGGCACTGTACTTCGCTCTACCGAAACCCTCACAACAACCACTATTATAGAACAGAAGTCCTATATGAAGCCGCCAATCTTATCCCCATTGACCAATAGCTGTGCTCGCTTTCAACGAAAATGACGCGCAATATCCTATCCCATCCCAACCCTTTGATTCATTACATTTCAGAGACTCCATCAATACAGGATTACTATCCTCACGTGATGGCTTTAATTGAACCAGATCTTGAAATAGTCCAAGAAGATTCATTCGAAGACTTCTACGTGGTTGCTGGAACGCGATACAACCGTGGTTGACAATCTGCCGGAAAGCAATGGAAACACAGAAACGCCATCTAACACCAAGAAGAATCCAACCCACCGCAACAAACCACACCAATAACCGTCGGCGCCACTCACGCTGTACGACAAATAATCAATAAAGAATGTAAATAAATTTCTTAAATAATTTTTTAAATAAAAATGTAATACTAAAACATCAGTTGCACAACGCAGATCCCCATCAGTGCTCGCAGAATATTAGATTTATCCCAGGCTTGAGAAAAACAATTGTATAAATATTGTAAACAAACATTTTTTAAAAAAAGAGTAATAAATTGTAGATAGCTAGATATTCTAAGTGAAGGCTGCTGGATAATGGTTAATTTAGGTTGAAGTGGCAGTCGCTATGGCAGACTTTCTGAGACCAGAAAAAGGACACCTTACACCTTAGGTGACCAGCACAAGTAAACGTCAAACTCAATTAACTTGAAGGGTGCAACTGGAGGCAGTTAGCCAAAGACCGTTCTAATTGCAATGTAGAGATCCTGACAGTGAATACTGACGTATGCCGCTTTAAAGTCGCTGAAGAGGTGGTGTGTCTCGACCTGAAATACGTTGGTATTTTTCAGGTTTGCTTAACCCTAGAAAGATAATCATATTTTAACAGTAGTGTAAATCAAATGGGCACTATCTACACATCTAACAGACGTAGGTTATCTTTCTAGGGTTAAGTCTGAACGTTGTGTCTAGGGTTCATCTCCCAAGCCTACACGCGACCAGTGACCAGCGACCAGGAAACTTCTCACGCAATAAAGCCTAAATTGGTCGTGTTGTGTGGCTTGTTGTCTCGTCTTGTTGGAACCACATATCGCCCAAGTCATGATATATAATCGCTTGCCAAAAGCAATCGGTTAGCGACACGTTCAATTTGGGCGAACGCATGCAAATCGATTAATACGGATCATCAGCAACACTTGCACTTGCAACAGCTATATTTTCGACTGAACGTGCATTGCGATGTTGCACAGGCCTTACGACATAATCAACCCTTCCACTCTCTTCCAATGTCTTCACAATTTTACCGATTGCTTGCGTAGTCGGTCGATTATGAAGATCATAATCATCGCGAAAAGTGGCTACGTTTTAATCACTACTTTTGTAGTGAGTTTTAATAATTTGAACGCTTTGTTCGATTGTTAAGCAAAATCAATTACCGTAAATGGCAAACAGTCAGCTAATATTATGACACTTCAAGTGACAGCGGAGCTTGACAGGTGTCAAATGCCAGCGCTACCAACTTGAAACCACGAAAAGAAAGACCCTCTATTGGGCGTAAACGGCCCATGCAGCCCCCAAAGGCACGAATGGAAGGGATCTCGCTTAACAGTCCAAAGCACTTAACCAATAATCCGCTAAACCCACACAGGGCTTCATCTACCTTGGTGTACATTTTAACTCCTTACTTACTTACTTACTTAGAGGGCTCCCGATCCGTGAATAGTCCCTAAGAGAAGAGTACACGGCAGCCTTCGATCCTCTGCGATCCTTGGTCTTTGAAACGGAGGTTCGGTCTTCCTTGTCGTCTCGAACCTGGGGGCTGGAATTCGAAGATCCTCTTAGCTTGAGCATTATTGTCCATTTAATAGACGTAGTTTAACTGCAGGAGTCCACAATTAGGAACCGCTGCTTCTTTGGTTTTACAAAGCTCCTAACCCCTACAGTACCCTTATCTCAACAGTTATACTATTCGACGTCGAGTGCAGTCACTTCCTCAAACGGGTAAGTTACAGGTATGTTGTAGCATTCAAATGTTGATAAGTTTCCGTGGACATAATTCAATATTTGGAAGCGTTACTTAAAGATATCATCAAACCTTGTTAACAAGAGACGCCTTAAATCCAGTTTTATGTATTAAATGTGATCTTATGTCATTCCTTTAATCAGCAAAAACGGCACACAAATAGCATCTGCGTGAAATTTTTCCAGCTTTAAACCGAAGTTCAAACAAGAGACCATAAGGAGTCCTTTTGAAAGAAGACTTAAATACGAAAATCAATTCTTGGTCGGTATTTTTCTGTTTCGCCACCAAAGCCGTACACTCAAAAGTTTATGGGTTATTTTTGGATCGATATTTCAATAGCAGCACAAAAGCTGATCGCAGATTAGACGATAGGATACTTGTTCCGCTCAGAAAGCGCAATTTCGTTACACAATCGGCTCTCTTCAACGATTTGTGGTGCAACAATCGCAAATTCAAGGGTTCCTCCTGTTCGGAAGCACACAAACCTCCACTAACTCTAATAACTTCTTAACTCCGCCTTGTTACGCGAGTAGCATTCCGGTCCCAAGCCCGGATAAAGGAGGAGGTGTTGGAGGCAACGGTTTTTAAGCTATCCTCTGTAAAATAATCCGTTAGTGTACTCTAACCTACAGGAACAGTAGTTAAAACTCAAAATATTGATGCATGAACAACCTTAAGGATGTTAATACTCCAGGTGGTACTGGCAATAGCCAAAATCCATCCGTGGTCTTCTCGACTGCGGCTGGGGCTCGGATTCTGGAGGCCCCAACATTCATTGAACACACAAGCGACTCTTGTGGCTCTATGTCCGACTCTTTGGGCAAACTGAGCATGAGTAAGGTTGCTACCCACTGCACCGCCGCTGACAGCTTGCCCCGTGATATCTCAACGGTTGAACGGGCTCCTGAAGTGGCTGGCTTTGTGGTGCACCTCACTAAGGGTCAGCGAAAGAGGAAAAGGAAGCAGCTGAGCGATCAGCGGCGCAAAGAAGCTCCACAGGCTGAAGGCGCAAGCACTCCGGTCGGCTCTTCGGTTGCGTCTATAAAACGGGATAGGTCGGTGGAAGTCTCACAAACGGAAGCTGACCCGACCCCTTCATCAGGCAATGCCTCCTCTTCTGCTGAACCGAAAAACAAGAAGAAGCTACCCAAGCTCGTTAAGAGATACAATCCTCCTCAAGCTCCTGTGTCTACCCACGCCCTGTCTCCAAATGAAGTCGGTGCTTCTACCAGCAAAGGTAGTAGCTTTAATGGACGGAAATTGGTTGTACTGGACTCACCCTTGAGTATGGGTAGAGGAAGTGCACCTATTGTTGGTGCTGCCCGTGCACTGGTAATGGATGATGCTGGTGTTGTGACCAATACTGGGTGCAGCACTAGTGGACAGAACTTTGTCGACGCGGACGGCTCTGATGGTAGGTGTGCGTATAAAAAACCATGTGCTAAACGCAAAAGAGTGCGAGTTAAGAAGCATTCCTACAAGAATGCTGCTGTCTCCTCTTTAGCAGTTCGCATTGGGAAAGCGGGAAATGACAATAGTATGAGTGTTGCAGAGTCCGAACACTGCAAAACTCATCTTTTGGAGCAGGCTGCTGCAACAAATGCTTGCATTCAGGTGGAGGGCTGTGTGTTAAAGGACGGAACCCTCATGGTGAAGACCTCATCACAGAAAACCTCTGAATGGATTAGCAGTATGGTGCCGAAAATCCCTTCACTAAGGACTTCATCTTTTGAGGTCTACAAACCACCCAAGCTTACGCGGGTTGTCTGCTGGATCCCTGGGAAACTAGAGAAATCGGCGGATGTGCTAAAGCGTTTGCAAACCCAGAAACCTGGTCTCGACACAAAAGCCTGGGTTGTCCGTTCACACAAGAAGAGTAAAAACCGCCACAATGAAGGTGGTAGTTCTCTTGTTGTGAGTACAGACATGGCTGCTGCCGAGATCATCAAATCTAGGTACAACATGCGTCCCTATCTGCATCTTGGCAGGATCCATTTCCATTTCAATGTCAAACAGTGCTAATAGACCTAGTAGACCGAAAGACCTAGGACTTGTCTTATTGTATCGAAATCTTTTACAGCTACTATGATCAAAAGCTTTTGTAGCCAAGATTTGGTAGCTGTTCCTATAACTTACCATGCAAATGATAGTTGGGAAACCTTTGTCGCTGCATCGGCTTATTTCCCCTATGACTCTCTAACCCCTCCTCTACCAAAGGCTGTTGTAGAGCTCGTAGAGTATTGTGAATCCAAAAGGTTGGGTCTTGTCTTGTGCTGTGCTCAGAACACTGTTTGAGGTAGCAGCAAATGCAACATAAGGGGAGATCGACTCTTGGACTTAATTTTATCGTCTGATATTACCATCAACCTACCTTTGTTACAGCCAGAAGACATCAAGGAATTGATGTTTCCCTGTCAAACAGGCATTTGAAGTCTATCATAAATTGGAAGGTATCGCCAGATAGCACCTTATCGGATCACAGATACATCGAATTTCAAATCTACTGCGAACTTTCACCTTCGCTAGAGAGGAGAAATCCGAGAAAAACGAACTGGCCACGGTTTAGAGAGGAGCTCTTGCCAACTCTGCCAAAGTTCCACTCAAACTTAGATCAAGACAGGGAGTGGGGAGGTCTGCTCAGGATCTGAACAACGTCCTCACCCGCTGGTTTGAACTTTCGTGCCCTGTTTCTAAACCCCCCCGCAGAAAATTGGTACCCTGGTGGAACTCCGAACTGCAGTGTCTTCGTAAAGAAACTAGGAAGCTGCTAAATCGGTCTTTAAAAACCAACTTAGTGGAAGACTGGACTCTTTATCGATCGAAACAAACAGTTTTTAAGAGACTATTCGCAAGTAGAAAAATGACTCCTATAAAAGTTTTGTGAAGAGGTCGAATCTCTAAGACCAAGTAAACTGGATGCAATCCTTAAACCTGATGGCACGTACACTGAGACAAAGGCGGAGACTTTCAGTCTTCTATTTGAGACTCACTTTCCGGGAAATCAGGTTACTACGTGTTCTTCAGCCCTTCAAACGACGGTGGCTACATTTGAACCGACTAATACCACGCGGAACAGCTGGTATTTTGCATCGGGAGTGGTGACTGATGATGCTATCAAATATGGCATTGCATCTATTGAGAGTTTCAAGTCACCTGGTCCGGATGGAATTTATCCAGTTTTGCTGAAACAAGGTTTAAGTCAGGTTTTTCCAATGTTGAAAAGAAGTTTCACCGCGAGCTTGGCCTTGGCCTATAAACCTTCCCCTTGGCGAATGGTTAAAGTGGTTTTCATACCAAAAATTGGTAAGTCTGACTACACTCTAGCGAAAAGCTTTAGACCCATAAGTCTGTCTTCCTTCTTACTGAAAAGATTGGAAAGTCTGGTTGAGCTGCATGTGCGCAAAGTTGCTCTTCGATCACACCCTCTCTCTGAGATGCAACATGCCTATCAGCGCGGAAAATCCTGCGAGACTGCGCTTCAAAACCTTGTTGGTAGGATTGATAGTGCCCTTGACCGGAAGGAGTATGCGTTGGGCATTTTCGTCGATATTGAGGGTGCTGTTGACAATGCGACCTTTGACAGTATGTGTAACTCAGCCAGACAGCCTGGTGTAGATGAAACTTTGGTGTTGTGGATTAAAGCAATGCTAATGTACAGAACGTTAGTAGCCGATGCAGATTGTGGCAAGTGCGTCATAACAGGGGTAAATAGGGACTGCCCTCAAGGTGGTGTTCTGTCTCCCCTCCTATGGTGTATGGTGGTAGACTATTTGCTTCAATATTCCTAGAAACTACACTCAAGCTTATGCGGATGATGTCGCCGTTCTTTCTGTCGATTCAAATCTAAGGGCTGTCTGCTCTCAAGCCCAGAGATCCCTGGATTTGATCGATGTCTGGTGCACTAGTAATGGGCTTTCAGTGAATCCTCTTAAAACCACGGTTGTTCGCTTTACGAGAAAGAGAATTGTCTCTGGTCTGTCTCATCTCGTGCTTAAGGGTGTCCTCATCCCTATATCCGATGACGTCAAATATCTGGATGTAATCCTCGATAAAAGACTTCTATGGTCCAAACATGTCGAATCGAAAACCGATAAAGCGCTGTCGACTTTCTGGCAGTGTAAAGGCGCTTTTGGTAAGACATGGGGCTTGTCTCCAAAACGGGTCCTTTGGATCTATACGGCCATGATTAGACCGCTACTCTCATACGCATCAGTTGTTTGGTGGAACAGGCTTTCGCGGAAACGTGTTACTGCGTCTTTTGCCAAACTCCAAAGAACGGCATGTCTCGGCTGCACAGGGGCCTTAAATAGCACGCCGGCCTCTGCTCTACATTCTTTGATGAATCTATATCATGGGCTGTACTCTAAAAACCATCGCTCGCTTAAAGAGAGATGGCTGATGGTACCATGCGCACTGGAATTTTGAAGAAGCCGTCCGATGCAATAACACTACAAATCATTCTGCGACAGAACTACCACGGCGACTTTCCATAGGTAACGGAATTTCTTCGGTCAGACTTTGAGCCATGGATTGAATGCCATCGTATTTTCACGGATGGCTCCAAAACCGGACAGGGGTCTAGTGCTGGAGTCTTTGTGGAACGCGATGACATACGACTTTACACAAGCGTCTGTTTTCCAAGCGAAAATTTTTGCCATCCTAATGGCTATGCGCTATATTGTGAACAACAGGGCTGGAGGCATTTGCATTTGCAGTGTTAGGCAAGCTGCATTAAAAGCGCTTCTAAACCCTCTTACCTCGTCCAAGTTAGTGCCAGAACTCAAGCTTTCTCTGAATTTGGTCGGAAGACTGAACACAGTGAATCTTGTCTGGGTACCAGGTCACACTGGCATCCAGGGAAATGAGATCTCGGATGAGCTTGCTAGGCAAGGTTCAGAAGAAGTTTTCTCAGGACCCGAACCTGTGTTGCATCTGCATCTTTAGTCATGTCTTCTATCGATTCTTGGGTTTCTCGCGAACACAAGATTCGGTGGCGCGATTGCGGTGGATGTAGACAGACCAAACTACTGCGCCCGGACATTTGCAAAAGGTCAGCATCTTTTCTTCTATCTCTGAGGAGAATCGACTGTAGGCTGCTTGTAGGCATTCTTTCGGACCACCAAGCTTTTGCTAAACACTTAAATGTGTTGGGCTTAAGCGACACCACTACCTGGCCTGCTTGCGGTGAGGAGGATGACACAGCAGAACACTTTCTCTGCAGTTGTCCGGCCTATGCTCGCATCAGGTGGCGGATCTTCGGGGCTGACGTGGTGAGTGCCGAACATCTAAGCTCTTTATCACTGAAGCTCTTTCACGTTTTTCTTCGAAAGACGGGAAAACTAAGTACATTAATGTAAGGTGTCTGAATGGTAGTACAATGGAAACTTCGTCTTACGGTAGGTGGCAGGAAATCTCAGCGCTAAGGCAATAGTTTTGTCGAAGTTGGTCCCAAAAACTACTCTTCGATATTCAATAAAACTGAGTCGTCCCTTTTCGTTGTAGGAACGTTCACCTCGTCGTATTCGTGACACAGAATTGAAGACGAAGTTCGTCGAAAAATCCTACAAAACAAACGAGAGAAACATTTCACCTTTGACAGATACAAATAATTCGAGAATTGCCCGCAGTGATGGCCGAATGGCCATGCATCATTTCCAAGCGGTTTCATTTCGTATTTTAATTATTTATTTTTATGAATTTACCAAAGTTAATTCTGCCATCAGGCTTTACTCGACTGAATGCAAAAATTCGTTAAAATCAGAAAAAAAAAAGAAGAAAAAACCCAGAGTCAACGTTTATCACAGTCCAACAAATATGGAAACCCACTTTGTCCGCAATTTGCAGATTTCATTTGAACATCATCGATATCCGGTGGCACAATAAAAATGGTTTTAATTCCATTTCCCTTGCAACGAACGGTACATCGATCGTTGGGATAGCCAAATTAAATTTCACTCACGAAAATGATTTTAAAATGCCCACCGAGGACATAGCACAGGCATTTCGCCCTAAAAGCCACCATGTCCCTTGGAGAGTCATGGTAATAAACTCCTCAGCCATATTCGAGTGAGTAGCTATTGCTCATTTATTGTGTCTCCGTTCTGTCACGGCCGCCCACAATAACATCGTAAACTTTCGCTTAACGATAAATGCTCGCGCGCGTAATACATCTCCGATAGGTCTGTCCATAAACCTTTCCCATTCCTGTTATTTCTTGATACCACTTCCCGCGACGATTTCGTACTTTTATGGGGTATCTACGAGTATCGATTGATTTGTTTCTCTTTTTTCTTTCTTCATCCATCCATCCCACGACATCATCCAAAATGGTCGGCGCGGCGGTGGCGCTTCTGGCAGAGAAATGACAGCATATTTGGCATTGGCATGCTGGCAGGACGTTATCGAACAAAGACAGGTTGAAGGTACACACATATGTGACGTACATAATGAATGCAGAAAATGCAGCCATCTCTTCTAGCCATTTATGTGTGTTGTTGTTCGCGCCCTTATTCTGGTTCCACATTTATCCTGATTTTATGTCATTAAGAGACTGAGCTTATTTGTTTTATTCCGTTTTTTTTTTTTGCTGGGCTCTTTGGGTGATGCTGATGCCGCCGCTGCAGTAGGTAATGATTCTGAAATTCTACGTTGCGATACGGATGAATTTAAATGCGCAAACAAAGTCACACAGAGTGAAGTTAAACCGGAACCAGAATGTTGAACGTAATTACCAATATCTGCTTGTGTAGTTGACATATTGTTGTCACTGGTCGGTTTCTACATAGGTAAAACAGGATGTATGTCACTGCGGTAAAAAAAAAGAAGAGAAAACATCAACATCGGGCGATAAGCGTATATTTGGATAAAATTGTGATACACTCGCGTGGCATGAAACTTAAATAGGATTCAGCGAGAATTGTTGTTGCAGTTTTCATTGCAATTTAATTGTAATTTGAATTGGGAAGTCGGAATGGCTATATGGATTGAACGCTTGTGATCCGTCATCACTTTGCTCATTGTAAGTTAGCACTTCAGCATCCTTAAGGACCGGTCTTATCGCTTTGATAATCATTATGGTGCCGTCACCAAAGCAGAACGTTTATTTATCCCTGAGCGATCATTAAACATGTATAGGCAACATGTTCCTGACCAATCGTTCTGAAAGTGTTTATACATTTGGTTCATCCATCATAAATACATACATTTCCATTGTGAGAACGGCTGACGGATGTGGTGATAAATGAGTGGTTAAAGAAATTGGGTGATAAATGAGTCTTGAAAGAGAATTGGTGATAAACAAGAAGCGAAAGAGAATGGGTGATAAACGAGTGCTAAAAGAGAATGGGTGATAAATGAGTGGTGAAAGAGAATGGGTGATAAACGAGTGGTGAAAGAGAATTGGTGATAAACAAGAATTATGAGAGAATGGGTGATAAATGAGTGGTGAAAGAGAATTGGTGATAAACAAGAAGTGAAAGGGAATGGGTGATAAACGAGTGTTAAAAGAGAATTGGTGATAAACAAGAAGTGAAAGTGAATGGGTGATAAATGAGTGGTGAAAGAGAATGGGCGATAAATGAGTGGTGAAAGAGAATTGGTGATAAACAAGAAGTGAAAAAGAATGGGTGATAAACGAGTGTTAAAAGATAATGGGTGATAAATGTGTGGTGAAAGAGAATGCGTGATAAACGAGTGGTGAAAGAGAATGGGTGATAAACGAGTGTTAAAAGAGAATTGGTGATAAACAAGAAGTGAAAGAGAATGGGTAATAAATGAGTGGTGAAAGAGAATGGGCGATAAATGAGTGGTGAAAGAGAATTGGTGATAAACAAGAAGTGAAAAAGAATGGGTGATAAACGAGTGTTAAAAGATAATGGGTGATAAATGAGTGGTGAAAGAGAATGCGTGATAAACGAGTGGTGAAAGAGAATGGGTGATAAACGAGTGTTAAAAGAGAATTGGTGATAAATAAGAAGTGAAAGAGAATGGGTGATAAACAAGAAGTGAAAGAGAATGGGTGATAAACGAGTGTTAAAAGAGAATGGGTGATAAACAAGAAGTGAAAGAGAATGGGTGATAAACGAGTGTTAAAAGAGAATTGGTGATAAACAAGAAGTGAAAGAGAATTGGTGATAAACAAGAAGTGAAAGAGAATGGGTGATAAACGTGTGTTAAAAGAGAATTGGTGATAAACAAGAAGTGAAAGAGAATGGGTGATAAATGAGTGGTGAAAGAGAATGGGTGATAAACGAGTGTTAAAAGAGAATTGGTGATAAAAAAGAAGTGAAAGAGAAAAGGTGATGAATGAGTGGTGAAAGAGAATTGGTGATAAACAAGAAGTGAAAGAGAATGGGTGATAAACGAGTGTTAAAAGAGAATTGGTAATAAAAAAGAAGAGAAAGAGAATGGGTGATGAAGGAGTGGTGAAAGAGAATTGGTGATAAACAAGAAGTGAAAGAGAATGGGTGATAAACGAGTGTTAAAAGAGAATTGGTAATAAAAAAGAAGAGAAAGAGAATGGGTGATAAATGAGTAGTAAAAGAGAACTGGTGATAAACAAGAATTAAGAGAGAATGGGTGATAAATGAGTGGTGAAAGAGAATTGGTGATAAAAAAGAAGTGAAAAAGTATGGGTGATGAATGAGTGGTGAAAGAGAATGGGTGATAAACGAGTGTTAAAAGAGAATTGGTGATAAAAAAGAAGTGAAAGAGAAAAGGTGATGAATGAGTGGTGAAAGAGAATTGGTGATAAACAAGAAGTGAAAGAGAATGGGTGATAAACGAGTGTTAAAAGAGAATTGGTAATAAAAAAGAAGAGAAAGAGAATGGGTGATGAAGGAGTGGTGAAAGAGAATTGGTGATAAACAAGAAGTGAAAGAGAATGGGTGATAAATGAGTGGTAAAAGAGAATGGGTGATAAATGAGTGGTTAAAGAGAATGGGTGATAAATGAGTCTTGAAAGACAATTGGTGATAAACAAGAAGTGAAAAAGAATGGGTGATAAACGAGCAGTAAAAGAGAATTGGTGATAAACAACAAGTGAAAGAGAATGGGTGATAAACGAGTGGTAAAAGAGAATGGGTGATAAACAAGAAGTGAAAGAGAATGGGTGATAAACGAGTGGTAAAAGAGAATTGGTGATAAACAAGAAGTGAAAGAGAATGGGTGATAAATGAGTGGTGAAAGAGAATGGGTGATAAATGAGTGGTGAAAGAGAATGGGCGATATATGAGGGTTGAAAGAGAATTGATGATAAACAAGAAGTGAAAAAGAATGGGTGATAAACGAGTAGTAAAAGAGAATTGGTGATAAACAAGAAGTGAAAGTGAATGGGTGATAAATGAGTGGTGAAAGAGAATGGGTGATAAAGGAGTGGTAAAAGAGAATTGGTGATAAACAAGAAGTGAAAGAGAATGGGTGATAAATGAGTGGTAAAAGAAAACTGGTGATAAACAAGAATTAAGAGATAATGGGTGATAAATGAGTGGTGAAAGAGAATTGGTGATAAACAAGAAGTGAAAGAGAATGGGTGATAAACGAGTGTTAAAAGAGAATTGGTGATAAACAAGAAGTGAAAGAGAATGGGTGATAAACGAGTGTTAAAAGAGAATGGGTGATACACGAGAAGTGAAAGAGAATGGGTGATAAATGAGTGGTGAACGAGAATGGGTGATAAGCGAGTGTTAAAAGAGAATTGGTGATAAACAAGAAGTGAAAGAGAATGGGTGATAAATGAGTGGTAAAAGAAAACTGGTGATAAACAAGAATTAAGAGATAATGGGTGATAAATGAGTGGTGAAAGAGAATTGGTGATAAACAAGAAGTGAAAGAGAATGGGTGATAAACGAGTGTTAAAAGAGAATTGGTGATAAACAAGAAGTGAAAGAGAATGGGTGATAAACGAGTGTTAAAAGAGAATGGGTGATACACAAGAAGTGAAAGAGAATTGGTGATAAACAAGAAGTGAAAGAGAATGGGTGATAAACGAGTGTTAAAAGAGAATTGGTGATACACAAGAAGTGAAAGAGAATGGGTGATAAATGAGTGGTGAAAGAGAATGGGTGATAAACGAGTGCTAAAAGAGAATTGGTAATAAAGAAGAAGTGAAAGAGAATGGGTGATAAATGAGTGGTAAAAGAAAACTGGTGATAAACAAGAATTAAGAGATAATGGGTGATAAATGAGTGGTGAAAGAGAATTGGTGATAAACAAGAAGTGAAAGAGAATGGGTGATAAACGAGTGTTAAAAGAGAATTGGTGATAAACAAGAAGTGAAAGAGAATGGGTGATAAACGAGTGTTAAAAGAGAATGGGTGATAAACGAGTGTTAAAAGAGAATGGGTGATAAACAAGAAGTGAAAGAGAATGGGTGATAAACGAGTGTTAAAAGAGAATTGGTGATAAACAAGAAGTGAAAGAGAATTGGTGATAAACAAGAAGTGAAAGAGAATGGGTGATTAAAAAGAAGTAAAAGAGAATTGGTGATAAACAAGAAGTGAAAGAGAATTGGTGATAAACAAGAAGTGAAAGAGAATGGGTGATAAACGAGTGTTAAAAGAGAATTGGTGATACACAAGAAGTGAAAGAGAATGGAAGATAAATGAGTGGTGAACGAGAATGGGTAATAAGCGAGTGTTAAAAGAGAATTGGTGATAAACAAGAAGTGAAAGAGAATGGGTGATAAATGAGTGGTAAAAGAAAACTGGTGATAAACAAGAATTAAGAGATAATGGGTGATAAATGAGTGGTGAAAGAGAATTGGTGATAAACAAGAAGTGAAAGAGAATGGGTGATATATGAGTGGTGAAAGAGAATGGGTGATAAACGAGTGTTAAAAGAGAATTGGTGATAAACAAAAAGTGAAAGAGAATGGGTGATAAACGAGTATTAAAAGAGAATGGGTGATAAACGAGTGTTAAAAGAGAATGGGTGATAAACAAGAAGTGAAAGAGAATGGGTGATAAACGAGTGTTAAAAGGGAATTGGTGATAAACAAGAAGTGAAAGAGAATTGGTGATAAACAAGAAGTGAAAGAGAATGGGTGATAAAAAAGAAGTAAGAGAGAATGGGTGATAAATGAGTTGTGAAAGAAAATGGGTGATAAATGAGTGTTGAAAGAGAATGGGTGATAGATGAGTGGTAAAAGAGAATTGGTGATAAACAAGAAGTGAAAGAGATTGGGTGATAAACGAGTGTTAAAGGAGAATTGGTGATAAACAAGAAGTGAAAAAGAAAGGGTGATAAATAAGTGGTGAAAGAGAATGGGCGATAAATGAGTGGTGAAAGAGATTTGGTGATAAAAAAGAAGTAAGAGAGATTGGGTGATAAATGAGTGGTGAAAGAGAATGGGTGATAAACAAGAAGTGAAAGAGAATGGGTGATATATGAGTGGTGAAAGAGAATGGGTGATAAACGAGTGTTAAAAGAGAATTGGTGATAAACAAGAAGTGAAAGATAATGGGTGATAAATGAGTAGTAAAAAAGAATTGGTGATAAACAAGAAGTGAAAGTGAATGGGTGATAAATGAGTGGTGAAAGAGAATGGGTGATAAAGGAGTGGTAAAAGAGAATTGGTGATAAACAAGAAGTGAAAGAGAATGGGTGATAAACGAGTGTTAAAAGAGAATTGGTGATACACAAGAAGTGAAAGAGAATGGGTGATAAATGAGTGGTGAAAGAGAATGGGTGATAAACGAGTGTTAAAAGAGAATTGGTGATAAACAAGAAGTGTAAGAGAATGGGTGATAAATGAGTGGTAAAAGAAAACTGGTGATAAACAAGAATTAAGAGATAATGGGTGATAAATGAGTGTTGAAAGAGAATTGGTGATAAACAAGAAGTGAAAGAGAATGGGTGATAAACGAGTGTTAAAAGAGAATTGGTGATAAACAAGAAGTGAAAGAGAATGGGTGATAAACGAGTGTTAAAAGACAATTAGTGATAAACAAGAAGTGAAAGAGAATTGGTGATAAACAAGAAGTGAAAGAGAATGGGTGATAAACGAGTGGTAAAAGAGAATGGGTGATAAACAAGAAGTGAAAGAGAATGGGTGATAAAGGAGTGGTAAAAGAGAATTGGTGATAAACAAGGAGTGAAAGAGAATGGGTGATAAACAAGAAGTGAAAGAGAATGGGTGATAAACGAGTGGTAAAAGAGAATGGGTGATAAACAAGAAGTGAAAGAGAATGGGTGATAAAGGAGTGGTAAAAGAGAATTGGTGATAAACAAGGAGTGAAAGAGAATGGGTGATAAATGAGTGGTGAAAGAGAATGGGCGATAAATGAGTGTTGAAAGAGAATTGGTGATAAACAAGAAGTGAAAAAGAATGGGTGGTAAACGAGTAGTAAAAGAGAATTGGTGATAAACAAGAAGTGAAAGTGAATGGGTGATAAATGAGTGGTGAAAGAGAATGGGTGATAAATGAGTGGTGAAAGAGGATGGGTGATAAATGAGTCTTGAAAGAGAATGGGTGGTAAATTAGTGTTGAAAGAGAATTGGTGATAAACAAGAAGTGAAAGAGAATGGGTTATAAACGAGTGGTAAAAGGGAATTGGTGATAAATGGAAAGTTAAAGAGAAGATGTGGCAAACGAGAGTTGACAGAGAATGGGTGATAGGGAAGTGAGAAAAAAAAGTGAAAAAAGTGGGGCGATGGCAACGGGCAATAAATGAGGAAAATGACTGATGACGGTTTGTGGATAGCGAATGACAATTGATAAAATGACGAATCACGAATGACAAATGACAAATGACAAATGACAAATGACAAATGACAAATGACAAATGACAAATGACAAATGACAAATGACAAATGACATATGACAAATGACAAATGACAAATGACAAATGACAAATGACAAATGACAAATGACAAATGACAAGAAAAATGCCAAATGACAAATGACTAATTGGAAGTGACTTGACTGATGACTGTTGATTAATTACGAATGACAGATGACAGATGACAGATGACAGATGACAGATGACAGATGACAGATGACAGATGACAGATGACAGATGACAGATGACAGATGACAGATGACAGATGACAGATGACAGATGACAGATGACAGATGACAGATGACAGATGACAGATGACAGATGACAGATGACAGATGACAGATGACAGATGACAGATGACAGATGACAGATGACAGATGACAGATGACAGATGACAGATGACAGATGACAGATGACAGATGACAGATGACAGATGATGACAGATGGCAGATGATAGATGATGACAGATGGCAGATGATGACAGATGACAGATGATAGATTATGACAGATGACAGATGACAGATGCCAGATGACAGATGACAGATGACAGATGACAGATGATGACAGATGGCAGATGATAGATGATGACAGATGGCAGATGATGACAGATGACAGATGATAGATTATGACAGATGACAGATGACAGATGCCAGATGCCAGATGACAGATGACAGATAACAGATGACAGATGACAGATGACAGATAACAGATGACAGATGATAGGTGACAGATGACAGATGACAGATGACAGATGATAGATGATGACAGATGGCAGATGATAGATGATGACAGATGGCAGATGATAGATGATGACAGATGGCAGATGATGACAGATGACAGATGACAGATGATAGGTGACAGATGACAGATGACAGATGATGACAGATGCCAGATGACAGATAACAGATGACAGATGACAGATGACAGATGACAGATGACAGATGACAGATGACAGATGACAGATGACAGATGACAGATGACAGATGACAGATGACAGATGACAGATGACAGATGACAGATGACAGATGACAGATGACAGATGACAGATGACAGATGACAGATGACAGATGACAGATGACAGATGACAGATGACAGATGACAGATGACAGATGACAGATGACAGATGACAGATGACAGATGACAGATGACAGATGACAGATGACAGATGACAGATGACAGATGACAGATGACAGATGACAGATGACAGATGACAGATGACAGATGACAGATGACAGATGACAGATGACAGATGACAGATGACAGATGACAGATGACAGATGACAGATGACAGATGATAGGTGACAGATGACAGATGACAGATGATGACAGATGCCAGATGACAGATAACAGATGACAGATGACAGATGACAGATGACAGATGACAGATGACAGATGACAGATGACAGATGATAGGTGACAGATGACAGATGACAGATGACAGATGACAGATGATAGATGATGACAGATGGCAGATGATAGATGATGACAGATGGCAGATGATAGATGATGACAGATGGCAGATGATGACAGATGACAGATGACAGATGACAGATGATAGATTATGACAGATGACAGATGCCAGATGACAGATGCCAGATGACAGATGCCAGATGACAGATGACAGATGACAGATGACAGATGACAGATGACAGATGACAGATGACAGATAAACAATTTTATAGAATGGGCAAGAAATGGCGCACTATATCCAGAAATTCGTAAACGTTTATTTAACTATTAATGTTAATGTTACTTAGCACAGTGGACAGTGTGGTTCCTGCAGTAGTCTCAATCCTAGTGGCCGAGAAGCGCGCCAACAAAAATTATTTGCAAATCCTACGCAAATCCTCACCATTGTGCAGTGGTTGTGTTATCTTTGGAAGCTCTGAGAGTCTGCTTACGCTAAGAGAATGAAAAGCCCTGCATGCGAATTCACCACTTCATTGACCATTACAAATGGACCACATTTTTAAAGTTCAAAGTGATTGATAACCCTCATGACTTGTTCAAGGTAAAGGTACGAAACTGAATATACTTTAAAAATATGAAAATGATGAATAAAGTCAATGATAAGCATGTACATAATATGTAAGCAAAGCCAATTAAAAGATAAAAATGTAACTATCTAATATATAGACAAATAAGTATATACTACAAACTCCTCCGAAACGGCTCGACCGATTTCGATGAAGTTATGTGTGCTTATCGGTTAGGTTTGAAAATAGACCAACATCTATTTGTCATACCCTTAAATGTAAAGGGTGGTTCACCCCAACATTTTTTTTTTCATGATTCAGCATTGAAAAATACAAACAATTGTAAATGTTCACCCTTATATGATCAACCCCTGATTTTTAATCGAGACTTTTGTATTATTCTGTTCCATCCACAGACCCACAAGATGGCAATCGAGTATTTATACTATAATTTTCATGTTTAGTTCTATCAACCAATCAGTTATCCCGTTGTCACTTCTCAACCATCAAACATCACGGAGTAGGGATGAGAACGAAGCCAGCCTCCTTTCTCTCACTCTCTATACAGTCTTCGTCCATTTTTTTGGTTTTATTTTTGTCTTGATCGTAGCAGTGACTTTTATACGTATCATTTAAATTTTTCAGTGCAAATCTTAAGTTAATTTTATTCTCAAACGTTGTCTGTTGGTTGGTTTAGCTTTGGGTAGACCATGCTTTTTCAACGGACATCTATATGTGGCATGTTCTCGCGTGGACAAACCATCCAGTTTGTTTGTAACGGGTGATCCAAGTAGAGATCACGCTTTTTTCAATAGCCTTTTTTGACAGATCACGTGTGAGTCGTGTCATGCTGTCATGTTATTTTTGTTTAGTATTGTTTGGCATTTCATAATGGAAAGACTTACACGTGAACAACGTTTACAAATTGTTCAACTTTATTATGAAAATTCACGTTCTGTGAGGAATGTGTTTCGTGCACTTCGCTCAACTTATGGTCAACATAATCGGCCTACTGAGCGTACTATTCGCAACACCATCACCCATTTTGAGACCCAGCATTCATTATTGGATAATATTCGACCGAAAAGACCACGTCCAGCACGCTGTGAAGAAAATATAGCGGCCGTAGCTGATTCGGCGCCGTTCGCAGCAACTCGGACTGACGTATGGAACGACTTGGCGCATTTTACGTCAAGATCGTACAAAATGCAGCTTGTGCAACAACTGAAGCCGCTCGACCTTCCCAATTGACATCGCTTCGCTCTATGGGCTCTTGAAAAGTTCCAAGAAGATCCGACGTTTTCGAGGCAAATTTTGTTTAGCGATCAGGCCCATTTCTGGCTCAATGGGTATGTAAACAAACAAAATTGCCGCATTTGGGACGAAGAGCAACCTGAAGAGATTTGGTGTGGTTTATGGGCCGGTGGAATCATCGGTCCATATTTCTTTAAAAATTATGCCGGTGCGAACGTAACCGTCAATGGCGACCGTTATCGTGCCATGATAACCGACTATTTGATGCCTGAAATTGAAGCTCGTGATCTCGGCGACATTTGGTTTCAGCAAGACGGCGCCACTTCCCACACATCGCATCAATCAATGGACTTATTGAGAGAACATTTCGGTGAGCACATAATTTCATGTATTGGGCCGGTCGATTGGCCACCAAGATCGTGTGATATCACACCGTTAGACTTTTTCCTGTGGGGATATGTAAAATCAAAAGCTTATGCCGACAAACCCGCTTCGATTCAGGCCTTGGAGGAAAACAGTTACCAGTCGAAATGCTCGAACGAGTGATCGAAAATTGGACTCAACGGATGGACCATCTGCGACGTAGCAACGGCCAACATTTGATAGACATAATCTTCAAAAAATAAATGCCAAAGAATGTTCTTTCAAATGATAATAAACATTCTCCATTAAATTTGAATTTTCTGCGTTTTTTTCTTTAAAAAAGTAGGGAACCTCGAAATGGATCACCCTTTATTTGCTAAAGACACAAATACAAACCGCTGACACAAATTATTTTACACTCCATTGCGTGGAGAGATAAATCTTTGTTTTAGTAGTAGCTATCAATAATTGTAATTTAATATAAATATATTTGTTAGTTTTTGTTTTTGTTGGTTGCGCCTGGAGGTGAGTAATCTTCAGAAGATACCAATGGCCCGTACCATTGGTTATGCCCGATTCAGATATATCTAGTCTGCCTACGGGCTTAACCTCACCCCTCAGAGAGGCACTATGAGATCCGAGCGCGCGCGCTCATAGTAGTAAGAAATTTGTTCCTCTCATTTTTTTTCAAGTAGTTTACGCTTCTATAGTGTTAATCGCGTTGGGTAGGTAGCTTTCCAGCGAACGCACCTACTAATACCGTCATTACATGCGGTTTTTCCTTATGGCGCTAGGTCGAACGGTCTTGTTCTTTGTAGTCGGCGCTCAAGGTATGTCACGTCCAGGGTACGAATTATTTCATTATTGCAGTGACCATGAATGCGAGTACGAAGTTTGCGAGCAGAATTTGTTACTTCGTTACTCACGGTAGCAATTCCTAGATCTCTGTGAATATCACTATTCCTTATATACCATGGAGCATTTACGATTGCTCTTAGCGTTTTTTTTTTTGGAATGTTTGTATATATACCGTATGTCCAAGAAGGTTTTAGCACTTGCTTATACAGGAGCAGTTTGTTGTATACGCTTGTCTTCGAATATCTTCCGAGTAGCCAATACATTTCTCTAAGTCTGATTGCGAGCTAGTCGCGCTTTTTCTTAACGTGTGGCTTCCACTTAAGTTTTGCGTCTAGGGTCATTCCTAGATACTTCGCGTCGTTTGCGTATGGTATTTCTACCGAGTTAATAAAGACAGGTAAGTTGTTTATCCTTTTGTACGTGAAATTGACATGCGTCGACTTGGTCTCGTTAAGGGCAATTCGCCAGGTCTTTGTCCACTCGCATACTTTATTAAGAGCCCGTTGGAGTTTTCCAGTTGATGATTCGACTGACTCATCCATTGCGAGGATGTCTGTATCGTCTGCGAACGTTGCTACGATGGCCCCTTCATCTTGTGGTATATCTCTTGTGTAGAGCAGGAATAATATTGGGCCGAGAACGCTTCCTTGCGGAACACCGGCGTGGATTTCCCTGAATTCCGAGAATTCAGTCTCATGTCTAACACGAAAGAGTCTGTTTCCAAGGTACGATTTCAATATTTTGTATAATTTTTTCCGGTAGGATTGTCCTTAGCTTATACATTAGGCCTTCATGATATACCTTGTCGAAGGCTTGCGATACGTCGTGAAAAGCGCTAGAGCAAATCTTTTTGCTTACGAGAGCTTTTTCAATTTCATTTGTTATTCGATAGACCTGATCGATTGTGGAATGTTTGACCCGGAAGCCAAATTGATGATCTGGTATCAAGCGTATTTTTAGTTTCTCATAAACCTTAGATATTATCGGCAGTAGCGAAATAGGTCTATATGATTTCTTATCATTTGTATTCTTCCCTGGCTTCGGAACCATAATGACTTCGGCTACTTTCCATTGTCTTGGAACATATGAAAGTCTCAGAGAAGCACTTATAATGTACAGCAGCTTAACTAGTGCTCTTTTCGGTAGCTCCCTCAGAACTTCGCCAGTGATTAGATCGTATCCTTTATTATTTGTTATTTTTCAACTTTCTTAGTGTCATTCGAAGCTCGGACAGAGAAACGTCTTTTACTTTATAGTTGTCGGATCGCGTATGAGCATTCGGTTCTTCGTTTAAAGGTCGTCCATCGAACGGCCTGTATGTTTCTTCTAGATGCTCGGCAAATAAATCCGCTTTCTCTTTGTCTCCTTTTGCCCATTCGCCGTTAACTGTTCTTATTGGTGGCGAGTGCATTTTTGGTGAATGCACTTATGAACTTCAAGGCATTCCAAAGTGAGTAGTTTGAGCTCTTTTCAGCAGTCAAGCCTTCTAGGTAAGTTGAAGTTTCGAGATTTCTTAGATCCTGTAGGTAATTTTTAAGTTTGTTGCAAAGATGGTTCAGATAAGTTTTATCAGGTGCCATCTCTTACGCGCTCTCCTCTTTTCTCGTATGAGGTCTTCTATTTCAGGCATGTACTTGACTTTATTGTTCCGTGTAGCTGTCTTCCGTAAGGGAGTGTTTATTTTATTATTAACTTAAATAAAGTATACTTTAATTGTTTCCAATGCTTCATTCCTCTTTCAATTAAATATAAGTACATCCCCGCAAACTTAAGGCCCCGACCTGTAGAATCCGTTGGCGTGCGTGTATTAAAAACTTAAAATTCACGCATAGTTCGTCCTATAGAACCCGTCGGAACCTTGACAGTTGTGACAATTGTTTTTTTTTTTTTGTCAAATCTGTGACAAACGGCGATGGCGAACTGCCATATCAAAAAAATAATCAGATTTGTATTTTTTTCTTAAAGCGTTGCGTTATGTTAAATAAGGACAAATTGTTTAAGCACATAAGGTATACGCAAAAACATATACCCATGTTAATAAAGAAAATACTAATATGGTTCTATTTTAGTTGGAAAATAAATTTAAGCTTGAAATAAATAATAAAATGCGCACATTCAGCTGCGAAATATCAGCTTATATTAGCAAGGCTGACTGCAATGACAAAAGCTTTTGGTGTTTCCATTGTTCAACCAATCATATGTTTTTGCATGTGAACGGAATTAGGGGGCGGATCGTTGCATGCTCATTTTTTTAATTGTTAATAAAATATATCTTAGAATATCCCTGCAGCGCCCGCCAGTGCTTGTCGTAAAAGGCGACTAAGGCGAAGGAAATCACAGCTAGGAAATTTAAACATCCAGGTGAGGCTAGAAACATATTTAACACCTTTAAACTGCCCCACTGCAGAACACCGGCTTCTCCGGAAGAAAAAGAAAGAGCATGAGAAGCGCGCGATCGAGGAAATATAGAGGTGGTACTCCAGGAACAATGTTCGGAAGTTTTACCAAAAGGTAAAAAGAACGTGTCAACGCAACAATACCCGAGCAGATACCTGTAGAGACGAACAAGGAAACCTAGTAGTGGAAGCACAGTCGGTGCTGAGGATATGGAAAAACCATTTCTGCAGACTGTTAAACGGCGATGACGACACAAATTCCGCTGTCAGGCAGAATGAACCATTCAACATGCGTGATGAAAGCCAAGACTCCCGCCCACCTGACCAAAATGAAGTGAGGATAGCAATATCCAAACTGAAATCCAACAAGGCTGCCGGGCCGGACGGCTTAACTGCCGAACTTTTCAAGGCAGCGGGAGATGATTTGGTAGAAAGAAAGGAGACCCTCTTAACTGCGCCAACTATAGAGGTATAAGTCTCCTCAACATCGCATATAAGATCCTGTCTGCCGTGCTGTGTGAACGCCTGAAACTATTCGTCAACGAACTGATTGGACCCTATCAGTGCGGTTTAAGGCCCAGTAAGTCCACAACTGACCAGATTTTCACACTTCGGCAGATCCTGGAAAAAACCCAAGAAGTCCAGATCGATACTCACCATCTTTTTATCGATTTTAAGGCCGCATATGACAGCATTTATAGAGACGAGCTATACAGAGCCATGTCTAGTTTTGGCATCCCTGCCAAACTCGTCAGATTGTGCAGGATGACGATAGAGAACTCTCGCTGCTCCATTAAGGTCGGAAACAATCTCACCGAGACCTTTGATGTCAAAAAAGGAAATACGCTGTCATGTAACTTCTTCAACATCATACTTGAGAGAATTGTGCGAAACTCGTAAGCCACCACCAGGGGCACAATTTTCCAAAAGTCTGTGCAACTATTTACTTGCTAACGCCGACGACATCGACATCATTGGCAGAACACAGCGAGCTGTCACTGGTGCGTTTGCAAGTATCAGTACAGAGGCGGCAAAAAACCCAAAAATATATATATGCCGTCAACAAAAAGGGACACACAACATCGACCTCGGCTCCGCTATTAACTCTGGCAATGATATATCGTCAGAAATCAAGCGAAGAATTACACTTGCCAACCGCTGTTACTTTGGCCTAAGGAGGCAATTGATTAGTAAGGCCTTGTCGAGAAACACCAAGGAGACTCTATATAAGACCCTCATCATCCCAGTCCTGCTGTATGGCGCAGAAGCATGGACGTTATCAAAGGCGGATGAAGATCTCCTTGGTCGTTTCGAAAGCAAAATTATTCGAGTGATTTTCGGTCCCGTTTGCGTTGACGGGCTTTGGAGGAGGAGATTTAACAGCGAACTCTACGAGCTGTACAGCGACATCGATCTGTTGAGAAAAATGCGGATTAGTCGTCTAAGATGGCTGGGACATGTAGAGCGAATGGACACCAACGCTCCGGCCCGAAGAGTCTTCGAATCCAACCCGGAGGGACAACGCTCGTGATCGTGCTAACTGGAAAGGCGTATTGGTTGAGGCCCAGGTCCACCCCAGACTGTAGCGCCACCTAAGTAAGTAAGTTAACTGCCCCACAAGTGTGCATGCGAATCCGTGGGTTGACACGACTGGAGATCACCGGTCTCATAAAAGTAAGATCAATCAAGAAATTATCTCGGGAGCTTGCACTTGTTGAACAAACCAACTTGCTTAACCTAGCATTGTGGAAATCTACGTTCAAAGAAACACTACCCCGCCAGGCACCTCTAATGCTTGCGATCCTGGGACGAGCAGAAATGCACGGGTCAGAGCTATTCGGTTTCCGGGGGATAGCAAAATAATGCAAAGACTTAGGCGAAACCTAAGGGTCGCGAGTTGGAACGTTGGAGGTATGAGCGGTCGCAGCTACGAGCTGGAAGAGATGATGGTAAGAAGGCGATTGGACATCTTGTGTGTCCAAGAAACGAAATGGCGATACACCGAAAATCGGGCGCGTTTCTTGGACGTCAAGACAAAAGCATACAAGATGTTCTAGTATGGTAAAGAACAGGGTAAGAATGGTATCGGTATCATCCTTGCGGCAGAGTTACTTGGCAACTTAGTGACCGTTTGATGTCTCTCAAACTGGTGATTCAAGACGAGGTGTGGAATATTGTCAGTGCATATGCTCCCCAAATCGGGTGCGAGCAGAGGGAAATTCTACCTGGATATTCACAAGAGTATCCCAAAGGATGAGCTTTTCTTTGTTGGCAGAGATTTGAATGGACATGTCGGGAAGTCTAACGAAGACTATGAAGACTGCCATGGAGGACTAGGATACGGCAATTCTTCTGGTGAAGACATTCTAAGCATGTGCGAGTCATACGGTCTGATCGTTTTAAATACACTGTTCATCAAACAGAGCCGGCACTTGGTCACTTATAGCAGTGGCGGAAATGAAACCCAGATTGACTACCATTTGGTGGCAAGTTTCATGAAGCCTAGAGTTAAAGATTGCAAAGTGATCTTGGGAGAGGCAATCACCCGGCAACACCGTCTCCTCCTGACAGAAATATTCATGGAGAAGAAGATCAAAAATAAACAAACAAAGGTTTCTGCGGAAATCAATCGGTACAACCTGGACAAAGAAAAAGGCGAGTCATTTATTATCAACACGGAAAATTTCCTCCGTAATATCACCAACGAAGTTGAGGATGGAGAGTGCAGCGCACAAGATATGTGGGATTCCCTACAACGAGCCTGCTTAGAGAAAGCTAAAATACTGCTTGGAGACTTGGAAACTTGGTGGTGGACAGAGGAAATTCAAGCAGCAATAAAGGAAAAGAAAGTGGCTTTCAAAGCTTGGTCAAATATAGTTGAAGAGCTCGTCTTGAAGTGGAATACAGACGTTGTAGAAGTATCGCGAAGAAAAAGTGTGCCCAAATTCAAGCTAAGTGTATGGAGAGTCTATATCAGAAGTTGGAAGAGGTATCTTCTTCGCCTGCTGATAGGAACCTGGTAACCCACGAGTTTCGACCAAACGCGAACAAGGGAACAACAATTTTCAAGATTGCCGCACAGAGAAGAAGAAATGCTCAGGAAATTCGTTCGCCGAAGTTCATTAACAATGCTCAAGGCCAACTACTACGAAAATTGTACACAGGTGGCGAGAGTATTGCGAGCAACTTTTAAAAGAAACGGTTTCCCAGGCTATATTCTCCATGAGCCACCCCTAACAATGAAGAAGTGACCGACATAGCAGTCGAAGAAGTTGGAAAAGCGGTCAAGAACTCCAAGAAGAGAAAAACGGTTGGGCCGGATGAGATACCTAGTCAGTTCTGGAAAAAGATGGGAGACATCGGGCTCAGATGGCTCATGATTCTTATCTCCAAACTCATCAGAGGTGATCAAGTGCCCAACCAGTGGAGGGAAAGTTGCGCGAAACTGTGATAATTACCGTTCAATCAAGTTTATGTCACACAACATGAAGCTTTTTATTAGGTGGCCGCCTAAGGCAAATAATACGGCTGTCCGACGACCAGTGTGGGTTTGTCGCGGTTAAATCAACCACAGATGCAATCAAAAGTATAAGGATCATAATGGAAAAGCATCGTGATTCCTTAAGGGATCTGCATATGATTCTGGTTGATTTTGAAAAAGCATTCGATAGACCACCTGAGTTCCTGAAACCTACATACAGATGATCATGGACACGTACGAGGGAGCGCAGCCAAAAGTCAGATGTCCCACAGGATTCACCGATGAATTCCCAATTAAAGTCGGAGTTCACCAGGGAAGTGTCTTAAGTCCTTTTGTTCTTTATTACGGTCCTAGATTATCTGCTTGAGGGAAAACTGACGAACCCTAAAGTGCATCAGTTATTCTTTGTTGACGATGGAGCCCTCATAAGTAATGATCAGACTTCCCTGCAACCAGCACTTGATGTTTGGGTAGATGTTTTAGAGGCGAATGGGTATCGTAGTAGCCAAAAAAACACAGAGTTCCGTGACCGAAAAATGTCCCTTAAGCTAAAAGGAAGGCTCTACACCGCAATTGTGCTCCCGGCGCTCATATACGGTTCACAATGATGGACAATGTACAAAAAGTATGAGGGCACATTGACAGCAGGAGTAACAAAGCTTGATCGAATTAGAAGTTCCAGAATCCGAGGAAGCCTTCACGTCAAAGAACCCATCTCGAAAAAATTGGAGCACGACGCACTCTGTTTTTATTGTCATGTTCAACGGAAGGATCCTACGAACCCCGTCAAAAAGGCAATGGCAATCAACGTTCACTTACAATCGCGTAAAAAACTCCTGGATCACACAAATGCAGAAACACCAGCATTTGATTGGCCTCAATGATGAAGTGATCCAAAATCGGGATGCCTGCAGATATGTATGATATGTTATTATCCCTGTAATCCTGATCACAATCTCGTCGTTAAATGGAGAGAAGAATTTTAAATATATTTTGCAAAGTTCAAGTAACCGCCATTTGCTGAAAATTATATATTTGTGCGACCCTAATTTGATTGCACGAATAGAATTAATACATCGTCCTGCACTGTCCGCATTCTTCTTTATTACTTCTCCGAAACAAACTGTCAGCTAAATATGAACTGTTGGGGAAAAAACGGAAAACAAATGAAATAACAAAGAAATTTAATTATTGTTAGTTTTTATTTAATAAAAAATGAAATAAAATTAATATAATAAAAACAAGTCTAAAGAGTTTTGTTTAGATGATACATCAGCAATAGAATAGGCACAATTTAACATGTAAATACGAGAACATCACTAAAATCGTTTTCAATAGATAGTGATGGCATCGGCTTCCATTTATCCTCAAATGGATGAAACTCCTGAAATTTGGTCTTTCCGTAAACTACGAAGCGATTTCGAAAAACAACGCATGCTTTAAAGTCGGATGTAATTTCTGGAATTGAGATAGTTTTGGGTTCCAATTCCAACTCATATTTTATAATACTCGAACGCCGGACTATCGTGAAGCATTCGGTGGATAAATTACGAACCGTGCCAATGCCAAATGTCAAATCCGCTGTGGTTACTGTTGTCCATTTATCAATAATGGGGTTATATATGATGGAACTATATCCTAATTCAACATAAATAGAATTAAATTTATTTCCCGCACAATTGGGGGATTGGTTATCTGCGGGTATTGGCGCCACATATTTCCATTCTGATTTCAGGTGGTCCAATTTTTCCACGGCGGTCAACCATTTTGAGCCGTCGAATCCGCCAATCGCATACACTTGTCCCATCAAAGTTACCATCTTTAAGGAGGATCTCGGCGTCTTTAATTCAGAAAGCTGTGTCCATTGTAAAGTTCTCATATCTAAACAGTCAACCCGATTTGTTACCTTTCCTGAATTTAGACAGCCTCCAGCAATTATTAACTTATTGCCGACTGTTGTACTACCAAAACTTGTGCGTTTCTCCGGAAGACCCGGCCAATCTCTATATATCCACTTCCCCGCTGCAGGCATGTACAATCCGACATTCAAGCTTTTCTCCTGCCACCCACCAATAGCGAAGATCACGTCTTTACAGTTCCGCAATTGTGTTTTTTCTTTGGGGAAAACTGATAGACGACAGTCTGGTAGGAAGTGCCATTTTAATGCCTCGATAATTAATTGTTTACTTTCCGAGCACTTACAAACGCGCTCAACAGTATTTGAAATGAAATTTGGAAACAAAAACGGAAAGCGAACATTATTTAGCAACATGCATAGAAATTGCTCACGCTTAGGCCGATCGTATTCCACCCAGGACATGATACTATGAAAAACCTCCTCCTCGGAAGGAACACACAGCTCGTCACTAGAAAGGAATTTACACAGTTGATTTGGTCCAATCTGGAAGAACATATCTTCACCGCGCACATCCATAAAATTTTGGCACACATATGTCTCAGCAGTTTCGTAAATCGTTTTATTATTGATTTCTTCTGCCAGCGATGTAATTTCTAGGCAGCTGGACGGGCCAATCTGCGTTGACATATAGTTAAAGCACACCTCTTCCAGCATGTTAGATTCAAAGAGACGAGCTGCTTCGAGGTAATCCTTGAGGGTGTAAGTTTCGAGGTCAATCGAACCGGTGTAAATAAAATCAATGATCAATGTTAAAGTGTGTCCGTCGACTTTCTCCAATTGAACGTCCTTAGAATTGGTTTCAAAATCAGATCCATTGAACATTGATAGGAAGTATTTGCTTGCAGCGCAGAGGATCATTCGATGGGCTTCCACTTTCCAACCATCAACAGCAATCAGCGTGACATCACATAACTGGCGAGTTTGATAGAAAAGTTCGATGTTCTTGATGAGACCACTGAAATACGCGTCACATTTGAAGGAATCCTTTTTGTCATCAGAATTAATGCTCGCTGGGATAGATTCTGAATCGTCTGAATTTGACGACATATTTTAAATGAATTCCGATTTTTGCGACTAGAACAATCTCAAATAAACAGGTCAACTAGTAGTGATATATGAAAATATAATAGCAAGTAGTGAGTTCATTCTATTTTAGATTTAAGAAGAGTTGTTATTTAATGTTTTATGCAAGTGAATTGAGGTTGGTTCCAAGATTTCTTAAGAGTTTTAGTTGTTGATTGGTTGACTGATTACTGATCCGATATAGTCCTCTATCTAAGTATCTTTCTCTTGAATATCTGGATATTTCCAGAGACGAATGAGTCATTACGCCTATTGAGCAGCGAATGCACCAGATGCAGTGCATGCGGCATATGGGTTGGACTTCAATTGCTTGGCGTTATTGATCCCCAAGTATTTGGTGGTCTTTTCTGGCAAATGCTCGTGGTCCTCTCGTTACTGTCACTAGATTTTGGAAACATTTAAATTTTGTCTTAGTGCTATTGAACTTCAGTTAAATAGTAGTTTTCTTGCCATGGATGTCGACTCTCCCCGAAAGCTGCCTCTGGTGACGAAGTCGTCTGCATCAAGCAGTGTCTTGCTTCGTCCTGAATTAGCTGGCTGGTCTGCAATAATCGAATAAATTTTGCGTCCATTCTCCCTATTGAAGATCTTGAACAAAGACGGATCTATTCATTAAGTAATTAAGGATTAATATCACCAATCAGTCCCTTCACCCAGACACCGTCAAAGGCCTTCTCGAAGTCCAGCAAGCAAGCAATAGGTGTTTCTTTTTACTTAATCCCCGCGGGTGACGTCTTTTTGATGCTTCAGTAGAGGATGTATAGTAAAGTGTCTTAGCCTCAAGGGATTCTGAATTGTCCCCGTTAAAATCAGTAATTATTTCTCTTGATGAGAGTGGCCTCCTGCTCTTGTGCTTCCACTGTTTCCAGCAACTCAGGCATGTGTAGTGGTGATCGATCCGGAAGTTCGCAATGGAAACTCTTGAAGCACATGTATGATTGTTGCTGTCCAATAAATTATGTTGCCATTACCTTCAAACATGTCTGAAGATTGCGACCGCCGACTCTATCGAGCCATCAGAGAAAGGGCCATCAGTGTAGTAGTGGATCGATTCCTCTTTCAGGAGATCACTTTCTTCCCAGAATAATCTGAATGAACAGGCGAACAGCATACGTAACAACTTGTTGACTGCTGAGGATGTCGAGTTAGTTCAGCAGGATGAAATGATGACAAAGTTAGGTTAGGTTAGATGGGTTGACATTGTGGAATAATTTTCTTCCTGCCACACTCAGGTCCTTGTAAGCCCATAGTGATACCTTTCAGTGGGGGATACACTGGTGTTATGGCCTTCTTTGTGGTATCTAGAAACCTGCAAATAAAGGGTGATCCATTTCGAGGTTCCCTAATTTTTTTAAAGAAAAAACACAGAAAATTCAAATTTAATGGAGAATGTTTATTATCATTTGAAAGAACATTCTTTGGCATTTATTTTTTGAAGATTATGTCTATCAAATGTTGGCCGTTGCTACGTCGCAGATGGTCCATCCGTTGAGTCCAATTTTTGATCACTCGTACGAGCATTTCGACTGGTAACTGGCGAATGACACGCGTGTTGTTTTCCTCCAAGGCCTGAATCGAAGCGGGTTGTCGGCATAAGCTTTTGACTTTACATATCCCCACAGGAAAAAGTCTAACGGTGTGATACCACACGATCTTGATGGCCAATCGACCGGCCCAAAACGTGAAATTATGTGCTCACCGAAATGTTCTCTCAATAAGTCCATTGATTGATGCGATGTGTGGGAAGTGGCGCCGTCTTGCTGAAACCAAATGTCGCCGAGATCACGAGCTCCAATTTCAGGCATCAATTAGTCGGTTATCATGGCACGATAACGGTCGCCATTGACGGTTACGTTCGCACCGGCATAATTTTTAAAGAAATATGGACCGATGATTCCACCGGCCCACAAACCACACCAAACCGTTGTTTTTTCTGGATGAAGTGGCAGTTCTTCAATCTCTTCAGGTTCTTCGTCCCAAATGCGGCAATGTTTGTTTACATACCCATTGAGCCAGAAATGGGCCTCATCGCTAAACAAAATTTGCCTCGAAAACGTCGGATCTTTTTGGAACTTTTCAAGAGCCCATAGAGCGAAGCGATGTCGCTTGGGAAGGTCGAGCAGCTTCAGTTGTTGCACAAGTTGTATTTTGTACGCTTTCAATTGAAGATCTTGACGTAAAATGCGCCAAGTCGTTCCATACGTGAGTCCGAGTTGCTGCGAACGGCGCCGAATCGACTCTCTACGGTCTTCGTGTACACTCTCAGCTACGGCCGCTATATTTTCTTCACAGCGTGCTGGACGTGGTCTATTCGGTCGGATATTATCCAATAATGAATGCTGGGTCTCAAAATGGGCGATGGTGTTGGCGAATAGTACGCTCAGAAGGCCGATTATGTTGACCATAAGTTGAGCGAAGTGCACGGAACACATTCCTCACAGAACGTGAATTTTCATAATAAAGTTGAACAATTTGTAAACGTTGTTCACGCGTAAGTCTTTCCATTATGAAATGCCAAACAATACTAAACAAAAATAACATGACAGCATGACACGACTCACGCGTGATCTGTCAAAAAAGGCTATTGAAAAAAGTATCTCTACTTGGATCACCCGTTATTAGAGAGTGAGACATCTGCCAATTCCTCAATGTCATGGATGAAGAAACTTCCAAGTGTTCTGTTCCTCAAGTGACAGAGACCCGGGCCGTGACAGCAATAGTGAGGGGTATCTACGTGGAGCTTCTCATCGCCGCAGCCTCTACAAATGTCATGTCGACATCCACGACATTTAGTTTCATCGTTTTGGTTTTTTTAGAAAATTATGACCAGTTAAAGCACCAACCATGTTGGACAGCGATGTCCTTTCGTACTGTAGAAGCTGTTTAGTTCGATGACAAGATCGTTAACAATTTGAGGACAAAAGTCTACCAAAATGATGTCCAAACGGACAAACAGTACCAAGTCCGTGAGGGTACCTTTTCGGTAAAAAAACCATTTGGAAGGCACGCGACTGAAACTCTCTCTCCCTCTCTTCGCTATATAAAGCACCGCAGAGTAGAGAAAACTTTGCCCATAAACCTCTCCCCCCCCCCCCCCCCCCAAAGCCAGCCTTCCTATCCCACATTCGAACATGAACTTTCTGGAAATTATACATCATTCAAATATTCTATATGCATACAAGTTTTGGAGCCCTTTTTTGCTTCGACTAATGTATGCTCAACATTTACAGATACTTTCTGCTCCTTGAAGAGCTTAATTATACACTCCAACCTTTATCTGTGCACACCGTATCTATGCAAATTGGTTAAAATGGGATTTTCTTTTTTTTTATTTTTTACCGTACTTCAAAAGCACTTAAGACGGATTCCAATGGGATAGAAAAGGATACCGAGCGAGTGTATAAAACCTTTCTGTGGTTTTGCCCCTAATACACATTTTGCTTGAATTTTTCAGTAAATTTTGTTCTTGATTAGTGTGTGTGTGTGTGTTTCTACAATTAAAGTGACTCCTTTATTTTTATTTACTCCCCATTTTCACAAGACAATAAACAAATTAGGACGTTCCGTTCCGGACCAAAACCCAGAATATGACTTTGAGTATCTGTGAGCACATGCTGAGGTATCTAAATACTACTATCTACTATCTACTCATTCATACTCGTACATTATCTCCGGTACAAATTATCCTCCTTTGCATATTGTTAGCAATTGTGTGCAAACCCTTTCGAATTGGTTGGGATCGGGGCCGGGGTGCAGCAAACAGAAGCCATAACCGAAGCTCTGACCGTAATTACCTTCGAGGTTGGTTTAATTGGTAATTGAGTTTTCAGCTAAGAGATTTATGCATATCTGATTAATTTTGCCATGCGGTGAAGTGGAAAACACAAGATGAACACAATTGAGCATTATTATGTATTTGTCGTCAGACGAATTGATTTGATATTGAAGATGGACAATGCCGGTGGCCCAACTCAGGTGGAAGATATACTAGTTAAAGTTCGCCTGATAGCAGGCCGTAAACTTTAAATGAACCCTAAAGGCGACTTCATCGCTGATTAATCGAGCGGGTGCGCGCTCTACTGCGATACAATAAAACACCAATGTCCTTAGAGCAGCTGCAAGGAGTAGCTCGACTTTCTATAGTGTGATATTCTGCCATATTGTGTATACTTTTCACGGTGTTGCTTTTATGGTCTAGACGTGCGCTCAATTGCAAAACCCTTTATTACCCACGAGAGGAGTTTGTATTCTGCAGGGAGATGCATTTTTGTATAGCCCTTGTACACGCGCTCCATTCCGGCCGCCATTTGAAGACTAAATAATCATATTTCAGGATAACAAGCATCATTGAGTTTCAAAACTTTCGAAAGAATTCCACACATTCCGTGCTGGGAAGGAGGAAGTTGAATGGCACTATATGATGGTCGTTCCGAGGATTATATTCTCTTGGCATGTCATGATGCTATGGGAATATCTGCGTCGCATGTGGGCAAAGCGGGCAGTGCGGGCGGAGCGGCGAGTGAAAAATAGTCACACTATGCGCTACTACTACTGGGAATTTATTTTGTCTTATCTTGTGGTGGTGGTGGTAGTGTGCTTTATGGCTATTCTATTTAATTCCATTTTTATATAAGATGTACTTTCAGAGAAAGGAGATTGCAAACGCAGCCAGGTGAAGCGCAACAAACTGATTCAGCTTTCATATAGCCAGAGGCTATGAATATTAACCCTGACTTGTTAGCTGACGAGAGTCACAAAAGTTAGTTAAGGGTAAAATCTTGCAAAACTATGAAGACGAGGATAAGGGTTAACAAATTGATGGACTGTAAAGAAGGATATCTCTCGGGTTCTTGTCTGTTTGTATCAAAAGAATGAATAAGTGACCTACAGCTTCAAAGGTGTTTCACCCACATGTGGTGGCTTAGAATCATCACTGGATTGTCACAAACTACAATCTACGCACTTTTCTGCTCGGTTTGATTTTTCCCATTTTGTTTAGCTATTCAAAGAGAATTAAGGATCGTAAAGTATCCCTTCTTAAGCTGTTCCACTGCACAAAAATAGAATTTTGTTGCTAGAATCTTTCCGCTTACCGGCATGCTACCAGCCGGTAGCATTATGCCAAGTATAAGGTTAGTTAGTCCCAGATCCATAAACAAATATAAAATCCATTATTTTGACCATTTTCAAGTTCAGTTATCCTTGATATGGATCGAAATATTGTCAGTGCATATCCTCCCGTGGTTGGTTGCGATAAAAGAGAATTCTACACATCCTTATTCATGTGGTTTTTATTTTTTAGCTTCTGACTCGCCGATGCGATAAATAATGCATGTCGACCTAAAAGATCTTTTACTTAGGCGAGTGGGGTCTCTACTTTGATGATACTACAAGGTGGCGCAAAAGTAATCCTCCTATCAGAAAATGCTATAAATTTTGCGATTGGCCCCTAATGTCAGTTCTGTTTTGACATTTGTGTAGTAAACACATGCGAAATACACGTTAATAAACAATGTTACGCTACACTGCTCCAGAACGCGGAATATTGGTGACTATTTATTTGAGCAATAATCGGTCGGTGACTTTGGCACAACGTGAATTTCGTCGCAGATTTCCTAGCCGTCCAACGCCTACTGGTGAAACACTGCGACGTTTAGCCGCTCGCCTCGAAGAGACTGGCACAACACGAGATGCTGCCAGGCGTGGCAGACCCCGGAGTAGCCGTTCTGCAGAGAATATTGCTGCTGTAGCCGAAGATGTCATGGAAGCGCCGTCGACATCGACCAGACGACGTGCCACGCAAATGGGTATCAGTCGACGGTCTTTACAGCGAATTTTGGTGCAAGATTTGAAGATGTTTCCGTACAAAGTCCAGACGGTGCATCAGCTGTTAGCTGCTGACCGCCAATCGCGTCTAACATACGCTCAAGCCATCCTTAATCACCACCAAGAGGAAGATGATTTTTCATCAAAAATAATCATGAGTGATGAGGCCCATTTCCATCTTAGCGGGTACGTAAATAAGCAAAATTTACGCTTCTGGGGCACTGAAAATCTGCGTGTAACCCACGAAGAGCCATTACACCCGCTCAAAGTCACTGTATGGTGTGCTGTTTTCGCTGGAGGAGTCATTGGACCTTTTTTCTTCGAAGACCTCGCGGGCCAAACGGTTACTGTGAATGGTGAGCGCTACAGAGCAATGATCAACGAATTCTTTTTGCCGCAACTTGATGAATTGGGATTGGAAAACATGTGGTTCTAACAGGACGGTGCAACGGCGCACACTGCACGTGCCACAACCGATATGCTGAAGGATGCATTTCCCGGGCGCCTAATCTCCCGTTTTGGCGATTTGCACTGGCCAGCAAGATCGCCTGATTTGACCGCTCCAGACTTCTTTTTGTGGGGCTTTTTGAAGTCGCGGATTTATGTAAACAAGCCTCAGACTCTTGCAGCTCTTAAAGACAATATCCGTCAAGAATGTGAGGACCTATCGCCGGAAGTTTTGGCCAAAGCAATGGAAAATGCCATAAAAAGGGCTCAAATGACAATCAACTGTGGCGGCGGCCATTTACATGACATCATATTCTCGACTTGATGTAAAATAAATTAAAAGACCAAATAAAAACAATCCACAAGAAGAATCAAAGTTTTTCATTTTTTTTTTAAATTACAGCCAAAAAACATCGGAAGGTTATTATTTGCGCCACCTTGTATGAGCAGAAGAATTCTCAATATCGTCGGTGCTTATTATCTCCCTACGAAAATATTTCCTTCTTATACCGTACAGGGCCGGGCATTCACACATAATGTGCTCAACAGTTTTGTCTTCTTCAAGAAATAATCAGCACTCTGGCAGTCTGTGGTGACCTCTTAGGTAACCAATAAGATTTTTGATATCTTGCCTTGGTAGATTTCATAATTTGTTGGCAACGTTTTTGAAAGGCTTGGTTTGGTCTGTCAAAGAACTGAGATATTTTCCCAATGTGATTTGGACTGGTTGTGTTCCCAATTTTGTAAGACTAAATTTAACGCTGATTTGTTTATTACACAGAATAGGTCGCGTCCTCTAAAAGAACTTTCCGAGCTTCACTTCAATTCCCTCGTGTCCGGGATCCCACCATATTTTGGTTTTGTTTTTGACACTTATTGTTAGCTTGTGGAGGGTGTCAAATCAGTGTAAGACTGATTTGGACTCAATGATGAGTGAGCTAAGGGCTTTTATAGGTTCTTGACTGTTCGTGAATATTTGGATTCCTGAGCTATAAATTAGGTTTGCGCAATATTTAATGGCACGGAATACACTGGGACTTCGCAATAGTTATCGAAACATGTTTGTCTGGTCCATGGATACCGGGCTACCACACCAGAGTCCATTTTTGAGCCATCTGTACACCACTTGAGGTCGTTTAGGCAGTTTGATGGGTTTTTGCTAGCTCATGCTTCTCTGCTTGTGATTGGAAAAAATATGGAATTTAATATGAATCGAGAATCGAGTGGTATCATTAACTAAATTTCGACATAAGTGGCGACTTGAGCTGTTTTTTCTTGTGGCCCAAAAGAAATATCTTAGTAATAGCTGCCAAATGAGCCGGACGTGTTACCATGTTCAGAGAAGGGACTCTACGAACCCCGTCAAAAAGAAGGAACCTTATAATCCTGATCATAATCATGGATCATAGATCAAAATGAACATGTGGCTTGATCTCCTGAACTTGTAATCTGTGCTCAATTCGACACCCAGATCATGTAGAAATTTCTTTCGACGTTGTCTGATATTCTGCGTCGATTTGCGTATAAACGATAAAGGATTTCAATGCACAAATATCAACAATGTTTGCAGACACGCACATTGTCCAACGATTTGTTTTTCGTTTTGAAATAAAGCCGGAAAGCATTTTATCGGCATTGTCAAGATCAACTTTAAGTTTGGGGTTGGGTGCGAAAACTCCAAAACTAAAATCCCCAACCTGAAGTCAATATCCCCAAACTCAAAATCCCCAAATCCAGAATCTATGTTTAAGGATTTTATAAATTAAAATTGTAACTCATTTTTCAATTGCATATATTCAAGATAATAACAAAAAGGACTTCAAGAAAGATTCCAATATTCCATTTTGCCGATATTCGGTCGTTTTGAAATAATTTTTTTTAATTTTTTGTAACGTTTCATGCGAGATTTTTTTCAGCACTGGTTCTTCGCCACTATTTAGTTTTAGTGTGTTGTTTTCACGACAATCATTTCTTTCGAAAGATCTTCAATCAAATCGTACAAGCCTTATCTTTTTCTGCCAACTATGCTTTTAAGGCGGCGGTGCCAGGCTTCCACACAGTTCTGTGTTCGATGAAAATTTGTCTTAACACAATCGGCGGCAACTGACCAAACCTCAGGTTCATATTTTCTTTTATTACCGACGACAAAGTTCTTTTTAAACCAAGAACAAAGTTTTCTGAAATTATTGTCATCAAAACTTTTGCTAAGCTCAGAAAAGTAAGTTGGTATTTCTTCTGACGTTTATCCTGACGTATAAACTAAATGTCTCATTATTGCCATATATCCTTTGAAGCCTCTCTTTTTGTACCCTCCTCCAAATTATTTGCCAAAAAATGAAACAAACATCCTTGGAAATGGGCAGAAGGGAAATAAGGTTTTGCTGTCAAATAGATGGTACTTTCAAAATCAGAAATGATTCTTAACGGATTTAAGTTTATATTTCTTTCAAGCGCCAATCGAAATAAATCATAAAAGAACTCATTATAAGCCTGCGAAGTTTTTTTGCTCATAAGGCAAAAAACCAGAGGCACAACCTGTCCATCTAAAAGTCCATGTATACTAAATAATTGACGCATAATAGATGGAACAACATAGAATGTTCCATCCACTAGCCAACACTGACTCTCTCCCAAAGCTTTTAGTGAGGTTGTATTTAGTTCCCAGAATTATATTTTTTCGCTATTTAATAATTTCTCGCTTAGAACAAAGAGTCGCCTTCTAAAGTTAGTAGCTCTTCAGGAATATTAATAGATGTTAAATCGGCCGGTTCAGCACGAGTTTTATTTATGTGACGAATTCGACCTACCTACCTTTTTTGAGCGCCTTTACTTGGTAAGTACACACGACATTCCGGTTCGCATCCGACAATACTTTCCCGAGCTATTTGCGACGGTTGCAAAGATGTTGAACTTGCCATGTGCTTTAAGTTGTTATCAGCAATGGAAATATTCAATTTATGTAACGGGTGATCCAAGTAGAGATACTTTTTCCAATAGCCTTTTTTGACAGATCACGTGTGAGTCGTGTCATGCTGTCATGTTATTTTTGTTTAGTATTGTTTGGCATTTCATAATGGAAAGACTTACGCGTGAACAACGTTTACAAATTGTTCAACTTTATAATGAAAATGCACGTTCTGTGAGGAATGTGTTTCGTGCACTTCGCTCAACTTATGGTCAACATAATCGGCCTACTGAGCGTACTATTCGCAACACCATCACCCATTTTGAGACCCAGCATTCATTATTGGATAATATTCGACCGAATAGACCACGTCCAGCACGCTGTGAAGAAAATATAGCGGCCGTAGCTGAGAGTGTACACGAAGACCGTAGAGAGTCGATTCGGCGCCGTTCGCAGCAACTCGGACTGACGTATGGAACGACTTGGCACATTTTACGTCAAGATCTTAAATTGAAAGCGTACAAAACACAGCTTGTGCAACAACTGAAGCCGCTCGACCTTCCCAAGCGACATCGCTTCGCTCTATGGGCTCTTGAAAAGTTGCAAGAAGATCCGACGTTTTCGAGGCAAATTTTGTTTAGCGATGAGGCCCATTTCTGGCTCAATGGGTATGTAAACAAACAAGATTGCCGCATTTGGGACGAAGAGCAACCTGAAGAGATTGAAGAACTGCCACTTTATCCAGAAAAAACAACGGTTTGGTGTGGTTTGGTGGAAATGGCCGGTGGAATCATCGGTCCATATTTCTTTAAAATTATGCCGGTGCGAACGTAACCGTCAATGGCGACCGTTATCGTGCCATGATAACCGACTAATTGATGCCTGAAATTGGAGCTCGTGATCTCGGCGACATTTGGTTTCAGCAAGACGGCGCCACTTCCCACACATCGCATCAATCAATGGACTTACTGAGAGAACATTTCGGTGAGCACATAATTTCACGTTTTGGGCCAGTCGATTGGCCACCAAGGTCGTGTGATATCACACCGTTAGACTTTTTCCTGTGGGGATATGTAAAGGAAAACATCACGCGTGTCATTCGCCAGTTACCAGTCGAAATGCTCGAACGAGTGATCGAAAATTGGACTCAACGGATGGACCATCTGCGACGTAGCAACGGCCAACATTTGATAGACATAATCTTCAAAAAATAAATGCCAAGGAATGTTCTTTCAAATGATAATAAACATTCTCCATTAAATTTGAATTTTCTGTGTTTTTTTCTTTAAAAAAGTAGGGAACCTCGAAATGGATCACCCTTTACATTGCGATATCAGAGAAGAAGTATTTCTGTAATAAAATGTTAGCTTTTTTTGACCATAGAACACATTTAGAAATTTGAATTTTGTCCACCTAGATGGGCTAAACTGAACACTGTGCGACGCCCGGATAGACGGACAGACAGGCAGATAGTATTGGCGGACTCACTTTTTTGGACTTCTCTACAGTCGTAATATCAATCTCATACTCAGTTTGAGTTCGAAATTTCCGCACGATCGCAATAACTTTCTCTTTAGTATACTAATGTATACGAGAGAGTTAAAAAGACTACCACCAAAGAAAGACGCTTTTCTCCTGGATATTAATGAGTTCAAAAAAAACCCACCTGATAGCAAGGACTTCGGCTTGGAAGATGCTAGAAACGTTGGTGAGACAGAACGATTTCATGATTGAGAGTATTTAACCCCGAATTCAGGCATTTTGAGTCTCACATCTGGAGTGTCAGTATAGGTTTTTAGCGACGATTAGTCCGTTAAACTGCTGAGCATAAGAACTGACTTATGTTCGGCTTCTTTTCCTAAGATTCTATAGGCTCCCATAGTTCCTTTAGCACTTCGGTATCCGATAGCAATTTTCTCGTGCATTTCATCACACTCCATTTCTCCCTGACAACCAAAATGTCGATTGAAATCTTTCACTGTCCTACCAAATAGAAAAGCAATCACAACGCTATAAATGCGACTCATGTACTGCTTCCAAGCAATCAATCCTTCCTAATAAGCCACCGACTGACTACAACAGCGCATTGAATCATATTTATATATGTATGTATTTCGCAAACCCCAATGTGGAAGCCAACAACAAACAAAATTGAATTAGACTCCTCCAGATGAGCATCTCTGGCGGGTCTTATCCATAAATGTCACTTTATATCTCCATGCCTCAGAATGTCAAATAAAAAATGACAAATAAAACCAGCAAATCCCATTTCGTTCCAACCCAAACCATATCATAACTTGCGACATAACCAACACCCAACCCCAGCCCATTCAGTTAGTTGTGCTGCTGCTGCTGCTATTGGCATTTACGGCTAAGGAGCTAACAGCCCCCCCCCCCCGCCCCCTCACCCACTCAGCCCTCACAGTTAACATAATCTTCTGTGTTACGTCGAGGCACATATTGAAGGAAAAATTGCACTAAAATGTTATTTCTTCTTCATCTTCTTCATCGTGCAGGGACAAAAGTTTATGAGAAAAACTATTACCACTTTTAATGCATTATAGACACACACACAAACGAAAACACACTTGCTGATATACTACCCTTTATCATATTTCCCGCTTTAGTGCTATATATGACAAAAGGATTACACGCGGCGCATTCCACGTTGGCTCAGAGTGTTGGGGAGAGAGAGAGAGAAGCAGGAAGACAAAAATCGTCTTGCCTGACTGACTGAACGGAATGATATGGGTCGTCGGTTGCGGGAATAGCTTTTAAATCCTTACGTGTGCCGCATTCATTGTCATTGTCACCTCTACCATTGCTGCGATGGTAACGCCCGCGTACCGTAAGATTATTTGTGTTATCCTCTTTATGGGCGAACGATATACGAGGATATGAATGGTAGAGGACTAAACTCGTACCTAACCATACAATCTCTCTGTCTCTCTTGACTAACCTTAAAAATTCAATAAAGCGTAATACTGTGTTGTAGCACTACCACGACCAGATAAATGTTGTTGGCTTCCCAACCCAAGTCGTTCTTGTTGTCCTTGTTGTCGCTGAATATTACGCCTTTTACTAAAATGATTTACACGGTCACTGCGAAAAGTTTAGGTGCGCCAAAGGATGGGATTTCACATCCGCCATTGAAAAGAAGGGAAAACTGATTATCTCGGCAGGACTCTTTTGTGTGTGTGTCGTCTTCGTCGTTGTCGTCTCCTCTATTTCGTTCTCAGTTGTGAGTAGATTTACGATGAAAATTAATTTTTTTTTTTTTTTTTGCTGCCGTCCTTTTCCTTTGATGAGTTGTTGTTGTAGAATTGTTCTGCTGAAGGAAGGAAGGTCTTATAAATGGAACCACTTTCAGTGGACAATGAGTAAGGACACTCAGACCTTTTCGGAGATTGGTTTCTGTGGTGAATTTTAATTATATACACTCTTGTCGACGTTCAAATTTATAGTGGCTCATTCGTTGGCTGTGAAAAGTGGGTAAGAGGCAATTGTTAAAGAGTGCTTAAGCCGGAGATATGTTGAATTTTATTGCGGTTAGCCTGGGACACTGGACTGGATTTTTTTTTTTTTGTTGGGGGAATGGGTTTTAAAAGCAAACTAACTGCATATTTGGTGTAGTGAGTCTCGAGGACTGGTTGAAAAGTAGGTGGTGCTGGGAGTCATTACTAGGGGTGGACATACGTACATTCCTGCAACTTCTGAAAAAGGGAAAGACATGGATTTGAAATAAAAAATACTAATTTACTTGCTCGGTATAGTTGCCGAGCCTCAGCCTCCTATGGGAGTATGACGACTATAAAATTGTGGCAAGGATAACTTTTTCATATTTCTATGAAATCTGCTCCGAAGTACAGCTACATCTTCTTATTCTCTCCCTTTGAACGACGAGGTTATGATCAGATCAGAATTATAGGGATCACAACCCACCTACTTCACTACATTCCTACTGGTCTGCCGGTTCGACTTCAAAAAATATCTGTTGGCCTCCCGATTCTCAACCATTTCATCATTGAGGCCAATTAAATGCAGGAGTTTTTAGGCCTGCCTCTTTAACGCGATTGTAAGGGAACGTTGATTGTCATCGCCTTTTTGACGGGGTTTTGGTCCTAGTCTTGTACTCATTTTTGGATTCTATTTTATCCGGGAAAGTACGGAATTATCAAGCTCGATAAGTAGTTTCTTCAAAATATTTCCGGCAACAAAGAATTTTATGTATAGCTTTTCAAGACCTTAAAAGCCCCCTCCTTCTCGAGGAAGGCTGCAAGAGAAAACTCTCGTCTCTATTTCTTCCACCACTTCATGAAAGGCGGTTTCAACGGACTTGCCTTAGAGATGAGCATGTTGTGTCTGGCAAAGTCTATTATCACCACTAAGATTCCATATGTATCTAGAATATCTAGACTGCTTTACAATATTCTTAGAGGGAATGAAGAGAGACTAATTATTATATCGCGTGACTCTGCTTTCGTGCTTTAGGGATGCCCATGACCCTTCCCTACCGTCCATTCTTTAGGGATGTACCCCAATTTAAGGCAGTGTATAAATATATCCCTGAGCATGGATGTCACCGTTTCTGGTGCTGGAAGCGTGATGCCTTCCATTCCTGGAATGAGAAAAAATATGCTGAGAAAGACTTAACAGCCTCTTTCAGGTTTTTTCAACTAACAATAGGCTCTATTTCGTATTTCGTCGTCAGATAGAGTCGAATTTATACAGTTAAGTTCGTTTGGATCTTGCCCTTGCTTAGGACGGAAGCAGCCTGGAAATCGAATGCATTGAGATAACATACTTCTTCGAAAGTGTTTTACAAAGTCTCGACGCCTTGTTTAATTTTTTTTAATTAATTTTCATTTCATTTTTATTATTCTTTTGAATAAAAACCTACAAACTAGACAAAAATTATTAAATCTACTTAAAATTAACTGGATACTTATTCTAGGTTACTGGTCCTTATGCGGAAGCTCTAAACTTAACTATATCACTTAATACTATTACCTTTCGGCCTTAATTAATAATACTTTTTATTTTTTCAATATATATTTTTTTTAATAGAAAACATTTTTTTTAAAAAAACTTGACATCTTTATTTATTTAATTTGTGATTAAAACTAAAAACTTAAAACTACTTAAGACTATACATTAAAAACTTAAAATCTAACTAATGTTACTTAAAATTACCAAACTAAAACTAAGTAAGTATAATCGGAGGTTATGTGCACTCGCCGCCTCATCTACAGAGGCAACGGTGCCCACCCCCCAACACCATTACCAGCACCCAGCAGCCTCCAACATAGCGCACATGCGCCACCGAGAGTCCACTGACACCGAAATGCGTCAGTCGACTCTCAGAAACACCACACCTTGCAGCCGACCTGCAGAGCACCAACTAATCAACTTACCACTTAAAACTACTTAAGACTAGGAGGAGTTACCTAAGGTAACACACCGACCTGGAAAGGCATACCCACCTCTTCCACTCTTTCCGCAAGCCACCAGTAGTCGATGCATTGTTTATGTGTATCCCTCCCCCCTATCGCGGTTCTAAAACGAAGAAGCACGGGAGCATTAGCGACGTCCCCGTCGTAGGTGAGCCGCTTATCAGTCGCTCTGCTGTAGCGGTGGTATAGTACCGGGATACCATCCCTCGTCTGTACCAGCCCTTTTTGATCAATATGGAGAAAAGCCTCTGGCGGAACAAAGCCAGATCGGAGCGTTCTCTCCATGTGTGCTTCATTCGGGTAGTATGCCCCGAAGATCAGGCTATTATCGTTGGTCATCGCCCTCGCAACGTGCCTTCGAGTCACCTTAATGAGGAAATTGTCAGTCCTATTCAAGTGAGCCGCATCATATAATGCCGTGTTGGGATAATATTTTATGTACTCAGATTCAGGTGTTCGAAACAACCCGAGACATGTCCTAAGACATTGTCTCTCGAAAACCCGAATCCTTTCCATATACGACGGCGCTATATTGAACCACAATGGACAGCCATAAGCGATGATGGGCCTTATTAGGGCCACGTAGCATATGACCTTAACTCTAGAAGCAAGTTGACTGCTATGAAACAGTCTTCTTGTCAGAGCAAAAGCCTTCTTAGCTCCAGCAAGACAAGCATCTATATGTTTATTAAAATACAGACACTGGTCGAGCCAGATTCCAAGATACCTGACCACGTTTTTCACCGCCAATGCCTGCCCATTCTGTCCAATAATGGCCAATTTTTTCCATTTTTTTCTGGTATTATAGGATTGTAGGATTGTTTCCGTCTTCTGGAAATTGATTTTCAACTTCCAGTCGTCGCAATATCCCTTAATTTGCTCGAAGTCACGCTGCAGAAGGATGTTGATGACCTCGATCTTAGGACCTGAAGACGCCTTGTTTATTTTCGTGTTGGATTCACAGATTTCTTTCCATGTTTTTCTTCTTCTTTTTTTAAGCCAACGTACATTGTGAAATTGCCGAAACTTTATCCAAAAAATAATTGTCACCTCACATTAGGGTGTTCCATGACACAAGGCATTTTTTTTTTTTTTTGCGAAATTAAAAACGCATACCCTTCATTTTTTGTCCATTTAGTCCTATTAACTCATTTATGAAATATTATAGCTCTAAAATAACAGGAAGTTGTGCCAACTTGATGATATAGTTACTATATAGAATTCATGTTGTTTAAAAAAAAAAAATTCCAAACTGTTCAAATCGTATATTATATTTTATTACGACGCTTTTTATTTAACAATATTTTCTTTTTAACGTTTCTTTTTTACAGTCAGGGTAGATCTTCCTGTGTTCTTGTACACAACGTAACAAAAATTGTTTTTGTTCCTCCTGAACCGTCAATAAACCATGAAAATCTTGCGCCCTTTCTGCTGTGTCGTTAACCGCTCTGAGCATTGAAACCGTATTTTTGGCGTCTAGAAAAGAGGCGTTTGTTTCCCATGTTGAAGGACACTCACGAAGAAAACTGTCATCAATTCTGAGACGAGAGAACAAATCCTTACTCTTCATTGAAATAAATGTTTTTCTCTGAAATAAAAAAAATTGGAATAAGTTAGAGTGAAATAACATTAGATATGGACACATAACTAAAGAAAGAACTTTATAATTACCATACAATGAACCGCAAAGTTCTTCATTCGATGGGATGTATCGTTTGCCAAAAGTTGATATATTTTCTTTCGACAAATTCTTCATAATGTTAATTTTCAGTTTTTGGTCTACCTCATCGTCAAAGAGTCAGATCAAGATCGCTACTTCATCTGTAGAGCTGCTTTCGAAATGCTTTTGTCGATATATTCGTAAGACTTCAATGCCTTCATTAAAAAACTGCCAAAATACATTGCAGCCATGGCTTGACATAAGCTATCACAATAAACAAGCAAACGTCTACCAGAGCTGCCTTGTCTTTGCTGGTTAATTTAAACTGAGAACTCAGCAACGCTATTTTCAGTGAATAGATCGCTCTTGCCATCCATCGGGCTTGGTGCATAGCACCTGGAGGCCTAATTTTGAATTTTCGCTCTTTATCTCCGTTTAAAAATATGATTGAGAGTTCTATCAACTCTCGATAGTCATCCCTCACTAATTTTTTTGTCAGTTCAATGCGATAGAATTCAATCAGTGCTTCAATTTTGGAAGCAGTTAGGTATTTTTTCACGTTCTCTCTATAGCACTGGATCTTATTTGGGTCGACGATTTTCCAATTTTCTCTGAACTTTTTGAATATTGGGATATCAGGGCTTGTGGTCACTTGACTGATTTTAGCTTCAAAAACACTTTTTAGTACCAGTTCGTAAATGTGGTGTCGACAAGCAAAAACCAGAACCTCCCTGTCAAGTTTTTGCTCAAGGAGAACACAGGCAACATTTATACGACCAGTATTTGAGGCCGTAGTATCTCAGCAGAGAATCTGTACTTGATCTTTAAGATTCCAATCATGAATTGCATTCCACACAGCCTGCATCTGTTCTTTGCCACTCGAACTCTTCAATTTCGGCACAGCTATTAGTTGTTCCTTATTTCCATACGAAATTACTATAGGAAGACGTTCTTCTTTACATTTTCGGGCATCCAGAGCAGGCAATAGTTTTCCGTCCCAGTGAACAGTTACAAAGCCTGGTACTTCATTTTGGAAATCTACTTTAATTGCTTCCGCACGCTCTCTTCTTTTTTCCGTGCGTATTCGTTGAATGGATGACTTACTGATCGGAAAATCATCGATATTATGACCAAGTGCTTCGATTGTAGCTTGAAGGATAAACACAGAGTCTCTCACACTCAGCTGGCATCTGTCTAATGCAGCTACTAATTTTGGAGTTATTAAATCATTCTGCTTTACCAATTTAGTAGAAATAGTAGCAGAAGTAGTAGTCTCGGGTTGCGTATTCTCGATCACAAATGACAAATCTTCCTGTGAACCAATATTTTCGCTTGAACTGGAAGATAAATCATCTTGTAAAGGTTCATGTGACGACGCCGCTGTAAAAGTTGATGCCGAAAACCATTTCATTCGCCAGTTTTACTCTTTAATAGCCCTAAGTCGCGCCCTTTCCTCTTTGTTTGCCAGTTTTCTATCCACTCCAGCAAAGTAACCGGGTCGACCTGGCTCTTCTTTTCATTTATCTTCTTCAATTTTCATCAATTGAAGCGCATCGGCATGTGCAATGTCAAACAAATTATCTAAATTGTTTGTAAAATCTTGTTGACGCCGCTTGAACACGTCCTGTGTTTTGTTTGCATTTTTTTGTAAGTCTCTCCAAACTTGGTATAACTTATTAAGCTTTGTAACACAATTAGGAGTCGATTTTGTGGGTATTCGCGCCTTTTCCCAAAATATAACACACTCCCGAATAACTAGATTTGCACTTTCATTAACACTTAGTTTTACTTCGCGAATGTTATAAAAAAAAACTCGGAGAACTTGTCCGTTGGAGGGAAGTTTTGAACCCGATATTTGATGGATTACATCTCCTACCAAAAATATGACCTTTTTAGCAATGCGTAATTCCACTGACATGTTTCTTGACTAAAAACAATACGCTCACTGACAAAAAAAACAAGAAATTAATAATGAACATAGACGACTAAGCGCGTGCTCGCCCTATATATGCAAGTACTGTTATGTTTTTGCAAGTCGGCACGGGTTGCTGTGATCCAAATTCTATGAAATTTGATTTTCGAGTGTTTTAATATAATAAGAAAAAAATGAGAGGTTATGCATTGAAAAAAAATTACTTTGAATTTTTTGGGACACCCTACCTCACATGTGCAAAAATAAACCGTTTGTTTGAAAAAATTTTAGAGACGTGTAGATACGCTAATTTTTTTATTATCTCTTTCTCTTGTTATTTCCAAATCAGAAAGAAATTTGGGTTATGCCGATAAACTTCGACTTCGGTCTCTCCGACGATCTCAGACGATTCTTCAATATAAAGGGTGATTTTTTAGCTGGTTTGGTTTTGGCAACACTGGTTTTGACAGCTGACGTGTGTTTAGTACCTTGTGTCACTGTCAAACAGCTTCAGTTTGGTTTGCAATTTAACCATGGATCGTCTTACAAATGAACAACGCTTGCAAATTATTGAATTTTACTATCAAAATTCGTGCTCGGTTCGAAATGTTCATCGCGCGCTGCTTCCATTTTATGATCGGCATTCTCGACCTTCTGAGCAGTCTATTCGGAAGATTGTGACCAAATTTCGCACCAAATTTACTTTGTTGGACATTAAACCACCAACACGTTTACGTACTGTGCGTATTGAAGAAAATATTGCGGCCGTATCAGCTAGTGTGACAGAAGACCGCGAAATGTCGATTCGGCGCCGTTCCCAGCAGTTAGGCCTTTGTTACAGCACTACGTGGAAAATTTTGCGGAAGGATTTGGGCGTAAAGCCTTTTAAGATACAGCTGGTGCAAGAATTAAAGCCAGCCGACCTACCACAACGCCGAATTTTTGGTGAATGGGCTCTTGGAAAGCTGGCCGAGGATCCGCTTTTTGATCGAAAAATTGTGTTCAGCGATGAGGCTCATTTTTGGTTGAATGGGTACCTAAATAAGCAAAATTGCCGCATTTGGAGTGAAGATCAGCCAGAAGCATTGCAACAGCTACCAATGCATCCCGAAAAAGCCACTGTTTGGTGCGGTTTATGGGCCGGCGGCATTATTGGGCCATATTTCTTCAAAGATGATGCGAATCGCAGCGTTACTGTCAATGGTGAACGCTACCGAGCGATGATAACAAACTTTTTTTTGCCCGAAATGGAAGTTCTTGACTTGCATGATATGTGGTTTCAACAAGACGGTGCCACATGCCACACAGCACGCGAAACAATGGCGCAATTGCGAGGCGAGTTTGGTGAACAGTTAATTTCACGTTTCGGGCCGGTCAATTGGCCGCCTAGATCGTGCGATTTGACACCATTAGATTATTTTTTGTGGGGGTATGCCAAGGCTAATGTGTATAGGGACAAGCCCGCTTCGATTGACGCACTGGAAGCCAACATCCATGCATTCATTCGTGAGATACCGGCCGATATGTGTGAAAGAGTATGCCAAAATTGGACTCAGCGGATGGGCTACCTGAGACGCAGCCGCGGTCAACATTTGCATGAAATTATCTTTAAACATTAAATTGCAAGGTTCAAACTATCGATTCAAATAAATATTTCATTCATTTTTTCGAATTTTTTGTGTTTTTTTTTTTAAAAAAGTTCTAAACCTCTTAAAAAATCACCCGGTATTATTACAGGGGCCTTCTCGTGAATAGGAGGTGTTTTTGCCAATCTGATTGGGAGAATTAAAGGAAAATGGGAATAAAGTGTAAACACTAAAATCTAACACTACATTTTCTATGTTAAACTACACTTACAAAGGACACACGCGAGACAACTCACCAAGCACCCTTGCTGAGCAGATACGATCGAAGAACTGAACTCATTTCGTCTCTCACACTTAGCGAGCTGCATGTGCAGTCCTATGATTTACTAATCGACCCTTGAGAAGGAGGGATTTGCCTTCTCAGATAAGCTATGGCATAGACTGTGTGAATTTATAGGTTTACAAAAGTAAGAGAACTTACCAAAAATGCCTACAACAACATCAAGCTTGGTTAGAACCGCCTGTTGTATTGCCAACTAGATTTATTCACCAAGCTGTACCAAGTACTGATTCGATGCTGGAAAGCCCGGTCGACCAACAAAATCATTTCAAGACAGCAGTACATAAGCAAAGAGAAGACAAATTAAGGACTTAGTTGAATAAAAATCTCCAGAAGAGCAAGCGCTGGCAAATGAACCAAGTTAAAGGTCTTCTGGAAAAAATTGGTTAAAGAACTTTTGTTATCCTTGCCAACTTGTTGCGAAAAATCTCAAGAACGCAAAGAGTTTAAGACCAAATCCAAAACTTACCCTAGAAGAAGCAAAATTGAGTGTCCAGTAATACAACATGATCAGGCTAAAAGCAAAGAGTGCCTCGAGCAATTTATACCCACCCTACTATCTAATAAAGAAGGCTAATGAGCAGTTCTACCTTCAACAGCCAACAAGCATCCATAAAATAGAAAAACTAGCAGAAAGGATACAAACAGAGATATCCTGAACAGGTTCCTTGTTGCATCTGATCCGTTGCTCTCGACTAATTCTGCTTTTTCTCGAATAGCAATGCTAAAAACACCCGCTATAACTTTTTCACCGTCTTAAGATACGGAGGACTCAGACAATGGCTGAAGTACGTATAGGTACCTTTCTCTTGTAAACCTATAAAATATGTATGAAATTTAAAATGCAAGACAAAATTTAAAAAAAAACAAATTTAAGAAGTCGTGAAGGATCTATACATTTTTTTTATTTATGTCGGAGGTTGCTGCTTTCCGATGGAGCGCTCAGACACAACTACAGGTCCATTGTACTACCATTCCGACACCTTACATTAATGTACTTAGTTTTCCCGTCTTTCGAAGAAAAACGAGAAGGAGCTTTAGTGATAAAGAGCTTAGATGTTTGGCACTCATCACGTCAGCCCCGAAAATCCGCCACCTGATGCGAGCATAGGCCGGACAACTGCAGAGAAAGTGTTCTGCTGTGTCATCCTCCTCACCGCAAGCAGGACAGGTACTGTTGTCGCTTAAGCCCAACACATTTAAGTGTTTAGCAAAAGCTTGGTGGCCCGAAAGAACGCCTACAAGCAGCCTACAGTCGATTCTCCTCAGAGATAGAAGAAAAGATGCTGACCTTTTGCAAATGTCCGGGCGCAGTAGTTTGGTCTGTCTTCATCCACCGCAATCGCGCCACCGAATCTTGTGTTCACGAGAAACATAAGAATCGATAGACGACATGACTAAAGACGCAGGCAGACCCAACACAGGTTCGGGTCCTGAAAAAACTTCTTCTGAACCTTGCCTAGCAAGCTCATCCGAGATCTCATTTCCCTGGATGCCAGTGTGACCTGGGACCCAGACAAGAATCACTGTGTTCAGTCTTCCGACCAAATTCAGAGAAAGCTTGAGTTCTAGCACTAACTTGGACGAGGTAAGAGGGTTTAGAAGCGCTTTTAATGCAGCTTGGCTATCACTGCAGATGCAAATGCCTCTAGCCCTCCACCTGTTGTTCACAATATAGCGCATAGCCATTAGGATAACAAAAATCTCAGCTTGGAAAACAGACGCATGTTTACCCAAGGGGTAGTAAAGTCTTACGTCATCGCATTCCACAAAGACTCCAGCACCAGACCCCTGTCCGGTTTTGGAGCCATCCGTGAAAATACGATGGCATTCAATCCATGGCTCAAGGTCTGACCGAAGCAATTCCGTTACCTATGGAAAGTCGCCGTGGTAGTTCTGTCGCAGAAGGATTAGTGGTGTTACTGCATCGGACGGCTTCTTCAAAATTCCAGTGCGCATGGTACCATTAGCCATCTCTCTTTAAGCGAGCGATGGTTTTTAGAGTACAGCCCATGATATAGATTCATCAAAGAATGTAGAGCAGAGGCCGGCGTGCTATTTAAGGCCCCTGTGCCGCCGAGACATGCCGTTCTTTGGAGTTTGGTAAAAGAAGCAGTAACACGTTTCCGCGAAAGCCTGTTCCACCAAACAACTGATGCGTATGAGAGTAGCGGTCTAATCGTGGCCGTATAAATCCAAAGGACCCGTTTCGGAGACAAGCCCCATGTCTTACCAAAAGCGCCTTTACACTGCCAGAAAGTCGACAGCGCTTTATCGGTTTTCGACTCGACATGTTTGGACCATAGAAGTCTTTTATCGAGGATTACATCCAGATATTTGAGGTCATCGGATATAGGGATGAGGACACCCTTAAGCACGAGATGAGACAATTAGCCTTTTCGTAAAGAGAACAACCGTGGTCTTAAGAGGATTCACTGAAAGCCCATTACTAGTGCACCAGACATCGATCAAATCCAGGGATCTCTGCGCTTGAGAGCAGACAGCCCCTAGATTTGAACCGACAGAAAGAACGGCGACATCATCCGCATAAGCTTGAGTGTAGTTTCCAGGAAAGTTGAGAGCCGTAAGCAGAGAGTCTACCACCATACACCATAGGAGGGGAGACAGAACACCACCTTGAGGGCAGTCCCACTTGCACACAACCTGCATCGGCTACTAACGTCCTGTACATTAGCATTGCTTTAATCCACAACACCAAAGTTTCATCTACACCATGCAGTCTGGCTGAGTTAAACATACTGTCAAAGGTCGCATTATCAAAAGCACCCTCAATATCGACGAAAATGCCCAACGCGTACTCCTTCCGGTCAAGGGCACTATCAATTCTACCAACAAGGTTTTGAAGCGCAGTCTCGCAGGATTTTCCGCGCTGATAGGCATGTTGCATCTCAGAGAGAGGGTGTGATCGAAGAGCAACTTTGCGCACATGCAGCTCAACCAGTCTTTCCAAACTTTTCAGTAAGAAGGAAGACAGACTTATGGGTCTTAAGCTTTTGGCTAGAGTGTAGTCAGTCTTACATAGGGTCATAAGGTCATATAGGCCAAGGCCAAGCTCGCGGTGAAAATTTGTTTCAACATTGGAAAAACCTGACTTAAACCTTGTTTCAGCAAAACTGGATAAATTCCATCCGGACCAGGTGACTTGAAACTCTCAAAAGATGCAATGGCATATTTGATAGCATCATCAGTCACCATTCCGGATCCAGCAGACAGCCCGCGTAAGCTTGGGTGGTTTGTAGACCTCAAAAGATGAAGTCCTAAGTGAAGGGATTTTCGGCACCATACTGCTAATCCATTCAGAGGTTTTCTCTGATGAGGTCTTCACCATGAGGGCAAGCATTTGTTGCAGCAGCCAGCTCCAAAAGATGAGTTTTGCAGTGTTCGGACTCTGCAACACTCATACTATTATCATTGCCCGCTTTCCCAATGCGAACTGCTAAAGAGGAGACAGCAGCATTCTTGTAGGAATGCTTCTTAACTCGCACTCTTTTGCGTTTAGCACATGGTTTTTTAGGCGCACACCTACCATCAGAGCCGTCCGCGTCGACAAAGTTCTGTCCACTAGTGCTGCACCCAGTATTGGTCACAACACTAGCATCATCCATTACCAGGGCACGGGCAGCACCAACAATAGGTGCACTTCCTCTACTCATACTCAAGGGTGAGTCCACTATAACCCATTTCCGTCCATCAAAACTACTACCTTTGCTGGTAGAAGCACCGACTTCATTTGGAGACAGGGCGTGGGTAGACACAGGAGCTTGAGGAGGATTGTATCTCTTAACGAGCTTGGGTCGCTTCTTCTTGTTTTTCGGTTCAGCAGAAGAGGAGACATTGCCTGATGAAGGGGTCAGGTCAGCTTCCGTTTGTGAGCCTTCCACCGACCTATCCCGTTTTATAGACGCAACCGAAGAGCCGACCGGAGTGCTTGCGCCTTCAGCCTGTGGAGCTTCTTTGCGCCGCTGATCGCTCAGCTGCTTCCTTTTCCTCTTTCGCTGACCCTTAGTGAGGTGCACCACAAAGCCAGCCACTTCAGGAGCCCGTTCAACCGTTGAGATATCACGGGGCAAGCTGTCAGCGGCGGTGCAGTGGGTAGCAACCTTACTCATGCTCAGTTTGCCCAAAGAGTCGGACATAGAGCCACAAGAGTCGCTTGTGTGTTCAATGAATGTTGGGGCCTCCAGAATCCGAGCCCCAGCCGCAGTCGAGAAGACCACGGATGGATTATGGCTATTGCCAGTACCACCTGGAGTATTAACATCCTTAAGGTTGTTCATGCATCAATATTTTGAGTTTTAACTACTGCTCCTGTAGGTTAGAGTACACTAACGGATTATTTTACAGAGGATAGGTTAAAAACCGTTGCCTCCAACACCTCCTCCTTTATCCGGGCTTGGGACCGGCATGCTACTGGCGTAACAAGGCGGAGTTAAAAATCTATACATAGTTTTTGATTATTTTATACCTTTATATCCTTCAGTCAAATACAATTAATATGAAATAATTCTAAAATGAGGTTTGTTTTGAATTTAAATAGGTTACGAGGAATGGCACCATCTTCAGGAATATCTCGCAAGGGAATTTCCTCCCCCCCCCCTTCCCGAGCGGTAACTCCTAATTAAAAAAACAAAAAAAATTCCCCCTCTTTATCTATGAAAATAATTGCCCTCGGCAGAAGTTTTATGCCCTTCGAAAACAATTCGTCGAATTCGAAGGAAAGCGACATTAAAATTTCGTCAAAAGTTGCACATTTATTTGCCATTAAAAGGATTGTCTTCTTGCAGTAAGTTTACAGCGCACTTTCAGCGGAGCGCAAAGTCGCTCCATAATAATAATTCCAAAGTAATTACATCTTTATGAACTATAAAACCACGATTATGTCTGACATTAAATCCAGAGGATGGCAGCAACACCGTGACTGACCTTTAAGATGGTATTCTGATACTTCGATTTCTTGATATTGAAGTTGCGGCATCGCCTCTAACTTCGTGTTCTATTTCTCCATTTGCTGCTGCTAATACTCGTGCTGTTGTTATAAACCAAACAGTTAAGCGTTATAATCCTGGGAACACTTAACACAAGAGTCGTCATTGTCGTCGTCGTAGTTGGGGAGCTGTGTTGGCTGTTATGTTGCTGCTTCTTGGCTGGCATCTCATTCGCTCACAATCGATAAGCACTTTATTGCTTTCCTTTAGTCCTTTGTTGATTTTCAACAGCCTTACAACTAATTTTGGGTCTATCCCTGAGACTGAGAAGGCAGGAGGTGGAACGAGTTAGCCGATATAGCATCATTACCGTTATGTTTGTACGCCCATACACAAGTATCTCGAGGGGGAATGCAATAAACATTACAATCATGGCCAAATGAGAGGAGTATAACCTTATTGTTTCGATTTGCGTCGACGAACTTCAAACACACGAATATAAAAAGGATGTCCAGGCCTCTGGTGGAAGTCCTGCAGTATCAAATTATCCTACCATATTTCTGACAAGAAGAATGTTATTATTCTCTATTGTTGTCTGTTTACACACCAAGGACTCTTGCTCCTAGATTCATTTAAAGAGATATGGATATCTTTAGTATAAGAAACAATGCAAGAAATGCTTTGTCGTCACTTGCCTTTATATAAATGCAATAAAAATTCTGCACATACTTTCGAATACTTGACTAGTGCTGCCGAGTGTATCCGACTACCGAGTGCCGACTACCGAGTGCTTGAATGAAGTGTTGCCCCTTTTAAATGCATCAGCTGCCTCTTATGCTTGCGCACATTTATGGCCACGTATATGTCTGTATAATCCGAAAAGAGAGAATGTGAAATATTTTTATGGTCATCCGATATCATTGCAATGTGAAGCTATCCATAAGTATCGCATCATTAAGTGTACGAGTCATTGCGAAAGACATACGAGAAAGAGAAAGGTTATCAAAATTCAACAGGACACACGACGACGCATCGTCGTCCTTTTGCTTTAAATTGCTATAATTTATTCGTTCGATTTTCCTTGCGAAAAGGAAATGACTTTCAATTAGTTTAAACTAGGATACAAGGATACAAGAGAACAAGAGTGGGCTAAGCTGTATTAATTTCAATTTTGCTTGCCTTCTTCAAATGAGACCGATCTGACGACTGAGTGTGTGTAGGACTTGTGATTTTAATTGTCTCTGTTTTTTATTTTGTGGATTCTCCTTTTTTGCCATTCACAGTTTGCTTTTTTTGGGGTTTTGTTTGAATCCGACCAGTGCGGTCTCCTCAATCGAAATTCTGTTGATGAATCAATTTGAGGTTGGTATAATGGAAATACATTTGCAGCGGTTAGAGAGACATCATGATGGATGGAAGGGAATGGATTTAGGGATAAAGCTGTTAAAAGCAAATAGCTGCATTGGTTTGGAGAGTTATCAGTGGTGTTTTTGTGTGGGAGTTGGGTTGAGAGTAGTCACCAGAATAATATACGTAGCCACTTTGTTTATTTATTGCTAAAGAATAGATTTTTTGCTTCTTAATTCAAAATAAATTATAAATCATATCAAGACGGATGAGAATTTTTTGGGAATAAAATACAATCCAGCACCGCGATCTAACTATGGGAACATGAGAAATCGACTGCATTGGATATATGCATACAGTGGAGGCAAGATAAATAGCACAACGACTTTTGTTGCACGTGCATGTTTCAAAAAAAAAGAGATAGATATCCTCAAAGCTCAGACGAGAGAAAGTGGATACACTGCAACTTAAAGTAAATATTTTTTCTAAAATTATATACATACAGCTACAAAAGTTGCTTAGTACATTTTGTAGGCACAACTTGACTGCGCAGGAAATGTTAGGGACCTTCTTTTTTTTTTTTTTTTTTTTTTTTTTTTATAATGTACGCGCACTAAAGGGACTTTGGATACCCTTATAATGAAGTGACACAGTGCGGGCATTAGGGAAATGAAGGATTAGAGAAAGGGAGAAACCGATGCACGTTGGTTTTAAATGTTTGTAAATTATAATGGAAAGGAAAAACAGAGCGTGGTAGAGCATTCCACATTCGTATTGTACGAAAGAATCTCTATATTTCACAGTACGTCCGAAAACAGGCTTAAGGGTAAACTGAAGAGCATTGCTCGCAAGGCGAGTATTGCGGTTGAATTGCTGTAGTGGTGAAATGCCAGTTGAGCACTTGTGCTGGAAATTTATTTAGAACAATGACAGACAGGAGACATCACGACGATGACTAAGAGAGTCAAGTGATTTCGCAATGTCTCGATCGCCAATAAGTTTTACCGCACGTTTTTGAATCCTGTCAAGTAGCTCCAAATATGTCATTGCTGCACCAGACCAGATATGAGCGTTGTACTCAAGTTTAGGGCGAATAAACTTCTTATAAATTGTTGCCTGATCAGAAGGGGTGAAATATTTTCTTGCATCGCTTAAGGAAGCCTAGACATTTCGCAGCGTTCTTGGCGACATAGAATAAGTGGTCATTCCGACGAAGTTTGTCATTAACGCACATACCGAGAATGGAAAGTCTTTCGGTTTCGGCGATGCAAGTGCCATCCATGGATAATGGCAGAGTATGACAGCATTGTGTTTTGGAAGCATTAAATTCTACTCTGTTGGTTTTACCCCACTTAAGAATGCTGTCTAGGTAAGATCAAGATCCACGCCCGAAGATGAGGGACGTGAATCATAAAACGAATATGCGCAGCTAAGGGTACTGTTATCAGCAAAGGAATAGATTGGATTAGAAGTGACAGACAGGAGGTCATTGATAAAAATAAGAAAGAGAGTCGGAGACAAAACAGAGCCTTAAGGGACACCAGCATTTATTTGGTGAGTTGCCGTCCAACACAACTTGTATTGAACGGTCTGAAAGGTAATTTCTAATCCATTGAAGAAGGGTAACATCGATCCCAAATGCACGCATTTTCGACAAGAGAGCTTGATGCCAAACTCTGTCAAATGCCTTTGAAATATCAAGCACAACGACCTTACTTTCACCACCACGGTGAATAGATTGGTTCCACTTTTCGGTTAGATAAGTCATCAAATCACCAGTGGACCTGTTGCTGCGAAAACCGTACTGCCGGTCATTAAGAAGTTTTCGGGATTCGAGATATTTCATAAGCTGACGATTTATCAGCGTTTCCATGACCTTGGAAAGAAGGGACGTAAGTGCAATTGGTCGGTAAGAGGAGGGAGAGGAAGATTCGCCTTTTTTTGGGACGGCCTGGACAAATGCTGTTTTCCATCTTCTCGGAAAGAGCCCTGAAGAATAGGACAGATAGAAAAGCTTACGCAGTGGTTTTGCCAGCGTGGAAGAACACCTCTTCAGAACTATAGGGGAAATACCATCTGGGCCAGCGGATTTGTGAATGTTGAGATCTTGAAGTACTCTTGCCACAGTACGGGTGCGAAAGTGGATTTGTCCCATGGAGTGTTCTATGCGCTCGAGTACTGGGGGAGATAAAGCACAATCTGGGAGCGTTGAGCTAGCTGCAAAATGAGCAGCGAGCAGATTGGCTTTATCCGAAGAGCTGACAGCTGGAGTGCCATTGTAAATGAGTGTCGGAATAGATGACGAGGCCGAATTTTTAATATTCTTAACAAACGACCAAAAGTTTTTACTACCGGAGGGACTTTGTAGTATTTTTTGCCTCAACTTTTGGTCGTAGGAGAATTTGACACGATTAATACGGGCATTGCAGTCATTTCTGGCTCGTTTGAACTTTTTCCGGTTTTCCTCAGTTGGGTTGGCCTTAAATGACCGAAAACTTACCTCTTTAGCCCTGGTAGCTTCTTTACAGCTCAAGTCACACCACGCGTTTTCCTTAGGTCTGATACACTTTATCCTGTTAGGGATAAAGCGTTTCATACCCAGGTGAATTAAATTTGTAATTATATCGGCAGCGGCATCCACGTCGTTGTTGAGGAAGCACAACGACCAGTTAAAACTCCTAATGAAACCGTTTAAATCTTCCCAATTGGCTTTATCAGGGTGGGAGGTAAGAAGCAAGTCCAGAGTGTTGGCGTTTTGATCGCTAATGTCCGGTATCCATGTCGGCTCATTTACAATCTGGGTTAAATTATTAACCTCAGCAAAGATCTCAACATACCTTCCTTCGGGTGTTGTCTGTCCAGAATGTCGAAGCCAACTTGAATTGTGTATATTGAAATCGCCCGCAATGACGATTTCAGTACGAGGATAATGGGTTACAATTCTGGTGATGGAATCAGACAGTGCATCAAACTCATTATAAGTTGAATGCCTGTCTTGGTTAGGGCTTCTGTAAATAAAACAGTAGTGGATTAATTGCCTACGGAAATGGAATTTTAGCCAAATATAGTTAAATGCTGGATTGGAACATTGGCCATATTGAGGTAGAAGTTGGTAGGCTACATCACTACGTATATAAACGGCGATACCACGATGGGAAAAGAATAATGGCACCAAGTTATATCCAGGCAGACTAAACTCCGTTAAATCGGAATCAATGCTGACCTGTGTTTCACTTAGTGCCAAAACAGCTGGTTTATTGTGAATCGCATGGGCGTACAATGAAAAAAAAATCGATCTCAACCAACGAATATTACTCACGTCTACTCTAAAACTCCTACGCATAACAAAAAACAAACACAAAAAACTCAACTCCGACGCAGACTAAGCTAGGCCGCACCGTGTTGATCCTGACGTCAGCTTTCCAAAACAAATCACTGCAGGTGTTATGCCCATACAATGAATTGCTTTGGTCTGCCAACAAAATCTACACAACGCGACCCGCTATTCGCCAAATGATACTCTACCCAGCCATAGCAAGTGTACGCAAAAACATACGGCACTTGCTCTAGCCAAGCAAAGCAGCAGCAAACGATAGGGAGTGGGACCAGATGGGGTGCCCAAACACAATACACTTTTTTTTTCACTGCACTGTTTTTGTTTTTGCACAGCGCGCGCGCGATTAGCGTTTTATTTTTTTTTTGTTTTTTGCTTTTGCACACTTGTTTGTTGTTGTTTTTTTTGTGTGTGTGCAAACTGACCGCGGAGCGATTGTAAAAAGTGTGTGCACGCGTCGGGTGGCAGATCGGCACTCTTTTTGTATCCAACAAAAGGTTACGTTTCTCTAATGTAAAAAAAAAAAATTATTCTCTTTCAAAATCAATTTTTCTCAAAACCTTTACTCCTTACAAATGATTGTATATAATATTTTCTTTTTAATGTTTTAGAAAAGCACACGATGAGGGAGCATGGGAGGCACATGGACCAAACTTTCTCAAATAGAAGTGTAAGCAAACTGTTAGTTTTGATCACTTTGGTCATATTTAAATATTTTAGTTTCACATAACGGTCTGCCGATTAGGAGATACCAAAAAAGTATATGGATTCCAAGCTATGCCTACGCTGATGCAGTGAAGGCTGCCAGCTTATCGCGAAATTGGACAAAAAATTGGTAAGAAAAGTTTTTGTTTTTTGCTGTATACCCCGCGCTAGACCGCCAAACTTTAGGTGTTTCTTCAGGCGTAATAACTAAAAACCCCTTTCACATTTGTACTATTTGTTATTTTCCATTTTTTGTTAACATTTAAAAAGTTAAAAAAATAAAATTAATAGATAATAAGTCAAAATAGAAAAAAGGCAGGTCGGCAAAGTAGGGACCAAAAAAAAAAACATGGCCCCTTAGTTGGCATGATTCCGACCCCCAAAATTTTTGTATAATTCTTAAATGGTACTTTCCTTTGACAAGAGCGATTTGAAAACAATTTTTTTTTTGGCAAAATGGCGTCCATGGGAACAAAAAAAGAAATTTTTTTTTCCTTCATTTTTGCAGTTTTGGGAATTTTTTTTTAAAATAGTAAAAAAAAAATTTAAAAAGCTCTCGTCAAATAAAATCTGAATATATAAAGAAGATCTTCGAGAAAACCGAGTTTAAAAAGCAAATTTTTCGTTCAAACAAATAGTTAAATCCGCTGTAGGCGGCGCACTAAATTCGTTTCATTTACAATTTGTAGTATAGGGTCCGCCAAATAACTTTTTTTTTGAAAATGCTATAAAAAAAAAACTACTGAATATTTTCTCAAATTTCTTTTTTTATTTGAAAGTACAATCCTTCCGGTTAACAATGGAAAATAATTTCATTCAAATGGCTGCCTCGGCTGGCCATGCAGTAGCCTACACGATCGGTCCAATTTTTAAGCACATTATCGATTGTGTGCAGCTGTATTTCACCAATGGCTTCACGAATATTGTCGAATATATTGAAATCGTCAATTGTCTCTGGCATGTCGGCGTAACACTTATCTTTTACGGCACCCCACAAATAATAGTCCAACGGTGTCAAATCGCAGCTCCGCGGTGGCCAAACGACATCAGCTCTGCGGCTGATAATGCGATCTTCAAAAACAGGGCGCAAAACATCGAGTGTAACTTCGGCTGTGTGGCACGTAGCGCCGTCCTGTTGAAACCAAATGTTGCCAATATCCTCCTCTTCAATGTTTGTGAACAAAAATTCGTTCAACATGGCCCGATAACGATCGCCATTGACTGTAACGGCCACTCCTTGCTCATTTTCGAAGAAAAATGGAATCTGAACCAAAATCCGTGACAGTGACTCGTTTTGGGTATATTGGCTTTTCAATGTATGCGTGCGGGTTTTCTGTGCCCCAAATGCGAAAATTTTGCTTGTTTACATACCCGCCAAGATCAAAATGAGCTTCATCTGAAAAGATAATTTTTTTGGCAAAATCGGCATCTTCGCTATGTCGCAATATTTCCCAGCGTTGTTCAAGCGTATACAAAACCATATTCGTTCAGCGGAAGGATAAAACTAATTATCTGTCAAATCAGACATGAACTAAGTGTTACCATTCGCAAAATAAGCACTAGTTGAAAAAAAAAACGTAAGATGGCGGACCCTTTATATGCAGATGTTCTTATCTCGCCTTCGATGCTAGCCATACCTTAGTCTTGGTGGCCGTTCCTAAGCACACAACCTTAGCACTTCATTTTGAAAGCTTTGTTACCTCTTTTGGTACAACCTTAGAGTTGTATACCATACTTCCAAACAGGTCTTAGAAGTGCCTTATATAAAAGCAATTTGTTTTGCATGTCGAGCTTGGCAAATCGACCAAGCGGTCAACGCATTTGATTATATTTAATAACGAAATCTTCCCGTTTTTACTTTACGTGCGATTTTTTCTTTAAGTTTCGCATCTAATGTCATTCCCAAATATTTTGCTTCTTTAAAGTCCTGAGGCTATAAAAATGGGTAGACTATTTACATTTCCGTAAGTAGGATTCCCGTGCGTATATTTAGTTTCATTAAGGACAATACACCAAGTTTTTTTCCACTCAAAAAAGCTGTCAATAGTCCGTTGGAGCTTGTTCGTTGCTGATTCATCCGTATTACTCACGGCTTATAAGGCCGTATCATCCGCAAACGTAGCTACACTTCTTCTTTTTGTAGAATATACAGAGTATAAATTCAAAATAAAATCGGGCCCAGAACGCTTCCTTGTGGAACTTCTGCAGCGATTTCTTTGAATTCAGAGTATTCGTATTCGTTTCTGGAAGAGTCTGCCCGCTGGATAAGAACTTAATATCTCATATATCTACCTTGGAGCGCTAAACAAAGGCTTTTTCTATTTCATTAGTTATTCTATAAACCTGATCGATTGTGGAGTGCAGGAGGATGATTTTCGGGCTTTCGAACCATACTAACTTCAGCTATCTTCAATTTTAGTGGAACGTAAAATAGCCTAAAGGAAGTATTAGATTAGTGCTTTCCTATGCAACTTTTTAAGGATCTGCCCTGTAATCAAATCGTATCCAGGAGCCTTGTGTGATTTCAATTTTTGTATGTCTTAATGCAGTTCAGACAGCGATACAGTTTTAATTTTGAAATTGTCAGATATTCCGGCTAAGATAGTGTCTTCAATTATATCCTGACTGTTTAAGGGCCTAAACGTTTCCTCTAAGTGCTCGGGAAATATGTCAATTTTTTCTTTCGCCATTAACCTTTCTGATAGGAGGAGTTTTTAGCTAAATAGCGTTTAAGCTATCGAAATAGCTGTCCCGGGATTTCTTGTAGTAATTTTTTATTCGAATTGGAAACTTCAAAATTTTATGCTAAGTGATTACACATGTGGACCCGATGGAATTTCACCGATGAATGCAGTCAAGCCCTTATCATAAGTATTCGTTTGAAATATTCATAGTACTAGGAAAATTCTCCTTACCCTTACTGCAATTTACAAACGGCAAGGTCGATGAAACTCTCAAGATGAGGCGTACCTTCAAAAAGTTCACCTACAAAGTTCACAACTTGGATCAACTCCTTGACGTGCCAAACAACCAGCTCGGCCCTAATCTGAAATGCAAGCCTATGGCCCTCATCAATAAATTGAGGAAGGCCTAGAAAAAGGCTCCACCTAACAAAAAGCCCGATATCGTCAAGACATACTTGAGAAACGTGATTATTGTTCCAGAAATGACTACTTGGGAAAGTTCTTGTTCACATACAAGGCTGTTAAGCGTGGTAGGCCCGGTATTGGTGCCACCCACAGATCTAGGTTCATCCCACTAAAGTAAACAAAAAATTCTAAAGTTGGAACAGTATGGGTTTGTTAGAAACTAGTCCGCTGTTACAATTGCACATACTTCTCCAAGGCCTTCGACCATGCGATAATAAGATTCATGAGATAATCGACTTTAAGCTCAGGGGATATGGTTTCCCACCATGTTTTGTAAAATGGATTAATTCGCACCTTTGGAGGTTCATTACCTAAATCATCTACTGGTCAGTCTGGAGCTCCTCAGAGAAGTCACTTATACCGTATTTATTATGTTAAAGGATGTATAAATTTGATGTACGCAGATGAAGCAGCCGACATCAATAGTTTCAGCATTTGGTGTGATTAAAGTTTGTTAATTCTGGCCCCATCTCAATGTCAACAACATTCCTTTCAGTTTTGATTATTCTTTATTACATTTTTATCTGAAATTTATAGGCCAAATAAAACAAACTCAATACTGAGCTGATTCAAAAGCATTTACCGACCCCCGCGTTACTGCATCTAGAACATGCTTCAGAAGCCTGGACCCTATACTACAATACCCCAACTCAAATCGAATTAAAGCCATTCAACCCAACATATATCCTCCCCGCTTAAAGTCAACGCATCAAACTCCTTCAAATGATACCTCTCTCTCAAGGTAGACTCAAAAGTGTTATGGTTTTCTTAGCAGCAGCTTATGTCTTGTCATATAGATTCCCCTTTATCTGTTACGTACTCATAGAGTGGAGTTTTGTTTTAAGTACTTAACATAGGACTATATATCACAGGAATGAGTCAGTAAATGTCTTTGCCTAATCATGTTTTGGTGTCTTAGACCATACCAACCCTAACACTAAATGATAAGCCTGTAGGTCCACTTCTTGTGCCGACAAATTTCGGCAGGAGACATCTGTTTGCAATCAGTACTCCACGGCACAGATTTGATAGTCTCTTAACCCAGAAGCAGCAACCCTGGACAATAATTCATCTTCTCTCCATTTAACGATGAGATTATGATCAGGATTACAGGGATCATAACCCTCCCACTTCACTGCATTCCTACTGGTCCGCCTGTGGAGTTTGCCGGTTCGACCTCAAAAATATATTTGCAGGCCTCCCAAATTTTGAACCACTTCATCATTGAGGCCAATCAAATGCTGGTGTTTCTGCATTTGTGTGATCCAGGAGTTTTTTACGCGATTGTAAGTGAACGTTGATTGCCATTGCCTTTTTGACGGGGTTCGCAGGATCCTTCCGTTGAACATGACAATAAAAACAGAGTGCGTCGTGCTCCACGGGATGGGTTCTTTGACGTGAAGGCTTCCTCGGATTCTGGAACTTCTAATTCGATCAAGCCTTGTTACTCCTGCTGTCAATGTGCCCTCATACTTTTTGTACATTGTCCATCATTGTGAACCGTATATGAGCGCCGGGCGCACAATTGCGGTGTAGAGCCTTCCTTTTAGCTTAAGGGGCATTTTTCGGAACTCTGTGTTTTTTTTGGCTAAAACGATACCAATTCGCCTCTAAAACATCTACCCAAACATCAAGTGCTGGTTGCAGGGAAGTCTGTTCATTACTTATGATGGCTCCATCGTCAACAAAGAATAACTGATGCACTTTAGGGTTCGTCAGTTTTCCCTCAAGCAGATAATTAAGACACTTCCCTGGTGAACTCCGACTTTAATTGGGAATTCATCGGTGACTCCTGTGGGACATCTGACTTTTGTCTTCGCTCCCTCGAACATGTCCATGATCATCTGTATGTAGGTTTCAGGAACTCCTCGTTGTCTTAGCGCTACCCATATCAGATCTCTTGGTGGTCTATTGAATGCTTTTTCAAATTCAACCAGAATCATATGCAGATCCCTTAAGGAATCACGATGCTTTTCCATTATTATCCTTATACTTTGAATTGCACCTGTGGTTGATTTACCCGCGACAAACCCACACTGGTCGTCGGACAGCCGTATTATTTGCCTTAGGCGGCCACCTAATAAAAATCTTCATGGTGTGTGACATAAACTTGATTGAACGGTAATTACCACAGTTTCGCGCAACTTTCCCTCCTCTGGTTGGGCATTTGATCACCTCTCATGAGTTTGGAGATAAGAATCATGAGCCATCTGAGCCCGATGTCTCCCATCCTTTTCCAGAACTAACTAGGTATCTCATCCGGCCCAACCGCTTTTCTCTTCTTGGAGTTCTTGACCGCTTTTCCAACTTCTTCGACTGCTATGTCGGTCACTTCTTCATTGTTAGGGGTGGCTCATGGAGAATATAGCCGGGGAAACCGTTTCTTTTAAAAGTTGCTCGTAATACTCTCGCCAGCTGTGTACAATTTTTTCGTCGTCCACAAGTAGTTGGCCTTGAGCATTGTTAATGAACTTCGGCGAACGAATTTCCAGAGCATTTCTTTTTCTCTGTGCGGCATTTACAATACTTGTTCGCGTTTGGTCGAAACTCGTGGGTTACCTGGTTCCTATCAGCAGGCGAAGAAGATACCTCCTCCAACTCCTGATACAGACTCTCCATACACTTAGCTTGAATTTGGGCACACTTTTTCTTCGCGATACTTCTATAACGTCTGTATTCCACTTCAAGACGAGCTCTTCAACTATATTTGACCAAGCTTTGAAAGCCACTTTCTTTTCCTTTATTGCTGCTTGAATTTCCTCTGTCCACCACCAAGTTTCCAAGTCTCCAAGCAGTATTTTAGCTTTCTCTAAGCAGGCTCGTTGTAGGGAATCCCACATATCTTGTGCGCTGCACTCTCCATCCTCAACTTCGTTGGTGTTATTACGGAGGAAATTTTCCATGTTGATAATAAATGACTCGTCTTTTTCTTCGTCCAGGTTGTACCAATTGATTTTCGCAGAAACCTTTGTTTGTTTATTTTTGTTCTTCTTCTCCATGAATATTTCTGTCAGGAGGAGACGGTGTTGCCGTGTGATTGCCTCTCCCAAGATCACTTTGCAATCTTTAACTCTAGGCTTCATGAAACTTGCCACCAAATGGTAGTCAATCTGGGTTTCATTTCCGCCACTGCTATAAGTGACCAAGTGCCGGCTCTGTTTGATGAACAGTGTATTTAAAACGATCAGACCGTATGACTCGCACATGCTTAGCATGTCTTCACCAGAAGAATTGCCGAATCCTAGTCCTCCATGGCAGTCTTCATAGTCTTCGTTAGACTTCCCGACATGTCCATTCAAATCTCTGCCAACAAAGAAAAGCTCATCCTTTGGGATACTCTTGTGAATATCCAGGTAGAATTTCCCTCTGCTCGCACCCGATTTGGGGAGCATATGCACTGGTAATATTCCACACCTCGCCTTGAATCACCAGTTTGAGAGACATCAAACGGTCACTAAGTTGCCAAGTAACTCTGCCGCAAGGATGATACCGATACCATTCTTACCCTGTTCTTTACCATACTAGAACATCTTGTATGCTTTTGTCTTGACGCGCCCGATTACTGGTGTTTTGCCATTTCGTTTCTTGGACACACAAGATGTCCAATCGCCTTCTTACCATCATCTCTTCCAGCTCGTAGCTGCGACCACTCATACCTCCAACGTTCCAACTCGCGACCCTTAGGTTTCGCCTAAGTCTTTGCATTATTTTGCTATCCCCCGGAAACCGAATAGCTCTGACCCGTGCATTTCTGCTCGTCCCAGGATCGCAAGCATTAGAGGTGCCTGGCGGGGTAGTGTTTCTTTGAACATAGATTTCCACAATGCTAGGTTAAGCGAGTTGGTTTGTTCAACAAGTGCAAGCTCCCGAGATAATTTCTTGATTGATTTTACTTTTATGAGACCGGTGATCTCCAGTCGTGTCAACCCACGGATTCGCATGCACACTTGTGGGGCAGTTAACTTACTTACTTAGGTGGCGCTACAGTCCGGGGTGGACCTGGGCCTCAACCAATACGCCTCTCCAGTTAGCACGATCTTTGGCTAACTGCCTCCAGTTGCGCACTCGAAGTTGGTTGAGGTCCCCCTCCACTTGCGCGCGCCACCTTAGGCGAGGTCTTCCTCTACTGCGTTGTCCCTCCGGGTTGGATTCGAAGACTCTTCGGGCCGGAGCGTTGGTGTCCATTCGCTCTACATGTCCCAGCCATCTTAGACGACTAATCCGTATTTTTCTGACCAGGTCGATGTCGCTGTACAGCTCGTAGAGTTCGCTGTTAAATATCCTCCTCCAAAGCCCGTCAACGCAAACGGGACCGAAAATCACTCGAATAATTTTGCTTTCGAAACGACCAAGGAGATCTTCATCCGCCTTTGATAACGTCCGGCGGGACTGGGATGATGAGGGTCTTATATAGAGTCTCCTTGGTGTTTCTCGACAAGGTCTTACTAATCAATTGCCTCCTTAGGCCAAAGTAACAGCGGTTGGCAAGTGTAATTCTTCGCTTGATTTCTGACGATATATCATTGTCAGAGTTAATAGCGGAGCCGAGGTAGATAAAGTCCCGAACTACCTCAAAGTTATAGCTGTCTATCGTGACGTTCTGTCCGATTCGTCGATGTTGTGTGTCCCTTCTTGTTGACGGCATATATTTCGTTTTGCCCTCATTCACTTCTAAACCCATTTTTGCCGCCTCTGTACTGATACTTGCAAACGCACCAGTGACAGCTCGCTGTGTTCTACCAATGATGTCGATGTCGTCGGCGTAAGCAAGTAAAGGGTGATTTTTTAGCTGGTTTGGTTTTGGCAACACTGGTTTTGACAGCTGACGTGTGTTTAGTACCTTGTGTCACTGTCAAACAGCTTCAGTTTGGTTTGCAATTTAACCATGGATCGTCTTACAAATGAACAACGCTTGCAAATTATTGAATTTTACTATCAAAATTCGTGCTCGGTTCGAAATGTTCATCGCGCGCTGCTTCCATTTTATGATCGGCATTCTCGACCTTCTGAGCAGTCTATTCGGAAGATTGTGACCAAATTTCGCACCAAATTTACTTTGTTGGACATTAAACCACCAACACGTTTACGTACTGTGCGTATTGAAGAAAATATTGCGGCCGTATCAGCTAGTGTGACAGAAGACCGCGAAATGTCGATTCGGCGCCGTTCCTTAGGCCTTAGGCCTTTGTTACAGCACTACGTGGAAAATTTTGCGGAAGGATTTGGGCGTAAAGCCTTTTAAGATACAGCTGGTGCAAGAACTAAAGCCAGCCGACCTACCACAACGCCGAATTTTTGGTGAATGGGCTCTTGGAAAGCTGGCCGAGGATCCGCTTTTTTATCGAAAAATTGTGTTCAGCGATGAGGCTCATTTTTGGTTGAATGGGTACGTAAATAAGCAAAATTGCCGCATTTGGAGTGAAGATCAGCCAGAAGCATTGCAACAGCTACCAATGCATCCCGAAAAAGCCACTGTTTGGTGCGGTTTATGGGCCGGCGGCATTATTGGGCCATATTTCTTCAAAGATGATGCGAATCGCAGCGTTACTGTCAATGGTGAACGCTACCGAGCGATGATAACAAACTTTTTTTTGCCCGAAATGGAAGTTCTTGACTTGCATGATATGTGGTTTCAACAAGACGGTGCCACATGCCACACAGCACGCGAAACAATGGCGCAATTGCGAGGCGAGTTTGGTGAACAGTTAATTTCACGTTTCGGGCCGGTCAATTGGCCGCCTAGATCGTGCGATTTTACACTGGAAGCCAACATCCATGCATTCATTCGTGAGATACCGGCCGATATGTGTGAAAGAGTATGCCAAAATTGGACTCAGCGGATGGGCTACCTGAGACGCAGCCGCGGTCAACATTTGCATGAAATTATCTTTAAACATTAAATTGCAAGGTTCAAACTATCGATTCAAATAAATATTTCATTCATTTTTTCGAATTTTTTGTGTTTTTTTTTTAAAAAAAGTTCTAAACCTCTTAAAAAATCACCCTTTATAATATAGGTAAGCATAGAAATTACGCATGTTTTTCAAACCTGAAAAGTAAAAAAAAACACTTAAAAACAAATCAACTCGCCTAATGAACAAATTTGCATTAACATTTGTTGAGGTGCCATGGCAATCATATTTGATAGCCAGTACTAAATTCGTCCTGGACTTCCAGGATGAACTGAAAACAAATAATATAACCTACGTTCACTGTTTTATATGTCAAAAAATGGAAATAACATACAAATTTGTGTTGGCGCACCATGCAATTTTACCAGATTTGATTTGGCAGTCAATGTGTTAAGCCAGTTTTCTAAGCGACGATATGTATGTATTGTTTTTTTTTTTTCAAATAAATTCCTAATTACATTAATGACTGTCAAAATTTGTCCAACAAACCGTTGGTCATTCAATTATGACACCTTCGCTGGAAACACACCCAAATTATTCCATTTCTATGACACAAAAAAAAGATCCTTCAAACCCATCCCCAATCAAACAATAAATCGGTTTCCTTTCCAAACATTCAAGAATAACCTTCAAAAGAAATACTACTAAAAGTCTGCAAGCACCTTAAGAAATCCATTAAAATGTCCTTATGCTTCCATTTTCATAGTATGAGCATGTCGTCTTCTTCTATGTCGTTGTCGTTGTCGTCGCCTTGGATGAACCGATGAAAAGAAATTGAAACCGCATCCGCATGAAAAATTTCCTACAAACTTTTCCCATTATCACATTTGTAACATACTACCTATGATCAGTGGAGTATGTAGGGAATGGCGGGCGTGGCGTGGCGTGGCGCTTAGGCGGCATATACACGTATAATCTCAGCAGCCACTTGTGCATCCAGGACACATGATACAGATCCTATGATGTGCTGCAGCACATTTATACCGTTCGCCTTTGCAATGGAGCAAAAAAAAAACAAAATCCAGAAGAATTCGAGAGTACATCTTTGAATATAAATTTTGCGAGAAAGTTTTCGTGGTAAAGCGCACCTCTCTGCTATACCTGCCTGGTTGGTTGGGCGGCGCGCGACGTGGGAGGAAACTTTTTTCAAGTTACGCGTGAACTTGCAGCGCTCCACATTCTGTGGTCACATGTCTTGGATAGGTTTTCTGGGTTCGGTTTAAGTTTAAGTTTAAGTTTTAGTTCTCATGGTTTCGTTTTTGTCATAAATTTCTCATAATATTCGGGGATGGATTGCCGAGGATGAGAGCCTAAAACTTTTTCAGAATATTTGAAATACTTTGGGGCAAAGAATTCCCGCCTTAATAGATTTATCATTAACCCGCTCCTGACCGCTTGAAACACCTGCATCCTTAAAACGAAAAATATGTTCGACGCCAAAGAAGAAGAAAAAGAAGAAGTAGAAACTTCAAAATCTTGTTGATGCCACCCCCGGACTGGTCTATGCAGTGCGCTGCATTCGGAAGCAACTACAGTGAAAACAGTGGAAAAGGATATGACATTTAAGGTATTGCTGGAATGAAAAACCATTTGCTATATCCTGGGGGACATTTTTTGGGATTTTTTTTTTTTTTTTTGCTTTTATTTTGTTTCAAAGAAAACTCCTTGGTCGTTCTTGGCCTTCGTTGGGCGATGTCAGGCTTGTGGTATCGGCGGAGGAGAAAGAGATCCGGCAAGACACAGGGGACAACGTAAACTCTTCGAATTCCGATGCATTTTGTAACAGAGAGATATTGTCTGAGTTTGCACGCCTCGAGGGCATAACGATATCCTGGCCTCCTCGGTTGGAGTAAATCATTGCATTGGTCGGTTGTCTGCTGGCCTTGAAGCGTTTTGTGAGAGAAGAAAAGTGTTGCAAGTTATACACTTTTTTTTTCATCTAAACTTTGACTAATTCAGTCGAAAGGAGAGTTTCTTTCTTGGCCGTGGATTTGATAGAGAGATATTCTTGGTCGGGTTTGGCAAAACGGATTATTTTGCTCCAGGGAGCGCATCTTTAAAGATTACAGCTATCATAATGTTATTTCCTTAGAGGAGTTTTCGTCTTCTTCTTCTTTTTTTTATTAATTTCGTCTGCAGATAATCGGTTGGGAATGCAGCAGCTGGGGAAAATGTTTATGCAGTTCGAAGTAATGGAATGAAAAGGACGTGAAAGAAAGTCCTGAACGAACTGTTTTTTCTTTCTAAATAAATATATTTCAAGTTACATGAAATAATTTAAACCTGTTTGACACAAGTTTATAATTAGCTTGATAATCAAGTTTATTTGCTCAACGAAAACCAACTGGTCAAACGTTTCTTATTTTTAAAAGTGTGATTAATATTGCACGCCACTCATTAATAAGCCGCGAAATAGTCAACCAAGAATATTGAATTGTATCATTTGATTGGATTAACGTATAATTTATGAAAGGAATTTGACGTCGTTCTTTTGTCCTTCAAGGGCACGTTTGCAGCGGTCGATTCGTTGAACCGAATTTTCTCCGGCCGCTATCTCTCGTTCGATATTAGCTCTGAGATCCCCTGACGACGCCGGCTTGTTGGCATGGACCAATGATTTAACTTGGGCCCATAAACAAAGGTGTTAAATAACATGACCCAAGCGGACAATAAACCGGAGCCGGAACCGATAATAACACGTTCAACGAATTGAGTTTTCCATAAGTCGTTACACCCACTGTGTGGCTTGTGACTCCGTCTTGTTGAAGCCACATACCTAGTCCATGCATTTGACAAAAGAAATAACGTTGCAACATGTCTCTTTAGCTACCCAAATTCACTGTAACGTGACGGTCAATTTCATCAACGGAAAAAAAACGGCCTAACGACACCACAGGCGTGAAAACCACACAATTCAGTTATTTTTTGTGGAACTTGTGCTTCTTGAGCCACATAAGAGTTTCGCCTGACTTATTCTGTTGTTAACCAAAGCCTAATCCGATAACGAACGTTGCTTCATATGACCGAGTGGCTTTAATTGTTGAGTTAACCTCATCTCATAAGTGTGCAGGCCAAGATCCTATCGCAAAAGTGCAGTCTTGCCCATGTCCAATGCTTGGAAATGCAGTGGAATCTGAACTTTAAGCTGGCAACACTAATGGGTGATCCAAGTAGAGATACTTTTTTCAAAAGCCTTTTTTGACAGATCACGTGTGAGTCGTGTCATGCTGTCATGTTATTTTTGTTTAGTAGCGTGAACAACGTTTACAAATTGTTCAACTTTATTATGAAAATTCACGTTCTGTGAGGAATGTGCCTACTGAGCGTAGTATTCGCAACACCATCACCCATTTTGAGTCCCAGCATTCTTTATTGGATAATATTCGACCGAATAGACCACGTCCAGCACGCTGTGAAGAAAATATAGCGGCCGTAGCTGAGAGTGTACACGAAGACCGTAGATAGTCGATTCGGCGCCGTTCGCAGCAACTCGGACTGACGTATGGAACGACTTGGCGCATTTTACGTCAAGATCTTAAATTGAAAGCGTACAAAATACAGCTTGTGCAACAACTGAAGCCACTCGACCTTCCCAAGCGACAGCGACATTTTCGAGGCAAATTTTGTTTAGCGATGAGGCCCATTTCTGGCTCACGTTTGGTGTGGTTTGTGGGCCGGTGGAATCATCGGTCCATATTTCTTTAAAAATTATGCCGGTGCGAACGTAACCGACTATTTGATGCCTGAAATTGAAGCTCGTGATCTCGGCGACATTTGGTTTCAGCAAGACGGCGCCACTTCCCACACATCGCATCAATCAATGGACTTATTGAGAGAACATTTCGGTGAGCACATAATTTCACGTTTTGGGCCGGTCGATTGGCCACCAAGATCGTGTGATATCACACCGTTAGACTTTTTCCTGTGGGGATATGTAAAGTCAAAAGCTTATGCCGACAAACCCGCTTCGATTCAGGCCTTGGAGGAAAACATCACGCGTGTCATTCGCCAGTTACCAGTCGAAATGCTCGAACGAGTGATCGAAAATTGGACTCAACGGATGGACCATCTGCGACGTAGCAACGGCCAACATTTGATAGACATAATCTTCAAAAAATAAATGCCAAAGAATGTTCTTTCAAATGATAATAAACATTCTCCATTAAATTTGAATTTTCTGTGTTTTTTTCTTTAAAAAAGTAGAGAACCTCGAAATGGATCACCCTTTATTTTCAAAAAAAAAAAGTTATTTGGCGGACCCTATAGTTGTGGATCGGTTGTAACATGAGGGCATCCAAATCCATGTATTCAATTTCAGTAAAAAAAATTCTGTTAACATGGCTCTGTAACGCCCACCGTTGACCGAAACGTTGCTCCCAGCCTTATTTTCGAAGAAAAATGGTCCAATGATCCACCATTCCACAATCGGCTACAGCAGCATCATTCGGGGACCATGAGTGTTGTCCACTAGCAAACCAGTCGCACGAACTTCTTGCACAAACTTGCGTACAGCAGGCGCGGTGGGTACTTCATTTCGGCCAAAACTGTTTTTCAAAAATCCCACTGTTTGGGAATAAGTTTTCTCTATTTCCCAACGTGGTTCAAACGGAAAGAGACTCATTTCGTTCCGCGGAGGTATAATACTGACTTTCTGTTAAGATTTCGAGCGAAAAATCGCTGTCAGTGTCAAAATTACCTTTGACTTAAAAAAAATCCACTAGATGGCCCACCGAACATTTGCTATCTATTTTCTATCAAGCGAGTGGGTGCAGCGACTTAGTGGTTAAGTATCTTGGACTTCCAAGGTAGGAGTCCCAGGTTCAATCTAACCAAGCAGTACCTAAGTGTTCTTTTGCTGACCCGTCTCTGGCGATAGTCAGACAAACATCCAATCCAAGAACTGCCATTAGAAGCTTCTTAAGAATCTTCATGTTCCTTTGCATATGTGTATTACTTCGCACCCTCATTAGGTCCCCTATGGGCCATAAATGCTTACTTACTTACTAAGGTGGTGCTACAGTCCGGGGTGGACCTGGGCCTCAACCAATACGCCACTCCAGTTAGCACGATCTTTGGCTAACTGCCTCCAGTTGCGCACTCCAAGTTGGTTGAGGTCCCCTTCCACTTGCGCGCGCCACCTTTGGCGAGCTCTTCCTCTACTGCGTTGTCCCTCCGGGTTGGATTCGAAGACTCTTCAGGCCGGAGCGTTGGTGTCCATTCGCTCTACATGTCCCAGCCATCTTAGACGACTAATCCGTATTTTTCTGACCAGGTCGATGTCGCTGTACAGCTCGTAGAGTTCGCTGTTAAATCTCCTCCTCCAAAGCCCGTCAACGCAAACGGGACCGAAAATCACTCGAAGAATTTTGCGTTCGAAACGACCAAGGAGATCTTCATCCGCCTTTGATAACGTCCATGCTTCTGCGCCATACAACAGGACTGGGATGATGAGGGTCTTATATAGAGTCTCCTTGGTGTTTCTCGACAAGGTCTTACTAATCAATTGCCTCCTTAGGCCAAAGTAACAGCGGTTGGCAAGTGTAATTCTTCGCTTGATTTCTGACGATATATCGTTATCAGAGTTAATAGCGGAGCCGAGGTAGATAAAGTCGATTCGTCGATGTTGTGCGTCCCTTCTTGTTGACGGCATATATCTCGTTTTGCCCTCATTCACTTCTAAACCCATTTTTGCCGCCTCTGTACTGATACTTGCAAACGCACCAGTGACAGCTCGCTGTGTTCTACCAATGATGTCGATGTCGTCGGCGTAAGCAAGTAAAGGGTGATTTTTTAGCTGGTTTGGTTTTGGCAACACTGGTTTTGACAGCTGACGTGTTTTTAGTACCTTGTGTCACTGTCAAACAGCTTCAGTTTGGTTTGCAATTTAACCATGGATCGTCTTACAAATGAACAACGCTTGCAAATTATTGAATTTTACTATCAAAATTCGTGCTCGGTTCGAAATGTTCATCGCGCGCTGCTTCCATTTTATGATCGGCTTTCTCGACCTTCTGAGCAGTCTATTCGGAAGATTGTGACCAAATTTCGCACCAAATTTACTTTGTTGGACATTAAACCACCAATACGTTTACGTACTGTGCGTATTGAAGAAAATATTGCGGCCGTATCAGCTAGTGTGACAGAAGACCGCGAAATGTCGATTCGGCGCCGTTCCCAGCAGTTAGGCCTTTGTTACAGCACTACGTGGAAAATTTTGCGGAAGGATTTGGGCGTAAAGCCTTTTAAGATACAGCTGGTGCAAGAACTAAAGCCAGCCGACCTACCACAACGCCGAATTTTTGGTGAATGGGCTCTTGGAAAGCTGGCCGAGGATCCGCTTTTTTATCGAAAAATTGTGTTCAGAGATGAGGCTCATTTTTGGTTGAATGGGTACGTAAATAAGCAAAATTGCCGCATTTGGAGTGAAGATCAGCCAGAAGCATTGCAACAGCTACCAATGCATCCCGAAAAAGCCACTGTTTGGTGCGGTTTATGGGCCGGCGGCATTATTGGGCCATATTTCTTCAAAGATGATGCGAATCGCAGCGTTACTGTCAATGGTGAACGCTACCGAGCGATGATAACAAACTTTTTTTTGCCCGAAATGGAAGTTCTTGACTTGCATGATATGTGGTTTCAACAAGACGGTGCCACATGCCACACAGCACGCGAAACAATGGCGCAATTGCGAGGCGAGTTTGGTGAACAGTTAATTTCACGTTTCGGGCCGGTCAATTGGCACGGACAATTCTCTCAAGTATGATGTTGAAGAAGTTACATGACAGCGCATCGCCTTGTCTAAATCCTTTTTTGACATCAAAGGTTTCCGACCTCAATGGAGCAGCGAGAGTTCTCCATCGTCATCCTGCACAATCTGACGAGTTTGGCAGGTATGCCAAAACTAGACATGGCTCTGTATAGCTCGTCTCTATAAATGCTGTCATATGCGGCCTTAAAATCGATAAAAAGATGGTGAGTATCGATCTGGACTTCTTGGGTTTTTTCCAGGATCTGCCGAAGTGTGAAAATCTGGTCAGTTGTGAACTTACTGGGCCTTAAACCGCACTGATAGGGTCCAATCAGTTCGTTGACGAATAGTTTCAGGCGTTCACACAGCACGGCAGACAGGATCTTATATGCGATGTTGAGGAGACTTATACCTATAAAGTTGGCGCAGTTAAGAGGGTCTCCTTTCTTGTTGATCAGAAATCAAGCCATAAATATGCCATAAATGCCCTATGTTTATTTTACTTTTTACATTTGACTTGAAAACTTGGCTCTTCTTCCTTTACATTTATGTTTTTGGTGTGAACTATTTTAATGTATTAAGAAAAGAAAAAAACTCCGGAACAATTGGCATGAGTTCGACAAAAGGCACACAAATCCCCAACCCCCTCTTGCAACTCAAAGGAACAAATAATTCCCAGTCGATCCTTATCTAAATTTATTAAATATCCCACTACTCCAATGCTCAATACATATTTTAAAAGCACTTGTTAACATATTGCAGACAAACTCAACCGCAAAATTGATTCTATCCTGCATTAAGTCGTCCTTCAAATCACCAAAAAAAAAAAATTCTTCAAATACTCTCTAAAGCTCTCAATGAATAATAAAATTCCAATAAAAATTATAAAAAAAAATCCCTTCCCAATCCATTGTTGCTAAAAATGTAATTATTTTTCTTCCTGGACACCATCCCGGACGGTTAGCGTAACTACCCAACCCAATCCAACTACCCACCGCATTTACAGACAACAACAATTATTTTTACTCCGAAAATAAATAAACAAGGTTAATCATTATTAGCCCCTCGGCATGATAAACATTCTTTTTGTTAAAAAAAAAAACAAAAGAATTTATTAAAACTCATAAATCTTGTAAAAACAAATTATTTTGTCCCGCTCCTCCAACAGAGTTAAAAAAAAAGGACACGAATCCTATCATAGGATTAAAAATAAAAAGCCTTTAGCCACAACCCCTTGCCATTCCATTGTTATCTCACTGCTTCATTTGATTATGCTACAAATTTTTGTGTTTTTTTTTTAATAACTGTAACAACACCAAAATGACTAAATAATGACCAAATAAAAAAATAAATAACAATAATAACAAAAAAGAAAAAAAAGCGATCACCGATTCGACCATATCAAGGACATCAAAGGATTCGCCTCAGTCTCTTTATTAATAAATAAATTGGACGCTTTTATGGTTGCCGCCGTGTGACGTTGTTTATATATCTATCCATTGTACTAGTGCGTATTATTTGTGTTATACTCACAGGGTGTACTGCAGTTGTTCGTAGGACAAGCGATGAAGTGCTTGATGTACCCTGGGTAACGTTAGGCAACATGACGTAAGATTCATGTTGGTTGGGTGTTGTAAGCCGAACTCAACTTGCTAAACTTATAAGTGCGAGTGTTGTCGAGAAGGAAAATAGCTATGATTGCTCTGTCTCGAATGACTGGCTGAGTGAGTCTCAGAAGTCTATATGAGGACCTTAGAAAGAGGACGTACGGGCAAGGGTCATGATGGCAGGCACCTTACGTGAGCTACTCTGACTTGAATGACAGATGAGCAGATGAGCACTCGGTAGTGCTCAGAACTAGGATTACTTGCCAACCTATCCGAAGACTACTTTGGATCTGGTCTGCCACTTTGCAGGTTATGCCGTCGGCGTAGCTTCCCTGCCACGTAAAAAAAACTATGTTATGAGAGAGACACCAGCAACTTTTAAGATCACGATGCGGAACAACAATAGACTATGATTAAAGGGTACTCACCTGAAACGCCCGAGTGCTGCTTGAAAAGTGGAATCTGTCCTCGAGCGGTATATCCGGCAGATATTACCGCGCTCCAGGAGATACGTTGGATAGATTCAGATATGCAAAAAGAAGAACATGCGATATTTATTACAGTTGCAACAAAATGTTGCCCATGAAAGTTTACAGATTTGTCATGGGTAATGGGCAAAGATCTGCATCCAAGTTACTTTTTACAACGTCAGCCTAATCTGTACTCACACTCCCAGTAATGAAGCTGAAGACCAAATCAAGAAGGAGTCTTATGACTGTCTAGCTTGTCCGGAGAACGACGATAAAATCTCACTCGGGGACTTCGGCGCCAAAATCGATGAGGAAAGTATCTTGGGCGGATTAATAGGTAAGATCAGCCTCCACGACACGAAAACAGACAACGGCTTTTAGCCAATAGACTTTGCAGCAGCTCGTAATGTGGTGATATATAGCTCTCGGTTTCCAAAAGTACGAACCCACAAAGCAGCCTGGCAATCTCCAGAGGCAAGCCATCCATCTAACATCGTAAACGTTGACTCTGACAACTTTCTTGGAGCGGCCTAATTCAGAGCCAAGGAAGCTGCGAACCGCCTAGAAAAAGAAAACGCCTCAGCACGACTGGAGTATGCAGAGTCTATAGAGAGCACTTGAGCGAGAAACTATCCATCAATGCGAACACTATGTGGAACGAGTAAAACCAGAGAGTCTCTTATAAAGGATGTTTTTTTTAGATGTTGGTTTTTCGAATAGACATAAAACTGACATTCTGTGGTCAACCCTGGCAACTCTAATGTCATTTATGTTCAGTTTGGATCGCCATTTCATCATGAAAAGTTTGACAAATGAACCACGCTTGCAAATCGTGCAAATTTATTTCGAAAATAATGGTTCAGTTCGCGAAGTTTACCGCAGGCTCCGCTCATAATCGTCCATCAGAGCAATTAATTCGGTTAACCATGGATCGTTTTCGCACTCCGTTTACTCTATGTAATAATACGCATCCGCAGAGATGTCGAACAGTGCGCACCGAAGAAACAGTTGCCGCTGTAGAGCAAAGTGTTGAAGAGGACCCGAATGGATCGATTTGCCACCGTGCACAGCAATTGGAGCTTTGTCCATCAACTTTGTGGAAGATTTTGCACAAAGATCTCTTCTTATGACCTTACAAGATCCAGCTTGTGCAAGAATTAAAGCCGCGAGGCCCTGCAAAGCGTCGTGATTTTGGTGCATGGGCCGAAAATGAGATTGATACCGATGCTGATTTTCATCGCAAAATTTTGTTCAGTGATGAGGTTCATTTTGGGTTGAATGGCTACGTCAACAAGCAAAATTGCCGCATTTGGAGTGAAGAGAATCCACACGAGACCCATGAAACGAGACCGGTATAGAGCCATGATAACCGACTATTTTGTTCCCGAATTGGATGGCATGAATGTGGATGAGATGTGGTTCCAACAAGACGGCGCTACATGCCACACAGCGCACGTCACAATCGATTTATTGAAGGGAACATTCGATGAGCGCATAATTTCGCGGAATGGACCTGTCAATTGGCCACAAAGATCGTGTGATTTGACACAACTGGATTATTTTCTTTGGGAATATGTGAAGTCGCTCGCCTACGCCAACAAACCAGAAACGTTAGGGGACTTGGAAGCCAACATTCGTGGCGTTATTGCCGACGTACAGGCCCAAATGCTTGAAAAAGTGGTTGAAAATTGGACCTCTAGACTTGTCTTTATTCGAATCAGCCGCGGCGGCCACATGCCAGAAATCATTTTTCAACATTAATGACATAAAATTATCCTTCCAATAAAGCCAAACTGATGGACATTAAAACGATTTTCTTGTGTTTTAGAATATACACCCTGTATTAAGATTAAGCACATTTACAAAGGCTGCAGTGCAAAACAAGAGCAGCGAGAAGAGCCAGGAGATGAAAGCCGAGCCTAGAAAGAAAAGGCCATACGCAGTCTCCCAGCTCATAGAAATCGAAGGGTCCAGTGTTCGAAACAATATCCGGATGTTCTGGCAGGCAACTGACGGCTGGCTTCAAGCCCGATACGCAGGCTCTTCGAAATTGTAATGAAAACCTTGTCACCGAAGCGCATGTAACTGTAGGGGTATTTTAGCAGTAGCATTTCCAGCAGCTGCCTAATGTCGAGAGAGTATTAGGTCAAGTAAATTTAGAACAAATTCTTTCCGCGATTGACTATCCGCGGAGCTATATCCACTAAAGTCGGGCGAGGTTAGGTAATCTCCCCAAAAATAATCCCTAAAAATCCTTTCTCCCGAAAGAGTACATAACACCCTGTAGAAAGCAAAAATAATACATAAATTATGCTCTGTATGGCCTGGCCGCGTGGCAAAAGATATCTGATGTGAACAACATAAAATGAAATCGAATGAAAAAAAAAAAAAAAAAAACAAGGAAAAGAATTACTCACCGAATAAAGCGGTGAACGATTAATCGCTTCCGTTACGGAATTAAATTTGCCACCACTACTGGACGTGCCTGTGCACATAATCGAGTGCTGATGGTTGGATAAATCGTTGGCAGAAAATAAAGGACTAGTTTTATTTTTTTTTTTTGCTTTGGTTTTTTGCATTACTCCGTAGTCCTAGGTGATAGGTGATAGGAAGTGATGCGGCTGTAAGCACCTGTCATTGTCTTGATGATATGTCGGATTGCATTTGCAATTGAATGCATCGTAGGACGATGAAAAAATATGGTTTATTTTTTCCCAAATATGATGCTTTGTATGGTAGTTTGCTATACAAGGAGAGGCTATCCCTTCACCAAGTCAAGCACAGATAGGAGGCATTGTAGGCAAGTTGGCAAAAAATTCTGTTTTTAGAGAGGCCTCGGTGGGGTTTACTTATCAACAAAATAGATCAACAGTGATGCCATTTCAGGATGGGGTGGGTGGTTCAGCTTGTCCATTTTGGTCATGCTTACATAAGTATGTGCACAGAAAGTGTGGGGTCGTTTCTTCGTGTTCGTCATCCCTGCAACTTTGGCGGAACTCGTTATTCAGACAGCCTCCTCAATCTTTGAGCGTGCCTAAGCATTAAGATAGATATCGTTCCTCTCTAAAGCTTTCGAAGTCCACTGGATCTTCTTTGGTGCAGCTTTGGCTACAATTACCTGGCGATGAAGCCAGTTCCGCCCTTAGTTTGTTCTACGATTGCATTGGCGTAGAAAAGTTGCTTTTCAAACGTCATTGTTGCATCGATGGCCTTAAAAAATCTATGAGTCCTTCAACCCCGGATGGGGCATAGGGCGGCGACCAACTTCCCCCATTCTTCTCGATCTTCGGCCAATACGGTTGATTTCCACGTTGTTCTTGGTCTGCCAACTCACCGTGTACCTTGAGGATTCCATTCGAAGGACTGCTTCGTTCCTCCATAGGACTATACAAAACTGCTTAGATAGCTAAATCGTTTGGCCTCCTCAATTGGATTCAGTCTCAGAACAATGGGCTGATGTGCTGAGCGGGAGGTGTGCATTATTTTGGTTATATTTTTGCAGCAATCTCTCTATTCACTTGCAGTGATTGGCACATCTCGTTCGTCCCGCTGTTGGTAATTGCCAGGAAATAGATATCGTCAGCATAATCCAGGTGGCTCTCTCCTAACTAAAGATTTCCAGATCCATTCGCGGTTGACTCGGTCCAAAACCTTCTCAAAGTCTACGAGCATAAGGTAGAGCGGTGACGTAAACTCGGTTGACTTTTCGAGTACTATACGAAGAGTGTTGATGTGATCGACACAAGACCGACCACTACGAAAGCCCGCTTGATGCCTCTTGAGGGTATTTTTGATCCTGTCCTTTGTCCAATCCAATTATTTTCGGTAAAATACACAAAAGACACGCCCGTTATTGCAGTTCTTAATGTTAACCTTCTTGGGTATCTTAACAGTAATTCCATCCTTCCAGCCCCTGGGGTATTTTCGTCTTCCCATATATCCTGTGAATAGATCTGTTTTGATCTATAAACAAAGACTTGGACTGATTTGTGACAAGTGATTTTATTTACAAATTTCCAAAGCTTAAATACTATTTTTCTTACACCTAGATCGTGGGAATACATTTTTAGAGTTGGGAAAATTGGGAATTTGCTTATCAGCGTCAGACGAAATCCGATACAATGTCTGGGCTTGGGGCAGGTGTCTATTTTATTGTATGAAATGTGCGAAACTTAATGTGCTTAAGGTGAAAATATTGAATCGTGCATTTGGGAATGAGTGTGTTGGGAAAATCTAATAGGAAGGTCAGATTGCGTAGACTTAAGTTTCAACATTCTCCCCGGCGTTGAGATCCTGGAGCTCAAATACTATGTTTTTTGGATTAAGATCTATCTTGTTTTTTCTTCTTTGGGAAAATATGACAAAAATCAGCAACAAAACAGCAAAAAACGATATGTATCCAATGGTGTATTGATGTATGTCATGATGAGTTAATAAGTTTGGTAGGTTTTGTTGAGTTTTTTGATCTGCAATCTTCTTAATTAATAGGGCTAGGTCATCATCTCCGCGAATGATGGATTCATTTACTTCAATCGTCTCCTGAAGATTATCTTGAAGTGATTTTCTAAGTGGTATTCCTAAGAGCTGACTAAGGTTTAGAGCTGGTAAAAATGAGAACGATGAGTTTGCTGTGTAGAAATTGTGAGAATTGATTGTCATTGTTGGTTGCTTTATGGCACAATTTTGGGCCAATTTTAATAGTCCTACTCCAAGTAACTTGGTGCTGCTTATATCGGATCCACACACTATAGAAATAGTTTCTTCTTGTTGAAAGGCGAAGATCCAGTGATTCGGGTTGTGTAATTGGATCCACATCTTTCCTGGACTGGTAGTTTTGATGGTACAGAAAGGTGATAACTGTTTTCTGTGATTGAGCAAATGTATTTCACACTGATTTTCCACTGAATGTGTGTTAAAAATTGGATGGCGTTGCTTGCAGATATATTTCCGCTCATCGATTTGTAGACATCCTTGGTATTCGACTTGTGAAACTGGAAAGTATTGGTCTCTATATGGGGTTATGGCCAGAAACGATGTCGATGGTTGTATGAATACGAAAGAGCCGTTGTGTGGAACAGGTAATGGTAGCAGTTTGAACAGCATGAAGACTTGGTTGCCTAACAGTGGTAGTTTGACGAGAAACAGTATTGTGGTCGAGGTTACACGGACCTTCACTCTTAAAAGTTCGTATAACTTTGGTAGATTGTGCTCATCGTATCCAGGCAAGGTTAAGTTGGGTGGTATATCTTTCCGGATTTTGTTGAGCTCCTTGTACAGTTGGCTTGGTGATAAAAGGAGTGAACTAATTCTTCCTTGGTGAGTATCAGTAACTGCCTCGAGAATCGCTAGTTGAGTCCGTTGAAATCTGTCTATTAACTTAGACACATAAATTGTAACTGAGCTAAGTACTTCTGCTTCTATTAGTGTTTGGTTGAGTGTATCGACAGCGTGGTGCGTTTGAGTCAATTGTTGTTTCACAATAATGAACTGGGTACTTATTGCAGTTATAGACTTGTTGAGAACGTTTGCTGTTGATTCGATAATAGATGTTTGGTTCTTGCTCAATTCCAGTAGGTGTTTCTCGTTCTGGTTTGCCTTTTCGATGTTATCTTCAATGAAATGTGCATAATCTTGATCCAGAATACCGAACAATTTGTTTGCGATCGTGCCGATAACCTCAAATGGAGATCGTTTTGTCCGTATAGCTACACCATTTCTATGTTTCAAGATATCGTTCAAGGCTTCAGATTCCTGTAGTTGTTGTTCTAGTTGCATGATAATTGGGTTACAAATGATAGTTGGGTGTCGTTGCAAAGTTTCACATTTTTGTTTCAATCTATTGACGCCATCTTTGAGTCCCTGATACTCGTACCAATAGTTGGACATGTTGATATAAACGAAGAGATTCCACTCATCAGTGATTAAATTAGCTTCACCTAGGTCTTCGAAGTATATTCCAGGGTTGTCATCGAATGTTTTAACTTCCACTGCACCTTGTGGTGCTGTTTGTGCTAAAGCTGTTCCAATTATTAATAAGCCCATTAAAAGTGTTTTGAGTGGGTTTAATTTTGGCTGTTGATTTGTAGAAGATACTGAACGTTTTCGTTTAAGAGCTGAATTATCAGCTCTAGTGTTTATAGGAAGGAATCTGCCTTTGAGAGGATGTTTTACGCCCGAAGTTCTTAATACTACTGTAGGCTTAGTAAGGGACTCCTTTGGCGGTTTTTGCTGTATTTCTGAAGGCAGGGGACAGATCTTAGCTATGGATCTTCGTACTTCTCCATTAGATGTCTTGATATCGACTACCCGTGCCCTTCCGTCGGGACCTGGAAGTGTCCTGATAATTCTTCCCATTAGCCATTTTAGAGGGGGTAGGTTATCTTCCTTTATTAGTACAAGGGTACAAGGTAGTGTTGAGAAAGAATTTCGATGGTTGATGTGCTCAAGAAAGTGCATTCCTGTGTTCGCTGCTGCTAAGACTGTTTTAATTTGCTTAATTTCGGGCACCTCTTCTTCTTTTATCAGCTGCGGTTGTGCTGGCCAGTCGTCTCGAGTTTGTTGTAAGAATGGGGGTCCATGGAACCACATGCAGGACCTTATTAGTTGCTCTGGAAATAAGCCCCGAGATAGTAGATCCGCTGGATTAAGATCAGTGTTGACGAATTTCCATTGGCCTTTCCTAGTTTCGTCTTGAATGATGGAAACACGATTAGCTACGAATGTTTGCAAGGGCGATTGCGTGTGTATCCATGCTAATACAATTCGTGAGTCCGTCCAGAAAGTGGTTTCCTTGATTTCGATTGGTAAGTTTTCTTTCACAAACTTTATCAATTTTGTCATGAGTTTAGCGGCACATAGTTCCAGACGGGGTATGGTCTGTTGTTTGATTGGGGCTACACGGGATTTTGAGCATACCAATTGTACACTGACTTCTCCTCGATGATTTGTAGACTTCAGATATACTACGGCTCCGTATGCCCGCTGAGAAGCGTCGGAGAAAGCATGAAGCTCCGCACTAGTTGAATCTGCTAACATTATGTGCCGTGGTATCTTTAGGTTGTTGAGTTGGAGCAGGCTCTTTCTAAAGGCAGTCCATTTAGTGTGCATCGACATTGGTAATGCAGCGTCCCAATCTAATTTTGAGATCCATAACTCTTGTATAAATACTTTGGCTAGTATAACTACTGGACCCATAATTCCCATTGGATCGAAAATATGAGCAGTGTCCGCCAATATTGATCGCTTCGTCACCCTTGTTGCTTCTGTCCATTTAGTTTTGATGAGGAATTGATCCGATGACGGCAACCAGGTCATACCAAGAGTTTTAACTGATCCTTCCTTTTGATCGGGTAGCACATTTTCCGCTTCGCAGTCTGCCTTGGGTATATCCGCAAGGAGTGCTGGTGTATTTGAACACCATTTTCGCAGATGAAATTGTCCTTCTGCTAGTAAACCTGTAAGCTCCTTCTTCATGCGAAGAGCCTCATTGAGGTCGTTGGTGCCCGTTAAGATATCATCCATGTAGATATCTTGCTGAATAATGGTCGCTGCCAGTGTATGCCTGCTATCTGCTGTTTCGGCCAAATCTTGAAGACATCTTATCGCTAGGTAAGGTGCAGATTTGGTTCCGTAGGTAACGGTGTTTAGCTGATAAACCTTCAGTGGTTGATTCGCAGTATCTCTCCAAATGATATGCTGGAACTGTTTGCTGTAGTCATCCATCAATATTTGGCGATACATCTTGGAGATGTCGGTCGTAAATACATACGTATGGACTCTGAAGCGTAGAAGAATGGAGAGTAGGTCATTCTGCAATGCTGGTCCAGTGTGCAAAATATCGTTGAGTGATATATTCGTTGATGTCTTTGAGGATCCATCGAATACCACCCGTAACTTTGTGGTACTGCTTTCTGGCCTCAGCACGCAATGGTGTGGTAGAAGGAAATTAGGGGTTTTTATTGATTTTCCATCAACTTCCTTCATATGACCTAATTCGATATATTCCGTCATGAACTCAGAATACTGTTGACGAATTAGCGGCAGTTTACTCAATCTCTTCTCCAAGCTGAGAAATCTTCGAGTAGCTATTTCCCTCGATTCCCCAAGACTGCTTGGGTTATGTTTGAACGGCAGCTTCACAATATAACGACCAGAATTTGTTCTTTTTGTTGATGTTGTGAACACTTCCTCACACTGCCGATCCACTTTTGACAATTGCTTTTGTTTAAATGCAGATGTAACTGGAGCTTCCTCCAAGTTCCAAAACCGTTCCACCAGATTATCCAATGATGAAGTGTCGACTCCGATGCCGCAAAATAATGTTGATGGTACTTCAAATGTAGTCCTTCCAATGACTACCCATCCCAGTAAAGTATTCTGCAACGTGGGCCCTCCGTTATTGATTTTTATCTGTCCTATCGACAGAAGCTCGGGATAAAGTTCTGCTCCGATGAGAATATCCACTTCTTGAGGTTGGTTAAACGTTTGATCGGCTAGTTTGATATTCTTTGGTAGTCGCCATTGACTATTATCGACGTATTGGCTGGGTTGCCTGGATGTTATCGTTTTCAGCACATAAACTTGTAAATTTGTACTGTAGCCAGTAACGCGTGACTGAAGGTACAGATTCACTGTCTTACTGACCTGGATAGGGTAATCTCCCATTCCAGAAACTTGCAATGATTCATGTTTAGAAGCTAGCCCAAGTTGATTTGCTAGTTTTTCGGTGATGAAACTCATTTGCGATCCCGAATCCAGCAATGCTCTTGCCTTGGTAGGACTGTTATTCCGTGAAAGAACATTAATTACAGCTGTTCCCAGGAAAACATATTTTGATACCATATCGTCTGAATTAGTTGTTGACAAGCTAGTTCTATTGTCGATTGTTGGTATTTGAGTGTTCATTTGTTTCTCTTTAACCTCTGGTGTTTGGATATGGAGCAGTGTGTGGTGAAATTTCTCGCATTTAGTGCAATGTCCCGAAGTACAATTTGAGGTTTGATGACCGAATCTTAAGCAATTGAAGCATCTGCTCAACACCTTCACTTGCTTGAGTCTTTCCACTGGCGTGAGTTGTAGAAATTTGGGACATTTGAAAATGGGATGATTATGTTCATCGCAAATGGCACATCTAATACCTGTCTCTTTCTTCGCTGCAAGAGTTACTCGCGCCAATCGTTTGGTATCATCGACATTTAATTTGTTGGTTTTAGTACCCAGTGCCTCCAATGATTGGAATCTAGTCTCCAAAAATGAAAGGAACTCATGGAAACTGGGTAGCGCCTTCGGTTTCTTCAGGGATTGTTCCCAAATGGTCAGTGTGTTTCGATCCAACTTCCTCAGAAGTATATTCATTAAAAGTGGATCCCAATTTGATGTCTCGATTTCGAGGTTTTGCAGACTCAATAGGCATTCCAATGTCGTGTCGTGCAATGATTTTATTTGACTCGCTCCTTCGTGCTGAATTACGGGCTGGGCCATAAGCTTATTTATTAAAGCGGTGACTAACAGCCGTGTATTTTCATACCGCTCTGTGATTACTTTCCACGCAGCAATATAGTTGGCGTCAGAGGTTGTGAAGTGCCGAATTAATTTCTCGGCTTCCCCAGTAAGTGTTGTCTTAAGATAGAACAACTTCTGGCAGTTAGCAATTGGTTGATTATGCACTAATTCAGTGAACAAGTCACTATACTGTCGCCACTGTAGGTAGTCCCCCTCGAACTTCGGTAGGGTGATTTTAGGTAAATTCAATGTGGCGCTAGGCATGCTTATTGCAGATGTCGATGTAGCTTGGGATGTCATTCGATGAGTTGTTAACTCTTCTAGTCGTGTGGATAACGCAATCATATTGCTGTTTACTTTATCCTCCAACGTTAGATATCCCTCCAATTGGTATTCTTCTGCATGAGTGTCTTCTAATAGTTCTGCGATTTGTTGATGTATTTCCTCTATTTGGCCCCAATATTTATTTATTGTATTTAACTGCAGCTGACAGAACGTAGTAGTCCATGCTTCCATAGACCTTTCGTCAAGCTTGGTAAACACCCGTTGCAATATTTGTGCAATCGACTTCTGCCGTCGAACAATTTTTACCACCTCGGGTATCGGATTGATGCCTGTGTATAGCTCTTCAGTTGATCCAGACAATAGTTGCTTGCCGCTTGTGGGATTCGCATCTTTGTCGTCTGGAATTGAGAGCAAATATTTCTTTATCTCTTCGTAAATCTGCTTTACCTTAGCGAAGGTGTTGCATTGCATATAGGGTGTGTCAGCCTTGACAGAATCTTTTACTCGTTCATGATTCTCGCTGAACTCCAGCCATATGCCTTCGATGAGACTCAATCTCTTGTCCCGGTATGAGCTTGTTTTCCTGCCGGGACCATCTTTTCCAGTGTTTATCTGCAACTTCTGCAGCTCGTCCGATAACGCCTTCTGCCTGGCAATGATGCGGAATACTTCAATCTCATCCATGACTGTAGTTATCCGTTGATATATGTTGTGTTGATACCAGTGTTGTAGCCCTGGTTACGCTTTGATTTATTCTGAGAGTACGATCAGAAAACAACAAAAAAAAAAAGGAACCAATGTTTGAAGCCCTGGTTACGCTTATTTCGGATAGAATGATTTGCCCCTTACCACTGGTGGGGGGAAGCAAGATCACGTCGGGGTCACCAAAAATGAATAGATCTGTTTTGATCTATAAACAAAGACTTGGACTGATTTGTGACAAGTGATTTTATTTACAAATTTCCAAAGCTTAAATACTATTTTTCTTACACCTAGATCGTGGGAATACATTTTTAGAGTTGGGAAAATTGGGAATTTGCTTATCAGCGTCAGACGAAATCCGATACAATGTCTGGGCTTGGGGCAGGTGTCTATTTTATTGTATGAAATGTGCGAAACTTAATGTGCTTAAGGTGAAAATATTGAATCGTGCATTTGGGAATGAGTGTGTTGGGAAAATCTAATAGGAAGGTCAGATTGCGTAGACTTAAGTTTCAACATCCTGTATTAGTGGCAGCAGAATACAGGCCTTTGTGTCGGGATCTACTTTCAGGAACTCGGCTGGTATGCCATCAAGTCCAGCTGCTTTCTTGACTTTTAAGAGGTTGATCCCAGTTTTGATATCTGCAGTCGTTGGGGGTCCGGTGTCAATTCCCCTATAGGATCGCCGCATATCTAGCTGTTGGGAGCTCATTGCTGGACTTAGCTCATTTGATTCATCATTCTCAGGGCACAAAAATGGTCCCTCCATCTCCGAAGTTCATCTTCAATTGTTACCAATAGTGCGCCTGATGGTTGGTGTTGCTTTTTCAGCCAACGATATCCTTGGCGATTTTGTACAGCTCTCTCGTATCTCCGTTTCTTGCAGCGATATCCGCATCTTCCGCAAGTTCGTCCATTCTTTTTATCCTGTCGCCCCCTTCACAACGGTGCACTGTCTTGTGAGCTACTCGCTACTCGATACGTAGAGACAGCTTTACACTGAACGTCTGTTTCGGCGTTTGCTTTAATTTTCAACAATCTACGATACTCGATTTTTTCCCAGGTGTTTTGGGATATCCCAGGGTCTCAAGGACTCGACATTTTGGGCACAGTTTCGCAGCCAGCCTATGGGTGATTCGCCTAATTCAATTGAACTCGATGCTCTACAGTTAATTGTGGTTCAATGGTTGTGCTATTTCTATCATAAAAGCCTCGTCCAGCCGATGAATTAGCTTGAGATTTTCCTGGGACATCGCTGTGACCCGGCATCTATCTTATTGTATTTGATTTGATAGCTGAATGGCTGTCGATTTGTACTAGCAGCTTGATAATTGGCGTGGCCAGTGACTTGGCAAATGGCGGTGAATCTGCCCTGAAAGACTCTGCCATGATAAAAGAAGTCAGAGGAGAGGAAAATATGTATTTTTCCTCAAGAAGACGTCCGTTTTGCTCTGTCCGGTTTTAATTGTTTGAAAACCAGATTGAACAAATGGGATCTAAACTGGAAGGAGAATTTTGTCCTAAATCAAGACCGAATATCAGCCTTCAGCTTAAAGATGAGAAAAAGGGCCGAACCTCCGTTTTAAATCCCAAGCTTTAGGCGGTTTAGAGCGCTTGGTAAGGCTAACTGGAACTAGAAATTCCGGTATCTCAGATGATGGAAGGCTGCTTGGTCCCAGGCAAAGACTGTTCAATGCACGAAAGCTATCAAGTTAACAACAAACAGTCGAAATTATAACTGGCATTGTTAACAATCGGTCCTTGATTCAAGTAGTTCAAAGAGAAGGCAGGTTAAGAGATATTCCCTCTGATCTATGCATCTATCAATTAACATGACGTACGAAATCCTTGATTCTTCAATTTCACAGTCTTGTCCGGGACTTCACACCCACATTTCTAGTTTCTTCTTCTGTATGCGCATGTCTTTCGGTAACCTACCAAGCCAAAAAGGTCCAATTATCACTAATTAAATATTACATCCATAACGTGTTCAGATCAAATCTACCTTCTCCCTTGTCGTTGCTTTCCAATATAACTAGAAGCGGAGCACCTTTTTCAGCTGAAAATGCAACATTCAATTTTCACAAGCAACCTTCATGACCATTTCTCAACCACTGACCATGAAGCATCGTCGGATCAAATGATGGAAGGATAAAGAACCAAGCCAAGTACATTGCATGAACCCTTTTGGGCACACATCTTAGCTTGCACTTAAAGCACCAATGCCACTGCCACTGCCACTGCCACTGCCACTGTCACTACAACGAAAGTAAAAAAAAAAACAACTATTCCCAAACCAATGCACGTTTGCTCAAAGTCGTCCTGCAGAAGCAAATGGAATGTGTGCGGGAATTCTTGAAGCGAAAAAATGGGCGAAAAAAATAAACCCCAGTAAAAGACGATATCCTTTACTCTGATGGGTCCCATCAGGCCATCACTTGACCATTCAATTTATGTAACCACCCCTCCCACGCTACTCTCAATTCACAGATAAAAGTACTTCGAGAGACATATGCTACCCCCGTTGCCGCCCAGGGTAGCCACTTCATACCGCTTGAATTCAAAGTTTCGGTGCGACGACACACAATCGACCGAAAGGAAGGCGAAAGGACCAAAGCGAAATTTATGGATACTAAAGCAGTATTTATGGGCTGTGCTGGCTATGTGGGAGCCAGGACTCACACACATAGTAGTGTATTGTTAAAAGGCGGCTGCAGCTGGATGTGATTTTATGATGACATGCTTCGATGGATACTAAACGATCAAATTATATGGTTGCAATAGCAAATCCTAATGCATAGGCAAAAGCAAACACATACAAATATATGTATATATACAAACTGGCCCTAGCCATTTATAAATATGTAGATAAACATCACATAATACAATATGTCCTGCTACGAAAAGACGAAGCAGATATTGTGCCAGCAGTGCCACTTACAAATGAAATGCTTGTCGCCTCTTTGAAGTTTTGGTCAGTTTGGTGGTGGATGCCTGCAGATAGTCAGAGTCCACTGGAGAGATGACAATATGTCAATAGTATCTGTTCCTTGTGAAATTGAACATTGCAGCTGCAGAAGATGTGGTCTTGCATTATTTTGAAATGCAAACATGAAGGGATATCAGTGTTAAAGATGGTTTTAACGCTTGATTGCAAAGGACGTTCCACAAGGCTGCATACTTTCACCTATACTATTCACGTACTGCATACTTCAAGGCTGCATACTTTCACCTATACTATTCACGTACGAAGTGACAGAGACATATTTGTTGAAGCGAATAAAAGTTCATATGTCCATTTAAAATGTGATTTGACATCTATGTAAGTGATTTTTTCCAGTTGATTGAAAAAGATGTTCAACAAGGTTGGATTTTTGTCAGATGTAAGTTTTTTTTTTGTTTGTTTGTTTTCCCTATTTGAAGGATGGATTTACCTCATGAGAGAATTGGGATTTTGTCACTTATTAACAAGTTTTGGGGGAGCCTAGTTAAGTCGCTCATGTACTTCAGGAAGATACAGCTATGAAAACCCTAACTACTATTTAAGGACTAAAGGCAAAAAGTTTGAAAACTCTCTTTAATCCATGGCTCCGGTTTCTTTTAGATTAAAGAGAAATCACATAGTTTCTCAAAAGAAATTGCTTCTAAATGCATGGGTGGTTGCAAGTATATCACACAAAGCTGGAGCCTTTAAGCCCCGGTGAGCTAACAACATTTTGTATGAAATCATTAGACCTGATATCCTCTACTACTCTACTAATGGATTATCGGCATTCGCTACGTAAGCTGATCTTCAAACAGTGTTCAACTCATAGTAAATATGAAAACACCTTTTACCTTTGCGACAATGAGAATCATAAAACACTACGTTGCTTTCCTCGAAGAGAAGTGTGAGCAGATACTTTCCAGGGCGGGCCGTCTGTTTAGAGTCCCCCTCAACTGGGTTCCGGGGCGTAGGAACATTAGGGACACCGAGAAACCAGGCGAGCTGGCCAGAATTGGCTCCTCCCTTCCGGATTCCTGCATTCTCCTCCTATTGGGGTTCGAAATGTGGAGAAATCTCCACATACTTCAGGGCGAGGGCAGAGTCCCGGTGGAGGAATTTGACGAGCTGCATCACTTCCAGGAAGACTTGACCCAAATACAAAAAAGAAGAACCCAAAACCTCATAAACAGAACGCGAGGAGATGTCGGTAGACTAGCGGCCGTAAGTACAGGCCACTGGGCAGTAGGCACCCAAGCTTTTAAGCTCGGCATACTCCACAATACCCACTGCCGCAGATGCAACGACGGCAATGAGAGTGAAACAGTCCTTCGCCTCCTGTGCGGAAACCCGCCTTTGGCTAAGACTAGACATGGGACGTTTTTCTTCGCCGACCTTTCAGATATCTCGAAAATGGGTCTTAATGATATCATAACCTTTCTCAATTCCACCGGATGACATCAAAACTATGCCCTACTTATGTTTTCATGGTTAAGTTTCTTTTCGAAGTAATAACTGATACCTGGGTGGATGTGTGTATTAAAAGATGGTAAGTTGCATTGCTCACCTAGGCACCTACCTCGGGAAGGTATCGGCGTTACCTTTTCCCAAATTGCTGAAAATGCTAGCACAAATAAATCATTCTTCCAGCAAGCTTCTCCAGCAAAGATTCCCCTTGAGCAGCGTTTCAGTCGGAAAATAGTTAGAGCTATAGCTGGAGAGGAGCCAAGCCCCAGACGACAAGGAAGACCGAAATTCCGTTAAAATGACCAAGCCATAGCGCTTAGTCTTGATAACTGGAATCAGGAATGTGCCCGGGATTAGGTGAATAAATGCTGCATAGGCCGAGCTGCCATTTGTAGTTATTTGTGTAGAAGACGAAGAAGGGAGGAGCTTGTGAAGCTCGATTAGCCCATAAATACCATTTCGCCTTTCCACGACTGAAAAAAATCTCAACTCACTACAATTAAGTCTAAGATTTCGTAATATTCTTAACCAAAACCCTATTAGCGATAGCTGTTAGCTTTTTCGTCGCTTTAATACCTCTGTGTCAGCAAATATAAGTCGCAAAGTTTAACTTTCCAGTATTTTCAGCTTGGCGATATATTCTTATATAGCGGCTTGGCTATCGAAGTACATAACAGGGTTGCGATGGCTACGGATGACAATTTTTTCAATTCAATCAATCGGGAAAGAAGCCTAGTCTATCTTGACCACACAAGATCCTTTGTCGAAATTGAGCCTCCGTGTGTCAAGTCGCCTCAGCTCTAGGCGTATATTTAATTTTGGATTTTAGAATGTGACTTACTACCTTCTCAGAAGTTAGTGTTTCCTTCAATATAATGATGATTGCGATGCAATAGCACGTCCATTGTCCCTTAAACGAAAGCTTCCAACGTCTCTGTATGCTAGCATTTCTGCGATGGCCCAGGCCGCTCACTTTTAATGCTCAAACTGCGGTTAACTGTTATAATTTGTCGTTGGTATTATATTACCTTCATAGCTCCGTCCCAAACTGGCGAACCATAGAAGACAACTGATGTAAAAACTTGAAAGAAGATCAAAATCCGGATATATCTTGGCCTGAATTCGAACAAAACGAGCAACTGGTACGCAAATCAGATAAATATAGACTAGCTGAATATATCGTTCTTAACGTTCAGTAGCACTTCAATACCAAGCCTTGGGAAAGTCTCCGTCGTCTGCGTTATATAGTAGCACTCGCACTGTGTGTCCATTTCGCGGAATTGAAGGTCTTCTTAACATGGAGTCTTATGACTCAGCGTCACTTCGCCTTCTTTATATTGCCATCTGTGCTGCATCCACAACTACTGAAAAGGCATCGATGGTTAAGTGAGACCCTTGAAACCCATTTCTTCAATATCAGCATCCAATCTGTTACAGAAGATGATGTTTCCCTGCAGTGTCCAACATACAAAGTGAGCAAAAGGTTATCCTGGAGGTCCACATGACCATTTCGGATTTCATTTGGTCCAGAAGCTTTTTGTATTCCCAAATATGTTGTAATTGTAAACCTTTAATTGTTCCTCCACCGAATCTGCCTTACATCTTGCCAGATTAGAGTTGGAGCTCGAAATTTTGTTTAATTTCACCCTCCCGCAAAGGATTTTTTTCATCTGCTTCATTACACAATTCGACCAAGCTCAGAAGTAGCAAAAACCTCTAGGTAGTATTTGGGCCAATCAGTTCAGTTGAGCGATCAATAAAATAGTCCAACTCGAATTAGGGATTCGATTTATTTTTATATCTTTTCGATGAAAATACCAGACACCTCCTCAAAATGAGTCAAACAAACAACTTTCTAAATTACCCATTGTTGCCCAACAAATGCTCGCTATAATCAGATGAAACAACTTATCAACTTATCGCAACTTGAATGAATTTTCTTAATTTCTCCCACGAGCATCGTAAGTACCTTTTAAACTCATTAAAACAGTCCTTGACAACCATTAAATACGATTGCCTTCTTCTTCGTCATTAGCTGCAATAAAAAATTATTTTTCAAAAACTCAAAACACTCCCCACCACTCTCTGCGTTCGGCAAATTGCAAATCCAATTAAAAAAAAAAAAACAAAAAGTTCCACAACAAAGACCCAACAATGGTCTAGTTAAATTGTATTAGCAGTCTATCGAGCCATTTAGCCCCCACCCCTCAAAACTCCTTCAAGTGTAACAAATCCATTATGGCCAATTAAGATGCCACCAAGAAGTCACCAAACAAAATGCCTGATACAAAATCTTGATAAAGATCTAACCAAAAACACGAGGCATAATCGAATTTTCTATTTATTTGTAAAGTCACATCACGGGAGGAGTGAGCTTTAAAAAAAACCGCATCATCATTGAAATCTTTTGTCATCGCAAAAATAGCCAAATAAAATGTAATACTTCGAAATATATACAAACAGAGGGATACGTATATATTTTTTAATGAAGGATCCACCACGCAGACATGAATACACAGACAGGCTAAACCAAAATGAGAAGAATACTTTTTATTTTGTTATGCTCGACTGCTCAGTCTCGTAAACATCGAAACCACAAAATGGCAAAACATATCCTTCCACAACCACATCGCGAACGCGAACTCTGAGAACAACGCAATAATTAACAACGTAGTAGTCCACCAGGATAACGAATGCAAAGGAAAAAAAAAATACCTAAAGGATAATTGTAAAACTTTAAACATTTTTCAATGGAAATGTTGAGGGAAAAAATATATATCCTTTTTCTCGTTACACAATGGAAAATAATAAACTATCGCCGATGCGCGGCGAACCACAGAAACCTCTGGGGCCTCCAAGCCTCCGGGACGACCAACACTATTCACTAACACTGCGCTCTGGCAGCGCACGAAAACCCTCTTCCATATAAACAAAGACACGCCGGAGGATTACTGACATAGCGCAAACAATATACGTTGCTTGTGCTACCGGTTGTCGCGTCGCGTCGCCCAAGTGACTTCGTCATTTTATTCGCTATCGCATAGCGATGCTATACTGTTCGTGCTGTATTCGCCACTATCAGTGGCCAAGTTTCATTCTAAATTACTTTGCTCATTTTTCTCACACTAAAGTAAAGTCGGACCGGGGTGGAGTACTGTAGTAGTCCTGTGTATTCCGCAGGGACCCGAGCAATCGCTTGTTATCCTTCGTTGCCTCGAATTTTTATTGTCTATGCAGAAATGCATTGAACAAGAGCAGAACACAGCCGAGCGTACTTTTCACTCGGTCGGTGGGGTATAGCCTTTTGTTTTTAACATTCTCAGCCATCAGCCGCCCCCCCAAAACAGTCTGCGTGTGGTCAATGAATGGCATTGCGACAGTAGTGGATAAAAGCTCAGCTACTTTTCTGTCAAAAGACGACTGAGTTTGATGGAAAAGGATGGATTTTTTTTGTAATGTTTCAGTCCCCGAGCGCATGAGGCGGACCATAATTTTGAAAAATAAATCACTACAAGGCGACATCGTAAGTAACAATCAAGTCAATGAACTTTTTGGGGGAAAAGATCTGGAATCCTTGTGTTTCCAAGTTTTGCAGTATTAGTTGTAGATAGCGATAGGTTGAAGGCCCTTAGACGACCTTGGGAAGACTAATGTCTTTGTAAATGCTGCAATACAGAGGCTGTCACTACTAAGGGACAAGGCAAACGGTTCTGAGATTCCATTTATCAAGAATGCATTTCATCATACATTCATCGGTGGTGAGCAGATACACAGGCAATGGGCTTCCGCTGGCTTTATTGGGAAAGGACCAAGATGTAGCTATGTTCAGTTTATCCTGGTCGGGTGAATGGACCCGCATTTCCCCTCATCGTCAATATTGAATAGTTCATCATGCCAAACAGTCTGCGGATCAAATCTATGCTCTCACGATTATAGAATGAAATAAAATGCTATCCATCTTCTTCTTAAGGCTTTTTTCTTTAGGGCATATAGGGATACGGATAGGGTATCATACTGTTCGCCCAAGCGGACTGTAGCCTTTTCTTAAGTTTTTTTGTGGACTTTAATTCAACACTACTATCTCTAAGTGTGCTTACTTAGTTTTTAAGGCTCTGGGAGCAGGTCATTTCTAAGTCTTCAGCTGCTGTTCGTATCCCTCAAGGCTGCATCTGAAGGCCTGTTCTTTTTGCACTGTTCATTCATGATATATGTGTACATTTGCAAGTTGGGTGTATAAAGTTCGGGGATCTGTCAGTAAAGGTGTCATTGTAGGCAGGTGACCCTATAAGGTGTCGATCAGCAATTTAAATATTTGGGTTTTATATCGTCACACAACGTAGAGTGAAATTTTCTACTGAAAAAATGCCGTAATCAACATAACCCTCATCCAAATTTAAAGTTTTCGATGCTACAGTACACTCGTCCCTTTGCTATTCTAACCAAGTCTTTGGTTTCAAACCCCGACCTATGTAATCCGTGTAGAGTCTGGTTTACCGCAGATTTACATTAGAAACCTTAAAGCATCTTACAGAGGCCTGGTAGCAATTTGCACAGGTTATGGTGCATTTCGTTGCAAATTAACGCAATTTGAAGAGGGGTATGAACTTGTAGCACTATACGATTAATTTGGAGTTTAATGACTCATGTTTTATAGGTTAAATAGGGCACTTATATCTCTATCCAAAAATATTAATAACTGACAGTCTCTGCAAGCAGCGGGTGCAGTGGTTTAGTGGTTAAGTGCGTTGGACTACTAGGTGAGAGGTCGCTGGTTAAAATCCCGACCTGTACCACCTGAAAGTTTTTATTCACTGCCCCACCTGATCTGACAAACATCCAAGAGTAAGAAATGTCATGAGGAGCTTCTCAAAAATAAATTGCCGTTCGGAATCGGCATTAAACTGTAGGTCCCGCCATTCGTGTCAAAAAATATAACTTCGCACACACAATAGTAGGAGAAGCTTGGCTTTAGGTCCTGTATGGACCGTTTACGCCTAATATTTAATATTTAGCCTCTGCGAGCACGGAGATTTTATGGCTCAACTAAGTGCCGCATAGACAAGATCTTCGAGCTCTGTAGCCTATGTAATCTTAATGAAATGAAGGATGTATCCCATTTTGTGGCAACTTTTACTATTCTAAGAGTGCTCTCACTTGAGAAGAAGTTAAATCAATATTGAATGATGCCTTTGGATCATGCCTTAGCCTATCGTAACAGTTTTATGGAGTAATTGGAACCCAAACATAAAATACAGCGTTTAGAGCTGTATCTATATTCCTTGCAAATGGCAGGTAATACCTCCTTACACTGGTCGTTAGCCCCTAAAGGAATATAACGGTAGCCAAATCAAATTTTTTCCCCAAAAATACAAAGAGTGTTGTACTGGAAAACAACAAGTGTCATAGCTCAAATGAGATATTGACTATGTTTCTGGAGCAATTTAGTTGCATTAAAGTGGGTCAGTGGGCACTTGACACCAGGTTTCATTGCAAATAACTCCGTTGATATTCTCTGGATTGAGGAACACCTATTATCGGCTCCGAAGGTAGGACATTTTTATCGAACTTAGAGATTTGAATACCAGGGAACGCCTACATGTAACCATTTCCGAAGGCAAACTTCTTAGTCTACCCGATTTTAAACCCTGCGTCAGAAACATAGAGAGCAGAGGCACACTGCCTTACAATGGCAGTTCTCTTGTTTCACAAGACGGCAAAAATCAAGGGACCCATGCACGGTTTCATAAGGAACATCGGTGGCCGCATTTGGCCATGTCCAAAGTATACTCATATAGCGACGCTGAGCAAGTATTAGGACTAAACGCACTTCCAGACATAGGGAAAGACGATAATTCAAACTTAAGACGAATTTTAAAACCATATGTTCGAGTCGATAGGGATGTAGGACGTAGAGGGAAGAGAATTGAAAAAGAAGATCAAAGGACTGCAAAGCTCAGATCAACGAAAATTATAACAGAGACACAGTCGGCGTAGAGCACTTGAAGGAGCCACTTAGATAGATAGTTAGATGAAATTCTTTGGTTAGATGCAAATTTTGAAGAAAAAAGAGCGTTTGCAATTTAGCTGTTCAACGTTAATCTGCACTAGATGCAAATTTAAGAAAAGTTAGTTAAGTTGGAAGTTGAGGAAAAATAAACAAAAAATTTAGAACACCTAGAGCACGGGACAGTGTAAGCGTTTATATAGCTTAAAGTGTAAGCAGCAAGGAATATAGATTTCGTGTAATGAGATCCGAGCTTAGAACCAAGCTCCAAGCTTTGTATTTCGTTTCGTTCGGAATATCAAACTTTAAAAGATGAAAATCCTCCAGGTTTACAAGGTCAAGCTGATACACAATGACATCCCAAAATCAATGAGGTTCCGTAGCTTCAAACTTTAAGCAAGTATTCAGCACTAAGCAAAGAAGGCAATTAAGGCGAAAATTAAGCTGTTTTCCGTATAAAATCAGAGGGGTTCTCTCCAAAAAATCCTCTGAAGAAGAGGCCGATAACTTTGGGTTATTGAGAGTGAGAGTAATATGTTTTACGTGACGCAAGGCTTAAGGTACACAAAATCTGCAAGCTTTGACCTATATAAAGTTCGAAAATTCGACTAAACTAACGCCAATCTTTGCCATTTCTAGCTCTCTGAAAAACGAATACAATTTTATCCTTTGTGATACCACCATGGTCTAGGAAAAAAATGTCCTACCTAATTTTTAAGCTTCTACTGATGCTTCCTGCTTCGAATATCAACATTGGTTAAATCACTTAAAACTTCATAGAAGAAGAGATTCCCAAATGGAACTCCAAACGCCTGGATCCCAAAGATGAAATGAAACCGGGTTTGACAGTCTTCTTTAGATTCGAAGCGATTTAATGCAATAGGCCTTGGCCTAGGCAATACTTTTTCAAGTCAAACCGATAGAAATTGGTAAGTTAAACCAGTATGGCTATACACAGGTCAGATAAATAATACTAACGAAGAAAGATATTCCTAAGGCTCGAACGAAAAACAGTGATACAGTAGTGGGGTCTACCATCACCCTAACTGAAGTCACATCAAGTCAAAGTAAAGATTTCCAATTATGAGATATAACTACACTAAATGATATCCTTCTCTCCATTTAACGACGAGATTATGATCAGGATTATAGGGATCATAACCCTCTCACTTCACTGCATTCCTACTGGTCCGCCTGTGGGTAGCGCGGGTTCGACCTCAAAATATGCATATATGCAGGCATCCCGATTTTGGATCACTTCATCATTGAGGCCAATCAAATACTGGTGTTTCTGCATTTGTGTGATCCAGGAGTTTTTAGGCCTGCCTCTCTTACGCGATTGTTCGTTGCCATTGCCTTTTTGATGGGGTTCGTAGGATCCTTCCTTTGAACATGACAATACCAACAGAGTCGGTCGTGCTCCAATTTTTTCGAGATGGGTTCTTTGACGTGAAGGCTTCCTCGGATTCTGGAACTTCTAATTCGATCAAGCTTTGTTACTCCTGCTGTCAACTTGCCCTCATATTTTTTGCACATTGTCCATCATTGTGAACCGTATGTGAGCACCGGACGCACAACTGCGGTGAAGAGCCTTCCTTTCAGCTTAAGGGACATTTTTCGGTCACAGAAGATGGCAGAGAGTTTCCGCCACTTGATACATACCTTTGGAACTGTTGAACTTAGCTTCAAAAGATGCTTGATACATTTTGAAGACCGTTTTGTAGATTCTTACGTCTTCAGATCTGCTGTTCGGAAACGAAAGACCTCTTGTCATAAAAAATCGCCCTGCCAATACCCACACGGACTTGGTTCGTTATTTTCCCCGCTCCACTGTAAGTGCCGCTTTGTCGACTGATTTGTGCCCTTCATTATTCCATTATCCACACAAATGAGACAAGGATGCAATTTTAATTAAAAACTTTTACACCACCAACAGCGCTGCCACAAAATCACCCCCCGTAAAGCCACTAGCACGCTGCCTCGTCGCATCGCACCGGCTAACTCCTCCTGGTACTATAGAGCCAAAACCTTTACAATCGAGTAAACATCAAAATTTGCGGTCCACTTGAACCGAACCGTATTACTACTCATTACTATCCTACAACTGACCACAGAAGACTTTCGGTGGTAAATCGGGTTCCACCGCATCGAATACGTGCGATGCGTTAACTGTGAACGCGCCCGTACTTTCACCATCTAGAGTGGGTCTAGGGCGGATGTCCTTGCTCTCTCTCTCTCTTTCTCCTAAAACATCGTCAACTTATTCAATAGGCTACATATCCGGTGAGATTCTATAGCTGTGTGACCCCTCGTTTGTTATTGCGGTGCGGTCTAACTCTACCGGGACATACGAATGTGTCTAGAGCCTCACGTCATACAAAATAAAATCGCACTCCCGCGAAAGAGCCCATCGCGTTAAACTCTAATTGGATGTGCGATGTGTTCGCTGGGAGTACTATTTGCATATCCGCTTTTCAAAAGGGGGTCCAGGGTTTCCTTTTTGTTGTTGGCTGTGTTTTTTTTTTTCGGGACAAATAAAAGGATTCCGAGGTTATTTGGAATTCATGCAAAGACAGAGGAGGCGAGTGCAGCAGAACCGATGAAATGCGGTCCTTTTGGCTCTTATTGGAAGCGGTCGGTTTGAGCCAATGGCAATGGTGAAGTGTTTTGTGAGCGATAGCTTGTGAAAGGTTCTCTCCCATGCTGTTGGCCTGGTTAATTTTCGTTTTCATTTTCATTTTCGTTTTTCATTTTTGGTTTTTTTGTTTTGCTTTGTTTTAGCCAGTGGTAGTGTGGGTGTGGTATTGGTAGAGAAAGTTTCATACCAAAATATATGACTTAAGTATAGAGCGGTGGATCTACCGCTTTTCCAGGAAGAATTTCAATCATTTCGATTCGAACGAGGGCCAAGGCACAGCAAACTCTATAGCTGAGTGACCCAGTTTATGTTCAGTTTGCGAAGTCTTTTGTTTTCGGAGATACTGAATACCTGCAAAATATGGAGCAGTGTTGGTTGATTTAGTGCGTGTTTGCTTTGCAACTTATATGCAAACATATGTATGTATATGTGGTGTGCAAATATATGTAGATAGAATTGCGGAGGACTTGAGTGGGTTAGTGGATATTGGCTTTTTGGTGGTTTAAGAGTGTCCGTAAGTTTCATGATAATTGGCGGACGGAATGGGTTTTGTTTAGTCGATTGTTTGATCGAACCACCCGCATTTGGGATCAATGGTGGCGCACGAGGTGAGGTATTCTTAATTGAAAATATATCACGGAGAAAAGCAGTTGCTTAGAGCTCATGATTTTGACTATTTCACCCCAAAGGACTTTCACATTCACATTGTTGGGAGGGGACCGATTGAAGTATGAAATATAGTCTTAGGGTTTCTTTAAACTTAATTTGTTTAATGCTATAGTTTATTGTAAAATAGTTGCTACAAACTCGTAGGTTGTAAGGTCAGAAAGTTTCCAACAGCTGATAAGCAGGGTTAGCTACAGGTGTCAGGTCGATCGGGCATCCAACTCCTTCTATTTAGCCCAACTACTAACATACGACTTCCGAAATTCCATCACTCAAGTCTCAGGAAGCCTTCCCAACGATGTGAACGAATTCGTTCGCATTCCAAGGAATGATGTATCTAATTATCGGCCTATCGCAAAACTTCCATGCATACCGAAGGTTTTTGATTAAACTGGTTTTTGGTCAACTTATTAAAAATTCGGCCTCGTCATCTATCCCGACACTCATTTGCAATGACACTCCAGCTGTCAGCTCTTCGGATAAAGCCAATCTGATTGCTGCTCATTTTGCAGCTAGCTCAACGCTCCCACATTGTGCTTTATCTCCCCCAGTACTCGAGCGCGTAGAACACTCAATGGGACAAGAGTACTTCAAAATCTCAACATTCACAAATCCGCTGGCCCAGATGGTATTTCCCCTATAGTTCTGAAGAGGTGTTCTTCCACGCTGGCAAAACCACTGCGTAAGCTTTTCTATCTGTCCTATTCTTCAGCGCTCTTTCCGAGAAGATGGCAAACAGCATTTGTCCAGCCCGTCCCCAACAAAGGCGAATCTTCCTCTCCCTCCTCCTACCGACCAATTGCACTTACGGCCCTTCTTTCCAAGGTCATGGAAACGCTGATAAATCGTCAGCTTATGAAATATCTCGAATCCCGAAAACTTCTTAATGACCGGCAGTACGGTTTTCGCAGCAACAGGTCCACTGGTGATTTGATGACATATCTAACCGAAAAGTGGAACCAATCTATTCACCGTGGTGGTGAAAGCAAGGTCGTTACGCTTGATATTTCAAAAGCATTTGACAGAGTTTGGCTCAAGCTCTCTTGACGAAAATGCGTGCATTTGGGATCGATGTAACTCTTCTTCAATGGATTAGAAATTACCTTTCGGACCGTTCAATACAAGTTGTTTTGGACGGGAACTCACCAAATAAATGCTGGTGTCCCCCAATGCTCTGTTTTGTCGCCGACTCTCTTTCTCATTTTTATCAATGATCTCCTGTCTGTCACTTCTAATCCATTCCATTCCTTTGCTGATGACAGTACCCTCAGCTTTACATATTCGTTTTCTGAGCAACGCCCCTCATCTTCGGGCGTTGAACTGGAACTGCAACGTATGTTTAACTCATTGAATTCCGATCTTGACAGCATACTTAAATGGGGTAAAACCAACAGAGTGGAGAAAACCCCAATACTCTGCCATTATTCATGGATGGCACTTGCATCGCCGAAACCGAAAGACTTTCCATCCTCGGTATGTGCGTTAATGACAAACTTCGTCGGAATGACCACTTATTCTATGTCGCCAAGAACGCTGCGAAATGTCTAGGCTTCCTTAAGCGATGCAAGAAATATTTCACCCCTTCTGATCAGGCAACAATTTATAAGAAGTTTATTCGCCCAAAACTTGAGTACAACGCTCATATCTGTTCTGGTGCAGCAATGACATATTTGGAGCTACTTGACAGGATTCAAAAACGTGCGGTAAAACTTATTGGCGATCGAGACATTGCGAAATCACTTGACTCTCTTAGTCATCGTCGTGATGTCTCCTGTCTGTCATTGTTCTAAATAAATTCCCAGCACAAGTGCTCAACTGGCATTTCACCACTACAGCAATTCAATCGCAATACTCGACATGCTAGAATGCACTTTAGTTTACCCTTAAGCCTATATTCGGACGAACAGTGAAATACAAGGATTCGTTTTTTAACCGTACAATACGAATGTGGAATGCTCTACCACGCTCTGTTTTTCCTTTGCATTATAATTTACAAACATTTAAAACCAACGTGCATCGGTTTCTCCCTTTCTCTAATCCTTCATTTCCCTAATTCCCGCACTGTGTCACTTCATTATAAGGGTATCCAAAATCCCTTTAGTGCGCGTACATTATAAAAAAAAAACTTGTTCTTGTCGCCTGGATAAAATCTTACCAGAATGAGCGTCTTTATAATGTTATCCTCAGATCTTCTACATCAGAGCTATTTAAATAAACATCAGGAGACCTTCGAACGTCACGTTTTTGTGCGGCTTAAGTTACTTTTGTTTAAATAATCCTCCAATCTTTATGTCATTAAATTCCTTTATTTCACATGCGTAAGGTCAATTATCTAAAGAGGACTATGTTATGTTCAGGTGTGTCTTTTAGCCGGTGTGTCCCTTATGGACGGAAGGATGTGATCCTCGACACAGTAAGCAGCAGTTGGCAGCTGTGGTGTCGTGACTGTTTTGACACCTAGAGAAACCCTCCCCTTGCATCTGGCCAGCAAGTGCCATTGCACCTCGACTACTCTCTCCTCAATGCTAATAAGATAAGTCCCTAAATCTGGGCCACTTGTCCGATGGAAATCAGCAACACATCTCAACACTCTTACGTCTTTTTAACGCATATTTATTTATGTTTATATCCAGGAATTAAAAAGCTTTAACTTAGTATGTATGTAGGTATTCATATTTGTGTAATTTTAATGGAGATCATCATTGCGTTAGGTTAACTATGTATATGAGGAATTTATGTATAGGTAAATAAAATTCAGGTATAGGATAATATATAAGTAATAGTTAAATATAGTTTTATCTGCAAATTATTAATTACAAACTAAGTTATGTCATATAAAAAGGAAAAGCCAATGAAAAAAAATATTTGATCTGTACTCACTTGTTGATTACGATGCTCTGATGCGTTGAATTTTGTGCACAAATTTCCCGCTGCTCCATCGATTTGTACTTAGGTTTATAAATTGAATTTATTTGTTTTCTTTGGCTTTGTCATTTACATCATTTAGAGATAAAAATAGGTTAATTCTTGTTAGGCTACTTTGAAGTCTTGATTTGAGGTTAGGTATTTTTTTAATTTCATTTAATAAATTTAAATAAGCATATTGTAAGTTTTTATGGATCGAAATCAGGCAATTTGAGTTGGTATTATGCGTTTCAATATATATACATATATAAATAAGCCACGTCATTCTATCTGTTTAAAATTGACTTTTTTGATTAAACACTGAATGTGGATTAGGTGATGCGGCACACTGGGTTGGCTTGGTAGCGCTGAAACGTTGTTGAATGGATGGTAATGGTAATTGGTAGTTGGGATTCTTGCTAGACGATATTGGATTGTCGATTTGCACGTGCCTTTGATGGTTATTATGCGGCTATTGCACAGCGACTAACCTCTTTGATCTGGACTGGTTTTCCTAGTTCGCAGATCGGAATTTAGAGGATCAATTTGTGGTGCGGATGTTTGTTCGTTTACAGTGCCCTTGAGTCTTTGTGCAAACACTTATATGGGTCACTGGAACACTCTATTACTGCAAGCAACAAAAGAACTATCCGCACTGCTGAGAACAAAAAAAAGGTGATCTTTAGGTTATGGCTCAAAACACTTCACATGATCACGCTTACCTTCAGAACCCACGTGTATTCCTGGCTTGGAAATTTGTTTAATTCGGGGATTACTCTAAACGTTTCTGCACCGCTTTTATGAACACCGCAAATTTGTTCTTAAGGGTTTTCATTTAAAAATTTAATAAGAAATTTAAATTCTCTTTTAATCACGCTCACAGAATATTATAAAAAAAATGCTTGGATAGTGACTTACGCAATTTTGTCGAAACGATCCGACTTCGTAATAATACAGCCAACGAAAAGGGCGCGCACTAGTTTGGACACTAGCATAAATACTTTCGCATTGTACATGTGATAGAATTTTCATAGATCGTGTGACGTACAAAAAAAAATACTGGTTAATCTGCACGTCTAGTGCACAGCTGGTTTGGATGAGCGAAGGATAGTGTTCTTTAATAACATCCGGTTAGTGTTTTGGGACATGCAGTCGGCGATTAATTTTAAATTTTATAGTAATATGGTAATATATTTATTTTTTTTTTTTGCATTTGATGTGGTGGAATACGCCACAACTTGGGAAGCGTCTCGTCCCACTACCACAAAACATATTTCCATCGTACTGAGACTGTTCAGCGAACGTTTCTCCGCTTCGCCCAACATGGGGCTTCCATAGAAAGATGAATTTAACTTACCTCTTAAGGTAAGGTTCATCTAAACCTAATAAACGTACATGAGCTTACGAAGCGCACCGTTAGATTGCTGACGTTCTCTCCATTCCTCAGTTTCTAAACTGGAATACAGAATGTCCTGCCCTGCTTCAGCTGATCGCTCTAAACACTAATCCCCGCAAACCTAAGGTCAGTCGCCCTCTTCCATACAAACGTTCACTACGCCAACTATGGCTCCAATGAACCTCTTTCTAGAATGCTGGGCTTAGCCAAAAGTTTACATGGCATTTTTTCTACTATTTGCCCTTCCTTTTTTATTAGCTTTAAGCTTAATAATAATAATAATGACTACAGCACCAGAAATTCTTCCAGTGAAAACATCCCAACCATATGCAGGTCATACTGTCTAATCGTGCTAATCTTACTTAAAGCCATGTCCGCCAAACGAAACCTAAAGCAGTGGCGGTAATGAAACATCCTAACTATAAAGAAGAAACCGACTCTAAACAAATACTCTAAAAACCGAAAAGCGGTGTCACCAGACGAAAAGCAGTCTGTGTTTTGAAAAGTGAACAAAGACATCGGTGGTCCAATGGCTTATAAAGGGATCTAAGAGATAGTTCAAAACAAACGAGATGCATTTTTGCTTTTTATTTCTATCCTCTTCTTTGAGAACTAACTGAGATAGAGAACTACATTTTCGTAAGAATATTGATAACATAATTAGCCGCGCTAACTCTACCCTTGGTTTTGTCAAACGATGGTGAAAAGAATTATCCGACCCCTATGTTACTGAGTCCCTTTATAAGACCTCTCCTCGCATATACTAGTCAAGTTCGGTCTCCTTTTTAACAAATTTGTATTTAAGGAATTGAAGCAGTGCGACGTAGAAAAGTGATATACTATATAATAAAGTTTATGAGTTATTCTTTGTTACTCTATCTCCACGGTCATCCGAACCGATAACCCGCTGACGTCAGAGCACTTGTGTAATTCGGTTGTCATCTGCAAGCTGACATCACTAGATGACACTGTCGATCGATCGGCGATCACACTGGATGACAACTTTAGTACTGCTCGACGTCATAGTGATGTCAGGATGTCGTCCGGATGAAAAGTTTGTACGACCGTCTAATCGCACCTTTACTCTTGGAGTTTTGTTAGACCTTCGTAAGAGATGGGACAGGGAATAAGATGGAAGGTGGTACTTGGATGGATTTGAAACTACCACAAGTGTTAGTAGCAGCGCAAATGATGACCATAACCAGCTCTGAGCCTGTACATCCAGATGACACAATAACAACCGGAATAAAGTGGTCCCTCTTGTTTCTCCTTCCAAATACTCAACGATTAAGGTCAGTCGGTATTAAGTGATCGTTTCTCGTGGACATAAAATCGTTCGGCAAGCGTTATTCTCTGTTTAATCTATGAAGATATGTTATTTTCATTGAAACTTTGATAGCGGACTCAAGGTATTAAAATCTGGCCGATTCGTCGATTCTTGCTGACAGCAAATTCCTTCTTTTGCCCGCGTTAACCATTTTTGCCGCTTCTGTACTTTTTAGCAAACGCAGCAGTTACAGCTGGAGGTGGTCTTGCAATAACATCAATATCATTGGCGCAAAATCCTCTCTCAATTTTCCAATCTGTGAATACGTGTGAGCCAGACATATGAAGTTAGATCTAATTTCCTAGATAACCCGCCAAAAATAATTGTGGGGAGTTTTGCAATATATCCAAATCGCAACAACAAAACAGCTGGTCACGGCGGATGTGTTGGGAAATAGGAAATTCTGCGAAGTGTTGAGTTTATGTGATTCAACTTTTTATTTTATTTTAATATAAATGTTTATAAAGAAACAAAATGCTTGGTAGTTGAGTACATATTACAAGGTGGCGCAAAAGTAATCCTCCTATCCGAAAATGCTATAAATTTTGCGATTGGCCCCTAATGTCAGTTCTGTTTTGACATTTGTGTAGTAAACACATGCGAAATACACGTTAATAAACAATGTTACGCTACACTGCTCCAGAACGCGGAATATTGGTGACTATTTATTTGAGCAATAATCGGTCGATGAATTTGGCACAACGTGAATTTCGTCGCAAATTTCCTAGCCGTCCAACGCCTACTGGTGAAACACTGCGACGTTTAGCCGCTCGCCTCGAAGAGACTGGCACAACACGAGATGCTGCCAGGCGTGGCAGACCCCGGAGTAGCCGAAGTAGAAGATGTTTCCGTACAAAGTCCAGACGGTGCATCAGCTGTTAGCTGTTGACCGCCAATTGCGTCTAACATACGCTAAAGCCATCCTTAATCACCACCAAGAGGAAGATGATTTTTCATCAAAAATATTCATAAGTGATGAGGCCCATTTCCATCTTAGCGGGTACGTAAATAAGCAAAATTTACGCTTCTGGGGCACTGAAAATCCGTGTGTAACCCACGAAGAGCCATTACACCCGCTAAAAGTTACTGTATGGTGTGTTTTTTTCGCTGGAGGAGTCATTGGACCTTTTTTCTTCGAAGACCTCGCGGGCCAAACGGTTACTGTGAATGGTGAGCGCTACAGAGCAATGATCAACGAGTTATTTTTGCCGCAACTTGATGAATTAGGATTGGAAAACATGTGGTTCTAACAGGACGTTGCAACGGCACACACTGCATGTGCCACAACCGATATGCTGAAGGATGCATTTCCCGTTTTGGCGATTTGCACTGGCCAGCAAGATCGCCTGATTTGACCGCTCCAGACTTCTTTTTGTGGGGCTTTTTGAAGTCGCGGGTTTATGTCAACAAGCCTCAGACTCTTGCAGCTTTTAAAGACAATATCCGTCAAGAATGTGAGGACCTTTCGCCGGAAGTTTTGGCCAAAGTGATGGAAAATGCCATAAAAAGGGCTCAAATGACAATCAACTGTGGCGGCGGCCATTTACATGACATCATATTCTCGACTTGATGTAAAAAAAATTAAAAGACCAAATAAAAATAATCCACAAGAAGAATCAAAGTTTTTCATTTTTTTTTAAATTACAGCCAAAAAACATCGGAAGGTTATTTTTGCGCCACCTTGTATATTGAATTAATTAGCCACTTTTTTTAACAGCCGACTTTATTTGTCAAGTTATAATGTTTTGTAATTTTATTTTTTTGTGAAATAAACAAAACAATTTACTACTACTACTACTACTAGGAAGTAATTACAAATGTTGTTAAAAAAGTGTTTTCACGTACCAAAATAATATTTGTAAGCATTTGGATCACGTTGTATTAAAAAGCGTTTTAAACCAGTGCTCAATTGTGTAATTCAATGTTTATACTGAGCACTAAACCGAGATTAAGGTTAATCTGTCCTTAATCCACTTTAAATCTCAAGATTAACCATACAAATTTCAATCTGCACAACACAAGATTGAAAATAAATCTATGTAATACATTTTTTGTGCTTAATCTCGGTTTATTTTATGGTGAAAACGTAGCATAAAAGTACTTAAATGCTCCAATATAACCATCCACAACAAAATCCGTCTTTCTAAAGTTATACTTAAATTTATTGTAAGACGAAAATGTATGATGAACTTACTTATTTTATATTAGTCAGTTAATCAATGATGATGGTGATGATGATTTTTCATTAAAAATTAGAATAAATTAGTTAAAACACAGCTTTATTCTTAATATTATAATATTTTATTATGTTATTAGTTGTGTGGTAAGTATATTTTTATCAATCCATATTCACCGCATATTGACCATGTTTATTTTACACACCCAAATTGTGAGTTGTAATCTGCTGAAATTCATCAACTGTTCCCAACTTCTTGCTATAAAAAATGACATTTCATGGGCGCGGCCATTAGCCCCATATTATTCGATTCATGTGTGCGTGATTCCCATTTGATTTGCACGTAAAATCCCATATAAGTGCAAATTATGTGGGGCTTATCAGTTCGACGTAGCTTGTAGGGAAGGTGAGAGATTCGCTCTCGAGTTGACTATCTGGTAAATTCCTCATCTGTGCTCTCAATTCACGCTCTAAGGTAAACTCAGTTTACGTGAAAATCAAATGCGAAGCTAGAACACATATAAGGAATTATATGGGTTTTAATAGCCGCCCCATGAAATGCACTAGCGATTTCACGCATCTTCTCTGACTTACAAGTATTCATAGATACAAAATATGAGAGAGAATTTGGCGGCCATTGTTTTAAATTTTTGCGGTGTCAAGCTGACAGGTTGCAAAGTTGACTTGAAATGATTTTTCCATATCTACAAGGTTCCCTTCCTCATCTCTATAGGTTTCGATTCGGTTTTTGTTATTCTTCTTTTGCCCGGCCCATCTTATCGTACTTCCTGGACAGCGGTGATGTCTGCTAAATAGTAGTCCAGGGCTTTCTGCCTTATCTTCGGCTGTACGCGGAACATTAAACATGCAGATCCGGAAGTCGTTTTCCTTTGTTCGTTTTGCAGGGCTATCAACAATGAATCCGTCTGCTATTGGTCTCTTCGCAACAGTCAATTTTGTATGTGGTTGGGCAGCTAACCCCAGGTTAATTTTTGAGATTCCTAGAACAAAAGAAGTCGAAAAATTCAGTAGCCAGCAACACACCTTGAGTATGTGAGTGCTACAGCTGGCTCATTACGCCACTTCACGTCGGCTGTCATCTGCGCCCTTCCTCAGGGGTTGGTCAACCCATCTCCAGTCGATGTACTTGGGCCCTAGCAGTTACCAACGCGGAGGTGAGGGTGTCAAGTGAGAACGCTTGTGTCCGAATTTATCACTTCTTTGATCACCAAAATTAATTTTCTCAACAAAAATAAAAGATTCTTCAACCATTTTCAAAAGTTGATTGACAGGGCTTAAAGCGACATAAAAAATTTTACACCGATTCTGAGCTCCTTATGGCAATTTTTAGTGAAAAGAAATTATTGATACTAAAAATGCTACTAAAAAATTAAATCACACACTATTAGCCTTCATGTGAAAAATGTTGCCCTACAAGCACACAGATGACAGCTGCTACTATTCCGGAGTTTAATTTAAATTTTAGAATTTACATTCAATAAGCTAGTAATTTGATTAGAATAATATTTCAGTTTACTTTCGAAAATTTATACATGTTCCTTTCCTTCATCCATCAACCTGGCTGCCGCTGCCGCCGCCTACCTTTGAAGCTTCGTTTACTTTGCAATCGAAGCAAATACGAAGCTGTAACCCAATTCCGGGCTAATGCCTTAGATACACTTCAATATTAGCTTCATGTAAACGATCATAATAAACACATTAAATTTGCACCACTGATTTGGTATATATTTGTCAAGCTCACCCTTATTGATATGTATATCGCCTGCGTGCTTGTGCGTGTGCGGCAGAGTAGAGGCAATCGTTTACCAAGTATCTATAAATTCTACCCACTTACCCCTACGCATATATAGTATACACACACCTATTTAGTTGGTTGTAACATCTTCAGGTGGATGTAGCGAACAAAGGAGCATGGTATGAGAATTTCGAATAGAGAATGCGGCGCACAGAGTGGGTGAAGTTAAATCCGCGGGGCTTCAATTGTCGCAGCGTCACTTTGTACAATCGAATTCCCAGTTGCGTAGTTGTTGCTGTTATTGCTTGGCACGCACCACCAAGCCAGCAGAGGGAGAGACCAAAAACACAAACGCATCCTTGGGCGGTTTTGTTAATTTAATAAACGACACAGGGGCTTTGATGATGATATTTTTGACTTGAGTTTAACAAGTTTAGCCCGCAGGGATGGCAGGCAACAACCACAACCGCTGAAAACGATATCAACACCGTGCCGCGCCGCAAAGGCCCGGGAACGGATAAGCGCGTTATCCTATGATGGCCGCCCACAAAAAAGCAAATCTTGACAAAATATTGACAATTAGCTAACTGGAAAAGAGTGGTAGGTCGGGTTTGAGTTTGAAGCCGCAAGAAATTTATGTTATAAAGCTGATCAAAGATCAAAGGATTATTGGAATGTGAATGTGACGAAATATGAAGAGTCTGGGGAGGGAAAATATATCCCTCCCGGCTATGGCAGTGTGACAAATTTTGAGGAAACCAAAGGGAAAATAAAAAGAGTTCTTCCTTAATGCATGATTCCATTTGCTAATGCATTCAATTATGATGAGTTTATTATGTGGTGAAGGGGTGAAGGGGTGAAGGGGTTGAGCATGATGCTTAATTATGTTCGAAGCAAGCACTTTCTTGGTACATTCAAAGCAGAGACATAGATATTCGCCTGAAATTTTATATCCGTGGGAGTACTAAGAGATTGTTTGAAATGTCAATTGGCCCACTAATGTCCCACAAAATTTCCCATTTGCAAATCAAGATTCCAGAGTAAGTAGTTGATTGTCCCTACATTCATTTTCCTTATGAATGAGTCCAATTAACTGTTTCCGCTGGGGATTATTTTTTAGACTCCATTCTTAATGGAAAGGGTAACATTAGGATTTGGCTATTCATCCATTGAATCGCAATGGACCGCTTCAAAAGAGGCAGTGAATATTAACCTTCGTCTTAACCTTTGTCTTTAAAAGGAGATCCGCTATCAGAATTCCTAATAGTGATGCAGTGCCAAAAGCGGAAGAGAAGGCTCTTTATACTAACCGACTTTTTCAAGATGGCGCGGGTATCTACTATGAAACCCTGGACCTGTGGAAATCTTTAAGCAGAATGGCTGAAGGGACGTTGAGGAAATAGATGAGAGTATTGAAGAAATTTCATAACGTCGTTCATAGCCGGAGAATCTTAATTTTCGACCCAATATCCCAAATAAAAAAAAATACTGCAAAATTGGTGTAATTTTTTAACTTTCTCGTACACATTAGTATACTAGTCTGTCTGCCTGTCTGTCCGGGCACCGTACCGCGAAACGGTTTGACGGATTTGCTTCTAAGTTCGAATATAAGGTTCTTGGGGTTACATCTCAGGACATCTTTTTATTTTTTGCTATATCGTTTGAAATAACGGTACCTGCCATAAAATTTTTTTGGTGCAAATCACTTATCATTATTTTTTGTACTAAGGATACTTGGGATAGAACAAAAAATACTGCATTGGAAAAAAAATCGATTAACGGTAGTTTATAATACCGCCAATATCTCAAAAACTAACAAAGCCAAGTCCAAAAAATTTTTTGAAATCATTTTTTTTTTTAATTTTTTTTTCTCATAACAATTTTCTTAAATTTAAATTAAATTTTAATTGAATGGTGACAAATTTATTTAAATCACTTTTTAAGTTTTGAAAAATTAGATTTTCTCAAAAACGACTCTAACGATTTCGATAATTTTTTTATATTTTGAACAATTATGTTAAAATTGTTCAGTGCGCAAAATTACATCAAAATCGTAGATGCTGTTTTTGAGAAAATCTAATTTTTCAAAACTTAAAAAGTGATTTAAATAAATTTGTCACCATTCATTTTGCGATTCAAGAACGCATCTCATGTACTGAGGAAGTTTCTTCTGACCCAGTCCTGCACTTTATTTTTTATCTTATTCACCTGAAATTTTAAATAAAGGGTGATCCATTTCGAGGTTCCCTACTTTTTTAAAGAAAAAAACACAGAAAATTCAAATTTAATGGAGAATGTTTATTATCATTTGAAAGAACATTCTTTGACATTTATTTTTTGAAGATTATGTCTATCAAATGTTGGTCGTTGCTACGTCGCAGATGGTCCATCCGTTGAGTCCAATTTTCGATCACTCGTTCGAGCATTTCGACTGGTAACTGGCGAATGACACGCGTGATGTTTTCCTCCAAGGCCTGAATCGAAGCGGGTTTGTCGGCATAAGCTTTTTACTTTACATATCCCCACAGGAAAAAGTCTAACGGTGTGATACCACACGATCTCGGTGGCCAATCAACCAACCCAAAACGTGAAATTATGTGCTCACCGAAATGTTCTCTAAATAAGTCCATTGATTGATGCGATGTGTGGGAAGTGGCGCCGTCTTGCTGAAACCAAATGTCGCCGAGATCACGAGCTTCAATTTCAGGCATCAAATAGTCGGTTACGTTCGCACCGGCATAATTTTTAAAGAAATATGGACCGATGATTCCACCGGCCCACAAACCACACCAAACCGTTGTTTTTTGGATGAAGTCGCAGTTCTTCAATCTCTTCAGGTTGCTCTTCGTCCCAAATGCGGCAATTTTGTTTGTTTACATACCCATTGAGCCAGAAATGGGCCTCATCGCTAAACAAAATTTGCCTCGAAAACGTCGGATCTTCTTGGAACTTTTCAAGAGCCCATAGAGCGAAGCGATGTCGCTTGGGAAGGTCGAGCGGCTTCAGTTGTTGCACAAGCTGTATTTTGTACGCTTTCAATTTAAGATCTTGACGTAAAATGCGCCAAGTCGTTCCATACGTCAGTCCGAGTTGCTGCGAACGGCGCCGAATCGACTCTCTACGGTCTTCGTGTACACTTTCAGCTACGGCCGCTATATTTTCTTCACAGCGTGCCGGACGTGGTCTATTCGGTCGAATATTATCCAATAATGAATGTTGGGTCTCAAAATGGGTGATGGTGTTGCGAATAGTACGCTCAGTAGGCCGATTATGTTGACCATAAGTTGAGCGAAGTGCACGAAACACATTCCTCACAGAACGTGAATTTTCATAATAAAGTTGAACAATTTGTAAACGTTGTTCACGCGTAAGTCTTTCCATTATGAAATGCCAAACAATACTAAAAAAAAATAACATGACAGCATGACACGACTCACACGTGATCTGTCAAAAAAGGCTATTGAAAAAAGTATCTCTACTTGGATCACCCGTTACATAAGATTCGACGCATAAGGCGTTTTGAGGCCTCATCATTTTTAGAGCTTTCTCATGATTTTTGAAAAAAAAATGAGAGTTCTCATATTTATTTCTTATACCCAACAAGTTCGTCAATATATAATTCCTGGCATTGAATGGAATGGACGCAGCTGATGGTGAAGTGAAGCCGTGGCATCGCCGCTATAGCACCAATTTATCTAACCTAACCTTATGCCTCGTCAGAAATTTGTGCAAAGTCTGAAAGACGTATTGGACTACTTAATCAATAACAGAAAACTGATTTTTAGTAGGCCGTCGCATAGTGCTACTTCGAAAACTTTGAGGCATAAGCAAAGATCTCAGGAATATTGAGTTATTGCAATTGAATTTTCGTATGTATTATATGCAGAGACTTGTTAAGGAATTATTTTCGGAATTCAATGTGCATTATGACATGGCCACTCAAATGACTCAGACTACCTGAAACGAGAGTCCAAAAATTAGATTCGTCTTCCTCGAAGCGGTTTGAAACAACCAATTGATCTTTTTAGAAAAAACATATCGGCTTGAGTGCTCTGAATTTGAGAGAGAAAAAATGTTCGATACCTGGATATGGACGTTCTTCCACTTAGTAACATCAATTTTGTAGTAACAACCTAACAAGCCTCTCTAAAAACTTGTAAGCGGATGAAGAATTTCCTTTTGCGTTGAGGGGTTCTGGAGGAGGCTATGATACGACGAACTATATGAGCTGCACAGCGAAATCGACCACGTTATATGATAAAGGGTCCGCCATCTAACGTTTTTTTCTTCAACTAGTGCTTATTTCGCAAATGGTAACACTTAGCTCATGTCTGATTTGACAGATAATTAGTTTTATCCTTCCGCTGAACGAATATGGTTGTGTATGCGCTTGAACAACGCTGGGAAATATTGCGACATTACTTTGAAAATCATGGCTATGTTGCAGAATGTGTGCGAAAATTGCGTACGGATTTTGGAAGAAGAGAAGCACCGTCAGCTCCGTATGTTCGTTATCTTGTAAAAAAAGTGAAAGAAACTGGCATCCTCATCGATAAACCAAATCGTGAAAAGCCAAAAAAGTGCGCACAGAAAGTGTGCGTGAAGCGCCATCAACATCAATTCACCGTCGTTCTCAACAATTGAACATTTCGGAGACATCATTGAGACGAATTTTGCATAAAGACCTTGGTATGACGCCATACAAAGTCCAATTGTTTCAGGAGTTGATGCCAACTGACCATCCAATGCGTTTTCGCTTCGCTAAGTGGGCCTGCGATCGACTTTGCCAAAAAAATCATCTTTTCAGATGAAGCTCATTTTGATCTTGGCGGGTAAGTAAACAAGCAAAATTGTCGCATTTGGGGCACAGAAAACCCGCACGCATATATTGAAAAGCCGATTTACCCAAAACGAGTCACTGTTTGGTGCGGATTTTGGTCCAGAGGCATAATTGGGCCATTTTTCTTCGAAAATGAGCAAGGAATGGCCGTTACAGTCAATGGCGATCGTTATCGGGCCATGTTGAACGAATTTTTGTTCGCAAACATTGAAGAGGAGGATATTGGCAACATTTGGTTTCAACAGGAAGGCGCTACGTGCCACACAGCCGAAGCTACACTCGATGTTTTGCGCCCTGTTTTTGAAGATCGCATTATCAGCCGCAGAGCTGATGTCGTTTGGCCACCGCGGAGCTGCGATTTGACACCGTTGGACTATTGTTTGTGGGGTGCCGTAAAAGATAAGTGTTACGCCGACATGCCAGAGACAATTGACGCTTTAAAGAACAATTTTCGTGAAGCCATTGGTGAAATACAGCTGCACACAATTGATAATGTGCTTAAAAATTGGACCGATCGTGTAGGCTACTGCATGGCCAACCGGAAGGATTGTACTTTCAAATAAAAAAAGAAATTTGAGAAAATATTCAGTAGTTTTTATTATAGCATTTGCAAAAAAAAAGTTATTTGGCGGATCCAAATTTCTCATACATACCTTAAATATTTATATTATAAATAATCCTACTTACTCATATAGTCATGCAGACTTAGATCTTTAGAGATGATAAGCATCCTAATTATAATATTATTCGTAATTATGAAATTAAAGTTAAGGACTGTTCACATGAGAGCGAACAAATCAATTTTATTGCTTTTCTATTGCTTCTACCACAAAAGATTGATATTTAATTGATCTAACATATAATCAAAAAAAACTGAGTCTAAATTGATTTAAAAAGCAATATTTACAGTTAAAAAAAATTTCCCGCGAATTGAAAAATTCTTGCAGCGAACTGTCACTCTATATTCACAATCCACATAATACAGACGCGATCCACAAATCCGCGAATGAAAAATTCGTTCGAACCTAACCTTAGAATTGACACATCTTGCTGCTAACATTTACAAATCAGATTCGCGGGTACCTGCGACCAAAAAATGTAAGAATTTACGAACATTCGCAGGTTCGCAGTTCGCGGTTCAATTTCAATTTTTTTTTTTTTTCAATTTTAAATCCATTTTTTATTTTCTTTCAATAAAGCTTTTTTTGTCGGAGGTTGTTGCTATCCGATGGAGCTCTCAGACACAACTGCAGGTCCATTGTACTACCATTCAGACACCTTACATTAATGTCCTTAGTTTTCCCGTCTTAAGAAGAAAAACGAGAAAGAGCTTCAGTGATAAAGAGCTTAGATGTTCGGCATTCACCATGTCAGCTGTGAAAATCCGCCACCTGATGCGAGCATAGGCCGGACAACTGCAGAGAAAGTGTTCTGCTGTGTCATTCCCTCACCGCAAGCAGGACAGGTAGTGGTGTCGCTTAAGCCCAACACATTTAAGTGTTAAGCAAAAGCTTGGTGGCCCGAAAGAACGCCTACAAGCAGCCTACAGTCGATTCTCCTCAGAGATAGAAGAAAAGATGCTGACCTTTTGCAAATGTCCGGGCGCAGTAGTTTGGTCTGTCTACATCCACCGCAATCGCGCCACCGAATCTTGTGTTCACGAGAAACCCAAGAATCGATAGACGACATGACTAAAGATGCAGGCAGACCCAGCACAGGTTCGGGTCCTGAGAAAACTTCTTCTGAACCTTGCCTAGCAAGCTCGTCCGAGATCTCATTTCCCTGGATGCCGGTGTGACCTGGTACCCAGACAAGATTCACTGTGTTCAGTCTTCCGACCAAATTCAGAGAAAGCTTGAGTTCTAGCACTAACTTGGACGAGGTAAGAGGGTTTAGAAGCTCTTTTAATGCAGCTTGGCTATCACTTCAGATGCAAACGCCTCTAGCCCTCCACCTGTTGTTCACAATATAGCGCATTGCCATTAGGATGGCAAAAATTTCCACTTGGAAAACAGACGCATGTTTACCCAATCGGTAGTAAAGTCTTATGTCATCGCGTTCCACAAAGACTCCAGCACCAGACCCCTGCCCGGTTTTGGAGCCATCCGTGAAAATGCGATGGCATTCAATCCATGGTTCAGAGTCTGGCCGAAGCCATTCCGTTACCTGTGGAAAGTTGACGTGGTAGTTTTTTCGCAGAAGGATTTCTGGTGTCATTGCATCAGACGGCATATCCATAAGACAGGGGTCAAATGATAATTCTCGAGCAAGTTCTTCAAAATTCCAGTGCGCATGGTACCAAAAACCACCTCTCTTTAAGCGAAAGATGGTTTTTAGCGTACATCCCATGATATATAAGTCAAGGGGAGGAAGATTCATCAAAGCATCTGGAGCAGAGCCCGGGGTGCTAGGGAAGGCCCCTGTGCAGCCGAGACAAGCCGTTCTTTGGAGTTTGGCAAAAGAACCACTGACACGTTTCCGCGAAAGCCTGTTCCACCAAACAACTGATGCGTATGAGAGTAGCGGTCTAATCATGGCCGTATAGATCCAAAGGACCCGTTTCGGAGACAATCCCCATGTCTTACCAAAAGCGCCTTTGCACTGCCAAAAGGTCGACAGCGCTTTATCGGTTTTCGATTCGACATGTTTGGACCATAGAAGTTTTTTATCAAGGATTACACCCAGATACTTGACTTCATCGGATATAAGGATGGTGACACCTTTAAGCACGAGATGGGACAGACCAGTGATGATTCTCCTTAAAAGCTTACAAACTAGACAAAAATGATTAAATCTAACTTAAAATTAACAGGATACTTATTCTAGATTACTGGTCCTGATGCGGACGCTCTAAACTTAACTATATCACTTAATACTATTACCTTTCGGCCTTAACTAATAATACAATTTTTATTATTTAAATATCTTTTTTTTTCAAGAAAATTTATTTTAAAAACTTGACTCCTTTATTAGTTTATTTTTATTTAAAACTAAAAAACTAAAACTACTTACGACGCAGTTAGCGGTTCGCTCTCATGTGAATGATCCTTTAGTACGATTTATTTTGTTCATCTCCTTAGTAGCTCTTACAACGACAATTTTTATTAAGAGAGAATATTGTGTCTCTTCTTGAATACCGCTTCGTTAATAAAATCTGTACATATGTTAATGCGCTTGAATTTATTTGATTATTGAGTTTTTGGCGATGCGTGGTGTGAAGGGGGAATATAGCAGAAGTAGACTAGGCGTAACATGGATATTTAGGGGCTACTCAATATTATAATCGGCATATGGTAGCCAAGGAGCTGCTAATCATGTCAGCCGAAGACACGGTGGCAAACAAATTTACTCTTACCGATCACCGGAGGTCAATCATTTACTCTTACCGATCACCGGAGGTCAATCAAATCTGACCATAACCTTTCTATCATTTTCTTTTGCTTCGTGTTTATACCCTATCCTAAGGGTATATTAATTTTGACACATAGTTTGTAACACCCCTTAATATTCGTCGTAGGCCCATACAACCATATATATTTATGATCAGGACCAAATCCTAAGTCTATCTAGCAATGTCCGTCCGTCCGTCCGTCCGTCCGTCAGTCCGTCCGTAATTTTTAGGCTTTTAAAATTAAGCTAGGAAGCTGAAATTTCGACCACATATTCCCTAGGGCTCCGAAATGGTTATGTGTAAATTTTTTTTGAATACGCTCACTGCCACGCCCACGATTTAGAAAAAACCGTTTTAAAGCTAAAGTTAGAGAGTTAGAGTGTTACAACCTTCACAAGATATGTAGGAACTGCCCTGCTTTGTAAGTTTGTCATATAAAGTTTTTCTTCGAAAATTTTCATAGAAAGCGAAAAAAAATGTTTAACAAGATATTTACCCAATATTTTTTCCAACATATCGGCCAAACAAAGTTTTTGGCCACACCCACTTTTTGGGTGCGTTTTTTCAAAAAAATTTTTTTTTTCCTAATTAATAGAATGAAATAAAAGCTATCCATCATCTTTTTAATGCTTTTTTCTTTCGGGAATATAGGGATATGGATAGGGTATCATACAGTACGACCCAAGCGGACGGTAGCCTTTTCTTATGTTTTTTTTTTCTTGAATTTAAACTTCTTCTTGTGTTTTACAAAATTTAGTATACTTCTCTGGGCCATTCATTAAAGGATCTTCTTTTCTTACAAATTTCTTTCTTTAAACATTTTACAGTAATCTTAGTGGTTACAAGAATTCTTGTTTCTAATTTGGGATTTGGCACATCTAGATGTTTTATTTTTTTTTTTTGTCACCTAATTAGGTCCTTTAAAGTGACATCCGCACTCTTTAAGGTAGCGAATAGCTAGCGAGGATAAGTAGCAGGAAGAACCCCCCCATTCGACGAGCTTTTGCCCGGCCTTCCGCAAGCGTGCCACCTTCTGCTACACGGGTCAACTACACCCTCACTCCCGACCTCAATTACAGCTGTATCACAACGGAGCAAGGTTTGGTCTAAGTGTATCGGTTCAGACCTGAACGTTTCTAATGTCAAACCTGATCTAAAAGGTGAGGTCTTCAGAAAATACGAAATTAAAACCCGCGTTGACCAGTTTGTGATATCAAGTTTTTTGCCACGTGAATTTGGAAAACTTCTTTAAAAATAAAGCTGCAAGGCTGTTTTTGTAGACCGGTACGCGTTCAGTATGGTATACCTTTAAATACTTTCGCTGGTTGTCAATAGGTGACAGGTGACCGGTGACAGGTGACAGACGATTGACAGATGACTTATGGAAGTTGACTGATGATTAAAAATAGTGGCAACTTTCGTAGTTATCAAAGGAGGCCTGTTAGTGACAAAATATTTGGATAATACCATCCTTGGGAACCCAGTTCCAGGGTACGTTTTTGACCGACATTTTTTTTTTCTTAAAGAAAACGAAACAAAATGTCATCTGTATAAAGTTGTTTTAAACGGCTTCTTCTTGGGGTTAATGTTGATGGGGATAGGGCATCAAATAATATTCCTTAAAAATAGTAAAAATATTCTTTCGAAGTCCTGCGACTATATAATAAGTCAATAAAAATGTAATAAAATAAAACAGTCATACACTTTAGCAAATACCAAAATAAGCACAAAATGTAAGAGAACGCAAGGTCGGAAATGGCCAATGGAAAACCCCATATTTAACTATTTTAAGGGCTGTTTCCTTTTTTTTTTTTGTCAAGCGACTTTGCTTCTCCTCATCCAAATGCCACCACCAAATTGCAGTTTCCACAGGAACGTCCTCAACATGGCTTTGATTGTGGTTGGGCTTTAGAGGCTTTTCTCTACCAGATAATGGCAGTTTTATGTTCACATTTATGGATTTTGTTTTGTTTTATTTTATTTTATTTTTTTCAAGAAAATCATACATGTATTGGCAAGGATAATGCCACATTTTTTTTTTTGTTTTTTTTACGATGTCATCGAAACGAAATAATATGATTTCACTTCATCATCTTGCAGCTTACTCGTCGCACACATTTGATAGCGCAATGCTGAGGCAATCCTTATAACCAACATGGCATGGCATGCTGGGTTGGGTGGTTGAATTGGTGCAGAGTCAACCGGAAAAGTGGAAAATGTTTACTGTTTCAAGGGATAATAAACGAAAAATGTTTGTGGTTGTTATCCGTTTTGTGAACAATATTTTCGCGGAGTTCTAACTTCATATGGGATGTTGTATCTGTTACGTTGCTCTGTATTTTGTTTTATAGGCACTTTGGTGGTTTTTCAAAAGAAAAAAAAAATTATGTATTTGAGAGAAAAATACCTTTTACGATGCTGAAAAGTTGTTTATACGATTTTATGATTCATCAATATGGGTGGCATTGTGATGGATAGACGAACTCGCAATGTCGTTGTGTTGTGTTGTGTTGTGTTAGTTGGTGGTGGTGGCTTTTGTCTTCGTTTTGTTTCTTTTGTCAAATCGTGTGCTGAATGTTAATGCCTAGCTTCGATGTTATGATGGATATAAAAAGGACTTTGACACAGTTGTATGTATGGATGAGGCTCGTCATTATTTTATTGTGTTTGCTTTATTTTTCAACATCATATAGGTATGTTTGTGCGCCTGTCAGTTGTTAAAACAAAAAAAAAATGTCCCACCCAACTCCAGGAACTTTCCATTCCAATGTGACAGCCAATTTGCCTGCTGCACAACGCTTGTTCCATAAACTTTATGACACAAAATTCTTCGTTAAAAAATTAATTAAAAATCCAAAACTGTCACTTTGGCTATTGAAAATGGGGGGGGGGGGAAGAAAATGAGTCCCAACCGGCTACTAGCTAGCGTGAATCCAAAAGAAGAAGAACAAAAAAAAAACAAAGAGGGCAAAACTTTTTAAACTCAAAATTGATTTTCTTTTCCTTTCAATGGGAAACATTTCAAGTTTTCTGTTTTTTTTTTGTTGTAACTAACTTCAGTACCAATTCATCGAAACTATGTCCAACTAATTTAAATTAAGCTCAAACTATTAATTGAATAACACTACAAGCAGCAGCAGTAGCAGTAGCAGCACCATGATAAGTGTACAACAAAAAACAGAATCTCTATCTGTTAGATACTTTGAGAACCACGGATATACATGCCGGCCGCACTACTAACATCATATGGCTTGATAGAAGGCAGAATTCTCTGAAAACGGATTGAAGACAGCGGAGAAGGTATCGCGCAATGGAAGAAGAAGTATTAATCCGAGGAAAAAGTTTCTTTTGCTCCAGTCCGAGGATGGATTTTTTTTTTTTGTTTTTTTTTGTTGCTGCAATGTTTTTGTATTTCTTAAACGAAACAAGTGTCTACGAGTTTAGCTTGTCAAGTGGAAAGTTTTATCTTCGGTTATCTAGGTTTTTATGTGAAGAATATTCCATTCAAATCTATTTCCTTCTCTTACTTCTTCCGTTTTGCTGGTTTTGTTTTAGCAAGGAATTTACTTTTATTTTTTTTTTTTTTTTTGCCATCGTTGTTGCGGAGATAATAATTTTTAAAGCTGAAAGAGTTGCAGTTGCATCTTATTGTATAGAGCAAGTTTATTGTTTGTGGCGAGCATTACGGTGGAGGGGATTTTCATTTAAAGGAAAGAAGAATGGTTTTTTAGTTAAGAAATACGAATTGAACCGGAAGTTTATTTTTTTTATGGACTCAGAACTGATGTAATGTTCTCTTACTTAATTTGTGAGGGCAGGATTGCACTGTGATGCTTAAAAGGGGTATGAAAGTCCTCAGTGCCTGTTGTCAGCAAGAAATACCTCTTTTCAGAGAAAAACGCAAGAAAAAGGTATCCTTCTACGACTACGTTTACGTGTTATTCCCTCACACTCGCCCAATATATTGATGATAGGTTTAGTTAAGGGGGTCGGCAAGAAAGATCAATCTCCTCCTTTGCATGCTTACGTTGTTTTCCGGCGTTTCGGCCTCTCTTGTGAGTCATTCCTTCCGTCAAGCCAGTTCGATTTCTTCAGAAACCTGTGAAGATCAGAGAGTGAGCTATTTGTCACCTATTCAATGTCTTCTAAGAGGAAGCTTCCAAGCGCTCTGTTCCTCAGCTTGGACAGCGACGGTCTTTCGTACTGCAGATGTTTTTTTGGTTCGGTTTTTATTATATTCCGGCCATAGCTTCCGTGATACCTCACAGGTGGTTAAAGATTTCCACCCATTGTTGGCTTGCATTCGGATCTTGTATTCCACTCGTTCTCTTAGGTTGCAGAGTGGTGGTTTGATCGACTGAAGTGCCAGGTCGCGATCCATTTCGGATCCTTTTCTTGCTAGGTCGTCGGCCATCTCATAACCGGCTATGTCGCTGTGTCCAGGAACCTAGCAAAGACATACCTTGTGCTGTGAGGATTTAATTTCGACAGCATTAACCGCCTTAATGGCCGCCTGACTATCAATGAAAATGGTAATATCATTTCGTGGTATTGCCAACATTGATACAGACGGGCCGCTTCCGCGATTGCCAGAACCTCAGCCTAGAAAACACTACTTTGATCAGGAAGTCTGATGGAGTTGTGTATATTTAGTTGCTCTGAGAATAGACCGGCACCTGTTCCACAATCCATCTTCGATCTATCCGTGAATATGGATATAGATTTCATTTTCGTGGGTTCATTCGTTTTCCATTCCTCCCTGCTCGGAAAGGAGCAGGTGTATGGTTTGTCCAAATCCATGTAGGAAATCATGTAGTCGGAGCTAACGTTGTTTCCAAGTATAAATCCAAATGTAGCAAATTTAGAATCACTTCCAAACCAGCGGTTGGTGTCGTTCTTATTGCAACAGTTGTCCCTATTCCAGCTAGTCTCTGTATTTTTTGTCAGTAACTTAAGATTGGTTGATTTGTCTGCGGCTGGCCACCAGACTATACTGCCAAATGTGAGTATCGGTCTTACAATTGCCGTGTACATCCACAGAATTAAGATATGCCAAGTATTTTTTGTCAGCCCTACAACAAATGTAAGTAGGCTAACTCTCAGCTCATCACGGTTTAAGCTATCAAATAAAAGGAGTTAAAGGAGTCAACTGTCGCGAGTGCCGACTTTATCTTAAAGAAGACAAAACAACTGAACACATTTTATGTGGACGTACACCCCTATTCAGGATCAGGCAGAAGATATTCTCTAGGGAATAATTGCGTACCGACGTCGGAGGGTCATCTTATTTCCATCCCGGTTAAATGCTTGGCTTTAAAGAAAATAAATACATGTGTGGCCTCCCCATAAAAAATAGAATTTTAGAGTCTTCAACAAGTTCCTAGGCTACATTGCAGACTTACTTACATGCAGAAAACTTAAAATGTAGAGCACTCTTTTAAAGACATTTATCTCAATTTTCGGAAAATATGCTGCCTTCCAGGACGAACTTTGGAACTTGAAAGTATGTCTAACAAACTCAATAATCTTGCCTACGCATAAGACTTCTCAGTATCAGCATACCATAACCTCCGTACCTTACATCAAACAACATAAATCTTAAAGTAAGCTTACTGTAGCATCTCAAGAAAATACAATGTTTTGACAGGAAGCAATTTCACCAAAATTGTCAATAAACCAATTCTCAAAGCATTATCCATTGCATGACCAATATTGCATTTTCCAATTAAATTCCACAATCCCATTTGCAAAACCGCTTCCGAAAGAGGGTCATTCGCAAATACAACCGCATGTGGGCCATCTGTGTGTGTGAGCGCAGGTATGCTACGAAATGCAAACAAAACCCAACAAAAGCAACAAACTAAAGCTGAACTAAAATTGAATTAAGTTTTGAGAGAAGATTCAACATTAATATCGTAACAGTATATTGCTCCTCCTCTATATATGTATGTGTACATACGTCTAACTCCCGACTGTATGCATACTCGCAATTCACAATTATGTCGAGGATTAAATTATGGAAATTAATTCCATGGGATATAGCGACAGGTGGTGATAGTGGTGGGGAGCAACAACAGAAGACGACGACACAGTGCGACGTCGTACTATAGCAGAGCTGAAAAGGTACTCTTCAGATCTGCATTACTATGTACTTAGAATTGGCTCAGAGTATAGTAAGGGATATCTTCATTTTATAATCCCTTCGACATTGGTACACATATGAGGGACCGAGTGGTGTTTGGTACTAAGATTTCATGCGGGAAATGCTCTTGCTGAAAAGTGCATGCAGGATTGCAGAGGAAATGCTGTGGATTGTAAGAAATCCATGGACGCATTATGTTCTGATGTCAACAAGGACTTATTCCAATAAATAACTGCTGGATGCATATTTCTATTGAGTTTTGAAATTCACTGAAAAAGAAGAAACGTTGACTTAGACGGTGGAGAGATTCTTAAACTGGCTTTTACTTGGAACTGATATCCTTCTAATTAAACTTAAGATACGATTACATTGTTGTTTGACATTGCTTTGTGCACTTTGTCAAGGATTGTTATATTTAAAATTTGATTGTCAAATATTTTAATTAAAGCAAGCGATTCCCGCATTTGGTATTTTGTCAAACTTAGATGCCTTAAACGCGAGTTATAACGGGTGATCCAAGTAGAGATACTTTTTTCAATAGCCTTTGTTGACAGATCACGTGTGAGTCGTGTCATGCTGTCATGTTATTTTTGTTTAGTATTGTTTGGCATTTCATAATGGAAAGACTTACAACGTGAAAGTGAACAACGTTTACAAATTGTTCAACTTTATTATGAAAATTCACGTTCTGTGAGGAATGTGTTTCGTGCACTTCGCTCAACTTATGGTCAACATAATCGGCCTACTGAGCGTACTATTCGCAACACCATCACCCATTTTGACACCCAGCATTCATTATTGGATAATATTTGACCGAATAGACCACGTCCAGCACGCTGTGAAGAAAATATAGCGGCCGTAGCTGAGAGTGTACACGAAGACCGTAGAGAGTCGATTCGGCGCCGTTCGCAGCAACTCGGACTGACGTATGGAACGACTTGGCGCATTTTACGTCAAGATCTTAAATTGAAAGCGTACAAAATACAGCTTGTGCAACAACTGAAGCCGCTCGACCTTCCCAAAAGACATCGCTTCGCTCTATGGGCTCTTGAAAAGTTCCAAGAAGATCCGACGTTTTTGAGGCAAATTTTGTTTAGCGATGAGGCCCATTTCTGGCTCTATTGCCGCATTTGGGACGAAGAGCAACCTGAAGAGTTTGAAGAACTGTCACTTCATCCAGAAAAAACAACGGTTTGGTGTGGTTTGTGGGCCGGTGGAATCATCGGTCCATATTTCTTTAAAAATTATGCCGGTGCGAACGTATCCGTCAATGGCGACCGTTATCGTGCCATGATAACCGACTATTTGATGCCTGAAATTGAAGCTCGTGATCTCGGCTACATTTGGTTTGAGCAAGACGGCGCCACTTCCCACACATCGCATCAATCAATGGACTTATTGAGAGAACATTTCGGTGAGCACATAATTTCACGTTTTGGGCCGGTCGATTGGCCATCAAGATCGTGTGGTATCACACCGTTAGACTTTTTCCTGTGGGGATATGTAAAGGAAAACATCACGCGTGTCATTCGCCAGTTACCAGTCGAAATGCTCGAACGAGTAATCGAAAATTGGACTCAACGGATGGACCATCTGCGACGTAGCAACGGCCAACATTTGATAGACATAATCTTCAAAAAAGAAATGCCAAAGAATGTTCTTTCAAATGATAATAAACATTCTCCATTAAATTTGAATTTTCTGTGTTTTTTTCTTTAAAAAAGTAGGGAACCTCGCAATGGATCACCCTTTATGATCAGCTTTGAAAAATATGCTGTTCTAGCCCTGAGCGTCCGCCTGATAGAATTGTGGTTAGGGTGTTTATCTCGAGAAGATACTGAAAAGAAAATAGCGTGTGGATTTGTGGCAATCCTCTGATGATCCTAAGCCACCACGTCGGGTTGAAACGACTAAGTTTCTTTCTTTTGTTTTAGGTTTCCCTTTTTCAAACAGAATAAAAATGACACTTAGTCCAATCACTTTGAATTTATTATCAGGAATAGTCTATAACTGGGCCTAGGGAGCTTTGGCTGGTAAATTCTTGTTGGAAAAAAAGCTATTCCTATTTATTTATAGAAAACTAGCCAGCCGAGACTACTCATTTCTAACTATCACTTTTGAACGTCCTTGTACATGTACATGTACTATTATGTTTGCAATCTCTGCATTTATAACCTCATTGTGGTTCCCAAAAACCATGCCTGGGAGCAGATTAAGGGAGAACCATTTTGAAAATATGTTCATCAACTACCAGAAGAGAAATGTTCATCAAGTCCTACTAGGTGGTAAAACTATCCACCCAAGAAGCCTGACAGGATGCCGTGCTAAGGATTTGGAAAGAACACTTCTGCAAACCCGTTTACGGCGGAGACTGTTAACAACCCACTGTCAGGCAGAATGATCCATTCTTTATCCAAACTAAAGTCCAATAAAGCCGCGGAGGAGTATGGCCTACCCGCTGAACTATTCAAAGGAGTGCAAGATGAATTGGTAAGGAGCATGAACCAACTCATCTGTAAGAATTGGTAGGACGAAAGCATGCCCGGACGTTTTGAACCTCAGCATCGTGTGTCCCATCCACAAGAAAGGAGATGCTCTGAACTGCATGAGGGATGTCAGGAAAATCAACCAACCCCAGGAATTGCAGATGGATGCACAATAGCGTATATAATCCATGCCAAGTTTCGGCATCCCTGCTGCCAAACTCGGTCATCTGTACAGGAGAAGTGGTGGATAAATCTCCGTCAAAATCGGAAAGAAAATCACCAAGACCTTCGATGTCGAAAATATTTGAGACAAGACAACACGCTGTCGTGGAACTTCTTTAAGATTAAACAAGCTCACAAGGCAACATCAGAGGTACAAATTTTGTAAAGTCTGGTCAAGTGCTAGCTTACGTAAAAGATATTGAGCGGTCAGTGGCGGTATTTGGCTCTAAACAAGGACTAGACTAAGTCTATGATGTCAAGGAGCAATGAGTCACAGCATCGACGAATCTGACAAAACGTCATGATGGGCAGGTATTTATAACTCCAAAATAGTTAAGGACTTTGTCTACCTGGGCTATGCTATGCTATACTCGAGGCAATCGCTGCTTCTTCGGGCTAAGAAGACAAAACCCTCTCTCATAGAACAGGGGAGATATTATACAAGACCCTAATCATCCCGGTCCTGCTCTATGGTGCAGAATCACGGATTCTGTCAAAATCTAATGAAAACGAATTTTGGATGTTTTTAAAGAATAGTGTGGAGAAAAAGATTTAGGGGCCTGAACAAAAAGCTAAGGATACAACTGAGGTGGAGAACAACACACCAGCCCGAAGAGTTCTTGCCCACCTTAGTTGACGCTCTAAATTGGAGAGCGACGTCAACCAATTTGATGGGCATAGTTGGAGGCAGCTACCTAGTGACTGAGCTGAATGGTCTGCCATGCCATTTTGGTGCCAAGTCCATCTGCGTTAGAATTTATTTTACATTCAAATATCATTAACGCTCGATTTATAGTGCTTATTTCAGTTTCTTTTTAATAATTTAATTTGCAATTTTTGCCTTCATACTTTACTTGAAAGGTTCTCGACCCGTAAAGAGTCTCTGCACGGCATCCTTCTATCCTTTCCGAAACCGGGCATGCTGCTTCCAGTTATCCAGATCAAAAGATCAGCCTTGTTCTTTAAAATGGAGGTTCTATCTTCCTTGTTATCTCGGACTAGAATTCGAACTTTCTTTTAGCAGGAGGACTATAATCGATGTGGCCATGCTACATTTATCTTGGTACATCTTCGCCGAATCTCCACTAAGTTGTCATTCGTGCAGTTGAACTCCCTAAACTTTGGATCAATAGCGATGGATTGTCCTTAGGCGTTGGGCAGATGCTTATTTGGTTGCTGAAAAATTATATTTTCTTGCCAAAATCCGGTAAATGTTTGGAAGAGCTCAGATGAGCTGCTCTGGAACTGCATATTTTTCTTTAGCGTCAAGCGATACAATTGGCGATATGAATTCGTTGGCCTTTTCCACACTTCCCTTAGTTGAAATGTTAGTCTTCGGTCAATCTGCTTCAGTCACATTGGTACGTGCCGAAAGGCTTGAGAGGTTCTCGCAATTCATTTGATAGTATCCTGTAAAATTTAGCAGGGATATGCCTCGATAGTTCTTGTAACATTCTCATTGCCATTCTTGTGGATGAGACAAGTTGTAGAGGGGACAAAATGGGGCAAGTTTTATTTCACCCTTACTTGGTTTCTCATTCTGAAAATGTGCCGTGCCAAAAGATCTACTCTAGGAATAATTATCGGAAGTTTTACCAAAAGGTGAAAGTATGAACAAGGAAACCACCTCTGACGGACTACCCGCCTAAATATCAAAGACTGCAAGGGATAACTTGGTAGGGAGCATAAAACAACTATTTTCCAGGATTTGGTCAAAAGAATGTATACCTGATGAATGGAACCTCAGCGCTTACTATAGAGGTGCCATTTTTCACGATCTGATTGGGCCCTATCAGTGAGGTTCTAGGCCCAGTGGGTCCACAATTGACCAAACATTCACACTACTTCTGATCCAGGATAAAATCCAGAAGTTCTGATAGATTCTCACCACTTCTCAACCGATCTTAAGTCTAACTACTATAACTTTGAGGAATTAAGGGACTAAGTCTACATCGGCTCCGCTATCACATCTGAAAACGACATCTCAGGGATCAAATCTCAGAAATCAGAAATAGGTAATATCGGAAGGCCTTTTTCAGGACAACTAAAGAAACTCTATGTAGGTAGGTAGGTTGGTGGATGCCTTTGTGACTTCAGCCACGGCTGACGTAGACCAACCATTGGGTCCATTGTGTCCATCTGGGTACCTTTCCTTGAACCTAGAAATAGACAAAAGAAAAACCGTTGGTATACGGTCAAAGTGTCGCTCTCTTAGAACTAACGTGATTTGTACACAAATCTGAGAAGGTCTTTTAGCTGGAATTCGCCCACATCCTCCAGCTCATCATAGAAGATCGTAAGGCTGGGCATTCGCATAGGTATGCAGTAGACCCACAGCGCAGTGACCCATAAGGACTCCCGTCAGTATTTGGATATCCTTGGGGCTTAACCCGATCTTCAAGGACTCGGTTAGGATTTTACGTGCGATTGGACTAAGCGGAGTTCATATTGATTCAAGTGTCAGTGATGCATTCATTCCTGACCCTGATCTTGCAAGCTTGTCCACTTCCTCGTTACCCGGGATATCAGTGATCTTCTTAAGATAATTGGACCCGATATGATGATGTAGCTGTACAGCAGATGACATGTAGTACTAATGAACACCAACACTCCAGCCCGCAAAATCGCTGACTCTAATCCGGAGGTAGAACGGGGAAGAGAAAGGCCTCCTCTTAGATATAAGGGGACCTCAACTGAAAGCACTAAGCCAAATGTCGCGCTAATTGGAGAGGTTCATTGGTTGAGGCCAAGGTCCTGATCGGACTTTAAAGCCGCCTTAGCAAGCAAGTCGGAAACGTCTTTATATATTTGAATGCCAAAAATAAATCTTGCACATTAGCATCTCCAGAAAACTAAAGATTGAATGTGAACATTTTGTCAAACGTCTTTGACATAAGTTTGATGAATTTAATTTACCTTAAGTTATGTTTGTTTAGACACTTCTAGCCTTGAGCGTCCGCCTGATAAAATTAAGGCTAATGGTGTTTACCTCGGGAAGAAACCAAAAAGAAAAGTGCGTATGGATTAGATGTGATTTGTGGCAATCCACTGATGATCCTAACCCTAAGCACAAAGGGCATGTGAATATATCAGCGTTGATAACATAAACCATCCTTTATCTGGGTTATCGAATACTAACTATCCTATTGCAACAAACTTGCATTTGCTAGCATATTGGAGAACTTCCCCCAGGCGCAGACGAACCGCAATCATTTTGGTCGACATTAAATACTATGGCATTACTACACGTTTGACAGAAAATCCTTTTACGGTATTATCCACACTTGAATGTGAGTGATATTGTGACACACATATATGTAATAGTACTTCGCACTTTCAAACAAAACCGGGCCCCTTCAATTACATCTCTCACTTGTGTTTTGGGCTTGAATTGCTTCAGCCAAAAGTGGCAGAGTATCGTCATTGTCTGACAAGGAATTTTGTCAAAATCACTTGACACACAATTCCATGTATTCATTTCAGTTAACTCGTTGACTTGATGCTGCTTGCTGTAATTCCATATAGCCATATGGTGTCCCTTCTCAGGACACAATATAACAATCAAAACACATCACCCACTAGGTACAATTATCCGATGTCAGTCTTACAAGAGCCCAACCATCATTCAATTTACATAATCACTAACGAGATGGTATTTTCCTTAACTTGACAGAGTGTGTTGTTTCACAACGCACACCCCGCTCCTCCAGCTGAATGCTGATTTTAAATTCAATAAAATTGATTGCTCCAACTTAACAGATGACGATGATGATATCCAATCATCATCTTCATCATCTTAAGGAGCACCAGTCCGAGATTACAAAGAGACTTACAGACTCGAAATGCTATAGCACAGAACAGGGCCGGTTTATGGTAATTTCACATTCATGCGACATTTTGTATCTGTCAAAAAGCGGACCAGACACAATACAGATGACAATCTTCTCACCTTCTGCCGTTTGGCTGGCTGGTCTCGACTCTTCGTGTCTCGGTCTTGGTATCCTCGAAACTTAATTCCTTAAATGAATAATGAAGAACAATAGCAATTGCTTGTCAAAACCGAGTTGTGCTGTTGCTGCTTGTTGTCCATTTATTGTGTGTGTGAATTTATTGTAGGGTCGGGTATTAGTTTTGGCCAAAAACCAATTTTCAACTCCTGTCAGTTGGATACACACTTTCATTATTAATGAGAGAGATAGCGATGGAGAGGGAGAGAGATGCGAGAAACAACAGCCTAATTAAATGTTGAACAGATAAGGCAAGGCCACCAGCCACACTAGCGAATGAGATCGGGAGGGGGGACGGGACCCGAATGTCCTCCTCGAAGCTGAAATATTGTTAATGCAAAGTGGTTACTGTTTTACAGGAAACAATTTAATTCGAGTTACATTCAATTATGTCCGACATAAGACACAAACACACAGTAACCTCCCACTTTATGCTGAAGTTTTGCAAGAGAGAAGGAAATCTTGATATCACGAGGAGAGTAACAACCTACCTACCTACATAGTTCTTAAGAAGCCTTTTGTCTTTCCGTTGAACCAACGCAGCAAGCAGCAGCAGCAGCAGCAGCAGAGGAAATCTTCAAGAGAGTAGATTGCGTTTGGTGTTTGTCGTGTCACGCCCAAGGATATGTGGAATTGGATTAGTTGTCTTGAAGGATTCTGGCAGTATCCTAACACAAGAGCACCTGGGTAACACAACTGGGTGCAAACGTATAGGGCGAACAAGTGTAAATGCCAAGCGAGCTAGTTGATGGTGGCGATGGGGGGGGGGGGAGGAGTTACTAATTGATTTAGAGATGGTAGATCCCAAAACAGTCGTGGACGTAATTTGTAAGACAGAGAGGTGAAGGTCCTAAGTGGTTACAATTTTGTCTGCTGATGAAATATGTGCTCTACATGTGCTAGAAGAACTTAAATTTAACGTTGGATAAAGACAAACATACGAGTATTCGATGATAGGTTTCGAGGAAATAGTTACCAACTGTCAAAGTTTAGTAGTTTTGGGTAGATTTTTCTTACCAATTGGTACTGCATCGCAGCCTTGTAGAAGTTTAGGCTTTTGTGCTTACAGTCAATTGCTGTACTACTACTCTATTACAGTTAAAGAACTTGCCAAAGAAATTAGAGAAGGCCCAGGGTTTCATTTACTTACAGTGGGAAATTTTAAAGCAATTTCCACGAAAAGGTTCAAAAAATCAAATCAAATATAAATGCTGCATTTAAGTTAAGATATGTGCCAAGCATGTGGAAGGTAGCGGAGATAATAATGGTACCAAAACCAGGCAAACCACCTAGCAAATCACCAATTTGGATCTAGAAATAATCACTCTACCATTGATCAAGTGCATAGAATCACAGACAGGATCGAAAAAGCATTTGCAGACAAAAATGTGTGCTCTACAATATTTCTTGATATATCACAGGCTTTCGATAAAGTCTGGCATTAAGGACTTATTCACAATTAACAAAGGCAACTGACAAATCAGTATTCAGCAATTCTGGAGTCACATATATCAGATCGATTCTTCAGAATCGAAACAACAGACAGAGTTACTCAACATTAAGAGAAATTAAAGCTGGTGTACCACAAGGCAGTGTGCTGGGTCCAGTTCTATACCTCTTATTCACTAGCGACCTGCCTGAAAGCGGAGAAACCGCAATAGCAACTCTTGCAGATGACACTGCTGTGCTTCCTGTAGGAGCAACTGTTGAAATAGCAACAAAAAAGCTGCAAATAGCAATAAACGGTATCTCGGAATGGACTGGAATTTTATGTACTTACGCAATGCTGATCTACATAGAGATCTAAATATTGAAATGTTTGAAGATGAAGAGAAAAACAGTTGCTCAAAGGCACTAAAGTGACAATGTAATTAGGAGATTAAGGCGGGTAAAACCTCTTGATCTATGAGAGTTAGCTAAGGCCAAGAAATTATTTTCAAACAATAAAGTTTGGTGATCCATCAAATGAATGATCATTCGTTTCTGATTTATGACATTTTCCATCACTCGTGCCAGAACTTCCGGCGATAGGTCCTAGCATTCTTGTTCTTTATTCTTTTTGAGTGCCTCAAGAGTGTAAGGCTTGCCAACACAGACAAATCACTAGACTTCAAAAAAACCCAACAAAAATGAGTCTGGAACAAGAGACTAGACAACCCGGAGGTCGTGGTTAGTTCATTATGCGCCGTTGCTCCATCTTGTTGGAACCACATGGTCTTCAGTCCCAATTCATCAAATTGAAGAAGGAGAAAGTCGCTGTGCATGGCTCTGTAGCGCTCGCTCGAAAAAAATAGGCCCGATGATGACTCCAGCTCAAACCGCACATCATGTGGTAATAGGTGGATTTTTAGTCCCCAGAAATGATAATTTTGCTTATTCACATGTCCACCGAGACGGAAATAGGCTTCGTCGATCAGAACGATTTTTGATGAAAAGTTGTCTCGAAACCAATTATCAAAAATCGAAACAATAACTCCGCGTTCTTTACGAGTATAGCGATTCATGTATTATTGATGTGTAATTTTACTTCAAAAATGTCAAAGTGATGGAATAGAACACATCATTAAATTAAGATTTACTAAACATAAAAATATATTAGAAAGATTTTCGGAGCTCTTTCAGAATTGTTCGATAAATTTACTGTAGGTGCCCTCAGTTCGTGTCAAAAATATAAATAAAACCGCAAGGTCAGGAAGGGTTGGCTCTAGGTGCTCTATGGGCTTGATATTCATTTTATTTGTTTACTCTTATTTATGTAATTGAAGTACAATTACAGTCTTAAAGAGAATAACGAACGAAATGCTAACTCTCTGATATCTGATATGTAAAGTTAGGTTTTTTACCTTTAAAGTAATTTGTTCGGTTAAGTGGCTGCCGCCATGTTGATACAGATTTGTGCTCGATTTATCACATTTTCCATTACTTTCCGCAAGATTTCCGGTGATAACTGTTCGCATTCCTGTCAAATATCCTCTTCAACAGCTGCGATTGTCTGAGGCTTGTTGGCTTAACCCGCGACTTCAAGTAGCCCCAAAGAAAGAAGGCCATGCCAAATTGCCAAAACGGCAGTTGACGCGATCAGGAAACGCTTCTTTCGCAATATCTATTATGGCTAGAGATGTATGTGCGGTTGCACCGTCTGGTTGAATCCACATGTTCACCAAGCCCCTCTCATCCAAGTCCGGTAGTATGGCCTTGTAGCGTACGCCATAAACAGTGACCCTATTACCGATGGCGTCGTCAAAAAAATACGTCGCAAGAACGTCACCCGCGTGAACGCAGCACCACACAGTGCCTATGAGTGAATGTTATGGCTCTTTGTGCATCAGTGCCCCAGTAACGAAGATTTAGCTTATTGACGTAACCGCTTAAGTGGAAAAACGCGCCTCGTCGCTTATGATGATTTTCGACACAAAATCGTCCTCTTCTTTGTTGAGATTGAGGATGGCTTGACAATAATTCGCATGTGTCTGACGGTAAGCAGGCATTGTCAGTTTTTTGTTGAAAATACGCCTTCTTAACCAAGGCGGACTTAAACTGCCGGACATTCACATAGAATATATTCAGAGGATTAGTCCTCTTCCATGCCGAATCTACATTCTGTCACCGGGCACAGATTCATTTTGTGAAGTCTTTTGGATTGTCTGAGCCCCGGAACGTTTTCCTAGTAGGCCAGATCCCAGAAGTTGATCCTCCCAACAATCGATCTGTCTTGAGGCAGCAGACCAATAGACTCTACAAAAAGGTTCTGGTCCAAAGAACACGAATTATGAACCAGCTCACCCAAAGGTGGGAAAATCAGGCGTGTTTTCTGCCCTAGCCTTCATGGCAACCGATACAGGAGGAGTTTGATCTTCCGATCTGACTCTTTTGGCATCAGTTTTGATAGGACGGGTGGCTTTGGCTTTGGCTGCCGCAAGGTCGCTGTCACGGTCTTCACCTTTACGTGTTGCCGCCTAAAACGTCTTCTTTCGAAAGAATTCAGATTAACAAATCCACCTTGTTGAATCTGTAGCCCAACGATACCCTTCCCAATAGAAGAGCAGCCCGATTTTTCGGTTACTACGCTGAGTTGTCTACCAATGTGGACGTGTCCGAGTCGGAAGCAGTTGAGTCTACTACTTAAGTACTAATACGGGAAAAAGGTTTCGACGGGGCCCAAATGGCCATATGGTCCTTCGTAAGCTTGTAGCTTTGGTTGCTCAACAGCAGACCTTGGTACTTTAGCCATGGTGTGCTCAACAGCACCGTTGACGATGACCATCGAAAGTTCAGCAGCTATACGAGTCTAAATAACAACTGGTTGCTCAACAGCTTTCCCAGAGGTTGATGCGATTGCAGAGGCATCTGTTTCTCATTATCGAAAATGTTGGATCCCACGAGTATCCGGGAAAGTGAGTCACCAATACCAGAGCCCGGTACGGTACGAGAAGGCTGCTTTACTATCGACTAAGCACTCGCCTAGCCACGCATCACAACATCGTGGAACTCCATCACAAATTGTCACACTTCCACCATCGCCATGACGTTACTAGGTTGACCTAAAAGCTTCGCAAAGCAATAAACTTTTATGAAATTGATTAAAATTTAAAACACCCATTTAAGCGCCCATCTTGAGCCAATGAATGGTGGTAAATACATAAATAACCCCACACCACAACAGGGCTTGTTTTTTTTTTTTTTAAAAAAAACTTTGACTACCCAACATAACATTTGTTTATCAATGAACAGAAACGAGTAATAAAGTGCGAAACACTTAAAAAAGAAATGCCACTGTGACATATGATGAGAAGAAACAGCGCGAAGAAGAAGTAAACAAAAAAAAAAAAAAAACAATTCGAATAAGATCTGCGACTTTTAAGATAAATTTTAGTGCTCCTAAACTGTTTTTTGTCTCGTTTTATTGGTCAAAAGTCAAATCATGGCATGATGAAATAAAAAGGTTCCCCCCAATGCAGTCGTGGTTTTGTGCCAACAACGACGAAGACGACAACAACATGACACGTAGTTTGAGATAAATAACAGCAGCACTCTTTCCTGTCATCGTTTTATAGATGGGGGAATAAAAATGGAAATGTGGACATAAACACCCGACAAACTACCACTGCCACCAAGAAGATCTAGACCGAGAAGAAGTTCGAGAAAATCTGGCGACACTCAGTTCATTCAATTGAAATTACACGCGTTTTCTTTATAGCTTTAGTGCAGCTAATAAAAGTGTAGTAAACCCGATTAAGTCGCAAGATAAGGATAGATTGGTGTTTTCTTTGCCCATCAAAGGACTTTTTTTTTTAAGGTAAGGGTTCCTTCTATATTCCTTAAAAGTGAGCGAGAGAAAAGTCAAACAAATTGCCACAGAAGACCCGACCCCCAACTACTCGGCTGGTTAATTTCTCAAACGACAAACTGTTCCACCCAGACTAACCGCAGAGCTCTCACTAGAATTCTGCACACCATAAACGTTATCAATGTATCGCTCGCGCTAGCCTAGCATAAGTGCCCTTTTGCAATTTAATTATCCTGCTTTCGTTCGGTATATTGCGGATGCGTTAATAGGAAAAGTTACATATAGAGTGCCGTCGTTGTCGTTGCATTCTGCTTCGAACATTTACCGCACCCGCATGATGATGATTATGAAGAGTGATTTCTATTCTAGTCCTCGCTCACATTAGTAGCACTTACTAAACGATGGGAGAAAACGAGGGAATTTCCCGCATTACCGCTGCCGAGTATTCGGAATTTTGGCGAAACTTTCCCAACTATTTGGGAAAACTTGTGACTGCGAGAAGAAACAAAAAGAGAAACCGATGTTAATGGCACGCGCTGTGCCGGAAAATATGTCACAAGACGCGTAGCGAGCTCAAGTGTGTCTTAAGTGTCGGGAATATTTACATTCAGATGAGAGATTTGAGATCTTGTATAGCGGTAGTGGTGTTCAAACTATAGCAGTCCTGAAATGAAGAACAATTTTAACAATATTTTTTCTGTCGGAGAGGTATTTGGAATTTTGAATTTTGAATTAGATGAAAATAACAAAAATTAAAAATAACTTTAAAACTAAATCCAAACTAAGTCTTAACAAGGTATGTCATCTGCCAGAAGATTTGTCTGTCGAGGAACCCAGCAGGGTGGAGTCCTATCCCTTCTTCTCTGAAACTTGGGGGTGAATGGGTTATATGTCTAGGAGGGGAGGGACATAGAGTGATCGCTTTTGCCGATGAAGTTGCTGTTGTCGTCTCAGGAAAGCATCTGAATACCTTCAAAGAATTACTTCAGGATGCAATTAACTGCCTTACAAGCTGGCTTACAAGCTGCGGGTAAGTCCCCCGAAATCGAACTTGTCCACTCTACCAGGAAGTACAAAATCCGTATTATTGTTCCTTCCTGACATTAAAGGTACCAACATATCTGGGTCTAATCTTGTAAAGGGTGATTTTTTAGCTGGTTTGGTTTTGGCAACACTGGTTTTGACAGCTGACGTGTGTTTAGTACCTTGTGTCACTGTCAAACAGCTTCAGTTTGGTTTGCAATTTAACCATGGATCGTCTTACAAATGAACAACGCTTGCAAATTATTGAATTTTACTATCAAAATTCGTGCTCGGTTCGAAATGTTCATCGCGCGCTGCTTCCATTTTATGATTGGCATTCTCGACCTTCTGAGCAGTCTATTCGGAAGATTGTGACCAAATTTCGCACCAAATTTACTTTGTTGGACATTAAACCACCAACACGTTTACGTACTGTGCGTATTGAAGAAAATATTGCGGCCGTATCAGCTAGTGTGACAGAAGACCGCGAAATGTCGATTCGGCGCCGTTCCCAGCAGTTAGGCCTTTGTTACAGCACTACGTGGAAAATTTTGCGGAAGGATTTGGGCGTAAAGCCTTTTAAGATACAGCTGGTGCAAGAACTAAAGCCAGCCGACCTACCACAACGCCGAATTTTTGGTGAATGGGCTCTTGGAAAGCTGGCCGAGGATCCGCTTTTTTATCGCAAAATTTTGTTCAGTGATGAGCCTCCTTTCGGATTGAATGGCTACGTCAACAAGCAAAATTGCCGCATTTGGAGTGAAGAGAATCCACACGAGATCCATGAAACGAGACCGGTATAGGGCCATGATATCCGACTATTTTGTTCCCGAATTGGATGGCATGAATGTGGATGAGATGTGGTTCCAACAAGACGGCGCTACATGCCACACTGCGCACGTCACAATCGATTTATTGAAGGAAAAATTCGATGAGCGCATAATTTTGCGGAATGGACCTGTTAATTGGTCACCAAGATCGTGTGATTTGACACTATTGGATTATTTTCTTTGGGGATATGTGAAGTCGCTCGCCTACGCTACCAAACCAGAAACGTTAGGGGACTTGGACTACAGCCCCGAATGCTTGAAAAAGTGGTTGAAAATTGGACCTCTAGACTTGTCTCTTTTCGAACCAGCCGCGGCGGCAACATGCCCGAAATCATATTTAAACATGAAAGGCATAAAATTATCCTTCCAATAAAGCCAAATTGAGGGACAATAAATTTCCTTGTGTTTTAAATATTTCAATTCGAAGTTCTATACCTCTAAAAAAAAAACACCCTGTATAAGGAGGCAAGATAAATGGGTCGCTCCAAGGTAGATCTCGAAGGGCGAATCGAAGAAATCGACGTGGAATACTTTCAATTCTGGACACGTTAACACGCTGCGTTCAATTAGAGGGCTCTGGTGACGTAAGGGTTGGAGAATTCTTAAGACCACCTTTTAATAAAACCCAGGCTTTAAGGATTATCTTGTCAATATGAGAACGAAAATTTAACTAAATGTCACACTAAATGCCAACGTCGCGAAGAGAAGATTTAGGTTGAAGAGAAATGAAGCGGATTGGATGCACTTACGCTATAGGGCTATAGCTTAGCCCTTGGCTATGTGCAGTTCTAAAAATAAAAACTTTCGAGATCTTCTTCATTTAGAATTTTTGTCAAAGGCGAGGGAAGGAGGTAACCGTGGGATTTTTTTTGTAATTGGCGAATTGAAAAAAAGTCTTAGGATCTTTGCAGAGGTGCAGTATTTAAATAGCGCTGGTAGATAGAATTATATTGGAGTAATCAGAAATAGAAATGGTGCAAAGAAAAACTGTCCAAAACTTCTTCCTTTCGTTTCCTAAGGAGCGAAGTCTACGGTTATATCAAGGAGGGCAAGAAGGTGATGTTTTAAGGCGCGAAATGGGTACATCGCAAAAAAATAGAGAGGGCATCATTGAGCGACAGATTACCTAAATTAAAGCAGCAGTGCCTTTTCTTTTGCAAATCATAAGAAGAGACACCTGCGGAAGGGGTAGGATGGTTTACAGAATTAAAGAAGAAAGGAAGGGGAGGGTGGAAGCTATCAATAGTTTTGGCATTGCCTACCCATGAAGTTTTTGACCCCACTAATTTGGCACAAGCTTGAATTAGTAAGCCGATCTAAAATGAGGCATTTTTTGGCCGAGTAAGTATTCGAAGACATGAAGAAGGACTGATCATCTGAAGGAGTCCAGTCCACCGCAGCTGAGGTAAATTAAAGTCACCAAAAATGAGGATATCGTCCATGGTATCAGATGAGTCAATAATAACGTCATTTGCATCGATAGCAAGTTGGTAGAATTCAATAGGTTGGGCTGGAAGGATGTAACAACACATAACCTACATTGACCTACGAGGAAGCTTAATTTTTATAGCAACGAAACTTTTTTAGAGCAAAACTTATAAAGAAAAGAAAATACGATTCCATGCAACTTTGATTTAAGAAACTTTCTTGGAACTATTAGCCGAAAGGCTAGGCTAAGAGTCTGTCAGGCGGAGAAAAACAAAAACCACCACCGATCGATTAGTTAAGAAGACTTTAAAAAAAGGCACAGCAAAAAACGGCAACTGAATTAAGAAGATAGAAATTACAGAAGTCACCGATCAAGCAATTAGGAAACTGATGGATATTGTTCATTTCGAAAAAGTAAATCACTCCTATCTTGTGGAGTTATGAGAGCAAGTTCCAACTATTGAGAAGCAATGAATAACATTTCGTGAGACGACCAAAGGGTGAGAGACACAATGTAAAGTATCAACTATAACTAAGCATGGTGGGGATTCATTCATGGTCTGCGGATGTGTTTTTCTTATGTGGAGTTGGGCACTTCGAAATATTTCGAATCATCATGCTCACTTGTACTAAAGACGAAGGTAGGAACAAGCACTCATCTTAGCTGCTTAAAAATTGGTTTAAATAGGAACAGACAAATGTTATGGAATTAAAGTCTTAACGTAGAGTCTAGGATAACGCAGATGGCAAGGCTTTATTGGTATCTGTAAACGGGAAGTTGAATATCTAGTATCTAGTGGGGAAAACAAAAATTGCGTTCTTCGCCTGTAGCAGAACTTTTGGCAAACATTGGGGAGTTAAAACAAAAATTTGTTCTTTGAACGAACACAGCGGTGGTAAGCCCAATTCTTACCTACAACGCTAGGTAGAGTCCAGCAAATGGCCTGAATTATACCCCTACATTTGATATTAAAACTATAGTAATATGAAGCGTAGTTTGATTACAAGTAGCTGGATGTTGGCATGCAAGACCTCACTACCTACGCTAAGTAGGTTCAATTTCCATATAAATCCTTCTCATCAGAGTTCCCATTCATATACGACTGGGAGACGGAAACTGTCATTATAGAGTTCACCATAACTATCTTAACTAACGGATCCGAAAGGATGAGGAATAGGCGCCAGGGACTTTAAGGGTGAACTTAACACATCCAAACTCTTCAATGAAGCAGGTAAGTCGATCTTAAACAGTTAATTTCCCAGAAGCAATACAGCGATCCTCGTCTACAGTCAGCAAAAGGCCCTAATCTAAGCCAAGACAACATCCGGGCTCGTTTAGAAGTGCAGAGAGATACTGGTTCGGTATGATGGAAATTATAATGCCTCGCAGCTATTCGTGAAGGGGAAGATCTTCTAGTACTTCATCAGGACTGATGACCGAATCTAAGTAGAAAAGTCTAACAAATTGCGTTATCTCAGGTCTAGGCATTGAAGTTTCTTAGATATTAAAATGAACTGAAATTTAGCTGGATTGAGGTTCAGGCAATTATGCAAATAGATCCTCGGTTAACCTGCCAGCGATATCCTCAATATATATATTTATATAATTAATATATTTGTTCATCATCTGCATAGAAATGAAGGTTTGAATTTAAGGATACTTTGCAAAAGTTCATTAACACATTGACTGCCAAATCAAATCTGGTAAAATTGCATAGTGCGCCAACACAAATTTTTATGTTATTTCCATTTTTTGACATATAAAAGAGTGAACGTACGTTATATTATTTGTTTTCAGTTCATCCTGGAAGTCCAGGACGAATTTAGTACTGGCTATCAAATATGATTGCCAAGGCACCTCAACAAATGTTAATGCAAATTTGTTCATTAGGCGAGTTGATTTGTTTTTCTGTTTATTATACCCTATCCTAAGGGTATATTAATTTTGACACATAGTTTGTAACACCCCTTAATATTCGTCGTAGACCCATAAAAGTATATATATTTATGATCAGCACCAAATCCTAAGACTATTTAGCAATGTCCGTCCGTCCGTCCGTCCGTCCGTCCGTCCGTCCGTCCGTCCGTCCGTCCGTCCGTATCAACTTTTGAGGCCTTTAAATTTATGCTAGGAAGCTAAAAGTTAGAGCATATACTCCTTAGGGTCCCGAAATGGTAAAGTGTTAAAAGTTTTTGAATACGCCCACTGCCACGCCCACAATTTAGAAAAAACCGTTTTAAAGCTAAAGTTAGAGAGATAGAGTGTTACAACCTTCACAAGATATGTAGGCACTGCCCTGCTTTATAAGTTAGCCATATAAAGTTTTTTGCCACGCCTACTTTTTGTGGGCGTTTTTTACTAAAATGCTGTTTTCTTCGAAAATTTTGATAGAAAGAGAAAAAAAATGTTTAACAAAATATTTACCCAATATTTTTTCCAACATATCGCCCATACAAAGTTTGTAGCCACGCCCACTTTTTGGGGGCGTTTTTTCAAAAAAACTTTTTTTTTTTTTTTAATTAATCGAACTAAATAAAATGCTATCCATCATCTTCTTAGTGCTTTTTTCTTTGGGGCATATAGGGATATGGATAGGGTATCATACTGTTCGCCCCAAGCGGACTGTAGCCTTTCCTTATGTTTTTTTTTTACTTTTCAGGTTTGAAATACATGCGTAATTTCTATGCTTACCTATATTATAAAGGGTGATTTTTTAAGAGGTTTAGAACTTTTTTAAAAAAAAAAACACACAAAATTCGAAAAAATGAATGAAATATTTATTTGAATCGATAGTTTGAACCTTGCAATTTAATGTTTAAAGATAATTTCATGCAAATGTTGACCGCGGCTGCGTCTCAGGTAGCCCATCCGCTGAGTCCAATTTTGGCATACTCTTTCACACATATCGGCCGGTATCTCACGAATGAATGCATGGATGTTGGCTTCCAGTGCGTCAATCGAAGCGGGCTTGTCCCTATTAGCCTTGGCATACCCCCACAAAAAATAATCTAATGGTGTCAAATCGCACGATCTAGGCGGCCAATTGACCGGCCCGAAACGTGAAATTAACTGTTCACCAAACTCGCCTCGCAATTGCGCCATTGTTTCGCGTGCTGTGTGCCATGTGGCACCGTCTTGTTGAAACCACATATCATGCAAGTCAAGAACTTCCATTTCGGGCAAAAAAAAGTTTGTTATCATCGCTCGGTAGCGTTCACCATTGACAGTAACGCTGCGATTCGCATCATCTTTGAAGAAATATGGCCCAATAATGCCGCCGGCCCATAAACCGCACCAAACAGTGGCTTTTTCGGGATGCATTGGTAGCTGTTGCAATGCTTCTGGCTGATCTTCACTCCAAATGCGGCAATTTTGCTTATTTACGTACCCATTCAACCAAAAATGAGCCTCATCGCTGAACACAATTTTTCGATAAAAAAGCGGATCCTCGACCAGCTTTCCAAGAGCCCATTCACCAAAAATTCGGCGTTGTGGTAGGTCGGCTGGCTTTAGTTCTTGCACCAGCTGTATCTTAAAAGGCTTTACGCCCAAATCCTTCCGCAAAATTTTCCACGTAGTGCTGTAACAAAGGCCTAACTGCTGGGAACGGCGCCGAATCGACATTTCGCGGTCTTCTGTAACACTAGCTGATACGGCCGCAATATTTTCTTCAATACGCACAGTACGTAAACGTGTTGGTGGTTTAATGTCCAACAAAGTAAATTTGGTGCGAAATTTGGTCACAATCTTCCGAATAGACTGCTCAGAAGGTCGAGAATGCCGATCATAAAATGGAAGCAGCGCGCGATGAACATTTCGAACCGAGCACGAATTTTGATAGTAAAATTCAATAATTTGCAAGCGTTGTTCATTTGTAAGACGATCCATGGTTAAATTGCAAACCAAACTGAAGCTGTTTGACAGTGACACAAGGTACTAAACACACGTCAGCTGTCAAAACCAGTTTTGCCAAAACCAAACCAGCTAAAAAATCACCCTTTACATTGTTTTGAGTTTTAAACAGTTCAGTAAAGGTATTAGCTACTACAAAGTCATTTTGTTTTATTTGCTTCTTTATATTTTTTTGTTAACTTCAGGTATTTACCAGTAGTATAATAATAATGAGTCAAAGGAGACTTACAGTTGAAGAAATTGAAGCAATGACCGCTGCTTCGGATAGCGAATCTGATTTTGGCTCGGATGGTAGCATGGTATCCTGAAGATTTGGGTTATGACGATGATGTTGATGAGTCTGAGGCGGACAACGTGTCGGACGTAATTGAAGCTATGGCAATGGCGGAAGAACACGAGGACCTAAATGCATTACTTCTTGATACTGAGGAGGAAAATATAGAAGACATTCCCGAGGGAACACCTAAGTGGACAGAATACAGAGGGAAGACACAAACACTTTGAATTTGTCGGTAAGCATGGTTTGCAGGTAGAAATTTCACCTGATATGACGCCTCTTCAGATTTATACTTAAATTGTTGACCAAGAGGTTTTCAATATAATATCAACTGAAACCAATCGATACGCACAACAGTATACTACAGCTAACCACAGATCAAAATACAGCCGAATGAATCGATGGAGTGACACAAATCCCGAAGAAATAAAATTTTTTTTTGGATTGATGATGTGGATGGGACTTTTGCCACTTGGACGCATAGAAAACTATTGGGAAACGAATGGCATTTATGATTTAAAAATCCCCCGTTCAGTTATGCCCCGAAATAGTTTCCAGTCATTGCTGTCTATGCTGCACTTTAGTAACAATGAGACAGCTGACCCATCTGACCGATTGAGAAAAAGAAATTTAAAGATATTTTTTTCCCGGGAGAAGACTTTGTCATCGACGAAACGCTCGTGCCATGGAGAGGGTCGGCTTATTTTCAGGCAATACATCCCTAACAAGACACATCGCTATGGAGTTAAGCTTTTAAAGCTATGCTCAATAGATGGGTATACATGGGCTCTAAAAATATATGCTGGAAAGTCAGCTACAGGTGAACGCGAGGTTGGACTTGCCAAAAATGTTTGCATGGAACTGTCTAAAGAACTTCTGAACGAGGGTAGATGCTTATACGTAGACAACTTCTATACGAGCTACGAATTGGCTCAGGAATTGTTGCAAAAACAGACCCATATCGTTGGCACTTTGAGGGCAAAAAAAAAAATATACCCAAAGACGTTCTACTTGCTAAATTGGCCAGAGGAGAAGTGGTGTCTTGGGAAGATGAGGATGGCATTGTAATCTTAAAATGGAAGGACGCTCGCGACGTGCGAATGCTATCCACCAAACATGCTCCTGAACTGCAACCCGTTACACGGCGAAATTATCCATCAACAAGTACTTCATCAGCCAATCAACCATCTACCAGTACAAATCCACCTTTAGTCTCAATGCCAAAACGACGAGGAGCTACGTTCAAACCAGCTGCTATACTTGCGTACAACAAGGGAAAATCTCGAATCTGCCACTACCCTAAGAAAAGGAATAAAGTGGTATCGGAAACTTGGCGTCGAGCTCTTATTAGGAGTTGGAGTTCTTAACGCATGGGTTATATAGAAACATGTAAAAAAAAAACAAAAATTCAGGGAAATGTTAGTTGCTGAACTTCTGGATATACATAAAGAGCCGATTCGTGTAGCAGAAACACGCACGAAAACCCATCACCACTTGGATCGAACGTCCACTGATGGGAAAAAACTAAGAAGAAAATGCATTATCTGCTACACTAGGGTAACCAAAAATAAAGCAAGTTTTCACCTTCTGCGAGAGTTGTCCCGATAAGCCTCAAATGTGTAGGGAATGCTTACTTATACTTGTGAATTATTATTATTATTTTTTTTAAATTAAGGTTTACAAAATGAATTACATACTATCTTATACTATAATAAAGTTTTTTTGCAACATTATAACTATATTTACTTTTTTCCTACAAAAGTGGTCATAAAACATTAAGAAAACATCTATCTCATCGTATGGTGCCAAGGAATTCAAGTTATATGGGATTTGTTCGTACTGGCGTGCATATTTGAATGCCAGAGCCAGAAGTGAAACTATACCTGGCTATCATATTTTATAGTCATGGCACCTTCGGAACTATCATTGTCTATCACATATGATAGCCATGGCGGTCAATGTGTTAATGAATATGCAAAACAGAATTGGACCCAGTACAAAGCCCTGTGGTAGTCCTGCAAGTTAGTTTCTCACGTTAGCTGATTTATCATCACCCACAACAATTTGAAATACAAAAACGTTTTCGAAATAGGTTTTTTATTTCTCAGTATGAGTTGAGTTGAGGAAGCAGAGTACTATGTTAAAGTCCAAGTCGTAGCTGATCCTTATTTCATGAAGGATTTTAACCACAGACTGGACCGAAGCAAGAAGGTTAAGCTTCTCTAGGTTATTCGCAAGGATTTCTTTAAAAACGTTTGATAAAGTTGCAAAAGGTTGAGGATTTTTCGAACCAGGAATGACTCCAGCTAGATTAGAACAGGCAGGAAAAGACAACGACGTTGTACAAAAAGTATCTACGTGAGTATCACAATGAGTCCATCGGTATTATGTACCCTAATAATGTGGGTTAAAATCATTTTGATAAACCAGATAGGAATCCCGTCTTCACCAACGGCATCAGACTTTAGCAATCGAATGTTATTTATTACGCCAGAATTGTAGCGGTTCAGAAGAATGTCTAAGGGTGGTTAAAGAAGGGGTGTACTATCTATTGAGATCATCAAGTTTAGGCACCCTAACTGAGCGTAAGGTGCTTCAAAGCTTTTTGAGGTTTTGGTCTGCACCAGCTTAAATAAAAGAAATCTTGCCTTAGACTGTCTAATGAGAGAAGATGGAAGATTACGTGCTCGACACGTACATCTTGCTAGAAACTTTCATTGCATTGTTAATATTGCGTTGAATATCATTATGTCGACCATGTAATTTTTCAAACAGGTCTAAAGCTACGAGCAGACGGTATGCGACTCTGACATAATTTTTGCAATCAAAAACGCGTCGCTCAATATCGAATTCTCCGTCCACCGCCCGCTTAGCCATTTTGAATTCTGCTCTTTCCGCCTTGAATGCAACCGACAAAAATCCCACCCTCTGCGACTATATACGAGCCCTTCCGGTGCACCAAGCGAATCATTTGCGCAATTCCCTGAACCTTACAGCTTTACAAAACCAAGTATATTTGGCCGACATGGGAATGAAACCGCGATATAAATCTGGTTCATTGCCATGTAATTCCAACAACAATTTTGCGCAAAAGTCACAGCCAATCCTTTGACCACATTGAGACGAGATACGCAAAAATCACCAAAGCCACACAAAAAGTGACAGATCGACGCTATGTGCGCAAACCTGCATATTGAATTATAAATATCTGATGTGCAAATTGTGTCACATATCGTGTGAACACCTCGCATATAGGCCTCAACATTTGCGAACTCATTTGCGGACATATCATATTCGAGCATATAGGTCGCAACTGCATTTGAGATTTTTGGGGCAAAAGTTGCATATCGTGTGATCATGCCTATATGCGTGTTTGCGAGCACTGCCGTATGTATGGAATTTACTGTACATTCGCGAGTTTTTTCGTGACGCCAGCACTCGCATATACATATATGCGACTTTCGCATACTGCCCGCTAGTAGCTTATAGCTTACTGATGCACAATTTTGTCCTTAAGTCATAAATGCATTATTTCAATAGAAGTGGGCCTTAATGCTGGTTACAAGATTCTAATTCCCAATAGTTAAGTTGAGTAAATTGAAATGATTTAAACGCCTGCCTAACAGTTGTTGTTTCACCCTAAACAGACTGAAGTTCGCTCAAAGTTTATCTAAACTTAGTTTTTTTTTTTACATTTGCGGATGAGTACGCGAACGGACCTAATAACTTCCAATCTGTCGCACATAGTGCGCCATCTAAAAACAAAAAAAAAAAACCTAAAACTTTTCCACTTTTATTCGAATTGAAAAGAAAAAAAACACACAAACACACACACACATTTCTTTGAAAACATTTTCGTGGCGCGCATCCTTTTTTTCGCATTACATCTTTTCAATACACACACATGTTGCAGAAACAACTAAAACAAAAAAAAAAGGATATGATAACGCAAACGATTACACGCAGGCATAAGCAGAAAATAAGTTCAATAGATAAACAATTTTGTTGCCCGCAGAAATAAAAAGACAAGCAGGCCTTATCCTTCAACCAAATGTCCTTTTTATTGATATTAAAAAATAGTTTAGCTTGTTTTTGTTTTGTTCCTTTGGCTTCTATCCTTTTTATGAAGTTGAAACAAGTTTGTATGCGTTCGCGAGAGAGAAGGTATATTGCTCGCTAAAACCCGGAGAGAAATAACTTAAAATTCGTATCAAATTGTGTACCGTACCACCTACATATATGTACCTAATAGTTTTGGTACACATTTTGTTGTTTTAATTTTCTTGCTGAAAATTGATTTTTGAAAGGACACATTAACACACACGCACACACACATCCATCTGGGTAGGAGCAATTAATTTTATGTTAGCTTTTTGAAATTTTTAATTCTTTCTTCTCTCAAGTCCGTTGGGGTCGTGTGCATCGTAAAATGAGAATCGTTTTTCGGATTTCTTGAAATGGTGTGTGCACGAAAACGGGAACGACTGAGTGTAAATTGTCAGGCTGCTGTGGAAATAAAAGTCATTGCAGTGGCAAAAAGGATAATTATTGCACAGTCGTGACTTGAACTAAGCTCGGTGGGAATGCTTTTAATCGAGATTGAATTATTAAGATGAATTACTGTCGATGTTTTCGAGTTGGCCGAGTGTGCTGTTGAATGTGAATGTGGATGTGAACGGAATTGATTGCTTGTTGAATGCATCGACAAGGAGTTTCTATTGTTTAATGGGGAAACGGAAAAGGGATACAAGAAGTACAGAGAATGAGTTCTTTGCACTTTTGTTATGCAAGACATACAATGGGTTGCCAAATTAATAGGGACAGTCATGGATTTTGAGAAAATTGTATATTTTCGTATCAAGTGTATATTGATAAATAGGTATTTTATATTAAGATTGATTATGAATACATCAAAATAAGAAGTTAAATAATATTTTTTAAACTAATAATCTTTCAAAAGGATTTAAAAGAATAAAAAAAATCTGTATTTTTTCACGTTTCCTTTTGCCTCAATAACTGCTTGAATACGTCTCGGCATGCTTTCAATGCACTTTTTAGCGCAATCTTTAATTGCAGGGCAGTGGTGCCAGATCTCTATTAGCTTTTCTATAAGTCTTACTTTCGTTGTGATAACTTCTTTGGCAGTTTCCCTTTTAGTGATCTCCCATAGGTTTTCTATGGGGTTCATGTCAGGTTAAAACTGGTATGTTTTGGTCATCCAGGTACTTCGTCACACTCTTAGCTTTATGGCAAGGGGCTGAGTCATGCATGAAATGATATGGTTCATTATTAGGGAACCATTCTCTTAGCTGAGGTACGAGACGAGTTTGCAGAATGTCCTTATATTGGTCCTGTCTCATGGTTCCCTGGACATTTGGAGACGTCCAACTCCTCTTGTGCTGATGACTGACCACACCATTACTTTTACAGCATATGTTTTACCCTTTCTACGATGCAGTCAGAATGACACTTGTCAGCCAAAATTTCAAATGACGACTCATCGGAGAAGCACACCTTTAATAAAATGAAATAACATTAAAAATAAAACATAAGGAAAGGCTACAGTCCGCTTGGGGCGAACAGTATGATACCCCATCCTTATCCCTATGTGCCCCAAAGAAAAAATTCATAAGGAAGATGATAGATAGCATTTTATTTCATTCTATGAAATTTATAGAAAAAAAAATATTTATTTTGAAAAACAAACGCCCCCAAAAAGTGGGCGTGGCCAAAAACTTTGTATGGGCGATATATTGGAAAAAATATTGGCTAAATAAAGGGTGATTTTTTAAGAGGTTTAGAACTTTTTTTAAAAAAAAAACACAAAAAATTCGAAAAAATGAATGAAATATTTATTTGAATCGATAGTTTGAACCTTGCAATTTAATGTTTAAAGATAATTTCATGCAAATGTTGACCGCGGCTGCGTCTCAGGTAGCCCATCCGCTGAGTCCAATTTTGGCATACTCTTTCACACATATCGGCCGGTATCTCACGAATGAATGCATGGATGTTGGCTTCCAGTGCGTCAATCGAAGCGGGCTTGTCCCTATACACATTAGCCTTGGCATACCCCCACAAAAAATAATCTAATGGTGTCAAATCGCACGATCTAGGCGGCCAATTGACCGGCCCGAAACGTGAAATTAACTGTTCACCAAACTCGCCTCGCAATTGCGCCATTGTTTCGCGTGCTGTGTGGCATGTGGCACCGTCTTGTTGAAACCACATATCATGCAAGTCAAGAACTTCCATTTCGGGCAAAAAAAAGTTTGTTATCATCGCTCGGTAGCGTTCACCATTGACAGTAACGCTGCGATTCGCATCATCTTTGAAGAAATATGGCCCAATAATGCCGCCGGCCCATAAACCGCACCAAACAGTGGCTTTTTCGGGATGCATTGGTAGCTGTTGCAATGCTTCTGGCTGATCTTCACTCCAAATGCGGCAATTTTGCTTATTTACGTACCCATTCAACCAAAAATGAGCCTCATCGCTGAACACAATTTTTCGATAAAAAAGCGGATCCTCGGCCAGCTTTCCAAGAGCCCATTCACCAAAAATTCGGCGTTGTGGTAGGTCGGCTGGCTTTAGTTCTTGCACCAGCTGTATCTTAAAAGGCTTTACGCCCAAATCCTTCCGCAAAATTTTCCACGTAGTGCTGTAACAAAGGCCTAACTGCTGGGAACGGCGCCGAATCGACATTTCGCGGTCTTCTGTCACACTAGCTGATACGGCCGCAATATTTTCTTCAATACGCACAGTACGTAAACGTGTTGGTGGTTTAATGTCCAACAAAGTAAATTAGGTGCGAAATTTGGTCACAATCTTCCGAATAGACTGCTCAGAAGGTCGAGAATGCCGATCATAAAATGGAAGCAGCGCGCGATGAACATTTCGAACCGAGCACGAATTTTGATAGTAAAATTCAATAATTTGCAAGCGTTGTTCATTTGTAAGACGATCCATGGTTAAATTGCAAACCAAACTGAAGCTGTTTGACAGTGACACAAGGTACTAAACACACGTCAGCTGTCAAAACCAGTGTTGCCAAAACCAAACCAGCTAAAAAATCACCCTTTATATTGTTAAACATTTTTTTTCGATTTCTATGAAAATTTTCAAAGAAAACAGCATTTTAGTGAAAAACGCCCACAAAAAGTAGGCGTGGCAAAAAAACTTTATATGACAAATTTATAAAGGTAGGCAGTACCTACATATCTTGTGAAGGTTTTACAACTTTATCTCTCTAACTTAAGCCTTAAAACGGTTTTTTCTAAATTGTGGACGTGGCAGTGGGCGGATTTAAAAACTTTTAACACTTTACCATTTCGGGACCCTAGGGAGTATATGCTCCAAATTTCAGCCTCCTAGCATAACTTTAAAGGCCTCAAAAGTTGATACGGACGGACGGACGGACATTGCTAAATAGTCTTAGGATTTAGTCCTGATCATAAATATATATACTTTTATGGGTCTACGACGAATATTAAGGGGTGTTACAAACTATGTGTCAAAATTAATATACCCTTAGGATAGGGTATAAAAAATCACATTTTTAATAACTGTTAATATCTTTAGAATACAATTGCATTTGTAATCTACCTTATTCCAGTCATCAACAGTCATGTGACGATGGTCCCGAGCCCAGGACAAACGTTTTTTTATCACTGCCTCTGTGAGACGTGGTTTCTTAGCAGGACGACGACCCGATAGTCCTTCCTCTGCCAACCGTCGCTGTACAGTTCTTTTGGAAACCATTATTCCAGAGTCTTGGATCATGTTCGTAGGAACTGATGCACTTTTCTTTCGATTCTGAACGCAGATGTCTCTGATTTTCCTATCCGTGCGGGGTGTTATTACTCCCTTTCTTCCACATTTACCGGTTTTGTTAGAAATATTTGGAATATTTTGGTCCAAATTTAATTTTATTCTGTTAACCACAGATTTTGAAACACCCGAAATAACCGCTATTTGTCTTTGGGAATGCCTCGAATGAACTAATAAAGTTCTTATTTCCATTTTTTTTCTTGGAGTGATATCCATTCCTCGACCCATTTTGTATCATTAATTTTTTTTTAAAAAGCTTTATTTTAAACAAAATAAAGAACATTACTTACTTTTTAATTAAAAGAAGTTCAATCAATATCCACAATTTTCAAAAAAAAAGCACCTTTAAGAATAAAATCGGGTTTTCCCCGAATACAACCATTTTGAATATCCGCTGACAGCTAAAAATAACCGTTAAACAAGTTGGCTGTGAAATAAAAATCACCACGTACACTTAGAACCAAAACAAAAGCTGAAAAGAACACTTAAATATCAAAATTGATGAAAATTTTACAATGTCCCTATTGATTTGCCAACCCACTGTAGGATGGGAAATGGTAGAACGTGAAATACTTATGTTAATGTTAGTTCGTGGCCCATAAAAAATTAAAACCAATCTTAAGGAACGATTGGAACATATTATTTAGTAGTGTTGGTAATTTTATTGTAATTTTATGTAGATCGCCTCCTTTGGCAATTATTGATTTTTTTTCAAAAACAATTCATTCAAGTCTGTGGGTTTACGTGACTGGAGTCGTGAAGGAAAGATCAAACAAACTAAATAACAGGATCATCCACGTTTTGAATAAAATTGGAGAAAAGTTGCAGGTCTAAGAACCTCAGAATCACCGGAATGTATAGGTTATGTAAGATATATTGGGCCGGTGAGGAAGATCAGATTGTTATTACCTTTTTATACCCTATCCTAAGGGTATATTAATTTTGACACATAGTTTGTAACACCCCTTAATATTCGCCGTAGACCCATAAAAGTATATATATTTATGATCAGGACCAAATCCTAAGACTATCTAGCAATGTCCGTCCGTCCGTCCGTACGCAATTTTTAGGCCTTTAAATTCAAGCTAGAAAGCTGAAATTTGGACCACATACTCCCTAGGGCTCCGAAATGGGTAAGTGTAAAATTTTTTGGAATACGCCCACTGCCACGCCCACAATTTAGAAAAAACCGATTTAAAGCTACAGATGGACAGATAGAGGGTTATAACCTTCACAAGATATGTAGGCACTGCCCTCCTTTATAAGTTTGTCATATAAAGTTTTTTGCCACGCCTACTTTTTGTGGGCGTTTTTCACTAAAATGCTGTTTTCTTCGATAATTTTCATAGAAACCGAAAAAAAGTGTTTAACAAGATATTTAGCCAATATTTTTTCCAATACAAAGTTTTTGGCCACGCCCACTTTTTGGGGGCGTTTTTTCAAAAAATGTTTTTTTTTTTTCTAAATTTTATAGAATGAAATAAAATGCTGTCCATCATCTTCTTAAGGTTTTTTTTGGGGCATATAGGGATAGGGATAGGGTATCATACTGTTCGCTCCAAGCGGACTGTAGCCTTTCCTTATGTTTTTTTTTTGTTTTTAAGCTTCTGACTTGCCGATAGGGATAGCACTTCAAACCTAAAATATCTTTTGTGATGAAAGTCAGATATATTGCTTATGGAAAGTAGCAGCTCTACTTTCTTAATGTAGCTGATAATACGATCGGCAGAAAGATTCTTAATAGCATCAGTGCTAATTACTTCTCTAAGAAAAGCTGTCCTTCTTATTCCGTGTAGGGCAGGGCACTCACATATGATGTGCTCTGCGGTTTCGTCTTCTTCAAGACAAAGTCGGTACTCCGAAGAGTCTTAGTCTATGGTGGCCGGTTATGTATCCAATAAGAATTTTTATATCATGCTATTACAAGTCTTATATTCGCGAACAAACTATTTTTATTAATTTTCTTTTAGTTGGCGGAACAAACGAATTAAAAAAAGAAACAAACAAATTTTGCGGCCGCCACCGCCCGTAAGGAAAGTCGAATTGAAGTGTCAACAAGATCGCGAAAATGTAATGGCAGCACACAGGGATGCTGCTTTCCTGGCTGCTCAGCTAGGGTTGGGTTCAGTAGGTGGTTGTACCTAAGTGCTTAGGTGAAAATAAACGAAATGGATTGAAGTTGTATTGGGTTTAGAACATTTTGTGAGGAATGCCTTTTATTTTGTACTTGAGATAAAATTCCTGATATTTCTAGTAAACTATGGGCGCCACACAATTTTTTTTTTTTGGGGAAATTCTGAAACCTAGGAGGAAAAAGAAAACCGATAGAGAAAAAAAACTGAAAGAAAAAAAAATCTGAAAGAAAAAAAATTTAGAAAAGTCGACCCGATAACAGAATCTGAAGCAGAGAAAAAAAAGAACTTTTTTTTTTAACCACGTTACCAACCATTTCGAGGTTCCCTACTTTTTTAAAGAAAAAAACACAGAAAATTCAAATTTAATGGAGAATGTTTATTATCATTTGAAAGAACATTCTTTGGCATTTATTTTTTGAAGATTATGTCTATCAAATGTTGGCCGTTGCTACGTCGCAGATGGTCCATCCGTTGAGTCCAATTTTCGATTACTCGTTCGAGCATTTCGACTGGTAACTGGCGAATGACACGCGTGATGTTTTCCTCCAAGTCCTGAATCGAAGCGGGTTTGTCGGCATAAGCTTTTGACTTTACATAGCCCCACAGGAAAAAGTCTAACGGTGTGATACCACACGATCTTGATGGCCAATCGACCGGCCCAAAACGTGAAATTATGTGCTCACCGAAATGTTCTCTCAATAAGTCCATTGATTGATGCGATGTGTGGGAAACCAAATGTCGCCGAGATCACGGCTTCAATTTCAGGCATCAAATAGTCGGTTATCATGGCACGATAACGGTCGCCATTGACGGTTACGTTCGCACCGGCATAATTTTTAAAGAAATATGGACCGATGATTCCACCGGCCCACAAACCACACCAAACGTGAGCCAGAAATGGGCCTCATCGCTAAACAAAATTTGCCTCGAAAACGTCGGATCTTCTTAGAACTTTTCAAGAGCCCATAGAGCGAAGCGATGTCGCTTGGGAAGGGAGAGCGGCTTCAGTTGTTGCACAAGCTGTATTTTGTACGCTTTCAATTTAAGATCTTGACGTAAAATGCGCCAAGTCGTTCCATACGTCAGTCCGAGTTGCTGCGAACGGCGCCGAATCGACTCTCTACGGTCTTCACGTACACTCTCAGCTACGGCCGCTATATTTTCTTCACAGCGTGCTGGACGTGGTCTATTCGGTCGAATATTATCCAATAATGAATGCTGGGTCTCAAAATGGGTGATGGTGTTGCGAATAGTACGCTCAGTAGGCCGATTATGTTGACCATAAGTTTTTCCATTATGAAATGCCAAACAATACTAAACAAAAATAACATGACAGCATGACACGACTCACACGTGATCTGTCAAAAAAGGCTATTGAAAAAAGTATCTCTACTTGGATCACCCGTTATTAGTGGCGGGGCATCCCATACCAAAGCATGAGGTGCTGTCGAAGCCCAAAACAAACCGTGGTCGGCCATTTTCAACCGATATCACTTTGGTATTTTCCTTTGCGGATACTACTTCATCTCACCTCTGCTTCATGCAGAATGACGTCCTGGAGTGCACTCTTCGCCATCATTATCTTTACAATACAAAGAGTTCTTAATGTATACATTGTCCCCGAATGTGTTCAGCGCAGCAGTGAATAATCAGTCTTTGTCCACATCATATTTCGCCAGCGAAAACAATGCAAAGGGCACTACTGTTCAGCCACAACTGCAACAGAAATATGAAAAAGAATATTTTAAGGACTCGTTCACAAAGTGGAAATGAAAGCCAACGCAAATACACAAAAGCTGAATTTCTATGCTCTGACCCAGAGAAAATGTAGGACAACAATGTTTACCACTGCCGCTGGACGTTATCACTGATGAGCACCATGCCATCCCATACACATGCGGTCCTTCATGACGTGCCGTACGAGCTAACACCATTTCTCATTGTTTTCGACATTCGAAAAGAAGGTACAGTCTTCCTCTGGACGAAAAATGAATTTCCCTCCCGTTCGTGTATGCAAGATCTTTCTTGTTCTCATTGATGCTCGAGCACAAGGGAATTCTTATGCAGCCACATAGTGTTGCCAGCGTCAACCAACATGACAAACCAAAGAACAAACACCAGCGTTATCGCTTTTATTCAGCACTCCCACAGGACGTGGTGGTAGGTTTCATTTCAACTATAACAATTCCCAAGACTTTCTATCTATGCATTGTGCTGCGGTGCGGTGCGGTGCGGTGCGTTGGTGTCTGGGAAATTACAACTCGTTTATAAAGGCCACTCGCGAGAGAGAGAGAGAGAGAGAGAGAGAACAGTACCAACATAATATATTCTCATTTTATTTGTTATTGTTGCCAGGATAACAGGGATACAAACAAACAAACAAACAAACAAGTTTAGGAAAGACCAAAGTGCTTTCGAAAATTGTGCTAAAGTCTCCTAATTTCCTGTAGTGTTAGGAGCTCGATTTTGTTCCTCTTATTGTTGCCGTTACTGTGGAGTTTTTCCATCGCGATGCCTTTGTCCGCGATAATGTTTTCACTCGCAGAGTATAGAGGTAGGTTATGCACCTATGTTCGCCCCAAATTGCAGAACCTAAATCATTTTGGTGAACGAGTAGGTTTTGTTATTTCTTGGTGTAGTCGAGGTGTGCGGTTGCATGTCGGTGAGGGTCTTTCCATTTTCGAAACCGAAAACAAGGAAACAATTCGCATTTTGGGGGGGCAAAATTAAATTGTACCTACCAATGCCAGAAATGAAAGGGAATACTGCGGCTGGAATGGTGGTTCTTACCCGTTTTATATGAAACATTACTTCCAGCTGGCTAGCTGGTTAGCTGGTGCTCTTTCGGGTAGGAAGTACACAAGTTGTACTTGGTTGATGGGTTAAATTTGGCGGATGTAGGATGTAGTAATTGTGTCTGTTGCGGGAAGTTTCCATATTTCCTTACTTGAGTTTGTAATTGAATTTGTCAACTTTGATGGGGGGAAAGCTGGACTTTGAATAAGCGCTGCGACCAAGACCTAGATAGTGGTGTCGGTGATCTAGCCGAATGGGAATCTTACCAGGTCAGGCAAGAATTTGTTTATGGAATTCTGTTCATTTTTTAAGAAATATGACGCACGTCACCGTCGGTATGTTTTCATTCCAATTTAGTTGCATCTTTTCTGGCCATCTTAGAGGGGCACCCAACTCCGAAGGCTCAATATAGATTTTTGCACGCCACTTTCGAGTTTCAAGTCTCTGCAAGCCGGAGTCTAGTCTAGAGTCTATCCAATCAAATTATCTGAGTCCTTGGGAAGACACATTTTTCAAGCAGAGATCTTCGCAATATCAATACCAATATCATTTAAAGGAGAAGAGTAAAAAGTGCTGTCTTATGTTCAAGCAGCCTTAAAGCGTGCCATGCTTCTGCAATCACCACCAAAATACTATGGAAGAAGCCACAAGTAACCTGCACAATTTGGGAAGATGTAACTTTGTAACTTTAACCTGGGTAATTATAGAATTAGCAGCGGACTGTGCATTTACGTTTAGAGCATACCGAATACAGTCAAGATCTTGCTTCATGCAAGACCGTCGTAGTGGGTGGTTGACGACCAAAAATTCAGTAGATTTAAATATGAGATTGTTTGCTGTTTCGGTCCTCTTAACGTTCATCTCAAGAGGATATGTTGTGAGTGCAGTCTAGAAGCTGACGAAACAGCATCACATTTTCCCTGCGATTGTCCAGCTTTTATCAAAACCAGACTCACCAAGAATAGGAAAACTTACTCCCTGAAGATGATCTTCTTCGCTTTGCTAAAAAAAAACTGGCAGGTTCCGGAATGTAAACTAAGTCCTATGGCTAATGGGGGCAGACTTGTACGATGGACAATGGACAATTAGGGCTAAGTGCTCATTGTCTTGGGATGATTCAAGCTTGCACATAGACACCAGGAACGTTGAGTGTAGTCAGCAAACATTCGACCACCATCAGAACATGCATCAGAACAGTGGAGACAGGAAGCCGCTTTGTGGGCAGCCCCTGTTTACACACCTCATTACATATCGGCCGCAATCTGCATCTGCAACCACCTTTCTGTTCTCTAAAATTGCTTGGATTGATTCTTCTACGCCATGTCGTCTAACGGAGCTTCACATACTGTCAAAATCAACCTCAATATCAAGGAAAATGTCCAGCGCGCTCAGTTTTTCTTCTGCATGAGATTTTACTCCCTGATAGGTATCTGAATGAACCTTTCAACCTGGACGAACATGGCCAACAATCCCGTCCACCTGACCCAAATGAAGTAAGGATAGCAATATCCAAAAACAAACAACTGATGGCCTACCCGCCGAGCTATTCAAAGCAGCTGGAGAGGAGCTGGTAAAGTGCATACACCAACTCATCTCAAAGATCTGGTCAGATGAAAGTATGCCTGATGGATGGAACCTCAGCATTGTTTGCCCAATCAACAAGAAAGGAGACCCTCTGAATTGTGCCAACTATAGAGGAATTAGTCTTCTGAACATCGCATACAAGATCTTATCTGTCGTAATATGTGAACGCCTGAAACCTTTCGTCAACAACCTGATTGGCCCCTATAAGAGCGGTTTCAGGTCCGAAAAGTCCACTGTTCCACTGTCACTGGTGCGTTTGCTAGTATGAAGGGGCTTAAAGGGGCAAAAATGGGATTGGCAGTTAATGATGCAAAAACCATGTATCTGCTGACAAAAGACAGCTACAACTTTGAGGTACTAAGAGGCTTTATCTACCTCGGCTCCGCTTTATGATCTAACAACAACATCTCGTCAGAAATTAAACGACTGTTTAAGGGGTTAAGGCGGCAATTGAGTAGTAACGCCCTCTCCCGGATAAGATAAGATAAGATAACCCTATACATGTCCCTTATAATCCCAGTCCTGCTGTACGGCGCTGAGGCATGGACCTTATCACGAGAGGATGAGGGTATTCTTGGTCGAGCGTAAAATCCTTCGCAAAATATTCGGCTCTGTTTGCGTTGATGGGCTTTGGAGAAGGCGATTCAACGACGAACTATACGAGCTGTACAGCGACATCGACCTAGTGAAAAGAACTGCGTAATGGGCGCCTAAGATGGCTAGGACATGTAGAGCGAATGAATAACAACGCTCCAGCCCGCAGAGTCTTCAAGCGGGATGACGCAGTCAAGGAAGACCTCGCCTTAAGTGACGTTAACAAGTAGAACACGACCTCAATCAACTTGAAGTGCGCAACTGGACGCAGCTAGCTAAGGACCGGGCTAGTTGGCTAGAGGCATGCTGGTTAAGGCCCAGGTTCACCCCGAACTGTAGCGCCACCTAAGTAAGTAAGTAAGTCACCTGTTGCCAATTTGAGCGCGTCTAGCTCAAGCAGTCTTTCCATGCTTTTTGGAGTAGGAATACCACTCTAACCATTCCCCAGACGGGATGTAGGCCAGAGCAAAGCTAGCCGTAAGCAGAATAGCTAGATTTATTACATCTGTGCCCGTCGACTTGAAGCTTTCAAATGATGCGGTGACATACTTCACAGTGTCATCAGTAGCCACAATCGAAGCAATCTACTAGCTACGTCGAGTTACATGTCTTTGATCCTCCTGTACAATGGAGGTGAAATGGAGGAGCAGGAGACTGTCAAACATAACATGACCTAAAAGTCTCCTATCCTCCTCGAATACATTCGAAGCCCTGGCGGTGCTTTTGCCTAGCAAAAATGTGGAGTTCCCAGCCAAGCCAGATCTAGGTAGGCCAGTGAAAAATTCATCCAAATGTCACTAAGGAATTTGATCCGATGAAACTATAATTAACTAATGCACTAACCAAACCACCTTTGAACTAGCTAATTCACTTCTAATAAACTGAATATAGGTCAGCCGATTTACCGACCAATAACATTAATTTAACAAGACACAAAAGTCAATTGTCCCACCCTCAACCAATTTTCAAGAGACCTACCTTCCACCCAAAAACGGACATGCTCGCTTTCATGTATTAGCTCCCAAAGCGTGGTTTTATTTAAACCACAATTCCCAATCATTTAGTTAAACTTCAGTGTGTCGTCCAAATGCATCTCAACACATCAATTATTCATCTGCCGCGTAGCTACTACAAATTCTGACTAACTGACCGCCTGACTGACAGGACAGGCCCGTCAAACTAGAGCGAAAATGTTCTTACACGGAAATGTCAACACGAAGCACAGTCATGCATTTCATGACAAAAAACGCGACCAAATACAACAGAAAAACAAAAGCTACAACAACAGTGACAACCGTAATCGTACGCTGTAAACACGTCCCCTTATACGCCCACTCATGCATAAATTACGAAAAACGTTTAATTTTTCCTCTCCAGAGGGAAAATATACAAATTTAATGAAGAACAGCACACGACTTCAACTTCAATAAAAAAAAAAATTCCTGTGTCCAAGCCAAAAACAAAAATATCAGAAAAACCATGAGGACCAGAACGTCGAACGACCGACTCGACGTGGCACGCGGTTCATTGACCCAACTGGACGGGAAGAGACCAATTGAAATATTGCCAGCAACAAAAGAACGCGTCGTTGTCGTCGTCGCGAGGCGGCCGACAACGATGAATGTCCTTTTAGTTGTCGCCACAAGAACAACCAACGCTGTGCTTGTGTAAAAATACATCCTCATCGTCCTGTGTGAATTGCAATTCCAGTTGCAATATTTGCGCATAACCAACGAAGGAAAAAAAAATCATCTCGTTCAAAAGAAATCTACCCTGACCAAAAGGACACATCTCACTGTGGAAAACTTAATTAAGGATGCAATGAGAAAGAATAAGGAAAACAATAAGGGAACGACTACGACAAACAAAATACATAAAACAGACTAACACAAGCACACGGCTCCTGATGACCCTAGACGGACAACTGTGGAATATTAAACACCTCTTTGGCTAGTTTTGCGCTAAAGGATGCCAACAACCTCTCAGTGGGGTTGTTTTTTTTTTTTTTTTTTTCTTTCTATTTTGCGTTATTATTATTATTTTTCGCTCTCCTTTATTATGTTACATTCATTCAATTTGACCTACATTAAACGGTGTGTATGGGAGTAGAGAATCATCATTTTGTTTCATTTCCGTTTTGTGCCGGAGACAGAGGATATCTTGCGGAAGTTGTGGATGCTGTGCAGATTGAGCTTTTGCGAAACGGAAGCTCTGCAAACCTCTTTGCTGTTTCACAGAATAAAGAGATATAAGGGAGAGTTGTTTTTTTTTTCTTTTTGTGCAGACTGTTTAGCCGGCATGTAAAGGACACCGGCAAAACATTGCTTGTTTCGACAATTTTTTCAAGGAGCATTCGTTACCCTTTTGAGGCAGATGAAAAAAGGCACTTAAAGCTGGGAATATATACTCAACTTATAATGAAAACACGCGTTATAGTAAGTTCCTTAATAACGGGTGATTTTTGAAGAGTTAAGTTTTTCAGATTGGCAGCACTCGTTAGTAATGGCATCCAAACGTCATCTGTCAAAGTGAAAAGTTTCCAGTAAACTCTGCCATTTAATCATGGAAAGACTTACAAACGAGCAACGATTGCAAATTATTGAAATTTATTTTCAAAACTCGTGCTCTGTGAAAAATGTGAAAATCCGCTGTTTTGTCATTTCTGGCTCAACGGATATGTAAATAAGCAAAACTGTCGCAAATGGAGTGGCATGCCATACAAGAATTACCGATGCATCCCGAAAAAACGACAGTTTGCTATGGTTTACGGTCTGGTGGCATCATCGGTCCATTTTTCTTTAAAGACGACTGTGGAAGAAACGTTACCGTCAACGGCGAACGATATCGAGTCATGATACGCGACTTTTTTTTTCCCAGTAGGCTTAGTTGAACTTGGTTGACATGAGGTTTCATCACGACGGTGCCACATGCCAGACAGCTCGTGAAACAATGGAAATGTTGAAGGATGAATTTGGTGAGCAGCTTATCTCTCGAAATGGGCCCTGTGATTATATCTTGTGGGGTTATGTTAAGCCGAACACGATTGAAGCCTTACAGGATAACATAGCACGCGTAATTCGTGGATACAGGCCGAAATGATCGAAAAAGTGACGCAAAATTAGACCTTCCGAATGGACCATTTGAAACGGAGCCGCGGACAATATTTACATGAAGTTGTCTTTAAAATGTAAATGGCAAAGGCCTATTTATCGATTACAATGAAAATTTTGAATATTTGATGCACATTTGAGCGTTTTATTCGATTTTTAAAAATCACCCGTTATAACCCGCAAGCGCTTTTAAGGCTCTCATTAATTAAATCATTCAATTTTCTGATTTTGTCTCGTTTGCCCGGTTTGGAGGGGACAACTTGGAAGGGCTATTCCTGGAACTACTAAGCCGATTTTAAAAATTCTATCAGGGATATGATTATTCGCGAGCTAAGCTACGAGCAAAGCCTAGCGTATTGGTCTCTTCGAGAAGAACAGAAGTATAACTCAGAATATTCTGCACTTATGGACCACGCAGGAAGGTCTGCGATGACCCGTTTGGAGACTACTCTTTCGAAGGCATGTAGGTCACGATACAGTCGACGTTATTAGTATTAGTATTTGGTAGTTATTACTGTTTCCCGTTAGTTGATTCGTTTTTCGGTCAACAGCGATATCGATACAACGAAACGATCCGAATTTAGTAAAACGGTTGTTACGAAAATTCCATTCAAAATTCCCTGGAAAAGATTATTTTTACACAGTCTGTTAAAGTCTTTGACGGCTGACATGTTAGTTGATAAAAACATTCCAGGACTAGGTTTCCAAGGCTTAGAACCACAATAACAACCTGGTGCTCTCCAGACGATCGAAACAAACGTGAACCAAATTTATCTTGAACGTCTACACTTTCCGAAAAGATGCTGCTAACTGCCTAGAAGAAGATATTTGGCTCTGGACGTCTTAGCACACCTAGACTAGCCACCAGAGTGAAGAAGTGACTGTTCCAGTGGAGGTACCAGAGAGGTACCCGAAAACACCCTAGATTTCCAGCTACTCCAGATAAGGAGAGCAGAGGAATATCCCACGAATAGAAAGAAGAGGGCGTTCGCAGTCTCGCGATTGAAAGAACATACGGAGGATTTGTAAGAAAGTCAATCAGCTGAATTTGCATAGGTCAGCCTCTTCGAAACGTTGAAGGAAAGCTAATCACCGACGAGCAGAGAAATGAAGATGCATTTAAGCTGAATTACTAAGCAAGCACCATGTGGAAACAGTACAGCAAGGGTTGGCTTAGCTATACAAAACAACTAGATAGCCGGTTCCGATGGTCTACCAGGCGAGCTCTTTAAATACGGTTTGATGTTTCGGAAGGGCACATGCACCAAATCATCAAGCCCCATCTACAGGAAAGGCGATACTAAGTCGTGCAGGAACTATTGAGGCATATCCCTGCTCAAAGCCGCCTCAATCCCTTCTGTAATACACTATTCGATACATGGCAGCGTGGCTTCCAGCTTGGCAGATCAAAAGTGGTCAACATTTTCGTACGCTTAAGCAAGCCCGGAAAATACCAACAAATTTCAAGTCGAGACACACCACCTCATCGTCGACCTTAAAGTCGCATATGTCAGGAGCTCTACATTGTAAAGTCCGAATTCAACTAATCTTGGGCCCTAACAAGTAAGCCTCTCCAATTAGCGCGGTCTTTGGCTAACTCACTTCAGTTGCGTTGCGCGGGCCAACCGACAGTTTTTGACTATCTCGATGTCACTGTTCAACTCGAAAAGTTGGTCACTGAAGACCGTCTTCTCCAGAACTCTTCAACGCAAATGGCACCGAATATCATATGAATAATATTTCACTCACAACGACCAAGCAATAGACCAACGCAGTTTAGGGTTTACTTCTATAGTAACGGAAACCAAAAACTAAATCGATACCTATTCAGCCCTTACTTACGAATGACTATTCTCATATTTTTTGATTTTATTATCTTTAGCCTGTCATCTGTCATCTGTCATCTGTCATACTCGCATCAAAACAACATCCCAGTGGATCAAAATGTATTTAAGACTCATCCTAGAATCATCAACTGCACTATTCCTTTGACAAGACTTTTCTAAACACCGTTCCATCTGATTATTCAGGGAGGAAAGTGATCCCCTGGATCACACCGATGGCGTAGATTTCAGTCATTTCAGTGTGTTTCAGGCAAAATTCATAGCTATAAAAAGGTCTTGATCTTGGCTGAAGTGTAATGTGAGGTCCTCAAAAGATATTAGTATCTTCTCGGAAATGCAAGCGGCGTTAAAATCGCTAAAATTAGTTTCCATAACTCTCTAGTAGCCCTAAGCTGCCGATCTCTCACCTCTAAAAACTATCTTTAGGATTATCGATAAAACAACTTGAGCTTAAGATGTATATAGGTGTCATCACTGAACACTTTCTCATATGCAGCAAGGCTTGGCGTTTAATTAAATTACTTTTGCCGAAGCTTCAAGGACAAAGATAAGTAAGAGACCATCCTGTACGTTCTTTGCAGATGCCCGGTTCTCTCCTAAAAATTTAAGGGCAACCTAGGAGCTTTCTGCATGTCAATCTTGAAGATCTGTTAACTATCGATATCAGTAACTCTCCTTCGCTATTGTAAAAACTGTAAGTGCTTTTTCTGCTCTCAGAAAGTATGTCATAGGGACTGCCACTTCCACTAGAAAACATCGGTGGCCGCAGAAAGATGGAGTAATCTATAATTTTACTCCTCCAAGACTTTACTTCCTGTATTTTCTATTTTAATAAGAACGTATCCTTAATTTGTTCTTAGGATCTGCCAATGTCAAAATAACAGTCATCAGGTCCGTTCCTTTACTTTCGAATTCGTACAAATTTGTACACATTTTTAAGACTTGTTCAGTTTTTCCAAATCACAGATGAGGAATTAACCAGATAGTCAACTCGAGAGCGAATCTCTCACCTTGCCTACAAGCTAAGTCGAACTGATAAGCCCCACATAATTTGCACTTATATGGGCTTTTACGTGCAAATCAAATGGGAATCACGCACACATAAATCGAATTATATGGGGCTAATGGCCGCGCCCATGAAATGTCATTTTTTATAACAAGAAGTTGGGAACAGTTGATGAATTTCAGCAGATTACAACTCACAATTTGGGTGTGTAAAATAAACATGGCCAATATGCGGTGAATATGGATTGATAAAAACATACTTACCACACAACTAATAACATAATAAATTATTATAATATTAAGAATAAAGCTGTGTTTTAACAAATTTATTCTAATTTTTAATATAAAATAAGTAAGTTCATCATACATTTTCGTCTTATAATAAATTTAAGTATAACTTTAGAAAGACGGATTTTGTTGTGGATGGTTATATTGAAGCATTTAAGTACTTTTATGCTACGTTATGCTTACGTTTTATTTTATGGTGAAATAAACCGAGATTAAGCACAAAAAATTGATTACTCAGATTTATTTTCAATCTTGTGTTTAGCAGATTCAAATTTGTATGGTTAATCTTGAGATTTAAAGTGGATTAAAGGCAGATTAACCTTAATCTCGGTTTAGTGCTCAGTGGAAACTTTGCGTTACACAATTGGGCACTGGTAAAAAACGCTGTTTAATATAACGTGATCCAAATCCCTACAAATATTATTTTTGGTACGTGAAAACACTTTTTTAACAACATTTGCAATTACTTACTAGTAGTAGTAGTAGTAGTAAATTGTTTTGTTTATTTTCACAAAAAAATAAAATTACAAAACATTATAACTTGACAAATAAAGTCGGCTGTTAAAAAAAGTGGCTAATTAATTCAATATACAAGGTGACGCAAAAATAACCTACCGATGTTTTTTGGCTGTAATTTAAAAAAAAAATGAAAAACTTTGATTCTTCTTGTGGATTATTTTTATTTGGTCTTTTAATTTTTTTTACATCAAGTCGAGAATATGATGTCATGTAAATGGCCGCCGCCACAGTTGATTGTCATTTGAGCCCTTTTTATGGCATTTTCCATCACTTTGGCCAAAACTTCCGGCGATAGGTCCTCACATTCTTGACGGATATTGTCTTTAAGAGCTGCAAGAGTCTGAGGCTTGTTGACATAAATCCGCGACTTCAAAAAGCCCCACAAAAAGAAGTCTGGAGCGGTCAAATCAGGCGATCTTGCTGGCCAGTGCAAATCGCCAAAACGGGAGATTAGGCGCCCGGGAAATGCATCCATCAGTATATCGGTTGTGGCACATGCAGTGTGTGCCGTTGCACCGTCCTTACGGTTGGTCAGAAAGCTGTGAATGATTCTTATGGTATGTGTTGGGAAATTAAGGGATTTGAGTTTGAAGACTAAGCCTTCAATCCAAACGGAATCAAGTGCCTTTTCAATGTCAAGTAGACAAGCAACGGTGGTCTCTAGCTTCAGCAGTGGGTGAAATGTCGAGTGATTGGATTTGAATCCGAATTGGTTGTTTTGTGCTATTTCTAGTTCGGTGCAGACCAAGTTGATTTTGTTTAAAATCAACATTTCTAGAAGTTTGCTTATGTTTGAGAGCAGAGAGATTGGTCTAAATTTTGAAATGCAGTTTGCAGACAATTTTTTTGGGATTGGAAAAACTTCCGCAATTTTCCATTTGGTTGGAAAATAGCAGTTGTTAATACAATTATTGAGAATAATTGCGAGAAAATATTTTCTTTAGACTAGTTGCACCTATTTGAGCTTTAAATCTCTGTAAAGTGTTTAAAAATACAAGTGGCCGAAAAAATATTGAGCAATCTATAATTTTACTCCTCCAAGCCTTTGCTTCTTGTATTTTCTGTTTTAATAAGAACGCATGATCTGCCAATATCAAAATAACAGTCATGAGGTCTGTTCCTTTACTTTCGACTTCGTAATAATTTGTACAAATTTTGAAGACTTATTTAGTTTTTAATAATTTTTACCATAGAATCCGTTGCTGCGTGCGTCCGTTTCTTTTTGCCTCACAGCAAGATCAAATACACGTATACTTATGGCAGGTGACCTATTTATAAACAACGCATTTTCGTACTTTGACAGCCAGGCGCAGCGTTTCTATTATTTATTAGTATTTTTTTAATTAATATGAGTACCTATGTGTTTCTGCGTATAATTTCTATACTTAAACGATTTGTCCTTACTTAACATAAAATTTTAATTTAATTTTACATGTGTAAGTCTGGAATAAATTTAAGTCCGATATCTCAATTGTTCTAAAGGGTGATTTTTTAGCTGGTTTGGTTTTGGCAACACTTGTTTTGTAAGCTGACGTGTGTTTAGTACCTTGTGTCACTGTCAAACAGCTTCAGTTTGGTTTGCAATTTAACCATGGATCGTCTTACAAATGAACAACGCTTGCAAATTATTGAATTTTACTATCAAAATTCGTGCTCGGTTCGAAATGTTCATCGCGCGCTGCTTCCATTTTATGATCGGCTTTCTCGACCTTCTGAGCAGTCTATTCGGAAGATTGTGACCAAATTTCGCACCAAATTTACTTTGTTGGACATTAAACCACCAATACGTTTACGTACTGTGCGTATTGAAGAAAATATTGCGGCCGTATCAGCTAGTGTGACAGAAGACCGCGAAATGTCGATTCGGCGCCGTTCCCAGCAGTTAGGCCTTTGTTACAGCACTACGTGGAAAATTTTGCGGAAGGATTTGGGCGTAAAGCCTTTTAAGATACAGCTGGTGCAAGAACTAAAGCCAGCCGACCTACCACAACGCCGAATTTTTGGTGAATGGGCTCTTGGAAAGCTGGCCGAGGATCCGCTTTTTTATCGAAAAATTGTGTTCAGCGATGAGGCTCATTTTTGGTTGAATGGGTACGTAAATAAGCAAAATTGCCGCATTTGGAGTGAAGATCAGCCAGAAGCATTGCAACAGCTACCAATGCATCCCGAAAAAGCCACTGTTTGGTGCGGTTTATGGGCCGGCGGCATTATTGGGCCATATTTCTTCAAAGATGATGCGAATCGCAGCGTTACTGTCAATGGTGAACGCTACCGAGCGATGATAACAAACTTTTTTGCCCGAAATGGAAGTTCTTGACTTGCATGATATGTGGTTTCAACAAGACGGTGCCACATGCCACACAGCACGCGAAACAATGGCGCAATTGCGAGGCGAGTTTGGTGAACAGTTAATTTCACGTTTCGGGCCGGTCAATTGGCCGCCTAGATCGTGCGATTTGACACCATTAGATTATTTTTTGTGGGGGTATGCCAAGGCTAATGTGTATAGGGACAAGCCCGCTTCGATTGACGCACTGGAAGCCAACATCCATGCATTCATTCGTGAGATACCGGCCGATATGTGTGAAAGAGTATGCCAAAATTGGACTCAGCGGATGGGCTACCTGAGACGCAGCCGCGGTCAACATTTGCATGAAATTATCTTTAAACATTAAATTGCAAGGTTCAAACTATCGATTCAAATAAATATTTCATTCATTTTTTCGAATTTTTTGTGTTTTTTTTTTAAAAAAGTTCTAAACCTCTTAAAAAATCACCCTTTATAAACAACGCATTTTCATACTTTGACAGCCAGGCGCTAAATGATTGGTTGAACAATTGAAAGACCGAAAGTATCTGTCATTGCAGTCAGCCTTGTCATAAAAGCAGATTTTTCGCAGCTAAATGTGCGTTTTCTATTATTTATTAGTATTTTTTTAATTAATATGAGTACCTATGTGTTTCTGCGTATAATTTCTATACTTAAACGATTTGTCCTTACTTAACATAAAATTTTAATTTAATTTTACATGTGTAAGTCTGGAATAAATTTAAGTCCGATATCTCAATTGTTCTATGAAAAATTATTATGCCCTTATTGCAATAATAAAACCACTTTGCATCCGCCGACAATGTGCTTCCACCTTAAAGATAATTAGCAGCAAAATGGCTTAGCTTAGCGTGGTAATTTAAATCCATAGACCATAGAAGGTTGTAAAACACTAAAACCATTTTTAGGTAGAAGTTTGTTCATTCTGTTGAATATATCCTTCTCTTTCTCACTCACTTACTATTTACCTGTAACGAACGACCTTCTCGGTATTCGACGTGTCAGTGTCAGGTACCAATGGACATCGACTGCCAAACACACGATCAGTAGATAATAAAAGCAAGCCAATTACCTGAAGGTTATCAGTCAGTAGTTCAGTTTCAACGCGAGTACTTGCTTATATTCTTTTATTCATCCTTAAAAGTGTGTTAATATCAATTTCATCTGTGAATCGCTAATCGAATACGATTAAAATATGTCGCCAAATTCAGTCGGAGATATGCCAGCGAGCATCAAATCCAAGGCAAAAAAGGATTCATTCAAATGTGACGCGTATTTCAGTGGTCTCTTCAAAAACATCGAACTTTTCTATCAAACTCGCCAGTTATGTGATGTCACGCTGATTGCTGTTGATGGTTGGAAAGTGGAAGCCCATCGAATGATCCTCTGCGCTGCAAGCAAATACTTCCTATCAATGTTCAATGGATCTGATTTTGAAACCAATTCTAAGGACGTTCAATTGGAGAAAGTCGACGGACACACTTTAACATTGATCATTGATTTTATTTACACCGGTTCGATTGACCTCGAAACTTACACCCTCAAGGATTACCTAGCAGCAGCTCGTCTCTTTGAATCCAACTTGCTGGAAGAGGTGTGCTTTAACTATATGTCAACGCAGATTGGGCTGTCCAGTTGTCTAGAAATTACATCGCTGGCAGAAGAAATCAATAATAAAACGATTTACGAAACTGCTGAGACATATGTGTGCCAACATTTTATGGATGTGCGCGGTGAAGATAAGTTCTTCCAGATTGGACCAAATCAACTGTGTAAATTCCTTTCTAGTGACGAGCTGTGTGTTCCTTCCGAGGAGGAGGTTTTTCATAGTATCATGTCCTGGGTGGAATACGATCGGCCTAAGCGTGAGCAATTTCTATGCATGTTGCTAAATAATGTTCGCTTTCCGTTTTTGTTTCCAAATTTCATTTCAAATACTGTTGAGCGCGTTTGTAAGTGCTCGGAAAGTAGAAAACTGATTATCGATGCATTGAAATGGCACTTCCTACCAGACTGTCGTCTATCAGTTTTCCCCAAAGAAAAAACACAATTGCGGAACTGTAAAGACGTGATCTTCGCTATTGGTGGGTGGCATGAGAAAAGCTTGAATGTCGGATTGTACATGCCTGCAGCGGGGAAGTGGATATATACAGATTGGCCGGGTCTTCCGGAGAAACGCACAAGTTTTGGTAGTACAACAGTCGGCAATAAGTTAATAATTGCTGGAGGCTATCTAAATTCAGGAAAGGTAACAAATCGGGTTGACTGTTTAGATATGAGAACTTTACAATGGACACAGCTTTCTGAATTAAAGACACCGAGAAGCCACTTAAAGATGGTAACTTTGATGGGACAAGTGTATGCGATTGGCGGATGCGACGGCTCAAAATGGGTGACCACCGTGGAAAAATTAGACCACCTGAAATCAGAATGGAAATATGTGGCGCCAATACCCGCAGATAACGAATCCCCCAATTGTGCGGGAAATAAATTTAATTCTATTTATGTTGAAGCAAGATATTTAAAAATCTGCGGATATTTTTTCACCACATATAACCCCATTATTGATAAATGGACAAAAGTAACCACAGCGGACTCGTCACTTGGCATTGGCACGGTTCGTAATTTATCCACCGAATGCTTCACGATAGTCCGGCGTTCGAGTATTATAAAATATGAGTTGGAATTGGAACCCAAAACTATCTCAATTCCAGAAATTACAGACGACTTTAAAGCATGCGTTGTTTTTCGAAATCGCTTTATAGTTTACGGAAAGACCAAATTTCAGGAGTATTATCCATTTGAGGATAAATGGAAGCCGATGCCATCGCTATCTACTGGTAACAATTTTAGTGATGTTCTCGTATTTACATGTTAAATTGTGCCTATTCTATTGCTGATGTATCATGTAACGAAAAATCTTAAATTCGTTATTATCATAAGAATGTTCTTTCTACTTAGAATATTAAAAAATAATAATAAATAAAATTAACAAAAATTTAATTACTTTGTTGTTTCGTTTGCTCTTGGTTTTTTTTATTCCCTCAACAGTTCATATTTAGCTGAAAGTTTATTTTCGGATAAGTAATAAATCCGATTGTGGACAGTGCAGGACAATGTAACAAGGATATAATTTGCAGTGGTTACTTGAACTTTGCAAAATATATTTAAAATTAACAAAAAAAAAATCTTAAGTTAATCAATAAAAGAAATGTCTTCTTCTTTGCAAGTGTAACGGTTTTTTGACATCGTACCTTCTGCGTTCCTTTCTTTATTTGTTTTTATTCTAAAATAATTTCTAACCCTTCTAAAAAAGGATACGTGATCGTGGACACTCAGTGCCCTATAAGTAAGTGTGCAAGAAGATTGCATTTTTTTGTATGAGATCAGAGAGAAACCATTTTGTTTTTATTTAAATCGAAATTATTTCTACCTACTTCAAAAAATTGTAACACAAATGTTGTGTACCTGAGCATTGTATGCCCTAAGAAAACACATCTTTTCTGCATTCTTAAGCTAATGAACATGTTTAAATTCGATTTGAACAGTCATGTGGGCACTCAGTAGCCCGTAGCACGGGTCGACGGTTAAAATCACTTTTCTTACATTGTTTTAGTCTCCATGAGTTTGTTTTAAAACCACCGTCTCTCTTGGTATAATTGTGGACTTCGCTGCTTACGAAACGGGTTATCAATACTTTTTCTAATTACTCCTACTATCTAGGTTTGTATTTTCTTTTTTCCGAACTGTATGTATAATTATCTTCGTTGCATGCAGTGGCTAAGCTGTTAAATGCGTTTGACTACCAAGCGAGGTGTCTCAGGTTAAAATCCGCCTCGACCACCTTCAAAGTGTAAAACACCTCCGAACGCCTGGCGAATATCCAAACGTATGAACTGTCATGAGAAACTTCTCAAAAATCATTTGCCGTTCGAAATCGGCATTAAACTGTTGGTCCCTTTGAGGATAAATGGAAATTTGGACCACATGGGATCTAGGGCTCCGAAATGGTTAAGTGTAAAATACACCATAACCTAATTTGCCCCAACCATAATTTCGAAAAAACCGTTTTAAAAATATAGTTAGAGAGATAGAGTATTACCACCTTCACAAGATATGTAGCCACTGCCCTCCTTAATAAGTTTGTCATACAAAGTTTTTGGCCAGGCCCACATTTTGGGCATATAGGGATATGGATAGGGTATCATACTGTTCGCCCCAAGCGGACTGTAGCCTTTTCTTATGTTTTTTTTATAAATTTCATATTAAATGAAATCAAATGTCATCCACCATGTTCTTAACGCCATTTTGTTGAAGGCATACAAGATCGAAGATAAAGATAAATAAAAAAGTAAATATTGGACGTATTGGGCTTGCCTAGCTTCTCCAACAATTTTGCGTGCAAAGATATATTTTTTGACACAAATGGAAGGGACCTACAGTTTACCATTTTATTTCTGAGAAGCTTCTCGTGACATTTCTTACACTTGGATGAGGTGAGGCAGCGAATACAAACTTCAAGGTGGCATGGGGCGGGATTTAAAGCAGCGACACTCGCTTAGTGGTACTAAGCACGTAATCATTCAGCCATTGTAGCCTTTCCTTATGTCTTAAATCTTTATTTAATTTATCAGCACAATCTTCAATCATTCCGAGCTTGCAACTAAAATAGATTTGTACATCATCAGCATTAACACCATCAGGTCATTAACAAATATTGTAAGCAATAATGGTCCAAGTATGAATCCCTGCGGCACTCCAGACATTATTTAAGACAACTGCTTGTGTTTTATTTGTTACATAAGCTTGGCTATCACTGCAAATGCAAATGACTCTAACATTCAGACGGCATATCCATAAGACAGGGGATATATAAATCGAGGGGGAAAGATTCATCAAAGCATCTAGAGTAGAGCCCGGGGTGCTAGGGAAGGCCCCTGTGCAGCCGAGACATGCCGTTCTTTGGAGTTTGGCAAAAGAACCAGTGACACGTTTCCGCGAAAGGTTGTTCCACCAAACAACAGATGCGTATTGAGAGGAGTGGCCTAATCATGGACGTATAGATGTAAAGGAACCGTTTCGGAGGCAAGCCCCATGTTTCACCAAAAACGCCTTTACACTGCCAGAAAGCCGGCAGTGCTTTATCGGTTTTCGATTCGACATGTTTGGACCATCGAAGATTTTTATCGAGGACTTCATCGGATATAGGGATGGAGACACCTTTAAGCACGAGATGGGACAATTAGCCTTTTCGTAAAGAGAACAACCGTGGTCTTAAAAGGATTCACTGAAAGCCCATTACTAGTGCACCAGACATCGATAAAATCCAGGGATCTCTGCGCTTGAGAGCAGACAGCCCCCAGATTTGAACCGACATCGACAAAGAACGGCGACATCATCCGCACAAGCTTGAGTGTAGTTTTCACGAAAATTAAAAGCCGTATCAAAAGCACCCTCAATATAGACGAAAATGCCCAACGCGTACTCCTTCCGGTCAAGAGCACTTTCAATCGTACAAACAAGGTTTTGAAGCGCAGTCTCGCAGGATTTTCCGCGCTGATAGGCATGTTGCATCTCAGAGAGAGGATGTGATTGAAGAGCAACTTTGCACATATGCAGCTCAACCAGTCTCCCCAAACTTTTCAGCAAGAAGGAAGACAGACTTATGGGTCTAAAGCTTTTGGCTAGAGTGTAGTCAGTCTTACATAGGGTCATAAGGTCATATAGGCCATGCTCGCGGTGAAAATTCCTTTCAACATTTGCAAAACCTGAATTAAACCTTGTTTCAGCACAGCTGGATAAATTCCATCCGGACCAGGTCATTTGAAATTTGCAATAGCATATTTGATGGCATCATCAGTCACCACTCCCGATGCAATATACCAGCTGTGCCGCGTGGTATTAGTCGGTTCAAATGTAGCCACCGTCGTTTGAAGGGCTGAAGAACACGTAGTAACCTGATTTCCCGGAAAGTGAGTCTCAAGTAGAAGACTGAAAGTCTTCGCCTTTGTCTCAGTGTAGGTATCATCAGGTTTAAGAATTGCATCCAATTTGCTTGGTCTGTTCCTGTGGAGTGCAGACTTTAACAAGCCTGCTAGTTGCACTTAGAGTTTGGACCTCTTCAAAAACTTTTTAAAATAGTCATTTTGTCGACTTGCGAATAAGTCTCTTAAAAACTGTTTGTTTCGATCGATAAAGATTCCAGTCTTCTACCAAATTGGGTTTTCAAAGACCGATTTAGGAGCTTCCTAGTTTCTTTACGAAGACACTGCAGTTCGGAGTTCCACCAGGTACCGATTTTCTGCGGGGGGGGGGGTTTAGAAACAGGGCACGAAGGTTCAAACCAGCGGGTGAGGACGTTGTTCAGATCCTGAGCAGACCTCTCCACTCCCTGTCTTGATCTAAGTTTGAGTGGAACTTTGGCAGAGTTGGCAAGAGCTCCTCTCTAAACCGTGGCCAGTTCGTTTTTCTCGGATTTCTCCTCTCTTGCGAAGGTGAAAGTTCGCAGTAGATTTGAAACTCGATGTATCTGTGATCTGATAAGGTGCTATCTGGCGATACCTTCCAATTTATGATAGACTTCAAATGCCTGTTAGACAGGGTAACATCAATTACTTGCTGTCTTCTGGCTGTAACAAAGGTAGGTTGATGACCTACATTGTTGATGGTTATATCAGACGATAAAATGAAGTCCAAGAGTCGATCTCCCCTTATGTTGCATTTGCTGCTGCCCCAAACAGTGTTCTGAGCACAGCACAAGACAAGACCCAACCTTTTGGATTCACAATACTCTACGAGCTCTACAACAGCCTTTGGTGGAGGAGGGGTTAGAGAGTCATAGGGGAAATAAGCCGATGCAGCGACAAAGGTTTCCCAACTATCATTTGCATGGTAAGTTATAGGAACAGCTACCAAATCTTGGCTACAAAAGCTTTTGATCATAGTAGCTGTAAAAGATTTCGATACAATAAGACAAGTCCTAGGTCTATCGGATTGCTCATCATAAACAACGTGGTAAAAACCACTCAAGCAACCAAGACCACAGATGGATATTATGTGTGATTTTGTTCTACAAGCCACAAGCCTGCTACTTAAAAGGGCGGTAGCAGCCTTGCAGTGCTGTAGGTTAATTTGAGTAAACAAGATGGATGAATACTCTGGGTTACGTCAACTATTAGCACTGTTTGACATTGAAATGGAAATGGATCCTGCCAAGATGCAGATAGGGACGCATGTTGTACCTAGATTTGATGATCTCGGCAGCAGCCATGTCTGTACTCACAACAAGAGAACTACCACCTTCATTGTGGCGGTTTTTACTCTTCTTGTGTGAACGGACAACCCAGGCTTTTGTGTCGAGACCAGGATTCTAGTTTCCCTAGTTTCCCAGGGATCCAGCAGACAGCCCGCGTAAGCTTGGGTGGTTTGTAGACCTCAAAAGATGAAGTCCTAAGTGTAGGGATTTTCGGCACCATACTGGTAATCTATTCAGAGGTTTTCTGTGATGAGGTCTTCACCATGAGGGTTCCGTCCTTTAACACACAGCCCTCCACCTGAATGCAAGCATTTGTTGCCGCAGCCAGCTCCAAAAGATGAGTTTTGCAGTGTTCGGACTCTGCCAATGCGAACTGCTAAAGAGGAGACAGCAGCATTCTTGTAGGGATGCTTCTTAACTCGCACTCTTTTGCGTTTAGCACATGGTTTTTTATACGCACACCTACCATCAGAGCCGTCCGCGTCGACAAAGTTCTGTCCACTAGTGCTGCACCCAGTATTGGTCGCAACACCAGCATCATCCATTACCAGTGCACGGGCAGCACCAACAATAGGTGCACTTCCTCTACTCATACTCAAGGGTGAGTCCACTATAACCAATTTCCGTCCATCAAAACTACTACCTTTGCTGGTAGAAGCACCGACTTCACCAGGATAGGTTAAAAACCGTTGCCTCCAACACCTCCTCCTTTATCCGGGCTTGGGACCGGAATGCTACTCGCGTAACAAGGCGGAGTTAAGAAGTTATTAGAGTTAGTGGAGGTTTGTGTGCTTCCGAACAGGAGGAACCCTTGAATTTGCGATTGTTGCACCACAAATCGTTGAAGAGAGCCGATTGTGTAACGAAATTGCGCTTTCTGAGCGGAACAAGTATCCTATCATCTAATCTGCGATCAGCTTTTGTGCTGCTATTGAAATATCGATCCAAAAATAACCCATAAACTTTTGAGTGTACGGCTTTGGTGGCGAAACAGAAAAATACCGACCAAGAATTGATTTTCGTATTTAAGTCTTCTTTCAAAAGGACTCCTTATAGTCTCTTGTTTGAACTTCGGTTTAAAGCTAGAAAAATTTCACGCAGATGCTATTTTTGTGCCGTTCTTGCTGATTAATGAAATGACATAAGATCACATTTAATACATAAAACTGGATTTAAGGCGTCTCTTGTTAACAAGGTTTGATGATATCTTCAAGTAACGCTTCCAAATATTGAATTATGTCCACGGAAACTTATCAACATTTGAATCCTACAACATACCTGTAACTTACCCGTTTGAGGACGTGACTGCACTCGACGTCGAATAGTATAACTGTTGAGATAAGGGTACTGTAGGGGTTAGGAGCTTTGTAAAACCAAAGAAGCAGCGGTTCCTAATTGTGGACTCCTGCAGTTAAACTACGTCTATTGAATGGACAATAATGCTCAAGCTACGAGGATCTTCGAATTCCAGCCCCCAGGTTCGAGACGACAGGGAAGACCGAACCTCCGTTTCAAAGACCAAGCCACCGCCAATGCCAAAGCGCATAATCTAGATAACTGGAAGTAGCATGACCGGGATCGCAGAGGATCGAAGGCTGCCGTGTACTCTCTCTCAGGGACTTTTCACGGGTCGGGACCCTGTTAACAACATTGCACAGACGTAAATCAAGTTTAGCATATTTTATCGCATAACATTAATTCGGGATGTTATTATAGAGATTACTAAAATCCTATTCCAATAGCCTTAATCACTTAAATCTCCTTTTAATGATAAAAAACAAGCAAACTAAGCATTTTTTTGATAAAGCTAAAAATTCACCACTCAACAAAATTACCATTACTTGTAATTAATATTTATAATAAATTATTTTTCTTTTTTTTGTACAAAATAGAAAAATTTTTACTTGTCGAGTGGACGCATTCAAATTAATTCAAATGCAAAAAAAAAAAAATTCCAGTAACTCCCTATAAAATTAATAAATAAAATATCTAGGTAGGCATGTAGCCAGCGAACATTCGCGTAAAACAATATTAAAGCCGTCGTTTCGCGTTTCACGTTTCTGGTTTTTGTGTTCTCTCAACTATAAAAAATTTGTTAAGCTAGCTTAAAACAAAAAATAATATTTTTTTCTCCTTCCAATCCCATTTCATCCTTTATCATGATACCTTTGACAGTCGGGTAGTGGGACAGTTGGATTGTTGAATAGTTTAAATGTTGTATTTTCCCTTCAACCCCAGTCATTCATGTATAACAATTCAACTATGAGAATATTCACATACTGGTATTGGAAAGTTACGCATAAAAGCCCATTTAAAGCTTATAATAATCATAGCATAACCAACAGATGCAGGAAGGGAGGTATAGAAAAAAAATCTCGTCAATTTCAATTAATCCGTTCGTTTAGTTCAATTGTTTGAGCTATTTTTTTTTTTTTTTTTTTTTGTATTTTTCCAATCGATTGGTAGGTCGATGTACGAGGATAGATTGTCAGGGTGGGATCTCGTAGTAGTTGAGTGGAACTAATAGCTGAATCGATTTCGCGATGAGATAGATTCACAAGTGGATGATAGTTTTATGGTGGTAAAACGGATCGTTTTTCCTGATAAATGTATTATTAATCGACCGAGGAGAACAACATTTGACCTGGAATCTATTGCTCAGATGAGAAATCATTGGAATATTAAAAAGATAAGCTGCCGTTTAATTAATGCGACGAGGACAATATTTGGGGAGATAATTGATCATTTTTGTGAAGGAAGTGAAGCTCGTTTCGCACTAAGCCGCTAAATCTTTTTTTATATTTTAAACAATACTATGCCCGCGGTTTCGCTCGCGTGGAAGATACAATTCCACGGCCATTTTTTAAAGTCATTTAAATAACGCTGTGATGTCAGAAAAAAATGTAGGATAAGAGTGACATTCAAGCTACGATTCGTCATTGGTCATTTGTGTCAATGGCGATCACACGAAATGACTATCATGGTCATTTTTTCCCCAAAATCAAATGACCGAAACTGTGAGTCATTTAGAATTTTCCATTGGGATGGCATTTAATGACGAGCGAAACAATGACGATCACATGGTAATGAGTAATGACCTGTCTCATCAAAATGACAAATGTCATCAGACGGTAATGGCCATTGAGAAAAATAAAGCTATTTTAGTTCACTTAGTGTTTTTCTCTCAGCGAAGACGCATACGTGCGACTTTTTTTAATTAAATAAAATGGAAACTAAATTATTATAATAAGTATAAAATGTCAAAAACAACTTTTGCGATGATGGTGGAAATTGCGGAGATGGCTTTTTTAGCAGCGTGTGTGTTGGAAAACAGTGAAAAGAATCTTGATTACGAGCCAACGCGACGAAAGTGGAATGTTTGGCAAAAAGTTGAGCCGTCGCGAGAAGAGTGCATTTTGTGCTGGATTACTACTCGAATTGCGCGACGTAGAACAACCTGAACTGTATCTCAATGTCCTTCGTCGGTCGTATGGTGAAGCCCCACATCGAAAAATAGAATACAAATATAGGAGGAAACGTTTCAGCGGAAGCACGACTGGTAATCCCGCTGCGCTACCTGGCCTTTGGTGAGAGTTTGCGATCGCTGCGATTCCTTTTCCGCGTTTCGTAGCCAACGATGACGTGCATCATTCCGAATGTTCTCGACGCTATTTACAAGGTTCTTGTCGGTGAATTTATTAAGGTGTGTGCTACTTCGTAGTGAAGATTGAAATGCGACAAATATTTATGTTTTATTTTTCGATAGCATTTTGGGGTTTTCTGTACTATTGAAATTCAAAACATTCACAACTGAATAGCCCAAATTGTAGGCACTTGACGGCGACGGTTCGTATTTCAATTCTGTCAATAGGTAGCGAACAATACAACCACAACAAAAAAATAAAAATTAACCAGTTTATTAATTATTTACACGTCCTTTCGCCACGAGACAAAAAAATCCAAATAAAATGACCAGATAACGTATTAAATCCTGCGTCATTTGCTTAGAAAAATGGCATGGCATGGCATGAATTTCGCGCCTTGTCACTTTTTGGAGGCTGCCATTTAAATGACGCAATAGCCAAAAAGTTTAGTCATTTGTCGTAGGTGTCATAAAAGAGTGATCACATAGTCATTTTTTCCGTCACTTTAATGCCACTATGGTCCGACATTTTCCTAGTCATTTAAATGACGCCGAAAATGTTATCCCAAAAATGACGATCACACAGAACGCCATTAAAATGACTGCTTGATGGGGCGATTTTTACGTGCGACGCTGCTATTTAAATGACGCGAAAAAATGGCATAATATTATCTCTACTAACCAGGAGGGTGTCACCAGTAGCGATTTCCGGTTTTTAGTACTGGTTTGGCTATAAATTATCCTTTTTAACTTTCTCGTATACATTAGTATACTAAAGAGAAAGTTATTGCGATCGCGCGGAAATTTCGAACTCAAACTGAGTATGTAGTCGGATGATATTACGACTATAGAGAAGTCCAAAAAAGTGGGTCCGCCAGTGCCGTCCGTCGGTCTGTCTGTCTGTCTATCCGGGCGCCGTATGGCGACACGGTTCGACGGATTTGCTTCAAAGTTCGTATATAAGGTTCTTGGGGTTACATCTCGGGGCATCTTTTTATTTTTTGCTTTATCTTTTGAAATAACGGTACCTGCCATACAAATTTGTTTGTGAAGATCACTGCATACTCAAACATTTGTCAAAAATTCTGCATACTCAGTTTTTGGAAAAAAATCGATTAACGGTAATTTATAAAACTGGCAATATCTCGAAAACTATTAAAGGGAATTAAAAAAAAAATACCGCTTTTCTTTTACTATACATGCTTCGATTTTTGAAATAATTTTCTTAAAATTTATTTTTTCATATAACGATTTTCTTAAATTTAAATTAAATTCGTTTTCTCAAAAACGGCTCTAACGATTTTGATAATTTTTTGTATTTCGAACAATTATGTAATGTGCACCTAATGTGCGAAATTACATCAAAATCGTAGGTGCCGTTTTTAAGAAAATCTAATTTTCCAAAACCTAAAAAGTGATTTAAATGCATTTTCGATTCATTTTGCGGTTCAAAAACGCATCTCATGTATCGAGAAAGTTTCGTATGACGCAGTCGTGCACTTAATTTAATTTGTTTTTTGTTTTATTAAAAACTTAGTTATTCAGGTATACATAAATATAAGGCCGCTCTACTTTCAAACATCTATTTTTCTATTTTATTAGAGCCAGACTTTGGGAATACTTTTTCGGATTTGTCTTGAAGATAGAATGAGACAGCCCATTGGATATGGTAGTGTAGTTTGTATTAAATTTTATGGCGCAAATTTTGGTAGCCAACCCAAGACCAAGACCATACTTTGTATGGGATTAATATATCCCGTAGGGTCTAAAATGAATTCCTCTATTTGAATAGATTTTTCTGTTATAATGATTTACACCCATTGGGATGTTATGTTGTTTGTATTTAAAAGGAATATATGTATCCAAGTTTTAGTTTTAATACAAAAAATTTACTTGTGGTACATTTATTTCAGCTGAAATTTTGGGCCTAGCCAACTGAGATGAATAGCAACTGATTCTCTCCGGCCTCCTCTTTAAGCGAGCTTTACTGATCCGCAGGATTTCCAGAGATAGCCTCTACCATTTCGACATTATATCACTGGAAGCAGATTAATTCCCACCTTAAATTCTCAGCCCACCCCCACCCTACATAACCTATACTAACCAGAAGTGACGATTCAGACACTGTCTACGCAAAAATAAAGCAGATAAATTTGCATATTTCAAATCAAACACACAAATAAAATTTGATTTTCATGATTTTTCATTTACCCTTTAATACTCTTATATTGAAATTACCCAACTTTGATTTTTTCAGCTTCTTCTTTTATACTTCCGAGGATATTACAACTTGCTGCTGTTTTTTACTGTATCTCTACTGGTCCCTCTGTGGGGTTCACCTGTTCTACTTTAACAAATTTCGTCAGGCCGCCAAGATCAACATAACATATGTTAAGGAGTTTGTATGTCATTAAACAGCTTTGCAAGGACGCGTAAGCCTTAAAAAAAATATCCAATGTTTCTGTCTTAATAGTTAGCAGAGATTTTGTCGTCGTATTCATTAACTATGCCTTAGGACTATTGCGTGATTGGGATTCAGCAGGCACAGGGTGCTCACATTCAAAAAGCATCCTATAAGAGAGAGTGGCATATGTAAGGTTATTATGTCTACCCTAGAAATTTCAGTGCCGCACGTCACTGTTTACCAGCAGGGGGTCACAATTAGAACGCTGGAAAAACATTTAAAATCGGGTGAGTAGTTCGAAGAATGTCCTTCTCTTCAAAACATGCAAGAACAACATATCTATCAACGAACAAAAAATCATAAACATTAGTTGAATAAATCAAACCCCTCGATTTGTCGTAAAGCTCGGAAGGTGCCTAAATTTCTCATTTATTGATTTTAAATAAAAAAAATGTGTAAACCAATTTTAGGTGAAACGGATATACGTGTATATTAGAACGTAGCGGTACTGAATTTTTTATTATCAACTCCTACTACTCATCAGCTTGTTGGTGACTGCTGGGTGCCAAGTACATTGACTAGAGGGGGGTACCCCAAGAAGAGCCTCTACCTGTGTAAAGGTAGCTTTCCATCCTCTGCGATCCTGTGCACGGTCCTTGGAATCATGATTCGGTCTTCCTTGTCGTCTCAAATCAAGATTCTCTCGCCTGGAGCTCTTTTGTTCATTCGTTCGATGTGGCGGAGCCAATGTAGTCGACGTGTCTTGGCTTTTTGGACTACTTTCACATCTTGGAACAGCTCACAAAGTTCGCAGCTCATCGCACACAGGACCAAATATCCGTCAAAGAATTAAATTCCTTTCCTTCTTATCGTCCAGCAGGGAACTGGCAGAATAAGTGTTCTGTAGAGCATACAGTTTGTTCTTGGAGTCAGGAGTCTTGAACCAATTTGCTTCGCCAAACCGAAGTAGTAGCGGTTTCCTAGGCTAATTCTTCGTCTCTAAGTTGACATTCATACCGAAGTAAATGAACTCCTTAATTACCTCGAAATTGCTGCTTTCATCCTAGTCGGTGGACAGATGTTGTCCTCATTTACTTACTTCAAGATCAACTAACTTCGCCTGTTCTTCAAGAGCGGTGAAAGCCTCTATCACGGCACGTTGGGAGCGACCAATGATGTCAATAACGTTAGCATACCCCAGTTGCTGGACTGATCTGTTGAAGATAGTGCCTTGATGTGCTGACGCCTACAGGATTAAAGAAATTGCACAACAGCCCATCTGCTTGCTGCATGCTTGTATGAGTAGAGCTAAGCTGCTACCAAACTGCACATTGCAATGTGTGTTTTCCGGGGTCACGCGTCCTAACTGGATCGGTTTTAACGCGATTCTGAATTGAAGAGCTCCTGACGATGAATGCTGTCATATGCGGCTTTGAAGTCGATGAAAATATGGTGCGACTCGACTTGAAATTCGTGTCCCAGAATACGCCGGGCAGGAAGCCAGGCTGATACGTGCCGATTAGTGTGTTTTGAGACGTTCACGCAGTAAGTTGAACAGAATCTTATATGCGACATTAAGCAGGGTTCTTGCAGGACATAGGGTCACCTTTCTTATAGCTGGAGCATATGGAGCTGATGGCCCAGTCATCGGGCATTCTTTTCTCCACCCAAACATGGATGATGATTTGGTGCATGTGCCCGACCAAAACATCGCCTCCGTATCTGAAGACCGCTGCAGGAAGACCATCAGAGCCGGCGGCCTTGTTGTTCTTAAGCTTTTTTATAGCTAAGTCTAGTTAAGTTCTATATTGGGTGTTAGTACTGGTTCTTCATTGACTGGACGTGGGTTTTCTTCTTGTCCCATCTTTCTCTCTACATACCGCCCGTTTAGCAGCATCTGGAAATGCTGCTTAAATACATCTACTATTCCCTGCGCATCGATGACTAGGTCTTAAAGCCAGCAGCCAGCGACTTGGCTTTCTTATAAAACCTCCGGACGTTATTTCAATCTGGAAGCTCTTCGATCTTCTCTTCTTTCTACACAGGATCTTCTGCAGCTCTCTCGGCAAGTGTGCTCGATTCGGTAAGCTGTTCGAGCATCTGGAGAGCGCCACGTTGCTGTGTGAATGATTAAAATCAATTTGTCGACAGACGTTATCTATTGTTGTTCCGTGGAGGCTGTCCCTACCAACTTACCCCCCAACGATGTTTTCCTTTCCGACTTAAGGAGTTATATCCACGAACATGACTTTGACATCGTACTCTGGAGAGGCTCCGTAGGCTCCTCCGCTGTTTTTCGACGATAAAATGAGCTATTCACTTTCAATTCCCTACTCATAACTCATCGGGCAAATCCCCCTTGAGCCTCCATCTCTCACTTTCTCTCTCTTATTTATTTGAAATTACCAAGTGTTAACACCCATTGCGGGCGTTTTATTACTTCACTATTCGTCGTAAAATTTAAATACATAATCCCATTCATATCAACCTGTTTGCTATCTAGCATCGTAAACCTTCCTTAAATGCCCAGAAGTGACAGTTAAAACTTCAAATAATCCCTTAACACTCCAATTTCATCCCGAAAATGCAAATTTATTATAGCACCACCCTCGAAAAAGTGATTAAGTGGGTAAATAGCACCCACGTGACCATGTCCTTACATGAAACTTTCTCTCAACTGCAATAAAACTTTCAAAACAATTAAACACTGTTAAGGCGTTTATTTATTTTTTTAGGACTCCCCCTCTCTCTCTCTCTCTCTCTCTTAAGCTTTATGACATAATCACGTCCATCATCCATCAAGTTACTCTTTGGCTACCTGAAAATATTCAAATACCTAAAGATCTAAATACCTAAAAACTCATCTATCTAGATACACCTTAGAAAATGTTTTAATACGCTCCTTGTCCCGTCGGTCGGTGTTTTATAGAGCAAGCAATAAAGATATAACGAAATCTAAACAAACATAAAGAGAATCCTTCCTCCATCATCGTCATCGTCATCACCATCTCAGTCGTGTCATCCACTGCCAACAAATTTATTAGCTCTTAACACAAAAGCATAAACAAAATCAGGATACACAAGTGAAATGACCTCTGTGTGTGGGTTAATTGCGAAATTTCTCTTCCGCAAAATAAAAAAAGGTTTTTTACTAATCGGAATATTAGCCAAGCGAAACGGATATAAAATTATTTACACAAATAAAGCCTCTCAAGCAATTAATATGCACTGGAATCGGCCATTCAATTGAAAGTAAATACTCATTAAACTCACCAAAAAATCGCCGAGTCCTTGAAGAATTAAAACCAAAAGGAGATCTGTTGCTGCTGGCAATAATATTTCATACGAAAGAGAACGATTACAACGACGGAATTAATTCGGGTCATTAAAAAAGCACTTTTAATCAGCCTAATATTTGTAATAATATTTTTTTCTCTCACTTCTTGAGAAGATAAGCCAAATTAGAGATAACAATTCTCCTCTTCGGGGAGGGGTGGATTTATTCTGGCAGAAAAAATGTATAAAAATTTAACATCATTTCATCATTAATGAGCCATTAAGGCAAACACCACCCACCACCACCCAGCATGAGCATGAGATATGAGACCATCGTGGTACTTTTATCTGAATCTGCAATTCAACTAGGACACCCTCAGAATACCGATGCCAATCTACCACATCGAAGACTCATTATAACTGACTCCAATGAATTTGTCATGTTCGGTTCTCGGTATTTGCTTAACGTGCATATAGTGCTCGCGGCGCGCGTGGTGAGCTGCTGTCGCTGCTCTCCCTGGGAGTTTATTAAAAAGGCGTATTTATTGGTGAGCTCCGTTTCATTCTCCCCCTCAACATCACGGTGGTTTTCCGTCTCGTCCCTATCGAATGATAAAATTTATGGCGGCATGAAGTCCTCTCTTTTCCTGTCGAGCCGCAGGGAAATGTATTTCCTTCATCATTCATCGAAATCATACTTTTGGTGATGATAATGATTCCACTCTACTTCGGATGGGTTTGGATGGCTGATGGGAAGATTGATACGTTGTCATAGGCTTTAAAAGTTTTCAAAATTTGTGGGAGATTTACTTGGACCGCTAGGGGAATTGAAATAAGGTATCGCAGGAGGTTTGGTCAATGACTGACTCAATCAGATTTGACGGATGACAAAAAAGGTATGTTTGTATATTTCATCACTCTTGTCGATAAATTGATTATGGCGTTATGTGCATAGCTCGATCTGCGCGCGAGGCGAGTGTTTTAAATAAGTTTTGCAATTTTTGAAGCAAATCTTCGTTTTGAAATTGCAACCTCTTCCAACCCTTAGTAATGAGCGTTTTCCTTTTCTAGCAGAACTTCATTTCAGAGCAAAACAAAAAATTTTGTGTCTTTTTTAACTCAAACACTGCAAAGTATGAAAGTACTCCACTGAGTTGTAGGGTGCTTCCGAAAGTTATATAAGCAAAGGGTGATCCATTTCGAGGTTCCCTACTTTTTTAAAGAAAAAAAACACAGAAAATTCAAATTTAATGGAGAATGTTTATTATCATTTGAAAGAACATTCTTTGGCATTTATTTTTTGAAGATTATGTCTATCAAATGTTGGCCGTTGCTACGTCGCAGATGGTCCATCCGTTGAGTCCAATTTTCGATCACTCGTTCGAGCATTTCGACTGGTAACTGGCGAATGACACGCGTGATGTTTTCCTCCAAGGCCTGAATCGAAGCGGGTTTGTCGGCATAAGCTTTTGACTTTACATATCCCCACAGGAAAAAGTCTAACGGTGTGATATCACACGATCTTGGTGGCCAAATGTCGCCGAGATCACGAGCTTCAATTTCAGGCATCAAATAGTCGGTTATCATGGCACGATAACGGTCGCCACCGGCATAATTTTTAAAGAAATATGGACCGATGATTCCACCGGCCCGCAAACCACACCAAACCGTTGTTTTTTCTGGATGAAGTGGCAGTTCTTCAATCTCTTCAGGTTGCTCTTCGTCCCAAATGCGGCAATTTTGTTTGTTTACATACCCATTGAGCCAGAAATGGGCCTCATCGCTAAACAAAATTTGCCTCGAAAACGTCGGATCTTCTTGGAACTTTTCAAGAGCCCATAGAGCGAAGCGATGTCGCTTGGGAAGGTCGAGCGGCTTCAGTTGTTGCACAAGCTGTATTTTGAACGGCTCCGAATCGACTCTCTACGGTCTTCGTGTACACTCTCAGCTACGGCCGCTATATTTCCTTCACAGCGTGCTGGACGTGGTCTATTCGGTCGAATATTATCCAATAATGAATGCTGGGTCTCAAAATGGGTGATGGCGTTGCGAATAGTACGCTCAGTAGGCCGATTATGTTGAGCGAAGTGCACGAAACACATTCCTCACAGAACGTGAATTTTCATAATAAAGTTGAACAATTTGTAAACGTTGTTCACGCGTAAGTCTTTCCATTATGAAATGCCAAACAATACTAAACAAAAATAACATGACAGCATGACACGACTCACACGTGATCTGTCAACAAAGGCTATTGAAAAAAGTATCTCTACTTGGATCACCCGTTAAAAACTGCTTGCAGTACCTTGAGAAGTGGACTTCACAATTTATGTACGCTGAGGATTTTCAGTTGGCATGTCTAAGAAAAAGCATTGAGTGGCAAGAAGTGCAAGGCAGTTTTGCCCTTGTATTGGAAAATACAAAAGTTGATATAGCTGAAAGTGATTTTTTTGATGAAATTTAAAAAAGAAATTTAAAAAAGTTTGTAAGCCCTCAGAAAATTGAGCAATGGAATGACGATGATATTCCAATTGATGTAAGGTGGGTTGAAATTTTTAAATACTTTTCTTCAAATGAAATACCCCACAAAAATCTTCTGCTGATTGTGGAATATATACTGAGTCTTCCAGGAACAAATGCATCAACAGAACGAATATTTTCAATGATAAATCATTTATGGACTCAAGAAAAAACTCAGATGCAACAAACAAACGGTGAAGTCTATTGTTCTATTAAAAATATTTTTCGATAATTCATGCAACTTTTTTTATGAATATATAAACAACAATGATAAAGTTTTGCAGAAAATACACACGTCTGTAAAATATAATTAATCGACTCGCGCAATAAATTTAGAGTTTATTTTTTTTATTTTTTTTTTATGAAATGTGTTTTTTTTTAGTTTTTGTTTTTGTGATTGCTTGCTTTATTTATTGAATTATATCTATTTCTTTATAGACTGATTAAAATGTTCCTATGTTTTTAAACTACATAAACTAATCATAACAAAATATGAAGTATTTTTAGTTAATTTTTAATAAAATAATAAAAAATATGTTTTTACAAAAAATTAAAAATAACTGTTTTCTTAAAAATGTCCCGCATTGTCTTTAAAAAATTATGGTCACTATAAACTAGATTATTCACAATGGGCCTTCATGGCACAGATGAGGAATTAACCAGATAGTCAACCCTGCAATCCCTTATCACTTTCAACCCGCAAAAAATATTTAATAACGGCCGCAAAATCCTCTCTCAAATTTCCCATCTGTGAATACGTGTGAGCCAGACACATGAAGTTAGATCAAATTTCCTAGATTACCCGCCAAAAATAATTGTGGGGAGTTTTGCAACATATCCAAATCGCAACAACAAAACAGCTGGTCACGGCGGATGTGTTGGGAAATAGGAAATGCTGTGAAGTGTTGAGTTTATGTGATTCAACTTTTTATTTTATTTTGATATAAATGTTTATAAAGAAACAAAAAATTAGTTACCCAATAAAGTTGTTACAATTGAGTTGGAATATTTTTTGCGGTTATAAGAAATAGTTCTCTATTTCTTATCTGCCTTAAAACAAACATTCTTGGGTTTTTGTACTTTTCCATTTTGGTTAATAAAATGAGATGAAATGCATATTTTATTGTATTATTGCATAAATATTACTAAATTAGTAATGTTTGGGTGTAAAATATTTATAGTAAATAGTTTTATTATTTGATTTATTCAGCATATGAAAGTTTAATGAATATATGTACATATTCGGGTTCCGTGCATGGATAAAAAAAAGTGAAAAAGAAGTATTTTTAATCCTTTTTAAATTATGTTGTGTTACAAGATTTGTACGTTTAGTCAATCAATTTTCTTAGCTGTTTCTTTTCTCAGGGGGTTTTGGAAATTTTTTATATAAGTTAATATGCTTTATTTTAAAATTTAAAGTAAGCGATAGACGGAAGAAGGAGAAAAAAAGGTAGCTGGAATACACTGCATAAATATATTGGGGGTGCATTTTTTTTATCGAAAATGCTTGGTAGTTGAGTACATATCATAAATAAGCATGCACATTGTGTTACATATACAAGGTGGCGCAAAAGTAATCCTCCTATCCGAAAATGCTATAAATTTTGCGATTGGCCCCTAATGTCAGTTCTGTTTTGACATTTGTGTAGTAAACACATGCGAAATACACGTTAATAAACAATGTTACGCTACACTGCTCCAGAACGCGGAATATTGGTGACTATTTATTTGAGCAATAATCGGTCGGTGACTTTGGCACAACGTGAATTTCGTCGCAGATTTCCTAGCCGTCCAACGCCTACTGGTGAAACACTGCGACGTTTAGCATCGAAGAGACTGGCACAACACGAGATGCTGCCAGGCATGGCAGACCCCGGAGTAGCCGTTCTGCAGAGAATATTGCTGCTGTAGCCGAAGATGTCATGGAAGCGCCGTCGACATCGACCAGACGACGTGCCACGCAAATGGGTATCAGTCGACGGTCTTTACAGCGAATTTTGGTACAAGATTTGAAGATGTTTCCGTACAAAGTCCAGACGGTGCATCAGCTGTTAGCTGCTGACCGCCAATCGCGTCTAACATACGCTCAAGCCATCCTTAATCACCACCAGGACGAAGATGATTTTTCATCAAAAATAATCATGAGACCCATTTCCATCTTAGCGGGTACGTAAATAAGCAAAATTTACGCTTCTGGGATTGGAAAACATGTGGTTCCAACAGGACGGTAACCGATATGCTGAAGGATGCATTTCCCGGGCGCCTAATCTCCCGTTTTGGCGATTTGCACTGGCCAGCAAGATTGCCTGATTTGACCGCTCCAGACTTCTTTTTGTGGGGCTTTTTGAAGTCGCGGATTTATGTCAACAAGCCTCAGACTCTTGCAGCTCTTAAAGACAATATCCGTCAAGAATGTGAGGACCTATCGCCGGAAGTTTTGGCCAAAGTGATGGAAAATGCCATAAAAAGGGCTCAAATGACAATCAACTGTGGCGGCGGCCATTTACATGACATCATATTCTCGACTTGATGTAAAAAAAATTAAATGACCAAATAAAAATAATCCACAAGAAGAATCAAAGTTTTTCATTTTTTTTAAATTACAGCCAAAAAACATCGGAAGGTTATTTTTGCGCCACCTTGTGTATTGAATTAATTAGCCACTTTTGTTAACAGCCGACTTTATTTGTCAAGTTATAATGTTTTGTAATTTAAAAAAAAAAAATTTTTATGAAAATAAACAAAACAATTTACTACTACTACTACTACTAGTAAGTGATTACAAATGTTGTTAAAAAAGTGTTTTCACGTACCAAAATAATATTTGTAAGGATTTGGATCACGTTATATTAAACAGCGTTTTTTACCAGTGCCCAATTGTGTAATTCAATGTTTATACTGAGCACTAAACCGAGATTAAGGTTAATCTGTCCTTAATCCACTTTAAATCTCAAGATTAACCATACAAATTTGAATCTGCTAAGCACAATATTGAAAATAAATCTCAGTAATCATTTTTTGTGCTTAATCTCGGTTTATTTTATGGTGAAAACGTAGCATAAAAGTACTTAAATGCTCCAATATAACCATCCACAATAAAATCCGTCTTTCTAAAGTTATACTTAAATTTATTGTAAGACGAAAATGTATGATGAACTTACTTATTTTTCATTAAAAATTAGAATAAATTAGTTAAAACACAGCTTTATTCTTAATATTATAATATTTTATTATGTTATTAGTTGTGTGGTAAGTATGTTTTTATCAATCCATATTCACCGCATATTGGGCATGTTTATTTTACACACCCAAATTGTGAGTTGTAATCTGCTGAAATTCATCAACTGTTCCCAACTTCTTGTTATAAAAAATGACATTTCATGGGCGCGGCCATTAGCCCCATATAATTCGATTTATGTGTGCGTGATTCCCATTTGATTTGCACGTAAAAGCCCATATAAGTGCAAATTATGTGGGGCTTATCAGGTCGACTTAGCTTGTAGGCAAGGTGAGAGATTCGCTCTCGAGTTGACTATCTGGTTAATTCCTCATCTGTGCTTCATGGCTTCTGCATGAAATTTGCACGTGATGCAAAACAACCTTCCAAACCTAACCTTACCTATCCATCGACTGCAAACAAATTTATGTAAGATGTTTAAGGATTCGATAAAGACTTAATTAATTTTAACTTGTCAGGCTTTTCGCCATAGATTTTCTTTAGAAGAGTTAAGCAGGAATATCTTATGTCAAGTCCTAGGTGTCACTATTTAAACTTAAAATAGTCAAAATGTCAATTCAAACTATTCCTACGAGTATTGATTTTTACAAGTCGTAGATCCATATAACCAATTCCACCCATGATGTAACTTCAGCCATAACTTAACCCACCAAAACTTGTCAACCCACACATCAAGCAGCAAAGCCTCAAAGTAATGTTCAATGTTTTCGCCAAACAAAATGTTTAATTCATCAAATTTGTCTGCTGTCGTTTGCCGCAAATTGTTAAAAATTACAAAGAGCAATCACAGCGCGCCGCAAGGATCTACAACTACCTAAAGCCTGGAGGGGGTCACTTCAGTATACCACCGACCCCAGTCATAATAAACCAAAACCCAACGCTATTTGGCCTTCATAACGCTACCCAAGGAGTGGTTGTTGGTGGCTCGTTGCCTTGCCATTGCCATTGCCATTGCCTTTCACATTTTCAGACATCCATTTGTGTCTGTGTGTTTGTGGTGTGTCGCATGCACTCACAGGCCAGAAGTGGGGTGTTTTTGTATTTTCGCGCGGCGCGTAACCATCCAACGCGGACAACAATAAAGGCGGATAATTTGCATCCTTAATGGCAAAACATCAATCAGTCGAACTAAATGGTATTTTCATTTATTCAGATGAAGGATATGATGGACTTGTGGTGATTTTCATGAGAACCAAATGGAAAGGGCTTTTACTGGTTGTGTAAAGTTTTGTTATGAGTCCTTTGGGATATTGATAAATGATTTATGAGTCAATAGGTTTTTTTTTTGTTTAATTTCACTTCTTTTGCATTTGAAAGATGCCCACGTGAAATGGCCTTAAAAACAGTTATTCGACTGACATCCATTTTGCAGCCATCACAATCGACAAGCAATTAGGTTCCTTGCGAGCACAGCTTGCTTCCTTCCAGGATATCAAACTTTTAACACTTTCATTCAACATAATTCGAACATACATCCCTGGGTAGCATACCCTGTCGGGGGTGTGTAGCAAATTAAAAGCATCTGCTTTTTGCGCAAAATTTACTCACAAAGTAACTATCTGAAAGTAAGTTAAGTCTTTATTACCGCAACGTTGCCATTCACTTCACTTCACTCGTTACCGCACCGTGCTTACCGTACCGTAGATACCGTCAAAGGGACCAACTTTCTGGTTTTATCCTATTGGGTGGCATCGTTGTCGTTCTCGTCGTGTCGGCACCCATTAGTGTGAATATGTACAAGAGCAGGAATAATAACGTCAAACCCCCAATTTAAAAGTTAATTAAAACCAATTTATATGCCTGACCTTTTTCGTGTACACCGAGGAATTATTGCCAACACCACCTTTTCAATTAGCAGATGCCAAAACCCGGGCTTCCATTCTTTCTGAGGGAGGATGGGCGAGGGCAAGACACTTTCACTTGACTCGACCACGTGCCTCTTCTTGTTCATGGACAATTTGTGCAGTTATAATAATAGTTGGTGCACGGACAAGGTGTTGGGGGGAGGAGGGTTCGACTTATTTCACTGTAGCAGCTCAGTGTGGGCGAGAAAAATTGCATTCACTTTAGTGTTCTGCAAACAGGATTGCAATGCATTTACGTTGTAATGGCGCATAAATCGCAGAGTCAAAGTCAAATAGAAAAAAAAACGGGGTTGCATTAAAATAGATACACTCACGTTGTAGCTCGATTCAAGGAGAATTTAATGGCTGCTTAGAAGGACGAAATATGTTTATCTGTCAATGATCCATAAGCAGAGTAGTGTGAACCTTGAAATGATTTCTTCGCCTCTGCGAAGTAGGTACTTACCATCTTATTCCATGCATAAATAAAATCGAACTTTCAAACAGTGATGCCACTGCAGCAGGGTCAATGTTTTGTATACCCAAACGTGCCAAGAGAAGTCTTACTTTAACAAATAATTTCGATTTAATTAAATTTGATGTTATCTATTATTGCAATTCATTTGTTTCTTTTACAAAAGTAAATGCTGTCAAAAAACGCCAAAACTTAAAAGGAAAAATACGGCAGAAAGTATGGAAATCACGTCAAAATTTTAGGAAAAAGAACCAAAGGAAATTATGCCAGAAAAAGCTGTTTGTTTTTGCATAATTTCCCAATTTAATATGAAAATTAAGCCCAAAACTCGTTGTAGAATATATATACCTGGACCGATACCATAGCAAGAAATACCAAAACTTTGTATGGAGATTTTTGGGCGTTTTTCCATGATTTTAGCGCAATTTCAAGGAGCCAGGAGTCATAAAATGCAACTTTCCCGAAGAAAAATTTCTATTACTTTGAAGGGTTTTTCCTTTAGAAAAAAAACCCAAACAATTTTGGAAAAAATACCAAAATTCTTGGCAATTGTGTCAAAATATTTCGGGGTTTTTCCTAAGAAAAAATGCAAAAATTTTCTACGGAGATTTTTGGAGCATTTTTTCCATGACAATTTTTTGGCGTAATTTCAGGGAGTCATAAAATGCAACTTTGCCGAAGAAAAATTTCTATTACTTTTAAGGGCTTTTCCTTCAGAAAAAAAGCCCAAAAAATTTTGGCAAAAATACCAAAATTCTTGGCAATTGTGTCAAAATATTTCGGGGTTTTTCCTAAGAAAAAATGCCAAAATTTTCTACGGAGATTTTTTGACGTTTTTTCCATGACAATTTTTTGGCGTAATTTCAGGGAGCCATGAGTCATAAAATGCAACTTTGCCGAAGAAAAATTTCTATTACTTTGAAGGGTTTTTCCTTTAGAAAAAAAACCCAAAAAATTTTGGAAAAAATACCAAAATTCTTGGCAATTGTGTCAAAATATTTCGGCGTTTTTTTCCTAGGAAAAAATGCAAAAATTTTCTACGGAGATTTTTGGAGCATTTTTTCCATGACAATTTTTTGGCGTAATTTCAGGGAGCCATGAGTAATAAAATGCAACTTTCCAGAAGAAAAATTTCTATTACTTTTAAGGGTTTTTCCTTTAGAAAAAAAGCCCAAACAATTTTGGAAAAAATACCAAAATTCTTGGCAATTGTGTCAAAATATTTCGGCGTTTTTTTCCTAGGAAAAAATGCCAAAACATTGTATGGATATTTTTGGGCGTTTTTTCCATGACAATTTTTTGGCGTAATTTCAGGGAGCCATTAGTCATAAAATGCAACTTTCTAGAAAAAACTTTGCTATTACTTTTATGGGTTTTTACTTTAGAAAAAAAACCCAAAAAATTTTGGAAAAAATACCAAAATTCTTGGCAATTGTGTCAAAATATTTCGGCAATTAATGCCAAAACTTTGTATGGATATTTTTGGGCGTTTTTTCCATGACAATTTTTGGGCGTAATTTCAGGGAGCCGCTGTCAAGCTGTTTATCGTCTTCCGATTGAAGCATTTGCTACATTTGACAGACTGATTTTAATCAATATTAATAACTTTCTGTATTTCTGAACGCGAACAGTTTATCTACGTTCATTACGTTTAGTTTACGTATGACCTCGCGAATTTGATCAACACCAAAAAAAGTGCCGACAAATATGACACATTTCCACGAAATGAAGTAGATCAGTTGATGTTCCCTATGTGATTGGTAATAAAGTGGAAGTTGAACCTTTCAGTTCAGTTCTCAGTTTTATTATAATAGGCTTTTTTTCTCTGCTGATATCATCGCGAAAGTATAGTTCCAGCCTTCTAAATTATTCAGCTTGTTAGATCGATACTGCTCCAAATTGCTGAATATAGCTTTAATCGATTGCTTCAACCAACTCATATAGCTTAGATTTTCAGGATTCCATTTGTATCGCTCAGATCCAAACTTTCCTTAACCTCTCGAGAACTCCCTCGCAGCCAGCTTTAAGTGCTGAAGACCAGCGGCTTAGATGCCGAGAAGCCATCAGAAATTCCGCAACTGATGTGCTGGGTTTCACGCGCCCTCCACCACGAAACCCATGGTTTGATGAAGAGTGCAGCACATGCAGCAAAATAACATGCCTACAAAGCGGCGCTGGACAGAACGACAAGAGCGGTTCCGAGCAAAAGAGGAAGAAAGAACATCGGCTTCTCTGGGGAAAAAAGAAAAAGCATGAAAGCGCGCGACCGAGGAAATAGAGAGGTGCTACTCCAGAAAAAATGTTCGAAAGTAATACCAAAAGGTAAAAAGAGCGTGTTTCAGAAACAAGTAGAGATGATCAAGGAAATGTTGTAGTGGAGACACAGTCGGTGCTGACAATATGGGAAAACCAGCGAAGACTACACAAATTCCGCTGTCATTCTATATTGACGATGAAAGACAAGAATTCCGCCGAACTATTTAATGCAGCAGGAGATGACTTAGTAGAGAGCATGCAATTGACAAAATATTCACACTACGACAGATCCTTGAGAAAAGCAAGTACTGGATTGCATGCATGTGGATTCTTCGTAATTTGGTCCCGTATGCGTTGACGGGTTATGAAGAGGTCTTTTTGACCTGTACAGCGACATCGTCAAAAAACTGCGCATTGGGGGTTTGAGATGGCTGGGACATGTAGAGCGAATGAACACCAACGATGCAGCTCGAATTTTCGACTCCAATCCAAAGGGACAACGCAGTAGAGGATGGCCTCGCCATAGGAAGGGGAAGGGGACAATGGAAGGGGACCACAACCAACTTGGAGGGCGCAACTGGAAACAGTTAGCCCAAGACCGCGCTAATTGGAGAGGCTTATTGGTTGCCTAAGTAAGTATGTAAGCACTTCTATGTGATTGGTCTCCCCATTTTGTGTACCAACTAGTTTGGCAGACTTAAAAGAAAGCATACACTCACTCATTTGCAAGATTTGGTCGGAAGAATTTATGGCAGCAGCGTTTGATAGGTTCACGAGAAAGTAGACCCCCCAAACTGCGCCAACTAAAGAGGTGTCAGTCTTTTAAGCATTGCATGTAAGATTTTGTCTGCCGTATTGTACGCGCAACCATTTCAATTCCAACTGATAAGCCTTTCCAAAAACACTTTCCGGACGCGTTCCAGAAACCTTATTTAAAAAAGCTTACTGTACCGCGTTTTTATATTAATCACTGTTGATTTTTTTAACAACTTCACTATCAGTACGCGAACGAGTTTGTTTAATTTTACCTGAAATTTTATCAAAAATAAAATTGGTGCTGCAAATGAGTACGCGATTGGAACAATATTGATTGACCGCTACAGGATGTATGGGCATGGCCACAGCCGTTGTTGATTCTGAGGCGGATCCAACTTATAGCACAAAGTAGTCCGGTTCGGTAGTAACCATATCAGCGGCGAATAAGGTGACTCCATGCTGGGTTCCGAGGCATGCAGAAATTTTGGGTAAAGACAAAGCGGAAGCTGTTACACGGAAGAAATTGTTCATCGAAATTAGGCGTAAGGACTTTAGAGTCCTTGCCGGACACGGTGTCACCTACTGGCCGAATGTATAGGTTTTAACAAACTGACGACCCTCGACAGTTACATCTTTGATAAATTAAAAAATCTAAGAAACTTTGAGCTTATAAAACTCCTGAGGTTCTAAGAGAAAGGTTGATTTATAAACTAATCTCAGGAGTTTCATAAGCTCAACCCATAAGCTCAATTTATAAGCTATATCCTATAGTAATATCTGTTTACTTCATATCAATGCGCACGGCAATACATGGTTCTCAAAATTAAGCACAATAGACCCAGCTAAAATTTTAAGTGAATCCGCGGCATTGCCACAGGTCTATGCAATTAACCAACTTAAGGTAGGATCGGCTCTAAAAGTGCAAAAATTCGCTTTGTCTCCTTTCCGCAGGTTTCAGAACGCCTTAACCTTAAATTTAAAAGGAAATGTCCCAAATATAAAGAGCTCGAGCACGAACATTTCCCCACGCAGCAGTCTTAGAGAAAACAGGCAGAACTAAGCCAGCAAAAAATAAATAAATATATAAAAATATTAGTCGTAAACGGCCCATACAGGACCTAAACCCGAGCTTCTCCAACCATTGTGTGTGCGAAGTTATATTTTTGACACGAATGGCGGGACCCACAGTTTTAAGCCGATTCCGCATGGCATTTTATTTTTGAGAAGCTTCCCATGAAATTTCTTACTCGTGGATGTTTGTCAGACGTTCGCAAGAGGTGGGACAGCGAATACAATCTTTCAGGTCGGGATTTGAACCAGCGACCTCTCGCTTAGTGGTCCAACGCACTAAACCACTTAGCCAGTAAGGGCAATTTAAACCTGCACAGGATGCTTCAGGGAACGGGTGCCGAAAGGATTTGCAAGGCACATGTTTGTCGTTCCAGAGAAAAATGTATCAAAATTCGGGAAAGCTACGTGGTTTTTTCAAGTTCCGTGGCGCCCGATGCGCCGTCTTAAAGTTCTTCGTTAGGAGTTTTGAACCCACTTAGCAGTCTGCTGGGGTAATTCCTCTGCGGATCTCCACTAAGTTGTCACTTCATTACTGCCTAAAGTTGTTGCTGTTGTTGCCCTAAGCGGTGGACAGATGGACAGTTTGTACCACTAGTCTTGTCCTCATTTCCATAAACTAGCTTCGCCTATTCTTTAATAGTTGTGAAAGCCTCTATCAGCGCAATATCGTCCGCATATTACAGTAGCTGGACGGATTGCAGCAATTGCAGTTGTCGTGATCAAAAACGCATACAAAAGATGGTTCCTTAGGCCGACCTTATAAAGTGGCAACACTTTATTTTCCTTTCCCCTGCTAGTCTTCGCCGTTGAATTTTATTCAAAAATAGCACCATCAATCTGTACGTATTGCGCATTTCTTTTCACAAAAATTCCCGCCAATTCTACTCCCTGTAGCTTTGTCCCGTTTAATGGATATAACTCGGTGAGATTTAGAATAATCTCTACTCCTCTACAACAGCCCCCCCCTTACCCCTTTTTAAACAGATGCTGCATTACTACGAAAGCCGTCTTGGAGCATATCTCTCAATATCCTATTTTTTATCCATCTGCATCTCCCGTCTTACAAAACAATCAAATCTTGCTACTATTGACTCCTATAATACTAAAAGTATCTGGTGGTGGTAGTGGGTGCGGGTGTTGGTGCTGCTGCTGCTGCTGCTGCTCCTGTGACTGAGAAAATGTTGATATAAAAGATTTACTCTTAAGGCGATTTCAGTTTTGACAAGTTTGTATAGATTTATGCGCTATTCCATAGCCATTACCGATTCTTAGGAATGCATCATCGTGAAGATATTTCTTACATTTGCATTTGCATTTTTTTTTTTTTGTGTTCGACATCAATGTGTGAATATAAAACGCTAATGGAAATGACAGTTGAGTAGTTGTTGATATCCATTGATAGTCCTTGTACTTGTATTTTGTGATTCGGTGACAGACAGACTGAGTGTACAGATTAAACTTTTTGCTTTGTGGTTTATCGCGGTTTATGTAAAAAGTTGGCACTATAGGACTATAGGACTTGTAGGCGATTTAAAAAAGCGCTGCCGGATATTTGTTATGCATTTGCTAAAAGCGAGGTTAAGAGGGATTAGTGGATTAGTATTTAATTTGTATAGAATAACATGCACTATGATGGATTCTTAGTCATAATTTCCAAATGAAAAGAGATTAACCGCTAAGCTTTAAGTCATTGTGGTCGGCGCTGTCATGTGCGGCATTAGTCAAGAGATTAGGCACTATTCAAATTCAGAAATTATAATATCCATTTAGGATAGCGTTCGTTAAGTAATCAAGTTGAAGCCCAGTAACAAGACCACTAGGACGATTTTAAAAATTCTTTTAAAGATTCACGATTTGTTATGGTTATGTAGAAATACTTTTCCCTTCGGCCTATGGAGATAGACATTTTGGTATGGTTCTTTCTTGCTTAGATAAAAAGGGAATTTTAAAAACCTCATCCTTGAAGGAATGGAAAAGTGATGCCAAATCTATTTTGTTGGCATTTTCTTCATTTATCTGTTCAATCCTTACACCAATCTTGGGCACAACAAAAATGGTTCAAAATAATTAAAGACAATTTTCCACTGAGTTTTTTGAGATATCACAAAACTTTTTATTTCATTTAGAAGCTGAGCTACATCAGGGTTATGTTAGGTTAGGTTTAGGTGGCAGTCGGATTTTTTTTTTTTTTTTTTTTGGAGGTTGCTGCTATCCGATGGAGCGCTCAGACACAACTATAGGTCCATTGTACTACCATTCAGGCACCTTACATTAATGTGCTTAGTTTTCCTATCTTTCGAAGAAAAACGAGAAAAGGAGCTTCAGTGATAAAGAGCTTAGATGTTCGGCACTCACCACGTCAGCCCCGAAGATCCGCCACCTGATGCGAGCATAGGCCGGACAACTTCAGAGAAAGTGTTCTGCTGTGTCATCCTCCTCACCGCAAGCAGGACAGGTAGTGGTGTCGCTTAAGCCCAACACATTTAAGTGTTTAGCAAAAGCTTGGTGGCCCGAAAGAACGCCTACAAGCAGCCTACAGTCGATTCTCCTCAGAGATAGAAGAAAAGATGCTGACCTTTTGTAAATGGCCGGGCGCAGTAGTTTGGTCTGTCTACATCCACCGCAATCGCGCCACCGAATCTTGTGTTCACGAGAAACCCAAGAATCGATAGACGACATGACTAAAAATGCAGGCAGACCCAACACAGGTTCGGGTCCTGAGAAAACTTCTTCTGAACCTTGCCTAGCAAGCTCATCCGAGATCTCATTTTCCTGGATGCCAGTGTGACCTGGTACCCAGACAAGATTCACTGTGTTCAGTCTTCCGACCAAATTCAGAGAAAGCTTGAGTTCTAGCACTAACTTGGACGAGGTAAGAGGGTTTAGAAGCCTCTAGCCCTCCACCTGTTGTTCACAAAATAGCGCATTGCCATTAGGATGGCAAAAATCTCTGCTTGGAAAACAGATGCATGTTTAGTCGTATATCATCGCATTCCACAAAGTCACCAGCACCTGACCCCTGCCCGGTTTTGGAGCCATCCGTGAAAATACGATGGCATTCAATCCATGGTTCAGAGTCTGACCGAAGCCATTCCGTTACCTGTGGAAAGTTGACGTGGTAGTTTTTCCGCAGAAGGATTTCTGGTGTCATTGCATCAGACGGCATATCCATAAGACAGGGGTCAAAGGATAATTCTCGAGCTTCGAAGTTCTTCAAAATTCCAGTGCGCATGGTACCAAAAACCACCTCTCTTTAAGCGAAAGATGGGTTTTAGCGTACATCCCATGATATATAAGTCAAGGGGAGGAAGATTCATCAAAGCATCTAGAGCAGAGCCCGGGGTGCTAGGGAAGGCCCCTGTGCAGCCGAGACAAGCCGTTCTTTGGAGTTTGGCAAAAGAACCAGTGACACGTTTCCGCGAAAGCCTGTTCCACCAAACAACCGATGCGTATTGAGAGGCTAACTGGCCTAATCATGGCCGTATATATCCAAAGGACCCGTTTTGGAGACAAGCCCCATGTCTTACCAAAAGCGCCTTTGCACTGCCAGAAGGTCGACAGCGCTTTATCGGTTTTCGATTCGACATGTCATCGGATATAGGGATGGTGACACCTTTAAGCTTGAGATGGGACAGACCAGTGATGATTCTCCTTCTCGTAAAGAAAACAACCGTGGTTTTAAGAGGATACAGTCTTTATTAACTCTTAAGTAGCCCTAGAGGATGGCAGTCGGATACAGGTCCGACTCACTTAGACCTTTGTAAGGTCTGAAGGTCCTGCCTACTCGTTGAACCATTTGAAGCTGCTTATAAAGAGACATTATGGGTCGGTCGAGTTTAGATCGTTAAGATCATTGTACAAATGGAGATTTCGTTTCTGGGAGAGAGCAGGGCTCGCGCAAAGATGGTGTATAGTTGTCTCTTCCTCCTCCTCAGCCAAGCCTTGCTGCATGCCTGCCTATCAGAGAGTGTCCAGTTATGACACCAATTGCAGCACTAATGTGCGATATATTGAGGGTTATCAAACTCTTAGAGTGTCTTAGATCCAGATTAGGCCAAATCTGCTCCGTTGTCAGGCAAGTAGAGCCACCTGTCTATCTGTGGTTCTTTTTAACTTTCTCGCATACATTAGTATACTAAAGAAAAAGTTATTGCGATCGTGCGGAAATCAACTATAGAGAAGTCCAAAAAAGTGGGTCCGCCACTGTCTCTGTCTGTCCGGGCACCGTATGGCGAAACGGTTCGACGGATTTACTTCAAAGTTCATATATAAGGTTCTTGGGGTTACATCTAGGGGCATCTTCTTATTTATTGCTTTATCTTTTGAAATAACGGTACCTGCCATACAAATTTTTTTGTGAAAATCACTTATCACTATTTTTGTCGAAAGTGGTTCCAAGGATTTCGGTCTTTTTTGTACTAAGGATGTTTGGGATGGGGTCAAAAATTCTGCATACTTAGTTTTTGGGAAAAAAAAAATCGATTAACGGTAATTTATAAAACGGTCAATATCTCGAAAACTAATAAATGGAACTTTAAAAAAATGTACAGTTTTCTTATACCGTAAACTCGAACAATTCTGCATACTTAGATTTTTTAAATTTTTCTTTTCATATAACGATTTTCTTAAATTTAAATTGAATTCGTTTTCTCAAAAACGACTCAAACGATTTTGATAATTTCTTGTATTTCGAACAATTAGGTTAAAAGTGTCGAATGTGCGAAATTACATCAAAATCGTAGCTGACGTGTTTGAGAAAATCAATTTTTTTAAAACCTAAAAAGTGATTTAAATAAATTTCTCACCATTAATTTTCGATTCATTTTGCGATACGAAAACGCAGCTCATGAACGGAGAAAATTTCGTATGAAGCAGTCGTGCACTTTATTTTCTATTGCAACCAGTTTTAACCAGAGTTTGCATGTAGAAACTGTGGAATGTTGAACTGCTCAGCTATCTCCTTTAGAGATGATCGGCAACCTAGGGCTACTAAAGAGTTAATAAAGACATAATCCAGACACTTGATATCCGCCTGACTATCCGGAAAGTTTCGAATAACCTTAACGGATACTACGTTATTCTTTATCTAGGACAAGACTTCCCTGATCTCCATAGTTTCTGCTTGGAAAACACTACAATGATTAGGAATACAGAAGGAGAGACTAAGATCTAGTCTGTCTGAGAAGACGCGTCCATCATTCGTTTGTTTGCTTGAGCAACATCAAACTTAAAACAAATTTTATCCGAAACAGATAAAATAAAAATATTTCTTCACCCAAGCGTGACAACTTATATTTGGTGGAAATCTAATCAGAAACATTAAAAAAATAAAGATTTAAATAATATAACATGACTATAGTGACTTTTTTTTGAAATGAAATGCAACTGGTTTCTGTGTTTGAGGACTTTTAGTGAAATTACGGATTAAAAAATGACAGAAGACAATAATGCGACAATGACGAAGAGAGCCAAGCAATTTCACGATGCCTCGATCGCCAATAAGCCCCAGACATTTAGCAGTGCCCTTAGCTAGATTTAATTGGTAAATAGTGAAAGAAAAGTTCAAATGACAGAAAGTTACGCGAAACTCTATACCATAGAGATTGTTTAGCAGAGACAAGAGTTAGATGCTCTTTTAAGGTCATCGAATAGTTTCCAATCAAAGTCGGTGCCTTAGGTCCTTTGTCTTTTTTACGGTCCCGATTATTGTTTGAAGGAAAATTTACGGGACCTGTGATCAGCTATTTTTTGTTGACGATTAAAGCGAGAATCAAGCTTTCCTAATAGAATAGCTATCGTATTAGCCCAAAAAAGACATAGTATATGTACACCTCAATCTCTGCTCAACTCCAACCTATTCCAGACATTGATTTAAGGAAAATAGTGATTCCATTCCAGAAAGAAAATCAAAATAAAGGCAAGCCTATCTCCTGGATCAAACAAAAGGAACAACACAAGTTTTTGTGTTGAAGTGATAGGAAATCAAGAGGCTTGCAGGCAGATATTTTTCAGGGTTAAACCAGCAAAACCCACAGGGGGATGTTGGGGGATTTCCCTACAATCCTGATCATAGCCTCGTCGAATAAAAGAAGACAATATTGTGTCTAACTCTTTTGGTCTTAAGGCACTCAAGTAGTCAAGTAACATGTTAAAATAGGAATTTCATAACATACGATGCCTCTCCAGTTCAAAACGATGAGAGGGTTGCCGTCGGCGAAGGAATTGATAGTATTAGAATTAAGGACATTCGTAGAAATGAGACACAAAGTCAGAGTCTTGGGGAACACCATAATTTATTTGGAGAGTTGAATATATTTGTATTTGAAAATATTTAAAGTTACAGATAAAAAAATAACTTGAACTGAACATATGGATATCCATTGGAGGAGAATATCATCGATCCCAAATGTATGCATTTTCACCAAAAGAACTTGACGCCAAACTCTGTTAAATATTTTCAAAATATTTAGGGCTTACTTCCACCCCAGCATGGAATTGGCGGTTATAAGGTTATTTCCCACGAAAGTGCAATTGATTGATAGCAGGAAGAAAAGGAAGATTAGCTTCCCAGGAGAGCTGTACTAATCCGGCTTACGATCTTTTGAGAAATATCCCTGCAGAATAGAACCGATAGAAAAGCTTCCGCAGTGATTTTTTTCAGCGTGGACGAAGACCTGTTTAGAACTATAACGAAGTACCAGCTTAAGGGCGGATTATTGTACTCGGTTTTGTCAAGTTTCGAGAGAAGTTGAGTATGCCAGGCATTTGGTTTTGTAGCAAGGTTAGTAATGGAGGTGAAGTAAAAGGTTGTGCAACGGGCTTCAGTTGATTTTTTTCAATAGGGGTGTAGTCTCAAGCTGCAGGAGTACTTAGCAGGGCGCTACAGTGCGAGTTGCTATTTAAGTACTTATAATTTTGTTGTCCTCCACAAAGCATATTCTTCCAACTTATAAACTTTGTCGTTGAGGACCATTTCAGTCGATTTTCTCTCTTCAGGCATCTTCCGTTAGTTACACAAAGTTAATTTCTTGCAAGTATTTTCCAGAATTTGGCGTCAATTAAATCAAATTCAGTTTTATACTATTTAGATATAAGCTATACCTACCTTGGCCGAAGTTAGATTTGTAGAGCGCCACGAAGCTCATCAATTTTATGGCTGACAACTTTGCTGCTGGTGGACTTTTCCATGCGACTCCAAGCGTCGTTGTTCTGAAACTGTCCACATACGCGGATGATGCCCACTAGCGGTAACTAGGTTCTTTTTCTTGACCAATAAAACATGAGCTTAGGAGCTTAAACTTAAAAATGTGTTCGGAAACGAAACTGTTATACAACAAATTCTAATTTCTCATGAAGTCCGCCGAAAGGAAAGTCATGAGAAAACACCTTCCACCGCCACCTGTTGTTGCTCAACCAAACTTACTCTTTTCCTTTTCACCACTTATCAGAGGAAATCCACCCGATTATAGAAGCATTTCTTGCGCCGAAAAAAACATAGAAAGGTTCAAAGAGAGTCCATAGTAAAAAGGACGTCCATTCTAAGACACCCAGCATTCCCAATATTCCTTCTTAGCAAATACATTTCTTTTGTGGAACTTAACTGCACTACCGTCATCCACCTAGATGCCGTTGTACTCAGAACTTTCCTCTTTTATGGTTACTTCTCCATCATGGTCTTTCCATTGGCAAAATGAACTGCCCCTCAACAACACATGCGTAGTTCTTCCAGTGAAAAGCTCGCTCTCTTACTACATCTATTCCATTATTTTCTTTCTCTCATTCTCTTTCTTGCTGCCATTTACACCCACACAAGTTCTACGCGGGCGCTATATGTAAACTACCGCTTTTCGTTTGTATCCTGCTGCAAGGTACAATGACAGGGACTAGAGTAGTAGTAGCAGGAGTAACCTTTTGTTGGTACTCGGTAGAAAAAGTTATAAGCGAGGCAAACAAAATAAGAAAAAAAAAAAAAAAATTAAAACCAAAACAAAACCTTTCAAGCGTAGTCCTTTAATCGCACAAACCTCCCCTAATATCCACCCAACAAACATAGCTGTGTGGGCGGCGTAGGTTTGTCCATGTGTGTGGGTGTACCCTTGCTGGTAGGTGGTATATGCACACACATTTTTGTGCAGGTTCGCATAATATACAAGTACACCGCTGGATTGTATCCTTTAAACAATCTGTCTAGACTCCTGGACTAATACACCCGATTCAGAGAGTCAGAATCAGAAACTGTGGAGCTAGCTTTGAATGCCCAGTTGCAGTTTTCATTCTTTATTCTTTCATATTATTATTTTTGTTTTCCCATTTTCCGCTCTCAAAAGCGATTATTTCAATTTAAAAATGATGAAAAAGGATATTTTGCCCTCATGTATGTTATGATACTCATGTGTGTGCTTTATAATGTGTCGAAAATGTATATTTGATGAGACGACCGACGACGTGTATTGTTGCCATTCTTTTCAGCTTCACCCAACAATCACCTGGGACGTACCTATCTATGATAGAGGCTGGGGGTTGCAGCGCTTGTTGGTGGGAAATTTAATTTTCGAATAACGGTTAGAGATTCCTAATTTTTTTTTTTAGCAGATTTTAAATGGATTCAACTTTAACTTTAAAGGTTTCACTTCGGTATTACAAGGTTGACTGAGGTCGGTGTTGAGAGGAGTTGGAGACTTTGCTAGTGACGCGGTTAGTAGAGGATTCTGGGAATATGACTACGAAGGATGAACTTGTTGTTGCAAATATGTTTCTTTGGTTATTATAGAGAAGTTTACATCAATACCTATATAGTACCCGAAATATTTGTGGTCGAAGAAACAGGTAAAACGAAATATTGAAAATGTGAAAGTGTTCAATATATTTGACATTTATACATTTTTAATGGCAAACAAAATGACAGCAAAACCTGGGCTCTAATCGTATAGATTTTCAGACGATCATCGTCATGGCGGTTGAATAAAATGATGTCGTCTTTCGTTTACTTCACCACATTTCGTTTTCGTTTGGTAATTCGGATGACTACCGGACTCTTCTGAAACTGTTCGTTTGGTACTAAACTGACAGTTATTCTCCTTGAAAAAACAAAAATACGCTTCTTACTCTGAGTTCAGTTTCAAAACTAGAAGAACTAACACGTTCAAACACCATAAACGGCATAATTAAGGTGACCACCTGTACCGAAATTAGACACTGTGTACCGGTGTACCGAAGCTAAGCGTCGGTACACACAAATATACCGAAATCATACTTACTTACTTAACGGGCTCCCGACCCGTGAAGAGTCCCTGCCTGAGATACGGCTGCCTTCCTCTGCGATCCCGAGCACGTGCTTCCAGTTGTCCAGACCAAGCGCTCTGGCATCCGCGGTTCGGTCTTCCTTCTCGTCTCGAACCTGTGGGCTGGGAATCGAAGATCCTATTGGCTGGAGCGTTGTTGTCCATTCGCTCGATGTGGCCGAGCCAATGTAGTCGACGAGTTTTAACTTTTCGGACTACATCCACATCTTGGTGCAGGTCATAGAGTTCGCGGTTGTATCTTCTCCTCCATTTGCCCTCCTCGCACACAGGACCAAATATCCGTCGAAGGATTTTTCTTTCAAAGGATCCCAGTATTAACTGTCCTTTCCAGCTTATCGTCCAGCACTCGGCGCCGTATAGCAGAACTGGCAGGATAAGCGTTCTGTAGAGCATGCACTTTGTGCTTCGAGTTAGGAGTTTTGAACCCATTTGTTTTGCCAAACCGAAGTAGCAGCGCTTTCCTAGGGTAATTCTTCGACGGATCTCCACTGAGATGTCATTTGTGGAGTTGATGTTTACCCCGAGTTAGATGAACTCCTTAACTACCTCGAAGTTGCTGCTATCAACAGTGACATTTTGTCCTAGTCCGTGGACAGATGATTGTTTGTTTGTTGATAGCATATACTTAGTCTTGTCCTCATTTTCACTTCAAGGCCAACTAGTTTCGCCCGTTCTTCAATAGCCGTGAAAGCCTCTATCACGGCACGCTGGGATCGACCGATGATACCTATATCATCCGCATACCCCAGCAGTTGGACTGATCTGTTAAAAATAGTGCCTTCCGTGTTGACACCTGCCCTGCGCACTATCTGCTCAAGAACAAGATTGAAGAAGTCACACGACAGCGCATCTCCTTGCCGAAATCCGGTGCATGTTTGAAAGAGTTCAGATGAGCTGCTGCCAAACTGCACATTGCATCGCGTGTTATCCAGTGTCATGCGACACATCTGGATCAGGTTTGACGGGATCCCGAATTCGGTCATCGCCACAAAAAGCTCCTGACGATGAATGCTGTCATATGCGGCTTTAAAGTCGATGAAGAGATGGTGTGTCTCGACTTGAAACTCGTTGGTCTTTTCCAGGATTTGCCTAAGTGTGAAGATTTGGTCTACAGTTGATCTGCCGGGCCGGAAGCCACACTGGTACGTGCCGATTAGTGTGTTGCAGAAAGGTTTGAGACGTTCACACAATACGTTGGATAGGATCTTATATGCGACATTAAGCAGGGATATGCCTCGATAGTTCTTGCAAGACATAGGATCGCCTTTCTTGTAGATGGGATATATGGAGCTGATGGTCCAGTCATCGGGCATGCTTTCCTCCACCCAAACTTGGTTAATGTTTTGGTGCATGCGCCCTACCATAACATCGTCTCTGTATTTGAAAAGCTCTGCAGGGAGACCATCAGAGCCGGCGGCCTTGTTGTTCTTTAGCTTTTTTATAGCTAAGCCAACCTCTTCTATACTGGGCGGAGGGACTGGTTCTTCATTGACTGGACACGGGTTCTCTTCTTGCCCCATCACTCTCTCTACATTTTGTCCGTTAAGCAGCTGCTGGAAATGCTGCTTAAATACATCTACTATTCCCTGCACGTCGGTGACTAGGTTTCCATCGCTGTTACGAAGAGCCTGTGTTCCGGTCTTAAAGCCAGCAGCCAGTTGCTTGGCTTTCTTATAGAACTTCCGGATGTTGTTTCGGTCGCGGGACTCTTCGATCTCCTTGAGCTGGGAGACTGCGTGCTCTCTTTTCTTTCTCCTCCCGTCTCCTGGCTCGGTACTCATCCCTTGCTGCCCTTGTTTTCCTCTGCAGCGTTCTATATACCAATATCATAGCAGAACAAATTCGCGTACCGACATTTTTCCAAGCCTTAGACGAAAATAAGGAAGAAAAAAGTGAAATCATATGGTCACTTTATATCCTTTCATCTGCATTTAAATGCCCTCGGACGTAGAATATGTCGTCAAATACATTCACAAAATTGGAACATGTAGAATCATCCGCAAAGTGCACTCCATCGAAGAACCGTTTTGGCATGGATGCACAGTTCAGTCCGATACTGAATTTTTCGATCAATTTACCTTTTTTGACCAAATATGTAGCCGTCGAAAAAATTCAGTCATTTTAAGGAAACAACGTTGCTACTGATCAATGATGAGTGAAATTCTTTCAACGCTATGGAAAGAGAGCTTTACTTACAACCATTTAATGAAAATCGCCATTTCATTAACTTTTTGAGTGAGAGAGAGTTTTTTTGAATTGAAGAAATATGGTCCACCAATAAAAACCCCCTGAGTATTGGAATGTAAAGAGACCTTCCGTAAATCGCAACAATTAATATAAACTTTTGAAAATACCACATAAATGAATGAAACTATGATACATGAAGTATTATTTTTGTGTACCGAAATTTGCTTCGCGATAAGTGGTCACGTTAGTCAAAATCAATAAACGTCTTACTTGTTGCTGATGCATTTAATTATTCGTCAGTTTTGACGAGACAAGCTGAAAGTTGCTACCAAATTTAGCTAAACAAATAATGAAGTAATATATAGGGTCCGCCATTTAACGTTTTTTTTTTCAACTAGTGCTTATTTCGCGAATGGTAACACTTAGCTCATGTCTGATTTGACAGATAATTAGTTTTATCCTTCCGCTGAACGAATATGGTTGTGTATACGCTTGAACAACGCTGGGAAATATTGCGACATAGCGAAGATGCCGATTTTGCCAAAAAAATCATCTTTTCAGATGAAGCTCATTTTGATCTTGGCGGGTAAGTAAACAAGCAAAATTGTCGCATTTGGGGCACAGAAAACCCGCACGCATATATTGAAAAGCCGATATAGCCAAAACGAGTCACTGTTTGGTGCGGATTTTGGTCCAGAGGCATAATTGGGTAATTTTTTCTTCAAAAATGAGCAAGGAGTGGCCGTTACAGTCAATGGCGATCGTTATCGGGCCATGTTGAACGAATTTTTGTTCACAAACATTGAAGAGGAGGATATTGGCAACATTTGGTTTCAACAGGAAGACGCTACGTGCCACACAGCCGAAGTTACACTCGATGTTTTGCGCCCTATTTTTGAAGATCGCATTATCAGCCGCAGAGCTGATGTCGTTTGGCCACCGCGGAGCTGTGATTTGACACCGTTGGACTATTATTTGTGGGGTGCCGTAAAAAATAAGTGTTACGCCGACATGCCAGAGACAATTGACAATATTCGTAAAGCCATTGGTGAAATACAGCTGCACACAATCGATGATGTGCTTAAAAATTGGACCGATCGTGTTTGCTACTTCATGGCCAGCCGAGGCAGCCATTTGAATGAAATTATTTTCCATTATTAACCGGAAGGATTCTACTTTCAAATAAAAAAAGAAATTTGAGAAAATATTCAGTAGTTTTTTTTTTTTTAAAGCATTTTCCAAAAAATTTTGGCGGACCCTATATTACACCTTATATAATATTTCAATAGCTAATATTGTTTTTCTTCCATCCTCTTCATCGTTATCAGAGAGCAGTTGGAAATACATATACACCATTACAACGACAAATAGACACCAAATTCAAATGAAATATGTTTGCTTGTTCGATTGGCATCCCGGATCGGAGAGCTCTTTCGGATTACAAAACAAAAACGACATAATATTTCATTCGCATCTTTCAGTCGAATCGTTCATCGTTTTTCTTTTGAACAGTTTGAAAGGAGCTGCAAGTCTGACACTTTTCGCTGTTTTTCTGTCAGAATTTTGCAAAATCGTCTTAGATTTTTTAAATTTATTGCAAGAATTGAACCAAAGTAGTTAGGTATTCTCAAGAAACGTGAAAATATATAAAGTAATAAATTGTTACTGTTCCACGAGTTTTACAAATCATTGATTTTATGGAAATTATAAACAATTTGTGCAACTTTGCTAATAAAACGACCTTAAACCGAGAAATATTTACGTTCAAGGGTCTGATGCATTCCTGCAGAAATCCTTCTCAACAAAAGAAAATATTGTGCTAACACAAAATAATAACACAAATTTTTGGTATCACCTATACAACGTCAAAACGAATTCCCATTGTCTGAATTTAAATGGCAAGAAAATATAAATTGTTCAAGTATTCTGCTTTTTGAGATTCATTTTGAAAATATTAAGGGGCACGGTAATGGCCAGCCAAGTTCTTTAGCAACTTTGGCACTACACCCTTATTTACACGAACCAACTCAGGCCATTTTGACCCCCCCATCTAACTCCGCTTACAACAAAGCTAGAGAAATCAAATTTTCAAAAATTTATTGGGACGCATAGCAGCAGGCTCCGTACCAAATTTCAACTGTTTATTAACAGCGGTTCATGAGTTATAAGGCCGCAAAATTAGCAAAAACCGTAACCACTGACTCACTGACAGATCATCAAAACTATGAAGCACTTTCAGCCATCGTAGAACCTTAAAATTTGGCACAGTAATATAGTTTGCGGAGAAACCACAGGAAAAAATCTAACATTTGTGATTTTCCATTAAGGGGGCGTGCTAGCCGCCCCTTTTCTTTAACTTTGCACCCAAACGACTTAGAGCTATGATATTATACTTGGAGGAAGAGTTTGAAGAACAGAGACATACTTTGCGTATATTCCAAGAAAGAGGCGTGCCAACCGCCCTTATGTCAACTCATACTATAGTTACGAATGTGTTATAATGTCGGTAATTCTTTTAAAGGCAAACAAGGAAAATTATAAAACAAATAGTATTTTCCTTGAAAGAGGGCGTTTACGTTCAGTCGAAATCCCTAAAATTTTAAAATTTTACAAAATGTCCACGCATAAAAAATTTTTGCAAAAAGTATTGAAATCAAGTTCTTTTATACAAAAATCGCTTTTGCCTTACAAGTCAGCCACAAAAAGTGCTGAGATCTAAAAAAGAACGCCAAGTTTGTATTGTAATTATTAAAAATTTCACCAAAAGTATTTAGGTACATTTTTATACTTGGCAAGTATAGATTTACTTAAAGAATTCACAGTCCAAACGATGAAACGTTTACAAAAAAGCCATCGTTAAATCGACAAAATTTGACAGTTGATTTTCTTATGTCAAGCAACGATGATCGTTGAGTCGCCAAACTAATGAGAGTGAAACAGTCTTTTACTTCCTATTTGGATACCCGAATTTCTCCATTCTTCGATGATCTTTCAGATATCTCTGACATGGGTCTTAATGATACCAATGCTTTTCTTAATTCCACCGGTTGGATCTGAGCATACACAACCAATACCACTTCCCCTAAGGTCGTTAAGAGTGGTTGCATCAAAACGGCGCTATAGCGCTACTTGCGTTTTTCATAGTAGTTATGGAAACCAACTACTCTACCTATCTACCTACTTGAGTTGACAAGAGTTACACGATCATTAGATCGTTTCTGCCCTGAAAAATAACTTGGTTTCACACTTAAACCGCTGACGCTTTATGAATTTTTTATATCAACTTCAAGTTTAGATTAATAGATAGATAGCTCATTGACAATCGAGCTAAGAAGAAGCTTACAACCACACAGCAGATGATATTCAACTATAGAAGCCCTAGCAAGCTTGGAGTAGCTGAGTAACAACCAGTGGTGTCAGTATCGGAACATCATAAAATAGGAAGCCGATACCATTTAAACTTATTTTCTTGTACTTTGGTCAGACAGGCACTTATGACAGCAGTTTTGATAATATTATGTTGAAGGGATTAACCTAGCCACACAGTGGATAATTCCATAGCATATCTTCGATGACAAATCCCTCCTTCTCAAGGGTGATTGGTATTATATCATGGGACTGCACATAGAACTCGCCAAGTGTGACAGACAAAATAAATTTAGTTCACATATCGTATCTGCTTAGCAAGAGAGATTGGTTAGTTGACTTGCTTGTGTCCTGTATCCTGTGGTAGCGTAGTTGAGTACACTAAATGAATTGTTCAAATTTTAACGTTACAATGTCAAAAAGGTACAAGTTTTGAATTAGCAAATTAACTCTTCAACTTACCCTACTTCGGGCTTGGTTGACCACCTTGAGCACTTTACGAACAAAGGCACAAACAAAAAATTGCGCTTTACGTCGCTTGCGGTATCGTTATACCAATTTCATTTGGTGCTAAGTTTTTGTGTGATTGCATTTCCAACATACATACATCAGTATTTCACATAGCACAGCTATACTCCCACGAACTCCAACGAGCGAACTAATGAAAGAAAAAGGATCATTAAAGTAGCCCAATCTCTCTTTCCAAATTCTTACATCATTTACGATTTCGAAACAAAACAATTGACATGTAGCTCGAATGGGAGTTTTTCATCAAGAAAATACCGCCTTTGTTTTCATTATTCATCCTACACAAGACGGTACTACCTACACTGCTATTTAGCACAACTGGATTAAGAATACGCGAGAAAGACAAAAGATAGGATTTTATTTTTAAATTACATCAAATACGAGACAATCACTCAACCCTTTGATAGACTTAAATAACTTCATGTCATCTGCATACATTAAGCAATTAGATTGATTAATAGGCTACACGTTAAAGGGAAATAAAGACAAAGTTGAAGCTCCAAAGACGTGTCGAATTGTTTTGTTTTCATAAATTTAAAAAAAATTCCAAACCACAAGAACAGCTGCCTTAATTTACATGCACAAAAATTAAACAAAATAAAAATTACATTACTGCGAATAAATTAATGATATAAAGGGTGATCCATTTCGAGGTTCCCTACTTTTTAAAGAAAAAAACACAGAAAATTCAAAAGAAAAAAACATTCTTTGGCATTTATTTTTTGAAGATTATGTCTATCAAGTGCTGGCCGTTGCTACGTCGCAGATGGTCCATCCGTTGAGTCCAATTTTCGATCACTCGTTCTAGCATTTCGACTGGTAACTGGCGAATGACACGCGTGATGTTTTCCTCCAAGGCCTGAATCGAAGCGGGTTTGTCGGCATAAGCTTTTGATTTTACATATCCCCACAGGAAAAAGTCTAACGGTGTGATATCGGGATGGACCATCTGCGACGTAGCAACGGCCAACATTTGATAGACATAATCTTCAAAAAATAAATGCCAAAGAATGTTTTTTTCTTTTGAATTTTCTGTGTTTTTTTCTTTAAAAAGTAGGGAACCTCGAAATGGATCACCCTTTATTTTGAAAATTAGTGGCAACTTCGCAATATCTTTTTGTGAACAATTTGTAGCAATGCAAAGCGCTCCTAGTTTGTTAATTTTTTTCACAACTTCAAAAGCAAGTCTCGATTTGAGTGTTCATCAAAAATTTATTTTGAATAGGTATGAATAGCTGCGGGATATATTCAAACATTTTTAAAAAACATCAACAACAAACGCACGGGCGCTACCACTTTTATTTTCAAATTGAGTGAAAAAAATATCACTCAAACAGAGTTAAGTAAATTAAATTTAAATAATTTACACGTCGATGCTATCTATCATTTATCTATCGCGCAATCGCTGTCAGTCTGACAGTGTTCGATTTATTTTTTTGAGTAAGTTGAAGCAAATACTGAATCTTCGAAATGATGGCGCCCAATCGTCTGAATTTTTTTGTTCTATGAAGCATAGCTATCTATGAATATCGACAGTCGTATGTGCTCAGAGCACAGCTAAAACGGGAATGTTGGCGATTAATTAACCTAGCACGAGAGAGATAGATTCTATGTTATGTATTTTTATAAAAAGTGTGGGTAAACATGAGCAGCAAAGACAATTCATAGGCGACATTCTACTTATTGAAAATTCTGTCCCTTAGGATAGGTTAGGTTAGCTTAGGAAGCGGACTACACCGGAGTACCAACTCTTGTTGCATTTTTACCTATAAGACAGTGTCCAGTGATGACACCTAAAGCAGTGCTAGTGTTCCGTCTGCTTAGAGAGATCAAATTTTTATAGAGTTTCAGATCCAGGTTAGGTCAGATCAGTTTTGTCGCTAGACATGTGATACCACTTGTCCACCTCAAGTTTGTTTCCTCCATAGCAGTCAGCCTTAGCGATATTTTACAAGTAGCGAATGGTATACTAATCTCTCTTTTATCAGGTGAGAGAAGTGACTAGGTTCTTAAGGGCCAACCATAATAGACTTAATTGGGATTAACCTTATGTCGAAAACAAACGAAAAGTCCACTGAATTTGTCTCAAAAGTTCTAGTTACCCAAACTGTCAAACATTTTATATTCGAGCGAAGGAAAAAATGTGGAAAATTAATATGTTAACTACCATAATTGTTTCTTACAATGAATTTAAAAAATATAGTGACAACATAAAGTGATGTAGAGTAAAAATATAAATTGTTGGTGTCAATTGCCAAATTTCCTTACTGAACGTCGAAAATTTGACGAAACTGAGTATAATCCCATTATGGTCATGCTGTACTGTTTACGAGTATGCAGATATTTCATTAAGCTAGCTTAAGCTCATGAAAGTCTATTATGGTTGGCCCTTTAGATTGGCGAGTACTGTGCCCCGGCACCGAGCGACGGTGAATGTTGAACTGCTCCGACATCTCCTGAAAAGACGATCTGCAGTCTAGGGTTACTATGGAATTTAGAGAGACTGATTCCAAAGACTGTCCGAGAAAATGATGATATCCTTCGAGGATATCACGTTTCTCTTTAGCCAAGATAAGACTTCTTTAATCGCTATATTTCCGTCTGGAACACGCTACAATGACGGAAGTAGAGACTGAAATTTAGTCTGTCAGAAAATACACCACACCCTACCCCATCATTGGTTTTCGATCCGTCGCTGTATCCTCCAAAAATGCATACTCTTCCCAGAATGTTCGATTTTCCGAATTGTAGTTGGGGAATGGTGTAATCGATTTTACAAGGGATATTCCCTATCATGTTTAGGAAGGAAGCAAAGCCAATAGCTTACTTAATGGGCTCTTGTGAAGAGTTCCTTCCTGGGAAATGTTAACTCTTCAGTTATCCAGACCAAGCGCTCTATCATTCGACTTTAAAACGGAGGTTCGGTCTTCATTAACGTTTCGAACCGGGCTTTGATTCAAAGACCTTGAGAACTCCTCAATCATTTTTGACAATAAAGATATATTGGCAAGTGGAATCTGACCTCAATTTTCAATTTTTTTCAATTTTAAATCAATTTTTTATTTTTTTTCAATAAAGCTTACAAACTAGACAAAAATGATTAAATTTAACTTAAAATTAACAGGATACTTATTCTAGATTACTGGTCCTTATGCGGACGCTCTAAACTTAACTTTATCACTTAATACTATTTCCTTTCGGCCTTAATTAATAATACAATTTTTATTATTTAAATATAATTTTTTTTACAAGAAAATTTATTTTAAAAACTTGACTCCTTTATTAGTTTATTTTTATTTAAAACTAAAAAACTAAAACTACTTACGACTATACATAAAATTACCAAACTAATACTAAGTATAATCGGGGGTGATGTGCCCCAACTCCATTAGCAGCCGCCAACATAGCGCACATGCGCCACCGAGAGTCCACTGACACCGAAATGCGTCAGTCGACTCTCAGAAACACCACACCTTGCAGCCGACCTGCAGAGCACCAACTAATCAACTTACCACTTAAAACTACTTAAGACTAGGAGGAGTTACCTAAGGTAACACACCGACTTGGAAAGGCATACCCACCTCTTCCACTCTTTCCGCAAGCCACCAATAGTCGGTGAATCCCTCCCCCCTATCGCGGTTCTAAAACGAAGAAGCTCGGGAGCATTAGCGACGTCCCCGTCGTAGGTGAGCCGCTTATCAGTCGCTCTGCGGTAGCGGTGGTATAGTACCGGGATACCAGCCCTTTTTGATCAATATGGAGAAAAGCCTCTGGCGGAACAAAGCCAGATCGGAGCGCTCTCTCCATGTGTGCTTCATTGGGGGTAGTACGCCCCGAAGATCAGGCTATTATCGTTGGTCATCGCCCTCGCAACGTGCCTTCGAGTCACCTTAATGAGGAAATTGTCAATCCTATTCAAGTGAGCCCCATCATATAATGCTGTGTTGGGATAATACTTTATGTACTCAGATTCAGGTGTTCGAAATAACCCGAGACATGACCTAAGACATTGTCTCTCGAAAACCCGAATCCTTTCCATATACGACGGCGCTATATTGAACCGCAATGGACAGCCATAAGCGATGATGGGCCTTATTAGGGCCACGTAGCATATGACCTTAACTCTAGAAGCAAGTTGACTGTTATGAAACAGTCTTCTTGTCAAAGCAAAAGCCTTCTTAGCTCCAGCAAGATAAGCATCTATGTGTTCATTAAAATACAGATACTTGTCGAGCCAGATTCCTAGATACCTGACCACGTTTTTCACCGCCAATGCCTGCCCATTCTGTCCAATAATGGCCAATTTTTTCCAGTTTTTTCTGGTATCCCTAGTGGCATTAGCCAATGGGGTCCTGAACAGAATTGTTTCCGTCTTCTGGAAGTTGATTTTCAATGGATGTTGATGACCTCGATCTTAGGACCTGATCTGTATGCGACCAAATCGTCGGCATACGCTATAGCATGTCTGAGTGAACGTACCAGATCGGAGAATTCACCGCACCCTGTTGCAAACCGTTTTTGATATTAAAGACTCTGCTCGAAGTTACGTCGAAGTTACGTTGACCACGAACTTCTTTTCCATAAGCATGTTATAAATTATATATAGCAAGGGTTTGTGCATTCCTAGCCTGATCAACTTGTAGAAAAGCCCCTCTAACCATACGGTGTCGAAAGCCTTTTCAAAGTCAACCAGACAAGCACCCCTGCATTGATTCTTGCATTTATTCCATTGAATGTCGGAAACCAGTTTTGACGCGGCATGAATAGTGTCATGCCTCGCCCTGAATCCGAATTGGTTGTCCGGGATTAATTTATTGTCCTCGACCCATTTCATCAGAGCTCTATTAACAACCTTCTCAAACACCTTGCTAATATTCGAAAGCAAACTAATTGACCGAAGATTAGCAGAGTTAGTATTATCCTTTCCCTTTTTCGGGATTGGATGTACCACTGCCATTTTCCAATTCGCCGGATTGTGAAAATCTCCACAGCCTCTAGGGGCAGGTGTCTCAATACGACATTTGGGATACCATCAACTCCCGTCGATTTTTTGTTCTTAAGAGAATCAAAGATCCCCAAGAGATCATCTGTCGTAACGAACAAATGAGGTGGTTCTCGCATAGTGGCGACAACGGCATTCGCCGTAACAGTAAAACTGTTATTCTCAGATAGCCACTTCTCGAGCTCAGTGCGTAGATAAAAGTGACTCACCAGGGCCCTGTTCACCGTATACACGGCCTCGAAGCAAGCGCTCAGTAAGTCTACTTTCTCCTGGGGATATAAATGTAAATCGGCCTGAGCCCTTTGACAGAGAGTCTTCTCCCATATGAACATCAAAGTAAAGTTTTATTTGAAAGTAGCCACCATATTGCAGTAAAGTCCGATTAGCAAAAGTCTGGTGCAGCAGATGGTATGTCCCACGATTAAAGAAGAAAACCATATTAAACCGCACAGTTTGCAACGCATACCGAACGTTTAAGCATCCCATCCAATGGCTTTGAATATATTAATTTCATCTCATTCCTTCGATTCCAACTTCATCGCCACTACGCTCCAACTGTTTAGTCCATAAATGGAAAATTTCCATAGCAGAGGAGAGCAATTTCTGATGAGAAAGTTCATTTAAGTACAACGTTAAATTGCTCCACCGCGCCATAGTATACTACACATAGTCCGCAAAGACGACGACGTACTTAATAGAAATTCAATAGTTCTATGAAAGTTTTCAATCGAAAATAAGGCAAAAAAAAAAAAAAAATCATGGCAACAGGCTGAGGACGACGACGACGAGGACAAAACCTTAAATCTCATCCTCTTGTGAAAAACCAAAAACTGCAACTCCCTCTATTCTACGTCCCGCAACAATCATCGTCTCTCTTTCTATTATATATAGAAGAATCCCTTTTGCTATCGCCTGTCATATGCAAATATATCTTATCTAAAAATAGAGAAACCCAAGGACGACGACGCCAACGACAACGACAACGACAACGAATTTCTGTTGAATAAAGAAAGTTTCCCTCCAACGATGGCTCTGCGGTGGCTTTCTCAAGAAATCCTCTGCTTCTTCCCAGCTGTGGTCCTCCTTTGGGGGCTACGTTGTTGCAGTTATGCTCTGATGATATTGCTTGTGCTGCTGTTACAATCTATTGTTTCAAAAGCAGCGAATAATATCCCAATATCAAAACCATTCCATCATCATCATCGTCGTCGCTAACATTGTCTCTGTCGTCTCCTTTAAGGACATGCATGCATGGCGAATGGCGAATGGCGTTTGGTATGTGCTATGCTCACTGGCATACCTACAAAAACACATCACGTGTGTGGTATAGAAATGACGACAAATGAAGAAACTCCAGTGACAACTGGTGTGCATATAAAACAAATAAAGGACGATGGGGAATCTGTTCGCCATGGTGTGACATAAAGGACCAAGGACATAACTAAGATGCAATGTGCACTCTCACAATGCAATAAGACAAACGAGGCGAGAAGGTATTCGAGCGAGAACAGCAACAGAGCAAAAATTACAGAGAGAGTGAGAGAGAGAGAGAGAGATAAAAAAAAATAAAAGAATTGTAATTGAAAAATTGTCCTTCACTTGCATATATTTGTTTCAATTTTGCCTCACAGATCCTTCGATCATTCCATCTATTCTTCAACGCCACCCAATTTTGTATCCACATCCTCCACCACACAGAGGATGCAGCAGAACTGGGAATCAGCATAGTTTCACACACAAAGTGAAAATCCTTTTGTGCCAAATTGCTATTTGTATTCATTCAGAAGTCTTGCCAGCACAGCGGCAAAATAGCAAAGTATCTCTACTGGCGAGAGATCCTTTCTTTTTATGTTCTCACACTGTTTGAATATCCATTTCCGGAAAGTATAGATACCTACGTACATACATACGTATAGCTTAACATGCCAACTGCAATCGAAGTAGTGAACTTGGATCATTAAGAGGTGGTGTGGTGTTCCGAGTACGAGGATAGTCTGTTGCTTTGCCTCCCAGAGGTGATAAGTTTTTGCAAGTTTTTTTTTTTTTCTCTCTTTCTTCTACTTAATTTTATTTTATGTCTTTTCGTTTTTTGTTCTTTGAGTTTGAACATTAATTTTCTTTCGCTTGGACACTTGAAAACAAAAAATAAAAATTAACGATGACGGTAACGACGTGAAGTGTTGCCCTCAAAGGAAATTAATTTTCTAATTGGACAGCCTAGGGTGAAAAACGCGAAGTAGTAGAAAGTGCTAACATACTGCTGAGCATAAGCATAAAGCACTCTGGCGGAAAGGTTACCAAACCGAAAATCAAATGTGAAATATTTCCTAGGAATTAAGCTTATGTCAAGCTACTGCATGTTACTCAGAGAAGGTATGCATTCCTTACTAAGGCATGCAAAATATGCAATTTGAAAATTAACATTTCAATAAGTTAGATTTTGGTTAATTCTATTGTATGCGCATTGGTTGTATGGGGCAATAATAAAGGGTGATCCATTCGAGGTTCCCTACTTTTTTAAAGAAAAAAACACAGAAATTCAAAAGAAAAGAACATTCTTTGGCATTTATTTTTTGAAGATCATGTCTATCAAATGTTGGCCGTTGCTACGTCGCAGATGGTCCATCCGTTGAGTCCAATTTTCGATCACTCGTTCGAGCATTTCGACTGGTAACTGGCGAATGACACGCGTGATGTTTTCCTCCAAGGCCTGAATCGAAGCGGGTTTGTCGGCATAAGCTTTTGACTTTACATATCCCCACAGGAAAAAGTCTAACGGTGTGATATCACACGATCTTGGTGGCCAATCGACCGGCCCAAAACGTGAAATTATGTGCTCACCGAAATGTTCTCTCAATAAGTCCATTGATTGATGCGATGTGTGGGAAGTGGCGCCGTCTTGCTCAAACCAAATGTAGCCGAAATCACGAGCTTCAATTTCAGGCATCAAATAGTCGGTTACGTTCGCACCGGCATAATTTTTAAAGAAATATGGACCGATGATTCCACCGGCCCACAAACCACACCAAACCGTTGTTTTTTCTGGATGAAGTGGAAGTTCTTCAATCTCTTCAGGTTGCTCTTCGTCCCAAATGCGGCAATTTTGTTTGTTTACATACCCATTGAGCCAGAAATGGGCCTCATCGCTAAACACAGTTTGCCTCGGAAACGTCGGATCTTCTTGGAACTTTTCAAGAGCCCATAGAGCGAAGCGATGTCGCTTGGGAAGGTCGAGCGGCTTCAGTTGTTGCACAAGCTGTATTTTGAACGGCTCCGAATCGACTCTCTACGGTCTTCGTGTACACTCTCAGCTACGGCCGCTATATTTTTTTCACAGCGTGCTGGACGTGGTCTATTCGGTCAAATATTATCCAATAATGAATGCTGGGTCTCAAAATGGGTGATGGTGTTGCGAATAGTACGCTCAGTAGGCCGATTATGTTGACCATAATTTCAATTTTTTTTTTTTTTTTTTTTTTTCAATTTCAATTTTATTTCATGCATCTTAAATCTAGTACAATATTTTGTTCTCTTACCTGCGAAGCCAGAGAGCTTATCTGCAGGAGGTTATTTTTCAGATTCAGTTAATATTTCTGGTATCATCAAAAAGATTGGTAATTTTAATTAAGTGCATTAACATAAATTTGATTGTAATATTTTTGATTAAAAAGACAGCTATGAACGGTAATTATATAAACATTACGTTATACTTTCTAGGAAATATTGCTTTAATCTCTTCTTTCTTACGTTCACATTATTTAAATTACGCAAATTATTAGGAAGATTATTTAGGATGTTTGGTATGGTGTACATCAGCTGACGCTTGCCGTACACATTGTTGAAGGATGGGAGTTGTTAAAGCCCTTCTGCTCGTCTTCTGGTGTTGAAGCCGTGATTGATTGGAGTTCGAAACCTTTCATCGTCATAGTACTCCAACGCTGCTGTCATGTTATATATCTGCTTCACTGTGAGAACTTTCACTCTACCGTCTACGCTGTTTCTTCCCGACAGCAATTTAATCGCTCTGTCTTGTATATTCTGAAGCTTAGAAATATGTGTATCTGCTGCACCTCCCCACGATAGTATGCCGTATCTTGTTTTGTACACAGCTTGAAGACTTATACTTCAGGCAAGCCAATGCAAACAGGGATCCTTTCAGCTTCATTCGTAGATCATTTATGTGTGATTCCCATAGAAAATGGCTGTCGATCGTTACACCCAGATATTTGTACTTATCTACGACATCTATAACCTGGCAGTTGCTTGGATTGGTGCAGTTGTATGATTTAATGTTTATTTGTGACTCTGGGTACTGTGGGCTACGAATATGTAATAATTTTGTTTTTGCCGCATTTACTACGATCCCATTATCATGACACCATTTTCCTGCTTCGTCGAACTCTGCTTGCATCATCCTCGTTGCTTCTACGATTGATCTGTGGCAAACAACAATTGCTGTGTCGTCTGCATATGCGAAGGGATAGCTCATCTTAAAGGATTTTAATAATTCATTGGTGTATAGAATGAATAAGAGGGGACCAAGTTTAGAGCCTTGTGGGACTCCATACTGCACTGTATTGGCTTTACTGCAGTTGCTTTTGATTCCCACGCGAAAAGTCCTCATTCTGAGGTAGTCTCTCAGCCAATCTGCCAGTTTTCCTCTAATTCCTATTCTCTCCAATGCATCGATGAGTTTGTTGTGGTCCAGGGTATCGAATGCTTTGCTAAAATCTAGGAAAAGTACTAACACGTGGTGATTTTTGTTAAGACTGGTGTTAACTAAATTTGCGAAGTGTTGAGCGAAGTGCACGAAACACATTCCTCACAGAACGTGCATTTTCATAATAAAGTTGAACAATTTGTAAACGTTGTTCACGCGTAAGTCTTTCCATTATGAAATGCCAAACAATACTAAACAAAAATAACATGACAGCATGACACGACTCACACGTGATCTGTCAAAAAAGGCTATTGAAAAAAGTATCTCTACTTGGATGTTACATGCAATTTTTTTTTGTTTTTATTGACACAGCACTGAGCACTTGTTGTTTATGGTTTGTTGACCGGGAAAAGGGTTTTTTTCCTCTTTTGTGTGGGGACGAACACGATCACTGGCCGCGGAACAGAGGCACGTGTTTGCGCGTTGGTCAGATCGGAACTCATTATTTCATTGTGAAAAAAAAAACAATTCTTCAAAATCAGATATTTCCTGACTTTCCCTGACATTCCCAGTTCCCCGACTTTCCCTGACTTCCCAGTCCAATGAATCGGCTTTTTTAGCGGGAATTTGCGTTTGAGTTTGTTTCATTTAACACAAATTAGATGGGACCTGTAGTTTAATGCCCATTGCGAACGGCGAATTATTTTTGAGAGGCTTCTAATGACAGTTTTTACCTTTGGATAATTGTCAGACTTTCGCAGGTGGGTGAGTCAGCGAATAAAAAAGTGTACCTGGTACGAGTCGACAACACCACAAAACCACTGCACTCAGAACATTTAAATAGTCCTTACCCTTATCTCCAAAAAAATTAATTACATTGTTAGTCCAAACCGCTTACACCAGCTTTAAATCCATTAAAATTTCAATTTAAATCACTTGACCCATCCAAGTTTGGCCTTGTTCAAGTGAAATCTCTTACAAATCCCTGAGTTTACAGGCAATTCCGTTTTTATTTAATTTTTTCTTTTTTTTCACTTTTGGCCACTCTTAAAGCTGTCACGGTCATTAAAATAAAAATTTAAATTGCCACCAAAGAACAAAAAAAAAATAAGAAACCCACCCCAAACCACATCCTTGACCAACACCAACCACACGGAGCGTGACTCGCTTTTCTCCAACACTTTCCAGGTTCAGCAGATTAAAGTTTTTTTTTTTAAAAAAAAAAAAATTAAACAGATTTTTCCGTGGGCGGCCAATCGTGATATTTTGTTGTCCCAGTCCCTCCCTAAAACGGGAGAAAAAAAAATTGTATCCATGGAAATTATTGCGTTACATTGCCGCCGGATGGAGAACTTTTGATTTCCTTTGAAGAGTAGCATCGTTTTCATTTTGCCACATTTTTTCTTTTTTTTTTTTTTTGTATATATCATTTATTCGTACTTTTTTCGTTAAGTAGCTATGAAAACACCCACGGCAGTTTCGTTATCATTCTTAAAAGCAGTTGTTCTTGTTGTCCTTAAGGCGCTTCCTACAAATATTTCTTCTTCTTCTTCAAAGAGAGGATGAGAGCAAAAGAAATTGGCCATCTGTAACAGCCGGCTGACTGGACGGGACGGATGTCCTTTCATTCGTTTTCTATTTTATTCTCTGTATTTTATTTCTGTCGTCTGTTCTTTGTTTTTCTTTTTTTTTTTCTTTTTTTTGCCTACACTGACACTTCTCGTATCTCGAAAGGACAAAAGCCAATTATGTCGTTTTAATTTCGCGTTCTTCTTATAGACCATCCTCTGACTCCAACTCTGACTACCCATCTACATCTGTTACTATTGGGTGGAAGCTTTCAGCAATGGATTCTGTTCAAGGAAAAATATTACTTCTTTTAGTCTCAAGAAAGAATGTGATCGGAAAAACAACCCGTGCAGAAGGAATGAAAATTCCAAAGTAGAACAAAAACTCTAATCACGTGGAGCATTTTAATTTATTGAATTTTTTTTTCTTCCTTTTCTTGCCAGGGGGTTAAAAACGTACTTAGCCGTTTGACCAGACAGGCTCCGAAGAAAGTAAACGGTCTTTAAAGAATGTTATGCTGAAAAATTAAATGAGGTATGCGTTTCCACCGCGTTTCCATAAATAACTATTACAACAATATTGGGAAATTAGTAATTTATTTATTTATTTCCATCGAGAAGATATTATACAGGGTGATTTTTTTAGAGGTATAGAACTTCGAATTGAAGAAAAAACACAAGAAAATCGTTTTAATGTCCATCAATTTGGCTTTATTGGAAGGATAATTTTATGCCCTTAAATATGAATATTAATATGATTTCGGGCATGTGGCCGCCGCGGCTGGTTCGAATAAAGACTAGAGGTCCAATTTTCAACCACTTTTTCAAGCATTTGGGGCTGTATGTCGGCAATAACGGCACGAATGTTGGCTTCCAAGTCCCCTAACGTTTCTGGTTTGTTGGCGTAGGCGAGCGACTTCACATATCCTCAATGGTGTCAAATCACACGATCTTGGTGGCCAATTGACAGGTCCATTCCGCGAAATTATGCGCTCATCGAATTTTTCCTTCAATAAATCGATTGTGACGTGCGCTGTGTGGCATGTAGCGCCGTCTTGTTGGAATCACATTCATGCCATCCAATTCGGGAACAAAATAGTCGGTTATAATGGCTCTATACCGGTCTCCATTAACGGTAACTGACTCTCCAGCATCATTTCGGAAGAAGTATGGCCCAATGCTCCACCAGCCCATAGAGCACACCGAACAGTCAGTTTTTGTGGATGCAATGGCGTTTCAAGGGTCTCAAGTGGATTCTCTTCACTCCAAATGCGGCAATTTTACTTGTTGACGTAGCCATTCAACCGAAAATGAGCCTCATCACTGAACAAAATTTTGCGATGAAAATCAGCATCGATATGAATTGCATGGTCTCGCGGATTTAATTCTTGCACAAGCTGGATCTTGTTAGGTCGTAAGATGAGATCTTTGTGCAAAATCTTCCACAAAGTTGATGGACAAAGCTTCAATTGCTGTGCACGGTGGCAAATCGATTCATTCGGGTCCTCTTCAACACTTTGCTCTACAGCGGCAACTGTTTCTTCGGTGCGCACTGTTCGACGTCTCTGCGGATGCGTATTATCACATAAAGTAAACGCAGTGCGAAAACGATCCATGGTTAACCGAATTAATTGCTCTGATGGACGATTATGTCGACCATAAAATGAACGGATCTTGCGGTAAACTTCGCGAACTGAACCATTATTTTTGAAATAAATTTGCACGATTTGCAAGCGTTGTTCATTTTTCAACCTGTTCAACCTGTTGCCAGATTTGACCACAAAATGTCACTTTTAACTCTATTTGAAAAATCAACCTCTAAAAAAACGCCCTTTACCTAATAAAATAAAACAGTGAACAGTTATTCTGCTAACATGTTCGCGTTAAATATATTATCACTTAAATAAAACTTATAGTGTTATTAGGTAATATTGTTTGTTCACAAAGACAATATGACCACTGACAGATGACAGTAGACAAATGACAGAAAACAGATGAACAATAAATGACGTTTATGGAGTCATGGTCCAATTGTTCATTGGTGGTACCATAAGAGAATGATTTCAATTAATAAAATAATAGAGGTAGGGTAGTGGCGCCTATTCCCGAATGTCCCCAGTTTTCGAACACTTTTTGGAAAAATCATTATAACTTCTTTGTTTTTTTTAATGTTCACCTTCAAAACAAAAGTATGGTAGCCCTTTTCTTCTCCAATCACAAAGAGTTTCTCACGTAAAGAATAATGTAGCAGGTGGTTAAATATAATCAGTTCACAGAAGGCTTTCGATAAATGCCATTTGTTAAATTAAAAAAAAAACTTGTAGTGAGCGTCCGGGAAACTAGAAATTGTTTAAGGAAAATGTTAGCGTAAGTAAAGGGTGATTTTTTAAGAGTTAAGTTTTTCAGATTGACAACACTGGTTAGTAAAGGCGCCCAAACGTCATCTGTCAGAGTGAACAGTTTTCAGTAAACTCTGCCATTTAATCATGGAAAGACTTACAAACGAGCAATGATTGCAAATTATTGAAATTTATTATCAAAATTCGTGCTCTGGTAAAAATCTGAAAATCCGCTGTTTTGTCGAAAAATTGTGTTCAGCGATGAGGCTCAATTCTGGCTCAACGGATATGTAAATAAGCAAAACTGCCGCAGATGGAGTGGCCAGATATGAGCGTTGTACTCCAGTTTTGAGCGAATAAAGGCCTTATAAATTCTAGCCAGATCAGAAGGGGTGAAATATTAGACATTTCGCAGCGTTTTTGGCGACGTCGAATATGTGGACATTCCAACGAAGTTTGTCGTTAACGCACATTCGGAGCATGGAAACCTTTTCGGTTTCGGCGATGCAAGTGCATGATTTAGAGATGAAAATCAAAAGCAAAAAATTACGTTAACTTATATGTATATGTTACAATTTTTTTTTAATAAAGAGAAATTATTTCTTTCTTTGTAGACTGCTTGGTCTTTTAGTGAAACTGAACATATTTTCAGAAATAAAACAAAGAATAGTGCTTGCCAATCTATATTTCTTTAGAATTATATAGTAGAGCCCTCGCTTCTGAACAGATAGGGAAACTATAAAAGATCTTAATTATCCCAATCCCGCTCGATGGATCCGAAGCGTGCACCCATTCTAAAGTGGATAAGTATATCACTGGTCGTTTTGAGAGAAAAATTCTTCGTAGGCTATTTTGTCCCGCGTGCGTTGACTCAGAACCCGTGCAGCGACATGGACCTGTTAAAAAATAAACTGCGAATTGGCTGGCACAAGTAGAGCGAATTAACACCAACGCTCAAACCCGCAGAATGTAATCTGTATGTAATCCTGATGGACAATACAGTAGATGAAATTCGCCTTGGGTGGGGCCAACGATTGGAAGGGAGTGCGCAATTGGAGGTAGTTAGCCAAACTAAATGGTTTTGAGTTTAATGAACAAAATCTCATTCCCAAAGTGTTCCTACTTGTATTGTTCATTAAACAACTAACTCAGAAAAACACGTTTTAAACTTTGATTACGTAAAAGTGCCCAGGTTTTTTTAATTCCTCTCAGTTTTGGACACTTCACACTTTTCAATTTTCTTCACACAAAAGTACGCGAACAGACGTTCTATTGAACTCAATTAAATGTTTGGTATAAACGTTCTTTGTGTCCCAAAATCCAGCAATAAATTTTCAAACCAGAACTAATTAGAAAATTCATCTCACTCACAAACGAAAACGACACAGAACAAACGACAATTGGAATCGCTCAGCAAACTCAAAAACCAACCAAAACCAATTCAAAACTTTGTATCTCAAATCGCCGACCGGCCATCAGTTGTTAAGGTTGACACCGTAACTTATGTTTTCCGCAAACCATTTAACTAAGGTCAGTGAAACCCTCCAAAAATCCTATTAAAACTCGCTCCCCTTTCGCCATTAAAAAGCACATCTCGTCAATGTGCACCCTCTCTAATCTCTGTACATGCGACTTCAGTGAACTCATGAATAATTGGATTTGCAAACGTGCACCCAACGGACGCACATCTTCACAACTTGACCCCAGTTCATTTGGTCGGTCGTCTGCCACTGCGACGCATGTAGTCGTAGCTATTACACGCTCACTTTGCTGCTACAGAAACAGAAACAGTGAAAATTCATGGTCGAATTCGGTCGGCGGGAACACCTGTCATGCACTCTGCCTATTTAATGCCTTCGAATAGGGTGCGCCTTCTTGAATAGTCATTTTGTAACCTCAAACAAAATCTTGACCGCCACCAGGCATACAATGTTTCAAATCGAAAAAAAAAACCTGACATAATCTGCAAGCTAAAAACTTTGAATGTTATATTTTTGATGCTCCAAATAGACGACTCCATGTGTCCAAAGCTTATGAAAGTTGAATAGGGTATTACGTACTTGCTTCTGCATGAAAAGGCAATCTTTCTACACAAGTCTTCTCGTCGAAAATCCAGGCAAATCCCAGCCTCTATGCATATAACAAAAGCACTACCCAAGGTATAGAATGACAAATCTCCCGAAAATCCACTTCAAACACAAAGAGGATAGACATAGACAATTTAGAGAAGAATATTCTCGTTGAACACACGGATATTACACACATCCTTTTCGCACAAAAGCACACACAAGCAAAAAACCAAAAATGTACAAGGACCACCTACTTTTAGTGGACCATCATGACGACAGTCATCAACATCAGCATCGTCAGTAGGAATATGCGGAGCTAAGAGGATGCTATAGGAAAGAGCAGACAAACTTTTCCACCTGACCACGGGAGGGGGACGAACATCATAAAAACAAAAAACAAAAAAAAAAAAAACAAAAGGAAACTGCTACAACACCAGAACCAGGATGTCCTCTATGTCGCCTCCATCACCTAAAAACAAGGAAATTTATCGTCTGTTAAACACTGGTCCTACATCAGGGATTACTTTCCAGCAAAGGCTTACCACTTTGATGGGACTTTGATGTCGTCCTTCTGACTATGCTACACGGTTAAAAATGTACCTATCCTTCGTTCGGACAAACGAGCGGTGTTGCATGGGAGGTTATGTTATGTAATAGTGTTTACTCTGTTTTTTAAGGAGCATGATACATGTGTTTAGAATATTTTTTGTTTTTTTTTCAGTTGCTCTAGATGGTCCTTTTCTGCTGGCTGGTGAATAGATTAGTTGAAATGGGAGCTGCTATAAACAAAATACTGTCATTGAACTGGAAGGTAGGCAAAAATGTTCGAGGGATCAATTTGGAAGTTAATGGACTTAAGTCGAATTGTTTTCCAGAATGCATCGGCAAGCAAGTAACACTGTTGCATTTTGCGTAGTACTGAATATTCAAGAGCCTTTCATGTCACTTTTGTTTGTTGTGACCTGTTGAAGTGCTATCTAAGTTTGAACTTTAAATAAATAACTGACTTTGAATGGCTGTCATAATATACAGTCAGTGCCCGGTACCAATAACAAATTGTATATAGAGCTTAAATTTGTCGTCCCTTTCGCACCTATGCCAAAGGACATTCGAAAGTATAAGACCACGAATTTAATTTTTATTGGCAAGGCCTGGTCTGTACAGAAAACAAAATAAATATTAGGTGTAACCGGACCATATAGGACCCAAAGCCCAGCTTCTTCAACCACTGTGTGTGCCAAGATATATTTTTTGACACGAATGGAAGGGACCTACAGTTTAATGCCGATTCCGAACGACAAATAATTTTTGAAAAGCTTCTCATAACAGTTCTTACTCTCGGATGTTTGTCAGATCAGGTGGGGCAGCGAATGAAAACTTTCAGGTGGTACAAGTCGGGATTTGAACCAGCGATCTCTCGCTTAGCCACTGCACCCACAGACAGCTGAGAGATAAAAGAGCAACATAATGTTCTTATCATAGAAAAAAACACACCTTTTCAACGCGTCAACTCGATTGAGAACGGACTAGAACCAATTCTATGCTTGAACCAATTGATTTAGATTTCGATGTCCTTGGGTGGCAAACTCTTGTCAACTCAGTTAATCAACCCCCTCTACAAAATGACCTACACTTCTTCTTACGAGAATATATATTCATTACTTTTTTATACCGAATATAGCACCATTACAGACACATGTCTCCTTTATACTTCCCAATACAGAATTGCCAGCTACCCATAAACCCAATATTTGGGTGGCTCGCTAAGCGGGATAAATGGATTTAACCCATCTTTCGGCGGCGGGCAGCTCACGCAACTATATTTGCCCTGCTAAGGGAAGGTGCATTTTTGGATTGGCTTATAACATTGTTGCCGCATATAAGGTTCTGTTCAACATACTTTGTGACTGTGTGAACATCTTAACCAAATCTTCACACAAATCTTCGAATTTTAAGCCGAGGAACACCATCTTTTTATTGAGTTAAAAGCCGCATATGATAGCAGTTAAGAGGACGTGCTCAAGAGGAATCAACGACGCCTCAAGACTTTCCAGTTATCTTATACTTGGGAGGACCGAACCTACGTTTTAAAAGACCAAGTGATCGCGGATGCGGTGGTGCCCAGGATCGAAAGAGATGAAAGGTTTTCGTCTAAATACAGGAAATACGTATTTAAACTTTGACTTTGAAGACCAATTTCTTGCTCGCGCTAAATTGTAGCGACCCAAGTCTCCAATTTATTTCTTCACACCAAAGATAAATGCTCGCTAAATTTTCTATTAACGCGGAAGTGTTGAAATTTACATATTTCTTCTTGAATCAATAATAATATGTCGAAACTTTGTTTTGCACGGAATTTGGCAGATTCCAAATGGCTTTCTTCACCAGTCCTGTCAATTTTTTTTTTCTTTGTCCTCGGAGGAAACTGTTTTACTTATATTTTTTAACTTTTTTTCGATTTCATCCATTATTTTGTAATGAACTAGAATTAAGTTGAATATTTGGCACCACCAAAAGGTAATGTCTCAGAGGTGTATTTGTAACAAGGTTCCAAACACTTGTCTTTAGAGAAGTAAGAGATGAGTTGTTTTTAATAAATCCAAGCTTAAATTTAAAATCAAGAGACGTTTACAATTTGAAACCAATGGTTTTTTTTAAAAATGTCAAATAAATTTATCGCCAATTTAATGTACCGCACATATATTTTGCGAGTTAAAAAAGTGTATATTTTAAATGAGACTTTACAGCGGCCGATTTTTATAACACTTATAACTGTTATACCTGGAGACGTTTTATGTGACCCATCTACCTAAATTTAAAAAAATTGCGTGCGAACAGGACACTGCTCCGCTAAATCACCTCACTAAATTTTATTTGTGAAGATATTTTTGTATGGGAGATAAAAATAAGCGTGAGCAGGATACTGGGCTTACGCTTTTATTAAAAAAAAAATTCTGTTGACTCGTTGCCGCCGGCGGGACGCCCCAAATATTAATGAATTCAGACTAATACAGACTGAACAAAGTACCTCAGGGATCCAGACTCGGTCCGATCCTCTTAAACATTTACACTGCGGACCAACCAGCCAATGAAGGACGAAGCAAAACACTGCTTTATGCAGACGACTCCGTCACATACGCTACCTCTCTGTCACCAGAAATAGCTTCACGAAGAGTCGAGACCCATATCAGGAAACTTTGGGACTACTACCTGAAGTGGGGACTAAAGATCAACAGCGCCAAGACGGAGTTAATATGTTTCCGGAATCCAGTGACAGCAACCAGAGGACGACGGGCATTTGCTACCCGCTGCAGCAACATCAAAATCAAACTCCCGGACAACACCGAGGTACTCACCAAGAAAACAACGAAGTACTTTGGGGATCAACTTCACTGAGAGATTGAAATCTAACCCGCATGCAGACATCACCCTCAAAAAGGCAAATTTTGCGCTTCATCTGGTACACCCGTTGCTCAAGAGGCGCAATGGGTTAAGCAAACAGATAAAGCTGCTGGTGTACAAGCAACTCATCCGTCCAGTGATAACCTACGGTTGTCCTATCTGGTTCACCATTCACCAGTTCACAATGAAGAAGATCCAGCTATTCGAGAGGAAGATACTAAGATCCTGCACAGGACTATATCGGAACGCCGCAACATTGAAGTACTACCCCACAAGAAGACTCTATGAAGAATCAGGAATTAGCCAACCAATCAACAATTTTATGATGGAACAATCCGGAAGACTCTTGAGAAATCTCGAAGACCACCCAAACACAGAAGTCCAGGACCTAATTCAACAGGAGTTGGAACCAACACACAGATACCTGAATCCTCGTGCTATCACGGATTCGACGTTTGCAAACATCATCCACAACCAGCTGACGCCGTTCTATGGAAAAACGGACAATCACTACAGGGGGTAAAACCCTCTTAATTTTAATTAAATTCTTTTTTATCCCAACAGGAACAAATTTTATTAAATTAAATTTTTCTATTATACAATTATAAGAGTAAAACATTTGTAAACCTAGCCATAAGAAATCTGTCGGGCCCTTTTTGTTGAGCCGACATTACCTATTTTAGTAATAAGTCTAGATATAAGTCGATTTGTATATATTAGATTAAATAAAACCTCTTCTTAAATCTAAAAAATCAGACTGAGCAAAATTATCTGCTACTATTTGTTCCTGTCGCTGTGTTGCCTTTGCTGCGATTGATGTTGTCTTTGCTGTGTGTCGATGCCGCTGTGCTGTCTTGCCTATTGTTGGTGCTCTTGCTCACAGATGAGTAATTATACAGATAGTCGACTCAGCATACGTCTGTCCCTTTAAACCCGCAAAAAATTTTTAAAAATGGAGAAAAAATCCTCTCTCAAATGTTCTATCTGTGAATACGTGTGAGCCAGCCAAATAAAGTATGGAGGGGTTGATGTGTCAAAAATATGTCATTAGCGCGGGCTGTTTTGCAAGAATTACAAATGGCAACAAAAAACAGCGGATGTGTTGGTGAAGTGCTGCGAAGTATTGAGTTAACGTAGATCAAGCTTAATTGATATTTTAATGTTTATAAAAAAAAATAGTTAGGTATATAATAAATAATGAAGTTGTATAATAAATTCGAATAATTTTTGTGTTTATAAGAAATAGTTCTCAATTTTTTATCTGCCTTAAAATAAACATACTTGGGTTGTTATATTTTTTCCATTTAGGTTATTAGAGTGAGTTAAAATGTATATATTATTTTATTATTGCATGAAAATTACTAAATTAGGAATGTATGGTCGTAAAATATTTATAGTTAAGAGTAATGTTTTTTATTGAACATATGAAAGTTTAATATATTTATAAATATATTCGGAACGTTCGTATGAGACATATGCGACAAAATAACTTTAAATGCATTTTAAAACACAAAATGTAGACTTGAGTATTCCAATTCCAAGATAACAACGTTATTAAATTTATTTCATCATGTTTAACAAATTTAATAACTTTCTTATCTTTGAATTGGAATAGTAAATAGAAGTGAATTTATGTTATACCATGTTAAATTATTGAAATGGTCAGTTAACTAATCAGGCGTTACTTATTAATTTCATTCATTGAGCTTTATATTAATTCACTGCTGAAATATTTATTAAACCATTCGTTTAAAAATTATTTGATTTTAATTATTTCACTCGACATTCGATAAGTCAACCACCAAAATTATTTTATTATTACTGACAATTTAAAACTGCTAAATTAGTTTAACTACTGGCAAACAAATTATGATAACCCTTATTTTATGTTTAACTTGCACAACTGCCAAAATATTTACGAAACTGCTTAAAAATGTTTACCCAAAAATATGCTTGTTTGGTAAAACTATTATTTTAGTTTACATATTAATTAAAAACATTCACCAAAATGTTATTCTGTTGCAAATTTATTATAAATCGTCGCATGTTATTACGATGTTAATGGACACAGCCCAGTTTTGACTTGTAATATGTCAACATGAGATCTTTTCCAAAATGGATTCATAGGCGCAGAACTGCTATTGTGTGCGTGAGCTGGCTCAATTTAATTTGCATGTAAAAACATATACGAACACAGTACTGTGCCTTTTTGAAGCAAATAAAAAACGATAGGCGGGAGAGCCAAAAATCCTCTCAGTCGACTATCTGTATAATTACTCATCTGTGCTCTTCCTGCTATATTTACTTCGCCGTTGTTGTTTTAGCTTCTGTGATTGTTGTTGCTGTTTCTGCTCCAGTAATTGGTGCTCATGTGTAAAACAACCTTACCCTCTTTTGCTCAGCCAACCATACTACAACTACGGAGGCAGGTACCTTGGAGCATTTTAATCTGCATACCCTGTGGCCCCACTGCCACCGGCTCATACAACTTGTTTGATCCGGTATTTACCGGTAGTATTGTGCATGCATCAAATAGGTAGGTTAAAGTGGCTGCTAAAATAAGCCCAACACACTTAGATCAATACTTGATCCATAGTGATGCCACAGGGATCTAGGAAAAAGTTCCTCCCTACTCATTAAACTAATTTAAACTTCTGAAAAAGACTCTTAATGTTAGTAAAATCTACAAAGTAGATGTAACATGCACAAAGAAGGTGAAGGGTAGTTTTCCTCACCTCTTCATTCATGAAACTTCGACAAAAGTCTTTCTTGTAAGCCTTTTTGCATGCATGCCTATGAGTAAGTGAACATTAATAACACCTATTCTAGTGCCAATGTAGGGTCTGCTTAGATTCATCTTTAGCCAGATGTTTGATCGCTAGACATGTGATTCCACTTCTCCACTTAAGTTTTATTCTCACAACAGCTCACAAAGTAGCGATTGGTATATACTTAAATTACTTTTTTTAGGTGATAGAGGTATAGTTATGCCTGGTAGGTTCATCAGACTTAGGCTGCGCACAAACTAAAGTGAGAAAGCGATGCGATAGAACAATTTACTTAACTTAGAAAAGTGACGTCCATAAGAATCTCTACAAACTTTAGAATGAAAATGCGAGGCAAGTAGCGATAAATGCGAAGCGATGGGAGAAGCGATAAAACTGTTTCTATTGGTCCAATGCATTTAACCATTAAGCCACTGCACCCACAACTTTTCAGCTTATAGTGTCTCAAAAAACCGCAATTTGAAGCTGAGTGTATGATAGCTAGACAGGACTTTCAGAGAAAATTGCATATTCGTCCATTTTTAAATCCTAAATATTTGCATATCTAAGGCTAAACTTCACTATGTCTCTTCGCAGGCTACATCAGGTAAAGCAACACTTAAATATTTGCGTAATTTCGTGTTGCTAATTGCTTTGTTGGTTTTATCCTTCCAGAGTGCACATTTCCTTTTAATATGTCTCCAGACCAAGACGCACTTATAGCTTACTTTATCACGGTATCATTCATTTCAATTTCGAAGAACCCTAAGTGGCAACAGGAACTCACCTCGCAACGCCAAACCACAATTAATTAACAACACCCACACCACTAAAGTCACCACACAGACTCAAAAGCAGCAACAACGTACTTTCTACCATAGCCAGTAAGCAAAATAGTAGCAGCCGTTGATGTATGAACTCGGAATGCCTCAAAGAAAAATCCCCAACTTCAGTTTGAAGTCACCATCCCCTCCCGATTTCATGGACGACAGACACATCAATTCCATTTCTACACTGATGGATCAAATACTAAAGGTTGGATCGGCGGAAGTGTCTTTTCTGACAGACTAAACCTCCGTCTTACAGACCATTCCTGTTTAAAGTCGGAAATAAGCGACAATCAAGTGGCTCGATACCGCCGATCCGATCGTCTCTTGAGGAAATGGCTGAGTTGTTTAATATTCACATTTGTTGGTTGCCGGCGCATAATATGCTCTTGGAAATTATAAGGCGAGAACATCCTGACATCTGACAAACATCCAAGAGCAAGAAATGTCAAGAGAGGCTTCTCAAAAATCAAATTCCCGTTCGAAATCGGCATCAAAGTATAGAGATCCCTTCCATTCGTTTCAAAAAATGTATCTTCACACCCACAATGTTTGGAGAAGTTAGGCTTTGGGTTCTGTAATGCACGGTTTACGCCCAATATTTATTTGATTTATTTTTATAGGCTAAAGCTACCTGTCACTCAAAAAAGGAAACACCTCGAGAAGTGGAAGTTTAAACATCCTTTTCAAGCTACCAAAAAAAAAACAAAAAAAAAAAACATAAAGCCAAACAATAAATCTAGAACCTTTACTCTACTAAATGTAATTCCATCAATATTAGGGAACAGTCAAATTTCCATAAATCCTTTATAGAGATTGACGGAGAAACCTTGAACTTTCACCTACTACATCCGTTACCCGCTGGCGCTGTTAAATTCCAAACGAATCGCACACAACATTTTTGCAAATCTATTTTCTTGATCGCGTTCGTTTTCCCTCTGACATGTGCCACCTTTGCTCCTTCCATAACAACCAACAACCACCATCGATTATATCCTTAAGTGAGCACTAAAACTTCCACCATCATACTATTTCAATTCCACCCCCTAAACAAACCATCGCTATCGGAACCGCAATTCCTCGTTCTCCTGCTTCCTAGCAGCACAACGAAATAAATCAAAATATATTCCACGGAATTCATCTTACAAATTGCATTTCCTATCTGCGGATGGAACTGCAACAGGACATAAAAAAAAAACACAACAAAAACAAATATATCTATACAGTCACACACACAAATCATATAGTAGTACAAAATGGAGAATACCAAGGATATACGAAGCATCCTTCTCCGCCTGCATTTGCCCCCCCCCCCCCAATTTGAAGCAGTAATACACAAATTATTCACTCAGGCGTGGTAAAGTGTGGAAAAATGATACCAGAAGGGAGTAAGGAGCAAACATTGAATGCTTTTGCTGTATACACAGCAACACAGCGGGATCGGAATCGGAACGACTGATTTTAGCCAGGCCGAGTCGAACAAAAGAAATTGATGCAAAAAGCAAAATGATGATGAAGTTTGTAAAGAAAAACGCGTAACAAAAGGTCCAACTGCACACTGCCACCCCACCCCCTAAATGGGAGCAGTGCAAGGCGATAGGAAGTTAAGCCGGAATGAAACGGAACAGATATGAACAGTTCACACAGTGGCAGTGGCATTGGGTGGCACAAGGACATTTGGGAACTCAACAAAACGAGCGGTAGACGAACTGAATAAATGAAAATAGATAATAAGAAAACCAGGCGATGCGATGCCGGCACGGATGCTTATTCCGAAAATAAAGATGTGGTTTCCAACTATACATATCGCCTACACAGGCGATGAAGCACTCCCCAAAGATGGGGTTGGCGGGGCGCGTCCCACATTACCATCACTCCGCCGAAAGAGTCCCGCAATACCAGGCGCACAAAGACCGGTAAGTGCTGCAAAACCGCATGGCTTGCCACAATTTAACACGTTCCTCGTGTACCCAGCCAAAACACAAGAAAGCACAAAAGCCTCGCCAAAGGACATTAAACATTAACTTTCATCTCCTGGAAGATGAAAGTGTGTTTGTGTGTGTGCTCTCTATGAATGGAGCATGGAGGTTACTGTAGCCACAAAGTGAATTAAAATTGGTTTGGTATGTCATGGGTGGGTGGGGTCTGGGGTCTGGGCTCTGGCTGGGCATATGGGTTTATCCGTTGAGCTGCAACCACATCCAGGATATGCAATCACCTGGAAAAATGTTTCGTTACTTTTTCCCATTTCCAAGAAGAGTCAGGAAATTTATGAATTACATTTGTGTGGCTTTGCCTGTGATTACATCCTGTAATATTATGAGAGCAATATCCTACCCCGTGCCACCTTCTTCTTGGGCCTCATTGTGGAGAGCAGAGCACCACCGAAAGTGTTAGCTAGAAAAATAATTTATAGATTGCATTTTCACAGCTGGAACAGGAGAGAACTGGCGGGATATACGGGCGCAAATGAGTGTCTGGGGGCTTCATTTTTTTCGAATTCATTTCGTTGCTTCATTTACTGAATTGGTTTAGCGAACGGATGCCCAAAAGGGGGTGCGGTTGTATAAGAGATTTAATGGATTTTAATATTGTGTAACCAATCCAGCGTAAAAGGTATGCTCGTGGTAGGCATTTAGCCGTATTTATGCAGGAAAAACGCTTGAGTCGCAAGAGTTACTGTTGTTCTGGGCAGCAATATTAAAAGCTTAATGGGTACATGAAGGTATCATCTTGCACAAGTAAGCGATTTAGTTTAATGTTAGTGGTTCTTCTTTTGATTGTCAGGTTTATAGCCGGGGCGGCGGGGGAGAAGCTTGACAGAGGATTTAAAAGTAGGTATGTTATTGCTTTGCCGTGAAGTTATGTTTTAAATTGGAATCAAAAGTTAAGTGCGTTTCATAGTCTTTAGAAGCGAGTTAAGCAGACTTAATGTAAGGTTTTTTTTTGAATTTCACTTATAGAATCTGCACTAAGTATCAAAACTTACAAACTTACCTCGACTTTGGGAGGTTTAAAACTACCCTCAACTTTGCATGGAATTCTATATACTTAGTTCCTTTGTTAGCTCCTAAGGAACTTTGTATGATTGTTTTCTTGACTAGTTTTCTATCAAACATTCATTTCCCTTTTCCCTTTCAGAGGTAACTTAATGGCTTCGGTGCAAGGGTAAAAAAAACCCGAGAATAAATATGTTTTGTTAGCGTAGCCCATTAATTCGGTGCCAAGTGCAACTACTTAATATTTCCAACTTCAAAAAAATTCCAAATCCATTATGCAATCCTAAATTAATAACCGCACTATCATCAATAATAAACGTTTTCACCTATACCTACTAGGAATAGAAACAATTGCACATGTATGTATTTGAAGACATTTTGATATTTTCCAAGTTTTAAGGATGCCAACTTGAATTGGTGTTTTATTCTATTGTATTTAGGAAGGAGTTATCCGAAGACAACAAGCATCCAGACTTAGTGGTTCATTGTACCTCAGCAAAGGCTGAAAAAATATACTACAGAACTGTTCATCGCCGTCATCTGCCTTGGCATAGCGAAGGAGGTGAATCTGTTTGGGATCATCATTAAGAAGGAAGTATTTGCCAAGGATAATCAGTCTGGTTCTTGCCGGAATAGCCGGACATTCGCAGATAAAGTGTGATGCCATTTCGTCATCTTTCAGACAGCACTCACAAAGGTCCAAGTTTCCAACTCTATGACTGAAACCGGTGACAAGGTCAGCTTCTTTTTAGTCCTAGCAAATATTTAGATCTGCTGAGTTTTGGACCGTCGACCAACAATTTTGAATGCGGCTTGGTTACCCATATTTTTTAGCAGTCTTTAATAGCAGCTTGGCTACCTGAACATATGTACAATTGTATGTATGTATAACTCTTTTCCTTAAAATGATACTCGCAACAATTGTGATCGCAAAGGTCTCGGCTTGAAAATCAGTGGTTTGTACCTACCTAAGGATTCAGATAATTTGATCCGGTAATCTCTAGATCAAACTCTTGATCCAGATAGACCATTCATGGGGGAAGAATCGGTACATAAAGGGGATTTTTTTTTAGAGGTTTTAATCTTTAGTTTGGCAACACTATTTCAACTGACGGCCATTTTGTCAGCTGTCAAGTGATTTATTTTTAGTTTGGTTTGCCATTTCAACATGAATAGATTGACGCCTGAACAACGCTTCCAAATTGTGCAAATTTATTTAGAAAATCACGGTTCTGTTCGAAATACGTATCGCGCACTACGTCCATTTTACGGTCGCTTGATGAAGCTCACTTTTGGTTGAATGGATACGTCAATAAACAAAGCTGCCGTATTTGGAGTGATGATAATCCTCAAGTGTATGTTGAGACACCGTTACATCCACAAATGGGTGGTGGAATAATTGGTCCGTACTTCTTTAAAAACGGGCCAGAACGTTACAGTCAATGGTGGCCGCTATAGAACCATGATTACTGACTTTTTCGCTCATCAATGGAACAACCATGATGTGCAGGAGCTATAGTATTTAACAAGACGGCGCAACATGTCACACAGCTCATGCCACAATTGATTTATTGAAGGAAACGTTTGGTAACCGGATAGTGTTACGTTACGGACCCGTGAATTGGCCTCCAATATCTTGCGATTTAACGCCGCCTAACTATTTTCTGTGGGGATATGTGAAGTCGATAGTCGAACGATTGACTACTTCGAGAACAACATTCGTTATTACCGATATACGGCTACAAATTTTGGAAAAAGTTATCGAAAATTTACCTCCAGATTAGACGACGTCCATGCCAGAAATCATATTTTTAAATTATAATGCCAGAAGTTTTCCTTTAGAATAAGTTAAATTTCATGTCAAAATCATCTTTGTTTAATTCCATTTCAAAGTTTTATACCTCTACAAAAGAAAAACACCCCTTGCCATTGTACCACTCGAACTGGAGCCACCCATCGCCGTTCCATTCCTTGCTGTGAAAAAGAAGGAAAGGAAAGAGGACTCGAAGCGGTGCTCAAAAATCTGTATTGGAGAAATGGAATCGAGTGTCTCTACCCTACATGAACAGGGACTAACTTGGAACTTATAAGACAAATCTAAAACAGATATAATGAAAGACGTATTTTTTTAATCTTCAAAGTCTACCTACGTATACAGAGGTTTTAAAATGTCCATTCTTGGGCTTACTACTTACTTACTTAAAGGGGCTCCCGACCCGTGAGGAGTCCCTGCCTGAGATACGGCAGCCTTCCACCCTCTGCGATCCCAAGCACGCTGCTTCCAGTTGTCCAGACCAAGCGCTCTGGCATCCGCGATGGCTTGGTCTTTAAAACGGAGGTTCGGTCTTCCTTGTCGTCTCGAACCTGGGGGCTGGGATTCGTAGATCCTCTTGGCTGGAGCGTTGTTGTCCATTCGCTCGATGTGGTCGAGCCAATGTAGTCGACGAGTTTTAGCTTTTCGGACTACATCGACATCTTGGTACAGCTCATAGAGTTCGCGGTTGTATCTTCTCCTCCATTCGCCCTCCTCGCACACAGGACCAAATATTTTTCCTTCAAAGGATCCCAGTATTAACTGTCCTTTCCTGCTTATCTTCCAGCACTCGGCGCCGTATAGCAGAACTGGATAAGGGTTCTGTAGAGCATGCACTTTGTCCTTCGAGTTAGGAGTTTTGAACCCATTTGTTTTGCCAAACCGAAGTAGCAGCGGTTTCCTAGGGTCAAGATGTCATTTGTGGAGTTGAACTCCTAAACTACATCGAAGTTGCTGCTATCAACAGTGACATTTTGTCATAGTCCGTGGACAGATGATTGTTTGTTTGTTGATAGCATACATTTAGTCTTGTCCTCATTCACCTCAAGGCCAACTAGTTTCGGCAGTTCTTCAATAGCCGTGAAAGCCTCTATCACGGCACGTTGGGATCGACCGATGATATCTATGTATATCGTCCGCATACCCCAGCATTTGGACTGATCTGTTGAAGATAGTGCCTTCCGTGTTGACACCTGCCCTGCGCACTATCTGCTCAAGAACAAGATTGAAGATATCACACGACAGCGCATCTCCTTGCCGAAATCCGGTGCATGTTTAAAAGAGTTCAGATGAGCTGCTGCCTAACTGCACATTGCATCGCGTGTTATCTAGTGTCATGCGACACATCTGGATCAGTTTTGACGGGATCCCGAATTCGGCCATCGCCACAAAAAGCCCCTGACGATGAATGCTGCCATATGCGGCTTTAAAACTCGTTGGTCTTTCATAAATCAGAATCTCTTAGTTTGCTTAACGTTAATTCTAATTTATTGAACTAACAATGTAGTTGTCCCAAACTATTTTCGACAGCTCATGCGTGATTCGTTAGATATGCCAAAGTGAAATTATTGAATTTATTTTTTATCAAAATTCATGTTGTAAAATTCAGTTCTGTGAATAATTGATCTCTGCTTTTAGAACGGCGAATTGGCCGGCTCGGATTTTGCGATTTAGCACCTTTAGACTTTTTTTTAGTGGAATGCGTCATGTTACTTGTCTTGCCAGCCTCAATTGCAGCTTTAGAACACTTACACCTGTTAATAGCTAGATATCAGTAATTATGATCAAATATCGATACCGAAAACTCATTCTCAGTAGCATTCGGTAATGATTGCTTCTCGCTCACATACACCACTTGGTACTTACTTAAACGGCACCCAACGATGCTTCTATTGACAATTTACAGTGTCGGCAACATTTTCTGCCGTTCGTCAACTTGCATCATTTGTTTATGTTCATTTGAGTATCTCATATCTCATTTGAATATTTGAGATGTATGTATCTGTTAACAGCGACTACGTGTTCTGATTCAAAATTGGATGGGAAATAATCAAGTACAGACTTCACATGCCTAATTTACAATCAACTAAATTTATCTATCAACTCAAATGAAACGTTTGAATTTTTAATTTAATTTTTATTTTTTTGACAACTTAAATCAAACGCTAAATCAACAATTACAAAAAATATAAGGAATTTTCATCTGTGTTCGTTTCTAATTGGAAATTTTGCCACCACAAAGAAGAAAAAAAACAGTTAAAAAACACTGTTTGTTGGCCTCGAAAATTATCAACAAATTCAATAAAATAACAAATCGAATAACAAACACCATTCGTTAAACTTGGAACTAATTTTCTTTATAGGATGTAAAATTTAGCTTAGTATTCAACCATTTCAATCGCCTGAACTCCCAGAAACCGGCAATTTTACTTTGTTTTGATTGCACTTTCCCATAAAAAAAAAATTAATGACATTTCAAATGAAAGTGCTGTCATCTTTGTGCATATCCACCCATAAGTGTCAAAAATTGAAAATTCAATTGACATCTTGCACAAGCAAAGAGACGACAGAATTTTTCTGAATTTTCAAACACCCAAATAGTTTTTCATACTTTAATATCTTATTTGTAGAATTTGTATTGATTTCTTGGACGAAAAGTTTTCCTCAATAAATTTTAAGCGAAATGGAAGCTGTTCCAAGGCTCCACATGCTGTGGTTTACCCTCAAAACCAGCCCCGAGGGAACATCATTTTCCAATTTGAAAAGAGTAAAATAAAAATGTTTTTTTCCTTACAAAATGATTTAACTTACTTTTAAAATGTTTTAATTTTCTAACTACGCAGAGTAATTTGCTGTTTCTATTTCTTTGTTGTTTTTGCTAATCTGCTAGTAGTCGAATGTACTGATTAAATTTAATTATACACCTCCGTCGCTGCAATTTTGTTTACAACAATGCCGATGAGTCATACAGTTTGAGAAATTATTCTCTGTCTATAAACTTTTGTTCGTCTTTGTTATTGCAGTATATTGCTGAGTGTTATCAAGAAGATCCAGAGGCTTACTCCAAAGATGTTCATGCATTGGAAACGTTACGAAATTCCGCTATGCGTCCGGGCAAGGATATGCAAGGATGTACCACATTAAAGCGTTACTACTGCCAACTGCATTCGCTGGCAAATCGATTTCCACAGATTTCCGATCGATCGGTCTTTACGTTCACCTGGAAGGACCTGTATCAGGGTAATGTGAGTGAGGTCACTGATTTGCGTTTTGAAATGGCAGCGGTACTGTTCAATATAGCGTCGTCCCACACGCAAGTTGGTGCGTCAGTGTCGAGGGGTGATGTGGAAGGAATGAAGCTGGCCTGCACTCATTTTCAATGCGCTGCCTGGGCGTTCGGCGAGTTGAGGGAGAAATATGCGAGCGTGAATAGTGCGGGCGATTTCATGACCCCGGAGTTGTTGCTTTTTATGCAACAAGTGTCGTTTGCCCAGGCGCAGGAATGCATTCTGGAGAAGTCACTGATTGACAATCGAAAGCCGAATATTGTGGCGAAAGTGACAGCTCAGATAGTTACATATTATGGAGCCGCATTGGCTGCGTTGCTAACTGGCGGAGATGATGGACCAATTGGCCAGGTCATTGACAGCAGTGTGTATAAGTTGTGGAGGAAGTACGTCAAGTTTAAGATTTCGTATTTGACCTGCATCTTGTTTCTATACCAAGGACAGCAATCTGAGGAGCAGCAAAAAATGGGAGAGAGAGTTACACTCTATCAGGTGAGTTAATTTTGATTGCAGTCTCTGAGAATTGATTTACTTCCTATTTTTCAGGCCGCTTGGGACAAGTTAGAAGAAGCACGCAAGGAAAGTAAAGGGTTGCCAGACCAAAAAGAAATCGTCGAATCGCTGACTTTTACCGCTGACGTCGTCGAGGGCAAGCGCAAGAATGCGAAAAACGAAAACGAGTTCATCTATCACGAATCGGTTCCCGAACTGTCCGATATCACAGCGGTTCAAGGAGCAAATCTCGTTAATGGCATCGGCTTCAGTGTCACAGATCCAGATGTTGCCGGTGAAGATATTTTCGGCCGTCTAGTTCCGATGAAAGCTCACGAAGCCAGCTCGCTGTACAGCGAGGAAAAGGCTAAGATCCTCCGCGATATCGGGGCAAAAATTGAGAAAAACGACGTAGAGCTTGCATCGTACATGAGCTCGCTCACCCTCGACAATCTAAATATTAGCGAAGAGAAGGCGAACAGGATTCCGCAGGGTATTGTGGATCGTTGCGCATCGCTGAACGCTAACAAGGCCGCTATACCCGACTTAATCACTTCGATGTCCCATTTGGCTGAGATCTGCGCCGAGGTGGAGACCAATTTGAATGAGATCAAGGCGATCCTAAGCGAGGAGGAGGCTAAAGAGAGCCAATTCCAACAGAATTCCGGTGTGCATCGATCAAATGGACATTTCACAGAGCTGACACGGGAGTTCCAGAAGTACGCCGAAGCTCATCAGAAGGCCGGCGAGAGCAATGACACCCTGCGGAAAGCCATGGAGCTGCATGTGAACAACTTAAAGATACTATCAAAGCCTTTGCAGGAGATTCAGCTTAGTGTGCCTAAAATCAGCGGCGAGTTCAACTCGACGGATCTGTTTAAAGACCTCAAACTAATTCTAAACAAAGTAAACGAAATGAAGGCACAGCGTGCCCAATTCCATGCTGATCTACGGATCGCGGTTAACAATGATGACATAACGACGAAGGTTATTGCCCACGGCAATGAGCAAGGTCTTCAGGGTCTCTTCGAAAAGGAGTTAAAGAAACACAACAAACAGACTCAGCTAATCGAAGCGAATCTTTCCGCTCAGGCGAATATTTTGGCTGCTCTGACTGAGTCCTATGCCAAGGCGGCGCCAATTCTGAAGACTCTGTCCGACGTAAAGCATAAGAAGGATAATTTCTTCTCATCTCTTGCAGCCTCGTTTGATGTCTACGAGGATCTGCTGGGTAAGAGCGCCAAGGGGTTGGAATTTTACAAGAAACTCTCGGGCAATGTGCAAAAGCTCTTGGCTAGAGTTCGAGCGGCCAAAGACGTACAAGAGGAAGATCGTCAGCAAAGAATGAAGAGCACTGCAGCAGCCGCAGTTCCATCGGTTCCAAAAAGCACAGTCTCTAACATCTCTAACACTGTCAAATCGAGCTCGACTCCAAAGCTGAAAGATTATCTGAAAAACAAATCTGGTGGTGGCGGTGATGCGTCCGCTTCTTACATTCCATCGATACGCCCTAACCCCTTGGGATCAGAAAATCCAACCGCAGCAACTTGTGGCACCGCCCCTCCACCATCAAATCAGTCCTATTCGCAGGCAGTTGGTCCAAATGAACCGCCACCACCGTACAGTGTCAATCAGTATTATGACCCCAGCGGCTACACAAATCCCATTTACCACAACACCCCAGCGCCGCCATACGATGAACAGACCTACTACCCACAGGGATATCCCAATCAACCAGCCATGCAAGGATATGAAAAACCTTTGGCCACGCAAATGGAGAACGTGGTAGTAACACCGCAGCCACCACAAGAATATAATTACGGGTACAAGCCCTATCCGCAGTTTCCGCAAGTTTCGTCTCAGCAGAGTGTTGCTTCCCAATCATACTCCGCGTCTTATGTGAACACGACGCCTTCTTACCAACAGCAAACCGTGTCAACAGCTCCTACACCTGTTGTGTCGCAGTCGTATCAGCAGCAGGCTCCAGCAGCTGCCGCTATTCCTCAGAATCCTCTGTTGTACTCCCCCTACCTACAGCAACAGCAGGCGAGTCCTACTGCATATCAGTACCAAACCCCAAGACAGGACAGTGCGATTCCACAAGACTCGAAAGCATATCAGTACCAGCCGCCAACTCAGCCCACAGTAGATGTCGCTGCGCCTCAACCTACTCCCTATCAGTACCAAGCACCCTCACTTGAACCCATTCCACATCAATACCAAACACAGACAGAGTCCATTCCTCAAAATTCCACCCCCTATCAGTACCAACCCGCAGTTGAGACAATTCCTCAACAGCCTCAGTACTACCAGACGCCTGCATCAAACGTATATCCAAATCAGTACAATCAAGAACCATTCCAGAACTCGGCATATGTGAACGAAGCGCAACAGTATCCGCAACAGGATCCCACTCAAGTCGTCTACAGTGGCATGGCAGTTTCACAGGCTGGCAATACCAGCCAATCGTACTCTACACATCCTGGGTATAGCTTTAATCCATCGTCGGGCACCTATGAGTACGGAAGTGGCTACCAAGGCATACCGTCCACCGGTTTCTACGGCCAGTACACCAGCGCCGTGGGGCAGGTTGGACAAATGAACAGTACCACAACGGACTCGGGTAGCACGAGCAAAATTAGCGCACAGGATCAGGACGTAAATAACTCATTTCGATTAAACCAATTTCAATTGCAACTTTGCCTTTCTTCATTTTAGATTGCAGTTGTGTCCCACACCAAACAACAGCTGGAGCCACAGCCAGAAGCTGCTGCCACACCAGATCCAACAGCAGCTGACAGCTACTACACCCTCCCATATGGCTATCAGTCAAATGGCACTGCTAGTGCTACGGGTTTGGGATATCCAGTTCCCGAAGTCACGCACTCAACAGCTATGTACACGCCCAGCCAGACAACCATCTACATGCAAAGTGGACAAAACAACTCGATTATGACAACCAAAAGTGAAGAATATGGTAAATCCAACACACATCCAGTCTTTGTCAAGTTTCCTTGCATGTAATTTCCCTATTTCAGCTCCATCTCTAACCGAGGGAGCAACTCCGCCGCCTGCGGCCACTAATCCCAAGCCAGCTGCACAACCCGTACCGCAGCCGACGGCTCGACAAACGAATAAAACCACCTCGAACATCGATTTGCTAACAGACATCGACTTCTCAATCGGCATCGCCCCGATTCTGCCAACACCCGCATTGCAGCCACAAATTGCCAAGGCAAAGCCAGAAACACCACCACCCACAATATCACCAATAAAGGAGCCCCCAGCACCTGCACCCCAATTAGAGTCGCCAATGGGACGCAATATGAGCTACGACAACCTTTCCATCGCATCGGATCTAAGCTCGTTGGACCACTTCGATTGGGATAGCGTCTCACAGCGCAGCGATGGAGTAAAGACCTCACCACCACCAGGACACTTTTCTGGCAAAGTCGCTACTACTGATCCATTTTCGGACACAAAGACTTTGAAATATTTCCACAAAGAAGTGGAACGCTTTGAAAAAACCATAGAAACGTTGAACGTGCAAATGCTCAATGGTAGTACCCCCCTGAAGACCAAATGGAAGGACCTGCATGAGTTGTTGAAGAAAGACTCGCCAAAGAGAACAACAGCAATAGCCAAGTTGTTTCCCGAAAAGAATCGCTCTTTGGACTGCATTCCATACGACCATGCCCGAGTGGTCCTGGAGACTAGTACCGATGATTATATCAACGCTGCTTACGTCAAGGACCTGGGTCCCGGATGCCCGAACTTCATTATCGCTCAAACACCACAACAGAACACATTGAATGACTTTTGGTCGATGATATGGTCGCAGAAGGCACGGACTGTTGTCTGTTTACACACTCCAAACGAGGTAAGCCGTTTTTTTTGTAGCCTCCCACTTCTACTTACATCATATTTCCGTGTTTCTAGCTCCTCGACCCCTTCTGGCCGCAAGAAGTTAATTCAGAGATGCATTTCGATGACTTTTCCATAAAAGTTGTCAAACTGAACAATCTTTCTCACAGCATTGAACTCAATTTGAAGCTATCGATGAATGGAGCCGACGCAATTCTCGACTTGTCTCTTATTCAAATCAAGGCTTGGACAAAGAGGTAGGTACCAAGCGAACATTTAAGTTGACTAAATGTGCCCAACATTATTTTCCGTTGCAGTTCTCCCACACAAATTCTAGGAATCGCTCAGAACGTTCTGATGGGTCACAAACAGCGCTGTCTTGAATTCAAGACCAATTCTCCGCTCATCATGAATTGCCTGACCGGGTCGGAGCGCTCCGAACAAATCGCTGTGGCAATATGCGCCATTCTAGCCACACAAGCTAAACGACCGCTTCTGATAAGTAAGTTCTCATTTCAAAGTAACCCTCTTAAAAGCGTTCACTACTAATTTCGTCTCCCTTCCGCGTTCAGATGTCGTCGACGTTTGGTATCGCATATGTAGCCAACGTCAGAACGCCTTAAAAGATCCCGCAAATTTGGAACTCTCCATGCAGATAGTGCTTAGTCATGCTCATGACGTTCTCAACAAACGTAAGTCCGGTGCCCAAACACCGAGCGATCTTTTGAAAACTAAAGAAAATCCACTTGCAGGTGGCATAATGACATCATACCAAATGAAAACAGCCCAAACTGTTACGGCTAAGGAAAAAGAAGAAGTTAAAGATCCGCTCAACGAACTGGATCCGCTTTGGAAGCTTAAATAAATTTTAATCTACACTTTTTAGGGCTAATTATTAGCAATGTATTTTACAATCACTCAAAATTCATGTTTTGGTTGTTAGAAACGGCTTCGAAGCAAGCAGGTATTATCGGATGGAAGTGATTCTTTTGAACCTATGAACAAGTTAAATTTTCATGTTATCGTTTATTTATATTCGTACTAACTTAACTAACTGACATTTATTATTATCGCAATCAACTATTTATGGCAAATACAGTAAAATTTAAAAATTATACAAACACAAAGGGGTTTTTTTTTTATTTTTTAATGGCACCAAATCGTATCTTCAACGAGCAGCTAAATGAGAAACACACAAAGAATCAATATGTTCAGAAGTGTGTAAAGGACAAACTGAGCGACGTAGAATGCAAAATTTTCTTGCAACAGATGGACTGTCTTCGCCGTCGGGCCTCCACAGCAGTGTATTCAAGTCGTAAGTCAACAGTACTAGGCAATTTTTCGTTTACGGTTGTCATTTAAAATGTATTCGATTCATTTTCGTTATAGATTTTGTTAACAGAGGATAATTCACTAATAACGGGTGATCCAAGTAGAGATACTTTTTTCAATAGCCTTTTTTGACAGATCACGTGTGAGTCGTGTCATGCTGTCATGTTATTTTTGTTTAGTATTGTTTGGCATTTCATAATGGAAACACTAACGAGTGAAGAACGTTTACAAATTGTTCAACTTTATTATGAAAATTCACGTTCTGTGAGGAATGTGTTTCGTGCACTTCGCTCAACTTATGGTCAACATAATCGGCCTACTGAGCGTACTATTCGCAACACCATCACCCATTTTGAGACTCAGCATTCATTATTGGATAATATTCGACCGAATAGACCACGTCCAGCACGCTGTGAAGAAAATATAGCGGCCGTAGCTGAAAGTGTACACGAAGACCGTAGAGAGTCGATTCGGCGCCGTTCGCAGCAACTCGGACTGACGTATGGAATGACTTGGCGCATTTTACGTCAAGATCTTAAATTGAAAGCGTACAAAATACAGCTTGTGCAACAACTGAAGCCGCTCGACCTTCCCAAGCGACATCGCTTCGCTCTATGGGCTCTTCAAAAGTTCCAAGAAGATCCGACGTTTTCGAGGCAAATTTTGTTTAGCGATGAGGCCCATTTCTGGCTTAATGGGTATGTAAACAAACAAAATTGCCGCATTTGGGACGAAGAGATTGAAGAACTGCCACTTCATCCAGAAAAAACAACGGTTTGATGTGGTTTGTGGGCCGGTGGAATCATCGGTCCATATTTCTTTAAAAATTATGCCGGTGCGAACGTAACCGTCAATGGCGACCGTTATCGTGCCATGATAACCGACTATTTGATGCCTGAAATTGAAGCTCGTGATCTCGGCGACATTTGGTTTCCCACACATCGCATCAATCAATGGACTTATTGAGAGAACATTTCGGTGAACACATAATTTCACGTTTTGGGCCGGTCGATTGGCCACCAAGATCGTGTGATATCACACCGTTAGACTTTTTCCTGTGGGGATATGTAAAGTCAAAAGCTTATGCCGACAAACCCGCTTCGATTCAGGCCTTGGAGGAAAACATCACGCGTGTCATTCGCCAGTTACCAGTCGAAATGCTCGAACGAGTGATCGAAAATTGGACTCAACGGATGGACCATCTGCGACGTAGCAACGGCCAACATTTGATAGACATAATCTTCAAAAAATAAATGCCAAAGAATGTTCTTTCAAATGATAATAAACATTCTCCATTAAATTTGAATTTTCTGTGTTTTTTTCTTTAAAAAAGTAGGGAACCTCGAAATGGATCACCCTTTATTTTAGCGTTCCGATTACCCAATTGATAGAATTGTATTTAAATCGTCCGCTCCCAATAGCACAAGCGAAAAATAATCAAATAACAATGTTTTAACTGACGTTCGTGATAGGGGTTCCTAATCTGCATAATGAAGAATGTATGTGCTAAGGTTGAGTGCCAAATTTACCCCCCGCCAACTCATTCACGTTCAACTTTTATATTTTTATTTATATTTTTCAAGGCTTGCCATTTTCAAATGAGTATCGTCAACTTCTTATCTGATTGAGTTCTTCTCCCTTAGCTCTTCCGCCCCATGTTCCAGATTCGCAGTGACAGTAGGTATCTAAGTCTGTTTGCTTACTTTTGTTCGTAAGTATTGTAAAGACTGTCAAAATAGCTGAGACGGGGCTAAATTCTCTAACGAAGAGAGAAACTTAAGAAATAGTTAGGGAAGGGAACGCTTTGTAGTAAGAAGTAGTAAAATTTGAAATTTGACAGCCATTGTTTTAACATTGCACTTGTGACTGTTGAGCAATAGCAATAAACTCGAAAAAATTGTTTATTTAATACCAATCGCCGTATTCTACTACAAAATTTTTATGTTAATTTTATAAGTGGAACAATTTTACCAAAGTTGCTTAAGGGGTTACATACGTTTCACAGCTTAGAAGCTATTAATTTGTACAACATCTCGAGAATATTATCCTAAATTTTCATGTCATTCCGAATATAAGTTTCGGAGATACAGCCTTGGGAAGGTGCGCAAACAATTGAATCACGAGATTTATTTGAGGTTATCCACACTTTAAACGCGATTTTCTCGAAATTGTGTTTTCAAAGTCGGTTGTCAAAAGTTCTCGAAAACCACTCAACCGATCTTGATGAGAAATTTTACACAGGTCTTCGTGATATAATTCACGAGGACTTGGACGAAGGAACACAGCTATTTAAAAAAAAAAAATGTTGAGCAAATTTTACCAAAATTAGCATTTTTTTTTGTAAAAAGGTCTGCCAAAAATCCAATTTTCACTTTTTTCCCCTTCGTCCACATTCTAGTTTGCGGTCTTAACTGAAACACGATTTTCTTTTTTCACTTCTGATGATCCTGTCACGAGTTCTACTTGTCAACGCGGATGCACCTTTTTTCCGAGAGATCACCGGAAATGACGTCAAAATGACGGAGTTTTGAATATTTTCCTTTGAAAATTTCAGAAATTCTTTTTTAAATGTATATCTTTAAGACAGTAAAAAGTTTGAATAAAATATTTTATTTTTTATATAAAAAAAAAATTGTTGAAAATATAACTTTTTTCCACCGAATAAACCCATGTAACCCCTTAATAACCCAACAAGTTCTGCTATGGATTCAGTCTAAATAATGTGGAAAACTTTGTATTGACCGAGAAGCAAGCATGCGACAAAATAAAAAACAACACCGCAATGTTCATTTTATTTATTTAAAACCTATTCATCCGTGTAAGAAAATTTAAATTTCAAATTAACTGCCAACGGCCACTTTTTGTACAGTTTTATCATTCTTACTACAAGAAATTGGTTGTGTAAAAATTCGTAAGTTTCTCAGTGGTTCCATCCAGAGACCGGCATTAAGTAAAAATTCGTTATAAATTACGAATTTGAAAGTAAAGGAACGGACATATAGTGAGGCGGATGGAAATACAAATACACAAACACAACGCCATGCGCGATAAACAAAAAACTGTAACCGCACGTTTTTGAATCTTATAGAAATAGTTAGGGATCCAAACATGTTGTTGGGGCTTAGGACATTTCAACGAAGGTTGTTATTAAGGCAAATACCGAGGGTGAGTAGTTTTCCGGTTTAAGCAAACATGGAGTATTGGGGTTTCGCTTAAATGATAGAAAGCATCATTGTGTTTTCGTGGTCGCAATTTAATGAGCTTAACATGCGTTGCAGTACCAAGCATATATTTGGTGAGTTGCAAACTAGAAACCGCCCAAAAAAACTTGTAGCTTCCTGCGAAACTCCAAAATTTCAAGCGCAACGATTTTGCTTTCGCCACCACTGTCATTTAAGTTAAATATGTCATAAGATATGGTAATGTTGCTGCGAGAAACTTTAAACTACACTTCTGAAAAGTAAAAAAAAAAACGACTTATGCCCCAGTTATAGCCATCCGTAAAGTAAAACGTAACAGGAAAAAATTATTCTGGTTTTGTGATGCACTTGCACTAAAGAACAATTTTTCATTGAAACAGAATTTATGTATTTTTACGAACGAAGAACACTTCCTTTTTCACATCTCATTGTGTGAGTGAATTTACAGAAAGGAAACAAATTATTCCTATCCTCTGATGTGTTCGTTGGGCCTTACGTCAGCTAAGGTTGTGGCTGCTGAAAGCAGGAAAGTGTACATCAAAAACTCAAAACTCAATCCCATTTGCATTAAGAATTAAGATCCTAAAATTAAGAGATAAAATAACCAATCGTGCACAATTACTAGACAATTTTCCGTTCCGACGTATCTCGCTAGGGCGGATTATTTTTTTAAATCACTTGTGCCCCAACGTACCTTCTTTCGACCTCATATCGGACTTTCAAACACCTTGACAGCATTAAAAAAAATCTAATCGAGTTGTCAAGGACCGAAACGGAATGCTCTCTTGCAGTAGCCAAACCTTGTTGGGTGACTAAAATGTCCATCTTTGACGACATCTTCATGAAAAAAGCCAGAAAACTAAATACATTCATCGTCTGCATACAATGAATCAATAACATAAAGCCTTGTCAAAGAACACGGGCAGTCGTCGAAACTTAGGTTCAATGACGAACGTAGTTGCAGAGACCTAAGAGGAGAGTGGAACCTTGTTAAATTTTCTTTGTGGATGTCCGACATCAACCCAAGCTCAGCAAAATACGGTTTTCGCACATTCCAAGCTAAATATTTAGTCACCTAATTGATTTCCCCCAACTCACCAACTTCCATTTAGGATCGTTTTCTTAGGGGGAAAACAGTGGGGCTATTGAAAGCTCATCGAAGATAAACGCCGCAATAATTTTGAGTGAACTGCCAGCCATATTTGTTGCTTGAAGGTGAAGTTTACCTATGTAACGACTCTTATAGCATATGAGCCCATTCTACCTTAAAAACATTTTTTAATGCAGTGTTTTTTGTGTGTTCATATCTCACACTTAACCAATTTAAAAAATAAAATATGTAGTATCAAAAGAAAACTGTTTTTCCTTCCAAATGACGAATTGCATCGAATGTATTGAGAGGATGAGGGTAAGTAAAGCAAAAAACAAACCAGAGAAAGACATACATTACCCATCGCCACCAGATAGCTAACTATCCCTGTGATTGTCCTGAAATAAAACAGCAACAACAAAAAAAAACAACGTTTTCTGATGGTTTGTTTTGAAAGTACAAAATAAAAAAATACTTTATTTGTGTTCTCCTTTTCCTTTTCTGTTTTTGTTTTTTTTTTTATTTGTTTTGTTTTTGGAAGATAAAGAGGGTTTTTGAGATGAATTTTGTTTTTTTTTTTTTACTTCATTCCATGTTGAGTAATGTCAAAAAAAAAAAAGATACACAACATTTATTTAAAAATAAAAAATTAAAATTAACAAAAGAAAAATACATTTCTTATTTGAATTTGGCAGGTTTTACAAATGGGATTAAACAAATGCATTGATATTTTAATTTTGAGAGTGCTACATATGTCCTTCTGCAAATCAGTTAATTCATTAATATTTTTTGTTACTGCAACTCGGTGCTAAGGCTCCATTTGATTGCAAGAAAGCAATACATTGCACCCTCAGGAAGGAGAATTTTGAAAATCAATATAAAAAGAGAAAAAAAAAAATTAACTTAAATGCTTGCTTTGTTCTTTTATTCTGTACTTTACTTTTTAGAGTTTGATTTTTTGCATTTTTTATTTTTATTTTTTTATTATTAATTATACCAAAGAATATGTGATATAATTTTTGTTTTTGTTTTTTTTCTATTATTATTATTTTTTCTGTTTTGTTTTTATTGTTTGTTGTTTAAAGCTTCCGATTTTTTATTTAAACATATAATTGTTGGCCTTTTTTGTGACTGTGTGTTTGATGAAAGAGTGTGGGAAGGAAACAATATATGTTTTGTTTTATATTTTTATTTTAAAGCACCAATTCGTTGTAAGGCAATGTAGTTGTGATTATTGGCAGAGATGTCTGTGGTTGTTGTTGCACGGGCGGCGGGGATTTGGGTGATTTCTTTCGCGAAATTCTAGACAAGATTTGTTGAGTTTCATCCTTTGGAATTGGGATGACACAAATCACTTTGGGAAATGTTATTTAAGTCTATGTGGGAATAAAGTGTTTGGTAGGAAAATGTTTCCTACTACGTTCTGACCAGGTCAAGGTCACAAATGAGCTATATCTGCCTTATTTACATAGTACGCTAACATTTGGCACTGTTTCACTGTTGCAAGGTATGTTTTTAGGCCTGTAGAGGTCTATTCAAGACATTGTTTGTGGAATGAGTCTCCAATATTTTATGCTTGACCATAATTTATTGCACAAACTATACTCTTATTGTCAGCTGCAATATTTTTGAGTAAATTAAAGGAGCTGAAAGGATTTAAATTAGATTAAATTAGTAGTTACTCGGCATTCCTGGGATTAATAGACAAAAAAACAAACATTATGTCCTTTCACGTGCTCAAATTTCGTTGTTGGCTCAAGTAATATAAACAACGAGTTATAGTTTTTTTTTTCAATTCAAGCATATTCAGCAAATCATTGAATGATAAATCTTGTAAGACATTTTTTAAATCAAACTACTATTCAGCACAATTTTTAGCACATCAGAAACTCTATTCAGCGGGCTATTTTTCAATAGAAACAGAATTCATGCTTTGTAAAATCAATGATAGAAAACCTAGGAAAGTCAATTCAACAATTCAGCACTATTTTTTTGGTCACAAAATTGATTATTTTTGATTATATTTGATTATTTCTTTTTTCAACTCAATCTTCAATATTCAGCAATTTAATGATTGATAAATTTTGTATTCAACTTTATTCGTTTGTTAGTATAAAACGTTTGGGTCAAATCTACTATTCAGCACAATTTTTTTTCTATTCATTTAGACAGAAGAAACACAAATATGGAAAGTCAATTTGACAATTCAGCACTATTTTTTACTCTTAAGTTTTCTGATGGTGATTACATCTATTTTCAACTTAATCTATTCATTGAATGAAAAATTTTGTAAGCAACTTTACTCGTTTGTTAATATAAAATATTTGAGTCAAAACTGATATTCAGCACAGTTTTCAGCATTTTAGAAACTGTATTCAGCGCGCTTTTTTTGACTGTTACAAAATGTATGCTTCGTAAATTCGATGTAACGTTTGGCAATACATAATTTTGAAAGTCAAAACTGCAATTCAGCGGAATCTTTTGTCACTAAAATATGTTTGTACAAGGAATATGTTTTAACAGTTTGCTTTTAAAATAAATGTAATTCACTGTGGAATTTTCAATCGCATGAGCTATATTCAGGAAATCTCAAGATAAAATAAATTTCAGTTTGAAAATCATCATTGGGAACAGCACTTATTAACCCACAATCACCGTCACCCCAAAAATGTAGCTTGGACGTTTAAATCCGCACCCATAACCTCATCGCAACATTATCACCCATATTAAGGAATCTATTTTTAAACTCTTCAACAAAAAAACACACAGCCCACACAAGACATTCTCTTTCTGCTCTCTCTCTCTCGCTCTCTCTCGATCTCTCACTATATAAAAATACGTATGTTTTTCTTAAAGAAAACAAAAAATTATTGATTTACAACCCCATTTCGAATGGCGTTTCATGTCTGTACAAAAGTTTTATGGGATTTAAACAAAAAAAAAATTGATATGTAAAATAAAAATAACAACTTAAAATAAAACGAAAAAAAAAATAATAATAATAATAATAAGATCTTCATGTCTACAACACATTTACACTTTAAAAATTTGTTAAGTATACCGCAAGTAGATTCATATTTATATAAACAAAAGGAGAGTTATTTATTTTTTTTTGTCAGCCTACGAAACAACCTCAAAATGGGATTGAAAAATACACATGTTTTGAGGAAGCTTTTACACAAATCTCTATTGTATGCCTATTGTTGATGGTTTGTCAAAAATGTTTAGAAAAAGAAAAAAAAATTTCGAATAAAAATTGAAAATGAAACTGATTTTAGATTTTAACTTGTTTTGAACTTTTTGAGTTTTGCTTTTGGTTTTTGTTATATTTGTTTTTGTTTTCATGTTTTTTTTTTGTTGTTTTGTTTTGGTTTTTGTTTGTAAATCGTGGACCATTGTTCGTCGTCATTGGTTGTCGTCATCGAGTATCGGTGTGTTGTGTTGCGCGTATGGCAGCACGTTTTTGTTTTTTTTTTTTTTTTGTAAATTGTTTTCGTTTAACAAAAAACATTTGCAATGAAATTCTTCGTAAATGAAAAGTTGGTCCATGAATCGAAGTTTGGATTGAACTTGAGAATTTGATTTGAAGCGGATGTTTTTGTTTTTGTTGCTGCTGCTGTTTTGGTGGTATTGATGATTTTCTGTGATGCTGCTGCTGCTGTTGTGGCTATTGACAGAGATACAGATCTCGTTTTCTCCTTTGGAGATGTCGCATTTGATGTACCATTTGTGGTTGGAGCGGTTTTAGTAGGTGGAGCAGGAGGAGGTGGCGTTACAGAAGTGACTTTCTTCTGCTGTTGCTTTTCCTTAGCAGTTCTTAATGGTTGTTGGTGTTTGGTTTGATTATTCACAGTTGACGATGTTGGTACCGCTACCACTGCAGCAGCTGCTGCTGATGATGTTGTTGTTGTTGTTGGTGTTGTTGTTGATGATGATGATGATGGTGTGGTTGTTGTTATATTGTTGTTGCAGCCTGTGCTCTGCGATTTGGTGCGTGTGCGAAAATTGTTGGCCTGCTTATTCTTCAGCTGCTTGTCGCTGCCTGCGTTATTGCCTGACGCATTCTTTTCCTTCTCCTTCTCCTTTAGCTGCTGTTTCTCTTTGCGAATCAAGTCAAATGAACTCAGCTGTTTGCGGCTATTCCATTCGTCTGAGTAAACACTACTCATATTGGTTGTACCGCTTTGGCTTTGACTGTGAAACAGTTGTCTTTTTGGTGGAACCACCGAAGATGATGATGTTGAAGAAGATGCTGCCACAACAACATTTGGATGCTGCTGCTGTTGTTGTTGTTGCTGTTGCTGCTGTTGCTGCTGTTGCACCTTGGCATGTTTAATGCCCGTGTTGCCATTATTGCTGGCCTTTGTACCACCTTGGTTGGACTTATTATTATTACTATTTGTATTGTTGCTTATATTTAACTTAATACCATCGATATCACCCATTGATTTGTGGCGTTGTCTTTTATTGTTACCACGATTATTACCACCATTACCATTGCTGTTGTTCTGGTTGTTGTTGTTGTTGTTGTTATTATTATTGTTATTGTTGTTATTATTATTATTTATATTATTGTTGTTGCTCACAGATCCGTTTCCATTGTTTAAGGCAATATTCTCATTGTAAATTCGCATATTACTATCCATATCCTTTTTACAACCGTTACTACTATTATTCTTTGACATTAACATTGTTGTGGTGGGAGAACCGCCACTTCCACCTCCTGCTGGAACTATTGCGACGCCAGCATTTGGTGGTGATGCAGATGATCCTGATCCCGCTCCTGCTCCTGCTCCAACTACTGCTATTGTACTACCATTATTATTATTTATGTTGGTGGGTGGATACTTGCGACGTGTCTCGATACCAGATCGATTGTCATTCACCCATTTCTTGAGGCGCTTCACAAATGGCATTATCATAAAGAAGGAGTTGGCATTCAGGCCAAGATTAGTTTTTGATATGGCATCGTTTTTATTAATTGGTAACGAATCGATTGGGAACCAATCACAGCATTTGATTTCATTGCGAGTACGCGGTGAGAATTGTGTTTGCAGTGGAACATTGCGTACAATGTATAAGCGTGTGTATTGATAATTGATAACAGCCTCAATATAATCATTTGGTACAATTAGTCCGGTTATATCGTAGCCAGTTTCTTCATATACCTGGGGAAAAATACAGAAAAACGTATAAATATTTACAATTGCTGATATCAGTTGAGGTTGGGTTAATTGAAACTGAAAAATTTTAGGTGCAAAAACATAAACAGTCTCAGGATATATTTCGGCGAAATGTTTGAATTTAGCAAAGTTCTACAAACAAACGAGAATTGTATCATGAAATTCAATAAAAACTTTGTTGAAATCTTGGAGACCACTCAAACCATCAACCAAACCAGCGATTCCTTGCAACATAATGGTTTTCATATACTCATGAGTCATATCAAGGGTGATTCATCGTGAGGTTTGATTTATAATGTAAAATAAAATACATAAATTTGAAAGTGAACTTTCGATTTGTATTATCGGTTAAAAAAGAACAATTCATGGAATTTGATTTTTCAAAATGAGGTGGTCCAACCGGAGGGTCCAATTTTGAGCGACTCGTTCGAGCATAGCGACTGAAAGCTCGCGAACCACAAGAGTAATGTTGGCTTCCAAAGCGTCAATCGTTTATTCCTGAAGACCTGAGACTTCATATCCCCAGAGAAAATAGTCCCAAGGTGTGAACGCACGTTCTAGGCGGCCAATTTACCGTAGCAAAAGGGATGTAATGGTAGCTCCGGTACTCTTCGGATTCCTCATCATCCCCAATACGGCAATTTTGTTTATTACTGTATACATAGAAGTGGGCGATAAAACACCGGATTTTCATTGAGATTTTACAGAGCCCATTGAATTCGCCTGACTTCAATTTTTGCACAAGTTGAATATTGTACGCTTTTAGGACGACATGCCAAGCTGCTGAGAACGATGACGAATCGATTTGTCACGCGTACACTCTCAGCTGCATGTGGTTTAACTATCGAATATCATCCAAGAATCTTTTCACACAGTACGCCTGTTTTCGTACTACAACTGGACAATTTGGAGTCTCTGTTGTGGTGTGAGTCTCTCCATGATGACTTGCCAAACGATACTGAACCAAAATGACAAGGCAGTTTGATAGGAGTCACCCGTGATCTGTCAAAAAAAAAGCCTATTGAAAATCAAACCTCACGATGAATCACCCTATAAATGTTAGGATTGAAAAACTTTTGATTGCGAGAAAAATCACATTCGCCCACTACATGTTGAGCCTATTCGACTCCGATGTACAAGGCTTTTACCTTGCCCAACAAACTCGTTAAAGATTATTGCACAACTAGCGAACGTATACTAGACCAACCCGCGTTTCTTTTTTTAAAATAGTTGCCGATTGAGGTGCACAATGATTTCAAAACAATAGCCAGCTCATTCTTCATTAAACACGTTGCTCAGTTTTTAACTCTTCGTTGGTTAGAGTACGTTGAAATTGCGTACCGTGACGAGTTGCAGGTTCAATCGGAACCATTTAACAATTCACTCAACTGGTTGATTAATGGCTTCTTTCAAATTGTGGAACCTAATAAGGAGGGCGTGGTCTTATATGTAATTTCGTCTAAGGGAGTAAAAGAACAAGTTTGTCAAAGCCATTAAGCCATAAATAGGCGTCAACGAGCGCACTTAAAGTTACAACCACCGTAGCTTGTTTTTTTAAAACTATGTTAACAATATAAACCTTGACTGGCGGTTTGGCATTGACAGATTATAATAAAAGTTTAAGGGTCTGTTCGTATTAAAATACAAAATTGTAGGGACATCCCTACTGAAAAACCCCATCCTTACGGACTGTTACAGAATCTTTATCAATATTAAATTCACCTCAAAATGAAATTAAAAAAGAAGCATGTATTTTTTAGGTTAAGTTTTGGCTCGTAATCGAAAATTTGCTATTTGGAACTATTGATGAACGAAATGAATGAAAAACATGATCTTGGACAAGGATATAGACAAAAGCAGCAAAGGAAGAAGTGACGCTTTTTTGGGAAAACGTGAAGACCGATTTGAACGCTCTTGGTCCACGTTTTAAAAGAAGCTATGGTATAGAGAAAATCTTGTTAATTCAATCTATTTTCAAATTTAGCTTACTACTCTAGGTGTGGTTGGATTGGAAGTCTTACGTAAAAAGAAAACTTTTTGAAAACGAGAAAGAAGTGAACGCAACTGGTGGCGGACAATGCCGACTGCATGACTTTTCAAAAATTTAACTGAATGTTATAACGGGTGATCCAAGTAGAGATACTTTTTTCAATAGCCTTTTTTGACAGACCACGTGTGAGTCGTGTCATGCTGTCATGTTATTTTTGTTTAGTATTGTTTGGCATTTCATAATGGAAAGACTTACGCGTGAACAACGTTAACAAATTGTTCAACTTTATTATGAAAATTCACGTTCTGTGAGGAATGTGTTTCGTGCACTTCGCTCAACTTATGGTCAACATAATCGGCCTACTGAGCGTACTATTCGCAACACCATCACCCATTTTGAGACCCAGCATTCATTATTGGATAATATTCGACCGAATAGACCACGTCCAGCACGCTGTGAAGAAAATATAGCGGCCGTAGCTGAGAGTGTACACGAAGACCGTAGAGAGTCGATTCTCGGACTGACGTATGGAACGACTTGGCGCATTTTACGTCAAGATCTAAAATTGAAAGCGTACAAAATACAGCTTGTGCAACAACTGAAGCCGCTCTCCCTTCCCAAGCGACATCGCTTCGCTCTATGGGCTCTTGAAAAGTTCCAAGAAGATCCGACGTTTTCGAGGCAAATTTTGTTTAGCGATGAGGCCCATTTCTGGCTCAATGGGTATGTAAACAAACAAAATTGCCGCATTTGGGACGAAGAGCAACCTGAAGAGATTGAAGAACTGCCACTTCATCTAGAAAAAACAACGGTTTGGTTTGGTTTGTGGGCCGGTGAAATCATCGGTCCATATTTCTTTAAAAATTATGCCGGTGCAAACGTAACCGTCAATGGCGACCGTTATCGTGCCATGATAACCGACTATTTGATGCCTGAAATTGAAGCTCGTGATCTCGGCGACATTTGGTTTCAGCAAGACGGCGCCACTTCCCACACATCGCATCAATCAATGGACTTATTGAGAGAACATTTCGGTGAGCAGATAATTTCACGTTTTGGGCCGGTCGATTGGCCACCAAGATCGTGTGATATCACACTGTTAGACTTTTTCCTGTGGGGCTATGTAAAGTCAAAAGCTTAGGCCGACAAACCCGCTTCGATTCAGGCCTTGGAGGAAAACATCACGCGTGTCATTCGCCAGTTACCAGTCAAAATGCTCGATAGAGTGATCGAAAATTGGACTCAACGGATGGACCATCTGCGACGTAGCAACGGCCAACATTTGATAGACATAACCTCGAAATGGATCACCCTTTAAAACATGCATCACTTCCGCCTTCCACGTCAGACTTCTTTGAATTTTCAGAATGGACTTTCGCCTGAGGGACTCCGTTTGAGCAGCAATAATTGCGAACCCAATAGTTTCCATTTTTCATGATTCTGTATTTAAATTGCAGAATAAAACCGACTTTTTTTTAAATATAAGTTAAGCGCACAATTTTGACAAAAAAGCAATTGATTTCTAAAATGAGAGTGTGAGAATTCTATGTGGCAATGCTTTATGTGAATTCGTTCGATTTGTGTGATAAATTTTTTTCATAGTTCGCATCGTAACTTCGATTCGTATGTTTGCTACGAATAGATTCTGTGATAGAGGTGATTAGGCATAGGTTTATTGATACTGCCCGACGTTTGCAAAAACTTGGAAAATTAAAAATAGAGCCTTCGGAAGTTTTTCAATACCTTGACAATAGTTGCTTTTAGTGCAGTGAAGTTGCAGTGAAGTTTATTGGTGCAGCTTTTATTATACTCGGTAAGTTTCCTAGATATGTAACAAAGTTGTACAACAGGTATTAGTTTTAGTTCAGAAATGTCGAACATTTGTTGATGCACAACTGCTGCCGATGCAATGCTGACCTTTAACCCTTATGCTAACATACCGAGTATCCGGCTACTAATGCAGTTTGAAAGTTTCATTACATTTTTAATATTTCACATTTTATATTGAGCTCTCTTGACATTCCAACAAAAAATTATGTTAATAATATTATCACGAGTATTTTTATTGAATATTCAATATTTTTTCTTCGATGATATCAATTTTAAATATAAAAACTTTTTAATTAATCCTACAGCTATCTGTAGGTGTGGCAAGAGGTGACAACTTCAGCATGACTATCGTTCTTCGCTTTCTTTCTTGCTGTATGACATATTAGTCTGTCGGGTGGCGCATAAGTAACGTCAAGATTTGATTATTAATTTCTTTTTGCTTTTTTTAGAATTAACTTTAAAAAACTTGGGAAATTTATGATGGAAAAATTCAGCACAGATCAAAAGTGGCTCAATTTTATTTTGAAAATCGACATTCAATTATTCAGACACGAAGATGCGTTCGAAATGCGCCCAGTTCTTCATCAATTTATTGATTGGTCCAGCTTTTTCAGCAACAAGGGGATTTCTGTGATCTTCCGCGTGCTGGAAGACCTCGTACAGTTCGAAATGATGGGAACATTGCTCGAGTGCAAGAAAGTATTGAGTAAAACTTCAACCAGGCTACGTTCTCAGCAGTTGGTGATGTCTAGGCGATCTTTGCAAGGAATTTTAAGGCAGTTACACCTTTTTCCATATAAGATTTAATTGGTCCATGACTTGAAAGCAAATGATCCACAAATACGCATTCACTATGGCTCTCTTGAGGGAATTATTTATGATCCGATAATTTTGCGTTTTCCGATTTGAACTGGCCACCAATTTCACGGCTCCAGATTTTTTTCTTTTGGGCTATCTAAAAAGTAAGGTGTATGCCAATAGGCCAAGAACCATACACCGAAAAGGTACTGGGAAGGTACCATTCACATATACGTAATCAGGAACAAATTGTAACTATTCATGCAAAACACATTGAGTTTTCTTCGTGCCTACCAAATGAACAACTGACCAACAATTTCGCTTATACTTTTTTCTATTTTATTTGCGCATCAGTTTACTCAAAATAAAACATATTTAGAATAAATTAACATTTTACGATGCATCAAGAGCATCACGATGTTCAAGATCCAACTATAAGATCCAATATAAATAGCAAATTGTGGGTTCCAGTGCAGCTGATGGAGTCTTCACCTTCTGCCGAAGATGCGGTTGCATGCATAAACTTTTATTGATTGATGACTATAACTTGAGAAAAGAGAATCCAGTATGTGAGGTCCGTACGTTCTTGAAGAAAAGGAGGTCACATTACCCATCGGCCTGAGAGTGCCGTAATAGACACAACTTCTTCACAAGCGTCGCAGATAGTTGTATCACTTAAGCCTAACACATTTAGGTGTTCCGAAGTCTTTTCTCGATAGTGACAGCAAAAATTCGCGACTTCCCACAGACATTTGATAGACTAGTTTAGTCTATCAGCAGCCCGAAGAAAAGTGCCGTCGGATATTGTCTGTAGTCTATCGATATAAAGGGTGATTTTTTAGCTGGTTTGGTTTTGGCAAAACTGGTTTTGACAGCTGACGTGTGTTTAGTACCTTGTGTCACTGTCAAACAGCTTCAGTTTGGTTTGCAATTTAACCATGGATCGTCTTACAAATGAACAACGCTTGCAAATTATTGAATTTTACTATCAAAATTCGTGCTCGGTTCGAAATGTTCATCGCGCGCTGCTTCCATTTTATGATCGGCATTCTCGACCTTCTGAGCAGTCTATTCGGAAGATTGTGACCAAATTTCGCACCAAATTTACTTTGTTGGACATTAAACCACCAACACGTTTACGTACTGTGCGTATTGAAGAAAATATTGCGGCCGTATCAGCTAGTGTGACAGAAGACCGCGAAATGTCGATTCGGCGCCGTTCCCAGCAGTTAGGCCTTTGTTACAGCACTACGTGGAAAATTTTGCGGAAGGATTTGGGCGTAAAGCCTTTTAAGATACAGCTGGTGCAAGAACTAAAGCCAGCCGACCTACCACAACGCCGAATTTTTGGTGAATGGGCTCTTGGAAAGCTGGCCGAGGATCCGCTTTTTTATCGAAAAATTGTGTTCAGCGATGAGGCTCATTTTTGATTGAATGGGTACGTAAATAAGCAAAATTGCCGCATTTGGAGTGAAGATCAGCCAGAAGCATTGCAACAGCTACCAATGCATCCCGAAAAAGCCACTGTTTGGTGCGGTTTATGGGCCGGCGGCATTATTGGGCCATATTTCTTCAAAGATGATGCGAATCGCAGCGTTACTGTCAATGGTGAACGCTACCGAGCGATGATAACAAACTTTTTTTTGCCCGAAATGGAAGTTCTTGACTTGCATGATATGTGGTTTCAACAAGACGGTGCCACATGCCACACAGCACGCGAAACAATGGCGCAATTGCGAGGCGAGTTTGGTGAACAGTTAATTTCACGTTTCGGGCCGGTCAATTGGCCGCCTAGATCGTGCGATTTGACACCATTAGATTATTTTTTGTGGGGGTATGCCAAGGCTAATGTGTATAGGGACAAGCCTGCTTCGATTGAAGCACTGGAAGCCAACATCCATGCATTCATTCGTGAGATACCGGCCGATATGTGTGAAAGAGTATGCCAAAATTGGACTCAGCGGATGGGCTACCTGAGACGCAGCCGCGGTCAACATTTGCATGAAATTATCTTTAAACATTAAATTGCAAGGTTCAAACTATCGATTCAAATAAATATTTCATTCATTTTTTCGAATTTTTTGTGTTTTTTTTTTTTAAAACAGTTCTAAACCTCTTAAAAAACCACCCTTTATATAATCCTATTGGAAACGCCTTCATAAGTGAAAAACCTTACCGCCGAACCCTCCGTGAAATTACATACTTTCCCACGCTCATAGCCTGCCCGAAATGTTTCTTAAACTTGTGATGAGTCGACTTTCCAGTGCGAGTTGTACCCAAACAAAACTTATTTTTAAACGAGAAATGGCTATAAGGATTGCAGACGCAGTCATATGCATGCTTGGTAAAAAAATGAACTTGCTATCGAGGATTACTGCAATTACTTGCTAACCCTTACTGGAAGACTGATTCAGAACACATTCAACCAATAGATTTTAGCGAATTAAGTAGAAAAATGTAAAATCTAAACTTACCTCTCTTGTGGCACAATGTACTGGATCTTCGGTCTCATTTACTTTCCCTTTGGGAAAGCCCCATGAGCTCTTCGCCCAATAGGATTGCACAAGTAACACGTAGCTGAGATCTTCAGAAATCAAAATAGCTCCATAAGTAGGAACAGCTAATTTATAGTTCTTCCAGCCTTCTAAAATTTTGTCAATCGTTGACAAATGTTTCTGAAGGAATGGAATATGCTGAAAGTAAAAAAAAACAAAGTTAAACGTGTTCACCCCTAGCTGTATGAAAGTATCTAAATAAATGTTTACCTGAAATAATTGCATAGCAAACTGCTTAATGCCGCACGGCAGCAGTTTCTTCTCTTCAATTGCACAAAAGAAATCCAAATAGAACCAGTGTGCCAACTCAATTTGAAAGCATATTCGAATTAAATTTGTTCGCTCATCATCGGGCACATTAATGATGAAGCGACTGGCTAAATCGTCAAGGATATCGGACGGAATTGCATGATTCTTCGAAGTCGAAGTTGATGATGATGACGTTGATGATGTAGATGTTGACGTAGTTGTTGTTGTTGTTACAGATGATGTTGTTGACGATGGTATTGCTGTTGTCGTTGCAGATGGAACTGCAGTTCCAGTTCCTCCCTCAGATAGCACAGCTGATGATGATGATGACGACGTTGATGATGATCCTGTCGCTGCTGCTGCTGCTATTGCTGCTGAGAACGAGGACGACGACTTCTGAGATGGTTTACTGGCAGAAGTTGTCGATGCAACAGCAGACGCTGCCAATGTGGACAACGACGTGGAGGTGAACGAGAATATATGATTGCTTTTTCCATTGCACTTTGATGGCGTGCCACCGTATCCTGTAGTTGGCGTAAAACCATTCATCCGAGCGACGGAATTTATCGCTATTTCCATCATTTTTTTTTTTTTTGCTTTTTTTTTCTTGTCACAGCTTCTCCTTATAAACTATTTTCTATTTTAAAAACTGTTTAACCAAAACTTATTATGTATATATATATATATATATATGTATATAATAGATACGTATATGTATTTGTATTTTACTGCACGAAAATCAAAATAAAGAAAAATGCAAAGAATAGAGCTTCGATGGTGTGGTGGTATGTCCTTTTTTTTCTTCCCAGTTTTATTGGCTCCTTGAGTTAGGTATTTGTTGAGGACGCGCGACTAATTTGTTGGGAAATTGGGAAAAACTTGGAAAAAAACATTTGTTTTTCTCTGGTATTTTCAGTGTTTTTCACTTTCCGCTGTCAGAGGTTTCTTATTTTTTTGTTTCTTTGTCACTGTTTCACTCACACTCAAGGTAAAAAAAAAGACTTGTTGTTGTTTCGTTTGTGTATGCTTCGTCACGTCTCTCACGGGGTGGCGCTCTGTGCGTTTTTTCTTTTCCTTTCTATTTTTCTTTTTTTTTTACGAAAGCAATATTTCAATAGAAAAATATAAACTGTATCGTATAATTGTTCGAGGGAAATTAAATACAGCACAAAAGCAATTTATGGGCCAATTTGTGGGTTCAGTCACAGCAAATATGTAAAATAAAAATTAAAAAGTTAGAGAGAGCGATGAACAACGCACAGTGGTGTGTATAGAGACAAGAGAATGTGGGGGAAAACAAGAAAATTAAAGAAAAAACGTATTTTATTCCACGGAAATTATAATTCGGGGTAATTATTTTGTTTTGTTTGGGATTGTTGTGGCGATTTTGCACTTTTCTTGTAATTACACTTAAACTAGAGAAAATCTGTTACGAATTTTTTTTTACATTGGAGAGCTTAATGCGAACTGGTAAACTATGGAAAAATTCTTCTCCGTCGCAAGTCTTCGCTTCACACACTTTTCCTTCCATGAAAAATTATTTTACAAATATGGCTGACCTGACACTGGTTTTTTTTTTTTTTTTTTGTTCTAGTGTGAGTTTGTGTGTGGTGTGTGAACAATACTCGCTAGAATGAGGTTGCGAGAGTCGATTTTCTGATTGGGGCACGATTATATTGGAATTAATTGCATTCCGAACTGCTATACCTTTCTTTTGGAATTGTCTTTAATTTCGAGAGTTTGCGTAAAGATCCTTTCAGTTCTGGGCTCAAATCACATATAATGAAAACGATCGGCCAACATCGTTTCAACGATATTATGATCGGAAATGAGGGATCATGAGAACTTAGCCACTTTACTTGCGTCCCTACTGATCACCTATTTAACCTCAACAAATGTTTAGCAGGACTTCAAGTTGTGAAAAAATGACTTAGGCCAATCAAATGCTGGAATTTTTGCACATTTTTTGAACCTGAACAATTCCGTTGATCTCCAGTATTCGCAACCCCCAACCTCGCATGCATAAGCACACTTGCGGAGTAACATTTAGATGTTATTAAACGATGTTAAAGTGGCCTAGATATGATATCACGCCTTTTACGACAGGTGCTATTTCTTGTGGGTTGCGCTGCATATATATTTATGTCTACTTCATCACTTAGTTATTGCTGATATAGTTAAGGATGGTGGTTCCTTACATACTTAGTAATTGAATATAGCGAAATCGTACAATGGATTGAAATGGTTGCAAGTAAACAAAATAGCAGAGATTTTAATTTAAATAGAGTCAGACGATATTTCTATGGGTGTGAATCTAAAATGCACATGACATGAAAAATCCAAACAAAAACGTCAGAAATCCTTAAAAAAAAATCTCACTGTCCTTCGATATCTCTAAGCAAACTATCGTTCAGCTCATGAGATATATTTTATTCCATTTAAGGAAAACTATCCTTAATTTTGTAGAATTAATTTGTAGTTGTAGAAATTATCGCTATACAGGCAGATTTCTCCTGGGGCAATGAGGATTATCCCTCTATAGTCGGAGTTTCGCTGGCCGATTTCCACCCTTTGATATACATTAGTGGATTCTCTAAATTTTATCTGTATCTGCTATAACTTCAAAGCACACAATTAAATGCATCTATTCGAATTTTTTTTTTCTCTGTAATATCACAACATATAGGCCGGTATTCAGCGACCATTCGTAAGTTATGAGCTTCGTAAACCTATTCACCAACCCCTATTAGTACAGTTTTACGAGCGCTCATAAGAATTACGAGAGCAGTGATTTATTTTTACAACTTCCAAAATTCGAAATTAGCTACGACAGTTGGTATGTCATATTCAGATTTTAATTTATTATAAATATGTTGGTGATATATTCTGGAGCTGGAAAACCTCTGCCATACACCAAGAGTTTGCTGATGGTACTCCTAATGGTGCAATAAAGTTTTTTGTATGAGTAGTTTCCGCCACCAAATAAAATAGAACTGTCCTGTCTCTATAGGGAGCAATCATTGTAGTAATAGAAAAATCTATTATAAATCATGTTTAAAGCCGAGATGTATCTGTATTATCTGGCCATCTGCCCTAGACAGCAATAGAAATGCGTAAATATCGCATCATATTTATATTTATAACACCAGACAACTTATGAGGATAAATCACGGCCATTGGTAGTTCTATTGTAGATGGTAATACGGCATATGAAAGGTAATTTGGTTTTATTTAAAACCTATTTCTTCAACATGCTCCTGAGGCTAAACGCAAAATACTAGCAAAACCAATAATAGTGCAGTGTTTCAAAGATAACTGTAGTACCTTTCATATGTCGTATTAAAATCTCCAATTGAGCCACCAATGGTTGTAATTTGTCTGGTCTATCTTTTGGCACAAAAAAAAATTTTGAACACCCACGTTCATTTTAAATAATGTTGCATGTTCGAGAGAGAGTTCGAAAAAGAGCAAACAAATAAATTATTCGCATATTCGAAACACGTAAACACGTATTAAACATTTAAAACTACGAGCTACTTAAATTTAAAATCGATTTCAGAATGGTTGGTGAATACCGGCCATAATCGTCCCACTATCGGGATGTATAATATTTTTAGTTTTTTTTTTTTTAATTTCAATTCGATCAGACGGTCATCCGGATGACATACTGACTTGTTTATTTCAGACGGGATGATCACTTTAGAATAAATTCTACGTCATAGTGACGTCAGGGAGTCTTCCGGATTGCAAGTTTGGATGACCGTCTGATCGTACCTTTAGGTTAGGTTTGCGGTACACTGAGTTAGATTTATTATTATCTTGTATATCTGAATATATCTATCGATGACTTAAGTCACTGTGCAACCTCATATAAGGACCCTTAGCAAGAGCAGTTAAACTATTTATCTAATATCACAAAAGTGCAATACGCATTCAGCTTTCAGTAAAAACTATAGAATTATGGTCCATATAAATACATTCGCCCTTGTCTTTACTCTGTCTTTAACGATAAGAAAACAGTTAAAGAACGGCAATATAATAGCAATTTGTTTGTACTCAATTTTGCCTTTTCATATCTTCTTTTTATATATATTATTTAATATTAATATAATTTAAAACTAAAAACGAAATTTATCGAATGCAACTACCCTATTACAACTGCCACTTCAATTCGCCGAATATAAAAAATTCGCTCTTTCCTGTCATCCGCCGGAGAAAGAAAAAAAAAGAAAACTTTTCACTTGCGCACAATTTGGAAAGAACAACTTACAAAAAAGCAAACGAAAAAAATATATTCCAGTAACAGAGAAAGAAAAACATATTCAACTCTTCAGATTTCAATAGCAAAAACATATCTTCTTTTTGTAGGAAGAACTTTGGACACGTCTTCAATACCGTCACTCGATTTCACGGAAAATCACCCACTCGAATGATAATTCATCGAATTGTAATTTCATAAACATTCAAAATAACCCCACGGATAAATCAATACTACAATCGTCCTCAACTAGACCATCAGTCGCCGAAGGCAAGTGAAAATCGTGCGTTGAAACACTGGTGTACCTGAAAACCTATATATTTCATCCTAATTAACCCAAAATCAAAGCATAAATATGTCTCTTGGTCAATCAGTCCTACTAGAAGCCACCGCCAAGCATACATCGACCGTGAGTTTTAAACTTGTCGTAAATTATTGACAAATTAAGAATTATCGCATTTCTCTACTTTCAGCTGATATTCATGCACGGCCTCGGTGATACTGGGTAAGTTGAACGAGAGGTTATCAGAATTTAGTGATTGTTTTTTTTTTTTTTTTCAAACACATCCGCCAATCTGGTTATCTATCTTATGCAATCAAAGACAAGAGTTGACAACAAACTCAGTCTGAAGTCAAAAACCTGATGGCATCTCTTAAGCCGGGCAAAGACTTTTTCACCCTTACAAGTGCTGCAGGAAAATCTATTTGCACACACAAACAGTGCTCAACCTTGAAAATTTCAAAGACATTTACGGGGATGGTCCGGCGGGGGTAGACTTATCGCGTTCTTATTAATTATCTTTGGTAAAGGTGGTGCGAGTGCGAAAGCGTGTAGTTGTTAAGCGTGCGAAACTAATCAATAAGGGGGAATTCCTATTAGCAATGCATTAAAAAAAAAAACTATGACAATTATGCACGTTAAGAACCCTACCCCTAGATGTCAATTAATTATTCCAACGCTTTAATATTATGAAATTGAAATGTATCATTTTGTATTCCATTGACGTATAGTGCGCCACTTTGTTGTTAAGTTGTGGGAAGTCGATAGCGTAAGTTATTGGCTGGGAAAAATGCATTTTTAATGTGCTTGACAGTGACAACTGACATTTTAACCACTTAAACTAAAAGTTTGTCTTTCAGTTTAACGCAAAACTCCTGAGCTGGTTCGATATTATTCACAAATGACTATTTCGAAAACAGTAGTAAGTAAACGATAATAAGTGACGTTTTTTTGGGAGAGTGAGACAGACAAGAAAGAGATGATATGGGCATAGTCTCGCAAAATTATTGGACTCTGTTGATTCATTCAATGATTCAATAGATCATATTCAACTTGAAGCTTTCCGGTTATAGAACAAACGCAACGTCATTATATGGTATTAGCTCTACGTCAAAGAGGATGGAAGTTCGCAGTACTTCTGCTCTATAGACTTTACTTTTGATAAGGCCTAAATTTTAGGGTGAACAACCGTGATAACAACCTTGGCAGCTGCCCTTTACAGCTTTTCTTTAATAGTCATCTAAAATCCATTTAAAGCACACAAATAAATTTAACAGTTTCTAGAGATACTCTTAAATTTGGAGTTCTCCCACGCATTCTCTTTTAACCATTCTAAAATTATTATTATTATTATTATTTATTACAATATAAATTAAATTTACATTATAATACAAGGAAAATAACAGCACTAGCTACCAGAGGCTTTTGGCTGGAAATTATAAAAGGGTTGGGATAAGTTCTTTAGAGTATATAATAGCAGAGTATGGGGACACCAAAATTCACCTCTGCCATCTACATCGCTCTGAACGCATCCAGTAAAATTGGTATTACTCCAACTATTCGTACCCTCAATCCTGCTGACATACCTCCATGGGAGTTTCCAACCGATATCGTTAATACTACTTTATCAAAATTCAAAATAACTCCACAAATAAGGAAATCTACACACAAATGTTCTACGGAAGCTGAAAATATTCTATACAGTACAAGACTACATAACTACATTTAAATTTTCTCCACTGAATCCTTCGCAATACAGAAAGCGACAGAAATAGCAAATACAATTCCGAATAACATCGTGATTTGCTCCGATAGGCTTTCTTCACTCAAGGCTATCAACACAATCCAAAACTGCTCCTCAATCATCACCAATATCCGTAGCAATGTTCTAAAGAACAAACACAAAACTGCGCTACTATGGGTTCCAGGTCACTCAGGGATCATTGGCAACGAGTTAGCAGACCGTGCTTCCAGGACAGCTTCAGAACAATCGAATATACTTTCAATCTCTCCGAAAAAAAAAGATTTTCTAAACGTGATCAAACACCTACTGGGATAATATAAGAATGAACGAATGGAAAACATACATTCATCACTATTCTTTCATAAACCCAAAGGGTGAGCCTGCTACATATTCTACAGAAACAATAAACATCATGAACATAGGCTTTCTCCGTCTTCGCCTTGGACACACGCAATCAACCCATAGCCATCTTCTCAAAAAGGAAAACCCTCCAAGCTGTCATCTCTGCCAATACAATCAAATTCTATCCATAAACATCTCACATCTGAATGCTCTAAAGCAAATTATGTATGTTCATCACTTTTTAATAAAAAATTTAACGACCTTCTGTCAACAACATCAATAGAAAACATTAATAACGTTTATAAACTATTACTCTCACTAAATCGTAACTCTATTATTTAAGCAATCTTTGTAAATCAGCTGCTGGCCTCCCAGATTCTAAAATTCAATGAGTCGCATTCGCTTATGCAGACGACTTGGCATTTTCCATTGCTAATACCTGCACTTACGACTGCGGACTTAAGGTTAACACGCAAACATTCTTTTGACACATCTGCAGCTAAGATATGTATAAAAGCCTCGGTTGGTTTGCAAACCCTTAGGTTTTTCATAGGTCCCAAAGTATTGCAATAATTAATCGCAGAGCACCGCAAAGGATTTACATTGATCTAAGCGTGAAAGGTGCTAGGTTTCTGTGGCCCGCTTTGCCTAACTCTACAGTTTCGTACGCTAATTTTTTAAAGGTCACTCGAGTTATTGCTCATACACTCTTAGTGCCATAGCTACAAAGTTCTTGGAGGTAGTCCGTTGTTGACTTCACCTGAAAGAAGAGGAAGTTTTGCCCTAACACCTACAACGGTCGCCAGACTGATGTCCTTCAGTAAGTTTAGCACGCAGTCAAGTTTTTGATCTCCCAAAATACACACTGCTATATTTGAGAAAATGCAAAGAACAGTCCAAGCTTGAGTGAAAACGTCTAACGTGATAGTCATATGAATGCGATTATCACCTTCTGTTTGCTTTGCGTGAAGTGATAACAAAATAACGTCTAGCACGCGATAACTTTGGTTCGTTTCTTACGTTTTACGCTAAAAATGACATCTGACGTTTGTTTATTGTGTTCGTGTGCAAACATTTTAAACTTTTTTTCGGTATCAAAAAGTGAAAAATGTGACAATCACAATCACAAAGTGACTTCCAGCCATCACTTATCACCTTACCCGTAACTTTTGTCTAAATTGTAATAGTCTTACTGATTTAGGACCACATTTTGTGTGTTGGCTTAAGCAACAGGGCATCATTTTCGTTCTTCACAAAGACGAGCAGTCCATATCATTTAAGTCACCAGGGTGGTATGCCAATTTAATAATATAATTTTGTCTTGCCCGCATAGGTGAGAACCGACATGTTTTGTGTTGGGTTCTGCTGGATCCCTTCCTTGTGTATCCATTTGAATTTCGAAAGTTCAAATCATTCGGAATTTTCGAATATAATTTGAATTCGAACAAATTAAATATTTGCGCAATTGTGCTTATATCAGTTTTCTGCGCATTTTATTTTACGATTCTTGATAGCAGACATCTTTGGGCATTTTGGCATCGTCTCATAGGGAAACATTTTAATTTTTTTTTCTCTATGGCCTATTACTGTGGGGGGCAATATTAAGTACTAGTTTTGTTGAAAAATTAGCTTTTTTTAATTTCCTTGCTACGATTTACGATCGGGTTGGTTTTTATTTTCTTCACAAGCTTTTGATAAGCTATTGTTTCTCGAATTTGAACTTCGAGATTGTCGTTCAGTTCATTGTGTGAATTCTTAAAAATTCTTTGGGGGTCGTACGGTTTTATCCCTATATATACAGTGGCTCACAGCTTATTTGACCCATCACATATTACAAATTTGAAATACGTAGAACTTTTAAACTTTTATCAACAAAATTTAAATGCAGATATTTTAATTAATTTTTAAACTTAAACAAAACAACTTCATTTATTTGTATTCGTATACGGTTTCATAATTAACCTAACGGTTTCATAATTAACAATGGTATCATAATGTGGGGACAGTTCCAAATAAGCCAGGTTTGAACTATACCCGACGTATATTTGGGATCGTTGTCCTGGTAGTATCGAAAACTTTCTTTTATGCCTAGATCTTCAGCACTCTGGAGCAAATTGTTTTTAAGGATATCAAGGTATACATTCTTATCCATTGTAGTTTCGATGAACAGTAGTTTTCCGACCCCCGCCGCAGACATACAGGCCCAAACCATGACGCTGCCACCGTCATGTTTTACGGTTGCTTTTAAATGTTTGTTTTGCAGCTCTGTATTAGCTTTACGCCAGACGTAGGGTCGCCCATCGGAACCGAAAATATTAAATTTCGACTCATCAGCAAATATTACGTGCTCCCAGAAGCTGGAATCCCTGTTGATGTGTTCTTTTGCGAATTGAAGACAACGTTTTTGATTTGTCTTACTGATAAAAGGTTTCTTGGGTGCAATTCTTTCATGTAAATCATTTTTTCGGAGCACTCGACGTACGGTTTCTGCACAACATGACTTTCCCAACATTTCCCCCATCTCACTAGCTAATTTTGGTGCCGAAATCTTAGGGTTTTCCTTAACTTTTCGCACGATATATCGCTCATCTGTGGTATTAAATATTTTGTTTGGAGCGATTCTCCCTTTGTCTTCCACTCTGTTTTCGAAAACGAAACAGAGTGCCTTTAGAGTGGACCCTGGTAAATTCACAAATTGAGCTATTTTCCGACGAGAAAGACCATTTTTGTAGTGGTTTAGTACCAACTCCCGCTGTTCGATGGTTGTGCGTTTTCCCATTGTGGTAACACGTGTTCCGCTAACGAAATCAAACTAAAAATGCTATCTCCAGTTGCGAATATAATCACATAAGCATAGGCAAAACAAGTACCGTTATCCTGCAGATCGAGCGATCGAATAAGTTGAATATTTGTTGTTTTGTTTTGCTAATAATGAAATCATATACGAATATAAATAAATGCAGTTGCTTTGTCTAAGTTTAAGCATCAGTTAACAATTCTGCGTTACAATTTGTTTGATATCTCATGCCGTTTGAAAGTTATACTAATTTCGAATGTTTAGTATGTGATGGGTCAAATAAGCTGTGAGCCACTGTACGTACATTTGGTGGTGAATTTTGGGGAAATAATTTTAGTGGTTTCTTGCGAATTTGGTTTCAGCTTTCTATATTACTCTTTCTTTTGTACATCTGTAACAAATTACTAAACGCCTTCTTCTTTTTTAGTTTCGTGGTTGAACAATATAACTAACGTTCAATTTTATCTTGTTTGCTCTTGAATTTCGTTTGTTGGTTTGATTTTTCGCGTTTTGTGGCGAACTGCGTATTTTAAATTGTTTTTTTTTCTCTTCTACATATTTTGTTTCGGTTTTTCGCTCGGTTTTCTTTTTGGTTGTCTATTATTTTCAAAATGGAGATTAATATGCAGAGGGCGGAGAAGATGACTCTGAAGAGGGTCAGAAAACTAAAAAACCACCGCAGGTTGAAACCTTGCCAACAGAAGAGATGACCCGGGACCCTTCGCAACCAACGACGTCCATCTTTGCCAGAGAAAGGGATTCTCTTGCAAACGTTGGTGAGCAAGGGAACAACAGTTCACCTCTGAACGCTTTGAGAATTTATCCAAGTGGAACTTGAAGTTTTCGGGGGAAAGATGTGGTGCTTCCGTCAATGACTTCTTGGAAAGGGTTGATGAACTTCGCGAAGCAAGGGGGATCACTTTTACTCAACTTTACAGGTCAGCAGTGGAATTTTCTGATGGGAAGGCGCTTCTTTGGTTTAGGGCGATTAGGAGGTCGGTCTGTTCTTGGCAAGAGCTGGTGAGGGAGTTGAAACTGGAGTTTCTCCCTCCCAATTATGATGATTTTCTCCTAGAAGAGATTAGGCGGCGTACCCAGGGGAAGGAAGAATCGATAGGGGTATATGTTGCTACAATGCAGAACATGTTTGGGAGACTTTCAGAACCGATTTCGGAGATGAGAAAGCTCTCAATTCTGCAAAGAAACTTGGCACCGTTCTATCAGACGCAACTTAGCTTGGTGGTCTCAGATGTGTCTATGATTTAGTGGTGCTGGGTAGAAGATTGGAGACGGTGCGGGCAAATGTCGAATCATTTGCTCCACCCCCAACAAGTCGCAGCAGACATTTGCTGGAGCCAGATTTGGTATACATCAGCACCGAAGAACCAAGGGTTCCGCTCCCATGCGTTGTTTCGGTTGTGGTACTGTGGGGATTTCCAGAAGGGATTATCGACGTTGCTCGGGAAACGCCCAACGGACTCCTCAGTCAGCAGGACAGGAGCGCCGTCAGAATTAACTAGGTCGCCTACTGGCGACCAGCTGGATAATTCTCGGGTTCATTTAGGCTTTACGTTGGAGGCAAACGGAAACGATAATCGGCCATTTTTAAATATCTCGGTCTACGGGATCCAGTTCGTCGGTTTGCTGGATTCGGGTGCTTCACGCACTATAATTTGTAGGGACGGGTGGGAAACTTTGAAGAATTTAGGGTTAGTTTTGTTGAAGAGAGGTCCTGGGCGTGGTAGGGCTCCCAATTGTGGTACAAAATAAGTCGGTTTTCTTAGAGTGTTTGGTCATACCAGCTCTACGCCATGTCATGATCTTAGAAGCAGATTTTGGGGCTCTGTCGGGAATCGTCCCGGATTTAAGATCAGGCGTGTGGAATTTTTCGAGTCAACAGGTGATTGCCTCGATCTCCGTCATTAGGGAGAAGTCCGAGTTGGACGATGCCGAAGTAAGGCAATTGGAATTAATGGAAGAACGAATCTTCAGGGAAATGCCAGAGGGCTTAGGTTGTACCCAATTGGTTGCGCATCAGATTAGGACGTCGGCCGAACCGATGAAGCAAAGATATTACCTTGTTTCGCCTGCGATGCAGGTTCATATCGATAAAGAACATAAATTGCATGTGTGCAAAAATTCGGCCTCTTCTATCGGCCTACTGAGCGTACTGAGCCTCGGCCTACTGAGCGTACTATTCGCAACACCATCACCCATTTTGAGACCTAGCATTCATTATTGGATAATATTCGACCGAATAGACCACGTCCAGCACGCTGTGAAGAAAATATAGCGGCCGTAGCTGAGTCGATTCGGCGCCGTTCGCAGCAACTCGGACTGACGTATGGAACGACTTGGCGCATTTTACGTCAAGATCTTAAATTGAAAGCGTACAAAATACAGCTTGTGCAACAACTGAAGCCGCTCGACCTTTCCAAGCGACATCGCTTCGCTCTATGGGCTCTTGAAAAGTTCCAAGAAGATCCGACGTTTTCGAGGCAAATTTTGTTTAGCGATGAGGCCCATTTCTGGCTCAATGGGTATGTAAACAAACAAAATTGTCGCATTTGGGACGAAGAGCAACCTGAAGAGATTGAAGAACTGCCACTTCATCCAGAAAAAAACAACGGTTTGATGTGGTTTGTGGGCCGGCGGAATCATCGGTCCATATTTCTTTAAAAATTATGCCGGTGCGAACGTAACCGTCAATGGCGACCGTTATCGTGCCATGATAACCGACTATTTGATGCCTGAAATTGAAGCTCGTGATCTCGGCGACATTTGGTTTCAGCAAGACGGCGCCACTTCCCACACATCGCATCAATCAATGGACTTATTGAGAGAACATTTCGGTGAGCAGATAATTTCACGTTTTGGGCCGGTCGATTGGTCACCAAGATCGTGTGATATCACACCGTTCGACTTTTTCCTGTGGGGATATGTAAAGTCAAAGGCTTATGCCGACAAACCCGCTTCGATTCAGGCCTTGGAGGAAAACATCACGCGTGTCATTCGCCAGTTACCAGTCGAAATGCTCGAAGGAGTGATCGAAAATTGGACTCAACGGATGGACCATCTGCGACGTAGCAACGGCCAACATTTGATAGACATAATCTTCAAAAAATAAATGCCAAAGAATGTTCTTTCAAATGATAATAAACATTCTCCATTAAATTTGAATTTTCTGTGTTTTTTTCTTTAAAAAAGTAGGGAACCTCGAAATGGATCACCCTTTAGTACCCTTTACCCAAATATAGCGCCAGACAGCCACGGGAGATAAAAAAGAGCTTCAGTGTCTGTGTGCGCCTAAAATCATGCTATATTTTGTTGCAAAATTGTGTGTGCTTTTCAAAGTTGGGCGCACAGATAAGTAATTATACAGATAGCCGACTTCCATATCCCAAGTTTCCTTAAACCCGCAACAAGCCACAATTCCTCCAATATAGCCGACTGACTATATGTAAATTTACTTATCTGTGGTTGGGAGCTAATAACCAATTGAAAAAGTTTTACATTTTGTTCTACGTGACATTTCTTAGCAATAAATTCTCTCTCTGGTTGTGTTCTTCGTAGAGAAAGAAATTATTTTTAAGTTAAATTTCAAAACAAAGCGTTAAAATATGAACAAGGCTCATCAACGAGGCCTTGTTCATCATCATCTTCTTCTGAAAATGACGCCATCTCTTCTCCCCCACCAGTTAAAAAAAGGAAATACACGCCGGCGCAGATTGCTTCAACAGATCAACTAATAAATGATTTGACAGATCAAGATTTCCAATTATCGGAGGAATATGAGTTGCTCGAAAGCCGTTAGTATCTTGACCGCATCTCCTGGCTTTGATTCTTTGAAACTAAACAAAGAATTGGACACTCTCAATAGTGACAATGATTTTGCAGACTCCATTGAAAAAGAAATGGCAGCATTGTCAAAGGCCTTGATTGAACAAAAGTCATTACTTAATTCGGGTCTGCAGTCAATCACCTTAAGATCTAAGCCCGAATGCTCTTCATGATCGTTTTTCTACTCTGTTTGGGTCCTCGTCTTCGTTCCATAAAATGTCTGATCTTGCACTACAGGTTGCCTGTGGTAAAAGATCAGAATGCGTAGAGTTAAGAAGGGAGCGAATTATTGAAGAAATTCAAGATGAGAACGTTTTAATATCTACGCCACCTTCAGATCTACCTTGGAGAGTTAAAAACTTATTAATTATTTTTTTTTAATTCCAGCCATGGCTGGATATCAGCACTCGGGCTGGTACGACCACCACACATGAAGGTGATATGTCCCACAGCCCCCACCATGCCGGTGACTCTGAATGCTGGCTTCCAAATGCCCTCATGGTTTGACCTGAAGACTCTAGATGTGTCTGGACCCGAAGACGAAGAAGGCATCAAAAGAGCCACAAAAAACGTGCATTCAATGATTGACACTGAAGTTCAGGGTGGAATACCAGCAAATCGTATTGTAGTCGGCGGATTCTCACAAGGCGGAGCATTGGCTTTATACTCAGCACTCACATATCCCCAGCGGTTGGGTGGCATTGTTGCATTGTCATGCTGGCTGCCATTGCACAAGCAATTCCCTGGCCTCAAAATCTCCCCCGATGATGTGCCAGTAAGTGTTAAACGCTACCCATAACCCAATGATAATAACTCACTGTTTTTCCATTTAAGATTTTCCAAGCGCATGGCGACTTTGATCCAGTGGTGCCGTATAAATTTGGACAACTCAGTGCTAGCTTGTTAAAGTCGTTCATGAAGAATGTTACATTCAAGACATACGGCGGTCTGTCGCATTCCTCGTCCGATGAAGAAATGCAAGACATCAAGGTAAGACAGTCTTCACAGTTCATCTTATATCACCATCTGAATACATTTTCGTTTATCTTTTGCAGAGCATTATCGCCAAGTGGGTGAATTAAAAAAAACTTGCAATTCAATTGGAGTGTGAACACAAACAACCAAAATCCACTTAAATAAATTAGTCGTAATCATAGATTAAAATTATTAAACAACAACAACAACAAACAAAAAAAGCAACACATTCGTAGAAAACTTCTCTTCATCACCTAGGTAGTATTTTTCTCGATCGATATGCATGCAACCAAAAAGAAGATGAAGGTGCGCAAGTGAAGACGTTGAGCGTCGTCGTTGATGCAGAGCTGGGCGGACTAAGCTGTGTATAACATTTATTAGACGATTTAAGTATTTTAATTTAGAGATTCTTGCGTCCTAAATTTGATTGGTTTATGAAACGCGCTTTTTTGTTTATTAATATTATTGGTTTGTTTTAGTAAATTATTTACTCGTAGAGTGAGAGAATAGCTAACAAAATTAGATGTCCAACTTTGGGGGCAACAAAAAAAATCATAGGTTTTGTCCCGCTATTAGCAATGAATAAATTATGTGAAATTCTTCTTTATATTTTAAGTAAAAGCATTCAAATTAAACTCTAACAACACACACACTTTGGAATTATATTTAAATTATGTATCAAATTAATAAATGAAAAGAATTCAAAAATACTATTTAACTATAACTTTGGACGTTTACTTGAGTTTTTAAATGCAGGAAAGGAAGAAAGGAAGAAGCCTCGAAATCAATATGAATTTTTCTGAGCCACAACGTATTGGCTCGTTCAGAGCTTCAGAAGCCAGCAGAAAGATCATCATAGTACATATATATGTATTAAGTTTGCAGGTGATTTTTTTAGCGCAACTTGTAAATGATGAAAGGAATTTCTTGTCACCACAAGTCATTATTTTGAACGGTGTTGCCTAACGACACCAATGCAAAGATCAAGCAAAGAATTCATGTTGTTAGGGAGTGTTTCTTTGTGTCACTGCTTTGGCTGCTTAAAGAAAATATGCTTCGTGATAAAGATTCGGTTACAAACTTGATGAGTCACTTCATTTGGCGGGAACCACCAATAGGTTTAAATTTAGCAGCCAAAATGCCTACAACTCCTAGAACATGAGCAAGAAATTCCAATTCATTTCAGATATTCAAAGTACTAGAAGTAAGTATTTCTATTTTTTGCATTTGTTTTTCGTACACGCGGCTGTTATTAGCTGCCAATCTTTCCGTCAATTATATATTGAATGATTGCATGAAACAACAAAAACTTGTGATTGCCACGGCTTGACACGGCAGATCATCAGATTCCTTTGTCTGGTACTTGTCTACATGTTGGTCATCAAATCGAAAAAATCAAACCTTCACTCAAGCAAGCGCATACAAGTTCAGCTCGGTCTGAGTAGGACTTAGTTGTTTGTCGGTTTCAATGGACAGGCAAGCATTCTTTTAAGCGGCGACAAGTAAATTGCATTTCATTCGGGTTCTTTTTTCCCATTAGACTCATTAGCACTCATTAAAAATTGGAGCACGACCGACTCAGTTGGTATTGTCATGTTCAAAGGAGGGATCCTACGAACCCTGTCAAAAAGGCAATAACAATCAACATTTTCTTACAATCGCGTAAGAGAGGGAGGCGTAAAAATTCCTGGATCACACAAATGCAGAAACACCCGCATTTGATTGGCCTCAATGATGAAGTGATCCAAAATCGGGATGCCTGCAAATATTTTTTGAGGTCGAACCGGCGAACCAGTAGGAATGCAGTGAAGTGGGACGGTTATGATCCCTGTAATCCTGATCATTATCTCGTCGTTAAATGAAGAGAAGAAGAAGTTTCATTAGCCAACAATTCGTTGTACTGATTTGAGAAGGGGGAGAGGGAGTGAAAGAGTTTAACTTCCAGACAGAAATCCTCTATAAAGGTAAAATGGTTTATTCAATCAAACTAATAACCAACCGTGTGGACTTTACATTATAAATTTGGCTCTTTCAAGTGTAATCCGAGATGCATCTATTTTTATCTTTTTCAAAACAAATCAAGAGAAGTATTTGTCAAGACAGAATATGGCAGTTCATTCGTATCCAACTGAATAGGAGTGATTCTTTGGTTTACAAAAGCAAGTGAAAAACTTAGTCTTAGGCCCTAAAAAGGCTGCAATATTTGTTTTATTTTAAACGAAAACGATAAGGTGTATTCCTGTTAAAGATGTAAACTTTTGCAGGGCTGATATGAGAGCCCACACTAGTGGAAATAATATGCCTTGCTCAGGATAGCCTTCTTTCCAACACTTTTTGCAAACTTTTGGTATAGTCGTTGCTAAGAAGGCCTTACATAGAAGGACACACGTTGCTGAAGGATACTTCAACCCTTCAACAGCACTTAACTAGTAAATCTTTTTTACTCCGCACCTGTCAGCAAATCCAACTAAGACTAAAGAAGAAGACATAACGAACTCAACTGACCCTGTAAGAGCTTACTTTTTGGAACATATTAGGGTTAGAACCTCTATCTAGAGCTACAACCACACTTTTAAGCGTCATTATGCACATTTTTTCTGGTTCGGTAAGCACTTAAACTCAAGTACTGATCGATTTTTCATTTAAACAGAAAGACTGAGCAACTATCACATCAGCACAGGGATCGATTCGAGCAACGAAAACATGAGCGGACATCGTATGAAAAGTCCCACTGTTTCAAAACAGTACCTTGTTGGATGAATTGTCTTTAATTTGAGAAAAAGAGAAAACCCAAGATCGAATTTGTTAGACTTCTTCGCTTTGCCAAGTCCATTAGCAGGCTAATGGTCTTGTCGACATCGAGTCATTTCTTTGGCTAAGTAAACCTGTGACTTCTTGTTCATCTGTTCAAAACAAATGAACTCGAGTTGTAATATTTTCCACTCAAAGAGAGATGCTCTTTTCAGTTAACTATTATCGAAATTTCTTTCACTTTATTTTTGCCTCAGAAATAAAGTCGTTTGCCTTTAAAGTCCATAGCTAACCTTTATTTTTTATCTCCAAGTAACCTGTTTTGTTATTTGCAGGTTATTTCCAGATCAAATTCAATCTCAGATTCTAGTCGATTATTCACGCATTAGCCAATTGCTCTTGTTGGATGTCTTCAATTCTTATATTTGTAGGTAGTCCATCTTAGCTTTACTGAGGGCCCAGAGCTAACTCAAGCACATTGGGACAACACAATTCTCCGACTAGTTAAAAGAGCTTGTTGGACGGTCTTATGAGCGTCTTTGGCATGGGTTCGTTTGACCTCTTTCATTGAACATGAGCTGAGATGTAAAATATTTTAATAATTTAAAGCTTCACAATCTAAAATGTCGCTACTTGAGCCGCCAAAATGATTCCACCGCAATTAACCCTATTTTAGCGAAAACTTGTAAAACGCATTTTTAAGAACGAATTTATGGCTTAATAATAATAATAGTTAAATATAGGGTGTAGTACACTACGACCTTGTGGCCTATTGTATCCCCTACTATACCTTGGAGAGGCTTGCTTGTCAAGGAAAACCTACTCAGAATCATTTCATTTCATTTTTGAATCTGAGAATAAGCAGTGGATCCGTGGTTGGTAAATCCTTTTTATGTATTTGGTGTTTTTTCTCAAATTTTTCAACCTTTTTTTGAGTTAGTACCCCGCAGGATCCCAGTATGTGTTCTGTAGTTCCTGTGGGATCATTGCATAATCTGCAGAGACCTTCATCTGATATCCCTATCTTCCCTAGATGGTCCCCGAGTTTGCAATGCCCCGTTAGGAAATCAGTCAGGATGCGTAGGTAGTTTTTGCTAAGACTGATACATGCTTTAAATCTTTTGAGATTATAATCTCCTATTTTGGCTTGTCTCAGATCTTGGTGATCCCGAAAGGTTTTAGCCCTTTTCTCCTTTTCAGATTTCCTGAATTCTTCGCGTAGAGTGTCTTCCACTATCCCGCAGATCCTATTTTGGCTTGTCTCAGATCTTGGTGATCCCGAAAGGTTTTAGCCCTTTTCTCCTTTTCAGATTTCCTGAATTCTTCGCGTAGAGTGTCTTCCACTATCCCGCAGATCCTATTTTGGCTTGTCTCAGATCTTGGTGATCCCGAAAGGTTTTAGCCCTTTTCTCCTTTTCAGATTTCCTGAATTCTTCGCGTAGAGTGTCTTCCACTATCCTGCAGATCCTATTTTGGCTTGTCTCAGATCTTGGTGATCCCGAAAGGTTTTAGCCCTTTTCTCCTTTTCAGATTTCCTGAATTCTTCGCGTAGAGTGTCTTCCACTATCCTGCAGATCCTATTTTGGCTTGTCTCAGATCTTGGTGATCCCGAAAGGTTTTAGCCCTTTTCTCCTTTTCAGATTTCCTGAATTCTTCGCGTAGAGTGTCTTCCACTATCCTGCAGATCCTATTTTGGCTTGTCTCAGATCTTGGTGATCCCGAAAGGTTTTAGCCCTTTTCTCCTTTTCAGATTTCCTGAATTCTTCGCGTAGAGTGTCTTCCACTATCTTGCAGATCCTATTTTGGCTTGTCTCAGATCTTGGTGATCCCGAAAGGTTTTAGCCCTTTTCAGATTTCCTGAATTCTTCGCGTAGAGTGTCTTCCACTATCCTGCAGATCCTATTTTGGCTTGTCTCAGATCTTGGTGATCCCGAAAGGTTTTAGCCCTTTTCTCCTTTTAGATTTCCTGAACTGAATTCTTCGCGTAGAGTGTCTTCCACTATCCCGCAGATCCTATTTTGGCTTGTCTCAGATCTTGGTGATCCCGAAAGGTTTTAGCCCTTTTCTCCTTTTCAGATTTCCTGAATTCTTCGCGTAGAGTGTCTTCCACTATCCCGCAGATCCTATTTTGGCTTGTCTCAGATCTTGGTAATCCCGAAAGGTTTTAGCCCTTTTCTCCTTTTCAGATTTCTGAATTCTTCGCGTAGAGTGTCTTCCACTATCCCGCAGATCCTATTTTGGCTTGTCTCAGATCTTGGTGATCCCGAAAGGTTTTAGCCCTTTTCTCCTTTTCAGATTTCCTGAATTCTTCGCGCAGATTAGTTGAGATCCTATAAACGGTACTGCTGCCTCTTTTCTCATTAAAGAGTCCGTCGCCTCGTTACCGATAATGCCCACATGGTCTGGTCTATTATTATAGGCATTCCCATACAAGTTTGGATTTAATGACAAAGGAGCCCAGTGCTTTGATAGCTGCTTGACTATCTGAAATTATTGCTATGTTACTGATTCTGTAATTCTTCTCGAGATTGATTCGAACGCATCTTTCTGCTCGAAAGATGGTGGTACTTTTGCCCATGGATTCATAGGGATTTGTTCTTGGCCCTAACACTCCTGCACCAGTTCCTTCGTGGTTGCTCAGTCCATAGATTGTGGATTTATCGCTCCATCCTTTCTTTGTTGCTGAGCTTCGTTAAGAATTATTTTCAAAGTTGTAATGCAGTACACTTACTGCTTAAAATTTTTTTGAGGATTTGGTTCTCTGTAAAACTTAATAAAGTAGTTTCCTAATCATAAAAGAAAGTTGCGACTCAGGTTGATTCAAAAAATCAGGCGTTTGTGAAGTAATTGGCCGTTCCCAGCCTAGCGTCTTTTAATAATTCGAAAAACTTATTTCACCCTTAAATCTCAGCTTCTTGCCGATGATCCTAGTTACTTTTACAGTTTATATACTGCATTATGCTATTTTTTGAAGACACTTTAGTCTCAAAGTAGTCACCCTTCAAACTAATAAAGAGAAACACACCCAAATTCAAAAATAAAAAATAATATACACGTATATTCATTCTCCTTGCTAGACGTCACAATTTACCTTAAAACTAGCAAAACGATAGTGTCGACTCCGCGTGCCGCGAACCAGTAACATTTTTTCGACACCTTTGGCACGTTTCCAAACGCCCATCAGTTGCTGTAGTCCTGGCACTGTCACATAGCCGACTGCAGCTACTGTCGCCTCAATATAACTGAATTCGCTTCGAGTTACATAACCAAATACCTCACGGGAGCACTGGTTACGAATACTGTTCTCGCTGGTATTCTCCGGTAGCCAGAGGTCGCACATTTTCTTGAATTGTTCCATCACCAGTGTGGAAGTATTCGCCGGACGAATGGTCACTTTTTTTTCACTTGTTTCCTAGAAGCATACGAAATGTGTTTAGTTTCATTTGGTGGCAAGAAATTCTGTAAAGCTTACCTGTTCACGACGCTTCTCTCGAACACGACGTCCCCTCAGACGTTTTAGGAGCCTTTTGTGATTTTGTCGCAGTTTCTTTCGCTCGGCTTCATGCTTATCCTTTAGCAGTGGTTCCGTATGGATTGGGTCGTTCTTTTCGAATTTAATTCGTTTTAGGTTTCTCTTGAGGTCGCTGTTGGTTGGCAAGCAAATGACTGCAAAGTCTCCGGGATTTCCACGGGTCGTCATTCGCAAGTTGATTTGTATAAGGCACGAAGGAGGTAGCATCGGCAGTGGTTTCTTCTGACTTACGGCCGTTTGTAGTTTCTTTAGCAGATCTTTGTCGCGTAGGATATGGAAATTCGTATCTGACAATGTCCATTCCCTTACTAATTGCGACAAGGGCGCCTTGAATGGACTAGCTATGGAGAGCTTCAGGTAGTTGCATCGTTTGTTGGGTGGCTTCCGAAAGTATTTTACCCGCAGCTCTAATTGACGCTCGTTGGTGTCTTTAATTCCCGCTACAGAATCGGGCAGGAACTGATCTCTACCGAGTTCCCTTTGCACCGATTCCAATTCTCTCAACCCACCGGGCTTGGCACCCCACATTATAAGCGACAACCAGAGGGACATTCCATAGCCGGAGGGGACTATGACGTCCCAGCCGCAGCCGTAACTCAAGCGCTTGTAGGTATGTTCTTGGGATCCGGGCCTTTGGATGAGCAGCATTGGCACAGGCTGCATTCGATCCTCGAACTGACAGCCTTCGCCTGGAACAATGCAGTTTTTCTCCCGCTGCGAGCAGTACTCATGCGTCGACATCATACTCTCGCATATCTTGTTCCTGAGGTCAAAGTCCCAGATGGAACTGTAATGAAGATTCGGTTCCATGTCTAGTAGTATATCTAGATTCGGTTGTATAACCTCTGGCAGGGCTTTTGTGCGCTTCTTTGCTCGATTTATACGGGGATCTTCGACATTCAATCCAAGAATCATATTCGAAAGAAGTTCTCCTGGAGAATTGACTCCATTACAGTTTTTCCAAAAGGCCTCTTGGGCCAAGTGAGCCGTAGATTGTTCTGTCTTCGCCATCTCTTGTTTGAACCAGTTGTCTGGCTCGGAATCACGTATTGCTTTGACGCGAAGAGCCTGCACAAGTACTGCCTGAGAGAGTGGACCGGTCAAGCGAAATCGATTCATAGTATTTCTGAGCTCAGTAAGCACAATACCACTAGTTCGATTCTGATGTCGCGGTGCGCGTTGGTATGCGAAGGTCTTTGTCATGAACTGGAGTTGTAAATTAGTGGAACTTCCTATTTCCGCATCTTTGGTGTTCTCAATAGGAACTTTTTCCACCTTGCAACTGTCCAATTGGAAAGCGGATTTGATTTCTTCAAGTATTTCTCCATATGCGGCTGGATGTATGAACATCCACAAAGTACGATCACCTTGTTCCTGTGGTTTCCACAGAAAGCTAACCTTTCCCAAAGCTCCGCTTGGGTACTGATTTACCTTAAATAATTCCACATTGCCTTCTCTTCGACCAGATACAAAAGTTCTCGCGCCAATACCCAGGCCACATTCCGTTCTCGTCAGCGTACCGAACCCCTTTAGAATAGTGTCCAATTTTCCCTGAATTTCAACACACGCATAAAAGGAAATATCCTGCAGGAGGCAATGTTTTGACGTAGCCCTATAGCATGCTCGGTACATCTTGTCGCACGAGGCGTAAGGCAGCTTGTAGCCCCACTTGGAGATCATGTGAAAGCGCTTTGCATGCCAAATGTGAGTTTCGAGCCATGTTTGAGTTCTTTGCCTCCGGATGTACTCTTTCAGTAAATTACTTGGTTTGCGACGATACTTTCTGGATGGTCTTTTTGTTGTTTGTGGTGGCTTACCGGCTTTTGCCATTTGCGAGTTATGGATGGAACGGTATTTACGTGGCAATCGCTTTGGATGATGGGACATAGCACGACGTCTCATATGTTTGGGAAGAGTCTGGAATACAAGTTTGGTGCTCGTGGGATTCCGAATCTCTCCGAGTAGGTTCTTGATTTCGTTAATATTTTCGGCGGCATAGCGGAAGGTTTGCACGTTAGAGGGTAGTACTATCGGGCCGCCAAGGGAAGAATCATATTCCAGCTTGTGAGATGTCATTTTTGAAGTAAATTTTAGGAATATTTGATAGAATTAAAAAAATAAATTGTCAGCATTTCTGAATCACAACAAACAAATGTCATTGGATGAAATGTCACTAGTATGCACGTGCGAATGGTACGTTTATTCTAACCGCCGGTAGGGGGTTAATTCCATAGAATAGGGTGATCATTTTTTTTTAAGCTGTAGCTTAATTTTTATTTGAATGATCATCAGTTTCTGGTAGGGAATACGAAATTTTATTTTTACCACACTAGAGAATATTTTATGCATAAATGGGCCCATTATGGTTTAGCTTGACATGGGAAAATGCTAGTCTGAACAATACATTAATAAAAAATAAAAAAAATGTTTTATCGAGCAAATTTTGTGGTTTCATGTTCACTGTTTTCAAGAACAATTTATACAAAACGACCTGCAGCACAAAACGAAATTTAACATTTAAATTAAATTAAGTAAGTTTATTAGTCTGCTTTTGGTAAAACACGTTACCATAAGCAATTCATTTTAGTGATTTTTTTTAGGATCATTTTAATCGCTGTCTGACACCTTGAAGTGAGTGGTGAGTTTATATTATATGTGTTGAATATCACGCTCATTACTTTCAAGCAAATTTGACTCTGCAAGATTATAAAAAGTCGCAAATAAAGGTCACGAACCGAAAAAAAAAGAATCCATTTGTAAACATCGAAATCGGTTTCTACTATTAAAAATTTTTTTTTTTAATTAAACTTTCAATTGATTTTTGTGACTGATTTTGTCTGATAAAATAAGAGAAAACATCTTTAAAAAGTATGGGAACATTGATCGGTAGTTAAAGAATATTTAACCATTAACTTAATGCCGACTCGGAATCATTTCCTTCCTGGTTCCTGAAGTGACACACTTTTCTATACGGTTCCTGACTGGCCATCAATATTAGCTGTCGTATTGCCAGACGTGGGTTCCATTTAGTTCGAATTAACTCCTCTTTTCTCATTGATTCCCCTGTTGACATATTTTCCCAATTTTTAACAAACGGTCCTGGGCATGCTGCTTCCAGTTATCCAGACCAATTGCTCTGGCATCCGCGATGGATTGGTATTTGAAACGGATATTCAGTCTCTTTTGTTATCTCGATCTAGGGACTGGAGTTCGGAGATCGTCTTGGCTGAAGCACTGTTGTCCATTTGAATTGACGTGTCTTGGCTTTTTGGACACATCCACGTCTTGGTACAGCTTAGAGAGATAGCGGCTTTATTTTCTCCTCCACTCAAACGACCATAATATTTTTCAAAGAATTTTTTTACTTAAAAGAATATGTATGAAGATAGACCCTTCCGTGTTTACGCCTGCCCTGTGCATTATCTGCTCTAAAATAAGATTAAATGAAGACACATGATAGCGCATTTGTCACAGTTCCATGGTTGGTTAATGATTTGGTGCATGCAATCTACCAAAACGTTACCGCCATGTTTAAAGAGTTCCCCTTGCGACAATCAGAGCCAGTATACGTGTTGTTTTTAAGCTTTTACTGTTTCAAGCCGCCAGTTGCTTGGTTTTCTTATATTTTTTCGATCACTGGACTTGACTTGCGAAACTGCGTTAGCCCCCTCTTTCTAAGCTATATTTTCTTCTCCTCTTTTCTCCTGGCTCGATTCTACCACAGATGCTCTTGTTTTTCTGTTGTAAATGTTCACGTTCTGTCAGCATTTGGATGGACGCAATCATCATCATCCTGGGGAATTCTGGTAACCTTCATGGTTGACATCGTACTCCGCACACGCACCGTAAGGACCTTATAAGAGATCGTGCAACTCCTTCTAGATTGGGTTTTCAGCTTCATGGGTAGGGGCGTGTGCCCATATTGGACTGATATTATTAAATGTGCCTTCAGCCAGCCGAAATCTTATAGGTCCAAAATTAAAAAGTTTTGATCGCAGCCGATTTCCTTCTATGAATCCTTCTCGCCCTCAGTAATATCTGATAGGGATCTCCATACGGAATTTCGACACAACATTTCTCTGTATTTGGTTTGATGTAATGTGCAAACCTTTGGTTGTAGGCTTTCCTCAATTAGAATAGATTTTTCTGGTAACACTACCTTAAGACATTGTTAGGCTTAAAGCAAACGAATTTTAACTCAGTTGACCATCGGCCTTACATACAAAACTAATTGATTAACAAATTGTGCAGCGTTGTCACTTCGGTCGCATTGGCACGCAAGCCTAGGAAACAAAGCATTACAATTGACATAGAACCAAATAGAAAGAAAAAAGTCCCTTCTAGTTTGGTCTTTAACTGCAGCCACTTCCGTCAATTCCAATAAAATACATTGCATCAGCCACTATTTCCATTCCAATAAAATAAACTATTCCATACACTTTATTTGAGGTAATATAAAATCAATAACTTAACTAATGCCAGACAGGTTCAAGTTTACTTTAATCATTCTTTACAATGCATGCATTGATTTTCGATTACAATGGAAATTTCAATTTTAACCAAGGAACACTGGGAAATTATTTATTGATAAGAAAAAAATGTTTCTACAGTAAACATAATAACCAGATGTTTCAGAGATGTGGTCGTAGTCATAGCAGACCTTTGGACGCTGCTTAATATTCGAAACAAAGAATTCTCACATTCTACAAGTATGTTATGCCGACCCTTTGAGACGGACTGAGTCACAAAGCATATTTCTTTTCTTGTTTTCTTTTTTTTAAATCGAGCAGAGTCCAAAGTTTACACCACAAGATTGTGTAGTAATCGCTTCGTCGTTCTAATAATAACAAACTCTGAATGTCATGAATAGTATTATCTTTTATTTTGTAATAGCGAATAGAAGAAAACAGACCGAGAATAAAGAAAAATGTGCTAATATGTTGAACTAAAAGGTCTTGGTTGTACGTATATTTACCTTGATTAATAAATTTGCAAATAAAATAAATTCTTTTAGAGGTTCTGGGGGTAAAAGTAACAAGGTCAGGAAATAAAGGAAATACCAGTGGCACTTGTACTTGTATTGTAAGTACTTGCTTTGATAAAACATAAGATGACGTTACTTAGTAACTTTTTAACGATGTTTGTACTTACAGAAATTAAGAACGTACAACAACCTATGGCTGCTGGCAGAGGTTAGGTTAGTTTGGGCTTTATTTATGGGTTAAATATGAATGAGTTTGTTTACACAAAGAAAACATGGTTTCAATGATTTTTTTACATTCCACTTTTAACATGTAACTTTAAGTGAACCCTAAGTAGAGCCAATTGTGGGAAAGCGGAAATGTGATTACCCGGGAATTAGGTCTTAAGCCACAGCTGGTTGCGGGCACATTCATAAATACCACCAAACAAGCGCGTCAAATTACTGACTTACATGTATTCACAGATTGGAAATATGAAAGAGGATTTATGAAAAAAAAATGTGCCGGATCAAGGGAACAGAGGACTATCTGGATAATTACTCGTCTGTGGTTTGAGTACTATGGACTATTGTCCATTTGCTCGATGTGGCCGACTCAACATACATTTTATTATTTTTATCGACATTTCTAACAGAAGTAGTCACGCTACCTTTCACAACAAAGCTAGGGAGGAGGTGCTAATATAACGGTAACACTTTCTATAGACAATTTTAGTATCGACTTTACATTAGGACTGTGTGGAACCTGTTCTCCGACTTGGGCGAACATTGGCAATCGCTTGATTCCACAGGTGACATGTCGAAAATTATGCAAAGTCAACGAAACTGTTAATCTTTTATCAAAGATCCTTATGGACACATTTAAGATTCATGTCCTGTTAGTCGGCCTACCAAAAAATCCACGTGGCTTGGTATAACAGGTAACTACGACCTCTCAGGACAAAAACCAGAAAGAAAAAATAACTGAGAAAGACTTTGAAAAGAAATTCTGACCAAAAATATGGTGATCCATATCCCTGGTCACCTGTGTAATGGAGATAACTGTTGGACGGAAAACAACCAACCAACAACTAATGACTATCATTGAAAAATGTACTGACATTGCGATTGACTCAGCAATGAGACTTGGAATTTTTATTCATCTAACTCTGAGGACGCAATTTAAGACACAATTTAGGAAGAATTGTTTGATATGACATCCCGTGCCCAGACTTTTTCAGGATGGCGAGAAGACGCTTCATAGATAAGGACCTTAGATGTTCAGCATTCACCGCGCAATGCAATTCACAGAGTAAATGATTAATGGTGTCTTCATCTTAGCCCTAAGCATCGCAGATAGCTGTATCGCTTAAGTCCTTAAGCCTGGGTGTTGTGGCTTTGTGGTTAAGTGCGTTGGACAAGACAACTTAGCGAGGGGTCCCTGGTTCAAATCCGACCCGAATCACCTAAAAGTTTTCATTAGCTGCTTCTTCTCTTGCGAAAGTCTGACAAACATCCGTCATGAGAAGTTTTTCAAAAATAAAATCTCCTTTCGGAATCGGCATTAAGACCCGAGGTCCGAAGGTCCCTTCCTTGCGTTTAAAAAATATATCTACGCACCCGTAATGGACAGGACCTAATATTTATTTCTTTTTTTAAGTTTAGCACTTTTAGGTGCTTGGCAAAAACGTAGTGCCCCGTCAGAATGCATACTAATTTATTCTCCCTAGTGATAACAAAAATGGCGCACAATTCTCACAGACATTTTACCAAACTAGTTTGGTAAGTCTGCAGCCCGATGAAACGTAACATCGAATATTGTGTCTTAAGAAGACACTATACTAGGGATGCCGGGAGATCTTATTTCCCGTGATTTCGGTATGACTCAGAACTCAACCAAGACTCAGAGTGAATACCCTTCCGACTGAAGTCAAAAAGTTCTTGAGTTGGAGCACTATTTTTGAAGCGGTTAAAGGATTAAGCAATATATGCATACTTCGACCTTTTCACCTCTTCTTCGCAATATAATGCATAGATCTTGAAGGACCGATAATTTGTGCCTAACGAAGAGAAAAGCCTTACTGGCGTGTCTGTCTGAATATTCTGACCATTTTTAAAAATTCAAAAATGCTTCAATGTGCCCCCTAAGTCGATTCTCGCTACGCATCGCTTTGACGCGCCACCGTTAGTTCCAGAAAAAATAAATAACCTTCTGTAAATCCAGATGTCTGATTCCCTCCGCACCTATCCACAACCAATAGAGATGTTCAGTTAAGCCAATTGGCAACCGATTCACTTCCTCCCTATTCCCATCGACAAAAAATCAATATGTCAGTCAAAAAATCGTATTGGAACAAGTTATCATAAATGATCTAAGAATATTTATTTCTGTAAATTGACAAACTCAAATTTCTAGTTCTATCCAGACAGCCTTGAATCGTTTTTTTTTTGTCGATCTCGACTAATATTGTTTGCAGCAAAGATTCATACTTCCTATATGTATCTCCTCCAAAAAATTTAACTCAAAACTTGTTTGACTTTATTTAAGAATATTGATAAAACCCTATCACTTGAGATTGGGGGCAAAACTTCCGCATATTTGTTTCTGTCCAATTTAGTTTAAACGTGTCATCAATTGTGAGCTGCTTGTCTAAATAATATTGTATTCAATTTGTTGCAATTCGAACTATGTGTTGGGGGTTAATTACAACTATTAAACAATAATGCAACCATTATATGACCTTAAACTTGTTACAAGTAATGAAAGTCCCGTGAGAAGCGTGCAGCTTACAAAAATGGAAAAAAAATCACATACCCATTGTATTGTACGTGGATTAATTTATAATCTTCTGATATAACAACGTGCTGAAAAGCTGAAAGTCCAAGAAACTGGTTTAGCAATTCAAATTTATTCTTTAGCGGTAATTCGTTTTTTTTTTTCTCATCATATTCACTAGAAACTTGAGATAGAGACACTTTTAATTACCTTTTAATTGTGACATATTTAGATAAAAAAGGTGAATTTACCTCTCATCGATCAACTGTTTGGTTGGAAGGGAGCCTACATTTCACCTTTACTCCAACAGTGACCTTTTGACTTGAAGCACTCAGGGCTGTATAATGGAATAGGTAGAATGAGGGGTCTGTAGGGCATGCATTTGGTCCTACGAATGAGTTTTAGCCCTATTTGAAAAATAGTTTTAGCTAAGCCCTGAAAAGATGGTGATGTTTGTCAAAAGCATGGACATTAGTACGGTCGAAATAATCCGAGCTGAACGAATCTACTAAAGATAGTTTCGACATATGTCCTGCGAAATATGCAGAAATGCAGAAAAACTATTTCCAAATTGGACATGCCGAGTTCATTCTGGCGTTACGTGACACGTTCTCAATTCTTTTATATCCCCGAAAGCAATTAAGCATGACAAGCGAATCTTTAATAAAAATAAAACGCTTTTTCTGTACGAATTAAAGTTTAAATTACCAAATTAGTATAATGGATCCGTATATGACGGAAGGTATTTATTTTTAATTTCGTTTTTTTATAATTATTTGCATAGTTAAAATTTCATTACTTTGTTTTGGTCACTATCTGGGTAATTATTACATGCCTATACTAATATCTGGAAATATTATTATTTATTCGAATCGTGTATCTTAAATAGGTAGTTTAAAGGTCAGCTGGTTTCATCTCGATACATTGGGAATTTCAAGTTATTAATGTCACAATTAAGTGAACCGCATAAAAAGAAGACAACGCAATTAATCGTTATTAGTAACATTTTCATTGAAATCAATTACCAACTAAAGTAAGCATGTAATTTTTTTTTAAGCTTAGGATTAGAAGAGGAACACAGAAACATATTTATTTAGAAGGAAAGTTAGAGGACCAAGGATTGGTGGCCTGGTGTATAGCTTTTAGCTTGCCGACCGAAATAAAAGAGACGATTTCTTAGATAAAGATCCTTATTTATCTCACCCAAAATGGGTCTTGCCTTAGTTCGCCATAACCTTCAATTCCGTTAATGGGTCAAACGAAAATATAATTTTTAAAATCATACAAAAAAATTTTCAAAATATAAAACGAAGAATGCGGCTCTAGGAAATAAGACCCCAGAAAATATTGCCCCACTTTTGTGACCTTGTTTCATTTTGATTTTGTGCCCTTATTTTCTATAGATCCAAAGAAAGCAGATCATTTGCAAGTATAGGTACCAACACTTTTGTGTAATGTAAAGGTTCCACCATCTAACGTTTTTTTCTTCAACTAGTGCTTATTTCGCGAATGGTAACACTTAGCTCATGTCTGATTTGACAGATAATTAGTTTTATCCTTCCGCTGAACGAATATGGTTGTATATACGCTTGAACAACGCTGGGAAATATTGCGACATTACTTTGAAAATCATGGTAATGTTGCAGAATTGCGTACGGATTTTGGAAGAAGAGAAGCCCCGTCAGCTCCGTATGTTCGTTATCTTGTGAAAAAAGTGAGAGAAACTGGCATCCTCATCGATAAACCAAAGCGTGAAAAGCCTAAAAACAGTGCGCACAGAAAGTGTGCGTGAAGCGCCATCAACATCAATTCACCGTCGTTCTCAACAATTGAACATTTCGGAGACATCATTGAGACGAATTTAGCATAAAGACCTTGGTATGACGCCATACAAAGTCCAATTGGTTCAGGAGTTGAAGCGTTCCAATGGGTTTTCGCTTCGCTAAGTGGGCCTGCAATCGTCGATTTTGCAAAAAAATCATCTTTTCAGATGAAGCTCATTTTGATCTTGGCGGGTATGTAAACAAGCAAAATTTTCGCATTTGGGGCACAGAAAACCCGCACGCATACATTGAAAAGCCGATATACCCAAAACGAGTCACTGTTTGGTGCGGATTTTGGTCCAGAGGCATAATTGGGCCATTTTTCTTCGAAAATGAGCAAGGAGTGGCCGTTACAGTCAATGGCGATCGTTATCGGGCCATGTTGAAGGAATTTTTGTTCACAAACATTGAAGAGGAGGATATTGGCAACATTTGGTTTCAACAGGACGGCGCTACATGCCACACAGCCGAAGCTACACTCGATGTTTTGCGCCCTGTTTTTGAAGATTGCATTATCAGCCGCAGAGCTGATGTCGTTTGGCCACCGCGTAGCTGCGATTTGACACCGTTGGACCGTATGGGGAGCCTTAAAAAATAAGTATTACGCCGACATGCCAGAGACAATTGACGCTTTAAAGGACAATATTCGTGAAGCCATTGGTGAAATACAGCTGCACACAATCGATAATGTGCTTAAAAATTGGACCGACCGTGTAGGCTACTGCATGGCCAGCCGAGGCAGCCATTTGAATGAAATTATTTTCCATTATTAACCGGAAGGATTGTACTTTCAAATAAAAAAAGAAATTTGAACAAATATTCTGTATTTTTTTTATAGCATTTTCAAAAAAAAAAAGTTATTTGGCGGCTCCTTTATTTGCGCGTGTTTTGGTTTCTCATGGGAGTGTGGACTCACTGACTATGTCGAACCCTTTTTCAATCTCTATTGGAGAAGGATGGTGGTGGTTGTGCGTTTATAGCGACAATCTTGCACGTCAGTTGAAAAACTACCAGTGAAGTGAGTGGCAGAAATAGTAGTTTAGAAAAAAAAAAATATTGAGAAAAGAAAAAATTGGCGTAAGTTTCTCACTGAATTCTATATTGGGCTACTGCGTGGATATTTATTGTGTATTTTATTTTGTGCTGGGAAGCGAATTGCTTACTACTAAAGTGCGTAGTTGTTTTGCGGATTTTTTTTTTTGCTTCGACAAGGATTTCGGCAATCGAATTAATATGAGATGATGCGCACTTCAGTTTTTGGTTTGAGATATTTGATTTTGATTGTTTATTACTTTTGGGGAAAACGTCATCTGGGACTTGTGGTTTTTTTTTTGTATACATCCACGGGCGAGCAACACAGTCCGGATGTTTTGCATTTCTATGGTTGTGTTAAGTAAGCTATGAATGGTATTGTTCTGCTCATCATGTGAGCGGGATGGTTTTATCCCACTCAAGCATTTTGATTTTAAGGTGTGTTATGGTGAGTTTCGCTAATGTCGCTTTCCATTGGATTTTGAAGAAAGTGATCTAAAAATTCATATTTTTCTGCACCAATGGATAGCGATAGCAAATTAAAAAAATACATACTACCACCAAAATATTTGACATTTGACTTTTCTCGTGTCATTTTATTTTGCAATTTACAGAATTTTTTTTTTTGGCTTCCGGAAATTTTAAAAAATACAATTCTTAATGACAATATTCATAGAATAGTAAGGTATTAGCGAATTTATCTCCTTGTGTTTGATGACATATAATGTAGTTTTCTATTGCGCAAAATATAAATCACTCACTTCGATGTTTGTATAATTCTCGACATTTTTTTCAACAAAAAAAATTTTAGTCTTTTCTAAACAACTTTTCCGACTAAAATAAGGTTTTCTTGTTTTGAAAATGCATCGAAATTGCATTGAATAATGACAAAAAAGGATGGTTCTATTTGCTTGTAAAGAATTCATCAGAACTGAATAACGTAGGAAAAAGTAAACATCAAATTGACACTTGAGAAATGTCAAATGTTTTGGTGTTCGTCCGAGAAAGCGTAGTACCAATTTCTTTCCCAAATTATCTTCCTTTTTATAAAGGTAATTAATGAAGTAAGCACTGCTTTCTTGAGGACTGCACAAACCATCAATCATTTCTAAGAGGGATACTCTCACGCTTTAGTCAGAAAGCGGAAAATGGTGTTGGTATTTTCTCATATTTCAGCCCGTCAACTGCCTGTAATGCTTAGATGCTAGAAAAGAATTTCATGTTGTAATACTTTTATTTTCAAAAAATTAAACTTGATTGAACGTTTGACTAAAACAACAACTTCGTCTGATTGCCACCACGAAAAACGAAAGTTGGAATTACAGCTATTTCGCGGCTTACCATGGCCGATCATCAGATCCCTTGTGTGGTGCTGGTCTATATTTTGGCCAATTATTTCAAAAACACCCATCAGCAATCGAACCTACACTCAGACCATCGATCTCAGCAAGCAAGCGCATTTATTTTTCTGTTTTATACCCTATCCTAAGGGTGTATTAATTTTGATACATAGTTTGTAACACCCCTTAATATTCGCCTTAGACCCATAAAAGTATGATCAGGACCAAATCCTAAGACTATTTAGCAATGTCCGTCCGTCCGTATCAACTTTTGAAGCCTTTAAATTTATGCTAGGAAGCTAAAATTTAGAGCATATACTCCTGAGGGTCCCGAAATGGTAAAGTGTTAAAAGTTTTTGAAACCGCCCACTGCCACGCCCACAATTTAGAAAAAACCGTTTTAAGGCTTAATTTAGAGAGATAGAGTATTGGAACATTTACAAGATATGTAGGCACTGCCCTATATAAGTCTGTCATAAATGGTAACAAATAAAAGGGAATTAAAATTTATTAAAATTACTCTTTTAAATTGTAATAAATTTATTTGCTCTAAAATTTCACCAACAATTTTGGCTTTTTAGATTTAAGTGTTCAAAATACAAAAACTAATCAAAAAACTTGAAATGGTTTTTTTTTTAAATTTCGGTTTTATTTGAATTAAAGAAAATCGCGGCAAAAAAAATTATTTCAAGAATGAATGTAATCATATCTGTACAGCGGGATAGTATAAGAATAAAATCTTAATATATTTGGAATTACAACTTACCGTTTTTGAGATATAGACTTTAAAAAAACAGCATTATTGGCCTAATCTTAAGTATTCACAATACAAAAACCAACCGAAATAGTTAGCGCCATTTTTTAAAAAAAAATAGTTTAATAAACCTTTGTCCGGTGGGTACAGTTGTTGAAAATGATAAAGCAAAAGAATAAAACGCCGTGAGATGTTCCTCTAAGAACTATAAATACAAACTTCAAAGTAAATCCGTCAAACCTTTTCGCCATATGGCTTATGGACAGGTAGATAGTTGGAAAGCCGGACAGATAGAGGAACGAACGGAATTACGGGACCCACTCTTTCGGGCTTATCTAGTCGTTAAATAAAAAAAGGCATATAACAATTAACAATTTTATTTATTTCGGTTTGCTGACAAATTTGTCGAAACAAATGATTTTGGGCCAAAACATGGAGGAGGATATTGTTAAAATATTTGCTCATACAATTAGGATTGGCTAAAATAGCCCGCAAAAGTATAACTTTTAAGTACATTAAAGATCTTAACCCTACACTTGAACGTTTCGAACTCCTACGAAATAAATGTTTCACAGTGCAGCTTACTCGGCATATCTTTGAAAAATGTTCTATAAAAATCTGTTTAATATTTATTTAATATCTTTTGGTTAAGAAGGCACCTAATAATCATGAAGCTTTGTATGGGCAGACATTGGTTACATATTTACAATAATGAGCAATTGATTGCACTATCAGCAACCTTCGCAGTTTTATTGTACTACAAATTTTGTATAGTCATCCTATTGAATTAGTGAAAGCAGTGCCTCAGTGGTAAGTGAGTCTACTCTCCAAAAGAAGGCTCAAAACATACCAAAATATGTCGAGCTTCTCAAAAATATCCTCCTTAATTTAGAATACGGCTATAAGTCTTTTTTATTCATTCCACACAGGCCTACGTAAGCTTCATTCCAGTAACTTCATTGGCTGTTTACTAATCATGTTCCAACCGACTAAAACTTGAATCATACCATTCAGTCAAATATTTTATTTCTGATCAAACTAACCACGGCAACACTGCTCCACCATACGTACTACAGATTACAGAGACATTACTTCATGCCACGCAAGTTGCCAGCAAATACATATGCATTAATGCAACCAACCGCACCATAAGTAAAAGAACTCGCATTATTCCCTATAGAACTATCGCTACTTTTCTGTGGTATCACAATCGACAGTCATATCCCCAGATCCCAGCCCAGTGTTGTTGTTCCTACATTTGGGGGGAGATCGCACCTATATTCGAGTCAGCCACTGTTCAACAATTGTATGGAGCAGTCTGAGCTGAGATCGCACATTGATCGCACCGCACTGCAATTTCGGAGTGAAATAGAGCCTAATCAAATTTTTGTATAACAAATATACGAAAGTGTTCGTGTGGAACTGCTGGAACCCCTTTTTCAGAGCATTACAGTTGCCGGTTTCGTTTTATTCTTGCCTGTGTCGTTTTGTGTTAATTGAATTATTTCGTGCTCACCCCGCATAGATTTGATAGTGCAATAGTAAAACACGAGAAGTGAAAAATTGAGTACATTTATCTAAAGAAAAAAAAAATACAACCACCCGAGGGTCGTTAAAAAAAATTGTTTATAAAGAAAGCCCAAGAGGAAGTAATCTACGAAATAAGAAATAAGAAATAAAATATCGGCAAAGCAATTTTACACTCGAAAAAAGGTAGATTAAACATATTTCTCCTTTCGATCTGGACGCAGTGACTAATTCAACTGGTTGAGGTAATTTTAAAACCACATTTTTTTTTTAAATTCATTTAATTCCTCCATGTAGGGAAGGGAATAGCAATTAAATTTAGTTCATTGAATGGATAAAAACATGGATTCGTGAAGTGTTTACATGGATGTGTAATTAAATAACAAGTTTCTGTTAAATATCGCAAATGCTTCTGGCGGGTTTCACTGCGGGAATTACAAATAAAACATTTTATATGTGAAACTTCATTTAACTAATTTAATCTCTATCCTTAATTTGTTCTTGGTTCGTGCATTTGTTTGGGATATTTGACGAGTTTTTAAGTTCTTTTACTTTGTTTTAGTTTAACACTTCGTTCAGGCGAACTAAATAAGTACAATTGGCCGATGGTTGTCTTAGTATGCAGTATTATGTTAAGTGCGTAAATATTTTTTTTAAAGAGGAGCAATTCAATCATCGATTTGAAAAAGGTAATAAGTTCCACATATGATGACTTAATATGTACTGCTCCCATCTTATAAAGAAGTGGTTTTACCTTATTTAGCTAGAAGGACCTATGTATGCCATAAAAAGATAACTCTTTGGACTGTAAGTGTAGTCAAATAAACTCGCAAAAAAAAATCACTTTCGTCAGATGTTTAGTAAATAAATTGGTATTTTACAAAAAAATATAACTATAAGTGACCAAATTTTGTTCAATTTCGATGAAAAGTAACGGTTTGAAAAAAGCGGTCGTGGAAAAGTTTTTGCGAAGAGCGAATCGATGCAGCCCAAATATTTTGTCGAATTGCTGCGTATTTTTCTGATCAGTGAAATAAACTGAATATTTCATGACAAGGAAATAATATCCGAATTATCTGACAGTTGACATATTTGGGTCTGGTACCAAAATGTATGCAAATTATAGTTATAAACCTGACAAAATCACGTTTTAAAATTCAAACATTCATCTGCAGGAAGAGACTCACTGAAGCAATTTTTCTCGGATAGAATTTTTCAACTGGGCGAGGATAGCATTTTTCCAAGTGTCGAATTTATTTATAAGTTGCTTAATATCTCTCTTTAAGACTTCCTAGAGGGAATTCCTAATGCCATTTGTCTGGTCCTAGATATTCTTTCTTTTTTGGTTACTAAGTCTGACCGCATGTGTCCTGTGGTAACCGCTGTAATTCTGCCGGTAAGTTTTCGCGATCTGTTAAGAAAATTGCTGTTGTTTGGCTACAGACTCTTGCTTTCGTTAAGAGTTTTGTGACAGTTTTTGCCTTGACTGTTTCGGAATGTGAGTTAGTTTTGCAAATGAACGCACGAAGCCCTTGAACTATAGATGCAAAGCAAAGTAAACGGATCTTGAATTTAATCAGATCTCGACTTAGGAAGACGGTTGTTGTCTTGTCTGGCCACTGTTTCCTAGAGGATATTAATCACATGTTGTGTGAATACGGAGCTGAACGAAGCATCTGGGCAGCTATTTTTTTTTTTTAAACATGGAAGATGCAGCGATGGTAGGTTACTACGTATTGTTGAATTTTTGTAGGGAAATGAAACGCTTTGAGGAAGGGCAGGATGTGTGAGATTTCTTTGGTTTTTTGTGGTTGGTTAAAGTTGGAGACTTTCTGCATTTGGTTCTCCCAGGGATCGCGATGGGTGTTTTTGTGATGTCATAAGCCCTGCCTATGCTAGCCATGTCCTTGAATTCAAATCAGGGTAACGTTGAACTGGGCAAGCGATCCCAGCTCGTCTCGAAATTCTAATTATAAAATTGAGATTATGTTGACTCAGGCAAAAGCCTTAATGGCAGCCTGTTTTTTTTAATTATCCCAAATAAGAAGACTTCTTTCCGGTTTTCTTAAGAAAGCAGTTCATCGGCCAATAAATCTGATCTTATCTTAACTTGTTTTCCATCAGGCTTCACGGATGGCAAGTAGTTCCACATTGATTATACTTGCAGTATACGAAAGTCTGTAGTATTTTGAGATGTTTAGAGACTCAGAGAATACTCCCGCATTAGCTCCACAGTCCCTTTAAATCTCATCTTGTAGGCGATTTTGCTTCAAAATGTCAGCACTAACGAAGTAAATGTAGTACCGCTCTTGAAAGGTTCTTGCAGGTCAGAACCCAGACTCTTTAAGTCTGATGTTTGGTATAAAAAGGGTGCAGAGACAACATTTGCAGGAGGAATGTAAGGGCGCCTGATAGTGTTCTCTGAATTTTGTTACGTTTAGTTTATGTTATGAACTTTACTTAAAGGCTTAGGGGCATGTTTAGGTTTTATACATCAACATTTTTTTGGTTACTGGCCCTATCTTTTGCCAAAGGGTTTATTAGAGGCACCCGTTTTTTAATCCTGAGTTTGAGCGTGGGATCTAGAATTATTTCCAGGTACCTAAATCTGAATGATAGAGAAAGCGGGGTTATGATATTTTGGTTATGGTGATGAAGAGCATCAGTTCAGTTTTTCTGGGTTTTAAATGAAGAACAAAGACTCTAGCCCAGATGTTTACCATGCTTAGAACATTTTACATAATTTCGTTTATGATGGGGTCTAATACACCTTAATTCTTTCATTGTTTAAGCTTAGGACGATCTTGTTAATTACTAAAGGCCATATCATATGTAAAATAACACCGCAAATTATGTTATATTGCTAAGCATAGAAACAATCAATTGAATTAGATAAATCTCTAATAAAGCGGCTGGTGCCCCAATGACCTATCCCGATGCCAGAATAAGAGCTAGAATGCCATTTATTTTAAGACCACTACTTACGAAACCTGTAGAATGAAAGAAAAATGCTATATACCCACTAAATTTCGAGATTTCCACAAAAAGATTTCGAAATCGCATAAAAGCATTCACACCGAACACTACCCGGGTTTTGTTTGACGTTTCAGTCAGCCATCGAAAAATAAAAGCGAATAAACAATTATTGCGTTCAAATTGCAAGTGCACTGCAAGTCCACTTTAAGCTAACAACGCCTATGACTTCATATAATTCGCGTGATCGCCGTTCAAGAAATCGGTAAGCTAACTCTTATGTGACTTGCAGTTGACTTGTAACTTAGTTGACTATCTGTCAACCGCTTGTCAACTGCTTTGTGTAACATGTGGAATGTGTTAAAAGGTGCGTTTGCTTTGACAACCTTACCATTAAAACCAGATTCTAAGGAGGTTTCATCGAAACCTCATTCAATATCGAGGTTTGGAAATCTCGAAAATGTATTTCGATGGAGGTTTCATGAGTTTTTGCGAAACCTCAGATTTCGATGCGGTGTGAAAAGGGTATTAAGGAGCGAAGAACGGCTTGCCTAGAATTAGGGATGTGTACGTTGTTGAATCTTGTCTTCCTTCCCCAAGTCTTTGGAAGAGGGACCACTACTTTTTAAGTTATATGTTGACTTTAATAGTTTTTTAGCTATCGTATTTTTTGCGAAGCAACTGTCAGAAGAGTCCGAAAAGTCAAAACAAATCCGTTCGATTGATTTAATGAGTTCAAAGTTTGAATGCAAAATCAAAGTGATTATTGTCCAAGTGCACGCATTTCCACTTTTATTTTCTTTCAAGTGTCATAACGATTATATTATTTGCTGTCAGGGCAAGAAAAGAAAAACAACATAAGTAGTGCTTAACGATTCAAGTCATCTGCGGCTCGTGCTGCAAATTATATTAAACTCAATTTTTTCTATTAAAAGGTCGGAAACATTCATTTTTTTCTAGAGTAAGAAACACCATTATAATTACTGCAGATGAATTGATTAGCGTTTTGTTTTTAATTTGCTTATAATCAGTTAATATCGTACCTATTCGTACTTAATTTAAATTGTCCATCACTAGAAATTATTATTGATTATTTTCTTGATGTAAGGTGACTCGATGGAGATGAGAAATCTACGATCAATTTAATTAATGCAATGAACTTAGGGTGAATCAAAGCTTACATAAATCAAATTTAATTACAGATAAAACTACGAATGTATCTTTAGTGGAATTCTAGGTTGCTCACACGTGTATTCATTCAAATTGGATGCGGCTAGTAACGAAAGTTGTGAAATTAAGGTTTAAGCTGTAAAGGTCCGATTTAACAAGACGTCAGTGGTTGTTCTCATCAATTGGCAAACCGTTTTTGTTGGCATAGTAAATTTGAGACTCCTTAAGATTCTCATCATTAAATAACTTATGCGTTTTTCTTTCGAATTCGAGAAAAATAAAGAAAGAGAGGGTTTCCACCCATTGACAGATATCTAACGTCAGAAAACGGTTTTGTAGCTAAAGCCACTGGTATCATTGCGAAGCACCTAAAGGGGTGCTTTTTTGTTCTTAACAGACGACAATTTTCTAATCAAACAACAAATGTGAAAAAAAATAATGAAAACTGACAGCTAAGATTAGAAAACGTTCAATGTGTTTTTTGTACTCAGTTTTATTATATTCGCATAAAAGTTACAAATCAGACATTGGAAATGATATTTTGAGTGGATTTGTTTTTGTTTTGCATGTGAAATAATAACTGGGTAAAAAAAACTGAACTGAAGAACACATATTTGACGTTTGCGTATTTTGGGCAGACATTTTGACTATATTAACAGCTTTGTTCAATGAGAATAAAGGCAAGGCAGAGCAGAACAAATTTGTGAAAAATGTCAGTTCAAAGGTAGAACAGAAAAATACAGCCATATGTTTGTTGTCAAAAAATGACAATTTCATTTTCGATTGTTGAATAATTATTTGAGTTTACAAGTTTAGTATAAATCGTGAATTAATGAACATTAATCTTGTACCGACCGATTGGCCTTTATCAGAAGATATTTCGATTTGTTCCATTTAGTTAATCAACAAACAACTTTTCACTTCGACGACAAAACAATTAATTTGCAATCACAACTGATTTTGACGTTTCTCACAAATCTGTTCTACCTCAAAAGCAAGTGCAAAAATTCTCCTCAGAGCAGAGTCCAGGCAGAGTCATTGAACAAAAAGCAAACATGAGCTGGACAGACATTTTTCTCATTGAACACGAAAACCTGTAATTTACATGCTTTGCACTGAGCTGGACAGCCTCATTGAACAAAGCTAACGTTACATTCGAAATTAGATGAAAAATGTTTGCTCGTCTTGTAGAAGGTCTAGAGCTGGAGCAACTCAGAAGTGTGACAGATAAAAAAATTGCGGTTAAATTCGTTTACTCAATAGGTACGTCAATACCACAGATGAGTAATTATACAGATAGTCGACTGAGAGGATTTTTGGCTCTCCCGCCTATCGTTTTTTATTTGCTTCAAAAAGGCACAGTACTGTGTTCGTATATGTTTTTACATGCAAATCAAATTGAGCCAGCTCACGCACACAATAACAGTTCTGCGCCTAAGAATCCATTTTGGAAAAGATCTCATGTTGACATATTAAAAGTCAAAACTGGGCTGTGTCCAATAACATCGTAATAACATGCAACGATTTATAATGAATTTGCAATAGAATAAAATTTTGGTGCATGTTTTTAATTATTATGTAAACTAAAATAATAGTTTTACCAAACAAGCATATTTTTTGGGTAAACATTTTTAAGCAGTTTCGTAAACATTTGGCAGTTGCGCAAGTTAAACATAAAATAAGGGTTATCATAATTTGTTTGCCAGTAGTTAAACTAATTTAGCAGTTTTAAATTGTCAGTAATAATAAAATAATTTTGGTGGTTGACTTATCGAATGTCGAGTGAAATAATTAAAATCAAATAATTTTTAAACGAATGGTTTAATAAATATTTCAGCAGTGAATTAATATAAAGCTCAATGAATGAAATTAATAAGTAACGCCTGATTAGTTAACTGACCATTTCAATAATTTAACATGGTATAACATAAATTCACTTCTATTTACTATTCCAATTCAAAGATAAGAAAGTTATTAAATTTGTTAAACATGATGAAATAAATTTAATAACGTTGTTATCTTGGAATTGGAATACTCTACATTTTGTGTTTTAAAATGCATTTAAAGTTATTTTGTCGCATATGTCTCATACGAACGTTCCGAATATATTTATAAATATATTAAACTTTCATATGTTCAATAAAAAACATTACTCTTAACTATAAATATTTTACGACCATACATTCCTAATTTAGTAATTTTCATGCAATAATAAAATAATATATACATTTTAACTCACTCTAATAACCTAAATGGAAAAAATATAACAACCCAAGTATGTTTATTTTAAGGCAGATAAAAAATTGAGAACTATTTCTTATAAACACAAAAATTATTCGAATTTATTATACAACTTCATTATTTATTATATAACTAACTATTTTTTTTTATAAACATTAAAATATCAATTAAGCTTGAACTACGTTAACTCAATACTTCGCAGCACTTCACCAACACATCCGCTATAATCAGCTGTTTATACCCTATCCTAAGGGTATATTAATTTTGACACATAGTTTGTAACACCCCTTAATATTATTCGGAGACCCATAAAAGTATATATATTTATGATCAGGACCAAATCCTAAGACTATTTAGCAATGTCCGTCCGTCCGTCCGTCCGTCCGTATCAACTTTTGAGGCCTTTAAAGTTATGCTAGGAGGCTGAAATTTGGAGCATATACTCCCTAGGGTCCCGAAATGGTAAAGTGTTAAAAGTTTTTAAATCCGCCCACTGCCACGCCCACAATTTAGAAAAAACCGTTTTAAGGCTTAAGTTAGAGAGATAAAGTTGTAAGACCTTCATAAGAAATGTAGGTACTGCCTACCTTTATAAATTTGTCATATAAAGTTTTTTGCCACGCCTACTTTTTGTGGGCGTTTTTTACTAAAATGCTGTTTTCTTTGAAAATTTTCATAGAAATCGAAAAAAAATATTTAACAATATATTTAGCCAATATTTTTTCCAATATATCGCCCATACAAAGTTTTTGGCCATGCCCACTTTTTGGGGGCTTTTTTTCAAAATAAATATTTTTTTTTCTATAAATTTCATAGAATGAAATAAAATGCTATCTATCATCCTCCTTATGAATTTTTTCTTTGGGGCACATAGGGATAAGGATAGGGTATCATACTGTTCGCCCCAAGCGGACTGTAGCCTTTCCTTATGTTTTTTGTTGCCATTTGTAATTCTTGCAAAACAGCCCGCGCTAATGACATATTTTTGACACATCAACCCCTCCATACTTTATTTGGCTGGCTCACACGTATTCACAGATAGAACATTTGAGAGAGGATTTTTTCTCCATTTTTAAAAATTTTTTGCGGGTTCAAAGGGACAGACGTATGCTGAGTCGACTATCTGTATAATTACTCATCTGTGGTCAATACGTAGTTTCTGAGTGGTAACAATGAAAACAGCTGATAATAGACTAAGTAAAGACTGGTTAACACCAATGTACCTCACCTAACCATAATTCCATTTCCAAGTTCTTCTTCAATTTAGCAGATTGATTACCTGACCAAAAAAAGGTAATCAAATAGCAATCAATTATCGAAATCAAGTTTTCTGCGAAAAATCAATAATCCCATTTCATTAAACTTGGTAAAGTTTTGGTTGAAACGTAGGAGAAATTGCTTATTACATTATACTAGCTGGCCTGGAAAGCCTATCCCTCGATAGGTGGCGTCGGTGTGTTTCATTTCTTAATAACATTAAACAACAAATCCCCCTCCTGATTCGGAGTATTTGATCAATACAACGTTGAAAGTACCTACCCTCCACTTCCTGAAGTAACGTATACTGATCCGGAGAGTGTCACCAGTACAACGTTGAAAGACCCTTTAAAACCGGCCAAGCAGTTCGTTCCTTCACTGAACTTAACTTGCACAGAGCTAAAATCTCATATTTAATAGAAATATCAATGTCGCAAATAAACGTGTTAATCTTGGTAGGTTTGCCAAACAACTGATTTGCACGTTCTACCGCGGAAATGCGATGACAGAACGCACTTCTCTAGTTCAATGCATATCAGACGTGTATTGCATGCATTCTAAAGAATAAACATAAATTGGCAACACTCTTGAAGGATTGCACACAACTCATCGCCATTATGCAACGTTTTCTTGTTTTGTCTTCCACAAAGAAGGTTCAGCAAATATGTATCTAACTTCGATGTACACGAAATACATAACAAAAAATTATTACCCAATAAAATAAACAAAATCATTATTCCATTCCGGTTTTGGCACATCTATGTAGTTAGATTCCGCAAAGGAAGACAATCAAAGAATTTGCAATAAAAAAAAAAAACAAAACCGTACAAAGAGTCATCTCCATAAAAAAAAATCATACAAAATAAAACTAGTTTTTCTCTTCTTCACCAATTTAGTTTTAGATCGAAAGTGATATTCAAGAATGATAAAAACGTTGAATAACCAGTAACCAGATTAAAATGAATCCAATGAATTTATTTATAGTTTAGCTCACTATTCAAAGAGATGAAAGGGTGCATACGCAGAACAAGCGCGCAACATTAAATATTCCAAGTTCAAGGTTAGCTATGGCTTGATATCGACTGAACCGAGGTGGGGTGAACGGAACGGGAAAATGCGCGTTTTCAAAGTGCACACATACAGAATACGAATAATATAATATAATAAAATATAAATGCAGTACAGTTATGCATTTATTATTCAATAGAACGATCTGTATTTTTGAATTAAAGGCACTTTCACATAGTTAGTAAAATAATTGAAATCAATGAATTATTGAATAAGTTTTACATAGCTTTAAAATGCTATTGAAAAGCATTTAACTGTCTGATGAGCTCATAAAACACGAACTCGAAGCAATTATTCAAATCCGTTTTAAAGAATGTTTAAATGTTTGCTACGCGGAAGATTAAGATGAAATCAAAACTCATTTAAAATAAAATGCATGACGGAATGCATTAAATTCGAAAAAAATTAACTTAATCTTGGTTTTTAGGTAAAATTAAATGAGTTTGATTGAATATTTAATTGTCTTGTAATTATAAAAGAATGCCGCTTCAATTATAATCGTGTGATTGACTTTTATGTCTGCAAAGTCGTAGATCAAGTCAACGCCAAGCTTCGTATTCCTAACGAATTTTAAGTACGCATCAAGTGAGCAAGAATATAACACGTACATATTTATATGGCGGTGTGCCAGAAGGTTCGGTTCTAGGCCCCTTGCTGTCTAAGCTTTAAAAACTATGCAAAAAGTCATCAAAAACTGTCAGCGCCCTTTCAAAGCTGATGAGTAACATGTGGGAGGCGCGGTACAAACCGAGAGGTATCTCATGTATGAGGTAGAAATATAAGACGAGGAGTCAAATCGGTCCACCATAGTTTCGAACAATGCTATACTCGTCGTATATACAATGTCACCTATCGATATATTTGCTGAAGGAATGGTCGTATTAAAAAGCGAGCGACTCCGAAATAAAGGTAATTCCGGTAGATAACGACAAAAGAAACTATTTACAAAAGGAATCGGAGTTAAACAACCTAGCTAGAAAAACGGAATGAACAGTCAAAGGGAAGATGGACGCATAGTTTCATACCAGTTATCGATGTGTGGAAGCATGGCGGAATAAACTTCTATCTGCCCCAGTTCTTGACGGGTCATGGCTGTTACAGAGAATCTCCTTAAACGCGGACATGAAACCAGCCCAAATTGTCGACTCTGCGAAACCGTTTTTGAAAACGCGGAACATGTGTTCTTTCATTACGATACGAGAATGGCCCACTCCCAATAATATCGTATACTATCGGGTTTTTCAATGAGAGCGCTACAAAAGTTTTTTTTTAAAATAAAACAAAAACGGTTTTGGATATCAATGAAATTCTTTATGTATGGAACTCGATTTCTTGTGCATGGCCAACACGGACACGCTTGCAGAAGTCCGGACGCTGAACCCAATTTTCGACGGTTTTCAAGCATAAATCGGCCGATACTGCTGCAATTTTACGTTCATCAATCGTCGCTGGCTTGTTGGCATAGACCATAGACTTGACGTAGCCCCCCAGGAAATAGTCTAACGGCGTCAAATCGCCCGACCGAGGCGGCCAGTGGCTGGACCATTTCGTGAGATAACATGTTCTCCAAACTTGGTTTCCAATAAATTGATTGTGACATTCGCTGTGTGGCTTGTGGCGCCGTCCTGTTGGAACCACATGTCCTCCAAGTCCATATCATTCAATTGGGGCCAAAAATATTCGGTTATCATTGAACGGCAGCGATTCCCATTCACAGTAACGTGCCGGTCTTGATCATCACGGAAGAAGTACGGCCCAATGACGCCGCCGGCCCCTAAACCACACCAAACCGTAATTTTTTCGGCATGCAATGATGACTCATGGAGTACGTGTGGATTGCTGCCTGACCAATAACGCATATTTTGTTTATTGACGAAGCCATTGAGCCAGAAATGAGCCTCATCGCTGAAGATGATTTTTCGATGAAAATCCGAATAATTTTCAAGTTGTTGCTCAGCCCAATTCACGAACATACGACGCTTCTGGTGATCAAGCGGCTTCAGTTCTTGCGTCAATGGCACGGTAACATTTTGTACTGTGCCTGCGGATTCAAATTTTTTCACTAGACGCTCAATTGTTGATCTGCTAGGACGATTATGACGACCATAAATTGGACGTAGCGCTCTTAACGTTGAGGCCACTGACTCCGATATTCGGTAGTAAACTTTAATAATTTCGACTCGTTGTTGGCTCGTATATCTTTCCATCATGAAATGGCAAACCTTACTGAAGAGAAATGTCAAAAGAGCGGCAAGAAATATGGCGTCGTTTGCTGTCCCTGTCGCTCTACTTTTGTAGCGTCGCTGTTGAAAAACCCTGTACATGCTTCAGAAGGCCGAAATTCTGCAACATTGTAAGTAGCGCGGCTGTGTGTATACTCAGTAATCTTAGACGCTTAGAACGTCAATGGAAATCTAATAGTTCTTATAACAGAGTAAGCTCAGTCTTTATACCGACACAAATCGGGAAGGGAAGAGGTTTTAGCTTGTAAGAATTCGGCTTACCAATGGACGTTGGACCATTTAAAATGTCAAATTGATTTGAAATGTTGAACCTTACTATAGAGAAGAACAAATTAATTATTTAAAGCTGTTTTGTTCATGAACGGGTGTTCATGAAACTTGTAACTCCGTGCCCAAATGTTACACATTAGAGCTTTGCTTATACCGACCTATAATACGGCTCAGAGCTTTATAAGGACACAACCAACACAGAAACATAGTGGTGGACAGAGGAAGTAATACGTGAAAAAAAGCGGAAGATAGCCGCTTAGAGAAGGAGAAATGATAAGTGAATTCATTTGACGAAGTTCATTAACAATGCAAGTGGCTGACGAACAAATTCAAAGCCGGCCGGTGGCCGCAATATTTTAAGTGGCTTTGAAACGAATAATTTTCCCGGCTACACTTTTCCGTAGCCACTCCTAACTATTAAAATTTAACTGGTACAGTAGTCGAGGAAGGTAGAAAAGCGATCAAACACTCAAAAAAGCGAGAAACGGTTGCGTCGGACGAGATACCATTTGAGTTTGTAAAAAGATGGGCGGCATTGGGTCCAGATGGCTTTTAATTCTTATCTCCGAACTTATGATAGGCTAATAAGTGAAGGAAAAGCTATTTGCTGATGTCACATACTATGAAGATCGTTGAGATGGTATTAGGCAGATGAAAGGTGCTGCTTTGTGACGGGTAAATAACTTCATGTTTTGATGGATGTTTTAAAAGCTCTGAATCGCATTTGTTCATCGAGCGCTTAAATACTCTTCAAAGCTTGAAATCAGCTGAGACAAAGAGTTTATTTCGAAAATGTTGGAGCATGACCGGCTTAGCTGATATTGTAATTTCAATAGGAGGACCCCAATAGAGCCAGGCCTTAACATCAGCATTTGACTGACCTTATTGACGAAGTAAGACATAACCGGGACGTCTGCAGTTTACTTCAAGGACAGACGGACCAGTAAAGATTCAGTAAAGTCGAAAGGTGATGATCCCTGTAGAATACCTGGTTAACAAAAGGAGAGAAGAAAACCTTTCAAAGTCTCAAGTAGAATTTCCTTTTAAAAAGAAAAAATGTTTGATTAAAATGTGCCAATTTAAGGACAACTAGTTATAATACGGGACATTGCACTGTCTGTCTTATTCTTGAAAGATTTTAAAATGAAAACTAATAAAATCGACCAAAGAAAACAAAGCAGGCATGTAAAGAAGCTAATTAAGTCAAACTGTAACAAAACGTTCCGGTTAAGTTGCAAAAGCAGAAACCTGTGTTTCGATTTTTAATGAATCAAGCCACTGCCACTTCTCCCTTGAACAATATAATTACTCTCTTATTATATCATTTTGTAATTAACTTGCGCATAAAACATGACTTCACATGGTCCAATGACTTCGAAGCGAAAAATTTAAAATGTTTACCCATTAGAACCATTAAAAAAAAACACTATCGATTTCACAATTCCGGATAGTAAAATCCGACCTAAATATCTTACTACGTACGAAACAACACTTTATGTATGAATTAAATTTCCATTCAAACTCCCAACAGGTGATCCATGGTCCGTGCGTCGCCACTTACATACGTCTGGCTAGATCAGGTTGGGAACTTCACACGTTTGGCATATGAAATACTTTAATGAAGTGAATGCGGGTTGCACTTACAAGTTTATCTTCTATGCAATGGAGCTCATATGAGTACGAAAATTACGCAATATTTTTGTTTTTATTTTTGCAGACGCGAATTACGCGAATTACTCAATGCAACACACTTTTAAAGTTGAGGAAAAAACAACTCTAAGCTGATTCAGGTTTTAATTTGAGAGATTAGAGTGAAAATTATATGTTTAAACAAACTTAGCATTCTTGATATAAGAAAACAACACCGATGGACGTTTCTAACCAGATGTTAATTGTTCGAATACATAAGACCGGATTTTTTGTTTAGTCGGAATCCGTGCGATATGGGAGGGAAAGGGTCTTTAAATAATATATGTATTTGCGATTCAAGGACGTTCCGTCATTACTTTAAACGGTGAGTAACATTTTAAGCGCTGCAATGATAACTAATTATCGCAGTAGTAGCAAGTGCAACCTTGACAGATGCAGCGAACATTTTTAAGCTCCGATTTATAAAATCTGCATCGCTGCATAGAATGCAAAGATGACCCACAAGTAATGGTTGCTTTCTATTTTTTAGTTCGTTGGCGTTCATCGATTCACAGATTGAAGTGCATACATTCTCACAACTGGAGTTTAGGCATTCACATATTAAAATAAAGCACATACTTTGTTGTGTACATTTAAAACGGTGTAGTGTCTTCACAGTTGATGACCATGAGATGAAACACATTCATTGGTGGAAACAGTGGCATATACACGTTTACATTACCCGAGACGGAAGTACCGCCATCATAATTGAAGTTGTTTTTCGTGGTATTTTTGAAGTGTAGCCATACATATTATGTAGAATGAATGAAACATGACGGATTCCACAGCACTGTTCTTTTTTTTCGTTAAATACGCGAGAGCAAACAATTTCTTTGATATAACGAAGGCAACGGATTGAATGGATCGGCACCATTAGAAACATTACTTTTTAATACAGGTTGTTTTTTTTAGAGGTATAGAACTTCGAATTGAAATAAAACACAAGAAAATCGTTTTAATGTCGCATCAATTTGGCTTTAATGGAAGGATAATTTTATGTCATTAATGCTGGATCGAATAAAGTCAAGTCTAGAGGTCTAATTTTCAACCACTTTTTCTAGCAATTGGGGGCTGTATGTCGGCAATAACGCCACGAATGTTGGCTTCCAAGTCTCCTAACGTTTCTGGTTTGTTGGCGTAGGCGAGCGACTTCACATATCCCCAAAGAAAATATTCCAATGGTGTCAAATCACACGATCTTGGTGGCCAATTAACAGATCCATTCTGCGAAATTATGCGCTCATCGAATTTTTCCTTCAATAAATCGATTGTGATGTGCGCTGCGTGGCATGTAACCACATCTCATCCACATTGATGCCATCCAATTCGGGAACAAAATAGTCGGTTATCATGGCTCTATACCGGTTTCCATTAAAGAAAACTGACTCTCCAGCATCATTTCAGAAAACGTATGGCCCAATGACTCCACCAGCCTATAGAGCACACCAAACAGTCAGTTTTTGTGGATGTAATGGCGTTTCAAGGGTCTCATGTGAATTCTCTTCACTCCAAATGCGGCAATTTTGCTTGTTGACGTAGCCATTCAACCCAAAATGAGCCTCATCACTGAACAAAATTTTGCCCACAAATTTTTATCACATAGAGTAAACGGAGTGCGAAAACGATCCATGGTTAACCGAATTAATTGCTCTGATGGACGATTATGTCGACCATAAAATGAACGGAGCTTGCGGTAAACTTCGCGAACTGAACCATTATTTTCGAAATAAATGTTCACGATTTGCAAGCGTTGTTTATTTGTCAACCTGTTCCTGATGAAATGGCAAACCAAACTGAACATAAATAACATTAGAGTTGCCTGTCACGACTTTTTCGTCGTGGTTGACGTTCATTTTCAGCCTCCATTGGCTTGCAGTTGGTAGAACAATTGCGTGACAAATTTCCTGGTGCGTAAGCTCTCGAAATAAAGACTTTAATTGGGTTTAAAGCTGATAGACATTTTGCTTACAAGCTTTGTTAAATATGCTGATCAAATATTCACACTACAGCAGAAGTTGGAGAAACCCCAGATCGATTTTTACCATCTACTCTTTTTACTCTTTCTACTGACACAAACTATACAAAGCCATGTATAGGTTTGGCATTCCTGCCAAACTCAACCTTTTGTGTAGAATGACTATGGAGAAATCTCACTACTTGAAAGAATAGTGCAGTACCCACAAGCCCACGCACAGGGTAAGATACTTCAAAAGACGATTTTGATAATATTACTAGTGCATTTGCAAGTATTCTAGTTCCAATGGTAAACGAGTGCAAAACTAAGTATCTGCTGTCAACAATCAGGGACATCCAACATCGACGAAGCCAGAGTGTCACAATCAACAGCAATAATTTTCAGAGGGATCATTTTCAGAAGAGTTAGAGTTACCAACCTGCTAAACGGACAAAATGTAGAGAGAGTGATGGGGCAAGAAAAGAACCCGCGTCCAGTCAATGAAGAACCAGTCCCTCCGCCCAGTATAGAAGAGGTTGGCTTAGCTATAAAAAAGCTAAAGAACAACAAGGCCGCCGGCTCTGATGGTCCACCTGCAGAGCTTTTCAAATACGGATGTGATGTTATGGTAGGGCGCATGCACCAAATCATCAACCAAGTTTGGGTGGAGGAAAGCATGTCCGATGACTGGACCATCAGCTCCATATGTCCCATCTACAAGAAAGGCGTTCCTATGTCTTGCAAGAACTATCGAGGCATATCCCTGCTTAATGTCGCATATAAGATCCTATCCAACGTACTGTGTGAACGTCTCAAACCTTTCTGCAACACACTAATCGGCACGTACCAGTGTGGCTTCCGGCCCGACAGATCAATTGTAGACCAAATCTTCACACTAAGGCAAATCCTGGAAAAGCCCAACGAGTTTCAAGTCGAGACACACCATCACTTCATCGACTTTAAAGCCGCATATGACAGCATTTCATTCGGGATCCCGTCAAAACTGATCCAGATGTGCCGCATGACACTAGATAACACGCGATTCAATGTGCAGTTTGGCAGCAGCTCATCTGAACTCTTTCAAACATGCACCGGATTTCGGCAAGGAGATGCGCTGTCGTGTGATTTCTTCAATCTTGTTCTTGAGCAGTTAGTGTGCAGGGCAGGTGTCAACACGGAAGGCACTATCTTCAACAGATCAGTCCAAATGCTGGGGTATGCGGACGATATAGATATCATTGGTCGATCCCAGCGTGCCGTGATAGAGGCTTTCACGGCTATTGAAGAACGGGCGAAACTAGTTGGCTTTGAGGTGAATGAGGACAAGACTAAATGTATGCTATCAACAAACAAACAATCATCTGTCCACTGACTAGGACAAAATTTCACTGTTGATAGCAGCAACTTCGAGGTAGTTAAAGAGTTCATCTACCTCGGGGTAAACATCAACTCCACAAATGACTTAGTGGAGATCCGTCGAAGAATTACCCTAGGAAACCGCTGCTACTTCGGTTTGGCAAATGGGTTCAAAACTCCTAACTCGAAGGACAAAGTGCATGCTCTACAGAACCCTTATCCTGCCAGTTCTGCTATATGGCGCCGAGTGCTGGACGATAATACTGGAATCCTGCGAAAGAAAAATCCTTCGACGGATATTTTGTCCTGTGTGCGATGAGGGCGAATGGAGGAGAAGATAAAACCGCGAACTCTATGAGCTGTATTAAGATGTGGATGTAGTCCGAAAAGCTAAAACGCGTCGACTACATTGGCTCGGCCATATCGAGCAAATGGACAACAACGCTCCAGCCAAGAGGATCTTCGAATCCAAGCCATCGCGGATGCCAGAGCGCTTGGTCTGTACAACTGGAAGCAGCGTGCTCGGGATCGCAGATGATGGAAGGCTGCCGTATCTCGGGCAGGGACTCTTCACGGGTCGGAAGCCCGTTAAGTAAGTAAGAAAGTATACCAACCAGAGCTCTGTATCACCTTTGAAAATGACATCTCTTTAAAAATCAAACGAAGAACAACGCTTGCCAATTGCTGTTTCTTTAGATTGTAGGTAGAAAGACCCTTTCCCCAACAACTAAGGAAACTCCATATATGATCTTGATAATGCTGCGGAAAAATTCGCTCCTTAAGCAATCCAACAGTTCCGATCCGTTTCGTTCCGATCCGATCTCTTCCGCGCTGTTCCAAGCCAACTATGTTTTTTTTGAACACAGAAGCTTAAAACATTGAACATTTTTATTTATTAAAAAAAGGATTTTAATAAGGTATTATTTTTACAGAGTAATAAACTGATTCCTTTAGTAGAGTACTTGTCCCTGATTATAAAATATTTGTGTAGTATGTATGTGTAATGACAAGTTTTTTAATAAAAGGAGATGTGTTTCTTCCTCTGGCTCTCTTTGTTGCAACTTTTTAGAATTAACAAAAATGGTTTTGTGGACGTTGGAAACAAATAACATGATAGCAAAGTGTAATGATTTTTTGCAATGTTGTATTGTTGTAAGCCAACATTTTGTAAAAATGTAAATATGAAGCACGAAGAACCAGTTCCAGCACCCATAGTATAAAAATGGTTGGCTTGAAAATGAGAACTTAGGAACAATAAACAGCAACAAAGTTAGAACCTATGTCAACGGCCAAAACATGACGTAAAGCCAGCTTCTCCAACCATTGTGTGTGGGTAGATTTTTTTTTTGCACAAATATAAGGGCCCTACAAATTTAGGAAAATTTGAGAAGCTTCTCATGATAGGTTCTTTGTTTTGGATGTTTGTAGGAGCCCTCGCTTAGTAGTTAAACGCTTTAACCACTGACACACTGCACCCTTTCTTATTCTTTTCCTATTTATATTTAAAAAAAAAAACATTGAACCTCCTTTCTTAAGAAACATTTTAGTAACATCAAGCATCTTCAGTACATTCATCAGTAACTCAATGAACTATGCAATGATGTGAATGGCGTCCCAAAAGAGAAACGCGACTTTTTCAAACGTCTACTATCTATCTGCTTAATGCATTTTCAAGGGTCATTCATTAAACGGTAACCTAATTCTTTTTAAGTTGACGTGTTTTTATTTTTTTTCCTTGAATCTAAATTGCCAGCACCGGCAACACTTTTTCATTTATCATGCAACTTGATTGAGTTTCCATTCGGCAATCCCCAATTGATGGTCTAATGCAACCAGATCAAGCAATTTTATTAAAGAACTCCCACACTCGCTGTCCCACCAACACCCGCACTGTCCAAGTAAACTATCATCGGCACTCTCCTGCGGTTTCACGGTTCGCAATTGTATCTACTCCAACAATTCGTTTGACCACTCAAGGGGGAGAGCGCACCTAATAGTCATCATCACATCATAATATTCAATGTGATGGTCTCCGTAATACCACAAGCAACAGACAATGTGAATGTCGCCAGTCCGTATTGAACTCGCCTATAGATCAGACGCGGTGTAAAATTTCGGCGGCCATACCAAGAACAATATTTGTGTATCTTTATCTTTTTAATACGTAAAAATATTTATCGGGTTTCATGCATGCAAATACAGTGTGAATTGTGTTTATTTTTTTTTTGTTAATTAAATTACTAACTTGTTGCTCACCGCATTAGATAGTGTAATGAAAACTGAAACTGTCACAATGACTAATATATAAAAAGATATTGATTTATTTAAATCGAAAAAAAAAAAATAATAAAACAACGGAGCAATGCAACAGTTATACCGAAGGAGTCAGTAGAATAGTGGAATAAATTTCCTACAAGGTACGAGTTTACATATTTATACACAAAGGAGGCATAACAAGGGGAGAGATCTAGTTTCTTGGTTTTATTACTCATTCATTACAATGTGTTTGAATTTGATTAACAAAATATCAAAGTTCAACGTTTAAAAAAAAAAAAAAAAACAAGGAAAGTCATCGTGTTGTCGGTTGGATGGATAAAAATACAAAACAAAACTACCAGCGACAACGAAAACGACCACAACAAAGACGAAGCTTGGTTCAGTTTTGATAAAAAAAAACACACAAACACACACGTTAGAAGTTCCGAGAAAGCGTTCCACAGATTTCTTTCACTCTAAATGAGAAATGAAACAAAAATAAGAAACCCCTTTTATTTAATCACGATTGGTTCTTTTTTAAAGTATTTACTTAAACGTGAACTGTATGTATATCGCGGGCAAGTTGTAAACAAGTTTTCTCTTTGACGGTTATTCTTTCGTTGGATTCAAGTAAAAGTGGTAAGAAAAATCAACGGAAAAGAAGTCATTATCCCTTCGCGGTGGATATTGATTTTTTTTTGTTTCTTCTTTCACATAATGCTATGAGTTTTAAATTTAATTGAACATAAACGATATATGTATATTTTTGTAATTGTATTAGTGTGACCGCATATTTGTTTACATTTTAAGGATTTTTTTGTGCGAAATTCCTTAAAAATGTTGGAAGATTGGATTATGCGTTGGTAACATGACCATTTCTTTTAAGGCGAATATTTGTTCTATGTTATGCGGTTTTCCATTGCGGAAAAAGACACTTCATCGTCTGACTAATTTCCAACGGCAGTTAAAATTAAATATAATTATTTGCTGAATTTCTTTTGTTTATTTTTTACCAATTTTTCATGTAAACAAATATTTTTTTGTAAAACACGAAATTTTACGTGTCCAATCGACGAAGAACGGGGCCACTTTCCTTCAGAGTAGGAGCCTTTGAAAGTTCATTTTTTTAGGAGGTTGGTAGTGGAGGTTGGTAGTTGGTATTCAAAAGTGGAAGTGAGGAGACCTCCCCTAAATCGTTAAAAAAAATTAAGTTTTTTGGTTTAAACCTCACTTTTCAACCGCATTTTTATACTCTATCCTAAGGGTTTATTAATTTTGACACCCCTTAATATTCGTCGCAGACCCCTAAAAGTATATATATTTATGATCAGGACCAAATCTAAGACTATTTAGCAATGTCCGTCCGTCCGTCCGTATCAACTTTTGAGGCCTTTAAAGGTATGCTAGGAAGTTGAAATTTGGAACATATACTTCCTAGGGTTCCGAAATGGTAAAGTGTTAAAATTTATAAAATACGCCCACTGCCACGCCCACAATTTAGAAAAAAAAACCGTTTTAAGGCTTAAGTTAGAGAGATAAAGTTGTACAACCTTCACAATATCTGACCTTTATAAATTTGTCACATAAAGTTTTTTGTCACGCCTACTTTTTGTGGGAGTTTTTCACTAAAATGCTGTTTTCTTCGAAAATTTTCATGGAAATCGAAAAAAAATTTTTAACAATATATTTAGCCAATATTTTTTTCCAATATATCGCCCATACAAAGCCGAAATTTTTCAAAAAAATATTTTTTTTTTCTATAAATTTCATAGAATGAAATAAAATGCTATCCATCATCTTCCTGATGCTTTTTTTCTTTGGGGTACACAGGGATAAGGATAAGGTATCATACTGTTCGCCCCAAGCGGACTGTAGCCTTTCCTTATGTTTTTTTTTTTTTTTTTTTTTTGTCGTGAAAAAATAATTTTCATTCAGATTGAAGAAATATTGTTGAATAAAATGTGGCAACAGTACATGGGTGGCCCGTTTCACGGATTAAATGGATTTCAACCCTCTCTCCGCAGGCGGCAAGTCCTGCTCACGCAACTTCGGTGCTCCGCTCGGGGCATGCGCTTTTCGTCAGGCAGGCACCTATGGCAACAGTGTGTGTAGCAACGCTCACCAGGTTCAATCAAAAAGTTCCTCAAAATTCACCAAAAACGGGTAATTCCTTACAAAAATCCCAAAAAAAAACCTTGGTATGGTATCACTGAAACAAAGAGAAGTGTAAAAATTACCAAAACAAACGAAATTTATAGTAGCTGCATTTCGGTTAACGCGACCATACATCCATATTTTCCTTGTTCAGTGCAAAATGTGTAAATTTTAAATCAATATTTGTTTCTGTTTGTCTTTGTTTTGAACAGTTTTTCTATCAAATAAATGTATTCGTATGTGCAAATTCGTGCTACCCAAAAGCAAACCCGAAAAACACTGCAATTATGAGGAAGATTGGGGAAGATTATTCAGTAATAATTTCAAAGTTCGCGTAGTTTCTCGGGAAGAAAAAGAAAACTGTCATATCTCCTACTACGAGAGAGAATTCTTTCATTTCAATGAAAAGTACTAGTACACGTCCGCGGATAAAAATAAAAGTCGTCAAAGTTGAATACTCGATTGTCACATCCAACTAGAAACCAACAACTATTTGACAGATGTTGTAAAGCTTTCTCAGTTTGACAGTTTGTGTTTATCTATTTCGGTGCCAATGAGAATGAAAATATTATATATATCGATGAAGGGCAATTTTTTAAAATGCAGTCATTTCATTAAACACGCAGCAATATGCAAACTTCAAACTGACGTAAGAAATACCAAATACAAAGTGTGTTTAATGAAGCTGAGCTACACAGGAGAAGGCTTTCATGAGCAATAATTCTCTACCCCAAAGTTTTCTACAAGTTGTCCAGTTCAAGTTGAAACAATATCTTCTGCACCTATTTTTGAGGTATAATGAGTCAATATCCGAACATTAAGTAAAGAACTGAATGGACAAAGTTTTAAATTAATTTGTTTATATTTTCATCTTATCGAGCATTAATGCATAATGTTCGCCTTAAAACTGTCAGTGTAACAAATTTAAAATTTCCAAATGCTGACAGGAAATTGTCAAGTTAATGGTCAACGAAGCGGCACTTTTTTGTTCTAACTTGATCTGACAGTTTAGCACAGATGCTCGTATCATTTTGTTACTGCAAGTAGGTATCGGAAAATTGTGATAGAAAAAGAAAAAGATTGGTTTTTTATCAATGGAAAACGGAAATTATACTACATACAACCATAATGTACTTCAGTGGAATCAACCTTAGGCTGTGTTTATTGAGAAACGCGTATTGCAGGCGTCATCGTTATTAGCCAAAATCGAGAGTGCTTATGACAAACGGATTTCACCTAGTTTCTTTGTATATAGGCTTCGAACGAAAAGCGCAATACATTTTTATAAAACGCTGTTAGTAACAACGAATTCTGTTGAAATAATCCCTTAGTCAAAATGTGGCAGACAAACAGTTTTTCCGAGCTCTTTGTATGCCGACTCGTTTTCGGTCGGACAGTCGTAGAGATTTTAATGGAGGCACTTTGACCAATCTTGACTCTATTTACCACCATCTACGATACACCATTCATAGGTGGTAGAGAAACTAATAATTCAGATCTAAGACAAGTTCACAGTTGGAAGAGTAAGAAGGCAGTTTACCGAAGGGTCACTTATATTCGATTACACGATGAGTCAAACTTGCTCCTCCAGCATTGCGACTTTCCTGTTGTGAATCAGAAGTGTAAAGATTGTCTTATGAATTTGAGTATTTTCTCCGCGGAACGGGGTTCATCAGAGATCTACACAGGAGTTTTCTGTCTGCTTGAGATATCCTCACTTGCAAAAACCTGGAGCATTGCTGATAAAATTGCATAAATTTTGATTGCGCTCAAAATCATAGCAGCACTAAAAGACCATTGAGATAGAGAAGTGGGAGTTTGGAAGTCTGCGGATATTATGAATTTCTGCTTGTTTGGAAACCAACGAACCACCGATTTCTGATGCTTTGACGTATAGTCTCAGCTGGGATTGTTTTTGCTTATTAGATGTCGTGCTCATTAAGCACATTACGTACCTTGCTCTGGTGTTCTCTTGGTCTTTAAATCTTCAGAATACAATCGGCTTTCTGGAATTTGTCTAGTTCGTCGTCGAGGGATTTTGGTTTCGCGATCTTAAGCTGCGGGATACACATGGTGAATACCTGAAATAAGACTTACATTCTTTGGTATTTAGCGCTGCGAAAGGTCCAGTGACTTCTAGGAAGCGGTGTACTGCCAATTTGTTAAGTGGAACTAGTCTAGGTCCATCTGTTAGAAGATGAATACAGATATACGGAAAAGGGGACCAAAGCTATTAACATTTGGCTCCAAACCAGTTTGATACTCGACACTGGTCATATAACATGTTAAATGTAGGTCTGGCGTTGACAGGAATACAAATAATCAACTCGTGAAAAATTACTCCAAAAATGAAGATCAAGACGATTTGCATACAGTTATTCTTCTAAGAGATAGGCTCTCCTTAAATCATACGCAATTGTTAGATGCTATTTAAATATGCAATCTCCCAGTTAAAATGGCACACACGCAATCCCTTTCGAAGAAACACTTTCAAACAAAACACCCTGTAACCAAGACATTATTATATTCCTCAGCATCAACTCTGTTCTTGTGTGCTTTTTGAAGCTCTCGCGAAGTGATGAATTACCTCCAAGAAATAATGAAAATATTACGTATACGCCTGCGCATAAATAGACATGTTATTCTGAAAAGCAATTGCTGACAGCAGTTACTTTTCAAATGGGAATTATGTAATCGTGTATTTGTGTTCAAAAGGCATTTTTCTTCTGTCAAAATAACTGTTATGGTGTGACACACATCGACGCGATGTACTGTTCAGCTCTGTTTAGTTCATCGACCGAGTGAGGAAGTCTCTCTGTTATGTATTTGTAAGTTTCAGTATTTCGCTCGGTCTTAATTTGCAGTTTTGTTGTTTTTTTTTTCTGCCCAAAAAGTAAGTGCAAGCGATCGGCATATAAAACTGATCGTAAAAGAAGAAAAATATTAATAAAAATTATGACACTTTGTTATGTCTTACTTATGACCCTTAATTAAATTTATATTCAGATTCACGAGCCTTCTTAAATACTGAATTACTTAATTACTACACTCTAACCTCCTTAATGGCATCCGAAAAGTATTGAAACAGCTTTTATGTAAAAGATATTACGAAGGTATTGTGTACGTTAAATAGATGCTGAATGTGACGTGAACCCATAAGGCGGAACTGTAGGAATGCAGTAGAGTGAAATGATTATAATCCTGGTCATAACCTTGTTGGACGAAAAGGAAAGAAGAAGATGCTTAATGTGCAATTTATGAAAGTCAAATAAGTTGAACCTTGTTCTTTAGATGGACCTTAAATTCTCATGTGATGTACGAAACTCAGTTAATGAGAACAAAACAGTATTTTATAAGTGCCTAAGGAAATTTTATCCCAAAAGTTAGTGGCTTCTTTGACGAACTCCAATATTATGAAAACAACATAAAGAGCCCAACTAAGTTCCACATCATAACGCAATCTAAACTCGAATCTAGCTATAACCTCAGATTCAAGAACAACACCAGCAAATGTGCTTTAATGAATAACAATAACATTTGAATGCCCCTAACCCATTTTCAAAACTCGTTCAAATAAAGTAAAACCAAAATATTTACCATTTACTAGTATTTACTACGTCAGCAGATCACATGAATATCTTCTTCAAATCTATCAATTAGCATTCAATTTAGAATCATTTGCCACAAAATTTATGGTTATCTTACTTAAACGAATGATTTTCACTTTAACCTAAAAAAAAAAAAAGGTTAACTTGTAAAATTACTCAGCGTTTTATGGCAAACATGAAGTGTGGTAATGGTAAACAAATAAATACGTTATGAATGCGTATGTCCAAATGACAGTTGGTCTTTTTAACATGTTAAACCGTACTTACCTCTGCAAACTTGATCTAATCAACCTTAAGTAGCATTAACGCAGATTAAGAGCGTAAATTCGTATATATTTGCAGATACCACTACCGACTATTTGTGTAGTCAGTGACTATTTTACTAAAGTGGCGTGCATAGGTCAGGTTCAGGTATGTAGGTATTAAGTATACCGCTACCTAAGTACGAGTAGATCAAACTTGGAATGAATACATTAACATTACTCAAGTCGTGTCGTGAAATCGAAAGCGTTGTTGTATTTAAATAAAGTACTGTCGTGAGATGGTTAACTGATATTTATTTATTTTTTTTTTTTTTTTGGTTGATTGAACTGACTAGAGACTGAATCGGTTTTTATGAGGCATAAAAAGACGTTAACCCCGCTACATATAAACTGTTTCAAGTGCTGTTTTATATTTTATTTTATTGAAGTTCATCTTTTTTTTTTGAAGGAAAATAAAACGCGTTATACCGGTGCCATTTGTAGGAAACGAAATACTCATTGTGTTATGAGTGTGCAACGTTTTTAATTCTAAGGAATCTAGAGTCACTTCACCTTTGATTAATTGATATGACAGCTCTTTTGAAGTTGAAGGCAACTGAATGTTTCATTACGTGTCAATGACATTTTAATAGATAAAAACAATTCCCTTTCGCTTCTATTAAATTACACTCGCCGTAGGCCTTAAAAAAGTCCAAGTTATAACTTCAATGACGATGTAACTAACGTTGTTTATCTTACGTCACAACGACTTTGGCTATTTAAAATATTGACATTTCCGGCAGTGTCTTGTCTTCTTGTACTTTCTGGGCCAAGTAGTCGCCTTAAAGAATCTGTCAAAATTAAATTAAAAAAACACATCTTCTTCGCCGTACTTTTCACTTCCATGGTTGACTTCACACTTTTCTGACCTTTTACTTAGATATGTTGTTACTTAACGTGGTCTTCCTCTTCGCATTGAATCGGCTTCTTTCATTTCGTCGGATTTTGAAAAATCGGCGACGGTAAAAACAACTGCTAGTACGGATGCTCTTCGCGCAACATTCTTGGCAGCACTGGATATGATTCTACATTTTCTGCAATGAGAATTTCGCACGTACGTAGGACTGTATTGAGTTCCCGGGCATTGCAACATAGAGGATAGTGAGCAGACCTAGGATCTTACTAGAAAAGAATGACCCCAGCGACTTAAATGACAAAAAATTACCCATATGTACAGTTATGCTTAATTCACTGCAAAGCGTCGATCAAAGATGGACCAATTTAATTGGTCACAGGGTATTCTAAGCCCATTTGCCCAGATGCGAAAAAAAGTACTGAGTGAACGTCTCAAACCCTTCTGCAACACTTTAACCGGCAGATCGACGATAGACCAAATTTTCACACTAAAGCAAATCCTGGAAAAGACCAACGAATTTCCCTAGGAAACCGCTGCTACTTTGGTTTGGCCAAACAAATAGGTTCAAAACTCCTAGCTCGAAGGACAAAGTGTATGCTCTACAAAACGCTTATCCTGCCAGTTCTGCTATACGGATCCGAGTGCTGGACGATAAGCAGGAAAGGAGAGTTAATACTGGGATCCTTTTAAAGAAAAATCCTTCGACGGATATTTGGTCCTGTGTGCGATGAGGGCGAATGGAGGAGAAGATAAAACCGCGAACTCTATGAGCTGTACCAAGATGTGGATGTAGTCCGAAAAGCTAAAACTCGTCGACTACATTGGCTCGGCCACATCGAGCGAATGGACAACAACGCTCCAGCCAAGAGGATTTTCGAATCCCAGCCCCCAGCTTCGAGACGACAAGGAAGACCGAACCTCCGTTTTAAAGACCAAGTCATCCCGGATGCCAGAGCGCTTGGTCTAGGTAGTAGATATCGACCTAGAATACATTCCTTTAAAAAAACAGACCATGAAGATGGGACTTTCAATAACTAGTGCGTGTGGTTTTTGTTATATCATCACAAAAGATATTAGATACATTTTATATAAATGTGGAAGAATTGCTTATTGCAAGAGAAAACATTTTAGGAAATTATTTCTTTAACAACAGAAAAGATCCAGCAGGAAGCTGTAAAGTTTTTGTAGAGAAATAAGTTGCTTGGAAGAAGTGGTATTTTGATATGTTTTCTTGTGGTTTGTTATTGTTAGCCAGTTTTTATAGTTGATTCACTTTGGGATTGCGATGGCTGATGATTTATGGCAGCATGACTGTCATAACTCTTCGCAACCTAACATAATCTTACTTTAAATAGCCTCTATTCATTTTATGTTGCCGTAAAATGAAATTTGTTTTTCCTACGCTTGTGGTTAGTTATAAGACATTTTCATGAGCAATAAATAATACCAAAGCTTTTAAAGGTACTCATAATATTTAGTTCCTTATTTGAATGATATTCTCTCAATACCTACATTTTCTTTGCTTTTGTTGAATTTAAATGTAATTGTTTTTTATTAATATCAAGGGCTTTTGTTAATTTGGCTTGAGTGTTGAACTCGACGATAAAATCATCTAGACAGAGCAGGTACTGAACGTTGATGACGACATCACTCATCGCGTAGGCGTGGGGTTGAATGAAGTGACAGGAAATTTCATCATAAGCTTAAATGAAGGTGAAATCGGCTGATAAATAAGATGCTTCCCATGATAGCAGGAGAAACGAAGCCTTTACGTTAAAGAACCCATGTCGTAAAAGTTTAACCACGACCGGCTCAGTTGAACCGAACCCCGTCAAAAAGATATATTTAATCAACGTTCTTAAATAATTGCTGCGGAATATAGGCAGACTCATGAAGTCCTGCATCACACTAATGTAACAACTCTAACTTTAGTGATGCGAAACCGGGAGGCCTGCAGATATTTTTTGAGGTTAAACCGGCAAACCTTACAGGCGGACCAGTAGGGATGAAGCAAAGGCGGTAGTGTTATAATTCATATAATTCTAATCATAACTTCTATAATTTAAAAGAAAAGCACGCGCTGACGTTATATGAAGCTTAAGTCCTTTTGTATCGACCGATATTTTATTTGAGCGACGTTCATAACTATTTACTTCTTGTCCACAATTTGAGGAATAGCAGGAAACTGAGTATTTTGTTTCACAATTTAAGTTGTGAATTTTTAATTATGCGATAAGCTCCCACTGGTTGAATTTATATAAGCTACAATTATTTGGTGTGGGTGCAGTGGCTTAGTGGTTAAGTGCGTTGGACCACTAAGCGACGGGTAGCTGGTTCAAATCCCGACCTGCACCACCTGAAAGTTTTTATTCGCTTCCCCACCTCTTCCGAGTCTAACAAACATCCAAGAGTAAGAAATGTCATGATAGCCTCTCAAAAATAAATTACCGTTCGGAATCGGCATTAAACTGTAGGTCCCTCCATTCGTGTCAAAAATATAACTTCGCACACACAATGGTTGGAGAAGCTAGGCTTTAGGTCCTGTATGGACGCCTAATATTTATTTTTTATTTTTTACAATTATTTGGTGTAATTTTCGCTGGATACCACACCATGTGGGCATTATTGGAAAAGAGACGACGGACTCTGTAGCCTAGCGATGGAGGCACTCAGTTTTCTCTGTTACGGTTAGCCATGCGTTTTTCTATATCTTGGACCCGTTCTGGATAAATATATATTTCTTTAAGGAGCCATAAACTTTCAGGATCAGTAAGAAATTTTTAGGAGCCTATAAACTGTCTTATGTAAAAGGACCCAAAGCCTAGTTTCTCCAACCAAGTGTGTGCAAAGATATATTTCTTTGACACCAATGGAAGGGACCTACAGTTTGATGCCGATTCCGAAGGCAAATTAATTTTTGAGAAGCTTCTCATGACAGTTCTTACTCTTGAATGTTTGTCAGACGTTCGCAATAGGCAGCGAATAAAAGCTTTCAGGTGGTACAGGTCGGGATTTGAACCAGCTACCCCTCGCTTAGTGGTCCAACGCACTTAACTGCTAAGCCAATGCACCTAAAAATGGGGCATTGTAAACTCAGGGAACACCTAAGGGAAATAGGTATTTTGGAATGAGACGTCCGAAACTCCAGATAACATCCTGGAATCCTGCGGAGCAATGACCCAAAAAAGGTTTAAATATTTGAAAAAAGACCAAATTTAAGATAAATATTTACCAACCATAGATCAACTACTCATTCTCATAACCATTAAAGAAACTGGACTATATTGTAATGCTCTGAGTGGGATTTCCTTGACAAGGCTAAAGTCAGAGCGTAAGCACTCAAATATAATTCTATTCTGGTGAATTAAACAATCCTCTCCGAGTTATAAGTCCGAGTTGAATCCCGAAAACTTCTTAATGACCGGCAGTACGGTTTTCGCAGCAACAGATCCACTGGTGATTTGATGTCAAATCTAACCGAAAAGTGGAATCAATCTATTCACCGTGGTGGTGAAAGTAAGGTCGTTGCGCTTGATATTTCAAAGGCATTTGACAGAGTTTGGCATCAAGCTCTCTTGTCGAAAATGCGTGCATTTAGGATTAGAAAATACCTTTCGGACCGTTCAATACAAGTTTTTTTGGACGATTTCAAGTCTGCAACTTACCAAATAAATGCTGGTGTTCCCCAAGGCTCCGTTTTGTCTCCGACTCTCTTTCTCATTTTTATCAATGACCTCTTGTCTGTCACTTCTAATCCAATCCATTTCTTTGCTGATGACAGTACCCTCAGCTTTACATATTCGTTTTCTGGGCAATGCCCCTCATCTTCGGGCGTTGAACTGGAACGGCAACGTATGTTAAGCTCATTGAATTCCGATCTGGACAGCATACTTAAATGGGGTAAAACCAACAGAGTGGAATTTAATGCTTCCAAAACGCAATGATGTCTGCTGTCGGTATGTGCGTTAACGACAACCTTCGTTGGAATGACCACATATTCGATGTCGCCAAGAACGCTGCGAAATGTCTAGGCTTCCTTAAGCGATGCAAGAAATATTTCACCCCTTCTGATCAGGCAACAATTTATAAGAAGTTAATTCGCCCAAAACTTGAGTACAACGCTCATATCTGGTCTGGTGCACCAATAACATATTTGGAGCTACTTGACAGGATTCAAAAACGTGCGATAAAACTTATTGGCGATCGAGACATCACGAAATCACTTGACCCTCTTAGTCATCGTCGTGATGTCTCCTGCCTGTCATTGTTTTATCGGTACTTCCACCACAAGTGCTTAAATGAAATAGCCAGTTGCATTCCACCCCTACAGTTTACCCTCAAGCCTGTATTCGGACGTACAGTGAAATACAAGGATTCGTTTTTCAACCGTACAATACGAATGTGGAATGCTCTATCCCGCTATGTTTTTCCTACGCATTATAGTTTACAGACATTTAAAACTAACGTGCATCGGTATCTCCTTTTTTTAATCCTTCACTTCCCTAATGCTCGCACTGTGTTACTTCATTATAAGGGTATCCATGGGGGTATTAAGGGTATTAGTGCGCGTACATTATAAAAAAAAAATAAGTTAGGGGCACAAAACACACATTTTAATTATTCTTCAAACGGAACTTCTTATATTGCTTGACTATCAGTGATGCCCAAAACACATGTGAAGCCATTGGGCCTTAACAGACCCATTCGGTTAAAGAAACGTATCCCAGCTTTAATAACAGCTGTTCATATGGTAACACGCGCTAAAAAACGAATCTGCCAAAGCAATAAAAATAAACATTCTTCTTCTATATCTCAATACCTCCCGCTGAGACCAACGCAAATTTATCTTTACAAGCACTACTTGACATCAAGCACTTAGCTATGCTAATTGAAATATCTTAAGATAAATGACTTACAAGGTCTTAACAAGATGTTTCATAGGTTTCTACCGTTAACCCAGTGATTCATCAAAAAATCACCACCTTAAGTTATTTTCTGAGAAAAACAAATAATGCAAATACCAAGTTTTTATGTTAATAAAATCATCGACAACAATTGATATAATTGCATTAGGGATTCTAGATAGATAGGACACCGCAAATGCCATCGGTCAAGCATTTAAATCATGTTTGTTATGTGATTTGCTTAATTGTGATGAGCTGTCGATGGGTATAGGTATTTTCGCAATTGATCTAATCATTTATTTATATTTTGCTTAAATTAGTGACTTCATTTTTATTGGAAAGTGAATCATCGATTAAAGTTAGTTCATTCAATGAAAAAAAAAAAAATTATCTGAAAAAGATTAGAAATCCACTTCCCTATATCTGTGAAGTGGTATCATACTATCTAAAACACTATTTAATTAAAAAGCTACTTCCCATTAAATTTGGCAATAAGGCCACAACATATTAATAAGTAACATACGTTCAGGGCATCATCCGGAGCGAATTGGATATTGAAACCCGTCTGGTAGTTAAGCGACATTATTCCTTAAAGTCCTTTAACAATGAAAAGTTAATAGTTCAATATTCACCTCAGTTAAGTGACGGGACATAGGGATATTCTAGGACTCTTTAGGGCTGATGTACTCGTCAAACTTGGAAACACACTGCTCATTTTACCCGATAAGGATTTTTAAGGCTTTCTGTCTGCTATTCAAATTTAATGCTATTGAGACGCCCAACCTTAGGTAGACAAATACAGGGTTTTTCAACTGGGACGCTACAAAAGTAGAGCGACAGGGACAGCAAACGACGCCATATTTCTTGCCGCTCTTTTGACGTTCTCTTCAGTAAGGTTTGCCATTTCATGATGGAAAGATATACGAGCCAACAACGAGTCGAAATTATTAAAATTTACTAACGAAATTCGGAGTCAGTGGCCTTAACGTTAAGAGCGCTACGTCCAATTTATGGTCGTCATAATCGTCCTAGCAGATCAACAATTGAGCGTCTAGTGGAAAAATTTGAATCCACAGGCACAGTACAAAATGTTACCGTGCCATTAACGCAAGAACTGAAGCCGCTTGACCACCAGAAGCGTCGTATGTTCGTGAATTGGGCTGAGCAACAACTTGAAAATGATTCGGATTTTCATCGAAAAAGCATCTTCAACGATGAGGCTCATTTCTGTCTGAATGGCTTCGTCAATAAACAAAATATGCAGTATTGGTCAGGCAGCAATCCACACGTACTCCATGAGTCATCATTGCATGCCGAAAAAATTACGGTTTGGTGTGGTTTAGGGGCCGGCGGCGTCATTGGGCCGTACTTCTTCCGTGATGATCAAGACCGGCACGTTACTGTGAATGGGAATCGCTACCGTTTAATGATAACCGAATATTTTTGGCCCCAATTGGATGATATGGACTTGGAGGACATTTGGTTCCAACAGGACGGCGCCACAAGCCACACAGCGAATGTCACAATCAATTTATTGGAAACCAAGTTTGGAGAACATGAAATGGTCCAGCCGCTTGGCCGCCTCGGTCGTGCGATTTGACGCCGTTAGACTATTTCCTGGGGGGCTACGTCAAGTCTATGGTCTATGCCAACAAGCCAGCCACGATTGATGAACGTAAAATTGCAGCAGTAGTTTGGCTCATCTTCACTGAGGATATGTTTTCTAAGGATATCAAAAAAACAGACAATCGCATATTAAGTGTTATGCCGTTTCTACAACTTCCCAGCAGCAGTCACATAGACAGCACTGTTCTTTCCCTTATGATTTTTTTTTCTGCGAAGACTAAAACCAGTGACAAGACCAATTAATGTCTTCATGATGCAATATCAAGCTAGTGTTCGGTTTTCTGTAGACGTTAAGGCCAGATAACCAGCACCCTAATGAGCGTTGAATGCCAAGAGCAGCACTTTCAGCTCATTCATTATCCCGGATCCTCGTGTGTCCGAGAACCTAGGTTAGAGTCAGAGAGTTACATCTACCAAAACTGTTCAGTTTGCCCATGGCCTCTTCCAGAATTCGTTTTGGACGTGGCAGCAGATCACGCTTTAATTGCAGCTTCGCTATCTCAGCATATGCCTTGCCTTTATCTTGTATTTTTCTATCCTTTAAAGGATATTGACTGATATTGCGATCACGAAGATCTCTTCTTAAAAGATCGCTTTGTCCAAGGATTCAGTGACCATTGATGAGGCAACCATCTGTATACTCGATGGTATCACTCGGTCTTAAGCCGATCCACCCATTGCTATTCCCAACTACCTGGTCAAGAAGGAGCACATGGAGTCGAGTGCAGACATGTCATCCAGAAGCTCTCTTCTTAAAACAAGAATTTATAGTCTCTTCGCAGACACGGATAATCACGGACACATAAAGAGCTAATCTGGCTTCACTTTCGGCAAAGAACTGCGGGAGTGGAAAACAGAGCGTTGAATGTTCCAAGCAGCGGTAATGCATAAACACGCAAGATATTGCAGCTTATTCAGATGTCTCCAGAAAGTCTAAGCTCTGGACCACCAAACAATCACACCACAAACAAGGTAAGGGCCAACAATATACGTATACGTATATCCAGTGAACCAGTCTAGAGCTAAGAGACCCCACGTTCTGTTAAAAATCCTACCGGACTTTGTGGCCTTAGAGGTTCTTCCCTCTACATGTTACGCAATTGAAACTTTCTGATCTAGAGTGATGTCCAAAGACCGACCATGGTCACATTAAATATCTATATCCATGAAAGTCGAATAATTTCCAAAGTCAATGGCTTCCTTTACTGCATACTCCTGACCTCATTACCCAGTGCCTATCTAATAAATAAATTTATTACTATTTCTTCAAAGCCAGCAACAAAACGTAGTAAAAACTAATCTGTTGTTTGTTTATTTCATTTCGCAGACTAATAGCCGGCTAAAATTTGGACGCACTTTCGATGCACATCACGTACAACATCATCAATTATTAGGCGACAATAACACACAGCAATGGACCTAACAACGTGCATAAAGCAATCAAAAGATGTCGAATTCCAAGATATATACTACACAATCACTGAACGTAAAAACTATGGTAAGCATGCAAATGTATGAATTTGTATATTTGTTGTTCATCGACTTTTGGTTTTAAAAATATGCACATGCGCCAAGCCGAGTCGACCGGGAAATGAATTAAATTCGTTTAGGGGGGGTGGGGGTGGTGCGCTTAATGTTTTGTCTGAACCGAAGCGCGTCGCGTCGCGTCGCGGCATTCATTAGCTCGATTTGATTCTTGGTGGGCTAATGCTGATTAGAATTTCAGATTTATTCCTTGAACTGTTTGTTTATTTAACTTTGAGTCCGAAAAGCGTTTGCATTTTCAATTTATTGGCGTACGCGTCTTGTGATGTTTATGGTTTTTTTTTATTTTCTATTTTTTATAATTATTCAGAAGTCGTCTAGAGTACGACTACGACGACGACAACTCTGTTGTTGTTGACAGAGATTTTTGTCTGTTCTTCTTGCTTTGAATGATGATTTGCCAATTTCGGCCAAATCACTTGTGTGAATCATAATCGAATATTTAATCATAATTTTGTGGATTACTTTTATTACGTGCAGGGAATTGATTAAATTTGTTAGAAATTTGAGGAAATATGCACGTGAGACCATTTTTACAATGAGTTTTGCAGAAACGGGGAATGTTAAACGAACACCTCTGAGTGTTTCAATTGCAGAAACTTAAACCGTGATCCACACCCATTACTTCAAGTTCTTGCCATAAAAACCTTTGTTTTCGAGAAATAAAAACCAAATGCTGGGGTATGCGGACGATATAGATATCATCGGTCGATCCCAGCGTGCCGTGATAGAGGCTTTCACGGCTATTGAAGAACGAGCGAAACTAGTTGGCCTTGAAGTGAATGAGGACAAGACTAAGTATATGCTATCAACAAACAAACAATCATCGGTCCACCGACTAGGACCAAATGTCACTGTTGATAGCAGCAACTTCGAGGTAGCTACTTCGGTTTGGCAAAACAAATGGGTTCAAAACTCCTAACTCGAAGGACAAAGTGCATGCTCTACAGAACCCTTATCCTGCCAGTTCTGCTATACGTCGCCGAGTGCTGGACGATAAGCAGGAAAGGAGAGTTAATACTGGGATCCTTTGAAAGAAAAATCCTTCGGCGGATATTTGGTCCTGTGTGCGATGAGGGCGAATGGAGGAGAAGATAAAACCGCGAACTCTATGAGCTGTATTAAGATGTCGATGTAGTCCGAAAAGCTAAAACTCGTCGACTACATTGGCTCGGCCACATCGATCGAATGGACAACAACGCTCCAGCCAAGAGGATCTTCGAATCCCAGCCCCCAGGTTCGAGACGACAAGGAAGACCGAACCTCCGTTTTAAAGACCAAGCCATCGCGGATGCCAGAGCGCTTGGTCTGGACAACTGGAAGCAGCGTGCTCGGGATCGCAGAGGGTGTAAGGCTGCCGTATCTCAGGCAGGGACTCTTCACGGGTCGGAAGCCCGTTAAGTAAGTAGGTAAAAACCATTGGCAAGCTCTACATAGCATTTACCTTTTACCATAACTTTTCAAAGGCGGAACTCTAAATGCTGGAGTTGTATTTTATCAATGACATAACCTATGCTTTGTATAGGAGGTAAATTTGTTTCACGGTTGAGTACTTCGCAGCAGATTTTGCTATATTTATTTAGTTACCAATCACGCCATGTTACGTTTCCGTAAACTATTGATACACGTTTTAAATTAAAGAAGATTTGAAATGGGGCCAACATTGTCACAATGAAATATATTTTTAAATTCTATATATTATAAATGCTGCGCTCAGATTAAAACGCGTGCCGAGCCAATGGAAAGTGGCGAAAGTCATTATGGTTTTAAAACCAGGAAAACCGCCAAATGTAGTAAAATCGTATAGACCAATTTCGCTTCTCCCAGTCACATCCAAAGTTTTCGAGAGGATATTACTAAGGCGACTACAACCGGTTATAGAAGATACTAATCTCATCCCTGACCACCAGTTTGAGTTCAGAACCAAGCATTCGACGATTGACCAAGTGCATACAATTACTGACGTAATCGAGAAAGCATTTGAATAAGAAAAAGATATGCTCAAGCATATTCCTTTGATAAGGTGTGGCACGACGGCTTAAAATTTAAATTACGACAAGATCTCCCCGTAAGTCTATATGATATTTTAGAATCATATCTCGGGAATAGGCTCTTCAGTGTTAGGCATGAAAACGAATACTCGGAGCTTAAAGAAATTTCAGCTGGCGTACCGCAAGGAAGCGTCCTTGGGCCGCTTCTCTATCTGTTATATACTCGCGATATACCAAGAGAAGATGGCACTACCCTCGCTACGACGACACCGCTATCCTTGCAGTAGGTAATACGATCGAAGAAACTACTGCAAAACCGCAAACCGCACTGAATAAAGTAAATGAATGGACGAGGGACTCGCGGATCGCCCTCAACGAAACTAAATCTGTTTACGTGAATTTCACGTACAAGAAAACTAATTGCAAACGACGCCAAATACCTGGGAATGACACTCGACGCAAAGCTGAAATGGAATACGCGAAAATGAAACGTAAAGAACTCGATATCAAATATAGAGAAACGAAAGCAAGTGCTAAAGCCGGTGTGGACCTACGGTATACAACTTTGGGGTTGTCCCAAGAAAACAAATGCTAATTTTTTACAAACTCCGTGTCATACTAGAAACGACGATATCCACAGGGATCTCGGAATTCCTACCATCGAAGCTGAAACTAGAAGCTTCGGCCGAAAGCATAGAAACCGACTAATCGGACATATCAACAGTACAGTCCGACAAATTTTGGATGAGAATAATTTATTGCGCCGACTGCAAAGAACGAAACCTTTCGACTTGGCAAGATAATGATTAACCGCGTCCTCATTGCGGAACACGCAGGATCTTTCAGTGGAAAGTAACCTGTCAAAAATTTATTTTTTATTTCGTGATAGAAAAATTGCTTGATAAGTTATATCTTAGTTGCAGTATCTAACATTCTATAGAAGGGTGGTGCTTTTAGTCAGTAAAAATCTGACACTACTATGAGCACGCGCTCATGGAGGATTTTCACCTACCCTCGAAAAAAAAAAAAAAAATTAAACACTGTAGGTTCAATAAGACAGGTGATTAGAATATTGTCGGAACGTGATAAGTGTTTTTTTTATGCAAATTACAGTACAGTGGGAGTCCAATATAACGAATTAAATAATGCAGAGTCTTTCGTTAAATCAAATTTAATTTTTTTTTAAATAAAGGGATTTTTTTTAGAGGTTGTTTTTTCGACTAGAGATAAAACTGACATTTTGTGGTCAAATATGGCAACTTTAGTGTCATTTATGTTCAGTTTGGTTTGCCATTTTATAATGAACAGGTTGACAAATGAACAACGCTTGCAAATCGTGCAAATTTATTTCGAAAATAATGGTTCGTTTCATCGCAAAATTTTGTTCAGTGTTGAGGCTCATTTTGGGTTGAATGGTTACGTCAACAAGCAAAATTGCCGCATTTGGAATGAAGAGAATCCACATGAGACCCTTGAAACGCCATTACATCCACAAAATCTGACTTATTGGTGTGATTTATGGGCTGGTGGAGTCATTGGGCCATACTTCTTCCGAAATGATGCTGGAGAGTCAGTTACCGTTAATGGAGAGCGGTATAGGGCCATGATCACCGACTATTTTGTTCCCGAATTGGATGGCATGAATGTGGTTCCAACAAGATGGCGCTACATGCCACGCAGCGCACGTCACAATCGATTTATTGAAGGAAAAATTCGATGAGCGCATAATTTCGCGGAATGGACCTGCCAATTGGCCACCAAGATCTTGTGATTTGACACCATTGGATTATTTTCTTTGGGGATATGTGAAGTCGCTCGCCTACGCCAACAAACAAACCAGAAACGTTAGGGGACTTGGAAGCCAACATTCGTGGCGTTATTGCCGACATACAGCCCCAAATGCTTGAAAAAGTGGTTGAAAATTGGACCTCAAGACTTGTCTTTATTCGAACCAGCCGCGGCGGCCACATTATCAATGGCCCGAAATCATTTTAAATATTAATGGCTTAAATTATCCTTCCAATAAAGCCAAATTGATGCACATTAAAACGATTTTCTTGTGTTTTATTTCAATTCGAAGTTCTATACCTCTAAAAAAAACGTTTAATACTACCATAGAGGAATCAGTAACTTAAGATTTTCAACGAAATCTATTTATGAGAAAGGAGAAATCAATTAAAAAGGTTTTTTATGCTCACTAAAATTTTTGAAGATAAATCGTTCTTCATATAAAGTCTAAATTGGGATCACCAGTAGGGATTTCACACCATCTTTGCAGAAGTAGGGATACTCGTATTTATGTATCTCACATAAGATTGTTTAGTCAAATCAAGCGTACAATTTAGCTTCATTTGCAATATAGAAATACTAACGTATAAAGTTTTCGGCACGTAAAAAATCCGACGTTTTTTTGACCTCGGATATTTTGTCACTGGGGCCATTCAAAAGCTGGGTTTGCTAGTTATGTCTTCTAGAGATATTCTTAGACCTACCATTTTTGTTTTCTTGTGCCTATGGCAACAATGGCGTTCTTCACCCAAAAGAGTCTCATAAATCCTTCGACGAAAGTGCTCGGTAGTGGTTTTCTTAAAAAATTAAACCTGGCATACTTAGTAAAGGCTTCCATTGACACCAGACTGAATCTTCTATAAACACAATATTCGATAACACAATTAAAAATATCACTTTTAAAATCCTAATGGATATAATGCCAGAAACAAGAAGACCGCTAGCTCTGATGACCTGCGGGTGGAACTCTTTAAACAACAAGCATTTTTCTACCAGCAATGACAAAATTTGCCACAAGGTTACCATCAACTCAGCAAACGACACCTTAGTGAACATTCAACGAAAAATTGTGCTAGAAAACCTTAGGCACTTAGGTTTAGCATAATAATTAGCCTCAAAACTTGTATTTCTACGGATCTAGATCTTCAAATAAGAAGACTCCAAGATGCGTCTTCGTCCATGAAACTTCTGCAATCGTTTGAGAATGCACAAGGCCTTTCTGCTCATCTATAACCACCGAGTAATAAAATCTATTGGTAATGTTTAGCCTCTTTAAGGTTCAGCTTTGGCCAAATCTGTTTAGTCGCTATGTATGTGAATCCACTTTTCTACCTAAGTTTTAATTTCCGTGGCATTACTTTTTGTTTAGGTGAGAGAGGTAAAGTCGTTCCTATTTTGACGAGTTCATCAGCTTATCCATTCTTAGAAATGCCGCTGGACCTTGGCACCCAACAAAGGTGAATTTTTAACTGGTCCCTTATCTCACCAAGAGACGATCTGCACTCTTCGGCCACGATGAAGTGTATGAAGACTGATTAAAAGGTCTTGATTGCAGTTTGACTCTTCGGGGAAATACGAATATTCTTGTCAGAATATCTTCAATCCTCATTGTTTCCGCCTAGATCACGCAACAATGATCAGGAAGACGGAAGGAGTGACTAGGATTAAGTCAGTCAGAGAAGACTATCATTAGTTTTTGATCCGTCGGTGTAAGAGTCCGTCTTCCATGAAAGCGTTCTCCCCCCAGAAAGACCTCTGAAGGAGATGGTCAAACTTGAGCTTTTTATGATGTAGTTGATGTTTCTTGAAAAGGTCCCGAATCGATTTAGGGTGGAAGCTTGATGAGCTGTGATGTAGCTCTAAGACGTACAGCTGCACCAGCCGCTGCTTGAAACAGAAAGTCCAGTCCGGTGGAGTGAGACGAGCGAAGTGATTTTTGACTTACCATTACCCTTAAAATACGTTAAAAAACATAAGGAAAGGCTACAGTCCGCTTGGAGCGAACAGTATGATACCCTATCCCTATCCCTATATGCCCCAAAAAAAACCTTAAGAAGATGATGGATTGCATTTTATTTCATTCTATAAAATTTAGAAAAAAAAAAAAAATTTTTTGAAAAAACGCCCCCAAAAAGTGGGCGTGGCCAAAAACTTTGTATGGCCGATATATTGGAAAAAATATTGGCTAAATATCTTGTTAAACACTTTTTTCCGGTTTCTATGAAAATTATCGAAGAAAACAGCATTTTAGTGAAAAACGCCCACAAAAAGTAGGCGTGGCAAAAAACTTTATATGACAAACTTATAAAGGAGGGCAGTGCCTACATATCTTGTGAAGGTTATAACCCTCTATCTGTCCATCTGTAACTTTAAATCGGTTTTTTCTAAATTGTGGGCGTGGCAGTGGGCGTATTCCCAAAAATTTTACACTTAACCATTTCGGAGCCCTAGGGAGTATGTGGTCTAAATTTCAGCTTTCTAGCTTGAATTTAAAGGCCTAAAAATTGCGTACGGACGGACGGACATTGCTAAATAGTCTTAGGATTTGGTCCTGATCATAAATATATATACTTTTATGGGTCTACGACGAATATTAAGGGGTGTTACAAACTATGTGTCAAAATTAATATACCCTTAGGATAGGGTATAAAAAGCCCTATGACGGGAAAATCTTTTTACAAATATGCTTGCTGTTGTATTTCCTGTTCTTGTCAAAGAATTATTTGAAAGTATACCAAACACCATCACCGAGTTAATTATAAATATTTCAAATTAATATATGAATATAAAAAATCTGCCCGATTATTTAAAACGTCCATCGAACCCAATGTCATTCAAAGAAACAAAAAAAAAAACAACGCGGAAACAGCTACCTGCATCTAGAGATGACGATGGCATTTAATCTTTCACGCAATTTTACGAATTAATTTGAATCACCTCGGCCGCCGTCACCGCGCCGGCCTGTTATTATTTTTTATGATTATAATTTGTGGCACACGCACACACTTCCAGCGGCCTTTTCCGATGGTAAACTCTTGGGTGTCGAAAACAATGTTTTATTTGGATGCAAAATAAAAAGAAAACACAAAACCAAAATGAATTATTGGGCCAAACAGGTTCCGAATTTAGCCAGCAAAATGAAAATATTTACAATATTGCTTAATCGGGTGGCAAAGCCAATATATTATTCTCTTTGATTACAGGAGGTCATGCATTGAAAGAGAATTAATGCGATTAAACCAGAGGCTGGGATAATATTTTGATTTGATTGCGTGTCAAAATTGACAGATGAGTGGAAATGGAAATGAAAATTGTTACTCACACGCCATGTGTTACAGTTGAGAGCTTTCTATAAATGACACAATTCAGTTCAGTGGTGCAAGTGTAACAAGTATAATGCAATAATAACTGGTTACCAGAAACCATATTGACAGAAACTGTCAACTGTATGTTAAAACATTGGAAAACGTAGTTTGCTTACCATTGTCTTATTATATAATGAGTACATAGATGTTGCCTACATTTAAAGGCGATCTATCGATATAAGTCGTCAGTTAAGAATTGCAAGGTCGTTTGTAACAAACAATTTAAAATATTCAAAATATGTTACCTTTTCTTGCAAAACTGCAACATTATCAGTCGTACATATTCGTCTATCAAGGTCTTCAAAAATTGTTCCACTTATTTTAAGTATAATCGTCGAACGTCATAAATAAAACTAGGTCACTTGAGCTAGAAACATAGATTGCGGTACAGGTTTATCGGTAGTACATAATTGCGAAAATTATCGATTGAGCATATCTATCTCAGCAATTTAAACAATAATTTTTTATCTAGCGTGTAAGTAGATAAAAGTATTAAGTAATTTTTTTAAAAGCAGCTCTTAAACCTCTTCGGGTAGCTCTTCAGCGTAAATAAGCAAATTTTGCCTATTGAAGTAGCTATTAAGTCAAAAATGTTGGGCGAAAACATTGGATCTTCTTTGAACTGGTATCGGTATTTCCATATTACTTCTGCTGAAACTTTTGTATTTCATTTGATAGCTTATCTGAGAAATCAAATCCCTTCTTCTCAAAGGTGTATTAGTAGTATCATAGCCAAGTGTGAGACACGAAATGGATTCAGTTCACAGATCGTATCTGCTCAGTACGGGCGCTTGGTGAGTTGTCTCGCGTGTGTCCTGTGACACCGCAGTTAAGAAGAGTAAATGTAGTGTTTTAGTTTTGGTATGCATACACTACAGTAATTGAACCTATTCTTAGAGGGTGATGAGTAGCTGAATTGTTCTGCATACAATACATCAGCTTTCTAGATAGGGGACCTAGTTCTTGCAAAACTGGAATTTTTTTTAAATTTCGCCTACCCTAATGGCTGACACCGCGACCTTAAAGGTCTATAGTATCAAAAGGGATGATAACCTAAGCGACGATTGATTTCCCTGGTGAAAGCCTCTACGTTCTTAGTTGCAGAGTCGTCTTAACCAATGAAGGACATTCATTCAGTTCAGTTTTTGGGCACAAATTCATTTTGTGAAGATGATACTTAAAGACGTAGTGGCCTGTAAGGAAGCCTAAGGAAAGGAAACCAGCTTCCTTATATTCTCCTCATTTAACACAGGATTTCCTAAGTCATTTCGGAACACTTTCCCAGTGATTAAGACGAAGTGGTTGTTCCCAATCGTTAATTAGCCTTCAAACAGAAGACTAATTGACTCTGCATTAGGGTTCTGATCCTTAGAACGCAGATTCTGTTCCAGCTCTCCAGATTTGTAGATTCGTTGCCTGCAATAACTTGGTGGCCAGGTTCCCATTCAAGTTTGACCTTGTTGTATTTGGTTATCCGAGAAGATGTGAATAATGGCACCTTTAATGAAATAAATTTGCGCCGATCTCAATGGGATGGATTTCTGCCTGAAATACTGTGTGACACATTCCTGTGGGTATCGAGACTTTGAAGTTGGGTCCAAAGACTCCAGCTCCAAATCCAGATTCCAAACAAGCCGGGATAGTTGCAGAGGAACTCAGCCTTTTCACGATAGGGATAGGAAAAATGTCATTGAGTTTCCATAGACATTCGTTAAATATGGTTTGCTCCTCCTGCGGGACGAGGAAACCCAAGGGAAACTGATTCAAGGCTTGAGAAAACTTCCCCCATTTGTCTAAACAATTGAGTGAGTGGGTAACTATCCGTGTGTTAAGTCAGGCAGCACTGAAAGCGATTAACCCCTTGCCTTTTGGCAGTCAGCCAATCCCCCATCACTCAGTACTACTCTGGTAAGTTTCCGAGCTCGTTGGGGTTGAGGGAAACGAGTTAACCATACTCCGCATCGTTGGAACCATAAAAGGCTATCAATTTTTACTAATGACGAAGACCAAATTTAATTAGCGAAAAATCGATTATGCCATTCTCCAGTTCTTCGGGAATGCAGTTTTGTTGACTTTCAAGAGACAACCCTATAAGATCTCGAAAGATTAATTAACAGATTGAAATGGTCCAGCTCTCTAGAAATGTCACTTATTTTGCATGGAAGCACATTCAACAGCCTTTTAGACCTCGAAAGATTCATCAACAGATCTTAATTGTTTTGTTACAATGGCCAATGTGTTATTGCAAACGGCCCTGATCTAAATGCAACTTAAAAGAATTCATCTATCACTCCGAAGTTTATAGTTTTTCACCGATATGGCTGTAAGGTCTACAAGATTCTTGTACCTCTTTTTGTTTTGTACAAAAGAGTTGAAAAAACATTCGACATCTTTGACTGAAATCTGATATAACTCCACCTGTTGTCTGTCAGTTCAGTTCCTTCATTTCTTACATTCCATTTACGATCACCTATACGTTTCTATAATTGGACATTATTTTCTACACCATTTGCAGTCACTCAATTTGACACCAGACAGACAATGATGTGTAAACACGTTGAGCAGGCATCCATTATAATGCACTCGTACTTTAATAATGTACTACCGCTAGAGTTGGAGTTCATCGCTCGCATGCCACAACCTATTCACCGTGCAACAGCAGCTATTCTTTCTGTTTATTGTTCCATAGAATTCCCTCAACTGATGATTCATTTTCCGTGATTTCTGTCTGTGCGTCTTTGGTATGACGGATCACAGACGTCCGGCAAGCAAATAAGACCAAAGAGCAAAAGGGAAGGCCTGTTACATGAACTGTAATGGTTTTAAATTTATTTGTATACCTGACCCCAACAGAAATTAATATATACATACATATATCCATATTGTACATTCAAGTTTTGTATGCAGAATGACGCAGTGATGTCAACACTTGTTCCGTGTGCGGTATTCTGATTCAATTGTACGCGCATCTTGTAAAGTTTTCTATTCTAGGCACGTTTTTCGTGAGAAGTTATATCTTATATTGTAGGCAAGCCTTAAAACAGGGATTTTTAACACAGATGATTTGGAGTGTATTGAAATCGGGGATTTCAGTGATTGTAACACTTTTTTCTGTGATTTGAATACTAATGTGTCGAGGGCAGTGTAAATGGTTTAGTTTGTTGCGGACTTGAGGTTCAAAGCCTTGACTTTTATTTTTTCAATTCAAACGAATGTTTTCTAAAAAAACGTTGATAAGCTTCTCAATTGTGACGTGGTACAAGGTGGCGCAAAAGTAATCCTCCTATCAGAAAATGCTATAAATTTTGCGATTGGCCCCTAATGTCAGTTCTGTTTTGACATTTGTGTAGTAAACACATGCGAAATACACGTTAATAAACAATGTTACGCTACACGGCTCCAGAACGCGGAATATTGGTGACTATTTATTTGAGCAATAATCGGTCGGTGACTTTGGCACAACGTGAATTTCGTCGCAGACGGTCAGTCGACGGTCTTTACAGCGAATTTTGGTACAAGATTTGAAGATGTTTCCGAACAAAGTCTAGACGGTGCATCATCTGTTAGCTGCTGACCGCCAATCGCGTCTAACATACGCTCAAGCCATCCTTAATCACCACCAAGAGGAAGATGATTTTTCATCACAAATAATCGTGAGTGATGAGGCCCATTTCAATCTTAGCGGGTACGTAAATAAGCAAAATTAACGCTTCTGGGGCACTGAAAATCCGCGTGTAACCCACGAAGAGCCATTACACCCGCTCAAAGTCACTGTATGGTGTGCTGTTTTCGCTGGAGGAGTCATCGGACCTTTTTTCTTCGAAGACGTCGCGGGCCAAACGGTTACTGTGAATGGTGAGCGCTACAGAGCAATGATCAAAGAGTTATTTTTGCCGCAACTTGATGAATTAGGATTGGAAAACATGTGGTTCCAACAGGACGGTGCAACGGCACACACTGCACGTGCCGCAACCGATATGCTAAAGGATGCATTTCCCGGGCGCCTAATCTCCCGTTTTGGCGATTTGCACTGGCCAGCAAGATCGCCTGATTTGACCGCTCCAGACTTCTTTTTGAAGTCACGGGTTTATGTCAACAAGCCTCAGACTCTTGCAGCTCTTAAAGACAATATCCGTCAAGAATGTGAGGACCTAACGCCGGAAGTTTTGGCCAAAGTGATGGAAAATGCCATAAAAAGGGCTCAAATGACAATCAACTGTGGCGGCGGCCAGTTACATGACATCATATTCTCGGCTTGATGTAAACAAAATTAAAAGACCAAATAAAAATAATCCACAAGAAGAATCAAAGTTTTTCATTTTTTTTTTAAATTACAGCCAAAGAACATCGGAATGTTATTTTTGTAGAATATGCCACTCTGATAAATATTTTGTTTTGTTTTGATGTGAGAGTTTTGAACTAATACATTTTTTTTTGTTTTTATTTTCAGTAAAAGTGACAGGAAGCCGTAGTATTCTACGAGGGGTAAGTGGAGCTTTTCGAAATGGTGAGCTGTCAGCTATAATGGGACCTTCTGGTGCGGGCAAAAGTAGTTTGCTAAATGCCATATCCGGATTTAGGTAAATATTTTTGTGAAATATTTTTTTTTAATTTAAGATGTATCGTTTTAGTTTTTCATAAGGCTCATAACTTGCAGGGGGCTTACAGTAAACAAGGAACTCGACATGAGTTAATTTAAATAATAGGTTGTATTCTTAAACTTTAGGAGTCTGTACGTATATAGTTTTGTAACTACCTTTGTTTAGGGCTCTTTGTGTTGTATTTTTTTAAGGTTTAAAATTGCACTTTTCTAGTTTATTTCCCCAACTGTGAGGTGACTCGTTCACTTAATATTTTGAAGTGACCCAAAAAATTCACAGAGAACAAAAACTAATGTAGTGTGAGTGTGACTGTAACACAACAAATAAAACTTAAAGAAAATCTGAAGCCAATTGTCTGTTCATACAAATGAGTCGAATGAAAATAAACAAAATATAATAAACTCAACAATAATACCACAGAGCATACCAAAAGCGAAATATCTCACAGCTTTGATATAAAAAATATTTTATAATAAGTTCCAAACTGTCTAGTAGATTTTCAAGTCACAAGCCAACATACATCGACCTCAACAGCCTTATATGGCTACATTTGCCAGTAGTGTACAATGTGCTCAGTTAGGTTTGTCTTTTCAGCATTTCGAAATATACAGCACCAAAATGTAACGAAATCGTCATTTCGAAGTATACTTACTTTTACTTACTTAACGGACTCCCGACCCCTGAAATACGGCAGCCTTCCACCCTCTGCGATCCCGAGCATGCTGCTTCCAGTTGTCCAGACTAAGCGCTCTGGCATCCGCGATGGCTTGGTCTTTAAAACGGAGGTTCGGTCTTCCTTGTCGTCTCGAACCTGGGGGCTGGGATTCGAAGATCCTCTTAGCTGGAGCGTTGTTGTCCATTCGCTCGATGTGGCCGAGCCAATGTAGTCGACGAGTTTTGGCTTTTCGGACTACATCCACATCTTGGTACAGATCATAGAGTTCGCGGTTGTATCTTCTCCTCCATTCGCCCTCCTCGCACACAGGACCAAATATCCGTCGAAGGATTTTTCTTTCAAAGGATCCCAGTATTAACTCTCCTTTCCTGCTTATCGTCCAGCACTCGGCGCCGTATAGCAGAACTGGCAGGATAAGGGTTCTGTAGAGCATGCACTTTGTCCTTCGAGTTAGGAGTTTTGAACCCATTTGTTGTGCCAAACCGAAGTAGCAGCGCTTTCCTAGGGTCATGTCATTTGTGGAGTTGATGTTTACCCCGAGGTAGATGAACTCCTTAACTACCTCGAAGTTGCTGCTATCAACAGTGACATTTTGTCCTAGTCCGTGGACAGATGATTGTTTGTTTGTTGATAGCATATACTTAGTCTTGTCCTCATTCACTTCAAGGCCAACTAGTTTCGCCTGTTCTTCAATAGCCGTGAAAGCCTCTATCACGGCACTCTGGGATCGACCGATGATATCTATATCGTCCGCATACCCCAGCAGTTGGCCTGATCTGTTGAAGATAGTGCCTTCCGTGTTGACACCTGCCCTGCGCACTATCTGCTCAAGAACAAGATTGAAGAAATCACAGTGTCATGCGACACATCTGGATACATTTTGACGGGATCCCGAATTCGGCCATCGCCACAAAAAGCTCCTGACGATGAATGCTGTCATATGCGGCTTTAAAGTCGATGAAGAGATGGTGTGTCGCGACTTGAAACTCGTTGGTCTTTTCCAGGATTTGCGTTAGTGTGAAGATTTGGTCTACAGTTGATCTGCCGGGCCCGAAGACACAGCAAACGTGACTGGATCAGCGCGTGTAATAGAACTATCAAATGGACAATTCGTCTAGTTTGGTTTGAACATTTGAATGCTTTATTGTGAACATAAAAGGTATGTCCTAAGACTTCAAACAAACGCAATCTTTGGTATTGTAACATGATTCATTTTTAATAAAATCAAAGTTCGAATGTAGCTTCTGGTAGAACCTTTATGTCACTAAGAAAGAGCGATTTTCCTAAGAAAAAATTCACCTTTTTCCGAAAACAACACCGCCATTCGGTGTCTGTCATAACAATGTCCACACAGGTCACAATTAAATTAACACAACTATTCACTTCTTCTTTTTTACAGCACATCTGGTGTAAGTGGTCACATTAAAATCAATCGCAAGGATTCCTGCTACATCACTCAGGATGATAATCATCATCTCCTTCTCACCGTGCAGGAGCTTATGAATCTCGCCTGTGATCTAAAGCTAAAAAATCGCCATGGTCAACGTGAATTAATCACCGAAATTCTTGAGAATCTGCACTTAAATCATCGCTGCAACGTAACAACAGACAGATTGAGCGGCGGTGAAAGAAAACGTCTATCGATTGCCCTCGAATTGGTCGCAAATCCGAACATTTTCTTCTTAGACGAACCCACAAGCGGTCTGGATGAGGTTACAGCAGCACAATGCATTCGTCTGCTAAGCCGATTGGCACGTCAAGGACGCACAATTGTCTGCACCATACATCAGCCATCGGCTACGATATTTAATTATTTTGATAGCGTTTTTGTGCTCGCCAAGGGACAGTGTGTCTATCAGGGCAGTCCATCGGCGGTCATTCCATTTTTGGGGCACATCAATCTCACTTGCCCAATGTACTACAGTCCATCGGATTACAGTAAGCGCTAGAGATAGAAATCTTATATTTATTCTAACAAATCTCTTTTGTTACAGTCATAGAGCTTTGTGATTCTGACGAAGGAAACCTCATCCCAACATTGGCCGAGATCACACAAAATGGTAAACTTATGTACTCAGCATCGTCGAACATGCCATCCCTGCCATACGAGAAGAACGAGAAATCGGAAATGATATTCCGCAATGCAGTCACAACAATGTTCATAGAGGAAAAATCCAAAAGGCGACGGCTTGGATGTTGTTCTCTGGACAAGGATGGAGCATATGCCCTGATAGAACGAATGAAAGCATTCTCGAAACGAATCAAATCGGACAGAGCGAAAGTTTCAACGTTTCGGCAGTTTTACGTGCTGCTGAATGTGATGATGCTGCGCATTCTGCGTGCACGTATTGCTTTATGCATTCAAATAGTGCATCACATTATGTGCGGTTTGTGTTTTGGTAAGCCATTTAGTTCGTAAAGATGTTGTTTTTGGGCTAATTTTCGATATTTTTTCACTTAGGGTTGATCTTTTACAATTCGGCGAATGAGGGTGAGCGTATGTTTGACCATTTAAAGTTCTGCATTGGTGCCATATTGACGATAGTATATACGCAAGTAATGGTGCCCATTCTAAGTTGTAAGTTTTAATTGAAATTAGCTTAGCGAAAGCCAGATATGATATTATTTACGTATTCCTCAGTTCCAAGCGAAGTGAAAATGGTCAAGAAAGAAACATTTAACCGATGGTACACTCTGCCGCCTTACTACGTGGCACTGACACTATCACGCATTCCAGTACAAGTAAGTAACGCGTATATCTCAAGTTTTTAAATATCAAAAAATCTTTAATATGTGTTCTATGATTTCAGATAATCCTTAATATAGTTTTCCTCTCGATAACCTATTGGATGGCCGGTTATCCACCACAACTTTGGCGTTTTTGCCTATTTGCATTGGTCGGTATTGTGACATCACTCGTGGCCGAAGGAATGGGTCTGGCGATTGGTGCAACGTTCAGCATAACCGTTAGTTTAATATTTTATTTTGTATTGTTTGCAAATAAACATTTTTTATTTTCTATTTCAGAATGGCTCCGCTGTTGGCCCAATGATGATTGCCCCATTCATGGGACTAGCTATTTATGGTTTTGATTTTGCTAGTGAAATTCCAACAATCATGAATATTCTGATGAAATTCTCATTTATACGTGTGGGTGTGGTATCACTCGTACTCTCAGTATTTGGCTTTAATCGTGCTGAATTAGAATGTAAAGAATTCTACTGTCACTTTGGAGATCCAAAAGTGCTGCTCAGATTTTTGCAAATAGATAAAGTGTCGATAATCAGTGAATTTGGATATCTTATGGTATTATTGGTATTCTTTAGAACTTTACTTTATGTCAGCTTGAGAAAGCGTTGCAAGACCTAGAGTTGCAGACATTCAGTTCACATTTATTTCATTTTTAGTTATTTTAAATTAGGAAAGCATTCTGCCTGTGATAAGATTTTCTTGTAATACCAACATAAATATTTATATTATAGTTTTTTTTTTATATATATATAATATATGTATGTTATTTTAAATGGATGTAGAAGGAATAAAATAAACAACTTGCCCTTTATATTTATGTATGAAAACAAAATAATTTCTTGTTTTATTAACCTTTTTCTCAATGACAATTTCGACTAAGAATGGGTCACCCACTTTTAAAAATACTTCCCGGTAAACTGTAAATATATATATTTACATATTTGCATGTTTCCTCAAAATCACCCAAACAAAGTTTTTAATTTTCATTTCTTAACAGTAAATAAAAAAAATAAATCAAAATCAGTTCAAAAAACAGCTGTGCAAAACCTAAGCAACTCTTTTAATATTTTGTATAATATCCGTTATTTTTTAATTATTATTCAATTAAATTAGAAATAATAGCTGCTGGTATGTTTTCCCACTGTTTTTCAATAAATTTATCAACTCCATTTGGTTTTTGCACCGTATGGTTCCAACGCGACGTTTAAGAATCCCGAATAAATTTTCAATCGGATTCAAATCCAGCGACTGTGCAGGCCAATCAAGAACTTCAATCCGATAAACTGTTAGCCACTCCTTGACCATTTTTGAAGTATGCTTCGGGTCGTTGTCATGTTGGAATACCCAAGAAAGTGGAATATTCCATTCGGCATACGGCAGCATCACATTTTCCAAAATATCCTTGTAAACAAAACGATCCATTATGCCCCCTATTTCATGAAAAGGACCAACACCATAACCAGAAAAGCATGTCCATATCATAACACTTCCACCCCCATGCTTCAGTGTACTTTTACAGAAGCGTGGTTTGAGTCTTTGCTTGGGCGTACGCCTAACGTATTGCATGCCATCAGTGTTCCACAGGTTAAATTTACATTCAACACTGAATAACACACTTTTCCACTTGCCGACTGACCAATTAATATATTTTTTAGCAAAATTCAACCTATAAAGTGTTTTAAAGAAAAGATTATTTCAATTCAAAAAACAATTTTCATCAATAAATAGGTTTCTTCAACACTGAATAACTTTTAAGATCAGCTTCAAGAGCCCGTCTACGAACCGTACTGGAGTCAACGTTCAAATTCAAAGTCGACAATATTTCCCGAGAGGAAATAAAGGGATTTGATTTGATTAATCTCGTTATTTTCCTATCCTCCCGAACAGTTGTTTTACGCGGCCTTCCTCCTACATTATTATATTCTAAGCTACCGGTAGCTTTATATTTTTTAATCAAACGTGAAACTATAGATTTATTAATTCCGAATATTTTTGCAATTTTTGACTGTGATACACTTTGTTTATATAGGTTAATTATTTTTAATTTGAAGGTTTTATCATATTTAGCGCGCTCCATATTGAAAATGACTGTGAATGACTACCCGATCGCAGTCTCTACCCACAATTGAGCAAAACTAACTTTACACATTGCGTCATGGAAAAACCCAACCCACTTTAAAAATGCCGTTAAATTTGTGGTAATAACAAGAACTGTTTTGCACAGCTGTTTTTTGAACTGATTTTGATTTATTTTTTTTATTTACTGTTAAGAAATGAAAATTAAAAACTTTGGGTGATTTTGAGGACACATGCAAATATGTAAATAAATATATTTACAGTTTACCGGGAAGTATTTTTAAAAGTGGGAGACAACTTTTTACGTGAGAGTAGGAAAAGTTGCTTAGGTTTTGCACAATACTGTAGATGTAGACAGACCAAACTATTGCGCCCGGACAAAATATTGCGTCTGCATCTATTCTTCTATTTCTTAGGAGAATCGACTGTAGGCTGCTTGTAGGCGTCCTATCGGGACACCAAGCTTTTGCTAAACACTTATATATGTTGGGCTTGAGCGACAGCACTACCTGATACAGCAGAACACTTTGTCTGCAGTTGTCCGGCCTATGCTCGCAACAGGTGACGAATTTTTGGGGCCGACGTGTTGAGTTCCGAACATCTAAGCTCTTCATCACTGAAGCTCCTTCTCATCTTTTTTCGAAAGACGGGAAAACTAAGTACATTAACGTAAGGTGTCTGAATGGTAGAACAATGGACCTGTAGGTGTGTCTGAGCGCTCCATCCTTCGACAAAAAAAAACAAACAAAAAAAAAAGAAGCATATTTGACAGCTATTCCCAGTTCTTAAGCACCTGTTCATGTTTCTTGAATCATTCTTTTCTTGTGACCTTGTTATGAAAATTAAATTGAACACAAAAACCAAAAAAAGAGCCGACTGAAAAATAGTTGAAAGAAAGCTCTTTCTCTGTGCAATGCGCTCGCAGTTCTTGTCGTCGATCCTCATCTTCGTTCATCAAAAACAGGTTATACAGGATATGCTGTTGGTATACAGTGGCTCACAGCTTATTTGACCCATCACATATTACAAATTTGAAATACGTAGAACTTTTGAACGGAACAAGATATCAACAAAATTTAAATGCAGATATTTTAATTAATTTTTAAACTTAAACAAAACAACTTCATTTATTTGTATTCGTATACGGTTTCATAATTAACAAAACAAAACAAAAACTAATCCACAATTCAGTGCCACATCTTAATTGACCCAGCTTAAAAAAATAATGATTAACATGATATTAAGGTACCACTTCAAGAATCTTAATATTTAGTATGGCCCCCTTTGTTATCTCTAACCGATTTAATCCTGTTAGGAATCGATGCCACCAATTTGTGGGTAGTTTCGGGAGTGATTTTTGACCATTTCTCGATTATGGCAGCTTTGAGATCATTTTTGTTACATATATTGCGCTTTCGAATATTTGTGTCTAATATTGCCTATAAATTCTCTATTACATTGAGATCAGGTGACTGTGCCGGTGGTTTCATAATGTGGGGACAGTTCCAAATAAGCCAGGTTTGAACTATACCCGACGTATATTTGGGATCGTTGTCCTGGTAGTATCGAAAACTTTCTTTTATGCCTAGATCTTCAGCACTCTGGAGCAAATTGTTTTTAAGGATATCAAGGTATACATTCTTATCCATTGTAGTTTCGATGAACAGTAGTTTTCCGACCCCCGCCGCAGACATACAGGCCCAAACCATGACGCTGCCACCGTCATGTTTTACGGTTGCTTTTAAATGTTTGTTTTGCAGCTCTGTATTAGCTTTACGCCAGACGTAGGGTCGCCCATCGGAACCGAAAATATTAAATTTCGACTCATCAGCAAATATTACGTGCTCCCAGAAGCTGGAATCCCTGTTGATGTGTTCTTTTGCGAATTGAAGACAACGTTTTTGATTTGTCTTACTGATAAAAGGTTTCTTGGGTGCAATTCTTCCATGTAAATCATTTTTTCGGAGCACTCGACGTACGGTTTCTGCACAACATGACTTTCCCAACATTGCCCCCATCTCACTAGCTAATTTTGGTGCCGAAATCTTAGGGTTTTCCTTAACTTTTCGCACGATATATCGCTCATCTGTGGTATTAAATATTTTGTTTGGAGCGATTCTCCCTTTGTCTTCACACTGTTTTCAAAAACGAAACAGAGTGCCTTTACAGTAGACCCTGGTATATTCACAAATTGAGCTATTTTCCGACGAGAAAGACCATTTTTGTAGTGGTTTAGTACCAACTCCCGCTGTTCGATGGTTGTGCGTTTTCCCATTGTGGTAACACGTGTTCCGCTAACGAAATCAAACTAAAAATGCTATCTCCAGTTGCGAATATAATCACATAAGCATAGGCAAAACAAGTACCGTTATCCTGCAGATCGAGCGATCGCAGGTGTTCAATAAACGTCATGGGTCGAATAAGTTGAATATTTGTTGTTTTGTTTTGCTAATAACGAAATCATATACGAATATAAATAAATGCAGTTGCTTTGTCTAAGTTTAAGCATCAGTTAACAATTCTGCGTTACAATTTGTTTGATATCTCATGCCGTTTGAAAGTTGTACTAATTTCGAATGTTTAGTATGTGATGGGTCAAATAAGCTGTGAGCCACTGTATGTGAGTTTTCGGACACATATTTTATTTATTTTTTTTTTTTATATTAAAATTACAGAAACGAAGTAATTATGTATGCGTGGCTAATATTTCATTTTATATTTCACTGCCTTCCAAAAGATGTTCTAGATTACTAACAAAAGTTTGCATTGGAAAAAATCTTATAGAAAAAGTTTTAATTTATTTAGCTTTTTTTTCAAAATTTCAAAAACTGACTGAAAAGTTCACAAGATCTGGGACGTTGTGGTCAACTTTTTCGAGATTCTACTGTATGTGAATATGTTTTCTTTGTGGAATTTATCAAACGCTTAAAGGGTGGCAAACACCTTATAAGGGTTTAAGCGATTGGCAAAGAAAAAATGTAGCTTTCATGACATAATATGTATCATCAGAAGAAAAGTTACATTTCACTACCAAAAGTTACAATTCATGTTTGCAAAAAAGTACAATCTTCGTCACGCGTCGTGCTATCGTGTGTTATATCTCGTTAGACTGGTTTATGAAGTACTTTAAGCAAAGGATTTAAAAGTTCTTGATAGAGCAAAGCAAAAGCAAAAAATGTGAGAGCGGTTTTCAATGTTGGAACCTGCCATACAAAAACTTTCAGTACGAACATTTGTATGAAATGCGTCTTCTAGTAATTCTATATTCTTTGGTTCTAATCAAGGGGCACGGTAGTGCCCAGCCAAGTTCTTTAGCAACTTTGGCACTACACCCTTATTTACACGAATCAACTCAGGCCATTTTTACCCCCCATCTAACTCCGCTTACAACAAAGCTAGAGACATCAAATTCAGGATTTATTGGGACGCACAGCAGCAGGCTCCGTACCAAATTTCAACTGTTTATGAGCAGCGGTTCATGAGTTATAAGGCACCAAAATTAGCAAAAACCGTAACCACTGACTCACTGACAGATCATCAAAACTATGGAGCACTTCCAGTCATCGTAGGACTTTGGAAATTTGGCACAGTAATAGGGTTTGCGGAGAAACCACAGGGAAAAATCTGACATTTGTGATTTTCCATCCAGGGGCGTGGCAGACGCCTACTTCCCTTAACATATCATCAAAACTATGGGGCACTCCGAGTCATCGTAGCACCTTGAAATTTGGCACAGTAAATATATTTCATTTAGGGGCATGATAGCCGCCTCTTTTCTTTAACTCAGCCGCCAAAAGACTTACAATTGTGATTTTTTACATCAGGGTTGGATTTTAAGAACAAACACGGGAAAAAGTAAAATATTGTTTATTTTCCATTTAAGGGCCGTGCTAGCCGCCCCTTTTCTGTAACTTTGCACCCAAACTTAGAGCTATGAAATTATACTTGGAGGAAGGATTTGAAGAATAGAGACAAACTTTGTGTATATTCCAAAAAAGAGGCGTGGCAACCGCCCTTATAACGGACTCATTCTGTAGGTATGAATGTGTTATAATGTCGGTAATTCTTTTAAAGGCGAACAAGGAAAGTTATAAAACCAATTGTATTTTCCTCGAAAGAGGGCGTTTACGTGCGGTCGAAATCCCTACAATTTTAAAATTTTACAAAAAAGTATTGAAATCCCACCAATTTAAAGTTTTGAAGATACATACATATATATATAAGACACAATCACAAACACAATTTTCACAATTTTAAAAACTTGCCAAGTATAAAAATGTACCTGAATACTATTTGTGAAATTACAATACAAACTTGCGTTCTTTTCTAGATCTCCGGACTTTTTTTGGCTGACTTGTAAGCCAAAAGCGATTTTTGTATAAAAGAACTTGGCTGTTATTTAACATTTATGTTTTTGGTGGGATTAACTCTATGTCGAATGGCTTTACCTTTCTCAATCTTTTTACAAAATAATTGTTATTAAGAACTTCAGCTTCTTCTTTACTTTGACTTGCGAAGTTTATTATTGTAAATGTACCAGGGTACATATGTAACATTGATCTACGTGGAGACTTCAGTTCATTTAATGTGTCATTTTTTGTTTGTCATCATATAACCGTTCTTGAGATTTTTTTCGGTTTCAAAATGTGTGATTTTGCCAAAAGCAAGAAAAGCAGGGTCTTTTGAAAATGTGGCAACAGTAGCCAATTGTGTCAGGTCGTTAAGAGACAAAACAGTTCCTAACCCTGCGGAACGCCAACTTTTATATTTTTTATGTCGAAACAGTCACTGATTTACGTATGTTGGACTTTAAGCTCAGATGTCGAAATTGCGTCTTGTGGGACTTAATGGGATAGTCGTTTGTGCTTCACTTATGCGACACTACCTCAAGCACGATATGTATTCTTCTAGTGCTTTTTCTATTTTGTCAGTTAGTCGCTGAACCTGATCTATAGTTGCATTCGTATTTTTTAAACCAAACTGATGATTTGGTATCTATGTTTTTATTTCTATGATCGTATGGAGACGTTCAATCCGAATTCTTCATATCACTTAACTTCCCCAACCGAAAAGTAAAACCAATCTATGCAACTCAACAAATTAATACTAAATACAAGGTGGCGCAAAAGTAATCCTCCTATCAGAAGATGCTATAAATTTTGCGATTGGCCCCTAATGTCAGTTCTGTTTTGACATTTGTGTAGTAAACACATGCGAAATACACATTAATAAATGTTACGCTACACTGCTCCAGAACGCGGAATATTGGTGACTATTTATTTGAGCAATAATCGGTCGGTGACTTTGGCACAACGTGAATTTCGACGCAGATTTCACTGCGACGTTTAGCCGCTCGCCTCGAAGAGACTGGCACAACACGAGATGCTGCCAGGCGTGGCAGACCCCGGAGTAGCCGTTCTGCAGAGAATATTGCTGCTGTAGCCGAAGATGTCATGGAAGCGCCGTTGACATCGACCAGACGACGTGCCACGCAAATGGGTATCAGTCGACGGTCTTTACAGCGAATTTTGGTACAAGATTTGAAGATATTTCCGTACAAAGTCCAGACGGAGCATCAGCTGTTAGCTGCTGACCGCCAATCGCGTCTAACATACGCTCAAGCCATCCTTAATCATCACCAAGAGGAGGATGATTTTTCATCAAAAATAATCATGAGTGATGAGGCCCATTTCCATCTTAGCGGGTACGTAAATAAGCAAAATTAACGCTTCTGGGGCACTGAAAATCCGCGTGTAACCCACGAAGAGCCATTACACCCGCTCAAAGTCACTGTATGGTGTGCTGTTTTCGCTGGAGGAGTCATCGGACCTTTTTCCTTCGAAGACGTCGCGGGCCAAACGGTTACTGTGAATGGTGAGCGCTACAGAGCAATGATCAACGAGTTCTTCTTGACGCAACTTGATGAATTGGGATGAATGTGACATGTGGTTCCAACAGGACGGTGCAACGGCACACACTGCACGTGCCACAACCGATATGCTGAAGGATGCATTTCCCGGGCGCCTAATCTCCCGTTTTGGCGATTTGCACTGGCCAGCAAGATCGCCTGATTTGACCGCTCCAGACTTCTTTTTGTGGGGCTTTTTGAAGTCGCGGGTTTATCTAAACAAGCCTCAGACTCTTGCAGCTCTTAAAGACAATATCCGTCAAGAATGTGAGGACCTATCGCCGGAAGTTTTGGCCAAAGTGATGGAAAATGCCATCAAAAGGGCTCAAATGACAATCAACTGTGGCGGCGGCCAATTACATGACATCATATTCTCGACTTGATGTAAACAAAATTAAAAGACCAAATAAAAATAATCCACAAGAAGAATCAAAGTTTTTCATTTTTTTTTTTAAATTACAGCCAAAAAACATCGGAAGGTTATTTTTGCGTCACCTTGTACTTACTGGTTAACATCGAACTCGAACTCTAAAAATCCAGGTTTCAAACTAAAAACAATCTCAGAAGATGCTGTCATAATCAAAACGGTTAAAAAACTAGTGATAAAAGAAAACAATTTTAATTCATTTTTGGTTTGTTATATTTTTTTTAATATAAACAAATTAAATATTTAGATGATGGAACATATAAAAATGAGATACTAAAAGTACTGAATAAAAAAGTTTATTGTTTATCTTATATAACTATAGAAATAAAAATTTCCTTGGCACATCAATTTGAGAATAGATTCAATTTAATTTGCAAACACAATGAGGTCTGTAAAATCGTTTTCCAGCGATGGCAACGGCTTCCATTCATTCTGTAGTGGATTGAACTCTTTAAATTCATTTTTTCCGTAAACTATAAAACGATTCGCACTAACGACACAAGAATGATAATCAAATGTTATTGGGGAGATTGAAATCAGTTCGGGTTCCAAGTCGTATTTTTTAATGCTCGTACGCCTAAGGATTATAAAGTAATCGCTGGATGCATCACGGATCATGCCCATGCCGATTATATTTTGGGCAGTTGCTACTCGATTAGTCCATTTTTCAGTTACCGTGTCATAGACAATGGGCCTTTGTTTTTTGTTATCTTTTGTACTTGTTACCACCCATATTGAATTTAAAAAAATAGCCGCATGTAAAATCTTAGACTCCTTTGGCATTGGTGGCAAATATTTCCATTGTGATTCCAACTGGTCTAACATTTCAACAGAGTTTAAATCATTACAACTCTCGGTGCTGTGCCCCCCAATTGCATACACTCGTCCCATCAAAGTTACCAACTTGAACGTATGCCTTGGCGTCTGCAATGGCGAAAGCTGAGTCCAATTTAGTGTCCTCAAATCCAAACAGTCAACACGGTTTGTAGCCATTCCCGATGGAAGTATACCTCCGGCGATAATTAATTTCTGATTCACGATTGTAGAGGCAAAAGAAACACGCAACTCCGGAAGACCTGGCCAATCTCTATAGATCCATTTCTCCACCGCAGGGATATAGACTCCCACTTTTAAGCTTTCCTCGCGCCATCCGCTAATAGCAATGACCATGTCCTTCCAGTTTCTCAATTGTGTCTGCTCTTTGGGAAACAGTGATGCACGGCAGTCCGGCATCAAATGCCATTTTAATGCTTTGTAAATTAATTTTTGACTTTCAACGCAGTTACAAGCGGACTCAACAGCATTTGAAATAAACTTTGGGAACAAAAACGGAAATCGAACATTATGTAGTAACATGCCAAAACATTGTTCCCGCTGAGCCTGATCATATTTCACCCACGATAGTAAACTGGTAAAAACGTCCTCTTCGGAGTTTACACATAATTCGTCACTAGAGAGAAATTTATTCAGTTGAGTTGGATGAAGCAAGAAGAACATATCTTCTTGGCTCACATTCTTGAAATTTTGACACACAAATCTGCGGCAGGTTTCGTAAAGCACTTTATAGTTAAATTTCTCTGCCAATATTAAGATGTCGAGACAGTTAGACGTATCAATCTGCGTTGACATATAGCTATAGCACATCTCTTCCAGCAATTTCGATTCAAAAAGACGAGCCGCTTTAAGATAATCATGAAGAGTATAGGCTGCGACATCAATCGAACCAGTGTAAATAAAATTAATTATCAATGTCAAAGTGTGGCCATTGATCTCTTTCAAATGAACCTCCCTGGCATCGGTTCCCGGGCAATAGTCAGCAAATATTGATAAAAAGTATTTACTTGCTGCGGAAAGGAGCACTTGGTGGGCTTCCACTCTCCAGCCGTCATCAGCAATCAGAGTCACGTCACAGAATTGGCCAGCTTTAAAATATGATGCAATGTTTTCGAACATCCCGATTAAAAACGAATCGCATTTGAACCCATCTTTTTTTTCGTTGTTGAAACTAATGCTATACGGAATAACTAAGTTTAAATTTGGTGGCATTTCTTGGGTATAATTTTACAATAAAACAAAAAAAAACTGAACTAAAGCAAGTTAACACAGAATAACACAAAATTAAAAACGAATATCAAATGCAATTTAAAAATACAACTATCTACACTTTACTGACACTATACTTTCACTGAGGATTGTGTCCTTCGCTTTCTTCCTATTTATGTTGTCCTTCGGCTACCTGCCTTATTATTGTTTTTAATGAGGGTAAAATTGTCCGCATAATTATCTTTAAGGTGGAAGTGTATTGCAAGTGCGATCGACAGCAACAGTTTTTCTATCAATATATATCGATTATATGGTTTATAATCTTAAAGAATTAACAAAAATATTCGTAAACAGCACTTGTTAAGATCATTGTTTACTATTCAAGCAAACTGCATTCGATTGCTGAGTTTTGAATTAATTGTCAAAAGTAGTGTTCATATACGGCTGTGAAATACCTTTTCGTAAGTTTTTTTTTTCGGAAAATATGATTCATTTTTTTTATTTCTTTTTATTTGTGTAATTTCATATGTTATTTCTTTTCTTTTGAATGTGTCATTAATTTGTATGGCAGGTACGATCAAGTGATGGGTTTGCTCCTTTTTGTTAGCTTTTTTTTTTTATTAATTTTGGAGGTTGGTAAGCTTGCATATGCCAACGCTAAATGTAAGTAACCCTGAATTCGTTAACTTTTTTCCGTTTCGTTAAGCTTATGCAGAGTACGCTAGCAACTGTACTTTAAAGAATATTGACATCCAAAAAGAACATGATCAATGGGAACATTTCAGATGAAGTAAAAGACGTGCTCTCTGACAATGACTGCATAAGCATGTTTTCGTTGGGTTTTAGCAATTTTTCCTTTTTCTTTATTTAAAAAGAGTAATTTTGCGTTAATTGCGTGTAACACCGCCACCATGCGTAAACATTGGTAATAAGATTTTTTTTTATTTTTATGAGCGTTTTATTTTGAATCGATCAATATGGAAATGATCATGTAAATGCGAATTAAAACTGATGGGTCATATGGCACAATTTTGTAGATTTACATGGCCACGCATGCAATTCTTTGCAGGAGATTAGAGAGACGACTAATTACACAGATAAATCTCCTGTCCCCTAAATCATCACGTTACATCTACAAGCAATGTCTAAATGGCAAACATGTTTGCATTAAAAGCTCAGAATTGAAAAGGTTAAGAAATTTAGAAAAAAAAACATATATAGCTGTAAACTAACGGGTGATCCAAGTAGAGATACTTTTTTCAATAGCCTTTTTTGACAGATCACGTGTGAGTCGTGTCATGCTGTCATGTTATTTTTGTTTAGCATTGTTTGGCATTTCATAATGGAAAGACTTACGCGTGAACAACGTTTACAAATTGTTCAACTTTATTATGAAAATTCACGTTCTGTGAGGAATGTGTTTCGTGCACTTCGCTCAACTTATGGTCAACATAATCGGCCTACGGAGCGTACTATTCGCAACACCATCACCCATTTTGAGACCCAGCATTCATTATTGGATAACATTCGACCGAATAGACCACGTCCAGCACGCTGTGAAGAAAATATAGCGGCCGTAGCTGAGAGTGTACACGAAGACCGTAGAGAGTCGATTCTCGGACTGACGTATGGAACGACTTGGCGCATTTTACGTCAAGATCTTAAATTGTAAGCTTACAAAATACAGCTTGTGCAACAACTGAAGCGGCTCGACCTTCACAAGCGACATCGCTTCGCTCTATGGGCTCTTGAAAAGTTCCAAGAAGTTCCGACGTTTTTGAGGCAAATTTTGTTTAGCGATGAGGCCCATTTCTGGCTCAATGGGTATGTAAACAAACAAAACTGCCGCATTTGGGACGAAGAGCAACCTGAAGAGATTGAAGAACTGCCACTTCATCCAGAAAAAACAACGGTTTGGTGTGATTATGCCGGTGCGAACGTAACCGTCAATGGCGACCGTTATCGTGCCATGATAACCGACTATTTGATGCCTGAAATTGAAGCTCGTGATCTCGGCGACATTTGGCGACGTTGCGTAATAATGACGAAGATCCATCACGGCTCAAGATCCGACAAAAGTCGTTTATGACAGCAAACAAAATTATTATATGTTCTTGCTTGGTTTATATATATAGGTTACCCTTTAAAAAAAAAAAAAAAAGTACTCAGTTTGTCATGAAGTAGCGTGGTAACAAGTGGTAAGAATCATTGTCTAAAATTCGATGTAAGTCAACTTAAACTTGGCGTCAATTACAATTAAATGCTGAATAAAGCGTTCGTTATAATTTTTACGGAAACTTGGCAGCATAGCGGCGTGTATTAACACAAAAATAATTTATCAAACACCACCTTTTTTTCTCTTTTCATGTTTCTTTGGTTTCTCTGCAAAAGAGTACCCAAAAAGACCTATTTTCAAAAAAAGTTATGGCGAACTTTATTTATTGCAAAGCAGCGCATTCCAAAATAAGAAAAAAACCGACCAGCTTTTAAAAAAAAAATTCATTAAAATAAAATGCTTATTTATTCCTACAATTTTTTTTACAATAATCCCGTTTTGAAAAACGCACTATTTCTTAGTTCCAACTGGCTTTTCCCTCCGCTTTTTGATGTGCTTTTTCACTTTCACCTTTCGCTTTTCAGCATTTGAATCTTTAATAGCCTTCTTACGAGCCTTCTTACTGTTCGGTGACTCATCGCGAGGCCGTGCAGAGCTTTTAAAATTACTGCCCTCCGCTCCAGCTGAACCTTCGTTTTCATCTTCGCTGCCAGATTCCTCATCTTCTTCGTCTGTTTCTTTGCCTTTATCGGCCAAAACATCTGGTGTCGTTTGAACGTTAAGCTCCGATGTGAGTCCGGTCACTTTGCTGTAAATAAGAGATGGCTTCTCTCCTGCCTTTGCCTTGGCAACATCACGCTCAAAATGCATTACCTAAGGGCGAAAGAAAACTTGCCTTTAATAATATATTTTACAAGAATCCTCTTATAGGTGTAATGGTCTCGTTTGACTAACTAACCTCATCCAGTCGCTTGGGGATGTACGTGTTCTGCCAAACAGCTTCGTCAATTTTTTCTTGCGCCGTCAACTGATCAAAGTCACGATCCTTTATTTTCTCTGATATTTCATGCAAGCATTCCTCCATATTCTCATCGACGATTGTATGATCGGTGATAAAGTCGAAGAGCTCCTTCACAGTCATTGTAGCGACTGATTTCTTTCGAAAGAACTCGGAAATATTCGTACAATCCTTTCGCAAGAACTCAAATGCATGCGGATGATCGTGTTCCACTGATTGACTTACGTCGATGATGACGAGTTGTCCGTTTTGAAGGAGAATATTAAATTCAGACAGATCGGCATGGACTAACTTGCATTTGTTGTAAATCCTCCACATGATGACCACAGATTCTCGATACAATTCCCGTGCCTTTGACGTAGATATGTCTACGTCCTTGAGTTTCGGTGATGGCCAGCCATTTTTGCCACAAAACTCCATAACCAGGACATGACTGCGCAGTAGAATCGGCTCCGGTACTGGTACATCAGAATTCTTCATTCTCAAATAATTTCTCATCTCCTTCTCGGCCCAGGTACGAACCATTTTTCGGGGGTTGTGTCTACAGTAGCCGTGCCTAAAACGAAACTCACCCGACACATACTTGTCACGATCCTTGAATACCAGAATGGATGTCTTGTAAATTTTTATGGCATACTCCCGATCCGTCTTCGATACAGCATGATAGACGTTGGCTTCTTTTCCCGTGGAAATACACCCATTGATTTCGTTAATTAGCCCACTATTGAGCAACTTGAACAAGATCATTCTTGTTCGAGGGTCCATGACCTGTTCCGCAGTTGCGCGATCATGTTTATCCTTCACTTTTACACGTTCCGATTCGATTCTTCGATCGAAGGATACCAATCGATTGGCCGCTTGGGCAGACATATTCGTTGTTGGATCATATTTTTCGACGTTGATTTTATTCGAAAACTTTCGCAGTATTTGCTCATTCGGCTGGTAGCTAGACACCTTCTGGCTCTGACGCTGAACGTTGCTGTGACCATTTGAGTTCGATACAAGTGAACCTTGTGGATTGTGCTTCTGGAAGCCACTGTATGAATCGTCGTAGTCATACAAATCGTCCACGTCTGAGTCCTCATCGTATTCCTCTTCTGATTCACTGAAGTCTTCTTCATTTACAATATGATTTTCTTCCGGTTCTGGGTCGGAAAATTTCACTTGCTTGACCGTGAGTTTAGGAAGTAATTCTTTGATTTCATCCACTAATTTATCTGTGCCGAGATTCCGTTTGGAAATGTCATCCTCTTCCTCGGCATCACTAAATTGATGATCCATTGAATTGTAGCAAAAATAATTTTCCACTTTAGCAAACCCAATTACAAATATACAAAAGAAATGAAAACCGACCAACACGTGTGTTTATATTGGAAGAAATTTCACCATAGTATGTTTGACATTTCGTTATTTCGCAAAATGTCACAACACAAGCAGCGTTGCCGCTGACTTTTTGAAAAATGTATCTTTTTGTTTGAAAAATGTATCAACTGTATCAAAACAGATAAATCGATTTCTTTTGTGTGATGGCTGAGGTCTCGTGGCGCTTAAGATGGATAATAAGGTTTACTAGAGTTTCTTGCAGTGAATACAAAAGGGTTCTTGGAACCACCACTTAAATCCAATTATTTGTTTTGAAATATAATAACGCACTAACTCTTCACAGGGTTGTGATGTAAGATTCATCATACACAACACTAGGCACCGAAGCGGACCTATTGCGATTCCGGAGGCACCGGTTAAATTTGAACTTAAACGGTAGACAAAAAACCTAAACACTTTCTCTTTTAAGGTCTTTGAAGTTTTTACCGTCTATTTCCTCCAAAAATTCGAAGTAGTGTCTCCCTAAGAATTTTCTACGACTACGTGAAATTGCATCGCACTCACACAATACGTGCGGTTTATCCTTAACAGCCTGCAATTCACCACATAATCTGCAGATGTCGGTATCTGACAGTCCCATGAGCAGCCCTCGTATTGTCGCAAGTTCGTCCGCCTGTTCATTGCTTTCAATACCGCAGTGTCCTGGCACCCAGCACAGGCTCACTCGGTTCTGATTACATTTCCTGACTATATCAGAATTGATGTTTGTTGATTCTATTGCCTTAAGTGCGGCCGATGTCGATGTAGATAGCAATCTCTTCCGGATATAGATCATCTGCATTTGCTCACCCGCCTCGAGGATCCTATGATTGGAAGACTATGCTTGTGCCCGGTAGTCTTATAGACACTCTTAGTTCTGGATCTTTTGAGAAGATCCCAGCCCCTGTTCCCTCTGTTATAGCCATCTTTAAAAATTGCAATTTCGTTTGATTTGTCTAAGCATCGTAACAATCATCACTTTCGAAACTATAGTTTCGATAGTGGTTGGGGGATCCGGATATTATCCGGGTCAACTTATGGATATGACAAATCCACCAAATTACTTTTATTGAATAGTGCGGTTTTATAATTTTAAAAATTATAGTAACATACCAACTTATTCTTAAAATTGTAAAAGAATTTAAAAATAGCAAAACTTAAACCACCACCAATCTAAGACAACTTGTTAATAGTAACATATAGGTCAACTTCAGTCAGGTGGTAGGTACAGGTACAATATGTGAAATATTCTAAGCGTTATGAAAACGAACAATTGAATCATTTATTTTCAAAACGTGACATGTCCACATGTTTCCAAAAATCGTTTTATATTTTTTTCCTGCAAAGCAGAGATATCTGCGTTGACACATGAAACGTGATAAGTCTAACTGTAACACATAATTTTTAATAGAGACGCATATATATTTTAACTGATATTTATAACCCAAGAAAACAGAAATTAATCAGCTTTTTTTCGTCTCCTGACAAATTTTAAAATGTGGACATGTCACGTTTTTAAAATAAGAGATTCAATTGTTACTGTCAGATTTAAAAAAATTAAAATATTGGCAAAAGATAGAATTTTCAGATTTTTGGTGAAAATTTTAAAACGTATCAAATCGAAGAAAAAACGAAAAGAAAGTATCTATGTATCAAATGCTTGCACGAAAGCAAAAATGTATCCAAATTGATACAATTGCATCTTTGTGGCAAAGTTGGATGCATTCAGCTAGTGGTATTTCAGACAGAAAAATACAGACAGGGGAAATAATAGTTGCAGAATTGGAAGGGAGAATTGAGAGCGCACCATTAACTGTTTGTTTCGAAATTTTTATATTATGATAACGTTTTATGTCAGACGATGATTTTTTTTGAGGCTTATGTTTTGTTTTTGGACGGGGGTATAGGAGGGAAAATATGGTTATTTATAGTAAGTTTTCAGTGCATCATTGGTTCAACCTATCTTTTACTAGCAGTAGTCCTATTATAACTGTACGTTTTTACTGTCATGTACCTGAATGAGTTCGTTAATTTGTAAAAGACAACGAAACAAATGTCATTGATTAAATGCCCATTGAGCTGTCATATTAACGGGGTAATAGATAGCAAATACAGTTTTCTCTTAATCAAAACTAATAGGTAGTGACTTTTTCAAAAAATAAAAACAAATATATATTGTCAATTATGTAGACTACTGAAGAAGCTGATGAATACCAACGAAACGTAGGGATAAACATTTCTGTTAATGGTTTTATTTATATAAAATACTATATATGACCAAAAAAGCTCAACTTCAAAAATTTCAAAACAAGCAGTGTTTTCTGACAAAAAATTGAAACTATGCAAACGACAAAGTTGGTAAAAGAATCACACAAAATATCTATGTCGCAAATAATTATAAAATATATTTACAAAAAAATCAATTTCCATAAAAATATTCAACTCTTGGCCTTCACTGTAATAGATTGTTTATACTTCACTAGATACATTCATTATTGATCACTTCACCACGGTGTGTTGTGTATTTGTGCATTTTTTGACAGCTCTTTGATCTGTCACTCTTTAACGTGGAAAAAATGCGTTTAAGGTTGAGCTGATAAATAATAAAAAATAATCTGTTTTGATTTAATTTATTTTGAAATGAACCTTTAAAAAGTATTTAATTATGTTTGCCCTGGCAGAATTAAAGGATACTATTCGAATTGCGCCAGATCAATTCCATTTGAAGCTCATCGAAGCCATTCGCGATGAAATTAATCGAAAGTTAGCAAATAAAGTAAGTTACATTCATTTTTTTTCCTTTCACATTCGGAATAATTAATGAACTAATGTTTCAGGTTCTTCTTAATGTGGGACTTTGTATAGCCCTCAAGGATATTGTTTCTCTGAAAGATTCTATAATTCTTCCCGGTGATGGGGCGTCACATACTGAAGTTATCTTTCGGTACATAGTCTTCCGACCAGCAATTGGCAATGTCTTGACTGGAAAAATACGAAGCTGTAGTCGTGAGGGAGTTCACGTTACATTGGGTTTCTTTGATGACATTCTTATTCCGCCATCAGCACTGCAGCATCCTTCAAGATTTGAAGAAACTGAACAGGCCTGGGTGTGGGAATATCCCTTGGAAGAAGGCGAAAAACATGATTTGTTTATGGACATTGGAGAACCGATTAAATTTCGAGTATCCGGCGAGCTTTTTGAAGAGAGTTCCCCAATCGGACCACCCAAAACTGATCAACCGGGGTCGACTTCTGCACAACCGAAAGAAACAAAGACACCGTATAGGATTGTTGTAAGAATTGATTTCCTTTATTAATTGCAAACGTCTTTTGATTTGTGTTTTAAATTGTTAAAGGCTGCTATAAATGAGTCTGGACTCGGTGTACTCTCCTGGTGGGATTCACAAAATCAACCCGAAGAGGCGAATGACGATGGAGACGAAAACGAAGATTACAACGATGACGATGGCGATGGAGCGTACGAGGAATGAACTATTTCGTTTTAGAAATACGTAGTTACTTAAATTGTTGTTATTTTGTAAAATAAAACCTAGAAACCTACTTAATACTAAAAAAAAATGTATTTATTACTTACCAGGGTTGTAGGACGTATTTCCTTCACATCGAAAAGAATAAAATTGATAAATTTGAACTTAAAAACCCGAGATATGTAAATACCGCACTGCACGTGAATGTCGTCGATACCGTTATATAGTGAATAATTTTTTGATTTTAATGATGGCTTTTAAACGGAACATCCTCTTGAAACGGAACAATACGAATCGAATATTTAAAGTGTATGATTTGAAGTTTTATACTTTTACGCGATTTAAAAAAAAAATATTTATAGAAAAATATATAAATTTCTTGCTCAAGCTCCTATATACAATCAATCACTCGCGATTTATTTGAAAAAAAAAATGATTAAGTGAATTTTTTTCCCTTTTAAAATTCGACTAACTTTATCACTTACGCTTGATAAATTGTTCACTTTATCAGTTCCGGTTGATACATTTTTCATTTATGTATTATACAATTTTATTATTTGAATAAAAGTAGGAAAAAAATCGGAATTTAATTAACAAAAGAACTTGTAGCAACATAAACTCAACTCCAGTTAGGTACGATTTAAGCAGTGCTGCCAAACCTGTTGGTAATAATCGAAACTTTTAGCTAAATGTAAAAGGCAAGTGGAACAAATTATTTTGCCTTACTTAAAGTTAGGACAGTAAGTTTTTATAAAATAGAGAAAGAAAGCAAGCCTTGGTCAGAAAGGTAAATCAATAATGCAATCAAGAAGGGAGTGAAAGAGCTGAAAATTTAAAAGTACTAAACTCTGTCAATTGCCTTTGAAATCGGAACGACCTTGCTTTCATCACCGTTGTTAATAAATTGGTTCCACGTTTTTGTTAGAAATGTCGTCAACTTGCCAGTGTATCTGTTGCTGCGAAAACCTCACTTTCGGCCATTGAGAAGTTTTCGGGATTTAAAATATTTCATACTGTCATACCGATTATTTATCAGAGTTTCCAAGATCTTGGAAAAAATGAACGCAAGTACAATTGGTCGGTAGGAGGACGGAGAGAAACAGTTCGCCTTTTTTTCGGATGAGCTGGGCATCAGGACAGATCAATTCAACAACAATTCATTCACAATCACAATACTCGAACCAAAATATAATTTTAAATAATGAAACCAATTACAATCTCATCCGAGACTACATGAAATTAACGAAACCATTCACAATAGGTACCTACCAACAATTTCTTCGTTGATAGGAGATAATTAACTCTGACTTTATTTTATGTATATAGGTAAATCGATTCGGACTATGTCAACTCGATGAGAATCCGAAAGTGGACAATGAAAAGACGACGTCATTCCGGCGTAACTTCAAAAACATCTATCGCCCGATCTATATCACTTTAACGCTACATTATAATAAATTGAAGTTGAAACCAAATCAATTGAAAAATAAAGTAATTTTATCCGGTGGTGGTGCCATTGGGTTTGTCTTTGGTTTATTAAAATGTTTATATCCGTCAACCATTTTCACCTATTCGCTCACAGCGCTTGACCTGATCTAAGATGATCGAATCTTGATTAGGTCTAACTTCGTGCACTTTGTGAAAAGTGCAGCTATAAAGTTACTTGGAAATTAAGTGCTTATCTTAATAACTTAAAAAATCAACTTTTTAAGACTTCAAAAAACTATGTTAAACAAAAATAAAACACATTTCTTTTATTTTCTTCATTTTTTTTTTGTATTTTCTTTGGTTTATTTTTAAATTAAATGTTGTTTTACCTTTTGGTAGGTTTTTAGTTTATTTTCCTTTTTACACTTTTATTTCTTTTCTACAGCTAATTATTAAATTAATTGTTTTCTTATTTGCCTGAATTTTTTTTTTTTTTTAATCAATTTGTGTGTACCTATGTGTGTTTTCCTATCACTCTAAGCGTGTGTTTTTAATTTTCTTTATTTCTCCAAAATAAGTTAAAGTAAGTCTTTTATTTATGTATTTATCTGTTTTGGTTTGTATATTTTTTATTAGCCGTTTCTGTTGTATTTGTAAAATTGTGAAGTAAAGCGGAAATTTGTTAGAGAAAGAGAAAGAGAGATAGCGAACGAGTAGAATTGTGATTTTTTTTTTGCATCATTATTCATTTATTAAACTACTGGTTTTGGGTCCATTCCTTGGTGGATATTGAAGAATTGTCACAGAAATGTCAACGTTTACTTCAACTCCACAAACTCTTCTCAAAAATTACTAACTTTAAAAAAGAAACACAACTATGTAACTTACAAAAAATTAAGCTTTAGAGATTTGCTTACAAATGCTAAAAATTACTACAAATAAAATGTTTTAAAATACATTTAAAATTTTATTAACAATAAACTCTGATGGAAAATGTAACTAGAAACCATAAAATTCCCTCTAGAGTTCATTAATTAACTTTTTAACAAATCTAGAAACATACATATTAGTTAATTTATTATGTCTTCACATGTCGTAAATATTTCGTCGGGTACTTTCTTACAATATACTATCAAAGAATGGACCCAATAAGTGCATCTGTTAGAGCCCAAATAAATTGTTTTTGTTTTATTTTATTTTTCGGTTTTATTTTAGAAAGCAATTTGTTTTTTTTTTAACATATTCGAAATTTTTTGGAAGGAACAAAAAATTATATAAAACTTAAAATATAAATCACAGAAAACGAAATCAATTTATAAAATAGTGTTTTAAATCTACATAAAAACATTTATAAATAAATTAATGTGTAAAATAAATAAATAACTTCTTAAATATATAATTCCTATTGTTATATATATTTTTGTTTTGTTTTTCCTTTTTTATTTTAAAGTTATTCTATCGCAAAATTGTTTGAAAATTACAACGAAATTTTATTATATATTGTATTTTTTCCCCGTCTTATATCTTTAAAACTTTTTGGTTTGAAAATATTTTTTATTTGTTTATTTAGCGTGAAAGGTTTTTTTTATATTTATTTTTTTTTTTTTGTATTTGTAGTATATTACAGTCAACAATCATTAATAACTATAAATTATTTATTTAATTTATTTGTATTAAGTTCAAATATCATTTAATAACCGTTATATTTGTATTATTGCGTATTATTATTCAATAATCAAACACCGGGGTAGATGTTCTTTGAGATACTCAAAAAGTTCTTGACTGGCGCCCGGACAATTGGTCAGTTCGAGTTCTTGAAGATGTCGCAATTGTATGAGACTGGAGAGGCCAGAGGAGGTCAACAGTGGGCAACCGGCCAACGAGAGTACTTGTAGATTACGCATTGAGCATAAATGTTGCAGTCCAAAGTCTCGAACTTGTGAACACCAGCGCAGGAATAGGGCGGTTAGCGAGAGCATTGTTGAAATGTAGCCAACACCAATGTCGGTTATATGAACGCATCTAAAAAAATAAGAAGAGAAAGTTGAAAAAAATTGTTTCAAGATAATTGTTTTTTTAATCTAATGAAATCCATATTGACCACTATTTGGTGGCCAGTTTCATAAACCCATGGTAAAATATTAAAAAGTGATCTCGTCTTCTCTTGGAAGAAATGTTCAATTGATACAATCTGGGCAAAGAAAAATGTCAACGTCTAAACAACATCGACGAAGTTAAGAAAACACAGGAAATTTAAAATTCTCTAAAGCAACCTTGCTTAGGCAGGGCTAAGTCACTGCTCAGTTTACCTTTATGTGCACGGCAAAGAAACACGATAAGATGAAGCTCAGGTTATGATAAGTGAAAAGAAAGAGAGACTTATATCTTGGTCAAAGAGTACAACTAATAATAAGGGTGATTCAGAGTTGATGATCGAATTTACCTATATCTTATAAAGATGATAACGCTCGCCTTGATTTTGAACACAAACATTGCAGAAGTCAAGCAAAGTGTATGGAAAGCCTGTATAGTGAACTGAATGAAATATTTTCTTCGCCCGCTGGTAGGAATCAGGCTACCCATGAGCTGCGATGACGAAAAATACATACACAAAATTATATACAGGTGGCGGGAGTATTGTAAAGTACTTTTAAATGGACAGTTTCCCCGCCTAAACTTTCCTAACTATGAAGAATTAACCGACATTGAAGTCGAAGAAGTTGGGAGGCGGTCAAATACTACAAAATATGAAAAGGACGTAATACAAGGTGGCGCCAAATTAATCATCCAATTATGTTTTTGAATTACTTTTGTAATAAATAAAACAGAAGTGATGGAAATCTTTATTTGGACCTTTACAATTTTTTCTGTTAAGTGGAAAAGATGATATCCGTCGAGTGGATGCCGACAGTGTTGATACACATTAGTGCCCTTTTTATCGTATTCTCCATGACTTTCCGCATGATTTCCTTTAATAACTGTTTGAATTCCTGTCGAATATCTTCCTTAAAGACTGCGATTGTCTGAGGCTTGTTGGCATAAGCCCGCGACCATGCCAAATCGCCAAACGGGAGATTACGCGACCTGGAAACGCTTCCTTCACAATATCCATTGTGCTCGTGCTGTGTGTGCGGTTGCACCGTCTTGTCGAAATCACGTGTTAACCAAGCGACGTTCATCCAATTATAGCAGTAAGAAGCCCTATAGTGTTCGCCAGTAACAGTGCCCATATTTCCGATTACTTTCTCAAAATACTGCCCAACCACTTCTTCCGCGTGAACGCCGCACAACACAGTGGCTTTGAGTGGATGTAATGGCTCTTCGTGCACCACACGCACGGATTAACGGTGCCCCAGAAAAGAAGATTTTGCCTATTGACGTAACCGCTCAAGTGGAAATGCGTCTCGTAGCTCAGAAGTTCCTGAAACCTACGAGGGAGAAAAGACAAGATGCCCTTTGGAGTCACCGAAGAGTTCTCAATCGGGGTTGGTGTCCACCAAGGAAGCATCTTAATTCGTTTGCGTTTTATTAATGTCCAAGGATCAAACCATGCTTGATGGTTGGGTGGATGTTTAGCTGGGAATGGATATCGCATTAGGTCATAAAAGACAGAGTATATTTACTGTCCACCCACTTCTATCTGTTTCAGACATTTAATTGAAATTTTAACTAGGATTTATGATAAACAGCGCGGATGACGACATCAATCAGTTTGAAGCGTAAGGTGGACGGCAGTGTCGGGAAAACCCTGCTCGATCGAAAATTCGCCCCATTCCCTCTGGAAAGGAAGGCTTTAAGCCGTAGGTGTTCATCTGGCGCTCACGTAGGTTTTGAAATATTAAACAATGTACAAAAAGTATGAAGACGAGTTTACCGCAGCCGGGATAAAGAGACTTTCTCTGTCAGCTGGAGTAACGAAGCTTTAACGGATTTTAAGTTCAGAGATAAGAGAAAGCCTTAAAGTTAAAGAACCATTCCCTACGAAATTAGATACCGATCAGCTTTTTTAGTATTGTCCAAAGGTTCAAAGGACTTCGTCAAAAAGCAACCCCAATCAACGTTCCTACATTTATGCATAAGCACTAAAGAGAGACATATCCCTGGACCACATTGATAGCCACTTTATTGTAACGCGAACAGCAGAAAAAGCAACATGGCGGACCATTTGAGTAATGTAATAAATATTACATAAATTTTCACTTTATATTTTAACAGAACAAGACTTAAGCTCATCATCCGTCATCCATCACGTTTATTACGATTCGCATCGTAACGCAGTGTGTCCCCATTTATATTCATAGACCCATAATTGAATTTCTACTACAATTCCATTAGAATGTATAATTCAAAGTACAAATGATATAAATACTCCCGTGCAAAGCGCCATGCTTTCGAACAATAGGGCAATGATATTCCCTCTCAGTATCCATTGAAAATAATTCAATTATCCTTACCTATCCAGAGTCAGCTCCTCCAATTGATTTAAATCACAGGCAATGTATTCTAAGGAAGCATCTGTTATTCTCGGACACCAAGACAGATCCAATGCACGTAGCTTCTGTAGATTCTCAGCAATCAATTCGACTCCATCGTCTGTCAGCTTACTGCAACCCGATAGACTAAGCACGGTCAGATGTGGTAGAGAATGAACTGCAAAAAAAATATATAAAAAAAATGCAAAAATTTAATGAAACAGTATTATTGGTTTTAGCCCACAAAGCCCATATACCTAAAATATAACTTTGGTTTCAGCTACTTATTTCTTCTAACCACATTTGACTTAAGCCGCATTAATGTATGGACTTGTTAAAGCAGCCAAATATGTATGTATATGTTAACAAAAGTTTAACCGCATCACCTACATATGAGTATATTATTCTACTGTCAGATATGGAGAGGTGAGAAATATTGCGGTTTCACTTGAAGCTCACAGCAGAGATACCCACTCCATCAATGAAACTAAACTGATCTCGGCTGCATTATAATTAATCCACTTATAGACCTGCAACCGCAAAACAAAGCCTTCCAACGGCATTTATTTCGTAAATATGGAATCCATATTGAGAAATCCAATCACAAACCTAAAGGTAAAGCACACTCTCTGAACACTTCCCTCGCTGTACCGCTATCACACATGTGACCAAATAGAAACCTATTTAAAGACGACACGACGTTAAAATGACAAAGCAAAAAAGACAAAAAAAAATGGAATGATACCAATATCTTGCGCTGTTCATGTTCATGATGATGACGATGACGATGATGAAGGAAGAAAAATAGGTCTAACCGATTGGGTTTCTTCTGAGGTTTTTTTTTTTTTTTTTTTTTGATATATATTTTTTCCGGACTAATATGTAATATGTCATTCTGACAGAAGTGTTTGTGTGTGAACACAAGTTATTAGTATTTCCCTTTACGTGTCAGATATAAAGAAATAACATCAGTCGCTGTCTTACAGCACAACAAATTAAATCCTGACGTTTTTCTAGTGTGAACATACATTCATAGATATTTACAGGAGAGCCAAACAAAGTTTAAGGACATTCTTTGTACATGTCTGCTTAAAGAAAAAGAAAAACACTACGAAATCAGGTCAAAGCAGGAGCGTATCACTTTATTTTTGTTTACATTTGCTCTGTTCTCAAGCTTTACGCTCATTCAGCTTCAGCCGACAAAATTCGTTTCTCATTTGTATGCCAGCATGGAAAGATGTGCAGTGCAGAGCTCCGCAGGCAACAATGTGACACAACATTACCAACGGATATACGGAGACAAAAATGAGGTTATGTTGATGGTGGATCCTCGTATGAGTTTTGTAAACATTTCTTTATGCTATCGGACAGGAGGGTTGACAGTTGCTGCGGATTATTTGTACAAAACACGGCGTGAACAACAACTATTACATATTTGTTTGTTTTTTCTGTGACATTTTGTGATTATGACTGAATTATTAAGGGAATTAGATGCATATGCATGTGAGTGGACGTCATGAGAGTTAATTAATGATTTTCAAAGTAGTTAACATGGTTATTTATACAGAAATACATACATAGTATATCTACAATGGCTGATCCGTAATAAGAATTATGTACTTGCTGAAGAACTCATTCCAAAAAAGAATAGGAAAGGAAACCTTCAAATATTCAATCATGATCTTCTTAAGGGCCAACCAAAAGTAAAGCCTGATCAATTTCCCTCAAACGACAGAATGAACGTAAAGAATGTTAATATTTGGAAAAACATTACAGTGAACTACAAAATTATTTCAATAGTTCAAATATAAATAAATAAAATAAAAATCTAGTACAATGAAAATGAACTTGCATTTACTAAGTCACTGAGTGTATAAAGTTAAAACATAATCGCCTGAAATGCCTGTTCTTGGTCTATTCGATAACTAGCTAGTTTCGGATATGTTCCTTTCTTCAGAAACAAAGCAGAGCTGGGCAAGCTGTGATTTTATTTCAAAAGCCGATTTAACTTTTATGTAAATAAATATGGTAGGTAGTAGCTTTTTGTAATATCACCATTGATGACGCTAGCTTTACACAGTTCGCAGAAAAAGGTAAAAAATTAACGGAAATAAAATGTGCTTTCGTTCATTCATTCATCCTTGTCAAAGTATGACAGTTGTTCAAGAATGATTTTATATAAAAGAATCCTTTCTAGTTTTGAAAAATTTCACAGATTTCTAGTCCTGAAAACTCAAAATCCCAAAATTTCTTTACTGAACGTCTTATTAAATGTACACTCCGTAAGCCCACTCAAGTTTACGAAAATTTGACGAAACTGCGCATAATCCCATTATGGTCAGTATGAATATTTGAGAATTGAAACCAACCAAGAATCAAAAACTTCTGCCTATATTTTTACTTTACATCACTTTATATTGTCACTATATTTTTCAAATGCATTTAGGATAATTTAAAAGTTGTTTCCTTTGCTCGAATATAAATGTTTTGTATGCCTAAGTTCATTATGGGTAATTAGAGCATTTGAGAGAAATGAAGTGATTAGATAAGATTACGAAATGAGGTGGGACTTGGTACCCATATCACCGCGGCCACAGTGGGCCTATTGTGATGTCCTCGTTTAGAATTCGCCCAAGATTCCAGATTTGGCTAAGACTTTGGTGAATGGGCAGTATTATTAGTTGCCTCAAGGTAGGGACTACCTCGAAGCCGAAGACGTGTTGTTGCTAAGCAATCACATTGCCACAGAATGCGCTCTGCTGTTTCTTCGTCAAATGTTGCCTTCAGCAATTCCCATAGCCATGAGGTATTTTCTTTACTCCGCAGTGTACCGTCAACAATCCGGTAACTGCAACCGGAGTCTGCAACTTACCACATAAATGCTGGTGTTCCCCAAGGCTCCGTTTTGTCTCCGACTCTCTTTCTCATTTTTATAAATGATCTCCTCTCTGTTACTTCTAATCCTATTCATTCCTTCGCCGATGACAGTACCCTCAGCTTTACATATTCGTTTCTTGGGCAACGACCCTCATCTTCGGGCGTTGAACTGGAACGGCAACGTATCATTAAATTTCCATCTCGACAGCATACTTAAATGGGGTAAAACCAACAGAGTGAAATTTGATGCTTCCAAAACGCGATGCTGTCTTCTGTCATTGAAGCGAAACCCTAATTCTCTGCCATTATCCATGGATGGCACTTGCATCGCTGAAACCGAACGACTTTCCATTCTCGGTATATGTGTTAATGTCAACCTTCGTTGGAATGACCACACATTCGATGTCGCCAAGAACGCTGCGAAATGTCTAGGCTTCCTTAAGCGATGCCAGAAATATTTCACTCCTTCTGATCAGGCAACAATTTATAAGGCGCTTATTCGCCCCAAACTTGAGTATAACGCTCATATCTGGTCCGGTGCTCCAATTACATATTTGGAGCTACTTGACAGGATCCAAAAACGTGCGGTAAAACTTATTGGCGAAACATCGCGAAATCACTTGACTCTCGAAATCACTTGACTCTCTTAGTCATCGTCGTAATGTCTCCTGTCTGTCATTGTTTTATCGGTACTTCCACCACAAGTGCTCAAATGAAATTATCAGTTGCATTCCATCCCTACAGCAATTCAACCACAATACCCGCCATGCTAGGAATGCACATCAGTTTACCCTCAAGCCTGTATTCGGACGTACAGTGAAGTACAAGGATTCGTTTCTTAACCGTACAATACGAATGTGGAATGCTCTACCACGCTCTGTTTTTCCCTCACATTACAGTTTACAGACTTTTAAAACCAACGTGCATCGGTATCTCCCTTTTCCTTATCCTTCACTTTCCTAAGGCCCGCACTATGTTACTTCATTATAAGGATATCCAAAATCCCTTTAGTGCGCGTATATTATAAAAAAAAAAACTGTGTGTATTTGCCCTCTGGATCCTTTCCTGGCTTGTTCGTCAGCCTTTTCATTCCCATCGAAGCTACTATGCGCAGGCACCCAGATTAATTGGACCTTATTGGTGCTGGCTAGTGTTGAGAGTAGTTGGAGACCGTCCCAAACTAGTTTAGAAGTGATTTCAAAGGCACAAATTGCAAGTAGTGCCGCTTCGCCATCAGTTAGAATATAAATGAGTTTGTCAGTGACATTCCTGTTTAAATTGTCTCTGATGCAGAGCTCTATTGGATGTATTTCGGCCTGAAATAAGGAGTTGTTCTCTTCCATGCTGGTGTAGAGGGAGGGAAGATTCGGTGGTCTCTCCGTATACTCCCGCTCAGTTTTGTTGTTCTGGAAATGTAACCTTGAAGTTGTATAAAATAGGACATCTGTCTGTCAGTGTGATGCCTAATACATTGTCTCTACTGAGCTCAAGTGCAAGGTCAGGATGGAATCCTGTCTCGCCTGCATCCGATGAGATGAGCATGTTGGCGGTTACTATTGCTTCTTTCTGAATAAAGCGATGAAGAGGGGATGGTTTAGTAGGACTTCAAGTGATGCAGTTGGCGCTGCTCTCATTGCACCGTACGTAAACACGCAAGCCAGTCTTTGCAGTTTGTGCAGCTGGGCCTATGTGGATTTTTATTTTGGTTTTTTTTTTTTTTTGCAAGAAATCAAGTGAGCTTTTCGTTTAGTTTTGGCATACCTAAGCTTAATCCCACTTAATTTTATTATGGTTTTTGAGAAAATACACGCGTGACGAAGGATTTAAACTCTTTTTCAAAGGCAGCAGGTACCATTCTTGCACCTTCGGTAGTTCAATCCGCGTGCCTTTCGTCATTCCGCAAAAAAAACCGTTAGTATTGGTTATGAACGAGTTCAAGTTTTAGAAAAGCCTTATTAAATTCACCTGAATGTCGGTTTACAGTTTTGACAATGATTTTGAATTTTTTTGTAATAGGTTTTGCAATTGTAGCAGAATTTGGACAACATAAAATGCGCCACAAGAAACTTTCTCCGTTCTCTAAATACGAACTTTGAACCAGGTTTCGCCGCACGACTTCCGGAAGGACAGACAGCGGCGGACTGGACTGACTTATTAGGAATTCTGTATAGTCGACGGATCATCTCCCTTATAATGAGTTTGAGATCGAAAATTCCGAAATTGAATATATTTTGTGAATATGACTGCGATAGACCTTCAGAAGCTATTTCACTTTCGGGATTGTGGATTTTCAGTATTTAAGTTTTTCGGATTTTTGGGATTCTGTCCGACTGCCAAAAGTAAGCTGTCAAATATAATAAATCGTTAGATATTTTCTCTTAGCCGTATGAACATCTGAAAGTTATTCTCAAGGATTCCATTTTAAATGAATAATAAAAAAACAGAAAAATGTGTTATTTAAACGTTATGATTATTTTGTGGAGCTGTCAGCCTCCTTTCAAATTAACTTAAACCAAAACTCAATGAAATCGGTTGCTTAACCGACTTTTATTCGACCCAAGGATAACACTGTGTCATTGGACATAGTGTCTACACATCTCGGCGCCAACCAAAAACGATTTCCTTTCCCGTCAGTGTCGTTTGCCATTTCATATAACTAAAAACAAGAAAATTGTAAACTATCGCAACTGGAACGGCAGCAACAACGACGGCGAGCACTGATAAACCGCAAATGTGTCGCACTAGATATCTGATAGAAAACCAAATTGCAAACCAACAAGACATATTGAATGTCATTCATTAGTTGAGTTCTAGTAAATATTAATCAGATGGTTAATTAGATCACTAGTCATTTATCAAGCAGCCACCAACCAGTGCAGTTATATTATTAAAAGTTCTCAATTTTAATGGAGTTTTTTTTTTTTGTCCTGTTTAAGTGAGAAGTTTCATTTAAATAAATATTTAAAATATCCTGTCACAGTTTCATTTTGTGACCGACACTAACGGGTAAAGTTATATAATTTATATTTTAAAAATTTACTCGTTTTTGCGATCACAATCTATGAAATTGGGATGAAAGCCAACAAAATAAACAAGTGAAAAGTGATAAGTGAACAGGAGTAACGCGTGAGGAAAATTAGCAATCTATACAGTTGATAAGTTTTAACGGCAACGATCCAAGATAGCTTTCATCGTGATATCCCAGAATTGTCTATGGAATAATAGTGGAAAATCGTGGAAGATTCCAAAATCATAGCGCTCCGTATACGTTACGTTTCTTGTTAGGTAAACAATTTGGAAAGGGATATTTAAATATTAGTAACTGAGAGTTTTAAAAATGTATCTAATTCTATAGTGTTACTTCTTTTACATTCAAATAAAATGGCATATTAGGTTGTCTAGGATGTAGTTTCTCTAACAAATTATGAACGGGAAGACTTATTTTTGACATCAAAAATCGTCGTTTATCGTCGATTACAAGCGATAAGTTTTTCAAGTTGAATGTTTCTTCGACTTTTGGATGAGGTTATATTGAAAATCACTTTGTATGTTACTGGTGACCCGTTAGTTGGGAAGAACATATGACTTATTGAATTCCATGAGTGTGCCAAGTTATATTTTAGACAAGAATGGCAGGGATATGCAATTGTATGCCTATTCCAAAGTGTAAAATAAGATGTAAAAAAATAACATAGACACGGCTACTGCGGCGGGGTAGGAATAATAAAGCCTATTTTACTTACTTTTTCACTTTGTTTCCTTTTTTTTTACTTTTTTTTTGGTGTTTAGTTCTTTATATACGCTCATTTCTGTTCAGTTGCTTTACCGTTGCCTTAACTCTACTTAGCTAGATTACCTCAAATAAATATTTGACGGCTCAGATCTTGAAGTCAAATTTTTATGTTTACAACGTGATTTAAGTAAGAAATTCATATTCATATCTTTGGCCTGATTGTAATGACGGGTTAACAAACAAAACTGGAGGTGGGTGGAGTTGCAATCTATTGCAAATCAGCCTTAAGGCAGTGAGGTAGCTGCTAGATCCGGGAATAATGAAATTAAATATTTAATGTTAGAGGTGTCAGATGGTTGTTCTAAATGCTTTATATCCTGTGTGCATATTCAAAGCAGACACTTATTGCCAGATCCGTTTTTTTGTTCTATGATCTTGGTTTGGTAGACATAACATATACATAAAATATTTTATGGTATTGTCCTATTCTTTATGGTTCAAATTGCAATCCAAGTTTTTTTTGATTTTTAAGTCCGATGCTTATTCCCATTTTGTAAGAGATGTCTGTCCAGCTTCAGCGTACATGTTCTTAGAGTGATTTTAAGCCTATTGATGTTCACTCACTACAAAGGGTAGTCTCCCAGCGGGAAATAGAGGCAAATAATCATGCTGACGATTGGAAGGCATAGAATATCCCTATCGCATAGAATATTTATTTTTCTTTAGCAGGTCCGCAGTGGGAAGCAATTGAATGCGTCATTTGTGCATCGCAAGGCATTTTTCCCAAAACTCATTGCTTCTAAATACCTCCCAAATTTATAGGAACAATGAATGTGTCTTGGGAATACTAATAACAAGTTAAAATTTTCTGAGTCGCAAATTGAGGACTGTTTTTTTAATAAAAATGTGACGTTGCGGACAGCACAAATAAAAAATTTGAAATGCCCATGGATCACTCGCAAAGTATTGGATGCAGTAAAATAATCGCATATAGCAAATGGAGACGAAGGCCAACTGTTCTAACTCACAATTAGTCCACTTTCAAGTGTAGTAACTTTTCATCTACATTAAAAAAAGATTTGGGAAAAAAGTTTAAGAAACCACTGCTCTCGAGTAAGACGATGTTTGATCTAGAAGTATCAGTGATCTCCCATTTTTTTTTAGAAAATACTGACAAAGTAATTCATTGACCATTTAAAAAACAATTCTTTGCTCTTTCTTTATCAGTGTTGGGGCCTTACCAATACTGCTGTGGTACTTGCTACCTTAGGGTAAACCACAAATTCGTGGAGAAAGTTTCGCATTATTTTGGCTTTAGTGATAGAGCAGTCAGTTTAGGCATACAGGACCTAAAGCCTAGCTTCTCCAACCATTGTGTGTGCGAAGTTATATTTTTGACACGAATGGATGGACCTACAGTTTAATGCCGATTCCGAATGGCAATTTACTTTTGAGAAGCTTCTCATGAAATTTTTTACTCTTGGATGTTTGTCAGACGTTCGCGTAGGTGGGTCCAACGCACTTAACCACTAAGCCACTGCACCCTCAAGAGCAGTCAAATTGATAGGTAGTTATTTAAGCAATCGTTTTCAGAGATTTTTGGTTGGTGAGGATATTTTCACATGAGAGGTTTTACGTCAAGTTTTTACGTGAAGATTCACCTTCTAGTTCTATCTTAGGCTCTCTTATTTTCCATATTTCAATAAATAACGTAGTTTCAAGTTTTCCTGCTGATGACATTCAAATTTACTTGACAAGACCTTTTGGATTATTAAAGAATCTTTTAAATTTGAATCGACACTGCAATATATGTGAACGTATAAACAAAGGCCTAATTTATGGCCGAGTCCGAAAATGCATGGTGACAAATACGGTATTCTGACAGCATTCAATTGAGTCTGAGGTTAGTATTTAATGCCAAAACCACTTTAAATTGTTAAAGTGCAAAACCTGAAAGCATTGAATATACACATAAGGGTTGTAGACGTTTTCCAATGTACTAATAGCATGTTATCACACCAACCTCAGCCTCAGTAGAGGATGCTGTAAGATTACCTGGGTTCTTCTCATTGATTAATGGTATATCGCACGCAAAAGTTCCTACAGACTCTTGGTCTTTAGCTATGAATTTCTGCACCCGCCCAATCTCCACATTTCTGATTACTATACATATGTATTCCTTCGTAGCTAAATTCTGCAGGTTATTTGTACAAACCTGTAATATGTCAAATAATATACAAACAATAATATAATACTGAAGTAATTTGAAACACGAACTCATAGATGCATGAACATTATGCCAATAACGTTACGTAATCCAAAAATACAGAAAACAAGAATAAAAGGGAGATATTATCCAACACAAAATAATCTCTTGGGAAATTTCTTACTGTTAACAAAAAAAAATCGATATTACTATTCATCATTTCCATATTTGAATTTGATGACAATTCATAAAAGAGAAAACCATAATGCCATGACAGTGTTCAGCTATTCACCTATAGCTGTATAGAAATTTACAATAAAAATATATACATACACCTTGCATGATATTTCTTTCGATTTTGTTCTAAATGTTGAGGCTTTACTATGTTTCCTTTCGATGGGTTGTTTGAAATTTTTCAAATATGTTACAGCAAAGAAGTTAATCTGTAAAAATATTACATGGAGTATCCAATCGTTGTAAAAGTGAAAGACAACCCCAACCAAAGGTTCTTCTTCTATGAAATCGAAGAAGAGTTTTCAAGAGACAATATTTTCTCTAAAAAAAAACTACTCCTATCGTCATCCGAAATATCTCTGTCTCAGCTGCTGTGAATTTGTGTCCATATTTTTTGTATTAAGGGTTTTCCAGATTTAAAAAATCGAATATTTTTATTGTCTTATTAATTTCTACAACATCTCGAGAATATTATCCTAAATTTTCAAGTCATTCCGGATGAAAGTTTCGGAGATGCAGCCTTGGGAAGGTGCGCACTCAATTCAATCACGAGGTTTATTTGAGGTTATCCAAACTTTAAACGCGTTTTTCTCGAAACTGTGTTTTCAAAGTCGGTTGTCAAAAGTTCTCGGAAACCACTCAACCGATCTTGATGAAATTTTACACAGGTCTTCTAGATACAATTCACTAGGACTTGGACAAAGGATTTTTTATTTTTCAATCACAACTAATTAAAAAAAAATTATGAGCAAATTTTACCAAAATTCGCATTATTTTTGTAAAAAGGTCTGGCAATCCAAATGTCACTTGTTTTTTCCTTCGACCAAATTCTAGTTTATAGTCTTAACTAAAACACAAATTTTTTTTTTCACTTCATTTGATCCGGTCGCGAGTTCTACTGTCAACGCGGACGCCCTTTTTTCCGAGGGGTCACCGGAAATGACGTCACAATGGCGACGTTTTGAATATTTTCCTTTGAAAATTTCAGAAATTCTGTTTCAAATGTATATCTTTAAGACAGTAAAAGTTTGAATAAAATATTTTATTGTTGTGTATAAAAAAAATGGTCTAAAATAGACCTTTTTTCCCCGAATAAACCCATGTAACCCCTTAAATAAATATATATTAGTCGAAAACGGCTCATACCGGGTGATTTTTTAAGAGGTTTAGAACTTTTTTTAAAAAAAAAACACAAAAAATTCGAAAAAATGAATGAAATATTTATTTGAATCGATAGTTTGAACCTTGCAATTTAATGTTTAAAGATAATTTCATGCAAATGTTGACCGCGGCTGCGTCTCAGGTAGCGCTGAGTCCAATTTTGGCATACTCTTTCACACATATCGGCCGGTATCTCACGAATGAATGCATGGATGTTGGCTTCCAGTGCGTCAATCGAAGCGGGCTTGTCCCTATACACATTAGCCTTGGCATACCCCCACAAAAAATAATCTAATGGTGTCAAATCGCATGATCTAGGCGGCCAATTGACCGGCCCGAAACGTGAAATTAACTGTTCACCAAACTCGCCTCGCAATTGCGCCATTGTTTCGCGTGCTGTGTGGCATGTGGCACCGTCTTGTTGAAACCACATATCATGCAAGTCAAGAACTTCCATTTCGGGCAAAAAAAAGTTTGTTATCATCGCTCGGTAGCGTTCACCATTGACAGTAACGCTGCGATTCGCATCATCTTTGAAGAAATATGGCCCAATAATGCCGCCGGCCCATAAACCGCACCAAACAGTGGCTTTTTCGGGATGCATTGGTAGCTGTTGCAATGCTTCTGGCTGATCTTCACTCCAAATGCGGCAATTTTGCTTATTTACGTACCCATTTAACCAAAAATGAGCCTCATCGCTGAACACAATTTTTCGATAAAAAAGCGGATCCTCGGACAGCTTTCCAAGAGCCCATTCACCAAAAATTCGGCGTTGTGGTAGGTCGGCTGGCTTTAGTTCTTGCACCAGCTGTATCTTAAAAGGCTTTACGCCCAAATCCTTCCGCAAAATTTTCCACGTAGTGCTGTAACAAAGGCCTAACTGCTGGGAACGGCGCCGAATCGACATTTCGCGGTCTTCTGTCACACTAGCTGATACGGCCGCAATATTTTCTTCAATACGCACAGTACGTAAACGTGTTGGTGGTTTAATGTCCAACAAAGTAAATTTGGTCACAATCTTCCGAATAGACTGCTCGAGAATGCCGATCATAAAATGGAAGCAGCGCGATGAACATTTCGAACCGAGCACGAATTTTGATAGTAAAATTCAATAATTTGCAAGCGTTGTTCATTTGTAAGACGATCCATGGTTAAATTGCAAACCAAACTGAAGCTGTTTGACAGTGACACAAGGTACTAAACACACGTCAGCTGTCAAAACCAGTGTTGCCAAAACCAAACCAGCTAAAAAATCACCCTTTACTTAACCTAAAGCCAAGCAATTCCAACCATTGTATGTGTGAAGATATATTTTTTGACACGAATGAAAGGGACCTGCAGTTAAATGCCGCTAATAATGGTACGTTTTTTTGTGGTACGAGGCGTAACTTTTGTACATTTTCAAAAATTGCCAATATACAAACAATATACGCGAAAACGGATTTGGTCATGAAACTCTAAAATTGGTAATACGATACCCACTTCCCTATATAACCTCTAGCCAATCGTCAAGTGCTTGAATGAACTGATGTACCTACTAAAGACTGCATTAAAAAACATAGGACTTAATACGGTTTCCTGGCGCACACCGACTTAGATTGGTAACCAGCAGGGTATCCAACTCTAGTCGTTATTCCTTCGTACACGTCCATGATCATCTGTACGCAGGTGTTAAGAACACCTATTTCTCTCAGCGCCTATCTATGCATTTTAAGAATCAACCCACACTGTATGCAAATCCGTTAAGGAATTACAATATTCTTAAACAGATGCTGTCATTGGTTATGGTAATTGCAAGAAATATTCCAAGCATCGTTATAATCTAGGGCGCGATAGCTTACAGCCTTAACTCTGCCTAATAAACTTTTAGTTCCAGTTGACGAATAGAAGAGCCCTATTTTTGGGCAATATTTATGAATAAATGAATGAATTTAGTAGTTTCAACTTCATATTAATGGTTCTAATGGTGAACTGATGATGAGTTTTGAATCCTGATGATATTGGTAGAAACACTGCAACTGCTCTTTAAAGTAAAACGAGAATTTGTATTTGTGTGTACCTACAGCTATATTTTACAAATGTCCCTACAATACATTGACGTCTCAATAAAGTCGCTTCTTTGGGCTAAGACTTGTATCATAAGAATAACAACAAAATTATAGAAAAAAAATCTATCGCACTAATGTAAATTATTTTTGTTTTAAATTTGACGCCAACTACCGAACGCTGTTGCAAATAACATATAAGTTTAAAATAAGTTCAGTGCGTTCACTACTTGCTGCCCAAAAATGCAAAATTTTATAAAATGAATTACACTCACTATTTTTATGCTATTCATGTTTTAAAATCTCAGTTAACTGACATTTCCAACGTGACACTACCAACTGGAAATGTCAAAACTGTCAAGACCGAGAGTGGTTATAATTTTTGACGTAATAAAATTGTTTTTTACTGAAGATGCAAAAATGGCAATTTTAAATGTGCTTCTATTTCGAAAGGATGGTATGATTGACAGATGACAGCTCACTTAGCAAATAATGACAGAAAATCTTCCTAAACTTTCGAGAGGCCAATAAGCATAATCCAAACTTACAAATTAATCGCTTGAGCAGTTTTTTCTAAAACTCAAATTGATTGATTATGTACGAGCGAACGACAAACCAAATGCCAAATCATAACCCAACTTTATTTCCTGGTCAAAACACATACCGTCGAATCCATTGATGGATATTCATAAATCCCGCATTCCTAATTAAACGAGTGGAACCCATGTTGTCTACGAATTTATTCAAGTGGCGCCATCCGAATACTGTTTGCCATGTTATACGCATACATTTAGATTGTAATACATGATTTCGAATCGCACATACTTCCGTTTGTTATAGAAAAAAATACAAACAAATATACCTACACAGGCAAATACGACAAATCCCAAAAGTTACCCGTGTATTGATTAACTGTGTATTCGAATTCCAATGTCACCATAGCTTAATAACGTAGGAAAGCGAAAACAAAGTTTCTACCATTAATTCGGTTAACATTTTGTGGGTTATGTATGCGTGGATATCCTGGGTATAGGATATTTTTAGACAATTTTATTTTCTTTTCAGAGCAAAATGGGGGAGGAGAAATAGTGGAAATCTAATGAGGGGAGTAAAAAAAAAAATCGCTGAGGCAAGGACAAAGTGAGTTTAGTCGTTAATTTTAATGGGAAAAGTCTTTGGAAATGCCTCGTGACAGTTCGGAGATAAGTTTTACTTATTTTAAGGGTAATGAATGGAGATTGCATACATGTTTATCGGAGATTTTTGATTTTAGAACCTGGGGGGTGTTGTCAATTACAAATATGTATTTATGAAATTGAACTATTAAAAGGCTTTTACCATTACTCCAGTTGCAAAAAGTAACCCTAATGTTTTTGGAATTTCCCACCGGATGTTTTGCAAAAATATTGAAAATTAAATATGACTTCCGGTTATAACCGTTCTCACACAAAGTGGAAAGTCCAACAAAATTTATGCATTTTTTTTTAGAAACTATGCAGCACAGTGTTGCACTGCGATAAAATAGAACTTTAAAACCTTGTTCGACTTTCGAACGCAATAAAGTAAATGAAATAGCACAGCCCCAAGGCGAGTTGTAGAAATATAAAAAGAAACAAAAACAATAGATATATGTTCACAAAATACCTTTGTATGTACGAAAATGAAATGAAAATATACCACACATAGTGGTGTGGTACTATACTAGCCGCCAGCGGCAACGAACTTTCATCAGGAGAAGTTTTTTTTTTTCTCTTTCCAACAAGGGAAATTCGGCAAAAATGTTGCGAAGAAAACAAAGAACCGAATATAGGTTTACCGAGTCAGTAGGTTTTGGTCTAAGTTGTTTTTTGTTGTCTAGAGGGCAAAGACTGAACATGCGAATGTTAACACACATGCCTTCATATACATAGGACGTATACGTAGTTCAAATACTTGAACATTGCTTAACTTAATTTTTTTAATTTTTTTGTAGATTCAAGCTATTTGTTAGTTTGTGCAAAAAAATTCTTTGAAGTTTATCAAATGTCTTTAAGGCAAAGAATCTATTTCTAGGGAGTAATAGCAAATTAAAACAAAGGCAAATCGTGTTTACATTTTGGAGAATTTAATTTTTCAACCCTTATTTTTAATTTAATTTTGCTGTAATTAAAGGAAATAGATTAAAGAGTTAAAATTTACGTCATGAATGATTTTCATGAAATTTTGCGTAAATAAACGTAAAAACGTTCAAATCGTCTTTTATTCATCAACCGTGACTAGATCCAAGCTCAGGGAGTATTGCAGACTGTCTTGTTCTAGCTGCCGTTTTAACATTACTCTCATAGTCTCATCTATGTTCCTGGCCATAGATAATCATCGGAAAATTAAAAAGCCGAAGTGCTGGTCTTGGTCACCATGAATCACAGCTGGAATAGGTCTATCTCCGGCTACAATCCCTGAAAAGGGAAATTTCTTTGCATCTTACTTCAAAGGCTGAGTATAAGTGGTCAAATCCGCTTACAGCAAATCTAGAACACACAACTTCATACATAGAAAGCAAGCAGACGTCGCTAGGATTTTGGTACACACGCGGCCATGATTAGCATCTTCCACAGTATTAACAGCCGCACGTGCTTGAACACTTACGAGAGTAAAACCGATTTTAATTTTCCTTGTGAATGTCCACGACTTATCTATAAAGCTAGATATCGCACACTAGCCAAGGAATTCATTGATCACCTGTCAGACAGGAAGCCATAAAATTCCGTTCCGTAAAATTTTCTGTCAAATACATCGAATGGTTGATTGAAACAACAACAACTTGTGATTGCCACCACGAACAATTAAGGCTGGAATTGCAGTTGTTTCACGGCCGATCATCAGATGTTGATCATTAAATTCAAAAACCATTTCCAAAAATCCCCATCAGGAATCGAATCTACACGTGCTCTCCTTAATAAGTGTAAGTTCTACATACGATCCATTCCCTATTTTCCTCACCGGTCCCGTAAGTACCTAGCTACCAATCATGTCTCCTTAGCTCGATTTCACGCTGCATTCGGTCCAAAAATTTACTTATCGAACACGCACCTTACAGTTATTCGTACAAATGGATCACGCTGGAATCGTTCTAATAAAAAAAATTGTCAAGTGCTGCCAGACGGGCTTATTTAAAATCTTGAACTTTGAAGCATCATAAAAACAAAGGATTCCTGCGGTTTTCTTTCAAGTCCAAAATTTACTGCTGGTTCTAAAACTATACCATTTGAGAAATAAAGTCGTTTGTGTACGGTAGTTTCATTGTTGCATTTTCTGTCAGCGAATCTAAAAGTTGAATGGTAACAGGAAGCTAACCTTATCTGAAGTAACCGATAACCCATAAAAGTCGTCAATAGTGAGTCATCGAACCAAATGGGCCGTGTCTTTCAAAAAAGCACCGAACGATAACGAGACAAGGCTCGGCTCTACCGTGTGTGGAAAATCACCGGCGTAAACTGTAAAATCTGGCTGTATGTATGTCACTCGAAATGTTTGTCCAGCTTTTGATTCGAAATATTTAATCCATTTATTAGTGATTGCTTCATTATTAATGCTTAAAACCTCAACGCATTTTAAAGGAAAAATATATATATTTAGGTAGAAAGAAGGAAATTTCCGTAAAAGCGGAAGTTTTTGTGAGGCTTTGATAGGTCAGGCATGCATTCATGCCACGAGGTTAATGGTTAGCTCATGACTTTGTCCAAAGTTCCTCAAAGCAAATTAATCGCTTGTATATGGCCAGCTTTACATTTTTAAGTAACTGTCAAGTTTAACACTGCTAAACATGTGCCTCTCAATGCTTTTTTACGTTTTGCGAAATTATTTCACTAGTTTTCTCTAATTTATCGACGTCTTGCTTGCAAAGGAATGAAAAAAAATAAATGGACATAATTGCAGTTTTTAAAACTACTACATCACAAGGTCTATTCCAAACACCTCCTGCAAGTTGATATCATTGTTAATTTTGTTGCCTCCAAGACAGTTCTATGATTTAGGGTTCCATAAGTGGCTTACATCCCTAACAATAACAATATGAACTTTTTATTCGTATTAAATTACCCCGGGGTAAAATAGCAGGCGCACCCTGTTTTGAAAGCTAAATGACATTTCCAATTTAGAAGTCTGAAACTGCGATCGTGTGTATTTGCCAGGCGAAAACAGATATTAGCATATAATAGACTCAATGATTCCGATAGATGCCAAAACTATCGTAAACTAAATAGACAACACTTTCGAGGCATCGAAATCACGAAATTTTCGAAAATTTCTTAACATAAATGCCGATAGATGCTGAGTTTTAAGAAACAGTGACATCCCGGGCAACAGCGAGGTGGATGAATAACTACGATAGTGGGCATGATTATTGTCTATCTGAGAACCAGAAAGAACAATTATACTGCACTCAAAGCAGCTTCCAAAGGTCAAACATCATCAGTCCATGTCAATACTCAAAACAAGCAATTAGCGGCCACTGACTTAAGCTTAAAAATACTACTTCCACACCTCTTGGCCATAGGGTTAAGAATCAATTTGTAGTCAGACATTCTAAGCCTAATGATCAAACAAACAGACCCTATGCAAAAATGTGCACCAAATGTCAATTAGAAAAGCCATTAATTCATCCTTAAAACACGGATATTGTTCTCTTCCAAACCACGCAAAGAATTTATTCGATTTTGTATTCATAAAGCAAACATTCAACGCTCTAGACTCCTTACATTATTCTGTTCCATATATTTATATTTACATGCACCGCCGTGCCACTCATTATATCATTAAACTCGGAAAATAAAAACTTTGCAACAATCTTCAGCGAGTGCATGACAAAGCAAACAATATGTGCAACACAAAAGATTTTCGTATCCATAAGGACAACAAAGCGCAATAAAAACGATTCAAGCGTAAACTTGGCTAAAACTTCACATCTCTCTCGAAGTATGTACATGGCTCCCGTATCGTATACCACTATGTCTGTGTTCGCATTCGTCGCAATTTGGGAATTTAAATTATTCTGCAGAGAAACAAGATGGATTGGATGTATGAAGTATGCCTTATGTCTAGCATCGTCTAACGCCTAATGACGTTTCTGCTGCCATCTAGTTTTTAGGCCATGCCAGACTTTAGTGACACATGTTTTTTTTAATAAAACAAAAAAAAAACAGAAAGAAATTGTCGTCTACTATACTACAAATGCGATAGGTACTTCTGGGCAGATAACCAGGAGAGAAATGCTAAAAACAAAAAGAACAAACTGAAATTTTCGCATAAAATTTAGCGCACTTGGCTATGCGAGCAGTAGGCAAAAAACCTGGTACTACAAGTATAAATGGAAATTAAAAGTGCGACAGAAAAAACAACGACACGCCGCCGTGAACAGAAAAATACGAGCGCACCTAGTACAAGTATTTTGTATTTCTGTCAGTTGGCCAGAATTTTTTCTGTAGGTACATATTTGCGTATTCATGCATGAGTGGATCCCCGTGGATATAGTATATCGCTAGAGTCACTTTAATTTTTGAAAAATACAGATTTAAACGGATTCAATAGTTGATGTTTGGAAAACGCTTTTTGTCTTCAAATAATTGACTTGACACGTATTTCTCGAAGCAAGTTATTGATACTCTTGTCAAGAATTAGTTCTCGTTTTTCAGCTAATAATAACCATCAAAAAAATTAGGTGACAGTATGTATTCATATTTAGAGCAATACGGTTGCAGCCTCCATCGAAATTAGAATATTTTCTTGTTTTCGTGGGAAATTAAGATGAAAGCTTCTCAAACACACCCATTTCTACACAGCATTCCACATGTTTCACAGAACAGTTGACAGTCTGTCTGACAGTCTACTGCAGGTTCTCAAAATGTAAGCCGTCCGATTACAATTGTCACTCTAATTATTCGAACATATAGAGTAGATTTGCAAATTGATCACTGATTCCCATTAATTTTTCAAAATCTCACTAAAACGTCAAACAACAGCCGGCGGTGTTCGGTATGAATGTTTAAAAGCGGTATCTGTTGGTTTCATTTTCAGAAAATAAGCACTGTTCAATGACTGGTGGTTTATTGGAAAGAGTAAACCTTTTGATTAATTACGGAACATTATTTCATTCAAATGACTGCAAATCGATTCATTTTGTAACGCGAAAGTATAAAACTGATTTTGTTTTAATTTTTTGATCGCACAAGAGCTGTCAGTGTCAAAATAACATATAACATATAATAAACTAAATAACAGATGGCTTACTTTAGGTAGAACAGATAGTTATGTTATCATAAATTAAAAGTAAATTCTAACTAAATACAATAGATAACATTTAGTAATATAGAAAGCGGCTATATGACACCATGAAAGTGCAAACGTAGAACAAAATCACCACAGCAACAGCACAGGGATCTATATTCGGCAGTGTCCTATGGAACATAGCAATTGATAAAATCCTTAGAATGGAGATGCCCAAGGATACCTTTTTGTAAGGCTATGCGGACGATCTGGCTATCTGGCGTTGGTTATTTAAGCCAGGGACACTGAAGACGCTCAGAGAAAGTTTAACGTTATGCGCCGTACCCTTTACTGGATGGAATAACATGGACTAAGCCTGGAGGAAGAGAAAACACAAATAGTCCTTTGTCAAGAATAAGGATTCCTAGGAACACAGAGTTTCAGGTCTCAGTCAGTAGTATATTTTAGTTTGATACTGAAACTGGCAGCATCCAAAGGAACAACCAACAACAAGCAAAAAATGGGTTGGCAGGAAGGAATAGTTCCTTCCTGTCACACTTAGGTCCTTGTGGACCCATTGTGATGCCCTTTAAAAGGGGGGATACGCCGGTATTGTTGACTTCTTTAAGGTTCTTTTCCTCCGCTCGTAGTTACTCAATTTTGTCAAGCCATCCCGAAGTCTCCAGAAACCTACAAAGATTAGAGAGTGAGACATCTGATAACTCCTCAATGTCTTTGAAGAAGAAACTTCCAAGTGTTCTATGCCTCAAGTGACAGAGACCCGGGCAATGACAGATATAGTGAGAGTTGTCCTTGTGAAGCTCTTCATCGCCGCAGCCTCTACAAATGTCGTCGTTTATGAGATTTAGTTTCATCATGTGGCCTTTCAGAAAATTATGAGTTTTTTAGGAGTTTTAGTAGTTTTTTGGTTCGGTTCTTATTATGGTCTGGCCGTAGCTTCCGTGATATCTCACAGGTGGTAAGAGATTTCCACCTATTGTTGGCTTTCATTCTGATCTTGTATTCCACTCGTTCTCTTAGGTTGCAGAGTGGTGGTTTGATCGACTGAAGTGCCAGGTAGCGATCAACTTCGGATCCTTTTCTTGCTAGCTCGTCAGCCGTCTCATTACCGGTTATGTCCCTGTGTCCAGGAACCCAGCAAAGACATGCCTTTTGCTGTGAGCCAAATCATGTAGTCGGAGCTAACGTTGTTTCCTACATACAGTTTCAGAATGTGTGCGTGCCCCGCGAGACCTGAATTCCAGCTGACTATTTGGCTGATCCTTAAGGCGCCCTTGGCAGCTGATTCCTGCAAGTATAGATCCAAATGTAGCAAACATAGAATCTCATTGCAACAGTTTTCCCCATTCATGCTTGTCTCTGTATTTTCGTCAATTTTCGTTGCAATAAAATAATAATATAATAACCGAACCATTCCATAGCATAAACGATTTTGATCAGTCAGTCGATATTTTTAAGCTTCAAGCACATGCTCCTGAGCTGACCGTTCAAGAATTGATAAAATTGGGAGAACAATGCACACTGGACTACAGAACGTGGGCTCTGAGATCCTACTCTCCTTTAAAGTTTTTTACTTTTCCTCGCTTATCTCAAGCAATAACGGATCCACCACGAAGTAATGTAAAGCGAACCTGAAGTGGGAAAAGTTTAGTGGTAAGAGTCAAACACACTTTTAACGGTTTTGGCCATTCCCTTGACGGAGCGGAAAATGATAACATAATTTTTTTGTATCTATATAGAATTTATCATCATTCAAAGTTATTCTATTACATAATTCCTGACCCACATTCGAAAACACACACCCACACACACAAACACCTATAAGCTATAAATATTCAACAGAAAGCGAGCGTGCAGAAAAAAAAATATGCAAACTACTCTCTTTCAAACATCAATTTTAAAAATTTACCATTTCAAGCATCAATTTCGCATTGGCTTAACTCAAAGGCAGCAATTTTCTACATTCGTTGCTGCACTAGACATTTTCCATGAATACCCATAAAAAACAGAACCACCCTCTCCGATTTACCATGCAAGAGACTGTTTATTGAATACCGACGTCATAGCACGCACTCCCCTTTTTCTCCGCGCCCACCAGTTAGACAATTTAGAAACTGACACGTAAGCGAAAAACTTCGTAATATACGAAAAAAAAAATCCAGACTATCTAGGACACGCGCGTTTATTAACATTAACATAAACCTGCTCAAAGTAATTCCATAATATTATGTATTTCGTCGTTTCGTCTCCCCTGGCGAAATAATTAAGGGCCATTATCACCAAGAGTTGTTTTTGACAGCAGCATTTCCTGACTTCAATACAGTTTATGAGTTTTCAACTGATTACGTAGAAATCGTATGAAATCGTTTGAGAAAGAAATTGACGTATGTCAAATAAATAGTTGGTTTTAGTAAAGCTCACTTTTGAGTTGATGATTTCAAAATACATACAATAAATTACACATTTCATCGAAGGTTTTACATTTTGGGTGTCGGAAAATAGGTTGATGTTGCTTCAAAGCATTTTTCTTCGCAATTCACGAATGGTTTAACTTAAAAGTTCTTGTATTTGACAGGTATAACTCTTAAATATCTTGCCCTTAAGTCCGTTCGCATACTCATGTGCAAATGAAAATTTACAGTCAAATAATTAAAACAAATGCAAATTGGTTTCCGGTTGATTGCGTTAACTTACTTACTTACTTAACGGGGTCCCGACCTGTGAAGAGTCCCTGCCTGAGATACGGCAGCCTTCCACCCTCTGCGATCCCGAGCACGCTGCTTCCAGTTGTCCAGACCAAGCGCTCTGGCATCCGCGGTGGCTTGGTCTTTAAACGGAGGTTCGGTCTTCCTTGTCGTCTAGAACGTGGGGGCTGGGATTCGAAGATCCTCTTGGCTGGAGCGTTGTTGTCCATTCGCTCGATGTGGCCGAGCCAATGTAGTCGACGAGTTTTTGCTTTTCGGACTACATCCACATCTTGGTACAGCTCATAGAGTTCGCGGTTGTATCTTCGCCTCCATTCGCCCTCCTCAAACACAGGACCAAATATCCGTCGAAGGATTTTTCTTTCAAAGGATCCCAGTAATAAATTTCCTTTCCTGTTTATCTATCGTATACTGGGCAGGATAATGGTTCTGTAACTTGTTAATTAATTTGTTTTGCCAAACCGAAGTAGCAGCGGTTTCCTAGGGTAATTCTTCGACGGATCTCCACTAAGATGTCATTTGTGGAGTTGATGTTTACCCCGAGGTAGATGAACTCCTTAACTACCTCGAAGTTGCTGCTATCAACAGTAACATTTTGTGCTAGTCGGTGGACAGATGATTGTTTGTTTGTTGATAGCATATACTTAGTCTTGTCCTCATTCACTTCAAGGCCAACTAGTTTCGACCGTTCTTCAATAGCCGTGAAAGCCTCTATCACGGCACGCTGGGATCGACCGATGATATCTATATCGTCCGCATACCTCAGCATTTGGACTGATCTGTTGAAGATAGTGCCTTTCGTGTTGATACCTGCCCTGCGCACTATCTGCTCAAGAACAAGATTGAAGAAATCACACGACAGCGCATCTCCTTGCCGAAATCCGGTGCATGTTTGAAAGAGTTCAGATGAGCTGATGCCAAACTGCACATTGCATCGCGTGTTATCTAGTGTCATGCGACACATTTGGATCAGTTTTGACGGGATCCCGAATTCACAAAAAGCTCCTGACTATGAATGCTGTCATATGCGGCTTTAAAGTCGATGAAGAGATGGTGTGTCTCGACTTGAAACTCGTTGGTCTTTTCCAGGATTTGCCTAAGTGTGAAGATTTGGTCTAGAGTTGATCTGCCGGGCCCGAAGCCACACTGGTACGTGCCGATTAGTGTGTTGCAGAAAGGTTTGAGACGTTCACATAATACGTTGGATAGGATCTTATATGCGACATTAAGCAGGGATATGCCTCGATAGTTCTTGCAAGACATAGGATCGCCTTTCTTGTTGATGGGACATATGGAGCTGAGGGTCCAGTCATCGGGCATGCTTTTCTCCACCCAAACTTGGTTGATGATTTGGTGCATGCGCCCTACCATAACATCACCTCCGTATTTGACCATCAGAGCCGGCGGTCTTGTTGTTCTTTAGGTTTTTTATAGCTAAGCCAACCTCTTCTATACTGGGCGGAGGAACTGGTTCTTCATTGACTGGACGCGGGTTCTCTTCTTGCCAGATTACTCTCTCTACATTTTGTCCGTTTAGCAGCTGCTGGAAATGCTGCTTAAATACATCTACTATTCCCTGCGCGTCGGTGACTAGGTTTCCATCGCTGTTACGAAGAGCCTGTGTTCCGGTCTTAAAGCCAGCAGCCAGTTGCTTGGCTTTCTTATAGAACTTGATTGCGTTAAACATGTATAAACTTTTGATGTTTTTCATTTGTTTACGTGAAATTTCATTTAAACGAAGAAGTCATCTTTTTTTTTTATATTTGACAGTTTTCAACTTTCTCCCCAGAAAAATAAGCGAACAGGGTGAACATTTTTATCTGTCATTATGTAATTCTCAATATAAAAGACGTAACCTTCAACCCAATTTCACCCCGTAACGTTTATCCAAAGTATGAAAAACATTCCTCTTGATTTTTCATTCAATTATTTGACACATTTCTTTTAATTTCATTATGCATAGACACACAAATTTCTAATTTATGTTTTTCTGTGTCGTGTGTCACTTTTGACTTCGTAATGCATTAAGAACTTTCGAAAAGTGTGCCAACAAAATAAGAAACGTAACAATAACAACAAAAGCCTGCACCTGGTTGTGGGTCAATGGAAAATATATACATATATGTAATAAATATCTCTCCTTAAGTATTTTCTGAGTCAGCTACTTAGTCAAAACCACATCCTTATAGTCAGCTGTCACTCGTAGTGCGATGACTCACCACAATCAGTTCAATTTGTTGCTAATCAGGTGAATTACGAATGATTTGTAACGGCAAATGTTGCGCAAAATAATGGTGCTTAAAATCGATTTTAAAAAGTCTCATCCTACTTTTATGTCAATACGCAAGATTCGATAAAAAAACACATTTTCATGCCAAACGAAAACGTGTTACTTAATGCGGCGTGATGCATAATTCGTGCAAGGAAAAATTAACACTGCGGTTTTTGGCCATTCCTCAAACAAACAAGAGTTTTTTTTTATATACAATGTACATATATGTATGACTATTTGTATGTATCATTTTTTCTGCCATCATTTTGGCAATGGACTTGAGCTGTTCTTTTATAGAAAATAAGACCTTTTGTTAGATTTCTCATTTGTTTGTGCTGGTTTTTATTCAAGAAAATATAAATTAAGATATATTCAAAGAGATGAAGTCCTCAAATACAATGCATGAGTTCTATGATATCGTTAAATTATGAATAAATTGGATTTGGTAAATATTTTGAGATATTTTAGTGTATATGGAGGGTTCGTGTTCGTATGTTTTTATGATAATAGAAAAGATATACTAGAAGAAGAAGGAAAAAATGTTAAAATTAAATAGAAGAGTCCTGAGGTCAATATTACGAATGGCTTTTCAAACTTACGCATCATGTAATCTTAAAAGCAGGAAATTAAATTCATACAAATTCAAACAAAACTGTCACAAGTTGGCATCGAAATTTTATATTTCATCAATATTTCTAAATATTTCAATATTTCAATATTTCCATAATGTGCAGGAATGTTGTTGGGAAGGATATGTAATAAGCAGTAGCTCAATTTGCCAAGTTATTAGTCATATTGTTCTGAAATTAAAATCATTTATCTACTACTAACGGGTGATCCAAGTAGAGATACTTTTTTCAATAGCCTTTTTTGACAGATCACGTGTGAGTCGTGTCATGCTGTCATGTTATTTTTGTTTAGTATTGTTTGGCATTTCATAATGGAAAGACTTACGCGTGAACAACGTTTACAAATTTATGAAAATTCACGTTCTGTGAGGAATGTGTTTCGTGCACTTCGCTCAACTTATGGTCAACATAATCGGCCTACTGAACGTACTATTCGCAACACCATCACCCATTTTGAGACCCAGCATTCATTATTGGATAATATTCGACCGAATAGACCACGTCCAGCACGCTGTGAAGAAAATATAGCGGCCATAGCTGAGAGTGTACACGAAGACCGTAGAGAGTCGATTCGGCGCCGTTCGCAGCAACTCGGACTGACGTATGGAACGACTTGGCGCATTTTACGTCAAGATCTTAAATTGAAAGCGTACAAAGCGACCGTTATCGTGCCATGATAACCCACTATTTGATGCCTGAAATTGAAGCTCGTGATCTCGGCGACATTTGGTTTCAGCAAGACGGCACCACTTCCCACACATCGCATCAATCAATGGACTTATTGAGAGAACATTTCGGTGAGCACATAATTTCACGTTTTGGGCCGGTCGATTGGCCACCAAGATCGTGTGATATCACACCGTTAGACTTTTTCCTGTGGGGATATGTAAAGTCAAAAGCTTCGATTCGATTCAGGCCTTGGAGGAAAACATCACGCGCGTCATTCGCCAGTTACCAGTCGAAATGCTCGAACGAGTGATCGAAAATTGGACTCAACGGATGGACCATCTGCGACGTAGCAACGGCCAACATTTGATAGACATAATCTTCAAAAAATAAATGCCAAAGAATGTTTTTTCAAATGATAATAAACATTCTCCATTAAATTTGAATTTTCTGTGTTTTTTTCTTTAAAAAAGTAGGGAACCTCGAAATGGATCACCCTTTACTAACACTACACGAGACTACAAAAGTACATTTTAAAGTGAGCATGACCTCAGTAAAAATGTTGGGTAAATATTTATATTTTTTGAGCATGTTGAAGCTTGGCACATGTGATGATCAAACATATAGCGAGTGCACGGCATGTGAACTTCACATGTTTTCATCTTGATTCTGCCCCAAAAGTCATGTGAACTTTTACGATTATTATTTTGTTAGCAATTGATCGATATTTAATTTAGTGCATTTCTCAAAAATGTAGCGAGTACAAGGCATATCATATTTTCTCATTCAGAGAGTATTTTTATACGCATATTCATTTTAGGGGGTTTCCCCGGCTATATTTTCCAGGAGCCGCCCCCAACAATGAAGAAGTGACCGATACAACAGTCGAAGAAGTTGGGAATGCGGTCAATACCTCCAAGAAGAGAAAAGCGGTTGGGCCGGATGAGATAACCAGTGAGTTATGGAAAACGATGGGAGATATCGGGCTCAGATGGCTCATGATTCTTATCTTCAACCTCATGAGAGGTGATCCAATGCCTAATCAGTGGAGGGAAAGTTATCTTCTTCCTTTACACAAAGGAAAGGGAGATACTCGAAACTGTGATAATTACCGTTCAATTAAGTTGATGTCACACAACATGAAGATCGTTGAGCGGGTATTAGATGGCCGCCTAAGACAAATATTACGGCTGTTCGATGACCAGTGCGGGTTTGTCGCGGGTAAATCAACCATAGATGCCAAAAAAAAAAGACAGAGTATCTGTACTGCCCAATCTCTGACCCAAGCCAACCCATTTCAGACATTTATTTGAATGGGGTGGTGATTCCCAAGTGTGAAAAGTTCAAATATCTGGGTTCAATGATCAGCAGCGAAACAACCGTTGATGACGACATCAGTCATCGGGTAAGCGTAGGGTGGATGAAGTGGCAGAAAAACTCTGTCATCTTCTGTGACTGAAAAATGTCCCCTAAGCAGAAAGGAAAGCTCTACACCGCAGTTGTGCGTCCGGCGCTCACATACGGTTCACAATGCTGAACAATGTACAAAAAGTATGAGGGCAAGTTGACAGCAGCTGAGATGAAGATGCTTCGCATGACAGCATGAGTAACAAAGCTTGATCGAATTAAAAGTTCCAGAATCCGAGGAAGCCTTCACGTCAAAGAACCCATCTCGAAAACATTGGAGCACGACCAATTCAGTTGGTATTGTCATGTTCAAAGGAGGGATCCTACGAACCCCGTCAAAAAGGCAATGGCAATCAACGTTCCCTTACAATCGCGTAAGAGAGGCAGGCCTAAAAACTCCTGGATCACACAAATACAGAAACACTAGTATTTGATTGGCCTCAATGATGAAGTGATCCAAAATCGGGATGCCTCCAGATATCTTTTGAGGTCGAACCGGCGAACCAGTGGGAGTGCAGCGAAGTGGGAGGGTTATGATTCCTGTAATCCTGATCATAATCTCGTCATTAAATGGAGAGAAGAAGATTAATTTTAGGGAGTCCACGTCAACAGACATTACTTCAAAATTAAGCAATTTTCCATTGAATTAAATATAAGCTCTCATGATGTCTTCTCATCGCTCAGAATGATTTTATTTCCAAAGCTATGACTGTTGATGTTCGGACTTAATTGCTGTTGGAAGTCGTTATAAATATAATAAATTTTATTATTTACACAACAAAATCTTAGCGCAACTTAAGTGATAGCTTTGTTCATCCTTTGAAATGTTAACAACAAAAAAGTAGTTGTATAGGTTAGGTTAGGTTAAACAGGGGCCTGGTGAAAAAAGAACCATCACACAACACTGTGCGCTAAAAACGGATCCATCGAGATCCCTGGGGAACCAGTTGAATTTATAATATTATATTAGGTAGAAAAAACCTAGACGATTTTTCTGGAGAAACGAACAATTTCTTTGCAAAAGCCCACAAGCCCTTTGAAATTTGTGCCATATATTTCCTCTAAGGTTTCAAAAACTACGCGATATTGCCTCACATTCACATAGTATGTGCATCCTATTTTTATCCTAAGCCTACCCCTTCGTAGTTTTATTAACTCCCTAGAGATTTTACTGTCGAAGATTTTACTGCGTCGTTCCAGACCCAACCTTAGATTGGCAACCTTATGTTGGTAGACCTTATTGTATTTTCCTCAAAAGGGTTTTTTTTTCTGGAACATCAATTTTAACGAGTAGCCCTCCTATTATTGCAAGCTTACCCTCAATACCGCAGTGTCCTGTCACCCAGCACAGTCTCACTCGGTTCTGACTGCATAATGCTTTAAGCTTTGTGCGAGACAGCCTCTAACTGTATCAGAATTGATATTAGTTGATTTCATTGCCTTAAGTGGAGCCTGGCTATCGATGTAGATGGCAATATCTCTTTCGGATACCGATCTCATCTACATTAGCTCAGACGCCCTGAATACAGCCAGAAGCTCTGATTGGAAGACACTACGTGTGTCTTGTAGTCTTATAGACAATCTCATCTCCTGGGAAGATACGAGAACCTGTTCCTTTCACTGTTTTCGAACCATCTGTGGAAATTGCAATTGCGTTCGATCGATATTGCATTTCTTTGCTCTGAATTGCCTGGCAGAAGTTCCGCTAGGACCGTGTCATGTCCGAAGCTATACTACTCTCGAAGTGACCCAAATTAGTAAATCGTATCGCACAGTTGCCTATAACACTTAGAAGCTTTCTGCAGGCAAAGTGAACAAAAGTAGTTTTGTAAAAATTCCAGGGCTATCTCCAAGCAACGGTGGGAGCTACCAAAGATGCTAACAATAAGGAGCAAACTTTAAAAGTCTTGACACTCGGCTTTCTCACTGAAATTCACCTAATTTGTTTTCAAAACGATTTTCGTAGAAAAGAGCGCTCATGAGATGGTAAAAATGTTCCTATTCTAGGAATTTTGGTCCATGAAATATCTTTGGGCTCTTTTATGAGAATTCTCAAGATGATTTTTGTTTGTCTTTGGTTATGTCGTTTTCCGTAAAAAGAAGCTTCCGGAGACGTTCGAGACTCATCCGTTGATTCTGAGAAGAGAATTCTACTTTTCGATTCGAAATCAAAAATTAACTAAAATGTCCTTTCATATTTTTGTTTGTGTCAGTTCCCGAGAATTAATTTATTTTTCAGTTTTCAAGCGAACTTTTTACTAGAAATATATACAAGTTGATAGAGAAAATGAGTACCCCAACCAATGGAAAAACAAATATATAGATTTATTCTGTGTATCGTATGTATATATATTTTATGAGGTTTTTCTGATGAAATTTTTAAATTTGACAATCTACGAATTTTAGTGGAGATAGTACGCGAACAGAATACCATGTTTAGTTTGACAGCTGTCATAAAAAATGACATATTTAGAGAAGACGAGAAGAGTGATCGGAAATAAATTCAGCACTAAGACTCGTAAGAGTAATCGGAGAACGAAATTTATTAAGATGCCGCAATTTTGTTCTTTTGTCAGATCAAAGGGCGATCACGCAGTTGATTGCAAGTTGGGATTAAGAAATTATGTCGAATTTACCAATAAGTTCTATGAGTTCTCTTTGGATAAGATGGGGGTTTGTAGGAGTTTAATATAAATCCCGAACATACCAAAATGTTTTCATAAACTTTATCATTTAGCAGTTAAAGAGGCAAGGTCTATATGTGCATGGGAGTCAATTACACCCTTCTGCATCCCCTGAATACGTGAGTGGATGTGGCCCGAGGATGTGGTAAGTAAAAATCTTGACAAAAGAAAACAAAATTCAACTTGATTGTATTTTATTATCAAAATGATTAATTGCAAACTTTACCTCAAACTGTCTCTCTCTCTCTCGAATCCTTTTCTAATCACTCAAGAGTCACTAATTTAAAAATCACCACCCACATTGGCCTTGGATTTGTATTTCTATTATCTTGTCCAATGCCTTTCTTCTTTTGTTTGTTTCTGTCGTTTTTATCAGATTACAAAATTGAGTTCATGGGAATAGGTGCATTTTACCTTGCCCAAGGTGTTTTAATAGCTAAAGCTTCTCGTGATTTCCATCTCTTTCTTTCTCTACAATCAATTACCTCACCCAATACTCATGTGTATAAGTATATATATACATTTAAATTGTATAAAATTAAGTGTGCCATTTGAATTTACATTTTTGTTCTTCGAAGGTGCATCGCGCACAGCTATTTTTGGCGCCAAAAAACACCAAAGTGATCTATTTTCAGTTGAAGAAATGCAAGTGAAATCAATTTAAATGAGTTTGTATGAAAATAAATGAAATCCACATATATCATGATTGATCGCAAAAGTAATCGAGTCCGGCACCGAGGTACATGTCCTAGTGAAGGAGAAAAGAAAAATGGTGTACAACGTCAATGGCGATAAGCTGCTGAGTTGCGTTTTTATTGCATTGCATTTGCACTTGTTATTAATTAATTAGAAAATGTAATCCCCTTTAGAAGGAAATATAGAGAAGGTGCATTCTACCCGCAGCCAAATTGCTCACATTAAAACTTTAATTAAATCCTTGGTAAAATGTTGCTCTTTCATCATAAATAATCAATAAGCATTAAATAACGGGTGATCCAAGTAGAGATACTTTTTTCAATAGCCTGTCATGTTATTTTTGTTTAGTATTGTTTGGCATTTCATAATGGAAAGACTTACGCGTGAACAACGTTTACAAATTGTTCAACTTTATTATGAAAATTCACGTTCTGTCAGGAATGTGTTTCGTGCACTTCGCTCAACTTATGGTCAACATAATCGGCCTACTGAGCGTACTATTCGCAACACCATCACCCATTTTGAGACCCAGCATTCATTATTGGATAACATTCGACCGAATAGACCACGTCCAGCACGCTGTGAAGAAAATATAGCGGCCGTAGCTGAGAGTGTACACGAAGACCGTAGAGAGTCGATTCGGCGCCGTTCGCAGCAACTCGGACTGACGTATGGAATGACTTGGCGCATTTTACGTCAAGATCTTAAATTGAAAGCGTACAAAATACAGCTTGTGCAACAACTGAAGCCGCTCGACCTTCCCAAGCGACATCGCTTCGCTCTATGGGCTCTTGAAAAGTTCCAAGAAGATCCGACGTTTTCGAGGCAAATTTTGTTAAGCGATGAGGCCCATTTCTGGCTCAATGGGTATGTAAACAAATAAAATTGCCGCATTTGGGACGAAGAGCAACCTGAAGAGATTGAAGAACTGCCACTTCATCCAGAAAAAACAACGGTTTGGTGTGGTTTGTGGGCCGGTGGAATCATCGGTCCATATTTCTTTAAAAATTATGCCGGTGCGAACGTAACCTTCAATGGGTACCGTTATCGTGCCATGATAACCGACTATTTGATGCCTGAAATTGAAGCTCGTGATCTCGGCGACATTTGGTTTCAGCAAGACGGCGCCACTTCCCACACATCGCATCAATCAATGGACTTATTGAGAGAACATTTCGGTGAGCACATAATTTCACGTTTTGGGCCGGTCGATTGGCCACCAAGATCGTGTGATATCACACCGTTAGACTTTTTCCTGTGGGGATATGTAAAGTCAAAAGCTTATGCCGACAAACCCGCTTCGATTCAGGCCTTGGAGGAAAACATCACGCGTGTCATTCGCCAGTTACCAGTCGAAATGCTCGAACGAGTGATCGAAAATTGGACTCAACGGATGGACCATCTGCGACGTAGCAACGGCCAACATTTGATAGACATAATCTTCAAAAAATAAATGCCAAAGAATGTTCTTTCAAATGATAATAAACATTCTCCATTAAATTTGAATTTTCTGTGTTTTTTTCTTTAAAAAAGTAGGGAACCTCGAAATGAATCACCCTTTACTTGTCTGGTTTTTAGTTTGGTAGTTCTCTTCTCTTTTGTTTCTCTATAAAATAGATACACCCACATGTTCATATATTTACGTTGTGAAATACTAAACCTTTCAAATTAACGGATTCGCTCGAAGAGAAAAGATACTAATTACAATTCTTCAAATCATGTGCAATGTGCAATTTTGAAATACGAATTCTGAGATTTCTGGATCAATTTTAAACTCTAAACTTTTTAATTACAGTAATCCAGTAATGTTTTACTTACCAATATTAACAATGCCATGGTTAGTTAGTTCCCAGCACGATTGCAGGCGTAATATGCTTAGGCTGTGACTTTGCTTTGGTGAAAAGTATCCTAGAGCGGCATCAGTCACATGGTAGGCCTGAAAATGTTTATGATTAGGATTAAAAGCGATTTATTTGGTATGTCTTAATATTGGGTAGTACTTGTAGTGAGAATTCATAGAGCGATGGCAGCAATTGTGCCACAGCACCTACAGCTTCATCAGCAATATTTATACAATCCGCTAACGAAAGGGAGACGATACGCGGGGTGAGGCATGCCCAGAGACCAGCTTCGGTTACCTCATTGCATCCGGCGAGTTCTAGTTCAAATAGCGACTGAAAATGAAGAATAAAAATATTTCTGTTAGTTTTTAAGTTATTTTTTAAAAAAAAAAATGCAATGTGTTGGTAGTGACATAGAAAATGCTGAAGAAAGACAAACCCAACCTTCTATATGCTGAGTAAAATTATAATAGTTTAGCTTCTGCAACCAGTGTGTGTGGATATGTTTGCAACAAATTAAGTGGAACTATAGTTTATAGCTGATTTAAGACAAGTTATAACCTTGAATGACTTTGATCAAACATTCATGAGTCATGAAATATGAGGACAACGTACTAGAGCTCTTATAGAAGTTTCCAAAAATAGTGTTTTCATTAGGATTTGCGCATTTGGTTTGATACGATCTGAAGCATGGACTGTTCTTAAGTTATCCGTGGTCGTTTTGAGACAAAAGTTCTTCGTAACACAAAGGGTGACTTTTTGACAGCTCACTCATGCTGTGTCAAAGTCAAACATGCTCAGTTAGTTATCTTACACCCGAAAAACGCTTGCAAATCATTGAGTTTTGTTGTCAAAATTCGTCTTCTGTGAAAATCATGTTTTATCGAAAAATTTGTTAATAAATAAAACTGTCATATTTGGTAGGATGAACAACCCCATTCGATACAAGAATTGCCAATGCAGCCAGAAAAACGTATTGTTTGGTGTGTTTGTAGTCAGACAGAACCATTGGCCTGTGTATTTTTAAAAATGACAATGAGAACCACGTTAACTTCAATGGAGTTCTTTATCGTTAAATAATGTATAACTTTTTTTTTTGCTCAAAATACGCTAAGCCGTGTTGACAAGTGGTTTCAGAAAGATGGCGCTACATGCCACACAGCAACAAATTGAGAAATGAGTTCGGTTAGCAATTTATATCTTATTCTGGACTAATGAATTGGCCGGATAGACCGTGTGATTGGACGCTTTTAGGCTGTTTTTTTTTTATTTTATTATTGACAATTAAAACCCAAGCGCTTAAAAAATCACCAATTATTTGGTCCTGTATTTGTATTCTGGAGAATACAGCGAAGAGCAATTGAAGGGTATCTTTAACCCACTTGGAGTACGCAACTGAAGGTACTTACATTGGTACTAAGCAAGACTGGAACAAGTTAGAACAGTTGGCGGACATACTTTGAAATAGCTTTTTTTAAAAAGTGCCTTGACGAAAAGGAAGAGAACAAACTATTCGCTATCTTATCTCTCAAAAATGTAAACTAAAGCCGCATATGATAGCATTCATAGTCAGGAGCTTTAAATGGCGTTGGCAAAATTCAGGATCTGACAAAAACTAATCCATTCCTATATTCTAATAAAAAAATCGGCTGTGCAGTTTGGAAGCATTACATCTGAACTCTTCCAAACATGCATCGGATTTATGCAGGGATATGCGCTATCGTATGATTTATTTTATCTTGTTATTGGGCAGCTAGTTGTCGAGGAACAGGCAAAGCTAGTTGGCATCAACAAACAACCAAACATCTGTCTAAAGTAATTTTTGATAACAGAAACTTATTGTGGGTAAACACCCACTCTACAATTGACCTTTTAGTGGAGATTTGAGGAAAAATCACCATAGGAAACCATTGCTACTTTAATTTGGGAAAAAACATGAGGTGAAAAGGTGACTTAATATGTGGTTGTTTGAAAAAAACAAAATCTTCGACGGAGTGGAAGATGGAAAGATGGATCTATGTGCGTCGAATGCTTAAGAATATACAGCCGCGAACTCTATATGTTGTGTCAAGAAGCAAATATAGTCCAAAAAGCAAAAAACACGTTGACTACATTGGTTCGGCCACATCGAGCGAATTAACAATAGTGCTTCAGACAAGAGGAAGACTAAATTTTGCTTTCAAAGACCAAGCCACCGCTAAGCTATAACGTTTGGTCTGTAAAACTGGAAGCGTCGTACCCAGGTTAACAGATAATGGAGACTTAAAGACTAAGACTTAAATCCCTCTAAAGTCATTTATTATTTTCTATTCGCATCAGCTGTCAAATTTTTGCACAGAATGTCCAATTTCAATGATACTTTCCATGAGCCTACTTAACTTAACCAAAATTTTACGAAAATTAACAGCTTAAAGTCGTATATGGTTGGCACTTGAGCGTGAAGCGGTGATTTAGTTCCACAAATCAGGAATTCACCTCCATGGTTTCTGTTAAATAATTTATCCAAGAAACAAAAGATTGTAACAAGAACAAATAATTCTAATATCATATTGCATTTGCCATTGCGGTTAAGACTATGCATTAACATTGCATTGACAGTGTACAAGAACTACACATCTATAAACACACACATGTGCTTTCATTGGGTTTTAACAATTATGCAAACGAACATTGTGGTTGGTCTTTAAGTAACTTTGAACGTTCACTTTGAAATGTTCTGGGTTAACACATTTTTTTTTTTGCAATCCCACAACCGCACGATTTCCAACATTTGGGCATGGTTGTCAAACTCCATTTTCAATAGCCGGCTTTTGTATGTATTCTTCAAAGTTGAGTCCTTTCTGGTTGTGTGTTACGTAAGGTGTGTTTCTTTAATTGTGGATGGACAATATGCAGGGGCGACTTATACAGGGTGTTTTTTTAGAGGTATAGAACTTCGAATTGAAATAAAACACCAGAAAATCGTTGTAATGTCCATCAATTTGGCTTTATTGGAAGGATAATTTTATGCCATTAATGTTTAAATATGATTTCGGGCCGCTGATAATGTGGCCGCCGCGGCTGGTTCGAATAAAGACAAGTCTAGAGATCCAATTTTCAACCACTTTTTCAAGCATTTGGGGCTGTATGTCGGCAATAACGCCACGAATGTTGGCTCCAAAGTCTCATAACGTTTCTGGTTTGTTGGCGTAGGCGAGCGACTTCACATATCCCCAAAGAAAATTATCCAATGGTGTCAAATCACACGATCTTGGTGGCCAATTGACAGATCCATTTCGCGAAATTATGCGCTCATCGAATGTTTCCTTCAATAAATCGATTGTGACGTGCGCTGCGTGGCATGTAGCGCCGTCTTGTTGGAACCACATCTCATCCACATTCATGCCATCCAATTCGGGAACAAAATAGTCGGTTATCATGGCTCTATACCGGTCTCCATTAAAGAAAACTGACTCTCCAGCCCATAGAGCACACCAAACAGTCAGTTTTTGTGGATGTAATGGCGTTTCAAGGGTCTCACAAGCTGGATCTTGTAAGGTCGTAAGAAGGTGATGGACAAAGCTCCAATTGCTGTGCACGGTGGCGAATCGATTCATTCGGGTCCTCTTCAACACTTTGCTCTACAGCGGCAATTGTTTCTTCGGTGCGCACTGTTCGACGTCTCTGCGGATGCGTATTATCACATAGAGTAAACGTAGTGCGAAAACGATCCATGGTGAACCGAATTAAGTGCTCTGATGGACGATTATGTCGACCATAAAATGAACGGAGCTTGCGGTAAACTTCGCGAACTGAACCATTATTTTCGAAATAAATTTGCACAACTTGCAAGCGTTGTTCATTTGTCAACCTGTTCATGACGAAATGGCAAACCAAACTGGACATAAATGGCATTAGAATTGCCAGATTTGACCACAAAATTTCAGTTTTATCTCTATTCGAAAAAACAAACTCTAAAAAAAAAGACAGTTTACCTCACTTGCACAATTTGGAGTATGTCAATATATTTGACATATGGCACCTCAGATGTCTAAATATAACAATGTCACCAATCACCGATTCAATCAAAATCCTTGCAAGTCGATACACGTGTATCGATTAGATTTACCTCCTTTTTCTTTTGGGTTAACCAATTAATTCAGTAGTAATATGTCACGCAACTATTTGCCAGTATCAAGTAGATACTTGCTCATTTCAGATTATACAAACTATTTCAATGGTTTCAATTCAAAAATAAAATGTATCTACATTAAATGCAGTCGTTCAGTTCCATTGTATTTATTTCTTAAATCTCACTTGTCAAAAATAATAATCACACCAATCAGTTTCCTGTGAAAGTTTTAACAAAACTTTAACCAACTTTTAGCTGATTTAATAAACACATTTTGCTTCCATTTGAAAATAAAATGCATTAGAAGGAACACACACGAGAGGAAAAAGCTTTCTCCACATTTCAATTTAATCAACTAAATAAGTGCAACTGAAATCCCACATTTGCGTAAACTTTCCATCATTCAACTAGATGCAGATTTCGAATTCTATATACCACACACGAATGCCAAATGGATAATGCTAATAGAAGAAATTACATTAAAATCTATAAATTTATCTTAACTTCCAGTTGATGACATGCAATGTCCATAATTCCAAATTTACTTGCAATTGTCTGTTGAACTACTTTTGGATCTGAAACATGAACGAATAAAAAAGAAAATATATTTATGCAAATGTAGACGACCCCCTACCGAACACAGCCCAAACCAAATAGTTGGAAATAGTTAACGTGATGGTGGCGTGGCCACGTACACAGAACATGCATCACCTTTAGAGCTGTTCAATCGTGAAATTGATATTGATTTACCCTAGATTCGGAGCGGTGCTGCGCGGCGCGGCGGTCAGAATGTTCGCGTAAAACCATATCATTGGCAACAAAACACATGGAACAGTGGCGTGATATATATTTTTTTCTCCTCTTTTGTACATGAAAAAAGGATAGTTTCAACAAAAAAAAAAAAAAAAAAACAGGCGGCTTCAATTGATTTTTATTATTTGTTTCTTGGAACAGAAACTGGTGTTTGCTGCTGCCTCAATGTCTAGAATGTATACATCTGTGGTCATCCTCGCTTGGGTCATTTGCAAACTCCCATGCGGACACAGAATAGCTGATGACGATGTCGATGATGACGATGACAATGACAGAAGCCAGAGCCAAATATTCGTAATGTTATTGCCACGATATATCGATATGGTGGCATCTCATGCCCGGTAGAGGGAGACGATATATAATAGAGTGTTTTAGTTATTCATACTGCAGATGCCGAACACCGTTATTGGTTGTTTGATGAATTTATATCGAGTTTAATGGCGTCGAATAGCGGATGGGTCTATTCACAGAGGAAAGTGCATTAAAACTTAAGTAGTCAATTAATTTTCAGCCGCCGTATTCATTGTGACACGGCCTCTCGCGCCAGAGAGGCCGTTCCAAATGAAAGAACATTTTGATCGTTTCATACAGTTGTGCCAATTTGGGCATTCGTTTGTTTAGAAGAAACCAATTACTCAGATTGACAGAGGCTACCTACTATATTTATTTGCATTTTGGTTGGCTTTGATAACTTATAAAATAAGGTCATGCACGTATCAATAAATAAAAGCGACTCGTGCAGTGGATTTAAACACGAGTTTTGTGCAATAAATTATGTGAAAAATAAACAAATCCAAGCTCTTTTGAAATGGAATAGTTTTTTTATTCATAACCCTTTTATCATTGAATTTAGGGCATTTGAGCCCTTTCAAGTCATTGACAACAGTCTTTAATTTTTCTCCTCACTGAGTGAATCCGTAATATCCGATTCATTGAAAAAGTGTAAAAATTATGTGATTATACATTCATTGACTTTTCGTATGTAATTAGGTCTTTTAAGAGAACGCCTTATACAGGACCTACCTAAAGCCGAGCATCTGCAGTCATTGTGTGTGCGCAGTTATATTTTTTCGCACGAATGGAAGAGACCTATAGTTAAATGCCGACTTCAAAAGGCAATTTTATTTTTGAGAAGCTTCTAATGACAATTCTTACTCTTGGATATTTGTTAGACTTTCGCAAGAGGTGGGGCAGCGAATAAAAACTTTAAGATGCTGTGGCTTTTTAGCTAAGTAAATATCGCAATACTCATACCACATTCATCTAAACATACATTTAAAAAAGAGGTTCATCCTTTGTCGGCAATATGGAAGCAATTATTTTTTCCAAAAAAGGTATTCAATTGCTCGGCATTTAAGAAAGTCTTTTGCGTTTACTGCATTCTTTTAATACTTTTACTTCACGTGGGTTTAAGATTTTGAGAAAAATGTATTTCTTATGAGAAGTAATAAAACATTTAGACCCAGGTACCTTTTTTTGAGTAAATAGAATCACATGGAATTAAAGATTTTCAATAAAACATTTTCTGAGCAGTTAAATTTGGTCTACAGAATGTAGAAACCAATCACTGTAGCTATGTCTAATAATTCTGAAGTTATAGCATTTAAATAGTTATTCCTTAAAATATTTATTTCTTCATTCATTCACTTTAACTTCATATGATTTAAGTTGAGCTTAGGAATATACCTTAAGAATCTACGTAAGTATTAACTTTTGAATGAAACGCCCTGACGTTTTGGTGTCATTTTATTTCGATCAGTTCCTCAGGTACAAAGGACACATTTCGCGTATGGAGAACGCGCTGTCAACTCGACAGCTAGCTATGGATCGAAAAAATTGTTAGTTAAGGTGCGGTCCAGGATTTTAAGCACCATATTAAATAAGTAAAGTTATAATGCACGTTTCGACATTTTTTTTTTTTTTTCGTTTGAATTATTATTAAGTCAATTATATTATTAAAATGTACAGACTAAAGTATTAATGATTAACTGCAGGCACTCTTCGTCGTCGACGGTATCAAACTAAGACAAAACCAATATTAAAAACGGACTGAAAGATCTATAACCACAGGCTATGTCTTTCCAAAACTGAGGAAATAAAATCACAAAGTTAATGTTAGCCTAGTTTCTGTTGGAGCATTGGTAACACATCGATCAGATAGACAACATTCTATATCTGGTCAGAAACACAGCATAAGGGTCACTGAATGCTCATAGATTTCGCCCAAAATTGTCAGTAATGAAAAGTTCAAGTGGGCAGTTAATAGTTTTGAATCGTTTTAATCACCGGGAACAGATGGAATTTGTTTTTATCAGCTTCAGATGGCTTTGGGGTACTCAGAACTAGAGCTATAAAAGCTTTATTTGATAACAGAATCTTGAAGATCCAAAAAAATTTCTAGATGAACTCCCCCTGGACATAGAGAACATCGGCTGCAAGTTTGTTATGCGATTTTAACGTAAATCCGATCAAGACTGAACCAAATTCTCTCAAATTCTTCATCAAATCCCATGCTCCGTGTTACCCACCTAAAGATGGTCCACTCTTCGTCTCTTAAACTATAGACCGAAGCTAGACCGAAAGCTGCTCTGGAAAGAAAATATTAACGAACGTTCAAGGCAATCAGGGCAACTCTATAGTCCCTTAAAAGGGCATAAGTCCGATCGTGGGGCCTACACAAAATCAATAATGCACTGCTAGTTGTGCACTTCGAAAGTAAGACATGAGCCCTTAGAACCTGTCCTACAGTAGCGGCTTTAAACCATTCTCCACCTTCTTCCATATACGCATCATAGGTAAGCAGATAGCTGAAAGTCTCATAATAATTGACAGCACAAAATATAGGTCCGACTCAAATTGACAGATCAACAGCCTACTGAGCTTGATTTAAAAAAAAAATGCTGTCAATATTAATATTAGGTGCCGATGTCTTCACGAAATACCAAGTCTAAACCTCCCTAACCAATGCAGCATCTTTAGGACAAAGTCAAATATATTACATCAAATCTCTTACATTTTACACAATATGATACAAGGCAGTGAAAGACTGCTGCCTATCTATAGTTAGAAATAAACTGCAGCATCACCTTTAGCTGGCTATCGGTTCACAGCGATGTCCCATGGTGAAAGTGTCCCGCGATCGTGCAATGTTATTTGTTTTTTTGTGTCGACTATCAAATTTGTATAACCGAATGTCCCATTTCATATATGTACATACACTCTTTTTTAGCACACAGAACTTAACGAAAACTTGACGACACAGATCATAATCCTAATTATAATAATGGTCTTGCTTTACTTTTTGCATGTATAACTAAGCATTCCATTAGCTGGCTATAGTTCATCAAGTCTTCATTTCTTGAATTTCGCCAAAATGTTCTTTCCAATTGATAAACTTCCTATGATCCTTCGCTTTGTACAAATATTACAAAATCATTAATTGACATTTAAGAGAGTTCTGAATAAAAAAAACCATTTAAAAGAGCTCTCGACAAACATTCGTAAAGGCCCTAGACAACACAAAATTCATTTCCAATCTATTTGTAAACAAATTTTAATTAAATGGTCAAGGACTATTCTCACTTTAGCCACTCGATTCCCCAAAGTCGTAAATATTTACTCAGAAAAGAAAATTAAAAAAAAAACAACACACACACACATACAAGTGAACCTCAACCGCACATGAATTGCTAAAGAAAGCGTGTGAACTTGCCAAAAAAAAAAAAAAAAGAGAAAATAAATTCACCAAAGAACAATAAGGATGTACTCAACGCGCCGTCATGCTGATTCAAAGGAAATTAACACAATCGGATGTACCATTAAAAGTTCTATAGACTGTGTGTAATCTAAAAATAATACCTTCTGTATGCAATCTGTCTGCTGTTCTTCTTTTGACCTTACATTTCGAATCCAAAAACAGCAACTTTAATAAATACGTAATGAAGGAACGAGGAACACAAAGAGTAGCAAAAACAAAAAAAAAAACACATCCCATAAACAAAATTCCACAAAAATTCAAGAACAAGGTAAATAAGAAATTCCGCAGCTTAACAGTTTTCACACTTCGGAATTTCATTTGTTTATTCTGATCGCTGACAGCGTGCATGTGAATAAATCTAATTCAATTCCAAAAAATTGGTTAAACTGATCAAAATGAAATGAAAATTTCCCACATATACTTATGTCAATGTCAAAATGGAGAAATATTTCCCATCATGAATATGACAGATCTTAAGTATAACGTTGCTAAAAAAAAGAGGGAGTTGAAATTTACATAACAGGGGTGATGTGGAGTCCTTCGTGGAAAGAAACAAGGTAAGAATTGCAGGGTTTGACAACTCCAATTAGTTAAATAGCATGCGAACATTTGTACTGTGTTTTTGACAGTTCGAACACATTAAACCGGGACCTACCATTTAACTGGTTTAAAAATCGCATGATATATATTTTTTATATTCGTCGAAAGGATTAGAGTGTTTTGGTAAACTTATGTGCACTTCTGATAAGCAGGTATTGCGTTATGCGAAATTTATCAGGGATATGACTCGATTGATCACCTTTCTCCTAGATGGGGCATACGAAACTTATGGTCCAGTCATCAGATATGCTATCTTCCACCAATACATTGTTGATGATTTGGTGCATGTTACTTACTTACTTACGTGGCGCTACAGTCCGGGGTGGACCTGGGTCAATTAACGATTGTGAGAAACCCGAGTGTAACTGTAACAAAACGGCCTTACTACATGTCAGGCATTCAGAACTGGAACAAATGTTGAACTGTCATCAAATGCATACATACATTACCGATGGTCTAAGAAGCACTGGAAATCAACTAGTCCTACCGACTGACTAATCACTACAGTGTCCTCCATGCTGAGATCTACGCTTTTAAGATGACTGACACTCTAGATGGGAGATGGAACTACATGCAATGAAATTGACCATCTGGGTGGACAGTAAAGCAGCACTCATGAAACAACTCCAATTGCGAATTCTTATTATTCGCAATCACTCAGAACGACTACGCTTGATTCCCGCACACGTCGAAGACGAGGTAAGCGAGGCAGCAGCCCGACTATCCTAATGCGGCTCTGATTTTAATTTAAAGCTAGTTGTCTGGCAGGTACCACCTGTAAATAAACGGTGTCAAATCGGCCAAAACGGCAAAAGTTGAGATAAAAGTCATCAATCGGCGTTTTGACAAAAAATTTAGAAAAAATAGTTCAAATGCCAAATTTTTGGGCGATCTGACATTTTTGTTTACGATTTGGTTTTGGGCGTTTTGTCACGGAACCTTATTAAACACATCAAAAAGGCTCATTGACGGCGTAACTGTAGGTTTGACTAAAAAAACAATTACCCATAACCTGAGGGCTAACTATGCAATTCACCGCGAAGCGCATTTTTTTCCGATTTTGCATTTTGGTACTATTCAGTTCGCCGACGAAAGCTATCGCTCTTCGTTATATAACAATCGCGGAACTATGCAAATGCGAAAGCCATTTTATCGACTTCGAATGCGATAGATGTTTTGAGAGCGAATTCATTTGTCTGCGGCGGAAAAAAATAAAATTAAAATAAACGACTGCGAAAAATAGTTATTTAGGGCTGTTTAGCTGCCCACAACCAAACCAAACCACAAAAAATATTTAAAATAAAGTATTCCAACATTCAAAAGAAAATGCCTTAGAAAGTCGACATTCGAAGCAATCGTTTTGCATAGTTGCCATGTTCGCCGCGAAGCGAACTGAATGTATCGCAAATTTTGCGATTCGCTGTCGAAGTCAATAGTTAGCCCCATGTTTCCCACCATCGATAGTAAGAGTTCAAATACCCTAGTTTCCTTTAATATGAACCAAATTCGGGTACTTGATTGAGCACTGCATCATTGTAAACATGTCTTAAAGGCTAAGAGTATTTACATATGACTTCAGCAGAAGCTGCAGAAATAAAAAGAAGATTGGACAGTTAACATCTCCTATGTCACTGTCAAGCTCTACAGCAATGCCGCTTCCCTTATATGGAATCACGTTTCTTCGACAAGTTGGGCGACTTGGAACAGTCATCCCCAACAGAACTCAAAAGATTGATCAGTAGAGCGAAATGGTTTTGTTAGCCACAGGTACAACTAGATTTTTTACAATCAGTCTTTCTTTGCTTGTGGCTGATATTTACCTAACCCTAACAAACCTAACAAAACCTTATAACATTTTGCTACAACAAAATGTTTTAATTAAAAGTTCATCCATTTTGGCACAAACTATCAAATCTTTACATTCATGTTATAGAGAAATTGTGGGAATCAAAACGAACAAGCAAAAACTCTTCCCGATTAATTGCAAGATATAACGCATACTAAAATAATATTCATTTCCATTGACAGCAGCAACTGTGACACAACAAACTGACAAATTTTCTCACATTCAATCACATTCTATTCGAACAATTTATACGTTTTTATTTGAAAAATATAATTACGTTGCCATCACCACAAAAATTACACTCGAAATAAATAAATTGCTAAATGAAAAGTACATCGACATCGCTACGGTTGAATCGTCAGTCACACGTTCGCCTCTTACCGCAGTGGAACACCAAATCGTATATGCCTCTACGATTTACGATTTGTATTATTTTTAAATCATTTTTAAAAATAAATATTTTCCTCACAAAAATAAACATTGATGATTAAATAAAATTTACAATCTGACAAAAAGGTGTTTTCATCATCATTCTTTTGTGAGTAACTCTTAAAGTAAATTCTACGCCACAAAAACACGACGAAAACACAACAAATTACTTGCTTTTTTTCAGATTTCTCAAATCTCACTGTGAAGGGAATCTTCTGCGTCTTTGAGCATTAAACTCTTCAGGGTTTATCTCATTCCATTGAAACAACAGCAGCAACAACAAAAAAAGTTGCAATCCTTCCTTCCGGAATATAGACAAGGCACTTGCAACATAGTCGCAAAATAAGCCACCGACAAAGAGAAAATCCATTTTCTCAACGTCAACGAAGAGCCTCTAATGAGCTTACAGCTTATCCCGGAAACCATACGAGAACAATTCTATCCACAGAAATCCGAGTGCAAAATCTCCCAACAATGCACAATTATTTCCTGATGTGTACCTATGATGATGAGGAGGCATAAAACTCAACGTGCAACACTAACGCTATACACCCATGTAAGAAGGCAGATGCATACAAGTAGAGAAAAATGTACACCATATTCTACTGCACAAAGATCTATGTCAATTGGGTGGATACTTGGATAGTAATGAAGTGATGGCGTAAAAAGGATGCGACACGCAGAGGAGACAAAATAAAAAAAAAAAACGAGAACACAAAATGGTTGCTGGATAAACACGCATTCAGAATATCTGCTGACAACTGCTTGTATGCGAAAAAAAAGACACAAATTAACAATGAAGTACATAGCGTATTAACCTAAATATTCTTGAGACTGGAAGATAATGGCAGTAGGCAGAATGAGGTAAAAGCCCACTTGCTTGTGTTGGCCCCACAAGAAGAAATTAAGAGAAAACTGCGAACATTATCGATTTAGCATTTCACCCAAAAACAGCTCGAATAAATGAATGGTAATTTTTTTTCGTTCAACGACTTACGAAGATGGCAGAACCATTAAATGGTGCCTTTGAAGTTGCCTCCATTTTTGTTTTTATTTTTCCCTCGATATTACTTTCTAAAAGCATCAAGGGCTTTTGAATCTTAAAGCAAATGCCTGAAGAACTCTTTAAAAAAAGACAAACACGACATTAATCACGAATCTGCTTTGATTCCTATTTACAGAACATGCAAATTTAATTTCACGCAAACAGTGTACTATGCCCTGAACTTATTGTAGTGTGAAAGGTATTAGTTGCTGAATGCGTTAATTACGGCAGCAGCGCCTTGGACTAATCTGTAGCATTTAAATGTGCTGAACGAACGACAAAGAAGAAAACGAAACAACTTAGTTTTTATTTTTCCTGACACTAATCCACTTTGAATTTACAATTAGTATAAATGACGTTTAATAGGGACAGGAAAGACACAAATGTTCACGGAGCGTTCTCTAAAAAGGCATAAAATCAAACCCTTAACACTTGGCACCCTGTGCTTAGTTTTAGAAATTGACATTTCAAAAAGCAATGGCGTAAGACGGATGAGTTGACGTTTTCAGACAAAACAGATGGGATTGTTTTATTAGGATTCGGGTAAACGAGTAAATTAATGGAAATTGTACAAACTTAGTCTATGGTTTCGTTAAATTTCCTTAAATTCTAAAATTGTTGAAATTATTGCCATCGCGCGTATTTAGCAAATTCGCATAGCGCATGTTTGAAATTGCGCGTTTTAAAATTTTTGAACCTGAACGTCAACCAATTGCAATGTGCGTCTGCCTGAGTGTTGACGCTCATCTCGAGAGGCAAGAAACGGATTTTAATTCCATTTTACTGGTATGATTTGCATTTTTCAGTAAAGGTTTACACATATAAAAAGGATTCTATTGCTTATGGGAGCTGGGCAGTAGTTAACGTTATAACGTAGATTATAGATAGTTTTGCTTTGGAGCTATGCCGGGTAATTTGAATATAATTTAACAGTACCCTAATAATAAGAACGAGGGATCATAACTGCTCCACTTTTATGGCCAAGAAATGGACAAATAAACAATATGATACCCTATCCATATCCATATATGCCCCAAAGAAAAAAGCATTAAGACGATGATGGATAGCATTTTATTTCATTGTATTAAATTTACAAAAAAAAAATATTTTTTTAAAAAACGCCCCCAAAAAGTGAGCGTGGCCAAAAACTTTGTATGGGAAATATATTGAAAAAAATATTGGCTAAATATCTTGTTAAACATTTTTTTCGCTTTCTACGAAAATTTTCGAAGAAAACAGCATTTTAGTAAAAAACGCCCAATAGGCGTGGCAAAAAACTTTATGTGACAAACTTATAAAGGAGGCCAGTGCGTACATATCTTCTGAAGGTTATAACGCTCTATCTCTCTAAGTTTAGCTTTAAAACGGTTTTTTCTAAATTGTGAGCGTGGCAGTGGGCGTATTCAAAAAAATGTTAAACTTAACCATTTCGGAGCCCTAGGGAGTATGTGGTCCAAATTTCAGCTTCCTAGCTTAATTTTTAAGGCCTAAAAATTGCGTACGGACGGACGGACGGACGGACATTGCTAAATAGTCTGAGGATTTGGTCCTGATCATAAATATACATACTTTTATGGGTCTACGACGAATATTAAGGGGTGTTACAAACTATGTGTCAAAATTAATATACCCTTAGGATAGGGTATAATTAATGTTTACTCGCAGCATCTTTATGTTCTTTACTTCAAGCAATTTTCATCCATTCCTCTTGTTTTGATACAACTTTTCCGAAACTTCTAGAATAACTCCCAAAGCAATGCATTGATTAATGCGAAATCCGAAAAGCGTTGAAGTACAGTCTTTTACGAAATTCTCTTCTGGTTTAAAAAGAAATAATACTAATAATTTTCCCTACTACTAGTTTTAACCTAAAACCTAGTTTTAATTTTGCAAACCGTATAGAGCAATCTAAAAGCTCAGTCTCATGAAATTAAGTATGAAGTATGGGTTTTTAAATTCTGAAACTAGAACTGTTCTCGCAACTAATCACGGAGCAAAAACGTTGGTCAGATTTGGAATTTTGTCGAACTAGGAACGACAAATTGTAAAGAGGACTTAGTTTGTTCCTTCTTAGAAAGGACTACGTTCCAATATAATCAGAACTTTACTTCCGAAATTCGTAAAATAAAACATCTTCAAAATATATTTCTGCTTTTTGATTCCTGTTCCTAAATTTTTACTGTAATATGAATGCAATTAACGTGTCAAAACAAAATTTATAAACTTGAGCCGATATTCATTGGCCCATCCACAACTTTCAAAGAGAAAATTCTCACGAAAACTAAACTACTAATATAATCAACTCGTTAACAAACTAAAAACTATATAAATAACAATGTTGGGAGTACATTAATACTCCAGAATTTTTCTGAATCAGACATTTTTATCCAACCGTCATAAATTAAGCTTCGATTCCTTTCGGCGGTTCGATAAAAAAAAAACGTGTACAAAGGAATGAACTTAATCGCGGTACACACACAACATTTGGGTGCAAACGCAAGAAAAGCGCTAATTTTTTTTTTGATGAAAGTCATAAGTTAACTTCATGCATCGACGAAATAGCGTGCGAATTGTACATATCGCGTGTCCTTAACTTCATGGTAGAAATGAATTGAATTCTTACGTCATGTTAACAGAATAATACGTTGTTATGGGACTTTTTCCTCGCAATTAAATTTGCGCACTGTTTTTTAGATTTTAGAGCATGTTAAAAAAGATGTTAGGAAATTCTAAGGTCAAAAATAATAAGAAAGCGAAACAAGTTGCATGGACTTAAAAAATCGAATGGACTGCAATGAAACGACATGAACGTATTTGACACTGTTTTTGTAAAAAAAAAATTGATTTATGCAAACTTTTAAATCTGCGCGAATATTTTTATTACAATTTTACGAGTGGAGGAAATTTAAACCTTTATTAGTTTCAGAAACTTGATCGTGGAACTGTTTTTTTATGTCCGCCAAGCGAGTAAGAACTCCACGGGCGGACCAAGAGGGATGCAGTAAACTTGTAAGAACCTTAGTATAATGGTAATATGTATATAAATAAAATGATAACAGTAATACAACTCTCTTTACTTAAATTCATAGTCAAAACCTAGGCAATCAAGATGTAAACGTGATCCACCACATCATTTAAGGCTTTCAAGTCGCCTGGCACCGATGGTATCTATGTTGCAACACGGTCTTGAACAATGTTAAGGATGACTACTCCATCGCTAAGAATCTCAGGCCTATTAGCTTAACATTATTTCTCAAAAAAAAAAAGAATGGAAAAGACTGGTGCAGCTGCACGTGCGTAAAGTGAGTTTCAGGGTACAACCACTTTCTGAAATGCAACATGCCTGCGATACGGCGCTCCAGAACGTTGTTAGAAGAATCGAGAGTAAGCTCGATAAGAAAGGGTATGCGCTAGGTATTTTCATTGATATTGCGGGTGCTTTTGACAGTGCGACTTTTACAGAATGTACAGCTCCGCTAGACAACATGGTAAGGAAGAATTACTTGTCACGTTGATCCAAGCTATGTTATTTGAAGATGCGAATTGTAGGGGTAAACAGTGGCTTACCACAAGTTAGCGTTCTGTCTCCACTGTTACAAATCATTTAGCGTTTCTGTTCTGTTGGATTAGGCCTAGCGAACATGGTTTCACGCAAATTGGGACCTTCAGTAGCACAGATGGCATAGATATTTATATTATGGAAGCAACTCTTAAAGGCCATTTCTCGTCTAAAATGGAATTGATTGGAATTGCACAACTCGTATTGATAGCATATTCTGTCTAATGGATACGCCATGAATGATAGTGAAACTAAGTTCAAGAATGGTTTGGGTCAGAATCTGAGTCAGGCGAGGGATGTAACCCCATTTTATCGGATGTTTCCAGGCTGGTGCTTTCGTGGAATGTGACAACGTAAGGATTTACGTAAGGAAATTAGAACTCCGCCGAACTTGCTCGTCGAGGTTCGGAAGAAGTGGTGCTAGGCTTAAGCGATACAAATAAATATTTGCGACTCTTGTGGAGAAGATGGAGACAGCATTTCCTCTGTGAATTTCTTGCTTTTGCTTGAACTAGGGGCCGAAACGCACTTTGTTACTCTATTACAAGATAATGTCATTCTGTATTCTGTCATTGTCGTTTTTATGTGAAATTGTGAATTGAGTGTTTGAAATTTAAAAAAAAAACGAGTTAATAAACTTTATCAATAAAAACGTATATTTCGTATTTCGCTATTTTTTTCGTCATCCGATTCTTCTGGGAAAGAATTTGGGAGTGCACAGCCATAAAATCGGATACTATCCTGATTAATTTTTATTATGGTAAAATTCATTCTGTAATGAATTTAAATTCGTATTTTTGATAAACACTTTACAAAAACAAATAAAACTTACACTTTTTCTGTCATTTTATTGCCATGCGACACCTCCAGATCTGTCGAAAAAACACACGATCACTAAAGGTGCGATCAGACGGTCATCCAAACTTGTCATCCGCATGACATCCTGACGGCACTATGACGTAGAATTTTTCCTAAAGTGGTCATACCGTCTGAAATCAACAAGTTTTCTGACTTCAGCATGTCATCCGGATGACAAGTTTGGATGACCTTCTGATCGCACTTTAATAAGGAAATGACTCGATACTCGACACCATGCTCGTTAACTGATGCGGTAATTCGGCCAAGGTTCCAGGCTGTAGGTGCTTACGTATGATTAGTGCTGAAAATCTAACCCTATTATCACTGAAGTGCCTTCTCGGCTCGTGCAAATTTGCTTAAGTACGAGAAAGTATCTGTCTGAAAGTACAATGGACCCGTTTTTGGTCTGAGTGCTTCAGCGGCTCACTACAAATCTTCCGAAAAAATAAGGAAAAATTTATGCCAATTCGCGAATTAAAGTTCCGTCTCAATCAATATCGAAAATCAGTAATCGCTTCATATCGCACCTCTGTAAAATAAAAAAATTCCTTAACTGACACACAATCAACTAAATCGAAGTTAAAAGTTAGGCAACTTGCTTTGCTTTGTGTAAAAATGATGTCATGTATCATACAACATGTGTTAAATACACATACACAAGTGCAGGAGTACATATATTTAATTGAGCTGTCAGTAACGAAAATTGTCGAGAGCTTTAATCGAAAAACTTTGAACTTTCGAAATTTCAGAGCAACATAATGTCCAAATGTACAAACAAAATGTGTTTCTTGCAAACTGCGCTTTCTTTGTATGAGTTTCGTTCTGCTTGATAGCGCTACATGCTATTATGGTTTATGCCAGTAACCATTTACTTCTAAAAAGAAAATGTCAATTTTTCTACCTTATGAGTTTGTTTTTATGAGAACATGTGTCCAGGTGAAATGTGTGACTGACATATTGCAGGAGTACCTACGGAAATGTTCACAGCACTTCATATTCATTACAATGGAATAACGAATTACTGTCCATTATAGAATAGGATCCTTTCATATTACCACGTCGTACGCCTGCCTTATCATAAATATTTTATATTAACCCGATTTATACAATTTTTCTGTCAAAAGAACCTCCTGACATTAACATTATGTCGTTACACTCACTCACATTTGGAAAAGCACGTAATTCTTTTCTTTCCCTTTGCTACACAAAAGATGCCAATAAAATTCCATAAATATTCCTCAATGATAGTCCCTATTGTCCAAATGAGATGTAGCACATGTTCTACACAAATTTCTTTGACACCCAAGTATTTCGAATTCAAGAAAAAAGCATAATATGTAATGTGTATGTACGTACACAGGCTACGCAAAACATGATGAGGAGATGACTTGCTGTGTATGAAATATAATGCGCTACGCCATTGTTACGAGTGTCATCGAGAATCCTCTGATTGACAGACGTATGGCTGTGGCAGCAATCACTGAAATTGGTAGCAAGCTAGTAACCCGACAAAAATCGTAATACATGCCGAGATGTGAGTAATTTTCATTAGGGAAATAATGCACTTACAGACGTTGCTAGATAAGCACTGACACTTTATTGTTGCTAATAAATGTAATGACATGTGCCGAGAATGTTGAATATGAATTTTTGGTGGAGTTGATATTGATTTGAGATATTACGCAAGTTTTTTTTTATATTGGAAAATGTTCTTTGAAATGGAATAAATTATTATTAAACATTTTAAAAAAGTGTTATAATATTTTGATTAAATTTTATTTGATAACCACTGAATCCGCCATCATCAGCAAAGAATTTTGGGGTCGCGGACCTTCCGTTTGCATATAATTTTGTCACTGATGTCAATCAAATGCCGGTGTTGTTGCATTTCTTTGATCACGGAGTTTGCAGTCCTGCCCTTTTTCGTTCTTATAAAGAAACGGTTTCGTATGATCCCTTTTTTGAACATAACCATATTAAACGAGTCTGTCGTGTTGCAAGTTTTAGAGATGAGTTCTCTTGTTCGTGTGAACTTTGATAATCCTACTTTCCTGCTGCATTATCATCTCGGCTGTTGTTAAATTTTCACATTGTTCAACCAAAAACTTCAGTTTATAGCCTTTCTTATAGCTAATGGGGTATTTTATTGGTCACATAAGATAGCAACTAGTAAAAAGAAGGTAAGCCTCTCACTATCAGCCCCAACTACTCTCCTTCACGTTGATTGTAGCTGAGTGACTAATACCTCGACTTTAGATTTATATATATAATAAACCCCCTTGAAAGGTCGTTGGAGGACTAGTGCCCGTTTAAGCTTTACTTCTGTTTCCGGGGGCAGCGAATGAATTTCAAGTTTAGAATCGACGACGGCTTTCACTTTTCAGGTAGGTAAGGCCAAAATGTGTTGTCCTTATAAGAGCTATGTTCGTCTTTTTAGAATTAGCGTCGGATCAATCCTTGTTGTGCCAACGGTAGCACAGAATCGGGTTACTGACTCTGAAATATCCGGCCTTTTTGGTCCAAGCTGTCTCAGAAACGGTCCTCCAGGTTAAGGGGTTTTGCATGGGAAAAACAAACAAACCTTGATAATCCCAGTCCTGCTTTATGGATCTAAAGCGTGTAGAGGAATGCCTCATCTTAGGTGGCGCGTACAAGTAAAAGGACAAATTTGGAGTGCATTACTAGAGGCAGTAAACAAATTGGAGAGGCTTATTCTTTGTACTCGGTATACGAATTTTTTTACTTTGCAAATCGGGTGGATCCTTCGGTTATCATTGCCAGTAAGTTATGCTTGACATTTGTAGTCCGAGCCTCATCCATTGATATCCCTCAAATCCTATAAAAAATAATTGAGGAAAGCATATTCTTTTGGCGAGTCGTGGCGACTCTTCTGCAGCAAAATAGAGGATACCTCCGAAGCTTCTAGGCTGAGGAAAATCCTCTCTACAAATCTAACGATGCCCAGCTGTCTCAAAAAATCGGATGGCTCTTGGACTACGTCTAGCGAGGAATCAATTAATCTGCTATTAGATACCCACTTCCCAGGTAGCTCCCATGTTATAAGTAGTACGAACCCAGTCCTTACCCTGGACTCACATAACCAACATTCACGATCTAATTACCAGCGATAGGCTACTTTGGGCACTACACAGCTTCAAACCATATAAATCGGCGGGACCAGACGGCATTATACCAGCCGAATTACAAAAAAACATCAGATATTATTCTACCGGCGTTGGAGATAATTCTGAAAAGTTGTATTGAACTGCTTATTGCAAAGGCAGATCTGTAGAAACAGCCGTTAGTATGTTCAATTGAATATTCCCTTCACCACAAGGAGTATACAATGGTAACCTTCCTCGATATAGAAGGCGCCTTTAACAACAACACATCCGCGATCTCAACTGCACTGTCGGATCTGAAAGTGGATGACACACTTGGCGAGTTCATTAACCAACTACTAACCAGTAGGATTATTAACTCAAAGCTGGGTATGACCTCCGCCAGAAGATCTGTCAGCAGGGGAACCCCGCAAGGAGGAGTCCTATCCCCACTTCTTTGGAATCTTTTGGTGAACAAACTGCTTGTTATCCTGGAAGGGGAGGGCTGCAAAGTGACTGCCAATGCAGATGACGTTGCTATTGCCGTGTCGGGGAAGCACCTTAACTCCTACAAAATGCTCTTAACAAGCTAATAAGATGGGCTTACAATTGTGGTCTAGGCGTCAATCCCCACAAAACCGAACTTGTCCTCTTATTAGGAAATACAAAATCCCACGAATCGACCCCCCTTCAATCAGGGGTACCAGCTTAGTCTTCTCTGACGAGGCCAAATACCTAGGTCTCATCCTGGATAGGAAGCTCAGCTGGAAATCTAATATACAAGAAAGAGTCCGGAAAGCTACGGTGGCACTCTTTTCTTGCAAAAAAGCTATTGGTAACAAGTGGGGACTACAACCTCGAATCACTCACTGGCTATATATCTCGGTTGTAAGACCGATACTAACATATGGAACAATTGTCTGGTGGACTGCCTTAGAGAAAGCGATAAATCGCGATAAACTAGGCAGGGTCCAGAGATCAGCATGTTTATGCATGGGTAGAGCGCTTCGCACCACGCACCACTCCCTCAGCTGCACTGGACATTCTGTTCCATTTCATACCCCTTGACATTTTTAGCAGACAGACGGCTCCTACCACGGCCACTCGCCTCAAAGCAATTTCTCAATGGACCGATAGTGAAATCGGCCACTCTGCAATTCGGAACATACTCAGAATCCCTTCTAGGAATATAGACTACACCACACCCCAACTGCTGTTCGACAAAAACTTCCAGTTATCCATCCTCCTTAGATCCTTTTGGGAGGATGCCTTGCCGGAGGAAGAATCAATCCAGTTTTACACGGACGGTTCAAAAACAAATGATTGGGTGGGTGGAGGTGTCTTCTCAGACAGACTAAATCTCAGTCTCTCCTTTCGTCTTCCTAATCATTGTAGTGTTTTCCAGGCGGAAATTATGGCTATAAAGGAAGTCTTATCCTGGCCAAAAAAGAACGTGGTATCCGTAAAGGCTATTCGAATCATTTCGGACAGTCAGGGCGCCATCAAGTGTCTGGACTCTGTCTCTATTAACTCCTAAGTAGCCCTAGATTGCCGATCATCTCTAAAGGAGATGCCTGAGCAGTTCAACATTCACCTTTGTTGGGTGCCGGGGCATAGAGACATTCCGGGTAACTGCAAGGCTGACGAACTCGCCAAACTTGGAACTACCCTCTCAATCTTGCCTGAAAAGGGCTCCTTAGGCATACCAGTTTCCACGTGCAAACTCTTGTTTAAACTGGATGCAATAGAAAAAACTAACCACAGATGGACAAATGGTACTACTTGTCTGACAACGAAGCAGATTTGGCCTAGGCTGGATCTAAGACGCTCAAGGAGCTTGATTACCCTTAATCGGTCGCACATTGCTGCTACAATTGGTGTCAAACTAGACACTGTTTGTTAGGCAGGCATGCAACTGTAGGGATGAGGAGGAGGAGGAGGAGGAGGAGACTACTCTACATCTTCTTTGCGCATGCCCTGCTCTCTCCCGAAAGCGAAATCTCCATATGGGGGCCTTCTTCTTTAATGATCTTAATGATCTAAACTCAACCGAACCAAAATGTCTCTCATGCATTATAAGCACCTCAAAATGTTTCAACGTGTAGGCAGGAACTTCAGATCCACGTGGTATCACAATGGACCTTATATAGGTCTAAGTGAGTCGGACTTCTATCCAACTGCCACTTCAACCTAAGCTAACCTAACCTAACCTCATCCATTGATCAATTATACAAAGCACCGACGAGTTAAAGTGCAGCTGATTCTTGCCCTTGACCTCGTCAGAAATATATAAAAGAATAACCAATCAATGAGTTATGTTATGAGAATATATAGAAACTGAATCTTAGCGTGAATCACACTATCACTTCTAGCATCTGCACAGATGCTCTTTAACATACTATGTAAATTGTTTTTCTATATCTTTCTCTGTCACATCAAAATTAAATTTATTAATTATGAAACCGAAAGTAAACTCCCACCTGAATCAAAACATTTCACCTCGAAAAAAAAACATTTTATATTTATTTTGTTATTTTTTCATATTTCTAGTCAACACCACTCAATAAATAAACATAATATTTACCTACAAAATTAAAGATACGAATTTTCTCATTTAGCATTTTACTGTACAATGAAGTAATGAACAGGTTTTTTTTTTCACTTTTAGCTGTAGTTGCAATTTATTATGTCTTTGCGGAGCACAAAGAACATAAGAAAGGCACACACTTATACTCGCAAACGCACAAAGAATATAGCTGTGAAGTGTGAAAATTGTCCCACTTGGTTCTATTTATGGCTTTTGATCTGATGCTTAGAACTGCAGTTTCATTTCTAAAATAATTAAATATGTAAATAATTTCAGAAAAAAAAATGTTACGTATACGCCATAGAAACTTGGAATGGAATTTGCGTTGCCACAACAGCAGTCAAAATATTTAAATATAAATTCAATTATCCATCAACCGTGCATCATTTGCACGATGAGTCTCTTTTATAAAGGGTGATCCATTTCGAGGTACTCTACTTTTTTAAAGAAAAAAACACAGAAAATTCAAATTTAATGGAGAATGTTTATTATCATTTAAAAGAATATTCTTTGGCATTTATTTTTTGAAGATTATGTCTATCAAATGTTGGCCGTTGCTACGTCGCAGATGGTCCATCCGTTGAGTCCAATTTTCGATCACTCGTTCGAGCATTTCGACTGGTAACTGGCGAATGACACGCGTGATGTTTTCCTCCAAGGCCTGAATCGAAGCGGGTTTGTCGACATAAGCTTTTGACTTTACATATCCCCACAGGAAAAAGTCTAACGGTGTAATATCACACGATCCTTCACGGTTATCATGGCAAGATAGCGGTCGCCATTGACGGTTACGTTCGCACCGGCATAATTTTTAAAGAAATACGGACCGATGATTCCCCCGGCCCACAAACCACACCAAACCGTTGTTTTTTCTGGATGAAGTGGCAGTTCTTCAATCTCTTCAGGTTGCTCTTCGTCCCAAATGCGGCAATTTTGTTTGTTTACATACCCATTGAGCCAGAAATGGGCCTCATCGCTAAACAAAATTTGCCTCGAAAACGTCGGATCTTCTTGGAACTTTTCAAGAGCCCATAGAGCGAAGCGATGTCGCTTGGGAAGGTCGAGCGGCTTCAGTTGTTGCACAAGCTGTATTTTGTACGCTTTCAATTTAAGATCTTGACGTAAAATGCGCCAAGTCGTTCCATACGTCAGTCCGAGTTGCTGCGAACGGCGCCGAATCGACTCTCTACGGTCTTCGTGTACACTCTCAGCTACGGCCGCTATATTTTCTTCACAGCGTGCTGGACGTGGTCTATTCGGTCGAATATTATCCAATAATGAATGCTGGGTCTCAAAATGGGTGATGGTGTTGCGAATAGTACGCTCAGTAGGCCGATTATGTTGACCATAAGTTGAGCGAAGTGCACGAAACACATTCCTCACAGAACGTGAATTTTCATAATAAAGTTGAACAATTTGTAAACGTTGTTCACGCGTAAGTCTTTCCATTATGAAATGCCAAACAATACTAAACAAAAATAACATGACAGCATGGCACGACTCACACGTGATCTGTCAAAAAAGGCTATTGAAAAAAGTATCTCTACTTGGATCACCCGTTAGTACAGTTCTGATGAAAGATATGTTTACAGTTTCATTATTTGCTTACCACAAATAACACTCGAGTTGCCATGAACAGAGAAACCATACAAAACTGCATTTTGCTGATTAATTACCGATTCACGATTTTGTTTGTAGTCAGAATTTTTTAAAAGGTGTGCGTGTGTGTGTACTCAGCATAAATAGGTTGCCCTGGGTTATAACTGTTATGCTTTGTATTTGCAAATGAATGAAATTGAAACATTCCCCAAATCGATATTGACACAAAGAGTAAGAGTACTTTAAAGGACAAGCATTTAGATGGAATGATTTCCGAGCAAATTGACGTAAAAACATACTTTAGAGCGCCAGTCAATGAATATATACCAATAGAAAATTGAAGTGAATCAATGGCGTGGTTGTGCCGTGGCCATGGCAGCATTAGCGTCGTTCACCAAGCGAATAATTATCGCTAATATTTTTTTAACGAGTACAATTAGCAAAGACTCCCGCGTCGTGCACTTTTCCGATTAGATAATACTTTGAAAGCTGGTAGGTGGATTTAATACGTTTCGTCAAGGTTAATTTGACAGCTTAATTAATATATATATTAAAGTAAAGGATATGAAAATGCTCAATCAAGTACGCCTTCAACTATTGATCGCTGAATAAAATATGCTAACAACGTCTTTGCCAGCGAGAAAACGCACAGCTTTTAAGTGATAGCTAGATGAATGTGTGATGTCAAAGATGATAGATGATATGTGCAGGTGATGAGATGACAGAAAGCATATCACAAACGATACAGGTGATAGTTAAAACATCACAGCTAATGGAGACCAGATGACTTGTAGTTATGGCAGATAACAATGAGAATTATGACAGATGACAGCTGATAGGTGACAGCTGACGGATGACCTATGTCTCAGAGATGAAAGTGACAGAATATTACTCACATTATGTTCCCAGGCGAGATATAGAAATTATTTTTAAAATAAAAATTGTTGAATAGAAATAAGTCGAAATTTTAACAATGAAATTTTTTACGGACCTTTTTCCATTAATTGTATGTATAAATTGTATAAATTGTATGCCGATACTGGCGAGTTTGAAAAGCTTAGCATGACAATTTATCTTGAAGGTTTGTCAGACATGGGGCTAGGAACAAAAATTGAGACCCTTTCAATCACTAGTCCAACGCACTAACCACTAAGAATGTATATATTCGTGTTTGGCAATAGCAAAACCGAGTGTGTAATTTTTACTTCTGTTTTTCTTTAAAACGTAAGACAGAACTTTGGACTTAATCGGTTTTCAATTATGCACTTCCAATTTTGTTTTTAAACTTCAGACGTGTTGTGCCCAACAAAACATGAAATAAAATAATATTTTTCATAATTTTTCATAACAGTTTTTGGTTAAAACTGACTAAAAATATCAAATCTCAAATGATTTGTGTAAGTGCAGATACGCATAAGCATTTGGATTTGGAGCAGAATGTAAAGGAGTACCCATTTCGGAAAAAGGAAAACCAAAATTTCAAAAAATAAATATTGTGTCCTTATGAAATAATAGGTTTGTTCCAACAGGAGCTCAAACTATTAGCAAACTGTCAGGAGCATGCGCAGTCTAGTTTTGCCGTTCCAACACGACACAAACGCAAACTCAAACTATCATAAGGCTGTTCCAACACGATTTCAAACAGTCAGCAAACTTGTTTCTGATAGTCAGAACAGTCAGAGCCATGCGCAATTCGTAAAATTCTCTCACAGTCTCAGTTGCCTTGCCTTGTCGTTTTCGGTTTAGCTTAGACTTTAGTTTGTACCTTCGTTCTGTGGAAGCGGGTGCTTATGAATAGGAAATAAACAAAAATGAAAGGTTTGTATGAAGTAATTTTAAGCATTTTGTTTACAAGGGTTTTTTTTTGCCGCAAGGATATAATTTCCAATTTTTGTCTTTTGGGACTTATATATATAAATACGGATCCTGATCCGGACACCTGATCCTGCCAGTTCTGCTATATGGCGCCGAGTGCTGGACGATAAGCAGGAAAGGAGAGTTAATACTGGGGTCCTTTGAAAGAAAAATCCCTCGACGGATATTTGGTCCTGTGTGCGAGGAGGGCGAATGGAGGAGAAGATACAACCGCGAACTCTATGAGCTGTACCAAGTTGTGGATGTAGTCCGAAAAGCAAAAACTCGTCGACTACATTGGCTCGGCCACATCGAGCGAATGGACAACAACGCTCCAGCCAAGAGGATCTTCGAATCCCGGACAAGGAAGACCGAACCTCCGTTTTAAAGACCAAGCCATCGCGGATGCCAGATCGCTTGGTCTGGACAACTGGAAGCAGCGTGCTCGGGATCGCAGAGGGTGGAAGGTAGCCGTATCTCAGGCAGGGACTCTTCAGGGGTCGGGAGCCTGTTAAGTAAGTAAGTAAGTATATAAATTGTACATGGAAGTGAGATGTTTGTTTTTGTACTTCGCTCGACCATTTAGTTGAGGGAACTTAAACTTATGTTGAAGCATTCACTAACGTCTTTCAGACTATAGGCACATACTATATCGAATTATTGTTCGACTTATGGACAAGTTATGGACATATTCCACAAAGAAAATCATTCTAGAGTAGGGTACCTCCTCTAATACCTTCAGTATTGTATTCTTTGATGTATACTTTAATGTGTCTAGGACTTTTCCCATATATGTCATTGGAACTTTGAAAAAGGTCATTGAAACCTTAAAAAAGGACTAGGTAATACAAATTCCTTTGATTCGTTACGTTTCGAATCTTCCAAATCTATATACATTTTCAGGACTTCAGCGCACAACTACGCACGATTGAGTTGTAAATAATATTAAACTTTCAACATGAGTGACACTCACTTAGTATAGTCAGAGAATTGCAAAAAGCGTTCCAACACGCAAACAAATTTGTGATTAGGTAATGTTCCAGCATGCGCAGTAAAAAATCACAAACTAGTCAAAAACTAGTGTTGGAACAAACCTAATATATTTTTTTTAATTCATTAGCGCTGGACGTCTCCCAGACAAAATCATGAGATAAGGAAATAAAATAATAGCAAAAATTACAATTATATGATATCCTAAGTTCTTAACGTTCTAGCGGATAAGGCTTCTATAAAAAATGCAGAATTTAAGAAATCGCGGCAGAAGTTCCACAAGGAAGCGTTCTTGGTCCACTGCTGTTTAGAATAAATAGATACACCCGAGATATTATTCAAGAAGGAGGCACAACTGTAGCCACGTTTGCATATGATAGAATTATAAAGGCCGTGAGCAGACTTGACGTATTGAACTTGATGAAACCAGGTTTACGTTAGGTTGAAGTGGCAGTCGGATAGAAAGTCCGACACACTTAGAAGCAGCAGATACTTGCAGATAATACGCTACCTATTTGCATTGAATCAGTACCAATTTCGTAACCAAATGAATTAAAATATTCAAAAATGACATTAGGTGTAAAACTCAAACAGATGTCACACATAAGGAAGAAAGGAAAGGAACAACGTTTAATCAAACACATTGGCTCCTTGCAGATCAAGCTTCTTTTATACAAGCTAGTTCTAAAATCGGGTTGGACGTAAGATATACAAAAGGTTTGAGGTTGCACTGAAACCAGTTTCATTTAAATTTTACACAGGAAAGTGCTACGAACTATTGTGGTGTCCGTGGTATCATGAAATTCGTCTTTGCAGTGATTGCTGTACGCTATGCTTCACATATTGAACGAGAAAAATTGAGTGCCCCATCTACACTTAAAATTATTTGAATTAGCGCCATAATATGTAATTGGGGGCAAGCAGGCGCCTCTACTGATTGCACTTTTTAGTGATTAAAAATCTCAGACTATTATGAGCATTTGGCGGTCGACAACTCGTTGCTACCTTTACTTATTTTCTCGTGAACATATGAATTTTTAAATTGAAAAATGCAAACAAAGAACCATTTTTTTCTTCTTTTCTATTCCATGAATAGTGCTTAAACCATGTCTTCGCTCCTCGTTATCCGTTCGATAGATCACTGAACTGTCAACTTTTATCTCCTTTTATAATCCTAGTCACTACACATGTAAGCAAGTATGACTACGCCAGTCACTGGCAACAAAAAAAAAAAAAAACCTATTAGGTACACCAAAGAAGCCATAAATATCGTTGACATTCTTCTCATTCAAAAACCACATTCAATAGGATTTCGTTGAAATGTGCAGTCTATACTAAGGTAAACTAATACTGGTTGGGATTATTTTTCTCGAATTTTCTTTAAACCGTTAAGTGAAAAAAAAAAACTGTCTTCTCAAGGATTATACTGTCTGAAGTGTCTGGCATACAAAAAAAAAGGAACAAGAAAACGAACAGAGATTAACTTTCATGTCTCTCAAAGGGGTGCGTGTAGGTGTTGGATAGATGATATCATTTGCACCTCCTTCTCCACGGGTCAATTAAAATTGCATAAATCAATGATGACGCCCACATGCTGAGTGACATCTGTCAAACAGTGTTTGTATAAATTATTTTTAACCTTTTAACCTCGAAGTTCAGCAGAGATAATCCATATTTAACAACTTTATATAAGTTTAGGTAACGTGAATATTGTTTTCGTAATTAATTATATCCAAACCAACAACGTCAAACGGGAGACAGCACAAAATGGAAAATATAAGTGTGTAGGCAGATGTTTTTGTTTGTTTGTGTGTAGCTCTATGATAAAAACCTCAAATATAAAACCAAATTTGAAATTTGTACACGAAGAATGTATATATGTATTTTGACGTTTTATTCTGCAGGTATTCTAGGAGCAAAATTTATTGCATACATTATTTCACAAAGCATAAGGGCCTTTACGTGACACGTATGTACTAGAAATTTTGTTTTAATCCATGCACGTCTGTTTTTAGCTTTAAATTTACCTTACAAGATGGATGTATAATATTTACCTACTATTTATGCATAAAGTTGGATCAAAAAAAAAAACAAAAACACATTGTGATTCATTATTCGAGAGTGTTTGCTTTGACGTTCAGACAGCTGTTTTAAAATTATATGTAAAGGCATGGTTTAAGTTGAGAATAATCGCCGATTTTTTTTTCTCTAAAATCTATTTTTGAAATAATATTTTAATTATCGCTTGTCAACACAACATAAATTATTCTCTCAGGATGGAATGTCACATAAAGTACCCCCGTCACTTTTGACAGCTACTCACTTCCATCCAGAAAGAGACACATTATGATAAAAGAAGGAAAAGCTTAGCAGACTGTTTTGTTATTCATGTTCAACAGATGTAATGAGAGAAAACATCATCAAACTGTCAACAATCCTCCTTTTTGACAGCGACATTCAAAGATACGTAAATTTTTTAAAATAAATTAAATGGAAAATTGTTTTAACAAACTCACCTGCAAATGATCCAAAAGTGCTTCCAATCCTCGATCGCTTATCGATGAGCAGCGTAAACTTAACGAATGTATATGCTTTGAGGCTAAAGGAAACGAATGCACAACATCAAGTGCGTCCTCATCGGTGGCTCCAACCAACGCGAGAGCATGAAAGCCCCGACGTACCAACGAATTATAAAGCTTTACACGATCATGATTTGGAATCAACCGCAACTCGCGACACTGCAACGTGGGTAGCAATCCAGACCAAAGTCTTGGACTTCTGTACAAAACATCGCGCCATCGCATACACACTTGCGCCAGCGAACGTCTCTCATAGGGGTTAAAGTACAAAAACAATTTCCCCAAGAAACGATCATCCTGCAGAAGTTGTTCCATGGTTGTGATGGGAGGTGGCGCCACAATTTGCATTTTATGATGTTGCAACAACATTTGCTGCTGTTGACTACTATATGGATGGTGATGTAAATGTGGATTAGGAAGCTGCTTGCGAACCTGCTGTGGCGTACCAGTCTGACTCTTCTGGCCGCCCATGTGTTGAGTGGTATTTTGATTTATATTCGTCCCCTGTTGTTGTTTACTTCCTGCCACCATGTTCGATGCTATATTGCCCGTCATAGATGTCATATTTGAGTGTGGATTGCCACCACCCGGCGAGGCTAATTGTTGTTGCGCTGTGTTTGCGGGTGCACGAGATGGTTTATCTGGTTGAGTATTGGCTGCAGCTGCTGCTGCCGCCGCCGCTGCTGCGGCGTTACTATTATGAGCACTGCTACTTCCCCCACAGAGGGCATTGGTGACGCGCTCCATTACAGACGTTTTGCCGCCACTGCTACTGCTACTGCCACCGCTACTGCCATGATGATGTTTCGAACGCAAACCCAAACCGTTAATTCGTTTTGACAACTCAGCAGAGGCGCGTTCAACAACACCTTGTGCTGATATCGATGACATTATGTCGGTCTTCAGTTACGGAATAATCACTCAATTGTTCGATTAACTCACTCATGCATAATTCACTCATTCGGCAAGATTATTATTTTCAAAGGTTAAATTTACTGTCTTTAAGCAAACCAAAAACACATAATATATACAAACACTATTCACCGTTGTTGTTTTATTAAATATTGCACACTGCAGGCATATTTCCTTGGAAGCGAACAAACAAGAGATGTATCATTGTGGCGGCACAACAGGAACAAAGGACACTAGTACAAGAATAAGAATGAAAAACTCATGGACAAAGTCGTTGTTGTTTTCTCTTTTATTTTTTAATTTAATTTGTCTTTTTCTGTGTGACATGAGTTTTATTGTTTGTTTATTTCAATTTCCCTCGAGTTTATTTTTTCAATTAAATTCATCGAGGATTTTCTAATGAAAGAGGGAAACCAAACTGCTAAGCGTTTGAGAGTGAAGGCAAACCCAACCAAGACAGGGACTTAATTAGAATTTGATTGGAGTGTTGTACGTATGGACTAAATGTTAATGTGATTGTTTAAGGTTTCTACCCCAACGTCGGCGACTGGAAGTTTATTCTCTTAATTTATGCGGAAAGTTATGGTTGTCGTATCTTCTAAGTGAATATTTAAATTGTTTAAGAATTCGAAATGTGGCTTTTTACTTATGAAAAACGTAATCAAGGGGCCAATTAAAAGTTTAAGCTGTGGATGAGGGTTTTTTTTTAGTTCATCTTAAGGTTATGTAAGGACGTGGACTACTTTTCTACCAAACATTAAGCCGAGGTCGATGGCTTAGCGCACAAGTGCATGAAATCGAATCTTACAGGAGAAATTTTAAATATACAAAATTTATCAGTGTTGACCAAACTTATATATATAATTTAACTACAAGTGAAAATATGCAAAATAAATAAAATACGAAGAGAGCAGTTGTTGTGCAAAAGTTGTGGCTACACATTTTTCTTCAATGATTTTCTAAAAGTTTAAGCCTAAAGAAAAACAAAAACAAATATATAGCTAGCCCTCAGTTTTCGATAACCTACCATGCATTTTTTTTTTTCAATCAAAACTCTTAGGGTTTTTGCAACGGTTTTTCACAGCCAGTTTCCTACATATCCAAAGCGCTCTGGTACAGGTACAGGTAAATATGAATTGCCTCGCTAACAAATTGTAGTGAATGGACTTTTATACTTGTGCAGAGGAACCGTAGTGGAATGCAATTGAAAATACCCAAGGGCTTTCATTAAATAAGGACAAGCCCACATGCACCATAAATAACATGTAATTCCCACATTGCCTAGGAAACAACTTTGGAAATTTCTCTATAGTTGTTTACGTTTTTTCTCGGAAAAAACAAATTGGCTGGTGCACGTAAAAAGAGCAACGAATTGCGAGATGGAAATAATGTTTAGCATATCCAGGAAATGAACACGAGCATTTAAAAAAAAAAAAAAAACAATAGAGGTTAAAAGGCAATTACATTCTTAATAAATCTTTATGGAAAACATTTTTTTTTATTTAAATCAAATGAAATGAATAGAATTAATGAGTGCGCTTTTTAAATGAAAATATAAGTTGAACTCGTAAAAAAGAAAGGAACTGTAAAGATATTTGGCTTTAAAGAAATACAAGATGAATGAAATTGATGGTTCCATTTACATTCACATTCGTGTTCATTTCAATGAAACAGAGTAAACGTCACACTGCGCACCCACCGCTCCAAAAGTCCAAAGCAGTGCCACAATCAAGGCAATCCATCGTATATATGTTACTGTGTCTGTTTCTCGGTATCTGGATCGAACAGAAAGATGAGTGATAGCTCAAAATAATCGGCGAAGTAGGCGTAAAATCGTTCGTTTCGAGAATTATTAAGGATAATTCACTACACTATTAAGGTTAATTGAATACCACACCAAAAAGCCTTCGGCGCACAAGAAATAAACCACAACCACATCTTATAAAGTTCAAAAAGAAAAGGGAAGTATTTATAAAAATTGACAATTCTCCATTTGTAGGTTAATCGTAGTCAAATAGAATGAGCTTTTTACGACTACTTGATTTTAAGTTTTTCCCAATAACAATAAGCGAAACGCCATAACAGATGTGTTAATTGAGCTTCCAACAAACATTCCCTTACAGCAAAAGAACTCGGCTACGATGCCGTGAAAATATTTGTGAGTTTCACCTTAAAGCAAAAAGTGTTGAAGCAACAAGACATAAGCAGAGACTTAGGAATCACAAGATATTGAAAAGCCATTTCTGCAGACTGTTAAACCGTGAATGTGACACAAATTTTATTGTTATTCATTGGTAAGGTTAGGTTGAAGTGACTGCAACAAGACTGATACACCAAAGCGTTCTAGAAAAAAAGATCCTCCATACTCGTTCAATCATCTGTCGCTTCCGACGAAGCGAGGAAGACTTTTAATGTCAATATTAACAATAACACCTACAGCTATGGCTAAAACAATAGCAACACTTATTAAATTTAAAAAAAAAATTGCGTGGGGGTTGTTTTGCGCAAATGAGAGAAACGCTATGTTTGCAGGCTTAACGGTAGATATAACGGGTGATCCAAGTAGAGATACTTTTTTCAATAGCCTTTTTTGACAGATCACGTGTGAGTCGTGTCATGCTGTCATGTTATTTTGGTTTAGTATTGTTTGGCATTTCATAATGGAAAGACTTACGCGTGAAAAACGTTTACAAATTGTTCAACTTTATTATGAAAATTCACGTTCTGTGAGGAATGTGTTTCGTGCACTTCGCTCAACTTATGGTCAACGTAATCGGCCTACTGAGCGTACTATTCGCAACACCATCACCCATTTTGAGACCCAGCATTCATTACTGGATAATATTCGACCGAATAGACCACGTCCAGCACGCTGTGAAGAAAATATAGCGGCCGTAGCTGAGAGTGTACACGAAGACCGTAGAGAGTCGATTCGGCGCCGTTCGCAGCAACTCGGACTGACGTATGGAACGACTTGGCGCATTTTACGTCAAGATCTTAAATTGAAAGCGTACAAAATACAGCTTGTGCAACAACTGAAGCCGCTCGACCTTCCCAAGCGACATCGCTTCCCTCTATGGGCTCTTGAAAAGTTCCAAGAAGATCCGACGTTTTCGAGGCAAATTTTGTTTAGCGATGAGGCCCATTTCTGGCTCAATGGGTGAGCACATAATTTCACGTTTTGGGCCGGTCGATTGGCCACCAAGATCGTGTGATATCACACCGTTAGACTTTTTCCTGTGGGGATATGTAAAGTCAAAAGTTTATGCCGACAAACCCGCCTCGATTCAGGCCTTGGAGGAAAACATCACGCGTGTCATTCGCCAGTTACCAGTCGAAATGCTCGAACGAGTGATCGAAAATTGGACTCAACGGATGGACCATCTGCGACGTAGCAACGGCCAACATTTGATAGACATAATCTTCAAAAAATAAATGCCAAAGAATGTTCTTTCAAATGATAATAAACATTCTCCATTAAATTTGAATTTTCTGTGTTTTTTTCTTTAAAAAAGTAGGGAACCTCGAAATGGATTACCCTTTACTGTCAATATGTTCGGAGTGAAAAAAAGAAAGCTTAAGCGATCAGTTGTAATCGATCTATTACAAGGTACTTTACAAGCTTTACAATAAAATAGCAACACCGGAAATACAAAGTGCAAAAACAAAAACATTAAAAATTTAAGACAACTTATATATATGTAAGTAGTGTACAGTAGTCTCTGAGTATATTGTATACTATTAGGTTTTATTATACCACATTAAGCAAAGAAAAAAATGGGTAGAGGCATACATTGCCCCGTAAGGTGATGATGCTCCCCAAGAATGGTCTTTAACGCAGTACACCACAAAAAACTTCCTGAAACCAGAGGCCGTCCATCCATAAAATGTCAGAGAAGGACAAAAAGATTTTGATCAGAAAAGCACGGATAAATTGTTTTATGTCATCTAAAGACCTACAAGTAGAGACAGGATTAGAACTTAGTCCCAGAACAGTGCGACGTACTCTGGGGAATGCTAAGCTATACGCTTGTGCCCCCAGAAAAGTGCCACTCTTAAAAAAAGTACATCTTCAAAAGCGGATGGCTTTCGCCAAACTGTATCACATGCCACACGATCCATTATGGTCGATAAAGCAATGGAGAAATGTACTTTGGAGTGACGAAACCAAAATTAATTTGTTTGGGATGAACGGGAAACAGTTTGTTCGTCGCCCTGAATGTCAGGCGTACAATCCAAAATAGACGAAACCTACCGTTAAGTATGGTGGAGGAAGTTTAATGCTGTGGGGTTTTTTTTTCGTGGTATGGTGTTGGACCTATACATCGAATAGATGGAATTATGACCAAAGAAAAATATATTGAGATACTACAAGGAGTAACGCTTCCACATGCGGAAGAAGATATGCCACTTAAATGGCGTTTTCAACAAGACAATGACCCAAAGCATTCGGCAAAACTTACCAAGCTTTGGTTTAAGCACAATAATCTTGACGTTTTGGAGTGGCCTTCTCAGTCCCCAAGTTTAAATCCGATTGAGAACCTTTGGCATGAGCTGAAGATCCGAGTTGGAAAATCTCATCCTTCAAAGATCAAGGATTTGTGGGGGATCGTCCATGAAAGTTGGTATTTTATACCAATTGAAAAATGCCAAAAACTTGTGGATTGCATGAAAAAAGAGCTAGAGAAGTGATAAAAAATAGAGGATATTCCACAAAATATTAAATAACTTCCTAAATATAGTGAAAAAAATATATTCTTAAAGCGTTTTAAGAGATCAAATTTTTAGAGCGTTTCAAATGCAGCTTAGGCATATTCTGTTTCATCGCCTAGACATGTGTTCCACTCGTCCACCTTATGTTTGTTTTCTCAGTAGCAGCCAGCCTTAGCGACAGTTTACAAGTAGCGGTTTATAAGCCTTTCAATTCTCAGAAATGTCTCTGTGTCCCGGCACCCAGCAAAAGTGAATATTAAACTGTTCCCACATTTTCTAAATAGCGACTGACTGTTTAGAGCTACTATATAGAGTTTACAGAGACTGATTCCAATGATTTAATTGCAGCTTGACTATACGAGTTCTCTTTAGCCAAGAAAACGACTTCTTTGATCGCCATTATTTTAGGCTGCAATGAGCTAAGATTTAGTGTCTGTCAGAGAAAAGACCACACCTCATTTGTTGGTGATAAAAACGAAGCGATGTGACCTCCATGAATGCATACTCTTCCCGAAATAACCAGGTTTGAAAGGATTTTTCGAATTAAAGTCAATTGCGTTTTTGGTGAACAGCCGTGTTGGCTGCCGTTTGTCTACCAAAGATATCGACTGTTGTTCGCGCTCACAATACTTTGCGCAATGTTGGACAATGTACAAAAAGTATAAAGATAAATTGACATGAAATATGTTCTGGCCATCGTTTTCGTTTATTCCTTCTTACAAGAAGCAATTTCGTAGTATTTTACACTCATAAAAGCAAAACTTTTAACTAGCTAAATTATGAACGAACAATTACTACAAATGTCAATAAAAATACTTAATATTGTGATATATTGAAAAATTAACCAACTATGGACCGATTTCAACTTAAAAAATTAATGATTGACACAGCTCTTATATAAGTAAGTAACTTAGATTGTAGATTTCTAAGAAAATTCTTAACACAGCTAAACATTAGGAATTTTTGGTAATTTGAAATTTTTACAAAATTTGTACAATTTCGTACAAATTATCGCAAAATTCTCTTTGTTAACTCCAAAAAACTGCATCAAAGAGAATCAACGCGAAAGAATACACATCCCCTTCATGAAAATATTTGTGATTTCTTACTAAATAAATTCCTAACGGTACTACCTACCGTGACAATGTCTCTGGGCCGAACTTATTCACTTGATATTGGTTTTAGTTGTATTTTAACATTTCACTGTGTCCTTTAGTTGTTGCACATCTTTGCGAACTCATTTTCTGCGACTCTTATTCGCACAGTTTTAAGTGACTTTTCTACACAATACTTGTTCAATGGCTATTCCAAATTCAGATAGAACTTCCTCGCTCTATTACAATTTGACATTTGACAGATTTTCCCCTACCGGACTTATTATCATGCAAGTGTGCATGGTATCAATCAAAACGGGGACTAATTTTCTTTTTTGCTCTATACACATAAATGTGAAAATGTGGTTTTTGTTCATAATTTACGATAGCATTCAAACAAAACTTATATTTCGTACATTCGCTTCATCCTGCAAGAATGAATCATTTTCTGTACGACAAGTTGGCGTACTTTTGATTGACAAAAAATTAAAAGTGGCATATATCCAAAAACAGTAAACTTCCCGTAACAATTCAAAATTCTTTGTGCAAAAAAGTAAACGAATGTATTTAGGTTTGTTTTATTTTTGTTGATTTTTTACGATTGTATACATTTTTATTTGCAAATTAGGACCTTAGGTGTACCTGTATTAAATAATAATACATTTTTTTTTAACATCTTAATTGCTTCGACATTTTATGTTTAACCAATTGAATGACAAAATAAACCTGCACCGATTACTTACAGCTGGTCAGCCTTATCTTAAAGCACGATTTAAATTGGTATAAAGCTGCAATTAGATTATATGGCACCAATTCAGTCCAAGCACATGAATTCAATTTCGAACTGGTTGCTTTTCTACTTCACTATCTTTCAGACCGTTTGGCAGTGCTTTACAAATAATACTTGTCAGGTTCCCGGACTTTAACCTTGTACACAAAATGACTGCCACTTTACTTATTTTGTCGAATAGCAAAATGTCATTTTGAACTGGCGCAAATATGTATAATCCGATTACACTGTTTGACATTGTTTCAGTGTCATGCACTTTTTGATGACAGCCGCAATATATGCAAACATTTTGGCGATTACACTGTGCATTTGACAAGCTAAGCAATCTAATAGTAGCATAAGTCATTTCCAAGATAAGTTTGTTTACTCGTAAGTGCAGATATGATATTTTATATAAACCATTCGTATAATGTCACTAGATTTTTCACTTTTCATTGTGACAAACAAATTTGACGCTTTGGAATACAATTTTAAACTCCTCATTAAGCATAAAATAGAATATACAATATCTTTTAAAAAAAATTCAATGGCTTGATGTCTGAACGATTAATAAAACTAAAACTTCTAAAAGCCTCTGACTAACCTTGACAATTTAACCCACTTTGTTGGTAAGTTAACCTCGATTAAACATTCTGGTACAAGAATTTAACAAAAGACAAAATCGATAACAAAATAATTGTCTCGCAGCAAAATATGTATCCATTCGATATGTTAAAAAAAAAACACACATTTGAATCTTAAATGCCACCGCAGCACTTTCATTTAAAGTCGCTTTACCATTCTGTCAATCAGTTGTCAAAATCAATAAACTCACAAAAATGTCATAAAAACGTAAGCCATGTTGAAATTTTAATGGCAATTTCAATCTTCGCGAATAGCCTTTCAGCTCTTAACCCTTTTAATGCCCTTCAAATTCCATTAATATTGATTTTGTCGAAATGTTATGTTCTTTGTTAAAAATATAAAGAAACAGCACGAGCAAAAACAACACACAGCTCTGTAATTTAAATAAAACAATTACCATCTCCGGTCGTCAGATGTCACTCAGACTCGGTTTTTGTTCGGAATACCTTCAGAGATTTGCTATTTTTTGCAAGACTCAATTTAGCATTATAAAACATTGCCATAGATGCGGATATTTCATTTTTTTTTCTGATATTTTTAAATACAAAATTAAAATGTCTGCAGAGGAAGAGGATGGATGAGGGATAGATTTGTCTATTTCAAAAGAAAACAGCATGGTGTTTCCTCTTTCATGGAATTTGGGAAGATATATCCACATCCAGATGAATATCCAGATGATTTTGTTTTAGTCCACTTGCCTGTGTAATTGTATGGCTGCTTTCGTCCTGTCTCTCTCTCTCTCTCTCACTCACCCTCTCTTTCTTCATCATACCACAATGTCCTGTGATTCATAATACTCCCTTCTTTCTAAGCCCCACAGTAGTAGTCATAGAGAATTATAAAACATAATAAAAACCCCCAACATAAAAACAACAAGAAGAAGTAGTCAAAACTCCCGTAAATATAAAGAAAAATCGATTTTTCTATCAAAACGAAGAGGGAAATTTCAAAGAGCAGCAACCAAAATAAAAAAGCTTTGTCGTCAACTATACCAGAGGGTGAGGGGGGCGGATTCGTTGGATTCGTTGGTTCTGTTGGCTGTTTCGTGGGTTCTTTTTGGGATGAATGGCAGGGCAATTTTATTTGAACACCCCCTTCTCATCGCTTTATTATGTACAACGGTATAAGTATCGTTTTAAAGCATGGATAATACCTCTATAACTGGTGAGGTTCTTTTACATATAGGTACATAATTATTGCTACACATGTAAGCGCAATGTCTGTGTGTATTGCAATTATTCCCTTTTTTTCGAATGAAAGACGTTTCGAAAGAAAAACTTCTTTTAACCAAATTTAGAGCGCTTTTAACGATTTTTTTTAACCGTATTTTATGGTTTTCTATAAAGAATAGAAAATTGTAAGTACAGCTAAATATTGCCTAATCCATCGAGTTTGTTTTTTTATTCTTATTCTTGTTTTGGACCTTTTTTCTTTACTTTAAATATTTTTTCACATACAATTTGATTTTTGAATTCAGGAAAACGAGCGGTTCAAAAACACCTTGCCCACGGATGCAAAAAACCGATTACACCAACAGAAAGGGGAGTTTAAAAAAAAACAAGCAAAAATCGTTTTAAAACCGATTCCCGAAACGAATGTGTTCTTTATAGACGAACGCTCGACACAATACTGCAGTAAATAGAGCAAATGTATTTTTGAAAATAGCGTTAAAAAGCACTTTTCTGTCTGCGAGGAAAAGTTAGTAGTGCGCACATGGCGGAGTATAGCTTTTTCGAAATGTCAAAAACACCTGCGCCACAAAACAAGGGATGAACAAGGCTCTCGCACACTCTCTCTGCGCTTCCATTGACAAAAATAAAAATACGTACGAATCGAGAGAGGAAATGTAGATTGGTTGTATCTATTCGAAAGAAGGTGAGGCGCCAAGGGTGGTTTGAAAAGGATGTTTACTTTGCTTCTGCTGGGATGCTGGAGCTGGACTAATGCTGCGCTCAGCAATGGGAGGGGTGGCTTAGATTTTGTAGTCAGATGTTGTTGTTTTTTTTTTTTCCTTTTGTTTTTGTTGTTCTTCAATTTTGTAAACAAGAACTGAGACAAAGTGACGCTGAACGATGGCATTTGAAATCACCGCACCGTGAGGGACAGTGGAGGGAGCAGAGATTCGTGAAAAGAAATATAGGACAATTGACCTTTCCCTTTTGATAAAGACGTCAGTGGCAATGCTTGTTGAGGATATGTAAGTTTTTCTTGCATATTAAATGCAAAGAAAGTATAAGAATCTAAGGGTTTTGTCCTTTCGCAATGATGTGTGGGGTTGCTGACACTATTGACGAATTGCAAGTTTTTGTTTTTTTCTGGAGGATAAGGGTTTAGTAAACTCGCTTGATGTTACGCATTAAAGTTTTTACTGTTATAAAGTTATGACTTCGAAATTGTGCACATTCCATGATTGAAGGAAATGTTTAGAAAATAGGGATAGTGATACTATTTGCAGACAGATACAAAATTGATACTGGGATATACCAACAACTAAAAGTGCAAGGTACTGGGCAAACTTAATTTCGGTTAGTGCATAAACTACAGAAGTATTTTATTTATACAAAACCCCCTTTGAAATCCTTCAATGTCTTTACGATTAGGTCATTCACAGGAATAATTATCGCCATGTAAACAGAGGATAAATGGTTTTTGTGACGACCATTTATATTACATAAGAGAGAAGCAAATGTAACTCTTAAAAAACTTTATGACTGTGAATAAAAAAATACCTCAAGAGTCAAAATAAATAAAATATAAACTTTTGGACCCTTCCTTTAAAAAAATAAGTAGCAAAACCAACAATTTAAACTAACAAAGTAAGATTTTATTTTTACGTCTTCTCTCTATTACTTCTATATTAATAACGACCTTTGCGCTTCTTCTTAACATCCGCGCACCTAATCTTCTTTCACTCTCTTGTTGTCCTTGGCGGAAAGTGCTGCCAGGTTATAATTTGTTACATGATGGACATAAACGTTTTGCCAAAAATATTAGACAGGTGTAAGATTGTCCTTCTTTTAGATCTCAACGATCTAAACATGACCGATCCAAAATGTCTCTTAGTCAGAAACTCCAGATCCAGTGTGACGATCCTCTATTTAGCTGCCACATCATTCATATCTAACCTATTGTCCTTTATGCGGGCTAAAAACTCGATATAAGTATGCTGAGGGAAGAGGCGCAGAAAAACACAAAAATTAATTAACAAGCGATATTAGTCAACTAACAAAATAGCTGAAAATAAACGAACATATTAAATATCTCAAAATAAACGATAAAATAATTCAAAATGTTAAAATTCAAAATAGACGCAGAGTTAAAAAATGTTTGTTAACAAAAACAGCAAAGAAAATTGGAATTTTTTGTAAGAGAATCCACAAAATAAATATGAACGTAATGACAGCTTTAACATTTATTGGAGCAGAGGAAGTGGAACAAAACCACAACATTATATTATTTTTGTAATCCGTAAAAGCTTTGAAATAATAGGTACTATGAGAATCATTTACACCAACAATCAGACACATGATGTATACGCATTCTACAAACTATAAAACAGTGATGCACCAAGTCACTTGAAAAGTGGAATAAGACGAGTAGGCGATCATTAACCATATTTACTTAGCCATACATGTGAATTCAGACCATCTATCTGCATGGCGGGCTTTGTGTGACCCCTAAATATAAAAATATTCAATGAAATGAATGAAAGTTTAATGGGGCGTCACCCCTAACTATACAATCGTCGAAAATCGTATTTCCCTTATTCCCATTCCAGTATGATCAGGAACACAGAGCGTTTCATTAAAATAAAGGATTAAATAATTTCAAACAATTTCAGTAAAAAAAATCAATCAATATCGAACAGGAGAACATAGAATTCTATTTTATCTTCTGTTAATACATATTTAATCAGTTTACTTTAGTTGGCGCTACAGTGCGAAGTCCAAGTAATAGACTCTGCCAGCTTTCTCGATTTTTAACTTATGCTGTCTTTAACTTTGTCGGCATATATCTTCCTCAACTTGGTCACGCCTCTCTCTCTCGTTCTCTTTGGCTTAGCGTTGAATACCTTACGGGCTGGAAAGTTTCATTCGCTCTAGATGCCCTACCCAGATGCCTAATCGTAGAACACGTAGATTTATTTTTCCAGTGACACGTCGCTGTACAGCTGGTATAGTTCTAGGTTGTATCGACTTCGCCAGGTGTTTTTTTGCCCATTAACACAAACGGGACCATAAATCGTGCATAATACCTTTCTATCGAAGACACAATGCTTTTGCACCATACAGCAAGAACGGAACGAACATCTCGAAGTTTATATCGATTCTCACTGTCATCATTGATAACAAGACCCATTTCGTTAGCTCCTGACTGCATGTTTGAAATCCATAATGGGTCGTTTGATTCTTCCCATTTCAACATAGGCCCTTTAAAATTACATAAAATTAGTACAACATAAAAAGCAACAAAAAATTAAATCGAAATTAAATTAAGAAATTTATAAACTAAGTTTCCCAATTCTACCTCCTAAAAACTGTGTTTAATAAACCAGAGCTGCACAAAAATGTACGTAAAAGTACAGTATAAGGTCTCATGTCAATTTCTGTTCCTTGAAATTTTGCAGATTAATTTAAGAGCAAGTGCTTGGGAAATGATTGTTTACTTCTCATACATATATCACACTGAATGTACTTACTTAAGTTATGTCAAATAAATTTTTCTCTCTCGAATAGAAAAGACGCGTGTTTTAACTCGACCTCAATATCGTCAACGCTCATCTGCAGTTAAAAAAGGTAACTTTTGTTTGGCACTAAAAAAACCTTAGAATTCAAATCGATAATCTCCATCTTTTTAATTGATTTTAAAGCAATTACAGAGGCAGAGGTTTTTCATCTCTCCATGATGAAGGAGAAAGCCCGGTATTGTATTAGGGTCGGTAACGACTTAACAAGACCTCCCTTTAATATCAGAGGGGGATCTAGCCAAGGCGACACACTGTCATGTGACTTCTTTAACATCATACTTTAACAAATTGAAACCGAACTACTAAGGAAACATATATTGATCCACCGGACTTTAGCGTTGCTTAAATAAATAAGCAGTTCAGATTTTTGTAAACAAAATACATTATTTTAACAATAAATTCATAGTTTTTGTGCTTGTATTTAAATTTAAAACCCTAGTAATACTATTATAGTTAAGACACAATAATTTTGGGTTACCAAACCACAAATATACAAGCATTCCAATATTCTAGGTAAAATGATGGAAACCATGAGCATGTAGATCCGGTCAAAACAACAAGTGTTTGTTCAATTTTAAGGGTACTAGATATTTTTAATGTATGCTTTTATTCTTTGGCAAAAAGTTTTGATCTCTTCCGCCATTTAAAAGCGCTTTAAAATATTAAGGTAATTGCAAAGACCCGCAATATTTTCTTGTTTTCTTGCTGCACATCCAGTTAACTACCAAATCAGAAGTCATATAATAACAAAATAGTATTAAATATTTAATAGTATTTAATACGTACTAGTGTTAAATTACTTAACTTAAAAAATTGGCGTCACTTATTTGACAAATAACTCGATAAGCAGTAAAACAAACATCAAAAATGTTTTTTAGCTGCCACATCTTAATTTTGTATATATTATGATTAACGATCGCATTTCAATTAAATTATATATTTTCTTTAATAAAAAACGCTGTTTTCATGTATACACAAAGTATACATTAGTTAAAAATAGTATGTCCAGATTTTTACCTCGCCATTTATTTCATACAGCGCTCGACCATGATGATGTAAGCGCTACATAAGGATTCAACAAGTTAATTTATTTCTGATGCACCCTATGACTATACTTTTTTTGTCTTTGTGATGGCGCATTCCGTTGAACGTCTCGCGATTTGTGCTTACATTAAAACCTGTAATTTGCCGGCATAAACCATAAATTATATCCTAAAAGTCCACTTTTCCTTTAGCTTATGATCCACTCGTTCACATCTTTATATTATTTTAATAATTTACACTAAAACTTTTGTGATTATCCTTTCCGAAGAAAACTGTGAAATTCTCTATTCGCTAAATTTATCGCCAGTGCCAGAGGTAAGTGTATGAATTTTTCACGTTTTGACAGTTGTGCGGTCGCATCGAGATGTCGTCTCAGTCGTTTCTTCGTACCTATTTCACCTACCGCTGTTGTATCGAAACTGAATTTTGTTGTTTGCCATCGTGTATCTGTGGTGAATGTGGTAAAATTTCCATGTGTTTATGTGACTTGGCAACATTTTTGTTGTTGTGCGCAAATGCGTTGTATGGTAGAAACAAACACTGAGATGACAGGGTGCTCTGTACAAATTCTTTGTAGAAATATATAAATATATAAATTTTTTTAAGCTAATCCAATATGGCCACCACAACCACGGAAACGAAATATGTAACTGAAGTGCCCAGTAGTCTTAAACAATTAGCTAGGTTAGTAGTGAGAGGTTTCTATTCCATTGAAGATGCATTGATTATTGACATGTTGGTGCGAAATCCATGTAAGTTTGTTTTTAATATTTTAAGGTACACTTGTGAATTGATAAGAACTGCTGTTGACTATTTAGGTTTATCTGTCATTCTTATTTATAAAAAAAATTTGCGGTATCAAACTTTGTTAGAATTTAAATTCAGAACGATTTTGTTCAGAAAATATATCATGTAAGTTATATATCTTCTGACGATATCGTTTTGGCGATAACTATGTGCACGGCTGTAGCCGAAAAGAGTACTATTAAACTAAGTAACCACCATTTTAAGGTATGAAGGAAGATGACATCGCCGAGCTTCTTCGTTTCGAAAAGAAACAAATGCGAGCTCGAATATCCACCCTGAGAAATGATAAATTCATTCAAATTCGCCTAAAAATGGAGACTGGTCCCGACGGGAAAGCACAAAAGGTCAATTATTACTTTATAAACTACAAGACCTTTGTGAATGTGGTAAAATATAAACTGGATTTAATGCGCAAGCGTATGGAGACTGAGGAGCGAGACGCAACTAGCCGAGCTAGTTTCAAGTGCACCAACTGCAATAAGACTTTTACTGATTTGGAAGTAAGTACATACTGAGAACATCATAACATTAAGCGAGCAACTTTATTTATTTTTATTTAAAAAATCTTATAAAGGCCGATCAACTTTTTGATTTTGAATCGCAAGAATTTCGGTGCACTTTCTGTGATAGTGCCGTCGAAGAGGATATGTCCGCTATGCCAAAGAAAGACTCTCGCCTATTGCTGGCGAAGTTTAACGAGCAGCTTCAACCTTTGTATGATCTGCTAAGAGAGGTTGAAGGAATAAAGTTGGCTCCAGAAATTTTAGAACCCGAACCTGTTGATATTGACACTATTCGAGGGTAAGATCTCACCGTATATTTGCAAATTGGCATTATTATTAAATTTACTTTTACAGCATTAATAAACAAGCATCAATGCGCCCTGATGGGCAAGCGTGGTCCGGTGAAGCGACCAGGAACCAAGGATTTGCTGTGGAAGAAACCCGAGTCGATATTAGTATCGGTGGTGATGATACACCAGAAGTTAGTGCTGAACGTAAATCGCGACCAGTTTGGATGACGGAAAGTACAATTATCTCGGAAGATAACATTGAGAATTCAGACACAATACTGGATCAAGCCGCCCAGACTTCAAGTCAGCCGACAGTCACAGCTGGCACATCGAATAGTGGACGTAGCCGAAAGGAGAATGAAGATATCATGTCAGTGTTGTTGCAACATGAAAAACAACCTGGAAAGAATGAAACAAATTTGAAGGGATTGAAAAGCAATGCAAACTCGAGTGATTCGAGTGACGACGAGAAAGACATTGAGAATGCTACAATTCGTAAGTTTATCAGAATGCTATGTTAAAATAAATTTTAAATGTATTTCTTTTTTTTTCTTCTGCAGCAAATATCAATCAAAATAATTATATCAATTCCGAATCTGAAGATGATGATGCACCAATTGTTCATGTCGGAGGACGTCCATACCCGATTGATGGTATAACTGACGAGCTTATAGCGCAAATGAGTCAACATGAAAAAGAAAATTATATATTAGTTTACCAGGAGCACTATAGCCATATGTATGATTAGGAGAAATGTATATTTATTTAAAACTATGAATTAAAATATATTCGATGTTTAATAATTTTTTTTTTTTTAACACATCATATGATGAAACTTCCAACTAGAAAAACTCTTATGAGGCTTTGTAAAACCCGTTGAACACGTAGAGCAAATGAGTATCCAACTGGAGGCAGTTAGCCAAAGACTGGGCTCTTTGGAGAGACGTATTTGTGGAGGCCCACGTCCACTCCAAAAGATGTCCTTCAGAATCTTAATTGCAATAAACGATTTTCATTGTTTGAGTATCCTTACTGTGAGGAGTTTTTACACAGGTTTTAGGTGTGTTTTAAGACCCCAGTTATAGCTTTCATTGAAATGCATCCTTGAAAATTTTGTTTTGCGATTTTAAGACGACTAAGCAAACAATATTGGCTTTTTATGGTATCAAAATAGGGCTACAGAATTTTTCTTCAAACAAACAAACCTATACCAGTGGCCTTCCACTGACAGAAATTTTTCAATGATTGCTATAACCGACTTGTCAAAAAAATGAAACAATTATTCTACTGATTTGTTACAATGGTGCATTTCAATGATAGCTATAACTGGCCCCTAACTATGCAAAAAAAAAAACACGTAAAATACGAGAGGAATATCTGATTTTTCCGTTTGACAAATGGAGATATGTATGAAATATCATTTAAAACATGCATTGATCTACTTCAAAATTCTTACAATCGATGGTCCCCATTGAAAATTACTATTTTATACAGATTGTTTAATCTACATTATTTAAAGCAAAAAATTCAGCCATTATAAATTTCAACGTTAATTGGTAAACGGCCTTATTAGAAATGTTAACTTATATTTCTTCACTACGCAATAGACCACCCTACCCCAAGATTTTCTTTGAAACATTTCAAAATGAGTCTCAACATTCTGCCTCGGAAACATCTTTCTACCGGTCGTCGTGGTAGGATTCATTTCAGAGAACTGTCAACGAAACGACTGCAACAGCAAACAGCTGATGATTGTCAACAAAACTAAAGTTTTCGTTTTGTTTTACTTTTTTTCCGCCCATTTTCTTCGTTTATCAACATTTAATTGTTTTCTCCTTGCTGTGGAATAATCATTTCATTATACGCAGATAGCAACAATGTCTGGTTTAGATAATAACAGCAATCAAAGGTAATAAATGTCTATCATACATTGTATTAGACTGATTACTATCCTAATTAACTATGTCAACCATTCCGTATACATTAACAAGAAACACGCTTGCAGATATTGATATAAAGTAATATTAACATTTTACAGTCAAACCGCAAATGAAGACGTAACTGATAATGCAAACACTCAACCAACGACTGATCCAATCCAATCATTGGCCAGTGTCCAGATGGCAACTGGATTGCTACAAATCTACGAACCACCGCTAATCAAAGTTCGGAATCACCTGAAAGAACTAATGTAAATTAAAATTGCGAATATCCTTAGATCATATAACTACATAAGCATTGAATATTTCTCCTAGAGGTAAACAAAACAAGATATACATTGATCTCTCAACGGAAAAGTACAAGTACGACAATGTTGAGATTGCTAATTTGCAAGAGATGGTACATATATATACATAAAAAATCAATGACTAAATTAACTCGTATTTCTCTGTTTTTATTTAAAGATGAATGCAGTCAAAATATACAGAGAAAAACTGGTTAAAATCAAAAAGCAAATGCAGTCCATCTACCAAAAGACTAAAGTACTTAAGGTAAGATTTTCGTTTCTAATACATATTTGTGTGTGTTATTTTTATAATTTTCATATCATAAACAATTTGTCGCCTTGAGATACCGAAAGAATTCTGATAAGTACCTACGACGAAATGTCACACTTTAAATTATATTAACCGATCTAAATGTATTTAGATTTTGGAAATCTATAAAGATGATTATGTCGATTACTTATCACGTAATTGTTGTAAGTACGTGCACGTTAAATATGTTTCAAGAACTTTATATGGCTTCAGTCTTTGTGGTTTGGTATTTGCTCAGACATCGTTGTCAGATAGTTCCACAAATTGTGGTCATAGTGAATTTTTATATTAATTAAAAGTTGTTGAATAGTTAACTAAAGTGTATTCAAAAAATAATAATTAAACTTTGTGCATTGTTTTGCCTATGGAAATTGTATCATATAATGACTTTAGCGATTAATAACTTTTTAAAAAAAATTGTAGATCTTTCCATAAGGAACGGTTTCAGTTAACTTCATTTTACCATCAACCATTCTGATTGCCCTCGAAGACATCAGTTACTTAAGTACACGTAATCAGTAACTTTCACACTTCCTTTTTGATAATCTCCACGAACTGTCGACGTTTGTTCTACCTGGAGCATTCTTACCTGTGAATGTGCTTGCTGATTCTGATGACACTTCATATTTGCATTTATTTTGATGACTCAAAAGCATATATGTCTGCACCATTGATAAACAAATAAGCTAGCATGTTTGTTTCAAATCGTAATAAAGATCGGACATCTTTGTGTTTCCAGGCCGTCAGGCGTATAAGTCTTAGAGAATGGGAGGTGTCGCCTAGTTTTTGTTTTTGCTATACCAAAACGTGTATGAAAAATGTTACATACAAATGTATGGTTTAGAGAAGAGAATTTAGAAGAATGTTCCCCCGGCGGTTTTAATTATATGGGTGCATGTAAAATTTCGAATTATTAGGTTCAGCTATTTTGAAGTTGAGAGCAAGTAAGGGGCTGTTCTTCTTAAATTACATCTGCAGAGTTAGGGAAATGTACCCTTAGAGCAAGTACCTGTAGTAACTCTATAATTTGCGGCTTCAGTTGTTCGTTAGAGAGTCAGTCAGGACAAACAATTTTCTATAACTTGAAGATTGATAAAAAATATTAAAAAAATTTACCTAAGAAAATAAGAGAGCATTTTTTTCTAAGTCATTGATTTAAGTAAATTTTTTATTACACTTGAGTTAATTTCGCTTCATTCTTGGTTCAATGCTATTTTTATTTTTTATTATTATTATTAACTATATTTGAAATGAGGCCAATGGTAAAGTGATTTTGTACATCCTCATATTGCGATGGTGTAGAGGTTTTATTGCGTCGTCCTGTGAGTCAAGAGGTGCAGGTTTAATACGACGCAACGATGCAGGCCACCCAAATTAACCCTTACTCATGTTAAGGATTGTAACTGGAAGTGCCGTCACTAGACTGCTGACAAACAGGCAACACAAACTGCAGAAACAACCCTCATTGCAGTCATTTCTAGTCAAACGATAGAAAATGAATTGTGATCTGCTAATCAGTGCCCATCAATCAGCAGAACGATGAACATGTCCTGTCCAATCGATTTCCCTTTTTTCACTTGATTTTTGAGGCTCTTCGGATTTTAAACTGATAGGATAGAGTGCCTTCCAAGAAAATGGCAAGGAAGAATAAAACGAATTATATATCTTACCCATTTACAGTTCCTTTCGCTTACTTCTTAAGTAACACCTATACTTATCTGGAAGATGACACCATTACAACATTGAACACATTTTTAAAATATGTAGTTCGACAGATAGTCCGTCTCGCTCCTCCCCATCTCCTTTAAAACCTAAATTAACACATCTGCAAACGAAAATAAATCACGAAATCGGTTGAATTGTTTTCGAATTATGGAAGGACAGACAGACAGACATACGTTGAATTTTATGATTGCATTGTATGATTTTATTTCATTCATTTAAACAATGAAATATAAGACTTAATGCAAAACTTTTTAATAAAATCCTTTTGAATAAATTATAAACAAAAACCACATTAAACCGAGCTAAACTTTTGCATTCGATTGCGCAGTGACTATAATTGCCTAAAAGGATTGCGAGTTTAGGTTTAATTCGCATTGGGGAAAGTGTTGGAGAAAGTGTTTGAACAATAATAGACGAAGACCACAGAAAAGTAATCTGATGATCGGACTCAGCAAGTCGTGAAATGGCGCTTCATTAACATCGCCCACTCTTATTCATACTCTAGTGAATGTGAACCTTTTCAACACGTACAAAAAAAAAATTGGAGAAAACTCCAAATCTCACCAAATTGTTAAGTTTGCAAATCGCCGGAAAACCTGATTCAAAATGAATGGAATATATATGTTGGCATCGTCGAGGGTATTTTAAATATATGTCTAAACCTTTTCAAGCTCAGAAACATATTGGTAGCTGTAGACTTGATTCACGTCGAGAAGACAGGCGTTAACTGTAGATCAAGCATTGACAATTGCTTGGCAACTTCAATGGGATCGTTACCTTTCTCTAGGCGGCATATTGATCGCTGGGAGGTTTCAAAGATCATGGTTTCCGATTTCGTTGGGTTAACTCTTAAGGTCACATTTAATTTGTAATTGAAGCCATAAAGAGCTTTAATCGAAAAAGCTGAACTATTTGAAATGCCATCCACTAACAAGGAGAATAAAGTTGGACTGAGTGCACAACCTTGAGGTACACCCCTAGCACTGTAGTGAACTTAATCGGTAGTTTAATTGTGGACATCTAAAATGTAAAGAATTCCTGTTGAATTTGTCCAAAGCAGCCTTACCTGTAATATTTTATAATGTTACTTGTATTTTTCGAGAATCAGGATTCAGATTGTGATTCGGAGAACTCTCCTTTTGTAGTTTACATAGTAAAGCACTAATTTTCGGGGTATTTTGCTCTCCGGAATTTCATATACAAACCCTTTGAAAATGTTGTCATTACTCAACTTTACAAAAATGATCAAAAATGCTAACAATTCATATCAAACGTCATCGCCAAATAGATTAAATCTTTGCTCAAATTTGCAACGACTTTTCACTGTAGTTGCATGGGCGTAACATAGGCAGCTCGATCTTTCTCGAACTTTAAGCTTTCCTTTTTCTGGCCCCACAAGGTGGAACACACTTAGTGCAACAGCTTTAAGCATCTGCTACTATAGTTGGCTATGTAGGGGATAAAACCATTCCAAGACCATCTCATGCCTCTCCATCACCGCAGCATTTTTTTTTTTCTTTTAACCACAAACAATATTTAATTTAATTTTGATAGAAAAGAGCCAATAACATTCAAGCATGCAAAGAAAAGGAACTCGCCCGTAAAATACAAAAACAGCAACAAGAAGAAGCGCTTATTGCGAAACGAGCTCAAAATACAACAACTACAACAGCAACATCGACAACATCATCTAATAGATAGTAAATTTGTAAGTGTGTCTGTCTGTAGGTATTTTTCAATAATTAATTTGTTTATTTTCTTATTCTTATAACTTATACACAAAACTTGTACAAATAATCAATTGTTTGTAAATATTTATCCTCAACAGAACAAATAATAAAACTTATGAAAATTATATATATATATTATTAACAATTTACTTTGGTTAAAAATTAAAGTTACTTAATAAAAAAAAATACTTTTTCTTTCACTTACATACTAAATATTAAATATTTAAATTATTTAAAACAAACAAAACCATGCTTAAAAAAAAAAAAACACAGAAACTTAATAAAACTCACACTTATCAACTGCTGTTTGCTGTTTTGTCTTTAACTTTTTTTTTTTTGTTTAAAATAAAAATCAAGCTTAGCTGAAACCATGCATTAAACTCCCACAGTTGAAGGATTTTTGTTTTTAGTAAAAAAAATTGGTAAATGCTTTGCATTTTTACGATACAATAATGTATTCCTGTTCGTCAAGCATATGCATTGCGTCGTTTGGTGCTAAATACTTAGCTGTAGCTGTAAGAGAATTAATTTTAGTCAAAATAAGAATGATATATGGAACACACAAAACTATAGACGGCACATTGTGGTTTTATTTGTATATGTTTATGTTTTTTTTTTTTTAGTAACCTATATACAAAAAAAGAAAAACAAATTATATATTTACTTAAATTTAATTTGAATTAGCAGCAATATGGAAAATGGTTTTGTATTAAGTAACTGCGTATGAGATTCGTAAGCAAGTAGATAGAACTATGTGAATAATGAGCGGGATCATTGAAGTATTCGATCAATTTTTACATCGGCAAAATGTACTGCCAACTTTCAATAACATATGTATATCCTTGGTCACCATGACCAATGTTGAATAAGCCAAGTCTTCAGTGTTAATAACAAATGAAATGAAAATAAACTAAAAAATATTTAATACTGAATGGAGAGAATACGAATAATAAAACTAAAAAACTGAAAATGACTCAGGCATGTCAACAACGACAGGCGCAGTTGTAAGTAAGTGAAGGATGTCCTACAAAAAAAAGCCAGTTTTGGTTGGAGATTTCGGGTTACTTCGGAAACGTTAACAAAATACGTTAAATAATGATACCGAGAGTCGATGACGAAGCTAAGAAATCATCATTCATTCTTGATGCTCTTTTTCGTTGACAGTTGACAGTTGCACGTGAGTGCTTTTCCTGTAATGCAAACTGTGCTTTCATGAGAGTTTCACATGGTTGATTGAGTTTTAAATGTGCAGTAATGCGTTTCCTAGGTTATCCTTTTATTTTGGCTAATTGTAAGTACTATGAAACTTTATAAAAAAAAATAATTTTTACTGGGTTCTGGTGCAGTGCAGACCGGAACTTGTACAGTTTTTTTCAAACCGCAAGCTGTAAGGTGATTGAAATAAATATAATTGCTTTGATTGATCGGGAAGCCATTGACAACCCATTTTAAGACGGGTTTTTCTTCTAGTTGGACGGACGGAGAGAAAGCGATATAAAGCCTTTGCCATTATGGGATATACAACATAATCAAGAAAAAGACATTTTCTGTGAAATTTGAATGACAAAGAACGGTTAAAAAAGTTTGCGGTAAATCCTGCGATAATGATTCAAAAGTGCACAAGTTCTCTGGCACTCAAGCAGTCAACACAAGAACGATTAAGGAACGTCTTCTGATACTATTCATAAATACAAAATCTAAGTTCTACTTGCTGGAATGTAAAAATCCTTTAAAAGGCTGGCATATTTTCTAATACTTTTCTCAAATCTGTCTCATAACTAGGATCAAATTAAGTATACTAAAAAGTCGGTAACAAACCATAATTTTCTTAGTGCAACTTATGCTAACTTAAATCGTAACAGAGCAAACAGGCCCAAGTCGAACTTATTTTATGGAAAAGCAATTGAAAAGCAATTCCTAAGTTGCACTTAGATTATGTTGGTTATTATGTACCGCTATTACTGTTTTATAAGAAAAACTAAGTTATGAGACAGATTTAAAAAAAAAAAACATGTATCAGCAAAACAGATTTAGTGAAACCAACGTGACTTAAAACTAACCAAGCTAATGAACTTTAACAAAAAATCCTAAGTGGGGAACAGTCTTGTTCTGAACCGAATTTTCTTTTGCTTTTTTGGGGGAAAAAACTTAGAGAAAGCGAATGTGAAGTGTGAAAGTTAAAATGGCAACCAAATGGGACGTTGGCGATTGGTAGACGAGTATTCGACTTTTAACATGTTTCCGTCTTCAATTAGTAACAATATGCAATTTCTCGATTTACAATTAGCTGTGTTTCCTATTTTAGTTGAAAAGAATAAGCAATAAAAGAAAATACCAAATGGAACAAAAATAAACAGAACAAATCGAAAATCGAAGAAATTGTATTTTTAATTCATCCGAGAAATGGGCAGGTACCGAACCATCTGATTCAAAAAAGAAATGTTATATAAAGCATACGTACGTTGCTACGTCGTCTATGTTCTTGAACTCTTTCGTTTTATTTTCTCACACGCAGAGAGAGTGAAACCTGACGCTAAAAAGGGCACACCAACAAAGGTAAACACGTCTTTCCAAGAATGAGCTTTACTCTCTAATATCTTCGTCAAGTAAGTTAGATAAGCTGAGAAAGGTCCTGCTGAACAACATGAAATGGCGCTTCAAAAGAGTGTCTGAAGTTTTACGATCTTTATAATCAAAATGTTCATCCGCCGAAGGGACCACATTTACTAATTTCAATAATTTAAAACGCCTGGATCTTATTCCTCTATACGAATGTGACAGTTTTCATACACAAGAAAGTCATTGCGGATCTTATAGGGGTGGTTGTTGGCATATCTAAATTTGCCCATTTCGCAAAACTAAAAGCAAAACCCTGAACCCACGGGTAAGCCTCAACATCGACTAAATCACATACAAAATATGTCTCAACTCGCTATCATGTTGATTCAGCACATCAAAACAATCTCTAACCCAAAAATGTCAGAGCATCCGCATTTTATCTATAAAACTAAAAATCCGCCACAACAAGAAAAAAGATATCGTGAAAGATCCCACTAATCCCCGACTTTATAACAAAAGTAAATCAAATCATACCCCCACCCGTTTTCTAAACTGAATCATTTTAATTCACAACCCCACTTTGTCTGCAAAAAGCACATCTCATTTATTACTCGTACGTGCCGTTTGCAAAGATAAATTGATCCCATCAAACTAAATCACAACTGCAGCTGAAAAGTAAATAACTTTTCCTGCACATATGTGCATCTTTCTATCAAAGAACACACATCCAAACACGCTCCTAACAATAGACATGTGGCGTTGACTTTCAATCGCAAAGAATAGATTATCGGGCGTACTATTTCCCCCCGCAACCTACCAACTAAACAGTGTTAGCTCAGAACTTGCACTCACATTGTCGCGTTATCATTTCAATTAAACAATCTAAACTTAGGCCTTGTGAAATTTAAGTCATAAACGTGCGATAAGATGTCGTTTTTTTTTTTTGTTTTGAAAAAAGAAATAAAAGTTAGTTGAAGGATTTATTTTTAACAAAAACCATTTCCCATTTCTATGCTATGCTTTCTTAGAAAAAAAAAAAAGAAACAAAATTAAATCGAATCAAAAAACTTTAAAAACTCTAGTCTAAATAATAATAATAAATGGCAAGTCTCTTGGCATAGCCTAAAAAATTATGAATTCAAATCAATATCTGTGAACTGATTGGGATCCATATTAATCGGGCCATGCCCATTTTTATTGAGTATCCCATCGTTCGCGTCCATCACCACCTCCTTATTGTCCTCCACCCTTTGACTATTATTTGTGTTAGTATTTTCCTCTGTATGCTTACCACTTTCTTTGCTGTATCTGGGCAAGAGCCATTGTAATATGACGTGTAAAATAAATGCAATTATTGCTGCTACACCGAATGCAAGGAATGTCGACGAACCACCGACTGAATTGAACATAAGGCCACCAATTGAACTGCCAATCGAAACACCGACACCTTCAAAGATCGCTCCAACTAGACCCTAAGGTGGAAGACAAAGTTGTAATGGATTTTTACTCACATCTAGCACTCACTTGTAGGGTAGCCTCTGATCCCGCGGGAGCTAGTATACTGGCATACGACGCCATTGTCGAGTAGAACATTCCAAATGTCACACCATTTAGTAGTTCGATGGGGAGAACGTACCATGGGTTCTCCAAAACTGAATAAAGTAGGAAACGTACTCCAAAGCCCAGCAGTACCAAACTCATCGCATGGACATGGCCAATCTTTTTCAAAATCCACCCGGAGAGGAAAAAGAAAGGCAATTCTCCGCCAAAGCACTGCACCCCCATGACGAAGCCTTCGAGAGTTTTCATTGAATCGCCTTCGCAGCCGACACGCTTTGCATTCAAGTCCTCCAAGTGCCAGAAGAGGAAATTCCACACCAGAGCGGTGCCTAGTCCAATTAGAATGCACCAAACGAAAAAGATTACAACGCGCAGCGATAGGAAAAGCTTTCCCACATCGCGGAATATATTCTGCGAAAGGTTTGTTTGCGTTTGCTGAAATGGAAATAGCAAATAGTCATTAAAAAATATTATATTCTTTTGTTTTTACTAAACTCACCTTCAGCTTTGATGATGCAAACATATCGAAGCCAAGCATCAACGCAGCCATCCAAAAAACGATGGTATAGTCCTTGTTTACATTGTTCCCAGACAATGCGTCCACCAGCACCCCCGAGATTATTGCAAAAACACCGAAACCCACGGCTCCCCACAGTCTCTGTTTTCCATAAAGATGATGTCGATCGCCCAAAATGGCAAAGCAAATCGCATCACCAATGCTCACGGCAACAGCCATTCCAATCCAACTTATTATGAGCAACATAAAAAACAACCAAAACTGATACAGACCCATTGCATCCGAGTTATTGATCACAGGACTTCCCGACAATGTGTTTTTTAGGTACTCATCTCCACAGTCTAGCTCGCACGTAGTGTTAAAGTATTTCTTGTCTTGTGGACATTTCAATATCACATTCTGCCCATTTAGCTGGCCTTGATCGTGTTGTACTTTGAGAAACAAACAGCTGTTCTCCGTAAGTAAGTCGTCCAAATTAGTGGCCACAGTGAGATCTAGAAACGGGTTTGTCGTTGGACAATTCGAGGTGTCGTTCAGCCAATCGGTACACACAATATCCCATATTGATGGGTCCGATTTGCAGTGCAGCTTGCAATCCAGCGTTTTGTTGCCATAGTGCTTCTCCAGATCATCTATAATACATGTTTCCAAATCGGAACAATATTTCAGCTCGGAAACTCCTGCGTGGCAGTGGAACTCCACGGTAGGCGATGGTGGTTCAATTGCGGGAATAAACATTATGCAAAAGAATGCGATTGCTGTTATAAGCTGAGCGATAAGAAAGAGAATCCGATGTCTCTGATACCTGGGTGGGTTTTGGGGGGAAAATTAGATTTGACAGATTAAAGATGCAGTAGGGTTGACCAAGTGTGGGCAACTTTTGTTTGACGATTTCAATTTGAAAAGTGATGAATGTAGATATTGGTCAGAAGTGGAACCTATCAGGACCTTAGGAAGAGAGTGGTGACAAGCAAAAGCTTAAGCTTAAAAATGGCGACAAATTGGCTCTGCTACATGGAGCAAACTAGACAATTACGCTATTTTAAAGTTAAAAGCCGTAGAAAATCAAAAGAAGAAAACCATCCAACCACCACTTCCTAGTCCCTGAAAGGCCTATATAACTTTACAGAGCAAACATATGAAACCATTGTCTAATAATTTGTTAAAGAACTGCAAACAACCTTGTTCAAGTGATTTTCTTGCACCACAGAACGACACTATCGTATTCGCATGTTCGTGATGGAATTATCGCTGCGTCAGCTTGACATAACGACGAATGCAATTAATATCACGCCTCTAACCGCCCCGATAACCATCTCCATCAGTTGCAAACAATACATTTTTCTATCAATTTGATATGCAAATTAGCAGAGAAGTAAAGGCTAAGTGCAATGATTTGTGAGAACATTCGTTACACATGGTTTTCTTGGTCAACCCTTTTTGTTAAATTTTCATATTTTTACCTATCAGCAATGAAACCGAAAATCGGTTTTGCCAGCATTCCAACGACTGGCAATACTGTGTACATTGTTCCAACGACAACGGAGGAGAATCCCAATTGCCGGGCAAGGGTCGGCATAAAAGGCACAACTGGTGCTGTTCCTATAATTGGAAATACCAAAACATACGCATTTTCATTTTAACCTTATATCACATAAATACGCAATTCTAGATAGGCAGTTTATCTAATTTTTTTCTTTAATTGATATGACTTCAGCATTGGCAAGCCGCCACCAGACTCACCTGCGTTGAAGAGGAAGTAATGTGACTTCATCGGCAGTAGTTCCTTATTCACTTCGGGACGCATTTTGAAATTTGTTTCTTACTATAGGTATATAATAATGTATGTATAAAATGAAATGCACTTTTTTGCACTTTTCTTTTTCTATCACAAATGCACTGGAAAGGAATGATGGGTGGAGAATAATGCACTTTGGGGACAATCGCGTGCAAATTAAATGTTCTTAAAACTAGTGGCGATGCTTGTTGGCGCTTCCCATATTTCCGTGTACTTATTTTATTTCGCTTCGTACTTTGCACACTAAACTGGCAGCAACAACAAAACAACTGTCGGAAGAGCGGTCTGGCGAGACGACAGCTGAAGTGACAGCTGTGGTGTGGTGAAGTATATGTCTGCGTTCAGGGGACTACTAGTTCTTGAATTTCAAATAGGTGTGGTGGAAAATTAGGAATTCAGGGTTACCTGTCCATAGGTCAATTCTAAGAGGAACTTTTAATGCTAATTTTATTTCAAATTTTGATAAGGAAATTAATGTCAATAGCACATAATAAAGAGAAGTCAAATGGGTAGTTCTTGGTGTGGTCAATATGCTGTTTCAAAAAATACTGAGCTTCCAACTCTTGAAGAGTCTCTGTCTAAAACACTTTTAACCTCGGCGAATGTCTGTGAAGTGGTCAAACTGAAACATTAACTTCGTACTAACAAATTCAAATTCATTTGAAAAAAATGGAAAACTGCTTAATATATATATAAATAGAACACCAACAGCTGTATTTATTAGATTTCACTAAAATGCCTCTAAACAGTTGCATAGTTATACAGGGTCGAAGTATTTAGGCGGCCTATATACAACGTTGCATAAATCCTTATTTATAAAACATTTTGCTACCCATATTAGTTATACAGTGCTTGTGTAAGAATAAGTACCAAAAACACGAGATCTATTACAATTAGTTGTAATAATTGGTAAACACAACTCAGCTATTTGAAAAAAAAAAATTGAATGTATTAAGTTGGGACCCAGAAATTTCGTTTAAGCAGTTTAAGTGGTTGTACAGTTTTTGTAACAACACATAATTCAACCCGTCACCAAATCCCTATGGTAACTTTAACTTCGAACTGCACACGAATGATTCCTACACTGTCGTATCCCTGCCACACTAATTATTTTTCTTACGGTTCATTATCGGTTGCAAATACACTTTCAAATACTCATTGATAATTGAATGGAACATTTGAAATAATTTTTAAATTGAAAAAAATTTCGACGAACACAATTTCGATAAAGTGCGTAGTAAGAGAAGAAGATAAATAAAATTGCATTTCCATAGAAAAACACACTTAAGCGGACCTACTTACACTTACGAAGACCTATGCCAATTACATTTTCGGATAACTCTCGCGAAGTGGAATACAAAATAAATATTTATTAGGCGTTAACATAACTAATGCTACGTCTCCACGGAACACTAAACCGAGATTAAGCACAAAAGATTAAAATTAATCTCTTAGCGTCTCCACCAAAAAAAAGGAGATTAGCATAGGGGTTTTCCCCCAACCCACTCTCTGGCTTTCAAATTTACGCACAAAATGTCCAACATCTTGTTGTCAAATTCCTTCCTCACTTTTGACATATACAGGTATGTTAAATTGGTATTTAGTGTTTCTTTCCAGTTTCTTTAAAGATTATTTTTTAATCTTGTGTTTAGCAGATTCAAATTTGTATAGTAAATCTTAAGATTAAGGGCAGAGTAATCTTTATCTCGCTTTAGTGGTCGGTGGAGACGTAGCATAAGACTAGCTACTTCAACCATTGCTTGTGCGACGATATATTTTTTGACACGAATGGAGGGACCTACAGTTGTATGCATATTCCGATCGTCAAATGTTTGAGAAGCTGCTCATGTTACAGTAGTTTATACTGTCGGATGTTACATAAGCAAAAAAGAAATTTCATAATTTATACTTTAGAGGCTGTCGAAAGAGTCGTTCATGTAAAGGGTGATCCATTTCGAGGTTCTCTACTTTTTTAAAGAAAAAAACACAGAAAATTCAAATTTAATGGAGAATATTTATTAAGAAGAAGATTATGTCTATCAAATGTTGGCCGTTGCTACGTCGCAGATGGTCCATCCGTTGAGTCCAATTTTCGATTACTCGTTCGAGCATTTCGACTGGTAACTGGCGAATGACACGCGTGATGTTTTCCTCCAAGGCCTGAATCGAAGCGGGTTTGTCGGCATAAGCTTTTGACTTTACATATCCCCACAGGAAAAAGTCTAACGGTGTGATATCACACGATCCTTCACGGTTATCATGGCACGATAACGGTCGCCATTGACGGTTACGTTCGCACCGGCATCATTTTTAAAGAAATATGGACCGATGATTCCACCGGCCCACAAACCACACCAAACCATTGTTTTTTCTGGATGAAGTGGCAGTTCTTCAATCTTTTCAGATTGCTCTTCGTCCCAAATGCGGCAATTTTGTTTGTTTACATACCCATTGAGCCAGAAATGGGCATCATCGCTAAACAAAATTTGCCTCGAAAACGTCGGATCCTCTTGGAACTTTTCAAGAACGTTGTTCACGCGTAAGTCTTTCCATTATGAAATGCCAAACAATACTAAACAAAAATAACATGACAGCATGACACGACTCACACGTGATCTGTCAAAAAAGGCTATTGAAAAAAGTATCTCTACTTGGATCACCCGTTATATGTCAACCTATGTATGGTTTTTAGCATCAGACTGCGTAAATACTTTAAGCATCTGGCAACGTTAGTCATATCGGAATGAAATAAAATTATTCGAGTGCCGTAAAGGCGAGATATGATTTATTATTCGAAAGTTGCAGTTTTTATCTATTTTGCTGTTCTTTTTAAAATAATTTGAGTACTCGGGGCGTGTCTTTTCAGAAGTTAAATTATCAATTATGCTTTCGGAAAACCAAATGGAAATTTCATTAAAGTTTCTTACGTTTCCACTTTTAACTCTCTATAAACGTTTAATTTGAATTTGCATTCCTTATAAATCCATAACTAGTTTCAATGACAAAACAGGTCAAAGAACTGAGTGACAAGAAACACAATGGCCTACTGTATTTGACCCTGGTAAGTTATAATAATGAATCCAAAGATTCCCCTTGATATTAAAGTTCACTATGTTTTTTTTTAATCTTTAAACTTTACAAACAAAAACATTTTAAAAAGATAAACCAAATCAAATCAAAACAAACAACGGTCAACTTTGACATAAAAAATAAAATGCGTCATTTCATAAATTGCTGCGACTACTACGACTAAATTTAAGTATGGACGAAACCTGTTGCTGATAAAGTTCATTAATTAGCACAAAATACTGATTATACGACGGAAAATAAAAATACACAAAAACCAGCTGATGCACGCGCCTCTTTTGTTTTCTTTCTCTTCTCTTTTCCCTACGTAAAGCCGATACGTAGAGTTCAATATTTATTTTTAGTCATCGCCTTTGTATCGGCTTTTCATGCTTTTCAACCCGATATGAAAAATAAACTGTTGACGTCGCTTAGTTAGTCATCGCATCGAATTTTGGCAGATTTTAATGATTGCATTTATTCCAAAGGCAAAGAGATGTCCTCGTTCCTAATCGGCCATGTACTTCCCCATTTAAAAAAGTCGATACTTTACGTGGGTCACTTTGCAAATCTCTCATTTCCACCTCGTATGGGACAGGTGGCGTGTATCGGCAAGTGACTACTAAACGACAAACCAAAGCAAGCGGAAAAACAACAAAAATAGACAGCAAAATTGACAGCATCGCTCGCTTCGCTACCGATACCTACATCGAATTCAAGGTAGCATCCAATACAGAGAAAAATAAAACACTCGTGTCTTCCGGTGTTAAACTCGTTCATGTTAATTTATTGCTAAGTATTCGCAGTGTATATGCAATTATGTTACATACAATACAGTTATTTACAAAGTTCTTATACATTTCCTTAAACAAAAAAAATAGGCAAAGCATTTAATTAATCTAAACTCAATTGTACTTGTCACACGCACAGCTGCCCAGCCCAGTTGCGTATCGCTTATCCCTTTTTAAAGTCTAGTAGATCCTCGGCTGCAGCTGTCTCCTTTTCGAGCTCTCCGCGGGTACACCGTCCGCAGCATTTGGCTGATGGTTTGTTCTCGCATTCGCCCAGAGCAGGTGGTTTGAAGTTCGGTGTCCATGGACCTAGACTACCCGATGCGTAGAAGTCCATTGGATAGGCGTTGTCCGGCTCCAAATTGTTTGGTGTCCATTCGACGTCGCCCAACACAACCGACAATTCGTAGGGATTTAAAAGCGGCTTTTGGAAGGCACTTCCCCAGTCGATGGACAATCGCGGGCAGGCTATTTGAACGAAGGCATCGATATCGGCACCGAAGAGGTCCAACTTCTGGGGGAAGATCTCTGATAGAAGGATCACCGCTGTCTGGAAGCCCTTGGCGTGTAGTCTTCGCTCTAAAAACCGCAGCACACGGGAACTGCCCTGTCGACCCAATGTTCCCAGAATAATGCCCACTTTCTTCGCACTCTTCGCCTTCTTTATGTGTTCCCATCGAATGCTCTGCATAGACCGGTGGTCGTACTCCTCCAGGGTAAATTTCTTCTCGTACGGATCGTACTTGTATGCCTTAAGACGAGGATTCGCTATCATGGCAGACTCCAGATGAAATCGACCATCACCCAAATATATGATTATCTTTGCAGACTCGGGCAGTTGGGGAGATGTGCACCCAAGGATTTCGCCCGGGCTAAGTGGCTTCGCCTGGGGAACAATCACATCGTAGCCCTTCTGTTTTAGCTCAGCCGAAGCCGCCTGTAGAGTGGTAACAAATTGAATAGTGCTCACCAAAGCCATTTGGCCATCTTCCGGTTTGAAATTCAGCTTTACCGAGTCCAAGAAATGCAACGGGTCGATTTTAATGTCCACAAACACGTACAACACTTTTATGCCTGTAGTTTGGTCTACCGGAATCAAGCAACTGTGACCGTAGTGCACAAGTAGGTCGGCTCCCAACGCCTTCGCTGTGTAATCATCAACGCAACACGCCCCATATGTAACATCACCCATAATAACTGTATCGGCTGTGGTGAATCGCTCCAATATCTCGCTAATTATAATCGAATACATCAGTAGTCCTTCGGGCATTTGTAAAGCAATCCTTTTAGCTTTTATCTCTCTGGCTCTCCATATCGTTTTGTGTATTTCAAAATTGTAATTCCATGGCAGACGTTCGATGGCCTTCTGCAGAACGGGGTCATCCAGCAATTCTTGGGGGATTCGATTTATTTTCGCCTTTGGCTTGAAGACTTTTTTTGGTTTTGCTCGAACTACAACCACTCCTGGCTGGGCCGCGATTGGCAAAGGTGCCACTTCTAACATATTAATAAAATATTCTATTCAAAGAATTGCGAAATTTAATATTAAAAAATTGAATGCGTCTCGAATTTCTTTGGCACAAACAAAGAACTCTGTAAACGCTGCTGTTCGACGCACGACAAACGACTTTCACAAAACAACTGAAACTGAGACTAGCACCAAATACCAATTCGTTTGCAAGATTTTTTACCTTCGAGTTTGATTGCTTGCGCAGCGGGGTGGATGGATGCAAAAGCGAGGAAGAAAATTCATCCATAGGGCATTTACACTGAGTCACGTAGACAAGCTGGCTGTTGGCTTGTTGAAGTCGTTTTATTTTTGTTTTCGATGATTGTTTGGCGTTTTGCTAATTATATTCGATTTTAATGAACAGATATTTCTGTAGAATTTATTGCACTTTTATGATGGCAAACGCGATTGGGATTAAGTAATTTTATTACAGAAAAACGTGCAAATTTTATCAGAGAGGTTAAAACTTTTGGAAAACGAAGTTTATTTTTTGACAGTGTTTTGTTTTGATGTGAAGTTGGATGGGATTATGGTATAGCACTGCCAGGTTAACATTTTATTGTTATTTTGTTTTTTGATTGCAATCAAATAAGTGCGTATGACTAGTTGAAGCGTATCGAATGAGGTGTAAAGGTAAGACTGCATGCCAAATGGTCATATAATTGCCATTTACTGACAGTTTTCGTTTGCAATATAAGATTATATGACAGCTAAATGGTCATTATTTGACCAATTGTCATGCAATCTAATCCTTCTTGACATCCTTTAGTGACAATTTTATGTTTCGAATCCCAAGAGTTTTAAGGTTTTGACCAAGAATTTTTTTGGAAAAAAGCGCGTACTTACCACGTTAATTCAAAGCTAACTCCTTCTTTATTTGCGTTCGATTTTATAAAAAGAAACATGTGTAAAATAAAAAAGTTTAAAGAAAAAGATATGAAGTACATATATTTTCAAAAAGTTCTAAGGTCTTAATAACTCGATTTTAAGACTTGTTTTTGCCGCCTCTTCGACAGAGGCACCGAGTGCCAACCCCCCAACACCATTAGCAGCACACATGCGCCACTGAGGGCCGACTGACACCGAAATGCAACGGTCGACCTTGCAAGCCGACATGCCCAGCACAGCAAACCTACTTACAACTTAAAACTAAGAGGAGTTACCTTAAGGTAACGCACCGACCTGGAAAGGTATGTCTACCTCTTCCCTTATTCCCTCCGCAAGCCACCAATATTCGGTGAATTGCGTGTCCGTATCAATTTGATCCCTTCCCCCTATCGCGGTACTAAAATGAAGGAGCTCGGGAGCACTAGCGACGTCCCCGTCGTAGGTGAGCCGCTTATCAGTCGCTCTGCGGTAGCGGTGGTATAGTACCGGGATACCATCCCTCGTCTGTACCAGCCCTTTTTGATCAATATGGAGAAAAGTCTCTGGCCAAACAAAGCCAGATCGGAGCGTTCTCTTCATGTTTGCTTCATTCGGGTAGTATGCCCCGAAGATCAGGCTATTATCGTTGGTCATCGCCCTCGCAACGTGCCTTCGAGTCACCTTAATCAGGAAATTGTCAATTCTATTCAAGTGAGCCCCATCTTATAATACCGTGTTGGGATAATATTTTATGCACTCAGATTCAGGTGTTCGAAACAACCCGAGACATGTCCTAAGACATTGTCTCTCGAAAACCCGAATCCTTTCCATATACGACGGCGCTATATTGAACCGCAATGGACAGCCATAAGCGATGATGGGCCTTATTAGGGCCACGTAGCATATGACCTTAACTCTAGAAGCAAGTTGACTGCTATGAAACAGTGTTCTTGTCAGAGCAAAAGCCTTCTTAGCTCCAGCAAGACAAGCATCTATATGTTTATTAAAATACAGACACTGGTCGAGTCAGATTCCAAGATACCTGACCACGTTTTTCACCGCCAATGCCTGCCTATTCTGTCCAATAATGGCCAATTTTTTCCCAGTTTTTTCTGGTATTCCTAATGGCCTTGAACAGAATTGTTTTCGTCTTCTGGAAGTTGATTTTCAATTTTCATTACTCACCAGGGCCCTATTCTCAATGTCGTGATTACGGCGAACAGGATTGTTCACCGTATACACGGCCTCGAAACAAGCGCCCAGTAAGTCTACTTTCTCCTGGGGATCTTCGACCACAAAAGAACCATCGGTTGAACTTATGCCTGCAGTCAGTAGTGTCTGTCTGTTTTCAGTTGTCTGGGAGATTCGTACAGTTGAAATATCATTGTGATCTTTCATCCCGAATAGTCTATTTGTCTGTGTCGCCTTCTGTGCTTTTGTTGTGACATATGGCTGTAGTCGTTGACTTCGCAAAGTTTAAGAATCTATGATTTTGCTTTAGCAAGTGCTACAACCCTAAAGTGCTCACCTTCGAGCATATACTTTAACCTATAAAACCCTACAAATGTCCCAACCCAAAACCCTTCTCATGTTTCGTATAAAAGTAAATACATTTGTTTATGGTGTCGTCAATTTAAATAAATTGTTTGTTTAACAAAATAAAATTTTCACATATTCCAAAAAAACTAAAAAAAAAAACACTTAACAAATTTGAATTTGTAAAAAAAAAAAAAAAAAATTAATCTCGAAAACTAATCACAATTTACTGTTATGAATCTCGACTGGGAGGTTGGCAGCTCCTGTAATCCGGCTTCTCGGAGGTCAGACTGTAGGATGGTCTGAGGGCGGGAGTCCTGTGCAGTGGGCCAGTTCATGTTGACGGAACGTCCGCACTAAGCTTGCCATCAATATGGGTACCATGGAGGAGTCCAAGGTATTCAGGTTGGCCAAGGAGGGATGAACCGGGCCAGGGGCGAAAGCCAGCAGCCAAGAGTCCCCGTGGTAAGCAGTAGTGGGATAGCGTACCGGAGTGGAATGCCACTGTCAGCCCGGCTAATATGGCTAGACTACATTCTTTTTTTTTTTTTTTTTTATTGTGAGTTTATAATATTTTACCATCATTATCATGTACTCTGCATTATTTCTGTATTATCTCACGGAGAATTGACTATACCAGCGAGTTCTCTGGTATACTTTTGTTTCTGGACAATATTTCATTTGCAAATCTTACACCCAGTCAATCTTATCAAAGATATTTTGTGAATTGTCGAGTTTTCTACTCCAAAATTCTACATCAATTTTTGGTTTTTTAGTTGATTGTCAGTTTGTCGAATAAATCATCAGCTTTGTTCAATGAGAAAAAAGGCAAGGCAGAGATAACAAATTTGTGAAAAATGTCAGTTGAAAGTAGACCAAAAAAATACAGCCATATGTTGGTTGTCAAAAAATGACAATTTCATTTTCGATTGTTGAATAATTATTTGAATTTAAAAGTTCAGTATAAATCGTGAATTAATGAACATTAATCATGTACATATTATTACTTACTGTTACAACAATCATTGAATTAATCAACAAACAACTTTTCACTTCGACGACAAAACAATTAATTTGCAATCACAACTGATTTTGACGTTTCTCACAAATCTGTTCTACCTCAAAAGCAAGTGCAAAAATTCTGCTCGGAGCAGAGTCCAGACTCAATGACTCTGAATGACTCTCAATGAATCTGAACAAAAAGCAAACATGAGTTGGACAGAAATTTTTCTCATTGAACACGAAAACCTGTAATTTACATACGTTGCACTGAGCTTGAACAAAGCTATCATGACCTAATAATAATGTCAAAAAAAAAAAGTATTTCCTAGGGTTGGACTGGTAAGAAAATGGAAGACACATGCAAAATGAATTTTTGGTTTTAGTTTGATTGTGACAAAATGTACTTTTTACGCAAAAGCGTTCGGGTGATCGGAAATTTGACACTTTACAATTTTCACCACAAAAAAAGTATGAGAACGCGTTGGCTGCTCACTTCTTATCCCTTACGAGTACGATGAGATTACTCGTATGTTTGCTGTCAAGTTATAACGATCATCGCGTCGATGAGAAATGTTTCGCAGTGTTTTGGCGCACATTGACAGTTATAAAAAGGTAAAAACACAGTAGGTATGTAAATTAAACTTTCATTTATTTGAATCTTTAAAAAAAAACTTTATTTTCAAAAAACCGACTGGCAGCGTGACTGCCTAGATACAATATGCAAATATTCTCTTAAAACCTAAAGCTTAAATACTAATAATTTGCTGACACAGAGCTACCGGTTGCGATGTGTTCCCATAGCTTCATCAGGTATCGTACGTGATGGAATGCGATGTTCTCAGGTGCCAGGTTGTGTCGTCTATGCAATTGTGTGCTGTGTAAGTTGATGCTTCTGAGATACAATAAAAATAATTTGCAACGTTAACTTGTATCGTAACTTCAACTCATTTGAGTTGGGATTACTCTGGACTGAGTACTGTTAACGACAACTATCGTTCAGGATGTGTACTATGTTTTATGATCAATTGAAGTAAATTCAGATACGAACTAATTTCCAATCGTCTGTTCTTCTATAAATACGAATGAGAGGAATACAATAAACAAGTAGCGTAAACATAAATAACATGCTTATTTCACTTAATCTATAAAAATATATTTCTGTCTCTGTTTGTCCGCTTTAAACAATCGTCACTGAAAATGTTCGAATTGATAAATAAATTGAATTTGATCGTGTTCGATTTTGGTTTCTGGATGAAGGAAAAGCTGATGAAATACTTAAGAAAGTGTCCTTAAAGTTTAATCTTGTTAATGTCAAAAACGATCTAAAAAAAATCTACATAACAAACTTTTTAGACGGTACTCTGAAGAAATATTTAAAAAACAAAATCCAGCAGTTTTCACGTTAACTGATCAAAGTACTCACGAAGTTATATTTTTCATTTCGAATTCTACTTCAAAATTCGTCAAGACAAACTATGGTAACCAAGCAGCTATATCAACCATTGATTAACCAAGTCACTTAACAACGTTCCATGTAAGGATTTTCACGTATATTTTCAACTCGCATTTAGGTATTTAAAAATTATTCCAAACCATGGAATACGTCTATAAAAAGGAACGGCGGACTTTCGGTCAACAGCACTCCTTCCAAGATAAGGATGACATTCTTTTCACAGAAACCTCGAATCGGGAGATGAATCGAGATTACATTCTTCAAAATCCAGTTGATCGAATGACTCAGTTTACAAAACAAATGTCAGCAAGTGTAGCAAATACAGAAAGAGCCACCTTCAAGCACTGCGGAATAACGCATAATGAGGGTGGCTGGCCTAAGGACATCAATATGCAAGATCCAGAGCAGACAGTCAGGTGCTTACCTTAGACCAATGTTCAAGTAAATACATAACACTCCCCTTTTCAGATACAAACGGAAAATCGAAAAAGATGAAAACTACATAAGTCAGGTTATGAACTTAACCAAACCCATGGAGCATTACATCCATCAGAACAACGCAGTGAATATTTATGAAAACTACTTTGAGGATTTGGACCCAGCTCCATTGCCGGAGCCTTGTAGATCTCGAACTGTTAACGTGTATCGTGACCCGAATCCAATCAAAGTTCCCGTAACACACTTGTCGTGGTCACCAGATGGCGGAATAAGGCTTGCCGCCAGTCATTGTGATATGAAGTTCCAAGGCGTCAAATCTGGTCAGTTGACCAATTCATACATTTGGGAGATTGAGAATCCAAACGAACCGTTGGTAACGTTGGAACCTAAAGTTCCATGCGTATGCCTGGAGTACAATCAAAAGGATCCAACCAGTTTGGTGAGTGGTATGTATAACGGTCAAGTAGCGGCTTGGGACACGCGTCATGGTCGGTATCCGGTAATGATAAGCGAACGGGAAGTATGCCATCGAGATCCAGTGAATTCCGTTCTATGGAATAACTCGAAAAGTGGCACGGAATTCTTCTCGGGAGCCTCAGATGGTCAAGTGCTGTGGTGGGATACCAGAAAACTAAATGAACCTTTGGATAAGTTGCTAATGGATCCGGTACGGACTGACGAACAGGATCTGTCGCGTTCTTACGGGGTATCAGTGCTGGAGTATGAAACTACTATACCAACGAGATTTATGTGCGGCACTGAAATGGGAATGCTGTTCTGTTGCAATCGAAAAGGAAAAACGCCAATGGAAAAAATTCAAATTAGGGTTAGTTTCAAATGCACATTATTTAGTACGGTGTTGGTTATAATTTATTATGCCACATTAATGGTAGATGATGTGCCATTTGGGACCGGTTTACGCTATCACACGTAATCCAGCATTTGTGAAGAACTTCCTAACGGTCGGTGACTGGACGGCTAGGATTTGGTCCGAGGATTGCCGTGAAAGTTCGATAATTTGGACAAAAAGTAGTGCCGCTATGCTAACAGATGGCGCATGGAGTTATACCAAGTGAGTTCTAAGGCATATACATATATTGTGGGGCAATTTAATGATCCATGAATATGGCTGTTTGTATTTAGAGTATCTCAATTCTTTGTGACGCGAATGGATGGAGTTTTGGATGCTTGGGATTTGCTCCAGCAACAAAATGAACCAGTATTGAGTGTTAAAGTATGTGATGAGCCACTTTTGTGTCTGAGAACGAACGAAAATGGCAAATTCGTTAGCTGTGGCAGTCCCAAGGGAGCAACTTTTCTCATTGAGGTGTCCGAGAACATGCAGCATTCATCTAAGAATGACAAACCGTTACTAACAGCGGTAACATTTTCAAAATGAAAATATGCACATGAAATGGGGTAATCAACTTTCTTTTTTTTTTTTTGTAGATGTTCGAGCGGGAGAATCGTCGTGAGAAAATTCTAGAAGCAAAATCAAGGGAAATCAAGCTAAAGGTGCGCGTCGCGCATGGTCCAGAGCAAGGTGACATTACAATGCTAAATGGGAAAGTAAATGTGCAACCATTTAAAAGTGAGAAAGAAAGTTTAGAATTCATCACATATGTATGTTTTACTAAATAATAAAATTCATTTAGATGCCTGCGAACAAGCGGAAGCTGAATACTTTGCAGCTGTGGAGCAAGAGAGATTACGTCGTTTGCCGGGCAACAAGCGTAGGTGAAAGTTCTTAAATTTCTTTTGATTAGAAATATTTATTATTATTTTTTCCTTTTTCAGAGGATGTGGAGGATGTTGAAATCTCAGAAGCGGAAAGTAGTAAAGCTTAAAGTTTGTTGGTTAAAATTTAATTTATATTTTAAGTAAGCTTAAATCACAAGAAATACCTGCCGACTATTGTAGCTTCAATGTTAGATTAAATAAAATCGTGTTGCAAATCATTATCACTATTTTGTAGAAAGTAAAGTTTCAATTTAACTTGAAATGATTAAACAGCACAAGATGCGAGTGCTCTTGAGTATGTATGAAGATGAGGGACGTAAACTAGGAATGTAGTAATAGACAGCATATAATTCTTAAAAATGAGAAAGAAAGCCTTGATTTGAATAGTCGGATGCGTTTTCGAAAGCATGCATACCCTTGTTGATATAGAGTTCAAATTGACTTTTTCGATATAACTAGAGCAAGGTTCGCATTTTAAGATTCGAACTGGGCTTTAAGAGAAAGTAATCTTCGGTGTATCAATGCAAGTTTTGCAAACCTTGAAAACCAGCTTAGACGCTAGTTTAAGTCAAAGCAAGTGCTTGTTTGCATCAATTCAAAACTAAAGAAACCACGAAAACTAAACAGAACAATAGAAAGTAGATATGTAATTGCAATGCAATACTTACGGCTGAACAATTGCGAAATGGACTAGATTTTTGTGGGGCAATACATCACACAAACATGTACGCGCAGACAAGTGTTGGTGCATGCGGCATGATGCATGAAGGTTTTTTTTGGATGCGAAATGAAGTTGTATGTGGTTGTGTGATTTAAAAATTTAGGAAAATTTTAGAAGGCGATTAGTAAAAAAAAGGTTCTGTGAAGAATTTATCGCGGTTTTTATAATTATTTTGTGGAACAACGACAGCGATGTAGTGAAAATAGGGCTAACGTATTCTGCAATGAATGGTGTGTGGTGTGTTTGCCCGTTCATGTTTGTGTGGTGTTTGGACCCTATTAGTGGTGTCCAGATTTTTACTTTACTATTTAAAAAAAAACGACGCCATAATAGATTTGTGCGGTATTTTATAGCGTGTTAAGGTATTCAATCATATATTCAGCTGCAGTAAAAACTAACCAAACGTGACGCTGTATTGACGTTTATGAACAATAGATACTGCAGCAGGTTGTTTTCAAGTAGCCGCCAAACAAAAAAATCGAAAATGGTGTTTTAAGAAATCTTAAAAAACGACGTTGGGACGCGGTTTTTGCCTATTTTGAAACTAGAAAGTTTGTCCTTGACACTTTATAAAAGCATTTATTTACAAAGCGACCAGTCGTAAACGAAAGAGGAGTTCTTTTTATATAAATTTTAATGTTTATTTCATCTTGTTTCATACCAAATTTTACGCTCTAAAAGTAAAAGTAAACACTTTCCGGTTCCATATTTTGGCTGATGGTATCAGGCTACCTGGTCCCAATTCGAATTCTTACATTCCAACCACTTGTAAATGCATTCTGATTTTCTGCATGAAAGCACTTCTATTATCATTCTTTCTCTGAATCATTTTGAGCGAATTTTACAAATGTAGCACACAACGCGTTGTAAAGGTTGTTTTCTTTAGAGGTTGGTTTTTCGAATAGAAATAAACAGGTTGACAAATGAACAACGCTTGCAAATCGTGCAAATTTATTTCGAAAATTATGGTCCAGTTCGCGAAGTTTACCGCAAGCTTATTTTGGGTTGAATGGCTACGTCAACAAGCAAAATTGCCGCATTTAAAGTGAAGAGAAACCACATGAGACCCTTGAAACGCCATTACATCCACAAAAACTGACTGTTTGGTGTGCTCTATGGGCTGGTGGAGTCATTGGGTCATACTTCTTCCGAAATTATGCTGGAGAGTCAGTTACTGTTAATGGAGACCGGTATAGAGCCAAGATAACCGACAATTTTGTTCCCGAATTGAATGGCATGAATGTCGATGAGATGTGGTTCCAAAAAGACGGCGCCCTATGCCACACAGCGCCCGTCACAATTGATTTATTGAAGGAAACATTCGATAAGCGCATAATTTCGCGGAATGGACCTGTCGATTAGCCACCAAGATCGTATAATTTGACACCATTGGATTATTTTCTTTGAGGATATGTGAAGTCGCTCGCCTACGCCAACAAACCAGAAACGTTAGGGGACTTGGAAGCCAACATTCGTGGCGTTATTGACGACATACACCCCCAAATGCTTGAAAGTTGGTCCACATGCCCAAAATCTTATTTAAACATTCATGGCATAAAATTATCCTTCCAATAAAGCCAAATTGATGCGACATTAAAACGATTTTCTTTTGTTTTATTTCTATTCGAAGTTCTATACCTCTAAAAAAAAAAACACCCTGTATAACCTACAAATCTGACAAAGGTAGTTTTTGACAGCTTTGTTAACAAAGACGGAGAGCCTAATTTATTATTAAATAAAAATAACTTCAATGTTGTTAGTTTTAATTTATTTCCCAGAAATTTTAATCTTTTTGTTTGTTATTAATATAATTGGTGTATTCAAATGAATTTATTATATACTCAGCAAATATTTATCTCCTGAAATCTTTACGCATTTATTATGCTCCAAAGATGCACTATTGTTTTTGTATTACATAAAAGAACGAATAATCAGAATAATTCGTTTGACTGTTCTTGTTTCGTCACTGTTAACAAAAATTGTCATCTATTTCTTTTGCATGAATATATTAGAGAAAAAACTTGTTCTCAGGATTCTCATATAAATGTTCAAGTTTTTTTTTTTGTTTTTTTTTTACCATTAATGTGTTGCTTGTATTTGGAGTTTTTTTTTTTATCCAAAAACAGACCGAGAAATAAACACAAAATTTCTACATATTCGATAACTATTTTGTATTATTGATTTACTTTGTGATTTCGATTAATAATTTTTGTATTTAGTTTCATTTAATATTTTATTTAAAATATATAAAATACGCAAATTTTTTACCCAAAAAAAATTATAAAAACACATTTGAAAACGATCGACTATTTTGTTGCACATGATTTTTAATAGATGTAAATATATATATATTATGTTTAAAAGAAAAGAAATAGAACAAAAATTTAAATACAGAACAAAGTAAAAAAGAAATAATTGGTTGAATATATATATATTTCTTTGTGTGTGTTTGTGGGAGTAAGGAAATAAATAAAAAATAAATGTTTTTTTTTTGTTTTCTTAAGTCTGAAATAAATTTGGAGGTTTTTTTTTTTAAGTTTTAAATTAATTTCTTCGACTTGAAATTTTTTCTTGTTTTTATAATAGATAATTTTTTTTTCAATTTGGATTTTTAAATTTAATTGAATTTTAATCGTTTTTTTTTGTTGTATTTTTGTATACTTTTTTTTTTTAAATAGATCCCAATATAATTGATATTAGTTTGACATTTGTTTTTAAATATTTAATTATTTTTCTTGTTTTAAATTTAATCATCTTCATCTTCTGATTCTGCTTCTTCTAGCCATGTTAGCCAATTGTTCACCTGGAACAGAGCGGTTCCTTTAGCAGGATATTTATCTGAGATCTCTTCTTTCCATAGGAAGAATGCTTCCTCCTCTATAACGTTAGCTTCGTAAAGATTCTTGAACCAACGACATAGCATACCTGAAGAGGGGCAACAAAAAAACAGTGTAAATTATATGACGTTTAACTGTGATGAGGTTTTTTAGACGAGATGTTTACCTTTTGGGAATTTCGCATTATAGCAAAATACTTGCAGGGCATAGAGGGCAATTAATTGTAGATCGATGTTTCCACTGAGGAAAGTCTCTAAGATCTGGCAGTATTTGTGTAACAGAGCCTCTTCCTTTTCGATCATGGATTTCTCAGGATTTATCTTGATATTCGTACCTTCAGCAAGGGTTGTCTCCTACAAAAAAAAAAAAAAAAAAACATTAGATAAAGACTTAGAAACCTATAGTCTAGTCTATAAGTCATTCTTACCTCGGTGATATATTTTAGTATAACTGTCATTAGGGCTGTAACGAAGCCCGGATCCTTGTAATATTTAGCATCGACGGTTGTCTTAATCCACTTGAAGAATGCCTGTGGATTTGAATCGGCCTGCAACTGTTTCAACATCTCTGCTTGCACTTTCAACAATGGATAGAGGAAAGCCAAATTGCGATCGTCCAGAATCTCGGCGAGACGATTCTTGTTGCGATCCGCTTCGGGCAAACTATTCATCAGATCAATCTTAGAGGCGCGGAACAACTCTTCGAGAGCGTCACGTCCCAGCGACTTGTGCAACTGCTGTAGCACCAACAGGAACAACGGATAGTGTTGTCCGTTCTCCGTGTACGCTGCTACTTCGGTCAGCTTAAGCAAATTGCCGCTTGCAACCGCTTTGGACAGCAGGCACGCGACCAGCGTAGCAATGCGTGGGATGATGACTTCACGCTCATTCATGCGGTTGATCACCTGCTTGAATACCTCAAGCACTACATTCGCTTTGACAAACGATTGCTTGCGTAGCGACTGAAGGAAATCAATGAGTCGATCAAAGTACTGGTCGGACTTGTCCAGCACGTCCATTACCAAATTTATGCAGACGTCCTTCATGCACTTTTCGGGCACCTTCAGCTGGATGAATTCTTCAACAATGTCATCAACGTTCTTGTCTTCGGTGTAGAAGCTGTCCTTGAAGAAGATTGTGCTCCGCTTGAGCACTTCCTCCTTGTTGAAGGCCTTATCTTTCTTTGCCTGCTTGCCACCGGCAGAGTTGTTACCTGTGCTTGAGGATGCGCCCGATGTGGATGGCTTCTCGATAGATCCTTGCTTCGTGAGGGTTGGCTCTCCGCTATCTGAGCTTAACTTCTTGTTCGAGTTCGAGTTCGAGTACGATGCGATCGCATTGTCCTCATCATTGTTGCTATTTGGGGCGGTGCTAAAGTTTGGCGATGAAGCAATCGATTTAAGTACCTTCTCTGTGGCACTAATGGGCGCCTTTTGCGGTTCATTTGTCTCGAACTGATATTCGCTCGATGGTGTGGAGCTTGGTCGATTTTGATTCAATGATGCAGGGGTGGCCAAGAGCGGATAGTGATTGGCCGACAGCTGTGATGATGATGCTGCAGCATTACCTGTCTGTGATGGCGGCGAAGACATTGGCAGCATTGGTGGCGACTTTGAATTCTGCACAGCAACCTTGAACAACAAACTGTTGGCTGCCGGACGCATTTGCAAGTTCTCTACCGAATCTTGATTGGTCGACATTAGCTTGCTCTTAAAGCGAGGCGCCAACTCTTTGTTGTTCAACATTTGGTTGTATTGCGATGATTGGTTGTTGTGCATGTTATTGTTGTTGTGTTGCCCACCATTGTTGTTATGCTGACCATTGTTGTTGTGCTTGTTGTAGCGATTGTTGTAGTTGTTGTGATGGTTATTCTGATTGTTACGTTGATTATTGTATTGACGGTTGTTGTTGTAGCCACTATAAGAAATAAAGAAAATACATAAATTAATACATGATTCAAGTGGAATATCATGCTGAGACTACACTTACGGTGACATAATTGGAGATGATCCACCGACACTCAAGCTGCCAAACATATCATTGAAGCCAGGCTGTAGATTCAATGGGAATCTATTCATCCAGTTGTCACTATCGCGGTCGTTGTTGCGCATATCACGATTGCGATTAGCATACGGCGTTCGGATTAGTGTATCGTCGTCTGTTCGAATTTGTTTAATTGGTACAGGACCCTCAGTGGTAGCCACTTTGCGAGGTACCCAATTATTTTCACGTAATTCGATGACATCCTTCAGCATGAAGCGAATTCTTGGAGGATATTCAGTCGATTTTGATCGTCGTTCCAGTCTTTCAAAGTAATGGTTCATCACGTCTTTGCCCTTAAAAAAAAATATACAATCATCAAATCAGTTAACGTCACATGCAAATTTACTGTCATCATCTTACCTGTTCTGTATTATCCAAGTTCTTTCCGCAAGTTCTAAGTAGCTGGGATAGACATTCCATGTCCTCGCACATTTCCTGTTGGGTGGTACGTTTTTTCTTTTTGTCCAACAAGTGCTGTATGCATTGATGTAGGATTTTCTTCGACAACATTTCCAATTTATAGAGCTCGCCGATAAACTTAACATTACCAAGCATACGTTGCTTGGCCAAATGACGTTTCTCCTCCTCCTCCTGGGTAAGTTCTTTTCGTTCGGTACCTGATTCATTTTCAACAGGGACCGCACCACCGCTGGCTGTTGCAACTGCTGTTGCCTCTGCTGCAGCATCATTTATAATTTGTTCAGTCGATTTTAAACGATTATTAAAACTGTCACGGCAAATAGCTAAAAGTAAACGCAAGAATGTGCAGGGATCGCTTGGAGTATCTTCTTCAAAATTTGGTGCTTCTTTCGATAATCGCTTGCATAACTGCGCATACATAGACGAGTATTTTGGTTCATCTAAGGCTTTGTCAAATATTAGAAGAATAACACCGTTTAGAATATTTGTTGTATTTAAATCAAGCTTCAATAGATCATCGCTTAGCTCTTGGAATTTTTCTGGGGTGAGTTTATTGAGAATACCACGAACCTGAAAAAGTAAATAAAAATTATATTATTGTTAATAGATAAGATACGTCTCGATAGCTGCTGTTTAGATTGTGCGTGCCCAAATGATACTTTTCCCCACAAGCGACTGTCTGTTTCTATTTTGCAGTCGCGTTGACGTGTAGCAATTATGTCTGAAATTACCTGTAAATTTGGAAGTTTATAGCCTCACGGGTAATGTCGAAGTGCATTTTCAAATACTGACGAGAAAATGCTAAATTAAGGACAAGCTGAAGGTTAAATCTGTATCGAGGTGGTGTTGTTAGTGCCAATCTCCAAGGAGACAACGAAACCGTAAATAGAACATGAATACACTGGCACTGTATGTAGTTGTGTTGAACTGCTTTTCTTAAATCTAGGCCAGGGATACTACAAATTCGTAATGAATTCACTGTGCGCAGAAAAAAACAAGTACCTAATAAGAACAACGGAATGGGGAATAATGTGGCATAAAATTATTTAGATGAGAGTTATCCTGTTCGTTAAATTCGTTAAGAAAAATTAAGTTCTTTGTGGTTGCCTATTACATAATGCGAACTTCCATTCTTAATCCGCCAGTGGCAAAGAACCTAGTTTAATACAGATTGAGCAGCAAATTGTAAGCTCATAACCAACACGGTACGACTGGTGTCCAAGTCAGCCACACGTTCATAACGGAAATATTTTGCGTCATTGGAAACACTGAAAAGGCATAACCCTAATATGTGTTGCTTTTGCGCATCACTTGGAAGCGTATCATGCTCGTCACATGCAAGCTAGTTTATAAGAATAAAATGAAAACTCACCTTTCTGAACACAACATCGTTCTTTTCATTTTGTGTTAGCAAATGTTGTGGCCTCAGTGATGGTGGTACCCAACGTCCAGCCGATGGCGGTGGTGGAGTTGGTGAAATTGCACGTGATGATGATGAATTGCCTGCTCCTCTGTTATCGGAAATATTTGCACTCGATGCTGAGGGTGAACCGTTCAAGTTGTTTGGGCCACCATTCCTATTGTAATTACCACGATTATATGTTGAAACTGGTGTTGTAGACGATGAGGACGATGCCGATGAATCAACTAAGTATGAATCTCCAGTTGCTGATGCTGTTGCTCCGCCCGATGATGATGTAGCGTTTGATGGTCGACTATTGTAGCCGCCGCGATCTTCTTGTTTGTTGTAACGTCGATCGATACTATTACTGTTGCTGCTGTTGTTATAACCACTATTGTTATAATTATTGTAGTTTCTGTTATAATTACTGTTGCTGTTGTTATAACGTGATGAACGAGAATCGTCAAAATCGTTATTGCGACCGCCGTAATCAGTGCTGCTGCGATCGTTATTACGATAATTTCGATTACCACCACCGCTATTGCTAATTACATTGCCCGATAACGATGACACATTATTTGTATTGGAATTGTTGTACGATTGATATCCATCTGAAGTTCCGTTTGTATTTGAGGCATTGTTATTGTTGCCACCCCCGCCACCATATTGTCGACCATTGCCACCGCTGGAATTCTCATATCGATTCGATTGCTGACGATAGCCACCGCTCTGGTTGGTGTTGCCGCCACCACCGCCGCCGTATGGTGAGTTTGATCTTTGGGAAGATCTACCACCACCAACAGTTCCTAAACCATTGCCACCGGCATTGGTCTTGAAGGAGCTGCTGTTGTTGCTGCCACCGTAATCGTTTGTATTGCGATTGCTGTTATACGATGAATACGAGGAATCGTTCTGGTAGTGATTCGTTTGGTATTGGCGTCGTGAAGCGCCTCCACCGCCGCCGCCACTTCCCTCTCCTCCGTTACCACCACCAGCAGAGGTAACGCTACGGTTGTTTTGCTCGCCAATTATTGAACGGCCTTGACCATTGACGTCACTATTTTTGTTATAGTAACGCGACGACGAATCGTTCTGATACGGCCGTCGTGGTCGAGGGCTTAAAGCGTCTGAATCGTGTTGACGAATTTTGGCGAAATTTTTATTATAGCTGGTCGAAAAATTCGCAGAGTTGCCACTGCTGCCGTTCACCTGATGATGATGCTGCTGTTGCTGTTGTTGCTTGGCAACCTGATTTGACTGTTGCAGCTGTTGTTGCTGTAGTTGACGATTGAAATTTTGATACTGTTTGCCGGTCGGATTGCTTTGCGTTGGCTTTGTGTCGATTTTAACAAGATTCTTTAAATTTTGAAATGTCTCACTGGCCGTTAGCAGCTGACTACCACTATTTAGCAATGTTGCTTGCTTGAAGTTGTTCTCGATTGCCGTCGTTAGCGTAGTGGCAGACGACGACGGCGAAACGGGACTGATTAATGGATCAATATTTAAGGTTTTTGCAAATGGTGTACTGTAGATATTGGCGTGATCCGACGATGTAGATTTAAAGGAGGAATCGTCAGAGGCACTCCTGTAATTAGCCGTTATTGCAGTCTTCGAATTTCGACGATAACTATCGAATCCTCCGCCGGGTGAAGAATCCTGTCGATAAATGGTTGAGGATGGTATAATTGTTGGTGGCGTGGTGATGATTGGTAATGCAGATGATGTGTTAAAAAGAAGTTTTAGATCCTTTTTATTATTATCGTGTATACCCCAACGACGAGTGTCCTTTGACTGAGCGAAAGGAATCGTTACCGTTGAGTGTGGAATGATGATGATTTATTTAAAACGTGGGGGAAGTAAAAAAAATAATAAACAATTTTTTTTTTCTCTGTTTTGTTTGGTAAGTCGTGGCTTTATGAATGTTTGTGTGTGTGTGTGTGTATGTGTGTTTCGCTTGAGATTGATAAAATTCTTTTCGAATCAGAGACAGAGAAAGCGAGACACAGACGCGACGCGTTACACTCACTTAATTTGTTCTTCTCTTATTTTGTTTAAATATATAAACTATAAAATAATTATTTTGCTATTTGTTTGTTTGTTTTTTGTTCAATTTACCTAATTTGGATTTTGTTTTTTTTTTTTTTATATATATATAATTCGTTACGCTTATAGTTATATATTTTGAAAATAAATGATAAAAATTGTTTTTTTTTTTTTTTTTGTTCTTCTTCTGTTACGACAAGACACGGAGGACGCCTCTTTTTTGCAATTAACTAATAAACTTGAAAAAGAGGTCTCCCTTGTTTTGCTCGCGGCGGTTTCCTTTTTCTTTTTCTGTTATTTGGATAGTAGTACAAATCCTTGCTTTGTGGTAAACTGCAAAAATTTTGCGTTTTTCGGGGTTTACTTCACAGATTCTTAGTTTGTGTTTGTTCTTGGGAGCGCGATGCGTTAAACTAGTAATGTATATGTATAGTTCGGCCTGGTTAAAAACTGCAAGAAAAAAAAAAATAAAACAATTGTTATAAATAAAAAGTGTTTAAAAAGGGGAAAATCTAATATAGGTTTTGGGAAAAAATAAAGAAAACAAGTTTTATCGCGTATGCAAGTATTTTTCCAAATTGTTTACAATTTACTTAAAAAATAAAGGTCGGTCGGTCGGTCAAAGCCTTTTAATGATATCAACAAAGAACCAGCAACGTGATTAGCACTCACTTAGTCATAATTTTAATTCGAGAGAATATAGCGCAGTTGTTGTCGTTTTTTTTGTTTGTGTACATATATTGCAACAGATAAATAATTTTTATAACGATGAGTCATCATTGTATGATTAGTTGTTTGTTTTAAACTGAATTTTGTATGCAATTGATAAAAAAATTAGCTTTTTATTTTTTAAATGGAAATTTAAAGGCAAACAACGATTTGCTTTGGAATTCAAGGTTAATATTTACTGAAAATAGCAAATCAGATGATGTGCGTTAAACAAATGTAGGTGTATTGATTTATACGTGATTTGAATAGATTTTCATAGCAGACAAAGCCCACCGGGTAGAATAATCAAATGTATGAGTGGGAATATTCCCTGTGTTGATTGCGTTTATAGTGCATTGTCCAGTGGAAAATAGTTCTATAGCCAAGAGAATATGTTAACTATTGCCATATTGACTTTGAAGCATCATAACTTTGGGACATGTTATAATTGTTTATATACAGACATGCTAGACACCATTTTTATACCCTATCCTAAGGGTATATTAATTTTGACACATAGTTTGTAACACCCCTTAATATTCGTCGTAGACCCATAAAAGTATATATATTTATGATCAGGACCAAATGCTAAGACTATCTAGCAATGTCCGCCCGTCCGTCCGTACGCAATTTTTAGGCCTTTAAAATTAAGCTAGGAAGCTGAAATTTGGACCACATATTCCCTAGGGCTCCGAAATGGTAAGTGTAAATTTTTTTTGAATACGCCCACTGCCACGATCACAATTTAGAAAAAACCGTTTTAAAGCTAAAGTTAGAGAGATAGAGTGTTATATCCTTCAAAAGATATGTAGGCACTGCCCCCTTTAAAAGTTTGTCATATAAAGTTTTTTGCCACGCCTACTTTTTGTGGGCATTTTTTTACTAAAATGCTGTTATCTTCGAAAATTTTCATAGAAAGCGAAAAAAAATGTTTAACAAGATATTTACCCTGTATTTTTTCGAACATATCGCTCATACTAAGTTTTTAGCCACGCCCACTTTTTGGGGGCGTTTTTTCAAAAAACATTTTTTTTTTTTTAATTACTAAAATGAAATAAAATCTTCTTAATGCTTTTTTCTTTGGGGCATATAGGGATATGGATAGGGTATCATACTGTTCGCCCCCAGCGGACTGTAGCCTTTCCTTATGTTTAACATAATAATTATTGGGCAATCAGTACTGAACGCTGAAAGTATATCCAGTTGAAGTGATTTACTCTTTTGTGTTTCAAATGAAAAAAATTTCTGCTTATTACGAACCAACAATTATGCGCTTGGAAATTAATTAGGTAAGCGAACAGAGTATGAAAAGTTTCGCAATTAAACAAAGCTTTTGCAAGGAGCAAAACAAAGCGAAATATGCCAGAAAGTGAGTCTAAGTAAGTCAACAGTTGGCACAATTTGGAAGAAAAAGGAGGAGGCCTTGGAATACTTCAACCAAACAAAATTGATGATGGAAAAGTAAAACTATATACGAAAGAAGTAAAGTAGTTTTGCTAATAATGTTATTGCCAGCTTCATTGCGCACATCGGACGCGTTATACGATACTTCTTCTGATCAAAAGAAAAATCTCAAAACCTTAAAAAAAAATCTGAGTCTCCAGGAAAAGAACAAAAGGTGCTATTTTATACATCTTCTCAAACAAGAATCAGTTCAAAGCCAATTCTACTGCTACAAGAACATTTAAAATAGATTAGGAATATATTGCCAAATACACTACACTGACATCTAGGTTAAAGAAAAAGTTAACACTTTTGGTAGAAACAGCTCATTATTAGTATTTTTTGACATGCACGTGATGTTCTGCTTGTTTGTTGATGGGACATTATTTCTTCGCATTTACAGCACAACAAACACTGGCCTGCCTGTATTCAAGGATGTATATCTTAAAAAGTAGATTCAATTGAGATGAAAATATGAGGACATGACCGTATTTTTGTGCAACAAATAAGCATTCCAATACATTTTCCTCAAGGTTTCAGGGCAAATAATAATATTTTTTTTATCTGTTTCATCCCAATGCTGCGTTAACTCGACACTTAAAAACTAGGATAGTTTGTAAACCCTCATTATAATATTTTTAAATTAAAATATCGACATTATTCTGAATAAATATTTTTAACAGTGGTCCTGACAATAGTGGTTCAACAAATGAAAACAAATTAAAATTTATGACTTTTTTAATTACAAAAAAATAAATAAAAAAAATATTGTTATGTGTTCTCATTTTCCTTCTCTTTCGGTTGTGAAAAATATCACCTATAAGTGAAAAAAAAACTTGGTCTAGTCAATTGGTCAGTTTGTTATAATTATTTCATTACTAAACCACCGCAAAATATCAATGGAAAGCAAACAGCCTCTTAAAAATGTATTGCACATTTTTTTTTTGAGCACATGTTTTACAGCATTTTCAAGTCCAATTGAAACGCTAGAGTACATCAATCATTGTTTGTGTGATAACAAAGTACACATTATCTTTTCAGGTAGATAACCGACAACAAATATCGATTGTTATTACTAATATTTTCCAATTCACACACTTTCCTTGTTATTTGTACTAAAATTAGATCATTTTTATTGCAAGGTTTTCTCTTCTCACAATGTCGAAAAAGCCCACAACATTCCATTAAAAGCAAAATTTACTTTCAACTACCCAATAATAAGAAAAAAAAAAACAATAACCTCAAGCAGCAATAACAACAAAACAGAAAACCGATAATGAAGCTAGAAAATGAAGAAATATTACACAGAAAACTTAAATCGAGTGCACAGCAACAACTTTGCTCTAATTTTTGACCCACTTTCGATAGAGCTCAGTGAGTAGTGTCACACTTTGCAAACATAATCATAATCAGAAATGCGAATGCGAGAGTGAGACTAAGACGAGAGAGAGGAAATTAGATTTCATAAAATATATTTATGTCACCACCTGATTTGCTTCAAAATTGTCCCACATACGAATTTGTTGTGTTCCTTTTTTCTTTTAGCAAAGCCAAACAAAGAAAGCGATTAGACGCTGCGCTACACAATTCGCCATTTTTGATTGCATCTTCGATATCTTTTGCCTCCGTTGAAGTGAGCCGCCTTTTAATATTGGGAAACCACACTTATGTATGACGAATAAATGCGCACCAGAGTTTTCTTCACTACTCGTCGACATTCAATCATTCGAATATGGTTTTGTCTACTATAAACTTAGGTGATAGGAGGGTGACAAAAGGCTGCTTCTATATACATATTAAATGTGATGAACAAGTTGACTTTGCTGTATAGTTTTATTTATGTAAAGCTAATAATAATACACACTAAATTGCAATTTGTTTTTACTATAGATGCTGTCGCACACACAAACACGCCAATACTAATCATATCTTCTGGGACTTTGGAATTGCATTCATTGGTAAATGGAGAAGTTGCACGCGCTCAGTCGGCAGTCTATTTCAGTAATTTGAATCGCTGACAACTTTATGGTTAGATTTACTGTCTATTGAGAGGAAACACATGCAAAAACAAGTAAAATTGGAATATCTTTAATGCCTCGAAGAACGCAGTTTCTTGTTGAATATGCACGGATATTTGTTAGTAGAAAACTTGTTTGTTGGCTGCAGTAGTTAATATGCGTAGCAATAGTTGATTCTGGGGGAGATGTTCTAAATGCCAACAAGTGGTTAGTTACGGAAGTGGGTCAGGTCATGATATCATTACATTTATGTTTTGGACAAAATTGAAGGTACAATTGAATAGTTTCTGCAAAATTGCACAATGATAAAACCCAAGATATCCAGCGCGTTACTAGTCGTTTTGTGACCTCAAATACTGCTTCGAAAGAAGCTTCTGAAATATTCTTTCTTCAAATTCGCGTTACGTTGATGATCATGAGATCAGTCTCTTCCTTGTCACACTGATTCCCATTATGATACCCTTCAGTGGGGGATTAGACGGTGTTGTAACTTATTTAAGTTCATTCCTTCCTGCTCGAGATAACCCGATACTATCAAGCCATATGCTCAGAAACATGTAAATATTAGAAAGTAAGTATTGGCAAAAAATAGCTTCCAAGTATTTTCTACCTAAGTGACAAAGCTATCCTCGTGGGCTCCTCTTCGCCGCAGCCTTTACAAATGTCGTTATTCTTGAGATTGAATTTTATTGTGGGGTTTCTTTGAAAATAATTAAATCATTTGTGCAAGCTTTAAGGATCATATTTAATTATACTCTGGCCGTTATATTTCATAGGAGTTAAGAAGTTTCACCTCTTACTGCTTTAATTGTAGTCCTTGCATTGCACTTGTTCCCTAAGGCCCTATTATGGTCCATTTCGGATCCTTTTTTGCATCTACATCCCATTGCTGGCTATTAATAATCCAACAGACATACTTTATATTCTTAGCCATAAAATCCAGCGGTAAGCTTTGTTTTTATCAATTAATATGATATAGTCATTAAGTGGTATTAAGAACTCAGTACTTAGAAGTCTATCTAATTCTATTCTGGGTTCCAACTTATTGTTTGGCTGATCCTCAAGGCGCTCTTGGCGGCTGATACATGCAAGTATAGATCCAGGGATTCCAAATTTTAGAATCACTTCCAAACCAGCTGTAGTAAAGCAGACTAAATTAAAGTGATCCTAATTCGTAAGAACGAATTTAGAAAATTCTGTACAAACATATTCAAAAAGCAGGTTCTCCCTAAAGGATTTGAACTTGGAACCCTGCAGTCATTAGTCAAGCGCACTAATGACTTGAATAATATATTTTATCTTACTTATCAAAAGCTTATATGTTATTTCTATCTGATACTTCAAACAGAATAGATTAAAATGCTCAAAGCTTTCAACGTCAGCGTCATAGAATTTTATAAAAAAAAAACAACCCTTCCCATTTTCCACATACATACATCTACGTATTATGCAAAAGCACCTCGACAAGTGCACCATGCATTTTCTTTTTTACAATAAACAAAATAAAATAAAATCCCGCACGTGCCTGCCTTACTATCACAACAAATATCATTCATTTTTATTTTCCTCTAGAGCACACAACTTGCATTTTCTTCTACACATTTACATGTAAATACACTTTATATCAGCAAATTCAAAGTAGGTACCCACCCCATACATCCTGTATATGAGAAGACTTTCTCACGCAAGCTACACAATAAACCTTCAAAATTAAATATAAATTACAAAAAAAGAAAAAGCACATCTCTCTTCAAAGAGCAAGGTTATTGACGTCGCACTTTGTGTGAAAAAAAAATGATATCTTTCGTCAATTATATAGGTATGGACTTAAGCTCATTCATAAGAATAAATAAACTTTGTGTCTAAATATCTGCAAATACAAAATGCAAACAAAAAATTTCTACAGAAAACTGAGGTATTTCACTCGTCTTTCATTTTTAGTAGCTAAATTTAAATTTTAGAGAAATACAAAATAGCTACTAACTGCGCTTCGAATATATATATACCTAATGTATAAGAAAAAACAACGAAGAAATCACCAAGAGAGAATAATGATGTTGATGATGATTTCTCCTCGCCACAGACAACACAGAAGACTGAAAAATCTACTAAAAACTTATCTCACCGCTCAAATTCAATAAAAAAAAAAAAGTTTTTAAAATAAAAAGATATATGTAAAACAAATCAACGACCTCTCTCTATCTCTTTCTGTCTTGTTACTCTTCCTTTGTTTTTCCGTTGACGGTTGCCATTGCCATCATCGGGGTCGATCCAGTAACATTTACCTCTCTGTCTCTCTCTGTCTTTGGAATAAGAAAAGAATTGTCGTTCATTCACCACAATAATAAAATAAAATACTGGAAATGAAAATACATATAATAGAGAAACTTCTCCCAGTTAGGATGTGGATAAAAGTTAATCCTCACCCTTCCACATACAAAACTAGAACTCGAAACAAAGAGTTTGAAATTTTATACACAAAATTGTGTTCCACATCACATTCAACCTCTTTTCTTTATATCCCGACAATGACGATGACGACGGCGACAGTAACTTGTGCATAGCAAAGGAAAAAATAAAAAATAAACCCTCCAGGCTCGTGTTAAAGTACTAAAACTTGAGGTCTGCCATAAAAGGAAACATCAAGTGAATAGAATAAAGAACTAGGAGATGATGTTGTGATCCGTGTGTTCGAAGGCAATGCCCTTACGAATACTCGTTTGAACACTTATCTTTTGCATTTAAAAAAAAAAAAAAAAAACACACACAGCAGCAACAAAGAAAAGATGATGCAATTCGCAGAAATTTCAAATCTTCGAACGAATAATAAAACAAGTAAGATTTGTCTTCCAAGTGAAGAAAGCTATTCGGTGGAAAAAGAACAAATAACGTTAGATCATCTTTTTTTGGATCTTGTGTATTGGTTTTTTTATTTTCTGCATTGCGTCAATGGAAATAGTGTGGTGTTAACTAGAGAAGACCTGCACGAAAGCACGTACTGTTATCGATTGCTTTCCTTTGTTTATTGATCGTTAAAACGAATGAATTCCTTTCGAAAGAAATGAGGCGCCAACATAGCGATAGACGACATAGAAATGCCACAATCTGGTAAGGAAATAAGAACACAGTTGGTTGTGCAAAAGTGTTACATTTCTGCTTCTCCGCAAAACATTTAATTTGGAATACGGACATAAACTCCGCAATTCATTTTGGCATCTGCACTAAACTTAAGTGACCACAGCCCAATAACTGAAATATTGGGACACACAATACAGAAAGGAGCCAAAAATGGCATCCAATTGGTTTCATCTTTTAACATGTGGGACACACTTTCATTTACGAAAATCGAAAAAAGTGTTTATTAGTGGCTTAAATCGGCGTAAGGTCAAGCTTACTGCATAAATAGTCCTTTCAATTTTTATTGTATCTTTATAAATCTTCAATTAATTTAAATTAAATACCCTATCATGCTCCGTTAATCTTGCAATGCCTTAAAAAAAAAAATATTAACAGTGCTTGTGTTTAATAAAATAATTATACCCTATCCTAAGGGTATATTAATTTTGACACATAGTTTGTAACACCCCTTAATATTCGCCGTAGACCCATAAAAGTATATATATTTATGATCAGGACCAAATCCTAAGACTATTTAGCAATGTCCGTCCGTCCGTCCGTCCGTACGCAATTTTTAGGCCTTTAAATTCAAGCTAGAAAGCTGAAATTTGGACCACATACTCCCTAGGGCTCCGAAATGGTTAAGTGTAAAATTTTTATAAATACGCCCACTGCCACGCCCACAATTTAGAAAAAACCGATTTAAAGCTACAGATGGACAGATAGAGTGTTACAACCTTCACAAGATATGTAGGCACTGCCCTCCTTTATAAGTTTGTCATATAAAGTTTTTTGCCACGCCTACTTTTTGTGGGCGTTTTTCACTAAAATGCTGTTTTCTTCGATAATTTTCATAGAAACCGAAAAAAAATGTTTAACAAGATATTTAGCCAATATTTTTTCCAATATATCGCCCATACAAAGTTTTAGGCCATGCCCACTTTTTGGGGGCGTTTTTTCAAAAAATGTTTTTTTTTTTCTAAATTTTATAGAATGAAATAAAATGCTATCCATCATCTTCTTAAGGTTTTTTTTGGGGCATATAGGGATAGGGATAGGGTATCATACTGTTCGCTCCAAGCGGACTGTAGCCTTTCTTTATGTTTTTTGTTATTTTTGTTTAGTATTGTTTGGCATTTCATAATGGAAAGACTTACGCGTGAACAACGTTTACAAATTGTTCAGCTTTATTATGAAAATTCACGTTCTGTGAGGAATGTGTTTCGTGCACTTCGCTCAACTTATGGTCAACATAATCGGCCTACTGAGCGTACTATTCGCAACACCATCACCCATTTTGAGACCCAGCATTCATTATTGGATAATATTCGACCGAATAGACCACGTCCAGCACGCTGTGAAGAAAATATAGCGGCCGTAGCTGAGAGTGTACACGAAGACCGTAGAGAGTCGATTCGGAGCCGTTCAAAATACAGCTTGTGTAACAACTGAAGCCGCTCGACCTTCCCAAGCGACATCGCTTCGCTCTATGGGCTCTTGAAAAGTTCCAAGAAGATCCGACGTTTTCGAGGCAAATTTTGTTTAGCGATGAGGCCCATTTCTGGCCCAATGGGTATGTAAACAAACAAAATTGCCGCATTTGGGACGAAGAGCAACCTGAAGAGATTGAAGAACTGCCACTTCATCCAGGGAAAACAACGGTTTGGTGTGGTTTGTGGGCCGGTGGAATCATCGGTCCATATTTCTTTAAAAATTATGCCGGTGCGAACGTAACCGTCAATGGCGACCGTTATCGTGCCATGATAACCGACTATTTGATGCCTAAAATTGAAGCTCGTGATCTCGGCGACATTTGGTTTCAGCAAGACGGCGCCACTTCTCACACATCGCATCAATCAATGGACTTATTGAGAGAACATTTCGGTGAGCACATAATTTCACGTTTTGGGCCGGTCGATTGGCCACCAAGATCGTGTGGTATCACACCGTTAGACTTTTTCCTGTGGGGCTATGTAAAGTCAAAAGCTTATGCCGACAAACCCGCTTCGATTCAGGCCTTGGAGGAAAACATCACGCGTGTCATTCGCCAGTTACCAGTCGAAATGCTCGAACGAGTGATCGAAAATTGGACTCAACGGATGGACCATCTGCGACGTAGCAACGGCCAACATTTGATAGACATAATCTTCAAAAATAAATGCCAAAGAATGTTCTTTCAAATGATAATAAACATTCTCCATTAAATTTGAATTTTCTGTGTTTTTTTCTTGAAAAAAGTAGGGAACCTCGAAATGGATCACCCTTTACATACTTAGAAATGCGATACAATGCAACAAGAAAAATGTGGTCCGCACAGTTTATTGAACACGCAAGACCAGAACAAAGACAAGCATCAAAGCGAACGGTTGCCTTTTCGTATCGAACCGTCATTATGGTCATAACAAAGGTACAAAATTACATGTGTTCGCATAGTTATGAACGTAGGTACGTGGTTGTGCATGGCAATCCGACAAATATAATTGGGTCTTATAAGTCATTCTAAAGGTACGATCAGACGGTCATCCGGATGACATGTTGACGTCAGAAAACTTGTTCATTTCAGACGGGATGACCACTTTAGAATAAATTCTACGCCATAGTGACGTCAGGGTGTCATCCGAATGACCGTCTGATCGTACCTTAAGGCCCGAAATTCTAGGTGGCGGATGCGTGAACAGCTGTATTTTAATATATTAAATAGCTGACAACAAGTGTAATCAGTTTACGAAAGCAAACATCAGTACAACGAACGGATGGTTACGAAGTCTGCTTCTATTTTGTTTGCTGACTCAATAAGGAGGTTCCGAAACTTTTTATTTTATCACACAAACGGGTCCAAACCGCCTTAAAGAGTGTTAAAAAGAGTTGCAACGAATTTTGTATGCTATAAAGGGTAAAGATTCCACTACAACCATCGAACTCGAAAACCTTTAAGGGTTTTTGTATATTAAAGGACTCACACAAACCAGCTAGCTGGAAACAATAAAAAATAAAAGCAATAGATAGTTAAAAATGTTGACAAAAATTTGTCTGCCGAAAGACCATGGTTTGCGTGGTGTGTTCGCTGAATGTGCTCAAAATTAATAAAAATTGATGCCGTGCTGAGTTTGAAAATTATCATATTGTTTTTATTGCCCCTTAAAAGGAGAATTGTTGCAGTTGCTTTTGAAAAGAATCAAAAGCTAAATTTTTCAAGAGAAAGAATAGGACAATGAGCATGTCCCATCACATTGAAATCCATAAAAAGCTAGATTTAAGCCTTTTACAATCCAAGTCGTAGGTAGAAAAGGTAACACCAACCCAAACGGTCAATAAACTTTTATTCAAACTAAAAGATGCGTCGGTCTTCATCAACTACGCACTATATGAAATCAACAAATACGCACACGTCCACATCCACGTCCATGTACACTCCCCAAGCGTATAATAGATGCGATGATTTTCTCGTTTGCCACTCTGGCTCCCAAACATAGAAAGAGTGCGGCTTTGGTCTCTTGATGGTGTCAGCAAACGCAGCACATACAATATATTCGATTTCATACGAACAGTTCAACACACCCATTTAGTGTGTAGTCCTTCGAAGAATAGAGCCAAGCGAGAAAAACAAAGACAAAAACAACAAGAACAGCAGCAGCAGCAATAAAAGCAACGCATTTTGGTTAAACAAAGAAATTTTGTGGATACACTAGGTGGCTTTGCCATCGATCTGCTAGCAGTCATGTAATGGAATATTCTTGTACATGTTCATATAAAGAGTTCTGCCACCCTTGTAGAAGGGAGACTAAAAGTCCGCATCAATTCGAAGGCAGGTAACAAAAGAACATAGTCTGGTTCAATTCAGTTCAAATGTTGACTGCTGCTTTCGTGGTGGTGGTGATGGTGGTAAGTAAGCGCCAATGAAATTCATTGCTAAATCAACCACCGCCTAAAAGTCAGGTTATTGACTGTCGTTGGTTTAGTTGGATAAGCGACAAATAACGAAAAAAAAAATGGGGCTGTTTTCTTTGTTTCAAGGCGAAAACAAGTGAGCAATCATTAAATATGAAACTGTGAAAGGATGACTTTGGTTCAGCTTCTGACCTTAATTTTATATGCGACATTTCGGTTTTTTTTTTGTTCGTCTCTCTCTGTCTGTCTCGAAACGCAATTACATATTATGTGTGCTGTCGTCATTGCCAATAAGATGATTTAATTACGAGAGATTCTTATATTTTGCACAAAGTTAACTAAATTTCTTTGTTAATAACACCCCATGTGAAACTCAATGCCGTCTTTACATCAAGGATACTGCCTCCCACATGAAACTTAATAAATATAAGGCTTCACAATTAGTTTTGTAAATAATTTTGGTTTCTGCCTTGCAGACACTTCTTTCGTTTGTCACGCGAAGGTGGTAGTCTGCTGAGGTGATGTGATATGACTTTGCATACAAAATGACAATAAAAGTTCATATAACATAAGCAAATATTTGCTCACGACATTGAGGTAATAATGGACACAAATTACCAGACATTTCACCTAAATTGATGGCGAATGACAACAAGTAGATAATTTATTACATGGCCTAATGATTTTCTATTAAAATAATGTCATTCATCTGACGTTAGCACATCGATGGTAATTGAGAGTCTTTAATAGCTCATTTTAGTAAAACAATTTAAAGATAATTAATTGGTTTGAAATAAAAAAAAACTAATCAAACAGTTAGCTGTTTAGTAGCTTGTGCTGGGAGTTTAAAGACAGCATTGTGCGAGTTATTGTAACAGCAGCTTTAAAGCTTTTAACGATTTAATGCAGATTGTTGTACACAATTTGCACTTGAATTTACGATGTTTTTCATGGTAATTTTCCCGACAAACTCGGTTAACCTGGAATAAGAATTTACAGATTCTTAATATCCTTGGCACAGTTTATTGCGCCGAAGCTGCAAAACGCTTTATTTTTCGGTGAGCAATGAAATAAAAAAAAAAGAGTTTTGAAAGTTTTCACTCATTGAGGAATGCATCTGAGTTTATTAGTGAAAGGTGTCATTTCAGCTGCGGAAATACGTTTGGTTTTTAGTTAACGACTGCGATTAACATTAAGAGCCATTAGATGTCCTTTCCAACTTTGATTGGACTAGACTTCCAACTAAATAAGAGCACTTTAATTTGGCACGAGATTCGTTCGAAAAAGTTTCAATGCAATTTCCCATTTTCGTAAATGTGAGACCACAGAAAATGTCCCACGTCAAAAAAGACTACGCAAAACCTCATATAGCATCGACAAAAAAATTGGCCGGCTGTCGAAAGCGGACCCCAAAAAGAGCTCCAAGGTGGAACTGTCATAGATATATCCAAAAGAACGGTCGCACGTCGTTTGGTGGAAGCCGAATTTCATGGAAGAGTCAAATTGACTCAAAGAAAACGGCGTAGGAGTTTGCTAAAAACCATGGTAGTTGGGCACCAAACCAATGAAAATATGTATTGTGTAGCGACGAATCGAAGATAAATCGGATTGGCACCGACGTCAAAAGGTACGTACGGCGCCCAAAAGGTAAGGAACTTGATCCCGAATACAGTTCGCCAGTAGTAAAGCGTGGCGGAGGATCAATTTTCGCGGGCGATGTTTTTCGTGGAACGGCGTTGGCCCAATTCATCGTCTGGTCATGGCACAGTCCTGACTTAAATCCCATCGAATATTTTTGGAGCGATGTTAAAATGTGGGTGCAGTGGCTTAGTGGTCAAGTCCGTTGGACCACTAAGCGAGAGGTCGCTGGTTCAAATCCCGCCCTGTACCACCTGGAAGTTTTTATTCGCTGCCCCACCTCTTGCGAACGTCTGACAAACATCCAAGAGTGAGAAATGTCATGAGAAGCTTCTCAAAAATACATTGCTCTTCGGAATCATCGGCATTAAACTGTAGTTCCCCCTATTCGTGTCAAAAATATAACATCGCACACACAATGGTAGGAGAAGCTAGGCTTTAGGTCTTGTATTGGGCGTTTACGCCCATTTTTTTTATTTTTAAAAAAATGCCGCGATTCCAGTGGCGGTATGTCGAGGCCTTATCCAATTAATGCAAAGACGATGTGGAGCTGTATTGAAGCAGAAAGTATTTCCGACAAAATATTAGCCATTCAAAAACACAATTCTAAACGAACATTCACATGAGATCGAATTGAGAACTGCGAACCAGGGAATGACAACTTTTTTTGGTCGCAGATACCCGGGAATCTGATTTTTAAATGTTAGCAGCAAGATGTGTCAATTTTAAGGTTATGTTTGAACGAATTTTTCCATTCGTGGATTTGTGGATCGCGACTATGTTATGTTATAAGTAAAACATGAAAATTGTAATATTAGATTTAGATCAAAAAAATCACAAAAGTAAATGATAAAACGCACGACTTTTCAATAAAACATATCATTTAGTTGTCAACGGCGGCATATAACAAGATCCGTATCCAACATTAGTCGAAGAAGTTGAAAAGTGTACAAGATATGCAGACAAAAACATGGTCAAATCAAACCACAGTACAAAGTGAGACAAACTTAGTCTGAATACATGGTTTCGACAATAACGTCACGATGTCGTCGCCTTGCTCGATATGTGCCCAGAACTACCGACTTTGAAAGTTGAAAAACTTGGTAGAAAAATGAGTCATGGTTTCAACGTTACCAAATTTTCTATCGAATATTCTGTTGCAGCATACAATAATTTACTACTACTGCATGCTAATTTCTTCATTTTTGCTAAATACTTTTAAATAAGAACACGAATTTGTCATTTCAAGTAGAAATAAACTTGTTATCCTCAACAGCAGTTCTGGGTACCCCCCAAAGTGTGACTAATAACGTTGTTCATGGTTAACATCTACACGACAACTACAAAGCATATTATGCATAAATTCTCAATTCCGGCACCACTGCCATTGGGGATTTAGATAAAAACTAATTTCCATTTCGTTATAATTATGTCACTAGGTGGTAAAAGTCGCGCCATTTGCAATTTATTTATTTTTTTTCTCTTAATATTGAACTCTTGACCTAGAAGTTCATGGTTCAGATTTAACATTTTCCATTTGACTGTGAACGGTGGTGGTTTTTTTTTTTTTTAATTGCAGTTTCCAATCAACAAGTAACCCCTGACAGCAGAAAAAAAAACAAAGAAAATACATTTCTTAATAAATCTTTTTTCTTCTTCTTCTTCTTCCCCACTCCTACGTCTTCGCTATAAATGTACGAAGAATACGTGTAGAAATCGTTTATTGAATAACGCTTGTATAGTGCCACTCTACAACCACTTCCATTTTATTTCAAGTTTACATTACACACCTTTTATGTCATTATTTCCTACTGTGTTGTGGTGTGGTGTTGTCATCTACTAGCTTCTAACAGCTATATCTCTCTAACTGTTCGATTCAGCTAGCAGCACTAGGAAGAACAAAAAAATAAAAGAATTTTATTTATTTTTTCCACGACTCGTATCTTGTTCTGCTGAGAATTTTTGTGTGTATTTGCTTTAGTATTTGCTGTGCAAGTGCGAGAGAGTATATTTCGTATGAGCCTACACATAACTGTGCATTTAATTAAGGTCAAGTTTTCATGGTGACACACATAGTTTTATGTTTGAAGAGATGATGGTGTTTTTTTTTTGGGTTATATTTTAAAGATTTAACTTCTCAAACGCTGTCTCGACTCTCTTTACGGTTCTCTGCACTGTATTGTATTTTATTGCAAATTTAATTAAGTCCGAAAAACACAACAACAGCATTACAAGATTTTAAGAGAAGCCCAGATTGTGGTTTCTTTCACCACACAAAATGGTCATGGATTCTTGGCTTGATGGGGGGAAATTATAATTCACTTAAATAATTAAGAACCGTTGTTCATTAAGGTAAAATTGTTCTTTTTATTTAGTTTTAAAATAATGAGAAATGCAATGGCGATGAAGTGGTGACCTAGTTGTTGTGGTGAAGAAATTCGTCTTTGCCCAATGATGCCATTAGATAATGAGTTCTGGGGCTTTTTATTCAAATTCACAAATAGGCGATAACAGATACCAAAGAAAAAGTTTTATGAGACAAAGTAGCACTGCACAGTTTCAATATTCTGGCATAAGTGTTTCACATTTCTAGATTCCTTCTGGACACTCATTCCGTAACTTTGAAGACGACACTAGTCTGGGCGATAGTAGTGAACGATATTGTCATCAATTTGATTCACTCTCTATCGTGTCGTTCATCGTCATTCACTATCAAATAAGAGATGGCGCTTTAAAAATGAGAGGAGAATATAAATCAAATAAAGGTGTACATTTGTATTAAAATGCGAACATGGTTAGGTTAGGTTAGATTGAAGTGGCAATCGGCGAGGTCGACTCTTTTAGACCAAAAGCGGTCCGTTGTGATACTTTGAATATATTGAATATAGCAAAAGATATCTGGTTGACAGATCTTCAAGATAGTCATGGAAGAAGGCACCTAGATTGACCTTACGTTTATGGGAGAGAGCAGGACAAGTGCAGGATTGTCTCCTCATCCTCCTAGTCCATGCAGCTTCCTGAGTACATGCCTGAAGCAGTAAAGCAGCTTGACTTAGTCTTTTATCGATAATGACGACCATCGATAAGTTTTGAAGAGCAGTATGACCTCAAAAAGATTAACATAGTGAATCAGAGGACCTAAGGTAGAGGTCGCGAGTAGAGGCAAGAGGCAACAGCCACAAATTTTGTCTCCAATCCGGAGTGAGAATTTGGGGAATTATATTTTCGTGAGTACGAAAAAAATATAAGAACTACAGTTAACGAGATGAAGGCAGCAAGTATAGGTACCTATATTCTTTTTGCCAGATCTTTACATGTGAGCAGTCAAAGAAATTCCTTTTTCGGTTGAGTGCGGTTTTTCGCACTAAATTATCTCAGAAGCAATCTAACCCTTTTGAGAAAAAAAAAACTGCTTTCCTTAACCCCATGTTTGAGTTTGCAATTAAGCGAAAAATGGAGTCAAAACGTTTTTAACTTTGGCGTTCCGTGTCAGTGACAGAAGTGTGCCACCGTAGTCACGTCATTATGCGATTTATTTTTCTCAAATTCAAACGAAATTTAAAATACATCCAAATGCATATATTTCAAAGGTAGTTCCAATTATGCTTCCAACTACTACATGACACTATAAAAGGGTGCCGCCTGCTTAATTGCCGATGATTCTTAAAGGAGTTCTTTCAAAATTAACTCTCTTCTACCTACCACCTACCACGCACGACTAATGGCAAACAATCTAGCCCACCTCTACCTTATCATCAATCATCATTGCTACTTTGATGCAGTTCTCCATGCATCACTCTTTTAGTCAGTCAGTCTCCTCTTTGATAAGTCAGTCTTCCTTAATAAGTTTTAATTAAAAATGTTCATCCTATGCTATAAAGTGTTGCATTCACATTATTTTTCAATCAATTTCAATTGCAGTTTCAACAAAAAATGAAAAAATAAAAATCAGATGAGACAGAGAATCTCCATCCCTCATCCACACACACACACACAAATACATCCACACAAAACTATTGCATGATGCTCTTGCTTTTGCTCTTGTTTTTGCAATTTTTTTTTTGTTTGCAACGTGACGGTACAATTTGATTACGATTCTGATATTTACATGGCAAATATGTGGAGGAGGTTATGCTTTCAATCAGAGGAAAACGAAAAAAAAAAAAAATACACCCGATTGCTCTTCTTCTTTTGCAGACCTCACATGTTTCTAACATACTTGTCGTCGACTGATTTCACATAGAAAACGTGAGAGAATATTCACCTTCGAGAATTGCGAATGCATCAGTGCCAACGTTTGGCGTAACAGGAAGTCAACAATAAACAAGTGCTGCATCACTCAATATATATGTATGTACATTCACCTATTTGATTGCAATATACTGACAGCTAGCTTCTCTTTGTGTGTTTTAGTTTTAGAATCAGTCACCACCAGCAGAGCAGGTTTTCAAAATGCATTTTGCTTTGATATTATCGATTTGCGTTGTTTTGTTGTTCGTTTCGCCTGTACGTGTGGGTAGGGAGCTCTCTGCCGTTTCACGGTAGGCATTCCTGCCAATTTTGGTATAGCCTCCTTCTCCTCCCATTGCTTGCTTTGCAGTACACGTCCTCATTTTATCGCTTTGAAAGATACACTGACGAAGGTTAAGGCTAAAACAACTACCGCACCGTCGTGCACTACCCAATTTCAAGTACATATACAGCTGGCCTGAGTTTATTATTGGGTATGCAATGCAGCAGTGCACAGCTTTAGGTAGAAAAGTCCAGATAAATAAAATTAATTATTTTCTTGATTACTTCCCTATTTGCGGAGAGAACAGTTGGGGCACATCTTTCCATCTTTCCTAGACTGCAAACTGCTTGTAAACATGCACACGGCTTGATTGCATCGATGGAGCTGTATTCGCATCCAATGGATTGTGTTTGATCTCGAATATAAATGTAAATAATTTCGTCGTCAAGAGGGGGAGCAGAGAACGTTGCTGCAACCGCCGCAAGTACGTTGATTTCATTGGGCCGGTATTATTTCCGATTTAGAATGACGACAATGAAGTGCCTCCGGAGTGTGCAAAACAAAAACGTTTGGCATGTGGGAAATCATATTTTAATTTAGTTTTTCCCCCCATCATATGACATGGAACGTGATGTGTGCGTGTATTTGTGAATGCTCATTTCTGAATTACACGGCGTTGTGCATTGTATTTCGTAGCAGCAATAGCGTTAAAGGCCAACCTTTTAAGGTTAATTCGAGGCGTATGGCGCAGTTGTTTTGACAAATTCATTGGTAGGAATGTGTTCATTGAGAGTTTTGATGGGCCAATTTGCAGTGACCTCAGTAAGAGATCAAATGCACTGAAATTTGAGCCTTCTTATCTCCAAAATTATCTTCTGGGTCTACCAAAATATGTACATAGATTTTATTATTATGTTTGCCTTTTTTGATAAGCATTGATTTGGCGTTCTTTATTTAGGTAGCAGAATCGTTAGGAAAAAAGCTTTGTTCGTAATCTTATTCACTTGAGACTATCAGCCAAAGTATATGATTGTGCCTGTCAGAAATGCCAAACGAGATTGTGCGATCACATGCACTTGACATAAAAAATTAATCTTCGTCAGATAGGTTTTTTTTTTAGATAATATCCGACAAGGATAAGGACAGGAGACTTTCCAAAAACATTGATCTGTCAAATTTTTCAACATGCTCGCAATGATCGATCTATAGATGTCATCCTTAATTGTGAATGTCCATATTCGTTTTTTTTATGCTAAGTGATTTAATGCTGAATTCTGCTAACCGGCTAAAATAGTTAGTTAGGACTTCACACCTGCAATGTAGGAAGAAAGTAAGCCAAAGCCTAGCTTGTATCGCTAATAACAGTAAATACGCAGTAAAGAGTTCCTTGGGTTTTGTTTCTAATATTAAAGCTTTATGCAATCACATAACAATTTTTGAAAGTTTTCCCACAAAATTTCTTTAAACTAATTAGTTACACCTATTATAAATATTAATTAGTGCAGAATACGCTGTTCGTTTTACTTTTACAAAAATCCACGTAAAAAGCAATGTCCACCCTGATCAGAATGGGAAAAAAATCCTTCAGAAACTTTACATTTTGCATTTATGTTTATTTTATGCTATTGTGAACTGATCGAAATATGATCGAAAAAGATCAAACACTAATGTTAGAAATCGAGTCAAACAGATTGAAGAGGGCACATCCGACACCGAAAATTGAAAATTTTTGGTAGAAAAGAAACCAAATATCTGAAACGAATAAACTGAGAAATTATTTGTTAAAAATAATGACGTCTGTAGTATTGCACATCGGCATTGAGCTCAGAACTTTGATCTAGCTAATGTATTCGTCTTTTCATGAAAGCCTTAAGTAAAAAATGCTGATTAACTCTAAGCCATCTGATATTGTGATATCCACCCATCAAACCAATAGTTTATTCCCATTCTGTGAACTGAAACATGATTTTTCATGAAAATAGAGAGTTAGACGGCATTAATGTCGAAAGTGTAAAACAATCAATATCGTATTCAAAAAGCACCTAATATTGCTAGGCACTCATATTTGCCTGGATCTGAAAGAATGTTTTAGCCTCTATAAAATGGAAGCTCGTTTCCTAAAAAAATATTTAAAAAGAGTTAAATGCCGAAATCCAAAAAGTGGATACAAAGTTGGTTTGTTTTTATGTGAATAGGTTGCGATGTCGGCATTGCACATTCCAAGGATGGTATTTAAACTTTAATAATAATAATAATAAACCATTAATGATAGGTACTATTGTGAACAGCCGATTATCATGAATTATCATTTTTTAGAATCGTCCGTTCACAATAGCGCATACGAAAAATAATTAAATACCAATTAATTGACAGCCGTTAAATGGGTACTTAGGTATATATACATATTTTGTATTTATCAATGACTATAGCATTGTCAATGAAAACACAATAATGCTTGGTCCTAAGGTTCAATTTTTTTATTATTAAAGTCTATATGCATTTTGCTAGTTCTTTTTGCTTATACCTACATGTACGTAACGTATATTTAAACTCTATGAAAGTTGGTAAAATTATCAAAGGCCAATTCACAATAGATTTAAAAACCCAATTAAATTAATAGTTGATCAAATGGTTGACGTTTGATAACGGTAAAACAGTCAATAAAATCTGTTAATATTTTAAAACCTTATTAGAAATACAAATTTGGCAACTCATTCACAGGTATATCATTTTATTTTGTCGTACACTTTCCAAACATCGCACTTTACCGCTGCGTTGCATTGGTAGCTTTCCAATTTTTTTTTTTTAAATAACGTCAGAAGCCAAAAATATTTCTTGGGATGCCGTCTAATTCAAAATTTGTTTGTCCTTTAGGAAATACCCACAAATGTACTTGCCCCTTTTACACAAGCAACAAAAATCAATATCAAAGGAGAACATCCCCTCCGCAATCAACAACAAAAAAAAACGAAAGGAAAACCAACCCTGTGCAAAAATCAGCGCATACAGCATCAGTTTTCTTTATTTGACCCAGTTCATTGCAGGCGAATACAAAAAAAAAATCAATCATTTGACAGCAACAGCGACTCTTCTACTTTTCTCGGAGAGTTTCAATTAATTTTTGATATATCTCTTTCCAGACAAAAACAAAAAAAAATGTTAACAAAAAGACATCAATGAGAATGACAAGTGAAACACACCAAATTTCCCCTAAACAGGTAAAACACAACGAAAAGGAAAAAAAAAAAAAAGAGAAATGCGGCAACGTGTAGGAGAGTTTTTCATGAAAAATTCTTTGTCCATTACACGTGTGTGTATGTGTGTGTGTATCTTAAATCAGGCGTCTATATGTCTATCTCCGTTGCACTTCCGCTGTAAAAAGATTCTGTGGAATTTAAAGGAAAGCAAAAAAGAGATGGATAGCAACAGCCCAAAGCGAGATTGCATTTTTGTACCCAGTCAAGAAAAATATAAATTCAAGAATTCGCCGCAATTCTGCGAACACAATCACATATTTTTTTTCCGTCAGACAACAAAACAGTCAAAGATAAGGAAAAAAATCAAACAATCAGCCAATGTGTCGTCATCACGTTCGTTGTCGTCTCGTCATCAAACTTTCGAGTGACGAATCTCCATTTCATATCGTTATCGACGCGAAAATCAAGTGTATACGCTCTTGTGTGCGAAAGAGAGGCGGTAGCGATGGATAACTCGGCAGAGAGAAAGGCAAAGAACCATGATTGCGCACCATTCAGCCTCACACGGTAACTGTAAAGTACACTTATCTCGCTCGCCCTCCACAATGCACTGACGAAAAATTTTCCTCTTTTTTTTTTCAATTTATTTTCAAGTACTTCAACAAAATGAAGTCCTGGGTCGTTTTTTCTTTCCCATCCCACACCCCATTTTCCACTTGCTTTTCGGGCGAAGAAAACTCGCTTCAAACACAAAGATTCACATAACTTTTTTATCTCCTCACTCACGGAATAAGAAAAAAACCCAAGATGAGAACGAAAATGAAAAAAAAAAAAATTCCCCACAAAAATTTAAATCATAAAAAAGTCTAAATTTCAACTTACGAACTTTCGATTCCTTCAATTAAAAAAAAATATAACTATAGATAAATATGTATATACAGATAGGCAATTAACAAATTACAGAGATAGAAAAAGAATTGAATTTTTTTAACAACACCCTTTGTTCGATTTATTGTCTTTCTTAAGTCACCACTTCACACGAAACAGAAATTCAGAGGAACAGAAAAAAAAATATTTTTTTTTTGGAAAGAATAAATTACAGAGGAAAAATACTTGCGATTCAGATTTTATACGATTTAAGATTGTTTTAAATTGAAAAATTCAATTACTTTGATGGATGCAAATTAAGATTTTATATGTTATTAAAAACAATTGAGAACTTTTTCTTAATATTTTTTTTTTAGTTTTAAATTGAAGTCTTTTACAAGGAACAGAAAAAAAGCACACTTACAGGCCGATGCTAAATTAATTTATGAAAAGTGAAGATTTCACACAACGCGAGAGAACAAGGAAAAATACCAAGAAATGCGATTTTGGTGAGTGGTGAATTTATGTGCTGAATTGGAGAATGAAAAATGGCGGTTTTAATGGTCGCTGAATGATTTAAGGCTTGTGGTTTGACTGCATTTGTTTTATTTAGGATGTGTTTGTGTAGAGAACTTTTAAATTTTTGGACTCACTAATTTTTTGGGCTCATTGAACGTAACTCAAATTTGTTGGTTACCATGAAAATTTAAGTAATCGGAGTGAAACAAGGTGATTGTTTAAGATATTTTAGTAAATGATCTAGTAGGTTAGTAAATTTACTTAATCGTTTTGACATGAAACACGTCTATTAGCGTGATTTCTTAAGTCAAACGAAGTAAAATTTCGTCCTATCGATTCCCTGTCAATCTAACTCACTTCTGTGTCAATTCGAACAAACCAATGTAATTTATAATTCATGACTTTAAAAATTTTATTGTCACATGGCTAATATTTAAATTAAAAAAGGCAGTTTCGCTTCACTGAAGAACAATAGTCAAGTGTGGACCAGGATTAATTAAATTTCGTTCAATCGTGTTGAAAGATAAAGATTAATCATCGAGTATACATCGGCAACAGGAATATTTGATCCTGAAATTTCAAAGTTACTGCGAATAAAGGAAATAGTATAGTAGATAATTTTTATCAGTATTGATGAAACCAGATGATGATGATGACGTTTAAATTTTCTGAGAAATATGATAACATGAACATTACAATTTTATAGAGTTATACAAAAAATCTCTTACATCGTGACTCTTAGATGACTCCCAGTTGACTTGTAAAACGGTGGAAAATCTGTCAAGTGCTTTGTGAAACTTGTAAAGATTGTTAAAAGGTGCGTTTGCTTCGATAACCTCACCATTTCAACCAGATTTTAATAAAGTTTCATCGAAACCTCACATACGTCGGTAGTTTGAAAATCTAAAATATAATTCTGATTTTGATGGAGATTTCAGTAGAGTTTGCGAAACCTCAACTGAACTCAACTTAACCTTAAACTGAATAGAAAAAACATGAATGAAACCATTGCATCAATTCTCTTTATATTAAATCACATGACAACTCTGTAGTTACAATCAAAAAACTGAATGCCAAGTGGTCATATAATTGCCATTTCTGACAGTTCTCGCTTGCAAAATATGATCATTTGACAGCAAAAAAGTCAATTCTTACAAATAACTTCGAGCTTGCAAAATGCTTGTTTTTATTAATAACTTTAATTTTCACACCCAATCTAGTCCCAGTACTTTAATTTTTAATTGAAAACTGATTTTTCTAGAAAATATATGACCAATTGGCGTGCAATCTGATCTTACCTTTACTTTTTTTGTAAGCTCGAATTTATTTGTAAGAAATTGCTTTTACTTACTCTGCGTAAATTGAAGTTTAAGTCAATTTGAAACCTGTCTACAATAACCCGCTTATTTAAACCCATGCTTTTAGTACCATATTCACTAAAACAAAAACACGCTATAAGCATAGCAGATAAAAAACAGAAATCTGCTTCTCATTGTGACTGCATCGCTTTCAGAAATTTAAAAACACAACACACCCTCCAAATATTCACCACCTTCTTCACAATAAATCTGTCAAAGCCAAAACAAAAATGTAAAAAGTTATCAACTTCACTTCTTTAGTCCGATTGGAAATCAGTTCAACTTTCTCTAAATTTTAATTTACCACCGCAATCTTGGTGAAAACTGAAAGAAAAAAATGTTTCCACTGCAGCTAGAAACTATCGCGGAATTATTGCAGAAATACCAAATCAATCTAATAAACTTTGTATTCATAAACTTTACACTTTGCATTGTCCTGCTTGGCTTGCTGATTAATGCCGTGGAACCACATCTGCCGGCTTTCATTACACAAACCTTTCGCTATGGCAAGCACAGCCACAAGGGTGCACAAAATCCACTCGTCGTGAAGCTGGAAGTACCCAAATCCTGGTTCAGTCATTTCTACGTATTCGCTTTTGTTTGGTCGCTATTAGCACTCAGCCTAAATTTGAAAAATTTCATTAATGGCAGTACAGCACCTGATTGTGTCATCGATTTTTTGGACTTTATCGCTGGTGGCAAAGATCGTAAGGTCTTCGTCAATTCCACGTCAGGGCTGGTAGCAACTGTCTTAATCACAATGCAGTGTGTTCGTCGTTTCTATGAAACGAATTTCATTCAGATTTTCTCATCGGGTAGCAAGATCAATCTGTCGCACTATATTGTGGGATATTTTCATTATTTTGGCGCAGTTATTGCGGTGCTGGCAAATACTGAGGGTTTCGTCAGAGGTAAGTTGTAGTTGTTTGAATGTGGGTTGAATTCGTGAGTAATTGTTTGATTCCAGGCACAACACCATCACCGTTTTCGTTTTCAAAAATCACTCTCATGCAGTACATTTGCTGCTTCATCTTTCACTTCAGCTGGTCGCAACAGTACAAATCGAATATGATTCTTGTCAATTTGCGCAAGGACACTACTGGTAATAAGGTCACAGAAAAGCACCTGATGCCGGTAGGAGGGTTCTTCGAGTTTCTATCATCGCCGCATATGTTCTTCGAGGTTGCCATGTATGTGGCTATTTGTGGTGTCATCCCGGCCTGTAATACGTGGTCTTATATTGCCTTTTGGGTAATTGCCAATCAGGTAAGAAGGCTAAGTTATTGAGTAGAGTATGAGGTTTGAATTTGAATTTTTTTGTTTCCAGACTGCAAATGCCTGGCTGACACACAAGTGGTATAAGGAGACTTTTAAGAACTACCCCAAGAAACGGTACGCCATCTATCCATATATTCTGTAGATGAGCGTAACGCTGTTACTTTAAGACATTCCATTCCATTTCAATGGCCTTATTGTACCGATAAGCGCGCGTTATTGTGTGTAGAGGCTTTCTATTACGGGTCAAATGCTAGTTTTCGCTGTTCGAGATCGCTAAGGTCGGACTAATTGTGCTAATTTTTAAGTAAAAATTGCTCAAATGTAAAGTAAACCAAATAAATCGACTCTTTTTTTTTCGTTGAATATTTGTCTTTGGGTATTCTAAAATTGCGTGGTCAGAAGTCTGTTAATTGGCAAGAGACACTTTCTCTGACGATCAATTTGGGGAGATATTCTCGAAAGAGGATGCGCCCGGATAAAAATTGGTGTAAAAGCACGTCAGTACGTCCTTTTGCTTATTCGGGGGCTGGTGCTGAAGTCTTAGGATAGACTAAACCTTAAAGGTTCCTTCATAGCTCTATTCATTTTTATAAAGTTTCCACCAACTGATTTGCGAATATCGAAGGTCGTCGTCTGTAGCAAAGCGGCAGATGCATCATACCTACTTTTTTACTGTGATGTTGCATCGATGCACCATCACATTGTTGTTGTACGGATTCGGTTTACTTATGCCGTCAAGGGGTATTTTTCAGGTTCGTCTCAGATACTCGTTAGTTCGTTTTACATCAGTCGGATTGTCGCGGGTCCCTCGAGTTTCTTCTTTACAGTTTGGGCGTAGCTTTTTCGTTGCCCATCTTCCCTCTTATATGCATTCTGTAGCTCGTTTCGTAGGACGCGCTAGTTCTCAAGGTGGCTAGTGTTGTTGTAACTGGCTTTTTAAGAACAAAATTATATTGAATTGTCTTTTCTAGATTGGGTTTCTGTAGTTTACCCAAATGATTGAAATGAATTTTCGCACCTTACGCAGAAGGTTGTTCCTCAAGTATCTGTCCTCTGGGCCTGCTGATTGCGAACTGTAGGTCTGGTGTTCAGTTGCTATTATTAGTATATATCCCAAGTTGCTTGAAGTTTTCTTAGATCGGTTGTTTCTACATGATTTTTTATTGCTTGTGGTGGCCTTCTTTGCAACTTTAGCAGCCTTTAGAAAGATATATATTTGAAGTATTAATTTATTAAAATTGCTTCAACGAGAAGGTATGTCTCAACTATAAAAGGAAGTCAGGTAACAAGCGAATGAGGCATACATCATAGGTATAGACTGACCAACTTCGGTTTCGGCGGAAAAATGCCGGAGGTTTACCCGAAGCCGAATATTGAATTTTTCAACCGTTTTCCGAGAATTTTTCGCATAAGCGAAGTGGAAGTGGAAGTTTTGTTCTATAATGGAAGTTGCACCTGAATGTATGTTAGCTTGTATTTGTAGTTATTTAAGGGGTGATTTTTTAAGAGGTTTAGAACTTTTTTTAAAAAAAAAACACAAAAAATTCGAAAAAATGAATGAAATATTTATTTGAATCGATAGTTTGAACCTTGCAATTTAATGTTTAAAGATAATTTCATGCAAATGTTGACCGCGGCTGCGTCTCAGGTAGCCCATCCGCTGAGTCCAATTTTGGCATACTCTTTCACACATATCGGCCGGTATCTCCCGAATGAATGCATGGATGTTGGCTTCCAGTGCGTCAATCGAAGCGGGCTTGTCCCTATACACATTAGCCTTGGCATACCCCCACAAAAAATAATCTAATGGTGTCAAATCGCACGATCTAGGCGGCCAATTGACCGGCCCGAAACGTGAAATTAACTGTTCACCAAACTCGCCTCGCAATTGCGCCATTGTTTCGCGTGCTGTGTGGCATGTGGCACCGTCTTGTTGAAACCACATATCATGCAAGTCAAGAACTTCCATTTCGGGCAAAAAAAAGTTTGTTATCATCGCTCGGTAGCGTTCACCATTGACAGTAACGCTGCGATTCGCATCATCTTTGAAGAAATATGGCCCAATAATGCCGCCGGCCCATAAACCGCACCAAACAGTGGTTTTTTCGGGATGCATTGGTAGCTGTTGCAATGCTTCTGGCTGATCTTCACTCCAAATGCGGCAATTTTGCTTATTTACGTACCCATTCAACCAAAAATGAGCCTCATCGCTGAACACAATTTTTCGATAAAAAAGCGGATCCTCGGCCAGCTTTCCAAGAGCCCATTCACCAAAAATTCGGTATTGTGGTCGCCTGGCTTTAGTTCTTGCACCAGCTGTATCTTAAAAGGCTTTACGCCCAAATCCTTCCGCAAAATTTTCCACGTAGTGCTGTAACAAAGGCCTAACTGCTGGGAACGGCGCCGAATCGACATTTCGCGGTCTTCTGTCACACTAGCTGATACGGCCGCAATATTTTCTTCAATACGCACAGTACGTAAACGTGTTGGTGGTTTAATGTCCAACAAAGTAAATTTGGTGCGAAATTTGGTCACAATCTTCCGAATAGACTGCTCAGAAGGTCGAGAATGCCGATCATAAAATGGAAGCAGCGCGCGATGAACATTTCGAACCGAGCACGAATTTTGATAGTAAAATTCAATAATTTGCAAGCGTTGTTCATTTGTAAGACGATCCATGGTTAAATTGCAAACCAAACTGAAGCTGTTTGACAGTGACACAAGGTACTAAACACACGTCAGCTGTCTAAACCAGTGTTGCCAAAACCAAACCAGCTAAAAAATCACCTTTTACTATCTGTTGCAAGTATCTCGGACCTTCGGCGGCGGTGACTTTTCCAAATCTCCTGCAAGCCGCAACCAATTGGGTGCCTTTGTGAAATGTAGAAACGGAAAACAATACCAGATGCGCCTACGTGTTGGAATCAACAAATCAAAAACAACGACAAGACTTCATTTAACGATTCAGTCTTTCAAAGTCGACGTTTGAAGTTTTCGGCAAGTTGAACAATAGTCATTAAAATCACATTAAAAAAAGTGACTAAGATCAAGACCTTATTGAAATCGGTCGAAGAAATTTTTTTCAAGTTCTCATATTATGTTAGGCTTGCCAGCATCACTCGGTGTCGTTGAGGCTTCTATCGATAATTGGGTCATTAAAAACCAAACTCTCTTCGATAACCGTGGTCGTTAAACACGACTTTTCCATATCACTTGTCGTATTTTCCCGTCAAACGTTGGATTAACATCAAAAACGTCTGTTTGAAGTAGCTTCAAAATCATCTCCAGACTTTTGCTTTATTATCTAAGAAAATCCGACAGCATAGTGCAAATTCAGACACGTCAAACATTTGTGCAGTGATGCGGCATCACTGTTTATTTGCGATGCTGATGCGATGCGCACCTGATGCTGGTGCTTTGTTGATCGAACATTTCGTTGGCGTTTTAGAACGCAAATGTTTACATTAAACATTTTTTTATCAATTCAATCTTCTGGGCTTCTTCTTGCATATGTGGAAAATATTTCCTGGAAACATTTGATTTTTTCAGTTTTTTCGATCAAAAATACATTTATTTATTTATTTATTTAAATATATTTGTACATTAAACAAAAACATTTCATCAGTCAAAATCTCTTATTTACTCACTTTTCTTTCTCTTCTGATATATTTCCATTTTATTTGCCTGCCGCATCAACAACGCATCAAGCTATTTGCTGATGCTTTTGTTTGAAATGTTTGCGCATAAGTTTGCAATAATTGTTTGCATTAATGTTTAGTTAAGTTTATTAGTATTAATTCAATACTTTACAAATCCATTCATACTATATTAATGTAATATACATATTTACAAAATTTACAAATTTATTTAATTCAAACTTCTAATCTCATTATATAGGTATTTCGTTTTTACAAAATCTAGACATTTACTTTTAAAAATTCTAAAATTTTGTTCAATTTTTATTTCGTTAGTTTAAATTTAAAACCTTTATAAATAATTGTGTTTTGAGCTGATAAAAAGGATTGATTGCATAATCTAAAGTCGTTTATGTTTCGCAACCGGTACGGCTGTGCATCTCCAACCTGTCTGACCTCGCTTGTTAAGTACATTGGCGCGGCTCCATATTTGATTTTAAAAACATGAACAGTTTACAAAGCATCAAGAGCATCATGATGCGTTACTGAATTTAGACATACACTCTGGTTGTACTATACATACCTACTTTGTAAATACAAAACTGTATATTTCGACGGAGCTCCATTCTATCGTTTTTTTTTTCGGCCTATTTTATTATATTCACAATAAGTCTGTTACAAATTTGTATTTTTATTTGACTTTGCTGCACATATAAAATAAGTTTACAACATATATGTATGTGTAGTGTATATGAGTTGAACACCCGTTCTATAGCACATGTAATGGATGTTGTTAAAAAACATTTACTATAGTACCTTCGATGGGCTGCGTATATCAAAATAAAAGTTGTGCAACCAGCACATTTGAAGTGTGCATGTCATAGTGCCCGTCCACTGGGTGGATATAAAAAGGTAAACATTTCCATAAATTTAGCTCTGGCGAATATTCGGCAATGTCTAGTTTCTCCAGCCAATCAATAAATCCTGGAAAAACTAAAATTTTGTCATTCCAGACAACGCACTGTATACTGCCTTGACCTGATTCCATCGATGCGACCAGTGTCCATTCATTTTTTTCTGGATCATAGCGCTCCACCGCAGTACAATCATCACTTATATCTGGATAATAAAAACCTCCAATTGCGTACAAGTATCCGTTCAGTGCTACAATGCGACTCCTGTGAGTTAGGTTATTCTTAAGTGCCTTTTGTGACCATTTATTTTCGATTGGATCATAACATTGGAACGAGGACCACTGTTCGTCAACAACGTATAATAGGTTATTGAGAACTGCTACTGCAACATCATTGCATGGTGACAGCAAAGGAGCCACATCAACCCATTCGTACTTGGAAAAATTAAACTTTTCCACACAATGTAATTTGTTGCCACCAATCGCAAATAGTTCTCCATTTAATTCCGCTAATCCACATTCGAAGCGAGCATATTTCATCGGAGGCAATGTGGTCCATTCTAAGGTTTTCAGATCAAAGCAGTCAACCATATTTGTACTGACGGTAACTTTAAATGCCCTACCCCCAGCTATAATGAGTTTGTTGTCAATAATTATGTTGGCATACATCTTTCTCGGTACCTTTGGAGTTGGCCAATCTATTAACGAAAATTTGCCCAAATCTGGATCAAAACTAGTAACTTTAAAACAATTGGGAACGTGGCCTCTCCCAAAGCCGTTGCCAACAAAGATAATTTTCTTGAAAACTCTTCTTGTAACTTTGTCTGCAATGGACGATAGCGGAAGTCTTTGAAGGCAGTTGTCGATTATTTCTTCGCACTCACTGTTCGCACATAGTAAATGCTTGTTCTTCTCAATAAACTCTGGCTTAAGCAATTCGAAACAAACAAATGAAAGAAGTTTTGGGATACATTTCTCACGATCTGATATGTTATTTTTGACCCAAGCAGCCAAACCGAGAAATAATTCATCCTCCAAATGTGCATATAGCTCTTTATTCGATATTAATTTTATTAGCTGTTCCTCACTAAGCTGAAGAAATTCCTCCTCCTTGCACACTTTTGTGAACCAAAAACAAACCATTTCAAAAGATTTCTTATAAAGTTCCAAATGACCATGTTGTTCGGCAAATAATGCTACACCCAAGCAATTGCTTGTATCTAGTCGTCGTTCCATAAAGTCGGTACATGTGTCTACTAAGGATTTTATATTGAAGAAATTTGCCGCTCTCATGACATTCTCCACAGTTTCGCTGCATAGCTGAGTTGAACCGTTGTATATAAAATCAAGTATGAGCTTCATAGTTGCGCTGTCGACATCTTTAACTTGCACCTCAGATGATTGAGGCGCATTTAGCTTGTTTTGAAACATCGCACGAAAGTAATCACTCGATGCGGCTATAACAGCTATGTGGGCTTCAAATTTTTCGACTCCAACAAACAGGGTTATGTCAAAAAACCTTTTATCCATGTACAAATCATTTATTGTTTTTGTAAAATTTATAATGTGATCAAAGCCCTTGAATAGCACAGTTTTGGTATCAGATTTTATATTGCCTGAGGTGCAGGCGTTCTTTAAAGATTCAACGCCAAGAAATTCAGTTGCCTCTCTTAATGCATCGACGGTGTTAGCGCTGATCTCAATCTCAGCTGAGTACATAAAATTAACAATGTTTTGTATAGTGACAGCATCGAACTGCTTAAGCTCAATGCTATTCGAGTTATTTTCCTGTTCAGGGTTTTTGCTAAACAATTCGTGGAAGAATTTACTGGACGCCGACAAAACAATACGATGGGCGGGCACAGAAACTTTGTCAACACCAACTATAAGATCAATGTCAAAGAACTCTTTGTCCTTTTGGAAAGACAGAAATTTCGCATGAATATGCATAAAATGATCAATTAATATTCTCTTGGATGTACTCAACAAGTCCTTATACTTTGATCTTTGTTCATTGAAACACATTATTTCGAAACCAGTGATAATATTCTCTTCGCTCCCACTTAACTGTTTACTTCCAGATTCAATGGACATCGTTGTTGTCCTAGAAATCAATGTTTTATTAATAGTTCTAATAATAATGTAATAAATATGTATACCTTTTATTAAATATATAATACTGAAAGGAGCTAATTAAAGTTTTTACAAAAATTTACAAATTTGTTCGTCGTTATTTATCCTTGTGAAAGCCAACCAGAATTTGTGTAGTGGGTGTAGTGTTCTGCTCTGCATCTGCAGTGTTGGAATTGGAATAGAACAAAACAAAAATTAAGTGTTTAATGACAATATTTTGTGTACATAGGTAGGTAAGGTAGATTAAGAAAAATTTTAATAAATCTTACCTACCTACCTACGCAAAATGTAGAGAATTATAATCATACATTGAATTATTAAAAGTTAATGCTGAATTTGCATTTACACATCTAAATAATATTTTTACCTTATTTGTTTATTAATGTTTTGTAGAAATTTCGTTTCTTTTTTAGGAATGCGTCGGTGGTGACAGCTACGTTTGGCCGGAGTACACTTGAAATATAACTTTTTCCCTTTTAAACAGGCAAACAGGTGGCCGTGGCAGTAAATTCACAAAAAAGCTTTCTGTCTGTGCATATAATTGCATGAGCGCATGTCTTTCCCACAGATGAGAAGCATCCCTTGTCCCGTTGAACCCGCAAAAAACAAGTTTGACCGGCAAAACATCTTTCATATTTCCTATCTGTGAATACGTGAAGTCAGAGATTTGACATGTGTTTGGTGGTATTTACAAAAATGGTTGGGAGGATTGCTATGCAAAATGATATTTGATGGCCTTATATCAATTCCTTTTATATGTGCAAGCTACCAATTTGAATTGCACGTAAAAGCGCATGTAAGTGCGAATTATATGGGTGAAAACGGCTGAGTGGTCTTTTGTCTAAAGGTAGGATTAGATTGTATGCCAATTGGTCAAATAATGACCATTTCGTTGTCAAATAATCTATTTTGCAAGTGAGAACTGTCATAAATGGCAATTATGTATATGACCATTTGGCATGCCGTTGTTGATTGGGACCACATTTGCTGGTGTCCCAACTTAGTATAATCCCAGGAGTCTTTGAGGAGAAGGAAGTGTAAAAGTAATCACCGAAAAACTATTAACTCTACTAATACTACTAACCCGGTGGTATTCTGTATAGCGTGCTATTTCTTACATACATATTTTAATTGTTGGGCTATTGGCCATGGAAGTCTTCGTTTAAGTTTTGTTATGTAAATGGTTGGTTAATGTTGTTGGAGTTGTCATTGATGTTATTATTGTTGGAGTTGTGTTCGTAGAGCTGGGTCGCCTGCCCATATGGTCTTTCAAGTTACCCTCAGGTGGTTTGTATTTAAAGGCCACTCGCCACCGCCCTTGCATGCTCCTTCAGGACATGTCTTTGGCCGTCCTCCTTTACCCGTGCCTAGCGTACTGTTGTAGCGTAGTGTTTTTGTATTTGTTGTTGATGGTGTGTGTTGTATTTGGGCAACTGCCCCTAATTGTAGCGTTGTGTATTAATGTTTTGTTGGTTTTGTAATTTTTGTTCTTGTGTTAATGTGTGGGCCATCTGCCCGACCTATTTGTTTCGTTGGGGTATTGTATGAGATCATCCTCTTACTACCCATCGATTCCGCGTTGGGGTGTGTCAAGCGATAATCCTCTCCCCACCCATCGCTGTCGAGACGCCAACATGCCGTTGGGCTCGATTCCTGCTTTTGTCATCCTTTGGGTCTCATGAAAACTAGCTACCTTGATTGGGATTAGAGGTCATTTAGAGGCGACCAGTTGACCAATCTCCCAGCAGGACGACGGAAATAAAAATGAGAAGATAGGGTGCACAAGTGGAAGGGTTGGAGGGGAAACAAATCTTTGTAGCGTTTTATAAAGCAACACAGTCTCATCTTACCTTTAAGGTAACTCGACACCTGATTGGTTGAAATGCATGCGAAATCAGGGATTTTTTTTAAGACTTATGCCTAAAATAGATGTGCAGCGAAGCCAAGCAGTACACTGACTTTGTATGGAATATGACACATTGTTGGCTGCAGTTTTCTCTATTTCTATATTCGCCGCTACACCAACGTACCTATGAATAATATTACCCTGTATAAATTCAATACATCCAATTAAAATTGTGCATTATTCCTAAACATAGTTGGGCTTATATTACTCGTTTAGAGCGAAACCCAAATAAATCACTAAATGCAAACGAGAGATTGATGTCCGTTAGGAAATAGTAAATAGTTTTATCGCATATAAATGTTCTCGAATCGCTTCCACTGTGGGTGCAGCCTTAAGTTGAATGTGCCTGATCTTTCCCAAAACCGTTTCTATTGCACAAAAGAACATATTTCCCGTGAAAAGGTTAAAATTGATTAGAAGGTTTTCAATTTTTACGCTAATTGCACTCAACTTTCAAACTTCAAACGCGTTCAAGTTGGTATTTATAATATTTTCTCCACATACTTTTGAGGTAGAGCATTTGCTGTATGATTTTTAATTTATTCGATTTTTATTTTGTTAAATCTTCAAATATTAAATGAAGGTCAAGTAAAATCTTTCAAAGTGAGATAAATGTCGTTTTCGTTTGGTAATTCGGAAGAGCTCTCCGATCCGGGATGCCAATCGAACAAGCAAACATATTTCATTTGAATTTGAAGTGTATTTGTATGTCTTTTCAACCGCCTAACTGCCAATCTGACGGCGATGAAGGGGATGGAAGAAAAACAATATTAGCTATTGAAATATATTATTTATTTATTTGTTCAATTAAATTTGGTAAACATTTTTAGCTAATCTGGTCAAAACTGAAAAATTATTAAATGCATCAGCAACAAAAATTACATTTATCGAATTTGACGTTTGTGGTGTTTGATTGGATAAGTGCTTCTGCTTTTGATTCTGAATTCAAAGCCAGAATCAATTTATTTTTCTACCACTCGCCGCGACCACAAGATAACATGTCTCATCGATAACAAGAATAAATAGGAAAGTACTAGTGGTTCCAGAGAAAATGGTCACTCCTGTTTACATCTCTAAGAGATGATGTAAATATATTTAAAAGCAGCAGGTGTAATGATAATCTCTGAAGCTGGTCGATCAAATTTTAAAATTCTTGTTAAAAGGTAATGGGGACACCTTCCAGATCAGTAGATATTACTGACGAATATTATTACACGCGAGGAAGCCGCTATTAAAACAAATTTATATAATTTTTGGTGTCGAATTATTCGGTTTCCTCTATTTTTTTATTTCAAAAACTCATCTTTACAAAAGAAAAACTGTTGTGAACGCGTGGACATTTAAGAAACACGAAACTGCAATTAAAACTAAATCTACACCATTTGGACGCCCTCTATTTGAACAGGAAGCTGAAAGAATATACAAAATCAATTTAAAACCCATCCACAGCTAGTGCAAAATACTACGCTTACCTGTAAGGATAACCTTGTGCTTTCGATCGGAACACTGACAGAAGGAATGAGAAGAATACGGCTACCAGAATCAGCCCAGCAATTGCCATAATGCGCCCTTTGCGCATATCATTTTGCCAACCGGATTCAGTGAGCAGAATCATTCCAAGAACAATCATAGCATCTGCGGGAGAAAAAAACAAAACCCATCAAACCTCTCATACGTGAAAAAGCTGGAAGCCTATAACTTACTCAAAAACATCACGATATAAGTTTCAATAACCAATTGTCCCTGCGACGAACTATGAATGTATGCGACTCCACCATTTTGACTCTTATGCACCAGGGGAGGGCTGCGGATGTGATTCCACATTTGTCCAGAGATCATAGCGAAACAGAAGAGTACAGCCAGCGAGCCCCATAACTGTTTGTTGTACAGGAATTCCAAGTTGTTGCGACGCAAGTACAAGAATGCACCGAGAAGGGCGGCCAATGTGATGACTGCTACAGTGCCAGAGTAGTTTGGTGGTCGGAATACACGGATCTGAATGTCGGTACGTTCGTGAACAAATTTAGCAATTGATTCAGCAGCGAATCCAACGCGATGGATATCCATTGTGTCGGCACCTTTTGGCTTGCCCTTGGCGGGGAAATGCATAAACACCGGCGCGGTGTTCAGTCGAAGTAGTTGAAACACATCGGAACCGTCGTCAAAGTCGACCATAACAAAGAATAATTTATTCGAGTAGATTGGCGAGTAGCGGTAAGAATTGGCCACAATATTGAATTCATCATGGGCATGCCTACAGATTTGACACTGACGCGATGGAGCCAACGCGGTAAGCATCACAATCACCGAGTAGTTTCGTGGTGATGACTTGATGTATTCGCGGAACTTCTGTCCATTGAAGCGCAGGAGGGACTTTTTCATGTTCATATCGACGAGATTTTGTACTTTTTCCGAGAGGGTGAGGCCAACCTAAAATGAGAATCATTAGAGTGTGAAAACTTGGTGGCCGGCATACGACAGCCGAAATTGATTTATTATTTGAGCAGAGAACAGAAAAAATTGACAAATGTTAGGAGCTTTTTAGTAATAAAATACGTTTGCTATTCACCGATAGCTATCTGTCTATCGAACATTTATCAAGCAAATCACAAACTAAGCAGTTGCCGTGTCAACATGATCCCTTATATCAATAAATGAGCGTCTTCGTCCAATATGAATTTCAATTTACTACTAACATCGTTTATGTTTCTTTAATGCAAAAAACATATTCCGCTTCCGTTAACTACTTTTTAAAATTCAATCTAGCAATCGAATTCAAATTTTAAATACACGAACTAAAAAAAAAAGATTCTTTATCAAATTTGCTGAAGAAACACACATTACAAGTGACGTGGCCCCACCAATTGTCACTCCCTGCTCGGGAACAGTTTTTTAATTTACCTTTTGTTTACTTTGTGCATCTGTAATCACCAAACAAACGGTGACCACCAGCAAAGAACTTAATACCGTTCGCAACATCAACATATTTTACTTTTTGTAAAAAGATATTTCGCGGATTTGAAGATATTTTTTTACGATGAAAATTTTTATGAAATCCGTGGAGTAGGAAAGAAAACCAAACAATCCCCCGGCAAATGATGTGTCAAAATTGACATCGGAAACGAATTGGAATGAAAGTCGTGTATTCATTGCGTTCAGGCGGGAAGGTAAGTTGATTTTTTTTTTTGTTATCATTTTTATATGAGAGGACATTTAAATTCTGTTAGCGTACGCTTAAATTCGTACATTGTCAAATTTTAAAGTGTGAGGGTGAAATTCTATTATAAATGAAAAGGGCTTACAAATTGTACGTAAGTCAACAAAATGTAATAATATTTTGCAATAATTCTCAATGACGCAGTGGATGTGGTAATTTTGGGAATATAACTCTCCAATTGGAAGTTCTTATTAGTTAATTAACAATTATTCACCCACGATATTAGGTGTGTTTTGCTGAGAATAATGCATAAAAAATGAAATATTGTAACCAGTTCACAGCGAAATGAATTTCCTCTCATATTAACTACCACATGTTATGTTTATGCATAGCCTGTCAAGTTTCATTATGTTTTTTGCTATAACTTGATTCAATAATATATTGTGATTTTTAATATGCAGTTTGCATCAATTAGCCGCCATTTCGTGCTACTAGCTTCATTTAAACCATGATCCTAAAAGGAACAAATAAATTATTTGTTTCATTGTTTTTAATGCATTCATTGGAGTAGTTTCAGTATTTTTGTAATAATAGCTAATGTTGACATAAATATACTACAATGACATAACAATTTTCAATAGTGGAGAACGGCGAATAGAAATAAGATTGTATTCTCTATGATTTAAAATATGAATTATTTCAATATTTTCATTTTTGTTTTGAAAAAATGACTAATGTCGTAATAAATTTACTTTGACATACCATTTTAATATTCACTAATAATTTTTAATGGGAAAAAGTTATCCTTAAGATTTTAAAATCAACTTACAACTTGTCTAGAAACAAGCGGATCACTTCAAACTGTATGTAATTTGTCTCTCATTTAGATTTAAAGAAATACTTTTCCGAATTTATAGACTTAAGTCTCTTTGCCTTATTTTTAGAGAATTATATTTTCATTTTACATTTGCTTTATGTACGGCTGATTTTTTGAACTCTTAATGCATCAGAAATGGTGTCTTGTATGAGCATAATGTATGATTCGTCGGTTACATTTCCACTATAACCTATTTTTTTTTTAATTTTAAACCTAACTGCCTGAACGGAGTATATATTTTCCAGCAACGGTAAGGTAGTTCAGTTTCCCAACGAAATTATCCAAAAACTACCTTATTTAACCAAAGCAATGGTGTTCCTGTTTACATGCATGCAATTTTTAAAATAAAATCTATTTTATCTTTTTATCATGTCTGCAAATCATAACAAAATACAAAACTGAAAATCATACGTTTCTGCAAATAAGCACAAAAAAAAAACACCCCCAAAGTGGAAGCGAGATGACACCCTTTATTTCCAAATCTGCAAATATTCCCTATTCACTTTTATTTGTTTGTGGAGACATTTCAATCTTTCTCTTTCTGTCACCCATGAAAGTGTAAAAAACGGGATTGCTCTGGATTCAGGTGCAGTGTCGTCGTATCTGAACTGTATGTGGATCGCGAGAAAACGTCGTCCATGGTTTATTTGCGACTGCGAATTGGAAGTGTTTCTAATCGGAATTTCTTCACCAGAAAACAATTCTAAATAGATTTACGCAATAGAAACGCATCTTCGAAAGTTTATTCAACATCGAAATGTCAAAATTTATCTTAACAAATCGATTGGAAAAGTGAATTCAAAAACTATATCTATTCCTATTGCCTCTGTCGAAGAAGAAAACGACCCTCAGTGTGTGTGTGTGTGTGTGAGTGCGCGAAACAAACAACAAAAAAAGATGAAAAGAAAATCATCCATGTAATAGAAGAGAACAGCAACACTAACTAAAAGTGTATTGTTTTCTTGTTAATCTGCTTTTATATCTTCGTTTTTTTCTCGTTGACAATATGCAAATTGGAAAGTGAAGAAAGAGAGGTTAAATGGTTATCAGTGGCAGAAAGCAATGAAATAAGTAATATTCGTTTTTTCCTTGTTATTGCGCGTTAATCTTCTTGGATTTGTGCAAATTCATCGACGTTCTGTCACAACTTAAACCGAATTTTCGAACTTTTGTGCTGGGCGACCTTAATAGAGTATCAAAAGCGATAAATACTTGTTCTAATTTCTCATTTCGTTCTAGATACATTTCTACACGCATTGTCGTCGTCGGTGTAATTTTCTTGTTCGATTTCTTGTCCATTCCTTCACCGGTTTCGTTGTTCTCGAAGAGATTGTTTTTTTTTGCTTCTTCTCTAATCAGCTGAGATTGTAAAGGGATTAGAAAGGGATAAACAGTGTGGTATAGAAATTAATTTTTTGTTATTGTTTTTGGATGTTGTTTTTATTTTCTGTTTTTCTCTCTTAATGGTCGTTTTTCTCTGTCAAGAAGAAACAAACAAGTGTATTGAATTTCCACTAATTAGAAAACAACTGTCAAAACACATGTCCTTGTCATAAGTTGAGTGAATTAGGGAAGTAAAAAGGACTAAATTTGTGTAGTGCAAATGATCTTTTGCCAGTAAGTGGTAGTAAAAAAAAGGCAAAAAAAAAAGTGTAAAATTGCATATAAAATTGTGAATCGAGTGAAATTAGTGAAATATTTAATTTTCGACATCGAAATCGCTGGTCATCTGTCAAGCTGGAGCGTATACCGGAATATTTACGCGACACTGTCGACTGGCTTATGGGGTAAGTTAATAAGTTTATTTTTTTTAACATTTCCTCGACATTATTCAACTTTCCATTTTTTTTTCCTTCTGATGATCCTATTATCGGTCATTCCATCTTTGGCGAAGAAGAGAGTGCATTGCATCTATCTCGCTCGTTAAGTGCACTCACGACTTGGGCTTTTGTGCAGAAATTTACTTGCAGGCAAATTTATTTGTTTTTCTTGAAAAGAAAAAAAGTTTTTTTTTTCACATCGCTCAGGCGGGGTAACACACTTTTCTTTTGTAGAAAAGCCACATCATTGCGGGGCTGGGGGTTGTCTACTTTATTGATTTTATTTCTGTTTTGGAAAATCAAAAATGTTGGGGCTGCGAGAAGGAATACAAAATACCTCATTTGTTTTGTTTTAACTTTTATTTACTGGGAAAATGTTATGGTGGTAAACTATTTTTACATTATTGTTGCCAGAAAAGTGTGAATGCGGCTAGCTTTATGGGGAGGCTACACTTTGCTTTTAATTTCGTGGGAAATCTAAACGATGGTAGTTGTCGTTGTACATTGTCATTAGTGCATATATTAAGTAGGTACAGTTTTGAGGAATGAAATTTGAAATTAACCTGCGCTGAAGTAGGTAATCACGTCAATCGATTATCGTCAGACAATATTCTATATCCAGTGATATGATAAAGACAGCAACTACCGATATGTCGCCTCGATATCGTCGCCTTGCTTGATCTGAACTTCAAAACTATTAAGCGTTGAAAATTTGAATTTAAAACAAAAAATATAAATTAACTTGCATTTTCGCTTCCAAATCTTTTTCTGACTTTAAAACTCCAGTTGGTAAGGGGCTCAAAAAAATCTTTTGGGAAAAGTATAGGGTCAGCCAAATAACTTTTTTTTTTTAAAGTACAATCCTTCTGGTTAATAATGAAAAATAATTTCATTCAAATGGCTGCCTCGGCTGGCCATGCAGTAGCCTACACGATCGGTCCGATTTTTAAGCACATTATCGATTGTGTGCAGCTGTATTTCACCTATGGCTTCACGAATATTGTCCTTTAAAGCGTCAATTGTCTCTGGCATATCGGCGTAACACTTATCTTTTACGGCACCCCACAAATAATTGTCCAACGGTGTCAAATCGCAGCTCCGCGGCGGCCAAACGACATCTGCTCTGCGGCTGATAATGCGATCGTCAAAAACAGGGCGCAAAACATCGAGTGTAGCTTCGGCTGTGTGGCACGTAGCGCCGTCCTGTTGAAACCAAATGTTGCCAATATCCTCCTCTTCAATTTTTGTGAACAAAAATTCGTTCAACATGGCTTGATAACGATCGCCTGACTGTAACGGCCACTCCTTGCTCATTTTCGAAGAAAAATGGCACAATTATGCCTCTGGACCAAAATCCGCACCAAACAGTGACTTGTTTTGGGTATATCGGCTTTTCAATGTATGCGTGCGGGTTTTCTGTGCCCCAAATGCGACAATTTTGCTTGTTTAGATACCCGCCAAGATCAAAATGAGCTTCATCTGAAAAGATGATTTTTTTTTGCAAAATCGGCATCTTCTCTATGTCGCTATGTCGCAAGATTTCCCAGCGTTGTTCAAGCGTATACACAACCATATTCGTTCAGCGGAAGGATAAAACTAATTATCTGTCAAATCAGACATGAGCTAAGTGTTACCATTCGCGAAATAAGCACTAGTTGAAAAAAAAGGTAGATGGCGGACCCTTTAGTATTGCAGCAGAGAGCAGTTTATTTAGGTTTGTCGTCATATCTAGCGGAAGGTTAAGGTTTTCATCACACATTAAAACATTTTACACAAAGTTTTTGCAATTTACTCACTATGTAGTTATATTAAACTAAGTCAAAAATTCCTTACCTAATAGAAAAATGGTTCAAATCGACTTAAAATCACTCCCAACATTATTTGATTTGAAGCTTTCATAAACAAATAATGTAAAACATATGAGGTTTTAACTGTAAAATTTAAATATGTACAGCTATAGCCACATAAATAGCACAAGCCTTAACTAAAATGTACTCCTCATATTTTAATTACGCTACTTGATATGGGCGATCATGTATGTAATGAGTGATTTTTTAGCTGGTTTGGTTTTGGCAACACTGGTTTTGACAGCTGACGTGTGTTTAGTACCTTGTGTCACTGTCAAACAGCTTCAGTTTTGTTTGCAATTTAACCATGGATCGTCTTACAAATGAACAACGCTTGCAAATTATTGAATTTTACTATCAAAATTCGTGCTCGGTTCGAAATGTTCATCGCGCGCTGCTTCCATTTTATGATCGGCATTCTCGACCTTCTGAGCAGTCTATTCGGAAGATTGTGACCAAATTTCGCACCAAATTTACTTTGTTGGACATTAAACCACCAACACGTTTACGTACTGTGCGTATTGAAGAAAATATTGCGGCCGTATCAGCTAGTGTGACAGAAGACCGCGAAATGTCGATTCAGCGCCGTTCCCAGCAGTTAGGCCTTTGTTACAGCACTACGTGGCAAATTTTGCGGAAGGATTTGGGCGTAAAGCCTTTTAAGATACAGCTGGTGCAAGAACTAAAGCCAGCCGACCTACCACAACGCCGAATTTTTGGTGAATGGGCTCTTGGAAAGCTGGCCGAGGATCCGCTTTTTTATCGAAAAATTGTGTTCAGCGATGAGGCTCATTTTTGGTTGAATGGGTACGTAAATAAGCAAAATTGCCGCATTTGGAGTGAAGATCAGCCAGAAGCATTGCAACAGCTACCAATGCATCCCGAAAAAGCCACTGTTTGGTGCGGTTTATGGGCCGGCGGCATTTTTTTCATTCATTTTTTCGAATTTTTTGTGTTTTTTTTTTTAAAAAAGTTCTAAACCTCTTAAAAAATCACCCGGTACATATGTTATTGTTTACCTCTATGACCCAGTAGATTACGGAGAAAAAAGTTTACCGTTATTAATGAGTTCATATGTCAATTTTGTTGCTTCATTCTGCGATGTGATCTTTGCGGCTGGACACAAAAATAGCACAAATCGCTGTAATTGAAATTTTTCTTGAAATAGTTTGTGTAGTCTTACAGTTATTTCTTTATTATATTATCCCATAGTGTTTGATTTTGTTTTTTATTACAATGGGAAGAGGTAAGCACTGCACTTCCGAAAAAAGGGCAGCAATTTTTGCTATGCATCAAGACGGCATGAAGCCAGCTGAAATAGCCAAAACATTGAAGTGTTCCAGAAAAATGGTGTACAATGCTATTGCAACAAAAAACGCCGTTCAAGACCAAAAAAAATACTGTTCTAATGGATAGAACCATCATAGCGAAGAGCAAAACGGATCCTTTTAAATCATCCCGCGTGATATCCAATGAAATTCAGGACGAATTTGGCTTAAACATCTCAAGCTTGGACGCATCTTAAGGAAAAAACCACTTCTTTCCAAAAGGAATATAAGAAAACGTTTAACTTTTGCAAAAACTCATCAAAATAAGGACCTGCAATTTTGGAAAAGAGTGCTATGGAGCGATGAGACAAAAGTGAATAGAGTTGGATCAGATCGGAAAACGTTTGTACGTCGCCCAAAAAGCAAAGCTTTGGATCCCAAGTACACCCAAAAAACAAATAAGCATGGCGGGGGTAACATTATGGTCTGGGGTGCATTTTTCTGGCATGGAGTTGGACCCATTGTAAGGATAAAAGGTAAATTGGAAAAATTCCAGTATTTAGATATACTAACAACTGCAATGGAGCCCTACGCTTTCGAGTCCATGCCAGGAAATTGGATCTTTATGCAGGACAATGACGCAAAGCACTCAGCAAATGTTGTGAAAGATTGGTTTTTTCGGGAGAGTGTTGACGTTCTAGACTGGCCAGCTCAAAGTCCCGATCTTAACCCTATTGAAAATTTATGGCACCACTTTCTTAAGCTTAAGATTGGGGAAAAAAATTATAAAAATAATAATGAGCTATGGTATGGAGGGGAATAAGAGAAGCTTGGTATTCTATTCCAAAAAAATAGATGCGAGAAGCTCGTAGAGTGTATGGGAAGGCGATGTCTGGCGGTAATTCAAAAGTCTGGCCATAGTACAAAATACTAATGAGGTAATAGTAAAATCAAAGAAATACTGAGCAATATATTCAGTTTTTCATTACTTATTTACAAGCAAAATTTTGTGTGCTATTTACGTGTGTCCAGAAGAAATCTCATGTTCCCTAAATATAATTTGGTTAAACTTTCGATGGGCATTAATAAATCTTTCTATAAAAGGTTATTTTATTTTTGTTTTAGTTCAGCTTTCAAACGCTGTATACCTTTTTATTACAATACAAGTACAATATGAAATATATGAATTTTATACTACTAGTCTAATTTGTGCTATTTATGTCACCATGGCTGTATATACTAGATTTAGCATTAGTTTCTTTCTTAAAATAAATTTTAGGAAAACAAAGCTAAATTTTTGCTACATAATTTTTCACAATGACGTTGCCGCGAACTCTTGTGAGCAGAAAAAATGCAGCATACTTTATTTCTAATTTTTTTTAAGTTTCCTGAAGTAATAGTATTTTTGGAGCATTTAAATGGAAACATTTGTGGTATTTCAATCAGCAGGCGTTGTAGCCAACATAAGACTTGCAATTGAATACGAACATTGATTTTTGTCTAAATAGACAGCAATAAAAAGTAGTGAGATAGGAACCTTGAAAAGGGTACACCTCGATAATGACCTGGGGCATCATCTGAAATTTAATCTAAAATTCCTTGGAAAATTCAACAACTTCCCTTAAGGACCTCTTGGCATTTTAGCCCTACTTCCATATTTTCAAAAATTGCTATTCTTCAACTTCTTCTTTCCATAGCCGGCAATGTAATAATCAGGAAGGACGTACATTTCTTTTCCAATTTAACATTAATTCACATAATTAATTTACTGGCTTTGGGCAATATTACTCCAAACCTAACTTAAACAAGTACGGACATTTTAAAAAAATTGAGATTTTGACTGTCCTGTACTTTTTTTTAATGTGTTGTTAACAAAGCCTTACAGTAAATTTCTTAAAATGGTATTTAATAAAAGCACTCATCGAGATAAAAAAAACTGGGTTTAACTAAGTAACGGGTGATCCAAGTAGAGATACTTTTTTCAATAGCCTTTTTTGACAGATCACGTGTGAGTCGTGTCATGCTGTCATGTTATTTTTGTTTAGTATTGTTTGGCATTTTATAATGGAAAGACTTACGCGTGAACAACGTTTACAAATTTATGAAAATTCACGTTCTGTGAGGAATGTGTTTCGTGCACTTCGCTCAACTTATGGTCAACATAGTCGGCCTACTGAGCGTACTATTCGCAACACCATCACCCATTTTGAGACCCAGCATTCATTTTTAGATAATATTCTACCGAATAGACCACGTCCAGCACGCTGTGAAGAAAATATAGCGGCCGTAGCTGAGAGTGTACACGAAGACCGTAGAGAGTCGATTCGGCGCCGTTCGCAGCAACTCGGACTGACGTATGGAACGACTTGGCGCATTTTACGTCAAGATCTTAAATTGAAAGCGTACAAAATACAGCTTGTGCAACAACTGAAGCCGCTCGACCTTCCCAAGCGACATCGCTTCGCTCTATGGGCTCTTGAAAAGTTCCAAGAAGATCCGACGTTTTCGAGGCAAATTTGGTTTAGCGATGAGGCCCATTTCTGGCTCAATGGGTATGTAAACAAACAAAATTGCCGCATTTGGGACGAAGAGCAACCTGAAGAGATTGAAGAACTGCCACTTCATCCAGAAAAAACAACGGTTTGGTGTGGTTTGTGGGCCGGTGGAATCATCGGTCCATATTGCTTTAAAAATTATGCCGGTGCGAACGTAACCGTCAATGGCGACCGTTTGATGCCTGAAATTGAAGCTCGTGATCTCGGCGACATTTGGTTTCAGCAAGACGGCGCCACTTCCCACACATCGCATCAATCAATGGACTTATTGAGAGAACATTTCGGTGAGCACATAATTTCACGTTTTGGGCCGGTCGATTGGCCACCAAGATCGTGTGATATCACACCGTTAGACTTTTTCCTGCGGGGATATGTAAAGTCAAAAGCTTATGCCGACAAACCCGCTTCGATTCAGGCCTTGGAGGAAAACATCACGCGTGTCATTCGCCAGTTACCAGTCGAAATGCTCGAACGAGTGATCGAAAATTTGACTCAACGGATGGACCATCTGCGACGTAGCAACGGCCAACATTTGATAGACATAATCTTCAAAAAATAAATGCCAAAGAATGTTCTTTCAAATGATAATAAACATTCTCCATTAAATTTGAATTTTCTGTGTTTTTTTCTTTAAAAAAGTAGGGAACCTCGAAATGGATCACCCTTTATTAAACACTTTATTCTTTGTTAATTTCGAACTGCAGATAACACATGCATATTCCAAAATGTGACGCATAGTAATGCGTTGAGGGCGTAAAGATCCTTGAAATTTAAGGAGTTCCTTCATAATTTAAAACTTAATCCTTTCGTGAAATGATGCAATGCGGCTCCGGTTCCTGGAATCGGCTGCCATCGAGAACGCGTTTAAGATCAGCCAAATAACTAACTAAAACCTGCGTCTCTTTAAACACGCAAATTGCTTTAGAAACAGAACAAAATCTGAACTATATATCCCTTTACATGGGTTTTGAAAGATCATTCTGCTGCTCCCTCCAAGAAACAACAATGAATCCACAAAAAGAAGGATAGAAGATGGAGTGTGGTGTGTGGAACAGTTGCCGGGACAGTCTCAAAAGAATTAAGCAGCTCTATAGCCACTCTGCAACGTCAGAAAAAAAGAACTGGGTCCATCACAAATAAGGACATTAATATGTCGAGAACGCGGCTACTCTGCTTTATCGACTCGCAAAGCTTACCTGTCCTATAGAACATGCAAACCGTTTTTCAAGGAGCATCGTAAAGTATACCCAACTGAACGCTTTTTTTTTATAATGTACGCGCACTAAAGGGATTTTGGATACCCTTATAATGAAGTAACACAGTGCGGGCATTAGGGAAGTGAAGGATTAGAAAAAAGGAGATACCGATGTACGTTGGTTTCAAATGTCTGTAAACTATAATGCGTAGGAAAAACAGAGCGGGGTAGAGCATTCCACATTCGTATTGTACGGTTGAGAAAGGAATCTTTATATTTCACAGTACGCCCGAAAACAGGCTTAAGGGTAAACTGATGTGCATTCCTAGCATGGCGAGTATTGCGGTTGAAATGCTGTAGGGGTAGAATGCAACTGGCTACTTTATTTGAGCACTTGTGGTGGAAATACCGATAAAACAATGACAGACAGGAGACATCACGACGATGACTAAGAGAGTAAAATGATTTCGAGATGTCTCGATCGCCAATAAATTTTACCGCACGTTTTTGGATCCTGTCAAGTAGCTCCAAATATGTTATTGGTGCACCAGACCAGATATGAGCGTTGTACTCAAGTTTTAGGCGAATAAACGCCTTGTAGATTCTGGCCAGATCAGAAGGGGTGAAATATTTCTTGCATCGCTTAAGGAAGCCTAGACATTTCGCAGCGTTCTTGGCGACATCAAATATGTGGTCATTCCAACGAAGTTTGTCGTTAACGCACATACCGAGAATGGAAAGTCTTTGGGTTTCAGCGATGCAAGTGCCATTCATAGATAATGGCAGAGAATTAGGGGTTCGCTTCAATGACAGCAGACAGCATTGCGTTTTGGAAGCATTAAATTCCACTCTGTTGGTTTTACCCCATTTAAGAATGCTGTCAAGATCGTAATTCAATGAGCTTAACATACGTTGCCGTTCCAGTTCAACGCCCGAAGGTGAGGGGCGTTGCCCAGAAAACGAATATGTAAAGCTGAGGGTACTGTCATCAGCAAAGGAATGGATTGGATTAGAAGTGACAGACAGGAAGGTCATTGATAAAAATGAGAAAGAGAGTCGGAGACAAAACGGAACCTTTAAGGACACCAGCATTTATTTGGTGAGTTGCAGACTTGAAACCGTCTATAACAACTTGTATTGAACGGTCCGAAAGGTAATTTCTAATCCATTGAAGAAGGGTAACATCGATCCCAAACGCACTGCATTTTCGACAAGAGGGCTTGATGCCAAACTCTGTCAAATGCCTTTGAAATATCAAGCGCAACGACCTTACTTTCACCACCATAGTGAATAGATTGGTTCCACTTTTCGGTTAGATATGTCATCAAATTACCAGTGGATCTGTTGCTGCGAAAACCGTACTGCCGGTCATTAAGAATCTTTCGGGATTCGAGATATTTCATAAGCTGACGATTTATCAGCGTTTCCATGATCTTGGAAAGAAGGGACGTTAGTGCAATTGGTCGGTAGGAGGAGACAGAGTCAGTTTGCACGAAGTCAGTTTGAATCGTACTTGTGCTCACAAATGGACTCAATGCAGAAGTTTATGCATCTGCAGGTTACTTTTTAATATTCGAATTCCCCTGATACTAGCAGACATCACATCTCCGTGCTGCAACGTTTCGAATTATTGAAAATTGTTACTGTTGCATAACTGATATGATTCGAATCGAATTCGGAAACGCATCACTGCAAGGCTAATGTTTAATCAATCATGCCACACTTTAATTAATGCAAACATTTTGCATCACTAAAACGCCGAGAATAGGTCCATTTTTAAAAAAGTTTACCCAACTGATGAAAAAACAAAGCATACCTAAAGAACATTTTAGATGATTTCAATGCATCGTCATCAACTGTGTTCCCCATCGACATATTGATTTTTGCATATAGGACGATTCAATGTGTTTTTTTTGTAGACGTTTCCGAATTCGCTCGCAGAATTAGCAAAAATGCTCAAAAAGAACACCCATCCCAAACCTGTCAATGTATTGTTGGTAGTCAATTTCATTGGATGATGGTCAATTGGGATGGCCTTTTATTTTGAACTCCTGGTTACCCGGAGTACGCGTTGCTGCTACTCCTTACAAACAAAAACACTCAATACTTGAATGCTTTTTAAAACTAAGAAATGCATGGTATTAGATATAGTGGCTTGGTATTTGTAGCACTTTTCTTAATAGTAATCATTACGTCCAACGCACTTGCAACTTCTGGAGCTTGGTAAGGTTAAACATGTGTAGGTGTGGTAAAAAAGAAATCACCACAGAACCCTGGGCACAAAAATTCCCAACACGATAATTCAAAAGGCAGAAAAACCTAAACAATTTCCCTGGTAAAGCAACCAATTTCATTACAAAAACCTAGAAGGCCTTTGGCCATCTATTTTCCCAAAGGTTTTTCTAATTTCTTCGAATACGCGCTATTGACTCGCATTAACTAGGTACAATTGGGTATTATGACCTCAATATCTTGCAGATATCCGCAGAATCCGTATCCGATAGGAAGAGCGGAAGACGGAGGAAGCTCATCCCTGCTTAATTATATTGACTCCATAGATATTTTACTGGCAAAAAGTGGCCTTAGGTACCCTGTGTCCCTTACTACTTGACCAACTTAGATTGGAAGACCCACCGCTTTTTCTCAATAGTGCCCTTATCATGCAGAGGGGAGGTTTGATGTCTGAAGCCTCGCTGTTAATGAGCAGCTCATCCGCCTGCTCTTTTCTCTTAATATTGCAGTGTTCTAAAACCCAGCACAGTCTAACTCAATTCGGACTGCCGCCCTAAAGACAGCACTACTTGGAAGACACTACTTGTGTCCGGTAGACGTATGGACACTCTCATTGTGGAACTTCTGAGAAGATACCAGAACCTGTTCCTTCCGCTGTTTTCGAACCGTCTGTACAAATTGCAATTTCCTTCGATCTGATTATTGCATTTCAATAATCTGGAGCTGCTACACATAAATATATTAGTATCTAATCATAAGATACATTTAAGCCTCAATAAAACCTTGGCTTTTTAGACCTACTAACATATTTGTCGTGGGTGCAGTGGCTTAGTGGTTAAGAGCGTTGGACCACTAAGCGAAAGGTCGCTGGTTCAAATCCCGACCTGTACCACCTGAAAGTTTTTATTCGCTGCCCCACCTCTTGCGAACGTTTGACAAACATCTGTCATGAAAAGCTTCTCAAAAATTAATTGCCGTCCGGAATCGGCGTTAATCTGTCGGTCCCTTCCATTTGTGTCAAAAAATATATCGTCGCACACACAGTGGTTGGAGAAGCTAGATTTTAGGTCCTGTATGGACCGTTTACGCCCAATATTTATTTAACATATTTGTCCATTCTGCTAGAGAATGGTGGGAGCATTCAGAGTAAACTATAGATGTGCGTTTGAAGTCCTGGGTTGATGTGTTCAAAGCAAACTTTGGATAACGGACTCGCGAAGTTATGAAGAAACTTTTAGTTTTTATAAATTCAAAAAAGAGGAGTAGATATGGTTTACTGCGCTGTAGGACGCTATAGGAGTAGGGTGGCAGCTCTGCTCATAATTCGAGCTCAATCGGGTCGCAGTTTAAGCGACATATATCGGTATTACCACGTGCGCAATAGACACTATATGTCAAAATATAGTTGTTTATTCTGGTGTCCCTTAAGGTAGTCACTTTGGCCCACTTTTGTTCCTATTGTTTATTAATGAACTATGTCTTCATGTTAGTTATGCTAAGATTTTACTTTTTGCGGATGACTGTAAGCTGTTTTACTTATGTATATTGCGACCCACAGGGATATATCTTCTTGCAGCATAATATTGATGTTGTGTATGGATGGTGTAATGAAAACTACATGTTCCTAAATCTTAAGAAATGTAAATCCGCAACATTCACGAGACGTCACAGCGCTTTAAAGATCTTGGAGTTATCTTTAACTTTAGCTGGACTTTAACTTTGGGAGTTATAAAACGATTTTCAAAAGAATTCAAAGACTCTTATGTAACAAAAGCCTTTATTGTTCTCTTGTCCAGCCTGTTTTAGAATACTGTAGTCCTGGGTGGTTTTTGGGGTATGAATCTGGGATATCAAGAATTGAGAGCATACAGAAGCAGTTTCTTGATTTAGCGTACAAGCCGCTTAAAGTTACTTAATCTTGAAACTTTGCAAGAAAGAAGATAGATACCTAACGCTATTTTTGTATTTGTGTTCTCACCGGTGGCATAAACTCAACCTATATCCTTAAATCACTCAAAATTAACACCAGACTGAGAACAACAAGGATGCTTTCTGGTTTTGTAAGCAAATTTGGGATGAACCTCCGTTTTGAAACCTTTCAATTTGCCTTACATCTGAGTTTATAGCAAAAATTTCGTCGTTCATTTTGGTTTCAAAATATCTTAGTTTGCCAATGTTAACTAATTCTTACTACTAATCTGATAACAATCAACAACTGTCTCATTGCAACCTTCAACATTTTTTATACATATAAAAACTTACGTACTTGTGTACTTTGATTCTTTTTCACAACACTATTCGCTTGCTTATGCAAGCAACGGGGTCTTTAAAATGCTTACTAATAATTCAACTTTCCGGGTCTAAGAGTTTTATTCAATTTTCTGATTTTCTACGTGAATGCCATAGCCTCTTCCTCCTATATGCCACAATTGGAAGGGTTTCTCAGTCACATGGGCCACTGAATCAATAGTTTCTTCCGCTTTTCCACTCTGCATTGTTTGGATTCCCTTTTCGTGTTGTTGTGTTTTTTTTTTATTGTTTTGCCTTTCGCATCACATCGCCCACCACAACTCGTAAACGGAAAAAAGAATAAAAAAAAAATCCTTGACATTTAATTTAATTAGTGGCCATGCAGATTGCAATTGCAGAATGGAAAATGAAACGATTCGCGCAGAAAAAAAAAAGACCCACCCTTTTGTCTATGGCAGCAGCAGCAGCAGCAGTTAACACACCCTCAGTCGGCAGTTTGGGAGCTTCTCCATGTCAACCTCAATTGCATTACAGTCTCAAAGTGAAATCCCAGTTCATAAATAACTCTTGACGTGGGTGCAAAATTCGCGGTGCGTTCTAGCCTTTTAGACGGGACCTAGATAAGCTATATTGAATCCGTTAGTCCAATAAACTGGACATAAATTCCTTACAAATCGCTGTGAGTTTCAATTGTGTTAGTGAAAATGATGTGGGCCATATCGAATTTGACCGGCAGTAATCGGGTAAGTCGGGCAATTTTGGTGCGTTATTCAGCGGTTCCATTGGATTCAGATTCAACGCCAACAACTCCTGTTGCCACATCATCCTCATCGTCGTCGAGCAGTGGTCGATCGAGGTATATTCCCGGTCGAGCTGTGCCCAGGCATGCGGCACAAATTACTCTGCCACTAGATGTCGAAGAGACTGTCACTTGCTTTTGCAGGTAATGAAAATTAGTTTGTATACATTTTTGGGTTACGCGGTTCCGCGGGATACATGTTCTTTGGTTCCATTCCATTTTTACACCCCTGGAGCAGTGAGTTTTTTAAATATACTTTGGAGTTTAACAGCATACAGGACACAAAATCTATCTTCTCCAATCATTGTGTGTGCAAGGACATATTTTTTTTGACACGAATGGAGGGACTTGCAGTTTAATGCCGATTCCGAACGACAATTTTATTTTTTGAGAAAGTTCTCATGACATTTATTTTGGATGTTTGTCAGACGTTTGCAAGAATTGGGGCAGTGAATAAAAACTTTAAGGTGGTACAGGCCGGGATTCGAACCAGAAACGCCTCAATTTCAAGATGCCTAAGTGCTTTTAAAGTTTTAATTCCTTCTAAAACTAACTTCAGATTGCTCTCAAGAGTAGCCATCTAAAGATTAAGGAGCGATCCGGCAGGTAGTACTTTCTAGTGATCCTCATTTTTCCTTGGATTGTTGACGACTGACGTAATGTCCTACAAACTCGTTCTCTTAAAAAAAATTGCAAATTGAGACTTTGAGCCTTCCTGCCAGTCTTCGTCTCAATCTAAAGATTACAAAAATCCCAAAAAGTTGGGATCGCGTTTGAACGGCATGCGGACCATAAGGTGATCTTTTATAGAACCTCAGCTTTTTCCCTAAAACATAAGTCTCGGACTCTTATTTTTCATAAGTCCAGTAGAAATCAGCGGTCTTCAATTTATTCCGCCTTCCAGAACTTCTCCACATACTTACTACTCGAACGAATCGTCATTCGAACTTGCGGAGGAAGTTTACTTGACTCTTTGGGTCAAGTAAATCAATTAAGCGCTTATATGATGCCAGCTACAAATTTGAGTTAAGTATACATTACCGTCTTTTTGTAGCTTGTCATGAAAGTTGCTATGAACAATTTCAAGGAGGTTTCAAACCAGTTACAGTTGTATATTTGCTTCACCTATATTCAGCTTTTATTCGCATTTTGTTTTTGGGTTGAACTGCATTAGTGGTCCTCTCATTGATAACGTGAACTTGCCAACAGATTATTTGAGTAACCTAAGCAAAGGCTATAAATCCTCCGACGAAAAACAGATCAATATGTATTCGTTTTCTCTCAAACCGCTCTCTGACCTTTAATTTTGTCCACAGAATTAACACTACATTACCTGTATACCCAGCTCATTTACAGATTAATTTGTATCTTGTAATTTTCTTTTGCCCAGACATTTGGCAAAGTCTGACATAGAGGGTTAGCGTTCAATCTTCATAGAAACCAATGGAGACAGTATAACTGAGAATCGTATGTGGCAGACAGGTATTCTTGTGTGCGCTAAAAATAATTGTGAAACGTAAATTTTAATCAGAACTAGGAGGAGGTGTTGTAGCAAGGAGGTGTTGTAGGGCCAACACTTTTCCTTTTGTAATGTTCGGGGACTTACGGGATTTTGAGTGCCCTTAAAATTTTGAGTTTAGGTTACATAGTGTGGGCGTTAAGGAAGCGGAAGAGTAGGTACCAATGCAAATTTGTCTTAAGTGCTTGCAATTTTTATCGGGCGTGAGAAGTCGAGCATTGCAAAGCATTCTGTTTACTGGAATGTTTACTCAATTTACTGAGTTCTTGGTGGCTTCGATTATGTGGTGAAAGAAAGAAGATAGAAAGTCGTTTTGTTTCATTGATTCAAGCAGACTTACTTACTTAGCGGGCTCCCGACCCGTGAAGAGTCCCTGCCGGAGATACGGCAGCCTTCCTGATTCAAGCAGAATTCATGGATAATTGGATGAGTGCATGTTGAGGTGACTGTTGCAATCGAACTCCAAATTCCTTGAAAACTACATGAGCGCGAACTGTAACTCATACAGTTGAACTCTAAACTTTTGTGGGGTGAAAAATGGAAGATCATACCCAGAAACTCTCTTAAAATCAGAAAAAAAACATGTAACATCTGCGGTATTCCTTCGTGATGGATTTTCTGATATGGCGAATGTATATGTTATCGTGAAAACGTTTTTCTAGAATCGGCTTTCTTAACCTTGCACGTGCGGGGCATTCGCACAGAAGGTGTATTATAGATTTGTCTTTGCAACTTTTACATAAGTTGTTGGACAGTACTCACATTCAGTGGGCATGCTTACTTTGAAGACAGCTAACAGTGAATGGCCTCAACACGGCGTCGATATTTTTTTGACTCTCAGATAGAAGTTGAGCGATTGTAAGTGCGGCAAAAAGCGGCGATAATGGGTCAACATCGTTGAATCGATGAGAACGTTACAAACGACAGCTTTAACTTTGAGACAGTAAGAGACTTTGTCTACTCGGCTCTGCTATCACATCTGAAAACTACATATCGCTTGCCAATCGCTGTTTCTATGGGCTGAGAAGGCAACTATCTTCCAAATAACTATGAAAACTTTATATATGAGACTTCGATAATTCGAGTCCTGACCTATTTATTTGAAGCATTGACTCATTCTTAAGCGAAAGAAGATATCCTTTGTCGTTTCGAGAAAAGAATTCTTCGTAAGGTATTTTGAAACCGCTTGCTTTGACGTGTTCCGGTTGAGACGATTCAACGACCAACTTTAGGAGATGTGCAGCGCCATCGCCCTTTTAAAAAAAACAACGGAAGCAGCGTTTGAGATTTAGATCTCCAGCCCGTAGAATGTTCGATTCTTGTTATCTTGAGAGGCAACGCAGTAGAGCAAGGTCTAACCTTTTGTAGAGCGTACAAGTGAAAGGAGACCTCAACCAACTAAAGTGCGTAATAACAGGCAGTTATCCAAAGAAGCTTATTGGTTGAGGAACAGGATGAAGATCTAATTTTAAAACATAAAAAACTGTCCTCGCTCTAGGACACAATTCAGAGATGGAAATTCACCATAAAGGTGCAGCAATTTTGAAAAAGAAACACTTGGACTCAGTATTAGTCCATTGTACTACAAGGTAGAAAACCTCATTTGGGTAGTGGTTGAAAAGTCACACTTGGATGGGTCCCCCGCCACCATGGAATTGCGACAACGAATTGGCAAGAGCTGGTTTAGAATCCGTTTTCTTTGGACGAGAACCTTTTTTATACATTCAATTCGGCTGCTTCCTCAAGATAGATTATAACGGGTGATCCAAGTAGATATATAGTTTTTTCAATAGCCTTTTTTGACAGATCACGTGTGAGTCGTGTCATGTTTTTTTTGTTTTGTATTGTTTGGCATTTCATAATGGAAAGACTTACGCGTGAACAACGTTTACAAATTTATGAAAATTCACGTTCTGTGAGGAATGTGTTTCGTGCACTTCGCTCAACTTATGGTCAACATAATCGGCCTACTGAGCGTACTATTCGCAACACCATCTCCCATTTTGAAACCCAGCATTCATTACTGGATAATATTCGACCGAATAGACCACGTCCAGCACGCTGTGAAGAAAATATAGCGGCCGTAGCTAAGAGTGTACACGAAGACCGTAGAGAGTCGATTCGGCGCCGTTCGCAGCAACTCCTGACGTATGGAACGACTTGGCGCATTTTACGTCAAGATCTTAAATTGAAAGCGTACAAAATACAGCTTGTGCAACAACTGAAGCCGCTCGACCTTCCCAAGCGACATCGCTTCGCTCTTGAAAAGTTCCAAGAAGATCCGACGTTTTCGAGGCAAATTTTGTTTAGCGATGAGGCCCATTTCTGGCTCAATGGGTATGTAAACAAACAAAATTGCCGCATTTGGGACGAAGAGCAAACTGAAGAGATTGAAGAACTGCCACCTCATCCAGAAAAAACAACGGTTTGGTGTGGTTTGTGGGCCGGTGGAATCATCGGTCCATATTTCTTTAAAAATTATGCCGGTGCGAACGTAACCGTCAATGGCGACCGTTATCGTGCCATGATAACCGACTATTTGATGCCTGAAATTGAAGCTCGTGATCTCGGCGACATTTGGTTTCAGCAAGACGGCGCCACTTCCCACACATCGCATCAATCAATGGACTTATTGAGAGAACATTTCGGTGAGCACATAATTTCACGTTTTGGGCCGGTCGATTGGCCACCAAGATCGTGTGATATCACACCGTTAGACTTTTTCCTGTGGGGATATGTAAAGTCAAAAGCTTATGCCGACAAACCCGCTTCGATTCAGGCCTTGGAGGAAAACATCACGCGTGTCATTCGCCAGTTACCAGTCGAAATGCTCGAACGAGTGATCGAAAATTGGACTCAACGGATGGACCATCTGCGATGTAGCAACGGCCAACATTTGATAGACATAATCTTCAAAAAATAAATGCCAAAGAATGTTCTTTCAAATGATAATAAACATTCTCCATTAAATTTGAATTTTCTGTGTTTTTTTCTTTAAAAAAGTAGGGAACCTCGAAATGGATCACCCTTTACGTCTCTTGGATTAAATTTTCCTATGACACAAAAGATCTTGAAGGTCGCAGTGTCAGCCATATGGGCAAAAGCATAAATAAAATAAATGGGGTCTTACCACAATATCCATCGCCCAAATAATTCTAATGCTTTAAAATAAAGACCTTTCTTGAAATGGTTAATGCCCCCTTGGTATGGGGAAACAAAGATATAGGCATGGTAACAAAAGTGCTACAACAATTAGACATTAAGTCATATGCAACAGCAACGAACCGTAGCTGACAATTCATAAGATCTTGAGAGCAAGTTCTTCTTCATATAAAAGAGCGTAAATTGGTAATGAGGTGGAGCTAAAGGTCGTTTCTGGGGCAGGTCAAAGACTTGCGAGATTTTCCACGTCTCATAAAAAAAATCTCCTACATATCGGGTGTAATGGTAAACCTCGAGCTTAGTGAGCACTAAACGTATCTAATTTTTTTATATTTTTTTTTTTTCGTGTTGGGAATTCGCTGGAAGAAAAAATCATCGAAAGACACGAGGGGTGCTTCTACAATAGTGATGGACTTTAACCCAATTTAAAAAAACTCCCGGGGGACTGACTTTCATCATCCCGAATGAGATTGCTATTCGCCGTTAGTCGGATTTCTAAACTTTTTTATTTGAAAACAGTACCTGAGTTCTTAGCACTTGCTAATTCTTATAGATCAAGAGGTTTTACCCGCCTTTACATTCTCGGTATTTAATAGAATTGTTATTTCTGTATTAACGTGATTGAGAAGCCTTCTTCTGTGCTTTTGAGCAACTTCGTCTTCAACCATTTCAATATTTAGATCTCTATGCAGATCCGCGTTGCCTATGTACCAAGGTGCATTAACTACAGTCCTTAGTACTTTATTTTGGAAAATCTAAATTTTGTTTAAATTTGTTTGGCATGTGCATGTCCACAACTGTAGCCCGTAGGTCCATACTGGTTTCAGGACTTGCTCGTATAGCAATAGTTTTTTTTTGTAGTTGGACAGGGATGAGTATCATACATTACATTTTACTGTAACGCATGTTTTTTCTTACCGTGCGCTTTCCATCGCAGTTTAGCGTCTAGAGTCATGCCCAGATATTTATAATATTCCACTACATTGTTGTTAATGTAGACTGGTATGTGTGGTACGTTTTTATACGTAAAATTATGAACTGACCTAATGGCCATTCTCATATATTTTTAATAGCCGTTTGAAGCTTTTTTATTGCTTCTTCGACAGTTGCTAGAAGGAAGAACAGCTGTGTCATCTGCAAAAGTGAAAAGTGATCGCTAGTGAATAGTAGGTATAGAAGTGGACCCATCACACTGCCTTGAGGTACACCAGCTTTAATTTCTCTCAATGTTTTGTCTCTTGTTTAATTCTGAAGAATCGATCTGATATATACGACTTGTGGATCAGGCCCTTGTGTCAGGCTTTATCGAAAGCTTGTGCTATATCAAGAAATGTCTTCAAATGCTTTTTGATTTTATCTGTGATTCTATGCACCTGCTCAATGGTAGAGTGATTATTTCTAAATCCAAATTGGTGAATTGGGACCATATTTGCAGGCGTTTTACCAACATTTTTTCGAATAACTTGGATAACATTGGTAGTATAGATATTGGGCGATATGAGGTTACTTTATTTGGTGGTTTGCCTGGTTTTGGTATCATCATTACTTCCGGGACCTTCCACATGCTTGGCACATATCTTAACTTAAATGCAGCACTAAGAATCTGCGCTAGTTTTTTAAGACATTTTCGTGGAAATTGTTTTAAAATTTCTCCTGTAATCAAATCAAAGCCTGGAGCCTTTTTTATATTTAAGCTTTCTTTGATTTCTTTGGCAAGTTCTTTAGCTGTCACCGACCGAATAGGTCTATCTTCTTCGCACCTTACTTCGAGTCCTTGATAACCTTTATCTTCATAAACGTATCTAATAAAAACTAAAAACCTCTTTCAACATGCATTAAACAAATTTGTTTAGACGTGCACTCTTGCTATCCATTACAGTGCAATGCCACCACACACACCACCACTATTGTACAGTCGAATGTGTGTATAATGTGTTCACATCGAATCAAGTCAACAAATAAATTAAATTCTAAATTAATAAATCATAGCGAAACAAAGGACCTTCATTCGCTCCTCTCGTGTCTTGCGCTTCACATCAATGACCCTCCACGACGCGTTTGGTGTAATGCACTTTTGCCTGTGTTTGCTCGATTCTGAATTCTGCACACAGACGGGTTAACAATTGGACGTAATTAATTTAACATTAATTGATTTATTGATTCACCATTTCATTTCCTGTTTGTGTATGTTCTGCGTTTGGATATGAGGCAACCCTGCTGCAATTAATGCTTAAAACTGTATAATCACATCCGCCCACTTCTGACACGTTCGCCGAATTGATTTTTAATTGCGAATCAACGTGTTAAATTATACCCGCAATGTGCATCGAATTGTGTCAACGCCTGAACTGACGGCATTGAAATATTATCGCGCAATAAATGACAACAGAACAAAAAAAAAATTAATCTTCCCAGACAATCGCCAAGCAATCTTCACCCTCTAATGCGGGAGTAAACTTGTCAAGCATCAACCCTCCTGATCAATAGGACTTTGTCTTATTCACAAACAAAATGGAACTAAAAAAAAGGAATTTCATGAAGCGCACGAATCCGGAAACCGAAAAAGGTCGATGTTGCATTATTTAGTCTTAGTCCTTCGACGATAGAAGCTTTCTCCTTAAGGATGTATAGAGAAGAGTTTTGCGTCTTAGGAGGTTTTTTTTTGTTTTCTTCGGTTCTGTTGATGCTTCTTCCTTGAGCGTAAATATCTTTGCTGACGTCATCTGATGACATTGAAATCAGGAAGTGGCATTGCTCATCGTCAGCTTAGAAGGCGGAGGTCGTTTGGTGAAAATGATCAAAATAAATAAAAAATTGCGTAAGAATCGTTGGGGTGGGGATTTTTGCAAACCGATTTTTAATGGCGAACGTTTTTATAACTTGACGGCGCGGCGCAGCGGTTTGAGGAAACCAACAACTAAGTTACAGTTCGTTGTAAATAGTTTTAAAGAAGTATTTTTTCGAATGCGAAAAAGGCTATCTTTTAGCAGAATTTGATGCGTTACCAATATTTTTTTAAATGGGGGGGGGGGGGGTTGCATCGGCTATGATCAGGTTTATAGGATTCATAAAACTTCCTGCCTGTGGGACTAGTTGGTTTGAATTTAACAAATATCTACAGGTCTTTCGGTCTTATATCACTTCTTCACTGAGTTCAATCGTATCCTGGTGTTGTTTTTAAGTCTGCCTCGCTTGGAATGTTAATTGATATTATCGTGGGGATCGTAAGTTCCTTCATTGAGTATAAAAATACCAACTGATCGGATCATACGATATATCCGAGATAGATTCTTTGACGTAAGGCCTCCCTTTGGGTTCGCAAACAAGCAAAATTGTCGAATTCGGAAGGATGCAATGCATCCAGAGAAAGTCAGAGAGTGTTTGGTGTGGATTTTTTACTGGTGGCATCACCTCTAAATATTTCTTTGAGAGTGACGTTGGCCAGGCCATCACCGTCAACGGCGAGTGCTATCGGTCGATTATAACCAATTTTTGTTGGCCTCAATTGAATAATTTGAACACCGGCGACAGGTTGTGTTTCAATAGGACGGCGCTACTTGTGGGGTTTGTTTAAGTCACAGGTCTATGCCAATAAACCACCACTAAACTGAAAGCCAGCATTGATTAATGCCATTGGTCAAACTCAGCTTGTTTTATGCACAAGAATTATGGCAAACTTGGTTGTTTCGAATGTGCGCCACCCAGCGAAGCCACATACATGAGCCTTCTAAACAAATAAAAAATTTCCACGATATCTCCCTTACAGTTTCTTAAATTCAAATTTAAAGATATAGAAAGCGCTTAATGCAAAACCCCTTTACATCGTTTTCTGCTTTAAGAAGCCCTCATTGTCTCATTGACAAACCAGGAAAGCCAGAAGATCTCTACTATCAATACTCCTAAGTGGCGTTTCAATCGCTCAACATTGCGAGTCTAAACTCAATCCACTCGTTCTTGGTCATCCCTCCAATTGAACTCTGTCCACACATGTTTTAACATTTTACAAGTCAAGATCGTTCTGCGCGATCCGTATTAGTTGAAGGTACATATTCCAGGTAAACTCAACTACTCCGTCGTCAGTCACTTTGTGTCCAGTGAAAAACCGAAAATCCTAACGAATATTATAACATTGATTTGTAGTGTCTGCTGCATCGTCGTCTTGAGAAGAGAACTTTTGCTAATGTTTTTTTTTTTAAAGATTCCAAATATTTCGTTGCGCTTTTTTTTTATGGAAACAACAACATCCACGTCTTGGAATAACTAATAAACTTCGCTATTGTAAAAGACCAATATCAATTCTCCTTTCGTTCGGGCAGGATAAGGTTTCTACATAAGGCCATACTTTTCGTCCTTTGTTTTTAAGTTTTAAGGCCCTTCTCTTGACCCTAGGACAGTAGGCCGTCTTCCGTCTTAAGGGGTTACTTGGGTTTATTAGGGGTAAAAAAGTTATATTTCAATTATTTTTATAAAAAAAAAATAAAATATTTTATTCAAACTTTTTACTGTCTTAAAGATATACATTTGAAAAGGAATTTCTGAAATTTTAGAATTTGGACGAAGCGAAAAAAAAAGTGAAATTTGGATTTTTGGCAGACTAATAATGCTAATTTTGGTAAAATGCTTGATGGTTGAAAAAAAAAATCCTTCGTCCAAGTCCTCGTGAATTGTATCTCGAAGACCTGTCTAAAATTTCATCAAGATCGCTTGAGTAGTTTTCGAGAACTTTTGACAACCGACTTTAAAAACACAGTTTCGAGAAAAAACGCTTTTTAAGTTTGGACAACCTCAAATGAACATTGTGATTCAATTGAGTGCGCACCTTCTCAAGGCTGTATCTCCGAAACTTTTATTCGGAATGTCTTGAAATTTTAGGTTAATATTCTCGATATGTTGTAGAAATTAATAAGAAAATAAAAAATATTCGATTTTTTGAGGCTGTGAAACCTATGTAACCCCTTAAACCATAGAAAGCCGGACTTTTACATAAAATATGTATTCAACTGTTTCGTCTCCTTCAAAACAAAGTCAGCAAAGTGTTAAGAGTCGACTATTTTAGTTTCATTTAGATAATATCTTTTCACCATGATAACCTTTGAGGTTACCTAAGTTTTCGATATAATGCCGACTGAGATTTAGACATCTATTGGAATTATTTTTGAAGGTCTGGAAGCCTCGTTCGGCCTGTCTTTGATTGGGACTGTGTTTCCATCATGCGATACATCTGGAATGCTTCCAGCTTTTAATAATTTAATTGACTGCTGGTGCAGCAAAACGGTTCAGCTTCATTAAATAAAGTTTTAGAGCCCTTTTTGGCCAGTTTGTTGGTCGGCTTATTTTTTACCATCAATGCCCTCCACATGTTCAGGAACCCACCATAGTTTGAACTCGTTCCTAGAGCTGAGCTGCTTTGAGGGTGTCTCTGCTCGACGTCTCTGTAGAGAAGCCTTTATCGAAAATGTAACGTCTATCTGTGTGCCCACATCATCACTGGACACTGTCTGATAGGCAGGCATGCAACAAGGCTTGGCGCTTATTCAAACGACTTTTTAAGGAGCTGCATGGATTAGTAGGAGGAGAGACAACTCTACACCTTCTTTGCGCATGACCTGCTCTCTCCCGGATACGAAATCTCCATCTAGGAGCTACAATAATCTTAACGATAAAAACTTGACCAATCAAGAAGTCTCTCACGCTTTATAAGCAGCTCAAAATAGTTCAACGAGTAGGCAGGAACTTTAGATCCACGTGGTATCAAAATATACCTTATGCATAGGTCTAAGTGTGTTGGACCTCTATCCGAAGGCCACTTCAACCTAATCTAACTTTATGTCCATTAATAACTTGCAAACTATTTGTCAGATTTTCATGGTTTTTGCTTCTTTATGGATATGTTGTCCGTTTACGTTTTGTTGAGAGAGGGAATAGTAAAGGGTGATCCAAGTAGAGATACTTTTTTCAATAGCCTTTTTTGACATATTTGTTATTTTTGTTTAGTATTGTTTGGCATTTCATAATGGAAAGACTTACGCGTGAACAACGTTTACAAATTGTTCAACTTTATTATGAAAATTCACGTTCTGTGAGGAATGTGTTTCGTGCACTTCGCTCAACTTATGGTCAACATAATCGGCCTACTGAGCGTACTATTCGCAACACCATCACCCATTTTGAGACCCAGCATTCATAATTGTATAATATTCGACCGAATAGACCACGTCCAGCACGCTGTGAAGAAAATATAGCGGCCGTAGCTGAGAGTGTACACGAAGACCGTAGAGAGTCGATTCGGCGTCGTTCGCAGCAACTCGGACTGACGTATGGAACGACTTGGCGCATTTTACGTTAAGATCTTAAATTGAAAGCGTACAAAATACAGCTTGTGCAACAACTGAAGCCGCTCGACCTTCCCAAGCGACATCGCTTCGCTCTATGGGCTCTTGAAAAGTTCCAAGAAGATCCGACGTTTTCGAGGCAAATTTTGTTTAGCGTTGAGGCCCATTTCTGGCTCAATGGGTATGTAAACAAACAAAATTGCCGCATTTGGGACGAAGAGCAACCTGAAGAGATTGAAGAACTGCCACTTCATCCAGAAAAAACAACGGTTTGGTGTGGTTTGTGGGCCGGTGGAATCATCGGTCCATATTTCTTAAAAAAATATGCCGGTGCGAGCGACCGTTATCGTGCCATGATAACCGACTATTTGATGACTGAAATTGAAGCTCGTGATCTCGGCGACATTTGGTTTCAGCAAGACGGCGCCACTTCCCACACATTGCATCAATCAATGGACTTATTGAGAGAACATTTCGGTGAGCACATAATTTCACGTTTTGGGCCGGTCGATTGGCCACCAAGATCGTGTGATATCACACCGTTAGACTTTTTCCTGTGGGGATATGTAAAGTCAAAAGTTTATGCCGACAAACCCGCCTCGATTCAGGCCTTGGAGGAAAACATCACGCGTGTCATTCGCCAGTTACCAGTCGAAATGCTCGAACGAGTGATCGAAAATTGGACTCAACGGATGGACCATCTGCGACGTAGCAACGGCCAACATTTGATAGACATAATCTTCAAAAAATAAATGCCAAAGAATGTTCTTTCAAATGATAATAAACATTCTCCATTAAATTTGAATTTTCTGTGTTTTTTTTCTTTAAAAAGTAGGGAACCTCTAAATGGATCACCCTTTACTTGACCCGATGGCACCCTCCGGATCAGTATAGGTAACTTAAGAAGATTAATTTTAGCTATACCTATAATAGCTCCGAAAAATACCCGGAAATGCAAGACGCTGTACCCTTTTGAGCTAAAAATTACGGTCTTTCAAGTTCATAAATATGTGAAAAGCTCTTTGTACTGCAAGACTAAAAAAATTGTTACTATTCGAATTGAAACTCATTATCCGGGAAAAGGTACACACTAATTATTGTCGTCAATTCATGCGTTTTTGTCCACTTCTCATCCGAAGCTTTAATTCCATACATCAACCCATAATCATTTGCCATGTAACCAAAACCATTTGTTGTAAATCGCACACAAAAAAAAAAAAAAAGAGAATAACAATTTCCCACAGTTGTAAACTACACCTTTTCAAATGAATGAAGCTCTATTTAACCCCATTTCGAGGTCTCTCACGATCTCGATGTAAAAAAAAAATCCAATTGCAAACCGCCTTTTGTTATGACAATTCAAACGAACACGAACATGATACACCTTCTTAGACATACTACTCGCTCCTCTGGTCTAAAGTAATGTGTGTCTAGGTATAGTACATTTTTGGAGCTCAACTTTCGTTTTCAATGCATGCACCACCTCACAGATACGTTAAACCTCCTTAAGATTCGCATATTCTCCATTATTACATCATTACAGGCCTGCCTATACCTTCCTTATCGCGCAGACAATCCAGCTAACGTTACATCGATAATAACATCAACACAACAGCGGCTGTATTCAGTGTTTATGTAAAGTGAAAATTTCCCCCCCTAACAAATTTTCATACCGGCTATGATTGAATTTTAATTTTTCACAGCAAAAAATACAAAAAAAAAGAAAAACGAAAAACATGCCCCGCTATCGTTGATTACATATTATTTCTACACTTTTCCCACTTCTTGTACTCTTGTGTACCATTGTTCGGCTTTTGAAAATAGAATCCGAAATGATTACGAGACAAGTTCGCATACGAAACATGCACTCATGCAGTGGTTAAGTAGAAATAGAAAATTAGACAATAACAGACGCGCGCGTAGACGCGCTGCATAAACAGAAATGACGAGAATTGTCGTGTCAATAATAATTTCATTGGAAAATTTTAAAATACGTATTTTTATTTATTCATTACACAGGGAGAGACAGAAAGAGACAGAAAGAGAGAGAGAGAGAGAGAGAGCTAGAGAGACATGACATAGTGAATTGTAAAAATCTAATTAGGTACTTAAATTTAGGTCTTGAAATTTTCAGAGGCCAAGCGCATAAAATATTTATTCATTTGTTCACTTTTGTTCAGTCTTTTATTCATTCATGTTGTAGATAGATTTTATTGCATGATTCACGAACATTAACCATTAACAATCCATAAGCCATAGGACATCCGTTTTGTGTGCGATTGTTCGCAGATGTATGTACGTTGTTTGACTATAGGCGCATAAAGGGAATGCTCTATTTCATTATTTTGGAAAATATTTAATGAGCATAAATTCATGGGAGCGACATACCTAGGACCAGCATCGAGAAACATCAAGGAGTTTGACATTGTTTGCTATCGGGTCAACAAAATGTGAACCTGCAATGCCATACGTCTGCCAAGAAGCCGTCTACCGAAATGGGGTTTAAATCTTTTTGAGTCTAACAGCGCCGTTTCTGTAGAACTAGGCAATGACAGCGCAGATGTACTACTGACTTTATTTCCTATTCACTTTTAAAACTACATTTTGAAAAGAATCCTAGCCAATAAGCCATGTTTCCAATGCTACCGCGTCCTGTTAGTACCTCGACGGGTTTGCCTTCCTTCAAGGGAGATTAGGGACTTGGATGTTTTGATGTCAATATTGGGCCACAGACTTCCGGTTATGTCTCAAGCACTTGTGATGTTTGTCAAATTTGTAGTTCGTTAACCAAACGTATGGTGTCACTTTCGATCAAACCGACCCGTATGCTTGTTTTGGGATCAGTTCAGATCAGAGCCGTATTTGGCCAGTTCATTCGCATTTTATTTTCGTTCCTTTCAATTCTAAGGGGTTCGCGTTTACAAAGGTTGGAGCTACTTGCCTTACCCAGTGCCACTGCAAAAGCATCAGCTCCTGTTCTTTTCTCTGCCTTAGAACCATCGATGCAGTTGGGTATACCTTTGATGACAGGACTCAATTAATCCCAGTCATAGTATAGTTACTCCAACGTTTTTTTAAAGTCATTCCTGTGTTTATCGTAATCAGTAAACGATAAAAGTCCCGTCTGGATCAAAGATTTCAAGTATGTTTCAGTGTCCGAAAGAGTCAGGTTTCCAAATTTTGTTTAATCATAGCTTTCCGTGGTACCGCTTGTAGGCATTTCATCTCGAGGGGGTTTTTAGCTGAAGCTGTTTCTCTCTGTCTGTCTAAGTACGAATATGTAATTAATTTTTTCTTGCGTCCTTGGCCGCAACGTTCTTTGTAAAGAGATCAATGGGTTGCAGGTTCAATAGTGTTGTCAGACCTAGTTGCGGTCTGAATTCAATTGATGTCGATATCATCGGCATACCCGAGTAGTTGGACGGACCTGTGCCTTCCGTGGTGATACCTGCCATGCGGACTTTTTGCTCTAGAACAAGCTTAAAGAAGTCACATGAGAGCGCACCTCCTTGCCAAAATCCGGAGCATGTTTGGAAAAGTTCAGATGAGCTGCTGCCAATCTGCACACCGCACCGCGTGTTCTCTAGCGTTACGGAATACCGCGGAACAGTTTTAAGATTAAGATTGTCCTGAATTCGGCCATCAACATTAAGAGCCTATGACGATAAATGTTATCATATGCGGGTTTGAATTCGATGATAAAATGGTGATTCTCGACGCGACTTAAAATTCGTTAGTCTTTTCCTAGATCTGTCTTAGCTTAGGTAAGGTTAGGAGGCAAATTTCACCCGGAAGGCCCATTGTGAGTACCCAGTTTGTACATATAAGGATATGTCGCTAACAAAAGCACTTCGATCTATTGAGGAATAGTCTTATGTCGGATAGTGGTACGCTAGCCAAGTCGTCCAAACTTTCGAAGAACCGTGCTCCCATGCAGGATGAGCGTCGTTCCTGTACAGCTGGGCAGTGGCATAGAAAGTGTTCCATGGACTCTATTTCCTCTTCGTCTCTACAGCTTCTGCAGAAGTCATTTGCAAAGAGCCCTAGCCTTTTAGCCAGGTTTCCGGTGAAGCAGTGTCCCGTTAATACCCACATGATGTAATTTGACTTCTGTTAAGAGAGACTAGGGACTTTTATCTTTTGGTGTCAACATCAGGCCACCGATTTTGGGTTATGACGCAATGACGCTGTTGTTGCTCCATTGTTCCTTAGTTAAGGATATGTGGTGACGCCGTTTACAGACTTAGAAGTGTTGAAAGGCGGTAGCATCTCTCCGTCCGCGAAGTCAAACCAGTTTTTCTCGTAATGGGTTTCTTCATCCAGGTACTTGGCCTCGGTTGAAAGATTAAGGCGGACACCTTAAAGCTTCGGTGGGTCCCATATAGGTACCTCATATTTCCTGGTGAAAAGAATGATTTCCGTCTTTTTCGGATAAGCCGCAAGACTGTTGTGTTTCGTGCACAGATCTACTCTTGGTTGGAAGGAGCCCATGTTATTCTGTTTGTGCTAGTGCAGTCTCTGATGACAGCCAGTTCTTCATCCGGAAAATAGGAGGGGCTGCCGTCAGAATCTTTTTTAGTATGAGGATTAGCTCGTCTGTCAATTTGCCAGGCCGGAACCCGCCATAAAAATGTTAGGCAACTATTTTCACGCGCTCCCTGTATTCTTCGCTCTCCCTCTAGAGAGCATCAGGTTGTTTTGTGGGTTCGTTGTCCTGGAAACCTGTCCTGGAAAATAAAAAAATTGTCATAATTAGCCATGAAAGTTAAGGACTCTCGCATATCTCACGCCTCTTACTCAATTTGATTGACTCAATATTGGCATCAATTCGACTGAAAACCTTTGCATATTAAGTTCCCATGACAACAAGGGATGATATTTTGTCAATACACTTATCGATCGTCATATCCACAAAACCCCTATTTGCGTTCTTATAAATATTTTAAATGAACAACCTATCGCACGACATGTCAGCTGGGCAAAAAAACAAATATGTCTTCACACTAATCCGCATTCTAAGCATCCAATTTATCGTTATTTTCCAATAGTTTACCCTTCGTCGAGTTCACAAAGTTTGCATAAAAATCATTTAACCTCCTGACTTTTTAGTTATGATGACTAACAAAAACTGCATCATCGCCATAAATATTGCTCGGCCAACGTTTCATGTCACCACCACCCTTCTAGTTGCACTAGGGGTTTACATTTCATATTCAATAATACACACCCACTTTGCCACCGCTGCCGCCCCAATCTACTAAACTACATCTAGGCACACCATAAAAAAAAAACGACACAGAGATTCAATTGCTTCTGACCTACAAATAGCTTCATCTATCAAGTCAGTTTTTTTTGTTGTTGTTGTTGTTGCTGTTGTTGGTGTACACATTCAAGCTTGAGGTAGGGTTATACGACAGTACAGTACCAAAGTCGTAGTAAACTTCGTGATGAGTCACACCTAACCACACACTCATCGACACACACAAGAGCGCCGCCATTTCACAGAGTATCACAATGTGCAGATACGTTTTTATCGTATCCTTTTGCCTGTGTACACAAATTTTATATTTGCGTTTCATTTTAAGTGTATATGTGTCGCCAACTCGCGTGCAAGGAGGGGGTTTATATAACACGGCTACCCTTGCTGGCTGTGCTCTCCCACTTTTCGCTTCTTAGCCGCCACGATTTAATGGACATTGATGTTGATTTATGCGCCTGCAATAAAATCATGTTACATCATCGCGGCAGTATGGTGTAGTGGTGGTCCTGGTCGAAGGTGGCTTGGTATGGGGTATGGGTTCACAGTTTCTGATTTCGTCTGAGCACGAGATAAGATAGCGCAGAGTGCGAAGCAAACTCTTTAGTTAAATTGACAATTTGTGTAGCCCTTTAAGATGATGTGGGGGTGGAGGGTGGCTAGGGGTTGCGTAACGTTTAAGTTATTGCTGCTTTTTCGCGCAAAAAAAATAGAAATAAAGAGAAATCCTTGCTTATATAGCGAAATTACAAAGTTCATTGGAGTGGCTCAATGTCGTCACTGAGCTCTTGTAAGACCACTTGATTGCTGGGAAAGAGACTTGCTTGCAAACTGCAAGGAGGATATATTGATGTTGGAAAGTGGACAAAATGATAAATAGATTCTGGTTGACCCTTGGTAAAAGTGGACGGCAACTGGAACGCAACTTGATAGTATTTGAAGGATTTGTTTTATTTCTGGATAGAAGCTAAATGTTAGGTCGATTTTATGACTCATCGGACAGAGTTCTAGAACAACTTTCAACAGCTGTCGGATTTGAATTGCGCTTTTATGATGCATGGAGCCGAGAATTCTGCTTTTCGAATAGCAACATCATGCGTGGGTATGAAATAACTCGAGAGTGCATTAATTCTGCAGTAAGGATCCCTCTGCCGGATCTCACAAACAATCAATCTTAACAAATGAGGACAAGTCCAAAGACAGATTATTTCCCGAAAGAGTGTGACAAATTTCACATGAAGAAGTGATGCAGAACTGCAAATCGTTAGGTAGAAAAGGGTAACGCGGTTCCGTATTCATGATTCAGCTTCAACGTCCCATGATTTTGAGTTAAGAGTTCAAGAATTGATAAACCGGGAAGAGCAATGCAAACAGGTCGATGAAGCTTCTGAATCAGACAGTTCAAGCTTTGAATAGTGGAGATTGATTGGTTTAAACTAAAAAGGAAGTTGATCATGGATTGAGTAAAGGAGATTTTCATTTCTGTGATGCTAAGTCGAAATGCGATACTTGATGTGATTAGCCTTTTCTCGTGTCATTATTTTTTTTTAGAGGTTGGTTTTTCGTATAGAGATAAAACTGACATTTTGTGGTCAAATCTGGCAACTCTAATGTCATTTATGTTCAGTTTTGTTTGCCATTGCCGCATTTGGAGTGAAGAGAATCCACATGAGTCCTTGGAAACGCCATTACATCCACAAAAACTGACTGTTTGGTTTGCTCGCTCTATGGGCTAGTGGAGTCATTGGGGCCATACTTCTTCCGAAATGATGCTGGAGAGTCAGTTACCGCTAATGGAGACCGGTATAGAGCCATGATAACCGACTATTTTGTTCCCAAATTGGATGGTATGAATGTGGATGAGATGTGGTTCCAACAAGACGGCGCTACATGCCACACAGCTCACGTCACAATCGATTTATTGAAGGAAACATTCGATGAGCGCATAAATGGACCTGTCGATTGGCCACCAAGATCGTGTGATTTGACACCATTGGATTATTTTCTTTGGGGATATGTGAAGTCGCTCGCCTACGCCAACAAACCAGAAACCGTAGGGGACTTGGAAGCCAACATTCGTGGCGTTATTGACGACATACAGCCCCAAATGCTTGGAAAAGTGGTTGAAAATTGGACCTCTAGACTTGCCTTTATTCGAATCATTAGCGGTTGCCAGATGCCCGAAATCATATTTAAACATAAAATTATTCTTCCAATAAAACCAAATTGATGAACATTAAAACGATTTTCTTGTGTTTTATTTCAATTCGAAGTTCTATGCCTCTAAACCTCTAAAACAAACACCCCGTACTTCCAGTTGCGCACCCCAAGGTGAGGTCTTCTTCTACTGCGTTGTCCCTCTGAATTATTAAATTAATTCGCTCTACATGTCTCAGCCATCTCAAACGGCCAATACTTAGTTTTTTGACCAGTTAAAAAGTTCCTTTTTGAATCGTTTCTTATGGAGCGAAGAATTCTTTTTCTCGAAACGACCAAAGGTATCCCAAGCTTTTGATCCACAGAACTGAGGGGCAAACTACATAGTTGCCTGTTCATTTTTTTTTTTTTATAATGTACGCGCACTAAAGGGACTTTGTATACCCTTATAATGAAGTGACACAGTGCGGGCATATTAGGTAAATGAAGGATTAGAGAAAGGGAGAAACCGATGCACGTTGGTTTTTTAAATGTTTGTAAATTATAATGCAAAGGAAAAACAGAGCGTGGTAGAGCATTCCACATTCGTATTGTACGGTTGAGAAAAGAATCTTTATATTTCACAGTACGTCCGAAAACAGGCTTAAGGGTAAACTGATGTGCATTCCTAGCATGGCGAGTATTGCCGTTAAAATGCTGTAGGGGTAGAATGCAACTGGCTACTTCATTTGAGCACTTGTGGTGGAAATACCGATAAAACAATGACAGGCAGGAGACATTACGACGATGACTAAGAGAGTCAAGTGATTTCGCGATGTCTCGATCGCCAATAAGTTTTACCGCACGTTTTTGGATCCTGTCAAGTAGCTCCAAATATGTTATTGGTGCACCAGACCAGATATGAGCGTTGTACTCAAGTTTTGGGCGAATAAACGCCTTGTAGATTCTAGCCAGATCAGAAGGGGTGAAATATTTCTTGCATCGCTTTAGGAAGCCTAGACATTTCCAACGAAGGTTGTCATTAACACACATACCGAGAATGGAAAGTCTTTCGGTTTCAGCGATGCAAGTGCCATTCATGGATAATGGCAGAGAATTAGGGGTTCGCTTCAATGACAGCAGACAGCATTGCGTTTTGGAAGCATTAAATTCCACTCTGTTGGTTTTACCCCATTTAAGTATGCTGTCAAGATCGGAATTCAATGAGCTTAACATACGTTGCCGTTCCAGTTCAACGCCCGAAGATGAGGGGCGTTGCCCAGGAAACGAATATGTAAAGCTGAGGTTACTGTTATCAGCAAAGGGATGGATTGGATTAGAAGTGACAGACAGGAGGTCATTGATAAAAATGAGAAAGAGAGTCGGAGACAAAACAGAGCCTTGAGGGACACCAGCCAAAGAAACAGCGATTGGAAAGCGTTTTGGCCATAGTTTGGCAAGGATGCTGAAGGTAGAAATGGCTATCCATAGTTCGTCTCTATTTATGCTGTCATAAGAACTGAGTTCCATTTTATCTGGCGTATTTTTATCAAATGTGGACTTCCTTAAGATATTGATACCTCTTTAGTTGTCGCAGTTAAGAGGGTCACCTTGTTTATGGACCGGGCAAACGATACCGTGATTCCAACAGGAAAAATGTCTTATTTCATTTCACTAATGCAATAAATCTTTTTAAAATTAATATTTACAAAATCATCCGCGGCCTAATTTCAGGCGGTCATAATTTCTACTCGATCGCGCAGAGGCATGGACTCTATCAAAAGCGGATGAGGCCACTCTTGGTTGTTTTGAGAGGAAAATTCTTCGAGTAATTTTTGGTTCCGTCTGCATAGACGGTCAATGGAGGAGGAGATACAACTACGAACTGTACGGGCTATACATTGAGTTAGCCAGAAGAGTGAAGGTCCAACGACTGAGGTGGCTGGGTCATGTAGAGCGAATGAACGTCAATGCTCGGGCCCGGAAGATCTTCGAATCCATACCCGCGGGACGGCGCAGTAGAGGAAGATCGCATCTCTGGTGGCACACGTAAGTGGAAGGGGGGCCTTAACCAAATTAGCGCGCGAAACTAGAGACAGCTGGCCAAAGATCGTGCTGGCTGGAGACGCTTGTTAGTTGAGGCCCAGGTCCGCGCCGGACTGTAGCAGCGCCTTAACTAAGCTTTCTACGAAGTCATCTCCTGTTGCTGTCCTAAATAGTTCCTTGGATGGACGGAATTCTTGGCTAACAGCAGAATAAGTGAAGTCTTCGCCGTTTATCAGTCTGTATAAAGGGTTTTTTCCTCGGCACATACTGTGACCTTATAATAAGGTTCCCTTCTTTATATCTTCAGGTAATACGTTAATGGGTCCTTATCCAATTGTTTCGTCCGTTTGCATTCCGATGCCTTTGGATGCCTTTCGTACTTTTCCGGTTTCAATACCGCACTATACCATGTATGCCATTGAAAGTCTATCGTCTCAGCTATAGTTGACTTTTATTGGCCAACTGGACAACCTTTGACCGCTGTCTTACTGGTACATATGAAGAAAATTAGGATAGGTTAATAGGCTTCAGAAGTTGGCCCTTTCCAACTGATATATATTAACATTATAAAAACGCCACAGAGTTCAGCATAAAGCCTGACTTATGGCAACGTCATTTCCACCCGTTTATTTTCCAAAAACTATTGCTTTTGTTCGTATCTCTGTTTCAGGAGGTGATGTATGCAGTCAAATACTATTACGTTTTTCCAAATAGAAGGAGAATTCTTAAAAAATATTAAATAAAAGATACCTGTTCGTCAGGGTGTTCAGTTACAAACTTAATTTTGAAATATTTTTGGTTGCTGATCTGCAAAATGTTCCTTTCTCTTAAGTGATTGCCACGCACATCACAACTGTCAATTATCAACTAGTAGTAATCTAAAGACTAGTCTAAAAGTTTTTATTCGCTGACCCACCTCTTTTGAAAGTTTGAAAAACTTCTCAAAAATAAATTGCTATTCTGCGAAGTCGGAACTGTAGGTCTCACCTATTAGTGTCAAAAAATGTATCTTCGCACCCATAGTTGGAAAAGCTATTTTAAGGCCCTGTCTATATAGGCCGTTTATTTATTTTATTTATTTGTAATCTAAAAGGATTTGTAAGAACTTACTCGGCTAAAAAAAGCCAAGCAGGAAATAAAAAATAGACAACGCAGTTACTTCGAACCACACATTTATTTAGAATGTGTGGATTCTATTTATTATGTTTGACTTCGTTTCTTCAAACGTTTCTTATGTATTTTCAAAAGAATAAAGGTCTCCGACTACAAGTATCGCTCGTGCTCTAAAAGTATACTAAGAAGTCGACTCTTAAAGGCAATTGGGGGTCAATTCTGGTTCGTTTTCAAATTCACTTGTTCAATTAGTGAAAATATCGTGGTGAATTAAATATTGTAACTGTGGGGAGTAAATTTCCTTTTTATGTTTGCTTTTTTTGTTATTGTTTCAGCTTAAATTCGTATTCACGTTTTTACTTTTTCAAATCGAATATTCATTTCGAAATTAGGGCGTGAAACAAAATTACTTCACATGCAAATTTTTGACGTTTGGTGAAAGAGTGAACATTTTTTGATATCATCTTATCACGAAACCAACATTTGCGCCCTGAATAGTTAATTTTTTTAAGAGTCAACGTTTCAGAACTTCTACTGTGGTTAGGTAGGTGGAGTGACGGATTTTCATGACTACGTAAAAAGTACGCAAGTAGCACTATAGCGCCGTTTTGATGCCACCACTCATGAGGATCTTAGGATAAGGGATATTGGGTATGTGTATCCAGATCCACCCGGTGGATTTGAGAAAGATTATGATATCATTGAGACCCATGTTTGAGATATTAGAAAGGTAGTCAAAGAATGGTTTTCCAAACGCCCGGCGTCATGTTGGCATCTAGTTGGCGTCATTGCAGTTACGGCAATGGGTGTTGTGGGGTATGCCGAGTCTGGCAGCGTGGGTGCCTACCGCCGAGTGGCCTATACTTACAGCTAAACGACTAGCGACATCCACACGCGTTGTGTTTATGAGGTTTTGGGTTCTGGATTTGTTATATTTGGGCCAAGTCTTCCTTTAAGTGACGCCGGTCGTCAGATTCCTCCACCTGGACTCTGCCCTCGCTTTAAAGTTTGAGGATATTTCCCCCTTTACGAAGCCCAACGGGGAGAAATCTCGTCGGTTTTATCGTTCGCCCAGATGAGAGAGATTATAAACCGACTGGATAGTATCTTCCCGCATTCCCCGATGAGAGGACGAGAGGTAACGGGTGATCAAAGTAGGGATACTTTTTTCAATAGCCTTTTTTGACAGATCACGTGTGAGTCGTGTCATGCTGTCATGTTATTTTTGTTTAGTATTGTTTGGCATTTCATAATGGAAAGACTTACGCGTGAACAACGTTTACAAATTGTTCAACTTTATTATGAAAATTCACGTTCTGTGAGGAATGTGTTTCGTGCACTTCGCTCAACTTATGGTCAACATAATCGGCCTACTGAGCGTACTATTCGCAACACCATCACCCATTTTGAGACCCAGCATTCATTACTGGATAATATTCGACCGAATAGACCACGTCCAGCACGCTGTGAAGAAAATACAGCGGCCGTAGCTGAGAGTGTACACGAAGACCGTAGAGAGTCGATTCGGCGCCGTTCGCAGCAACTCCTGACGTATGGAACGACTTGGCGCATTTTACGTCAAGATCTTAAATTGAAAGCGTACAAAATACAGCTTGTGCAACAACTGAAGCCGCTCGACCTTCCCAAGCGACATCGCTTCGCTCTATGGGCTCTTGGAAAGTTCCAAGAAGATCCGACGTTTTCGAGGCAAATTTTGTTTAGCGATGAGGCCCATTTCTGGCCCAATGGGTATGTAAACAAACAAAATTGCCGCATTTGGGACGAAGAGCAACCTGAAGAGATTGAAGAACTGCCACTTCATCCAGAAAAAACAACGGTTTGGTGTGGTTTGTGGGCCGGTGGAATCATCGGTAACCGTCAATGGCGACCGTTATCGTGCCATGATAACCGACTATTTGATGCCTGAAATTGAAGCTCGTGATCTCGGCGACATTTGGTTTCAGCAAGACGGCGCCACTTCCCACACATCGCATCAATCAGTGGACTTATTGAGAGAACATTTCGGTGAGCACATAATTTCACGTTTTGGGCCGGTCGATTGGCCACCAAGATCGTGTGATATCACACCGTTAGACTTTTTCCTGTGGGGATATGTAAAGTCAAAAGCTTATGCCGACAAACCCGCTTCGATTCAGGCCTTGGTGGGAAAACATCACGCGTGTCATTCGCCAGTTACCAGTCGAAATGCTCGAACGAGTGATCGAAAATTGGACTCAACGGATGGACCATCTGCGACGTAGCAACGGCCAACATTTGATAGACATAATCTTCAAAAAATAAATGCCAAAGAATGTTCTTTCAAATGATAATAAACATTCTCCATTAAATTTGAATTTTCTGTGTTTTTTTCTTTAAAAAAGTAGGGAACCTCGAAATGGATCACCCTTTACAATGAAGTGAAATATGATAATTTTTTTTTAATACACGAGTTTGGGTAAATTTTTTTTTTTGGAATTTACCTAAAAATAAGGAGGCAAGTTGCCTTTCCTGTTAAGGTATCCGATCATTCGGGCTCCCAAATACGGGAGTTCTTGCACAGTAAAAACATTTGTTGTACACAAATTTAAAAATTATTTTTTAGATTCATATTCGGACTACGAAAGTTTGAAAACTTAAAGTTTCATATTCTGATAAAAAAAAACTAACCTATTAAATAAGGATTTCCATGGCAGTCGCCTAGCTATAAAAATCCATCAGACAAGGGCAACCATTTCAGAATTAATGGCAACAAAATAAAAAGACACGAAAAGTGTCCTATCAGCAAAAAGCTGCAAAGGAATTTGCAGACCATAAAGTCAAAAAGATAGAAAACAAATAAAAAAACACTCCCTTTAACTAGGGTCACAAAGGCATTAAAGTCTTCATTAAAACGCAAAATCCTCTAGTTATAACTATATTCAGTGCACTTTGTATACCATCTTAAGTATATGTAAAAAAAAAAAACTAGATCACGTTACGGTTGGCTCATAAAAGGAAAAAATATATATCCTCTCGGTTAAAGGAAAAACTCGTTCACATATCTTCTTTCCGATTTATTCACATCTGGGTACATTTTCTCACAAAGAACGAAAAATCCATACTCAAGGCATGCAAAAAAAAGGCACACAAATAATGAGCATTCACATCTGTCATATGACACCATAACGTTGCTTTCTTCTTTCATATCTTCAACCTCTGATTTCAATTCTACAAATGTCACATTACAATAATGAAAGCATGCAACGCCAGCACCCTCCCACCCCCACACCCCAGGCAAAGCCGAAGGGGGCCTTAGACAAATCCTCAACGTAAGCGATTTAACACACCCACTGGCATCTGGCAGTCACAAGTCCTTGAAAATGTGTTCCTTTCCTTGCATAATATTAATTTCTTATACACTTTCCATTTTTTTTTTCGTGTTTTCGTCGTTGGACAAAAGCCCAAGTCAAACATTTGGTTGCCACTACTGATGGTGGTGCGCTATTAACATTCCTTCTGAAAGTTGGAACAAGGCCACGAGGCCAGAATTTACTCCAGAACTCCCTGAAGGATATCATTTTGGCTGGTAAATAATGTAATGTACAGAGGTCGGGTAGGTATATAACGAAAAAGAAACGGAAGGTAGGTAAGTGCACAGCAAAGCGCTAAGGCTGAAGGCAATACACATTAACACGACATAGCGAGTGACTGCAGGATAATGCAGTTAGATGGGTGTAGGGTTCGGCGCGGCAGTCCAGGAGTTGGGGTAATATAAATCTGCAATGAAGATAAATTTTGTCGGCACCGCATTCTCTGGGACCTTTGTGAACCCGAACCTCCACTATCCAGACGTCGAGCTGTGCTCTATACTGTAACATCCTTGAGGCGAGGAAGAAAAAGGATTTCAGATAAATCTGAGTGTATGGTGGTCGTACTGCTGGTAATGCACCCAAAACCACATTACACTCGTTCCTATCAAAAAAAAAAGAAGAAGCAGAAAACCCCTCCAGGTACATCAAAGAAGTGTGTAATTTGAAATCACCGTGTGTGAGTGCATGTGTGTGGTGAGGTGAGTGATGTGATGCAAGTACCAAGGATTCCCATCAATACAACGTATATGCCAGTGTGACGGGCTCGACACCACTTCAACAGTGCGGAAAGTGTTAAAATTTACTGAGCAATTAAGGAAGCGAGAATTATCCGTCGTCGAACGATATCCTTACGGACACCTTTCATCCAGTCGTTGCCGTACGTACTTGCAGTAGGATGTCAGTCTCGTTGGCTTTTGACATCTGCCTGTTTATTGAGACAAAAAAAAAAGAGAAGAAAAGTTTGCGGTAGGCGGACGACAGCATTTTGTTCGATTTCCATGGCATTTCCGCGCTGTAATTAAAAAATAAGGATATGTGGCGGCATATAAAGTTGCGTGCCCATAGCGCATAGTTGCGGTTAAACTGCATTTGCTATGTTGTTGGTTTTGGACGTTTCAACTGCAATTTGTGGTTGGGTTTGCTGGCAGGATATTTCGTGTTGAAATTGCCAGTGGTAAGCTATTGATACCGCAAATATTTTGCAAACATGCTGCAAGGGATGGGTGCTTGTGATCAAAAAAAAAATAACATAGTTGCATACTTTAAGCATATTTCATTTGATAAAACGGGATGAGAGCAATCTAGGGAAGTTGGTTAAATTTATTAGTGATTTACTTGATCTGTTAGTTAAAGGGGAATAGTTGGAAGAAATTTTACAAATCATCGCGGAAATAAGAAAAACGCCAATTGGCTCTCAAAGGAGGCAAGTGTAGAATGGCAATTGACAGTCTGGAATTGCTGGAAACAGTCATGACAATCACTTATGGGTCTACGCAATCGGGGTAATTTCGACACTGTCTAATAGGAAAAAAAGGTAAATGTTGCACCGGAAACGGTAATATCTAGACTTAGGGACATTAGCAGGGTTATTGGTACCACCAATAGCGTGAAGAAAAATGCTTAGTTAGTGATATTTTGTAGGTTCTTCTTTAAAATCATTTATTTTCTCAAAAACTTTGCTACATGCAAATGATTTTCTTCCTTAAAATTCTGCGATCAATTTTCTATAATTTGCGAAACTACAAAATACTTATGGAATTACTCAGCCAACAAGCCCCTTCAGCTAGCTCGGTTCCTAGCTAGCTGCCCATGCACTCCGAGTTGGTTGAGGCTATGCGCGCCATCTAAAGTGCAGTCTTCCTCTGCTACGTTGTCCCTCAGAGGATAAGGGACAACGTAGCACTTTGGGCTAGTGTGTTGCGTTGCTGTCCATACGATCCACCTGTCCCAGCTACCTTGGATATTTTATACTCAGTTTTTTGAACAGGTCCGCGTCGCTGCATAGCCCATAACCGCCCATGGACCGAATCTTTCTCTCAAAACAACCGAGAGGTTTTCATTCGATTTTTAAAAGAGTACATACCTCCAAGTTGTCGATGTTGAGAGTCGTTTTTCCTTGAATTACCGCCTCCGTTTCAGTACTTGCAAATCTGCCACTGGCAGTTCGCTGCGATGTTCTGATAATCGGAAGCATTTTTTTAAAAATTGTACCTCTGATGTTGGCTTGTGAGGTTTGTACAATGGCTTCAAGAATGATATTGCCGAAACTTGACCTGGCTTTATATATCTCGTCCCTAAATACGCCTGCGATGGGTTTTTTCTAATATCTCTCGAGGTGTAAAAATTTTGTCGATGATTGATTTTCATGGCTTAAAACCCCTCAATGGCCCATTCTCGGTGTAGATCGTGCCAGAGTTGTAAAAGAATGCAACCATTTGATATTCCGTTATTTTAAATTTCACTCAATGAATTCAGTAGAATTTAACCATATGAGTGCATTCTTTTAAGATTTCACTTTACTTTTAAACTCGGTTGAAGTCTTTTGCATTCTTTGAAGCCTTTGAAGTCTTTGAATTCTACTGAATGCTCCAAAAAGAATGGTAATTCATTGACTTCAAAATGAATGGTGATTGGATTTTTTAATCTGAAGTCTTTAATTGAAGTCAGTGAATCAAATCATTTTTAAGATAATTCAAAAGAATGAATGTCAAAATGAATGCAATCTTTTACAACTCTGGATCGTGCGATATTACACCTTAGGACTATTTTCTCTGGGGATATGTTAAGTCTCAGGTCTTCAGGAATAAGCCAACATTACTCGTGTTATTTGCGAGATACTAGTTGCTATGCTCGAACGAGTCGCCCAAAAATTGGACCTTCCGAATGGACCACCTCAGACGTACTCGCGGCCAACATTTATATGATATCATTTTCAAAAAGTAAATACCATGAATTGTTCTTATAACCGATAATACAAATTTTAAAATCACTTTCCAATTTATGTGTTTTATTTAATCTCACGATGAATCACTCACCCTTTACCTCAAAATCGAAAATATTTACTTCAACTTGAAACTACTTGAGTTGGGGGTGATGGTAGAGACCCCACTACTGTATCACTTTTTTCTTGTCTGATCCTTAGCAATATCTATCTACTTCAGTTTTTGTTGCAACTTAAGAGCCCTGACGTACTGCTGGTCTTATAAAGGGTGGCCCAAAGAAAACGCACGATATTAATTGAAAATAAAACAAAAAAGTTTTCACAGAATTATCTCAATATTTTTATTATGATAGAAGGATCTATGACAATTATGTGTGAAAATGCTCGCCACGGCTACGCCGAATGGTTGGTTGAACAGACAAAAGTGAATGGTGATTTTACAAAGAAAATCATCTTCAACGACGGGGCACACGTTAACGTTAACAAGCAGAACAGCCGCATTCATGTGATTTGACACCGTTGGACTTCCTTCTTTGGGGATATTGAAAAGAAAAATTGTACGTGAATATGCCAAGAACAATTCAAGAGCTAAAGGATGAGATAATTCGGCTCATTTTTTGTTTCACAAATAATTGTCGTAGATCCTTCTATCATCTCTCCATTTAACGACGAGGTTATGATCAGGATTACAGGGATCATAACGATCCCACTTCACTGCATTCCTACTGGTCCGCCTGTGGGGTTCGGCGGTTCGACCTCAAAAAATATCTGCAGGCATCCCGATTTTGGATCACTTCATCATTAAGGCCAATCAAATGCTGGTGTTTCTGTATTTGTGTGATCCAGGAGTTTTTAGGCCTGCCTCTTTTATGCGATTGTAAGGGAGCTCTGATGGTCTACCTGCAGAGCTTTTCAAATACGGAAGTGATGTTATGGTAGGGCCCATGCACCACATCATCAACCAAGTTTGGGTGACTGGACCATCAGCTCCATATGTCCCATCTATAAGAAAGGCGATCCTATGTCTTGCAAGAACTATCGAGGCATATCCCTGCTTAATGTCGCATATAAGATTCTATCCAACGTACTGTGTGAACGTCTCAAACCAACTAATCGGCACGTACCAGTGTGGCTTCCGGCCCGGCAGATCAACTTTAGACCAAATCTTCACACTAAGGCAAATCCTGGAAAAGACCAGCGAGTTTCAAGTCGAGAAAAACCATCTCTTCATCGACTTTAAAGCCGCATATGACAGCATTCATCGTCAGGAGCTTTTTGTGGCGATGGCCGAATTCGGGATCCCGTCAAAACTGATCCGGATGTGTCGCATGACACTAGATAACACGCGATGCAATGTGCAGTTTGGCAGCAGCTCATCTGAACTGTTTTAAACATGCACCGGATTTCGGCAAGGAGATGCGCTGTCGTGTGATTTTTTCAGTCTTGTTCTTGAGCAGATGGTGCGCAGGCCAGGTGTCAACACGGAAGGCACTATCTTCAACAGATCAGTCCAAATGCTAGGGTATGCGGACGACATAGATATCATCGGTCGATCCCAGCGTGCCGTGATTCACGGCTATTAAAGAACGGGCGAAACTAGTTGGCCTTGAAGTGAATGAGGACAAGACTAAATATATGCTATCAACAAACAAACAATCATCTGCCCACGGACTAGGACAAAATGTCACTCTTGATAGCAGCAACTTCGAGGTAGTTAAGGAGTTCATCTACCTCGGGGTAAACATCAACTCCACAAATGACATCTTGACCCTAGGAAAGCGCTGCTACTTCGGTTTGGCAAAACAAATGGGTTCAAAACTCCTAACTCGAAGGACAAAGTGCATGCTCTACAGAACCCTTATCCAGGCAGTTCTGCTATACGGCGCCGAGTGCTGGACGATAAGCAGGAAAGGAGGGTTAATACTGGGATCCTTTGAAAGCAAAATCCTTCGACGGATATTTGGAGCGAGGAGGGCGAATGGAGGAGAAGATACAACAGCGAACTCTATGAGCTATACAAAGATGTGGATGTAGTCCGAAAAGCCAAAACTCGTCGACTACATTACCTCGGCCACATCGAGCGAATGGACAACAACGCTCCAGCCAAGAGGATTTTCGAATCGCAGCCCCCAGGTTCGAGACGACATGGAAGACCGAACCACCGTTTTAAAACACCAAGCCATCGCGAATGCCAGAGCGCTTGGTCTGGACAACTGGAAGCAGCGTGCTCGGGATTGCAGAGGGTGGAAGGCTGCCGTATCTCAGGCAGGGACTCTTCACGGGTCGGGAGCCCGTTAAGTAAGTAAGTAAGGGAGCAATGATTGTCATTGCCTTTTTGACGGGGTTCGTAGGATCCCTCCTTTCAACATGACAATACCAAATGAGTCGGTCGTGCTCCAATTTTTTCGAGATGGGTTCTTCGACGTGAAGGCTTCCTCAGATTATGGAACTTCTAATTCGATCAAGCTTTGTTACTCTTGCTGTCCTCCTGCGAAGCATCTTCATCTCAGCTGCTGTCAACTTGTGCCGTATGTGAGCGCCGGACGCACAACTGCGGTGTAGAGCCTTCCCTTCAGCTTAGGGGACATTTTTCGGTCATAGAAGATGACAGAGTTTTCCTGCCACTTCATCCACCCTACGCCTACCCGATGATTGATGTCATCAACGGTTGCTTCGCTGTTGATCATTGATCCCAGATTCAAATAAATGTCTGGAAGGGGGTTGACTTGGGTCAGAGAATGGGCAGTACAGATACTCTGTCTTTTTTTTGGCTAATACGATACCGTTTCTCTTCTAAAACATCTACCCAAACATCAAGTGCTCGTTGCAGGGAAGACTGATCATCACTTATGATGGCTCCATCGCCAGTAAAGAATAACTAATACACTTTAGGTCCGTCGCTTTTCCCTCAAGCAGATAATCTAGGACCGTAATAAAGAGCAAAGGACTTGGGACACTTCCCTGGTGAACACCGACTTTAATTGGGAATTCATCGGTGACCCCTGCGGGACATCTGCCTTTTGTCTTAGCTCCCTCGTACATGTCCATGATCATCTGTACGTAGGTTTCAACAACTCCTCGTTGTGTTCGCGCTACCCATATCTGATCGCTTGGTTGCCCATCGAATGATTTTTCAAAATCAACCAGAATCATATGCAGATCGTTTAAGGAATCACGATGCTTTTCCATTATGATCCTTATACTTTGGATTGCATCTGTGGTTGATTTACCCGCGACAAACCCGCCGTATTATTTGTCTTAGGCGTACCGGGTATCTCCCTTTCCTTTGTGCAAAGGAGGAGGATAACTTTCCCTCCACTGATTGGGTATTGGATCACCTCTCATGAGTTTTGAGATATCTCCGATGTCTCCCATCTTTTTCCAGAACTCACTGGGTATCTCATCCGGCCAACCCGCTTTTCTCTTCTTGGAGTTATTGACGGCTTTTCCAACTTCTTCGACTGTTATGTCGGTCACTTCTTCATTGTTGGGGGAGGCTCCTGGAAAATATATATCCTTCTATCATAAAAAATATTAAGATAATTCTTTTTTGCTTTATTTTAATTAACATCGTGCGACGAGCCTTTAAATAGGAATCTTACGTAGTGAAAAAGAGTTGTTCTTATTGGCCATCACTGTAACACTCCACGAATGGCAAGGGGAATCTGCCTCACATGGAAAAAAGTTTACACTGAGTGGGAAAAAGTTGGTTTATTTCGTCGACTTTAAATAATTGGCTTCTCCAGGAATAGCAATGGGCTTTATCTAACTTTACCTCAAGCATATCAATTCACTGTCTACTTTCATAAAATAGGATTGAAAGCAATCATAACCATCTTAAGATACTTATCCCTGCGATATAATGTGAATGTCGTCAAACGTGTTGGATATGTCAAGCTTAATCCTCATTGTCACAATGATATCTAAATTAAATCCAACGGCAAATGACTATGCACAGAAAGGGAGAAAAAACAAATCTGAGTTAGAGACACAAATAAGATAAATCAATACTAATCAAGCAAATAAAATTGAAACTAGTCCACGAAAATTGGCTGCAAAATCACCAGTTTTCATCCAACACATACTTGCAGTTCTAGAAGATATCTTTTCATTTAAATATTTTAAATAATCGGTTCCTTTTAAAAACTTTGCTTGTGTGTTTTACACATACATTTAATTTTAAGTTGAAGGTCAACTCAATTGTCTAAGGAGATATCTATGTAGCTGCTTCATTGATGCAGAAGCTGAAAGGAGGAATGCTGGTGTTTCCTTAACCTCTACTTGTACAAAACTTTCTCACCGCGATCTTACATTCTCGTACACTGTGGATTTAATGAATTTTGCAACTTTTCGATATACAATGAAGGCAGCCGTGTATCCCTAGTGAAATGGAAAATTCGTACGTTCATTTTCAAAGTTTTGCAGGGATTCGTGAGCTTTTTAACATGCGGTATGTGGGAGTTCAATTTTTTTGTAGAAAGCATGCAGCTGAACTGGGATTAGGGAACAAGTGTTGCGGAGTTGTAGTGTAGTTAGTTATTCTGCAGAGGTAAAGGATAACGAAAGATAGTCTTAGGATAAGTTGGAAATCAAAGGGCTTTGCGCGCAGTGGCGATTTGGCAAAAAAAAAGACAAAAGTCAAACGGTGCTGGAAACACTTTAAAATCAATCTGCAATCGATTTCGTTTTTATTTTGAAGCACCAATCATCATCTTCATATCATATACATTATTTCTATTAGTGGATACGAATTGCACTTTCATTTTAGATATTGTCGGAATGGTAGAGTGGGGTTTCGCTTGCGAGAATTCTGTGCATGTTTTTTCCCCAACTCTGCATAGTGGGCTCTTGGTGTTTCGCTATTGCCATTATCTGTCCTATTTTTGAACTCCTTTTTTAAAATGTTCTTTTTGCCTTCTGTTGCCAAAACTTAACTTTAATCGAAAGTTGTTGGTGAATTGGTTCTTTGTCTCTTTGTGCAAGACGTCAAGCTTCACATTAAACCCTTTTCCCATTCTTTGTTATTCATCCAAGCTCCAACAGAACGTCTTTTAAGGTTCTAAGTGGGAAAGGAAAGAAATATTGGGTGCATTTTAGTTTAAAAAAAAACATGAGATGCAGTTTTTTAAGAATCCCGTTAGGCGCCTATAGACTATAGACTATAGACAATAATCTGTAGTGCTCGATCATGATCCATTTAGGATCTTTTGGGCAGATACCCAAGGCAGTGGTCGTAGATAATTGCTCTCTCAGTAACATCGAAACTACAATGGGAATAGTGCGAGATGTTCAAGGTTGCCCCGTGACGATATAATCTGCATAACCCCGGAAACATGCCTTCTCTAAGCTTCTCTCATAATCTGGCTAAATTGAAGACATTACGCACGTCCAGAGTCACTTGAAATATGATTTTCTTTGAATTGTGGTTGAACTGTTGTGCAGTTTGGACAGTCCTAGCCAATTCTTCTTTGGTCCTTCTATCACCCAGACAAGTAAGCCTTGGTCGACTTAAATACGTCGATTGGCTTAATGATTGTGCAATATTTTCGCGGTAAGAAAGAAAGAATTTCTTGTCGTAGGAGTAGGACCAGGTTGTCGGGGGGTCAGACAGGATGAGTTGGGCTCACTCTCCTCTCTTGATTCTCAGCATTAAGACTTTTGTAACCTAGTTTCTAGGGGTTCCGTTTTGATATCGCTGTGTAGATCCTCACACTTATTATTTTTGCCCTCTTGAGCTCGGATCTCATGGTCCGGATTTCGCTAGATCCTTGTGTAGTTTCCTTAACATAGTAATCTTCATTCTAAGATGGACCCATCTTTTTCGAAGTGCGGTTATCTCATCGTTCGACCAGTAGACTGACTTTAGGACTTTAAGTGGAACTGCCCACACCAGTCATCGGGGAGTTACATACCCGCCGCATTAGTTGGAATGGAGCCTCAACCTTTATTTCAGCGCTGTCTACTTTTTTTTTATTTTTAGAGCACCGCTATCTCCTTCTTATATCAAAGTTTTGAAAAGATCTTCGTTAAGCCTGCAAACGTTCCAGTTCGATGGCCCGCTTTGATTTCGGGTGGCAACGGGTTGTTTTTTTGGTCATGACGTTTACTCTATGTGATAATACGCATCCGCAGAGACGTCGAACAGTGCGCACCGAAGTATTGTTTCGCTGTAGAGCAAAGTGTTGAAAAGGACCCGAATGAATCGATTCGCCACCGTGCACAGCAATTGGAGCTTTGTCCATCAACTTTATGGAAGATTTTGCGCAAAGATCTCTTCTTACAACCTTACAAGATCCAGCTTGTGCAAGAATTAAAGCCGCGAGACCATGCAATGCGTCGTGACTTTGGTGTATGGGCCGAAAATGAGACTAATATCGATGCTGATTTTCATTGCAAAATTTTGTTCAGTGATGAGGCTCATTTTGGGTTGAATGGCTACGTCAACAAGCTAAATTGCCGCATTTGGAGTGAAGAGAATCAACATGAGACGCCATTACTGACTGTTTGGTGTGCTCTATGGGCTGGTGGAGTCTTTGGGCCATACTTTTTCCGAAATGATGCTGGAGAGTCAGTTACCGTTAATGGAGACCGTTATAGAGCCATGATCACCGATTATTTTTTGCCCGAATTGGATGACATGAATGTGGATGAGATGTGGTTCCAACAAGACGGCGCTACATGCCACACAGCGCACGTCACAATCGATTTATTGAGGGAAACATTCGATGAGCGCATAATTTCGCGTAATGGACCTGCTCGCGTACGCCAACAAACCAGAAACGTTAGGGGACTTGGTTATTGCCAACATACAGCTCCAAATGCTTGAAAAAGTGGTTGAAAGTTGGACCTCTAGACTGGTCTTTATTCGAACCAGCCGCGGCGGCCACATGCCCGAAATCATATTTAAACATTAATGGCATAAAATTATCCTTCCAATAAACTCAAATTGATGGACATGAAAACGATTTTCTTGTGTTTTATTTCAATTCGAAGTTTTATACCTCTAAAAAAAAGCTGCCTGTATTTTCGTTTTGCGGTGAAGGAGCCGCTGAGTCCCACATGTCTCGAATCTAAATAGCTGCTGTTCCTATCGAGTTTGCGACACAATGTTGTCCTTATTTATTCGTGTTCTGAAGTTCCCATTATTCTTTAGTTAAAATAAAAATTTCTTCGATATAGTCCTTTGCTTTAAAATCCATCTTTATTGTATGACGTGCCCTGCTGGTGCTTAAATAAAGCCAAACAATTTCTGGCAATTTTTACTCGGAAAGAAAAAACTATTTTAAACTACCTCCATTATTTAAAATTCACCTCAAAAGAACCACCCAAAAAATCTCCACTCTCAGCAAGGACGTAATTAACAAAAATTAATTATTAAAAACGAAGAACTTCACACCACCGCTCATGGTTTCATATTTTTTTCTCGTTGATTACCACAACACCTTGTTAATTTTTAATTAACCTCTCGTTGCCCTTACCATAAATGTATTCAATAATAAATTTACTCACTCTGCCTGTGTCTGCGGCTATAGATAAATAGTAAAGGAACTGGCGACAAGTAATATTGTCAACCAAAAAAAAAAAAAAGGAAAAAAAATTCAATTAAAGCAGTTATAAAGTCGAAGGAAGTTACCCTCCCTCCACCTCAGTCTACAACTTAAAACCGCATTTATAAATGAAAAAAAAAAAAACAATGAATTCCAAAGAAATCCTTAATAGTAATTAAGAAAAAAGGAAAACAACACAATTCCCATTTAAAGTGTACACGGGAGAGGGTTTTAATCTCTCCACTTGCACCTTGTTATAAAACCTAAGTAAATAAACTCAATTTGACTTCGTCGTCCTTGGGTTGTTTCGCAATCTTTATAAATTCTATCTGTGCGTTGATGTGATGACCGTTGAGGACGATTTTTTCAAGGATATTTCGAGGAGAAAAACAAACATTGGATGTCCTCTTAACTAACTTTTGTTTTTTTTTTTTTTTTTGTCAACTAATGGACGTAGGAATTTCAATTTCATGCGTTTTCCTTTATTTTTTCTCAGGATTTGGAGCTAGAGTCACCTGGTTTTGGTAAATAAAAAAAAAATAATTGAGACTGTTGTTGTTGTTGTGTTGTTTCCTGTTTGCTAAGGTTTTGGAAAAAAATGAGACGAGAAATTGGACGTTCAGATGACGTAAACGAATAAAATTGAAAGATATCTCGGGAATTACTGTTTTGCCACAAGAGACTTTTTTGTTGACTTTTGATGTTCCAGTACCTGGATAGAGATACGTATCTTATACTCCCAACAATTAAACCGAGCTCAGCACACAGAGATTAGATAGATTTATTGTTAAGTAGACAAATGGGAAAAAAGTATGAACATTTAGGTTCTCTTTTATTTAAATTTTACACTTCATCTAGAATAGGGATTCAGTGAAAGTGATGATGTTATGAATCTTCTTTCGCCTGCAATGGAAATAAGAGGAAGCAGCACTTATTGTTCATTTTTATTGATTGCACATGAACTCTTTTTTTTGTTGCTACATAATTTGTTTAAACCTGACAATTTTCGATTTGTAGAGGCAACAAGAGCAGCCATTCTCCAAAAAATTGCCAGAGCTTTCCATTCTCTGCGTTTCCGGGTTCGCTGCTTGCACTTTTCCGAACTAAGCGCTTTTGATTGGAGCACTGTTGTCCATTCGCTTGGTGTGGTCGAACCCATATGTAGGTTTTTTTCGTTCTTGCCACAGCTCACACACAAATCCAAATAAAGGGTGTCTCTTTTAGAGGTTGGTTTTTCGAATAGAGATAAAACTGACATTTTGTGGTGAAATCTGGCAACTCTAATGTCATTTATGTTCAGTTTGGTTTGCCATTTCATCAGGTTGACAAATGAACAACGCTTGCAAATCGTGCAAATATATTTCGAAAATAATGGTTTAGTTCGCGAAGTTCACAGCAAGCTCATTGAAGCTCATTTTGGGTTGAATGGCTACGTCAACAAGCAAAATTGCCGCATTTGGAGTGAAGAGACTCCACATGAGTCCTTCGAAACGCCATTACATCCACAAAAACTGACTGTTTGGTTTCCTCGCTCTATGGGCTAGTGGAGTCATTGGGGCATAGTTCTTCCGAAGTGATGCTAGAGAGTCAGTTACCGTTAATGGAGACCGGTACAGAGCCATGATAACCGACAATTTTGTTCCCGAATTAGATGGCATCAATGTGGTTCCAACAAGACGGCGTTACATGCCACACAGCGCACGTCACAATCGATTTATTGAAGGAAACATTCGATGAGCGCATAATTTCGCGGAATGGACCTGTCAATTGGCCACCAAGATCGTGTGATTTGAGACCATTGGATTAATTTCTTTGGGGATATGTGAAGTCGCTCGCCCACGCCAACAATGTATTGCCGACATACAGCCCCAAATGCTTGAAAAAGTGGTTGAAAATTTGACCTCTAGACTTGGCTTTATTCGAACCAGCCGCGGCGGCCACATGCCCGAAATCATATTTAAACATTAATGGCATAAAATTATTCTTCCAATAAAGCCAATATATAACAACAAGTTTATTACAGAGTTAAGTAAGCCAATCTTTTGGGTTAACTCAGGTTTAAAATTGAGTTAAAAACATATTTCTGAGATAAGGTTAGTTTTGTGAGTTGCAATACTTTGGTTATTGCGGTAGCCCTTAGCGTGTTTTCTCATAATTAGCTAGCCATGTCTAGATCTTGACGTCTTTAGATCTGTTCTTTCCCTTTAAAGACAGAGAAAGTGAGGAATTATTGAAAGTAATTTCTCGAATATGAACTTTAACAACATGATTTCTTTTCTTAATACCACAGGTTGGTTTTGAGTTAAGCCCCCAATTTACATTTCTTTCTCACAGGTCCCGTGAGTGACAACAAAACGGCGCCTAAGCGCTAATTGCGATCCCCTTTTACTGGACATTAGGGAGCAACCAGTTTACCTACCTAGAGTCAAGACGGCCTTCGAATCCCGGGTTAAACAAAATCGAGACAAATTCCTAAACCTTTAGTCTGAATAACTATAAGTTGGGTGTCCTGAATCGCCGACAAAGACATTTTACAATAAAACGTTGAAGAAAATTGTGAAATTCAATTTTTGATGGGAACCTTGTCTTGTATTTGTTCACTTTTTGTCAGCACTCATGGGCTCCTCATCTCAGTTAAAAAAAGAAATTAAAAATGGGCCCACAAATTTATATGAAAAACATCAAAGGATTTTTGGGGCCATTTTTCATGGGGCCATATTTCATGTAGCCGGAAATCTTTGATGAGACATTATGAGGACCGGCCTCACCTGCTCATAATAGTTTGAGATTCTTACTCACTAAAAACTCCTCCCTGCAAAATACTTTTTTACTACAACTTGGTCTTATCCTATATAGTAGTGTAAAGTTCCTTTTTTTACGCGTTTGGTAGGCAGCCTCACAGCAGAAGGACCTGCAAAAATCGATTATCTTATTGCGCGCGTTCAAATGGTTTTATCCGCTGAAACTAGATTCGTTTCATTTAGAATTTGTAGCACAGCGTTATTGCAATGACCATGAAGCCGACTTCGTTGCTTACGGTCAAATGTTTTTATCTCGTCTTCGACGGTACCCATACCTAATTCTCGGTGGATATCACCGTTTCGGATATACCACGGGGCGTTAACAATCCTTCTTAACACTTTTGAAAATTTGTAAAATTTTTTTGGCACAACCCCAAAGTTTAGAACTTGCTTACAGCAGCTTGTTTTAATAACTAGCTCTTCCCGTTTCTTCTTGACGGGCGATTTCCATTTAAGTTTCGCATCTAATGCCATTCTCAAATATTTAGCTTCATTTGCGTACGGAATTTGTACGGAGTCTATAAAAATGGGTAGCGTATTTACATTTCTGTAAGTAAAATTAGCGTGCGCGGATTTTGTTTCGTTGAAGACAATACGCCAAGTTTTTGTCCACTCAAAAACGCTTTCGAGTAAAGATGAAAAATGGAATCGGGGCCAGGACGCTTCCTTGTGTAACTCCTGCCTCGATTTCGTTGAATTCTGATTAAGCGTTCCCGGGCTTAACACGGAAGAGTCTGTTCGCTAGATAAAAACTAAGTAGCTCATATAACTGCCTTGAATATACTAATTTTAGTTTAGGTTTCAATCCCGTATACCATACTTTATCAAAAGCCTGGTCTGGTAGACGTCGAGAAAAACGCTATAACGTGTTTTTTCTCCTCAAGGGTTTTTTCAATTTCATGGGTTATTCAATAAACCTGGTCGATTGTAGAGTGTTTAATTCTGAACCCGAATTGGTGGTCAGGTATTAAGCGTCGCCCTTTGATTATCGAATATTATCGATTTCATACATTTTTTTCAAATACTTTTGACATAATTGGTAAAAGCGAAATTGATCTATAAAACTTTTTGTCACGTGAAGGTTTTCTCGGCTTTGGAACCATTATGACCTCATCTACTTTTCATCGTCTTGGGACGTACAATAACCTAAAAGGAGAAAGACTATCGATAGACGGACATGAGAAGTGTTTTCCCTGGCAACTTTTTAATCACCTGCGCCTTAATCAAATCATATCCATTTTGTATTTCATAATACAGCTCAGCCAGCGATACACTTTAAATTTTAAAAATGTCAGGCATCCAGGCAAAGGCTGTATCTTCACTTAGCTCTTGGCTATCAAAGGGCTTAAACGTCTCTTCCAAGTGATCGGCAAAAATTTCTGCTTTTTCTGTGTCTTTCTTTCGCCCATTCACCATTATCTTTTCTGAAAGGAGGCGCTTGCGATTTTCGGTTTTTAATGCCTTTCAAAGCTTTCCAGAGCCAGTAGTTCGAACTCTTATCCGCAGTGAGATTTTTTTTTTATAATGTACGCGCACTAAAGGGACTTTGGATACCCTTATAATGAAGTGACACAGTGCGGGCATATTAGGGAAATGAAAGATTAGAGAAAGGGAGCAACCGATGCACGTTGGTTTTAAATGTTTGTAAACTATAATGCGTAGGAAAAACAGAGCGGGGTAGAGCATTCCACATTCGTATTGTACGGTTGAGAAAGGAATCTTTATATTTCACAGTACGTCCGAAAACAGGCTTAAGGGTAAACTGATGTGCATTCCTAGCATGGCGAGTATTGTGGTTGAATTCCTGTAGGGGTGGAATGCAACTAACTATTTCATTTGAGCACTTGATGGGGGAAGTACCGATAAAACAATGACAGACAGGAGACATCACGACGATGACTAAGAGAGTCAAGTGATTTCGCGATGTCTCGATCGCCAATAAGTTTTACCGCACGTTTTTGGATCCTGTCAAGTAGCTCCAAATATGTTATTGGTGCACCAGACCAGATATGAGCGTTGTACTCAAGTTTTGGGCGAATAAACGCCTTGTAGATTCTAGCCAGATCAGAAGGGGTGAAATATTTCTTGCATCGCTTTAGGAAGCCTAGACATTTCGCAGCGTTCTTGGCGACATCGAATATGTGGTCATTCCAACGAAGTTTGTCGTTAACGCACATACCGAGGATGGAAAGTCTTTCGGTTTCAGCGATGCAAGTGCCATCCATGGATAATGGCAGAGAATTAGGGGTTCGCTTCAATGACAGCAGACAGCATTGCGATTTGGAAGCATTAAATTCCACTCTGTTGGTTTTACCCCATTTAAGAATGCTGTCAAGATCGGAATTCAATGAGCTTAACATACGTTGCCGTTCCAGTTCAACGTCCGAAGATGAGGGGCGTTGCCCAGGAAACGAATATGTAAAGCTGAGGGTACTGTCATCAGCAAAGGAATGGATTGGATTAGAAGTGACAGACAGGAGGTCATTGATAAAAATGAGAAAGAGAGTCAGAGACAAAACAGAGCCTTGAGGGACACCAGCATTTATTTGGTGAGTTGCAGACTTGAAACCGTCTATAACAACTTGTATTGAACGGTCCGAAAGGTAATTTCTAATCCATTGAAGAAGGGTAACATCGATCCCAAATGCACGCATTTTCGACAAGAGAGCTTGATGCCATACTCTGTCGAATACCTTTAAAATATTGGTGAAATAGATTGGTTCCACTTTTCGGTTAGATATGTCACCAATCCACCAGTGGATCTGTTACTGCGAAAACCGTACTGCCGGTCATTAGGAAGTTTTCGGGATTCAAGGTATTTTATAAGCTGACGATTTATCAGCGTTTCCATGACCTTTGAAAGAAGGGACGTAAGTGCAATTGGTCGGTAAGAGGAGGGAGAGGAAGATTCGCCTTTTTTTTTGGGACGGGCTGGACAAATGCTGTTTTCCGTCTTCTCAGAAAGAGCCCTGAAGATAGAAAAGCTTACGCATTGGTTTTGCCAGCCATCTTCAATATATGAAGATACTTCGACACTTTTTGAGAGTGCTACAAAGATTATTGAAAATCGTTTTAATTTTTACCCAAAAATGACAAGTAACCACGAAATTGTAGTAGTTGTAGTAGATTTTCTTCCGACCGTGTTGTCATTACTATTTATAGCAAATAAAAGTAATTTGTGTAACCTTTTAAGAAAGAGTCGAAACCGATCATAAATTTACATTTCAATTTACTATTTGAACAACTATTCAACGCCCACGCGTTGAACACAACCTTGATCTTAATATTTTTATGATTTATCTGGGAAATCCAACATTTGATAAATGCTGTGAGTGATTTTGACTACCTAATTTTCATGGACATTTTGGCATACAAAAAAACCAGCAACCCATATTCCCATAATAAATTGTACAAATTACCATACAATATGCACACTCCTAATCGCAATTACACAATCGTCTGCATTCTCTTATTTTGTAGTTATGTATTGTTCATAAAAAAAAAAAAATATAAACAAAGGCAATAAACAAAGAGAATTATTTAAAATAAAACATAATTACCCATCGCATTGCAGGGCCACGTGAGAAGTTGAATACCCCCATGACTTGTCGGCATTGTTCCATAATCGCTGAACTGTGATAAGCCAGCTCGTTGAAACGTTCACAATCGGTTCGGTACTTTATACTATACAATGTCAAAGCTCTTGTCAACGAAAGAGAGTGAGAGAGAGAGAGAGATAAAAATGATTTAACTAAGAACATGAAACATAGTTTAGGGCAGATATATTCGCCTACCGCATCCCTAGTTCAACGGTTTTTTTTTCTATAGGCGTGTGTTTAACTGTCACATGTTTTTTGTTTCCTTCTTCTTCTGTTATTGTTATTTTCAATTGGTGCGATTAAAGCGCAAATGATTTTGATTGTCAGCGCAGCACTACACACGAAGTGAAAACATCAGCGCTAAACATGTTGTATCCCCGATGGCATCGGGCAAATGCAGTAATTACACTTGGACGCTTATCGGTCAGCATGTACTTAGAGTTGCCCTGACAATGGCGAATGTTAAACACATTTTTTTCTTGTTTTTGCTTTCTGTTTGTTTAAAACTAATTGATAAACCACCTCAAGGTTGATGACTTACAGAGATGAAAAAAAAGATTGCGGTTTCAACACTGTCACCTGCGGTGAATCAGTCAGTTATTGACAAATTACTTTTGACATTGTAGCCACTGGTCAGACGATGTAATGTGTGAGATTTGTGAAATGTTTGTGGTTGTTAATTTTGTAACTTTTTTCCTGAAGTCAAGCAGAACTGATTGACTGGGATTATGAGAGGGAATTGTTTAGATGGGATGGATTATACTTTTTTTTGTAGCTTTGGTATTGGTAGCTTTAAGGTATGAAAGAAATAAGACCCGAACAGAGACCCCTGGGTATGAACCAGGAAACCTTCTCGTGTAGAGCCGCAATAAACTTATCTGACGACCGCTAATAAGGCAAAGATCATACAAGATTTTGTTGTCAAAGCCATCCATCGGGCCAAAGTTATAGAATTAAGGAAGGAAGCTAAGGTAGTGACCAGTTTTTTTTACTACTTTAGTTGCCTTCTTAGCCCAAAGAAACAGCGATTGGCAAGCGTTAGTCTTCGTTTGATCTGATGAGGTGTCGTTTTCAGATGTGATAGTAGAGCGCAGCTAGACAAAGTCCCTTACTACCTCAAAGTGATAGCTGTCGATTGTGATCTGGCCGATTCTTCGATGTTGGGTGTCGTTGGGACGAGTTTGGCAGGAATGCCAAAACTAGACTAGGCCTTGTATAGCTCGTCTCTTTAGATGATGTCATACTCGGCTTTAAATGCTGCAAAAAAAGGTGGTGGGTATCGATCAAAGTTATAGCTGTCGATTGTGATCTGGCCGATTCTTCGATGTTGGGTGTCGTTGGGACGAGTTTGGCAGGAATGCCAAAACTAGACTAGGCCTTGTATAGCTCGTCTCTATAGATGATGTCATACGCGGCTTTAAATTCTACAAAAAAGGTGGTGAGTATCGATCTGCACTTCTTGGGTTTTCTCAAGGATCTGCGGAAGTGTGAATATTTGGTCAATTGTGGACTAACCGGGCCTAAAAACGGACTGATAGGGTTCAATCAGATCGTTTACAAATGGTTTCAGGCGCACACACAATAAGTCAGACAAGATCTTATATCCGATGTTTAGTAGACTGATAACCATATAGTTAACGTAGGTTACAAAGTCTCCTTTTTTATTAACCGGGTAAACGATGCTAAGTTTCCATCTATCAGGCATCCATTTTTCCGACGAAATTATTGTAAATGAGTTGGTGTATGCTCTCTACCAAGTCGTCTCGTGCTGCCTTAAATAGTAGGCGTACTCAATAATATAGGCGGGTACGACGTCGGGCCCGGCAGATTTGTTCGGCTTTAGCTTAGACATTGCTATCCTCACTTCATTTTGGTCGGGTGAAGGGAATTCTTGTTTTTCCACCGTCAATATTGAATGGTTCGACTGTGTCTCCAATACAATGTTTCCTTGTTCATCTCTACAGGTATATGTTCGGGTCTTGTTACCCTGACCCGTTTTTTTCACCTTTTGGTACAACTTCCGAACATTATTCCTGGAGTAGCACCTCTCTATTTCTATTAAGATCGATCTATTGATAATAATTAGCCAAAAATACATTGATTCTTCTGTCCAGATCAACATAACATATTGAGAATGTTAAGGAGGTGCTAAGTCATTTTAGCTTTCCAAACATATTTGCAAACCATTAAGCCAGAGATTTGGTCTTTATTCGTGTTCATTAACTAGACTTTAGGATTATTGCGCGATTACGATTTAGAAGGCATGGGATGAACAAGCAACCTAAGAGGGAGAGGCATAGGAAAGTAATTACGTCTACCCTAAAATTGTTGGTGCCACACGTCACTGGTACTGACAAGCGATTTGATATAGGTCGTCTTCAATCGGAATACACACTTGGAATAAAGTGTTGCCGAGAAGTAGTGCAAACAAATTCAAGCAAAGTATAAAAAGAGTCTGTATCGTGGCTTGGCTTCTTCGCCTTCTGATATGAATCAAAATAGCTGCGACAAACAAACTTGGACAAGGTCAAAACCATCTCAAGTTCAACCTTCTTGGTGGCGGCAGTGTTTTGAGGAACTTGAGCCTCTTGTTAATATTAAGAAGTTAGCGAAAAACAGTCGAACTGATTGGAAAAGAGGTCAAATACTCTAAAAATCGAAAAGCTGTTGGACATAAGGAAATACCCTTTGCGTTGTGGGAAAAGGTGGGAGGCATCGTGTCCAGATTGTCATGGCGATCCAATAATTTATCAGTGGAGAAAAAGTTATCTTCTTCATTTGCTCGAAAGAAAAGGATCATAATTGAAAAACATTGTAATTCCCTAAAAGATTTGCCTATAGTTTTGGTTGATTTTGAAGAAGTATTCGATAGAAAACCAAAAGATCTGAAACAAAGAGGAGTTCTTGAAACCTAAGTACAGACGAGCGTGGACATGTACGTTTGAGAAAAGACAAGACTTCGATACCCCGCTTGAGTCACCGATGAATTTTCAATAAAAGTTGGTGTTCACCAGGGAAGTGTCTTAAGTCCTTTGCTCTTTATTACGGTTCTAGATTATCTGCTTGAAGAAAAAATGACGGACCCTAAAATGCATCAGTTATTCTTTGCTGAAGATGGAGCCATCATAAGCGAGGATTAAACTTCTTTTCGAAAGTCACTGCAACGAGCAGTAGATGTTTGGATAGGAATTTGTCTTGGCTCAAGAATCTATGATCATCAGCGAAGCAAACGTGATGGACGACATTAGTGCTCATGTAAGCGTGCGGTGAATGAAGTGGCGGTAAAACACAGCTATCATTTGTGACTGGAAAATGTCCCCGCATTTGTCTGATGATCACATACGGTTCTCAATGTTTGACATTGTACAAAATGAATAGGGGCAAATTGATAGTAGCTGAAGCAAAGATACTTCCCATGACATCAAGAGTTACTACGCTAAATCGAACGCTAAATCGAAAGATCAAGGTTCGAGAAAGCCTTCACGTGAAAGAACCAATTTTAAAAATATTGGCTTAGTTGGTATTGTCATGTTCAAACTAATAACAGTCAAATCGTCAACGTTAATCAATGTGCCTATAAAAGCGCGAAAAAGAGTCAGACCTTAAAACTTTTGGTTCCGCTTGTAAAAAATAAATATTAGGCGTAAACGGCCCATACAGGACTTAAAGCCTAGCTTCTCCAACCATTGTGTGTGCGAAGTTATATTTTTTGACACGAATGGCGGGACCTACAGTTTAATGCTGATTCCGAACGGCAATTTTTTTGAGAAGCTTCTCATGACATTTCTTACTCTTGGATGTTTGTCAGACGTTCGCAAGAGGTGGGGAAGCGAATAAAAACTTTCAGGTGGTACAGGTCGGGATTTGAACCAGCTACCCCTCGCTTAGTGGTCCAACGCACTTAACCACTAAGTCGCTGCACCACAGGGTTCCACTTGTACATTCCAAAATAATTAGTCCATCCGTCCTCCGCACATCATCAATGTCAACTACTCAACATCGTCCTCTCTATTTGCATTGCTTTTAACCCGGCTCCTATTAGCGACTCAAAGAGTTGCGTGCTATTTTCTTAAAGGTCGCAAATTTCCTTCAAGGAGAAAACAACAAAAATATTTTGATATCTTCATTCTTTTAGGAGTCATAACATTTTCAACCAAAAAGTCAAAAGGCTACTCCTACAGAACTGCGGTAGGAGACCTTCACCAACAGAACTGGCTCATTGGTTAATACCCTGATCCATCCCAGACTGTGGCTTGACCCAAGTGAATTATGTTAATAGAAAATTGTTAGCTAAAGAATTTCAACTTTGCCTTCAAGTTGAAAGGCTAAAGGCCAATTAGCGACGAAACCTTGACCTATTTCTCGAATAATATGACTCTCCCTCCAGATTCTTATTAAATAGTCCCACAAAGCCATAAAATTAAAGAAAACTCCATTCCATCCCGTATATTTACATTTGGATTTCGGGCTATTTGAAGACATTTGAAAAACGATTACAAAAAGTTCACCAATCGACTTTTCCTGCTTGAAAAAACAAAAGCAAACAAAAAAAAAAAACGTTCAAGGTTCTTTCTCAAAATTAATTACAAATAACTTTTCGCAATCCACAAAACCTCAAGCGAAATACGAAAAAGTAATTAAAAATCCCTCAATCTTCCAGCGAGCGCCACTAAGTTCCATAAGTGAAAATACAAATCCAACATCATTCATAACAAATAATCAACACATTTAAATGAATATTCATTTTCGTCATTTATTTCGGGAACAAAAAAAATTAAAACCCTCAAAAGTTCACCCTCGCTCTTTGGGCTTTCCTTGCCTTGACAGGGCTACGCTGCTTACCACATTTTCAATTCGCAAGGCAACAAAAAGTTGAACATAAGACACGAAACATTCTTCGAAAGTTGACTTTTTGCAATTATAGACACTAGCAGCCCTAAGCAGCCTAAGGACGTCACGCACCAAAGACTTTCTCTATCTCTCTCTAACCCTCATGTATTGCATTGCTAGGATCTTTATAGATTTTACACAACAAACTTGCAGAAATTTAATTTTTTGAATGCCTAACTTTCTATTTTTTTTTTTCTTCTTAGGGATGAATATGAGTCTTGTAATTGTGGGGGCAGGGGAGAATTGAATTTCCTTTTATTTTTGCCGCCTTCAGTGAGTTGTGCTTTTTGATTAGATTTCAGAGGTGTGTGTATGCTTGCGCATTGAATCGGGTCCTGTTACATCGACGAAGACGGAAGCCAAACAGACATACATTTAAGGGTGATTTAATTTCCTCATTTTTAAGGATATTGAATGTGTTTCGGAGATAAATGGCATTTCAATTGGGAGGGAACGATTTTGACGACAAGATGCTAAATGTGAGTAGCATTTTGTTTTGGAGAAGTTTCCCTGTGGGGTTTAAATTGGAAAGGATATAACAGTTTTTGAACTTGCCAATTCCCACTTGGGAATTTCTTGCTTTAAGGTTAAAGGTATAAAAATAAGATCCCTTGAAGTAGACAAATGTTTTGATGACTTCCAATATCACTACTTTCACATGTTCTCATTCGAATCGAGCTGTAAAATATTTAATCTAATTTGTATGAGTACCTCACTCACGTTAACAAATTATCAAGGAGGGGCTAAAGATCCAAAAATAACAAAACGAGACACCAAAGCACTCCTTGTGGCAGTCTTTCATTGAAAATGCCGCAGACATGCTACATAGACATTCGGTCGAACTAGTCTGCAGGTCAGAGAATCAGGAGACCCATTCATCAATCAAGTGGTGCCGGTGGACCCCGCAAAAGCATAGTTTGTAAGAAAACTTACTTCGAACCTTGACAAGCTAGTTCATCAGAGATATCATTTCCCGTGATTCGAGTGGGAAACGAAACGCAAACAAGACGCAAGGTGTTCAGTCATCCAGACCAAGTTCTTGAGTTGAAGGACTTACTTAAAAATGGTTAAAGAATTAAGGAAGGCATTAAGACCCGTACCACCTGAAATATTTTATTCGCGAAAGTCTGACAAACTTCCAAGACTGAAAGTTATCACGAAAAGCTTCTTAAAAATATAGCTTCAACTAATTATTGTTCGCAATCGCCATTTAACTGTAGGAAGGGACCTATTTGTGTCAAAAAATATAATCTTCGCACACACAATGGTTAGAGAAACTAGGCTTTGTACGGGCCACTAACGTCTAATATATATTTTTTTACGTGCAGCTACAAGTCCAGCAAGTAGGTACACCTGTAATCCAAGTGGAATGAAATGCAAAATTAACCTGCTTTATGCTTTAAAACGTCCAACCTTAAAAATGTTAAAAGTATTGCTATGCTTATGACCAAAACCTTGCCATATGCTCTAGCACTTGTGACTATTGAGAACTTATTTTTGGTGCAGTTGCAGTTACAGCGGCTCAGAGATTAGTCTTTTGGCTGATCTCTGCCCAAGAGGAGGACCAAAACCTACAGATATTGGTCCCGCGGTCTTTGTCATAACATCTGAAGTGGGTATAAGCTGGCCCGTCTTTAATAAAGCTACTAAACGTGATAAATTCTTCGAAGTCCAAGCGTACTCAGGCGTACTAGCGGAGTTATATGGCTAACTAGTCGCCTTTTAGCTATCTCACAATGAAGCAATTGAACCTTCCAAGAAATATAGACTATAACAGTTTGGATGCACGATCTTCTGGGAGAAGGATACAATTATACATTTCTTCCCCGACGGATCCAAACCTAAGACAGGATGAGTGGAAGTGACTTCTTCGGCCGATTTTGTCTTATTCCGTCTTATCGACCATTGAAGCGTCTTTCAGTCGAAAATAATGGCGATCAAAGGAGTCACATCTTGGCTATGGAGAACCGTTATATATTATATGCTAAAAATATATCCATATTTTCTCGGAAGCCTAGCTCCAATTAAATCAGCATAAACTTCATCTTCACTCGTGTTTAACGTTCACCTTAATTTCGTGCCGTTGGGTAGGACTTGTGATTTTGTAGAAAATGTGTGGTCAAGGAACAGGATGAAGCTATCCCTCACAGTTTTTGAACATGTCCCAACTCTCTAGAAAAAAAAAACGTTTAACCCTTAAAAGCATACATTTTTTGAACGATCCTATCATCATGAAAATTCTTACTCGGGGGTTTTCGGGGTCGCTGATTACGAATCTGAAGTCAGATTTTCAAAATTCAAGATGGCGGATCCAATATGGCTGACACCAAAACGTAACTCTACGAGAATATCCATCAGATTTTGAAAATTTACTCTTTCTTGGCACAACCCAGAGCTAACGATGAGGACGTGAAGAGTTATAGCTCCATTTTTTTTTCTATTTATACCCTATCCTAAGGGTATATTAATTTTGACACATAGTTTGTTACACCCCTTAATATTCGTCGCAGACCCCTAAAAGTATATATATTTATGATCAGGACCAAAATCTAAGACTATTTAGCAATGTCCGTCCGTCCGTCCGTCCGCATCAACTTTTGAGGACTTTAAAGTTATGCTAGGAAGCTGAAATTTGGAACATATACTTCCTAGGGCTCCGAAATGGTAAAGTGTTAAAATTTTCAAAATACGCCGACTGCCACGCCCACAATTTAGAAAAAACCGTTTTAAGGCTTAAGTTAGAGAGAAAAAGTTGTACAACCTTCACAAGATATGTAGGTACTGCCCATCTTTATTAATTTGTCATATAAAGTTTTTTGCCACGCCTACTTTTTGTGGGCGTTTTTTGAAAAAAATAATTTGTTTTCTATAAATTTCATAGAATGAAAATCCATCATCTTCATAAGGCTTTTTTTCTTTGGGGTACATAGGGATAAGACTTCGAATCAAGTGTGGTATCTTTGAAAACAATTCCTTTCTGGCAAAAGACACAGTGGTACATTGCATGTCATACATTTCGATTTTGTCCTTCTCTGGTCCTCTTTTGTACTGCTATGAGCACATCGTCTCGCCTCATTTGCGAAAACCGGCTTATGAGCTGCTTGTGAGTATCTCTTGTCTAGAGATACTTGTGGTTTACCATGATGAGAAATATCTGAGACATGACTTTGACGCTTTCTACCTCTAGGATTTGGAATTTTATGTTTTACCAATTGTTCCACCAATAATAATCGAAATTTTTTCAAAGTCAGTTTCGGATTTAGCTCTTTTTCCTTGTACAAAATGTATGCATTAGTGATAGTGAGATCGAGAAAATGCCAAAATAATCTGAACCACCACTTTTTGGATTTTCGATCAATTTTATAAACCGCAATTAGGCGATCAGCAGAGTCCACATAGCCCATATGCTTATTATAATCTGAACAGATTACAGGGCTATTGACAGGTTTTAGAGAACCATCTGTTTGTCTACGATTCACGATAGTTACTTCAGAGGGATCATTTAACAGGTTTCTTATTCATCCACTTGACCTAGCTGAGACCTGTGTTTGTAGTCTTGAATTCGTATTCTCCTATTTCCATATTTTTGTCTGTTTTCTTTTTCTTTGAATTACTCGGCAGTCCAGAACGATTTTGTCTTACTGTACCACAAGCAAAAATTTGATCTTGTTTCAAAGATAACAGAGGGTCAACTCCTGTAAAGAAATTATCGAAGTATACGTGATTGCCACCAATAAGCTCTCGTGTGAAGTCTTTTACTTCTCGGGCGCCCAATTGTTTTTCAGTACTGTCTGTTTTGCCAGTATATATTTGACATTCACAAACATAACCAGACTCATCCGCACGAATCATATATTGCTTCATACTACTCTTTCCTTTGAACTTTGTCATAGACTCGTCAATTGATTGGTACTGGCCTGGCTTGAAACATTCTTTGAAGTTTTGAGAGAGTTCATCCAAAAGCGGTCTCAACTTATACAGCTTATCCTTTTCGGTTTTTTAGAATTATCGTTGATGTGCATATGGGACAGAAAAAAACCAAAACGACTGACTGTCATGAGAGAAGATATATACGAGTCATGCATTTGAGGATTATCAGACCAATAATCGCGATAAGATGGTAATTTTTTGATCCCCATCAGAATATTGATACCGAAAAATATTTTCAGTTCTTCTCTCGTTATGGGACTATGCCGACTGTTTTTTTTTTGAGCGCAATACAAATTTGTTTGTTCCACGATGTGATCCAACAGGTGTGTAGGAAATAAGCAAGTGAATATCTCTAATGGAGAATTCGCGTTTTCTGGAATGTCTTTGGTCCAAGCTTTTGGAAAATGGAATATCCGTTCTCAATTTACTGATGGATTCCCAAATGTGACCTGCATCGGGATTTTGTTGGTCTGGTGTACTAGCATCTTCTTCTATAGATTGCATATCTTGAGAGATATTATTCAAAATAGGAATCGATGGGTCTGCAAGTGACTTTGAATTCACAACCTCTACTTCATCATCACTGATTCTGAATCGCTAGGGATTTCGTTCACATGATTTTTTCGGCTCATATTTGTGACCACCGAAATAAGCGTTGAGAATGATCGAATTTTAGTGAGAAATCCGTATAGACTATAAGAAGTATCTATTTCGATCAGCAGATTTCCTTCAACAAATCTTCAGGAACAAAAATACACGTATAATGTTATGATAAATTATTAATCGAGAACAACCTGTATGTACCGAAGAACTATATTAGACTCATAGGAAAAAAAATCAAATGTCCGTAGCAGCACATTGTTCATCGATATTTACAGTAGATTGCAATATTTATATAAGCTATCTCGAATTTTATAAATTGAATACAAATGGAAAAAGATAGAAAAGTGGAGTTGGGTTTCTTGTTGTAATTGTTTTAAAAATTTTAAAAATCAATGAATTTTTCGAACTCATGCGTTCACGGCGGCTATTTTGTATCGACCATTTCGAATTACGCGTATCTGACTTCGGATTCGTAATCAGCGATACCAAAAACCCTTACTCACCAAATTTCCAATTATTTTGTTGGATAGATTCTTCAAAAATGAATTCTTTCGAAAAAAAACGCCAAAACTTCCGGCGATAGGTCCTCACATTCTTGACGGATATTGTCTTTAAGAGCTGCAAGAGTCTGAGGCTTGTTGACATAAACCCACGACTTCAAAAAGCCACACAAAAAGAAGTCTGGAGCGGTCAAAGCAGGCGATCTTGCTGGCCAGTGCAAATCGCCAAAACGGGAGATTAGGCGCCCGGGAAATGCATCCTTCAGCATATCGATTGTGGCACGTGCAGTGTGTGCCGTTGCACCGTCCTGTTGGAACCACATCTTTTCCAATCCCAATTCATCAAGTTGCGGCAAAAAGAACTCGTTGATCATTGCTCTGTAGTGCTCACCATTCACAGTAACCGTTTGGCCCGCGACGTCTTCAAAGAAAAAAGGTCCGATGACTCCTCCAGCGAAAACAGCACACCATAGAGTGACTTTGAGCGGGTGTAATGGCTCTTCGTGGGTTACACGCGGATTTGCAGTGCCCCAGAAGCGTAAATTTTGCTTATTTACGTACCCGCTAAGATAGAAATGGGCCTCATCACTCATGATTATTTTTGATGAAAAATCATCTTCCTCTTGGTGGTGATTAAGGATGGCTTGAGCGTATGTTAGACGCGATTGGCGGTCAGCAGCTAACAGCTGATGCACCGTCTGGACTTTGTACGGAAACATCTTCAAATCTTATACCAAAATTCGCTGTAAAGACCGTCGACTGATACCCATTTGCGTGGCACGTCGTCTGGTCGATGTCGACGGCGCTTCCATGACATCTACGGCTACAGCAGCAATATTCTCTGCAGAACGGCTACTCCGGGGTTGTGCCAGTCTCTTCGAGGCGAGCGGCTAAACGTCGCAGTGTTTCACCAGTAGGCGTTGGACGGCTAGGAAATCTGCGACGAAATTCACGTTGTGCCAAAGTCACCGACCGATTATTGCTCAAATAAATAATCACCAATATTCCGCGTTCTGGAGCAGTATAGCGTAACATTGTTTATTAACGTGTATTTCGCATGTGTTTACTACACAAATGTCAAAACAGAACTGACATTAGGGGCCAATCGCAAAATTTATAGCATTTTCTGATAGGAGGACTACTTTTGCGCCACCTTGTATTATAAACAATTATACCAATTAAAGTGTATTGTTATGTTCTTACATCCCTCTAGTAACTGAAAAGTGCAAAAAACCCTATCTGAATAAGTTCAAACGTAAATAAATTAGAAATATTCAATTAAATCAGAGTGGTAACGTGGGTTACCACCATGCTTCTAAGGGTTAAAGGAATATTCTTCTAATAAGATTAAGATCTAAATACGATCAAATATGGGTCTTAATTCAAATTCCAATTAAAGTAACCCCGCCCCCCTCCACCCCTCCCTGCGATTTCTCGCTAGTCATCGACATTGTAACAAAACTTTTTCCAATTTCAACACTTTCACAGTTCTGCCAGTTATTTTATGACTCAGTGGCACTTGTACAAAAATACATCTATATCCATGTGGCACAATCCAATAAAATTGGCATATGAATATTGTTTGCGAATACAAACAGGTGACGTAATCGTGGAATATATTATCTAAAAAAATATCTGCAAAAGCACCTTTAGGTATGCAAATACACTCCTACCTACTAATAACCCACACACTAGCAACATGTTGCTATATAACACAAAAAAAAATCCTTGAAAAAGCTCAATTCCCAGCAACATTTATTTTTCTACGCAGAACTTTCACTTCAGCTGATTGCTGTCAAAAAATGTAATAAACACATGCAGACGATGGAATCAGCTGTCTAACTCACTCCACCCACTCACTTTAGTGTATTAAATGTTTATGCGCCGTTTTGACACTTCTTGTATTGTGTCAAAACTGGAAATGTGTCAAAATTGTGAAATGCATTTGAAATTTGAAAGTTCTTTTCTATTTTGCATCTCGAATTCATTGATTTTCCCCCAAAAAAAAAAAAAGAAAAAAAAATTCTGCAGATGAAAAGTACGTGGCCATTACAAATACATATATTTTTAAATTTAAATACAAAGCAAACACACACACACAGACATTCATTGAAAACACATGAATGACATTTCCATGAAAATTGAAATTGGGGTTTTCATCATTGATTTTTCTGTTTCATTGGTTGCTGTGCCGCACTAACCCATTAACTGTGGTTTTGTTATTTTCCACATGATTTCCTGCTACGGTCGGTCGGTGGTGGTGTTGATGTTGACGACAGACGGTTGGCAAGTCGAACGGAAATAAAGCCAAATCTATAAAGAAAATGAAGCGAACTGTAGAGTAGTGGGGTGTGAATGTGAATGTGAGAGTGAAGCTTTATTCTAATGAACTAGAGTCACTAGAGACCATGATGGTCTACTCAATTCTGTTCGTGCTCGACGAACGAGAAGAAGGGTAAAGCTGACTTTTGGTCAATAAAGGTTAAAGGTTATGGAAATCCACATCTCGATTACATAATTATGATTCCTTGTCACATGAGATCCTTTGACATAAATTAGGCTGCAAAACAAATTGTTATTTCATTTTGTATATGTACTGTGTAATTATAATTGAGTGTTTTCGTTTGACAGAAGCATATTTGGTGTACACCTACTCACCCGCACATGTTAAAGGAATGGAAATTTGTTTTGGAAGGAGCGATTTTGAGATTTGGCAAAGGAAATTAGGAAATCGTATGCCTGTGCCTTGAGATTCAAAATTTCTATTTCACCGGGACAAAGTAGTTCATCTTATGAATTCGCAAAAATCCAAAACAAAAGAAGGGGATTTTTTTTTACCTACATACATCAACTTGGTTTTTCTGATGTTAACAACTTTAGAAGGATTAATGGAAGCAACATGAGCAAATTTAGGCAAAAGTGAATGTTAATCGAAAGTTTTTAAGATTTCGTAAAGATGGCACTCAACACTTCTGAACGACGTCACGGATTTAGGTCACACAAAGTTTATAAAATTCTTCTGTGACCGAAAAATGTCCCCTAAGCTGAAAGGAAGGGTCTACACTGCAGTTTTGCGTCCGGCGCTCATATACGGTTCACAATGCTGGACAAAGCATAAAAAGTATGAGGCAACTTGACAGCAGCTGAGATGAAGATGCTTCGCATGACAGCAGGAGTAACAAAGCTTGATCGAGTTAGAAGTTCCAAAATCCGACAGGAAGCCTTCACGTCAAAGATCCCATCTCGAAAAAATTGGAGCACGACCGACTCAGTTGGTATTGTCATGTTCAAAGGAGGGATCCTACGAACCTCGTCAAAAAGGCGATGGCAATCAGCGTTCCATTACAATGGCGTAAAAAATCCAGGCCTAAAAACTCCCGAATCACACAAATGCGGAGACATCAGCATTTGAGTGGCCTCCTCAATGATGAAGTGATCCAAAATCGGGAGGTCTGCAGATATTTTTTGAGGTCGAACCGGGGAATCAGTAGGAATGCAGTGAAGTGGGAGGGTTATGATCCCTATAGTCCTGATCATAACCTTCCAATTGTTCAGACCAAGCGCTCTGGCATCCGCGATGGCTTGGTCTTTAAAACGGAGGTTCGGTCTTCCTTGTCGTGTCGAACCTGGGGGCTGGGATTCGAAGATCCTCTTGACTGGAGCGTTGTTGCCCATTCGCTCGATGTGGCCGAGCCAATGTAGCCGACGAGTTTTGGCTTTTCGGACTACATCCACATCTTGGTACAGCTCACAGAGTTCGCGGTTGTATCTTCCCCTCCATTCGCCCTCCTCGCTCCAAATATCCGTCGAAGGATTTTTCTTTCAAAGGATCCCAGTATTAACTCCCCTTTCCTGCTTATCGTCCAGCACTCGGCGCCGTATAGCAGAACTGGCAGGATAAGGGTTCTTCACTTGATTTTGTTAAACGGTGGTCCAAAGAATTCTCCAACCTTTTTGTGACAAGATCCCTTTACATTTCCTTTGTTCGCCCCCTTCTCGAATACGCCAGTCAAGTGTGGTCGCCCTTTCATAGAGTTTATGTATCCAGAATCGAGAGCATTCAACGTCGTTTTCTTCGATTCGCTCTTCGAGGCTTACCCTGGAACGACCCTATTATCTTGCCATCCTATCAAGACCGCCTTAAACTTATAAACTTGAATACCCTTGAAGAACGCAGGGACGTAGCAGACATTCTCTTCATTCATTTTTTTTTTTTTTTTTTTTTGTCGAAGGTTGCTGCTATCCGATGGAGCGCTCAGACACAACTACAGGTCCATTGTACTACCATTCAGACACCTTACATTAATGTACTTAGTTTTCCCGTCTTTCGAAGAAAAACGAGAAGGAGCTTCAGTGATAAAGAGCTTACATGTTCGGACAACTGCAGAGAAAGTGTTCTGCTGTGTCATCCTCCTCACCGCAAGCAGGACGGGTAGTGGTGTCGCTTAAGCCCAACACATTTAAGTGTTTAGCAAAAGCTTGGTGGCCCGATTCTCCGATTCTCCTCAGATATAGAAGAAAAGATGCTGACCTTTTGCAAATGTCCGGGCGCAGTAGTTTGGTCTGTCTACATCCACCGCAATCGCGCCACCGAAACTTGTGTTCACGAGAAACCCAAGAATCGATAAACGACATGACTAAAGATGCAGGCAGACCCAACACAGGTTCGGGTCCTGAGAAAACTTCTTCTGAACCTTGCCTAGCAAGCTCATCCGAGATCTCATTTCCCTGGATGCCAGTGTGACCTGGTACCCAGACAGGATTCACTGTGTTCAGTCTTCCGACCAAATTCAGAGAATGCTTGAGTTCTAGCACTAGCTTGGACGAGGTAAGAGGGTTTAGAAGCGCTTTTAATGCAGCTCGGCTATCACTGCAGATGGAAATGCCTCTAGCCCTCCACCTGTTGTTCACATTATAGCGCATAGCCATTAGGATGCCAAAAATCTCCGCTTTGAAAACAGATGCATGTTTACCCAAGGGGTAGTAAAGTCGTATATCATCGCACTCCACAAAGACACCAGCACCAGACCCCTGCCCGGTTTTGGAGCCATCCATGAAAATACGATGGCATTCAATCCATGGTTCAGAGTCTGACCGAAGCCATTCCGTTACCTGTGTAAAGTTGACGTGGTAGTTTTTTCGCAGAAGGATTTCTGGTGTCATTGCATCAGACGGCATATCCATAAGACAGGGGTCAAAGGATAATTCTCGAGCAAGTTCTTCAAAGTTGCAGTGCGCATGGTACCAAAAACCACCTCTCTGTAAGCGAAAGATGGTTTTTAGCGTACACTCCATGATATATAAATCAAGGGGTGGAAGATTCATCAAAGCATCTAGAGCAGAGCCCGGGGTGCTAGGAAAGGCCCCTGTGCAGCCGAGACAAGCCGTTCTTTGGAGTATGGCAAAAGAAGTAGTAACAAGTTTCCGCGAAAGCCTGTTCCACCAACCGACTGATGCGTATGAGAGTAGCGGTCTAATCATGGCCGTATAGAACCCAAGGACCCGTTTCGGAGACAAGCCCCATGTCTTCCCAAAAGCGCCTTTGCACTGCCAGAAGGTCGACAGCGCTTTATCGGTTTTCGATTCGACATGTTTGGACCATAGAAGTTTTTTATCAAGGATTACACCCAGATATTTGACTTCATCGGATATAGGGATGGTGACACCTTTAAGCACGAGATGGGACAGACCAGTGATGATTCTCCTTCTCGTAAAGAGAACAACCGTGGTTTTAAGAGGATTCACTGAAAGCCCATTACTAGTGCACCAGACATCGATCAAATCCAGGGATCTCTGCGCTTGAGAGCATACAGCCCCTAGATTTGAACCGACAGAAAGAACGGCGACATCATCCGCATAAGCTTGAGTGTAGTTTCCAGGAGAGTTGAGAGCCGTAAGCAGAGAGTCTACCACCATACACCATAGGAGGGGATAGGAGGGGAGACAGAACACCACCTTGAGGGCAGCCCCTATTTACCCCTGTTATGACGCACTTCCCACAATCTGCATTGCTTTAATCCACAACACCAAAGTTTTATCTACACCATGCTGTCTGGCTGAGTTACACATACCGTCAAAGGTCGCATTATCAAAAGCACCCTCAATATCGACGAAAATGCCCAACGCGTACTCCTTCCGGTCAAGAGCACTATCAATCCTACCAACAAGGTTTTGAAGCGCAGTCTCGCAGGATTTTCCGCGCTGATAGGCATGTTGCATCTCAGAGAGAGGGTGTGATCGAAGAGCAACTTTGCGCACATGCAGCTCAACCAGTCTTTCCAAACTTTTCAGTAAGAAGGAAGACAGACTTATGGGTCTAAAGCTTTTGGCTAGAGTGTAGTCAGACTTACCAATTTTTGGTATGAAAACCACTTTAACCATTCGCCATGGGGAAGGTATATAGGCCAAGGCCAAGCTCGCGGTGAAAATTCTTTTCAACATTGGCAAAACCTGACTTAAACCTTGTTTCAGCAAAACTGGATAAATTCCATCCGGACCAGGTGACTTGAAACTCGCAAAAGATGCAATGGCATATTTGATAGCATCATCAGTCACCAGCTGTGCCGCGTGGTATTAGTCGGTTCAAATGTAGCCACAGTCGTTTGAAGGGCTAAAGAACACGTAGTAACCTGATTACCCGGAAAGTGAGTCTCAAGTAGAAGACTGAAAGTCTCCGCCTTTGTCTCAGTGTACGTGCCATCAGGTTTAAGGATTGCATCCAGTTTACTTGGTCTGTTCCTTTGGAGGACTTTAACAAGCCTACTAGTTGCACTTAGAGATTCGACCTCTTCACAAAACTTTTTATATGAGTCATTTTTCGACTTGCGAGTAAGTCTCTTAAAAACTTTTTGCTTCGATCGATAAAGATTCCAGTCTTCCACTAAGTTGGTTTTTAAAGACCGATTTAGCAGCTTCCTAGTTTCTTTACGAAGACACTGCAGTTCAGAGTTCCACCAGGGTACCGATTTTTTGCGGGGGGGGGGGGGTTAGAAACAGGGCACGTAAGTTCAAAGCAGCGGGTGAGGACGTTGTTCAGATCCTGAGCAGACCTCTCCACTCCCTGTCTTGATCTAAGTTTGAGTGGAACTTTGACAGATTTGGCAAGCTCCTCTAAACCGTGGCCAGTTCGTTTTTCTCGGATTTCTCCTCTCTTGCGAAGGTGAAAGTTTGCAGTAGATTTGAAATTCGATGTATCTGTGATCTGATAAGGTGCTATCTGGCGATACCTTCCAATTTATGATAGACTTGAAATGCCTGTTTGACAGGGTAACATCAATTACTTGCTGTCTTCTGGCTGTAACAAAGGTAGGTTGATGACCTGCATTGTTGATGGTAATATCAGACGATAAAATGAAGTCCAAGAGTCGATCTCCCCTTATGTTGCATTTGCTGCTGCCCCAAACAGTGTTCTGAGCATTAGCATCACAGCACAAGACAAGACCTACCCTTCATTCATAGACTCCTCTCAGGTTCTATCGATCTCGCGTCTGTTTACAAATCTATTTTCTTCAACACTAACCCTCGTAACGTAACGTTGTCCTCCTCTTTTTTATTTACCAACCCACCGGACCTCTTATGGTTCCAACGCCCCAATCTCCCGTATGCTGCGAACGGTAAACGCAAAACTTACGGTTTTTGATTTTAACCGCAGCACTGCCTGCCTCAAACTCGATCTCCTTCCCAATTCCTCCCATATTAGTTTTTAAGTTAGTATATAAGTACTATAGCTTGTAATAAGCCTAATTCGACCCCACCAAAATTAAATTAAAATTAAATTACACAAAGGAAGTAGAATAAATGGAATTTCCTCGCGCAGCGAAGATTTATCAAGAGTATTGATACACTTGTGTTTCATAGTTTACGATGAAATTTGTGGTGTACGAATACTTTTGGGTCTCAGTGTATACAAATTTACTAGGAAATTACTGAAAAAGTCATTTACTTTTGTTTCGTTAAAAATACCCTTTAAATGAATATCACACTTGACTCATATTTGCATCTCCATTCTGCATTTCTGACTAATAAACTGGTTTTCGTGTTATCGCACCGGAGGCAGGTCCAATCAAAGAAATCAGAAAAAAAACCGCAGCGAATAAATGCAGTTATTACTGCGACGATCCTCTTGTTGGCGGTCAATGATATTTCCTTACTCATTCAAAATCCAGGAAATCAAAATAAAAAAAAATCGTGATACCCTCTCCATGGGCTGAACGGTGCGATTTCCCTTGTCCACCTCACCAACAAGCTTCGCTTCCTTTCAAGACTTCGTCGCGGCATTTTCGTGTGTTTTTGTGTTGTTGCTGCACTTCCAATTTTATGCACACAAAAGAACACTCTTCGCGTGTTCTGTTACTGTCCTACCAACTAATTTGTAAGCAGCAGATAAGGAGTCAACAGTGCTGAAAGTGTGAATGAACTTCAACTTCAACGCCAACTGTTTCACCACGCATTCCAAAGAAAACAATTTGTTTTGTTTTTTGAAAATCAAAAAAAAAAAAAAGCCAGGTCGTGATTACATTTAATTTGCTCAATGATATGATGATACGGTTCTAATGACTTCTCATTGTTCACGCTAACCGGGGATGATTTGTGTTTTGCATCCGCGTGGGAACACACACGTGAAATGTAATTTGATATCAATCCGAGGAAGACAGAGAGGGAGAGAGAGAGAGTTGAAGCAAATTTGTTTAAAGACACTGAATCACAATGGAGTGATAGATGTGATAGATGGTTCCATGGAACGTAAACAATAAAGTAAATCATTTGTAGTTTTTATTGTATTGTTCTCATGCTGGCAGTGGACTTTCTAACAAAAAAAAATTGAATAAGGTGTGATATGATTAATGTGGAAGGCAGTGACCTATGAATTGGCGAGCCGAGTCATAACTCGTTCCATTAATTAAATTCGCATTTGATTTCCTTTATCGACGCTGGAATATTTCCATTAGCAAGGCCAGCTAGTGTGTGTGTGCCAATTTTCTGATAAAATAACGTGTAAATCCTGCAAAAGGCAAACGAAAAGACCTTGTGTTAGTCCTTCCTCCTGACCAACCCTAACTTTGATTTAATTACAGAAAAAACGAATCAGTAAAAATATGGCGGGCAAATGTTTGCGTGCCAATTTTATACGCTTATGCAAGCACTACACATATGCAAATTTTTTCAATTTAAATATTTTGTATATAATTTTTTTATTTGTTTTTTTTTTTTTTTAAATTTTATTCTTTACAAGTTCGTTGGTGAGTGTGGTAGATTTCACCTCAAATGGGAGGTTTTAATTTTTTTATTTTTTTCAAATAAAGGACTCAAAGGACATTGTGTTCCTTTGGAGAAAATATTGAAAGAAATATCATTTGCATCTATGTAAATGGGCGGTGCAGTTTATGTGGTTTTAATAGATTATTCTTTTGTTAAAAGAAGGATAATGCAAACCTATTGTGAATGCAACCTAAAGTTGAAGCAAATTTCTAAAAATGTAGGACAAAGCAAATAAACATTTGCTAAATATTTTATCTTTGAAAAAAGTAAAAGCTAAGAGGGCGATATTCCTAGGTTTCCAACGAAATAATAATGGCATTACGGTGGGGTCTACTTTCAGGCTAACCCAAGCTATAAAGTGAAAGCGTCATTTTGACGTATACCTACTATAAATGCTACAACTTCAGGACTTTTACACAAAGTCACAAATTCCACTAGTTTCAAACATCCAGAAAGTCACAATCGACAGCTATAACTTTGAGGTAATAAGAGACTTTGTCTACCTCGACTCTGCTTTCACATCTCAAAACGAAATCCCGTCAGGAATCAAACGAAGAATGATGCTCTATATTGAACCTTGATCATTCCAGTCCTGTGGATGAAGGTAATCTTGGTAGTTTCGAGAGAAAAATTGGTCGTAAGAAGAGGAGGATATTGGCAACATTTGGTTTCAACAGGACGGCGCTACGTGCCACACAGCCGAAGCTACAATCGATGTTTTGCGCCGTTTCAAAAAAAAAAAAAAAGTTATTTGGCGGACCCTATAGTTTCCTTAATTGTTCGGCAGATGAACTTACAACATAGTTGCCTTCTTAGTACAAAGAAACAAAGCTGCAAACTACTAAACGGCGAAGACGACACAAATTCAACTGTTAGGCCGAATCGCTGATGAATGAAATCCCAGCATCGCTTGCCCGGTTCAGGAAACCCTCTAAACTGCGCCATCTATAGGGTTATCAGTCTTCTAAGCGTCGCATTTAAGATCTTGCCTGGCGAATAGTGTGGATTAAGGCCCGGTATGTTCACAATTGACCAATTATTGACACTACAGCCAATTTTGGAGAAAAACCAATAGCAGTTCCGATCCATACACAGTAGCTTTTTATAGATGTTTAAGCTGCATATTACAGCATCTTTAGAGACCTGCCATATTGAGCCATCTCTATTGCGTAGACTATTTCTTTGTCTAACACAGATATATTATGTCAAACAAAGATTTATTTATTTATTAGATCATGCTTGAAGAATTTGCGATCGGACCCATTTTGTGTAATACTAAGTAAATTTGTCAAATGCGACGTTTTAGAAGACTTTACAATTGTTTAGTCTCTTTGAAAATTGTACAACAACAAATAAGTATATATATTGGCAGAAGTTTCAATATGGAATGACAATCTCACTCATGTCTCTGGACTTTATTTAGTCAAACAATGAATTGAATATGAATTTAACCAACAAAAATTAAACCAATGACTCTAACATTTTTACCAGATCTTACTAATAAAAATAAATTACATAGAAGCCTCTAGTAAAATTTGTCTAATCGTTATCTTGCACATCTCTACATTTATAGAAACCTATGCGACCTAATCTCCGACTATGGCTCTAACCAACACACACTTTTGAACTACAAACCTAAGACATACTCAAAAAAATACTTAAAAAAAAAAACATCTTCATGTTGATTTCGATCTTAAACAAATACTTATTACAAAACGAATCAAAAATTATTTCTCTTAAGCTTACTGCATTGCAATAAATAATCTGATTTTGTTTGTTCTTTGGAATATAATGCATAACTATAACCTCCTACTCAAAAACGAAAAGAAAAAACGTTCTAATCATCTGTGATTATGTCCATTCTGATTCAATGACGAACCTTACGAGCTGAACATCGATGTGTTAAAAAAAAATTGCACAAAGGCGTTGTAGATGGCTTGGACTCTCATTGCCTTAATCACGAGAATAATAGAAAGTTATGAACCTCTGTAGAGTCTAGTCTTGAAGCAAGTTAACATCCGTGAGAGCAAACACCCAACAGTTGTAAAGTCAGTCAACTATCGCTTGACTATGCAAGTGCGCCGATTTCAAACTCAGATAAAAATATTTTATTGAAATAGTAGTGTTTCTTTCTTAATCTGTTAGGTTAGGTTAAGACAGGGGTGTGATGTAAGGGTCACCACACAACACAAGGCACCGAAGCGGGTCCATCGCGATTCCTGGGGAATCGGCTGAATTTGAATTCAAACGGTGGACAAACAAAACCTAAACCCTTTCCCTTTTAATGCATCCAAATATTTTACAAACGCCAAGAAGGCCTTTAAATTGTGTACCGTCTATTTCCTCCAAAGCTTCGAAGAAGTGTCTCCCTAAGAATTTCCTACGACTGCAGAATCTGCAGATGTCTGCATCTGACAATCCGAGTCTCTTTGCATGTTTTCGCAAGAGGCAATGCCCTGTCAGGATTGCTACTAATAGTGTAAGCTTATCCGTCCTAAGTTTTAAAAACTTTCTGTAACTCTTACAGTCGAGAAGTGGCCATAGAGCTTTTGACACCGTGTGTCCCCCAAGACTTGACCACTTTAGGTTGGCAGTTCTTAGGGTTATTTCCTCAATAGAAACCCTTATTATGCAAAGCCGAGGTTTTATGTCAGCAACCTCACCACTATTGAGTAGCCCTCCTATTCTTGGAAGATCATTGCCTTCAATGCCTTAGGAGTGGATGTTTGCCTTAAGTGCGGCCTGTCTATCGGTGCAGATAGCAATACCTCTTCCGAATATCGATCTCATCTGCAGTTGCTTAGCCGCCTTGAGGACAGCCTGTACCACTGATTGAAAGACACTGCTTGTGTCTGGTAGTGTGGATCTTTTGAGAAGATCCCAGTCCCTGTTCCCTCTGTCGTTTTCGAGCCATCTGTAAAAATTGCAATTTCGTTTGATTTGACAATTGCAATTCGTTGCCAATCCCCCCTCTCCGGATATATAACATCATACGGAATGTCGGAATTCTTAGTTTGTTACTATTTAGAAAACTAATCGCAAATGCAATTAGACAGCTTTGTTTTTTATGTGCATCCGAGTTCAGTGGCGAAACCGTAGAACTAAAGCTTCGACAAGCGTCTTCTTCTTCAATGCTTTTATTAACGAGGTTATGAGGGATAATACCCATCCCACTTCACTGCAAAATATTGATTTACAAAAATAAATGTAGGCACTTCCTGTTTCGTATCACTTCGTAAATAAGGATGATCAAAGGCCTGCCTCCCTTTCGTCCTTGTGTAGGAACGTTGAGTATTTTTAATTTTTTTTTTGTTGTGCCCATGGATGTGGTAAACTTCTAAGGATGCGGTAGCACTCGATGGAGTGCGCCTACGTACTTACCGTACTTACCCACACCACTACGGCCTTCAACCACTCTCCCCGCGGGACTGACGTTGGTCATTGCTATGCTTCTTCAGCTCATTTAATTTTTTCAATTCTTCTTAGCTAGTTTTGCAGAATTATCACAAGTTTGCCGATTTCCATTCAACTTTCTTCCGACTGCAACATAAGAAATGATGGATTCGGCAGATTAATTCTCCACTGCGAAAAACCCCGGCAATGAAATATGGCGTGCTCCGTATCTTCCTCCTCGTTTGTGCATTTTTGGCACAAATAGGAGTTATCGTATCCAAATTGGTGCAAGTATTTGCGATAGCCGCCGTGACCAGAGAGTATTGTTATTCCCTTGTGCTCGTTTTGTTCAAGTCCCGATGTTCGGGATCAACTTGTGGGTCCATCTGTTTTTTAATAATAATTATCCCACCAGGCTTGCCAGAGGGCTGCTAAAGCCGCACGCTCTTCTAAGAATGTTGGGTGAAAATGCCTTTTTGACGGTGTTTGTAGGGGTTTGTATAGGGGTCCCTAGAGTTCGATACTCGCTTATGATGGCTTCAGCAAAGAATATCTGATGTACTTAGGAGTCCTTCAGTTTAGTTAGTTTTCCTTCCAGCTGATAAATCTAGAACTGCAATAAGTAGCAAGAAAGTTAAGGCGCTTTTGATTATAAACTATTCGATGACTCCAGAGGAACATCCAACTCCTGTCTTTTCTCCCTCGTAAGGCTTGGCTAGAGACTGCAGGCCTTGACTTAGCAGAGCGTATGCCGGTACGCGTAGTAGACCAAGTTATTCGATCAAAAGAGCCATGCATAGATACATAGGTGTAATGATCGATAATAAGCTCAACTTAAAGGCTTAAAGAATAATGCCAAATATCAGAACTCTGCCGCCTTAAGTGACAACTACAACATGAGTCTCCAGTATGTGCAGGTACTTCTGCAACAAAGGAAACTGGAAGAAAGATTTCTAGACTAAGCACTTTGAGAGGATAATCTGTCTCATTAGAACCATTTCAGAGGAAGCAGCATAAGTCTTAACTGAAATGAAATGAATCAAGTGTAGACGAGGCAGCTCACTTATCGATATCATGCAGTAAGCAGCGCAATCCGAAAGGAAAAAAGGATAATGAGAGATGTAAATATTTCTATAAACCTCAGTTCCTAAATGGGCTTGTTGGATATGACCCAAATTCAATAGTTGTCGAGTCGAAATGATTCTCCCAGAAGCAACATTGAGCCAAGTAAAGCAGTTTGTGACAAGTGTCCTAATGGAACTTACAAGAATTGAGCGTAAAATAAAACAGAACGACTAAGAGGAGAATAGAAGCTGAGAGACTCCGTGTAGTACTCCCTAACGACAGTCTCAGCGGGGGACGGTCTTTCGAATCTTTAAAAATTGGCACTACATTAGCTTATTATTTTTATTCACTCTAAAACTCTCCAACTGATCAAAGTCGTCAGTTTTATTTGTTTTAATTTTCCCTGTGCTGTCAAAATTTTATAATAATTATATTCTGTTTTCAAAATTTCTAGACTTTTTTTTTAAAGCCAAATAATTGCGGGATATATTTTCATGGTACATAATTAAATAATAAAACATATAATTTAGTTATAATTTTGTTCTCCACCAAACAATGCCTTAACAATATTTCTCTATCTCTTTCTTCTTTTTTTTTCGTTTCAGGTAAGTGAATTTAAATTGGTTTTCAAGATGCGATTCCCTTTCGCTTCTAGAGAAAGTAAGTTTTGCAATAAATATAATTTTACAAACAAAAAAAAAATAATAATTTTAGGAAATTCCTTCGCTTGAGAAATCTAGAAAATAGCAAAACAAAAATATTATGCCAAAGAATATGCGAAAGCAAAGAAAAAAGAAATTACTAACATCATAGACAGACAGATTGTCTAAGCCGAAGAAAAAAAAAAGTAGACGTGTAACACCTACAAACTGCGGGAAATTGTTATAATTTTCACACTCTACTTATTTCGTACATTTCCCATCACATATACATGTCTTGTATTACGCTCTTCGACTTTTTATTTTGTTTGGGAAAAGCGCTCTCTCGCGATTATTATTTTTTACTATTTGGGCTAAGAAGTAAAAGAATCTAAAGATTCTAGTGTTTAATTTAATTACAGTGTGGGTGTTGTTAGAGGGATTTTTGGTAACCTTTTAGGATAGAGTGTAACGAGAAACGTTAAGCTTTTGCAAGTGGTCTTGAAGATGCTTTTTTTATGAGGGTTGAATTTTAGGTTATTAAAGGCTTTTTTCGATTACCTTTTTTGTTTCAATTTTTTTTTATTGTGTATTCTTGCCTGACCTTTTTGGGCAGTATCGATTATCTCTGTGTTGGTGAAAAAATTTACTCATTGAGAGGGATTTTCGGTTAACCGTTGTGAAACCGTTGCGAAATTGTGCATCCCAGATTGCTGTAAAAAAAAAATTGCGAGTGTTTTTCCACAAACAGTTTTCCACCAAAGCCATTACCCGTTGATATAAAGGGTGATCCATTTCGAGGTTCCCTACTTTTTTAAAGAAAAAAACACAGAAAATTCAAATTTAATGGAGAATGTTTATTATCATTTGAAAGAACATTCTTTGGCATTTATTTTTTGAAGATTATGTCTATCAAATGTTGGCAGTTGCTACGTCGCAGATGGTCCATCCGTTGAGTCCAATTTTCGATCACTCGTTCGAGCATTTCGACTGGTAACTGGCGAATGACACGCGTGATGTTTTCCTCCAAGGCCTGAATCGAAGCGGGTTTGTCGGCATAAGCTTTTGACTTTACATATCCCCACAGGAAAAAGTCTAACGGTGTAATATCACACGATCTTGGTGGCCAATCGACCGGCCCAAAACATGAAATTATGTGCTCACCGAAATGTTCTCTCAATAAGTCCATTGATTGATGCGATGTGTGGGAAGTGGCGCCGTCTTGCTGAAACCAAATGTCGCCGAGATCACGAGCTTCAATTTCAGGCATCAAATAGTCGGTTATCATGGCACGATAACGGTCGCCTTTGACGGTTACGTTCGCACCGGCATAATTTTTAAAGAAATATAGACCGTTGATTCCACCGGCCCATAAACCACACCAAACCGTTGTTTTTTCTGGATGAAGTGGCAGTTCTTCAATCTCTTCAGGTTGCTCTTCGTCCCAAATGCGGCAATTTTGTTTGTTTACATACCCATTGGGCCAGAAATGGGCCTCATCGCTAAACAAAATTTGCCTCGAAAACGTCGGATCTTCTTGGAACTTTTCAAGAGCCCATAGAGCAAAGCGATGTCGCTTGGGAAGGTCGAGCGGCTTCAGTTGTTGCACAAGCGGTATTTTGTACGCTTTCAATTTAAGATCTTGACGTAAAATGCGCCAAGTCGTTCCATACGTCAGTCCGAGTTGCTGCGAACGGCGCCGAATCGACTCTCTACGGTCTTCGTGTACACCCTCAGCTACGGCCGCTATATTTTCTTCACAGCGTGCTGGACGTGGTCTATTCGGTCGAATATTATCCGATTATGTTGACCATAAGTTGAGCGAAGTGCACGAAACACATTCCTCACAGAACGTGAATTTTCATAATAAAGTTGAACAATTTGTAAACGTTGTTCACGCGTAAGTCTTTCCATTATGAAATGCCAAACAATACTAAACAAAAATAACATGACAGCATGACACGACTCACACGTGATCTGTCAAAAAAGGCTATTGAAAAAAGTATCTCTACTCGGATCACCCGTTACATAGGGACTTCTTAGTTACTCATTTGTGTATGTATTTGCACTTAAGGTACGATTACACAGCAAATATTTCGAGTCATGTGAATGACGCTGTGACGTCAGGAAAAAATGTCACATTACAGTGACATTCAATCTACCTTTCGTCATTTGCGGAAAAATGGCAATCACACGAAATGACTATATTCGTAATTTTGGTCCCAAAATCAAATGACGGACACTGCGAGTCAATTAGGATTTGCCGTTGGGATGCCATTAAAGGACGAGCGAAAAAATGACTATCACATGGTTTTGACTTACCCCATAAAAATGGCAAATGTCACCTTTCCTTTTATTTCGATTTCACGTCATTTATCTGTTTTTCGATCAGACGGTAATGACCAACGAGAAAAATATAGCAACTGTCATTTAGTGTTTTTCTCTCGGCGAAGACGCATACATGCGACTTTTTTAATTAAATTCGGAGAGGAGTATTTGGCAAAAGAAGTGTTTGAGCCGTCCCGAGAAGAGTGCATTTTGTGCTGCATTACTACTAGAATTGCGCGTCCTTCGTGTGGCAGCAAATAAATTCGATTATTTTTTGAGGTTGGTGAAGCCACACATCGAAAAGCAGAACAGAACACAAATATGCGAGAGAGCGTTTCAGCGGAAGCACGACTGGTAATCACGCTGCGCTGCTTGCCCACTGGTGACAGTTTTCGATTGCTGCGATTTCTTTTCCGCGTATCACAGCCAGCGATAACGTGCATCATTCCAGAAGTTCTCGACACTATTTACAAGGTTCTTGTCGGTGAGTTTATTAAGATATGTGCTACTTGCTAGTGAAGATTGAAAGGGGACCAATTATTTATGGCCATTGCTTGCGAAAAACTAAGCCGAATGGAAAGATCCTCTTAAAAATTAAAAATCAGTTTAGTAATGATTGCGTCCCGGCAAAAGATATCGTATTAAATGCTGCGTCATTTGTCATTTTCATTTCATTTTTTTTCCGTCATTTTAATGGCACAAAATTCATGTCATTTGGTCCGCCATTTTGCTAGTCATTTAAATGACACCGAAAATGTTATCCCAAAAATGGCGAACACACAGCACGACATTAAAATGACTGCTTTGTGACGTAATTTTTACGTCACATCGTCATTTAAATGACTCGAAAAAATGGCCGTGTAATCGTACCTTTAAACCAACAGTAAAATATACTTATTTCTTACTGCTCAATTGATGGAGCTTGAGAAAGTAAGTTACCACCCTAAACGGACTATAGATTGGAGACTATGAGGATTCCGATCTAAACATCTACACAATCGCAGGTGCGGTGTAAATATAACCTAAAAATAAGTCCTAGATTAGTTTAGGCTGAACTGTAATAAGGCCGACACACTTACACAAAAATAAGGACCATTCTGATACCACACGGATCTGTCTTATACTTGTTGAACCAGTTGGAGCTAATACTGTAGTGAAAGAGACTTTTAATGGCAATATTTAAAAGTTCTTCAAGATCATCATGGAAGAAAGCTCCGATATGGAGATTTCGTCTTTTAAAGAGAGCAGGGAATGTGCAGACAAAGTGGTGGATTGTGTTCTCCTCTGCTTCTTCAGAAATCGTTGTTTGAGTATACACCAAGCCTTATTGCATCCCTGCCTATGAGACAGTGCCCAGTGATGATACCTGTTACCTGATATCTGTTCAGAAAAATCAGACATTTAAGCATTTCAGATGCAGGGTGGACCATTTCTGTTTTATCGGTAGACATATTTTTGCATTTGGCGGGGAAATGTTTATTGGAGATATTGTAGAAGTTCGTACCTTTAATGAACTGCTTGGGTTCAAAGGGTGAAATTGTATATTTCGCAGTAAGAAGGAACCCACGACCTTCCCAATTTATAATATTAAGTTGCTCTCCTAAGACGGCAATAGCAACTTCGTCCGCATAAGCACTTAACTTCGTCAGATAGTTCAAGAGAAGGCTGGACACTAACAAAAAGACAAAAACTAGCAAAACACAAAAATATATAGTTTCTAGGTCATCTTAGACCTTTTTCTTAGTAAAATCGCTTTATTTCGAACTTCGAGACTCAAAGTTTTCTCCGAAAGAAATCACCTGGAACTCACGCATTCGAGGTCCTATGAGAGCTTAAGGTGACGGTGCATCCATTGGTCTTCATGAAGCGGTCAAAAACAGGCACACCCCGGTTGCTTACCCGTTTAATGAAAACCTTAGACAGGGCTTTGTCCAGAGGACGAATGTTTTGTGTAGTCCTAAACGAAGGGTGACCGATATTTAATTTTTTTTCTCAATTCGGACCAAGTTCAGACCGAATCTAAAAGTCTTTTCTTTGGCTGGAGTCCTGGGCCTGGTCCTGGTCCAGTGGCTCCCGACAGTACCAATAGTGGAACGGAATTACTATCTAGCGACTTTTCACTCACAAATGCAACACTAGGGGAACTAAAACGTAAAATTTAATCTCTAAAACCTAAGAAATCTCCTGGTTATGATTTGATCACCGGAGAAGTTCTCAAAGTTATACCTAGAAAAGCATTAATTAAGCTTCTATATATTATAAAAGCTGCGCTCAGATTAAAACTCGTGTCGAGCCAATAGAAAGTGGCGGAAGTCATTATGGTAGAAGATACTAATCTCATCCCTGACCACCAGTTTGGGTTCAGAACCAAGCATTCGACGATTGACCAAGTGCATCGAATTACTGACGTAATCGAGAAAGCATTTGAATAACAAAAAAGATATGCTCAAGCGTATTCCATGAAGTCTCACAAGCCTTTGATAAGGTTTGGCACGACGGCTTAAAATTGAAATTACGACAAGATCTCCCCGTAAGTCTATATTATATTTAAGAATCATATCTCGGGAATAGGCTCTTCCGTGTTAGGCATGAAAACGAATACTCGGAGCTTAAAGAAATTTCGGCTGGCGTACCGCAAGGAAGCGTCCTTGGACCGCTTCTCTATCTGTTATTTACTCGCGATATACCAAGAGAAGATGGCACTACCCTCGCTATGTTCGTCGACGACACCGCTATTCTTGCAGTAGGTAATACGATCGAAGAAACTACTGCAAAACTGCAAACCGCACTGAATAAAGTAAATGAATGGATGAGGAACTAGCGGATCGCCCTCAACGAAACTAAATCTGTTCACGTGAATTTCACGTATAAGAAAACGAATTGCAAACGAGGTTAAATACCTGTGAATGACACTCGACGCAAAGCTGAAATGGAATTCGCACGTGAAAATGAAACGTAAAGATCTCGATATCAAATATAGAGAAATGTACGTAAATGAATGAAAACATTCCCAGCTCAGTACCGAGAACAAACTGCTTTCATACAAGCAAGTGCTAAAGCCGGTGTGGACTTACGGTATACAACTTTGGAGTTGTACCAAGGAAACAAATGCTAATATTTTACAAACTTTTCGAAATAAAGTGATTAGAGAAATTGTCCAAGCTCCGTGGTACACTAGAAACGACGATATCCACAGGGATCTCTGAATTCCTACAATCGAAGCTGAAACTAGAAGCTTCGCGCGAAAGCATAGAAAGCGACTAATCGGACATATCAACAGTACAGTCCGACAAATTTTGGATGAGAATAATTTATTGCGCCGACTGCAAAGAACGAAACCATTCGACTTGGCAAGATAATGATTAACCGCGTCCTCATTGCGGAACATGTTAAAAATTTCTGTTTTATTTCGTGATAGAAAAATTGCTTGATAAGTTATATCTTAGTTGCAGTATCTAACATTCTATAGAAGGGTGGTGTTTTTAGTCAGTAAAAATCTGCCAATACTATGAGCACGCGCTCGCTATCCTCATAGTGTCTTTGGAAGATTTTCACCTACCCTCGGAAAAAAAAACTGACGGCACAAACAGAGCAGTTGCAATAAAAACTAAATAAGTCGGGACCAGTATTACCGCCGCTTGGTTTCTTCTTCATGTGCCTCTACGCAATCTTATTTGCAAGGTTACACGAATGCAGATACTTCGGAGGAGAAGCAGCGGCCTTACTTATTTTAATTTTCCGTGAGTGATGTCTGCTTTCTGAAAGGGCTTTTCCGTCGCAGTTTTATTTCCAAGAGCTTTAGAAGGTCAGTTTGAGAGTGCTAGAGGACACATTCTCACCATCGTAGCCCCACACCACATTTTCAGCAGCATTTTCTTCTTTGTAAAGATCGGAACGTTCGCGCTAAGTGTTTGACATGTTTGGTCTTATCCTTTGTATGTCTGTTGTGCGCCAAATCACTGTTAGATGTGTCTTTGTGGGTGCAGTAGCTCAGGGGTTTGTGCAAAGGTTCCCGGGTTCAAATCTGCTCCAATACCGCCTTAAAATCTTCGCAGTCCTCGGAGTAAGAAAGCTCATCAAAATCGGCATAAAACTAAAGCTCCCTTCTATAATTATATCGCGTCCAAAGCTTAAGTGTCTCAGCATGTCAATGCCAATTCTTTGCTTTAATTCCGGACATCAAATTTTTTATGACGAAATTTATAGCTCGGAACCTAACGAAACCTTTTGGTGAAAGTGTTTATGAAGAAACGATGAAATGTATCCATTCGCTTATAATTAGCAAGAATTTTTTTTTTTTTGCAAACTAAGCCTTCCACTTTTACTTTTTCGGTTTCTACTTCCAAATTATAGGCCCGGTGGATGCAAATAAATATTTTGGTATTCTTTTCGATGATCTTCGATCTACTAAATCCACTCACATAGATAATTTATGTCTCAACTTTCAATGGACTTCCTCCACAAGATGTACAGTTGTTCTGTTTCTAATTCGCCTATTGCAAGACTGGTTCGCGCGCAGTCACATTCACATACCACCGATTCCTCTCACCAAAATACCGAAACCCATAATTATACAAAATATGTCCAACCTCGTGCCGATCGTTTTAGTCAAGTCTGCCAAACCAACAATCACCTAATGCCCGGGCCCGGGTAAATATACCAAAACAAGTAGAATTAGTAACTTCATAACCTAATTGCAGAGTAGAGTGCAACTAAAGTCAGCAAGACTCTCTCAAGTCTATCTGTTTGTCTGGAGGAACGAGATCATCCCTCTAACTAACCATTTCGATTGCCAACTGCCGGTTGGTTGCGCTCCGCCAGTGGCTATGAAAAGTCGTTGCTAAAACTTGCAACAAACTGGGGCCAAATAACTGTTGCCATCTTGCCATCAGTGATTTATTTTGTTGGCTTGCTTTTTTTCTCCGACACTTAACCTCTCTTTGCCTGCCGCAGCCGCTGCTGGACTGGACTGAACTGACACATGTTCCGAATTTGTTCGGTTCTCCTTCTTTACGCGTACGCGGTTGTTGGCCGATTTAATGAGAATAGCACACAGGATGCTTAGCTTACATAACTGGTGGTAACCTGGTGAGCTGAGCTGAGCAAACAAACATTTTTGTAAAAAAAAAAAAAATAACGATAATGAAAGATGAAAAGATAAATAATCGCACACGGCGCACCGGGAATAATTATAACTTTCTTGAATGCTTCGCTGGAGCTGTTCTCGTGTTTTACTTCGTTTTGGTGTTAGAAAAGTTGCATTATAAAGTTGAGTACTATTTGTTTTCGCGCATTTTGACAGCACTCAACCACTGAAAAAAAAAATAATGGTAACAATAAAGTTAAAGTTTGTAAGTTTTGTAAACTCTGGACATGGATGGTGGAGCATGATGATGTCAGCGAAACATGGCGTGGCGCAGTGTAACCGAAATTTTTAGGTGCGCACAATTTACATGCTGTGTGGTGTGTCACTTTTTTGTTTCTGTCGCTTAACGATTATCGGTATTGCTTAAAAAATAAAAACCCTGGCAAAGTGCTTAGGAGAAGGAGGCGTGAAATGGGCGGATTGAAAAAAGCAGAAAAAAAATCCGTTACAGCGTAGATACTTTCAGAGTAATTGAATTTCAATTACCTTTCGTTTTGTGACTATATTATGACTACCGGGTTGTGTGCGATAGATAAACTTGTGAGATAGTTTTTACGATAGGTGAGGTAATAAAAATGACAGTTGTCTATATGTATGTTTTATATGCTGAAGTGGGTAGCGAACTTTTTTTCTTTTTCTTTTTGATTTTATCTGAGGTTAAGTGGGTCTTCACAACAGGTGGAACGGTGGTTGCTAATGGCCGTTGATTATATTGACATTGTGTGATTGGTGATGTTGGTAATGTTTGTCAATATTTGAAGTGTGACATGAGTTGCGTTTTTTTTTGTTGTTTGTCGCTTTGATGTGGGAAGATGGCAAAAGCGACCGTCAGAAATGAAAGGTTTGCGTTTGCGATCAAGTTGAATTACCAAATGAGATTTCCGATTTAGCACTCTAATATTGTGTGCTCTAATCTATCGTCGTTAAGTGGAGTGGCGTAAATGTAACCATGACTTTTGTTAAGGCGAAGATCAGAGACGTTCGGCAGGATTTTTTTAGTATACGTTTTCCAGTTTTGTGTTTAAATTGCTGCCTATCCAACGATGCCAATTCACTGCTTAAATTCACATATTAATATTTGGGAGTTGGAGACTTAAACACAGCCAACTAAAACTCAAATAGTTCTCTGTTCACCTGAAAATATAAAATACCAGGCTTTAAAATGCCACAGTTCGATAAGTTCGACCTAGTCACAGTTCTTGAAAACCTAATTGGAATCTGAAAACCCATAGAAACTCATAACAAATACTAAAGGGTGATCCATTTCGAGGTTCCCTACTTTTTTAAAGAAAAAAAAACACAGAAAATTCAAATTTAATGGAGAATGGAGACCATTTGAAAGAACATTCTTTGGCATTAATTTTTTGAAGATTATGTCTATCAAATGTTGGCCGTTGCTACGTCGCAGATGGTCCATCCGTTGAGTCCAATTTTCGATCACTCGTTCGAGCATTTCGACTGGTAACTGGCGAATGACACGCGTGATGTTGAAGCCTGAATCGAAGCGGGTTTGTCGGCATAAGCTTTTGACTTAACATATCCCCACAGGAAAAAGTCTAACGGTGTGATATCACACGATCTTGGTGGCCAATCGACCGGCCCAAAACGTGAAATTATGTGCTCACCGAAATGTTCTCTCAATAACTCCATTGATTGATGCAATGTGTGGGAAGTGGCGCCGTCTTGCTGAAACCAAATGTCGCCGAGATCACGAGCTTCAATTTCAGGCATCAAATAGTCGGTTATCATGGCACGATAACGGTCGCCATTGAGGGTTGCGTTCGCACCGGCATAATTTTTAAAGAAATATGGACCGATGATTCCACCGGCCCACAAACCGCACCAAACCGTTGTTTTTTCTGGATGAAGTAGCAGTTCTTCAATCTCTTCAGGTTGCTCTTCGTCCCAAATGAGGCAATTTTGTTTGTTTACATACCCATTGAGCCAGAAATGGGCCTCATCGCTAAACAAAATTTGCCTCGAAAACGTCGGATCTTCTGGGAACTTTCCAAGAGCCCATAGAGCGATGTCGCTTGGGAAGGTCGAGCGGCTTCAGTTGTTGAACAAGCTGTATTTTGTACGCTTTTAATTTAAGATCTTGACGTAAAATGCGCCAAGTCGTTCCATCCGAGTTGCTGCGAACGGCGCCGAATCGACTCTCTACGGTCTTCGTGTACACTCTCAGCTACGGCCGCTATATTTTCTTCACAGCGTGCTGGACGTGGTCTATTCGGTCGAATATTATCCAATAATGAATGCTGGGTCTCGAAATGGGTGATGGTATTGCGAATAGTACGCTCAGTAGGCCGATTATGTTCACCATAAGTTGAGCGAAGTGTACGAAACACATTCCTCACAGAACGTGAATTTTCATAATAAAGTTGAACAATTTGTAAACGTTGTTCACGCGTAAGTCTTTCCATTATGAAATGCCAAACAATACTAAACAAAAATAACATGACAGCATGACACGACTCACACGTGGTCTGTCAAAAAAGGCTATTGAAAAAAGTATCTCTACTTGGATCATCCGTTAGATAAATTGGCGCCGCTGTTGAAAGAACGGTTAGGTAGTTTATGCCCAACAGCATTGGCAGCACTGGACGTGATTTTACACTTTCTGGCTGCAGATGTTCAGGTAAAACACTGCGCAAAATAGCGCGCTCTTACTACATAGACGGCACGGTCTACAAAATCAATTACCGACCTCCAAATAACTGCAATGCCTTCCATGTTTGATCCGCGCTGGTTGAGAGCTGTTGCTCAATGATTAAGTCAGTTCAGAACCATGCAGGACTTTTTTGTATTTCTGCGCACTGTAACGTTGAAGGTAATGTGTTCTAAGACGAGCTGTCACTGAATAAATAAATATTAGGCCTAAAGGGCCCATACAGGACCTCAAGCCTAGCTTCTCTAACCATTGTGTGTGCGAAGTTATATTTTTGACAAGAATGGAGGGACCCTACAGTTTAATGCCAAACAGCAATTTATGTTTGAGAAGTTTCTCATGACATTTCTTACGCTTAGATGTTTGTCAGACGTTCGCAAGAGGTGGGGCAGCGAATAAAAACTTTCAGGTGGTACAGGTCGGGATTTGAACCAGCGACCTCTCGCTTAGTAGTCCAACACACTTAACCACTAAGCCACTGCACCCACAATGCGATGAGCTGTCACTGCAGCTACAAAACTCGAGTTTGATTATTAAGTTGCTGACCTAGCATTATGTGCGGTCAACGATTAGAAATGAAAAGTGTCACTGAAATAATCAAATCAAAAGACGATTAACTTGGTTGGACCAGAAGAATGGCAGATAAGTACATGTATTGCCGGAACATGATATCCTTGTAGGATAGACTGTTGATCGTCTCTTCAGGCGATGTCGGAGCAGTTCAACATTTATCGTTGGTGGGTGCCGGGGCCATGTTGTTCCCAACGATTTCTCTCTCACCTGATAAAGAAGAGTTAGATATACCATTCGCTGCTTATAAATTATCGCTAAGGCTGGCTGCTATGGTGAAAATTAACTTTATTGACGAAACGCATCAGGCCTTTCTAAACAGACGGAACATTAGAACTACAATAGGTGTCTTCACTTGACACTGTCTTATAGGCTAACATGCAACGAGCCTTGGTATGGACGAAGAGGAGGAGGAAACGATCCTGCACCTGCTTTCTACTTATTGTACTTATTTAGGAACATAAATCTAGCGGCTGAAGGTGATCTTTTACAGAGGACTCAAATGCTTCGAGAAAATGGTGCAGTCGAATTTTGAAATTCTTATTCTCAGAGATCGATATTGGCGGATTATCCTTCCTATAGTGTTTTGTGGCGGCAGGTTTGCACTGCTTAATCTAGCTTAATCAATGTCGGATCTCCTCGTCGTAACTCAAAATATTTTTTAACCCTCCGATCAGCGAAAGTGCCGAAGGCGTTATACAAGCAAAAGAGGTCCAAAGGGACCTTATGGTGAACTTATTATATTCATGTCCATTGACCTGTTAATGCTGCAGTGCAGGTTTGGGACCGATGTAATAGAGCTAAGTTTTCAGCACAAACCGCTTTTTTAAAGGTAATGCAATACGCTCGGGTTTTCCGCTGGCGTTTGTACTACGCACCTGACTAATAAGTGACATGAAGCCCGATTTATTTATCAATCATGTAGTTGAACATTGCAAGCTGGCATGTTTAACGTTTGCATGAATAAGTTCCAAGCTTTATGGTCTAAAATAACCATTGGCTTGTAATGCATAGTAGACTACAGCAGCACCGATTTGATTTTTCTTTAGAACACATGAATACAATGAAACTTTGCTCTCGTAAAATCCAAATAAAGAGCAGCAAACATGACGCGCAGCTTTTTTTTAAAAACTCGGGTGGAACGAATGTTTTGTTTGATCCTACCGTTCCTACGAAGGCAGTTTTCCGGCTTATACAAATTTCTGCCACACCCAACGTTGAAAAGAAATTGTCGGCATAAATGGTAAGGCTAGGGTTGAGGTATTTTTCAGCCAATCGAATTACGACATTTTGACCTTCATTCATCTCGCGCTTTTGATCTGAAATCTTTCCACCATAAATCATAGCCTTGAGGGGATTTTAGGACCTCGAATTACACAACCATCATACTTTTATTCTGTACTTTCTCGCCTATCGGAGTTTTAAAATTTCATGAGCCTCTTTAAATGTATCTAAATCAAAACATTAGATTACAAAATTCCGTGGCTAAGACCGTCCAAAAGACTTCTAAAGCTTAAGAGATAAACTAGATACATATACCTATACCGGATAACCAGGCATTGTATGATAGGCAGGCATTCTCAAAGACTGAACATTCCCTAGAACAATTTCTGCCGAAGCTACAGAAACGAGCAAGAGGAAGAAACTATCTTTGCTTTTCTGAAGCTCACTTTTGGTTGAATGAATATGTCAATAAACAAAATTGAAGTATTTATTGAAGAAAACGTTTGGTAACCGCATAGTTTCTCGTTACTGACCCGTGAATTGGCATCCAAGATCATGCGCTTGACTATTTGCTGTGGGGTTATGTGAAGTCGCTAGTCTACGCCGATGAGCGTTCACCGAAGTTCACCGCGAAAATTTTGTTCAAAATTGGAAAGCAAAATTGCTGCATTTGGAGTGATGAGAATCCACATGAGACCCTTGAAACGCCATTACATCCACAAAAAGTGACTGTTTGGTGCGCTCTATGGGCTGGTGGAGTCATTGGGCCATACTTCTTCCGAAATGATGCTGGAGAGTCAGTTACCGTTAATGGAGACCGGTATAGAGCCATGATAACCGACTATTTTGTGCCCGAATTGGATGGCATGAATGTGGATGAGATGTGGTTCCAACAAGACGGCGCACGTCACAATCGATTTATTGAAGGAAACATTCGATGAGCGCATAATTTCGCGGAATGAACCTGTCAATTGGCCACCAAGATCGTGTGATTTGACACCATTGGATTATTTTCTTTGGGGATATGTGAAGTCGCTCGCCTACGCCAACAAACCAGAAACGTTATGGTTGAAAGTTGGACCTCTAGACTTGTCTTTGTTCGAACCAGCCGCGGCGGCCACATGCCCGAAATCATATTTAACATTAATGGCATTAATAACATTTTCTTGTGTTTTAATTCAATTCGAAGTTCTATACCTCTAAAAAAAACACCCAAAATAAAGCTTACCCCATATTACCTTTGACCGACTAAGGATGTTAAACTTTCTACGAAAAAAATGAAACAAAATGGACCGTATATGCAATTATTGTAAAAAGTGCTTCCAAAAATATTGTTAATTTCTATAAATTGCCCATAAAAAAGTACAAGCCTTTGATCAAGTGTACAAAAGAAATGCGTTCCTTTTCTGGAAAACCCCTATTCAAATCCACTTCGTTTGCACCTCTTAAGTATCTATCACATTTCCATTACTTCTCAGAAAAGGCCAAAACACAAAGAAAGAAGCACAAACCCCCGGCAAATCGGTTTCAAATCTACTTCACGTTGCATAACTAAGTACCTATCTATCTACAAAAATCCGCATTACTACCAATACCAAACAAAACATACGTGTACGACAACGAAAAATCCTTTTCCATTTCACAATGAAAGCTTTTTTTTCTTAACATCCTTGAACTAACCTTACAAGCGAACAGCAGAAAGAGTAAAATAAACTGCAACATCTAGCTAGCAACATTGTATCTACCAAAGCAAGGGACATTTTCTTTTCATTTATGTTGAGATACAATTTCGGAAAAATTTCCCTAACCTTGTATCCATGCAGCAAATAGCAAAAACAACCTTGCACAATACTCTCAAAAGAAAACAACACACACACACACGCCTAGCAGCACTGGGAAAATTCTCATCGTCTCGCCATTAACACTTTGCAGAAGTTGTTCAGTTGTTGTTCAGTTCCAAACAGCACCGAGCAGAATCAGCTGATTCGATGTTTTTCTTTTCATTGCTTCATTTTCCGCCATTCATCATGTCATCCCTCTTGTAGATGTATACCATCATCATCATCATCATCATCATCTTAGTTACATTATTGTCATCTCTCTTGTTGCTGGCTTTGCTACAGTGTGTGCCAAATGTTGTCTGTATATGCGCAGCGAACGACGTGCGTGTGTTGGTGGAAAACATCTGTGACACATACCAATGCACATTTCAAATGCGGAAAAACTTGTTTTGAACACGCACACACATAGCCCCGACTCGTTTGTGTGGGATTTTTCTATTCGAGATGTTTCATATATTTCTATGCATTAGATACAGCACTTTTTTTCTCATGTGTGTACTTCTTCTGCACAAAACAGACGAAGGTACTACATTTTGTTGTTGGGCTTGTTCTCGGCAAGCAGCTGTTTTTACCTATTCTACTTTGGATGTTGTATGTGGGAGCAATATTCTTTAATTATTCGCGCATCGCAATCACACTATACGTACTGCGAGTGCGGCTAGTGGTTTTGTCAGTGGCGTTCAACACAGTGTGAGTGCGCTTGAAAAGTATCTGTGTGTTGTTAGTTGTACGACACTACAATCGGTGTGGAATATAGCAGCACCACTGTGAATCTTTTCGAGGTTGCTTTCAGTTTTACCGTTTCAGTACAATTTATGCTGCTGCTCCATTCGTGTCGCAGTGGAGACATTATTTCGGTTTTACAATTGGTCGTCGGGAAAACCCCACTCCCCCCTTCGTATTTTTTTTTTCCATAATAAAAATAACAACAACAAAAATTTAAGAACGGATTTTTCAACAAAATCAAAAAAAAAACTGTTTGTGTGCATTCGTTTGGATCCTGTTCTCCATGAAGGAACTGCGCCAATTCGTGGAACTTTTCTCCCAATTTGAATTCGATTAATATATTCCTTTTTGCTTGCGTTTATTTTTTGTGTTATTGCCTCGTCGCGTCTTGATTTGCGGTTGCAATTTTTCGCCTCAGCATCATCATCATCATCGTGGTCGTCGTCGTCGTCGTCGTCGTCATCTCTCGTTCGGTCTAGAGATACCTACCCAGATACATCTCGAGATAGTTTTTACTGGTTTTTTCTCGATCCTTTGGTACACATATACAAGTCGTACATAGTTGTAGAGCTCCCTTTTTGTGTGGTGACCTTTAACATTTTTTTTTCTTCTTCTGTGTGTCGTCGTTTCTCTTAGATTTCATTCCATTTACGAAGAAAAAGAAATCAAATAAAATAAAAAAAGTAGAAATATCCTGTGCAATGAAAGAAGGTGAAAAGGAAGAAAAATTATAAAAAAAAAATAAAAGTCTTCCAAGTGCAATATTTTGTAAAAAAAAAAAAAAAAAAAAACAAGTGAAGTGAATCTCTAAGCAAATCATTTATATATTCAAAAGGGATACAAAAAAAAACCTAAACAAAACACAGGGTTTAAAATAAATAAAAAAATTAAATAAAGAAAGATACTTTCTTGGATTATGATTTAGCAGAGTATCTTCGCAGCGGTAGCAGTTCTAATTTGGCGTATGGGGGGCGGGATATCAACACCTCCAAATTACTCGAATCAGCTGTTCAGTGGATTTTTAATGTAAATTTGTTTTTATGTTTCTTTATTTATTTTTATGCTTTTTCGAAAAAGTTTATGAGCAAAAAAAAAAATGAAATGAATTAGTTAGAAATATGTGTATTTATTTTTCTGTAAAAGTTGCTTTGATGAGAGAAAAAGATACGTGCTGGTCACATACACAGATGATCTGTTAAGAGATTTTTGACTTTGAATAAATTTGAATAATCGATATCTTTTGATGCGCGATCATGATTTAGTAAAAGATGTTGAATTTAAATTGACAATAATGCGATGATATGAAATGTTAAATTTATGCTCAGATTGCATTTGGCACTTGACAACTTTTAATGAATTGAATGTGTCTTGGGAATGCGGCAATGTTTTTAGGCTTTTAAACAATCGCAGGAATTATTTATGGAATTTCAGAGATCATTTTCGAATTTTAACCTCTTTTTTTTTTTTTTTTAATTTCGGCCATAATTTTCGAACTGTCATCTAGATTCCAAAAAAAACAAGTACCCATTCTTTATATGTTCCAATGCTAATGCTGTAGAATATAGAAACTAGGAGGGGGCAAATAATCAGACATTATTTTATAAATTTTGACATTATTCATTCAAAAAGTCAGTCGAACTGTCAACTCATCTTGGACAACTTTTGTCGCGGTATTCCATGTATTATTATTTTTTTAAATTTTCGCATGGTAGTGAAGCAGCTCACGATATTTGTTTCTAGAAATTGATGAATTTGACGTTAGTTCGAACACAATTTTTGAAGTGTCACAATTTTCGAAATGTCAGTCGATCTTCTTTTAACTTCTATTATTTAAGTTGCCTACTTTAAGGACCTACTTGACGAATCGACAATCGTTCTTCTATGAATGTTTGAACCTTTATGAATTCAACACGTGTATTTTGGTTGACTTTAGGCTCACTATAAATACAAATTCACATTTAGCTGATCATGTGAAACAATTATTTTCCAGTACATTTCATTAGTACGTTTTTGTTAAACGAGTTTCGAAATGTGAACAATACTTGATCAATTGACTTCAAATACCAAAGAACTTCCCTGATTTATACAATAATGTTTCTGAAATTCCCAACTATGTAACTAAGTGTTGAAGTGTCAGTAACTGATTTCGTACAAAAATTAATTAGGCTTGTGAACATGTTTGAACGCATTTCCGAACAAGCTTTCGAAGTGTCAGTCAAATGTTTATGCCCCAATAAATACCCATTAACTACTTACTGTTTTTGTACAATGACGAACAGTGAGATGTTCGAAATATATAATTTTCGAAGAAATTTTCAAAGTGTCAGCCAAAATTTCTTGTAACAATAAATACCCACCGAAGCTTATAAAATCTTTGAACAACAATATGATGAATGAAGCTTTAGGAGATTTTCGAATGCATTTCGAACATTTTCAAAAATCAAAAAATCAAAAAATCAAAAAATCATTCAATTTGATGAATTGTTGGAAATTATTGGAACACAATATGAGTAGGCATATTACTTTCATATGTAGGCACTTCTTCAAGTGTCAGTCAGAGTTTTAAATAACTATGAAACCCAATTAGCTATTGGGGCCTCATAAGCTGCTCTCTGCCCCATTGAGGGTGGCTTGTTTCTGAACCAGGAAAGCGTCTACACCACATTTTGCGACGCTCGCGATGTGAAGGAACGTAGTAGTTTGATTTGTATGTATTTTTCACGATAATTTGAACGGAATTAAGTCGCATAAAAGTAACTTAACACTCTAAGCCGACGAATATATATTTTTTTCAAACGTTAAAATAAAAAGAATTCATAGATGCCTACGTTTTCGTCATAAGGAGTGTTTTTTTTTTTGTATAGAGGTGTGGTTTTTAAATTTGCAACACTGTAACCAGTAACAGTTAGTTTGACAGCTGACAATTACAATTAAAAAAAAACTTAATTCCTCGACACTAAGAACCCGTCACGTCTGTTGCGTGCAAGTAAACGTTGAAGTTTACGTATTTGAAGCAAAGGACGGTCGCAAAGAAACCGTCTCTACTTTGACAGTTGTTTTTTTTTGCAATCTGTCAACGGCGACGGCATATCGGTTGCCATATCAAAAATGTATGTATTCCTTCTTTTTAAATTGGCAAATAGTATCTAAGCTGAAACAGATTGTACATTTATTTAACGAAAAATCTTGTAAAAAGACTGAATACAAAGACAGTTACTTTCGTCCTCGCGGTTGTTTAATCAATTTAAGTGCATTTTCGCGTGGCTGTCAGCGGCGAAGACGCTTCTCTAAATTTTTCCAACAATAAAAATTATTACCTTAATTTGATAATGCGTGAACTGTTATTCTGAGAATGTATATGGTCTAAAATACGATAATAGTGAACTGTAAAATTCATCACCGCGCGTCATATTTTGCTCCAAAACTTTTGTTCCAAAAAACGATCGAACTTGCCCGGCTGATTCTATGGTTCGGATCCAAGGAGCACCAAACAACTTGGAACCCTTTGCTAATTGCCGACATTCGGCCCAAGCTGCTCGTAGAAGTGATCAAAAGCGATGTAAGATGGCGCCACATTCGAACCATTCGAACTAATGACAGAAAGTATCTCGTTCAAAAAAAAACCATCTCTTTACAAATCCAACATTTTTAATATGCAATGAATTTCATTGGCTTTAGTTTTGCCAATATTTGATACACAATAAGCTTACGTGTTTTGTTGTATGAAATATCAGATTGCTGACAGAAATACTGTGCAACGTATTGTACTGTTGTAAACCGCTTAACAGAAGTTATTCACACGTTTGTTTCCATATTGCAAATGAGTCGGTTTCATTGTGATGTTGCTTCCGGGCAGAAATGGAGGAAACAAAAAAAAACATGATAATAACCTTTTTCTGTAACGAAATGAAAGTATGAATTATCAATTCAATTCGCATCGCATTTTAAGATGAACATTAACCAACGGTTAAATTGGGCTGTATTCATAGGCGTTAGCCCAAATCCCGGTTGTTCATAATAGGATCGAAGCCAGTGAAGGACTGTGGTGTATCTTTTACAATGTTTAGCTGGGTAAAAAGTCACAGAGATGTACCGAATTGACTTCTCTAGGTTGAAAATCGTCTGGAATCGAATGCAATCAGCTTAGAAACCCCGCTAAATAATTAAGGCAGAAACTTCTTCTACGAATATTGGAAGGACTTTAAAAGTGTGGAAGAGCAACCCTCTCTACTCCAGCAAACTCAGAGCGTGTTTTGAATTTTGACATTGCATATTTTGACTTTTGGCAAAACTCTAGAGATGAGAATGTTGTTTATATTATAATTGGAAGAGGGTCATTCGAAATAAGCAACAAATTAGACCAAGTGGTCTACTCTACTTCAGCAAGGATGCCCAAATTATCCATGGAAATATTTGTTCACCTAATATATGAGCCTACATTGCTCAAGCTGTCAGTGCTTCTAGAAGTGCAAGGGAGGTTAGCTAGTTAAATTGTATTGAGATCACGTTCATGGAGGAAGTGTTTGTTAAGGAAACCCGGTCTGGGTAAACGGGCAAACGGAGAAAAAAAAATGTTATGCCTTTTCGTCAGCTTCCAGATAGCACTCACAAAGATCTAAGCTTCTAATTCTAATGGTTTTAAGATGCTCGTTGAGAGGACTAGAACCAGTGACAAGGCCGATAAAGGATGTTAAGTTATACGCCTCTTCAGTTCGAGGATATCCAAGCTTCTAATTCTAATGGTTTTGAGATACTCGTTGAGAGGACTAGAACCAGTGACAAGACCGATAAAGGATCTTAAGTTATACGCCTCTTCAGTTCGAGGAGATTCAAGCTTCTAATTCTAATGGTTTTAAGATGCTCGTTGAGAGGACTAGAACCAGTGACAAGGCCGATAAAGGATCTTAAGTTAAACGCCTCTTCAGTTGATATTTAAGACAAGAAAGAAGAACAAAATACTCCGTACTTCCTTTGAATCAATCTAATACTTTATCTTTTATATTTTATTTAAACGATTGATCCCTACATGGGCATGGACATATCAAGTGTATTAGTAAAATTTGTATGCTTTGCTTGTAAACTGCTAACCGAAGTTTAGTATTGGCTGAACTACTATTTGCCTCTTCAATACGTCGTTCGCATCACGAATCCCATCCATATGAAAATGGTTTCACAGATGTAACAAGAGCCAGTTTTAAAAACTTGAAATTTCGATTTCGAGTAGAGCATGCCCCCTAAAATTACCCATAGATTGAATTCAACGGACAGAGGTCTATACTGCCGGTTGGCCGTTGTTTTTGAGCCACTGTTGGAGGGTTTTCGTTTGCAGAATAGGCTTCTTTGCGAACATTCTAGTTTGGTTGAGAGGCTTCTTATCAGATGTTTTTTGGACAATTTAACAAGATTTTGGAGTTCGGATTGAAAACCCTCAAGGACACATTTTTGAACGTCGGCAATTTATGGACTTTTGTTCGCCTGCTCTTAAGTTTTTCTTTATCGAAAGCGAGTATCGAAAAGGTTCAAAAAATATAAGTTCGAAGCGGTTTCGAGTGAATTCAGAAGGCTGGAGATCAAACCTACCTTCCACGTGCCAATAATCTGTTCAATAAACTATAGAGCATCTAAGATCTATTGAGTAAACCAACAACAAATGTACGATGTGTATTTAAAAATAACGCGCGCGCGTCCATTGAAATCGATATTGCTTAGCCGTAATTTATGTGTGTAGATTTGTTCCAATTTTGTTTGCGGTGCAACACATGCCTCGGGCAATTAGACAATTGTGTAACTTTTAATGGAAAAGCACTAGCGCAGCGTCCACTTTTCTCGACAATCATTTCGACAGTCTCTAGAAGAACAAGAAACAGGCCACAGTTGTACCTTTTAGAATCTAATCCAACAAATGGAAACAAGAAATTCTGATTAACCAAACCAATCGATCCCCAACTATCTGCTGCGTCGTTCCCTTTTCCCAAATCGGAACTTTGTGTTTATTTAAAAAAAAAAACTGTTCCTTTTGAACTCATCTATCGACTTTATTTTTTTTATCTACAATGTGAGTTCTGTAAGTTGGCAAAAATATAAATCTTGGGGCTTTTTCTAGAAGGCCCAATAAATTTCAATTTGATTGTGAAATAACACAAACACTATTTGTATCTGGCTATTTGCATTGCAATGCAACCCTAAAATTTAGTTTTCTGTTTTCTGTTTTATTTGGTGTAGCTACATGCAAATGTGTGTCACACATTTGAAGTTTTGTTTTTTTTTGCGAGGACGAAACAGAGGGGAAAGTAGATCACAGATGTTTTGGGTGCTGTATCTATACATACACCTGCTGCTGCTACTGCTTCTGCAATGGCATGCGTGTTTTGTTACGGACTATGATTCTGACTCGGAGCCATTTGCATTGTATTGCAGTGTGGAATAGGTCGATTTTTATTATTTTGTAGTCCTGAATTTCTTTGAATACTCTATTGCGGCGAATTGCTTACCTGCAGAGAGGTATTTAGGCATAAATTACCTATTTATGAGGGTTGTAAGTTATTGTTATTTTTTATTTGAAAATGAACAAAATAGACATGGAAACAACAGAAAAAAAGGGGTGTTAGTTGAACAAGGGAATTTCCATGTTGATTGTCGCAAATAGTGTTAAGGGTGTGTAAAATGTACCCAGGTGCTTTTATATTCCCTGATCCAAGAGCGTCAGCTAATGACCGTTCGTTTACGTAATAGTAAATAATTTAAACATGAACTTGTATTTTTTTGTTTTTGTAAAATCATCTGACCTTTAAGGCTTACTTGTCGACCTCCTACCACTTCTTGTTTTAATGACATTTTACTTTAGAAATGCGAACCGCTGGAATTCCTTCCTCCTGCGCAAGATGTAAATTTTATTTCTTTTTTATAAAAGCGATAAAATTTTGAATAATAAATAAATTCAACAAGTGTTTGCTTGTAATCAGCCATTTTTTTTCCACTTAATCAGTATGCAAATTGTACAGTCATGTTTTTCAAATGTGGTTGGCTTTTAAAATGCATAAACGGCCACACTAAGTGAATCAGAAATTTAATTACATTTTTTTTTTTTGCTCATATTCTTTTTTGATTTTGTAAATATTTATTATATATTTTGTATTCCTGTTAAAAAAAAAATTTTGTTTTTGGCTTGCTTGCAAAAGAAAAAAAAAATGGAGAAAATTTAGAACACACAAATAATCCGTTTAGAGAAAATTATTTCGGACACAAGACTTAATCAAGCTTATCGCTAATAAATTTGTTCTGCCAAACCAAGCAGTTTGATTTACTTTGTCCATTCGGAAATAATTTATTCACGATAGTCATGAATAACGTTTGCTATTTTAGAGTAATTACTAGTATTCGTTTGCGTTTAAAGTTAATCAATAATCGAAGTTTGTTTTTTTTTTTTTTTCTTAAAACAATTCAGCTTTAGTTTTGAGTTTTTGTTACCTTTTTTGGTTTGTTTGACATTTCACTGTAGAGAATAGTTACATAAATATTTAGTTAACATTTGTGATATGTCCATTTAGTAGTTACATCTTATAATTGAAATTCAGAACTTTTTTTTACCATAAAAACGCATTATAGCAACGAAATTGAGCTGAAACTAAAAATGTACACCGTGAGTAATGCAACATTTCTACCAAAAGATAAACTAAGATTGTAGGGAACCTATTTCACTAACACTGGAGAACTGGTGCTCAATTGCACATAGTCACCTGCTTCTCTATAGTAATTAATAACGAGTAATTGGTAACTCACAAAAATTTAAAACAGATGCGCGTGATGAAATTGAAAGTTAAACCTAGTTTTAAACCGAGTTATAAACTGATTTATTTAACTCAGTAGAAACTGTGCCCATGTTCTATAACTTTCTCGCATCGACAAAATGTAAAGTGAACGTCTGGGTCATACGAAAGTTTTGCGTGGTTCTTAAGAAAGGTCACACATTCCACATCTTCAAAATACAAAAACTGACAAAAAACGTAGATGCCGACATCTGGGATGCGTGACATTTTTCATAAATTGATGCCATTTAGAAACCACGTAAAAGTGTGGTAGGACCTACTCCTGCGACTTACATTTTCTCGATGCAAGAAGCTCTCGACCAAATTACACAGCACTGGCACTGGGTGAGCTAAATCCCTTCGGCCATTTATATATCACTTAGTGTACAAACAGAATGGAGCGCAGAGCAATGCGGGGAATATAGTCAGAGAAAAGAGGAAAGAGCACGAGGGGAAGTCAAGGATGTATGTGAAGAATGGATCCCAATATTTTTAATATTTTACTGAAATTCCTTTGGGATATTTCCTGATACGCGGAAACAAATTTCACCATTTATTTCGAGAGCTACGAGAGGATCAAGTCTCAGTCAAGTCTTATCCAAGCACTATCGACTGTTTACTTGACAAAATTCAACACGAAGAAGTGGACACATTTCATCTTAATCCCAATCATACCTACTGAGCGTGGCGACGGCTTTCAATTGAGGGTAAATAGTTTCCCCAAAGACTGAATGCCAAAAGCCTTCAAGATTTTCAAAATTAGAAACCTCTATACGGTTTCTAGGTTTTCTATATTCTCCGCTTTTGCTGGATTCAAAAAAAAAAATGTTATTAATTTTAGAAAGAAGAATGAAGAAGTAACCGAAGTATTGACTTAAAAACGAAGTTTAAACGACATCGAAAATCAAAGCGATGAGAGCGGAGAAATCACCTTCAAACAGTGCTTCACTCTGAGCGGTACCCTTTCGCAGCAGACTTTGCTCCTGTTCACTCTTCGCTCCACTCTGGTTGTACGTTTATAGAGATATTTCAGATACATTGTTTCTCAGTTATACTTTTTATTTTACATCAATTCCTCTTCTTTCCATTGCCGACGAGGTTATAATCACGAAAGTTCGCGGATTCGACTTAAAAAACTTTTCGGGGGACCTTGTCAAGGCCAATGAAATGCTGCTGTTGTAACATTGGTATGATACCTAACGCTCTTTCGCGATTTTAAACTCAACACGTGCATACGGGTAACCTACTGTAGAATCAACCCACAGACTTAAAGTATAGCATTAAGGTTTTACATGTGCTGCTAGGCTCACTTGTATGTCAAAATTGTCAAGATGTGATCACCCTTTATTCGCCTTTTACGACAAGCACCATCTATCGCGTTGGCGGTGCACAAATATTCTTATCTATCCCGTTTCTGTACGGGTCACCAAAATTTGACCCATTAATAAACCCATTGAAGCATCTCAATTAGAAGCACAATGACATTCAACGCAATTCATTTAAACCAAACCAAACTCCAAAACGAATGAATATAAGCCTTTGACATGGTTCAACACGATATTTTGTGTTCGTTCTTTAATAATTCATCAGCTTCTTCAACTTCTACTGCGAATAACTTGGTTTTACTCGGTTAAACTTGGTTTAAGTTTGGCAAGTTTTTGAAAAGTTTTTGAAGTCGAGTTGATACATGCTAGAAACTTACCTGGCTCATGAAGAAGCTTAGACGAGGATCTCATCACCTAATCATCGCGTAGGTTGAATAATCTTCGACGATGATTCTGAAACTTGACCTAAGCATATTGGTCTACTTTCGTGGTCCGCCAGAATGCCCGTTAGGTGAACATTATTGTTTTTTTATTATTCCGTCTAACCACAATCATGTCAACTACAGTTGTATTTATAGACAGTAGTCGCCATACCCAATACAAGTTCAGGTCTAAACTAAGATCTAATTTTTCACGATTTTAGTATGGCCCGAAACACGGATCGACGTTGAAAGAGTTCATGAGTAACTTAGGCACAAAATGAGCTTAAAAGTGTTCATTCTGAAGTCGCTTTACTTTACGTAACTAGAAAAGCCATTAGAAAACCTTTCCTTGCTTAGCACTAGAGCGGATCAAGTAATACTAGGTTATAAAGGGTGATTTTTTAAGAGGTTTAGAACTTTTTTTAAAAAAAAAACACAAAAAATTCGAAAAAATGAATGAAATATTTATTTGAATCGATAGTTTGAACCTTGCAATTTAATGTTTAAAGATAATTTCATGCAAATGTTGACCGCGGCTGCGTCTCAGGTAGCCCATCCGTTGAGTCCAATTTTGGCATACTCTTTCACACATATCGGCCGGTATCTCACGAATGAATGCATGGATGTTGGCTTCCAGTGCGTCAATCGAAGCGGGCTTGTCCCTATACACATTAGCCTTGGCATACCCCCACAAAAAATAATCTAATGGTGTCAAATCGCACGATCTAGGCGGCCAATTGACCGGCCCGAAACGGGAAATTAACTGTTCACCAAACTAGCCTCGCAATTGCGCCATTGTTTCGCGTGCTGTGTGGCATGTGGCACCGTCTTGTTGAAACCACATATCATGCAAGTCAAGAACTTCCATTTCGGGCAAAAAAAAGTTTGTTATCATCGCTCGGTAGCGTTCACCATTGACAGTAACGCTGCGATTCGCATCATCTTTGAAGAAATATAGCCCAATAATGCCGCCGGCCCATAAACCGCACCAAACAGTGGCTTTTTCGGGATGCATTGGTAGCTGTTGCAATGCTTCTGGCTGATCTTCACTCCAAATGCGGCAATTTTGCTTATTTATGTACCCTTTCAACCAAAAATGAGCCTCATCGCTGAACACAATTTTTCGATAAAAAAGCGGATCCTCGGCCAGCTTTCCAAGAGCCCATTCACCAAAAATTCGGCGTTGTGGTAGGTCGGCTGGCTTTAGTTCTTGCACCAGCTGTATCTTAAAAGGCTTTACGCCCAAATCCTTCCGCAAAATTTTCCACGTAGTGCTGTAACAAAGGCCTAACTGCTGGGAACGGCGCCGAATCGACATTTCGCGGTCTTCTGTCACACTAGCTGATACGGCCGCAATATTTTCTTCAATATGCACAGTACGTAAACGTGTTGGTGGTTTAATGTCCAACAAAGTAAATTTGGTGCGAAATTTGGTCACAATCTTCCGAATAGACTGCTCAGAAGGTCGAGAATGCCGATCATAAAATGGAAGCAGCGCACGATGAACATTTCGAACCGAGCACGAATTTTAATAGTAAAATTCAATAATTTGCAAGCGTTGTTCATTTGTAAGACGATCCATGGTTAAATTGCAAACCAAACTGAAGCTGTTTGACAGTGACACAAGGTACTAAACACACGTCAGCTGTCAAAACCAGTGTTGCCAAAACCAAACCAGCTAAAAAATCACCCTTTAGCTGTATAACCACATTTGTCAGTATAGACTGCAGATACACCTTTTTCAGCTCCGCTGTGGCTCTTAAGATTGAATAAAAAGTAACATATAGGGACCTTAAGGTTATAATGGTTGCGGAAAGGTTTATCTCTGTAATAAGCGAAAATATGGAAAATTCTCTAAACAAGGTTCGAGCGGGTCCTGTTAACCCGAGGAGGAAAAAACTGAACAAATCCTTTTCAGCGGCAAATCCAAAATACCTGCATTGAACTTTTACCAACTTAACGACTAACCACTTAGTCGTTACTCTAAATTCCCAACCGTAATAGAAACTAATAATGCAATAAAAACTTTGACAGAAAATGGACACTGCAACCAAAATTAGGACCGCAAATGGCCGACTCTAGGACTGGCCTCAGTATTATCAAACTTAACTAGATTCAATGAACGGTGTTTATAGGCACAACAAACGCTCTACCGTTACGTATGGACGTGCTGTCCATTGGAAGGGTCGTGTTTTCTGGATCTGAAAAATGTTAGTAGAACTTCTTGCTAAACTTAAGCTGAAGCTAAGATAGCAAACCTTACTTAGAATGCCGAAATGAACTGACGTCCCTTGATCAGTTCAAGGTTGCCATGGGTATCTGTGTTTTAGGGCTCGGTATTGAACGCGTTGATGCAATAGCTCAATGCTCACCTGCAATCCTCACTCGCATTTTAGGTAAAAATCTCCTAAGAATTCTTCGTGGAAGTCAACGGTGTATGGTACCAAATTTTGTCACATCCAGAAAGATGTGGCAACAAAAACAACCGACGTTCTAAATAAAAGGCGATCACCACGGTACACCGTCACTTGCCGTATTTGTTAAGTCGCATTCGAAGCTCTCATTCATTATGCATGAGCTTGTCCGGAACAGCTAGCTTCAGACAACTAGTATTAGCAACGTCCTTCTTTGAGTGACTTGTGGAGTTTGCCGGGAAATGGATTTAAGGGAACTTAAAACTGTTTTGGAATCCATTAGGGTCTCACATCTACGTCAACTAAGTTCTGATTAGCTGCATTAGCGAGGGTTTCTTGTCAAAACAAATTGCCACACCTATCTACCCAAGACCTAAAACCAAGCCCGACTCTTCTCATCCTACACAATGCATAGTCGTTAGGACAGCAGTGGCTGTCCTTGCAAGGAGTAAAGCCTCACGAAGTTACACTCTCCGAAAGCAACAAAATCTGAATACTAAGAGCTTTTCAAACCATGAAATCCCTAAAAATGGTATTAAACCTCTTCTCTGGCTCAGATACTTAGCGGAATAATTCTTAGCTTGCCGCAAGTCGACTAATATCTTAGCACGTGGCCGTTGTCATTGCAACAGATGTCATATCATAAGCCGAGGTCGTAGGATACATATCCAGTCCGAGTTGTCACTTCTTTTTCAAACCTACTGACCTTGTGCCTCCAGTTTTCAGAAACCGAGCGCGCCTAAATCATTTTGTATTTTAGAAATTTAAACCTCAAGAAATGGAAACGTAAAATAATGAAGCATGCTATGAAAAATCAGTTAAAACCTAACTCTTATCCATTTTCAATTAGATACGCTTTCTCATTTGTCACTGCAATTTAAAAAACAGTTTACCTTCACATGTGTAAAAAATCTGTTTTCCAAAAAAGGATAGCAAAAGAAAAGCCGCACACCACCTAGTGTTCGTTTTAATTGTTACACACGCACATTATGTATGTTTAAAAGTGCACAGGTAATAAATTGACGTATAGTTAGCGTTCTTCGAGAATATTGCAGGCACATTTAGGTCATGTGAAGAACAAACGCAATTTACATCTAGGCGCCCGATAGTACAATGACATCATCACGTTACGTTTGAAGTGATTAACTTGAACGAGAATGAACCCTTTGGCGTAACAAATTCAATTTAATTTTTTTTTTTTTTGGGATGTTCCCAAGGGAATTAAGATACTAATAATGATAATCATTTAAATGAAGAGAGAAGTCCACTTTGATGGATGATGATGAATTGATTCGAATCGAAAACATCTTCCACATAATATTCTCCTAAACAAATTATGACACTTTTCAAATTATGAATAAAAAGGAGTGGTGGTGGAAAACAACGAATGCCAATGACTAAGGTCAGGAATTAATTTCGTCTTAAGTTAAGCAAAAGATACTGTTAATAGGTTGACAACACGCCATGGAAGTATCATTGTAGATTCCTTCTTCTTGGTATTCTATCCAAATTACAAAGAAGAAAAAAAAAATTGGGTTGGTCAAGGACACACGATGGGGTTGGAAGTTTTATGCATGATTTATGTCCTTTAGCACGAAATTTTGTATTGAGATTGAAACGTATTATGAAGCTAATCGAAGAGGCAATATGCTAAGTGTGTGGCTGGCGCAGTGACTCACTGGTAATGTGTTTGTTAATGGTAGACTAAATGTGAAGAAATAGAAGTAGAAAGAAGTAACACCATATCAAATCTAAAGGAGGGGAGATTTTTTTCCCTTATATTATTAGTAAGAGCAAACATTGTCATTAATTATGGAGCACAACTTCGTTTAAGTGTGCACATTCTGTCACTTTAATTTTCCAAGACTTTGTTGATGGTTGGATGCTTGGATGCTTGGATGTTGGATTGTTTCGCATAACATCGGTCCTTTACGGTTCCCCACAAAAAGGTCCACAGCTGCGAGGCGGCCAATTGACATCACCAAGACGGCTGGTAACACGATTTGGGAATCTGTGTAGCATATCGCGCCATCCTCACTGAACCAGAGGTCCTCCAAATCGATGTCTTCAATTTCAGTAAAAAAAAAGTCGGTTAACATGGCTCTGTAAAGCCCGAAAACCAAAACGTTGTTCCCAGCCTCATTTTCGAAGAAAAATGGGCCAATGATGCCACCACTGTACATCTCCATCCGCACCAAACTGTCCCTCTCTGTGGGTGCATTTGCTTCTCGACAATAACGTGCGGGTCTTTTGAGCTCCAGATGCGGGAATTTCGTTTGTTAACGGAGCCGCCGTGATGAAAGTGCGCCTTGTCAGGGAAGATGACTTTTTGCCAAAATTCGTTGTCAATTCAAGCTGCTCAATGGCCCAAACTGCGGAGTGACAACAAAGCGGAATGGTCGTGAGCCTTCAATTCCTGAGTCAATTGGACCTTTTAAGCGAATATTCCGAGATCTTTGTGCCGAATTCTCCTCGGGGTAGTGCGTGAAATGTTGAGCTTTCGAAATTAATGGCGAGTTGATGTTCGTAAATTGAGGCTCACGACGGAGACCATGAGTTTTGTCCACTACAATCCCAGTCTTGCCAACTTTTTTTACAAACTTGTGTACAACAGGCGCGGTGGGCTTCACATCACTCACTTTGGAAATAAGTTTTTAATCTCTCCCAACGTTGTTTAAGCGTAAAGCAACTCCGCGGAGCTTTGATACTGACTTCTTGTCAAGATTTTGAGCGGGAAACAGCTGTAAGTTTCAAAATAACTTATTATTTAAAAACAAATCACCTTGTATATCAAATTGTCTGATTTCCAATCAAAAAGATAGTGCAATCTAAACAAAACAAAACAGTTTAACACACTACCTTAGTGCAAATGCCAATAACCTGTTGAATTCTTCCTTATTACCTACGCAGAGGGAAGAACAAAAAAAAATCGACAAACGTCAACGAAAAGCCAGACATCGCAGACGGTATAGCAGACAGGAATAGCACTGAAAATCGAACCATACATAGTCATAAGATACGAGTATTTGTGTTGCATTTCTATACACACTTCCTCTGCAGTCATCCGATCGGACAATGAAGTACATCAGAAGCCAATACAACCATTTTTTGCTAATAAGATACAACATCCATATGTACTATCTACACTGCAATTACAACAGCCCAGCCTCCGTATAGCTATAGAATGTTCCCGATTAAAAGGAGACAGACTTTGGGTGTTGGATCGTGCTTCATCTTCTTAATCTCTTCGACTTGGGTGAAGTTTTGTTGTTGTTTTTTGTTGCTGCTGCTGCTCCTGTTGTCCTGCTGTTCTTGCATATATATTGCGCATCTGGCGTTTTTTTTTTTTATTTTCATTTTTCCAACACATATGCAAGAAAGCAGCGTACCTTTATTGGTATCTACCTACAATTTCAAGAAGCCTACAGCAAAGACAAAAGATATACGAAAAAAAAACAACTAAAAATAAAAAAAATAAAACCCCCACAGGAGGTCTGTTACTGGTTTCCTTGGGACTGAAACTGGCTAAGACGACGACGACGACGACGGTGAAAAACACAGCACAAGGAATGTAAAAGAGAAGAAAATGTCGATTACATTATCGTTTATGGTAAACCACATGGGGAGTTTCTTTTAGTTTTCTTTGTTATAGGAGTTAGGTTCGCCTCTGTGTCGTCGCACTTTGTCGCCTTGATGTTCTTCAGTCAAGGAATTAGGACTTTTCCTTCTGGTTTATATGTCTGGGAGGGTTTCTTTTTGTTTCTATTTTTATCATTTGCATAATTAGTGTGCTGCTGGGTTTGATGTTATTGATAGTAAGTGTCCCGCGAAAAGTGTCCGCAAAATAGGTCGAAAGGTGGACGTAGTTTTGAAGTTTTCATCAATGCCAAGTACTTCAACTTTAGAGTTAAAATGCACATCTCCATATAGAATAATTAAAAACTACTTTGCCTCTTTCATTTTGACAAAACTTTTCACATTTTCAAAAATTTAGTTGCAAAAACAACAGAATCTACCAGGATCTGCATATCTGTATGTCCGGAATAGGCTGAGTTCTTGGCAGAAAATGAGTAAGGGACTTAGTGACTCGTTGCTTTAAGAATTCAGCAGAACATCATACCCCTCGCCCACATGACTATATTCTTATCCCTGTGGTTCCATGGATAAATCTGTCGATGGTAGTAAGTGAAAAAATGTAGTTTATCCTGTGACCTGTCAAACGTTGTTCAATTTCTTGAGTACCTCGGTTAAGCTTAAGAAAATAGCAAAATTGATCTGATTTAAGTTGATGAATTACTGCAGTAGAAAGATAAAAACATGAAAACGGTCGAACACAGCGCCATCTATCGGTTCCGGATTTTGTGGTGTTCTTTTTTGGCTCCACGCCAATGTAATGGGTGTGTTTTGCTTTTAGATAAAGAATAGATCGATAACTTGATTACAGCGCCACCTATCGGATCCTATTACAGCTATAAACCATCGTCTCCATAAAACCAATATGTTGTGTGAATATGAAATAAATCGGCCATGTTATTCAAAAGTTACACGACAACACACAGACGGTCGTCGTTTTATTTCAGTAGTATAGTTTTCTTTTGGGCCTCTCTCAAGTTTCAAGTTTTACGGAAATTAACCTCTCTGCTGTTTGATTAATAGAACAGCATAGGGAGTTTCAGGAATCATTAAGGAAACATTACAAGCTGACATTGGAGTCTTTTCCCCAACTCTGTATCCACAATCTATCTTTCACGATTTCACCTATTAACAATCTGCTTCATCACATTTCAAAATCACCTCACGTTTCTGTATCATATTTCCAATCCCTTGCGGATTTATTATATATACTTATTCATATTACCGACAAAACGTCCTTCGAAACCATCACCATCACCACCAACACCGACACCAGCACAAAAAAAACCACCCCCCAGTGGTGGGTTATCTTTAGTAAGTAATGAAATGACAATGAACCAAGCATTGGCCAGCAATTTTCATAATTAAATATTAAAACTTTTACCTCACGACGACCTGAATTTGGTTTTTTTTTTCATAATCCTTCTGCAAATGCAGAGGACGAGCTCAGTAACTTAACAAAAAAAATCTCTTGTAAAAGCTTTTACAAATTGCTTCTTGTAATTCGATCTCCTACCTTTCGCTTATCTTCATTATAAGATCTCCTTCCGATACCATCTCACACCCAAAACAATGAACGACGATGTTCTTTTTGCCTGCTCCATAATTATATTTGTAGTACCTACCGCCGCCACCAAATTGTATCTAATTAGAATTTTGCTCTTAAATTACTAGTGTACACTATTATCAACGCGCAGTAGTTTTTTTTTTTTTTGGTTTTTCTCATCAGATATTTGCCTGTGGGTGAAAAATACATAGATATTCTGAAGGTAGGTTTTGTATGACACGAACCCAACCATTTAACAGTAGGCATCTTCTCCTTACGTCGTCCTGTGAATTAATCGAATTATAGAGGAGACGAGACTTGGGGCGATACCACCCTTTACATACTTACATATTGACAACCTAGCAAGTGTCGCCGAATTAATTAGAATTCTGTACAAAATTAAGAAATAATTTCTTTTACCCAATTTGTAAGAACTTCGTAGCTAATTTACTGCCAGCGGGTATGAGCTTATTAAAAATAATACCACTTCTTTCGTGTTGAGGTATGGGAAAAATGCGAAGGGATCCAAATTAGATGTATACAAACTTTTTGCCTAAACTATTCCAATGTTTGAAAATGTCCTTAAAAGTGGAGCTTGGCTTCGTATTAGTCTTGAGTTGTGAAGGACTATGACTACATTTTTTTTTAAAAACCATTTTGGTTAAAAATGCCATCGGGAAGTAGGCTTGGCTTCCTTGCAGTGATATGGTGGCTGGCTCTGTGTTGGGTCAAAGCTTCAAATTCTTTCCACTATCATCTAAAGTTTTGCATTGCCCCTCTTCTTGCGAAAGTCATTCAAATGTATAACGTTCTTAACTCATGACAAGCTTCTCGGGATTATCTCGTCATTGATATAGATTAACACTGACAAGTGACAAGTGGCCGATCAGACGGTCATCCAAACTTGTCATCCGGATGAAACCCTGACTTCATTATGACGTGGTTATCTCGTCTGAAGAAACAAGTTTTCTGACGTCAGCATGTCATACGGATGACAAGTTTGGATGACCGTCTGATCGCACGTTAAGAGTTTTATTTGCCTGAGGTCAAATGCTGTTGGTGAGGATGGAATGGATCTCTTTACTTTATGCGCTCACTAAAGGGATTTTGGATACCCTTATAATGAAGTATCACATTGCGGACATTAGGGAAGTGAAGGATTAGGAAAAAGGAGATACGGATGCACGTTGGTTTTAAATGTCTGTAAACTAATATGTGGCCATTCCAACGAAGTTTGTCATTAACGCACATTTTGAGGATGGAAAGCCTTTCGGGTTCAGCTGTCAAGGTGATTATTTAATGAGCTTACCATACGTTGCCATTCCGGGCCCACGTCCGATGATAAAAGGCGTACTGTCATCAGCGAAGGAATGGATTGGGTTAGAAGTGACAGTCAGGAGATCATTGATAAAAATGAGAGAGATAGTCGGAGACAAAACAGAGCCTTGGGGAACACCGTCATTTATTGAATGAGTTGCAATCTTGAAACCGTCCAAAACGACTTGAATTGAACGGTCCGAAAGTTAATTTCTAATCCATTGACGAAAGGTATCATCAATTCTTGATGTCAAACTCCGATTGGTCCCACTTTTCGGTTAGATATGTCATCAAATCACCAGTGGACCTGATGCTGCGAAAACCTTACTGCCGGCCATTAAGAAGTTTTCGGGATTCAAGATATTTCATAAAATATTTTTTATGACTTTCAACGAGGAGAAATGTTTTGCTTATATTCTAAAAAAATGAGAAGAAGAATGATAGAAGCTTTTGCGAATACCTTACGTTGCCTTCTGTTTTTTTGGGAATAAAGACCTGGTAAATCCAAGACGTGCTATGCCTAACACAAGCCAAACTTTTGGAGACTTGAGATCAAAAAATTAACAAATTTTTAAGTTGATGTCACTCTTGTAAACCTTAAAAGCGTTTACAACTGCCATGTCTAGCAAAACTGGAATGGCGTATGTATGGCCCCATTCTCGGGGTCTTCGAATTTGCTTAAATAGGAGTCTTTCAACATTTAGAGGTTTACAAGTCTTATCCCGACTTATTGTCCCGACAGCTTAATGTTACCGAAACTTCAGTTAATGGAGAGGTTCTTTTGTTGGCGAGAAGATAAGATAAAGCAGTGCAGTTTCCTTTGCGGGTACTATTCGAAGTTAGGAGGTCTTTTTCTTCTTCCTTGTTACTATCTAAAGCTTTCCAATCAAAGAAGTTTGTGTCTTCAGCCTTGGCATTAAAATTCATTATTTGGTCATCATTCTTTTGAGAACTTATATGACTTTTTCTTGAGATGCAGCCCTTCAACGTCTTAGTTCGACTGCATAATTTCACCGGGCATCTTCACGGACTTGGTGCCTTAAATATGATTTCGGGCATGTGGCCGCCGCGGCTGGTTCGAATAAAGACAAGTCTAAAGGTCCAATTTTCAACAACTTTTTCAAGCATTTGGGGCTGTATGTCGGCAATACCGCCACGATTGTTGGCTTCCAAGTCCCCTAACGTTTCTGGTTTGTTGGCGTTGGCGAGCGACTTCACATATCCCCAAAGAAAATAATCCAATGGTGTCAAATCACACGATCTTGGTGGCCAATTGACAGGTCCGTTCCGCGAAATTATGCGCTCATCGAATGTTTCCTTCAATAAATCGATTGTGACGTGCGCTGTGTGGCATGTAGCGCCGTCTTGTTGGAACCACATCTCATCCACGTTCATGCCATCCAATTCGGGAACAAAATTGTCGGTTATCATGGCTCTATACCGGTCTCCATTAACGGTAACTGACTCTCTAGCATCACTTCGGAAGAAGTATGGCCCAATGACTCCACTAGCCTATAGAGCACACCAAACAGTCAGTTTTGTGGATGTAATGGCGTTTCAAGGGTCTCATGTGGATTCTCTTCACCCCAAATGCGGCAATTTTGCTTGTTGACGTAGCTATTCAACCCAAAATGAGGCTCATCACTGAACAACTTAGTGCCAAAACGATCCATGGTTAACCGAATTAATTGCTCTGATGGACGATAAATGAACATAAATGACATAAGAGTTGCCAGATTTCACCACAAAATGTCAGTTTTATCTCTATTCGAAAAACCAACCTCTAAAAAAACACCCTTTACTTATCGCCACATTCCCACCCTAGGTTTATATTTCAAATAGTACGGTTGTGTGAGAAATCAACTTTTTACCTAAAAATTTAAGGCATCTAGACCTGTGACAAACGGATGGACGATCCATGGTTTTAGGGGTCCATGACAAATATATATATAGCTATGTGTCAAAATCAGTATATCCTAATTAATTATTCTGTTTAAAAAATTTGCCATTGCTTTGGGCACTGCCGTAAGTCGCTTGACAAAAACAACTTGACGATTTTACTGTTTCGCAGCGTACACAAACAAACATTTCATTTTTATTAACGACACCAACAATCAATTTAATTACATTTACATCATTTTTTGACTAATTCAAATGCTATTACTGGTACTTTACCAAACAGGAACAGTATTTTTGGCTTCTTTAAAATAACAAAAAAGCTCAAATGCAGTCACATCACCTAATTTCTAATAAAATTGTCTCACACAAATTTGAGTATCACACCTCAAGTAATTGGCTTTAACTGACCACTTTTCAATGATCATCATTAATCAGTTTTTTCTTTCTTTCATTAACAATCGTTAAAGTCTTCATTGTCAATGGGAGTTTTTTTTTTTAAATACAAATAAAACTAATATAATGACATCGTAACGAAATAAATTATGTTTGCCAACTCAATAAAAAAAAAACGTTTTCCTTTCTTAAAAAAAAAAAATAAAAATTTTTTTTCCAGTTTAATAATACTTTTGTGAGAGAGAAAGAGAATATTTTAAAATATTTTTTGTATTAAAAAAAAAAAGAAAACATACTATTTAAATATGTATGCGGGTACTTCCCAAGCGGTGAGATATTAATTTGTTGTGCAATATTTATGAGACTGTAAAGTAGTAAATATCTTTGTTTATTAAGAAAATAATAAAACAAAAAGAAAAAAATTATTAAGTGATAAATTTGGGATTTTTGGAAAACAAAAATAAATTTGAGAAGAAGAAATTTTTATGATTAAAAAATGCTTTTCCTGATCTAAATCAATTAGATGGACTGAAAACCTAATTAAAATGTTGTTTCAGTTTTGTTTAGTGGGCGTCGTAGATCTGGCAGAGGTGTTGAGTTTAGGAACGCGATAATCTGGTTTTAACAATAATTGCGAAAGTGACAATTTAAATACATTTTCATCACAAATTAAACTAATTCTAAAAGAAACAGATGATAGACATTTTTTTTATGTGGTTGCCCTAAGAAAGTAGATTAGTTGTGTTAGTTGTTTTAGCGGGGTAGTAAGTTCCCCCACATGGTGTCCATGTGCAGGGTGCCCGCCGGACTACTTTGTTTGTTTATAATTTTTGATTAAATGAAAGAGAATGGATCTTATGTTGATAAATGTTTTATTTAATGTCGGCAATTATGTATGGAATATAATATCTCACAAATGCGAGCCCTCTTGAGCACATTTTTCATTACATTCTCACACATTTCACGCGGTATTTCATTATTTTCTTCACGAATATTTTGTTTGAGTTGCTCAAGCGTTTCTGGTTTGCTTGCATTAACCTTGCTTTTCAGATATCCGCATAAAAAGAAGTCCGGCGACCGTGGAGGCCAATCAACATTAACATTTCTTGAAATAACTTGTTATGGAAAGAGGTCTCGCAGTAATTCCATTGTTATCCTCGCTGTATGCGATGTGGCACCGTCCGTGTTGATACCACATGTTAATCAAGCCCAAAGCATGAAGTTGTGGCGTTAAAAAGTTTTCAATCATATCACGTTATCGCTCCCTATTGACAGTTACCGTTACGCCGTTTTCATTTTCAAAGAAGTACGGTCGAATGATTCCTCCTGGCCAAATTCCACATCAGAACCGACTATTCTGGTTATTCACACATCCATTCATTTCTCCCAAAAATTACACGTAACTTTCTCATCGTCGATTCTCTCGATCGATGATTGATTTTGATAAAATGTTTTAACGATTAAAACACGTAGATTTATCGAATATTTTTCCATAATAAATTTGCCACGTGTCTACTTCATGACTGGCAAGACTAATGTTTAACAAAATGGCGGCAAAGCAAAGTAGTATACCTTCTCGGCGAACACCCTGTACAAGTTGGGTTATAACTACCAAATGAAGTCCAATTTAGACTTAAGGATAAGTGGCATTCTCAGAGAGCATGTAGGGTTAAGTTTGGCTAATGGTTCGACAAAGCAGAGCAGTCCTTTCTTCGTGCTTAAGAAGCCATTGTGATACCCTACATTGTGTGATTGGTCAAGAGCGACATCTCTGAACCAGCTTTGATTTTTTAATCAGTTGCATTGTCACTTGGCGATTCATAAATATAGTGTTATCGTTTCGTGCTGTTGCTACCATTGATGTAGTATGGGCCGCTTCCGCGATTGCTAAAGATCTTACCCTGGAAGACATTGCTGCCATCTGTGTATATGCATATCGCCAAAATCCATAAGAGAGGCATGTAGTCTAAACATTGCTCCCAACAAACCTTTTCAAAATCTGTGAGTGCCTTAAGACATTTGGCTGATCCATGACTGTCTAGGTCCATGGGTAACAATTTTAGAATCGCTTCTAACCCAGCAGCCGGTGTTTTTTTTATTGCACTAGTTTTTCCTAGACGTGCTAGTCTTGGACCTTGACAGTAACAAATTTAACGTCATGTTTTTAAATGTTTGACCCGTTTCTGAAAATTATATTTACGGGATGAAAAATTAAAGCCCTACACTTTGTACTTTTCCGGTTAACTTAAGAGTTCTTGCTTTGTCTGCGACTTGGTACCAGACTAAACTGCCATAGGTGACTTTTGGTCAGACAATTGTCGTGTACACGTAAATTATTTTGGCGTTTGATACCCACATTCTGCCGAAGAACACCTTATCCGTTTATTGACACTCAACTTACTTAAGTTTTCTATCAAGGATAACACTTAGATTCTTCGCCAATTTTAAGAGGATTCGCTCAATAACTGTTGGTTCGAATTATGGTACGTTCCTTTTAAATGTGAACAACTTCTTTTGGGGGTAAACGCCTTGTTTTGCCCCCAAGTTAAGTGTCCGTAGTGAGTATTCTTCTAAAACAGTCCGCTTATAGCAGAAACGAATTTGCCTAACGCTTACAACATCGTCTATGTAAGCAAATACTGTCTTTTAAATTTTAGTATTTAAAACATACTTAGGTACTCGTTAACAATGGTACCCCTAGTAGTGGAGCAATGACGGCCCCTTGAGGTGAACATGATGTAAGTCTTTGGTCAGCGTCACTTTGCATTGCATTTGAGCCGTTTGTTGTTTTGACATTGTTAAATGCTCCTTCAATGTCTGAAAACACTGCCTCTAAATATTCTTTGCGTTCCAATGCATTCTCTATAGTGTTCGTCATGTAGGGCCCTGAAGGTGAGCATGTTGGGAATTGGAATTGATTGGATGTTAGACTCATTCGATGCTTGGCATTGCAGTGACTAGTCTTCCTTGCCTTGATAATGGAGACATCGTTCACTTCACGCCAAAAAGAAGGTATGTTCGGCACCCGCAAAATTCTTTGGTAAAGACCTACAAGCAAGGCAAATAACCATATTTCTATCATAATACGATTCAAAGTGCAGAGTGGAGTGGTCTCTTCCTTGCCACCCTTTGGACCCATTGCTATACCCTTGCCGTTATCCAATGGTTCTAAGCCATCCTGCTGTCCTCCTTCGAAACCTTTTAAGATTAGAAAGTGAAACATCGGAATGTTCGTCAATATTTTCTGTTGCTAAAGTGACAGAGACAGTGTGGTGGGGTCCCATAGGGCTCTTCGTCACCGCAGCTTCTACAAATTTCTTAGAAAATTCTGACAAGTTGCTGGTGCTTTAACTTAAGACCAGCTGTCTGTCGTTTAAAAGGATACCTCATCATCGAAAACTTGACTGCTACCACGATTTAAGTAACATTGTGAAACACAGCAGTGATTTGTTTGTCTAAAAGATTAATTAATGCTTAGTCCTTTGAGAAGACTGCTGGCGTCATTCCATTGGGGTATATCAGCTTTGTCTGCCATGTGCACATTCCTTGAAGTACCTTACAAACTCATACCTTGGACTTAAGGCAATCAGTGAGTAGTAAAAGTTTCGTCTATTTAATTGGTGATTTTGACTGTCATGGTCTTGACTTCTATAGCGCAGTCCTGAAGCTGTGGTATTATTTTTAGCATGTGCAAAGTTTTGACGTAGAGTTTGGCATATTGCTTTGGCGAATTCTGTTTAGATTTAAATTTTAACTTGGCTACAACACGTAGGTCTTTGAGTGCTGTTTCCCCTCGCAGATGGTTGTCAAATTGATCTCCGACTCGCAATAAAGAGGCGCGGTATCCTGAACTGTGACAAGTCAGCACAAATCATGCTGCAGGTAATCCAAAAAGTTTTCATTTGATTGTGTACCTTTTTAATACTCCAAGAAAACCCAGCATGACGTTTGCATATGGCGCAGAAATGATAAATGCCTTCAAATCCATCACACACCCCTATTGACCTTCTCGTTTAGCAAACCATATCACCATGACTCACTACTTCTGCTGGGTTGACACACTTTTATTCTGCCCAATAATGAGTCACAACAAACAATCTGCACAGATTTTATAGGTGTTAACTGCAAAATTTGCTGTATCCATTCAAATCTGTATCCGCGTTTATTTTATTTGTTTTTTGTTTTTTTCATTTGGAATAATACTTTCTCTTGCAAAGTCAAGATTCTGTTTTGGCAATGCCAAATTTTCTATTTAAACTTCTTTATATTTGTACAGCTGATTGTGAAACAGTTAACTTGGCGGCTCTCACTCTCCCTCGTCGTCGAACAATGCTGTGAAGACCTACAAAATACGTACGAATACAAAAAAGTGTCACACAATGACCCAAATTAAGTAAAGTGCTCGCCGCCAGCCTATTTAAGTCACAATAAACTCTTCCTCATTCACCATTCAGCTGGTTCAGTGAGCGGGAGAGTGTGAGAGGGGGATATAGTATATCTACATCGAAAACGTTTACTTGGCTCTGAGTCAGAGCCGCTTTGTAATTGAAATTCATAAATTAACCCAAACCGCAATTGTGTACGAGTATCTGAGCGCGCTGCTGCTGCTGCTGCTGCTGATGGTGATGGTGCTGGTGATGATGATGGTTTGCTTTGGTGTCTGTTCCACCTGGAAACGTTCTTTATAAATTCAAATCACGTACCAACATTTTCTGAATAGTGTGAGTGAATTGAAAATCCGGCAAGAAAAGAAACACATAAACTCTCCCAACCATATGGATGATTGTCTTGTAGATACAACCAGCCGTACAAAAGGAACTTACTAAATATACCTACAACTAAAAGAGTGCAAATGTTGTTCATTTATGTTTTTCTCTTTTGTTTTTTTTCTTCTCGATTAGTAACGAAAATTTTCTATGCAAACAATGTATCTGATGAATTCATTGGGTGTGCATTGAATCTTAAGTCTGACAAAATAGAATAAGGCTTTGCGAGAGTGAGTGCCTACAACAAAACACTGTGCTGTCTTCGATGGTCGTTTGTCGGATTGGCCACATGGAGGATATTATCTTCCATAGGACGTGTTCTTACGTTTTGATTTTTGTTCTCTCTTCTTGACATTTAGATACTTGATGGTTGGGGCCATGGTGGTGGCGGTGCAGAGAGGAAATGAAACAAATTCTAGGTTTTATGGGTCGCGCGCACAGTATCCATCTACTCTCCGCTTCTTGGTGACATAAAAAAGTCCATCTATCTTGGTCATTTATATTTCTGTCAGATGTGTGTGTTCATTTGCTGAAGGAGAAAAACTTTGCCACTACCTACCGTGGGTATAGTTTGTCTTGAGCGCAAAGGTATTAGTTTAACGAGTTACTTTTCTAGTTTTTATTAGGGATTTGATGAGAGTTTGAGAAAGATTTATGTGACTGACAGGGCAAAGTGGCTAAGTGGTCTTGTACTGTCACCCACATTTTCTGGAAACAAATTAAGATGAGTACATTTTTAAGAATGTGTTGGATATAATTTTTAAATATGCGTCAACCATTTGTTTCTTATGGTTTCCAAGGAAATGTTGGGTTTCCAAGAAAATTGTCAGGCGTCTTTCTCTTCTACCAAATGTAGGGGAGAAATGAAGCTCGACTTTTTTATTTTTAACTTGATGAAAACTTTTGTGTAAATGAATTGAATTTTTCCCTCTTTTTCTTCCCAGTGGCAACGTTTTGGATTAATTCCAATTTAACTTAAAATGCCGGTAGAATGACACGTTGACACAGAAGAACTTCACTGCGTGGATCTAATTTTTTCAACGTCAAACTTACATACATAGACCGTATAAAGCACTTAGCCAACCATTAGGTGTGCGATGATAAATCCGCCTTCCAAAAATCATGCAACCCGAGGTCGTTCCAAGCTGTCCTTAGTAAGTCCCATCAATTTCCCATGTGGTCCCATGAATTTCACATGTGTCCCAATACCAAGGTCATTACAAACATTTTTTATGCGTCCCAAGGACTTGCCAAACTGTCCTAATGTTGTCCAAGATCTTCCCATAAATTTTTCATTCGGTCTCATAAGCTTCCCATGTGTCAAAAGGTTACTAAATCATTTCCCATGCATACCAAGATCGTCCCCTAGGTGTTCCAATGTTAAGTAACCCATGCGGCCCAAGATCTTCCAAAGCTGTCTAAAGTTAGTCCGATGAATTTAAAGCATGTCCTAATGGGATTGGAAATATTTGTCTTGCGTTCCAAGGTCTTCCCAAACTCTCCAATTGTTGTCCCAAAAGGTCTCATATTTGTTCTATAAATCTTTCATGCGTCCCAAGATCGTTTGCCTAAATTTCCCAGTCAGTCTTATAAACCCCATCTGTCGAAAAGGTCAGAAAATAATTGTCCATACCTCCAGGGTCGTCCCATGTGTCCCAAAGTCTTTCAAAAATGTCCCAAACCAAGGTCCCATATTAGATAACATCTATTTCTCCAAAATGTTCTTAATACCAGGAGAAACACTAGTTGTTCTGCGTTTACTGGTATAAGATAAATCCCCTTAGTTGGTGTCAAAAACGGACCACATAATAGCTAATACTTATTTAGTTTTATACGTTTCACGGGCTTGACAATTTTGCGCGGTTTAAAGTAAAAATATCTCCAAAAAAACGTCTCATCTACTCCTTCCTTCATCAAATTCAAGTGTTGAAATACGAATCGTCAAACGGATTAATTTTTATACCTACATATCCGAACCACCATCATCCAATTTTCCGCTTAAAAAAAAAAACAATCTCACCTCCAACCAAATAAAAACTGCAAAGCATCGCAGATGCTGTTATTTACTCTCAGTTGTTTGTATAACAAGAAATAAAAAAAAAAAACAGCAACACAAATATAACAAAAAAACAAATTCACTATACAAGGCTCTTGTAGCTGATGTGATTATTTTCAACTTGATATTGTGCAATGCACGGAGAATCGTGAATGATGCAGAATATACAATTGAATCAGCGGATTTTTCCCAACCCTCCTCTCTTTCTCTCTCTCTCTTTATATATCTCTTTATGTTTGTTGCACTATTTTTTAGTCAAAAAACGTTGAATTAATCTGTAGAAAATGCATACATACAGTTTCATTGAAGTAATTATCTTAGTAATCAAATCTCAGTTTATATTTTGTCTGTATAAATGCACGACAAGTGCATACGCAAAGAATGGTAACAACAATAGTACGATAAAGTATGGATGCAGTGTAATTAAATTTGCCTCAAAGAACTTCATAGGTAAGAAGGCACAAGGAAAATTGTATTTTATGTGATGCAGACAGCAGTTAATTACGACTGTGTATCTCTCATAAAATAAAGGATTTGGGTACGAGGAATATTGGCAGAATGTTTGTGAAACTAATCGTATTTTGAATACTAAATATTTTCCACATAGATCAATTGAGTTTTGCTAGAAAGAAATAGAAAACCGACCAAGGTGTGTTCTTTTAGCAATTCTTGTTTATATTAATTCATCTTGTTTTGCTATCCCCAAAAACGATTGTTTCGTTAAATTGATTCATCCTTTTCGAGTCGTAACGCTCTAATATCGTTTCAGTTAGTATTTTAACAGCGGTTGGAATAGTACTGATGACTGCTTCCATTTAACACCTCGCCCTCTGATAAATCTTCAGGTCATTAAACATTACACCATATTCCATTGTTATTTTGTCGTAAGTAGCATGATCTTCTACCTCGCATACCTCAAGGACGACTTATGAATCTGGTTAATCCTTATTTTGGTTGTTTTGTATCCGCGGTTGAGACCGATAGAAAGTTCTTACCTAACAGCCATTGTGGCTTTTCGAAAGCACCTTTCTCCTTTAAATCAGGAGATGCTTTTGCATTGCTGAACAGGTCTTTATGCTCATCTCAAGCCCCTTTTGTTCGCTATGAAATGGAAAGGAAATTGCTCACCTTCTGATGATCTTAAAACTTAAAATGCTTGGCTTTCAACACCGATTTGGCGCGTGAAAAAAATCATGCTTGAAAGATCCAGGGTTCCCCAAGGTAGTCATCTTGGACCTTTTATCTTTCTACTCACAATAAACGATATAAACGTGATTTTATTTGAATCAGATTTATCTGCCTTCGCTGGTATTATTTCTGAAGGCCTTTGTTCGCAAAAGTTTTCAATTCGGTGGAAACATAACTTTTTGGACCTGGCGTAAATTGCTCCCTCAAACATGTAAGAACATATTTCATTGACGATGAGTTAGTATAGTACCATATCGGTCTCTTTAAAGCCCTCTCGTGTGTCTGTCATACAAAAACTGTCAACATTTGGCTCAAACAGCAAACACTTCTACTTTTCTAATTTTTCCATCGACCAGGTTATACGGATCATAACTCTGCCACTTTCCTGCATCCGCACTGATCCGTCTGTCGGGGCAGCAGACAGCAAACATACATAAAATCAAAAAAGCTATTTGAATGCGCGCCTTGAAGAAGGTACTCACCAACGGTGTTGCCTATTTTTAGGCTTCAGTTAAATAGTTCTGTATTATTATGCACTGTAATAAAAATCCTTGCCACAGTTTCTCTAAAGGGGAAGGTAGAAGGTATGTACTCAACTTATCTAGTAATTAAATGATACATTGTCATATTTTATAAAAATGGTAACAAAACTGTTTGGAAGGTCCCCTTGTGGCGAAAGGGGACGGTTCGAAAGTCTGACAGGATACTCACCAACTTGATTTATGAGATTCATCAATGGTTAATGACCACCCACTTTCCCGGCTGAAGTAAAGCCTCTGTTGCTGGTGTCTTCACTAATAGCAAAATAGCTTCGTCAAACAGTGATAGACTACTGCGAAAGTAGATGGACATCATTCATCACCGGGCCCGGCTGACAAAATAATGCGATAGTGTTGCGTTTCTTGTATTTCTCCAGCTTTGAGGTGCGCTAAGTCGGTCTTTGTATCCAAGTCAATCAAGGCTACCTAAGGTCTTCGGGTCATGTGCATCATAGTTGCTGTTTGCTTGAGGCTTGTGGTATCTCTCACACTTTCTTTTTAAATATATTTAAAATGAGTCTTCACCTCAAATCACCATTCCAATCATCACTTGCTTCATTATGCCACTCTGCATTCCATCTGACATCCTGTTGTTATCCCTTTCGTTTGCAATTTTAATAGCAGAAGGAAATTTAAATGCACACAAGTAATTTCCCCTCAAGAAATGAGAAATAGAAAAATAAAGTAACCACTTTTGTGGACACATCCTCATGCCATATAGAAAAGGAAATAAAACAGGAATCGACACCTTAATCATGTACAAAATCAAGTTCCGTTCCCCCTTCACACACTCATGATTATAATATATCAATATATCAGCAATAACCTTCAATACCATCAGGTATTAGAATATAAAATGAGTTTCCAATGAAGGAAAAGCCACCAATCTATATACTGTCGTCTGTACACCGCATGCTGATGGTTGATTGTCCTGTCTGTTCCCTGCAATTGATTGAGGAGATTTATTTATTCCACTGAGGTCTGCGTCTGTGTTTTCGATGTTTGTTTTTTGTTTTTGGTTCTTCTGTCTGTCTGTTGTATTTTCATAATGAAATAACTCGGTTTGTGTTTGTTGAACGTGATTCAGAATTAAAAAGAAATTCTTCAAACAAAGAATTGTTCGCTTAACTTAAACGACGAGTTCTGGGACACAATCTATGTTTTGAATAAATTTGTTAGTAAGTCGAGGTGAAAACAACTTTCGACGAATGTAGAAATGCGTCTTTTTTTTGATATCGAAACCCTTTAAGCTATCGCACTTTCGAAGCCACATCCATAGTTCTGTTTTGTTCCTGACAGTTAGAAAATTCAGTCCTCAAATTGAGAAAGAGTGATATATTAATATGAAGATTACAAACTTTTCTACAGGTCAGCATTTACTTCAGTCACTTTGAAGTCCAGCAATTGCTGAATTCAGCCAGTCCTATGAAGCCTTTCAAGTCACTGAATAACTTTCAATCCCTTGAATGAAAAAACTTCAGTCACTTTGAATTCAAGAGATTGCTGAATGCAGTCAATCATTTGAAGCCTTTAAAGTCACTGAATGTGATCGATCCCTTGAATGTAGAACCTTCAGTCACTTTGAAGTCATCCGTGTTATAGTAAAAACTTCAGTCACTTTGAAATCAAGAGATTGCTGAATGCAGTCAATCATTTGAAGCCTTTAAAGTCACTGAATGTGATCGATCCCTTGAATGTAGAACCTTCAGTCACTTTGAAGTCATCCGTGTTATAGTAAAAACTTCAGTCACTTTGAAATCAAGAGATTGCTGAATGCAGTCAATCATTTGAAGCCTTTAAAGTCACTGAATGTGATCGATCCCTTGAATGTAGAACCTTCAGTCACTTTGAAGTCATCCGTGTTATAGTAAAAACTTCAGTCACTTTGAAATCAAGGAATTGCTGAATGCAGTCCATCTTTTGTGCTTTGACTTCAATGATTGTAATTCATTATAATACATAAGGACGCGAGATAAAACAGCTTAAAAACCTTTAAATTCTTAAGCTGAGCTGAGGGGGAACAAAGTTAGCCATTTTAAAAGCAGTAACGAAGACATACAGCAGTCGGAAAGCGTATAGTTTGCTGTCCGAACAATTCTAAAATGTCCTCCTTTGTTTAAGGGGGTCATAGTCCCGAAAGTTGTTGCTAATATACCTTTTTAGAATTTATTTAGGCGGTCAGAGCCCTCTTATAGAGAAAAAAGTTGCCTTTCTTATCGCTACCCGTACACACAATTCCCACATAGTCCACAGCAAACCCTTATTATTCTTAATTTTTTTTTTACATACCTTTTCCCGGCCCTCAAATGTGAAATGTCTCTGAAAGGTATTTTCAGCTGCAACCTTCATTCCAACACCGTCAAAATGCCGACAAAGCACAGTTGACGTAATTCTTTCCTTTCAACAAAATTTCAAAAGCAAGCCGAACAATTGTAAATAACCTGCGCCCTTCTGCCATTCCCTTCGTTCGAGAAAACACCCTCCTAGCCAGCAGGTCTCCACACGTAATTAAACATACTGTATCCCCAATCATTCACACATACATACGTTCGTATGTACGTACATAATGTAAAAAAAAAGTATGCAGATGCACATAGCAGCACTCTTCATCATCTCCAGTCCATGTTGTCGTGCACTAAAAACCGATAATACCAACGTTGACGTCGTTGCCGCACGAAAAATCGTCCTAAAAGAAAAATTTAATTTATAAAAATAATTTATAAAAACCTCCGCCTGCTTGGTTTGTTTGTTTTCTTTTTCGCTTTAAGCAGCAGAAAATTAGCTTACGTGTCCATTGTCTTGCTTTTCTGTGTTTCTTATTTTTTTTTAGTTGCATTTTTGCGCTAACATTACACCCAGTGTTGCCGCCATCATACTGCTACAACATTGCGCGCGACTTACGTAACCTAAAAAGAAACAAATAACAAACAAATCGAGAAGTCAAAACAAACACTCATCGGCCTTAAAAATGCGGGCAGCGAGTTTTATGCTTGTTGTGACTCTGTTGAGGTAGATGACACATAGAGCGTTCTATATTTACTCTTATCTTGCTTTGCATAGATAACCAACAAAGTATGGTGTACACGGATATCTATTTATCTACAAATGGACATCTGTTGAATGCAGAATTTTCCAAGGGGACGTATTTTTTCATGATATCAGACTTTGGGTGGTTATTTTTTTTTTATCACAATTTTGTCTGTGCTGAATGAGTATGTTTGTTTGAATTGAGCGAGGAAGATAGATATGTCGTCTGGAGGGAGGAGGAAGTTGTGTCTACTTTATTTTTAAATGGTTCAGGTGGGAATGTTGGTTTAGTTTTGAAAACAAATTCAAGTACTGTCAAAAGAGCGAAGCGGTGCGTACGTGCGAGTGAGTTAATCATATCTTGCGAATTTTAACAGATGTCCGACATGGTATGGCACTTTTAAACACAATCATTCGTGATTCTGACAAACATGTAGCTACTTGTTTAAAAAAAACCTTGGTTTCGTGATTTTTGGTTTTAGTGGTTTGTGTCTGGACTAAGTAAACTGATTTTGAAACTTAATTTCAGCAATCACAAGGCTAAAGTGAATGCAGTCTTTTTGATTGCTCTGCATTCATTTTTGAAGTCATCCGTGTTGTAGTAAAAACTTAAGTCACTTTGAATTCAAGCAATTGCTAAATGCAGTCAATCCTATGAAGCCTTTGAAGTCACTGAATGTTATCAATCCCTTGAATGCAGAAACTCTGCATTCATTAAAGTCACATGCATTCACCTTATTCGACAGATTGAACATTAAACAAATAACTTGCTGCCGCTAATTAATAGCCTGAAGCCCTATTCAATCACTATTACTACCCTGAAATCCAGATAAACCCAACTAATACAGTATTTCCTCTCTGGGGTCTACAGTGCCAAGAAGTAGGAATCTTATAGAGCTTTTATCAGATTGACCTGACTGTCGCCATCGTGTGTTGTGTAGTTGAAAAAATGTCCACTAAGATTTTGTTTGTTTTTTGCGCTAGAAGGGAGGGTAGGGCTTACGGTTTAACTTTTATAAATGTCATTCAAATATTAAGAACCTCTTAGGACTTAGCTTTGGATCTAATATAATTATTCCATATCTTTAGAGATGCATAAGTACAGAGCTTCGAATATTTAGAAACTGCAAAAACTGCAAGGACTTTAGAATTGAAAGTTTTCTATAACTTTAAAGACTCAAATTCAAGCGACTTGAAGGAGGCATTTGCTAATCTAGAACAATTTAAAATATTGCATCCTAATTTTGTCCATTCATATTATTGCATCAATCAGAATGCTGTCAACACAATCTTGTTGATTGCTCTGCATTCATTGAAGTCATATGCATACGCTGAATTCGAAGGCTTTTGCAAATCAAGACTTCACAAAAGATTCACACGTGAATTAAGCCAAGGACATTCTTGCTTTTTAGCTGAAAAGGTTTCTGTTTGGTATAAGAATGAAACACACTTTTGAGTAGGATTTTATTTAAGTCTTAAAATTTATTCACTCAAGGAACTGATTTTCAGGGAGCACCTCTGCAGTGAAAATTACGTCAAAATATGTCGAGCAACAACAGCTGTCGTGCGCATTAATAAATTCAACAGCGCCCTTCCTCTCACACTCAGCTACACTTTATGCTTCTCTTCTCGCTGCTTCAAAATTTTGACTCCATCCAAGTGTAGTTTAACTACCATGCCGCTGGAGCTACTACTTCCCTACCCCATACATACACCCAGTCTTGCACACCTTTAAATCCTTTCGCTATTGCAATTCTCTTTAATAAAGCTGAAAATCGACCAATCATCGTTGGGTGTGATCGAGAGAAAAAGCACCGAACCAAGGATGAAAAATGAATGTTGAAGCCAACATCCAAAACCTTGCCGAGTCCATGAAGAACAAACCCATCCAATGAATCGTGCCCCACTAAATTTGGCTAAACAACAAAACTTTGTACGATGCTTAAATAAAGAAATTTAATGCAAGGAAACGACTAAGAAGAAGAAGTAAAAAAAAACCTCGCCAATTCCCATTATTATGAAATTTCCCGGAGGGTGGACGAGGAAAATCTGAGCGCGGGAAAGACCATAGGGGGGCGGGCAATAAATACTACGTTTACAATCGTGCATCACCTCAGGTGGAAATCAGTTCAGCGTTAGCGCAAAAAATTAAAGTTGTTGGATAAGTTTTTTTTTTTTTTAGGTACACAGAGTATGTGTGTGTGTGTGTGTGTGTGAACAAATTTATCGTCATCGTCATAGTCGTCGTTAGTCGTTGTCGGTGGTTCATCGATTGCTTGCCTGCATGCACGTTGGGTTAGGGTATTGTGTAAGAAGTCACGAAGTTGAAATTTAAATATTTTTTGTGTTGTGTTTTATTTTCTGGATGAAACCAATACAACAACTGATCGACCAGCAGACGGGAAGCGAGAAAATGGAACAATGACTGAATTATTATGCAGATGGAGCAAAGGAATATTTATGATATGAGTGACAAATTGAAGAGCGTGTGCCGCGGTATTTGTTTTTATTTTTTTCTTGTCCACAAATTTGTTCCTTCTTGTTTCTTTGCAAAAAAAAAAAAAAAAAACATAAAACATGGGAAATATTTTTTTTTGTATTTTGGCTTAGCCTTATGATGTATTATTCATGCGACAAAACGCGACATAATGCCGTTTTTGTTTTGCAACTGGAATGCTAATTTGGGATTTGAGAACATTTTTGGGAAAAGAACGAGATCAAATTCACCATCAGAATTCGAGAGCAAAATTTACAATAATTTGGCTTAAAAAATTGCGGCTTCTAAAATTTGAAAATTTCCAAAAATTAATCTGCAAAACTACGAGAAAAATTAGGAAATTTTTCTTCTAATCAATCACTTGAAATTTAAGAATAAGGCGCGGAAGCACGTCTTATGTAAGATCATGACAGTTCAAAACGTCAGAGGAAGAAAAAAATCTGTCAGTTTGACAGAATTTTTTTTTCTCTAAATAAATCTGGGTTTCATTTTTGCTTGAACCGTAAACATTAGTCTCACCATTGCGCTAACAATAAATGCAAACGTACGCTTTAAATGTCAACATCCATGCGACTCCACCTTAGGTGAAAATGTCAAATACGAATTAATTCACTTCGGCGCGGGGTGGAGTTGCGAGAATAATAAATGTCGTGAGTTTCAAAAGTTGTTGTTATCAGTCGATTGTAGTTAGTATACATGAAAAATGTCAACAATTTGGCGAGACAGCACGATCGATTGGTTTCAAATTGCATTCGTTGTTATGACAGTTGTTAGTTAGTAAGAGGGTGTTAATGCTCTGTTGGTGTCTGGTTTTGTACTTTCAATCGGTGTCAAAATATGTCATAAGCTTCATGTGACTGGACACTTTTTTTTTTAAATATAAAGCTAAGTGCTGGGAATCGGAATGGAATCAATTAGTTGCAATCACTGAAGATGAATTGGGAGTTGGGAAAAAACCAGAAGTATTGTCCACAAGTAGTTCCACACTTCAGCGCATTATTTTCAAAACGACGACTGACTTTAGGATCCTGCCTCGAATTTGAAAATTCACAGTCGAATATGTACTATTTTATGCCTGTGAAACCTCAAAAGTCTCGACAAACATCACGAGGAAATATCAGGCTTTTCTTAATCGCTGCATGCTTTATATTCTAGAGATTTGTTGGCTGCAAATTATTTCTAACTAAGAATTGTGGCTTAAAACGAGTGAAAAGCTTTTGCGGACCACGAAAACATCACAAGGCAGTCTTAGGAGAAGTGGCAACCCTATGACCCGCTCGGTATTGAATGAAACAAAACGATGAATAAAATCAAATCGGATAATAGGCAAGGTAGAAGTGGCTGTCATATTTGACGCACTTTCGACAAATATTTGGTCCTTCATTGCAAGTTGTATGATGTGGACCGACATTTTTCACTGCACCTTCCTTATTTCTCCTATCGACAAAGTCGACCCTGGAGACAAAGTTTCAAAATGCAGGGATTGCTATGACGCGGTTAACTATTGCGAGGGGCAGCCGATGACTTGTTAAGGCTCTTGATAGAGAAGTTTCTTCACTTTTGTTTTGCTAGCAATGGAAGCGTCATGCTCAGCCACAATCTTTCCTCTGCTATTTTCTTTAACTGGGCTTCTAGCCAAGTTTATATTCACCACAAGTCGTATAACACCTTAATCCCGCCCAAAGGATAGAAAGGCTGGTAAAAAAAGTTATGAAATGCAAGCTTCCTTGAGCTTAGCTTTTCCGACTCGGCAGGTTAGGGGTTAATTGATTGCTTTAATCAGTGTGCAGTCTGCTTCATTGCTGATCAACTTGATTATTTATTCAACTATGAACAGCCTTAAAATCCGAGCAACTAAGGATGTTAAAATTGTTTACATGTCAATGTGAACAGTTCGGCTTAATGGTACGGTTGTACTTAATTTTTTTAGAAAACAATTTTGTGCTCGTTTCTTTCCTTGTGAGTCTAGCTTCCTTAAGCTAGCTTAGCTAGAAAGTGTCCCTGAGCGCTTTTATTGTGTGCACGCAAGGGAGGATGTCGAAAACTTGTAACTTGTGCAAAAAATGTTTCAAAACTCAAGGAATAATGTAGCAATATAACGTTGAAGCAATTTCTTGTTCTTGTTGTGTAATTGCACTCGGCCCTAGGATTTTTTAAGCTACTAGGGATAAAAAACCGAAAACACAATGGAACCTTAAAAGAACACCTATCAATAGTCGTTTAGGACAATTAGCGTGATTTCGATAACCAGAATTCTGTGGCTTATCGGACGTAGTGCGTTACATAACTCTGAAGGTTATACTTCATCCAAAATCCCTGCCGTTGAAACAGTCCGGTTACGTAGTGAATTGATGTTTTAATTGCTACCTCAGGCCTCAGAGTTATTAAAAGAAACGTGCATCTTTTGTCAAAGCAATAACAAAAACGGACTGTAAAACGCCCAAAAAATATAGCCTAAACAGTTAAACACAGTTCTTAGTGGTTAGGTTAGGTTCCCTAGCACCCCTTACTCCACATAGGAGTATCATAATCACAACCGTCCAGTATTGGTTAGTCAGTCTTATGCTGGCAGCCCCTTCTACATATCAGAATTGCCATAAGATTCGTGCCAAATATGGCTTAAGTTGTACAGAAATGAGACAGTAACATCTCATTTTGGTCCATGAACCCTTTTCGTCAGAAGTATTCTCTAAATCAAGTGGAAGTTAGCTCCCGACTTTGTATAATGGTTGTAGTCCGAACTCATAATAAATATTTTTTGTACATTCTTTTAACATTCGCTTGCGATTCACATTTTATTTTTCATTCAAATTTTTCTTCCGAGAAGTGTGTGCCTTCGTATCGTACCCCTACAAAAATGGACGGTAACCTCACACTCTCTTAAAAATTTTCCATTTCCTCCTAAAAATATTGTCATTATTTCCTCCTTTGACATTGTCCAATTTATTTGTTGTTCACCCCCCCAACAACCTTTTTTACCTTTGCCATCTTGACCTTAATCTTTTGATGTACACAAATAGGTTTTGCGACATTCCTCCTTGGGCTTCGACAATCAAAACGACGTTTACAACTAACCAGAAATGGAAAATAAATTCCTCATGCCTCGGAATTTGAATTCCATCCATTTTCCAGGAGATAAACCATTTCTGAGACCGTAAAGTATTTACCATTGTGTTTGAAGAAATCCCCTGTGGGAGCTGTTATGTGTCGTCCACCCTTTCATCATCGTCATCTGTTGTTTGAAAAGTTTCCTGGTGATTCTGCTTTGCTATTTCTGTTTTTTTTTCCCTGCACTCCACGGGAGAGTCCTGAAGACTGTATTATTATTTTTTTTTTCCTTTCTTCGTTATGATGTCCATCCGGTGTCCAATTGCTGGCTGTTTTCTATAATATTTTCTAAATACATGCATGACACAACAACATTTTTCTTTGTAATGGAACAGTTGTATGTGCGCCTTTTGTTTTATCTATGTACATGAGGAAAATAGATACATGCCGCCTAGTGTATATGCATACAATTATTTATGACAAAAATAGGCTGCTCTTGGGGTTTTATTATTATTTCTTCCCTTCCATTCCATTCCATGTTGGTATTGAACCCACCATCAGTTTCCTTTTTTTTTGTTTTCTGATTTTGACTTACAGCTGGACAGCTTATAGGGCTCGAAATCCATCACGGAGTGCTTCGTTCGATGTTTCGTTATTTTCATGAGCTGGTTGGTTAGTTGGTTGGTTGGCTTATTTTGGGGAGGGGTGGTTTCTTTTTATGAATTCTCCTTGTTCAGCCCCAGATGACCCAAATTGATTTTTGCTGAAAATTAAGGATATATGTACGTAGTACATCAAGCAACCCCCCAGTCAATTTAACTACATATTGCCATAAAAGTGGTAGTGGTACGAAGGACCCTATGGCGCCAATGAGTTTCGTTTTTGTTCATCATGCATTTATTTATTTTTTTATCGCACACACTCATGTATGAGCAACATGATAATAACAATTTGATGTAATTTCACTTAATCATGGGTCGAGGAGGATATTAATGGTTTGGGGAAGGTTGATTTTTGCAAAAAAAAAAAAAAAAGAAATACCCTACACTTCTGGATGGATGTGGTCAGGGGCGGTGGTGCTATGTTAAATGAATTATTTGTAACATTAATTGAGGCAATGAAACGTCATGTGGAAGGTAAGCAGAAGCTTTATAATGCGGAAGAAACGTTTACAGAAGTCGGAAGGTGTCTGTTATTAATGTTAAGTGAGTTTGCAAGCGGAGGAATTCACCCATTAGTGCTAAATTGACATATGATGTTGCAGGAAGTATCCTTTACCATTAAGTACTGTCGCACACTACACTTACCCCTATATAGGAGGTTTTTTTTTGTACGCGTTTAGCGCGGAAACTTCCAAGGCAGCTGCTTATGCCTTTAATGAAGGTATATGAGGCGATAGATCCTCGGTGGTAGCTGAACGCCACAGTGTGGTAGAACGGCTTGTCTAGTCTAGTCGTTGTCTTGATTATCTGGAATGATCAGGGGGCCTATAACACAACACAGGAAGTACTTGTTGAACAAGAGAAATTAAATGCTGAAGTGCCGCAATATCTCTCGTTCAACTTGTAGTACTTGTTATGTTTTGTTATAGGCCCCTGGTCTTCGAAAACTCGTCTTACTAGTGCGTTTGGGTGGGTGGTGAAGGAAATGTTCTCTAACAGCTTTTAACGCAACTCTAACATGTATTTTTTCCCATGGCTTGATGATGGCTTATTCTTTTGCAGAGAGGCGACTGGTCTATGATCTTTCCCTGCGTCTTTCGGTGAATGGTCTTCGTATGTAGGTTTGCTGACGTTAATCCGAATTTACCCATCTTTTGTATTAGTTGAACTTCTTCTATATGTGAGTTTAAACTTTTGTTGCACTAGCGTCGATTGCGGAGACATCTAGCTACATTATGTGGCGGAGTCATTGGCGAATAGGGAGCCTTGAGTTGCTCCCCTGAGGCTTGGTTGTTAAGAAGGGCTTGGTTGTTAGGAAGTGCAAATGCTTTAGACTGTAAAGCATCAGTCTCAGCTTCGAGCCTTGAGCTGCACGAGCTCTGGTTATGATCAACTTGGAGCAAGAATGATCTCAAGAGTGAAAAAAGTTTTAAATTAATTAAACTAAGTCAATAAGGAAACTTAGATAGTTTTATCCAGTCTAGGCAAAGTCAGTGTGGAATGCTTCTCTCAAAAGCATAATGAGTTTCTTCAGAATTTTACTCACACTGTAGAAATGGCTCTTTAGAAAAAGAAACATCGATCTTTTTTACTAATATTGAAATTAGAAGTCTCGTTTCGTTCCTTCTTCAGAGGGCTTGGGGCTTTTTCGCACGAAGTCCAAATTTCACACAGAATCCATGAAAGCCCATTTTATCTGTTGATAAATCGTTTTATGTCTGATAAAGCAATGAATAGTGCTCCCATGCAGGATAAGCAGCGTTCTTTTATAGCTAAACAGTTGTATAGGAGATGTTCCAAGGAATCAATTTCCTCTTCAACTCTGTATCTTGTGCAGAAATTATTTGAGAAAACTACCTACCTACCTACCTAGATTTGGCTTCGTTTAAGAGAGTCACAGGGCACTTTGATCTTTTGGTGTGAATATTGGGCCACAAACTTCTGTTTATGTATAGTGACAAAGTCGATGAAATTTTTTTAAAGGCGGTAGCACTTGTCCGTCCGCTAGCAGTGAGTTTAGATCAAAGCTTAGACTGGCCTAGTTCCAATTTTTTTAACGTGCATTGAGTAACTTTTTCCTAAAAGCTTGTGTTATCACAACGGACCAAGTATTGGTCTAAGTGACCTTCTGCATTTCTTTATTTGAGGAGCAGACTCAAACGTTTGGTCATATGGCCTTCAAACAAGCTCTTAAGAATTTCTTAAATCTCTTATATTTTTTTTTTAGACTTCCATTAGCAATTAGTAAGAATGTCTAAAATCTGTTTATTGGGATATTCGGAAATATGAAACATCGTTTTGATCCTTCCCTCCTGAACAGCTTATTTATCTATGGTCACACAGCGTCGTAATCCTCCAACAGTGAAAGCTCTACTTTTTAAGAAAGAATCGGCCTTAATTTTGGGTTAAATCAACTTTTTGTTATCCCATATAGAATTTTTTCGGTTTTTGCCTACCTTATTTTGTTTATATCAATACCGCGTCGGGCGTGAGTTGAACTGGGTTTACCTACTATTCGTCTGTGAATACTTTATTGGTCATAAGTTAAACTAACCTCATTGATTTCAACTTCACAGGGTGGTTTTGATCCTCACCTAAACCATTGTTTGGTCTCAAATAAGGCACTCTAGCGCTAACTGTGGTTCCTTGCAGGTCTTAACTTTGACCAACCGAAGGTAGTAAGTAAGAAAACTATATTCGACTGTTTTTTTTTAGCAGATCAACACCAACGGTCAACCAGAGTGTAATTCTGCTTTCGGTAAGAATTAAAATAACTTAAGCCGCTTTGCTGAAACGACATACAGGGATCTAAGTTCCACATAAACGACTGAGTTCGACTAATTGCATCTTAAAACTCGCAACATATTTTATGGAGAAGAATTAGTAAGGTACGGGCCTCTGTCAAAGTTCGGAACTCTGTTTTTTTAGTTCCATATAATACCCCTGGAAATTTTTAACAGACATACAGCTGCTACCACGGCCTTTCGCCTTAACAACCTCTAAATGGACCGAAAATAAAATCGGTCACTCTGCAAACACTCAGAATGCTTCCTAGAAATATAGACTACACCATACCCCAACAGCAGTTCGATAAAAACTTCCAGCCAACCATTCCCCCCTCCCCCCAGATCCTTTTAGGAAGATGGTGCTTTGCTGGAGGAAGAATCGATCTACTTCTACACGGAGGCGTCAAAAATAAATGATGGGGTGGGTGGAGGTGTCTTCTCAGACAGACTAAATCTTAGTCTCTCTTTCCGTTTTCCTAATTTTCAACCTGAAATTATGGCGATGGCGAAGGAAGTCTTTAGCTGGCTAAGGAATAACGTGGTATCCGTAAAGTATATTCGAATCTTTTCGGACAGTCAGGCGGCCTTCAAGTGTCTGTATTCTGTCTCTATTAGCCTTACATTGCGGGTAACTGCAAGGCTGACGAACTCGCCAAACTTGGAACTATACCCTCTCAATCTTGACTGAAAAAGGCTCCTTATCCCAGTTTCCACATGCAAATTCATGTTAAAACTGGATGCAATAAAAAAAAAACGATCCATAGATGGACATTTGGCACTATTTGTTTGACAACTAAGCAGATTTGGCCTAAGCTAGATCTAAAACGCTCTAAGAGTTTGATTTGAAAACGCTCTAAGAGTTTGATCGGACCTCTATCCGATCTCACACTTGAGCAATTTTAACACCTAAAGCTTTTCCTGCGGATGATTAAGATTAACAAAATTAGGAAGAGGGCTGTTCGAGACAACAGATAACGCAGCAAAAAGCCGATGTTTTTAAAAAATTTAGTCACGATGCGAACGCATAACTGACATGAAATATGCCCGCACGAAAAATGGCCCCAAACCAAAAAAATGAAAAATGGGCCCAAATTTCCATATAAATTTTCGGGGCCATATTTCATGTACCCCGCATAATTTTGTCACACGTATATTCTGACAAGTTCGGGTTTGACATTTCACATTGTACAAGCATTTTGAACCTTATGTGACTTATGTGACTGACTGTAGATATTTTTTGAGGTCGAACTGGCGATCTCCACAGTAGGACCGATAGGGATGCAGTAAATTAAGAGGATTATGATCCCTACAATTCTGATTATAACCTCGTGTGACTGACTACATATTATTAAAACAAACAATAAAAAAAATTAACACACAATTATTTCTAACACGAATAATCGGCGTTTCTGACAAAGTATATTCCGTGTTCACTATAAATTAGCGCTTTTTCTCTTTAAATAATCAGGAAAAAAAAAACGAATACAAAATACAAAATACAAAATACCCAGAACCACAAGTATGCATCTAGCTTTATATTAAATCATGTGATTCTCCTCCATTTATCTCGTTAATTAGATACAATTGCTTACACAATTACCTTACAATCAACCTTCGTATACATGTTCTAATTAGCTTTCCTCGTTACATTACAAAACAATCTATAGACACCTGCCACCCGCTAGCTAGTAACTATAGCTAAGTCTATACATAATCTCCAATCCAATCCAATCCAACAACAACAAGACATACACGCGCCTGAGAGCAGAACATATAATTCGATTCGAACATTTTAATAAAACCGAGTGAGTTAAAGCTTAAAACAAAAACAAATACCCACTCAATGGTCACTCTTTAGACGGAGTAGACCTCTTTGACCTCTATCACACAAAGACAGAAAAAAATAATTTCATCCAAAAGAGTTTTATGCCCATGACATTGCTCGAAATAGTATCTTTGTTTATTTGCCAAGTATCCGGCAAGTTGCAGTTCCAAGCCAATCACTTTAATCGATTAATTAAACACAAAACTGTATTCATAAATGTTTGTCTGTTAATAGGCTTAAATTTTGCTATCAAGTACAGTTAGTTATGCAATTTCGTATATTACTTTTCATTACTTATTGAACAGTTCGCAGTTCAGTTCAGGCCATCAGCAATTTAAGCGGCTCGTCAGAGGTCGTTTTCATTTGTGAAGGTTAAGGTCTAACTGTGGGGCTGTTAGCTTTGCAAATACATATTTATTATTTATTTATAAGCAAATGCGATGGTCACGCAAAGTACATCGCGACCAGGAAAGCAATGACAGCTTTTCTTTTACCTATTCACATATGTAAATTGTGTAATAATAAATTATGGACAACATAAATTTTCGAACAGTGACAGCCCGCGCTTCAGTGAAGATTGACAGATGACATGAAGATGCTTTCGAATATTCTCATTCGTAAAGTGTTAACATCGATAGAAGTAAGGAAGTAAGTACATTGTCTTCTAGTACACGAGAACAAAACAAATCCGGCTTGGGTCTCTAGCCACTCAGATTAAGAAATTGAAACAATCCGGATCAGTGTCAGATTTGACATGATCTGTCAATTCACATTAAAACTTATTAAATATCCGACAGTAATCGACTAATCTCATAGCAGAATGGGTGTGTGCGGATGTGTTATAAGCTGAGACGTTGCTAAAGGTGAAGACATGACATGAGTCGATGAGTGATGTGCATTCAGTTGTAAGCAGGCGCCTTGTCTTTCAATTCAAACTGTTGTTTTTAAAACGATGTACGTACGCTTGGAAACATATCGTGTTAGTTGGTTCGACCTTGCATTGCGCCACTCCTAGCCGTAGGCGGTGAACACAGAATGAAGCCAAATGCTTTGCTGAGATGAATCATATTTGCAATATCGCTCGAAAGTGATCTGCCCGCAGGCTTTATACGTAAATTCGGAAGTAATACTACGGCTCCACTAAGCATTCGAATCTTGAACTATCGGATATGACAGTTCGTTTCTCATGGAACACTTCCTAATCACAACTCAATTCAAATCCACAGTTGAAGACCTCCGTCATTTAGTCAAAAAGGTTGAAGTATACCTTAAACGTCATAAATTTGGTCTTCGTATCTTCTAAGGCATTGCTTTAAATAATGCGTGACGTGCACGCCATCGGCTAGAAAACAAGTTTAAACCTGGTTTACATGTGGGATTCCTGCAAGTACTTGACTCAATTCCAAAAAAAGGATGCGTCTCCTGCAATCCCGTGCACAAGCAGTAAGAAATACTTGTTTTAAAAGATTATTCATGTAAGAAATATTGAACCGTTCAAACTAAGCCTGCACAGTGAAGCTTCGAAAATGGTATCTGGAGTTAAAGCTGAAAATATTGAATCCAACATTAAAGCCTCAATAGCAATAGGAATTTGCATTCCAATGCAACGCTTCAGGCATTGTCCAGTTCAGTGGGCTCTATGTGAAATTGAAATGCTGGTGCTGCTACCATGCGCGGCAATCATTAGTCAAACACATAAAGGTTCAACCGGACATCTAATCTGCGCATGAACTACCGTTTCGGTTCAGAATTCGCCGTAGCCAGAACTTGAAAAAACTTTTTGTAGAATTAATCTTACGTGAAAACTAAACTATTTACACTCTCTTCAACCGCACTAAAACTAACGCAACTTGACGAAACCGAGCATAATCTCACTATGGTCATCCTCCACTAGTCGAATGTAATTAGAAGCTGGCGTTAGCTCATTGAAACCTATAAAGGCTCACCCGTAAGGCTGATCGTTTACCTGACTGAACACATTACCGGGGCAGATTGTCCTAAAAAACAATGTAGGCAATTTCTTACAAAGAAATCCTTATGTTAGGTATTCACATTTCTTGGGGCGATTGCAGACTGAGGTCTTCATCTGAAGAAATTACTTCTGTGCTCAGAGAGACAATGGAAAAGATATGAAAGAGGATGAGTCGTCATAACACGTTAACTGTTAATTCCCGGCACTACATGGCTAAAGAATTGAGTAAAAAGTTGAGGTGGTAATGGTGTTCATAACGGTGGAAGAAATCAACGCGCCAGTTTCCAGTTCCTTAATCGTTAAACGATAACGCTCATATGTAGTTGGAAAGCTGATGACAAATGTACTTATGTACGCTGCGGAAATACGGTTAAATACGGCAAAATTTTGGTCCAACATGAGTGGAGTTAAATCTGTCGACGGACGTAAGCGAACTTAGAGTTGACAGCGTGTTTTCTACTGTTTCGCATGAAGCTGTACTCATTGTTCCACCAATGCTACCTATGCACAAACTCAGTGAAGTTAGACGTGTAGAACATCAACGTAAAGCGAATATGATTAGTAATCGATAGAGTAGGCGAAGTCAGGCCTTACGACAGTCGTGCGGGGCACACAAATTGGTATATTCAGGTGGAGCCCGGTATGAATTCTACACTACAATTTAACCCTATACAAAAGGTCTTTAAAGTCGAAGTGTCATCTACAATATCTTTGCAATTGTTACACGATCAAATCCTGGGTTCGATTTATGAAAAATTCATATAAGCTTAACGATGGAATTTACCGGGTAGGCTCGCTCAATTGACTCAAACTATTAATATGGTTTTGTTGGAAATAATTGTCCTTGAAACTTTTCTCACTCACACCAGCATTTTTTGTACGCGGCAAAGCTAAATGCTTTACTTCCCCCAAACTGCAGAGTAACTTGCGTAACATTGAACTTCTTGGCAGTAATAATGTTGCCAAATGTGACCTTAACCCTGACGAACTCAAACATTTTTTTGTTAATGTTAGTGTTGCTGAGGTGGGTTTGCAGCAAACTCTAAGGTCTTTCTTCTTGGTCTATATGTCTTTGAAGTATCTAGTTACGGAAGATGATGTTTCTAAATACATAATAGATATCAAGTCGAATTCTACAGGGGAGAATAAGGTACTAATTCGACTCATAATCGTCTGCGCTTGACATCTACTTTGTTCCACTTTTTTTAAAGTTCCTAGAGTTTTACCAATTGCTAGAAAAGTTGGTGCAGTTTCTGTTCGGGACTTCAGAGAAACCAACCCGAATTTTGTCATAACTGTCGAAGGCTTTCGAGAAACATATAGATTGTCAAATAAACCCATAACTATCACGAAGTCAATTGCTAATGTCGTCAATATTCAATCTGGCTTCTCGATTATATAAGGAGCTAGTGTCGATTACTTGAAGGCAGTCTAGAAGGTAAAGCGTAGTTTGCTGAAAGCTAAAAAAAATTGGCTTTGGCGACAAAGTATGAAACGTCTTCCTAGTTTCATTTGCGGGAGATTACAACGTGTACTCTTTGGATTATCCCTATTTCCTATATATATAAATCTTTCTTCATCGAAACCGCGTCACAAGTCCATTTCATTAAATAAGTTCCATTTCATTAAAACATTTGACTCTGGACAGGAGGATGTAGGTATCCAAAGTAGATCTTTGAACAAGAAAAGCAAATATAATCAAAGCTAAACCTAATTGCTGATACGGGGAAAATCTCCATCGGAATTTCAGAACGGGACTTATAATTTTTGTTTGCCAAACTAGCATAATGCTTTTCCTTCGACCCCCCTAGGTCCAAGTCAAGCTCCAGAACCTTTATAAATTTTCTTGCCACAAACGTAACGTTCCATTGGCAATTGAGATCTCTTTTGCTTCATTTTCAAGAATATCTTGTTATAAAGTTATACATTTCCCTAAAAGGGAAGAGAGAGGACCTTCGAAATGATTCGCTGTTTTTTTTTTAAGGATTTTGGTCGTTTTCTACTTTCACAGTTGCCGTACGTGAAAAGTCAAACGTGTTGTATCAATGATTCCATCAATCGATTGTTTGTGGTTGTTGCCAGTGTCTAGATGTATGTGTGTATGTGTATTTATTTTTGATCCCGCAACAAACAAGAATTTGTTTCAAATCAGTGTTACCCTCTACTTATTTTTCAAGCAAGCCAAAAGCAATTCAAAAACAAAGAAAACAAAAATACAGGACCAAATTTTGAGTCCCTAAGAGGATCTAAACTTACATGAATATTTTCTCTTTTTCCAGGATAAACCCCGGCTAATGTGGCAAAGAAAAAAAAACATGTGTCCTTAAATTTTTTAAATTTATTTTTATTTAATTTTATTTTTGTTTTTCTTTTTCGTAAATCCTCCATTCGGATGTTAAAGTTTTTTTTTTTGTGAAGAAAAAAAAGTGAAAAATTATTTTTAATTTTGTGTGCGTGAGTGTGCGTGTGTTGTATGAGAAGAAAGCAAAAAAAAAAAGAAAAGTTCTCAAAACGGCACTATAGTGGAAGTCATACTGTTACTTTGTAAAAAGATGTTGCGATCGCCCACACATCTTGTGGGACATGGTCCAACATCGCATACTGCATCAGCAACTTCATCTCCAAATGGTGGTGGTGGTGGTGGTGGTGGTGGTACCTCACATCATCATAATGGTGGCGGCGGTGGTGGTATCAGCGGATCACCATTGCACCGTTCCCATCATACAAATGGCACAACAACAACAACAACAACTAGAACAACAACGAATGGATTTAAAAATGGTTTTATCTTAAACGGTGGTGCTTTTAGTAGTAAATCGCATAACAACAATAACAATACAACAAATAATAATAACAATAACCATATGTCATCATCAGCAGCGTCGGCGGCGTCGGCTGCATCAGCGAATTCATCCGCATCTTCAGCGACGACCGGTGGCGGTAGTACGCAGACAACGACGCGAACGTCACTATTTGACTCGTGTCATCGGAAGATACGCTTAATTGGTGGTGGACCTGTGGCGTTTCTTGGCGGACTTGTTGCGTAAGTTTTGATTTTTTTTTTCGTTTTGTTATTGAATGCAATTTTTTTTCTTTTCGTTCGGTGTGCGTTGAATGTAAGGGATTTTGGCGGCTGTTGTATTGAGGATCTGCTGAAAGATTGTGACTTCTACTTTTCACTTTAATTTTGCTGTTTAAATTTGTATGTCAACATTTTGACTTTGTATGCATTTTGTTTTTGCGATGTGTGTGACGTTGATTGACAGTGACACGCGGCAGCAGCTACCAAAAATAAATATACTAGATCAGGTGATATTCCGAATTTTGTCTCTGTCATTGTTTACGTTGGCATTACATCGCATGTTGCAGTTATCTGAGTGACAGATAGGTAATTGCATGATTGGCGTAGGAAAATCGTGTCAAACAGGGACTAGGTATGTCTTGGGCAGCAGCAATTGTGTTTTCGTGTCAATTTGTGTGAAATCTCCAGAATGTTCGTCGTAGTTTGGTTATATAAGTTTCTGGATCTACGATAAATTGGAATTGACGTTGAATGGAGCGAGGGAGATCGTCGATATCTTAGAATGCAATCTTATCTGCTGTTTCAACCGGTTGTGTAGTGCCTTAATTGAAAGAAGCTATGTAACAGATATGTGGTCAGGACAAAAATTCCAATAATTATCCACCTTGGTGGATTAAGGTACTTTGGCCACATTGTCAGCTCCTATAACCTTGAGAACTTCTTTATCAAACTTTCGATGGCATTAGATCAGGGAACAAGTGCATTCGTTGAATGGAATGGAAAGTAGCTGAGAATGCTTCGCATGCTTGAGAAGGATCCTTCCTTAAGCTTTGAATTCCGTTTCTATCTCTGGTCCAGGTTTTGTCACAATTGTCCAGGGACCTTGTATCAGAAGAAAATATTGCTTCAATATTTGCATTAAGATCTTTGTTAAACGAACAGCTTGGCTGGGGATTGAAAAGGAAGGCTGGGTCTTGATCGTATTAACATGAACTTGTAGGTTATATGTTTCTGTTAATGTAAGTACTTAGCAGACTACTTAGTTTCCTCTGTTGGGTTCGGGATAAAGTATAAGACCGATCCGACTAGAATGAAGGCATTATTCTCTATTAAACTATGTACGGATAAGTCTAAAACTATGGACGGCGCGGGGACAGGCTTATTCTCAAACAACCCCGAACTTAACGACGCCTTAGAACTTTCGGACTATTGCAGTATATATCCGGTTGCGGTCATGGCTATCCGTGAAGCAGCTTATAGTCTCTCTAAGGAACAAATAGATGGAAAAATTGTGGTGACCTACAGAGACAGTCAGGCAGCTATTAAATCCTTCGATTCTCCATCGCGAAGAAGCTTTTCGGGAATCTGCTGTGAAATATTCAGGCAACCACAGAGCGGATGAACTAGCCAAACTTGACTTCGGACAATACCAAGTTGAGACCAGAGCTCCGCGACTGCACACAATGCAACCAATAAAACGCCAGTGTAACGATGTCAAGGATGCAAACATCATTCAAGCAAATCTGGACTGAAAGTAGAAAAAATATTATCACTGTCACTGTCTTTTAGGTAGACATTCCAAGTAGAAGAGTAGTACCATCTACCATCTTTTGTAGAAGCTGTAGAGACGTTAAGGAATTCGCAACACATCTTCTGTCACAACTGTCGTAAAGAACCTTAAGAATTCTGATAACAGTAGTCGACCTATGCAACATAGATATTCGCCATATTAGAATATTTCACAAAGTGAAAAGGGATCAAATAATCCTGGATTGTAACAGCCACTTTAACCTCCTTTCTCTGCCTTTTTAAAGCCTAAAGGTTGATCACCCTCACTTTAGGCAGTGGACAGCTCAGGTCTCTCTAGTGCGGCGATTGACGCTTTGGCTCCCTACGATCCCAAGACTTAAATACTACGAACCTTTGGGCAAATATCTCAGCATCTTTCAAACCTAAATATGCACTATTGATGGGTGCGTTTCGAAAATAACCACCTATCGGAACTGCACTATAGGCATTATGTCATAGGCAAGTAGTCATCAAGACTGTCAACGGCTATGTAATCAAGTCTTGCGTGGAAGTGCCTTAAAAAACTAAACAAATCAGCAATGGGTAACAGAGCTACTGTCTGCTGCGTACCTGGCTATGAAGGCATTTTGGGGAACGAGGAAGCGGACTCTTTTTGCGAGACAATGAGCAACGGAAACGTTCATAAGTCTTGAGCCATTCTGCGGGAAAACACCCCTAAGCGACGATTTCAAACATATTGGGAAGGATTAAAAGGCTGAAACCTTTTCGAACATTCAAGATTTGATACACCTTTAGAAACGCTTAGGGAAATACAACATACAACCTTGCAGAATAATAATAAGCTACGGTTCCTAAATGGCTTTCTTACAGAGTACTGCAGACTCAAGGAAAACCTAAAGGTAATAGGTAAATTAGAAAAAGTTCTCCAGAAACCACATAAATTCCTGATCACATCATGCAAACCTGTGGGACAATGACCCACCAGTGGATCAAGTATTGGCAATAGACCAGTAAGACTGTAGGAGTTGCCATAACTTGGATATCCGTGCCAAGGTCAAGTCAAATAATCTTAAAGTGTGGGTTTTGGAGTTATAGTATGACGAATATGACCACTTGCAGAATTAATCACTAGATCACAGAGGTTGATCTTTCGAATACCTAAGCATTTATTCCAAGAACTTTGTCGTTTATAGTCTACCAGTTTTTTCCGGAGTTTAACTGGGAATCAGTATTATTGCCTGTGGTAAACCTTTTTGCTGGATCCACTCTTAATCTGCGTTCTCTTGCCACAAAGAAATATAGCAAAAATTACATCTTTGCCAAGTGTTAATCAGTCCAAATGAAAGATCTCGGAAAAATGCTTGTGGTTTTCTTTCATTACACAATAACCTTCGAGCTAATTTTGTTAATTTCCATTATCTACCTACATACGTAAGTAGCTGATGACGTTACATACTACCTACCTACGTAGGCTTTTCATTAACCTTTGACACATGCGAGTCGTTAGTGAATTAATTAAATCCCGAACGATGTTGATTTTCCCTATTAACCCCTTCAAGGATTTTTTTTTTCCCGTAAATTCAGCACAATTCACTCCAATGTCATAGAATCCCACATGAAAATAAAATCCCACTTACTTGAGAGGATTCCCCTCAAAGCCCATGTTTGATGATGATTTTACTAATTTATTCGAACCTTTCAATTCTATTAGAAATGGGAACTTCCTCTCCCTGCAAAAACACACGAATTTGCCGAAAGACAATAAAACGACGAAACTTGTGCAAGCTTCTTTTTGAATAACAGTGAAATGCGAATCCATTCCGTATCTATATCGGTATCTTCGGATTTATTTCTTTTTCTTATTTTATTGAATTCCTTTCACATGATGGTTGTTTCCCAAGTCGAAAAGACGACAGACAAAAAAACGGAATCCGTGTCTCATACACCGAAAAAAAAACCAAGAAATCCTCATTTCATTCAGCATTTTTTTTTGTTTTTTTTTTGGTTATGCCCAGGTAGAGAGGGGGGAAAAACTCGTCACCTTCCCACACCAAACAAAATCGTGCATCGTCATCTAAGGTATGAAAAATGAGCTGTGTGTGTGTGTGTGTGTATTTCATGTATTTACCTTCCCCGATCGATAAAAAGAAGCAGGTGGAAAAAAGAACTTCTTTCTACGTTTGCAGGCAAGCGCATCCTGCGTTTGGTTTCTCATCCTGTTACACATCTTCTGAGAAACTACTCTTAACTCAATTACATTAAACATGATTGCATTTCACTTCATCTCGTTCGTCTCGTGTACCTGTGAAGATGAAGCCCATCCGAAAAGGTTGCTCCATATGTATCTGGCTGTTGTTTTATGCGTGTGTACCTGACCGAAGAGACATACAATATATATACACCAAACTATATTGACTGGCGTTAATGTATGTTTATACCTAATCTTTCGTCTTGGTGGTCTTCATTTCTGTTTTTCCTCAGTGAGTTTCCTTTATCTCTTTACCCCGTTTTTTTTTTTTCATGCCAAAGTGCTTTCCTAGCAATAACAATAATATCAACACATTTTGTGAGTACATAAAGTTTGAAAGTTAAATGTTGTTTTATATTTTTTTTCTCTCTGCCTTTAGTAATGGTGAGGTATAGCTTGGAGATAATGGATGAAATTGTACAATAAATATGAAATTTTTATTGTTCTCTTTACAATAAGTAAGTTGTTAGCTAGCTAGCAGCTACTGTATCTAATCGTTGCGTGAGAAAAAAATATTACCCAAAGCCTCAAGATGAGTGTATAGTAGATATAGGGGGCAGTAATTTTGTGTAATTTAAGAGAAAAAGTAGTAGATGTACGTGGTTTCATGCATTGGGTCACTCGGGTAGTATTAAAGTAGCGATCTCCTTATTCGAATAAACTAACTAAACAAACTATTTGTCGATCCAAGCAAATATCGATCCACAATCGATAACAGAATCAAACGATGATTAGCACATTACTATGAAGATTTCGTGGTTTCATTTCCACGGCCCTCCTTACAAATTGGTCAGAAAGGGTTAAGATTGATGGCATCAGAGGCGATGTAATGTTTGGAGAAATATTGGAGTTCCCCAGGGTTCTGTTTTGGGACCAATACACTTTTTTTTATTTAAATTAACATTACCGAATGCTGTGGGTATTGCGTATTGTTTAGGTAGTTCTTCGAATCGTACATCAGAGTGCTTGAGATTTAAAATATCTTATTGCGCTTGTAATTCAAGTTCATTTTCTTGAGCTTTTCTATCGCAGATGCAACAACAAATGTTTTTATTTCAAACTGCAGTAAGAAATTACCTGCTGGGAAGGAGCTTAGTTAAACAAAATCCAGCCTCTTTTATAAATTCGGTAGTATTATATCTCGAAACCCCCACTTATACCCTGATTGTCGATTGCTCAAGGTCTTAGTGGTTCTGCCAGTCTGTGACTTCCACTGTTATAGAATGCTTAAATGGTTATTGAAGTGAAATTCTTCAGTGAAACTTAATTTAAGATTCATCAACAATTATAGCTTATAAATCAACTAGCTGTACCCGCTTTTCGGACAACCGTCATCACATCACCATACATTTCTGAAACAATGAAGTACTTCGCCATGAACTTAAAAATTTATAAATTTTTGTTCACCTTCATTTTTTTGTTCATAATCTCTAGAAACATGAGTTCAGAAGGCTTTGAATTAAATTTAGAGGATACGCCAATCCATTATTTTTGCCTCCATCTCTGCTTCCCGATGTAGCAGTTTGGCCTAAAAACAATCAAATTTGATTTTTATTTAAATTTTATGGCAAGTTGAAGGAAGTAAAGAACTTGATTTAAGGGTAGTATCAGCGAACCATTGACCATTTGCCTTCCTACATTGAGTCAAGAACATTTTGTCGTCGTATATTAACCTCTCACATCGGGTCTCTCTCAGATGTGGACACTGGCTGACGCAGCCAAGTCAAAAGGCGATAACCTGTACCCATCTGCCTTTATGATTGCTCAAGCCCTTTCTATATTTTTCTTTACCTCTTTCTATGAAAGTAAGGACCTAATGTGTTCCACTTTTGTTAGTATTATTACATTATATATATTTTTTTAAAAAAAGCTTTCTTTATATTTTGCGTGTAAAATGAAAATTGGCACCGAAGGCAAACCCCAAAACAATGTCTAAACCCCAAATCATATCCATTGAATGGTTTATTGAAATAACATGTGGCAATCACTTTTGTGTCTAATTTTGTTGACTTAATTTGAAAAACACTTTATACCATCGGAACTCGCATCTAGACGAGAGATCTCGTCCGACAAACCACTACACACTGCGCCAGTCAGCGAAACTACAAGTTCAGCTCGGTCTGAATGGGATTTTGTTGTTCATCGATGTAAGTATTTTTCGAAGCGCCCACACTTATTTTGCAATTTATTAGGGTTCTTTCTGTTCTCTTTCTCCCATCAGCCAGCAGTTCTTTGGATTCATTTGAGAAAGGGAGGAGTTAACTGAGACAACAACAAATTGTAATATCCATTTAACTCGGTGCCCGGTGGGTTTAATATATAATTGTTAGCCGTAGGCGATGATTGGCCTTACAAGGATGCCACGTAGCATTTAATCTTCAATCCCAAAGCAAGCGGAGAATGGGAGTTCAAAGCAACACAAATTTTTGTTGGACAAGTGTTACAAGCTAAAGTGTTTTATCTCTCTAAGGCGATTTCACATTAATGCTATAATAAGTCTCTTCACTGTCAGAAACAAAATCTGCACTTAGGAGCTTTTTTCCATGATCATCTTTAGATCGGTCGAATAGTTGTTGAAAGCCTTCCTAGAGCCGTGTGATATCACAATGGACTTTATTTTGGTCCAAGTGTTTCTGAAGACTCGCACTTCAACATATTCTAACTGTTTGGATATAGTCTCCAAACCCTTTTGGCCTCGGTCTTACTTCACTTTTTGCGGTCAATGCTTTTCACTTTTCCAGGTTTCCCTCGAAGCATCAGACCAGCAAAAAAAAATAAAGCTTGATTTGTAGTCATCGGTTTGATCTAAGTCATCCTGAAAAGGGATCTTGATGATCTGGATTTTAGAACCTGGTCTGTAACAGGTAATGAATCTTTTTCCAAGTACTCAAGCACCTCCCCAGATCATTAGGTTAGGTTAGGTGAAACAGGGGTGTGGTGAGAACGAAATCCGCCACACAACACTAGGCACCATAACGGGCCCATCTGAATTCAAAATTCAAACGGCAGAAAAAAACCTAAACAGTTTCCCTTGTAAAGCAACCAATTTTCCTGCAGAGACCTTGCCCTCTATTTCCTCTAAGTTTTCAAAGAAGTATTTCCCCAAAAATTGACTTCGACTGCGCGTTATTGCCTCACATTCACACAGTATATGTGTATATGTCTGCAGCTACAGTGGCGAGCAAAATAATAGCAGTGCATATTAGTTTTGTGTAAAAATATTTTGTTTTTCCTTTAATTTTTGATTTAAATTATTCAACAGTAAGTTAAGTGTTTTTAGTCAATTTGTAGTAAAATTTATTAATTTGTTTTTATAAAAGTGGGTCGAAAAACACACTGCACTCCAGAGAAGCGGGATTTCATTAAATCGCTAAGAAATAACGGAAAAACCTATAAGGGATGTTCCTCCAAAATGATAAGGAATGCCATAAAATATAAGCAAAAGGTAGAAATACACGGCCGGAAGAGAATTTTGCATCCAAAAATGGTGAATCGAGTTGTGAGGTACTCAAAGGCGCACCCTTCTTCGGCAGCTACCAAGATTTTAGATGAGCTAGACTTGGCATGTGGCGTTCACACTGTCAGAAGACGCCTAAGAGAACATAACCTCAATGCTCGTAGTCCACGTAAAGTCCCACTTCTCAAAAAAATCCACATAGCACAAAGGTTGAGGTTTGCCAGAGAGCATTTAGCGTGGTCCCCTGGGAAGTGCAGAAATATAATTTATGGCGGGAAAGGATCTCAGCAGTACGTAAGGCGTCCACCCAATTCAGAATATAATCCAAGGTTCACCACAAAAACCGTAAGCACGGTGGATCTAGTATAATGATTTGGAGATGCTTCTCCTACCATGGTGTTGGTGCAATATATTGGATCAAAAGTATAATGGACCAGCACTCATACGTCGATATCCTTAAAAACATCATGCTGCCATATGCCGAAGATGAAATACCGCTAAAATCGGTCTTCCAGCAGGATAACGACCCGAAACATACCAGCCGAAAAGCTAAGCAGTGGTTTTGGGATAATAGGAGTGAGGTCATGGAGTGGCCTGCTCAATCCCCCGATCTTAATGCTATTGAGAATCTATGGGCGGATATAAAAAAAGATGTCTCCAATAAAAAACCGAGGAACAACAACGAGTTATGGATGACTGTTGAGCAGTCTTGGAGATTCATACCACCCGAAAGGTGTCATCGTCTTGTTGACTCCATGAAACGGCGTTGTGCAGCTGTAATAAGCAATAAAGGACATTCTACGAAGTATTAGTTTATCGTCGACAGCACCTCATTTTCATTTAATAAAATTCCGTAATTATTTCTTAAAATTTTGATCTTTTAAGTTGGTGAAGAAACAGCACTGCTATTATTTTGAGTCTTTTTTTAGAATCTTATTCAAGAAAATGAATTTACCCTGATATAATTTGTTCAAATCAAAATTAATTTAATGTAACGGGTGATTCTAGTAGAGATACTTTTTTCAATAGCCTTTTTTGACAGATCACGTGTGAGTCGTGTTTACGTCAAGATCTTAAATTGAAAGCGTAGAAAATACAGCTTGTGCAACAACTGAAGCCGCTCGACCTTCCCAAGCGACATCGCTTCGCTCTATGGGCTCTTGAAAAGTTCCAAGAAGATCCGACGTTTTCGAGGCAAATTTTGTTTAGCGACCTTCCCAAGCGACATCGCTTCGCTCTATGGGCTCTTGAAAAGTTCCAAGAAGATCCGACGTTTTCGAGGCAAATTTTGTTTAGCGATGAGGCCCATTTCTGGCTCAATGGGTATGTAAACAAACAAAATTGCCGCATTTGGGACGAAGAGCAACCTGAAGAGATTGAAGAACTGCCACTTCATCCAGAAAAAACAACGGTTTGGTGTGGTTTGTGGGCCGGTGGAATCATCGGTCCATATTTCTTTAAAAATTATGCCGTTGCGAACGTAACCGTCAATGGCGACCGTTATCGTGCCATGATAACCGACTATTTGATGACTGAAATTGAAGCTCGTGATCTCGGCGACATTTGGTTTCAGCAAGACGGCGCCACTTCCCACACATCGCATCAATCAATGGATTTATTGAGAGAACATTTCGGTGAGCACATAATTTCACGTTTTGGGCCGGTCGATTGGCCACCAAGATCGTGTGATATCACACCGTTAGACTTTTTCCTGTGGGGATATGTAAAGTCAAAAGCTTATGCCGACAAACCCGCTTCGATTCAGGCCTTGGTGGTAAAACATCACGCGTGTCATTCGCCAGTTACCAGTCGAAATGCTCGAACGAGTGATCGAAAATTGGACTCAACGGATGGACCATCTGCGACGTAGCAACGGCCAACATTTGATAGACATAATCTTCAAAAAATAAATGCCAAAGAATGTTCTTTCAAATGATAATAAACATTCTCCATTAAATTTGAATTTTCTGTGTTTTTTTTCTTTAAAAAAGTAGGGAACGTCGAAATGGATCACCCTTTACATATTAAGACAAAATAACGTTTTTTATCATAATAAGAAAAAAATTTAAAAAATCGTTGCTCAATTTTTTGTATGGTCGAGTAATGCTACTTATTAAGGTGCACTGCTATTTTTTTGCTCGCAGCTGTATCTGTATTCGCTAATCCGAGTCTCGTTGCATGTTTCCCCAGATCATTAGTAAATGCTTAACAGGATCAACGAATTTTACGCCCAATGTTGCAAAACATTTTGAATGGCAACGAGTCACGGTTTCGACTACGACCTTCAATCCTTATGTTATAAATGGCATTTCGGCAAACGTTTGTGCATATCCAGCCTGGTCAAGTTGTCGAAAAGTCCCTCTTAACCTACAGTGCCGAAGGTCTGCATAAAAACACTCCATTTGGAGATGTGTTTCGAACTTCTTCTCAAACCAGTGTAGCCACTTTATTTGTTTTCTGTTTCAATTGCTTAAAATAATACAAAAAAAATAAAAGTAAAATCCCTAAAGAGTCGTCCCTTCCTTCTAGCTTGTCATTCTAGGCAATATTATGTATATATTCGTAAACATCCATGTTTATTTACTTCATTCATATTTAAATGAAATTTTCTTCGAATGTACAAACAAAAGGAAAAATATTTGAATAAATGAATATTATGTACTCATAGCATACGGATGAGAATAAAAAAAAATAAATAAAAAAGAAATCCATTAAGGCCCGTTTCATTAAAAATTAATTCACCATCAATAATTTCTGTTTTTCTTTCGTTTATTTTATTATCATTTTTTTTTGTTGTGAAAGATGCAAAAGTATAAAATCTGAAGAAAACGAGTTCTTCGCCGGCTTCGTTTATAATTTAGTATTTGTGTAAGCTCTTCTGTCATTACAGGTTTATATGCAACGTCCATCGTACCCATGCACAAAGCAAAAAAACACTCACAATCGGAATCACAACGTCAGCGTCATCTATTGGAATAGTGTTACAATGATGACATTGACATAGTTTTTAGCGTTGGTTTGTTGTTTGTTCTCTTTTTTGTTATTATTTTCAACTTTAATGAGAGAATAAATTTAATGCGCTTTATTATTTTTTTTGATGTAATAAAAGTCGCATCAAATTGGAATGTAAAACTTGTTTAAGTTGGTCAACTACCTTGGTAAAAAAAAAATGCTTTTTGTAAATTTTATTAATTTTTCGCGCGCGCGCCGTTTTGGTCGACACTAAAGTTGATGGTGACAACGACCAAAATTAAAATATTTAACGAAAAATTAGCATCTCGAATGAGGTGAATTATGTTGCTAAAGATTGGACAGCAAAAAAGTGCTGCGTTCTTACATATTACGATTTGCTGCGTGCCTTGAAGTATATTTAGCTATTTCTTACTTCATTAACGAGTTGAAAATGAGGCGTTAAAAATATATATCCAAGTAGATACTTCAAGTGCGCCCTAAGATAAAGACAGCTCTCTATGAAAATGAACAGCTAAGCGAAAAAAAAAAACTGTATATCTATATATTTATCTATGTCTTTGCGCACATGGCGGCGGCATGAGTGCGTCAAGTGAAAAGAAGGAAATTAGTTTAATAATACTTGAACAGTTTTCCCATTGTTAGAGTTTATTGCAGGCTGCTGATGGCGGGCGGGCGGGCGGTTGGATTGTTTCTGGTGTGAGAGTAATCGCATAATACATTCTATTTATGCAGGGTCGATAGGCTGGTGAACTTTCAAGGAGGCCATGCCTTAACGAGCAAATGGAAAGTTAAGAAAGTAATGATGTTGAAAGAAGGTCTCTTGGCTGCTAAGTCGGTGTTTTAATTATTTTAAAACATTGATTGATGCAGGGTCTATTCAATATGTCAGAAACTGGCTTAAGTTTCTTTCTTTTTTTTTGTTCCCATTAAAGTTAATTGAATGTTCTTAACCTGTGACGAAACGAATGACGTCGATGTTCTTGAAAATGGAAAGTTTTTTTTTTTATATTTTGTGTGAAGTGCAAATCCATCCACTCCACACAAACATCTTAATTATCTGTTGAGAGAAGGAACATTAGCAGATTGACACTGGAGATGTTGAAAATAGTCTTGGGTTAAATAAAACTGACTTAACATTGATTTAGGAGGCTCCTGTCAGCCAAATAAACCATCATCCACAGGTCGAATAGGTTTTGCATCCTATAACACAGTTATAAATGGAACAAGCTAAGCATCCACACAGCAACTAAGCGATTTCCAGAGGGTCGAACTGCTAACTAGTCTTCTAACATCTTCAACGTGGACACTCTTGACCGACTCTGAGCACTTCTTTGATGCAGCGACGAAATGCTCAGAAGAAGAAATTCGACGTTGGGCACCTATGCACACATGGAGAAGCCGAAGCCAACAATGAATGAGAATCTCTCCACTATGCATTCATCCACCTACCACTCATACCACAGTATGAGTCCCGATGAAAGGACAATCAGCTTCATATGCCGCATCTACAAGAAAAGTGAAATCATATGTCTTGCAATACATCATGCGCCCAGCAACATTTTGCAAATAAGATCCTATCCCAAGTAACCAACACACTAATCTAAACCAAATTGTGGATAAGACCAACGAATTTCAAGTCGAGACACATCACCTTTTCATCGACTTCAAAGCCGCATATTAGTGATCCCTTGACTCTAGAGAATATAGGGTTCTATGTGCAGTTTTGCAGCGACTAATCTGAACTACTCCAATCCAAATATACCGCATCTACAACGATCTGAGGGTACGAGGTTTCTGTAGTCCCGTCAACCTATTAATATTTTAAACTATTCCAAATATGCACTATCATGTGACGTCTTTAATCTCTTCTCTTGAACAGAGCCGGAGGTATCACAGAAGACATTATCTTCAATAGAGCCGTCTTAGTTCTACTAAGGTCGATTGGATTTATTGGAAATTATTGGAGGGCGCGCTCACGGAGCCTTAATAGAACATTATTTTCGGTTTTTGGAAAACAGGTACAAATTTAGTTGGTCTTGAAGCAAAGGAGGACAACACCAAGTACATGCTTTTCCCAAACAACTAAACTAAATTGTCCAAAGTAGAAACGTTTAGGGGTAAAACAATTTACGGTTAACGTCAACTTTTTAAACGAAAAGATATGCTATGAAACGTTAATGTCATTGAAGGGTTATTTTTTCATTTGCGAGGTCGATTAATTGTTCAGTTTTACGCCGGCCCTTAAATTGAGCTCCCAGGAGTTAGACTCCGAATTACAACTCCTTATTAGTAGAACGCAGAAGCGTACTGACCCTTTAAAAATAGTTGTTGAGTCTCTGCGTGCTAGTTCACAAGCCATTTCATTTCTGTCGAATTCCTCGTGACCCGAAACCCATTCGGAGGTCACACTATTGTAAGAAGCTAGTTGATTGCGACTTTTCAGACAACTCCAGATAAGTTCTGTGATAAATTTGAAAGAAGTCAAGAGCCTTGAGTAAACTGCTTGGTTTGGAAAATAAATGTTCGTTTGACCGAAGGGACTGATTTGGCAATAGTTAGGACTGCGGCTCTACATAGCATTTGACTCTCGAAGGTTAGGTTAGGTTTACGGGTCGGCAGTGCAGGTCCGCCCTGCTATACCACATTTAGTTCCTCATGGACCCATTGTGATGCCTTTTTATGGGGGATTAGCCATTGATGTTAGGGATGCTTAGGCTACGTGTCACTTTTTCCGTCCAGCCATCCTGATATCCTCAGAAACCTATAAAGATCACAAAGTGAGACATCAGGAAGTTCATGTAAGTCATGTAAAGTAGTAGCGTCCAAGTGTTCTGTGACTGAGACTCGCACAGTTACAGAGGAAGTGAGGTATGTCCTCATGGACCTCTTCATCACCACATCCTCGACATATCGTTATCCTTGAGGTTTAATTTCATTGCATGATTTTGATTTATTTGCTTAAAATCCGTGCATGCCCAAAATTGCCAGGGTTGCAAGTGTTAGTTTGGCTAATCTTTTTAGCACTTTTGATTGCAGAAGAATTGCCTCCAGTCCAGTAGTTGGTCTAGTTCTCAACGCACTGGTTGTCCCTATACATGCTAGTATTTGTATTTTTGTCATTGGCTTAAGATTGGTCGCCTTGCCACCAGACTATGCTGCCATATGTGAGTATTTCCGTATAAATCCACAGGATTATTTTGGGATTTTGGTCCGTATCTCCTGTCAAAGATTTGTATATGCGTAAAAAGGATTAGCTGCTTTATTTACTCTTTCATTCCAATTGAGTTTCCGCTCAAGGAGCCATTCCCAGATATTTCGCACTCTTAAAGGCAAGAAGTCAGTAACTTCAATCGAGGGGGCTAGACATAAGTTTCATAAAGTTCAATATGTAACGGGTGATCCAAGTAGAGATACTTTTTTCAATAGCCTTTTTTGACAGATCACGTGTGAGTCGTGTCATGCTGTCATGTTATTTTTGTTTAGTATTGTTTGGCATTTCATAATGGAAAGACTTACGCGTGAACAACGTTTACAAATTGTTCAACTTTATTATGAAAATACACGTTCTGTGAGGAATGTGTTTCGTGCACTTCGCTCAACTTATGGTCAACATAATCGGCCTACTGAGCGTACTATTCGCAACACCATCACCCATTTTGAGACCCAGCATTCATAATTGTATAATATTCGACCGAATAGACCACGTCCAGCACGCTGTGAAGAAAATATAGCGGCCGTAGCTGAGAGTGTACACGAAGACCGTAGAGAGTCGATTCGGCGCCGTTCGCAGCAACTCGGACTGACGTATGGAACGACTTGGCGCATTTTACGTCAAGATCTTAAATTGAAAGCGTACAAAATACAGCTTGTGCAACAACTGAAGCCGCTCGACCTTCCCAAGCGACATCGCTTCGCTCTATGGGCTCTTGAAAAGTTCCAAGAAGATCCGACGTTTTCGAGGCAAATTTTGTTTAGCGATGAGGCCCATTTCTGGCTCAATGGGTATGTAAACAAACAAAATTGCCACATTTGGGACGAAGAGCAACCTGAAGAGATTGAAGAACTGCCACTTCATCCAGAAAAAACAACGGTTTGGTATGGTTTATGGGCCGGTGGAAGCATCGGTCCATATTTCTTTAAAAATTATCAATGGCGACCGTTATCGTGCCATGAAAACCGACTATTTGATGCCTGAAATTGAAGCTCGTGATCTCGGCGACATTTGGTTTCAGCAAGACGGCGCCACTTCCCACACATCGCATCAATCAATGGACTTATTGAGAGAACATTTCGGTGAGCACATAATTTCACGTTTTGGGCCGGTCGATTGGCCACCAAGATCGTGTGATATCACACCGTTAGACTTTTTCCTGTGGGGATATGTAAAGTCAAAAGCGTATGCCGACAAACCCGCTTCGATTCAGGCCTTGGAGGAAAACATCACGCGTGTCATTCGCCAGTTACCAGTCGAAATGCTCGAAAATTGGACTCAACGGATGGACCATCTGCGACGTAGCAACGGCCAACATTTGATAGACATAATCTTCAAAAAAATAAATGCCAAAGAATGTTCTTTCAAATGATAATAAACATTCTCCATTAAATTTGAATTTTCTGTGCTTTTTTCTTTAAAAAAGTAGGGAACCTCGAAATGGATCACCCTTTATGTCATTCTTTGCATTTCTTCCTAAGTAACCCCCCCCCCCGTCTATCTTCATCTCCAACTTGATTGCGCATTTTTATAAATAAATCACTACTTGTTTCGACTCCAAAAATGCATCATCTTCCTAAAATAAATAAATAAAAAAAAAATCGTTTATTGTTCGTTTACCTTTTCGACTTTCTTCATTTCAAATTCAACAAAACTCGTGATTTCTTCGCCAAAAATCAACTCTCATTCTAAAAAAACAACATATAATCATGGTCAACAAACTTGAACCGAAATTTGCATTTCCCCCCAAAAAAAAAGACGAAACACTACTAACAAACTTTCTTTGTCAAGTATTGAAATTTTATTTTATCTCTTAACAAAAAAATATTTACCACGATATTTGTTTACCGGGTACCGGAATGGAATGACTATTCCACTTTTAACTGTTTAACCGCAATAGCAATAAATCCCTGATAGGTGTAAAAAAAAAAAACCGCCCACATACTTACTAATTGATGCAAGAAGATTCTTTGGCAAAAAGTGAAAACTTAAATCAAAATCAAAAAAACAAAAAAAAAAAAATACAAATAAAATGCCAGCCGCAGTCGACACACTATGACTTTCGATTTCACTCTAAGCTCATGTGTGAGTGATTTGAAGTGTTTTTTTGTGTGTGGGTTTCACTTTAGCGCAAAACGTGTCTAAGGCACACGCAAAGGTGAGGTCAGTCAGCTGAAATCAAACATAAAAAGGAAAACCCTAAACCGTATAACTTGTTTGGTAACTTCCAAGTGTACGAGTATGCTTTTGCTTTTATTTTCCGTATCTTGCATCCTCATATCCATCCATTCATTCATCAGCCCACAATGAGACGGTTTTTACATGATGCTTTCATAATATCAAGCTTTTGATTATGTTGTTGTCGTGGGTTTAGAGTCGAGAGATATACGAGTGTGATAGGTTTACAACCGAAAAGGAGTAGGCCTTAGAGATATGGTCAAAATAAAAATGTTTATCTTGACCATGAAATATTGAAGTGTGAAGCGTTCTCGGTGGAGAACCCACTTTCACTTCCTATGAATGTATTTCCTGTGGTCACGAGTTTACAAAGAATCACACATGACAAAGAATGATATCGTAATTCTCTAAGAGAAATCAAAACAATTAGTAATAAAGTTGAGTCAGTCATCATCAGTTTTAATTGTTTACCAACTTTACCAAGCACAGAACTTTAATTAAGTCACTTTATAGCTACTCTGCTACGTCTATCTGTACAAAATACATTGTGTGTGTGTTTCTTATAAGAAATTCATCCTAAAATGAAAACAGAAACTAAACTCCTCCCAACAGCTAGCTCCTCACTAAATTGTCGTAGTTAAAAGTTGGAGAAGATTCAGTAAAAACTTCCAAGTGATAGATACAAAGTTGCTATCTATTTGTGCCATTCTCTGTTGGGGGGGGGAGGGTTTTTTTTTTTTTTAAGGTCATTTGTGGAACAGCATGAAGGCATCGTAAATATAAAAAAAGGAACACACTATACACTATACTGCCATGCAGAGGGAAATAAATTAAGAAAATTAAAAAAAAGTCACAAGGACTTAAGCGGGGCGGGGGCATTGTGTAGGGACGAAGATGAAAAAGCTATTTAGTTGAAACAACCTACAAACACAGATACATTTATATACATCTTCGTTGTCGCGCATAGTTGGAATTGCAAAATAGGGTAATGCGGTGCAAATTTCCCACCAGGAGGAGGACTATTCTTGTACTGGCGGATTGTGAGTGTGTTTGTGTGGGGCTTGAGTCGTAAAACTACGTGATAGTTACGATTCTTTTAGTTTGGTAGCGCACTGAAATTAATGTCGTAAAAAAAATAAAAAAAAAAAAATATGTGGGTATGTACGTCTGCCATGAAGTCGATGTGTCGTCGTCGTCGTCGTCGTCGTCGTCGTCGCTGGTGTAATGTTGGTTAATTAAGGATTGCGACGATGATATGGATGTCGATGATGGTGTTGACGTTGACGTTGACTTTGACGACGGTGGCAGACGAAAATTTAATCTAGATAAGAAACATTGTTTTTAATGTGCGTTCGTACGTTACTAGTTACGGCTAGGAGTAATTTGAATTTTCTTTCATTAAAAATAGATGATTTAAGAACTAATTTACGGCGGATACTTAACCCAGTTTCATCGGCCACGAAAAGCTTTAAAAGCGGCAAACGAGGATATTAATGCTTTTAGGAGGGAGGAATACATTTTTCAGAAAGTACTTTCGGACTACTGAAGGAGGTATAGTCTAGTAAGATCTCGGAAGGATGACTGGGCAACAGCGACAGAGGCTAGGATGGGCAATAAGTTCATTTTAGACCTTTAATTCATCAGCGGTGGACGGCATTATACCAGCTGATTAATGGGGACGCGTATTCTCCGTAGGCGAGAGGCCAACCTTAATATGAAATTCTTTCCCTTTATATCGCCGTCAGCATGTATACAGAGGGAACAGTGACCGCTATATTAAACAGGGCTGCCAACATTACTCACATGAGGCTATCACGCGATCTCTGACAGAAAACGAGCAAATAGTAGAATATCCAGTTGGCGTGTGAGCTGCTGAGCACTAGATCAGCAGAGATTCAGATAGGGTCTGGAATTATTGGATGAAGAAGGAGTACCATTATCCAGCTGGAAGAATGAATCAACTTCGGCATTAACTGTACAACATGTAGAGAGGGCTTACGCTCGAATTCAACATTAATCTGGCAAAAACCAGGATAGTACTTGTGAATGTGAATGACAGGAAAGAGCAGTTCGACTAACGGACCAGTAAATAAAGTCCTAAATCTTCGAGATCTCAAAGCTTAACAATGTGAGCAGACTGGGGTGTCAACGCAATTTTTCGCCGGAGCTATGCGTACGTGGACTTCATGGTTGAGGCTATGACAAGACTATCCCAGAAATAGCAAAGCAAGAAATTTATAGCGAGCGGTATGGATGGCTTGCCCATCCCAAGGGTACTAGACATTTTCGTTCCACCGACGATGTGGATGCTGTCTTAAACCTGTTGTAGGCTTGAGTGTTGGCTTATCTAACCTTAAGGAAGCAGTGGACGTTCCTTATCGTCATCCTAATAATGAGAATAAGTTTTGCAGAACTACCAAAACTAGACATAGTGCAGAATAGCGCTTCAAAGTTTGGAACCTTTTAATGAGTCGATTTTAAGATCATCGATTTCTCAGGCCTAAAACTGCACTTGGAATTTACGAATTAGCTCGTCGACATATGTTTTCAGGCGTTTCAGCATTACATAAAAACCAAGAAACAAGGTCTGCTTTCTTATCGTTTCAATTCGCAGGGATGCTATCACTAGACCATATCTTACAGATGAGTTGGTTCATGGAATCTACCAATCTGCAAGAGATTAACATTGTGGGCCTTGTGGAACTTAATCGTGAATTAAGGGCGCTAGCTCCTACAACTTTTGGCAATGGAATTGTGGTAATCAGCTCTGGTTGCTTCTAGACTATGGTGTTACCATCTTTGTCCTTACACGTACCAGTTTGTGTAGTGTTAACTCTTTTGTGAAACTTGCGGATCTTTTATCCTGCCGTAACATCTCTGCAGCTCCTGATTCCTACTTTTCGAGTGCTTCTCTTTCTTCCTCCTTTTCTGCTCGTAGATAAAGCCAGCATCTCCATTTCATTTCTGCAGTGCGTCTTTTATAAGTGTCCCCCTGAGCTACAATCTGCCTCTGCGCATTCAGCATCAATCCAGAGGTTTATTACTTACTTACTTAACGGGCTCCCGACCCGTGAAGAGTCCCTGCCTGAGATACGGCAGCCTTCCACCCTCTGCGATCCCAAGCACGCTGCTTCCAGTTGGCCAGACCAAGCGCTCTGGCTTGGTCTTTAAAACGGAAGTTCGGTCTTACTTGTCGTCTCGAACCTGGGGGCTGGGATTCGAAGATCCTCTTGGCTGGAGCGTTGTTGTCCATTCGCTCGATGTGGCCGAGCCAATGTAGTCGACGAGTTTTAGCTTTTCGGACTACATCCACATCTTGGTACAGCTAATAGAGTTCGCGGTTGTATCTTCTCCTCCATTCGCCCAGAGGTTTATTGCTTTAGGTTTATTCTGAGGGCTTTTTGGCAGTATGGCCGTATACGTATTCCATGCTTGTTGCTCTTATTTTCTTCTTTCTTAAAGGATATTTGCAAAACATTATGGAAAACAGAGAGACCGTTCATAGAGCAATTCTGTTTTATTCCCTTCTATTACATCCCAGGCACCAACAATTCAGATTTTAGCACACGTTGAAGAAAAAAAATGGTGTTTGACTGCAGTCTTTAGAGTCTTCCACATTCTTAGAATTTTTTTAAAGTTTTTCGAGCGTATTGCTTTTCTTTTGCCTGTTTATTGCTTTGAAGTTTTTTGACTGGTTAAAGTCTTTTACATTCAAAAACCTTCAATTTATCTCAAATGCATACAAAAAAAAAAACGTTAACCAGTCAACCAATCTTCAATCAATCAAATGACTTTTACCAGTCAAAAGAATTCAATGCAGTACAAGGACGTACAGCAGTCAAAAGACTTCCATCAGTTCAAAGACTTCAGCCAGTCAAAAGAATTTAATCATTCAAAAGACTTAAATCAGTCACAAGACTTGATTCAGTAAAAAAGACTTCAACGAGTTCATTTGGTATAAAAAAATGTATAGGTGCCCACCTAGAATCGGTACCTCTTTAAATTCTTTTTCCATTCCCAAAGTGCCAATTGCGCAATTAAAAAGCCCCTCGAGAAAAATTTACACAAATTAAAAAATTCTCATAAATTTTTATCTCGGCGAGGAAAGATTCAAAGTGCATTCTATAGTGAAACAACTTCTTTTGCGATAGCAACTTGTATGTATTCTTATCACATTTTGCACACCCTCTTTGTTAGAAGTTGAAAATTCAATCGGAAATGCATTAATCGCGCAAGTTTGGTTTTTTCGATAGCCATAAACATTGTCATTCAAAATTGTAACTTCCTCTTCATGCAGCTGAAAAAAACGAAATACCACGCGTACGGCTTAGGTTTCTCCCCCAAACAGAGTAAAATAATTGCGAAACTCTACCAAAGAACGGAAGTCGAAACAAGGACAAACTTCCGTGTCTGGCATGACGGTAACCTTTTTGTTGTATTTTTTTTTCTTTATATTTTGCGGTTCCATTTGTCCTTCGTTGATATTGAATTTCTTTACAAATATAAAACAAAAATCACACACGGCGCAAAGTGTCACATGTCTCTTCAATTGTTTGATGGCATCCTCCCCCTTCCAGTGCGCTTTGTTACTGTCACAAATCCAGCCAGCGATATGTGTCATCAACATCATCAATATAAATTCTTTCTAATGGAAGTTCCTGCCTAGAGGGGGCCAGGGGAAAGCTACAAAAGGGGCATAACAGCAGCAGCAGCAGAAGGAGTAACAGCCAGCATGATGATGCATAATATTGTGACCGACATTTTTATGTAATGTCTGGCAGTCTTCCAACGAGGTCAGCAAGGCAGAAGGATTCACCTGCACTCACCCGTATATCCGTTTCGCCTTTTCGTTTTGTGCTTAATTTAAAAGCGATTTTTTTTTTGTGATTAATATATCTCGAAGAAGTCGTTTTCTGGCGGATGGGGGACGGTGGACGGTGGACAGTGGACTGACTTGGATGTTAGATACGTTTCTTGAATACTTAATCAGCCCTAGTGGATTGTGGATTGTGACTTAGTCATTTGTCATTTTATTGGACACCTTTTAATTTCACTGAGTATGACACATTATTACAGTTTATTACAGTATGTGTTCTAAGCTTGCAGGGAGCCGCCTCTTGTTGTGGCTGCTATTATGCAAAATGTTTGTGTGTGTGCGTTTGTGTACGTTTTGTCAAGCTAACGACCGTTTAATGAAATCGTATCATAAAACGATTCAATTACGTTAATGGAAATTATACTATGCTACCGGGTTTTTTCCGCTCTTTATCATCTACTCTCTTTCGCATCGCACGTACAATTTTTTTTCATTCGGTAATGAATGTACATTTGAGGTTGGAACATCAGGGAGTGTAATGATTGTGTGCGATTTCTTAACACTCCATTTATTATTATTATTGGTGGTAAAGTTAAATAGAGTTTTTTTTTGTTATTTTTCTTTCTCAAAGTTAGTTGCTTGCGAAATTGACTCAAATAATAGAAATATAATGGAAAGTATTCATTCATTGAAGCGGAATTAAGATGTTTGCGTCGCTAGACGCGCGTGATACACTGGATTAATGTGCGCTGCTTATAGGTCGATTGGGGGTAAGATATCCAGCAAGATATTATACAAGAATGTATGTTATGTGTGGTATTGCGCAGTGAGGTGTTGCTCTGGGAAATGTCGTAATGTGTGGAAAAAAAATGATTGCATACCAAAATAATAGACGTCTGAAAGATCAGTAGAATGATCGAACAACTGTAGTTAGGTTAAGCTGTGATATGATAGTTATGCGGCCATAAAATAATAGGCCTGTCGCTATCCTTGGGGGAACCAACAAGCAAAGCCGACCACAAATACTCAATCTCCCCAAAGCAATATATTTCCCTGAACAAAATCAACAGCTTACCACTTCAGTAACTCATAAATCTTCACAAAATCTACACACGTCAGCATCTGAGAGCCCAAATCTATCATCGCCCTAAGTCGAGATCTATTTAAATTCATAATCCTCTTAGATCCCCTATGATCCAAGCTGGGCCATATGGCTTTAGATACCCTGCGACCGGCGACTAGATGACTTTCCCTTTATGTTGAATAGAGGAGGTTTTATGTCTTTATCCAAGTTTTGTTGTTGTAATTAGACTCAACACTGCTAAGAGAACTCCGTAGGAAAGCGAGCACATCTGCGTCAGATTTAATGAATTCCGTCAGAGGTTTAAGAACCATCTATAAACACCGATAGTCCACCTGGTCTATTCTCTGCATTATTATTCCTTTCTTCCCTATTAGAATACACTGTTAAGTGTCATATGGATATCTAGGAGTCCTTCAATATTTTTCAGGAGGAAGATCGAGATACTTATGGGTCTAATTTCTATTGCTTTCGTGTGGCCCGGCTTACCCACTTTTGGGATAAATACGACTTTTACTTCGTATTTAAATTTGAGGCATTGCCTACTTTTTGAGCAAGTCTAAAATGATGGGGTTTAAGCTTTACAAAACTCGGTCATAATAATTTCTTAAATATTTTTTTATAAATATTTCGTCCAAAAACTGAGAAAATACACGAAGACAGTTAACTGTCATGAGAAGCTTCTCAAATTTGGCGCTCGGATTCAGAAATTGAGGGACTCTTCCATTCGTCTTGAATGTGGAACTTCCGACACTCAAAAGGTTTGGAAAAAAGTTGGTTAAGGCACTTGTTTTGGTATAAATTATCTGTCCAAATTCGGAAAAAGTACACGAAGACAGTAAACTGTCATGAGGAGCTTCTCAAATTTGGGGCTCGGATTCAGAAATTGAGGGACTCTTCCATTCGTTTTGAATGTGGAACATCCAACACTCAAGAGGCTTGGAAAAAGGTTCGTTAAGGCACTTCTTTTGGTAGAAATTATCTGGGCAAATTCTGGAAAAGTACACGAAGACAATAAACTGTCATGAGGAGCTTCTCAAATTTGGCGCTCGGATTCAGAAATTGAGGGACTCTTTCATTCTTCTTGAATGCTGAAATTCCAGCACTCAAGAGGTTTGGAAAGAGATTGGTTAAGGCATTGTTTTTGGTAGAAATGATCTGTCCAAATTCTGGAAAAGTACACGAAGACAATAAACTGTCATGAGGAGCTTCTCAAATTTGGCGCTCGGATTCAGAAATTGAGGGACTCTTCCATTCGGCTTGAATGTGGAACTTCCAATACTCAAGAGGTTTGGGAAAAAGTTGGTTAAGGCACTTTTTTTGGTAGAAATTATCTGTCCAAATTCTGAAAAAGTACACGAAGACAGTAAAATGTCATGAGGAGCTTCTCAAATTTGGCGCTTGGATTCAGAAATTGAGGGACTCTTCCATTCGTTTTGAATGTGGAACATCCAACACTCAAGAGGCTTGGAAAAAGGTTCGTTAAGGCACTTCTTTTGGTAGAAATTATCTGGGCAAATTCTGGAAAAGTACACGAAGACAATAAACTGTCATGAGGAGCTTCTCAAATTTGGCGCTCGGATTCAGAAATTGAGGGACTCTTTCATTCTTCTTGAATGCTGAAATTCCAGCACTCAAGAGGTTTGGAAAGAGATTGGTTAAGGCATTGTTTTTGGTAGAAATGATCTGTCCAAATTCTGGAAAAGTACACGAAGACAATAAACTGTCATGAGGAGCTTCTCAAATTTGGCGCTCGGATTCAGAAATTGAGGGACTCTTCCATTTGTCTTGAATGTGAAACTTCCGACAGTCAAGAGATTTGGTTAAAGGTTGGTTAAGGCATATATTTTGGTAGTTTTGTTCAATAAACTGCGCTAACAATGTAAGGAGTGTCTGATATAGCTGTGTTGTACGACCCTGAACGGCAAATTATTTTAGCACAAAATTTCGATTTTCAAGGTCCCAATCGCTACATGTTCTTTCTTCAGATCATTAAATGCAGGTGACTCGGACTCTGAAAAATTCTAGGCATTCGCTTAAATCTATTTAATGCCACGCTCGTTACTTGGCTAACGGCGGTCTTAAAGATCAATGCAATTTTTAACTATCCTGCTTGACAGCGTTCATCACAGTTGCACATCAACTTGATTGCGGTTTCTCTCTCTCTTCGCATGAGTTGGGAACTTAAAACTCCGGGCCAAATAAAATCTGTCGAAAGGACGGTTTCATAAAATCCATAAAAACAAACGTATACGATGATAGTTCCTAAAAATTTCTATTCCACTACAACGAAGAACAACTATAATAAGTTAATGAAACTACAAACTACTTTCGTCTCGCGGAGTCTGCAAGTCTGTAGTACTATATTTTACAGCTGTCAACGGCGTTGACACTGGTCTCAAATTTGTCCACCAACGAATGTGCTTCATCTCAATTTGTGTAATGGCAGACTGCCAACGCATGGATAAGTAGAAAGTAAACATTAATTGGCCGAAGTCACAGTCATAATCGTTGCTCACCTGTCAGGCGTGTATTCTACCCATTTTAATGTTAATTATTTGACTCGATGGGTCGTTGCGCTGATTTTCACATCAAGATAAATGTGATGTCTTGCAGCATTTGAAAAATTAATAGCACGCATTTCGGATGGCTTCTCGGAATCCAAGCCGAGTCTAAGTCTTTAGCACTTGATGCTGGTTGCAAAGAGGTTGAGGGATGACTACGAGCTATCGGCAAAAGTTTTTGCAATCGTTGTTTCGGCGCCTATGATATCCGTAGAAGTAGTTTGGCTGAAACTAGGTTGTGGTCCGAGTCGGAATGTTCGGACATCTAAAATAATTGAGGAGTGCCTTACGTTGATCCCAACATGATCAATCTGGTTGACGGTTTGCTGATCTGGTGACCGTCATGTTCCTTTGTGAATATTGAGGTGGGGAAACCGAGTGCTTGCTATAGTAACGTTACGTCCCGTATTTCGTTACCAGACGTGGTGTCGTGTAGACTAAGTTTTCCGATTGTGCTATCAAGAATTATTAAATGTTGGCATTAAATTGGCCTAGGGTTATTTCAGCGTAATACTTCGGACAATGATCGTTGTCTAGGAGCTCGAACAAACCTTGTTTGGTAGCGACGAGACTTTTATTTTAATATGGGCGTGAGCGGATATACAGCTTATGTGGCCGAATTCAGCTCTGATACTGATTGTTATGTCCCATCTACACGAAAGGCGATCCTATGTCTTGCAAGAACTATCGAGGCATATCCCTGCTTAATGTCGCATATAAGATCCTATCCAACGTACTGTGTGGACGTCTCAAACCTTTCTGCAACACACTAATCGGCACGTACCAGTGTGGCTTCCGGCCCGGCAGATCAACTGTAGACCAAATCTTCACACTAAGCAAATCCTGGAAAAGACCAACGAGTTTCGAGTCGAGACACACATCTCTTCATCGACTTTAAAGCCGCATATGACAGCATTCGTCGTCAGGAGGTTTTTGTGGCGATGGCCGAATTCGGGATCCCGTCAAAACTGATCCAGATGTGTCGCATGACACTAGATAACCCGAGATGCAATGTGCAGTTTGGCAGCAGCTCATTTAAACTCTTTCAAACATGCACCGGATTTCAGCAAGGAGATGCGCTGTCGTAAGATTTCTTCAATCTTGTTCTTGAGCAGATAGTGCGCAGGGCAGGTGTCAACACGGAAGGCACTATCTTCAACAGATCAGTCCAACTGCTGGGGTATGCGGACGATATAGATATCATCGGTCGATCCCAGCGTGCCGTGATAGAGGTTTTCACGGCTATTGAAGAACAGGCGAAACTAGTTGGCCTTGAAGTGAATGAGGACAAGACTAAAAATATGCTATCAACAAACAAACAATCATCTGTCCACCGACTAGGACAAAATGTCACTGTTGATAGCAGCAACTTCGAGGTAGTTAAGGAGTTCATCTACCTCGGGGTAAACATCAACTCCACAAATCACATCTTAGTGGAGATCCGTCGAAGAATTACCCTAGGAAACCGCTGCTACTTCGGTTTGGCAAAACAAATGGGTTCAAAACTCCTAACTCGAAGGACAAAGTGCATGCTTGCTATACGGCGCCTAGTGCTGGACGATAAGCAGGAAAGGAGATTTAATACTGGGATCCTTTGAAAGCAAAATCCTTCGACGGATATTTGGTCCTATGTGCGAGGAGGGCGTATGGAGGAGAAGATACAACCGCGAACTCTATGAGCTGTACCAAGATGTGGATGTAGTCCGAAAAGCCAAAACTCGTCGACTACATTGGCTGGGCCACATCGAGCGAATGGACAACAACGCTCCAGCCAAGAGGATCTTCGAATCCCAGCCCCCAGGTTCGAGACGACAAGGAAGACCGAACCTCCGTTTTAAAGACCAAGCCAGAGCGCTTGGTCTGGACAACTGGAAGCAGCGTGCTCGGGATCGCAGAGGGTGGAAGGCTGCCGTATCTCAGGCAGGGACTCTTCACGGGTCGGGAGCCCGGCGTTCACTCACGTATCGAAAGCTCAAGACTCCTTGCCTAAGTCTGCAATTTACAACAAATTCTTTGACCCTGCTTTCGCTTCCTATAATATCCCAATTTTTATCTTTCTTGCGTTGGAATTATTTCAAACCGATTTAACATTGAAAGATTCCCAGACACCCTTTTATCTAATTTGTTGCTCAGATTCCACTTCGAGTAATTCCTTATTTGTCACTCGATAACCTATCAGCAATAGATTAGCTTAACTAATCCCCCCACTGGGATCCCAAGTGATATTATACTCTCTCCCCCTACAAGTGCTGCTGATTCATTGAAGCCAATTTAGTAAATACTTTTCAAATACAACTCCAATCAATAGCAGCTCCGATAATACAATTTATCTTATTCTGAATTCATAGACTCCTCGTGCATCATTAAACGGATAAGTGATGATAAATTCAAATTAAATCCATTAACACTTCCATGAACATGATGCTGGGTGTTGCCGCTGCTGCTGCTGCTGCTCTGTGTTTAATGTGAATAAGACAAACAATCAGCACAAGTACCCACACTGTCTGCAACAATGTTAATCAAAATATTTATTTACATTTCAAAGTGTGGTATACAAAGTTGCGTTTCGTTTGGTTTTCTCTTACGGTTAAAGCTCGTTCGTCCCGTTTCAAATTGTTAACGCAAACAAAGCGAGCGTACACATTGCGCAATAAAGTGCGTAGCTTTATTCATCCATCCAAACACAATCATTGTCGCCATCCATTCGGCTTGAATCGTTTGTTTTTTTTTCTTTCAGCGTGCCAGCGTCCCCCTTCTATGACTTTGACATTTGAAATTGAAATTCTATTTCATTTTTAAATGGTTTTTGGTTTTTTTTTTTTCTGTTGTCAACTATCCTGTTGCAGAGCATGTAGATAGATTTCTATAAACACGGAGATGAATGAGAAAAAATAAGTGTACGACGCAGTTTGAAACAGAAGAAGGGGGCGTACTAAGGCATACCCATTGACCCATTATTGCTCATAACTTTTTATAATTAAGAACTCGTGAGACTCTTTAAGGGTTGTCGTTAAATCGACCAGAAACAAGAATGACAGGCAAGTGTTTGTGTACACAAAACAAAGTTTAGCCCAACTTTGGTGGAGCTGGTGCAGGCGAAAATGAAAATGGGACAGATTTATAGGATGTGATTTTTATGAGTGCACGTCTTTATCTCACTCTCTTCAACACCATTTAAGACGAGGGAAGTGTCAATCGTGGGGTGTTTGGTGTTTGTGGCTTGCTAACAAACATCACTCTTTTGGAACATTGTTGTATTGTATTTATTTTTTTACAAGAGGTTTTCCTAACTAACACAGTCATGAAATGAATACCCATTATAGGGTTTTTTGTGGGTATCTTCTTTATGATGAAGCTTTGCAGTACGGAAGTGGAATTCAACTGTATATCTCTTCTGAGTACTTGCAACGACAGAGAGGTGATAATTCGGTAACGAATCAAAGAATCAAGCGATGCCTCGATTGCCAATAAGTTGTATAGTACATTTTTGAAACCGAACTAGACATGAGCATTGTACTTAAGTTTGACACCATATTGAAAGGGAAGAAATATTTCTTGCGGCGGTAAAGAAAGCCTAGATATTGACCGCAGCGTTCTTGCGGACATTGAATACGGGGTCTTTCACCAAAAGTTGTCATTTACGCACATACCGAGAATGGAAAGTCTTTCTTTCGGAAAGAGAATTAGGGGTTTGTTTGAATATCAGAAGACAGAATTGGGCCTTACCAGGAACACTTTAGGGACATTGTTTAAATTTGTAGTCCTTTTCTAGTAATTTTTTGTTTTTCATCTAAGAGTAGGGGACTACAAATTAAGGCCTTACACTTTACTGAATATTATTGAATAGCTGATTGACCGACTTACTCTGCGTCACATAGCCTGGAACGCTTATGGCAGAGTTATGAAGCTTGAAGGGTTAGTTTTGCATTGCAGTTCATTACCCTTAGAAAGAGGTTATCCCAAGACAACAAGCACCTAGTTTTCCATTGTACTTCAGTAGTTAGTTCACACCAGAACTTAAATTGCTGAATCTGCCAGTGCTTTTGGCAAAACAAACAAGGTTGGCTCGTTCAATTTAATTGCGATCATCTTCATGGAAGAAGTTTTTGTGTCAAGGCTAGCCAGTCTGGTTTCTGCAAAGACCGGTCATTCATAGACAAAGTGTGATACCGTTTCGTTATCTTATAGACAGCACCCCTAATGGTCAGAATTTCTAACAAGAATGGTTTTGAGATGATCGTTGAGAGGACGGAAACCCGTGACAGTAGTGGAGCGATAAACAACAGTCTATAGATGATTGTGAGCTAACAGAGGCTGATAATGAGCCCTGTCTGTCAAGAGCGTCAGATCTTTTATTGCCCCGTGTGACCGGCGATCTAGTTCAGATTTGTCCAACTTGTTCACGTTGTTTATGGCCCCGCCACAATTTTGTAGGTAATAGTAGCAGCAGAAGAACAGGCTTTAATAGCAGCTTGGCTATTTAAAGTAATGTACAAGGCAGCGCGTGTTTTACTCTTTTCCTCAAAAAAATATTCGCATTAGTGGCGATCCGATCGGGAATATCTCGAATATTTCTGGCTTGAAAGACTGTGATTTGTCTACATAAGGATTCAGATAATTTGATCCGATAATCGCTTAAGCTACAGAGAGACCGGCAGTAGGGTGACTGAGCACTCGGGCTTAAGCCGATCCACCCAGAGCAATCTCATTCCAGGCGTTCACAAAGGAGGACTCAAAAGTGGTGCTTAAAAATCTGTATTTGGCACATGGAGACTAGTGCTCCTCCTTTATAAACAAGTATGACATACTTGTTCTTGATAATATCAAGAAGCGCAAAAGTTTGAAGGGTTATTTCCCTAACTTCGCCCGGGCACAGGGATATTCCTGGGAACTGTAAGGCTGATGAACTCGCCAAGGAACTCAGCTAGGTACCACGTTACTTCTCTCACCTAATAAAGAAGAGATAGGGGTACCATTCGCTACTTGTAAATTATCACTAAGGCTGGCTGCTACAGAGGAAGCAAACTTTAGGTGGACGAATGGTATCACATGTTTAGCGACAAAACGGAGCGTTTTAAAATTTGATCTCTCTTACCAGACGGAACATTACTATAGGTATCATCACTGGACACTGTCTTATAGGTAAACATGCAACAAAACTTAGTGCATTCTCGAACGACTTTTGCAGAAGTTGTATGGACGACGAGCAGGAGGAAACGATCCCTCACCACCTACTTTGTATGTACATGCCCTGCCCTCCATCTCGGAGCCTTCTTCTACGAAGACACATGTGATCTCACAAACATTGACATCAAAGGTCTTCTTCGCTTTATCAGAAGCTCCAACTGGTTCAACGAGTAGGGGGAAGTTTTATCCTAGATCCCTGCGGTATCATAACGGACCAATACTGGTCTAAGTGTGTCGGTTCTTATGCCGAAGTCTCTTCAAGCTAACCAAACCTAACCTCCCAAAAAATTGGAGTAGGCAAAAACTTATTAAACGGAACAATTGACGATTATTCAAAGAATAAAATGTAAATTGCAAAGGGCAAGCCTACCCTTGAGGTTTGTTTGGTGCTCATAAGCCTTTGCAGGCTCACGTGGTCAATAGTTATCTTAAATTTATAACCTTATATTTAGGTGGGGAATTTTGTGACTCCAAATGATTTCCGTCAAACATTCCCGATGAAGCACCGTTGATGGAAATAGTCACGCAAAATAATTAACTCTGGAATGTCTCTTGAAATCGGGGTTGGACATAACGGGGACACATGACAACACCTCTTCAAAAAACTCCTTCTGTCAGCGAAACGTCAAAGACAGAATCGAAGTTTGTTTGTGCTTCCCTTTTCAATTTAAATGCGATAAGGAAAAAGGATTTTCCACCTAAGCGAGTCGAAGGATTGATTTTTTCTCATTTTCTGCTCCTCTTGCTGTTTTTTTTTTTTGTTTTTATTCATTTCTCGAACTAAGCTTTAGGTGAAAAAAAAAGTTCTTTGCAATTTCTCAAATGAGCTATAAAACTTTGTTGCCATCATTAATTAACTCTCTCTTGTTGATGTTGTTCTTTTGTTTTATCCTTTTTCGTTCATTCTCATCGTTTAATTCAAATCAAACCAAAGAAAAACACAAACAAATGGGAAAATTGTTCCACTAATGACGTCAGCAATTATCCTCCTTCACCAGGACATTAAATTAACAGGCGAAAGTTAAGTGGCAAATCATGCAATGCAACATTATATTAAATTATTACAAATGTCAGCTACATGACTTTGTCGTCGCATTGGTTTTTATTTTATTTTTGTATGCCTTTTGTGTTGGAAGAACGAACGAGCGAACGAGCGAAAGAAAGAAAGAAAAATGAAAGAGCGAACGAACGAGCAATTTTGTGTTCTTGCAAATTGTTAACTTCTGCTAGGTGGCAAAAGGAAAGTAAGTTTTCCTCTAATATTTTTTGATTTTGTTGCTTCCTGCGCGCTCTGCTGTTGCCATTGTGTCCTCAAGTTATAATTACAAGAAAGAAACATGTTCAAAGTAAAACAAAACTTTTTCCTGCCAAGGAAAAATCAAGAATGCGTGCTCTTGTGATTTACTACTACTACTACTACAACTGGTTGGGTGAACTTTTGATAGCGGCAGGAGAATTTGATTTGTTACGAACCAGGAGCAGGATTTTGTTCTTTCGAAGCAGAATAAGTATAATAGTGAAGTTGAAGCTTTATTCCATCCACTTAGAGTTGTTTCGAAGAGACTTTTGCCTTTCAATTAAATGACTTTGGAAAAATTTTGCTCTGCTGATAGAATTGAAATGTTAGATGATAGGAAGAATGAATGGAATTCTTTTGAGAAATTATAATTAAAGAACGCAGAGAAAAGTATCTAGATCTATTCTATCGCCTGTGGGAAGTAATAGGTATGCTGAATGGATAGTCAAAATGTTAAGGAATGGTTTCTTTTGAGCAGGTAATTTGATATTTGTGGCCGCCGTGTGTTGGCCATCTGAACAAGACATTCGTTTAAGGCAAACAGAAAAATATTACGTCAAGAAGGAAATTAAATAAGGATCTAAAGACTTTGAGTCGAATCGGAGTTCATAAGCTTATCCATACGTGTTAACTTAAAATCTGGTTTCTTAATGCTATATAAGGTCGGCTTAAGGCACTAGCATTTTATATTTGGAATGTTCCGAACTAATTGAGGATATACAAACAGAGATTGTGGTATTCCTTTTTTGCGTTTGACTCATGAGTTATGAGCCCTATGATCCTGATCATAACCTCGTCGAATAAAAAGCAAAGAAGGAGAAGCTTAATATTTGGTGGTTTTTTTTTGTGTCAAACAAAAACCAAACAATCATGCGCCAATTCTGAAGGAATTTTGTATCGAAATCATAGCTCATTCATTAAACAGGGTGTCACCCACTTAATAAAGGGTGATCCATTTCGAGGTTCCCTACTTTTTTAAAGAAAAAAGCACAGAAAATTCAAATTTAATGGAGAATGTTTATTATCATTTGAAAGAACATTCTTTGGCATTTATTTTTTGAAGATTATGTCTATCAAATGTTGGCCGTTGCTACGTCGCAGATGGTCCATCCGTTGAGTCCAATTTTCGAGCATTTCGACTGGTAACTGGCGAATGACACGCGTGATGTTTTCCTCCAAGGCCTGAATCGAAGCGGGTTTGTCGGCATAAGCTTTCGACTTTACATATCCCCACAGGAAAAAGTGTAACGGTGTGATATCACACGATCTTGGTGGCCAATCGACCGGCCCAAAACGTGAAATTATGTGCTCACCGAAATGTTCTCTCAATAAGTCCATTGATTGATGCGATGTGTGGGTTTCAGCAAGCCGTCTTGCTGAAACCAAATGTCGCCGAGATCACGAGCTTCAATTTCAGGCATCAAATAGTCGGTTATCATGGCACGATAACGGTCGCCATTGAGGGTTACGTTCGCACCGGCATAACTTTTAAAGAAATATGGACCAATGATTCCACCGGCCCACAAACCACACCAAACCGTTGGTTTTTTCTGGATGAAGTGGCAGTTCTTCAATCTCTTCAGGTTGCTCTTCATAACAAATGCGGCAATTTTGTTTGTTTACATACCCATTGAGCCAGAAATGGGCCTCATCGCTAAACAAAATTTGCCTCGAAAACGTCGCATCTTCTTGGAACTTTTCAAGAGCCCATAGAGCGAAGCGATGTCGCTTGGGAAGGTCGAGCGGCTTCAGTTGTTGCACAAGCTGTATTTTGTACGCTTTCAATTTAAGATCTTGACGTAAAATCTGCCAAGTCGTTCCATACGTCATTCCGAGTTGCTGCGAACGGCGCCGAATCGACTCTCTACGGTCTTCGTGTACACTCTCAGCTACGGCCGCTATATTTTCTTCACAGCGTGCTGGACGTGGTCTATTCGGTCGAATATTATCCAATAATGAATGCTGGGTCTCAAAATGGGTAATGGTGTTGCGAATAGTACGCTCAGTAGGCCGATTATGTTGACCATAAGTTCAGCGAATTGCACGAAACACATTCCTCACAGAACGTGAATTTTCATAATAAAGTTGAAAAATTTGTAAACGTTGTTCACGCGTAAGTCTTTCCATTATGAAATGCCAAACAATACTAAACAAAAATAACATGACAGCATGACACGACTCACACGTGATCTGTCAAAAAAGGCTATTGAAAAAAGTATCTCTACTTGGATCACCCGTTAATTTGGGAAATTATTTATGGAAATATTTTATTATTATAGATTTAAGGAAAGCCTTACTTTGGTGTACCCTGACCCAAATTAATGCAAATTACTCCGTCAATAATTCCATCAAAAACTTCAAATAGGGCTTTATATTTAGAAAAACGAATGTTCTTTGCAACTGCGTTTAATTTATGTCAATATTTCATTTGAATTCTGAGATATAAAATATATAAGTCACTTGTGATTTTATTACTCATGCAAATTTTTGACTTGCAGGTTACTCTCCTTGAAAAAATATATAATAAACATTTATGATTTTGTTTACTCTATTTTATGAGCCTAATAACAATAAACAAATAATTGGAATCCCTAGTTAAAACAGTATAACAATTTAATGAAAATATCGCAAAATGATTATCTCAAAGTATTGAATATTGAGTCTGTTACACCCTGTATAGAGCCTGACCTTATGAAATTGAAATTCTGCACAGAATGACTAACGCTCTGGTTCAAATTGACTCATCATTGTGAAGAGTTTAAGGAAATACTTTAGTTTGTTTTGATTTATAGGAAAGTGACGCAAGCAAATGAATTTTGTCAGCAAAGTGCATTTTGTATGTTTTTTCAACTTAAGTTGTCAAACTCAAAAATATTTTGACTTGATATGACAGATTTCAATAAATTTCCGACTGAATTTTTTTATCAGTGATCAATGACTTTAAAGATGATTTTAGTGAGTCGATTTACTTAAAATAATTACAATTTATTTGTGAGAGTGACGTACAACTCACTCGAGCTTGAATTCACCACAGGCGCATTCACGGTTGAAATCGAGGACTGTTCAGGGCGGAGTCCACTTCCCAATGTACAGTTTTTGATTATGTGAAGGTGGGAATCTAGTGTCTTACGTTTAATATCTTAAAGTTTGTCATAGGCATCTGTGTCAGTTTTACAAGAAAGCCAGGCAATTGGCTTCAAGGCCGGGACGCAGGCTCTTCGAACTAGTGATGGAAACCTTTTCACCGAAGCACAGGGAATTATAGAGGTGTTTAAGCAGCATTTAAAGATGCATCATGCATGGAGAGCGGAGCCACCTCTGGCCAGCGTATGGCCCGCACACGATAGTGGTATCAAACCGGCGGCTAGCCCGGACTTATGTTTCCCTGCAGTTATCGATAAGCTTGGATGTAGTCACGGATGAATAGAGAGCTTTGTTCACGACCTGGCAATCAATGAAGATAGCCGTTTTTTTTTTACATTGGATGATAATGAATTCAAAAGTACCTTGCCCTCCTCCCTAACAGCAAGGACTTCTGCCGGAGACGAGAAGGCGCTAAAAACATTGAGTTTCAGAACCGCCCGTAAAGATAGTTATTAATTAATTTAATTCTTTTGTTAGGTTGGTTAGGTAGGTAGGTTGGTGGATGTCCTTGTGACGGTAGAAGAAACCCCTGTAAAAGCTAAAAGTGTCGCTGATTCTGATTTTACAAATCTTTGTTTTCAAATCTGAGATGTCTTTGCTTACATTCTCCAGCTCATCAGAGAAGTACCTGCCGAGGGTCATAAACGAGGGTCATAGCCTGATCATGAATTCTGATCTCTTTTGTTAACCGCTGGCCATAGCTCTTTGGTATGTCCGCACGGTTCGAGTTGTGTCCAATGAAGGTTAGTTCTACTCAATGACTCGGTGTCGTTCTTACTGATTCGTACTGATTCAAGTGCCAGTGATGCATTCATTTCTCACCCTGATCTTGCAAGCTTGTCCGCTTCATCGTTTCACGTTGTTAGATAATATCTCGTCTAAAGACTTCCTACATTGATTCAGAACCCTTGATTTCACCATATCCGATGGCCTGGCCTGGCTTGGCTGTCAGAGTAGATGGTGATGTTCCATCTATAGGCCTGGATAATGGCAGCTATTTCCGCCTGGAAAACGCTACAGTCGTCGTTAATTCTAAGGGATTTGCTTAGTACTAGTGATTCACAGAAGATGCCCGCGCCTGTGCCGACATCCATTTTTGAAACCGTCCGTCGGTGTTTATGGCGATCTCATCATCTCTTGCAACTGACTTCTTGCCCCATTCGCTTCTTTCTGGTATTCTGGTATTGAAGCTGAATGTGTTGAAAGCGAATATCGAGGTCAAATAATCCGTAGTTGGTGTGCCTAGAGATGCGCACCAATGGGACTCCACCGAGGCATGTCCGTATGGTTTATGTATCCAGAGTCCACACTCTTTTAATCTAACGGCCGTTTTCGCCACCTTGATACTGCAGTATATGTCAAGCGGCGTGAGGTTAAGTAGTACCTCCAAAGCTGCAGTGGGTGTTGTCCTTACGGACCCTGTTATATCCATGCAAGCCGCCCTTGGTAAATTGGTGAGGTGGGAGAGGAGGTATTTCTTCTTCTTCGCAGCCTTCCACCACACAACCGCGCCGTATGTTAGGATCGGTCTTAGCCAGTGTACCATCTGTGGTTTATGTCCCCAACTGTTACCGAATGTTCTGCGACAGCACGTATACGCCTGTTTGACACGGTCTTCTATATTCATTCTTTTGTTCACTTTGTTCAACATAAATTGGCAGTACACGTCTTATGGGGAAGCTTTTTAAAAATCAGTAGCGTGCCATATTTTCCTACCATACTAAATTGAAAGAAACCCCTCATAAAGTGTTAACCCTCCAATGAATTTCCAATTGCATCTGACGTAGGTCAACCACGTCTTATTTAGAGCACATGCGAGTGTGCACTGGCCTACTGCTATTCAACGCCCATTCAATTGGTGTCCATTCAGAGTTACCAATGTCCGTTTGGTAACTCTTAATGATAAGGAGTGGATATTTGACATTTCTTTTAATGCGTGGAAAATATGTTAAAATGCAGTTACAAAATTGTGATCTGTTTTCTTTAAAAAAAAAATATTATTTGCGTTTGTTTTGTTTGTTAAAAATGGTTTTAAATGGCGACAAAAAAAAATTCATGAAAATTTGAAAAATAAAACAGTAACTGCGAATCACGTAGGTCATATTTTTTTTCTGGGTAAACGAACAGTTCTTCCTAACGAAAATAGGCCACAACCCGACACCAAGAAAACTGAAACTTATTTAAAAGAAAAGTTGATGAGTTTAATAAGTGTGCCAATCAGGCAAATTGTGCATCAGTTTTTTTCCAAATAACGAACTTAAGACGCTGGATAAAATACTTCCTAAGGTAGGACGCAATGCAAACATCACTAAAATTAACAGGTCTTCTCTGCATACGGTTTTAAAAATTAAACTAAGTTCTTAATTTGCCCATCGCCAGCGAAAGAGTGTTCTTTTGGAAAGAACTGACATCATTACATAAAGATTAGTTTGTTTTATTTTTTATAAATAAAACAATTAAAATTTAAATTTCAATCTGAAAAAAGTAACTCAACATAATATTGTTTCATGTTTTTGTTGATTTAAAAATCCTTAGTACGGAAACCCTGTTAGAGCTTTTGTTAGAATAGCACCTTACGGAAAACAAAAGAGAAAAGAGTGGGAATGAGAGGCAAACATCCCTATCTTCCCTGTACTGCCAATTTATGTTGGACAGAGTATAGGAAAGTATTTTCCATTCTCCCCACCTTTTCCGTCTCCGTGATAAACATCCAAACATAACATTCTCTTTCGCAAAGTCTATTCCATTTCTCACGTTGCCTACTTTCATGTTTCAAGCAAGGAAGGTGTTCTGTTCTTAAAGTCTCTCAGCTTTTGGCGTCTTTCTGTTAAAGTTCACTTTAAAAGGAGGTTTTCGATATAATAACTCTTTTTTAAAGCTATATTGCTCGACACAGAGACAACTTGTATCAATATGACCCATTAAATAAATATCGCATCTGTTCCTTCTACTTCTCATCTCAATTTCATATTTAAACAATTTAAACTATATAAAATATTATTATCCAATAAATTAAATTTATTTAATATTTTCTCTCTCTCTTTTCAGGTAAGTTTCATTGTGATAAGGGCAATTATTTAATTTTCTGAATGAAACCGATATGCGGTAAGCTCTATGACATAATTAATTCCCTCGTAGTGGTTTTTGAAATTATCCCTGTCAAAATTAATAAAGGAGATACAACAAAAAAAGCACACCAAACCGCCATCTGAATTCAACGTCCATTAATTAAAATGATAACCATAAAAAAAAGAGAAACCTAAAAATAAAGCGCACATTTTCCGGAGAGGAAACAATCGCTATCCTGGACTGATCAATTTAAAACGCAAATAAAAACAGAAACAAAAAATTCAATGGCGAAATAAGTGTTCCCCTGTTCCCCTTTCCTACTCGTCCACTCGTGGTATCTAACTGTAAATTCAGTTAAACGAGAAAACACAAAACACGATACAATAGAACACATCCCGTATCGCAATTCGGTATCCTTTTGTTGAAAGAAAAACTGTTCAATATTGATTTTTCTCTTCATACATCGTGTACATACCATATTGTCCCTACCTCCATAGTTTAGTATGGTACCGAGTCCTTGAACAAAAGAGAATATCCGCTGCCTTGGCATACAAACATACGTACTCGTACCACACTGTGCCTATCTTACGCGCCGACTGGTATCGTCCTGTCCTGTATATCTATTGCACATATTTTGCATTCAATACATTGTCAGTATTATTTTGCTTTTTATTCATGTGTTATCGGGGATTTATGTATTACAGTACAGTACCAAGTGAAAAAAGATAGATGACCGGATAAAATCATGCTCTCCAGATGGAACGAGGCGCCGAACGACGACGAGTACACGATAGATTGGAAAGAAAATATTGGAAGAAGAATATTGGAAAGATTCCATCGGATTAGTTGACAGGCTTAGATGGGATTTTCCATTTCTCGAATATGCTAAATTTGGTGATTGATGTACGACATTCTGTGCATGAAAATTAGACGCTTTGAATTTTAATGTAATCGTGGTGCTGGGGGCGTATACGCAACTTTTCCATATGTCCTTTTTGAGCAGTTTTTTTTTTTTGGGGTAAATGGAATTTAAAAAAAGTTTCTTGAAATTTAATCAAAAACTTATTCGTTAAATGACATCCAAATGAAACGAAACAACGTTTGCATGGAGTGTTGTTTAGTGGGAGAAATTTGTATCAATCAGGGCTTGGTGTTATTTCTTATAAACTTTCTTTATAAAGGGCTATTAGAGGGCTTCAGTAATTTTTAAGACCTATAGGGTCCGCCAAAATTTTTTTTTTTTTTTGAAAATGCTATAAAAAAAACTACTGAATATTTTCTCAAATTTCTTTTTTTATTTGAAAGTACAATCCTTCCGGTTAATAATGGAAAATAATTTCATTCAAATGGCTGCCTCGGCTGGCCATGCAGTAGCCTACACGATCGGTCCAATTTTTAAGCACATTATCGATTGTGTGCAGCTGTATTTCACCAATGGCTTCACGAATATTGTCCTTTAAAGCGTCAATTGTCTCTGGCATGTCTTCGTAACACTTATCTTTTACGGCACCCCACAAATAATAGTCCAACGGTGTCAAATTGCAGCTCCGCGGTGGCCAAGCGACATCAGCTCTGCGGCTGATAATGCGATCTTAAAAAACAGGACGCAAAACATCGAGTGTAGCTTCGGCTGTATGGCACTTAGCGTCGTCCTGTTGAAACCAAATGTTGCCAATATCCTGCTCTTCAATTTTTGTGAACAAAAATTCGTTCAACATGGCCCGATAACGATCGCCATTGACTGTAACCGCCACTCCTTGCTCATTTTCGAAGAAAAATGGCCCAATTATTCCTCTGGACCAAAATCCGCACCAAACAGTGACTCGTTTTGGCTATATCGGCTTTGCAATGTATGCATGCGGGTTTTCTGTGCCCCAAATGCGACAATTTTGCATGTTTACATACCCGCCAAGATCAAAATGAGCTTCATCTGAAAAGATGATTTTTTTTGGAAAATCGGCATCTTCTCTAAGTCGATCGCAGGCCCACTTAGCGAAGCGAAAACACATTGGATGGTCAGTTGGCTTCAACTCCTGAACCAATTGGACTTTGTATGGCGTCATACCAAGGTCTTTATGCAAAATTCGTCTCAATTCGATGTCTCCAAAATGTTCAATTGTTGAGAACGACCGTGAATTGATGTTGATGGCGCTTCACGCGCACTTTCTGCCACAGCAGCAATTTTCTCGGGTGTTCGCACTGTTTTTGGCTTTTCACGCTTTGGTTTATCGATGAGGATGCCAGTTTCGAACATACGGAGCTGACGGTGCTTCTCTTCTTCCAAAAATTGTACGCAATTTTCGCACACATTCTGCAACATTACCATGATTTTCAAAGTACTGTCGCAATATTTCCCAGCGTTGTTCAAGCGTATACACAACCATATTCGTTCAGCGGAAGGATAAAACTAATTATTTGTCAAATCAGACATGAGCTAAGTGTTACCATTCGCGAAATAAGCACTAGTTGAAAAAAAAACTATAAATGGCGGACCCTTTATAACTTACTGGGAGTGTGTTAGAGGACATATTGAGCTCGAAGCTTTGAATAGAATAATTTATGAACTAAGCCGGTCCCGCTAAATTTTTTTTATAGAGAAGGCTTTCTCGAACTCCTAGTTTGATCTTTTTCGTTTTTTTAATAAGAAAAAAGGTCAGGGGGTTACATTAAGCTTTACATTTTTTAGATTGAATTTAGGAATCAGAAGTTTCTTCACTGTTCACTTAGGTTTACAGAAGATTCTGGGCATCATCACCTCCTTAAGGTTGCGCTTTTTTTTTTTGCAAAAAGTGGGAAACCTTTAAAATTTAGAGTCCAGCCTAAGCCATTAGATCTAGAAACGTTAAATTTAGCCTATATAAGTAGGGATTTCTGAATACGTGGGCCTTTTTTTCTTTTCTATTTAGAATGAAAATAGGTCTGGTCCGTTCGACCTCAAGCAAATGTCGGCGGGCCTCCTAGTTCTTAGAGCTTCCGCACTACAAGTTTATTTATTTGATATGCATTTTTAAGACGGTTTTGCATGTACACTTGCGGAGTAGCATTAAGATTGTAAAATATACCTTTACCTAACCTTTACCTTTACCTAAAAGGTACCTAATACCTTTTGCGACTAACGCTTTTAGGTTGGACTTCATTTCTTTTCAAATGTAAAATGGCTCATATCTATTTTAGAAATTTATTTTTTCATGTAGCACAACGGACATATTCGGCACTCACCACGTCAGCCTCGAAAATCCGTCGCGTGTGTTTAGTTAAGGGTTTAGTAAAAGCAGCCTGCAGTCGATTCTCCTCAGAGATAAAAGGACAGACGCAGACTTTTTTGCAGCTGTCTGAGCGAAATTTGTGTTCACGAGAAACCCAAGTATCAATGGAAGACATTACTACAGATGCAGCCAGGCCCAACGCAGGCTCGGGTCATAAGAAAGCTTGTTTTGAATCTTTATCTAGCAAGCTCATCGGAGATCTCATCCCAGGTCACACTGGTATCCAGGCAAGATTCACTTTGTTCAGCCTTCCGACTAAATTCAGAGAAAGCTCGAGTTCAAGCACTATCCTGGACGAGGCAAGAGGGTCGAGCAGCACCTTTAATGCGGCTTGGCTATCACTGCAAACGCAAATACTTCTTCCCCTCCACCTTTTGGTCAAAATTTAACGCATAGCAATTAGGAAAGCGAACACCTCCGCTTAAAAAACAGACGCATGTTTACTTACGGGGTAATGGGGTCTAATATTCTCGCATTCCACAAAGACTTCAGCACCAGAACAGAGTCTGACTGAAGCCATTCCGTTGCCTGAAAAAAGTTGACATGGAAGTTCTGTCGTAGAAAGATTTTCGGTGTCATTGCATCAGACCGCATATCCACAAGTCAGGGGTTAAAATGGATTTGAGACAATACTCCTTCGAGGAACAAAGCTTATTTTTGTTAGACTCAAGTCAATTCTGAGTGTTTAGATCTATCAATCACCAACCTATTCCATTCAGAAGCCAAACTGCATTCAATTTAAAACGAATTTCCTATCCAAAACAGAGTTCCTTTCAAACTGTCGGTTCTCTGCTTTCTGCTTTGTGATGATGGTGGGCGCCCAAGTTACCTACAAATTCGGTGCTGTTTGTATTCCTAAGCAGAACGAGAAAAAAATGCACAAATATTTCTCTTTTTTGACGCGACGGGATGGCGAATATACAACTCTTTTTCCAACTTCGATTTTGTTTGTTTCCCACACACATGGATATTTTTATCAGTTTCGATAGCGCACTCCATGGCATTTTTTAGAGGTATAGATCTTCAAATTGAAATAAAAGACAAGAAAATCGTTTAAATGTCCATCAATTTAGTTTTATTGGAAGGATAATTTTATGCCATTAATGTTTAAATATGATTTAGGGCATGTGGCCGCCGCGGATGGTTTGAATAAAGACAAGTCTAGAGGTCCAATTTTCAACCACTTTTCAAGCATTTGGGGCTGTATGTCGGCAATAACGCCACGAATGTTGGCTTCCAAGTCCCCTAACGTTTCTGGTTTGTTGGCGTAGGCGAGCGACTTCACATATCCCCAAAGAAAATAATCCAATTGTGTCAAATCACACGATCTTGGTGGCCAATTGACAGGTCCATTCCGCGAAATTATGCGCTCATCAAATGTTTCCTTCAATAAATCGATTGTGACGTGCGCTGTGTGGCATGTAGCGCCGTCTTGTTGGAACCACATCTCATCCACATTCATGCCATCCAATTCGGGAACAAAATAGTCGGTTATCATGGCTCTATACCTGTCTCCATTAACGGTAACTGACTCTCCAGCATCATTTCGGAAGAAGTATGGCCCAATGACTCCACCAGCTCATAGAGAACACCAAACAGTCAGTTTTTGTGGATGAGTTGGCGTTTTAAGGGTCTCATGTGGATTCTCTTCACTCCAAATGCGGCAATTTTGCTTGTTGGCGTAGCCATTGAACCCAAAATGAGCTTCATCACTGAACAAAATTTTGCGATGAAAATTTCATTTTCGGCCCATTGCATGGTCTCGCGGCTTTAATTCTTGCACAAGCTGGATCTTTTAAGGTCGTAAGAAGAGATCTTCGCGCAAAATCTTCCATAAAGTTGATGGACAAAGCCCCGATTGCTGTGCACGGTGGCGAATCGATTCATTCGGATCCTCTTCAACACTTTGCTCTACAGCGAAACAATTCTTCGGTGCGCACTGTTCGACGTCCCTGCGGATGCGTATTATCACATAAAGTAAACGTAGTGCGAAAACGATCCATGGTGAACCAAATTAATTGCTCTAAGGGACGATTATGTCGACCAAAAAATGAACGGAGCTTGCGGTAAACTGCGCGAACTCAACCATTATTTTCGAAATAAATTTGCACGATTTGCAAGCGTTGTTCATTTGTCAACCTGTTCATGATGAAATGGGAAACCAAACTGAACATAAATGGCATTAGAGTTGCCAGATTTGACCACAAAATGTCAGTTTTATCTCTATTCGAAAAACCAACCTCTAAAAAAACATCCTTTACATGATAAAAATACACTTCTAGGCTAGATTCGTCCTCAAAGTCGGTCGACTAAATGTGGATTCTGACTTAATCTCTTTCTCGTTAGCTATAGGATTTCATCTTCCGATTTCTTAAAGATGAGCTTTTGGAGCTGAATCTTCTAATCCTTTTCCTTAAAATTCTACTCTTAATTTTTTATTGGTATGAACGTTCGGAAACTACTTTTCCAGGTATTCAACTATTTGTATTTCCCACAAACTCTAGTGAATGTGGAAAGTGCTCTGTTTAAACTTAATTTTTTTTTGTAATGTACTTCGGATGCCCGTCTACAGCCGGAAATGTTTTCAATTGCATTCATAATATCGCTGCTATCCCTGGTAGAACTGTGAAGCACATAATCTTAATTGTATTGCACTCATTTAGAAATAGTTTTCATTCTATACCTTAGAATACAGTTCTTCTTCCGCTACTCAGGGTGGTTGCAAGAAAGGCTCACTAGAGCAATCTTCTTCATTCGCCCCATCATGCTCAGTCATATACCCCCAGATGCCCTGCAGTCATAGTGTATGACTTTCATCAACTCAAATTGGCAATTTTTAGACTGTTCGGATATTTTTTAAAAGTCACATGATAAATGGCCGAAAACTCTTTACCCTAAGTTTACCACCATCTGCCTTCTATAAAAATTTACTCAATTTGCAGTAATCCTTAAAACTCTTCAATATTTCCCAAGATGACGTTATATTTCTACATATTTCCCAAATGAATTCTCTCAAACTGTCTTCAATCCGGGGAAAAAAAAAATTGTATACTTACTCGTACATCCATGCCAGCCCCAGCATCAATTGGTTATAGCTTTTCTCAGCTGCTCGTGGATGTATCTAAACAATATACATACATGTGTGTGTATATTCACTTTTCATTCCTGGGCTATTTATATTCCACAAGATTCACATTATACGAATATTGTCTTATTTTTCCTGTTATATTTTTTTTTTCGCGCACAGACATAGTTTTTGTGGCACATTTAAAATTGAATCAATGCCAACGATTTTTCCCTTTCCATCTCTCGGGTCTTCTTCGCTGGGAAAAATTCTTCCACATGTGCATTAAATTTCTATAGGAAAGAAACAATTTTCACTTCATTCAGATACAATTAGCGAAAAACGGGTTGTATCAGAAAATACTGTAAAAATTGACGTTTTATTGACATTTCGTTCAGCGCAGAAAAAAGAAGATTCTATAATCGAAAAAAAATTTACAAAATTTCGCTGCAATTTAACGCAAAGAAGCCTGCGACGACATTTGCTTACGAAAACTGAATTTAAAACGTTAGAACTTCGAGGTTGTAATTCAAATCAAATTACCTTACAACATTGTCTTTCGTGTTACAACGAAACCTATATAAAGTTTGTTTTGTTCTAATTTTTTAACGTTTCAACGCTTGTATTATGCAAATTTCAAATGCAAATGCAAATAGGTCTTGCGTTGTGTTTTTTTTTTTTTTTTAATTTACACATGAGCCACATGACTCATGTGGCAAATGGCAAATTAAATAGCAGCAGGCACTGGTCACTTGCGCTGGTCTCGTCTAGTACAACACAATTTCCGGCAGCGTGCGGTGGCAGAAAAATAAATAAATTATTAAGTGGAAATCACAGAAACTATTAATAAGTTGATTTGAATTTATTATGATTCAGAGATGGTGGACGAAGATTAGGTTTTTTTTTTTTCATTTTAAAATAACTAAGAATTTATGATTTTTTGAAATATGTTTGGCGTTCAAATGAAGTCTCTGATCTGTTCTGGTTTTCTGTCATTGGAAGTGATGTTTTGCAAATAATTTTTGGGCCTTTATGGAACCATGCCAAAATCAGTTTTTTATAGTGTTTTCATATTAATAACGTAAAGTTGCTTATATTTCATGTAAAGTTGAAAAGGATATGTGGTTTAATGGGATACGAGTCCGTTGATTAAGCACTATGCTACCCGCAGTCTTTCCAGCAGCTTTTGGAAAATTTTTACCGATATGTACTTACTATTCGTGGAACATCTAGAAATTGCGTAGCACATCTTATTGTGTTCAATTCAATTAATTAGAGTCACTCTTCCTCGAAGTTCTCGTCTAAACCTCTCTGAAAAGCTGTTCAGCGAGAAAGCAAGTCTATTGAATCTGTAAAATATTTCATTTCACCTCATTTATTTGTTCAGAGGGAGCTTTGAGATGGGAGTCTCATTGATAGCTCTTAATATATGCAAAAATAAATCTTAACATATCTTATTCGTTAAAAAGAGAGAAGGTTAACAGGAAAAGTATTTAAATGAAAAGTAATGCAAAAAATTGTATAATGTTATTCATAAAATAAATTAGAAATAAAAATGGAGTAAAAATGCAAAGCGATATCTGGGTTCTGTAGATGGGTTTTTAAACAACTTACAAATTCATTTAAATTTGGTATGTTTTTAATTTGAGTTGGTAATTTGTTCCAAAATCTGGCACATAAAGGGAAAACTGATCTGCTAGTTTGCAATGCTGTAGTTCTAGTGATATTGATATTACATGTTCTTGATGATGAGGAAAAATGTATCTTTTCGAAAAGATAGGTTGGAGTTCGATTGCGTATTAAGGAAATGCCAAAAATACAGTTAGATAAATTTGATACATGATCGAACCCTCTTAAGGAATGAACAAACCGAACGCAAGAGTTAAATGCTACATTTAATTTTTGTTTGCTTATTGAGTCCATTCCACCGTACAGTGGAGCACCGTAAGTTATAATTGGCGATATGAGTGTTGTAATCAGAGCCAATCTTGTAGATTTTGGCAGATGCAAAGATAATTTCCACAAACGTCTAAGACCACCATAAATACTCCAATCACCTTATTTACATGATCGTCCCATGTTAGCGTTTTATGGAAAACAACGCCTAAGCTATTGACAGTCGCACTGTAGGGGACCACATGTTTATTTAAAATTATTTTAGAAAAATAAGATTTGTCAAGACACTTCTTGTAAATTATTATACTTTGCGACTTTTGGGTTAAGAGTTAATTTGTTCTGTATAATCGAATTATATATATACTACTCAGATCATCATTAATCCTTACGATTGCATCTTCAAGAAGGCGCATCGGAAATGAAAAATAAAGTTGTAGGTCATCCGCATAGAGATGATATGGACTATGTTGGACTACATTCAGAATGTCGTTGATAAATATGCTGAAAAGTAATGGACCTAATAGTGAACCCTGTGCAACGCCCGTTTTATGTTCAACAAACTCAGATACCAAACAACCAGTAGCAACTGCTTGCTTGCCATTGCACAGAAAGCTATAAATCATTTTGATCGCACATGAATGTTTTAAACGTTTTTTATGCGTTTGCGGGGGCTGGATAAGTAAGCAACAAAATGTCTGTTTCGAGAAATTCCGTTTGAATTTGTGATGAAACTGTGATGAGCCTAACTCCTCAAAACCAATCAACAAGTGTTAAGGTTGTTGAAAGCACCTGCTATATCCAGAAAGGCCGCCAACGTAAATTCTTTGTTTCCAAGGGATTTCTCGATCGTTCTCGTTACTTTATGTAGCGCTGTTTCCACAGATCTGCCCTTGACATAGTAATAACTTTGTAGTGTTTTCAAAAGAAAAGATAGAAGGCTAATTGGTCCTTGGGTGTAGATTGACTGGGTTTCCCAGCTTTGGGAATGAAGCCAAATTTCACCTCTTTCCAGCAATTAGGAACAAGTCCAAGTTTCAGGCAGCTACGAAATATCGCCTGGAGCCATGGGATAGTCTCTCACTGCTCTTTTGTAGCATGGCAGGTATTATACCGTCCGGTCATGCCGACTTGTACGGAAGGAAGGATTGAAGAGCCGATGTTAGTCAGCTTGTGCTCGTGTAGTCTCTGATGACAGCCAGTTCTTCATCCGGATGAAGGAGGGGCTGTGTAGCAGACTTCCTGGAAAAGTATGTTCCGAGGAGTAGATCAAGAGTCTCCTGATTACTAGATATCCAGCTATTGACTTCCTTACACAGATGCCCTACAGGGGAGGGTTTTTTGGCTAGAACTTTTCGGAGACTTGCCACTTCAGTGGTGGATTCAATGCCGGAGCAATAATTTGCCCAGGATACTCGTTTGGTTGTCCTAGTTTCCTTTTTAAACTCGCTGAAACTGTTCACTCACTCCAGTCTTCATCGATTTTGGTCAGTTTGGCTCTATTAAAAAGTTTCCTGGTTTTGGTCCTAAGAAGTCCTAGTCCACCAAGCCGCGTGAATTTTTAAAGGAGTCAGTTAGGGTCCCGGTGAGAAGATCGACTGCTTCGTTGACGAGTATCGCCGAGTATCTAAGCATACTTTTCACAAGACTTTTTGTAGAGCTTACACATCTACTGCTGATGAAAAAGTGTAATATGCGTCGTCTGTTTGACTTTGTTATTCTTTTAAAAAAAAAGGCAAAAACATAACGGTGCCGTGACGAGTTCGTTCCTTCATCAGCCTTACTCTGATTTCAAAGCTCCAACGATCTTGCCCATGCCGTTTTGTGATCCGTTTTCACCTAAATGTTCGCCTCTTTTGTCATAGACGTATTTTCTACTTTCGCTTAAAGATCAATATGGCTCGCTCCTGTGACTATAAAGATCGGCTGATTTCGTCTCGCTGCTGTCATCAGCTTATTATACTTTAGCATGGAAGTCCTTCGTTGCGAATATTGTTTTCCTTCAAGTTGGCTGATTTGGGTTCAGCCCTTTCTAAAGTCTTTCCGATAACTTTCCTGCAGTTTGTGCTGCATCTGTCAAAAGATGTCGTTTTATATTCTGAGTACATATATTGAGGTCCAGATGGAGACTATGACTTGACGTTTTTCTTTCCTGATAAACACAAATTGTGTCTTCCAAATTTTAGGAAAGACCACTCTCCCAAGACTGCTTTTGTAAATGCCCAGTAAATAGTTTGGGACATGTTAATGCAATCGCCTTCGGCACTTCTGACAGTATTCCTTTAAGTCTTGGTGCTTGCTCTGCAGATTTAATTTAACTCTTTCCCGTTACAAAACATGTCTGTTGTCTGCCTAGGTAAGTTGAAAAATGCAACAATCACTATGCGCTCCATAGCTTCTTCAATTAGTCCTTCATTGATGAACTTAAATAACCAACTAGCCAGAGGTCGGTGATGACCTAGCTCTACAATTACGCTGAGCATATATAGAGGGGATTTTCAAGATCAGTGTCAATACTTTGGCAAATGGTTCTTGGGTGTTTTCTAAGAAAAAAAAAACCTATCTACAGTAAGAGTCTATCTTAAATTTTTACCAAGAATTTAAGGAAAGCCCCACTTTGGTTTACCCTGATGAACATTAAAGCAAATAAGTTTGTTACTAGTACCATCATGAGTAGGTCTTAATTTTTAGAAGAAATAATGTTACAATAAAACCTGTCAAAGTTGCACCAAATACCACCGTATGTTGGCCAATGGCAACCTGTCTATCTTGGAACTTGGACACACAATTCTATATTTCAGTTCATCTTTCGTACTAAAAAAACCTGCAAAAATTGGCCTTGGTCGTTTGCATTTTGTTGTGGTGTCTTTAAGAACGTACAGGCATAGCTATCGGTAAAATAAGTAAATCTTGTTGGGATAAATATATCTTAACTTCTACAGGCTTGTGAATGTCTTTAGTGTTCCTCTGGCTTTCGTGGAAAATTAGGTACCCCAGCCTTATAAGTTGACCAAAAAAGCCTGCACCACAGTTTTTTTTTTTTATAATTATGGACTTTGGATACCCTTATAAATAAGTTACGCATTATGGAAATAAAGGATTAAAGAAAGGGTGATACCGATGCTCGATGGTTTTAAATGTCTGTAAACTATAATCTGAAGAAAAAAACAGAGCGTGGTAGAGCATTCCACAATGGAAATTGGTTGCAAAGCAAATACGAAGAAAGGCAATCCACCATCTTAGAGTATCCGTCAAATGAATTTAAAATGATGTCAGATGATCCATTAAACCTATCGTGCAATTTAAAATGCATTTGTGAAAAGTCAAACATTTACCATAGTCAATTGTGTGTAAAATTTAAAATGTCCATAAATGTTGCGAGGCTTTCTTAGAAAACATGGTATGACGCATAAAATAGTCCACTAAATTTTCTAAACAAAAAGTTCCTCTCTATTTTTAGACAAACTTAGACAAAAATAGAAAAAAATCGCATAAACAAAAAGCATATGTCAAAATTACCCTGCAACATCTCATACATGACATTCAGATCCAGTTTTCTACATTTTATTTATTTTCCAATAGATACTACCTATCTACCTACGTTTTCCGCAAGGCAATAATTATTAGAAATTTATTTCTTTTAGACTTTTCTACGTCGCGGTTTTGTTTTGTCTTTGTGTTCTCTCTCATTTCTTGAGCAAAATATATTATTCTGTTTATTGATTTATACTCTAAATTAAGATGACTTATGGTCTAAATGGATATTATGCATGTCTATTGTTTGCGCCCCACAAATGCTTACGTCAGCAAATTTTATAACAAAAAAAAAAAGCAAAATTGTCGCAAGTTCAAGGGCAATCTAATACACGATATCGCAGTAGAAATTGAAATTTTACTGATTACATTGAATTTCGTCTGCTGATATTGGTTATGATTTAGCTGTCATTAAAATACCCTAACCAATGCAATCCGAATTTAAAATGCAAACATCTGTTGGGGGATTTTTTTTTTTTATTGATTACTCACCTAAAAGAAATATATATATATTTATTTTCAATCAAATAACACACTTCAATATCCTGTTAAACAAATTATTTCAAATGTCTAAATCTGGGTCATAAACACGCAGCTGGGAAAATAAATCACTACCACCTTCAAACGGGCAATCGAACGAAGTAATCAATTTGCAAGACGACGAACAAAAAAGAGAAAAAAAATGCAACAAAAAATAAAATGAATAATATTAATGGAATAAAGTGAGTTATTTGATTTTTTTTTCTAGCTCACTGTTTGACCTTGAAAATTCATTTAAAGGGGAAATTCACTTCTGTTTGATTTACGACTTATTAAAGAACCAAACCAAATGAACATCATCTGATTAACAGACGACCTTGTTTGGTGGGCGTTTAATAATGGTGAATCCAAATGATTATAGAGAGGCGAATTCCAGGACATTTTGTAATTATTATTCTCCTTTATTACTGTCATTATTTTGTCAGTCAAAGCTGATGTGCAACTGCCGTAGTGCAAAATGTTCATTAAAAATTTAATCCACTCAGTTGTGCGAACATTTTATCATAGGCAACATGCCATTATATCCTTAAAAGCTTCTCTATCGTATACATATCTTCTTGCGGTTATGCACCTAGCTGCTTGCTAACTACAGGAAACGTGGCAAAAGGCAGGATCTTTACTTACTAAAAGTGGACGTCATCGTACAGGGTGGATATTTCGTTGTCAAAAGACTTAATCGCATCTCCTCTAAGAAAGAAAATTCGAGGGGAAAAATTATCATAGTGAATTATTTTTAATTTATTAAGATGTTAATGTTTTTGCCCGCGCCAAAAACTTACCGCATATTTTGGAATTTTTAAATGCTGCTGATTTTTTGTGTCAAGTCAATCATTTGAAAAGATTGCATTCTTCGAAATATTTTTAAACTATTTTTAACACGTACGGTTTCATAGAACTAGTTGTCAAGTTTCTTAATGAAAGCGCACACGATCTAAGTATATCGCACATCCAATGTGCGTTTTAAAATGTTTGTTCACTGTTGTGTGCGCATAGTAAATGTGTTATTCCTTATTCCATTGACTCGTTAAATATTATTTTAAAATTGCATTCTATGGGCACATGATGCAAGTATAACGCACTTTTTATGTGCGCTTTAAAAAATGTATCTCCTTTGGTGTGCCCTATCAAATGTGTTGTTCCTTATTACATCAACTCGTTAGATATTATTTTAAAATTGCATTCTATGGGCACATGATCCAGGTAGAATGCCCTTCTTATGTGCGCTATAAAATATATTATTCAGCGAAGTGTGCACATGGGACATTTTTGGTTCCTTATTTCTTATGCTATTGACTCGTAAGATTTAAATTCATGCATTTCAATCTAAGCGCACACAGTTAAAAGAGAACGCACTTACTATGTGCGCTATGAATTATTTATGCAATATAGTGTGCGCTTACATAGTTTCATGTTCCCTTGTATAATAAACGGATGTCTTAATTTCGAATTTCGAAAAATAGGGCTCTAGAAAATAAGGAGCCACACTTTTCGGGATTTATTTCAATTTGGGGTCTTTACCGATAAAAAGTCAGTTAAGTTAAATGTGTGGAAAGAAAATGGCTTGCGATAAAAATAACTCCACTTCATTGTCCGTGTATATCTAGTTCGTTATGTGGAGGATCTTTCTTCCATCCACTTAAAAGTGTATTTCACACCCTGTTTTGAACTGCTTCCTTAGTCTCTTACCATCACACTGCTCTTTAACCTTTGACACTTTCTCATGGACACATTGCAGAAAGCTAAGCCCTACCAAGTATTCGCTTTAATTTCAAAAATAAAGTAGCAGCAGAAAATCCTTCCGCTTCACTAGTATAGCGCTAACAATGTGTACCTATGCATAACGTCACAAGGGCAATTGTCAATTATTTTTGATGACATATCCTCCCCGTTGGCCAAGACACCAAGAGTAATATAGTTATGTGTGTGTCGGTCCTTTCGAAAATAATTTTCACATTACCTCTAGCATCAATGCCGCTGCATCAGATATGAGTAGCTTTGTTTGTGTATTTAAATGACATTCACATGAACTGTCCCACAAACTAAAGTGTGGATTCGTTAAGTTGTGGTCTAACAAAGGCGTATGAGTGTGAGTGGGAGTGTGGGTATGGGTGTTGAAATTATTATACCACTCCTACACGTCCTATGACCATGAATTCACATTCGCAAAAAAGTGTACGTACTTCACGTGCACATCTGTGCGGAGGGGTGGAAAATTTTCAAGGTCATGTAAAATAGTTTCACTCAACAAGGGGACTCTTCAGAGGAATTTTGATGTTGTTGTTTGATTACATCCCTGTATATGTATGTACATGCATGGTGTGATCCAATGCCAAAACCACCCTCTCGTACACAAGTATATAGACAAAAATATGTACCTACCACCTTCGCCCACTACACTCACATGCGACTCATTGTAACTTTGAAATGGTGATAATGATGATGATGATGGCAAAGGCGATGAATGAATCTGAGGTGTAAAGTACAAACACAAAGAAGCGCTGTCGCTTGGTTGGTATAGTGACGTGTGAGTAGGTGTGGAGGATCTATATGAGTAGGTGCATTGTTTGGGTAATATATAGTTATGTGATTGAGGGAGAATTGATTTCGAGGCTGGTGCCGCGAAATAATACCCCAAAAGGGTTGTGGGATTCGGATTAAAACTGAGCGTGGGCTAGGCATTTGTGAAAAACGCCATTGACCCATTGTATTCGTCGCGTTAAGTGTAAATTTATGTAAAACCTTTAAACTAACGTCATTGCTTTCAGTAAATTCTCTCTCGCTCTTTAATAAGCGGCCCTGAAGAATGTTGTAAACACATTAATATTGCGTTGGCAATAATTCTATTGCGTGCACACAGCACAAACCATTATTTGTTATCCATGTGCTCTCGTTCTTGAAAGGGGGAAAAAATACTCTAGTAGGAAGTAAATATTTGTGCTGCGGCGTATACCAATGATTTATTGATTTGTAGTTGCATGGGATAATGTCACACAGGATACGATGTTGTTAAGAACGGATTATTAACGATAGCGTGTTCTAATCGGGGTTTAATTGATGTGAAACTTCCGGCTTCACTGCAATTTTTTTAAAATTGTAGACAAGTAGGGCGCATTTCCAAAGAGGTCACTGAAATTTAGAGAAAGTTCGACCTATATTTCCCCAAGTGCCATATTATTAGAATTCGCATTAGAAGCTTCTTTCTATTTAATTTCAACCTAAACGCACGCCAATCTAATGTAACGCACTTAGTGTGTGCGCTAGAAAATATTCATTTCTGGATTTCTGGTTTACTAATCAGTCTTAAAATTTGAATAAAGGTACGCACTTGGGTTTACCACAAAATATGTTTGAAATGGGTTTATTCGCTCTTCAGCTTTCCTAAGCGCACACATTTCTAATAAAACGCACATACAGTGTGTGCGTACAACGAAGTGATAGTGTTTATTGCTGGTACAATCAGTATAAACTATAATTAGTATCAAGCGCACATATGCCTAATTTTTTTCGCACATACAGAGTGCGCACCGAATTGAGCACAAATTATGCGTTTATGCTATCCTCATGGGACGGTGTGGAATAGAAAATCATTGGCGTGCTATAGGCTTTTAAGGCTGTCCAAAAATAAGGCATACGAGCATCAAAATCGTGACAGAGTCTTGTGGAGACGCACTCGCCCCATCGTTGAAAGTGCGATGAATCGAGGATTATTTTAGCAATCCAAAATGCATCCGTTCGAAAATGCCAAGGCACATTAAGTCTCACGGGGACCACCGAATTCCTTTCGCAGTTTATGCGTTCATGCAATTTAGTCGAATTTTGAAAACCACGTTTGTTTCTGAAAGCTTCGGTAGGGCAGAATTTTTGATAAACAAAACTGAAGACTGCAGCGACACGACGAGTATATCTTTTCAAAATACTTCGACCAATTCAATTCGAGAGACATGAAGTTAGTCAGAAGCCAAAAAATCATATCTGAATTCCAAGCGTGATTAAGGGATTAATATCCACAAATTTGAATGCATTCTTTGTTGACTTCCGAGCTGCCTTTGATTTTATTGCTCGCGATGCACTTTTTTATAAACGTTATAAGAATGGAATCCCGAGTTAAACTAATGAACGCGCTGCATGCATGTGGGGTGTTCATTAACGATATAATGAACTTCGTAGAAGGAGATATCGATAAAAGCTAAGTTTCTACGCTACTTCCTAAAAGGGTACCAATGCTGTCAGACACTTTGAATATGCATCTAGCCTTTATTGATAGTTGAAGTGTTGACGAAAAGAAGAACTTTTGCAACCCAAGGTAGCACTAAGGCATATGATTATGGCAGTAGAAATCCCCATCTTACAATGAAGTCTTTTCGACTACCCTAGCTGAGGAACCCACTACGCTTCTTAATCTCTGTCTGCACAATAACGATTGTACTTTAGCAAAATGATTTCCAACTTGCAGGATAAGACTTATTTCTTAAAGCACAATTTAATAGATAAAATAAGCACGATGTTTTTAAAATATGAGAGGAGCTGATAAAAGAAAACCTTGTACCTTAGAGACCCGTAATTACAAATTTGTAAAGTCTCTATTATCAGAGAGGGAGGGAGAACGTACTACACTTTCTAGAGGTATGTCGAAAGGAGTTCCGTTGAAGATACTTCAGATAACAGGTCCTGCCTACAGACGAAGCAGTTAATATCCAAATGGACTATAAGTATAGATCTTTTCGTTTGTCCCTACACCATAAAAGCTTATCGCTGTAAAAGGTGTATAACCGAGGAAGATTTTTTAACTTCGTGGCCACTTATAAAATTCAAACAGTTGCTAATCTGATATACGGTTTTATTCCAAACCAAAGTAGACTTCTATAGCTTTTTTTCATATGTTATCTACTCTTTTAAAATAAATAAGTTTTTCTTTAGCTAAACTTCACAACTCATTCACTAGCATGTGATGTGCGCATAGCCAATTTCTCGTTTCCTATAACTCAAACCCACACACTGTATTAAGACCCAAAAATGTGTTGTGTTTTATTGCTTTTCAACATTTAAGCCTAAACGCACACATTCCTGATGTAACGCACATACAGTGTGCGATTAAAAACACATCGGATTGAGCACAGAATGTGTTTATTTACTCTTTATGAAGTATTTTTAACATTCATAGCTTAACGCACACAATAAAACCGTAGCGCACGTAATGTGCGCGGTAGAAGATACTCATTCATTATTGTGTGCGCATAGCTAATTCCTTGTTCTTTATAACTTCGACTAATTTTTTTAACAGTTTTTATAAAGTCGCAAGCACAATTGGGCGCAATATCATACTTTCTAATTTTGGTCAGAACATATTTATAATATATATTTTTGCTTGCATTAGGCATTGATGAAAATTATAGCCACCGCTCGACTCCATTTATACCAACAAAACATTTAAAATACTTAAGTACCGCAATTTTTTCTGTCACATCGAATAAAACAAAAAAACCGTTCAAGTTTATTTTTTACTGCTTCTTATTCAACGCATCAGTCGTGGTATCTAGATCACAATACAAGTACCTACTTCGTACACCCACTTGTTGTTGCACAATAACTGGCTATTTAAACCAGCTCTACACCTGATTTGGCGCCCCCAATTTCCAATATGCCTTGTCTTCTTCTTCTTCTTTGTACGTACATATATCTATCCAACGTTCACTACTTGCTTTTCAAATCACATACGGAAGAGAAATAATTTAACCGCCGCCGTCGGCCAAAGTCAACTTAAATGCATCTCTCGCATAAGAATTAGATACAAAAACTAGTTAACCGGTCACAGCTATGGTATAATGGCATTATAGGTAGCATCATCTCTATGCTCTCTGTGTATGCATTAAGCAAACAAGTTGAACGCGCTTATTGACCTACAGTTGGGGGCAACATAATCTTTGATGTCGAGGCAGCAAAACTACACGCAGGAACAACACAGCAAAAAAAAAACAAGAAGTATCTAACGTTTAGATTTCGAGTGCAGATCTCAGTGTGATAATCACTAAAATCCGGTTTTGCGTGTGTAGTATAGCCGGTTTCAACTTTTAACTAAAAAAAGATACACAGATAGGTCTAGTCGTATGGTGGTCACTATTATTGGAACGAGGCCTTTGTGCACTTGTACTCACCAAAACCGGTGTGTTGTTGGTGAGGACAAACAAAACCTACAGAAACATCTCTTGGCGAATGTCATCGCCCAGAGTGTGTAGTTTATAATTGATGCCGTGATGCTATGTAGAAGAAGTAGATCCATCACCTGAACATACGCACTGGACCGCGATCAAACTGGTCGGTTGGTATTTTTTTTTTTTTTTTGGTTCTCAGTGAACGCGACGCGTATACCGGGGGATTTACTTTAATTGCTTGCAAAATGATAATGACATGAACGAAGTGAAGTTCATGTGTGGATGAGTTAAAGAAAACGTTCAAAGAACTTGAGGTTCTGAACTTTCATGAGTTCTGGGGAACTCATTGCAATGGATGGTCGAATGTCCATGATTTAGTCTTGTCGCCAGCAGATATTATTCAGTAAATCAATTGAATTTTCCTGCAAAATGCATCCCCTCTCATTTCCGTATTCGATTACCAAAGAGAATTCCCTCCTCCTCCGGATGGAGGGAGGCGAAAAAGGGCAATTTCCTTTCTCTTTCATTAACCAACCTTATTTCGCAAGATCTTAATGTGTGAAGATTACCCAACTAAACAATCGCTTCCATTGTATAGGTATCCAAAGAAGGAAGTTCTGTTAGTTCCGTGCATCGAAGAGGCCTTGCCCATGTCTATTGGTTTGTTCTACATTCGTATATATGCGCCTTTGTAAATCACAAAACAATAGTTCTAGTATCTTCGGTATACAATGTATCTCGAACTTTACACAAATTCAGCCATAGTTTCTCTGGCTGGCTATTGTTGTACTTCTTTTGCAAAAGTGCTCGGTGTCTTTGATTGTGCAATCTAAATCTTTACCACTACCTACCCTCCGCTACTTTCCCAATTCAATTGATTCCATTTCATTTACTTGGTCGAATGCATTTGGTGCAGTGTTTTCATGAAATCTATACCACACAAATGGCACAGAAAATGCCATAACATCGCGTTGCTGATGTAATGAAGTTTTGCGGTGGCTTTGTCTTTGTCTTTCGAGTAAGCCAACCAACCCATCGAAAACATGAGGCGAAATGCTGTACAAAAGAATCTCCTTCAATTGTAACAATTTCGGTCAAATAATCCAGATTAAAGTTTTGGTAATTAAGGAAATGAAGAGAAATAGACTCAAGGTAAGCCTACCTATGACCTCACAATGTGGCAGTGGTAATGGTTGGCTGATTATCGCTTTGGCTACGCAATCATTCACGCTGAGCTGCGGTATGGTAGCACATAAAGCTATTAAAACAGGGTGACGACGGAAACTCGAATGCGAGATGGTGTTGGTTTTGATACAAATGGGCTACGAAATTTGACAAAGTTAATTTGTCCTATTTTGCAGTGATTTTTGACTTCTTATTGAAAGTGGGAGAATTTTTCCAGATTTCATGCGCTTCTTTCAAATTGAGGTGAGGCACAGGTTTTATTTCATTTAAATAAACGAAACCCCAAAAGTTTCACGTATGGCGAGCCAACACCCTAGTTTCCAAGCTATGCCAAGTTTTTGTAATAAGCAGAAGGTTCTAAATTTCACGGAAGTAGGTCCAGGGGCCTGTTCACAAAATCACTGAGGCAGAGTCAAATGCAGAGTGGTACAGTAGCAGCATAAGTGGATTACCACAAATCCCATCTACTCCATAAGCACTTTCTTCTTGGTTTCTTACCGAAGTTCCTGGAAGTAACAATATTTGTAAGCCTGGCTTTGCGGACACTTAAGCATACCTGAAATCTTTGATCGGAAGAGACTCATGCCACTTACTGATTACGAGAAACCCAGGTTTGACTTCGAGAGAAATTTCAGAATCACTATACCCGAAAGACAGGACTGGGCCTCAGCCAGGATATTCTTCTATACGGATGGTTCAAAAACAGAAAAAGGTACAGGAGCTGGCGTCTTCTCAGAAACCAGTCGTTTCGACTACTGACTGATCACTGCAGTGTCTTTGAGATCTACCTGGATCTAAGAAAGCAGCACAAACTATCCTATCGATGGAATTACCAGCAATGGTAATAACCATCCGTATGAACAGTCAAGCAGCACTTAAAGAAATCGACTTCAACCTTGTAAATGCGAAGTGCGTCGCAGATTGCCTCTTGGCACTCAGGGCTATACGTCATCACTGAGTTCTACTTTGCAGGATTCCTAAAGCACGTTAGTGTGGAAGGGAACGAAAACGCGGACGAATCGCACAGATACGGCTCTAATATAAACCCACTACTAGCGGACGGAGAGGTACTACCGCCTTTTTAACACTGCTAAGACTCTTATAGACGGCATCACCAAACAACTGGCTAAGAAACAATGGAGCAATGCCAGCGATCTGTGGCCTAATGTTGACACCAAAATATCAAAGTCCCTAGTCTCTCTTACCAGGAGTTAAATCCGGATGCTCGTCGAGGAATTAACCGGACCGGACAAAGGCTAGTGTTGTTAGCTACATGTCCTTACATGTACAAACAGGGTACTCATAATGGGCCTTCACGGCTTCCGGGTGATATTTGCATCTGGTGTTAATCTGCCCTCCCAACCTAGTTACGAATTTAGGTGTAAAAGGTATAGGAACAGTTCACCAATTCCGCAAGAGTGGTGAGTTCTTTGATTTTGTACATCGAATCAAATAAATTGCAAAATGTAAGTCGATTCCAACAACTAGTGAATGTAACAACCATCTAGTTTAAGCTCACAGCTAGTTGGAAAATCTAGCCTTGAGATTGAGTTTAGTTTTTTCCTTCGGAACTGGGTATCTTATTCGTTTGCCTGTGAAGATAATTGGAAGGCAAACGAGTATGCATCTTGGTTGGTTGATTGGCTTAAGCGGCTGGCTCCCTGCTAAACTGCTGGGACACAACAATTAGCGCTATGGACGCGCCATTTTAAATGGCCGACATGTCGTCAAAGAACGTCTTGCTAGAGTACGATGTCTGATTTCAACTAGATCAGCATTTCACTCTATTCCCTCAGATAAGGCATTAAGTGTTTGTATCAAGCTTCGCTGCGTCGGTGTATGTAGGCCAGGTCAATTTACAGAAGAAATGTATCTGCCTTACTGAAACTAGTGATTGTCACTCATTACTCAACCGCTTAAGAGAAGTGCCAGCAAATCTCTGGACTCCCCGCGAACAAATTTGCGAGAAGTATAGCGCCGACTAGCTGGTTCGTCGGGTCTATTATTATTCTTCCTATTCCCGTTCCTATAGCCTGGAAACAGAGTAATTTTAAACCGACGACTAGCTCGAGCCAGAGTCTTCCTACAATCCTTGTGAATGAAGTCGTGGTTCAATCAAGGCCTTAACCGTGGTCTCACTGTTAACACAGATAGTTATATTTTGTTGAATGTTAAGTTATTCTCGTGAGTTAACAGGTCTCGTGGCCAGGGAAGAGTTCAAGTCCTTTAAAATACCACCTTACATTTTTAGCTGCCTTAAATCTTGCGAAAGTCTGACAAACATAAGCTCATTTCAACATTTTCTGTAAAGAATCGATGATAAATTGTAGGTCCCTCGTATTCGTGCTGAAAATATAACTTCGCATTTCCTATGTCGAACCTGCAGCAAGATTGCCTATTTCTTACTACACTAGGTATATGACACAATGGTTTAGGACAAGCGGTTGAGCTTCGGACAGACTTGATTGTAAGGCTTCCCCAGTTCTTATACCCGTTGTCTCTTATCTTTTGCTGTTTCTTGAAGACTTTGCTTCAGACTGTCAAATAAAATTAGGACCCCTTAGTCAGAATAAGTCAAAAGGTTGATGTGCCCACTTTTTTCCAAAAGTTTTGCTTGTTTTCCGAACTTCGAATTCAATATTTAGTTTCCAGTTTGGGTCAGAGTTTAGAGTGACATCTAAGTAGTTGACAGGCGAGGAAGGCCAAAGGTTGTTTTTTTTTCGTTTAAATCACCTGAATTTACACTAAGGTGACAGCTGGAGATCCTAGCGCATCAACCACATCACCCACATACTCAACCACTTTACTTCCTTCGATTTACAGCTTTAAACATTTTTTATTTAGAGACTCCGCTTCGTAATAGAGGTGGTATCTCATCCCTTCTTGAGATGTAACTCCTATTTCATCGTACACCAAAATATTTCTGTCAAAATGAATCCTACAAAAATCAAAATCTAAAAAACAATTTAAGTTCCACCCTGTTTCACACACCCGCCTTTTCAAGAGTCATTTTGACCATCATTGACGATGGTATTGGTTGTACGCCGTCATCATCATTATCGCAGTCTTTGTTATTTCACTGATGAATGAGCATGAACTCACGCACATTCGTGTACTATGAACAGTTTAGTAAGTTTTGACACCTGTTTAGGTTGAATTTTTACCAGCATCCGCTCTTCAAAACTCCTCACACATACCAACACTTTAAAATTCATACAAAGATCAGTTTAGATTTGTTTGTTCTTTGTTTAAAAAAAAAAAAAAAAACACGAACCTCGCCCTTACCTCATTTTATGAAGGTGGTGGTGCTGGAACTTTGCCCTTTCATATACTGTATACGGTTTATTGTGTTCGTTATTCCGTATTTCGGACCCGTCTTTGTTTAATCTATTAGATTTCATAATTTTTTATTCTGTTGTTTCCCTTGCTCTTGCAACAACCTGCCGGCAGCACACAACAACACCTCACAGTCAACAAAGATAAGCGCACTAAGACACAACCACACAAAGGTAAATCTTCTGTTTCGTAATATATACATTCATCTGGCGCACGTAGTTGTATATTTTCATCGTCCCGCTGAAATGTATCTTAATCTCTGGTGACCATTTATCTTGTTAACTGTGGTCGTCTGTCTTTTGTTTTCTTAATAAACATTTTTTTTTCATTCGTCTTTCTTATTTTTATTGGTAGCAGCAGAAAAAAAAATAAGGGGCTCACCTAAAAGTATATTGTCAAATGTTAATTTGTATTTACAGTTTACAGTTTAGGAAAGAAATGTGTTTTTGGGACACGTTGAGAAGATTAATACATATAGAAATAGGCTTTCGATCTAGATCTAGATTAAAAGCAACACTGACATGGAATTATTGTTTATTTTAAAAATAGTAAAGTCATCGGGCTTGTTAAAGTTCTTAAACTGAACAAAGAATTCCCAAAGGGAATTTCCCAAAAAAAAACCAGCCTTACGTCAGAGCAGGCTAATGATAATGATGGCAGTCCCTCCAGTTTAACGTGATAATTGCTTGTTATGTGCTTTTGATGACAACCAAACTGACATGTTGTTGAAATGACTTGACAAGAAAGTAGTTTGTTTTAATCTTTGTTCTTTATCTTGGAAAAGTTTTCTTCTGAGGGTAAATAGATAAAATTCGATGTAATGATGTGGCAATAGGGAATCATCTCTAAGCGAAGAAGAAGACTTCCCTGAACTTTCTCGGCAGCTGATGGTATTTAGTGCTATCATGTGTGACAAGAAATTCGAGGCGAATTTGAGCGAACGTCGTTCGTAAGTTTGCAGTTTCACATGCATCGTAAGAAATATGAAATGAAAGGTTTTGACATATTCAGCAAAATGACTTGTGTCATCCGTTTATGCCGAGAGTATTTTGATGATGTTATGAACTTTGCCACAAGGGCCTTATTCTTCGGCTGCGATGGGAGCGCGTTTCGCCATCCAAAAACAAAATGTTATTCCAATTCACTAGTTATTCAAAAATTAAAATGAAAATATTCGCTTGTGTGTATTGACTTATTTTAAGGGGGAGAACCGAGAGAAGGAAGGCTGCGGGTTAAGTCAACCACAATAAGCTCCTCTCTGTAAGTAACGCATTGTCGTAGCGTGTCGCCCGCCCGTAAACTAAGATGGACAGTGTTTTTAGGAAACAAACAAACAACATTATGGGCAGAGTGCGTCCGACCAGGTAATGAATGCGACTCCTCAATGAAGCAAACACAGGCAAAAGTTGGTCATAGGAACCCTCATTAGCTAAACTGATTATCGTCGAAACTGGAAGGAGTTAAAAATTGCACGCTGGAACTCTGCCGATTAAAACATGTCTGGTGCTTCGCAGGAAAAGGAAAATGTTAAACATCCATCAATTCCAGCTAATCAGGATGGGCTTCGATCAGCAAAAGCCCGTTCCCCTTTCGAATAAAAATAATTAGACTTTACAAAAGCCTTAATCTGAGGCTCAGTGGTGGCTGCAGTGGCTCAGTGGTAAGTGCGTTGGCTTACTAAGTAAGGGGTCCCTAATTTATATTAACTGTTATCCAATCTGTTGTGAGAATTAAGAAGAAGCTTCCACTGCAAACCCTACAATCTGTAGGAATCCAAGATGTGGATGTATTCCAAGAAGCCAAATCAAATCGTCTGTATTGGCTCTTTCATCAAGCGAATACATAATTTTTCTCCAGCCAAGAGGATCTTTGAGTCCGGGATGTCAACTAAGAGCTGCTGCTGCCTCTTTTGTACTGACCAGATTGGTTTCTTCCTTGACTGATGACGTGGGTTCTTTTAGTGACTTGCTTAATTTTCTTTCTAAATCTTTGGATGTGGTTCCAAACTCCTTTAATAAAGGGTGTTTTTTTTAGAGGTTGGTTTTTCGAATAGAGATAAAACTGACATTTTGTGGTCAAATCTGGCAACTCTAATGTCATTTATGTTCAGTTTGGCTTGCCATTTCCTCATGAACTGGTTGACAAATGAACAACGCTTGTAAATCGTGCAAATTTATTTCGAAAATAATGGTTGAGTTCGCGCAGTTTACCGCAAAATTGCCGCATTTGGAGTGAAGAGAATCCACATGAGACCCTTGAAACGCCATTACATCCACAAAAACTGACTGTTTGGTGTGCTCTATGGGCTGGTGGAGTCATTGGGCCATACTTCTTTCGAAATGATGCTAGAGAGTCAGTTACCGTTAATGGAGACCGGTATAGAGCCACGATAACCGACTATTTTGTTCCCGAATTGGATGGCATGAATGGGGATGAGATGTGGTTCCAACAAGATGGCGCTACATGCCACACAGCGCACGTAACAATCAATTTATTGAAGGAAACATTCGATGAGCGCATAATTTCGCGGAATGGACCTGTCAATTGGCCACCAAGATCGTGTGATTTGACACCATTGGATTATTTTCTTTGGGGATATGTGAGGTCGCTCGCCTACGCCAACAAACCAGAAACGGTAGGGGACTTGGAAGCCAACATTCGTGGCGTTATTGCCGACATACAGCCCCAAATGCTTGAAAAGTGGTTGACAATTGGACCTCTTTACTTGTCTTTATTTGAACCACCCGCGACATTAATTTCATTAATGGCAAAACACCCTGTACATAGGCGGCCTTGTGGTCTACTGTGCCCTCTACTTATACCTTGGGAAGGTTTTGCTCCCTCTTCCAGAGCCTCCTCACAGCTTAATTCTCGAGGAATAATGTTAGAGTCGTATTGCTCTGGCTTTAGCCTTGGCAAGAAAAACCTACTCGGATCACTTCATCCAGTCCTGTTTCTTTTAAGAATCTGAGAATGAGCAGTGGATCCATTGTTGGTAAATCCTTTTCTTGAATTTGGTGTTTTCCCAAATATTTAAACCTTTTTTTGGGTCAGTGCCCCACAGGATTCTAGTATGTGTTCTGGAGTTTCTGTGGACTAATTGCAGAATCTGCAGAGACCTTCATCTGATATCCCTTTCTTCCTTAGGTGTTCCCTGAGTTCCCGTTAGGAAACCAGATAAAATACGTAGTTTAGTTTTGCTGTTGAGACTGATACATGCTTTACATCTTTTGAGATTAAAATCTCCTAAGAATTTTTTGGCTTGTCTCAGACCTTGGAGATCTCGAAAGGTTCTAGCCCTTTTCTCCTTTTCCTTTTCTTCAATCTCCTTTAGCTGAAAGACAGTTTAGGTAAGGCAGAGGACTGAAAACATCTCACACATACTACACCATGTCCTGAAAGCTGAAAGAGAGGCAGTTAGGCCTTCAGGCTATTCTACTTCTTCTTCTCCATCTCATGGGTTGATACCCTTTCCTCGCTGCAGCCTGTAATGTGCGCTAATTATCATGCCACGGTTCTTTTTTTTTTGTTGAATTGGCTGGCAAAATACGGTGGTCCCTGTTACCCGTTTCGATGATCTTCCGATACTGGGAATAGGTTGGCTTTTGTGGTAGGTGAATCGTTCAGGCGCTCTCTGTATACTCGTGTCGGTTCGTAGCTCCTTCTCGTTTGACAATCGAGCTCTGAATATAACTAAATTAATTAGGTCAATCATCCAATTTGCAATCCGTATAAATTGAATACAGAGTTACCGCCTGCCTTTATTTGTTCCACACTCTCGCCCAATGGCCACGTTATAGGCAGTGGTATCCCTTTATTTTAAAACAAGAACGAAACAGGTGTGAAAGCGGAAGCCTCGCGCCTCAAAAGGTTGAGGTTCGGCAACTTCTGAACTGCCGTCCAAATTGTCGGCCGAACATAAGTTATAAGTTTTTTAAGTTTTAAGTTTTTTAAGATGGATCCTTAAAATGGCGAATTTTTGTTCCCCCCTTCATCGCTAATTTAAACGTTTCCTTTTAATTTCAAATCATAAGTTTAAAGCCAGCGATGGATCCTTAAAATGGCGAATTTTTGTTCCCCCCTTCATCGCTAATTTAAACGTTTCCTTTTAATTTCAAATCAAAATAAAAAAACAACCTTGTCATCAAAACACTTAGATAATAGAAATTTCTCAACCCACCACCAAGCATTTGTCTATTCTGAATTCAAATATCCTGCAGACCTGTCACATTTAACCTGTCTCTCGGTGTACAACTGTACACACACATAGACACCACACCTGCATACAAAAACTTCTAAGGAAATAGAAAAGAAGAAAAATAATATAAGGATTCAGAGATAACAACTACGCCTACTCGCGGGGTTCTTCACATTTTCAAGGTCCTTTGTAGCAAGGACACACTCTCTCTAAATTAAGACATATTGTATGTTGGATGTTGTTATCACTATGCAATGCATATGTGGGTATTGAAACAAAACTGTTTTTGTTATTTTGTTCGTATCTACCTACCCCATATGCGATGTGGTGCTGCTGGTTGGGGTTCAACAAGGAAGTCGTGACAGAAGAAAACGAAAAAAATACGATGATAAAGATGTATCTCTACGATATACACAAACAAATATACATACGTTTATATGTTCATGTTTGCATGTAAACAAAATGTTTCATCAAGTGGAGAAAGGACAACGGATGTCAGCCGAACGTGTGTGGTTGGTTGTATTGCAAAAGTGTTCCGCATTTGTTGGGATTTTGTTTTTCTCCGGAATAGAAGAAGAAGTTTTCCGTAAATATGCGCATGAAGTGAGCGCGAGTGTACGTGGCTTTATGGCTTTCTTTTGCTTTTGTTTTGTTCTTGATATGTATACTTTTTTTTATTTTATTTTTCTAAGCAAGAAATAATCCTAGGACTTGATTCTAGAGATATAAGGAACGAAATTGATATTCCTTAAGTGTGTGGAGATTTTAATTAAGCTTGTCATTGTGTTTGCTTTTTTGTTTATTTTTGAGATTTTCTCGAGATTTGAATTGGATTGGATTAGGATGTGAGGTTAGCGTTAGCGTTAGTGTTAGATTGAAGTAGATGCTGATTTTTCTACTTGAATTCTATATAAAAAGGAAAAATTTAAATTGAATTTGAAATTATTTTTACTTTTGTCGGTATGCAACCTTGTTGAACTTCTTTTAAGCTTAAATTTATTTGTGCACGCTTAATTTATAAGCGTGACGTAAAATAACGCCAAACGAAATAAAACCAAATTCTAAAAATTTAGCATTATTTCCATTCAAAAATCGAACAGTCTGCCGAAAGAAGGTTCAAATCCCTTATTGCCAAAGGCGCCTTATTTCGTTTCGCAATATTTCACGTAACCTAAATTAAATCCTATTGTTTTGGAGATTAGAGACTTTGAAGAAAATCTCCCTTCCCAAAAATTAAAAACTTGACCTAGATGGCACGAAAGGCAATTGATAAGTACCTGTGTTAGGCAAGGAAAAACATTTTTTAAACAATCTACTAGCTACTTAGCCCTAAGCTATTCCAACTTTTGTAAGCCCTCCGAAAAATAGGTTTTGTCGAACTCTGCAAAAAATGCCCCAGTTTTGGCAATGACCTCCTCGTTTGTTGTGAATCTCTTTACGACAAGCCATTTTTCCATATTTGGAAACAAAAAGAAATCACAGGGGGCTAAATCTGGAGAATACGGTAGATGCGGCAGGATTCCATTAATTTTTCCGTTACCTTTTATCAAGTGGGACCGTTTGCTCGTCAATGCGTTGTTAGATTTTGCCAATAATGTAGCATTATATTGTCCTGTAATCGTTCTCCTCTTTCGAAAATAATAGATCAAGATTATGCCCTGAGAATCCCAAAAAAACCGTGGCCATAACTTTTATGGCCGATTTGACTGTTTTCGCCTTCTTTGGTGCACGTTCTTTGCGTGCAGTCCCCTGTTTGACGGTTCTTTCATTTTAGACGTATATTAATGGATCCAATTCTCATCAACAGTCACATAGCGGCGCAGAAATTCCTTCGGATTGCGCTTAAAAAGGCCCAAATTCTGCTGTGAAGTGATCATTCGAATCCGCTTGTTGTCGACGGTGAGCAAACGCTGGCTTGGTGCGGATGCCAAAGGTTTATATCACTTTTGTGCAGCTGAATTGGAGGCATACACGATTTTAAAAATAATCCCTATAAAGAAACCTTCAAGAAACCAGCTAGACCTTCAGTATTAGTAAGCCGTAAATTCTTACACCGCTGGGGGCTATTTTATGTAGGTTTTACTGTCTTTACTACTTAAAATTAAAAATAAATTGGATGTCTCCATCGGTAAAAGACAGAGAAAGGACATGGTGAATCTATATTCTTTTAGTCGACATTAAGGCACATATAACAAGATAGACAGGTAGTGTTAGTTTCATGTCAATTAGCCTTTCAAATTATAGACGGAATTATTTCACAGCTTGTTTTATGGAAATTTGTCATATGAAATCTAAAACCCAAAATTGAATAACGTAGAAATTGAAACATTGTTTCTCCCTGAGTAACGTCACCACAACTGCGGCAGTTGGCGTTAGGGGGAATGCCGAATTTTGCAGCATGTGTGCCTAATACCAAATAGCCGGTGCTCACGGCCACTAGCCTAGCGGTGTCCGTGCGCGTTCTATGTATGAGGCTAAGAGTTCTGGATTGGTTGTACTTGGGCCAAGTCTTTCTGGAGATGACGCAATACGTCAGACTGCTCCACCTAGACTCTGCCCACAGGATTCGGGAAAAGTGGAGTCTTGTCTGGCCAGCTAGTCGGCTTTCTCATTCCCATCGATGTTCCTTTGTCCAGGAACCCAGATGAGAGTGATTCTTAACCAAAACGCCAAAATTAATGTTTCCCGGAAGTTAGGTTAAGGTGGAATGTTGTCAGTAGATATTGATCAAAGATATTGCAATGTCCGTAAGGTCTTGCAGACCAGCAGCCGGCTACTCGTAATCTTACTGCGCTACAAAATACACATGATTTTATATACAGGTCCAGAGGAAGGATGCCAGGAATCACATTTAGTGCCTCGGTCGGGCTTGACCGTAGCGCTCCTGTCGTCCCAATTAAAGACGTTCTTTCGACTCTGCTTGACTTAGTAATAATATAAGCTCTACTTAGGGCGGGGCACTATACCAGGGACCTATAAGTGAGTATTGGTCGTACCAAAGCTGTGAACATCCAAAGAACCATTTTGGATTTAAGTCCCCACTTTCTCCGCACCTGGTGTTCGCTATTCAGCTTCCAGTTGAGCTTACGGTCCAGAATTACACTCAAATGTTTAGTACAGGGGATTGAGGGAATCTGGTTATTTAGACGGTCGATATGTTGGTATTTTGGTTTTAGCCCAAGCGCTAATCTTACCCAGCGTCCTTTCCAAGATTTCACTAATCACGACAGGGAAAATTCCTGAAACAGCCACGTCGTCCGCATAATCAACCACTTTGATACCGTCGCTCCACCAAAGTTCATAAATCGATAACAAATAATTGCATAGTACCAAAAATAACAAGTAACCCAGACTTAATGGAACTATGGTAGCAATGGACTTATTCAACTATGAATTTATTGATTTAAACCCCAACAATGTGGTATCGAATTGGACTTTCTGGTTACAGAGCTCAAAAATTAACTGAATAATTGTGAACTTTCAAAGAAAAGGCCTTATGAGCAGAATAGATCTACAGAATATTTGTAAGGCTCTTAAGCCTGGTTCTTGGAAGGGTTATGATCTCTAAGTCAAAATAATTACCTAAGATAAAGAAGGAAATTGATGCAACAGTAGCATTTTTTAACGCCAAAAATTTTATAAGTTTGATTTGATCTGTTAAAAATGTGACGAACATGATCTGTGTAATTAAGTTTTTAGCTTAATTTTTGCCCCGTGTTCCAACTATTTTTCGATTATCTCAGGCGGTATAGCGATGATTTCGGCCCGAATGCTTGAGCTCATCAATGCTTTTCAAATAACTCCACAAAAAGTAGTCCGGAGTGGTCGAATCTAAAGATCGCCTTCTCTGAATGAAAATGGCCATATAATTGTTTAGGTGCAAACACCGGCCCAAACAGTAACGTTCTGGTCCTTCATGAATCTCGTGTGGATTATCCTTTCCCCAAATGCGGGCCCAAATTGCTTGTGAACGTCCCGTGAGAGCGTGAAAAAAGGTCCCGTCGTTCATCAAAATTTGCTTCCAAAAATAAGGTTCATAAGGCTCTTAAGCCTGGTTCTTGGAAAGGTTATGATCTCTAAGTCTAATATGATTACCTAAGATAAAGAAGGAAAATGATGCATCAGTAGCATTTTTTGGGAACAGTTTTTGTGTAAAATTTTTCGGAAGACCAAATCTGCGACAGAAATTCATTAAGCCTATGTTCCCCAAGCTAAAATCTACTACAAACTAAATGAATGAATCGAAAAGTAATGAGTCTTTTCAAACAGCTAAACTGGTTGCATAATGAAGCCCAAAGTCTTATGTTCCGGACAAGGTGAAAGCTGCTCATCGGCGCCCACTTTTTTAGTTTCACCAGCTAACCCTCCAAGAGTCACCTAAGAGGTGACTAGGGTCCACGGGGAATACACCCTCCAAGTTTCTAAACAAAAATAGTGCTTTTCTTGTGAGAAATCCTTTACAAATGTTTACCAACGTAGGTTGTCTTAATCTTAATCTATCGTAAAGATGACAAAAAAAACCGTAAGGACAACCCAAATACATATCTTCTCATTGACGCAAACACAACAGGGGCTACATTTTCCAGCGTGTCGATGAATAATTAGTTACTTTAAAGTTCACCCACTTAAAAGCAACTTTCACACACTCCTCCCCCAACAACAAACCTACCATGATCCCTACATTCTTCGTAGAAACTTAACCTTCAAGACAACTAACTGTTCAAATGCCTTTTGCCTAGATTATATCTGCATTAATTTCAAATGTTTACACACACGAGACCATTTTTAGCTTTATCAGCGTTCAATCAGGGAAAAAAAACACACACTACCCACCATTAATTGTGACAAAACGTATAGAACTGGCCTTGTTATAAGCGCGCTTCTGGTACACACATTAGGTTGGCAATCATCACGTTTCGTCCGTAATCCCATATCCACACCAACAACAAAGAACCAGAACAGAACAAATAAATACACTGACTCATCTGCACCTAATTATGAAACCCGTCCGCATCCGAGGACGGCCAAAAATGCACGTTTGCCCTTTAACAAGAAAACTAACTCTAAACGAGTCAATAACTCTTGTTCCACTCCGCTCTCTTGTCCTTTCCCATAACGTTGATGACTTGGAATTGGCTTCTGACGAGATGATACACTCAAAGATGTAGGTATGTATCTGCGCGTCCGGAAAAATCTGTCATCGTGGCTCGGTGTCGGTGTGGTTATCACAATTTAATATGTCTTTCGAATTTTCTCCTCACACACTTCTTCTTTTATGTTCTCTCAAAGAACCTTGTGATTTTATTTTTATATCGAAATTATCATACCATTCGGTTTATGTCATTGTCATTGGGGGTGGATGCTCGTTCGTAAGTGTCCTTATCAGCTTTACACTCGGTGAGAAGTGAAAACCATATTTTCGTGTGGCGATACGTACTTAGTTCGATTTGTTATAAGCCAAGGAGAAGGAAAAACCAATCAGAATACGGAAATTGCTATAAAAGAAAAACCATGCATATTATGTGTTCATGTATCGAAGGGAAAGAACCATGACACGGATTTCTGGCAACAGCAAAGAAAAAAAAGGATATTTTTATATAGCATAGCAAGTACCATACACAAAACAAGTGATGTATGAAGTTTCGATTTAGATAAGAACGACGATCAAACGGTATGGTTATGGGTTCTGTCTTCATATAATGACGGGTTCAATGAGGCCCATAGTTAGTTGTGGAACGTGTTGTAGTATAGCACTTCGTTTTTTATTTACAAAGGACCCTGTGGGTCTGGGTGTGCCTTAAGAGTACGGCAGAGCTTATTTTTTTTTTTTTGCCTTTATTATTATGAAAAGATATGGTTACCTGTTGGGAGAATGGGATGTGTGTGTGTGCTTGAATAATATATGCGGGAGAGGGAGGTCAGGTAAATTCAAATATGAGATCTATTCATTTTTTATCACGAAAATTCGATTATTTTGGCTTAGATTGTAGTGAAATGTCAATATATGATTTTTGTCAGATGGAATTTTTGTCCCCATTAGACCCCTGCCTCTTTACGTGATAAGATTTTGTCGCATCAAATCTATTTGATTGTTCACTTTGACTCATGACGGATGGATGGACCACGGCCTCAGGAGGCTGCTGGCTCCAATTTTGCACACCTTTTGACGTCTTCCGAGTAGGGGGTTTCCTTATACAAGGTGGCGCAAAAATAACCTTCCGATGTTTTTTGATTCTTCTTGTGGATTATTTTTATTTGGTCTTTTAATTTTTTTTACATCAAGTCGAGAATATGATGTCATGTAAATGGCCGCCGCCACAGTTGATTGTCATTTGAGCCATTTGTATGGCATTTTCCATCACTTTGGCGAAAACTTCCGGCGATAGGTCCTCACATTCTTGACGGATATTGTCTTTAAGAGCTGCAAGAGTCTGAGGCTTGTTGACATAAACCCGCGACTTCAAAAAGCCCCACAAAAAGAAGTCTGGAGCGGTCAAATCAGGTGATCTTGCTGGCCAGTGCAAATCGCCAAAACGGGAGATTAGGCGCCCGGGAAATGCATCCTTCAGCATATCGGTTGTGGCACGTGCAGTGTGTGCCGTTGCACCGTCCTGTTGGAACCACATGTTTTCCAATCCCAATTCATCAAGTTGCGGCAAAAAGAACTCGTTGATCATTGCTCTGTAGCGCTCACTATTCACAGTAACCGTTTGGCCCGCGACGTCTTCGAAGAAAAAAGGTCCGATGACTCCTCCAGCGAAAACAGCACACCATACAGTGACTTTGAGCGGGTGTAATGGCTCTTCGTGGGTTACACGCGGATTTGCAGTGCTCCAGAAGCGTAAATTTTGCTTATTTACGTACCCGCTAAGATGGAAATGGGCCTCATCACTCATGATTATTTTTGATGAAAAATCTTGGTGGTGAATAAGGATGGCTTGAGCGTATGTTAGACGCGATTGGCGGTCAGCAGATTACAGCTGTTGCACCGTCTGGACTTTGTACGGAAACATCTTCAAATCTTGTACCAAAATTCGCTGTAAAGACCGTCGACTGATACCCATTTGCGTGGCACGTCGTCTGGTCGATGTCGACGGCGCTTCCATGACATCTTCGGCTACAGCAGCAATATTCTCTGCAGAACGGCTACTTCGGGGTCTGCCACGCCTGGCAGCATCTCGTGTTGTGCCAGTCTCTTCGAGGCGAGCGGCTAAACGTCGCAGTGTTTCACCAGTAGGCGTTGGACGGCTAGGAAATCTGCGACGAAATTCACGTTGTGCCAAAGTCACCGACCGATTATTGCTCAAATAAATAGTCACCAATATTCCGCGTTCTGGAGCAGTGTAGCGTAACATTGTTTATTAACGTGTATTTCGCATGTGTTTACTACACAAATGTCAAAACAGAACTGACATTAGGGGCCAATCGCAAAATTTATAGCATTTTCTGATAGGAGGACTACTTTTGCGCCACATTGTAGAAGGAGGAGAGCCATAAATAACAGATTTTATTGGTTAACTTCTGCGCATGTACGTCACTCGGATATCACTTGGTTTTGAACACCTGTCTCTTGAGCGATTTTCTTTTACGAATGAGTGAGTGAGTGCCAGAATAATGTGATTCAGAAGACGTCACCAATCATGCACAACGTCGGAAAGTCGTTGCCCAAATTTTAGGCAAAAAGAGCCAAAAAGTAAAACGGAAATTACACCAGAAAAAGCTGTAGAATAAATAACCTGAACCGATAGGGTTAAAACTTTTTGGCGTTGTTTCCTTTTCAATTTTAAAAAATGTCTCAATTTTGTATGGAGATTTTTGGGCTTTAAAATAAACAGACTGATATATTGGTACTGTGGCCACGGTTGCCGTTTTGGTAAAAATGTATTTGGTAGGTTTTTTTTATATATCTAAGGCCTATGAAACTAATGTTTTATAAGTTTAATTTGATTTGTGAAATTTCCATTAAAAATGTGATAAACATGATCTGTGTAATTAAGTTTTTAGTTCAATTTTTGCTGCGTTTTCCAACTCTTTTTCGATCATCTCAGGCGGAATAACGATGAATTCGGCCCGAATTTGCTTTGAGCTGATCAATGATATCATCAAATAACCCAAAAAAATGTAGTCCGAGGTGATCGATTCTAAAGATCGCCTTCTCTGAATGAAAATGGCCATATAATGGTTTTGGTGCAAACACCGGCCCAAACAGTAACGTTCTGGTCCATCATGAATCTCGTGTGGATTATCCTTTCCCCAAGTGCGGGCTAAAATAGCTTAGAAATATTCTTTGAGTCATTTACACTTTATATGGGGCCAAAGCCATTGACGTCAAAATACTGAGCGCGGTGACGATACGTGGGTTCTCGGCAAAATTTTCTCTTACCACTTCAGCCAGTTCAGTGGAACGTCGTAGGCGTTATCGGCATTTCGACGATCTGCCACTGTCCCGAGCTCAACCAAATTTGACACTTCTTGGCCACGATATTTTTTGAAAATGTGCACGATGAGTTAACTGAACGACTATCTTCAATGTAAAGCGTCATTACTTCGGCGCGTTGTTTCGGTGTGAAGTGATTCGTTGCTAAAATTGTACTAAATTGACATGACGTTTCACAAACATGTCTATAGTCAAGTCAATCGGTTGATAAAAGTCCTAGTTATTCAATGCTTTTGTACCGAAATAAAACATGGCGCACTCGTCATATTTCTTTGTTTTTTTTTTTTTAAAACCAAAACTACCTACATACTACTTCGACTGTTAAAGCTTTACCGTCATTTCAGAACCTTTCGTTTGGTAGGTTTTATTGGAAAGTTCGGTAGGATTGTTTTTTTCACGAGTGGCAACCGTGACTTTGTCATCATGTGCAAATAGTTAGTGAAACAGAAATCGATATGACTTAATTTGATGAGCTTTTCATTTTAAAAATCGATATTTTAACCTCACTTTGTTTAGCGTTGCTACACTTATCGTTATTGCTTTTCAGAATTCTAATAAATCTTTATCAGATCTCATTTTGGTAAAACAGAAACTTGACGATAAATTGTTCAGTGATAAGCGATAGGTCATTGGTAGAATGGCCATCCCTAAATATACTTTTAACTTCGCGGGAAATGAAATTATTTACCATTGGAGGTGGAATTCCATTCCACTTTTTTGTTGAAAATAAATTCCTTTTGAAAACGATTATTTCAATGAGAAGTTTTTTGCCTTTGCACTGATTTGTTGAAATTTCACGGACGTTCTTAATAATTTCTAGAATCTTGCGAACGTGTGACAAACATCCAAGAGTAAGATATTGTCATGAGAAGCTTCTCAAAAATGTATTGCCGTTCGGAATCCGCATTAAGCAGTAGGTCCCTTCCATTCGTGTCAAAAAAAAAAATCTTCGCACAAACAGTGGTTGGAGAAGCTAAGCTTTGCATCATATATGGGCCGTTTACGCCTAATATTTATTTTAGAGGTTTAATAGGAGTCTCTTAGAAGTCGCCCAATCTCCCCGAGATCCAATATATAACCAGTGCTGGCCAGTAGCATAAGAGATGTTCCACTGATTAAAACCTCCTCAGTAGTAAAACCTCCTAAGCTTTAAGCCATGCTTCCAATGGCCAAGAGGATCTTCGAATCTCAGGCAAAAAAGAGCGAAGCAACCGCGGATGCCAGAGCGCTTGGTGTGGAAGCAGCATGCCCGGGATCGCAGAGGATGGAAGGCAGCCGTGTCTCAGGCATGGACCCTTTACGGGTCGTGAGCCGGATAAGTAGTAAGTAAGTCCAATGGCCTAGTGCCCATGGTCTACCCTGGTGAGCAACCGAATTTGGTTTCAATTAAAGGAATTAAGTCTTTGATCCCTGACTATCGATGGCGAGCCACCATTGTAAGTCGAACTCATCGTGGAGCCATCAGTTTGAAGGCTGGTAGTTCCTCCACGTCAGCCTACTGTAAGTCAGAACCCCATCAGGCCAGCCGTTCTGCTGTCTTGTCTCTTTCCAGCGCAGTTGTACTGATTGATGGCGGATTTCTCTCGCTGAGTGCCAGAAGGTAACACTCAGATTGAAGTTTATCGCTTTTAGTGCTACCCGACTGTCCATATGGTCCGTCCCATTTCTAAACAGCGAAAGAGCGACCTGAGATTGGAAGCCACTGCAGTAATCCGTCAGTCGTAAGGTTGCTCCATCTTTGAACCATCTGTAAAAATGACAGACTTGATGGAATTATTGAGACTTTGAAGTTTTTGCCTTAAAAAGCAGAATTCCCTGTAGATTAGAGTTGTCAAGTATGCGCGGATTTCCAAAAGAGTCAAGCTTCCAAATATTTTTCTCTCTCAGTTATTTTTTCCACTTTTATAGTTCTGATAGCGCGGATTCCATAATTTCACTGATGGTCATTAATTCCGCTATGTTCTCTTCGTATGTGACTCTTTTAATGCCTTAAGTGAAAAGGGATTTCATATGGAAGGAGAAGGACTAACACCTCCAGTGGTGTTTCACAATTTTATTTTGTTAAGCATTGCTTAAAGCCACTTTGTCAGAACATGTGACGAACTAAGATCAAGTGATAAAGTAAAAATTTCGTTGTTTAGCCAACGCAAATCCTTTATAGCTGATGGACTTCTAAATTGTCCGTGTCGTTGTTTCCACAGATTTGTTTTTATGCGTACCATTTGCATCGAGATTGTTCCTCATAGGAACAGGCCACATAGTCTTTCTAAGATTTTTAAGACAAATAATGAAGCCTATTTGGCTTCCTCCCAGTTTTAAGGAACCTGACGCCATGGAATGGTCTTTTCATTTCTCTTTTGCAGCATAAGTAAGTGCTCCACCGCTCCCGGACTACGATCCGCTTCAGTACCCTTTTAGATTTTACATGTAGAAAGATAAGTGAGTGCAGCGGCTCACTGGTTGGTTACTGCGTTGGACTACTAAGCGAGGGTCCCATGATCAATTCCGCCCCAGTCCTACCTAAGGTTCTTCTCGCTGCCCCACCTTTTGCGAAAGTCTGACTAGCAAACAATAGTTTGCAACAATGTTCTTTCCAAATCCTCACCCCCTCCTGTAATGAAGGCTTGATATGTAAAACTTTCGAACATTGCATCTAAAATTTTCGGGCAGCTCTTACCTCTACTGCAGCATGGTGTTGTAGATTAATTCTCTGCTGCCAGCACAGGTCTGAAAAGGAACCTGTGATTTCGCTGTGATCCCCATGTAAAACTTGTAGCATCAGTTCCGGCGTTTCTGAAACTAATGACATACAGCTCCGTAGTCCCTTGCTAGTACCCAGCCGAGTGACGTCAAATATTCTCCCAGAATTGTGATAAATTTGTTTGACTGAATACCAAGACCCCTTATGAAATACATTCAATGAAATACATTAAATTTTCCACCCTTATTGAAGTAGTTGGGTGGTAATTAGTCTCCCTTCAATTAGAAAACACGCCATCCATTGCACTTCCCAGTCTTCTGCTTCTTATTGTTTTTGTTATATTTTTCCAGTGAATAGGAACCATATCGCGGCGATATCATACAGTTACGTAAAAAATAAAAAAAAACACAAACCAACAAAAGCAAAACGCCATTCCATTGTTTTGAAGCTTTGCAACGTGGACAAGAGAAGAGAAGCGAAGAGTATACTCGCTAATTTAAGTGCCTCTAAGATGTAGTAACGAAACAATTAAGGTTTCCTTCTTGCTATGCATTTGCTTTTCAAATTATTTACTCACTGTTGCACATATCTTTGCATTCGAACCGTGTAAACACGAACAACACATAAAAAAAAAAAAAAAAAACAAATGTGAAATACTGGTGCACTGCATGAGCTCAAGGTGTGCATGCCACCGTCATAGCATAGCAATAGACTGATGGACTGTCTATCACGAGTAAGGAGGAGGCAAACATTACAGGTTTTCATTCCATCCATCGGATTATAATTTTTTAGCAAAGCAAAACAAATTTCAACATTTCATGTTGCTGTTGATGGCACGAGGTTGTTTTTTTCTACTTCTTCTTTTTTAATATACAAACATGGAAATGATAATAAAAGAAAATATTCACGCTGAATGCGCTGATGAACCCCCAACCGATGATGGCCGTTTAACGTGCCAAACTCGAAACCGTGTTATTAGTCTCCCGCCCGGAGTGAGTGTGCTGCATGCAGCGTCGCGTCGCGTCGCGCCGGTCGCAACAAACATACAGAGGCAATATGAGCACAAAAGTGCATTACGCATGGATGTAGCACGATTGCGTAATGCTCATTAAATTGAAAAAAATATTATGACAGACTTATTGGCTATCCAAGAGTGGTGTGGTGGAGATGGATAAGTTAAGTACACTGACCGGTAAATGGATTTAAATACCCGGTTGATGGGAGTATTTGTGATACGAGGTTTATGTTTAACATGTGATTTGGCTTGCGGTTTTGCTGCATTTGTGTGCGCGTATCTGGAAAATTAGCTAAATTGGTAGTTTGGTAGCCTTCAGGTTATTCGAATGGGGGAGGGAGACGTATTTGTATTTGCTTAGGTCACTAGGTTACTGCTTTATTTAACTTTGCGTAGTATTTGGTCAGGTGTGCGCATACATATGTTTCTCCGCACGAGTAACGTTAAGTGCGGAATGCTTGTGCATCAGTTTACAATATTTGAAGAGTGGCAATCATTGCTAGATTATCAGAGTGAAACTGTTCTTAGGGAAATGGTTTAAAACGATCGTAACCCTAGAAGATCGGTTTGAAACTTTTTACATTGCAAGCTTATAAAAGACGCCTTTTGATAGACAAGGAGATTCTAAGAAAATCTTAGTACTTTTCGAGACTGGAAATTAAGTCTAATCATAAGCAAACGGAAACGGCTAGATTGAAGGCAAAAAACGTAGACACTAATTGTAATCGTTTTAAACTATGCGAATTTTTTAAATTTTCAAACAACAATCGCCAGTGTTAGTCCCTAAGAAAAGCCTTGAATGAGTTAAAGGTTCCCTCTACCCCAGAGGAGGCGAAGAGTTGATCCCATTTGGATCATCTCTGGCTACCAATATTATGAGGGAGTTTGGCATCTGCCTTTTTGCTAAACGGTCTTGAGTTCCTTTTAACCTTGTTTTGCAATCGGACATGTAAGGTTAGGTTATGTTGAAGTGGCAGCCGGTGAGTCCGACTCACTTAGACCAAAAAAGAGGTCCGTTGTGATACCACGTGGATTTAAACTTTTACTACTCTACACGTTAAACCATACCATATGCTCTGGATATACCGAAAGGTATCTTACTGTCAGGTGTTAACAGATATCTTCAAGATTGTCATGGAAGAAGGCACCTAGGTGGACCTTACGTTTTCTGGGAGAGGACAAGTGCAAAGAAGGTGTAGGATTGTCTCCTCTTCCTCCTCTTCCATGCAGCTTCTGCAAAAGTCATGTGTCATCGGACATGTAGTTTTCTCCAAATATTCCTTAGTTTACTACAAATTCTGCAAGACCTCCAACAGACTTTTTTATATTTAAAGTTGACCGCCTTAGATAATGTAAAAAGGCTGTAGTTTCGTACGATTGACCAATAAAAATACAAAATTACCAAAATCCTACTCAAAATCGAATTTATACTGAATTTCGATTTAAACTGACACTTCGAGAGTTATATTCAAATTATAAAAAAAAAAAATAAACTTGTCGGAACCTTCTTAAAACCTATCTCCTTTATTATTTTTATTTTTTTATTAGCAGTTATGAAATATTTAAAGTGATTTCCACATCACTCAACTGACAATTCAAAAACAACATTCGAACACACGTTCGAAATTTCTAAACAAAATTTTTTTCACAGCTTTCGAGATTGTCATAGTTTGTAGCTGGTCTATTGGCAAATCAGAAAATAAGCGGACACTTCGAATATAATCTTCGAAATTTGTGGCAAAAATATAAAAATATTAGTCGCCGGATTAAGTGCCTGCCTAATTAACACTTTTAAATCTATCTTCGAAATTTGTAAAAAAAAAATATTAAATGTCTGATCAAAATTCGAAGTTGCATGAAATCTAAAGCTCGATAGCGTATATATAAAGTGAGCTATACGTCTATTTGACACTTCTAAAATTTTGTTCAAAGTCTTAAAACAGGAAAAATCTGCAGCTCAAATGATTTAAAAAATATTCCAGAAGCTCCCACGCTCACCATCTATCATTCAATTAAAGTGTGCCGAAAGTATAAGTGACAGTTGGATAACTATGTTCGAAGATTTCCGAAAAAACATCATCACGTAAAGCTACCACAGTTTTACAAAGTCAAGAGCTCGATGTACTTTACATTTAAGAGTAAGCTTCAATTCTAATTCATACTTCGAAAATTTAGTTCGAAATTTTGTAAAAATATACAACTGCTCTTCAAAAGTTTTTTCGAAGTCCCTATCTGACATTTATTTAAAACTTTTCCAATAGCTAGTCAAAGTATATTTGAAATTATCAGTAAGCCAAACTGACACTTCGAAAATTATATTCGAAATTTGCTAACTTTGTACGCAATAATGCAAAGTCAGAAGCTAATCAGCGTTTATATTATTCAGTCTCGATTTATACGATTAATGACCGAAACGTACGTGTCGTGACTGTGAGAAAAAGAGGAATGAAACGTGTGACGGGTAGACAACAATTTATGTTTTTTTTTTTCGGAAATCTTTTGTCATGTTCTGTGTTTGTTTAAGTTAGACAGCAATCAAACCATTTAAAAATCAACACTCAAGAAATCATAAGAACGAAGACACAAGAGTACAGTAGGGTTTCGCTAATGTGAACGAAAATGTATTACTGTAACAATTTGCAAGACAGCCTCCTATCGTGAATACTTCCGCTAACGTGAACAATGTCTGCTTTTCATAAGATCTCGTTCCCAATCTGCTACTGTTATATGACAAAAAAAAACACGTTAGTGTGCACTTAATGTGTGCCCAGAACAGAATTGAATGAGTGATATTTACGTCATTGGCACTTTGACTAAAATTGTCAACTAAATTGCATGACTTTAGTACCTTATGTCAAACTGACATTTCGAACATATTACCAAATCGGCAGATTGGAGTTGACAGTCTGACAGACATTTCGAATGTGTCTACAATCATGTTGACATTTCAAAATATCTAACAAAAAAAAAACAGCAAACTTTAGGAATTTTAAAAAATCAAAACCCCCTGTCATTCACCTGTCAATCGAACTACAGAAATCAAAAGCAAAAAAAAAAACAAAAAACACCTATCATTGTTCCGCATCTACGGTGTTCTTCTTGGATGATGGATTACCTGGAACTACCCAAATGCATATCTATATTTTATTTATGAGTTTTCATTTCCTTCTTCTTAATGCAACCTTTAAGTGCGCTTCCTGAAGTACGTTCTAATGGTATCTACACTCAATCTAACACCTGGTGTGTGAACTTTTATAATCTACTTCACAATACGTGCGCACACATTTGCACAGTAATGCAAAGAAAAGAAAAAGAAAACAACAAACCAAATGGAAAACGGTAACTGTATCACTTCCTCTTGTGTGATATTTTTTTTTTTTTTTTGCTATCCAACTTTAAGTAGTTTCGCACACACGCATTCTAGATCTAGATCTCAACAGCAGCAGCAGCACGAATAGTAACTAGGAACAGAAAAACCGATTTCAGCTAATATCATCTGGTACGTGGAAAAGCAATTATTTCCGCTTGAAAACGGATCCGGATGGTTGATGATTAGCTATGGTTAGATACTTTATCCCCCAAAGATACAAAGTAGACAAAAACTATCGAGATTCCAAACCGACTAATGGATACATTTGTATCTCATTCCATCTTCTTCGTGTGATATCACATGACGAGGACTACGCTTTAACAAAAGTTTATTGCACTTTAATTAAGTATCTATCCGCCAGATATATGTATGTATCTACGTGCAAAGCATTCTCAACCAAACTGTGCTGTATCCCATTAATTCGCTAATAAATATTTATACAACAAACTAATCCACAATTTATTTATTTATTTATTTTTTGTTCTATTTTCAGGTAAGTGTCGATGATAAAAGTCTTACTTGTTACAAGCCTCTGTGTAACCTGGTAAATAGTAGTCGCTCATAAATTGTGGCTAATTATTCCAATATGTATTGGGTTAGTTAGATTGAATACATATAAAATTTAATTGCTGTTAAACGAGGTAAGTCAATATAATATATATAGGAATGAATAACGACAGTCGCCGGGACTGTGTCTGTCTCCTCCAACAAGCATGATGTCGATCTCATGGGAAAATTAATCGTTTTGCGGTCGGTCCCGGTCGTCTCCGCCGCATATTCCATCCGCCGCTGGCATTTTGTTATGCCCTTCGATATCAATTTTCCGGAAAAAGGAAGACACGAATACATACTTGGCTTTTGGATTTACTTCGGTTTTGGTTTTGGTTTTATGTGGTTTTTAAGTACTTGGGACTGTCTCTGGGGTCATCTTATCGCTGTATACTTTCTCTAGATTCTCTATAGATGCCTGTCGGTTTTGCGCATCTGCAAAGGAAAATATTTTCGTTTGAATTGAATTAAAAGAATCCTGGTTTGGCGAATGTGAGGATGGTATAGTCCTCATGCATATCCCTGAAGTGTAATGATAAGCTTCTTTTTCGCTTCAATTTATTTGCACATTTATTCGCCTGCGGGTATAGGAGGACGCAACCCAGCCAGCCGCAAAGATAATGAATGTTTATATTCCGCGAATGTATTATCTCCAACGTTAGAGACGTATGTAGGTACTGGTACTGTGGCGGTGAAGATTATGTATGTGGGTAGTGTTGTTTGTTTGTTGTTTCTGGGAGCTGCTGGTGGTGGTGAGTCTTATCCATTTGAAATTGCTTGGATTAGTTTGTTGGCATTTTATGGCACACAGCTCTGCTGTGCTGAGCGATTGTATTTATTTGCTTTGCGTGCGTGTGGGATGATGATCCAGTTCTCATTGTACGAACGCGAGTTATGTATGCAATTTAATGTTTTGATGTCCTTGACCAGATGTCATTTATGAAGATGTAACTGTGGGGGATGGTAAGTGGTTGTGGTCGTTTTTATGTGGGCTTGTCTGGCAAAGAGCATTAATATTGCTTGAATCTTGATTCCTGAATTTGGACGTGCAGTCATGAATTAAAATGAGCTAAATGCTTTAGCTACTGAATTGTTTGTGGTTTATTCATGAATAGCCGGCGCTTTTAAGCAGCTTTTAATCAGGCGCCGTTAAATCTGAGGCAAAGCTATAAACATTGGTTAGTTTCTGATCGCATAAAAATTCAAACGGTCCACAAGTGATGGTTTTTCAGTTTATTGGCGCAAGTTAAGTGCATATGGCATTTGCATTAGAATGTTCATGTTTAGAAGTTAAATCCGGCTTGCGGAATCTATAGAGTTCGAGAGTGGTTGAGGGGTACCTACATTTTCACCCCAACTAAAGTTATTAAAAGAAGTTTAATCACACAAATGGAAGAACACCAGATTGGCCCATTTGTGACGAAGTGATTCGAAAACGGGAGTCCTGCAAACATTTTTTGAGATCAAGTCGAAGGTCCAGGAGGGAGATGCAGTAAAGTCGGAGGGTTACGATCCGTATAATTCTGATCAGAACCCCTCGTCGATAAAAGGATAGAAGACAAAGTTATTTAGTAAACAAATTATCAAGCCCAGGGCTGACATTCCAAACTTTCAAAACATGGCTTTTGGCTACCAAAGGGTTACAGCGGAATACTCGATCGAGATGTAATCAGTTGACAATTGTGTGAAGGTAGCAAATAGACACCTAAGAGTAGGTCTATGCATCAAAATTACGCAAAAGTGGTTCAGGCTCAACGTTGCTAAATTTGTAGCAGCAGAATATTTGCCATAGGGAGTCTAGATTTGAATTCACTGTTGGTGCAAGATTCCAAACAGACATTTTGAAAGCCTTTAATAAGCGCTAATCCTTAAAGCATCAAAGATGTTCTTAGAAAACTAAAAAGAAGAAGGAGATGTAACCCTAGGTTACGTTAGGTAAGGTTTAATAGAGTTATGCAGCAATTCTGCTCCATTAAGTCGTAGGTAACCAAAAACCAACTTATTTTCCTACAGAAACTTCCCAACCTATCAACGCTACCTCTTTCTTTATTATTAAAGAATTAATATCCCAAATGCTTATTTCTTCAACGAGCACATATTTTCGTCTGCACAAAAAACCTTCACGCATCAGTCTCTGAGAAACCCAATCACATGGCATGCTTCCTGAGAAGACAGTGTCCAGAAAGGATTCCAATTAGCGTCCTAAGTCGGGATCAATTAAGATTTAAAAGGGGTTTTGTATACCTTGTGACCAACACTTTTCTTGACAGCTCTTCAGCTAGCTCAATATGGTCTTGCGCGCTTAAGGGGACATAATGTTTTGATCAATAAGCGACACTTGCAGACTAGCTCGAATTTGACAACATTCATACTCGTATGGTGATCTCCCTGTCGCGCATATCATCTTAGTTAGCTGCAATCCCCCAGCGTTAAATGCAGCTAGAACCTCCGATTGGAAGACACTGAAGTTATTTAGAAGCCGTAGGGAGAAGACGTTCAATACTGCCTCCGCAGAATAAATTCTGGTTCACGTGCCATCAGTGGTTCAATCCAAAATACCGACAGTTCAGTTACTCCATTTCATTCCTCTATAAAGATACACCGTTGAGTGTTGGGTGTCGAGATCTCATCTCAAAAGAATATCGCTCGAATATGTTTCATTTTCAACATTAATATCATTCAAAATGGAACAGAGACCACTTTCACTTCTTTTAAACAGAACAAATAGCCCATTAGGGCTAAGTTTAACCACAGCTTTCCTTTCCTCGGCACGGTTCCAAAGCTTACACCAGTAGAAAAATTAGGTTGCTTGTTGTTCAAACTTCCTGTCCTTCACCATCACTCCCTCTGGACATTTGCACACAATACAGCCATTGTTTCACCAGCTGAGTAGGATGTGGCGCCGTCCCGCTGAATATAAACGTCGTTTGCGTCTATAGCATTTCTTGCTGGCTAAAAAAGGCGGAAACATTCGCACATTTTTAAGTATCTGTTCCAAAAAATCTCAGCAAGCTTATTTTTATTCCTTATGAATAGAGTTGTTGTTCAAGATTTTTTTGGGTTATCGCATGTCCAAATATGCTACAGTTTTGTAGTGAATTTTTTCACCATATATGTTTTGGTCCATATTTAATAATGTCGTAGTTTTTACGTATCAAAAGTTATCTTCATGGTAGTTCATTATTGACAGTACAACAAATACTTGAAATTTAAAATTAGACCTTTGCTGGGTTAACTGATAATCTTAATTTTACCGTGTGTGGGGAAGGCCGAACTTTGATGTATCCGTGTGTCTCGGCTCTATTTGGCTATATAGTGGATGAAAATCGTCGAGCTCTGTCTATTTTGAAATATGCGAAGTGCTATTTTGGCTCTTTTCGGTCATATATATGTCCCTCAAAATGTAGTCAAGCCAATATAAACGTCCAGCTTATTACTAAAAATGTTTTATGTATTTTTTGTTCGAAACCTCGATGCATTTTAAAAAGGAAAATTATGTAGCGGTGGCAAAGAGGAAATTTTCAGTTCATGCCTTCCTGGTTCGGTATGACCCTCAAATTTAGATTGCGTCCAAATGCACAATGTTCAGATGGCTCGCTCATGAGGCGTGTCAGTTGGATGAGGCTGCGTGTCAGAGTGCGCACTCAAGCATGAGAGTGGCTGGCGATGACTCACTTTGCATTTGACTTTGCGCCTGCTTTTGTCTAAAGAACTGCGGTATTTCCTTTAGGGATGAAAGTGGATCTGCGAAAAAATCAATACCCAACTTTGGGGAATATGTCGTGTCTGGTTCTTGCTCTCGAGAGTTCTCGCAGTTGTATGCTTGTACATTTTATGTAATTAACAGTGAAACCTGTGTAAGTTGGCCAGCTGTGGTGCACGAATTATTGGCCAACTTATAAGAATGGCGAACTTGACAGGTTTTACTGTATTTCCATTTTTTGTGTCCCTCGCTTAATCAATCTGAGTGAAATGTAAGAGGATGGGGAATTTTTGGGAGAGTCTCGCCACAAAGTGGCACTTCCATTTTATTGAATGAAAGGCTTTCTTCAAAAACAACGCACATCCTCTTACTTGACGGAAAATATTTCCAACGATAATGATTCCTCACTTCTCAAAAAGTCTTCCAATAAGAGTAAATCTATCGTTGAAGTTGCTTGGCTCGCTCGCAGTTATTTCCTTGATAAAAAATGTTCGCACAGCCAGCACAACCGCGTCTATCCCAGTGTGAAACAATCACCACAAGAAAAGTATCTTTATACGTTGCAATACACAGTGTTCACCTCAGACACGTTTTTGCTATTTTCGGATTGATCTACCTCTTCTGTGCAACGGTCCACTTATATAGCTAGTCGCCACATAAATTATCATCGATTTTAGTTAGTATCTCATTAGGATCTCGCTTCGGAGTGTTCGTGGGAAAATTATATTTTCTGCTGTCGTCGTAGATATTTTTGCACAATTTTCCCAATACATACCTTTTATTTATTTATGGATTAACAAATATTTGCCCAGCAAAGAAGATTTTTTTTTTGTTTTAATATTTCTTTTAGAACGTGAGAAGATAATATTGTCTTATGTCTTAAATGTCTGATAAGAAAAGATTTAATGAATGATTGCCACCGAAGCCGCCACCGCCGCCGCCGTCGCAAACATTTTATTCTTCTACACAAAATGTATCTATTTTTTTTTTTAATTATATACAATCACGTGGTTTTGCTGTGTGATGATTGTTTGCTGACAGGAACAAGTGTTTGGGAATTGTGCGACAGGATGTTCTTGTCCAATTTTTAAGTAAACATCCAATCAATTCGACTGGAAAGGCAAAGGCAGAGGCAAAGGCAAACAAATGTCAAAACAAGTTGAAATAGGTAAACTTGATGGAGCGAAAATATAGCAATCGAAGGCAAATTTCTGTGGGGGCTTTCAATTTTCTAACATTACATAACACACTCAGCTACTTGGCTAGTACGAGTATTCAGCACCGCCTCTCTTTCATAATCGAGGTCGATGCGAAGTGCCACATAAATACATATACCCTACATTTTTGTATTTGCTAAATCGCTTGGGGTGGGAAGTCGCATTAGTAGATTAGATATTGTGCAACATTTCACGTCTTCGATATCGATTTCTACCCAAAGGAAGTCGTCATATGGTAAACAGTTAAACATTCTTGATGAATGTTGAATGTAAATAGCTCAACCCTTCAGTGAGTTCTGGCTAAAGTGGAAATGTTTGTCTCATAAAGAAGAACAAACTTGAATTCAAATGCTACCAATCGGAGAAGCTATTAAGCCAGAAATGTGATTATAAATTTACTTAGTGAAAGGAACATCAACTCGGAAATAGGTGACACTGAACTTAGAGTAACTGCTGCAAGAGGCATTCCGCAGGGAGGGGTCATCTCCCCTCTACTCTTGGTACTTGTCATTAATGAGATATTAATCAGATTTAAGAATATGGGGGTCACGGTAACTGCATACGCAGATGATGTAGTTTTGCTTGCAAAAGGAGAAATTCCTACAAACCATAAGTGACCTCTTAGGTAATTCACTAAGAACACTTAGTACATGGACAAAGCAATGCCGCCTTGGCGTCAACCCCCAAAAAAAGAATAATACCACAATTCCAGCCACCAACTCTTGAAGGAATACCTCTAAAGGTGACGGACAGGACGAAATACCTGGGTATGATCCTAGACAGGAAACTTAATTGGAAGCCGAATGTCAATGAAAGAGTGAAAAAAGCAGCTAACGCTTTCTACGCATGTAACCGCATCTTTGGCAGGAGGTGGGGACCAAACCCCAAAATAATCTTGTGGATGTACACGGCGATCGTGCGGCCAATACTCACATATGGCAGCATAGTCTGGTGGCAAGCCGCCGGCAAGGCGACCAATCTCAAAACAATGACAAAGATACAAAGACTAGCATGTATAGGAACAACCAGCGCAATGAGAACCACACCTACAGCAAGTTTGGAGGCAATTCTCAATCTAACTCCTCTGGACCTATACATGGAAGAATCTGCAACCAAAAGTGCCTTGAGGATTAGTCAAACTAATACATGGAACCCATGCAATTTTGGGCACGCACAAATTCTAGAGAAAAACCTTAGGAATAATGTCGCTTCCGACTAGATGTCTCCCCAACTGAACTTTGATAGACTATTCACCTACTCCTTTCCGAGCAGAGATGAATGGAGAACAGATGAACCCACAAAGCGGAAATCGGTATCCATCTATACAGATGGATCAAAGACGGAATGTGGAACCGGTGCTGGTATATTCTGTGAGGAATTGAATATACACTGCTCCATCAGGCTTCCTGATAGCAGTAGTGTCTTCCAAGCAAAGATTCTGGCAATCGCGGAAGCGGCCCGAATGGTGTCATTGCTGGCAATACCACGTAACGATATTACCATTTTCATTGACAGCCAGGCGGCTATAAGAGCAATTTCTGCTATAGAAATTAAATCGAAGCTAGTTCACCGCTGTCGCGAAGAGCTTAAGGTTCTTTGCTCGCAGCACTCCATGAATCTCTGCTGGGTCCCTGGACATAGTGACAAAGCCGGCAATGAGATAGCTGATGAACTGGCGAGAAAGGGGTCCGCAATGGATAAAGATAGAGCACTTCAGTCGATCAAGCCTCCACTATGTAATCTCAGAGAACGAGTGGACAACAAGATACGTATGAAAACCAATAACAGGTGGAAAGCACTAACTACCTGTGAAGTATCTCGGAAGCTATGGCCAGCATATGACAAAGGCCGAACATTCAAACTTCTACAGTTTGACAGGCCATCGCTGTCTAAGCTGGTAGGGGCTCTAACGGGTCATAACTTCTTAAGAAATCACATGATGAAACTAAATCTCAAGGACGACGATATTTGTAGAGGTTGCGGAGACGAAGAGGTCCCTGAGGACACACCTCACTTCCTATGTCACTGCCCCAGCCTCTGTAACTTGAGAAACAGAACACTTGGGAGTTTTTTCTTCCATGATTTACGAGAACTTTCTGATGTTACACTTTCTAATCTTTACAGGTTCTTGAGGACATCAGGATGGCTGGACGGAGTCGGGTAAATGCAAGAAGGATGACACAAGCTGACCATCAACAACACCGACGGTTAACCCCCAACCAAATGGAATCACAATGGGTACACAAGGACCTGAGTGTGGTATAGTAGGGTCTACCCTGCTCTACCAACCCAACCCAACTTGGGGACTGATTTCGTGCAAAAAATTGTCAGCCAAATATGTACATTTATTGCTGTCATTCTTCATTTCATTCCAAACTCGAATGCAAACCTATTTACAAAAATGACCTCAACTTCAAAAAAAAAAAAATGATAAACAAAAGCCAACAGCGCAAATAATAAGCTTCAGTTAAATGAATTTCAAATGTTTATGTTTCTTAACTGAAATCATTTAAATTGTGCGCACCAAACTACTCAAACGACCGACGAAGCGTTTAAAGAGAAATAATTTTGGAAAATTACCCAATTTTCTGCGCAATTTCACTGAAGATCATTGAAACTTGCCCCATAAATCCGCACGTTATTTCTTTGAATTCCATTGACCCCGAGTCAAAAGTAACACAGCCAGGACAATGCTTAGAAATTTGAACCTTTTGAATTGAAAATTAAAGCAACTATCTCACTCCGTGATTCGATGCTTTGTTGTGGTTGCAAAATTTATTCCAAAAAAAACACCCCACACAAGTTCTCTGCATACGCATGTAAGGTCTTAGTGCTCCCATAGGAAAAACAAAACATAAACACGCAGCTAGCCACCCACCACTTTGGGGCTAGACAAACAATTTCCCTCCCAAAAAAAAAAAAAACAAAAACAAAAAACGACAACAACGAATGAAAGGAAATTACCTTTTCAGATTTTTATGTAATGGTTTGGGATAAGTATATAGAATGATGGCGCGTTTACACGGCCTACGGCTATGTTGGAATTTATCTTTTAATGGAAATGGTTAGGACTGCTATATTTTCCCTCGAGATTGGTAACGCATTAAACTGTGGTTTTTGGTGGCGTGGGGGCTAACCAACATGGCAAGGGGATGGTTAATAATGGATATCGGAGAAGTATGACCGCTGGCAGGGTGATGAAAAACAACAAAACATTTTACGATAAAGATAAGACGATGCCCAAACAAAATACATTTGTCGAAACACCCACCAGATAATATTTATTTAAAAATTTTCCTTTCACATTTTTTTTTTAACATAATAATCTAAACATAGTGCGATCATCACATTCTTAATCAAAACACGCCACACCTCCTCCGTCACATTTTTCGTGTCAAAGTCGACTAATTAAAATGAGAGAAATAGAAATATAAAACACACAATCTTACGTAAGCAAAGAATAAAATCGAAATAGATCATTTCTGACAGTTTAATCAACAAGATTCAGTTTTGTAATAGAAAATATTCTTAAAATATATTTGCTTTGTAATAAATACTTACTTGCGATTAGCACATCGTTATCAGTGGACACTTGAAATGCATTTTATTTGCAAAACTAACACTTACAAACACATTGTATCGTGTCGGTTGGTGAGAAAAATCGCACAGATTAAGACAAAGCGAGTTGATTGATCGATCGATCACGTTCACATAGAATTGGCCATGATTACAGGGTAAATAATTAGCGGGTTTCAGTGTGCTTTTGCTAGGCGTAAATGCCTGGGCTTCTGATTTAAGTAATAAATAGCGATTAGTTGTGCACGATTCTTTGAACACACCCGATGCTGAACTTTTTATTTAACATTTGCTGAAGTGAGTTTATCTGCTCGCAAGAAAGGAGACCCTCTTACCCGCGTCAACTATAGAGGTATAAGTCTCCTCAACATCGCATATAGGATCCTGTCTGCCGTGCTGTGTGAACGCCTGAAACCATTCGTCAACGAACTGATTGTACCCTATCAGTGCGGTTTTAGGCCCAGTAAGTCTACAACTGACCAGATTTTCACACTTCGGCAGATCCTGGAAAAAACCCAAGAAGTCCAGATCGATACTCACCATCTTTTTATCGATTTTAAGGCCGCATATGACAGCATTTATAGAGACGAGCTATACAGAGCCATGTCTAGTTTTGGCATACCTGCCAAACTCGCCAGATTGTGCAGGATGACGATGGAGAACTCTCGCTGCTCCATTAAGGTCGGAAACAATCTCACCGAGACCTTTGATGTCAAAAAAGGATTTTGACAAGGCGATGCGCTGTCATGTAACTTCTTCAACATCATACTTGAGAGAATTGTGCGAAACTCGCAAGCCACCACCAGGGGCACAATTTTCCAAAAGTCTGTGCAACTACTTGCTTACGCCGACGACATCGACATCATTGGCAGAACACAGCGAGCTGTCACTGGTGCGTTTGCAAGTATCAGTACAGAGGCGGCAAAAATGGGTTTAGAAGTGAATGAGGGCAAAACGAAATACATGCTGTCAACAAGAAGGGACGCACAACATCGACGAATCGGACAGAACGTCACGATAGACAGCTATAACTTTGAGGTAGTTCGGGACTTTATCTACCTCGGCTCCGCTATTAACTCTGACAACGATATATCGTCAGAAATCAAGCGAAGAATTACACTTGCCAACCGCGGTTACTTTGGCCTAAGGAGGCAATTGATTAGGAAGGCCTTGTCGAGAAACACCAAGGAGACTCTATATAAGACCCTCATCATCCCAGTCCTGCTGTATGGCGCAGAAGCATGGACGTTATCAAAGGCGGATGAAGATCTCCTTGGTCGTTTCGAACGCAAAATTCTTCGAGTGATTTTCGGTCCCGATTGCGTTGACGGGCTTTGGAGGAGGAGATTTAACAGCGAACTCTATGAGCTGTACAGCGACATCGACCTGGTCAGAAAAATATGGATTAGTCGTCTAAGATGGCTGGGACATGTAGAGCGAATGGACAACAACGCTCCGGGCCGAAGAGTCTTCGAATCCAACCCGGAGGGACAACGCAGTAGAGGAAGACCTCGCCTAAGGTGGCACGCGCAAGTGGAAGGGGACATCAACCAACTTGGAGTGCGCAATTGGAGGCAGTTAGCCAAAGATCGTGCTAACTGGAGAGGCGTATTGGTTGAGGCCCAGGTCCACCCCGGACTGTAGCGCCACCTAAGTAAGTAAGTAAGTACGAGTTTATCTGCTCATTGTTCTTTGATAAAGGTAGAGAACGATAAGAAGATTAGATGTTCAGGACTCACCAAATGAGCACCTAGGGCCTGGGAGCTGGACTTTGTGCCATTTAAACCTAATAAGATTAGGTGTTTGCCAAAAGCGTGGTAGCCAGTCAGAATGTAAAAACTTTGCTCCTTTTTCCGATGGAGCGCTCAGACGCACAACCACTGGGCCATTGTACTACCATGGTAGGTAGCTTGCAGTTGATTCTATTGAGAGAAAGAAGGAAAGACACAGATTAACATATTTCCGGTCGCAGTCGGGCCACAGTATTCCCTAACAGGATAAAGTGTATCAGACCTAAGGAAAACGCGTGGTGTGACTTGAGCTGTAAACAAGCTATCAGGGCTAAAGAGGCAACTTTTCGGTCATTTAAGGCCAACCCAACTGAGGAATACCGAAAAAACTTCAAACGAGCCAGAAATGACTGCAATGCCCACATTAATCGTGTCAAATTCTCCTACGACCAAAAGTTGAGGCAAAAAATACTACCAAGTCCCACCAGTAGTAAAAACTTTTAGTCGTTTGTTAAGAATATTAAAAATTCGGCCTCGTCATCTGTCCCGACACTCATTTAGAATGACACCCCAGCTGTCAGCTCTTCGGATAAAGCCAATCTGCTTGCTGCTCATTTTGCAGCTAGCTCAACGCTGCCAGATTGTACTTTGTCTCCCCCTGTACTCGAGCGCGTAGAATCTTGGGACCGATCTATGGGACCGATCCATTTTCGCACTCGTACAGAGGCAAGAGTTCTTCGAGATCTCAAATGTATGTTCGCTGATCCAGATGATATTTCCCCTATCGTTCTGAAGAGGTGTTCTTCCACGCTGGCAAAACCAATGCGTAAGCTTTTCTATCTGTCCTATTCTTCAGGCCTCTTTCCGAGAAGATGGAAAACAGCATTTGTCCAGCCTGTCCCAAAAAAAGGCGAATCTTCCTCTGTCTCCTCCTACCGACCAATTGCACTAACGTCCCTTCTTTCCAAGGTCATGGAAACGCTGATAAATCGTCAGCTTATGAAACATCTTGAATCCCGAAAACTTCTTAATGACCGGCAGTACGGTTTTCGCAGCAACAGATCCACTGGTGATTTGATGACATATCTAAGTGGAACCAATCTATTCACCGTGGTGTGCAAGAAATATTTCACCCCTTCTGATCTGGCTAGAATCTACAAGGCGTTCATTCACCCAAAACTTGAGTACAACGCTCATATCTGGTCTGGTGCACCCATGACATATTTGGAGCTACTTGACAGGATTCAAAAAAATTTATTGGCGATCGAGACTTTGCGAAATCACTTGACTCTCTTAGTCATCGTCGCAAGGTCTCCTGCCTGTCATTGTTTTATCGGTACTTCCACCACAAGTGCTCAAATGAAATAGCCAGTTGCATTGCACCCCCACAGCAATTCAACCGCAATACTCACCATGCTAGGAATGCACATCAGTTTACCCTCAAGCCTGTATTCGGACGTACAGTGAAATACAAGGATTCGTTTCTCAACCGTACAATGCGAATGTGGAATGCTCTACCCTGCTCTGTGTTTCCTACGCATTATAGTTTACACACATTTAAAACCAACGTGCATCGGTATCTCCTTTTTTCTAATCCTTCACTGCCCTAATGCCCGCACTGTGTTACTTCATTATAAGGGTATCCAAAATCCCTTTAGTGCGCGTACATTATAAAAAAAAAAAATCAATGGAAGACATGACTACAGATGCAGGCAGACCCAATCCACTTCTTCTGAACGTTTCCTAGCTCAAGCTAGGACGCTGACCTGACCTGGGACCCAGACAAGATTCACTGTGTTCAGCCTTCCGACCAATTTCAGAGAAAGCTTGAGTTTAAGCACTATCTTGGACCAGGTAAGAGGGGTGAGCAGTGCAGTTTGGCTTTCGAGCCATCTGTGAAATACGATGGCATTCATTACTTGGCTCAGAGTCTGATGTGGTAGTTTTGTCGCAGGAGGATGTCTGGTGTCATTGCGCGTCAAACGGCATATCCGTTAGACGAGAGTGGAAGGATAATTCTCGTCCAAGTTTTTAAAAATTCCAATGCGCTACCAAAAGCCACCTCTCTTTAAGGGTTTACATGGGTTTCACAGCTTCAAAAAGTTGATTTTTTTTATTGTCTTGTTAATTTCTACAACATCTCGAAAATATTATCCTAAATTTTCAAGTCATTCCGAATAAAAGTTTCGAAGATACAGCCCTGGGAAGTTGCGCACTCAGTTGAATCACGAGCTTTATTTGAGGTTATCTAAACTTAAAACGCGTTTTTCTCGAAAGTTGGTTGTCAAAAGTTTTCGAAAACCACTCAACCGATCTTGATGAAATTTTACATAGGTCTTCGAGATACAATTCACAAGGACTTGGACGAAGGATTTTTTTTTTAATCACAACTATTTGAAAAAACGAATTTTTTTGAGAAAATTTTACCTAAATTAGCATTTTTTTGTAAAAAGGTCTGCCAAAAATCCAATTTTTTTCGCTTCGTCCAAATTCTAGTTTATGGTCTTAACTAAAACATGAATTTTTTTTTTCACTTCTGATGATCCTGTCACGATTTCTACTGTCAACGCGGACGCACCTTTTTTCCTAGGGATCACCGAAAATGACGTCGCAATGACGGAGCTTTAAATATTTTCTATTGAAAATTTCAGAAATTCCTTTTCAAATGTATATCTTTAAGACAGTAAAAAGTTTAAATAAAATATTTTATTTTTTTTATAAAAAAAAATTGTTGAGAATAGAACTTTTTTTTTCCGAATAAACCCATGTAACCCCTAAAGCGAGAGATGGTTTTCAGCGTACAGGTTCCATCGAAGCATCTAGAGCAAAGGCCTTCCCGGCGTGCTGAGCAATCTTTGGAGTTTGGCAAAAGAGTCAGTTACACCGAGTGTGACATCTTATAGCACGTTAGTTGAGTTAGACCAGTGAGCTTCCTCCGAAAAACCGTAGCTTTAAGGGACTTCACTGAAAGCCCATTGTTAGAGCAGCAAACATCGACCAAGTCTAAAGATATCTGCGGCTGATAGCACCGGCTAGTTTTGAACCGACAAAAATAAAAAGACGGCATCATCCGCATAATCTTTTTTGAGATCTGTAAGTCGAAAGTCTACCACCACACACCATAAATGGGAGGCAGAACAGCACCTTGCGCGCAACCTCTATTTACCCCTGTTATGACGCACTTGCCACAAAATGCTTCGGTAATTTAGCCGACGTCGCTCTGCCGCTTAACAAAATTGCTAATAGCTCAGGTCTTACGGTGCCCACGCTAAACAATTTTATGCGTGGCTGCAGCTAAACGAGGAACAAAACCGTATCTTGCTTCAATCTTCTGCTGCTGTGAACTAGACAGACAGTATTCAAACAGACAATGCCTGCTGACTGTCAGTATCGCGTGAATTACTACGAAGCCATCGTCCATCTCCACAGTGAAGAGGACGATTTTGTGTCGGCAATCACCATAAGGGACGTGTTTGCACTTAAGCAGTTACGTCAATAAGCAAAATGTTCGTTTATGGGGCACTGGGGTACATCCGCGTGTGATGTACGAAGAGCCATTGCATCCACTCAGTGCCACTGTGTTCATGCGGGAGGACTGATTAGGTCGTATTCTTTTTTAGAACGCCATCGGCAATACGGCCACTGTTACTGGCGAACGCTACAGAGCCATGGATAAACGACTTCTTACTGCCGGAATTGGATGAGCGGGGGCTTGGTGAACCTTGTGGTTTCAACAAGACGATGCAACCGCACACACAGCACGAGCCACAATTGATATCGTAAAGGAATCGTTTCCTGGTCGCGTAATCTCCCATTATGACAATTTGGTATGGCAACCAAGACCGTCCGATTGAACCGTCCTATAGACTTCTTTCTTTGCGGCTACTTCAAGTCGCGGGCTTATGTCAACAAGCTTCAGATAATCGCAGCCCTTAAGGAGAATATTCGACGGGAACACGAACACAAATATTTGATACACACAGACGGCAGCCACTTGTCGTATTTCATCTTTTCCACTTAACAGGAAAAAAATTGGTTTTCTTTAAATACACCTAGCTCCACTTAGCTTGTAATGTAAAAAATTTCATTCTATTTTGATGTGATTCAAGGCAAATATTCGTGCTTTGTTAACCAGAATAAGTAAAAAAAAAAACCTCGCAAAAAATATTTACTTTTTTAGATGATGGTTTCCCAAGAAAATGATTTCCTCTCATCAGTGAAGGATTGTAAAGATAAAAATATTCCTCGATGAAATCCTTTTCCTGAGAAAAACCTTGAAATATAACAATAAAAATTTCACTGGAACTTTTCACATCAGTAATAAAAAATTATTTATTTCTTAGAATGACCTAGGCTTCCATCAAAAATAAAAAAGACCCAATTCATTGATTGCGCACAACCATCTCAGATTGGCGCTCAAAAACGTATTTTTGAAAATATTCTCTCAACCTGTCCTCTTTAAAAGCCCCGTAATTACTTATTCCTGTAAATAATGTAATCTTCTCAAAGCGGAAAGGTTCTATACCCCAAGGAATCGTTTTTGCAATGCTTAAACGTCGCATTTATCCAATTTAAAGATGACCTCTTTCCCTTGAGCTGTATATACATTTAAAGCAAACATATTTTGCCTCTCGTTAAGGAAAGGGTTAATCGCGCGCGCTCAACTCATATGACCTCGTTTTAATTACCTGACATTTGTGATAAATCGCATAAATAATGTGGAAAAAAAAACGTGGATACGGTGAAAGTAAAGAACATTTTCGTGCGTTATCCGAGCGTAAATTGAGTGGAGCTTTGAGCTCCACATTAAATGTGTTCCATAGTTTTCCTCTGTGTCATGTGTCGTTAACCGTGAAAATTGGAATATTATGCATCAAATCTGAAGATAAACAGCAACTGGGTTATGTGTGGCTTTGTGCTAATAACAGATTCGGTGACCGCTGATGGGTATCACTTCTAAAACAATCGCGAAATTTTTCAAAGTACATTTTAGGTTTGTTGTTGAAGGTAGCTGAGCTAGAGCGTTTTGGCTATTGACCTTGTGATCTTAGGTTCTATTGTTAATAGCTTTTTTCACGTCTGACAAACATGCAAGCCTATAAATGGTCATAAGAAGCTTCTCAAGCTCGCCATTTGGAATTGAATTTGACCTAGATTACTCCAAATAAAAATCACTAACTAAAATTAAAGCTAACCGGCTTCCTAAGCATGTGGAAAACTTCTTAGATAGATGATTAAGTGCCACTGAGAGAACAGAAGGGAATAAAGGGAATAGATCTGAACACCAGCCCGTGCAATTAAGAAAGAAAGCCTAGTATCCGATATGTGACTTTATCTACAGGTGGACACCTACAACGAACGTAGAACATGGTTTCGCCTTTATTCACTTTCAAGAGCTTCGGAAACCTGCAAAGAAACAAGATTAACTCTAAGACTTGACCACATCGCTTGCGTGATTCAAATTTGGTGATGTTGTAGGTTTTGCTTAGCGAAGTCCATAAGTAAGAATGGAATACTCTATGGACGTTCCAATGCTGTTTTCATTCAGTGACCATCCTGTGGTATTGAAGAAGACAATGATGCTTCCGAGATTAATGGTTGAGATCTCAGAAAAGTCGTCAAAGAATGGTTTACCTAGTATGCGTTGTCTAGCTAAAAAAAAAATATTAGGCGTAAACGGCCCATATAGGGCCCAAATCCTAGCTTCTCCAACCACTGTGTGTGCGAAGTTATATTTTTGACACGATATAGGGACCTACAGTTTAATGCCGATTCCGAACGGCAATTTATTTTTGAAAAGCTTCGCGTGACATTTCTCACTCTTGGATGTTTGTCAGACGTTCGCAAGAGGTGGGGCAGCGAATAAAAACTGTCAGATGGTACAGGTCGGGATTTGAACCAGCGACCTGTCGCTTGGTGGTCCAACGTACTTAACCACTAAGCCACTGCACCCACAACTAGCTAAACAACAAACAGTATCGCCTCAGCTACGGCAGTTGATGTTATGGAGAATGCCAAGTTTGGCAGCATGCATGCCGATAGGCCAGCGGCCGGTAGAAATGGCGAAAAGTCTCACGAAGTCCACACTTGTTCTCTGAATGGGATACTGTATTTTGCGTTTGCTGTATGTAGGTCACATCTTCTTAGAAATGACGCAGTTAATTACATTTGACCATCTAGTTTCCGCCTTCGAAGTAAAGTGCTGAAAAGTACGAAGACCGTCGGTGAATAATCTTCCTCCGCGGATGATTCGCCCAAAGAAGAGTCACTTCTAGCAATTCCGTCTGCCCTCTCATTCCCCTCCATGTTCCTATTGCCGGGAACCCAGAGGAGAGTGATATTGAATCGATGACTGACCCGAGCCAATAGTCTTCAACCAACTTTGACTCTTGTTAAATCAGGACCTAATTGCAGCCTGGTTGTCTACAAAAATATTTTGTTTGGTTATTGATTGGTTATAATTATCGTACCTTCTTCCCTAATTGCCAGTACCTCCCTCTGGAAGACACTGGACGAAACGAGTTACATTATGTATATTTAGTTCCGCAGAAAAGACGCCAGTACCCACTCCACAGTCAATTTTTGATTCATCCGTAAAGATTCAAAGTCTTTCGTAAGTCTCGGTGTCTAGTTCCCATCCCTTCCACTCTAAGAATTGCTTATGTGATGACCTCACGATGGCGCGCACAATTCTTGAAGAGCTGACTTACTTTAAGGGAAGGCGTTTTGAGATTTGTACAAGGGGAACATAACTAGGTTAAACCTAATGTGAAGGTCAAGTGTCTAAAGTCCTCGGCAGACATGACTGCGGGACGTGATTTAATAGAATACTGCTCAAAGAATTCCAAGGTGCCAGTGCATTACCCTGTGGACTTTGCCGAGATAACGCAATATGTCCAAGCCAGGAAGTGGCTTTCTACCTTCGATCGTCGACTCCGTCGATTATTTGATTCTAGCAAATGCAACCTTTATGCGAATTATAATTGAACTCCAAAATGCCAACTGATTTGTTCGTTCTTAGCATAGACAAAAACCATTTAATTTATTAAATTTGAAACCATTTCCCAACATTTACTTCTTAACAGAAATCCACGGACACGTAACTCTTCCTTAAATGGAATGACCTTCCAATTCATATCTCCTATTCCTCATCGTCAAATTTTGTATATCTTTCTTAAGAAAAAATCAAAAAGTAAAGACACCAACCACTTAAAAAAAACGTCTTCCAACTTTCATCCACTCTAATTGTTTGTCGTAAAATTACGCAAAATTACTTTCTGCGTCTCCCCGAGAAATGTGTTACTTAATATTTCATCGCAATTATGCCAGATTTAATTCCATTTACATCTGTGATTTTAATTTTTAGCTGCACACATACCTGAAGCGAATTTCTGAAATTTCAAATTTACCTTGAAATAAAATTATTTACCACTTAAATTTAATGCCGCATAATGACAGTATGGCTGCGGTACTTAAGATTCAGCTTGAATTTCCCATTTTCACAAATGACGTCGACTAGCAACATCTGTTTCTTGTCATTTTATTGCTTTTCCCTTCGTAGGTTTTGGTATTCCATAAATAACGCACAGCAAAACAATGGCAAAACCAATAGAGCCCAGCGCCGCCCCGCCCCGCCCCGTCTCCTTGACTATAATGAAGTCCTTTTCCAGTTCGAATGGGAAAATATTTACTTGTGCACAAGCGAACTCTGTAGCTTTCATATTGGGGGACTCGCGCATCAGGATTGACCAGAGCAGACACAAAACTACGTTCGAAATTCGACGATTGGGTGGAAAGTAAAGTGGCCATAACAATACTTGAGTTGTCCCGTTGCGCACGGGGTAAATATTTACATCAATTTACGCATGGAATTGCGCTATGCACGAGGGCAATCTTTATTACGTAAGGAATTTTCGCTAGGACACCGAATTTCTGTTGCTATTTGCCTTGCAAAACGATGACAAATATTTACTTTGCGTTGCGTTGCGTAACTGAGGAGAGATTTCATGGAATTTGTTCGTTTGACTGGCGGTAGGAATCGGTATTTAAAGCTTTGCTACGTGGCGTTAAGTGGTTTTGATGGAAGAATTTCAGATGCTTATAGTGCATGCGATGTGGTGAGTTTGTTGCGGAGAAAAAGAGGGAGTGTGATAGAAGTAGAAGTTGGTTTGGTTATTGACTGTGGTACTGAAGATAGAATTTTTTAAGCTCAAAGTTGGTTTTAAATATATTTATAAACCACACACTGACATTGAAAAAGAGGTACAGTAACAGGGACGAGAATAGTTTCCAATTCAGTTTTAGGTAGTAACCCAGTCCCACTTAGCGATTAGTCCCAGGTTCTAATTGTCCCCAGTTCCATTTTAAGTTTTTCGCTCCCCCACCTCTTTTCAACGTCTGACAAATATACCTTCGGAATAAGCATTAAATTGTAGGTCCCTGCGGTTTTAGTATTATTGGAGATGGTGTAGGCTTGAATAAGTTCACACAGTAATTTTGACCTCAGAAGATCTTTTCTGTTCTCAATTCTCTACGCTCGAAATTTTTATATATCTCCAGTGCGCCACCACTATAAAGCAGAAAACCGAACAGGTTCTATAACATTTAGGAAAAAAAGGGTTACCAGAGAGCAATTTCAACTGTCAAAGTTGCAAATAAAATCCAGCTGTCAAAATATTCAGTAAGGTTTGCCACTTTATTAGGCATCGCTTGTCGAACGTGCGGAAATTGTTAAAAAATGACGTAAACCTAAATTTCGTCGTGAGATCGATCGTCATCATGGCATCAGTGAGCCGTCAATTTATCACACTTTTCGACCTAAAGCCACCAACTAGAAACAGTTTGATGTGAAATGAAGCCGTCCAATGAAGTAGCGACCAGTATCGAAGAAGGTTCATAAATATGGGCAAAAATTTAAGCAAGGCGACCATAGACAATGCCTTCAGTTCGACAATTGAGCGCTGGAAATGTTGACCGGAGATTAGGCTATCGGCAAAAAATTGTCTTCTCGGACGAAGCCTATTTTTGGCTCAGTGGCTAAGTATGTCAACAAGCAAAATTGCCGTAATTTCAGCAAACACAAACCACGAGTTTGTTTAACCAAGCATCAATGCGTCCACAAAGATTGACTTATTTGGTGCGTTTTAAGGCATGTCGGTATAGTCAAACCTTCTTTCTTTCGAAATGTGAAAGGAGACGACCTTGCCGTCAACGGTCTCAGGTATAGAGCGATGTTAAACGATTTTCTGTAGCCAGAGCTCGACAAAATCGATATATCAGAGCTGTGATTCCAACAAGGCGGTGCTTCATGCCATACAAGCGGCGCAAGGATTATTTTCTGAAAACCTTAGTCTAACATGCTAACCACTTTAGACGAGCTCGAAGTTAATATTCGAATAACGCCGCAAATATTGTACCGAGTCACCAAAATTTTGGATCGATGGGACCGCTTGAAGCACTCCCACCGAAGCCGAGGAGGGTTCATATCAGGTCACCCTTTCATTTAATTCGATAAAAATAAATCTTTTATAGATTCAATGTAGCTCCGCTTCTGGATGGCGCAGATATATAAGTGACCCTTCAAAATATTCAGTGGAGTATTAATCTAAAACCATTTGAATCCTTTGTCCAAGATTTATTAAAGATATACTAAGGATATAAAGATAAAAAGTGACGAACTTTAGAAAATACCTTCTTTTATTAAACATAGGGTCTGAGAACCAACCATGTATATTCGAGATAGGCATTGACCTTACATATTTCCCTCAGCACCTTTTATGTTTTATATGCGACAAAATTACCAAAGAGAAAATAGGCAACAACTATGTGAATAGATGAATGTCACGCTTGCAAATCTAGAAATGATTTGAAATTCACTATGTGCGAATAGTGTCGTTCACCCTGTGAACACCTCCCAAATCGTCCGCAAAATATGATCACATTTGCAAATTTTTGTACATTTCGAACAGAGACTTCCAATTCATTCGTTACTCAACAGAGTTTTGACCATTTAATATCACCCTACAACGATCTTAAGTACAAATTTGATCTTAAAATGAACCAAAAAGTATACAAATTCAGTATTACAGTATCTATTGCTCTTAAATTTTATTTTAAAATAATGATTTAAGATTCACCGCCTTCTCGTCATCCACCTCTGTACACATTAAATATTATTTGCATAATAACACAGTAAAGTATAATTTCCAATCAACCCACACGCGGTAACGTTAAACAAATTTAATTTGACTTGTGTTTACCTGATCATCCGCATCCGCACAAAAAAGTCACATTAAAGAGTTATTCGATATATCGAGTAGTATGCCTTTGCCTATTGCTTTGTTTGTCTTTAACAGCCAGAATCGTGCCAGCTGAAAACATCATCCACATCTGTCATCCAGAGCGTGTGCGTTCAGAGAGAGAGAGAGAGATGAGATAATTCAGACATAAGTCGATGACTGAATTAGAACAGAATTTTTAGGTAAATATTTGAAATTGGAAATCAAGTCATGCATTATTACCCACCCGGATGGAGATATAAACAAAGATATCTATCTACAATGTGCGCAGTCAGTCATAAGTTTAAAAATGACATAAGACTCTAATGAACACGGTTTTAGTTTTTGTGAAAACTACAATTTCGTATTGTTTCAATGTGTTCATTTATTGACACAATGATGGGTAATTTTTCGCTTCAATTGTGGTTGGATAGCTAAAGTGTTTAAAATTCATTTAAGATTTTGGACAGAAATGGGCTTTATTTAGTTTTTGTAGCCTTTGACTTTTTGCCTAAAGGTTATTGTTTCTGGAATGCTGAAATGGGTGGAATTGATAAAGTGCACTTATGTAGAAACGATTTGGGATTTTCTCTTTGAAAAAATAAACCTCTTAGTCAATTACGTGTTGAGTACTTATAACGCTTTATATGTCTTCCAGGGACACGGGAGTCTTCCATCCTCCATGATTCCAGTCAAGCTGTTTCCAGTTATCCGCAACAAGCGCTCTGTAATCAACGACTTCTCCCTTTAACTAACTTTAAAAAAATTGTCCTGCCTAAACCGTTAGACCTACAATCCTTAAATTTAGCATTGGCGCTTCATGTATGTCTACTTAAAGAAGCGATTTTCGAAAATTCGTCCTAAGTAGCCTTTATTTTTATTTCACTCAGTTTTTTGTTCATAAATTTTGCCCAACATATTTGCTTAACGGGCTCCCACTGCGTGAAGAGTCTCTGCATTTGAAGACCAAGCGCTTTAGCATCCACGATAGCTTGGTCTTTGTAATGGAGGTTCGGTCTTCCTTGTCGTCTCGAACTTGGGGTCTCGGATTCGAAGATCCTCTTAGCTGGAGCATTATTGTCCATTCGCTCGAAGTGGCCGAGCCATTGTAGTCGACGAGTTTTGGCTTTTTGGACTACAACCACATCTTGGTACAGCTCATAGAGTTCGAGGTTGTATCTTCGTCTCTATTCGCCCTTCTCGCACACAGGCCCCAGTATTAACTCTTCTTTCCTGCTAATCTTCCAGCACTCGAACCCACTTTTGAACCCATTTGCCTCGCCAAACCTAAAGTAGCAGCTGTTTCTTAGGGTAATCCTTCGCCGGATCTCCACTAAGATATCATTCGTAGAGTTGATATTTACACCGAGGTAGATGAACTCCTTGACTACCTCGAAGTTCCAGCTATCAATAGTGACTTTTTGTTCTAGGCGGTGTTTGTTTGTTAATAGCACGTAATTAGTGTTGTCCTCGTTTACTTCAGGGACAACTAAATTTGACTGTTCTTCAATAGCCATGAAAGCCTCTATCACTACACGCTGTAGCGATCGATGATGTCAATATCGTCCGCATACCTCAGTAGCTGGAGTGATCTGTTGAAGATAGTGCCCTCCGTGCTGACACCTGCCCTGCGCACTATGAACGAGATTGCGGAAATCACACGACACACCAATTTTTCAAAGAAAATCCGTTGCAAGTTTCGAAGAGTTCAGATCAGCTGCTGCCAAACTGCATTGCACCGCGTGTTTCCTAAGGTCACGCGACACATTTGAATCAGTTTTGACGGAATCCCGAATTCGGACATTGCCGTTATTTTCCAGGATTTGCCTAAGTGGAAAATTTGATCTGTGGTCGTTCTGCCGGTTTAATGACTTGTCGATGTTTCAATGTCAATGTGATCGGCATATGGGTCAATGTAATCGGCATATGCGAGTAAAAAGAAAGACTTATAAACCTCACGTGTTGGCAGCCGAGGTCCGTACTATCATTTAAAGTGTAATGTTGAAGAAATGCCACGAACACAGCTCACCCCGTTTTCTCTGACTTTAAATGAACCGGTAGGCGTTCTCAGTTTTTACACTTGGCTCGGTACAGCTTAATTTCGTATGAACACGCAGTTATAGGCAGCGTCAAACATCATGAGTAGGTGGTCAATATTCTTCTTGAAAAACAGGGTGTTCTCCAAGAGACTTAAACTCTTATCAATTTCAGTTTTGAGTCTCCCTTTTTTCAACTTTAATAGAAAAAGCAAAATACATGGCTTAAAGTGGCATGATTCAGTTAAACTGGCTCCTTCTACTTCTACATGAATAGTTCATCAACCAAAAGCATTCATTTCATTTCCACTAACAAATACTATCACAATAAAAAAAGAAAGTAGTTTCTGACATCTCACACTTCGAACACCTTCCAAGTAAATACTTATCAAATGTCACCGATTCGTGGCATATTTTATCCTTCTAATTTATGTTTCTATTAAAAAATCTATTTATGAAACTCAATAAAGCAAAGCAAATTAAATCTCCTTCGTCATGCAAATTGAACATTTACCCAGAATTTAGGACGTCATGACTTTGACAGAAAATAATTCTATCACGCGAAAACAAATCTACGAGCACAATATATCTGCAAGTCAAAAAAATCAAAAAAAAAATAGCAAAATTATTCAAAGGATAAATGAAGGAAAACAAGGTAAATTTGCAAATTGTGTTTTGTTGTACGTCCTTGTTTGATCAATTACGTCAGGGATTTTTTTTTTGTGCCTGAAAAAAATTTAATTTTGCACTTACACAGCCATCCTCTGTCCCATTCCACGATATTTAACTATACGAGTATTATGTGTCCTAATTATTTTCTGCGTTACTGAATGAATGTACTGTTACAATATCCAGTAGGGATATTAACTCGGTGTAATTACCACAGAGGACAAGATAAATCCTTGAATTATGGGAAATGAGAATAAAGTGTTTTATTTTTTTTATTTTAATTTTGTTTTTTAATTATATGAATACCCACCCTATATATTCGTTCACTGAATTTGTATAATATGCTTAGCTTAATGCTGAACGAGATTCATTTGTTTTTTTTTGGTTTCCATAGAAATTTCGTTTAAATATTCGGAAAAGTTTCATGAAAGCTTATTACGATGATTTCAGGTTTTTTTTTGTGTTGCTTTTGTAACTAATAAAAGTGCACAAATGAGCATAATGATGGCCACAAAGTGGGCGTATTCGCCATTCATATTCACATATTATAACGCCTTGCGAAAAAAGTTATTTAATTCAATATTCGTTAAAGTATTTTCGAATTAAATTTTTGCCAATTTAATATATAATTTATACGAACCTGATTGGTTGTTGCTCTTAACTAGAGAATGACGCATAAAAATCTTTTATTCCGTTGAAACCCCTTTTGGATCAAATTTAAGAAAATGCAAGAACACGTATTTCATATTTTTTTTATTGGAAACACTATATTTTGAGTTTCAAGTAAATCCGACGAAACAAACGGTGAAAACGGTTGATTGGAACAGAATTAAAATTAAGTGAAGAACGTGTCCATTTCTCATTCCCTATCAGCACGTTGAATTTCAGATTTTTATTGTCAGCGGTTTTGGAGTTAAGAAATATGCAAGAAAAAGAAAATTTCGAAAAACCTTTCTAATATTTTTTTTGTTTCTGTCAACTTGAAAAATGTCAATCACAATTGGGTTGTAAGTTATCGTGTTTTCAAAAGTTACACTAAAAACTAAATTATCAATTGTTACTTGTTAAAGCCTAAAAAACTCAAAACTAACCTTCCTTCGAGTTAAAAATTACGTAATATAGTGAGAAGTGAAAGTGAGTCATAAGTTGTCATATGTTCAGATAGATGGCGCTGAACACAAACACTTTTAAACGTCTTGGGCGATGTAGGTCATATTCACAGAATACGTTCATCGCTATGATGGAATCCTGAGGACTAGATCAAACGCAAAACACCCTCAGTTGATTTTTTGGAACCATTTATTGTCAGCTCGCTGGCTTTCTTAATTCCGTAAATCCTCCTGTGGGCAGAAACACAGAAAATATTGATTTTAAAATCGTCATTTACTCCTTGCAGTCCTCGACGAGATTGCCTGACTATCAACGCAAAGTATAAGGACGTCTGCCTGAAAGACACTGAATGAGTTGGCGAGATGAAAGTGGTTGATTGGAAATAAGCAAATATGTTCTTCGCGTATTTCATTGCATACATTTTAGGTGAACTTTCGACAGTTTTATCTGTCAAACCAATTGTCAGATTATAAACTGTCAGTGTCATTATTATTGAGTAGCCAAATTTTAAAAATGTTTGAGCTAAACTTATAAAGCACTTGCAACATATTACACCCGGCATAATCGACCATCGTTTTTGCCAAAAGAGAGTGGTGAAGAAGATCCAAATCTATAAGATGCGACGCCGTTTACAACAGTTTGGTTGCTTTCCTTCCACTCTACGGAAATCTTTACGCAAAGATCTTGAACTGAAAGCTTACAAGTCTCGTCAACTAGCATAGAGCCGCTGTTTCATCGAAATGTGGGTTTGAGAGTAATTAGGCTCATTTTTGGATCGATGGGTTTATACGCAAAATTGTAGAATTTGGAACATGATATTGTCCAAACTCTATAGCATCTCGAAAAGTGCACAGTTTTGTGCCGTGTATGGCCCAGCTTTTCGAAGAAAAGCGTCGTTATCCCTCGCTCAATATTGGCTCCAGCTCCTCTAACGTCGCCGGCTTGTTACCATAGACCAATGATTTAATGTAGCTCTCCAAAAAAGAAGTCTAGCGGTGTCAAATCATACGATCTAGGCGGCCAATCAACAGGACTATTTCATATAACACGTTCATCGAATTGAGTTTTCAATAAGTCGATTGTTACACCCGCTGTATGGCTTGTGGCCGCACTACCACCGCATGAAAGGCTCGGTCTTACAGTTATTTTTTTGTGGATGAATTTGTATGTCTTGAAGCACATGAAGGGTTTACACCTGACCAATATCGCACATTCTATTTGTTGGCGAAGCCGTTTGGCCAAAAAAGTTCTGCATCAAAACTGTCGTTAACAATTTGCACACAAAAATGTTGGTTTTACCTTTTGTTTTGGCTTGGACAGTCAATGGTTTAAGGATGCGTTCACTGTGACAGTTTCAAAGTTTTCAAGTACCATCTTGGCACTACGTATCATAGAGTAAACTAGCCTTCAATTAGCCTTCGATATCTTAGGGGCGATGATGCCTCTTGATTATTTATTTTGTTATGACGAGAAAATAAGACCATCAATGCTTGAAAAGGAAGTCGGAAACTTTGTCTCTCGGATAGCATTCATCAGTAACGGACATGATAGTTATATTTTAAAACTACTACCTAATGCTTTGAAAAAGTCGTCTGTCAAGTAACATCCTTTTTATTCAATCAACATCATCAACCCCTAAACTCCTAATATCACCCACGCGACCTTTGAAGGATCATTTCTCTACTCTCCGAATTTAATTTTACCATTAATTTTGACATAAAATCGTGACATTCAACAAAGTTTAAAATAATTTCCAAATTTCTGCGGAATCACTGTCAAAAGTTAGTCACAATTTTCACAATCCTATCAACCGGACAGATTGTGCGAACAAAAGTTTTACCCCCAACTACAACAGATGAGATAGAATTTTCTCTCTTGGTTTTTGGATTTAGTTGCGGGTTGATGAAGTATTTTCCAACAATACTACATTTCTATGAATTCGCATAACTTTTATTTGATTCGAGTTCCGGAACATGGTTGACCACAAAATGTTCCATTATTATCACTTTTTCTTCAATTTCGAGTTGTTTGGTACATTTTTAAAGTTAAAAACTAGCTGGAATTTTTTAGTTTGAGCGAATCTGAGAGATAAGTAGGTGTAACTTATGCGGATGGAAATATTTACCTGAATTTTATTGAATTTTATTTTAAATTAACAGTCTCAAGTTGTAATTATTATTTTGTAGTAAAACAAGTGGCTAAGCTGCCAAGGGTTGGGTTAAGTATTGGTACAACAATCATTTCTAGTTGAAGACTGGAGTTATAGGATTCCTTTTGTTGGTTGCTGGCCTATTATTGCTCATGGAATTAAAAAAGGACTCGAACCTAGACTAGTTTATTTAACGTAGTCTTCACACTTCAAAGTGACTACAGCCTAAAGTTGAGAAAAACCGATGACGGGACCAAGTTTTATACACAACGATTTTTAAGCTTCAGGAAGTTCGCACAAGCTTGCTCTTTAATCTAAGTCGTTATAAAAATTCACGACTCTTTCCCTGATATAAGATGAATGCCGAAATCATGGCTGGCCCTCGTGCAAAATTCTAAGCCTAAGAAATTTATATTTTTCTGTTCTCTAACTTTGGTGACATATTCTTAGCAGAAATTCCTGCAGCTGCTGTTATATCAAAGAATTTTAAAGTTTATCTAACTTTCTCTTATCAAATACCCAACGGGAATTATTTAAATAAATAGCTACTGATTGTGTAGCAAAAAAAATGCTTGTTACAAAAATGTGCTAAATCATAAATCAAGCTTGCTTAAAGCGGTGACGGTGATGTTGACCGCTTTAAGCATCCGAAAAAAATGACGATAAAAATATTTAATTTTTTGTGTTTGAATATTTTGATAAAAAGAAAAGACCTTGAGTAATCATAAGTTATGATGCTTAAATGTTAGATTTAAGATACATACATTTTTCTTGCGGGAAAAATTGTAAATTCTTTTAAATTCAGCCGTGAAGAATTTCTTTGAAAAAGTCTGGCGAATTCTGCGAGTGAAATAAAGACTCCAAATCTTAAGAGGTAGGAAACTTGGTAACTATATTACTTGAGTTGATAATGCAGCACTTAGATTCGTTCAAGACGAAAAAAAATAATATTTTAATAGGAAGCTAAGGAAATTGAGGGGCCCATTCGGAAGGTCCAATTTTGGGCGACTCGTTCGAGAATAGCAACTTGTATCTCGCGAATAACACGAGTAATGTTGGCTTCCATAGCGTCAATCGTGAGACCTGAGACTTTACATATCCCCACAGAAAATAGTCCAAAGGTGTGATATCGCTCGATCTAGGCGGCCAATTTACCGTAGCAAAACGTAAAATTAAGTGCTCACCAAAATGATTTCTCAACAAGTCCATTGTTTAAGGCGCTGTATGTCTTTTTGAAACCAGAACTCACCGAGACCATGGACTTGAATTTCAGGAAGCACATAGTCCGTTAGCATGGCGCGATAACGGTTACCATTGACGGTAACATTCTGATTTGTCTCATTTTTTTAAGGAAAAATGGACCAATGATTCCACCAGGCCATAAACCACACTATACCGTTGTTTTTTAATGGATCTAGTGGTAGCTCTTGGTACTCTTCGGGTTGCTCATCAGCCCAAATATGGCAATTTTGTATATTAACGTATTTATTGAGCAATGGGCTTCATCACTGAACGAATTTTTATTGAGTTACAATTTGGAGACGTCATCTGACTAGCCAAACGATACTGAACAAAAATGACAAAGTAGGTTGATAGGATTCACGTGTGATCTATAAAAAAAAATCTTATTGAAAATCAAACCTTACGAAGAATCAGCCTAAAGTTCTGTTTTTTAAGAATTGATCTCGACTGCCTCTAATACTAACCCTCGTCATTTAACCTTAATAACTGCAAAAATAAAAGGATTTACTCAAACCTATCACAGCTGAAGCTCGAAAATGAAAAAGAAACCCTAATATGATAACGACCATCAAACTGGATAACGTGTTGTGTGGCGTAAGCTGTAAAGTAGCTATCACGGTTAAAGAGCTAAGATTTTAGTCGTTTAAAACCAACCATAGACAGTCATACATGACTGCAAGCCAAGCGACCAAAAGTTGAGGCAACACAACCGCAACGGGTAATGAAAAACGTTTGGTCGTTTATTATTAAAAATATAAAGAATTCGGTCTCCTCGTCTTTTCCAACACTCCTTTGCAACTACATTCCAGTTCCTTAGGAAAGTACCTTCTTCTTGCTGCGCACTTTGCAGCCAACTCAAAGCTCTGTTTTGTCTCCGACGATCTCTGTTGTTACTTCTTACGTTTTCCATTCCTGCTCTAATGACAGTAGCCTTAGCTTCTCATATTCATTTGCAGGTCTGCGTCCCTTATCTATTTATCCGGAATTTTTAGGGAAAATTTTCAGGACTATATGCTAATGCCGTTAGCAAACAATTCTGATAATTTTTTTTTTATTTGGACCGCTGGTCATTTAGCTCATTGAGCCTGTAACCGTCGTCCGTACCGCATATAAATACTAATTTGCAAATAGTTAAAAATAAAAGGAAGAACTCCGCAATAGAAACTTTAATAGTTCGCTGAAATGAGATAGAAGCGCTCAAAACATAGTGGGAAAAGGCCTTCTTCATACTTCTTACATGTCAATCAAGTCGTGGCCTTGCAAAATTGGTAGACGTACCTTCGTCGTGTTCTAGAAGGTCCCACATAATGACCATTGAATCGTACGTCAGCATCCTTAATGTTGCATTTCTCCTTGACCTATTGAATGCTTGACAGATCTGCATACTTGTGACCTTAGTGTCTTTGCAATATTTCGCTGTAATTATGGAAACGGTTTCCTCCGCCTTTCCTATGGACGATTTAAGCTTTCTGAATGGCTACATCAATGACATATGTATGTAAAACTTAACCACCACCATTTCTTCTTTCGGGTAGATATACGAAAATATGATATGTTTTGGTTCCACCCAATGCTTTATTATATATTTTTTCAAGACATTAGGTCTCAGTTTCACGTGAATTGCGTTTAGATGTTCCAACCAAATCCTGTTGATGCCACGCACACCACTGAATTATCCAACTCGATACTCTTCTTTCCTTGATAATTTTTAGGCAATGGACAATTCCGTGGGATTCTTCTTTCTCTTATGGTTCCTGTAGGATCATAGCCCAAATGCTTATCGAAATAAAAGCATTCACCTACATTAAAACCGAGGTTATTAAATATGGTTTTGTTATGAACTAGAATTAAGTTAAATATTTGGCACCACCAAAAAGTAATGCCTCAGAGGTGAACACCTCCTTTTAAAATTATAAAAAGGTTCCAAACACTTGTTTTTCGAGAAATAAGATATAAGCTGCCAGAGAAAACATAAAATCCAAGTTTTAAATAAAAATCAAGAGACCTTTATAGTTTCTTATGTTTAAATGTTCCACGTAAACATTCTTACCTAAAAGGACACTGCATTTTACCTTTTTTAGCAGCTTCTTAAATGCACAAAACTATTCGACCTGATACTATGGCTAGTAAGGTGTGGATGTGTAATATCTTGCACCAACAGTATCTCCTTACGATTGTTTAAAAAGTAACGCTATGTGGAACACTACCAACGTGACCAAATGGTAACAGTCGTCCTAAATAACCCAATTACTACCTTAACTTGAGAGGGGTAAAACGAATAAAGTGAATATTAATGTTTCCAAAACACAATGCCGTCAGCTGCCACTCAGCTATCTTCCATTTTTCTTTCATCGCTAAACCCGAAAGACTTTCCATTCTCGGTATATGCGTTAATGACAATCTTCGTTTGAATAACCACACATTCGATGTCACCACGAAGGCACCGAAATATCTAAACTTCCTTAAGCGATTTAAAAAAAAAGTAAAGAGTCCGCCAAATAACTTTTTTTTTTTGTTTGAAAATGCTATAAAAAAAAACTATTGAATATTTTCTCAAATTTCTGTTTCTATTTGAAAATACAATCCTTGCGGTTAATAATGGAAAATTATTTCATTCAAATGGCTGCCTCGGCTGGCAATGCAGTAGCCTACACGATCGGTCCAATTCTTAAGCAGATTATCGATTGTGTGCAGCTGTATTTCACCAATGGCTTCTCGAATATTGTCCTTTAAAGCGGCAATTGTCTCTGGCATGTCGGCGTAACACTTATCTTTTACGGCACCGCACAAATAATGGTCTAACGGTGTCAAATCGCAGCTCCGCGGTGGCCAAACGACATCAGCTCTGCGGCTGATAATGCGATCTTCAAAAACAGGGCGCAAAACATCGAGTGTAGCTTCGGCTGTGTGGCACGTAGCGCCGTCCTGTTGAAACCAAATGTTGCCAATATCCTGCTCTTCAATTTTTGTGAACATTTTGTGAAATTCGTTTAACATGGCCCGATAACGATCGCCATTGACTGTAACGGCCACTCCTTGCTCATTTTCGAAGAAAAATGGCCCAATTATGCCTCTGGACCAAAATCCGCACCAAACAGTGACTCGTTTTGGCTATATCGGCTTTGCAATGTATGCGTGCGGGTTTTCTGTGCCCCAAGTGCGACAATTTTGCTTGTTTACATAGCCGCCAAGATCAAAATGAGCTTTATCTTCTCTAAGTCGATCGCAGGCCCACTTAGCGAAGCGAAAACGCATTGGATGGTCAGTTGGCTTCAACTCCTGAACCAATTGGACTTTGTATGGCGTCATACCAAGGTCTTTTTTTTGACACAGCAGCAATTTTCTCGGATGTACGCACTGTTTTTGGCTTTTCACGCTTTTATCGATGAGGATGCCAGTTTCGAACATACGGAGCTGACGGTGCTTCTCTTCTTCCAAAATCCGCACACATTCTGCAACATTACCATGATTTTCAAAGTATTGTCGCAATATTTCCCAGCGTTGTTCAAGCGTATACACAACCATATTTGTTCAGCGGAAGGATAAAACTAATTATCTGTCAAATCAGACATGAGCTAAGTGTTACCATTCGCGAAATAACACTAGTTGAAATTCCACGTGATTTGGCTTGCATTTTTAAGGCGTTTAATCTCCCTAAACTTGAGTACAAAATTCTTATCTGGTCCGTTGAACGAATTACATATCTAGCGGGATTGAAAAACGAGCGATAAAAAGGATTGGCGATCGTGACATCTTGAAATGGCTTGACTCTCTTAGTCATCGCTGCAATGTATCTTACCTATCAGTTCAGCGACAAGGCTATATTCGGAAGTATGAAAAAGTACATCGATTATTTTCTTAGCCGTGCAACACGTTTTTCCTTTCCATTATAGTTTACAGATATTTGAAACTAATGTTCATCGGTGTCTCGTCTCTTTCTCTAATCCCTGATTTTCCTAAAGCACACATTGTGTTACTTCATTAAGGGGGCGGGTTAATTAAAAAAAATAAATACTCTGTAGTTCTAGAGGATCCATTCATTTTTAGCCAACTTGCTTAATTGTTTTTGAGGGAACAACTTGGTACGCCCACCTAAATTCGATTCTATTTTGAATAAATATCAAAACCAAAGTCCACTTCAAATAAATATGCTATACCCTTACTATTTGGATGACCATATTTTTATTGCGCTCAACAATTAACTCCAATCACCTCTGCACATAAAATAAAATGTTGTTGAACGAAAATTTAGCAACATAAACCAATCAATTTTTGTACGAAAAAAAAAAAACAAAAAACATTAAAGTTCCTCAACTGACATCATCAGAAGACCAATATCAATTCAACTCGATCATATCATCGACATCGACAAAGCTATATAAATTAATAATTAAAAAAAAAATAATAATAATAATAAAACCCTTCTCTCTCTTTGTGTATCGATGACGTGATGTACATGAATTTCATCAGACTGGTTATCTATATTCTATGTCTGTATAAATATTTAATGGTCAGGTTGTTTGTCTATGCGAGCAGCGTGTCCCCTTAGTACAAAAATTATTCAAATGCAATGGAACATGGAGCACCACTTAACAATCGGTCCATTGGTCATGGAGAATCGTTTGGGAGCGACACTCACCACCGACATAATATATCTTGTTCGTGGGTTTTATGTATCCACCAGGCACTCCTCCCTCCCTCTGTATTGCTTGCTGTGTTCTTTAGTCAAGGTTCGACCTGTGACATTTTGAATTTCGCTAGTAGTTCGTTTCGTTCGTGTCACATTTCGTCGTTTGAATTAATTGTATCTCTATGTATCTACTCTCGTTGTTTCAGCGATGAACGAACGAATGAATGAATGAATGAATGAATGACTGATTCTAGATCTATTGTTTCTGTGGGTGCAGTTGAATGGGATCTCTTGTGAATTTGCTGCTTGCACAACTAATTGCAAAAAAAAAAAATTGTTTTAGAGAAACAAATTAGTTTCAATTGTTTGTTCAAGAAATTGGATGAAAGACAGATGTTTGGGGTCAAATGATGAACCCAGAATCCTGCCAAAAATTATGTTTGTTGATCCATAAACGGCACAGGTACCTTTAACTGGAACTGAAAGTGATTTACAAAACATAACCTCAAAGTGCAGTTTCAATGACTTAACTAAAACTAAGCTAAACCACCTGCAACATGCGTAATTAAACAAATTCCCTGTAGAAGTGAAATTCTTCGGTGTCGTATACGTAACATTAATTTTTCGCTTCGATGTGGATTAAAGGAGACATTTGTGGTGGGGGGAAATTGTGTCTTCCGTGTTTTTTTGCCTTAAGAGGGAGCAGCGCACACTGGTACTAATTAAAATTGACTGAACTTTTCTCGAGTTTAAGCAGCTAATTGCTATTTATTGAGGGTAATTTTGAGGTTATTAGTGAATTGATGTTAGAAGTAGTTGGTGGTTTGTGCTTGGGTAAGTAATTGAAAATAAGCGCTAAAGAATATCGAAAGCTTCTAACGATTAACACTCGATGGGACTTTTTAGTTTGGATTTCACTTAGATAAACTAAATAAATATAATAAATTGAATTTTAAGAACTTAGTCGGGGTAAACGAAAGTGGGACACGTTCCGAATGCGGAGCAGATGTATTTGATGCGCTGAGTACAATAAAGAGCAAGCTTATTTCTCAACAAAGGATGATTATAATCTACTCTATGTACACTCAATAATAGTGTGGAGAAGGAACGATTGTAATGGATCGTATGCGTTGGGAGGTTCAGTAGTCCAACTTTCAAGAAAGTCGTTCCAAAGGTTATAACGGGTGATCCAAGTAGAGATACTTTTTTCAATACCTTTTTTTGACAGATCACGTGTGAGTCGTGTCATGCAGTCATGTTATTTTTGTTTAGTATTGTTTGGCATTTCATAATGGAAAGACTTACGCGTGAACAACGTTTACAAATTGTTCAACTTTATTATGAAAATTCACGTTCTGTGAGGAATGTGTTTCGTGCACTTCGCTCAACTTATGGTCAACATAATCGGCCTACTGAGCGTACTATTCGCAACACCATCACCCATTTTGAGACCCAGCATTCATTATTGGATAATATTCGACCGAATAGACCACGTCCAGCACGCTGTGAAGAAAATATAGCGGCCGTAGCTGAGAGTGTACACGAAGACCGTAGAGAGTCGATTCGGCGCCGTTCGCAGCAACTCGGACTGACGTATGGAACGACTTGGCGCATTTTACATAAAGATCTTAAATTGAAAGCGTACAAAATACAGCTTGTGCAACAACTGAAGCCGCTCGACCTTCCCAAGCGACATCGCTTCGCTCTATTGGCTCTTGAAAAGTTCCAAGAAGATCCGACGCTTTCGAGGCAAATTTTGTATAGCGATGAGGCCCATTTCTGGCTCAATGGGTATGTAAACAAACAAAATTGCCGCATTTGGGACGAAGAGCAACCTGAAGAGATTGAAGAACTGCCACTTCATCCAGAAAAAACAACGGTTTGGTGTGGTTTGTGGGCCGGTGGAATCATCGGTCCATATTTCTTTAAAAATTATGCCGGTGCGAACGTAACCGTCAATGGCGACCGTTATCGTGCCATGATAACCAACTATTTGATGTCTGAAATTGAAGCTCGTGATCTCGGCGACATTTGGTTTCAGCAAGACGGCGCCACTTCCCACACATCGCATCAATCAATGGACTTACTGAGAGCACATAATTTCACGTTTTGGGCCGGTCGATTGGCCACCAAGATCGTGTGATATCACACCGTTAGACTTTTTCCTGTGGGGATATGTAAAGTCAAAAGCTTATGCCGACAAACCCGCTTCGATTCAGGCCTTGGAAGAAAACATCACGCGTGTCATTCGCCAGTTACCAGTCGAAATGCTCGAACGAGTGATCGAAAATTGGACTCAACGGATGGACCATCTGCGACGTAGCAACGGCCAACATTTGATAGACATAATCTTCAAAAAATAAATGCCAAATAATGTTCTTTCAAATGATAATAAACATTCTCCATTAAATTTGAATTTTCTGTGTTTTTTTCTTTAAAAAAGTAGGGAACCTCGAAATGGATCACCCTTTAGTTAAAATTAAAAAGAAACGAATGTAGTGATTTTAAAATGAACTCATCCGAATCCCTAGGAGAGTCCATTGCTAACAGTCTTTTATATGCCCGTGGGGGATTTCTCGTTTGAGAAATGGGTGGTAGTTTGTCATTTTATTCTTTTTGATTCGTAGATGTTAGCGATGATTGAAACAGTCTGCAATAAAATGGTATAGTTTTTGACCAGAAATACAGTCAATCTTTAATGGTCAACAGATACATGCGTCGTGAATGCAGGTAAAATAAAAACCTTGTTATTACCGACTATATTACTTCTGCTCTATGGCCACTTAGCAGAGTTTATAAAACTAAGCAGAGATAAACTAAGAATATTAGTATGGAGACTAGTAGAGACTCCGACTGTCAGATACAAACATCTGCAGATTTTACGGTGATCTGCAGGCTGTTGAGGATGTACCGCACATATTGTGTAAATGCGAGGCAATCGCACTTAGTCGTATAAAATTCTTAGGGAGATACTTCTTCGAAGCTTTGGAAGAAATAGACGCTACAAACTTCAAAGGCCTTCTTGGCTGTTGTAGGGTAATTGGTTGCTTCAAAAGTGTTTATGTTCTTTGTCTACCGATTAGATTACAAATTCAGCCGGTTCCCCAAAGATCGCGATGGGCCCACTTCGGTGCCTAGAGTTGTGTAATGACTTCTGCATCACACCCCTGTCTTAACCTAACCTTACCTAACCTAACCTAACCTATTACCGACTAGAGAAAAAAGAACACCTTAAGAATCATTCACATGAGAGCGAAGAGCGAATCGGCGAATAATCGTAAATTCTGACATTTCTTTCACATGAGAACTTGTTTTGGTCGCAGGTACTCGTAAATGCAGCAAGATTTGTCAATTTTAAGGTTATGTTCGAACAAATTTTTCATTCGCGGATTTGTGGATCGCGTCTGTATTATGTGGATTATGAATAAAGAGTGACAGTTCGCGGCAATAATTTTTCAATTCGCGGGAAATTTTTTGTAATTGTAAATATTGCTATTTAAATCAATTTAGACTCAGTTTTTTTTAGATAATATGTTAGATCAATTAAATACCAAGCTTTTGTGGTAGAAGCAATAGAAATTTTCTATTCATAAATACATTAAAATTGATTTGTTCGCGATTCGCCAAATCGCAGTTCGCTCTCATGTGTTCATTTAGTCAGTCCATCTTGACAAATAAAATTTGTAATTTTATTGCAAAAGCAAAACTGACGTATTCTATCAGAAGATTTAGTCAGCTTACCCATGTCATTGGAAAATTATTCCGAATGAAAGAAATCATTAGAGAAAATATTATTGAATTTGGCATAGTTAGCGGAGGTTCCAGTTTCAATTTCTTCCCGGTAACGCCATTATTTGTTTAACTGGCTCACCTCTGTCAAAACCCTTGGAGTAAATGGAGAAGCTGCAGCGTATGGCAAATCTTCACATTATACATGCGATGCGCACCTGCCTGACAACCGCACTTGAGGCCATTGTTGGGCTCTCACCCATACAGCTCTTCATTAACAAGACAGATGCTAGAAGCGCTATCAAGCTGCAACTTGAATGTAATAATACTAAAAAAAAATCCCAAGCATGGACATATTTTTTACTGCATCCCTGATATTATGGCTAGGGAGTACAAGTTTGGGAATCTATTCGAGGTTGAAATATTAGACCGCTCTAATTGGGCAAATGGTATTCCGACACTAGAACCGGGACACCGACGGATCAAAAATGAAGTGAGTGTTGGACCCAACACCAAAGTCTCGATACCCATGGGAAAGTGTCCCACGGTATTTCAGGCGGAAACCCAAGCAATTGAGATCTGCGCGAATTTGATTTCCCGAATTAAAGGTGTCAGAATTCACATCTTCTCGGATCGTCAAGCATCACTACAGGCACTATCATCTAACACTGTGGCAGTGAAGTGCTGCTACGATGCCTTGCAAAACCTAGCCAAACACAACAAAACAAACCTGGTCACCAAGGTATTGCAGGCAACGAAGATTAATTAAGGCCTTCTCCTACAAGGAAATTCTACTATTAAGCAAGGAGAATATTAGGAAGCTGGTGGGCTTTCTCACAGTCCATTACGGCCTGAGATATCATCTTAATAAAATGAACTGTGCCCAGAGACTGAATGACGGTTCTAGATGGATAAAACTATATAACTTCCGAAGATATCCTCTGCGATTGTCCAGCCCTTCATTGGTTAAGACGACGGATCTTCAATAAAGGCTACCGTATATCAGCGGAATTCAGAAACTTGGCAACTAAGGACGTTGTGACATTCACTGCTATTATCTTGCGTCCAAATTGCAAAATGGCGCAAGATACCATGCACAATTTTTGTTTAGAAAATGTATGTGGCAAATAGATATATTGAAGAAGTGGTCCGGATTAATTGACAAATTTCAGATGATTGGGTTAGTTCAAACATGGAGAAGACCTATATAGACCTATATGAGAATGGTGACCAGAATCCTTCCACACCTCCATTTGTCATTGATCTTGCTAAAAAATCTTAACAAGAAAGACAGCTGCTAAATGCGCTCTAAGATTGCAGCTCGGACACAATTTTGAGACAGATGACCACGTGGGACTTAAAAAAAAAACGGTACAATCCCAGACGCTGTGGTTAGGCAATACTTTTTTGGAAGATCTGTTGAGGTAGACCAGAGGTCTGCTCCTACCAATGGGAATGTGAATGTGTTGGAGTTTGAAATCCATACCATTAAGGTCTGATAAATCTTTGGAAAAGGTTTAAAAGGAGCCAATTTATGTATACTTTTTATCAAATAGTCTATCGTCTCTTCAAGCATTGTAGTACAACGAACTCTATGGCAATTCAATTGGCTGCAATCTCTGCTTAGACTAAACAGGGTTAAATTTGAATAGGTTCCCGGCCATCAAGGAATGCGGATGAATTAATAAATGCTGATTCAGAATTCGCGTTCTATAGACTGAAAGAAAATTTGAAGCATCAACTTCGTCTAGCCTAATGGGAGAATGTTTCGGGGCTCAGACAATCCAAAAGACCAAGCAAATAGACACAGCAATAAAAGTAATAAAAGAAATATTAGGCGTAAGCGGCCTATACAGACCCAAAGCCTAGCTTCTCCAACCACTGGTGTGTGCGAAGATATATTTTTTCGACACAAATGGAAGGGACCTACAGTTTAATGCCGATTCCGAACGGCAATTAATTTTTGAGAAGTTCGCAAAGAGTGGGGCAGCGAATAAAAACTTTTAGGTGGTACGGGTCAGGATTTGAACCAGCTACCCCTCACTTAGTGGTTCAACGCACTTCATCACTAAGCCACTGCACCCACGCAAACAAAGAATTAGGTAAATTGTAAAATGTTCTAAATAACACAAAATTAAATTATACGACGCATATAGAACTGGAAATTGGTCTTTCAAACATCTGGTTAAGTATCCAGGGTCTGCTCCACCTCAGGGTGGAACAAAATTTCTTTTATACATTAAAACATTGATTTATTTATAATTGAAATACTTAATACTAAAAGTCCTTTCTAATCCAATCTAACCTCAAATGTTTTTCTTCTCTTTCCAGGTAAGTGTCATTCAAATATCGTTACTTAATTAAAATTCTTTGAAACTCCTTTCAAAGTTGGTAAGCCTTTTTACTGTTTATTTTACCGTCCTTCTCCTGCAATGACCTTGAACCATATCCAAAGGAAATCTTTCCCCATAAATGAAAGTTTCCAGGCAAATTCAATGGCGACTTAAAAAAATAAAAACTATATCAATAAATTACAATTTCATCGTGAAAATAAATTTCAAATCCACTTATGTATATTGACTCCAAATCCTTACAATTTCTATTGATCTCAAGAAAAAAAAAAGAAAAAAAAATTGCCGCCGCCCACCCCCAAAATACCATACATAAAGTTTTCTGCAACAGCGCAACCTCATCGATTCGTATCGACCATTATTCAAGATCAATGTAAACATGTTTTATGGGCTTGAAAATTTCGAATCTCTGAACGGCGCATTACCACGCCAAAAACGATAATAATAAATACATCGAGCAAGAGCTTCATCTAGGTAGGAAGAAAAATAATTTTAATTGAATCGGGGGTGCGGAGCCTGTGTGTTTATAGAAAAGAAAGGCAGAAAATTTGGTCAGTGGTGGCTTTGTTTATCCACAAAACACTAACACCACACCACTTTTTGCCCGGCAATGAAAGTGGTATTAGTGTAAACAATAAATGCAAATCCTCTGTAAATACACTCGACTCGACAAGAAGTAAACTATATTGTTTACATTGTATTCGTGTGAGTGGATGCAGAAAACCGATATTACGTACGGCTGGGGCATTGCAAATTGCATTTATGCATTTAATTTAACATTAACACCTGCAAGCGGTGCCGTCCCGGACTGGTTAGAACAGTTGTTCCTATTATTGAAGATGCATTTAATTGGCATATTTGCATGCGGTTATTTTTATCTAGATGTAGTGTTGCACATTTCGCTTGTTGAATATTGTTTTCCTTTAATTTGAAATAGCTGCAACGTATATCGATCGACTTGACGTAAATACGATTTAGAAATTTTTTTGTAAATAAATAATATGCTTGAGGTGACCTGCATTTCCTGAATGGGGATGGGATTTTGCTTGCTGTTGTTTTGTTGAATGACGTCTCCTGAGTAAAGATAGACGCATAACGGTTCACTTTCAAGTCGAATGATTTATACACATGATTGACATAGAACCGACCACACTTGAATTGCTTGCGCGATCGATGAATGGTGTCTGACGTTGACGAACGACCTTACTAATTGATCTTGAACCCTCTGTTTGTGTGTCTAAAAAAAACGTTTTCCAATGTTTGAGTCTCATTCTATAAAAAAGGTAAAGTTGGGAGCCTGATGTACAAAAATAAATAAAGAATAATGCTCCCAATAGCACTTGTTTCTTGCAAAAAAAAAACATTGGGTACAAATGGGCCTTTTCAATACTCTCCGGGTTTTGAGCCTTAGACCGTGCTTACTTTTTAAGTGGGTTTTTAGTAAGACTACAGCGTAACCCAACTGCAGTTTAATAAATCTTTCCATGGAACTATCTTCTCCAGGTTTTTATGGGACAAGGGTACAACGATAACTAAAACTGTCAGACTAAACCTTCTTCTGTCTTTCTGCCGATCGCAGCTTGTTAAAAAAATTGTTTTTGTCGGACCGTCATAAAACCCGCCAATCGTGTCTTCGTGAGATGTCGGCGCAGTTTCAATTGGGTGCCGGGACGTAGGGACATTATTGGGAATTGTTAAGCTGAGGAATTCGCCAAATATTTCACCTCTCCCACCTGCTTGCTACTTGTAAAGAGTTGCTAGGCGTTGCCTGTCACTGAGAGAACAAACCTTAAATAGAAAAGTGGAATAAGTGCAAGTGTCTAGCGACTAAATAGATTTGGCCAAAGTTGGACCTTATACGCTCGAAGGGTCTCTAAGCAGGCTGAGTATATGCCTTGCTCTCTTCAGAAAAAAAGCCTTATTATTTAAAGACTTAAGTGATCTCACAAACGTTGACATGGAGAATCGTCCCAGGTTTCAATTGATTCAACGAGTTGATAGGATCTTTTTTCTAAATCCGGTGGGACCAAGTTTTGGTCTAAGTGTGTTGGTTTTTGTGCTTCTTTTGACCCAAACCTTAGGTGAGCACGACTTCTGTTTACAGATATCGTCAGACATATATTTGGAAAATTTTACAAAATTTTAGCATTTTTTATGTAACATTTTGTTTCCTGCTTACCAAGTCCATGGAATCAGTCTCACAAAACTCTATTGTGGCTATAAACCCGCAAATCGTGTCTTCGTAAGATGTTGGCGCAGTTTCAATTGGGTGCCGGGACGTAGAGACATTATTGGGAATTGTTAAGCTGAGGAATTCGCCAAATATTTCACCTCACCCACCTGCTTGCTACTTGTAAAGAGTTGGTAGGGGTTGCCTGTCACTGAGAGAACAAACCTTAGGTATACAACCGGAATCACGTGTCTAGCGACTAAATAGATTTGGCCAAAGCTGGACCTTATACGCTCGAAGGTCGTAGGTGATCTCTCTAAGCAGGCTGAAGGAAACAATCTTCCAACACTTTTGTATATGTCTTGCTCTCTTCAGAAAAAAAGCCTTCTTCTTTGAAGAATTTTAAGTTATCTCATAAAGCGTTGACATGGGGAATCTTCGTCGCTTCGTCAAAGGTTTCTACATCCGTTGGTAACAAGTATTGGTCTAAGTCTGTCGGTTTTTGTGCTTCTTTTTACCCAAACCTTACCTGAACACGAACAGGACTTCGGTTTACGGATCGTTAGACATATATATCGAAAACTTCAAAATTTTAACATTTTTTATGTAACATTTTGTTTCCTGCTTATTTCATCGAGATCTACACGAACCAAACTGTAGTAAATATTTCCGATAATTAAATGTCATTCTTTATCACTGATATGAACCTCTCAGCTGCAAGTATTTGGAAGGCGAAGCAACGTCCTTACATCCGAAGTATTGTTGGGCTACTCCGGATGTTGACCTGACCTATCGCACAGTATCCCATCAGGACTGCCGTCAGTCAATACGATAATATCTTTCTAGTTAAGTCCGATCATTGATTTAAACATTTTGTTGCTTAAACTGTCAGATTTCTATAGTCTGCCTACAAGTTTCTAGGTTTTGCTCTACTCAAAGATTCCATTTCCAGTATGCATGAGTTCTACCCCATTTATTGTAAACTTATCGCCACCCTCGTAACCTGAAATATGCAAATACCTACCCCTGCTCCCAACAAGGAGTCATCCAATTAGAATGTATTATTTCGTCCAAGTATTGCTTGCATTGTCTTACATTTCTTGACCTTATCACAACTTACTACCGATTGAGGTGATGCCTTTGTCGACAATTTTGTATACTGATTGACTATAATAGACTGATCCTCGCGGTCACATAACTAAACGATTTTAACGACTTCCCCCGTAAATCTAATTCATATTAAGGCCACACAATGCTGCGACTAGTGGCGATCGTTATGCCAATATGTGAAAGTGATCTCCAATTGCGATAAATATCAAATGTCTATACATGAGTTGAGCACGATCGCTGATCACGATTCCAATTCGGATCAATCGACCGCTGCATGATAGTTCCCATTGCCTGCATGAGTGAACTGATCATTAGAATTAAATAGTGAACGATCGTGTGATCTTTTGTTTCTGATTTTATAGAAAATAAAATGAAATACAAAAAAAATTGGCAAATACCAAAACTAAAACAAATTATATCTCAGAATTTTCTCATGAAATTTCCACTTTAATTTACCTTAAGGACTTTGTTCTAATTCACTTATGGAAAAGACAAGGTAAATTTTGAAGGAACGAATGAAGAAGGTGGAAGGTGGTTTCATAAAAACTTGTTAACAATCATTCCGGAAACTACTTATACAGTAGCGAGTGAGAAACTATCCCGCTGTTTTGCATTTCTATGGTTCTCGATTTGACAAATATTTTTGGTTGATTTATTAAAAAAAATACTCCTGCAGATAGATATTCCTATAGCTCAGATGGAGAGAAGAGTAATGCTGCAGTGGGGTCTACCTTTACCCCAAATCAAGTTACATCAAGTTGAAATGAAAATTTCCTGTTTTGAGGCAACTGTTTTGCTCTATTATTTTTCGAGCGAAAATTTTGGAGGTCAAAACGTTGATGGTCATTCGCTGCGCAGTTTATTTTTTCAGGTCAACATCGTCTAAAGCACGTATTGTTTGTCATTGAATCGTGTGTTGCAAAATCCGTCAACCCACCAGATGCGAACTTTCTGACACTAAGTCCTCTTTGTGAAGAGAAATATTTTGAGTCGTGTGTTTTGTTTGTGTATCTTTTGTTTGCGACAAGACGACTTAAGGATATTTCACTCAAATTGATGAACTAACTTCGTATACCCTTACAGCTCTCTTCCCATCCGATCTTCTGCCCCTAATTACCTAAAAAATTCAGTTTCCTGAAATATCAATTTTAAGTATTTGGTACCATGCTTCAAGCAAATCACGTTTCATATGTATTGGCGTCAGCCAAGCCTGTCCCGGGCATGTTTAATGCACAGGCTTTTTAGAATTGGCCTCAAAGATAATTTAAAGCTCTATGATCATTGAGGGGACGAGCGTGTTTTACATTAACAGGAAATTGGCGCTGATACTTGGGGTAAAAGGCACTGCAATATCTTCTAATATTTCCATCGCTTTCAGCACCGCTCTGCCGTGCATGGCCTCTTCTCCAATACGTGTGACTACGTGTTAGGTTAGGTTAGGTTAACAGGGATGTGGTGAAAATGCCATCACACAACACTAACTATCAAAACGGGGCCGTCGGGATCTCTGGGAAACCAGTTGAATTTACATTCGAAAGGAAAAAAAACCGAAGGAATTTCTTTGGTGAAACAACCAATTTCTTTGCAAAAAATTTGGAACGCCTTTGAAGTTTGTGCCGTCTATTCCCTCTAAAAATGCACTCCCTTTATACAGTATGTGCGTTATGTCCTCAACAGCCGGTATATCGCCGCAAAATTTGTAGATATCTGTATCCGACAATCTGAGTCTCTTTGCGTGCTTCGCCATGAGATAGTAAGTGCCCTACTAGGATTCCAATTATTGTTCTAAGCTTATCCCTGCTAGTTTTTTTCACTCCCTAGATACCTTTTTTCCTTTAAGACTTGACCACCTTAGGTTGGGTTTTTCCTTAATAGTGCCCCCTCCTAAGCATAGGGACTTTGATATCTGCAACCTCACTATAAACGAGTAGCCCTCTTATTCTTGCAAGCTCATCCGCCTGTTCATTTCCCTCAATACCGCAGGGTCCTGGCACCCAGTACAGTCTCTCTTTTGGTTCTGACGGCATAGTGCTTTAAGCATTGTGCGACAACCCCTGACTGTTGCCAGGAATTGATGGTGCTTGGTTCCATTGCCTTAAGTGCGCCCCTTGGCTATCGATATAGATGGCGATATCTCTTCCGGATACTGATCTTATCTGTATTAGCTCAGCCGCACTGAGAACAGGCAGAACCTTGGGTCTTGGAAGACACAACTTGTGTCCGGTAGTCTTAAAGACAGACACTCTCAGTTCTCGATCTTCAGAGAAGACACAAGAACCCGTTTCTTCCACTGTTTTCGAAACATTCTTTGCCAATCCTAGGTCTAACTCCGTGCGTACTTCCAAACCTATTTAACCCCAGATTAACCCCAGATTAACCCCTGTTATTAGACCTTCACCACATGCATATCGGAAGCCTGTTCTTTTTTTCTTCTTCACCTTTTCTTCTGTCATTCGTTTCGCTTTAGACAATATCTGAACTCATCAATGGAGATCACTCGTTTCCAGTCGTCCTCAGATCAAATATAATGAATTTCGAGCTAGTACGGACGATTACAATCTAATACAATCTGGGGTCTTAATACATGGCGTGATCATAATCCAGTTTTCTATATACAGAAAAGCCGATCAACTGTACAGTGGGCGAAATATTAACAGATCATCTCTTTGCGTGACCGTTTTTACCTAGCGCATTGAAGCCTTTTTTAAAGTCTGCCATTTTTACTTAACTGGTTGATCCGTAAAAGTGTAATCTAAAGGACACCATAAAATGCAATGAAAAACATAAGGAAAGGCTACAGTCCGCTTGAGGCGAACAGTATGATACCCTATCCATATCCCTATATGCCCCAAAGAAAAAACCATTAAGAAGATGATGCATAGCATTTTATTTAGTTCGATTAATTAAAAAAAAAAAGGTTTTTTTGAAAAAACGCCCCCAAAAAGTGGGCGTAGCCAAAAACTTTGTATGGGCGATATATTGGAAAAAATATTGGGTAAATATTTTGTTAAACAGTTTTTTTCGCTTTCTGTGAAAATTTTCGAAGAAAACAGCATTTTAGTCAAAAACGCCCACAAAAAATAGGCGTGCCAAAAAACTTTATATGACAAACTTATAAAGGAGGGCATTGCCTACATATCTTGTGAAGGTTGTAGCACTCTATCTCTCTAACTTTAGCTTTAAAACGGTTTTTTCTAAATTGTGGGCGTGGCAGTAGGCGTATTCAAAAAAATTTTACTCTTAACCATTTCGGAGCCCTAGGTAATATGTGGTCCAAATTTCAGCTTCCTAGCTTAATTTTAAAGGCCTAAAAATTGCGTACGGACGGACGGACATTGCTAGATAGTCTTAGGATTTGGTCCTGATCATAAATATATATACTTTTATGGGTCTACGGCGAATATTAAGGGGTGTTACAAACTATGTGTCAAAATTAATATACCCTTAGGATAGGGTATAACTAGCTATCTGCTCCGCAAAATTTATGTTTGATTATAGTCGATCGGCAAAATAACACCGAGAACCATTTGGAAAAGCTGTCGATCGCTACTTAGGACAAAACGATGTCAAAAGCATATTTTCCCGTTCAAAGTCAAGTAAATGACTGATCGTGATCCTTAGCTTCGGAATTGTTAACAAGAATGATTTTAATAAAAATGTTAAGAGGATCACAACTTATGATCTTTCCATTCGCTAAAAATCGCCAATTTCTTACTTTTTTTCTGACGAGAGTTTGGTTTTGCATTCAATTGATCTGCATTGACGTCTATTTCAAGAGAAAAATCGACTCACGGATCTGTATAAAAAAAAACAACAACAAACTAATCACAATATCTTTATTTAAAAGGCCTACGAACCAATTTGTCTGCCTTAAACCGCTCAGTGGATTTCACTTAAATAGGTTCTCAAGCCGCACTTATCCACACATTACCCGCTCCATTATGACGAAGATAGAAGAATCTTATTCAATAAAGCCAAATTTTGCATATCTAGTTCGCTTATGCCAAACTAACTCAAACTAGAATGCGTGGGCTATTTATGTTAAACCGCCAGCGGTTACATCACCTCAAAAAAAACCAGCTCCAATCCGGCTGCAATCTGAAGCAATTTGACACAATTCCTCGACCGTCTCTGCCAATTGACATTCAATTGACATCTCAGCACTTAAAAGCTTTGATCATTTCAAACAATGACTTCACCGCGTTGTTGACTCTGGGTATCCCTAACAATGACTTATTTTTTCATCACACCAACTAATTTTAAGTACCGGAGAATGTGCATGAATCCAAAAAAAAAACACTAAAACCTGTCTTCCAACTCCTATTGTCCCGAATGAAACTTGACACTGACCTTGCTTCAAACATGTAGGTACACCTTGTACACTTCATGTATCCGAGCGGTATTTATAGCCGAAACAAGTTTTTTAAACCAAAGAATTATTGGCTTAGCACAATTATTATGAGTCATGTCATGGCACATCTCTGATTGGTTTGTACATCAATAAAAATACATATTATAATTATGCAGCGCGCATTAATAATAAAAATAATATCTGTGTCAAGGAAGTGCGCGATCGAAACTTTTTAACGTTCACGTCCATTAACCCAAAAATTATTTGAAATCTCTTTCGAAAATCGATTGGCGCCATTAGTTCTCGCGTCGACACACAGAGTACCAACCTACAAATTAATCGCATTACAGAGATCTCACTTCGCGCACATAATAATCCACACACACACACACACAGAGATAGTTAGATATTTGTTCGAGATATAATCACCTAAGAGTCGCACTTAAAAATAGAATTAAGTGAGCAGCACTCGTGTTGTAGTTTTTTATTTTTATTTTTTTTTTTAAGTTGACGCATCGTTGACGCCCTGTTCGTTGCATTGGAACCGTATGTTCGGTTTGCGCGCTCTGATTAACTTTGGACGCGCCGCCGTCAGCCGTCAGCCATCAGCCGCTATTCACAAACTGCTGCTAAATCATTGACCATCAATGATAAATTCCGTCCGAAGGGGGCATTTGCAGTTTCTATTAAGCTGACGCCAATTACTTCGATTCAGTGGGGTAGAACTAGGAGGAGGAACCATCATGTCGTTGGGGTCCATTTCACGGAATGAGAGCCGCTCATTGTAGCGGTTGTAGTTGCCTATCCACAAAACAATAAAAGAACGCTCTTTCGATTGACAGAATCGTGTTGACCGGCCAAACATGAAATAAGTAATAATCGAGCCTAATGAGTGAGATTTGTTGTTGTTGTGCTTAAATCCGGCTTGAAACTCGTGTTTGACGTCATTCACGATGATTGAAAGCGGATTTTGTATGATGTGGTGTGGTGTTGTGTTGTCTGACGAGGGGGGAACAATAATTACCCGATTTCGATAGGTATGGTTCAAACACGTGTAAGTGTTATCCAGATGTTAAGTAAAACAAGTGTATTTGTTTTTTGCGGTAGTCGCTGGGGGGTACCGCGGGTTGATAAAGTAAATCACGTTTTATGAGTGTTTTGTTTAAAAAAATTTCCATTAAATTCAGCTTGGAAACGCAAGAAGTGATTGTGACGAAATCACTCATATTTCTTTTCTCTCACCATTTGGTTGGTTTGCAATGAAGTACACGATAGGTCCGATCCATTGACGACTACCAGATTTTGGCAAACTAAAAACTGATGCATTGATTCCGGAGTCCTATGTAACTCAAACAATCCGCTAGTGTTCTATAGACATTGGTAAATTGGTAATGCAGGTCACCAAAAAAACCCTAATAAATCTTTTTAAATCCAACAGAGATATCCTAGATAGGTCGTCAAGACTGTCGAATGATGTGATAAAATAAGTGATGTTCCCTAGAGACTACTTCCCTTTCAGCTTAGCAGTTCCCCAGTCAAATTTTTTCCAAAACTCTTTGAATGCTCGTCTGTCAGTTAGGTTAAGTTAGTTTATGTAAATTAGCGCCCTTAAGGCGATGCCACGGCTTTACTTGAACGACCATTGGAGTCATTGTGTTCGACTTCGAGAAACATGTATTGACGCACCAGTTGACTCTTAGAACCACTCCAAGAATCCCGTAGGCTCTACATTCCTCCGATTTTCCAGTTAATCAGACAAGTAACTCTCCAGGATCATCAGTTTGCTGTTTTTAAAGTCGGGGACCAGTGGATTCTATTTCTTCAACTCCCTAGCACCTTTGGCATTTGTCCCATGGAATATCTGTATTTCCTTGAGTTTTTATTTCCTTTTGTCTACAACTTGCCACATCTCTTTTAAGTCCTTGCAGGTCTCACCGTTGGCACATCTTAATGTAACTTTCCGTGTAAGTGTTCTAAAAAGCAAGCTTCTTATACATTTTAGGGTCAAAGATTCGTACAACTCTGACGTCTTTCTCGCAAGCTTACCCGCTTTCTAGCTGCACAGACCATCTGAATGCCCCGGCACCCAGCTTAGTGTCAACGTATTTGCAGCTGATATTTCGTCTAGAAATTTTCTGCATTGTCACGACTGAATCCATGGCCTTAAGAAGCTGTCAGAATATGTCAGAATTTTTACCTCCTAAGATAGGGTTGTAGCTGTCTTTGGTTAAAAGACCCTGCAGTAGCCTCTATGTCAGCTAAAAGCATGTTCTATTCAGAACATGTCTTTCCTTCAACTATCAAGAGTAAAGACATGTCAAGCGCACGATCTTGGAGGCCAAATCACGGGTCCGTAACGTGAAACTATGCGGTTACCAAACGTTTCCTTCAATAAATCAGTTGTGTCACGAGCTTGGTGACATGTTGCGCCGTCTTGTTGAAACCACAGCTCCTGCACATCATGGTTGATCAATTGATGAACGAAAAAGACAGTAAGCATGACTGTATAGCGGTCACTGTAACGTTCTGGCCAGCATCGTTTTTAAAGAAGTACGGACCAATTGTCCCACCAACGCATAAAGCACACCCAACAGTGAGTTTTTGTGGATGTAACGGTGTCTCAACATACACTTGAGGATTATCATCAATCCAAATACGGCAGTTTTGTTTATTGACGTATCCATTTAACCAAAAGTGAGCTTCATCGCTAAACAAAATTTGCAACTTTCGAAAAGAACCATGATTGTCAAAATAAATTTGCACAATTTGGAAGCATTTTTCAGGCGTCAGTCTATTCATGCTGAAATGCCAAACCAAACGAAAAATTAATCACTTGACAGCTGACAAAATGGCCGCCTTTTAAAATAGTGTTGCCAATTTGAAGTTCTATGCTTCTCAAATAAAACCACTTTACTTGATTTGTTTTTCCTTGAGCGCCTCTCCGTCATAACTGATCTTGATACAGCACGCGCTGCTTTAGCTTAGATCTATGGGTCCGCCAAATAACTTTTTTTTTTAGAAAATGCTATAAAAAAAAACTACTGAATATTTTCTTAAATTTCTTTTTTTATTTGAAAGTACAATCCTTGCGGTTAATAATGGAAAATAATTTCATTCAATTGGCTGCCTCGGCTGGCCATGCGGTAGCCTACACGATCGGTCCAATTTTTAAGCACATTATCGATTGTGTGCAGCTGTATTTCACCAATGGCTTCACGAATATTGTCCTTTAAAGCGTCAATTGTCTCTGGCATGTCGGCATAACACTTATCTTTTACGGCACCCCACAAATAATAGTCTAACGCAGCTCCGCGGTGGCCAAACGACATCAGCTCTGCGGCTGATAATCCGATCTTCAAAAACAGGGCGCAAAACATCGAGTGTAGCTTCGGCTGTGTGGCATGTAGCGTTGTCCTGTTGAAACCAAATGTTGCCAATATCCTCCTCTTCAATTTTTGTGAACAAAATGTCGTTCAACATGGCCCGATAACGATCGCCATTGACTGTAACGGCCACTTCTTGCTCATTTTCAAAGAAAAATGGCCCAATTATGCCTCTGGACCAAAATCCGCACCAAACAGTGACTCGTTTTGGCTATATCGGCTTTGCAATGTATGCGTGCGAGTTGCCCCAAATGCGACAATTTTGCTTGTTTATATAGCCGCCAAGATCAAAATGAGCTTCATCTTCTCTAAGTCGATCGCAGGCCCACTTAGCGAAGCGAAAACGCATTGGATGGTCAGTTGGCTTCAACTCCTGAACCAATTGAACTTTGTATGGCGTCATACCAAGGTCTTTATGCAAAATTCGTCTCAATGATGTCTCCGAAATGTTCAATTGTTGAGAACGACGGTGAATTGATGTAGATGGCGCTTCACGCACACTTTCTGCCACAGCAACAATTTTCTCGGGTGTACACACTGTTTTTAGCTTTTCACGCTTTGGTTTATCGATGAGGATGCCAGTTTCGAACATACGGAGCTGACGGTGCTTCTCTTCTTCCAAAATCCGCACGCAATTTTCGCACACATTCTGCAACATTACCATGATTTTCAAAGTATTGTCGCAATCTTTCCCAGCGTTGTTCAAGCGTATACACAACCATATTTGTTCAGCGGAAGGATAAAACTAATTATCTGTCAAATCAGACATGAGCTAAGTGTTACCATTCGCGAAATAAGCACTAGTTGAAAAAAAACCTTGCATTCTCGGAGTACTTTTAGTACACTGTGCCTGGTTCTAATTCCTACTACTTTCCAATAATTTAATTTTTCTTTCCGCAAACGCAAATGAACAGAAGACCTTGTGTTGATGCAATTTTTCTCTGATGACTATTATTTTCACACAGGTGCATTTTTATCCGTCGATGCACTTGACGTATCCTAAATCGCCCACATTTTCATGGAAAATTTAGATTCAATTTACACGAAGCACTCCCATAATTGACGACAATTCTCCAATGTCAATCATACGTGAAAGTCCGATTCGTCACTTAGTCAAACCAATTTTCATCGTTACATCACACTTTGCAATAAATGTTCCTTTAATTAACTCATGGCCTACGAGTCATTCGGCTCGAAACACTCCATCCACCATTAGAATTTGTTGTCACATATATCAAACGGTAAAAAAAAAACCAAAACAAACAGACAAGAAAAATAATGAGAATTTCAATTAATAACCCTATCGATCGCCATATTAGAGGTGCTGTTGCGAAACATTTAATTAAAAGTGAAGCGAACAAAAAATTATGGCAAATAAAACAAGATACGCGAGTACAATGATTTAGTGCTGTCTAACTCAACTATAATTACACTGTAATTGTAAATGTCATTCCTTCCAAACAACGCCGTTGCAACAGAGGTGATCTTCAATCATTTGCTGCATTGCGGTGTCATCTCTTTTTCTCATTTGTCTATCTGTCTGTCTGTCTGTCTGCGTCGTTTTGTAATATTTTATTTTGCGGAAACTGTCACTGCAAGCAAAAATAATATACATACTTATGTATGTACTCGGACAACACATTTGTGTCTTGCAATTAGTTTATCTATCATGTGTTTGAGAAAAATGTCAGCTGCTGCTTTTGAAATGAAATCAAGTGAAAGCCTGCACTTTACATTTTGTTTGTGAATTATTTATTTGCATGCGCGCCGAGTTTTTTTTTTTTTTTTAAATAATTTGCCACGCAAGCATTTGGACACTTTGAGAAAATTGTGTTCGATTTTTTTTCAAATTTGTTCGTGATATTGTGTGCGTTAAATATTAGATATTAAGTTTGTCTAAGATCCAGTCTTGAAGATCTAGTTTAAAGACATTCATGGCCATAATTCAAAATCGGACGAAGAGCTTAATTTGCTTCCCGATTGTAATTCAAAGTCTGCCGACTGTGAATGTAAAAACATATATCATTAAGATCATGCAGCCTTTCAAAATCGGCCGATTGAATAGTTAAATAGGCCGTGCTTTTTAATTTAAAGTCTGCCAACTATCGGCCGACTGTTTATTCAATATGATTTATTATGCCGGTGCGAAGATTTCAGGACTATCAGCTGAAAACAATACTCAATACGATTGAAGACACACAAAAAGGAGGCCCACGCAACAACTCGAAATTGGCCTCATTTCCTTTTAAATCCAAACTGTTGGCCGACTGTACTGCTACGCGGTCCCTCGAATAATAGTCCAAAACCTAGTCCAAGTATGTATTAAGAAACGCATGAGTTGACACAATCAACGACTTAAAATTGGCTAATAAAAGAGTTGGATGAACTGTCCGATTCCCTTGCGATTGTTAAGTCTGCCAACCATCGCCCGACTTTTTATTCAATATGGTTTATTATGTTGGTGCGAAAATTCCAGGGCTATCAGCTCATTTCGGTTTTCAGTCAGTGCACTCACGCAAGGGCTCAAAATCGACTTAGAAAATAGGGAGGGCTGACCTCTGAACCATCGGCCGATTGTATAAAGACATAAAAAATGCTTGATGGCTATGGACCCACATGTTAAAAACCGTCTGATTAAATAGTTTAACGAGCTGCACGATTCCATGCCACTGTTAAGTCTACCAACTATCAGCCGATCAAACTGAATAAGGAGTCGGCCGATAGTGCGAGTTTTAAGACTTAAGATTCGGTAGCAAGTTTTTTTTACAAATCTTTCAATATTGTTGGAATACCTCGCATTACAGCAATAATTTTTTCAGAATTGTAAGGTCTGTTGACCTCACCCGAATCAATTGCAAACCGCTGTTACGTAGAATTTTTATGGAGTGTTATTCAAGTGAATTTACGTCGCAGAAGAAACTCAAACCATAAGTCCGGAAAATGTTACCTTGTCATTATGCTTATCCTGCCGCAGTATCCTCTTCGTATGTTGTATCAATTGAACAACGATTTAATCCCAACTTCGACTGGAAATTGTAAAAAAACATAATCGGCCGATCGCTTAGACAGTCTGCCAATAAAGTAGTTCAGTTTGCTTGGTGTGCGTGCAAATAAGCTGCTTCGCAATCAGACTAAACTAACGCATTATAGTCTGATTCTCTTCGAGGCTTCAGAAAGTTGGGTGGTAAGGCTCCACATTCACAATATGTTCTCATGAAACATGGCTAAATACATACAAAAAAATCGAATCCTTAAAATTGTCCAACCTTCCTGCAGGCCAAGAGAAACTCTCTCCTTGCTCTATGTAGGTAGAAAGCCCACATTCCAATTAGTCCTCATAAATTCAGCTATTTATCCTTGACATTTGCACAGTTCGAACGCGCACTAATTACCTTCCACAAAGCTAACATACATACTTAAAACAATTTATTAGTTAATGTTTCTTATTTGACAATGAATTATATCTCGGCTCCACCAAATACGGTATGCGGGCCTTAAAGCTAATCGTGCTTCATAAATCTTGCGCCCCAAGATCTCTGTATTTCGTACGATGTTTCTTTCAGTGTTTCACTCTCTGCCTTACAACCTTCAACCCTCCTACTTTGGCAATGATTGGTGTTTGTTGGTTTTTTTTTTTTTTTTTTAATCAGCTTGCAAACTGTTAGTGTTGGTTGAACCCGCCGAATGTGTTTTCAGTTGACGACATCGACTCACTCGTATACATAGCCAGACAGTCAGACAGACAGACACAAAACCGGTAAGGTATAACAGTCCGAGATATAGAGGGGGTGGAAGACGACGCCGCTATCTCTATTCACAAAGAAATTATTATTATTATTATTATTGGCAATGGTCAATGGCAAGCGCTGCTGCTGCGGCCAGTCGAGCAACGACCAGCTGAAATAGTTTCCACATATCGGTTTTGTTTCAGTGTGTCAGCGAAATCCGCTCGATATACCGAGCGAGCGAGTAGTTTTTTTTTTTTTTTTTGGTTTTTCGTTTTCTTATTTTGTGTTGTTTCGTCTGTTAAGTTTGTTTGTTTGCATTTGTCAAATAACGCTCATGTAGATTCGGTGGGGTATTATTTTGTTTATTTTGGGGTACACCTGCATTCAAATTCCGTTGTTTAATGTTAAATTTCGGTATTCGATGTGAGTTTTAAAATCAATTCGCCGGAACGAGTAAACGAAAAGACGGCGAGGCGCTAGAAGCTAGACAATCGATGTGCAGGTGTGCGCACGACACGCGGTCAAGGTTAAGTTTAAACTTGCCAGTGAGAGGGGGAGGAGAGGCAGTTAACTGTTTGTCGTTGTTTTTTTTTTGTTTTTGTGTATTCAACGACAGCTGATGGTCTAGCGAGTGAGTGATTAACTATCTGGCAATTAGTGATGTGCATTAAAAAAAAAAAAAAAACAAAACCAATTGATAGAAAGTGCAAAAATTTGTTCATAAAATAAAAAACAAACAAAACTCGCGTCAACGTGAAGTGAAAGGAAACTGATTAATGGATGTCGATTCAATTAGTTAATTAGCGAATGTTTGTAAAATAAAATCATGTTCTTTACGCAACGTAAACGTCGGTGGTGTATTCATGGATTTGCGTTTGTTTTTTTTTTTTTTTTTTTTTCAATTAACCTACAATTACAAATTGTAAAACGAAAGTAGTTTGTCATTGCTTAGTTGTCGTCGCTGTAGTAGAATGGGAATTTAAAAAAAAAAATGTTACGTATACGCCATAGGTTACTGCACAATTTAGGAAAACGAGAAACAAACACACACTGCGACTGGTTGTGCTTGAGGTCATAAACTCTATGTCTGGGGGTCATTTTCATTTGTTATTTTACCTTGAGGTGGAAGTCATGTAACTTGGATGGTTGTTTATATGCTTGGGGTATGCGGCAAAACTACCGCATCAGGAAGTTAATTTGCAAATGCGGTGGGGAAGTCCTTGGTCGATCTGGCTGGATTGTTTCTATTTCAATTTGGAATTCTGATAAGTTGATTTGGCAGAAGGAATTTGATTTAAAACAGTGTTTGTTGTTTTTTTTTTAACCGAGGATTTAATGAAGTTATAGCTGCTTTGGGGTTTTATTTTAATGATTTGTATGTGCAACAGTTGATCCAGTTGTTTATCCAGAGTTGCGACCTAAACGTAAGCCGCTGCTGATATGATTTTTATTATGTACAATGGAGTTGAGAGCTGTGATATATCACCCTAAAGTAATGGAACATTTGTTTTAAATCTGCCTTGCTTAGACACCTCTAATACTCAGCTCCTATGAGCTAAAATTTCTAAAACGCATGAGCCTTATAATCGAGGAATGCTTCCAAATCAATGTATAGCTTTACGAGACCTTTTTCAACATACAGACTTTCTTTTATACCACGTATAGATTTTCGAGAAGGAAAGATATTGAGTCCAGCTGCTAGCAAATCCAAACCCTGATGGTACGACACGGCAACCGTTTCACATTTAGAATTAATATCGATAAAAGGCCATCTGAACCCTAAAGACATTTTGAGAATTCCTGGGGATTGAGCAAAATGAACGTTCAGGTGGTCCCTTGATCGTTTAACCTTTACAAGCTTGCTTAATGCAAATTAGATGAATTTTCGCCGAGTCATTGGGGCTTGAAGTGTTGATTATTTCAAGCAAATGGAACCGCGTTGCTGTATTCCGGCCAAATACCCCCCTATTGTGTTTAGCGCTTCAATAGTTAGTGCTTTGGTAAACTTAGTGTGGAGTTCCAGGTTCAAATCCTCAGTTGAAGAAGCAAGGATTTAGACCCTGTACCTCATACGAACCAGCAACTTTTTATTTGGGGATCTGTAATGCCTTGAATATGAGGTCATGCACATATAAATGAAAGAGAAAAGGCTTGCCTCTATTAAGTTGCTGAAATGCTTGCGCGTATTCGATCGGTCATTCTTTAATTTTTTGTGCTTTTATAAAACAGTGCTAGGAAGACCCCTGGTCTTAAATCAGGGTTCAAGGTAGGTTGCGTCCAGTGAAATATTGACATATACGTATTTGACGGAAAAACCATTCCCATTGTTTAATTCATTCTCTTTAGCGTAATAAGGCAATGTCTTTAACAATAAGTGTAATTCTAATTAATATCCCTTAACAGCTTTGACACTTCTTTTACTTTTTACACCAAAAAAAATATGTTCTCCCTTAGTTCTTAAACGCTGTTGTATCCGCCGTTGCCTCCGTTCCTTTTGAGTCTTCTTTCCATAAAAGTGCTTCTATTCTAAACTGGTCTCAGTAAAAATCGTCGATGAAACGCTTGCAATATTCTATACATCGGGAGCCTTTTAAAAGCGATAACGAGCAAGAACGCAGCGAAATGTCTAGGCTTCCTTAAGCGATGCAAGAAATATTTCACTCCTTCTGATCTGGCAAAAATTCAAAGGTGTTAATTCGCCCCAAACTTGAGTACAACGCTCATATCTGGTCCGGTGCTCCAATTACATATTTGGAGCTACTTGACAAGATTCAAAAACGTGCGGCAAAATTTATTGGCGATCGAGACATTGCGAGATCACTTGACTCTCTTAGCCATCGTCGTAATGTCTCCTGCCTGTCATTGTTTTATCGGAATTTCCACCACAAGTGCTCAAATGAAATAGCCAGTTGCATTCCACCCCTACAGCAATTCAACCGCAATACTTGGCATGCTAGGAATGCGGACGGTAAAGTGAAGTGAAATACAAGGATTCCTACAGTGAAATCCAAGGATTCGTTTCTTAACCGTACAACGCGAATGTGGAATGCTCTACCACGCTCTGTTTTTCCCTCACATTACAGTTTACAGACATTTAAAACCAAAGTGCATCGGTATCTCCCTTTTCCTAATCCTTCATTTTCCTAATGCCCGCACTGTGTTACTTCATTATAAGGGTATCCAAAATCCCAAAAAAAATTGTAAGCATGTTTTAAGTCCCAAAAGCATTACCTAGATGTAATGATTGAACATTGCTGCTAAGTGATCAGTAAAACTAATTGAATCTCTGGCGAACAAAAAGCAAAACTGTATGTTCGGATGAAACTCGTTAAACAGTATTTGTCAGGAGAGACGGATCGTTCAAATCAAATTGATTTTTTCCAAAACGTTCCAAAGATAAAGCAAGGAGTATTTGTATTGAAACGAAAATCTGTTAGTGAATTTGAATCCGCCTTGAATTTTATTTAGAAAACAGAAAATTGTTTCTAGACTTAGCCTTTGGTGATAAGAGATCTAATTGGGGTTATTATTTTCGTCGATGCAACCATTTTAATAAGATGTTCTGATATTTCATAAAAGGTTTATTTAATGAACTTGAGCTGTGCAGAGGTGAACTTTATTTAGTGTTCTATGAGCAAAATGCTTGCCCCAAAATGATCAACATGCGATCACTTTCTGTGAGGTTAAGAATTTGCGGTTATAGGAATTAGGTAAAGCTTCTGCGAAGAAGATCAAAAAGGAGAAAGTGAAAACCGACATCAAATTTCTTTCTTGCCAAATTGGAAATCTGTTTTCAAAACAACCTAGAGTGCGATTGATTTTTATTTTTTTAAATCCTACAACGGAAAGGAGAACGTCATACGTCACCAAACATAAAATGATGCATCTTCACTTTGGCTGTGAATTGGATTTTGGGTTGGAGGTGGTGTAATTGTATCCCATATCACTGCGGCCTCCAAGGACCTATTGTGATATCCTCCATTTAAAGCTCATCCATGATGCCGCAATTGGTTATAAAAGTGAGTAGCTCTTTGGGTGAGCTGGCAGCGCTATCCGCTACTTCAAGGTACAATTTTCCTACATAACATTGACGAGCTGGTATTAAGCAGTTGCAGTCACATAGTATTTGTTCTGCTGTTTCTTCGTTCGCGTAGCACAATCTACATATATTGTCTTGTGCTATTCCCATAGTCATTAAGGGTTTTTTGACAGTGCCCGTGAGGAAGTCTGTGACTAGTCGAATCTGTTTTCTACTATGTGGCAGTAGTTGTTTTGTTTTTTGGCGAGAACTGTTTGGCATGAAGTTTTTTGCCTGTCTGTTTTCTTGGGTCTCCCTCCAGAAATGTAGCTTTTTCTCTTCTAGCTAAGTTTTGATACAACTCTTTGTTGTGTTCATAGATAGCCCGCAGAATGGTCTTGGCTATACAATGAACACACCAACAATTTGCTAGGAAACTTAAGGTTATACCCAAGTGCATTCAACTTGGTCATTTCAGTAGAATTAGGTATGCCTTCACTGTGATCAATAACTTCGGATGAACTGTTTTGATGGATACGTCCGAACATTTGTTCATTAGAATACAAGAAATAAATAAATATTAGGCGTAAACGGCCCGTACAGGACCTAAAGCCTAGCTTCTCCAACCATTGTGTGTGCGAAGATATATTTTTTGACATGAATAAAAGGGACAGTTTAATGCCAAATCCGAACGGCAATTAATTTATTTGAAAAGCTTTCTATGACAGTTCTTACTCTTGGATGTTTGTCAGACGTTCGCAAGAGGTGGGGCAGCGAATAAAAACTTTCAGGTGGTACAGGTCGGGATTTGAACCAGCGACCTCTCGCTTAGTGGTCCAACGCACTTAACCACTAAGCCACTGCACCCTCATCAGAATACACTTCCACAGTAAATTACCCCTCTAAGTCGGATTTTTGTTTTATACATTATCAGATCTCAGCTCTCTGAAAAGAACTCTGGGAATCCATTCAAATGGCTTTTTTAACATTTTCAATAACTTTAAACTAATTGAATGAGAAAGTGACAATGCCTGCATCATTCTAACAGAAAACATTCGTTCATTCGCTTCACTATGACTTCAAAATGAATAACGATTTATTTGAATCACTCTTCAAACAGTGTTCCTTCCGAGCCTTAACTTTTAGTTCTTATCCCTTCCTTCACATCTGTCAGCAGTTCTTTTCTATTTAAAGTGATTTCCTTTAAAAATAAACAGAAATACTTTCTCATCTCACGCAGCAATTAGCAAGTACACAAAATTCCCCAAAAACACATCTCTCTAAAAATATTTACCGACATGAATGTGAATATTAAAAATACCATTTTGTGTCTTTGTTTTATTGGTCATCTTGCTAAATTTACCCGATGACAACACATTATCGACATTTAATAACATGTACTCATCTTCTTTTAATATTCATTAATTTTATGAATGAAAGTCCTAAAAATGAATTCTCTTAGATGAATTGGCCAAGAAAAATATAAACTCTCAATAAAAAAAACAGCAACACTTATTTTGGTACATCCCCGATAAATCGCGTGATTTTGTTTATTTAAAAATTCTTTAACATCGAAAAAATTCGGTAAAAAAAATTATTTCTGAACACTTAAAGCAAACTCTTTGACTCTTTGATGATTAAACCACTTAAAATCAATAACCATTCGAATACATGACGTATACGCAATGTTTTTCTCTTAGCACAGTCGCACTGAAAAGTTTGTCGTCAAAATATATGAGTCATTCAAGCACGATCGTGTGAGATCAGTAGACAAGTTAGCGTTGTTTCTAATTTAGTTACTTATTTATTAAGTAAACAAACTAAAATAAAATGTCGAAAATTGACAACCACGTAATGTGTACATCACGTAGACGACATCTCTAACGTGATATCATCGTCTAAGACATTAATCATGGATAAATTGAGTGATGATAGACAGTGGAAACGTTTAATTTTTTTTTTTGTAAAAATTAACACATTTATTTTGAATGGTCCATTGAATGTGTAACACATGAAGTTAAGGTTTTGTTGTAAATTTTGGAAATTTTTTGCAGGGAACTAATTATGTTAATTTCTGGCAAAATTGTTAGGTTTATTTAGATAAAACATTTCTAACCTCGACCGAAACAGTCTTAGTTGTCATAACTAAGTAAATAAATTACTTCCCAAGGTCAGTGTGAGTGAAACACTGAGATTGATTTACCGATTTATTTTCTTAAGTTTGTACCTACGCAACCTGCCCTCGGATGGTAAATGATTAATGTGGCAACTATATTTCATTTATGATAGGACCTTGCCTCGAAAGTATTACAATCGTTAAAAAGTTTGGTAGTCCATGAAACTTGCACGAAAATTTTTTATTTTGTACATCAATGACACCATACCTAAAGTTTACGTATAAAAGTGTCTGAATTTGAAAATTGATTGAATTGTGTCAAAGAGCATTCCCAGGCACTTGTTAAAAGTTTTACTCAACTAACATACTTTTGTGGTTGTGGTTGTTTGACTTTATGATTTGATGAGTTTTGAGGTGTCGCGTCACCTTCAGCAGCCCAATCACACAACTTTGTATTGTATTGAATTTCTATAGGGGTTGTCCGAAGACAACAGGTACTTAGACCCAGGGGTCTATTCAAAAACACAAGTTAGTACATTAAAAACTTATGAATCCTAAAAAAAGGTCTAAAAACAAGAGCGCGGTCTTTGGCTAACTTTCTCCAAGTTGGGGTCACCTTGCACTTGTGCGCGCCATGTAAGGCGTGCCATTCCATTAGAGTCGAAGATTCTGTGGGCTGGAGCATTGGTGTACATGTCCCAGCCATCTCAAACGACCAATGCTCCTAGAGTTCATTGTTGAATCGTCTCCTCCATAACCTGTCAACACATACGGGACCAAATATTTTATAAAGAAGTTTTATCTCGAAACGAATAATCCGCTTTGAAAAGAGTCCATGCGTCTGAACCATAGATCAGAACTGGGATTATGAGAGTCCTATATGAAGTTTCCTTATTTGTTCGGGAGAGGGCTTTACTACATAGCCCAAAGAGACAGCGATTGGGAAGCGTTTCTTCGGTCGTTCTTCGTTGGATTTCTGCCGAAATGTAATTTTCAGATGTGAAGCCGAGGTACATAAAGTCTATCTGCTGTCGATTGTGACATTCTGGCCGATTCGTCGATATTGGGTGTCCCTTCATGTTGACAGCTTGTACTTTCTTTTGCCCTCGTTTACCGCTAAACCCATTTTTGCCGCTTTTGTTCCTATACCATCAAATGCACTAATGACAGCTCACTGTGTTCTTCCAATGATATTAACATCGTCGGCGTATGCAAGTAATTGAACAGACTTTTGAAGACTTTTGGCTTGCATAATTCTTTTCAGTAAGATGTTAAAGAAGTCACATGAGAGCGCGCAGCCTTGTCGACATCAAAGGTCTTGGTTAGATCGTTACCACCGGTCTTGATGCTAAAACTAGACATGGCTTTGTATAGCTGGTCTCTATATACATATGCTGTCATAAAATCGATAAAAAGGATGTGGGTATCGATCTGAACTCCTTGGGTTTTCTCCAGGATCAGCGGTGGTATGAATTTTGTATAGTTTCCGCAGTTTACAAAGTCTCCTTTCTTATGAACCGGAAAAACGATGCTAAGTTTCCATTTAGCAGACATCCATTCTTCCGACCAACTCTTGGAAATCAGTTGGTGTGTGCTTTCTGCCAAATTATCTGTTAAATAGTTCGGCGGGTTAACCATTCGGCCCAACAGACTTATTGGACTTCAGAGATATTGCTATCATCACTACATTTTGATCGAGTAGGCGGAGTTATTGACTTGCGAAATTTGTGTCGTTTTCAACGTTAAAATGTTTTTTTTTTATATCCTCAGCACCGACTGTGACTCTACCAAAAGGTTTCCTTGTTCATCTCTACAGGTTTCTGTTCCTTTTGGTAAAACTTCCGAAAGTTATTCTTGGTTACTCTCTGAAATGATCCAAATAAAAATAAGTGCTTCTTCGAATTAAATCATGACGAGCTGAAGTGCTTAGTCCGAAAAATGTAATTGGTTGAACCTATGCTTCCGCAAAATCTTCTTTCGATGACTGACGCATAACATCGTTAATTTTTTTTTTAAGAAGAACACTTACTTACACTTGACCTTAACTAGGGAATGCAGCAAAGTTAATTACATCAATTTTTAAAAAAACATTCAATTAGGTTAAAAACAGATTTATATTGCCAGCTGAACATAAAGATTAGATCTGTTTTTTTTTATGAATAACTAGCAGCTGCAGTTTTCCTCGATAAAGGTAACCCCAATGTAGATTGTGATTCATTCGACATAGACTCTAGACAACAGCAGCCAACATTCCTGTCAACGCAGTGACGACGGAAGCAGTACGTGTTGATAAACAATATTATTTTCGTCGATAATTTAATGGACAGACATAAACAAAGTGTGCAACTGTTGTGTTTATGTTAAAAAGGCGTTAAACTATCAAACCCAGTTGAGTCATAAAAATATCGTTTAACAATTCGTCATTAACAATGGCATTGCTAATGCTTGTTAAAATTTTTATTTAACAAAGTTAATTGGTGTAGTAGTTGTTCGATAACAGTGGCAGCTAAGCATCGTTCATTAGACTTTACAAATTTATGACTTTAAAGTTTTGAAGTTCAGAAAAAGTAATTTCGTACATTTTAATGACTTCAAACGACGCATTAAGTGCAATCAGGAAAAATTCAACCTCAGACAAGGCCTCAATCAATAAGCTTCTCCAATAAGTCCGATTTTTGATTCCTAGATTTCCTGATTCCTAGTAAGAAACGCAATTAGCGCTTAGGCGCCTAGAAGTGCTTGCCCAGTGCGCGATATCTGGTTTTTGCTAAAGCCGACACTTGCAAAGAAGAGAAAGACACTGATATACTCTCGTTAACGTTCAGACAACTGCGAACGTTATGGGGGGTTCAAAGTTTTGCCGTGACCTGTACATATGGCCACTTGCTTAGCGGCGTCCACACGCGTTCTACATGTAAGGTTCTGTATTCTGAATTTGCTGTAGATGGGCCACATCTTCCTTGATGTGACACAGTTTATCAAGCTCGACCATCTAGACTCAGATAGTGAGGGAAAATGCAGGGATATATCTCTTAAGGCGGATTTACTTCCTCCGCCAATGATACATTGAGAGCGGAACCACGTCTGGCCAGCTCGTCGGCCCTCTCATTCCCCTCTATGTTTCTGTGGCTCGGAACCCATACTATAGTGATGGTGAACCGGCGGCTAGTTGAGCCAGTGTTTCCCTACAGCCCCTAACAAGCTGGGATTTTTGGATTTTTGACTAGTCCTCCACTTCAGCACTCCAAGTTGGTTAAGGTCTCTTTCCGCTCGTACACCCACATAGAAATATGATTTAGGGGTTGAAAGATGCACAATGAAAGTTGATTTTATTTGTGGTTCAAGTAAATGTTATGAAGTTCGTGGTTTTTAATACTTACTTACTTACTTAGGCGGCGCTACAGTCCAGGGGGGGGACCTGGGCCTCAACCAATAAGCCTCTCCAATTAGCGCGGTCTTTGGCTAACTGCTTTCAGTTGCGCACTCCAAGTTGGTTGAGGTTCCCTTCCACTCGTGCCCGCCACCTTAGTCGAGGCCTTCCCCACCTGCGTTGTCCCTCCGGATTGGAGTCGAAGATTCTGCAGGCTGGAGCGTTGGTGTTCATTCGTTCTACATTTCCCAGCCATCTCAAACCCCTTAGCACTCGAAATAAAAAAATTTTGTTCGAACTAACTCCGATTCCAAAGAAAAAAATTGTTCTAAAGTTTTTTCACCCGTTTGCTGTGGTAGGTCATTTTAAAAGAATTTAAAGTTAGATTTAGATTTACATAAAGATTTATGTAAAGGGTCCGCCAAATAACTTTTTTTTTTAGAAAATGCTATAAAAAAAAAACTACTGAATATTTTCTCAAATTTCTTTTTTTATTTGAAAGTACAATCCTTGCGGTTAATAATGGAAAATAATTTCATTCAAATGGCTGCCTCGGCTGGCCATGCAGTAGCCTACACGATCGGTCCAATTTTTAAGCACATTATCGATTGTGTGCAGCTGTATTTCACCAATGGCTTCACGAATATTGTCCTCTGGCATGTCGGCGTAACACTTATCTTTTACGGCACCCCACAAATAATAGTCTAACGGAGCTCCGCGGTGGCCAAACGACATCAGCTCTGCGGCTTATAATGCGATCTTCAAAAACAGGGCGCAAAACATCGAGTGTAGCTTCGGCTGTGTGGCACGTAGCGCCGTCCTGTTGAAACCAAATGTTGCCAAACAGTGACTCGTTTTGGGTATATCGGCCTTTCAATGTATGCGTGCGGGTTTTCTATGCCCATAATGCGACAATTTTGCTTGTTTACATACCCGCCAAGATCAAAATGAGCTTCATCTGAAAAGATGATTTTTTTGGCAAAATCGGCATCTTCTCTAAGTCGATCGCCCATTTGATTTCCCAGCGTTGTTCAAGCGTATATACAACCATATTCGTTCAGCGGAATTATAAAACTAATTATCTGTCAAATCAGACATGAGCTAAGTGTTACCATTCGCGAAATAAGCACTAGTTGAAAAAAAAACGTTAGATGGCGGACCCTATGTTTATTTTTGAAACTAGCTTGTACTGACAAAGGTGTAAATCCTCATAGTGCTGTCAAAAAGCTCCAACAGAATCCTCTCAGATTTCTCTAGATTTTCTGCGATGTTCATGTTCGTAAAACAAAATTATCAAAACTATTTCGCCTTTTGAAATTACTCTCGAGAGTTACTTGAGAGCGACTCTTAGCTGTGTATAAAGTCAGACTTAGTTTTTTATTTGCAAATTAAGGGAAATAAATTAATTTTTTTTTTAAACAATCAAAATGGTGGATTCTCTTTTTCATTTTATTTTACAAAATAAATTACAAGGAACCGCCGGCAGCCGGCTCTATCGATCTTCTATTCCGCAACCCCACCTCGATTTGCAGCCAAACCTCCAGTCGTTTGTTTGTTAATATATTCAATTCATTTAGTTTCCATTATTTCTCCGATTCAAAGTAAAGACCCGCATTTAATTGAATTCCATCATAGTCTGCTAATAATGTGACTCAGAGTCAGCTCGCGTTAATTAAAAATTCGTACAAAATACCTGTTACTTCCTTCCATACTTGTCATCCATTCCATAACCCTCAACAACAAAGAAAATCAAAACAAAGCAACAAATCAACCAACCAACCAACCAAACCAATGTAATATTCGCGATGACTCATCACTCCCTTTCAAAAAATTTTATCAATAATCCGCAAATAAATCCCGCCTAACCTTATCAGCAATTCCATTGTAAAACTGGACATCTGCACACCTCAATTTTATATTGCAAATATTAAGGGAGAGAAAGAAACACGAAACCATTTGATGATAAGATAACAAAATTTTACCAAAAAGCAAACGGGGTTTGTGTTTTCTGTTTGACGATACTGTAACTGTGAACGACCCTCAACAACCTTCCATATGTGGCTTTTTTTTCAAGTTCTGATAAGAAATTTCTTCATAATTTATTCTCACGCCAGAAACTATTATAAAGCTTTTATTAAAAAAATACAAAAAAAAACAGACCCACACGTACACATACACATGCATAAAGCGAAATCTTATCACCGCAATGAGAACTTAGAAATAAGAAACATATTGAAACTTATGGCCGCTGCTGTAGATACTTTTTTCGTATCTACAAAGTTGATATGATAAAATAATTTCGCGAGCAGTGACACTCATGTGTATTGGTGGTGGACTGTGTTTTATTCTGGAATGAATGATAGTGTTGTGTTGTTCACAGAGTTTGGTTTTTACAAAATTTAAATGTGTGTCTTCGGTTTAGTGGTGACTGACTGTCGTTACCGAAGGGAGAGAGAACCAATTAACTCTGACAACACGAAAAACAATCAAACGGCATACGACAAACGACAAACGTTGACGGTGGTTCAATTAATTTCTTTTTGTTATTTCTCATTCGATATTTAATTTGTTGTGTTTCGTTTTGAATGGTTTTAATTTTATTTTTAGTGAAAAATTTTAGTACAAAAAATAAATCGTCGTTAAATGGTGTTCCAATAAAATGAAATAAAGTGCCAATAGTACCAATATATAAAAAAAAGTGCCTTAAAAATTATATTTTATGTAAAATTAAAGAAAACCAAAAAAAACCGCTTGAATGAAAGAGTTCAATGAAAACTCGGAGAGCTCATACATTGTTAAATGTTTGCTGAAATCAGTGAGGTTTATGTGGCAAATCACTGAAATACCAGCAAAAATTGGTGAATCACTTGGAACTCTGTTGAAATATGCACAGGAGTCGGTGGATATATTTATATGTGTCGCTGGGTGAGTTGCATTAATAGTTTACTAAAAAAAAAATCAATAGACGCGATGTGTTTTAAGTGATTGCAGAGAAAGTGTGGCATGTGTTGCTTGAATGGAAACAAAAAATAAACATATTAAAGCATTTAAAATTCAAAGTATGGAAAAGTTGCAAATGTTTTTTCATTGCAAGAATATATGCGGTTTTGAAAGAACATCTGACATCTGCCGACAGAGGAAGACATTTTTTTTTTTATAAAAAATAAATTAAAAGTAACAAATTTTGAGTATTCGCTGTCACACGTGGTCTGATTGTTTACATTTTTTCCCGTCTTAGGAATTGTTTTTTATGACTTTTACTACGCTTGGAATAGTTAACTTAAATATTTCATTCAATGTTGGGAAGCCGATTGAATTGTTGTCGCATGGAATTTTTATTAAAAATCTTGACTCTATTGGGCAAATACTTGATTTTCCATAAAAAAAATTTAACCACTTCTTTAAATTTATTTGGTTGAACTTGTTTGCGCTATAGAGACAGTGGCTCAGTGGTTAGTGCGTTGGTGTAGCTGAGCAGTATCCTTTAAAACTCTTGCAAAAGTCTGGCAATCCTTAAAATTGGACTGAAAAAATATTCCAAACATGTCGCATATATTTGAGAGATTTACGTTGGTTTCCATTTAAGTTGTATTATCAGGAATCTTGTTCGATTTATTTTTTAAAGAATTTAAGACGCCAAAAGGCCTTTGAATATTTTTTTAACTTTAGATTCTCTCTGTCGACAAATTTTTTTTAAATTCTTTTAAAGAATTAAAAAATTAGTTGTTCCTTTGTTGTTTCCCCTGGGTAATTAAAGTAAGGTTATGTTAGATGAATGGATTGATGAGACGAGAGATGTAAAGGGTGATCCATTTCGAGGTTCCCTACTTTTTTAAAGAAAAAAAAACACAGAAAATTCAAATTTAATGGAGAATGTTTATTATCATTTGAAAATTTAAAATTCTTTGGCATTTTTTTTTTGAAGATTATGTCTATCAAATGTTGGCCGTTGCTACGTCGCAGATGGTTCATCCATTGAGTCCAATTTTCGATCACTCGTTCGAGCATTCCGACTGGTAACTGGCGAATGACACGCGTGATGTTTTCCTCCAAGGCCTGAATCGAAGCGGGTTTGTCGGCATAAGCTTTTGACTTTACATATCCCCACAGGAAAAAGTCTAACGGTGTGATATCACACGATCTTGGTGGCCAATCGACCGGCCCAAAACGTGAAATTATGTGCTCACCGAAATGTTCTCTCAATAAGTCCATTGATTGATGCGATGTGTGGGAAGTGGCGCCGTCTGAAACCAAATGTCGCCGAGATCACGAGCTTCAATTTCAGGCATCAAACGGTCGCCATTGACGGTTACGTTCGCACCGGCATAATTTTTAAAGCAATATGGACCGATGATTCCACCGGCCCACAAACCACACCAAACCGTTGTTTTTTCTGGATGAAGTGGCAGTTCTTCAATCTCTTCAGGTTGCTCTTCGTCCCAAATGCGGCAATTTTGTTTGTTTACATACCCATTGAGCCAGAAATGGGCCTCATCGCTAAACAAAATTTGCCTCGAAAACGTCGGATCTTCTTGGAACTTTGCAAGAGCCCAAAGAGCGAAGCGATGTCGCTTGGGAAGGTCGAGCGGCTTCAGTTGTTGCACAAGCTGTATTTTGTACGCTTTCAATTTAAGATCTTGACGTAAAATGCGCCAAGTCGTTCCATACGTCAGTCCGAGTTGCTGCGAACGGCGCCGAATCGACTCTCTACGGTCTTCGTGTACACTCTCAGCTACGGCCGCTATATTTTCTTCACAGCGTGCTGGACGTGGTCTATTCGGTCGAATATTATCCAATAATGAATGCTGGGTCTCAAGATGGGTGATGGTGTTGCGAATAGTACGCTCAGTAGGCCGATTATGTCGACCATAAGTTGAGCGAAGTGCACGAAACACATTCCTCACAGAACGTGAATTTTCATAAAAAAGTTGAACAATTTGTAAACGTTGTTCACGCGTAAGTCTTTCCATTATGAAATGCCAAACAATACTAAACAAAAATAACATGACAGCATGACACGACTCACACGTGATCTGTCAAAAAAGGCTATTGAAAAAAGTATCTCTACTTGGATCACCCGTTAGATGCTTTGTGGTGGCCAACGGATTTTTACTCCCATACTACGGCACCTGTAAAAAAAATCTCTAAGGATTTACAAACCAACTGGAGATATTTATAAATCTTATCAGGCCATTAGCAGACATGGAAGTGCCTTCTAAGTATCCTGCTTCTAATTTGGTAGAGTGCTGGGCAGTGACAAAGAAAGATTGGAGTTCGGTCATTGGAGTCCTCATGAACTTCTTCATCACTACATCCTCTGCACAGGCCTAATGTTCGGTTATATTACTTCTTCAAACTTTCGTTCTCACTAAGCAGACTCATTGCTTAGTTAAGTCGCAGAAACTTTTTTTAATGGGAAGTGGTCGTTAGTGCCAACAAGCTAGAAACTTCTAAGAGACTACTAAGTCTCACCAGGGCGCAATTACACCAAAAACGTCGCTACTTCGCTCTGTTGCACCAAATTGTTGTGCCAAAGGACAAAATTTGCCATGGGATATGTGATAATCTGTTTTCACTGAATTGACGTCGTCTTTTATTGTATATTGCATTTCCTTTCTCTTGTTTTAAACTAGTTCCTGACCTATATCTGCCTGTCACATCAGCTTCTTCTCTACAGTCCCGAACATGATGCTTCCAGTTGTCCAGACTTAGCGCTCTTGCATCCGCGATGTCAGCTTCTTGAACACGGAAGTTGGTCTTACTTGTTGTCTCGCAACCTGGGAGTTGGTGATCGAAAATCACCTTTGCTACCTTAGCCTTTTCAAGACCATTTATCTGTACCATATGTCCATACAGCACTACTATTCGCCTAGTTGTGGAATTCTAGTGGTCTTTTCTTGTTGCTTGCTACTACCCTATATTGGCCAGCGACCTCGATGTAAAGTTTAGAAAGTGAAACATCGGATAGTTCTTTAGTATCTTGAAAGAAGCTTCTAGGTGTTCCGTTCCTCAAGTGACCGTGACCTGGCCAGTGACACAACAGACAATGTGCTATGTCCTCGTTGATGACAGCGATGGTCTTAGTTGGTTTCACATCTATTATACTCTGTCCATAATTTCTTCTGATCTCATTTGATTTTAATTCTGATCTTGCATTTTCATCAACTGCAGTGATCCCTTTTGGATCCTTTTCTTGCTGCTCGTCAGCTTTGTGTCTGGGAACCCAGCAGGTGCATGTTTTGTGCTGTAACCCAAATCCAAAAGATCTTCAGCTTGGAAAATACTCCTGTGATCAAGGAATCTAAAAGAGTTGTGCATATTTAATTCCTCTGCGATTCTCTTGGTCTTCCATAGTCCATCTTGGATCCATCTGTGTATATGTAAATTAATTTCTTTTCATGGGTTAATTTATCAGAAAGGAACAGGAGTCCATGAAGGTTGACATTGTTTCCTCCATATATTTTCAGTCCTACATTCAAGCTGATTGTCTTGCTGATCCTTAAAGCGTTCTTGGCAGCAGATTCATGCAAGTTCAGATCCAGGGGTATCAAATTTAAAATTACTTCCAAACCTGCGGTTGCGGTCCTTCTGCTGTGTGGTCTGTGCAATTTTGTCATTAGCTTTATCTCTGCGACTTGTCACTTGACTATGACTATATTGCCATAAATGAGTATGGGTCGTACAGTTGCCGTTTACATCCACAGAACTATTTTGAGGTCTTTCCTTTCGATATAGTGTGCATTAGCTTTCCTAACTCGTTTACTGAAATTCATCCTCGATATAAGTTTTCTATCAAAGATTACCTCCTCGAGGGTACCTCCAGGTGGTATAATTCTTAGGTAAGCGTCACCCAGTCAAATTAAGAATCTTGTAATATTCTTTTCACAGCTCATATTTTTAAAACCTATTTCATTTTCTAAGAACACGAGCATAAGGAATCGTTCATACATAACGAAAACTGCTGCTTTCTCTCGTTTTTCAAGTTCATAATAAAAATTTCCCTACCCGAAACGCTCTGCCTGTCAAACCGTCCAAGAGTTACAAAATGTCTTTATGTATATATCAAACCCTTTTCGCAAAATCAATGATTATGCAAGAGGACTCCTCTCGTTGTGAAATTCCCATTTATTTACCATCCTCGCCTTTATTTATTATTATTTTATTATTTCGTCTGTTACAGCAGACACCTGTTGATCGATTACTCTACGAAATTATTTCGATACTGATAACACAATTCAAAATGTTATCTCGCTCTCTCTCTCTCTCTGTTATTTAGCAATAAATTATTTTAACAATTTGTCATAAATAAAAATTCATATTTTTCGCAAGTGCACGTACACTTTACTCTCAGCGACCGACGTCAAAGTCTTCTACTCTTCCGATAAGAAAGCATAATTTGCCTCAGTTCTTGCCACCATTCGAATACAAACAAACAAAAATTCAATGTATGCCTGATAAAATAAATAAAAAAAAAAAACAAACCCAATTTCAATTTGATTAATGGAAATGGAGTTTTCGTTTTGTTGATTAAGTAAACATAAACACTCTGTGACACTTGAGCCGTAATAAATGTCGCCCCTTTGACATTTCCAACTGTATTCCAAGCAGTGAACATATTTTTTTGGAAATTTTGCAATCTGACATTTGACAGATGTCGCGCTTCTAGCACATGTGTATCAGTTTTTTTTCTTTTTTTACTCTTCTCAATGCTCATGCAAATTGCACGACATATCCAAACAAAACAACTGTATTATTGACCTTTTGTTTCGTCATGCAACATCATTTAGACTTGCGTATATTTTTATTTATCTCTCTCGCTCTCTACCGACACACTATCTTCGTTTTTTTTTTTACCGTTTGAATAATGACTGAAATTATCTGACAGCCATATAATTACTCATACAGTTGTTATTGGACGTAAATGTAAAGACAAAAAAAAATTATATTCTCCGTTGTGCAAAAGTCAATGATCAGGCGACAGTCACACACAATCCAAGTTTAGATGTCATTAAACAAAAAAAAAAAAAAACGCCAATCAAATTACAAACAAACGGTGGCTCCATCATTTGCACGATAAGGGAAGCTGATGCGTTGTTGTTAAGTTTTAGTGATTTCATTCTTTATTTTTTGCATGCGAACGTGCGACGAGTAGTGTTTTGTGCGTATTTATTTTATATATTTGCGTAACACAAGAAAAATACAATGACACTAGAAAACTAAGCGGAATAAAGTAAAGTGGAAACTAAAAATCAATCTACAGATGGCGTTACGTCTTGCCGTTGGCCCAGATTTGAAAGGTTGGCCCCTTAGCTAGTTTTGCTTGCTTATACATATGTATGTATGTATTTTTAGTAGTATGAAATGAAGTAAATAAAACAATTAAATGACGTTCTTGTTGTCTGGTGTGATTAAGAGTATAAGAAGCGAAATTGCCTTACATTGTTCTTAATGGAAACAATAAAATAATGCATTTTGTTGTTGTTCAGATGTCAAGGTTAGATGTGGGGAGACTTTTTGTTGTCTTGCAGACCGGTTTATGTTGTTTATGTTGAGTTTTATCCAGAGCTTAGTTTTTTCTTAGCTTGGCGATTAGTAATGTTTACGGAAATCCCAATCGCAGGTCACGATGATTTATTGAACTTAAGTGGTGGTGAACTTGTAAGGTAAGAGTTAGTCACGAGTTGAGCTTTAACAACATGTTGTTGATATTTATATTTTTTTTTTGTTTTTTCGAAAACAACTTATTAACTCAAAATCTGACTTTTTATGGAATTGCCATTTACATATTTGAAATCAACTTTGGTGGGAGGTGGTTCTTCCAAATTTGTGTATTATTTGAACTCAGAGTAATCGGTATTCTCTTACTCAAATAAATAAATAAAAGAAAACTTATATCAAAAAAATTACCAAGTGTGGTTTCCAATAAAATATGAGTATTGCGGGACAAATTTTGAAGGCCCGGAATGACTTTCAATTGAGGAACAACATCATTTTCGTTATGCTCCTATCACTTATCATTTTTATGGCTCGTTTTTGTAACAAGATTTGATTGTTATACTCAATTTTATAGTGGATACTCGCCCTATTAATTGTAACCAGATCAAAAGGGGCTACGAATTGCCTACACCGCTAGAGGAAGCCTAGATATTCCGCAGCGTTTTTGGCGACATTGAATATGTGATCATTCCAACGAATGGTATCATTAACACACATACCGGAATGGAAGCCTTTCGCCCTTGTAACACATTTGCATTGCCAAATATTACCCGTAATTTAAATGAAATCAGGCATCGGTTTTCTACTCCAAAAGGGGACAAATGTGCTGCTTACTGATCGTGCTTCAATCCAGTCAGCTCTGTTCTTTTAACACTTCCCCATTCGCGCACTCCAAGTCGGTTGAGGTCTTAAAAATGTGTGATGCTCATCTTAGACTAGTTTTTTCTCTGGATGAGAGGTGAAAATTTCACGGACCGGAGCTAAGGATCAGTTTTGCCTAAAGTGACTTACCAGTTGCGAACGGACCTTAACCGGTGAGGCTTCTGAGCTAAAGTCAAAGTCAGTCTTGGCGCAATTTTGAGTAAAATTAGTCGAAAGCTCCGCGTCTCGGCGTTAAGCGGCTCCGAAAATGTTTTATTTAAAAATAAATAGTTTACACGCTATGTATATGCATGAATTCTTTGCGCCTTTTCAATTGCAGAACTAACCAGTTCACGTAGAACTAGGGTAACTGTTAATCAGGATTTGGCTTAAAGAGTCAGTAATGGTATATTGAGGAGTGAGCTCTGACGAAGTAGTAACCGATTTTCATCATTGTTAGAGTCAACACTTGTTCGCCTACAAGCCTCGGACATTCTAACAAGATTTAACTTAAGCTAAGATCATAAGAACCAGTGGTTCCAAAGCAGCTCTAAACTTTATGTCCAGATTATCAACCCGATTCAGAAATTATGGCCTGCTCCAATCACCACTAAAAAAAATATCGCTGTCATTTAAGGAGGCGCTTACACTAACAGTGGACAAATCTATCAAACAAAAGGTGTCAGCACCAATCGATGTTTCGAAAATAGAGCCTTAGGTCATCCACAAAACCAAATAAAATGAAATGAAATCACGAACTTTGAGGCATTAAACTATTTGAAATTAACCTGTCATCAATTGTTTGCATTTAAAATCAGCTTCATTTGAAATTTAGAAAAACATTTTCAGTGGTTCATCAACGGAAAACTTCCACCGCGTCCTTCACTATTTGAATATCAATATCTGCAGGAATGTGCCCAACATAAAACACACATATCGCTGCGTATATTTGATATTAATTACCCTCGAAACCATTGATTCCAAATTCAAAATATCAAATGAACTATGAACTATACAGTGGCACACCACCACTTAGGCTAGCAATAATTATACACAATGCAAACAAAAAAACACCTCGATTGCACTATCAGGTCACGTCGACATATATCGAAACCACCATAACCACTACCACCACAAATTTGATAGTTTAATATACCAACCTAAACAAAATTAATACTATAATTTTTATTACCGTAATAAACGATGAATCGCCGCATCATTTGGCATAATGAATTCTGAAAAAAAAAAATATCCTAAATAAGACGCGACACAAGTGCAAGTTGGTGTCTCTTGTTTTTGGCGCCTCACCCACAGACAAATTAATAACCTTATGCATTATGCATTCAGACAAATTAAAATTGATTCCAATTGATGGTTGGATATTCCAATGGAGGATATTATTCTTTTATAGATAGACAGACAGACAAGCGGGTGTAAAGTTGAAGGTTCATAATAATTAAGTCATCTTAGTGTCGTTGGAAATGATGGCTTGAAATTTGACAGCCAGTTGACAGAATATACTCTAAAACCAAATTCCGGATATGTAGCATTATAACTGGCAGTTTTTTTTCCAGCGATCTAAAAATATAATTCGCGACAATTTTTTTGGTTTGACAATATCACACTTTTGCCCAAGAACTGACAGTTCACTTTAAGTGAAGTTTTTAATGCTAGTCTACCTTTTGGCTTGTCAATGTCACGTTTTGTTTCAATTATCAATTCGATCAACAAAGCATCCATCTTAAGAAAGAGTTATTTTTCATAATAACTGTTAAATGCCAAAGTAATTTTAATACTTTAACCGTTATTCGTTCACTTTACTTTGAAAATACTGCAAAAAAAAAAAAAAAAAAACAAAACAAATTTCAAATATTTTGACACTATGTATTCATTAAATTTGACTTCATTTGAAAATGCTTAACATTCTGAACATGCATTCGAGTTGCTCTACTTTGCTCAAACTGACATTTCATTGGTCACGATCACGAGCATGCTGTAAACGTTGAACGTCACTCGCCGCGTCTCCTCGCTCGCTGCAGGTGACACATTATTGTGTGTACACTAAATGCATAAATAACATCAGTGTCTCAACGTAGTCACGTGTATATTGACGCTACGCAAATTGAGAGCGATAAATGAAAGAAAAAAAAAACAAAACAACAAGACCCCGATTTTCTATCGTCAAAAACAAATACATTATGGAAAATTTAAATACATGTTGTTGTTGATTTTGTTTGTTTCTTTCGTTTTTGCAAGCTACTAACACCAACCAACCAACCCAACGACAATGTGTTGATAATAGAATGTTGTTGATAATGACACTGGCAATCGGATGATCACATTTACGATACGATTGTCAATAACAACACTGTAAACAGTTTATAACTTTAAAACTGTTTACGGTGGTGTGTTGTTAATGTTAGCAATGAAGTAATATTTACGAAATTGATTACAACTACTGTGAGAAATGATCGCATTGTTATGCGACTTTTTTTTGTTTTGCTGAAAGCTGTTTTGTATGTACAAATTTGAATGGGAATTAGAAAACTGACATACACATGATGTTTAAGAAAATTGAACAGAACATGCTTTCTAGAAACTCGAATGTTTGGTGTTAATGGTCGTCCCTGGGAAATTATTTGATCTTTGAGAGAAAAATAGAGTACATATTTATCATCTGACGACTGCGGAAAATCAGGTATAGCTGACAATCAAATTCATTACTCTTGCTCCATGTAAGGTGATTATCAAATTGACAATCGCCTTTTTCGATTATCAATTATCAATTTCGTGCGACAGCTATTTAGGTGTCGCTTTCATACATTTGGGTGAATATGTATGCACCTCGGCTTCAACTCTAAATAAATTAAATGCTTTAGTAGGAAAATGTATTAATTAAATTAGAACAAAAAACTTTCAAATCAAATTTTTAAGTTCACGAAGTGCAATATTTACTTCATTGGAACTTTTCTAAATAGAAAATAATTACATACATACATATCCAACTATTTTTTGTTTTTGTTGGTGATCCATTAGTATTTAACTTCCGTGTGAGTGTTCCCATTGCTGCCTCTGGGTTGTCCGGGCTGGTCTTGAAACAGCATTATAGGAATGAATGCATTGTGGAGATTATCCGCATTTGCTCTTTATAAGCTTGATGCCTTAAGAAAAGAAAGAAAGTATTTATTATTTGTGAACATAAAGGGTGATCCATTTCGAGGTTCCCTACTTTTTTAAAGAAAAAAACACAGAAAATTCAAATTTAATGGAGAATGTTTATTATCATTTGAAAGAACATTCTTTGGTATTTATTTTTTTAAGATTATGTCTATCAAATGTTGGCCGTTGCTACGTCGCAGATGGTCCATCCGTTGAGTCCAATTTTCGATCACTCGTTCGAGCATTTCGACTGGTAACTGGCGAATGACACGCGTGATGTTTTCCTCCAAGGCCTGAATCGAAGCGGGTTTTTCGGCATAAGCTTTTGACTTTACATATCCAGACAGGAAAAAGTCTAACGGTGTGATATCACACGATCTTGGTGGCCAATCGACCGGCCCAAAACGTGAAATTATGTGCTCACCGAAATGTTCTCTCAATAAGTCCATTGATTGATGCGATGTGTGGGAAGTGGCGCCGTCTTGCTGAAACCAAATGTCGCCGAGATCACGAGCTTCAATTTCAGTCATCAAATAGTCGATTATCATGGCACGATAACGGTCGCCATTGACGGTTACGTTCGCACCGGCATAATTTTATAAGAAATATGGACCGATGATTCCACCGGCCCACAAACCACACCAAACCGTTGTTTTTTTGGATGAAGTGGCAGTTCTTCAATCTCTTCAGGTTGCTCTTCGTCCCAAATGCGGCAATTTTGTTTGCTTACATACCCATTGAGCCAGAAATGGGCCTCATCGCTAAACAAAATTTGCCTCGAAAACGTCGGATTTCTTGGAACTTTTCAAGAGCCCATAGAGCGAAGCGATGTCGCTTGGGAAGGTCGAGCGGCTTCAGTTGTTGCACAAGCTGTATTTTGTACGCTTTCAATTTAAGATCTTGACGTAAAATGCGCCAAGTCGTTCCATACGTCAGTCCGAGTTGCTGCGAACGGCGCCGAATCGACTCTCTACGGTCTTCGTGTACACTCTCAGCTACGGCCGCTATATTTTCTTCACAGCGTGCTGGACGTGGTCTATTCGGTCGAATATTATCCAATAATAAATGCTGGGTCTCAAAATGGGTGATGGTGTTGCGAATAGTACGCTCAATAGGCCGATTATGTTGACCATAAATTGACGAAATGCACGAAACACATTCCTCACAGAACGTGAATTTTCTTAATAAAGTTGAACAATTTGTAAACGTTGTTCACGCGTAAGTCTTTCCATTACGAAATGCCAAACAATACTAAACAAAAATAACATGACAGCATGACACGACTCACACGTGATCTGTCAAAAAAGGCTATTGAAAAAAGTATCTCTACTTGGATCACCCGTTATAAGTATTTTCAAATTTACTTACATTTTTCACAAAAAGAATTACTTTGAATTTAATTGTATCAGCTGCTCGGAATGACAGCGTCGGCAATATAATCAATCACTTTTTAGTGATCGCTTTACGCAGAGCGTTTTTGATAATCAAAAACGACAATCAAAACAGCGACAATCAACTATCGCCTTAGCCGATTCCACCCCAGAGTTTTAAACGCATAGGCAATGCAGTGTTGGCCTTGCATTCACTTTGCATAGTTTTGACGCTTCGGAATGCATTTTATACAGAGTATGAAAAAATTGGAAAAATGGAAAAGTTTTCAAAAATAACCAAACGATCTTTTTAATGTCACGCGGTCAAAATGAAAGGTATTCAAACAAATTCTAATCAAGTGGTGCAAATGCTTGTAAAAACTCAGGGATGTTCACAAATTTTTGCATTGTGAACCATTCTCGACCAAAATAACAATGCACCAAAAAAATTATAGAAATCAGCTCAATACGATGTTTCGCCTTAAATATTTTGAGCTCAAATTCGTAGTCAGCACGTGGATTTCAAGCGAAAAACGGATTGTTTTTATGAACTTTTGCAATAAACGTCTCATGGAGATTGGGATTTATTTCAAATGAAAATTAATTTAAATGTTTTATGTCAACCCGCTCTCTGGCTATAAAATCTTTAAGCCACCGTTGTCGAAAATGTCCCTTAGCCGTCAAACTGCTTTTTATTTTAAGTTACAATGACTTTTGATTTTTAATAATCGACTCGTGTTATCCTCATATTTGATATCGTCAACTATGGTGAGTTGTGAGTTTGTAAAAAGTGTGGTTGATTTCACAAGTCTTACCTGACAAAGTTTATGACAGGTAAATCTATCAATCTGTCACCCCTACAACGTTTGCCATTTCATCACACAAACACACATAGCCATTTTATAAAACCAACAAAACTCACTTATTGACCCCTTTTTTTATAACTAATTCCACACTCCATTAAAGGAACAAATATTGATTGGAAAGAAACTCGCCAAAGTAGCTATCGATAAACATTTATTACTCGACTTCAAGTTGACAAGATTAGTAACTTCCTTTAGCTTTCGACAAGAAACCCCTCCGTGCATCGTCTGCACGTAACACGTTCCCTTAAATCAAGCTTCAGTTATAGATAAGACGTTTTCTTTCTAATCTTGCTGCCGATAACAAAAGGTACCAATATAACTTGTTGTCTAACTTAATGCGACGTTTTTTGCAACACCACCTGTCACGCAATCAATGGATTTTACTGTCTTAATGGAAGCTTCTAAGAAAACAAAAAAAAAAAGGAATGACCGGCATAATTCTTATCGCTTTACATTCACAGGTGTGCCTATTAATAACAAGTTTAAACAAACACAAAGACTTTCGTCAGAAAATTTATAACTTCTGCTAGACTGCCTAAAATTTGAAAGGACTTACTAAGACATTTGTAAGCAGAAAAAAAAATCCCAGTCTGCTGAAGGTAAATCTTATTTTCAACCCTCGAAATTGCTTCGTTCAACCGTAAAATAATGACTTCAGTTTCTCTTTTTATTTCATTTTATCGTCCATTTAACAACCTTAAGTTTCTTTTCTTTTGCTCTTCTTGAAAATAACATACGAAGTCTCTGAGCGACTCTCCCTAGTTGGGGAGATAAATAAAACATTCACTAAGTATACATGAATATATATTTTTTTTTTTGCGAAAAAACAAGTGGAAAAAGAAGTTAATATTTTGTCGGGGAAAGAACTCTTAAAAGGCTGTTGCCTCTACTTAGGGTTAGGTAGGGGTATGATTTTTTTTTGCTGATGCCAGGCACTTGAGGGAACCAACCCCTCACTATTTATACAAATGTCTTGGTTCCTTTCATGGGGTTTATTATTTATTTGGATTATTAAGCAGTTTTCGTGTTCATTCAATATTTGTAATATTTGAATTCCAAGGTACAGTTTTGTTAGGAATTATCAATTCCAGTGTATTTTCGATTTGATTTAATTCTCTTTCACAGAGCCTTCTAAAGCAATATAAAATAGGTATTTGGTGAAGTTGCTATTTTTTCAAAAAAAAATCGTCAACTACGGGTCAACCCAGCGAAAGCTGTGAAGCAAATTTAGTGGCCTGGTTTGAGTCTGCCTTCATTTCTAAGGGCATTAAACCAACCTGGTTTATCTGAAGATATTTAAGAGCAGGGAAACTTTAGCGGTGTTAGAACTGTCCGAGCAGTCTGCTTAACTTAATCTGTAGGTCGACTCCTAGGTAAAAGACTCGATAGGGATGGCAATCCTGCTATTGGGTTACCTGAAGATTTTAAGCGTATGGAATCAGCGCTAAACATAGTTTTTGGTTGGCGTTGTGAACAAGCTCTGTCCGTCAACTCGACCAGGACGGAGGTGATACTGTTCACAAAGAAGAGAAAAAGCATACCGAATATAAGGTGGTCAGTTTTCTTGAGCACTCACATCGCCTTATAGCAAAGTGAAGTAGTTTGGCATCACTCTAAACCCTTAAATTATTTGAATCCTTAGGAATCCTTATCTGCGCTATTGCACCTGTGTCGAATATCGTTTTATCTAATCCTTTTTCCTCAGATAGCCAAGCCACGATCACTTTCAAAATTTTGGAGAAGGCCTTAAGCAAGTTGAACAGGTTGTGTAAATGTAACTCTTTCACTCTAGCGTAAGTTGCCGGATATAGGGGTATAAGGGGAAATAATGGCTGACGCTTTTGCTAGTCAAACCTCATAATCAGCCTTTGTTGGCCTATAACCATTCATATTGAGCTGCTCATCTGTCCACAACAGTAAAATTAAGTCCAAAGCATTATGCTCTTGCATCATGCAATCATTTGAAGCTGTGGATTAAGATCCTTATAACAGCTTTCAATCCTTTCAATAAGTATTTTTAAACAATTAGAAGACCTATTTGATTACTTCATCTGCTATTGTCCGAATTTATTGTTCCAATGGTGTATCTTAAGCAGAATATCCTACCAACTTTCCCAATTTATTTCATTTAAATATCTGTGACTTTGCAAATAGGTAAAGGATGATTTTTTAAGAGTCAAGTTTTTAAAGTTGGCAGCACTGGTTAGTGGTTAATGGCGTCCAAACGTCATCTGTCAAAGTGAAAAGTTTTCAGTGTACTCTGACATTTAATCATGGAAAGACTTACAAACGAGCAACTATTGCAAATTATTGAAATGTATTATCAAAATTCGTGCTCAGTGAAAAAATGTGAAAATCCGGTATTTTATTGAAAAATTGTGTTCAGCGATGAGGCTCATATCTTGATTAACGGAAACGTAAATAAGCGAAACTGTCGCATTTGGAGTGATGAACAGCCATATGTCATACAAGAATTACCGATGCATCCTGAAAAAAAGGCAATTTGGTGTGGTTTATGGACTGGTGGCATCATCGGCCCGTTTTTCTTCAAAGACGACCGTGGAAGAAACGTTACCGTCAACATCGAACGATATCGAGGCATGATACGCGACTTTTTTTGTTCCAGTTGGCTGAGTTGAACTTGGACCATTTGAAACGGAGCCGCAGACAACATTTACATGAAGTTGTTTTAAAAATGTCAATGGCAGAGCCCTTTTTATCGATTACATCGATTACAAAAATGTTGAGTGTTTTATTCTATTTTTAAAAAAACTACGCGTAAAAAAACCACCCGTTATAAGCCGTGTTTTTTTTATTACAATTTATTAAATAAAGTCATAATTTTATCTATTTTCCTTAGAATTGTTTAAAAACGACTCAATTAACTGAAGCATAACAATCAACATTTCGACAGAGTGAGAGAACTGGTTAAGGTTATTTTTTTCCGTTCAGAGAAACAATTTAAACAATAAATGCTGCCAACCTGCTTTTTTTGTGGCAAATGTCATTAAAATGTCTGTTCCTTCAAAAAAATTAAATTATTTTAATTTGGTTTTCAACTTTTTAAGAGTAAGTTAAAATATTGTTATAATGTTGTTCGTGAGCTGCTTAAAAGAATTAAAAAACAGCATTCACCACTTTGGCAGAAACAGAACTGTCATTTGAGTTTTATACCTTTTTTTTTAAAAAAAAAAAAAGATACTAAAATTTAGAACACAACTCTCGCGAGTCTTGAAATGTGTTGGTGCTAAATTTTGTTAAATTGACGACTCGCCAACTTTTTAGTAATGATCGTGTTTTCGACGGCATTGGGAACAAAATGTTTCTTTCGCTATAAAAAATGTAAAGAAAATATATTATAAAAGTACTTCCCAATGTGGAATCTTTTCTTTTTTTTTAATAAATATGGACTTATTCTTTAAACTATTAAATATCCTATATAATATTTCTATAAACAGAAAACTAATAAATTTCATTTTATTTTTCTTTTAATTTACAGAAAAGCCCGTCGTAAAGAACGGGATGGCGATCAAAATGCAACAGATACAAAATTATACCTAGAAGAGAGTGTTTTAGAGCGTAAACTACCTGAAGCTGATCTCAAAGCCTTAGTTGATCTTCCAGCTGGTTTAGATTATAATGAATGGCTAGCGTCACACAGTAAGTATTTAACGTCTTTTTTAAAAAATCACTCTAAATATATATTTTATGATATCAGCAAACAACTGTTTGCCGTCACTGAAGTTTAACAAAAATAAAATACCCATCCACTATGCGCATTAAGAAAAGATATTTTTGATTAACATGGAATGAGAGGTGTTTTTCAAATAGAGATATCCATTAACAAGAAAATCAACGAAATTATGATTTGTTTTCTTTTAGAATTAAAAAAAAAACACCCAAAAGTGATAATTTATAGCTGAATCAAGTAGGACACGCCTTGTCTGTCCGCCTCAGTCGTATAAATCCATTTATTTTCAATTCAATAATTCCCAACATCAGTTTCTCTCTGGCTCATAACATAAGTGATGCTACTGCTGCCGCCAATCACCCTTTTTTTTTGCTTCTATCTTTATAATCCCTAACCAGCTGTAGAACTGACCTAGTTTTGCTGTGTTGCCTCTGTAGATATGCGCAAGTTTATAAGTCGCTTGACTGACATAAATCTCTACATTTTCATGACCTTGTCATTGCCCTTAAAAAGAACTTTTGTATTCTTTGCAGCAGCAATTGGGTTGACTTTCATCGTTCCCTTTGGAGTTTGTGGTGATGTATTATTTTGAAACTGGTCCAAAATTAATGCAAAATTGCAGGAATTCATTTTCTAATGAACTAGGGCAATTTGACTCCTTTGGGATTGTCTTTAATGTTTTTTTTGTTTGCAACATGTCGAAATTGATGTTAAACTTTAATGAGTGATAAGTTGAGGAAAAAGAGTTTTAGTCTTGTAAATAATTTAAATTCGTTTTGGACATGGAATTTATTTACCTTCGACTAACCTTCTGCAAGGCTCAACTGTTTTCCTCCTTAGTATGAATTTACTTCCCATGTCGAGCAGATTCACGTAGCTTATACAGGAGACATCAACTGACAAGTATCCGTCCCATCCGTTGCATCTTGAGTCAACGAACAGAGAGGGCTGTATAGAATCCATCGCATGATGACAAGATCTTATTGCTAAATAATTTTGGTCACAACAAAATTTCGCTTGTACGATAATCCTGTTTTTGGCGACTAAAATTGATGTCACGAGAATTTTGAATTATAGAAAAAAACGGTACCAATCTTTGTCTCGTCTCGAAACAAAAAAATAACAATCGCCCAAACAAATTCTATACTTAGCGGTCTCCCGACCCATAAAGAGTTTCTGTCTGAGTTTTTCAGACCAAGCGCATTTGTATCCGCGAAACTTGGTCTTTCTCTTAAATCAAAGGTTCGTTCTTCGTTGTCACCTTGTCCTTTTTTTGAGTGCAAGAATATGTAAACTTTTAGTCGGTTGCCAAAAAGTAAAGTGCTAATTTGTTAGCTTCTATAAGAAGGCATGTATTCTATTCAGTTGTCAGATGCCATGAAATTCTATGGGACTACGCACTGCAAAAAAGTGCGTCAACATTTTCAACTGACAGCTACACACATCCGTCATGGATGGATGGATCTCTTACAATGAGTTGGGATCTATCGATGGAACCCTTGCAAGCAATTTTTTTCATAGCACTTAAGTATAAAAAAACGGATCCGTCGCATGCGATGACGGATATATGCAGCTGTTAGTTGATAACGTCGACGCACTTTATGCAGTGTTTGGCTATGTATAGAAAGCTAATTGTAAATGGCTTCTCCAATAGAATTTAACGCGTCTGTTGACGTATACATTGAAGTTGACATTTTAAGTATATACAATTCCATGAAGACTGGTGTGTCATATAGACTTCACCCATGTCGCTGATTATGGAACAGACCCTTAAAATTTTTCTCCAACAAATGTGTGACTGAACAAAAGTCTACGATGATTTTACTTTTATCTTAAAAAAAAAATTATTATGAACGTGATCTATTCCCCTATCTCATCTCTCCAAATTCGAATAATGTCAGGTTCTATGCCAGCCAGGTGTTTATTTTCATATGCTGGTCAAAATATGTACAGGCTTCTGACTTTTCATGTGGTTGACTTGGCAGCACACAAATTTCGGTTCGTTTTGGTTGTTTGCCACGAATTTACTTAAATCCCTTTCTTAAATCTGAATTACATATTTACTCTGCGAAATCTGCTTCCAATTATATCAAGTTCTTTGTCGACGTCCTCAACAAAGGAATAAAATATTAAATGGCTCTTGTGACTGAAATAATTTCTCGTGGTGACCGAGTGTTAGGTTCATCGGTGTGTAAAACTGAAGCCCATCGCCCCCCTTCCATTAAAAGCTGATTACCTATACATCTAACATCTGTGTATTTATACATAAACTGATGCCCAGTGTGTCCTGTCATACCTATATACATTAAATACCAATTCATTCCGTAAACAATTGCATTTCCTTCCATATGGCACATCAATTCAAAACTCGTTCCACTTGGAAGCAAAAATTACCACAAATCAAATCCATTAAATTGTCATAAGACATTCGATTGGTTTGCATGTGCCTTGAATCCCTTGTTCAATTTTGAATTTTGTTTCTGACGCAATATCGTCCTCCTTTCACTCGTCTGCACAAGCCTTGCTGCCAAATATTTTATAAATTATTTTATACCCTGACTTCCTGTTTTGTTACATTCGAATTCGAAAATGTATGACTGTACATACATCTACAATCAAATATGACATTGGGCTTATGTACAATTCATCCTATGTTGCATACACCGCAAAGAAAATATGACGTAAACATTGCATAACCTCAAAAAAAGGTACTTTCTGCCAAAAAAATGTGCAATAGTACTGCATAGCAGCCACAATAATAACCAATAAAATATAAAAGTATAAATATATGCACGTATATGTACTTATCGAGCGACCTTTACGTCAATTCAATTAAATAAAACGAAAATAAGAAGAGAAACAACAAAAAAAAACGACCGAAATAAAAGTTATTTTTGGTTATGCGCGCCAAAATTGAAGTCCACGTGTCGTGGATGTGTTGCCAAACGAGCCCGACAGGGGGGAAAGGGTCGGTTAATTGATATAAATTTAAAATTTTGCCTGTCATGTTAGGGACCAACTCTATAAAAAGACGCAGAAAGAAAAGAAAAAAAAAACCGTTGTGTTTTTCCCTTTCATTGATTGATTCGATGATTAAATTAACACTCAATGAGCGGTAAAATAAAATTCTTGTTGAATGTTTTCGTTTCTTTTAAACAGAGAACCAAATGTTTTTTCGTTCTTGTGACTTTTAAATGATGATTGATTGGGACCTAGAAACGACCAAAATAAGTACAATTTGTAATGACAGACGTTTTGAAAAAAAAATTGCTTAATTTAAGGCTTAAGTAGATTTGAAAAATGCAAATGTTAAAATTTTATTGAATGGTTGAATGAAACAACAACAACTTGTGGTTGCCACCACGAACAATGAATAGGCTGGAATTACAGCTGTTTCACGGCTTGCCACGGCCGATCATCATCAGCAGCCTTTGTGTGGTGCTGGTCTATATGTTGGTCATTTAATTCGAAAAACACTTTCCCCCATCAGGAATCGAACCATCACTTAGACCAGCGATCTCGTCAAGCAAGCCCACACACCTTGCACAACGCCATCGAAGCCACAAGTTCAGCTCGGTCTGGGTAGGTTTTTTTTATCAGCATTTTTTAAAGCACCGACAAATTGTAATTCCTTCGAATACAACGACACCCACTGATTTAATATATATGGACTTCTAGTATCCGACTTCAACACACTAAGGTGTGATACCCTTCGGTGGGTAACAGCGAATGTCATATTCTTGACCCAATTTGCGTCTTGTCACCCATTCTTTTCCACCCAAAGCTCAAAGATTTGCTGTGAGACAAGGGCCTTGAGTTCTACAAAACATCGGCGACCAAGCTTGGACTTCCACTAAGAATACACTGCAAATTTTTAGGAAGCCTAATAGATCTGTGAATGTTTATTCCTCTACGAAATGTCCAACACCTGTTCCATAATCGTGAGATATAGGTACTGTATATCGATTTACTTTCTGTGGGTTCATTCGTATCCGAAGTTTCATGCTCGGAAACAGGTAGGAGAGTGGTTTTTTAAAGTCTAAGTAAAACGACAACCGTATTTGATTTGGTTGGCCCTTAGTCAGCAGTCCCCAATTGTCAGCTTGAAGAAGAAGTTACGGCACCTAAGGTATATCAGTTATTCTTTGTCCACGATGGTGCTTTCCTGCTAGTGTTTTTCAAGTGTGAACATTTCAAATTTCTGGGATCTATGATCGATAGCGAAGCAACCGTGGATGACGACATAAAGTAAGCAGTAAGGGTAGGACCAGTTGTAGGACCAAAAAATGTAATCTAACCTACGGAACCCTCTACACCGTGCTCACAAACGGTTCACAATATTGAGCAATGCACCAAAAGTATGGGGACAAATTGACAGTAGCTCATATGAAGATATGAGTTCTAATGAATTAGACGTTCAACGAATTGATCTCGAAAAAATTGGCTCCAATTGGTATTGCCCTATTTAAAGGAGGGTCCCTGCGAACCACGTCGAAAAAGCAATGTTAATGAACGGATTGACAGGCCTTAAAACTCCGTAATCACATAAATACGACAACACCAGCATTTCATTTTGGCTCAGTGATGGATTTAGACGATCCCGGTAGGCTCGCAGATATTTTTTGACTTCAAGCCGACAAATGTCATAAGTCGACCAGCGGATGTTATTTTCCGTGAGAGAAGAATGTAGAAAATGACCAATCCATTTAAAATATTTGGCAAAAGAAATGGCATAGTGTAAATTGGAAAACTATTTTGTTAAAAATAATAACAATCAAATGAGACAATATTTTTGGATTTGTGCTCGATTTTAAATTGTTAATTACAAAATATTTGGCCCCAAATTTGTGGTTTCTCCTTTAATGTTGGCTTTCAAGACTTCCAATTTTCTGTTTTTCTTGTGGTAAGCATGAGATTTCAAAAAGCCCAAGATAAGAAATCTGTCGGGAGATCACACAGCCTGGAAATTGGTGATTCAAAATTTAAAAAGCTCAATGGTTGCCCGAGCGGTGTAGGTGGTTGTTCGGTCCTGTTAGAACCAACAATATTCGAGATCCAATTCAGCAACTTGCAGTAAAAGAAAAACTCTTTAAACATCTCTCTATAGCGCTCACCAGTTCCAAGGTCCTCAAAAAAAAATAAAGGCCACTTACTTTTTCGCTGCAAATGGAGCTTGGTCAGCGTTGCCCCCCCTGCTACAATTGTAGTGTTTTCGAGACAAAAAATTTCCCCAAATAAGTTACTACGTACAATCGCAAAATATTAGCTAAACACTACAATTTTATAATTTCAGAAAATGAATTGAAAAGTTCCATAAAGATGGGATTTTTGCATTACAATGCCCGTTTCTTTAATTTTAAAATTAGTAATAATTTGTACTGATTTTTATTCAATGTCATTCTCTAACTCTGAAAGGGAACTGAGAAACTTAATAGTTTTTACATAACAAATGTTGTGCAGTAAGAATGGAGAAAACTGTTAAATATGACGTCGTAGGCTAAATTTTCTTAAGTGGATGATTACAATATTGTTAATATAACTAAAAAAATTTACGTTGCAGTGTTGTTTTTTCTATTGTGGCATGCTTGTTGCAGTATAGCAGCCTGGTTAGTAAGCAACTTTGTTAAAATTAAACAAACTTTCTTACAAAAGCGTTTCCTAACTTATTCGTAAGTGTCTCTCTTCGTGAGGAGATTTATCCCCACCGCAGCCACTTTGACTGACTTTACAATTTTTCCCAAAAAAATTCTGATCTTGGTGCAATTCATATGGATTCTCGGTCTTGTTGCCCCAGAAACGCGAATTTTGTTTATTTACAAAACCACTTAAGTGTATGGCACTGACATTGGTCAGGATTGCTAGTAGAAGCGAGCCAACCTGCAGGAGATTGAAGGCACCTCAGTAATATATTCTTTAAATGTTTTTTTTTTTCGTTAAATGAAAAATAGCAACAGAAGGGTTGAAATACGACAAATATTTGGATAAATTGTTGCAGTTAGCACGGAAATCGCATAGTCTCGATGTCGTTTTTTCATTAATTCATTATGTGAGACTGCAAGAGCCATTTTTTTTTGTGATTTTTTGTCGTCCAATCAAATAAAACCAATTTTTTGCATGATCGGACTAGGGATAAGTCAAGACAATTTTAAAATATTTGTTACCTCGGTGCAACTTCAGCTAAATATGTGATTCATTATTACAATATGCACAGCTGCTTCCTATGTCAGCTTACAAAACAGAAGTTTGTTTAAATATAAGTTGTTACCCCGCGATGTTTCATGCACTGAACCAAAAAGGTACATAAATACAAAGAAAAAGTTCTTTGCGCCAAAGTAATTTTCATTAAAATTCAGCAGATGAATATGTTCTTTGAAACAACGAATCATCGTCCATTAAATAATGAGGGGGTTCATTAAGTAATGAATATTGTTCATAATTTAATGTTTTCTGTTCATGGAATCAACGTATTTTGTTCATTAATTTAAGTATTTCATTCTTTGTATCAAAAAACCTTATTCATTACTTCATGAATTTAATTCTTTGAATCAACGTAATTTGTTTCTTGAAACCCACGAATTCCCTTTATTTTCTTAGTTAAACTTTTTAGCAATCTAATTATCTGTAATTTAAATTATTGAAACCAAAATATGCGATCCTTTGTTTTTTGTTAGTTTTATTTAAACTTAAACTTGTGTACCTTTTGCCGTTTTTTTCCAATGCATGAGGACGGAATCAGTGCTCTCTAGAATAAAAGAATACAAAATTTGGAGTCCTATTACTTTTTAATAACACTTAATAAATTGAACTGGACTGTGAAGTAATGTACTTACTAAATGTACTTGTTTCTATCTTCTATTTAAGAATTCCTGACGATTGCTTCGATTATGTTTCGTCTAAATCTAAATAAAATTATATCCGTTTAATTAATTATTTAATATTTTTGAAGCGACGAAATATAAATTAAAATTTGATGTACTTACCTTTAAACTTTATCCGCTGCCTTTTTGTGTAGGGGTTACTTTATATTTGTTTAACATTTTCAAAATAACTTTAAACTTTTAATTCCCTTCCATTATTTTTAGTCTTTATTTGTTGAAATTTACTTATAGAATGGGAATAATATTCAGTTCTGACTGGTATTTATTATTTATGAATGACATTCATTATTCAATGAAACCATTCTTTGTCTTAACGATATGTATATTAAATATGCAAATAAAGTCAACATAGTTTAATGTTTACAATTCATGAAAGCATGAACCCGTTCACTAAAATTAGGAAGTCGTTTTAGTGCAAGGGGAAAACGTTAATGAACACTAATTCATTGAATCAACGAATTTCTTTTAATGAATTCGTACATTGAACCAATGAATTACCTTTAATGAAAGAAAAATCGTAGATTTATTAATTTTTTTTTTCAGTGTACAAACATAGCTAAATGTATTCCTTACTCATGCATGTTTCTATTGCAAAAAAAAAATCGGTCATAATGATTGCGAATTACAAGGTGGCGCAAAAGTAATCCTCCTATCAGAAAATGCTATAAATTTTGCGATTGGCCCCTAATGTCAGTTCTGTTTTGACATTTGTGTAGTAAACACATGCGAAATACACGTTAATAAACAATGTTACGCTACACTGCTCCAGAACGCGGAATATTGGTGACTATTTATTTGAGCAATAATCGGTCGGTGACTTTGGCACAACGTAAATTTCGTCGCAGATTTCCTAGCCGTCCAACGCCTACTGGTGAAACACTGCGACGTTTAGCCGCTCGCCTCGAAGAGACTGGCACAACGCGAGATGCTGCCAGGCGTGGCAGACCCCGGAGTAGCCGTTCTGCAGAGAATATTGCTGCTGTAGCCGAAGATGTCATGGAAGCGCCGTCGAAATCGACCAGACGACGTGCCACGCAAATGGGTATCAGTCGACGGTCTGGTACAAGATTTGAAGATGTTTCCGTACAAAGTCCAGACGGTGCATCAGCTGTTAGCTGCTGACCGCCAATCGCGTCTAACATACGCTCAAGCCATCCTTAATCACCACCAAGAGGAAGATGATTTTTCATCAAAAATAATCATGAGTGATGAGGCCCATTTCCATCTTAGCGGGTACGTAAATAAGCAAAATTTACGCTTCTGGGGCACTGCAAATCCGCGTGTAACCCACGAAGAGCCATTACACCCGCTCAAAGTCACTGTATGGTGTGCTGTTTTCGCTGGAGGAGTCATCGGACCTTTTTTCTTCGAATGTGAATGGTGAGCGCTACAGAGCAATGATCAACGAGTTCTTTTTGCCGCAACTTGATGAATTGGGATTGGAAAACATGTGGTTCCAACAGGACGGTGCAACGGCACACACTGCACATGCCACAACCGATATGCTAAAGGATGCATTTCCCGGGCGCCTAATCTCCCGTTTTGGCGATTTGCACTGGCCAGCAAGATCGCCTGATTTGACCGCTCCAGACTTCTTTTTGTGGGGCTTTTTGAAGTCACGGGTTTATGTCAACAAGCCTCAGACTCTTGCAGCTCTTAAAGACAATATCCGTCAAGAATATGAGGACCTATCGCCGGAAGTTTTGGCCAAAGTGATGGAAAATGCCATAAAAAGGGCTCAAATGACAATCAACTGTGGCGGCGGCCATTTACATGACATCGACTTGATGACTTGATGTAAAACAAATTAAAAGACCAAATAAAAATAATCCACAAGAAGAATCAAAGTTTTTCATTTTTTTTAAATTACATCCAAAAAACATCGGAAGGTTATTTTTGCGCCACCTTGTAGATTGTTTATTAAAGAAAAGATGAATACGTTTTTCTGCACATTTGTACTTCAAGGCATCTTTTGAAGCAAATTTTCCCTCGTCCAGTATCAAATTACAACTTATATTTCTCAGTAAATCCATCATTATCTTCCTTCAACTTCGGAACAACTAACAGATTTAATGATGTAAATAAATAAGAGCCATGATAGTAGTATGTATAGGTAGGTTCTGGGACTCCTAAAGTGGTGGATTACACCACCCTGCTCATGGTTTTGATTTGATTGACAGTTGAGTGCTCCAATTGTGGTTAGGATGTTCCAATTGCGGTTTAGTTGTTTATAATTTGTTTAAGCGTTGAATGAACTGATAAGAGCAGTTTAATACAGTTGACCTTGACAGACAATTTTAATTTTTTTAAAAAGATATCTTTTGATTGACGTATGATCTATTTTAGGATATAGTACTTTGGTTTGCTGTTTTTTTATTTCAACTTTTGGTTATAATTTTTTTGTTTTTTTTTTTTTTTTTTTTTTCTATAAATAGAATTGTTTTCATTGTGGAATCATTATTTGTCAAAAATGTTTTGGATGGATTTGATCAAAACTTGTAAAAAAGATTGTAATTGTCTTGATTCTAACAGGAGTACTTGCTGCATACATGCTTATAGAAGAATTTTAATATAAGGGATGTTTTGGATTCAAACGATAAATCCGTGTGAAAGATATTGTATTTGCCTCTCTTCTTGGAAATATTTATACAACACTTAAAAAGCTGCAGTATGCAGTTATTAAGAACCCTTTCAAATCATACATGGATAAGAAAAAAGAATCATCATCATCATCACCTAGTTGTTCATCAAACAATACTTATAAAAAAATACAATAAAGAAAACCAGTTTATTTTTTTTGTATGGTTTGAGGAATAGACCTTTTCCCATAGCAATGGATTCCATAGTTTTATCAGAAGCAAAAAACTTTTAAGCAACCTACCCAGGCGAGCTCTCACCGATAACGATCTAGTGAAATTATTACCATATTTCCGAGGTGTCTTCATGTTGGACACTTTACCGAAACAATCTTATCAAAGGGAATGTGGCATCATTTATCTGGATTCTTCTTCTGGTCGCGGAACACACTGGGTAGCGTACTATATTAACAAAAATCATAAAGAATATTTTGATAGTTTTGGAAATCTGCAGCCTCCACAAGAAGTTATTAAATACTTGGGAGAAAACATACAATACAACTACACCCAACATCAAAGTTATAATTCTTTCAACTGTGGACACTTGTGTTTGAAATTTCTTTATAAAATAACCGAAAACCATATTAAAGAACAAAAACTGAAATAAGCAAAAAACAATTGTTTTATTTAAATTTTTTATAATTAATAGAAGATTGTCTTGTTGTTGCTGATGGTGATGATGAGGATGATGATGATGATGATGATGATGATGATGGTTCGAACTCTTTTTTATCTATGAAATATTTGAGAGGGTTTTTAAACACTGCATACTGTAGTTTCTTTGCTGCTGTTTCGTTCATCTCAATCTTTGAATTATCCATTTTTGCTTGCTTAATTGAATGCTGCGATGAAACTGAAATAACTTCACTACTTCACAGAAAAATTCCTGGAACCCCGTCCCCGCTCCTCGGAATGATAACCTCTATATACATATTGATATCTGAATCAAGTTCAATCATGATTTTCCTTATATTTTTCATCTCCCTCTGATCTTCTAAAATTTGTCATCACCGATATAATAAAAAACATATCAAATGTCGACGCAGCAAAGAAACAAACAAATAAATAGTTACTCAACATATGCTCCAGTCACTGTTGACCTCAAGTCCAATCAGACGCAAAAAAGATTAAAAACAAAAGAAGATATGTTCATATAATGTTTTTTTATTTTTATTTTTCTTCAATGCTTACATCTGATTTGTAGAATAAGCCATAGCCTTTTTTGTATGGTTTGAGGAATAGACCTTTTCCCATAGCAATGGATTCCATAGTTTTATCAGAAGCAAAAAACTTTTAAGCAACCTACCCAGGCGAGCTCTCACCGATAACGATCTAGTGAAATTATTACCATATTTCCGAGGTGTCTTCATGTTGGACACTTTACCGAAACAATCTTATCAAAGGGAATGTGGCATCATTTATCTGGATTCTTCTTCTGGTCGCGGAACACACTGGGTAGCGTACTATATTAACAAAAATCATAAAGAATATTTTGATAGTTTTGGAAATCTGCAGCCTCCACAAGAAGTTATTAAATACTTGGGAGAAAACATACAATACAACTACACCCAACATCAAAGTTATAATTCTTTCAACTGTGGACACTTGTGTTTGAAATTTCTTTATAAAATAACCGAAAACCATATTAAAGAACAAAAACTGAAATAAGCAAAAAACAATTGTTTTATTTAAATTTTTTATAATTAATAGAAGATTGTCTTGTTGTTGCTGATGGTGATGATGAGGATGATGATGATGATGATGATGATGATGATGGTTCGAACTCTTTTTTATCTATGAAATATTTGAGAGGGTTTTTAAACACTGCATACTGTAGTTTCTTTGCTGCTGTTTCGTTCATCTCAATCTTTGAATTATCCATTTTTGCTTGCTTAATTGAATGCTGCGATGAAACTGAAATAACTTCACTACTTCACAGAAAAATTCCTGGAACCCCGTCCCCGCTCCTCGGAATGATAACCTCTATATACATATTGATATCTGAATCAAGTTCAATCATGATTTTCCTTATATTTTTCATCTCCCTCTGATCTTCTAAAATTTGTCATCACCGATATAATAAAAAACATATCAAATGTCGACGCAGCAAAGAAACAAACAAATAAATAGTTACTCAACATATGCTCCAGTCACTGTTGACCTCAAGTCCAATCAGACGCAAAAAAGATTAAAAACAAAAGAAGATATGTTCATATAATGTTTTTTTATTTTTATTTTTCTTCAATGCTTACATTTGAATAATATAATCTAAGAAATAACCATCTCATATGTTTGCTTGTATGTATTAATTTTTTTTTTTTATTAGTTTTACAATAAATAAATATATATATATTATAATATTATTAATATATTTCTATTTGAAATAAATTAGATTTGTCAGCACAGGGCTGATTGGTGGAGTAGAAAAGCCCCTCGACTCAGCACTACATTGCACTGCTAAGATCAGATAAACGGTAGCCTTCAGCTTTTGGAAGCTACCGCTCTTTACCGCTTCCTTGCACATCTCCTCGATCTCTTGGATGAGGGTTGTATACTCCCAGCAATCCTTCTCAAAATCCTCCACGAAAGTCTTGATCGACTGCGTTATTGACTCCATGTCTTTATTTAAATTAAATATTTATTCAACTCCTAATGGTTATTTATACTAATTTGAAGTAGTAGCACAAACCCATATGCGGTTTCACTGTTTTTGTTTTTTTTTTTTTTGATTGATGTTCCAAAAAACATTCACACGCTTATCAGCTACGCACCCCACCGAGTGGTAACAAAAAACACACTTACACTTTATCCTATCTTATCATGCTCTAATGCCTCAAACCATAAAAACAATTATTCCCTTATCACACACTATGCGTGTGTCCCCGAAAAACCTAGAACAACTAACCCACCGGCCTCACGTATCACAACACACACAGCACACATCACAAACGATTAAAAACCTGCAAGATCTGGAGCGATTTGATCTGAACACATCAGCTCAACCTGACCAGACCCACTCTGCAGATCCCTGACCAGGTCCACTATGCAGATCTGATGACATCAGTAATCATCAATATTATCAATCAACTCAGATCTAATCTACTCACATCTCAGCATCACACATCTGATCTACTCAAATCAATAATCAACACACATCTGATCTACACAAATCAATACTTTTCTTCTGATCAAATCGGTCCAATCGGTCCAAATCTTCACATCTGATCTACACAAATAAGAAGCAACCTGCTACCAAATTTGACTTTCATATATTCGTAATGAAACTCATACATTAGTAGCTTTGAAAGTTCCAAGACAACGAATCCCAAATAAAGAGGTTTATTATATACAACTTTCACCCTTTTCATTTGTATAGCAATCATGTTTTCAGAAATAAATTGATCTACTATGGAAATTTGGTTTTGCAATTAGAGATCGTGCCCCGTTCCTTTTTCCAATATTCTCCCAATGTGTAAGAATTTTAACGTCAGTTCTTTTGTCTACGTTTTCCATTGTCTTATCATAGATGCTATTATTCATCAATTTGAAAAAATTTTTTTCGAAGGTATTTCTAGCATTCTTACGATGGTGGGTATTCAAATCAATATACTTTTGAAGCCAATTCGATTGTTTAAATTGAATGACTCTGTGAACTTTTTTCAATATTAAACCGTTTTTTAGGGCTTGCTTCAGGTTTTCTATATGAATAACATATTTACGTTTTTTATAAAAGCTGCTTACCAACTTTTTAGATTTGGTTCCCGGAGTACAAATATTTTCGGGGCAGAATGGTAAGTCGTTGTGAACATCATGTAGGGTATTGGGATAATCCAAGTCTACCTCCAAAACGTAACCAATATCTTTATTATCGTAAGATGTTATATAATTTTTGGTAAACTGATTAGCATCAGACACCCACTGAAAGCCACCATAGGGAAGAGTTTGATTCATAGCCCAACCATAGAGATTATTAACATCCAAATACGTTAAGTATGATGAAGGTAAGTTTGACATGTATGAACTCAAATATTTGTTGTTTGCTTTCGAATACCTATGAACACATTGAGTTAAACCACCTCTAACACCCTTTTGGAAAAATGAATACATTTCAAAATCGGTTAGTAACTCCAAGTCAATGTCCGTAACTTTGAGCATTGCATCCCAAGATAAACCTGGTGCTGTATAATAGTAGCAGGGATCTAATCTATAAATTTCTAAACATATTCTTCGAAAATTTTCAAAGATATCAGCTAGCAAAACAACATCGCTTTGTAAATAAATTTGCAAGTATTCCCTCATATTCTTACAATCGAAATATGACCAAATCTTATGAAGAACTTCATACGACTCCTTAGAACATCCTCATCGGTAAGTTTGTTAAAGAATGCACTTTTTTCCGGTAATATTTCTCTTCTAAACGATCCCATGAATTTACATAATCATAAGGAAATACACCTTTCCTTTTAATCAAATCAAATTGTTCATCACAATTAAAATATGAAGTTGTTAAATAGAAATCATCTTTACCTAAGTTTTGTGATAATGAGCTGTAAATGAAGCAAAATCTGCTCGAAACCAGTTCGAAGTGGCAAATCGTCATAATAAAACTATGGAGGCTATAGCAATGGGCAAAGGTCTATATCTACAACCATATAAAAAAAAGGCTATGGTTTATTTTATCATTCGCAGCAGCATCCAAAAAACTATTAAAGAACCTACCCAAAAGAGCGCTAACAGATAAAGATTTAATTAAATATACAAAATATATACCATATTTTAGAGGGGTATTTATGCTTGATACTGTACCAAAACAACCTAATCAAATTGAATGTGGTATTGTTAATCTGGATTCTTCTTACGGTTCTGGAACACACTGGGTAGCATACACAAAAAATGAAAATCATACAGAGTATTTTGATAGCTTTGGAAATCTTCAACCATCACAAGAAATTGTGAAATATCTAGGAAAGAACATAAAATACAACTATAAACAACATCAAAATTATAATTCCTTCAACTGCGGACACTTGTGTTTGAAATTTCTTTATAAATAAAACAAAAAAACAAAATTGTATTTTAAAGCAAAAAAATAAACAGGTTTTCTTTATTGTATTTTTTTATAAGTATTGTTTGATGAACAACTAGGTGATGATGATGATTCTTTTTTCTTATCCATGTATGATTTGAAAGGGTTCTTAATAACTGCATACTGCAGCTTCTTAAGTGTTGTATCTTTCATTTCAACCTTATCTTTATCCATCCTCCTTGATTGGATGCTGTGACAAAACTAAAAGTGATTGCAGGCAAGCTCAGTTTTTCGTTCGCATTTTATCTCAACTTTCTTATAAATGATTTCACAATCTATGAAATTGACATTTCATATGTTTGCTTATATTTTTTGACATCGATCAGTTCCACATCGGAACGGAACGTTGTATCTTTTGTTGTGAATAATTCAATTTCACCATTACTCATAATTCGTTCGGTGGGATATTCACGATATTCATAGCAAGATATAGCCAACATACGCTTCACATAATTACTATCATAAGAACAACGAATTGTTGGATCCAATTGATCATATTCCAATTTAAAGTGTCTGTAAAAAATATTTTCGCTTTCGATTATCCCCTGAATATCCTTTTCTTTTCTCAGCAAGTCTTGCCTGAACGCTTCTATGGCCTCTTCAACAGTAAAATATTTTACTTCCGGTTTGTCTGGTGTTGTTGTTGTTGTTGTTGTTGATGGTGCTCGTATTGTTCGATTATTTTCATTTTGTTGATTTAAGACCTCACTTATCTTCATCAGTTGAAAAGATAAATCAATAATCAACGTATCATTACTGGGTAGTAATAATGAAAACTCCAATTTTCCTTTATTATCTGCATTAGCTGTTATATTTAGTGGTATTGGGATAGCTTGTAATAAACCCATGGATAGGTAAAGGATCAAAAAGGCGCATTTAAACATTTTATTTGATTATTAGAAGAGACGAGCACACCATACCACAGAAAAGTCAAATTGAAACTAAATCAAATTTCTTAAATTTTATTCATTCTGTTATAGAGTAACATTATTTTCTTTGTTTGATTTGTTATACTTTTCATCATGTAACAACCACAAGTATCGGGTCCGACTTGACATGTATCTGAAGACCAGCTGCACGATGAGTAATGCCATCCATATTTAGAAGTAATATACAAATCATGAGTGTATTCACACAATTTTATATAGCAATTTAGAATCGTCTCGTAATGTTCGTCCAACAAATTTTCCTTGTTGTCTATTAAAAACTTGGGAATCTTCTTCTTAAGCTCATCAGAACTTGTGTCAAGCAGCCTCCCTTCCATTATAGATTAGTTTTAGCACTTAGTTGATTCAACACTTTTATATCTTCTTCGTCAATATCGCTGAGGTCAGTATCAAAGTCATTGAATATACAAAGCTCACTAAAACGATTTGTGATTCTTCGGGGATGAAAACCATCGACTGTGACCCCTAACAATGTTATTGTACCACCAACGACTTCAATCTTAAGATGTTCGTTAAGACTAAATTGATAAGATATTGATGAAAAACTTCCGGGTAGTGTATCTCCTCTGCACATATTCAACAATAAACATTTACTCCCATCCTCCGGCGTTAGGTAAACTGATAAACTACTATCAATTACATCTACTCTTACAATTTTAAAATATTTCCAAGAAGAGAGGCAAATACAATATCTTTCACACGGATTTATCGTTTGAATCCAAAACATCCCTTATATTAAAATTCTTCTATAAGCATGTATGCAGCAAGTACTCCTGTTAGAATCAAGACAATTACAATCTTTTTTACAAGTTTTGATCAAATCCATCCAAAACATTTTTGTCAAATAATGATTCCACAATGAAAACAATTCTATTTATAGAAAAAAAAAAAAAAAAAAAAAACAAAAAAATTATAACCAAAAGTTGAAATAAAAAAACAGCAAACCAAAGTACTATATCCTAAAATAGATCATACGTCAATCAAAAGATATCTTTTTAAAAAAATTAAAATTGTCTGTCAAGGTCAACTGTATTAAACTGCTCTTATCAGTTCATTCAACGCTTAAACAAATTATAAACAACTAAACCGCAATTGGAACATCCTAACCACAATTGGAGCACTCAACTGTCAATCAAATCAAAACCATGAGCAGGGTGGTGTAATCCACCACTTTAGGAGTCCCAGAACCTACCTATACATACTACTCATGATGACATCTCGTCCACCGTCCGTACCTTGTTCGATTAATTAATTTATTTTCAAACAGATAATCTTCGTTTGATTAATACAATTTCAACTTGAACTTTCCTCTAAAACTTTAAATCCTTTAATCTTTTCTTGCAAAATCTTCCATCCGATAGGAATAACCCAGCCTAACTCATTCCCTATCCATATCAAATTGTTTATTAATTACTAGATTAAAATCGGAATAAAACAACATGACACCGTTCGAGTGAAGTTTCTTCAATATACTCGTTTATAGTACTATCTCTCAACTCTGTCTGTCTCTCTATTAACAATGAATGCAAAAAAGGATTAAAACTTAAAAATGTCATAATAGATAAAAAAAAGAGGAAAAAAGAAAATCAACCATAAAGTTCAGTAAATGTGAAATTTATTTGAACTTTTTAGCATTATTTTCGAATGCGAAGGATAAAAGTTAAGAGGAATTCTGAATCCTTTTTAGTTTTTCCTAGTGGTCTGTTTAATTCGGAGGGGAAAAAGTTTTCTCTTTGAAATTATATCACATGATTAGGGTTATTAGAAAGTTTTTTTTTCAACATTTATTTTGTCTGTTTCTGTTATAAGCTGATAGATGTAAGAGTAAACTTTACCTTTTCTGTATGCTTTTCAGGGTTTATCCGGTCATCCATACTTTCATTAAAAACATAAAGATACAATTATTTATTTGATATTCTTACTTAAAGTTTTTTTGTTTATTTTTTCAGCACTGGCACTTTTCGAACATGTGAATCTAGTTTATGGAACAATTAGTGAATTTTGTACACCATCCGGTTGTCCGGATATGACTGGGCCTGGCAATAGGTAAGCATTTTTTTTTTCGATGTTAAAGCAACTGTTTGTATGTTAATTAAATGTGAAAAGCTTTATTTCAAGCCAACCAATTTGGAATTGATATTCACCCGATCGAGTTCGAGTCGAAAAAAGGGCATTATATAGATGAATATTATAGAGAAATAAAATGTCATTCGGATCCGGCATTAAACTGTATGTCCCTTGCATTCGTGTCGAAATACGAATAATACTTAAACCCCTATAATAAATCTGTCGGCATTTCTCATTCGGGCTTCTCAAGTTGATGAATGTCTAAAGACACCGCTTTTGATGGCATCATTATTTGGTAGTAAAAAAAATGACTGCGGGCCCTTTACGAGCATTCTCACGAGCCTCGACATCTCAATGTACAAGGCATTTTTTTTCTGGACAACCATTTGAGGTGCTGCGCATCATATCTTTTCCCTGATCCTTAAATCATGCTACTAACTAGAACCTGGCTGAAGATGTACTGAATTATAGACTTCCAGTCTAAATTTTCTTCATTAAGTCTGTTAAGACAATATGAGGTATCTCCTTGGGGGCATTTTATTAAGAAAGGCTTTCCCCTTTTTATTTACATTTTTTTCTGATTTCAACTTTGTCTTAAAGATCTTTTTTAGTCGATAGTTGGTACTCAAACCATTTAAATATTTTGTACCTGCATATTTATGAGTCCTTCAACCCCGGGTGGGGCATAGAGCGGCGACAAATATCCTTCATCCTTCTCGGTTGATTTCCACATTGTTCTTAGTCTACCAACTTGCCGTGTACCTTGAGGATTCCATTCGTAGGACTGGATCTGCTGCCTAAGTTCGACATTCAAAAGCTTTTGACCCGCCACAATTCCTGATTCGATATAATTTGCGGCCATCGGATCTTAAGAATATATCGAAAGTAACGTAGCGTAGGCATATTGAGCTGGAGTTCCATACTGAAGACAACATTCCAAAAGCGCTGCGGGCCTTTACTTATTCTGATATTAACATCCAGATCCGTTCCTCTATCGGATGGTACAAAACTGCCTCCTCAATTGCCGTCTGTCTCAGAATTATCGGCTGAACGGTCGGTATGCATTATTTTGGTCTTGTTGCAATTGATGTGAAGACCAGCCATCTCTCCCTTCACTTGCAGTGATTGCCACATCTCGTTCATCCCGCTGTTGGTACTTGCCATGTAACAGATATCGTCAGCATAATCCAGCTGGCTTAGCCTCTCAAACGGTCTCCATTGGATACCATGTCTCTCAGTTGTACCTACGATGGCAGTCAGTACGTCGTCTAACCGTCGAAAATGATAGCCGCCAGTTCCCCTTCTTTGATATCTTAACAATAACTCCATCCTTCCAGTCCCTGGGGTTTTTTCGTCTTCCCATATAGCCTGTATTAGTGGTAGCAGGATACAGGCCGTTGTGTCGGGATCTGCTTTCAGGAACTCGGCTGGTATGCCATCAAGTCCAGCTGCTTTGCACCTGCATAGATTCTTGTTACTCATTCAATTTGAAATTGCACATCCACATGATTGTGAGAACTGAGAAGCTCTGTGAAACGTTTTCACTGGAATATAATGTCACCTCGCTTACCTTGAGTCGACTTAAAATCTCACTTTTTCATTGAGAACTTAATACAATTGCCATCCATCCGTTTTTATCTCTTTTAAATTGATTAAATTACATAGAAAGGTTTAGATCCAATTCGGTGCATTGTTCCACTCACTTGCCTGACTAGCCCCTATCGATGGTGGAATATAATACAATCCTGATGACCAGCAAAATATTGTTGGCAATGGTATTTCATCATAAATTCAATTTGAAAAGTAGGTCCTCTGCTGTTGAGGATTGTGATGTACATAGATGTTGCGGGATTTCGATTCCATCAGCAAAAGGATTATTATAGAATTCGCTTTATAGAATATTTTCGTTTCGAATTACAATTTATAGGCATCTGCGGCTGATAGATGCATAAATGACAAATTAGATCTGTTATTTGGTCGAGTCGAGAGTAATATGAAAGTAAATAGAATATTGCCAATAGCCAGTGGTTTGCCAGTTTGTCCTAACTTAGTAGAGGACTAGATACTATGAATGCAACTGAAATATGTAAGGCATAAGGTATGGTATTCGACTTACTCATTTACCAATACGGAAGTCATTTGAGTACATCCCGAGCCTAGTAGCATGCCTACCTATAAGACAGTGTCCAGTGGTGACACCTATTGTAGAGCTGACATGTAGTCTTTTTAGAGAGATCAAACACTTAGAGCGTTTCAGATCCAGCTTAGGCCAAATCCGTCTTGTGTTGTGCCACTTTGTCCACCTTAGGTTAGTTTTCTCAATAACTTCCGATCTAAGCATTAGTTCGCATGTAGCAATTGGCATGCCTAAGGAACCTTTATCATGTGAAATATCGTCGGCCTTGCGGTTCCCTAGGATATATCTATACCTCGGCACCCAGCTGAGGTGAATATTCGCTTCGACATCTCCTTAAGAAAGGATCGGCATTCTAGGGCCACTATAGATTTGAGAGAGACTCAGCCCAGCGATTTCAAAAAAATTCGCATATCTCTAGCGTATATCACGTTTCTTTTCAGCCAAGACAGGGCTTCTTTAATGGCCATGACTTCCGCCTTAAACACACTGCAGTGACCCTATGGCTGTTGAAGCATTTAAGCCTCTTCTGGATGATTGCAGGGCACTCGCATCAAATATGTTCTGCCGTTTCTGGCTGTTCAAGGCAGACTCTGTGGAGCTTTTTTCCATTTTTTTAAGAATTCGGGGAGAAGTGGCCTGTGAGGAAGTCAGCGTCACGAGAAAGGATTTGAAGAGCACGTTTTTTGTTGGCGAAGCGTCCTTCTTGGAAAGAGTTCCAATTGAATATACGCATTTGGTGTTCCATGCGTTGAGCTCCAATTTTGTGTTACTGGTGGACAATCCGCAGAAGCACACTGAAGTAGAAAGGGAATGCAGAGCCTTTTGGGGCTAGCTCGTAAGCCGCTTCATTAACAAGAATTCCTTCATGTCCTGGAACCCAGTAGAGAGTCACTCTGTCGTGAGCACTGAGTTATCTTAGGGCAGCTCCAAACGTGTTGAGAATTGAACTTGAATTAGTTGAAAGTTTTGAGTGCTGCTTGCCTGTCTGAGAGAATGTATACATTTGATCTTCTGAGATTCCGCCTAAGTCATTCGCTTGCCCATAGCTCGATGGCGTGGCCAAGAGGAGATGAGATACTCCAGTTGAGTCCGCTGATACCTACTATTACACCTGTTGGCATTTTTGAGCCATCCGTATACCAGAATGAGTGAGACCCATCTAGCCACAGGGCCTCCGGTTTCCCACGCTGAACGGTCTGGTATAGTTATGTTTAATTGTCGATTCACCTATTGAAGTTTCGACTCAACGGAAATCATTTTATCTATTCGTGTTGAGCTGCCTTGACTTATACTGGCAAATCGCTAATTATTTAGGGCAGTGAATACCATATTTGTTAAATAATAGGTTACGTAGAGCCTCAAATGTTTGAAAAAGTTAGCAAAATCTAGACCGATAGAATGCACTTCGTCAGAAACTTCCGACGAAACTAGTTATATACTTTAATTCGTGTTCAAAACATAATGAATCGTTGAACAGTTGCACACATCTTAACCTTATTTTACATTCCCCAATAACTCCTTACTAAAAAATATACTTCATTTGTTCTCTTCTGTTTTTTTTTACAGAACGTACTTATGGTTCGACGAGAAGGGCAAAAAGACCCGCGTTGCAGCGCCCCAATATATTGACTATGTTATGACTTTCACCCAAAAGACAGTCAGCGATGAGTCGATATTCCCAACCAAATATGCCAACGAATTTCCCAATTCGTTCGAATCGATCGCCCGTAAAATTCTACGCTTGCAATTTCATGTGATAGCTCATCTATATGCGGCGCATTTTCGAGAAATCGCCCTCCTAGGATTACACACACATTTAAATTTAACCTTTGCCCATTTGACCGCCCTACATCGGCGCTTCAATCTGATCGAGGAAAAAGAGACAGACGTGCTGCGTGATCTCGAGGTGGCGCTTCGCCTCACCGATGACGGTAGCAATTCCAGCGAAACAGCATCAATCCAGACGGCATCATCTGCGGCGGGTGCCCTCTCATCAACAACGACAGCGTCAGTGCATACGGGAGCGGCTGTTACATCGATGACGGGCACCGTTATCGGTGGCAGTGAGGATGTCAATTTGTTACAATCGGGTCGTCTGATTGATGGTGATGCAATGGCCCAGCCTATTTGTACGCAACCCGAAGCGAAGAAGGGTCTAAACAGTGAACAGTCTGACATTCGGGGCGGTGCTGGTGGCGGCGGCGGCCTAATGGGTGGAATTTTGGGCGATTTCAACACAAGTGAATTTGGTGATATGCGAACGGGCGGCGGAACTAGTGGCTACTGCATCGGTGGTGGCACAATGAACAGCAGCCATATTGGCTATAATAATAATCATCATAACGGTAGCACACACAATATGTTGCAATGCAATAGCAGTAGTAATAACAGTAGTAATAATTCTCCCACACCTCAGCAACACACTTCACATACAACCACAACTGCATAGTTTTGCAACCTCCTCTACACACCACTACTACTATTACTATGACTACTATAAATAGTGCATTGGACAACACCCAATAGATGGCGTTGTTTTGCAACTCTCTTTTCTTTTTCAAAAACAAAAACAAAAACAAAACAATGTTACAATATTCGTAGTTAAATAATAAAACGAACAAAAGTATAAACACACCCATTTTGAAAATTATCTAAAGTTTATTTTTTCAAAAAAAATATTACTAAACAAACAAACAAAAAAAAAATTATACAACAACATTTTACTGTTAAATGAAACAATTGTGTTTGTGTTTTGCTAAAAAAAAAAAAAGAATATAAAAGTGTTTCTGTTTTTAATTTACACTTAGAACACTATATATAGATATATATATATATTTAAACAACAAACAACAACAAGAAAACCTATAATAAAAGTTCATCAAGACTTTTGTTTTGTAAAATAATGTAATTTATATTTTTGATGATACAAATAAAACTAATTGAATAAAAACAAAAAAAAACAAAACCTTAGTGAATTAAAACAAATTTAAGAAGAAAACAAAATAAACAAAACACATCTAATTATTGTTATTTAAATGCAAATACAAACGAAAAACAAAAAATCGGAAGAAAAAAATTTAATTTTATGTAAAAAAAATATATATACATATATTATACATATATTAATAAATTGAAGTTGTTTAAGAAAACCTAACAAATATGCAATAGCATCAGTTGTATGCTAAACAAAAAAAAGATAATTTAATGTAAAGCAAAACTTTTTCTTTCTTTAGCCTTATAAAAGAAAAACAAAACAAAAATTCAACAATTAAATAGGAAAACAAAACAAAAATTTGTATTCAGAAAAAAAATAACGACAAACTGAAAGAAACTTATATCTATTTTTCTTTAAAACTCTAAACCAAATACTATTATGTTTTTTAACTTTATATTATTGTTTATTTTTTTTTTAGTTTAATTATTTTATTTTATTTTTTTTTCTACATGTGTTAAGGAAAAAATTGTTTGCTTTTTTTTTAAAAAAATCTTTTGTTAAATGGAAAATATTTCTTTTATGCACGAGTGCGCGTTTGTGTTTGATTTTTTTGATTTGGTAGGCTGAAACAAGAAAAGGAAATGTATTTTTTGATTATTATTTTGTTTAATTTAAGAAGTAATTATTTAATTATAATACAAAAAAAAAACAACAACAATTTAAAGTGATCTTAAATGTAAGAAGAAAAACAAACAAGAAAACATAGTTTTTGTTAAATATTAATATTTTTTTTCTCTCTCCTATAAAACAAAACATATAAAATATATAATTGAAAAAAATGAAACACTGGCTTTTTTGCAATTTTTTTTTTTTGTTTTACTTTAATTTCGGTGGGGTATAGTCAGGTGGAGATTCTTCTGTCATTCATTAAGTTTGGGACTTTAGAAATTTAATTTGGTGTTCCATGTCCCATTTTTGTTTAAGGGAAGACACGCTTAATTTATCTCAAATGTGATTTATAATTTATTTGTATGTCAAACCTACGTTCGTCGTATGCTGTATAAATAACATTGTGTAGCAAATTGTATTCTTCGCAATGATGTCTTTCGGGTGTGAATTCTAAAGCTTATTGAAGAACTGTATTAATTGCTGGCTTTAATTATTAGGGAGAATCTTCTGCAATTATTTGGGACATGATGGCTGGATCCAACTGTTAACAATGCTTTCATTGAAGGCTATTGCCATCAATAGAGGCACTACCTAAAAATTAGTTTGAAGAGCAGAAAGCGACAGCTTTAACATTAACGCTAAAATAAACTTCTTTCCATTCTTCGACAAGATTATGATCAGGATCAAGGGATCATTACTATTCCACTTTTACCGGTTCAACTTCAAAAAAGTTTCGGATGTCACTCTTTCTAACTCAACATGTGCATGCTCCTAGTCTTCTCTCCATTTAACGACGAGATTATGATCAGGATTACAGGGATCATAACCCTCCCACTTCACTGCATTCCTACTGGTCCGCCCGTGGGGTTCGCCGGTGGTTCTGCAGGCATTCCGATTTTGGATCATGTTTAATCTCACTTAAACGACACCGGTGATCTCCAGTCGTTTCAACCCACGGACTCGCATGCATACTTGCGGCGTATCATTAAGATGTTATACTTTGTTGCAAGTATGAACGTTGAAAATGCGCTGGAGAGATATTCTTATACATCCAAACATTTTGGATCACTGGAAAATCTTAAAAGGTATTACGTTGTTGTTCTTTCCTACCTGGTGAAGGGTATCTTGTTCGATGAGATTCTGTTATTATACAAGACTTCAGCTTTTGACTGAAATCTTTAGATTGAAAATGATGAACCTATTTTTAGTAATAACGATTCTGAGGTCCATAATTCGAAAAGAGAGGCATATATTGGTTGTAAATAAAGTGAACCAGAAATCTTTTGCACCAGGCTCTGGTTCCGTCAACCATCGATAGGGTGCTGCTCGGCTGTTCAAAAGCACTATATCATTAGGTTCTACGTGTACACTGCATATCAAATATTGGCTTGATCTTACTTAGTTACTTTAAGGACTTGAGATCATTAGCGGGTCTCTTTATGTCACCGGTTTCAGTTCTTTCAACGAGCATCTAAAAACTGGAAAATTAAGAAGCTAGGTGGTCATTCTATCATTCAGTCATTTTATTGCAACAGCACATCATAATGCAGTTTGTAACGGTTTGATAAATTTCTTCTGCGACATGAAACGTTAATATCACTTAGCTTTTAAGATAAAAGTTTATCATTGAACTGTAGAATAATAAATTTAGTTGATCCTATTTCCCTGGCACCAAACTATTGTGCTCAATACTTACGATAATGCAAGTTCTTTTGGGAATTGAACCTGTACCATCATGGTCACATTTCAAAACAACAACGCCATCTACACCGTCGCCAATACTTATAATAGCTTCGTTTCGAGAGGTTATCTGAAGAAAAAAAATAAATATATACACGGCCCATACAAGACTTAAAGCCTTGCTTCTTAAACCATGGTGTGTGCAAAGATATATTTTTGACACTAATGGAAGACGATCTTCAGTGTCAGGGCAGATTTGAGAAGCTTCTCATGACAGTTGTTTCTCTTGGATGTTTGTCAGAACTGCATAAGAAGTTTAAAAAAAATGATTTTTATGAATGTCGTCTGTGCAAGATAGGCACGGCACATGGTTAGCTAACACTTTTGTTGTAAACAGGAATTCTGATACATTTGCTGTGTCCCTATCACGCCCTATTTAACCCCTCATAACTTAAGGCACGCTTTGTTGGCCATGGGGATATTCACCTTGGAGCGAAATGGTAGATTCTGTTCTTCATATCTTTAAAAGGGGTTAACACTTAATTTCTCCACAAATTTTACGTTGAATAATACTTATCTGATGCAATCCGACATTCGATTCGAAACGAAACAAAACTATGTTCGAATCGCTTTTTTCGATACCGATTTAACAATATATGGCAGCCTGTATTCAATGTGATTCCGTGATTCCATCATAAGACAATTTTAAGATTTGGATTCTTTTCATTTTCCAATCAACAAGTCCAGCATCTTCACACACTTGTCAATCATTAAATACGTGATCGTAAGCGGAAAGAGAATTTGTTGGACCTAACCACACATTTCAAGTTGTGATAATGTTAAAACGGGAAAAATTTACCAAATTGGGTAAATATTTGACTTTTAAAAGGTAACGTTTTAATGTTGCTGCACGGCGTAATCGTAAAGTTTTATCTCGTAATTCCATCAGAATGAGTTTCGACGCGTTCGAAATAAATGTCAATATAAAGTGACAAATGAATTCTTGAAACTCCACTAAGTCACATTATTTTCGACAAGATGGATATAAAAAACCCATTTCAACCTTACCTTGAACGCAATCAAAATCAACAAACAAACTTCAACAATTGTGTCAAAAAGTGTTAAATTTCTTTATTTAATAAACCAGTATTTCACAGTTTTCATTTTATCGAGTTTTTGTTTTTAGTAACATATTATGGCCAATGAAATTTTGTTAAACCATATCTTCTATGAAAACATTTTATGAATGGCAAATTTGTACATATATCAAAAAAATGTTAATTTTTTTTATTAAAAACAAAAATTGTTAGAAATCGATTATTTACTGTAAATTAAAATAAATAATTTCTCTATATTATGTAAACCATAAACTTGTCTATTATTTAAATGAAAATAATAATAATAAAAAACAATTAGATTTATAAAAACTTAAACTAAGTGATATAACAAAAAACAAAAACACAAAAGAGAAAACATAAACAATAAATAAAAATGAAAACACTTGAAAACAAAACAAAAAAAAATATATGAAAACCTAAGAAAAGTACATAATATCGTTTGTTTTATTTAATTTGCTCCCATCAACTAACATCATACCCATCAAAAATCGTTCTATATCGACGTCCTTACGTAAGTTTATTCGCTGGGTAATCATAAAAAAAAAAGAATACATCACTCAAAAATATGCCAGTTTTGCTGATAAAAATCGCTTCACATTCATCTGCTTATTTTGATTTATCAAAACACAAAAAACAATTTTAGCATTATTTAATATCAACACCAAACCTTACAAAATAAAACCAAAATGAAAATAAAATAAACTAAAGATATTTCCTATTAAATAAATGAAACTTATTCATTGTAATTATTTCGAATAAATTTCAATGTAGAACTTAAATCGAATTAAGACAGCTTACATTAAAAACAAAAAAACGAAGTATTACCTTAACCAAAGTGTTTCACATTTACAGAATAACAACAAAAACAACACAATAAATTTAACTAAAGTTATAAAATAGGTAACAATACATAACAAAACTTTAAACAGTTAAAAACACAAAATATTTAAAGATAATAAAATGAACGCTTTAAATTTGACTAAATAAAATGATGAAAGACTTATTTTATTTACACATACTACATAGGTAGGTACACAATTTAAGCAGTGAATGAAAATATGGATATTATGCGACAGTGAAAAGCGGTTGCGTATTTTAGTTTTCAAAAGCCTCAGACTTTTGTTGTTATTAAAATTTTTTTAGCAGGTTGCTGGGGGATTTGTTATATATAACTTTCAATAGATGGATAAGCTCCATTGGAATTGTATGACGATTACAACAGGAATGGAATCGATTCATAGTGACTAAGTTATGATGAGGTCCGAAATTTGTTTGTGTTATAGTCTTTTTCTTTTCAGAAACTCTCATGACAGTTGTGTTTTACAAGCGCCTTATAGCGAAGTGGTCCTTGTACTGAATTCGTCAAGGCTCAGTTTAAAGAGTCTGGAATTGGCCTTCAAGTTGATTTTTCTCAATTCTCTTTAAGGCATGCATCGAGCTGATTGTTTTGATTTAGAAATAATTATTGTTTATTTGAATTTGTTGTTACGCGTCTTAATTTTTCCCGTTTATTTTGCAAGAACTACCGAAGCATTTAAAATCATAACATTCAGCCAACTGGAGACCATTTCAAAACCTTCTGCAACGGAATAATAGGCACGCGAATACTAATGTGTCTTTCGAACAAAACTGTTAAGTACTGAAGTTTAGTAGTTGAAAATGTATTTACTAGGCAGTATTGCTGTACCCAGTAAGTACATCCACTTTGAAGAGAGTACTTAAACAAGTTCTTGTACTCGAAAATTTGGAATTTGGAAGTACCACCACAATTCACTGGGTTCTGTACTTGTTCTAGTACAAAAATAAATTTTCAGCTCTGCTTTCTGACACGGCAGATCATTTTTTTTCCATTCATCGTAGTTCTGTTAGTTCCAGTGCTGCGTCACCGTCCAAGAGTACATAAAACTATATTGGAATGTCCACACACACTTGCGATGCATCTGTGTCGACGCAGCATTGCTGCACGTCATACTTTTCACCGCAGGTCACCGTTCGAAGAAAAAAATGCACATGTGCATCGGCACTTAGGCACAGAGCAGACATGCGGTCTTTACTGCGTTTACAAATAAGCCCGAGCTTTACCTTTATCTACATAGTGATGGCAGAATTCAGAATTCCGATAAAACTGATTCAACTACGTGCCGTGCGTGCAGTTTGGCAACATCTCATCTGTACCCTTCCTCTGTTTTCAATTTCAGCAAGGAGATGAGCTTTAGGACCTTTTTTTAAAGATTTTCAGATCCGATCCAAAGGCAAAAAAGCACTATCTTCAATGGATTCTGCCAGCTACTGGGGTACGCGTATCGACATCATTGGCCACCTCCAGCGTGTCGTAATAGAGGCGTTCAAGACTACACCTATATGCTACTAACAAACAAACAGAACTACCCGCCCAGGACAAAACGTCAACTTCGTCGTTTGCGAAACCGTTTCCATTTCCGTTTGGCAAAACAACCCTTTCATTTACTTCCCCCTTACATGCTCTACTACAGCATTAAGTTTTGTTACTTCTTCTTAACAGCACTGAGGATGATCGGCAAGCAGGAAAATTAAGCTAACACCGTAGGTTCCTTGAAAAAATTAGTTTAACAGTTTTTTCCTTGTGTTTGCGAGAAAGGAGGAGAAAGTATATCCGCAACCACCAAGAAGTGTATGCAGTTCAAAAATGCAAACTGCGTTAACTACTTTGTTTTGAGCAATTCGATTGCATGCATTCTAATTCCAGCCTCCAAATGCGAGAAAACTGGATCGAAGCCTCCGCTTTTTTAACACCTTAGTCTGTCAACTGAACATAACAGCGTAGGTTAATGTGCCAAATCGTTTTGTATTACAAACGTCCGCCATCTTTGCACTGATATCAAAAAAAAAAATAAAAAAGAGTAAATGCACATTTTAAATGTAACACATTTAAGATTATTTTTATTGTTCAAAATCTTGTAAGTATTAATTTTTGGTTATTATTGGTTGCTATAAAACTCTTAAAGGGTGCTTAATGTTTGATTTACATAGCCACAAATCTAATTTTTGTACCGGATTAGAGACAGATATCGCTTTCTTCGCCGTCAATGATTTTAAAGATGACAGTCAGCATTTAGATCAGTCTAAATTCGTTGTCAATTCCTTCTTTCGAAGGAAGTTTTTGAATTTATAATCAAATAAAACACTAAAACGCTGTTGGAGAGTAAATTAATAAAAATTTGACAAAAGGTACGTTTTAAAATTTTTAAAAACGGTCATATTTCACAGTATAATCCGAAATGCACATATATTTAAGTTTCCCAGCTAAGTAGTTTTCAGTTTTTATCTCAAATGAGACACTAAGATCGAATCGATTTGCGTCTATGGCTGTTCCTATTACTAAATGATATTTAAAAGCTGAATAAAAAAAATAATAAAACGTTTCATTGTCAGTAATTTAGTTCGCTTCGGATGTAACATAATTTTTTAATTGATAATACGGAGTAGAATTACCTACCTCAGCTTACTAAATATAGAAGACTGCAGATACATCGCACTGGACACACTCATAAGTCGATTGACCGGTAATACAGTCCATGCTGCGAACATAGTTCCAGTTCAACAATTTTGACACATAACACACTCCACATCACCGACAATTTCGAATAAGAACAAGCAACAAACGACAGACAGCTAGCCACCCATAAGCGAAAAATCCCAATCACAGAAACAAAAAGATACTCGCGAATTTCAGATTCCTCATCTCGTCCGCGCACCGACACCACAAACTATAACAATTCCCTTGCAAGTTTTTTAACATTTCCATTCCGCGAGTGCTGCATATTTTCTTATCCTTAACAAATCATTCAATCAATTGCCTACTTTATTCGTGAAAAATTCAATAAAAAAAACCTCAAAAAGAATGTCAAGATCCCCGTAGAAAACATCCAAAATATAATTTATTGTCCACCTTGAAAAAAAAATAAAATATTTCTTTTCGTACGTAGAACGAGAACTGTATCTCTTTTTTTTTCACTCCTTCCCTACGTCGGTAATTAGTCAGAGCGAGTTGGCATCAGTGCAAAATATGTAAACACTTTCGGACTGCAGCTCCCGTCCCGTTTACTCCCGCGGCAGTGTCAGGTGTATTCCACGAATGAGTGAAGAGCGCAACAGTGCGCTGAGCTTCGGGTGACAATTCCAATTAGCTTTTTTTTTGTTGTTTGGAATCGCTCTCGGATAAAATAAAAGAAATTGAAAACGAAACACAAAAGATATTGGGATTGGGAAATCTGCTGAAGGGAAACCTTGAATTCCTGATACTTTAATTTAAATTTAGATTTAGACGCTGATTCGAGTGCGTGTGCTTCTGTGTGCGTGTAGTTGTGGAATTTCCCTTGTTTAGTCGTCTCGTCATCATCGTCGTGGTCGTCGTCGTTGTTCGGTGGCGAAAAGGCAACAATGGACGATCTGGGCGCAGAACACTTGAGTGAACTTTCAGTGAGTGATAAAAATGTCAAATCTGTTGACGTAAAGAGTCCAGACACGGTGCCAGCATCGGCAGCATCTGCAACAACACATCGCCCCGATACGCGTGCAATTTTTGGAGGTGGTTTCGCAGCAAAAACCGATACTACTGCCACTCCCCGCGGCCGCTGTAAGGACAGAACAATATTCTGCGGCCAGAACTACCATTCGCACCTGCAGAACGAGGCAGACGAAGAGGAGGTATCGCTTTCATCTTCCGATGGAAGGGAAAAAACCGATGCAACGCCAGAGAATGTGAAAAAAATCGATGATGTCATTCAGGTGTCGAAGAACGCACCTATAGCGTCTGAATTGCCTGCGCAAAAAGTGAACGAAGTCGCCAAAACGGGTATCAACGGCAACGATACGAATATGGAGTCGGCAGGCGCTGCCCCCCTTTCAAATTCCACGATCGCTGCCGACGACGATGGAGGCGATGAATCATCGGCATCGTCAGCAAAACAACAGTGTCTGGCATTCACGATCGATTTTGGCGATGACTCGGCCAAGGAATCGAGTTCGGCTGCTGCATCGGCCAAGTACAAGAGTATGGTAGAGCGTTTCCAGACTAGACATAAGCGCGGTGCGTCAATGTCAAAGTTGGAGGGGGCGGAAGTACCTGTCACGGCTGCTGAAACTCCATCGAATGCGGCAACACCTCGCAGTCCAAGGGCGCCAACCGAGACGCCTCCAGTCGCAGCCGATTCGTCGGTAAAGGTGAAAATGCGCGCCCGCGATCGGAGTACTTCGCGAGTGAGAGACGCCAGCAAACGGCACAGTTGGTCGCCACGGTCCAGCACTACCGAGCCACAACAATCGAACCACAACCATCCAAAAGTAGTCGCAGCACCGCCAAAGCCAGCTGCAACACCAGCAATTCCCACAACGAAGAAACCAAAAACTAAACCCGCATCCCTGCAGATGCCTCCGCCACACGAGACACCACGTAAGGATCGACACGCTTCTGGGAAGCCATTCACACCGCGCTCCACAGCGATGCAGATGGCGCTGCAGAAAATTGATTTCCTCTGCCCTCAGCCGCCGCTCGATGATTACCATCATCTCGCGATGAACGACAACGTCAGTGAGGCCGGAACCTACACTCTCGACGGGGACAACTACACTGAGGAGCAGAAGGAGCTGATGAACATCGATAACCCAACTACAACCAGCTCAGAGGTATCCTCTGGCAGTCACATGCAGCAAAAACGGCCCAAGGATTTGCCTCTTCAGAACACTCAGACACCCACTACCACAACAACAGTGTCTTCGTCGGAGGCCAGGCGCCGCAACAATGTCCTCGAGGTTAGCTATTATCACGACGCGACTTCCACGTCCTATAAACCGACCAACAAGACATCGTATCTAGAGAAGATCAAGTCCCGTGTGAGGAACATCACCGTCAAGCAGCAGCAGCAACAACAACAACAGCAGCAGCAGCAACAACAGTTGAAGGAGACATCGCCACCCGACGACGCCGACATGGGCACTTTCACGAGCGTGACTACAAGTGGAGTGCTCGCCAAACAGTCAACACTGGACTCACGTCCCAAGCTAACCAGGCGCAGCAGTTTGTCCACCTCGCAAATTGACAGTTCGGAGTACGTCAGTACCGAAGCGAAGCTAAAATCAAACGCTAACGGTGCCTACAACGGCGGATATACCGACCACCAAAAGGCCGGCTACCGACTGAACGTCTTCACCAACCAAACCGACTCGCAGATCCTCAACGCAATCGAATCACCCGATTCCCCCGTCAGCAAGTTCTCGGACACCGCGGTGTTAAAGACCGCTCAAACCAAAAACGACTGGATACAGGAATGGGCGCGAAATGCCCGAGCTAGAAGCGTCGCCTCAGCGGTAAAAGGTTCCCCATCCAAACAAAAAGACATCATGTCCCGCAGCTTCAATTGCGCCGGGGGACCGGGTGGCGACGGCGAAGATGACATCTTAACCGACGACAGTGTCGTGTATCGCAACAAAACTATCGACCGCTTCCGCATGGGGGACTTTGACTACGCCAGTGACCCCAACGTCTCGGCGCAGCGGCCGCCTAAATCGCCCACAAAGATCCCCTCGCCAATGCATACCATCGGGCGGGCGAGAAGTGCCAGCCATACGCGCGCTTCCTTGCAAAACATCATCCAGGACGATCCAAACAACACGGACCTCTACCTGCAGAAGACTGCGGCAGCAATATCCAATCTCCAGCAGTCGTTGTCGCGTAAGAACTCGTTAAAATCTCCGCCCTCGTCCAGGGACTCGCCAAAGAAACTTCCGTCGCGACACCATCACCAATACTACTCCGCGGACGAGTACAGCCCGCAGCACAGCATCGAGGCGAAGCTTTTAATTTCGAATCCACTGCACAAGCGGGCGGCGAACAACTTGATGACGAACAGCTACCACGAGCAGCTGGTCCTGGACGTCAAGATTCCGCGAGCGCGAAAGAACTCCTACGACGCACAGGCACTGACTGTTTCGCCAGCACGACGACACCAAACCCTAGCCAAACACCAGTACTACAGTGGCGGAGGGAATATCGATCAAACTAGGCCAGCCATGGATTCATCGATTAAACAGCAGCAGCAGCAGCAAACTCTTTCACCGTTGCGAAGGTCAAGTTCGTTCTCGGCAAAGTGCAAGGGTGTGACGAACAACAACAAGCGACCCACTGCTACCCTTTACACACCGCCGGCAGCACGCCACAATTACATGGCTCCGCCGCCGGGTCAGGCCCCAATCAAGAAGTCGGCAAGCAGCACCACCTTCCGCCACGTGTACAGCGACTACGACGACAATGTAGCCTATTACATCAACGACGAGGATGACCTGGTCGATGTTGAGTACTACGGTTCATCCGAGGAAGACATCCACTCAGCGAATGTCGACGAGGACTACGAGGAGTACAACGACGACGATGTTTCGCAGCATGTCGCCTCCGAGTCAGTGCAGTCGAGCGAAGTGCCCCTCAGCAACACGCGCTACAACAAAGCCCTATTGATGCGCATCGAGCGAAGCAAGCAAAAGGTTGCTGGGCATCCTCTGAACAAGGCGAATCTTCTCGCCGGTGGTGGAATGGTTGCATGTCCCAATACGCCAGAACTACCACGACGTGCGGTGAAGAGCGCACCGCGTTCATCAATGCGTCAATCGATGCCACGCGACTCCAGTTTGAATCGCCTGTCCGACCATGTGCCCAACTCACTGGCTTCGGCCAAGAAACAAATTCTCCAAACGGCCAATGCGGTTGCCGCCCCCGCTTCCAGTAGTACCACTGGTCAGTCGAAGCGAGTGCAACCGAAGTACCTGGACATTTCCAAATACAAACCAGCACAAGGAAACAATTTCCTCCGGAAGAACGACGCCAAAAGTACACTCAAGCCAGAAATTCGTCGCAGTCCAAGCAGTGCATCAATGGGGCTGTCGCGGACAGAACCCACACGTACCAGCAACAGGAGTGTAAAGTCGGCGACATCGGGACGCGGTACATCCGCAGCCAGAAGGGATGCTTCTGGTAAGTTGCAAATTACACAACGCGATTGAGACGCACGTATTTATTGTCAATTTTTTGTTTCCCTCATGTTTGCAGTCACTAAGCAGAAGGAAGTCGAGTTGGCGATGTGGAAACGACGTGCTACATACGATCCAATGCGTGCGGCAGCTGAGGATCGCCGGAAAAAGGAGGAGGCCAAGAAGTCGACACAGGGCGGCGGTGGTCCGGGAGGAGGTGTTACTGAGAGGTATTTATCTGTTGTTCTCCTATGTGGGTAGTAGTAGTGGTGGGCTAGTAGTATATGTACTCTCGTAGATTATGGTGAAAAGGGAGGAGGATGACGTATTCGTTTTTCTTTTTTCGAAGTGGGTTTGGGCCGATCTGATAGACTCATATGCGTCATGTTTATTTAAAATTCGCATTTGTTGGAACAAATATTGTGGTACTCACCAGATGAGAGAATGAGTCACCAAATCATGGAGCAGTGAGAAAGAAACTCGTTTTGATACGCATGTGCCTTTGAACTTTAGTTGAAATGAAGTTGCTGGTGATGATGATAATGATGCGCGACGATTTGTACCGAGTCTTGACTTATTCATCCCGCCATAGTGAGTAAAATACTTTCGATGCTTCGAACAGTTTAGCATCAAGTCAAGCGGCTTTTTTAGATTATGTCATTTGTGGATTTTTACTGAACAAGTTTGGTGAGGTGCCAAATGGGGTTATGAAACGTTCACGTATCGTTTTTTTTTTTGCATTGCAATTGAGAATTTTTCTGATCTGAAACAAAACTGCGTAATTCTCTCACCATCGTTGCACCACATCTTGAGCAGTAACAAGGCTAATTAAGGAAGCCGTCTTGGCTATTCTAGAATGGCGCTCATTTCCTACGATAATGACGTAACTTTTCAATCGCTGTTCTTCGGGGCACGCCACTTGTGTTCGTGCACCAAGAAGTTTCTTTTTCAATGAATGCTACAAAAATTAACACCGCATGTGTTTACCGCAACCGGTATACGAACATATGAAAATAAAACAAAAAAAAAACTTACGTCACTTGTCGTCTATTACTTCTTCAGCTCGCATATGGATCTATCCACGAACCATTCAATTACCCCAGCTGGTTGCTAAAGGTTTCTCCAATTATTAACGAATGTATGTGTGTGTTTGTGTGTGTTAAATGGGAACACCGTTATGCAAATGAATACAATTCCAACGACCTTAGCTTACGCTTACTGTGGCCCCACGATGGATTGGGATCTCAAGCTTTCAAACGTACATAGGTAAGATTATCCAAGCCCTTGTTTTCCATATTTCGCGTCGCGGCCTATTGAATTTATTGCTCCGAACAAATTTCAATAAAGTAATCATCAAATTTGATGTGGAAAAAAAGAAGAAGCAACTGTAAAAATTTATCGACAGCCGTAACGATCTTTGATTTAATTTTTTTTTTTTTTTAAACGAATACGTCATCTTCAAAAGTAGCAAGGTGCTTAGATTTACCTTTTTTCTATATTTTTTTTAACGGTTATGGAAAAGATAGCATGTTTTGCTATTAAAGTTGTTGAATCGATATGCATACGGAATTGAATGAAGTGAAGTGGGAGAATATAAGAAGGAATAAGTAGAATAAAAAAAAAATGTAGGTGAAGGTTTTGGGTGTTACTTTTATGGTGTGTTCGTCTTGACGAAGTACATTCGGATTAGTTAGAATTATTACAAATATGAAAGAACGGTAACTGATTTTGATTGAATCTTCATGCGTGACTTTCAAAAACAACTTTCCGTTTTGATTGCTCATAGTCGACATCGAATTCGATGGTGTGATGGCTTGTAATCCAAGCCAAAGAGAAAAAGTCACGGTGTGACGATATTCTATCTATAGAATCCAAAAGAATGGAAAAAGCAATTTATATTAATGTTCTGCTTTATGCATCAAATGCAGCCAATTGCGATCAGAAGTTTGTGTTTTGCAAATGAGGTTTATGGAAATGAGACAGCAGGTGACTGGAACTATGAAATGATTGTTTTAAAGTGTTTTCTCTTTTTGCAAACTTATATTACGTTAGCTAAGCCCAATTTATAAATGAATATTATAAATGTGGTGTTCTTCCATGTCGTCAAAGCTCAAACAGGCTGAACGTTTTCATCGTCTTACTTTCGAGAGCTGTGGCCCATTTCACTTTTAAATTGTAAAGGGTGATCCAAGTAGAGATACTTTTCTCAATAGCCTTTTTTGACAGATCACGTGTGAGTCGTGTCATGCTGTCATGTTATTTTTGTTTAGTATTGTTTGGCATTTCATAATGGAAAGACTTACGCGTGAACAACGTTTACAAATTGTTCAACTTTATTATGAAAATTCACGTTCTGTGAGGAATGTGTTTCGTGCACTTCGCTCAACTTATGGTCAACATAATCGGCCTACTGAGCGTACTATTCGCAACACCATCACCCATTTTGAGACCCAGCATTCATTATTGGATAATATTCGACCGAATAGACCACGTCCAGCACGCTGTGAAGAAAATATAGCGGCCGTAGCTGAGAGTGTACACGAAGACCGTAGAGAGTCGATTCGGCGCCGTTCGCAGCAACTCGGACTGACGTATGGAACGACTTGGCGCATTTTACGTCAAGATCTTAAATTGAAAGCGTACAAAATACAGCTTGTGCAACAACTGAAGCCGCTCGACCTTCCCAAGCGACATCGCTTCGCTCTATGGGCTCTTGAAAAGTTCCAAGAAGATCCGACGTTTTCGAGGCAAATTTTGTATGGCGATGAGGCCCATTTCTGGCTCAATGGGTATGTAAACAAACAAAATTGCCGCAATTGGGACGAAGAGCAACCTGAAGAGATTGAAGAACTGCCACTTCATCCAGAAAAAACAACGGTTTGGTGTGGTTTGTGGGCCGGTGGAATCATCGGTCCATATTTCTTTAAAAATTATTATCGTGCCATGATAACCGACTATTTAATGCCTGAAATTGAAGCTCGTGATCTCGGCGACATTTGGTTTCAGTAAGACGGCGCCACTTCCCACACATCGCATCAATCAATGGACTTATTGAGAGAACATTTTTTCACGTTTTGGGCCGGCCGATTGGCCACCAAGATCGTGTGATATCACACCGTTAGACTTTTTCCTGTGGGGATATGTAAAGTCAAAAGCTTATGCCGACAAACCCGCTTCGATTCAGGCCTTGGAGGAAAACATCACGCGTGTCATTCGCCAGTTACCAGTCGAAATGCTCGAACGAGTGATCGAAAATTGGACTCAACGGATGGACCATCTGCGACGTAGCAATGGCCAACATTTGATAGACATAATCTTCAAAAAATAAATGCCAAAGAATGTGCTTTCAAATGATAATAAACATTCTCCATTAAATTTTAATTTTCTGTGTTTTTTTTCTTTAAAAAAGTAGGGAACCTCGAAATGGATCACCCTTTATAAATTACAATTGAATGGATATAAATGTTATATCTTACATCGTGAAATGTCAAACACAAATTGCAATTGTTTCTACAAATTTGTGATTTATAATTTGTTAAACAAATTCAATTGTTAGTCAACTTGCTTGGTTTTGGCAACAAAAAATACTCTGTATCGAATTGCTTGATAAACTTATGCTCAATTCACAATGTTGCTTGTAACGGCCATTCACAATGTCACGCGCTCGAACAAATAATTCGTAAAACTGAATTTCGCTTTAAAGCGTGCTCGCGTTGAGATCCTGGAATTTATGGGAGAAACAATTCTGTATGCGTTTTTTCTAATGTTTTGTTATTTTTGTGCACAATTTAATGTAAAATTTATCAAAAATACTCAGCAAAAAAATATAATATATTTTTTTTCCATTTATTGAAAAGAAATCAAAACAGAAATAAAGCAAATGGCAAGCATCAAAAATATTCAAATGCCTTAAAAAAGTTTCAAAACGAAAAAGTACACAACTAAATTAAATGTCAAACAGTTGAAAGCTTTCAAACGCGTGATCGTGGAGAAGAGTAGGTCTACCTCGGAAAAATTGCAATAATAAACGATCTAAAGCGGCATAAATGCAAACGTCTGAGGTCACATTTTGGCTAACCACATAAGAACTCGTTGTTTCTACAAAAACTGTCAAATCGCGACTGCCCGAAGGCGACATTGTGAATTGAGCATTCAAGTTTTTTATCCATGATCTCCACAGAAAAAGGAGAAGGTTTTTCATTTTGTGCAAATGAAAAAAAAATAATAATAAGTCGAACTCGTCATGGTTTTGTTATTCCACAAGCTGTCGTTTTCTTCGAAGGCAACTATTCAAATAAAACCATTTCGTTCTATTTCGTCTATTCTTTGCAAAAAATATAAAATGAATAAACCTAAAGCAATACTTTGAACACATATTGTGTGCCAGGTTTTTTTGAAATCGTTGATCAACTCCATGCTTAACTATTTCCAACAAGCAACACAAGCTCGTCTACCACCCGTACACTTGTTGAGCAACGATCTCCAACCATCTCCAAAAACGTTGGTTGCACAAAGTTATGTGTTTCGTCTTTCGTACATAAATGTTGAATGTTTTGAACTTGATTAAATCTAACCTCAGACATATTTACAGACGGAAAAACAGCGTGAGGCTTAGTTCGAACCATTTAAACTTAATTAATTTACTGATACAGCGGTGTCACTTAGACCGCTCAGATCATCAAGCAAGTAGTTTTTTGGGAATTGTTTCCGCATTCTACAAAAGCATGATAGTTTTCTTATCCTCAACGCAAATCAGGCCAACAGAGGGTGTTCCTTTGTTTGTTCGTTTATTTCATTGTGTTAAGTGGAGAACGTGCATGTAATGGAATCCACTCGGCAATCGAAATCATCAAGGAATTTACCCGCTTCGATGTCATAATTTGACCCTTTGATTTATTCTCAGAATCCTCATCTCTAGAGGTAAATGAAGATAAGTTTCAGAAAAGTAAAGGGTGTTTTTTTCAGAGGTTGGTTTTTCGAATAGAGATAAAACTGACATTTTGTGGTCAAATCTGGCAACTCTAATGTCATTTATGTTCAGTTTGGTTCGCCATTTCATCATGAACAGGTTGACAAATGAACAACAATGGCATATGGGCCGAAAATGAGATTGATATCGATGCTGATTTTCATCGCAAAATTTTGTTCAGTGATGAGGTTCATTTTGGGTTGAATGGCTACGTCAACAAGCAAAATTGCCGCATTTGAAGTGAAGAGAATCCACATGAGACCCTTGAAACGCCCTTACATCCACAAAAACTGACTGTTTTTGTGCTCTATGGGCTGGTGGAGTCATTGGGTCATACATCTTCCGCCATCTAACGTTTTTTTTTTTTCAAATAGTGCTTATTTCGCGAATGGTAACACTTAGCTCATGTCTGATTTGACAGATAATTAGTTTTATCCTTCCGCTGAACGAATATGGTTGTGTATACGCTTGAACAACGAACAACAACAACGACAAGGAGTGGCCGTTACAGTCAATGGCGATCGTTATCGGGCCGTGTTGAACGAATTTTTGTTCACAAAAATTGAAGAGGAGGATATTGGCAACATTTAGTTTCAACAGGACGGGCTATGTGCCACACAGCCGAAGCTACACTCGATGTTTTGCGCCCTGTTTCAAAAAAAAAAACAGTTATTTGGCGGACCCTATATTTTGTTCCCGAATTGGATGACATGATTGTGGATGAGATGTGGTTCCAACAAGCACAATCGATTTATTGAAGGAACCATTCGATGAGCGCATAATTTCGCGGAATGGACCTGTCAATTGGCCACCAAGATCGTGTGATTTGACACCATTGGGATATATGTGAAGTCGCTCGCCTACGCCAACAAACCAGAAACGTTAGGGGACTTGGAAGCCAACATTCGTGGCGTTATTGCCGACATACAGCCCCAAATGCTTTGAAAAGTGGTTGAAAATTGGACCTCTAGACTTGTCTTTATTCGAACCAGCCGCGGCGGTCGCATGACCGCATAAAATTATTCTCCTTCCAATAAAGCCAAATTGATGGACATTAAAACGATTTTCTTGTGTTTTATTTGAATTCGAAGTTCTATACCTCTAAAAATAAGCACCCTGTACAAGTATTGCCTTCAAATCAGTGATCTTCGGCTTGAAACACTGAAGTTTTGGTCACGCTGGTAATTATAGGATTTATACTTCAGATACCTGCAATGACTACAAATTTTTTTATAAGTTTTGACTAAAATTATGTCGGCTTTTTTGGGAGTTCATTTAAGTCTAACATAATGTCGTACTTCGAACCGCTGAAATAAACTTTGGAATAAATGTGCTTCAAGAGGACGTCTTCTTACATATTTTGGCAGGACGTAATTCTTCTTTTCAAACTTATCAAATGTCTGCATTACGGCTGATTTATTAGTATCTCATCCAACGACCACTTGGAAATACTCGTCATCTGAAAAGATAACATTTTTTTTTACGTAATCGTTGTCATTTTCCGTCTGCTCAATCTGTTTGACTATTTACTCCATCGAATGAATCTCTAGCCATATCGTACTAGATAATCATTTCGCTTAAATTTCTGAATCAATTGAACATCGTAATCTAATAATTCAAAGGCTTTCTGCTCAGACTTCTGCTGCTAATGTTCAGTTGCAGAGATACGATTTTCTGAGATAAGATTTAATCGTTGCTGAAGTGTAAAACTGTGCATTTCTCACTGCAGGTAAATGAACTGAGTTTAATGAACGAAAATCAGATCAAATCAGAACAGAACAGCAACAAGTGAGTAAAAACTATCTGATGAAGTTAGATCGGAAGAGTATAGCTACGGTTTCTATGACGCTAGCAGCTTCATGCTATCTGAGGAATTTTAAAGAGATAACTTTTTATTGTGGGGAGCAATGCGACATCAATGTTTGGTCTGATGATAAATGCTATTCTTTGCATTAATATTCGAATATTCACCAAACGGGTATAATATGCCACCAAACTGAGCTTGACTACTTCATAAAACTTCCTGGTATCAGCTTTGGGACATGGGATTTTGCGAAATCGAATAATTTTTAGTGTTTTTATAATGACTTCTTAAAGATCTTGGTGGAATTACGCCATACCTGTACGAAGCAGCGATCGTTCTTGATGCAATGTCACGTGAACTCGGAGTGCCAATAATAGTCATGGCATTGTATACTTGTCTCATTAAATACTGTCATATGTGATGGCCTAAAATCGCTCGAAGATAATTGCCCTCAATCCTAATCTAATTGGGCTTTCTACCCACGTAGGGCCCTTAGTTCTTAAATTTCTGAAAGAGAGGGGAGTTGTAGAGTTCAAGTTTGTTTAATAAATAAAAAAGCATGCTCAGTTCAGAGCTCAAACTTGGTTCATTGTTCTACTCTGAGCTAAAAAAGGAAATCTGTTTGACTAGCGAACATAAAAACAATTGTATTATGTTAAAAACTACTTCCCATGCATATCGATTAGCAACTTCAACACACAAAACTAACATGGTGACTGGAACTCTATACAAATTTTTATTTTAAGCACCATGTAACTTATATGTATTTGTAAATATTTACAACTAAACTAGGTTCTATCTAAGCCTTTATAATTATTTTGCTAAATTTATTTTTACAAATTTTTTTTCATATTTTATTGTTTCTTTTTGTTTTTCTTCCGTTACAAAACCCCTACTATACTTAACGACAAACATAAAACCTAAATAAAAAAAAAAAAACATTTATACAGGCCTTCACGATCTCCCTATAGACGGGGAGAGTTCTGACCTGAGGGGCTTCTTGTCACTGACTTGTAAAATGCCCACTTTGAGAATGTACAATACAAATTTACCGAGTGATAATAAATGAAAATCAAATTGTAATAATAAAGAACGAATTTAAGCGAAACCTACCTGTATAACAGTCAGTTCGACAAGAAAGAAACTAAACAATCGAATGAACAAAAATTATTCCAATCGAAACAAAAAAGTAAAAAAAAATAAAAATAAACGCTTATTTTGTAAATAAAAATCAACGAATGCGAATCGACAAAAATCAATCCAATCGAATCCGATTGATATTCCAAAAACAGAAAAGTAATGAATTTTATTTAATTTTTTTTCTTTTGTTAAATTTTGTTTTCTTTGTTTGTGACGTTTGTTTGTTCATCAATTTATTTATTTGTTTCTTATTTGTTGCGTTGAATCACTCTGCTTCATCTTTGTTATATAAAATATTTCATACCTTCATTATGTTACTACAAATTATTTACCGTACCGAGTAGATTAGCAAGCGACAAACGAAAAAAAAAAACCGTTAAATTGTTCATAAACGTCGCGGTGTTATCGTTCAAATTTGCATAAGTTTTTAATTTCGTATTATTAAAAGATATTTAATTTTTTTTTTGTCTGTGTTATTTTGTTGAAAAGTTTATAACAATTCGCTACGTGAATTTGTTAATTCATCTCTCTCTCTCTCTCTCTCGCTGTGTATGTTTGTGGGGAAAGCCATAACAAATAAAATGAAGTTTATCGTGGCTATGACTAAGTCAGATGTGACAAAAAAATACAAATAAAAAGGTTTCTTATGTAAACAGGTTGTGTGCCGTCTATTTTGTTAGCAGATGAATCTGTCTATGAGTTCATCATCTTCATCATTCATTTGTTTTGATTTCAATTTTAAATTACGTTCATGTTTTTTTTTTGTTTTTTACTATTTACTTTGCGAAATTGTCACTTTCGCGCTGCCAATTTAATTGCTTTTATTTGCATTTCATATTGTGTGGATGTGGGCCAAATGTTATTTTGTTTTCTGTTATAAATGCCTTTGATAGTTGCAAAATATTAATTGGGTTTTTTTTTTTTAGGAATGTCTGTTGTTATAGCAAAACAATTATCTGTGTATTTTTCTGTTGTAGAGGTTGGTTGTTAGTAGCCAAGTGGCTGTTTAAGTTGAAGGTGTAGCAAGGTTGATTTGACCTCTTCGAATGAGGTGTGCGTTCCAAAAGCATTAGTCATTCGAGGAGACAAGAGAATGTGAAGATCAATGGGAGAAAATAACCATTATAGTATAGCTCGATTGAGTGGTCTTAAGACGCATTTAAGGTGGTGGTTTTACTTTTTGGAGAACATGATAGCTGCTGTTGACTTTTGTTTAACATTTGACTCATAATTTATTTTTTGGCATATCGATTTTAAAAGGGCGCTTTCACGGTACTTCCAGGTTAGTTGATTATCTCTTATAGACCGACGGGTCTATTGTACTTTTACGTGTTCGTTAAAGCGTGCGGTCCAACGCTGATGGTCCACTATACAAGGAATGTAAAGTTTTTTGTTGCTGGAAAAATGCAAATTACAAATTACATAGTTTAATTCTTCCGAAATGCTTCTCCATAAACTTGCCTTCATTTCTATTTCCCACGGCTTCGTTTAGTTTCTCGTTATTCATTAGGCAAATTCAATTAAATGTCAATTGCGCCCCCTCGAACAAATCGTCAATCATCAATTTACACTTAAAATTGAAAGTTGATCAACTTCACAATACCAATGTATGAATCTATACATTCATATTGTTTTCGTACCTGCGACACAGATTCAAAGGTGCGATGTCCATTTCTGATAAGCTCTTAAAAATCAAAAATGGGATGTATAAAATGATGGTTGGTTGGTTGTTACCAGCGTTGCCGCTGACTTTTTGAAAAATGTATCTTTTTCTCTTGGAAAATGTATCAACTGTATAAAAACAGATAAATAAACTTTTTTAATTTTTTAGTTGTTTTTTTAGGTTTGTAGTTTTTTGTATAGCGGCTGACGTCTCACGGCGTTTAGGATGTATAATAATTTCAAAAGGGAAACAACGATTTCAATCCAATTATTTGTCTTGAAATATAATAATGCTTGGAGGTTTTAAAATATAAATCCATTCTACGCTTCACAGGGGTGTGATGTAAGAGTAATCACACACAACATTAGGCACCGAAGCGGACCTATTGGGAACCGGGGAACCGGTTAAACAAACGGTAGACAAAAAATCTTAACACTTTCCCTTCTAAGGCCTTTGAAGTTTTTACCGTCTATTTCCTCCAAAGATTCGAAGAAGTGTCTCCCTAAAAATTTCGCACTCACAAAATATGTGCGGTATATCAAATAACAGCCTGCAGATCACCACAGAATCTGCAGAAGACAGTACAAGTCTCTTTGCATGTTATCGAAAGAGGCAATCCTGCCCTGTCAGGATTCCTACTAATATTCTAAGCTTATACCTGCTAAGTTTTATAAACTTCACTGGAGCTCTCACAGTCGAGAAATGGACATAGAGCTTTTGACCCCGTGTGTCCCCCAAGACTTGACCACCTTAGGTTGGCAGTCCTTAAATTTATTTCCTCTGATCATGCATGAGGGGATGTTGTATGTCAACAACCTCACGACTATTGAGTAGCCCTCCTATTGTTGCAAGCTGATCCTGGCACCCAGCATAGTCTCACTCGGTTCTGATTGCATTTCCTAACTACATCAGAATTTATGTTTGTTGATTCCATTGCCTAAACTGCAGCCTGGCTGTCGATGTTGATAGCAATACCTCTTCCGGATATCGATTTCATCTGGATTTGCTCAGCCGCCTCGAGGACAGCCCGAACCTCTGATTGAAAGACGCTGCTTGTGCCCGGTAGTCTTATAGACACTCTTAGTTCTGAATCTTTTGAGAAGATCCCAGCCCCTGTTTCCTCTGTTGTTTTTAAGCCATCTGTGAAAATTGCGGGTCAAGTTATGGATGTGACAAATCCACCAAATGACTTTTATTTAATAGTCCATAGTAGAATTTTAAATAGTAACTTTAATAGTAACATACAGAGCAACTTCAGTCAGGTCGTACATGTACAATCCATGAAATATTCTCACTGTGATGAATACGAACAATTGATTGATAGAATTTGCAGATTTTTGATGAAAATTTAAAAACGTATCAAATTGGAAAAAAATAGAAAAAAAAGTATCTATGTATCAAATGTTTGCACAAAAGCAAAAATGTATCCAAATTGATACACTTGTATCTTTGTGGCAACGCTGGTTGTTACCGAGACTATTAAAACTCAACTCAACTCAGCTGAGTCAGCTTGCTTACTTTGTTAAACAGTGTCATCTCCTACCATTATTAAAAATAATTATTAACGCACTCAAAGATTCGCCGCGCCGAAACTACATTAATCATCAGCAAACTATTAGTGAATTCAATAATTGTTTGAAGGCGTAATTCCTTGTGAAACTGCTTTTCTGTAATGAAAAATTCTGGTGCAGAAAAATAGCAGTAACCGAAGATTACTTAAACGTAAGTGACTCTCCGTAGCGCAGACTCGATATTGGCTAAGATGTTATTAATATAAATCAAAGCTTTACTCATAGACAAAATAAAAAAGTACTGAAAAGCATTAACCATTTTGCTTGGTCAAAATTGCTCTAAGAAAAATTGTATAATTTAGTGAAACTAAAGGGTGTTCAAACGAAAACGCACGATGTCAGAGAATTGTCATAATATTTTTTACTATGATAGAAAGATCTATGAAAATGAAAGAAATGAAAATAATATGTGTGAAAGAAAATATCGACCAAATGCTCGCCACGGCTTCGGTGTCATACCTCTATCCGATGGTCCAAACTTTAAATGAATCTGAGACATAATTAGGGTTCAATGTCGTTACGTTGCCGAATTATCTCATCCTTTAGCTCTTGAATTGTTCTTGGCTTATTGACGTACACTTTGTCTTTTAAATATCCCCAAAGAAAGAGAGAAAGTGAGATAACACGGCAAAAGAGCCATTGTTTCGTTGGCTGTGTGGCAAGTGACGCTATCCTTTTGGAAGCACATATCGTCCAGGTCCATATCCTCAATTTCTGGCCACAAGAAGTTCGTTCACCACCATTCACGGTAACTGCTTTCCCGACATCATTTTCGAGCCCATAAACCGCACCAAACATACACCCTTTGTGGATGCATCGGTTTTTCAAATGCGGCAATTCTGCTTCTTAACGAATTCACTGAGGTGAAAGTTTGCCTCGTCGCTGAAGATGATTTGCTTTGTAAAGTCACCATTCACTTCGGTTTGATTTGAACGCCCATTTTCGTAAAAGGCTTCAACAATCTTAACGCGCTGCTCAATTGTGTACCTCTCCATGGTTGAATTTGTCAAGCGCTGACACAAAGAAATGTCAAATTAAGTTGGGCAAAAAACTTGGTTGATCCACCCTTTATTTTGTGCATATTGCCACGTTTCGACAATTTTTGTTCACAAATAGAATATAGATGCATTTAGTTAAGATACAGAAGATAGTTCTATATTTTGCCACACTAAAGTCCATATATGGATCCATTGTGGAGTAATGGCTGATGTTGTGGTTAAACAATGTGAGAAATCAGCGTCAGAGGGTGTTTTTTTATATAAATTAAAAGAAGTAGCTTCAAAGTATTGGCTTCTCCTTAACTGAGAGAGACTTGGCCAGTGAGTAAGAACGTAAGAGCCGTTCACCTGTTATTGGCTTTCATGTTTTGTTTTTTCTCCGATATTTCATGTAAAAATATTTTCGGTAGGATATTAGATATTTTCATTCGAACGTTCACTGCAGATGGACTACAAAAGTAATTATTTTTTAAGAATTAACTCAATTGATTTTTCGAAAGGCGGACAACAGATTTCTCGATCTGTATATTTGGGAGCAATACCCAATGAAAATCAATCAACCCTTTTTCAGATACTCAATCAACTGCTTCAGTAATTTTCTGAGGACATATGTGAAGTTGTAAAAAATCGTTGTTTTTATTAATACATATAAGAGCCCCAACTTGTAACCTCAATTTAAAGACTACAAACACAAGTTTTACATTTCAGCAAGGCAACAGTGTAACAGTAACACGGCCCAAGCTGGCCGGATAATCACAACTTGGCCATCCAACACCCATAAAATGTCTCCAAAGATAAGGAAAAAATCCGATCAAAAATTTAAATGAGTTGAAGGCAAACAATTTAAGAAGTTAAGAATGCCATATCCTATAGTCGAATTCAAGTCGTCACAAAAAATAATGGCTTATTACATCGACAAAACTGAAGGCCAATTTTTTGAGTAATAAACTCAATAAGCTACCTGCAATGGGAAAAGATTTTTTTAAATGCAAATCAAAACACTTATAAGATGACGTTAGGCAGCTGCATAGCTCTTACTTCGTCCAAGATAGTGTTTGAAATCTCCTGAAGTCTCCTATGAGTTCGCTAGGCAAGGTTTAGACGACGGTTCCGACTGCATCTGGTGTCAAATCTACCATTGATACTTGGGAAGTTTCGTGGGCGCGACTGCGATGGGTTAACGGACATCTGCACAAAGTAAGCGTCTTGCCTTCTATCTCTCAGAAGAATCAACTGTATGCTTCTCGTAGGCGTTCTTTCGGGCTACGAAGCTTTTGTTTAACACTTGTATGTGCTAGGCTTGAGCGACACCACCACCTATCCCGCTTGTGATGAGGGCGATGAAACAGCGAAACACTTTCTTCTTCCGTAGTTGTACTACCTTTACTCGCAGAATTTTCGGGGCTGACATTAAAGCTCTTCATCACTAAAGCTCCTTCTCATCGTTCTTCAAAAGTCGAGAAAACTAAGTACATTAATGTATGGTGTGTGCATTGTACTAAAGGGTGATCCATTTCGAGGTTCCCTACTGTTTTTAAAGAAAAAAACACAGAAAATTCAAATTTAATGGAGAATGTTTATTATCATTTGAAAGAACATTCTTTGGCATTTATTTTTTGAAGATTATGTCTATCAAATGTTGGCCGTTGCTACGTCGCAGATGGTCCATCCGTTGAGTCCAATTTTCGATCACTCGTTCGAGCATTTCGACTGGTAACTGGCGAATGACACGCGTGATGTTTTCCTCCAAGGCCTGAATCGAAGCGGGTTTGTCGGCATAAGCTTTTGACCTTACATATCCCCACAGGAAAAAGTCTAACGGTGTGATATCACACGATCTTGGTGGCCAATCGACCGGCCCAAAACGTGAAATTATGTGCTCACTCAATAAGTCCATTGATTGATGCGATGTGTGGGAAGTGGCGACGTCTTGCTGAAACCAAATGTCGCCGAGATCACGAGCTTCAATTTCAGGCATCAAATAGTCGGTTATCATGGCACGATAACGGTCGCCATTGAGGGTTACGTTCGCACCGGCATAATTTTTAAAGAAATATGGACCGATGATTCCAAACCAACCACACCAAAGCGTTGTTTTTTCTGGATGAAGTGGCAGTTCTTCAATCTGTTCAGGTTGCTCTTCGTCCCAAATGCGGCAATTTTGTTTGTTTACATACCCATTGAGCCAGAAATGGGCCTCATCGCTAAACAAAATTTGCCTCGAAAACGTCGGATCTTCTTGGAACTTTTCAAGAGCCCATAGAGCGAAGCGATGTCGCTTGGGAAGGTCGAGCGGCTTCAGTTGTTGCACAAGCTGTATTTTGTACGCTTTCAATTTAAGATCTTGACGTAAAATGCGCCAAGTCGTTCCATACGTCAGTCCGAGAATCGACTCTCTACGGTCTTCGTGTACACTCTCAGCTACGGCCGCTATATTTTCTTCACAGCGTGCTGGACGTGGTCTATTCGGTCGAATATTATCCAATAATGAATGCTGGGTCTCAAAATGGGTGATGGTGTTGCGAATAGTACGCTCAGTAGGCCGATTATGTTGACCATAAGTTGAGCGAAGTGCACGAAACACATTCCTCACAGAACGTGAATTTTCATAATAAAGTTGCAATTTCCATTATGAAATGCCAAACAATACTAAACAAAAATAACATGACAGCATGACACGACTCACAGTGATCTGTCAAAAAAGGCTATTGAAAAAAGTATCTCTACTTGGATCACCCGTTAGCAACTTTCGACAAAAATAGGCGAAACAAAATTTAACTCACTTTGTTAAATTTGAAGTGATAATTTTTTTTGCTTGTTCTTTTTTAAGCAGGAAACACAAGGGAAATCTAGTAGCCATGATAGGATTTTCAGGAATTTTTCATTGTTCCACAAATCAGTCACAACTAACCATCTACATATATAGTAAAGTAGGTTTCCATTGGTTAACATTGATAAAAATCTCTCCCTGGATCATTTCGTATAAACCTATCTCACAATTCACTGAATTCATTAAAGAATACAATAATCGAAAGTTTCTTGAAAAGAAAGATTATATCAATAATCTGGTATCGTAGGCGGTGTTTTGATAATGACTTCATCACTATTGCTGCAAGCGTTTTTGTGTTCTGTTTTGCTCTGCCTTTTTTTTGTTAATGTCATTTATCAACCTTAATCGGTTACATGTCGTTAGAAACCTTACAGCTATTCAATCACTCATACATATTTATACTGAATTTTTTTGTTTTTTATAAATATTTATTTATTTTGTTTTGTTTTGTAGAAGACAACAACAACTAATACTCCACTGGAGTAAACTAAACACAATAAAATATTCAAAGAGATTTAATTTATATAACTGTGCTCGATCTGATGGCATCGTTTATGGTAATTAAAAAAAAATAATAAAGCAATAAAATGCGATTAAAATAGACTTACTCGCAATTACCAAACACAACACACATTTTTCTGCGTTTCTTCTGATTTACAATAAGATGATGCACTGCACAGACACAGACACTCTCTTATAAATGTATGTTCCACCATAATGCAATGCAATGCAACGCAATTACTTTCTTTTCTTAAAAATAAATACATTTCGTTCCAATTCATCAAAATATCAGTTTTATATATATTATAATGCAGGTCATTGGGGGGGGGGGGGAAAGAATAAGCGGAAATGGTTATTCAAAAGAATGAATAATAATCAAAAGGCTAACCAAAAGTGCAAGTGTCATGACGGGAACGACAAAGAAATTGTATGTGGGATGAGACTTAAAATGCAAACAAACACATGTTGGGAGGGTTGTTCTCCGTGTCATTTGAACTTGGAGACACAACATCAGATATATATTTTTTGCCTTAAATCGATATTCCGGTCTAGCTGAGAAAAAGCAAACAACTTCATTTACAATTTTCCTACTCGGAATTTATTTAAATGAAAACTAGGAAATTGCCATGAATATTGTGTACGTGTATTTTTTGCACACCATATTTAGGAGCGGCGACATGTAAATAGGACACACAACCATAACATTTTTATCTAATTAAAGTTCTTTAAAATAATACGCAAGCAGGATGAGGCGTTAAACATGTGAGCCATATGGAAGATATAATTCATCCAGATAATGTTTAATGGATGGCTTATCTTTTTGTTTTTTTTTTTGCGTTTTAAATAAAGACAAGTAAGAGAAATGTGTAATGTGTTGACCTTAAACTTAAAAGTCTATTTAAAGAAAATATAAAATAAAAGGCCTAGTGGTACCGCGAAAAATATATTTAGAAGTGATTTGGAAGAAAATAGACGTTGAATTTGCAATCTAAATTTACTGCAGATTGAAATAGAGTACGACAGATACGTTAGAAGATATTTTATGCTAATAGATAAATCTCGATTTTTATATACCATTTTTGAACTGAATTTAGTTGATTTTTCTTTTGACTCGGTTGTGTACAACTTGGTATTTGTGTATGAGGCAAATATAGATTTGAACATTTTCGTTAAATCTGAGAATAGAACTTGAAAGAAATGTCGGGTCCCATTCACTGTTCTATCCACCGATTCGAATAGAAGACCATTTTTGGTGATAACGGATGATTTTTTAAGCGTAGTTTTTTTTAAAAATCTAATAAAACACCCAAATTTGCATAATATATTCAAAAATTTTATTGTAATCAACAAATAGGCATTTGCCATTTATGTTTTAAAGACAACTTCATGTAAATGTTGTCCGCGGCTTCGTTTCAAGTGGTCCATTTCGGCCCGTAATCCACGAATTACGCGTGTTATGTTTTTCCTGTAAGGCTTCAATCGTGTTCGGCTTCTCCACATAGACTAACGACTTTACATAACCCCACAAGAAATAATCAAGAGGCGTTAAATCGCATGATCTTGGCGGCCAACTCACAGGGCCATTTGGAGAGATTAGCTGAACACAATTTTTCGATAAAACAGCGCATTTTCATGGAGCTGTTCTAAGGCCCATGCACCAAAAATAAGACTTTGTGGTAGGTCATTCGGCTTCAATTATTGCACAAGTTGCTTTTTATAGGCTTTCGAACCCAAATCAATACGTAAAATTTCCCATGAGGTTGAGTAACACATGCCCAATTGCTGAGAACGGCGACGAATTGACATTTCACGATACCCATTAACATTGTACGCTACGGCTGCAATATTCTCTGCGGTACGTACTGTACGCATGCGAGTCGATGGTTCAATGTCCAACAAAATAAATTTTGTGCGAAATTTGGTGATAACAGCACGAATTGTTGATTCACCAGGTCGATTATGACGATTTGCAATTGTTGCTCGTTCGTAAAGGTACGATCAGACGGTCATTCAAACTTGTCATCCGGATGACACTCTGACGTCACTATGACGTAGAATTTATTCTAAAGTACTTACTATATATAATAAACAAGTTTTCTGATGACAAGTTTGGATGACCATCTGATCGTACCTTACGTCTTTCCATGATTAAATGGCAGAGTATATTGAAAACTTTTCACTTTGACAGATGACATTTGAACCCCCCTAACTAACCAGTGCTGCCAACCTGAAAAACTTAACTCTTAAAAAATCACCCTTTATAAACCCTTGATAATGAAGAAATTCTTTACAATAAATAGGCTTTAATATCGTCTGTTCAAAGGTGAAACTCTTTAACTAAAAAACAGACAAAAGGAGATAATTCGGTTTAAACACAGTTGTAGGTTTCAAAATGCCTGCATTTACTGATACAATTTTGTGTATCCTTTTCCAAAAAATCCTTTTTACAAATGTTGGTACTTAAAGAGTTTTACCTTTGAACCGACGGTGTACAGTGTACGTCGAATTATGTAATGCACAGCCTTTCGTTAAATCGATCTTCTATTTTTCTACGAATAATACCATCGGAAAGTCATTAAAGTGAGATTTACCAATAAAAATTATTTACAAAATTAACGCACTTATTTGAGTGTTGTTTTCGCGCTTCATAATAAACCAGTTAAGAGGCGACATCAATTTTAAGGAATAAAGCGTCCACTGTACTACGTTTAAGAGACTGGACAACGTGCTATTAAAATGAAAAATACCTACATTGAAATTTTTGATATTTCTACAAACAGCTGTTGTTGTTTTTAATGTTAAAGACCATGTCCACCTTTGGAACCGTACAAATTTTCTGGCATCATTCGGAAAAGTTGACCGGGTACGTAAACTATTACACTTGCCAGAAGAGAGAGAGATCAGCCACCGATTGGGGAAACCAGTTCTATGGATGCATAACATACTCATATGTGTAATGACGAAATTATAGACAATTCTCCTTATTTAGATTCACGAAAAAGGTTATTTCAATCCATATATTCGCAGAACAATTCGGTTTTCGATTGAAATATAACTTTTAGGTGGTACTGCGTTTGAAACAGCGACCCCTCGCTAAGTAGTCTAACGACACTACTCTGACTTAGCCTTGGCAATAAACAAACAATACCAACCTGAAACTCTGAGCACGTTATCCATTTTCTTTGAATGAATCGGAGAATGAGTATTTTATTATTTTTTATGCGAGTTTTGAATCTTTAAAATAAGTTTCTTCTCCTGTCTTAGACCTTTAGAGGTTTTGACAAACTATAGCTTATTTTGCTCTTCGTTTTTCTACCTTCATTGCATAATGTGCTTTTCGTTTTATTCTTTGCCGACGAGGTTGTGCTCTAAAATGATGTATAATAACCTTTCCACTTCACTGTATTCCCTCTGATTTGACGGTTTGACCAAAAACTAATTTGGCAAGCCTCCCGATTTCGGATCATTTCATCGTTCCATATGTGTGATCCAGGAGCTTGTATCACCGTTCCTTTCTTTTTCTACATGTCCACGATCCTGTTATTTATTACTGTTTGAACTGTCTTTTATAACACCGGTGGTGATCGAAAGGCTTTTCAACTTAAAAAATCGCATGCATCTATTCCTTATCCCGCCGAATGGTTTAGTACTGATGACGAGTCAGCTGTTTCGTCACCCATATTCCTTATGTGGCATGGAATCGTTTACTGGGTTGTTTGTGCTAATTGCCTTTATTGGCGTCGCCACAAACGTGTCATCAGTGCTTATGGGTAGTAATTTTTGTAATTTTTGTAATTCTTAGAAATTTGTTCGAACACACTTTCGGCCTGAAATAAGCTAGAACGATGTGTCCTCATTATCCCCGGTCGAGAAGAATACATACAAAGTTGATAAAAAAAACATGTGGATAGTCTTCCAAGGACTTTTGTGCAAAGATTTGGGGATAACATATTTAGAACCATTTTTTAATATCAGTCTGTAACCCTAGTGTTGGTCCACAAAAGTTTAATGTGCCATTGATATTCCAAATTCTTTTTAAAAATTTTGTTTTAATCATTAGATTTTAGGGTAAATCTCAAAACTTCGGCTGTGCTCACTGTAAAGCTAGAAACTAGTTTTTCACCATGTAAATGCTTCTTGGATCGCATCGCTTTCCCAAATGCAAATCCAACCACGCATCGAACAAACCAATTTAAAGATTCTCATAAATTCTCATATTAAGAAACCGCAAATTCTCATTTTGTAACCAAATTCGATGAGGGGGGTCAAAAACATGCATGTGGTCAAACTTTAAAAAAAAAAACTTTAAACGAAATAGAAACATCATACCCGCATCAAGTCAGGCGCAAGTTTAATTTAAACGGATCTCTAGCGAAAATGACAAATAATTGCCTTAGCATAAAATTATCTTTATGATGTGGTAACAAATTCATTCAAATAGAGTTGAATATATTCAAAAGTAATTTGTTAGTATAATTTATTCGTAGCTATAGTTCGTTCCAGGTAGTTTTCCTTTCGAGTTTTAAGCATGGTTTTGTAGTAAAGTAAAAATTAAATACTCGGTATCAAGTGAAATAGAAAAAATAAACACGATGAACTTTGGCTTTCTCCACAGCAAATCAAATTAGTTTCTATTATTAAGTAGGTTGTGCAGAGCTTTCAACTTGCTTTTACTTACAATTTTACTAAGTCAAGCCGCAAATTCACTAAAAATTAAATTCTCGCATTATAACAAATCAGCATCGGAATACTTAATATAAATCAATCATTCTCACTTCGTTGGTCTTGAATTTATTATTACAATATCATTCAATAAGGTGTTTCGAATGTTTTATATTTTTTTTTAAAAATATTTCACATTTTTGATTGTTTAAACTTTGACTTGACTTGAAGTTGAATTGTAGCAAAACAAAAATAAATATATTTAAAAAAACAAAAACATGCTTTTGGAACACCCTGCACTCACTAACAAAACAACTCACCGTACACATTTGGGCATCTGCCGAGACTTAACATGCAATTTCAACATGCCTGTGCTTAAAAAAAACAACAACATTGCATTTAAATAAAATTTTAAAAAGTTAATAAAAAATATTAAAATCTTCTTCATCAGTTCAACAGTTACGCGGTCACAATCATTTCACTATGGCGTCGGATCATTGAGCGGCAATAGTCAAGCTTCAAAAGAACAATCTCTAGAGAATCGATGGACTCTCACATCAAATGAATCCAGTGATGAGGAACACGCTTACGTTTCTTCAAGTACCAACAGGTCTTAAGGTTTGTTATAGGTTATTTTTTAATGAAAAAAAAAATACATATTTGTGGAAATTTATTAAAAATCTAAGGATTGGGATCAAAAAATTGTGTTGCTAAAAAAAATTTAAAAAAAAAACCCTCAATTAAAGAGAAATATCACATAATTTTAAGTAGATATCAACAGTTATATAAGAAATCTAATTTATCCAATACGCTTGTATAAAGAAAGAAAGCACGTAAATAAGTGCATGTAAGAAAGAGTGTAGGCAGCAGCAGGCAGCGCACAGAAACAATACTAAGCGCAGCAAATAATAATAATAAAACAAAAATGATCATGTGAATGTAGAACTTTAATTAGAAATTTAAAGCAAACCAAATACTAAAAATTTAATTGTATTTTATTTTTACTTTGTTTTTATAAAATAAAACAAAAAAGAAATGAGAGAAAACAAAATTAAAAAAAAAACAAAAAATTGTGATTAGCGATCATTTTGAAATGATTATTGTTTTTAGGATAACAAAAAAGAACCGCAATAAGAGAAAAAAAAATAATTAAAAATTATGCTATCAGAAAGTCCATCCTAAATTATTATTATTATTATTATTGATTATTTTTAGTGCTTTTGCTTAGGAATGTATTTTATTTTGTTAGTATATATAATTTTTATTATATACCAAGTATTTTTTTCCCCTCCTTTATTCATAATTATACATTTATTATATACATGAAATGTATTGTTTTTTGTTTTAATATTTACTTTATGTTTTCTTGAATTTCTTTTTGATTATATAGATTTTAGTTGGTATCGAGTTCATTTGTTTATGGTTTCTTATTATAACAGTGGCAATATAAAAAAAAAATTAAGTTTTCTTATTTTAAATATCCTGTCTGTATGTGCTTCGATGATATTTTTTAGTGTTTTTAATATTTTTTTTTTTACATGAATCTACATTGGCGGTAAATGAATAAGTCAAAAAATTGTAGTTGTTTCTTTTTATCACTCACATTTTGTATTAGTTATGGTTTCACCGCAAAATATTATTACAGCCAAGTTTACTCAATCAGAACTGTAAAAATAGAGTCAATGGCAACTGCTTTTCAATTGACTTCGAATGCTTTTTTGTAACTTTAACAATCTGTCGGCTTAAAAAGTTGACAGCAGTAGTTATAAATTAGTTTAAGACTGAATTAAAATTGTCGGATTGCTACGCACGACCACATTTGTAACAATGCGAAAAAAACGATTTGTATGGCACAAAAATAATGGCGGTTTGCTTCGTTTCGTCAATTTGTCGTTAACTTTCAAAGACGTCGGAAAGATGCGATACATGTTTAAATTAGCGACAAAAAAAATTGCAATAGATTGGTGTTTGCAAATAATTTAAAAGCCTATTAATATATGTATGTAGTATAACTCAAATGTCTTTGACAGATCAACAATGACAGTTGCTTCCGTATATTATGGGCAAACAATTATCAGTACATTTGGCCACTTTTCGTTCAATTATGACATCCGCTTCCGATAGTTTTAGATGTACACATCCATCTCAAACCTTCAAAACTAAAGATTTAAATACATCCATTTGTTTTTTAAAAACCTGTTCACAATCTGCTTGCAATTGTAAGATTGTTTAAGCAGACACACCTTTTATCAGGAATACAGATAAGTTTTCAAAACATAATCCGTAATTTCTGTTAAATTTCATATATTTTAAAATCAAATGAATAATAAAATGAAAGGATAATACGAGCGAAACTTGATTATCAAAATAAAATAAATTTATAGTTTACACCAAAATGATTTGTGACATGTCAAACAAAACCTTACACGTAGGTACTTGGTACAAACCCATACGAGTACAAGCTTATGTATTTTTTTTGCAAAACTCAGTTGTTGCTTCTGATGAATCACATCTACATTATATAATATCGCCACATTGTGAGACGCTAAAAAGAAACACCCGTCAGCTGTCAAAAATTAGGTCGCTGAACATTTACAGCTCCTATAAATTGTGGCTGTCAATTTTATATTTCAAAATGAATCCAAGAATCAAATTGGATTAAGTTTCGGTGGAAACATCCTTTGTTTTATTTTTAGTTTATGAGCGCAAAATGTTTGACTTATTCGTTTACTTGCAGAAATGTAAAGTCGTTGTAGATAAAATGTTATACCTTATTATTTATTCTTTACACTATACGCTTTCTCTATATGCTCATTGAAAAATTTGTTAGTTGTTTAAGTGCATCATATTTGGTTAACGCTTTTAATTTTTTTTTACAAAAGTACAAGGACACTACTTGCCTATTAATCAAATCCCGTGTTTCATTTGACCAGCGTGGGACCTCGTAAGCATAAAACAACCCTGGTGTTACAAAACATACCTGTCTAAACATCTTCTTTATAATTTAAACATTGATAACGAAACGAAATCGATTAATAGTCTAAGCAATTGGCATCAAGCTTAAGGGAGGTGCAAATGTAGTTTAATTATTGGATGCGTTTTAGCATTTTTGCTTCAATTTTTCAAAGGAAATCAAGCATATATTTAAAAAAAAAAAATTCCGATATTTTAGTGCACAAAATAAATTGTTTTTATAATAAATTTAACTACATACCTACATTAAAAAGACTATCGACATTGATGCACAATTGCTTGAACTAAAACGAACTTAAATGAAAGCTTTTCTAACCGAAAAGCACGAAAACTAATGAGAAACAGCTTTTTTTATTAAATTAAAAAGCATACACTTCATTATTTATTGAAATAAAAGTCAATGAATTTAAATTTACTATCTAAATTGATTAATTATAACATGGACTGCTATTGAAAGGTTTTTTCGTATACATATCTTTGAATAAGAAAAAAATGTTCCAAAACAACAGACAGTCAGTCCAATTGTACAATTTTCAATGGTGCTTTAGTTAACGGCACTGTTTCTGTAGGTACAACACAGCTGCCGGTTCATATATTATAGTATTGAAAACACGGTAGATAAGTCAATGATTTTCGTGATTTGAAATTTAAGGCAGAGTAGAAGTCAATAAAACTGAAGACCGCAAATTCTATCTATCTTTTTGCATGGGATAGAGACAAAACATAGAAACAATACCATCCGATCGTTTTCTATTTTACATTATTAGCTACATAATTTACCTATATTGAAAAAATCCAAAGATGCCTATATATTCAAAAACAACTGACAAACTTTCATACCTTTCCCCTTTCCTACTTAAAGTGCAATCAAATACAACGATTTGTTTTTATTATAATTATTTATTTTTATTGTGTTATGTATTTTATTCCTTGCGTTCCTATACCAAGTATATCGAATTCTTTAAACGTTCCACAATCCAATCAAATTGCAAAAGAATTAACATCAAAACAAATATTCTACCACCACATTCTTTACAAAAAAAACAAACTATGTATATCTATTAGGATGTTAAATAAAATTATCATAAACAAAATATGTACTACTAATTTGAAAAATAAAAAAAACATCCGCCGATCTCGTACTGTGCCACACAGAAATCACAAATAGAAAAAAAAATCTATAAATAAAATCACATTTATAAAGGAACTATCATTAATTCTAATGCTAATACTAATAATGTTCTGAAAATTAAAAAAAAAACAAAGCAAAATGAATAGAATATTAAAAAGAACTACATATATAAAATATTATGAAAATTAGAAATAAAATCATTAAAATTCTTTGCATTCGCTTTATTTATTTCACCAATATGTTTGGCCTTGTTATTATAATTGTTACTAATATTTAAAAAAAAAAACACTACATAATAGGAACCAAAATCAAAATTTTGTTTTCATTTTAAAGTAATTTATTTTTTTAGAAGTAAGCTATTTTTTATATTACAACAAAATGAAACATTCATAATTGAAAAATTCTTATAATTTGTAAAAAAAAAATGCCTATAATACGTATAGTTTGCATGTTTTTAATGCAATGACCCTTAGAAATAGCAAAATTAAATTTGAACTAGAAGCGATTTTAAGCTGGCATTGTGACATTGATCCGGAATCTGATAAAATATTACTCAACTGTTTCATGTCATATGTTTTCTACGACAATTTGTTATTTCTAACGGCCAATGCAAATACATAATTATATTCTATTGCAAGTTATAAACAAATATACCAACAATTTTTTACAACACACCACTTGACTTTCTACATTATTAAAATACATAATTTTGTTTTAAAATTGCACCACTAAATCCGTCTTTTTTGCACGCGGACTGACTTAATTTACACAAAACGAACAAACTGAAAAAAAAACACTCAAGTAAACGTAAAACTATTTAAAATTTTGCTGTGTAATAGTATTTAGTATAAACAACTAATTTTGAGTTTTATTTAAATTTATTTTTAATAATGAATTACTCTCGTATGTTGAACTAGAAAAGAGTAAAAATAATGAATTTAGTTAGTTATATAGTGTTTTCGTTTTTTTATTGCTGAAAAAAAGAAACAAAATCGTTATATGAAAACAACTAAAATAATTATGTTTTTAAAAATGGAAAATTACAATAAATATATTTTTTATTTGTACTATTATTATGTTCGTATTTATGAGGAAATAAAGAAAATATTTTAGAAAAAAAAAGAAATTGTTTTACTGATAGAAATCGTACAGTTGAATAAATAATACAGATTCAACCCAAATCCTTTGTTATCGAATTGAGTGCAGGCAAGGAATCGATTTGTCACCAATGTTCACCTCGATAGACGATAATGCGTAGGACGAAATTTCTTAGTTTTACTGATCGCAGTCAACTTGCGCAAGCTTTATGTTCTTAAGTCGTATAAAGCAAAAGGCAATAGACGCCTCAGAAACTACTACTTTGCATTTTTATCCGATCATTGTCGGTGGAAAACAAAACGTATAGTAGGAGTTTGGTAGAGTCGTGTGTTGTTGAGTCGGAAACAACCGCAGTAATCGAGGTGATTAATTTCAGGAGCAGGAGCAGGAGCTCCAAAGATGGGCTTTAGTAGTAAGCGAGTTGGATTGCTTCTCATACGTAGGTACCAGGTCTAAATCCCTCCAGTATAAACAAATTATTTTTCATAACATCAAGTTTTGCGACAGCATGACAACATCCAAATCCAGGGTAGATTCGTAAACATAAATTTTAAAGAATAGTCAAATTCTCTTATACAAAAATTACTTTTGCCTTACAAGTCAGCCACAAAAAGTACTGAGATCTAGAAATGAACGCCAAGTTTATATTGTAATTATTAAAAATTTCACAAATAGTATTTATATTTTTGTACATAGAAATTTTTCAAAATTTAACAATAGTAGGAATTTTTACCGGACGTAAACGCCCTTTTTCAATGCAAATATAGTTTGTATTATATAGATCCTTGTTTGCTTTCAAAGGAACTACCGACATGTAAAATTCCATAACTGTAGAGTGAGTTCTATATATGGGCGGTTGCCACGCCTCTTTTTTGAAATATACACAAAGTTTGTGATTGTTCTTTAAATCCTTCCTCTACGTATAATTTCATAACTAGGGTGATCCATTTCGAGGTTCCCTACTTTTTTAAAGAAAAAAAACACAGAAAATTAAAATTTAATGGAGAATGTTTATTATCTTTTGAAAGAACATTCTTTGGCATTTATTTTTTGAAGATTATGTCTATCAAATGTTGGCCGTTGCTACGTCGCAGATGGTCCATCCGTTGAGTCCAATTTTTGATCACTCCTTCAAGCATTTCGAATGGTAACTGGCGAATGACACGCGTGATGTTTTCCTCCAAGGCCTGAATCGAAGCGGGTTTGTCGGCATAAGCTTTTGACTTTACATATCCCCACAGGAAAAAGTCTAACGGTGTGATATCACACGATCTTGGTGGCCAATCGACCGGCCCAAAACGTGAAATTATGTGCTCACCGAAATGTTCTCTCAATAAGTCCATTGATTGATGCGATGTGTGGGAAGTGGCGCCGTCTTGCTGAAACCAAATGTCGCCGAAATCACGAGCTTCAATTTCAGGCATCAAATAGTCGGTTACGTTCGCACCGGCATAATTTTTAAAGAAATATGGACCGATGATTCCAAACCAACCACAAACCACACCAAACCGTTGTTTTTTCTGGATGAAGTGGCAGTTCTTCAATCTCTTCAGGTTGCTCTTCGTCCCAAATGCAACAATTTTGTTTGTTTACATACCCATTGAGCCAGAAATGGGCCTCATCGCTAAACAAAATTTGCCTCGAAAACGTGGGATCTTCTTGGAACTTGAACTTTTCAAGAGCCCATAGAGCGAAGCGATGTCGCTTGGGAATGTCGAGCGGCTTCAGTTGTTGCACAAGCTGTATTTTGTACGCTTTCAATTTAAGATCTTGACGTAAAATGCGCCAAGTCGTTCCATCCGAGTTGCTGCGAACGGCGCCGAATCGACTCTCTACGGTCTTCGTGTACACTCTCAGCTACGGCCGCTATATTTTCTTCACAGCGTGCTGGACGTGGTCTATTCGGTCGAATATTAATGAATGCTGGGTCTCAAAATGGGTGATGGTGTTTCGAATAGTAAGCTCAGTAGGCCGATTATGTTGACTATAAGTTGAGCGAAATGCACGAAACGTGAATTTTCATAATAATGTTGAACAATTTGTAAACGTTGTTTACGCGTAAGACTTTCCATTATGAAATGCCAAACAATACTAAGCAAAAATAACATGACAGCATCACACGACTCACACGTGATCTGTCAAAAAAGGCTATTGAAAAAAGTATCTCTACTTGGATCACCCGTTATAAGTCTTTTGGGTGCAAAGTTAAAGAAAGGGGGCGGCTACTGCGGCTACTGAGCCCACTAAATGGAACATAAACAATATGTAATTTTTTCCCGTGTTTGTACTTAAAATGCAACCCTCATGGAAAAATCATAATTGTAGGTCTTTTAGGGACTGAATTAAAGAAAAGAACGCTGCCACGTCCCCTGGATGGAAAATCACATATGTTGGATTTTTTCAAGGTTCACCAATAATTGGAAGTGCTCCATAGATTTGATGATCTGTCAGTGAGTCAGAGGTTTCTATTTTTGCTAATTTTGTGGCTTATAACTCAGGAACCGCACATGTTAAACAGTTGATATTTGGTATGGAGCCTGCTGCTGTGCGTCCCAATAAATCCTGTATTTTTTTTAAATTTATGTGTCTAGTTTTGTTGTAAGCAAAGTTAGAGGGGGGGGGGGTCAAAATGTCCTGAGTTGGTTCGTGTAAATAAGGGCGTAGTGCCAAAATTGCTAAAGAACTTGACTGGGCAATCCGTGCCCCTTAATGGAGCATAGCGATACATACATCATGAGTTAGAAATTGTCTTATATTCTGAGTTTGAACTAACATTTTTATTTTGAACATTTTATTGTAAAATAAACACAAGATTCAATCGTGCTCGCGAAAGATTCCATATCGGCTAAACGTGCAGAATATTGAGCCTCAATAGAGCGCCTAGGTAGATAGGTTGTTCGATGCCGTGAAATGTCATGGATTATTTTCCCCTTACCCTCGGAAAAAAGTTACGTATACGCCCTAGAGATTTGCACCAAACAAGACAGTTAAAGCTGGTACCGACCAAAAGAACATTATTGTTCTGCCCCAAAACGAGTATCGCTAGAGTCTTAACAATGGCATGTTTTACTTTTTATAGAAATAATAATTAACAGTCTGATTTTGTTTGATGGCGCTGATAGTGGTGGCTTTTGTTTTCGCCGACGACGTAAGTAATTTTAGTAAATAATTATTAAAAGTATGTAATTTTTAAATGTATTTTTTTATATTTCTATAAATAAAGTTTGACAATCATCAGGAAGAAGAGGTTTAACACTATTTAATTAAAAATTGCACCAAATTTTTTTGGCGGCAGTTTTTTGTATAATGACACATAGCTGATCATAATGCATCACAATTCAGTTCGTAAGCAGATAGAAAGCAACTGAAAATGCAGCAAAGTTAGGGAGCAGACAGAAAGCAACTGAAAAAGCAGTAAAGTTAGGGGGCATCATTTATTTTCAAAACAGGCAATGTGAATTTCTTTTATATTTACGTCCAGGTTCCACATTTCACTTTCACTCGAAATGAAATCGAAATCGATTGAAAATGTATTTGTGTGTTTTACATTTTATTTTAATTGATTTCGATTTCAAATTTTTCGAAATTGAACCAAAGTGAAATTGTTGTGTTCCACAATTCGATTTTGTCGATTTCAAAGTGATTTCAAATCGATCTGTGTCATTCGATGTGAAATGGTGAAAACAGAGTAAGAAATTAAATTTTAAACAAGTCTGAGGAAAAATTTGAGAAAAGATGTGAACAGTTAAGGTCTACCACAGAAGTTAGCGAGTGGATGGTAAACAAATTTGATTCTCCAAAGTCGTTAGCACTTTTGTCAAAATTGTTGATACAGTGCTTCGCCACAAAGCGACATCAGCATCTTTTCCGATTGACCTTTGGAAATTTTCCTCGGTAAGTAAACGCAAGACTGCCGCTAGCTGCAACGTGATAGGAATTGAAGATTGCTCAAGGTGAGATTCCACAATTTGTCATTTATTTAGACGGTAGTATACAAATATTTAATTTTACAATTAATAAAGATTGAATAGCAGCCTCTCCAATTTCAAAGGGATTAGATATATCTCTCAGCCTTCGTGTTTTTATTTTTTCTTGTTCGTATTTAAACATTCATCCCGCAATCTTGCAGCAACTAACACAGCACTCGTTAACTATACTTTAAAACACGTGAGCAACAAAATAATTACCTGCAAACAATTTCCCAAAATAAAAACATTTTTAAAAATGTGTCAAATGACAGATATCAGCTGTTTTCAATTTCACGCAAAGTGATTTCGAAAAACATTCGGAGCTACCAAATCGGTCAACATATAGAACAATGAAAATGATTTCACTCGATTTGCAATATCGATTTCCATTTCTAGAACCTAAGCCCAAGCCTTCCAGTTTCGCATGCATGTAAGTTCAAGACCGCTCGCATTAGTACCTACAGTTAAAATATTAAAAAAAATTTGTTTAATGTTGATTTTTAGATGAAGTTCTTAACTACCTCACAGTTGCTGCTATCAATAGTGAAGTTTTGTCTTAGTCTGGGAAAGATGCTGGTTTCTTGACTGATGTCTTCATTCACTTAAATACCAGCTACCTTCGCCTGTTCTCAATAGCCGTGAAAGCCTTTATCACGACACATTGCTTTCGGAGCGTCTGTTAAAGTTAGTGCCTTCCTATCCGCCACTATTTGCCAAAGAACAAGTTTGAATAAATCAAATAATGGCGCATCACAGTTCAGATAAACTGCTGCCAAACAACACGTTGCACCGCGTGTTGAACGGAGTCACGCGGCACAGTTGGATAGCTTTTGTTTGGTCATAGGTATTAGAGTTAAAATTCATTCATTATAAATAAAACGCTTTTGTTAAATATTAATTTTTTTATTTGTTTTTTTTTTTTTTCATTTTCGTTTATTTAAGAACAGATTAAAATAATTTTTAATTGTTTTTCTGTTACGAATTTTATTTTATTTATTTTTTTTCAAAAAATTTTCGTAACATATTTTTACTTTAATAATTAAATTCTTAACTAAAATTTCATCAGTTTTTATTTTTTTTTTTTTTTTTATATTTCTAATAAGTTATTTAATTTTTTTGTTTTCATTTTTCATTTTTTAAAAATATTCCTTCTATATATGTATATAAGTTGACTTTCTGTACAAGGGTACGCAATCGTTCTAGGCACAATTGCAGAATTAAGTATAAGAAACTAGAGTAAACGCTTTTCTACATTTTTCTTTAAGAAATATTTGTAATGCTTATTGAATATAAATTTATTATTTACATATAAAACAAAACTGTTCAAAACAATAAAATATCCTTCTTTCGCATTCGATTTTATATATATATATAACTATGTATTTTTCCATAACATACTCAAGGCAGTTAACCTTTTCTTATAAAAAAATATTTCGTTTGAAATGTTTGCATATTTTTTGTTTTTAATTTGTTTTAGTATAAATGTATAGAAGTATACAATTATAATTTAAAAAAGAAAAAAAAATATCAATTGTAATTGTAAATGGATAATACTACGATTAAAAATGTATCTTACAGTTGAATGTTAAATATTTTTCTTGTTTTATTAAGTAATTCTATCATTTTATGGTGTTTTTTGTTTTTGTTCTGTCAAATATTAAAAATATATATTTTTGTAAAATATAAATTTTTTTTTTTAATTCTTCATGTATATGATTTTGTTGTTCGTCTGTACGTCTGTCGCAATACTTTCTTTAAACGTTGTTGTTTTTTTTCTAATACTAGTTTAGTACTTATTAAACTTTTCTAATAAGTAAAATGTTTATATATACAGAGCAATTGTCTATATTGACTACGTTTTTTTATTAATTAAAATTTGTCTAAAAACGTTTTTCTTTATTTACCTAATACTTTGGTATTGAATATTTTTTTGTTTTAGCTTTGCTAGGATTTTTTATTTTATTTTAGAAACAACTTTCGAGGAATCATATTTTTAGTTTCTTTATAATTCTCGCCTGTAAAATGTTGTTAATAGATTGTGGGTAGAATTATCAGTTTTTGATGGGTTGCAGAAGAAGTGTTAAGCGCTTAAAGAAAAAGAAAGATTTCCAGATTATATGCAAACGTTTTGCCAAACCAGCATCATTCCATTAGCATCTTCAAAGATCTATTTCAAATATATGAAAATTAATTTATTCATTCATGTTTCGTGCTTCAAAAGATAAATAAATCATAACTTTTGTTGGAGCAGTAGTTCATTCTATGCATAACTACATATTCGGCCCAACGAGGTATTCGTCGGCATGGAATATTGTGTCGAGGTACTCTTTCGTTTTTTAGTGACACTTTTGACAGATAAATCCTAACAAAAAAAATTAACAATTCGGCGGTAAATTTTTGTATTTACATTTTAAATTGGTATTTCCAAAGCAAAAGCAAACGGAAAAAACAAACACCAAACAATGCGAGCTTCAGGTGAACTCGGAAAACTTCTACAAAACTTCTTCATATGTCGTCTATTTAACTTCTTACCAAGCAAACGAAAAAAACTTGTATTGACTGACACAATAGAAACTTTACAAGCGACACATCTTATTCCCAAGAATATTTTTTTCTCGAACGTAAACTGCTAATGAACTGTTAAAGGTTACTTTTCAACGACGAATTTCACTCAATCAAGGATCAAATATCTAACACAAAATCAGCCAATAATACTGTTTGTGATTGATAATTCGTATAAATTGCACTGCTGATGAAACTGTTGGTATTAATTAATTATTGTATTGATGTTTGAACTTTCCTTAGTACAATAAACTATTTTAGAGCTGGTAGATTGGAATCGCGAAATAAAACTTAACATCGCTATCTATTGGGAGCTGACCATGCACTTCGCCACAAAACCCTTTTTTTTGTCCGATTTTGCATATTGGTACTATTCAGTTCACCGGCGAAAGCTATCGCTCTTCTCTCTATGACATTCGCGCAACTATGCAAATACGAACGCCATTTTATCGACTTCTAATGCGATAGATGTTTTGATGGCGAATTAATTTGTCAGCGGTGGAAATAAATAAACGACGATTAGGGTAGCCAAAAAAACCACAACAAATATTTAAAATAAAGTATTCCAACATTCAAAAGTTTTTTGACTAATTAATAAGGTTTTTTTTAAATACTAAGCGAAATGTGGAAATGCCTTGGAAAGTCGACATTCGAAGCAATCGTTTAGGATACTTCGTTACTTTTGATGTCTTCTTCCCTGTTTCAAATTACAATGGTACTACTTCACCAAAACATAATTATGCTACGCTTTGAATTCAGTTCCCCCCCCCCCCTTTAGCAGCAGAAAAATTAGAATAACAAAGTTTAACTACATACATACAGGACTACCTACGAAAGCTGTAAAACAAAACAGGACAAACTGAAAAATGAAATTAAACAAAAAAATAAAACAAACAAAAAATTATTAAATTATTTTCAAATTTTTATTTTCATATATGAAATATATATATATATATATTTTATTATTTTTCAACAATAGTATTGTTGTGAGTGTTTGTGTTTTTTTTTTCTTTTAGATAACAAACAAACATAAAATAAATCGTATATTTTGGGATATATTTCAAGATTAATTCTCTTTACATTTATAATTTTCTTTAGAAACTAAAATATTCAATATACATAATTTATATTAATAGTTGTGTAAAATTATTATTAAATTTAAAATTATAATAAAAAAAATAATAATAATAATAATGATAACTATGTATATTACAAAGGGGAGCGCGAAGGATAAGGTTAAATAAATCCATACCATGTGTGCATGTTAAAATGTATAAAATACATATATATTTATGTATCTTTTTAATTAAAGCATATATCTAACTAAGTATTCTATAATGAAATTTATGATTTATAATACATGAAACAGAAAAAAAAAACATTTTCAAAATATATATAATGCATATGAATATGTAAAATTATTTATTTAAAATAAAACCAATGTGTTGTAATAATTAAAATCTAATTTAAGATAATATATTATTGAATTAATAAATAATGTAAAAAAAAATGGTGTATATAATAATATAAAACACTAAAACTCAACTGTCACTGGAAAGGAAAAAACCTTTTTTTAATAGTAACTCTATAGAAGCATGTCTACATATAAGTAAAAATTAAACCTAACAAACGACAAAGGGGATTTCCAATTTAAATTCAGGTAATGTACATTTTTTCACAGTTATGTTGCCTTATTTTTTTAAAAAAAATTTAATTTTAAAATATAAAATAAAATCATTTTTATTAAGGCTGGATTTATTTTAAAAGAGAACCTTGGTGTTGTTTCCATTCCAAACAAAAGAAAAAATAAACTTTACAACAAATAGAAAATTTGAATTTTTTTTTTTTCAATTAAATTTTCAGTTCATTATTAAGTTAAAGGTAAACGTAATTTAAATTAAAAAAAAAAAGAACCAAATTTGGTATAAAAGCAATTAAATCAGTGGAGATTCATAGGAAGATGGTCCTTTGTAAGTGGTAATTTTTTTATTGGATGTATAGGGTTTCTTTCCCAAATTGAATTCGACACCCAGCGTCGATTGCAAAAAACCCGATTCTGAAGCACGCCGCCTCGCAATATTTAGAATTGAACTCCTACAAACAAACATCGATTAAAAGATTTTCAGCCAAAATTCCATTAAAAATCCATAAATAGAAAAAGAAAAACATGTTAAAGGATTTCAACACAAAAGAAACGCAATGACATTTCTGCACATTTATTGTCAAATCTTGTGTGTCAAGACCTTTAGTTTTTATATGCGTATTTACCATTACATGGATGGAAGATCAAAAAAGATACAAAATCATACATTTTTGGAGGAAATAGGTGGGATAAGAATGTGTTAATTCGGAAATAACCACAAAATGCGCATCAAAATTGCACGCTGATGCAGTGATAGATTCATGAAAGTAAACAAAATGCGCATCAATAAACAACGTAATGAGCAATATGTATGTACACACGTTGCGTTGTCATTTATACTTGTGGGATTGAGCATAAAATCTGCAGTTTACGCTCTATTAACTTAAATTCAAATGAGTAGTATTAAAAAAAAATGTGGGACACAAAAAAGGTTGGACTTCTTTAATATTTCCACTTTATGCCAATTGTGTCTTATTAGTATAAAAATGGCACAATTTCATGTTAAGTTCTACTGAGAAAAAAAGGTCTTTGGTCTAAGCCATTCAACTAGCCAAAGTAAATTATATGTTGTTGATTTTACAATACGAAATAGTTTATTTTATTGAGTGCGAAACAAGACAAGTCCCAAATAATATTTCTAATATTCGAATGCATCGAATGCATCCCATTAGGAAATTTTGAAACTATTTCTAATGCAATTAAGGAATTAATTTCCAAATTCTCAGAAAGTGAATTTGCAGAAGAACATGGAATCAATCGCTTTCCACTTCATTTACGCTTAAGAAAATATTTAAAGAAATTCCTCAGAAGCCCGAAATGTTGATCATTCAAAAGGTTTCTGACAATTTCTGAATTATTTTCTCACAAAAAAAAAAAAAACCGAACAATACGTGTTCTAGGGGAATGGAGAAAAACTAGAACGTCACAATCATTATTTACAGGACGAGTATTATTCAGATAAAGTGTACGTAGCGTAGACCAGACTCGATTTTCTTTTCTTTTTTTTTTAAATCGTTTCACTTTTTTTTGGAGGGTTCTCATTAATTATTTTTTTCCTAAATCTATATTTTTGTTATTTTTTTTTCTTTATTAATTTTCGTGTGTAAATCTTACTTAAAATATTTACTTATGATTTTCTTAATTCCGATGTGTGTTTTTTAAATTTTCTTGTTTGTACTATTTTACATGTTTTGTTTTTTTTAGAAATGTTTTTATACATAAATACATATTTACAATAAAAATAAAATTGCGATGGAAATAAGGACAAACTTTTTTATACATATAACGTATGTGTATATGCGTAATAATTACAAAATATTTACAATGTTATCCACTTTCTTTCTATATCTCTTTTTCTCACTCGATCTTAAAACTTAGTACATTCACTGGCTGGTTGCGTGCTCTCGGTTCCGCGGGACACTGTTCGGTTCGCTTCATGCATTTATATTATAGATGATTCTCATAGTACGAACCCGAAGAAAAAAAAAAGACTTCGAAAATCTATTTTATATATTAATTAACTTTTCTTAAGGATTAAACACTTAAAAAACTAGTTATAAACTTTTTTTAAATTTTCTTTTTTTTTGTTTTTATGTTAGAATGTGTTTTGTTTATTTTTTTTTTTTCTTTTATACAAAAATATACACAGTAATCTATTCGATTCGTTATCAAGTTTATATTTTATAGCTTTGTTGTGTATTTTATTATTTCTTGAAAAACCACATACATACTCGTATATATATTTTTTTAGTTTTTTTTTTTTTTAAGTAGGAAATAGTATAAATTCTTAATAACAATATTTTTTTATGTATTTCAATCAGTAGCGTACTTAAAATAATAATATTTAAAAAAAAAAAAAAAAAATTATTCACTTCTTTTTCTTTTCAGAGGGGAGTAGTTTGGTTGCTTGTTGTTGTTTTTAATTTATTTTTTTATTAAAAAACGGGTCAATACAAATTAAATTCCAGGATTTTTTTTGTATTTTTGTACAAATAGGTGAATTGTTTTTATAGGGGGGAGAAAGAGGTTTATAAAATAGTTAAAAAAAAATAATTAAAACAAACATAGAAGATGAAAATATATACCCTAAAATCTACATCTATTGTGTTTGTGTGTGTGTGTATTCAAAAATGATCATGAGATAGATATTTAGTAATAAAATTAAAAACTAAAATAAAGAACTGTTCATAGTTAGATGAAACAGTTAATTTTCATATTTAATTGGGCCTGCGCATTCTACTGATTTCAGTTATTAGATTTTCTCTGAATTTGTTTGTCTCTTAATCTCTCTTACCGTGAGGTGGCGTTTCTACTTTGTCGGATGATTCTTTTTGGTGTTGTGATAACGACGACAAGACGGATGTAGCCGCTGCGGCTTTTTGTTGTTCAATTGACTCGGCAATTGGTGAATCAAAGTTATCTGCACTCGTGTCTAGTATCGGTGAGTACGATAGACATATTTCGGATGATAAGTTTGTAGTTGTTACTTTGGTAGTTGTTGTGATTGCTGCTGCTGTCGTCACAAGGTTAGGTGATGAGGATGACGACGATGAAGAGGATAACGAGGATAAGTGGCTTTTATTCGTTAAACAATTGTACGAGACATGTGATGTATGGTCTCGAGGTTCCGGTGTTGATTCCCTTGAAGAAGCCAATGATGTTGAAGACGATGAAATCGATTCTAGACAATTGTCAAGGTCCGAGTTGGTTCGGTTTAATGTCGAAGAAATAAATTCGTCTGGAAGAATTCAAAAGAACGTTTGTGTTAGTCGGTTCAAAGGGTACGTTGTTCTTCTTTTGCTACTTACTTTTATGCAAACTTAAATGATTGGACGACCCATGCAACGATGATGCTGCCGAGTCTAAGAGCGATGTTATTCCCATTTTAGATGCCACCTGTTTGCTCTTCAACGATTTAAGGCGTTCAGATATGCTTTCCTGTTGCTTCTCGAGCAGTGTTGGTGCAGGACTAAACTGAACAGCTGAAATAAATAGCAAAAAAAAGGCTCAATAAAAATATCGTATCTATGAGTTTATTTCTTATTTCTTACCCCTCGGAGTATCATCAATTTTGCTGGCTAAACTGCTACCATTGCGATGTTCACAATCATCAAAAGCCTTATCAAAGGCACTGTCTATGGTCGAACCCTGTTGTGAACCGGATTTTAGTGATGGCGTTGTTGGCATCGTCAAGGCAGAATCACCTTCTGGTGATCCAATATTGCTATCGGTTGATTGTTGTTTACGCTTACGATATTCGTTAATTGATAGCTGAAATATAAAGTCAGTAAAACTTTCCACAAACAAATAAATGGTTAAATTCAAGTTTGGTACCTTTCTCTTTGGTGCTGGCGGAGGTTCGGGAGCGGTTAAATTTGGATTTAAACGCGGATCGTGACTTGCAGTTTTGGTGAGCATTTTTAAAGGTGTCGTTGCCAGTCGCGTTGAGCCTATGGCACCTTCCAAAACGGGTGATAAAGATTCGCTTGACACAGCTGCTGGGGTAGCTGCTGTCGACTCATTATTGCTGACTACACTTGTGGTAGTTAATTTGACTGAATTTAAACTGCCGAATAGCGTCGAATGGGCTCCATAACTGCCAATCGAACTGAAACTCTTGGTTTTCGGATCCAAATAATCGGACAGCAAGAGATTAGGTGGCGTTGGTGTTGTCGGAGTAGGTGGTGTTGTTACTGCTGTTGTTGTTGTAGGCGCAATAGACTCCGTAGGGGTTGTTGGAGTGTCAAGTAGCTTGCCATAAATTGTGTTATAGTACGGCAAATGATGGCCTCCGGATGTTGTTACGGATGGCACCTGGATTCCAGCTGGTGGTACTTTCATCAAAGTTTGCATGTCATAGCCCTGTGTTGCCGGCGGAAGTGGCACTGCTGAGGAGTTTGCCACTACATATCCAGCGATGGGCATTGCGTTCACGCCTGCATGATTGAAGCAGGGTATTGTCATTGCGGCGTGGTGGATGGCTTCCTTAGTTATCATCGGTAGCATAGGAGCAGATACCGCTGCAGGAACTGCAATAGCAACTGATATCGGTGTTGATGGACTTGGTAATATTGCAGGCGGCGGCGGTGGAGGGGGAGGTGTTTGTGACACAATCATCTTTGTTTGCTCCTGGAACGGCAACAAGGCCAACGATGTCGTTGCTTTGTGTGCTTTTCCAGACGACGATGATTTATGGGAATCCTCACTCCGACTGGACTCTCGCCGCTTCTTGGCCGAAGAACATTCGTCTTTGCCACTGCTGGTGCTGTTGCTTCGCTTGTGATAGCCAGCTCCGCGGTCAATATGCTCAAAGTTGAGTTGGCGCTTTTTGGACGAAGATGAGGAAGATGACGATGATGTTCGATGGCGATTCTTATCTTTTTCCGATGTCGATGTTGACGTTGAGGAGGATTTTTTACCACTCCTCGATTTTGACGTGGATGTGGAAACTTCTTCCTCACCCTTGGTGGACTTACGATCCTTTTTCGGCTTCTTGGATGCCTTTTTCTTCTGCGCATCGGTTGAAGAGGAGGAATGTGATGTTAATTTAATGGACGAGGACGACGAGGAATGTTTTGGAGATTTGGATTTCTTATTGCGCGACTGGAGAATCATTATGTTTTCCTTATGGAAAGAGTGCAGACGTTCTTGAATGTCAGCCAACTCGTCGGGGATGTTCTCATTTTCCGTCGAGGGCTCTAGCTTCGCGACTGCAATAGGCGGAGTCGACGATGAGGAAGATTTTCTTTTCTGTGCAGTCGATTTTTCCTCAGATTTTGTCTTCTTTCGCGTGGATTCCTCCATTTTGATTATTTTTGGTGGCTTTGCATCATCAGATTTAATATCCTGTAGTTTTGGTGGCTCTTGTTCCTCTTTCTCTTCCTCTACTTTTAGTTTTATTTCCTCTTGCTTCTGGACATTTGCGAGTGGTGCAAAAGCTAGAACTGGTTCATCAACAACAGCGATGAATTCGTCTTCGGATTTGACGTTGTCCACAACTTCCACATGTTCGTTTTCATGCTCTTGAGAGTCTTCTTCTTCCCTCTTTACCGAAATTTCACTTTCCATTTTGCAGTCTTCTTCGATTTTCACAACCTCGATCTTAGGAGAATGCTGCTCCTCTTGCTCAGGCTCTTCCTTGAGTTCCTCTTTGTAGACGAACCTTTCGCCACCACCCTCTCGGCTTTCCTCACGCTCGACATCGATCTTAACATCGTCACCACTGGTCACATCTTCGGGCTCGATCTTAACTAAATTATCTTCGGCCACCATCTTTTGGCCTGGGCTGGGCGACCGCAGAATATCAACATCGTCATCTAAGTCAGTCATTTCGTGTTTGAGCTCCTCCTTGGTTCCATCCTCTTGCTTAATGGCTTCACCTCCCGAATTCATTCTCTGGAAGCGCCTAAAGTCTTCTGGGGTACAATCGTCTCCTGCTCCCTGTGTTATGGCGTGCGGATCATCTGAGTTAATTACGAGTCGTCGCTTCTTCAGTGGCGTGGTGAAACCATTGACAAGCTGCGGCGATGCGGCTGAAGAAGAAGGTGTCATGGAACTCTCATCGGTTTCTTCTGAAATTGCTTGCCGGAGCCAGCGTTTTTTCACAGAAGAATTATTGCTGCATGTGCTTACCTGCAAAGGAAGTGTCAGTGCACTTCGTTGGGTCACCATGGGAGGCAGAGGTACAATAACGTTTGGCACAGAACTCCCTTCACTCTGATGTATAAACTCTTCGACCTTCTTTGCGACAATACTAAGATTCTGTGGCTCTTCTCGACTTATTGGTGGTGGCGGCGGATGTGACAAAAACGTTGGGCTGGCTACCGAGGGTTGTCCGTAATCACACATTGCAGCCTGCACCAGACTATCTAATCCGACCGAAGTTGGTGCTGATCCCGCCACAATAGCCGATGTTGAAGGTTGTGGTGGTGGTGGTGGTTGTTGTTGTTGTTGTTGTTGATACTGCTGTTGAATGATCGCTTCTGCATGGACGTCACCATGATGATCTATCATTACCTCTGGACTCGGCTGGAAGTCACTAGACTGGTTCAACCAATTGCTCATTAGCACCTTCTTCGTTTTGGTCTTGGCTGGATACTTGAATTCTCCAGAACTGCCTGCGGATTCGGAAAGATTCTCCAAAGGGCCAACAGCCGCCTCAATCAAACTTACAATTGTCGGTGTTGGTGGAGGAGAAACTGTTTGTGAATCATTAGAGACGTCGTGTCTATCGGATGATTTTACTGAATCTTCCATCGATTCGCTGTCCTGTGAATTGTTAGGATCTTTGTCGGGATTCGCAAAAGCCAAGAGAAGCCCTGCCGCAGCGTCCACATTTGGCGCAGTTGCTGGATGGACTTGGAATTGTTCCGGCTCTGGCTCCGGTTCAGGTATAACCTGCTGTTGTTGTTGTTCTTGTTGCTGTTGTTCTTGTTCCTGTTGCTGTTGTTGCTGCTCTTGCACTTGTTGTTGCTGTTGCGGTTGTTCTGGTTGGGGTTGTTGCTCCTGCTGCAGCTGAAGCTGTTCCTGTTGGTGCTGCTGGTCATCACCTTCCATCAACTGTGACACAAACTGTGACTGCCGGCTGGCAACCGCTTCTGGTGTTGGTATACCACCGGGCGGTATGCAGTTCTGCAAACCTTGGATTGGAGGTGATAGCATTGAAGTTGATTCCTCAGACGTAGCGGCGCCATCAGAGTCATTGCTGTTCATGCGACTCTTTCGACGCTTTCGTTGTGAGCTGCTGTTAATGTTGTATGACTTGTATGACTTCCGTTTCTTCTTTCGCATAGAGGTGGCGTTTTTCTTTGCCGACTGAAAACTTGAATTGACTGGAGCTCCACTGTCTGTGCTATTGCTACGCTTAGGGCTTGGAGAATTGCTATTTCGACGTTTCGATACGTCTGTTTTCGCCTGCTTCAGTTCCTGTTTACGCTGCTGGTTCTTCTCCATTTTTTCGAATGCTCGAAGGATAGCTTCCATTTTACGCTCCTCTCGGGTAAGCTTGCGTGATTCACGCTTTTCCTCTTGCTTTGGTGGAGTTGGCGTGGTCGGTGTTGGTGGTTGTTGTTGTGTACTGTTTGAGGAATCCTCAGACATACTCGTTCTTGGCTGCTTGGCAGGCGTTTTGCGACCACAACCCGGTTTCTGCGGAGATTTTCCTGGTGAACTATCCTCAGCGCCACCTATTGGTGGCTCTGGGACAGGATTCATCGGGGCAAGCGCTTCATGTTGCTGCTGTTCCTGTGGAAGTGGTAAATAGGGAACATGCTGTATTTGTTGAGAGCTGCAGCTAGGCAGCATCTCCGGTTCAGGTGGTGGAAGTGGTGGTGGTGGTGGTGAAGCAATTAATGCAATATCAGCGGCCTCTTCACTGACCGCTGCCTGAGGCACAGGTTGTGGATGAGACTCTGGCATAGGCTGCGGTTGAGGTTGAGATTGGGGCGGGTCCGCTGGAGGATAATTTTCTACTTCTCGATCCACCACACTCTGCGGAATCACTGGCTGAGGAGGCAGTACCTCCAGTTTTACCTCTTGTGGAGCTATTTTGAATGGCGCAGTGATGATGACAGGCTCTATTACTGCCGGTATCTCTTCAATAGGCTGAGCTTCTACAGGCGGTTGCACTATAATAGGGACAGGGACAGGAACAGGTTCCACAACCGCCGGTTGTGGTGGCGGCAAAGGAACCGGGAGACTATTTATTTGTGGTTGCGGCGATGCTGGTGGCAGCTTTGTATGTGTCACATGTTGAATCGGTTGAGGCACTAATTGTAGCTGCAGCGGTTGTAGTTGTTGTTGTAGCTGTTTTGGCTGTTGAACTGGCTGCTGTATAGGCAACTGCATTTGTTGGACTGGCGGCGAGCTAATCTGAGTAGTTGGCGGCGATGGTATCGACACCGATGGCGAAGACGACGACGTATAAACTCCTGAATCATGCATAAGACTCGCGATCGATGTTGTAGAGTTGTAAAGGTGGTTTGGCGCAAAATTATGATTATTATTATTTGGACTTAGGAGGCCAGCATTGCTGTCTCCACTGGACGATGTAGATCTACCACGATTCATGTTCTGAGCCTTTTTTTTGGACACAGCGCTCGTACTCTTGTCGACACAACCGTTTAACACAACCTTGCTGTTGCTGCGGACTGTTTTTGTTGCTACAGCCGCCGGAGGCATCGGTGGCAGCACTCCAAAGAGACAATCTTTTGTCAGACCACACGCACAACTCGTGCTGGTTGGCTGAATAGCAAAGCTGTATTGCTTCCTGCTTTCCAGTGCAAGTAAATCGTGCGGCTCGTGTTTAATAGTGATCTCGGTGCTGGCCATTATGTTGGTCAGCGACACAATGTACAGGTGGATAGTGCCCTTTTCAAATAGATGTTGGATCACTGCATTGGGACGACAGCTTCGCCGCACAAATCGAGCTTCATTGCCGTACGTTCGTGTATCCACGCATATCTCTGGGCCACTTTGACCCCCGTCGCCAGGCAGCTGATAAAAGAATATGAATGCACCAGGAATTTTGTGCGACTTGAGCGTTTGAAGATAGTTGGATGGAGGTGGACTGTTCATATTGATTGAAGCGTTCTGCGTTTTGTACTGTGTGGTAAGCATGTATTTGCCGCGCAGCTCGAAAATCGGCGAATTCGGCGCAATATCAAAGTTGCTAATGAGAATTTTTCCACCAGCATGTGGAACTGTCGTCGCTTTGTTGTCTAGACTACCACAGTGCTTGAGTGTTTTGTTCTCGGTAGCGGTTATGCTCTGCAACAGGTTTGGCTGCTTGCTGATCGCATGTAGACGTGCCCTCAACTCTGGCGAATAGTGATTGGTCACTGCTAGTTCGTAGTTCTCTATCCATTGCCGCAAGTTGGCAGCGTACCTATCAACGGGATCACCGCCGCTGCTCTTTGATTTTCGCTTAGTTGTTTTCTTGTTTTCTCGACGTTTCGCATTAGTACCACCCACACCGGTAGTTTTTTCTTTCTTAGCCTTCTTCACTAACTCCTTACGCTTGATAATTTTGCCCTTTTTGTTAAGTTGTGGTACAGCGATGTTAGCTACAGGCACTCCACCCAGCTGTTGCTGCTGCAAAGTATTTGTAGCTCCGCCATTGATTGTGTCATTAGGTATTAAAACTGTGGTCCCCGCCGCGTTGAGTTGGGCAGCATTCAGAAGCATTTGGGTTTGTTCCTTGCGCTTTTGCAGCTGCAAACTACGTGCTCGCGCACGATCAACGTCTCGGGGTTGACAGCTCTCACAGAGGTACTCATCGGGGATATTTTGACGATCGATTCCCATGCAGTCGACATGTTGCCATGCACTAAAAAGAAAAGAAAAAGAGAAAAATAAATAAATACGTACTCAAAGCGAGGAATCATTTAAAAGCATCAAAAACGCTGAAGGGGAACTTACGAGCATTTATCGCAGCAGATCATGTAACCATCGTCGTGAGTCAAATCACAAATGCACCGCGTTATCGAATCATCTTCAGCTTCGGCTTCTGGTGCTGTTTCTGTCTCTTCGCCAGGATCGATATCACCCGATGCACCTGCACCTCGAGTCGAACCATTGCTAATGGCCGAGTGAGCATCATCATCTTGATGTGGTCGTGCAACTAAAAAGCAAAAAAAAATTTTATAAACTAATTGAAAAGGCATTTCTGTAAACAAACACTTACTTTGCTGTCCGTACATGGTGTACGACGCGGTTGTAGATATAGCATGTTGACTATTCTGTGCATTAACATTCACCATCGACAGCTGAGATACAGCAGCAGTATTGTTGCCGCCTCCACCGCTAACACCAGTAACCGGTCCGCTTGAGGAGTACACCACCTTCGTATCTGGTGCTGTCTTCGATTGTCCAATTACCGCTGTTGTGGTGGAAACAATTGATGGCGCGGCAACAGTTGTTTGTGATTGTTGCTGCGACAACTGCTGAACATTGTTCGATGGAGCGGGAGCGGGTGAAGCCGTTGGCAATTCAATTGGAAATCGAGTTGGTGTCGCGACAACATAGGTATGATCCTGAAGGACAGCTTGCAACACTTGCAAGCGTATATCGTTGGTATTAACAGGTATAGGGCGTACCTCTTCGCCGATTAGCTCATCGTCATCTGCCGTCGTCGTCGCTGATTTCTGAGCGGTTAATTGCTGCTGCTGTTGTTGTTGATTATGCTGGTGCTGCTGCTGTTGGAATTGTTGCTGCTGTTGTTGTGGTTGCTGTTGTTGTTGATGCTGCTGCTGATGATGGTGATGTTGAGTTAATGTTGTTCCAACAGGAATTCTCGATGCCATAGCAACCGCTGTCGATTGCTGTTGCTGTTGCTGTTGGTTAACGATTGTATCGTTCCTAGTGGTAAGTGAAAAATTTGTTAAGTACATTTGCAACAATGAAATTATTGGATATTAATGAAGATGAATAAAAAAGTTTAACGTAAACTACTCACTTGACTTTGTAGAACTCTGTGACCGCTTTCTTCGTACTTATTGTGGTATCGTGGTACTTTCTCTCCAGCGATTGTGATCTGCTATTCGGAGCGCTATTAACCAATCTCGGTTGCTGCTGCTGTTGCTGTTGATATTGCTGTTGCTGTTGCACACCATAGATCGGATATTCTTTGGGAGATAGAATTATATTCGATGTCGAGGTATGATGTTGCTGTTGTTGCACCGTCAACTGTGTTGGTGGTGGCATGCTGTTCGATTGGTGTATAATTTTTGTTGTGGCGGGTTGCTGCTGTTGCTGATGAAATCGTTGTTGATTGTTGAACGATTTTTGTGCCATACTCTGGAGGATCCTTGCAGATAGCTCGTCAGTCATTTGAGTTCCATTGACGATCATAATATCGTCCGTATGCATTGGTGAACTCTGCCGCGCATTCTGTTGCGTACCACCACCATGAATGTAGCCACCGGTTGGTGTCGAAGAAATATGGTAAATATTATTCCCATCCTTGCCACCCTCAGCGGTGACAAATTGCTGTTGGGTGATATGCACCTGTTGCGGTTGTTGATACTGATGGCTGCCACCACTGCCTCCACTGCTGCCGCTGTTTGTTCGCACTTTTTGGGTAGTTGTGGTGATAATGGTGGGCGCGGGTTGCGGCTGTTGTTGTTGCTGCTGCTGGATAACGGTTCCATGGGCGTTCACAAACTTAATCGTCCCCGAACTGTTGTTGCACGAATTGATTGTATTTAGTATCTGTTGATTGACCATAATGCTATTGCCACTCGCATTGTTCACTTTGTGATTTTGATTCTGGGACGGTGCATTCGATGATGACGGGATGACAATATGATTTTGCATCACATATTTTGGATGTTTCGATATCTTCGTTGACAAATGATGCTGCTGCTGGTGGACTCCAGTGCCACTAATGTTGTTGATCTTATTGCTTATTGTGTAGGTGCCAGATGTCGCAACTGATGAAGCATTCCCCGAATGGTTTTGGTGTAGTGTCGCCACTGAAACAGCGCCACTACTATTTGTAATAGCATTATTGTACTGCTTGATAATTTTCTGTGACTTGACGTGCTTTAGTGTGGTTTGTGGCGCTGCTGTCCCCGATGTCTGATGTTGACTTGGGTGAATGTTGATTGTCTGAAAGTGCTGCTGTTGGCCATTACCTCCGCTGCTGGGCTGCTGTTGGATAAAGGTTTTAACGCCCTGCGGCTGTTGAGTACTGATGATTTTATGTTGCTGCAGTTTCATCGATTGTCCCGTAGACTTTTTAATCAGATTCGTCTTTCCACCACCGACACCACTGGTAACGATATTGTGAACGAATTTCTGCTGCATCACCATCTGACCAGTGTTTGTATGTTGCGTAGAGAGATGTTGCTGCTGCTGTGGTGAATGCTGAGGCGCTACCAACGTTTGCACTCTTGTGACCATCTGTACGTTGCGTGGCATCGTCACCTTTTGAACTACTTGCTGTTGCGGTTGGCCCTGTTGTTGGCCAATGACTGTATGACCACCCGAAGTACTTAACACATGATGCTGCTGTGTGGCATTGCCTTGCTTTATGGCCACGTTATTACCCTTGTAGGCAGTCATCTTTTGCACAGTTGTCGTTTGACCCTTTGATGTTGTCGTTATGTAGGGGAGGCTCTTTGCATTCACAAAATTGATCGTCTGCTGATGATGCTGTTGTTGCGTTAGTTGACCAGATGTCGTCGTGACTCCTCCTGTGCCAGCTGAATTTGACTGCTTCGACAGAACGGTCAGATTATTGAATAGCACCTTGGAGGTACCATTGTTGACAGTGCCACCACCTCCATTTGTGGTCGTCACATTTCCCATGGAATCGATGATCATGTTGCCAGTGGTACCATCGGCCGAGACAATTTTGATTATCTGCTGATTCAGCACGTCATTCGTTGTCGATATCATGACATTACCATTGCCATTACCACCCGAAGTTGAGTTATTACCTCCGCTTTGCGTGTGCTCAATGTACTCCTCGCTGACAATCAACTGTTGTGATCCACTTGACGATGACGAAGATGCACCTACATGATGAGTGGATTGCTGATGGTGCTGCTGTTGATTCATTTGCTGTTGCTGGTGCTGCTGCTGCTGTTGTTGTTGTTGTTGTTGTTGTTGATTGTAGGCAAGAGTTTGCAAATTCGTGGTAACAACCTGATGATGCTTGTGTTGCTGTATTGTTGTTGACGACGGCGAATGGGTCGACGATGATGACGACGATGAGATCGTTCGTTGATGTCGACGCATTAGTGGATTTGTATTGCCAGTACCATTATTATTATTATTTGGTTCACTGATGATATTCCCAACTGTGGTAGTGCCGCCGTTCCCATCGTTGGCATCGTAGTACTCAAAGTATTGTAAATTCGACTTGTTATTTGTTAGGGTTGTTGTTGTGCCCGAGGCGGCTATAACCGATGTCTTATCAACAACAATGATACCGGACGATTGTAATGGCATTGCAATAAAATTTGAGAACCCTTGGCATTCGTCTCAAAGTCCGTCTTCCTTTTGAAAGGGTTGCTCGTTTTTTTTTTCTTTTTTTTAACAAATAAAACTTAAATTAAAAGTTTTAACGGATTACTTAACTAGTTTTTCTGTTTTTTTTTTTTTCTTTTTCTTTTTTTTTTCTTTTTGTATATTTTTATAAGTTTTACCGATTTTTTTTTATATTATAACTGTTTTTTAAAGTTCATTTCTTTTCTTTTTTATAATTTTTTTTTCGAGTTTTTTTTTATATAGATAAATATGTATTGTTTTTCTTTTTTTTTTTGTAAATTATCTTAGCTTAACACTTAACTATTATCATCTGGCTTTATCGGTAATAGTAACGCAGATGGTGGGCCCCCAAAATCATGGGGGCTAAGTTGACTGCTATCAATAGAATTTCTTGTTTCTGTTGACATTACATTATAAGCCATCACATCTGATAACATTACTAAGTTTAAAACGAAATCGGCTTTAAAATGTAAATTTTATTTGTGCTGATGATGAGAGTATAAAAGACGACTAGTCGCTTTAGTGTCTTTTAAAGATTTTCCGATGGAAAGTTGTTCTTTTGTTCATTCCTAATTGGATTTATATTTTAGTTCATCTGGAAAGAAATCATGTGAAAACAAAAAAAAAATTAATATTTGGAAGCGAATATGCCGGTTTAATTTTGATTACAGAAACGAAAAACGGCCGAAAGAGGGCATGGCACCGAATGTGATATTGTATGTTGACGATATTCAAAGCCTCACAAGTATAACCTTGGGAGAAGACGATATGTCGTTTGACTGAGTCTCGCACAGCAATATTTTATGCAGATCGGTCAATTAAGGAAATTGACTTTACAATAACAGAAGTTAAATTTGTTTGTTTTACGCACATATGCAAAAGAAGAGAATGGGCCCAAGAATTAAATCTTTACATATAACTTGTTATTGGTAAGGTCCAATGACTTTCGTCAGTCTTTTCAATCATCATTTTCATCTCTTTGGTTATCAAATTCTACAAAAGTACGGCCTACGACAGACATATTGATGTCATGAATATCTATAATTTTGACAAATCTATCTCGCTTGTTCATTTGTTTTTGTAATAATTTGTCAGTAATTTGAAAGTTGAAGCGAAGACGAATTAAAGTTTTCAAGGGTCGATTACCGGATAATTTTGTTCATTGACTTCGAAAAAAACTTTCTCTCAATGGGAATCGAACCTAGACCAGCATCTTTCCAAGCAAGCACACACTGAACGAGCCAGCATGGATGTTTTTTTAGTTCAATTTTTTCAACGATGTGGACAGACTAGCATTTTTTCAAGCCCTCAGGGGCTTCTCAATCCGGTTCTCTCTTTTACTCCTGTTAGAGCTTTAAGCCAACAATTTTTAGACCAATTCCAATTAGGTCTTAACTAAGGTCTCACATTTTGATGAGTGGAAAAATATCATATTACTGACGGAGAAAATATCGATGCGATCAGACAAACCACAAACCAATTGCATAATACAGTTATCTTAAATTACTGACATTATATAATTAGATATAAGGATTATCTTAAAATAATTTCAAAAGCCTAACACCTTTTTGCCACATGACGTTTTAGTCATAATTAACGTGGGGTGGGAAGGCTATCCAATACCACGTCATAAATTACATTACTACTACTTATATTTTATTCTCAACGGAATATTGATTTCCTGCCAAATGTCGGTTTGCGTTCCTTTAACCAAACAATATGCTCGTATGTGTATATTATTTTTCTTTACAAAAAGAAAAAAATACAAATACTTTATACATATGTATAAACCATGCGTGAGCTATTTCGCTGGCGTAGAGTACAGATTGAGTTTTACAAAAATGGACACGTTAACCAACCACCCTGCTTCCTCAATTGGTTAATCACATCAACAACAAATCCATTAAATAATTTGTTATCGCTAATAGTAACACATCGTTTTCACAATGGTCCTACATGGGAGCATTTTTTTTTTCTGTGCAATAAATTTTAATCAGTAGCAGCCGTCCATATGAAGGAGAGACAAGGAACGACAGTTACTCGTTCTCGTATGGGTACCTACAATTTAGGTACTCAATATAAAGCTCAATTCAAAACAATTATTTTTCTGTTGCTGGTTACGTTACGGTTTGTCTTTTGATGGTGTTGTATATTTTGCCTTGTTCTCTCATTTTTTGATGGAAAAGAGAAAATATAACGAAGACCAAAGTGGTACAAGTTCCAGATAGTCGCGTCATTGTGCGCATGTTCGATAATCGCAACCAAAATAAAGAAAATGCAATGCAAAAACTATGAGATACAGAAAACTAGCCGACAAGGAAGACTAAAGAAAGAACAGTTGATATCGAAATGTGCATCCAAAAGGAGTCCACGATAAAACTGAGGGCGCTTAGGAAAAAATAAACGCGAAACGAATCTTGGAGAAACCCCAAGACACCCAATAATTGCATCAACTGAACAAACTCATGGAACACAATAAAAAAAAATCGAAGATTGGAAAAATTGTTGGACGAAATGCAGAAAATCTAAAAGGAGAAACAAAACACATCAATAGAGATAGTTTGTTTAAAGAAAAGACGAACAACGACTAGGGAGAAGAAAAAACAGGTTGAACAACATTGCAAAGTTAACGTTCGACAAAGAAAATAAAATACTATACGAAGGAAGTTTTAAGACAGATTTTCGCCTGCTTCTGGTGTACTGGTGATTCGCTACAGTCTTGAAAAAGCATTCTTACGTCACTAAAGTGAAAATTTGATTAAACAAAACACCGAATACGAAGAAGAAAAACCAATAGTGTAATGGAATTATAAGTTTAAAAGACGACGATAACTTGCTCTCGAAAGATAGACATACTGTGCTATATTAACTTATCGTCTATGTAGTACACCTTAACTATATAGTTAAATCAATAAATAAAAAGACGAGGAAAAAACATTACTGCGTTGGTATACATGCAGAAAATAAACATACAACACACAATTGGATAAACATGGCGTGAGGATTAGTGAAAAGTTTACATAGGAAAAGAAAACAAGCAGCATTTGGTGTAACACACAAGCAGCAAGATGATGGATGATGATGGTGAAGAAGTGCTGCTGCTGTTATCCAGATGCAAAAAATCGTGGCATCCACTAACGAAGAAAACTTATTACAGTCATGCGTGTGACCATCGATTTGAATTAGGTGACGTTGACGGTTTAGATTAGCCACAGAAAGGGCGGAGATAGAATGCTGTCAAGTGTGATTTAAAGGGATAACCACATCCAGCAGCTCTTTAGCTCCTGAATGAGCAATTAATGAAAGTAAAAATTATGTTAAAACCACATCACGATGGTGATTCTGATTTCCAATTTGGCTCATGGAATTCTGAAATGTCTGCAAGTTTCCTTGTGTTGTGAAAATCGTATTTAAGTCTTGTTAAAGAATAAAGCAAAAATAAAATACAATAGAAGCTTATGAGGATTTGTCAGAGTGATTGTCTAAAAACTAGAAGCAGAGTATAAAAATGATTTGGCTCAAACTATGATGCCTTTGTTAATGTCATCAAACGTGAAAAACTATTTATAAATTTTAATTTATTTAAGAAAAAGTGACACTTTCAGCACAATAAAACTAGAACATGTTTTCAAGATTCAATTTTGGAATAGAAGCTTAATATAGCAGCTAAAAATTCAAAATGCTTTTCGACTGCGTTAAAAAGTTTAAATTGTATTTTTTTGTTCAAAAGCAAAACTCACATATACCTTTCGAACGCTCTCTCATTAAATTAAAATTTTCAAATTTCCTATTACAGGTAAACATAGATGTTAGTTAACCGTTAGTTTCAACACAAAAACTTATGCTTTTCTTTTATTTTAACGTTAACAGTGTGTGTGTTTATCTAGTTGGCATAGCGACGTCAATTTACACATTCACAACCAGATAAAAATTGGACGTTATATCGTTTCAACATGCAAGAAACGCAAGCTTAAACTTTTTGATCATACCTGTAGCTTAAAAACAATCTACTTTCTTATCGTTAGACCGGCGACAAGATTTAAAATTAAAGGCATGCACACAATCTCGCTCTCTCGGTTGGCAAACAAGGTGATATTTCGTGGCGATGAATGATATAGGAATATATGTTCACATACGCAAGTTTTGTTGGCTCTCAGTTTGAAATTTTTGAATATTATTCCAATACCGAATCGGTGATCAGTCAAAGTTGGAGCATACGCACTGAGAAATCACAAACCAGTCAAAAACTAGGCGTTGAAATAAACGCATATCTGTTTGACATTTAACGGAGATTCACTCTGGCACATATCTACATAAGTTGCATTGTTTAAAATGCTTATTTGAAGCAATTATATAGATAAATACAATTAGTTTACTGATCTATTTAACCTTGTTCGAACTTGTCAATCAAACGATGAACCGTGGCTCATTTATTCGAGAGCTTTGAGTAAGTTGAAAGAAAACAAATTATAACTCTTATTAAGCGCTTTTTACTAGGGCAGAATAGGCAACTTCGTAAACAAAGTAGAATCTATATAAGCATTTTATAATCCCAGACATGATCTACGAATCATCTGAAGCATACTCTTGTAAGCCTTTGTTAATACTTCGTCGAATCTTACAAAATTTTTTTTACATTTCTCCCAAAATAAACATCGCTTTTACTCATTTCGTAAATCAGTTGGTGAAGGTTTATAAATCTTAGTCATTCTTTTTAAAACCGGTCATGAAACTGTCATGACATTAACCTTCCGGTTAAAAGAACGTTTGACTCTAATCCCGAGAGTCAACGCAGTAAGCCTCACCTTAGTTGACAAACACAAGTATAGGGAATTGCAATCAACTTGGGATGATCAAATTTGGACTGGCGGTGCCCAGGCTTTGTACATATACATTTAAGTTGAGTCCCGTAGGTATGAAAGTATAAATTAAGTACCAAGAGGGAGTCTATCGGTACCTGTAGGTCAAATTTGATAAAGTGATACCAAGCGGTAGAAATGTTTTGGTAGTTAAACGCAATTATTGCAACAACTTGCAATGCGATATTTAGTATGAGCTATGTGAACGTGTAGACAAACAAGAACGATTGTAAGTAAATAAAATTTTATATTTCATGCTACATTTGTTATTTAGTTTACACGTCAGAAATTTATTTGTAATGATCCTATAATCACTTTAATTTCATACAATTAACGGCACTGGGGTATGTTAATTATAATAAATGTACTTAATCGACATGATATTACCGTGTTTTAACAATTAAGTTGACGTTCTAAGCAAAAAGCGTTCTCCTAGCCTCTATCTATTCATAAAGCTAGGGGATTCTAGAAAGGAATCAAATAAAATATGAAGCAACCATTTTTTAAGTCTGTTTGTTTTCTAAGCCGAATGTTATTCAAAAAATTTTGTTCTTCCTAATCTAAAGAAACTATCGCAGCTTGTTAACCACAAACTGATAAGACTTTCGAAATGGTTTTTTTTTTACATAATAACAAAAGGAATATCCGCCTATTACAATATAACATTGTGTTACAAAACACCATCAGTTAGTCACAATATATGTGAAACATCTGTGTTAGTTAAAATTATCGAAATGATAAACAACAGTGGCATGTTATTTTGGCAAGGAACCATCCAAACACAGAGTCCACCAAATGCAAACAAAAAATAAAAAGATAAATTGAATACCATTAGGCATTCCGTTTCGCCCACAATGTATGTAAATCAGAGCAAAATCTTTTTATTCAAATGACGGTGATTGCTCAATCGACAGCAACTACAAACGATACGACGACAACGACGACGACGATGCGAGAAGACACCCCCAGCCATCTCTTTAAAACTCAACGTCGAATTCGTTGCGCACTGATCACAAATGTGTAATCATACAAAATACATTCCTAACTTTCGTTTTTCAAATAAACTTGCGCTTGTACCTATAAAGTTACATACATATATAAATGTATTATGTGTTGTTGTATAAATCAAAGAAACTCCTTTTTTTTTATCAACCAACAGTTGGTGCTGTTTGAATTACCGATTCTCCTTTATAATGGTGAATAATATTTGAATTCAATTGGTCCTCGAATGATGGTACTTTTTTGCTTCACGAATTTTTCGGCTTTGGCATTTAATTCAAATAAAAAGAAATAAAAAAAAAAAAAAAACATCGGTGGTTCGTTTAAGCGCGAGTCAGATGTTACATAAGACACATATAGGTACCAAGTTTAAAAGGGTGTGCGTTTCATTCGGTGTGTTACCCTTCTTTATTTATATATGGACATTATTTACGAAAACAATAAAACAAAAGCTTTTGCTTTTGCTTTTAACGCGCTCGCCTCTTGTCAGTTGAAATAGAGCAACGATTTACAAAAAATAAAAATAATGAGAATCCAGTCTGAATCTGTATGTTCTTTCGGTTCGGTTCGGTTCGGTTCTGTATGGACTTTGCATGTACTCAGAAATCAGTACTTCTGACTGCTGCTCTAGCCTTTGTGTACTGCTGCGGCTGCTGCTGCACTACTATGTCGTGGTCGTCGTCTTTGCGATATGAACTTTATTCAAATTTGTCCAACGCTCGATTCGCCGCTGCTGCTTCATTATATCGCTTTTGTATTTATATGTGCATTTTTTTTATGTATACCCAAGTGAATGCACTGTGGACCGACAGCGACGACGTGCTCTTTGGTTCATGTACACTTCAGTTTTTTGTTGTTGCTTTGGGAATGTAGTTTTTATTTTTCATGTAGTTTTATTTTTTCTCCGTTCCTAGTTTTTATTGTTTGTATGCCTGCACAGTGCATACACACTGAATACCAGCGAAAGGGAGATAGACAGAACCTAGTATTACGATATTGTTATATTTACAATTCAAAGATGGATAGCGTAAAAAACAATAAATAAAAAATAAAAAAGTACGCATGACAGTGCCTTTGCAAAGGCGCAATAGTAATAGTTGAGGTTAGAAGTTTGAAAAGAAAAAAAAATTTTAATTTTTGCACAGGAAAATTATACGTTTGATTGATTTTCTGTGAACACTGGGAAATTATATTCTTCTAAATTAAATATTGCTTATAAATTATACGCGAAAAGGCGTTATATGTAGTCGTAATGAATGGATTCATATTTCCTAACAAGTACTTGTTATTGTATATTGCGATTGAACATGTAATGCGTCTGCAACAATTTTTCCTTAAATTTTTGGGAACCAAATGTCGCTTTGCAAGTCTATAGGTAAGCCCTATATTTTCTTTATAATTAGATACAAACATCTTGAATGATTAAGCTTTATATCTTTCCATTTGGAAAACCAATTTGTTAGACATTTTTCGTTTATAACCAAAATGTCAAAGTGTGACTACTTACTCGAGCTGATTTTTGTGTCATATTTTGTGTACAAGCATCGGAATAGCCTACAATGTTGTTGCTTTGAAGGCTGGTTAAAAGAACCCTTTTCTATTTCTTTTGAACGGTGATCTAATGGGATAAGTAATTTGAGTGGGTAATTGCTTTCTTTAAATTTTTAATATCCTTAGAGCAAGGCATGACGGTGTTTATCATCCATGGCAGGCCTTTGACTTCATGTTTTTCTTTTAATTGCAGAAGTTTTGATCAGGAATTGAGGATCATAACTTTCACTTTTTCAGATAATTTTGACTCAATTGTCCATTAACCATACTTATCTATACTGTTTGAACTCCATTTTTCGGAAAGAGTTGCTGTCTTTCTGAAGGATTTCATAAATTCCCCGCTACGCTACGCTTAAAATTAACGTTAAGTCAATCTTAAATCCATGCTACTAAACAAACTTTTCCAATCCAACCTCAACTCTTTTAACTTTCTCAGATACAGTTAGCATACTAAAGAAGATGGTGTTGAAATTACGAACTTATACTGTAATGCAACACACCCAGTTTTTTGATAAAATATTGAAAAGCTGTTCTTAAAAACAATGCTAAAAACATAAAAAATCAAAGAGGGAATTCCATGGAATGGTCTAATCAATATTGCCAAGGCATACTACCAAGATGTCCTCAATTGAATTTTTTATAAACAAAGTGTCCTATGTGTGGATCTACATGATTATTTTGTTCTTATCATTTTGCCTGGAACATTTGAATACTAGTACATTTCTACTAGTGCTGTTCTTCACATTGTATTCAATGAAAGGAAAAAGAGGTGTGGATCCCATTTTAAAAAATGGGTCCCATACAGGACCCAAAGCCTAGATTCTTCAACCACTGTGTGTGCGAAGATATATTATTATAACACGAATGGAAGGAACCTACAGTTTATTGTCGATTCCGAAAAGCAGTTAATTTTTGAGAAGCATCTCATGACAGTTCTTACTCTTGGATGTTTGTCAAACGTTCGCAAGAGGTGGGGCAGCCAATAAAAACTTTCCTGTGGTACAGGTCGGGATTTGAACCAGCGACCTCTCCCTTAGTGCTCCAACACACTTAACCACTAAGCCACTGCACCCACCCACAGATCCCATTTCACCAAAGCCTTACATGAGTATATTTTGATGTGAAGCATCTAAAATGTAAATTTCGGAATTTAAGTTTTGCAGGTCTTTTCTATATTTTCAAATATAGCTTTGTAAACACGAAAAATCTTCAGTAAACTGGGATAAAGACTCTCTTTAGCTTATAAAACTCCAAACAAACATAGTCAATCACAGTAATGAATTGCATAATGGTAAGTTTAGACTGGATTCCAAGTTATCATATAATGACCATTTTTGACCAATTAGCATACAGTCTCGTACCTTACTATATATGACTTAAACAAACAAGATTAATTCAATGTAAAACCTTTTGGAAATCCATTATAAAAAAGCAACCATGAGCGTTTCAGAACTCTCTAGTAACACTATTTACAATTAGTAGAGCTACCTTAGGCACAAAGGAAACAATCCTAAAACAATCCAACAATTTTTTATATAGAAAAATTGTAATTATAAATGAAATTATAAAGTATTTAAAATACTAATAAATATATATACTACTAATCCAAAACAAACATCAACTGTGGTTAGTCGTAGTGGAGCTTGGAACTAGAGATGTAACGGAGTGAAACAGTCTTATTTTTCAGAAAAAGCTACCTCAGTCACCTCGATAAAATAGATTAAACAAATAATCATAAGCATTCACTTCACTCAGCTTTTAAGAGCTACTTTTCAAAAACATATTTTTCGCGGGCACTCTCAGCCTGAGTTGTTCCCAGGAAATTTAACTATAACATTAAGTAATTTTGATTTTTTAATACACATGCAATATACACCACAACATTCATTTGGTTTGACCGAATATCCGGCCTTATAACTTGCAGAATATCCGGTACCTGTCCAAAAACTATCCGATACAACTCTACTTAGAATCATATAACGGGTGATCCAAGTAGAGACACTTTTTTCAATAGCCTTTTTGACAGATCACGTGTGAGTCATGTCATGCTGTCATGTTATTTTTGTTTAGTATTGTTTGGCATTTCATAATGGAAAGACTTTTGCAAATTGTTCAACTTTATTATGAAAATTCACGTTCTGTGAGGAATGTGTTTCGTGCACTTCGCTCAACTTATGGTCAACATAATCGGCCTACTGAGCGTACTATTCGCAACACCATCACCCATTTTGAGACCCAGCATTCATTATTGGATAATATTCGACCGAATAGACCACGTCCAGCACGCTGTGAAGAAAATATAGCGGCCGTAGCTGAGAGTGTACACGAAGACCGTAGAGAGTCGATTCGATTAAATTGAAAGCGTACAAAATACAGCTTGTGCAACAACTGAAAAAAATTGCCGCATTTGGGACGAAGAGCAACCTGAAGAGATTGAAGAACTGCCACTTCATCCAAAAAAACAACGGTTTGGTGTGGTTTGTGGGCCAATGGAATCATCGGTCCATATTTCTTTAAAAATTATGCCGGTGCGAACGTAACCGTCAATGGCGACCGTTATCGTGCCATGATAACCGACTATTTGATGACTGAAATTGAAGCTCGTGATCTCGGCGACATTTGGTTTCAGTAAGACGGCGCCACTTCCCACACATCGCATCAATCAATGGACTTATTGAGAGAACATTTCGGTGAGCACATAATTTCACGTTTTGGGCCGGTCGATTGGCCACCAAGATCGTGTGATATCACACCGTTAGACTTTTTCCTGTGGGGATATGTACCTAAAGTCAAAAGCTTATGCCGACAAACCCGCTTCGATTCAGGCCTTGGAGGAAAACATCACGCGTGTCATTCGCCAGTTACCAGTCGAAATGCTCGAACGAGTGATTGAAAATTGGACTCAACGGATGGACCATCTGCGACGTAGCAACAATCTTCAAAAAATAAATGCCAAAGAATGTTCTTTCAAATGATAATAAACATTCTCCATTAAATTTGAATTTTCTGTGTTTTTTTTCTTTAAAAAAGTAGGGAACCTCGAAATGGATCACCCTTTATAAGCAACATTAGTCATTTTAAATAATAAACAGATTACTACTTATTGCGTAATTGTGACTTGTGATTGTTTTTGTGTTGTGTCGAGGTTCCAAACATGCACAGGTGACGTAATTGATTGTTAAACAGTATTTGTTGAGCAAAAAGCAGTCTATAAAACATCGCTAATATCTTGAACTAGTGCTGTGAATTGAAAATGCCTTTCACTCCATATTGATGTCTTTTTTGAACCTATGAAGTATATAATTGATATATTTTTTTTAAAACGACTATTAGCAAACGATATGGGAGGTATTTTAATGTTTACTAGCCAGGTCCAATTTAGTTGAAGGCGTACCTCAATTTTAGATGAAATACCTAAATCATGATCAAATATACAACACCGGCAGAGACTAAGAATCATTTGATAAAATAATCTTTTTTTCTTAATACAATAATACTCATTACAGAAGCCATTTAAATTAAAATTTATTTTGTCATAAAAACGGAAATATATTTTTCCTCAACATAAATGTAGGCTCAGCCTAAGGCAAAACATAACATAAAAAACGTACTAGATTATCGCCATTCAATTTGACATTTACGTATCGTCGGTAAAGGGGGCAACTCCAGAACAATAATATTTTACTCGTGTCCAGCAAATTTGTTATTCTAAATAAGGAAATTCGTCGATCCTACATCCCTTTCGTAAAAATAAAATCTCAATTCATACTGCGTCAAAGACTGCGAAGAATGAAAAAATAATTAATCTCAAACGTGGCGACGAGAAAGCGAAAAAGACAATTGTTTCAGTATTTGCATTTTGTGAAGAACCCCAAACGATGAGCAATTGAATTGAGGTGCTGCCCTACCACACATACAGAAATTCATATAAAATGTATTAATAAAAAAAGGAAACTAAATAAAAATCTAAAGATACAGTGACGCTGAAGATCAGAAGACGGGGGTGCCAGCACCAGCAAGCATAGTAAAAGCACAACAGCAATGAGAGTGCAAATCAAAGCGCACCAAAAAATCCCCCGGATGAATAAGAATAACAAGACTCAGCGCAATGAATTCGAAAAAAAACATATACGAACGACGACTCTTTGAGAGCAAAATAAACCAAGCAATAGCAGCGTAAAATCGAAAAAAGGAAATAATGTAAAAGTGAAATAATAACGTTGAGGTGAAACGAGGAATAAAAATTTATGTTCGCGCACATGCAAAATATCCCACAAGTGCAAAAGAGATCGAATGACGACGGATGAACGCTGCTAGCTGCTGAGGCTGAATTTGAATTGAAATCCCCCTTTCCACCTTCGGCATTGGAACGATAGCACGGCACACACTTTACCCTTTATTTCACTCTACTCCAAAAACCCAAGTCCGGGCGGCTATGTGCTGCCAACTTCATACCGAAGGAATTTCTTAATGCGGAATAAATGCGAAAAATATCAGACAAAAAAAAATACAAAATTGAGGCGAAAGCAAAAACTACAATCAAGCTGTCCTCTTCTGACCCTCAGCGAACAGCGCACATAATTACTAATTTCAAATCAAAAATGGCCGCCGCCACAGCACACACCTATGCATTTGCGTACGTACACAAAACACTGGTATTCGTGACATGCGCAAACAAACACTTGCCCACAAACTTGTGTATGCATTTGTTCCAATTACACAACTACACTCAAAAGAGCTGACATTTTTTTCTTCGTTCAGAATTTTCTTCCCCACATTAAATATGGCGACGAGAAAAATAAAAATGGCTACAGCACAAATTTTCGAAGAAAAATCGCGCAAAACACCAATAAAATGCGATTTTTTGGCCCAAAAACATCACCCAGCGACAGGCTGATTCGTGTCCCGTAGGAAAAAATCAACTTGCCAGCACATATTACTCGACTTGGCACCCAAATGTGCCACCAAACACCCAATTCACCGAGGGAAATCGTAACAAATTTATATGAAATCTTCGCAAAAGTTGTAAACACGATTAATTGTTTAGTTGGTTTGATTGTAATTGCTTATATTTGGCACTAATCGCCATATTAAATCGAGAGGAATGCAATGCAACGCAACTTCTATACCGAAATGCCACACACAAGATCCATTCTTATTTGTTTTTTTTTTTTAACATGTCCAATTTGAGCCGCAAATAATAGGGAAAGCCTTAAAATATTACTTACATTATAATGTGTTTGGAGAACACCACCGTTGCTAGAAAATTCCGGATGTTCACTAGGAAAATTCGCCCCCGAAATATTCACACGAAAATAATTCTGCTATTTTTTTTTTCGATTAATAATTTTCCTCCAGTTTATTCAAAAAGGATTATAATTATTTATTTTTATTTTTTCCGAATTAATCAGTTTTGCAATTAGAATTTACAGTGTACAGTTGCAAAACGTTGACGTCGGTTAAATGATTGAAGAACTTTTTTTTATATATTTGAGGATAGAAACACCCGCGACAAAGTCTGCACTAATGGAAAAAGATTGAGGGAAAAAAATGTTGGTTGGCTACCAACAGCAAGAGTGTATAGAATTGTGGGGGAAAATGTCAACAAATTTTTCGAGCGTTTTTAATCGTTTTTCACTTAAATTAACTTGAAAATTCAATGTTTAATCGAGAACTGCTTTAATTCACTGTGGTTTGCACTATTTTTTAACATTTTTTTATGGAATTCTCCTAGAGTAAATCGACTTGAAAAATCTGACGATTTTCCCAAGTGCCTACAAATTCAATAAATGGCGGCCATTCGAGTGTTATTTTTTCGATCACCAATACAGTAAATCCAATTAAAAATGAGAAAAATATATACATGAAAACGAAACACGACGAAGTTGTGTGTTTCGTTAAGATTTGCAATGATGGACAGAGATGGGCGAGTGATGTGTGCGAGCAGTTTGTAGTGGTGAGTCTTATGGATTCGGCAAAAGCAAGAAAGAGATGGAGGGTGTTAGCTGGATTGAATTTCTATCCCTCTCGGGGAGTGTTGGTGAATTTTTGCTTAACGAAGAAGTATGGCTCAAGGAAGACATCCGCTTTGGCGGTGTTCGCTGTGCGTGCATGGTTTTTCATTCACATGGAGATGGCGTACCCTACTAAGAATAACTTTAAGGATTCTATTATGAATTACTATTCGTTTTCCAAAAGAAATGTTTTGTAAATTTGGTCACTTTTGTAAGAGTTATGAAAAATGCTCGATTTCCAGTTAATAAATTTCAATTGTCTGTCCTATTTTTTTTCTAAGCGTGAACAAATTTATATTATCCTTAATCACAGCCGCTGAAGAGAAGAAAGAAGTACAATTTTAGTTTTACACTTCGTGTTAGATTTTATTTCATTAAAAAATAAATTCTCATTGTGTTCTGTAATAGCTGGTTTACATGGCCACACAAGTCTACCACGCAGGATAAGTGGGATGCACAATACTAAAAAGTCTACTGCAAGGAAGGGACAGCACTACCAAACAAATACGTGACATGTACTCTTACATTTTTAAAATCAATGACGGCAGATCTCTCTCTCTAATCTCGTGCAAAAATACATGCTTGGCCATGTAAACCAGCCATAAAGGACCCGAAACATAGAAACTATGCCAGTACAATTGCATTTAAGAAATCCACAACCGTTTACATTCAATAAAACTCGTTCGAAATACTAAGCTCGGCAATATTACAATCAAGGCTTGCTTTTGGAAATACACTATCAAAAACAATTTTTATTTCCGTCAATTTTACAAAAATATCTGATGCCTTCCAATGGGGTGCCCTCTATATTTGGTTACACGTAAATAGAAATATGAAGATAGACGACAGAATAGTGGCAGATTGCGAAATGAACGTTCTTAACGATCTCAGCAGCTAATCTTAAAACTAAAATATAATAATTTTTGTATTTAAAATCCGGTGTCATTAAGCTTCCGCGCCATCTATGGTAATTTTCTGGATTATTCACAATAATCGTAAAGCTTTTAATCGTTTCCCCTTTTCCGTCAGTTCGCTTGGTAATATTATAGGTTTTATTTCGATTTAAATCTGTAAAAACACTGATTTTGTAAGTTATTATATAGGTTTAGTTAATTTGGTTGGCGAGGAAGATAAATATCCTCCTTGCCACTCTTAGGTTCCTATCCCTCAGGACCTCTGAGCCATTTCAAAACATTTCTGAGGTCGAACCAACGAAAACGACTACCAATTTATGATAGTTTCTAACGACAAAAGAAAGAAATTAACAGATGGCAACATGCATCGTAAATGAAAATTGTTTTCCTATTAAAATTTATATCACCTGGTGATAAATAGAAAAACAAGTTTCCAGATCACAAATCGTGATCTCGATAAATATTAAGATCATGTGTATTTGTTGTAGTGCATGCAAATTCAAGATCCATATAGATAATTTCTGATAACAAAAATAGGCTTATGTCTACAAATAATATATCACGATCGACGGATTCCTTTACTGGGCTTTTACTTTCACTACTAGATATCCCAGGCCAACTTGTACATTTTTCAGTTTTGAAAATTTACAAGTCTGGTCACACTATTAAGTTGTTGTTTGCAATTTTGCATAACAAATATTTTGCAAAATGTTTAAACATTCAGCGCTTCAGTCAGCGACAACGCTTTTTAAGAAAGTGAAATAATATGCAGTGTGCAGTGTGCAGGGATTAGGAGTATTGTTTATTATTAATGTGTTTTTCTTGTTCGTTTTTTGACATTTAGTCATTTTTATAAATAGAAGATTAGATTGAATCTCAATTTGAATTACTCTTAGTAAATAGTTGTATGCATTTATCCGCACTATTTTGTTAATGTCGGTTCTTCTTAGAAAAACACCATGTCAACTAATTCTCAAAATGAAGTCCCATATCTGAGGCTGAGTACATCGTTGGAAATATTCAATTGCGATGAACATTTTATGAATATTTGGAATAAACTGCGATGTTTTTACGAAGAGAAGAAGTTCTTTGACGTTCATCTAAAAGTTGGTGCGGAAAATGTCATAGTTCCCGCACATCGCATTATTCTATCGGCGTCCAGTACACTATTTAATGTAAAAAATCCCGATGACATTGAGCTTAAGCAATTCGATGTCGTCATCGTTAAACAAATTCTCAACTTTATGTATACAGCTAAGATTGAGATCAGCAACGACACTATAGACGCCTTGAGAGATGCAGCAGAATTCTTCAATATGGAGACAATAAAAGCTGCTAGCACCTCGACCAGTATAAAGGAGGAATTGGACAAATCTCCCACCGGAAAGGTAGTCTTCAAATGTGATGATCATTTTATGAATATTTCCATAAAACTACAAGAGTATTATCAGGAAAACAAGTTCTTTGACATACATTTGCGCATAGACACCGAAAAATTTAACGCCCATAAGATTATTCTTGCTGCATCTAGTGACTACTTTGGTGCAATGTTTCGGAACAGTTTGGATGAAATCCGTTCATCTGAGGTTCAAATAAAAGATGTTAATGGCGCCACTATGAGGCTTATACTAGATTTCATATACAACGCTTCAATTGAGCTGTGCAGCGAAACGATAGAGGATCTCCTTAGAGGGGCAGACTTCTTCCAGATAAACGCCTTAACAGCGGCATGTTGCAACTTTGTAGAAAAACAATTGGATGCAAGCAATTGCTTGGGCATTTTCACTTTCGCCGAACAATACAATTATTCAAAGCTTGCTAAGAAATCCAGTGAATGTGCACGCTTTTTGTTTGCAAAATTGTATAAGGAAGAGGAATTCCTACAGCTGAGTGAGCAACAATTCGTAAAATTAATTTCAAGTAACGAGCTGTATGCACATTTGGAGGAGGATCTGTTTCTCGGTCTGGCAGCTTGGGTCAATTATTACAGACCAGATCGAGAGAAATGTATTCCGAAACTTTTGTCATTTGTTTGCTTTAAACTCCTTAAACCGGAGTTTATAAAAGAAAAAAAACATTTACTATCTCCAGACAATGAGTGCGAGGAAATAATCGACAGCTGGCTCCAATGGCATTTGTCACATGAACTATCTCCTATCGAAAACTCATTGCCAAGAAAAATATTCAAGAAAATAATAATGGTAGGTATTGGTATTGGTGTTCTCAATTGGTTTAAAGTTTTGAGTTACGATCCAGAGTTGGAAGAACTTTCTTCAGAGGATTGGCCAGCTCCAACTACAAAAAGATCTGACTATGCCACTATAGTTATCGGCAACTCACTTATTATAGCTGGTGGTCGAATAGACTATTTGGAAACAAACACTATTGAGTGCCTAGACCTTAAAACCTTAGAATGGACTTCGTTGCCTTCGATGAAACACGCACGTTACTATTGCGGAATAGTGGAACTGAATGGCGAAATCTATGTGGTTGGTGGTGAGAAAGATAGTACATCTTTGTGTTGTGTGGAAAAGTATAGTTTTTCCAAACGTAAATGGATTGATGTGGCGCCTATGTTGTCACCATGCGCTGAGATTCAAGTGGTTGTTCTCAATGACCAATTGTATGTGGTTGATGAAGAGTGGTCGTCATTCCAGTGCTATGACCCAATTCAAAATAAATGGTCTCAGAAAGCAGTTAAAAATAAAAAAACTTCTTTGGCAACAATCGTTTCGTTAAATGGATACTTGTACGCCATAGGAGGATATTTTTTCCAAGATAGTTGTGCTACAGTGGAGCGTTATGATCCCGAAACAAATGTATGGACGATTGTAGCCCCGGCGGCAGCCACCCGTGGTAGTGTACAATGCGTTGTTTGGAATGGAAAAATTCTAGCTTTTCTAGGATTTATTGATGGCGTAGAAGTTGTTTCAGAAATCGAAGAGTATACTACAGAGAGCAATACGTGGAAAACTTTGCCATATTCAATGGAATCAGTAGAAGCGTATGCTTTAAAGGCGTTGGTGGTACATCTGAAGTGAATTACATACATGTATTTATTTTCCTTTTTTTTTTCTAAATTTGTTTTAAAACACCCTGTAGTGCACCCATGTATAATACCTATGTAATAAATATATTTTTTATTAACAGAAATTGCATTGAAATTATTCTTGAACATTTGGGAAGTGAAAAGATTTTTTTATAAGATTTATCCCCTTTTAAAGGGATGTCTCTACAATAGATGTCATCACAAGGCATTGTCTCATTGGCAAGCGTGCAACACGACTTGCCGTTTATTCAAATGACTTGCAGAAACTGCATGGAGGAGAATGATCCAGAAACAAATAAATAAATTTAATATACATAGGTATTAAAAAGAATTTTCAAACAGGTGTGTTGGAAAGGCAGCAATGGCACTTGTACATAAAACATCCCGCAATGAAAAATCGGATTTGGGTTTGTAATTGGTACAAAATTATAACCACAAAGAAATAATTTGGCTAGCCCCTTCAAAGAGAAAGACCTCCGCAATGCTACCATCGTTATTTATTAAAATCTGTATTAAAAGTTTACCATATCCGCTATAATTGGCAAAACCATTTGTGTTGGCATTGCCAGAGTATAAAAAAAATGTAACACTTTAAAGTTTGTTGTAACAGGAGAAATTAAGTCAATACAGGACCTAAACAGAACGTTCTTACTCGTGGATGTTTGTCAGACTTTTGCAAGAGGTGGGACAATGAATATTAGGAGGATATTATTTTCAAAAACTTTATCGGAGGAATGAAACTTGTTTGAAATGATCAACTTGGCATTTATATAGGGTTCGCCAAATAACTTTTTTTTTTGAAAATGCTATAAAAAAAAAACTCCTGAATATTTTCTCAAATTTCTTTTTTTATTTGAAGTACAATCCTTCCGGTTAATAATGGAAAATTATTTCATTCAAATGGCTGCCTCGGCTGGCCATGCAGTAGCCTACACGATTGGTTCAGTTTTTAAGCACATTATCGATTGTGTGCAGCTGTATTTCACCACTGGCTTCACGAATATTGTCCTTTAAAGCGTCAATTGTCTCTGGCTTGTCGGCGTAAGACTTATCTTTTACGGGACCCCACAAATAATAGTCGAACGGTGTCAAATCGCAGTTCCGCGGTGGCCAAACGACATCAGCTCTGCGGCTGATAATGCGATCTTCAAAAACAGGGCGCAAAACATCGAGTGTAGCTTCGGCTGTGTGGCACGTAGCGCCGTCCTGTTGAAACCAAATGTTGCCAATATCCTTCTCTTCAATTTTTGTGAACAAAAATTCGTTAAACATGGCCCGATAACGATCGCCATTGACTGTAACGGCCACTCCTTGCTCATTTTCGAAGAAAAATGGCCCAATTATGCCTCTGGACCAAAATCCGCATCAAACAGTGGCTCGTTTTGGGTATTTCGGCTTTTCAATGTATGCGTACGGGTTTTCTGTGCAACAAATGCGACAATTTTGCTTGTTTACATACCCGCCAAGATCAAAATGAGCTTCATCTAAAAAGATGATTTTTTTGGCAAAATCGGCATCTTCTCTATGTCGCTATGTCGCAATATTTCCCAGCGTTGTTCAAGCGTATACACAACCATATTCGTTCAGCGGAAGGATAAAACTAATTATCTATCAAATCCGACATGAGCTAAGTGTAAAAGAACCTTAAATGGCGGCTCCTATTTAAGAGCCGAGTATTCCCCAGGGACATACATATGTAGCATTGTTTCTCATAATTTGTTTAGATATATTTGTTCAAAGCAAATTACTTAAACGAATAGCCAAATCACAACAAGACAGACAATGATCAATTAATTGACAGCTTCTGAATAATTAGCAATTTTCACTTGTACTAAAACGTTAAAGAAATAAAGAGGTGCAATCCATTATGAGCGCCATCTAAATTAACACTCGGGAAGCTAACTAACAACAACCACTTTCAATCCTTTACAATAAGCATGTTCTATTACATTCACTAACCGAAAGGAAACATGGAGATAAAAAACAAAGGCTAAATAAAAACCATTACCATTTCCGTTTGTACAAATAAACGTTTTTTTTTTCAATGTCGTCGCACCAAATGTCTGAGAAATACTTCTGGATTCATTGCAACCAATGTTTTCTCAATTACATCGAAAAAGAACGTAAATTTTATATTCTTTCATGTTTCCATATAACTTGTGAAAAATGTGGCGGTTATGGTAAATATGTCAACAACAAAAATCAACTCCACAATCTCTTACACTTTAAAACTTAGTAAAACAGGAACAAATCAAATGTCCCGTATGCAAGAAACCTTCTGGCAGGCGTTTAATTTGCAATGACTTACATCCCAAGCTGAAGCAACTTTTTCATCCACGTCCGTGGAGTCTGAGTTTTGATAAATTCTATCCAATTGTTAAATTTCAAACCAAACAACGAAATCATTTCATGGTCGGTTGCAGAAAAATGGTAAAAATAAATAATGTTTCGGCTTCGTTGAATCTGTGTTTTGATTTTCCAATTACATAGGCAGAGTATGCTCGATCATTGGCAAAGAAAAGGGATTCCGTTAAGGAGGAGTGTAAAATGAAATATCTGTCGAAGCAAGGAATTAAACAAGAACGTCTACAATTGGCAGCAGTACTAAAGAAATTGCTGCAGAAGAAAACAAATATTTCACAGAGGTTAGTTTGCAAGTTTCAAAATATGAATGTAGCATTTGTTAAGATTTTTTTTTAGAATGTCAACATCATCTAGGAGTGATACTATTGAAAGCATTGAATCATTCAAATCATCTAAGCCATACAAGCGCAAAATTCATCCAACCTACACTGCACCTGCGGTAATTGACTTTACGTTTGACTTTCCGAACGACAGTCGACTTTCAAAAAGTTTTATATTGTAAAAAAAGATGCGATGAATTGCAGAAAGGGGCACTGTATTGTTTACAACAAATAATTGTGGTTACAGCTGGGTGGGGTACAAACGAAAGTTGAATTAGTCGAATTTCTCCAACATTTAAGGGTCTATTAATGGGATATGTGGTTTTTCTGTGACCTTAAGTCACGCAAATGATAGACTTTGTCGTTGTCAACATTTGAACACGAATTAATGGACAGACATTAATTTCTTTTTTTAATAAAATTACACGAATTTTTTATTTATTCGGACAAACAGTTTTCTTTTAACATAAAGTTTACAATAAAGACTAAAACTATTATACATACAAATCTTGCACACATTGTCACGGCCTATCCACATCAATTGAAATTCACAGTGTTTTGGTACATCGATGCAATCGCTGGGTCTTCGGTCTCGTAGATAATAAGCACATCACGGAATTTGTCGAGCAATTGCAGCAGCTGCCATCGCCTTAGATTCTCAAAATACATGATCTCCTCGAGGTGATGCTCACTCTTGAAGTAGCCCGCCTGATAGAGTTTTACCATCAACGATAAATCATCGACATTGTTCGATGCTGGTATACGTTGTATTGCCGCACGATCTTGCACTTGGAAAATGTTAAGTAGATCTTTAATTTTCTCCTCGTCTTCAATGGAATCAATGCTGTCACAGTTATCGGTGCTCATTGAGGCTGTCATGCTGCAAGAGGGAAAATAAGCCACAACTTCATTTTTCATAGAAAATAAAGTGCTTACCTGAAATTGGATTTATGACTTGAACTGGGCTGCGCTGCTATGTTATCGGAAACTGTGGATTCAGCGCCGGAGAAACGATCTTCGGTTATGGAACGTCGGCTAGTGTTTGGTACGGGCAACGGTTGACTGGATATGCTCATAAGCGAGCCATCATTTCTATGGTATACGTAAAGAATTATAACTTCTAGAACACTACGAATTTTTACTTACAAGTCATCATCGCTTGGCTGGCCAAAACTACTGCGAGGAATTTCATCGTCCAACACTTCGTCGATGTCCTGTTCGGTGTCATCGTCACGCCTAACTACATCGTTGTTGAAGTCCAATGATCTGTTGTCGTTGTCTATCAAATCACTCGGCATGAATTGCACGTAGGTGTGAAGTTGCATCAGGAGGTGGTGCTGCAGCATCCACAAAACCATTTGTGCGAGAATCCTCTGGCGTGCCTGCTGTTGAAGGGGCGTAGTTAAATGCCCGATAGACGTTGGCAACGAAAAGTCACTTATCACCTCAAAAACAGACATGCCGGGGAAACGTGCTGCAAACTTCTCTACCAAGTGAGATTTCGTATGGAGTGGAGCGTCTGGAGCGATAACATAAACGTTCGTTTCGCACAGAGGATAGATAATTGTTGCTTTTGCCCAGTAGACAAGATGACCCACCAACTTGTTGACATGATCTATGTGCAGATCCGCATCGGAAGCCATATTCTGCAAGCTCTTTAGTGGGTTGTAAACTTCGAAGAACTGTAAGAGCATACTAGCACCGCTGGGTGGCACACAATCTAACAATTCGGCAAAATCCACCAGCAGAAGCATGCCGTGATATGGTTTTAGCGACTTTAGGCATCTGTCGATTGCTTCAGGCTCGACAATGCATCCTTTTTTGTGAAACTGGTGCGCCTTCTGGGGCAGGCAAAAGCTTAACGTCAGCGACTGATTTAAAGTGGTATTAAGCAGCCCAGTTGTGCACAGATCCTGATGCACCGATTTGATAGCCTGTGCCAAGCTAGACTTCTCTAAAATCAAATCGAAAGCAGATAAATCCCGATCTGCACCTATTGTGTTGTCCAACTCCATAGTATTTGCTACTTCATCATGTGTCTTGATCATTTGGCTTATCTCTTCTGACAGGTAGCCAACTCGCTGCTCTTCCATCTTCAGGGCCAGTCCAAGTTTCTTGCTCAATTGATAGTAACTCTTCACTATAGAATATGAAGCTTGAGCATGCAACGCAAAAACAATGTTTATCAGTGGTGAGGAGGTGGCAGACGATGACTTACGAAACTCCTTTCTTTGCATTAGAGTCGGATGACTGACGAACCGTACATCGTTCACTTTTAGTTCGAATTTTTGATTGCAAAGCTCAGACTTGACAGCAAAGAGGGTGGATAGAACTTCATCGGTAAAACCGAACAGATGACCTTTCCTTATGTTTGACGCATGTTGTGGTGGTTTTTGGAGGATATCGTCAGTTGTATTTATTGCGTAGGTATTCCGTTTTTTGTTTTTGTTTACAGTGTCATTAGCTGATTCAATACGATACGGATAACGAAACAGCAAGCGATCGCCTTTACTGTCTGAATTGACCAAAATCACGGCCAGCGGGTTTACTTCCATGTTTAGATTTGTTTTGCTTTCTTTACGAACACATAAATTATTATTATAAATTATAAAAAAATATTTTCCACTCCATACTTTTCCATAGCTTCCTTCATTTCTTATCAACGGTCGGTTGTCAAAATTTGACAGTGTGTAGTTGGGTTGAAAAAAGATTAAGGTGCACGTGTAATACTTCTTCATGTTCAGGCACACGGTGAGCCCCAAAATGTATAATAATGTTCTGATTAATTATATACCTACATGAAGGTGAATAAATGTCTTTTTAAAATTTTAAAAATAAAGTAAAGGCTGTAATAATTTCTTTTGTTTATGTTCAAAGACAAAGACGAAGTCAGAGAAAATAAAATAAACAAATTTGAGTAGTTATCTCGAGCACAACAAAATATTAACAATACTATCACAACTCAAAGTGAACATGAGTTTATCATTTTTTCGTAATCTTGCAGCACAGTCACAGCTTTTGAGGGCCACAAAAGCAATCGATATTGTTCAGAGCAATTTTATACGAAAATTATTGGTATTTTTTATAGAAATAAAATAACAACTCAAAGTGATTGCTTTATTTTATAAAGCAGTATTTCATGAAACTTAAAAATAATAAGTTATATAAGAAATGATAAGGCGAACACATTTTTTTTGTAAGAACCGTGTGTCAACTTTTTGAGAGAGTTTTTGTGATGACTTTCGTAGAATTCGAAAAATATTATCGAATAACAATAAATCAAATGACTTCAACATCGAAAAACGCTTGGGAATCTTAACAACAAAAAAATACACACATCGCGGCGTTTATATGGCAATGCTGGAAATATTTCCGAACACCTCCCATTATCCATTTCTCCGTTTTGACAAATAAAAAAATATTTTTGACATCAAATCGGTGTGGTTCTGCGGAATTTAGATACGAATAGCATCTGCTTATAATTTACCTATAAACATTATTAATTAACTCCCAATACATCGACCATGGACAAAAGCAGTACTGGGCTACTCAAAAAACTCCAATCCGAATTGGAATCCTATCAAACAGGCCAGAAAAGTAAGGAATGAGTAATCCCAGCCATACCCACTGAATGTTAACCATGTTTCTATTTGACAGCATTTATGAAATTAGCCAAACAACGAACACTCCTCGAAGGTCAATTGAACGAGAACAAATGGGTTCTTGATGAGCTGAATCTCCTCGGCCCAGACAATAAAGTCTACAAACTGTACGGACCTGTGTTGGTAAAACAAGATCTAGAAGATTCCCGTCAAAATGTCGGCAAACGTATCGAGTATATTTCCAAAGAACTCAAATCGTCAAATAAAACTCTGGAGAATATGGAAAAGGACATCGTCAAGCATCGCGAGAATGTGCAGAAACTGCAGCAGCAATACCAAGTCGCTGTTGCTATGACATAAGGAGCTCAAATGTGTTATGTTATTTATTAAAATAGAGTATGTGCGCCTTTTAAAAACCTACCCCCAATAAAAATTTGAGATCACGCAAAATGTATTGTTTCATTTCCATAGAAACACTTTCTATAGTAAGTTGTTAGGAACTTTCAAGAACATACAGTTTATTATATCATGTCGGATGTAGTGTTTCCCGAGGAATTGATATACTTCGTGGAAAGTATTAGGCCATTTCAACTACACGATGTTGGCACGGATAAATGGTTTGATTGTCATGAAATGGTTATAAAACTGAGTCAGCAGGCAATGCTGGAAGCAGCATCACACCGCGAAGAATCAGTCAAAGAGCACCTGGTTTTGCATGATAAGTTGCGTATATTGATACATGAAGCGTATTGCATTCGTCTGTGGAAGACCAAAGTCCTTCCTCACTTGCTGGACATTGATCCGAATCCCCAGGCAACTTTTCTCATCTACACTGTCTTGTTTCACGAAGGATCTGTTATAGCTTTATTGGAGCTGTCACTGTTCCACCAAAGCGGTTGTGAATCGCTCAAAGAGGCATCTGTGGATCTGGTGGACTATTGTACGCAAGCTATTGCACAGCTCATTGGTTTAGTTAGGTAAGTCCGGCACACATTTTCTTTTGCTTATTTTCTCATTATTCCTTAATTTTGTTTGTAGCATGGGTTATCACGAAAATGAGTCGAATATAGATGTAGACGAAGCTACTCTCACCGAAATAGATCGTCAGAAGAGGGATATGCTCTTTAAAATCGGTTTGCGGTGCATTTCCATTTTAAACTATCTTGCTGATAATTTCGATGCACTACCATGCAGTGCAGCTAGACGTATGGTTACGACGCATGATGTTCCATGGTTGATGGCGGATCTATTAAGCTTCCGACCATGGTATAGAAAGACCTTAAAGGGTATACAGATGTTTATTGGTAAGATTGATCGTTGAAAGATGAACGTTATGTGTTAATAATACTAATCGATTTTTAGAGGATAAATGGACAACAGTAAACGGGGAGGATGCCGCCAAAGTAGTAAAACACGAGGCCCAGACATGGTTTTGCTTAAGGCAAATGCTATTTAACAAGTCCGTTATGGAGATGTACGAAATGAACGACGGCAGAAAAAGCAGATTAGGACAGGTGTGTTGAAATGTATTTTCGTTATTATTATTTGTGATAATTCTTAACTGCACACCCATCTAGTGTCAGGGACTTTTGCACGACAGCATATTAGATCAGTTGCCGCCACTTGGTGAGCTCAAACAGTTCCTATGCAGCCTCACGATGTCTGCTAACCAAACGCCAAAGAAGAAAACGAATCTCATGTTAGAAGAATTGCCCGAGATCCAAGAAAATCTAATCAAAGAAGTTGACCGTATTGGCGGATATCTTTCAATTGCCCAAAATCAAGCTGAAACATTTCTTACAACTTCTTCGGCAAAGATCTGTTCACTGGCGCAGAGACTCAGCACAGCTTATAACACTGATCTACTGGCTGAGATGGAGGTAACAGAAAAAAAGACTATCCCAAAAGCTTATGATAAAATTTGCCGAATCTGCAACAAGGAGGCAGAGAAAAAGTGCTCCAAGTGTAAACAAATATTCTACTGCTCTAGGTGAGAATCCATTCAACTTCCAATGCATTTTGGTATTTTAACGTCCCCGAAATTTGTTCATGACCCCTTTTACAGAAAATGTCAACTGAAAGACTGGCCCCAGCACAAGACGGAATGCAATACCACTGAAGCTGTCAACTGAATTGACAACGAAAAAACACTTAAATTTCACATTTTTTCACATAATTTTTGTTTTCTTTGTTTTTTTTTTTATTAAAAAAAGAATCTTAACCCAGAATGTCGTCTTTGATTCAAATTAAAACAAACAGCAAACTTCCAGTTTAACTGTTTTGTCTGAGGTGCTCCTTGACAACATCCAGAGCGGGTGTTTCCTCACCGAAATCCTTGATGACGACCACAGAGCAGCCACATACCTTACGTGGTTTGCCCTCTTTGTCGATCTTGCATAGACCAGACCATTCGCCGAGTTTCTTGTGTGAGTCGACTCGGATCAATGGAATTTGATGTTCATGGCAGAGAGCTGTAATCAATTTCTTGTACAGGGGCTCTTCGAAGGACTCAGCCAAAATAGCAAGAACAGCTTGACGTCTGAAATGAAAGAATTAAACATCAGTTGTAATGTAGGAAAATGAAAACAACTGTAACTAATATAACTTACTTGTCAAGAGCTTTGCAGGCCTGGTGGATACCATGAACCAAACCGTCGGCGATCAACGATTTCTTTAGCACCTCTTGGAGGGCGGTGTTGATATCCATGGCGGCGCCAATAACTGGAGCTGCTGAGGGAACATCTCTGTAAGATGGAAAAACAAAAACATACTTTAGACACAGTTCACAGACACAATTCACTGGAAGGTAGCTTGTCCCAATGGGTTATGTTTACTTGCACAAATTTAACACTTTTTGGAAACTTACACATCAACGTCGGCCATTTTTAGTTATTTAAGTCGTCTTATAACTGAAATAGAAATGATTTCGTTTATTTTAATTTAGGATGCATTGGAGAAATTGAAATTATTTTTTGAGTTCGAAGAAAATTCATTTTACCCGTACCTTTTGACAACCGGAAAGAAAGAGAAGAGGCAGTTTCGCCAACCTAAGGAAACGAAAGAAAAAAAATAACAACACTGCCGCCATTATTTTGTTGACGTGAGTGTGTTCAGGTAGAGAAAACAATTTTTTAGATGTTGTGTTGTGGTTGTGGCGTACATATTAGAATAATTATTTTACTAGGAACTTTTTAGATGGTTTAACTCGCTGTCAGCAGTATTTAATTAATGTCGATGGAAAATTAATATGCTTAGGTTTGAAAATTATGTATCTATAGCTATATTTTGTTATCTCCTAAATTTGAAAAGAAGTGGGTTTACGATTTAAAAATCATTATTGTTGTCAGTACATACTTAAGATCAGATTCGCAGATCTACAATTTCAATTTAAATACTTAACATAAATACACTAACCACGGTTTTATGGAATCTCTTAATTCTTAGCCAACGATTTAATGAGTATATTTGAGAATTCAGTTTTTAAGTGTATTAGATAAAGTTTGATCGAGAAGTGTTTAGACTTACCTCGCAGTTCTTGAAAAAGAAAACAAAAATAATCAAATTAATACACCACCCACTGAAGTAATACTTCTTGTGCGATTCAGTAATTTGAGAAAAGTCCTGCTATCGCAGTAAGATCAGAAAAAAAACCCAAAGTAATCTTTTCGAACTTTTAATCGCACGCTAATAGTGCCATATATTGTAGTAAAAATTGCAAATTTAAATTGAAAGCGAAAAGGTTGTAACATTTTATAGATTTTATCTATACCGTACTTTTTTTCGTGACTCCGCGGAAAACTACTTTTGTTTCTCTATCGTATGGCTATATCTCAAATTACGGGTACACATCTTAAAGATTATCTTCATATTAGTGCCCTACAAGGAGTGTTGCTATTTTTTCGATCTTAGATTATTAGTATACTATTAATATATATTTTGTAATTAATAGTATATACTTTACTAAATAATTGAATTAATAATAATAATATGGCTTAATCCTAAATGATATATATGGCTGAAGGACACCAATTCTAAATGATATACAAACATGGCTTTGTATGAGAAAAGTAGTTCAAATATTGATTTTCAAAGGGTCTAGTCATTCGGCATGTTTACATAAGAATATGTGTTGGCATTACGTTACCGCGCCAATAAAAATAAAGTTGCCTAAAAGTTTCTTTGCTTAAGATCATTTTCACGAAAAAAGCTTGATATTACATCCTAACTGCATACCTGCTTAACCAAAAAAAGCATACTGCAATTACTAGACAGACCCAAATATTAAAAATGAAATCAATGCAAAACAAATTTAGAAAGAATACAAAACAAAATTGGCTTTTACCCTTTTCTTATCATTTTTTATATACGAATGCAGAGAAAATCTTTTCACCTAAATACTGACTTTGCCAGTTATACATGTGTACTACTACCAACGCTTAAAATGAAACACCCTTAAACATGACTAAAAAAAAAACTCAACCATCGTTAAGTTTATACTTGGGACAACTTGTCAGATTGCTGTCGCTTAGCTAGCTGTCATTCCCTCTTCAGCCGGAGACAGCATGTTCCGGAATGCTATAAATTGTTTTTGTTGAGTTATTTTTTCGATTAACCCTTAAACACCAAAAAAAAAAACTAAAGTACACACGTACAACAAATTTATCACCTGTGAAGCTTATCTGCAAAATCTCTATTTCAAATTTATAGCATTATAACAAGAAGCAGTATTTAATTTTTTGCTAAACTAAAAAATTTACATAATGGAGAGTATAAGGTAACACAAATACATTTCCGAAAATAATTCTATAGATGGTTGTGTTTTAAGTTTTACTTCTCTCTTTTGAAAAAATCAACATTCTTTTGGGGATAACATCACATGGCTTGAACTATACCCCTAACTACGTCAAAAGTGATTTCTGCGATAAGAATTCAAATTCAAAGTGTTGTTTATCTCCATTTGAACATTCCATATACGGATGAAAATATTCTCTGTTCTGTTGGTTATTTCTTGTCTAAAAGTACCTTTTCGAAGCAATAGTCTAAGCTATTAAACTAAACTATTTGAGCAACACAAATGTCTAATTTAAGGTATGTCTCTTTAATTGATTGAAACTTTTTGTCCGTTTGGATTATTATCTCATTTCTTTAATGAGTAGTCTTTCCTTGGGTTTTTATTGCACCGCTAAAGCGTGGGCATACCATTAGAATATTGTGTATCTGTTGAACGTAAGCGTTTTCTAATTGGCGGTGTTTTCTTTTCTTTATATTCTGCAATAAAAAAACATTTTATTCCATCAATGTTTGGTCTGAGATTTTGTTGGTTTACTATTTTATATTCAGTCGGTGTAGATTGGAAAGATGTAGAAACGTTGGCTATTTATTAGACTGGAATCTTTTGCATAAAAAGTTGTCTTGGTGATATCTGGTCGCATGACTGATGTCGGGGCTTGCCAATATATTTACGTTTGATGCCTTCACTAAGATCTTCTGCTCTATAAGCTATTTCCTGCTGCTGTTTGTTGCGGCTTATACACATGAATTGAGATGCATATTTGTTTTTCTCCTTGAAATTGGTATTTTCATTGGTGATGTAAATCACTTCAAGAAACCCACAATAAATGTAAAACTCATCGTCCCTACTGCACATTACAAATTTAAAATAAACGCCATACCTTATCCTTTTTAAATATACGCCTCGTCATGTAAGCTATCTCTTCAAAAATATATTGTATTTGCGCCAAAAATTTAAAATAGTCACAGCCTATAATTAAAAAACAATCAATCTGCTGCTAAGCAGACAGATAACGTTATCAGTGTTTGTTTAACAAGATTTCTTATTTATTTCTTTTTTTTTTGTAGAGAAGGAATACTTCTAGGCTGCGGAAATCCTCTGCTCGATATCTCAACCGTAACGGATGAAAAATTTCTCCAAAAATACGACCTTAAACCGGACAATGCCATTTTAGCTGAAGAGAAACACAAGCCTATGTATGAGGAAATAAGCGAACGTTCCAATGCTGAATACATTGCTGGTGGATCAGTACAAAATACGCTTCGAGTGGCCCAGTGGATTTTAGAGAAGCCCAATGTTGCCGTCTTTTTTGGCTGTGTGGGGGATGATAAATACTCGAAAATTCTCGAAAAGAAGGCCCGATCGGATGGCGTCAATGTACAATATCAATATACACAGGAAGCGCAAACAGGTACGTGCGCAGTACTTATCACTGGCACTCATCGTTCGTTGTGCGCAAATCTGGCGGCGGCGAATCTCTTTACCACAGACCACCTGCACACGGCCGACAATAAGAAGTTCATCGAAAATGCCGAGTATTACTATATATCGGGATTCTTCCTTACTGTCAGTCCGCCGAGTATCATGGAAGTGGCCCATTACGCTCATAAGCACAATCGAATGTTTATGATGAATTTGAGTGCTCCATTTTTGTCGGAGTTTTTCAAGGAACCAATGATGGCCGCTCTTCCATTTGTTGATATTCTCTTTGGTAATGAAGCGGTAAATTATCATTGTAACATTCTGATGAAACAATTCATCTTGATTGACTTGTTTTGTATTTTTAGGAAGCTGAAACATTTGCCCAACAACAAGGCTGGGAGGAGAGGGATATGAAGGAGATTGGCAAGAAAATGCTTAATCTACCAAAAGAGAATCCAGATCGCCAACGCATTGTTGTTATTACTCAGGGACATGATCCGGTGCTTCTTATCCAAGAAGATAGCATCGACGAGTATCCTGTGGAGATGTTAGAACGCGATCAGGTTGTGGACACCAATGGCGCGGGTGATGCTTTTGTCGGTGGATTTCTGGCGCAATACGTACAAAAGAAACCACTGGGTGTGTGTATTCGTTGTGGAATTTGGGCTGCCAGGCAGATCATTCAACGTAGTGGATGTACATTTGAGGGCAAACCAGACTTTAATGAATAAAGTTAGAAGTTTTTTTACGGCACAGATATAGCAAATTATTGAGATAAAAAACAACATAAAAATCGTTTTATGCACGAAAAGTTTTACTTTTTTTTTTTTCATTTTTACACGAAGCAATAAACTATTTTTTGTTTGTATGGTTTAAAAAAAAATTACCGGGATTGGAATTGTATATAATATAACATACGTACACCTATCATAGACAATTGTAATTTTGTAAATGTAAATACATGCATTGTTCAGAGCATAGAGGGAACCCAAAGCAATTCAACAAATAAAAGTCACTTGAAATTAAAATTATTTATTTTTATATTTTGTGTGATAAGTAATTAATTACACACCTTGCTTCTCGCTTTGCAGGGCAATCTTGCGTTGCATTTCTAAGGGATATTTGAAAAATTTGTTCGGATGTACTCATACAACAAATGGTTGCGGATTTTGCTTCCGATACACCTACGTAGTAGCCATGTGTTTCGGAGAATTCTTCGGTTGTTAATATTTTTTAAGTCAATGGTTCTGTGTTATTAACAAAAGTATTGCTACATTCAAACTGGGATTCGAATAAATAAACTGTATTATGTTTAAATAATCTCTATGAACTACAATTCACTTTAATTTCAAAGCCTTACCGATTAAACATTCAAAAAAACATTAAGCTGATGGGAATACTGCTAGGGAATGCCAATTTTGAAAGTACCTGCCCGCTATTATTTCTCAGAGAAATAAATAAAATATATTTATTTAGTCAAAATCAGCCCCGCAGCTTTCTATTCTGAAATTTCTACATATAAATTTGAAAAATTGGATGTATTCCAAATTTGTATTTTTTTTGTATTCCAAAATAAATAAATCATATTTTGCCCTAGGGTTAATTATCGACTTTTCTCGTTTATCAATAAATTTGAAGTCAGAGGGAATATTTATTCCGCAATGACTTTCACAGCTTTTATGCGGCTACCGGTAGACCTTTCTTGACTAGATAAATATTTTGTTAGCTTAATCGCAGATTAAAAATAATTTGTGCAATTTTTCTCTTATCAAAATACCTAAATCATTGGTGCACCTAAAATTTATGTTTAAAACGGTCGAATTTTATTTAAAGTAATTAATAATTAATAGAAGTGTTTATTTTCTATTTATATATTTGTTTATAAATTTAAATAAATGGTAGAAAACATAAAAAACAAACAACATAGCATGCCACACATTAGGCATTTAGTCTAATTATAAATGCTGAGTTAACTATTGGCTTTGGACCCTAAAACGAAGGTACATCAAAATTCATCAAATATGCTCAACCACACCAAAACATTGCATAAAAATCATAGAGGACGCCTATTTTTTTATGACTAAAAATTTGTATAAAAATGTCCAAGAATAGAAACGAAATACAACTTCGATTTGCGTAAAATAAATGTTTGCAGAAAAAATGTTTATCCAGAACAGAAATATTAAAACAAAAATTGTCATCACTGTTTACTTTTCTTCACAATTCCAAATGTGGAACTTCTTCATATGACAACAACAAATGTCAATCAACGATTGTTTATTATTTTACGAGAAAATAATTTCAATTGATTTTCAATTCTGATTTAATAAATTAAATCAATATTAGTTCAAGTGCTTTGTTTTCTTTTTTTAGTTTTCGTTTGCATTCTCATTACGCAACAGGATGTTGGCATTTTTTGAAGGACTCTCAAATGTCTACATCCTCAGTACGGCAACAGTATTTTTGGCGGTCATTATCGCTCTTTATTGTGCTAATTTCGTCAAAAATGAAGTAATCTATCAATATATTGTTCCTTATTAGGCAAAGACATTAATATAAATTGTTTTTAGAATGAAGTGCATTCCAATAAAACAATGGATTGTAATGGTGACGACGAAAACATAGCAGACTCTGACACAGATGAATTGTCCGAAGGCTTGGTGGGTAAGCTCAAATCGGCACGTTTAAAAGAGCTCGAAGGATCTCTTACGGAGGATCAATTGCAAGAAGAAAAACGGTTTGTATTACTTGTACGACTCATGACATGTAAATGGGGGTTAAGTGTCTTTCTTATAGAGTTGAGCGTGAACAACTGGCAGCGATATTCGAACTTCTCAAACGACAAGAAGCCGAATTAAATGTAAAAGAAATTGACGAATCCGAACTATCAGCTCAAATGGGCCTTTATCGCTAGTCTATATGATTTCATCATAAAATATTTAGGTTTGATGGCTGACAAGACGGAAAGTCAAGGCTAATGATAAAATACTTATTAATTTATAGAAGCAATTGTGCTCTAATGGTTTCATATCCTTGGTAAAGCTAGTCTGTGGTGTGTATTAATTCTTCCAGTTAACGTATATTCTAAGTAGCATAAAAGGCAAACTGAGAGCAACAGAATGAACCTAGTCAATGAATATTAATTCTGTATTTTCAGAATTAAGCTAGAAGTAGAATTTAATGATTTTGAAGGTGTGCGGTTTTTTTTATTAATAAAAATTGAAGACGAAACATCTATTAACAGTCATGTGTTTTTTTTAATCTTTTGAAGTCGGTCTACTGTTTTTAACTGTGTATTTCTATAATATAAGGGAATATAACATTGGATGTGCCTATTGAAAAGTCGTTCTTGATCTCACCACTTATTTTTAAAGCTGATACCTTTTGAAATCAAATTTGGCGAATATTCAAGAAATTTTCGCTTTTCCACTCAGGTCCTTCAGGGTCTTCATCGGGAATTTGCTAGTATCTACGTGTTCACCAGACTTTATTTGGTACCACGGTCTATGAACCTAAGAACCTTAAACATACTCTTTGAAACGTTGGCTATTTATGCAGTTCAGAGTTTAACTTTTGGATCGGCGAATATACTGCTTGGCTACAATCATCCCTTTACACAGTAAAGATCCACAACGCAGTGATTTCCATCTTCTTTTTTTCCACATTTTAAGGCGCTTTTAAGCCAATTAAGAAACACAAAAAATTAATGGAAACATTTTTTACTTTATATGAACAATTAACATAATGTACAAAAAAAAACTACTTCTTAGGTCTGCCAGCGCCTTTTTTTCCTCCAGCTGACTGTTTGTCTTTGTTCGTCTTACTCGCGATTAATGGATGTGTTTCTATATTAAAAAAAAAAGTTGGTTAAATTATTGCACCCGGAAGTTTTGTTTGCTAAAGCTCACCATCCACAGGCGCATCAGGTAAACTAATATCATAACTATTGACTTTTCGCTTTTTTGCAGGTAAATCATCGTCAACATCCATAGGTTCGTTTTCTTTTGACATATTCGGATCGCCACTTTCCTGAGCCGCCCAACCGTCCTCAGGATCTTCCACCTCAGGAGCCATCGGTAGAAATTGCAGACCACTTTCATCGTCGTACTCTTCATCGGAGCTGCAGAATGCCGCAACTGGTTCCACCTTCAACACATCCACTTCAGTCTCTTCATCTTGCTTTGCCTCAGCGCTCAGATCGACTGATTTATCCTCGTCTGCGATATCGAACTCAGATTCGCGTTCCTCGTATTCTACATTCTCATCCAGTTCCTTGAAATCCGGCGCAAAAGCGGACCAATTTTCGACTTGATTTTGTGCCCAAATTGAAACAAGGCCAGAGCTTATGCTAGCGATGATCGGTCGGACTGGATGCCAAACAACATCGAGCAGCAGTTCTCCCTTGGTGCCATGGAGGATTTTCACCAGATTACCAATGGATTTCTCCCAAATGTAAAGAGCATGTTGACGTGCGCTTCCGGCACAAATGTATTCACCGTCACCGGAGAAACAGCATTTCTTCCACGTGGTTCTGTAAAGGACAATTTAAGTTGTAGAATTCGTGTATCTGAGATACTAACTTGTTGACAAGATCCTGAAGCTTTTGAATGGGTTCAGGTTCACCGTCCTTTCCCTGATTGATGATCTCTCTTGAGTCATAAACTCGAATCACACGATCTGAGGTGTTGATGAGAAAGGCACTGTATACAGAAAAAAACTGTTAATGTTTCCTCTTAATAATGAACCAATGCTTAAACATACTCTCCGCGTCGAGCGAATTCTATGCTCTTCACTGCAGTAGCGCTTGATGTTCCGACAATGATTCGAAAGCTAGCAACGATATCCAATGTTTCTACATCCAGGACTAGGATTTTTCCCTTGGCATTTCCCGTGTAAATATATTTCCCTCGACGGTCGAATGACGCCACGATATTTAGGTCTCCCTACAAGCAGGTTTGAATTTTTATTATGGAAAATTCAGTATAATTAGAAATAAAATTACATCCTGATCCAAAGGCAAGCACTTGTGGGTGTCATTTATTTTCACCAAAACTGCAGCGTACCGCATAGGACAGACGAGAAATCGATTATCATTTCGCGGATCAAATTGAACTTTAAGAATCGGCGAGGGAAATCGGTATTTCTGTTCACATTCTCCTGAAAGAACGTCCCATATGCAAACATTGTTGTCAGTAGAAGCAGAAAGGAGCTACAAATTCAAAGTATATATTTTCTTTCAAAATTTGGAAAGTTAAATAATTTATTTACCTTTTGTCCACTTCTTGTCCAACTTAAACTGCACACTGGATGAACATGAGCCGATATTATTTTCGCAATACCCCGGGTTAGGAAGTCCCAGATAACAATTCTGCCATCGTTACAACCAACAGCCAGCAGTGTGCCATATTTATTGAAACAACATGTTACGGCCAGCGAGATACAATCCAAGGAACCATCAAATTCTTCGGGATAATTTTGTCCAAACGATTCTAGAAGTAGTATGAAGGCCGCTGTTATTTTGGATGTGATTTCGCTAAGTAATCTACTTACCAAGAAGCTCTAGATTCATGATGGCATAATAATACTATAATTTCTGTGTAAAATATTTGTTATATTTTTATAAATTAAAATCGCGGCACCGATTGTGTTGTATGAAAACGTCAAAATTGTAAACAATTTTGGATGCGAGTTCAGTTAGGTTAGGTTTGATAGCCCAAAAGTTATCGATGTATAAGTAAAGTACAGTTCGAAAAGAATATTGCAAATCTTTTTAAATGCTATCAATCATTCAATCAATGGTTGAATGGGTTTACTGTTACAATTTTTTTTGTTTGCTTTTTTGGCTCAGTCGAACTTAATTTAGGCAGCAGTTATAGTCACATGTAAAAAGTGAAACAGTGGGCAGTAGGATGAAGTTAAACCTAACATTTTTTTTATCTTATACATAGTGGGGATTGGCTCTAATATGACCACCAAGAACTCACAAGTTGGAGGTAGCTGCTTTTAAGCTGCCCTATCCAACCGACAAATCTTTCGAGTGCTCTTCAACATAATTGCTGTTGCAATGGCGAAACTCTTTTTAGTGCTACGCTCGGGCATTATTCTTCTTGAAGCGATTCTGGCTCTTATAAGCATGAACAGATTTTTAACTTAATTTTTTTTTTTAATTTTGAGCAATATTATTATTTCTTTTAACCTTTGGTGCATTTTCAAAATTCTCAATGGTCTTGTGGAAACTCCGGAACTGTTTTTAAGGATCTGAAACTTTTCGTATATAACACAATAAGGAAAAAACATTTTTTTCTCTCCAGCCTAGTGGACAACATCGAAATCAATACATTGTATGAACGATGTTATATGTTCCATGTTCGTAACTATACTAATGGCTAATTCACGTTTACATGCGCGATAGTAAAATTGCCAGCAAATTAATTTTTCTTATTGGTTTTAAAGGCTACGTTTTCACTAAAGGTAAATCGATATTATAAGCAAAACATTAAAAATACATTTTCAAGCGTTTCCGCCAAAAAACAAAATAGATTAATTTAAACGTTTTCTCTTAAACAGCTCTCTGGCTCTCAAATTTGCGTACAAAACATGTAACGGCTGGTTTTATGGTAAATCTCGAGATTTGAGGAAGATATAGGAGAGTTATTGCAATTATAGCTCAATAATGACCGATTCTTTGTTGCATTATGAGCAAATTAAGCATTAGACAATACTTTTGGTTGTGTTCCAAACAAATTTATTTCAGCCGAAAAAAAATTAAATAAAATGTAAGCCAAAGAAATGTGGCCTACAATTAATTTTAAATCGAACATACCTTTAGAACAAACTTTATCGATAACGCGCAATTGCCAGCAATAGATGTTTTTGCATCTGTACGTTGGCTAACTCCACACCATTTGACAGCAGCAAAAAACGCACTGTAATCCACAAAAGCCGAATTGCACAAAAACTTCTCATTTTATTGTTCGAAATATATATTTCGTTAAACCTGAAAGGTGATTATGTTCATCAAAGTTAAACGCAGTATATATTTAATAAATTATTTTTCTTTCGTAGATCTTTGTGACGGTTGAGACTGTCAGAAAAAAATCAATTAGAAGCAGCAACTTTCCATTAGTCAATTTTTAGCGACAAAGAAAAATCCAAAATGACGGGTGAGACACCAAAATCCGATGAGGCAAAGCCCTCTACTACAACTGCCATCGTCACCGATGAAAAAAAAGACGAGGAGAAAGAGCAACAAGAACTTTCTGACGAAGATCAGCAATTACAAGAAGAGTTAGAAATGCTGGTTGCTCGTTTACAAGAGCCCGACAAGTCGCTATATCTGCCAGCTTTGGAAATAATGGGTAAGCTAATTCGTGCTTCGACAACCAGTATGACTTCAGTCCCAAAACCATTGAAATTTATGCGTCCGCACTACGAAACAATGAAAAATATTTACAAGGAAATGCCCGAGCAGAAATCTCGTATGGTGTGCGCTGATATTATCTCTGTGCTTGCCATGACCATGGGTAGTGGGAAGGACTGTTTGGCTTATCGATTCTTGTGCGATCCTAGCCAAAAGATTGGTGAATGGGGCCATGAGTATGTGCGTCATTTGTCGGGCGAAATCGCCGCGCATTATCTGGAAACTACTGGTGAATTCCAAGATCAGTTGATTGAGCTGGTCAAGCAGATTGTTCCCTATAACATGGAACACAATGCCGAGGCCGATGCTTGCGATTTGTTGATTGAAATTGAACATCTGCACTTGCTATTGGACTACGTTGACGAAAGTGCTTACCCAAGAGTGTGTTTGTATCTGCAGAGCTGCTACCCGTATGTTCCGGAGCCGGACAACCTTGTCATTCTCAATACGGCTTTGAATTTGTCCAGAAAGTTTAACCAGTACACGCAGGCGATGCGCTTGGCTCTGATGCTGAACGACATGGACATCATTGGCGAGATTTTCAAGGAACAAAAAGATCCATCAGTGCAAAAGCAGTTGGCCTTTATGTTGGCACGGCAGCAGGTGTGTTTGGAGCTGGACGAATCTATTCCCGAGTACGACGATCTGATGGAAATCATGTCAAATGCCAACTTGAACAAGAATTTCCTGAATCTGGCGCGTGAGTTGGATATTATGGAACCAAAAGCGCCCGAGGACATTTACAAATCGCATTTGGATAACGCAAGGACTAGGTTCCCCTCAATTCAAGTGGACTCCGCCAAACAGAATTTGGCGTCTAGTTTTGTTAACGGCTTCGTCAACGCGGGATTCGGCGTAGACAAGCTGCTAAGCGAAGATGGCAATAAATGGCTGTACAAGAACAAAGAGCATGGCATGCTTAGCGCTACAGCTTCACTGGGTCTTATTCTTCTTTGGGACGTCGATGGCGGCTTGGCGATGATAGACAAGTATCTGTATTCCACCGATGACTATATTAAGTCGGGAGCTCTGCTCGCCTGTGGTATTGTCAATTGCGGCATTCGCAATGAGGTGGATCCCGCCCATGCTCTGTTGTCCGACTATATCGAGAACAATAACACATCAATGAGGATTGGCGCCATTTTGGGATTGGGCATCGCTTATGCAGGATCGAATCGCTCCATCGTCATTGACACTTTAAAGACAGTTTTCAACTCGGATCGCAAGAATGCGGCAAATATCGAAGTTCTCGGCATCACCGCCCTAAGCATGGGTCTCATCAGTGTCGGTTCTTGCAATGCCGAAGTCACTGAGATTCTTCTGCAGACCATCATGGGCCTGAGCAAGAGCGATCTGCGGGACACCTACACCCGCTTTTTGATGTTGGGCTTAGGTCTACTGTACCTCGGTCGCCAAAAGGCCACCGAAGCCGTTCTGAGCACGTTGGAAGTCCTCGATGAACCCTACAAATCTATGGCGACAACAATGGTAGAGATCTGCGCCTACGCTGGTACCGGAAATGTTCTCAAAATCCAACAACTGCTACACATTTGTTCGGATCACTACGAAACATCGAGTTCAGAAAGCAGCGATGACAAGCAAAAGAAAAATAAGGAAAAAGAAAAGGTTGAAAAGGAAAAGGAACGGGAAAAGGATCTCTCGTCTACTCAGTCGATTGCTGTGCTCGGTATCGCTTTGATAGCCATGGGCGAGGACATTGGCGCTGAAATGGCGTTTAGATCATTCGGAAATTTGCTGCGGTACTGTGAACCATGCATTCGCCGCGCAGTTCCTCTGGCACTGGGATTGATCTCTGCGTCAAATCCAAAGCTCAACATTCTCGACACACTAAGCAAGTTCTCCCACGACAGCGACGCCGAAGTCGCCCACAACGCAATCTTCGCCATGGGATTGGCTGGAGCCGGTACCAATAACGCACGCTTGGCTTCAATGCTGCGTCAACTAGCCCAGTACCATCAAAAGGACCCCAGTAACCTGTTCATGGTCCGCATAGCGCAGAGTTTAACTCATTTGGGCAAAGGCACTCTAACCCTGAGTCCCTACCACAGCGATCGTCAGTTGATGAATCCAATGGCAGTGGCCGGTCTAATGGCCACATTAGTGTCATTCTTAGACGTGAAGAACTTGATTTTGGGTCGTTCACATTATCTTTTGTATTCCCTGGTACCCGCTATGCAGGCTCGCATGTTGATAACCTTCGATGAGGAGTTAAATCAGTTGCAGGTGCCCGTCCGTGTGGGTATGGCCATTGACGTGGTCGGTCAAGCAGGTAAGCCGAAGACAATAACTGGTTTTCAGACACATACCACACCCGTCCTGCTGGCAATGGGCGAGCGCGCTGAATTGGCCACCGATGAATACATCACCTTAACACCAGTGATGGAGGGATTCGTTATTCTTAAGAAGAATCCAAATTTCGTGAAATAAACTGGAGTGGATCGCTGGGTCGCACTGCAGCAAACTAAATAAATAATTTTATATGTACTAATTCTGTATTTCTTTTCTTAGCTATAACTGTTTATTTTCTAAATAATTATGCAACTCAAAAAACAAAAATCCGTATAAACCATTCGAAATGTGTTAAATAAACGATCGAAGAAATAAAAAAAAAATTGTTTGCTTAAAGTTTCGAATGATTCAAGAATTTTTAGCTCGAATTCAAATAAAAACCGAGCTGTGATCGTTAAAGGACGGACGCTAGGGTCAAAGATTGGGCCAAGCGAAATAGTTTTGAACTTAGTTCCTCTTCTTTCCGTTATCGACGAGGTTATGTTCAGAATGAGATATAATAAATGGTCCGCTTTAACTACTTTTCTTTTTTCTCTTAATTCCTTTGCTTAAAACGTAATCTGAGGCCTTAGTAGAGTCTAATACAATACAAGACACATTTAAATAGAATAAACAATTTACAAAACGTGGACGCTATTTAGATATTTTAAACAAGTTGTTAGTTTAAGTAAAACTTTTTTTAATGAAGAAATTTATCAATTTCTTCAGGTCGAAGACGAGGGAAATATGTATGTTTTTGAGTCCGACTTTTTTTTTTCGCAGCATTGAGTATGCGTTTTGGGAAAACACCAAATTCAAGAAAAGGATTTACCAACCACGGATCCACTACTCATTCTCAGATTCTTAAAGGAAACTTGACTGGATGATGTGCTCTGAGTAAGGGGTTTCCTTGCCAAGGCCAAAGCCAGAGCATAAGCACTACAACATAATTCCCGGCGAATTAAGCTGTGATGGGGCTCTGGAAGAGGGAGCAAAACCTCTCCAAGGAATAAATACGGGGCACAGTAGACCACAAGGTCGCAGTGTACTACACCCTATATATATATGTTTTTAGGAGTATGTTATGCATCGATGGTTAAGTGAGAAACTGAATAAAGGCAGCACTGCAGCACTGAAGACGCAAATGAACACCACATATCCTTGTTCGACTACATGTATTTAATAAGCCAACAGTATAGAAATATATTCTGCAAAAAATAAAACCCCCGGAGGTGTGACGCGACTGGATGGCAAAGATCAGAAAGATATTCCAAGTGAAGCAACGAATTTAGGTTAGGAACGGATTTAAGTCCATTCAGGAGAACGTTGTAGCTGCCCACTTTGTTTAACTAAACTCCCAAAAATCTACTTAACTTGGCTACCAAAAATTAAGTTTTACATGCAGATAGTATACTTAGAATATCGTTACGGAAATAATAATAAGACCAACACTTCTTTCACTAGTTAATATTCCTACATATAAGACAACCTTTTTATCTTGGACTTTCAGACCAAAGAAAAAAAAATGGTGCGGTTTACCCTCACCCCAACTCAAGTTATATCAAGTTTAAGTGATATAACTTCAGAAATATATGTCGCTTTCGTTTGGTAATTCGGAAAAGCTCTCCGATCCGGGATGCCAATCGAACTAGCAAACACATTATATTTCAATTTGAAGTGTATTTTTCGTTGTATTTGTGTATATTTCCAACCGCCTCACTGGCAATATTGAAATATGTTTATATTTTATCTTTATTTGTTTAATGGAATTTGGTTATAATTTGCACCCAATCCAAAGAATTATTTAATGCATCAGCAATAAAAATGTTTGACTGCTTCTGGTTTTGATTCTGAATTCAAAGTCAGAAGCGAATTTCTCTTCTTTCCAGGAGAGGAACTGTCATTTAAGTATCAAACGAAAACTTTAAGAATAGTTCGAAATGTATGTAGTTATTATAACAACTTAATACGTGCATGTTATAGACCTAATTTAATTGCACAGAAAATGTCAAGAATTCCATGTGATTTTATTTACCCACCAAAAAGTTACAATGCCATCAACTAATAAGATTGTCGGAGATTTGTCGGAGACAGAATTTTAAATAAAAAAAAAATATTTATAAATTAAAATACTTAATAATATTTCTCGCGTTTGTTTGGCTTTGATTTGATTTCGATTGGGCAAACTTTTTTCTACCGTCTTTTCCGGATATAAATAGTAATTGTGAGATAGCATCAAAACTGAACACTCCGAAAAATGTAAACCCCAAAGGGACGAGAGAAATGTTAAACGTTTGGGTTTTAGTCCGATTACGTGAATCTTGCGTTTGGTTTGAGATTCGCAGAACTGGTTTGATTTTTCTGACAAAACTGCTCTGACAGCTGCAAAAATTGACCTAAATCTTTAAAAAACGAGGTGCCAGATCACATAAAATGAAAACGATCGACCTACATCATTTCGATCTATTTTTTGAGAAATGATGAAGAGAAAAAGGTCAAATGATTTCCTCGGTTAGTGCCCAGTTGGTCCAATGGAAAGCCACATTAATCATTTAAAGTCAAATTCAATGCCAATTCTAATTACGTCATACTTTCTAGGTCCCCATAAAAAAACCTAGTTAGAAGTGCTGTACCTATGTTATTTTGTTGTTGTTGAAAATTCAGGTTTCTTTTGGAATGAAGGTTCTAGGTGAAGAATGTATTTTTTTATCTGCATTTTCTATTCTATTTAGCAAAAATATGAAGGTGGCTTAGTGGAAAAATGTTCTAAATGTCATATCAAAAAAAGTTATAAGAATAGATAAATAACTTTTGATATTTATTTCGTGATTTTTGGATTATCTCGCTTAAGAATTTCATATGATAAACACTTCGTTCACAACGTTATACATTATGAATAAATTAATAAGGGTGGTCGCGTGTAAATGTTAAAGTGTATTATATTCAACAACAACACACTAAAATGCTTACGACCCTATTGTTACGAAGTGAGTAAAAGTGTAGTACCAAATATGGTGGGCATGTAAACTAGTGGCCGCTCACTATTGTGTCGCTTAGCCTCTGAGACGATATTTGGAAAATTGGCTCATATAGCAAAAAATCAATTATTATTATTATAACTTTATTAACAACTAATAAATTACACAATTAATATTAATTTGTAAACTGGCTACTAGGGCTTTCTGCCGAAACATGTCTTCATAGAAAGTATAGGGATTTTTTCGTTATAAGCGAGGTCTCTATAAGCGAATGTATACTTCATTATATGATGATCTATATATCAAGGTGTTCCAGAGTAGACGTAAACTCTAATAGATCAATATTCCTTATCCAACTAGAAAAAATTTGGGGCTACTATCACTCCACCCCAAGTTATATTAAATTAGTTATTAAAATAAAATAAAATGCTCTAACACAGACAAGTATAGAATCTATAGATTCAGGCAGATTTAAGATTTAAACGCTTTCTATAGAAGGTTTTGGCTACACTTAAAGCTGCGGAACTACTGCTGATGAATTCGATATCCAAAAGGGATATCGCCATAAACATTGATAGTCAGGACGATTCAATCCGAATTATTTTGGACTGTCGCTCTATTATCAGATCATTATGCGCGCATAGAAGAAGGTAATGCACATGAACTGGCAATTAAAGCTGGAAATTAAAATATGAGAGGTTAATCTATAGTTACTAAAAAGCGTTATCGAAGTGACTGGTGAAACTTTTACTTACTTAGTTGGTTACATGATATCCAAGACCTAAGGGCTCAGCGAGGATAAAATGTAAGCGCATTACCATAACATTTTTTTCGTCGGAGCCCCAGGTATGTATATCATCCTCTTAAAGTTTACTTCTTTAATTGAGTACAGGTGAACACATAATTAGGCATATTTCATACTTAAACAGACTTGTGGCGTTTTCATTTGAAGCTACTGTATATATGTATGCATTTAGTATTTATATGTATATCCGAAAGCGTTGGTACTTTGTATTGTCCATCCATAACCGATTTAAGTGATTATCTTGTTCGTTATAGATAGATATGTTGTCCATTTAGGCTTTATGGGGGACATAGAAGGTGTAAAAAGGTACAGATAATTGAGGAGAGGTAAAATAAAGGCTATCTTTCAAACTACTCGCCCGATTTTAGTACATTTGAGATCAATATATTTTACTTAAGGAGGCAGGATTATTGTAAAAAGTAGGAGGTGGTTATCTCTGGAACAACTCTGTCGATTTTTAAAATTCTTTTCATGTTGCAATGAAGACACCCTTAGTATTAGTATAGGTTTTTTTATTTATTATAAAAGAGATCTTTTATAAGAACTTTTGTATCATAGAATAATTTATTCTTCGAAAATACTACTTCTTAACCAATGTAGTGTCGGACATTCACAAAGAGTACGTTCATAAGATTCGTCCTCTTCCTTACATTAGAATCATAAGTAACCTGATTATTATTAAAATTATTGACAAACAAATTGAGATCAAATCTTCATCTGTCTAGAAATTGATGGTACAATGCTAACCTATAAAACAAGCAGAATAGGTTCCAAAGACAAATAAGTTATCTCATCATCAAAACAAAGCTGGGGTTATAGTTGACTGTCACTATTTTGATTATTCACTATCCATTGTTGGCGATCGCAATAAGGTTGAACAACAATTGTGAATCGCTGTTTAGCTCCAAATGCATAATTCTTTCGTTAAATAATGAAATCAAAAATGCAATTTAATTTTAATGTAAAAAAAAAGTTTTTAATAAAGAAAAAAAATTACTTATTTTCTAATGGTTTAGTAAATTGTCCAACGAACAGTAAAGATTGCGTTGTTTTTTCTACAATTAAGTATGCAAACGGTCTGTTTAAATAGAACCGTGGTGGTGATGCTTTATTGGCGAAGGTAGCTGTTGACGCAGCAGCAGCTATGGTTCCTTCTTCATTCACTTCGATTTTTGACTGGTGAATGATTCGAGATAGATAAATTGGCTCCGATGATAATCTGGTAAGATTGGCAAAGTCAGGTTGGAACACGTCTTTAATACCCATCTGAAAAGAGAAACTTAAGGTTAGTACCTTATTTAAAAAAAAAAAAACAAAATTTTGTTTCCAAAATTCAAGACTAGTACGCTGCTGACGACAACAACGGTCCTGCTTTCTGTTTTGCAGTCGTTCTACATCACTGATGGTTTTAATGGTTTCGGAATATTTAACTTTTCCCATTTTTTTCAAAATGATTCAATCGTTTAAGATATGTATTTATTTGTATCTTGTGAATCCCATACAGCTTTTTGCGTTTCATAAATGTTTTTCTGATTTGAATGCACAATTAGAAGCTGATTAAACTCTAAATATATCCCGCCATCATAACCATAAATATTTTCCCGCTGCCTTTTCGCATTTGACTAAAAGACATGTTCGCATCAGCTGCCTACTAGGATTCTCATCGGTATTTTTCTCTTGAATCAGAAAAATCCGAGAGAACAAAAATTAATCGGACTTACCTGGTCCAAAATTGCATTCATAGTCAAACTTGTAGTTGTAGTGAATCTCGGCAGAAACACTTCCACTTCGTCAAAGTCATATTCAGCCATTAACTGCTCTCTGCTACTCAGTTCATTGAAGATTCTTGTCAAGCCGACATCACGAAGTTTGTCTACAGCGTCGTTAATACGAACACCTAAAAATATAAAAATATATGTTTAAGAAGTGAGAGTCTAATTTGCCGATATCTTACCTTTCTTCGGAACAATGATCAACATAGAGAGTCGATTTTCCTTGCCGTAAGGTAATTCTAGAACATGTGACTGTATGTCGACAATTGGCGCATAGTTAAAGATACCGGTTTGGGTCATCATTTGAACTCGTGCAATCACCTCGCCATCATCATTGTAGAAAGGTTCCTCTTTTGTGAAAGATGAGTTAAAAGGTAGCTGCGTAAAAGTTACATCTTAGATAAAAACAAACAAACATTTTATGTATAGTTTTTTGCTTACCTTCCATTGACCCTTGAAGAATATAGACGAAATCATAACCATATTTGAGTCTTTAAAGTCTTCCAACTGAAAATTAGGTTTTATAAAACCCCTTGTTGCAGTCTCTATGTACTCAGTGACCTCTGCCAGAGCTTGATCCGGTCTGGTCAAATCGATTGCGTTCAAATTGGCTTCATATTCATTCTTAATTAAATTCATGAAGGCCGTTCTTATCGGTTTATCCTTATTATAGAAGATGCCTTGCATTGTTGACAGTTCAACGGTGGTTGTTTTTACTCTATGAATATAAAAGTTAAGTTTTCTATTATTAGAAAGAGGAGACGTTGAAGAAGAAACAAATCTTACTTAAGAACTTTCTGAATCTGTTTGAAGCCCTCACGCAGTAAAGCGGTGTCGTCGCTTAACCGCAAAGTTCTTTGCAATTGTAGTAGCGTATCTCCATCAGATCCTTCGGTAATAAGCAGCAGCAATGACCAAATGGAAAATGGCGAAACCATAAAGTTGGACTTATTTATGGATTTATTTATCTTGCAAATCCTCGAGAAGAGTTCGAGTGAAAATTCTTCGGCTCCCTTTGAAATATTAGTTATAAGATTTATATCTGGCCGGTTTGTAACTGGCATTTGGGCTAATATTGTTGTAATGCACGTTATAAGTAGTAATCCTGAAATGACAAATAAAAAATTAAAACAATTTTATTAAGATGGTGTGATTGATGACGATGATCTATAGATCTGAGATAAAAAAATGGAAAAGATTTACTATTTTTTTTTTAAACTCAATTTTCGGAGGCGTATGAGTGACACAATCGAATTTTGTGTACATTTCCTTTTAATATTATCGCTTTATCGTTATTCAAACATGCGGAAGATACTTTGTTACAAGGATATCGATGTTAGTTGAAGAAAAAAATCCTTAATAATTCATATTCGTAAAGTAACATTAATCGGGTGTAGGCTATAGAAATCATTGTGGGTTTCGTGGCTTAGTAGTTAAATGAGTTGTACTACTAAGCGAGGTAAACTACCCTAAGATTTAAGTAAGATTGCCCATCAACGCAAAAGGAGGTAGAAAAAGTTCCTTTTTGTATATGTGTCTGTACGGTTCGTTTATATAGATCGATAAAAAAGTGGTAAGTATTGAAATTGACTTCTTGAACTTCTTTTCTGCAGAATCTGCCATAGCGTAAATGTTTCATCAATTGAGGACTTACTGGGACTAAAACAGAACTAATAGGATACCATCAGATCGTTGACGAATAGTTTCAGGCTCTCACACTGTACGACAGAGAAGATCTTGTACGCGATGTTAAGGTGACTGATACCTTTGCAATTAGCGCAGTTTAGAGGGTCTTCTTTCTTTTTCGACCAAACCTTGGAAATACGTTGCTGCATGCTCTTTCGTAAAAAAAGAGGCTCATTTCTTTTAAACTTTATTCGGGAAATGACAAAAAAATATACAGTTAGTTTCTGGTGGATATAGAAAACTGGTTTTTTGGAAAATAAAACAAATTTTGGATCGCTTTCGATAAAACTTGTTAAGTTTTTGGATGAATCTAAAATTTTGTAAAGATGTTGAGTTAAATAACCATGGAAACATTTTCAAATAGATAGATCTGGTTTGCGTACAAATTGCCACATCTTGGTGAAACGCCCTTAAAACTGTAAGTTTAAAACGTGAACACCATACTCAACCAGAAACGAAAAACTATTTTGCATATTTATGGAACACAACTTTGTCAGAAAACATTTTGCAATAGGTGCCTTACGTAAAGTTTTAGGTTTTGTAGGAAAACTATTTTTGCTTATATGGTAACACCATACAATACTTAACACCCGGAAATGACATTTAGAAATAAAAAAATTTCTTTAATTTTGAATTACATCGAAAAAGGTTGCCTCTTCTATTTTTTTGTAAACAAGCTTTTCTGAATGGAACAATGTTAGATTTTAAGAAAGTCTCTGACTCCTCGAGGAGCACACATCCCTTTCATTCAACTCGCACAATTATTGTTTTTGTTTTTATCTCAAATCGAATTTACTAAATAAATGATGATTATTCGTTTGCAATCATAGCGTCAGAGTTAAAAAAAATGTGCACTAAGAAATTATTGCTAATGAGGAGCCGAGGTCTCTTATTTAAAAATTGTTTTTACTTAACAGCCAGTCCAAAATTTCCTGACCCCTGGGTTGGTTGATGTAAATAAGAAGAAAATGATGTGTTTCCTTATTCTTGTTGTCACTTTCATCCCGAATTGAAACATTTTTCCGGATTAACAATGAAAAAACCCTTTTCATTTACATTTGGCCCCGCCCTCATGCCTGAAGCATAAATGTGCAAATTTTCCAAATTTTACGTAATTTTTTGGTTTGATTAATCTTTGGTAGTTCTATGTTTATGTTATACCACAATTTAGAATACCATGTGCAGAGAGAAACCATAAAATCTTAAAATATTTAGAAACCAAACCATTTAATTTTATGAGAGCAATTAACATTCAAACGTGATTTCCCAACATTTTTATTTTTGCACATTCATTTTTCTTACAAAGGGGGGACGACGAATCATACCTCCCCCAAAAAAGAACAGTTCCAAACCAGAACGTTTAAAATGTTGGGATAAATGAAGAAATTACAAATTTATTGCATTTCCAGCAGAACTTAACGAAGAGGCAACCAATTCCAATTGGGAAAATATTTTATTAACTAAACGAACACGTACTGTAGTCGCAATAAAATTCCCTCTTGTGCGGTCAGCACAAGTTTGGCATACATTTTCCTTATTTCAGATAAGAAGCAACCTCGAGCTCGATGTTATGCTATAAGCACACTTCATGAGTAAAGTAATGAAATTGGTTTCTGCTTATCTCGAGCAGAATTTATGTTCCCTTTCGATTAATTAAATTGTAAAGATTTCAAGTCCGCAAACAGACTTGAGGGTTTACCGATGAGCTTTCTTAAAAGTGTTAATAAGACAAAAACGAATAGGAGATCTTACGACGACGACTAAGAGTGTTAAGCGCTTTGTGAATTAACTCCAAATACTTTATTGGTGCAAAGAACCAGATATGTATGTGGGTGCTGTACTTTGGGGGTTGAAATATTTCTCGCATAGGGAAGCCTAGAACGCACATGCCGAGAATGGAAACAGTTTCGGTTTTACCAATCCAAGTGTCATTCAATGCTGTCAAGGTCGAAATTTAATAAGTTTTACGTAACTTGGTGTTCCGAGTGGATTGGATTATAAGTAGGTAATAGACAGGATATCCCTAGATTTGAAACTAAGTGATTCTTTTTTTGTTTGATTCTGATTAAGTATTTACAAGGAGCAGGTTAGTGCAGTTACCACTAAATGTTATAACTTAATTAACTTAGGTGTTTTGTAAGCCGAAAATCAGATTTCTATGCTGAGAGTTGGCCAATATTAGAAATACTTCAGCTGGGTCTAGTAGTTATTTATTTTAAACTTTGAATGTGCGCAATGATCACTACTCTGTTGTGTTTGCATTTTTGTTTCCTTTTTGTTTTCTCATCCATATTTTTTGCACTCGTAATCTAACCGAGGCGACGATTAGGTCAAGCAAACTTGTCAGTCATTTATAAAAATGAGAAAGCGAGTCGGAGGGAAAACGTTAACATAAAGGTAGCAAGTTGATTATATTAATTCTATAAATAATACATAAAAATAGTTTTAACTTTAAGGTTAATAATGATTCTTAAACAGAGAGTGATTTCGTAAGGTATCCTTTGCATTGCTAATGCAAATACCTACATCACCTTAAATGCAGTTCAGGTTTATATCTGGTTCAGCGAACTTATTCGAAATAACAAACCGGAAGTGTACACTACAAATCATTCCACGATATCATATACATAAAACTGTCATACTAATTTATTTGCACTAATGAATTTAACATGCAGTGACACATTATAATCATTATAAACAGCAAGTATGTACTAAATAATGCCTATTGCCAAGTACAAAGTGACTAAAATGATACTCCAAAAATGATTGCTGTTCCGAGTAATAGCAAAAAGATTTCTACATGACGTCATACATGAATGTACTCAATCCAAATCCAAATCAATACTTTTTAAATCGATGTAGCTGTGTATTTGTCAAACAAAATGTTGACAATACTTTATCATGTCTTCAATTACGTTAAGTGAAAAAAACATTTGTGTTAAGTAAATAAAAATTCAACGATGATTCAAGTTTCTTAACAAAATAATGACGGGTTTCTTTTCTGACGCATCAAAGTAAATTATTATTACTAGTTATCTTTCATTTCATTAAAGGATGACTTTGTTGTTGTATACATACAAGTTCGATTACAGGTTTTCCTTTAATAGAAATTGATCGCGTTTAGATAGGTTTTCTATGTTCAGGTTACTACGTGAGTGATTAACAGTGCAGCTGTCAGTGTTTGAACAATTTCTAATGGAAACACCACAATCATAGTAGATGTCAGGTGGCTGTGTCAATGTCATTTAAATCGGATTTCAGATTCAAATAGATATTAACTCTATTTAGCTGTTATGAGAATAACATTTTTTACTCTTTGCGGTTTTTATTCGCTTTTCACTATCATTAATAACTTTAAATCCAGACTTGGGTCATGTTCCGCATTATTTATGATCTTCCTTTTATTTGAACCTTATTAGATTATATTTCATACTGCTTAGCGGTAAACGTTTCAGTTTTTAATTGATTGATTGTATTGTAGTTACGGACGGATGGAAACTGAAGATATCACCTGTTAAAAATCCAATCCAATGCAATCTGTATAAAATTTTAGAAATTTTAAAACTAAAGCTTTGCAAACATTAAATGGAATGTGTGTTATTACTTTTCATTTCAATTTAGTTGAATTTTTATGATAAAAATATTGTCAATAGTTTAAACACGTGTCTATTTAAAATTACATTTTCTCGTGAGAAATAAAATACATTTATTTTTGTTTTATTTGTAGTAATAAAAGTTCTTGTCGGTGTAGCTAGAACCGTTCTTTATTATTTTCTTCTTTATGAGCAGAAGAAGAGGAATCATACATTTTTCAATATCGATGCATTTCTAATGGTTCGGCTAAGGCCTCTTAGTTTCAGAGAAATCAGTGAGGCCAATCAAATGCTGTTATTTTTACATTTATATGATTTCAGGCTTTTCAGACGTGCTACTGTTTCGCGATTTTTACTCAACGCGTATATGCTATTTTTCTCTGATCTTTATTTAAGACATAAGTGATCTCCCGTCGCACTCTTGTGCAGCATTGATTTTGAATTTCGTTTGCTGTGCTTACCTAGATTTCAAAATTGCCTAAGAGTGATATTTTCTCTTGGGTCACTTTTTACGACAAGCTCTATTATTTTTGGAGGTTAAGAATCGGCATAGCTGTCAATTAAAACTCGGCCGGCTACAATTTGTTGACTTATTTCATTTAAATTTTTTGATTCAGCTTTCAACTATAAGGTCCGTTCTCTAACACAAAGTACATAAACTACAGACCAAGAAAGCGGTAAACAAAATGAAAGAAACAAAATTGTTTGTCCTTTCATTTCTATTCACACGACTGCTTTATTTTGGCTTGTGCATACAGAAGTATGCGAACAGACCTATAATTGTCAGAAGTAATATCATAATTGAACGAAATGTGCCCACAATTGTTTAAATACGGACAACTTAGAAGTGTAAGTACTATTATAAGCTCTTTTTGTGGCTTGAAAACCAATTGGAAGAATTGGGATCGGTGATAGTGGAAATCTTGAAAAAAAGCTTTTAATCAAATTGATCGTATAAAAAAAAATTATTTGTTTTTGGTCAATAAAAAGTAACAAGTATCACACTCGGTAAAAAAAAAACTAAATTGGTGATCAAATAGTCAGTTGTGTACCAATAAATTACATTAATAACCCTTCGGTATCTAACATTATATTCATATCTAGCGGACAGTCTTTGGCGTGTAAGACCCCTGCATTTTGGCAACTTAACTGGTTTGCACAGTAGTTGATTACTGTTTCTTTAGTTTCATCAGTTCAATAAAACAAGGAGTTTGTCCTTTGTAAAACGAAAAATATATATTTAAAAACAAACTTTCCAAATTTTTTTGTATTTTTGTTTTTAAATATAGTTTGTGCTCGCAGATTTAAATAAAGAATACCAGTTGAGTTAATGACCCAACTCATGTTATATTTTGTCTTCATTACCACTCTGTCTTCACTCGAACTTCAATGGCAAAAAACACAATTTACATAAATATGTCGTAAAGCGCCGTCACAACCGAATACCTGTTATGTGTGATCCTTTAACATTTTGATATTTATTATGCAGGCTTTTTCTTCGAATCATATTCATACAATATTCATATATACTATAATAAGAATCTGTATAAGGACGACAGCTTTAATAAAATTGTAGGGGCTTTATGTCTGTTTAAAGTGAAAACGGCTGGATTTCTTGAAATGTTTCTTAAGACTCCAAGAAGGCTTTAGGCTATGACGTTCTTTGATACACCTATTTTGGTTTATTTAGCCTCAAATGAAAAAGCAAAAAACAGCGGTTTCATATTTAAATTTTTAATCATTCATTAAGAACGTCGATAGAAACAATTTTTTTTGGGTTTGAATAAAAATGTTTAGGCAAAGGGTTATCTTTTCAATATTCCTTGAGTCTATCTTACAAAAACAAAGGCCAATTAAATATAAATAAGCCACTTAATTTCGCCTAACAGAAGCGTGCTTTTAGACTTCTGTTAGAAGAAAATTAGTCAGAAATAATTAGATTGTCATGGTTTTTTTTTGGGAAACATCTATCGGCGTTTTTTTGTTTTGCCTGCGTTATCATTTTAAACTACATACTTTCAACACAGCAAAGAGCTTCATTCACAATATCACGTTGTGTTCGTTTAAGGATATAGATAACGATAGTAAGAGATCAAAGACTCTAGTGTTCTTTAAAAATAAATATTATACGTAAACGGCCCATATAGGACCCAAAGCCTAGCTTCTCCAACTATTGTGTGTGCGAAGATATATTTTTTGACATGAATGAAAGGGACAGTTCAATGCCAAATCCTAACGGTAATTAATTTATTTGAAAAGTTTCTCAAGACAGTTCTTACTCTTGGATGTTCGTCAGACGTTCGCAAGAGGTGGGGTGAATACAAATTTTCAGGTGGTACAGGTCGGGATTTTCACCAGCCACCTCTCGCTCAGTGGTCTTACGCACTTAACCACTAAGCCATTGCACGCACGTTATTTGCACCTAGTGTTCTTTGCCACGAACTAAATCCGGGTGCTCGTCGGGGTATAAACCAGACATTGCATTATTGGGAACATAAAAGACTAGCAATTTTATTAATGACTTCTGCAGAAGTTGAAGCGACGAAGAAGAAATTAAATCAGTGGAACATCTCTCATGGGATGAATTCTTCTACAACTTATGTGACTTGGAAGAGATACCCCTATCAGATCACAAAAGATGATGGTTTTATTACATGTCCTCGAATGTGCTACTAAAGTATTCACAATGGACTTTTCTGGCCTCTGGGTGATGTTAAATACGCGTTGTTAAAAAAATACATCTTTACCTAACATAACCTATCATTTTAAATAACGGTACCTATCATACAAATGGTTCCCAAAACTAGTCTGACTATTTTAACGGCTCTGAAGATTCCACATTTACGCAAAAATTTAACATCTTTTTCAGTTCGTGTCAACTGTTAATGAAAATTTGACGCTGTTATGGTGTACTGTTTACGTGTAATTAAGATAGCTTATGCTAATGAAAGACTATTATACGAATGATAACTGGCCCTCTAAGCCGATTACGGTTGGATCTTATTGTTAGATAGAATCTTCAGCTTAAAAACAATTAAAGCGATAATTCTATGTAGTCATGGGTCAACACGTATTTAATATATGATAAAAATTATCCTGAAAGTAAAATTCATAAATATATTTTTCCCGGAATTTTTGTTTCTGGACTCGGTTTTTAGGGATTTTGATTTTCAGGATTGTGTGCTCCAACTCAATTTTGTATGTGCTTATAAGTTTCCATTTAAAAAAACAATAACAAGCTCACACATAGCTTAATTGTTGTTAATTTTCGAATTTGTTGTTCTTTTGATGCGATTAGAAAATACATCTTCACAGCGAGAAAGTTTCATATAACCCAGTCATGCACATTATTTTTGTGCAGTATTGATATTCGGTAAAATTTGAAAAAGGTGCACGCAAACCAACACATTTTTAAATTTAAACAACAAAGGCTCCAACCCAACAGGAAAGTTCCTCTAGAAGGCGAGACGATACTGCTTTGCATACTACATTCAATTTCACTACGTGTTTTTGTGCTTTCCCATTGAGAAAATGTACTTTACAATTCTTAGGGAAATGTCTATCCCCATTAGACATTTCCGCAAATAAAATACCTTAACGTCACAGCCAAGTAGAATTTAATTCAAATCATGTAAAGCGTCGACGAGTAGGTATATATTGGATAATAATTGTTATTAAAATTATGCACGCGCATAAAACTCCAAATTTGGCAAAGATGATATTTCGAGAAAAAAAAAACCCTCACATCGTTTGTTCTGCCGGGTTAACTTGTTTTCCAAGTGGTTATCACCACAATGAACGAAAAAAAAAATCAAATAAAAATCTGAACCAGGCGTCAAGGTGAACTTCGTAATACACTGGCAAAATACTTGTTTTCTTGCTCGCAACTCCAGCTAGCACATATCTTCGAAATTCCGCCTGATGTCACATTTATATATTGCTTTTGAGACCCCCAATCGGCCCTGTTCTTCTAGCGTCTATCGGCACGGCAAAAGGTCATAATGAGAAATAAGTAAACACAGCAGCAAACATGAGCGAAAAGCCCCCGCTCAAACAAACAATTTCATAAAGTATAGTTGATAGTATAGTTGATCGGCTCTTACCCCGTTTCCACTGCATTTTCAGGTTGTTGTTTTTTTTGTATATTTTTTTATGTATGTATTTTCTTTATAAAACTAGATTTGTATTGAACATTAAAATATTTGTTAGGAAGAGATTAAATTTTACTTCCATCGACTGTTACACTATGGAGTCGTTCTTGATTAAATCACTACTATCAAAGTTGGACGTTAGAGAAAAAGCTCTGTTTTGCGAAATCTAAATATAATTAGAACACTAATAAGCAAAAATGTTTGTACGCTTCTAATACCGAACCGAAGAGGGAGAGGCAAAAAATAAAACAAGAATATCTAACACTGAAATTAGTCACGACATCAATTAGCTGGTAGAGAAATACCGCACTTCAGAAAGACGTTTTGAACACTCGAAGCGCCACTGCAAACTGGCGATGTTACCGGAATGACTGGAGGTTTACTATGTGTAATGTGTGTGGTGTGGATGCGCAACCAACCAGTCAAAAATCATCATAATGGTGATGATTGCGTTGGATGGAGCGCTCCGGTCCGGCTCAGACAGAGAGGAAATAGCTAAAAACGAGATTCTGCGCCGAAGAGATTGATTAAAATTCGGACTAAGGGGTTAAGTGAAGCTTTTCTTAAATTAACTATAAGTAAAAGTAACTAAGTCATACTTGGCATATTCGATGAGTGATTAAAGTTGTCATGAATGTGTATGTAGTCTGTAGCCATTAAGTTGCAATAATTGGGGGAAATTCCTACATATAATTGAACGATGCCGGCAGCGATCGATTGTGAGGTATAAAAAACTTGTTGTTAGGTCAAGTCCGCCAAAAGCTACTGTACTGATGGAGGTCATCAATCTTAAATGTCTATTACACAAACTAATACATACTTGGCATAAAGCCTAAACTTTACAATAGCAAGTTTGAGCGAGAAGCTTCTAATGACAGTTTTATAACCTTGGACGTATGGGGGTCAACCTGTGACTCTCGGTTAATGGTCAATAGATTATTAGCCGCAAAAAGCCTTCATAAAAAAAATTGTTTGTGGACTAAGCGAATAAATTTATCTACCTATAATCTAAGGTAGATACAGCTTCCAGTCAGAAGGGGCTGGCTTAGCTGTAGAAAAGCATAGGAACAAGAAGGCCGCCGACTCTGAAGGTCTAACGTAGAGCTTTTCAAATAAGAAGGTGAAGTTTTGGTAGAGCGCATGCACCAAATAATTAATCAAGTCTGAGAGGAGCAAAGTATGACCGATGAACACGGTACGGATCAACAGTTCCGTACTAACATCATCGAACGATCCCAACGTGCGGTGATAGAGGCTTTCACCGCTATTGAAGAAGAGAATAAGTTAGTTGGTCAACAAGGACAACAAACAAATAAGAATATTTTTACAGACTAACAATAAAACAAAATGTAACTTTTGATAGCAGCAACTTCGAGGTAGTCAGGGGGTTCAAATATCAAATCAAAGAATGTCAAATTAGTGGAGATCTGACGAAGAATTACCCTAGGAAACCGCTACTACATCGTGTTGGCGAAACAGATGGATTCAAAACTCCTAAATCGAAGGATAAGGTGTATGCTCCATAGAACGTTTATTCTGCCAAATATGTTATACGGCGCCGAGTGCTTGACGACAAGCAGAAAAGGACTCCTTCGAATCCTAGCCCACAGGTTCGACACTTCTGACTTCTGATGAGTCAAAAATCCACAAGAATGTCGTGTTATCTTTTGATTCTGGAGCGTCCTTTTGTACTTCTTAGTATATAATTTCGCGCATACCTACCAGGTATGAGATGTAAAATTCCAAAAAGACGTTAAAGCCGTTTTAGAGAAAATAGGTTACTCCTAACAGTTAACTATTTATTCCAATGGAATTTTGCGCAACACTCTTCCCAGATCGAACTTATATTAGCAACTAAAATCTAATAAAACAAATACCAAGCATTGACAGCATATCCCAGGGTCTAAAGCCTAGCTTCTCCAACAAATGTGAGCGCGAAGTTATAATAATTTAAAAGCAAATTTGAGAAGCGGCTCATGATAAGATATACCCTTTGAGTGCTTATCAGACTTTAGCAAGAGACGAGGCAGCATAAATGTTAAAGTGGTACTGGGAAGAATTTGAAACCTCGATCAGTAACCCAGCACTCCTAATCATTGAGCCATTGCGCGCACATGCACAGATAAGAACACGCAGTGCTGCTGGATGAGTGTGTCTAATCAAGTTTAATGTACCCTTGCGGGTACTGGGCTGGTACAGATATGTGGATGACTAATACATTTTAGGCGACTAATTACTTGTGCTTTACTTGTACTGTATGAGTTTGTCGAACAATGCTTTGGTTAGTGAGCTGTCATGAAACCTTTTTTTAGAAATGCGATGTATATATGTATGTAGTTATTACGCGGGAATGGGAAAATTCCGTGGGTCAAAACATTTAAAATGGTTGCGCGGAAAATGCCTTGTAATTGGTGATTCCAAAATTACTTACCAATACGTGTGTAGGTCAACATCCTAATTGGAGTGAGCACACCTTGGAGTCATCTGTTTTTTTATTAGAGGGCACGACGCCATATCTCCGTGTTTTTTTTTAATTATAAACCTATCGATTTGGCTGCAGGGCTACAAGAGAATTACTTTTTTTTTGGTCGAATAATCATTCTTTTTACAGGCTAGCGCAATTTTTGGATTCACAGCTGGGGCAGGTGTCTTTGGCAACTTTGAGTTTTCTAAGATAAAAATAGTTTTGGTGGTTAGCAAAACATTTGTTCGGCAAACAATGTGTCTAAGTAAAAGTTTGTGCCTTAGACAGCGACTCTATAGAGCTTAAAGAGACTGATTCCATAGATTTTTCTTGGCTATCCATGGAAACTATTGATTTAATATAGGGTGCTATGTTTCTACTAACAGGTTACTTAATATACAACGACTGGATTGGATGACATATATCTAGAATTGTGGGGCATATTACCTACATTTGTCTTTGCTTAGATATGTGTGGTTTCATTTTGTAAATACAATTCATAACGATGGGCTCATCTTTTTACCATTTCCCGTAGAAGTGTTCTCAATGTTTTATCCTGAAACAGCAATTGCTGCGTCATCCGGTTAAGCGATCACTCTGCATTTAATTTCCCATAAAGTTTCAGAGTATATGCTCCTTTGAAGGGTTCCTCAACTTCTGTCCCACACACTTGAAAGCAATAGTTCAATCAACTCGCCCCTGAGGTGACATAGTGTCCATGCATGCAACTACATATTAGTGCAGGGAATATTCGATCGCAAATACGAGCGTGTAAAGATTTATCATCTAAATTAAGCACAAGTGACAAGTTTGTTGATTTATAAGTTTTATTTTACTCGAATTCAATATCTAATTGGTTTACATTAAATGCTTGTATCGCAATGTTGTCTTTGCAACGATATTTGATATTTTTTTCTGTCTGTGTGAGTGTTATATTCAAGTTCTGCATAACTTATTTTTCTTTAGAATTCGTAAGAGGATTTATTTATTTATTTTTTTGTTGTTGTATTATATTGTAACTAAGCTTTTTTGGATATTTATGTAATTCATCCAAATTGTTTTTTTTTTTTTGTTTTTCTTTTCATCATTTATAGCTCAATTGGTAAAAGTTTACTTAAATTGATAACTATGATCGTTTAGCATGCTTATTACGTGTTTTATTATATATATTAATTTTTTTTTGGTTATTTTATTATATTTTGAATAGGTTAATAATTATAATTTGTTATTTATAATTGATTTGCCGTGTGTGTATGTGTGTATTATTAATTCCTTTTGGGTTTTGGAAAATAAATTCTTAAATATAAGAAAGTCATCATATTATGTTCAAGTAATGTTTTTTGTTGTTTTCTTTATTTATCAATAAAATCGCAATTAGTTAATTATTATTTATATATATATATTTATATAATATACTCTTTTAAAAATGTTTCAAATTGAAATTACATTAAATTATGGAATACATTTATATTTTTGTCTGTTTTGGGGGGGGGGGGGGCTTATAGTGTTATAATAAATCCATTTAGTTCCTAAATATAACTACACCTACTATATGCCCGTATAGATTGAGAATATAATATGCTTAACAAATAAATTAAAAAAAAAACTCATTAACAAATAACAAAATAAAAGATTTATAGACACTTTTTTTTTAACATAGTAGTAGTACATTTTAGGTAAAAGTTTTATGCAAGTTATAATAGCATTTTAAGCCATCGACACTCAAATTCCTAATTTTCTTAAACTCAAATAGAGAGATCTACACACAACTTATGGAACATGAACGAGTTTTCTAAGACAAAAAATTAGTAAACCGAATTTTTAGTTTGCATTTCATTTATTTATAAAGAAAGAAGTAGGATGTGTTTGTTTGTTTGTTTGTTTTGCTGAGGGGGAAGTACTTGGAAGTGATCCTTATCCTGTGATAATACACGTGACCTTCGCTATCTTCGTTCGCTATCTGCCTTAAACTGGTTTGCGTATATATAAAAAGATTATAAACACTAAAAATTAAAAATTATTTCAGAAATAAACACAACAAACATTTATAATGCTGGTTATATGTTTATGTTTTTTTTTTTGTTGTTGTTTGTAATAATTTGTCTTATTTATTTAAATAGTAGGTGAAAGAAATAGAATAAAAATAGAATTTATCGCAGATCGGGATCTTCGTTGGCAGCTTTCTTGATTCTGAGCAAAATGGTTGTATACCACTGATCGAGCCTTGAAATGCTGTCGTAGTCCTTAACAGCATCAGTGAATCCTTCGATGTTTTGCTCCTCCAAGTGCTCACAAAGGGTCTAAGGGAGGGAGATAAATTTAGAAGAGATTTAGTAGTACAAATATGGCGATGGAAAAAAGTGTAAGCAACAAGAATTTTTTTTTTGATTAATCGATCCTTGCTTGTTTTTTAAACTATTACAAAAATATGTACAAGGTACTCTAACTACCAGCTACGAGTTTTGTATGGAAAATATGTGTAATATGAAAAATTAGGTAAATCAATCAATTAACTGGTGGCCCAATAGTGGTTTGTTTACACTGCTCAAAACATTTAAAGAAACAAGTATTGTCTTTAGTTTCATTTTTTTGGCATCTTGTGAGGATATCTTATTGCTCAGTTGTTGAAGTCAAGTGAGACATAATATTTTTAACACGTTTGCTCTCTTTTTAAGCGTAGTTATATGAGTTCCGATGAAAAATTCATATTTTTTTTATTTTATTATTAAATCTATCTTAAATTAAATTCCTATAAGGACCTTTGGTATATTATTTAGAAAGGATTTTATATTAAAAATTAACATTAATTTGATAAAAGTACAACAAATATTAAAAACAGTGTTTTAAATGCACGTTTGCGCTCTCATACAAATTCATTTTGTAAACAAAATTGTCCAACTCAAACACACAAACGCAGCAGCTCTCGTGAAAGAGGCTCCAGCTAAATCAGTGCTGTCAGAGTGTTTTGGTCGGATATCCCATAGTTAAGCTTAGTTACCCCGTAATAACGAACAAACCCAAAAATCGTTTTGAAACCACCTTTAAAGAAGACAGTTAATTTTTTGGTTAAAAATAAGGTTTTTATGGATTCATTGGGAATAATTAGCTTTGCGACCATCTCGTGGTCTATGCTCTTGATTGGCTAATATTGCCCAGCCTATCCAATGTCCTCAGACACATGTAAAGATTAAAAAGTGAGACATGGGATTACTCTTTAATTTCTTGAAAGTAGAAGAATCCAAGTGCTCTGTTTCTCAAGTGACAGACCTGGGCAGGGACAGAGGTACAATTGTCTTCATCCTTGGGATTTAATTTAATTGAGTGACGCTCAGTTCATAATTTTTGAAATATTTCATATGTAGTTAACATTTTGCACCTCTTATTGGCTTTTATTTAACTTGCATTCTCCTGTAGGTGAAGGTTTCATTGATTAGAGTGCTCAGTCGTGTAGTTGTCTGTCATAAGAATTCTTCTGTAAACTGTTTCCGCAAATCAACAGTGAAGAGCTGGTTCTTTCATGGCTAGCTCATTGGTATATTCGTTTCCATATACGTTACTATGTGCTGGGATGCAAATCATAGTAACCTTGCCGCGCGAGTCATTCACTCAAACAAGTGTAGCGAAATATAAAAAGTGTATCAAGTGTAATTGTGGTAGGATTCATAAAAAAATGTGATCGGTCCTGTGTGCAGATGATAAAGAGTTCTCTTTCTCTTTTTAAATAAATAAATATAGTGAAGCCTACTAAAACAAAAAGCTACATACTTTTGAGTTTTAATTCTATTTCTTTTAATACAACAACTCACCTCAACTTTCAATTTTGAGGAGATTACTACATTTCATTGTCCCTCTTTTTCATAATATAATCGGGTACATCGTATATCTATAGAGATAATGTTACTACACTACGACAGGCTTCAGGAGGGTTGTAGAGTTTAGTATGAAGAAGAATTGTGTTCGTTGGTTGCGACTAATAATAATAATATATAGGGTGTAGTAAACTGCGACCTTATGGTCTATTGTGCCCCCCTTGCGTTGTAACTTACGTAGATATCTTTTTATTCCAGCTCAGGACATACATTTTGTGTTACTGTGACAAATTTTGAAGTGGTACAAACCTTTTTTTTTAAGGTATTAAGACATTTTATAGCTTTGTGTGCCATGTATTTAAAAGTATCCCAACACTACATAGAATCGTGTATTTATTACATACAAATAGTCATGGTTATTTTAGTTATGTCTTCAATTTATCTAGCAGAAACGAATGATCATAACTTTGCTAGTAAATATAAGCGAAATTAGATACCGAACATGGTGAAAGCACTGGCGTCAATGCTCAATGAAGCCTGATTTAACACACGTAGTTAAACATTTCAATAAATTATTATAATTATTAAAAATAAAAACCCAATTATGTACATAATTGTTTTGATTGAGATCGACCTTTGTACATCCACTACATGTAGAACGCATAACATTTTTTTTATCATGCTTTGGAATTCCCAGTTAGCAAGTTTAGCACTATGTATTTATAGCAAGAAATATAAAAAAATTTCTGAGAAAACTTTTAACTCAGTAATTGCTTCATCTTTTGTTCTAATTGATTGGGATTTTGTGAAAGCAGCCGATGACGTGCTTCGTATGGGGGGGAGCTACTTATAGCTTCACAAGTTTCCGCCGAAAGGATAAAACCACATAACTGGAATAAATGCAACTTAATTTTTCCATATACAAAAATGGGAAATGTAAAAAAACTTCAGTAAAAAAGGGACTTTGCAATAATATTAGAAGTGACGATCATTCGATGAAGATGACGATGAAGTTGCGGAAAAAACGTTGAACAATGGAGATGGAAAAGGCGATAAAATAACATAAGGCAGAAACGATACGACGATGTTAAAGTGAATCAATCGTTTGTGATATATACCGTGTTATAGACACATACCGAAAAAGGTAGGTGACTTCGAATGCATGTGCTAAAAAAAATTACTCACTTTTGTGAGCGCAACAATTTATGTAGGTATACTTGTGGGCCAACAATTATTGATTATTAGCTTTTCGTGAAAGTTCTTTCATTATCCTCCTCTCTTAAGGTTTTAGAAGACTCTTAATATATAATAGTCGGAGGCATGAACTAGAATGTTCGTTTTTTTACCAATAAGGCTATATGTGCCGTGGTACAGTGAGTAGTGCATTGGACTACTAAGCGGTCCTAGATTCAAATCTGAAGTCTGACATACATATGTATGTACATCCAAGAGTAAGAACTGTCATGAGAATTTTATCAAAACTTTGATGTTAAAAATCGGCATTAAACTGTAGGTCTCTCCCTTCCCGATGTGCAAAAAAATATATCTTCGCACACACAATGGTTGAACCTTAGACCGCATAAAGAGGAACTTCCAACTCAACTTTGTGTAACACCGTGAGAAAAAAAAGAAGATATTTACCACTTCCTCGTAAAACTCGATGAGATAACACTTTAACCGATTCGTTTTCACAAGGGAAGAGATACATTATCCAGATACCAGGTTACGACGTCTCTTACTGGAAAAAATCTCGGATAGAACTTTCAATTGTTTTAGACCTCCTTCGTATGAAAACTTCTAATCACGTTTCAACTTCAATAAATTTTTTTCTCAGTTTCACTTTTAAATTACTAATATAAAGTGCATAAAGACTTCGCATTATCTTATATGTACTAAACACTTAGTACATGAATTCACAGTTTGCCGAAAAGTTGAATATTCCCCCCGCTTAAGAAACTAAAAAAATGTCATCCTAAATACCATATAGACTCATTAAAATATGAAAAAAATGTAGATTTGTCTGGCATGAATAAGTGGTTTAATAACGTACTTCAATCAAAGAAAAGTGATAAAATACGTAAACATAGATTAGCTGTGTTGTCAAATTCGCCAAATGACTGGCAAAACTATAGAACTATTCAGGGCTCGACAGGGCAAAAAGTGACTTTGTAACACAAAAAATTCAACTAGCTAGAGACCAAAAATCTATGTGGAGAGCTATAAAATCATTAGTTCTAAAAGAAACAAAAAATGCAATAATTAGTGTGGTTTTTGAAAATGGTTTAGTGAAAGATTGTAAAATTATGTCGAGTAAATTTAATGTGTTTTTTGTAGATAGTGTTCTGGAATTAAATAGATCTATCCCCCAAACGTTATATGTTAACGTAATTCCCTCAGTAAACACGACGTTTAAATTTAAAAATATTTCGATGGATGAACTGAAAGGCGTCTTGAACATTATGAAAAATAAAAAAGATCCGAATATGTTAAGTGTGAGCATGATTAGTGACGCGATGTGTAGCATAGGACCGAAACTATGTAAAATTATAAATAAATCAATGACAAATGGAGTTTTTCCAGAAATAGGGAAAGAGTCAATAGTAGTCCCGATAGGAAAATCAAAGAATCCTACAAAACCAGCAGATTTTCGCCCAATCAATATGCTACTCAACGAAGCGAAAATTTTGAAGAAAATTGTACAGCAACAGCTTCAAAAGTATATGGAGGACAATCAAATCTTTGCGGAGTGCCAATCAGGATTCAGAGGAAGACATAGTTGCGAGTCGCTAATTAACCTTATCTTGGCTGATTGGAAAAATGAGGTACACTCAAAAAATAAAATTGCTGCAGTTTTTATCGACCCAAGACGAGCGTTCGAAACAATTGATAGATTTATCCTACTGAACAAACTGGATAAATACGGTATTAAAGAAAATGAAATGAGGTGGTTCGAGTCATATTTAAAAGGACGGAAGCAAAGAACAAGAGTGAATGATGCAGTTTCAGAGGCAATAAATGTAGTCCTAGGTGTACCACAAGGATCGGTTTTAGGAGCACTGCTTTTCATAATTTATATTAATGAAATGCCGAATGTAATTAAGTGTTCACGACTCCAATTGTTCGCAGATGATGGACTTATATATGTTTCGTGTAATAACCTAAATGAATGTATTGAAAAAATTAACTGTGATTTAAAGGAATTGGATAGATGGTTTAAGATGAACAAATTAAGTTTAAATGTAAATAAAACCAAGTGCATGTATATTAATGGACATTCAGATAATAGAGTGATGATAAATGAAGAAAATGTGGAAGTTGTTAGCGAGATTAAGTATTTGGGAATTATAATTGATAAAAATTTGAATTTTAATATTCACATCGAATACATATCAAAGAAGATTAGTAAAAAAATAGCTTTTTTTTGGCAGGATACGGAAAAGAATGTCAATAATTAGTGCAATAAATGTATACAATACGATAATTAAGCCCCACTTTGAATACTGTTCAACGATTATATACTTAGCAAATAGTACAATGTTAGAGAGACTACAGAAATTTCAAAATAAAGCTATGCGAATTATATTGAAGGGCCATTGGTTAACCCCGATTGTTAACATGTTAAATGTATTGAAATGGTTAAATGTTCGACAAAGGACAATTATGAATGTTTTAATTTTTGTGTTTAAAATGAAAAATGAATTGTTGTCCAGTTATCTATGTAGTAAAATAATATATGTTAGTAATGTGCACAGCTATAATGTTCGTAATAGAAATAATTTACGTCTTCCACTTTTTAGAACAAAAAAAGCACAAAACATAGTATTTTACAATGGTTTTAAAATGTTCAATAAACTCCCCAATGAATTGCAACTTGAAACTAATTTGTTACGATTATAAAATATGTAAAAGTAAGGTATGAATAAATAAACTTTTATCATATATTTCCTGTATTATAATAGCTAAACACTGCTAAATAAATGAAATGAAATGAAAAAATAATATGGGATCCCACGCAACTCTTGTATCGCCGAAATATTGTACAAGTAATGCAATTACAACTGATATTTATATATACGTATGATTAAAGAAATCAATACGTTACAGCATCGGCAGTACATACTCTAAACCAAGGCCTGTTCCCAGAATTTTCCTCAATTCTCTCCTCTCTATATTGTGCAATTTACGTTGCAACTACACATAAAAAAAAACATTGAAACAGTGAACCATACAAACAAAACATTTGCAAGAAACCTAAAATGTACAGGGTGAACATAAAATAAGCAAAATTAAACAGATATTTGGGATCATCAACAAAATGCGCATCAATTTGAAGCCAATGCAATAAAAACATATGCAGCTTCCTTGGTGCTTTGGGTAAATTCCAGAACGTCAACAAAATTCCAACGATGCGGGATTTATTAATAGTTCACTGCAAATAGATGCATCGCATTGATAATGCAAACTGTATTACTTTGACCTTAAAATTTGAATAAATTTGTATGTATTACATGCACTCACACAGTTTTTGGCTACCAGCTATAAAATTGTACACATCTACTATTCGTATTATGAAGTATATCAGCGTCGGAATATTAAATTGCTATTAAACTATTTATCAGTATTTAGCATGCATACAATAAAATGTTTTGCATTTGGCGTTTACACCTTGACTATTTATAAGCTATAGTTTTCTAAGCAAGCGGTGCCAGCGGTAAAGTCATACAAAACTGATATACACAAATTAGAAGGCGTTAGAATGTTCATACGTCTAGAGCACGTTAAGTTTAGCAAACTTTCACGTTATATTGGATGCGTTATTAAATCGGGAATAGAAAAATACATGTGTGTTTGTTCTTAACCGTGGTGTAGGTGTTACTCTGTTAGTTTGTGACCATATTGCAGTACACCTTTTAGACTGGTTTACATGGCCACGCATGCATTTTTGCACGAGATTAGAGAGAGATCTCTGCCGTCAATGATTTTGAAGAGGTAAGAGTGAGATCAGAGATCAAACAGTCCACATTCGGCTGCTACCACGCAAATTAACATTACCGACCAATATACGTGTCATTTTTTTTTGCATATTTAGTAGTGCTGTCCCTTCCTTGCAGTAGACCTTTTAGAATTGTGCATCTCACTTATCCTGCATGGTAGACTTGTGTGGCCATGTAAACCCGACATAAATCCGCAACGGGAAAAAACAATGTACCTCGTCCACAAATAAACAAAATGACAACCTCAACAAAAAAAATAGGATTAGAAATCAAAGTTGGACCAAAAAAAAAAATTTAAATAACATTTTCTTTAGTACACTAAAGTACAAACCTATACGAGAAACTTAGTTTCTTGAAAATGACGATATTTTTTTAATAAATGTTGTTTTCACAAATAATGAAACTGTACATAACGATTATAGAATAGCCAACTTAAAACAAAATCTCCGGAAGTAAACGGTTTTCCAATTGGTACTTGACAATTTTGAACTTTCACTGTGAACGCTCCCTTTAACCGACGACCAAACTGTCAATGTCTAAAAATTCAGTAAAAACAACAAAATAATTTTTATCGTTTTCGACAGAATGTATGAAAACAATATGCACTTTATTTTGTAGTATTTGGAGGTATACTTCACAAAATATGGTAGCAAAAAAAAACTCCTTTATCGTAAAATAATATAATTATTTATAGCCGTAATTTGTGTAACAACATCTACTATTAATAACCTGACCTTCCCTGAACTTAACTAAGATCCGATAAGTGACGAGACCAAGATCAGGGAACCGCTTTTATAATTTATTTTCGGAAATGTGTGGGTAGTTCTTACTTAACATTAAGCTATACGATTTTAATACAATAGAGTGTCAATTGTCGGAACGTCAATGAACTTTAACCTTAGTTATATGAATGTAACAACGAAAGCAAATTGAAGTTTGCCGAATGCCAAAAAGTCGCGTTCAATTATACAAAATAAACTTTAAAAAGAGAAAACAAATATGAAAACGATTGTTCCTGTTTCAACGGTACACTTAAAACGATTGCATTTGAAACGGCTCCTCCAGAAAAGCTACTCGTAGTGTATATATATCTATTTTACGAGTGAACATTTCTGACTTTTGTTTTGATTGCCTTATGTGTTTTAATATCTGTATTTTTGGTCCCAATTAGTTCGGATAAAGGACGCTCTACTGTAAATGGAAAAACCTTTTTTAACGTATCAAACAAATTATCGCAAAAATAATCAGTTCCCTGATTCGCTGCAAAAAAAATAAATTTCTGTCTGATGTTCTTTATAAAATAATTTTTTTCAGACCAACTTAATTGTATGGATTTTTTAAAATTAAATTTTCATTTTTTAACATTAAATTGACAAACAAGTAGGTCAAACAAGTTCAATTATCCCGGGATGTATGAAAAGGAATAGTTTTTGTTTTTGATCTTTTTACTTTTTTATGACATAATTGTGCAGCTGCCTGTAAAGCGGTCAATTCCAGTCAACAGCCCTACTACGATTGAGCCGCTCATGCGCCTAAAGTTCAAAAAACAGTTTCAAATGATTTTACAAGTCGACAATGATGCAGAGTTTCTACAAAACTAAAGAATGAAATGAATTACCTACTGGAAACTTCTGCCTTAAATTCTTTTCTTAATATTTCGAAATTACAGTTATTAAATTCATACCACAAACAAATTTATGTTACAACTGAACCCGATTTTACATTTCACCAATCCCAGCAATCGGTCAATCTTATCTCATGTCTACCTACTTTGTTTTGTTCCACTTTACCAATCACCGCTCAGTTGCTATGGCTTGGCTAGCATTAACGACTAAATTCTGTTTATAGAAGCATAATATAAACACTCACCTTAACAAGCTTATATTCGCGAGAATCTTGAAAAGCTGGATACTGTGATGCATACTTTTCAATAGCATGTTGAGCATTCAAAAGATCGACACTGAGATGACATAGTGCTGCCCGGAAGAAGTACTCCTTGGCACTGTACTTCAAAAGCGAGCTGTCCAAAGAAGATGCGGCGACCTGTGAAATCAAAATGCAATTTTATAGTAATGCTTCTGCTATGAAGGATCTAATTTTACCATCTCATAGATTCCTATTGCCTTGTCGTAATCCTCTAATTGAGCGGCGTACTGTGCGACTTTCAACATGCATTTATTGGCCGAACTTACAGACTCCTCGCCGCGGAAGTAATCGGCTGCTTGTTCGTAATGTTGAATTGACTTTGGCTATCGAAAGAAATTAAACTGTCATTAGCACCAGCGTCGGAATAGAAGGATTCATTTCTTACCAAAGTATTTGGATCGGTTTCGTACATCTCAGCGATGCTCTGATGATGTTTAGCAGCCATAGTGAATCGACCCATATCGGTGTATATATCTATGGCTTTCAATAGGCACGCAACGGCCTCTTCAACATCCGACTGGGAAAAAGAAAAAGTATTTAAATTTTTTTATTCATAGATTTAATTTAATTGACCTAATCAAACTTACCTTCTTGTAGCAATTGGATGCGTCGACATACATCGTTCCAGCGTCGTGACGACTGCCAGCTCGTGCGTGCAAGGTGGCTGCTTCACAGAATGCCTGTCCAGCTTTGGACCAGTTTTTGGCCATTTTAAACATGTTTCCAGCACGTTGATAGCATTCGATAGCATCTTCGACTTTGTTGGAACCTCTGTGGAATGAATGGTTTTTTTTTTTTGTTAATTGTAAAATTATTTTCGATAGAAATGAAAGGGAAGGTGGGGGAGGTAATGGAAAACACACTCACCCAAACAAAGATCCGAGAAAACCCTTTTGTTGGGTTAATTTCTTTTCGGCCTCTGCCATTAGCTGCATTGCCTTTTGTTCATTGTCTGCCATGGTGTCTGGTTGTTGTGAAATGTAGTATTTTTATTAAAATTTGCTCTCGAGGTGACACGGAAAAAATTTTCTCTTTATGACACACAGAACTATTGATTTCTTTCTTTTCCACTTTTTCTTCCTTGTCCGACGTAGTAAAGTGGTTTTGACAGTAGAGATCCAATTATTAAAATATGGTGGCGCTGCGATTTCTAGAGTGAAAATTTGCATTGTGTTCGTAAGAACAGAGCTTGTTTTTACTATATGTGCAAGTGTAATTCTATCGAACAAAAAACTGTGATTATCAAGACTTGTCTAAACTTTGTGGCTGATAGTTTCTGTTTTACGTAATTTGGCCCCTGATAATCAGCCGCTGTTTAACATTAGTTACAATTCTATAAATTGGAACTCATTATAGTTTGTTTGTCAGATATGTTGATTTTTACAGAAATAACCGCATGCTGCTTCCAGTTAAAATAGTTTTCTCTTTAAAACGCAGGTACGATCTTTCCAGTCTTGTCTGAAACACTATTGTCTGAATCGATGATGACTACATCTATTTTTTGGTGCAGCTTATAGTTTTCACTCTTACATCTTTTCCATTCGCCCTTCTTGCACACTTTTAAAGAGGGCCTACATCAGCTTTCCTCTCATGCTTATTGTCCACTTCTCGGTGAGGTATAGGTAAATTGGTAGATTAAGGATTGTCCTTCGGTATTCGGATTTCTTTGTTGCATAAGGGTTTTGAGAATCTCACACATTTAATTGGTAGGATATTATTAGCAGAAAAAATAAGCAATCAATTTTTATTAAAAAAAAAAACCCGAACGTTTCCTATTTTCTAATCGAAAACAAAGCATAGCACCTCAAACTGTTTCATTAAGTAAAAAACAACAACCTCACACATCACCCTACATTCACTACACCAGTCAATTTTGACATATGTCAACTGTTTGTTCGGCTGATCCCAATCCCAGACTTCGACCCTATTTCGAACGATGAAAGTGTTGTAAATGACGAGTTTGTTGTTATTTATTGGCTGACAATTGAAAAATTGAATCGATAAAAATTAATAATTTATCAATTTAATAGTCTTAAGGTAAGAAACTACTAACTGATTACATTTTATAGATTAATATCTTTCATTATCTACCAACTTATCTGACACATTTTTAAGTACCTATTTTAAATAGAAGTTGTGTGAGTAGAAATACTATAATCAGTACCAATTAAATTTCTAAAAAAAAATATTTTCTTACCCGAAATGTCTTGGGTTAACCACATAATTACAAATGAAATCATCAAGAGATTAATTATTTATTTGTTTATCCCCATTCAGTTGCTAATTGCTTATACACTAGCAGTCGAGTTAAATAAACACAAAAATGTTTTCAAGCATTCGAGGATTTCTATCACGCCATCGAAGGAAATTCGTCGTCACAGGTGTAGTGGTGGGCGGAACTTTTCTGGCACTCAAATTTGCGCAAAAGAAGCTTCGCGACTTTCAGGAAAATCAAGCTAGAGAATTTTTGGATCGCACAAGACGTATACAATACTTTGAATCAACCGAACGTAACGCTAACCAAGTGATCATTGGCATTAGCACGGATCTCTGTAATGAAATCATAAAACTAGTCAACAGCGATGAGATTCTCGAGCGATTGCGACGGAATCCTGAGAACAAAGTCGAATTGTGGGATGAGCTAAAGATAATCGCCTTCACGCGATTAACTGCTTTTATTTATGCCACATCCATGCTGAACATAACCCTGCGTGTCCAGATGAATCTTGTTGGCGGTTATGTTTACAAGGACACCGTTAAGGAAGAGAACAAAATCACAGATGACATCCGAGAGGCGTATTTATCATCGATACGGCATTTCCTCGGCGAAGGCTTGGTAAACTTGGTTCAGTTGATTAAAACTAAAGTCAAGGCCATTTTAAAGACGCAATCATTAACGACACGGCTAAGTCTGTCTGACTTAGAGCAACTTTTCTGGTCCATTCAGATGTCGATCAACAGTGATGCCAACGACCCGAATAGCAAGCTCGCCAGCTATGTTATGCCTCAGCAGGTGGCTGTTCCTGCATCGATTCTGGATAAGATGTGTAGCGAAACATTGGATTTGTTAGAGAGTGATGATGTCTCGACGATATGTTCGAACAATATATGTCGAGGATTCTCCATCGCCGTGGACAGTATTGCCGAATGCATGGGTGAAACCGTTAAAGCAACGTTGCGTGAACAATCTTCAGAAGAGGTACATAATGGCGGAATCATAGATGTTAACAAAATCGAATTGGCGCTTGCAAAATTAATTCCAATTTTGAATGGACTGACGGCGAAAGGTGTCGATTCCAGTAGAAAACCACAAAACCTCGTTACATCGCTGGTTTCATTCTTTTTGGTGTCGGAAAAGTGCAAGACACTAGGTGCCAATGTGTACGAAGTCTTCAGCATATAAGATATTGAAAGAGCTTTTCTTTGTGACCCGATCACTGCGCACTTTGCATTCCTTGATGTATTTTTGCATTCAGTTTTATTTTATTTTTATTGTCCTGGGGTTCGGCGCATAACAATTAAGCAGTTATGTGACAATATTATTGTGGTTTTTAAGTGTATGAATTTTGGTAAATAATAAAATTCGAATTAATTTATCATTAAGGTTTGAGTTTGAGCTGTGCGTAGTGCCTTTCTTGATTTTTGTAAGTTTTATGGTATTAAAACACTGGAAGTATCACAAATAAAAGGCGAAATAGATGGCGCTTTTGTAGTATTTCAAGAAAAGACACTGGCTTGATTGGGTTCGGGTCATATCAGAATTAATCCAAAGTAATTCGAACAAACGCCTGTTGGAAATCTTGTTGAGAAAGCGAAGACACCCAGGAGCACTTCCTCTCTGAATGTCTTTCCTTTGCTGGAAGCAAACATATCAATTGAGTGTCTGGGATTTCTAAAAAAAAGTCTGGTAAATTACAACAGTTAAATGAAGTAGGTATCTGTCAAGCCCAGTTCCTAAGTTTTCAGCGGATGTACAAACTTCCAAAATTCAAGCAAGAGTTCATTATTTCAAATTCGAGCGACTCATAGGAAAAGGAAAGCATTCAAATTTAACGCTACACGAAAAAAGCAAAAAATTGATATACTAGGACTAATGTTTAAAAATTTATTTATTTTTTAGCTTTGGTTGGTTCTTCTTTCAGAGCTGGTGGCATTGATTGTAAGAGGCCAGCTTCACGCATTCGCTCCGCCGACTTTTCAGCATCAAAGTTGTTGTAGTATTCCGCATAGCGCTGTTTTCGTGGTTTGTTTATGGCAAAATGATAGGTAATCCCACCTAATGCAACTGCTACTATCATTCCATAAATATCTCTCTTGGCACTGGAATTATGAAGTCCTCGAAGGATAACTTTTGTACCCGGCGGCATTGGATTTAAATGAATCAATATGCACCTTTGTACTAAAAAATGGCAACTATGGAAAGGATATGGTATTGATGAGAAATGAAATTACTTACAAAAGTAAAATTAAAAAGTCATGGCATGCTACAATCTTGAATGCTTTTTTTTAGCAAGTACATTGGAAAATGCAAAGTTTTTAAGGCCAATTCAAGTCATATATGACGAAAGAAATACTTTCCAAGCTATGTAGGAACGATATATAGAATTTGGTGCAAATTGCGAAAGGAAACGGTTGACCTTTACTATCTATATGTAACGTATGCATGCTACATTCACGAAATTCGATCATAAAAATTGTGGCAACATAGATCTTTATACATTGCGGACCTGATATTGCACAGAAAGAGCATTATTAAGGGACTAATCGAGGGGCCCGTGATTGTACATTCGATACGGATTCTTTCTATTCAATCTGCTCCTCTTTTCCCAGTGCTAGTTAGTTATGAGAAGCATTCTCATCTCGCATGCACTTCAACCAATCAGCAAACCGTCTGGCTATATTTTTTATACATTTACAAATAATCAAGTTTTTTTAGGAAAACCTTTTTACAGATGTACATAAACATACTTGTCATGTGACAGCAGCTGTTAAATAATATCCAGATCTTTTGTTAAATGACACAAAAAAACCAAAACTCTGCACTTATTACTGCATCTTACATTTATTCTTTGCACACTTTACATGTAGACATGAGTAATACAAACTGTTATTTAGCATGATTGGAATACACCAGCAGCACGCATCTTTTCGAATGACTTATTTGCGTCGTAGGTTTTGTAGAATTCAGCATAGGCTTGTTGCCTTGGATCCTTGACGGTGACTTTGAAAATGCCTGAAGCTATGACGACTAATCCAACAGCCACAGCTAAATTCCTCTTGATGGAGGCATTATGCAATCCCTTCAAGACGGGTTTTGGAATTGATCCGGTAGAAACTGGAGCGTTGGTCATTTTTATTTATATATCACTGACTAGAATTTTAAAGATAAAAATAATGCAATAATTGTTATGTAATATGCAAGAATAAATATGTGAAAAGCAATTATTTGATTTTGCCAAACCTTTTCGATTAGAACACTCAAGATACTCAATTCTTTTTTTATATGAAATGTCAGAATGAAAAACGAGGGAAATGGAGTGAAGCTGTCGCCGGTTAAATAATTATTTCGAATATTTCACAGGGTGACGAAATTATTTGTGGATTGTAACTACGTCCGTGTACCGTAAGTCAATTAACATACAGAAATGGATAAATTATAGATTAAAGATAAATACACTAGGTTAATTACGAGTATAGAAATGTAATTTTGTCTTTTTTAGTTCAGAGCAGAACGTGAGTTGTCAAAAAAATCTTCGTGTTTTGTTTTTAACTCACACATTGGAATTAGTATTAGCAAGAGAGTGATAGAAAGACAGGGAAGATGTTGTTTCACGTTGACTACAAACATTTGTTTTGTCAAATAAATTTAAATTTTCCTGATATCTGATAAATTTTGTTAATGATTGATTTTTAGAAAGAGTAACCTCTCTAGCACTAACAACAAATGAAGCGGCAGCTGCCAGTTTGTTTACTTAAGGCTTTTAAACCACTGATTGCCCGAAGAATGAATCGAATATATACTAATATAATGAATTTAGTGATTGCAATTGGGGCAAGCCGAGATTGTACGAATATTTACTGCATATATACTTTATGGCACTTTTCGTTTAATTATAATATTCTTACTCAATATTTAACTTAAATATAAAAATAAAATATGCATAAATAATTACTAAATTAACGATGCAAACAAACCTAGTCGTAATTCGCCGTATTTCTCAACTCATTGCTGTCACCTTTTCCAAACTGTCAGTTTATATCTTATCAAAACAGAAGTTTTTATTTATGAAGATCACCGAAATCAAGACTGTGGACTATCTAGCTCAGCTATGATGAAAAGCGACTGTGGCGACGACACATGCAGATCCTGGACAGACGATTTGCCAAAATGCAAAAACACTGGGGTCGGAACAGCAACACGCAGCATCCAGTGGAGTGGCAAAGAAGGATTCCATTCCCGGAGCAAAAGAATCACCGACTGCAGTTTCTACTGCGAAGTTAATGAGAATACAAGTCTGTATGCAATATTTTCTGGGCATAATGGAGAAAAGGTGGCCAAGATGGCAATGCAGCGAATTGCAGCGGAAATTATCCTTGGCCAATTGATTGACAAACGAACGGACGAGGAAGTGCACGAAGTATTGCGTCAGTCGTTCTTAAATGTTGAAAAGTGCTATCAGGATTCCATCGATGGTCTTCTAGCTAAATATGCAATCCTTCGATGTCAAATAGCGGAGAATACAGGTATTTATGAAGAGATCGTTCGAAACTTGGAAGCCATAGAGCAAGAACTGGCAATTGGAGCCAGTGCCGCAATTTGTCTTATATACAATTCGCGTTTGTTCATTTGCAATGTGGGTACTTGTAGGGTCCTCCTCTGCCGAACAGATGAAAATCAAACATCAAGAGCCATTCAGTTTTCTGTGGATCATAATTTGCTTAACGAGGACGAGATTCTTAGACTAACTCAACTAGGCGTAGATGTAACACAGTTGAAACGCTTTGATATGTTCAACACCCGTTCGATTGGATACTATCTCGGCAAAGGTGGATACAAAGATTGCCAACATTTGTCAAAGGCAACAGCTGAACCAATCACTGCCCAGCCAGAAATTGTGGGGGGAATCACGATTGATTCGTCGTTTCAGTTTCTACTCCTTATGTCGAGTGGGACATGTAAATACTTGCAGGAGATTTACTCAAGCGACACAACGCAAGAGAACCGACAGATTGTGCAAATGTGCGCTAAGGAGTTGCAATCAAATCATGAAGATCTAACTGATGTTGCACAGGCTGTGATTGATAACATTGTGCAGTTGCATAATGATTCACGAGACAAAAGCAGACGTGAAAATGACGATTTAACAATTTTGTTGAGAAATTTCAACACAAAACGCACCAATCGGGTGATGTTTAATGTGGTGCAAGAGATTCGCGATGATTCGACGAATTACAGTGTGGAGACAGGTAGCACATATGAACCATCTGAAATGGGAACGAACATGACGGAAACCAGTTCACTGACATCGCAACAAAGTGCATCGAGCCAGCCCGGAGCAATTCGGAAGGTGACTCCGTATGTGGACTTCACTGAGTATTATGAGAATGTTAAAATTGCCCGGCAAATGGGTACATTGCCTAGTGGAATTAATTTCGATTAATGTATGTTTTGCGTGTAAAATAAAGTGCTAAAAACCAATAATGGCTTGATTTTTTGTAATATAATTTTATTTACCATCTAAGATGGAGTTGAAATGCGAAAGAAATGTAAGTAAATACCAAGACGACGTACTAGTACCAGGGGAGAAATTAAGAAGGAATTCTGCATATTTTTAGAACTGCGCACATTCATAGTTCAACATCAATTCGCTTTAAAATTTAAAACTTTGGTTATCTTCTATAAAAAACAACCCCAATGAAGAATTGGGTGTGTTTGATTGTTGTGGCTTTATGGATATAATTTTGTTAATACGTCAGAATTTTGATAATGACAGTTGGATTTTGAACTCGAATTCGTTATTAACTTTTTATTTTTGAGGAAATTACAATGCGAAGAATTTACAACCCACGTGCAGTTTAAACTGTCAATTTCTTAGTAGGCATGTCCGCTTATCCAATTCCAATAAAAATAGGGTCACATGAAACCGAAATAGGTATTATATGACCAATTTGAAATGCAGCTAATGTCGTTTCGATTGGTAATGGTAAAAAGAGCTCTCGGATCAGAAAACACATTTCATTTGAATTTAAAGTGTATTTGACGTTGTGTTTATGTATTTGTATTTCCAACCTCCTCATTGGTTAACTGATGAAAGAAAAAAAGGATGGAAGCAGCAACAACACTACCATTTACCGGATATGTAGTTTGTGGTATTTGAATGTGTGCGTGCTTCTGGTTTTGATTCTGAATTCCAACCCAGCAGCGAACTCTTCTTTCCAGGAGAGGGACTGTGATTTAAGTACTAAACGAACATTTTCAGACGAGTCCGGAAGTCTTCCGGATTACCAATCGAAAACGACACAATGTTACCATTAAATTTAATATAAAATACACGTTCCCGCATTAGGAAAGTGAAATTTAACAGAAATGTAAACTTTTAAAGGATATCTGTTTTTCCAATAAAAAATCCAGTTATTTTTTATATAATAAAAGGTTTAAAAACTAAAAAAAACTTCTTTCTGAATTTATCGTGTAGATTAGGCCGATCTTGTAATATGCATCGGTTGGGTAGTGGAATAAGCAAATAAGTCATAGTTATATTAAAATTCAAAAAAAGTGTGGTTAAGTCGCATCGATGCCTTCCCTAGCACACATGGCTCTGCACTAGTTGCTCTAAAGTTTCTTACACCCCTTTATTTTTTTTTCATGGGAGCAAACCCAAAGTCCATTTTTGGTTAAGAAAAAGAAGTTGATTTTTATACAACTTGCACTGGGGTTTCGATGGCACTGTGCGAGAACTATCCTTCGATACCTATCGAATAGATAAGCCATCTGAATTCAAAAGTCGACTTTCCCCAAGTTGAAATATAGTTTCGGACAGGATCTGAGCCAGGGAATCTTTTTGGTATTAAAAAATTGCTTCTTTTTCTGTTTTTATCGAAAGAATTTTATTATCCCTGGTGTTCTAAATGTATATAGTTCCGAAACGAAATTTCTCCCCCTTTCAATTATTAATCCAGCTGAATTATGTTCAGTTTCACGAAATAAAGTGAACATTGCTAGAAACCAACTTAATGGTCACAATAAACCCTTATCTCGTTCAGAAAACCCTAGCAAGTATAATGGTCCAAACTCCCAACTCAACGAATAAAAAAAAATAAAGAGGACATGTGTTCAGTTTCGCACATCACCCGCTCGGGCGGATTTTTCTTTTCGCATGTGTAGAAGAAAACCACCCCTTGTCGTTACCATAATTTTAGACGTCAATGTTGTCAGTATCAATGGAATAGATGAAAAAAGGACTCGCCATGCTCAGCTGTGTCTCGCAATCAGTACTAAAGTTACGGCAAAACCAAAAACACACATCGGACCGCGAAACGTAAACAATATTATTTTCCATTTGTCCATATACATACTGTTTTCTAATAGTGTATCCTTTTATCCTTTTCTTGTTAAAAAAACACAAACACTATTTTCAAAAACAACAAATTGTTTTCAACGAGCAGAAAAGGGTGTAACTGGCGTTTTTTTTGCGGGTGGAAAATTATTGAATTTCCAAATCGAAGTTTAGGAACCGTCCTATTTCGTGTGTGAGTGTGTGTGCGTGGTGAACATTTTTTTCTCTACGACTATACTTCTCTCTAATAAATGTTGTCAAAATTTCACACTGCGATAAGTTGTTATGTAAGAATATTATTCACTGTAAACACTTGAGTTTTTTTATTTTTATTTAAATTGACCCTTGAAAAGTAAGATAAATGTAAAACCTACATAATGATAAGAGACAAATAGGATACGAATATATCTACCACCCTTACAATGTAACAGAGAGGAGAAACAAAATTCTCAAGTGTATGTCTCTAATTGGGGGGATGTGTGCATTATGAACAGATGCCATTCAACTACCCCTCATCGATTGCAGGGACATGGACTCGGGGTTGCAAGGTTGCAAATGGTTTGCAGTTAATGAGTCAGGCAAAGTCTGTCTGTGTGAAATGCCTCTTGGAAATGCAGTTGACAGTTATTAAGAAAAAAAAAAATACAAAGTCTGAGTACCTGTTGGTCGTTGAATAAAATTCTTGTTGTTCTTAATTTCTTAAAAAATATACAAATATACATACATAATTACATATTCATATTTACATCTCGATGGATGGGGTGATAATTGCATGCAATTATATATAAGTATGACTGCGTGTTGTAGCATAAAAATTATATAGGTAAATCAGATAACAATAATTGAATGACACTGGTGTGCTCCATTTTTTATGTCAACGAACTTTTGCACAGATAGATCGTAAAACCGATGCGATTGATGCATTGATAAAGAGTCTGGGATAAATGTTTACAAAAAGGAGTTTTCTTCCTGTTTCTTGTTTAAAAATGTTGTAGATTACATTTTTCAGAGAAGGAACGTTCCACTTACTCTTTTAATTTTCAAACTCGACTCGGAGATATTATGTCGTTTTCGTTTGATAATCCGGTGGACTTACGGACTCTTCTGAAACTGTTCGTTTGGTACTAAAATGACAGTTTCTCTCCTGAAAAAAAGAGAAATTCGATTCTGACTTTGAATTCAGAATCAAAATTAGAAGCACTTACACATTCAGACACCATAAATGTCATAATCGAGAAATGGCATATTTGTTGCTGATGCATTTAATAATTCTTCAATTTTGCGAGATTAGCTTAAAGTTATTTCCAAATTTAGCTAAACAAATAATGAAATAATATTGGGTGTAATATTAATATATTACAATTGGCAATACTATTTGTCTTCCATCCAAGACAAGTAGTATCTAGTAGAGCTCTTCCGGATTACCAAACGAAACCGACATTAGTGTCCTAACAAATGTTATTGTTTCGATAAGCCAATGTTTTTTTAGAGCTTCTGTAAAGTGTTTACCAGCAGTTTTACCAAAATTAATACTTTATTAAATTTTTTCAGAAAAATAAGATGAAGCTTCGAATAATAATTAAATTGATTGATTCCTAAGGTGTAGTTATCGAAATAAGAATGAATTGAAGTTTCCATTTTGCCTCGAATAGATACTGGTATTCAAGTTTCCTTGAGTTAACCTTCCAAGACCCAGTATTATTGTAAACTTTAGGAATATTGTTTTTTTTTGCATAATTTTACTAGCGAAGTTTTGAAGATTAAAAAAATCAAGAAAACGTTCTTGCGTTTGCTCTATACGAATGGAAGATGACGATGACGATGACGTGAATAAAATTAGAACCTCTTCTCGAATTTAAGAAAATAGGTAAAACGGTAGCTGCACAATAAATCAGTAAACGTCAGTGCAGTGGCGCGAGTTTTAATGATGTAATGGACTTCATGATAAAATTTAAATTGTAAAAACAATCGTGTTGTCAAAAGCTTACGTAGCGTCTTGACGTGCTCATAACAGATGCTTAAAAACGACTTTACATTACCTTAAGGAACCCAAATTAGATCTTTCTTTGAATGGTTTTCAAGGTATAGCAAAGTGATCGACGTTGAACGAATATTTATTTTAAAATTGCAAATTAATTTTGTTTTCTGGGTATTTTTTTTTTCAATAAATAGGATTTTATAAATGTTTGTATTGGAATTTCTATGCACAAAAATAAGTTTATATTGTAAAACGTAATTTAATTATTTCTCTTATTGTCAGCTCTTCTGCACTTCTCTTCAGTGTTAGAACGATTTTAAAGAATCGGGTTGAAGAACTATTAGCTGTGTTTAATAAACAAATCAGATCAGATCAGAACTTAACAGAAAAGCCCATATTCGTTTTCTATTATGTTACTAATAATTAGTAAGATAAGAAATTTAAAATTTGGTACGTTGCCTGATTTAAGGTAGCTATTACGCCATCAATGATGAAAATTTAATCTTATTTTACAACATTCAATGTTATTTTTAATATTTCAAAATAGGATCAAAATAGTACGCCCATTTCGAACAGCAAATTTAAGAAGCTTCGCATAATAGTTCTTAAGGTACTCTTGTAATAGGTATTAGGTAGGATAATACCTATGGTAGGGTGGATTTGAAACCCTCACTTAGTGGTCCAACGCAATATCTAACAATGCAATTATGCTATGAACAAAATATCATTTCAATGTCCAACAGGTTTTTTTTTCGATGCACTTGATCACTCCGCTGTTTCCAGATTTCCAGATTTTCGACTGTATTCCGCTGATAGCATGATGACTGCTTGCTTCCAGATTTCCCATAGTGTGTAGGGATCCTCGTACAGAAATGGTCATTCTGAAGGAATTTGTTTCTATCTTCGTTGGCGGGGTCTAAAAGCGATGATTCAATTACGAACTAAACGAGCGGAACCGTAAATCCTACTTCGGATTTTTGCTTTCAATTTTTAGACGAATTGTGGCTGAATAAATGGCAAGACATCCCTAACTGACATTGCCATGTTGATGTTAGTTAAACTCAGATACATTGAGACTAAGCCAGCGAAAATAAAGTGTAAAGAAGTCTGAAGTGAAACTTTAGAATCTTACTGTAAATTGTTTATATATCTTGTGATCTTATTGGCATTCAAATATCTTGGAAATTAGATTTAGTTAACAAGCTTGTAGTACAAATCAGTTCGGAAGTTGTTAAATTCGTCCATCTCAACCTATTTAATTCTACCATCTTTAACATTATTGAAATCGACATTCCCGAAATTCATTGGGCTATATTTGACGACAGAGAAGTTATGTTTATAGACAGACTCTGTGATTCTGGCCACTTTCGTTAAATTTCACTAACAATCTACGAAGACGGGCTATCCTAACTTTTTCTTCGGTTACCGATGATTGTGTTGTTGCTGCTACCAACCACATTTTCGCTAAATTATGATAGAATGGTACTACTCACCTCTATCCCTCTCATTTGCATTTAACAACTGCTGCACATCACAACATCCCGAGAATTGTTTCTTGTTCCAATTTTATCATAAGACAAATTTTGTTGAACTCAATTCCGTGTTAAGTATTTATTATCAATTTCAATTTTTGCCTTGATAGGTCCTGCAATTCTACGATAAAATCTTTAGCTGCTTTACTCAATCTGTTGCTTTTGTACCCTGTCCGAAGTTTTCCCCGCCCGGGGGCAAATATTTACCCAGGCAGACAAGAACCTTCTCCAAAATCTCTTGACTAATTTTGCAAAGTATTGCTAAAATAACCCTCTCGAGATCAATGTTGATAAGTGCTAATCGATCACATTTTCTTGTATGCGGATTACTCCTCTTCCTTGATGTTATTTCATTAACGACTTAGCCGTTCCCTCCCTCACGATTTTGCGAGGTTTAGGTATTATCTGCAATAAGGTGCTTAATTTCCACTCCCACCTCGATAAAATTAATAACGGGGCCTATTCTTTGATGATCTGCAACCCCTATGTCACAAAATCCTTTTATTTCAGGTTCGTAGGGCTAATCCTCGAATGTGTTTTCCAAGTCTGGTCCCCACCATCAAATTACCCATTCCCGTCACATTGAGCCTGTTCAGCTAAGGTTCATCTGCTTCGCTTTTGTATTTAAGAATACATTAGTTTAAAGATCAACTTTTAATAATAATACTAATGACTACAAATGACCTTCACATCAGATCTCAGATAATAATTGGAGTAAAAGTGCTGTTAGTATTTTATGACTGAGTAATATTTGTATTTGATGAAAAGGTAAAAGAACTTGTCTTTATCATCACCTACCTAGATAGCTCACAATTGTCATAATTGTGCCAAAATACTGTCACTCATCTGTTCTTGACTGATATGCGATTTTTGTTTCTATAATCACACGGGTGTCTTTTGACGTGCTTTATCTTATTGATCTATAAACAAATTTTGCAAAACAAATTGTTGAAAGATATCAAATTTCAATGCCAACGATTTTACTAGAACCTATATACTACAAAACAAGTAATACAAATAAACATAATATATACGAAGATTTGATTGTTATTCGAAAGCCGAAATCTGTTTTAATAAAATATAAATCCATTATTGACATTGTGCAAATGTCTGATTAAGTGCGACTAGCTGGCTAATGTGTAGTGTCAGACTTCAACTCTTATGTCAACATGTCAAGTGTTCTAATTATACATAATTCGAAAATTTAAATCGAGAATAAAGAATGCCTACAAAAAAGGAACAAATAGCCACTGAAATAAATAAATATCAAGTGATTATTTTTTAGTAATTTTGTTTAGATTTAAATTTGTCATTGATGGCGCTGCTATAGTCAAATTCATAAAAAATATTCACGAAAAAAAAAAAACAAAATCATCAGTCTGAATTTCGTGCTGTCATTAGCCTATATTTTATGCATCAAAGCATTTAGTTAGTGGACTGACCTACGAGTAATTTTAGTTATTTCTTTGGTTGCGGTGACTAATGTCACTAATTGAATAATAATTCTGTTATCACGCACAATTGACAGACGATAGATGTTCATTTTTAATTTTTCTGGTTTATCTCTTATCCAGAACTCTTTCAAACCATTGGAAGTTTTTTTCTTTTTTTTTTTTGGGTTTTTAATTCTGTTATGATGTGCGGTTGGATTCGAACAGATCGGTCAATGTCGCGCTCTTTCATTATTCTGATACTTAGTACTTATTCAAGTCTCCTCATTGTTAAGTCGATTATGGTGATCTCGGTGGTGATATTTTTATTTCTGCCGGTCGGCCAGCAATTTGCCATGCGTGTGCCATATTAGTGTTCAATCGGTTATTGGTTTGTAGACTTAAAAATGTGTGTTGTGGTATTTTGTAAATAATCCATAATTTTCAGTTTTGTGGTTTATGTAGTGTACTTATGCTCTGTAAGTATGTTTACCTAAAATACGTATATATACGTATAAACAAAAACCCAGCAACATTTGGGGGAGTACATACATAAATATAAATAATGATTTTGGGGGAGTATCTACATAAATAATGAGTGCTATTATCTAAAGTAATTATCAAGTACAGTGCATGCTGTAACATTGTTATGCCACATGGGATCTATTGCCTCTACAGATGTCCTTGTTGTTGATTGATGAATTCAGTTGGGTATCGATGTTTTGAAGAGAAACACAACGTGACTTATCATCAAAACAATTTTGTAGAAGAGTGATTGCACGAAGTGGACTAATGTAAGAAACTTGGACTTGAAGAATTAATTTTATTTTGAAAGAAATTCTTGTACAATCTGTGACAGTAGGAACATTTTTTTTGGTTTTATTCTGCTGTTGTTGTCGTTGAACTAATAAAAGAAACCAAGTAGGTATGTACAATACATTGACTTCCTTTTTGTGTATCTCCCAAGATGATACGCCGATGGCAATTGCTTAGTGGATAAAATCATTGTGTGTTAAGTTGACAGAATACACAAGGCGAGCGCTGACTTGGGAAAATGATTTTTGCTTCTGTTGTAATACTTTAAATTTTACAAAATTTAAGTGCTTGCAAGTGTTGGTCGCTTTTAATAGGCGGAAGGGCGACCAAAGTGACAGCTAAAACACAGACAGTTTTACGTTCGAAATAGGTATTTGATAAAGTTGACTTTGTAATGCTACATAGTATGATTTATGATTGCGTTTATTAAGTCTTTATGTTAGTTTTTTTTTTAATGAAATTAATATCCATTAAAGTCATGATGTTTCCTGTTTTGAACTGAAAATTTAAGACATTTGAAAATAAAAATTCTGTACTTCTTATGGGTACTTACTTCTGTTCCACAAAGTTTGTAATAAAAAAGTGTGCCATGTCTTACCCAAAGTGCTCAACCCAGGACCAAGACTGTATTCCCATTGTGCCATTCGAATTTTTACACTTGATAGATGTAACTTTATGTGACAGTTTTCGTTAACTTGAACTATTCCGATCTAGTTTTCGTTTAGTAAACATAAGTTCTGTTCGCGCACCTTTGCGCGAACTGAAATGTGTTAAACTCAAAAAGAAAAAGGTGAAATACACCCGTAAACTTAAGCATTCGATCACTAAAAATAAATAAATATTAGGCGCAAAACGCCCATACAGGACCTTAAGCCTAGCTTCTCCAACGATTGTGTGTGCGAAGTTATATTTTTGACTCGAATAGAGGGACCTACAGTTTATAATGCCGATTCCGAACAGCAATTAATTTTTAAGAAGCTCCTCATGACAGTTCTTACTCTTGGATATTTGTCAAACGTTCGCAAGAGGCGGGGCAGCGAATAAAAACTTTCAGGTGGTACAGGTCGGGATTTGAACCAGCGACCTCTCGCTTAGTGGTCCACCGCGATTGTCCAACGTGCGATTAGGCGGTCATCCAAACTTTTCATCCGGATGACATCCTGACGTCACTATGACGTAGAATTTGTGCTGGATGACAACTTCAGTAGCTTTCGAAAGCCCAAATATGCGAACTATTCTATTTTTGATGTAGATTTCGAGTGTTTTCGGGAAATCTCTGATTTTCTTTGGCCTACAAAGCATTGATGTTGCAATATTCACTTCAAAACTGATAGCATACTAAAAAAGAAGGCTCCGTAAAAATTGGATGCATGAATTTAGACAGCGCATTGTTATTTTTTTCACTATCGCGGCTATAAATCATTTTTAAAATAAATTATGAACGCCCATACAAATTGATCACAATTTGATGCCCCAAAAAGAATATGTCAAAACATAAGACTGCCAACTTTAAAGAACTTTACTTTTCTGCTTCAACTTTATCTGAGTTGATCCAAGTTTTCACCTCTTTTAGCTGTTCTGTTTTAATATAGTTTTCGCTAATTAAACACAGCTCGTGTGACAGTTTTGAAAAAATCGAATAGTTTACTTCATAAAATGAGTGCAAATATTGTTTGCAGCTGCAGAACTAGGCACTACAATTCTTGAATAAGAATAATCTAAAGAGTAAATATCAGTGTCTATTTTTTGTTGTTCTAACATGCGTGTGTTCGCAGAATAAAGCAGTAAAAACTCTTAAGTCAACGCAAAACAAAATATTTTCTTTACGTATTCTTTATTTAGAATGCAAACAAGCTTACTTAACCTACTCAATTCAATTCTGTATTTGTTCAGATCTTGAGCTTAGGCTAGAGCTTAACTTGTGTGACTAAAGTAGGAGGTACGAATTATACGCCATGAAGAAAACTTCCGGTATTGAGGAAGTGGCTCTTCTTCCAAAGGACTACTTCTTTGGTTGTATAGTCGAAAGTAACCCACTTACAAATTACTTAATAACCCCACTTTGCAGAGTGAATAATGTTTTTTGAATTGGAATTTTGAATAACGTTTAATTAATTCCTGTATTTGAACTGAAATTTAATTAAATTAATATTTTATCAACTACCATATGAAAGTGCTCCCACTTTTTCATACAATGATTCCTAACTTCAATGAAAACAACAAAAAACCATTAACGAGGTCAGTCGTGCTATTTACCCAGCCATTCTAAGCTAAACATATCCTGCTGTCGATGTTTAGTACACAAATAATGCGAGTGGTAGAAAATATACAGCTACTCTGTAGATTAACCTCCCGCTCTGCCTATTCATTTGCTATACAAACCGTATCATCCTTAATGCACTTTATTCTTTACAAAAGGACCTACTAGCTACTAACACTTCACTTTGCTTTACACACTAACTCGCCTTAAGTTTGTATCCTTATTCATTCCATTATGTGCCTATTTTTATAACCATACTGCAGATAGATGGAGACAATCGCTGCTTTTCATGACATGCATGTCAGCATTTATCATTATAGGGCATGGCATGAAAAATACAGAATAATAATGGAAAAGAAAACCGGGGAACACACAAAATAAAATAGAGACATCTACTAAAATAAGGAAGAAAAAGAATCCCTACTTTCGAGTCATTCACCTTAAATTTCTTCAGTTCACCAAAGTTTAAGCTTTTTATGGTTAAAGGGTATACCTACATATGTATGTACTATGAACACTTATCCGTATGTCATTCACGCGCGCGAGCAATACAAGAGATATACCCTCAGCAAGTGTAAACATTTTTCAGGTGGGCGTGGAGAGAACGATAGTGAGTTGTGTTGTGTTGGGGGCGAAATAAATAGAGCAGTGATGGAAATCTGTGAATTATTAATGATCACAACGTTTATACTTAAGAGGTAAATCTCATAAGTTGCAAAGAAAGAATTCATGTTTGCTGTATCTATGTAGGTAAGATCTGCCAAGAAAACAACTAAAGGGGGAGGCTGGGAAACGCTTTAGTTCTTTGTTCGGAAATTAAAACACAATTTTACTTCAGAAATTATGCCTTCGGATAAACTATGACATTTTGATGAATTTTTAATCAGATGCAAGATGGCCGAAATAATTATAAATGCGTTCCTGGAAACCACGTGAATATATCATTCTTGCATATTACAAAAGAAGGGTGCTTCATTGTTAACACCCTAAATTCATATAATTTTGGACATTTGTTTGCTTTCCTCGGATAGCAAATACATTCATGGTGGTGGCTAACGTTTGGCGACCTACTTTGTGGGGGAAAAAAACTTTCCCCGCAGTACATGCATATGTATGTAGATATGCTAGGTATGTAGGTAAGGTATTACTATTACATTTTTATTGGAAAATAAAGTTCAATTTTGAAGTGTGAAAATTTAACTGTTAAAGTTATATAGGTGGACATTAGCAGTTAGTATTGGGAGTGGCTTTCAAAATGCAAAGTTGAAATGTAATAAGTTTTGTCGACAAAATGACTCCATACAAGGACTTGGTTGATAAATATTGAATATATTCCACAGCATTGGATTCTCAGAAAGTTAACCAATTGAGCGTATTTTTCAACATGTTACCTACAACTTTCTATTGAAATATTCAGACTGACAAACTAATTGCTTTTGGACAGTTGTTCAAATATCATTTAGATTGCGACGCAAGTAGGTTATGCAGAAATATTTAGTAAATATTTATAAATGTAAAGTAAATGCTTGATATTTTTTTTACTATCAAATCTGGGAAACGCTGTTCTTCCCTTTTCGGGAGGTGTGTTCGATTTCTTTACTACATTTAGTGTCTTGGTTAAGATTAAGAAAATTTGAACTAAATCTGACTAATTGATTAATTACTTGATTGATTACATGAAGTATACAACACAACGAAAATGGTTCATTTTTTTTATGAATGAGATCACAGCGCCACCTATCTGTTCAACATACTTTGCAAAAATAGAATTTCTTAACTACAGTGCCACCTATCAGAATAAAAAAATTAATAAATTTTAGATGGAAACGGCGCATACTGGACCTTCTCCAACTATTGTCTGTGTTAAGATATATTTTTAACGCCAATGAGAGGGCCTCGATCAATGTAAGGGTCATTTTAATGCCGTTTCCAAACGGCAAATTTGAAAATATTTTCATTGCTGTTTTTTGTCTTGGTTTTATGTCAGACTGATGACGATTGCATGGCAGTACAAAACACTAACTAGGGTACCGCTGCAACCGCATAAGAGTAAATATTATTATGACCTACATCGGTCAAGTCGCTTCGCAGTTTTGGTGTTCAGCACGGTCTACAGAAAAATTCGAAAACTTTTTTTAGGTTCGCTTTTCATAACAAATTTATTGTGTTTGTTTGTTTTATAGCTAATTTTTGAGATCTTAGGACTAATAGATTATTTTCAACACACTACTTGTAATGTTCCGCAACTGATTCATAAAAATTCTTCCATAAATAGATAGCTACGGGATAGAGTATTGTTATTATGCCGTTTTATTTCATTTTCTATATTTTTTTGCTATGATCTTGAAGCACTGAAATTTGTGAGGCATGTGTGAACGTTTGATGAATATTCCAGTGAAGACGGACGGGTTAGCTAGTAATAGGTAATTTGTGTGTGTTTGATTTTAATTTGGAGAAAAAAAAAACGCAGGAATTACGTAAAAGTCTATAATATTCTTATTTGAGTTGATAAATTAATGGTTGCCATTTACTTTCTAAAGATTATTTCATGTAAATGTTGACCACGATACAATTTAAGTGGTCCAGTCCAAATTTATTGACTGGTATCTCGCTAATAGCACGTGTAAATGTTATCTTCCAAGGCTACAATTGGCGCTTGCTTATCGGCATTGATGAGTGATTTTACGTATCCCCAAAATGAGAAATAAATTGCTAACCGAACTCATTTCTCAATTGTTCCGTCGAATATACCAGGTTCAGCTCGTGCATTTTGGGTAAAGAAAAGTTAGAAATCATTGAAAACAGCGGGCGCCATTGACGGTAATGTTGTTCTCACGGTCATATTTGAGAAAGAAAGGGGAAATAATTTCGCCAGACCAAACATTGGCATTGGCAGCTCTTGTACTGCCTCAGTTCGCTCAATGCGGCAGTTTTGTTTATTAAAATGACTATTTAAGTATTCAGATCTTCTCGATCTTAAGGGACGAGCTTGCTGTCTAGGCCTAGTGCTAATTATTTGCTCTTATTGCTAGGTATCAAAGTGGTATGTAGTCCTTTCCCATCGCCCGACAATGTTGCACCAATCTCGACTTACTTAAACTCTCTGTATAATTAGGAATGCTACATCTACATTAGTCTGACAGTTGATGATCGGGCTGATTAAATGTTTCTACTATGATTCGAAAAAAAAACTATCTCTGATTAAAACGAAGACTGCTTCCATTCCATTCTTCATTAACAAAAGCCTTAAGATATTTCCGTTTAAGGTAACAAAATATTTTGACTTTTTGCGTGCAATTGATTTTTTCGAAATAAGATTCAGTTGAATAAATAGAAATGTTATGAAAAATTAAAGTGTTATGCGCACTCTTTTTTTTAATGACACCAAATTTTGTTTGTCATCTTTGGGTACATATTAGATAAATTTGACATGGTTCGTTGTATCACACATAATTAGCTTTTAACAATACAGTCACCCGTAAGTTGTTAATATGGTAACTTGGCCTAGTTGATAGGGGAAACAGTAATTGCAGTATAGATCAACGGTAAGGTTAGTCAGTGTTCAACGGTTAACTGATATCAAAGTTGACATTTTTTGTTTGTGCAAAAAAAACGTTGAAATTTGTAAGTTTATCTCCTAATTACTTAACTGTTTAAATTTACATACTACTACTTTCTATCCAATGCAATTCGTTAAGTTTATTTAAGAGAGGGAGACACCTAACAACTTAAGTATTAGTTGATATTGTGAACTGGTCTGGGATTTAAAAAAAGAGTATTCACTGTGTTAGTCAAGTTTTCAAGATCGTGGGACCTTTACTAGCATAAACTAGAACTCATAATAATCTAATTAGGAATAGTTAGACATGTATAAGGAACGTGTCTTTTTAGAACGACAGTCATACTTCAATATATACACATGTGTATATCCCTCCAAGGAACAACCATAAATTTAACATGTTTTCGGACAACGAAGACAGATGTAGTGACAACATGACATTATTATCGTCCTTCAAATGACTCAATCGATATAAAACTGTATTCTTTTAATCCATACATCCATATGGTTTGTAGCTAAAGGTAACTAACTATTAATTAAAGCTCATTTTCCCACATACTGTTCAGCTGGAAAATATAAATACAAATTACATCCAACACCGCATGTAATACGGTATCAACTGTGTGTGCGTAGAAGTATATTATCGATAAAAGTTACACCCCCTAAAATATTTGAGTTCAATTTCACACTTTTAGTTAATGGAAATACATACATTTTATTTGTGCGGTGGTTGCTATTTTGTTTTTTATTATTAATTATTGTGAGTGATTCATAAGTCAGATAAGCCGGTAGGACAGCAATTTGTTATGCGCATCAAAATGTTTCATTCGCTTATTTGTATATTAGGTATATGAGTGTTACATATTATTTTTGTATTTACTTGTTTTCTTATCTGTGTTTTGGTAAATAAGGGTTGTGTTTCGTTTTAAATTCGCTTTAGATTTTTGTTCGCATAAATATATTTCTACAAAGGGAGAATAAAAAGATGAGCTTTTTGATCTTAAATTCAGCCTAACGAAGCATATTTTCCGAGTAATTTAAAATAAAATGCCAAAAAAAAATATGAAGTAATGTCTAACATCCCAAGTTCGTTGGCCGTCCAAGTTAAATTCAACGACCCTATTGTAAGTTTGTTATTCTTTAAGGCATCATCACCTTTTCTTGGAAAACTTAGCCTGCTCTGGGGCGTGCTTAAGTTTTAGCAAGCTTGGATACAATAGTTTGGGCATATTGGCTCAGTTGTAGGTTAGGTATTTGTAGAAAATGGCTCTGAGATGATGGATTTTTCTGGAGAGAGCAGGACATGTTCAAAGAAGGTGGGGTATAGTTTCCGTTTGCAATTTCTACAAAAGTCATTAAGCCCTGTTAAATGCTTGCCTATGAGACAGTTACCAGTAATAATACCTATTATAGTGCTAATGCTAAATCTGCATAGAGAGATCAAACCTTTAGAGCATTTCAGATCCGGCTTTGAATAGACCATTTTGGTTGCTAGAAATGTAATTCAACTTTTCAATTAAGTTCCGATTCGTATACGTTACTTACCTTTTTCAGGTGATCAGCCCCGAGCACTCAACTGAGCTGCATTTGAAACTGCTCCGCCCACTCTACTACTGGGACTATTGGCAGTCTCGGGTTACGATGGAGTTAATAGAGACTGATTCGAACATACATATATTCTTGGAGGATAAAACGTTTCTTTTTAGCCAAGACAAGACTTTTTGATCTCTATTTTTCCGTCTGGAAAACACACCAATTGTCAGAAACGAACATTGAAGGAGAAACTAAGGTTTAGTATGTCAGAGAAACCACACACCCCACCACATCATTAGATTTTGATTCATCGTTCCAGTTGAAACGTTCAGAGATTTTGAATTTTATACGAGTGCCTTGCGAGCGACGATCGCAACAATAGGGTATAGTTTGTCTTGAATCAATCCTTCCACATGTCCATTCACGTAAACATTTGGCGTCACTGGAAAGCATGGAAAAGCATAATTTTAGGTTTTGTAGCAGACAATAATCGTACTGAACTTTTGTACCACTGGGCATTTTGGATGACGGATTTGTGATCTATGACCATCATGGTTCTTAATAATCTACAGTGATCTACACCTTTCCTAGAGTTTAGCAAGTATAACAAGCGAGGAGTAAAGAAGAAGTGAATAAGTTTATTAATAAAAAAATGTTTTCTCCTTTTTAGCAGACGGCAGTTTACTGCCACATCTTGCTCGTTCCGGGTGGGGCTAGAACCGCAAAACTATAGCTTCTGCACGACAAACTGTAAATTTGACAAAATTTTCAACGTACACCTAAACTAAATGGAATCTTGCCAGAAACATCAGAAAAGTAAAAGGAACTTTCTTAGCACCTTAAAATTATAGCTGTCAATTTAAAAGTTTTGGATGTTTCGTCAATGTTGGATGTCCCTTGTTGTTCTTTGTTGTTTCCTCGTTTACCGCTAGGTCCCCATATGCCGATTCTATTTCATACTCGCAAACACGCCAGTGCATTGTACTAATAATTTTTAAAGATCGTACCTCAACAGAGTTATGCACAAATCTGTAAAGTATGATATTAAAGTAGTCACATGACAGCGTGACGTTTTGCCTGAGCCTTTTTTGGACATGAAAGGTTTTGGTTAAGTCGTTACAGATATTTTTGAAGCAGCGAGCTTTTTGAATTGTTGTCTTCATCCCACATAAACAGACAAGTTGCCAAAACAAGACTTGTCTATAAAATGCTCGTCTCTACAGTCAATATGTCCTTATACAATATATTTTTTACGTATTTGGACAGTTAACCCTATTCACAACCCCAAATTTACCTATACGTACACAGTTTAAAAAAAATCCCAAGTAGCGGATATATGAAAAAAAACAAAAAGTAGCGGTCTAATCTCGAGAAGCAATGAACCGATTTAGACGAGGTTTTCACTGCTTTGATTTGCATTTCTCAGAAAAGCTGTATGCGTATTGAAAATATCTGCATCGCGTCTAGAATATTTTCGCTCTGGTTAAGTTTATATCAAAGGTCTAACTCCACAATGTCTGATTGTACTTAAAAGCAGAGCAACGGAAGCTTAGTACAATGAAGAACCTACCCTTCTTAAGTATATTATTTATTTTTGGATGAAGGTTAGCGGGTCAGCTAGGTAATCATGGACAAATTAAACAATTAAAAAATGTTCATGAAAAGCTCTCTAAAATAATTATTTTAAAGTGGATGCCATAAAAGTAGTTCCCCTTACTTAAGTACTTATCTCTTAATTATTTGTTTAATACAAATGTTATCGAAAACAATCATTGTTAAAATGAAAACATTTTCACTGTAATCTCTCAAAAATATCACGCACCGGCAATGCATTTTTTAGATCAGCTGCCGAGAAAGCTTGCTTTATCTCTGCTCGATGACCATGCTATTGAATGCAAAATATATAGTATGGATGCTATTAGATTGCAGTTAAAAAAAATAATTATAATAATTAACCGTAACAAAAACAAACACTTAACTATTCTCATGAGACAAGCGTGATAGCACAATAACGCCCAGCTGCTCTCGACTAAGTTCGTTTATTCTATCCCAAAATAAAATGTTAATAGTACCTAGTCCAAAAATAAAATAAATTTGTCGAAACATTTCGCTCGCACATAATTGACTTTGTAATTTGGATGGTCATCGCAGATTTTGCTCCAAAATGTGTGTACCTCCCCACCGCCCATTAAACAAAATGCCATATTTTTAATGCAAGGTAATGTTGAACAAAAAAAAAAAAAAAGACAATTTATTGTTGTTGTTTAATTTTTTTTGAAGATAATTAATACCAAAGCACACGTATTGCGAGTGGGGGCATTTGTATGATACAAGCACAAAAAAACAATAGAAGCAGATAACATGCCGGTATAAGCATTTCTTTGTGCGGATGGTTTTTTTGTAAAAAAAATAATTTTATCGTTTTTGTATTTTTAAAAAGTTTAAATTTTAATATGCTTTCAGTGAAATGACCACAAGCGCTTGCGATACAATTTAAATATGCGACGTCCAAAGATCTCGCTGAAGAAATACTTTTTCCTGACATCATTCTTTGCATTGCTACTGATTTTTGGATTCAATTTTAGGTGAGTTCTAACGATCTCCAAAACAATTTAGTGTTAACTGTACAACATTTTTCAGAGATCGCGAAGTATGGAAACCCAAAGCACAATCATCTCAGCTTTTTCAATTCGAAACAACGCAATCAGATAATATGCACTTGGATGTGGGTAATTCGATCTTTGATGTAACAGAATCTGTACAACCGCTCGACAGTAATAGCAATCAACAGAACTATGAAAGTGAACAGCAAAGCGATCAGCAGAGGGCGAGTGGGGAGCCAGCAGCGAAAGCATGGTTCTTTAAAAATGGTGAAAGGTATCCGTTGCCATGGCATCGGACGAAAGGAAATCGCAAGGTTCCTAGATTGCTGCCACATGCTGATCCTCATAGTGATCGAATAATGAATCAACTCATGTTTGTTCCACCGAACTATGAACAAATTCAAGAGAACGGACAGGTGAAACAAATATTACTGTATAACGGGCTGGGACCGTGGAATATTAAAAATGGTGAGTTGTCAAAAAGTGGTAGTCAGTAATAAAATAGTTTTCTCATTTTCTTTTACAGGAAGAGATGTGTTTTTCAAAGCAAAATGTCCAGTAGATACATGCGAAATTACAGCGAATAGGGATAAAGCCAGTACAGCCGATCTGGTGCTGTACAAAGATCATTACATTCCAACAGGTGTCCGAAGACCACCGAAGCAGGTGCATATGCTGTACTATTTGGAGTGCCCTTATCATACGCAAAATGTTAAAGTCCCTGACGCTGTCAATTGGACGTCAACATACAGGTGGGGTCTTTTTCCGTGTAAATTTAGTAATGATTTTGAAACATGTCACAAGAGTTATATTTTAAACCTCAGTCTAACTAAACAATGCGGGTTATATTATTGGGAGGGACTATAACTCCCAAGCTCATTAAAATATCATATTCACTTTAAACAGAGAATAAATAACTTGTAAAAGAAGTAAGAAAACTCTTATTTTAGGTTTTCCCCAAAATTCAACCCATAAGCAGTCTCAAGGGCCTTTATCATACTTCAAGAAATAGTACGTAGTAATGAAATTAAACTTTCCACTTTGTTCTGGGGGAAGTATAAATTAATACTACATACACTTGTTTTGGAAATGTTTTTAAAATAAGTCGCCCTTCCTTCTAATATTGGGGCAAACTTGCAAAATATGTATATCACTGTGAAACTTTCCCCCCCCCCCCAAACGCGAGTTGGGTTATCCTTAAGTCATGATATATAATTGCAAACGACTTTTTTATTTATAAAACTGACGTTTCTCAACTGTGAGTTAGCTTAACTCACCATTGTAGATGGTTTAGCGATGGTTGAACAGGCAAACGTCAAAATTGTTTGTTTTGTTTATACTAACAGAAATTTCTCACTTCTCTTTGGTTTTCTTGTAAAATTCTCAATATTTTTGTCTATATTTCCACTTTTAAAATGAAAGAACATTTAACAAAGACAAAGAACATTCTCCTGATTGTAATAGAATAGTAATAGATTTAGACATTTTTTTTCTAGAAATTTTAACTCGAGAGTTACTTCTTTTTTCATAACACAGTTAGCTCATGAGTTAGAGTTGAGTTAAGAGGTTTTTATTAATAGGACAGACAAATTTTACTGTTGGTAATAGAATAGAATAGAAAGTTTTTTACATGAACAGTTTTCTTTTTATTAATAAGAAATTTTAACTCGTGAGTTAACTCTTATTTCATTGCTAAGTTAGCTCATAAGTTAGAGGTAAGAGGCGATGTCAAAGAAAAGTCAATATTAATTTAATAAGAAGAAGACTAACAAACCCGACTTCATTCCACTACGCGAAAATTAAATTTGAAGAAGATAAACAATTTTTTTGTAAACTTTTAGTCTTTCTTATAGTATTGTCAAGTTTGCTAATATTAATAACTTATGAACGTACATCTAGGCAATACGAGAACAAGCAAGTTTACCTAGAATTTTCTACGTTTTATGTACCTGCGTTAACTGCACAAAATATACTAAATCGTACTGGCATTTATGCAACAGAAATTGTAAATATGTAAAATATTTTATAACAGTGTTTTTTTTGTAATAGAACCAAACCAAACCCCGAACTATTCTCATATTATGTATGCATTAAATTTATCTTATACATACCTGCCATCCTGGGTAAATGTTTCAAGAAAAATAAACCACTCTATCTATTTATTTATGTGCATAACTTTAATATTTCCATTCCATTTCATTATATCAATTTCAGGAGAGATAGTGACATTGTTGCACCGTACGAAAAATGGCAGTACTACGATACTAACATTAGACAAATCGAACAAGATCGCAATTACGCGCTCAACAAAACGAAAAAGGTCGCCTGGTTCGTGTCTAATTGTGGTGCCAGAAACGGACGGTTACAATTCGCACATGAACTACAGAAATACATCGATGTAAGTATGCATAAGGTCTGTTTGCGTACTTTGGTGTGAAAGAATTTGAAAAGTGTCAAATATTCCAAACTGAAATTCCCTCATTTCAATAAAAAGTACTCGCACTTGCATCACAGGAATCAAACACAATTTTTGGTGTGTCTTATGTCAATTTTCATTGGGCCATCCCACAACTATCCAGAGCTGCCCCAACTGTAAGGAAGAGCATTTCTGACAGCATTTAGAGTACCTCTGTCAGATGAAGTTGTCCCAATGAAAATTAACATTAACAGTTTTAATATTTTCACTAGCTGGAGTTTTGCGTGACGAAAAATTAACGAAAGCTAATTTTTTTTCTATCAAAGATAATCTAAATTTTCGTACGCGAAGGGACCTATAGACGTACATACTTTCATTTATTCAAATAATGCTTAAATTTTTTATTTCTTCATTAGGTTGACATTTATGGAGCATGTGGTTCATTTAAATGCTCCCGAAGTACAGCGGACAGATGCTTCGATATCCTCGATCATGACTACAAGTTCTACCTCGCATTCGAGAACTCCAACTGCAAGGACTACATCACGGAAAAGTTCTTTGTTAATGCGTTGAATAGGAACATTTTACCCATAGTAATGGGTGCTCGCCCTGAGGATTATGAAGTCTCATCACCTCATCGATCCTACATTCATGTGGATGAGTTTGCATCGCCTAAAGAATTAGCTGAGTACCTTAACATCTTGGATAAGGACGATGAGTTGTATAACTCATATTTCAAATGGAAAGGTACGGGTGAGTTCATAAATACGTACTTTTGGTGTAGAGTCTGTTCGACGTTGCACGATGAAGAGGGATTACGGAAACCGAGATGGTATCCGGATATAAACGATTGGTGGCGAGGTGCTGGAGTTTGTACAAACGGTTCGTGGAGAAATTTCAAAGCGCGCAAAGACATAATCACAGATGATTAAAACGTTTTTTGTTTTCGTTTTTGAGTAGGAGGTTATAGTTATGCATTATATTCCAAAGAACAAACAAAATCAGATTATTTATTGCAATGCAGTAAGCTTAAGAGAAATAATTTTTGATCCGTTTTGTAATAAGTATTTGTTTAAAATCGAAATCAACATGAAGATGTTTTTTTTTTAAGTATTTTTTGTCTTAGGTTTGTAGTTCAAAAGTGTGTGTTGGTTAGAGCCATAGATCGGTCGGAGATTAGGTCGCATAGGTTTCTATAAATGTAGAGATGTGCAAGGTAACGATTAGACAAATTGTACTAGAGGCTTCTATGTAATTTATTTTTATTAGTAAGATCTGGTAAAAATGTTAGAGCCTTTGGTTAAATTTTTGTTGGTTAAATTCATTTTCAATTCATTGTTTGACTTTCTTTATTGTTTAAGCTAAATAAAGTCCAGAAACATGAGTGAGATTGTCATGCTATATTGAAACTTCTGCCAATATATATACTTATTTGTAGTTGTACAATTTTCAAAGGGACTAAACAATTGTAAAGTCTTCTAATACGTCGCATTTGACAAATTTACTTAGGAACACATAAAATGGGTCTGATCGCGTACTTCTATGTAAAGAAAAATGATACGTCAATGAAATGATCAATGAAAAGTAGATATTATTTTTAGTGCAAAAAAAAAGAAAAATGTCAATGTTTATTACATGTTACAGAAACATACATCAATTTTGCATTTGTTTTCATTCTTTTTGACAGTTTTCATTTTCTAACTTGTCGAAATTCTGTGTGAATAAGAAATGAATGAAAATTCTATTGTTTAGCATAGTATCTACGCGAACGAGTTTTGGTAAATTCTCGTAAAAGTTAATTCAAATTCTCGTTAACAAATGAGAACGTGAACAGACCTAATGTTATATGATGGCTCACTTAATTATTCTGGTGTAATAAGAGTCCAATCAGTAAAACATAAGAAATATTTGTCAGAAATAAAATGGACACACAAAATAGGCACCTAGTGAATATAGAAATATTTTCTTTTACAATTGAACACATAGCTGCAAATCTGAAGCCAAATACAACATCGAGTAAGCACATTTTGGAATCAGTGGAATTCGTTCGGTAATCCAAATCCGCGTATAATTTGATCGTTCACATGTGCCATAAATTCGTTTCATGTTTGGCTATCCATCAACATCAATGTATTTTGGATGAAGGTGTCATTTGTTTACTTGAAAGCTCAGTTTCTTTCTATAAAGAGTGAACACAACGAATCAAATATTTAAAATTACGTTAGCCATCATTTTTTGTGTGTGAACGAAGTATCGCATGTGACGTCCTTTGCTTTCAGAAATGTTGAAACAAAATGTTCGATTGTGTTTGTGGGGCGTTAAGCAGATCTCAGAACCTTGTACATTTGTTTGCAGGCTGAATTCGAGCAGCTTCAATTAAAGCGTCCAAAATTTCGTCCACTATACTAAAGACAGAAAAAAAACAACAACACAAATGCAGTTGACTAACAGATTTTTCCCAAATAACTGAAATTCGTAAGTTAGACGTTAACAAAATTACGTGCAATAGATATTATTTTTTACTATGTCATTTAAAGCAAAAATAAAAGACTTTATAATAATTTAATCGCATAAGAAATGAAATACCATCTAGGTATTTATAATAGGGAAAGGCACAAAGTATGATATATCGTAATGAATTTATAGGTTAAAAAATACATTTACAATAAAAACATTCACAACAATTTGAATACATATACATTTGTTCATAATTATTTACTAAATTAATTAAATTTAATTTTAAGTTAAAATGATTATTTTGTTTTTTAGTAGAATCGTTCTAAGAAATGTTTAAAAGAAATAATAAAAAAAACCTAAACCAAAATATAATAACTGACAACACTTAGTAGGTATGTTAAACTTAATTGAATTCAAAATTAGAAAGTAATTAACTTATAGGCTTTTGTAGTTATAAGAAAAAAAAAACATGTAATACAATTTTGATAAGTAACTTAATTGTTACCGAATGAAAAAACGTTTTGTACTTTATTGCGAACAAGTAAGGGTAATTCCCTGATATCAAGACAACCTCGCGGATTTCATTGATCTTGAAGTTAGTTGTAGAGGGAATTTTTCTGAACATTTTGGTGTTCCTATACACCTATGTGTGCGAAACCGAACGCTTTACGGGTTTGGATGTGAACCTGTTCTAGTACTCAAGGAGGTTATCCTGGTTTTTGCAACCTTCTCACGTCACTTAGGGTAAACCAACATTTTTAGACAGACGCATGGTGCAATGTAAGGAGCAATGATTTCGTAAACCGTTGGTTTCTACACTTACTCCATTCACGAGGTTTTTATGTTTTTTTTTCGAGAATTAATTTTGGTATGTAATCCGTAAATCATTCTAATGTAATTTATTATTATAAATTTGCTTCGAATCTTTATAAACCAAATCTTTTGTATTCATATTATTATAAGAAATGTATAGTTTTTTTTTTGTTTTTTATATATTTTATTTAATTAATTAAAATGAAAAACAAAGATAGTGTACATAAAAAAAATGTATGTAAGTAAAAACAAACAAACAATCTTCCAGAATTTTTTTTAATTTTTTATTTTTGTACAAACTGGAAATGTGAATTTCTTTTAAGGATTAAGTTAATTCAATTTTTAAAATTGTTTGTAAATGAATGCTTTATATGGGTCCTATTTGCTTGTGTATGTATATGTTGTTATGATGATTTTTAAGTACATTTACTTTTGGTTTCTGTGATAATTGAAATAAAATTATTATATAAATAAAATGAGTTTAATTTTTTTTATTTAAGTTATTTAAGTTATATGAGTTATTTAGTTTCTGCCATTCAGCTTTATCTTTTCTCCTATCTAAGGACTGTTGTGTGGGTGGCGATGGTGTAGAATTTACAACGATGAACGCCATCCATTATTTATGACAAAGGAACCAGTACACCAAAGAGAGTGCTTTTGCACAATGGATTCTTTACCGAATCCTTTTTATTAAAAGAAAGGGCCTTCTGGTTACGTTTTTAAATGGTTATGGAACTTTCATCCAAACTAAGGTAAGTAGACAATATTTTTTTTATTTACTTAATAATGTAATGTAATGTTAATTTATATCGAACAGACTTTTAAATGATCGTACGCCGTATGTGGGCTTTCGAGTTTTGCGCAAATTCTTCAAGCATGATCTAATAAATAAATAAATCTTTGTTTGACATAATATATCTGTGTTAGGAGATGGACAAAGCAAATTCTATCGTTATCCTGCAGAAATAGACAAAGAAATAGTCTATGCAATAGACATGGCTCAATATAGCAGGTCTCTAAAGATACTGTAATATGCGGTTTAACATCCATAATAAGCTACTGTGAATGGATCTGAATTGCTATTGGCTTTTCTCCAGAATCTGCTGTAGTGTCAATATTTGGTCAATTGTGAACAAACCGGGCCTTAAACCACACAATTCGCCAGAAAGCATCTTAAATGCGATGCTTAGAAGACTGATAACCCTATAGATGGCGCAGTTTAGAGGGTTTTCTGAACCGGGCAAGCGATGCTGGGATTTCATTCATCAGCGATTCTGCCTAACAGTTGAATTTGTGTCGGCTTCGCTTCGTTAAGCAGTCTGCAGCTTTGTTTCTTTGTACTAAGAAGGCAACTATGTTGTAAGTTCATCTGCCGAACAATTAAGGAAACTATAGGGTCCGCCAAATAACTTTTTATTTTTTGAAACAGGGCGCAAAACATCGAGTGTAGCTTCGGCTGTGTGGCACGTAGCGCCGTCCTGTTGAAACCATATGTTGCCAATATCCTCCTCTTCAATTTTTAATATATAACGATCGCCATTGACTGTAACGGCCACTCCTTGTTGTTGTTGTTGTTCGTTGTTCAAGCGTACACACAACCATATTCGTTCAGCGGAAAGATAAAACTAATTATCTGTCAAATCAGACATGAGCTAAGTGTTACCATTCGCGATATAAGCACCAGTTGAAAAAAAACGGTAGATGGCGGAACCATATGAAACCTTGATCATCCAAGTCCTGCTTTACCAAAGTTGTTTTGTAGGTAACACTAGAACCAGTAAGGGTAGTCAAACAATGCAGCACGATGAAAAACAATTTTTGGCTTGCTCTAAGAACAACATCGTTATAGGGGGTGAGATATTCAATTTTAAACCAGTGAGCTATAAGAAACGAAGTAAATAGTTGTGTGCAAAAAATATTTTACAAAAACTTTGAGCTGGACAAGTTCATGGAACAGGAAGAGACATAAGGTAGGGAGAACACACAGATTTCGTTAATGAAACACTAAAGCAGCTCAGGGCAGGAGAAGACTGAATTCCGCATGAGTACGACTTTTGATATCTTAGGTATAATACTTATGTATGTAGTTTTCTTTTGGTAATCCGGAAGAGCTTTCCGATCCGGGACGACAGTCGAACAAGCAAACTTATTTCATTTGAATTTGATGTGTTGTTGTCGTTGTATTGGTGTATATGTAGTCATATCCTTCTGTCATTGGTTTTGACGAGCGAAAGCAATAAAGCTACTTCCAAGTGTAAAGACAAAGAGACGTAAACTGTCAATCATATATCACTTCCTAGTTTTCTAATACTAATCCAAATCTTCTATATTAATTGTTACAAAGAATATTCACATAGACTTTCTTGCTCAAGTACAAGATTCAAACATACCTTTTTTGTTGAATCAAACCCTCGCTGTTATTACTATTTTTTTTTTTAATGAAACAACTTTTTAAGCACAAAATAATTTTACGAATTTATTCAATGGAACAAAACAAACAACTTAAACGTAACACTGGCAACATATAAATGTTCTTACAAGAAGCAATCTTAATGAACTTTGCATGCTTTAAGCTGACCAATAAGATTTTTAATTGTTGAGACATCAGATCCTGCGATTACCTTTGAAGCGATTTTCTTCTTCAAAGCAATTGCTTCCACTTTTTTCGATAACTGAAAGGCAGAAAGCAGAAATGCATAAAATGTTTCTTGTCATGATTGCGTCGACCTACCTCGTAAGCTCTTTTTATAATCGAGTGTGACATGCCAGCCAACTTGGCCGCATTAAAGCCATACGATTTGGGACAAGCCCCGGACGAATATTTGTATAGGAAAACGACTGTTTCTTGTGTTGGATCTTCATTGTCTTCATTTTCCACCATGCAGGCCTGAAATAAATAAACCAAACTTCCTTATTGTTATGGTGGGAAGCTGTGCGATTAGGAATTTTACCATATGACCCAAGACAATCCGATTGTCCTGATGGAAGAAGTCTATCAGATTGTGGTAATGCGTGGAGAAGAGTGTTCGACACTTAAGATTTGCCAAAAAGTGAACGACAGAAGCTGCAATCGCTGTGCCATCATATGTTGCTGTTCCACGACCTTAATGAGAATATATTGGGTATAAAAAGTTAAATTTACCAAGGAAAATACTTACCCAATTCGTCGAGAAGAACTAAACTGTTGACTGTGGAGTGTTTGAGTATAAGAGACGTTTCATTTAACTCCACAAGGAATGTACTGTGACCCGAAAGGATGTCATCTTGGGCGCCGAGTCTCGTGAATATCCGGTCGACTAGAGAGAACTTACAACTTTGTGCTGGCACATGGCAGCCCTGATGAGGTACTCATTAGGTGGAATGTGACTTATGGGGCTTTTATACTTACAATTTGTGCCATGACAACCAGCAGTCCAACCTGCCTCATTAGGGTACTCTTACCACCCATGTTGGGACCAGTTAAAAGTGCCAGTGGCGCAGTTGAAGACGACCCCAAAGCTATGCCATTTGGAATAAAGGTCTCCGCAGTAACACACGGATGATAGCCTTCATCGATCTCAACGACGGGTGCCTCAACATCCTCTAGCAGCTCTGGAATGCAAATAGTGTTTTGATTGCGGGCATATTCAGCGAGGGAGCAGAGGACGTCTAAATTCGCAACACTATCAACGCATTGCTTCCACAAGTCGTAGTGATTGGAGAATTTTTCGAAAATCCTTCGAGATAAATCCCTGAGAACGGCGTTCCGTTCATCTTCCGCCTGCTGCATCTGCTTGAGGAAGTTCTAAAGCGAGCAAGAGATAAGCGAATGCCATTCAGAGAGTAGACAAAAATACTTGCTTTCGTTTCATTGGTATGGAAGCGGCGAACTGGCTTGGAGCCCTTTTTCTGTCCCTCAAGGAAGTACTGACTGCCGGCCTTACGGGCATTGCTTTCGGGAACTTCTAACTGGAAACGTTTTTTATCGGTGCCAAAGTAGCTCAGGCGACAACCAAAGTGTTTCTCCTGCTGCACTAGGTACTCCTTCAGTTCGGCGTGGATTTCTTCGATTTTAGCCTCGCTGCTATCGAATTCAGGATCCACCCCTTTTCCGGGCGCTATTACTCCTGTCTTTAGAGCATCTTCATGGTCAAAGGCTTCCTAAAATATGAGTGCAACTATGAAGAAAGCGTTCCAAGGTGTTTTGTTAACTATGCTTACTTTGAAGAACTTCAAGACCTTCTTCATGTCGGGGAAGCATCCCTCTGGTTTGTACTGGGACAAACGCTTTACCAAGCTTGACTCGCAGTTCTGGAAGACCTCCGGTATTTTAGTGAGCACCTCAAAGCCTTTCAAAATACTGATAAAGTTCTGGAAAGGACACATTCATTCCCTAAACCCAGACTTCAACGATAAAGCGACAGTTTACCTGAATCTTCTTCTTGTTGTATATCTTCTCCTCGAAGAATATCGCCCGTCCATCGGGATGACTATCAGCCACCGCCTTGTTGCCAAACAAATGGATTTGTGCCAAGTGCCTCTCGAAATCTGGCAGCGGAGCAATCAGAGCTCTGGCTTCTTTAAGCACATCTTCGGTTGTCATGAGATCTGTGATAGCCTTTTGTCTTTCGACGATAGTTGCAACATTGCAGCTTGGCGAGCAGACCCAGTAATGGAGGAGGCGCTTTCCAAACTTTGTGCAACACTGATCGAGAGTGCTGTACAGAGAGTGTTCCTCTCCGGTGATCCGCAGATTGGCGAGTGTAATCGAATCGAGCACCATGTGACTTCTCATTGGGTTCTTTGTCGCCTTTGCTTTCGGAGCGTTGCTCTCAACACCGGTACCCAGCATGTCGGGCGGAATGTACAGATGGTAACGCGCCATTGGCAGAACTTTTTCCTCAAGATGACATTTATTAAGGTAACTAATGCAACCACCAAGTGCCTTCAAGGCCAGCTTGTAGTCGTCACTTGGCGTCAGGCCGAGATGATCGCCTTCGCTTTGCATAGACTTGATAACATCCGGCCAGCCGGTTTCCCCAGATTTCGAGTAGTACTTTTCTCCAAGGTGTTTGAGGGTTTTTTCGGCGGTCCATGATTGGTTGCCGGTTGTGAGGTACTCCTTAAGTACGCCGCTGAGAATTGTGCGATAAATTTGATGAGTGCGCTGAGACAGTGATTGTTTTTCAGCAAGAATCTGAAACAGGGAATAGCTCAGGGATTTCGGCTTCCGATTGGGAGAGCGATATTTACCATAACGGGAAGATGATGCGAGAGTAACGTAAGGAATCTTGAGCAACTCTTATCGTCTTCGAATTCTCCGATGAAAAAGTCTCCAATCGATGTGTCAACAAAGCAGATTCCATATTTGCTTGTAGCGCCTCCATCCTGTTGGAATGAACTCTATTACTCGGTCTAACATCACACATCAATCTGATTTACCTTTTCCACGACCGAGAGCAGGAAGTTTGGCTGATAGTTGGGCGTTATCTGACATTGTGATCCGAAGACTTGGGTTCCTTTGCTTGTAATCTGGCAGATTTCCCTCCTCACGACCTTATCGAACTTGGTGGTCTTTGCTTGTTTTTTGCATCGCTCAGTCATCATGTCGGGTGTTTCAGTTTGTTCCACGCGAGCTACCTACATTAAAAATGTTATTTTTATATTCCTGGCTGAGTCTGAACACTTACTTTATAACCGCGATCAACAAGAATCGTTGCCATTTTGTCGTAGGACACTTCTGGAAAGCCAGAATGAGCAAATTCACCCCTCATGTAGGTGAATCCGAGCTCTTTCACACCAATATCAGCGTCCATGTGATACAATTCATAGAACTTGCCCACTTTGAAGAACAACACACAGTCGAAACTGTCCGATTTGAGAACCCACCATTGACGAACGCCCTAAGAATTTTAAATTGAAACAAACTCTCAATAAACACTGAAAATTTTTACCGGAGAGAGTGAATTCAAGAAACTTTCAGGAACCATAAGACTACTTGGATCATAATCAGGGTCATCGGGTCGACGGCCCTTCTTGTCCTTAATTTTGTCTGGTTTTATAAATTCCAATTTGGTGTGTGGCCAAACGACTGGTTCGTCCAAAGTCGAACCAGTGCTAGCAATGGCTTCGAATTTCTTTTCTTCCTTCTTTGACTTTTTCACTTCTGGTTCATCTTGGATGTTCTGCAACTTTTGCATTAAGACACTTGGTTTTCCATTGAGATTTTTGTCCTGTTCGTTATTGTTGTCATTTTCGCGGTCAGACTGTTCATCTTCGTCATCCGATTCGATACGAGTTACTTTGGAGCGTTTTTTCTTTTGGACGACGATTTCTTCCTTGTCTGAGTCGCTTAATTCTGGGTCTAGTTGACGTTTGGCTAACATGAAGCAGATTTGATTAAGAAGTCAATGCGAAGATTTGAGACACTTACTTTGTTTCTGTGCGGGTGCGTCCTCTTCATTGGTTTTTGGTTGTTCCTTTGGTTTCTCCTCTGTTCTTGGAATTTTACTGGCAGACGTAGCAGGGGATTTTGCAAAATATTTAAACAAAGTGTTGTTTGGTGTCCCGCCGACACTGTTTCGTTTGGACATTTTTGGAAATTTTGAGTATAAACAATTTTTAGGGTCAAGAACAAGCCCAACAATGCGGCTTCTTGCGCCAAAAATAAAGCTGCAATTTTGTTAATTTTTGGGGGCTACAACATGTTTGACAGCTGAAATCCAATAAGGATTAAAGTTAAACACTGTTTTATCGACGAGTTTCTTTAAGCTACATGTAGATGGGAGATTTTCTTCTATTTTCAACTGTTGTTGATTTTGAATTGAATTTTAAAACGTAAAAGTTTTAATACGTTGTTGTGTTATAAATATTCACTTCTTTAAAAATAACTATATAATAATGTATCAATGCGCTTGGATTAAACGTATTGACATTTCTTTCTCAAGTATATTGAGGAGATTATTATGATAAAAAAAATCAAATCATTAGAACTAAGGTACAAATAATAGCCGTCTTTTATTATCGAAAGTGATCTATATGGATCAGCCTAACTTAGCACTAAACGACTATACTGCAGCCAGTATATCTCACCGTACTTCTTTATCTTCCTTCATCTAACGAATACCTTTCTGCAATCCTAGATATTTAAATCATTAGCTGCTGTTAGACATAATCATCCTCAATGCGTTTTATTAAAATTTAGAGTTTTATTAAAAACCAAATCTAAAAAACCCATAATGAGAACTCAATTTACTTCCGAATCATTTTCTATTGCTTCAATGTAATAAATACTTATATTTAGCAATACAAATAAAAGCTTTACCTTTATTTATTTGAATATAAAATGGGTCATTTCTTTTTGGTTTACCAATGATTTTACTATTTAAGTATGCCAACATGGATTGTAAATGAAAATTGTTTTCCTATAACAATTACCTGGTGTACTTAGGACGTTTTCATAAGGTGTATTCAGATATGAAGTTACTTGTCGATCTTTCTGATTGACTCAGCCAGAAATTCTTCATTGATTTCCTTGGAGCAAGTTAAAGAAATTGTTTTTGTTTGTCTCTACGGAAATATTTTACATAACATTGAAGACAACGAAGAAATCAAAAGGACGAAAAGTGGTTTGCATAATTAATTTTGAGCAAAATAATCGGCTAATCAAACACATAAATGACACACCAAGTTTTGTGAACCTCGAAAACAAGCTAGAGATTTAGATGAAAAAGCAATTTGCAGCACATAGCTACTTTGCTTTTTTTTACCGGCTTTACATAACCTTTGTTTAAAAAATTTATAGGTTGGGGCATATGGAGCCTTAGATTTAATTATTAAATACATTTTTTTTAGGTACCTACGTATTTTTTTCCAGAATTAACATTGAAAAACTTGCGAAAGACTCAGCGCAGAACAAAGAACCAAAGTTCTTCAATTTTATTTTGAAAACCATGTAAATATAACCTACGTGTTTGAAATGCGTCGAGTGAATTTGGAAATTAAAGGAAACGCATTTTCAATAACTCTTATCTTTTACAGTTTTTGTTGATTAGATTTCTGTTGTTGTTCCCAATAGTGTTGTGTGTTGCCATTGGCCGAAATCAACAGAAAACTTTGATTAGGTCGTACTCTTCTTTCCTGGTTATTTTCTGGATATGAGCATTCCTCAAAAAAAAAAAATTTGTACTCCTCCCGGTTTCGTATTACTTTGTCACTGAAGCCGTCGTTACTGCATTTGTATGATCCCATGATCAGACCTGCTTCTTCTAGATGCAGTGATGGGTTCCTTGATGTGAAGGCTTCCGCAGATCTTCTAGTACAATCAATAGCATGGGTTGAACAGATAAAAATTTCTATTTTCATGTTGTAATACCGCGGAAAAGTTGCTAATTAAAATCGGTTCATATTTACCGGTCACGCATGTGCCCTAAATTTTCAGAAATTCATACTGTTATGCGAAGCTTCTTCAAATCAGCTGCTGTCAGATGTTGAAAATTTTGTCATAGAGTCTTCCTTACAGCTCTAAGCAGAGTTTTCCTTGTACTTTATAGATTATTGATCCCAAATATTTTCATTTTCCAAACTTGGGAATCGCTTTTCTTTTTGGGTCAGAAAATAGATTAATACAGATACTCTGTTTTTTTTGGGGCAAATACTGTAGCAATACTGTGCCACCATTGTCAGAATTTAAGGGTCCGTCACTTTTTCTTCAAGCAGATAATCGAAGACAGTAATAAAAGGCAAAGGACTAAAGACGCTTCCTTGGTGGACACGCATGCACCATTAGGTAGGTTTCAGGAGCTCCCTTTTCAAAATCAACTCAACACCATTTGAAAATCCTCTAGGGGATAAATCCCATTACGATCCTTGTACTTTGGATTGCATCTGTGATTGATTTAACCGCGACATGGGTCGTCTCCCATCTTTTTCGCAAACTCAGAGGATGTCTAGTCGGCACGACCGCTTTTCGCTGTTTGGAAGTATTTGTGTGTTATTCCAAACTTCTTCGTCTGTGATGCTGGTTACTTCTTCATAGTTAAGAGTGGCTCCTAAAAAAGATACCGGGGAAATAGAATAGCTCTTTACAATACCGCCGCCACTTCGTCTAACGAATTTCCTTAGCATATCTCATTATCCGTGCGACTGTTTTGACTATTTTTTCGTATCAGCTATCGAAGAAGATATAACATGCACCATATATGAATGAAACATAAAACTGTGGAAAATAATCTATTAACCATTCTTAAATTATTTTAATTTATTTACATAATCAAATTACATCATATAAATAGTTGTCTTAAATGCTAAAATTAAAATCTCTACTTATGTTCGAATGTGTGCAACAATTAATGAATATTCGTGCATATTTAGTTTCATTTTATTAGAGCCATAAATTTCTGTACAAACAAAAATTAATTTCGGAATTGTCCGTTTTTTCAACCAGCGCAGCTGCATTTTGTATTGCGTCTTATTGAACAAGCTTAACTGTTGGCAACAAATAGTACGGATTTAAATATTTTACGTACGAACATATTCATACATAATATAGTTAATATTTAAATACATTGCTTATCTCATCTTTAAAATTTAACTAATTTTTGTTTAAAACCCAAGAGCCAATAATAAATTTGGAAGCGTAATTTTTTTTTGAGTATAACAATATTGTTTTTTATAGTTTTGATTATCTTTAAGTAGGTATGTTATAATTTTTACCAAATTTTTAACAAATTCTCTTGTAAATAGCCGAAACTTTTAAATTGAAAAATAAATATATTTTTTTTTTGTTTCTTTAAATTTCTACATTGCATTTTAAATAAAGCACTTGTTCTAAGTAAAGTGGTCCAGATTTTTTTTTCAATTTAAAATATAGATACAATAGACTGTAATAGATTGTTATTTATACTTATAATGATCTTTGGGAAATAAATAAATTGCTGTGAAAGTATTTCTGTAGAATTGTATGGCAGTGATACGTATGTGTGTGTGTATATTTTTCGGAAATTTATATATTTTCTTTGGATTGTTTTTGTGTTAGAACTATTTGGTTATTATTTTTCTTTTTTTATGAACTTTTGATATAGTTTCGATTTTTGATGGATTATTGTTTGTTAAGAAATATGAATATATTTTTTTTTATTTGGTTTAATAGTTTCTCTTAAAGGTACACAGTTAATTTATGATATTATGCAGTGGTGAGTTATGAGATGAAAGTGAACAGGGAGAGAAAGCAAAACACGGTAAATCGGTCTAACTTTTCTCCAACTCATCGTTTTAAGATGGCGTCGAGACTAGATCTGACTATGCTGCCCCTCTCCGAGTGATACACAGATGCTGTTATGTGTGTAAATATGTTTTGCTTTGTGCTTTGCTAATTAATCTACTTAAATATACCCTACAGATTCACTTAAACCATATATTTTTATTATCTCTTATTTACAAAATGAATACATCAATACACTACTACACTTCTGTACCCGACGCAATTGATTGATTATCAATGGCGACCGTCTTTAAGTAACTAACTCTCGGCGTCGCCGATAAAGCTTTATTTTGTTCCGCATCACTTTCCTCGTCTGCGAATTGAATGTCATCCATTTCGTAGAAATCCTGCAAATCACTTGGAGACTTCACCACTGATGTTTCTTTCTCCGAATTACATTCGGATAGACGCCTGGTTTCTTTTTCCGAACTCCGGCCTGATATCTTGTTGTTTCTTCGCATGTTTAAAACTGGCGTTCCCTCGTGTGAAACTGATGCAGCGATTGTCTTCTGAATCAGTACATTCCTCAAATTTATCTCATTTGGTGATGTTATTGACTGAGAGTCCGTAGTCTCGGTATTGCTACCAGGACTGATGTGATCAAACCTTGGCAGAATTTCTTCGTAAATTGGTTCAGGGGTTTTATTTGCATCGTCTACGTTTGTCTCATCATCCATTGGAGGAATCCACACTAGATAGGCTGGATCCATGCCCAAGTATGAGCCAGGTGCTGCACCCGCATTTATCACATTGTAGTCATAGTAGTCCAGCTCAAGCTCCTCGGGATTGGCCAGTGAAAATTCCGAGCCGGGGCGTGCTAGAAGTTTTTTACGATTCTGCTTTTCCTTGCTTTCTTTTTGGTTTGTGGTTCTGATAGTGGCCCGGCTTATAATACTTGTTGCTGGTGAGTAACATCCCTGGAAAGATTAAAACTTATATTAGTCAAATTTAAGTTGTTACCAAATTTCACACTCACATTCGTTAAAGATATTGAAATACTTTTTGTATCCAGTTGACTGAAGCGATCACTGTCTCTTATCGAATGTGATCGTATTGATGAGCTTTCGATTGAATCATCATTTGGAGAGAGACTCTTCCGTTTTAAGGTACCTTCGTCCCTGTCGGTATATTTGGAATGTTTACTTAGGCGTAATGATGTACTGGCAGATGAACTCACACCTGATAGCATTGATACCGAGTCCTTGCGATCTTCGGGACTGTTCGACACACTGTCTTCGGTAATGACTTCATTGCGTAAGGTAACAATGCTTGAATTGCTGCCCATTTCATCGCTGGAAAAAAAGTAAGACATAAATATCTGATTTTGTTGGAACTCTGTCAATCTTAATACCATTTTGTCAACTGTTCGGTATCGTTGAATTCAGTCTCTTTGGCTAAATTCTCGGCGTCGACACTTTCTCGCAAAATTGAATGTCGCAACTGTCGCTTTGGTCGCATTTTAACCAAGTAGATTACTTCAGACAGCAAAGTTGTTGTTGATACCGCCCTTGATGGTGGATTGTGGAGCGATCCCATTGAAGCCCGGGGTGTGTGAATCGGTGAAGTGTGATCATGACGTTCACTGATGGCTAGGTGGTACTTCCGGTAGCGTACGATATATTGAGCTCCTTAAAATGAATTTATACTAATTTTATAACAGCTAATGCTTCGATTTGCCAAAAAGTGTTAAAAAAAACACAGCAGTACAATGACGTGTTTGAAGTAATGCTACTTCTCTGTCAAATTATAAACCAACATTAATGCAAAGACATTAGGCCCATTCATTTGCAAACGATAAATTTAAATATACTTTCATGTGAAATTACATAAACTTGTTTGCGTACTGGAAAAGTGATAAGCAAATTAACGAAAGTAATGAAAATTGAAAACTGTCAAACTGATCAAAACATATGAAAAGTTACTGTTGGTCGTGAAGTTATCTATACGCGTACTTTTTATTGAATTGAGAAATTACTCTCTATGTTTTGCGGACAGACCTGTTAAGATTGGACAATTGCATCAAAAAATAATTTTGACACCTCTCAATGAACACGATCGAACGACGTCGTTTCTACTGTCTTTGTCTGTAACCATTTTCTTAGATATGGGAGAGACAAAAACATCTCTTCATCACCTCCGTCTGATAGTTTTCATTTTCGCAATTAGATGCCGCCATTTTGCACTGACAACTTATCTCTTATTAAAAAGCAAGTTATCTACTAAAATTTGAACGTTGTGGTGTGTGTTAAGCTAGGGCCTAGGTTTACGCAACTATGCACAGGATTTCTGATTTAATTCTAAATCATAATACGCCTGAATGTGAATAACTTACCTAAAAGTGCGCTTATTAGTATAATAATGCTCGCAAACACAACCGCCGAAAGATGGACTAAAGTGAAATTGGTTTTCAATTTAGCTTGTATAACCGCTCGACTTCGAACAACGATTTTAGTTGTTTGATTCGCTGGTTCTGTAAGTATATTTAGAGAACGATTATTCCGATATATTCTGAATTAACTGATAGAACTACCAATTCATTCCGATTATAACAACTTACGTATCTGTTCGATATTTGCTAGAAATCCTCCAGTACATCCAGCTTCAATGAGGTTACTATCGCCAGAATAAAATTCCACTAAAATGTGCTGTGCTGTCGATTCCAGCGATGGCGCCATACCATTGCTATTGCCACCTATTAATTCGGTGAGCAATGTCGACGACAGAGATGGTCCATCTCGTATTTTTAAATACTGCGATATACAGGGTAAACGCAAAAAACTAATGTCAAACGAAATTGTGTCATCGCCATCAACCTGGATAAAAAAAAGGAACAAATGATTGAAAGAACACACAGAATCTTGTGGCTTAAATTTAAGAAATCAAACATTAAATTAAATGAGATAAAAATGGAAAAAGACATTGATTTAAATAAGTGAACCGTCATCAACTGGAATACATTTTCGAGTTGATGCCTAACGCCAACGCAGAGGAAGCTAATAAAATTACAGGCAAAGTGAAAAGTGGTAATAAAATTACGACTAAAGTATCTGAATCAACAACTCGTGAAAATACAATCATCACTAACGAACTTTTGCGAATTAAATTACGTGAAAAACACACCTCAAGAGACGTTTACTCTTTCAATTGCAAGAAAAATATAACCTTGTCAACGAGGAGGAGGGGTTGAAAATGTAAGAGTTGTTGGAAAAGTTTAAAAAAGTCTTTAATTTAGAGACATTTTTTTAAATGTCAAGAGAACGTAAACGATTGCAGATGCTCAATCTCCCATCATATAAATTGTTTGATGTTGGATGGTTTTGGGACATTCTCATTTTTATCTCAAGTTTAAAGTTGGTGGAAAATGTAAACTGTATCATTGCGCGGAATCATTTGTCACATGGTATCATTTGTACATGCTTCCAAAATTGAATGTGGCAAATTAATCAAAATAAATATGAGCTAAGGTTTATATTTTTTACCGGTTTTCCTGAGAATAATATTTATATATAATAAATTATGTGAGGGGAAGACGAAGGTACAACCTCGAACTCTTCGAGCTATATACTTGGATTACATTGGTCCAGCCACATTGAGCGATTGAACCTCATCAAAAAGAATCTATAAATCTCATCTTTTAAGCCAACGCAGATGCCTGAATACCTAACCTAACCTATTGCAGGGGTTGAGAGACTTTTTTTGGAATCCTTATTCCGACTGGGAAGAATAACTACGTATTATATATATTTCAGCATTTCATTCTTTGCTATCAAGTTTTTAGAGACTGCACCTGTCAGAAATATTAGGCTCTTCTAATCTTAAATGTTTGTCAGGTTTTCATTAAAGATGGGGCAGCGAATAAGAACATTGCACCTCTCCAACGCACTCAGCGACTACAACCAGTTCTCTAATTATGCTTTGACACGGTTTACTCACGTTTCTATTTCGAGATTTAATTATGTATCTTATCTTATTGTCTCGCTGCATAACCTCTTGCGTAAGTCTGACAAACATGAGTATGAAACAAGAGTAAGAACTATCATGAGAAGCTTATTAAATTTGCCTCTTGATATCGGCATAAAATTGTAGGTCTCTTCCATTCATGTCAAAAATAAAATAGATGTCAACGCTATGTCCTATGTGAGACGTTAACGTCAAAGATTTGTTCTTCTGTTATCCTAAAGTAACACATCGTTACATTGGTCACAGTCAAGGGCTCATAAAAGCATACACAGGTACATAATTAGCATCAGTGTGAGTAATTTTTCGGCCTTAAATTTGAGGCATTAGTAGTATCAAAATACATTAAGGTCCCTTTTTTTGCTTGTAAATAATAATATTTAATAGATTTAATTCAAATTCATTATTTGCTACTTGATAAACACTCGAGCGAACCCAGGGTGGGCAACCAGTATCTCGGTAATTTGAGAAGTAAAAATTAGGTTGCCTGATAAGTGATATTATTCCCTATCTCATATATAAAGGGTGGGCCATCTGGTGGTTTATTTTTAAATCATAGGTAAGTTTGACACTGACAGCTGTTTCCCGCTCGAAATCTTGACAGATACCTGCGCGGAACGAAATGAGTCGCTTAACGGTTGAACAAAGTTTAGAAATATTAAAAAGTTATTTTCAAAGTGAAACGCGCCTGCTGTACGGAAGTTTGTGTAAAAAGTTCGTGAGACTGGTATGCTGGTGAACAACACTCATGCTCCCCGTGGTCGTACGGTGCGCACAGACGAGAATGTGGCTGCTGTAGCAGAGACTGTGCAGATGGTAGTGTTGGCATCATTGGACCAATTACTGAAATTAAAGACATGGATTTGGAAGGCCTCTGGTTCATGCAGGATGCCGCGCCATAACACACAGCCCATGCCATAATCGATCATTGGCCCACCAAATTCCCAAATCTTAACACCCATCTTGGCGACGTCAACTGGTCGCCTCGGAACTGCGATTTGACCACTTTGAACTTCTTTTTTGTGGGGAACCTTGAAGGACCCATGTTATGCCAACAATCCGGAAACGATTCAAGCCAATGTCATCCAAGCAATACGTGAGCTACAGCCCGAAACCATCAAGAAGGTCACGGAAAATTGGAGTGACAGAATGCTGAAGGCAGCCACTTGAACGACGTTGTGTTCCATCATTAATGGGAATGTTTGCTCTTACTAATAAAGCCATAATATTTAATTTTATTCATTTTATTGCATTTCTAAAAAGAAACTTGTATTTGGCCCAGCCTGTAGGTATTATCCTTTTCTAAACTTAATTTTCATCCCTCGAAATATCAAAACCATTTGTAATAATTTTTCAAATACGAAGTTCGCAATTTCCTGTAAGACACCAACAAACACTTTCAATTTCCTCACAATTTCTACTTCCAACAGCTATTTGAACGATACTTGCATTGATACTTTGGTACTAGTCCTTCTGCACATACCTAGCCAAATGTACCTGAACTATATCTTTCGGGCAAACTTCCTGCTGGAAAATGAAACAAACTTTATCTGGAAAAGGATTCAAAGTCTTGTTTTTTTTTTAAGTTGAATTGAAAAGGTGATAAGAAGAGTATTTTATAAGTTATATGGTCCACCTGAATACGTGAAACACATATCCTGTTATGTATATCATTGAAAATTCAAAGACATAACAAAAACCTAGTTAACCAACATTTTCGGATAACTTTTCCCATTTGGGAAACTCCATCAAATCCCTAATCGAGTACCAAGTTTCCACCTGTAATCAGATTTACTTCAAAGTATCCTTTTTTGCGCAGTTTTTAACGAAACAAGTTCCTCGAAAATTGCCAATAAAAACGAAAAACTTCAGTTGAAGCAATTTATAGCATTCGCCGTACATCTTAAATCTTTATGGTACCAGAGTCCCCAGAGCTGTACGGACGGGCGATAAAACTATTTTCAGTTAACGACTCAGCACGTAATTTACGGTTTTTTTTCTATTACTGACGCGTAAAATTTATAATTATCGAGTAGTCGCCACGAAAAGACCCCTTCGCTGTGGCGGCCAGGACCAACACTTAATTGTATTAAAATCCTAAAAGTACCACCCCGTCAGGGTAGGTGTTTGACACGTCTTTTTTTTTCACGAGTCAGTTACCCAAGATGGCTTAATGTGATTTTTATCGTTTGGAAAGTCAAATATGATCGGAATTGGGGGGATGCCTTTTGTTTAGGGTTGAATAAGAAAGAAAAAAAAAGGGATTTATTTACATTGAGCCCATTGAAGGACCATGTTTTTATTTTTGTGTATAGAATTTAATAAATTTAAATCGTTATATATTATACTCACTTGAATTAACCAAAATGAACGCCCGGGACAGCTTTGTGTGGCTCCGGCAATGATACGCTTCGGCTTCGAGGATCCCAAATGAACTATACAACCACAGCGGCAGCCAGGACCGATTTCCTGTGAGACATCGGTACGATTTGCTGTTGAAGATTTTCCTGTTGATTCGTAAATACAATCCCAAGTGTCTGATATGGATTTTCCGCATTTTTCCGTTTCAACCGAGCGACCCTTGAGGAATATACACAGAGAGACATAGAATTGAGATGAAATTTGTATGAATGGTTTATATGGAAGACAAATTGAAAAATAAGTAGATTAAGGGGTTTTCTTCGTTCCTTAAGGAAGGTTAAGTGTAGAGTTTTCCTGTAAAGAGGTGTATAGTAGAATTGCAATCAATGAACGTATTATTCGAATGTTTTTTTTTTTTTTTATTTTTTTCTATCGAATTTCGTTTTTCCTTTAGACGTTCGGTTATAACTCTGTGTCTGTCGATGGAGAAGAGAAAAAAAATGTTGATTGTATCTACCTTCTCGGTAAATAGAAGCGCTAGTTGGCTTGAATTTTATTTTCCAACTCATGGATCTGGACAAAATTTGGAACGAAAATACTTTTTGTGGGTTGGTAAAGGTGAAGGTAGCAATAATCTTTGTATCTGCAATCTCAATAGGTAAGAAGTATGGGTAGTAAGGTGAGGAAACTTTGCCAAGCACGATGTGCTAACACAATAGAAGTAGATAAAGGTGTGTAGGTATTTCATTTTGCATTTTCTTGCTGTTCCTACACACTGATTTATATCCACAAGTTGCCAATATTCAAATTGCCAAATTTTATGGAGAAATTAAAACGAATTTAAATATGCGTTTTGAGTCATGAGGCATTGCACTTGTTAGTGGCAAATAATTTAGGCAAATCAAATTTCATCGAAATGTTTTTGCTTTCTCATATGACAGATAGCATTTTGCAGTTTTTGTGTGTGCCGCTCAGATCAAATTTATTGTCGTCAAACAAAGAGACGTTTCGTTTATAGATAAGATTAGACTATAAGACACGTTGTGATATGTAAGACCAATAATAAATGATTGAACTGTCCATTGTAGTGACCATAAGACAATATTTTTTTTGCAAAATATTTGACTGTATGTCTCGCTTTTGCAAAATGGTCATATCTATTGTTATTTGCTATTCCTGCTGGAACTGGTTGAGTGCCAGTTGTCCCCTTTTCACCGACAAATGATTTGGTAGTACAGCTTCAAATAAATAAAAAAAGAATACAACTTCAACAAATCAAATTGTAATATATATATTTAAACACAACGAAACAACATTTAACTGCATTTAAAAAGTTTATTTATTTAAACAGCATAATTTTTTGATACCATATGCTAGGATACGGTCATACGGCTCCTTCTGTTACACATGTAGACTTACTTTGTTGATTACAGTGAGTGACTAAATCACACTTTAATATGTCAAAACTGGCTACGTCATTTATGGCCACACCTTCTGATCATTTGAAATATGCTGATTAGACTGTTTGCCGGCATATATGATCAAAATAAATAGTCAGTTTAAATATATTTATTCATATGTATGTACGTTTTTTTTTCAGATAAGTTGTTTTGTGCAAAAATGGAACCTGATATGGCAATTCACTTATTTTGTATTAGCCGTTTAAATCAAGTTTGTACTGAATTACTTGCGGTTTGATATTTTCTTTAAAAGTTAATAATATTTTTGTCAACGAAACGACTCAGTGTAGAGGTTTAAAACCTCACAAAATAATAACATTGCGTACAAAATTATCATGTGTTCAGACACAGGAATAATAGGATAACTCTTAAACCCATAAGGCAGGCCTAACGAAGAAGTGTATAGCAGTAAATACATTCATATATGGAAAAGTTTTGTTGGTGCACTTAATAAAATACGTCGAAGTGTTTAATTGCCGGCGCAATACAAACAGATCGTACACATTCACATAAAGCTAGGAACGGGTTAATCCTGTTTAGTTGCTTTAATGCCACGCGGTGACCCACACATTTATTTCATGTTAATGGGAAAGCCCCACTAGGAAACCTTGGACAAGAAAGCCATCCATTGAAACATGATTTTGCACTTTGGTTAACTTTTTTCGCCTTTAACATATCTGTACAGCTACTAGGGTATGCGGACGACATCAACATCATCGGCCGCTCCCAAAGTGCCATGATAGAGGCTTTTACGGCAATTTAAGAACAGGCGAGCTTAGTTGGCCTTGAAGTTAACGAGGACAAAACCAAATACATGGTTCCAACAAACAAGGAAACAGCTATGCCCCAGCTAGAACAAAACCTAACTGTTGAATGCAAAAACTTACAGGTGGTTAGGGGGTTTACCTACCTCGGGGTTAATATTAACTCCGCAAACGACACCTTAGTGGCGATTCAACGAAGAATTATCCTAGGAAACCGTTGCTACTTCGGTTTGACAAAGCAAATGGGTTCAAAACTCCTAACTCGAAGGACGAAGTGTAAGCTATACAAAACTCTGATCCTGCCAGTTCTGCTCTATGCTGGTGACTGCTGGACGATAAGCAGGAAAGGAGAGCAGATAATTAACTCCTTTGAGAAAAAAATTCTTCGAAGAATTTATGGCCCTGTGTGCGAGGAGGGCGAATGGAGGAGAAGATACAACCGTGAACTCTATGAGCTGTACCAAAATGTGAATGTAGTCCAAAATGCCAAAGCACGCCGACTACATTGGCTCGGTTACATCGAGCGAATGGACAATAATGCTCCAGTCAAGAATCTTCGAATCACAGCCCCCAGTTTCGAGAACACAAGGAAGGCCGAACCTTCGTTTCAAAGACCAAGCCCTCGCGGTCTGGATAACTTTAAGCAGCGTGCGGTTCCGGCGTAGAGGATGGAAGGCTGCTCTGTCTCAGGCAGAGACTCTTCACGGGTCCGGAGCCCGTTAAGTAAATAGTACCTATTTTCACTTAAAGTAAAATCAAGACGAACATTTTTTAAGTATTTTCCTTTTCCAGTCGATTTAAAATGCTAGCAACATATGTATTCAAATATTTCCTTGGTTAGTTGCCAAACATACTTTATACAGTGGAGAGGCGGAATGGATAAGATAGATATCCCTGAAGCGCAACCCCAAAGGGAAGACATTATACAAATTTTAACCTTCTTTGCGACTTGAAAAAAAAAACCAAACGACTAAAACACCATTAAGCTGTGAACGCAAAAGAAATGGACAGACAGTTCGACTATGTCGCATCGAATGGAATGTATCTTTTGTTAAATAATATTGATTTGAGTCATTTAAATATTTTTAAGAAAACTTTAGGATATGGAGTTATCCTCAAAAACACGTAATAAGAAAGTCAAATAAATATATCCGTTCGTTTACCAAAACATGTTATTCAGTGACGCGACTGTTTATATAGCATTCCTCCAGTTGCCTTCTTAACGTTGTTAACAAAGTTACTTCGTCTCTCCGTAGTTACCAAGAAAATCAATATAATACATTCGCTTCCATGCACTTTCATCGTACAGTGGCAGTTTAGTCATACTCGTGAAACTCGTCAGTTATAAATAGCACATCAGATAAAAAAAAACAAAATCAAATTCTGTCAAAACTTAAATAAAAATGCCTCCAAAAAAGGCTGGTGGTAAGAAAAAAGGCAAAAAGGACAAGGTCGAAAAGGACAAACTCACGCAGGTCGACCGAACCTTTTATGAACTGACAATTACCGATTTGAACAACAAATTAGCCCGACTACGCGCGCATTTGGCCAAAACCGATGAAACCAACGAAGAACTTACCGAAAAACTACGTCAACTCAACGAAGATCGAACTGATGTAACAGCTCATTTGGATCGAACGCTCATTCAAAAGGTTGAAACGATTTACGAACTCGATGAACGCCTCACTGAGTTGACTAAGGTTCGAGATGCCGAATCCTTGGCATCAACCGAGAAAATCAAGGAATGGGAGACGAAATACAAAGCCATGCATGAGCAGCTTACGTCCGAGATTAAACTTCTTAATGGAAAACTGAATTCCTTGGAAGAATTTCGAGTTCAACGCGACATGCTTTTGTCGAAATTTGACGAGCAAGAGCAAGATCTTAAAAAGCAACAGCGACTGCACAAGGAAGCAGTCTTTAGCATGGAACAAAAGGCTATTATCGAAAAGGATGCCCTAAAGAAGGAAGTCGAAAGCAAACTCTTGCAACTGTCGGAGGATTTTACTAGGTCAAGCGAGATCCGAAATGCTGGTTACACTCGACGTCTGATCAGGGAGAACATTGCTTTGACAAAGGAGATCGATAAATTGATTCTTTCGCAGATGCGAATGATGGAGGAACATAAGGAAGCAATGAATAAAGCTAAACAGATGAATGAAGAGCTAGCTACCAATGACGAAATGAAGCAGCGTTTGATACTGAATTGTCAAAACAAAATCGATATTATTGCGCGCCTTACCAGCTCATATGAAAGTCTAAAAGTCAAATACATAAACCTGCAAAAGTATAGAAAACTATATGAGACTTCCGTTAAGCGGGACATCTGCGAAAGGTTCACCTACAATGACCTGGCCAATAAGACTCGGATTCTAAAGCAGCGTGTCGAAACTCTTAAGAACGAAAAAGTCAAGCTAATTGGAATGCATCAACAACATGAAATCGAAATAATGAGTCTACGCGAAATAATCGCAGGCATACGACTTACGGTCCAAGCAGCAATTGATGAGAAACAGCCCGTGGTGGGAATAAAACGGAAGAATCTTCTATGCGAACTTATGGGAATCCTGGCGTCATATTCGGAGTCATCAGTGGATATGCAATCCGTGGCGACATTATCATCTGATATATCAACATATCGACCGGGAACTATGGGTTTCTTGCAACGTTCAACTTCGACTCTGTTGGATCTGTTCAAGCGTGAAGCTCGTAAAGTGGCCTCTGCCGAGCGTATATCTCCTGAATTTAAACAGAAGCAACTGGATGGAAAGGTTACCCCTCGAGCTCGCAGCGTTGATGGGGACACTCTGCTGGATGTGGAGTATGGGTCGACTTATTACATGTCATCGACGGCCGACGAACTTGATCTACCAGTCGAGGAGGAGAAGGTTGAAGATGATAGAGCAGAGTACGGCAGTTCGTCCACCGGTGAAAGTTCGCATTCAGGACAGAGGTCGCCCTTAAAAAGAGAGAGTTCTATTTCCCAAAAGCCTTCGGAACTAACTGATGGCGCGCATATATCAACGGACGTTATTCCTGAAGAAGAGGAGTACTACGAAGAAGAAGATGAGGATTCAATAAATCTATTTTATTGAGCTTTTATTTGCTCAAAATTGTATATCCTGCTAAAGCTTTTGTGTCTTAAACATTTATGTGTCAGTCTGGCGCCAGTCTTTGTGCATTATTTAAAAATGTAAGCAAAAAAATATCATAATAAAATACGTAGCTGGCAAATTCATTTCGGTTCGTTTGCTTCATTGTCCCTTTGATCCAAAACGTTACACGGAATTATTGTCTATCCAGGGCACATGCTGATTATCCATTTTTCACACTTCGTATGCCAGCGACAGTGTGGGCTCTGTCAAAAGCGGTGGCGTAGGCTTTATCAAAAATATTTATGTGCAAGCATTGTTGTAAGGAGAACAACATTTTGCGTTGCACCGTCAGAGAACAACGAAACAAAGCCTTTTGCCCATGCATATTGTACGAGAAAACTATACAGATTCGCTTCCACATCCATCCAATAAACTAGTGCAGTGTATTTATAAGGGTTGAATACCCTTCGAGTGAATGTGATGGCAAAAAAAAAAGAAACTGAATTTCAGGTAAGTCAATGTGTGTGTCTGTCTATTGACAGGGCTCTTCAAAAAGCAAAGTAGTTGTAATCAATTTTCATCAGTTTCGCCTGACTTCGGTCTTTGAAGAACATCCATCGAGTGAATTACATATATATGTAAGTGTGATAAGTGTGACTGGACTCCTCTGACATCGTCTTCTCATTAAGGAATTTTAATTAACTCACTGTCGAGGATGATAGTTCATCTTGCAAGTTGTTTACAATCATTTACATTAATTTTGTACTCACAAAGCTTTACAATTATGAGATGTCAGGGCTCCCAACTTTGATAAGATTACCAACTAATTAGTCGTTGGAGTGAGTTAAAAATACACGTTGCTACTAAATCAAATCAACTACATACTCTAATGGCATGGCACAAATGCTTTTAAGGGGTTCTTTTAGTTTTTGACGCATAGAAAACTTTTGCAAAAAGGAAAACAAATATTTCAACGTGAATTTTCCACAGCAAAGTGATTTTGTAGCTCGATCAAAGAGTTTTCGTTTTCAATATTTCGTTAAACTTATAACAAAGTCCTTACGCAAAGTTATATAACACAGCCCTCAACATTTTACAAAGAGTAAAAACTATTACTTTCATAACGAATTGGTTCTCGTCCATTAAGGCTTGACTTGCTAAACGTAGTATAAGCGCGAGAGTTGAGCAGAGAGAAAGTGACAACACCATAAAATTGCATTGCACACAAATTGACCGGTCGATGAGTCTCAGAAGTCAAGTAGGAACACCTTAGATGGACAACGTTTGGTGGATTAATTCTCGTGATACAATCAATGGTTAAGATGACAGCTTCCTTACAGGAGCTACTTTGACATATTTACTTAGTAAGTCGATGCTACAGTCCGGGGGGACTTGAATGATTGGGCCTCAGCCAATAAGCCTCTAAAATTAGAGCGATATTTAGCTTACTGCCTCCGGTTGCGTATCAAGCTGGTTAAAGTCCACTTTCACTTCTGCGCGCGTCACTAAAGGTTATGACGACGTTCTCTACTGAAATGTCTCTTCGTATATATTAGATTCAAATGTTCTGCCGGCTGGAGCGTAGGTGTTCAGCCGCTCTACATATCCCAGCCGTTCAAGATGGCTGTTTTTGGGCAGTTTTATTTACCACCTCTATGTCACTACATAGCTATTAAAGTTAGGCGTTGAATCGAGTCCTTCAGAGCCCATCATACGAAATGTTTTTCTTAGAAAAGGGTATCTTCCTCCGCTTTAAAAAAAATAGAGCCCATAGGAGAGGCCCACGGGAGAGGGCCTTACTACATAGTTGGATTTTAAGTCCAAAGAAGCAGTGGTTTCTGAAATGATGTCCTTTTCAGATCCGATAGCGGAGCCTTGGTAGACAATGCCCATCACTACATCAAAGTTTTGACTTTTGAATGTGACATTTTGGACCTTTTCTTCCTTTTGGTCTCGTTAACCGCTTGACCCATTACCCCTCCTTCTTACGTAGGCTGTATACACCATGATTAGAGCGGTATAAAGCAAAAATTCCTGCGATTAGAGCTTTTAAGGCAACCGGGTGCTCTCTAGATAGTTGACCCGCCAACCATATCGAGCACGTGCTAATCGCTTCAGGGAACGTATCCAACATTTTAAACGTGCACACCTTCTGAGTGGCATATGTTGACTCCGACCACTTTTTTGTAGCTGCTGAGATCCGAGTTCGACTATCTAACAAAAAGAAGCTGAGTGTCGCTGAGATAAAGACATTTAATGTTGGACGCCTAAGCACGATTGGAGTAGTCATAAAGCACCTGAAGGTGCTCTCCCCGGTGTGCACTCAATAATCCAAGAAAGAGTCCGTGGTATGATGAGTGTGTGTGTGGAAAAGAAAATCGTACGTCGAAATCAAGACAAATCCTGAAAAAGACCAACGAATCGCTATCAGTTGACTTCTTTAATCTTCCCCTGGAACAGTTGAGGGTAGAACCGGCGCGCGTTAGTAGGAAAAGCAATATCTTCACCAGATTCCTACAACCACTGGCGTTTGCAGACGATAGAGGTATTATCGGCAGCTCTCAATGTGCCGTGAAAGAGAGCCAATATAGTTGGCCTTGAATGTAAACGATGACAAAACCAAATACACGATATCGATAAAAACGCAAATAACAAATCAGTATCTGTTGAAAGTAGGAACTTCGAGTTGATGGTAGTGGAGATTCAATGGAAGATTTACCTTAGGAATCCGCTGCTGCTTCGGTTTGGCAAAACGAATGCATTCAAAACTTTGAATCGAAACTTTGATCGAAGTGCTTAGCTGAATTCTGAATTTTTTTTGAGAAAAATTCTTCGAAGAAAATAGAGTCCTGTGTGCGAGAAGAAGAAAACACACCCGAGTCTATGAAACTTTTATTCTAAAACACTTTGTGTCGATTCTCAGAAGTTGTACCTAGTTAAGCATGGATTTTTGGAATTTCGTATCAGCTTCCTATCAGCTTATAATACTTTCGTGGGGCCATAGTCAACAATACCCAAATAGGGACAGGAAGAGCATTAGTAACAAAATTCAATGACTGCTGTGCATGAGCTGTATAGCGTTGCCATATGTCCCGCTTTTAAGGCGCAGTCCCGCTGTTAGGCCTCGGTCCAGCATTTTTCCTTACCTTTCATTGAATGAACTTGTGTATTAACCATCTACCCCATACAAAACCATAGAAAAAGAAATAAAGAGTTTAAGAGTTGTAGCTTAATTTGAAAATCGGCCTATGTTTTTTTTTCAAGTTGGTCAGAATTCATGCAGTAGATGGTTAAGGAATAAAGTTAGCTTTAAGTTCTGGCATTTCCTCAATTTTAATCAGCGGAAATAAATAGTTAATAATCTCTTTACATGGAAACAAAGAAAGAATTCCAACAGTGTCGGGTCGATCAATGTCTACTATACAAAGTTGGTTACTATACTGTGCTATGGCCTCTACTCTATTTTAGTATGAACGGTGTAGTAGGGTGTCCAAACTTGTGTGGCATTCTCTGGAAAAATGTCATAAATTTTTGTCATACTTACGGGCAGTTGTTTAACTTATTTACTAACATAACCATTGCAAGTCATTTCATAAAAAAAAAGTGAGCTCTAAACCGCAGAAACAATTGTAAATTTGTTCATCCATTATTAACATCTTCCTCAGTCAGGTTTAACGAATCGATATAAGTCATTAGAGTCTCAATTTCTATCATTGTCTGCTTCACTAGCATCTTCGACTTGGACGCATTGCCCTTCCAGCTTTATCAGTTCTTGAACTGAAACAACATATATCTTTCCTTCTCCGCTATACCTTAGTGTTTGAAAGTTCTTATAAGTGACCGGCATAACCTTTTCTACCCCAAAGTTTCTTCCTTAAACTGTACATTTCTCTCAACTTCCGCAGCATCTAACTCTTTAGCTATATCATTTATTGTCATATCGTTAATACTTTCGCCATTAATCCACGAAATTGGAAAGTATCAAAAAAGTTCTTACAATTTAATGGGAAACCAACCTAAGTTCTCCTCTTGACAGTGATTAATATAAGTGCGATTCTTTAACAGCGTGTGGCATACTTCATAACCATAACCTCAAAAGAAAAATTACGGTGGGTTTTCCAGTAGCCAACGCCACCACCAACTAAACAGTGACGGTGAACTTCCGTGCAAAAAGTCAGTGCAGGATTAATGTGTAAGCTGGCGCCCTACTTTTATTCAATCATAACAAACTCCCTCTCTTTTTCTTTGTTTATCAAATAAATAATGGAAAAGGGGTTTCCATCAAAACGTTTAAAAATGTTAACCTCTATTCACCATCACCTCTTAATTGGGCAAAACGAATTTCTCCAATGACCCTCCAGCACTGTAAGTTTCCAATAGTTCCCTTCTGCTCCTCTTACACCGCAACAATTTATAGACCATAAAATTCCACAAATAATTGTTTCAACTTTCCTCGAAATCCTTCCACACAAACATTTATCACAATCACAATTTATTTCCATTTCACGCTGTACCGACCAATCAGGGAGTACTCGACCGACCACCCTGTCCGCAGACTTCACATCGATAATATGCTCCTCGCGCAAAAAGTTCCCAGGGACAACATTGTACGTACCCGAAGCGCACTTCATAGAAAACACGAATGCAGATACAGATCAACCATCATTGCACAATAAATTCAAATATGCACATCACAAAAAAGTTATTCGTATTCAATTCTGTACATGCATGGTGGCACTTACCTCACAGAACTTTGCCCCATATCGGGGTGGTGGCGAATCACAGAACCGATATCGATTTCTTGTTCCGCCCAAGCAATTAGTTGAACATGCAGTCCACTCGCTCCATGGTCCCCAACCTCCGGTATCCGATTCTGCAAGTATACAAGTAATTAAAGATCGAATTTGAAATGCAAAACCCTACCCCACAGGAGGAGTACGAACCTTTAACAGGTAACGTTGGCACGCAATCCATGCGGACATCTGCTACAGCCCCTGAAATGCCCTGACTGACATACACGAAACAGTACTCGACGTATTTTTCCGAAAAAAGTTCACAGTTAAAATACAATGAATACTGGCTCTTGACCACTCGCTGCTCGGAAACGTAGTGCAAGGATGTGGGCGGCTTCAGCGATGCCACATCGGCACGCAACTTTGCGAACAGTCGCACCCGGTCACCCTGTTCGAGGATACACGCTGGGTATTCGTAGAGCACGCCGATTCCGGTGTGCGGATCACAGGGAAATATACTCCTGGCATAGACATTAAATACAAACTTATCACTCCAATCAACGCTGATGTACTGCACGGCCGTAACTTCAGCCGGAGTCGGAGAGATCGGCCTCAGCCGGACCGCATAATTACCAGCTAATCCGAAGAGCTCGCAACGTAACTTAATTAGTTTGGTTTTGGGAAAGCCCCGGATCTCCTCCGCGTACAGGATATTACTTTTCGAGTCATTATGGCTGGCACATGTAATCTCCTTGCCGCAGTAAATTAATTCCAGCCAGAACTCGGGCAGATTAACCAAAGTCATCATGCCCGCACTGAGGTCGCATTCCACTTGGGCGAATGATAGTTTCACCTCGACCTCAATCTCGGGGTAAGTGACGAGCCGTTTGGGAGTGACTTGCATGTCAGGCACTGGCCACCGGACGTCCAATTGTTGTTTTAAGCGTTCATCATCTATGGCGGTAGAGCTGGCTCTGGATACAACTTGGAGGGTGTATTCGCCTCCCCGATAGAAGGTCTGACATGGCACTTGGATTTGTGAAACATTGCTCCTTGGATCGGGGAAAAGGGTTATATTGCTGACGGTCTCGGTTCCATTTTTTGTCATTAGGCTAATGACAAGGTTCGTTAGCGTATTATCTTGCTCCATGGTGGTTAATGATGGCGATGGTGTAGCCGAGGCCGCTGCCAAGGGTGCTTTCTGTTGCTGCGTTGCATTTGTTCGATTCAGATATTCCATGCCGCTGCTGCTGCTACTGCTACTGTATTGCAGTTGAACATGTAAATCTCCACTTAGTGCGATGAACGAGCTGGGGCACATTAAACGACCCTTTCGTATTGCCAGCACGTGACCTGAGGATAATCGGTGCAAAAATAGAAGAAAAAAAAAATACACACATATATATTACAGAGAAGTTATAGAAGAGGAAAAGCGAATGAATGAGATGAGTTGAGTATGCACGAATAGTAACAAGAACAAGAACAAGAACAAAAAAACACAAAACATAAATCTCCTTTGTGATTTTATAATTGCGAGTGTTTCCTTCGAATTTCCGTTTGAGTGAGATGGGTGCCCATCGGGTGATGTTTGGAATGGGTGACATTCTTGTTAAGGGTTGCCATACCACATGACGACGCCGCTCGTAAAATAATACAGCGATTAATGGTGAACATGAACATGAACATAGAGGGGCGATGTTTGCTTGCTTAATGCACTGACAAGTCGTAAAATGTAACAATCGATTTGCACATAAAATCTATATTTAGAACGCACTCATTTTTATCCCTCTGGAGTGACCTACTAAAATACTTATGGGAGTAATTACTCTTTCATACTTTTTTTTCAGAATCTATCAACCAAAACACCTTTTGACATTTGCCAGTTGATGATAATCATTAATTACTAACTGATTGAAATGGACCTAACCTCAATGTAAAAGTTGATTAAACCTATTTAAGTTGTTAACACTTTTCTGGCGGTTTATGTTCAAACTAAATTTGTAACCAGACACGGTTAACATTCGGTATTCCCTTTTGAAGGAACTCTCTATACACCACCTAGAACTGTTAGAATTAAATATTTAATTTTCGTTTAAGTTTCGACGCAATTTTAAAATTGGATGCGAATGCGGATAAAGTACACATTCGTTAATAAATAATGAGCTTGTGCGTTTCTTTCATGATTTGGGGACGAAGCAAGAGCTCTAGGGTCATGTGTTTTGTGTAATATTTTTTCTACGCAAAAAAAAGGTCTGCGAGTAACTACATATTGCTTATGATATTGTAAGTAAGGATTGGTGTAGTAATTTTTGTCCCTCCAAAGATTCAGTATAGAATATAGTGCAAACAGCAATCTGCATAGGAATGAGGGTTAAAATGTGATAAGATTTAGATTCGACTTTGCATTTCATAGAGAAACTTATAGAGCGCTAAATATTCTAGGAAAACCTCTAGTCAGAAGATTTAAATTGTAATATTTTACTTATCAAATTAAAATTTATACGGAAAAACTCAAGATTTAGGGTAGTTTTCTTTGAATTTTGGTTTAGTGTCATCAGGAAAGTAGAATGCTTCAATTAATACTTTAATTATGTATTGCATGTTTCGGTGGAAACGTTTCCAAATTTACTCTTATTCTTTGCATATTATGCCAAGTTCTTTTTTATATAACAAAGAATGTATTTAGTATTTAGTTATAAAGTATTTTTTTGGTTCAGCTTGAAACGCAACATAAATACAGACTTTTATTAAAAAATTGCGAAGCAGGGAATTTTGAAAGTTACTGAAACGGTTCGGAAAAGTTGACGTCGAATAATGTTGCAGATTATTTCTTAAGAAAATACGTTTAAGTGAAGTTATGTTAAGGTTTATCGTTATACGAAACGTGACCCGGCAAACGTTGTTTTGCCCGTAAATATTTTTAATTTATTCTGTCTGAAATAATTATTTTATTTAAATAATTTCATTGAAATTTAATTTAACTTCGATAAGTGACACTTCCTGTTATTTTAATATAAAATTTAATTTTAATTTCAAAGTAATAAATTTAAAAAAATATTTTGTTTATTATTGTTAGTATGGACAATCTTTATGATTTCCCTTGTTATGTACATATATAAATTCTGTTGCTGACTAACTCATGAGGAAGCCTAACCAGCAATAACAAGTGATCAAAAAGTGGCTTTGCGAACAATTTCCCAAAACCAAAATATGAATAATCGCCCAAAATTTTCATAATGAAAAATCACCTAAAAGGTAATAAATCAAATATTCGGCCAAAATTGATTTCCTTGGATTGACTGTTAGATTTGGAATAGGCGCAAGGGTGGGTGCATGCAAACTTTGTTTATACCCAAATAATCTTTGCATATACCCAACCACGCGCCTACTCAAAATCAAAGAATGAAACCAAGCAGGGGAGTTGCAGGAAGGCAGCATGTCCCTACATATTGGGTTGGCAATAGAGAGCAATTGTCGGTGAACTTAGGTCCTTGTGGATCCATTGTGATACCCTTCAGTTATACACACTGCTGTGCCATCCCGAAGTTTTTGGGAACCTGAAAAGATTAGAGATAGCGACATCTGACAATTCTATAATGTCTTAGAAGAAAAAAATTCAAAGCGCTCTGCTCCTCAAGTGACAGAGACTCGGCCAGTACCAGAGATAGTGAGGTGTGTCGTCGTGTAGCTTTTCTTCACCGCAGCCTATACAAATGTCGTCATATTTGCGGAGTGGCGGTTTGGTCGATTGAAGTGCTCGGTCATGATCCAATTCGGATTCCCCTTCCTGGTCGTCGGCCATCTCATTGCCGGTTATGTCCCTGTGTCCAGGAACGCAGCAAAGACATACCTTGAGCTGTGAGCCAAGAGCCTTTAGCTCTATGCGACAGCGGTGAACCAGCTAGCTTGGATTTGATTTCAATAGCATTAACTGCTTTAATGGCCCCTTGACTGTCAATGGAAATGGTAATATCATTCCGTAATATTGCCGTGGTATTGAAATCTTTTAATTTCTTCAATGCTCTATTTAGCTCTGAAAAAGGACTATGAAAAGCTGGAAGGATTGAAACAAATTTTTTTTTAACATATTTCAGGTGGTCTAGGAGTTAAGGACACTTAAGAATCATGCATGTTTTTTATAACCCCCCTTCCAAAGGGCAAGGGTTTCGAAATTTCAAATCCATTTGACAAAAAGCCTACCTAAGCAAAGTGACAAAGGATTTAATATACAAAAATCCCTTCTTAAATTGCGCATACAAAGTGCGCGGTGTGGAAAATGGTGATACATCCATGACATATTTTGTTTAAAATAAAACAAACATTTTCGCTTTGAGATTGAATTTTGAACTTGATCTATTCACAACGTGCAGTTGAAAAAACTGCAAGGCTGTTACAGTTAATTGATTATTGAAGCATTTTTGGGCGGAACTTAATTTGTAAATCCTTTACCAATGTGAGTTCTTGAAATTGTCTGACAGATACTGTTTTTAATTTTGCCTAAAAAAATACGTTAGTCGGGTATGCATTTAGGCATAGTGGAAACGTAGCCTTTTAGCTCTCTTCTTTTATTTACCCGGCACATCAACGAAATGAAATCGAAAATCAACTTAAGTGAACTAAGTCGAATGTCAAAATAAACCGAACGAAACCAGTAAACCAATAATAACCTGTTTTGTTCCGCAAATTATTTTCTTTTCCGATAAAATAATCAAACAAATCGACAATAAATTTAAAAGAAAAAGAAATCCATCTACTGGCAACCCTACGTTCATTGTTCACCCATCCATCCAAACCCAGTACTACTGTAATAATGAAAAAAAAAAATACGTTACAGACCATAATCTCCAGTATTGCGAAATATGGTTCACGTTTTTTTTTCTTCTCTGTGTTTTGTTGTTATCTTATATCTTTCACAATGAAAATAATTTGAAGAAAGCATTGTTCTGAATTTGAATTCTTTTGCCACAGTTATGTTATGAGTATCCTTTATCTAAACACTTCCTTACCTATTCGACACAGAGCAAAGATAATTGATGATAGTATCACAGTCCATTTTAGTTGCGTTTTATAAAAGCAGCACATTTCGTGCGCTAGAGATATCCTTGCCGTTGTTTTGTTCTTAAGTCTTCACAAGTATGGGTGCGCCATTATAATTCCCTAAAAGGTTACTTGGAGCTGAAAGTAAAACAAAAAAAAGAGAATAAGAAATTAGTTTTTAGTGAGTACTCGTGCAATCGGGAGGTATGTATGTATAGGAACAATATTTACATTTATAATTGCTTAATCTTTGTCTTGCGATAAGAACAAAGCATAAATTCTAATAAATTTCTATGCGATATTTCAAAAGCCATTATATCAATGAAGAGTAATGATAATGATGCATGGGTACTGTACCAACACTGTACAGCTTCCTTGCTTGTTCGTGGGTAAGACATCTCTATGATCTTGTTCTATGAATCATACTCGTATAACTGGACTTCCGATTACTTGTGAAAGGATGAAAATTTATTGCATCCCTTTTGGATGGTATCCAATAAATTTTAGACCAGGGTGTTAACGCTTTTGAAAAATAAGCGATTTATTGTTTCGCCATTGAGGGGCGAGCTTTGTTTTGGTGGTGGCTGTTTTTTTCTTGAATAATTTACGTATGTGATTTACTTGTAGTTATAAGTTTGTTCATGATCTCAGTTCAAGATGTAGAATGTTTAGATGCAGAAAGGTCAATTTAAATTTGTATTCCAATCGAGTTTCGCTTCGGAGCGTTGACCTTTAGGCAAAGTGAAGAGCGTTAAAGTGTGAACTTGATGACGAAAATAGAACTGGATAAAATTGTTTCTCTTCTTTTTTTATACCTGGAAGACATTCTTGTAATCATTTATTCATAGAAGGACAGGAAGGCAAACGGGGATTATCGATTGATGATTTGCAGGACGAAAGTCGACGGCCTTTCGGATTATCTGAGTGGAAAACAAACAAACTTTGCAGAAAAATATTTATTAATAAGAATTTTTGGACGTGTATGTTGATGTGTTTCGGATATTTGTGACACTAACTTAATTTTGAATTTTTTTGAATGATAGGTACCTACAGCTTAAAACATTCAAGACTGCATCTTCTCCTTTATAAAGGGTGATCCATTTCGAGGTTCCCTACTTTTTTAAAGAAAAAAACAGAGAAAATTCAAATTTAATGGAGAATGTTTATTATCATTTGAAAGAACATTCTTTGGCATTTATTTTTTGAAGATTATGTCTATCAAATGTTGGCCGTTGCTACGTCGCAGATGGTCCATCCGTTGAGTCCAATTTTCGATCACTCGTTCGAGCATTTGGACTGGTAACTGGCAAATGACAGGCGTGATGTTTTCCTCCAAGGCCTGAATCGAAGCGGGTTTGTCGGCATAAGCTTTTGACTTTACATATCCCCACAGGAAAAAGTCTAACGGTGTGATATCACACGATCTTGGTGGCCAATCGACCGGCCAAAAACGTGAAATTATGTGCTCACTCAATAAGTCCATTGATTGATGCGATGTGTGGGAAGTGGCGACGTCTTGCTGAAACCAAATGTCGCCGAGATCACGAGCTTCAATTTCAGGCATCAAATAGTCGGTTATCATGGCACGATAACGGTCGCCATTGACGGTTACGTTCGCACCGGCATAATTTTTAAAGAAATATGGACCGATGATTCCACCGGCCCACAAACCACACCAAACCGTTGTTTTTTCTGGATGAAGTGGCAGTTCTTCAATCTCTTCAGGTTGCTCTTCGTCCCAAATGCAACAATTTTGTTTGTTTACATACCCATTGAGCCAGAAATGGGCCTCATCGCTAAACAAAATTTGCCTCGAAAACGTCGGATCTTCTTGGAACTTTTCAAGAGCCCATAGAGCGAAGCGATGTCGCTTGGGAAGGTCGAGCGGTTTCACTTGTTGCACAAGCTGTATTTTGTACGCTTTCAATTTAAGATCTTGACGTAAAATGCGCCAAGTCGTTCCATACGTCAGTCCGAGTTGCTGCGAACGGCGCCGAATCGACTCTCTACGGTCTTCGTGTACACTCTCAGCTACGGCCGCTATATTTTCTTCACAGCGTGCTGGACGTGGTCTATTCGGTCGAATATTATCCAATAATGAATGCTGGGTCTCAAAATGGGTGATGGTGTTGCGAATAGTACACTCAGTAGGCCGATTATGTTGACCATAAGTTGAGCGAAGTGCACGAAACACATTCCTCACAGAACGTGAATTTTCATAATAAAGTTGAACAATTTGTAAACGTTGTTCACGCGTAAGTCTTTCCATTATGAAAGCCAAACAATACTAAACAAAAATAACATGACAGCATGACACGACTCACACGTGATCTGTCAAAAAAGGCTATTGAAAAAAGTATCTCTACTTGGATCACCCGGATCATCCACGAGAAATTGCATACAGGAACAACAATCCATCGATGAATTCTTTCTCCTTTTCTACATATGCGACAAGAACCCGAAGTTAAAAAGCAGAACTATAACGATGAGGGTATAGAAGAGAATCCATTTCAAGTCAGGCGTTTTTAAGATTTGCTTCGAATTAAGGTTTCTTTGTAAAATTTATGTTAACATCGATGTAAAGATGAAATTGCTGAAAAACCTTGAAATTGCCGCTTCTGTCACCATGAAATGTTGTCATAAGCTGGAGATAGATCTTTGCTTGTTTGTTAATTCAGGACCAACCATTCAGTTATACCTTTTGATGGACTTAATATTGATATCATGTAACACTAGAATGTTAGCCTAAATATGTAATTTGGAATCATTTCGCAAGAAACAAGAATAAAGAAGTGCTAAGATGGTTAGCTTGTGCGGAGCAGTAGTACGAAGACAGAAACAACAATGCGCTTTCAAATTGATTTGGTTTGACGGTGCGATGGCGATGGAAACGTGTTCTTGTTAATCCTTTATGGTAAAAAAAGAAAACCAGATCAACATCAGTATTGACTTCGAGCCGTCAAACACAAGAGAGCGAATTGCGAACTGCGAACTGCGAACAATGAAATATTCGTACATTCTGACATTTATTTACATGAGCACTTTTTTTTTGTCGCAGATACCCGCGAATCTGTTTGGTAAATTTTAGCAGCGAGATGGCTCAATTTTAGGGTTATGTTCATTCGTGGATTTTTGGATTACAACTGTATTATGCGAATTATGAATAAAGTGTGACATTTCGCGTCAAGAATTTTCCAATTGACGGTAAAATTGTTTCTGTTTTTATATTTGGCTATTTAAATCAATTGAGACTCAGTTTTTTTGACATAAGAAGTTAGATCAACTCGACATAATGCTTTTGGGTTAGAACAAATATAAATTTTCAATTCATAAATAGATTTAAATTGAGTTCGTCGCAATTCGCTCTCATGTGAACAGTTCTTTATAGGAATGCATTAATAGTTGGAAAATAATGATCTCTCATTCCTGATCATACCTCGTCAAAAAAAGAATGGAACAAAATCAACACCAACACAGTCGGCCCTAGAGAGATATCCGTCGAAACGGAAAATTCTTCGCAACTCATAAGTCGTCGGAAACTCAAATTACATTCACGGTAAAAACTAAATACAATTTAACTACACATTGATTCGACATGGGTTTTTTTTCTGCACCAAGATTACTATCAGCTCGTATTTTTGCAATGCTTCAATGGAAATGGTAAACAAATTCCGCGGTCACTTGTTGTCGGGGGATATGGGAACAAAATGTGTTTGGAAGAATACCTCGAGTTTCCGTTTCTTATGAAATCGCTATAATTGCCGACGGATACCTCGCTAGGGCTTCATAATAGTAACACAGATTTTGACAGCATCGGCATCACGCCAAGAACGCATTGTTTTTGCTAAGCAGAAACACATTAGCACATAAACTTCATAACGATGTTTATTCAAAATTCATATATCCATTGAAAGAATTACGTATCTTTTTAACATTTTGAGAGTTCGTGTTTACAATAGTTTCTGTTTTCGCTTATGGATAATGATTGTTGAAGTTGTTGCTTCTGTCAAAGTCGATGTTGTCGATGCATTTTAAACATTATTTTTCATAGCGCATGTCGTTTAGCCATACGCAGGGTTGTGCAGCATTTATTGGTAAATCTTATTGTTAGATCTGCCTATATGTCATAAAGTCATTGCGCTAATACTTGACGACTGTCATAACTCAAAAAATGCGATTTTGAAAGACATTTTTTAAAATTAGGAGAGTCTTCGAGTAAATAACCGATTTCTAAAAGCATAAATGAATTACAGAATTATTAATTTAAATGAACATATGACCAAATTTTCCTTGCAATATATTACATTACAGTCGTATAAGACTGTACCACTTGGCTTTCTAAAATGATAGTCATATAGGTGTATAGCTGTCGCGAATTATTTTGTGTTCAGACAAAAATTCAGTAGAAGGGATACGATTACACTGAATGACGAAATGAAGAAGCTTGCACGGCAAGAAAATTAACTGAATGTAATTGGACTACGATCAGCTCAGTTGGAATTGCCGGTTTCAAAGGAACCCCTTAAAAAAGGCAATGTAAATTAACGTTTCAATACAAGCACGACGGAGAGGAAGGTCTAAAAACACCTGCATAACACAAATGCAACCACACCAGCATTTCATTAGTTTCAGTGAAAAATTGATAAGAAAAGGAAGGCGTGCATATATTTTCTAAGGTAAAATCGGCTAACCCCATAGACGGACGACTAGGAATGTATTAAAGTGGATAAAGTGAGATAAGAAGAAGAACCCACTGAATCGCAAAATTACAATTTAATCCGTTAAAAGCGACCTGGTCCTTTGTATTCTTAAGCATCATTGGGTCCTTTAAGTTTTGCTGATCAGACTGCATGCTAGCATGTACATTATGAGCAATTTTAGCAGTTTTCTGTCATATGACCATTTATGTGTACTCTTAATTTAAGTCTTCCCACAATTTAAGATGAAAGACTTCAACATCCCACCGATAGCGCGGCATCTGTCACTCAAAGGCAAATCATGTTTCTTATCATATGAATGCGGCTATAATAATGCAGGCTTGTCGATTGCCCGCACGTGAAACGAGAAGAGACTGAACGTGGGCACTTTAAAAATAATACATGTAAATAATGTGTTCGATTACGTCATATGAAGATTTTTCGCTACAAAAGATGAGCAAAATAATTGCTTAAAAAACCAATTGAATTATTACCCCAAAAATTCTAAATCCAAAGTTTGAAGAAAATCTATCCAAAAGTTTCGCCATACGGTTTCTGGACAGACAGACAGACGGTAGGCATTCGTAATATCATACCTTACAGCTTAAGTTCGAAACTTTAACACGATTCTCTTTGGTATACTAATCTACGCGAGATAGTAAAAAACCCAAGGTATTGACAGCTCATGAAAAGTATAAAGTCAAATGCGTCCACAGTCATACATAATTTTGGTACAAATTGAAGAAATCTACCCAACCTTCCAAATGTAAAACTCGAAATGCCTCTCCTGACAGTTCATCTGTATGCTCTTGGATGTTTGTCAGACTTCCAAAAGAGGTAGAAAAAAATGGTCAGTTGTCTATGAGTGCAACCCACCAAACCAACTACTGCTCTCATATAGTCTACATATTTGTTTGTTGAACTGTCACATTGTTTCACATTCACTATCCCCTGATAGCTGTATTTTCGAGGCAAAAATATGCAAAATATTTATTACCCTTATCCGCACAGTGTACCAATGGGCATTCCACAAGCAAATAAACCCGAAAAGCTTTCATTCATCCAGAACGGTTAAAATAGGGTAAATATTTCGCGAAATCTTTCAACAAAAGCACGTTCAAATATCTAGTGGGGTTGCACCCTCGCACATAATAAAATTTCACATATCAACTGCAGCTTGTGTAAGCAATCTACAGAAGTCTGTTATTGTTTTTAACGGGATCAGTGCCGAAAATGAATTTCTCATAGAATTGATATGAAAGTTAGCTGCCTTTTAATCTACGCCATTCGTTTTCATACTGTTTTTCAATATTTGTTATGTTTGCGTACGTACCCTAAGCTACGATATCAATGTTTGACCCAATTTCACACACAACTCATTTATTCAGCTATTCAGCTGGTTATCCATGGTATGCCAGAAAAAAACTTCCCTTTTACCACAAGCATCACTACCATCCTGCAGCACACCGCACAGAAAAGGACTAAAATAATCTCCTTATTGTAAGTGGCATTCGAAGCTGTTACATCTTTAACTCAATCATACCAAAGACATCACAATAAACAGGATAAATATTTATTAAACACTCAATACCCTGGGTATCCATCATGAAGCGTGTGTAGATGGACCCATCTGGGGCCTCCTTCTTCCTTTTCCGTATAAGTAAATGTGCAAACATCTGGAAGAAAAATTTCCATAACAATTCACCCACACGAGAAGAAATGTCACAAGTGTTTCGAGTTTCAAGTTTCAAGTTTCGAGTACAACCCGCATTAGATGTGACTTATGAGTCTTCTCCTTGAGGAAACATCAAACGGGTTGAGTCTGATAGATAGATATTTCGTATGGAAATTCGAGAAAAAAAAAAGATTCAGTCTCCCCACAAAGAAAACACACTAAAAGCCCTTTCATAAATATGCAAATACATTCGGGTTGCTGATGCTCCTCTCACAAAGGATAAATCGAATGTAGCACAATCAAAATGGATAACGAATATTGAGATGTTTTGCATATTTGAAGAAACCAATTTCGAAATGAAATGTGCAACTGAACTTCTGAACTAACGTAACTAGGTATTTGTTTAAACTATCGGTAGCAATTGCAACTATGTCTTTTGGTGTCTGCTGTGCTGCTTGAAATCATTTTAATTTTGATTGCATAAAGGAGGTGCCCAGGAATGGGAATTATATCCTTTCAGCTTCAGCTACATAGATAAAATAAAAATAACAAAAAATAAACAACGTCTAGCACTGAAATCACAAACGATGAGTCAGTCACTCCTTACGAAGCATCATCATCCTACAGATAGAATCTGTTTGCATTTTAAATTGGTTTAATCTCTAAATTAAATGAAATGAGTTTTTGTTTAACAAAAAAAAAAAAATTGAGAAGTAAGAGTTGTTGACTCTTAGATTTGGCTTTTATTTGAGGAAATTATTTTGACTGGAAAAAGTGTCTATTCATGTAATGCTTGATTTATGTTAAGTGAATCAAAGTTGAATGGCACTTCTGCTAAAGTCATACGAAGTGGTAGCCAAGAAAAATATGAATAGATGCATTCAAAAGTTTGTTTTATTTGCATTTTACAATAAGTTTTCAACATCACTCAGTTTCTTCGTGGGTGTCTAAGATCTATAGATACAGATGCTGTGAACAACTTTAATTTTCAAATAAATATCTTAGCATTGCTTGTGTTCTTCTTCCCCCTCCTTTCACGATGAGGTTATGATTTGGATTGAAGAACCGCCCTTGGAGTTTGTCATAAAAAAATACCGCCTTGCCTTCCGGTTTCGAATTATTTGTCTTCTTTATTTTATATGAGATGGAGATAAACGACAAGAAGAACTCGATTTTAAGAACATCTTTAATCTAGAACAAATTTTTAAGGACTTCATTTGTTCGAAATCCTTAAATGCGCGTGCAAAAAAAGCAGGAAGTTTGTATATTGTGCATGCGAATTTCTACCAGGATTTCTACATCTTGGTACTCATATCTTTCGAGGTTTCTTGACCCTTTATGAGTCAACGGAAGCTCCCACATACCCAATTTCCATGGTAATTATAATTGCTAATTGCTGATCTGCTGTCCCAAGGCCAACGCCAAAGCAGGGCTTAGTCTTCTAGATTGGTGGTTATGCCGGCAACGAGTCGGGCAACGATTAGCCTTGAAAACTGACTTCCCTCAAACGTCAACGGATCTGGAACGTCAATTAATATTAGGAGTGTGCACTAGGAACGTTCGGTCACTCTACACCCCAGTAGTCCCTTTAATCTGTCCTGAAGCGTTGCCATTTCTATGACGAATGTGGATTCGTCATGGAAATGGGCTAAGGTAAATAGTTAATGACTTCAAAATGATAAAAGATCGGCTGGATGTAATCTGGATCAAAGCAAAATCCCAAAATGTAACTCTATTATGTGCACATACGAGGACTGAAGACTCTATCGAGGAAGAGCTTTATGATCACCTGGATGGATGTAAAGCTAAAGTCAGAAAGTCAACAAATAACGGTTACCGACAAATCGATTTTACAGCACCTCGTATACGGTGATAAGTAGCACTAGGTTTCCAAGGCTCGTAGTCCACAACTAAAAATTCACCATGTGTTAATCGATGACACGAATTTAACACTCTGAACGTGCACACTTTTCAATATGCAAACGTCCACTCTGATCACTTTCTTGTTACGGCAACAAGAAATTCTACATTGAAGACCTTAAAACATCCGGCTGTTTCATAGGAAAGCAACTGACCGGAACGTTATATCATTTTGAGTAGTTATACCTCAAAGTAGTAGTCTTCTATATGGTGCAAAGCCCGTAGAATCAGCGATTGGAAAGTTAGGTCCAAAATCTTTGCCAATCTAATCTTGTCCGTTCCTTACCAATTTTGGATCCTTTTCAATGTAAAATATTTATTTTCAGTTATGACTGATGGAAGGAAAGCAAATTAAACATAGGGCCCTATGTATTACCCATCTAGGTTGATTGAAATATAGATAGGATCCTTGTTCTCAAGAGAGCACAGAATCTCGGCCAGATGTCATTCCAGCTCTATGTCCTAAGGCGAAACAACAGGTCTCAAGCTGTTTGTTGCTTCTTTGGCTTTAAAGTAGGCGACCCTCCATGTCAAGGACGTGTTGGTCTTAAAGCCCGATTTGTAGGCAAAGAAGCGAGTTTGATGTCACCTTGTCTTACTAAAGTTCGGCCCCTTGAACTAGTGAAGAAGAAGACATTTTTTTTAGGTATTTTTGTTCAATCTGCTGAGTTGATTCCGGATTGGCAATGATTTCGTTCTTCATGTCGTTGTCCGTATTAGATAATTTTGAAGATCTGCTTATTCAGCCAAATGTAGATCATAGTTGTCGTTCGCATTGCATCCTTTAACGTTAAGTACGAATCCAAATAGTAGGATAATGCATATTACACTCCTTCGCCTCGGGCATCAGACAGTAGTTCACGTCTAATAATTCTTTTGACAGTCTTGGTGCCTTCCAGGAGCGTCTTAAAGTCGAACTTCTTATTGGTGCTGGCAAATAAGAAGCGCATAATTTTAGTGTTAAAATTGATAGTTTCGATGTTTTAAAGTTTCGATTTGAGGATGCATGAGTTTCTTTAGAGCATGTACTTAGTTTCTGTACCGGACACTCAATGATGGCAAACAAAATTGCCTGAATCGGTTGGCTAGACCTTCCCTGTCTCATTTGATGTACATCTTTGTTATTTGTGGAGACACATAAGAGACCATTCGCAATTATCTTCGAATCCAGGCAACGTCTGCGATCCACATCGCGCTAAAGAAGTCCTTCTTTTGAGTGTTATATTCACTAAGTCGAGGAACTCAACTATCAACTATGCACATGGAGCTCAATGTCAACAACTGATATTAAAATCATGGCACGCAGTTCATCAGATTTAAAAAAAAATGTCCACTCCACTCCACTCATGGAGTTTATGTTCTTCTCTGAACAAAAAAAATCACTTCGTCAATGTCCTCGTCACATTTGTCAACAGCTATGCTTCCCGTATGGCAAGGCCATTCCGAAGTGTCTTAAATTCGTCTCGGGCTATATTTTTTTTGTGAAAGTCCAAAGCCTTATTCACAGTCTTATCTTCAACCACATTGAATAAATCGCTTATAATCCCAGACATTCTTTCTTATCTCCTTTGACCACGATAATACCAGCTAAGCCGGTCGAGCTTCCATTTCTCAAAAGATGGATTCTTTGACGTTTTATATGTTTTTTATAATTAAAAAGTCACTAGCCATCTACCTTTAAGCTTTTCCAGGGATTCATATCATTTGCTTCCAAAAAACGAGCGATTCAGTGTTCCAGCCATTCATTCAAGGTTCCACTTTGTAACTTTTTAATCAGAGCACGTTCGCGTTATCTATGTAAGTAAGTAAGTTTTACTTAAAATATAAGATATCGCTGACAGTTTGCCTAATATTGCGCAAAAACGTGGGTGTTAGTGTAACACTGTAACATCTGTTGAAATACAGTATGAACCTTACCTTCAGCAATACATTATTATTATGTAGATACCTTTAGAAATGCGAAGCAAAATAATCCCAACAAGGTCACGAGTTTCATAATTTAGTTCACGAGTTTCACAGCAACATTTGCCACAATTTAAAAAATCACCCCACTTGCGCCCCCCAATTAATCACTCACGCTGTATGTCAAAATCAGGTGGTAGGTAGGTACGAGACGAGAACTAATTAATTTTCCCATAAAAGCTACGTGGGTGAGTGCGCTAATTGTACAAAAAATTTTTCAAACAAGATATAAAATTCTGAGAAATATATACATATATATTTTTTTCACATTCCAAGGAATCACATTAAGTCGTACTTCAAAAGTCCTACGCACTTATTTGGCGCGTCTGCACGCAATACTGATTTTTATTTTACAAAAGGCTAACGAACATCAATTACAAATGAACCGTGAATATTGTCGTTCGCAGAATCGTTGAATTCAATCGCAGTAATAGAGAGGCAAGGACTTTTTATGTCATTAAAAAAAAAAAAAAACAACTCATTAATTTATTTTAAATTGTAAATTTCATGATTTTGCTCTTTCCTGTAAGTACCTCTACCTAAGATTAAGGTATAATTGAAATAAATCAATTTTCTCCAATGACTAGTCAAAGGGAAGAAGTTCTTCGTTTCGACACACAAAATGCTTTCAACTCTATTAAAAGGACATCAATCATACCCACATGTACTTGGTCTTGGATTTCCCTTATGTTAACCTCAACCCAAAATCCTAAGACGAATGTACATTTATTACCAAGCCCTGTCAAAAACATGCCAGCCATAATGTTCCTAAAGGATTACGTTACGACCATTGAGTAAGACATGTAATGTGCTCTCCTCCATCAATCAGTTGCCAACAAAGTTTCCTTTTCGCTTCCTTCCATAATTCATGTCCATCCAGGTGCAACACAAAATGAAATCAATTCTTCGAACAAAGTTCAACAATGAATCAATTTGGCATTTTCTAAATGGCTCGCCCTAATACGATTCCATTCATCAACCGAGAACGAGAACCATACACTCATTATTTTCATCTCTAAATTACTATAAATTATTTACACAAACAAGTCGGCACATTCAAATTGCACACGCTTCGCACATCTCAAAGCCTCTTTGATGGTCTGTCTGTCTGTCTACGCACTCTACACATTATCAATGAACATCGGCATAATACATTTTTGGGCTGATTTCATCCACAAAATATAGTAACAATATAATTTATTTGTTATACAATTATCATCCCCATTTTCCGAGCCAGACAGAGAAAGGGAGGAGGAGGTACGTAACGTAGACAGAAAAAAAGGCCCGACTGACGCCAATTCGAGGGTGGACAGGACACAGACACAAACCTACCAACTACATATGTATATACTAATGCTATTACCCTACATTGAATAAAATACAAAATGAGTATTCCTTTCGATTCCCGGAAAATCTCGAACGATAGAAATATCGATCATTCTCCAACCCCCTTTGGCCTACAATAATAATACACCAAGTCAAACTCACTCACAAAATGAAACTCGCCCTCTAAGCAAATTCTAAAGATTGCTTCCCGAATAGAAAAATTCAAATGCCATTATAGCACACACAGAATGGCCTACCAAATGGCATAGCAAGTGTGATTTCACATCCTTACTGAATGTTTTTGGTGGTGGTTTTGCGATGGTATAATCCTGGCAGGGGTCATAGGGTTCGTTTCGGTGCACGCGATTTTTAAATCACGATATCTCTCGGCCGAAAATTCACAACGAGCCGCACATTTTTTCTTTCGTCACACACACACACACACATAAATTGAGGAAAAACTAAACCCTATATGCCTATGTCCTGCGAAATTCCATCCCTTTATGGCTAAAATGAGAACCAAACATTGCCTTTGTGACGGTGAGCGCGGTACAACGATATGTTTGGTGAGTGGTGCAGCAGCAATTTATATATATACTAACAGCAACTTGTGTGTGATGTTTATTTCTAAGCCGGCGAACGAGTATACCTTTGAGACACCTTCACAAGCAAACAAAATACTCTCGGGAAGATAGATTTTGTTCAACCCTCAAAAGCGCCCTTCTTAAAATGTGCCCACCTTTATCACTCTTCGCCGGGTGTGGTGCTCATAAGTATTCCGATTCCACTATGCATACGTAAACATACGTATAGAGATCACTAATACACTCATAGAGTTGATTATCCTGGACATGAAGCAGAGTGAATAGGTGTATCCTTACATGCAGTGCAACCAACAGCCACCCCCTACGGCTTTGTTTTAAATTATTAAGTGCTATTACCCTCTGTCTGTCGCGTGCTTGCAAGCAGTAGTAGACGTCCTCCTCGTCGTCTACCTTAAAAGGGATTTTTCTACTTTTGTTTTTGTTTTATCCTTTTACATATTGGTCGTGAATTTTTTTTTGTTCCTTGTCCTCGTGCTGAAAAGCAGAGTGTAATTTATGTGTACTGCCACCGAAAACAAAAATTATTTGACTAGCCATTAAAAACGGAACAGGAATGCATTTTCTGAGTGAAATCCGAGACTTTTTGTGACTTATAATAGTGGTGCGGTACGTATCTTGACGGAATGGGAAGACCGACCGACGCGACGCTTTGTTTATGTGCCCATGTAAACAGTAATGAGTTGGTTGAGAAAGAAAAACTTTATTAATGGGCGGGGGGTTTTGGTTACTTACTAATTAATAAATACGAAATTTAAACTGTCGGGTTTAGGCAGTAACTTGATACTTAAAGAGGGATTTTCGAAAATTATTACTAATTAAAAAGCAGTCAGTAGGAAGGGAGTAATGAATTGAAAGAGTACAGAGCGAAGTAACCCTAATCGTCTTGGCGAAGCAGGGGTTATTTACAACTTTTAAACGAAGTTTGAGATTTTCAAATTTTAGAGATACGAGAATGTTTATTGAATGGTTTACCCTTAAATAGGTATTTTTATCTTGGCAAACGTATCAAAAACTAATCTTTGAAGTGTTCTAATTTACTTACTTACTTCAGATGACAGATAATAACCTCGTTGGCAATGGAAACAACACGAAGAAGATGGCGTTACAGTTTTGTACGCCGAGTTCGCTTCTGGGTTCTTTTATTACTGTGCTTATCGGTGGCTCATGCTTGTACAGATGGGACAGAGTTTTGAATTATTGCACCAGTCGTGCTTTATACAATTTAGAGATGATATCAAAAGTAAATCGGCCTTACCAATAATCAAACACTAAGGTCGACTATTAAATTACTGTCAGTTTAAATTAAAATGTACACTTTTACTAGTACGAGGCCTTTTTTCCAATCTATTACGTTTGTTGCCAATTTATTTGTCAAAACATCTGGTATTGTTTTCACACCGAAGGTACTTTGTTCAAATTAAGTAATTAAAAATGAATTCTAGTCGGGACGAAGATATTTTAATGAATCTGATGCTAGTTGACGAAGAAGGAAAAATTATAAAAAAACCAATCGACCCATTTTTAAAATATGAAGATCAGGAGATCTTTGGGCACTATAGGTGTGTCAGATTTTAGTTCTGTCAATGTGACTTGTGTTGCCATTGTGCTTTAAGTGAATTAATTTTTTTCACACCTTCTAGTACTTTTTATTTTTTTCGAAACGTGTGTGACACTGTGCTTGGTTTTGTGTAGAAAAAAAATGCTGCAACATATGCGGAAGGCCTACCAGGAGTTCTGATTGCATTAAGTATGTTTAGAAATATATAGTAAATTTTGGAACCCATTTGGCACCGAATATGTTCCTATTCTAAAGTAAGTGTACACACTTCGAGTTACCTCGATATACTTCCAGTTAAACACTTATTTGTACAAAAGGAAACTATTCAAATTATTTCACAATTTGTATCCTTTGCCTGAGCTAATTGAACTATTTCTTTATGCTTTGTATTTTCCTTATACATTTATATTTGATTAAGCCGACCAACAAATCGTAAATCGTACATAAATGCTCCGACTAATACTATTTACTTCAAAATATATTACTATACGATGATTTGATACAAAAGTAAATGAATGCACGGCAACATTCCTTTGCAGAATGAATTACGACAGAATAAAAATTAGGGTTAATGTAAGACATACACATGGCTTTCTGAGCATTCACATTTAACCCTACAGTTAACGATTATCTGACAAATAAATTTGCTTATTGGTGCAGGGATTTAAGAAAGTGTATAGGCTTAACGTTAGCTGCCAGACTAAGTTTGATTATTGGTACGGCCGAATACGGCATTATAAAGCAAGGCTATGGCTAAAGTCGGTGGACCATCAGCAAGCGAATAATAACCTTTTGTATGGATGACAGAAGGATCGACGACGCACTAAAATAACAAAATTAATTAAAGAAACTCACTTCGACACAGGGAAGCCCCTTAGAGTGAGAAGCACGATCTCAGATCCACAAAAAACGATGTGGTGTCTACTTCCACACGATCTTCAAATGTTAAAAATAGTTGCAAGAATGGCAGCGACAGACTGAATTAGTCCTGAAGACATGGTCAGTGAAATGCTGACAAGTGATGACTTTTGGATTCTCTATTATGAAATATAAAGGGTGATTTTTTAAGAGGTTTAGAACTTTTTTTAAAAAAAAAACACAAAAAATTCGAAAAAATGAATGCAATATTTATTTGAATCGATAGTTTGAACCTTGCCATTTAATGTTTAAAGATAATTTCATGCAAATGTTGACCGCGGCTGCGTCTCAGGTAGCCCATCCGCTGAGTCCAATTTTGGCATACTCTTTCACACATATCGGCCGGTATCTCACGAATGAATGCATGGATGTTGGCTTCCAGTGCGTCAATCGAAGCGGGCTTGTCCCTATACACATTAGCCTTGGCATACCCCCACAAAAAATAATCTAATGGTGTCAAATCGCACGATCTAGGCGGCCAATTGACCGGCCCGAAACGTGGAATTAACTGTTCACCAAACTCGCCTCGCAATTGCGCCATTGTTTCGCGTGCTGTGTGGCATGTGGCACCGTCTTGTTGAAACCACATATCATGCAAGTCAAGAACTTCCATTTCGGGCAAAAAAAAGTTTGTTATCATCGCTCGGTAGCGTTCACCATTGACAGTAACGCTGCGATTCGCATCATCTTTGAAGAAATATGGCCCAATAATGCCGCCGGCCCATAAACCGCACCAAACAGTGGCTTTTTCGGGATGCATTGGTAGCTGTTGCAATGCTTCTGGCTGATCTTCACTCCAAATGCGGCAATTTTGCTTATTTACGTACCCATTCAACCAAAAATGAGCCTCATCGCTGAACACAATTTTTCGATAAAAAAGCGGATCCTCGGCCAGCTTTCCAAGAGCCCATTCACCAAAAATTCGGCGTTGTGGTAGGTCGGCTGGCTTTAGTTCTTGCACCAGCTGTATCTTAAAAGGCTTTACGCCCAAATCCTTCCGCAAAATTTTCCACGTAGTGCTGTAACAAAGGCCTAACTGCTGGGAAAGGCGCCGAATCGACATTTCGCGGTCTTCTGTCACACTAGCTGATACGGCCGCAATATTTTCTTCAATACGCACAGTACGTAAACGTGTTGGTGGTTTAATGTCCAACAAAGTAAATTTGGTGCGAAATTTGGTCACAATCTTCCGAATAGACTGCTCAGAAGGTCGAGAATGCCGATCATAAAATGGAAGCAGCGCGCGATGAACATTTCGAACCGAGCACGAATTTTGATAGTAAAATTCAATAATTTGCAAGCGTTGTTTATTTGTAAGACGATCCATGGTTAAATTGCAAACCAAACTGAAGCTGTTTGACAGTGACACAAGGTACTAAACACACGTCAGCTGTCAAAACCAGTGTTGCCAAAACCAAACCAGCTAAAAAATCACCCTTTATTAGGGCCCAACAGACTGCAGATAGACAAGAAGTAACAGGTCCACTACGAAGTAATGCAAAATTGCAGTTCACTGGTTGTTTGGAAACCCCAGGTGGGGGGGGAGAGGATTGGTACGTAAAGTCAAACACACCAAAGCGAAACTGGCCTTTTTCTAGGTGGTGCATGAAGTATGTAATTGAAGTTCCTGTTTTTTTTAAAAAGTTTGTCGTGTTAACTCATAAAAAAAACCTTTCCGATCTTAAGCCACACTTAAAACTATCAGATCACTAGCACATTGAACGGAAGTTCTTAAAGGACTAAGAAGATGATATTTAGATCCTACTTATCGGGCATGCATTTATCTAAAGAAATTGTGGTGGATACTTCTTTCCAATCAACCTTTTCCCGCAGCTCCTAACTTAACTTGTATAAATTCCCAGCTGTTTTAGATTTCATTAAAACGCCAATCAGCTGGTGAAAATCGTGCCTTTATGGCTCGAAGATTTATAGAAATTGTCAACTGAAACATTTTTTTGATGGAACCACTTTGAAATAATTTTTAGTGAGAACTTAGAACAAGTTAATGAACGTAACAGAAACTAAATCCCTGTTGTAATTTGTCCCAATTTAACAGCAATATTAAGGTACATATTTCATTTCCCCAGTGCATAACTTACATCATACTCCATACCCACACCTGATCAACTAGCTCCATTTGCCATCGCTTCTTTGTGTGCAGGAAGGTAGAGTACAGACTAAAGGGGAACAAAATTTGTCATCTCAATTTCATGAGAAATTCGTTGCATTAAAGTAGCTTTAATGTGACAGGCACACATACTGAATTGCCATAGTTAAGTTAAAATATTTGCTGACTTAGTTGACAAAGTGGTACATTTTAATCCTCAATTTCGTTAGCCAAACTAAGTGTCAACTCACACCTGCACTTAAAGTGGAAACGTGATTATTATTTATAATTATTAAAATTAACCAAATTATAGATCTGTCAAAACACAATTTTTTTTTCAGATGATTTAATTATGAAGCGAATAAATTTCCGACAAAAATACCATAGGTGAACATAAATCATTGGCAACATCTTATCCTTTTTGCTTGCTAAACAAAACACAAAAATACCTACCCCAAAATATACCAAAAATGACAGTTTCAATATCACTAACCAAAACAGACAAAGGTAGCATGTTCTCTGCGGTAAATAAAATTTGCAAATATACAATAATTTAATTTGGAATGCGTATAGTTGTGTTAGTAAGGTCAGGTTATTTATGAGCGATGACATTTTAATTCAAATCACGTAGTTTCTAAGCCAAGCCACGTGGATTATTGCGTTGACACTAGGGAATTAATCGCTTGTAATGCCAGTAGACACTAGGATGTATTGGCATCATAAAATACATGGTCCAAAATAATAGATACTGCTGCTGCTGCTGTGTTTATGAAATTTATTTTGACAGATAGATATTGCTTTTGAGCATTTGGGATGAAAGTTATGCGTTTGTTCGATGCCTAACTATGGTCTTGGGTTGTCAAATATGTTCACGAAGACAATTTTCAATTTAATTTCGTTCTCGTTTATCTACGTGTGCAGTTTTAACCGCCTACGCCTTACTACGTCTATAGATCTGTAGAATTGGTCTCCAGGCTGTCAAAATTGATTTGCTACGCTTGTGCCTAGAAAGTTAATTGATGCGAACAGTTTTCAAACTGAGAGAGAGGGGGATAAACGAAAGTGTCAGAGTTGAATATAAAAATGCATATTTATTAAATCTTTACAATTTTGCCACCACATTCATTACCTTTGCCAGCAAATTATAAATTGATTGACAGTTAATTATTATGGATTTCGTTTATATTTTCATTCAATTTTGCTAATTCTGGTGCCACAACAATTGTGCTAGTGCAAATTTCACCCAGAAGCCACGAAGGCATATTGTGACATGTGACATGTGACTAACAAAACCTCTTTAATCTGCTAATACAACATTTTCTGTCTGATAGATGCCAGCTGGGCATATGAGATGTTTCACAGATAGTGTCTTCATCTCTGCAGTTTCTGCTGAAATTATTTGCAAAGACTGCTAGCTTTTTAGCCAAGTTTGCAATGAAACAGTGGCCAGTTAGTTCAACGACTTTTCGGTTCGCTTCATTCCAACGTGATCGGGAACCCAGCAGAGTAGAACTGAATGATGACTTATATCACTGAGTGCCAAAAGGAAGTCTGTAACGCATTTCTCGTTTACAACGGTTGAGCTCGTCACTATAGGTTCATTAAAATGCTAGCCAATGTGGCAGAACGTGAGGCTATGGCTTCTGAATTTTAGTGACAAAGTCGACTTTTCCCAAATTCATGAATGGTTTCGGTGAGGCTCTGATCCGTTGTAATCCCTTTTCCACGAATGCCTCCAAAACCTGTCAGGGTTCAGGTGCTGGTGCTTATTACAACGCCTGACTTTTCTCCTCGTTAGGCATAATATGCATTCGTCATCCGAGCGGATATCTATGCTATTCTAATGCCTATGCATTATTTTGTGAACAACAGTTGTAGGGGCCGATGTATGTATATTTGTCTGTAGTGAGAGCCAAGCTGCACTTAAGGCCTTACTTAATCCTATAACCAAGTTAGTGCTTCCACTCCAAAACTCTTTATGCTAGGTCGGAATACTGAACACTTCTGGATCATGTTTGAGTTCTTAGAGGAAGTTTTCTCAGAACCTGAACCTGTGGGTGGGTCCGCCAGCATCCTTAGTAAGGGCCTTCATTAATGACTGGGTCTCCTATCAAATAATATTCGATGGCATTAGTTCAACCGAATGTCTTTGGGAAATCAGCGGGATTTTGTGCTATCATTGACGAGAAAAGATTAAATATGCTTTAGCGACAAAACTCTCACTAGACATTCGGAGAAGGCGGAGACACCGCGTAGTATTTACTTCGGGGCTGAAGAAATGATGATTTTAATGACATATTTTAAAAATTGGTTTCACTGACTTTGTCTTTTGGACGAAACTGATTACATAAGTCATCTATTTTGTGGAAAATTTGTATGTATGAAACATATATGTCACCAACAATCCACGTTTTTTTTTTTGGTTTGCAACGTTACAGAGGTTAGTATGTTGGCTTTTGACCGAAAAGGTATAGATTCAACCCAAAACGAGAAACAACAATGAATGTCACCCATAAATGAAGAGAAACAAACAACACCTACTTTCTCCAACCATTACACCGAAAAGAGGATTTCTGCCTGGTAGTACAATGGACCATAAACGAGGCGGAAGAAGAACGGACGGTAGAAGTCGGCTTTGAAGTAAGCCGTTGATACTTCATTCTGGCAAACAAATGGTTCCAAACTATGCTCTCTACCCCACTGAACGATTAGCAGGAGAGGAAACTTAATATTGACCTCTTAAAAAAATAAAAATAAATATAGGGCGTAAACGGCCCATACAGGACCTTAAGCCTAGCTTCTCCAACGATTGTGTGTGCGAAGTTCTATTTTTTGACACGAATGGCGGGACCTACAGTTTAATGCCGATTCCGAACGGCAATTAATTTTTGAGAAGCTTCTCATGACATTTCTTACTCTTGGATGTTTGTCAGACGTTCGCAAGAAGTGGGACAGCGAATAAAATCTTTCAGGTGGTACAGGTCGGGATTTGAACCGGCGACCTCTCGCTTAGTTGTCCAACACACTTAACCACTAAGCCACTGCACCCATGCGACCTCTTACTCCTTTTTTAAAAAAAATCTTCGGTGAATATTTGGTGTCGTAGTCCCTTATGTAAAGATGTCGATTGAAGGAGGAGCAACAACCTCGGACTCTATGAGCCTCATGAAAGGGGTTAGAAACATTATCTTCTTAGTCATAACAAACTTAAATCTTAATCCCATAAGGAAAGATCCACGTTGAAACTGACGAGGCCGCACGACAGAACACGCCAGCTTTCTTTTAGATCTCCGATATGATCCGGAAATGACAATTTCCCTATACACATTGCATATACCATCCTTGTCGTTGATGGTATCTTTTATAATGATACTACGATGCTGATATGCAACGTAGCCCTCATCACCAGACAAACACAGATAAAATATTCCATAATCTCTCGTTCTCTCCTGTTTCCGCCTTTCAGAGATCAGACATGAAGGTAAACTAAATACAGCACAAATAGGTAAATACTTAAAAAGTCAAAAGTTAAACAACTTCGTCTCAGATCTCAATTAATCCACTAAAGTTAAGTTTTCATACACAACCCTTAAGACTCGAAGGTAAATGTCAAACACAAGTCGCTCCCCTTGATTTGTCGATTCATCTCCGACGTCGTCGCTTCGCAGAGTATACTATTATTTTCTTTTTAGATAAAAACATTTAATTGCATGCCACCCACCAAGACGTCAATATCTCGTCGAAAAGTCCCCTCAATATCCGTTCTTAGTACCAACCAAATAACCTGACCTGACTTGTACTCGCATCTACGTGTACCTACCTCAGAAAAAGTTATTAATGCAAAAAAATGGAAAACATAAAATGATATAATGGAGAAGGAAACTTTTACCATTCAACTAAAAATGGGAAACTAACAACCTTCAAACAACCACCCTTCCTTCGCTCTCTCTCTCATTCATTCCAACGTCGTCGGCGGCCCCCTTCAAAAAACGAAAAGAAAAAAAAAATGAAAAATCTTCCAAGGTGCTATGCAAAATTTTACCTCGAATGCGGCGCCAACTGTGGATCTTTGATTAAAATTTCCCAGCTCTTCAAAATCCATGATTTATTTTCCTAAAGTGTTTCATAGTAATTTTCATTGCTCAGCACGACGACAGGTTTATTCCAACATAAAGGATACACAACACTCGTTTTGCTGTGTATTTAATTTGCATTTTCCATTCCGCGTTCGCCTGGTCGCCATACGATATGCGATTCCTGTCCTCTTCGTCTTCGAAGTCGTTGACTACCTTCCTACATACATATAATAGTCCTCGCATCTCCCATTGAAGGAGTTTTCTCCTTATCCTCGAAACACATAATAAAACGCAATTTCTCAACCCAATGGCTTACATTGTAAATAAGCATTTAAAATCGTGGGTGGTAGCGGTGTGCTGCGCCGTCATCAATACTCTCGGCAATTCCGAGCTCCTGTTTCCTTCCGCGATTACATGAGAACTATACCACCGCAAAGCCAATACCCTGTCGCCGATGCCTGATGCCGATGCCGCGCCGCCGGTGGAGTGCGGTGCTGTAGCACGCGTTGGAGTCTATCGCGTGTGTGTGTTTTTGTATTGTGTTATACTCGTACTCGTACTCCACGTACTCCGAACATACAATTTATGCCGTGAATGGCGATAATTTTCAAAATTAAAATGTACGTGTTTAATTTGAGAAAAACACATCAATCTGATAAGGAACAGGCTCTTAGAGTGGTGTTTAAAGAGGATTCTCTTCAGCTTCTTTTTAGTAAGGTAGTATATCCTTGGTGGTGGGGAAGGGAACGCACCCGCAAAGTTCATGCACATATGGAACAGTGATTAACAAAAATGTCTCTGTACATAGAAAAGTCAAAGTGGAACAAATAAATGAGGGGCTTTGTTTGTGTTTGTGTTTGTGTTTTTTTTTTTGTTGTCAGCAGAAAGGGGTACATTTTAAATAAATTCGTTGCTGTTGCAAAAAAAAAAAATACAAACATATATAGATCCCCATGCTGGACCCTGCTTACGGGCTTAATAACATCCATTCATCTCTTGGATAGAGTCTCACCCATTTTGGTTTAAGGGTGGAATTCTAATGAAGTGGAGGTGAGTGAAGAAGAGATTCATTTCTTCATTTTCTATGCAGTAGGCAATATGAACCTGATTAGATTTAACTCCCACCAAATTTGTATACGTCTCAGGGCAGATTGACTTTAAAGTGTTGCCGAAAAGAGCCCATCACTGGCAAATGGGCAACTATTTTGCTAAAGTCTTTCTTTGGAAGCAATTTAGCTATAACAAAGTGTTCAATTAGATTAGGCGATAGTAACAGTCGATAAATTTAACGGATTTTGCAGATGGTTACGTCTCGAAAGCGTAGCACAGTGGTCAATTTTTAAATTTTGATGGCAAAATGTTATCCAATGGCGCTGTTCATCGCATAGTTTACCATTGATTCAACCATTTCTATCATAAATGTTTAGATTTTGTTGAACTTTGTTGAGAGTTTCCTGCTGAAATTAAACGGAAATTTTCGCCAGAATTCTAACAGAATTATTCCATCTGATTCGGTTGGATGTGTCTAAAGATCACGAGTCCTTAAATTGACCTAGTTTGACAGTTATGATTTTTGTCATTAACTCGCAATTGATTTCGAAGAAAATTGTTCGTCATTTAATTGAAATGCAGTTTTAACAAACATCTTTGTGAGTTTTTAGTCATAAACTGAAATTCCATTATCAATGATAAAATAATTGCTCGAATTAGGGCCCAATTTGTGCGAAGGATATAGGACAACTAAAAATTGGACTAAGAATAATTCAACAGAAGGCATGTTTCGTGAGTATTTGTTTCTATGAGTTCAATCTGTCAAACCGATTGTCAGATTGCAAACGGTCCACGCCATTTTTTAGCTGCGTTTGTTCTTATTTTGGTTGTATTTGCTAAACTCTTAAACTTTTTATCGAAAAACTGTTTTCAGCGATGAGGCTCTTTTTTGGCCCAATTTGAATGTTAATATGAAAAATTGTTGCATTTGGAGCGAAAACAATTCACATGAGATTATTGAAATGCGGTTACATCTCCAAAAATGCACTGTTTGGACTAATTGAGCCAACGGGAAAAATTCACTTATTTATCGTGTTATGGTCAACAAAGGTATTAACTATAGACCGATGATTAATGCCTTTTTTGTTCACCGATTGAATGGCATGTATTTGCGGAAGAGATATGGCTCTAGCAGGATGGCGCTATGTGCCATAAACGGACGCATAATTTCTCGTAATGGACCTAAAAAATGGGCCTCCAAATTCTGTGATTTTACGACTCTTTAGTCTACGCAACATTATTTGTATTATTGAGGAATATAACATGCAAAAGTGGTCAAAAACGTTGTTTCTCGCATGATGACAACGAAAATCTCCAATTTATTGGGGTTACAAAATTGGGCCTTTGTAAGTGCTCCCTGGAAGATGATGAAACGGCATCATACTTTATCTGCAAATGTCTGACTTTTTCCAGACCCAGACTGGCTATCTTTACAAAAACTTCCTTCTCAAACAAGTTGAACTATCCAACCTTCTTCACTTTGCCAAAAGGCCAAAATCACTGGTAGCTATAGCAAATTAAGTTCCAATGTGAACTTACAGTTCAGTTATTTATTTTAGCGGCCTAGCTGAAGTACGATGGACCCACTAGGTCTAGTTGCTTGTTGTCTTCGGATAACCCCTTTCTTTTTCTGCAAACAAATTAATTTTTCTAAGTTTGTTGAGTTTGTGGGGTTAAAATTCAACAGCAATAATAAAATTGACCAAAAATTCAAAACAATCCTAAAATATAAGAAACTAATTTACGTTTGAAAAGATTGAGCCCTATTCTGCTATCCATTGTGGAGAATTTTCACTATTTTTCTATCTTCAAACGTGAATTGAAGTCGGAAATGTCGGTAACACTGTGTAAATTCTTGAAGTCGTGCCATACAATTGAGATCCGACTATAACATTTTGCTGATTTAACAATCTTGTGCTAAAAAATTGATGAGTAGTGAAATGTGAGTAAAAACTAATTTGTTAATAATTAATAATTAATAATAATTTTGAATTCAAATGTTTGAAAATGATGGTGAGTTTATGGAACAAACTCAAACAGACACCAATTCAGCACTTTTATTTCGACAATGAAATTAAACGCACATATCGCCAAAATGCCACCAGAAGATCTCCGAGCAAAATGACAGGGTTCAGTTGATTTACATGGCCATGCAAGATGAGTGAGATGCACAATACTCAAACGTCTTTTGTCAGTGGTGGACAACACTTCCAAACATGCAAAACAGCGTGATACGTATTTTGGTCGGTAATGTTAATTTACGTGGTAGCAGCCGAATTAAGTGTGTTTGATATGTGATCTCACTCTAACAACTCTAAAATCATCGGCAATAGAAAAAACCGATCTCTCTCTCTCTCATCTCATGCACAATATGTGTGAATTACTAGCTTTTAAACATATTTGACAAAAACTGGTCATACAATTTGATAAAGTAGTACATATTTCAATCTAAACTTACTTTGGATGCCTCTAAGCCAATGCCAGTTCCCTATTTTGTTTGGTTTTCCTTTAAATGAGACCTTGTCCCTTGTCACAAATAGAACCTTACACATCTGAGTTGCACTTTCAACGTTGTTTATGATTTCAAATCTAGATAAGGATTTGGTCATTATAATCCGTCCAAACTCAGTCGACAAAACTTTTCACGTATCATACAAATAATTTCTCATAGAGCATTGCGTCAACTTAGTTTGGAAGGGCTTAACTTGCTACCTACATATACATCGCAAACTTAAACTTAAATGAGAAACAAATTTAACTTTCCCATTTCTTCTATAGCGCTGTTTTTGCCCAAAAATTTGATTGGAAAAGATTAAGAATTAGTTTTCATTTCCAACAATTGGAGCTACCTTTACTTTCGACGTCTTGGACTGTGTTAAGTATTAAATTTCACAAATTCATACTGTCACTTCTTCATGATATGTACCTACCGGCTCTCACCCTTAAAAGAAAATTGGAATGCATTATGAGCAAGTAAATACATAGAGCTTTGGATGACTCTTTCAAGTCGTGTCGGTAGATCAATGCTCGGAGATAATTGATATTAAGCTCGCAGATAGAAAAAAAAATAAATAATCTTATCACTGATGGAGAATTGAAGGACAATTGCAAATTTCGTTGGTATCGTAGCATCATATAGAACGAGAAGATTGAACTATTGGTAAATGTTCTGGAAAGTAGAGAAGCCTGAAGATTTGTCAGCTCAGTGACCGGCCTACATTTGGTAGGAATAAGAGGTGTTTTAAAAGATAATGGTTGAAATGGATAAAAGGGAAAAGTACAAATACTGTAAACCGTGACTGCGAGAGCGGCGGTAACCAAATTTATATGTTCATGGAATTAAAAATTTTAAGGCGAGTTCTGAGAGCGTATTTAATAAAAGACAATAGAAAATATTTATTGTCGAGATAGAGAAAGTAAGGTTATGCTTCTATACTGAGAGGTCCTGGTGTTTATAAAAACTCCAGAACTCGAGTCATTTCTACTGAAGATGACGAAGCAGTTCTAATATTTACCTCTATTTGGTGCCGGGGCATAGAGATATTACAGGAAGCTCTAACATTGATGCAAACGATAAAGGTAGAACCACAAACGTTACAACATGTTTAGCGGCAAACAGATTTGGTCCAAGGTATCTGATCTGTCTCAACAGATTGCACATTGATGCTACAATTGAATTCATCCCTGTCATGCAAAATGGCTTGATGTTTTACTTCAACGATTTTTACAGAAGCGGCATGAAGCTTCTTTGGACATTCCTTGCTCTTTCTCTCGTGAATCTCTATTTGGAAGCTTTCTTCCATGATGATTTTGAATATTCATCAAATATTGACGTTTGTAGGTTTCACTGGCTACATAAAATAGCTCCAACTAGGATACAAACACTTCTTGCTATTGGTCTAAGTGTGTCGGCCAAAATCTGTTAAAATCGTTTATGGGGATAGGACGCTGTCGACGCAAAACGAAAGACGAAAAATGCTCAATATCTTTGAATTAGTGATAGAGAAGATGAGATGTGAGATGTTGTGGCTAGTGATGGGGGTCTCTAACCTAGATAGAACTCTTTAGTAATACCGGAGAAGTTTGTTATTCCGACTTTATTATTTTACAACAGCTGTCTTTTACAACTTGCTGTGACATTAAAAATACATTCCAATCTTATTTTTCATTCATCAGCTTAAGTCACCAAGTAATGGTTAAACATGAAGCTTTAACACTTAGTTCATGGTTTTTTGAAGATCCTCCCCTTGCCAGTTCATCAGTTCGCTTCTTTTCGGATATCTTTCGGTGACCAGAAACACATTACAGATTCGAAGAGCCTTGACAACTTTCCGACAGCCGCGAACAAGCTTATACTTTTTTAAAATCAGGTCGCCTGACAGTCAATAAATAGTAGTATAAGAGTTTAATACGTCGTTGTGCGTTAAACAAGAATGTGTACTAAGTATCCTTCTCTTTATTCTATACATCAATGACATATCGGATTCGGTGAATAGGAATAGGAAAGAATATTACACGACTGATGTTCGCAGACGATATAGTCTTCCCAGCTGGAACTATAGACGGGATGCAGCTGATGATAAACAGACTCCAGCGATATTGCAAGACATGCAAACTAAAGTTTAACCTCTCTAAGTCAAACATGATGATATTTAGAAACGGCGGCGGTGGAAGATGTTCTAGAAGGGAAAAATGGACTCTTGAAGAAGTGTCAATAGAAGCAGTTAAGGAGTATAAATATCTGGGAGTGTTAATTGCTTCCACCCTAAATCTTCAGAAGCGGAAGCCAAGCGTGCTATGTGTTCTGAGAGGAGGGGTTGCATTCTTAAGAAAAACATTGAACATAGCTAAGTATAAAGTCTTTAGAGCAACTGAAATCGCAGTTCTGGGGATATCGTTCTTTTGAAGCCGTAGAAAAGTTTCTCAGTTACTGCATTAAAAGTACCTTCAGACTGCCTATTTTATCACCAAACTATATGCTACATCTCGAAACAGAAATAGCTTGGATACTCTTAAACTACATTTTAATTATGTGTGAAAAAGTAACGGCGATGAGTGAAGAACGGATTCCCCGACTAGTATTAACCCAAGTCATAAATCCGGATGGAACAAGTGTAAATAAGAGAAGAAAACTGGCAATCGAATGTTCATTAACATTTTCAATATCAGCCGACGAAAACCCGAATTTACTTAAAACAAAATTTGATGATTTTCTGAAAAAAAGGCTGGCATTATGATGTATGAAATTATAGGTTCTCGAACGAAGCTGAATCGTCAATATAAAGGGCATCCCGCATACAACAGTAAAGTAAACCAATTCGTTAACCAGAAAACCCACTGCTTAGCTGAAAAACATATCCGAAAAAATGCGCTTTGCTGTATAAAGTAAGAGGCGAACTCCTTAGTTTGAACTACATTTCCCATCGAGCAGATCTACCATTATTGTGCGACTTGTGTAATCGCAAAGAACGTGAGGATGTGTTCCATTTATATACCTGGGTGTTTGCCCAATACTCAAGGAATTCCGAAAATGCTTCTTCGGTGTAGCCGCTCTCAATCTAGAGGATTCGATCAACATTTTGATCGGGGAACGAGGTTAGGACCTTCCCTATCAATATTGCTTAAGCGCTATTCGTTACAGAACATATATAGCTCAAGAAAATTTTTAAAGCATTTCTCATCAATCTTGGAAAAAATGCATTAGCAGAATGTAAGCAAATAAATAGCAAACTTATAATACAGATGTAAGTCTGGTAGACCCCTTTTATTTGCTAGGCTTTGCAATTTTGTCATTGTTGTTCATAGATGATTAAAGATTTGACTTCTGACAGATGACACTTAAAAAGAGTGGGTGAAAATGCTAGCTAGCTAGTGTTCAAACATTTCAAACTCTACAATACAAAAAATACTTAATACTTATATAAAAATACTTAAATTAAATATTTTTTTTTTTGGAAAATAATTTTTCAACTTCAAACCCAACAATTCTCTGACCCACTGTATTTGCATAAATTTACATACATACATTAACTTAAAACTAAATAAATAACAGTAACAACTTACACAAATCTTCTCCTTGTTGTATCCATTTAGTTACGATGTTAGCAAGATGCTACTTAAGTAGGCTTTAAAAAAAGAAAAAGAAAACGAAATAAACCGCTCTCCTATTTTACCCCCCGCCGCACTTCAAAAGCCCACCACCAGTCGCAACTAATTCCTTCCAGAAATATCTTTTGTTTCGCGATTGCACTGAAAAATCTCGTCAAGACCACGGACTTACACTTCAAGCATTTAATGGTAAACAACTTTAAGAAGCTGAAACAAATACCGAAACCGAGACGACCCACACAGCACAAGAGGATTTAATGCTGTAATCACACCTGAGCGCACTAATTCACTTGTTCGTGGATACCGTTTTGAACCACAGCGCGTTATATAGTAGGTACGACGAGTACGCGGGCAAGTATCTCTCTTCTGCAATTCGATACGAAGCCGTTCTAGTTGGAAAAACTCCTTTTTGCAATGATTATTCAGTCGGATATGCACAAAGTACTATAAACTGTATGTCGCTCTCTTTCACTGTATGTCGGTCCGGCGGGCGGGCGCGCGGTAAATAGATGGGGTGTCGCGTCGGTGACGGCGACTTGGGGAGCACCACACTCTCACTTATACTTTCGAAATAAATGTTCACTTTTTATTTCGATTGTCCCGAAAAGTGTAACTTGATATGGACTTTGGCATTCACCATTTCTCTACAAGTCACTGTACGTGAACATATAATAATTTTGTAAATATTTATGGGGGAAACCTCACCGGCGACGGCTACTACAGAAACGAAAGCAGCGAAATGGACTCCTTTGCACATGCGATGTTTACGTGGACACTTTTCGGGGGTTCGGCGGCATTACAACAAACAAAGGACTCTTCTCTACTTGGTATAAATGCCGGCTTCACCGAAAATTATTCAAATGCGGGGTGGAAAAGCGAAGTGTATATTCAAATTCAAATTCAGAATCGAAATCGAAATCGGTACTGAGCGCTTGGTGAGTGTAATCCCTCGCGGTTGAATTATTCAAAAATTTCGGATTTCAATTGCAACTCTCCGCCTCCAAGGACATTCACAACACATTCACATTCAACAACACACTGACGTTTTAGTTATCTATCCTTTCTTAATCACACTACGCGGACTTTAATTAATTTATGCCTCCCCCTAGTGCGAGTGTTTGGTTATTTCGTAAATCCAAACTAGAGTCGAAGCGATACGAAAGCGACAGGACACGTCTATCTAAACTGGCATCGGCGAATGTTAGCAAAGAACTAAATCGCTTACTGTGAGGCGAGCGAGCAAATGGAGACGACGACGACGACAGCGACAACGACGACAGACAGACGACGACGACAACAACACGAACACAGTGGTGGTGAAAGTGTATTACGGGAGGAAAAACATCGCTTCTTTGGTGTTGCTTTGCTTTACTGCTGCTGCTGCTTGTGTTGGGTGGTGGGATGGATGTTGATGTTTTTTGCCATTCTAGGGGGTGGTTGTTGGTTGCTGGTTGCTTGCTGCTGCCAGTGAATGCTATAAATTCTATAAGGGTTGTTTTCTGTGTCTTGTTGTTCGTTTTGGCTGTTGTTTGTGTTCGCTGGGCTTCGTATCGTACAACGTACCTTATGGCTGGGGGTAGTCTATGATGATTATTGCAATGCGACGTGTGGAGGGTGGAAGATTTTGCGCGCATGCCTTTCTGGTTGGGTGAATAAGATATGAGTGGTGCTCAACTGATATGGACAGTCAACCACACAGGACGGTGCAAAGGTTTTCGGATAGAATTCCCAAATAAGTCAATGTTAATTCTAAAACACTGTTTCAGATGTGATGCGTTAAATAAAACGTATTGGGTTTGGGCCTAGCTATGTATGTTTGGATTAAGTCTGTCTAAGGACTGTTCACATGAGAGCGAACTGCGAATAGGCGAATCGCGAACAAATCAATTTTAATGTATTTATGAATAGAAAATTTCTATTGCATCTATCACAAAAGCTTTATATTTAATTGATCTAACATATTATCTAAAAAAACTGAGTCTAAATTGATTTAAATAGCAATATTTCCAATTACAAAAAATTTCCCGCGAATTGAAAAATTCTTGACGCGAACTGTCACTCTTTATTCACAATCCACATAATACAGCCGCGAATAAAAAATTCGTTCGACCATAACCTTAAAATTGACACATCTTGCTGCTAACATTTACAGATCATATTCGCGGGTACCTGGGACCAAAAAAAGATGTCAATATTAGAGAAAGAAATATTAGAATTTACGAATATTCGCCGGTGCGCAGTTCGCGGTTCGCTCTCATGTGAATGATCCTTTATTGATGTAATTTTTGTTTCAAAATAATTTTGTCAGTTCTTCAAACACCACCAGCAGCTGTCAATGCATTTGACGCTTGTGTGTTCAAAAGGCCGGTTTATTGTAATAAATACACCCAACTGTGGAAGGGTTGCAATAAATAAGTTTCCGACATCATACTAGGTCTTGATTAATATAATAAGTTCTACATTATGAAGAACGAAGTATCGGCTTCGCATTGGAAACTGAACAATCACGATATGATGTGAATAATTCTGCGGAAAAAACGGCAAAGCGAAAAATTCAGACAAAGACAGGAACCTCAACATGTCAAAACATTGAAGAACTTTAACAGGGAACTAGCAACGTTTGAGGAACTACATATAACATATATCATATCGAATCATGCTTTAGTCTAAGTAAGAATAACCGTAAAAACTCCTCTAATGATTTATAAGAGAGTTAAAAAAATGCTACTGATTCTATGACTCGTAAACGAATTTCATCTTAAGTTGAACTATATGTTATTCGCCGAAAAATAATAATATCAGAGGGCTTGAAATCAGTCTTTCTGACAACAGTAACGTTATCAAAGTTGCAGTCCTGACAGTCACAACAGCTTATAACCACATTTTAATGATGGCAGTGCAACATTCTGTCATAGAAATAAAATCTAAGCTTGTAAATCACTTTCGCGAAAGGTCCTTGGCGCCCAGTACAACGTCAGACTGTACTGGGTTCCCGGGCACAGAGTGAAAAGGCTGATAAAAAACCAAAGACAATTTTTAGGCCTAGATCAAAGACAGGTATATAATACGGTTAAGATCCCATACTGTTATATCAAACAGGAGATTGAGAACAAAATATTTGTAAAGCAAATGACAGATGGAAAAATTGGGAGATAATTACAACTAAAGAAAGAATCGCTGTCTTCTCCTGTGATTATGATCAACGCGCACAATAAGCCATATTAAGAAGATGAAGCTCAACATGGATGATTTTGCAGGTTCCATACTTGCTTTGTCACTGCCAAGCACTGTTCCATACCAGAAACAGATCTTTGGAAGATACTTTTTCCCGGATTAAGTAGAATTCTATAAATGAATTGTTCAATTTCGTTATTGCTTTTCGGTTTACATATAGGTTACTCATTGGTTTCAAATGTATTTAGTAATAATTCCTGGTTCATCACTATGATTCTACACTGGCCTATGTGTCGCGAGGGAATGGTGTTATTGTCCCGGCAGCCCATTAACCCCAATTAACCTATTGCAACGATAAACATTTATTATTTTGGATTAGGATTGATTATTTTGGAATAATCATCTCCAAGGTATAAGGTGTAACGGACAAAAAGCTACCACCGCATAATGATAAAATTCTATTCAAACCTGCGGCCCGCTAGATCGGCCCGCTAGATCGACCATTAAACATTATTTTGCACCGAAGGAAATTTTAGGAACGAATTTCATCTAGATACTCACCATTTGCCCCGAATTGTTTGTATTGTGTTTCTAGTGGGTCATCCAAGGATGACAAGCACTTAAACCTAACGGTCCATTGTACTCCAGCAAGGCTGTCCAAAATGACAACAGACCAACTAGTACACATCGGGATTCGAGGTACTTAACCTCCCACTCATTTTGGCCAAGCGAAGGAGGTAAGCTAGTTCGATTTTATTTAGATCGCTTTCTTGCAGGAAGTGTTTGCCAAGAGTAGCCAGCCTGGTTCTGCCAAAAGCGGGGCAATAGTAGATGAAGTGAGACGCCGTTTCATTATATTCCAGACAGCAATCACATAGGCCCGAGCTTCTAACTTTGATCCTTTTTAGATGGTCATTGAGAGGACTGAATCCAGGCACAAGGCCAATTAGGGCTTTCAAGTCACATCTTCTCAGTCCAAGCAGATATTTTGATCTGCTGAGTTTGGGACCGTCAACTAACAGTTTCGAACCCCCAGACCCCATTTGCTCCATACTAAAAGTTGCCCCACCTCTTGCCAAAGTTTGACAAACATCCAAGAGTAAGAACTATCATAAGAAGCTCCTCAAATCGGTATTAAACTGTTGGTCCTTTTGGAGAAGCTTCGCTTTAGAAATTTAGCATAGCATGCCATATTGCATTGTACAAAATATTGCGCGTGGAAACCAAGAGTAGCTTAGGTTAGGTTAGGTTAGGAGGCAGTTTTGCAACAGACGGAAAATTTCACCAGAGGCCGTGAAGGCCCGTTGTGAGTACCCTATTTATATGTGTAAGGACATGTGCCTAACAAAACCACTTCGATCTGTTGAGAAATAGTTTTATGTCTGATAGAGATACTTTAGCTTAGTCGTCCCAACTTTCGAAGAACTGTGCTCCCATGCATGATGAGCGGCGTTCTTGTAAATCTATACAGTGGCATAGAAGATGTTCCACGGACTCTATTTCCTCCTCGTCTCTGCAACTTCTGCAGAAGTGCCCTAGCCCTAGCCTTTTAGTCATGTTTCCTATGATGCCGTGTCCGGTTAATACCCCGACGAGCATCCGGATTTGACTTCTATTAAGAGAGACAAAGGACTTTGTTCTTTTGGTGTTTGATGCCACAGACTACGGGTTATAACGCAACCGTTGGTGTTGCTCCATTGTTCCTTAGACAATTGTGTGCTGACGCCATCATAATAAAAGTCTTAACTGTGTTGAAAGGCGGTTGCACCTCTCCGTCCGCTAATCGAGGGTTCATATCAGAGCCGTATCTGGCCAATTCGGTTTTTCCTTCCCTTCAACCCCAACGTACCTGTAACACATTTCGCATTAACAAGGTTGGAGCCGATTGCGTTAAGTGCTATTTCACTGTCCACACATGGTTATTTCCATTGCTGGTAGTTCCATCGATAAGATAGTCTGTGCTGCTTTCTTAACCGCATAGAACTCAACTTGGATTTTTTGGGACGAACACCAAAAAAGCACAAACAATATTTCAATTGTCCAACGTAGTTCCTAGCTTAAACTAAAAGTTAATAAGTCTACGGAAACTAAGAACTTGTGTTCTCTAGGAAAAAGGAGCTTTTATATGACAGAACAACTCCCCTGTTCGAAATTTTTTGTGTGCTACTGTTTTGTTTTTAACATATGAAACCGCATTATATATTTATAATGCGAGATAGTGGGATACGTTAAATTGCACTGCGAGGAATTCCCCTTTTACTATATAAATGGGAAATATTGAATTTGAATTGGATTATAGATTTTGTTTCGCAAATTTAAATTACATTCCTTTGTCGAATGCGATAGGGCGTATGAAATATTTTCTAAATTTTGTTTTCAAAGTATACAGTTCATCAGCATCACAGGAATCCCTTTATTTATCCTCTTTTTTTCAATAGACACTAGACACTAAAATTCCGTTGTACTACGCTGTCGTGAGTCGTCATGTTGTCCTTTTAAGGCCAGCCGTTTAATTACGTTTTAAGTGAATGGGCCAATGGCGCAACTGGCGGCGGACGGGATATAAAATACAAAAATACAAATGAATGAATGGGAAAATTTCAAAATGTTTGCTGTAAACGCGAGGTTAATAGACCATTTTGAGTTATTTTTGACTGCAAGTTGTTATGAAAGTAATTTCGAAATAAACGTTAAAAGCAAACTTTTTCAATTTTAAACTGGATTTGCGAACAAGTAATATCTCATGGTTCTCGTAAACTTGTACTTGTACAGTACTCGTACCGTATATCTACTACTCTACAACCAACAACTTGGAGTGTTAGTTATAGTTTGGGTGCGCATATTATGGTTCATTGTTGTTGCACGGTTGTAGTAGTTTTGTGCGATATATTTTCAGCACAAGAGGAAGTACTTCGGAATAAAAGTATTCTGAATCCGAACATACCTCTTACATGTGGTTACGAAAAGAGGTCGTTAGAAGTGTTACCATGAAAAATGAGAGAAGCATCCTCGAAAGCAAACCATAAGCATAAGCACACAAAAATACGACAAAAAAAAAAAACAAAAACAGAAAACAAGATGAAACACCTGTGTCAGATGATAAATGAAAGCCGAAGGACAGTGATGTTAATTTTTCATGCGTTTCTTCTGTTTTAAGGACTTAAGGTTATTAAAATACAAAAAAGATGTACAAAACATTAAAGGTCGAAAGAGGTATGATGTCGTTGAACCTGATGTTAATATTTTTTTTTATGTTTTGTAAGAGGACGAGTAAGGTGCGGCATCCACTACCCCACCACCCATATATGAAAATAATCCGGTGAATTATGTCATTTTTTTTGGGGCAGCAAGAGGACGAAGTAAGCATGAGCTTATAAGGATCTCTTTTTTATCAGTTATGTAGTGATGCTGAAGCAGAACAACCTAAGTGTTCCACGACAGATAAGTTTAATTAGTGGGGAGGTACCTACATACATATAAAGTATGTGGGTAGGATTTGTTTTGCCCTGATTAAGCACAGCACAGCACAGCTCATCGCAGGAAAGGAAACATCTTAATAAATATGTAAAAACATTTATTCGGAATAAAATAAATGTTCCGCGTTTAGGAATTTTTTACTGCAAACTGTAACATTGGCTTTTCCCTTTTTTTTTCTTTTTCATACGAAACGAATATGTACGAAATCTAGAATATGCGGATATGAATGAATTATGGAAATGTGTTCATACGACACGCGGAATGGCATAAAAAGGAATGGCAATGGCATGTTGTATTTTTCCTTGTTAAACTTGGGGTACGCGGGCGATATAGTGCAGAAGGAATTTAACACACCTTGGACTTGCAGTCAGGTGTAAGGTATAAGGCGTGTTCTCTTTAAATATACGTCACTACAATGGTGGCTTGAAATGCCTGCGGATAACGACGGTTGAATCCGCTGTTTTATTCTTCGGGAAACATTAAGTGCTAGAGAAGAAAGAATTAGTGTAACGTTTTAAGACATCTTTAAAAAAACAATGCTCCGGTGAGGATTAAATGCCTCATTGTCTGTCTGAACAGACAGGAGGTAGGGAGCGGATCTAGAAATGAGTATTATGTCAGGTATTAAATATTTACCTCATGTTGATTTCTATTTGGTAAGCCAGAGTACTTTAACCTTTGTCAGGCGTAGGGTAGCCGCACCTATTCCCGAACGTACCCAGTTTTCAAACACTTTTTGGAAAAATCGTTATAACTTCGTTGTTTTTGTTTTCCAATTTTCTCCTTTAAACCAAAACAAACATATGGCGGCACATTCCTTCTCCAATCGCAAAGAGTTTCTCATGGATAGAATATGATCAGTTCACAGGATGCTTCGATAAATGCCATTTGTTATATTTAAAAAAAAAGTGAGCGTCCGCTAAACTTGAAATTGTTTAAGGAAAATGTTAATGTTAGTACTTGTAAGTGTTTTGTTTTTCATAAAGATGCATTCGTTTTTGACATTTGAAAAAAATTTGCAAAAAAAATTAAAGCTTGCTTGTTTTTTTTAGTTCTGGAGAAAATTTTTCGAGTTTTCTCGAGTTTCCTGATTTGGAACATTTGTTTGGGAATAGGCAACTGCTTAATTTTTATTTTTTTTATATTTTCTATAGGAATTTAAAGCAAAATATACTGTCTTGGATTTTGAGAAAACCCAAACTGCGAACAAATTTAGTATTCGTATTTTCGACCACCTTTATGTCAACCATAAAACCATATAACACCATCGAATAAGTGTTCGAAAATTAGGAAACTGGGCAATTTTGTTGTTTCCTGTATTCGAACAGCTTAATATCATCACATAGGTCAGTAAAATGAATCGAAAAAAATACGACGAGTCTTTATTAGAACCGAATAGATGAGTATTCGAGGTGCGTGTGGAGAATTCAGAGTTCCTATCATAGCTCTCCATGATAGTGTTAACGGTAGAGCTCCTGATAAGCCCTCAACTGTAAAGTGAGTTTCTGCAGAAACCAAATGAGTTGCTAGATGTAGTGCAAAAAATCGTGCAGGAGGAACAAAGAGCCACGCCCTTTAAAAACGAAGGGTCTGGGAAAAAATTGTACAACGGTTTCCTGAATCGCCATGACGAACTATCCTAAAGTTCTCCTAAGACCATCGGTAAGGGCAGATTGAAAAAAAGAAAAGAGACCATTAGCAAGTGGTTCACCGATTTGAAAAAAGTATTTAGAAGCAGAGCGCGCTAATTTTTAACAGCAACGAAGCTTCTTTCAGCCTTGCACTGAAAACTGGCCCAAAAGGATATCGGAATTCATACTAGGTCAAAAAATTTGACGATTTTCATTGCAAATGGTGAAACATTGCCTCCTGTGGCTGTTTTTTCCAATTCAGAAAATACAATGCCCGTCGATTGGGTTATGGGTCGTTCGGAGACTCTGTGAAAGAGAACCGAACCATTCTATTAGTATATTGCTAACGATTTGAAAGAATTGGCTTGATTAACCATCCGTCGCGGGTTCATTGGGTAAGTAGTTAAGTGCGTTGCAGAACTTAGGCCTTAGGTCCTATATGGGCAGTTTATGTTCGAAATATGGATACTTTGTGTTCAGGAGAGAATAGGAAAAAGTCTATGTTTTTCAATTTTACATAATTTTTTTTATAAATTGATAATAATAATGAAATAACTGCTATGAGGAATAAATGAGTTTCTCATTCTACTATTAGCAACTATTAGTTTCTCTATTAGAATTAATTTATAATATGTTCCTACCTTAATGCAAGTATTTTTCACAGCTTATTCAATTTTCAAACTCGGTAAACTGTTCGAGAACTAGTGCCACTACCCTACTTTAACTTCTTTCTAAGCCACTATTGCTTCTAAGCGGGAGTATTTGGAGTACTCCAACGTGCCAATTCGAAATCTACATACGATACTTTATGCAGACTGCTGAGCGTGATGACGAAAAAGACAGAAATTTCTATGTGTCCACGTCCGTACAACCAAGATGAGATAAGGATACCAATATCTATAAACCTATGTTAAACAAGGCTCCTGAGCCCCACCGACTGAACTACACAAGCTCATTTTTAAGATATTGTCGGAAAATATTGTGCCTGGCGGGTGTACAACCTAATAATGGTTTTCAGGAAACACAAGAATGCCATCAATAGTGGATGAATCAGTCTGATTCACTGCATCTGCACACGACACCTTTTAGTACAAAAAAGTATTAAGGCAAGCCGACTGTTCTTCACTATAAGACTAAAACATTTTGCAAAATTCGGAAGCCAATACACGAAGTACGATCTTTGAAAAGTCTGTATAGAGCTTATCAAGGTATTGTAACAAAAGCAGCTAAATGAGTCTAGCGGTACCTATGTTTCAAATAAGAAACCAACATCAACGAATTTGGAAAGAAAGTCTCTAATTTACTCTTGTCAATAGCTTTTCTGTTGGCCTCTGATGGCCGAGTAAATTCCTTCTTCCTTAATAATGAAAGTCCTACTCTATAGAACTGAAGCATGGAGTCTTTATTCGACATCATTGACCGTTTATAGAGACTAATTCTAAGTTGCGTAATTCTGTAGGAAATGAACAGTGACATCGAACTGGCCAATTGTGCAGGAGATACAACAAATTAAAAAAGATAAAATACTGCAACACTTTTTGACATCCAAGCTGCCATCAAGACTATCACCTCAGTTAGTATATCCTCGAAACGAGTGGTTTGAAAATGCCCTAAATTATTTAGTTAGGTGTAACCATTCGAGAATTGAAGGGCGTCGAAACGAACATTCCGATTGTGAAAAGAGACAAAGCACTCACCCGCGTATAATCAGTCACGTTCTGCTCGGGCAGTTTACACTTTTTTCCATTTCATCAGATGGGTTGATAAAATGTATGGTGTACCTAACGAGGTTAGAGGTGAGAAACAAGTCCAGTCTGCTGGCGGTTTGACTGATAGTTTTTGAGATGGTTTCACAATCGTGCCGGTTCATTTACAAGCAGGCAAATTAAATAGCTTCAGCAAAGAACTTGCCATACCTTTCTTCGGGTGTTGTCTGTCCAGAAAGGTCGATGTCAACTTCAATTGTGTGTCTCTTTTTTAGGTTAGGTTAGTTTAGGTGGGCATGCACGAACGAGCTCAGAAATGCCCTTTAGGAATGACATAGGAGACATGATAGAACGAAGTTCCAATGATGCAGAGTCTAGTCAATACCCCGAGCAGCATTCGGAATTAGCTCATATTTAATGAAACTGGGCTATTCGTATGATAACATCGCTATTGTCTTCCGCCAGTTAATTTTACTAAATAATTAAGCGTAGTTGATTTGAGACAGGTTCATGCAATCCTGAATAATTTGGTGTCTGAATTATAGCATCTAAAAAGTTTGAACATCTAGCTGAGTCACATTCCAAAATAAAAATCGTAAACTCTTTTATTTTGATTGGTATGTTGAGAGTTACAATTTTTCCAGGTAATCCTGTAAACTGCTGATTGGAACTGCTGGAGCAAAATCTATCAAAACAACAAAGTATTGTCCGCTGAAGCTGCATCGACAATTTTTTTTTTATAATTTTTTTAGGATTTGTTACACAACTTTCGACAGTACTTCCGGTTTGGGTGGACATTTGCTATTGTCAAGGTTTGACCCTACCCAATCTGAATTCGCCCCTGTAAATAGGCGAACGTGTGTCACACAATTCTAAGAAATACGATCTGATGACGAGCTGCGCCAATTACAGTGGATTCAAACTTTATAAAGATAACGTGGTAACCAAAAAAAGGTTTAACACAATAACTGAAACCATTTTCTTTTTATTTTTTCAAATATTCTCGACTTTATTTCAAGTTGCAACTTTCATTTGCAATACCTGTCAGCTTTCATTTTACTCCTTCGGTCCAAGAGTGCTTCGTGTAGAGTTCCAGTTTCTTTGGCAGTTTCCAACTCCTTAACATCATTTTTGTTTATTCTGAGTTTCTTGTCCTGAAACTTTTGAAATTTTTTCCTAAAAGAATAGAAAAATAGAAATAATTTCAACCCCACCCTAACTTCCTCTACTTACACATAGTTTTTCTCAACTTCATTCAAATCGCCCTTCTCCTCCTTTGGTCCTTCATCCAAAACCAATTCCTTTGGAGCATTAACCCGAATCAAGGCGATTTCCAATTCACCAACTTTCTTCCTTAACGCTACACAGGCATCATCCTCCGGATCAATAGACATAAAGTGTCCAGTCTCACTGAGCAGTGCCATCTTGCCATCTTGAAAAATCGGTTCCCACTGTTCCATGCTGCCGACAGCATCTGATCTGCCCGTGACCATACCATCCTTTTCGATTTTTAAATACTTTCCATAGCCCGACTTAAATGCTACCTTTGTATCATTGATTGGGAACGCAGTAAAGATTTCTTCTGGGTCGGGACCATCGCCATCGTTGTGCGGTCCGCCAAGTGTAAACAGTCCATTGTCCATAGCTCTAACGTAGGATCTGCCACCGAATTCTATTGCCACAGTTCCTGTGATGTCTGCAATATTTTTGGCAGACCACCAGCCGCCGTGCTTTAAGGCATCTTCATCAACTTCTACCTTGCATTTCTTCTCCTTTTTGTGCTCTTTGTCCTTCTTGCGTTTTTTACTTGATCTGGTAAACAGAAGTGATGTGATGATTTCGATTTTAAAGCGGGTCATTAATGAATGGATAACTTACTTGGGTTTTTCTCCCTTAAGGACAAGTTTTCCAATGCGTACGGATGCGTATTCAGACATAGTTCTAGGGTATTTCTATTTTCTATTTCTATAAAAAAATTCAAGGAATTTGCGAATGTTTTTATTTTTATTTTGAAGTGTCAGATCAATGGAAAGTGTTTAGAAACTGTTTTACTTTTTATTTTCCCTCAGGGATGTCTTACGGAATGCACTGTATTACCATACATTTATGTGTCGGTTACTAAATCATGGCAATGGAAGTGCGGTAGAGTAATGGCTGGCTTACATTGTCACGCGTGCATTTTTTCACGAGATTAGACATCTATGCCATTAATGATTTTACAGATGTAAGAGTGAGATCAGATATCAAACCTTCTACATTCGGCTGTTTGGTAGTTCTGTCCCTTCCTTGCAGTAGACTTTTTAGTATTGCACATCCCACTTATCCTGCTTGGTAGACTTGTGTGGCCATGTAAACCAGCCATAATATCCATCGTGATAAAACCTTCATTGAAGTCAAAGTTAGAACAAGGGATTTAAACGTGCAGGATATCATCCATTCACTGTGTGTTCTTCACCGCACCTGTTTGAAAAATTGACATTTTGAGGAGCCGTTGGGATGCCAACGAATTCTGGGCTACAATCGCGTAAAATAAAAACAAAATCGTTACGAAGTTTATCTCTCTACCATATTTGAAGAAGTAGATGGATAGAATAGATCGTTTTTATTTTACATGATCGGGGGTCTGGTTCACGCCTAATATTCCCGTTGTTTTCCATAAGCTTTCCCATAGAATTCACTCCTTTGAAATCGAATAGAATATGCGAAACTCGTCTTCTGCTCTTTTCGGCAAGTGTTGATTAAAATAACTTACATTGTGTTTATTAAATCGGTTTAAATAAAATCCAAAAAAAAAAACGAAAAACCGATAAACCGAAGTTTTATTTCGCAAGTCTTTTAATTCAATTTTAAACGTTTTTGTCGATTTTTTGAAACTGAGGAACTGTGTTACTTTAAATAAATTGAGGTCCAACTAGCCAACCCGATAAGTAGACGAGAAGGAATGTCACGAAAAAAGCTGCTTTCTTTTGTTTCCATGGATCTAATTTGGATAAACAATCAAACAGTAAATTAGTCATTAGCTCTAATTTTGTTTACCAATTAATAAACACACTGTACTACCAGCTAATCGGACGTCCCATGTCTATCTTCACTAAAATTCGAGTCTCGACATTAAACTACATTTTCTGAACAAAACCTTTCATCACACACAAACTCGAATCTCCCCACACAAAAAAAGAGAGTGAACTTTCTGTCTAATTTGTTGGTTTGGTGTTTTAGCAATTTTTTCTACTTTCAAGGGTAAATGAAATTGTAAATTTAATAAATTTAAATTAAAATAATCATAAACGCACAATTCGTCAAAATCGAATAGCTATTTGAAAGCCGATTTCTTGATCTACGTTTGATTCCAAAGAATTCACCCTCGCCACCCCAGAGTACAAATCAAACAAAAATTTCTCTCCCAGCCGTGCTTCTGTCAAAATCTAAAAAAAATCGGCTTCGCCCCAAATACTCGACTACAGTTTTCCGGATTTCAATTGTAAAAAAAAAAATTATATTTCCTTTTAAAAACTATTGGCAAAAACATCCTCCATCAGCATCGAATGTAGGCAAATCTAAATTAACATAAAATTGCCATCCATTGTATTCTTTCGTCCCCGTGAACCTAACCTACACCTACAAATCCTTTATAGGGCCGTAGTTTTCCCTAAGAAAAAAAATATATATTTTATTTTGAATTTGGTGCATTCTTTTTCCCCCATTCCATGGCAAATGAGAACATTTCTTAATTTTTCCTTTTCTTTCTCTTTTCAGGATTTTTTTTTTATATTTTGTAAGGAAAGAAAAAACCCCGATTTGCCGAAGGAGAGGTAGATACGATTTATTTTGGGAAAGCATTTAAACGATCATTGGAGCGCAAAGGAGGTGGAAACGAGCAACAACTTCCAAATTGGAGAATTTGGAAAGAATTCAGAAGGCAGACAGCATACAAAAAACCGCATCTTGCCATGCCCCGCGGTAAGAGACGATCCAATATTGAGATGGTTCCCGGTGAAGATGAACGTCAGACCTCCAAAAGACAGAGAAATAATTACTCAAGGTAAGTGGATAAGTAGTGCAAGGAAGTTTGCAATGAACATTTGCCAGATAAATCGATTGCATAAGGTGCAAATGGTTTTTAATTCGCGTACGTGGACTGCTTATCTTCCTACGACGGGCGAGATAATTTTCGGGTGTTTTTTGAATACAAGGTCGAATGACCTTGTGAAGCAGCCGGCAATAGAAAGGAAAAATCCGGCACATAGTGAAGGGTGTCGTGGTTGGTTGATAGGGAATGGTCATCGACTTATCACCAATTGCTTTTCTTAACGAATGTAAGTTGTCATTTAACTTCGTTGCGATTGTTCACTAGGTTATGAGGAAGTTGTAGACTTACCCCGAAATGTACACTCAATGGATTGCTTAGATTGGCTATATTGTGGACTTCCTGTATAGCTTTCGGTGCCTAAGTGCTAAGAGTTGCTGGATGTTGATGCCCAGGATATGAATTCTTTAGACTGCCAAACAGCACTCATATTCCGCTGTCAAACAGAGCTAACCATCCAACATTGACGATGAAGGGTTATAATTCTGTCCAGCCGACCAAAATGAAGTTAGGAGTGAGCTATAAATCTATAAACTAAAATACAACAAGGCTACGATCTTATTGGGCCCTATCAGTTTAGAGAGCTCAGACTCTGGGTGGTTGGTAAGCACAGCCTCCAAGAAACGGCAACTGATAACGTTTATCGACTAATTGATTTTGCAGCACGTTGTTATACTAGATTTCCAAGGCTAAGATTTCATATCGAAACCTGGGGCAAAAGCAAGACGGCCGAACCACCAACCAAATCCACAATGTGTTAAGCGTTGCAATTCTGACATCCTGAATTTGCACAATAAGCGAGTGCTAAATGTCGACTCTAACCATTTTCTTGTGGCAGCTAGATCCAGAGCTCGACTGTCCAGCCAGAAGAAGAAAATCAGACGTTGGACGCCTGGCACACCTGGATAAACTTTCCATTTTGCATTCACCTACTCAAACAACAACTCGTCCCAGTATCGCTGCACCATCAATGATGTTCCAAGAAATGGTGACAGAAAATGTAGAAATTATAACGATATAGCAGAATACAAGGGCAGCAAGGAAGTAGTAAAGAGCTCAACGAGATCAAAACAACATCCGGAGGTTTTTTTAAGACCGATGGAAACCTAGTAACCGCTTAATGGGCATCATGTCGAGAGAGTGGTAGGGCAAGAAGAGAACCTGCGTCCAATTAATGTGAAAGAAGTTCCGAAGGTCGGTACGAGGTTCGGCGCGCACCTGTTTTACCCCGAACTGGAGCGCCGGCTACGTAAATAGTGTTGGATGTTGATCATTTCCAGTACCATCTTACGCAGCTTCTTTTCATTATGATGAAATTCAAATTCTTTGGCGATGATGACGATGAGTCATCTTATTGATTCTGCTGTAGCGTTTGGTTGATCTTTGCTTTAGCTAGACTGAGTAATTTGTAGCTTATTGTAATGGGAACCACTCCATTGTGAGGAAGATAAACAGGGAGCGGTTGTTTTTGCTCCCCGGGTGTTGTGGATTGGTATAACTTGTAACCAATTTTTAGTTCTTAACTGGTAATTTGCGTTTCCCAAAGTATGTGCAGAATTACACTCCGTCTGCCTGAAACACTGCAGCTTCGGGAGCGGCACCTCCGTTTTGTTATCCAGACTAAGCCCTCCGGCAGGTTTTAACTGGGGTTTAAGATCTTGTTGACGTGCGCCCAAGAACCTCGCCCGACTCGCCACTTTCAAGTTCAACACTGTATTAACGTTGTCTGACCAACGAGGTGGGAATGGTTGCTCCGTCATCAGCTGATCTTGGTGTTTAGAAACATGTCGAATTGTAAATCAATGAAAAGACGAATGACTTGAATTTTTCCACGATATGCCCGGTACGTTGGACAAAAATTCGACTTAGCTCCAAAAGTATATTTTCTTTTCATTCGTTTGTGACTGGAAGTCTGATTTGGGAACACCGTGAATGCCCTGACATAAATTGCTGCTGCTGTTAAAAAATTCAGTATTCAGTCATTAAGTCTTGATGAATTCGCCCACACATGCGAATTCCTCATTCAAATACATCTCGCCTCTTCAGTGCTGTTCTCTCATGTTTTCCCCAAACACATTCAAAAAATCAGCCGGCACTTGAATGCAAACACCCTGGTCCTGTAATTTCTCTCGCTTTCGTGCCAACATTAACGAGCAAGTGTTTCCCAAATCATAACTCGATGACACTGCTTGCTATTTGTTTATAATTATTTGTATATTGAACAAAGAAGAAAAAAAAAACCTTCCCTCAACAGATGTGCAGCTGCTCTCTCTCTCTCTCGACTGCTGTGGCTCGGAATTTTTCGTCATCAACTCGAAGGTGGGCCAATGTTTTCTCTTTGACGATCTATTTATAGTTCGCACGATTCGCGAACAAAAAATTGTCTTTTGAGTTAAAATAAACGATTTGGCTTATTTTTTTTCCCCGTCGAATTGTGTTGATATTTTCCTGCTGCAAAAAATAAATCACACAAAATAGTATCCCAATGGATAAGGAAAAGTACATTTTTAATATTTGTTTGTTTTTTTTGTTTTCATAACAATTTCACTTTACTTTTATCTAGTTCCAGACGCCATATTAAATCCGAAGACTCATTCAGCTCGAAAAGATGCATTGCGTGGTTCAGAGAATACACAAGTCCCGACGAACCAGACACATTAGGTAAACCTTAGACTACTCAGGTTATACTTGAAATTGATATATCCTTTTTATAACTTTTTCATTTGGGAACATTGCAGGTCCCGATGGGATGGAGAAATTCTGCGAGGATATTGGCGTGGAGCCAGAAAATGTAGTCATGCTAGTTTTGGCCTATAAAATGGGCGCCACACAAATGGGATTCTTTAGTCAGTACGAATGGTTGAAAGGTCTTACCGAACTGGAGTGTGACTCGCCGATAAAGATGCAATCAAAATTGGAATACCTAAAGAGTATACTAAACGATTCAAATATATTCAAAAGTATATACAGATACGCGTACGATTTTGCCAAGGTGAGTATGGTGTCCTGACTGAATTGTTTTCGCTGAAGGCATGAATGATGAATGCATTGTTTTTTTTTGTTACAGGACTCGGATCAGCGGAGTATGGATATCGTAACGGCTAAGGCGATGTTACAGTTGCTGCTAGGCAAACACTGGCCATTGTTTCTGCAGTTTGCACAATTTCTAGACCAGTCAAAGTACAAAGTTATCAACAAAGATCAATGGTGTAATATATTGGAGTTCTCACGTACAATTAGCCATGATTTATCGAATTATGACATCGATGGAGCATGTAAGTAGAATATTAAATGTTTATCGTGATCAACATTGACCCCCCAGAGGTACTAATGCATGAGATTTAATTAAGTAGAACTATTTGTTTGGGAATGCAGTTCGAAGAGCCCTGAATTTAGTTCAACTCAGTAAACCAAGGCCGACGAAATTGGGACCTATCGTGTGTGCTATGCGCAAATGAATTTAAAGTTGATTGAAATACAATGACTTTGAACTAGGAGAGCCATCTGAAGTGGCGCTCTTCCGCTCCTTATATGAAACTTAGTGGTTAATGAACTGCTGATATTCCTGGAAGCGGAGGGTTGCTGTTGCCATATCAGGAACACTTTAAAATAACTCCTTCAAATTCTTTTAGCAAGCAAGTAGGTTAGTTCATTGCCATTGCTCAAAGAAGACTAATGCGACATCAGACCAATAAATCAATTGGCCTCTAAATTATAAATTATTATCAAAGGTTTAGTTAGTTTAGTTTAGGTTAGGTTGAAGTGGCAGTCGGATAGAGGTCCGACACACTTAGACCTGTGTAAGGTCCATTGTGATACCACGTAGATCTGAAGTTCCTGTCTACTCGTTGAATCATTTTGAGCCGCTTATAAAGCGTGAGAGACAATTTGGGTTGGTCGAGCTAAGATCGTTAAGATCATTGTGAAAGTAAGCTCCTAAAAAAGTAATTCATAATTAAATGTAAATTTACAAAAAATCTTCACATTTACGACACATACGAGACTCATCAAATAAACGGGGACTTTGCTTAGCTTGCGGGTGCAGCATCGATAAACAATTCACCATGATTACGTTTCTTCTTGTTTGCTTGTATTATTCGACTTGCCCTATCGCTTATAAACACGCTGCTACTGTTCAATGTCAACATCATTTGTATTTCCCCTAACACATTAATTAACGATAGTCTCTTGAACAGCATTCCGCAGTAACATCCCATTAGTTCCAACTTCAGATAGAAAAATTCAAATGACAGTGCACATTCTTGTTTACAATCACATACGAGCAGCTCTGGTGGTTTTAATTACGCAAATATACATAATCTTTTACGTATTGGATTGGTAATTGAAGTGATTGATCTGGTGTGATCAATGCCACTCGGATTAGTTGCTAGTGTGTTGGACCACTGAACTAGAGTTCGGAGCTTCCTTATATGAATTACATTTGCTTTGTTATAGACGATGCGAACGCGCTTTGGTGGGCGAATGGTTAAGGTCAACATCATTTGATTCTACTCTGTCCAACATAAATTGGCAGTACAAAGAAGATAGGGATGTTTTTCACTCATTCGCACTCTTAAGTTACATTGGTCACTGGTAACCCTGAATGCACATCAATTTAATAAGGGTTAATGTTGAATAGCAGCAGCCACAGGCCATAGCCAATCAGTGCACACTCAGATGTGTGCTGCCTAAGACGTCTTAGACCTACGTCAGATGCAATTGGAAATTCACCGCCCGGTAAACACTTTTTATGAGGAAAAACCTTCCCCATAAGATGTATACTGCCAATTAATGTTGGACAGGGTATAGTAGGAACGCGTATAGCCAAACTCGCTAGTCTCTGTAGTGACACAATGTATGCTCAATGCACGATACCCTTCATGAAGTTTGTATTTTTTATATATATTTTTGACAATTAAAGGTTCAGTTAAGTGCAAGTTCATTTCAACAAGAAGTCTGCTTACAACGATGTTTCTTCCCCAAGAAATGCATTCTACATCAGCTCATGTCTTTCTTAAAAAACGACACTTCAGTTGGTGATCACGAATTTGCAAAACATTTTCATACAGAAAACGTGAGCAAACCCTAATTTTTTTGGCATACATTTTCCACTGATTTACCGGGAGCCGCGGGGCGACATTTGATCTTGATTCATTTTCGTTTTTAGATGCTTCGACTTCGAACAATGCTGCATTATTAACGTCGAAAACGTTGACTATCACACGACTCGGCCACTGCAACCGACGGGGTACAGCATTGAAACTAAGTTTATAGGTTGTGTTTGTGTGAGTTTGGAAATTTCATCCTGAGACAGTCGTAGGCCATATATGTTAAAGAAGTGTTTCTCTACTGCATTCTTATTTTTCGTCTCTCTTTTTTATTTGACAAGGTTATTTTTCAGATTGTAATGATCATAACTCTACTACTTTTTGTCACTGGGAAGAATCCTTGCATTGTAATCCTTTCTAGGCTTGCCTCTCTTGCGCGCTTGTATAGGATCACTTTCTAATGGTGCCTCCTTTGGCGGATTGATTTTTTGACTTGAGGGCTATCTCGGATCTTTGAATTGATCTCAGCTGCTATCGACCTTATCATCATCTTTCCATGGAATCACATTTCAATTCTAAAAAGGTCTGAATAGGACGAAGTTTGAACGTCAGATGTCCATTCTCTGGCATAGGTAGATATCGTTGCGCAGTCAATCAGTTTGATGTTAAATTTTATTCGTCAAAGTTCATTTTGGTAAGTGAGACAGAAAATCACAGGAAATTTTGGCATTAGTTACCAAAAACTATTAGTCTCTCCTCTCCTGAAAAAAAGAAGAATTTTAAGACGACTAAGCAAACAATGATGTGTTCGATTCTCTTTCTATTCTCATTTGTCAGTTTTTCTTTCAATGATCAACTCTAACCTTAAAACCTGACAGACATTTTTCAATGATTGTTTTAACTGACTTGCCCAAACAAATTAAATATCTAATCCACTGATTTGTTCCAATGATGAATTTAAAAGATAGCTATAACCAACCCCTTACCCGCCGCTGCCTTCAAAAGCTCGGCGCTTAGACGTCTCCTCAGGATGAAGTCACATGCTTTTGCGAATATGACAGCAGATTAATGGCATCTTGCAATTTGTAAGTTTGATTGAATTTCACGTTTCCGAATCCTCCTAATTGAGCTTTAATGTAAAAAAGCCTTTTTATGGAGCACCAAATCAGCGGACCAAAGCCGTGTTTTATACAGAAAAAAGAAAAAAAAATGTAGATAATGCATTTTATTCAGAAAAGCATTTTATTTTTCATGAAGTTTCTAATGCAACTATTAGCGGAGTTCTTTGCATTAATGAAGGTGAGTGGAGACCAACTCGATAACTGGGTAAAAATTGGTCATATATAGTTTTCACGACCTTCAAAACGGCCTTCGCCACTTGATGCGAGCAATGGCAGGATAACTACAGAGGAATTGTTTCCCTATATCATCGGCCTCCCTACAAACAGGACATTTAGTGGTGGAGCCCAAGCCTAACGCATTCGAGTTGTTTAGGACGCCAACGAGCAGCCTATCACTGCAAACGCAAATTCTTCTTATTTGCAGTTGATTTTCCGGAGAGTTCAGAGAATGCTTGAGTTCGAGCACTATCTTGGACCACGTAAGAGGTTGGCGGTGCCATTTTGTCAGACGGTATATCTATAAGACAGGTTTCGAAGAATAATTCTCGTTCAAGTTCTTCAAATTTCAAATGTGCATGGGTGATAGACCCTTACTCCAGAACAACTTCGTTTCTGAGCATGAGAATATTAGGAATATGCTCATACGTCAAATCCCAAAATATAGTCGGTAACACCTATAATGTACAACTTGTATGTAAGTGTCTATCTTCGTCTTTACCGAGTAAACCAAGTTGAACGATTTTGGGTAACCAGTTCGCTAAATTCTTATCACTCAAACCGAATTAAGCGCAAAGTAATTCGTTTGAAACAAAACAATATTTCAATCAAACCCGTTGACTAAATGCATTCACTTTTTGAGGGTTTGTTGAGAGGTTGAGTTGTAATTTCTTTAAAATGATATTCGAATCCGCAATGGACTGACACGATTTTTTGTGTGCATTCGTTTCTTATTCTACTCCTCGTTCGTTAATGTTCAACTCAGTTTCGGCGTAACTCAGCTTACGAAGTCAGGCTACTGGTCCTCCTTACTTACTTATGGGGCTCCCGACCCGTGAAGAGTCTCTGCCTGAGACAGGGCAGCCTTCCATCACTTACGGTCCCGGGCACGCTGCTCTCAGTTATCCAGACCAAGCGCTCTGGCATCCGCGATGGCTTGGTCTTTGATAATAAAAACGATAATAATCTGCCTTGTCTTCTCGAACCTGGGGGCTGGGATTCGAAGATCCTCTTGTCTGGAGCATTATCGTCCAAGCGCTCGATGTGGCCGAGCGAGCCAATGTAGTCGGCGTGTTTTGGCATTTTGGATTACATCCACATCTTGGTACAGCTCATAGAGTTCGCGGTTGTATCTTCTCCTCTATTCGCCCTCCTCGCACACAGGGCCATAAATTCTCTCAAAAGAGTAAGTATCTGCTCTCCTTTCCTGCTTATCGTCTAGCACTCGGCTCCATAAAGCAAAACTGGCAGGATCAGAGTTTTGTATAGCTTACCATTTGTTTTGCCAAACCGAAGTAGCAACGGTTTCCTAGGGTAATTCTTCCTAATCTCCACTAAGGTACCGTTTGCGGTGTTAATGTTAACCCCGAGGTAGGTAAACTCTCTAACCACCTCGAAGTCTCTGCTTTCAACAGTTACGTTTTGTCCTAGCCGGTGGGCAGCTGTTTCCTTGTTTATTGAAAGCATGCATTTGGTCCTCCTTACCATTTAGTTTTATCTGTGAATTCATAATTCCAGTTACTACATCATCCTCATCATAAATAATTGAATTTCATGTATATATATTTCTATTCCATTCAAGGGCCGGTTATGCTAGACGAATTCGTGGAATGGTTAAGACAACAACGCAGCTGTACTAGCACTACGTCAAGCTGAGAATTAAAACAAAACGTCTGAGCGCAGCGCAAAGTATACATAAAATTAACTTTACGGGGTATAAAAACAAAACTATTATGTTATCAAAGCTATCGAAATCTTTAACATATTCAAATTGGTAAAAATGAAAACAAAAACAAAAACAAAATACATATATTATATAGAAAACAAAATTAATAATAATTCACTACCACATACAACCACCACCACCACCACCACACACACTACCATAACTTGTACATATTCAAGTGTCCACATCCATTCGCGCAACAGAAAACAAAAGAAGATGTATTGCTCTCCTCCCGCCCAAAAAATAAAACAAAACAAAAACAAAAAAAAAATCATATTTTAATTTATTTATTTATAACGAACGAAACAAATTTTTTGTAACGAGTATGTTTTGTGTAGATAACAAAACTTCGAATGTGTACGTCGTACCAAGTCCAAATTCCTCATTCCCTTTTCCATCCCCACTCCTCTTTTTTTAACTCAAACACATACACACTCTCTCTATTTCTTCCATAAGAAAATAAATAAAAAATAAAAACAAAATGAAAATTATAATTAAAGTTATAGAAAACAAAAAAAAAAAACGAGATTACATCCCCTCTCTCTCTCTCTCTTTGCATATTGAAATTTTATTAAATAAAATTTATATAAATTTAATATAAATGTTAACAACAGAAAAACCTTCATACATATTTCTCAAGTGATATTATTTTTTTTTATTGTTACAAGAAAAAAAAAAACAGAAAAATTCTGAAATATGTAGCTCATTTGAGAGAAAGAGAAGTATGTTATTCAATTCAAAGTAAAATGCATGTTATTCATTGCCATGTTTAAAATAACATAAAACCACGACTGTCTGTGTGTCTACCAACGAAATAAATTTATTATTAATCACGGAAGAAAAAGGGAAGCGTTGGAGGATCCACTAAAACTGATACTGATACTGATAAATTAATAAAAAAAAAAAAAAAAACATACAACCAAGGTTAAGATTTAACGATAAAATTGATAATAGTTTAGTTTTTTTTTTTTTTTTTTTCAACTAGTTTTAAGACTTGTTTCTATACCACTAAATGAAACTTACTTTAATAATTAATAAAGAAAAAATAAAAAAACAAAATAAAAGGAAGAAAAATAATAATGAAATGTATAGTATACAAAGATATTTTCAAATAAATTCAAAAAATAAAAACAAAACAAAAAAATAGTAAAAAATAAAGTAAACAAAAACGAAAAAGAATTTGTGTTTTTAATAAAAAAAAAATATTTCCTTACGCTGATAGCCAACATAATGCAAGCCCCAAGACCAGTGTCATCGATGACAAGAAGCTTCCCAAAATGATTCAAATCATTTATAGAATCCTGAAAACTCGTCAACTATATTTTTTACCGACGGCAAACATAAAATTGCAAATCACCGTCGCCAAACACAAGATGCGCGAGCTATTCGGAGAAAATAATCAGCCCGATTACCGTTGTCGGCTGTCGGGTCGGATTTTTGAATCTTTGAGAAAGATTGGCATCACTCGGGTTTATCTGTCAAATTATTGCCTGTTTTTAGTTTGAAAGCAAATAAAAGTTGGACAATTTTATGTTTTAAGTCATTTCTAAAATGAATACCATTGAAATGTTCTAGTAGTGAGGATGATGAACTTGAACAAAGTGAGAAGAAAAATGACTTACAACACGAGCACAAATTCGAGATTATTTGAACCCATTCGATTTGCCCAATTCAGAGTAAAATTGAACTTTCAAATCTTTGCTTGACGAAACCGGCAAATACGTTCCGAATGCATATAATTATGTTACGGTTAGCAGCAGCTTATGAATCCCTACAGGAGAATGTCAAAACGGAAAACCATTATCGAATTCAAATCCACAATAAATACAATCCAATATGACTGAGGAAGATATTGCAGAGTCCGAATTATTTTTTTTATGACAAACAGGATTTTCTGGTATCTTAAATTTGCCTCCTCCAGACTTAGAGGACTTGGTTAAAGACTGTTTTTTGTTGCACGTTAAAAACCTGTATTAGGTTTTGTTTAAGCTAATTTAATTTTAAATCGGACCAAACCTAAAGATTTTTTTTTTATTTTAAATAAAATACAAAACTTATAATGTCTCTTGCTGATATTATTTGTCCTGCAAATTGAATTCCAATTTTTTTTGAAATCTACTTTATTCAATTCATTTCCCAGTCGTTTGTTTTTTTGACTTGGAAACGACAACGGTAATCGAGGTGAATAAAGGAGTGGGGAAATTTGTATGTTGCCTCTTCGACACTCTTGGGTGCTGTGGCTTAGTGGTTAAGTGCGTTGGACCACTAAGCGAGAGGTCGCTGGTTCAAATCCCGACCTGTATCACCTAAAAGTTTTTATTCGCTGTGTAAGAACACGCAAGAGTAAGAACTGTCATTAGAAGCTTCTCAAAAATTAATTGCCGTTCGGAATCGGCATTAAACTGTAGGTCCCTTCCAGTCGGGTCAAAAAATATATCTTCGCACAGACAGTGGTTGGAGATGCTAGGCTTTGAGTTCTATATGGGCCGTTTACGCCTAATATTAATTTTTTCTTCGACACAAATGACAGAGTAGAGAAAACAAGTTTCTTATTTCTCCGACACACCCCTTGGCAAGCCGATCAACGTGATGGACAGGTCGCCAAAAACAGACGCATAGTGCTATGACTAAGATGACAAATGCCTTGACGAAGATCAAGGCAGAACCAGAGGTTTCTTCCGTCAAAATGGCTGTGATGGGGATAAATTCTCCCACGAAGAGAGAAACCGCCCATTGTTATCACCCCTTTAATTTAGTACATGGAATACTCTATGGGATACATTTTTTTTCGCACCCGTAAAGTGACAAGAGTATTTCAATATCTCAGCATTCACAAGTCCAGATTGTATTTCCCCTACCTTTCCTAAGTGGTGTTCTTCTAAGCCGGCAAGACCACTACATAAGGTTTTCTATCTGTTCTAGTTTCCCATCGAGATGAGACTTGTATTTGTCAAAACGGTGCCTAAAAAGGTCAATCTTAATCTCCAGCCCTCTACCGATAAATTGCACTTACGACCCTTCCTTCCAATGTCATGGAAACGCTGATAAATGTTCAGCTTGTGAAAGCAAAATCGTTTCGCCTGATGTTTAAAAGTTCGAATTTAGTCATCGTCAACTGCAGACATTGACCGGTATCTAAAGTATGCAAAATTGCTCGTTTTCTAAATAGAATGTAAAAAATAATGCCGCTTTAGTGGGCTTCAAAAAAGACCGGTAAATTCAATACACGGTGCAATTAGCCGAACACATCTCTACGCACTCAACACTTTTTAATGACTGCGTAACTGCCTTTACTTGTACTGAAGCTAAAGTGCGCACCAGACTACACAGGGCCGCTGTTAAAAAGAAAGGCACAGGAATCATCAAGTCTTACCCAAGTTCAATGCCACCTACACGATACTTACCTTAGAAGCCTCTCTATCCAACTCTATGTAAGGGCTTCGACGGCGTGAGTGTTCTTCCCGTATTCTATGAATCGTATAGTCGTACACTCCGTGACGACAAAGTGATCGAATTTTACCAGAGTCCAAGCTTCGTCGTTAAAAAGAATGCCTTTGATGATAAGGACCTTGTATTAAATTTCTTTTACTCTCCCCTCCCTCGGGCTTTGCTTCACAATTGCTGAATACATGGCGTGGGTTTTGTTTACGGTAAATTGGTCTTCCGAACACGAAACATATTTATTGTCTGTTTGGGACCCTGATCTTATGGATTATGTCGAAGAATTACCCTAGGAAACCGCTGCTACTTCGGTTTGGCAAAACAAATGGGTTCAAAACTCCTAACTCGAAGGACAAAGTGCATGCTCTAAAGAACGCTTATCCTGCCAGTTCTGCTATACGGCGGCGAGTGCTGAAAAGGAGAGTTAATACTGGGATCCTTTGAAAGAAAAATCCTTCGACGGATGTTTGGTCCTGTATGCGAGGAGGGCGAATGGAGGAGAAGATGCAACCGCGAACTCTATGAGCTGTATGTAGTCCGAAAAGCTAAAACTCGTCGACTACATTGGCTCGGCCACATCGAGCGAATGGACAACAACGCTCCAGCCAAGAGGATCTTCGAATCCCAGCCCCCAGGTTCGAGACGACAAGGAAGACCGAACCTCCGTTTTAAAGACCAAGCCATCGCGGATGCCAGAGCGCTTGGTCTGGACAACTGGAAGCAGAGGGTGGAAGGCAGCCGTATCTCAGGCAGGGACTCTTCACGGGTCGGGAGCCCGTTAAGTAAGTAAAGTCTTATGGATTATGTACAGTCCCCCATTTTCAATTAAAAAGAAGAAAAAAACATAAGGAAAGGCTACAGTCCGCTTGAGGCGAACAGTATGATACCCTATCCTTATCCCTATGTGCCCCAAAGAAAAAATTCATAAGGAAGATGATAGATAGCATTTTATTTCATTCTATGAAATTTATAGAAAAAAAAATATTTATTTTGAAAAAAACGCCCCCAAAAAGTGGGCGTGGTCAAAAACTTTGTATGGGCGATATATTGGAAAAAATATTGGCTAAATATATTGTTAAACATTTTTTTTCGATTTCTATGAAAATTTTCAAAGAAAACAGCATTTTAGTGAAAAACGCCCACAAAAAGTAGGCGTGGCAAACAACTTTATATGACAAATTTATAAGGCAGTACCTACATATCTTGTGAAGGTTTTACAACTTTATCTCTCTAACTTAAGCCTTAAAACGGTTTTTTCTAAATTGTGGGCGTGGCAGTGGGCGGATTTAAAAACTTTTAACACTTTACCATTTCGGGACCCTAGGGAGTATATGCTCCAAATTTCAGCCTCCTAGCATAACTTTAAAGCTCTCAAAAGTTGATACGGACGGACGGACGGACATTGCTAAATAGTCTTAGGATTTGGTCCTGATCATAAATATATATACTTTTATGGGTCTACGACGAATATTACAGTGTTACAAACTATGTGTCAAAATTAATATACCCTTAGGATAGGGTATAAAAAACCACAAACAACAAACATAACATTTCACTCAAAACTCGTCTCTTACATAAATTTTTATTTAGAAAAATTGTTTTATAAAATACAAATACGTTCAACAATGTTTACAACTAACATCACTCAATATTTCTTGGGGAATATTTTTCTGGATGGATGGAAGGGAGAGGGGATATGGAAAAAAAATATATATATATCTACGTATTTAAACGTACATCTATAGAAAAATAAAATTAAAATAATTTACCTACAGCGACAACAAACGCAAATTATACAAAGAAAAAAAAAAAAAACAAATCTTTACATAATACCACACATTCCGTTCTCATTCTTAGCGAACTGATGTTGCTCCTTTGAGCTTCTTCTACCCGCGACGTTGCCATTCCTCGCGCTATTATTAATATTGCTATAAATTGTATTATTGGCCATTGCTAGTTCTGTATTGCTCATGCGACGCACCGTTTCGGCTCGCTTCTTGGATTCAATCCAATTGACATTCGTTGCATTATTATTGATGGTGGACGGAGTGTCCAGACTGTCAGAGGAGACCTTGTCCAGAGAAGAGTTCTCTCCGACAGAGGCTTCATTTTCCAATTTTCTCGTCGCAGACGCCTTCACATACTGTTCCAGGAGATAGACTTGAGGTTGTAGAGCTATCATAAAACCACGATAGACGCACTGTTCTTCGAACGACCACTGAGTGATCTTTTTGAGGGCCGTTTGAATGCGATTGCACGAGGGAATCGATTCACTGCGAACCACAAAGTTGATGATGCGACCGATTGATGCTGCATCAAATAAAAGGATAGAGAGTATTAGCGCGTAGTCGATGCAATTGGCTTCGATGAAGAGCTGCAAGAGATAGCGAATCTTTACACTAAGCTTCTCAGGCAGGACTTTGCCACGACATTCTGAGCTGAAGTCCAGTCCGGCGAATGTGATTTCATCTTGCTGTAGAGTAGAGAATCGCCGTTCGGAATAGTTCTCGTCGAGAGTTTGGGAATTGGAGCGCGACTTGGATGAGGGGATGAATTCCTCACTCTCCTTGATCGCCGGAATTGAGTGGTGGTGATGAGTATTGTCCGCTAAAGGTAGACTAAAATATCCAGACTCTGACGTCTGGCTCGATGTATTGCGACACTTTGATAGATCGTTGTTTGGAAGCGTAGCGCTCTCGTGCGATTCGTTACCATTGTTAACATACGGAGGAGGAAGCTTGAGTTCCTTATGCATTAGAATCAGAGCGGAGACAAAGTCCTCGAGCTTGGCTGACTTGTCTTTTTCCTGCGACAGCCAGCTGACCAGGTGAAAGTCCAAAAATGCACTCATATAGCCCAGATCGATGAGTTTGCAGTTTTCCAGCAGCATTCGTGCCTGCCGCTGGAGTATCGTCTCGATAAAGAATGTTTCCCGTTTGTCTTTGGAGAGGCTGCGCTCCGATTTGCGACGGAATGTGATGCCAGTTGTTGCACCGGCCGCTGTTTCTTTTTGTGATGTGGATGTGGGAGTTGTGGGTGGTACGCTACCCGATATACTCTCGCGCTTTTCTTTGTCCTTCTTCTCTTTCTTTTCGATGCGATTTGTTGCGGCTATGGTGGTGGAGAAACTCCTCTCTCGGGCTATAGATCCTAAGATCAGGTTGAACACCTCGGGATTGGGGTTGACCTGATTCGGCGCCTGGGTGGGGGCGATTTTCTGATTTACAATCATTGACGAACGCGGCGAATCAATCTCGTTGGGATCGATTGATTTGAGAAAACGAATCAAGTCTTTGGCCAGCTCCCACTTGCGGTTCTCCAGGGCTATATCCAGCAGGAGAGTGGCGTATTGTTTGCTCACAGCTGATGGTTCGAGATTTTGTAAGATAATCAAGTAGCTGGCGGCCGTTTCGAGTTCCTCAGACTTGAGACACTGCTGAAACAGGTCCTTAGGCTTTCCGGCCACCGAGAAGAGGTATGGCCACAGTGCTATTTCTGTCTTTCGAGCACACTGCACGATGGTCTGCATGTGAACGGGAAACTCTCGAATAAAGTCAAGAACACTCGGTAAAAGCGCATCTGGAATTGGATCCTTACTGGTTGCCTCCTCCTCGAGCACCTCGTGCAGTAGCAATTCCAGTGAGTGTGGGAAATAGGGCAATGCCCGGCAGGATTTGGCGATCTCCCAAGCACTGTAGCCCAGGTTCCGTTTGATCAATTGACGCAGAATTTTGTGAAGGTACACCTGGCTCTTGCGCTCTAACAAACAGAACGGTAGCGAGAAATGCGAATTCACCTCGTTCGTGTACAGCGTGGTCTCGTTCTCCACACCCAGCACGATGACGTTGTCGAAGAGGATAACCAGTGGGTACAGCTTTAGCGGGAAAGACAACATGATCCGCTTCGACATGAACGAGTGCAGGCGATGTGCATCTCGGACCTCTTCATTTGGCGGCAGAATCGGTAGCCACACTCGCATGCCATGCGCACCGCTATACAACCAAAGGCAGTCACCCATTGGACTGCGTTCGGAATTGGACAACCAAAAGCATTCGACGCACGATGCTAAGCACGTCGCCATGAGATGGTTGATTACGCTGGTACGTGCGTCCCGCTGCACCATTAAAATTCTTCCACTCACGTTGAAAATGATCGTTTCCGGTGCGTTAGCCTTTAAGGCGATCTCGTTCTTTAGATTTGTGACAGTCAACGAGACTATACATGCCGGATGAATGCAAATTCCCTTGATGTCCATCTCACAGATGCACGTCACGTCCATGTTGTAGGCATTCAGCTTCTTCAGAGCGAATGTGCTGACTATACCGTCGGCGGTAAGACATATTAACTGATTCTTGAACATGTTGAGCGAGATGACTGGCGCCCTAACCTGAATTTTATTGCCGAATTGGTTGTCCAGCTTGCATTCCTCCGGATAGCAGCGGATCTCATCGGTGCGATCGAGTAGACTGAAGCATCCCGTGACAATGAAGCCGTTCCACCACATCAGACCGCCGGTGACAACAAAGTCCTTCTCTTGGGACTCGTTTCCAAACATCTTCCAGCGCTTGTTGACTAGGGAATAGTGCGCTAACCCCGTCCGTCCCGCCACAGCGATGTGCAATCCTTCTGAGTCGATGGCTGAGTAGCGAATCGGCCAATTCGTCGCCGCGTAAGTCAGCGGGAGCTGAAGTACGCTCCAATATTTGCTCTCCGAGAGAATACTCGAGATATCCACCGACTTCTGGACCTCCAAATTGTCTGAAATGGGATTGGCATTTGCGTCCGCCGGCTGGTTATTGGGGAAAATGAATTTCGAACCAAAGTAGATCTTTTCCAAGTTGTCTCCTTGGTTCAGGTATAACGTATCGTCAGCCTGGAGGAGAATGTGTGATGTAGAAGCCATGCCGGGGTTCATAGTGAGAGCGCTCTTGACAAAGCTTAACTGGAGGACGGTTCCTTCGCGGCGAATTAAAAACAATTGATATCCCTCGGTGGACCACTCCATTCGATCTACGACGAGTGGGTTGTTTCGTAGCAAATCGACGTGGATTCCAAAGTCCCAACTGAGAGACGACATCAGCATTGTTCCGAAAGTGCTCCATAGTGAAATACCGCCATTGTCCCAAGCGACAATCAGCACACATCCATCTGGCGACCACTTAAGCTCATTCACTGCACCGAGCATGCCGGGAAATTCCTTCGAATTCAGCGAGAGCTTGTGACAAAACTCCAGACCACCTGTGGAATCTTCAATAGCATAGACAGCCACTTCCGAATTCCTGCGCCCATACGCAAGCAGTCGGAACTTGTGGTTCACACTGCAAACTGTCGCATCGTCCACATCTGGCACCCAGAAGCCGTGCATTTTCTGGTGAACGCTAAGAAAAGCCGCTCGGCAGTCGTTGAACACCACACCGAATCCTCCAATGAATGGCGAATACTCCATTGCTGATATAAACGAGTTCCGGCCAATAGGCGGCAGACTCTTTAAGTTACTGTTTTGGTTCAGATAAAATGGAATGCTGCGCAAATCCACAGCCACCTGATTGGCCTCGAAATCGTCCCACTGTGTTCGCACGAACTCGCAATTAGCTGTGGTCACCACAATCTCCGTCAGACTAATGCAACAGAATGTCGTGATTAGCGAGTCCATCGCAATTGAGCATATCTCCTTCAGATACAATCGTGGAATAACTTCCTTGATAAACAGTTCCGCTGAATCTCTTCTTAGATTACCCAGCGGAGAATCTAACTGCGTCAGCACCCCCGCATTATTCCCGTCGACCTCAATTTTGTAGAACAACAAATGTCCATAGTCGGTCAGAACTGCCAACTTGCTAGAGTCGGGCTTCCATACAATCACGCGATTGCTGCCATGTTTCTCGACCGATTCCTTCGTTCGCTTATGGAATGTAATCGGAATAAGTGGATTCGCATACCAAATTCCGAGAAAACTTTCTCCAATTGCAGCGATGAGAATTTTCACAGCATCGCATGCGATGTGACGGATTGTGTTGTTTTCATCGTTTAAAGAGAGATTTATAGCCTTTGGCCAGCCCACAGGAAAGTACATGATATGCCCAGATGTCTAGAAGAAAAAAAATTATCTTCATCTCTGAATTGGGGTTTCTCATTTGTTTAGTTACCTTGTTTTGCTAATTTCGTATTAGCCAACTTAGAATGTCATTGCTGACCCCTCAATATCGACTTGGTTTTCTTGCTTAATTTAATTACAATTTGTGGACGCCTTAGAGTTGTATAAATTCGAGTATCCGCATAGGTATTTGATATATAAATTATTTAAGCTTGTTTTTACAGCAATTTTACTGGATAATAATTGACACTAGTACATTTTATTTAAAATACAAATTCTTTGTTAACAAATTGCGAATTTGTTATGAGTTTTCATTTAATTTTTTTTTTTATTTTTTTGTCAAGTGACAAGCTGACAAGTGATGAGCTGTCAGTTTGTGACATTTATGTTTTTAATCTTACGTTGGTAAGGTAGTCACGGGTGTGATTCAGTGAAGGATTATTGTTTTGGATCTGTGCTGTTTCCGTATACCCCTCTCTTAAAAAAATATATATATAAAATAAATGGAGATTTAGAAATAAGAAGGAGGAAGCAATTTTACAGATCCTTGGACGTAGTTTGAGTAAAATCTCTCAATTTAACGTAACGCTTCGTGTTGTATAGTGGAAATCTAGCATTGGAAGGACGACTTTAAACTTCGATTTATGTATAGATTTGGCTATTATAAATAATACAATTACATTAACGGACAATGGCTTAGCACTTAGTGCGTTGAGCTATTGAGCGAGCGATCTCAGGTTCAAAACCTTCCCAGTACAACCTCAAGTTTTGTTTGCGTTCGGAATCGGCATCAACTTCGATTTGTGACAAAAATATATGTATCTTCACATTGTCGGGGAAGCTTAGCCTTGAATGGGCTGCTAACGCCTTAGATTTATTTATATATTTTTAAAAAGCCACCTAATAGCTATATGACTTGCTTGGGTTTAGTTGCTACAAACAAATGCAAAACTTAACGCGTCGACTGAATTTGTAAATTCATTTCGTAATGCAAATCTATGTGGAAAATAAGGAATTGAAAAATTTCCAACGAAAACGTAAGACCGAAATAGAAACTGTTGATGAAGCTATAAAAAAACTATCTAATTTCCTGAACGCATCCATTCGGTCATAATTTCTCTGAGCACGTCCATAACAACGCACCCACATGTGAAGTGTCCCAAAAACAGTTGACATTTGATTTCAATTTTCGCCACGGCCCACCACGAATGCCAAAACAAAACAAAGAGAATATTGTGCGTAGTTTTTTTTTATCTGAAGTTTTCTTTATTTTTACATTTCGTTGCACATTTCGCATTTCATTTTCAATTGTGTTCCTTGCGCTCTACAACAGCGTTTTCCAAAATATAAATAAAAATAAATTAATAGCCGCGTAACAAATGGATCCGCAAACCAACGATTTTAGTATCACCTCGGAGTTCGATCCCGACAAAAAAATCATTCTACAACAGCTGAGCGATATGTTTTATGGGATTCCCATTACCAGGATACGTGACATCTGCGACCAGTGCCTGTGGAACGGTAAGTCAAAGTTAACAAAGTCTACAATTCAAACAGACGATTAGCTAACGTATTTTTCCATTGCTCCCCAGTGGAATTGTGTATTGATAAGCTAATTTGTTCCGATGGTGATAATGACCGTGAAAAAGCCTTGAACAAAGCATTGAATCCGAACGCGCCAAGTTTTAGTTATGTTCTTCAGAGTACTGCTGTCGCTGCTCCAAGTGCGGGTGGAGCTGTTCGAAAAGGCAATACGTCGTCTAATTCCAAACCGACTACGCAAGGATTGCCTGCGGCTTACGCGAATGTCTACGACAACATAAGCAACGGTTATAAAGTACTTATTTTGATGCGTGGCGCACCAGGAAGTGGCAAATCGCATTTGTCCAAGTCAATTGTGAAGAAACTTTTGCCTGGACAAGATTGGAAGGATTTCATTCTCAGCGCAGATGATTATTTCTTCGATCGTCTGGGAAGGTATAAGTACAATGTCGATCGGTTGGAAGATGCGCATACCTATTGCCAGACCAGGGCACGTGAGAAAACCTCACTTGGCTGGAGTCCGATTATCATCGATAACACTAACATTCAGCTCTGGGAAATGTCGCCATACGTTCAGGCGGCCGTTCAAAATGGTTATATGGTTGAGCTAATGGAGCCTGTTACCCCGTGGCGCAATTCAGCGGGCAAATTAGCGGCCAAGAATTCGCATAACGTAGCGAAGCAGAAAATTCAACGAATGCTGGAGAAATACGAGATAGGTACCACCAACGATGTGATTATGGTAAGCAGGTGGGCATTGTTTTTTGTTTTTGTGTTTCCCAACTCGAAGAGATAGTCGTAACGAACGAGCTTATCTGGGTTTGCTAGTGACAGTGGTGGTTAAAGTGAGTCAGCAAATTGAAGCGTGTGCTTGTAGTTTGTTTCACAAATGTTCACCGTAATTACTGGTTGGTGTAGTTTGTGGTTTTAATTGTTGTTGATCAATGTTATGTCAACTCGGCAGGCACAAGTGCATTTCTTTTTCACTTTAAGAGTTCTTTCTGCAGTTCTCCTACTCTCTCTTTTCTTATTTCTTACTTAAATGCTGTGCCATCTCTTTAAGTCTTTAAGTTTCATTGAAAGCACTTTCTCAGTTTTTTTACTCTCTCTTCTACTCTGTATCACTTACACGATAAGTGTGGCTATTTGTTTGACTCAGCCTTCTACTCCATGCATCTTCAACATTGTTAGAGGCATGAACTGTAACCACCAATACTTGGTCGTCACGTCTCCAAACTTCAATGAACATCGAAGAGGTTACCAAACTTTGCGCACTAGATCTCCTCAAAAGTTCCTTGTTCGTGATTATTAAACAACGTTTCCCCATTTAATCCAAGCATTTCCTTTCTCCTCCATGACAGATGCTAAAACAAACCAAATACACGGTACCACTACCGCAACTGAGGACGTACCCTCCACCACCGACCACACAACCTAAAGCTACATCGCCTCCGCCACTAGAGTTCATCCAACCATCAACTCCAACGCGTAGCACAAAGGTAACAATGGAAACTGATGTGAACCAAAATGCCGACGAGGAAATGATGCAGGTGGAACGACAGCCTGTCGTCGAAAACACCAGCAACGTCTGGCCGAGCTACGAAGCGAACGTAAATCAATCGCCCATTCCAAAGTCACCGCGACGAAACCGGACCACGAAACAACCACAACCAACGTTCGACCAGGGAGACGCAAACTACTGGGCCTACCCATTAGCACAGTCAAAGAGCAAAACACAATACGATGACACTGAAGACGATGAAACGCCAGGCCAGCTATTCCCACCGGTGCCGACAGTTTGGCAGGCATACGAGCAAGAAGCCACTAAGTTCTGGGGCGTTCCGGTGGCGTTGTCGCCAAGTAAAACCATCGAACCAATGAACACCGATCAAAATGACGGCTGTGGGCTCTTGCAGCTGCTGAAGGAAGGCGTCAAGTCGATAAATGTTCCCATCAAGGCAGCCAATGAATTGGGCTCAGCCAACACCTTCAAGCGGCATCGCGTTGGCTGTACAAATGAGCACATCGACTTTGTCGGGTTACGGCAGATTTACCCGAACAAACCGACGACAGAGCTGTGGGATTTGTTTGTCAAGTGCAATGGCAGCATTGACTGGGCGGTTGATATTTTACTGAAAGACGAAGACTCGGTGAGCTATGATAATTCGGCAGATTTTATTGAAAACTGCGACAACTACGATTGCGGCTGTGACAACCCAATGAAGGAGTCACCATCGTTGCCGGAAATTCCCGTCGCTGAAGTAATCGTGAAGCCACAGCGCCCAAAACCGGCCAGAAACCGTGTTCCTACCGCTGAACTCTTAGAAGTCAAGGAGGCGGTCGAGAAGAGCTTTGTGCTGGGCGATGCGCACTATTCTAGTCATGTAAAGAAGATACGCAACAAACGGCACACGAACGAGGACTCGTCGTCGGGAACGCATAAGACCTTCATCGACATTCAGGTGCAAACCGATGCCGATGAAAATGACAACATCAGCGAGGAGGGTGCTGATGGATCGGAAATCTTGGAAATCAATCTGGGTGAGGATCTCATTGGTCAGTTGTCGGTGATTTTCAAGTCGGAAACTCCGACTCTGGCCACACCTGACAAGTACAAAACAAATGTATTTATGCCAAAGTCACTGGCGCGAGAAATCTACCTTTTGTGGTTAGAATCGCTCTTCAATCAAATGGAAGAGCAACGACAAAGCATCCTCAGGGAGGACGAAGAATTTGCGCGACTACTCAAGAATCCAAAGTATGAGAATTGTAAGCAGCCACCGGAGAACATCAAGGAGCTACTCGACATGGAATTCGCTTGGATGGTCTACAAAACCGAGCAGGAAGAGTGTCGTGCTTCAGCGAAACTGCATCAGCGACCGAATGACTTAGCTTCGCATCTAACGCGAATGAAATTGTGCGAGATATTTCCGAATATACCAAAGGACACGTTGTTTGACATTCTAGCGGCGCACAACAACAAGTTTAGCGATACCGTCGACGTGCTGAAGAGCTCTATTCAACCGGTTGCAATTGACCATCAGGTGTCGGCCAAAGTACTCATCGAGAAGGCTGTCAACGAGAATGAGAAGGTAAGATTCTTACGCATACTTTTCTGTTCACACTCCCAATTCATCTTCCTTTCCAGCTTATCAAGGAAGCCGAACAAGAAAAAAAAGTATCAAAGACCAACAGTTTAAGTCACAGCTCCAGCTTTCCACAGATGCATTCCATGTCACAGCAAGCCGAGTCCTCAAAAAATCTGCGCAAAAGATCTCTGTCGCCAGACGAAGCCAAGCGATTGGCGCTGAGTGAGTTCGAAGATGCCCGCAATTATGCAGCACATCACTGTCAACTGCGTGCAGAGTGCTACCAAAAGGCGAAAGAGGCCATTCAACGCGGTAACAGTGGCGTGGCAGTGTACTATTCCCACATTGCCAATCTGCACAAGAAGAAGATAGACATCTACAACCACCGGGCGGCGAACTGCATCATGGAAGTGCACGATCTCACACAGAACAATCCCGACTTCATTGACTTGCACTACCTGCACGTGATTGAGGCGATCGCATGCCTCGACATCTTCGTCGACAAGCACATAGCCAAGCTACGAAGTATATTTCGTAGCTTCAAGTATGTCTTTATCATAACTGGACGAGGACTGCACAGTACTGGTGGCGTATCAACGATCAAGACAAGAGTGAAGAGTCGTCTGAAAGAGAGAAATTTAAAGTAAGTAGTTCCATTCTGTTTCTGTTGCCTTGTTAATGTTTCTTTTATGTTTGTTCGTAGGTGGAGTGAGGTCAATCCAGGTCTGCTGAAGGTGAAAATATTCTCTGCCTCAAAGTATTCAAAGAATTTATAAGGGTGCCGCCTGCAACCGCAGCCAGATGAGACAAACCGAGTGGTATTACATAAGTGTTTTATATTTCGTTTAGTTTTTTTTATTTTTATTTTGAATGTTCGAATTCGTAGTCAAGCGAGAGACATTTTTACATTTTAAATACAGTAATTGGTAATGTGGTGAAGATAAAGGTTGTTTTTTCATTTTTTTTTTGTTGGAAATCGCAGGTTCAACCTCATTGATTACTGAAAATGTTGTTAGACTAATATCTACATAAAGATGGTGTTTGGGAGGACAAGATCATGGGATAGCTTCTATGTTGATATTGACAAAGGAAACATCCAAACGGAATGAACAGCAAAATGAGTAACATAACTTGAAGCGACCAGAATGACTTCGGTTCGGGGAAAACTAACAACTGCCATAGGAAGAAATTTCTCAAGTGTTGTTGTTAGAGCAATCATTCCGGCAGTCAATACTTAACCTGGGAGCTGTGGGGGAATACTTGCATCAGGTCCCATGGAACGTAATCCTCGAATAAAATAAGAAAATGAAATCTTTCTTTCGAAAGCAGCTTATTCCTATCCAACGAAAGCAACAGGTAAACCTGCTGACATGTGATCAAAACCACCTGCTAAACATTAGACCAATACCAAAACAAAACTCTCTCACCAATTCAATTTGTACAATATTCTCCAACGAATAATAGAATTTATTCAGCGTTTGTACGAATACAACTTAAAATCATTTCATAAAAATAAAAGAACTTAAAATTACGCTTCAACTACGACACTTTTCTACTTGTAGTAACAATGTGTTACTTGTTGCTTGTCAGATCAGCCGTCTGGTGTGTTATTACTTTCATCTTCATGCAGCACATTCTCCTTGCCAGACGCAGCACTAGCAGCGACAAAGTTCAAGCGATTTATTGCAATTTTCTCCAGCAGATTACTACGACTGGCATTAATACCGCTGCCCTTACGTTGTGGCTTCAGCTTCGGCGGAGTATTCAGGAATACACCTTCAAATATGGTTTCCAAGCTATTTGCACGACTGCTCTCATTTAGTGGGTCAGTTTCCGTATCACTTGGTGGACTTATTTGCGCATTGATATCATGTAATGGTACAAAGTCTTCGTTGTCCTTGTAATTGGCTTGATTTGGTTTTTTATTCGAGTTTCTGGTCGGTGTGATACAGCTGCTGTGATTGGGCGATGTGAAAAATTCCAAATCGCTGTCTATTGGTGATGGTGATCTACCAAGCGGTGATATTAGTCGTATTTCAAACGCTGGCAATTCATCGGAATGCATTCGATTGGTGTATGTGTCGATTTCTCTGTCAAAGGAGAACGAAGACAGATCACTTTCACAGGATATGGAAGAAGTGTTTGAAATTTGCAGGCAGTAGCCATCGGTGGTGGAATCTTTATTTGTCATTATGCGGAAATTGTGGTTGGTAGAATCTGGAATGTGAATAAATAATCAATTTATGATTTCTAGTAATATATATATTTGTATAACTCACGTTTATTTTATTTAAAAACAAAAAAACACGCGAAAAGCGCAAACAAAAATAAAATTCGATTTGAAATTTGCATTCAATTTCTTCTGACAGTTAATTAAGGCAGGGCTGTCATCTTGAAAATAAAAAAAATAAAAAATTGGTGGAATTTCAAGATGGTGGAATTCAGAGTGTGGACAATTTTTTGCCCAGTAATCAGTTAAGGTGGTGGTTATATTCGAATTATGCTTTAAATATTTTTTTTGAAAAAGAATTTTTTAACGGAATTTTAAAAGAAAAAATAAGACAACTAGTTGCGTGCAGTTCATAAGCTTTGGTGAATTTAACAGACATAATTAAAATGGTTATCGATCGCGATGGCTCTTTAAAAGTTTATTTATTGCCAATTTCACAACTTTGAGTACGAACATTAAGCTCTGACAAACCGCAAAATATTATTGGTCAAACAATTGTCAGGTAAGAAGTATAGTATTATTATCATTTTATCACTGTTAGATTTAAATTAGTGAGAATCTGGATTACTTCAAATATACTTATAAAAGTCGCAACTTAAAAAAAACTGCCAATCCTGGCAAATACCACCCTTAATAGAGTTGAAATATCAGTTTTACTGTGCTGCAAAACAAACAAATTTCTCTGAAAATACAAAACATCCCTTCCTGTGAAAGAAAAATAAATGACGTTTTTTTGTTTGGCAAATATGAATTAAAATATAAGTGCTGCCAAGTCTTCGATAAGCCATTTTTATTGAAAATACAATGATTCAATATAACACGTTTTTGTCTCTGGCATATTTTTACTCTAGTACCGGTGGGATTGGGCGAGTACCCTATATTACTGTTGGCATTTTGGGATTTTCTAGTATAATAAACAGTTTGGTATTGAAAAGAAAAATGTCTTAGGGGAATTGAATTGAATTGAATTTTATTGAGACTTCAGTAAGTTTTACAATGTGTTTTATGTCTATTAAATAAATAAGTACAAATGCGGCTGTCAAGTGTTGCCTGCTATTTTCAATAAAGAGATACAGTGAGCCACATGGCTGTCAGTTGACTATTAAGATATGTAGTATAACTGCTCTTGCTCAGGAGCCTTATATAAGGTTGAATAGTGACTGTAGTCACTTTTGAGAATATACATATATACAAGGAAATACAAAAAAAACGGAGGAAATCTTACCCAATCTTAAAACTAGAAATTAAAACTATGAGGAAGAGAGGAATCAGTGTATACACAGTATACTTATGTAAGTAAATCCTCTTCCTATGTGCAAAAAGCCGATATTGGTGTGGTTATATTACATATGTGTGGTGTTGTAGAGGAAAGGTAATAAATATTGTGGATAGATGCACTTAGTTTCGTGTTTTGAACAAGTTATCACAGATATGAATAATATTCAGAGAATTTGAATATATCACAGGGTGTTAAAAAAAAAGTTAAGTGTTTACAATATATAAGTGTTTATGTGACAAAAATAAAAGTAAAATTAGAAGTAGGAAAATTGAGAAAGATTAAGGAAATAGGATTAGTACTGCCCTTTAATAAGAATGAGTAAAATTTATGTCGTGTTTATATAGAAATTAATTTTGGAGAATAAATATGAAAGTTGTAAATCGGAACTCTTAAAGAAAAAAAAAAAAAAAAAAGAGAAGGTAAACAAATTGGATAAAAGAGATTAACCGCGATTGTGACCAGAGGTGGCCTTTAGGAAGAATGATGGTGGGGTAACATCGGCAGCTGGATCGAGGTCCAACAGTGAGACTCCGACAGGAGAGGGATAAGCCTCATTGTCCCAAGAGGAACCTGCCTGAAGAGCGATAATTTCTCTAACCAGGTTGTTTTCGGAAATATCAAAATTAGAGAAGGTTTTCCTCATATGAAGTAAAATATATCTCATCAGCGGAATGATGTTTGAATCGTGGTAAATGTAGTTATTCGAGAAACGTTTTGAACTAGTTTTAAAATTTTTACTCGTGCAAAGACGAAGGATTTTCCTTTCAAGAATTTCCATTTCCGAGGCAACTGTCGGGGAGATAGTAAACCAAATAGGAAATGCGTAGGTCATGATTGGCCTGATTAATGTTTTGTAAAACAGAAGCTTTGTTTTTTTGTTTAAATCTCTGTGCCTTAGGAAGGGAGTCAGAATATTAGAAACTTTTCTGCATTTTGTTAAGGTGAGTCTCGCATGGTTATTGAACTTAAACAAATAATTGAAATTTACTCCAAGGTATTTCATGTTATTTTTTACCTGTATGGCAGAGTTATTGATTCTCAGGGATAATTGTTTGCTTTCACTGGCTACACCCGAAGGACCCTTCCCACAAGCGTTACGAAAGCAAATTAACTCTGATGTGGATTCATTAATTTTTATGCCCCAGGTTTTGTAGTAATCACTTATGATTTTGATGTGTTTTTCTAAAAGATGGAGAGCAATCATTGGACGATAATGACTTGAGTAGACAATCGTGTCATCTGCGTAAAGCAGGGCGATGGAGTCTATGTTATTTTCAGAGAATGTGTGTGGAAAGTCGTGAAGGAAAATGTTATATAATAAGGGGCCCAAGATGGAGCCCTGGGGCACCCCACTATCACAGGCCCGAACTTCAGATTTTGTACCTTGAATTTGAACGAAAAAGTGTCTGTTTTTTAGGAAACTGTCAAGAATGTTTAAAATATATGGAGAAATATTGATAGACTTAAGTTTCGAAATTAGGCCAACCCTCCATACGCTGTCAAATGCCTTTTCAATATCTAGAGAGCAAGCCACCGTACATCGCTTTTCCCTAAGATTGAGAGTGACGTCGTTATGAACCTTTATTAGCGCATGAACAGTAGAGTGTTTTCTGCGGAAGCCAAATTGGTAGTCAGATATTGGATCAATGGGATTCTCTTCAGGTGAGTTCATTTTGTCAGGAACGATCCTCTCAAGTAACTTTCCAACATTAGAAAGTAAAGAGATCGGTCTAAAGTTATTTATGTCATATTCATTAGCTTTTTTAATGATTGGAATTATTCTGGCAATTTTCCACGAGTCTGGGAAGTATCCGTTATTTATACAGTTGTTAAATAAAACTGTCAGGAAACTTATTGCCGTGACAGACATTTTTTTTAATACATAATTAGAAATCCCGTCAGGACCAGTTGATTTTTTGGGTTTTAGCTGGTTAATAGAACAAGACACATCTTCTAGATCAGTAAACAGTGATGCATGAACTGGACGAAAAGCAGTGTTTTCTAATGTCTTAGGGGTGTACATTATAACAAACTTTTACAAGTACCTACGGCCGTATGCCCTATGACATACGTCAAATGAAGCAGGGCAATCATTATTTTTTAAATTTAAAACGAATGCATTGAAATAAAGTGGCAATAAGACAATTATTTTTTTACAGAAAAGAATTTGTGTTCCTTTTTCACGCACGCAAAACATTTTCTGTTCTTCTTCTCAGTCAATTCAAAGAGAGAAAACAAAACATTCTGCCTAGGCAATGAATAATTTTGCTTACAAGAAGTTCACTCATTATTTTTGCAGCACTTACACGAGAAGGTTAATTTTTTCATGGCTGGGCGAGAGGAAGTCCTTTTTTATACGACGAGGGTGGTCCACAAATTTGCATCTGATTCCTGTATTCTATTTATTTTGGCTTCCTTTTGTAATCTTCTCCTTATGATTTTTTTCGTATTGTGAACTATCGCGCGGTAAAATGAAATAAACTTATGTTAACCAAGTTGTTCGGTTAATTTGAAGAATTTGAAGTAAAATACAAAGCAAAACAAGTATTCCCTCAGTTTGAAGGGGAACAAGTCAACTCATATCAAATGCATTGATATCGCCTCTTCCGTGTGGGAAGCAAATCTTCATTGAAAAACCGAGAAAGACTGCATCGATATTTGCTTCGTAAACGATGAAAAACGCTTTAAGTTTCTTTTGAAACCGTTATGTTGAATGCTAAAAGATTTATGTACATGAATCTCATAAAACTCACACTAACAGAACCCTTCACATTAAACTAATAAACAAGTACCTGTACCTATATAGGCTATAAAAATAATAACAGTTCCAACCCAAGCGTCCATTTCCATATAACAAAGGACCAATCTTTAAATGCAAAAACTACAATCAGGTATATCGAAACTACTGCGTGTACGTGACTTCATTTATTGTCTCCCAGTTCATGAATCAGATTTTCATGAAAGCCCTCTAAACAGAAAAAAGAATTCATATGCAAATGAAAGGTGGTTTGTGGTTTTCGCAGTACTTGGAGACTGGGATGTTGTAAGCATGTTTTCCATCAAACGTATACTAAAAGGGGATATACTACACCACATCCTCCCATAACTGGGTAACTTCTGCAAATGTACAAACGTCATACATAATACATTATGTAATGTATGTAAGTCGATGTCGAATCTCATTATGAAAATTAGATGAGGTACCAAAAGGACACACTGGAGGGTTTTTGTAAAAAAGGCAACAAGCGGCAAATAGATGAAAGTGTCAGTACGGGCATTGATAATGGCCGTCAGAAAACGCAGAGTACCTTATTTATGAGGGAAAAGATTGAAAACCTAAAATTTGAAAAAGGTGCATCTTCTGGGAGAGAAGAGTATTGGAACTGTCAAAAGGGGCTTGAATAGTGTGTAATAGTTTTTTTTGGTGATGGATTTGACGATTAGAGGCAAATGACTACAGCCGTAACTCGCAATTCAGAATGAATGTCCATGTACGACTGTTATTAAACAAATAAATGAGAGTCACACTGATGAACTATTTTACAAATAGTCTTGATGTAGTTGGCACGGGCAGAGTTTTGGTACACTTAAAAATATCGGTTGTTTGAGTGATAAACAGGCTGCTTTAAGTTAGTCAAACTTGAAAGCGTAATATGCATATGAGAGCGAGTAAACGAATAGACTTGCTGCGAACAAATAACTTTTAATGCTTCTACAAACACAAAAACTGTACACTTTATTATTTCAATTCCAAGATATTTACGTAATTAAATTTATTACATTATCAAAACTGTGTTAAAAACTGTTAAAAATTTCGAATTGGAAAATTGTTGCCGCGAATTGCCACGTTCCATTTCACCGGTCGCGATTCACACACGGGCGAATGAAAAAAATCGTTCGAAGTCTAACCCAAAAAGGGAAACGGCATCGGCATTTTTTGTTTGTCAAGTTTTCACTTGGGATACGCGGCTCGCGGGTATATGCGGCCAGATAAAATGTGTCATGTGAATGGAGTATCAAGTTTTACGAATATTCATTCGTTCGCGGGAAGTCATATTTCCCACGATACGATTTTCGTCGTACGTGTCGTGAGTTTGACGACAAAGGGGATGAAAAGTGTGAGGGACAGCCAAACACGGATGAGCCGCAATTCCTATCCGATTCTTGTATTTTCTTTTGCGCTTCCTTCGTTAATATTTGTGATTTGCTTTATTCATGTGTTCTACTCGGTCGTGTTTACTTCGCGTTAGACAGAAACCAACCAATCAGCAATCAATAATAAATGAATGTTGGAGAACGAATGAAGAAAACAAAAGAAATTTGAAAATTGAAACAAAAAGGCACGGAACGTGAAAAATCTAAACGTATTAAAGTTCGGTGCTAGCCCAAAAGAGAATTAAGAAGTGTCGTACGATAAAAATCGTATCGTGTGAAACATGACGAAGTAGTCATCCTAGATGAATGCGCCTAAACAGGTGAGTTTTTTTTAGAGTCGGATAACTTTGTATTAGCAACACTGTTTTGAGATTTCAGGAATAGATTTAAGTCAGAGCAACGTTTGGAAATTGTTTAAAATTATTTTAATAAATATGGTTCAAATCGAGAAACTCATCGATCATTCGTTCAAAATGAGAAATGGCTATGTTAATAAACAGAATTGCGACATTTGGAGCGATGATAATCCGCAAACCATCGCCGAAACACCATCACATGCAGAAAAGTCACCGTTTTGGTGAAGGGCCGGTGGAATGTATCAAAAACGATTACGGCCAGAAGCAAGAGAGGTAAGAGTTTGGTATCTCTTGGATTCTTTGATTTCTAGTGAGCGGTACAGAGACACGATAAATTACTCTTTTTTTTGGAAGGCATCAATGTTACAGACATGTGGTTTCAGCAGGACGGCGCCACATGCCACACATCGTGTCTTATTCTGGGGATATGTGAAGTCGCACCTCTACGCCGATAAACCAAAAAATAATTGAGGATTTGGGAGCTAACATTTAACGCGTTGTTGCCGTTATCCTTTTTTACTGCGAAAAGAGTGTGAAATTAGGACCTTTAGATCTAGATTACGTCATGTGCGCGCCAGCCGTTACGGCCACATGACCGAAATCATATTCAAACATCGATGCCATAAAATTATCTGTCAAATCATTTTCTGAGTTTTATTTGAATTTAAAGTTTTCCGCTAAAAACAAACAACACCATGTATATAGTTCATCTTTGAACTAAAATTAATTTCCTTTCCACAAATTGTGTAACATTTTTCATTTTTAAATAAAAACTCACTCCTCTGAGAAGCTTATGGCAACCGTCTTAATTGTTTTACTCCTTGTTTGCCAACTCTTAATTGATGGTGTGTATATCTGTCCATCTATTAGGTAGGGTACGTTACGTTATGCAATGACATGTCACATCCCACCCACATGCGCCCATTTCACTACTTTTAGCATTTACTTTTAAAATTGCGCACAGTTTTTGTTTATTGCATACAAAAACTGCAAATTGAATGCAATACAAAATGAATAATACTGTTTCAAAAAAGGTTCACTCTCTGTGCAATGAAAGAGATCCTTTCATATTTCATTTGCAGTGTTATTTGATTTTTCTTTTCGAAAATCGCAGGACAGTCAAACAAACAGAAATTATTTCTTTATTTGTTTTTTTTTAACAAATAACCAACTGTATCTATCTATACATAAGAAAAATTAATATTTTACCAATAAAGTTTCTTTGATATATTCACATTTTTTTTTATTTTAAAATTGCTGCTGCAGAAAGGATTCGGTCATATGGTCCATGAACTACTCATGGCGTGATTGTTCAAACCGACCGAGGGAGATTTCTGTGGAAATGCAAAAAGGGAACTTTCCGTTTTGCTGATGGTTTCCTTTGAATTGAAGTACACAAAGTGATTCTTATTGTTACAATTAACTACAGTACTGTTACCACCAACTATGTGTAAACAATGAAAGTATAATTTAATTAATTGCCTTGTTAAAAAAATAATGGCTACCGGAAGGGTAATTTTTTTTTATTTTGTGGCAGTATAACTTTGTTTTTTCTAACTAAAACGAAAGGAAACAGAAATAAAATTCATTTTAATTCGGTTTTCTCTTACAGATGAATTGAAACCACCAAATGTATACTGGTTAAAGGATGATTGGAGCCAGCACATCGATACAAAAAGAAATAAATCGAACAAAAAATCCAAAATCATTAATTGAAATTGGAATTGGTAGCACACAGTCGATAGTCTTGAAGTAAAAGCTAGAAAACGTCAAAGCTAATTAGAAAATAACACTGGAACTGATGTGGCATTAATGCTTTTTTTTTGAATCCAGGATCTGGTAAGACTCTCCCTACTTTCAGATAATTGAATTGGTTCTACTGTGATGTTATAGAAGGTTTCTACTTTTTAGCTTTTAGATATTGAATTTGGAGTGCTGAATAAATGTTTTATATATTATTTATATTATTTATTTTATGGTGGTTTAGTTCGATAAAGTTCACGGTTCACCTTGTGCACATTTAGTCCTTGTAATAGTTTTATTTGCTTTTTTCATCGCATCAGTAGCTTAAGCCTGGAGCCTGGTTTGAGCAAGGGAAGGACATTCACAGAGGAAATGCCACGACATCTTCGCCTTCTCCACAATCATTGTAGATAGTTGCATCTCATAAGCGTAGCAATTTTAGGCTCGTTTAGCAGCCCGAAGATTCGTGCTATCTTATATTGTTGCTATATGAGCCTTTATGAGACCCTGTCATCAATGGAGGACCTTTCCAGGGATGCTGGCTGACCCAAAACAGGTTCAGGTCGTGAAAAATTTCTTCCGAAAATTAACGAGCAAGTTCGTAAGAGATCTCATTTCCCGTGATTCAAGTATGATCCGGAATCCAAACAAGACTCAGAGTGTTCAGCATTCCGACTGAATTCAAAGAGATCTTGAGTTTAAGAATTAACTTAGATGCAATAAAAAGAAGAGTGGTTAGGTTAGGTTAGGCAAACAAAATAAACACAGAATGCGCACGTTGTAATCTGCGATTTTGCTATTTGATCGACTAGCGACTTCACACAAAGATTGAAGTGTCAGTGAAGAGTTTGGAATTGTTGCAGCCATTTTGTGTAAGAGAAAAACGTTCAGGAAACTGACAAGTAATATAAATTTGAAAGAAACCTGTGCAGGAAAAAATAAAAAGCAACTGGCGCCATGCTCTGGCAGTTCGAATTTGAAATGTTGCCACATAATGAAATATACCACTTTGTAAAACTCCGCCAACCGCGTGTTTGGACTAAGTTGGTGTGGGAGTGCGACATTAAATTTAATCGCAGCATAATGCGTTGCCTGGCATGCATTGGATCCCAAGTTTGGGGATGTAAATCATACGATGGCGTTAAAAAAGTTTTGAGATTTTTCTCGAAAAAACTTTTCCGACTCCCGTCGAACATATACCTACCAAAGTATGTGTTTTGTATTGAATGAGGCTAAACCAAACTGAATGTCAACTATAAGCAATGCTAAAAGCTTTGAGTGGTGTGGATGATAGACGATTTATGAAAATGTTGGTGTTGCAAGCAGCGAGGACAAAATCTAATATTTATAGTGACGTAGAATACGTAATTTGGGGACGAAATATAGTTTGCGATTGTTTTCTTGGAAAGAAAACCTGGAGGAATGGGGCAGTTGTTAACTGCAACTTGTAAATGAAATAAGGTTTTTTTTTTTAAAGACAGCGTGAAACAAGGAAGAATATCAAACACGCCCTTGTTTTATAAAGCCTTAAGCCACGAAAATTGAGAAGTAATAGACCCGAATCAAAATGTTTGTTTATATTGGGAATATCGATGGTTTTGATAGCAGGAGGACAATTTTTTTGTTATGTCATATCGAACTAAATTACCCTCTCTGTGTTAACTCAGGAATACAAGAAAAAAGTGCCTGAACTTTATCGATTTCCAAACAAAGCGAAATCAAAAGACCCCATCTCGGGGCAATATTCGTAAGGAAAGAAACAGTTTTAGAAACTACGTTGTGTGTCCATCAAAACAAGGAAAAAGTTTAAGCACATTCAAAAACCCACAGACAGAACAGCTTTATGTTTTTTTTTTTTTAAAGATGATGCGTATGGTGCTGCGTAACTATTGACTCCCTCTCTTTCTTAATATAAGTAAGGTTAGTGAGTTGGTAAAGCATAGCAAACATTACATCGCCACAATTAGGTCCTTTGCCACACCTTGTCATACCCTTTGGTGGGGCATAGCCGATGACCCTTTGTGGTGTCTTTCCTCTTCACGACGGGTGAATTGATGGGCATTTCTGGCAAGGCGGGTATTGCGGTTACATTATTTAAATTAAATGCAATTGAGGCAACGGACTAGACGCCAGTTCTTAGTTTGGCCTTATAAATTCTAGCCAGCTAAGAAGGGAAGCTTTGGGTCGATTAAGGAAACATCGACAACGCGCTGCGTTTGAATTTGTATTTATTCTAATGAAGATTGTCATTAATGTGAAGATATAGCAAGTCTTTCGGCTTCATCGATGAAAGTGTTATTCCTGGACATTACCAGAGTTTAAAGGAGTTTCGTTTGAATAACAAAATACAGCATTTTATTTTGGAAACTTAAATTCCAGTCTTGGTTTAAAGTAGGTAAATTGGTGCCCTAGTCCGGTGCGGTCCGAAAAATATGAGCGAATATCTTTGCGGTTTAATCCGATCAATAATTTTGATCCCCTTTTTCCTTTTTCCTGCCTTTAGATATCGATACTAGTACATTTTAGATTCATTCTGTATCTGGATCCAATGTCAACCTTCTGTGGAAGTATTTAAACGTTCTTGTAGACGTTAGGGCCATAAATACGTATATATATATATATAAGCTTTTCTAGCAAGCTTATCTGCTTCCTCGTTACCAGGAATAACAATTTGCTTCGGCGCCCAGCAAAGGGTCTCGTACAAGTATTCCTAGCACTGCTCATGAGTTTTTTGCGGTGAACCACGTCTTTATAGAGTTATAGCGGAAATTTCTGTTTAAAAGATGCTGCAGCCGTCACTAATCCTAAATGATTTCCTTAGTCCCAGAGTTTTACCAAACTCAACTATGCTGTAAAGTTTCGAGTTTAATGAGCTGAACATACGGTGACGTTCCAATCCCATGACTTAAGATGAGGGATAAGTCCGGAAACGAATATGAGAAGCTTAGGGTAATGTCATCAGCGATAGCAATGAAATAGGACATTTTCCAACTTCTCCAACAATTCCTCAAAGCATGATTACTATTATAGTTTATGGTCCTGGCTATAGAAGTCGGTCAGTAGTGCAACGAATCCAATCAGCAATTAAACCATTGTTTTTTATAAAACCTGGATTTACATATCTGACTTCAAAATTAACAAGCACTGTTAAGTGTTTAACGCACTGTCAATTTGGAGAACAGATCGCGATTGATATGAAGCTTTAAATATTCTGAATGACAAATCTTGACGCGTTCAGTTGGTTAACAATATATATGAGTCCTTCAACCTAGGGTAGGGCCTACGGCAGCGGCAAACTTCTTCCATGCTTCTTGATCTGCGGCCAGTACTTCAGCTGTTGCCTCATTTTACGCTGTGTTGCTGCTTCGGCCAATACGGTTGATTTCCACGTTGTTCTTGGCCTACCAACTCGCCGTGTACCTTGAGGTTTCCATTCGTAGGACTTCTTATCGATTTTGTCGTTTGGTCTGGAGCGCCAGTTCCGCTGCCTAATTTCGACATTCAAAAGCTTTTGACCCACAATTCCTAGTTCGTTATAATTTGCGGCCATAGGATCTTAAGAATATATCGAAGGCAACGGTTTACATGCCTGTAATCTTCTCAAGATGGAGGTAGAGACTTTCCAGGTTACACTGGCATTCAGCAGTACGGATTTGAATGGTTAACAATACAAACTTTAAACTTTCGCGTCCTTAGACTTTCACTTCTTCTTCTACAGTGCCTTCTTCTTTTTTTTACAAGTCAATCAATTCCAGTGGAACAAGCGATTTCATTGACGAATACGTTGCCGTTTGACAGCCCGAGTCGATCTGATCTTCCAAAGTAATAGAGTGTTACATGTGTCAATTTTATATTGCGAAATAATGCATTTTTAAGTCTATCATTCACAATCAGTGCATGTATATGAATATTTCATCAATAAATACAAATTCCTGACATTCTTGCTCGTCTGTCAAAATTATTTCGTTCGCTAATTTCATAAATAGCTTTTCTTAATCCCACACCATTATCGCTGAGACAATTCATTACGTAAACGTAAACATGAAATGGCACAACGAGAGAATTGCAAATTAACGTAATGTTAAATTAAAAAAAAAATGTCTGCCAACAAAGTCTGCATAATTAAAATGGCTTCTGTACCAAGCAACTTCTGCAATCCTTTATTATTCAGCACTTTCGTTTCATAAACACATACGTGTGTATGTTATATGTACATATGCATAGGAAAGGGCAATGTGTTCTATGTGTGATTGTCACATTTTATGCTGAATATAAGGAATTCCACTGGAGATGGTTAAATTTACTTTAAATTAAATATGATAATTATATTCTCATGAATGATATTAACACAAACGCAGGCCGAAATTATAGCAGTCATATTTGTATGAGCCCGAGCACATTTAGATTCCTAATTATGAACATGCAAATTTGGCTTTTGTCGATATGGGAACAAGCTAAAAGAGGACATTTAGCTTATTCATATTTTGAAATTATTGCCATAGTCTGCCATCAGCTTAGGTATCCGGTATTGTTCCAAATATCTTATAATTCAAAATTTGAATGTTAAATTTGTTTTCTGTGTAATTTATTGATTATTACTCTTTTGAATTTACTTTCTTAATGGATATCATTCTGCCGGTGGTGGAGTTGTATTAATCAGGTCCACATTCCGCTGCTGTGGAGAGAACTAAAACAATCTTAGAACCATAAGCCTATAACAATTCCTTCTTAAAACTGAAAACAATTGATCGATATCCCATTGCTACGAGACTCTGCTTACCGCACAATTTGCATACTATAAAGACAAAGTGCTTGAAAACCGTCTTGCATAAGCGGGTATGTACCATGGTCACCTTCCTGGGCATAAAGAAACCCCACAAGGTGGCGCCCTTTCCCCCATCTCTTGAACTTGATGGTAAATAAACAGCTACTTATGCGGATGACATTGCCATTGTCATTTCAGGTAGGCACCTTAGTATTTTAAAGGCTCTATTTCAATATGCCCTCGACAAGCCAATGAGCTAGGCAGTTTGGTGTGGTCTGGGTTTCAACCCTCGCAAAACTGAACTAGTCTTTTGCTCAAGGAAATATATTCCTTTTCTGAGGGAGCTAAATATCCGAATCTGATTCTAGATAAAAAAAATTGAGTTGGAAATTTTATATCCAGGAAAGGGTTATAAAAGCTACAACAGCACTTTTCTCTTCATAACTCACTGGCTGTACACCTCCATAACAGGAACAATACTTACGTATGAAGTGGTTGTCTAGATAAAACGATTAATAGTGTTAGGCCAATCCATTTGCGGGGCAAGACTCCCTCCGTTGTATTGTAAATTCGGTTTCATCTGACACCGCTCGATATCTTTAGTAGTCAAACGGCGGCCAATTTGCCTTAAATTTGCATCATAGTGAATCAATAAAGTAATTGGCCACGCTTTCATTCTAAACGAAATCGAAACCCTCCCAAGAAAAAATCAAATGCACAATCTCACAACTTCAATTCGACAATATCCTTTCATGTCACCATCCCATCACCTTGAGGATGCACTCATGGATGATACATCAATTCGACTTAACCTTTTTCTCTTCTTCAGTCTTCCTGAACATTGTTACGTGTTCCACGTTGGTACAGCTGGCTGAAACTGAGAAAATACACCATTGGGTGGACAATAGGAATCACATGTCTATCGACGAAACAGAGCTGGCCTAAGCTGCATCTGAAACGCTCTAAAGATGTAATCCCCTAAGCAGATGGCACATTATCATTGGACACTGTCTCTTAGGCAAGCATACAACAGCATTTTGGAGCTTTTCCAAATGACTTTTGTAGAACTTGCATGGACGAAGAGGAGGAGAAAACTATCGCCCACCTACATTGTACATGTCCCACTCTCTCTAAAAAAGAAAGAAAGCTCTATCTAGAAGCGTTCTTCTATGAAGATATAAATTATCTTTCCAATATTCGCTTTATGAGTCTCCCTCGCTTCCTCAGAAGATACAAATGGTTGAACAAGTAGGAAGGAACATTTTCCTAGATCCCTGTGTTATGTGTTTTGTTCTTGTGCCGGCAGCCATTTTAACCTAACCTAAACTACTTACTTTACGGGCTTCTTTCCCGTCAAGAGTCTCTGTGAAGAGTCGAACTGGCAAACGAATACACTACTAGTACCCTTGTTTTGACTTTTTGGAAAATATTCACATTATTGTACAGCTCATACAGTTGGCGGTTGTATCTTCGAAGAATTTTTTTTCTTTCAAAAAGCCCAATATTATTTCGTCACTCTTTCTTATCGTCCAGCACTTATTGTAGCCCTTTACAGCCCTCATATAGTCTAACATTAAAAAATAAAGTGCACGAATGCGTTATACTTTTCCTGTACATGAGGTACGTTTTTGAATCGCAAAATGAATCGAATAAAAAAATTAATCAAATTTTTTGAAGTTCCCTTTGTTAGTTTTCGATATATTGGTGGTTTTATAAATTACCGTTAATCGATTTTTTTTCCAAAAATTGGTTATGCAGTATATTTGGCCCCATCCCAAGTATTCTTAGTACAAACGAAGACTGAAATCCTTGGAACCGTCTTCAAGAAAATTAGTGATAAGTGATTTTCTCCAAAAAAAATTGTATGGCAGGTACCGTTATTTGAAACGATAAAGCAAAAACTAACGAGATGTAACCCCAAAAACCTTATATACGAACTTTGAAGCAAATCCATCAAACCGTTTCGCCATACAGCGCCCGGACAGACAGACAGACCGACGGACGGCATTGGCGGACCCACTTTTTGTGTCATCCCTCATACTCAGTTTGAGTTCTAAATTTCCACACGATCGCAATAACTTTCTCTTTAGTATACTAATTTATACGAGAAAGTTAATGAGAAAGTTAAAGATAAACTAGGTGACCAAACGAAAATTCAGCTTCCAAAAGCAGTTTCATTAATTTATCCCTCATACTTTATTCCCCCCAGCTAGTTAATAAGAGAGATTGCAATATGTATTTGCTTTTTTTTAATTTTAAATAATTTGTAGCCTCTTTACTGCCTCATGGCGACATTATATCCCAAAAAAACTAAATATGGAAATATGCCAACTAACTTGCTTTCACAAATAGTGCAAGCGATCCCCTTTAATTGTTTCGTGTGGCACCAAGAAACTTCATTAAGAAATTTCCGTCTCATTTTGCATAAAACACAAAAAAAAAAAAAAAAATTTGAAAAGAAAAACAAACCCTTGACAAACTATATTCCAAGCAACATCATCTGAAACCCACTCGGTCTTCAAGGACATTTAAGAGGTTTTGAGAGCTGAATGGTAATTGCTTAATTTAATTGCACCCGGCGCGTTGCGTTGAGTGTTGGATTTCATTTTCTGAATATTAATGCGATACACCAACGACCAACCCCTTGCCCCATCTCTTCCTTAGTAATTATAGAGCATCACAATAAGATTAATCTCTTGTCATACAAGTGCATACATAATGCAACACAACACCTTAGGACTTTTACGAGATAAGGATTCCAGTTGAGACAAGTAGAGGCCATTATCGTTACTCAATGTTAAATGGCGGAAGTCGACATTTCGATGATAATTGCTTTCGTTTCCCTTAAGCAAATGGAGTTTACGACACGGATATTGCGAAAAGGAGACCATAGTATTCTCGGTATTTCTACTCATGAAGAAAATCCTAATCCTATTTTGTGTGCTCTCTTGCTTCTTCTCCGTTTCGTTTGATAACGGAGTCAAAGGTATAATTAAAAGTTAATGATAATTACAAGTGAACGAATCTGTTGCGCTGAGTTGGCTAGTTGGTGGTGCTTGTGGCGGCCAGAGATGGTGAATTGAGAAGAGAACCTTGAAATTGCCTCTCGAGTTGGAATTATCCTAATTGCGATTCGTCTGTGGGCGCAGGTGGGACGGAAGGTAGGATTGTTTTTTTTTTTTTTTTTTGAAATTGTCCTTTTTTCGTCTTTTAATTACAAAATTGAAAATAAAGGTACGTTATCTGCTTAACTTGTTGCTCAAGCTATGTCCGGGGTACGGTAGTAGGTTAAGGGTTTTCCTTATGGAATTGTAGAATGGTTTGAACCGGGACAGGAACTCGTCTTGTTATTTAAGAGATTATTAATAAAATAATGGATAAGTATCTAGATGCAAGTATAGATGTATGATGATTCTAGGCAAATTGAGACAACCAAAATTGCCCTCTGCAAAAAGTAGCGTCGCAATAAATTAAACCACATAATAGGCTGCAGTTCTCAAATTTGTGATCAAACCTTTCGAAATGTGGGTGCCTATCGCCCCAGTTTCAACATCATTGAAGATCGCAAGCTGTCATTTAGAGATTCTCACATTAGACGTTTTAAAATAGGAGCGGAACGGAAATCTTTCTCTTTTGTGCCAGAAATTTAGCTTCGCATAGATAAATGTTTGAAAAAAACGAGGTCCTGGCAAAACCCTGTATGGAGGTTTAACTTGAGTCGCTTTTTTAAAACCATTTTCAGCTTGGCTTTGGGTCGACAGTTTGAAAATAAATCAAATCCTGAGGCAAATGCAGAATCTTTCCAAAAAGCATTCACTGTCAGGAGCACTTTCTCTAAAATTCACTATATATTGCGATGGCTGAAAAACATACGGTGCAGTGTGCAGTTGGGAACAGCTTTTTCAACCTTTCAATCATGCAGCGAAGGAAATGTGGTGTCATGTGACTTCTTCAATCTTGTCATGGTCCGAATTCTGTTCAGGTTAGATGCCAGCGTTTCTCTGCGATTGAAGCTTAGACCACTAAGCCACCTAGAAAAAAAACGTAATAAAATAGGACCAACGTATTTTCCTTTAAAAAAGGGAAAGCATTAGCTGTCATCGAAACAATTTTCCAATTTTCTCCGGCTAAGCATATGACATTTTTTTCCGGAATGTCATGAGTTACATTTTGATCAATTGAAGAATTTTCCTTATCATTATACGTTTGCCCAAGTTCGTGCTTTCAGAATTGATGCACTACGTTTCCAAAGGCACCAAGCACTAAATCCAGATTACAAACGTCCCTGAAGAACATCCGTTTAAAAGACAAAGGATCGCAGATGCCAGGGCGCTTGGTCTGGATAATTGGAAGCAGCGTGTTTCAGAAGGGAACTCTTCCGAGTCGGAAGTCAGTTAATTAACTAAGTAAATCTTTTCAAAATCTTGATGTTTACCAAATCACAAGATTGAAAATTAACTTTAAAAAAGTTAATGTAAGATTCAGTTTAAAAAAAAACTGAACAAACTTAACACAGCTCGAGATTTGTCGGTTGATGAAAATTGAAATTGGAATAGAGCCAGGGATCGGTTTGGGGAATAGTTTTCAATATTAATCTTTTTTTCTCGGTGGAAACACTTCAACAATTATTTTGAATGTAATTTAGGTTTAATTTTGGTGGAAACGTGGTTTCAGGTGCGCCTGCTATTGGTTTCTTTTTAAATCATGTCCTATTTTGACACTGACAGCTATGACAGCTCAAGAAATTGGCAGGAACTCAGTACAAATTATATGTCCGCGGTACGAAAAAGATTGTTTATCGCTTGAACAACTATCGCAAATGTTGCAAAGTGGAAGTAACGGTTGAAATAATGCAATATTATTGCAGCTGCTTTGCTGATTGATAACCGAAGATATTCCCGTGTTCGTCATGTGCACTCAACGGATAAAATTGCGCCTCAACGCAGGGTAGACGTAGGTAAACGTAGTGTAGACGAGATGATCGAGTATTCCGAAATGAATACCAATAAATTTATCCCTATGATTTAGAGCTACGTATTCAAATTTTAGCTCAACTGTCATATACGTATTTTATGCTTGTTAAAGAAGGGGTTTTCGGGATCCGAGATAAAAAAAACCTAAAGGTAGTGAAGACAGGAGGTAAGAACATAAATTGTAAGCGCAATTGGCACACGGAATCCAGTGTAAGTCACAATGACACCACGTCCACAGTCATCTGGCGCTTTTTTCATAATTTGTCTAAACTATCTTCATCTTTATAAAGTTTGTATTCGAAAAGAGTATATTTTTTCAGTTGGGAAATTTCGATTTGCATATATTGTTAAACTCCTTGTCGTCGCATTTCCTCGAATGTTGGTGTAAGTTTTAATCCTTTGCTTCTCTCTTATTAACTTGTCCCGTAAATCCCATTAAAGTTTCCAAAATCCCAAACTTACCGTTCCCCCTCCTACATCCTTTTTAACAACTCTATTATCATCATGCTTACCTTCTGTTTTCTTTTTTCCAAACGATGTCCCTCCGATTATAATAATCAAGGAAACCTCCCACTCCTACATTTATATTAAACTCAAACTACAAACCTAACTTGCTTCCCTAAATAACATAAATTTTCTCCTTTAACCATTTTTCCGCTGCCGACGCCCCTTCAATCTAATTATGGGCCAAAAATGTGAGATCCCATCAAGGCTCTCTTACCACTTAGCCAACAAACCAGAGAAAATACCACCCCGATGTTTACCTTTAGGGTTATTGTATTATACTGTCCTTACCCTCTCCACATTTTATGAATAAATTTGATCACTTTGCGATGATATTTTTGTTTTTCGACAGGCCAATGACTTCTTTTCATGTTCTGACATCGATGCCTAGACGACGAGTAATTGGTTAACACAAACGTATAATTACCCAGAGTATATCGTGTAATTTGATTTACGTTCTGTTAAACTCGTCCTTCCAAATGCGAAATGCTGAATAAAAAAAAATCGAATAATTCCTACTCGACGTCGACATCACTCTTTGAAAAAAGACTCTTTCTCTCTCTCTATCTCTGTCCCGCTTTAAGACGGTTAATTAGAAACCACCCTTGTTCGAGGAAGTTGAACAAGTACGCGTTCGTCCTGTCTTGAAAGAAAATTAATGTTTTTAAATACGGTTATGTGATGGTGGCTTTTAAGTTCGCAAGAGAGTTGCGTTCTTCCTTATCTCTTCTTTGTTTGCCGCCTGGTGCCTCAAGCTGCTCCTTGGGTGTGCTTACTTTTTGTGAAGTGTAAACATTGCCATTTGTTTTTTTTTCCCGTTTTTTTTTGCTGACGATGTCTGGTTGAGATGGTAATGGCAAAAATGATGATGACAATAGCTGGGGGCGTTTAGCGAACAAAATCAAATCAAATAATCCAACTGTGTGTGTGTGTCGGGAGTGTGTTCGAGTTATTGGGTCAAACTTGAGTTGATTACACAGAGAATAAGGATATAAGGACATTTTGCATTTATGATGATGAGGTAATGTAATATAAGACAGTGTACCTACTCAATGTCGAAATTGTTTCTGTTTATGTTACACCATCATAATCAAGAGACGGGGCGTAATTGTTAGCACATCATGCGAAGGAGCAGTCGAATTATCCTTGAAGTATTTTCACGCGAATTGGCGCTCATTGATGTATGCATAACAAGTTGGGACGAGAACAAGGAACTAGTTTTCTTGTAAGGAAAATTAGAAAGAGTGAATCCGTCTTTTGTCGGGCGCCACTTAACTTTGGTATGTTTTTAGTAAATAAAAAAGATATTTGTTTTAATTAATTGTTACTTTATTCGATTTAGGGTGGCTTGACAGTTCCTTTACGTTTATGTTATTTTCAAGGGGTCGTTATTTAAGGCGCTGCAGAAATTTATTGTAGCCAGGAACACTAAGGACGATCAAAAAATGTTGAACGAGATTTTGCGCTTTGTCCTTCATTTGGATGGATGAACATCGAGCGAAGGAGAAGACAGAAGTCGTCCTGTAGCAAAGACGGAGATAGAGGTCCAAGTCGGATCTCAAAAAATACAAGCAGAAAAAGCAGTTAAATATCTTGAGATTGGACACTGGGAAAAATTCACTGGGAAAACAAATAGAATTGGAGCTCAGGCCAATGAGCTCACCAGGTGACATTGGCACGAGGCACGTTGACTGCAAGATTCAGCACAAATGTTACTAAATGGATGAAGCGAAGGCAAGGGGAAGTGAACTTCTTATCGGTCAGGGATGTTTGAGATAATTAACTATGAGTTGAGATAGTTAACTATGGTGACTCCACAACAAACGATGTAAAAGATGGTCGCAAGAAAGGCTGAGGTTGAAATGGCAAATGGATGAAGTAAATTCCGGACACATCATCAGTAAAATTCTGACAAGTAAAGACTGTTGGATGCTGATATGACATTTTTATCGAATAAGTATTGAGAAAAAATTAAGCAACAGACAACTAATCAGACGGTGTCTAAACGGATAAAAAGTGTACCATGTCCACCACGAAGTAATGAAAAGATGCGGCTCCGTGGTGGTTTCAAAACTCTGGTGAGGGGAGTCTTAAGCAGGTAGATGTCCAACACATACAGGTGATTCTGACATTCATTGGTAAAAAATAAATAAAAATGATCACTCGCATGACTATCCAAAGTGTCGCTTTGGCTCGACGACGTATTTAAAAATTTTAACATTTTAAATACAGACATGCAAGAAAGCTTAACAGGGCCCATTTCCACTTCTCAATCAATTCCTTTAAGGTTTCTTTCCTAAAAAGATTTGTACATGGAAACACGGAACGCAGCGAATTTAGGTAAGTCGGAAGGAACCACTGAACTAGATTTTTTTTTACTAACACTAAAGGGATTTTGAATGAAGTAATACAGTGCGGGCATTAGGGAAATGAAGGATTAGAGAAAGGGAGAAACCGATGCACGCTGGTTTTAAATGTCTGTAAACTATAATGTGTAGGAAAAAACAGAGCGTGGTAGAGCATTCCACATTCGCGTTGTACGGTTACGAAACGAATCTTTGTATTTCACTGTTCGTCTGAATACAGGCTTAAGGGTAAACTGATGTGCATTCCTAGCATGGCGAGTATTGCGGTTGAATTGCTTTAGGGGTGGAACTGGCTATTTGATTTGAGCACTTGTGGTGGAAATGGCGATACAACAATGACAGGCAGGTGACATTACGACGATACTAAGAGAGTCAAGTAATTTCGCGATGTCTCAATCGCCAAAAAGTTTTACCGCACGTTTTTGAATTCTGTCAAGCAGCTCCATACGTAATTGGGGCACCGGACCAGATATAAGCGTTATACTCAAGTTTGGGGCTAATGAACGCCTTAGAAAGGGTGAAATATTTCTTGCATCGCTTAAGAAAACCTAGACATTTCGCAGCGTTCTTGGCGACATCGAATATGTGGTCATTCCGAACGAAGTTTGTCGTTAACGCACATACCGAGGATGGAAAGTCTTTCGGTTTCGGCGATGCAAGTGCTTTAATGACAGAAGGCAGCACTGCGATTAGCGTTTTTGTTTTATTTTGTTGTTTTGTACACTTTTTTGTTGTTTTTTTTTTTGTGCGAAGACTGACCGCGGATCGATTTAAAAGTGCGTGTTCACCCGTCGGGTTGCAGATCGGTACTCCTGCATGCATTTGAATAGGGAAGTCTAGGGTGGAATAAGCTTTAATGGGGCGTATACCTAACGGACAGTAATGCTTCAGTCAATAGGAATTTCGAAATCCAGGCTTGGGATGACATGGAAGACCGAACTTCGTTTTTAGAATCCAACCCATAGAACGAAAGCCATAAAGCCTTTTGCAAGATAACTGTAGGCAGTTTGTTTGCTGGTTGTCGTGCACAGATGTGGTAAGATGAGATAGTTAACTTTCAGGTTTTATGCCTTTTAAAAATCACGCAAATTAGCGTGACTTGCTCTCCTAAGTCCAAAGCCGTAAATTCGTTTGCATCAACAGCCTAGATGCGGTAATTTATTCAAAATAGCTGCAACCCTTTCACACACTGTTGTAACCATAAACTAGCTGTATGCGCTTTTCATTCGATTTGTATTTGAAAGTGAGTTCAGTTTAACGGAATAGCACACCCTACCTAATAGTGGGGAACAACATGCGTCATCTTTGATTGATATTTTAGTCCTATTTTACACGCAAAGAATCACTTAAGTAAAATCGCTTTAAACAAGTTCCAATTGCCATCCACTTAACCGCACTTGATAACTGTAATCACGTAAAATTAACTGGCTAACCAAATTAGTATCTATATACAACTAATTATGTAAAACGATGCGATTTGGTCCATTTATCTTCAATTTGTAACAACGACATAAACATTACCAAATATTTCCATCCGAAGTAAAATTTCTGAGGATTGTGTCAAGGTAATTAGCTTATTCAGGGTTAATTATGACAGCGTAAGACTCTTTCCAAATTTTAATTTATATTTCATTACGCATTTCCGATTTAATGAAAAAAGTTCGTCGAGAGCGCTCTGTGGAATTAATTTTGTTTCCTTCTCTGTTAAAAATGTGTGAGTTTTTGTATTTTTTATATACTGCAGCTCTTCTTACTGCTTAAAAAAAAAAAAGTTTCTTTTGGCATGTCTCACATGCACTGCTGGAAGAAAATTATCTGCGCTGACATGTTGGTACTTTAATAGAAAGTCAAAATGAGCAACAAGGGTTGTGAGAACAGGCGGATGTGTTACATTTTGAATATTAATTTAAATTTCCTTCTTTTTTGTTTTATTTTTTGACAACGATGCGACTGGAAAAATGGCTGCGAAGGAGGTTTGCATACAAGCGCGTCCCCGCTTTCAATTAAAATTTTAATATTTTCGTTGTCGCTTACATGTGGGGTATGTTTTGCCATAATCCGAGAGGTAAATAAAAAAAACCCCAGTTTATACTCATTAATTTTCAATTAGAATAATTATAAGAGATAATGAAAAATAATTTCATCATTCAAAGTCTGAATATATGCACAAGAACAGTTAGGCTAACAATGTGTAGTGTTTCGTTCTTAATTATTTTGATAATGCTGCTTGTGGGTAGTCGTATACATATGTATGTACTACATATTTGTAAATATATTGCAATTCCTTTGCTCGAAATGACAACCGTTTCAGGATGCAGATAAAATTGACTGACAGGTAACACTCGTGGGGCCTCCAACCTGTCTGTTACGTTTCTGACAACTCTGACAAGACAACAACGGATGCATTCATATCATGCGCGAACAATGGCTGTGAAGACAGCTGCAACAGGTTAACTAAAATGTGGCTTGAGGTTTATTAAATCTTATAACACTTGCATTTTTTGTGGAGATAGGTCTGAAGGGATGGCAAATAAAATTTTATTCACTTGTCAATACCAGCTGTAGGAATAGGTAATTTTCTGTTGAAAGGCGTGTTTTTTCTGGGCGAGAAGGGTGTTTTTTTTTAAATCTTGGCTGGGGCGTAATTGTTGCATTTTTGGACTTGGTTCCATAGTTAAATAAAAACCAGGACTAATAAAAAGTCTAGAAAGCGGCACGGGAGTTGGAGGGATAGCATATTGCCAGACATTTTTTTTGTTGTAATTTACGTGCACTAAAGGGACCAACAAAATAGTCGAAGAAGTCAAGAACTCCAAGAAGAGAAAAGCGGTTGGGCCGGATGAGATACCCAGTGAGTTCTGGAAAAAGATGGGAGACATCGGGCTCAGATGGCTCATGATTCTTATCTCCAAACTCATGAGAGGTGATCAAATGCCCAATCAGTGGAGGGAAAGTTATCTTCTTCCTTTGTACAAAGGAAAGGGAGATACGCGAAACTGTGATATTAGATGGCCGCCTAAGACAAATAATACGGCTGTCTGACGATGGTCTGACGCGGGTTTGTCGCGAGTAAATCAACCACAGATGCAATTCAAAGTATAAGGATCATAATGGAAAAGCATCGTGATTCCTTAAAGGATCTGCATATGATAGATAGGTAACCAAGAGATCTGATATGGGTAGCGCTAAGACAACGAGGAATTCCTGAAACCTACGTATGATCATGGACATGTACGCGGTAGCGAAGACAAAAGTCAGATGTCCCGCAGGGGTCACCGATGAATTCCCAATTAACGTCGGTGTTCACCAGGGAAGTGTCCCAAGTCCTTTGCTCTTTGTTACGGTCCTAGATTATCTGCTTGAGAGAAAAGTGACGGACCCTAAAGTGCATCAGTTATTCTTTGCTGACGATGCAGTCATCATAAGTAATGATCAGACTTCCCTGCACTTGATGTTTGGGTAGATGTTTTAGAAGGGAATGGGTATCGTATTAGCCAAAAAAAGACAGAGTATTTGTACTGCCAATTCTCTGACCCAAGTCAAGCCATTCCGGATATCTATTTGAATGGGGTGGTAGTTCCCAATTGTGAAAAGTTTAAATATCTGGGATCAATGATCAACACCAAAGCAACCGCTGATGACGACATCAACCATCGTGTAAGCGTAGGGTAGATGAAGTGACAGGACAACTCTGCCATCTTCTGTGACCGAAAAATGTCCCCTAAGCTGAAACGAAGGCTCTACACCGCAGTTGTGCGTCTGGCGCTCACATACGGTTCACAATGCTGGACAATGTACAAAAAAGTATGAGGGCAAGTTGACAGCAGCTGAGATGAAGATGCTTCGCATGACAGCAGGAGTAACAAAGCTTGATCGAATTAGAAGTTCCAGAATCCGAGGAAGCCTTCACGTCAAAGAACTCATCTCGAAAAAATTGGAGCACGACCGACTCAGTTAATATTGTCATGTTCCCTCCTACGAACCCCGTCAAAAAGGCAATGTCAATCAACGTCCCTTTACAATCGCGTAAGAAAGGCAGACCTAAAAACTTCTGGATCACACAAATGCAGAAACACAAGCATTTGATTGTCCTCAGTGATGAAGTGATCCAAAATCGGGATGCCTGCAGATATCTTTTGAGGTCGAACCGGCGAACCCGACAGGCGGACCAGTAAGAATGCAGTGAAGTGGGAGGGTTATGATCCCAGTAATCCTGATCATAATCTCGTCGTTAAATGGAAAGAAGAAAGAAGAAGAAGGCAGAAGACATTGCGACGATGACTTAGAAAGTCAAGCGATTTCGCAATTGTCTCTATTGCCAATAAGTTTAATCGCACGATTTTGAGTCCTGTCCAGTGGCTCAAAATATGTAATTTGTGCACCAGACCAGATATGAACGTTATGCTCAAGTTTGGGGCGAATAAACGCCTTATAAATTCTAGCCAGATTAGAAAGGGTGAAATATTTCTTGGACTGCTTGAGGAAGCCTGGACATTTCGCAGCGTTCTTGGCTTCGTCGAATATATTGTGATTTCAACGAAGTTTACAGAACATCTGTACACTATGGCGCGTAGGCGTAGTGCATGGCCGAGGACCCTTGCGACGGCTAGATCTATATAAGTATTTTTTAAACTTAGTGTCGTATAAGATAAGATTATGCCCGTATTCGCAAACAATAGACGTAAAAACTCAGCCATTCAAGCATACTAAGGATGATTGTGACTCAATACTGTTTTTCTGTTGCGGGTAAAATTCATAATGGAAAAACGTCATGATTTTTGTAGGTTTAGCATAAGCTTGTTTGAATTTAAAAAAAACTCTAAGGCAGCGAGGAGTTTCTTAAAAGTTTCTTACGTACAGGTAGATGATGATCGTAAATAAATACGAGGGAGGTAAATACATGAGTTAGTTATGCCGTAGAAGTCACCGAAGAGTTCTCAATCGGAAACGGTGTGCAAAAAGGAATCGTCTTAAGCTCTTCGCTTTTTATTACTGTCATAAATTATCAGCTTGAAGAAAACGTGACGGACCCATCAGTTATATTTTGTGAACGATGGAGTCATCATAAGCTAGGGTCTAACTTCCATGTTGTTTGGTAGCCGACACGGATACCGGACATTAGCGGTCAAAACGCCAACACTCTGGACTTGTTTCTTACCTCTCACCCTGATAAATACACTTTAAATGTATTATCGCCTCTAGGTTCGTCAGACCATTGTATCATATCGGCGAATTTCTTGTACTTCAGCAACACAATTAAAGAACAAGCTCCTAAAAGAACCGTATGGTAATACGAGAAAGCCAATTGGGAAGATTTAAACGGTTTCTTTAGGAGTTTTAACTGGTCGTTGTGCTTCCTCAACAACGACGTGGATGCCGCTGCCGATATGATTACAAATCTAATTCACCTGGGTATGAAACGCTTTATCCCTAACAGGATAAGGTGTATCAGACTTAAGGAAAACGCGTGGTGTGACTTGAGCTGTAAAGAAGCTATCAGGGCTAAAGAGGTAAGTTTTAGGTCGTTTAAGCCCAACCCAACTGAGGAAAACCGAAAAAAGTGCAAACGAGCCAGAAATGACTGCAATGCCCACATTAATCGTGTCAAATTCTCCTACGACCAAAAGTTGAGGCAGAAAATACTACAAAGTCCCACCGGTAGTAAAAACTTTTGGTCGTTTGTTAAGAATATTAAAAATTCGGCCTCGTCATCTATCCAGACACTCATTTGCAATGACACCCCAGCTGTCAGCTCTTCGGATAAAGCCAATCTGCTCGCTGCTCATTTTGCAGCTAGCTCAACGCTGCCAGATTGTACTTCGTCTCCCCCTGTACTCGAGCGCGTAGAATCTTCTATCGGACCGATCCATTTTCGCACTCGTACAGTGGCAAGAGTTCTTCGAGATCTCAACATATATAAATCCGATGGTCCAGATAGTATTTCCCCTATCGTTCTGAAGCTGGTTCTTTCACGCTGGCAAAACCACTGCGTAAGCTTTTCTATCTGTCCTATTCTTCAGGGCTCTTTCCGAGAAGATGGAAAACAGCATTTGTCCAGCCCGTCCCAAAAAAGGCGAATCTTTCTCTGTCTCCTCCTACCGACCAATTGCACTAACGTCCCTTCTTTCCAAGGTCATGGATAATCTGCGATCTACGATAAACATCGAAGCAACCGTTGACGATGAAATCGCGGGAAAACTCTGCCATCTTTTGTGAGAACCATATCTTTTGTGAAAATATGAGGTCAAACGGTGACCGGAATAACGAAGTAAGAAATTCTAAGATCTGAGAAATTAAAATAAAAAAACATTTCGAAAAACTATTGAGCACGATCTGCTTGGCCTTGTGATATTCAAAGGAAGGTTCCTACTCATCTTAGAGGCACTATCATTGAACGTTTATTTGCAAGCGCGACAAAAATGTAGTCCTGAAAACACCTGGATCAGATTAATTCAACAACACCAGCATTTGACGATGTGGTTACACCACTCAGTACAAAAGTGATACAAAAGTGATACAAAACTGTGAGGCCAGCGAATGTGTTTTTTTTTTATAATGTACGCGCACTAAAGGGACTTTGGATACCCTTATAATGAAGTGACACAGTGCGGGCATTAGGGAAATGAAGGATTAGAGAAAGGGAGAAACCGATGCACGTTGGTTGTAAATGTTTGTAAATTATAATGTTTTCGAACGAAGAAAGTAAAATATATTGAACATTCATATAGCTTTAAATATTTAACAATTGTTAGTCGCTTATTGTCAATCGCTGTCGCTCTCATTTTGTTTTGACATAACAACAGTAGAAAATGTGTGATAAGAAACTAACTATGCCCACGGTCGATATCGAAACATTTTATTTCTTTTCGGGGCTAACGATACTCAGGAAAATTTCAATTCAAATTTTAATTTAATTTAACACACGGTGCCCGAAAATGAAGTCTGAACTGAGACTGAGACTCTTATTATCTTATCTAGCACAGTCACAATCCTAAACCGCACATATATTGGCAAATGTTCCCAATGTAAACCAATTAAATGAACTAAAGCCAAAACCCAGTGACTAAGAACTAAGTCCCTGGTCTTTGGTTCAATCTATCTAAAAATTCTCCGTTGTTTTCCGGTTCAACCTTCAGCATTTTCCAAATGTTATTTTTATTGCTATTCTTAATCCTGTTATTGGATTTTATTTGATATTCCTTTTACGACACCTGTTGTCTCCTGTTGTGCCAGTTATCTTAAGATTTAAATGGATAGAAAAATTGCCTAGACGCAATATCAACCCCTATAGCTGCCTTTCACCCCAACCGCTGTTTATTGTGATATTCTTATCCGGCCCTCCTCGGGAAGTACAATTTGTCTAATTCGCTTTTACGATGCCACAACCTAAATGATATTAAAATGTTGCCATCCCCATCCCCATCCCTACACTACAGGTAGAAATTTACCTACGTACATAGCAAATGCTAGTTGGATCTACTAAGAAGAGTCGCTGGACTCACACCAAATTTTGCTTTATGTACCTCGTAGTTTGTGCACCGCGTCTCCCGGTAAATGCTAAATGAATGTAGGTCAAGTGCATAACCAGCTGAAACCATCGCATAACCCAACTACATCTACATCGTTGTCTCCCATCCTAGTGTCACCACACCCCTGTCAAAAGCAGTGTTCGAGAATACAGATACTTCTCGTGGCCGTAAATCACTTTACTTTAATGAAATTTTTAGTTGCAGTAGAAGATTGTCGTACTGCGATGAAGATTGACGATGATATCTGCAGTATTTCATACGTGAGTTTTCACATACAGTTTTACATATCACATCATTATGTCTCCATCAAGTTCGAGATGCTCATCACGTGGCCTAATCTAATGCACCAGTGAAACATGTTTCTGAAATGTTAATATTTATGCACTTTTTACTTTTATCATAGCCAATCGCACAGATGTCAGTGAATTTCACGACCACCAGCAAATTGCAGTAAAGTATTTCATTTCGTTTGTCCTCGCCTCAAACCTCCGAAGGAGGATAAATCCTTCTTTTTATTGGATTTTAAGTTTCGGACACTAATTTGAAGAAAACTCCGTTGCATCGTACATGTTCTTCTGGTAAAGAAAACTAAAAGAAGTTACAGTCTCCTTTTATTTGTAATGGCACATCCTTATATGAAGCGCACTCGAACAGAATTCCTTTGTGGGAATGCTTCCATTCTGCAGCAGTGCGGCTCCCACAAGAGAATTCGAAATATTTTTGCAAGTAAGTTGTGGAATTTGCCGCAATTATCATTCCTTAGAAACTTGAGAATTTGAAAATGAGCACAGGATGTGTGTGAAAGTGCTGGGCACTTTCTTAAATCTACCTTGGGAAGGATAAATGTGACAAGGGTCGTTTATTTCGTTAATTGAAATTGTGTGAAGCAGAATTCCCCGGCGGCGGGCGACCATGTATTACAAGTGTTTTTGGAAAGTTTTGACATTCCTCCAAACGGGTTAGTGTGGCTGGCTACGTACTTTAGTTTACCTAATCAAGGGAATTGTATGTAGTCACGAGAACAAAGTCGACACTTAGAATGGGGAATAGAATTCAATTTGCCAACTTATAAGAAGTTTGTTAATAAATTACTTATATTTTGTGACTTTTATTTGTGGCAAGTTTTCGAAATAATTTCTGTCACATCCCTGTTGGATTTTGGGTTAGAATATGTATCAACTTGTCAAAATGTTATTATAATATCTGTCAAATTACTTGCGAATTTATCGAAGATAGAAATAGTTTTCGAAATGAAATTAATTCAGTTGTGATGTCAATTAGATTCATTCTGGTGCTGTTGTAGCAATGAATTAATTTCGCCTGACATTGTATTCAATTTAGTTATCTTCGCAATAGTTGACTGCATTTCGAACTTTTTCTTATGACACTAACACTTCAATGCTGGAACTATGACAGGAGAGCAACTTAGTTCTGTCGTTCCATAAAAATTGGATATCATTTATTGAAATGTTGAAGTGTCAAAAATAAACCAGTTATTGATGTGAGGAGAATACTCAAATTAAATATACGTTCGTTCTCGCCCATACTGAATTAAAATCGATGAACTTATCTGGAAGCGTTCAGCGCAGACTGAGGAGAAAAATATTTCATATTTTCTGAGAAAGTGGTAAGGTTAGAATCTCAGCATTATGTTGAATCATTTCGATGTCAAGTCTGTTTCAATTAACATACTAACTGAGAATGGAGCTGTGGAGAAGCTTCATACGTCTGAATTACATTAAGTTGAAAATATTCCAAAAAGATATTTAAAAGTTTCACAAAAAAAGTAATGTAGGACCGTGTAGTAGGACCGAAATAAGCTCATTTGAAAGTGCTTCCATTGACTTTTGCGCATTTCGTTTGACAGCTGGCCATCCATCAAAACTTATTATTTGAGTTAAAAAATAATCTGTTGGAATGGTTCTTATAAATATTTGCGCAACTGTTGAAACAACTTAAAAAGTACTATTCCATAGAGCTGATGTTCAACATTAGACATGTTAAATCTCGGCTCTCCTTTGTGTAGTTTGTCAAATCAAACAATTCTATTATCACACGTCACTGCCAAGCACAGACAAACAAAGTGGGTTGTAACGCGGCATAGCTGGTATATTGCACCGGGAGTGGTGACTAAAGACGCTATCAAATATGCGATTACATCTTTTGAGTGTTTCAAGTAACATATTTCGGATGGAATTTATCCAACTGTGCTGAAATAGGGTTTAAGTAAGCTTTTACCAACGCTGAAAAGATTTTCTACCGCGAGCTTAGCCTTGGCCTATATACCTTCTCACTGGCGTATGGTTAAAGTGATTTTCATACCAAAAATTGGTAAGTCTGACTACACTCTAGCCAAAAGCTTTAGACCCATAAGTCTGTCTTCCTTCTTACTGAAAAGTTTGGAAAGACTGGTTGAGCTGCATGTGCGCAAAGTTGCTCTTCGATCACATCCTCTCTCTGAGATGCAACATGCCTATCAGCGCGGAAAATCCTGCGAGACAGCGCTTCAAAACCTAGTTGGTAGGATTGATAGTGCTCTTGACCGGAAGGAGTACGCGTTGGGCATTTTGTCCTTTGACCCCTGTCTTATGGATATGCCGTCTAATGCAATGCCACCTTCTGCGACAAAACTATTGACCATGTCAACTTTCATTTGGTAGCGGATTGGCTTCGGCCATGGATTGAATGCCATCGTATTTTCGCAGATGGCTCCAAAACCGGACAGGGGTCTGGTGCTGGAGTCTTTTTGGAATGCGATATGAATCTTGTCTGGGTCCCAGGTCACACTGGAATCCAGAGAAATGAGATCTCCGATGACCTTGCTAGGCAAGCTTCAAAAGAAGTTTTCTCAGGACCTAAACCTGTGTTGGGTCTGGCTGCATCTGTAGTCATCGTGGGCAGCTTCTCGTGAACACAATATTCGTTGGCGCGATTGCGGTGGATGTAGACAGACTAAACTATTGCGCCCGGACATTTGCATAAAGTCTGCATTTTTTCTTCTAACTCTTAGGAGAAGCGACTGCAGGTTTCTTGAAGGCACCAAGCCTTTGCTAAACACTTAAATGTGTTGGGCTTAAGCCTGTCCTGGCAATTGCTTGGCCTTTGGACGGGAAAACTAAGTACATTGATGTAAGGTGTCTAAATGGTAGGACAATGGTTGTGTCAGCAGTTGTGTCTGAGCGCTTCATCCTTCGATGGTAGTAGCAACCTCCGACCAAAAAAGAAGACCCTAAGTTCTGCTTATACAGTTGTCTACTGACCCACATGGCTCGAGTTGCACGGTCCGTAGAGTTCCCGTTCGTTTTTTTTTATCAACAATGTTCCCAAGATATTTGAATTCATTGGAGTTACTGACGGCACCTGGTCTATAGAATGGTTTTGCTAGGATTGATGGACGGTCCTTAAATTTTGCACCGTTCTAAGACAATGCGCCATGCATGCCACTAGTGGTGGTTGCACTAAGTTTGCCATTAATAATGATCGATCGCCAGGCCATCATCTTAGCCTATGGCGCAATGTCAACGTCTAGTGACCACAACAAAGCAGCTAATGGACTTGAATGAATACCAGCTAAATTCTTGAAAACTGATTCCATCTTATCAGCGAACGAAACCTATCCTAGGGACAGGAAGGATGTGATTGTTTAGTTCCCAAATAAAGGTTATCGTATACGTTTATCGAAACTCATAGTTACCATCCTTCTCGAGCGGATTAAGGCTAGAATCGAGTCTACACTTAAGAGGCATCAAGCTGGCTTTCGCAGTGGTTCATCATGCGTCGACCATGTCAACACCCTGCGTATCGTCCCTAAGCAGTCTGCTGAATTTTAAATGCCAAAAGTTGATAACTACCTTCGAAGTATTGTTTCAGTAAATTGGGGTACGAATCAGGACGTTAAAAGTAGAATAAATATAGCCTCCGATATTCTGTCCCAAATTTTTGGAAATCCAGTCAAATCTCCTTACACACTAAGTTCAGATTCGTCGAACCTAATGTCAAATCCGTGCTGTTATATGCTTGCGAAACCTGAAAAATCACGACTACCATCTCGAGGAAATTGAAGCCTTTTGTGAATGGCTGTCTACGTCACATCCATAAAGATTTGCTGGCCACAGTTTATATCTACGGAGGAATCGTAGCTCAGGGCAAGTCAAGGCAATGGATTGGTCACACACTGAGGAAATCAAACGATGACATTGCACAGCAGTCTTTTGAATGGAATCCTTGGGGTGCACGATGGGTTGGAAGACCAAGAACAACCTGTCCTTGTAGAAGCATACTCCCAGAGAAAGACGTGCCTACAGTTAAAGTATATAGCTGCAGGCTGTGAAGGATGGAGACGATTTGAGACTATAAGAGGTGGAAAGAATTAGTTCTCCTTTAGGGAAGGTTCTTAGCTGCGGTCACACATACTGATACTCACACAGGAGGTTATGATTCGACTTTCCAGCATGGCTCTGATCCAGCCTTCATTCCGATTACCATATATGTATATTACCACGTACTCATAACAATCTCTCACCTGTAAGAGTAAAAATTAAAATTCCAAAAACAATTGATTAAATTTTTTTTTACGATCATTATAGTTTTTTGTTTATTTTGTTTTTAAATAATTTTTTTTTTTTTTGGATCCTGTGGCTTAGGTACTATTTACATTTTTTAATTTTTATAATTTTATCACATTTTTGATTTTTTTTTCTTTAATGAAAACATTATTATTAATTAAAGTTTGTTGGTTTTGGTTTTTGTTTAATTTTTTATTTAGACTTAAAGTTTCAAGTTTAACACGCAAAAAGTTTTACATTTAAGTCTATTTTATTTAAATAACAAATTAGTTATCTACTTATGGACTAATTTATGTAACATACAATAATTTTATTATTATTTTGTATTATTTTCAATCTTAAAAGTAAAAATGTAAATAAATAAATAAATAATTATATATAAAAAAAAAACACACACACACATACATTATAGGTTTGTTTCTCTTAAACAAATATTCGATTTCGAAAATTTATAAAGTAAAAAAACTGAAATACAAATGGGAACAATAATATTCAACGCGAATTTACTATAGTTAACAATATTATATATTCATTTGGGTACACGGTCTTTTATTTGTTTTTGGTTTTGGTTTTAGTTTTGCTTAATATCATCATTATTGCATAGAGGAATAAAGAATAAGGAATAAGGAGTAAGGATTAGGTATCCTGTGCCTTAACTTCGTATACCCAGTAGTCGCTTAAAGGCTCTCCTGTAATCTAAATTGAAAATGGTGTAGATAACCGGATTAAGACCGGAATTTATGTATCCCAGCCATGTGATGAAGTTCTTGAACTTATCTGTGGGGCAGCAGGTTTCACAGAACGGCAAAATTACATACATTAGGAAGAATGGCAGCCAGCATATTACAAATACTCCCATGATGATGCCAAGGGTTCGGGCGGCCCTCCGCTCCTTGGAGAGGGAGATTTTTTGTTTTTCCTCAATAAATTGATACACCCCAGTGGGTCGCTTGGGTGGGATTTTAGTGCTCTTGCAGCTCTCGACAAGGACACTCTTTTCCAGTTTGTCGGCATTACCGGTTGATCCGCTGTTATTAGCATTTGGACCAGACTCGGAGGAATTCTCCGGATTATCACTTACGTTGGATATCTCGTTGCGTAGACTAAGCTGGTGGTTGTTATCGGGAGGAGGCAGCAGTCGCTCTTGGATGATTTTACGATTTTTGCCATGCTTGATTGAGTCTTTGATTTTTGGGCGGCGAGATTTTTTCGCCGGCTTTTCAGTATTGTTATTTTTGTTTGTTGAGTTTGAGTCGTCCTGATGGACATTGGGATTGATAACAACATGCTCGCTGGAGTCGTGGTGATGCTGGTGCTGATGGTGCTGTGCTTCATTGACGTTTGTCTCGCTGCTAATCGAATCTTGGTCCTGCTGCACGGAGGTCATGTCTTTATCAACTTTGGTTGCTGAATTGTTGACGCCAGCTCCTGCTGCACCTCCGCCAGCGCCGCTACCTTTCATAGCAACAATTGTATTGATTTTGGATGCACGAGCACGTTCCCGCAATCGTCGTTTGGTGGCAATGTAGATTTCGATGTAGACAATGGTCATAATGGCCAAGGGGATGTAGAATGACCCCAGCGATGAGTATATCACGTAGCCTCGATTCGAAGTGAGTTCGCACGGCGTGGCACTGGTAAACTCTTCGGGCCAGTCGTTCCATCCCACCAACGGTGGTGAGCTTATAATTAGTGAGAGGATCCAAACACCGGCAATGAGCAGTAAGACCCGACCTACGGTTCGTTTTTGTGCGTAGTTAATGGGATCGGTTATGGCCCAGTATCTGTCCAATGCGATTGCACACAGATTTAGGATGGACGATGTGCAACACAGCACATCGCAGGTTAGCCACATTTTACACAGGTGTATGCCGAATTCCCATCTGCCTAGGATGGAGTAGGCCACATTGAAGGGAAGTACAAGGAGGGCGACCGTTAGATCTGCCACTGCGAGGGAAACGATGAAGAAATTCTGCACTATTCGTAGGGGCTTGTAGGTGAATACACTAAGGATGACAAGGATGTTACCGACAATTGTGAGCACTATGATAATCGAGAGGATTAGGGCGGTTAAAATGGCTTCCCATTCGGGCACTGCCAAATCAATGCCAACGTGACTGGGATAAAGGACGAGAATGGGTATGGTGCAACCATTGCCGTTTGTGATGAGCACTTCAGTCGGTGCAATGGGATACAACTCGGTGACGGTTGTGTTGGAAGTGTGCGTTTCCATGTTTGTTTGGTTTTTTTTTTCTTATTTATTTTTTACATTAAGTGCTAACGTGTTCGTTGCGTCATTGGATTGAGTCTCTTATTGCTGCATGTAATGTGATTACTTCTTCATGTTGCTGAAGGTAAGCATCTGAAAGGAAACAAGTAAAATTGTTTAATAAGAATTTAAGTTTGTTTAATTTAAGGAATAATAAAAAAAAAAACAAAACAAGGACATCAATCCTTAGATTGATTGATTTCGAAAGCAACTGGAGTCGATTTAAGGCCTCCCTATAACAAATACCATCAATCAATCAACTGCTTGGTAGTTATTTACAAAAAATGTCAACCGAATACGTTCCATAGAAAAGAATGCGTACCTTTGCCGCTGATATTTACTCGTAGATAACCCAGTCAGAGAAGAAGAAGAAGAAGAAGAAGAAGAGGAAGAAGAAGAAGGAGGAAAAATCCCAAATGACGTCATGATTATCTAATCAATATTATAATGTATACAAGTATATCTCCAGTCATGAGCTACTCGCATGCAAATCGATCGAAACAAAATGATGTACCTTGTTAGATGGGTAGGTGCCAATTTACTACGATGGGTACGAGAACGAGTACCTACAACTCGTATCACCTTAAGCTGATAGCAAATTTTCCATCTCTGTGCTGATATTTGAAGTAGGTACTGCATACATGGTTAGGTAAAGGTAAAAATCCAATTTCCCAGAGTGTAATCGAAACAAAGCTTAATGTACCGAAAAAATAATCCACATGTAGAATTTGACTTTATTCGATGTTCAAATCCGTTCTACCTCTGCTCTCCTGATGCATTTTTTGTTTGAATCAATTCACACTGGCTGTAGGTAAGGGGCATGAAAAATATTGTTATAATGTAGCTTTGAAGCTAATCCGAAATAGAGAGAAGACTTTATTGAATTACATTTAGTTCCGCTTGTCTGGAATACGAAAAATCTTTAAAAAATCAACTCTCCATTCAGTGCCATTCACAGAAAAAAACCATTTGAAAGAGACGAAATAAAATCTGCAAAATAGCAGATATCCAAATCCACTGCAGATTTTCCACCCCGAAGGTTGCAATAAAGTGAATTTACTGCTTCAGGTTCGAATTTAATTGCGGTTTCGAAGAAAAATTCATTTCTGGAAATGGGATATATGTACACAGCACCCAAAAAGTCTCCGTACAGCAGCATATTTTCTGTTAGTCATGTAAAAAACTATTAAATAAGGAAAAATTTGCATTCGAAAAGCAGCAGAAAATAAACGTTACAAACTACAGTTAGCGTTTTTAAAGTGTTTGGGCACTGCATAAGGTCCTACTCCCTATCGTTTGCTGCTGCTTTGCTTGGCTACAGCAAGTGCCGTACGGCCCAGCAAGTGCCGTATGTTTTTGCGTGCACTTGCTATGGGTGGGTAAAGCATCATTTGGCGAATAGCGGGTCGCGTTGTGTAGATTTTGTTGGTAGACCAAAGCAATTCATTGTATGGGCATAACACCTACAGTGATTTGTTTTGGAAAGCTGAAGTCAGGATCTACACAGTACGGCCCAGCTTAGTCAGCGTCGGAGTTGAGTTTTTTTGTGTTTGTTTTTTGTTATGCGTGGGAATTTTAGAGTGGACGCGGTGGACATTGTACACCCATGCGATTCACAATAAACCAGCTGTTTTGGCACTAAGTGAAACACAGGTTAATAATTTAACCTAGATTGTAAATGAGCCGACACGGATACCGGACATTAGCGGTCAAAACGCCAACACTCTGGACTTGTTTCTTACCTCTAATCCTGATAAATACACTTTAAATGTATTATCGCCTCTAGGTTCGTCAGACCATTGTATCATATCGGCGAATTTCTCGTACTCCAGCCACACAGTTAAAGAACAAGCTCCTAAAAGAACCGTATGGCAATACGAGAAAGCCAATTGGGAAGCTTTAAACGGTTTCTTTAGGAGTTTTAACTGGTCGTTCTGCTTCCTCAACAACGACGTGGATGCCGCTGCCGATATGATTACAAATCTAATTCACCTGGGTATGAGACGCTTTATCCCTAACAGGATTAAAAGTATCAAACCCAAGGTGAACGCATGGTGTGACTTGAGCTGCAAAGAAGCTATCAGGTTAAAAGAGGTGAGCTTTCGGTCTTATAAGGCCAACCCAACTGAGGAAAACCGAATAAAGTTTAAACGAGCCAGAAATGACTGCAATATCCACATTAATCGTGTGAAATTCTTCTACGACCAAAAGTTGAGGCAAAAAATACTACAAAGTCCCACCGGTAGTAAAAACTTTTGGTCGTTTGTTAAGAATATTAAAAATTCGGCCTCGTCATCTATCCCGACACTCATTTACAATGACACTCCAGCTGACAGCTCTTCGGATAAAGCCAATTCGCTTGCTGCTCATTTTGCAGCTAGCTCAACGCTCCCAGATTGTGCTTTATCTCCCCCAGTACTCGAGCGCGTAGAACAATCCATGGGACAAATCCACATCCGCACCCGTACTGTGGCAAGAGTACTTCAAGATCTCAACATTCACAAATCCGCTGGCCCAGATGGTATTTCCCCTATCGTTTTGAAGAGGTGTTCTTCCACGCTGGCAAAACCACTGCGTAAGCTTTTCTATCGGTCATCTTTTCAGGGCTGTTTCCGAGAAGATGGAAGACAGCATTTGTCCAGCCCGTCCCAAAAAAGACGAATCTTCCTCTCCCACCTCCTACCGACCAATTGCACTTACGTCCCTTCTTTCCAAGGTCATGGAAACGCTGATAAACCGTCAGCTTATGAAATATCTCGAATCCCGAAAACTTCTTAATGACCGGCAGTACGGTTTTCGCAGCAACAGGTCCACTGGTGATTTGATGACATATCTAACCAAAAAATGGAACCAATCTATTCACCATGGTGGTGAAAGCAAGGTCGTTGCGCTTGATATTTCAAAGGCATTTGACAGAGTTTGGCATCAAGCTCTATTGTCGAAAATGCGTGCATTTGGGATCGATGTTACCCTTTTTCAATGGATTAGAAATTACATTTCGGACCGTTCAATACAAGTTGTTTTGGACGGTTTCAAGTCTGCAACTCACCAAATAAATGCTGGTGTCCCCCAAGGCTCTGTTTTGTCTCCGACTCTCTTTCTCATTTTTATCAATGACCTCCTGTCTGTCACTTCTAATCCAATCGATCTTCGGGCGTTGAACTGGAACGGCAACGTATGTTAAGCTCATTGAATTCCGATCTTGACAGCATTATTAAATGGGGTAAAACCAATAGAGTGGAATTTAATGCTTCCAAAACGCAATGCTGTCTGCTGTCATTAAAAAGAAACCCTAATTCTCTGTCATTATCTATGAATGGCACTTGCATCGCTGAAACCGAACAACTTTCCATTATCGGTGTGTGTGTTAATGACAACCTTCGTTGGAATGACCACATATTTGATGTCGCCAAGAACGCTGCGAAATGTCTAGGCTTCCTAAAGCGATGCAAGAAATATTTCACCCCTTCTGATCTGGCTAGAATCTACAAGGCGTTTATTCGCCCAAAACTTGAGTACAACGCTCATACCTGGTCTGGTGCTCCAATTACATATTTGGAGCTACTTGACAGGATTCAAAAACGTGCGGTGATATTTATTGGCGATTGAGACATTGCGAAATCACTTGACTCTCTTAGTCATCGTCGTAATGTCTCCTGCCTGTCATTGTTTTATCGGAATTTCCACCACAAGCGCTCAAATGAAATAGCCAGCTGCATTCCACCCCTACAGCAATTCTACCGCAATACTTGTCAAGCAATGCACATCAGTTTACCCTTAAGCCTGTATTCGGTCGTACAGTGAAATATAAAGATTCGTTTATTAACCGTACAATACGAATGTGGAATGCTCTACCACGCTCTGTTTTTCCTTTGCATTATAATTTACAAACATTTAAAACCAACGTGCATCAGTTTCTCCCATTCTGTAATCCTTCATTTCCCTAATGCCCGCACTGTGTCACTTCATTATAAGGGTATCCAAAATCCCTTTAGTTCGCGTACATTATAAAAAAAAAAAAAAAATTCACTTTACATAAGGAAAAAACGGTACCAAAAGGTCTCCGTACAGGTCATCCATCATTTTCTTTATAACAATTAACATAACTTAACAAAAAAACAGTACTTAGTAGCTTGTTGGTCCTGCTTTGTTCCTTATGACTTTTTGTAAACGGTTTTTCGTGGAATGGGCCAATTTGGAAGTCGTCTCGGGGGTGATATTGCTCCATTCCTCAAGCAAGATGGACTTTAGCTCATTTTTGTTTGATATTGCATGCTGGCGAACTTTTTTTTTTAGGATTCAATTCTGGTGATTGTGCGGGATGTTTTATCTGTGTTCGAACATTATAAATACAGCAAACATTCTCTTACCAGAAGCGATGTGTGCTTAGGGTCATGGTCTTGTTGGAACACAAAATTGTTCCTAAGACCCAGTTTATGGGCACTTGAATGTAGATTTTCTTTCAGGATATTCAAGTACCCATATTTATCCATCGTGCAATCTATAAATACCAGATTCAAAGCGCCCGAAGAAGCCATACATCCCCACACTATTACATGGCCGCCGCCGTGCTTTACAGTAGGTGCTATATTTTTCGCGTTCATCTCAGTATTTGGCTTTCTCCACACCATGCGACGACCATCTGAGCCAAGGATGTTGAATTTACTCTCGTCAGTAAATATTACGCGATCCCAGTGCTCAATAGCGTAGTCCAGTCTAGTTTTTTTATTCGGTTTTCGAATCAATGGCTTCTTTCGGCTAACTCTACCATTAAAACCATTTCTATTCAGCCCGTTTCTTACGGTCTGAGCACACACATTAATTCCTTCAGTTGTTTCTAAATTACTGGCAATAACAGGTGCACTTATTTTTGGATCTACTACAACATTTCTGACGATTCGCTTCTCTAGACGATGATCAATTTTCCTTGGACGACCAAATCTTGACTTATTGGGTATTGTTTTTGATTTTTTTTTTAAATTGTTGCAAGACATATTGAATGGATGCACGGGGTCTTTGAACAATTGCGGATATATCACTGAGAGATTTTCCTTCGTTTTTTAACTGAATAATCAGTTTCTTGTTAGCCAATGCAATTTGTTTGTTTGTTTTTATCTTCCATTTTTATTTATTAAAAAAAAAACGACTCAATTCCTATTAACGCACTTTTTGGCTGTAGCTGTTACAAGGGAGCTGTTAGTACAGAGACTTTTTTTTTCATTCTCATAACGGTATTCCGAGTGAACAAAAATTCTTGAAATTTGAGCAACATATGAGGAAATTCAAAACATATATTTTAGTGTTGCCAATTTAGCTCTAAAAATATACATTAACTTACTCTTTTACGATTATATAAAAAGTAAGCTGCTATACGGAGATTTTTTGGGTTCTGTGTATGTTGGTTAGAATGAAGTTATTGGTGGACCCGAATATGCACGGGTTAATTAGTTAGGTAATAGTTTTAAGGCTCAACTTGAAACGTCGAGTGGGAGAGTGTGTCTGTGTTTTCCGCCTTTCTCTTTATTTGTTTATGATATTTATTTCGGAGAGTATAAGCAATCCTACGCTAGCAATAGCAAGCTAGCGTAGGATTGCTTGGTGATAGCAAAAATGCTTCAGACAACGCTTCTGGTAGTTTGGTCTGCAACCCAAAGAATCATGCCTATTTTCAAATTCATCCAACATAAATCCCCTGGAAAAATTGCCGAAACACCCTTCTGAAAAAGTATTTGTTTTTCAAAACATTTTATTTTTCTTTTTTTAAAGTCCGTCAGTCATCAGTCTTGACAGTTCATATTTGGCAGTCGTGAAGTAGACACGTGGCAAACTTATTATGGAAAAATATTCCATAAGCCAACGTGTTTTAATCGTTAAAACATTTTATCAAAATCAAGCCCGATTTTCATGCAAAAATTATAAGGCGTGACGAGGCACATTTTCATTTGAATGGATATGTGAAAAAACAGAATAGTCGGTTCTGGGCAATGGAAAACCCTCAAATTATTCATCAGTCACCTTTGCATTCATTCAAAATTACAGTCTGGTGTGGAATTTGGTCAGGAGGAATTATTGAAGCTTACTTCTTTGAAAATAAAAACGGCGTAATGGTAACTGTGAATGGGGAGCGATAACGTGATATGATTGAAAACTTTTTAACGTCATAACTTCATGCTTTGGGCTTGATTAACATGTGGTATCAACAAGACGGTGCCACATCGCATACAGCTAGGATTACAATGGAATTACTGCGAGATCTCTTTCCATTACAAGTTTTTTCAAGAAATGGTGATTGGCCTCCACGGTCGCCTGATTTGACTGTTCCGGACTTCTTTTTGTGGGGATATCTGAAAAGCAAGGTTGATGCAAACAAACCAGAAACGCTTGAGCAACTCAAATAAAATATTCGTGATGAAATCAATGAAATACCGCGTGAAATATGTGAGAATGTAATGAAAAATGTGCTCAAAAGGGCTCGCATTTGTGAGACTAACATAATTGCAGACATTAAATAAGACATTTATCAATATCAGATCCATTCTCTTTCATTTGATCAAAAATTATAAACAAACAAAGTAGTATACCTTCCCGGCGGACGCCCTGTATTTGTTTCTATTTGGCAAACGTGCAGCGTTCAAAATCAATATAACCGATAACTTTTCGTTTTTTGAATCAATCATATCGTGAAATCCGCCGGTGGGAATTGTTCACAGAAATAAATATGTATTTCGGCATTGGCAAATTCGCAAAGGGAGCCATTTTCCCTTTGTCGGTAATATGAATCAATGCCATGGTATCTTCGAAATTGTTCAAATCTAAACTTTTCCAAACAAAATAATAAGTAATTCATTTTTCTGTGAAGATTGCTTTTCCTCTCATTTTTCAACTTCTGCTCCCAAAATCTAGGTACATATAAAGTAAAAGCAGCACGGACAAAAGTTGAACAGCACTGACAGCAGCTGGAGTAAAATTTGACACTGTCACATCCTGTCGATAAGGAGAAGTTTTCGGCAAATAGTGAAACCTAATTCGAAAGAATTCCACGACAGGGGTTAATATATCAAAAGATAACAAAATATTTGTAATGTCTTCTCTCCATTTAACGACGAGATTATGATCAGGATTATAGGGATCATAACCCTCCCATTTCACTGCATTCCTATTGTTCCGCCTGTGGAGTTCGCCGGTTTGACCTCAAAAAATATCTGCAGGCCTCCCGATTTTGGATCACTTCATCATTGAGGCCAATCAAATGCTGATGATTCTGCATTTGTGTGATCCAGGCCTAAAACCGCCTGCCTATTTTACGCGATTGTAAAGGAACGTTGATTGACATTGCCTTTTTGACGGGGTTCGTAGGATCCCTCCGTTGGTCATGACAATCCCAACTGAGTCGGTCGTGCTTCAATATTTTCGAGATGGGTTCTTTGACGTGAAGGCTTCCTCTCGGATTTTGGAACTTCTAATTCGATAAAGCTTTGTTACTCCTGCTGTCTTGCGAAGCAAAATATTTGCAATGTATTTTTTGTAAAATAATTATCAGAAGTTTAGCATTTAGGTTTATGACTTGTTGATTTTTTTCGTATTAAGGACCAAGAGTGATACCCAACATGGATGTATTCCATTGACCTCTTTAACGTTCTTCGTGATGTTCTGGTAAAAACGTTCACTTTGTTCGTCATATCACATTCTGCAACCTAAATCTGTATAAGTTCCAACTTTGCGACTGACATCTCCGAATTTTCAGCACGATGATTTTCTAAAAATCTTTTTATTTCAGCTTTTAGTGATGTCCAAGCTTGCAGTTCCTTGGCATTTAGTTTATGGTTTAAATGTAAATACCTTCTTAAAGTTTGGCATCACTTAACTTAGTAATTTCAGATTTTTGATGTAAAAAGCTTTTACGAAATTCTTCATTAAACCCAGTTTTATGGTGTGATAGTGGGCAATTTTGTGTATGTGAGAGGTTAAACTTTAAGCAAGCAGCAATATTTTGTAAAGCCACCCTGTAATGCTAGTAAAAAAGCTATCACTTTTATGTCAGAACAAACTTTCCAAACTTGATTCTCTAAACTCAATCTTGAAGTCAGAATGAGGTCAGAATTTATACTATAAGTTTTTTTTTTTTAAATCCTTTGACTTTGTTTAAATGGTCATCATTGGATTAGCATACATAAAGTTTCTTTTGCAACTATTAACCGGTAACACACTGCATATTAAAAAAACAGTTGGTAAAATCCCCAATTGATTTCACATCTCGGGACTCTGTCCACATTTAAGTTTTTTTTAGTACTTCCCCCCACCAACAACAATTCACGGTACAAAAGAAAGCATTCCCACAAAATATTCTCTAAAAACTATGCAAAATCTCTGCAACAAGTGTCACAAAATGTCATTTGTATTTCTCCCCTGCATAGCACTTGGACTTGACACTTTCCTAAGTGTTGTCAGCTCCAAAATGACAATTTGTTTTTATATTTATTTTTAAATCAAGTTCCACTTCCGCAATGGTCCACCGCATTTCACAAGTGGCACGCGTTGAAAAATAAAAATGCCTTTCAAATTTCAAAACCAATGCCAGGCATCCTACAAGAGTGTCTGTCAGTCAACTAAGTGACATAACCTAAAATAAAGAGAGATACTGAACTAGTAAAACCAACCCCCTCAAGCGCACGTACAACGTTGAAAGATAAGTTCTCCAAAACACACACACACACACTTGTAAAATGCACATAATTGACAGGGCATCCATATGCCATGCCAACGTCAGAATTCATCCACCTAACGGTGTCATGTCAAATTCGTTGTGGCTCGTGATGGTTTCTTTTTTCCATTTGGAGAAAAGGTAGCAGTCCATGAATATAAAAAACACTTCTTCAACTTCAAATCCTTTAAAAAAGGAATGTTCTCCCATTCAATGAAAAATAAAGTCGTCTCATGCATCTCCATTACTTCGGGTGACAATGAAAAGAAACATAAAACAAAAAAAAAAAAAAAGAACTGTTGGCGTTAAGTGCCTTGGTCGAGGCGTATTTTGTACTGTGCTTCTCTGCTGGCTGAAAACGTGGTGAAAACGAGCATGAATCATAATATGGTTAAAAGCGTCGCCGGAAAATTGTACCAACGACGCGTCGGTCGTGTTAAAGACTACAACTAGCAGTAAATTACCAGCGACAAAGTGCAATTCGTTCTATGTGTCGGAGGTATATCACATCAATGTCACATGGTAGTGGTGAAGTCTCAAAACAAAATGTTAAAGAATCAGCACGTACTCATGTCGTCGTTCCTTCAATGTTGGTATTGGTACTACCAGCAGACTCCTGCTCTGCCCGCCCACCCGTATCCGGTGCGCGGTGGGATGGTGAGCCAAAAGGATATGGTTGGGTGGTTTCCTGCTAAAATCATTGAACATAAACTGCTTCTGCTGAGACCATTACTTACTCGTTTGCATGTAACTGAGCTTGCGGGGTGGGTAGGATGCACATTAATGGAATTGTTCTATGTTCTCTTTGACAATGTGTTGACTCTGAAATACTTGGCAATATTTTGCCAAGGCAGTCTTCTGGTAAGTGCCGTCAAAAAGCTGTTTAATTTGTGTCATACAGTTATGTGTAGATACAACAACACAGAACTTAGCTGCATGGAATGGAAGTAGTTTAGCCCATATTCTGTGGAATAGAGTTTCTTGTTACTTTGTTACATAGAGGAGAGCATTTTCTGTCAAGCTATTTAGAGAAATTGTAATGTCAAAACGTCAATATGTCATAAAGAGCCAGATGTCTAAAAAGAAATGAATGTATGTGTAGGCCTAGGCATTTTCCTGGAACTTAAATGATGAGGCAGATTGTATGAATTGGTTCATGTACCTAACCAACATACATACATATATGCTGGTCCTAGTGATGGGTAGGAATAAAATTCCTCTACCGAATAATGGTAAATATTTTGATAGTTTGACAGTCGGCTGAACACATTTGTGTGAGAAATTTTACCAAGTGATGGGTAAAATGTCAAGAATCTGAAGTTTCAATCAAACAGTGACGTCAATAGACGGAAGATGCTTGAGTGCTCTTCCATCCATCCACTAAGAGTTATGATTATCCTCAAAATTCCCCTTGGCAAATTGCCATCATTATGACCACAACGACGACGTTCTGAACTGAAAAATTCATTTAATTCAAATTAGGATCATAACATACTAACGAAATTTCATGAATGATGCGTAAGCATAAGCATCCTCCATCGTTTAGTTGAAAAGGATTTTGCTAATGCGATGTGAGCAACGACTTCATATTTAATTACATAATATTCTAAAATTTACTGCAAGGCAAACACTTGTACGAGAATAAAAGGATGCTCATTCCAACGGAATTCATGTTTAAAATAAGGTTTAATGTGCTTTGCAATGGCTTAAAATGATTAACCGAGGACGTAACCCCTTCTGTTTAGAATATTTGTTAGTTTAAATGTTGCACATATGAAGGCTGAGCTAAGCTTAAACTCTTGTGGATGAAGTGTACTGACATTTACTGCACTGATGACCAAGGTGAATAGCACCTATCTACGATGTTTAAAATACCTGGGGCTACGATCCTAGAGTAGTTTTATATGACTTAATTCTTCAGGGATGTCATTGACCGGTGCCGCCATCTATTGGGTGTGGAAAAGCGCGGTTAGTACTCGCCACGCAGTGAGTCGCAAATTGATATTGACGACAAAATGGAAAGGTTTTTGTTTTTCTACTTCTCACAGTCAGCAGTCGTTTAGCAGCGCAGCGATAAATTTTAGGCCCTCCTCTGTGGAATGTTATGTGTGATCATGTTCTCAGGCTACCAATGAGTCCAGCGGTTGAAATGAAAATGGTGCGCATCTACGAAATAGACTTCTAAGAGCGATTTTTTGAATCAAAGCTAGCCTGGAGAATGTAAGCCTTGAATAATAAGCAGAGCTGCAAACCTAAACAGTTCTTTTCAGCACACGTAAGGTCGTTGGAGACATAGCTATTCGATCAAATGCGTAAGAAGGTACGCAATCTATGCGCAACTTTAATGTTCGCATAGATTGCGTAGGAGCTAATGCTTTTGTAACAAAGGAAATAAGAAGAATATATAGACTTACAGCCTTGAGTCAGGGGCAACTGCATGCATCTTAGATGGCATGCTGCCAATCGACATTCAAGCCGACGAAATGAAGCGAGTGAAGATAACAAGCTTGCTTATCGACAATACGCGGATTAAATAGCAAAATCGGAAAAGAAGAGACGGCAGTCTCAATAGAAATATGGCAAATGCCGGGACATGATTCGGCATCAATCTGTTGTCCGAGCCGAAAAAATACGTTCTCCGAAGAAGATGCAGAACATAGTATTCTCCAATGTCCACGCTTTAGGAGAATGGATAATAACCTTCGTGATCTAAATAAAATAGTTCAGCTCTAAAGAAATATGAAGAACAGTAAACCAGTGTCCTAATAAAACTTAGGTAAAGTGAGCGCCTGAGAAAGCAAAACGACAAAGAGGATAGCAGAGCCTTAGAAACTTACAAAGTCTGTCAAGTAATACTAAACGGAAGTCCCGCAGGGAAGTATCATCGATTTTTGAGGTCTCACGAATCGTGCACGTTTGAAGCACGGGCTACGGTATGTTTAAAAGGTAACCACGAGTACATGAAAATCGGCTCATCTGAATGGAAAAATAACAATTACCCAGAAGACAAAAGAAGGTTCATTTTAAATACTCATATATTACATAATAGGACTATTAAAGGCTTATAGGTGTCGCCCAAGCTGCCGGCTCTCATGTATGGAAAGCGGCGATCCTGGATTGTTTGGTAGTAGCAAAAGAGATGTTCCTATGATTCAATTCTTCTCTATTCCTGAAAATTCTGCAGAAGTCGTGAATGAACTTCTTAATCTGTTTTTAAAATAATGCAGTGTCCTCAAGATTAGACTCTTATTAAAGAAAATTGTTGGGCTTCTCGATCTCTAACTCTCTATGGCGTATCCGGGAACCCATCCGAGTTGCACCAATTGATGGTTGATTTTTTAAAGTGCCATCCTTGATCCACTTTGCATTTGTCAAATTCCAGTTCTACACCACTGGTAATTTATATTTCAGGTAGTTCCATTTCTACGTGTGTCCGAACAAGCCTCTAAAAAGCGTTGATCTGAGCTTTGGAAGACACTGAAGTAGTCGTTAAGTCGCTTGGACTAGTTGATATTCAGTGCTAAGAAGACTCCTTCTAATGTTCCCATCACCGTTTTTGAACCATTTGTAAAGATAGATATGCCCTAACGACAGTTGTGGGAAAATTCCAGTTCTAAAGATTAATATCTCAAAAAAAACCTCGACTACAAATAATTCTAATTACTACAAATTACACATACTACTTGATTCCATTAAGTAGATAAGCGCTGTTTTATTCCAAATACATTCATTTCAATAAACATTTCAAGTACACAGTCTTCACAGTCTTTTATCATTGAGTGTACTGACAGTTAATCTACTTCAGGTTTTTGCTTTGTTAAGATTGATTTTAGAATATATTCATTCGACGCAAGTTAGTCAATGAATTCGTAGTACTTATCATGATTCATCATAACGTTTGATTTCAACAATGAAAATATTGTGATTCAACCAAATTATCCAGAACAAACAGTACCAAGCGCTTAACTTTTTGATGCATTTTGTGAATTTGTGCTTTATTCAGTTTGGATAAAAAAAAAATTATTAAATTTCAGCTGTCAAATTTAGTAGACTTGTTAAAATACGTGCTGCACCAAATGGATTTTGAATGGCCATCGCTTTTGACTCAGATGTAACATTTTCTCTAGTTCCGCTGTACTATCATATTGATAAATTCTCTTGGTTTGGTATATCTTCACGGAGAATAGTTTCGATAAATGATTCTTACTTCAGACCATTTTAGGTGAAATCTGAATCAGTTAAGGGGTTACATGGGTTTATTCGGGGAAAAAAAAATTTATTTTCAACCATTTTTTTTTATATAAAAAATAAAACATTTTATTCAAAGTTTTTGCTATCTGAAAGATATACATTTGAAAAAGTATTTCTGAAATTTTCAAAGGAAAATATTTAAAACTCCGTCATTGCGACGTATTTTTCGGTGATCCCTCGGAAAAAGGTGCGTTCGCGTTGACAGTACAACTCGTGACAGGATTATCAGAAGTGAAATAAAAAAAACGTGTTTTACTTAAGATCATATTGATCTTATTCCAATAGCCTTTCATCCTCTCTTTTGAAAACTCTAGAAAGACTATTGGATCTACACCTAAGGAACATTCTTGGGAATACTGGTGCTTTCTGCAGTGCGCAACACGCATATGTTAAAGGCAGATCTGTGGAACTAGCGCTGCATGAAGTAACGAGAACAATCGAGAAATCCCTTGGAAGCAAAGAATTTTCGTTGGCGGCCTTTCTAGACATAGAAGGTGCTTTCAACAACCTGAACAGTTTAACAGCAGAGTCATTAACAGCAGCCTAGGGGACTGTGCGATTAAGAAAAGTGCCAATCGTGGAACACCGCCAGGGGAAGTTCTATCTCCTCTCCTGTGGAACATCTCGATCAACGAAATTCTTAAATCCCTTACCAACAGAGGTATTAAGATAGTCGCTTATGCTGATGACATAGTTGTACTAATAACAGGAGAGTATCTTTCCACCATTAAAGACATTATGGAATCTGCGTTATCAAAACTATCCAAATGGACAGAACATAACGGCCTTGCGGTTAATCCAAAGAAGACCGAACTAATTCTGTTCACCAGGAAATATAAGGTACCTAAATGGGACCCACCATAGCTTAAAGGTGTCCGCCTAAATCTTTCAACCGAGGTTAAGTACCTGGGTGTGGTGTTCACATCCAAACTGAACTGGAAACGGAACACCAAAGAAAGAATGAAGAAAGGACTTAATGCCTTCTATGATTGTAGAAAAACATTCGGAAAAAATGGGGCTTACAACCGAACATTGTGCACTGGCTGTACACCGCGATTGTAAGACCCATTCTGACCTACGGTTCAGTTATCTGGTGGGAAGCGGTTAAAATCAAAAACTTAAACCTTAAAAACTTGAACAAGGTGCAGAGAATTAAATCCACACCACAACTAGGTCTGGAGACTTTATTGTACCTGCAGCCCATTGAGCTATTCCCTAAGAACGTGGCAGCCAAAGCCGCTCTCAGATTAAGAGAGAACAATCTTTGGAGACCTGACGATTGCGGACACTCGAGCATACTTGAAACCTTTGAAAGGAAGGGTCTTATGTCACGTACTGATTACGAGAATTCCAGGTATGTCTTCACCCAGTACCATTATTAAAGGTATACCCGTCTACACGGATGGTTCTAAAACAGATAAAGGTACAGGAGACGGCGTCTTCTCGGAGGCACCTGCCATCAACGAGTCGTTTTGACTGACCGATCACTGCAGTGTCTTTCAAGCTGAGATCTTTGCGGTTAAGAAAGCAGCACAGACTATCCTATCGATGGGACTACCAGCAATGGACATAACCATCTGCGTGGACTGTCAAGCAGCACTTAAAGCAATCGGCTCTAACCTTGTAAACGCGAAGTATGTAACAGATTGCCTCTAGGCACTAAGGGCTATACATCATCACTAGGTTCTACTTGCTGGTACAGCTGGCTAAGCAACAATTGAGCAACACCAGCCGTTACGTCATAACCCGAAGCCTGTGGCCTGTTGTCGACATTAAACGATCAAAATCTCTAGTCTCTTACCTTACCTCTTAATAGAGGTCAAATCCGGATGCTCGTCGGGGTATTAACCGGACACCGCATCATCGGAAACATGGCTAAAAAGCTAGGACGAGAAGGAATTAGAGCCCGTGGAACATCTCCTATGCCACTGCCCAGATCTACAAGAACGCCTCTTATCCTGCATGGGAGCACGGTTCTTCGAAAGCTTGGACGACGTGGCTAGGGTACCTCTATCAGACCTAAGTCTTTTCCTCAACAGATCTAAGTGGTTTTGTTAGTTGCATGTCCTTGCATGTACAAACAAAGTACTCCCAATGGGCCTTTACGGCCTCCGCGTAAAATTTGCTTCTGTTGCAAAACAGCCCTCCGAACCTAACCTAACCTAAGACCATAAACTAGAATTTGGACGAAGGGAAACAAAAATTAAAAATCGGATTTTTGGCAGACCTTTTAACAAAAAAATGCAAATTTTGGTAAAATTTGCTCAACATTTAAGACAATAAAAAAAATTGATTTTTTGAAGCTACGAAACCATTGTAATCCTTTAAAGTGGTTGAAATTGGCAATTTAACACAAAAATTACTATATCACAAGAGGCCGTTTATTGAAAGACAGAAGGCTATGACAGGCTATCATCAACATTTTATAGGGATTAGGATTTTGGTTATAAAATTTTTTTGTTTTTCCATCAAAATCGTTTAGTTTTCCTTTTGAATTTTGTTTGTGTTTGGGCATAGTGTTAGCTACATTCCTTCTTCCAACTTAATGTGAAACTAATTTCCACTCTTGTTTATTCTCAGTTATAATTTTGCTTCAAATATTTAACTTAAAAAACTTTTGGTAATTAGCTAATCATCGATTATTAGTTCAAACATCTAAAAGTAAACGTTTCAATTTTATTCACAGTTAAGAGCGAACTCTTTCCTTTCATTAAGCCTCAAATCGATTTATGGCCCCACATAGCAATATAATATTTCTATATTGTCTATCAACATATCTATCATTCGTAGATTCATATTGAATCATAAATCATATAAAAATATATCATTTGAACCATTTACCACCCCTCATGGCTTGTGAAATAAAGAAAAGGATTTTCCATTGAAACGGAATTAATTTCTCTAAAGAATTTGTTTTGCAATAAAATCGATTCGACACGAAAGGTCACAATTCGTTATTGACTCTGGTAACATTGGCCAATGATATATCTACTTTATTTGCACATTTTATTATACAGACATTAAAAAATAAACACCGCAGGGTGATATCCTTTTTTTTTTTTTTCTAGTTTGTTTCTCTCCGCAAATGCATCACGAACGGGATTAGGACCGAATGCTTGTTCAAGCGAACACGTCTACAATAAGAAAGGATAGAGTAAAATTTCAACTCCAAGGACGCGACAAAAGGAAAAAGGAACGGTTTCCTTTAGTGTTTGCTCAAGTCCATTTGCCTTTGGCAATGTCCTGTCCACCCGCATTGCGTTGTTGTGTTTTGTTTATTTTTTTTTTTATTAATCATCCGGTTTGTCCTTGATCAACAAATAGCCAGCTAGGAAAGTATTTCATCATGAGAATTGAAGAAAATCAGTGACCTGACCAGAAAAGACGACATTGTAATTCGCTTTATTTTCTATGATGATTCTAAGCGAAACAACCATTCTGAAATGGAATTGCAAACGAAAAGCTGAATATGCTAAATTTAAATTGTAAATATTTAATTCGGATTTTTTTTTGTTGGTGAAAGGCGAACAGAGTTGATTTCGATTGAGGTTCCAGCACAGGGTTTGTTGTTCAGTAATGGACTTTTCTACGTCACTGACTTTTGATTCCTTTTCGTTGGAAATCAATGCAACCAATTTCAGATGTTGGGGAGAACTTTGCATTTTGCATTTTGCATTCTAAGAACTGAGTAACTTCAATATTGGCTTGTTTCCTGCAAAAGCTATGCGGCGGGAATGCGTTTTTGGATTACACGAAATAATAGGGTAAGGTCCAACTTAAACGAGGTAACTTTGCGCAATTAGGTAAGAGGCAATGAAGTATGAACAAATACGTGATATTGGGTGGTATGCAAAAGTAAATACTATTTTTAAGTAAATACTTGATTTTCAAATGCATAAAACTTAAGTTAGTGCTGGAGAACTAGCATTTACTAGGGTGCAAAGTACTTACTAGTTTCGGATGAATTTTACTAGTAAATACTTAATACCGTATGCATAAAAACTAAAGGGTGATCCATTTCGAGGTTCCCTAATTTTTTAAAGAAAAAAAAACAGAAAATTCAAATTTAATGGAGAATGTTTATTATCATTTTAAAGAACATTCTTAGGCATTTATTTTTTGAAGATTATGTCTATCAAATGTTGGCCGTTGCTACGTCGCAGATGGTCCATCCGTTGAGTCCAATTTTCAATCACTCGTTCGAGCATTTCGACTGGTAACTGGCGAATGACACGCGTGATGTTTTCCTCCAAGGCCTGAATCGAAGCGGGTTTGTCGGCATAAGCTTTTGACTTTACATATCCCCACAGGAAAAAGTCTAACGATGTGATATCACACGCTCACCGAAATGTTCTCTCAATAAGTCCATTGATTGATGCGATGTGTGGGAAGTGGCGCCGTCTTGCTGAAACCAAATGTCGCCGAGATCACGAGCTTCAATTTCAGGCATCAAATAGTCGGTTATCATGGCACGATAACGGTCGCCATTGACTGTTACGTTCGCACCGGCATAATTTTTAAAGAAATATGGACCGATGATTCCAGCGGCCCACAAACCACACCAAACCGTTGTTTTTTCTGGATGAAGTAGCAGTTCTTCAATCTCTTCAGGTTGCTCTTCGTCCCAAATGCGGCAATTTTGTTTGTTTACATACCCATTGAGCCAGAAATGGGCCTCATCGCTAAACAAAATTTGCCTCGAAAACGTCGGATCTTCTTGGAACTTTTCAAGAGCCCAAAGAGCGAAGCGATGTCGCTTGGGAAGGTCGAGCGGCTTCAGTTGTTGCACAAGCTGTATTTTGTACGCTTTCAATTTAAGATCTTGACGTAAAATGCGCCAATTCGTTCCATACGTCAGTCCGAGTTGCTGCGAACGGCGCCGAATCGACTCTCTACGGTCTTCGTGTACACTCTCAGCTACGGCCGTTATATTTTCTTCACAGCGTGCTGGACGTGGTCTATTCGGTCGAATATTATCCAATAATGAATGCTGGGTCTCAAAATGGGTGGTGGTGTTGCGAATAGTACGCTCAGTAGGCCGACACGAAACACATTCCTCACAGAACGTGAATTTTCATAATAAAGTTGAACAATTTGTAAACGTTGTTCACGCGTAAGTCTTTCCATTATGAAATGCCAAACAATACTAAACAAAAATAACATAACAGCATGACACGACTCACACGTGATCTGTCAAAAAAGGCTATTGAAAAAAGTACCTCTACTTGGATCACCCGTTATGAGGACACTTGAAAGTAAAACATGATTGGTTAAGCAAATAAAGATTCTGTAGCAATCCCTTGTTGGCGAAACACATTTAACACATCTTTGTATTAATTGATTAATTTTTTTTGAAAGTAACGTAAACTATATAAAGACTACGTCACATCCTTAAAGAGCACTTTAGAAACATTGAAGTCTCCAATAAAGTTGGTAAGCGTGGTGGTCATTTTTGACAATTGCCGATTAGTTCTTCCGGCATTTAGAACTTACAAACAGTCCTATTTTTTTTCTCACCGGCAACCGCAGAGAGTGTAAGTCAGCAGGTACTGACTACTGAGCGAATTATTAACTAAGTTGGTTATTAATTAGTTGGTTGGTTACAACCCCAAAAATTACCATTTCATATCCAAGTTTTAATTCATCAAAACAAGGCATGTGCACGACTTAAATCTGAAGACATCCACTTAAATAAGATCGAGTCGTATTAAGTGGAGTCTTGGGATTTCCTACAGAGCCACAAAACCAAAATTCATGCCCTCATTTTGTGGAAAATTATTGAATAAAGTCTTTCCAAACCACGTAGCACCAAGCATCACCCAGCGGATAGCTTAACAACGGCAGTCGCAACGTATCCCACTACGACAAAAATTGCTGCTAAGAATGATATATTTCACCATTTAAGCCGATTTTCAGTCCTACAAACGGGATTACTAAAGTAAAACAACCAGAAAAATAAATAAGTTTAATTATGCATTAGTTTACCTACCCTGACTTTTGTTTAACCTAATAACAAGTGCCAAGACTTAGAAAACAAGAATATAAAATAAAACGAGAACATTTAGTGAATATTTCATCAGTCATCAGCGATCCAGAGTGCACTCCTGATTTGCGGTTGATTAAGGTAAGCGACAAAACATACTTCCTATTATTTTTCCAATACTCCTTGGCACATTTTGTCGGTTGAGTTACCGCCGGAATTAATGTGCGGAATTAATTAAATATATAGGGTCCGCCATCTAACGTTTTTTTTTCAACTAGTGCTTATTTCGCGAATGGTAACACTTAGCTCATGTCTGATTTGAAAGATAATTAGTTTTATCCTTCCGCTGAACAAATATGGTTGTGTATACGCTTGAACAACGCTGGGAAATATTGCGACATAGCGACATAGAGATGATGCCGATTTTGCCAAAAAAAATCATCTTTTTAGATGAAGCTCATTTTGATCTTGGCGGGTATGTAAACAAGGAAAATTGTCGCATTTGTTGCACAGAAAACCCGTACGTATACATTGAAAAGCCGATATACCCAAAACGAGCCACTGTTTGGTGCGGATTTTGGTCCAGAGGCATAGTTGGGCCATTTTTCTTCGAAAATGAGCAAGGAGTGGCCGTTACAGTCAGGCGATCGTTATCAAGCCATGTTGAACGAATTTTTGTTCACAAAAATTGAAGAGAAGGATATTGGCAACATTTGGTTTCAACAGGACGGCGCTACGTGCCACACAGCCGAAGCTACACTCGATGTTTTGCGCCCTGTTTTTGAAGATCGCATTATCAGCCGTAGAGCTGATGTCGTTTGGCCACCGCGGAGCTGCGATTTGACACCGTTGGACTATTATTTGTGGGGTGCCGTAAAAGATAAATGTTACGCCGACATACCAGAGACAATTGACGCTTTAAAGGACAATATTCGTGAAGCCATTGGTGAAATACAGCTGAAAACAATCGATAATGTGCTTAAAAATTGGATCGATCGTGTAGGCTACTGCATGGCCAGCCGAGGCAGCCATTTGAATGAAATTATTTTCCATTATTAACCGGAAGGATTGTACTTTCAAATAAAAAAAGAAATTTGAGAAAATATTCAGTCGTTTTTTTTTATAGCATTTTCAAAAAAAAAGTTATTTGGCGGACCCTATATAAGCTTCTACTAGGATTACTAGTACTTAATTAGACTTTTTTCTACCAGTAAATACCTAATTTTTATGGATACGGCCCATTCAGATGGAGTTTTGGAATAACCGATAGGGAAAACCAAAGCGCGTAGAAGGAATTTATTTTTGGGACTCAAATAGGAAAAGGGCTTGATTTCATTTTTATAAAATAAATGAAAAATGACCCCAAAAGTATATATCTACCTAATACAACAACAAGAAAATTATTGTGAATTGTAGCCATTATTAGTTACTTTTGGTGTCATTTTTCAAATTTTAATTTGGGGTCATTATGAAAATTGTCCCGAAACCTTTTGAAAATAAATGAATAATGGCCCCAAATATGCGACTTATTTTTCATAATAAAAAATCAAGACACCAGCCGGTGAAATGCTAAAACCAAAAAAGACAAACGAATTAATTCGTGTGAATTGGGGCCATCTTTCATTTGTCATCTTTCTGCTTTGCATGTGCTACTGATGTACAGCATTTTGAACAGCAACTGTGTTCGGTAAAGCTTTATATAAATTGTCAGTCACATACTTTCAGGAGCACCAACAAAACGGCAAACATGTTGGCGTTAAAATAATTATTTGATCACTGAAATGGCAACGCCTTCACTCCAGTATAATCAGCGTTGCCGCTGAGTTTTTGAAAAATGTATCTTTTTCTTTTAAAAAATATATCAAATGTATCTATTTATATTCAGAGTGATACATTTATCAACAGTATCAAAACAGATAAATCAATTTTTTAAATTTTTTAAGTTGACTTTTTAAGGTTTGTAATTTTTTGTAATAAGACTGACGTCTCGTGGCGCTTAAGATGGATAATAAGGTTTACTAGAGTTTCTTGCAGTAAATACAAAAGAGTTCTTGGAACCACCATTTCAATCACGCTTCACAGGGGTGTGATGTAAGAGTCATCACACACAACACTAGGCACCGAAGCAGACCTATTGCGATCCCTGGGGAACCAGTTAAATTTGTACTCAAACGGTAGACAAAAAACCTAAACACTTCCCTTTTAAGATTCGAAGAATTGTCTCCCTAAGAATTTCCTACGACTACGTGAAATTGCCTCGCACTCACACAATATTTTCGGTGTATCTTTAACAGTCTGCAGATCACCACAGAATCTGCAGATATCTGTATTTGACAGTCCGAGTCTCTTTGCATGTTTTCGCAAGAGGTCACGATTTCTACTAATATTCTAAGCTTATACCTGCTAAGTTTTTTAAACTTCCTGGAACTCTTACAGTCGAGAAATAGCCATAGAGCTTTTGACACCGTGTCCCCCCCCCCAAGACTTGACCACCTTAGGTTGCCAGTCCTTTGGGTTATTTCGCCAATAGAACTCCTGATTCTGCAGAGGGGAGGTTTTATGGCAACAACTTCACCACTATTGAGTAGCCCTCCGACTGCTGATTGCCTTCAATACCGCAGTTATCTGGCACGCAGCATAGGCTCACTCGGTTCTGATTGCATTTCCTGACTATATCAGAATTAATGTTTGCTAATTCCATTGCTTTAAGTGCGGCCTGGCTGTCGATGTAGATAGCAATATCTCAATGCAGTTTATTGGAAAAAATTAAAGATATATAGGGTGATTTTTTAAGAGGTTTAGAACTTTTTTTAAAAAAAAAACACAAAAAATTCGAAAAAATGAATGAAATATTTATTTGAATCGATAGTTTGAACCTTGCAATTTAATGTTTAAAGATAATTTCATGCAAATGTTGACCGCGGCTGCGTCTCAGGTAGCCCATCCGCTGAGTCCAATTTTGGCATACTCTTTCACACATATCGGCCGGTATCTCACGAATGAATGCATGGATGTTGGCTTCCAGTGCGTCAATCGAAGCGGGCTTGTCCCTATACACATTAGCCTTGGCATACCCCCACAAAAAATAATCTAATGGTGTCAAATCGCACGATCTAGGCGGCCAATTGACCGGCCCGAAACGTGAAATTAACTGTTCACCAAACTCGCCTCGCAATTGCGCCATTGTTTCGCGTGTTGTGTGGCATGTGGCACAGTCTTGTTGAAACCACATATCATGCAAGTCAAGAACTTCCATTTCGGGCAAAAAAAAGTTTGTTATCATCGCTCGGTAGCGTTCACCATTGACAGTAACGCTGCGATTCGCATCATCTTTGAAGAAATATGGCCCAATAATGCCGCCGGCCCATAAACCGCACCAAACAGTGGCTTTTTCGGGATACATTGGTAGCTGTTGCAATGCTTCTGGCTGATCTTCACTCCAAATGCGGCAATTTTGCTTATTTACGTACCCATTCAACCAAAAATGAGCCTCATCGCTGAACACAATTTTTCGATAAAAAAGCGGATCCTCGGCCAGCTTTCCAAGAGCCCATTCACCAAAAATTCGGCGTTGTGGTAGGTCGGCTGGCTTTAGTTCTTGCACCAGCTGTATCTTAAAAGGCTTTATGCCCAAATCCTTAGGCAAAATTTTCCACGTAGTGCTGTAACAAAGGCCTAACTGCTGGAAACGGCGCCGAATCGACATTTCGCGGTCTTCTGTCACACTAGCTGATACGGCCGCAATATTTTCTTCAATACGCACAGTAGGTAAACGTGTTGGTGGTTTAATGTCCAACAAAGTAAATTTGGTGCGAAATTTGGTCACAATCTTCCGAATAGACTGCTCAGAAGGTCGAGAATGCCGATCATAAAATGGAAGCAGCGCGCGATGAACATTTCGAACCGAGCACGAATTTTGATAGTAAAATTCAATAATTTGCAAGCGTTGTTCATTTGTAAGACGATCCATGGTTAAATTGCAAACCAAACTGAAGCTGTTTGACAGTGACACAAGGTACTAAACACACGTCAGCTGTCAAAACCAGTGTTGCCAAAACCAAACCAGCTAAAAAATCATCCTTTATGAAAATGTTAAAACGTTCCAAATCGAAGAAAAATCGAAAAAAGTGCCTGTGTATGAAATGTTTGCACGAAAGCAAAAATGTATCCGAATTGATACAATTGTTTCTTTATGGCAACACTGACTATCATTTACTTGCTTACCCATATGTCATCATCAACAACAAACTTGTTCTCCAAAGATTGTTTACATCGGTAAGCTTTCTGCGATCAAGTGCACTGCGCAGAAGCAGTAGGAAAAAAAGTGTAAAGCTTTTGCAAGCACACATGCATTAAACGTAAAACACTGGAAAGTGACAGCCATGCGAGAAAATGCAACATTTGAGAGGAACAGTCTCTTCTCTGCTGTGAAACGCCGGTTATCGGCCTCTGTTTACTTTTATTTAAAAGAAAATAAAAACAAAAAATCGTAAGAGAACGCGACTTAGTAATTTGGTTGATTGTTTTGCATTTTATTATTCATTTATAGAAAGATTTGCCGACAAATGTAGGTACTTTTGTATCGAATGTGTTTTTTTTTGGCTTATCACTTGTGTACATTCCAGAATTGATGATGTCATTCGAAATGCAACAGCTCCCTTTGTCCAACAACAAACGCACTGACGCCGAATATGCTAGCAAAGTTTTAACAAAATTCCTGGATTTCTACGAAAAGGAGGAGTTGTGTGACACTGTTCTGACCGCCGAAATTGACAACGCTATATTCAAAGCCCATCAAATTGTTCTTTCAGCCGCAAGCGAATACTTTCGAGCGTTGTTTAGTAATTCTTTGACGGGCGACTTCACAGCAGACGTCACAGTGCAGGAAGTCGAAGGCGATATCCTAAAATCAGTTCTCAACTTTATTTACACGGGTTCCATTGAGCTTTGCAGTGAAACAGTCGAGAGTGTGATCAAAACAGCTCATTACTTTCAAATAGATTCTTTAATAACTGTCTGTTGTGATTTTATGGCAGAGAACATCGACGTTAGTAATTGCTTGAGTGTTGGACAATTTGCAGATCAATACAACTTGACTGCACTTGCTGAAAAGTCTGGGACATTTGCATGTAGAAACTACGAAAAGGTGAGCAGTACTAAGGATTTTCTGGAGTTAAGTGAAGAATATCTGTGCAGTTTCATCGCCCGAGACGATATCAGCGTAGGGTCCCAAGAAATCGTGTTCCACAGCATAGTCGCATGGATTAACCATGACAAGGAAAACCGCAACAACGCAATTCTAAACCTCCTGAAGTATATCCGCTTCATGTCATTGACGCAACAATTTATCATCGAAAATGTTACTGAAGTCTGCAATACGGTTGAGTGTTATAAGATGGTCATGGAATGGCTTCAATGGCATAAGTCAACCGAAAAACGTTTATTAATCCACACTGAGCAGACCAAAAAATTAATTTTACTAAGCTTCGAATGCATAGAAGGAGAAATATCTCTTAAAACTTTTGATCCAGATTCAAATACTTGGACAAATAATATTTTGGCCCCTTTACCGCATCGTAGTCCTAAATATTTTTGTTCTATCAGAAATAACGAACTTATTTTGAAGGGAACTCGAACTAAAACTGGTCTATGTTTGGATTTGAAAACAAATCAGTGGAGTGAAATTCCAGAGATGAGTCCTAAGTATGGCTTTTTACTGAATGGAAATACTTATTACTTTAAAGGCAACCTCTTAGACTCATTGCACAAATATGACAATAATTCGGGGTCGTGGCAAGCTATGGCAAGCTTTAGCCCGACAATGCAAAGTGATATAGTATCAAGTAAATCTGTGATCGATAAATTATTATATGTTCGTGGTATTTTGTGGATGCGGTCTTATGATCCGATTTTAGATCAGTGGACGGCACTGAAAGTTCCAAACAGAAAACTATTTATCGTAGAATTTAATAAACATTTATATGCATTTGGAGGTGATAATCTAGTTTTGCGATACCATCCATTAGATGATTTCTGGGAAAATTCATCTTACTTCGAATTTGGTCATATAAAATCAACGATTTCACTCAATAATAACATTATAATCTATTCAGAAAAAAACCGTCAGGGAATTATAACCCAATACAATCCGGAAACGAAAAGTTCACAACAGTTATATGTGGAACCTATTCTGGTAGGGGTACGCAAAGTTCTGCTTGCTTCGTAAATGCTTTCTATCAATATTTATTCCATAATATGTACATACCTACTTGTTTTTTTTTTTTTTTTAAATATAATCACTTTAATGTGAACACAAGAATTTTAGTATTTATTTAAAACATTTACTTTACCAAGTGCCCTTGCTGAGCAGTTACGATATGCGAATGCGAACTGAACTCATTTCGAGTGTCACACTTGGAGAGCTGTGTGTACAGTTCTGATCGTAATAATACCGTGTTAAGCAGGTAAGTCCTTCATCCATTTTCATAGTTTTGAGTAATTTCACTTTTTCTGTAACTGAATAGTACTAGTCTAATAGAAGATGGTCTAACTGTAAGCTTAAGGGGCGAACTGAGTTCGATCATGTTCTACATGAAAACAAACAATTGATGAAGATCTTCTCTTGTTTCTTCTAATAGGAATATTTTTTGTGCACCCTTATCTAACGGGTGATCCAAGTAGAGATACTTTTTTCAATAGGCTTTTTTGACAGATCACGTGTGAGTCGTGTCATGCTGTCATGTTATTTTTGTTTAGTATTGTTTGGCATTTTATAATGGAAAGACTTGCGCGTGAACAACGTTTACAAATTGTTCAACTTTATTATGAAAATTCACGTTCTGTGAGGAATGTGTTTCGTGCACTTCGCTCAACTTATGGTCAACATAATCGGCCTACTGAGTGTACTATTCGCAACACCATCACCCATTTTGAGACCCAGCATTCATTATTGGATAATATTCGACCGAATAGACCACGTCCAGCACGCTGTGAAGAAAATAAAGCGGCCGTAGCTGAGAGTGTACACGAAGACCGTAGAGAGTCGATTCGGCGCCGTTCGCAGCAACTCGGACTGACGTATGGAACGACTTGGAGCATTTTACGTCAAGATCTTAAATTGAAAGCGTACAAAATACAGCTTGTGCAACAACTGAAGCCGCTCGACCATCCCAAGCGACATCGCTTCGCTCTATGGGCTCTTGAAAAGTTCCAAGAAGATCCGACGTTTTCGAGGCAAATTTTGTTTAGCGATGAGGCCCATTTCTGGCTCAATGGGTATGTAAACAAACAAAATTGCCGCAATTGGGACGAAGAGCAACCTGAAGAGATTGAAGAACTGCCACTTCATCCAGAAAAAACAACGGTTTGGTGTGGTTTGTGGGCCGGTGGAATCATCGGTCCATATTTCTTTAAAAATTATGCCGGTGCGAACGTAACCGTCAATGGCGACCGTTATTGTGCCATGTTAACCGACTATTTGATGCCTGAAATTGAAGCTCGTGATCTCGGCGACATTTGGTTTCAGCAAGACGGCGCCACTTCCCACACATCGCATCAATCAATGGACTTATTGAGAGAACATTTCGGTGAGCACATAATTTCACGTTTTGGGCCGGTCGATTGGCCACCAAGATCGTGTGATATCACACCGTTAGACTTTTTCCTGTGGGGATATGTAAAGTCAAAAGCTTATGCCGACAAACCCGCTTCGATTCAGGCCTTGGAGGAAAACATCACGCGTGTCATTCGCCAGTTACCAGTCGAAATGCTCGAACGAGTGATCGAAAATTGGACTCAACGGATGGACCATCTGCGACGTAGCAACGGCCAACATTTGATAGACATAATCTTCAAAAAATAAATGCCAAAGAATGTTCTTTCAAATGATAATAAACATTCTCCATTAAATTTGAATTTTCTGTGTTTTTTTCTTTAAAAAAGTAGGGAACCTCGAAATGGATCACCCTTTAGAAGATGGTCTAAAAACACCAAAACAAACAATTGATGAAGATCTTCTCTTGTTTCTTCTAATAGGAATATTTTTTGTGCACCCTTATCTATATCCAAACAATTTCGAATTTCGTGGGATATAGGACTATTTTACTTAACAAACATGAGGCTTTCGGCTTTGTGTCTTATTTCTTTTCTGATTTTGAGGCACTTCCAGACGAAACTTTGAATTTACGACTAAAGAGAAGTCCAAAAAACTGGGTCCGCCAATGCCGTCCGACGGTCTGTCTGTCTGTCCGGGCGGCGTATGGCGAAACGGTTTAACGGATTTGCTTCAAAGTTTGTATGTAAGGTCTTGGGGGTTACATCTCTCGGCGTCTTTTTATTCTTTGCTTTATCATTTGAAATAACGGTACGTGCCATCCATTTTTTTTTGGTTAAAATCACTTATCTCTATTTTTTTAGAAAATGGTTATATTTTGAAGTAGCCAAAAATACAGCTTACTCAGTTTTTGAAAAAAAAAAAATCGACTAACGTTAATTTATAAAACCGCCAATATCTCAAAAACAAATAGGGGGAATCCCGAAAAATTTTACTATTTTTTTTATGATGTTAAGTTCGACAAGTCTGCGTACATCGATTTTTGAAATATTTTTTTTAAATTTTTATACAACGATTTTCTTAAATTTAAATCAAATTCGTCTTCTCAAAAACGGCTCAACGATTTTGATCAATTTTTGTATTTTGAACAATTATATTAAATTATGTCTAATATGCGAAATTACATCAAAATCAAATTTTTCAAGACCTTAAAAGTGAGTTAAATAAGTTTGGTATGTGTCCAAATGTTACCATTTTTTTTGAGGCTATTTAAAAATGCACACCATGTAGCGAGAAAGTTTCGTTTGACGTTTATTCTCCATAGTTTATTTTAGTTTTCTAACAAATCTATTATATGCTGAAGTTTCTGTAAGATATAATTTTTATTTTAATCATTAATGGCTAGTAAATACTCTTTGGCTTGTATTTAGATAAGGTTAGGTCGAATTGGAAGTCGGTAAAGTAAATTCAATTAGACCAAAAAGGGGTTCGTTGTGATACTACGTGGATCTATGCCTAACCCATTTGGACCTTTGAATATAGCGAAAGAGACTTTCTATGTCAATAGTAGTAAGGTCTTCAAGATCGTAATGGAAGAAGGCTCATAGGCGGGCCTTACGTTTTTGGGGGAGAACAGGGCAGGTGCAGGATGGTCTCTTTCTCCTCCTCCTCGTCCATACAGGTACTGCAAAAGTCATTTGAATAAACACCAAGTCTTATTGCATGCTTCACACCTATTCTACAATCCAGCTTAGGCCAAATTAACTTTGTCGCTAGACAAGCTTCCAATTTTAGTATTACTTGGCAAATGCTTTTTCTTTGGGATAGGAATTTTCTTTTATTTTCATCAATAAAACTTTATATGGAATCTTCTACTAAGCCACTTCTAATATTAATTTTTTTGAACCTAAAATCCAACTAAACTCGGGCATAAAATTTTATTTTTATTCTCTCTTATATTTATTTCGTTTTGTAGAACTTTTTCATATAGTCAAAATGTCAAAAATGAAAAAAAAAAATCGTTGGGCTTATAAAATGTTTCATCCATTATCTTGGAGTCGAGGAAGTTAATATTCAAATGATTGCGGTTCGTGTAAAAAATAATAGACAAACTTATTATATTGCGGATATATATAGATCCCTCCAAGGGAAAAGATAGAAAATTTTGATTTCACGAGTATTTTTAACTCACTCACACGGAACTTTGTTGTCGGTGGTAATTTTAATCCAAAACACACCTTCTGGGGTTCACGATGCATTTCACCAAAAGGAAAAATTCTCTATGAATCCGGTATGCAATTTGGAGTAGACTTTTACTCGTCAGGCAAACCGACGTATTGGCCTACGGATACGGCAAAAACTCCAGACCTTATAGATTTTTACATTTTAAAAGGGACTTCCGAAAGCTGTGTTAAAATTAAAGAATTTTTTGATCTGTCTTTTGATCACTCGTCTATCATTCTGAAAATTAGCGGCGGCTTATTGAAAAAGGAGGCCCCACCCAGTCTTAGTAGCGTATCAACTAAGAGGAACTCTTTTAGAAAAGACTGCGAAAATAAAATTGATCTTAAAGTGTCTCTTCAAACGCCATTTGAACTTGACCTCGAAGTCGATCAATTTATCGGAGTCACACAAAGTTCAGCCTGGTATAATACTCTTTATAAACGGATAACAAAATCAGAAAGCGAAATAAAATATCCTCAGGAAATAACCGAATTGATTAAGGAGAAAAGAAAAGCGCGTAAAAAATGGCAACAATTTCAACGATATTAAATAATCTATGCAGTACTTAAAAAAAAAAGATTCAGGACTTTAAAACTCGCGAAGTTTCTTCATACCTTAAAGGTCTCAAGAGTTCGAACTACTCGTTGCAAGCGCCTCCTATTAGAAAAAAAAATGGCGAGTGGGCGAAACGAGACAAAGAAAAAGCCGAAATTTTTTGCTGATCACTTAGAAGAAACGTTTAAGCCCTTTGACGGTCAAGTGCTAATCGAAGATATGGCCTTAGAGGGGATACCTGACAATTTTAAAATTAAAAGTGTATCACTGGCTGAACTGTGCTATGAAATACAAAAATTGAAACCAAACAAAGCTCCTGGATACGATTTAATTACGGGACAAGTCCTAAAAGAGTTGCCTAGGAAAGCACTTACTATGTTTGTTTATCTCATAAATGCTTCGTTTAGGTTATTATACGTTCCACGACAATGGAAAAAGTATTTGAAAAAATTTTACTTTCGAAGAGCGCTGATTAATTCCTGATCACCAATTCAGGTTCAGAATTAAACACTCTACAATCGACCAGGTTTATCGAATAACCAATGGAATTGAAAAAGCCCTTGAGGAGAAAAAAACTTATACTCTAGCGTTTGTCTCGACGTCTCCCAAGCTTTTGATAAAGTATGGCATACGGGATTAAAACATAACCTAAAATTAGCCTTTCCCAAACAAATATATGAGATATTAAGTTCTTATTTAGCGGACGACTTTTCTGTGCTAAGCATAAAAACAAATATTCCGAATTCAAAGAATTCGCGGCAGGAGTTCCACAAGGAAGCGTCCTGGGTCCGATTTTATTTCTAATCTTTACTCGAGATATTCCGCAGGAAGAAGGCACAACTGTAGCGACGTTAGCGGATGATACCGTCATATTGGCCGTGAGTAATACGGTTGAATTGGCAACAATTAAGCTTCAACGGGCTATCAACAGCGTTTTTGAGTGGACAAAGACTTGGCGTATTGTCCTTAATGATACAAAATCTACGCATGTTAATTTTACTTACTTACTTACGTAACTACGCTACCCATTTTCATAGACTCCGTACAAATTCCGTACGCAAATGAAGCTAAATATTTGCGAATGACACTTGATGCGAAACTAGAATGGAAATATATATATTTTGAACGATACAAATTTAGTGCGCTGGCTTCAACGGATAAAACCATTTGAATTTGCGCAATAACATTTAAGCGCGTGTTTTTGGCGGTACAAGCAGCTGCCTCCGATGGGAAGCTGCCTGGTAAACGAGAATATAAATTAATAAATCTAAACTACTAGATAGGAAATAACCTAGTTGTAGTATAAAGCAATTTAAAGGGAGGTGTTTTTAGTGAGTAAGAATCTCACACTATTATGAGCACGTGCGGTCGGTCCTCATAGTGTCTTATGGAAGATTTTCCACCTACCCTCGAAAAAAAAAAAAATTATCTTGGAGTCAAAATTCGAATTTCAAATAAACTTGAAAAATCGAATTAGTGATCACATACTCGAAAAATTATTTATTTCGACCAATAAAATTATTTAGCGACATGTAGTTTCAAAGATGTAGAGGTTGGGGATCATCAGTGGATTGCCACAAACACATCAAACCTATACGCACTTTTCTTCTCGGTTTCTTAGCGAATAAAATAAAAAATAATTAGGCGTATACAGCCCATACAGGACTTAAAGCCTAGCTTCTCCAACCATTGTCAGTGCGAAGATATATTTTTGACACGAATGGAAGGGACCTACAGTTTAATGCCGAATCCGAACGGCAAAAAATGGCAGTCCTTACTCTTGGACATTTGCCAGACGTTCGCAAGAGGTGGGGTGGCGAATAAAAACTTTCAGGCGGTAGGGGTCGAAATTGAACCGGAGTCCCTTCACTTAACTGCACCCACCCGTTTCCTTACCGAGTATATCAAAATTCACACTTGAAACTATTGTAAGATACGACCGTCCGCAAACTGTGCACCCTTAATCTTAATTGAGCTAAAAAAATCATGGCTTCCTTGAAACTGTTAATCAAACAAAAATAATTTTAACAACGGAAGTAAAGGGTGTTTTTTTTAGAGGTTGGTTTTTCGAATAGAGTTAAAAGTGACATTTTGTGGTCAAATCTGGCAACTCTAATGTCATTTATGTTCAGTTTAGTTTCAGTTTCCATTTCATCATGAATAGGTTGACAAATGAACAACGCTTGCAAATCGTGCAAATTTATTTCGAAAATAATGATTCAGTTCGCGAAGTTTACCGCAAGCTCCGTTCATTTTATGTTCGACATAATCGTCCATCAGAGCAATTAATTCGGTTAGCCATGGATCGTTTTCGCACTACGTTTACTATATGTGATAATACGCAGCCGCAGAGACGTCGAATAGTGCGCACCGAAGACACAATTGCCGCTGTAGAGCAAAGTGTTGAAGAGGACCCGAATGAATCGATTCGCCACCGTGCACAGCAATTGAAGCTTAGTCCATCAACTTTATGGAAGATTTTGCGCAAAGATCTCTTCTTACGACCTCAAGATTGTGCAAGAATGAAAGCCGCGAGACTATGCAATACGTCGTGATTTTGGTGTATGGGCCGAAAATGAGATTGATATCGATGCTGAGTGGCTACGTCAACAAGCTAAATTGCCGCATTTGGAGTGAAGAGAATCCAGATGAGACCCTTGAAACGCCATTACATCCACAAAAACTGACTGTTTGATGTGCTCTGGTGGGCTGGTGGAGTCATTGGGCCATACTTCTTCCGAAATGCTGCTGGAAAGTCAGTTACCGTTAATGAAGACCGGTGTAGAGCCATGATAACCGACTATTTTGTTCCCGAATTGGATTCGATGAATGTGGATGAGACGTGGTTCCAACAAGACGGCGCTACATGCCACACAGCGCACGTCACAATCGACTTATTGAAGGAAACATTCGATTAGCGCATAATTTGGACCTGTCAATTGGCCACCAAGACCGTGTGATTTGACACCATTGAATTATTTTCTTTGGGGATATGTGAAGTCGCTCGCCTACGCCAACAAAGCAGAAACGTTAGGGGACTTTGAAGCCAACATTCGTGTCGTTATTGCCATCATACAGCCCCAAATGCTTGAAAAAGTGGTTGAAAATTGGACCTCTAGACTTGTCCACATGTCCAAAATCATATTTAAACATTAATGGCATAAAATTATCCTTCCAATAAAGCCAAATTGATGTACATTAAAACATTCTTGTGTTTTATTTCAATTCGAAGTTCTATACCTCTAAAAAAACCCTGTTGTACAGCTGCGAGCAAAAAAATAGCAGTGCACCTTAATAAGTAGCATTACTCGACCATACAAAAAATTGAGCAACGATTTTTAATTTTTTTTCTTATTATGATAAAAAACGTTATTTTGTTCTAATATGTACATTAAATTAATTTTGATTTGAACAAATTATATCAGCGTAAATTCATTTTCTTGAATAAGATTCTAAAAAAAGACGTTCAAAATAATTGCAGTGCTCTTATAAATACGGAATTTTATTAAATTAAAATGAAGTGCTGTTGACGATAAACTAATACTTCATAGCATGTCCTTTATTGCTTATTACAGCTGCACAACGCCGTTTCATGGAGTCAACAAGACGCTGACACCTTTCGGGTGGTATTGATCTCCAAGACTACTCAACAGTCATCCATAACTCGTTGTTGATCCTCGGTTTTTTATTGAAGACATGTTTTTTTTATATCCGCCCATAGATTCTCAATAGGATTGAGATCGGGTGATTGAGCAGGCCACTCCATGACCTCAATCCTATTGTCCCGAAACCACAGCTTAGCTTTTCGGCTGGTATGTTTCGGGTTGTGATCCTGTTGGAAAACCCATTTTAACGGCATTTCATTTTCGGCATATGGCAGCATGATGTTTTGAAGGATATCGACGTATGAGTCCTGGTCCATTATAATTTTGATCAAATATATTGGACCAACACCATGGTAGGAGAAGCATCCCCAAATCATTATACTAGATCCACCAAGCTTTACGGTTTTTTTGGTGAACCTTGGATTATATTCTGAATTGGGTGGATTACGTACTGCCGAGATGCTTTCCCGCCATAAAGAACAATTTTGCTTTCATCAGTCCACATTATATCTTAGGCGTCTTCTGACAGTGTGAACGCCACATGCCAAGTCTAGCTTATCTAAAATCTGGGTAGCTGCCGTAGAAGGGTGCGCCTTTGAGTACCTCACAACTCGATTTTTTACCATTTTTGGATGCAAAATTCTCTTCCGGCCGCGTGTTTCTACCTTTTGCTAATATTTTATGGCATTCCTTATCATTTTGGAGGAACATCCCAAGAGTTCTTCAATTTCCTTATAGGGTTTCCCGTTATTTCTTAGCGATTTAATAAAATCCCGCTTCTCCCGCTTATTCTTACACAAAACTAATATGCACTGCTATGAGCACTACGGATGAGCATTTCATAGCAACGTTGAGGGTTTACCGTTACAATATGACATCACATAACCGAGTTTGTTGTTGATGAGCAAAATATTTTAGTAGAAGCCAAAAAAAAAAAATAGATTATTAATTATTGATTAATATAATATTAAGGAAAATGTTTCTTACAAAGTTGCACTGCTATTATTTTGCTCGCCACTGTAGGTAGGTACCTAACTCAAGCAACCTCAACCTCTCACTGTAGTGACTGTAATGGTTTTTGTTTTTCACTTCCGTGTGCTGACGGAGGTATCAAATTGAACGGAATGATTTAGTACTCGGTTATACATAATGTGTTTCGCGACAGGCAACGGAACTAGACGGTGATTAAATTATTATTAATGTGGTTGCGGTAGGGGTCAGCGGTCAGTCAGGACGTTTTATGTTTTGTTGCTGTGGTTATGCTTGCTTCTGGCTCTGCGATGTTCAATAATTTTCATTTCAAATCGATACTTTGTGAATTTTCTATGCGATAAAAAGGACGGCGTGAGTCGAGAGGGAGCCAACAAATCCGCTTAGCGGTTAGAGGAGGAGTGGAGTGTGTAGAGCGCGTATCCGTTTCCGTTCCTCTTTGGTGTGTTTGTTTCTAGCGAAGCCGAGAGTGGTGGGTGAAAATCAATTTGGGTTGTTGTTTCAGGCGATGATGGATAGATGGTGTTGTGGTAGATGAAGGTGGCACGACACTGGAGATATCAAATTCGTTATCACTGTTGGGAGTATAAACTCACGAAAATACGCGCACTGAGGTGTAATTTATTAAATTTGAAAATGTTTTGATGTTTTGACTTTGCGGTGAGTTTTTGGGGTCAAAGCAAAACTGTTAAAATTATTATTCACGGCTGTGTGACTTGCAAATAATTGTTGCCAGGTTGTTGGTGGTAAATATTTGTTGAAAACGCGAAAAGGTTTTGTTTTGTTGATTCCGATATGGATGCTGTCAAGACTTTGGAGGTGGATAAATGATTTTCCCAATAGGGTCGCTTATCTACTGATACTTTACTTTTTAGTCGACACAGGGTAGAAAGAGCCATGTGACACTTCTATGATCGACTCCTATGTTTGCAATGAAAAATATCTAAAAGAATTTATCGCCATTTTACCAGTGATCTTTTGGTTATAACGGGTGGAATAGGTCCTTTTATTTGTGAAAATGAAGACTGCAGAGCACAAGAAATGAGGTAGGCTAAATAACTACTCGGAGGTACAAAGGCGCACTACTAACATGGCAGGGAAAAATTATGGTATACAGATGAGTCTTAAAGATTCAAAGTTCCGCTCTGATCTCTGATAAAACTCGAAAAGTTTCTACTTCGCCTGCTGATACGAATTAGGTTACCAACTGCGACAAAACAACCCGAAGATCGGCACAACCATCTTTCAAATAGCCGTAAGGGTGATTTATTCGCTGGAGTTCAATAAAAAGCGGCTTAGAGCAAACTCTTGGGTGGCGCTTTTAAACGAACAGGTGGTATAGAGCAAGTCGGAAAGGGGCCAAATACTTAAACAAAATTTAAAAACGGTTGAGCCTAGGATTTTTGGAAAAAAGGGAAACACCGGGTTCAGATCTAGAGAGGCAATCCAATGCCTAATCAGTGGAGAGAATCTTTCTCTAAAGTTGGATGACCAGAGCGGGTCTGTCGCGGCTAAATCAATTACTGATTCAATACGAATTGTGGGAATCATAATGGAAGAATATCGTGATTCCTTAAACTGAGTTAAAGGACAAACGGTTAGTCACCAAAGTTCACAAAATATATAAAATGTTAGTTAACCTGGGAAGCATCTTAAGTTCTTTGCTATTAATTGCAGTCCTGGAGTATCTGTACGGGCCCTAAAATGCATTAGTTATTCATTGCTAATGACCCGACGGTGCTGCTACCAAAAGTGAGGCTAAATCTTCCCTTAAACGAGCACTTGATGTTTGGGTGTACCTATGTTTTGAAGAAGATTGGAAGTATTGGAAAAGTGTTTTCCAAGCAGAGCTATTGGAAAATGTATGAGCGCAAATTGACAGCAACTGAGATGAAGACATTTGTATAAATTCAAGAATAAAAAGGAAGCCGTCACGAAAACATTGGAGCACAACCGATTCAATTGGAATTTGTTCAAAGGATCATGTTCATCGAACCCCATCAAAGGGGCACAGAAAAGAGGTATTACACTTTGCCTGCAAAATTTGACAGCTGAGAATTTGTTTTCTTTAAAAATATTCCACGGATGGAAGCTAACACCGACAGCTACATTCCACATCATAAGTTTCTCCAACATTCGAAAAAAATCAACCAAAATTTTGCGTGCTTTCAATCTTTAATGCATTCTTAAAATGCCAAAGGGAAGTTTGCCGAGCCATCCCGAGAATCATACTAGAGATTACGATTAAGCAATGATTGATAGTCATTCTGCGAAAAGGGGCCAATTACTATGAAAACAAAAACCAGCTTAATAATTCAGACCGGGAATATTGTATCGACCACAGCAAAATTCGGCGAATACAAATCCATCGCATCTTGATTTTAAGACAGCAAAGTGTATTCTTTAAAACCCTTCACGTGCGCAACAACCCCACTTGGGTCGATGCGGTTGGTTGATTGATATCGATGGTTCCTTTTTGGAGGGTCATATCCGTTTTGGGGGAAACTGTAATATCCGCGGCAATTGTTTCACGCAGCACACCCGCAGAGGTAATTAATAATTGATTATAGCACCCCAGCATCAGGATATTGTCTTCGGTCCGGATACATTAAAGCCGAAAGAGAATCGCGGTCTGTATGCGAAGGCGAACTCGTCAGAGATATATGTATATGTCGAAGGAACAAGACACATCTACACTAACGTAGGAAAGGTGAAATTGCGCACTTTAGCAGTTGGGTGCTAAGTAATTAAATCCATTTTCGTCCATGTGGCGCGAACCGCACATATAGGGGTTAAGTGTGCTTATGAGAATTGGCTAAAAGGATTTGTTGTTGGTGTGTTGTTTTTCATTTCGTTTTTGTTACCAGCTTTAGATAGATGTTTTTGTGTGCGCTTTTATAGTTGGCACCTAACTTTGGCGCGTTGTTTGCTGTTGCCATCAAAAGGCCTTTGGGGTTGGTTCGCTAATACTTTGAAAGGATGGCAAACTTGCCAGGCTATTGGAAAGTTGGTGCCATTTGGGGTGGGATTTTTTCTTGTTCCTTTTGTTTTTGTTTTGTCATATCAATGTTTGTGAAGGGTAAATAAAGTGATTTAGAGCCTCGGGGGAAGATTTGAAGTAGCGAGTTACAATTTGACAGATCTTCAAAATTAGATTAGGAAGGGATGGAGACGGAGTATACCTGGGGATTGGCAGATGGGGAGGAGAAATTGCCTCTGTTTTAAAGGAATTTCCAATTTTGGCAATATATTTTGAAATTTCTTTGGGGAATTCAACAAATCAAGTTTTAACTTTAAATTGCCTGTCTCTTTTTGGCTCGTCGTTTGACAGATGTAATCGATTTATTTTTACACAATCTTTATAACGGATTTAACGGAATGCACAATGAATTTAAAAATATAATCTCCTAAAAAATATTTTTTATAGTTTTCCAAGCTAAGGGCTCTGGCATTCACGATGGTTAACCAAATTTAGAGATTTCTTCTCCGAACACATTGTAGCCTCTCGCTCCGTTCTTTGCAGAAATCTTCCTGCTTATCGTCCAGTACTTTAGTGTTTTATGGAGCTAACACCTCATCTTACGAGTTTGTTTTGCCAGGTCAAAGTATCAGTATCAGGAAATTGCTAGGGTAAATCTTTGTAGCTCCTCCACTATGGTGTTGAGTTCAGGTGTAACCCTGAGTTAGGCAAACTTCCTAACCACCTCGAAATTTCTGCTGTTTTGATTTTGTCCTTCGTTTACCTTTAGCAACTTTAAGCTTTCGGCATGAGTCCTTCACACAGCACGATGGGTAGGATCTGCCTCGGTAGTTCTTATTGATGGGACGTATGGGGCTGAATGTCCAGTCATTGGGCATGGTTTCTTCTAACCACACTTGGTTGGCATACCTTCTGAGGATGAATCTCACCTTATCCCCACCATCGACTCTGCACAACAAGAGCTATCGCTACTTGACAACATTTTATCTTTTGACTTACAGCAAACAAGCTGTATAAAAAACTATAAATATCGAACTCTCGATTTAGTATTTTCTTCTGACGCTGTTAGTACTGTTGTTGACGAATCTCACAAAAGTATCACTAACATAGACAAAAATCATCCACCATTGGACATTTTTATTGACTTAGGCGGACATCTTTACGAAAACAGTAATTCGTATGACCGTTCGCATTCCTATGACTTTCGGAAAGCAAATTTTCAGAGGCTTTCTGAAGAAATTAACAATTTACCATTAAATATGAACAACTTCTCTGATATTGATCAAGAAGAAACAACGACTGCATGGATAGAGTTATACCTGTTAAGTCATCTAAAAATGGCCACTTGTCCCACCCTTGGTATAGGAGAGAGCTTAAGTCGATACGAAACCGACGAAACAGAGCTTGGAAAATTTATTTAAAAAGCCTCCTTCAATCAGATTTCGATCATTATTTAATTCTATTTAATAGGGATTATGTCAAAAATATGGAATTTTCACTAAAGTGATCCTAAACGTTTTTGGAAGTTTGTTAACTCGAAGAAAAAAGCGGATGGGTATCCAGCAAATTTTAGTTACTGTAATAGTAAAACTTCTGATTCCTTTTGCTGTTAGCAATATGTTTGCTGACTATTTTAGTAGATCATTCAGTGACTCTCCTCTTTTCATCGATGGCAATTATTTTAGCTATTTAAATAGCTGTTCCCAGATTACTTTCAGTAATTTTTCTTTCGATTTGGAAACTATTTCGAAATTTGTTTCCCTATTGAAAAATGACTACTCATCTGGACCTGATGGCATTGCACCGATTGTTCTTAAAAAATGTAGCCAAGCCCTTAGTCCTTATCTTAAGTATTTGTTCGATTTATCCATTAGCACTGGGAAATTCCCTAAGCTATGTGTAAAAAGGGTGAACGTGGTGATATCACGAATTACAGACCAATTTCTAAGCTTTCGTGTATTCCTAAGCTTTTTGAGCAAAAAGTCTGCGAAAAATTAATATTTCTGTGTCGTAGTGCCATTTGTAACGAACAACATGGATTTGTAAGAAACAGGTCCACTGTTACAAATTTGTTATGTATTTTGCGTGCATGCTCTAGTTCCTTAGAAAATCAAAATGAAGTCGATTGCATATACACCGACTTCTCTAAGGCTTTCGATCAGCTGTCCCATGAGATAATCAGATTTAAACTCAGGGCGTATGGTTTCCCACCTGTTTTTATAAAATGGATTAATTCATACCTTATGGGTAGGGATTATCGTGTCAAATTTAGAGGTTCGTTTTCTGAATCTTTTTCTGCTTGGTCTGGAGTTCCTCAGGGAAGTCACTTAGGCCCTATTTTGTTCATACTTGCTATAAATGATGTTAAAGCATGCATAAAATCCAGCAATATTTTAATGTACGCAGATGATATGAAAATTTTTAAATCTGTTACCAATCAGTATGACAGAAATCTTCTCCAAGCGGACATAGATAGTTTTGCCACTTGGTGTGTTAAAAATGGGTTAACTTTGAACCCATCTAAATGTCAGCATATGACATTTTCAAGAAAACGTATTCCCTCTATTTTTCATTATTCTTTATCCGATCATATGTTTTGTCATGTTGATAGTTTTAAAGATCTCGGAGTTTTCTTTGACCCCAAACTTAACTTTATTGGTCACATTAATTTTATTGTTAATAAATCAAACTCCATGCTGGGCTTTATTAAGAGGTGGTCTAAAGAATTTGACGACCCCTATGTTACTCAATCTTTGTCCGTCCGCATCTAGAATATGCTTCACATGTTTGGACTCCGTACTACAATATTCACTCAATTCGAATTGAAGGTTTAGCAATGTAACTTTATTCGTTTTGCCCTTAGAGGTCTTCCATGGGATGATCCATACAACCTTACTGAATAATAATATAGTTTTCCTACAGCAACTTATAGCTGGTAATATAGATGCTCCTGATCTGTTATCCTCCATTGCATTCAACTTCCGTGGTGGTGCTCACAATTTACGTAGTGTTGATCTTTTAATAAGTGGTTATCATAGGACCAATTATGGCAGGAATGAGCCAATTACTTGCATGAGTAGAATTTATAATTTAAACAATCATGTGATTGATTTGCATGTCAGCAAATAAATGATGAGCCTGTGGTGCACTTTTGTGCTGGAAAATTTCTGCTCGTGACAGCTGCTTGTAATAAGCACTCCACTACACAGATCTGATAGTGTTAAAAATTATTACCATGTATTCTGACTGTCAAGCGGCCATAAATGACATGCAGTCCGATGTGATGAAATCAAGGACTGTGAATCAATGCAGGAAGTCCACGACACAGCAACCCTATGCTGGATGCCAGGGCACACTGAAATCCCGGGAAATTATGAAGCAGATAAGCTTGCGAGATCGGTGTCAGAGATGAACGCATCACTGGCACTGGAAGAAATAAGCACTCCGCTTTAGCTTCATTGCACGAAAAATCAAAATTCAGTCCTTGAGTAGAACTAACCTAAGCTGGACAGAAGTCGATACGTGCAGGCGTACAAAAGAGCTATGGCCAGCGGTTATGGTGAAAGACTACTGCAGAAGTTGCAGGTACGTTTAAGAATCGAATCTGTTCGTCACCTGCTATGCGAATTCCCGGCCCTTAAAAGCATATGGTTAAGGATCCTCGGCATATACTTCTACGATGAGCTGGAGGATATAAGCAAAGTCGAGCTAAAAGATGTTCTTACAATTAGATTTGTGTACAAATCGGAATGGTTCTATGAGAGCGACATTTCGAGCGTCCAACAGCGGTTTGTAGGGGACAGGACCTATACCACCACCAGCATCAGTAGCAGCATCAGCACGATGATCTCTAACAGCAAAAATACCATCAAATTCAGCAGCAGCAACATTAATAGTATCAGCATCACGAATATCACCTTCACCATCATCAAGAGTAACAGCAGCAGATTTATCACCATTCATACTCTCATGAGTGCTTTAATTGTTTTCAATTTAACTGTTATACCTGTCGGTAGAATGCAATACAAGGTAACAAGAAAATGTATTGTAGAATAAAAAGAACAAGTAGGTCAATCTAAATATCCCAAGGTGATTTAAGATCCATATGATTGGACATTATTTTCTAATAAAGAAAAACAAAAAAGCAAAGCAAAACAAAAGGCTTTAACTAACGGGTGACCCAAGTAGAGATACTTTTTTCAATAGCCTTTTTTGACAGATCACGTCAAAATATATCGGCCGTAGATGAGAGTGTACACGAAGACCGTAGAGAGTCGATTCGGCGCCGTTCGCAGCAACTCGGACTGACGTATGGAACGACTTGGCGCATTTTACGTCAAGATCTTAAATTGAAAGCGTACAAAATACAGCTTGTGCAACAACTGAAGCCGCTCGACCTTCCCAAGCGACATCGCTTCGCTCTATGGGCTCTTGAAAAGTTCAAGTTCCAAGAAGATCCGACGTTTTCGAGGCAAATTTTGTTTAGCGATGAGGCCCATTTCTGGCTCAATGGGTATGTAAACAAACAAAATTGCCGCATTTGGGACGAAGAGCAACCTGAAGAGATTGAAGATTGAAGAACTGATATCACACCGTTAGACTTTTTCCTGTGGGGATATGTAAAGTCAAAAGCTTATGCCGACAAACTCGCTTCGATTCAGGCCTTGGAGGAAAACATCACGCGTGTCATTCGCCAGTTACCAGTCGAAATGCTCGAACGAGTGATCGAAAATTGGACTCAACGGATGGACCATCTGCGACGTAGCAACGGCCAACATTTGATAGATATAATGTTCAAAAAATAAATGCCAAAGAATGTTCTTTCAAATGATAATAAAAATTCTCCATTAAATTTGAATTTTCTGTGTTTTTTTCTTTAAAAAAGTAGGGAACCTCGAAATGGATCACCCTTTATAATCATCTGGACTGCGGTAATATCTGCCTTATACCGTTCGCGAATAGATATTAGTTTATGAGAAATACACCCGCGGTATATAGCGCATGAATGTTTCAGGTACATTCTTTTGAATCATAGTCCATTGTCGTGATCTTAAAAGATGAAGGTCCAAATACGAGACTGTGATGAGGGGATGAGGAGCTGAAGTTTGGAAGGAAAAAGTCTGTATGGTGAAACACAGAGGAGGAGATGCCAATAAAGGCGACCCAGACCCAGACCCAGAAAAGTATACGTTACAAAAATGGCTTACCTGGCGAAAGATGGAGTCGCCTGCGAGAAAAATCTTTCTAACTCCTTATTGGCATTTCCTCCTCTGTCTTTTACCAGATTGTCTTGTCCCTTCTCAGAAATTTTATTAATTTTTACGTATAAGGGAGGTACATAAACCCGAACATAGATGGCCCTGCTCCCAATACCTTATATATCAAAATGTAATTCCCATGGAGCGCATTTGACAGATAGCAACAAAACTATACCTTTTGTATTTCAAATAAATAAGCAATTAGTTGACGGTCTATAATTTAGTGTAATCTGTCAACAACTAGCGCTCTCTAACAAACCAATTACACTTCGCACACAATCGAGCATAATTTCAGCTTTGCCTAGGATAAGATTACATTTAATTCGAGATGACACCCTCTCCAACTTCATTAACTCACCGAAATCGAAATGTCACTCGGCAAACAGAATGCATAATCAAATTCCAAAATTCGTACGTTCATGAGTTAAATGGCAACCAACTCGGTTCTTTGATTTTAACCCTTAAAATGGTGCAAACCACAAAATGACACACACACAAAAATATTTCCATTCTGAAATGTGTTCTCATTATTGTCCACCAGTTTTGGTGTCGTCACAAAAACATCAAGGCATACATATTTCATATTTCACAGTTTTCAGTGAAAAGCATACATTTCTCACTCAACAAAATAAACTGTCATTCACAATTTACAATATAAACCCGCACATTCAACGTCAAACTAACAGCCATCGGAAGATTATCATTACTAGTTTATGGGCTTTCAATTGTTCTAAATGGAAAATTTGCGCAAACATAAATAAATTTCCCAGGCCGCAGGATATGGCCTGTGACACAGTGCCTAACATAACAGTTTAGCGGCGATAGACAAAATTCACTCGGCACGCAAAGGAGCAGGAAATTCGAACATGAAATATGGCATTAAGTGGTGGAAATGACACTTTGGACACATGTGGTTTTGAAAATCTGACTGGGCAAGTTATTAATGGCTGACCCGGTGGCACTTGCAATATTTAAAAAAGAAAACTACTTCATAATAATGTAGAAATGGAAATTCGATACTTACCAAGGGACACGATTACGAACTAGTTCACAGCGTTGCTTTTGACTGAATGCATTTTGGTTTGGTTTGGTTTTTTTTTTTCATTTCCACTCAAACAGGTCGCGTACTTATCTTTACTCGAATCATTTCATCTTCTTGGAATGTAAAGATAAATTAAGTGCGACTCACTGAGTGTGATAATGGAATGCCATGACTTCATCAATTTTTTGCCGGCTGAAACGTTGTCGTAAACAAAAATACCTGGAACAATCGGATTAGATACCCATCGATAAGCAATGAATGCGTATAAATTCATAGAATCGAAGTCGATGACATTATCTTGACAGGTGATGACAGTCACAGCCTGTATGCCATTTAGAAGTTAACAGAGGCCAAATATTGTTTTTGTCTACTACATGAAGTGTGCACACAAAGCGAAAGCATGCTTTGATAAGAAAAGTCGGAAGAATAGATAAAAGTGAGCCTGTTGGTAGAACATGCACACTTAGTGAGTGTCATTCATTAGAAAATTGCTGCTGAATAATTTATGGTTATTGTTTCAGAGTTACCGCTTAACAGCAAACTACATACGTATTAGTTTGCAAATCTGCTTCAAAGGAAAAGAAAATTGATCAAAGTTCCTAAATCCTCCTCAAAACATCTTCTTCTGGCAAACTAATATGGCATGACAATTTCTTGAGAAGCTTTTATAAATCAACCTGCATAGAATATTTGCAAAATCTCATCTTTATAAATATTTGATAGACACGTACATATTTTTGGAGTCTGTATCTTTGTCGTATTGCAAGAAGAATAGAATAGTACTTGCATAAGGATTGTGCTCATCAAACTGTCACAATGAGAATGAAATATTTTCAATTTATTGTGCGTAACAAAACTAGAATAAAAAAAAACACACATGGAAAACAGAATGGAAATCGTCCGTTTGAATGTGCAAAACATATGTTACGCTATTCGAGGAAATACATACATTTCAATATGGAGTAATGAACATGATTAATTCCAATGCAGTGATTCTACATGGTAAGGCGCTCAATTTAATCTATAGGGACTAAGAAGGAAACCTTGTTGTGGAGTCAGTCGTCGGTGCTGATTATATGGAAAACCAATTTCTGCTGACTACAAATCGGCTAAGGCGACACAAATTCCCGCTGTAAGGCTGAGCGAACCATTCAGCATTGACCATGAAAGCCATGACTGTTGGCCTATCCACTCGTAGTTGTAGCATTTGAAAGTATGTCTGATAAATGAAACATCAGCATCGTTTGCCCGGTTCACCAGAAAGACCGATCGATGTGGAACTTGTCAGCGATATTATTAGTTGAACACCTGCCAGATCTGCTACTCATGCGTTTGCGAGCAGAAAAAATGCGTCAATGTTAAAAAAGGTAAAACGAAGACTATGGTGTCAACAAGAAGAGGGACACTCAACATCGGCCGGAATGTCACCATCGACTATGTAGTAAGACCCTCTTCCGAACAACTAAGACAACTCTATGTTAAACCTTGACAATAATCGATCTGGTTAAGAACTGCGCATTTGGCGTTTGAGATGGGTAAAACATGGAGACCAACATGACAAATCACAAAATTTGAAACCGATAGATGGCGCTGAGGTCGAATGATATATGGACACCGCATGCGATCCTTGCGATAGTGCGTGACTTCAATCCACTAAAAATCGCCGGAGATGGAATGACTTAGGACATTCTTCAGATAATAGCATCTAGTCGTGAAAATAAGCAATTTATTTTTAAGACTCTGAAGTCTATTATATAAAACTGCCTCTAGGTATGTTCAATCACTTATATCTTAGTTAACTAGCTCGAAGGGCTTAACCCTTCTCAATCTCCTAACTAGATTAAATATTGCTATTTAAGTAGTTCAGCTACATCTATGTATATAAATGTGGTTGCGAAGTCTAACTTCATGTCTTCATGCGGCCTTTCCGACCTCTTCCTGGTGTATAACAGGAAAAAGACAGGTCCTTATACTCTACCTTGCGGATCCCCAGCTTTTCTATGTTTTAATTTGTAGTACTCATCGTTTTATTCTAAACAGTCGCTGCGATATGTAAGACTCTAGAACTTCCAAGTAATGTTTTGGCACATACATTCTCAGCTTATGGACTTACCCATTTTTTCTTTCTTCTAGTACTTTTTCTATTTTGTTATTCAGTTATTCGGTATAGTTGAATATCCAAATCCAAATTGATGGTTTTCTTTTCTATGATCGGATGACAACGCTTCACAAGAACGAAGTATAAGCTATGAACTTTAAAGTTACTTAGTCGATAAGGCTCATATATGGGATGTTGAGCAGTCTTGCTGAAATGCAAGCCAACTGTTTGATATATGCTGACATTCACAGAGCCGTCAAACCAAACGTAAAATTCGTAGCTGCATGAGGTCGTGGCCTTTACTCACACTTTGAGCTGACAGAAAACCGCAGACGGTTAGAAATATTTGCCATCGGACCTTGAATCATTTTACGAAATGTTCATTAACTTAGTCCAAAAGACAGATAGAAATGTGTCAGGCATTCATTTTTATACTCTTGCAACTTAGTTGAAAATCGAAAGATTCATGTAAGCAACTTTTGTTTTGTGCAAAATGTGACTTATAATCATTTGCTAGATACCAGGTTCAAGTGACAAGCCAAGGAATAATAAAGCTAAATATTTGGACGCGGCTCTTCGGCTCATTTATTGACCAATATTTTTGGCATAGTTTCACACTTATCGAAGTAGGATGAAACCCACTTGAATAGCATTCCTAAACAATTACGATCGAAGAGAAGTTTCAGCGGACTTTCAAGCAAACAATTCTGGATCAGCTGCATTGAGTAGCAGTAGATCAGAAAAAAAGACTACACTTCATTCGACCAGGAACACACAGCAGGTTATAGAATGCCAAGTATAGGAGCTAAATAGGACGAATCCTCGGGAAATAAATTCACTTGGTACCTAACCGAGAGGCAATAAATGTTTTTTACATAAAAATAATTTCCAACAAAATCCTAGAGCATTCTAATCCTGGAATGATCCGTTGTACTTGCACAGTGTAATCCTCTTTTTGCGTTAGAGAAACTGGATTTTATGCGGTTCTAAATTAATTGGCTGCGTGCCTTTTGCGGATCAAGCTTGCAACGATCGGGTCACGAGCCAACACTAGAAGTACACACTGTCGCCCTCCGAAATAGGAATATATTACTTTTTTTCAGAAGATTTGAGACAATCAGACAAGTCGTATGTGAAAACTGCAAATAGTTTCAAAATAAAAGATTACTCAATTACTATTCAACCATGGATGAACGAGGCCAAGTTTTGAATCTTCTTAACGTGCTGAAGGTCCTTTCAACCGAGCTTGTAATGCAGGGTAAAGCTAAGGCAATATAGAGAGCAAGTTTTGTTACTGAGAAAAAAATGCCTGCTTCTTGTAAAACATCATGAAACTCCATGAAAACATTGCAATGAGTAGAAATCGATAAAGTTTTTTGAACTTGTTTTAAAATCTTGAAAATTCATTCTCAACATATTTGATGGATGTAACAAAAATAATGAATGAAATCTACTTCCAGAATTCAAAATCATTTGATGAAGGATGTTTAGGCCGATGTTTTTGACGGCTCACCATTCTAGGCTTTTGAAGTTCTACTTTAATTACTTCTGCATATAATTTTGAATCTACCATAAGTTCATCTATTCCTAAATCAACGAGCTTTGTACATACAAGGAGGTCTAACTTTTGTTTATGTATAATATTCACAACTGGCTCAAGGTATACAGAATATTTCGATATTAGAATAAGGCATTTTATAAACGTTGTTTGAGTGACAGCTGGAAAGCGGGTGTCTTTGTGCGACATGACGATCATTCCCATGAACGTGTTCAAAATTGACAACAAGGGCTTTACCTGTGTCTTTTCTCACAGATTTTTCGGATTTTGTTTCTTTTTCAAAACTTTTAAAAACAAATCTATGAACGTGTGAAGTGTTGAATCTAGGTTTGTCTTTGCTTATTTTTGTTATTGGAAGAAGAGAAGCACCGTCAGCCCCGTATGTGCGTTTTCTTGTGAAAAAAGTGAAAGAAACTGGCATCCTGATCGATAGACCAACGCCTGAAAAGCCAAAAACATCAATTCACCGTCGTTCTCAACAATTGAACATTTCGGAGACATCATTGAGACGAATTTTGCATAAAGACCTTGGTATGACGTCATACAAAGTCCAATTGGTTCAGGAGTTGAAGCCAACTGACCATCCAATGCGTTTTCGCTTCGCTAAGCGGGCCTGCGATCGACTTAGAGAAGATGCTCTGATTTTGCCAAAAAAATCATCTTTTCAGATGAAGCTCATTTTGATCTTGGCGGGTATGTAAACAAGCAAAATTGTCGCATTTGGGGCACAGAAAACCCGCACGCATACATTGAAAAGCCGATATACCCAAAACGAGTCACTGTTTGGTGCGGATTTTGGTCCAGAGGCATAATTGGGCCATTTTTCTTCGAAATTGAGCAAGGAGTGGCCGTTACAGTCAATGGCGATCGTTATCGGGCCATGTTGAACGAATCTTGTTGACAAAAATTGAAGAGGAGGATATTGGCAACATTTGGTTTCAACAGGACGGCGCTACGTGCCACACAGCCGAAGCTACACTCGATGTTTTGCGCCCTGTTTTTGAAGATCGCATTATCAGCCGCAGAGCTGACGTCGTTTGGCCACCGCGGAGCTGCGATTTGCCACCGTTGGAATATTATTTGTGGGGTGCCGTAAAAGATAAGTGTTACGCCGACATGCCAGAGACAATTGACGCTTTACAGCTGCACACAATCGATAATGTGCTTAAAAATTGGACCGATCGTGTAGGCTACTGCATGGCCAACTGAGGCAGCCATTTGAATGAAATTATTTTCCATTATTAACCGGAAGGATTGTACTTTCAAATAAAAAAAGGAATTTGAGAAAATATTCAGTAGTTTTTTTTTTATAGCATTTTCAAAAAAAAAAAAGTTATTTGGCGGACCCTTTATTAAGAAAAATTTGTGTAAAATCGTGGAATTTCTGATTTGAGAGTTTACTTGGAAAAACTAAGTATGCAATAATATTTTCTAAGCATGAGTCAATTTTTTTTTGTCAAAATCATACAAACAGTTTTTATAACATGGAATTATAATTTGTTTCGAATGAATGTATAGGTAGGTTCTATGACCGCCAAAAGAAAGAAACAAACAAATAGAACAAACCAAACATGTAAGAAAAACAAGAAACAAGACGACCGGTCGATCAGTAGGTAGAAGAAAATACATCCAAACAAGTTAGTTTTAAGCGGTCGGACGTATGCAAAAGTTTGAGAAAAAACATAAAATACTTGAATTTTATTTATTAAAACTATTTCCTGTTGCACAGTGCCACTGACAGTACTGATATGAGAAAGACCAAAAAAAAAAATCTTTAAATATTTAATTTTATAACTAATTCCTTAATAAAAATAAAAGTTTGTATAAACACAAAAGTTCATACAAACCTCCTGGACCTCCTGGACCTCCTGGACCTCCTGCCCGTCCTTGCATACGCTCATGCACTCAGACCTTAAGCTGTTCCATTGTATTTTCAGGCAGATATTTCATTTTACTTTAGTAATTTACCCGACTTTTTGAGAAAGCCGATAAGGTATTTCAGTAGCACCTAGAGCCTGGAGACTGCTTCGAGCAGGACAATTGCAGAAAGAATTCTCAGCGGTGTCTTCGCCTTCTCCGCAAGCTTAACAGAGTGATTAAGCCTATAACATTTTGATGCTCGGCAAAAGCATGGTGACCCGTAACAATGCCAACTTACGCGTGCGATGCATTTTTTTTTTGTTTCGGTCAAATTAGTTCTGCAGCTTATAAGATCTTTGCAATCAAATATTGTGTTTATTGAAATACTGCAATCCGTATCTTCTGAATTGGGGCCATTTCTTAGTAAGTTTTGATAGTTTCTCATAACTTTGAGCTAAGTCCACTAACGCATTAAGTTGTCATGGAAGAACACAGAAACGACCAGCGTTACCGTTGGGCGACTTTAGTGCCACATTGCCCCGTTTTTGGTGTCAGGCCCCCTGACGACGACTTTTAATAAATTTTTTTTGTACCTCTCTCAAAAACATTGGCAACTTTCGGGCAACTATTGAACAACTATTGAACCTATTGACCAACTCTCATTTTCCATAGAAAGAGAACACATGCTATTTTGTTTAAGAAATATTCTCGGAATCCATTTCTCTCTTTCCAATATAGTTCCATAGTCAAATTAAGTATGCTCCTGTGGTCGAATCCTGTGGTCCAATCTCTAAAAATTGGTTCTATGAATTTAGCGCAGTAAATAAATACACCGAAGCCCCCCTTGGTCAAACGCTTTCAACCTCTGTGGAAACATAGCAAAAATTATAGTTATGTAATTTTAAAGTTTTGTCCAATAGAAATAGTTAAAAGTTACATTCAAAACAACGCCACCTAAGCAGTAACGTTTGAATTCACATTACCCTATTGGCTGACACATGTACAGACCCGACCCTCCTTCGTATATAAACTCATTGTTAGTGTCTTTTTGTGATCCGTACTCTGTACGAAAACACGTCGACTACATGTGAATGTAGCCTTGATATATGTTTTCACTTCCTCTTCGGTTTCGGTTTTCTTCCTCTGCTGTGTTATTTTTTCTTTTAGCTAAAAACTTTTTTATAGTTGAACAGAAAAAAAAAAAAACAGAAACATTTTTGTCCATCGCTCTCTTGCTCGAATATTTATGAGCCATGACGAGAGAACGAAAGTGAAGAAGAAAAATCCAATGTACGTAGGTACATACTTTTGTTAAACGGAAAATGGGTTTTTTTTTTTTTTTTTTTGACGAAGCGGATGCGGAACCCCTCTGCTGTTTTGGCAGCAAGCAGCAGTGAAATGCCTGGAAGTTAAGAATGTGTATTGTAACGTAGAATGCTCTCTTTCCCTTCGACAGATTGCGAAAACTCTCGAGTGTAAATGCAACAAAATAACAATTTCCTTGAGGATGTCAAGCTGAAATATCGCGCGTTCTGCTGCATGTAATATGCACTGAATAATCGAGCGCTACTCCTTCGTATTTTTCGTCAGCGAACCAATCCGCCCAAAGGTATATACCTCATCTACTTTAAATTTGTAACGTTACTGCGATTTTGGCTGTGTTGATCTTTATCGCTCAACAAAATTAAATGCACTTCATTCATGTAGACGAAGGATGTATTCAAAATTTGCATTTATATTTTATTTAAAATCATCTGTTGTTAAACGTTCGAAAGTATTTTAAAAAAATATATTTTCTTTTGAATATTTTTATAAAAATGAACTTAAACTTTCCATAAACTACTAATGGCGACAAATGTTAAATTTTTCGAGTGATAAATTAAATTTCTTTCACACTCACATGTCACGTCACATCACTGCGTTGCGTTCGTAATGGATAGAATGGGTTTGGACGCATAGAAAGCATATGGTCTGGGCATGGACAGATAGTCTGTCACAAGAATTTTGATGAGTTGCTTTCCTTTGCTTTGCTGTGACAAAGAACGGAAGCTCTTTGTCTGATTTCTATGAATCCATGACAGATTTATTTCATAGAATGAGTGTTGGCGTTTAATTTTTTGTTTTTTAGAAATATCCAAAATGATTTAGGATAGTGTCATAATATATTTCAAATTGAATTGTTTTCTTAGAAATGAAATTTCCTATGGCAAAGCATTTGGAGGTTTGCAATTTTTTAAAATATTAAGACTTTGGCTTTGTCTTTGTTTCACAAAAATATTCTCAGAATTTTATTTGAAAAGAGGAGGCTTGAGGTAATTGAGAACATTTTAAAAATAAAATATTAGGCGTAAACGGCCCAAACAGGACCTAGAACCTAGCTTCTCCAACCATTGTGTTGTCGAAGTTATATTTTTGACACGAATGGAGGGACCTACAGTTTAATGCCGGTTGCGAAACGGCAATTTATTTTTGAGAAGCTTTTCATGACATTTCTTACTCTTGGGTGTTTGTCAGACGTTCGCAAGAGGTGGGACAGCGAAAACAAACTTTCAGGTGGTACAGGTCGGGATTTGAACCAGCGACCTCTCGCTTAGTGGCCCAACGCAGTTAATCAATAAGCCACTGTTAGATTTTTAGTTGCAGTTTTGCCCTCTATGAAATGTAACAGTCTGCAACAGATTTCCACGTCGAAATCATCGATGCCAGATCATGGGTGGAATCCATTTTCGAGGGCATTTCGAAAAAAATGCAACCCTCTAAGAATGTGTCATGTTTCTTGAATAGTTTTCTGAAGAGGAAATAAATTTTATTTTAACTGAAAAATTACTTAGCCTAGTCCAGATATCGAACCCGCCGCCGGCCAACCGCGTTGGTACCAGCCCAACACGCATTAATTGACAAATTGATGCTAACGGGTGATCCAAGTAGAGATACTTTTTTCAATAGCCTTTTTTGACAGATCACGTGATCTGTCAGAGTCGTGTCATGCTGTCATGTTATTTTTGTTTAGTATTGTTTGGCATTTCATAATGGAAAGACTTACGCGTGAACAACGTTTACAAATTGTTCAACTTTATTATGAAAATTCACGTTCTGTGAGGAATGTGTTTCGTGCACTTCGCTCAACTTATGGTCAACATAATCGGCCTTCTGAGCGTACTATTCGCAACACCATCACCCATTTTGAGACCCAGCATTCATTATTGGATAATATTCGACCGAATAGACCACGTCCAGCACGTTGTGAAGAAAATATAGCGGCCGTAGCTGAGAGTGTACACGAAGACCGTAGAGAGTCGATTCGGCGCCGTTCGCAGAAACTCGGACTGACGTATGGAACGACTTGGCGCATTTTACGTCAAGATCTTAAATTGAAAGCGTACAAAATACAGCTTGTGCAACAAGTGAAACCGCTCGACCTTCCCAAGCGACATCGCTTCGCTCTATGGGCTCTTGAAAAGTTCCAAGAAGATCCGACGTTTTCGAGGCAAATTTTGTTTAGCGATGAGGCCCATTTCTGGCTCAATGGGTATGTAAACAAACAAAATTGCCGCATTTGGGACGAAGAGCAACCTGAAGAGATTGAAGAACTGCCACTTCATCCAGAAAAAACAACGGTTTGGTGTGGTTTGTGGGCCGGTGGAATCATCGGTCCATATTTCTTTAAAAATTATGCCGGTTCGAACGTAACCGTCAATGGCGAACGTTATCGTGCATCAAATGCCTGAAATTGAAGCTCGTGATCTCGGCGACATTTGGTTTCAGCAAGACGGCGCCACTTCCCACACATCGCATCAATCAATGGACTTATTGAGAGAACATTTCGGTGAGCACATAGTTTCACGTTTTGGGCCGGTCGATTGGCCACCAAGATCGTGTGATATCACACCGTTAAGACTTTTTCCTGTGGGGATATGTAAAGTCAAAAGCTTATGCCGACAATCCCGCTTCGATTCAGGCCTTGGAGGAAAACATCACGCGTGTCATTCGCCAGTTACCAGTCGAAATGCTCGAACGAGTGATCGAAAATTGGACTCAACGGATGGACCATCTGCGACGTAGCAACGGCCAACATTTGATAGACATAATCTTCAAAAAATAAATGCCAAAGAATGTTCTTTCAAATGATAATAAACATTCTCCATTAAATTTGAATTTTCTGTGTTTTTTTCTTTAAAAAAGTAGGGAACCTGGAAATGGATCACCCTTTATTTTATCGACCACCCTGATATGAAAAATCGAATATAAACATATTATTCTGGAGCTATACAAAACTCATAAAATTAGGGCCGCATCTGGCCATCTGTTCTGCTGATGCCTTTCACCCCAACGTGATTGGGAAACTAGCAGAGTAAAACTGAGTGATGGCAGATATTGCTGAGTGCCGAAAAGCATTCCTGAAAGTCCGCCTGAATCTGCACAGGCCTCTTAACAGCATAGATCTCAGCTTGGAGGACACTTCAGTTATCCGTCAGTAGGGTAGGGTAGGACCGCCTTTTATTCAGTGCTTCTAAGAACACTCCTGCTCCTGTTCTTCGACTTCGAACCATTAGCAAAGATAGGTAAGCGCACGATGGTTTGAGGAAGGGGTTTTTAAGGACTTTGAACGTGACTTATAAACGCACACAGCAACGACAAATCGAAGGCTTTCTGGTTTGCTAGTGATTCGCTTATGGAATCGGCCTCGATTCAGCAAATCAAATTCAAATATTCGCGAATTTTATTGAAACGTTAATTTGTTTGGCCTCTTTCTGCCTTAGAGCATCAACACAAAATTAGTTTTTTCTATTAGTTTCGAGCTGTTTAAAACATGAAACTGAAATCAGCCTTTATACAGATAGTTTTGAGGTGCAATACAGATCAAGAGGTGCAATGAGGTAGTCAACTTTCGGGTGTCCTGCCGTCTCGATGTTGTAAATTTATTGTACTTCTTTAAAGTGTAATATTTTATGAAATATTTCAAATAAATCGCCACTGAAATCGGACTTGCTACCTTAAAGGCTTAAAGCAACTATAGATCGAAGGCCGTGAGCAAATTTTTAGAGCGGAGATATAACCTACATTAATTCACTTCGATGGAAGGTATTAGCGAATGTTATTGTTTCCGGTTTTGGACCCGTCAAAAACGTCATAGGGAAATGTTCCTTGGGTACGTAAACTGTTCAGCTATAAAACCAGAAAATTGTGTTACATTAATAAGGTAAGTTAGATTAAAATATCAACACCGGCGACAAAAAAACGTGCTAGAATTTGTGTATTTTTCAGACCTGCCCGCCTTCGGCCGAGTGTAATTAAGATATCTTAGCAGGGAAGATTAGTTCCGAATAAGTGAATTTCAACATAAACATACACCATGGCAACGTTGACCAATGCTGCTTTATTTTTAGATGTAATATTGTGAAGTTAGAGTGATTAGAACACCTAATTACTTAATTTGAAACACTTTTCTGCTGCTTACACATTTAATGCTCGTAAAAGCTGAGCGTTTGATTTTCAATACTTTTCTCGATAAATGCAAATCATAACAATAAAACTGCATTCAAATTCGTTCAATGCTTTTCGAGATTAGCGGCAACATAAAGACAGACGCGTCTTAAAGCTGTGTCAATCGTTCAAATTGAGTGATCGAAACGTCATTTCAACCAATCATTTAATGACAGATGCGAATATTGTCTTGCTACATTCAATTTCAATACCATCAGAAATCGCAATCATCCTTCGTTCAGTTTAGTTTCGATAGATATTGAAATGTAACTGGGAACACAATTTAGAACTTAATTTTGCACCAAAAGTAAGACGACGTAATATTTGCCTCTGTAAATGATTGGTGTGTGGTTGTGTTGTCTCGTTCTTTCTTAACTGGCTTATCGAGGTAAATCAACCAGTCAGATGCGCAACAAACGCATGACTGCTGTGAACCATTGAAACGTGACTGCAATAACGAATACATTACTGTGATCGGGTCACAAAAAGATCGAATGAATCACGATTGACACAGCTCTAAAGGTGCGATCAGACGGTCATTCAAACTTAAAGTGGTCATCCCGTCTGAATTTAACAAGTTCTCTGAGGTTAGCAAGCCATACGGATGACAAGTTTGGATGACCTTCTTAACGCGTTTGTTGACTTTAATTGAAATTGCATGTCATTGTGATCCACATGACACGTGGATACGTTATATTATGCAGCAAAAATTAAACCAATTAAATCGTTAAAGCTGAGGAGTCTGCACCAAGAGAAAGGGATTAATTTTGACGTATCCCGTCGCAGGGTTTTTTAATTTATATTTTAAAATAGCTTATAAAATTTAGGAACTATGCCTTCGCCTATAAAAATATATTATATACACAGACTAACCCATTTGCATTTCCTGTCACTTCCAATTACACTAAAACTGTCACCCACACATGAGTTCTTCAAAACTTAACACAAAAAACAAATTTAAAACAAAAATCGATAGACAATTAATGGAAAACACTTTCAATATTTCAATTTTTTTTTTTTTAAATCAATTTATCACCACGAAAATAATTCGAATTTCGTTAAAAAAAAAATAGAAAAAAAACTGTTTATACTTCAGAGAAAATTTATTTTCTAAATTTCAATGAATTTAATTGTCAACTAATAGCGAACGGAATGAGTTTTGATTGGAAACACTTATGATATTCAGTGATGCGCGAAATATACGCGTGTTCCGGTAAAAAAATAATAATAAAAAAAAATGAAACAACAAATCCCGTCGAACAGAGATACATAAACTAAAAAGTAAAAATGCTGAATAGACCGCGAAAAATATTTCGAAATTGGTTCGCATTCTGTGGGATGTGGTGTGCGATGTTTTGTTTTAGTATTGTTTGGAAGTTTTTATTTTATTTCGGGTTTGGAAAAAAAAAAAAAATTTAATTGTGTGTTGATTTCTTTTCCCACACGGAAAAGGAAAATAAATTATACTTATAGGATGTTGGACAGGGTGAAACTAGGTTTTTTATTTACACTCTAATATCTTACTTACGACAAATAATATAACTAAGAAGCCTACTGTGAACTAACTATTGACGTACTAAAATCGTCATCGCGTAAAATTTAAACATTTTAACTGACGTTTTTGTCACTTATCATTTCTAAAAGGAAGACGTGAGAGTGACAACTATTTGGTCTAAATGACGTCATTCGATCATTAATATTCCACGATATATAATAAATCATTCACAATCACAACTAAAAAACCTAAAATCAAAAACAACAAATTTAAACAAAAGTGAGAACATGAGAAGAATTAAAAAAATATATATTTTTAGACATTCGCATTCATAATATTATTTTGTTATGGGTTTTTTTTGAAAAAGAAACCAAACTTTAAGTATTGGTTGCTATCATACAAGTAGTACACCTGTCAATCAATGCTCGCCCAAATTACTAAAAAAAAGAAAAAAAAAATGTTTCTGTTTGTTTTGGTATCAGAAGTTCATTGCTTGAAATATTTGGAATTCCATCGCTATGATTTTCCTTTGGATGAGAATAAAGAAACCGAAAATTTCTTGTTATTGTACACACACACAGGTGGTACAGTCAAAATATGTAGGTAACAAAAGAACAAAGAGATCAAATCATCAAAAATCAATGAATGAAATAGGTGTTGGCTGTCGAATAGGGTGGATTCTCTTTGATTGTGAGTTTAGTTTGAACCTTTTGTGTGTATGAATTTATAGATTTCATAAATAATGCGAATTTACGATATTAATTCTGTTGTCGTAGATCTTTTTCATGTGCTTCTTTTCCACCGAGAACTAAACTACGATTAACACTAAACTTCCCTAAATCGTCTAATCGACTTTAGATGGTTTTTCTTTTTCACGGAAGAGCGGCCAAATATTTAGTTTTATCATTTAGGGGAAATGTAGCTAAAATCTATATTAAATTTTGTGGTTTTCCTTAGCAAATTTTTGTCAGAAGTTTTTTAAAATTAAACTAGATATAAGCTATGTTTGCTTTATGCCAGAAGCCAGAAATATATCCGCGTCGTTTGAGATAGAGAAAGTAATTTGACAACAAGTTTGTTGCTGTTTGGACTTTTTTGAGTGGAAATTCGAGAGTCATTATTATTCCATTTTTCTTTTGATGTGTCAATAGCGCAAGTTGACAAATCGTTAACTTTTGGCGCCCGTCATTTTTTTACTATTTTGGAAAACCGCAATATTTAAGGTGCGATCATTTTCTTAAAGTTGCCATCCCGTGTGATCGCCTGTCATTGGCATGTTATTAAACGTGTCAACCGGATGACACACCAGATCACTGCTTTTATTGACCATCGCTGTTCGGACTGGATGACCACATTTTTTGGACAGCATGTCATCCGAATGACAAGCTTCGACGGATGACATCGGTCGATTTCCCACAGTGTCTTCTAACATCGGACGACACGTTTTCATCGTTGAAAGTTCATTTGAAAAAAAACGTATATTCGGATGACCTAACGGATGACACTGTGTGATCGGGCTCGCTTGCAGATGCCATGCAGATTACAACCGAATTACACAAGTTCTCTAACGTCAGCATGGGAGACACGTTCGGATGATCGTCTGATCGCACCTCTAATCATGCTCTTGTGAGCATCGTCGGGTCACAAGAGCATTGTTGTAAATCCGGTTAATTTGCTGTTGGGTTTGGGCCTACATCCGTATAAGATAAGCCGATTCAATACTCTATGCTTGGATCATCCGTCATCTGTGCTTTTCTGTGATCGGTATAAATAGAGTTTGAGGTGATCGATCGTTGGTCTTTAGTTTTCTGTATTTCTTCTTCCCTCTGCCCTTTGTGGAAGAGGTATCCGTCTGAACTCACTGATCCTCACAGTCATCAGAGAAGGGAAGCTAGAAGCATAGTTTGCATGTTAGCAAATGAGCTATATTTAAGGATGGACTTTTAGTCAGGTTGATTCTGGGCGCAGGTCGTGAAATATCTTTAAAATAGCCCAGCGGAAAGGGAAAAGCGTAGGAGACTAGTAGCTTGAAGCAAGAATATATCTACCACCAAGTGGAGAGATAAAGGCTGCATCGTTATACTCTGGGCATGGTCTTAAATGCGGTTATTTTTCCTAAAACATCGACAAATGAGGGACCGTCCCAAAGCAGCCCCTAGACGATTGATATTTAGTTCGCAAAATAGAAACTTTGATCGCCTGTGGGTAATATTGTACAATTATCTTGATCTTCAATTCGTGATCTAAGTCTCTTTAACTCATCTAGAGAGAACTTCTCAAGTATCTCAGCTGTTACATGCTCAGAAAGGTGAAAATGCAAAGTCTATCATAACTTTTATTTCTCATGCGGATCCTTGAAAAACTGAACAATTCAACAGAGTTGAGCAACAAACTTTTCTGCATTTCAGAGTTTTCGGCATTTGGAATGAAAAGTTTGAATCAACTTTATATCAATTTATTTTATGTTTTCCAATTTTAAACAATAATATAAAATACCAAACGTTGCACCTTTACTGTATGTTTTTCTTTGATATTCTGTGCAAAAAAAACCATCCCAATAGATAGTGAAACTTAAATGTTTACGTACCCCTGTATCCTGTTACTTTTCCCAATATGTTGTAGTTCGCAAAGAAAGCGAACAAGAAAACCACATGTGTGGGGATGTACAGTTGTACTTTTCGAATTGATTGAACTGCTGATTGGTATATGCATTGTATTCATTTGGTTCATGAGAGTTTTCCCCCACTTCGTGTTTGTTGTTGTTGTAAGGTGGTTTTGTTGTTGTTTTAACTTTAAAGTTTTGGGGTTGCGGCTAGCTTCGCTTTGATTTGAATTCCTGTCTTGCAGTTAAGGTTGAAAGTGGCACGTACAGGACAAAGAGAACGTGCGATTTTTAATTGTTATGATGTCTTTTTATTTTGCGGTTGTAAGGGAGGGAAATGTTTTTGTGTTGTTTACTAAATGAAAATTTGATTTGGGTGTCTTGCTTGTCAATGAAATAAAAAATAAAAAAAACTTACATAGAACCACTATGCCATTCTAACGCAACCCACCTGAAACGAGACAAAAGAATAAATAAACAATTAGATCGAATGAATGCATATTTTCAAAATAGTAAACAACAATTTGTTCAATTTCCGAAAAAAAACCAAAACAATTCTCTTATTTATCTTCTATTTCACGTTTTTAACGATGCAGATAGCACACATAATTGGTGGGTACCGATTGTAGACAGCGTCTAGCGGCAAGTAAAAGACGCGTACTGCGCTGGCATAGGGGCATTGTACAATTTTTGACTAAGAGACCTAAGACCAGTGTTTTTATAAACATAGTTTTTAAATCTTGGAATAGAGGCCTTAAAGATCTTACTTGACCTTAATTCTCGAAGTTGCGAAGATATCGCAAAATTTCAGAAATAGTTGTAGAGTGTGTTTTTTTTAGAGGTTGGTTTTTCGAATAGAGATAAGACATTTTGTGGTCAAATATGGCAACTCTAATGTCATTTATGTTCAGTTTGGCCTGCCATTTTATCATGAACAGGTTGACAAATGAACAATGCTTGCAAATTTATTTCGAAAATAATGGTTCAGTTCGCGAAGTTTACCGCAAAATTTTGTTCAGTGATGAGGCTCATTTTGGGTTGAATGGCAACGTCAACAAGCAAAATTTCCGCATTTGGAGTGAAGAGAATCCACATGAGACCCTCGAAACGCCATTACATCCACAAAAACTGACTGTTTGGTGTGCTCTATGGGCTGGTGGAGTCTTTGGGCCATACTTCTTCCGAAATGATGCTGGAGAGTCATTTACCGTTAATGGAGACCGGTATAGAGCCATGATAACCGACTATTTTGTTCCCGTATTGGATGGCATGAATGTGGATGAGATGTGGTTCCAACAAGACGGCGGCGCTACATGCCACACAGCGCACGTCACAATCGATTTATTGAAGAAAACAATCGATGAGCGCATAATTTCGCGGAATGGACCTGTCAATTTGCCACCAAGGTCGTGTGATTTGACACCATTGGATTATTTTCTTTGGGGATATGTGAAGTCGCTCGCCTACGCCAACAAACCAGAAACGCTAGGGGACTTGGAAGCTAACATTCGAGGCGTTATTGCCAACATACAGCCCCAAATGCTTGAAAAACTGGTTGACAATTGGACCTCTAGACTTGTCTTTATTCGAACCAGTCGCGGCGGCCATTAATGGCTTAAAATTATCCTTCCAATAAAGCCAAACTGATCGATATTAAAACGATTTTGTTGTGTTTTATTTCAATTCGAAGTTCTATACCTCTAAAAAAAACACCCTTTAGTTAATAAGTCTGTGCCTTTACTTTTTCAAGTAACTTCCTAAATTTCGAGGATTGAGAATGAATTCTCTCAAACTGTCACAAAAAATGCTCAAGTTACGAAAAAGTAAAACAACGCTTTCGTAGTAAATTGTATTTAGCAGAGTATATCTACCGGGTGATTTTTTAAGAGGTTTAGAACTTTTTTAAAAAAAAAAACACAAAAAATTCGAAAAAATGAATGAAATATTTATTTGAATCGATAGTTTGAACCTTGCAATTTAATGTTTAAAGATAATTTCATGCAAATGTTGACCGCGGCTGCGTCTCAGGTAGCCCATCCGCTGAGTCCAATTTTGGCATACTCTTTCACACATATCGGCCGGTATCTCACGAATGAATGCATGGATGTTGGCTTCCAGTGCGTCAATCGAAGCGGGCTTGTCCCTATACACATTAGCCTTGGCATACCCCCACAAAAAATAATCTAATGGTGTCAAATCGCACGATCTAGGCGGCCAATTGACCGGCCCGAAACGTGAAATTAACTGTTCACCAAACTCGCCTCGCAATTGCGCCATTGTTTCGCGTGCTGTGTGGCATCTGGCACCGTCTTGTTGAAACCACATATCATGCAAGTCAAGAACTTCCATTTCGGGCAAAAAAAAGTTTGTTATCATCGCTCGGTAGCGTTCACCATTGACAGTAACGCTGTGATTCGCATCATCTTTGAAGAAATATGGCCCAATAAAGCCGCCGGCCCATAAACCGCACCAAACAGTGGCTTTTTCGGTATGCATTGGTAGCTGTTGCAATGCTTCTGGCTAATCTTCACTCCAAATGCGGCAATTTTGCTTATTTACGTACCCATTCAACCAAAAATGAGCCTCATCGCTGAACACAATTTTTCGATAAAAAAGCAAATCCTCGGCCAGCTTTCCAAGAGCCCATTCACCAAAAATTCGGCGTTGTGGTAGGTCGGCTGGCTTTAGTTCTTGCACCAGCTGTATCTTAAAAGGCTTTACGCCCAAATCCTTCCGCAAAAATTTTCCACGTAGTGCTGTAACAAAGGCCTAACTGCTGGGAACGGCGCCGAATCGACATTTCGCGGTCTTCTGTCACACTAGCTGATACGGCCGCAATATTTTCTTCAATACGCACAGTACGTAAACGTGTTGGTGGTTTAATGTCCAACAAAGTAAATTTGGTGCGAAATTTGGTCACAATCTTCCGAATAGACTGCTCAGACGGTCGAGAATGCCAATCATAAAATGGAAGCAGCGCGCGATGAACATTTCGAACCGAGCACGAATTTTGATAGTAAAATTCAATAATTTGCAAGCGTTGTTCATTTGTAAGACGATCCATGGTTAAATTGCAAACCAAACTGAAGCTGTTTGACAGTGACACAAGGTACTAAACACACGTCAGCTGTCAAAACCAGTGTTGCCAAAACCAAACCAGCTAAAAAATCACCCTTTACCTACATTTTGTGAAATTGCTCACCTGTCACTATTTTCCGGTATTTTAAAATATTTTATACCAACGTTTTCCTTTTCATCTTCCTCACACGCTAAACATTTAAAAAATATTTCAATTCTATTTTATTTTAATTTTTCACACACGATTCTGAACACCCTATGGAACTGACAATTCAACTTCGGCCCGCTTTAAAAAATACGGGTAAAAAATATTTAAACAATTTCCCCAACCAATTAGTGTGACCATCTACTATACAATTTAGAACCTAAAAAGTGCTGACAATAAAACTTAAAATCGTCCAATATGATATATTAAGATAGTAATAGAAATGCCAAAAGGTTTAACTTCATAATCTTGAACGAAACATTTATATTGAAGAACCATAACTAAGCTTTTTTAATAAATAGCCGATGAAAAAAACCACCATAAAACAAACTTTAAAAAAGCAAACCTGGTTACCCGGCCATTTCAGGTCATACTTGAATGGCTGAGGCGAAATACTAACACACTTACAACAACTCCGGCCCGCGTTTAGAAAACCATTATGGGAAACCGTATTTATGTATCATATCCACTATATCCGGCTGCAATAGTAGTAGTGGTACTCTTTTTATTATAAGTGATTGCGCATAAGGGTTAAAATCAGTCGTTCTTACCTGTTTTCACTTACGGTACGTATTTGTTGTAGCGTTTTGTTTGGAGTAGAACGAGTTGCATGCATGGAGAGTGTCCCTAATCACTGTAAGTGGATATATTCTGGTATTCAGTAACTGTCCTACTTGATAGAAATAATAATAAAATTAGCAAACATTCCATCGGAGACAAAGCTCTGTCCACTCATTATTAAGCCTGTATTGGTTATAGCACCTACATCATCCATTACAAGTGCACGGGCAGCACTAAAATTTCTTGCGCTTCCTCGGCTCATACTCTTGGGTGGGTCCACGACATCGAATTTCAATCTGTCAGTACTAATATTCGTGCTGATAGAACCGCCGTCCTAATTTGGAGACAGAGCGCGGGCAGAAACAAAAGCTTGAGGAGGGTTATGTCTCTTAACGAGCTTGGCTTGCTTCTTCTTGCTTTTCGGATCAGAACAAGAGGAGGCATAGCGATGAAGGGTCAAGTTTGCTTCCGTTGGTGGGACTTCCACCGACCTATCCCGTATCATGGACGTTACCGGAGGTCGACCGAAGTGCTTGAGCCCACAGCCTTGTTTAGCTTCTTTGCGCCGCTGATCACTAAGCTGCTTCCTTTTCCTCTTCCGCTGTCCCTTAGTATGGTTCAACACAGAGCCAGTTGTTTCAGGAGCCCTAGGTTCAGTGAGTAGCAAACTTACTCATGCTTAGTTTGCCGAGTGAGTAGGACATAGAGGCACAATGGCCGCCAGCATCATCGCTTGTGCTTGAATTCGTATAACTACATGAATGTAGCATAATACGTGTTCGTAGTCAATGCGATGGGAATGAATATTTCGTGAAGGATCAGAAAGTTAGAGTCGTAGAAAAAACTTTCATATCTACATGTAATCTACATGTGAGATATTGCGGTATCTCACTGCCGATCTCTTATTGGCAAAGAGAAGTAAATTTCCGATGCAAGAATACCTGCATGAATACCCAATTTCGAATGTGTAATGTCTTCTTTCTAAGTTCGTGGAAATGCTGATAAGTCGTCAGCTTTTTAAACACCTTGAGTGCCGCACTTCCTGACATATCTAACCGAAAAGTGGAACCAATCTTTGAAAAACATTGGACACCTTACGTCGAAATTAGCCTTCGAATCCGTAAGTCTGCAACTTACATCATAAATGCTGGTGTTCCTCAAGGCTCTGTTTTGTCTCCCATTCTCTTTCTCATTTTTTATCAATGATCTCTTCATCTAATCCATTCGATTCCCTGATGACAGTAGACTTAGCTTCTCATATGTCCTTGACTCTGTTAGTCACCATCGTAATGTCTTCAGCGTGCCTTTGATTGTATTTAATTATAAGGTCAAACTAATGCCTTTTTGGCTTCCTCCCTTAGAACATTTCTACATTTCCACAATATCAGCCATGGCAGGAATGCTTAAGTCTCCTTTCGTACCAACTATCCTCATGTAGTTCAAAAATTCTGACTTTGAATATGCCAACCTCAGTTTAAAATGGTATAACTCTCCAAAAGTCGGCCTCAAGATTATCCATGTCCCGAAAGTAGAATGTTGAACCATGGAATTCTTAAAAAATATTTTTTGATTTAATGCCATTCCGTTTGGTGTTAGCGTTTTTATAAGACTGAGGGACATGTTTGAGTTGAGTTTGACACCTACTTATCACACACGTTTAAGTATTATTTTTAAAGAAGCGTCTCTTTGTTGGTCATTTTTAATGCCTAATACCATAAAAGCAAGGTTGAAATGTTGTTTTTTTGCAAGTTGCGAGGACCGACAAAATAAAGGGTTGAATGGATTTAAGTAATTTTCTGTGCAAAAACTTACAAAACTCGTTTCTTAGACTTAGGCCCAAACTTCGTTTATGTTTTTTTTAGCTAAAATGTAAGATTTAAATTGCGCATCTTTGAAACCATAAATCATCATTCTATGTTTTCTGAGAGCTTAGCAATATTAGAAATAGCTTAGCTCGCTTTGTAATTTTAATATTTTTTTTATTGACCATGTATTTATTACGAAACACTTTTTGCTCCGCTTTAGTCGTCAGCTAGTAACTTTCATATGATAAAAATAGAGTAAGACGGGATGCTCCTTTTGCTATATGAAGATTCCTTAAATCAATACTTCATGACTTGTATGGAATTATTAATCTTGAGAACCTAAATAATATTCAACATAAACTGCACGACTGCGTCATACGAAACTTTCTCGCTACATGATGGCTTTTAGGTTTTGAAAAATTTGATTTTCTCAAAAACGGATGCAGTTTCGCACATTGGACCCTTTTTACAAAAATACAAAAACAGATCAAAATCGTTAGAGTAATTTTTGGGAAAATCAAATTTAATTTAAATTGAAGAAAATCGTTTAAGAAAAAAAAATATTTCAAAAGTCCGAGTACGCAGAGTTCGAGTTCAACTCAACATCATCAAAAAAATAGTAAAATTTTTCGAAATTCCCTTTATTAGCTTTTGGGATATTGGCGGTTTTATATATTACCATTATTCGAAATCTTGAGTATGCAGTATTTTTGGCCCTATCCCAAGTATCCCTAGTTCAAAAAAAGACCAAAATCCTTGAAACCATTTTCTAGAAAAATAGTGATTTTCACCATTTAAAAGGTATAAAGCAGGTACCGTTATTTCAAACGATAACGTAAAAAATAGAAATATGCCCCGAGATGTAACCTTTAAAACCTTATATACGAACTTTGAAGCAAATCCGTCGAACTGTTCCGCCATACGGCGCCCGGACAGACAGACAAATAGATAGACCGACGGGCAGCATTGGCAGACCCACTTTTTAGGACTCCTCTATAGTCATAATATCATCCCTCATACTCAGTTTGAGTTCAAAAATTCGGCACGATCGCCCAGAATACTAATGTTAACGAGAAAATTGGAAAACTCATGTGTTACTGCCGAAAATAACGCCCTGCTCCCAAAAAAGTTCTGTTCCTTAAATTATATACATGAATTTGAGAAGTTCCCTAGAAATCTGCGGTTACTCCACATTTTGGTCCACTGACATGTAATATTTTCCTGTCAAAAGCATTCTCTTATCCAGTGAAAAGGTTGCCATTTAACATTTCTCTGAATCTCTACTTCCATCAGCTTTAAGTAGTTGTTTACCTCAAATCAAAAATCTCATACCCACTCATTTTAAAATCAAAGTCAGATTGCTGTTTGGCATTGTCGCCAGGTTCCGTATACTCTTTTGTCAAAACAACACAAGAATGCCCATCGTAACAATTACTTTTGTTTTGTCTTCTGTCTTGTCTCCGTTTCATATCGAATTTCCAAAAGTCCTTGAATCGAATGAAAACTTTGCGGATGGATTCGTCAACATGCCACAGTTAATAATAACGAAAATTCCTCCGCAAGGAATTAAATTTTCACTCAGCAGCACAAGAGGCAAAAACCTAGACAAAATGCAAAGGAAAAGATTTTATAATCCTCATTCATAGCGCGCAGAATTAATGTCAAATCATTTATATGTCGCAACAAAATATTTGACTTTCTTGGGGAGTATTTTTCAGTGGAAAAACTTCTTAATAGCAATGGGATTGTGGGTCGTCTGTTAACGTCTGTTAGCACTGCTGCACAGTGGGGTTACTATATTGTAATGAGTGTGACACGTGCGACATTTGTAAAGAGATTTATCTAAATATTTTTCGTTAAGCTAATGCGAGGCGAGGCGAGGCCACTGTTAATGTACACATCCTAACGCTACACTTGCAACGTTTAGTTTTCATCAGAAGCAAGTCAACATTTTACGCGCACATAATTTCGGGGTAATTTCTTATTATGCAAATGTCCTTCGAAAAAGTTTTAGGTTTCGTTCCCTTTTCTTTGTTTTGTTTTGTTTTATTTTTATTATTTCAACTCTTCCTCTTTTCGCTGGCTCGTAAAAAATAAGCAGCAGAATCTGTTTTGGGAATAATTGTTTGGTGAATGACATTTTAAACACTTCAAGTGTCTAAAGTTTCAAAAAAGAAATCTCAAAGTGCTATTACTTAAATTGTTGCGCATATTTTAAGTAATCGCATTGTGGTAGTAAAGAATTTACTATTAAACAGCGACCCGTTCCGCCTTTTAAAGTTGTCTTTTATTTTTATTCTTTTCAACAATTAATGCTCCATTTAGAGAATAGAGAAAGTCGCGGGATATTTTTAGACTCCGACTTTTATGTGAAACATCTAAATATTCTAAATATAGAACCCCGCAAAATAGAATTAAGGTTTCCTAATTTAAAGAGCAATGACTTTTTGTAAAGACGAAAAGAAAAAGTGCTGATTCTAAAGGGTGATTCATCGTGAGGTTCGATTTATAATGTAAAATAAAGCACATACAAGGTGGCGCAAAAGTAATCCTCCTATCAGAAAATGCTATAAATTTGGCGATTGGCCCCTAATGTCAGTTCTGTTTTGACATTTGTGTAGTAAACACATGCGAAATACACGTTAATAAACAATGTTACGCTACACTGCTCCAGAACGCGGAATATTGGTGACTATTTGTTTGAGCAATAATCGGTCGGTGACTTTGGCACAACGTGAATTTCGTCGCAGATTTCCTAGCCGTCCAACGCCTACTGGTGAAATACTGCGACGTTTAGCCGCTCGCCTCGAAGAGACTGGCACAACACGAGATGCTGCCAGGCGTGGCAGACCCCGGAGTAGCCGTTCTGAAGAGAATATTGCTGCTGTAGCCGAAGATGTTATGGAAGCGCCGTCGACATCGACCAGACGACGTGCCACGCAAATGGGTATCAGTCGACGGTCTTTACAGCGAATTTTGGTACAAGATTTGAAGATGTTTCCGTACAAAGTCCAGACGGTGCATCAGCTGTTAGCTGCTGACCACCAATCGCGTCTAACATACGCTCAAGCCATCCTTAATCACCACCAAGAGGAAGATGGATCATGATTCATCAAAAATAATCATGAGTGATGAGGCCCATTTCCATCTTAGCGGGTACGTAAATAAGCAAAATTTACGCTTCTGGGGCACTGAAAATCCGCGTGTAACCCACGAAGAGCCATTACACCCTCTCAAAGTCACTGTATGGTGTGCTGTTTTCGCTGGAGGTGTCATCGGACCTTTTTTCTTCGAAGACGTCGCGGGCCAAACGGTTACTGTGAATGGTGAGCGCTACAGAGCAATGATCAACGAGTTCTTTTTGCCGCAACTTGATGAATTGGGATTGGAAAAGATGTGGTTCCAACAGGACGGTGCAACGGCACACACTGCACGTGCCACAACCGATATGCTGAAGGATGCATTTCCCGGGCGCCTAATCTCCCGATTTGACGATTTGCACTGATTTGACCGCTCCAGACTTCTTTTTGTGGGGCTTTTTGAAGTCGCGGGTTTATGTCAACAAGCCTCAGACTCTTGCAGCTCTTAAAGACAATATCCGCGGAGGACCTATCGCCGGAAGTTTTGGCCAAAGTGATCGAAAATGCCATAAAAAGGGCTCAAATGACAATCAACTGTGGCGGCGGCCATTTACATGACATCATATTCTCGACTTGATGTAAAAAAAATTAAAAGACCAAATAAAAATAATCCACAAGAAGAATCAAAGTTTTTCATTTTTTTTTAAATTACAGCCAAAAAACATCGGAAGGTTATTTTTGCGCCACCTTGTACATCTTAAAGTATTATTCGGTTAAAAGAACATTTCATGGCATTTACTGTTTAATCAAGCTTCCTGGCACACAGCACGGTCTTCCAAGCAGAGGTTCTGGCGCTCGCGGAAGCGGCTCGTAAGGTGCCAGGAAATGACAATTTTCATTGACAGTCAGGCAGCTATAAAAGCAGTTCCTGATATTGAAATAAAATCCAAGCTTGTTCAAGCATGCAATAAATCTCTGTTGGGTCCCTAGGCACAGTGACAAAGCCGGCAATGAGAGGGCTGACGAATTAGCGAGGTATGGGTCTCCAATGGATCTAGATCGAGCACTTCAGGCGATTTTAGTAAACGAGTGAAGAACAAGATTCGAATGAAATATAAGAAATCAAGGAAGCTCTGGCCAGAATCAAAACACAGAAACCGAACCATCATACTTCTACAGTTTGACCGGTCATCACTGTCTAAGCTGGTAGGGGCCCTAACGGGACATAACTTCCTAAGAAAGTCATGCAATGAGATTAAGCCTCAAGGATGACGATAAATATCCAGGCTGTGGTGATGAAGAGGTCCATGAGGACATACCTCACTTCCTCTGTCACTATCCGAACTTCATGAACTTTCTGATGTCTCACTTTATGATCTCTATAATTTTTGGAGGACTTCAGGATGAATGGACGGCGTCGGGTAAGGGGCACGTAGCCTAACTATCTCTAACACCAATAGCTACCCCCTTATAAAATGGCATTACAATGCGTCTTTAAGGACCTAAGTGTGGCATTGCGGGATGGACCTGCTCTGCCGACCATAAGCCTAACCTAAATGTTGGCCACAACTGCGTCTAAGGTGGTCCATTTGGAAGGTCGACTGCAATCTCGCGAATAACAAAAGAATTTTGGCTTCCAAAGCATCAATCGTAGCTGGCTTATTCCTGAAGACCTGAGACTTTACATATCCCCAGAGAAAATGTAAATATAAATCCAAAGGTAGTCCAAAGGCAGAGCAGAGCTCACCGGGACCATGGGCTTGAATTTCAGGAATCACATAGTCCGTTACCATTGACGGTAAGATTCTGATTTGCCTCATTTTTGAAAAAATATGGACCAATGATTCGACCAGCCCATAAACCACACCATATCGTTGTTTTTAATGTATGTAATGGTAGCTCTTGGTACTCTTCGGGTTGCTCATCAGCCCAAATAAGTCAATTTTTTTTATTAACATATTCATTGAGCCAGAAGTGGGCCACTGAACAACTAAGTTTTTTCACTAAAAATACGACGCAAATTGAAGTCGCCTGACTTTCCATGAAGACCATGAGCCAAATGAAACTGCACAAAAATGACAAAGCAATTTGATAGGAGTCACGCGTGATCTGTCAAAAAAACCCTAAATCAAACCTCACAATGAATCACCCTATATTACTATGGCCTACGAAACCGAAATATGGGACACGCTCATTCAAAATTTCATGTCAAAATTTCGCATAGTTGACAATATGTTCGTCCAAATTTGAATTTAGTGGTTTTTGCCTTGTTGCCTCAGATACATAAATTTTGTATGTTATCCTACATGGACTTCGACAGAGTGGAATACAAGATCAAAATGAAGGCCAATGACAAGTGGAAATCTATTACCACTTGTGACATATCACGGAAACTATGGGCAGAGAATAATAAGAGCCGAACTAATGACCTCTAACAGTATGACAGAGCATCACTATCTAAGCTGACTGGCCACTACTTCCTAAGAACCCACATGATGAAATTAAATCTCAAAGATGACGACATAACGATGACGGCTCCGAGGACATACCTCTCTATCTCTGCCACTGCCCGCGTCTCTATCACTTGAGGAGCAGAGCGTTTGCAAGTTTTTTCTTCCAAGACATTAAAGAATTGTCATATGTCTCTATCTCTAATCTTTTTCGGTTCCTTGAGACGATGGGCTGGCTTGACAACAATGGGTAGTAACCAAAGTAAGGAAGGAACTACAGCAGAGGCCACAACATCGGCTTATCCTTCCCGCTGAAAAGTATAACAATGGGTCCACAATGGGTTTGGAGCCGAGTAGATAGACCTTCGCTTCACTACACCAAGTGTAGAATAATACATTTTGACCGAGTAAGGTCAGATTTTTGAACTGTTTGATTTGAAATTTCTTAAGCCCGTATTGGCTGTATTCAATAACAGTATTATTTCTACATTGACGTGATTAAGCAGCCTTGATCTTATTTACTGCCTTTTAAAGCAGTATCATCAGCAAAAGTTGCTATAGTTATTTCTTTACTTTCTGGGAGATCGCTGGTGAATAACAATTAAAGTACTGGACCCAGTACACATCCTTGTGGTACACCTGCTTTAATTTTTTTTTAAAATTGAATATTCTGTTTCTTGTCTAATTCTAAAGAACCGTTGGGATATATAAAAGACTCAAGAATATTTGAGTACTGCTTCGGCAGTTCCTTTTTTTTTAATTTGTGGATCAGTTCTTTATGTCAGACTTTATCGAAAGCTTGTGCTACATCAATAAATATAATGGAGCAAATCTGGTTCTTCTCAAATGCTTTTTCGATCTTATCTGTGATTCTATGCACTTGATCAATCGTCGCGTGCTTATTTCTAAACACAAATTGATGGGGCACTAGCGAATTTTCTTCAATTATTTTTTGCAGGCTTTTCGCTAGCATAACTTGGAGGTTATCGAAATCGGACGTTATGAGGTTACCTCGGAATCATTATTACCTCAGCGAATTTGCACATGTTTGGGACATACCTTAACTTGAATGCAGCGTTTATAACGTGCTTTAGTTTTTTTAGCCTTTTATTGGGATTTCGAATATCCTCCGAAATTAAATCGAATCCGAGGGCCAGTTCTTTAGCAGAAACTGACCTAATAGGTCTTTCGTCTTGGCACGTTTCTTCCGATTCTTAATAATCTTTATTTTCATGAGGTTGGAAAACGCATTCGAGATACTCTGCAAATAGGTTTGCTATTTCTTAGCTGTTTTTTATTGGGGCAATGTGAGCCATTTTCTTCGTTGCCTTCCATAACGAGTATTCGGTACTAGCATCGTTCGTCAGGTTGCTAAGGTATGTTTGTAATGGCTCGTTATTTAATTCTTTTTTTTAAGAATACTTATCAAAGTAACATGTGACTTTATAGAACATCTCAACTCTTAAATACATTTTGTGACACAATCGAATGCAATTAACCAAAAGATAATTTGACAGTTTTCTTGGCAGTTATGTTTAAACTTATCTAACACGAATTTGGCAGCAGAACAAGAAAAAAATTTAAGTTTCAAATAGGAATTTCCAAAAAAAAAACTGTTCACATTTCTTAGAAATATTAATTAAATAAAAAACAATTTAACATAAACATTGTCTGTTGATATGCCCAATTGCCAGCGTGACGAAATCACCAGCCCATTTTCCATTACAGAAGCCAAAACTTGGCACGTGTATCCATTTTTTCCTGCAAAAAAAAATTTAAATTCTTTCTGTTGATGTTTTCGTCTGTGCGTCTAAAGAAAAATAACAATCCAATTTGCTAACACATTCTACAGTATTATTTACATCTTCTCATCAAAATCAAATACACATCCAGACATCATCCCTATACTTAATTGCGAAAAAGGGTTATGTTGTTCTTTGCCTTATCCGATTCCATTAAAGGACAATGTTTTTGAGTCTTAACATATTAAAGTATACTAAAGGCAGGGGCGGATCCAGGTAGGGGTTTTAAGGGTTCAAGGAAATTTTAGCTTGAACTGGTATGTACTGAATGCTTAGAATGAACAACGAGAAGCTACCATTACTACCATCTAAAGCAAAGGCTGGACTTACAAAATTTGCCACGGCCGATTATCAGATTTTTTTTGATGGTCAAAAGGATGGTGATTGCGATTATATGAGAACATAACACCATCAACTCCTACTTCTCACCTCCCCGTGGTGACTGCTGGGTGCATAGTACCTCGACTGGAGCTGGGGTAACCAACCCCTGTGGAAGGTCGTTGGCGGAAGCTGACGAGAGAGGGGGGGGGGGGGGGGGTAGGAGTGCCAGCTCACTAAGGCACTTCTCCGGTTTTCGGACGGCGGCGGACGTATTCTACGGATGGATCAACGGGCGGCGTCCACAGTTCCAGTTAGGTGGAACAAGTGATATCCCTATATGAGCTGCTTCGACTTATTTGAAGCCCAGGTCTATAGGGATATCCAACGTATTGTGTGAACGTCTCAAACCTTTCTGCAACACACTAATTGGCACGTACCAGTGTGGCTTCCGGCCCGGCAGATCAACTGTAGACCAAATCTTCACACTAAGCCAAATCTTGGAAAAGACCAACGAGTGTCAAGTCGAAACCCATCGCCCCCACTTCATGGCCTTATGAATTCGGGATCTCGTCGAAACTAATCCAGCTGTGTCGCGTGACCTTAGGAAACACGCGAAGCAATGTGTTTGGCAGCAGCTCATCTAAGCTCTTCCAAATAGGCACCGCATTTCGGTATGTGACTTCTTCCATAATGCTCTTAGAAAATAGTACGCAGGGCAGGTGTCAACACGGAAGGCACTATCTTCAGCAGATAAGTCCAGCTACTGGAGTCGATTTGATCGGTCGCTCTCAGTGTACCGTGACAGAAGAACAGGCGAAATAAGTTGGCCTTTCATTAAGTAAGGACAAAACTGTTATCTGTCCAGTGACTAAGACTAAACGCCACTGGGAGGTAGTTAAGGAGTTTATCTCAGTGGAAATCCGGCGAATTATAACCCTAGGAAACCGCAGCTACTTTGGTTTGGCAAAGCAATTCGGTTAAAAACTCCTGACTTGAAGAACAAAGTACATGCTCTTCAGAACCCTTATCCTAGGCAAGCAAGGGGATTTATTATCGAGCTGCTGTCCGGTGTTCGAGGAGGCCGAATTGAGGAGAAAATGCAATCGCGAAATCAATCAAAACAATACCAAAATATGGATGTAGTCCAAAATGCCAAAGCTCGTCGACTTCATTGGCTCAGCCACATGGAGCTTATGGACAATAATGCTCCAGCTAAGAGGAGCTTCGACAAGGAAGACCGAACTTCCTTTTTTAAGATATACCCATCGCAGAGCGCTTGGTCTGGATAACTGGCAACAGCGTGCATGGGATCGCAGAGAGTGGAAGGCTGCCGTGTCTCAGGCAGGAAATCTTCACGGGTCGGCAGTCCGTTAAGTAAGTAACTATACTGCGACTTAGCATATAAAATGCTTTTAACAAGTCTGCGTAGTTGACATCCATATGATTGGCAGGTTTAATCAGTTTAAGGACATTTTTGACAAACGAAGTCATATTTCCGGTAATAGATCTTCCAGCTACAAAAACCACATTCACTGATATCGCCTTTAACAAGGTTATAAAGCATGTCCTTTACGAATTTTTCTAAAAGCATCGGATTGGTTAAAACAACGGAAAACAGCATCTTCTCATTCTCTCATCTGGATTTTTTTTCTCTGAAAATGGATATGTTTTTTATGTTCAAATCAAAGAATCACTAAAATTTGCATTTGCACATTCAGCTAGTGAGCTTGAACTTTACTCAGCCCTAACTGTTTGACAACTTTTACCCTATTTAATTTTGCACTGAAAATCCCATGTCCCCCCTTCCTTCGATTGCAAATACAAAAGATACTTTTGCATGTAAATTAAAGTTACCAAATGTAAAAGCGAAGTGAGATTGTGATTTTATGAACCAAAACCAGAAGGATGATTGCGGTGCTTTGCATTCTACCCTCGACCCTCCTTCAAATTATGCATTGAAAACTGAAAGTGTAAAATGCAGCAGCAGCAACAGGAATTGACTAAGGAAACCACAAAAATATACCAACGAAGGGGTGAATGTTTAATTAAAGTTCATAGAGCAACTGACACTGAGCAGAAGCAAGCCTGCCATGTAAGCCTTTTGATGAGAACGAACAACAACTAAACCTCTTTCTCCATGCATTAGATTGAGGTTTCTAGATACAATAAAAATGCACATATAAATTTAAATTGTTGCTCTGAACTCAAGTTGTATTCAATATGAAAATTAACTTTCACAAGCAATATAAATAGAAAGTTTTAGGATTCCGGATGTGTGGCTAAATTCGGATTGTTTGGCATAATACACTTACACTGTCATATGTGTATCTTTGGCTTCAATTGACAGTACGAACTTGGTTTGTTACTCTCAGCTAATAACACAGGACGTGTTTTGTTTAAGAAAATAATTGGTTTTCTCATGAGAAGGAAATCTGTGGCAGATGAAGGCGAAATTAATTTTAGATACTCTATTTATGTACTTAGATATCGTAGTCGGAAAAACAAGACACATTATCATCGTTGATTGCTAGCGTGATGAATGAACACATTTGTTTGAAATGACATCTGGGCAAATGGTTTTTTTTTTTTGTATTTCCAAACTTTTGGTATTCGTAAATAAGTTTATTGATGTCATATTTGCTCTTTTTGATTTTCATCGTGGGTGTCTTTTACCGAGACTAGAGACATATATGTCTAAAGGCTCTCGGGACAATTTAATTGGAATATCTCACTGGAAATATGTAAAACCCTTTTGGTTATCCGAAGCTTTGTACATTCGCTGAAGCACTAAGACCTGTAACCGGTCCGATGTACTCTCAGACAGATAAATTCTTTTACTCGGACTTTTTTTTAGAAAGCCGAGAAGGTACTTCAGTGATAAGGAGCTTAGATGTCCATAACTCATCACGTCGCCACCTAAAGTATAGAGCCTGGCAGGGCATGATCGGCGGTGTCTTCGACTGCTCCACAAGCGTCACAGACAGTTGTATCGCTGACAGAATGCCTACTAACCTGCAGTCTTGTTCTCTAGTGATCGGCAAAAATATGGAAGAATTCCCAGAGACATTCGGTCGAATTACTTTGGTCTGTCTGTAGCCCGAAGAATCGTGCCATCGAATATATGGCCTATAGGAGACCCAGTCATCAATCGAAGCCCTTAGTAGGAATGCAGGCAGACCCCACATAGGTTCAGGTCCTAAAAAAACTTCTTTCGAAGTAAGTCCGTCGGAGATCTCATTTTCCTTGACACGGAACCCAAACAAGACACAGAGAGTTCAGTATTTCGACCGAATTCAGTTTTTAAGTTGGAGAACTTACTCAGTTTGCAGTTGGGATGCCACTACAGCCACAAATAATTCGACTTCTTCACCTGTTCTCCACAAAAGAATGCATAGCTATTAGAAAAGCAAAGATCAAATTTAGCAATTTTTTCGGTGTCATTGCGTTAGATGGCATTAAGGTGCGATTACACGGCCATTTTTGCGAAGCATTTAAATCACACTGTGACGTTAGGAAAAATGGCGCACTAGAGCGACATTGATTCTACGATTCGTCATTTGGTCATTGGCGAAAAAATGGCAATCACACGCTATGACTAACATTGTCATTTTTGTCTCAAAATCAAATGACGGACGCTACGAGTCATTTAAAATTTTCCGTTGAGGTTCCATTAAATGACGAGCGAAAAAATGTCGATCACATGGTAATGGCATGCCTTATCAAAATGACAAATGTCACATTTAATGACCAATGACAAAAATATAGCTACTGTCATTTAGTACGATTTTTAAAAAATGTCCAAAAGAACTTTTGCGATGATGGTGGAAATTGCAGAGGCGGCGTATTTAGCAGCGTGTTTGCTGAAAAGCAGTGAAGACGATCTTGATTACGAGGCAGAGATGTGATCCGAAACTAAACCGATAGTTTCGTACCTTTTCGTATCGGTACGTACGATACTAAACCTATTCATATATGTTTATATGAGGATATCAGCCTGCCTCAATTGTGGTGTAAAAAACATCGAAAAAGATCCTTGAATTCTTAAAAATGGACCTTTTTGTAAATGTCTATAAAATCACGTATTAAGTTCCTATGAACTTTCACTCATGGGTCCTTCGAACATCGAAAAAAGTCCTTGAATCCTTAAAAAAGGACATTCCTCAAGAAAGTCAATATTTGCTTGTTCTAATCTTCAAAACCATTTATTTAATGCCCATATTATGTGTGTGGGGAGAAAAAGCATTCCACCATTTGCAATTGATGATGACGTCACATAACAACACAACCACAACAATAAGAAAACGGTTCGCTACGAGAAAAAATTCAAATGGAAGCACAGATATCATATTAAATGCTGAGTCATTTGTCATTTGCGTCGGAAAATGGCATAGTTGAAATTTCATGCCTTGTCATTTTTTAGAGGCTGCCAGTTAAATGACACAAAAGAAAATTTAGTAATTTGTCCTAGGCGTCCTTAAAGAGCGATCACATGGCCATTTTTTTTTCCGTAATTAAAATGGTCCAAAATTCATGTCATTTGGTACGCCATTTGGCGATCACACGAGCGTCATTTGAATGACTGCTTTGTGACGTGATTTTTACGTCAGAGCGTCATTTAAATGGCTCGCCGTGTAAACGTACCTTAAGACAGGGATCGCAGGATAGCCCTAGCATAGTGTCAGTTTAGTACGAGTTATACCAAAAACCAATTGTTTTTAGAACATAAATATCAAGCGGTGGAAGGCTCCTGAAGTTTAGTGAAATAAGCAATGGCGTTTTTGCGTGAAAGATAATTCCGCCAAACAGTCGATGCTATTGGCCTTATCATAGTTGTGTGGATCCATACGACTCTTTTGGGTCCATAAGCCTCATGTTTTGCCAAAAGCACTCTGGCACCGCCAGAGCCGTCTCAACATGCTTGGTCCAAACAAAGGAGCTTGCTCCCTTGGTAGCTGCAATGTGAAGACTTTCAGTTCCATATAAAACAAACCCATTTTTTGTCCTTTTCGTAAAGAGTACGGTTATCGCTATTTATGTATATAAAATAAGGCTTTTTGTTTTGCTTTTAGAATCGAAATCGAAATTGAGGGATCAAAACGCTGCCACTACACACTGAAGTGTTCATACTTTCCGTATCGTAACGTTGCGGAGGTCAATCAAGTTATGATGTTCCAGTGTCTGCAATGAGAAAACTCTCTGCCTATAATATCGACACGTAATACTCCAGTGATTAAAAAGTATCTGATATTGCAACACCGGCGATTTAGCGCTTAGATGTGTTGTGAAGAATGTTGCGGCTGTTGTGCACCAGAACCGAGAACCTTAACCCGCCAAAGAAGATATCTTGAAATATTTGCTTGAAAGGCCATTCACAACTCTGGTTGCCGCAAGACCATATGTGCCAAGCAAGTTGTCCAAACAGTATCGAGCAATCAATAGTTCTGGTTAAGTTGCATGACCGCCACAGAACTTAAAAATAAAATTTGTCAAGCTATTTCCGAAACAGGCCGCCACTATCTTTCAAGCAAAGATCTTCGCGATTGAGCTTGCTACAAATATCCTTTAAAGGAAAATAGTTAGAGGTGCTAACTTGTATATATCCTCAAATAGCCAAGCTGCTATTAAAGCGTGATCAGCCCTACAATCACTTCCAAAATTGTGGAGGAGCCCATAAGCAAGCTGAACAAGTTAGGTAGATGCAACTCTGTTACTCTTACTTGAGTTTCCGGTCATACTTGTCTTCAGGGTAATGAAAGAGCTGACGCTCTTGCTAGACGGAGTTCATTGCCAACCTTTGTCGCCCCACATCCATGCATAGGATGCCGCTCATCAGTCCATAAAAATGAAACATACCGAATACTGGCATGATCTCGCAGCATGCAAACATTAAAAGCTGTTGATCGACGTTCTAGAAACTAGGACTGAAAAGAAGTGACCGGTTTCAGTCCTCTCAGCGATAATCTCAGAACTATTAGAGTAAGAAACTCGGGCCTTTGAGAGTGCTGTCTTGAAAATGTCGCAACGGTATCACACTTTATCTGTGAATGTCCGGGTTTTTCTAGAACCAGACTAACTATCGTTGACCAACACTTTCTCCGTGCAGACTGATTTAGTAAACCTCCTTCGCTTTGCCGAAAGCACTGGCAGGTTCAAGTACAATGGACCACTAATTCTAAGTGCTTGTTGTCTTCGGACAACCCCTATCAACGAATGAGAACTTCATTAAGATCCGGTTAAGCATTACCGTCATAAACGGCTGCCTCTTCGATTTGACCAAACAGTCTTCACATTTTTAATGACATTCAACCCAAAATCATAAGCGGCATTTTGAAAGCTTACAAAGTTTTCTAAAAAAAATTTCGTTTTCGAGAAAATCATGAATTTTCAAAAAGTGCTGCCTATCTCAGGGCTGAATAAAATATTTCGATTTTTTTAAATAGAATAAGATTGGTGCGAACCCAAAGCGGAGCCCAAATTATAAAACCAAAATCGAGACATACCTTACATACCTTAAAGCATTTCCCATTGAAGAAGGTACTTGCCATGAAATAAATGGCTTTTAGAAAATATTACGTATACGCCATACACATTTTTCGAGGAAAAGATTCAATCCCAATCGCAGCAAAACCGTATCGTTATAAATTGCCTCCCAATGCACGATATATACCCATCCAAGGACTTTGAATAGCACTATTTCATGCCCAGATGATTCATAAATTGCGTACACATAAATCCCATTTGCGCGCAATCGGTGGATGTCTTCATTCGTCAACCAAATGCCTGTGAAATTAATCAAAGTTAATAACTTACCCGTATTTTTTTTTCAAACCCATCCTCCTTCCGCGTCTCTATTGAGAAAGACGACGTATTTTTGTCATCCTGCTGATGATTAATTTCGTTCTAATTACACGATTTTAGCATTTTGCGTTTGTAGTCTACCGAGAAAACTCATTAATATTTACCGCCATAGATAAATATGTATTATCATGTAGGAAACAGAGGTAAATACATTCATTACTAATTGTACAACAACACATGCCGCAACAAATCAATTCAATGCCACCATCTTCCACGGCGCGCGTCATAGCAATTACCCGCACTGCTGCGATATACAGATGTAGGAGTGCGAGAGTTGTATCTGCATATCACAGTATCTGATATCCCTGACGAAGGATGTCGGTTGATTGTGGATACAAAATGCGCCTTGTTTACGGTGCGGATGCTGCCGCGCGGATACCGCATCTATCAATTGGTATAGAGATAGCTTTTTGTGGTGTAACGAAGAATGTAGAAGAGCATGTAATGGATAGCACACCTAGATTGAGTATTCTCTTTCCATTCAACTGAGTATCACTGAGAGTAATGTTGCTTCGGTCGATTGGTTACTAACTATGAGAAGCGGTTAACACTTTTGCTTACAAATAAAGGGTGTTTTTTTTAGAGGTTGGTTTTTCGAATAGAGATAAAACTGACATTTTGTGGTCAAATCAGGCAACTCTAATGCCATTTATGTTCAGTTTGGTTCGTCATTTCATCATGAACAGGTTGACAAATGAACAACGCTTGCAAATCGTGTAAATTTATTTCGAAAATAATGGTTCAGTTCGCGAAGTTTACCGCAAGCTCCGCTCATTTTATGGTCGACATAATCGTCCATCAGAGCAATAAATTCGTCGCACTACGTTTACTCTATGGGATAATACGCATCCGCAGAGACGTCGAACAGTGCGCACCGAAGAGCACAATGCCGCTGTAGAGCAAAGTGTTGAAGAAGATCCGAATGAACCGATTCGCCACCGTGCACAGCAATAGGAGCTTTGTCCATCAACTTTATGGAAGATTTTGCGCAAAAATCTCTTCTTACGACCTCAAGATTGTGCAAGAATGAAAGCCGCGAGCCCATGAAATGCGTCATGATTTTGGTGTATGGGCCGAAAATGAGCTTGATATCGATGCTGATTTTTATCGCAAAATTTTGTTCTGGGATGAGGCTCATTTTTGGTTTTTTTTAATACCATCACAGAGCAAAACTCTACGTTCTCTAAGTGTAAGCTCTCAGTATCGCTTTACGCAACGGTTGTTTGTTGCGCGACTAAGCTTCATCTACCGATCTTCATCTTATAGACTATTTCAAGTAATTACAAATATAATTAATTTAAAGTTAATGCATTAATGGACTTTTTAAAATCAGCTCGTGCCTTTTCCGTCGTGTCAACGCGAAAACCAGCGGCATGCAGTTCAGCTGGAGGAGCTGCAACAAAATCGAGCGCGGAGTTATTATTGCCGATTATAGGCTTAATTTTATTAACGCGCTTTTTGTTTTTCCGCGATTTTTACGCGACACTTTGCTCCATTCGGTGCCTCCGGAGGCATTTTCTATCACGACCGGCGCGTTATCACATACGGGGGTATCATTAACAGATACTCCCGTTTCGGATATAATAGATTTTTTACCCATCGGCAAATGAGTATCGGAAAGCGAAGGCACTGAACTACATTTCAATTCGCGTAGTTCAGATTTAATCAAACTAAGCTCATATGTTAATGCGCTGAGCTTAGTGATTAAACCCGAAAATGGCATCCCATTGCAGATTTTGCACTTGTAGCAAAGTCCCTCACTTGTCTTCATGAGCTGGAGGGCTGCTCCGTAAAGCATCACACAATGGGTGTGGAATTTCCTGGAACATATCCCTCCGCAACTAACGAAGTCACCAGACATTATGCCAGTATTGCATTCACCACAATTTTCAACCATTTTTAGCAATAAGACAAAATTTAAAATTGAAATCAAAAAATAACTACGGTAGTTAACAATTCACACGTCAATGCGGAGCAAAGGTTACGGTAGAACTGAATGGGTAGAACTGTTACGGGTTGAATGGCAATGTCAACAAGCAAATTTGCCGCATTTGGTGAAGAGAATCCACATGAGCCCCTTGAAACGCCATTACATCCACAAAAACTGACTGTTTGGTGTGCTCTATGGGCTGGTGGAGTCTTTGGGCCATACTTCTTCCGAAATGCTGCTGGAGAGTCAGTTTCCGTTAATGAAGACCAGTATAGAGCCATGATAACCGACTATTTTGTTCCCGAATTGGATGGCATGAATGTGGATGAGAGGTTCCAACAAGACGGCGCTACATGCCACACAGCGCACGTCACAATCGATTTATTGAAGGAAACATTCGATGAGCGCATAATTTCGCGGAATGAACTTGTCAATTGGCCACCAAGATCGTGCGATTTGACACCATTGGATTATTTTCTTTGGGGATATGTGAAGTCGCTCGCCTACGCCAACAAACCAGAAACGTCAGGGGACTTGGAAGCAAACATTCGTGGCGTAATTGCCGACATACAGCCCGAAATGCTTGAAAAAGTGGTTGAAAATTGGACCTCTAGACTTGTCTTTATTCGAACCAGCCGCGGCGGCCACATAATCAGCGGCCCGAAATCATATTTAAACATTAATGGCTTAAAATTATCCTTCCAATAATTTCTTGTGTTTTATTTCAATTCGAAGTTATATACCTCTAAAAAGAACACCCTGTATTTCCCGCGAACATTTTTGAATAAATCCTCCATATCCATATCTGCAGCAGCACTCCACTTGACTTCAGTCAAAATATCAAAATAAATATGCAACACACCCCCCCACCGAGATATAAAAATACTATCACATTCAACAAGGTCTAGTTTTGTTTTCCAACATAATCAATGAAACCCCCTTTCTCATGTACACTGTACTCCATATGAATTGCCGAACTAAATAGCTTAAATGCTACAAATAAATAGTACCTCATAAGTCTTCGAAAAACACGCGCTACACTCGCTCGCAAGACAATAATTCACTGCAATGTATATTGAATTCGAATGTTCTCTCCGAATGCCGCGTGCTGAGGTTGAATGTTGAAAGTGATTTACACGAGCGGAAATATTGATGTACTACTCTTGGGTCCGGGTGTTGTGTGCTTCTTCAAATACAATAGCACTGTAAAAAAAAAAAAAAAAAATAAAACACACATATTGACTTCGACTTCGACCGTCCGATGAAGAGTTTTAAATCTTTCAGTGGCATTCCTGCTAAATGTAAACTTGTGTACTTCTCGTTTACCCATATGAATGTTAGTCGTAGTCGTAGTCGTTGTCGTAGTTGTTGTCGTAATGCGGTTGATTTGTCTTTGTCTTTGAGTCTGAATTTTTGAGAACAATAATAGAGAATAGGGTCGACTTCGACTAGTAGTCGTGTGCTCTATTTGAAAAACAAAACAAAATGGTATTATTAGATTTTCTATTCTGAGATTTATGCTCCTGGTGGTGGAGTCGTTTTTCAAACAATATGCGATTTATTGTTTTGTAATTGCTTTCGGAAGATACTCGGAATACGAATTAAACGGTTAATACATTTCTTATTTTTATTTATGGACAATTTCAGTAGGAGAGCGATAGGGGAGCACCGACCAAGTTAAATAAGTTAATGTTTAGACTTTGAATGAGATTTGAGAGTTGAATGTAATATAAATTATTTTTTCTTCAATCAAAATAGCTTTATATCGTTCTAAAGAGTTTTCCAACAGAGGTGGGGGTCATTGTTGAAATGAAGCTAAGTGTGGGTGAGAGGTATAGGTCCAATGTTCAATGAAATGAAGATCTCACGTTCTCGGTGGCCAATTCACGTCACCTCCGCGAAAGATGACCCTACTATCAAATGTCCACTGCGGCCTTGGCTTTATGGCCTACTCGGGCCAATAGAAATGGGTTATAATTGATCTGTAGCGGTCGCCGTTGATGGCGATGTCATTACAAACGTCGTTATCGAAGAAGAGCGGATCAATTATACCTTTGGCCGGGCTAAAATCCGCACAAAACTTTAATTTTTCGTGGAGGCATTGTCACCTGGTGAAGCTCGCACCGTCTAATATTTGGCAATTTTGATAGGCATTTGTCCAAAAAATCACCTCTTCGCTAAAGCTAATTTATCGAGCAAGTTGGGATTATCTTCTAAACGCTTCGAAGCCGAGTCAGCGAACAGCGTTGTCTACGATCATTAACATGGTGCTCCTGGGTCAGTTGAATCTTTTTGTAGGCTCAAGCTCCGATATAAAATTCGACATGTTGAAATCTGAAAAAGGCCGAAATCTTGTGAAAATGGCAACTTGTTCTCCTTTTTTACGAGAAAATCGGGTTTTGGCTGCTTACCTACCGAACCGGTGATCTCGAATTTAGCCACTAAACGTTGGGGTGTCCAGTTTTTGAAGGGCCAACGTTGGCCCTAACGAACACTCATTTTGATAATAAAGTTTTATCATTTGGACGCGCGAATCTATTTGAAAACCCTTCATAAACTTAGATTAAAAGCATTTAAACCGCTTTTTAGCTGGATTAAACGTAGCACATGTTGTGTCGTTAAACAGCTGTTGTGTAAAAGAAGTGCTCATAAGTAATTAGTTAAGAAGAACAACATTGCACACCAAAAGTTATTTAACTTAACCAAGGTCTTTCCCGACCCTTGAAGAGTCTTGCCTGAGACACGGCAGCCTTATTCTGCAATCCCAGCCATGCTGCTTCCAGTTATCCAGACTAAGCGCTCTGGCATCCGCGATGGCTAGGTCTTCAAAACGGACGTTCAGTCTTCATTGTCGTCTCAAACCTGGGGGCTGGGATTCAAAGATCCTCCTAGCTTCAACTTTATTGTCCATTCGCTCGATGTGACCCAGCCAATGTGGTCGACGAGTTTTCGTTTTTTGAACTACAGCCTCATCTTAGTATAGCTCATAGAGTTCGCGGTTAAATCTTTCCTCATTTCGAAGGAACCCAGTACTAAATCTCGTTTCCAGCACTCGGCACTGTATAACAGAACTAGCAGCACTTTGTCCTTCGAGTTCGAAGTTTAGAACCCATTTGTTTCGCCAAACCAAAGTAGCAGCGGTTTCCTAGGGTAATTCTTCGTCGGATCTCCACAAAGTTGTCATTCGTGGTGTTGATGTTTACGGCGGGGTAGGTGTTTGGTGATAGCATATATTAAGTTTTGTCTTCATTTACTTCAAGACCACCTAAAATCGCAAAGCCGTGGGGTAGTCCGATGATGTTAGTATCGTACGCATATCCCACTAGCCGGGCGGATCAGCCATAGCCGTGTCCTGACGATAAATACTATTATACGCCGTTTTAAATTCCATGAAGAGGTGGTTCGTCTCGACTTGAAATCTGTTGGTCATTTTCAGGATTTTCTTAAATTTTATGAAAATTTGGTCTAAGTTGATCTGCCAGTATTTAGATAGGATCTTGCAAGATAATTGGAAATTGGAACGAAAAGGATGAAAAGGTCACTAAAATCCTTTCCAATCCATAATTTAGAACCAATAGTGAAAATGAGTTTTAAACGAGAATGAGGAATCAGGATATACACATGAGTATGAACGGTTGAGGTCCGGCAAGGTAAGATCAGATTCAATTTTATATTCAAACATTTACCGATTTTTTTTGGAAAATGAACGAAAATGAACGTCAAACTTTTTAGTATTAATTCGAAGTCCATGAATTCATGCATTTTTAGAAACATTTTAAGATCATCTGCATATTACAGACGCTTGCAGTATTTAAACACTGACAAGATTTCATCAATAAAAATTATGAAAAGGAGCAGACCTAAGCGGCTTCCTTGGGGTACGCCTGATGAACACATTATTGGCTTGGAACACGTATCACCAATCTGAACATTCTGTCTGATAAAGAGCAATCGAAAAGAACACCGAATATATTAAGCTTCTGAAGCGGTAATTGGTTATTCACTGAATGAAAGGCCTTTTTTGTTTTTATAAACCCCTGCCCACATGGCTGACACTGCGGCCTACAAGGTTTATCGTATCACATAGGGATGTTAGCCTAAGAGACGAGTGTTTTCACTAGTGAATGCCACAACATCCTTAGTTGCAGAGTTTCTGAATTCTGCTGATGTAAGGAAGTAGTTAACCAATGAAGGGCCGGACTCTTACAGGGGATATGTTCGGAAGTCTCATCGTCCTCTAGATAGACGATGAGACTTCAAAGGCCCTACTCAAGTGTAAAGCTTTTATTTAGTCTTCATTTGTCTTCTATGGAATTAGTGACCTATGAACTCCAACTGAGTGCGTGGGATAATATTACGACTATAGAGAAGCCCCAATGACGATCCTCGGTCTATCTGTTTGTCTGTCCAGGAGCCGTATGGCGAAATGGTATCACGGATTTGCTTCAAAGTTCGTAGTTCGATTTTATGGGTTAACACCTTGCGGCGATATTTTTGATTCATTTTTCTTTATCGTAAGTTGGTCACCTGTGATGCGGTCATTTTTGGCCAACTTATAAGGGTAACTTTCGTAGGTTTTGTAGTACGAAAGCCCGGAACCACACTGGCTAAAATTTTAATATTAATTAATAAATGTTTCTTAGGCATTCCAATTGCCACATGCAAACTAAATGATAACATTAGAAGCTATTCAGAAAAATAACCTAAGGTGGACAAGTGGTACAAGCTGTCTAAGCTGTCAATTAAGCTGTCAAATAGGCAGGCATGCAACTACAAGCTGCATGGACGAGGAAGAAGAGGAAACAATCCCACACCTACTTTGCACTTGCCCTGCTCTCTCCCAGAAACATATGGTTCTCCTAGGTGCCTTGCTCCATGACAATCTTGAAAATATGTCAACTACTGATGTACAAAATCTCTTTCGCTATATCCAGAGCTCCAAGTGGTTTAACGAGTAGAGAAGTAAAAGTTTAGATCCACGTGGTATCACAACGGACCTCTTTTTGGTCTAAGTGAGTCGGTCTCACTGACTGCCACTTCAACCTAACCTAACCTGGTACGAAAGATGAACTTAAATATAGAAATGTGAAATGTCCAAGTTCTAAGATAGGCAGGTTGTCAACACACGAAGAACTGTATGTCTCTATCTCGGAACCTTTTTCTATGAAGATATAAGTTATATTTCCAAAATTTACATTAAATTAAGGACTTTTTCCTAGATTCCTATGATAACAAAACGAATCAATATTGTTCTTAGTGTGTCGGTCTTGTGTCTGCAGCCACTTCAACCTAACCTGTCACAGCAGGATATTTATTAACGCCAACAATTTCCGTTGTATTCTGTTGCCCCAAATCAAAAGTATTGCAATATAACCCTATTCGCAGAAATGTGCAGGTCCAATCATTAAATTCCCTTTCCCAAACACAGTTTGACTCTAATTAAAAAATATTTCAAAGTGACTCAATTGGAAATTCTTTTAGATGAAAACATTTCTCCTTCCTCATTCGATTTCTTTCATTTTGAAATCCCATCTGAGCAGAATTTTCTATTTTCCATGAAATAAATATTCATAGATTTTCCATTCGTTTTGAGGTAGGAAAATGCAACATCCAATATAGAACTATTTGTTATCTCTCTCTTTGGCATCGTTACAACATTTTTTTTGGAAATATGATATTTTTCCGCTTTTTGTGGAAGCCAGCATGAACAGATGGTAATATCCTTGCTTGTTCATAAGCCACAATTTAAGGATACTATTTCTTAAGTAATAAGCATACCTTTCGTTCGAAGGAAAGGAAGCAGCTCGATAAAGATACATATTAGTTGATGTTCCTTTTGCGCATTTGTCTCAATAAAGGACATTCAAACGAGGGGCAAACCTGAATGCAATATAACACCATCATTTGCTTGTGTAATTATTCAATTTACATTAGCCTTTGGTCTCTTCAGCATCGTTGTGACATTAGTTTTTTCTTTTTTTATATAACTGAAGGCTGTTCTCTCTTTGTGAGCTATTTCTTCGAATGAGAAAGGTCGGCTCCTTGTCTGCATTGAACTTGTGTTTGCTCCTTCAATAAATGGCAAACAATTAGTTGAAATTCCCATTGAATGGAAGTCAATGAAGCTTTCTATGGCATTCTTTAACCTGGTGTTTGGGTGTGTGTGTGTGTTTGATTTGATTTGATGGCATAATGGTTCCTGTCTGTAATTGGTCATGAAAATGCTCTTCAATTAAATTAATTGCCAGTCTTGAGGAAGGAGACAACAAATTTCACTTCTTCCTTTCAAGGTGACAGAGAATTCCTTGAAGCAGACATTTTTGAATGGAGAATTCGGTTTTGTTTTCATACGAATCGGATGGTATCTTGGCAATTTCCGGGTTACACCAGATTGCCTGATTCAAAGAACACATAGCAAGGAAATTAAAGTTATACATCAAGGGGCTTGCATGCACAAATGTATGTGTTTGTATGAACATTGCAAATGTATTTTATGTTGGGGAATGATTTTTAATCCTTCTTAGTACTTAGAGAAAAAAGGATTCGCCCAAAAGTAAATCCCCTTATGACCACAGTGGATGACGATGAGTTGTGGTTTAAAATACGAAATGGTCCTTTTTATTCTGGAAGGTATAGATTAAGCTTTTCGGGGACAGAGATTTATTTATCTGGATTTAAAAAATGAAAAGCGAATATTCCTGTTTAATGACGCGCGGTATGAGGTGCAAAAACACAGCGATGTAAGAGAATGCAATCAATTTTAAATGGAAGTTTTTTTAACCCTCGACCCGCGTACTGTGCCCGAAGGTATTTTCAAATCGAATTTCATCATGCATATTGGTCGCTGACATGCAAGAAAGATATGATTTTTTTAGGGCATATTTCATAAGCGCACGAAAGTTCGTCGTTTTACTATTTTTTGAAGTAGGTAAACACAATTTGGATTTATTTAAAAAAAAAAGTGTCTCTCTTTGATCTCATATAAAAATGCAATTTACTTCCATACTTACTTTATAGGGCGCTGAATGCCCAAGTACACGATACAGTACATGGTTAAATTTTCTGTAAAATGTTTGAATTCGCTAATTTCACTTGCGAAGTCCAACTGATTTTAAAGTCATAATTGAAAATATCATTTTCAGTACTTAGAATATTGATTTTAAGATACAAACGTTCTTTTTAATGCTTTGCCTCTATTGAAGTCACTTTGAGGTCGAGAGTTTGAAACGTTAGTACGTAAGTCACTTTGAGACTACTTAGGCATTCATTGAAATCATCTGCAGTCCAATGGAAATACAAAATTATCATTTTAATTATAAATCCACTGTTAGACGTGGCACATTCCTGCTACATTAGAAGTAACACAGTGCGGGCATTAGGGAAGTGAAGGATAAGAAAAAAGGAGATACCGATGCACGTTGGTTTTAAATGTTTGTAAACTATAACGTGCAGGAAAAACAGAGCGTGGTAGAGCATTCCACATTCGCGTTGTACGGTTAAGAAACGAATCTTTGTATTCCACTGTACGTCCGAATACAGGCTTAAGGGTAAACTGACTCAAGTTTGTGGCAAATGAACGCCTTATAAATTGTAGCCAGATCAGAAGGGGTGAAAAACTTCTTGCATCGCTTAAGGAAACCTAGACATTTCGCAGCGTTCTTGGCGATATGTGGTCATTCCAACGAAGTTCGCCATAAACACACATACTGATGGTCTTTCATCGCTGAAATTCTACCATTCTTGGATATTGACAGAGTATTTGGGTTTCGCTTTAATGACAGAAGACAGCATTGTGTTTTGGAACAATAAATTTTACACTATTTGATTTACTCCACTTAAGAATGCTGTCAAGGTCAGAATTTAATGAGCTCCACGCCCGAAGATGAGGAACGTGAATTGTAGAATGAATATGTGAAGGGCACTGTCATCAGCGAAGGAATGGATTGGATTAGAAGAAACAGACAGGAGATCATTGATAAAAATGAGAAAGAGAGTCGGAGACAGAACGGAGCCTTGGGGGACACCAGCATTTATGTAGTAAGTTGCAGACTTGAAACCGTCCAAAACGACTGGAATTGAACGGTAATTTCTAATCCATTGAAGAAAGGTATCATCGATTCCAAATGCACGCATTTTCGACAAGAGAGCTTGAAGCCAAACTCTGTCAAATGCCTTTGAAATATCAAGCGCAACGACCTTACATCCACCACCACGGTGAAAAGATTGGTTCCACTTTTCGGTTAGATATGTCATCAAATCACCAGTAGACCTGTTGCTGCGAAAACCGTACTGCCGGGCATTAAGGAGTTTTCGGGATTCGAGATATTTCATAAGCTGACGGTTTACCAGCGTTTCCATGACCTTGGAAAGAAAGGAAGTAAGTGCAATTGGTCGGTAGGAGGAGGGAGAGGAAGATTCGACTTTTTTGGGGACGGGCTGAACAAATGCTGTTTTCCATCTTCTCGGAAAGAGCCCTGAAGAATGGGACAGATAGAAAAGCTTACGCAGTGGTTATGCCAGCGTGGAAGAACACCTCTTCAGAACGATAGAGGAAACACCATCTGGGCCAGCGGATTTGTGAATGTTCAGATCTTGAAGTTCTCTTGCCACAGTGCGGAAGTGGATTTGTCCCATGGAGTGTTCTATGCGCTCGAGTACTGGGGGAGATAAAGCACAATCTGGGAGCGTTGAGCTACCTGCAAAATGAGCAGCGAGCAGATTGGCTTTATCCGAAGAGCTGACAGCTGGGGTGTCATTGCAAATGAGTGTCGGGATAGATGACGAGGCCGAATTTTTACCGGTGGGACTTTGTAGTATTTTCTGCCTCAACTTTTGGTCGTAGGAGAATTTGACACGATTAATGTGGGCATTGCAGTCATTTCTGGCTCGCTTGAACTTTTTTCGGTTTTCCTCAGTTAGGTTGGCCTTAAATTACCGAAAACTTACCTCTTTAGCCCTGATAGCTTCTTTACAGCTCAAGTCACACTCAATTGCTGGCAGGCGAAATGGTAGGATATGGCAGCCCAGTATAAGCATGGTACAAAAATAAACACGTCTAATGGATAGGCATGGCAGTAATTTTATCGAAATGGCACCGATATGGCAGCATCACAAAAACTAGTTTTGTGTGTTACAAACTAGCTTTTCTTTATTTTTTGTTTTAATATTGCAGAGATGCTTCCCAAGTGTGAAAAGTTTTAATATCTGGGATCAATGATCAACAGCAAAGCAACCGTTGATGACGACATAAATCATCGTGTAAGCGTAGGCTGGATGAAGTGGCAGGAAAACGCTGCCATCTTCTGTGACCGAAAAATATCCCCTAAGCTGAAAGGAAGGCTCTACACCACAGTTGTGCGTCCGGCGCTCAAAAACGGTTCACAATGCTGGACAATCTACAAAAATAAATGAGCCTTAACGTCAAGAACCCATCTCGAAAAAATTGGAGCACGACCGACCCAGTTGGTATTGTCATGTTCAAAGGAGGGATCCTACGAATCCCGTCAAAAAGGCAATGGCAATCAACGTTCCCTTACAGTCGCGTAAATGCGGCAGACCTAAAAACTCCTGCATCACACAAATGCAGGTCTCACTGAAGAAGTGATTCAAAATCGCTAGGCCTGCAGATATTTTTTGAGGTCGAACCGGCGAACCCCACAGGCGGACCAGTAGGAATGCAGTGAAGTGGGAGGGTTATGATCCCTGTAATCCTGATCATAATCTCGTCGTTAAATGGAGAGAAGAAGAATATTGCAGAGATGGATAGGAAAGGAGTATGAATGATTATTAAGTTTGGTAAATAAGATTGGGAGTTTAATTTTTGGAGTTGCATGTACATACATATATGTTTGGAATGCATACATTTATGTATGGGAAATATTAACTGGTGAAAGGATATTTTGTTAAAATTTAAAGGCTTGAAGGACCTCTTTGATTTTAAAAATTCTTTTTTAGCTTCCAATGGCTTCTCGGTAAAATATCATGGTAGGTGATTCTTAGGACATTTTTTCTGAAGCTCAATGCAAATTGAAAATATCGAAAATATGTGTCGTGTAAAGCAAAGTGCCATATTATGCCATACATATTGTAGCGTATACGACGTGTAATAGCATCTTCAAAGTGCCATATTAATATGGCATGAACTCCCAAAAAAGCGTCTGCCACACACTGCCATATCTTGTGATATTTTGGGACATACTGTCATGTCGTCTGATGACAATTTTTTGCGTTTGCTGTCACAATTTGTATGGCAGTCGTATGGCATAAAAGTGACAAGATTTCTCTGGCCTCACTGCCACATAAATATTGTAGAAATAAGCCTCGTCTGATATAAGCTTAAATTTACTAAATAAATTTTGATTCTTAGAAGACTACACTTTGCCCTCATTATGTAGCTCTGCCTGTTGTCGTAGATTTGGTGGTTTAGGATCACAAACACCGCAGAATGGTCTTGGCATCATGGATTGGGATGCGGAACCTGCTCTGGCTAGTTCGTGTGTACTTTTTCACTTGCCTTCATATACACTATGTCCTGGCACCCAAATCAGATAAAATTTGTTTGTAGGGGCCAGTAGTTTAAGAGTTGTAGACAATCCTATTCTAAGTTCTATATGGACTTCCTTATTTTGCCGTTCTCTATGGACTTTATTAACTTACTAAAAATAGTAGTAAAAAGAAAGAAATAATAATTTTTGAATTGACTGACACTAGGGGCATAAGGATGACACACAGTTAGAGCTATGTCAATATTTGATATATCTCTCTTAAGTCCCAAATTGAGGTTTCATACATCGGAAGAAGCAGGGCATGTACAGAGTGTTTTTTTTTGAGGTAATGAGGTGTAGAACTTAGAATTGAAATAAAACACAAGAAAATCATTTTAATGTTCAACTATTTAGCTTTATTAGAAGGATAGTTTTAAGCCATTAATATTCACATATGATTTCGGGCATGTGGCCGCCGCGGCTGGTTCGAATAAGAACAAGTCTAGAGGTCCTATTTTCAACCACTTTTTCAAACATTTGGGGCTGTATGTCGGCAATAAAGCCACGAATGTTGGCTTCCAAGTCCCCTGACGTTTCTGGTTTGTTGGCGTAGGCGAGCGACTTCACATATCCCCAAAGAAAATAATCCAATGGTGTCAAATCACACGATCTTGGTGGCCAATTGACAGGTCCATTCCGCGAAATTATGCGCTCATCGAATCGATTGTGACGTGCGCTGTGTGGCATGTAGCGCCGTTTTGTTGGAACCACATCTCATCCACATTCATGCCATCCAATTCGGGAACAAAATAGTCGGTTATCATGGCTCTATACCGGTCTCCATTAACGGTTACTGACTCTCCAGCATCATTTCGGAAGAAGTATGGTCCAATGACTCCACCAGCCCATAGAGCACACCAAACAGTCAATACTTGTGGATGTAATGGCGTTTCAAGGGTCTCATGTGGATTCTCTTCACTCCAAATGCGGCAATTTTGCGGTTTGACGTAGCCATTCAATCCAAAATGAGCTTGCGATAAACTTCGCGAACTGAACCCTTATTTTCGAAATAAATTTGCACGATTTGCAAGCGTCGTTCATTTGTCAACCTGTTCATGATGAAATGGCAAACCAAACTGAACATAAATGAGAGTTGCCAGATTTGACCACAAAATATCACTTTTAGCTCTATTCGAAAAACCAACCTCTAAAAAAACACCCTTTACAAAGAAAGTGGGGTATTGTCTCCTTCCCATCTCTTCCTCTAAGCAGTTTCTGCAGCAATCTTTTGAGTATACACTGAGGCTTGTTGCATGCTTACCTATGAGATAGTTCATGGATGAAGCCTATTGTAAGTATCAAAGTTCAATCTATTTAGAAAGGACTGACTCTGATGGCGTTTCCGACCCCCGCTAAGTCTGAAAAATTTTTGTCTACCTAAAATTGGTCCTCATATTAGCATCTCATTTTAGTAAAAGTTTACGAGTCGCCACACTGGAATGCCCACGAAATTCTTGTCGGTTGAAATGTGAGGTGTGGTTCCAAACTAGGCGAGTGCATCAGACTCATTAATATCCCCATGAGCCGGCAATCAACAGAGGTGAAGTGCTACGAATTTTTCACAAAATGCAATCAACAGGCTGGGGCTACCATCGATTTGATGGAAATTGATTCCATCAATTGTAATGCAGCGTAACCGGTTTTGTCTGATATCACATTTTTCTTAAGCCAATGCAGGACTTATTTTATTGCTATTAACTTCCGATTTAAATGGACTATTAGGTAGATGAAGAGAGGTGACTGAAAGAAGGTTTATCAAAGAAAAGACCACCACCCCAACCCTTCATCAGTCTTCGATCCATTCATGTAGGAATAGATCGATTCAACTTAAAGAAAAACACTATCCTTTCAGTGCCCTAAGGGAAATGGTGACATGAAAAGTTCCGCCGAACAGGGGTCGTGGTAGGAAGTCAAAGTGGCCAATTTCCTTGTGCGTGAACTGTAAGGAGGCATTAAGACGAATGGCCGTACAAGCAGCCATTTGCTTTCTGGAGGATGTCGAGGCGTGTTAGGAGAAGGCTAGTGCTGAATGTCTAGTAGATCATGCAGGGACGAGCTGATCTTTATGTCCCTACGTCTAAGACAGTCTACTTAACTCCCACTCCGCACAGAAGTATCGACACTTATGACATTTAAGAAATACAAAATCCCACGAGTCGACCCCCCCCCCCCTTCAATCAGGGGTACCAGCTTAGTCTTCTCTGACGAGGCCAAATACCTAGGTCTCATCATGGATAGGAAGCTAAACTGGAAATTTAATATACAAGAAAGAGTCCGGAAAGCTACGGTGGCACTCTTTTCTTGCAAAAAAGCTATTGGTAACAAGTGGGGACTACAACCTCGAATTACTCACTGGCTATATATCTCGGTTGTAAGACCGATACTAACGTATGGAACAATTGTCTGGTGGACTGCCTTAGAGAAAGCGATAAATCGCGATAAACTAGGCAGAGTCCAGAGATCAGCATGTTTTTGCATAGGTGGAGCGCTTCGCACCACTCCCTCAGCTGCACTGGACATTCTGTTCCATTTAATACCCCTTGACATCTTTAGCAGACAGACGGCTGCTACCACGGCCACTCGCCTCAAAGCAACTTCTCAATGGGCCGACAGTGAAATCGACCACTCTGCAATTCTGACGGTTCAAAAACAAATGATGGAGTGGGTGGAGGTGTCTTCTCAGACAGGCTCAATCTCAGTCTCTCCTTCCGTCTTCCTAATCATTGTAGTGTTTTCCAGGCGGAAATTATGGCGATAAAGGAAGTCTTGTCCTGGCTAAAAAAGAATATGGTATCCGTAAAGGGTATTCGAATCTTTTCGGACAGTCAGGCCGCCATCAAGTGTCTGGACTCTGTCTCTATTAACTCTTTAGTAGCCCTAGATTGCCGATCATCTCTAAAGGAGATGGCTGAGCAGTTCAACATTCACCTTTGCTGGGTGCCGGGGCATAGGGACATTCCGGGAACTACCCTCTCAATCTTGCATGAAAAGGGCTCCTTAGGCATACCAGTTTCCACGGGCATGGTACATGGACAAATGGTACTACTTGTCTGACAACGAAGCAGATTTGGCCTAGGCTGGATCTAAGACGCTCAAGGAGCTTGATTACCCTTAATCGGTCGCACATTGGTGCTACAATTGGTGTCATAACTGGACACTGTTTCTTAGGCAGGCATGCAACAAGGCTTGGTGCCTATTCCAACGACTTCTGTAGGAGCTGTTTGGATGAGGAGGAGGAGGAGGAGACTACTCTACACCTTCTCTGCGCATGCCCTGCTCTCTCTCGAAAGCAAAACCTCCATATGGGGGCCTTCTTCTATAATGATCTTAATGATCTAAACTCAACCGACCCAAAATGACTCTCACGCTTTATTAGCACCTCAAAATGGTTCAACGTGTAGGCAGGAACTTCAGATCCACGTGGTATCACAATGGACCTTATATTGGTCTAAGTGAGTCGGACTTCTATCCGACTGCCACTTCAATCTAACCTAACCTAACCTATGACATTTAAGACCACCCTGTGATGCGAAGATGGAGAATAAGAGTCCGAACTCTGTCGATTCCATTTTTCTTTCCCAAATAAGTCCGAAATGTTAAGCTTTTTCGGAGAAGGTCAAGCGAGTACCTTTAATAGACGGGGAATCAATCGTTCTTTTAAAATGAAAGAATGGCACGACTTTCGAAATGTGACTTCCCATGAAATTTGCTTTCATGTCAAACCTTCGATCGTCCATCTGCCAATGACCATGTTTTGTTCTCATTCTCGGTGCGCAGGCCCCTTTACTTGGAAGATAATAGTATTTTAACTAGTTGTCACTGGTGCGGAAAAGCGATGGGATGAGGTTTATTGGCTATTGTCATGGTTTGTTGGTTGGAGTTACCCTAGTGTTAAGATTGCCTTGTTGTTTCCGCTTTTCAATTTCTGAAGTAAATGCAATGCATTCTTTTTGACTTCGGCATTTTGACTGTTCTAAATGATTTCTTTTAAATCTCGACTTTAAAATGAGGTCACAATTGAAATTTTAGCACTGAGCTAATTCCAGAACATATCTTGTTATGACTTTAATGGATGCATTCTGCAATTTGTGCAGTTTCTGACAGCAAAGGAAGTCTTCCAAAAAACTTATTTTCTCAATCTGCAATCTTCTTTGGAAAATGCGCCGCTCAATCGGGAACTTCCTAAAGAGTATCTACTATTCAACACCACCTGTCGATGCAAAACCAAAATTTACTTCATAACAACTGCCAAAGTTGCCGGGAAGTAAAGTAACCAAATTATAGTTCCTTTGGTTTCCGGTGAAGTTATAAAAACAAAATAAACCAATTTTCCTTTTGAAATCTATCCAAATTGTGGATAGAAATCCTTTCAGCTTTCTTCGATTTCACTGGTTTCACTTTGGTCATTGTTATGGAAACAGAATCCCATTGGGGTTCGAATTTCATTAACTTGAAACCAGAAACATCAGGGACCACCAGATTGATTACTATTTCGGGTCACACAGAGTAGTGCTCTCAGCCACGATTTCGATATGCAAATTGTATTTCCAGTTAAAAGGACACACCAGTGCCACCTCTGTTAAGTTCTTCGCACAGCAGCAATTTGTGGCAAAGAGGAATTATTTTCTTAGAGAAAAACAAAATAAGCGTCATAGTCGTAAGTTGGTCACAGAACGATACCACAAAATGTCCTAGTTACAAGGACCCACTCACCAGTTTGGGACTTTTAATTAGAATTGTGTGTTTTTATTTTCTGCAACACCAAAACCCCACACGTTATTAATTTACGTACGGAAAGGAATACATAGCTAGTAGCTCTGGGTGAATGTTAATGGAGTTAAGGTATTCTTTCACTTTAAACGCAAACACAATTCTGCTATAAATTTCGCACCCATGTTGGATGGAATGCGCAATCTTAATTAAAATGGAAAATATTTTCCTTAAAATTTACATACAATTAGTATTTTCTCCGCTCTCATTAGACGTTAACGAAACAACACGCTTACGCTATACTCGCACACACGCACACACACGTTGTGTTGCCCAATTCACATTCACAAGTCACAACATAAACAAAAGTTTCCAACTTGTTCCCTCTTTCCTATTGACTCACTCACACTCATCGTTTACACTCTTTGGAAATATAATCCTCGCATTCGTTTAAATGAAAAATAAATAAAAGTGAACAGTGAACACACCGTTGGGGCATCTAGGAGGGAATGAGAGGGACGAAGAATTTTTTGACGAAATCCTTATCCCTGATTGTGTATGCAAATTTGAGATGAAGACGATTTAGAATTCTGTTGAATTTGAATTTGAATTTGAATTAAGGCAAAGAAAAATAGTTTCAGTCTGAATGACTACGAGTTTATTGCTGGGAAACGAGGCGCCATTTACACCTTCATACTTTTATAGTTTCTTGCAATTAGTGTCTGAAAGCATGGGAGTTGTAATTTACTATTTAGCATTCTTTTGTTAATATTTTCCGTGAAATATACACCTAATTGCGGATTTAGTAGAATTATACGTTAACGTCTTTTGGGATAATCATTTAACTCCTCTTTATTTCCTTTTTGCTAGAGGGCGGGATGGTACCACAGTTCACGGTAATTATTGCTGTTTGAAAGAAAGGGTACCATTGTAGAGAATTAGGGGGAAGGTCCATGGATAACAAGTCTTGTCGCGCTTGTTGTGGGGTACACACGTGTCGAGAACTATTCTCAGTTAAATAAAAATTTCTATTTACAACCTTTTGAAAATGTCGTGCAGAATCTGTAAATCTAAAGTTGAAAGATCGGTCCTTAAATTGGAATGCAGTAGTTGCAATGGAGTTTTTCATGCTAAGTGTGTCAACCTCACCGCCAACGAACTGGATTATATAAAGAAAAGCAAATCTATTTGGAGGTGCCCAGCATGTACTCTACAACGAAGGGAATCTCTTTCTCACCCGTCTTCGAACGCGGCTAGAAATTGCCTCTCACCAACCACCTCGCCATCAGTACCATCGGTTGTAATTCCATGCAATCCAACATCCGACACATCAACCAACATCCCTACTGTAAATCAACTGGAGTTCAATTCTGAGACAGTTACACTGGAAATGATTTATGCAAAAATCATTGCAATTGAAGAAAACCAAAAAAAAACAAATCGATGTACTCATCGCCAAAAATGAAGCTTGCGAAAAACGAATTCATTGTCTAGAGGAAAAGGTCAACAAACTGGAGCATCAGCTAAACATAAACAGTATAGAAATATTCAACGTTCCCAACAACAGCACAGCGTTATCAAACACTGAAGGTCGACCATGATTTGTTACTAAATAAATTTTATAATGCTGGTTTTCGAGGAAACTTTTTTAAATGGCTGCAATCGTTTTTAAAGTATAGAAAACAGAGAGTTAATGTAAATGGCGTCTTGAGTGAGTCTCGATTTTTGAAAAATGGTGTTCCTCAGGGTTCTGTACTTGGGCCTTTGTTTTACCTAATATACATAAACTCCCTTTTCAAACTCAAATTAAATGGTATCTCAACTGCATTTGCGGATGATATAGCCTTTACCTATGAGTTCAATACTGAATTTGAATGTGTCACAAAGATCGAGGAAGATCTCGAAATATTAAGGTTGTGGTTTACTGCACACAAATTGATCATCAGTGAGAAAACAAAGTTGATGTCTTTCATGACAACTGGTAATAATCTATATGATTATAACCTCTGGTTTCACGCATGTGACTGTAAACTGTTTTCTTTACCTGTTCATAAGTGTGGTAGAAGTAACTTTTCAACTAATATGCAATGCTCCAAAAATTGTTTCAAGATTGAGTCAGTACAACATTTTAAGTACTTAGGCGTTACAATTGATATGAATCTAAATTGGAAAGCTCATATCCAAGCGATTAAATCGTATATGATTTTGGTCACACGTAAAATGTTTCTATTAAAGCCGTTTTGCTCCAAGAAAGTATTAACCACTATTTACTATGGTCTTGCGCACTCAAAGTTTCAATACGGCATCACTAGCTGGGGTGGTTCGTATGCTAATACCTTTAAGCCTTTATTAATAGCCCAGAAATATATAGTTAGAATTATACTTAACAAAAATCGATTTGCTGAGAGTTGGCCTTTACTTAAAACGTTGCAAATTCTACCAATCAGACATTTATATGTTTTTAAAGTCTTAAGAGAGTTCTTTAAACAAAGTGGTAATATACCGAGCAGAAATTCCCAAATGTATAACCTACGTATAAATAATTTGAGCTTAGTCATTGCACCATTTGCACACACAACACTTTTTTCTCGATTTTATACGTATACAGCTGCAAAGTTTTTTAATAAATTACCCCTTTCTATTAGAGAAATACCTTGTTTTTCCGCTTATATCAGAAAAGTAAAAGACTGGTTGTTCACTTTAAACTATGATTGCATTGAAATACTTTTTTAGATTATCATTATTTAATTTTTTGTTTTTTCTTTTTTACCTTATCAGCACATAAATTATAAATTTTGTAAATTCTTAAGTGTATCTTATCTCTGAATTGTTACGTTTTTATATATTTTTGCTTTATTCTATAAATGTGCAAAGATTTCTTGCCTTTGAGTTTTACATAATTATTTATATTTAACCAATGCACTGATTGTCACCCCACATCAGTTATCATTTGCATTTTTAATTCATTGATGTATCATTCACCACTAACCTTTTAGTTAAAGAATGATTACTATTATTCTATTTCATTCTTTCATAAATATTGTTACTAGTTTAAGTATGAAATGAATAAAATCAACTATCTATCTATCTATCTATCTATATTTGGACTTATTCTTGCTTAATCTATGCACTTTTTGTAATAAAAAAAAAATCCCTGGTGGGGATGTGTTACATGGACCAATTGATTCCATGTCAACAGGAAATATTAGTAAGGTTATGAGTAAGGTTTAACAATATGATAGATCCTGGCAGCTAGGATTAGGCTTCCCTAGTAATAGACCGATTAAGGTACAACGTACGCAATTTTTCCAAAAACATTTATAGGTAGGTTTTGCTCCGGTAAGCCACAATCGAAATTAGGCCCAAAACGCGGCTACAGGAAATTACCCTGAGTTACCGGAATCTTCAACTGACATCAGGCAGATGTAAAGGGTCAATTCAAATTTAATGGAGAATGTTTATTATCATTTGAAAGAACATTCTTAGGCATTTATTTTTTGAAGATTATGTCTATCAAATGTTGGCCGTTGCTACGTCGCAGATGGTCCATCTGTTGAGTCCATTTTTCGATCACTCGTTCGAGCATTTCGACTGGTAACTGGCGAATGACACGCGTGATGTTTTCCTCCAAGGCCTGAATCGAAGCGGGTTTGTCGGCATAAGCTTTTGACTTTACATATCCCCACAGGAAAAAGTCTAACGGTGTGATATCACACGATCTTGGTGGCCAATCGACCGGCCCAAAATGTGAAATTATGTGCTCACCGAAATGTTCTCTCAATAAGTCCTTTGATTGATGCGATGTGTGGGAAGTGGCGCCGTCTTGCTGAAACCAAATGTCGCCGAAATCACGAGCTTCAATTTCAGGCATATAATAATAGTCGGTTATCATGGCACGATAACGGTCGCCATTGACGGTTACGTTCGCAACGGCATAATTTTTAATTTTTTCACCGGCCCACAAACCACACCAAACCGTTGTTTTTTCTGGATGAAGTGGCAGCTCTTCAATCTCTTCAGGTTGCTCTTCGTCCAAATTTTGTTTGTTTACATACCCATTGAGCCAGAAATGGGCCTCATCGCTAAACAAAATTTGCCTCGAAAATGTCGGATCTTCTTGGAACTTTTCAAGAGCCCATAGAGCGAAGCGATGTCGCTTGGGAAGGTCGAGCGGCTTCAGTTGTTGCACAAGCTGTATTTTGTACGCTTTCAATTTAAGATCTTGACGTAAAATGCGCCAAGTCGTTCCATACGTCAGTCCGAGTTGCTGCGAACGGCGCCGAATCGACTCTCTACGGTCTTCGTGTACACTCTCAGCTACGGCCGCTATATTTTCTTCACAGCGTGCTGGACATGGTCTATTCGGTCGAATATTATCCAATAATGAATGCTGGGTCTCAAAATGGGTGATGGTGTTGCGAATAGTACGCTCAGTAGGCCGATTATGTTGACCATAAGTTGAGCGAAGTGCACGAAACACATTCCTCACAGAACGTGAATTTTCATAATAAAGTTGAACAATTTGTAAACGTTGTTCACGCGTAAGTCTTTCCATTATGAAATGCCAAACAATACTAAACAAAAATAACATGACAGCATGACACGACTCACACGTGATCTGTCAAAAAATGCTATTGAAAAAAGTATCTCTACTTGGATCACCCGTTATAACTACCGTTGAAGACGAAATACGAAATACGCGTAAGCAACACACTCGCCTAATTGGCCATTGCAATGACGCTGTGCTACAGATACTAGATCAGAGAAATTTCGTGCGCCGATTACAATGAATAAAACAGGAGGTTTCCTGCCAAACGTAATTAATTATTTAAATTAAAACTGCTTGATAGGCATTAGCCTAGTTATGGTATAAAAGTATTTTGTACGGAGGTGTTTTTAGTGTCGGGAAAAAAAATCTTCTTAGAGAACGACGAAAATTTATACGAAAAAAAAATCTCCAAACCATAAAAAGCAAATAAAGTACTTTTTCCCAGAATAGCAAACCTAAACACTTTGTTGTAATATGAAAGAAATATTTTTCAATGGCGGCCAAAAATAGTTTCCAAACTAATTGATTGTCCTGATTTTTTCTTAATATTTTGTTTTTCTTCGAAATAAATTTCGCGATCATTTTACGTGTTTTCCCATTTGCAAAGTTCATCCACTATCTACTTAGTTATGTCAATAAAAATTGCTAAAATTGTTCAATCAGAAAACTACTTAAATTCCAGAGCGTAGCTATCCATCAATCCATCGAAAGCATTATGTGAAAATCAAACACAAATTCGAATGAGCTAAATACTTTCCAAAGGCGCTATGTAACTAACAGTAGAGTAGTTTTTGTGTCCTTCTAGCATGACAAAGAATCGAGGCTTTTAACGCGTTTCTGTTGTTCTTTAACGATTTTTGTCCTCGTCGTCGTTTAGTAGTGGACAAACACATATCAATTGACACTGTTTTCTTAAGTAAATTTGGCTAATGGATTTCCTGTATTCATATTGAATATCCTGACATCCGGTTTTAGCGTTTTTAACTTACTATATGTCACTGAACTGGATCAATATCGGATGGATACATATTACTAAACTGTGTTTACTTAAGCGCGGAATTAATACTAACTGAGTCTTCGTTTTCTGGTAAATTCAGTTTTCTAAAGAGAAAATAAACTTCACACATAAATAAATCGAAAGGACGATAAAGAAATTCATTGGAAAAAAAAACCCAACGTAATAGCGAAACGTAGATAAAAATGTGCAGAAACGTGCAAGAGATCGGGTGGTTTTTTTTTTTGTTCTCTCCCTTGATACGATTTCAAGTGGTCAGTGGGATATAGAATTGTCATTTGCACTTCATCATGTCTACAACAGCAGTAGCGTGCCGCACTAGCACAGAAACTTAATTTAAACTTATCTAACCTAGTATACGTACCACCAACTGCGACTCCTCCGTTGTCTTCATACAAACACCACACTACACCCACACTTTCATCGCTGCACAGAGAATTGAGTTTTGATCCTTTTTTCTCATCCTCTTTGTAGAGTTCAGCTCACCTCCTTATTGCTGGTGTAACTTTCTTTCATGGTGGCATACCATTCTGTATTCGTTCTGTGATTTCAATTACAATGCAATGAAGCGAAAGGAAGGCCGCAATTGAGTTGGGTTCGAATTGGGACTAATCCTACAATCAGGATTGTAGGAATTTTTCTCTATTCTATGTTCTCATTTGATTTTTATCGAAACTGCTTGGGGGATTGAGATATGAGATAGTATTTGTTCCTATGTCGTTCTATAGGGAGAAAAAAATAGGCCAATTTGTGAGAAATGTTGTTGGTTAAACAAATCAATTATGTCCTTGTCGTTGTCCTTGTTGTTTTGAACTGAAAGCAAACCTTTCGCTTGCTCAGATGTTTTGCATCTTTATCACTTCAATATTTTACTTTGGGATCGCTGATGTGGCTTCTGTCGAGCGGTACGAGCCTAAGATCAAGTTGAGCTATTGATTTATTTAGCCTGACTGTAATCCGCTGAAGCTATGCACAAACCTCTGCAGATAAAGATGAAGGCTCAGGAGGATGGCAAAATTCTATGAGGGACTTTAGCGTACAGGCCTTATGACCCGACAATGGCTTGTGGACCCGAAGAGACTTTGCAGCAGCTTTAAGAACATACCGTAGGCTTCTAAACTACGAATCCAAAAAACAGCCCGGTGCTTCTCTCGACATCTCTCAACATCTAAGACTCGAAAATATTCTAAGGGGCAAACGTCGGCTTTGATCGTTGAATGGACTTTCTAGTTCATTCAGGGCCTGACTGTCTTACGAAAAATAGCTGCGAACCGAACAAAAAGATAAATCAAAGCTTTACAAATTTCAGCGTGGAACAATACTCCTCATAAAAAGAGAGCGGAATTAAATTTCTCCATGAAATTACTGAATTAGCAAAAGAAAAACGAAGAGCGCGAAAAAGATGGCAACAATCTCATGCTCCGCAGCATAAAACAATATTAAATTATCTTTGCAGCAAACTGTAATGATCGGGCGACAAGGAGACCAGGAAAAGGCCGAAATATTTGCACCTTGAAGCGACGTTCAAGCGTTGATTGAAGATGCTGTTTCAACCACGGTGTCTGACGATTTTCAGATAAGAAAAGTATCGCTGATCGAAAGTGTCAGGTTCTTAAAGAGTGGTCCAGAAAAACACTAATTAAGTTTGTATATCTCATAAATGCTTTGATTAGGCTATTGTACGTTCCCCGACAATGGAAGATTGCTGAGGTTTTAATGGTTCCTAAGCCAGGAAAACCTCCAAATGACAAGAAGTCTTATCGGCCAATATCGCTTCTACCAATAACGTCGAAGGTATTCAAAAAACTTATATTAATACCGCATCACCAAATCGGATTAAGATTGAAGCACTCTACCATTGACCAAGTATAAAGAATAACCAACGAAATTGAAAAAGCACTAGAGGAGGAAAAAATTTGTTCTAGCGTTTTCTTGATATCTCTCAGGCTTTAAAATATAAAGATAAAAAACTCTCCCAAAACAATTATATAAGGTCCTAAGCTCTTATTTAGCGGACAGACACTTTCGTGTTAAACACGGGAATGAGTATTCCGAATTTCAAGAAATCGCGGCGGGAGTACCACAAGGGAGCGTTCTTGGCCCGATTTTATTACTTTTATACACTCGTGATATACCGCAAGAAGATACTATCGTAGCGACGTTTCCAGATGAGACGGCCTTAGACGATTAGATTCAATCCGCGCCATATAAGATTCAACGAAAAAAAAATGTATATCAAAAAATATCGATCAAGGATATGATATGGTGCAGCAGTTATGAGCGGCCTATTCAGGTTTTTGTTAAAACATAGAAAATATCAGAAAATATCGATTTGCTTTTTGCGTATGATCGACTTCAAAATGTGTTGTCAAATAATAAGAAGTTGAGAGATGGGTTTCATTCATTCATTACAGAAAGATGCAACAAGGATTTGGGGAGAAATTTGATGATCGTCAACACCGTTTCTATGTAACCATTTAGCTTGAGAACAGGTTCAGCGGAATGAGCTGTTTAAAATACTGAAATAAAATTTATTCAGTAATGTTCGCGTGATGTATTTATTATGTGATTTTTTCACTGAGGTGCTTTCTGTTGGGTCAATCTTTTTCAATGACATCAGTACGATTAAAAATGTTAAAGAACTGGATAATTTTATAATAGTTTAAATCCACCGCTCCTACAGTATTTTTCGCTGTTCCTTTTATCACAGCAAAAGCTGAAAGATCTTTTTTAAGCTCAAATTACTTGCGAAGCATAATTGACCAATAAAGTCTTTTCTATTTATGATTGTTATCAATTGAAAATCGAAGAGCACAGTAAGTAAAATTTAAGTGAAGTAGTTAAAGAGTTTCCGTCTGTCAATATTTTAGTAACCTTTTGTTTTTGGAAGTAAAAAAATGATTTTGAAAATAATTTTGTTGAAATATTTAGGAATGCGCCAGATGAGAATCTATTTGACATGAATTGTTTCTTAGAGCAATCTGGTGACTTTCTTGAGCGTATTGTCTTTTTAGTTGACCGAACTTTTCATCGACCAAAATATGTTCAAATGGCCGCAACTCAGGTTGGCGTGCAACCTCTCTAATTTCAATTCTTGTATTATCTTCCACAACTGGCGACAGGTTGGAATTGAGAAATAGGGAGCCATATTTGGTTTAGCCCCTCAAGCTACGGCCTTGATGGTAGGATAAGAATAGAATCCGAATCCCAGTTTGGAAAAGGTCATTATGACTATTAAAATGGTAAAAAAACAATAACTCCGCTGGGTCTGATGGCCTAACGACGGAAGTCTTTAAACATGGTGGTGATGTTTCGATGGGGTTCGTGCACCAACATTTTATCTTAGTGTACTGAATGGGGCAGTTGCCTTAGGCACAGCAACCTTCCATCCTCTACGGTACCGGAAACGCTCCTTCCTCCAGACCAAGCGATCTGGCATCACTGATGAGCTATAATGTGTCTTATTTAATCGCATTCTGGAGAAGATAGTGTGCAGGGCAGTCGTAAACGCGAAAGGCACTATCTTCAAAATATTCAACCAGTTCCTGAGATATAGCGACGACCATCATCGGCCGCTCTTAACGTGTCCTAAAAGAGGTTTCAACGCCAGCTGAAGAGCTGGGGAATTAAGTTAGTCTTGAAGTAAACGAGGGATTGTTAAGGAGTTCACCTGCCTACCTCCCATGTGTTTATTCATGTGTTCTCTATTTTATTGTTTGCTTTGCGATAAAAAGCTACCAAGCAGTCAATAATTAATAATCAATAGATGTGGGACAAAGAATCAAGACACGAAAAAGTGATTTCAAAAATATTTTTGTGCCTGAACGTATAAAACCGGTCGGTCCCTTATTGTGTGAATAGATACCAGCTCAAAAGACGAAGCAGTATAAGCCCTGTAAAATATTTAACCTTTCTCTGAATTTAGGCGGAATCTTGCCTGGGTCCCAGATTACACTGGCATCCAGGCAAATAAATTCTCCAATGAGCTTCCTAGGATCTGTAGTCAAGTCATTTAGTGATACTTAAGTTTCTTGCCGGATTGCCGGGGCTGACATGGTGAGTGCCGAAGATCTAAGGTCTTCATCGCTGAAGCTCCTCCTCATCTTTTTCTTAAGACGGGAAAGGTGTCTGAATGGTAGTACAATCCACCAGTAGTTGTATATGAACGCTTCAACGGATTATAACAAACTCAAGACAAAAAAATGTTTAACCTACGATAAGCAGAAAAAGGGAGCAGATACTAAACGCTTTTGAGACAACAGAAGTAGTCGAAAAAGCCAATCCTCGAGCGAATGGACAATCTTTTTCAGCCAAAAGGATCTTTCTGTCCTACCGCCTAGGTCCGAGACGACAAGAAAGAGCGAACCTCGATTTTAAAGACTAAGCCTATGTGTTCGCGGACGCTAGAGTCTCTGGTGTAGATAACTTGAAGCAGCTTCCGTGAGACGTGCTGCCATTTAAAAAAGTGTGTGATAAAGTTTTAGCTCGTCCTCAAAACTAGGTCCGAGACGACAAGAAAGTGCGAACATCCATTTTAAAGACTAAGCGTGTTCGCGGGCGCTAGAGTCTTTGGTGTAGATAACTAGAAGCAGCTTGCGTGAGACGTTCTGCCATTTAAAACAGTTTTGTGATGAAGTTTTAGCTCGTCCGCAAAAAACATAAACGCTAAACATTTTCAAATTATTTAAATGTCAACCCTATTTTATTTGAGTTAACGCTGAACTATGGCTAGTTTTTTTTTATAAAATTTCAGTGCTCTTAAGAAACGAAAAAGTAGATAATCTTATTTTCCTGGGTGATTTTAATATAGACATTTTAACTCCCAGTACTTTAACGGAAATTTATCTTGCTACAATGGCTGAGCATGGTCTATCACCTTTTATAAACGAAATTACTAGACCAATTTCAGGCACTTGTCTTGACCATGTATTTGGACGTTTTAAAAAAATATCCGTAAACGAATGTGCTGGTATTAATTTTGATCTCCGCATTACTGATCACTGTATGACTGGTATTCTCTTCAGTACGTTAAATACTAAGAAACCCGCGAAGCATACTTTGTCATCTACGGTAACGAAAGTAAACTTCGACTTGCTTAATATTGAACTACGTTCCGAAACCTGGGAGGAAATATATGAGGAAGTTAATGCTTCTAAGGCTTATGATCTATTTTTATCATTTCTTCAGAATTACATAATTAATTTTACATATACTATCGTCCGTAAAAATTCTGAAAAAAGGTTAAAGCCTTGGATTACTTATTCTGTGTTAAAAAAAATTAAGCTTAAAAATAAATTAAGAAAAAAGTGCTCCAAACATCCTCTTAATACAGCGCTGAAAAATCGACAGCTCGAAATAGATACTTCTACTCTAAAGTGCGTAACGCACTTGGTAATACAAGAAAGGAATGGAAGGCTATAAATAGTATCATTGATAGCAACTTTCCCAATATCTCCAAAGCTAAATATATGTCTATGTAATGATGGTGTTACTATTGATGACCCTACAACAGTATCAAACATATTAAATGATTACTTTTCTTCGGTTGGTCTGATGTCTTTTTCAAGTGAGTCTCCTACATATTGTAATGGCTGCGTTAGGTCCCATGTAGTCAACGACTTTGCTATAAATAATAACTTCTTTTATGAAGACATAACAGGCTTAGAATTGTATAATGTGGTTGGGATGGAATTTCCAACCCTACCCTCAAGAGCATAGCACTTAATGTTGTAAATATATTAGCTTATGTTTTTAACTTAAGTATTTCAACCGGCGTCTTCCCAGACAAATTAATATGTGCTAATGTGATCCCTCTTTACAAAAAAGGTAGTAAGAGTGACAAAAACAATTTCAGGCCAATTTCTTTATTGTCATCAGTCTCTAAAGTCTTTGAAAAAGCCATTAAGAATAGAGTTTTGAGATACCTGGCAAAAGTTAATTTCCTAAGTCCTGCTCAATTCGGTTTTAGGGAAGGCCTTTCTACAGAAGATGTCCTCTTGGAATTCTGCTCCTTTATTTATAAAGCTCTGGATGATAAAAAATGTTGCGCCGGGCTTTTTGTAGACATTACCAAAGCTTTTGACATGGTCAACCACAGAGTTCTACTTAAGAAACTGCACTATGCAGGATTTCGTGGATTTATGCTCAACTGGTTTGAGTCCTACCTAAAGGATAGAACTCAAAAAGTTGTAATAGGTAACTTTGTTAGCAGACCAAAAACTATAAACTTAGGTGTACCCCAGGGATCAGTCCTTGGTCCAATACTGTTTCTTATTTACATCAACTCATTATTTAGTCAACCGTTTAAAGGGAATGTTACAGCTTTTGCAGATGATCTGGGCATTGCATACCGCAATCGGATAGTCCTCTTAACTTAAGCGCGGACATAAACCATGATGTTCACCTACTGGGATTGTGGTTTTCGGAACACAAACTAGTTGTCAGCAATAAAACGAAATTACTTCACTGTCAGTCTTAATGTGCAAAAGTCCCTAAGCTTCAAATGCGTCAAATTGTGTCTGTACTGAAGAAGCCACAAGGACAATGTTGTTTGAGCAGGCATCTTGTAACACATGCTGTTTTAAAATTGAAACAATTAATCAGTTTAAATATTTAGGCATCACTTTTGAACAAAATATGAGTTGGTCCAAACATATTTCGATTCTGAAACAATATTTACGATCTTCAGTACGAAGCTTTTATCGCCTTAGACAATTCTGTGACAAAAACACTTTGAAAACAGTATATTATGGAATATTTCAATCAAAACTACAATACGGAATAAGTTGCTGGGGTGGCGCTTACCAAACGAAGATTGAACCATTGATTGTTTTGCAAAAATGTGCTATAAGAAAAGTAGGTGGGGTAAATCGTTTAGCTCCTTCTATAGTTTTGTTCAGAGCACAGAGCACTACTCTATTCAAAAACTTTTACTCCATTGTGTCGTGCAAACTATTTAATCAACTTCCTATAAATATCCGAGGAATAAGATCATTGTCCCTATTCCTAAAATACATAAAGATATGGCTTCTTGATTTTGATCACGAGGAAATTAAAGTTTTGCTGCCCTATGTTGTCTAAACATGTACGTTACATTGTTATATTGCTGTTTTATGTACAAATTAATGTTCTTTTGAATTTACGTTTTCTTTCTTTTTTATTGTTAATTTTCTGTAAAAATATGTATGAATTCATAAAATGTTTTTCTTTTAAAATTAATTAATCAATTCACCCCACATTTCCAAGCTATTTTTTCTGAAGTGACATTATCACTATTTGTTAATACACAAATAAAAATGTCACTACCTATTCTTGTACTTAATATTGTTATGGTAGATTAAGTAAATACAAAGTTTGTTAAGTCAAGAATCATGAAAAAAAAAAAAATTTTACACTTACCTTATACACTAAACGGAAGCTGAATTCCCAAAATCGTTTGCTGACAAAATACCTCATCTTAGAAGAACCTGTAACGAAAAATGGTAAAATAAATTGAAATAATTTTTTTCTATAGACAAACTTTGCAAGGTTATAGATTCATAGGCTCCAGAAAGTCGACATTTTATCACCAGACAATCAAATCGACTCTCAATAATTAATAAAGTAAATAATTACTATCCCCAACTTAATGAAGATTAACTTTTAACTGTGGCTATTTTATAACTCAATTTAATTAATACAAACATCTCCATTTACAACATAAAGTCCTTTACTAATTAAATAATAAACCCAACACTAGCCATAAACCATTCGTCGGAGTCGAAATTTGTTTATCTGAAAGCTTTCACGCATTCGGCCTCGAACGCTTTATTATTATCATTTACATTTACTTCAAGTGGGCAACCCAAAAATTTATGGCAAACAAGCGATGAATTTTAACTGTGAATCATAAACATAGCCAAGACTATGTATGTATATCTCTTTACAGCCCAACAACATTCATTTGATCACTTGACATAGTTGGTCTCCATCATCAAAATCATGGAGGGGAGACTTTATCTCAAATAGTTGACGATATTATTTTTGCGCAGAAAAAAAACATCTACTATACGTATCTTTTGAAAAAGCTGTAAAATAAATTTTAAGGACGAAAATCATAAATTTCTTTGCCACTGGATACCACCATGGATCGTCGTATTTTTCCTCTCATCTTTAAAAGTCAATTTGGCAAATAAAATACCGACGAGTATTACTTTTGTGAGAGACTATGTCCCCGAGGTTTTTGAATAGTAAGACATAGTTTGAAAACTCCACCCTTTGGCTCATGTGGTGCAGAAGTAAGGAGGACTTTCGAAACTACTTAGCAATTTAGTTACAAGGAAATACACAAGCAAAACAGAACCTACTCATGTGGATGAAACTTTCATATTTCAGATACAATTTAACTTCACTTACGCCACATGGTTGTGCTTGTGCAGCAGCGAGGATTATTATTATTAAACTGCGTGTGCGGCTGGTTATGGAAAAAGTTTATACAAATATTTCATGCATTGTGGAGAAAGTTGTGTTTTTTTTTTTCTTTAAATTAATATCTGCCTCTTGAAGGAAATTTAAAATACCTAATTAGTTAACAATTAACTCCTGCATGAGTTTGCAGAAAAGTTACAATGCGTGCAGAATCGAATCGAATGCTTTGCATTTTATTCAGCCCAACTTTAGCATGTGATTATAGAGTTTTTGCTGAATTCCAGAGGAGTTGCTGAAACCTGAAACTAAAAGATAGATTGCGATAATTTGGTGAAATTGAAACGTTGTTTCCAAGGTAACGTACTAGTTTGAATAACTCATGGAATAATGAACTGCAATTTGCTAAAATACTTAATTGGCAAGTAGGAGGAACTTTGTCTCTGAGAGTCATTTGATATATGAAGCTCAAGTGGTGGAACAACATAGGGGATCGCATCGGAAAGGCGTTTTTTTTTCGGTTTGGTTGCGCCAATGGAGGTTGCCACCAACATGCGCCAACGTACTTATCCACACCACTACGTTCTTCATCCAATATCCTCGCGGGACCGCCATTAGGTATTAGTTGCGGGGCTTGTCACCCATTTATGCTATTCTTCTTGTAGCTCGTTTTGCACCTTCAACTACCCTCCCCGCGGGACAGCCACTAGGTATTACTTCGCGAGGCTTGTTACCCATTTATGCTATTCTTCTTGTAGCTCGTCTATTTTTTGCTATTCTTCTCAGCCCGTTTTGCACCTTCAACTACCCTCCCCGCGGGACAGCCACTAGGTATTACTTCGCGGGGCTTGTTACCCATTTATGCTATTCTTCTTGTAGCTCGTTTTGCACATTCAACTACCCTCCCCGCGGGACAGCCACTAGGTATTACTTCGCGGGGCTTGTTACCCATTTATGCTATTCTTCTTGTAGCTCGTCTATTTTTTGATATTCTTCTCAGCCCGTTTTGCACCTTCAACTACTCTCCCCGCGGGACTGCCACTAGGTATTACTTCGCGGAGCTTGTTACCCATTTATGCTATTCTTCTTGTAGCTCGTCTAATTTTTGCTATTCTTCTCAGCCCGTTTTGCACCTTCAACTACCCTCCCCGCGGGACAGCCACTAGGTATTACTTCGCGGGGCTTGCTACCCATTTATGCCATTCTTCTTGTAGCTCGTCTAATTTTTGCTATTCTTTTCAGCCCGTTTTGCACCTTCAACTACCCTCCCCGCGGGACAGCCACTAGGTATTACTTCGCGGGGCTTGTTACCCATTTATGCTATTCTTCTTGTAGCTCGTCTATTTTTTGCTATTCTTCTCAGCCCGTTTTGCACCTTCAACTACCCTCCCCGTGGGACAGCCACTAGGTATTACTTCGCGGGGCTTGTTACCCATTTATGCTCTTCTTCTTGTAGCTCGTTTTGCACATTCAACTACCCTCCCCGCGGGACAGCCACTAGGTATTACTTCGCGGGGCTTGTTACCCATTTATGCTATTCTTCTTGTAGCTCGTCTATTTTTTCCTATTCTTCTCAGCCCGTTTTGCACCTTCAACTACCCTCCCCGCGGGACAGCCACTAGGTATTACTTCGCGGGGCTTGTTACCCATTTATGCTATTCTTCTTGTAGCTCGTTTTGCACATTCAACTACCCTCCCCGCGGGACAGCCACTAGGTATTACTTCGCGGGGCTTGTTACCCATTTATGCTATTCTTCTTGTAGCTCGTCTATTTTTTCCTATTCTTCTCAGCCCGTTTTGCACCTTCAACTACCCTCCCCGCGGGACAGCCACTAGGTATTACTTCGCGGGGCTTGTTACCCATTTATGCTATTCTTCTTGTAGCTCGTCTATTTTTTCCTATTCTTCTCAGCCCGTTTTGCACCTTCAACTACCCTCCCCGCGGGACAGCCACTAGGTATTACTTCGCGGGGCTTGTTACCCATTTATGCTATTCTTCTTGTAGCTCGTTTTGTACATTCAACTACCCTCCCCGCGGGACAGCCACTAGGTATTACTTCGCGGAGCTTGTTACCCATTTATGCTATTCTTCTTGTAGCTCGTTTTGTACATTCAACTACCCTCCCCGCGGGACAGCCACTAGGTATTACTTCGCGGAGCTTGTTACCCATTTATGCTATTCTTCTTGTAGCTCGTCTAATTTTTTCTATTCTTTTCAGCCCGTTTTGCACCTGTGAGACTGTTATTCCCATTTTCAAATGGGTGCCGATTTCCATCCAATTTTCCTCTGACTGCAACATTCGCTCTATGAGTAATGTTTGGATTGGACAGGTCACGAAACAGTGCGTGCTCCATATCATCCTCCTCGTCTGAAAATTTTGGGCAAAAAGGGGAGCTATCATGTCCGAATCTGTGAAGATACTTTAATAGCTGCCGTGACCAGAGAGGGACTGCGTTATGTGGTAGTTGCTATTCCCATGTGCTCCTTTGGTTCGATGTTCGGGATCAACTTGTATGTCCATCTGCCTTTTGTACTATTATCCCACCTTTTGTTCTTGCATTTTCACATGCATCTTGTCGCCCTGGAGTTCTTCTACTGTAAATTCTCTTCAGCATATCCAGGTCCACCAATGTTTTGTAGTATTCTAGAAAGTGCTCCTTGCAGTAGTAATGCCTTATTACTGGAGTACTCTACATGCCCTTTGAACTGTAATCTGTTATCAAGTATTACGATATTATCAAGGACGGCGATGTCATCACAACTCCAATTACTTGAACTCCTCGCGGCAGCAGAAGCCTTAGCACTCCGTCATACATTATATTCCAAGAGTGGACCGAGTACTGATCCTTGTGGAACCCCAGCTGAAACGCTGTGGTATTTCACCCCGGTTGTTTTTTTGTATCCTCAGCAAGTAGTATGGCGTACTTGTCCTGGCTAGTGATCTTCTGATGAACTGGGCACCTCGAAAAGTCGTACGGGGCTGTATTCGGATATTGGCTATATACAGAGGTACGAAGGCCCGTTCCTTTATAAGGCACAGTGATATGGTGCAAAGTTATCGAGAAGAAATATGTCCATTAAAATCTTACCAAGGGGCAGCTTGTATTTGAAATAGTAGAACAAGGGGCAAGCCACATGGGTAACTTTGGTTTACGTGAAGGACAATGCGGTTTGCTTGGCTTATCTGCTCGGACGGTGGTTGCTCTTGTTTTCCATCAGCTTTGGAGATAATGGTAAACCTTATTGCAGAAAGTTGCAATCAGACTGAGAGAGTCAGGGCTGTGGTCCATGCATTTGTTGTATCACATTGGATCACATCAAAAGAAAAAAGATACCTTCATGAAATCTTCGTCTTTATGGAGTTTTACTGCTGAAATTAATAATGGAAATTACTGACCACTAATGTAGTCACAGAGGAGGAAGAGATAGCTCTATGTACGGTTCCAAGGTTTGAAGTACTGATTTGGGCATCTAGCTGCTGACTGCAGCGTCCACAAATAGCTGCTATACCTACCCCTTGCACGAAAAAAAGACTATTACAGTCAGTCAGGGGACCATGTATGTCATGTTATTTGTGGTCACGTCTAGAGCGGTTAGATAATTCAAGAAATACTAATTGTAAGTCGAAATTACGGTGATCTCATGGTGGTTGCCGGGACATGCAGATGACCCTGGTAACGAGAAAGTGCGAGAATGGAGTCGACGAAAAAGCACGCATCCCCGGCCATCAAATCTATCGGAAATCCGCTTAGCACACAAGTAAAATGAACTAATAAAAACATTACTCATCTTCGTACCTCAATTGGATGAATTGGAACTGAATGATAAAGGGTTAGTGAAGGACGGAAAAATGACACATACTACGCAACCGACATTTTAAATCAGACATTTCCGTCTGACATGGGTTTTTGGCAATTTGCGCTGGCCCAATGATCAGCCTATTCGACCGCTCTATACTTATTTGAAGTAATAAATATTTAAACTCTGACATTCCTCTAAGGACAAAATCGGTCAAGAAGTGAAGAACCTGTCGCATGTAGTAAGTTTTATAGAAAACCACTCAAAAAGAGTCCAAATGGTAATAAACAAAGAAGATGACGAAAAAAACTTTAATTCCCGAATGAACATTGGAGAACATTTAAGAAGCTTAGAAAAATAGGGTCGCAAATTATGGCTACCTTTGTATTGGGTCTAAGCCAGTACAAGCGGCAGACTTGCCACATTTGACATTCAGTGAAAAAAAAAATGTTGTCTGTCTGCAACCTGAAAATTCGTGCCATGGAATATTTTGTCTACAGAAGATCCAGTAATCAGTGGAAACCCTTACTAGCGGACTCAACATCGGTTCAGGTTCTGACAAAAATTCCTCCAGACCTTGATGAGAAAGTTCGTTCAAGATCTCATTTCCCATGATTCCAGTATGGCTCGGAACCCAAACAAGGCTGAGAATGTTCAGTCTGCCGACCTCCTTTAGTTCCTGAATGGAAGCACTGAATTGGAAGTCGATAAAGGGTTAAGCAAGTCTGTAAGTGCAGCTTATCCTCCACCTGTTCCTCACAATTTAATGCATAGACATTAGAAAAGTACCTATATTCTATATTCGCAGTTCTGATTCGCAGTATCAACGGAACACAATTACGAATTGTACCAAAAACCATTCCTTATTAAACGAGAAATATGCCATAGGGTTATGGGAGCATAATCAAGGTATTTAGAGAAGGGCCAGGTTTGCTAGGAAAGGCCCCAAATCAAACTAAACATTCTCCCTAATTTTGAGTAAAGTGAAAGTAGCAGTGACGTTTTTGAGTGAACGCTGATTCCACCACAACACTTTTTTGGGTGACAAACCTCATGTATCGCCGATGGATTTCACCATACATACATACATTGAAAGCTAAGAAAGTCTGATAGCCCTGATCTAATATGTCACCAGGCTTATGATATGAACTGATCATGAACTGAGCATTATGACTAAAGAGCTGCTTGAGAACTAAAAAGGGAATGGCGCGTATTGGAAGACGCGTAACTAATGATCCACAAAATTCTGAGCTGGTGCTTTTGATAAAGGGAATGCACTGAATCCCGATCTTATAGAGTGCGACACATTGAATGTACTTTTCGACTAATGAGAAATCTAAGAAGCCAGCTAATGTAACTAACTTTTCTTTTTTTATGTTACAAGGATGGACCTGAGCTTCTATCAACAAGCGCGTCTCCAGCCAGCGCAATTTTTAGCTAGCTTACTTCAGTTTCGCACGCTAAGTTGCTTTAGGTCTCTTTCCACTTGCGTGCGCTACCTGAGTCATAGTCTTCCTCCACTGTGCCGTTCCGCGGGAGTGGAAACAGAGAAATTCCGTGCTGGAGCAGCGGTGTCCATTCGCTCCACATGACCCAGCCATCTCAATCGTTGAACCTTCATTCTTATGGTTAAGTCGATGTCGCTATACAGCTCGAACAATTCTTCGTTGTAACTCCTCCTCCACTCACCGTCAATGCCGACGGAATCTAAAATCAGCCAAGAGCAACTTCATTCACTTTGTTACAAAGTCCATGCCTCTGCGCCATTGACAAGCATTGCGATAATTGATGTCTTATAGAGGGTCACTTAAAATTGCTCTCTTCGTTTGATCTTAAGAGCTACGCCAAGACAGATAAAGCCATTAACTGCCTCGAAGTTATATATATCTCTGATGAATTTCTTTTCGAGACGTCATTGTTGGGTGTCATCAACAAGAAGATAACTTATACTTGGTCTCCGTCTTAATACTCATGAAAGCGCAATTGACATCACGCTACATTCTTCCAATAATGTCAATATCTCCGGCTTAAACGAATAGTTACATGGACTTCTGAAAGATTGTGCATCTGGTGTTGACGCTAGAGTTTTGCACTATTCCTTCAAGAATTCTGTCCAGGAAGTCGAGTGACGGCGCATCGCTTTGCATGAATCTTTTTTTGACATCAAAAGCCTTGGTAATCTAATCTGCACAGAATTCTGAAAATATCAGTAAAACGGGACAGACCCAAATGATCATGATAAGGAAAAACCGCTAGTCAAAAGAGTATCACTGGAATTGTTGGCTCACTTGCTTTTGAACAGCACCTGTTCCGCTTCATAAACACAAAACCCTGCAACTACAACAAATTACTAAGTTTTTTATAGAAAGGAATAAAGCCCTTTTCGAATCTCGTCGGGTTTAAATGATTTTTAGAGAAGGGAGAAAAGACTCAAAGGAATTTACAAAGAAGGATCCAATTTGCATTTCAACTACTTCAAATAAATTCCAAAAGTAAGTAAGTGACTTTTATGAAATTAATCAACTTCATTCCCAATTGACCATATTTTAGGGACCTACCAAGGGCTTATAACCCTTTCTCTAGCTCAAAATTCCAAAGGAAAAAAGTCTTCTCCAAAACACAATCCATTTACATTTGACTCTCTAAAACTAAATGCAGATTGCAAATTATGCAGAAAAACTTAACATCGACCTTTTTGAAATGTCCCTGGTCAGCGGTACCAAATTGGTCTTGTTTTTCATACAAAAAAAAACAACCTTTTTGCTAGTAAATGCAAATTTGCCAGAAGCAATTTTCCCTTAACAAGGCCATCAGCACAAAGAAAACAACTTTAAATGATGGTACTCCTCTGTACTTAAGAATAAATTTACCTGCATCTTTACAAAACTATCCCCAAACTACATGTTAATCCCAAACTTCAACTTGACCAAAGACTAAATGTAAGCATGTATGTAAGTAGTTTGTTACGTTACCTTAGCAACTTGACTTTTTAATCCTTGGAAAAATTGATTTGTGGCGCACTCACTTCTGGTGGGCGTTTTGTTTTCGTTTCTACTGCCAATTTTTCTTTACAAGGACACACATCTCGAACCGTGCATTCGTGATATATATATATAAAAAAACTTTTCGCATATGGTCCAGAAGTCGTTTTTTTTTTCTTCGATACAATGAAAGGTAACCACAGTTTTTGGTATTTATTTTCTATTTTGCTGAAAAGTTTCAAACTAAAATCCTTTGTGTTGTTGTGGAACGAAACTCTTGCAGTTTGCAAAAGTGGCACAAAAACTTAACGCTTTAATAGTGTTGCTGTACTTGGGAATTGAACACTATACCTCGACAACGATGAAGATGAAGACTGTCTGGGGAGGTTATTGACAAAAGTTTTTGAATATTATTTGCAAAAGCTATTATCCTAAATAGAATCTAGGCAAGAGACAAGAGACCTAGGAAAAGTTTTATAAAAGTAAAATTTAACCACACACGGAAAAACGAATTGAAATGGAGCTTTAACTTTGTGCATCTATGAGGTTGGGAGATTTATGGAAATTGAGGATATTAACGTATTTGCATGGATATGGATTGAAGATGCCGAATTTTGGATATATGGAGAAGTTTTGGAAACAGTTTCATAACGATGAGAGTAGCTATTTCCAAATTGTACTTCAAATCACTGTCAATATTGCACTGGAATGTGGCAAAGGATCGAACTTGGAGAATGATTATGACTGATTGATTAAGAAATTGATATTGTCTGCATTTTTCTTCGAAGGATGTCAGAGGTCAGCAGTCTATCTTCTCCTTTTTTCACGTGTGTGTATTTTGAAACTTTCGTCAATAGGATTTAGCATTAGAAGGAGTATACAAGTATTTCAAGCATAGAATTCTTGCCATTCTGAAATGTAAAAAATGGCTATAGCAGTGGGTTGCCATGACAGTGGGTGTGACATGTGCTTCCCTTTGCCATTAATTACACGACATGCCAAGCCCCGTTGAGATTCGAAGTAACCTGCCCTGGAGATTCCTGGAGACATCGGGATGCTTTGACAACATTGGGTAAAAGCCAACGTAAGGAAGGAAAAACAGCAGAGAGGTACCACAATGGTATCACAATGGTATCACAATGGGTCCACAAGGACCTAAGTGTGTTGATAAGGAGTTTGAACCCCATCGACAGCCCAACCAACCTAACCTAATCTGTCAGCACATGCCTGGGTACCTCTTAGCCGCGCATGTGTATTTCCTTACATTATTCCCACGTCTCATCTAGTAAAAGGTGATTTTTTAAGAGTTACATTTTTCAGGTTGGCAGCACTGGTTAGTAATGGCGTCCAAACGTCATCTGTCAAAATGAAAAGTTTTCAGTATACTCTGCCATTTTATCATGGAAAGACTTACAAACGAGCAACGATTGCAAATTATTGAAATTTATTATCAAAATTCGTGCTCGGTGAAAAATGTGAAAATCCATTGTTTTATCGAAAATTGTGTTCAGCGATGAAGCTGATTTCTGGCTCAACGAATACGGAAATAAGCAAAAGTGTCATATCTGGAGTGATGAACAGCCACATGTTATACAAGAACTACCGATGCATCCCGAAAAAACGACAGATTGGTGTGGTTTATGGGCTGGTGGCATCAGGGGTCCATTTTTGTTCAAAGACGACCGCGGAAGAAACTCTACCATCAACGGCAAACGATATCGATGACTGAGTTGAACTTGGCTAACATTTGGTGAGCAGCATATCTCCCCCAATTGCCCTGTGAATTGGCTGCCAAGAACATGCGATTTAACGCCTCTTGATTATTTCTTGTGGGGTTATGTAAAGTCGTCAGTCTATGTGGACAAGCCGAACACAATTGAAGCCTTACAGGATAACATAACACGCGTAATTCGTGGAAAACAGGCCGAAATGCTCGAAAAAGTGACGCCAAAGTGGACCTTCCGAATGGACCATTTGAAACGTAGCTGCGGACAATATTTACAAGAAGTTCTCTTTAAAACGTAAATGGCGATTACAATAAAAATTTTGAATATTTGAAGCGAATTTGAGTGTTTTATTCGATTCTTAAAAAAACTACCCTTTAGAAGCATAGAAAATAAGTGGACTTCTTCTATTTCTAAGGATTTCAAAGTCTGCATCTCTTTGGATACGACACTGTTCGTTAACCTTCTTCAAAATGTGAACTGGTTCCACAAGTGAGCATGGTAGAGTTGAGACTGTTGAGCTGAGTGCTCTTATCCACCTCTGATGTTTCGCTATGGGAATGTGCGGAGGTAAAACGTACAAGAGTTCTGTTCCTTGAACCTTGTTGACTTTGGTTATGTTATTATCACTGAAGTACTCAGACCAGTAACTGATCCGCTGTACTCTCAGGCGGATAATTCCTTTTACTTTAATAATTTCGCCGATTTTTTTTTAGAAAGTTAAAAAGCCAAGTCAGTGATAAAGAGCTTAGAAGTTCAGCACCTGAAGCATAAGGCCCGGTTTGATCAAAGGCAGGACAATCACAGAGGAAATGGTCAACGGTGTCGTTGCTTGTTCCAATCCACAGTCAAGAGAGTGTTGAATCCCTAAGCCTAGTATGTTAAGGTGCTTTGCCAAAGCGAGGTGACCCGTCAGAATGTCGAACTATTTTGAACTGTTTGCAGTCCGAAAAATCGTGCCATCGAATTTTGCGCATGTAGGAGACCCCGTCACCAATAGAGGCCCTAAACATGGATACTATATGGGCCTCTTCCCCCAATCGTCGATGAGCATGTTCGTCGGAGATCTCATTTTCTGTGACTCCAGTATGAACATATGACTAGAACAAGACTGAGATAGTATAGTTTTCCGACCGAATTCATAGAATTCTTGAGTGAGAAAACAACCTTAGAAGTGGTTGAAAGATTGACTAAGGCCTTGAGTGCAGCTTGGCTGTCGCCACAGACGCAAATACTTCGACCCATTTATATATTCTTCACAATATAATGTATAGCCATTTGAAAAGCAAGGATTTTCGCTTGGAAGACCTAACTTTGTCACAATCTACGGAAGCACCAGCAACAGAACCTTTACAGGTTTTAAGAACCATCCCTGAAAATAAGATTACAACCCACACATGGCTTAGATCTTGGTCGTAGGATAGACTTGGACAGTGTCAACACAACTCAAGTACGAGGATTATTCCAAGATATTTAGCTTCACCTGATAGCTCCATTGCGACGCCTTTCAATACCGGATGAGACAAACCTGCCAATTTCCTCCTCAAATGGTCAATTTCTAGTTAACCAAACTTCGATCATCGCAGGTGCAGTGGCTTAATGGCTTATCCGATCCGTACCACCTCAACGTTTTTATTCGCTGCCCCACCTCTTGCGAACGACTTATTCACATCCAAGAGTTAGAACTGTCATGGAAAGCTTCTCAAATAAATTTTCTTTACGGTAGGTCCCTTTCATTCGTTGCAAAAAATAAATCTACGCACCCACAACCATTGGAAAAGCTAGGCTTCAGGTATGGGCCGTTTACGCCGAATACTTATTTTTTTATTTGATTGTCGATCATGTTCAACACCGTCTCCGAAGGTAAAAACGGAGTCACCAGCAGCTTAAGCGAAAAGTTCTACACCATGTCGTTAAGCGGAGCTGGATTTAATACCTTTTATGCATGCGGAAAAACTTGGAAAAGGTTCAGTCGTCTGGTGGGAGGCGGTTAAGACCAAATCCTATCTTAAAAATCTGAACAAGAAGAGATTAAGAGAGAACAAAACTAGGAAGCCTTGTTATTGAGTAACTCACTTCGAGAAAAATTTCAGAAATAAACATCTGTGTGGACAGTTAAGCCGCACTTAAAGCAATCGGCTCCAACCTTGTAAATGCGAAGTACGTTACAGATTGCCTCTTGGCACTCAGGGCTATACTCTGCTGGGTTCGTGAACACGGCTCTGATATGAACCCTCGACTAAAGGACGGAGAGGTGATACCGTCATTCAACTCTGCTAAGACTTTTATTGACGGCATCACCACACGACTGGCTAAGGAACAATGAGCAGCACTTCATAGCCCGAAGTCTGTGGCTTCTTGTTGACACCAAAAGATCAAAGTCCCTAGCCTCTCTTAACAGAAATCAAGCTCGGATGCACGGTATTAACCGGACACTGCATCATCGGAAACATGGCTAATAAGTTAGGGCTCTTTGCGAATGACTAATGCTGAAGCTGCAGAGACGAGGAACACCTTCTATGCTCATCCGGCATGGGAGAACGGTTCTTCGAAAGTCGTGACGACTTGGCTAGGGTCCCTCTATCAGACATAAAACTATTCCTTAACAGATCAATGTGGTGTTTTTAGGCACATGTCGTTACATGTACAAACAGTGTACTCACAATGGGCCTTCAAGGCCTCTGGTTGAAATTTGCGTTCGGTGCAAAACTGTCCTCCTAATTGTCTGAGATTATAGAGTTCCTTGTTTCACCACCACGGGAAGGTGTTTTTGCTGTATTTTACGGAATACAGAGTCATTACTTTACTTATGTGTTGAGTTCTGTTGTCTCTTGGTAGTTTTCGGTATTTTGGCAGACTTTTAAAAGTAGTCCTCGGTTAGAAGTCCAACATCCGCATTCGATTCGTCATAAATTTTTAAAGAACAACTATGTTATGTTAGCTCTATATTCCATTTCCAAACAGGAAACCATCACAGCAGTCACCAAATAGAAACTGACTCCTTTCGTTACCTCCCACAAGGGAAACACTCGTTAGTTTCCAAATAGTTACTATTGATACTCAAGTGGTTAGAGTTATTCACCTAAGCTGTGTGCAAAATTTAATGAGCAACACCCATCTACTTAGGAGCAGCTTCAAAGGGCAACCAACCTACTCATCCGAAACTGTTGAATTGAAACTCATTATTGTCTGCGCAAGGAACTTTAAGGACAATAATTCCAAAGTTTTGTCCTTTCGGGACAACACCCAAGTGCGTGTGTTTATATTTACAATTTACATGAGGGGGTTGAGAACTTATAATGAGTTTAATAGGTTTAACATGCTCATTTTTCTGTCTGCTTCGAACATGAAACCGCTTGACAAAGGGAAATTGAAGGCAGCAAAGTAATTAAGGATGAGCTTTGTAACAGCGGCGGGATGTATTGAATGAAGTTTAGGGCTGGAATAAATATTCTAATTGGCTTAAGTTGTTCGCGAGGAAGATGTAATTTTAAATAATTACATACTGCGAGAGACTATCAGGGGGGAAGGTTTCATTTTGAATAATGAAAAGTACTGCAGACTCTGTGATTAAATGCGGGGCACGATACATGGTTGATGGTGGATGGGAGTTGCCATAAATATTACGTCGCGTTTTACACTTTTGTTTTTAAAATTAAGGCTTTAGGGCTGTCGCATTGGCCTTGAGCATTAAGTTCGTGAATTGTTTATGTAGGTTTATAGGAAGGGAAATGGAATTCATTAGCCTTGATGTGGAATTTTGTTTTACAGGGCCCTAAATGTGGTTACCTATTTAAGCTTTAAATGTGCTGTTAGGGGTTTAATGTTGACGAGGACGAGATTCTAAAGTAGGAGTAGTTGAAGATTTTCTATGAGATGCTTTTAGGTTACTTGGAATCAACATACACTAGAAGCAGTTTACTATAAACAGAAACGTTCAAGGTTTCTTTAAAGCTTTTGTACAGATTTTAGCAAAGTCTTGACGAAGTACTCTTTTGAAAGTAAAAATTAATTTTTAATTGAACATTCTTCAAACTGAATCAATTTACATGATCGATTATTCTTTAGATCAGCTTATAGCTTATAGAGTGATTTTTTTATCTGTCAAATATTTTGGATACCTCACGCGTTATTCCTGACATGTGCCAAAGTCAATCATGCCTACTGCCATTTCATCGTGGAAAGACTTCTGTGAAAAGTGATTTTCGCGCACTTTGACAATTTTATAGCCGTAATAACCGACCTGCTGAGTAGGCAATTCAAGATATAGTGACCAAATTGCGCACCAATTTTACTCTATTTGACCTCACCAAGCCATCTACCCGTATGGGTAAGGAGCGTGCGGGGAAAATATCGCAGCTGAATCCCTCAGTATTGATGAAGACCGTTATTTAGCCATTCGTCGCTGTTCGCAGCAAATGGGAAATTGACAATTACTCGACTGCGTGGACGATTCTAGGCAAAGATCTGGGTCTAAAAGCTTATACCTAGACTAGACACCCGAGGTAAAACTATTTACTCTTTTCATTTGAGTAATAAAGGGTGATCCATTTCGAGGTTCCCTACTTTTTTAAGGAAAAAAACACAGAAAATTCAAATTTAATGGAGAATCTTTATTATCATTTGAAAGAACATTCTTTGGCATTTATTTTTTGAAGATTATGTCTATCAAATGTTGGCCGTTGCTACTTCGCAGATGGTCCATCCGTTGAGTCCAATTTTCGATCACTCGTTCGAGCATTTCGACTGGTAACTGGCGAATGACACGCGTGATATTTTCCTCCAAGGCCTGAATCGAAGCGGGTTTGTCGGCATAAGGTTTTGACTTTACATATCCCCACAGGAAAAAGTCTAACGGTGTGATATCAGTTCTTCAATCTTCAATCTCTTCAGGTTGCTCTTCGTCCCAAATGCGGCAATTTTGTTTGTTTACATACCCATTGAGCCAGAAATGGGCCTCATCGCTAAACAAAATTTGCCTCGAAAACGTCGGATCTTCTTGGAACTTTTCAAGAGCCCATAGAGCGAAGCGATGTCGCTTGGGAAGGTCGAGCGGCTTCAGTTGTTGCACAAGCTGTATTTTGTACGCTTTCAATTTAAGATCTTGACGTAAAATGCGCCAAGTCGTTCCATACGTCAGTCCGAGTTGCTGCGAACGGCGCCGAATCAACTCTCTACGGTCTTCGTGTACACTCTCAGCTACGGCCGCTATATTTTCTTCACAGCGTGCTGGACGTGGTCTATTCGGTCGAATATTATCCAATAATGAATGCTGGGTCTCAAAATGGGTGATGGTGTTGCGAATAGTAGGCCGATTATGTTGACCATAAGTTGAGCGAAGTGCACGAAACACATTCCTCACAGAACGTGAATTTTCATAACAAAGTTGAACAATTTGTAAACGTTGTTCACGCGTAAGTCTTTCCATTATGAAATGCCAAACAATAATATGAAAATAACATGACAGCATGACACGACTCACACGTGATCTGCCAAAAAAGGCTATTGAAAAAAGTATCTCTACTTGGATCACCCGTTATTTAAAGGAGTCTCGATCGCAGAAATATTTTCATAAGAAAATAATTATTTGTCGCCCTTAGGATGGTCGGTCTGATATTGTCGTGTATTAACTGTCTACAGATTAGACCTTGGCGACCTTCGATGAAGAAGATTTCACTTAGGCTGAATCTGAAAGCAACCTACCACCTATTATCCTATTCCGGACGTACAGAAGGAAGACATGAAAACTTCGCAATAGCATTTTGATATCAAGAAGTGCTCTTTTCTAAGCGGCCATTCAGAAATGCCCTAAACTTAGCGCCTCTTGTTTCATTGTCCTTATTTACATGGCGCTTTCGTATCGCCCGAATAGGGGGTAAGGGTGTGTTGGCTTCTTTTAAATCAAAGTTTTGTACTTTCATCGCCATGCCAAAAATTTTTAAATCTCAAGAATTGACAAAATGCAGAAGCAGTTACTTCTTCTCGCGTTGCGGATTAGATTAGAACTCTCAAGGTCGGTTTTCAACTTAACAGAGTACCTTTGCTGAAATTTCAAGTAAAATAAAAATTAATATCAAAGCCGCATAGGTCTCCAAAATATTCAAACCCGCTTTTTAAGTAGTCTTTTCTCGATATCAAACATTTTTACTTCAACAGACTATAGCTTGAGTTGGGGCAAGTAAAATCCCACTTAAAATAATTTTGTTTGGTCCAACGAGTCTCTTTGACTTAAGTTCTTAACCGGGACACCGTGATAAACTGGTAGTCATATTTTTATAGTCCGCTTGCATGCGATAATATCTTCCAGTGACCACTATGGATCAGTTATGATGCTGAGAGAATTTTTAAAAATCGGCCATGGACTATAAGAGATAACCAAATCCCCTATTTATCCTTATCCCTATCTCCCTCCGCCATATCCTCAAGTTACATTTTTTGAAATCGGGGCAGTAGTTCGAGAGATAGCTTTTCACCCTCCTCCCCCGTTACCCCATTTCCTTTACCCCTCGAGGAAAATAAATACGAATATTAGGCGTAAGCGGCTCATAACAAGCCTTACTTCTCCAACCATTGTGTGTGCGAAGTTATATTTTTGGAACGAAGGGAGGTATCTACAGTTTAATGCCGATTCGGAATCGCAATTCCTTTTTGAGAAGCTTCTCATGACATTTCTTTCTCTTGGATGGAGGTGGGGCAGCGAATTAAAACTTTAAGTAACGACCACTCGCTTAGTGATCCAACGCACTTCAAGTAAAATTGAAATCAGTTGAATGGTTTTTGACTTATAGAAGGACAGACAGACAGACTTTGTATTGTATGTAAAGGGTGTTTTTTTTTTGAGGTTGGTTTTTCGAATAGAGACATTTTGTGGTCAAATCTGGCAGCTCTAATGTCATTTATGTTCAGTTTAGTTTGACATTTCATCATGAACAGGTTGACAAATGAACAACGCTTGCAAATCGTGCAAATTTATTTCGAAAATAATGGTTCAGTTCGCGAAGTTTACCGCAAGCTCATTTTGGGTTGAATGGCTGCCGTATTTGGAGTGAAGAGAATCCACATGAGACCCTTGAAACGCCATTACATCCACAAAAAACTGACTGGTTTGTGTGCTCCATGGGCTGGTCGAGTCATTGGGCCATACATCTTCCATCTTCCGAAATGAAGCCGGAGAGTCAGTTTCCGTTAATGAAGACCAGTATAGAGCCATGATAATCGACTATTTTGTTCCCGAATTGGATGGCATGAATGTGGATGAGATGTGGTTCCAACAAGACGGCGCTACATGCAACACAGCGCACGTCACAATCGATTCGATGAGCGCATAATTTCGCGGAATGGACCTGTCAATTGGCCACCAAGATCGTGTGATTTGACACCAGAAACGTCAGGGGACTTGGAAGCCAACATTCGTGGCGTTATTGCCGACATACAGCCCCAAATGCTTGAAAATTGGACCTCTAGACCGAAATCATATTTCAACATTAATGGCATATTACAATTATCATTCCAATAAAGCCAAATTGATGGACATTAAAACGATTTTCTTGTGTTTTTTTTTCAATTCGAAGTTCTATACCTCTAAAAACAAATCCCTGTAGTAGCATAATTACGATCTGAAACCGATTTTTTTTTAAACACTAGCAAGTCTCCCTCGATAAGATAAATAGAGTTTATTTGTGATCTATATTCTGTCACTTATTAGCTGTCAGCTGTAACTTCTCATTTGTGATATGTTCTTCGAATTTGGCACCTATCAACTGCCGTAAGTTGAGTAACACATTTCTAGCGACTCTGTTCAATCGGGCCAAAGCTGGGTATTTAACGATCTAAGAAATTCATCTACCTAAGCAGGCGGAAAATTAGCATTTCAGTGTCATCGTTAACGTTACGAAACAGTACTCGTAAGCAGTACTTCCAGAAGCTTCTCTAAAGGCTATATTAACGAAGAGGGAGTTGGGAGGCGCGGGTTATCTTCCACCTCCTTTGTTACTGGGAAAGGTTAGCTTTGGTAAAGTGTCACAAAACCAAGGAAAATTTGGACCCTTTAACTCTTTCAATCGGTCCACTGGAGAGACCTAAGATTGTCCTCTGGTTATGGACCACGATTAGGGCAGAGTTAAGCGAATGCAACAGTCGAATCTTAATTTGTCCCAAAATTCTTAAAGGCGGATGAAAGTGAGGTATATTCCAACCTTGAATAACTCCGAAACTTTGAAGAAAAGAGTGACTAATATTTATAATCTAATCCCAAAATTGTTATCGTGGAGTGGAGTCAGCTAAGACGACTTCTGAATCTTGTCTGGGTACCAGGTCACACTGGCATCCAGGGAAATGAGATCTCGGATGAGCTTGCTAGGCAAGGTTCAGAAGAAGTTTTCTCAGGACCCGAACCTGTGTTGGGTCTGCCTGCGTCTTTAGTCATGTCGTCTATCGATTCTTGGGTTTCTCGTGAACACAAGATTCGGTGGCGCGATTGCGGTGGATGTAGACAGACCAAACTACTGCGCCCGGACATTTGCAAAAGGTCAGCATCAATCGACTGTAGGCTGCTTGTAGGCGTTCTTTCGGGCCACCAAGCTTTTGCTAAACACTTAAATTTGTTGGGCTTAAGCGACACCACTACCTGTGAGGAGGATGACACAGCAGAACACTTTCTCTGCAGTTGTCCGGCCTATACTCGCATCAGGTGGCGGATCTTCGGGGCTGACGTGGTGAGTGCCGAACATCTAAGCTCTTTATCACTGAAGCTCCTTCTCGTTTTTCTTCGAAAGACGGGAAAACTAAGTACATTAATGTAAGGTGTCTGAATGGTAGTGCAATGGACCTGTAGTTGTGTCTGAGCGCTCCATCGGATAGCAGCAACCTCCGACAAAAAAAAAAAAAAAAAAAGACGACTTCTACAAATTTATGGACAACAGGCGATGCATTAGTAATCAAACTACAGAGCGCACTCTTCCTAAAGCGCACAGCCGTATGGGATGACTAATGTAATTCAACCGCAAAATACTGTCGATTAAGTCGATACGAACCATATGAACGTTCACCAACCAATGACATGTCCAATACTTTAAACTTAACCTTTAAACTATTTATGTTATTCCTTTGAAAATTTAGAATTAACAAGCACTATCCTGCCCCGCATTCCATATGAACTCATCCCACTTTCCATTCAATTAACAACTTTTTAGTCAATATCTCATTTTTTTCCAACAATTTCAAATATTTCTACAAATTTTTCAGTTACCTAAAAAAAACAAAAGACCCGACAGACGACCAAAAAGTATGGGAAAAAAACCCCTATTCACCTTGACGACGACGACTAGTAGAAAAGAAAAATTTAATAAAATATATTTTTTTTTGTTTTGTTCCCAAATCCACCTGCACTGGATGTTCATTTCATAAAGTATCCTCAGCCTCAGAGTTTTACTTTGCTAACTTAATGGTCACTTGGGAGATAGATACCAGTAAAAAAAAAAATATGAGATATATTCCATAATTTTTGTGGGTGGGTGTGTGTGTGTGTGTGTGTGTTTTTTTTTTCCTAAAGTCTCCCTGAAGTAAATAACACATATTGCTGTGGCTGGAAAACTCATAAGATATTTTATGCCTTTCATACGGAAGTATACACCTCTGGGTAAACATGGCCATGTTTGTTCAGGAAATATCTATCTTTTCCTGCATCACGTGGAAAATACATAACCTCCCTACGGATGTCATATATCAAGGAAAGGTGAAACAAAACAAAGCAATATAATTTTAGATAATAAGTGAATGAAAATATGGATTTGCATAAAAAATAATTTGGAAAATATTATTTTTCGATTTCAGTGAAGTCAAACACGTGCCCCCTCCCCGGAGGGTGATAAATCTTTTGAACCGGATGCATTCTATTGAAGAGTTTGAACCGTTGCAAGGTTTACTGTCTTGAGTGCTGATGAATTACGAAGCTCCCAAATTTATTTCAAGCACAGAATAAATTCTTGAATTTTAATTTCCTAATTGGAATAAAATATCTTACAAGCCGAAGCCGAAGTCGAATGTTAAAGAACGAAAGCAACGGTGATGTCTCAGACAGATAATCCTACAGAATCCCTTGTAATTATTTTTAATTAGGAAAGTGTAATTAGAGAATATTTTTGGTTTGGGCAATGTATTCGTTCTCAGAAATTTTGCCATAAAAAGTTGCAGACAAGGAATAAACGCCTCCTCAGAGTAAATTTGTAATCAATCTTTCCCGTTCACCAGTTGTCTGTGTAGTAATAAATGGATTTTTATTGTACTTTTATTAGCTAATGGAATGGTATTAATGTTATTAGTCAAATTCTTGATAAAGGTTCCTTTGAGGGTCGTCTTCTTTTTTTTTTTTTTGAAGACTTTGATTTTGTAACTCATCATTAGTATTTTGTATTTTTTTGAATGTCCTTTGAAGCGTGTGGGCAAACATTGATGGTTGGGGATTTTTTTGTAATTGTATTGTATTAGTGCAGCTGTAACCAGGGATAGATGGGGGATCAATTAAGCACGTGTCGAAACGAGGTATCAAAAGGTGGGATTAACCTCAGAGGCAATGTCAAAGGCAAACTGAACTTCCTGTACTCCTCATAAGTGCAAAAAAAAAATCAAGTCCAAAAAGTATAAAGACCAAGCTGGCACAGGTATCGCTAGAGCTATGAGTTTATATCCAACTGCAGCCTCAGAGGAATTTCTTAACTTTCCTCCAAAAAATATTGGTAACAAAAAGTAGCTGCAGGCATTGCCACAAAGATTGACCTCTTGACCAGGTCAGCCGATTTCAGGGTTATATGAAAATCTTCGTTTCCAAAAACCTTATCATTAACATGGAACTCTAGTCACTGACGTCATGCCTATTCAGGTCAACTACAGTCAATATAAAGTATTTAACGCTGATCGAACTATATAAAACACTGGCCTTAGGCTAAACGGCTTCCACTTAAATTGGTACATTGATTATTCGTTTGTACAGGTCCAAAGGGCTTCACTGTAGACTTGAACTCATGGTAGGAGTTTCTTAAGGCTGAAAACATAATGAAGCTATAAGATCGCTCGTAAGCCAAGGCATAAAGCGGTTGTCATAAGAAGACATGTATCGGTATGTATGTCAGCCAGCTCTACTCTAGTATGTTTTCAGCCTACTGAAAGCTATCAGAATATAGAAATATTCTCGAACAATCACATCCATTCTAAACCTATCTGAAACTGTCTGATCTCTTCTAAGCAGCTGACCCGCTTACTACAACGTCGATTTCACTTTATTTCAGGTGCGTCGAAGGCAAGGAAATGCAAAACATCTCTTTTCACAGGCCCAACTCTTTTGCGTCCTGCTGAACAGCAACATTAAGCGAGTCATGGAAGCACCAAATACAGATCTATCGCTGGAACTTCATTTAGGCGATGTTAAGAAAAGTTAAAACCATATTCCATTTTTGTACAGGCTTTTGCTAACATGCTAAAAAACCACAGCGTCCGGATGCGATAGTCATTAAAAAGACCGGGGATCTATTGCAAGCGGGCCTACACCTGAAATTGAAGGCGGATCCTGCAGTTAAGGTAGTAGGGACGAATGTGAGTCGAATAAGCCAAACTGCGAGCACAGACCTCTTACTGTCGTTAAATAAAGCTGCAAATCCTTCAGCCGCAGTCTATAAAGAACAAATTCAGGAAGCCTTGGGAGAAGGCGGTAACGTTTGGTCCCTCACTCAAAAAGTTTTCTTAAAATGCAAAGATATAGACGAAGGGATGTCAAAGGAGGAGATCTGTTCCGCCTTAACAGACCAATTGAGGAAAGCCTATGGAGGAGCGCAAACAGCCACCATAAGTGTACGAGTGGAAATCGCGAACAGGATCCTGAGAATAGGGAAAGTGCAAATCGGTTGGGTTTAATGCCGGATAGGAGAAACAAAAACTGTACTTAAGCGTTGCTTTAGATGGCTTGAGTTCGGACATTTTTCGAAAGCGTGCAAAAGTTTTGACAACCGAATGGATCTGTGCATCAGGTGCAGCAAAGCAAGACCAAAATGTTTGCTCTGTGAAGCTAAATATGTTGAATGTAAACATAAAACTGGTAGTAGGAGAAGCCCGGAATACAAAAAAGGGCTAAAAATGTCTTCGAGTGAAGCGGCCCAAGACCTCCTATAACAAACCGTTCGTGAACGGAAGATTGATGTAGCGATTCTTTGTGAGCAATATAGGAACCTATCTGGAAATAACTGGGAAGCCGACACCACGAAACGTCCACGGATAGGTTAAAAAGCGAGCGAGTCCGTAATGGTCGGGTAGATAACGATAAAAGAAATTACGAAAGGAGTCAACCTTGCAACGACAATGGAGCGAATCGATTAAGGGAAGATGGACCTAAAGGCTCATACCAGTGACCAATATATTATTTAAACGAAAGCATGACCAAATAAACAGGTCTTTACGGGTCATGACTATTACAGAGAATATCTCTTTGAACGCGGACATGAAATCAGCCCAAGCTGTAACCATTGCGAAATCGTCTCCGAAAACGCGTTTGTCCATTGCCCACGATATGAAGCCGAGAGAATCGCCTTATGGAACCGATTACGGAGAGCAGCCTACTTCTGATAATGTCGTAGACTGCATGCTTCAGAATGACGCTTAGAACGTCAACGGCTTAGTTGGTTAAGGTCCCCATCCACTTGCGTGCCCAACTTGAGTCTATGTAGACGGGACCAAAAATTATTCGGAGAATTTTCCTCTCAAAACAACTAAGAGTTACCTCAGAGTCTATGCCTCTACACCATGGAGAAGGACTGGGATTGTTAGGGTCTTATAAAGGGTCACTATAGTTGTTCGAGAGAGGGCATTGCTACTCAATTGCTTTCTTAGCCCAAATAAACAGCGATTGGCAAGAGTTATTCTTCGTCTAATCTCAGCGCTGGTATAATTACCTGAGTTCATTGCGGAGCCTAGGTAGCCTAGATAGACAATTCTGTCCGAGACGTCGCTGTTTGGTATCCTTTCTTGTCTTGCCCTCATTGACCGCCAAACCCATCTTCGCCATTGATAGATAGATGGACGGACTTTTGAAAGTGCCTCTGGTGTTAGCATTTGAGTTTTGCACTATTCTTTCAAGAACGAAGGTCTCGGTGAGTTTTTACCGACCTTGATGGAGCAGCGTGCATTCTCCATTGTCATCCTGCACAAACGGATGAGTTCGGCAGGGATGCCAAAACTAGACATTGCTCTGTATAGCTCGTCTCTATAAATGCTGTCAAAGTGGGTATCGATTTGGCCCTCCTGGGTTTTATCCAAGATCTTCCTTAGTGTGAATATTTGGTTGATCCTGGCCTGAAGCCATACTGATAGAGACCAATCAGGTTGTTGATGGAAGGCTTCAGACGTTCACACAGCACGGAAGATAAGATCTTGTAAGCGATATTAAGAAAGCCAATACCTCTGCAGCTGGCGCAGTTCAGAGGGTCTCCTTTCTTGAGGATCGGGCAAACAGTCGAGTCAACGAAAATGGGTCAATAGTGGGCATATCTTTGGCTTGTATTTAGTATTTTCCGAAGCGACCTTTACCTCATATACCATAAAGCATGTTTGAAAGCTTACCCTTCGAGGTATTCCGCGGAATGGTTCGAAATCAATCAGGGGTTCCGCTTTAAAGTGCTGTTTTATGGTCACAATAACTCCTGTGCCAAATCCTTTATCAGTTATCGACCAGACCCGTTCAGTACTTTGTCCTGTGTTTGCTCAGTTTACACGAAATTTTTCATAATATTGAATTTCGTGGTCATATTTTTGGAGTAGGGGCCAAGTTCTTTAGCAACACCCCCCCCCCCCCCCCCTCTAACTTCGTTTACAACAAAGCTAGAGACATCAAATTTTCAGGATTTAATGGGAAGCACAGCAGCAGGCTCTATACCAAATTTTAAATTTCCATGTTTAACATCAGCGGTTCCTGAGTTAGGTATAAGGCCCCAAAACACTGGTCAACAAAATTTTAACTTTTTTGTGCCACACGGACTTTTGATATTGATTGGCTTTAGTTAGTGATCATAAGAAAAAATAAATAGTTAAAAAAAATTTGTTTGCCAAAGATTTTATTTTATTGAGTACTTTAAAATATTGCGAAATAACCCAGATCTCGTTAATCAAAACTGTATTTTTTTTTATAAAACTTCTAAGATTTTCTTGCATGTTTCACTTCTGGTTGGTCCCTTTTAATTGTCCAGCAGTAATCCGCTAACATATTTGGGTTCCAATTGCCCTGGTACCGCTTTTCCATATTCAAAATGTCCTGATGGAACCTCTCACAGTGCTCGTCGCTGACAGCCCCTAAATTGTCAGGAAAAAAATCCAGGTGCGAGTCTAAAAAGTGGATCTTAAGTGACATGTTGTAACCCAAAGCTTTATATGTCATTAACAGCTCGCTAACAAACTCCCTGTAGCTGTCACTCTTGTGGTTACCCAAAAAATTTGCAACAACATTTTTAAAAGCCTTCCATGCAGATTTTTCTAAATCGCTTAGTTTTTCTTCAAATCTTGTATCTTTTATTAACTCCCTTATTTGAGGGCCAACAAAAATACCCTCTTTTATCTTTGCACCACTTATTTCAGGGAATTTTTCTTTCAGATACAAAAATCCACTTCCATTGCGATCTGCTAATCCTAATTTGATATGCAATGGTGGTAGAAGGACATTATTTGGCTAAACAAGGGGTAAATACTTTACGTTTTTCTGCCCAGGAACGCGTTGGCCATGTTTTTTTTATATAGTGATTAGTTCTGTCTCGGCCAGCCCATTCACATAAAAAGCAGCAAAACTTTGTGTAACCCAGCTGAAGTCCAAGTAATAGTGCAACAACTTTAAGATCACCGCAGATTTTGAAGGAATATGTACCGTAATTTATTTTTTCAAGTAAAAGTTTCATATTTTCATAGGTTTCTTTCATATTTGCAGCATGGGCTAGAGGTAGAGACGGAAGCATATTTCCATTATGCAATAACACTGCCTTTAAACTTGCTTTCGAAGAATCAATGAATAAACGCCACTGAGAGCGATCAAAATCGATGTCTAACATTTTCATAATCTCATTTATGTTATTGCAAAATACCAAATCTCCATCCTGAGAAAAATATGTTCTGAAGTGCTGATCACGGTTTCGAAAGTAGCTAACTTTTGTGTTACTGTGTAGCAAATTCCATTCTTTTAGACGAGATTTTAATAGTTCTGATTGTTTTTTGGACAAATTTAGATCCCGAACTAAATCATTTAAGTCTCCTTGAGTTATGAAATGTGGCTCGTTTGAAATTCCTTCAAACTGAAAGTCATCGTCCTCGTCAACACATGTGGACGGTTGTGAATGGTCATTCTCAACAGACGTAGTTGCAACTGGTAATAGTTCTGGCAATTTTTTACAATCAGAGACTGGTCTTATAGCCGAAGATAAGTTAGGGTAAATAACTGTATTTTTTTTCTTGTAATTTATACCGTTTATGTCAGTGAGACAAAAATAGCAATCCGAAACGTGATCTCGCTGTTCAGTCCATATCATGGGTACTGCAAACGGCATAGGTCGTGCGCCTTTCTTCCAGTCGGTTAAATTTTTCACACACGTTATGCAACAGACATGAGGAGCCCAGGATTTGTCTTGATGGGCGACAGAAAAACCAAAACATTGGTGATAATACTCCAACACAAGATTCGTAAAGTTTCGTCTTTGTTTTTTGAATGTCAGTTCTCCGCAAACATAACAAAAACAGTTAGGATCATTGTTACACTTCCTCGACATGTTCACAGGGTTAAAACAAAAAAGTGTTAAAATGCAACCACAAATATTTTTAAAACGGTTTACTTGGGAGCGCTTCTGTTAATTTGCTGCGTAGTACAAGTTTTGAGTTATACCGTATCACAACAAAACTGAGGCTAACTGACACGTGAAAATTGTGATTTAATAATGAGACTAGATTGACAAAACAAAATTAGCTATCAAAGTTCGTGTGGCAAAACCAGTGTTAAATTAGCACAAACTGTAACCACTGACTCACTGACAGATCATCAAAACAATGGAGCACTTGCAATCATCGTAGAACCTTGAAATTTGGCACAGTAAGAGGGTTTGCGGAGAAACCACAGGGAAAAATCCAACATTTGTGATTTTACATCGAGGAGGCGTGGCAGCCGCCCACTTCTCTGAACGCAACCTCCAAAAGACCTACAATTATGATTTTTTACATTAGGATTAGATTTTAAGAACAAACTCGAAAATAAATGAAATATTGTTCATTTTCCCTTAAGGGGCGTGCTAGCCGCCCCTTTTCTTTAACTTTGCACCCAAAAGACTTAAAGCTATGAAATTATACGTGGAGGAAAGATTTGAAGAACAGACACAAAATTTGTGCCAAAAAAACGCTTTTGACTTACAAGTCAGCCACAAAAAGTAATGAGATCGCCAAATTTGTATTGTAATTATTAAAAATTTCACAAATAGTATTAAAGTGAAAGTATTATAGTGAAATTTTTAATAATTACAATACAAATTTGGCGATCTCATTACTTTTTGTGGCTGACTTGTAAGGCAAAAGCGATTTTTCTATAAAAGAACATGGCTATTTTTTAACATTTATGTTTTTGGTTTGAATTCTCTCGTACGATTTGCCATTCTACAGATTGTTATGTATGCTTCATCCCTTACCAAGTGTTCCAAGAAGGCTTCAGTTACCATGTTTGGTTAGGATCTCTCAGAATACATTTCGTTATGTTATTCCCACACACATCCTTTCAATATATTGATTTAATTTCTAAGTCTACCACAATAAATGCAAAAAAACAAACAAACAAACGAAAAAAAAGGACCTGCCATGATTTAAAGTAGCGCACCGCCCTCCATACAGGGCTACTTCTCTTCCCTGTAACCAATGTCAAAGTCCATAAAAAGAATGCGCAATAAAACTGCCAGCCCAAACTATTATGCTCATCCCTCCCCCCAAATATCACATCCAATTCCATCTGATAAATGCTTCCTGCACATATACATACGAGTAGATGTAGCAGACAATTTAATTAAATTCGGAATTGTTACAAATTGTTTTTACCCCGACACACGCATTCAACCGGCCTCGACGTTGGCATTCGATTAAATCTCTCCTCCACTCAACCAAAGCCGAAGCCATACACTCATAACTGTTGCCACATAGCCCGTCCAGCTTAGCCAAAATAAAACAATTATTTGACAATAATGGTTATTACGAATACATGATACCGAAAATAGCTATCCGCTACACACTTGACATCCTTCCGCTATTGCGGCCGGCGTGGCGGTGCCTATTCGGATATGAAGCTTCCGGATATGAAGCCAAAAGTCGGAGTCGGAGTTCCATCCGACTGAGAGACACGTTGATCTAATAAAAGTTGTATGCTGCCAGGCACTCTAATATGCTCTCGATGGTGAGTATAAGTACTGCGCAAACTGTCGTAAATGTTATCGCTGGAGTAAACATGAGCGCTCGGTGAAATGGTCTTTTAGTTTGAAGAGACTTAACCGCAATTGGTATGGGAATGACTTTGCTAATGATTTGGAGTTGTGAAAAGTTTTCTATTGGCGGACGCCTAACCGTTGGGGTCACTTATTTAAAGGAGCACATTTGCCGAGTTTGAATGTGCAGCATATTTAAGGATCATCTGGCAAAATCGTAGCTACCTCCAACTCATACCGATTTCTACGTAATCTGTAAAGCTATTAGCTAACCTTAAAGTTATGAGGCCTTAATGAAGTATACATTTAAGATGAGAATACGTACCGAAATTGGGAGGCACGACAACGACAACGACGACGACGACGGTGACGGCTTACAGGATACACAGTAATTTCCGCTCCTAATAAATATGTAACATACATTGTCTTCGGGAATATACACTGAAGGCTATCCAAAGGATAATAGAGACATACACGATAATGCAAAGATATACACGTATCTATATATATATTTGTCTGAGCTCGTAGATACAGTTCGTTTATGTTAACATCCGGCTTCTCATTTATTTATCCAGAGACGTTCTTAATTCAATTTTTAAGCAAAATTTAATTTACATATCTTGCTTTTAAATTTAACTTGAAAAATGCTGTGTGTGTGTGTGGCGATATAAATCCTTTAAAAATCTACAAAAAGATACATAATCTAGTTTGGCAATTTACGAGTCTGTTTAAAATAATTTATCAACTTTTGTTCGACTCGCTTTCAGCAGGAAACATAATTTTTGTGAAATTTTAATTTATTCACGCCAACCGAAACTCAGAAGTTGGAGTAATGACTAGAGATACTCAACGGTAATGTTTACGTTTTTAAACCCCCCGCAAATAATGGACTCATTTAAAGTTCTCTACTAAAAAGTTTGCCTTGTCGTATTCCCACCTGCTGCGGATGAAGATAATGAAATTTGAAGTGATTCCAAACTATCTTTACCATTGGAGAGTATTGTACAAATTTTGCTTCCCTTACTTAACACAGAGAGAGCGAAAAAAAAAGGACCACGGAAGTAATTCCCCAAAATCATGACAATATCCTTTCCATTGGAATATATTTTGTTTGTTGTTTTTTTTCTTGACAGCGTAACTTTCGGGTGTGAATATCTATTTTTGGTTCGTTGTGTTGGAATAGAATTGTGCTGTTGTTGTTCGTAGGAAGGTACCATTTCGGGTTAAGTATGGATACAGACTTTCTAAAAAAGGATTTAATGCTGATGGATAACGATTAAAAGGAAAAAAAAACAATTAAAAGTGAAGGTTCTCTTGATTTATGTCTTTGTGCCGGAAATTTGGTGGAAAATTTTTTGCATTTTTTTCCAAATTAAAAGAAGGTTTCGTTTCCAATGGACAAAATTTGGTAGAATTTGGTAGAGCGCCAAAAACATGTTCCATTAGACGTCTTCGTCGTAATTTAATAAAGAAGCAGATTTTGGTGCGTTAGTTGAAGCAATTGAACACTGTTATTACGACGATATGATGATCATCGGTAATCTAAATGCCAGAGTAGGAAAAGAAGAGGGAAGGGAAAATAGATTCGCAGGTAAAGTGAGAAAATCAGAAGATGGAACCACAAATGCAAAGGGAGTGAAATTGTTAGAATTATGTGATTCTCATGGATTTCGTATTTTTTTTTTGTCGGAAGTTGCTGCTATGCGATGGAGTGCTCAGACACAACTACAGGTCCATTGTACTACCATTCAGATACCTTACATTAATGTACTTAGTTTTCCCGTCTTTCGAAGAAAAACGAGAAGGAGCTTCAGTGATAAAGAGCTTAGATGTTCGGCACTCACCACGTCAGCCCCGAAGATCCGCAACCTGATGCGAGCATAGGCCGGACAACTGCAGAGAAAGTGTTCTGCTGTGTCATCCTCCTCACAGGTAGTGGTGTCGCTTAAGCCCAACACATTTAAGTGTTAAGCAAAAGCTTGGTGGCCCGAAAGAACGCCTACAAGCAGCCTACAGTCGATTCTCCTCAGAGATAGAAGAAAAGATGCTGACCTTTTGCAAATGTCCGGGCGCAGTAGTTTGGTCTGTCTACATCCACCGCAATCGCGCCACCGAATCTTGTGTTCACGAGAAACCCAAGAATCGATAGACGACATGACTAAAGACGCAGGCAGACCCAACATAGGTTCGGGTCCTGAGAAAACTTCTTCTGAACCTTGCCTAGCAAGCTCATCCGAGATCTCATTTCCCTGGATGCCAGTGTGACCTGGTACCCAGACAAGATACACTGTGTTCAGTCTTCCGATCAAATTCAGAGAAAGCTTGAGTTCTAGCACTAACTTGGACAAGGTAAGAGGGTTTAGAAGCACTTTTAATGCAGCTTGGCTATCACTGCAAATGCAAATGCCTCTAGCCCTCAACCTGTTGTTCACAATATAGCGCATAGCCATTAGGATGGCAAAAATCTCCGCTTGGAAAACAGATGCATGTTTACCCAAGGGGTCGTAAAGTCGTATACCATCGCGTTCCACAAAGACTCCAGCACCAGGCCCCTGTCCGGTTTTGGAGCCATCCGTGAAAATACGATGGCATTCAATCCATGGTTCAGAGTCTGACCGAAGCCATTCCGTTACCTGTGGAAAGTTGACGTTGTCGTTTTTTTGCAGAAGGATTTCTGGTGTCATTGCATCAGACGGCATGTCCATAAGACAGGGGTCAAAGGATAATTCTCGAGCAAGTTCTTCAAAATTCCAGTGCGCATGGTACCAAAAACCACCTCTCTTTAAGCGAAAGATGGTTTTTAGCGTACACCCCATGATATATAAATCGAGGGGGGGGGAAGTTTCAAAGCATCTAGCGCAGAGCCCGGGGTAACCGAGACATGCCGTTCTTTGGAGTTTGGCAAAAGAATCAGTAACACGTTTCCATGAAAGCCTGTTCTACCAAACAACTGATGCGAATGAGAGTAGCGGTCTAATCATGGCCGTATAGATCCAAAGGAACCGTTTCGGAGACAAGCCCCATGTCTTACCAAAAGCGCCTTTACACTGCCAGAAAGTCGACAGCGCTTTATCGGTTTTCGATTCGACATGTTTGGATCATAGAAGTTTTTTATCAAGGATTACACCCAGATATTTGACTTCATCGTATATAGGGATGGTGACACCTTTAAGCACGAGATGGGAAAGACCAGTGACGATTCTCCTTCTCGTAAAGAGAACAACCGTGGTTTTAAGAGGATTCACTGAAAGCCCATTACTAGTGCACCAGATATGGATCAAATCCAGGGATCTCTGCGCTTGAGAGCAGACAGCCCCTAGATTTGAACCGACAAAAAGAACGGCGACATCATCCGCATAAGCTTGAGTGTAGTTTCCAGGAAAATTGAGAGTCTCCACCATACACCATAGGTGACAGAACACCACCTTGAGGGCAGCCCCTATTTACCCCTGCTATGACGCACTTGCCACAATCTGCATCCGCTACCAATGTCCTGTACATTAGCATTGCTTTAATCCACAACACCAAAGTTTCATCTACACCATGCTGTCTGTCAAAGGTTGCATTATCAAAAGCACCCTCAATATCGACGAAAATGCCCAACGCGTACTCCTTCCGGTCAAGGGCACTATCAATCCTACCAACAAGGTTTTGAAGCGCAGTCTCGCAGGATTTTCCGCGCTGGTAGGCATGTTGCATCTCAGAGAGAGGATGTGATCGAAGAGCAACTTTGCGCTCATGCAGCTCAACCAGTCTTTCCAAACTTTTCAGTAAGAAGGAAGACAGACTTATGGGTCTAAAGCTTTTGGCTAGAGTGTAGTCAGACTTACCAATTTTTGGTATGAAAACCACTTTAACCATTCGCCATGGGGAAGGTTTATAGGCCAAGGCCAAGCTCGCGGTGAAAATTATTTTCAACATTGGCAAAACCTGACTTAAACCTTGTTTCAGCAAAACTGGATAAATTCCATCCGGGCCAGGTGACTTGAAACTCTCAAAAGATGCAATGGCATATTTGACAGCATCATCAGTCACCACTCCCGATGCAAAATGCAGCCACCGTCGTTTGAAGGGCTGAAGAACACTTAGTAACCTGATTTCCCGGAAAGTGAGTCTCAAGTAGAAGAATGAAAGTCTCCGCCTTTGTCTCAGTGTACGTGCCATCAGGTTTAAGGATTGCATCCAGTTTACTTGGTCTGTTCCTTTGGAGGACTTTTACAAGCCTACTAGTTGCACTTAGAGATTCGACCTCTTCACAAAACTTTTTATAGCAGTCATGTTTCGACTTGCGAGTAAGTCTCTTAAAAACTTTTTGCTTCGATCGATAAAGATTCCAGTCTTTCACTAAGTTGGTTTTTAAAGACCGATTTAGCAGCTTCCTAGTTTCTTTACGAAGATTTCGTATACTAAATGGTACAAGCAATTCAGACTCCAGTGGAAAGTATACATTCATAGGACAACAAGGATGTTCAGTCATAGATTACTGCTTGGTACGAGGATTATGAATATCCTTAGTAAATGATTTCGTAGTTTTGCCACAACAGTTTTCAGACCATATGCCTATTGTTGCCGAGTTAGGTACTTCACCGACAGAAAGAGAAGATACAAGAACGATACAACTACCCCATAAGCTGATGTGGAAACAATCAAATGCATCTGAGTATAGACGAAAACACGACCTCAACTTGCAGACAACGGTTCAACAATCGACAACTTAATAAAAATTTCCTACACGACAAAAATACATGCTCATCAAAAAAGAAACATGGTTTGATACCGAGTGTGAAACAGCGAGAAGAATATCTTTTGGGTGGCTAAAAGTTTTTCGAAAGGTCGGAGATCACTTCTTTAAAAGAATGTACTGCCAAACAAATACAGCTTTTAAGCAAATATGTATAAAGAAAAAGAAAAGTTTTTTTTGAAAACGAAGCTTTAAAATTGGGGAACTGTAGAGATACAAAGGAGTTCTGGTGTGCAATTAAAAAATTCAACTGTAAAGCACCCCAAATTTGTAACGAACGCTTCTCAGCGGAGTGGGAGGTATGTGGGACTTCCAGCAATGTTCCAACTCTTTCACTAATGAATTTCTTCATGTGCAAAAGCCGAACATCACCATACGTCACTAGTCGTACCGTAAACGGATTCACTCATCATGACGAGTAGTTGAAAACACGACCAAAGTTCCACAGGACCTTTCGCATCGCATGCTACCCTTATGACGTAAGGTCACAGGTCTATAGCCAGTCCGGGCAGCTGAAACGAAAGGGTGTCCAGGCCTTCGTAGCTTAGGCATGCTAGCACATGCTCGTCCTAGGCTCTTCTTCTTGCTACTTCAGCTCTGAACGGTGTTACGTTTTAATAAATACCTCAGAAAAGATGGAACTATCTGTAAATATTTTAAATGGTACGGCGCGAAAAGACGATTAGCATTTCCGATTATGTTTTCCTAAATTTCCGGATGAGTAGAGCGAAGGATCTTTGTTGCTCCCCTGAGTGTGCCCACCCACATCGTAAGGATATTACCCCTACAACATCCATGGCTATCACGTCACTCGATGCATGTGATAGCCCTTGATTCGACATTCTAAACTCTAAATATCAACGACCCATCTTTTACTTGTATCCACCACTGTCACATCCACCTAACTAACGCGGCTACCCTGAATACATAATTTAAAGACATACACTACCCATTATCCTATCGACGACTGACGCATAACCGATTATAACCGACCGCTATACAAAAAAAAAAAAAAACAATATCGAGTTTGTTTGACCCTTAATAGGGATTTATAATTCTGCTTTTGGTTTTTTTTTTTTTTGTTTTAATATCTAAATCTAAACTGATTAACCGAATTACATAAGAATTTATTTTTTTTTCATAAGAATTTAAAGCAGACTTGCGGTACAGATGAGCTGTTACTACCGTTTTTTTTTTATTCTTTTTTCTTTGTCATCAGACCACTCTCAAATACCCATCGAATATATAGATGCCTGTATATTTGTTTTTTTTTTTTTTTGTCACGCAGTCTCTATGGTAAATACACAAGGTCTCCACTCTTTGATTGCTGATTTGTGACAATGATCATACCCATGCGGGCTCAAACAATAAGAAAGATAAAGAGTGATGGGTTATTTCTCCACTAAGAGAAGAGGGCAATTACAAGCAAGTCTCCACACAGCATTGCTGCTTAAACTGTGCACCTTAATCTTAAAAGTATTCTGTTTTTGTAGATTTTTTTTCTGTTCTATAGGCTAATAAAAATTCCCTACAAATTGGCACTCAGCTAGATGAAATGATACTGATGAACCACTTTCAAACGCTATTGAACCCGCACAGCAGGTTAGGTTAGGTTAGATTGAAGTGGCAGTCGGATAGAAGTCCGACTCACTTAGACCAATATAAGGTCCATTGTGATACCACGTGGATCTGAAGTTCCTGCCTACACGTTGAACCATTTTGAGGTGCTAATAAAGCGTGAGAGACATTTTGGGTCGGTTGAGTTTAGATCATTAAGATCATTATAGAAGAAGGCCCCCATATGGAGGTTTCGCTTTCGAGAGAGAGCAGGGCATGCGCAGAGAAGGTGTAGAGTAGTCTCCTCCTCCTCCTCATCCAAACAGCTCCTACAGAAGTCGTTGGAATAGGCACCAAGCCTTGTTGCATGCCTGCCTAACAAACAGTGTCCAGTTATGACACCAATTGTAGCACCAATGTGCGACCGATTAAGGGTAATCAAGCTCCTTGAGCGTCTTAGATCCAGCCTAGGCCAAATCTGCTTCGTTGTCAGACAAGTAGTACCATTTGTCCATGTACCATGCACGTGGAAACTGGTATGCCTAAGGAGCCCTTTTCATGCAAGATTGAGAGGGTAGTTCCCGGAATGTCCCTATGCCCCAGCACCCAGCAAAGGTGAATGTTGAACTGCTCAGCCATCTCCTTTAGAGATGATCGGCAATCTAGGGCTACTAAAGAGTTAATAGAGACAGAGTCCAGACACTTGATGGCGGCCTGACTGTCCGAAAAGATTCGAATATCCTTTACGGATACCACATTCTTTTTTAGCCAGGACAAGACTTCCTTTATCGCCATAATTTGCACCTGGAAAACACTACAATGATTAGGAAGACGGAAGAAGAGACTAAGATTGAGCCTGTCTGAGAAGACACCTCCACCCACTCCATCATTTGTTTTTGAACCGTCCGTGTAAAAATGTATTGATTCTTCTTCCGGCAAGGCATCCTCCCAAAAGGATCTAGGGGGGATGGATATCTGGAAGTTTTTGTCGAACAGCAGTTGGGGTGTGGTGTAGTCTATATTCCTAGAAGGGATTCTGAGTATGTTCAGAATTGCAGAGTGGCCGATTTCACTATCGGCCCATTGAGAAGTTGCTTTGAGGCGAGTGGCCGTGGTAGCAGCCGTCTGTCTGCTAAAGATGTCAAGGGGTATCAAATGGAACAGAATGTCGAGTGCAGCTGAGGGAGTGGTGCGAAGCGCTCCGCCTATGCATAAACATGCTGATCTCTGGACTTTGCCCAGTTTATCGCGATTTATCGCTTTCTCTAAGGCAGTCCACCAGACAATTGTTCCATACGTTAGTATCGGTCTTACAACCGAGATATATAGCCAGTGAGCAATTCGGGGTTGTAGTCCCCACTTGTTTCCAATAGCTTTTTTGCAAGAAAAGAGTGCCACCGTAGCTTTCCGGACTCTTTCTTGTATATTAGATTTCCAGTTGAGCTTCCTATCCAGGATGAGACCTAGGTATTTGGCCTCGTCAGAGAAGACTAAGCTGGTACCCCTGATTGAAGGGGGGTCGACTCGTGGGATTTTGTATTTCCTAGTAAAGAGGACAAGTTCGGTTTTGTGGGGATTGACGCCTAAACCACAACTGTCAGCCCATCTTATTAGCTTGTTAAGAGCATTTTGTAGGAGTTCTTTTAAGGTGTTAAGGTGCTTCCCCGATACAGCAATAGCAACGTCATCTGCATAGGCAATCACTTTGCAGCCCTCTCCTTCCAGGATAACAAGCAGTTTGTTCACCACAAGATTCCAAAGAAGTGGGGATAGGACTCCTCCTTGCGGGGTTCCCCTGCTGACAGATCTTCTGGCGGAGGTCATACCCAGCTTTGAGTTAATAATCCTACTGGTTAGTAGTTGATTAATGAACTCGCTAAGTGTGTTATCCACTTTTAGATCCGACAGTGCAGTTGAGATCGCGGATGTATTGACGTTGTTAAAGGCGCCTTCTATATCGAGGAAGGTTACCATTGTATACTCCTTATGGTGAAGGGAATATTCAATTGAACGTACTAACGAGTGTAGGGCTGTTTCTACAGATCTGCCTTTGCAATAGGCATGTTGGGAGGTAGACAGCAGCCTTTTGTCAATGTTGGTACGAATATGGATATCTATCAATCTTTCTAGAGTTTTTAGGAGAAATGATGATAGACTGATGGGTCTGAGATCTTTCGGAGTGACATGGGAATATTTGCCAGCTTTGGGTATGAAAACCACTTTCACTTCTCTCCATAACAGCGGAATGTGGACCAGTTCAATACAACTTTTCAGAATTAACTCCAACACCGGAAGAATAATATCTGATGTTTTTTGTAATTCGGCTGGTATAATGCCGTCTGGTCCCGCCGATTTATATGGTTTGAAGCTGTGTAGCGCCCAAAGTAGCCTATCCCTGGTGATTAGATCGTTAATGTTGGTTATGTGAGTCCTTGCCCTGTTTGGGTTCGTACTACTTATAACATGGGAGCTGCCTGGGAAGTGGGTATCTAATAGCAGATTAAGCGATTCCTCGCTAGACGTAGTCCAAGAGCCATCCGATTTTTTGAGACAGCTGGGCATCGTTGGATTTGTAGAGAGGATTTTCCTTAGCCTAGAACCTTCGGAGGTATCCTCTATTTTGCTACAGAAGAGTCGCCACGATGTTCTTTTGGCTTTCCTCAATACTTTTTTATAGGAATTGAGGGATACTTTGTAGGCATCCCAGTCAGAATCTGTTCGTGTGGCCTTGGCTTTATTGAACAGTTTCCTGCAGACATTCTTAAGTGGGCTCAATTCCGATGTCCACCAATGCGGCTTATGCTTGCCTCTCGGTCTAGTGAGAGGACATGAGGAGGACAATGCTTTATTTAGAGCCATAGTGAGTTCCCTGACTTTATTATCAAGCTCGTTGGTGTCATGAGGGGGACATAATAGCATAGAGCTCACTGAATGCCATAGTGAATCTCTGTACAGGAGCCAATTTGTCTTGCGGTAGTTCCGGAACGTTGATTGGCGGGGAGGGTCATCATTTAGACTGAATTGAATGTACCTGTGGTCCGAAAACCCGCACCGCAGCATACTGCCGTTTCACTACGCAATACCATTATTTGTAAATGAAATATTAGATGCACCTATTGCACAGGGAGAAATATGTAACGTACTAAAAAAACCTACTTCAAGATGGAAAGGCACCTGGCGCAGATCGGATACCCATTGAATTTTTTAAGTATGCGACAAACAATTTTATCGACAAATTAGCGGTGATTTTCAATGGGATGCTAGAAACATCTCGCCTGTGTTGCCTTTTTTGTGAAACCGATTCACAAAAAAGGCAACACAGCTAATCCCGCAAATTATCGTGGAATATCATTCCTTAACTCATCTTACAAGGTTTTCACATAACTTTTAAAAGAGCGTATGTCAATTTGGATTGAAAACAACAATTTGATCAAAGAATTCCAAGCAGGTTTTCGGAATGGTTATTCAACCGTAGACAACATTTTCGTACTGCAAAATATTGCTGCGACATTCATCGAACAAAAAAAGAAATTATTCGCCTTTTTCGTTGATTTCAAGGCAGCCTTCGATAATATCGATCGAAAAGCATTAATATACAAACTTTATAACGCTGGAATGAGCCAAAAGTTTGGGAAGGTTATCGAAAATTTAGTGTCTGGAGCGGAACCGAAACATCAGAATGGTTTGAAACAACTATGGGAGTAAGACAGGGATGCACACTAAGCCCATATCTTTTTGCTTTATACATCGATGACCTCACCGACTTTTTACCTGGAGGAATAGAGATTGCAGGACATTTAATAAAGGCACTTTTATTTGCAGACGATGTGGTTCTATTTGCATATTCGCCAGAGTCCTTACAATTAATGATTAACCGTCTTGATTTGTACTGCCAATTATGGAATCTTACGGTTAACCTTACAAAATCAAAAATTATGATTTTTAAGAAGACATGAAAAATGGCATCTCAACGGACAGCCCATTGAAATTGTGAAAACCTATAGATATCTCGGGGTAACAATAGCTAGTAATCTTAGTATGAAACCTCATCTAAAGGAAAGACTAATAAAGGGTGATCCATTTCGAGCTTCCCTACTTTTTTAAAGAAAAAAACACAGAAAATTCAAATTTAATGGAGAATGTTTATTATCGTTTGAAAGAACATTCTTTGGCATTTATTTTTTGAAGATTATGTCTATCAAATGTTGGCCGTTGCTACGTCGAAGATGGTCCATCCGTTGAGTCCAATTTTCGATCACTCGTCCGAGCATTTCGACTGGTAACTGGCGAATGACACGCGTGATGTTTTCCTCCAAGGCCTGAATCGAAGCGGGTTTGTCGGCATAAGCTTTTGACTTTACATATCCCCACAGGAAAAAGTCTAACGGTGTGATATCACACGATCTTGGTGGCCAATCGACCGTCCCAAAGCGTGAAATTATGTGCTCACCGAAATGTTCTCTCAATAAGTCCATTGATTGATGCGATGTGTGGAAAGTTGCGCCGTCTTGCTGAAACCAAATGTCGCCGAGATCACGAGCTTCAATTTCAGGCATCAAATAGTCGGTTATCATGGCACGATAACGGTCGCCATTGACGGTTACGTTCGCACCGGCATAATTTTTAAAGAAATATGGACCGATGATTCCACCGGTGATTTCAAACCGTTGTTTTTTCTGGATGAAGTGGCAGTTCTTCAATCTCTTCAGGTTGCTCTTCGTCCCAAATGCGGCAATTTTGTTTGTTTACATACCCATTGAGCCAGAAATGGGCCTCATCGCTAAACAAAATTTGCCTCGAAAACGTCGGATTCAAGAGCCCATAGAGCGAAGCGATGTCGCTTAGTTGTTGCACAAGCTGTATTTTGTACGCTTTCAATTTAAGATCTTGAAGTAAAATGCGCCAAGTCGTTCCATACGTCAGTCCGAGTTGCTGCGAACGGCGCCGAATCGACTCTCTACGGTCTTCGTGTACACTCTCAGCTACGGCCGCTATATTTTCTTCACAGCGTGCTGGACGTGGTCTATTCGGTCGAATATTATCCAATAATGAATGCTGGGTCTCAAAATGGGTGATGGTGTTGCGAATAGTACGCTCAGCAGGCCGATTATGTTGACCATAAGTTGAGCGAAGTGCACGAAACGTGAATTTTCATAATAAAGTTGAACAATTTGTAAACGTTGTTCACGCGTAAGTCTTTCCATTATGAAATGCCAAACAATACTAAACAAAAATAACATGACAGCATGACACGACTCACACGTGATCTGTCAAAAAAGGCAATTGAAAAAAGTATCTCTACTTGGATCACCCGTTAAAAGCTAAAAGTGCCATATCGGCTACATGGAAAAAATGTTTTTCTAATCAACTAATTGACTACAGCGTAAAATACAAGGTCTTTCAAGCTGTAGCAGAATCTGTTATGATGTACGCAGCGCAGTCTTGGGGATACTGCGTAATACACCTTTTTTGACGTAAATTTTGGAATAAAAAAATGATGCTCGTATTTAATTAGATAATTTATGTTGTATTTTCTAGAAAATTTAAAGTAATGGCATATGGGGATGACGTGGTTGTACTAGTATCGGGAATGTTTGATGAAGTGATTAGAGAAATCATGGAAAGCGCCTCGGGTATGATAAGCGCTTGGGCTACTAGGTGTGACCTTAAAACGGAACTGATGCTTTTCTGCACCAAAACCACAATACCAACCTTTAAACTTCCCCGTGTTAATAATCAGCATCTTACCCTATCCTCCAGTGCAATGTACATAGGAATCACTTTGGAGCCTAAACTTTACTGGAAGTGAAATATCGGTAAAACTTTTAGCAAGAAGTGGGGACTTCAACCAAAAATGGACCTCTGGATGTATACAGCCGTAACACGTCCTATCCCCACTTATGGGTCTTTAGTTTTGTGGCCCGCCTTAAGTAAGGCCTATAACACTACCAAATTGAGCAGAGTCCAAAGAACAGCCAGAATTGGCATCACAGGAGCCCTTCGGTCAAGCCCTACCGAAGCACTTAACGTGATTCTGAAACTTAGGGATTATAAAGCAATATTATCGTGTAGTGCAGTTAGACTAAGGGAATCCGGACGCTGGTCCACAACCCCTCATGCACATAGCAATATTCTACTGTCACCACCTAGTGGTGACCCGAGACCCAATACCAACACTAAATTTCCACAAAACTTTTTCTGTTAGCTTCGCATCCAGGTTAGAATGGAAAGCGGACAATGTAACAAAAGAATTCGCATTCACAGACGGTTCAAAAATGGACTGTGGAGTTGGTGCCGGCGTATTTCCAACTCAACTAGATATATTCAAATATTTCCGCCATACCAACCTTTCTAGCTTCCAGATAGAAGTCCTTGCTTTTAGGGAGGCGAGAAAGGTACTTTGAAATTCATCAAAAACCATGAAAACAGCGGCTACCTTCATCGATAGTCAGCCTGCGATTAAGGCTCTGTATTCAACCGTGACTACTGCCAAGCTTGTTGGGAAGCGTATGGCAACATTGGCCCAAGCTAGGCGTTAGATCACCATCACTCTAGTATGGGTTTCGGGTCGCAGGAACCTGCTATCAATGCATCATTAGAGGAGGAAGTCAATCCGCCGTTAGGATACGTGAATAGAGATATATTCTTCCATTTTTTCGTACTAGCTCAGTCTAGCTGGTCAAGCTTGACAAACTGTGTCATATCAAGGAAGATGTGGTCCACTTACAACAAATTAAGAACACAGAACCTTACACGTATAACGCGTGTGGCCGCCGCATGGCTGGTGATAGGTACGCACGCGGCCAAAATTGGAATTCTCATAATACCTTCTGTCGCAGTTGTCTGGACGTTAACGAGAGCTAAACAGTGTCTCATCTTCTTTGTAATTGTCCGGCTTTAGCGAGAACCAGATATGGTACATCTAAAGCTCGAATATAAACATTAACAATATATTTTAGTTCCTTAATACCATAGGGTTGATTTTAAGTTATACTTGCCATCCACATTCCTTTCTTACAGGTCCCGTGAGTGGTGGCAACAAAACGGCGCCTAAGCGCTAATTGCGCCCCCTTTTACTGGACATTAGGCTTCCTATGTTATTCTGGGTTTTTAACTACCTAGCTGCCTAGGGTATTCCGGTCGAGGAGGAAGGTCAGTCTCCTCCTTGCCCTACCTAGGTCCTTGAGGACCCATTGAGATACCCTTCAGAGGAGGAAAACCGGCATTGTGGCCTTCCTTGTGGTTCCTTCACTCCGCTAGTGGTTACTTATTTCTATCAAGCCATCCTGATGTCTCTAGAAACTTATTAAGATAAGAGAACGGGAGACATCTGATAATTCTACAATGCCTTGAAAGAAAATTTTAGGCTCAAAATTTGGCGTCGCCAAACAAGAAGATCCGCCTATAATAGGAGTGCGTACGAAGTCTCCCAGTTCAAGGAGGTAGAAGAGTCTCGCAATTGAAGAACTTCAGGAGGTTCCATAATAAAGCCCGCCAACTAGCTGATTAAAGATTAATATTGCTTCAAAACAGCGGAAACAAGTTACCGGCAAACAAGGAATAGGAGATGTATTTTAGCGACATTTCCATCAGCTGCTAAACGAACATCATGTAGAGAGGGTGATAGGGCGATAGGGATAGGTATCCCACATCCAGTCAAGCTTAAGAACAACGAGGCCCAAGCTCTTCAAATACGGAAGTGATGTTTTGGTAGGGCGCATGTACCAAATCATCAACCATGTTTCAGTGAAGGAACCATGCTCGATGACCGGACCATCAGTCGTATTTGTCCAAATTAAAAGAGATCCAACACTAAATTAGAACAGCTCTTGAAGAACAAGCGAAATTTGTTGGGCTTGAAGGCAACAAACCAATAAGCGTTTGCCCATCGCCCACGAGGTGCTGATCCGACGACGAATAACCACAGGAAACCGTTCCTACTTTACAGGAATGGGTTGAAAATACCTGACTCGAAAGGCAATACATTTGCTCTTTAGAGCCCTTATTCTGGCAGTTCTGATAGATGGCGTATAGAAGATTCTATCTGTGGTCCTGTGTACAAAGAGGTAGAAACTCTATGAGCTGAAGCTTTACATAGATGTGGATGTACCTCAGCGAAAACAATGTTCTCATTTTTGAGACGAACAGGAAGACCAAGTCATCCTGGATCACTTGAACTCGGTGTTCCATTTTAACCCCCAAGTTAAGTTTTGGTTGTAAAGTGATTCCGAGATGCATTGCACCAGAGAATAGGGATAGATATTGCTGATTTAGACGGGGACGTTTAAAGGTTGGTATTTTTGTTTTGGTGTTGAAAAGCTTTGTTTGGATTTACGTTAAGACCTCACATTGTAGCCCAACGCTTGTCTAACCTAAGCCTATTTCCATGACCCCATTCTTTACAACTTGATATTATTACTACACTATTAACATTCTCGATACTACTTCAACCACGTAATTTGCAAAGTAAGGGGCAAGCAAACGTTTAAGTGTCATGAGCACAAATGAGAACAAACTCATTGTATTACATGACGATGAGTCAATGCATCAACATTACAAGCTACCGTCTGTAAATTTCAAGCAATTGAAGCTCTAAGGTTTCCTTGGAGGTTAAATACATTTTCTAATCAAAGCAGGATTGGAGTGCACTTTGGATATAATTTTTCTGTTATATTCTGACCAAGGTTTATTTAAGACTTGTGATTGATAGAAGTCTAGTTCGCTTTAAAGTTTTTGACTGACTTAATTCAATTAAATGATTGAAGTCTTTCGAATAGCCTAAATAATTTGAACGTTTTTAGTCCCTGATTAGTTTCGTTTGGTGCAGTGGCTTAGTGGTTAAGTGAGTTGGACCACTAAGCGAGGGGTCGCTGGTTCAAATCCTAACCCGTACCACCTGAAAGTTAAGTAGTAACTATTATGAGAAGATTCTCAAAAATGAATTGCCGTTTGGTTCGGCATTAAACTGTAGGTCCCTTCCATTCGTGTTAAAAAATATATACCACACAGTGATTGGAGAAGCTAGGCTTTGGGTCCTGCATGGGCCGTTTACGCCTAAAGGTGCGATCAGACGGTCATCCAAACTTGTCATTCGGATGACATCCTGACGTCACTATTACGTACAATTTGTAATGGATGACAACTTTGGTACAAATTCTACGTCATAGTGACGTCAGGATTTTTTAATTTCCTTTGATGGTTAGAAGTCTTTTGATTGGTTGAAATCTTATGACTTGTTGAAAATTGTGACTGACTTACAAGGTGGCGCAAAAATAACCTTCCGATGTTTTTTGGCTGTAATTTAAAAAAAAAATGAAAAACTTTGATTCTTCTTGTGGATTATTTTTATTTGGTCTTTTAATTTTTTTTTACATCAAGTCGAGAATATGATGTCATGTAAATGGTCGCCGCCACAGTTGATTGTCATTTGAGCCCTTTCTATGGCATTTTCCATCACTTTGGCTAAAACTTCCGGCGATAGGTCCTCACATTCTTGACGGATATTGTCTTTAAGAGCTGCGAGAGTCTGAGGCTTGTTGACATAAACCCGCGACTTCAAAAAGCCCCACAAAAAGAAGTCTGGAGCGGTCAAATCAGGCGATCTTGCTGGCCATTGCAAATCGCCAAAACGGGAGATTAGGCGCCCGGGAAATGCATCCTTCAGCATATCGGTTGTGGCACATGCAGTGTGTGCCGTTGCACCGTCCTGTTGGAACCACATGTTTTCCAATCCCAATTCATGAAGTTGCGGCAAAAAGAACTCGTTGATCATTGCTCTGTAGCGCTCACCATTCACAGTAACCGTTTGGCCCGCGACGTCTTCGAAGAAAAAAGGTCCGATGACACCTCCAGCGAAAACAGCACACCATACAGTGACTTTGAGAGGGTGTAATGGCTCTTCGTGGGTTACACGCGGATTTTCAGTGCCCCAGAAGCGTAAAGTTTGCTTATTTACGTACCCGCTAAGATGGAAATGGGCCTCATCACTCATGATTATTTTTGATGAAAAATCATCTTCCTCTTGGTGGTGATTAAGGATGGCTTGAGCGTATGTTAGACGTGATTGGCGGTCAGCAGCTAACAGCTGATGCACCGTCTGGACTTTGTACGGAAACATCTTCAAATCTTGTACCAAAATTCACTGTAAAGACCGTCGACTGATACCCATTTGCGTGGCACGTCGTCTGGTCGATGTCGACGGCGCTTCCATGACATCTTCGGCTATAGCAGCAATATTCTCTGCAGAACGGCTACTTCGGGGTCTGCCACGCCTGGCAGCATCTCGTGTTGTGCCAGTCTCTTCGAGGCGAGCGGCTAAACGTCGCAGTGTTTCACCAGTAGGCGTTGGACGGCTAGGAAATCTGCGACGAAATTCACGTTGTGCCAAAGTCACCGACCGATTATTGCTCAAACAAATAGTCACCAATATTCCGCGTTCTGGAGCAGTGTAGCGTAACATTGTTTATTAACGTGTATTTCGCATGTGTTTACTACACAAATGTCAAAACAGAACTGACATAAGGGGCCAATCGCCAAATTTATAGCATTTTCTGATAGGAGGATTACTTTTGCGCCACCTTGTACAATATTTTTAAGACCGTTTAAATTCTTTTAACTGCTTGAGGTGTTTTTACTGGTTGAAGTCTACTTGAATAGTAAGTCTTTCGATAAATGGTTTAAACTCTTTGAATGATGAAGTTCGTTTGACTGGTTAAAGTCCTTAGAAGCATAAAGTCTTTTGAGTGGCTAAGTTTCATAGACGGTTAGAGTCGTTTGCCTGTTTGAAATCTATTGACTGTTTGAAGTCTTTCGAATAGCTTAAGTCCTTTGGAGCCTTTTGACTTATTAATTTTGTTTGACTATTTGAAGTCAATCAATGAATTTGCTTGAAATCTTATGACTGGTTTAAGTCTTTTTGTCTGTTAACATTTTTAGACTGCCTTAAGTCTTTTAAATGATTGAGGTGGTTTGATTTTTTGAAGTGTTTTGACTGGTTGAAGTCTAATTGAATGGTGCTATTCATTGCTTTAAAGTCTTTGACTGCTTAAGTTCGTTTGACTGGTAAAAGTCCTTTAAAGCCTTTTGACTGGCTAAAGTCCATACACGGTTCGAAGACATTTGACTGTTTGAAGTCAATCGAAACAGCTTTAAGTGTTTTGACTGTTTTAAGTCCTTTAACGGTTAAAAGCCTCTATACTGCATCAACAAAAATAAAACATTAAACAACATTTTAAGCATCTCATGACCGACTTACCAATGCACTAACAACAAATCCACTACACCCCCGATGAGGTTACGTGCAGTGTGTTAAATATTAAATGTACTTCCTTAATTTGCATCCGAACTTCGAAATATATAAATTTGGAAGAAAATTTAGGGTAGTTTTATTTGGGAACGCCTCATAAAAATGAAACATACCCCGAAGGTTGTTGTGACTACCAAACGTTAATTTACTGAACACAAACCATACCCTACACCGAAACCAATTAGTGCGTTTCCCTAGTCACTGAAGGCAATCTTGGCTAGTAAAATAAATCCCAAATGTCACGTCAGTCAATCAAGAAACAGTCAATTAACCTTCAATTGTACTTCATTACCTCGCTTACCTGTTCTGTTTCATGTGTAGTTTGACATCGATTTGGTTGCACCGAATATTGATATAGATACAACATCGAAATACATCTTACAACGTCATTGGAAGCGCGCTAAAAGCAAACCTCATAATAACGAGTCATGAGGAGAGCAAATAATTTGCCGACGCAAAAAACGCACAGATCCGTCTCACAAATTATTTATAAAGTCGACAACATCATCTAGGTCTTCAATTCTAAAAATAGTAGTCAAGCCGACCACACAAATGAATGCTTTCATCCGAACACGCGCCCGTACTCCTCGATGGAATAAATATTTAATCAGTTGAATGGATTTATTAGCAATTCAGGTTCAGGACATGCGGTTAATTTTTATTTTTATTGCCCCAAACAACAAGAAGAAGGAGAAACATTGTCGGTCGCCAAACAAAGAAGAAACAAAATATTTCTGATAATACAGTCAATGGATCTGTCCATTAGTTATTCATTGACACTTTTGGCAGACGTCTGTAGGTAAATGAATAAATTATTTAGCAAAGTAGCATCTTTAATTACTTGGACTAGGGGAAGATTGCTTTTATCCACCTGTTTGGAGTAAGTAATTTTCCTAGAGAGAGAACCACCACACACACACACACACTTGTTTTGGAATATGAAAATCGGTTTATTCCCCCCACCACCTTGGGCGGACAGGCGTAATTTGTTGACGTAAAATATTTCCATAGTACCGGACGTTAATCAGGAATTGACAAGTAATAATTGTTTGCTATGTATCTGTATCGGTGACATGTTTTTTATTATAAGAACGTGTTAAGATTTTGGTTTAAGTCTTCGGATAATTTATGTGAAGAGAAGCAGGAGAATAATTATGTGACGTGAAATATTGCCAAACGAAATAATGCCAACTTTCAAATAAGATGCCATTGGCAACAGTACCTGGGGGACCCGCTACAAGGAATTAAGGGATTTCAACCCGCTTTCCGCAGGCGGTTCGGTTTTCGAATGGAAACAATGCTAAATTTGTAGAATTTGGCTTTATTTCGTTTGGCGTTATTTCACCTCACCGAATAATTTTACACAAAAAATAATTAATTTGTTTTTTTCCCTTATAGGGCAAATAAGAATAAGTAGGGCTGCTAGCTCCTCATCTTACTTAGTTCACTTAATGGGCTCCCGAACCGTGAAGATACATCCTGTGCGATTCTAGGCACGTTGCCTCCAATTTTCCAGACAACGAGGTCCTTCCTTGTCATCTACAACTTGAGGGCTGGGACGGCTTCGAAGATCCCCTTGGCTGGAGCTTGTCCATTCGCTCGATGTGGCCGCGACAATGTAGTCGGAATGTATTGGCTTTTTGGACTATATTTTGGTACAACTCACAGAGTACGCGGCTGTATCTTCTCCTCCATTCGCCCTCCTCGCGGACACAGGATCAAATTTCCATCGAAGAATTTTTTTTTCGAAAGAGCCTAGTATCGACACTCTTTTCCTGCTTATCGTCCAGCACTCGGCGCCGTTAAACACAACTGGAAGGCTAAGGGTTCTTTAGAGCATACACTCTGTCTTTACTACAAGGCCAACTTAGTCGCCTGTTTTTCAATAGATGTGAAAAGCTCTATCACGGCACAAGGATTGTAAGGGATTGGTTGCTTCACAAAGATGGTAAGAATTTAACTCTAGCCCTTATTTATAAATTGAGGGGATGTTGCTAAGGTCTAAGTTTTGTTATTCATTCTGGGCGCCATTTTGCATCAACATTTTTTGACATACAACGGACCAAATATACATTTAATTTCACACATTTTAGGCATAAAACAAAATTGAAAAGGAAAGAAAAATCATTTTAAAAAAAAAACTTTATAAAAAATTTTTGATTTTTTCGTGACAAAATTTAGTTGGAAGAAATTTTTGGGCAAACATAGGAATCAGTTGGTCTCGATTTTTTACCAATTCATCACATGGCGAAAATTCGAACTTAGATGTCAAAATTGCGGCATCTTTAATAAGCTGCTCATTTTGAGGCCGATGGCGAAAAACGAGTCATGGGAGACTTTGACGTGAACAATTATACATACTATCAGCTCTGCCTTAATTGAACTAACCTTAACCCAGTTAACATTAAGTCGATACAAAGTAGTGGTATGCAGTGGAGGTAAAGTCTGCTGGCGACAGGGAAACTTACAAAACAATTGGGCCGAGAACTGCGGACTTGCGATTCTTTTTTAACCAAATTTAAATGTACATTTAACTTTCCTTCTGCAAAGTATTTTGCAGTGATCTCAAGCAGAACTTTGAATTGCCAGTTTTGGATTAACTTTTTCCAACTACTCCATTACCAGGACACACACGGGACAACTCACTTGCTGAGCAAATATGTTATATGCGAAGTGGACTAATTACGTTGGTCACACTTGACGAGCTGCATGTGGATTCCTATGATAACACTATTACAACCTTGAGAAGTAGGGATTTGCCTTGCCAGTTAAGCGATGGGATAGCTTGTGTCTATGTTTAGTATCAGAACGGACCTATCCCTATCCCACACCTATCCTATCACTGCGTTTGATTTTTTTTAAGATAAACAAGCTGCCGAAAAGCATTTTCCTTGCACCCTTTTTTCAGACGAAGAATTTTTGCCGGCATAAAGCACAGTGCCCTGTTACTGGGCATTTCAATTGGTCCAGAACAGAACCGCCTGCTTTAAATTTCTGGAGATCTTGGTACTGTTAACCTCACCACTAGATGCATTTGAAAGACCATGATGTTCTGCAGTTCTTGCTATCGCATTTTATGGAACCACTAGAAATTGCTGGTCATATGCCCATAAATGTTTTTAAAGAATATTTGGAGAGTTCACTTCAATTCCTTCCATATCACAGCTATTGCCGCTTTGTTCCACGTTACCCTTGAAAAAAAAATAAATGCTGATTTCTTCTTGAATCTTAATTCTTCTTGAATCTTAATTCGAAGGCTGTGCTTTGAGACGAGGAGGAAGAATCTGAAGAATGACTTCATTTTCAGAAAAATTTGTGATGAAATCTGGAATACTGAATTATAAACAAGAAAAGAATGGCAGTTGGCCTGAATTGGAATACCACACGCTGATATTTTTCCTTCCTTCCTTCCTTGCATTTTAAGAGCAGAATTTGATGTAGAAAATGCGTCTCTATACGGGAACTTAAAATGCAACATCTAGAGTCACAAATATTCGTTGGCAGTGCGGCAGGATGTGCATATTTGTTTGGGACCTTACCGCACGTATGCTAATGTTGTTTGGCGGTCAAGAGCTAAGACACTCAGGACGCATCTAATTAGACTACGAGGTGCAATAAGACGAACTTTCAACGCTTCCATAGAAGTTTTACTCTGTTCACCTCCCTTGCAGTTCTTCGTTGTTAGTGAAGCCAAAAACACTCATTATCACATGTGGACAGCAAATAACTGTCGGCGAAAGATCAGGGGTTCTAGGCTCAGAACCTTCCGAATGACATGCCCGGCCATCAAAAAAAGAAAAAAGAAAAGCCAACATATGCTGCAAATTTTCTTTTTTAGGAGAAGTGTTAAAGGCTTTGTTGATTACTTAGCTGCTATTACAGCCTCCAAAATTGTGAAGGAGCCCGTTAGCAATCTGGTTGGGTAGATGAAACTCTGTAAATCTAATATGGGTCACCGGACTTACTGGTATCTAGGATAAGGCACCAACAACAAACATTTATATGGTTCTGCTCATTTGTCCATCAAATTAAGGTTACAGAGCTTTTGCGCACGAATAATGGCACGATCTTGCGTCAAACAGACATTCAAAGCTATTGGTTGACGGTCTAAGTAGATTCAGTAGATTTAAATATCAGCTCGGACTGAAGAGACATGATTTATGATCCTAAAATTGGCCTCTCCTATAGTTTCAGTTCCCTCAGCGAGCATCGAAATGGATTAGGCGAGCTGTTTGAGACCGAAGCAGATGGCATCATACTTTATCTGCGATTGCCCGGCTCCTACCAGAACTAGATTGGCTATCCTTGGCAAACACGTTCTCGATGAAAAATAAAACTGAACTGATGATTTAAATAAAACTGAGCGAGCTAACCTTCTTTGCTTAGTTTAACCCTCTAGTTACCAAGCGGGCCTCTAGACCGCCCGCACCTACACACGAAGATATAAATAAATAAGGGTCCGCCATCTAACGTTTTTTTTCAACTAGTGCTTATTTCGCGAATGGTAACACTTAGCTCATGTCTGATTTGACAGATAATTAGTTTTATCCTTCCGCTGAACAAATATGGTTGTGTATACGCTTGAACAACGCTGGGAAATATTGCGGCATAATTGGGCCATTTTTCTTTTTTTTTCCATTTTTTTTTCGTTACGGGTCAAAGTCGTTATCGGGCCATGTTGAACGAATTTTTGTTCACAAAAGTTTAAGAGGAGGATATTGGAAACATTTGGCTTCAACAGGACGGCGCTACGTGCCACACAGCCGAAGCTACACTCAATGTTTTGCGCCCTGTTTAAAAAAAAAAAGTTATTTGGCGGACCCTATATAAAAAGCAAATTTGCAAGTTTTTTTTGGACATAAGTTCCCAAGGCAGGAACCTCCAAAACCGCACGCCTACTCATTTTTCTATCATTTGTTTCGATCTTCTCTCTCCAACATTAGTCTCCACTAATTTTTTGAGCCTAAACAAACATTTTGGAACTAGAGTGTTAAGGTTCAGCAACGATGCGAACTAAGTTCTGTGGCTTACTTAGTCTGCCTCGCTAAAGTAAAATCGACCAATAGGTCTAAGCGTGCGATCTCCTGACGTCACTATAGCGTAGAATTTGTAAAGGGTGATCCATTTCGAGGTTCCCTACTTTTTTAAAGAAAAAAACACAGAAAATTCAAATTTAATGGAGAATGTTTATTATGATTTGAAAGAACATTCTTTGGCATTTATTTTTTGAAGATTATGTCTATCAAATGTTGGCCGTTGCTACGTCGCAGATGGTCTATCCGTTGAGTCCAATTTTCGATCACTCGTTCGAGCATTTCGACTGGTAACTGGCGAATGACACGCGTGATGTTTTCCTCCAAGGCCTGAATCGAAGCGGGTTTGTCGGCATAAGCTTTTGACTTTACATATCCCAACAGGAAAAAGTCTAACGGTGAGATATCACACGATCTTGGTGGCCAATCGACCGGCCCAAAACGTGAAATTATGTGCTCACCGAAATGTTCTCTCAATAAGTCCATTGATTGATGCGATGTGTGGGAAGTGGCGCCGTCTTGCTGAAACCAAATGTCGCCGAGATCACGAGCTTCAATTTCAGGCATCAAATAGTCGGTTATCATGGCACGATAACGGTCGCCATTGACGGTTACGTTCGCACCGGCATAATTTTTAAAGAAATATGGCCCGATGATTCCACCGGCCCACAAACCACACCAAACCGTTGTTTTTTCTGGATGAAGTGGCAGTTCTTCAATCTCTTCAGGTTGCTCTTCGTCCCAAATGCGGCAATTTTGTTTGTTTACATACCCATTGAGCCAGAAATGGGCCTCATCGCTAAACAAAATTTGCCTCGAAAACGTCGGATCTTCTTGGAACTTTTCAAGAGCCCAAAGAGCGAAGCGATGTCGCTTGGGAAGGTCGAGCGGCTTCAGTTGTTGCACAAGCTGTATTTTGTACGCTTTCAATTTAAGATCTTGACGTAAAATGCGCCAATTCGTTCCATACGTCAGTCCGAGTTGCTGCGAACGGCGCCGAATCGACTCTCTACGGTCTTCGTGTACACTCTCAGCTACGGCCGTTATATTTTCTTCACAGCGTGCTGGACGTGGTCTATTCGGTCGAATATTATCCATGGTCGAATATTATGTTGCGAATAGTACGCTCAGTAGGCCGATTATGTTGATCATAAGTTGAGCGAAGTGCACGAAACACATTCCTCACAGAACGTGAATTTTCATAATAAAGTTGAACAATTTGTAAACGTTGTTCACGCGTAAGTCTTTCCATTATGAAATGCCAAACAATACTAAACAAAAATAACATGACAGAATGACACGACTCACACGTGATCTGTCAAAAAAGGCTATTGAAAAAAGTATCTCTACTTGGATCACCCGTTACTAAGGTTGTCATCCAGTACAAATTCTATGTCAAAATGTCATTCGGATGACAAGTTTGGATGACCGTCTGATCGCGCGCTAAGTAGTTGTTCTCTTTTGGCTGACCAAATACAATACAATTCATACTGGAGCTACACCTTCCTTTCGTTTATCTGTTTTTATTGAAATTTCTCCCTCTTCTGTGGTCCAGCTGCAACATCTGCAATTAAGGCCACGATGCAAACGAACCGGTGATGAAAATAGGCTTCAGATTTTCTTCGTCACTGTTCAGCGCTCTGCTTCATTAAAAGGCAATCCTTTGGTAAACACATTTTCCAGGACTAAAACGAACTTTGTGAACCTATAGAATTTGAAGTATAAAAATGTACTTAGATACTATTTGTGAAATTTTTAATAAAACGCCCCCGTCAATGGAAAATAAACAATATTTTATTTTTTTTCCCGTGTTTATTCTTAAAATCTAACCCTCATGTAAAAAATCATAATTGTAGGTCTTTTGGAGGCTGCGTTCAGAGAAGTGGGCGGCTACCACGCCCCCTGGATGAAATATCACACATGTTAGATTTCAAGGTTCTACGATGATTGAAAGTGCTTCATAGTTTTGATGATCTGTCAGTGAGTCAGTGGTTACTGGGGTAAAACCAACAGGGTGCAATTTAATGCTTCCAAAACGCAATGCTGTCTGCTGCCATTATCTATGGATGGCACTTGCATCGCCGAAACCGAAAGACTTTCCATCCTCGGTATGTGCGTTAACGACAAACTTCGTTTGAATGACCACATATTCGATGTCGCCAAGAACGCTGCGAAGTGTCTAGGCTAGAAATATTTCACTCCTCCTGATCTGGCAAAAATCTCTAAAGCGTTTATTCGCCCCAAACTTGAGTATTACGCTCATATCTAGTCCGGTGCTCCAATTACATATTTAGACATACTTGACAGGATTCAAAAACGTGCGGTAAAATTTATTGGCGATCGAGACATCACGAAATCATTTGTCTTTCCTAGTCATCGTCGTGATGTCTCCTGCCTGTCATTGTTTTATCGGTACTTCCGCCACAAGTGCTCAAATAAAATAGCCAGTTGCATTCCAACCCTACAGCAATTCAACCGCAATACTCGCCATGCTAGGAATGCACATCAGTTTACCCTTAAGCCTGTATTCGGTCGTACAGTGAAATACAAAGATTCGTTTCTTAACCGTAAAACGCGAATGTGGAATGCTCTACCCCGCTCTGTTTTTCCTACGCATTATAGTTTACAGACATTTAAAACCAACGTGCATCGGTATCTCCTTTTTTCTAATCCTTTACTTCCCTAATGCCCGCACTGTGTTACTTGATTACAAGGGTATCCAAAATCCCTTATTTTTGCTAAGGAGCCGCTCATGTTAAAGAGAAATTTGGTGTGGAGCCTCCTGCTATGCGTCCCAATAAATTCTGAATTCTGAATTTTATGTCTAGCTTTGTTGTAAGCGAAGTTAAAGAGGGAGCAAAATAGACTGTGTAGTGCTAAAGTTGCAAAAGAACTTGGCTGGGAACTACCATGCCTCTCGATCTTCTCTTCACCGAAGTGTGACGGGAGCAAAAAGCCACTCCACCTAACCACACCAACTTCCCAACAACTCTGCAAAATAGTAAAAAAAAAACGTAGCAACCTTTCGTTTTTTGTTCAAAATGAAAATCAATTCAAAAGGAAACAGAAAAATTCAAAAATCCAAATAACAAAACAAAACAAGATAACTAAAAGAACTAATAACTATACTGGTACTGGATTCTCGAACGGCCCAACCCCATCCATATGGCTTGAATACCAAATCCTGCAGCAACCAAGGTAAGAAAAAAAAACCCTTCACACATTTAATAACACTATAACTTAAACGAAAACATTCATATTGGCTACGCCTCGCGCCCGTCAATAAAAATTAGCTCACCCTTCCCGCAATCCTTTTGTAATTAAATAAGTTCCCACCTATAAATGGAAACATTTTCCATTCTAACTGATTTGCCACATTGCTCTCTTGGGATTTGAATATATGGGCCGCGCGCGCGTCTGCCTCTGCCATCCTCAAATGTGTATACGCACAATTTCCTTTCGCAGGAGTACACGTCCATTCAGTGTTGCTATATACTAGATACCGTTAGCAATTCATTAAGCTCACCATTCAAAAACGTGTACATTGTTCTCCTGTGTGTTTTTGTGCCTGGAATTTTTCAGGCTCATTGTTGTTGCTGGTTTTTGTGTCTTTTTTTCTGTTCTTGACTTTTATATACCATCAATGGAATAGTGTGTGTGTGTGTGTGTGTGTGTGTATAGAGTTAACACTTTATTCCCACGAGTGTCCAGTTGTTGCCAGGTTTGGTGGAAATGTTTAATTGCGAAAGCACCAGAAAGTGGTTTGCGGTTAAAGTGCCAGTCTATAATGAGAATGTCAAGGCCACAAGGCCCTAGCGAGATGCGGTTATATGCGATATTTTATGGGCTTTTATGTACCTACAGTGGCTACAGTGCGCGCCAGCAGGAGCTCGGTATAAAAAGGTATTCATATTTTAAATTAACTATGTTGTGAATATGCCACAGAATGTCTCAATTATTATTAAGGCGGGCATATGAATATAAAATTTACGAAATAATGGAAGGAAAGGTCCCATTTGGCGGAGGCTTTGCGTAATGAAACGAAGTGTACTTGTAAATTTTGTTAAAGCTGTGATTCCTTTTTGAATACATTCGTAATAGGTCATGTGATGTAGCTGTTATGGGGAAGTTCTAAAAGTGGGTCCGACAATTGCGTCCATCTGCGGATCGGTCCAGTAGTGTTTGATGAGATTTTTTTTTCTGGGGAATATTAAGCGGCGTTCTACTTCAAATGGTTCCACTTATTATTTGTTTGGGGCCTTCCAGGGCACACAATTAGCGTTGTGTATTTTTGATAAAACTCATGAGAGCTGTGAAAGGAAACAGAATATCTGCGGAGCTTAAACTTAAATAATAGAAGAGCAATGATGTCGTTGAAAGGCTTAGTATCCTTGGCTAAAACCCGGAAAACCGCATTAAAAGTAAAAAATGGTTCATCATTGCGAAATGGCCGTTTTAGAGCCTAGCGCCATCCGCACGCTTAAGTGGAACGAATCAAAGGATGGGGTAACAAAATTTGTCAGCTCACCCGGAAGATGTTGGAGCATTTTTCTCTCTACCAATCCCAGCGAGGGATGAACTACCTCCACAGAGGATTCGGTAAGGAAGGAGCAATATCTATCTATAGCTCGACGAATTTCTCATTACCATCTATGTTCCTTTGGATGGGAGTGATTATGAATCGGCGACCCATCCAGATCAATGATTCCCTGCACTCCTCCTCTACGAGCCTGGAAGTTGTCTTGCTTGAGACGAGATTATAATCGCGGCCTGGCTGCCGACGAAGATAGCTGTGCTTTTATAATGTAAAATGTTCTTTTTATGATGAGTAGTATATCGTCTTCCTTATTTGCTAGGACATCGGTCTGGAAGACGTTGGGTCAGTTCGGGAGGTGGAAGGAAAAACACCAGCTATATTTTTTTTTACTCCCTCCTTTGTGACAGTGTCGGCCTCCTAGTCCAATCTGGAGAGAATGATTTTTAGAAGTGGAGTTTGGGCTTATGTCAGTTGGTATTGAGCCTTGGTTAAGTTAGGAGGGCAATTTTGAAGTAGATGCAAATTTCACCCGGAAGCTGTGAAGGCCCATTGTGAGTACTCTGATTGTATATGTAGGGGCATTTGGCTAACAAAACCACTTCGATCTGTTGAGCAATGGTTTTGTGTCGGATAGAGGTACCCTAGGCACGTCGTTCAAACTTTCGAAGAACCGTGCTCCTATGCAGGATGAGCGGCATTCCTGTAGAGCTGGGCAGTGGCATAGAATGTATTTCACGGACTCTATTTACTTTTCATCTCTCCAGCTTCTGGAGTCATTTGCAAAGAGCCCTAGCCTTTTAGCCATGTTTCCTATGATACAGTGCCCGGTCAATAACCTGACGAGGATTCGGATTTGACTTCTGTTAAGAGAGACTAGGGGCTTAGATCTTTTGGCGTCTACAACAGGGTTATGACGCAACTGCTGGTGTTGCTCTATTGCTCCTTAGCCGGTTGTGTAGTGACGTCGTCAATAAGAGTCTTAGCAGTGTTGAAAGGCGTAAGCACCTTTCCGTTCGCTAGTCGAGGTTTCATATCAGAGCCGTATCTGGCCAATTCGTTCGCTTTTTTGTACCCCCCTACTCCAAATTGCCCAGAAACCCAGCAGAGTAGAACTGTGTGATGACGTATTGCCCTGAGTGCCAAGAGGCAATCTGTGACGCGCATCGCATTTACAAGGTTGGAGCCGATTGCTTTAAGAGCTGCTTGATTGTCCACACAAATGGGGATTTCCATAGCTGGTTGCCCCATTGATAGGATGTGCTGCTAGGTATTAGATGCGGAATTTTCGGTGCATTTGATTGGTATTGCGGACCAGCAGTTGATTTGATAGCAGATCCAGGCGTTGAATATGAAATGCCATTCTACCATTGTCAGATTTTTTTTTAATTTTAAGGTTTACTCTGAACGCCCTATTAAGGTTTGGATCCAACATACCTAAGGATCTGTTTTTGGTTTAAGTCCTCACTTTTTACCACTTCGTTTGTCACAAGGCGTAGAAGGCAAAAATTGCTTCCCAACCTCGATGTTTGGTTTCCAGTTGAGCTAAGGATCTAATATATCACCCAAGAAATTATTAAGCAATAGGGGAATGAGAAAAATGATGGCTATTTAGGTTAAACAGTTTAGGTTTTGAAATGGTTTTTAAAAACGAATTTAGTACGATGTTGTAAATTTTTGAAAATATATATCTGCGACGATCCTAAACCTATGATTTTGTTTGGATCTAGTATTTTAAATTTGCATTATCATTTATGTTAGGAGAACAGGCAAGCCATACTTTAAGACACTGAAGTCCTTATTTACTCATGGTGATACCCATCAGTAGTATAGTTTGACGTCTTTTCTCCTTATGATCACCTGTTGATTGTCGTCCAGCCATCCTGATGTTCTCAGAAACTTAAAAAGACTGAAAATAGAGACATCGGAAAGTTGTTCAATATCGTAGAAGTAGTAGCTTCCAATTGTTCTGTTCCTGAAGTGACAGCGACTCGGACAGTGACGGAGAAAGTGAGGTTTATCCTTATGATTCTCTTCGTCACTGCAGCCTCTTCAAATATCATAACTCTTCAATTTGAATTTCATTTCGTCTTATACTTTGAGCCATATGCCTTGACAACGGCGAACAAGCTTAATTATATCGTTAACCGTATGCCAGCTACTTTGGCGATAGCTAAGACTTTTAATGGGAACACCTTACCATACCCAATGAGTAAGCAATATAGCTCTCTGAGTAATTAGTTCCTCGGAAAACAGTCCAGCACCTGTTCCGCAGTCCATCTTTTTACCCATCATGGTAGAGGAATATTGGTTTCATTTTCGAGAGTTCCATTCTTTCATAGTGGGAAACTAGCAGAAGATCCAAAGTTTAAGTAGGGGTGCATGATATCTGCAAAGACATACTCAATCCGCACATGCCGATGAAGACTTGGGATAAACCTGTTTGTTTGGCTCTTCAAGGCTCTATTGGCAGCTGATTCCTGCATTCATAGATGGTAGGATATTGGGAATCTCTTCCAACTTAGCTTAGGAGTCATTACATCCCCCATTACTTGCAAGGCTTAGAACCTTTGTCATTGTCTCGAGATTGGTCGCTTTTTCCCCGGCTTACCACCAGAGAAAGATGTATCTCCATATAAATACTTCCACAGATAACTTTTGGCCTTAGATACCCACTTTCACTTGTAGAAGATTCGTGCCGAGGATTATTTCTACATTTTTCACGCTCTCCGCCGCCTGTTGGGCTATCCAATAGTTTCAATAGCTGCTGCTTGAATTTGAACAGCACAAGTTCAGTCTTTTGGGTTTTATTTTGACACCGCATTATTTTGTCGCACATTAAGTGCCAATAGTGAGCTTTCTAAAAGATACATTCATATACCTGTGTTTCTCAACTTCATGAGTATTTCTACAAGAACACAGTACGACAGAATGGTCTCCACATTGTGACGTGCCTCCATAAGCCAATGTCATAGAACCATTTACAACAAGTTAAAAAATGCAACTAATAGAGCGAAAAATTCCATACGGTTCACACGTGCACTTTATGTTCCTAGTTTATCTCTTAATTCTTAAATTCTGCTTTGGTATAATTTGTTTTTTCTTCTCCAGTATCTGCACGCCCGAAAGGGATTTTTAATAACCTTATTATGTAAATATGATTGCATGGTAAGGGCGTTAGGGAAATTACGATTATAGAGGGATAAGGAAGAAGCCGATGCACGTGCACGTGCTTGTGCTCAAAGCAATCGTGCCGGTAGTAGATACAAATGCGAAATAGCATCAAGAATTATAAAGAATTCGACGTGCTGGTGTATAGGGGATCAAGGCACAATGTGTGAGGGTTGAATAAGCTCAAAAGTGAGTAGCAAGCAGATTCGCGTTGTGTTCAAACTTGGAGCTTCGAGTTACTTGTAAAAAGATTTCTTTTCAGGAGTCTCCTACATGACTTTTCACTGGAACTTCATATTTTTTGGTCACCTTCGACCAGTTGTAAATTGTTTTTTTCTAACATCTTTTCCATGGCTTTATCCAAGTTAAGTTTCTGGGTCGCTGTTAAAGCTAAGACCATCAATGGTGTTCATGCTCTTCTATCGTGCATTTTGAGACTAACATTGAAAGGACTTTATTTTTTTTTTAATACCATCACAGAGCAAAACCCAAAACACTACGTTCTCTAAGTTTAGGCTCGCAGTATCGCTTTACACAACGGTTGTTTGTTGTGCGACTAAGCTTCATCTACCGATCTTCATCTTATAGACTATTTCAAATATATATCAATTTAATTAATTTAAAGTTAATGCATTAATGGACTTTTTAAAATCAGCTCGCGACAAGCAAAACTCAATTTCGTTCGAAAATTCATTAAATGTGCTTATGCACCTCGTAATAGGCTCAATATTACCATAATTGGTTCTATGCCCATCTGTATAAAATAAGCTTCTAACCCACAGTGACCTTTGGGGTCAAAGAAAAAAGAAAGATCAATTCTGGTGAATTAATACGATAACTAAGAATATCGCGAATAAACATGACGGAAGTTGCATCGCGTCTGAAACTTAAGGTTTGGTGAACTGCATATGGCGAATCCCAAATTACGGAACAATATTCTAAATAAGGTCTGACTAACGAGCAATAAATAATTTTAAGGCTATTTACATCTTGAAAGTCCTTACTATTACGTTTAAGGAAGTCTAACAATGAGTTAGACTTGGCAATGACATAATCATAATGAAAAAAGAAACTTAACTTATTGTCAAATATGACACCAAGATCTTCCACTTCATCAAAACGCGGAAGTCTAGATAGAAATGTAAAGTTCCAAAGCATTACAATTGCACCACTCCGACAATCTATTAATATCTGACTGAAAACGAATGCAATCAGATACATTTTTTATGCGAGAAAATAATTTCAAATCATTGGCGAAAGTCAAAACTTTAGAAAATTGAAATATTTCATGAACATCATTTAAAAATAATATAAATAGCAACGGTCCCAAATGACTGCCCTGTGGAACTTCTACAGGGTATTTTCTTAGAGGTATAGAACTTCGAATTGAAATAAAACACAAGAAAATCGTTTTAATGTCCATCAATTTGGCTTTATTCGAAGGATAATTAAAGGATAATATGATTTCTGGCATGTGGCCGCCGCCGGTTCGAATAAAGACAAGTCTAGAGGTCCAATTTTCAACCACTTTTTCAAGCATTTGGGGCTGTATGTCGGCAATTACGCCGCGAATGTTGGCTTCCAAGTCCCTTAACGTTTCTGGTTTGTTGGCGTAGGCAAGCGGCTTCACATATCCCCAAAGAAAATAATCCAATGGTGTCAAATCACAGGATCTCGGTGACCAATTGACAGGTCCATTCCGCGAAATTATGCGCTCATCGAATGTTTCCTTCAATAAATCGATTGTGACGTGCGCTGTGTGGCATGTAGCGCCGTCTTGTTGGAACCACATCTCATCCACATTCATGCCATCCAATTCGGGAACAAAATAGTCGGTTATCATGGCTCTATACCAGTCTCCATTAACGGTTACTGACTACCCAGCATCATTTTGGAAGAAGTATGGCCCAATGACTCCACCAGCCCACCAGAGCACACCAAACAGTCAGTTTTTGTGAATGTAATGCCGTTTCAGGGGTCTCATGTGGATTCTCTTCACTCCAAATGCGGCAATTTCGCTTGTTGACGTAGCCATTCAAGCCAAAATGAGGCTCATTACTGAACAAAATTTAATTTGTAAACTGCGAACTGAACCATTATTTTCGAAATAAATTTGCACGATTTGAAAGCGTTGTTCATTTGTCAACCTGTTCATGATGAAATGGCACACCATACTGAACATAAATGGCATTAGAGTTGCCAGATTTGACCACAAAATGTCAAAAAACCAACCTCTAAAAAAAAGCACCCTTTATTTCGCGAGAAGTCGAACCATCGACTTTAACCATTTGCCTTCTATTAGTCAGGTAATTACCTGAATCTCAAAAAAAGTTTACGGTTAGAATTAGTTTTGTTTGGTAGATAACGAGAATAAGCTTTCCTTTTTACGTTACGTAAATTAACTAATCTTTTATTTGACCAAGGAATTTTAAACCTTTTGCTAAGACGCGTTTTTGGTACAAATAATTCAAAACCAGATTTGATCTTATCCAAAAATATATCATAGTTACCTTTTAAATTGGGGGATTTCAGCAGTTCTTCCCAATCAAAACCACTCAAATATTCCTGTAAAGCAACGAAATTGGTTTTTGAAAAGTTATAAGATAACGCGGAATTAATATTATTTAAATCACTGGAGTAATTAAGAAAATTAATCTCCAAAAGTAAGGCTTGGTGATGCATTTTATTGGGATCTATAAGATCCAGAGCTTCACTTATAGTAAAATTAATTTCATTATTAAGAAAAACTAAGTCCAATATTCTATTAATGGAGTTCGGAAAATGGTTTACTTGAAATAAATCCAAAGAAAGAAGACCATCGACAACTATTTGTAATATTCTCATTTGTGTGACAAATTCAGCGCCAATTGCGCCATATTTAAGACATCAAATAGCTTTCTGCTAAAGAATGTTTAGCACATATCGCAGACAGGGAGGAACAAGTAAGAATTTAAATTTCTCGTGATGTCTGCAGAGACTTTCAAGGATTCACAGGCATTTATCTTAGCACGAATTTCATGTTGCCTTTGAATAGACTCAACTTTTTGGGTTATACCCTCTTCACACCCGAACAGGTTTCCCTTATAATTTTACCACTCGAAATCTTACTGTTTTGTTAGTTTTTGAAGAAATCCCTTAGTTCAAATCCTAAGGTTGTCTACGAGTTTTAAAAATTTTTAAACGATTTTTAACAGCAATAGAAGTCTGCAAGAAAACTGCAAGTTAGTCCCCTAAAACTAAACGCGCCGATTAGGTGAACGAAACTCAGTTGATGTTAGAGAGTGTGAGTGCTTTCACAAGGCTTCAAAACATTATGCCTTGACGGGTTATGAAGGAGACGATTTAACTATGAACTCTACGAGCTGTATAGCGACTTCGACCTGGTAAAAAAAACTGCGCATTGGGTGTTTGAGGTGGCTGGGACTTGTAGAGGGATTTAAACACCAACCCTCCAGGCCCGCAGGAATCTTCGACTCTAACCCGGGGAAACAATGCAGTAGAGGAAGGCCTCGCCTTAGGTGGCACGCATAGGTGGAAGGGGACCTCAACCAATTTAGAGTGCGCAACTGGAGACAATTGGCAAAATACTAATGAAGATGCTTTTTCTTGCGGCCCAGGTCCAACCCGGACTATAGCACCGCATGTGAGAACTTTTTAGTTGGTGTCTTGAAATGGAGCGGTTCACCGCATTCGCAATTCGCAATTTATCCGGTTAAATAGCATTTCAAAACCCGCGAAAATGAAGTAAAGCGATGACTTGAACTTGCTGATTGATACGATTTAGGTATATCGACACACGATAAACCACCGCGAAAGCCCGGGTATGGCCTTTGAGAGTAGTATCAATTTTAACCTTCATCCCCTTGAGAGTGGCGGTTGCAGTTCCTAAGATCGTCTTTGCTTGATATCCCAAAAATAACTCCATCCTTCCAGTCGCTGGGATTGGTTTTATTTTTTTATTAGATCTGCTTTCAGGAACTCTGGTGGTATTCCATTATATCTAGTTGCTATTCTCGCTTTTTTCCGCATATTGAGCAACTGGTAGCTCATTCTACTCGGATCGACATTTAGCAAGGCACAAATAAATTCTTCTTCACAATAACTGTGAATTTTGATAAAGCTGGCAAGAAATCGAGAAGAAAAGTGCGTATTGATGTGATGTGTTTTGTGGCAATCCACTGATGATCCTAAAGGTGTGACGCCTGTGAAACTATAGGTCGCTTAGTTATTCCATTGTTTCTGCCATCTTTTTAGTAGATTTTCAAATTTATATCAATAGGGTGCTGCCTTAATACCACATTTTCCGCAAACCTTTCACCCTTCTCCCTCCTGTCACGTCTTACAAAGCGACAAACTCAAACTGAGCATGAATGATGATACTACGACTATAGAGAAGTTTACAAAAGTGGATCAGCCATTGCCGTTCAACGGTCTGTCTGTCTGTCCGGGCGACGTATCGCGAAACGGTTCGATGGATTCGCTTCAAAGTTCATATATAAAGTTTTTGGGGTTACATCTCGGGGTGTTTATACCCTATACACATAGTTTGTAACACCCCTTAATATTCGTCGTAGACCCATAAAAGTATATATATTTATGATCAGGACCAAATTTTAAGACTATTTAGCAATGTCCGTCCGTCCGTCCGTATCAACTTTTGAGGCCTTTAAAGTTATGCTAGGAGGCTGAAATTTGGAGCATATACTCCCTAGGGTCCCGAAATGGTAAAGTGTTAAAAGTTTTTAAATCCGCCCACTGCCACGCCCACAATTTAGAAAAAACCGTTTTACGGCTTAAGTTAGAGAGATAAAGTTGAACAAGCTTCACAAGATATGTAGGTACTGCCCACCTTTATTAATTTGTCATATAAAGTGTTTTGCCACGCCTACTTTTTGTGGGCGTTTTTCACTAAAATGCTGTTTTCAGCGAAAATTTTCATAGAAACTGATGTTTAGCAAGATATTTAGCAAATATTTTTTCCAATATATCGCCCATACAAAGTTTTTGGCCACGCCCACTTTTTGGGGGCGTTTTTTCAAAATAAATATTTTTTTTTTCTATAAATTTCATAGAATGAAATAAAATGCTATCTATCATCTTCCTTATGAATTTTTTCTTTGGGGCACATAGGGATAAGGATAGGGTATCATGCTGTTCGCCCCAAGCGGACTGTAGCCTTTCCTTATGTTTTTCTAAAATTTTCTAAAATTTTCGAAAATGGTTTTAAGGATTTTGATCTTTTTTTGTACTCAGGATACTTGAGATGGGGCCTTAATTACTGTATACTCAGTTTTTGGAAAAAAAAATCGATTAACAGTAATTTATAGTACCGCCAACATCTCGAAAACTAACAAGGCGAATTCCAAAAAAATTTATTTCGATTTTTGAATTATTTGTTTTTTTAATTTTATTTTCTTAAATTTAAATTAAATTCGTTTTCACAAAAACTGTTCTTTTGTATTTTAAACAATTATGGAAAAACTGCCCGAAATTACATAAAAATCAGTGCCGTTTTTAAGAAAATCAAATTTTTCAAAACCAAAAAAGTGATTTAAACAAACAGCTGTGCTTTTTATACCCTATCCTAAGGGTATATTAATTTTGACACATAGTTTGTAACACCCCTTAATATTCGTCGTAGACCCATTAAAGTTTATATATTTATGATCAGGACCAAATCCTAAGACTATTTAGCAATGTCCGTCCGTATGCAATTTTTAGGCCTTTAAAATTAAGCTAGGAAGCTGAAATTTGGATCACATATTCCCTAGGGCTCCGAAATGGTTAAGTGTAAAATTTTTTTGAATACGCCCACTGCCACGCCCACAATTTAGAAAAAAAAATGTTAAAGCTAAAGTTAGAGAGATAGAGTGTTACATCTTTCACAAGATATGTAGGCACTGCCCTCCTTTATAAGTTTGTCGTACAAAGTTTTTGGCCACGCCCACTCTTTGGGGGGGTTTTTCAAAAAAAAAACTTTTTTTTTTTAATAAATAGAATGAAATAAAATGCTATCCATCATCTTCTTAATGCTTTTTTTCTTTAGGGCATATAGGGATATGGATAGGGTATCATACTGTTCGCCCCCAGCGGACTGTAGCATTTTCTTATGTTTTAAAGTTAGGGACACCTCTTCTATAGTGAGTGGCAAGGATCCTCTCTACGTGATGCCATTTTAACAAGGATTGCTGCCTCAATACATCTACTATTCCCTGCGCGTCGCTGACTAGGTTTCTTGTACTATTTCGAAGAGCTTTCGTTAAAAATTCGGCTCTTTGCTTGGCTTTTTTTAGAATTCCTCCGGATGTTATTCCTACCACTTTGATCTCTTTGAGTTGGGAGACCGGAGACCGGCCTCTTTTTCTTCCCTTTTCTACTGGCTACATAGTTTTCTGTTGCTGCCCTTCTTCCGCTTCATCATTATTTTTTTGTGCACTTCCGTCACCTTTTCATGGTTTATTTAGATTCTGGCATCTTCGAGGGCAAACCACAATATCTTCTAGTTGGACAGGTCGTAATCTAGCCGCACGAAAGTGGTCACAGGCGATGTTTGCCTTCAGAACGTGTGCACTTTCAGAATATTAAATGCATGTTTCGCATCGATAAGTACATTGTCGGTTGGTACCGTTCTATCTTCGGGAGAGCACAAGGCCATAGAAACCTCCTGCTGCACCATCATAATAGAGAACAATTTCGATACATAATGCACACATTCGGATGCTCATATGTTCAACAATTAAATATTTATAATGACAAATTACTTCCATCTGCCGCAGTTGATTGGTATTGCATCGATGAACAAATGGCAGGATGCTCGGAATATTAAATCACATTATATGTACCTCTTCTTCCATTTCCATGAAATATAAATTCATAATGACCACAATTATGCGGACGAATAAATCTATGTACAGTTTGTACGCAGTGTTTCCATTAAGTGCAAAACAATTTCAAATATTTACATTTAATATTCTCTGGAATTTTTATTTTTTAAATAAACTAACTAACTAACTCTCTATAACAGAATTCGTTAATTATTTTAGTTTCATAATAAACCAAAACATTTAGTGGAATAAATACCGTAAAAGAAAATAAACAAACGATGACAAAGTTTTTTTCCCAAACATTAGATTTTATTTGGATTAATGATCTATGCTGGTAAATAGTAAAGGGTGATCCATTTCGAGGTTCCCTACTTTTTTAAAGAAAAAAACCCAGAAAATTCAAATTGAATGGAGAATGTTTATTATCATTTGAAAGAACATTCTTTGGCATTTAGATTTTGAAGATTATGTCTATCAAATGTTGGCCGTTGCTACGTCGCAGATGGTCCACCCGTTGAGTCCAATTTTCGATCACTCGTTCGAGCATTTCGACTGGTAACTGGCGAATGACACGCGTGATGTTTTCCTGCAAGGCCTGAATCGAAGCGGGTTTGTCGGCATAAGCTTTTGACTTTACATATTCCCACAGGAAAAAGTCTAACGGTGTGATATCACACGATCTTGGTGGGCAATCGACCGGCCCAAAACGTGAAATTATGTGCTCACCGAAATGTTCTCTCAATAAGTCCATTGATTGATGCGATGTGTGGGAAGTGGCGCCGTCTTGCTGAAACCAAATGTCGCCGAGATCACGAGCTTCAATTTCAGGTGTCAAATAGTCGGTTGTCATGGCACGATAACGGTCGCCATTGGCGGTAACGTTTCTTCCACGGTCGTCTTTGAATATATATGGACCGATGATTCCACCGGCCCACAAACCACACCAAACCGTTGTTTTTTCTTAATGAAGTGGCAGTTCTTCAATCTCTTCAGGTTGCTCTTCGTCCCAAATGCGGCAATTTTGTTTGTTTACATACCCATTGAGCCAGAAATGGGCCTCATCGCTAAACAAAATTTGCCTCGAAAACGTCGGATCTTCTTGGAACTTTTCAAGAGCCCATAGAGCAAAGCGATGTCGCTTGGGAAGGCCGAGCGGCTTCAGTTGTTGCACAAGCTGTATTTTGTGCGCTTTCAATTTAAGATCTTGAAGTAAAATGCGCCAAGTCGTTCCATACGTCAGTCCGAGTTGCTGCGAACGGCGCCGAATCGACTCTCTACGGTCTTCGTGTACACTCTCAGCTACGGCCGCTATATTTTCTTCACAGCGTGCTGGACGTGGTCTATTCGGTCGAATATTATCCAATAATGAATGCTGGGTCTCAAAATGGGTGGTGGTGTTGCGAATAGTACATTCAGTAGGCCGACACGAAACACATTCCTCACAGAACGTGAATTTTCATAATAAAGTTGAACAATTTGTAAACGTTGTTCACGCGTAAGTCTTTCCATTATGAAATGCCAAACAATACTAAACAAAAATAACATGACAGCATGACACGACTCACACGTGATCTGTCAAAAAAGGCTATTGAAAAAAGTATCTCTACTTGGATCACCCGTTATATAGCTTGTCGAAAAATGTTTCATATTTTCTTGTTTATTACCATCTATGGCAAAAGACATTCAAGAGCTTCATGACTTAGTATTTATGTTTGGCCTTTTCTCCGCCAAAGTACGGGATTCCGGATTAATTATGATGAAATATTTAGGTCATGTGAAAATAAATCAAATAGATTTTATGCTCTGCAGGAGACCAAAGACACATTTTAGTGCAAGACAAAAAAAAAAAAAAAACAAAAAAGGACTAGAATCCATCTCTGACAAAACATAACGGATTTAGGATCAGTTTTTTTCTGTTTTGACTAAGTGGTTGACATAATTTATGAAATTTTATGTGAACTGATTTTGCATGGGTTCTTTTGGACGGAATTATGGATTAAGATTAAATGAAAATGTATCTGTATGATGAACAGATAAGAAGCCTGATATATACACACAAGGATGTCCGTTTTACTTTGTTAAAATCTCATGTTGCTCTGGCTTAGTGACTCAGAAGTTTGGTTTTTTTTTTCTGCACTAACGAAGGGTAAGACCGGTGATACACAAAGTGTGGGCTATCGTCCGTTATCGTCCCTCGACATCAACTGTTTTTGTATTTTTCACGAACTTGATGTAACATTCTCAAGAGTTTTGTACAAAAAAGAGGTTGACTAATTGAATAATTTTAATAATATTTTTGGATATATTTATCTAAAGGGAATACATGATAAAGGAGACATGAAAACACTTTAGCGGAAAACAAGGGTAGCAAAGGAAGAGTATCGAGCCAGGAGAAGGTAGGAGAAGAAGATTTTGCATAGAAAAAAGAGAGTTGGCAGCCTCCAGCTGAAAGGGTCTCGCGATGGAAGAACATCCAGAGTCTTAATAAAATAGAGTGCACGACTACGTCATACGAAACTTTCTCGGTACATGAGATGCGTTTTTGAATCAAAAATGAATGGTGACAAGTTTATTTCAATCACTTTTAAGGTTTTAAAAATGTTTATTATCTCGAAAACGACACCTACGATTTTGATGTAATTTCGCACATTGGAAAAAATTATCGAAATCATTAGAGCCGCTTTTGAGAAAACGAATTCAATTTAAACTTAAGAAAATCGTTATATCGTCGGTGCTGAGGATATGGAAAAATCATTTCTTCAGACAGGCAGAATGAACCATTCAACATGGGTGATGAAAGCCAAGACTCCCGCCCACCTGACCAAAATGAAGTGAGGATAGCAATATCCAAACTGAAATCCAACAAGGCTGCTGGACCGGACGGCTTAACTGCCGAACTTTTCAAGGCAGCGGGAGATGATTTGGTAGAGAGCATACACCAGCTCGTCTCCAAGATTTGGTCAGAGGAAAGTATGCCTGATGAATGGAAACTCAGCATTGTTTGCCCGATTCACAAGAAAGGAGACCCTCTTAACTGCGCCAACTATAGAGGTATAAGTCTCCTCAACATCGCATATAAGATCCTGTCTGCCGTGCTGTGTGAACGTCTTAAACCATTCGTCAACGAACTGATTAGACCCTATCAGTGCGGTTTTAGGCCCAGTAAGTCTACAACTGACCAGATTTTCACACTTCGGCAGATCCTGGAAAAAAACCCAAGAAGTCCAGATCGATACTCACCATCTTATATCGGTTTTAAGGCCACATATGACAGCATTTATAGAGACGAGCTATACAGAGCCATGTCTAGTTTTGGCATCCCTGCCAAACTCTTCAGATTGTGCAGGATGACGATGGAGAACTCTCGCTGCTCCATTAAGGTCGGAAACAATCTCACCGAGATCTTTGATGTCAAAAAAGGATTTAGACAAGGCGATGCGCTGTCATGTAACTTCTTCATCATCATACTTGAGAGAATTGTGCGAAACTCGCAAGCCAACACCAGGGGCACAATTTTTCAAAAGTCTGTGCAACTACTTGCTTACGCCGACGACATCGACATCATTGGCAGAACACAGCGAGCTGTCACTGTTGCGTTTGCAAGTATCAGTACAGAGGCGGCAAAAATAGGTTTAGAAGTGAATGAGGGCAAAACGAAATATATGCTGTCAACGAGAAGGGACACACAACATCGACGAATCGGACAGAACGTCGCGATAGACAGCTATAACTTTGAGGCAGTTCGGGACTTTATCTACCTGACAACGATATATCGTCAGGAATCAAGCGAAGAATTACACTTGCCAACCGCGGTTACTTTGGCCTAAGGAGGCAATTGATTAGGAAAACCTTGTCGAGAAACACCAAGGAGACTCTTCATAAGACCCTTATCATCACAGTCCTGCTGTATGGCGCAGAAGCATGGACGTTATCAAAGGTGGATGAAGATCTCCTTGGTCGTTTCGAACGCAAAATTCTTCGAGTGATTTTCGGTCCCGTTTGCGTTGACGGGCTTTGGAGGAGGAGATTTAGCGGCGAACTCTACGAGCTGTACAGCGACATCGACCTGGTCAGAAAAATACGGATTAGTCGTCTAAGATGGCTGGGACATGTAGAGCGAATGGACACCAACGCTCGGGCCCGAAGAGTCTTCGAATCCAACCCGGAGGGACAACGCAGTAGAGGAAGACCTCGCCTAAGTGGAAGGGGACCTCAACCAACTTGGAGTGCGCAACTGGAGGCAGTTAGCCAAAGATCGTGCGAACTGGGGAGGCGTATTGGTTGAGGCCCAGGTCCACCCCGGACTGTAGCGCCACCTAAGTAAGTAAGTAAAATCGTTATATAAAAAAAAAATTATTTCAAAAATCGAAGTACGCAAATATGTTCGACTTTATAGTATAAAAAAAACCTATACATTTTTTTGAATTTCCCTTTATTAGTTTTCGAGATATTGCCGGTTTTATAAATTATCGTTAATCGACTTTTTTTTCCAAAAACTGAGTATGCAGAATAGAAACAAAAAAAGACCGAAATCCTTCGAACCACTTTCAAGAACAATAGTGATAAGTGATTTTTACAAAAAAAATTGTATGTCAGGTACCGTTATATCAAAAGATAAAGCAAAAACAAAAAAAGATGTCCCGAGATGTAACATACAAAACGTTATATACGAACTTTGAAGCAAATCCGTCGAACCGTTTCGCCATACGGCGCCCGGACAGAAAGACAGACTGACAAAGAGACCGCATTGGCGGACCCACTTTTTTGGACTTCTCTATAGTCGTAGTATCATCCCTTATACTCAGTTTCGAGTACGAAATTTCCGGCGGAATTCCGGATTTCCGGAATATTCCAGCGAAAACGAAAAGGAAAGCAACTAACCTCCTGTTTAAACGACAAGCCGTCGTATTAATTCTTCTGGATAACTGCAAGCAGCGTGCCTGGAAAGGCAGCGTGATGGAAGGCTGCCGTGTCTCAGGCAGCGAAGCACATCAAAAGAAGGGGGCTCTTGGGCCTGTATATGGGCGAACAGATTGCTTTAAATCAGAGTCTAAATTTCAAACTGAAAAACGTGAGACGGTTGTAAGACTGTGCGAGTTTTTGGCTCATAACTTTTGTTTGTAAAATGTAAAAGGACAATTATTTGGGATGAGCAAATTTGACGTGGAATTGTTTTGATATGTAAATGAAAAAGAGCCCAAAACTCTCCATACAAAAATTCCTAGGAGAAAATGCTCAAATATTTTGGCAGAATTACCACGAATTTTGGCCTTTTTCCAAACATTTTTGAGCGTTTTTTTAAATTTAAAAAAACTGAAAAAAAAAATGTTTTGGAAAAAAACCTCAAACTACTTTCTGGGTTTTTTCCAAATTGAAAAGCAAAACACGCCAACAAAATTTACCCTATCGGTGGAGGTAATTTATTCGGTGATGTGAACGAATAAAGCCAAATTCTAAAAATTTAGCATTATTTCCATTCCAAAATCGAACCGCCTGCGGAAAGAGGATGGAAATCCCTTAATCCGGGGTCACCCAAAGCCGCCTTATTTAAAATTTGGCATTATTTCGTTTGGAGTTATTTCACGTCATCAATTTATTCTACAACTAGTTTTTGGCTCAGTTTTCATATTAAATTTGGAAATTATGCCAAAAAAGAGCTTTTACTTTTTAGCTCTTTTTCCTAAAATTTGGTTGATTTCCTAAATTTCTGGCGTATTTTCCTTTTTATTCATTAATTGCTTCACGAATATTGTCCTTTAAAGCGTCAATTGTCTCTGGCATGTCGGCGTAACACTTATCTTTTACGGCACCCCACAAATAATAGTCCAACAGTGTCAAATCGCAGCTCCGCGGTGACCAAACGACATCAGCTCTGCGGCCGATAATGCGATCTTCAAAAACAGGACGCAAAACATCGAGTGTAGCTTCGGTTGTGTGGCACGTAGCGCCGTCCTGTTGAAACCAAATGTTGCCAATATCCTCCGATAACGATCGCTATTGACTGTAACGGCCACTCCTTGCTGTTGTTCAAGTTGTTGTTGTTGTTCGTTGTTCAAGCGTATACACAACCATATTCATTCAGCGGAAGGATAAAACTAATTATCTGTCAAATCAGACATGACCTAAGTGTTACCATTCGCGAAATAAGCACTAGTTGAAGAAAAAAACGTTAGATGGCGGACCCCTTATTTAATAGTTTTGATGAACGATTACAAGTTGATGTACTTTACACTGACTTTACAAAAGCTTTTGACAGGGTGCATCACACACTTCTTTTGGCTAAGCTAAAGTCTTTGGGTTTTTATTCTTCAATGCCAAAATGGTTTAGTAATTACCTGACTAATAGAAGGCAAATGGTTAAAGTCGATGGTTCGACTTCTCGCGAAATAAAGGGTGCTTTTTTTAGAGGTTGGTTTTTTGACATTTTGTGGTCAAATCTGGCAACTCTAATGTCATTTATGTTCAGTATGGTGTGCCATTTCGTCATGAACAGGTTGACAAATGAACAACGCTTTCAAATCGTGCAAATTTATTTCGAAAATAATGGTTCAGTTCGCAGTTTACAAATTAAATTTTGTTCAGTGATGAGCCTCATTTTGGCTTGAATGGCTACGTCAACGTTGGAGTGAAGAGAATCCACATGAGACCCCTGAAACGGCATTACATTCACAAAAACTGACTGTTTGGTGTGCTCTGGTGGGCTGGTGGAGTCATTGGGCCATACTTCTTCCAAAATGATGCTGGGTAGTCAGTAACCGTTAATGGAGACTGGTATAGAGCCATTATAACCGACTATTTTGTTCCCGAATTGGATGGCATGAATGTGGATGAGATGTGGTTCCAACAAGACGGCGCTACATGCCACACAGCGCACGTCACAATCGATTTATTGAAGGAAACATGCGATGAGCGCATAATTTCGCGGAATAGTTAGGTCATTGGGCCCTACTTCTCCCGACATGGTGCTGGAGAGTCAGTTACAGTTAAGGGAGACCAGTATGGAGCCATGATAACCGACTATTTTGTTCCCGAATTGGATGGCATGAATGTGGATGAGATGTGGTTCCAACAAGACGGCGCTACATGCCACACAGCGCACGTCACAATCGATTTATTGAAGGAAACATTCGATGAGCGCATAATTTCGCGGAATGGACCTGTCAATTGGCCACCAAGATCGTGTGATTTGACACCAGAAACGTCAGGGGACTTGGAAGCCAACATTCGCGGCGTTATTGCCGACATACAGCCCGAAATGCTTGAAAAAGTGGTTGAAAATTGGACCTCTAGACTTGTCTTTTTATTCGAACCAGCCGCGGCGGCCACATGCCCGAAATCATATTTCAACATTAATGGCATAAAATTATCCTTCCAATAAAGCCAAACTGATGGACATTAAAACGATTTTCTTGTGTTTTATTTCAATTCGAATTTCTATACCTCTAAAAAAAACACCCTGTAGAAGTTACTTCGGGTGTTCCACAGGGCAGACATTAGGGCCCGTTGCTATTTACATATATTATTTATAAATGATGTTCATGAAATATACCAATTTTCTAAAGTTTTGACTTTCGCCAATGATTTGAAATTATTGTCTCGGATAAAAAATGTATCTGATTGCATTCGTTTTCAATCAGACATTAATAGATTGTCGGAGTGGTGCAATCGTAATACTTTGGAGCTTAACATTTCTAAATCTCAAGTTTTTTTTCAGCATATCATATTAGTAGTTTAATTTTGCATAATTATTTTATAAATGATCTTAGACTTCAGCGTTTTGATGAAGTGAAAGATCTTGGTGTCATATTTGACAATAAGTTAAGTTTCTTTTTTCATTATGATTATGTCATTGCCAAGTCTAACTCATTGTTAGGCTTCCTTAAACGTAATAGTAAGGACTTTCGAGATGTAAATAGACTTTGTTTAGAATATTGTTCCGTAATTTGGGATTCGCCATATGCAGTTCACCAACTTAGATTCGAAAGAGTCCAAAAAAAACTTGACGAGGTACGCGATTCGTAAAAAAAATATGTTTGATGAGCTTCCTAATTATGGCAGCAAGGTGCAATTTAGTTGGTCTGCGAACCTTAAGTTTCAGACGCGATGTTCTTAATTGTTCGTATTAAGTCACCAGAATTGATCTTTCTTTTAAATATAACGGGTGATCCAAGTAGAGATACTTTTTTCAATAGCCTTTTTTGACAGATCACGTGTGAGTCGTGTCATGCTGTCATGTTATTTTTGTTTAGTATTGTTTGGCATTTCATAATGGAAAGACTTACGCGTGAACAACGTTTACAAATTGTTCAACTTTATTATGAAAATTCACGTTCTGTGAGGAATGTGTTTCGTGCACTTCGCTCAACTTATGATCAACATAATCGGCCTACTGAGCGTACTATTCGCAACACCATCACCCATTTTGAGACCCAGCATTCATTATTGGATAATATTCGACCGAATAGACCACGTCCAGCACGCTGTGAAGAAAATATAGCGGCCGTAGCTGAGAGTGTACACGAAGACCGTAGAGAGTCGATTCGGCGCCGTTCGCAGCAACTCGGACTGACGTATGGAACGACTTGGCGCATTTTACGTCAAGATCTTAAATTGAAAGCGTACAAAATACAGCTTGTGCAACAACTGAAGCCGCTCGACCTTCCCAAGCGACATCGCTTCGCTCTATGGGCTCTTGAAAAGTTCCAAGAAGATCCGACGTTTTAGAGGCAAATTTTGTTTAGCGATGAGGCCCATTTCTGGCTCAATGGGTATGTAAACAAACAAAATTTGCCGCATTTGGGACGAAGAGCAACCTGAAGAGATTGAAGAACTGCCACTTCATCCAGAAAAAACAACGGTTTGAAATCACCGGTGGAATCATCGCTCCATATTTCTTTAAAAATTATGTCGGTGCGAACGTAACCGACTATTTGATGCCTGAAATTGAAGCTCGTGATCTCGGCGACATTTGGTTTCAGCAAGACGGCGCCACTTCCCACACATCGCATCAATCAATGGACTTATTGAGAGAACATTTCACCGTTAGACTTTTTCCTGTGGGGATATGTAAAGTTAAAAGCTTATGCCGAAAAACCCGCTTCGATTCAGGCCTTGGAGGAAAACATCACGCCTGTCATTCGCCAGTTACCAGTCGAAATGCTCGAACGAGTGATCGAAAATTGGACTCAACGGATGGACCATCTGCGACGTAGCAACGGCCAACATTTGATAGACATAATCTTCAAAATATAAATGCCAAAGAATGTTCTTTCAAATGATAATAAACATTCTCCATTAAATTTGAATTTTCGGTGTTTTTTTCTTTAAAAAAGTAGGGAACCGCGAAATGGATCACTATTTATATGCTCCCCAATGGTCACTGCCGGTTAGAAGCTTATTTTATACAGATAGGCATAGAACCAATTATGATAATAATGAGCCTATTACGAGGTGCATAAGCACATTTAATGAATTTTGGAACGAAATTGAGTTTTGCTTGTCGCGAGCTGATTTTAAAAAGTCCATTAATGCATTAACTTTAAATTAATTATAATTGTAATTACTTGAAAGAATTTATAAGATGAAGATCGGTAGATGAAGCTTAGTCGCACAACAAACAACCGTTGCGTAAAGCGATACTGCAAGCTTAAACTTACAGAACGTAGTGTTTTGTGTTTTGCTCTGTGATGGCATTAAAAAAAAAACTTAATTTTATTTATCCATTTTTAGAATTTTCTATTTTATTAAGAAGATTAAGAATATTTCAAACGAGGCGCCGTCAACCTGCGGATATTTAAATCATAGCAAAGAGAATAGGTGTTGTCTAAGCAGACAATTCATGATTCATTGAATGAACTTGCCATCTACTTGCGCTTACTGTGAATAAAAAAGGAAGGAACAAACAGTATCTGAATTTAAAACATTTTTTAAAACAAAATCTTGAATCTAAATATATGTATAACTGATACCTTCGTCTACGAAAGAACTTTAGTTAAATTTTGGCAAACATAGCTCGCTTGCCCTTATGAATTTTCCAGTGTCTATCGCTTTTCCTTTCATCTTCTCATCAAACGAACACATTTTATAATGAAACAAATATCCTTTAAGCTACATAATCAATTTCATTCATCCATTTCTGCACACAGCTTTGTTCTGTTTGAACTTGAAATTTAAATATGCAAAAAAAAAAGAACGACCAAACCTGTATGCATGAAGCAAAATTGATATAAAAAGCATTTTTCTTAGAATAATATTGAATATCTCGATTATGATTGTTTGCATTTTTGTTACGGAAAATTGTAATTCATATGAAAATTTGAAATTGGAATCAATCGGTGGGTTGCATCGGTGGTGGGATCTTTTCCTTAATACAACTATATTGGCAGGGATAGGTTCAAATTTAAGCGGAAAGGGTTAAGAGTGCTATTTACGCTGAGCTCTTATTAGCAGAGCCATGTCTGTCAAAGTTCCACTCAAACTTAGATCAAGACAGGGAGTGGAGAGGTCTGCTCAGGATCTGAACAACTTGAACTTTCGTGCCCTGTTTCTAAACCCTCCGCAGAAAATCGGTACCCTGGTGGAACTCCGAACTGCAGTGTCACCGTAAAGAAACTAGGCAGCTGCTAAATCGGTCTTTAAAAACCAACTTAGTGAAAGACTGGAGTCTTTATCGATCGAAGCAAAAAGTTTTTAAGAGACTTACTCGCAAGTCGAAACATGACTCCTATAAAAAGTTTTGTGAAGAGGTCGAATCTCTAAGTGCAACTAGTAGGCTTGTAAAAGTCCTCCAAAGGAACAGACCAAGTAAACTGGATGCAATCCTTAAACCTGATGGAACGTACACTGAGACAAAGGCGGAGACTTTCATTCTTCTACTTGAGACTTACTTTCCGGGAAATCAGGTTACTACCACCCATGATATCACCGCGAGCTTGGCCTTGGCCTATAAACCTTCCCCATGGCGAATGGTTAAAGTGGTTTTCATACCAAAAATTGGTAAGTCTGACTACACTCTAGCCAAAAGCTTTAGACCCATAAGTCTGTCTTCCTTCTTACTGAAAAGTTTGGAAAGACTGGTTGAGCTGCATGAGCGCAAAGTTGCTCTTCGATCACATCCTCTCTCTGAGATGCAACATGCCTACCAGCGCGGAAAATCCTGCGAGACTGCGCTTCAAAACCTTGTTGGTAGGATTGATATTGCTCTTGACCGGAAGGAGTACGCTTTGGGCATTTTCTTCGATATTGAGGGTACTTTTGATAATGCGAACTTTGACAGCATGGTGTAGATGAAACTTTGGTGTTGTGGATTAAAGCAATGCTAATGTACAGGACGTTGGTGGCGGATGCAGATTGTGGCAAGTGCGTCATAACAGGGGTAATTAGGGGCTGCCCTGTTTTGTGAGTACTGAAATACCCCCATACCCCCGCTTCTAGCTCAAGCTAATAGTGAATTGATTTGACATCTCTCTAAGAGAAGATCGGTAGTCTAGAAGGGCACGTTACTTTAACTCCACTTAACTGTTTTCTGTTCTTTATGGGGTCTTTCACCTCCCCTTGCCTCTTACCCATGACTAAAATCAATTCCACACAACAACGTTGCAATTTGCCCACCCAACTACCAATTAGCTGCCACTAAAAACCTGCCTGACTCTCTCTTAACATTTTAATTTTATTAATCAAGTGTCGACACGACACGGCACCACCAAACCAAAACAGACAATCCGATGTGAAAAAAACCACTTAAACACTGCGTTTAGTTTTCACAACATACGACAAAATTTAAATGACCTTTTTTATTAAATTATTCTCCGAATGTCTACATGGCATTTGACATGCCATTTATTTGTACATTGTACACTTGTAGCACCTTTATGCAGGACTTGATAAAGAATTTATCGGACACGCCACTTTAAATTTCAAAGCTTAGCAATTAATCTCTACCCTAGATTGCCTATGCCTATGGTATAGTAGAGCCCTTATGGAAATAATTATCCTGCGGCATGTGTTTGCTTTCAACAGAAAATAAAGGGCACGACTGCGTCATACGAAACTTTCTCGGTACATGAGATGCGTTTTTGAGTCGCAGATAAATGTTGACAAATTTATTTGTATCACCTGAAAGGTTTTGAAAAATTAGATTTTCTCAAAAACGGTACATACGATTTTGATGTAGTTTCACTTTTAACATAATTGTTCAAAACATAAAAAATTATCAAAATCGTCAGAGCCGTTTTTGCGAAAACGAATTTAATTTTAATTTACGTTATATAAAAAAAAAAATTTAAAAAATTTGACTGCTGAAAAGAGCTCAAACTACTCACTTTGGAAAGCCTTGAAGTCCATAAGGAAACCAAAAATGCACTCGCCACCAATAAAAAAAGATAACGGCGAATGGGCAAAAGGAGACAAAGAGAAAGCGGATTTATTTGCCGAGCATCTAGAAGAAACATTCATGCCGTTCGATGGGCGACCTTTAAACGAAGAACCGAATGCTCATACGCGATCCGACAACTATAAAGTAAAAGCCGTTTCTCTTTCCGAGCTTCGAATGACAATAAGAAAGTTGAAAAATAACAAAGCTCCAGGATACGATCTAATCACTGGCGAAGTTCTGAGGGAGCTACCGAAAAGAGCACTAGTTAAGCTGCTGTACATTATAAATGCTTCTCTGAGACTTTCATATGTTCCAAGACAATGGAAAGTAGCCGAAGTCATTATGGTTCCAAAGCCAGGGAAGAATACAAATGCCGATAATATCTAAGGTTTATGAAAAACTTCTGCTAAAACGATTACAACCAGTAATTGAAGAAAGACGCTTGATACCAGATCATCAATTTGGCTTCCGGGTCAAACATTCCACAATCGATCAGGTGTATCGAATAACAAATGAAATTGAAAAAGCTCTAGAATGCAAAAAGATTTGCTCTAGCGCTTTTCTCGACGTATCGCACGCCTTCGACAAGGTATGGCATGAAGGCCTAATGTATAAGCTACCGGAAAAATTACACAAAATATTGAAATCCTACCTTGAAAACAGACTCTTTCGTGTTAGACATGAGACTGAATTCTCGGAATTTAAAGAAATCCACGCCGGTGTTCCGCAAGGAAGCGTTCTCGGCCCAATATTATTCCTGCTCTACACAAGAGATATACCACAAGATGAAGGGACCATCGTAGCAACGTTCGCAGACGATACGGCTATCCTCGCAATGGATGAGTCAGTCGAATCATCAACTGGAAAACTCCAACGGGCTCTTAATAAAGTATGCGAGTGGACAAAGACCTGGCGAATTGCCCTTAACGAGACCAAGTCGACGCATGTCAATTTCACGTACAAAAGGATAAACAACTTACCTGTCCTTATTAACTCGGTACAAATACCATACGCAAACGAGGCGAAGTATCTAGGAATGACCCTAGACGCAAAACTTAAGTGGAAGCCATACGTTAAGAAAAAGCGCGACGAGCTCGCAATCAGACTTAGAGAAATGTATTGGCTACTCGGAAGATATTCGAAGACAAGCGTATACAACAAACTGCTCCTGTATAAGCAAGTGCTGAAACCTTCTTGGACATACGGTATACAACTTTGGGGTTGTTCCAAACCAAGCAATATGGCTTTAGTACAAACATTCCAAAACAGAACGCTAAGAGCAATCGTGAATGCTCCATGGTATAAAAGGAATAATGATATTCCCAGAGATCTAGGAATTGCTACCGTGAGTAACGAAGTAACAAATTTTGCTCGCAAACTTCGTACTCGCATTCATGGTCACTGCAATTCGTACCCTGGACGTGACATACCTTGAGCGCCGACTACAAAGAACACGGCCGTTCGACCTAGCGCCATAAGGAAAAACCGCATGTAATGACGGTATTAGTAGGTGCGTTCGCTGGAAAGCTACCTACCAAACGCGATTACCACTACAGAAGCGTAAACTACTTGTTAAGGTAACTTAGTCGTAGTCATCACTAAAATAAAAAAATGAGAGGAACAAATTTACTACTATGAGCGCGCGCGACCGGATCTCATAGTGTTTTTTTGGAATTCTCTATAGTCGTAATATCATCCCTCATACTCAGTTTGAGTTCAAAATTTCCGCACGATCGCAATAACTTTCTCTTTAGAATACTAATGTACAAGAGAAAGTTAAAAAAAAACTACCTACCCCTACTTCATTTACCGCTCAATTTCATAAAAACAAAACGTTATTTTTGTTTCGTTTTTTTTCCACCATTGATATCCAAAACTGCTGCAGGCAAGTAAGCGGATATTTATATCGAATCGGAAATTGATTACATTGTTTTCATCTGATTTTACACTCGAGTCATTCGTTCATATGGATAGCTACAACAAAGGAATAACCATGTAATCGGTATCGGTATATCGGTATCGGTATCGGAAAACAAAAGCGCCTGAAGATGATACTGTTAGGTTTTTTGTTTTTTTTTCTCGCAAACTGCAATCTTTGGATGAGCGGAACAGCGGATACTAGCTTTTACAAAAGATATTACGAGGCGAATTTTGCCCGCAATGCAACTAGCACTTGAGTGACAGTGTAATCCGTAGCTGGAAAGATGAGGAAGCAGTTTCATTAAAGAGCAATTATCAATGTCTATCGAGCAATGTGCTTGATGGTTTATCGCAAATCGATTTTGCAAAGAGTGCATCGCAGTAGATAGAATGGTTTTCGAATGATGAAGATGATGCATTATGTTTGGTTGAGATTAATGTGGTCGATCGATTAAGCATTAGGTTTCGAAGTACTTTGTATCCCGTGTGATGTAAAGCGCTCGAGGGTCATTAAGTTTTTTTTTTTTTACGAACTATTTTGACACCAATTTGTTCACTTTGTCTCGAAGCTGGGAAAAAAAAGACTTGGCTTAGGGTGACAATTTTTTTAAGAATGAATTGCAAAAATTTTAGGTGCCATGGAAAGAAAACTTTCAAAAGTTTTTTAATTTTTTAAAGGATTTTGTTTAAAAATGTAATTTCATCGAGATGGGGTGATTTGGAATCATCTTTGGATTACCACAAAACTTATTAAAATCCATTGCCACTTTTTAAACTCGAGTCTATTTAAGCTTTGCTTATACTTAGGTGAGAGCATTTGGAAATAGTTGGCATAGCCTGTTCATGGTCAACATTTTCTATATTAATAATGATAGTTGTGAAAGGATAAGGATAAGGATAGGATAGGGATATCCCTTCAAAATGCAGCTTTATGTAAATAGGCGACTTAGGGAGAGAAGTTGCTTCTAGGCAATTTTAACATCCAGATGAGCCCAGCAACACAGTTAACATCCTGTGACATCCTAAAGTGGCAACCAGTGTCATAAAAGAAAAACAGGGACACTAGCATTTTGAGAGTCCCTGCCTGAGACAAGACAACGCATAGTTGCAGTTCAGGGATGACCAACATTATGCATAGACTTGGGAGAAATCTTAGGCTCGCGAGTTGAAACGTTGGAAGAATGAAGAGTTGCAGCTAGGTGCCTAAGGAGTCTATGTTTAGAAGACACTTCTTGTATGTTCAAGAAACGAAATTCCGAAACACCGGAATCTTTCTTCAACGTCAGGACAATCGCTTACAAGATGTTTTTCAATAGAACGGAACACGGTAAGAACGGTATTACGAGGTGGTACAATGTGAGGTGTATGAAATATGGCCCCAAAAATGTATATGGAAATTTCTGTGATTTGGGGCCTTTATTAATTTTGTAGTTTGGGGTCAAATTTCATTATTAAGATTGACCCCAAACTTTTAAGAAATAAATGAAAAATGGCTCCAAATGGCGACCCAGGTACCTACTCTTGCTATAGGCGCATAGGTGCCTGAAGAAAAGCACATACCGCACATACATAAGTGGGTTGAAATGCCTTAATCCAGCGAGCGGGTCACCTAGGTACCGTACGTATGCACGGTCTTTTGCTTGTTGTTAGTGATTTTGCGAAGCCAAGAGAACTAGGATATGGCACTAGGAATTCTTCTTCAAGTCATACGGTATAATCGTGCGTAATACCATGTTCGTCAAACAAAGCTTACACGTAGTCACTAATAACAAGTGGTGACCAGTTTCGTGAAGCCTAGGGTTAAGGATTGCAAAGTATTCTAGGAAGAATCAATTACACGGCAGCACAGTCTCCTCCTGACAGGAATATTTAAGAAGAAGCAGAAGCGAAAATCAATTGGTACAATCCGGATAAAAAACGGTAGACAAAGTTAGCTTTTGAAGCAACAAATTACTCTACAAAAGCCAAGAAGGCCTTTGAGGTTTGTGCCATCCATTTCCTCCAAAGCCTCGAAGAAGTATCTCCCTAAGAACTACGTGAGACATTGCCTCGCATTCGCACAATATGTGCGGTATATCCTCAACAGCTTGCAGGTCACCACAGAATCTGCAGATGTCTGTATCTGACGGTTCGAGTCTCCCGAGATTCCTACTAGTATTCTTACCTTATCCCTGCTTAGTTTCATAAATTTCCTGGAACTCTTACAGTCGAGAAGTGGCCATAGAGCTTTTGACGCCGTGTGTCCCCCAAGACTTGACCACCTTAGGTTGGTAGACCTTAGGGTTATTTTCGCAATCGAAACCTTTATTATGCAGAGGGGAGGTTTTATGTCAGGAACCTCACCACTATTGAGTAGCCTTCCTATTCTTGCAAGCTCATCCGCTTGCTCATTGCCTTCAATACCGCAGTGCCCTGGGACCCACCACAGTCTCCCTCGGTTCTGATTGCATGATGAGCACTGTGCGGTAGTTCCTGACTATAACAGAATTGATGTTTGTTGATTCCATTGCCTTAAGTGCGGCCTGCCTGTCGATGTAGATAGCAATATCTCTTCCGGATATTGATCTCATCTGCATTTGCTCATCCGCCTTGAAGACAGTCAGAACCTCTGATTGAAAGACGCTGCTTGTGCCCGGTAGTCTTATAGACACTCTTAGTTCTGAATATTTTTTAAAGACCCCAGACCTTATTTCCCTTTGTCGTTTTCGAGCCATCTGTAAAAATTGCAATTTCGTTTGATTTGATAACTGCAGCTCTTTGCCAATCCTCCCTTTCCGGATATATAACATCATACGGAATGTCGAAAAAAAACTAAAAGGGGGACTTGATTGGATTCCCTGGCAGTAGCGTCTAAAGGTCCGTACCATGTCCGAAGCTAGTAATCTTAAAGTGACCCAAAAACTTTTCTTGTTTGTAGGTGGAAGCGTTAGGTTCAGAAAGGTATCCAATGCTGCCGTAGGTGTGCCACGAAGCACACCCGTAATGGCTATAAGCGAAAGGATGTTGGGGTGACCAAGATCGGATCCAAATGGCTCGAGATGGCCTAAAAACTCCTCGGGAGGCCTGCAGATGTTTTTTGAGGTCGAACCGGCGAACCCAAAAGGCGGACTAGTAGGAATGCAGTAAAGTGGGAGGGTTATGATCCGTATAATCCTGATCATAATCTCGTCGTTAAATGGAGAGAAGATTAGTGTACGGACGGGTATATTTGTGGAACTTTGACAATTACCGTTCTTAATCAACCATAGACGCAATGCAAAGCATTCCTGTGAAAAGGTATTCGATAGACAACCAAACGCTAAGACAAAGAGGAGTTCCTGAAACTTACGCACAGATGGTCATAGACTCTTTGGAGTCACCGAAGAGTTCCCAATTAAAATCGGAGTACATCATGGAAGCGTCTTCAGTGACTGGAAAAATAACGTTTGGGTCAACTGTGAGCGTTGCAGAGCCATAATATCCGACTCTTTTTAACTTTCTCGAGAATTCCAAAAAAGTCGGTCTGTCTGTCTGTCTGTCCGGACGCCGCATGGCGAAACGGTTCGACGGATTTGCTTCAAAGTTCGTATATAAGGATCTTGGGGTTACATCTCGGGGCATCTTTTTTTTTTTGAAATAACGGTACCTGCCATACAATTATTTTTATGAGAATCACTTATCACTACTTTTCTCAAAAGTGGTTCCAAGGATTTCGGTCTTTTTATACCCTATCCTAAGGGTATATTAATTTTGACACATAGTTTGTAACACCCCTTAATATTCGTCGTAGACCCATAAAAGTATATATATTTATGATCAGGACCAAATCCTAAGACCGTCCGTCCGTCCGTATCAACTTTTGAGGCCTTTAAAGTTATGCTAGGAGGCTGAAATTTGGAGCATATACTCCCTAGGGTCCCGAAATGGTAAAGTGTTAAAAGTTTTTAAATCCGCCCACTGCCACGCCCACAATTTAGAAAAAACCGTTTTAAGGCTTAAGTTAGAGAGATAAAGTTGTAAAACCTTCACAAGATATGTAGGTACTGCCTACCTTTATAAATTTGTATATTATAAATTTTTTGCCACGCCTACTTTTTGTGGGCGTTTTTCACTAAAATGCTGTTTTCTTTGAAAATTTTCATAGAAATCGAAAAAAAAGGTTCAACAATATATTTAGCCAATATTTTTTCCAATATATTGCCCATACAAAGTTTTTGGTCAGGCCCACTTTTTGGGGGCGTTTTTTCAAAAAAAAAATATTTTTTTTTCTTTAAATTTCATAGAATGAAATAAAATGCTATCCATCATCTTCCTAATGCTTTTTTTCTTTGGGGTACATAGGTATAAGGATAGGGTAAGGGTAAGGATAGGGATACTGTTCGCCCCAAGCGGACTGTAGCCTTTCCTTATGTTTTTGTACAAAGGATGTTTAGGATGGGGTCAAAGATTCTGCATACTCAGTTGTTGGAAAAAAAATCGATTAACGGTAATTTATAAAAGGAGAAATATCTCGAAAACTAATAAAGGAAGCTTTAAAAATATTAACAGTTTTTGTATACTATAAAGTCGAAAATATTTGCGTACTTCGATTTTTGAAATAATTTTTTTTTTCATATAACGATTTTCTTAAATTTAAATTAAATTCGTTTTCTCAAAAACGGCCCCAACGATTTTGATGATTTTTCGTATTTCGAATAACTATGTTAAAAGTGTCCAATGTGCGAAATAACATCAAAATTGTAGGTGCCGTTTTTGAGAAATTCATTTTGCGACTCAAAAACGCATCTCATGTACCGAGAAAGTTTTGTATGATGCAGTCGTGCACTTTATTTGTACTGAAATTTGAGACATGGATTCGGACGACCTCTGGTTCATGCAGGAGGGCGCCCCATGCCACACAGATCATGTCACAATCGATCTTTTGCGCACCAAATTCCGAAATCGTGTTATCAGCCGTCTTGGCGATGTCTATTGGTAGCCTCTGAGCTGCGATTTGACCCCTTTGGGCTTTTTTTTTTTTCTGGTGGGGAACCGTGAAGGATCTTTATCAATATCATCCAAGCAATCCGTCAGCTACTGCCCGAAACCATTAATAAAGTCTTGGAAAATTGGAGTGACAGAATCCGCTACTGCGAAGACAGCCGAGGTAGCCACTTGAACGACGTTGTGTTCCATAATGAATGGGAATGTTTGCTCTGTTTTCCTAATACATTTCTTCATTTTAATGCATATTTAGTTTAAAACACTTCCAGAACTTTTTAAATCTGGCTTTAAGTTTTCGAGCTCTGACCGCCAAAACAATTTGCTCAAAACTTGAACCTCAAATCCTCCTCAGTCGTTCAAAGATTATCTTTTCGAACTGTCAAACGTTCGATTCATCGAAAAACAAAAACAAAAGTCCTTCAAATATTACACCACGACTCATCACTCTAAGGACTTTATTTACAAAGCTGAAACTATTAAATACGTGAATAACAAATCAATACATACGTATGTACCTACATGGTTCAGCTGTTACCAAGGACATGACTCTTCAACTCTGCTGTCATAAAAAACAAAAAAATACCTACATGCAGCGATGATGTATGCTTCACAGCAATGACATACATTTAACTTTGGATAAACTAATCAGAAACTGTTTTCCAAAAATTTTGTTCCCAAACCCAATAAATGCTTAAATATCAAAAATCTATAAATAAATACCTGCAAATGTACTAAATTAAATACGTGACTATTAATCAAACCTCGTAAGTTGATACGTCAATGAGAGCGGATTTGGGCATGTAACAAGGATAAAACGGCGCCTATTACTTTTTCATTGTCTTACAAAAGTTCTAAAAATATGAACATTGAATGGAATTTAATTGCTCAACATGTTCCAGTTACAGTCACTTGGATGGGGGGGGGAATGGGTAATAGGGTATAAAATACGAAAGCACGTGATTGTCATTGAATAATAATCATTCCAAAACTGACGAGTGACGTGGTTCGGTTGGTATTATCCGTACACCATTCCCTCGGAAAAAAATGCGTGTATTTCTCAACAACGAAACCCTATTAACAAAAAGAGGAACCCTGCCTACGCGGAGAAGATGGAAAAACGTTGCGAATCCATTTTAATAAATAATCATGAGGTTTACTTTTGTCGTTTGTATCCTTTGGGCTTATTTTTATTTTTTTGCCTTAGATATCATCTGTCTTACTCTTAGGGGAATTATACGTCATCATCGTCGTTGTCGTTGTCGTCGTCGTCGTCTTCGTCTAATGACAAGTGTTGATATTATTGACGAAATATTTTGCCGAGGATTAAATAGGAGATATTTTTATCCTTAATATTTGGGAATTGATGGGAGTTGCTGATTTTTTTTTCATGGTTGGTGATGGGATTTACCTTATTTGCGTTTCGAGAAATTTGAGATTTACTCCTTCTAATGTACAATTGATGGGTGAGTCCTTTTCTCAGTAGGTAAATTGACTAGAATTGTGACGTCAGATGCGTCTTAGAGTGATTGAGGATTACGTATGATTATATTGCGTTTCAATTGACGTTAGTCTCCAGCCTTCGGGTTGGGACATTTAGCTATAAGAGAGACTTCGGGTAATTATGTCGTCTTTCGCGGTACCAGGATCAGGAATAAGGAAATGGAAGATCTGCGATATTTATTACAGCTGGAACACTCGATTTCATGCGATAGGATGCGCATTAGTCGTGGAAAATCGGCTTAGGTCGAAAGTTTTTGACACGAAGCCGGTAAGCAGTCGCTTGGCTCTGATCCGCTTCAGGGATATATTACACAATATTAGGTTAATATGGCACGCCCTTATCAATGAGACAGAGAATCCTATCGAAGGAGGCATTTTTTAACATCTTGGAGGGAGCCTACGGAGCCTGTAAGGCGACAACTGGCAACGGCTTCCAGCTAATAATTTGCAGCATCTCGTAATACTGTGATGAGCAGCACTCGGTTTCTAAGACTACGAATCAACAAAGCTACCTGTCGTTCTCTAGATGGTCAATCTGCCAACCAAATCGACCACGTTCCAATCGATGCCAGGCACGCACTTAACATCTTCAACGTGCACACTATCCAAAGGGCAAACTTTGACTCTGACTCGACTTCTTGAAGCGTTGACTGCCCAGAAGAAGAAATTTTACGTTGGATGCTAAGAGCACCTAGAGTAGCCAGAACCTGCGGAGAACGCCTGATACAATATATCTCTACTGTGGATTAACCTACAACTGACGCCAACTACCAGTGGTCCAAGTATTGCTTCATCCCTAAAGAGGTAGCAGAAACCACGCTACCCACCCCAGAGAGAAGAAGCACGTGGTATAATATGTACACATAAAAACCTGCAGCAGAAAACAAGAGCAAAAAGAGAAGAGTACCGACCTAGTAGAACATTTGGAGAAGAAGATCCTGCAAAGAAAGATAAGAGGATCGTCGAATCCTAGCCCCCAGCTTCGAGACGACAAGAAAGACTGAACCTCTGTTTATAAGACCAAGCATCACTTCCGTGTGGGAATATCAGTCTCAAGTAGAGACTCCTCGTCCTTTCGGAACGTTTAATTCAAGTTGTTTCGGACGGTTTCAAGTCTGCAACTTACCACATAAATGCTGGTGTTCCCCAAGGCACCGTTTTGTCTCCGACTCTCTTTCTTATTTTTTATCAATGATCTCCTCTCTGTCAATTTTTATCCAATACATTCGCTAATGATGATGACAGCTTAGCTTCTCATATTCGTTTCCGGATTTACGCCCCTCATTTTCAGGCGTGGAGCTGGAACGGCAACGTATTTTAAGCTCAATAAATTCTGACCCTGACAGAATTCTTCTTCTTCGAAAGGCTTTCCACCATCAGTATGTGTGTTCATGACAAACTTCGTTGGAATGACCACATATTCGATGTCGCCAAGAACGCTGCGAAATGTCTATGCTTCCTTAAGCGACACAAAAAATAGTTTACCCATTCTGATCTGGCTCGAATTTATAAGGCGTTTACTTGACCAAAACTTGAGTACAACGCTCATATTTGGTCAGGTGCACCAGTTACATTTTTGAAGCTACTTCACAGAATTCAAAAACATGAAATAACACTTATTGTCGATCGAGATATTGCGAAATCGCTTGACCCTCTTAGTTATCGTCATTATGTCTCCTGCCTGTCGTTGTTGTACATGAACGAAAGGGCTAGCCCCATCCCCTTCAACACTTCAACACTTCAGCTGCAATACCCGCCATGCTAGGAATGCATATTATCAGTTCACCCTAAAGCCTGTATTCGGACGTTCTGTGAAATATAAGGATTCGTTTCTTAACCGTACAATACGAATGTGAAATGCTCTACCCCGCTCTATTTTTCCTACTCATTATAGTTTACAGACATTTAAAACCAACGTGCATCGGTATCTCCTTTTTTCTAGTCCTTCACTTCCCTAATGCCCGCACTGTGTTACTTCATTATAAGGGTATCCAAAATCCCTTTAGTGCGCGTACATTATAAAACAAAAAAAAATATTCGATGTCGCCAAGAACGCTGCGAAATGTCTAGCCTTTCTCAAGCGATGCAAGAAATATTTTACCCCACTTTGATCGGGCTCGAATTTACAGGGCATTTATTCGCCCCACGATCGAGATATTGCGAAATCGCTTGACCGTCTTAGTCGAATGACTGTCGTTGTTTCATCGATACTTCCTTCAACACTTCAACCGCAATACCCACCATGTCAGGAATGCTCGATTCGGACGTTCTGTGAATTATAAGGATTCGTTCCTCTGCCGCACAACATGAACGTGGAATACTCTACTTTAGTCTCTTTTTCCTGATCACTACAACTTGCCAACATTCAAAATCAATGTGCAAGTCTAGTCTGATTCCTTATTTTCTAAATCTAAATACCAGTGCTGTGTTTCTATTAAGATTATTAAGGTGCCAACAATCCCTTTTGAACGTGCGACTTATAAAAAAGATAAAAAATGTCAGCACTAAGCAACACGAACGGTAACGGAATGGCTTCGGTCAGACTCTGAACCATGGATTGAATGCCATCGTATTTTCACGGATACGACTTTACTACCCCTTGGATAAACATGCATCTGTTTTCCAAGCGAAGATTTTTGCCATCCTAATGGCTATGCGCTATATTGTGATCAACAGGTGGAGGGCTAGAGGCATTTGCATTTGCAGTGATAGCCAAGCTGCATTAAAAGCGCTTCTAAACCCTCTTACCTCGTCCAAGTTAGTGCTAGAACTCAAGCTTTCTCTGAATTTGGTCGGAAGACTGAACACAGTGAATCTTGTCTGGGTACCAGGTCACACTGGCATCCAGCGCAATAAGATCTCGGATGAGCTTGCTAGGCAAGGTTCAGAAGAAGTTTTCTCAGGACCCGAACCTGTGTTGGGTCTGCCTGCGTCTGTAGTCATGTCGTCTATCGATTCTTGGGTTTCTCTTGAACACAAGATTCGGTGGCGCGATTGCGGTGGATGTAGACAGACCAAACTACTGCGCCCGGACATTTGCAAAAGGTCAGCATCAATCGACTGTAGGCTGCTTGTAGGCGTTCTTTCGGGCCACCAAGCTTTTGCTAAACACTTAAATGTGTTGGGCTTAAGCGACACCTCTACTTGTCCTGCTTGCGGTGAGGAGGATGACCCAACAGAACACTTTCTCTGCAGTTGTCGCATCAGGTGGCGGACTTTCGGGGCTGACGTGGTGAGTGCCGAACATCTCAGCTCTTTATCACTGAAGCTCCTTGTTGTTTTTCTTCGAAAGACGGGAAAACTAAGTACATTAATGTAAGGTGTCTGAATGGTAGTACAATGGACCTGTAGTTGTATCTGAGCGCTCCATCGGATAGTAGCAACCTCCGACATAAAAAAAAAAGCAACGCGAAGTTCTCGCATATTTTTCCACAAAGTTTTTGGGGTACAACTTTAGCAAGTCGCCCTAAATATATCCCGCCCTAAAAACTTCAGAAAACTCAAGGTGTCTCGATCTGAACTTTTTGGGTCCAGTACCTGTCTCGGTGAAGACCAAAATCTTGGAAGTGAATGCCGTCCTCAATAGTTATATGGGCTGACCATCATGTGCAGCAGTCTTATTGGACTTGAGTTTAGATATTGCTGTCCTCACATTATTTTAGCCAAGTGTACGGTATTCTTCGCTTTCATCGCGAAATGTGCAATTGTTCCGCTCTCTCTAGCAGCATAATTTTTGCAATATTTGCGTTGACAAGTCTACAGAAATGGCACATATCCTCAGCACAAAATTTTCTTGTCCATCCCAACAGGTCTCTGTTCGGGCCTAATACACCTGATACGTTCTATATATTTACTTATTTTGGAAAACTTTCAAACAACACTATTTCGCCCCAATGAGGTTTTGCAGTTCATTAATGGCAACAGGATCATACGAAGGGGATTAAAAGCTCAGAACACGTGATAATCTTTTTGGTTTTAGCCCCTCACGGACTTTTCGACCGCAACAACAAAAGTTTTTCCATTTGCCAGGCGATAATTAGATAATGCGCTGCACTAATCTGCTTATTATATTTAATCGATTGAATCAAAATTCCTAATTACGTGCGGTTACGTGTGCAAAATGTAGATATAACGTTCTCTGTAGTTTTAGTTTAATTCCCACTAATTCCCTTCTTATTAGTCAACAAAGGACCATTCTACAATGATTATTTCTGCTAATTAAATTTAAATTTCCTCCTATTTTCCACATTTTTAATCTCGCCGCTATGCCACAAGAGATACTTTAAAACATGCCCGCGAACAAACTATGCACATCCGCATCAAATTAAACACAAACAAAAAATTGCATAATTAAATAACAAATAAAATAATAATATGCCGGAGGGGGAGGGAGGGAAAAAGTTCGCTGCATTATTTGCAAATATGTATTTCAAATTTTTCGCCTGACCCGTGTTGCCAAAGAATAGAACTTGCCACAATATAATGCACCTATAGATACTATCGCAATAAAATCGATGCTATCGTAATAAAAAGTTAGTTTCACTGGAATATAGCGATCAATGGAAACGAGACGTTGCCGAGTTAATAAAATTTCCATCTAGATACGAATTTAATAAAGTTATAGATACAATAAATATATGCGCATAGTTTCGTTAGTGTTTGTTCGTCGTTTTTCGTAGTCAAAAGTTTATCTCTTTTCTAAATGCATGGACTTTGTTGGGGGTGTTATTTTTTTTTTTTTTTGGATAGGAAATTTCATTTACTCCTAGCTTGGAGCTATATAAATATATAGGAGAACAATGCACAAAACTTAAGTCAACTGTCAACTATTTAACACGTTGTAGAGATAAAGTTTTTTTCGAAATTTAACCACGAGGTCATGTTGCAGGCAAATGCTTTGCTATCTTTGGGTTTTGTTGTTGAATGTTGACTTGTAGCTTCTTGTTATAGATATCATATGTATGTAGAGCTTGGCAGTGTTTTTGAAAACAAACTTTTCGATAACAGGCGATAATTAATTTTGAAACCAAGGTTTCTGAGGCTTGCCCCATTGGCACATGTGTTGCAACAATGAACACATGTTTGGTAAAAACTTCCATGTTCGATTACGAACGGATGAATGGAATTGTTTCTAACGAGAATATTTTGGTATAAAGAGTTTTTGAAATATTTTCTTTAAAAAAAATCGAAAGTGTAAAATATTCTGGTAACTTCAAAGCTTCTAAGTTTTGAATGACACGATTTTGCCCTTCAGCAAAATAATTTTTTTTTTAGGTTCCCTTCATTCGAAATGTTTGGCATTTGTTTTACAAGGCGTGTTTTGATGAATACTTACTATAAGTAAATTTTGCATTGAAAAGTCAACTTTCGTTGACAATTTACTATAACCAGGAGGCCCTAGGCTAGATGGGTACCACTCAGTATATGGATGGCTCAAAAATGCCGACAATTAGGCATCAGCGGACCCAAATGCAACTTTTCAGCTTCCCTACGCCGATGATCGCATCGTGGGTGCAGTGGCTTAGTGGTTAAGTGCGTTGGACCACTAAGCGAGAGGGAGCTGGTTGAAAACCCGACCTGTACCACCTGAAAGTTTGTATTCGCTGCCTCACCTCTTGCGAACGTCTGACAAACATCCAAGAGTAACAACTGTCATGAGAAGCTTCTCGAAAATTAATTTCCTTTCAGAATCGGCATTAAACTGTAGGTCCCGCCATTCTTGTCAAAAATATAACTTCGCACACACAATGGTTCTAGAAGCTCGGCTTTAGGTCCTGTATAGGCCGTTTACGCCTAATTTATATACGCCGATGATCTTGTGCATCGATCTTCAAGGTGGTAGTTTACGCCGCCGAACTATCTCAGAAGATCAAATATACACAACAACACTTAAAGCTCCTTAATCCTACATGTTCAACTCTCAACTTGTCTGAAAATGCTTTATTTGCCTGAAACAACTCACTGCTCAAAACAGAGTGTCTTTCTACTGAGTCCCAGGATACAAAGGAATTCTTGGTAATGAAGCGGCTGATAAGATGGTCCGAAAAGGTTGTACATCCTTTCATGGGCCCAGAGCCCTTCTGTAGCATCAAATTATAACTTAACGCAAGGTAACACCAATAGCATACTTCCGAATGGAATTCTATCCAAGGATTAACCCATGCTACAAAAAAAAACGCGCTCTTCAATCCGCCCTCCGGCAAACATGATGCAAAAAACCTAACCGACTTCTTCATAGGTGACTGCGTCCTGAACGATAATCTTAATAAAATGGGGAAAAGTTCTGCAGACCTCTGCAGACTCTGCCTAGAACAGCCAGAAACGGCAGAATATGCAACTGCCCCGCAATCTTTCAGAAGAGGCTTGAATGCTTTAACAAAGGACTTATCGAACAGGACATTGTCAAATCATCGGCCTCAATAATCGTAAAGATCATCAAAAACCTAGGATTGTCGCCAGACTAAAACACTCATTAATCATCCCCCAAAGGGGAGCAGAAAAGATACTTTATGTATCCACTATAAAAATCATATTTTATCCTCTTTCACCTGTAAGACTTACTGCTGACGAAAGCCTTGCTAGGATTTTTAACTTTCTCGTATAAATACTATACTAAAGAGATCGTGCAGAAATTTTGAACTCGAACCGAGCATAAAGGATGATATTGCGACTATAGAGAAGTCCAAAAACGTGAATCCGCCAATGCAGTCCGTCTGTCTGTCTGTCTGTCCGGGCGTCGTATGGCAAAACGGTTCGACGGATTTGCTTCAAAATTCGTACATAAAGTTTTTGGTGTTACATATCACGGCGAATTCTTAGTTTTTGCTTTATCGTTTGAAATAACGGTACCTGACGTTTGACAAAATTTTGTTGTAGATTTTAACGATTTTCTTAAATTTAAATTTAATTCGTTTTCTCAAAAACTATCGACGGGGAAGTTCAGTTTCCTCCATGTCACACTTAGGTCCTCGTGGACCCATTGTAATACCTTTCTGTGCCGGTGTTTTTGGCCACTCTTGTCGTTCTTTCCCTTCGCTGAGGGTTACTCAATTCTATCAAGCCGTCCGGATGTCTTCAGAAACCTGCAAAGTTTAGTGAGACATCTGACGATTCTTCAATGTCTCGGAAGATAAAACTTCCAAGTGTTCTAAGACTAACTTTCCAAAAAGCCAAGAGCGTTCGGGATCCAGGAGTGAGGTGGAAGAAGATGTAGTTTTGTACTTATCCCCTGCATACAGAAAAGGGGAATTTAATTAAAATAAAAGGGGCCCTAGGTATGTGCTCAGCCCTGGGGGTGACCTTAGCTGGGCTGGCACCACATTGTGACCTATTCAAGACGAGAGGCAGCGGCATCTCACCCTTAGTCCAGTCACCTACCCTTTCTTGTAGAAACATCGCCACCCCTGCAAAACTTAGTTAACGGAAATGTTTTTTTGTCCAGTCAAACGCTTAGTTATTATTATTATTTTTGTCAAGAAGTATAGTTACTACAACTTACTCCAAAAGCGTTCCTTTCCTTTTTTGTAACTTTCGTAAATCTAACATTTTTCTGCGAGAATTTATCCCCACTCCTCGAACCTGAAGTTACTTGAAAATGAACAGACCATTAGAGCATTAGCATGGATTCGTCAATTACGCAAAAAAACACGAAAAGGTTTGGGCATTTAAAGGTCACAGCTGATAGGTAACATGTGACAGCTGACAGCTGACAGATGACAGATAACATTTGACAGAAAACATCGCAGATCAACAGATGTCAGATGATATGGGTCCAATGGTTTATAGCTCACAAGGGTACACTTGTGGCAGATGACAAGTGCTAACATGTAAAAGAATCGCATATGCCAGCTGACGGAGGAAAGATGACGTAACAACTGACAGCTGATATTTCTGATGCCAAACTTTGTGGCACAGTCACTGCACTTCCTATATGAATAGGCTCGGGTTTTTTTTTTGAAACTCAACCGACCATCCTCTACTTTTTAGAGGCTCATCTCCTCCATCTGTCAGGCAGCGTCAAACGAAAATTTAAATCTACTTATCAGCGTGTGGCATTCGAAAAATTTTGTTTTATGTTTCGACGCTGAACGACGTTTGCAAAAGTTCACAGCGGGAATATGATTCGATTCATTCGAATTGATTCTATTTAAAGAAACTCTAATTATGTCTGAGAAATAAGGTTATTTTTGCTGAAGCCCAATATCCCGCCGAGATAAAACTTCCAAGCCCACTCAAAACATATTTTCCTTTAAGTAAAATGTAAAACCAAAGTCAACTCCTCATCATTCCATACTCGGCTACTCCAAGTGCTTGTCTTGTCAATTGTAGACAGCGAATATTCCCTTTTTCCACACGTTGATGTCCGTGCATCTGAAAGAGTGATAGAGTGAAAGAACCGCAACCGCACACGGTCCAAAAAGCCTTTCAGAATCCCATTCTAATTGTGTGCGATGATGCTGTACGGCATCCCAAAGAACATCTCTCTTTGCCATTGTCCCATGTTATATATACCATTTCGTTTGCCAGTCACTTTCATCTTCATCATCGTCGTCATCATTGAAACGCCTTCCATCATCAGCATCCTCATTGAGTCGGTCTATTTCCAACTGCGGGTCCTTGAAAAATGGGCTATCTAGCAATTCGAATTTCATTCGACAAACAAAGCAGCATAAGCATCAGCAACAGCCACACAAAAGTACCAGCAGCAGCAGAACAGCAAAGGAGGTCAATTCAATTTCGCCGAAGAATACTTAATGCCTTTGTGGGATTCGAGAAAAGGATATACCACCAGTAGGATGACAGCTACGACAAGGACAAGAATACCAGTTAATTTGTTCGTTAGTTCGTTCGTTCGTTCGCTCGACACCTATTTGTATTCATTTCGATGGAAAACAGCCCGCAAAAATACACACACACACACCGCCACACAGATATCCATAGATGAAGAAATTTGTCCACATTTCGTTTCCTGAACAATTTGCGGGGGCATAGGCTTTTAATTACACCCAGGCAATGAGGAAATGTTAAAGCAAGAAAGGATTAATTGTAACAATCTAGCAGTCGGCCGAAACCGTGGTAGGAAATGCGTGAGTGGTGAGTGGTTGTTTTCGCCTGGAGGAGAATATCCTTGCGTTGGATAATCCCAGAGTCAAAGGCTTTTAATTGTGTAACTTGATTGAAGAGGACGAGACAACTAATGTGATTAGAGTCTCACACGATTAGCGACTAGTAAAAGAGCAAGAGCGAACTAAACGTAGTTGGAATATGTCAAAGGGATTCCTTTGATAGTTTTCTTTGTCTGTCTTTAAAATTACTCTTCCAAAATGGAGATAAAGAATAATTACATGAAGGGAGGAGGAGGCATTTGTGAAGTCAAACTCACTTCAAAGTTAAGTCATGACGGAATCGTCTCATTGGCAGATGCATGGAAATTTGACCATCTTTTTAGGAAAGGATAGTTGAGTAGACTTGAGAAAAAGGGGATTGGATGTTGGCTTCGCTTAAGGGGGTTGCTGCAAAAAAGACCGATTAGACTACTATGACGATTCTAACTAGACAAAACCCGTAATTACGAACCTAAAATTCAGAAAAGTCAGTCTTGAAAGCGCTCACTCTGCAAAGCAAGAAGGTTTCTATGAGGTATCGGCAAGGGGTGCACTTATTCAATAATCAACGACTACGAAGAGCAATAGTCCGCTGGGCACAAAATAATCAGATGGACAGGCGGACTCAACTCCGTACAGCGGGAGCATGATTTATTAAGCCCAGGAGACTGCGAGTCTTCGAATATAACCTGAACCCGGGAGAGGAGATGAACTGTCTGCTATAGGAGCAACATCCGATCCATTTAGGCAACAGCGAAAAAAAATGATCATCAACTGCTGTTAGCGGCTTCAATCCCTTATCGGAACCTGAACAACTCAGTATTTAGCACACAGGTCTTTGCTGACGACCTAGTAATTATTACAAGAGGCAAACATGGTCCCACTATATCAGGGCTTATGCAAATCGCCTTAACAAAAATGTGGAAGTGGTGTCAAGATAAAGGCCTAATTGTAAACCCGTCAAAAACAACTATTGTTCCCTTCACTCGGAAAAGGAATCACATCGTGCCAACCTCATCACTGAACAACACGCCAATACCATTCTCAAAGGAAGTAAAATATCTCGGAATCGCACTTGATCATAAGCTTACCTGGAATGTTCATCTATAACGTACCCTAAATAAAGCGACTGCTATATTATGGGCATGCTCTAAACTCTTCGGTAAGAAATGGGGTTTACGTCCAAAAACTACCAATCATTACTTATTCAGCTCTAGTGTGATGGGAAAAGGTAAATCAAATATCTGCCCAGAAAGCACTTCAGAGGATACAAAGACTAGCATCCATAGTAATCACGGGTGCCATGCGCTCCTGTCCTTCTGCAGCTATAGAGGAACTCCTTGACCTTCCACCGCTAGATCCACGAATTGAGAAGTGCGCTGCTTCAAGCAGGACGCTAAAGTATCTTAAACTCCTAAAAAATTATACATAGCCCTTCGATTAAAGTCACGGACCTCATGCCCACACAAGTAAACTTTCGTCGACAATTTCACATCACCATACCTGAACGCTCAGTGTGGCAAACTGGAGGCCCTAGGCTAAACAGATCCCACTCAGTCTGGTTCACAGATGGTTCAAAAATGCCAACGGGTTTAGGAGCAGGCATAACCGGACCTAACTGTAAAATGTCAGTTCCCCTCGGACACACAACATCGATCTTCAAAGCAGAAGTTTACGCCATCGAACTATCTCAGAAGATCAGATATCTACATCCTCTCAGACAGTCGAGCAGCACTCAAAGCTCTTACCTCATACAAGTTCAACACTCTCAACTGTTTGGAACTGTTTAAGTATTTTAAAACAACTCACTTCCCATAACAGAGTAACTCTTTACTGGGTCCCAGGACTACTACTACTACTACTACTGGAATTATTGGTTATAAAGAGGCCGATTAGCTAGCACGAAAGGACTCTGCATCCCATTTCGTAGGCCTTCTGTGTCTACCCGTCAGTAATATCAACGGGACTCAACACACGGGAACACCAAATGCGCACATCCCAATGGAACTCCATTCAATGATTTCACCATTCAAAAAAAATGCATTCAGATCCTCTCTATGAGCAAACTTGATGCTTAGATCGTAACTGACTTCCTAACAAGTCATTGCGCCCTGAACCATCATCTCCTGAAAAAGGGAAAAAGCTCTAAATATCTGTGTAGATTCTGCCTCGAACAACCAGAAACGGCAGAACACATCCTATGCGAATGCCCAGCAATCATCCCAAAGAGGCTTAAATGCTTTAACAAAGGACTCACCGAACCTCAGGATATTGGTAAATCCTCGGCCTCAGCAATCTTAAGGTTCATCAAAGACCTAGGATTGTCGAGCGCAAAATATCTATTCTTCGTCGCAGTGTTAATCAGTCCCATTCTTTTTTAAAAAAAAAGTATTCCTTATCGAAAATAGAAGCGGAACAGCTAGGCATGTGTCGGGACAAGGAATAATCAAGTTCTTTGATAGTTTATAGCACAGAAGCAGTAGTAATAAAAGGGCAGAACCATAAACTGCGTCTCGAAGGCGGTACGAGCATGTTAAAAGAGCGAACAACATGATGATGCCCTCCCTGGTTTTAAAGGCAAAAAGTAGATTGCTCAGGATTGCGTTAGACACGGGTTTAGACTTGCAATCAAAAACAAGATTGGCCCAGAGCTTTTGGGTGATGTTGCACACTCTGCAAATAGCCCTTCTTACTAGTCGAGAGCAAAGAGGAGTGGGAATCTTATAGAATCCTAGAAAGTGTTAATGATGCTGATCTGAGCATTGTCTAACTAATTGGATAGCTAATTGGACAATAAGGGTAACTTTAGTTGGCTGAACAATTTCGTCATCAACGCAAACAACGCACTATGGCCAAACGTTGCTCTGCGAGTAATAGACAGCGCAACATGCAAGTCTTAAACCCGACATTAGAAAGCAGGCGAGAAGTTGAGATTCTCATAATCCTTAACCAAACATTTAAGGTCCGTGCATATATAGGGCCATGCAACTTAAAGCTTGAATTGGCTAGTTGGCTACACAAATATTTGGTTACTACATTCAGGCCTATTACTCGAACAAACTTTTTGTTTTGGCCATTTTCTGAAAGACAGCTCTCTAAGACCTTTAGTAAGAAGCCTCGAGAGTGCGTTCGCTAGTTAAGAGACCGCGCTGGAAAATTTCATTGATATTGAGGGTGCCTTTGACTTATAAAAGGTTATGCAGCTCCGATTAGATCCGAGCAATGTTAAAGACTAGGACAATGGTTGCAGATCCTGATTGCTGGAAAATGCGTTCTGCCTCCACTTTTATGGTGTATGGTCGTCGACTCTCTGCTGGCCAAGTTTAAAGCTTCTGGTATCTGTGGGCAGGTGTCCTTGGACATGATCGACAATTGGTGTACTAGAAAATGGCTCTGTTTGAATCCGCTTAAAAGCTCGTGGAAACGAAGACATCTAAGAAATGTTCGACTTTCTGAAAGTACAAGGTTTGCATAAGTTTTGGGTCATTCCTGTATCACGGGAAATGAGATCTACGTCAAGGCTCAAGCTAAGTTTGTATTTTATCAAGGCTGCCGGTACCTATCTCTAGTAAGGGCCTCTATTGATGGCTGAGTCTCCTATAGACACAACATTTGATGGCGCGATTCTTTGGGCTACAGAGATTCCAAATCGATTTTTGCAAGATCCGATCTAGTAGGCATTCTGATGACCTACCACACTTTTACAAATTACCCTTAATGAGCAAGGCTTGAGTGTATTTTCTGCCTTTGCTCGAACTCTAGGCTCTTGCCGTGGTGAGTACTTTGGGCTTTCTAAAAATTTCGGGAAAATTACTAAAGTAAAAGGAGGTATCTGTCTGAAAGTCTCAGGGCTTCAGAGGGCGAACATTGAAGAGATTTTCGATGCCTCACAATATTTATACTCGTTTCAAATTGCCTAGGACATGCGGATGATTAGAAAGAAGCTCCTTAACATTCACAGCAGTGTATCCCTCTATGCTGTGCTTCATCAGCCCACAAAGCAGGCCTCACATTTTCCATAGTATCACCACCACAAATGCATACAAATTTTGCGCTTATGCATTTTTTTTTTCGTTTTAAATGAATGCTGTTGAGCTCCCACAAAACATTCAAACAGCTGCCAAAAGCACAAAGCTAAAACAAATTAAATAATGCATACAAACTTAAAAACAGTTTCACGAACAGAAACCCTTGCGGAAAGAAATCCGATTCCTTTACCTTTGCAACAGTGTTAGGTAGCTTGTACCTACCCAAAAGGCATAAGTGAAAATGTGCATTCAAAGAGCAAAAAAAAAAAAAAAAACGAATAACAGAAAACAACATTTTAAAAATATTTACAATTTTTTCGGATGTCGAAGGGGTTTTCACCTACCACAGAAGAACCTTGCTTGCCACGATGTGTATATTATAAATGCTTTGCCATAGCCCGAAACCTTGAGTGCTTAAAGTATGATGAGAATGTATATTTAAGCCAGTTAACATGTTTGTTTACGGTGCGTTTGGAGCAAGGGGCGAACATAATCACCATGTAAAAAGGGGGAGCATATTGCAAATGGTGTTTTATGGAAAAAGGATCGGATTGTGCACTTTATCACTTTGCGCGGCATTTACTAATTAAGAGAGTATTCTGAAGAGATAATTTAACCTCGTTATGGGACAATGGAAAATGAGGCGCGCAGCGTTTGTTAATAGAATTTATAGAATTTCATTTAAAATGAAAATATCGCGCATTCTACTCAATTAATGGAATTAAGGACTATAAAGCAGTGATGATGATGATGTTGATGTTGATTGCATAAATTAAAAGGTGATGCGCTTCATGATGATGGAAGAGGAGAGAGAGAGAGAGAGAGAGGATTTATGAGATTTATTTGATGTCAGTGGAATTTACCATTTGGGCTCTTGTCATGATATGCATTCGTGCACTGCGGTGAATGCGACCACAATGTGCCGGAGATTCTGTAATTATTCCGAATGCAAATTTTCTGCGTGGATGCATTCAATTAATGGTGAAGTTTTAACCCATAAAATCTTTCGAAATCGTTGGTAGGACTGGATCCCAATATTGGAAGGGTTGTAAATTGTGGCGTATTCCACCACATCAAATGCAAAAAAAAAAATTTTAAATTAACCGCCGATTGCATGTCCCAAAACACTTACCGGATGTTATCAACGAACACTATCCTTCGCTCATCCAAATCAGCTGTACGTCACACGATCTATGACAATTCTAAGACATGCATAATGCGAAAGTAGTGCGCGCCCTTTTCATTGGCTGTATTTTTACGAAGTCGGATCGTTTCGATAAAATTGGGCAGGTCACTATCCAAGCATTTTTATACCCTATCCTAAGGGTATATTCATTTTGACACATAGTTTGTAACACCCCTTAATATTCGTCGTAGATACATAAAAGTATATATATTTATAATCAGGACCAAATCCTAAGACTATCTAGCAATGTCCGTCCGTCCGTACGCAATTTTTAGGGCTTTAAAATTAAGCTAGGAAGCTGAAATTTGAACCACATACTCCCTAGGGCTCTGACATGGTCAAGTGTAAAATGTTTTTGAATACGCCCACTGCCACGCCCACAATTTAGAAAAAACCGTAAAGCTAAAGTTAGAGAGATAGTGTGTTACAACTTTCACAAGATATGTAGGCACTGCCCTCCTTTATAAGTTTGTCATATAAAGTTTTTTGCCACGCCTACTTTTTGTGGGCGTTTTTTAATAAAATGCTGTTTTCTTCGAAAATGTTTATAGAAAGCAAAAAAAAAATTTTAACAAGATATTTAGCCAATATTTTTTCCAACATATCGCCCATACAAAGATTTTGGCCACGCCTACTTTTTGGGGGCGTTTTTTTTAATAATACAAGGTGGCGCAAAAGTAATCCTCCTATCAGAAAATGCTATAAATTTTGCGATTGGCCCCTTATGTCAGTTCTGTTTTGACATTTGTGTAGTAAACACATGCGAAATACACGTTAATAAACGATGTTACGCTACACTGCTCCAGAACGCGGAATATTGGTGACTATTTATTTGAGCAATAATCGGTCGGTGACTTTGGCACAACGTGAATTTCGTCGCAGATTTCCTAGCCGTCCAACGCCTACTGGTGAAACACTGCGACGTTTAGCCGCTCGCCTCGAAGAGACTGGCACAACACGAGATGCTGCCAGGCGTGGCAGACCCCGGAGTAGCCGTTCTGCAGAGAATATTGCTGCTGTAGCCGAATATGTCATGGAAACGGCGCTTCCGACATCGACCAGACGACGTGCCACGCAAATGGGTATCAGTCGACGGTCTTTACAGCGAATTTTGGTACAAGATTTGAAGATGTTTCCGTACAAAGTCCAGACGGTGCATCAGCTGTTAGCTGCTGACCGCCAATCGCGTCTAACATACGCTCAAGCCATCCTTAATCACCACCAAGAGGAAAATGATTTTTCATCAAAAATAATCATGAGTGATGAGGCCCATTTCCATCTTAGCGGGTACGTAAATAAGCAAAATTTACGCTTCTGGGGCACTGAAAATCCGCGTGTAACCCACGAAGAGCCATTACACCCGCTCAAAGTCACTGTATGGTGTGCTGTTTTCGCTGGAGGAGTCATCGGCCAAACGGTTACTGTGAATGGTGAGCGCTACAGAGCAATGATGAACGAGTTCTTTTTGCCGCAACTTGATGAATTGGGATTGGAAAACATGTGGTTCCAACAGGACGGTGCAACGGCACACACTGCACGTGCCACAACCGATATGCTGAAGGATGCATTTCCCTAATCTCCCGTTTTGGCGATTTGCACTGGCCAGACTTCTTTTTGTGGGGCTTTTTGAAGTCGCGGGTTTATGTCAACAAGCCTCAGACTCTTGCAGCTCTTAAAGACAATATCCGTCGAGAATGTGAGGACCTATCACCGGAAGTTTTAGCCAAAGTGATGGAAAATGTCATAGAAAGGGCTCAAATGGCAATCAACTGTGGCGGCGGCCATTTACATGACATCATATTGTCGACTTGAGCAAAAACAGCCAAAAAACATCGGAAGGTTATTTTTGCGCCACCTTGTAGAATGAAATTAAATGCTATCCATCATCTTCTTAATGCTTTTTTCTTTGGGGCATATAGGGATATGGATAGGGTATCGTACTGTTCGCCCCCAGCGGACTGTAGCCTTTCCTTATGTTTTGCTTTATCGTTTGAAATAACGGTACCTGCCATACAATTTTTTTTGATAAAAATCACTTGTCACTAATTTTCTCGAAGACGGTTCCAAGGATTTTGGTTTTTTTTTCGTACTAACGATACTCGGGATGGGGCCAAAAATACTGCGTACTCAGTATAATTATTAACGGTAATTTATAAAACTGCCAATATTTCAAAAATTAACGAAGCGAACTCAAAAAAATTTTACTGTTTTTTTTTATACTATAAACTCAAACAAAACTGCATACTTAGATTTTTGAAATAATTTTTTTAAATTTTTTTTTTCATATAAGGATTTTCTGGAATTTAAATTAAATTCGTTTTCTCAAAAACGGCTCTAACGATTTTGATAATTTTTTATATTTTGAACAATTATGTTAAAAGTGTCCAATGCGCGAAAATACACCAAAATCGTATGTACCGTTTTTGAGAAAATCTAATTTTTTAAAACCTGAAAAGTGATTGAAATAAATTTGGTATGTTATCAAATGTTAGCATTTCCTTTGAGGCGATTTAAAAATGCATCTCATGTAGCGAGAAAATTACGTATGACGCAGTCGTGCACTTAATTCATTCTTCTTTTCGATGCAATTTCCACATTCGCATCAAAGTCGCATCGAAAAGCAACAATTTCTGATTATTTAATATTTCTCCAATAAAAGCCTTCGATTAATTTTCGCCAAAAAAGGAAAACCCTTCTTTTTTTTAAAAAAAAAAAACAATTTCCAACTCTAGGCTAATTAACTTTCGATTTATATAAAAAGTTTACATTTACGCAGTTTTGCGCCTCTTTTATGTTTATTCACGGTTTTTTTTTTCTTTTTGTTTTGTTTATTTTGTCTGCCCTTTGAATGAACTCATCGATACCAGTTTTTGTTTTTGTTTTTTTTTCTGTTTTTACAATAAATTTAATGTGTTTCAAAGCACCGCTATAGTGCGATGTGTTGAGAACTTTTTAAAGAGAAAATGCAAATGGCAATAAAAAATAAATATGTATGACATTGGAATTGGTTTAAGGGATTATTTATTGCGTCGTTTGTTAAATTTTAGTTGATGTAAAAATAATAAATAAATATCAGTCAAATAGTGTGAGTGCAGATTTATGTGACTCCATAGCCTGTATTCCACATGAATAAGCAAATATAACTGGAAAAAATGCAACATCCTCTGACGTATTTCCAATCACGTTATGTAGGGCCGCAAGGGTGCACTTCTAGGTTATCAAATGTGGGATTTATTTTTTTTTTAGATTTATGGTTGGATGTTGCTCCTGGAGTTTAAGGTTGGCACTCATTGGTTGCATATATGTAGCTAATGTTTATGTTTTCCATCGTCATCGATCATTTTAACTGTGTTCAATGAATTGAAACGTATTAGAGAGAAGACTGTCACTAGCGTCGAGTGGGTCTTTCTGTCTGGCAGCAAAATATTGATTGTTAATGCCATATTTAACTGGTATCCTTCTCGCGCTCAATTAAAGAGACCATCGATTTTTCTTTGCTGTTTCATGTGAGAGAACAATTTGTTGATTAAATCGTAGCCTTGACCCGGGGCAAACGATTTCGTGAACGGTCATAGCTAAAGTGTGAATTTGTCACGGATGATCCAAGTAGAGATACTTTTTTCAATAGCCTTTTTTGACAGATCACGTGTGAGTCGTGTCATGCTGTCATGTATTGTTTGGCATTTCATAATGGAAAGACTTACGCGTGAACAACGTTTACAAATTGTTCAACTTTATTATGAAAATTCACGTTTCGTGCACTTCGCTCAACTTATGGTCAACATAATCGGCCTACTGAGCGTACTATTCGCAACACCATCACCCATTTTGAGACCCAGCATTCATTATTGGATAATATTCGACCGAATAGACCACGTCCAGCACGCTGTGAAAAAATATAGCGGCCGTAGCTGAGAGTGTACACGAAGACCGTAGAGAGTCGATTCGGCGCCGTTCGCAGCAACTCGTACTGACGTATGGAACGACTTGGCGCATTTTACGTCAAGATCTTAAATTGAAAGCGTACAAGATACAGCTTGTGCAACAACTGAAGCCGCTCGACCTTCCCAAGCGATATCGCTTCGCTCTATGGGCTCTTGAAAAGTTCCAAGAAGATCCGCCGCTTTCGAGGCAAATTTTGTTTAGCGATGAGGCCCATTTCTGGCTCAATGGGTATGTAAACAAACAAAATTGCCGCATTTGGGACGAAGAGCAACCTGAAGAGATTGAAGAACTGCCACTTCATCCAGAAAAAATAACGGTTTGGTGTGGTTTGTGGGCCGGTGGAATCATCGGTCCATATTTCTTTAAAAATTATGCCGGTGCGAACGTAACCGTCAATGGCGACCGTTATCATGCCATGATAACCGACTATTTGATGCCTGAAATTGAAGCTCGTGATCTCGGCGACATTTGGTTTCAGCAAGACGGCGCCACTTCCCACACATCGCATCAATCAATGGACTTATTGAGAGAACATTTCGGTGAGGGCCGGTCGATTGGCCACCAAGATCGTGTGATATCACACCGATCGACTTTTTCCTGTGGGGATATGTAAAGTCAAAAGCTTTTGCCGACAAACCCGCTTCGATTCAGGCCTTGGAGGAAAACATCACGCGTGTCATTCGCCAGTTACCAGTCGAAATGCTCGAACGAGTGATCGAAAATTGGACTCAACGGATGGACCATCTGCGACGTAGCAACGGCCAACATTTGATAGACATAATCTTCAAAAAATAAATGCCAAAGGATGTTCTTTCAAATGATAATAAACATTCTCCATTAAATTTAAATTTTGTTTGTGTTTTTTTCTTTAAAAAAGTAGGGAACTTCGAAATGGATCACCCTTTATATACTCGACAAGAAGAAAAGTACGTTTGAATGAGATGCGTATTTGTGGCATCCCACTGATGATTTTAAGTCACACATCTGGGTGAAACGTACGTTTTTTGGGGTAGAAAATTACATTGCTTTGAATTGTCAAACGAGTATACCGCTCTACCGTGCGTAGTTCGTAGAAGGCCTCTGACCGAGTCAACCACGAATGCATATGGAAATCTTTAGATAGGAGAGGGATTCCCCCAAAGTTTGTTGCTGTTATAAAGGAATCCTATCTGTCTTTAATGGCGATAGACGATGTACTAACTGCCACCGTAGGTACAACTGAGGGACGTGGTGCCCAATGAAGACCGTTTGAGAGGCTAAGCCATGCAAACGACACCTGTTTCCTGGCAAGTACCAAGAGCGGGTGGCGGGTCATGGTGGCTGGTCTTAACATCAATTGAAACAAGACCATAATAATACACACCGGCCGCTCAGCACATCAGCCGATTATTCTGAGAGACAAACGTCAATTGAGGAGGTCAAACAATTCAACTATCTAGGCAGTTTTGTATCGTCCGATGGAGGAACGGATCTTAAGTAAAGCCCGCAGCGCTTTTGGAATGTTGTCTTCAGTATGAAACATCAGTCAAATTTCCCAACGCACCAAGTTAAGACTCTTTGAATCCAAAGTAAAATCCGTAAAGCTTGGAAGGTCTCTACCTCCATCTCGAGAAGATTACAGGCTTCGAATGAAATCTGGAAAATACACGGCGAGTTGGTAGACCAAGAACAACCAAGTGCAAATCAACTTTATTGGCTAAAGCAGCAACGCAGCCTAAAACATGCCCAAAGCTGAAGTATTTGGAGAAGGATGGAGGAAATTTGTCGCCGCCCTATGTCCCACCCGGGGTTGAAGGACTCAAGGAAGGAAATGAAAATTCGATTTCACTTAGCCTTGACTGGCCATCGCGGCGGAGTATTTGAAAAAGGAAACAAGGTGAGCCAGACAGTGAACGCGGATAGTCAGACTCACAGCCAGACCTTGTTATCAAAGAGTCCATTTCGCTTCCCATGACCACTTGGCCTAAAGCCTAGCTTCTCCAACCCTGTGTGTGCGAAAATATATTTATGAAGCTTTTTACTACTTTGTATTTGTCAGACTTCCGCAAAGGTTGGGACAGCGAACTATCGTGGTAGAACCTGGAATCCCTCGCTTAGTAGTGCAACACACTAACCACCGAGACACTGCGCCCACTCAACTGTGAAGGCTGAGAGCTGATTGTGTAAATGACTTGATTTCGCTGACCATGACCTCTTTCAATTGTAATTGTCTTCTTTTACTATAATGAACTTAATCCTACCAGAATGTGTCTCGCAGGTAGGTTCACTGTCGCATCAGGCTCGCTTTGTGACATTTATTTGAATGGAAAAGTGATTCCCAAGTGTTGCCATCTTCTGCGACTGAAAAATGCGTAAGCTGAAAGGAAGGCTTCACATACAGCAACAACAGCATTTGATTGGCCTCAACGACGAAGTGATGCGAAACCGGGATGCTTGCAGATATTTTTTGAGGTTAAATTGGCAAGTTTATATTTTGAAATCTTTTCGCGGAAATGAAAGGAATAAGGAATGTTATTTTCCAAACATAAATTAAATTGAAATTTCGCATTATTTCCTTCAAAAGTGAAAAATGTGAAAAAAGTGAATTCTTGCCGATAGCCTTGCAGATGCCATGTGTGTTCAATAAGAAGAGATAGGTAGAACATTTATCTACTTAGTCATTGTTTTCGGAGAACAATTTTGAATGAACCTTATCTGTGAGATTTCCTCCAACAATGAATGGAATACATGTTGACTTAGTAGCGTTGAGATAGCTACACACCTTTGACAATCTTGCTGAAGGCGTCGACACTGGTTTTCTTTATTTCTTCTCGACCTAATCGACTTTCTATTGTGCGTTTAGAGCTTTATTGGGTGGCTTCATCAGGATCTTACATTTTTCTTTTCACTCATTCACTACACAGTCAATGAGTTCAAACAGTTCCGAGAACTGTCAAAATTTAAATTAAAATAAATTGCCAGCTAAGAAGGCGGAACCTTCTGGAGTGGATTATGTAACCGTTATCACTTCGAACTACCTCACGGGTCCAAACCTACAGATAACTTGGTCCCCTAATAGGGTATGGGATCAGTAGGGATGTCAGGCCGCTCGCAGCTAGTCATTAACTCTCCACGCTAGCTTGTCGCCGGGAGAGGTAACTTGCAGTGGACAAAAAAAAAGACAAAATTGTAAATACAGGAAAAATTTGCACAAAAATTAAAAGAAAAGAAAAGTTTGAGTTTTGCGGTTTTCGAGGAGAACATTTCAAACTATAAGCCTGATACTTTAACCATGTGAAGTTGGCGGTGGCCGAAAAATTCTCCTGCTGCTTTAAGCGCAAGGAAAAATGTGAACTAGCTTTAGGTCCAGTCGAACTCATAAATGGCGACTGTTTCGAGGTTGCCTACAGAGCAGCGTTTAAGTCTAATAGAGCTGCGATAGCAATAGATTTTATTAGCTAAATATTAAAAGCGGATGGAAGTCACCTGGTACGAAGTATATACTAGATAATCAAATGGAGCGTTTCTTGAGTTCACAATATAAAATAGCCTTGGAACTGTAGCTAATATTCTGGTCAACGTTATTTCCCATGTGGAGAAAGTTCCCGTGGTGTTATTTTTCTATATCATTGTAGACAATACGGTTTAGGCACTTATGTTTACCGGCAGCCAAATTCTCGTACTTCTTACGAACTGTTCGAGGTAAGTGATGATTAAATTCCCTGCATCGTCAATAACCTCCTCGTCAGTGTTGGGACATATCAGCAGGCGACGGAAAATTACTGGACGAACACATACAGAAGTAAGTAGCAAACGACGATCGAACCGGAATGCAAATGTGAACTAGTTACTACTTCTACATAGAGACGACGAATACCCGTTACTTGTAAGTTAAGTTTTTAAAGTTATCAGTTGCAGTTTGTATCTAGTAGAGATCAGTAGAAATCAGTTCGAAGCCACTAAGCCCCTGTTATAAGTTAAGGTTACGTTAGGAGGACTGTTTTGCACCAAAAGCAAATTTCACTCGGGGGCCGTAAAGGCCCATTGGGAGTACCCTGTTTGTACATGCAAGGACGTGCAACTAACAAAACCACTTAGATCTGTTGAGGAAAAGTATTAGGTCCGATAGAGGTACCCTAGCCACGTCGTCCAAGCTTTCGAAGAACCGTGCTCTCATGCAGGATAAGCGGCGTTCTTGTAGAGCTGGGCAGTGGCATAGGAGATGTTCCACGGACTCTATTTCCTCCTCGTCTCTGCAGCTTCTGCAGAAGTCATTTGCAAGGACCCCTAGCTTTTTAGTCATGTTTCCTACGACGCAGTGTCCGGCTAATACCCCGACGAGCATCTGGATTTGAACTCTATTAAGAGGTAAGGTAAGAGACTAGAGATTTTGATCGTTTGATGTCGACAACAGGCCACAGGCTTCGGGTTATGACGCAACTGCTGGTGTTGCTCAATTGTTGCTTAGCCAGCTGTAGGATGACGGCGTCGATAAAAGTCTTAACGGTGTTAAAATGTGGAAGCACCTCTCCGTCCGCTAGTGGGTTCAGATCAGAGCCGTATCTGCCCAGTTCATCCGCTTTTTCATTCCCTTCAACACCAACGTGTCCTGGGACCCAGCAGAGTAGAACAGAGAGATGACGTATAGCCCTTTTAGCGAAGAGGCAATCTGTTACGCACTTCGCGTTTACAAGGTTAGAGCCGATTGCTTTAAGTGCTGCTTGACAGTCCACGCAGATGGTTATGTCCATTGCTGGTAGTCTCATCGATAGGATAGTCTGTGCTGCTTTCTTAACCGCAAAGATCTCAGCTTGAAAGACACTGCAGTGATCGCTCAGCCTAAACGACTCGTTGATGGCAAGTGCCTCCAAGAAGACGCCGGCTCCTGTACCTTAGTCTGTTTTAGAACCATCCGTGTAGACGGGTATACCTTTAATAATGGTACTGGGTGAGTCCCAGTCCTGTCTTTTGGGTATAGTGATTCTGAAATCTTTCTCGAAGACATACCTGGGTTACTCGTAATCAGTACGTGACATGAGACCCGTCCTATCAAAGGTTTCAATTATGCTCAGTGTCCGCAATAGCCAGGCCTCCAAAGTTTGTTCTCTCTTAATCTGAGAGCGGCTTTCGCTGACACGTTCTTAGTGAATAGCTCAATGGGCTGCAGGTACAATAAAGTCTCCAGACCTAGTTGTGGTGTGGATTTAATTCTCTGCACCTTGTTCAAGTTTTTAAGGTTTAAGTTTTTGATTTTAACCGCTTCCCACCAGATAACTGAACCGTAGGTCAGAATGGGTCTTACAATCGCGGTGTACAGCCAGTGCACAATGTTCGGTTGTAAGCCCCATTTTTTTCCGAATGTTTTTCTACAAGCATAGAAGGCATTAAGTCCTTTTTTCATTCTTTCTTCGGTGTTCCGTTTCCAGTTCAGTTTGGATGTGAACACCACACCCAGGTACTTAGCCTCGGTTGAAAGATTTGGGCGGACACCTTTAAGCTTGGGTGGGTCCCATTTAGGTACCTTATATTTCCTGGTGAATAGAATTAGTTCGCTCTTCTTTGGATTAACCGCAAGGCCGCTGTGTTCCGCCCATTTGGATAGTTCTGATAACGCAGATTCCATAATGCCTCTAATGGTTTAAAGATACTTTCCTGTTATTAGTACAACTATGTCATCAGCATAAGCGACTATCTTTATACCTCTGTTGGCAAGGGATTTAAGAATTTTGTTGATCAAGATGTTCCACAGGAGAGGAGATAGAACTTCCCCTTGCGGTGTTCCACTATTGGCACTTTTCTTAATCGCGCAGTTCCCTAGGCTGCTATTAATGACTCTGCTGTTAAGCATAGCCCCAACCCAGTTTGTCAGAAGCTTTGGCGAACCTAAATCCTCAAGTGAGGAAATAATGGTTCCAGTGTTCAGGTTGTTGAAAGCAGCTTCTATGTCTATAAAGGCCGCCAACGTAAATTCTTTGTTTCCAAGGGATTTCTCGATTGTTCTCGTTACTTCATGCAGCGTGTTGCGCACTGCACAAAGCACCAGTATTCTCAAGAATGTTCCTTAGGTGTAGATCCAATAGTCTTTCTAGAGTTTTCAAAAGAAAGGAGGAAAGGCTAATTGGCCTGTAATCTTTGGGTGTAGAGTGGCTTGGCTTCCCAGATTTTGGAATAAGATCAATTTGAGCTTAACTAAAACACGTCAACGCGAACGCACCTTTTTCCGAGGGATCACCGAAAATTACGTCGCAATGACGGAGTTTTGAACATTTTCCTTTGAAAATTTCAGAAATACTTTTTCAAATGTATATCTTTAAGATTTAAATAAAAAGTTTGAATAAAATATTTTATTTTTTATATAAAAAAAAAAATGGTTGAAAATAAAAATTTTTTTCCCCGAATAAACCCATGTAACCCCTCAACTGATTCAGATTTCATCTAAATTGGTCTGAAGTTACAATCATTTCTTGAAACTATTTCCCGTGGAGATATACAAAAATTAAAGAATTTCTCAATTTGATAATGCAGCGAGACTAGAGAAAATGTTACATCTGAGTCAAAAGTGATGGCCATTCAAAATCCATTTAGTGCAGCACGTATTTTAACAAGTCTACTAAATTTGACAGCTGAAATTTAATAATTTGGATAAAAAAAAAATTATTAAATTTCAGCTGTCAAATTTAGTAGACTTGTTAAAATACGTGCTGCACTATGATGTAACTGAATAAAGCACAAATTCACAAAATGTATCAGAAATTTTAGCGCTTAGTACTGTTCGTTCTGGTTAATTTGGTTGAGTCACAATATTTTCATTGTTGAAATCAAACGTGATAATGAATCATCATGTAGTACCTACGAATTCATTGACTATTTTTGTTTAAGCTTCTGACTCGCCGATGCGATAGGTATAGCATCTCGACCTAAAAGATCTTTTGTGCTAAAAGTCAGAAATATTGCTTAGGAAAGTAGCGGCTCTACTTTCTTAATGTAGTTGATAATACGATCAGCAGAAAGATTCTTAATAGCATCAGTGCTAATTACTTCTCTAAGAAAAGCTGTCCTTCTTATTCCATGTAGAGCAGGGCTCTGCGATTTCGTCTTCTTCAAGACAAAGTCGGCGCTCCGATGAGTCGATTATTTTTAGTTTGTAAAGGTGATATCTTAGTCTATGGTGGCCGGTTAGGTATCCAATAAGAATTTTTATATTATGCCAAGATAGATTTAGTATCTTTTTGGCATCGTTTCTAAATTGCTGTATAACCTTTTTGGTCTGTCTAAGACCTGGGATGCTTTCCCAATAGGAGATGCACATGTTGTGTTCCCAGCTTTTTAACTTTAGATTTACAGCTGATTTGTTTATTGGACAAAAAGGCTCGGGTCCAACAAAGGGCGTCTCCAAGCCCTTTCTAGCTAATTCGTCAGCTTTATCATTTCCCTCAATTCCCTGGTGACCAGGAACCCACCAGATTTTGGTCCTGTTCTCGATACTTAGTGACTGAAGGGTTTGAAAGTAGTGTACTACTGATTTGGAGTCAATTATTGGCGAGTTAAGGGATTTTATAGCTGCTTGACTGTGAATATGTGGATGTTGGCGCCTTGTATACCTGAGGTGTGAATAAGGTTTGCGCTTTCTTTAATGGCATGGAGCTCTGCCTGAAATACACTGGGACTTTTTCCCATGGGTATTGAGTCATTTTTGTTTGGACCGTAGATGCCAGCTCCCACCCCAGAGTCCATATTGAACCTTCCGTATACCACAATTGGCCATTTTGGCAATTAGGTGGGTTGTTGCCAACCCATGCTTTTCTATTTGTGATTTCAGTAGAGAAACCTTTATTTAAGCATAGTGTTTTCATTGTTCGATCTGTCACCGCTCAGATTTGGGTGTTTTTCTTCCACCATATGTTATAATGGACCTAATCATTGCTGTATAGATCCAGTGGGTGATCTTTGGGGAGATACCCCGGGGTTTTCCATACATGCGAAGGCAGGCCCAGAAAGCGTTCGATCCTTTTTTAACTTTGTTATTCAGGTGCGAGTTCCAAGTCAGTTTTTTATCCAAGATAACTCCCAGATACTTGACCTCGTCGGAATACTCTATGAGATTATCATTTATGGAAATTTGGTTTAGATTCAAATTTCATGTCTTTGTAAAAGGGACTATGACAGCCTAATTCGGATTGATAGAGAGTCCTTCTTTGTAACACCAATCCAAGACTATCTTAAGAGCATTTTACATACGTGTATAATGACTAGGTCATCGGCGTATCCAACTAAGTGGAAGCCTAAATAACTAAGGTTTTGGAGTAGGTTATCAATAACCAGTGACCATAGTAGGGGTGAGAGAACCCCTCCCTGAGGGAAGCCCTTACCAGCTTTTACTGATACTGAGTTATTTTCCGACTCTCAAGCATCGCTTTAATCCATCTGATCGATACGTCTATGAACCAAGGCATTTAATATTGAATCGAAAGCACCCTCTATGTCCACTGTGCGCCTTCAGTGCAACCTCTTTGCAGCTAAAGGCACTTTGGATTTGTTCTGTTAAATTCAACAGTGCTCCTTCTGTGAACTTGCCTTTCTGGTATGCATATTGGTAAGCTTGCAGAGGTATGCCATTTTTTAAGCATTCTCTGATATGGACGTCTATTATTCTTTCCAACGTTTTTAGGAAAAACGACGTCAAGTAGTTCGCTGGGTTTACCTGGTTTGGGGATAAATACCACGTTTACCTCCCTCCAGGCTTGTGGTATATATCCCCAGTTAAAACCGAACCTAAATAAGGCAACAATGGTAGGCAGAAGGATATCCAGGCCTTTTTGAATAAGGGCCGGAAAAATTCCATCTGTACCTGGTGCCTTGTATGGTTTGAACGAATAAATCGCCCATTTTAACTTATCCGACATAGTTTAAGACTTTGTCTACTTGAAACTCTACACTAAACTCGGTGTTCAGAGATCAGAGAAAAGATTTCTGCACCACAATCAAGAAAAGTTATTTCAGATCTCAGATTCCATTTAAATACCACTTTCGCTTAGATGACAGAGAACAACCAGTCGCACATGTCTTCATCAACTCAGATATCACTCGCAAGTTTCCATTTTCCAAATTAATCATGGCTCTTGTCGTACTGCTTTGAATACAAATTTGCTTTTGGCAAACACAAAATCCATCCGATTTCACTGAGAAACCAGAGTTAATCATTCGAAGCCAGACATATCTCGAAATAGAACCTTTTGTTGAAGGTAAAACTCCAACTCTTTTGCCTTCCCTTGTTTTCCCTAAAAAAAAAGAACTAAAAAGAATAACAGAAATCCCATTTCCCATTTCCATCCTTTCTCCAGTTATCGCACTCAAAGAAAATGAAGTGATTTCGCAAATGCATGATAGCGTTGCACATTCGAAGAATGAGAATAGATAGGTTTACCTACCTATCCCCCAATCCCTGCTAGGGTGTTTCTAACATCTTTTTTATGTAACAACTAAACCGCACCTTTTGAGAACAAAAACGTATTTGCTGCTGCAAGTATTTGCAAAACCGTTTGAATGGCATAAATCCTGAATGATGTGCTCTAGCGCTGTTGTTGTTCTTTCGTTTTCACAACAAGTGAACCCTCGTGAACAATAACCAAGCAGAACTGAGTTCTTCCATTTTCTATTTTCTGTTTTTTTTTCATTCAGGTCCTGCTGTAACTAATAGCTCGATGTTTGTGCAACCGAATAGAAGTTGGTCTGCCAAAAAACCGTTCAGCAGATGCAGCAAGTGATATGTGTGGTCTCGTAAGGATATTCAGGGCACACATGAGCGCATTCACTTTAATGCATAATACAAACAGAAAGGATGAAAACGGTTGACGGTTTGATGGCTTCCGCATCGGAATTTCCCGAAGGCGTTGTTGCCTTCATTTTTGGGTTGTATTTCGCGCTGGCATGGATGGGAAATGAATGCAAATCGAGCCTAGGGATGCGAGACAATGAGTATTCTCTGTTGTTTTTTTTTCTTTGGGTTGGCTGAGATTGTTATGTGTCCACATCAGATAGTCGTCGAAGTGGTTCGTCGAATGAGTAGAGATAAACGCGAATGGGATACAGCAAAGTCGTCTTGTTGCATCCAACTGAAGTGTTATTATGCACTTCTTGCAATTTTATATGCAAGTGCCAACTCGGAGCAGTGCGCACTGAGTGCATCTCAGCGTAGTAGAGTGCGAAAGTGATATGTGTTGTGTGTCTTCTTAAAAGGAATCGTGTCGGTGCCATCAGGGTGAATTTTTATTTTTTGAAATAAATTTTTATCGTATTCCCCCGGACGCATGAGTATCGAAGGGGATACATTAATAAAGGGGAGATACCTATCAAAGATGGTAATGACAAAAAGTCATCAAGTTGTCGGTGGGGCTGAAGAGTTGCTGCTATTTTCTTTTTAAACATGTTATTGATCCAACTTGATCACAGGGTATCCAAGGCCTTATGGCAAATGTTTCCTCGAGGACGCTAATTGGAATACTTTGTGGATACTGTCTTCTCAGGAAGCATGAGATTTGGTCTATCAGAGACTGTTGAATATAGACTTTGTTATAATTTTGTAGGAAGATAAGTGGCTTTGGGGAATGTGTAGAACGTTTTTCTTGTTGTTTCTTTTTGTTGATGACTCTTAAGGCTAGTTCCCTTAGCGAACGCTATGGGCCAATAACGGTGACTACAGTTTTGTGGCAGCATAGCTGTCATGCTCCTGTTTAACCTAATCTTATCCAACCTAAGCATAATATTTCCAAATGTTCATACAGAGTGAAGGAGAACACTTTCTTGGAGCTTGGAACCCGCTAACCCTTTAGAAAAAGAAATTTAATGTTGGATGCCTCAGCACGATTCGCGTAGCCAGAGTCTACAAAGAGTTTCTAAGAGAAAAGGTCTCATCTGTGCATTCATACCAACCACAACTATGAGTACCTTGTGGAACAAGTATATCAACATTATCGAGGGGATATCCGAGAGCACCGTCGTCTACCAACCCCATACAAAAAAAAACATAAGGAAAGGCTATAGTCCGCTTGGGCGAACAGTATGATACCCTATCCATATCCCTATATGCCCCAAAGAAAAAAGCATTAAGAAGATGATGGATAGCATTTTATTTCATTCTATTAAATTTAAAAAAAAAAAATTATTTATTGAAAAAAAACCCCTCAAAAAGTGGGCATGGCCAAAAACTTTGTATGGGCGATATGTTGGCAAAAATATTGGCTCAATATCTTGTTAATAATTTTTTTCGCTTTCTACAAGGTGGCGCAGAAGTAATCCTCCTATCAGAAAATGCTATAAATTTTGCGATTGGCCCCTAATGTCAGTTCTGTTTTGACATTTGTGTAGTAAACACATGCGAAATACACGTTAATAAACGATGTTACGCTACACTGCTCCAGAACGCGGAATATTGGTGACTATTTATTTGAGCAATAACCGGTCGGTGACTTTGGCACAACGTGAATTTCGTCGCAGATTTCCTAGCCGTCCAACGCCTACTGGTGAAACACTGCGACGTTTAGCCGCTGGCCTCGAAGAGACTGGCACGACCCGAGATGCTGCCAGGCGTGGCAGACCCCGGAGTAGCCGTTCTGCAGAGAATATTGCTGTTGTAGCCGAAGATGTCATGGAAGCGCCGTCGACATCGACCAGACGACGTGCCACGCAAATGGGTATCAGTCGACGGTCTTTACAGCGAATTTTGGTACAAGATTTGAAGATGTTTCCGTACAAAGTCCAGACGGTGCATCAGCTGTTAGCTGCTGACCGCCAATCGCGTCTAACATACGCTCAAGCCATCCTTAATCACCACCAAGAGGAAGATGATTTTTCATCAAAAATAATCATGAGTGATGAGGCCCATTTCCATCTTAGCGGGTACGTAAATAAGCAAAATTTACGCTTCTGGGGCACTGAAAATCCGCGTGTAACCCACGAAGAGCCATTACACCCGCTCAAAGTCACTGTATGGTGTGCTGTTTTCGCTGGAGGAGTCATCGGCCAAACGGTTACTGTGAATGCTGAGCGCTACAGAGCAATGATCAACGAGTTCTTTTTGCCGCAACTTGATGAATTGGGATTGGAAAACATGTGGTTCCAACAGGACGGTGCAACGGCACACACTGCATGTGCCTCAACCGATATGCTGAAGGATGCATTTCCCGGGCGCCTAATCTCCCGTTTTGGCGATTTGCACTGGCCAGAAAGATCGCCTGATTTGACCGTCGCGGGTTTATGTCAACAAGCCTCAGACTCTTGCAGCTCTTAAAGACAATATCCGTCAAGAATGTGAGGACCTATCGCCGGAAGTTTTAGCCAAAGTGATGGAAAATGCCATAGAAAGGGCTCAAATGACAATCAACTGTGGCGGCGGCCATTTACATGACATCATATTCTCGACTTGATGTAAAAAAAATTAAAAGACCAAATAAAAATAATCCACAAGAAGAATCAAAGTTTTTAATTTTTTTTGTAAATTACAGCCGGAAAATAACCGGAAGGTTATTTTTGCCCCACCTTGTATGAAAACTTTCGAAGAAAACAGCATTATAGTCAAAAACGCCCACAAAAAGTAGGCGTGGCAAAAAACTTTATTTGACAAACTTATAAAGGAGGGCAGTGCCTACATATCTTGTGAAGGTTGTAACACACTATCTCTCTAACTTTAGCTTTAAAACGGTTTTTTCTAAATTGTGGGCGTGGCAGTGGGCGTATTCAAAAAATGTTTACACTTGACCATTTCGGAGCCCTAGAGAGTATGTGGTTCAAATTTCAGCTTCCTAGCTTAATTTTAAAGCCCTAAAAATGGCGTACGGACGGACGGACGGACGGACATTGCTAGATAGTCTTAGGATTTGGTCCTGATCATAAATATATATACTTTTATGGGTCTACGACGAAAATTAAGGGGTGTTACAAACTATGTAATATACCCTTAGGATAGGGTATAAAAACGGTCCCTGTGACAGAAAGTGCAAATTTATTACCCCTTCAGCGCCAAGTGAATGTAGTGAGAGAGGATTGCCGTGCCAGTAGAAATGCTCTGTCCGGAACGCAGATATCTCGAAATTGTGATGTGACCGAGGAGCTAGCAATTGAATGTGTGTTTAAGCTTCATTTCCAGCTATCAGTTTAGAAGACGTCGACCAAAGGGCAGTCTGCCGGCTCTGATGGTCCGCGGAGCTCATTAAAAAATCGCGGTGATGTTTTTGTAGAAGAAATCATGCCCGATGACTGAACTATCAGCTCATTATATCCCATCAACGAGTGAGTGAAAGTTTTAATCGGTTTTTCAACACTACAGTAGATACAGTTAAGTGTGGCAGCTCTACAAAGCGATGGCCGAGATCTGGATCTCGGCAAAAATGATAACTGTGTCGTATGAAGTTATATCTCTCATTTGATTCAAGGAACTCTCTCTTCCAAACGTCCGCTGGATTTCAGCAAGCAGATGCGTTTAGTGCGAGCTCATTAATCTTGGTCTTGAACCGATATCCCGTGGTCGTAAACACGGAAAGCATTATCTGTCGAATGATATTGACATCATCGGCCGTTCTCAGCACGCTGTAATGTGATATAGGCTTTCACGGCTATTTAGTTAATCTCGAAATGAATGAGAACGAAACCAAATACAGCCTCGATAGCAGTAACTTCGAGGTTGTTAAGGAGCTTACCTGCCTCGGGATTAACATTAATTCCGCAAACCACAAGTGAGTGGAATTTCAAATAAGAAAAAAAGAAGTAGAAAACGGCTTCTCCTTCGGTTTGGGTTCAAAACACTGATCATGACAATTTTGTTTGGGAAGCTGAAATACAGTAAACTGTTTTGGAAAACAATTTTTCAAAAAATATGATGGACCTTAACGCGAGGACGGCGAATGCCAGAGAAGAGAAAACCAAGATGTGGATGTAGTTGAAAAATATAGAATACGTCGAAAACATTAGCTTGACCTAGCCCAACTGCTCGAGACTACAAAAAAGAACCGCCGATTCAAGGAACAAGATATCACCGACACCAAAGCACTTTGTCTGAATAACTTGTATTAGCGTGCTCCGTACCGATGACGATGGAAGGCTAATGTCTCTTCTACGTATGCACTTCAGTATTTATGATCCATGTATGTATGTTTTGTATTTCTCTTGTGTTCTATTTAAACCTTAAAACCTTCCTTTTTTTTTAAAAAAAAAAACAGAACATTTGCCATCTGGCTTAAACTTGTATTCCAGCTGCAGTTTTAAAGCGCATCTAACTATTAAACCCCACTAGAGTCCATTAGGGAAGAATCTACCTTTGATGGAGATAATTTTCTAAATTCACCAACCTTTTTCTTGTAAACGGTACAAGAGCGGTTTTGCAAGGTTTGATGAGGGAAGCTTCGACTGAAGAAAGTTGAGTTCTTGTCAGTTAGTTTTTGTGGTGGCGAAATATACAGAAAAAACATAAGGAAAGGCTACAGTCCGCTTGAGGCGAACAGTATGATACCCTATCCATATCCCTATATGCCCCAAAGAAAAAAGCATTAAGAAGATGATGGATAGCATTTTATCTAGTTCAATTAATTAAAAAAAAAATTTTTTTTGAAAAAACGCCCCCAAAAAGTGGGCGTGGCCAAAAACTTTGTATGGGCGATATGTTGGAAAAAATATTGGGAAAATATTTTGTTAAACAGTTTTTTTCGCTTTCTGTGAAAATTTTCGAAAAAAACAGCATTTTAGTCAAAAACGCCCACAAAAAGTAGGCGTGGCAAAAAACTTTATATGACAAACTTATAAAGGAGGGCAGTGCCTACATATCTTATGAAGGTTGTAACACTCTATCTCTCTAACTTTAGCTTTAAAACGGTTTTTTCTAAATTGTGGGCGTGGCAGTGGGCGTATTCAAAAAAATTTTACACTTAACCATTTCGGAGCCCTAGGGAATATGTGGTCCAAATTTCAGCTTCCTAGCTTAATTTTAAAGGCCTAAAAATTGCGTACGGACGGACGGACGGACGGACGGACATTGCTAGATAGTCTTAGGATTTGGTCCTGATCATAAATATATATACTTTTATGGGTCTACGACAAATATTAAGGGGTGTTACAAACTATGTGTCAAAATTAATATACCCTTAGGATAGGGTATAAAGATGTTTTTCAGTACATAATGTCCCTCAAAATAAAGCCACAAGTACATCAGCTTTAAAGGTTAAAAGGACGATAAATAAAAAAATTGTATGAGACGGGGATCTACCTCCACCTCAACCCAAGCTATAAGCTTTAAAGTAAACATTTCCGATTTTGAGGTATAACAATGTGAATTTCTACAACTTCAGAACTATTAGATATAGCTGTGGCTAAAAGTAAGGGCCACCTTCCGTTGAAAGTTTAATTTGGGAGCTCTTTGTTTGAATTTGGAAAATTTCGTAAATAAAAAAGCAAACTTAACCGGAAAATCGCCTTCATTGCTGTTCTTGTTGATATATCCCTCGCGTAACAAACCGACCTTACTAAGCGGCGGTGCGGTTCGGGGTAGGAGCTGGCCCTCAACCAATAGACTTCCCCGATTTGCGCGGCCTTTGGCTAAAATCATTCAGTTGTGCACTTCAAGTTGATTGAGGTCCCTTTCATTTATGCGCCCCACCTAAGGCGAGACCTTCCCCTACTATGTTGTGCCTCCGGATTAGAGTCGAAAATGTTCTTTTAAATGTGCCAGCCAAAGCAAACGCCCAAGGCTCGGTTTTTTGACCAGGTCAATATCCCCTATACAGCTCGTAGGCTTAATAGTCTCCTGGAGAAACAATTGTTGTCTTACCGGTCCTACAATCGCACTAATAGGGTCGGGTCAGGTGAATCTGGTCTTTGACAAATGGCTTCAGGCGCTCGCATAATATGGCAGAAAAGTTCTTATACGCGATGTTTAGAAGACTGGTAACTCTTAAGTTCGCCCACTTTAGAGGCTCTCCTTTCTTGTGTAACGGACGGGCTCCGTTCATGAGGCATATATTCTTTGGTGGTATGCTCTTTTTCGAGTCATCTTCTGCTGCCTTAAATAGTTCGGCGGGTCCCAGTTAAAGACCGTCCGTCTCAGCAGCCTTGTTAGACTTCAGTTTAGATATTTTACAGAATTCAACAACCCGAACGCCTTAACAAAAAACCCGTCCATGCAACGTAGTCTGCCTATCGTATATGTTTTCTTAGATAACCTTAAATATTTCTCAAAATAAGGCTTTAAAGGTAGAATAAAATAAAATCGAGATTGGAGGTCCATTTTTCGTAGGCCCAGGGCCCAGGACCAAAATGCCCTATCACGCACTTTTTGGCAACGCTGTTCTGGATTGACCATTTTACCCATTTTGCGACGGCCTTAGAAAAGTTCACTCTGGCGGAGTTGGGCTTCAGCAAATATAACATGGACTTCCTCAATGTCACTGAACCTTTTATCCCTTGGAAAAGCCTTAGATTTCTTCGAATCTAGTTTCCAAAAATTATCGTTCCTTAACGAAGTAGTTCCTTACTAGAGCATGAGCCATCGAACACATCTATCAAATGCAAATGCAAATGTAAATGTCAAAAGTCAGGGTTGAGTGATATCCCTTCTTGAGGCCAAATACTTTATCACGTTCTGCTTGAACACGAAAGTGCGAAACAATCCTCGAACAAGCCGACTAAACAAGCAAACATTACTATGGAATGCAGATGTGCGTGAGTCAAGCATATAACCGCGGAGCTAATGCTCGAAAGTACTCCCATGATAAAAACGACAGGGAAAACGACCTTAAATTATGCAAGCACTCCAAAAGCTAAGGCAAATAAGAACATATTAAATGTAGGTTGCCTGCATACATTTGGATACCTACCTACAACAGAAGTGGGAATATGGAATATAATTAAATTTCTATGTCTGTAATCTACCATTCCCCCAATCCCGCAGTACCAATTACACAAATTTGTTTATTTTATTAAAAGAAAAATGGAAAATCCCAAATAAACATTGCTCATATCTCTCGATTAATACACACACACAAAAGAAGTGCCTACCTTCCCGCCCTAAACCTTGGAATTTCAAGAACTTCTATGAAAGCCAATTTCAATTTCATCAATTTGCGACCGAGGAGGAGTCCTCGTTTTCCAAAAAAAAAATTATTAAATAATTCCATTCAAAGCATTTTCATTTTCATAAATCAAGAGAATGAATTCAAACTGAAAAGGCACTTGCCCCATCACCGTCCATCAGTCAGCAGCTGGAATTGACTTGTGAAAACAGAAATAACGACCTACCGCACGCACCACGCGAGCGCAAAAATAAAGGACGATTCATTGTTGACCCATGGAACTTTTTATTGCACCATGAAATTCTGTGCACCCAGGCCAACAATTAGTAGCGTAACACAAACTTATTTCTCGAAATAGAGGCATGAAATTTTTTGCCTTCATTTTATGGCTGCCAGTAACGGCCGAGCAAATCATTCGAATATGAAAATTTGTGTAAAATTGCTTCAACTTGCAGCGGCGTTATATGGCTCAAAACCAACATTGGAAAAGTTTTCCAATCTGTTTTTGTGTTTTTTTTTCTATTTACGATTTAGCTGAAGGACGTCGTTTTTTTTGCATTTGAATTGGTGTTGATGATGAGGATGATGATGATGATGTGATGATAGAATTTTAAGGATGTCGTGGTTTTTTTTCCGACGGCTTGCTTTGGGTTTTTTAAATTAATTTTTTTGGTGTTTGAAGTTTAACAAAAAAATGATGAAAGTCAAGTTTGTTGAGATTGGGAAAGTGAATTGAATATTTTGGCATGCGAAGCGGGTATTAAACGGTAAAGTTTTGCAATCAATTGTTTGACATCATGTTAGGTAGGCTTGTCAAAAGGCATTTGTTTGTTAAGAGTACCTACCCAAGCTTGGCTGCAAGTGTGTCTGTCTGCCAGTGACCCATATTAATGGATGTTAGGCAACTCCAACATAAATTTCCTTTTGCCTTACATTATACATATCTTCTTCACCACAGCTTGGGATGGATTAGAGTGTTTAGATTTGATCGGAACGAGTGTGCCTCAAGGTTGTATCCTCAGTACAGTGCTATTTTCGCTATTCTGAACATAATCAGGATCATTAAACAAATTGGCCCTCCAATGGCCCTCACAATCCCCTCATATCCTTTCTTGAAGGAAGAACTTTTCTGGACGAAGATGGGGTGTGTGGATGAGGCGTCTTCTCAGATAGACTAAGGCTTAGCCTCTCTTGCCGTCTTCCTTGTCATTGTAGTGTTTTTTTTTAAGCAGAAAGTAAATTTTGAGTTTGATGGTAATTTTTTTAAAAACAATTCATGGCAATAACCGAATTTAAAAACAAATATAAAAGAACGAATTCCTGGCTTTCAAAACTACTGAGGCACTTTTTTGTAAGTGTTGCCATTGTGTTTAAATACACTGTTTTACATTTAAAGTAATTTTTTTGACATTTCCCCTCCTGCCTTAACGTAGCAAGATAGATCCCCCCTCAGATATAAAAAAAGCTTGTATTTAACCTCTCTACCAAAAACAGTTTTCAATTTTTGGCGCCAAAGGTATTGTAGCCCTATACCGCCGATCGTCTCTAAAAAAGATGGCGAAGCAGTTGAATATCCACCTGCGCTGGGTGACGGGGCATGCTGACGAACTCGCCAAACTTGAAACTACTCTCTCAATCTTGCCTAAAAAAGGCTCTTTAGGCGACATACCAGTTTCTACATGCAAGCTGGATGCAATAGAAAAAATCAACCATAAGATGGACAAGGTGGCACCACCTATCGGCCAACGAAGCAGATTTGGCCTTAACTGGATCCAAAATGCTCTTAGTGGTTGATCGCCCGAAATAGATCGCACATTTGTGCTACAATTGTAGTCATCAAAGGACACTGTCTGATAAGCAGGCATGCAACTAGGCTTGGCGCTGATTCAAAAGACTTTTGTAGGAGCTGCATGGATGAGAAGCAGAAAGAGACAACTTTCCATCTCTTAGCGCATGCCCTGCTCTATCTCAGAGTTGAAATCTACGATTTCAAATCTACGATTTCAACGATCTAAACATGACCAACCTACAATTTTTCTCAAGCTTCATGAGCTGTCCAAAATGATTCAGCGAGTAGACCGAAATTCCAGATCCACGTGGTATCACAATGGACCCTAACTTACCTTACCTAAGTTAACCTAGCTACTACCAAGTGGAGTATTTTGTACAAACTTTCCCAAGAAAGTCTACATAATATGTCCCTACATATGTTCTATAATCCCTTGTGGGTCTTAGGGCCTCTACAACGCCTACTCGCCATCGGTTTCTGGCAATGTGCCGCAGTTCTTTCCAACTCTTTCTCAGCTGCCGTACTATCTTTTTGACAGTTCTTCGCGTGGTTAGCTATGGACCTGTTAGCACGCATTCATCTGAATGTGTGACCAATCCACTGACGCTGTCGCTGTATAGTTGTGCCTCGCTGTATATGTTCACTGCCAGTTCTCTGGTAAAATTGGTTCGTTTGAGGTGCCAGAAAATCCTTAAGATGTTGCGCAGGCACCTCACTTCCCAGTCCAGTTTCTTCTTCTGAACCTGAGAATTAGGTGGATTCAAGTTGGTCAATGGTCGGTTGCCGCAGGCTTCCAGTATGTGATCTGAAGTTTTGGAGGTCTCATTTCAAAATCTGCGGAGACCTTCGTCAGATATACCTATTTTCTCCTAAAAATTGCTTGGCTTGTCTCAGAGCTTGAATGATTCTGGTCTTTTTTTCGGTTTACCGATTTTTTCACGTTGGGTGTGATCCCCTATTTCGCGGAACGTTTCAGGTCCTATGACGGGTTCTACTGCCACTTATCTTCCACCGTCCACCGACTCGTTTCCAATAATGCCCACATGGGCTGCAATCCATTAGAATAATACTCTATTTTCTGAAAGCCTGAAAGATGCTGGTATTTTCTCCCATAGATTTGCCCAAACACTCCTGCAACAGTTTCTTTCTCAGTTATCGAAACGTAGGCATAGCACTTGATCTTGTGGTTCAGTCAATAGATTGTGGATTCATCGCTCCATTCTTATTTGTTGCTGAGTTTCGTTAGAAAGTTATCTTACATAGCTAAGAGTGGAAGCTTTTCGATTCCTTCTTTAGCCATCCTTAAGACACTTTTACCAGCCATCTTTGATACCATGAGGTGCAGACAGAACCTCCATTGCTGCAGTTGGGTACACTGCATTGCACTAGTAATGAACCAGCACGTCAGTCTTTCCACCTTACTGAGAGATTCCTTGTTGTGACCAGACTTGTCCATTTGCCCATGCTACTACATTGGGCAATTGGATTGGTCCCACAATCGCTATGTACATAAAAGGCAGAATGTTAGAAGTGCAGCCCTACAACGACTTTCCCACTATATTTCCCATCATATGAGCACGGGTTGCCTTTCTAGCAGATTTGAAGTTTGTATCTATATGTAGGCCTAGTTACTGTACTTCTTGGATCGACCGGTCTTAGTGTCACACTTGAGTGAGTTATGTAACAGACGAGATGTTAAAGGTATTCATCACTTTATATTCCAATATTACAGGAAATTCTTCAGATATGCTCCTAAACAAGTCTTCTCTCTTTACAGCGACCCTTTGAGATTTCAATTGAAGCGCTAAAATGGAGGGCTAACATTGCCAACAGGCAGACGACGCGATTACCTTACCTTAATTCATAAAAAAGAACTATTTAAATAAATAACGAAGCCTTTCGTAATATCTTTGTGAACAGTCCCGCCAGAAAAGAATGCCATTTGCATGCTCAAATTGCTGTAGATTAACACAGTTCATGTGGTAAGTGAATGCATCGAAATTAACACCTCTTATAAATTTAATCAAACAATTTTCACCTCCAATCAACTGGATTAAATTTTTTATATTTTTTTTTTTTATATTTAAATCAACTCAATTTATTGCAATATTCATCGTAATTTCCACACGCAAACAAAATGCATGTGTGATGAAAAAAATATCTATATTAATATCACTGATTAAAATTTAGCAAAAAGCCAATGAAAAACCAACATAAATTTTACTGATTTGAAACCAACCGCATCCTTTTAACGGGAATCAAAAATAACATTGCTAAAACCAAAATATTTGCGTATCTGACAGTAGCATGAGCAGGTTGGTTTAATAATAAAAATTCAATCTATGTAGATACAAATGTTCCGAAATTGATTATAGTTTGAATTAATTTGCTGCCCCTTTGCGCTCTGCAATCAATATTCGATTGATATATGGAATTAAAAAAAAATAATGTTTTGACTGATAGCTATTTAATAGTCGCTAAATTGGATTTTCTGGTAATATAAATAAATGCACGGGTGGAGGTTTACAAATTTACAAATTAAGCAAAACTTCCTGCACCAATTTTTGTGGCTTGTCACTTTTTAAAGAGTGGGGACGAGTAAAGGGACGCGATAAGTGAGAATATTGCCCACTTCTTAAACGTCAGAAACAGTGACATCTATTTGCGAATTGGATTTCGTTTTAAAAGGGTTTTGACATTTGATTAGTTTTGTGGTTGGGTGCAAACTGACACCGATGATATTTTAAATATTTTGCATATGGAGTCGTTGATATCTGTCTCGGTTGACAGCTCTTATAAATTCCAAATTCTCAAACAAATTTCTGGAACTAAAATTCGCATGTAGAGAACATTTCTTACGCTGTCTTTCTTCTACAAATAACTACAGGACGAAAACAAACCATAATATGTACTCACAAGATAGGCAAGCTTATCAGAGGACAATTGACATGTGACAGATGACAGCTGACATAATGCATAACTCAGGTGACAGAATACAACTATGCTTGTGACCATTAAACATAGTAAAACGGATAATCAGCAGTTAATTAATAGTTGGTAGCTGACAGATGATATGCTGTTTTTGACAGATGTTAAATTGATTATGACAGATGACAGATAACAACTAATAAATCAAAAATGTCAGAATATAGTCAACTTTTATTTTATATTTCTGGCCATTAAATAGAGTAAAAACCATCGTCATTATCAACGGGGACCTGCGGGTTTTTAAGAGACTGACAGTGGAGTTAACTGGAGTTGATGCATGTAGCTAGGACATCATTGGATCAGCAAAAGTATATTTGGTAAAATTAATTTATTTATTTATTTATTCATCTACCGAATACAAGATTCTTACAGAAAGTACAATAATAACTTACATCTATATTAAAAGTTTAGCTAAGATTTATTATTTAATTTCATTTTTACAATTTTTCTACTGTCAGATAAATCAATTTCATTACAAACACTATTAAATGGCTTGCAACAACGATTTATTGGCTCATTTTGACCGTATATTAGCATCTATATTCAGTAAGGGTCTATCGTAGAGACCAAATTTCAGTAGAAGCTCTGGACATGTAATTTTAGACGTAAGAATATCTCTTATGCAGAGAATTTCCAGATTTCTCCACATTTTTAAGTCAATGGGAAGACATCATTCCTTATAGGAGGGTAAAAATCCTTCCCAATTAAATTTACGAAACATGTATCGAGTGAATGATTTCTGAACTCTTTCAATTCTTAAGATGTGAATGTTATAGAATGGATTAAAAATGACAACACAGTATTCAAAGATTGGTCGCAGAGTATAAAGATCCGAGAATTCTTTGCTCTCTTAATGAAACCCATCCTAGAACAGGCTTTACTTATAATTTGATCAATGGGAATATTGAAGTTGAGTTTTTCGTCAAACCTAACGCCTAAGTCATTGACAAATTTACATATAATTAGAGCGGCGTTATTAAAGTAATATTGATTATGAATAGGAGAGCAATTTTTATAAAAAGAAATTTGCTTATATTTTTTTTAAAAAATGCGTCTAAATCATTTTGAAATTGGACTGCATCTAAGCGAGATTTGATTTGGGCAAATAACTTTACGTCATCCGCAAAAAGTAGACAATTACAAAACGATAGAGAGGCCGCGATGTCATTTATAAAAAAAAGGAACAAAAGTGGTCCAAGGTGGCTTCCTTGAGGAACTCCAGACTTGACATCAAAATATCTGTTTTTTGTTAGAAAGATATGATTCCAGCCGATGCAGCATCAGCGAGTGAAACCCAAAAGTGTTCAAATCAATATACAAATCAAAGGCTTTTGAGAAGTCAGTGTATACCGTGTCGACTTGATACCCGGCTTCTATATTACAATGTAAGAAGTTTGAGAATTACATCAAGTTGGTAGCAATTGATCTTTGAGATACCCCTGTAGTTTTCGACATCGCCTTTGGAACCATTTTTATGAATTTGAGAAATATGTGAAACCTTCCATCTATCAAGAAAAAAACCTTCCCTTAATGAGGCATTAAACACATTTGTGAGAGGGACAAATAGCACATAAGGACAGTGTTTTAAAAATGAATTTGATGTACAATCGGAGTCTTGCGATTGATTATCAACAAGTTTTGCCAAAGATGAAAAGACATCTGATTCAGTTAATTGCAAGGAGTCAATGGTTAAGGCATTTGAATTTACATTGTAGAAATTACTTACATCGATGCTGTCCAGATTACCATCTAACGTCTTTGACACTAAGCCTATATATATTTCATACAACTTGGAATACCTGTTGTCTTTCTTTTATTATTTAAGTAAACCCAAAAGAGTTAACTATTCAACTTTATCTGATATTCGGTGTCAAAAATACCTATATTTATTTAACAAAAATTTGTGCAGAGTTTCGAAATCAATTAGCTTAGCTTTTCAAATTTTATTCTACTTTCAGAATTTTTAGATTTAATATATGCCTTCTGAGTGTAATTTCTTGGATTTTTCAAATTAAGGAGGGATTTATTATACCACGGAAGAAGTTATCCCACCATTTTTTTTTTCAGTGGAACATTAAGGTGAACACTAAGGCAAATCCTGGAAAAGACCAACGAGTTTCAAGTCGAGACACACCATCTATTCATCGACTTTAAAGCCTTGCGCAGGGCAGGTGTCAACACGGAAGGCACTACCTTCAACAGATCTGTCCAAATGCTGGGGAATGCGGACAATAGATAGATATCATCGGTCGATCCCAGCGTGCCGTGATAGAGGCTTTCACGGCTATTGAAGAACAGGCGAAACTAGTTGGCCTTGAAGTGAATGAGGACAAGACTAGATATATGCTATCAACAAAAAAACAATTTTCTGTCCACCGACTAGGACCAAATGTCACTGTTGATAGCAGCAACTTCGAGGTAGTTAAGGAGTTCATCTACCTCGGGGTAAACATCAACTCCACAAATGCCATCTTAGTGAAGATCCGTCGAAGAATTACCCTAGGAAACCGCTGCTACTTCGGTTTGGCAAAACAAATGGGTTCAAAACTCCTAACTCGAAGGACAAAGTGCATGCTTGCTATGCGGCGCCGAGTGCTGGACGATAAGCAGGAAAGGAGAGTTAATACTGGGATACTTTGAAATAAAAATCCTTCGACGGATATTTGGTCCTGTGTGCGAGGAGGGCGAATGGAGAAGAAGATACAACCGCGAACTCTATGAGCTGTACCAAGATGTGAATGTAGTCCGAAGAGCCAAAACTCGTCGACTACATTGGCTCGGCCACATCGAGCGAATGAACAACAACGCTACAGCCAAGAGGATCTTCGAATCCCAGCCCCAAGGATCGAGACGACAAGGAAGACCGAACCTCCGTTTTAAGGACCAAGCCATCGCGCTTGGTCTGGACAACTGGAAGCAGCGTGCTCGGGATCGCAGAGGGTGGAAGGCTGCCGTATCTCAGGCAGGGACTCTTCACGGGTCGGGAGCCCCTTAAATAAAATTAACAAATTGCTAAACCCACAAGGACTGAAATTCAGAAGTGCGAGAAAAAAAAGCTCAAATATACAGAATATCTAGAAAGACCATGTATGTGTTCTGTCTTCCTGTTAGAGATTCCATTGAGGTCGAAAAGTAGTGTCGTCTCTTCTACCAAGGAGTTGAAGAATAGTTCTCGCATTCAGGATAAGCGGCGTCCCGAAACTATTGGGCAATATCACATGAACTTTTCTGATTCAATTCTACATGTTTCCTACTCTTCACGGACGAGATTCCTCATAAATCTTGCTATATACTCATTTTAATGTTCTTTAGACGGGAACCGCTAAATACCACGACGAGCACCCGAATATAGTTCTTAGTTAAAAGAAGCGAGGGTCTCTGACCTCTACCTATCGCTGGCGGACAATAGGCTAGTGTTGGCCCATTGTAACTAAGTCGAACTCATTGTGCACAGTCAGCCAACTAGTACAAATCAGTCAGACTGCCGTCGCGTTTCTAATGTCCGGGATCTGAGCATAGTTTTACTAAGTGATAACAGATTTTTCTGAATGCCAGGAGATAAATTTCGGGTTGATAGGATTGGAGTTGTTCGCTTTGAATGCCACCTGACTGTCCAAAGAGAGGATTAATTTCATAGCTGGTAGTTCCATCGCAAGGACAGTCGAAGCAGCAATCTTTATAGCGTAGCCGTGAACTTTGTTAGACGTTCTCCAGCGGTTAGCACCATCTGCTCCTTGGCAGACTCCTGCTGGTCTCTCCCCCCTCTCCCCGTCTTCGAACGATCTATAGACATTGGGACGCCTTTGATAACAGTCCTGCCTGTCGGTTATTAGGAATTCGGGTTTCTTATAATCGGTAAGTTACATTAGTCCCTTCTAATTAAAGATGTCAAGTATGAGCAACTTGCCAGAAGAGGGCACTGTCGGCTACTACGACATTTGTAGAGAGCCCAATGGGTTGCATTTTCAACAAGTTTAAGGGAATTTTATAGAACCTAGTAAGAGCACTCCTTAGAATGAACTTCCTTCCATACCTATCTACAAGTTAAAAATGAATATGACTGACAGATAAAAAACACCCCCCCCCCCCCCCCGTGTATCCATTGCGTATTTGGAAGTAAAATATACTAGACGAAGACATTTGCATGTCGAAATCACACAAATTTTAAACTCCCTTTCATTAAGGTGCTCATTTTGTGATATAAAAACTGCAAAAGGATGATATAAGGCCTACGCCCCAACTGAATGTATTAATCAGCACGTCGAAGGCTAAGATAGTCATCTTTAGAATTAAATAACATTCAACTCATAATTGGCAACATGTTAAGGTCGAGGGTCGCCCGTTATTCCATCTGTCAGCATCAAATTCAATTCTATCATTTTCGAATAAACGTAGATGAATTAGCTGCCCGATCCATCCATCTAATCGATAACTCATATATTTCAAAAACATGCTTAATAAATTGATAAAAGATTCGCCTCTCCACAAGAACCATTTGTCAATCAAAGAAAAAAAAACAACAACAACAACAACTAACCAACAGCTAAACAATATCCAATTGCAGAAGTAAAAAACGTCTCTCTAGAGTTTGACACATGGACAAACGGGTGAACTTAAACTATCGATATTCTCCGATGCACATTTGTCGCAGGACACACATCTCCTCCGTTGAGTTGAAGAAGAAGAAGAAGAAGAAATAGAGAGGGACCGACCGACCGAATCAATTTACCACTAACACGAGAGACATTTTTGTCGAAGAGTAAAACAAAAAACTTTCTGAAAGACAAAATTGTTTTGGATATACCGAAACTTATCTTTTATTCGAAAGTGGGATGATACTCGCATTAATAAAAGACCACTCGAACGAAGTAGTGCAATATCGAAATGAATGGTCGATCCCCTTTGCAAGGATGCGGTGCTCAAGGCGATTATGTTTCTTAAATTTTCTTCAAAAATTGATCATCCATGGATGGTACATTTGAACAAATCGTGCACACCCACATGGAGTGTCCTCGAACTCGTCAGATACCTATTTTGAAATGATGATGATGCCCCTGAACCCTAAAGCAAGCAATCATATCAAGCGTACAGCGGGAGGATAAGTTTTTGAAATATTCTTTCTTGCTTTTCTGTCTACTCACACACGTCCCTTTGCGCTTGTCAATCGGTATGTGTCACACAAATTGAATATCCTTTCCAGAAACTAAAGCTAGCTATATATGCAGGAAGAAGTGCCTGAGGGTGGGGTTTTTTTTTACAGTCACCACACCATGCATTCGGATAAGTTCCGGCAATACTCGATGCTAAAATGTCTTTATTTTCCTTACAACATCGAGGGAGTAGCAGCAGAGAAAGGGGGTCCTGTTTGTGTTCCTTGCTGCGCATTTCAAAGTGATTTATTCAAATACATTCGGATTCAAAGCTGTTCTTGGTTACTTGTTTGTTGGCCCTTTTGGCAGCGCTCGCTCCTCTGATGCGATGCGATACGATACGATGTTTGCTTGCGATGTTCCTGCGATTCCCGTGTTGATTATTTATAGTGGAAGAACATATTTGATGTGTCAAGCTGTCGATGATGATGACAACTTTTAACAAGGATCGAATTTGCATGGCTCTAACTTTCTGAGCGACGAGGACGACAAATTACGCGATAAGTTGTTAATTAAACTTGAAATGCGAGTCCTTGAATTTTTTATATGCAAAAGTTCATTACTTTGATTGGCTTTTGAGAGAATTTCAAGTACTTTTGGCCAATCGTTTTTGTCATGCATAGTTTCGAATGCTTTTTGACATTTTGGGAGAAACATTTTTGGATGTTGAGAAGTTAAAAGCATGTTGATCCTGTTCAACTTTGATTGAATTAAGTAATCCCAAAGCCTTATTGAGCGAGTTCAGAGTAAAGAAGAATTAGGGTTGTTTGTTTGCTGATAGTGATGTCCAGCGGGGAAATTTTGCAACATAATTAGGTTCATCTTTTACCCACTTGTATGGCGAAATGGAGTTCGTTCAGGACGTTTCTTATGAAATATGACAGTAATTGCGGTTCTCTACTTTCTGACATTCATTTTAAAAGTCTTCTAACCTTCAACGATACCACAGGACCGAACGATGTTTCGCGCAACATAACAGCTCGTAGAAGACGCTTTTTCGGAAACAGGGGAGCTTCACGACTAAACGGGATGAATATAGGACTATTTACGCACAGATGACGAATAAGATATTAAACCGCATTTAATATGTTGTCTTGGAAAGATGACGAAGGATTGCACTTTACAAATTATTTATATTAAATAGACCCTCCATTTGGGTAGGCAAAGAGATAGGTGTCCTGACGTTGAGGTGCTGTTGTAGATCGTGGTCTAGGACTTTGGAGACTGTGAATGTATCAAACTGAATTGTTAAGGGGTACCTGAAGTTGTCTGGTAGATAGTGAGCCCGTTAATAATTCCAGACCTGCTCTATAAATCGACTAACGATTGGATCCTTTTTAAAGCAGTTGAAGATATTCTTGGTCGTTTTTGAGAGAAAAATTCTTCGAAAGGTATTTGGTTCCGTATGCATTGAAGGGTTATGGAGGAGACGATTCGAGCTGTAAAAAAAAAAAACTACACATTGGGCTTTTGAGATGGCGGCTGGGACATGTAGATCGAATGAACGAACACCCACAATCCAGGCAGGCTCAAAACCAGAAGGAGTGACTTTACACTTTTTTGATATGTCAAATTCAAAGTTCAGGTGCAAAGTTGCTTCGTGATAGGTTATTAGCAGTTCCAATGTTTCAGCCTTAGACATTAGCCTAAATCAGCTTTGTGTGTGCAAAAAGAGTGAAGCGATGGAATCAAACATGTGCTGTGAAAGCAATTTCTCTGCTCCGCTCCATTGTTGTGATTTTCGATGTCGTTTTCACTACAATCAAAGTGTTTTATTTCATTTTTAACCCTAATCCTATATACGTGGGTCAAAATTGCCCTAACGCACCTTTTGCAAGGCATATTTCGGGTGTTTTCGTATATTTTGATTTGAAATTTATTGACTTTTATTTTATTTATGTTTTAAATACAACTGCAATTTACTTTTATCCTATATCTTCATATTTAATTTTTTATGATAGGATTTTTGCCAATATTTCCATTATTTTGTATTCCTGGGTCAAAATGGCCCGAAATGATGTTTTCAACTTATATATTGTGAATCACTGCTTTATTATACCCTATCCTAAGGGTGTATTAGTTTTGACACATAGTTTGTAACACCCCTTAATATTCGTCGTAGACCCATTAAAGTTTATATAAAGGGTGATTTTTTAGCTGGTTTGGTTTTGGCAACACTGGTTTTGACAGCTGACGTGTGTTTAGTACCTTGTGTCACTGTCAAACAGCTTCAGTTTGGTTTGCAATTTAACCATGGATCGTCTTACAAATGAACAACGCTTGCAAATTATTGAATTTTACTATCAAAATTCGTGCTCGGTTCGAAATGTTCATCGCGCGCTGCTTCCATTTTATGATCGGCATTCTCGACCTTCTGAGCAGTCTATTCGGAAGATTGTGACCAAATTTCGCACCAAATTTACTTTGTTGGACATTAAACCACCAACACGTTTACGTACTGTGCGTATTGAAGAAAATATTGCGGCCGTATCAGCTAGTGTGACAGAAGACCGCGAAATGTCGATTCGGCGCCGTTCCCAGCAGTTAGGCCTTTGTTACAGCACTACGTGGAAAATTTTGCGGAAGGATTTGGGCGTAAAGCCTTTTAAGATACAGCTGGTGCAAGAACTAAAGCCAGCCGACCTACCACAACGCCGAATTTTTGGTGAATGGGCTCTTGGAAAGCTGGCCGAGGATCCGCTTTTTTATCGAAAAATTGTGTTCAGCGATGAGGCTCATTTTTGGTTGAATGGGTACGTAAATAAGCAAAATTGCCGCATTTGGAGTGAAGATCAGCCAGAAGCATTGCAACAGCTACCAATGCATCCCGAAAAAGCCACTGTTTGGTGCGGTTTATGGGCCGGCGGCATTATTGGGCCATATTTCTTCAAAGATGATGCGAATCGCAGCGTTACTGTCAATGGTGAACGCTACCGAGCGATGATAACAAACTTTTTTTTGCCCGAAATGGAAGTTCTTGACTTGCATGATATGTGGTTTCAACAAGACGGTGCCACATGCCACACAGCACGCGAAACAATGGCGCAATTGCGAGGCGAGTTTGGTGAACAGTTAATTTCACGTTTCGGGCCGGTCAATTGGCCGCCTAGATCGTGCGATTTGACACCATTAGATTATTTTTTGTGGGGGTATGCCAAGGCTAATGTGTATAGGGACAAGCCCGCTTCGATTGACGCACTGGAAGCCAACATCCGTGCATTCATTCGTGAGATACCGGCCGATATGTGTGAAAGAGTATGCCAAAATTGGACTCAGCGGATGGGCTACCTGAGACGCAGCCGCGGTCAACATTTGCATGAAATTATCTTTAAACATTAAATTGCAAGGTTCAAACTATCGATTCAAATAAATATTTCATTAATTTTTTCCAATTTTTTGTGTTTTTTTTTTAAAAAAAGTTCTAAACCTCTTAAAAAATCACCCGGTACAAATATGTAAGTTGGTTACCGGTAATCGGTAAGAGTAAATTTGTTTGCCACCGTGTCTTCGGCTGATTTGATTAGCAGCTCCTTGGCTACCAAATGCCGGTTATAATATTGAGTAGCCACTAAGGAGATGAACAAAAGACATCTTACTAAAAGATCATTCACATGAGAGCGAACCGCGAACTGTGTCGTAAGTAGTTTTAGTTTTTTAGTTTTAAATAAAAGTAAACAATTAAAGGAGTCAAGTTTTTAAAATAAATTTTCTTGTAAAATAAATTATATTTAAATAATAAAAATTGTATTATTAAATAAGGCCGAAAGGTTATAGTATTAAGTGATATAGTTAAGTTTAGAGCGTCCGCATAAGGACCAGTAATCTAGAATAAATATCCTGTTAATTTTAAGTTAGATTTAATCATTTTGTCTAGTGAACCGCAAACTGCGAACCGGCGAATATTCGTAAATTCTGACATTTCTTTCACATGAGAACATTTTTTGGTCGCAGGTACCTGCGAATCTGATTTGTAAATGTTAGCAGCAAGATTTGTCGATTTTAAGATTATGTTCGAACGAATTTTTCATTCGCGGATTTGTGGATCGCGTCTGTAACGGGTGATCCAAGTAGAGATACTTTTTTCAATAGCCTTTTTTGACAGATCACGTGTGAGTCGTGTCATGCTGTCATGTTATTTTTTTTTTTAGTATTGTTTGGCATTTCATAATGGAAAGACTTACGCGTGAACAACGTTTACAAATTGTTCAACTTTATTATGAAAATTCACGTTCTGTGAGGAATGTGTTTCGTGCACTTCGCTCAACTTATGGTCAACATAATCGGCCTACTGAGCGTACTATTCGCAACACCATCACCCATTTTGAGACCCAGCATTCATTATTGGATAATATTCGACCGAATAGACCACGTCCAGCACGCTGTGAAGAAAATATAGCGGCCGTAGCTGAGAGTGTACACGAAGACCGTAGAGAGTCGATTCGGCGCCGTTCGCAGCAACTCGGACTGACGTATGGAACGACTTGGCGCATTTTACGTCAAGATCTTAAATTGAAAGCGTACAAAATAAAGCTTGTGCAACAACTGAAGCCGCTCGACCTTCCCAAGCGACATCGCTTCGCTCTATGGGCTCTTGAAAAGTTCCAAGAAGATTCGACGTTTTCGAGGCAAATTTTGTTTAGCGATGAGGCCCATTTCTGGCTCAATGGGTATGTAAACAAACAAAATTGCCGCATTTGGGACGAAGAGCAAAAGAGCAACGAGAAAAAACAACGGTTTGGTGTGGTTTGTGGGCGGGCCGGTGGAATCATCGTTCTATATTTCTTTAAAATTTATGCCGGTGCGAACGTAACCGTCAATGGCGACCGTTATCGTGCTATGATAACCGACTATTTGATGCCTGAAATTGAAGCTCGTGATCTCGGCGACATTTGGTTTCTGCAAGACGGCGCCACTTCCCACACATCGCATCAATCAATGGACTTATTGAGAGAACATTTCGGTGAGCACATAATTTCACGTTTTGGCCGGTCGATTGGCCACCAAGATCGTGTGGTATCACACCGTTAGACTTTTTCCTGTGGGGATATGTAAAGTCAAAAGCTTATGCCGACAAACCCGCTTCGATTCAGGCCTTGGAGGAAAACATCACGCGTGTCAATTGCCAGTTACCAGTCGAAATGCTCGAACGATTGATCGAAAATTGGACTCAACGGATGGACCATCTGCGACGTAGCAACGGCCAACATTTGATAGACATAATCTTCAAAAAATAAATGCCAAAGAATGTTCTTTCAAATGATAATAAACATTCTCCAATAAATTTAAATTTTCTGTGTTTTTTTTTCCTTTAAAAAAGTAGGGAACCTCGAAATGGATCACCCTTTACAATCCTTCCGGTTAATAATGGAAAATAATTTCATTCAAATGGCTGCCTCGGCTGGCCATGCAGTAGCCTACACGATCGCGTTTTGGGTTGTGACACCTTACTGAACATACACGAGTCAACGGGCAAACGCTGATGCTTATATCAAGAAATATTTTTAAAGTGGCAGCGGAAAGTTTTAAAAAAAATCATTTAACAAAGTTTTAATTATTTTTGTTTGGCTCCTGGCGGTACCAGTGGGATATAAAGACCACACTGATTCGAGGTATTTATTACTGAAGGCCAAAATGTGACACTCTCTATACCGTAGAACAATTAATTCCTAAGTAATTGTCGATAGTGACCAAAATGTGCTTCATTTTCGTATGAATCTTGACTGAAATTCTCCTTTCTTCTCCCATCATCCGAGGGTTAAAGACCTTTCCCACCTTTGCGGCATCCCTATTCGACCGCCTCAGTTCGACTTCGAAAAACTTCGCGAGACTTTCTATCACTGAGGCCAATCTAAGGCGAGTGTCTTTGAGTGATTTTTGAATGAATCTTCCAAGGAACTCCTGTAAGAAGGCCAAAAACTGCCCTTTGTATGATTTTCATTTCTTAAAAGCATCCTTTTTCATTATTTTTCCCAAAAAAAAAAAAAACAAACCACAGGCTCCTCGCCAGCATCACAAACAAAATCGAGTACTAATCTCTTAATTGCTGAAATAAATTAAAATTACTTCCTGGTGGTCGCAGATAACGAATGAAATATCGAAAAAGGTCCTTTCATTTGCCAAAAAAAAAATTCAAATTAATGTCCTTTCTGCTTCCCGATAAACCTCTAGTACCGACCTATTTTAGGTGTATGGCCATCAGCCAAGCCCATCAATCAAAACGAGTTCTTTAAGGAAATTTCCTCAAACTTCAACCAAAAAGAAAGTGAAAAAAAAAGGAAAAATTAATTTCATTTGCAAATAACTCCCAAATAATCTCATAAGCATCCCACTTCGGTATTCTCTACGACATAAAACCGCACTTTTATTGTGACACGTAATTCGCTTTTTTTTCTGTTGCTTGCTCCTCATATACTACAAGACACCCTTCCTGCGTTATCGCGATGTTTTTTTTTTTTTGCCACATAAAACATTACGAGTTCAACAGGCGGCAGATAAATGGTAGAATAAATTGTTTTACAGATGCCTAATGGGGCACATTCAAACATCGTTTGACGTTTTTTTTTTTTCATTTTCATTTTCATTTTCTCTACCCCTGGAAGGCAGCTCTTTAAAGTGCTTTAAGGGGTTACATGGGTTTCGCAGCTTCAAAAAATCAAATATTTTTTTTAGTGGCTTATTAATTTCTAAAACATATCAAGAACATTATCCTTAATTTTCAAGTCATTCCGAATAAACTTTTCGGAGATACAGCCGCGGGAAGGTGCGCGCTCAATTGAATCGCGAGGTTTGGATAAACTTTAAACGCGTTTTTCTCGAAACTGTTTCCAAAGTTCTCGAAAACTACTCAACCGATCTTGATGAAATTTTACACAGGTTTTCGAGGTACATTTCACGAGGACTTGGACGAAGGATATTTTTTTTCAATCACAACTATTCAAAAAAATTTTGGCAAAATTAGCATTTTTTTGTAAAAAGGTCTGCCAAAAATGCAATTTTCGTCCAAATTTTAGTTTATGGTCTTAACTAAAGCTCGAATTTTCGACTGTCAACGCGGACGCACCTTTTTCCGAGGGATCACCGAAAATGAAGTCACAATGACGGAGTTTTGAATATTTTCCTTCGAGGGTGTTTTTTTTAGAGGTTGATTTTTCGAAAAGAGCTAAAAGTGAATCTAATGTCATTTATGTTCAGTTTGGTTTGCCATTTCATCATGAACAGATTGACAAATGAACAACGCTTGCAAATCGTGCAAATTTATTTCGAAAATAATGATTCAGTTCGCGAAGTTTACCGCAAGCTCCGTTCATTTTATGGTCGACATAATCGTCCATCAGAGCAATAAATTCGTCGCACTACGTTTACTATATGTGATAATACGCATCCGCAGAGACGTGCGTCGAACAGTGCGCACCGAGGAGCACAATGCCGCTGTAGAGCAAAGTGTTGAAGAGGACCCGAATGAACCGATTCGCCACCGTGCACAGCAATCGGAGCTTTGTCCATCAACTTTATGGAAGATTTTGCGCAAATATCTCTTCTTACGACCTCAAGATTGTGCAGGAATTAAAGCCGCGGGACCATGCAATGCGTCGTGATTTTGGTGTATGGGCCGAAAATTAGATTGATATCGATGCTGATTTTCATCCCAAAATTTGTTCAGTGATAAGGCTCATTTTGGGTTGAAAGGCTTCGTCAACACGCAAAAATTTCCGCATTTGGAGTGAAGAGAATCCACATGAGACCCTTGAAACGCCATTACATCCACAAAAACTGACTGTTTGGTGTGCTCTATGGGCTGGTGCAGTCATTGGGCCCTACTTCTTCCGACATGGTGCTGGAGAGTCAGTTACAAGGGAGACCAGTATGGAGCCATGATAACCGACTATTTTGTTCCCCAATTGGATGGCATGAATGTAGATGAGATGTGGTTCCAACAAGACGGCGTTACATGCCACACAGCGCACGTCACAATCGATTTGAATCGTGTGATTTGACACCACTGGATTATTTTCTTTGGGGATATGTGAAGTCGCTCGCCTACGCCAACAAACCAGAAACTTTAGGGGACTTGGAAGCCAACATTCGTAGCGTTATTGCTGATATACAGCCCCAAATGTTTGAAAAAGTGGTGAAAAAAAATTGTTGAAAATAAAATTTTGTTCCCGAATAAACCCATGTAACCCCTTAAGTTCGTTGTCTAACGACCCTTAACTGTGGAGGGTGGAAGGATACTTAACTTAATATTTTATTTAAATATACAATTCACCTACAAAACCTAGCGCAGTTAATTCAATTCCTTGATCGTCCTTGAACTTGTTACACATAATCGTAAATCAATAATTTCACACCCCATAGGCAGTGTATTAACTGACTAAACAAATAGAAGGACATCCCCACATTTCTTGGGACTACGCCAATCCTTCGTTCAAAATAACCCGATTCATGAAATTCAATCAAGATAATCTATAACCATCCTCAACGAGGACTCGTACAATTTTTCCTTTTTTTTTCCCATTAAATCTTAAAATGCAATCATAAAAAATTTATCTCCACCAGTTGTTGGGTTTTTTTTGGTATAGAAACTATATTTGTAGCGCACAAGAAAATCCTCTGCTTTATACGCCTGAAAAACTACTGTGAAGGATATTCATTCGCGATACAGAGCCACGAAAAAAAAAGAGGGTAAAATATTGCAGTTCATCCAAACAAAGTGCACGTACACGTTCTAGGTAGGCAAGTACATATTTGTTTTTAATTTTCCTCGGATTTTGTATGTTTTTTTTTGTCCATTGCTGCCTCCATTTTAGACTACAAACAAACGAACAAAACACGTGTACAAATATATCGCGTACAATGTAAAAAGTAATAAAAAGCCTCGGTTTCTGGTTGAGAGAAGAGAATCCCAACTCACCAAATAGATATAGATATTTTCCCATCGATAGTCATTTCATCACTTACATAAAAAGTTGAATCACATCACAAAAAATGTGAATGTTCTCGTATCTGTTGCTGGATGCTCTGCTCGGTCTCCCGTGTGTAAATTGCCAAAGTAAATCTCATCCACCAAGGGTTTTGTATTTAATCCACTTAAATAAATGCCACACTGATCGAAATGCAATTTAAGATCGAACACTGCTTCAGATACATTTCATTTGAAGGGAGGGAATCACGGCTCTTTGCTTATTTGATATTGTTGTCACGCACACTTGCACATACACAAAACAAAGAAGAAGAAGAAACGTCCACTTCTTGTATTGGACGCGGTAGCACCACCATCCACCACGACCCGTTCGTTAGCGGTCTGTGGAATTAGCTAATGTTCACGGGGAAAAATCAAGGTGGATACGAGGTTAAGGGTGCCAACCAACCACTACCACATCCACATAGACTAAAAGCAAATAAATCCCGAAGAAGAAAAACAAATACAAAAGTTACCAGAAGAATCAACAAATAGAAGAGATAAAAAAAAAATTCACCACCAGGAAACTACGACGACGACGAGGAGCAACTTTAGAACTCCTCAAGTGATTAATTTGTGCGCGCCCGCCCCGTAAACGATGTGGATAAACACACGCAGCATAAATATCCCGCACAACGAAAGATATATAGATATTCTATCTTATCTGTCGACACTTCATTCAAGATGCACTTTTATTCTTCAATTTATTGGCTCTATATAGATATATATTTTTTTTATTTTTTTCCTCTTGTGGTGTTGGTTGTACTCAAAAATGCCAACATCCATAACACTTTTCCCACATGATTTGGCCGTTTATTATTCGAAAGGAATGCCAATGAGATAGAAAATGAACACGATCTAATGACGTTGACGACGACGAGAAGTTAATAAATCGGGAGATGCTGCTGCCATAATACACACGACTTCAAACACGCTAACTTCAAACCGGAAGTGGGTGAAAGTATCTGAGCATACAGTAACCGCCGCCAACCTATTGCGCTAAAGGCCCGATGCAAACTGATTGTTCATTTTGAATTTGGTGATAGTAAAGTTGTAGATAGATACTCATTCCCCAAAAAAAAAAAAATGTGAGAGCGATGCCATGCGCAATAGTGTAGCCGGTGGGGTAAGTCCGTGAGTGCGGTCGGATTTTCGAGATCCTTTGGAGAGCGAACAATTTATAGGAAACTCTTGTGCGAGAGTTCTTCGCAACATGTTGCCGAAAGATTATGGAATACTGGAATCATTGTGATGTTATCGGAGGACATTCATTAGGAATCAGTTTGGCGTACTTGAATTGGTGATTTAGATAATGAACTTGTTTCTAGTACGAGTACTTCAAGTTCTTATCTTGAATCGGTATGTTTTGCCTGGCGGGTGACTCCCGCTAATTGGTACAAGTGATAAGAAACTCTGACTTATGTGTGCACTTGGATATTATTTATTTGCTGACCTAGGGACATTGGCGGAAGTACTTATTTGAAGCTGAAAAGAAAAATTTTCTCTTGTCGTTTGAAAGATTATTCTTGGAATCTATGATGAGAAGATAGATAGAGGCTTCTTCTTTTTAACTTTGTATGCATTCAGACCTGACGGATGAGCCTGCAAGAATAGGAGGGCTACTTGTTGATAGTGAGGTTGCTGACATCAAACCTCCCCTCTGCATAATAAAGGGCATGATTGAGGAAAAAATAATTAGGTCTGCCAATCTAAGGTGGAAACGTCTTGAGGAACACAGGGTATCTAAGGCTCTATGGACAATTTTCGATAGTAAAAGATCTATAGAGTTAATAAAAATAGGACAAGGGTTAACAGGAATGCGGAAACATGCAAAAAGACTCGGATTAGCGGATACAGATACCTGCAGATACTACAGAGAGATCTGCATGCTGCCGAGGACATAACACATATACAGTGGGAATGTGAGGAAATACTTCTTTGAAAACTTAGAGGAAATAGATGGCCTTTTAGGTCGCTGCAGGGAAGGGAGATTGTTTAGAGTTTTCTGCCTTTTGAATTGTGAATTCAGCTTTATTCTCAAGGAATCGCGATGGGTCCGTTTTGGTGCCCAGTGTTGTATGGCGGATTTCGTTTTCACCACACCCCTGTTTAACCTAACCTAGTGCTTTATTCCATCAACTTTACGCTTAAAACAGTTTTATTCTTAATTGTGGGCGTCGCAGTGGGCGTATCAACAACATTTTCACAGCCCACCATTTCGGGACCCTAGGGAGTATATGTTTCAAATTTCAGCTTCCCAGCTTTAATGTAAAGGTCTAAAATCTGGTGAAGGTCGGACATTGCTAGATTTTGATGCTGATCATTAATATAAAGGGTCCGCCATCTGACGTTTTTTTGTTCAACTAGTGCTTATTTCGCGAATGGTAACACTTAGCTCATGTCTGATTTGACAGATAATTAGTTGTATCCTTCCGCTGAACGAATATGGTTGTGTATACGCTTGAACAACGCTGGGAAATATTGCGACATTACTTTGAAAATCATGGTCGTGTTGCAGAGTGTGTGCGAAAATTGCGTACGGATTTTGGAAGAAGAGAAGCACCGTCAGCTCCGTATGTTCGTTATCTTGTGAAAAAAGTGAAAGAAACTGGCATCCTCATCGATAAACCAAAGCGAGAAAAGCCAAAAACAGTGCGTAAGTGCGCGTGAAGCGCCATCAACATCAATTCACCGTCGTTCTCAACAATTGAACATTTCGGAGACATCATTGAGACGAATTTTGCATAAAGACCTTGGTATGACGCCATACAAAGTCCAATTGGTTCAGGAGTTGAAGCCAACTGACCATCCAATGCGTTTTGCTTCGCTAACTGCGATCGACTTAGAGAGGATGCCGATTTTGCCAAAAAAATTATCTTTTCAGATGAAGCTCATTTTGATCTTGGCGGGTATGTAAACAAGCAAAATTGTCGCATTTGGGGCACAGAAAACCCGCACGCATACATTGAGAAGCCGATATACCCAAAACGAGTCACTGTTTGGTGCGGATTTTGGTCCAGAGGCATAATTGGGCCATTTTTCTTCGAAAATGAGCAAGGAGTAGCCGTTACAGTCAATGGCGATCGTTATCGGGCCATGTTGAACGAATTTTTGTTCACAAAAATTGAAGAGGAGGATATTGTCAACATTTGGCTTCAACAGGACGGAGCTACGTGCCGCACAGCCGAAGCTACACTCGATGTTTTGCGCCCTGTTTTTGAAGATCGCATTATCAGCCGCAGAGCTGATGTCGTTTGGCCACGGCGGAGCTGCGATTTGACACCGTTGGACTATTATTTGTGGGGTGCCGTAAAAGATAAGTGTTACGCCGACATGCCAGAGGACAATATTTGTGAAGCCATTGGTGAAATGCAGCTGCACACAATCGATAATGTGCTTAAAAATTGGACCGATCGTGTAGGCTACTGCATGGCCAGCCGAGGCAGCCATTTGAATGAAACTATTTTCCATTATTAACCGGAAGGATTGTACTTTCAAATAATAAAAGAAATTTGAGAAAATATTCAGTAGTTTTTTTTATAGCATTTTCAAAATAAAGAAGTTATTTAGCGGACCCTATATTATATACTCTTAGGGGTGTACGAATAATATTAAGGGGTGTTATGCTACGCCTCCAGCGAACACTAAAGCGAGATTAAGATTAATCTGCCCTTAATCTACCTTAAATCTTAAGATTTTCCATACAAATTGTAATCTGCTAAACACAAGATCAAGAAAGAATCTTGAAAGAAACTGGGTTTGCCTGTAAGAATCGGTTGTCTGTCAACACACTAAATACCAATTTACGATACCTGAATATGTCAAAAGTGACGTTGGTTGCTGAGAATTGAGAGCGAGGAAGCAATTTGACAACCAGATGTTGGACATTTTGTGTGCAAATTTGAGAGCCACAGAGCGGGTTGGTATGGGGTTTTCGTATGTTAATCTCCTTTTTTTTCGGTGAAAACGTTTTAATATTTATTATTAATCTTTTGCCTTTAATCTCGGTTTATCTTTTGGTGGAAGTGCAGCATTAATTTCCGTTACTGTACCTGAATATAGCAGAGTTCCTTATATGGCTTCTTTTTTACCCTTGAAATTTAAATTATTACTGTACCTGAGAACACTCATAAAAAAGCGGTCGGGTACAGTAGCTGCTCGCTGCTTGAAAATAGTGAGGTTGCTGGAATCAAACCTCATCTCTGCATAGTAAGGGGCACTGCAGATACTTTCTCAAAACCCTAGGGAGCGTAGAAGTTCAAAGGCATTGTTGCTTTTTTTGAAAAGAAATTGGATGCTTCATTCACCAAGGAGATTGTTTAAGTTTTTCTGTCCTTTAAATTAAATAATTTATCTAGTAGGTAATGTTTGTAGGCAGTTTCACCACATCCCAATTTTAACTATCTAAATACAATTTTTACTCAGAAAGGTACGTGCGTGAAAATATATCATGTAAGCAGAAAATTTTTAAAAACCATTAAAAACCCAAGCAAGTTGTTACCTTTAAAATACCACAAAAATATTTAATTTTGCATAAAAATAAAAAAAAAACAATTGTATTGACGAGGACCCTTTGTCAGCAGTAAGGACATGAAAGCATGAAATAAAAACAAACAAAAGATTGACTCACCATTATTAACTATCCAATACAGTATTTGTGACGGGACGGTTGGCTCAAACTATGGCGGACAAAGAACCGAACAACAGAAACACAATTTTTCTTAACCCAATTCATCCCCTCGACGATTTATTTCCTTTTCACACACCCGCACTGAATACACTCGAATAACTTAATAAAGAGAGAGAGAGAGAGAGGGATCACACTCGATAATAAAATGGCATTGATCACGGAACTTTTCATTTTTCACACGAAACCTTAAGAAACGATTGAGATAGGAAAAGGATGGGACGCCATATTGCTTTAAAGCTTTTCACACAAAAACATATTTTTTTTTTATTTTATGTCACACCGCACTGACAGCAACAGCATTAAACAAATGAGAAGCAAAGATATTCGTAATCGCATAAAAGTTAAACACATTTGCAGCCACACAAATCACAATAAGGCACGAACAGTAACCGCGACCGATTAAACTTGACGAACCGACTTAAGCCGCGCACTTCACCATCGCCACACAGGAACAGCAAGCAACTAACTTCTCAAATTTTATGCTGTTCTGCTGAAGCTGTTCAGCTCGACCGATCTTACCGTTACTTTTTGTGAAACCGAATGGAGGTGGAGCTTGTGAGCATTCAATGTTGTTAAGTGTTCATAGGGGGTATTGCGATTTACTTTTCAAAGGTTTTTTGCCATTTGGCGGTCTGATGCCAAGCCAATTTTACTGATTGAGGTATCAAATAAAAGGGAATTTCAGGGAGGTGTGGAATTAATAGTTTTAAACAAGTTTTTAAGAACTGCATTAACTGAAAATACAGCAAAAATAAATAAATAAAATTTAGGATAAATATTAAAGATCAAAATATTAAACTAATCATTAAGGAACGACATGATGTACATGAGTGGTTCTAAATACGTACGCAGAACACTAAGCAGGAATTCGCCATCTACGTGTTAGTGGCTGACAAGCGAGTTGACAAAACGTGCAGTTGGAGGGCACTTACCAACTCACCGGCGATGAATAGAGAGCAAACACTGCACCCCTATCCTCGCTCAGATAATTGGATTCTCTCACATCACCTACACAGTGGTCTACCAACAACCAATAAACAAGGAAAATTTAACACACAAAATTTTAAATTTTCACCCGTTCATTTAAATGAAAATTAAATAAAACTTAAAATAGAAACTTTAATTTGATTTTGTTTACCACCGACATACAAAGGTAGGTAGATATTTCTCGTTACAAGATCTGCAGTCATACAAGTTGCTCTTTTATGGAGTTTTATGCTGCCAGAAGCTTTGTTGATCCGCTGCAGCAATCAAACTTAAAAACTAGCTTTACTTTATTTTATTGTACTTATTTTTCCAACTTTCGAGAAAGCCAAGAAAGCACTTCAGAAATAAGAAGCTAAGATGTGTATAGCATTCATGGCACAGATGAGGAATTAACCAGGTAGTCAACTCTGCAATCCCCTATCACTTTCAACCCGCAAAAAATATTTAATAACGGCCGCAAAATCCTCTCTCAATTTTCCCATCTGTGAATACGTGTGAGCCGGACACATGAAGTTAGTTTACTAGATTACCTGCCAAAAAAAATTGTGGGGAGTTTTGCAACACATCCAAATCGCAACAACAAAACAGCTGCTTACGGCGGATGTGTTGGGCAATAGGAAATGCTGCGAAGTGTTGAGTTTATCTGATTCAACTTTTATAGCTATTTTAATGTAAATGTTTATAAAGAAACAAAAAATAAGTTACCCAATAAAGTTGTTACAATTTAATTGGAATAGTTTTTGCGGTTATAATAAATAGTTCTCTATTTTTTATCTGCCTTAAAATAACCATTCTTGGGTTGTTATACTTTTTCCATTTTGGTTAATAAAATGAGAAAAAATGGATATTTTATTGTATTATTGCATAATTATTACTAAATAAGTAATGTTTGGGTGTAAAATATTTATAGTAAATAGTTTGTAAGAGGTAAAAAGCCGACAAAATAACACAATGTTATCCGTTCAACGGTTGACAAAGAACTCCTCTTCTTTATTTTTGAGTAACCAATTTATAGCTAAACGTACATAATAATAAACAGTTGTTGCAGTTGCATCATACGATTGTTAGCACATAATGATAACATAATATAAAATACTTGAGAGCACAAAAGAGAGTACATTAATATGACAACGAATACTAACATAATTGAGTGGAATTTACGACCACAAGTTTGCAATGGTTTTTTATATATATATATTAAATTCTTTGATTGTTTTTATTCAACATATGAAAGTTTAATGAATATAAATATTCGAGTTCTGTGCATCGATTAAAAAATATGGAAAAGAAGTATTTTTAATCGTTTTTTAATTATTTTGTGTTACAAAATTTGAACGTTTAGTCAATCAATTTTCTTAGCTGTTTCTTTTCTTAGGCGGTTTTGGAATTTTTTTATATAAGTTAATATGCTTTATTTTAATATTTATAGTAAGTGATAGATAGAAGGTAGCTGGAATGCACTGCATAAATATTTGTTGGTGCATTTTTCTATCGAAAATGCTTGGTAGTTGAATACAACTCATAAATAAGCATGCACATTATGTTACATATATATATTGAATTAATTAGCCACTCTTTTAAACAGAGGACTTTACTTGTCAAGTTATAATGTTTAGTAATCTTTTAAAAAAAAATGTTTATGAAAATAAACAAAACAATTTACTACTACTACTACTAACTACTAGTAAGTGATTGAAAATATTTTTAAAAAAGGGTTTTCACGTACCAAAAATAATATTTGTAAGAATTTGGATCACGTTGTATTAAAAAGCGTTTTAAACCAGTGCCCAATTGTGTAATGCAACGTTTCCACCGAGCACTAAACCCAGATTAAGGTTAATTTGCCCTTAATCCACTTTAAATCTGAAGATTAACCATACAAATTTTAATCTGCTAAACACAAGATTAAATATAAATCTAGGTAATATACTTCGTTTGCATGAAAATTCGGGTTGCGAACACACTATACGACTCTACACTACTCTCCTACTCTCAACATATCTCATATCTTTTCATGAATTACAATTTTGTTCCTTCTAGCTACCCCAATATTAATTAGGCACTGACGGCGGTATTTTTCTGTATATGCGACTTCTCCCGGTCAATGCAACGATTAAAACATTGATATTGGTTTGAAGAATAAAATGGTGTGCTATTTTCATTCTTTTTCCACATTTTAATTTCATTTTCGCTTTGCTTGTCGTTCAAGAATAAGCATCTGTTCTCTTTTGAAATGTCAATTACTTTCTCAATTTTAAAGCAAAAATGCTATAAAGAGAGCCAAACGTCAGATTAATCTATTTTCTTCGGTGGAAACGCTGAAAGATTATTTTTGTAATTTTTTGTGCTTAATCTCGGTTTATTTTATGGTGGAAACGCAGCATAAAAGTACTTCAATGCTTCAATATAACCATCCATAACAAAATCCGTATTTGTAAAGTTATACCGAAAATGTATGATCAACTTATTATATATTAGTCACGTTAATCAATATTATTTTGATTATTTTTTGGCTTTATTCTCAATATTATTATAAAATTTATTATGTTATTAGTTTTGTGGTAAGTATGTTTTTATAAATCTATAGAAATGTCATTTTTTATAGCAAGAAGTTGGGAACAGTTGATGAATTTCAGCAGATTACACCTCACAATTTGGGTGTGTAAAATAAACATGCACAATGTGCGGTGTAATCTGCTGAAATTCATCAACTGTTCCCAACTTCTTGCTACAAAAAATGACATTTCTTGGCGGCGGCCATTAATCCCATATAATTCAATTCATGTGTGCGTGATTCCCATTTGATTCGCACGTGAAAGCCCATATAAGTGCAAATTATGTGAGGCTTATCAGTTCGACTTAGCTTGTAGGCAAGGTGAGAGATTCGCTCTCGAGTTGACTATCTGGTTAATTCCTCATCTGTGATTTATGGCATCAGCACCTTGAATCTGAAGCCTGGGTCGAGCAAAGGCGAGATATTCAGAGAGGTGCTGTACAAAAGCGAGCAACAATAAAAGAATCCTACCAGCCGCCTGCAGTACATTCTCGCTAGTGATAGAGTGCCGCAGGCCTTCCACAGATTTTTGACGGAACTAGTTTGGTCTGGAAGGAGCCCGGAAAATCGTGCAATTGATTTCTGTGTCTATAGGAGACCCACTCATCAATGCTGGCAGACCAAACACAGGTTCAAGTTTTTAGAAAACTTCGTTGACTAGCAAATTCTACGGATAACTGAAGTATGCGTTCTCTTTCTTATCGATATATGTACTTTTGATCTTTTCATCAAGGTTCTGCAAAGACGCCTCGAAGAATTTGCTTCGCTGATAGGCTCGTCGCATTTCAGAGCGGGGATGGGCACTCCAACGAGTCTTTTCACGCTTCACAGAAAATACGATGATTCCTGAAGTTCTTGGCTATGAAAAGGCTATCATGACCCCTCTAACAATTTGCAGGTCGTGAAAATTCTATTCCATTACATGTGATTGGTATGGTTCCAAAAGTAAACCACAGGGAATGTAGCTATACAAATTGAACAAGGATATTGATAAGCACTTTTGAATTTACGATTTTTATGTCAGTTATCTTTCATTTGTTTGACTCACTAAGTAACGCGCCAGAACTCACTCATGTCGAACATAAATTTTTTTAAGATTTGGAATGTGCTCCCTATGAGTGATTAATCAGTTTATCGGTCCGGCGACAATCCTAGGCCTTTGATCTAAAAATTCCCTTTTATTTGATACCTCAATCAGTAAGATTAGTTTGACATGAGATCGCCAATTGGCAAAATACCTTTCAAAAGTAAATCGCAATACCCCCTGTGAACACTTAACAACATTGAATGCTCACAAGCTCCACCTCCATTCGGTTTCACAAAAAGTAACGGTAAGATCGGTCGAGCTGAACAGCTTCAGCAGAACAGCATAACATTTGTGAAGTTAGTTTGCTTGCAGTTCCTGTGTGGTGATGGTGAAGTGCGTGTTTTCAGTCGGTTCGTCAAGTTTATTCGGTCGCGGTTACTGTTCGTGCCTTATGTGATTTGTGTGGCTGCAAATGTGTTTAACTTTTATGCGATTACGAATATCTTTGCTTCTCATTTGTTTAATGCTGTTGCTGTCAGTGCGGTGTGGCATAAAATAAAGAAAAAAATATGTTTTTGTGTGAAAAGCTTTAAAGCAATATGGCGTCCCATCCTTTTCCTATCTCAATCGTTTCTTAAGGTTTCGTGTGAAAAAAGAAAAGTTCCATGATCAGTGCCATTTTATTAGCAAGTGCTATCCCTCTCTCTCTCTCTCTTTATTAAGTTATTCGAGTGTATTCAGTGCGGGTGTGTGAAAAGGAAATAAATCGTCGAGGGGATGAATTGGGTTAAGAAAAATTGTGTTTCTGTTGTTCGGTTCTTTGTCCGCCATAGTTTGAGCCAACCGTCCCGTCACAAATACTGTATTGGATAGTTAATAATGGTGAGTCAATCTTTTGTTTGTTTTTATTTTATGCGTTCATGTCCTTACCGGTGACAAAGGGTCCTCGTCAATACAATTTTTTTTTTTATTTTTATGCAAGATTAAATATTTTTTTGTGGTATTTTAAAGATAACAACTTCTTGAAGTTTTGTAATATTTTTTGCAATTGCTTGGGTTTTTAATGGTTTTTAAAAATTTTCTGCTTACATGATATATTTTCAAGCAACACGACACGCATGTACCTACCTTTCTGAGTAAAAATTGTATTTAGATAGTAAAAATTGGGATGTGGTGAAACTGCCTACAAACATTACTAGATAAATTATTTAATTTATTAATTTAATTTTCCAATTTCCTTTCAAAAAGAAGCAACAATGCCTTTGAACTTCTTCGCTCCCTAGGGTTTTAAGAAAGTGTCTGCAGTGCCCCTTACTATGCAGCGATGAGGTTTGATTTCAGCAACCTCACTTTTTTCAAGCAGCGAGCAGCTCTTCTGGCAAGCTCATCCTTAGTATCCTTGCATCCAGCACAGTCTCTCACTGTTCTGACTGCAAAATACTTTGATATTGGTTGATTTGAGGCAGGTGGGTCGGTAAAGTGGTTGCTCTCTGAAAATGTGGGAGTAGAGCTTAAAACCAGCCCGCGGAACTAAGGAAAGCAGTAATCATAATAAATTCTATGCCTAAAAAGACCGAGAGGCTTTCAAAGGATTGCTTGCCTAGTGAGCGATATATTTGGTTCTCGCTAATGCTGGACACAAAAAGACTGTATTTTTTGGAGAATCTAAGCTTGCGAACCTATCTGCTAGAAACGTCTGCATTCGTTTTGCATATGAGTTTCCGTGTTCTTGTTTTGGAGAGCCGAGACACGTCTGACCAGCTCATCGCTCAGTCTAATAATTCACGAAGATAGCCATTTTTCTTGGATGATAATGAATTCAGAAGTACCTTGCCTGCCAGAAAGGACTTCTGCCTAGGAGACACCAGAAATATTGGGGAGACGGAACGATTTGTATGTATTGAGTGGAGATACGAAAACGCGGGCACCAACTTCACAGTCCACAGTCCCCACAGGGAGGTTTACAGATAAAGTACTACAAAATTTTACTTTGGATGTTACAATGTCCGTAGGGGATCTTGTGGACCATCATCCAGATTCCCTATGTTTTACCCTTCTGCAAGATACTATGTCCTTCATATACAGATCCAGGGCAACAAAGTTCAGAATCAGAAGGGCTCCATTGGTATCAAATCCAGCTTTTCTTTGAACTCTGCTTAATTTGGAGATGTTGTAGGCTTTACCTAGGACAGCTACCAAGGATCCCTAACTGAGAATGGGACGTACCACAGCTGTGTTAATTCGGAGGAGTATTTTTTGTTGAAGTCCCCAAGAAGTGGCAAGAATTTAGACAGCTTTATTGCACCTCCCTTGTATTGATTGAGCCAGGGAGTTTGTCGGTTTTACGTTTGCTGATTGCGACTTGCGTCTGAGAACTATGCTTGGCATTTTTTGCCATTGGTTTTTGAAAACTAGGTATGACTGGTAGCCTTTGTCGAAGACGCTTGGAAGTAGACCGGCCAGAGAATTCGATTAGGTTTTTCTGGCTTAAGGGCCAAATTGTCCCTTTTATGGCGGCATACAACAGGGATAAGATTTTCTGTCAATTTAGCTTGAAGTTTCGAATATGGACGAATTTTTTTCATTTTTCAAATTCGACTTCACGGGCGTTTTCAAGGACCCCCTCCTGATTTTGTGATATTCAAAAACAAACTTTTTTAAAAGCAATCAAATTTTAGCAGTTTTTTAAGACACGAAGTTGGCTACATTGGAAATAAAGGGTGATCCAAGTAGAGATACTTTTTTCAATAGCCTTTTTTGACAGATCACGTGTGAGTCGTGTCATACTGTCATGTATTGTTTGGCATTTCATAATGGAAAGACTTACGCGTGAACAACGTTTACAAATTGTTCAACTTTATTATGAAAATTCACGTTTCGTGCACTTCGCTCAACTTATGGTCAACATAATCGGCCTACTGAGCGTACTATTCGCAACACCATCACCCATTTTGAGACCCAGCATTCATTATTGGATAATATTCGACCGAATAGACCACGTCCAGCACGCTGTGAAGAAAATATAGCGACCGTAGCTGAGAGTGTACACGAAGACCGTAGAGAGTCGATTCGGCGCCGTTCGCAGCAACTCGGACTGACGTATGGAACGACTTGGCGCATTTTACGTCAAGATCTTAAATTGAAAGCGAACAAAATACAGCTTGTGCAACAACTGAAGCCGCTCGACCTTCCCAAGCGACATCGCTTCGCTCTATGGGCTCTTGAAAAGTTCCAAGAAGATTCGACGTTTTCGAGGCAAATTTTGTTTAGCGATGAGGCCCATTTCTGCCTGGGTATGTAAACAAACAAAATTGCCGCATTTGGGACGAAGAGCAACCTGAAGAGATTGAAGAACTGCCACTTCATCCAGCAAAAAACAACGGTTTGGTGTGGTTTGTGGGCCGGTGGAATCATCGGTCCATATTTCTTTAAAAATTATGCCGGTGTGAACGTAACCGTCAATGGCGACCGTTATCGTGCCATGATAACCGACTATTTGATGCCTGAAATTGAAGCTCGTGATCCCGGCGAGATTTGGTTTCAGCAAGACGGCGCCACTTCCCACACATCGCATCAATCAATGGACTTATTGAGAGAACATTTCGGTGAGCACATAATTTCACGTTTTGGGCCGGTCGATTGCCCACCAAGATCGTGTGATATCACACCGTTAGACTTTTTCCTGTGGGAATATGTAAAGTCAAAAGCTTATGCCGACAAACCCGCTTCGATTCAGGCCTTGGAGGAAAACATCACGCGTGTCATCAAATTGGACTCAACGGATGGACCATCTGCGACGTAGCAACGGCCAACATTTGATAGACATAATCTTCAAAAAATAAATACCAAAGAATGTTCTTTCAAATGATAATAAACATTCTCCATTAAATTTGAATTTTCTGTGTTTTTTTCTTTAAAAAAGTAGGGAACCTCGAAATGGATCACCCGTTAGATGGAATTTCAAGGAAACCTAGGGTTTAAAGTGGAATTTTTTGTCGAATGAAAAAAAAGTTTTCCTAAATGAGAAAACAAATCTCGTGGAAATGTTGGGACACGTTTTTTAATTTTTGAGACTGTAGGCAGATTGCGAGTAAAAGTTGTTTTACGGGCGAAGAAAGTGTAGAACAGAATCATTGCAAATCTCAGGGACCATAAATGAAAAGTTAATTTTGAACGAAGTTGAAAGGGTGTCGCATTGCGGGGTCTCTAAATTGAGCTCCGTCCTACCCATCTTTCAAGTATGACTTAATCCATCTGAATAAAAAGATGAAAAGCGCCATGACAAACTCCACCCTCCATTTCCAGTCAGGCATAAGCTATCCAATTTTTTCACACATGATCCCTTCTTAAGGCCCATTAATGATTGTCTTGTAAGACCTCCTCCTGCGGTATTCCTAACATAACATCTATCTGTATCAAATCCTCAATATTTAAAATAAGAAAACACACAAATCATTTTAGTTCTTCCTCTTTTTTTTTGGTGACCGGAAACATATCCACAAAAAAAAAAAAAAAAATAAATAAAAAGCAGCATCTCCTTCAAGTGGCAAAGGACATGCCAGCACTTCTTTTGGCCACACAAATAACCTTCCACCATGTGACACGGTTTGGTCGGTCTACCAAATTGGATACCGAAACTTAATACCTTTCCCCACAAAGGTACAAATCTGTTTCTAGCAACAGGACAACGACAGCATCGACACAGTGACATTCAAAAGCGACTTTTGAGAGACTTCAAATATATTCTTTAATGGATTTTTCACATTCTCCCACATCGAAACTACCCTACCTACCCTAACGATGGTTAAGTTCTTTTGGTTTTGGTTCTGGTTTTGCTTTTCACATCAAATCCTTCCTTCGAACAAAATTTTGTTGCCCTTCTGTAGATTTCTTTTAAGAATATAATACTTTTAAAATAGAAGCAGCAGTAGCAGTAGCAGGTCGGGTGAGAATGGATTAAAAAAACAAACATCAGCTTTCCTCTGTTGGTGACCTTTTTGCACATTTGAGGGATTTACTTTGGCAAATTGTGACCAGATATGTAACACGTCACTGTAAATTGGATGGGATTTTAAGCATCTTTCGGTGTAGTGAGTCTCTGTGTGTTTGTTTTTTTGCTGTAGGTAGGTTTATGCTGTCACAATTGAAGCTTTATGAGTCGTGAAGGCTTTGTTTACACAATTACAAAAATTTCCAAGATGCTACCTTTGTTCGAAAGGAAAGGAGATACATTTTGTGTCTATATCTCTGTGTATATGAATGTCACAATCAGGAGATTCACTTTTGAGATGGGTTGAGGAATTTCAAGTTAATTGTGGATTTCATAGGTTGAAAAGGCAGGTTAAGCTGCTTAAATCGTTAGGTCTAAGGTCATGCGTGATTAATGGACAAAGAAATGAGGTTTAACCTCAAGCTGTTCAAAGGGTTAATAATTATTTTTTATTTGAGCTTTGTCAAGGACATTGGATTGTTGCGTGAGGGTTATTTTTATCGAATCAATTTATGAATACTTAGGTCTAGGTGAATGAAGGCTAACAACGTGAGTCCACTACGAAAGAAAAAAAATATATAACCTTGGACTACGACTAATTCAAGTACACGGCCCGTCTACCCTAATTGCAGTTCATGCAAATCCGCAAAGCGATTTGAGTTCGAGTAGTTTTGGAAATTTTTGAATGGTTGTTGTACTCAGTTGTAAACTTTTTTACACAGGGCCCACGTCTATTTACGCACTCGTTGGTGTACTCAGAACACTGTTGCGGAATCGGGTCCCTGATCTCGGTCAAACGTAATTGACTTATTAAGCTTGGAAGCCCGAGTGTTAAACAGAAAAAAAAAATTACTGAGTTTCAGAAGTCAATACGAGCACATCAGACAGAGAAAGTACGGCAGCCGAGGAGTCTTCAATGATCATGATGGCAGAAACCTCAGCTGACCTACTTCGAAACAATTGGAGCTGAGGTCAGTAAGGAGTTCTAAGGAATAGTCAGGATTCTAGAAAATATATGGTAGCGGCTGAGCTCGTTATGGATCAAGAGCAGCTCTTATATTCCCGAAGTGGGTTACTGGCAATAAAATTACCGCGATGGTGTCCTAAGGTCAAAGCAGTACGTGTAAGTGGGATACAGATTCGTCGTGGAATATTTAAAAGCCGAAAAGCGATCGCAAATGCAATGTCGGCCCTGAAAGTAGGTAAAATCCCAAGTAAAATCGATTACACCGTTTCCCAATTACAATTCGGAAAATCCTTCCATGTTACCATTCCATCGCGATCATTCTGGGAAGAGGAGGATACAGTGATCCATTTTTACACCGACGGATCAAAAACCCAATAATAGGGTGGGGTTTTGTGTATTCTCTGTGTAGTCTCTCCTTCCGTCTTCCTGATCGTTGTAGCGTGTTCCAGGCGGAATTAATGGCGATTAAAGAAGTCTTATCTCAGACAGTCAAGCGGCTATCAAGTCCTTGGAATCAGTCTCTGTAAACTCTATAGTTGCTCTGAACTGCAGACAGTGTCTTCAGAAAATGTCGGGGCAGTCCTGGGAACTGTTAGCCAGATGAACTCGCCAAACTTCTCTCACCTGAGAGATTGGCATACCATTCCCTACAACTTTACCCGGACCAGCGGGATCACATGTCCAGCGACAAAACGGATCTGGCCTAAGCTGGATCTGAAACGCTCTAAAAATTTGATTTCCCTTGGCTAACGGAACATAAGCACTACTATAGGTGTCATCACTGGACACTGTCTCATAGGTAGACATGCAACAAGACTTGGTGCATTCTCAAACGACTTTTGCAGAAGTATGGAAAAAGAGGCTGAGGAAACGATATCTCACCTGCTTTGTATACAAGCCCTGCTCGCTCCATCTCGGAGCCTTCTTCTATGAAGACACATGCGATCTCACAAATATTGGCATAAAATGTCTACTTCGCTTTGTCGGAAGCTCCAATTGGTTGAACGAGTAGGGGAAAGCTTTATCCCAGATCCTCATGGTATCACAATACTGGTCTAAGTGTGTCGGCTCTTATGCCGGCAGCCACTTGAACCTAACCTGACCTGATCTGCATTAGAGCTACATTCCAAAATATTAGCTATATATATATGCACAAGCCCCTACCGACGAGACAGAAGACTTCTAAGGTTAAATTTTCGACCGGAGCACGATGTTAAAGTTCTTATCGGGGAATTCACAATGCTAAAAGATGGAAAGGAAAAGATCTTAAAAGGCTTAGCACAGCCTCCACGAAATTGATACCGACTTATCGACGTATCGAGCTTGTAGTATAGATCGATTAGTAGCAATAGGTTTCCGACGCCAAGTATCCTGACATTGTTTGACGCGAATCATAAATTTATCCAGACAAGTTTGCGCGTACAACACAAAACTCTTCGTACGTAAAGTCAGTAATACGTGTCTTTGTATCTGTGCGCATGGGGGGCAGTTCGCCATTATTCCAAACTTTTTTTTTCTGAGACTCCGTGCACTAAGCTTATGGTAAGGTTGGAGCCTTTGCAAAGGAATCAAAGCAAAGTACAATAGTCAATTTTCAATGATATTTTAGTGGGTATAAGCGCTTGAAATATCTGGGGTATCGATACTTTCTACAGCGCTTACTTGCTTTACCCAATTAAACGCTATGAGGGATTATACTTACTTACTTTACTTAACGGGCTCCCGACCCGTGAAGAGTCCCTGCCTGAGATACGGCAGCCTTCCACCCTCTGCAATCCCGAGTACGCTGCTTCCAGTTGTCCAGACCAAGCGCTCTGGCATCCGCGATGGCTTGTTTTTCAACGGAGGTTCGGTCTTGTCGTCTCGAACCTGGGGACTGGGATTCGAAGATCCTCTTGGCTGGAGCGTTATTGTTCATTCGCTCGATGTGGCCGAGCCAATGTAGTCGACGAGTTTTGGCTCTTCCGGCTACATCCACATCTTGGTACAGCTCATAGAGTTCGCGGTTGTATCTTCTCCTCCATTCGCCCTCCTCGCACACAGGACCAAACATCCGTCGAAGGATCCCAGTATTAACTCTCCTTTTCTGCCTATCGTCCAGCACTCGCCGCCGTATAGCAGAACTGGCAGGATAAGGGTTCTGTAGAGCATGCACTTTGTCCTTCGAGTTAGGAGTTTTGAACCCATTTGTTTTGCCAAACCGAAGTAGCAGCGGTTTCCTAGGGTAATTCTTCGACGGATCTCCAGATGGCATTTGTGGAGTTAATGTTTACCCCAAGGTAGATGAACTCCTTAACTACCTCGAAGTTGCTGCTACAGTGACATTTTTTCCATCGGTGGACAGATGATTGTTTGTTTGTTGATAGCATATATTTAGTCTTGTCCTCACTCACTTCAAGGCCAACTAGTTTCGCATGTTCTTCAATAGCCGTGAAAGCCTCTATCACGAGAAAGTCGATGAAGAGATGGTGTGTCTCGACTTGAAACTCGTTGATCTTTTCAAGGATTTGCCTTAGTGTGAAGATTTGGTCTACAGTTGATCTGCCGGGCCGGAAGCCACACTGGTACGTGCCGATTAGTGTGTTGCAGAAAGGTTTGAGACGTTCACACAGTACGTTGGATAGGATCTTATATGCGACATTCAGCAGGGATATGCCTCGATAGTTCTTGCAAGACAAAGAATCGCCTTTCTTGTAGATGGGACATATGGAGCTGATGGTCCAGTCATCGGGCATGCTTTCCTCCACCCAAACTTGGTTGTTGATTTGGTGCATGCGCCCTACCATAATATCACCTCCGTCTTTGCAAAGGTCTGCAGGTAGACCTTCAGAGCCGGCGGCCTTGCTGTTCTTTAGCTTTAGCGGAGGGACTGATTTTTCATTGACTGAACGTGGGTTCTCTTCTTGCCCCAACTCTACATTTTGTCCGTTTAGCAGCTGCTGGAAATGCTGCTTAAATACATCTACTATTCCCTGCGCGTCGGAGACTAGGTTTCCACCCCTGTTACGAAGAGCCTGCGTTCAGGTCTTAAAGCCAGCAGCCCGTTGCTTGGCCTTCTTATAGAACTTCCGGATGTTGTTTCGGTCGCGGGACTCTTCGATCTCCTTGAGCTGGGAGACTGCGTGCTCGCTTTTCTTTCTACGCAGGATCTTCTTCTCCTGGTTCGGTACTCATCCCTTGCTGCCCTTGATTTCCTCTGCAGCGTTCTAATGTGTGCATCTTCTCTCACCTTTTTCCGGTATACGCATACATCATAATACCACGGGCTTTTTCTCTGGGGTGGCTGGTATCCTAGGGTGGTTACGGCTACCTGCTTGATGATGTCGCGATACTGAGACAACTGGTTGTTGGCGTCTGTGGTAGGTGAATGCACGTTGGGGAGTTTCCCACTCAGGCGCTCTTTGTAGGCTCTGGCGACTCCAAATGTGCTAAGGCGTCCAACGTCGAATTTCTTCTTTTGGGCTGTTCGCAGCTTCTTCTCGTTGGACAGTCGAGCTCTGAATCTAGCTGCAACGAGAAAATGGTCAGAGTCGACGTTTGCCCCTCGGTAAGTGTGCACGTTCAAGATGTTGGATGCGTGCCTCGCATCGATTAGCACATGGTCGATTTGGTTGGCGATTCGACCGTCTGGAGAGTGCCAGGTTGCTGTGCGGATCCTTAGTCGCAGAAACCTAGTGCTACTTATCACCGTATTACAAGCTGCTGCAAAGTCAAGGGATGTGGGATTATATGATAGAAAATTAGCAGGACTAAGGACGATTATAATATAAGGCTTTTTATCAATCGTTATTGTTTGCCAGTAATACTCCTGCTTGACGTAATCAGGGCTCAATCCACTTGCCTGCCACTTTGTGATCTATACTTGTTATGTGTAGTTAAAAGTTGTTTTCCACCTTTCACGCTGTCATAGGCTGTTTTCAACCAAAATGTCATAATAGAAATGCGTAGGCAATGGTCTTGCTACCAATTATTACGCAAAAAATCAATTGACACACCCATTTTTGGGTTTCGTATCTCACTATTTCAAAATTGAAATTTCACCTCCAGCAAGTCAAGGCGTGTTTTCATTGCGTCCAGCTTTGCTTCTGACTCGCAAGTTTTTCACTTCACTTCGTGGCCCAATTAGGTGTCTTTCGTCATTTTCACAGTCTTTCATTCTCCGGTTCTGATATTGGAAAGTCGAGTCATATGCTCCTCCTCAGGTGGTGTTTCAATGTCTGTGACGGCAATTAAAGGCTGCCCACAAGAAGGTGCGCTCTCCTCACTTCTGCGGTCACTTATATAGCCTAGAGACACTAGCTATAGCCTAGCCATTCATTATGCAGATGACCTGGCTGTAATTATTAATGGTAAGCAACCATTACTAGTGGCATTCAGGATGCATTACATTCCGTAACTCCTACCAAAACCATTCAAAAGATTGGTCAGTGTCCAACCCATCGCTATAAAAGGCACCGTGATGATTAACTCCAATGAAGTCAAATATCTTCGAATTATCCTAGATAAGAAACTTAGCTGGAATTTTCATATAAAGTCCGCCAACGAACGCGCAGCGATAGCCATGTAGGCCAGTAGACGCTTGTATGGTAGAACTTGGGGTCTTAGTCCCAGAATGATATACTGGCTGTAGACAATGACGTCTGGTGGCCCAAAGTACTTGAACGAACAACAGCCAATAAGCTGTCGAAACTGCAGCGTATTACATGTCTTGGCATTACAGGTGCGATGCGCCCCTGCCCAACAATCGCACTTGAAGCCATCGTTGGGCTCCCACCTATACAGATCTTCATTAAGAAGACACTTGCTAGAAGCGCTATTAACCTGAACTTGTGGGTCAACTGAAAATACTTAAAGAAATCCCAAAAATGGACATGTTTCACTGGCATCCCTGATATTATGGTGAGGGAGTGCAAGTTTGGAAATCTATTTAAGGTTGAAATATTATACCGCTCTAAGTGGACAAATGGTGTTCCGGCACTGGATCCGATAAGTCTGATCTGGTACACCGACGGATCAAAAATGGAAACTGGAGTTGGAGCTGCTGTCTTTGCACCCAAAACCAAAGTCGCGATACCCATGGGAATGTGTCCCACGGTATTTCAGGCAGAAGTTCATGCTTTCCCGAAAAGGAATTAAAGGTGTCAGAATTCACATCTTCTCGGATAGTCAAGCAGCACTACAGGCACTCTAATTTAAAACTGTAACAGTGAAGTGCAAAACCTAGCCAAACACAACAAAGTCAAAATTTTGGATGGGTACCTGGTCACCAATTTGTTGCAGGCAACGAATCTGCAGATGAGCCGCTGTTCTTTGGACCAGAACCCGTCTTCAGAGTCAATTGGGCTTCTGCTTTGGGTCTTATTACCGAACAACTTCGTCTGAACCACTGGGTATGTGTCAAGGGTTTAAGACAATCCAAAAGATTAAGGAAATTCTAGTACTAAGTAAGGAGAATATTAGGAAGCTGGTGGGCTTTCTCAGAGGCCATTACGGCCTGAGATAGCATCTTAACAAAACGAACTTGTGCCCAGAGACTGACTGACTGTCATGTCGGTTCCGTCTAAAGGGCAAAACATACCCTCTGTTATTGTCTGGCCAATCATTGGTTAAGACGACGGATCGTTAAGGACGTTGTGAAATTCACTAGGGAAGTCACTCGTCGCTTAGGCTAACATCCCCTTTTTAGTACAATAGAACTTTGAAGTCGCAGTGTCAGCCATGTGGGCAGGGATCGCACAAGTAATTGCAACATAAATTTGGCTTAGCTACTAAAGTTGAATGGTTTTTCCGTAGTCTTCACGGCGCTAATTTTAAACTCGACAGGATAAGTACATCCGACATGGATATTGCAGCAAAGACGAGTACTAAATTTAAGCTCCAACCTGACTCCAACTCCCATCGAGCGCCTGACACTGATTGGACTTGAGAAACTATTTTATTTCCAAATGCTTTCCCTTCCACTTATATCCCTAATCGCCAATCACCATCGCAAAAGTTATGAAACATAAGTGTCGACGCGTAACCTTTAATCAAACTCCTACATCCACCCCTATATCCACTCAACTTCCTGCCCAATCATCACTTTACAGTTCTTAATTTCATTGGCTGTATATGCTTAACCCAACTAAAAATATTTTGTCAAATCCCTCATTTAACCCTACTTCTTTAAATTTTCTCTTTTTACAATAAATCAGATATCTAAGAACCATAACAAGCGTCATAGTTTCCATCTAGCAAGAAGGCATTCCCAACGAGCCTACCACTCGTAAGGAACCTTTACATCAAGTTTGGTGAGATTTTTAACTTCAAAAGGTGACGGAAGACGACCTTGCTTCTTTTGGTAATTACGTGAACTCTAAAAGGGTCTCATATCCCCAACGTAGTCGAGTGGACCACGATCAATTTGTTCGCCCCCATGAGTCTTCTTCTCACTATACTACCGGAATGCGAGAGGTCTGCGCTCTAAGACTTGCGACACTCACATGCTCCTCCGTTAAATATTTTTGTTCTGCCTAAAACCAATCTGATCCCCGATATCAAGAGTCAAGAATTATTCCCTCCTACATTTCTGTGGCAATAAGTTAAAGTAGCTTATGTCAAAAAGTGACAAACTTTTCAGTATAAGCAAAACAAATTTAGTTTACCCTTTTTTACACATGTTTTATTTAATAAAAAAATAACCTTAAGGGCTAAACACATGAATTTTTTTTTTAAGTAGAGACAGTAACAATGTTCACAAAGCCTTATATTTATTTTATTTATATCGCAGTCCAATTTTCCGCAAACAATATTTTTTAAACTTAAGCTATTTAAAAAAAAAACAAATAAAAGTTAATAAAATCGTATTAAATATTTTATGGTCTTATGTCAACTTAAGCTATTTTAAAAACTGATAAAACGAATCATGCTCTTACATAAGTCCTAAGGCCTAAAAAAATTGTAGTTTTTAAAACTTCAATTCTAATAAATAAACACTAATTGCTCAAAAGTTTGCTTAATAACAAAACAAAAAATTCCATGCAGGCTTGCAAAAAAATATGTTTCTCAAAAAAAAAATTAAAAAAATGCTATAAATTAGTATTAAGTATTATCATTATAAATTAATTTAAAACTTAATAACTAAAATTAAAAAAAAAATACTTTGTAGATTTCATCACAACTCGGAGTTTTAAAAGTCTTAAACGATTATAGGATTAGGATGATATCGAATGATTTTACCCTTGAAGTAAAAAAAAACGATTAAGAATTAACACAAAAATATTTGAGAACGTCCTTACCTTCAATTACCATCATCAGAAATTTCACCATCCGTCAAATCAGGATGCGTATTTGCGATTTCAGCAGTTTTGAGATTGAGATAATAGTCATGGTATGAAGTATCAATAACTGGTAGTAAAGGGTGATCCATTTCGAGGTTCCCTACTTTTTTAAAGAAAATTCAAATTTAATGGAGAATGTTTATTATCATTTGAAAGAACATTCTTTGGCATTTATTTTTTGAAGATTATGTCTATCAAATGTTGGCTGTTGCTACGTCGCAGATGGTCCATCCGTTGAGTCCAATTTTCGATCACTCGTTCGAGCATTTCGACTGGTAACTGGCGAATGACACGCGTGATGTTTTCCTCCAAGGCCTGAATCGAAGCGGGTTTGTCGGCATAAGCTTTTGATATCACACGATCTTGGTGTCCAATCGACCGGCCCTCACCGAAATGTTCTCTCAATAAGTCCATTGATTGATGCGATGCGTGGGAAGTGGCGCCGTCTTGCTGAAACCAAATCTCGCCGTGATCACGAGCTTCAATTTCAGGCATCAAATAGTCGGTTATCATGGCACGATCACGGTCGCCATTGACGGTTACGTTCGCACCGGCATAATTTTTAAAGAAATATTGACCGATGATTCCACCGGCCCACAAACCACACCAAACCGTTGTTTTTTCTGGATGAAGTGGCAGTTCTTCAATCTCTTCAGGTTGCTCTTCGTCCCAAATGCGACAATTTTGTTTGTTTACATACCCATTGAGCCAGAAATGGGCCTCATCGCTAAACAAAATTTGCCTCGAAAACGTCGGATCTTCTTGGAACTTTTCAAGAGCCCATAGAGCGAACCAATGTCGCTTGGGAAGGTCGAGCGGCTTCAGTTGTTGCACAAGCTGTATCTTGTACGCTTTCAATTTAAGATCTTGACGTAAAATGCGCCAAGTCGTTCCATACGTCAGTCCGAGTTGCTGCGAACGGCGCCGAATCGACTCTCTACGGTCTTCGTGTACACTCTCAGCTACGGCCGCTATATTTTCTTCACAGCGTGCTGGACGTGGTCTATTCGGTCGAATATTATTCAATAATGAATGCTGGGTCTCAAAATGGGTGATGGTGTTGCGAATAGTACGCTCAGTAGGCCGATTATGTTGACCATAAGTTGAGCGAAGTGCACGAAACACATTCCTCACAGAACGTGAATTTTCATAATAAAGTTGAACAATTTGTAAACGTTGTTCACGCGTAAGTCTTTCCATTATGAAATGCCAAACAATACTAAATAAAAATAACATGACAGCATGACACGACTCACACGTGATCTGTCAAAAAAGGCTATTGAAAAAAGTATCTCTACTTGGATCACCCGTTAGTTCTAGCAAATCTTTTTTCTTTTCTTTGCTGATGACATTGTGCCCGGAGTAACAGTTACGAATTTGAAAAGCATCAACGACATTCACACCCCGTTTTTTTATATTTAGTCTCTTAAATGCCTCATTTTCATCTAGACTCATTTTGAATTGAACAATGCCAAATTCTTTGGTAAAGCGGCGCAGCCATTTAACATTTTGCCAGTTGAATTTGCTTTTGTCGTCAGCAATCTTTCGCCAAATGAATTTTTCTTTCGATGTTTTGGCAAAGTCTAGGAAGTCTTTTTGAGTTATTTCCTGAACAATGAACGGCTTTTTACCAATGGATCTTATTAACTGGTACCAATCCCTAGGATGGTGAATTTTTACGGTAGATGTTTTCTTCTTTCTTTCAATAGCCGCGTGGTCAGAATCACACTCCATATGAGTGTGACCAGGTACCAGAAATTTATGGTCAATCACTTCAATATTGGAATTGTTACTGAAAACCTCAAGCATTGTAGCAACCAATATCCATTTTTGTTTTGACCTACGCAACAATCACTGTAAAAAATGAGATGCTTTACATTTTGTGGAATCGTTTGGAGGTGCTTGAAGACCCAAGATGATATCTCATTTCCTCCACGGTTTGCCACAGATTCATCCCACATGTAACAATAAGCTTGATTAGTAACACAATCGTGAAGGGTTAAGTTTTACGTCCATAGTTGCCTTTTGTAAAACGACACGTTTGTTCTTAAAAACTTCAACTGAATCCATTGTCGTAGCATATTCTTTGTCTTTGTTCTTGGACTTGTATGCTAGATCGGAAGACTTGTGGTGTTTTTCTTGCTCTTGTTTGAAGATAAGCTTTTCTTCTCCAGTTCCCATTTCAACTTTCGACTTCAATATTTCACATTTGTGGCAAGTATCGAGTTAAGGTTTTTTAAATTTAATATTCATAGTTTTAAATATTTTTGAGAAAGTAGAAATTGAAGCCACTGTCTCGTATTTTTCGCAATACAAGTTGTACATAGAAGAGAGTGTTGAGTCACTGTGAAAGTATTTTTGGCTGCTGCCTCTTCGGGTATAGTGCGATTCGTACGCTGGGAAACTTAATGTGATCCCGGATCTCGTTTTCTTGTTGAATCTTAATCCTATTGGAAACCCCACGCCCTCGTATGTCAGGTTCTGTTGTTGTCCCCGATGAATTGATCTTCTTCTTTACCACAGTTTTGATAAATTGCTCCGTTTCGGATAAAGTAGCACGAAAACATTTTTGGCAAACTGAAGTTCTTTTTCCATGGGCTTCTAAGAAGTAATAGTTCGAAAAATTTCTATTTCTTGGTCTAGTAAGATGTTTCGACGTCCGCTTAAACTTAGTTTCCGCAACAACGATGAGACCAGTGCGATGCCCAGTGCCCAATACTTTTCAAATATATTTTTTTGATCCTCAGTAGTAATTTTTGATCTACAATTTTTGCGACAAATCCCTGGCTTTTCCAGTTTTTCCGGTAGGCGTTATATAAGCCTTTCCAGTGTATCTTTTTACTTTCTTGGTAGCTCTATTTTCTTTTGCTTCTTTAACACAGCCATTGGATGTTATCACTTCACTATCACTATTACTCACCATATGCTCCTGATGTTCAGATAAATTTCTTTCCAAAAGGGCTCCAGCCTGCCTTGTGTTCTCACTGACGACACTTTCTTCACTCTCACTGTCTGCACTGGGAGGAAAATCAGGATCCTTTACGCTGTCATCATCACCATCAACTTCAAAAAGAGGAAAATGTTGAGAAACCTTCTCAACTCACTATCTTTACTGCATCCGCTGTCGTTAGATCCACGCTCATCTTTACCCGATGAGGCTTTTTTAATGCCATAGACAGTATTTTTCTTGCTCGATTCATATTAACTCACTTAAAAAGCCTTGCGTAATACAATTTTGAGTTTTTGCGACCACTAGAAAAAAAATGTATCCTATATTTAGCATAATTCTTCGTTAAGCAATAGCTCGGTTGAAATAGCTTAACAATATCTTGAATAGCACTTACCTGTTCGAAGAACTTTTCAGAAATGAAGATATATTTTTATATTCACTTAACTCACGTAAAGGAATTTATTTGCATGAAGGAAAATAGCTGATGTTTACCTAAGAAAACACTAATATTGAATTTCAAAGGAGAAAAATAGCTTATGTAACTTAAGCTGTTTTAAAAAATTGGGTTTTATCAAAAAGAAATTTTTTTTTAATATAGCTTATGTCGACATAAGAACAAATTTGCTGCAATTTAACATTGGGTAAAAATAGCTTAGGTCGACTTAAGTGATAAACTTATTATGTTTTTATAAGTCATAATAACTTATGTCAGGACTTAAGTTGTTTTAAAAAAATAGTTACATATTTTCTAAGATTTCATAAATGTTTTCTCGATCTAGACTTAAGCTATTATAAAAATGCAATTGTGTACCAAAAAAACTTAAGCTGTTTTATTTTTTTAAATGTAACGGTTTTTAACCGACGTAGAATAACGAGACCCAGACTAAAGGAAAGCATAAAAAAAAGGAGAACATAGTGAAACAAAAAGCTCGATTTTCGCTTAAGTGTCGACATAAGCTACTCTAACTTATTACCACAGATTTAATGTGTTTCGATATGATGATCTTTCCAACCCCAATAATGATCCCCCTTGACACCCCCCGTGGGCAAAACCCATTGAATTTAAAAAAAAAAACATATCCGCCCCCCCTTTAGGCCAGAAACATAAATGTGCAATCTTCTCGAGTTTTGAACTCTTTACCTGTTCTAGGACAAAAATAAAATTTCCCACCTCAAACTGATCTGTTCAGTTGATCCCTCTGCGCGCACTCTTGTTTAACATCAGAGCCTCAGTTTTTTTATTAACAAAGTTTCAGACTGAACTTAAAAATGAAAAAAAAATTCTATCTCTCCTGGAATTCTCTCTCCTGAATGGATAAAATTCAACTACACACTGGGGGAGGAAGAACGATGGGAAAAAATCTACTAAATATCACGAGGACTTTTTCATGCATGAATCAAGTTCGCTTGCTGAATTCAGTGGCAGTGGTGGATTGACGCAGGAATCATAATCCCTGAGTAAAGTTATTATCAATTGACACTCATAATACCAAGACTCCTCCCTTCTTGCAATTATTTCTTCCCCTAAACTGGACATAAAAATAAAAATAAATATTAGGCATAAACGGCCCATACAGGACCCAAAGCCTAGCTTCTACAGCCACTGTGTGTGCGAAGATTCATTTTTTTTTTGACAGGAATGGAGCAAATAATTTTTGAGAAGCTTCTCATGACAGTTCTTACTCTTGGATACTTGTCAGACGTTCGCAAGAGGTGGGGCCGCGAATAAAAACTTTCAGATGGTATAAGTCGGGATTTGAACCAGCGACCTCTCGCTTAGTTGTCCAACACACTTAACCACTGCACCCCTAAACTCGACTTAAATGCTTTAAAAATAAAACTTCGCCGTAGGTCACTGTTGATCTAGCCCAACCTTTCGAATCCTTCAAACTTGCTATTGATTGACATTGAACGATATCCTTCTTAGACAGAGTGGTGGAACGCAAAGGGTTAGAGCGAACGTCGATTCGTCCTTAATCTCTTAACAACGAAACCTCATAAATCAGTCCTCGAAATGGCCACCTATTACCAAAGCACATTTCAAGTACATAAATCTGCGTTCCAGAAACGATCTGTCACTTTGCCCACTGATGCAATCCACCATTTTGGTCTGGAGAATTATCCACCTGCATCATCCCCACTCAAACTTAATGGAATTGACTACGTGATATACTAAATCACAGACAAACTGTAGTAGGTGCATAAACAGCCTGTGTGTTGTGTCATGCATTGTCCTATTAGATAGTTAAATAGATAGTTCACCCACTCGCACTGGCTCTCTAAACTTTGCTAATTGTGTTGCTTGATTTTAGTATCTTAATCGATTCCTGCAAAGTTCTCACACTCAAACTTACCAACGTCAAAGTTTCCCTTGTTCAAAGGATGCGTTTTCAGTAGGTGACAATTCCTGGAATATTTTAATAACAAACAGCTTCGAGGAAGTTCCGAGAATGATTCGCAGACGAACGTGTTACGCAAATTGTAGGAGTTTTTAATTGGAGTGTGCTCAGTCAAAAGGGATAACTTTAAAGGGATCAAAAGTTTACTTTCCAACACCTTGTGAACGCTGAAAGCAGGCCATAGGAGGCGTCATAAAAGCTCAAAGCTCCTTACCTCTTATTCTGAACAAAAACATCCTCACTCTTTTTATGTCACAAGCAAAAAAAAAACAATAGATACTCGAACCCCATTGAAATCGAAATTCCAAACAAATAACAAGAATAGTTGCCTCAATGACGAATGAAATGTTCCCCAATGTACAAAGGCAACAAACCCCTTCAAAAGACATGACCATAATACCAATTGACAAATGACAAACAGACGAGACGATTCGCACAAAGTATCTCGAGTTCAATTGAATGCCAAATCATAGTCAAGGGTATCTATCGAGCTACGTACGAGGTAGCGGTACAAAACTACTCAACATATCGACATGAAATCTATTCATGCAACACTATTTAGGGTTAGATAGAGGTATACCTACCTACTGCTGACAAGCCACAACAAATTGGACATAATTGGAGATTGAGCGCAATCCTTTTGTAGGATATTATATTTGGTTATTAGTGATGCTTCAACTAATTCAAATGGTATATGCCCCCATCTGGGTTTGATGAATTAAAACACAAGATCTATGGAAGTGCTAAGCACTTAAACTATTTTTTTTTTATTTCAATTCATTCAACATAATTTTGTGCGCCCACTTGTTGCTGTGCGAAGGCACAAAATCCAATTAACAAGCAATTTGGTTGGATATTTGGAAGAGAATTCCTAATCCGAATGCATGATGCATAAGTGAATACATTAAAAGCAGCAACAGAGACGCACTAAATGCATCAAATGAATATCTGAATCAGATATGTATATATATTTTGCTATCTATCTGTTGAAATATACATTTTTTTTTAAATGGATTTTAAATGACTCAACTCTGAAACCCTGTTGAAAGTGATGCCATAACAGATTTAACTCGATTCAATTAAAGTTAACTACATCGTAAGCGATTAAGCTTTTATGGAATCAAGTTACTTTTGAACGCGGCTCTTCTTGAATGTTTGAGTTGAATTCATTATTTTTATTTTTCGGGCGAAATCATAATTAAGTTCTTCTTGATGGGGCGATTCAAGTGCGCAGAATAATTTAATTTAAATTCTCAGTTAAAATGTTTGGAAATTTTTATTACTTGGCGTGTCATTAGGGACTTCGGAGGTATGTTCGAGTGACAAACTTGACATCGATAGTTGGCTGCGGAATATAAATAAAAACTACTGAATATTTTCTCAAATTTCTTTTTTTATTTGAAGGAACAATCCTTCCGGTTAATTATGGAAAATAATTTCATTCAAATGGCTGCCTCGGCTGGCCTTGGAGTAGCCTACACGATCGGTCCAATTTTTAAGCACATTATCGATTGTGTGCAGCTGTATTTCACCAATGGCTTCACGAATATTGTCCTCTGGCATGTCGGCGTGACACTTATCTTTTATGCCACCCCACAAATAATAGTCCAACGGTGTCAAATCGCAGCTCCGCCGTGGCCAAACGACATCAGCTCTGCGGCTCATAATGCGATCTTCAAAAACAGGGCGCAAAACATCGAGTGTAGCTTCGGCTGTGTGGCACGTAGCGCCGTCCTGTTGAAACCAAAAGTTTGCCAATATCCTCGTCTTCAATTTTTGTGAACAAAAATTCGTTCAACGTGGCCCGATAACGACCACTCCTTGCTCATTTTCGAAGATAAATGGCCCAATTATGCCTCTGGACCAAAATCCGCACCAAACAGTGACTCGTTTTGGGTATATCGGCTTTTCAATGTATGCGTGTGGGTTTTCTGTGCCCCAAATGTGACAATTTTGCTTGTTTACATACCCGCCAAGATCAAAATGAGCTTCATCTGAAAAGATGATTTTTTTGGCAAAATCAGAGCATCTTCTCTAAGTCGATCGCATTGGATGGTCAGTTGGCTTCAACTGCTGAACCAATTGGACTTTGTATGGCGTCATACCAAGGTCTTTATGCAAAATTCGTCTCAATGATGTCTCCGAAATGTTCAATTGTTGAGAGCGACGGTGAATTGATGTTGATGGCGCTTCACGCACACTTTCTGCCACAGCAGCAATTTTCTCGGGTGTACGCACTGTTTTTGGCTTTTCACGCTTTGGTCTAGCGATCAGGATGCCAGTTTCTTTCACTTTTTTCACAAGATAACGAACAAACGGTGCTTCTCTTCTTCCAAAATCCGTACGCAATTTTCGCACACATTCTGCAACATTACCATGATTTTCAAAGTAATGTCGCAATATTTCCCAGCGTTCTTCAAGCGAATACACAACCATATTCGTTCAGCGGAAGGATAAAACTAATTATCTGTCAAATCAGACATGAGCTAAGTGTTACCATTCGCGAAATAAGCACTAGTTGAAGAAAAAATCGTTAGATGGCGGACCCTTTACTTTCTGTGAACAAATTTTCTGGAAAACACAAAAGATTGGTTCAAGTCATTTGATTTACGTCAATTGGAGCTGGCCCATGGGCATCCACATATAAAAGATAATCACAGTGCAGAGACAGGAGACGGATGCCCTTCTAACTTGTTAAGCTGTAAAATGTTTTTGACTTTTATCCGACTGCCTTGCCTACGCACAAGCCTCTTCAATCATCGCGATCTTTGGTTAAATGCCTCCAGTTGCGTTCTTCAAGTTGGTTAAGGTCCCCTTCCACTTAAAGCGAGGCCTTCCACTTCTGTGTTGTCCCTCCGGATTGCTGCCGAAGATTCTGCGGGCTGGAGCGCTAGTGTTCATTCGCTCTACATGTCCCGGCCATCTCGAACGCCCAATGGGCAGTTTTTTGAACAGGTCCAATACGGGACTAAATATGTTATGAAGAATTTTTCTCTCGAAACGACCAAGGATATTTTCGTCCGCTTTAGAAAGAGTCCATGCTTCGAAACCATAGAGCGGGACTGTGAATTTGAGCGTCCTATATAGGGTTTCCTTAGTTGTTTGGGAGAAAGCTTTACTAGTTGACAAGAGTTATTCGCGTTAAATCGCTATTCTTGTCGATTGTGACATTCTGGCCAATTAGTCGACGTTGGGTATCTGCTTCTGTTCCTCACAAATGCATCAGTGACAGCTCGCTGCGTTCTTCCAATGACATCAATGCCTTTAAAAAATCGTGCCGCTAGTGTTGCCTTGTCAGTTTTGCACAATTCTTTCAAGTATGATGCGAAAGCAGTCACACGACAGCGCGTCGCCTTTTCTGAATCCTTTTTTGACATCAAAAACCTCGGTTAAGTCTTTACCGACCTTAATACAGTAATGAGCTTTCTCCATCGTTATCCTGCATAGACGGACGAGCTTGGCAGGGATGCTAAAACACATGGCTCCGTGTGGCTTGTCTCTATAGATGCTGTCATACCCGGCTTTTAAATCGATAAAAATGTGGTGGGTATCGATCTGGATTTCTTGAGTTTTCTCAAGGATCTGCCGTAGAGTGAATGTTTGGTCAATTGTGGACTAAACCCGGTCTAAAACCGGTCTAGGGTCAAATCAGATCGTTGGAAAATGGTTTCATGTGCTCGCACAATACGGCAAACAAAGTCTCCTATGTGATGTTTACGAGGCTGATACCTTTGTAGGTCTCCTTTCTTGTGAAGCTGCTTCCATACGGTTCCCAATATCGGACAATGTACAAAATCCATGAGGGATGTTTGGAATTGTCAACTAACAAAAACACCAGCATTTGATTGGCCTTAAGTGACGAATGGATACTTCGAATACTACAGTAGAGATGCAGTGAAATGAATGTAGTAATTCCGATCATCGATAATCTCGATCATAAACTCGTCCAAATAAAAATGAAAGAAGAAATGGAAGATTCGCTTTAAGGGCACGTTATGATGTCAAGACTTCAACTAGTATTCGTTAGCCTAGGTAAGCTCAAAATACCGCCCCGTCATAGCTGAGACTGTGGCCGAAAAACTAGGTATGTCCATTTCGAGATGAGCACAGCGAGAATAGCCGCAACCATTTTGCACCGCATTTTGCATAGAGACCCGGGCCTTCACCTTTATAAGGTCCAGTTGCGATAGGAATGAAAGTCAGCAGGCAAAAGTGATAAGGACTTTGACGACATATATCCAGTAGGACTGCAAGCTACAAAACTGGATTAAAATAGGTCTCTAGGTACAACAAATACTCAAAATCTAATCTACGATAGCAGAAAGAGTTAGATGTACAGCTAAAAACCAGCTTCTAAAATGTATTAGCATGTTAAACCTTAGCTTTTTGGGTGGCTTAGGATGCAAAACTCTCTTTTACTTTACCACAACATGACAAGCTTGGATGTCTGCTTGCGTATCGGTAAGTGACGTGTACTATTAGTTCAGTAAAGGATCTGCACTTTTTCTTACAATGTGTAAGTCTAGACTATTGACGCCCTTGACTATTATATTTAATAAGTCCTCGGCTCAAGATTCTTTCATCACTCTTATGCAAAAATTGGGATCCACGAGATCTATTATAAACTATAGACCTATAGCCAAGCTTTAACTAATACCAAAATTATTCGAGCTTCGCAACCATATCCAACATGGATTTTTGAGTGTTAAGTCAACTTTCTAACTTACTTGGATGTTCTTCTAAATTATTACCTAGATTCCATGGAAGCTCGCTTTGGAATCGCTGAATCGATTTCAACACGGCGTTCTTGTAAAGAAGTTACAAATTCTTGGGTTTCATTCGAAACGTTGAAATGTCTAAATGTCTATCTCACTAATAGGAAACATTTTGTTAAGACCGGTGCTTTTCTATCTAATGAAATCCTTATTTTTTTCGGTGTCCCGCAAGGTAGTCACTTTGGCAGTCTTCTTTTTCTCCTTTTCATCAATGACTTAGGAGTTCTTTCTACAGTAAATAGCGCTACTCGCATTGAAAGAATTCAAAAAAAAAAAAATATAAAATTAATTATTAACAAAATTTGGTCTTTGAAATTTAAATGTTCCAAACTATAATGCTCGATGCCAGCTTATTGATCTAAGGCAATTGGACTCAAGAAGAACTTATTAGGGATTTCGTTTATGTTTTGCGACAAAGTCAAACTATGGAAAAGCTATTGGTTGTCTCATAAGTAGACTGTACACTTTCATTATGTTACAATGTCGACAAATTTTTTTTTGTCGGAGGTTGCTGCTATCCGATGGAGCGCTCAGACACAACTACAGGTCCATTGTACTACCATTCAGACACCTTACATTAATGTACTTAGTTTTCCCGTCTTTCGAAGAAAAACGAGAAGGAGCTTCAGTGATAAAGAGCTTAGATGTTCGGCACTCACCACGTCAGCCCCGAAGATCCGCCACCTGATGCGAGCATAGGCCGGACAACTGCAGAGAAAGTGTTCTGCTGGGTCGTCCTCCTCAGCGCAAGCAGCACAGGTAGTGGTGTCGCTTAAGCCCAACACATTTAAGTGTTTAGCAAAAGCTTGGTGGCCCGAAAGAACGCCTACAAGCGGCCTACAGTCGATTCTCCTCAGAGATGACTAAAGATGCAGGCAGACCCATCACAGGTTCGGGTCCTGAGAAAACTTCTTCTGAACCTTCTTCTGCCTAGCAAGCTCATCCGACATCTCATTTCCCTGGATGCCAGTGTGACCTGGTACCCAGACAAGATTCACAGTGTTCAGCCTTCCGACCAAATTCAGAGAAAGCTTGAGTTCTAGCACTAACTTGGACGAGGTAAGAGGGTTTAGAAGCGCTTTTAATGCAGCTTGCGTATTTAAAAAATTCCAAGGAATCCTAGGGAGTATATGTTCCATATTTCAGCTTCTTAGAATACAAAAGATGCAGACGGACGGACATTGCTAAATAGTCTTAGGTTTTGGTCCTGATCATAAATATATATACTTTTATGGGTCTACGACGAATATTAAGGGGTGTTAAAAATGATGTGTCAAAATTAATATACCCTTAGGATAGGGTATAAAAATACTTAGCTCTTGAGATCTGGGCCTCTCCCTTCTGTCCAGTTCATAGAATTTCTCATTCTTCTCAATATTCTTATGTCCGAGAACCTAGAATAGAGTTTAAGCTACAACTAGCCTGGGCCAGCGTCTTCCTACAATCTTTGAAAACCTTTGGCGTAATCAAGAGCTTTTATCGCGACCTGACCTGAATCAAGCTGATTGATTGAATTCCTCATTTCTGGGTACAATAATAAGTCAGGGAGAATTGTTGGTCCTAACAAAGTTAATACTGGGATCCTTTGAAAGAAAAATCCATCGACGGATATTTGGTCCTGTGTGCGAGGTGGGCGAATGGAGGAGAAGATACAACCGCGAACTCTATGAGCTGTACCGAGATGTAGATGTAGTCCGGAGAGCCAAATCCCGTCGACTACATTGGCTCGGCCACATCGAGCGAATGGACAACAACGCTCCAGCCAAGAGGATCTTCGAATCCCAGCCCCCAGGTTCGAGACGACAAGGAAGACCGAACCTCCGTTTTAAAGACCAAGCCATCGCGGATGCCAGAGCGCTTGGTCTGGACAACTGGAAGCAGCGTGCTCGGGATCGCAGAGGGTGGATGGCTGCTGTATCTCAGGCAGGGACTCTTCACGGGTCGGGAGCCCGTTAAGTAAGTAAGTAAGTAAGTAAGAAACTAAACGCTGACCGCATGATCTTGCGTAGCAGCACGATGCGATGTACACTTGATCGTTTGATTCTTGTTCTTCAGTCTCTGCTCAGTGTACTCCTAAACAAAGTACTCATTTGTGAGGATGGATCGTGTGATTCCAATACTGTGCTATCGCTTGAAGTCTTTTTACTGTTTTGATTCAGCACAAGTTCAGAAAAAGTCTTCTCAAAGCAGTCAATTTATGCAAAGAACCTACCACAATGATGCTAAAATTTTACTTAAATTTATTCGCGCATTAGGAACATCATTTCCTCCATCTTCCTCCAGTCGAACTGATTTCGCCAAATATGTACTTTTTTTTTTCAAATACAAATCTTTACTTCCCTTTGTCGGTTATTTCCTGTTGCACATTTAAGTAAGTGAAATCCATTAGCCAAAATTGAAATTTTTTAAAGGCTCTCCTAAACAAAACATATATACCTTAGTAATAAATAAATAAGAACGATTTAGGGAACATACCAATTCCCACAAGTGATTTATTTTCTAATAAAAAAACAGGAGAACTCGTAATAAATTATGAAAGAGCAAAATCTTCGAGAAGGGCAAGTTCTATACTTCCGTTCTATTCGCATTTTAAAATGGCTTCTGGTAGTGCAGATAATGCACAATATTTCCGATTGGAATAAGTAAATTTCTTTTTCTTTGTAAATTGAAAGAAAACTGTATTTCTGTTAGGGGAATTGGTAAATCATAAATATTCCTAAAAGGTTTTTTACGAATTCAAAGAAAATTGGGGACATAGAAACAATGGATAAGTAACTGTTGGGGTTTTTTTTTTGTTTTCTAAATGAAATAAATCAATATGCATTGCTCCCAAAACTATGGGGTACGGTTCAATATTTAAACATCTATTCACTCAATAGAAAAGTTTATTCGTAAATATTCAGGCACAAGCCCTTTCCTTCTAAGTGGCTTATAAAGGGTGTTTTTTTAGAGGTTGGTTTTTCGACATTCTGTGGTCAAATGTGGCAACTCTAATGTCATTTATGTTCAGTTTGGTTTGCCATTTCATCATGAACAGGTTGACAAATGAACAACGCTTGCAAATCGTGCAATTTATTTCGAAAATAATGGTTTAGTTCGCGAAGTTTACTGCAAGCTCCGTTCATTTTATGGTCGACATTATCGTCCATCAGAGCAATTAATTCGGTTAACCACGGATCGTTTTCGCACTACGTTTACTCTATAGGATAATACGCATCCGTAGAGACGTCGAACAGTGCGCACCGAAAAAACAATTGCCGCTGCAGAGCAAAGTGTTGAAGAGGACCCGAATGAATCGATTCGCCAACGTGCACAGCAATTGGAGCTTTGTCCATCAACTTTATGGAAGATTTTGCGCAAAGATCTCTTCTTAAGACCTTACAAGATCCAGCTTGTCTAAGAATTAAAGTCGTGATTTTGGTGTATGGGCCGAAAATGAGATTGATATCGATGCTGATTTTCATCGCAAAATTTTGTTCGGTGGTGAGGTTCATTTTGGGTTAAATGGCAACGTCAACAAGCAAAATTGCCGCATTTGGAGTGAAGAGAATCCACATGAGACCCTTGAAACGCCATTACATCCACAAAAACTGTCTGTTTGGTTTGCTCTGGTGGGCCCTACTTCTTCCGAAATGATGCTGGAGAGTCAGTAACCGTTAATGGAGACCGATATAGAGCCATGATAACCGACTATTTTGTTCCCGAATTGGATGGCATAAATGTGGATGAGATGTGGTTCCAACAAGACGGCGCCACATGCCACACAGCGCACGTCACAATCGATTTATTGAAGGAAACATGCGATGAGCGCATAATTTCGCGGAATGGACCTTTCAATTGGCCACCAAGATCGTGTGATTTGACACCATTGGATTATTTTCTTTGGTGATATGTGAAGTCGCTCGCCTACGCCAACAAACCAGAAACTTTAGGGGACTTGGAAGCCAACATTCGTGGCGTTATTGCCGACATACAGCCCAAAATGCTTGAAAAAGTGGTTGAAAATTGGACCTCTAGACTTGTCTTTATTCGAACCAGCCGCGGCGGCCACATGCCCGAAATCATATTATCCTTTAATTATCCTTCAAATAAAGCCAAATCGATGGACATTAAAACGATTTTCTTGTGTTTTATTTCAATTCGAAGTTCTATACCTCTAAAAAAAACACCCTTTAGCTATGGGGCTACCGGTGACATAAAAGACATGGGGGTTTTCACCGATTTTTTTTTAGCTGGTATTACTACAACATCATGATAGGTGACCTACGACATATGACTGATAAGCAGTCACAGATGAAAGCTGGCAGTTCGCTATTGACACTTGACATATTGCACATACTTTGCCAAATTCCTCTTCAATCGAGATAAGTCGCCGGTAAGCATAAATAATTGAAGTTCATAGATCTTCGGTATGTGAGGCAATAATCGAATTTTCAAGAGGCTGCCACAACAGCTTTCGGTGTGGTTTTTACTGTTCCGAATTTGCATTCTCGAGAAAGGCTTATGCGTATTCAGAACTTCTCTGTCTCGCTTATAAGAGCTGAGCAAGTGGTTGAAATATGGCTAAATTAGAGGGTAGTGTGTTTTGGATTTCCCTTTTTTTTTAATTTTTGTTTCTAGAGGAAATCTAAATCCTAGAAGCACTCAGAGTCGCTAATGGAGTACTAATTGCAATTTATTCTTCTCGACAACTATGCCAACCAATACTTCACTGAAGACTGTTTTAAAGGGTTCAAATTGCATTATGACTAAAAAAAAAATATAATTTTATAAATTGATATCAATCCCGCCATAATTTTACTGACAGCCATGAAGAGTATCTTGCAATCAAGCCTATCGCACTTAAAATTGACTACCCGTACAATCATAAATATTTGATTGCGCACTGAGAGAGAGCTAAATTAGTCAAATAGCCATTTAACCTAGCCTGACACTGAAATGTTTATGCATTGAGGCCAACACCAAGGACTCTGGCAACCATTTAACATAACAAAGCACTGGATTAACTAGCTCCTTGTGTTTGCTGCATGGAATTAATTTATTACCTGCAGACGCGTAAAGGCAGTGCTCCGATGTGAAGGCGTTTAATAGTGTCACCTCAACGGTGAGCGTACTGTCTCACTTTCTATTTCTGAGTTTCTTTTGAATAAATAAAGGACACTATAAGAGCTGTGTTACTTTAATTTATGAGTGTAATTTATTTTCAGGAATTTTACTGACTTATTTTTCTAACTAATTTTTCTTTGAACAAAACAGCCTTGACATGGTTTCTGGAATTAATATAAAATTTATGAAGATTTGAAGAAGATTTTACATTGAATAAAGAAATAGTACAAAATCTCAATGAGTTGCCGTACCTTGTCGTCTTTGTCTATAGCTTGTAGCGGAGGTGGTGCTGATGAGGAGGATGGGTGTAGTATCTCTTACGAGACGGGATAAAATCTTAAGGAGGGACACTAGGATATGGGATAGAGGAAAAAGAGGGGAAGAGGAAAACAAGGTAGTCGGATCTCGGACGCGGGTTGCATGTCTTGCTGGTCTCAGCTGTAGCTCGTCGGAGGGTGGATTCTTGCTCCCGAGATTACCAAACTGTTCACCACTACAAAAAGTATTGCATGCGTTTGATACAAAAAAAAAGAAGAATAAAAACAAGGAGGACCGCATTACCACACGAGGAACTGGTGTTATACGTCCTCACAGCGGATTCGTACGATCTGTACCCACCCTTCCATGTGCAAGTACCGCTGAAAAAAAAAAAACTTGCACCCATTTACGAGAAAGCCCTATGCTTCCTCTACGAACCCTACCTCAACTCTGCCCTCAAAATTTGTATTTTTTGTTTTATGCATCCGACTGGGGGAATCTGAACTGGAGTTTAAAACTGTACCTTGAGTCAAGAGCCTCTTGCACGCGTTCGGAAGATACGGAGACACTAATGCGAGGCTTTACATGTCTCTCTGTACTGATTCACAATGGAAGCACCGGTGTTTGGGTTCACGGGGTTATACGGTGGCAGAGTCGCTGTTTATTTGATAGCTTTGCGCTGACGATTGGTCTTGGGATTGTGCTATAGACGAGCGGTGGCTTGCGATAGTATCCCTTGGGGATATCACTCGTTGGGATTGGCACTTTATTTAGGTGGAATCGTCACCGAGAAGCAGGCGTAAGGACATTGTAGGCAACGTGGTCAATGGTATTACCCAATTTTTATGCCTGGCGTTTTCGCACTTGTCACACTGCTGTACACGTTTTATAGAGTATTTGAAACCGGTTTCTGTTTTTTTTTTCTTTGGAAAAATGCGCTTGATCAAGGGATAAAACCACGCGCGTTTTCTTAGGAAAATTTAATTTCACTGCAAGAACGGGAATATGTACATATATATTTCCACGCCGAGCACGAAGCTGTCGTGAGAATACCTGAATGCTAACCGCTTACGCTGACTGGCCAAATTCAACTGGCTATTCGTTCAAATTTAGAGAGTGTCATCGCTGCGGGTAATCGTCTAAGTCCCCCACACTATCCCGTAGCGTGATCCTTCCGCCACCCACGTAATAGAAAGCGTTAAGCGGATTTTTGGTTTATAAAAGCTAGCATCGCCATCTCTACTCCGTCGTACCATCACCCCCTTAGGAAACCCACGAGCAGGTTTGGAACGCAAGGAATCGGTTCGCTCTCTGGCTTGGATAGCATATGTTATCTTGTTAATTTTTTTTTAATTTTAAATTCATTTTTATTATTTTTTCAATAAAAACTTACAGACTAAACAAAAATGATTAAATCTAACTTAAAATTAACAGGATACTTATTCTAGGTTACTGGTCCTTATGCGGACGCTCTAAACTTAACTATATCACTTAATACTATTACCTTTCGGCCTTAATTAATAATACATTTTTTTTTCCATATATATTTTTTTTAACAAGAAATTTTTTTTAAAAAAACTTGACATCTTTATTTTATTTTAATTTTTGATTAAAACTAAAAACTATACATTAAAATCTTAAAATCTAACTTATGTTACTTAAAATTACCAAACTAATACTAAGTATAGTCGGAGGTTATGTGCACTCGCCGCCTCATCTACAGAGGCAACGGTGCCCATCCCCCAACAACATTAGCAGCACCCAGCAGCCGCCAACCTAGCGCACATGCGCTACCGAGAGTCCTCTGACACCGAAATGTGTCAGTCGCCTCTCAGAAACACCACACCTTGCCACCGACATGCAGAGCACAGCCAACCAACTTAAACTTACTACTACTTAAAATTAAGAGGAGTTACCTAAGGCAACGCACCGACCTGGAAAGGCATACCCACCTCTTCCATTCTTTCCGTAAGCCACCAATAGTCGGTGAATTGTTTAACCGTATCAATATGATCCCTCCCCCCTATCGCGGTACTAAACCGAAGGAGCTCGGGAGCATTAGCGACGTCCCCGTCGTAGGTGAGCCGCTTATCAGTCGCTCTGCGGTAGCGGTGGTACATTACCGGGATACCATCCCTCACCTGTACTAGCCCTTTCATATCTAAATGGAGAAAAGACTCTGGCGGAACAAATCCAGAACGGAGCGTTCTCTCCATGTGCTAAGGCAGTAAGCTTTGGTAGTAAGCCCCAAAGATCAGACTATTTTCGTTGGTCATCGCCCTTGCAACGTGCCTACGAGTTACCCTAATTAGGAAATTGTCAATCCTATTCAATTGAGCCCCATCGTATAGTGCCGTGTTGGGATAATATTTTATGTAGTCAGATTCAGGTGTTCGAAACAACCTGAGACATGACCTAAGACATTGTCTCTCGAAAACCCGAATCCTTTCCATATAAGACGGCGCTATATTAAACCACAATGGACAGCCGTAAGCGATGATGGGCCTTATCAGGGCCACGTAGCATATGACCTTAACCCTAGAAGCAAGTTGACTGCTATGAAACAGTCTTCTTGTCAGAGCAAAGGCCTTCTTGGCTCCAGCAAGACAAGCATCTATATGTTTATTAAAATACAGATACTGGTCAAGCCAGATTCCAAGATACCTAACCACGTTTTTCCAGTTTTTTCGGGTATCCCTAGTGGCATTAGCTAATGGGGTTCTAAGCAGGATTGTTTCCGTCATTGCAATATCCCTTAAATTGCTCAAAGTCACGCTGCAGAAGGATGTTGATGACCTCGATCTTAGGACCTGATCTGTATGCGACCAAATCGTCGGCATACGCTATAGCATGACTGAGTGAACGTACCAGATCACTCGTGTAAATTTTAAACAGGATCGGAGAATTCACCGCACCCTGTTGAAAACCGTTTTTGATATTATAGACTCTGCTCGAAGTTACGTTGCCACATTTGACCACGAACTTATTTTCCATAGTGCAGTTTGTGCATTCCCAGTCTGATCAACTTGTAGAAAAGCTCCTCTAACCATACGGTGTCGAAAGCCTTTTCAAAGTCAACCAGACAAGCACCCGTGCATTGGTTCTTGCATTTATTCCATTGTATGTCGGAAACCAATTTTGACGCGGCATGAATAGTGTCATGCTTCGCCCTAAACAAACTGGTTGTCCGGGATTATTTTATTGTCCTCGACCCACTGCAACAAAGCTCTATTGACAACTTTTTCAAATACCTTGCTAATATTCGGAAGCAAACTAATTGACCGAAGATTAGCAGGGTTAGTATTATCCTTTCCCTTTTTCGGGATTGGATGTACTACCGCCATTTTTCAATGCGCTGGATAATATGGATTATTCAACGCATTGTTAAACAGCGTGGCGAATATCCCCACAGCCTCTAGGGGCAGGCGCCTCAATACGACATTTGGGATACCATGAATTCCCGCCGATTTTTTGTTCTTAAGAGAATCAAAGATCCCCAAGAGATCATCTGTCGTAACGAACAAATGAGGTGGTTCTCGCATATTGGCGATAACGGCATTCGCATGGTTTTCATCACTGAAAACAGTAAAACTGTTATTCTCAGATCGCCAATTCTCAAGTTCATTGCGCAGATAAAAGTGACTCACCAGGGCCCTATTCTCAATGTCGTGATTACGGCGAACAGGATTGTTCACCGTATACACGGCCTCGAAACAAGCGCCCAGTAAGTCTACTTTCTCCTGGGGATATGTTATCTTGTTATATAATATTTACATGTTCATATTTCTTTTGCAGACCAGAGCCAGCGAGGAAAACGCCGCTTTCTCCTACCGCTTGTGAGTGTGGAACCAATCGCGCTTGTATGTCTCTCAATGAGATGATGGTGTGGTGAATATCGCGTTAACACAATTATTAAATATATAAAACAGTAATAGTTGCATAATATATGTAAACTGTGTAAATAAAGAGACATACACGTGACATCTCGGCTTGGGGTGGAAAGCGAACCATTACCAGCTTGTCAATTAAATGTCGCAGTTTCTCAGTCGTTCATTAAGTTCGCTTGTGGAATTTATTGCCTTTTGGCGGCATCACTAGATTGTCTGTAATGGAGATTTATTTCGATAGTAAATCCTCATGAATTTATTCCATTCCATTAAACATTTTTCTAAGAAAATAATATGGCGTAAAGCAGTTAAGTTTACCTTGGAAGCCAAAAAAAAAAGAAGCAAAAAACATTAGAACTAACGAACCATTTGTGTGGATTTGGTTGCATTTTACTGGATACAAGTGGAAGTAGCGACAACAATGATAATTTACCACAAATTACAGTGAAGGGTGGGAGAATGGAAAAATCACGGAAAGACATTGAGATAATTCTGCAACAACGAGGGACCTTTATCCGTCATAAAAAAAACTCTTATTGTTCGACTAATTACTTACTTACTTAGGCGGCGCTACAGTCCGAGGTGGACCTGGCAATCAAATAGCCTCTCCAAATAGGACGGGTATTGGCTAAACTGCCTGCAGTTAGGCACTCTAAGTTAATTGAGGTCCCCTTCCTCGCAACATAAGGCAAAGCCTTCCACTACTGCGTTATCCCTCCGGATTCGGGTCGAAGATTCTGCGAGCTGGAGCGTTGTTGTTTATTCGCTCTTCATGGCCCAGCCATCTCAAACGCCCAATGCGCAGTTTTTTGACAAGGTCCGATGTCGCTTAGAGTTCATCGTTGAATCGTCTCTATCACAACCCTTCAACGCATACGGGACCAAATATCTTACGAAGAATTTTTCTCTCGAAACGACCAAGAATATCTTCATCCGCTTCGGAAAGAGTCCATGCTTCGGAACTATAGAGCAGGACTGGGATTAAAGGGGTCCTATAAAGAGTTTCCTTAGTTATTCGCGCGAGGTCTTAACTACATAGTTGCCTTCTCAGCTCAAAGAAACAGCGATTGACATATAGATACTTCATTTTGCCCTCGTTTACCGTTAAACCCATTTTCCTATACTCGCAAATGCAGCAGTTCTTCTGATGATATCAATATCGTCACCCTCTTGTGTTGACTTCTGAATTCTGCACAATTCTTTCAAGTATGATGTTAAAGAAGGTCTCGGTTAGGTCTTTACCGACCTTGATGCAGCAGCGACATTTCTCCATCATTATCCTGCATAGACAGACGAGTTTGGCTGAGATGCCAAAATAAGACATGGCTCTTAATAGCTCGTCTCTATGGATGCTGTCATGTGAAATATTTTGAAAAATCGTAAACTCTTTTTTTGACCTAAATTTCTTGGTACTAGAGCTATCTTGTATAGATCAACAGGACTTACCTGTCTTAATCGCCTGATTTTATTGTCAATTCCGTGCCTTTGGGCGGTACTCTTCTAACTGTTTTAATCTTTAGATTTCTATATAGCTCAGTTTTGCGTTTGTACCCCAGATCCTTCAGCACTTGCTTGTGAAGCTTTAACTTGTTTGCAATTGGACAGGGATGCGTATCTCCCAGTTCTTAGATACTGTTGAAACTCTTATGTTGCCACAATAAGTACAGCAGTGTCATCTGCAAAAGTAGCTATTGCGGTTTTTCCGCATTCAGGCAGATCGCTAGTAAGTAAAAGATACTGGACCTAATACACTGCGTTGTGGTACACCAGCTTTAATTTTTGAAGATTTGATCTAAAATATGATTCCAGAACTATTGAATATTGCTTCGGCAGTTGCTTCTGTCTTTTGTTGATCAGTCCCTCGCTAATTCCTAGATCCAAATTGGGGACTTAAAGCTAGAAATTTTTTTTAAACGTTTTCCCAGCCTTGAAGATACTATGCAAAAGTTTTTACTTTCTCTTGGCTGCTTTGCTTTCTGGTTCTTACTGTCGGAATGTGTGCTATTGGGCTGTTAATTTTTGTTTGTTGCCCACGCAGTGCGTGACGAGCGACTGAGCGACTAAGCGGTTGAGCAACGAAAACAAATTAAAACATATGAACTCGTATGGCTGTGGACAAGTAAGCGAGGTCTTAACGGCTTACTGCTTACTCATTACTTAATGAATTTATAGATTTTCTTTCGATTGGCGCTCGTGTCTCTGTTGCTTTAATCTTCTATTTTACATAAGAGTTATCGCAAGGATAAGAGTTTCGTTTAATCCTGTTTGATGTTTTGTGAGTTGCAACCCTAGCTTGGCTAGATAGATAAGTGACCATTTCTATGTAGTTAAGTGGGTAGTGCTAATATTTTGTCGTTTGTAGACCCACCGACCCTAAAATCGTTCTGAGATAAGGTTTATCCCGATTCTTTCTTAGCACTAAATCTAAATAATAATTAGGTGTATGTTTTTTCCAAAGTGGCTCCGCACTACAGTTTTAGACGGAGGTCCTGGCTTTCAAGGTTAACGATAAAATTCTTCGCACTACTTGCCAGCGGTATTAGTGTAGTTTGCGTTGTTTTACAATCTGCCGGAGTTGGAATTTCTCCCGAATTATTTGCGACTAGATTTTGCTCTTCAGGTACAGCAAATCTGTTTGCGGCTCACTTTGAAGCTAGCTATCGAGCGCAAGAGTACTCCATGATCTCAACATACACAAATCCGCTGGTCCAGATTGTATTTTCCCAATATTTCTGAAGAGGTGTTCTTCCACGCTAGTAAAACCTCTGCGTAACCACCCAGAAGATGGAAAACAGCATTGCCCAGCCAGTTCCAAAAAAGGCGAATCTTCTAGCCTCCCTCCTCCTTCCGACCAATTGCACTTACGTTCCTCTTTTTCAAGGTCATGGAAACGATTATAAGTCGTCAGATTTGATGACTAAAAGTGGAACCAATTGTTTCAGATTATCATATTTACCTAACTCATCAGGCGTAGAGTTTTAAAGGCAATGTATGTTAAGCTCATTACTCAGTGAGGTAAAACCAATAAAGTACCATTTAAGGCTTCCAAAGCTAATCCCCAATACTTGCATCGCTGAAACCAAATGGCTTTACATCCTTGGTATGTGCGTTAATGACAAGCTTCGTTAGAATGACCGCATATTCGATGTCGCCAAGAACGCTGCGAAATGAAATGATATGAAAGAAATATTTCACCCTTTCTAATCTGGCAAGCAGCCAGAAGCCCATCTCCGGACCTGCCTGTCTGTCATTGTTTTATCTTTTTTAATCGCAAGAGCTCGAATGAAATATCCAGTTCCATTTCTCCCCTTCAACATTTAAACTGAAAAACCCCCAATACCAGGAATGCCCATCCTAGCTCTATAAAACTTACGAGAAATTTATGAAAACCTAATCAGTTCTGGATTGAAGTACTAACAACTGCACTCAAGTGTATAGAAAAAGGATATTGGATATTCTTTTAGCTTAACATCTGTCAATATTTACACATTTTTGCATGCAGTTTCCTCAGAATAGACGGATGCCTACAGATTCTGCTCATGAATTGCTGCAAATTAAGTCTCATGCAAATATGTGTATACCCTAAATCCAGGTAGCCATAACAGGAATGAATCCTCCACCATCAATAAGAGAATCAACAATAAATCAGTTGAAAGATACAATTTACAAATGGATTTGTTTAGCAATCAAATTGAGCATCCTTATTCCTTTATTTTCTCGCTCGATTTGTCTACTTTATTGTGCGCGTATAAATAAACTCCCCAGCCTCCACAAACGGAAGATAAAAACAAGAAGCCCAAGACGTAGCTATCCCTAATCAATGTCGATTTAATTTATAAAAAAAAAAATGAAGACCATGGCAAACATCGCTATAAGTTTACATGGACCGCAAGGCAGCGAATTGGCTTTTAAAAACTGGACCAGCTGTTGTCCAACTAAGAACATTGAAAAGTTATATATTTATTCAAATCCACTTTCCCTTTAATGTATCTCTTAAGCTGGCTGATAAAGGAGCGCAATTTTAAATGTCAAGGATTTATTGAATGTTTGAGATACCTGCGGACGACTCATCGATAAAAAAGCAAATACAAATTGGAAACAAATTGAACCAATTTTAAAGGACCACTTGTATAAGACTGGGGTGGGAGTTTTTTCTTCCTCCTTCTTTGAAGATATTCCTGAGGAATGTTTGTACTAGGTACAAACTCGCATGTCACAGTAGAATGTCGTGAGTGGTTAAATCTTCGCACTTGGTCTCCCATTGTCGGAAATGAAAGAGATAAGTGGACAATTGAATAAAGGACAGTCATGCCATGTCATTTTCCAAATCGTGAACCTCTTGAGCAGCCACAAATTCTTCAGGAACAAAGAAATGTACATGTGCAAATGTACATGGACTAAACGTTGTCATTCCCGATGAGAGTGGTGAATTTATTATTCTGTATCCGACTTTGATAGTCTCAATACACCAGGCAGTAGCTCTCGAAATAATTATATTTGTTCGAAAGCTCGAATGAAATTAATAAAAATAATGTACACGACTGAGTCATACGAAATTTTCTCAGAGATGCATTTTTAAATCACATACACACTTGATAACATACCAAGTTTATTTCAATCACTTTTTAAGTGTTGAAAAATTGGATTTTTTTTTACGATTTTGATGTTATTTCGCATATTGGACACTTTTTTTTAGAGGTATAGAATTTCGAATTGAAATAAAACACAAGAAAATCGTCTTAATGTCCATCAATTTGGCTTTATTCGAAGGATAATTAAAGGAAAATATGATTTCGCGCGGCTGGTTCGAATAAAAACAAGTCTAGAGGTCCAATTTTCAACCACTTTTTCAAGCAGTTGGGGCTGTATGTCGGCAATAACGCCACGAATGTTGGCTTCCAAGTCTCCTAACGTTTCTGGTTTGTTGGCGTAGGCGAGCGACTTCACATATCCCCAAAGAAAATAATCCAATGGTGTCAAATCGCACGATCTTGGTGGGCAATTGACAAATCCATTCGCGCTCATCGAATGTTTCCTTCAATAAATCGATTGTAACGTGCGCTGGGTGGCATGTGGCGCCGTCTTGTTGGAACCACATCTCATCCACATTCATGCCATCCAATTCGGGAAAATAGTCGGTTATCATGGCTCCATACCGGTATCCATTAGCGGTAACTGACTCTCCAGCATCATTTCGGAAGAAGTAGGGCCCAACGACTCCACCAGCCCACCAGAGCACACCAAACAGTCAGTTTTTGTGGATGTAATGGCGTTTTAAGGGTCTCATGTGGATTCTCTTCACTCCAAATGCGGCAATTTTGCTTGCTGACGTAGCCACTCAACCCAAAATGAGCCTCATCCCAGAACAAAATGAAAATTAGCATCGATATCAAGCTCATTTTCGGCCCATACACCAAAATCACGACGCATTGCATGGTCTCGCGGCTTTAATTCTTAGACAAGCTGGATCTTGTAAGGTCTTAAGAAGAGATCTTTGCGCAAAATCTTCCATAAAGTTGATGGACAAAGCTCCGATTGCTGTGCACGGTGGCGAATCGATTCATTCGGGTCCTCTTCAACACTTTGCTCTACAGCGGCATTGTGCTCCTCGGTGCGCACTGTTCGACGTCTCTGCGGATGCGTATTATCATATAGAGTAAGCGTAGTGCGAAAACGATCCATGGTTAACCGAATTAATTGCTCTGATGGACGATAATGTCGACCATAAAATGAACGGAGCTTGCGGTAAACTTCGCGAACTGAACTTTTATTTTCGAAATAAATTTGCACGATTTGCAAGCGTCGTTCATTTGTTAACCTGTTCATGATGAAATGGAAAACCAAACTCAACATAAATGACATTAGAGTTGCCAGATTTGACCACAAAATGTCAGTTTTATCTCTATTCGAAAAACTAACCTCTAAAAAAAACACCCTTTACTTCCGTTGCACGATATGCACAATATGCGAAATAACATCAAAATCGTAGGTGCCGTTTTTGAAAAAAATGCAATTTCTCAACACTTAAAAAGTGATTGAAATAAATTTCAACGGGTGGGTGCAGTTAAGTGAAGGGACTCCGGTTCAATTTCGACCCCTACCGCCTGAAAGTTTTTATTCGCCACCCCACCTCTTGCGAACGTCTGGCAAACGTCCAAGAGTAAGGACTGAAATTTTTTGCTGATCAGATTCGGCATTAAACCCTTCCATTCGTGTCAAAAATATATCTTCGCACTGACAATGGTTGGAGAAGCTAGGCCTTAAGTCCTGTATGGGCTGTATACGCCTAATTATTTTTTATTTTATTCGCTAAGAAACCGAGAAGAAAAGTGCGTATAGGTTTGATGTGTTTGTGGCAATCCACTGATGATCCCCAACCTCTACATCTGGATGAAACGCCATTGAAACTTCATGTCGCTAAGTAATTTTATTGGTGCAAATAAATTATTTTTCGAGTATGTGATCACTAATTCGATTTTTCAAGTTTATTTGAAATTCGAATTTTGACTCCAAGATAATTTTTTTTTTTTTTGTCGAGGGTAGGTGGAAAATCTTCCATAAGACACTTAAGGACCGACCACACATGCTCATAATAGTGTGAGATTCTTACTCACTAAAAACACCTCCATTTAAATTGCTTTATAAAGGGTGATCCATTTCGAGGTTCCCTACTTTTTTAAAGAAAAAAAAACACAGAAAATTCAAATTTATTGGAGAATGTTTATTATCATTTGAAAGAACATTCTTTGGCATTTATTTTTTGAAGATTATGTCTATCAAATGTTGGCCGTTGCTACGTCGCAGATGGTCCATCCGTTGAGTCCAATTTGATGACACGCGTGATGTTTTCCTCCAAGGCCTGAATCGAAGCGGGTTTGTCGGCATAAGCTTTTGACTTTACATATCCCCACAGGAAAAAGTCTAACGGTGTGATATCACACGATCTTGGTGGCCAATCGACCGGCCCAAAACGTGAAATTATGTGCTCACCGAAATGTTCTCTCAATAAGTCCATTGATTGATGCGATGTGTGGGAAGTGGCGCCGTCTTGCTGAAACCAAATATCGCCGAGATCACGAGCTGCAATTTCAGGCATCAAATAGTCGGTTATCATGGCACGATAACAGTCGCCATTGACGGTTACGTTCGCACCGGCATAATTTTTAAAGAAATATGAACCGATGATTCCACCGGCCCACAAACCACACCAAACCGTTGTTTGCTTCAGGTTGCTCTTCGTCCCAAATGCGGCAATTTTGTTTGTTTACATACCCATTGAGCCAGAAATGGGCCTCATCGCTAAACAAAATTTGCCTCGAAAACGTCGGGTCTTCTTGGAACTTTTCAAGAGCCCATAGAGCGAAGCGATGTCGCTTGGGAAGGTCGAGCGGCTTCAGTTGTTGCACAAGCTGTATTTTGTTCGCTTTCAATTTAAGATCTTGACGTAAAATACGCCAAGTCGTTCCATACGTCAGTCCGAGTTGCTGCGAACGGCGCCGAATCGACTCTCTACGGTCTTCGTGTACACTCTCAGCTACGGCCGCTATATTTTCTTCACAGCGTGCTGGACGTGGTCTATTCGGTCGAATATTATCCAATAATGAATGCTGGGTCTCAAAATGGGTACGCTCAGTAGGCCGATTATGTTGACCATAAGTTGAGCGAAGTGCACGAAACACATTCCTCACAGAACGTGAATTTTCATAATAAAGTTGAACAATTTGTAAACGTTGTTCACGCGTAAGTCTTTCCATTATGAAATGCCAAACAATACATGACAGCATGACACGACTCACACGTGATCTGTCAAAAAAGGCTTTTGAAAAAAGTATCTCTACTTGGATCACCCGTTATGAGCACATCACAGTACAGAATTCGAATATTTTTTAAAATCTAATACAAAACGCACACAAAAATATATCCCCATCGTCAGACAAAAAGGGGCACTCATCCAGGCAGCACTAACGTCCTATTATGAACAATGCAATAAACTCTTAGAACTATCACTGTGTCATAGTTGCTCCATTGTTATATTAGTATGCCACACCCAGCACTTCAGAGATAACCAGTTTCTACTTGTCTCCTCTTTATTAGTCGTTTTTTCCTCTTTTTTTGCGTTTTTGCTTTAACAAAGATTTACTGTTTAATTAAAAGCAAGTCATGCCCTTTTCATGAAGCTGCCTTCTTAGCTTCGTCCTTGCTAAGTATCGTAATTTGCATAAAAAGTATTGCATTGCAATTCGGTGGCAGAAGTTTATTTTGCATATCTTCGGCAAGGATACACAGGGTTAAGGATTGACTTGCCTTAATATAAAAGAAACGATGCGATAAATTATATTGCTAGAGAGATAACTCCAGAAGTCGTAGGAAAACAGGGATGTTAAAAATTAAAATGGTTAAAAAGACAAAAATCAACTATATAATTTTCGATTTTGTGAGGTTTTCTGCTCGCGAAAAGATTACGTCAAGGACAGAATTTTGCTGAACTGACATACCTTATACATAACACTATCAGATCTGTGTCGTGGAGTGCTTATTACAAGCAGCTGTCATGAGCAGAAATTTGCCAGCTCAAAAGTGCACCACAGCACCACCACGGAAGTTGAATGCAATGGAGAACAACAGATCAGGAGCATCTATATTACCAGCTATAAGTTGCTGTAGCAAAACTATATCATTATTCAGTCTACATTTGAAGAAGTTTGATACATTGACCGTAGGGGGGAAGGTTGTATGGATCATCCCATGGAAGACCTCTAAGGGCAAAACGAATAAAGTTACGTTGCTAAACCTTCAATTCGAATTGAGTGAATATTGTAGTACGGAGTCCAAACTTGTGAAGCATATTCTAGATGCGGACGGACAAAGATTGAGTAACATAGGGGTCGTCAAATTCTTTAGACCACCTCTTAATAAAGCCCAGCATGGAGTTTGATTTATTAACAATAAAATTAATATGACCAATAAAGTTAAGTTTGGGGTCAAAGAAAACTCCGAGATCTTTAAAACTATCAACTTGACAAAGCATATGATCGGATAAAGAATAATGAAAAATAGGGGGAATACGTTTTCTTGAAAATGTCATATGCTGACATTTAGATGGGTTCAAAGTTAACCCATTTTTAACACACCAAGTGGCAAAACTATCTATGTCCGCTTGGAGAAGATGTCTGTCATACTGATTGGTAACAGATTTAAAAATTTTCATATCATCTGCGTACATTAAAATATTGCTGGATTTTATGCATGCTTTAACATCATTTATAGCAAGTATGAACAAAACAGGGCCTAAGTGACTTCCCTGAGGAACTCCAGACCGAGCAGAAAAAGATTCAGAAAACGAACCTCCAAATTTGACACGATAATCCCTACCCATAAGGTATGAATTAATCCATATAAAAACAGGTGGGAAACCATACGCCCTGAGTTTAAATCTGATCATCTCATGGGACAGCTGATCGAAAGCCTTAGAGAAGTCGGTGTATATGCAATCGACTTCATTTTTATTTTCTAAGGAACTAGAGCATGCACGCAATAAACATAACAAATTTGTAACAGTGGACCTGTTTCTTACAAATCCATGTTGTTCGTTACAAATGACACTACGACACAGAAATATTAATTTTTCGCAGACTATTTTAGGAATACACGAAAGCTTAGAAATTGGTCTGTAATTCGGGATATCACCACGTTCACCCTTTTTAACAACAGGCGTGATAAATGCACTTTTCTACAGCTTAGGGAATTTCCCAGTGCTAATGGATAAATCGAACAAATACTTAAGACAAGGACTAAGGGATTGGCTGCATTTTTTAAGCCATCAGGTCCAGATGAGTAGTCATTTTCCAATAGGGAAACAAATTTCGAAATTGTTTCCAAATCGAAAGAAGAATTACTGAAAGTAATCTAGGAACAGCTAAAATAATTACCATCGATGAAAAGAGGAGAGTCACTGAATGATCTACTAAAATAGTCAGCAAACATATTGCTAACAGCAAAGGAATCAGAAGTTTTACTATTACAGTAACTAAAATTTGCTGGATACCCATCCGCTTTTTTCTTCGAGTTAACAAACTTCCAAAAACGTTTAGGATCACTTTTTAGTGAAAATTCCATATTTTTGACATAATTTTAAACTAATTAAATAGAATTAAATAATGATCGAAATCTGATTGCTTGAATTCACTGAATGAATGAAGTCACTAGCATTAGCCAAAGTCGTTTGAAGTCAATATTCAACTCATCGACGTCATTCGAAGTATTTTATTTGGTTTCCACTTCAAATGACTTCAACGAATGGAATGCTTCAGTGACTTTAAATGACGTCAAAGACTTGAATGCATACGTTGACTTCAAATAAATTATTATATTGAATGTCAGCGATCTAAAAGATGACTTAAAAAATGACTGAAAGAAATCAGAAATGTGACTTTAAGAAGTTTATTTCTTCAATCATGACTTTGAAATGAATTACAACTTTTTTATTGTGCAATGAGATGACTTCAATGAATGACACCATTCGTTTATTGGAAGGGACTCTGGAAAGTTGTAGACAAAAAAAAAAAACCTTCTAAAGTTTCAGAGATGCAGAGATGTTTTATAGGGCCCCGAAAGTAATGGACAATGATACTCTATCCCAAGTGTATATTTATTTTGACACAAAATACTTACTTACTAAGGCGGCGCTGCAGTCCGGGGTGGACCTGGGCCCCAACCAATAAGCCTCTCCAATTAGCGCGGTCTTTGGCTAACTGCCTCCAGGTGCACACACCAAGTTCGTTGAGGTCCTCTTTCATTTGTGCGCGCCACCTAAGGCGTAGGACTTCCTCTACTGTGTTGTCCCTCCGGATTGGAGTCACTGTATAGCTGCTTTCTCAGCCCAAGGAAACGGCAATTGGCAAGCGTTATTCTTCGTTTAATTTCTGAGGAGATGTCATTTTCAGATGTGAGATGTGGTGACGAGGTAGACAAAGTCCCTTAGGTATGTAGGTAGGTAAAGTGGCTGGTTTTCATAACTGACACGACTCGGTTGACAAAGTTCCTTACTACGTCAAAGTTATCGCTGTCGATTGTAGCGATTCTGGCCGATTTGTCGATGTTGGCAACATATACTTTGTTTTGCACTCGTTTACCGCTAAACCCATTTTAGCCCCTTCTGTTTCTATACTCTCAAATGCACCAGTAACAGCTCTGATAGCAATAATATCAATATCGTCGACATTATGCAAGGAATTGAACAGTCTTTTGAAAGATCGTTCCTCTTCTGGTGACTTGTGAGTTCTGCTCAATTCTATCAATCCAAAGAATCCTTTTTGGACATCAAAGGTTTCGGTTAGGTCTTTACCGACGTTAATGCAGCAGCGTCTTTAAAGATGCTGTCGTACGCTGCCTTCAAATTGATAAAGAGATGGTGGGTCTCGATCTGAAGTTCTTGGGGTTTCTTCGGGATCTGCCTTAGTGTGAATATTTGGTCAACTGTGGACTTATCGGACCTTAATTCACACTGATAGGGTCCGATCAGGTGGTTGACAAATTGTTTCAGGCGCTCGCACAATACGTCAGACAAGATCTTAATGCGATATTTAGGGGACTGATACCTCTACTGTTGGCGCAGCTAAGAGGGTCTTCTTTTTTGTGAACCGGACAAAACGATTGACATATTTGATATGCTTACCAAATTCATTGACACATCGGCGGAGAGGAAGGTTACCAAGGTAATTGCAAATCCAAAATGTCTAAGACAAGGCTGCATTACAATGACAAATGAGAATGCTTTATTCAGCTTTGTCGACAGGAAACGTAGGAATTCTATGGGTACTGACATACCATCAGAGGAACACCGACAGAAGTTCCCAAGCGAAAACCGTCTACGGAATGTTTTCCAAGACTTGGCAAAGCAATGCAATCAGCTTGAAGCCTAGCTCAAGGTTGCAACTTCGTGTTCATGCTGTTATATGGATGCAGTACTAGAAGAGTGACCAATAAGATCACAAGAAGGTTACAAATATTCGTTAACAGGTATCCGTGTAACAACTTGTTAAATTTTTGGTCCAAACGTATCTCTAATGAACATTGTATTGTTTACCCATTGTACTCAATTCGGCAAGGCTACCCAAAATGTAAACAGAACAACTAGTACACATCGGAATTTGCGGTACTTAACCTTCCACTGGTTTTGGCGAAGCGAAGAAGGTGAAATCGTCTTCGGACAGGAAGTGTTTGCCGAGAGTAACCAGTCTGGTTCTGGCAAAAGTGGGGCAGTCACAGATGAAATAAGATGTCGTTTCATCATCTTCCACACAGCACTCGCATAGGCTCGAGCTTCTAACTCGGATGCTTTTTAGATGCTCGTTGAGAGGACTGAAACCAGTGATAAGGCTTTCAAGTCACATCTTCTCAGTCGGAGTAGATATTTTGATCTGCACAGTTTGGGAACTAACAGTTTCGAATGCCTGCATGATGACGAATCATGCCAGTTCTCGGTGTGATTTACACTTAAGCGCTCGCTAGTTCAACTTTTGTGAAATTTCAAATTCACAGATGAGCAGCACCCTATGATTGGTTGAGGGTCGAGAAAGGCTGATGACATGCCGGTCCCTAGAGCATCAGTTCTTTCATTTCCTGAAAACCTTTATGTCCGAGTACCCAGGTTAGTGTTACAGAGTTACAATTTTGGAGGTAGCCGTACAGCGACAGAGCAGGCTTTGACTGCAACTTGGAAATCTGCGAAGATGTATCAGGCAGTGCCCTTCACTATTTTCCTTAGAATGATATTTGTAGGAGCTGTGATCACAGCGATCTAAGCCTGAAAGACAGTGCTTTGTCTACCCAAGGACTCAGATAATTTGATCCGATAATCATTGGAGTAGACTCGGGCACCGCAGAGACCGTTCATGAGTGAACCATCTGTGTACAGGACAGTATCACTGACCACCCATCTCTGATCCATTCCTGGCGCTCGAGTCGAGTGCTCCTGCCCTGTGTCTAGGTTAATCATCCAGAAGAACTCTGAACCTCGCACTTTTTCTTCCTTAGCCGATACTGATCTGCCGTCCAATGGGCACATACATGCGGTAAATAGCTTTTCTGGCTTCACCAACAGATAGGTTAGCAGATCAAAACTTTCATAGCATCGGTTGGGGTTCGTCTCATTGCACCCGTAATGCATACACACGCAAGGTGTTGTAGCTTTGTGAAATGTCTTCAGAGAGTGTTAGCCACCAAATAAGAGCGCTGTACATGCGGTAAGGTCTAAGGCCTAAGGTTAAGACCCCAGGTTCTACTGAACATCCTGCGGCATTACCAGAGAATGTTTGTGGCCTTAGAGGTTCTAGCCTGCATGTGTTGCGCAAAAGGAGGTTTTGGGTCCAATAATTCACTTTGCTAGATAAGATAAGCTAAGTGGCCACGTAGTGTTAGGTATACTTCTTCTTGTTGTAAACAGTATCATCTCTTTAAAGGGTTAACTGACAGAGTGTTCATCGCCTAATGAAGAAATTTACATATCATAGAACGAGTAAGGAACCTATAGGCGCAATCATCTAACGATGAGTGATAGGTGACAGTTCAATACCTACTTATGGTATGCAATGGAGGACCCTAACTCAGGATGGCAGAACATTCGGGGGTCAAAGCAGAACACTTGATATTAAAGCACGGCAACTGAGGAAAGGTTGAGGTGAACTGGGACACATTGCACGGGACGCTACACCAAACACTAAATCAGCGACCCTATCTTCATTGAACTTCAAGCAATGTCATCCTGTAGATATCCCGATTTAAAATTTGGAGCCAGGGAAACCCATACTACTTCTCTTAACACAGTCACATTACAGCCATCAACGTCGCCTTGCAGCTTAATAGGTCCATGCCTTTACACCATTTCCTATTTTCATCAGTAAATTTTATCGATTCGTCATAATGGTTTGGCAATTTTCAATAACAAAATCAATGCATACTCATCTAAATGCAATTACGTCAAAAATATTTAGTTATGGGAGAGACTATGGCAGCCTCGGATATAAACGAACCTCAAAAGCCAAATTAGACCCGGAACGTTATCGGACATGCGAGTGTGTACCTAGAATGTGCGGACACTCTACACTCCAGGTGCTACTCAAAAACTTGAGTCTGTCCTCTCGCGGTACAAGGCCGACCTTACCGCGATCCAGGAGATACGATGGATAGGATCAGGTACTAGGAAAGGACAAAATTGCGACATATATTACAGTTGTAACAAAAGATTGCACATATTAGGATGCGGATTCGTCGTGGGAAATCGTCTTAGATCCAAAGTAATGGACTTCAAGCCGATAAGTGATCGCCTGGCTGTGATCCGCATCAGAGCTACATTTCAAAACATTAGTCTAATATGTGCACACGCCCCTACCGACGAGGCTGAGGACCCTATCAAGGAGGAATTCTGTGACCTCTTGGACGGAGCCAACGGAGCCTGTCCGGAGTACGATGTCAAAATTGTCCTCGGGGACTTCAATGCTAAAGTCGGCAAGGAAAACATCTTCGGCGGATTAGTTGGGAATCACAGCCTCCACGAAACGACAACAGATAACTGCTACCGACTAATTGACTTTGCAGCAGCTTGTAATACACACAGCAACCTGGCGCTCTCCAGACGGTCGAACCCGCAACCAAATCGACCATATGCTAATTGATGTGAGGCACGCATCCAACATCTTGAACGTGCACCCTTACCGAGGGGCAAACGTCGACTCTGACCATTTTCTCGTTGCAGCTAGATTCCGAGCTCGACTGTCCAACGAGAAGAAGCTGCGAACTGCCCAAAAGAAGAAATTCGACGTTGGACGCCTTAGCACGGACGCCTGGAGTCGCCAGAGCCTACAAAGGGCGCCTGAGTGAGAAACTCCCCACCGTGTATTCACCTACCACAGACGCCAACAACCAATGGTCTCAGTATAGCGACATTATCAAGGAGGTAGCCGAAACGACCCTAGGCTACCAGCCATCCCAGAGAAAAAGCCCGTGATGTATGCGTATACCGGAAAAAGGTGACAGAAGATGCACACATTAGAACGCTGCAGAGGAAAACAAGGGCAGCCAGGGATGAGTACCGAGCCAGGAGGAGAAGATCCTGCGTAGAAAGAAAAGCGAGCAAGCAGTCTCCCAGCTCAAGGAGATCGAAGAGTCCCGCGACCGAAACAACATCCAGAATTTCTATAAGAAAGCCAAGTCACTGGCTGCTGGCTTTAAGACCGGAACGCAGGCTCTTCGTAACAGCGGGGGAAGCCTAGTCTACGACGCGCAGGGAATAGTAGATGTATTTAAGCAGCATTTCCAGCAGCTGCTAAACAGACAAAATGTAGAGAGAGTGATGGGGCAAGAAGAGAACCCACGTCCAGTCAATGAAGAACCAGTCCCTCCACCCAGTATAGAAGAGGTTGGCTTAGCTATAAAAAAGCTAAAGAACAACAAGACCGCCGGCTCTGATGGTCTACCTGCAGAGCTTTTCAAATACGGCGGTGACGTTATGGTAGGGCGCATGCTCCAAATCATCAGCCAAGTTTGGGTGGAGGAGAGCATGCTCGATGACTGGACCATCAGCTCCATATGTCCATCTACAAGAAAGGCGATTCTTTGTCTTGCAAAAACTATCGAGGCATATCCCTGCTTAATGTCACATATAAGATCCTATCCGACGTCCTGTGTGAAGGTCTCAAACCTTTCTGCAACACACTAATCGGCAGATCAACTGTAGACCAAATCTTCACACTAAGGCAAATCCTGGAAAAGACCACCAGTTTCAGTTTCAAGTCTAGACACACCATCTCTTCATCGACTTTATCGTGATAGAGGCTTTCACGGCTATTGAAGAACAGGCGAAACTAGTTGGCCTTGAAGTGAATGAGGACAAGACTAATATGCTATCAACAAACAAACAATCATCTGTCCACCGACTAGGACAAAATGTCACTGTTGATAGCAGCAACTTCGAGGTAGTTAAGGAGTTCATCTACCTCGGGGTAAACATCAACTCCACAAATGACAACTTAGTGGAGATCCGTCGAAGAATTACCCTAGGAAACCGCTGCTACTTCGGTTTGGCAAAACAAATGGGTTCAAAACTCCTAACTCGAAGGACAAAGTGCATGCTCTACAGAACCCTTATCCTGCCAGTTCTGCTATACGGCGCCGAGTGCTGGACGATAAGCAGGAAAGGAGAGTTAATACTGGGATCCTTTGACGAATATTTGGTTCTGTGTGCGAGGAGGGCGAATGGAGGAGAAGATACAACCGCGAACTCTATGAGCTGTACCAAGATGTGGATGTAGCCGGAAGAGCCAAAACTCGTCGACTACATTGGCTCGGCCACATCGAGCGAATGGACAACAACGCTCCAGCTAAGAGGATCTTCGAATCCCAGCCCCCAGGTTCGAGACGACAAGGAAGACCGAACCTCCGTTTTAAAGACCAAGCCATCGCGGATGCCAGAGCGCTTGGTCTGGACAACTGGAAGCAGCGTGTTCGGGAAGTCTTCCAGAGGGTGGAAGGCTGCCGTATCTCAGGCAGGGACTCTTCACGGGTCGGGAGCCCGTTAAGTAAGTTACCCAAACTAATAAATTAACTAGGTAGGTAATGTTGGTTTTTCTATTATATTAGAGACGTATATCAATTTTTTGTTAATTCACATCACTGACATTTGGCGGCTCCTCGCCAAAGCAGAGGATAATACTACCCCCATAAGCTTTTGGAGCGAACAATTTTAATGATGAAATCGAAATTCGACTGAAAAGTGAGCATTTGAAAATACCTACGTTGAACTGTGCGGTGAGGCGCGCTGTTACTGTGCACTCCCTTCAAAGTTAAATAACAATTACTGTGTGTGGTCCTGACAACTGATGACACTATATGCACGTGTGATTTTCAGCACAAATGACTGAGCTTCTATCATCGTAATTTGTTGATTGTCAAAATTCTGAAAATATCATAACAAGCTAAGCTACCTATCTATACATGCCTAGGTTTGTATTTTGTCATAAAGCAGCAGCATCCATAATTAATGGAAAGCTAGAGTGTGGCATAATTTTAGAAGTCTTTGACATTTTCTTCCTGGTGTTGCGGTTTAATTTCATTTCGGTGCCGAATCGCGAATGGAAGCAGTAATGTTGTTGATGATAGGAAACATTGCTGTGAACCGCAGAAATACTGCCAAAAATTTGTAACTGAGAGAAGGTGGAAGTGGGCTCATTAGTCTGTCGCCACAGAATAGAAACGGGGAGATAACTACGTTACACTGCGTTACACTACGTTTGCAATAAAGATGAGAACGAATTTCTAATTGGCTAAATAGGCCAAAGAAACCTATAGCTACCTATACTCTTGATTTTTAAAGGGTGATTTTTTATTAGCGCAGTGTTTTAAAAAATCAAATAAAACACTCAAATTTGGATCAAATATTCAAAATTTTTATTGTAATCGATAAATAGGCCCTTGTCATTTATGTTTGAAAGACAACTTCATGTAAATGTTGTCCGCGGCTCCGTTTCAAATGGTCCATTCGGAAGGTCAAATTTTGCGTCACTTTTTCGAGCATTTCGGCCTGTATTCTACGAATTACACGTGTTATGTTATCCTGTAAGGCTTCAATCGTTTTCGACTTGTCCATAAGATACATAACCCCACAAGAAATAATCAAGAGGCGTTAAATCGCATGATCTTGGCGGCCAACTCATAGGGCCATTTCGAGAGACAAGCTGCACACCTTCAACATTTCCATTGTTTCACGAGCTGTGTGGCATGTGGCACTTGTCTTGATGAAACCACAAGTCAACCAAGTTCAACTCAGCCAACTGGGGCAAAAATTTTCGAGCGTTTCATGGTTCGATATCGTTCACCGTTCACCGTTGACGGTCACGTTTCCTCCACGGTCGTCTTTGATGATGCCATCAGCCCATAAACCACACCAAACTGTCGCTTTTCCGGAATGCATCTGTAATTCTTGTATGGCATGTGGCTGTTCATCACTCCAGATGCTAAAGTTTTCCTTATTTACGTATCCGTTGAGCCTCATCGCTGAACACAATTTTTCGATAAAACATCGGATTTTTGATAATAATCACCGAGCACGAATTTTGATAATAAATTTAAATTTATTATCAAAAAAAAAAAAAATTTTAAATTTAATTTAAATAATTTGCAATGGTTGATCGTTTGTAAGTCTTTCCAAGATTAAATGGCAGAGTATACTGAAAACTTTTCACTTTGACAGATGACGTTTGGATGCCATTACTAACCAGTGATGCCAACCTAAAAAAACTTAACTCTTAAAAAAATCACCCTTTATAACAAATGAGTGCGGCTCAATTTTGCATCGCTAAAATAGAATTCCAACAATAAATTCACTATCAGTCATATTAGGTATTAAAGCCCAACCATAAGCTTGACAGACGACAGATAACGCAAAGTACGAAAATAATGCAGGATTCATTAATTCATTTGCTTATTACAAGTATGCTCGCGACCGTACTATGCATAGGGAATACGTATTTTGCAATTTTTAAAAGAACTGACCATTGGGAAACTTTTAAAAGAAGAAGAAAACATGTCTTTCGACAAATGAAAGATGACAGATGATAGATGCCACATGACAGATGACAGATAACAGATGAAAGATGTCAGACGAAGGATAATATATGACAGATGATAGCTGATAGATGGCAGATGACAGATGGTAAATAAAGGATAATAGTTGACAGAAGAAAGATAAGAAATAACAGATGGCAGATGATAGATGACAAGATGATGAGAGATAACAGATGACAGATGAGAGATCACATATAGGACCCAAAGCCTAGCTTCTCCTACCATTTTGTGTTTCGAAGATGTACTATTCTGACACGAATAGAAGGGACCTAAAGTTTAATGATGGCTCCGAATGACAACTTTGTTTTTGAGAAGCTTCTCATGACATTTTATTACTTAGGGATGTTTGTTTGTCAGCAGACTTTCGCGAGAGATGGCCCAGCAAATTGAAACTTTTAAGTGGAACCGGTTGAACTTGAACCTTTGAACTCTAGGTTAGTAGTTCAACGCACTTAACCACTTAGTCGCTGTAACTACTATATGTAGTATATCACCATCTTAAACACAAAAGTCTAACTTTGAACTTACCAATTTTTTTTTTTGTCGGAGGTTGCTACTATCCGATGGAGCGCTCGGACACAACTACAGGTCCGTTGTACTACCATTCAGACACCTAACATTAATGTACTTAGTTTTCCCGTCTTTCGAAGAAAAACGAGAAGGAGCTTCAGTGATAAAGAGCTTAGATGTTCGGCACTCACCACCTCAGCCCCGAAGATCCGCCACCTGATGCGAGCATAGGCCGGACAACTGCAGAGAAAGTGTTCTGCTGGGTCATCCTCCTCACCGCAAGCAGGACACGTAGTGGTGTCGCTTAAGCCCAACACATTAAAGTGTTTAGCAAAAGTTTGGTGGCCCGAAAGAACGTCTACAAGCAGCCTACAGTCGATTCTCCTCAGAGGTAGAAGAAAAGATGCTGACCTTTTGCAAATGTCCGGGCGCAGTAGTTTGGTCTGTCTACATCCACCGCAATCGCGCCGCCGAAACTTGTGTTCACGAGAAACCCAAGAATCGATAGAAGACATGACTAAAGATGCAGGCAGACCTAACACAGGTTCGGGTCCTGAGAAAACTTCTTCTGAACCTTCTTCTGCCTAGCAAGCTCATCCGACATCTCATTTCCCTGGATGCCAGTGTGACCTGGTACCCAGACAAGATTCACTGTGTTCAGTCTTCCGATCAAATTCAGAGAAAGCTTAAGTTCTAGCACTAACTTGGACAAGGTAAGAGGGTTTAGAAGCGCTTTTAATGCAGCTTGGCTATCACTGCAGATGCAAATGCCTCTAGGCCTCCACCTGTTGTTCACAATATAGCGCATAGCCATTAGGATGGCAAAAATCTCCGCTTGGAAAACAGATGCATGTTTACCCAAGGGGGGTAGTAAAGTCGTATACCGCGTTCCACAAAGACTCCAGCACCAGGCCCCTGTCCGGTTTTGGAGCCATCCGTGGAAATACGATGGCATTCAATCCATGGTTCAGAGTCTGACCGAAGCCATTCCGTTACCTGTGGAAAGTTGACGTGGTAGGTTTTTTCGCAGAAGGATTTCTGGTGTCATTGCAACAGACGGCATATCCATAAGACAGGGGTCAAAGGATAATTCTCGAGCAAGTTCTTCAAAATTCCAGCGCGCATGGTACCAATCCACCTCTCTTTAAGCGAAAGATGGTTTTTAGCGTACACCCCATGATATATAAATCGAGTGGGGCGGGAAGATTCATCAAAGCATCTAGAGCAGAGCCCGGGGTAACCGAGACATGCCGTTCTTTGGAGTTTGGCAAAAGAATCAGTAACACGTTTCCATGAAAGCCTGTTCCACCAAACAACTGATGCGAATGAGAGTAGCGGTCTAATCATGGCCGTATAGATCCAAAGGAACCGTTTCGGAGACAAGCCCCATGTCTTACCAAAAGCGCCTTTACACTGCCAGAAAGTCGACAGCGCTTTATCGGTTTTCGATTCGACATGTTTGGACCATAGAAGTTTTTTATCAAAGATTACACCCAGATATTTGTCTTCATCATATATTGGGATGGTGACACCTTTAAGCACGAGATGGGGCAGACCAGTGACTATTCTCCTTCTCGTAAAGAGAACAACCGTGGTTTTAAGAGGATTCACTGAAAGCCCATTACTAGTGCACCAGATATCGATCAAATCCAGGGATCTCTGCGCTTGAGAGCAGACAGCCCCTAGATTTGAACCGACAAAAAGAACGGCGACATCATCCGCATAAGCTTGAGTGTAGTTTCCAGGAAAATTGAGAGTCTCCACCATACACCATAGGTGACAGAACACCACCTTGAGGGCAGCCCCTATTTACCCCTGCTATGACGCACTTGCCACAATCTGCATCCGCCACCAACGTCCTGTACATTAGCATTGCTTTAATCCACAACACCAAAGTTTCATCTACACCATGCTGTCTGTCAAAGGTTGCATTATCAAAAGCACCCTCAATATCGACGAAAATGCCCAACGCGTACTCCTTCCGGTCAAGGGCACTATCAATCCTACCAACAAGGTTTTGAAGCGCAGTCTCGCAGGATTTTCAGCGCTGATAGGCATGTTGCATCTCAGAGAGAGGGTGTGATCGAAGAGCAACTTTGCGCACATGCAGCTCAACCAGTCTTTCCAAACTTTTCAGTAAGAAGGAAGACAGACTTATGGGTCTAAAGCTTTTGGCTGGAGTGTAGTCAGACTTACCAATTTTTGGTATGAAAACCACTTTAACCATTCGCCATGGGGAAGGTATATAGGCCAAGGCCAAGCTCGCGGTGAAAATTCTTTTCAACATTGGCAAAACCTGACTTAAACCTTGTTTCAGCAAAACTGGATAGATTCCATCCGAACCAGGTGACATGAAACTCTTAAAAGATGCAATAGCATATTTGATAGCATCATCAGTCACCACTCCCGATGCAAAATACCAGCTGTGCCGCGTGGTATTAGTCGGTTCAAATGTAGCCACCGTCGTTTGAAGGGCTCAAGAACACGTAGTAACCCGATTTCCCGGAAAGTGAGTCTCAAGTAGAAGACTGAAAGTCTCCGCCTTTGTCTCAGTGTACGTGCCATCAGGTTTAAGGATCTGTTCCTTTGGAGGACTTTAACAAGAAAACTAGTTTCACTTAGAGATTCGACCGCTTCACAAAACATTTTATAGGAGTCATTTTAGACTTGCGAATGAGCCTCTTAAAAACTTTTTGCTTCGATCGATAAAGATTCCAGTCTTTCACTAAGTTGGTTTTTAAAGACCGATTTAGCAGCTGCCTAGTTTCTTTACGGTGACACTGCAGTTCGGAGTTCCACCAGGGTACCGATTTTCTGCGGAGCGGGTTTAGAAACAGGGCACGAAAGTTCAAATTGTTCAGATCCTGAGCAGACTTCTCCACTCCCTGTCTTGATCTAAGTTTGAGTGGAACTTTGACAGAGTTGGCAAGGTCCTCTCTAAACCGTGGCCAGTTCGTTTTTCTCGGATTTCTCCTCTCTTGCAAAGGTGGAAGTTCGCAGTAGATTTGAAATTCGATGTATCTGTGATCTGATAAGGTGCTACCTGGCGATACCTTCCAATTTATGATAGACTTCAAATGCCTGTCTAACTGATGTTTGAAACGTTACTTAGGCTGCGTTTCTATTTCAAAATTTCTTTTTTCTTATTCGCTATGCCAAGGTAAAATATTATGATGACTTCTGTTAACTTAAATCTGTCGCATTGTGTTTTGCGTTTTATTCTCTCCAACCCTTTATTTGCACACAAATTAAAGTCTGCGAGGAATTCTATCTCAGCATTCCCCTGGAATATACTCGCGTTTACGTGAACAAAAACCGTAATTAAAATTCACTGTTGGTTTGCTATATGTAATTTTTTTTTATTTTTATTTGTATACAAAAAATTGCAGGTAACCAGGATATTGCTGGAATGTCCTTCTGTACAAATCGTAAACGTAGCTGCAATTAATTTTAACAAAGCTTACCAAAGCAAAAAAAAAAACGGAATAAATATATATGAAGCATTTGTTTTCTAACTGGAATATGTCCTGAAAATGAATCCGAGAACCATTGTTGTTGAAATTGGGTGTAGCTACGTGTTTTTTAATAGTTAAATGTGGAAAAACTGCGGCAATGGGAAGTGTGAATTTCTCTTTTTAAAAGTAATTTATATTTGAAGGACAAAGCATGATGTTGGGAGTTTTTTTTTTTTTTTATTTGAAGTTTGAAGAAGGGATTAATAATAGGAAAATTAAAAGGGACCTTGGAAGTTGGTTTATTGTAACACGAGATCACAAGTGAGTCCGTGAATTGTATCTGATTCAAGTCCTATGCAAGCTCAACAGCGTTCAATAAGTCAAACATCGAACACGGCTGCATGGAATTGTGGTTTCCAGTTTAATATTTGGCGGAAATTTGAACTTTGGAGACACACCATCGTGCTAAACTTATAAGCGCGGGTGTTCAGCGGAAAGTCAATAGTGTCTAACAATAAGACGAATGACTGAATGAGTTACAGAAGTCTTGAATCAACAGTGTCGCCAACGGTCATGATGGTAGATGCCTTAAGTGTGTTACTTCTAAGATCCTTGAATATTTGCATCACTAGTCGAGGTGCATCACTAGGAGATGGTGGCGAATGAGCCCTTGAGCACAAGATTACCAGTGGCATTGTTGCGGAATATTTGTCGCGGTAAAATTTACCACGACAAGGAATACCCTCCTGTCCCCTCTCATTCCTACCTAGTCCTTTCTTTTATTGGTTCGCGGGCCCAAGGTCGTAAGAAGTGGAAGGGCAGCCATGGCCTCATCAACCAATGGCCCACTTCTTTCGAACCATGGGAATGCAACCACTACAGGCAAACCCGGGTAGAAAAGGCATAATACAGACGGACGGTCTACGTGCATAGAACGATGAGCAGCCTATCCGAAGGTGAGCCGGGCGGACGGCCTGGAGTCTCCCAACGGACCAGCGAGTCTAACCGGACGGGTATGTCCGCAACGTTTAAGTGCGCCAAGCCAGTTCTCGAAGCGCAACCCCACAAACAGACGGTCTGCATCGAGGGGGGGGGGGGTACCAACCAATGAAGGACACCCCCAACACTTGTTACGGAGACGGGCGGGCGGCCCTGAAAACTAACGCATCCGTACACTAGATACCGCCGGGCGCGCAAAATGCCCATCGTCACGGTAGGGAGCCACGTTCGATGAGGGAAGGGGAGACGATCCCTTTTGATCCAACTCCACCTTGGGGAGCACCGGAGGAGCAACAAGGAGTGCGGGCGGGCGGCCACATATTCGCACCCTCAACACCAAACGCAAAGACACACTGCACAAGAGCCGGCCAGCCAACAAACCTGATCCCCACTGATCACGAAACAAAACAAAACCGGAATAAGCCGACATGCAGCGAAGAATAACACTTCCATAACCAAAGATCCTGAGGTCAAAAACAACGCGAACAATAAACCACACACTTGAAGGAGCACAAGAAACGCAAGTCCCTACTCCACAAATCTGCGCACGACTCCACCGAGATAGGTCGCGGTAACGTAAATTGGAATGGTACTCACTGTTCCTCCTGATTCCCTGTCTTCGTTGTATTGTCGGTGCCCGGACAAACATTATTGGTAGTAATGGGTTGGGGAACTTAAAAATTTAACCCAAATTAATTTTATAGAAACAACCTTAAATTTTAAAAAACAAAGTGAATATCCTTTCTCTAATGATTTTTTTTTGTTTTTGTTTTGCCGCGAGTTGTCAAATGGGAAACGCTGTCATATGTCCAGGGTCGGCCGGAGGGTTCGTCTCTTATTGGCTAAGTTCAATAATGGGCGAATTCAAAGATTGGGAAATGTGAGAGCATTAGCGGGATCATGTCAGCACACTTTGCGTAGCTGAAAAAGACATGACCCAGTTAAATAAGTGAAAGTGGGGGGTGTAGGTAACAGTTGATAATTTCAGAGCGACAGCTGAATTATCGAGTTGGAGCTGTTAACCTATGTCCCATGTATGAGTGAGTGTAGAGGAGCAGATTACAGCTGACAATATAAGCGCAAAAGCTGAATCGTCATGTGGAGCTGTAGTTGGTTCTGCTTCCCCTACAATGCATGAGTGTGTATGTGGAAACAAAAAAAAACCGGTCGGCCGAATGGACAAAGGGATTTTTAAAACCACTTCTTGGTTGACCAGCAAGTTTTCCAGTAGTGTTTCATAATTGAGTAAAGCAAACAAAGAAAAGGGGACTTTAATCGAGAAAATATCAAAAAAAAAATAAGAGAAGGTCAGATCGAGAAGGATATTCACCAGAAATGACGAGGATATAGAGATCCGTGGCGAGAAACCCACCCACAGGAGGAAGTAACAAAAAAAGAAACAGATAAGTAAAGAGTATTTTGTTTGAGATAATTCGTTGGGGCTTTGAAAGAGTGAAGGAAAAGATTTTGGTAGGGTAGTGCTCCGAAGAATCCCAGATAAATTGAGGGACACGCGACCATTCGTATATAGAAATTATCTTCACCGTTCGGGAAAAACGCGATCTTGTGCTACCCCAACGGCAAACCGTTCTTTTTCTCCTTCGGTCGTATAAGATTGCCATAATATGCCGGGGAAATCAGCACTGTAGATGGCTGAACGTTGCGCTTGAATACTTAATTTGACAGTTCAAATAAAGACGAATTTTTCTCTCGGGCGGTGGCGGCCGCAAATTTTCTTATATATATATTTATTCACTTGTTCCGCCAGTAATTTTAATAAAAGTCTTGATTCGCGTTTATTATTTTTTTGATTTTTTTTTTGGCTAATAAATAGCGCAACAAATAATACGCGCAACAAGTGCCACCTTCTATCCCCCTTGTCCTACCCAATCCTTTCTTTTCTTGGGTGGCACATCCAAGGTCATAGGGAAGTGGAGGGCAACGGGGGTTCCATCAGCCTTAGGGCCACTTCCCACGAACCTTGAGGGTACCACCCCCACAGGTACGCATCAGCCCGCCACCCGGAACGAGGGTTTCGCTCGGCACTGCTAAAAGAGCCACCCGGAGGAGGTCGAGCCACTCCATCTACCCCAATCGAGATCCACCCGGACGAGAGTCCGCTCGAACCGTCAAGGGGTCAGGACGGCGGTAAAAACCGCGACCCAGTACGGAGCCCACAACAACCGGGCCGTACAACAGTATGCCACAGCACTTAGAACACAGCCCGCGAAAATTTACGCCAGGGGCAGGTGTCCAGCAATTGAGGAGCACGGGTGGACGGCCCAAAGTCAGAAGCTCCAAGTAAACAATTGCGAAAGAACTACCACAGTCCAGTTAGGGAGCAATGTTCGATGGGGGAGGATGTGACTACTCCGTCGGGGGAGCACCGGAGGAGCAACAGAGGAGTGTGGGCGGACCGCCTCGTGAAACACCCTCAAATTCAAATCACGCAGCAGCAACAGCAACAACAACAACCAAACCAAATGCTCACCGAAATGTTCTCTTAATAAGTCCATTGATTGATGCGATGTGTGGGAAGTGGCGCCGTCTTGCTGAAACCAAATGTCGCCGAGATCACGAGCTTCAATTTCAGGCATCAAATAGTCGGTTATCATGGCACGATAACGGTCGCCATTGACGGTTACGTTCGCACCGGCATAATTTTTAAAGAAATATGGACCGATGATTCCACCGGCCCACAAACAACACCAAACCGTTATTTTTTCTGGATGAAGTGGCAGTTCTTCAATCTCTTCAGGTTGCTCTTTGTCCCAAATGCGGCAATTTTGTTTGTTTACATACCCATTGAGCCAGAAATGGGCCTCATCGCTAAACAAAATTTGCCTCGAAAACGTCGGATCTTCTTGGAACTTTTCAAGAGCCCATAGAGCGAAGCGATGTCGCTTGGGAAGGTCGAGCAGCTTCAGTTGTTGCACAAGCTGTATTTTGTACGCTTTCAATTTAAGATCTTGACGTAAAATGCGCCAAGTCGTTCCATACGTCAGTCCGAGTTGCTGCGAACGGCGCCGAATCGACTCTCTACGGTCTTCGTGTACACTCTCAGCTACGGCCGCTATATTTTTTTCACAGCGTGCTGGACGTGGTCTATTCGGTCGAATATTATCCAATAATGAATGCTGGGTCTCAAAATGGGTGATGGTGTTGCGAATAGTACGCTCAGTAGGCCGATTATGTTGACCATAAGTTGAGCGAAGTGCACGAAACGTGAATTTTCATAATAAAGTTGAACAATTTGTAAACGTTGTTCACGCGTAAGTCTTTCCATTATGAAATGCCAACCAATACTAAACAAAAATAACATGACAGCATGACACGACTCACACGTGATCTGTCAAAAAAGGCTATTGAAAAAAGTATCTCTACTTGGATCAACCGTTACAGACGCGATCCACAAATCCGCGACAAATCTTGCTGCTAACATTTACAAATCAGATTCGCGGGTACCTGCGACCAAAAAATGTTCTCATGTGAAAGAAATGTCAGAATTTACGAATATTCGCCGGTTCGCAGTTCGCGGTTCCTTAGTGGCGGCTCCTTAGTGGCTACTCAATATTATAACCGGCATATGGTAGCCAAGGAGCTGCTAATCAAATCAGCCGAATACACGGTGGCAAACAAATTTACTCTTACCGAATTCCGGTAACCAACTTACATATTTGTATTTACAAGCACTTTTTAACAAAATTTGTGATTTTTCTGATTTATGTCGTTTCACCAAACTCTGAGTATTACAAATTTGTAGTTGTATTCTACAAAGGGAAATTTGTGGGAATAATTCACTTTTCGTTTCACCAAAAGTTATTTATAGTTGTAATTTACAAGTTATTAATTTGTGAAAATTTGACTTATTTGTGTCTTTACGTTTCACCAAAGCATTTGAATTCACAATTTTTTTTTAGTATGTGAGAATATTACACAAGTTTTGTTTCTTATTGAAAGTAATCGAAAAAAATTTCTTTGCGACGAAGGCATAGTAAAGGGTGATTTTTTAAGAGGTTTAGAACTTTTTTAAAAAAAAAAACACAAAAAATTCGAAAAAATGAATGAAATATTTATTTGAATCGATAGTTTGAACCTTGCAATTTAATGTTTAAAGATAATTTCATGCAAATGTTGACCGCGGCTGCGTCTCAGGTAGCCCATCCGCTGAGTCCAATTTTGGCATACTCTTTCACACATATCGGCCGGTATCTCACGAATGAATGCATGGATGTTGGCTTCCAGTGCGTCAATCGAAGCGGGCTTGTCCCTATACACATTAGCCTTGGCATACCCCCACAAAAAATAATCTAATGGTGTCAAATCGCACGATCTAGGCGGCCAATTGACCGGCCCGAAACGTGAAATTAACTGTTCACCAAACTCGCCTCGCAATTGCGCCATTGTTTCGCGTGCTGTGTGGCATGTGGCACCGTCTTGTTGAAACCACATATCATGCAAGTCAAGAACTTCCATTTCGGGCAAAAAAAAGTTTGTTATCATCGCTCGGTAGCGTTCACCATTGACAGTAACGCTGCGATTCGCATCATCTTTGAAGAAATATGGCCCAATAATGCCGCCGGCCCATAAACCGCACCAAACAGTGGCTTTTTCGGGATGCATTGGTAGCTGTTGCAATGCTTCTGGCTGATCTTCACTCCAAATGCGGCAATTTTGCTTATTTACGTACCCATTCAACCAAAAATGAGCCTCATCCCAGAACAAAATGAAAATTAGCATCGATATCAATCTAATTTTCGGCCCATACACCAAAATCACGACGCATTGCATGGGCTCGCGGCTTTAATTCCTGCACAATCTTGAGGTCGTAAGAAGAGATATTTGCGCAAAATCTTCCATAAAGTTGATGGACAAAGCTCCGATTGCTGTGCACGGTGGCGAATCGATTCATTCGGGTCCTCTTCAACACTTTGCTCTACAGCGGCATTGTGCTCTTCGGTGCGCACTGTTCGACGTCTCTGCGGATGCGTATTATCCCATAGAGTAAACGTAGTGCGAAAACGATCCGTGGTTAACCGAATTAATTGCTCTGATGGACGATAATGTCGACCATAAAATGAACGGAGCTTGCGGTAAACTTCGCGAACTGAATCATTATTTTCGAAATAAATTTGCACGATTTGCAAGCGTCGTTCATTTGTCAACCTGTTCATGATGAAATGGCAAACCAAACTGAACATAAATGACATTAGAGTTGCCAGATTTGACCACAAAATGTCACTCTTATCTCTATTCGAAAAACCAACCTCTAAAAAAACACCCTTTACAACTAAGCCGGAATTTCGATAACATTTTTTAATAATTTCCGCACGTTCGGCAAGCGCGAAACGATGCATGGCAAATGGCAAACGTTATTTATCATTTGGACAACTGGACGTCACTGATGACTTTGACAGCTGCTGAAACATATAACAATTACCTTATAAGCGTGGTATGGGTCCACGATGAGAAGGCTGTTCTAGATTTATCGCAGGTGCCTAATGTTCCCCTAACGCCCGATACTTCTACAGGAACTGGGTATAAGTAAAAATTATTCTTCTTCTTCCGAGTAATTCTTGCATTTCCCGCCTTTTAAATACAAGGCGTAAACGGCCCAAGTAGGACATAAAGCCTAGCTTCTCCAACCACTGTGTGTGCGAAGATATATTTTTTTGACACGAATGGAAGCGACCTACAGTTTTATTCCGATTCCGAACGCCAATCAATTTTTGAGAAGCTTCTCATTACAGTTTTAACTCTTGGATGTTCGTCGCAATAGGTGGGGCAGCGTATAAAAACTTTCAGGTGGTACAGGTCGGTATCGGGAAAAGCACGTGTTAGTTTTCCAACTATTCCATTACCCAATCGTAGTGAAAGCATAGCAAATTTAAACAAAAATTGAAGACTTTCGCGCTTGTGTTGCGCTTTCTCGTGATATTTACCAAATAGGGAGTATACTTCCCTAACCCGTTTACAAACTCAAAGAGGAAGGACTTTTAGTTTTTAGTTTTTTCCAACTCGCATGCATTATGAGATGAATAATTGAGCAATCGCTCCAACTTACTCACCACCAGTGCAACCGAATGAAATTTTGGGAGAAAATTTAAATATTAGAAAATGGGAAACTTTATTATAGTGTTCATGTGCAGAGGAAAACGCCATTATATTTGCTCGAATGTTTTATTCATGGATTGTTTTTTTTTTTGCTTCGTTCAATGCGGATTAAGCTATGAGTTGGGTTTTCTTAAATTTCCATTTGACGTTTGATCGAACCAAAATTTAGGATAATATGACAAAATTTTGTGGCAAATGGATTTTGGTTTTATTTTAGAAAAATGTCAATCGTCTTCTTAGATTGACGTAAGATAAGTAATTGATTGACATTAATGTTTTTGTTTGTATGTAAAATAGAAGGACGAAATATCGTATATGACTAAAACATGTATAGGACTGACAGTGGATTTAAGTGAAACTTTGAACGTAGGACGAAGGATAAAATTAAACTCGATACTGAAAGAAGTCACAAACTAAATTACGTTGATAAGCAAGTAACATTTGTTGTGGTTTTGAGGAGCTTCTGGACACTACCAGTTTTTAGGTGGAGTCGGATGTTGTACAGTTATTTTTCTAAGGTAGAAAGACGGAGCAAAAGAAATTTTAAACAAAAAACTTTTATAAAATACCGTTATTCGAATTTAAAAAAATAAAGTGAGTATGCTGTATTCTCGTCCCCACTCCAGTTATACAAAGTCCAAAAAGAGTTCACAGTATTTGAAATCATTTTTGAGAAAATTAGTGATTAATGAATTTTTCAAAAAAAAATTAGATGGCAGGTACCGCTATTTTAAACGATAAAGCAAAAAATAATAAGACGCCGCGAGATGTTACGCCAAAACCTTTATATATGTACGAACTTTAAAGCAAATTCGGCGAACCGTTTAGCCGTACGGCTCCCGGACAGACAGACAGACCGACGGACAGCATTGGCGGACTCACTTTTTTGGACTTCTCTATAGTCATAATTTCATGCCTCATACTCAGTTTGATTACGATTATCTTCAGTATACTAATGTATATGGCAACGTTAAAAATTGTATGACAAGTACCGTTATTTCAAGCGATAAATCAAAAAATAATAAGTAGCCGCGAGACGCTAAAACCTTTATATACGAACTTTGAAGCAAATCTGTCTAACAGTTTCGTCATACGGCGCCCGGACAGACAGACAGAAATACAGAGGACAAAAATAACTTCGAGTCACCTTAATGAACTTTTTGTTAAAGTACTACATCTGAGTGAGTTGTTATATGATGTTTAATCCACCTTCACATCAATCTCCTATAAACACTAAAATCAAACAATAAATTTACACTTTCACAGGACACACGTGAGACAACTCACCACACGCCTTTGCTGAGTAGATATACGATCTGTGAAATGAACCCATTTCGTCTATCACACTTGCCGGGCTGCGTGTGCAGTCCTATGATTCTGCAAATACACTCTTGAGAAGGAGGGATTTGCCTTCTCAGATAAGCTATGGCATAGACTGTCTTTATGTCTACATTTACACTATAGACACAATTTTTGAAAGCATAATTATTCGGGTTGCAGAACCACCGGATGTCTATTTAAAATCTGCGCAATTTTTGCTACTCTGACGGGTCGTCTCGCTTTTGCAGAGCTCCTAAATATGCTAAACTTAAGTGATACAACTATCTGCAAAGCTTTGACGAAGGCGAAGACACTCTTGGAATATTAGCTTGAACTACACTCCAAGCTCTAGGTGCTGATATCGTGAGTCCCGCATATCTGCCACTTGGGAAACTTTTTCAGATTCCGACAAAGCTTGAATTTTATTGCCAGGAAGTTGCAACTGAGACAGTCTAGCGTTATGCATTATTTGACATTGGAACTGATGACATTGTCAACACTAAATTATTCATTTTGAATAAACTCCAATAGTCCACGAATCGTTTACTGTATTCGACCTGTGTAACATTTAATTTTTGAGTTCCTCCACTCTCGCTTTCACCCCATTCATTTGCAATGAGAAATCAATATGAAGGCGATAAAAAAATGAATGGGATAGAAATTAAGGACCTTCACAATGAAAAGAGAAAGCTCCTTGTTAATTGCTTTGTTCAATATTGTTCAACAATGGAGTGAAGTCAAGGGCATTTCCAATAACACTCTCGTTTCTCTTTCATTAAATTGCTAATTGATTGCCTTGTTTTCCTGTTACTGTTACTGTTACTGAGGTAAGCACTTAAGAATTCGATTCTTATCGATTCAGCTTCGATTTGATGTCCTGATTAAGTAAGTTGCACTTGAAGTGAAAGTAAATTTATCGTAGGCTTCTTGAGGTGTATATCTGGAGAGCCATGTTGTTTTTTCGGAGATCGCAGATGATGCAAGACTGCCTACGAGAGTTAAATAAGTAAAAATCTATATGTATGCGTATTTTTCGAAGTTTTGGATTTCATTAAACAAGACTACATCTGTCAGACCTCCAACTTGAAGTCGGACATACCCAAACTAGCAAACATCACTAAAAGATCTTATGCCAGCTAAACTGACCAGTTTTTACCACAGCCAGTGACAGTGTCTTGCAAGCAGCACTATTGACTGCTGTAGGTTATCCAGTGAGTCAAATCGGGCTGTCAAGCCAGACACAGAACTGGATACCGACAGAAGCGCTGTAGTAAACCATGAACAAGGGCTCATCCAACTGGTAAGAGAGGGCAGTCAGAGTGTTCAGCTTAATGCAAACCAGGCACGCCGGGTAGCCAATGCAAACATTTACCCAAACTCTGTAAGAGGTTGCATTCCATAAAGAAACAGACGTTCTTCTATCATCGCTTGACTTTGATCGATCTTTTAACCAATAACTACGCACACACCTACTTATTTTGACACGTCTTTATAAAACCCTCTTTAAAGAACAGAAAAATGTGAGTGTGACTGTAACACTTCAACACAAACTGAAGCCAATCATCTGAGACAAATAAGGAAGGACAGAAAAAGAGTGAGCCCGACAGAGCAATGGTCAACTCCCGTATCTCAAACAAAAACATTCTCATGCACATCGCGTAATTCTTTGCTAGAGGCATTTGCATTTGCAGTGATAGCCAAGCTGCATGGACCTCGCTGCTAAGCCCTCTTACCTCGTACAAGTTAGTACTACAACTCAGGCTTTCTCTGAATTTTGTCGGAAGACTGTGTAACGGAAGTTGGTCCTGACAAACATCTATCCAAAAATGTCGGAAGATTCTCGACCTTGTACATCCCCATCAATTTCCAGGATCACAGGAAATTCTGCAGAAATCGATGGGTAGTTTGTCAGGGTGTTCAGTTGACGTAGTGCGGTAGGCATGCTTGCTTAAAACGCGGATCTAACTCGTCGAAATGGGTGGGTTCTTGCACATGCCACTGAACTACCGTACGTTTTTTTTTTTTTTTTAACATGCCTAGATTTATGTTTAAAATGTTTTCTCTGTCAAAATCTCTGTGATGAAATCTGAACTGAAATAAAGAAATTTTGGGAAAACGGAGGATGGAAATCGTACCCTTTACTGTGGCCCTCCCGCTGTCCATCATTCAAATAAAGTAGGACTACCTAGGCCATCGCTCCACATATATTTTTGCAATGACCCCTTATATGCTGGAGTGAATCTTCTAGACTTCACTCATCTTATTGTCAAAACTACCAATTTCATCTGCGCCCACTTCCCCACAAGCACAACACAAGTTACTCAATTTCCATGCTGAGATTCATTCAGCATAAAGAAAATAATTGTACAACGCGATCTGGTTATATTTCATTATATTTTCACACGATGTGATCCTTAAATCATAATACTTGCCTTACAAATATTACAAATTAATTTATACATACTATTATATATAATTAAAATAAATCTCAAATATCAACAAAATGTATGAATTACCTTTTTATAAGATAGGTCAAATCAATTAAAAGAAACTCAACATCCAATTAATTTACTTATGTTTTTGTGTAGTTCTAAAATTCCTGCGCTTCTAACGCATGTATACAGTATGCTAGCTATTCTACTCGTTGCCTTTAATTTGATCATGCACAAGAATTATGTTCCCGTACCAAATTTAAATCGCCCGGAGAAGCACGAGCTCAAAACAATGCAAAAAAAATATAACCACTGCAGACGCTTATGGCGTATACATACAAGTGTTTGACTGCTTATCAGTGCACTACTCTTGCAAAAAAAAATAAACCTGCATTTCCCTAACAAAGCTTGTTAAAGATTTTTAAACGAAATTTAAAAAAATAGAACCAATAATTAAATATGTATGCCTACGCCTAGTTCGTTCATATGTTATAAATCTTTGCAAACATAAATGTATGACTCACCGTTCGAATGGTATGCGTTTAATCGATGTTGGTAATCTCCCAAGATGGTGTGCACAGCAAATTGGATGATACTCTATCTAAACTTGGGAAATCTGGGAAAATATTTTAAAATTTACATATGAACGATCTTTACACCGTATAACTATAATAAATTGATATTATACTTAACTCTCTTTTCCTTTCATAAGCGCGAGTGCACTACCTACTCTTAATATTAAAATGAAATGATAATATCACGATGATGATGGTGGAGCGACGATCGGTGGCGGTGGATTGTTGGTGGACTGATGCTGTTGTTGCGGATATGCAGATAATGGGAGAGTATCAAAGCTCGATCCCTGTGCACTTTGTAACACTTTGCAGCTTTTATTAAAAGTTGCGATAGTTTGCAAACAAATTAATTTGCCACGATAGATAAGTCTGTGGCGGAATTTGCGTGGCTGATAACTTGAAATGTATTTGGTGTGTAGAGGTGTTGTTGTTTTTTTTATTTTCTGTTACTGCAGTTTTGATGATCTCGGTGGCACCGGCTGGAGTATGGCTTTCCGAAGCCGATGATATAATTTGGCAAAAGTTGGAGTCGCATGTATCGCAACCCGATTGATGCAGTTTTGATTGCTTTTTCCTCAGTCACGAAGGCTAGGCTAATGTCTCGGAAAACTGCGAATTTACGTGATTGCAGCGCTCTTCCGACGCACAAAAGCTGATGACGTTTCGATATTGGGGCACCGTAGCTTTTTCTGCCGATGGTGGTTATGGTCAGCACGTGTGTTATTGTTTTTTTTTTTTTTTTTTTTTGTGCTTATGGAGTAATCTCCAGCGGACGTGCGACGAAATTCACTCAGCAGAACTAAATCTAGCTTTTGGTTGTGCTGATTGGTATACAGAGGTAGGCTTGTAAGCACACTCGGCACTGGTTTAAGGCACTTATAATGCTTTCTATTTTTTTTTTTTGTTTTGTTTTTATGCAATACTTCTATGAATTTTTTACTTTATTAATTTAAAAAAAATAGGAAGGACTGTCTTTATGTAGCACTGCTTAGGCTTAGCAAAAAAAACGGATGGTTCGAGAGTACCACCATCGGCAACAGGTCGAGTTAAAAAAAAGTATTCATATTGTTTGGCGGATTTGTATGGGCCATCTCAAACTTGTTTCCGTACTTAAACTTACAGCGGCTTCACAGCTAATTTGCCAAGTTTAAGTTTACGTACGCAATAGATGTGCAAGCGTAATTCAAATAAGTGTATCCATGGACGAAATCATAATTTATACATATTTTTTTTTTTTTTTTTTTTTTTTTTATATAAAACATAACATCGATTAATAAGATCGAGGTGTTGTAAGCGGTCCCCTACAACTGAACACAGTGAATCTTGTTTGGGTACCAGGTCACACTGGCATCCAGGGCAATGAGATCTCGGAAGAGCTTGCTAGGCAGAAGAAGGTTCAGAAGAAGTTTTCTCAGGACCAGAACCTTTGTTGGGTCTGCCTACATCTTTAGTCATGTCTTCCATTGATGCTTGGGTCTCTCGTGAACACAAGATTTGGTGGCGCGATTGCAGTGGATGTGGACAAGGATGTAGGCTTAAGCGGCACCACTACCTGTCCTGCTTGTGGTGAGGAGGATGACACAGCAGAACATTTTCACTGCAGTTGTCCGGTCTATGCTCGCATCAGGTGGCGGATTTTCGGGGCTGACATTGTGAGTGCCGAATTTTTAACGACTAAACGTATTTTGATCCGCTTTAAAATGAGTCCATGCTTCGAGTCCATTGAGAAGAACTGGGGTTATCAACGTCTTATATAGAGTTTCCGTTGTTTTCCGAGAGAGGGCCTTACTGTCTTCTCAGCCAAAATAGACATTGTTTAGTAAGCGTTAGGTAGTCTTTGATATCTGAAGACACAATGATTTCAAATGTGATTCCAGCGCCGAGGTAGACAAAGTCCCTTACTTTCCAGCTGTCGATTGTGACACACTTTTGCAGCCTCTGTTGCTTTAATCCCAGATGTATCAGTGACAGCTCACTCTATTCTACCATTAATGCCAATATCGTCGACGGATGAAAGTAATTAAACAGACTTTTGATCTCGTGCGTTGACTCGTTAGCTTTGAAAGGTCAAGTATTATTTTTAAAAAGTCACATGAGAGCGCCTATGAATATGAAAGGTCTAAGTGTAGTCGGTACTGGCATTGATACACTCCATCCTCATCCTTAGTGACGAATTTGGAAGCACGCCAAAAAAAACCGGATAAAGTTTTGCATAGCTCATCTCTACTGATGCTGTCACTTGGGCTATGAATTGTATAAAAAGGTGGTGAATATCGGTCTAATTTTTCGCGGTTTTCTCCATGAACTACCGCAGCTTTTCCAAATGCTTTTAGGTGCTCACGGTGTACGGCAGACAAGACGATATTTTGGATACATCCTTTCTTGTGAAGGGGCAAACAACAATGCATGCTGGGGTTCCATTCGTCAGGTATACATGGAAATGAGTTGGTCTAAGCTCTGTACCAAATCATCTTCTGGTGTCTTAAATAGCTGTCTTGTTGGACTTTAGCTTGGATAATACTTTCAACACTTAATTTTGGTCGTTTAGACGGAAGGAATTGTTAGTCTTTCATCCTCAATGTTTAGTTATTTCGCTCTGCCTGATAGTGGAAGTTGTATCGTCTTCTCGTTGTGGTAATATTTTCCATACAACAAGGTTTCTTTGCTCATCTCTGGTCTGGTCATCTCTTGAGGTCTCTGATCTATGAGCAGCTCTGGCACATTTATGCCACTTTATTTTTGCGCTGCTTGTGCTTGCCGGCACTCCTATCAGTCTGATGGTTTCTCGTTGTGGTAATATTTTGCATATCCTCAACAAGCTTTCTTTGCTCATCTCTAGAGGTCTCTGATCTACGAGCAGCTCTGGCACATTTATGCCACTTTATTTTTGTGCTGCTTGTGCTTGCCGGCACTCCTATCAGTCTGATGGTTTCTCGTTGTGGTAATATTTTGCATATCCTCAACAAGCTTTCTTTGCTCATCTCTAGATGTCTCTGATCTACGAGCAGCTCTGGCACATTTATGCCACATTATTTTTGTGCTGCTTGTGCTTGCCGGCACTCCTATCAGTCTGATGGTTTCTCGTTGTGGTAATATTTTCCATATCCTCAACAAGGTTTCTTTGCTCATCTCTAGAGGTATCTGATCTATGAGCAGCTCTAGCACATTTATGCCACTTTATTTTTGTGCTGCTTGTGCTTGCCGGCACTCCTATCAGTCTGATGGTTTCTCGTTGTGGTAATATTTTCCGTATCCTCAACAAGGTTTCTTTGCTCATCTCTAGAGGTCTCTGATCTATGAGCAGCTCTAGCACATTTATGCCACTTTATTTTTGTGCTGCTTGTGCTTGCCGGCACTCCTATCAGTCTGATGGTTTCTCGTTGTGGTAATATTTTCCATATCCTCAACAAGGTTTATTTGCTCATCTCTAGAGGTCTCTGATCTATGAGCAGCTCTGGCACATTTATGCCACTTTATTTTTGTGCTGCTTGTGCTTGCCGGCACTCCTATCAGTCTGATGGTTTCTCGTTGTGGTAATATTTTCCATATCCTCAACAAGGTTTCTTTGCTCATCTCTAGAGGTATCTGATCTATGAGCAGCTCTAGCACATTTATGCCACTTTATTTTTGTGCTGCTTGTGCTTGCCGGCACTCCTATCAGTCTGATGGTTTCTCGTTGTGGTAATATTTTCCGTATCCTCAACAAGGTTTCTTTGCTCATCTCTAGAGGTCTCTGATCTATGAGCAGCTCTGGCACATTTATGCCACTTTATTTTTGTGCTGCTTGTGCTTGCCGGCACTCCTATCAGTCTGATGGTTTCTCGTTGTGGTAATATTTTGCATATCCTCAACAAGCTTTCTTTGCTCATCTCTAGATGTCTCTGATCTACGAGCAGCTCTGGCACATTTATGCCACATTATTTTTGTGCTGCTTGTGCTTGCCGGCACTCCTATCAGTCTGATGGTTTCTCGTTGTGGTAATATTTTCCATATCCTCAACAAGGTTTATTTGCTCATCTCTAGAGGTCCCTGATCTATGAGCAGCTCTAGCACATTTATGCCACTTTATTTTTGTGCTGCTTGTGCTTGCCGGCACTCCTATCAGTCTGACGGTTTCTCGTTGTGGTAATATTTTCCGTATCCTCAACAAGGTTTATTTGCTCATCTCTAGAGGTCTCTGCTGTACGAGCAGCTCTGGCACATTTATGCCACTTTATTTTTGTGCTGCTTGTGCTTGCCGGCACTCCTATCAGTCTGACGGTTTCTCGTTGTGGTAATATTTTCCGTATCCTCAACAAGGTTTATTTGCTCATCTCTAGAGGTCTCTGCTGTACGAGCAGCTCTGGCACATTTATGCCACTTTATTTTTGTGCTGCTTGTGCTTGCCGGCACTCTGATCGGTCTGATGGTTTCTCGTTGGGGCAATTTTTTCCATATCCTCAACAAGGTTTCTTTGCTCATCTCTCGAGGTCCCTGATCTATGAGCAGCTCTAGCACATTTATGCCACTTTATTTTTGTGCTGCTTGTGCTTGCCGGCACTCCTATCAGTCTGATGGTTTCTCGTTGTGGTAATATTTTCCGTATCCTCAACAAGGTTTCTTTGCTCATCTCTAGAGGTCTCTGATCTATGAGCAGCTCTAGCACATTTATGCCACTTTATTTTTGTGCTGCTTGTGCTTGCCGGCACTCCTATCAGTCTGATGGTTTCTCGTTGTGGTAATATTTTCCATATCCTCAACAAGGTTTCTTTGCTCATCTCTAGAGGTATCTGATCTATGAGCAGCTCTAGCACATTTATGCCACTTTATTTTTGTGCTGCTTGTGCTTGCCGGCACTCCTATCAGTCTGATGGTTTCTCGTTGTGGTAATATTTTCCGTATCCTCAACAAGGTTTCTTTGCTCATCTCTAGAGGTCTCTGATCTATGAGCAGCTCTAGCACATTTATGCCACTTTATTTTTGTGCTGCTTGTGCTTGCCGGCACTCCTATCAGTCTGATGGTTTCTCGTTGTGGTAATTTTTTCCATATCCTCAACAAGGTTTCTTTGCTCATCTCTAGAGGTCCCTGATCTATGAGCAGCTCTAGCACATTTATGCCACTTTATTTTTGTGCTGCTTGTGCTTGCCGGCACTCCTATCAGTCTGATGGTTTCTCGTTGTGGTAATATTTTGCATATCCTCAACAAGCTTTCTTTGCTCATCTCTAGAGGTCTCTGATCTATGAGCAGCTCTAGCACATTTATGCCACTTTATTTTTGTGCTGCTTGTGCTTGCCGGCACTCCTATCAGTCTGATGGTTTCTCGTTGTGGTAATATTTTCCATATCCTCAACAAGGTTTCTTTGCTCATCTCTAGAGGTATCTGATCTATGAGCAGCTCTAGCACATTTATGCCACTTTATTTTTGTGCTGCTTGTGCTTGCCGGCACTCCTATCAGTCTGATGGTTTCTCGTTGTGGTAATATTTTCCGTATCCTCAACAAGGTTTCTTTGCTCATCTCTAGAGGTCTCTGATCTATGAGCAGCTCTAGCACATTTATGCCACTTTATTTTTGTGCTGCTTGTGCTTGCCGGCACTCCTATCAGTCTGATGGTTTCTCGTTGTGGTAATTTTTTCCATATCCTCAACAAGGTTTCTTTGCTCATCTCTAGAGGTCCCTGATCTATGAGCAGCTCTAGCACATTTATGCCACTTTATTTTTGTGCTGCTTGTGCTTGCCGGCACTCCTATCAGTCTGATGGTTTCTCGTTGTGGTAATTTTTTCCGTATCCTCAACAAGGTTTCTTTGCTCATCTCTAGAGGTCTCTGATCTATGAGCAGCTCTAGCACATTTATGCCACTTTATTTTTGTGCTGCTTGTGCTTGCCGGCACTCCTATCAGTCTGATGGTTTCTCGTTGTGGTAATATTTTCCGTATCCTCAACAAGGTTTCTTTGCTCATCTCTAGAGGTCTCTGATCTATGAGCAGCTCTAGCACATTTATGCCACTTTATTTTTGTGCTGCTTGTGCTTGCCGGCACTCCTATCAGTCTGATGGTTTCTCGTTGTGGTAATTTTTTCCGTATCCTCAACAAGGTTTCTTTGCTCATCTCTAGAGGTCTCTGATCTATGAGCAGCTCTGGCACATTTATGCCACTTTATTTTTGTGCTGCTTGTGCTTGCCGGCACTCCTATCAGTCTGATGGTTTCTCGTTGTGGTAATATTTTCCATATCCTCAACAAGGTTTCTTTGCTCATCTCTAGAGGTATCTGATCTATGAGCAGCTCTAGCACATTTATGCCACTTTATTTTTGTGCTGCTTGTGCTTGCCGGCACTCCTATCAGTCTGATGGTTTCTCGTTGTGGTAATATTTTCCGTATCCTCAACAAGGTTTCTTTGCTCATCTCTAGAGGTCTCTGATCTATGAGCAGCTCTGGCACATTTATGCCACTTTATTTTTGTGCTGCTTGTGCTTGCCGGCACTCCTATCAGTCTGATGGTTTCTCGTTGTGGTAATATTTTCCATATCCTCAACAAGGTTTATTTGCTCATCTCTAGAGGTCTCTGATCTATGAGCAGCTCTGGCACATTTATGCCACTTTATTTTTGTGCTGCTTGTGCTTGCCGGCACTCCTATCAGTCTGATGGTTTCTCGTTGTGGTAATATTTTCCATATCCTCAACAAGGTTTCTTTGCTCATCTCTAGAGGTATCTGATCTATGAGCAGCTCTAGCACATTTATGCCACTTTATTTTTGTGCTGCTTGTGCTTGCCGGCACTCCTATCAGTCTGATGGTTTCTCGTTGTGGTAATATTTTCCGTATCCTCAACAAGGTTTCTTTGCTCATCTCTAGAGGTCTCTGATCTATGAGCAGCTCTGGCACATTTATGCCACTTTATTTTTGTGCTGCTTGTGCTTGCCGGCACTCCTATCAGTCTGATGGTTTCTCGTTGTGGTAATATTTTGCATATCCTCAACAAGCTTTCTTTGCTCATCTCTAGATGTCTCTGATCTACGAGCAGCTCTGGCACATTTATGCCACATTATTTTTGTGCTGCTTGTGCTTGCCGGCACTCCTATCAGTCTGATGGTTTCTCGTTGTGGTAATATTTTCCATATCCTCAACAAGGTTTCTTTGCTCATCTCTAGAGGTATCTGATCTATGAGCAGCTCTAGCACATTTATGCCACTTTATTTTTGTGCTGCTTGTGCTTGCCGGCACTCCTATCAGTCTGATGGTTTCTCGTTGTGGTAATATTTTCCGTATCCTCAACAAGGTTTCTTTGCTCATCTCTAGAGGTCTCTGATCTATGAGCAGCTCTAGCACATTTATGCCACTTTATTTTTGTGCTGCTTGTGCTTGCCGGCACTCCTATCAGTCTGATGGTTTCTCGTTGTGGTAATATTTTCCATATCCTCAACAAGGTTTCTTTGCTCATCTCTAGAGGTATCTGATCTATGAGCAGCTCTAGCACATTTATGCCACTTTATTTTTGTGCTGCTTGTGCTTGCCGGCACTCCTATCAGTCTGATGGTTTCTCGTTGTGGTAATATTTTCCGTATCCTCAACAAGGTTTCTTTGCTCATCTCTAGAGGTCTCTGATCTATGAGCAGCTCTAGCACATTTATGCCACTTTATTTTTGTGCTGCTTGTGCTTGCCGGCACTCCTATCAGTCTGATGGTTTCTCGTTGTGGTAATTTTTTCCATATCCTCAACAAGGTTTCTTTGCTCATCTCTAGAGGTCCCTGATCTATGAGCAGCTCTAGCACATTTATGCCACTTTATTTTTGTGCTGCTTGTGCTTGCCGGCACTCCTATCAGTCTGATGGTTTCTCGTTGTGGTAATATTTTCCATATCCTCAACAAGGTTTATTTGCTCATCTCTAGAGGTCTCTGATCTATGAGCAGCTCTGGCACATTTATGCCACTTTATTTTTGTGCTGCTTGTGCTTGCCGGCACTCCAATCAGTCTGATGGTTTCTCGTTGTGGTAATATTTTCCATATCCTCAACAAGGTTTCTTTGCTCATCTCTAGAGGTATCTGATCTATGAGCAGCTCTAGCACATTTATGCCACTTTATTTTTGTGCTGCTTGTGCTTGCCGGCACTCCTATCAGTCTGATGGTTTCTCGTTGTGGTAATATTTTCCGTATCCTCAACAAGGTTTCTTTGCTCATCTCTAGAGGTCTCTGATCTATGAGCAGCTCTAGCACATTTATGCCACTTTATTTTTGTGCTGCTTGTGCTTGCCGGCACTCCTATCAGTCTGATGGTTTCTCGTTGTGGTAATATTTTCCATATCCTCAACAAGGTTTCTTTGCTCATCTCTAGAGGTATCTGATCTATGAGCAGCTCTAGCACATTTATGCCACTTTATTTTTGTGCTGCTTGTGCTTGCCGGCACTCCTATCAGTCTGATGGTTTCTCGTTGTGGTAATATTTTCCGTATCCTCAACAAGATTTCTTTGCTCATCTCTAGAGGTCTCTGATCTATGAGCAGCTCTAGCACATTTATGCCACTTTATTTTTGTGCTGCTTGTGCTTGCCGGCACTCCTATCAGTCTGATGGTTTCTCGTTGTGGTAATATTTTCCGTATCCTCAACAAGGTTTCTTTGCTCATCTCTAGAGGTCTCTGATCTATGAGCAGCTCTAGCACATTTATGCCACTTTATTTTTGTGCTGCTTGTGCTTGCCGGCACTCCTATCAGTCTGATGGTTTCTCGTTGTGGTAATATTTTCCGTATCCTCAACAAGGTTTCTTTGCTCATCTCTAGAGGTCTCTGATCTATGAGCAGCTCTAGCACATTTATGCCACTTTATTTTTGTGCTGCTTGTGCTTGCCGGCACTCCTATCAGTCTGATGGTTTCTCGTTGTGGTAATATTTTCCGTATCCTCAACAAGGTTTCTTTGCTCATCTCTAGAGGTCTCTGATCTATGAGCAGCTCTGGCACATTTATGCCACATTATTTTTGTGCTGCTTGTGCTTGCCGGCACTCCTATCAGTCTGATGGTTTCTCGTTGTGGTAATATTTTGCATATCCTCAACAAGCTTTCTTTGCTCATCTCTAGAGGTCTCTGATCTACGAGCAGCTCTGGCACATTTATGCCACATTATTTTTGTGCTGCTTGTGCTTGCCGGCACTCCTATCAGTCTGATGGTTTCTCGTTGTGGTAATATTTTGCATATCCTCAACAAGCTTTCTTTGCTCATCTCTAGAGGTCTCTGATCTACGAGCAGCTCTGGCACATTTATGCCACATTATTTTTGTGCTGCTTGTGCTTGCCGGCACTCTTATCAGTCTGATGGTTTCTCGGTTTGAAGGATACGCAATGGGCAAAAGTAATTGGCCACCAGTATGCTGTCGTGGTAATGATGCTGTCTCAGAATGTCTTTGAAATTAAATTTCACTCAAAAACACTCTCTACAATCGACATTTGTTTCAACCATTCAAACGAACAAGATTGTACATGAAACCAAAGAGCTTGGTAATCGTCTGCTTCTTTACTTTAACCGCCAGAAAATCATATAATGGGCAACGTTTTGTCTTATTTCCACATCAAGTACTTAACTGGCTTGTCTCGTGTCATTAGGAACGCTGATGTTTTGCAAATTTTTATCTAGAAATAATTAGATTCCTCTGTCTTTGTTTCAAAACAACCTCCCCCATCGAAGAATAATTACCTTCGTTTTGCTCATTCCCAGCACCACAATGGCAGGACAGTATCCTTACCACGCCCCAACCACAATCTCTAAGCTATGTAAACTGCGGCGATTAGCATATTATGTTGCTTCCAGTTAACAGATTGCTCTAAACGTTTGCCCAGCACAACGACATTAGCCTTACAATTTTATTCAAATTGATGTCCTTAATTTATTCCCATCATTTTTATGAAAGAGCTTCAGCTAGCTCCTGCCATCGGATGGATGGATGGATGGATGTTTCTCGTACAATAACTTGGATTGATTTTAAATCATTTGTATATCCGTACACCATCGATGTAGATATGGTCTCTCTCTCTCCCTCTCTCTCTCTCTTTTGGCTAAACGAGTAATTTATTTAATGAAAACGCCACGTCACAACCAGATGAACAATAATACTTCGACGGGTGACGATATATAATAGAAAAGAGCTACAGGCCGTTTAGGGTCATTTTTTGCCTTCTGTCGTCAGTTTGAATATTTTATTTTGAAAGATGGTTTAGCTACAACAAAGCAATTAACGGGAAAATAAGTACAAGTTCAGGTTTAGGGAATATCCGCACGAGATTATTATAAATAATAATTAAAATCCATTGAAGGGACATGGAAGGACGACATTGATAAGCTTTCTACACAGACACACACAAGCGGTGAATGGACGGACTCTTTGTTTTCGTGTTTAAGTGCACTCTAGCGTACGCCGCAATATCGAAGTGAATTTCGGGTAATTGCAAGGAGTTAATGGCATTTTGTCATGGTGATTGGTTTGCGTCTAGACTTGCACAATTTTTGGGAAATTGTAGTGCTTTCATCTTGGTGGCATTGTCCGATGTGTATTGTCCTGAGACACTGGATGAGAGCGACACGACTATTGTCTCGTATCGATTTGTCTTTAAGTAATTTCTTTGATAGGTTTGTTGATGTGAATGCAGTAAAAGGAGGAGAAGATACTTTTTTTGAGAGACCATGAACACACTCCAGTGAGGTTAAAGATGTCGGCTTGATCATTGATAAAAGACTTAACTGGTCTGTAATAGAAGGAGCGAATAGTTGGCGCCTGAATGGTAATAATTTCGGCTCTTAAAAGGTATGAACTCGCGTGACGCTGGCCATGAAAGCCCTGAGTGGTTAGCGATTTTTTTATGCTGCAGAGCGATGTTTGTATCATCCCTCGTCGCTGACTACGTGGCCGAAGCCTTACGATGATGCAGCTGTACGCTCTTTAGCAGTTACAGTACAAGTTTAAGCAATGCGTCGAACTGTTTAATCTGAAAGTACTTGATTCAGTCCCGGACACTTGGTTAGGAAATACTGTTCTCTGAGTTGCAGGGAGGTGCTGGGAGCCTTAATAGATTCCCACTTTTCAGGCTGCTATGACTTACTACAGCAAGGCCAAGATTTAAACCGTCAAAATAAGAACGATAAGCCATAAAACCCCAACCCAGACCGAACTGAACTTGTGGGTTAGATGGCGCTGTACATGTGTAATTACCTACTCAATGCTCAAAAATAGCCCAACAATTTGTAAAGAACGTCTTCGGTCCTTCTAAGATGCAACAAGACCATCCTGAGTGCTAGCGGGTACCATCTCATGTGCTAGCAAAATATTGTAAAAAATAGTGACAAGACGACTAAGCTGGTCCATCAGACGTCTATAATTGCCTCATAGAAAACAGTCAAACAGCTTTACGGTCTGGTCGGTCTCCACTAGAATCCCCATTTTGAATATAGATAAATAATAACGTCATCTATCGACCTTTTCTTTCTTCCCAATATTTCATTTAAAAGATTCCATGTCTTCATGGATCATTTTTAGCATTTAAAAATAGTGTTTTGTAAAACTTGGACTTTGTTGTTTGGATATTTTTGCTCACTATATTTCGAAAATGATTGTATTCTTGTTTGTATGTAATAGTTACTATTTTTTGAATTACTTTTCTTGTGAACCTTCTCCCTTTTTAACGGATAAGATATGTTAAGATTTATTTTTGTATATTTTAAGAGCTATCAATGAGACTCCTATCCGAGACATTTTCCGCCCTAAACACCCGAAACCTGATAATGCACCCATCATCATTAAATTCAACTCGTTTCAAGAGAGAAATTCCATATTGAAGGCAGCATCTCTCTTCCGCAATGCAAGTAAAAAATCCCTTTTATTAAAAGACATTCTACCTAATTCTAATTCAACAAGTGCGGTATATCTAAATGAGAGCTTAACAAATAAAAATCGTTCTCTTCTAAAACAAGCAGTTCAATTAAAGAAACAACAAAAATTGTTCTCAGTGTTTACGATTTCTGGCTCTCTTTACGTCAAAAGAAATGCAACTGAAAGAGGAATGAAAATAGAGACAGTCGAAAGTTTATATGCTGCAGCTGCTACGCCCATGACGACAACAAGTACCTGATCATCACTCATCATCAACTAATTTTATCCTGGTTCTTATTGATTTTGATTTATTTATTTTAAATTATTTTCTTTTATTTTGATATATTATTGTTACATACTTATTTATTTTTTTTTTTATTTTTCTTTTATTCTACTTTATTATTTCTATCTAAATGTTTGTTTTATTTTATTCTTTAATTTCTTTTTTTTGTCTTTATGTGGATGGAACATCAATGATCGTTTATTGTTTTCTTATTGCTAATTCTCTTTTTGACTATTTTTTTCTGTGCTTGATTTCGTTCTTTTTTTCTTTAATGTGTTATGAACAGTACCTCTAACAATGGGAATTCGAATGGTAGGTGTGAAAGTTTGCGCACGATGCTAAATATTTTGTGCAAACAGAGCACTGGTCTTCACATATGTCATTTTAATGGCCAAAGCATAGTGAGAAAAATTGATGAACTTAGGTTTTTATTTGAGAATGGTAAAATGGACATTATATGTATATCAGAAACTTGGCTGAATTCAAGTCTAACCAGTGCATATTTTGCGCTTGGTGGCTATAACTTATTTAGGTCTGATCGCCATAATCGAGTTGGTGGAGGGGTTGCAATATATATAAAAAAGAATTTGAATGACAAAATTGTAAGGTGCTCCTTGTCGTCTGACAAATTTGAATATATATTCTTGGAAGTTTTAACTGGTATAAATAGGTGCATAATCGGATCAATTTATATCCCATCTAATGTTGCTCACCACAGTATAGTTAGTGTTTTTTTTTAGATGATATATGTTCGCTTGCTCCTAAATGTATTATTTGTGGTGACATAAATATAAATCTCCTTAATAATGTTTCGCGTCCGACTTTAATGGAAATTGTTAACTCGTTTAATATGTCTTTTGCTAATGTGTCTCATGCAACCCATTATATGCCTAACAAAGTCCCCTCGTTCATAGATGTTTTACTAGTAAGTGATGCTAATATGCTAAAACATTATTCTCAGTTGTCTTTTCCTGTTTTTTCCCATCATGACTCATGACCTTGTATTTGCCACTCTTGACATACCAATTAACCTCACCTATAATCAAGAAACCATACAGTTTTATGATTTTAAAAGAATTGATACTGTGGCCCTTTTAAGTGAATGTATGTCTCTCAATTGGGACTGTGTCTTTCGTTCAGCAGATGTTAACAACCAAGTTGGAATCCTAAATAAATGTATCACCTATCTGTTTTCTAAGTATGTACCCATTAAATCGTTTGTTTCAAAAGTCCGTGTCCTTGGCTTTCTGTGGAAATTAAAGCCGCGATGAGTGTTAGAGATAATCTCTATCGGCGTTGGAGACGATTTCAAATTCCTCAAATGTTTGCCGATTTTAAAAGGATGAGAAATAAAGTAAATTTAATGATTAAAACAGCTAAGGCATTGTATTATAACAACAAATTTAATTTAAACCGATCTTCGTCTTTTCTGTGGAAACAGATTAAAAAAATTGGGGTGTGCAATAACAACAATATGCAATCCAATAGTGATATCGATATTGAAGAACTTAATAGGACGTTTACAAAAATGCCACTGTTACCTGATATACCCGCTTCTCCATCTGAAAATGTTATTGAGAATACATCTGACAACGCTTTTCTGTTTGATATAGTTGATTCATTTACCGTTAGTAAGGCGATTCTGTCTATAAAATCTGACAGCATGGGCATGGACAACATTCACCCAAATATATTACGTTTATTTTCAACACCATTCTTATGTCTTCCACCTACCCGCAGCTTTGGAAACAAGCTAAAGTAATTCCAATTCCCAAAAATAAAAAAGGAACAGAATATCGACCCATTGCAATCCTACCTTTTCTATCTAAAGCATTTGAATCAATAATTAGTGCTCAAATTAAAGCTTATATTGAGTCTAAAAAACTGTTATCTCCTATGCAGTCCGGTTTCCGTTCTGGTCATAGCTGTGTAACTGCTTTACTTAAAGTCACTGATGACATACGGGAAGCTATTGACCAGGACGAAGTAACTCTCTTAACCTTAGTCGATTTCTCAAAAGCATTTGATTCCGTTCGTCCTGATATACTTTGTAATAAACTTGTGTCTTATTTCAATTTTTCACACCTTTCTGTAAAATTAATATTGTCTTACTTAACTAAAAGAGTCCAATCCGTCTTTCACAATCAGTCCCTATCGTCTGCCTTACCTGTTCATTGTGGTGTGCCCCAAGGCTCAATAATCGGTCCTTTGTTATTCTCCATGTTCATTAATAACCTACCACTTGTGATACATAATTGCCGATTTCATATCTATGCTGACGATGTACAAATTTATATTAATTTTCCTATTGGTTTGATGGACGACGCTGTTGAAAGAATGAATGAGGACCTCGCTTCAGTCGCTAGGTGGTCTTATGAAAATAGACTTCTCATTAATCCTTCAAAAACAAAAGCCATCCAAATTTACAAACACTTATTATCATCTCACCTTCCTCCAATTTTATTAAATGGTGTTCAGGTAGAAATGGTGTCTAGGATAAAAAACATAGGTATTATTATCAACAATAATCTCACTTGGAGTGACCACATTAACTCTGTGATATCCAAAATCTATGGTGCTTTACGGTGTCTATCAGTATGTCGCGACACGTTACCTAATACGGTTAAATTAAAACTGGTAAAGGCTTTGATCGTACCATTAATCATGTATGGATGTGAGTTGTTCGCAAGCACAGATACCAACTCCAAGCGTAAGCTGAATGTAGCCTTCAACTCAATCGCAAGATTCGTATACAATCTACGTAGATACGATCATGTGTCGAGCCACTCTCGACAAATACTAGGATGCACTCTAGAGCAATTTTTAGATTTTAAAACTTGCGCAATGATGGTTAAAATTTTAAACGCAAAACTACCAATTTATTTATATAGTAAAGTAATTTTCTCCCAGTCTCTTCGTTCTTGTTGTATCAGACCTAATGTTTGCACTTGCACGATTTCACGTAGGCAATTTTTCATTCACGCCATTCGACTCTTTAATCAACTTCCCCTTAGTATAAGAACCAAAGTCAAGCACAGGAATTTTTTGTCTTCAGTATTTACATATTTCAGTACCCTTCATTGATGTTTTTTCTCATCGTAATTTTACATAACTTAAATTTATAATAATAATAATGTTAAAATAATATCATTTATAATTTCATTTATTTGTTTAACTTTTTATTCAATTTTTCCCTTATAGTTTTATAGTTTTTATATTTTGTTCTTCTCTTTTCTTTTTTTTATAAACTTCAAATATGTTCGAATGTATATCCCCATGTTAACTGTGCATTTTGAAAGAATGTAGTTCTTATTGTACAGCAAATTTTTATAAATAAATTAAATACAAATACAAATATCTCAAAGCTCTCTCTGAACAAATAAATGAAATGAAATGAAATGACAAACAGCAACACTGATCACGTGTCAATATGAGCATAGAATTAGCGTTGTATTCCTTTCAATAGCAAAGCCATGTTAAAGTCTCAAAAACACGATTGAATACGAACCTGCTCCACACCCGACTGAAAGTACTCTCATTGTCAATGTGTTTCCTCTCAAAAATGGTCCATGCACAGGAAGACACCACGTATTAGGCACCTATACCTATAATCTCGGCAAATGCTGTCATCCCCAATGAGCGTGAAATAGAAATTTTCTTCGATAGATAGAATCATGTTTACTTCTCTGCCGATTCAACAATCACAGGTAGCTATCTACATAATATATAGCGGATGTCACCGCAAAACATTCGAGATAGCAGAAATCAACACACACACACACACTCACTCACATATACATGAAAATTTGTTATATTTTATCGTCCCGATTCTGGGTTATTGGATTGGAAATCTATTCTCTTGTTAATTCTTAGACAAAATCATACTATCGAATAAATCAAGGACATTTTTGCAGAAAAAAAACCAAATAACCCATTGCAATTCCCCAAAAACGAGATGAGATAGGTGTGTTATTCAATGCCAAAATCTTCCATTTGCATTTGCCTCGTCGGCGATGTGAACTAACTCACCGCCAAAGTAAAATCTCCACAGAGCCACAAAGTCATGCATGTGAGATTATCTTCCGCGCCACCGGTCTTGAAGTGAAATATCCTGACTTGGGGGGATATTTTTCCGCTACATCGATTTTTGCCTTTACCATACTATACGTGCTGCTGGAACCAAAACTACTCTCATCTTCGTCATGTGAAGGTTGATTTTCGAATGGCAAAGTATGCCACACACACACAAGAGATTGCGCCAAGTTGCAGGTGTCGGGACTGCAGAGACCGGATCTGTTGGGAGGAAAAAGCACTTAGAGGGAAGAAAAATGAAAAAGTTCAATATGAGTCTAGGTTAAGTCCCATCCCGAATAACATTATTGTGTCGATAATTTAAAATTAATACATTTACATATATCTTTTGCGTTTTGCTAAAAGTAAGGATGGTATGTAGGCAGGTTGCTGGATGCTCTTGTGACGGTGATCACGGTTCACTTAGACTATCAAATTGGGTCCAACACCTGAAAATATACAAAAAGAATCCGCTGTTAGAGGCTCAAAGGGTCGCTCTCTTGGAACCATCCTGATTTGTACGCATCCTCCAGCTCATCATAGAAGTATCTGCGCTACGCTATTAAGGGCCGGGCATTCGCGTAACAAGTGATGAACAGATTCAATTTCTTCAACGTCCCTGCAGCTTCTGCAGGAGTTGTTGTGCAGTATCTCCAGCCGTTCCGCATGTAGACCCACACGATATCCTTGCGGTTTAGTCCGATCATGATGTGATGGATATTGGCAACTATTTCCGCCTGAAAAACGCTGCAGCCGTCGTTAATTCTAAAGGATTCGCTTAACCCTTTGCTCTGTGGATTCACAGAAGAAGCTTGCGCCTGTGCTGTCATCCAATTTGGAACCGTCGGTGTATAGGGCTATCTCTTACAACCGCTGTATGCAGCCAGTGCACCATGTGTGGTTTAAGTCCCCATCTGCTGCCGAGTTTTCTGCGACAGGCATACAGTGCCAGATATGCCCGGCTTCTATATTCTCTCTCCAGTTAAGGTTGGAGTTTATGATAGTGCCCAGGTATCTTGCTGAACTGGAAATGGTTAGATCAATCCCTCCCATTTTCGGTGTTCTGAACGTTGGAATTGTCCTTTTCCTTTTTAAACAGCAAGACTTCTTTCTTAGATGAGTGCGTAGCTGAGTTGATTGCTGAGGACTGAAGGGCGTTTCCCTTGAACCCCAGGATTGCTACGTCGTCCGCATATGCACTCACGATGAAGCCTTCCTTCTTCAGTGACCTCAAAAGTTCGTCCATTCCCAGGATCCATATAAGCGGGAAAAGGTCCTCCTTGTGGTGTTCCTCTACTGACTCTTCCAATACATATTTCTCCTATGTAACTCTAAATCCGATGCGTACCTAACATGGTTCCGATCCAGTGGCATGTATTGCTATCAAGGTGAGCATATCTCAAGCTGCGCAAGATTGCGGCTACTTCGATGTTCTTAAATGCTTTACTGATCCTACGTTATACAGTGCAGTGTCGACGGATCCACTTTTTACGTACGCATGCTGTGATTTTGATAGGAAGCTATCGCCAATCACCTCTCTGACAAGCCTGCCAATAAGACTTTCAGGAGTCTTAAGCAAGAACAGTCTGTAGTCCCTTGCTGTGGTGTGGCTTGCCTTCCCTGCTTCCGGAATTAAGATCACTCGAACTTCAGGAGATTGAATACTGACTTATGAGTAATTTTTGTGGTGGCAAATCCCTCCTTATCAAGAATGTATTATTGTTATCATAGGACTGCACCTGCAGCTCGTAAAGTGTGACAAACGAAATAGGTTTAATTCAGCTACAATTGTAGTATTTTTTAGCTTTTGAGAACATTTTTCCGAACTGAGTACGGCACTCCGTTAAAGCTGTCGCGTACTACTTTTTATAGAAATTAAATATAATTCTTTCTCTAAACCAGTTCGTTTGAGATGTATTGAACGTCCCGTCTCCGAAAATTGTATGCTTGACTTAACTTCTTGGATGGCTATATCTTTCTCCCACGTTTGTACTTGTGCTCCCATCATGAGAAATGAACAATTTTTAGTTACTTTCTGAAACGCACTACCTTCGGAGCGATTCGAGTACTTTTTTCTACCGCAATAAGAACTTTGCCCAACGACGTACAACTTTGTTTTTGCCAAAATCAGTCGCATGAGAAGATAAGAAAGACCGAACCTCCGTTGGTAAGACCAAGCTATCCGGGTGTCAATGTGCTTTGTCTCAAAAGTTGGAAGATTTATGCCCGGGACTGTAAAGGTTAGAATGCTGCTGAGTCTCAAGCAGAGACTCTCAACAGGTTGGACGCCCATGAAGAAATTAAGGCTCCACTACTAGTTATCTATTGTAAATAAGCTTTTGGTGTCTAGTAGCGAATTCAGCGTTAACTCCTTTTAAGTGAGCCTTTTTCATGGTCTTAAAGGCTGTAATGAATGACTGTATCAGAAGATACAACCGCGAACTCTATGAGCTGTACCAAGATGTGGATGTAGTCCGAAAAGCTAAAACTTGTCGACTACATTAGCTCGGCCACATCGAGCGAATGGACAACAACGTTCCAGCCAAGAGGGTCTTCGTTTCCCAGCCCCCAGGTTCGAGACGACAACGAAGACCGAAATCGCGGATGCCAGAGCGCTTGGTCTGGACAACTGGAAGCAGCGTGCTCGGGATCGCAGAGGGTGGAAGGCTGCCGTATCTCAGGCAGGGACTCTTCACGGGTCGGGAGTAAGTAAGTAAGTATTATTCTGACACTTTTGGCTTTGAAATCAGCAGCAGATGGCGGTTTTTTTTTTGAACCTAAAGGTGCGATCACACGGTCATCCAAACTTGTTATCCGGATAACATGCTTACGTCAAAAAACTTGTTTATTTCAGACGGGATGACCACTTAAGGATAAATTCTACGTCATTGTGACGTCAGGATGTCATCCAAATGACAAGTTTGTATGACCGTGTGATCGCACCTTAAGTCATGTCTTAAAACTATGTTTGTTTTAATTTGTTTAGTTGCAGCACTGTTATTGCCGTGGGAGTAGGTAGGTAGGTGAAGTGGATGATTGCCATGATTACCATGGAAAAGTACACAAATAGCGCTATAGCGCCATTTTGATGCCACCACTCATGATGACCTTAGGGAAGGGTGTGCTGGGAATGTGTACTGAGATCCACCCGGTGGAATTGAGAAAGATTATTATATCATTGAGATCTATGTCCGAGATATCTGAAAGGTCAGCAAAGAACGGTTTTCCAAACGTTTCTTTCTGTCACTTAAAATCGAATCCATTCGTTCGCTGCTAAAAGTACCCTTGAGTTGCTTATTCAGCTGAAACTTAAGGGGGTTAAAACCACTGATGTTTTGCTTCAATACTCTGGCATTATCCATGGGTGACACTTGCATCGTTCCACCCTCAGAATGTGCGTTAGTGATAAACTTTGTCGAAATGACCAAATATTCGATGTCGCCAAGAACGCTGCTAAATATTTTTTTTCCCCTAGCGATGCAAGAAACATTTTACCCCTTTTGATATGGATAGAATTTAAAAAGGCGTTTATTCGCCCCTAAATGCAGTATAACGCTTATATCTGGTCGGTTCAACCAATTACATCTCTGGAGCTACTTGACAGGATCCATGCGTGCGATGAAACTTTTAGACGATCCGACATCGCGAAATCACTTGACTCATCCCCTATAACAAGTCTTCTGGTTTTCACCTCACATTATAATTTACAGACAATAAAAACCAATCTGCATCGGTATTTCCTCCACTGCAACTTCATTAAAGTCCCTTTAGAGTACGTCAGTTTGTGATAGCTTCTTTATTGTCCGCATTGCTGCTCGTGTTTGCACAGGTAGCTGTTAAGCTGCTCCTTTATCCTTCTGGAATGTGTTAAGTACGATTAAAAAGTGCCTTTTTTCCATAGAACAGAAGTTTCTCCTTCTGCAGGTAAAAGGTATTCCTGTAGTTTTATAAGGACTTCTATTGAGTCTTTGGTTTTTCAAAGTTATTTGAATATTAAAACAGACACTATGTAGGATGTCTTAAAAGCTACTACAGAATAGGTTTGGGCACTTTTGGCTGTCGGTAACTCCAGCGCAGAGTGATTACCATCGGTGCGACATGGTAACCAAAAAGGGGGAATTTCACCGTGCCCCTGAAATCTGGATGTGTCGCCACATTCAACATACACAAACGATTGTATCTCTGTTTATTTCACAAACAAAACTCAGACCGTGCTATTTTAATTGAAATTTAACAAACTCGATTAAACTCGAAATATAAAATAAATATTGACTGACTCCCAGCAAAAATGTTTTACTTATAAAACTAAATTCGACAGGTTGTTGCTTGAGGTCTCGTTCCTTTGACTTTGAGAACAAGTTCAACAAGTTTTCTTCCTAATTGCAAGTGTGACTATGTTTCACTGTCACTATTTCTTATTATTAAATAAATAATATTTACAAAAGCATAACACATAATTGGATTTTAATTACAAAATCTATCCAAGATATATCCCCTTTGTGAGCGCCATGTAAATATTTGTCAAAAGGATATTGTGTCAACCTTGTTAAATTATTTGCTTCACTCTATGCCTGAAGTGAAATCTCAAACTATAGATCTTAAAATAATCAAAAACGTACCACGCAGAAGAAGAGAGTTTTTCATTCAAAAAATTATATTAGGTATGAGTCGCGAATGATGCACCTGAATGCTTTTGTACTCCGAAAAGTATCCAATTAAATTAAAAAGTCTTTTAACAGAAATCTCACAAAGAGCTGGTCCCAAATCGAGAAAGAAATCATAATTTGCTTAATTATAAGAAGGTTCAAAGCTTTCCACGTGAACAAATCTTTGGAAAATTTCATTCTTAAACCCTTTTAGGAATTTCTATAGCATTTTGATTTTTACGAATTTCGTCACTTTGTCCATCTTCTAGCTTTTACCTTTTTACATATCCCAACGTATTTTGTTTCCCATTATTTCCGGCCTTTTGAACAATTCCATTTTAATACCACAAAAATTTGATTTAATATTTTCAAAAATATGAAAACGAGTCCTTTTTTTTTTTGGTGTCCTTCTCTTCTATACAAAGAAGAGGAAATCAACCCTCCTTTTTTTTTGAAGGACAAAGTAAGCCATAATGGAGGAGGAACAGAAATGTGAACACCACTTGACCAGTTGTGGAACACAACACAACAACAAAAGAAAAGGAAACATTTTTGAGCAACAAAAGTCCCGGATACAGAATATCCTGATTTATGCATACTCAATTGGGAGTGGAGAGTAGCGTCTGGCTGCGGCTTAAGTTACGCAGTTGGTTCCTACTATATAAGAGTTCTTTTATGGATGTTCTAAAATGGTTCATTGGAATGCTGTGAAGTGTGCAGATGTAAATTAATTTTTTTGGACAAGTAAGGGAGATGATGATGTGATAGTGATGTGTGTCTCATCACTGGGTTAACTGGATCCATCTTTGTAAAACATGAGATTTACCAAAGGACCAAGACGTCAGTCTTTTATCTGATTTTATTTCGAGTTACTGCTCCGCTATGAAATTGCATTTTATGTGAGAACCTATCCCCTCTAGTCGTTTATTTTTTGTTTTTCAATAAAACTTACAAACTAGACAAAAATGATTAAATCAATTATTGGTTTCTTATAACTAGCTTACTGGTCCTCAGGCGGACGCTCTAAACTTAAACATATTATTACTATTAATTGCCTTTCGGCCTATAAACTATAAATATTTTTCAATTAAATTATCATTTTTATTGTGTTGTTAAGAAATGTAAAGGGTGATCCATTTCGAGGTTCCCTACTTTTTTAAAGAAAAAAAAACACAGAAAATTCAAATTTATTGGAGAATGTTTATTATCATTTGAAAGAACATTCTTTGGCATTTATTTTTTGAAGATTATGTCTATCAAATGTTGGCCGTTGCTACGTCGCAGATGGTCCATCCGTTGAGTCCAATTTTCGATCACTCGTTCGAGCATTTCGACTGGTAACTGGCGAATGACACGCGTGATGTTTTCCTCCAAGGCCTGAATCGAAGCGGGTTTGTCGGCAAAAGCTTTTGACTTTACATATCCCCACAGGAAAAAGTCTAACGGTGTCATATCACACGATCTTGGTGGCCAATCGACCGGCCCAAAACGTGAAATAATGTGCTCACCGAAATGTTCTCTCAATAAGTCCATTGATTGATGCGATGTGTGGGAAGTGACACCGTCTTGCTGAAACCAAATGTCGCCGAGATCACGAGCTTCAATTTCAGGCATCAAATAGTCGGTTATCATGGCACGATAACGGTCGCCATTGACGGTTACGTTCGCACCGGCATGGCATAATTTTTAAATAAATATGGACCGATGATTCCACCGGCCCACAAACCACACCAAACCGTTGTTTTTTCTGGATGAAGTGGCAGTTCTTCAATCTCTTCAGGTTGCTCTTTGTCCCAAATGCGGCAATTTTGTTTGTTTACATACCCATTGAGCCAGAAATGGGCCTCATCGCTAAACAAAATTTGCCTCGAAAACGTCGGATCTTCTTGGAACTTTTCAAGAGCCCATAGAGCGAAGCGATGTCGCTTGGGAAGGTCGAGCAGCTTCAGTTGTTGCACAAGCTGTATTTTGTACGCTTTCAATTTAAGATCTTGACGTAAAATGCGCCAAGTCGTTCCATACGTCAGTCCGAGTTGCTGCGAACGGCGCCGAATCGACTCTCTACGGTCTTCGTGTACACTCTCAGCTATGGCCGCTATATTTTCTTCACAGCGTCCTGGACGTGGTCTATTCGGTCGAATATTATTCAATAATGAATGCTGGGTCTCAAAATGGGTGATGGTGTTGCGAATAGTACGCTCAGTAGGCCGATTATGTTGACCATAAGTTGAGCGAAGTGCACGAAACACATTCCTCACAGAACGTGAATTTTCAAAAGTTGAAAAATTTGTAGACGTTGTTCACGCGTAAGTCTTTCCATTATGAAATGCCAAACAATACTAAACAAAAATAACATGACAGCATGACACGACTCACACGTGATCTGTCAGAAAAGGCTATTGAAAAAAGTATTTTTACTTGGATCGCCCGTTATTTAAGAAACGTAACTATATAATTTTTATTTTATATGAAACTAAAACTAAAACTAAACTTACATCTAAGAAAAAGAAAAGTAATATTTACAAGAAAACTTAAGACTACCTATTCTACTTAACTAACAATATTTACAAGTATAATAAATATAATCAGGATGGTGAGCAGTCGTTGCTTATTCACCGAGTGGTCACCATCCCAATTGCATTATGGGAGCCAATTGTCGCCAACACAGAAACATGCGTGACCTTAAGTTGACCAATGCCGGAAAGCATCAATCAACTCTCAAACTTAATAAAAAAAATAAAAACTAAGAAGAGCTACCTTAAGGTAACACACCGACCTGGAAGGACATGTCATCATCTCCCCGTACTTCCGCAAGCCACTAAAATTCAGCAAATTGCATGTCCGTATCTATACGATCCCTCCCTCCTATCGCGGTACTAAACCGAAGGAGCTCGGGAGCATTAGCGACGTCCCCGTCATGGATGAGCCGCTTGTCAGTCGCTCTGCGGTAGCGGTGGTACATTACCGGGATACCATCCCTCGCCTGTGCTAGCCCTTTCATATCTAAATGGAGAAAAGCCTCTGGCGGAACAAAGCCAGAACGGAGCATTCTCTCCATGTGCATTTCATTGGGGTAGTAAGCCCCAAAGATCAGACTATTTTCGTTGGTCATCGCCCTTGCAACGTGCCTACGAGTTACCCTAATTAGGAAATTGTCAATCCTATTCAATTGAGCCCCATCGTATAGTGCCGTGTTGGGATAATATTTTATGTAGTCAGATTCAGGTGTTCGAAACAACCTGAGACGTGACCTAAGACATTGTCTCTCGAAAACCCGAATCCTTTCCATATAAGACGGCGCTATATTAAACCACAATGGACAGCCATAAGCGATGATGGGCCTTATCAGGGCCACGTAGCATATAACCTTAACCCTAGAAGTAAGTTGACTGCTATGAAACAGTCTTCTTGTCAGAGAAAAGGCCTTCTTAGCTCCAGCAAGACAAGCATCTATATGTTTATTAAAATACAGATACTGGTCGAGCCAGATTCCAAGATACCTAACCACGTTTTTTACCGCTCATGCCTGCCCACTTTGTCCAATAATGGCCAATTTTTTCCAGTTTTTTTCTGGTATCCCCAGTGGCATTAGCTAATGGGGTTCTAAGCAGGATTGTTTCCGTCATTGCAATATCCCTTAAATTGCTCAAAGTCACGCTGCAGAAGGATGTTGATGACCTCGATCTTAGGACCTGATCTGTATGCGACCAAATCATCGGCATACGCTATAGCATGACTGACTGAACATACCAGATCACTTGTGTAAATATTAAACAGAATCGGAGGATTCACCGCACCCTGTTGTAAACCGTTTTTAATGTTATAGACTCTGCTCGAAGTTACGTTGCCACATTTGACCACGAACTTCTTTCCCATAAGCATGTTGTAAATTATATAAAGCAAGGGTTTGTGCATTCCCAGCCTGATCAACTTGTAGAAAAGCCCCTCTAACCATACGGTGTCGAAAGCCTTTTCAAAGTCAACCAGACAAGCACCCGTGCATTGGTTCTTGCATTTATTCCATTGTATGTCGGAAACCAATTTTGACGCGGCATGAATAGTGTCATGCTTCGCCCTAAAACCAAACTGGTTGTCCGGGATTATTTTATTGTCCTCGACCCACTGCAACAAAGCTCTATTGACAACTTTTTCAAATACCTTGCTAATATTCGGAAGCAAACTAATTGACCGAAGATTAGCAGGGTTAGTATTATCCTTTCCCTTTTTCGGGATTGGATGTACTGCCGCCATTTTCCAATGCGCTGGATAATATGCATTATTCAACGCATTGTTAAACAGCGTGGCGAATATCCCCACAGCCTCTAGGGGCAGGCGCCTCAATACGACATTTGGGATACCATCAACTCCCGCCGATTTTTTGTTCTTAAGAGAATCAAAGATCCCCAAGAGATCATCTGTCGTAACGAACAAATGAGGTGGTTCTCGCATATTGGCGACAACGGCATTCGCATGGTTTTCATCACTGAAAACAGTAAAACTGTTATTCTCAGATCGAGATGATTAGATAGATGAAAATTGGAGTTACTTCGAATAGAGATAGTGATGTGTGACTCATTACTGGGGTAACTGGATTCATCTTTGTAAAACATGAGATTTACCAAAGGACTTAGACGTCAGTCTTTTATCTGATTTTATTTCGAGTTACTGTTCCGCTATGAAATTGCATTTTATGTGAGAACCTATCCCCTCTAGACGTTATCCCAGCTTCAGTGTAGCTCCCGTTTGCCTCGCTTTCTTCACAACCATCGGCTGAGTTAGGCAGGCTTGTCGACTTTGCTCGACATAACCGAGTCATTTGATTGTCGGTAGGGACTTCCCTAAAAAACGGTAACTGAAGCCTAGATTTCTCAATAAAAAGAGGGGGTTAGTAGTGAATCTAACAGGTGCCAAAGTTGGCATAGTTTCCTGCTGGAAGGTCTTAAAGCAGGAGAGACTGAAGATGATGGGTTATCTTAAAAATAAGCAAAATGGAAATGTGCGGCAAAATGACACAATGTTTACTGGCGCCTATCTACGACTGTTAGGTGTTCTGTCTATCGACAGAAATCTGAACATGGCGGCTGAAACGCGATTAATATTTTATTTCACGCCGCGAGTCGTTAGAGGAGGTACGAGGAATTAGGCCAACTCGTTGGGGGAATGCAATGCTTTGGCATCTCATTAAGAAAGAGAGGAAGATATTTAACTTAGCAGGGAAGTCAGCCATGGAAGCAGGGAAAGTTCAAGAAGCACATAAAGAAAGCCAGGCTATTTGCTTGGCAGAGGTTCTGTGGGGAACTAACAGATGTCAGTACGGTGTCTAGGTTCCAGAGCAGTGAGGTCGCCGATAGTGGCATGTAACTCCAAAAGTAGGAGAGCTACTAGCACTAGCTAAAAAATCGAGGAAGGCAACTTATGATCTTCTGAAAAGCTTCAGGACTATAAGCCTTTCTACTTAAAGACCTTCAAAAAAAACCTAGCAGAACTTAAACAGAATATTTCACCTACGTTAAATATTCATGACAGTGGCTATCAAAATGGAAAATCCACCGAGCTTAGGCTAAGATTATGTTAGGCGCTCGTGAAATAGAGGGTCCGTTTGACAATCCCACTTTTGCAGATCTGCCTGGAGAATAATGTCATCGAATGCACAGAGTGGAGTGCTCTCCGTCACCTTGTGGTCGTCGAATCGCAGTTAAGAATGGCAACTATCGTTGGGTTAGTGCTGTGATAAAGCTCTGTAGGTCACCCCGACAAGGTTCAAAGCTTTCTTGGGCTCGGACTTACCTTATGTAGCGAAAAAATACAAATACATGTGAGATGCTTGGGCGGCAGATCAATACTGGGAAAGGCACCAGAGGTACTAGGTTAAGTGCGCTTCTTAATGCCTTCCAATCGAGGATGGGCACTCCACTGCATACTGACCTCTGAGCGCCACTTTCACAGATGGTTTCTTTCTCGCGGACGGTCTCTCTGGAGCCGGAGTCTACTATTACGATTATTGACAATTACCTGTCTTTCAAACTGCAGCGAATAACGTTTTAAGAAGAAGAGTAACATGTCCTACCTATGATCGAATAGCCAAGCTGTTATTAAAGCCTAGTTGTTAGCGTTTGATACCCAGGCCTTTGTGAGTGCTTTTGCCAGAATCAGACTGATTTCCCTTGTCAAGCACTTCTCCATGAAGATGATCTTAATAAAATTTAACCATCCCACTGCTAATAAAAGGTGATTTTTTAAACGTAGTTTTTTTACAAATCGAATAAAACACTCGAATTTGGATCAAATATTCAAAATTTTTATTGTAATCGATAAATAGGCCTTTGCCATTTACGTTTTGAAGACAACTTCATGTAAATATTGTCCGCGGCTCCATTTCAAATGGTACATTCGGAAGGTCCAATTTTCGAGCATTTTTGACCTGTATTCCACGAATTACGCGTGTTATGTTATCCTGTAAGGCTTCAATCATCTTCGGCTTGTCCACATAGACTAACGACTTAACATAACCCCACAAGAAGGCGTTAAATCGTATGATCTTGGCGGCCAACTCAAAGGGCCATTTCGAGAGACAAGCTGCACACCTTCAACATTTCCATTGTTTCACGAGCTGTGTAGCATGTGGCGCTTGTCTTGATGAAACCACATGTCAACCAAGTTCAACTCAGCCAACTGGGGCAAAAACTTTCGAGCGTTTCATGGTTCGATATAGTCCAGCGTTCACCGTTGACGGTTACGTTTCCTCCACGGTCGTCTTTGATGATGCCACTGGTAGTTCTTGTATGGCATGTGGCTGTTCATCATTCCAGATATGACACTTTTGCTTATTTCCGTATTCGTTGAGCCAGAAATCAGCTTCATCGCTGAACACAATTTTTCGATAAAGCAGAGGATTTTCACATTTTTTCACAGAGCACGAATTTGCAATAGTTGCTCGTTTGTAAGTCTTTTCATGATTAAATGGCAGAGTATACTGACAACTTTTCACTTTGACAGATGACGTTTGGACGACATTACTAACCAGTGCTGCCAACCTGAAAAACTTAACTCTTAAAAAATCACTTTTTATAAGAAAAATCTTTGCCAAAAATATTGAAATAACACAGAAAACATAAATGTTAAGCACAGACAAGTTCTTTTATACAAAAGTCAGCCACAAAAAGTACTGAAATCTAAAAAAGAACGCCAAGTTTGTTTTGTAATTTAGGCACTTGTAGCCTGAAATGGGTCAACCCACCAAGATATTTGTATTCCCGCAAAGTCTCAATATGTACTCTTCGCTCCGGGAGTACCTGCCCCCACCCTCCCTGAATATCATTATCTTTAACTTCGACAGGTTCCAACTGCATTGAGTTTACTGATTTGAACAAAAGTGGATTATGTAGGGTCCGCCATCTAACGTTTTTTTTTCAACTAGTGCTTATTTCGCTAATGGTAACACTTAGCTCATGTCTGATTTGACAGATAATTAGTTTTATCCTTCCGCTGAACGAATATGGTTGTGTATACGCTTGAAGAACGCTGGGAAATATTGCGGCATAATTGGGCCATTTTTCATTTTTTTTTTAAACTAACAAGGCGTGGCCCTTACAGTCAATGGCGATCGTTATCGGGCCATGTTGAACGAATTTTTGTTTGAACAGGAGGATATTGGCAACACTTGGTTCCAACAGGACGGCGCTACGTGCCACACAGCCGAAGCTACACTCGATGTTTTGCACCCTGTTTCAAAAAAAAAAAAAAAGTTATTTGGCAGACCCTATAGGTCTTAGTGAACTTCCGCCTCAGTTCAATCTAATTTTCAATTTAAATAATACATAACTTAACACATTAGAACCATTCGAATTGAATTAAAAAATATTCTATGTGCCAGAAAATTGTTTTAATTCCATGCAAAAACTCTATGCAAAGGAATATTGATAAAAACATAACCTAACTAATAATTTCAACTAATCAAATCTATCAAAGGATTTAATTTTTTGCATATAACACTAAAAAATTGATACATACCGCCGCGCGATGTAGATTTTAATAAACTCCTCCCACCTACACAAATGGGATGAAATTAATTAGTTTTGTTTTGGCATGCAAACGGATATTAGCCACGCATTTGTGCGTATTATAATTAAATTGCGTGCTAACCTTTCACTTCCAAACCTTTCACTGTGCAAACATTGCAAGTGTTGCATTATATTATAATTAAAATCAAATAACTATAATTTATGATAGCAAAACATTCGCGATGGAAATACTGTTGGTGTTGGTGCAATCAATATAATCAGCGTGGTAACAAAAAATGAATGCAATTATTTTGCAATGCCAATAGATGTTGCAAAATAAAATTTTATAATGAAAGTCTAGTTTGCGCATAATTCTCTGGCAGGTAATCGCATTGTTGTGACTGGTTATAGTGTTCATTTGAATAATGTATTTGGACTATTGCCGAGGTGGATTTGATTTGAGGTACAAGAGAACCTAATGGATTTCAATTTAAATGTAAATTTAAAATTTGCAATTATTTCGGATTGGAAAATTTGCTATATTCCTCGTGGAACTGCGAACTTTAGTGTTATCTATTGATTAAGTAATAATGGAATATACTTTACTTAACGGGCTCCCGACCCATGAAGAGTCCCTGCCTGAGATACGGTAGCCTTCCACCCTCTGCGATCCGGAGCACGCTGCTTCCAGTTGTCCAGACCAAGCGCTCTGGCATCCGCGATGGCTTGGTCTTTAAAACGGCGGTTCGGTCTTCCTTGTCATCTCGAAGCTGGGGGCTGGGATTCGAAGATCCTCTTGGCCTGGAGCGTTGTTGTCCATTCGCTCGATGTGGCCGAGCTAATGTAGTCGACGAGTTCTAGCTTTTCGGACTACATCCACATCTTGGTACAGCTCATAGAGTTCGCGGTTGTATCTTCTCCTGCATTCGCCCTCCTCGCACACAGGACCAAATATCCGTCGAAGGATCCCAGTATTAACTCTCCTTTCCTGCCTATCGTCCAGTACTCGCCGCCGTATAGCAGAACTGGCAGGATAAGGGTTCTGTAGAGCATGCACTTTGTCCTTCGAGTTAGGAGTTTTGAACCCATTTGTTTTGCCAAACCGAAGTAGCAGCGGTTTCCTAGGGTAATTCTTCGACGGATCTCTACTAAGATGTCAATTGTGGAGTTAATGTTTACCCCGAGATAGATGAACTCCTTAACTACCTCGAAGTTGCTGCTATCAACAGTGACATTTTGACCTAGTCGGTGGACAGATGATTGTTTGTTTGTTGATAGCATATATTTAGTCTTGTCCTCATTCATTTCAAGGCCAACTAGTTTCGCCTGTTCTTCAATAGCCGTGAAAGCCTCTATCACGATAAAGTCGATGAAGAGATGGTGTGTCTCGACTTGAAACTCGTTGGTCTTTTCCAGGATTTGCCTTAGTGTGAAGATTTGGTCTACAGTAGAGCTGCCGGGCGTGTACGTGTGTATTGCAGAAAGGTTTGAGACGTTCACACAGTACGTTGGATAGGATCTTATATGCGACATTAAGCAGGGATATGCCTCGATAGTTCTTGCAAGACATAGGATCGCCTTTCTTGTAGATGGGACATATGGAGCTGATGGTCCAGTCATCGGGCATTCTTTAATCCACCATGTTTGGTTGATGATTTGGTGCATGCGCCCTACCATAGCATCACCTCTGTATTTGAAAAGATCTGCAGGTAGACCATCAGAGCCGGTGGCCTTGCGTGCTCTCTTTTCTTTCTACGCAGGATCTCCTCCTCCTCCCTTCCCCTAGCTCGGTACTCATCCCTTGCTGCCCTTGTTTTCCTCTGCAGCGTTCTAATGTGTGCATCTTCTGTCACCTTTTTCCGGTATACGCATACATCGTAATACCACGGGCTTTTTCTCCGGGGTGGCTGGTATCATAGGGTGGTTTCGGCTACCTCCTTGATGATGTCGCGTTACTGAGACCACTTGTTGTTGGCGTCTGTGGTAGGTGATTGCACAGTGGGGAGTTTCTCACTCAGGCGCTCTTTGTAGGCTCTGGCGACTCCAGATGTGCTAAGGCGTCCAACGTCGAATTTCTTCTTTTGGGCAGTTCGCAGCTTCTTCTCGTTGAACAGTCGAGCTCTGAATCTAGCTGCAACAAGAAAATGGTTAGAGTCGACGTTTGCCCCTCGGTAAGTGTGCACGTTCAAGATGTTGGATGCGTGCCTCGCATCGATTAGCACATGGTCGATTTGGTTGCGGGTTCGACCGTGTGGAGAGCGCCAGGTTGCTGTGTGGATTCTTAGTCGTGGAAACCTATGCTACTTATCACCGTATTACAAGCTGCTGCAAAATCAATAAGTCGGAAGCCGTTATCGTGGAGGCTGTGCTTACCAACTTATCCGCCGAAGATGTTTTCCTTGCCGACTTTAGCATTGAAGTCCCCGAGTACAATTTTGACATCGTACTCCGGACAGGCTCCGTAGGCTCCGTCCAAGAGGTCATAGAATTCCTCCTTGATAGGGTCCTCAGCCTCGTCGGTAGGGGCGTGTGCACATACGGGGCTAATGTTTTGGAATGTAGCTCTGATGCGGATCACAGCCAGGCGATTAATTTAGAGCCACAAACTTCGGGTTATGGCGCAACCGCTAGGGTTACTCTGTTGTTCCTTAGATAAATGTATAGTGACACCGTCGATAAAACTCTTAGTGGGATTGAAAGGCGGTAGCACCTATCCGTCCGCTTGTAGTGTGTTCAGATCAGAGCCGTACCCGGTCAGTTCGTCGGCTCTTTCGTTCTTTTCCACCCCAATGTAACCGGGAACCCATAAGAGTAGAACTCAATGATGACGTATAGCCCTGAGTGCCAAAAGGCAGTCTTTAATGCATTTTACATTACCAACGTTAGAACTAATTGCTGTTAGCCTAATTCTCCTTGCGGTGGTTATTTCCATTTCTGGATCGTCTGTGTTGCTCTCAGCTTAAACGATATTGCAGTGATCAGTCAGTCGATAGGACTGGTTTATAACAAGTGCTTCTGGGAAGACGCTAGCTACTGTACCTTGCTGGGGATTTCCAAGTCCTGTCTTTCAGGCATAGTAACTCTGACATATTTTCTGTAAGTGACACGAGTCCTTTCCGATAAAAGATTTCAAGTATGCTTGAGTGTCCAAAATAGCCAGGCACCCAAAATTTTGTTCCATTGTAGTTTAAGAGCGGTTATGGCTGCCACGTTTTTTGTGTAGAGCTCAGTGGGTTCATTTCCAGACTTAGTTGCGGTGTGGATTTAATAAAACCTTTTATACCCAGACAAGCAATTTTTTGGACCTGGTTCAGCTTCTTGAGATTAGATTTCGTACTAACCGTCTCCCACCAGACAAATGAACCTTAGGTTAGAATGGATCTCACGACCGCACTCTACAACCAGTAATTTGCCGACACATATAGTGTTCGTCACACGATGGGCACTATTCGGCGACATCAATACATATTGTCATCCACCAACCCAGTTGAACACATGGCAACTACACAACACTGACCCACTCAAGTGCCCCGATTGCATAGCGCTAACAATGCAGTTCAGCACTGTGGCCGCAATGGACCAAACGCAAGGGTCACAAGGTATTGAATAATAAATGTTTGGTATACTTGCGACGACTTGCTTGAAACTATAGTGAATACCGCCCAAAAGTACTTGGGTTGGACTAAGTAGGTCCCATTTCAGTAAAATATATTTCCTAGTAACAAAATGAATTCTTCTGCTACTTCTTCTCCGCTATATATTTTTTCTCTCGATTGGCTAGTAACAAAGATGGTTTTGGCTATCTCTTTGAAAATGTCGCGATACTGGGATTACTAATTTTTGGCTTTTAGAAAGCTTCCCACTAAGGCAATGTCTGTTTGGATACTTCAAATTTCCCAATAGTCCAACATCGAATATCTTCTCTTGGACAATCTAGCCTCAGAAAGAAAATGGTCAGAGTCTACAATTTTTCAATCTAAATATTTAAAAAACTAAATAAATATTAGGGGCAAACCCAAAGCCTAGCATATCCAACCATTGTGTGAGCGAAGATATATTTTTTGACACAAATGGAAGGAACCTACAGTTAAATGCCTTTTGAGAAGCTTCTCATGACAGGTTTTACTCTTGGAAGTTTGACAGACGTTCGCAAGGGGCACAGGTCGGGATTTGAACCGGCGACCTCTCGCTTAGTGGTCCAACGCACTTAACCACTACGCCACTGCACTCACAATCTATTTTAATCACCAGTTTTACTCAAATCTTTAGACGTCCTCAAAAACTCGAATCTGACACTCCTCGGAACACTGAGCCTTCAGAACTAAATAGATTAACGTTTAATTTAATGACACGAGAGCAAAAGACTCGACAACAAAGTACGGATTAGTACAGAGTTTTTCAACAGGGACGCTACAAAAGTAGAGCGACAGGGACAGCAAACGACGCTATATTTCTTGCCGCTCTTTTGACATTTCTCTTCAGTAAGGTTTGCCATTTCATAAGGATATGGAAAGATATACGAGACAGCAACGAGTCGAAATCATTAAAATTTACTACCGAAATTCGGAGTCAGTGGCCTCAACGTTAAGAGCGCTACGTCCAATTTGTGGTCGTCATAATCGTCCTAGCAGATCAACAACTGAGCGTCTAGTGGAAAAATTTTAATCCACAGGCACAGTACAAAATGCTCCCGTGCCAGTGAGACAAAGTAGTGCCCGTAGTGTCGAGAATATTGCTGCCGCTAAGGCTTCAATTGAAGAAAGCCCAAATGTGTCTCTCACACGTCGTCCTCAAACGTTGGGCATCTCTGTGACGTCGTTGTGGCGAATTTTGCGACAAGATCTTGGCCTACATCCTTACAAGATTAAATTGTCGACTTACAAGAACTGAAGCCGCTTGACCACCAGAAGCGTCGTATGTTCGTGAATTGGGCTGAGCAACAACTTGAAAATGATTCGGAATCATCTTCTGATGGGGCTCATTTCTAGCTGAATGGCTTCGTCAGTATGCGGTATTGGTCAGGCAGCAATCCACACGTACTCCATGAGTCATCATTGCATCCCGAAAAAATTACGGTTTGGTGTGATTTATGGGCCGGCGGCGTCATTGGGCCGTACTTCTTCTGTGATGATCAAGACCGGCACGTTACTGTGAATGGAAATCGCTACCGTTTAATGATAACCGAATATTTTTGGCCCCAATTGCATGATGTGGACTTGGAGGACATATGGTTCCAACAGGACGGCGCCACAAGCCACACAACGAATGTCACAATCAATTTATTGGAAACCAAGTTTGGAGAACTTGAAGAACGTGGAGAACGAACACGAAATGGTCCAGTCGCTTGACCGCCTCGGTATTGCGATTTAACGCCGTTAGACTATTTCCTGTGGGGCTACGTCAAGTCTATGGTCTATGCCAAAAGCCAGCGACGATTGATGAACTTCGTACGAATATCGACCGTGAAATTGCAGCAGTATCGTCCGATTTATGCTTGAAAACCGTCCAAAATTGTGTTCAGCGTCTGGACTTCTGCAAGCGTGCCCGTGGTGGCCATGCAAAAGAAATCGAGTTCCATACATAATGGCATCGAACGTACTTTCACAGGAATAAATTCATTGATATCCAAAACCAATTTAAAAAAAAAAACGTTTGTAGCGCTCTCATTGAAAAACCCGATAGATTTGATTTGTGGAAATTCCCTGATGATACTACACAATCACATCTGGGTGGTAAAGTGCCTTTGAAATTAAAGCTAAGCTAAGCTATTTTGTTCACTTGTTGACTCTTCTAGTAAATTGAAATTCGCGTAAGTGACATTGTGACCTCATATTCCGCAGACTTGCATTGAGTTCCATGCAAAACCCGCTACTTTCAAATTCTTATAGCAAGCATAGAAACCTTGCAACAACTTCTCCTTGTGACAGTTCTAGTAAAAGGTTGCTCACCACGAAACTTTGCAATACAATCTATTTTATGCACGTTAATCTTCCTTCACTTCAAGGGAATGCGACTAATTTGCTTCGCACGGAAAAACTCATTAATCGCACATCCATTCTAGGAAGAAAAAAAACATACAACATACAAACATTCTTAAATCGCGTTCATTCGTTAAATGACATTTCACGCTGAATGCATCCATTCGCTACATCAAAAGAATTCTTCTTAGCCGTGCTCTGCAAAACACCTTGGCAACAACTTTTTACGTGTTTGAGAAACGTCCTCGTGTCTCGCTCCAGAAACTTAACTGTAATAATAACTTAAGCTTTCAACTAAGCATGCATGTGTCAGCGCGTTTAACCTAAAAAAATCCTCATAATGTTTTCACATCTTGGCAAAAAAGTTTAATCATAACGACATCGTTTTTGCTGTTGCGAAATTCTTTGATTAGATTCTTGTTATCGGACGATGAGGAAGCTCAGCTAACATCACTTTCTCTCAAGGTATGTTTGTCGAGGAAATAGAGGATAAAGAAAGCGATTACTATAGTTAGACAAGTTAATTCGTTTAACAAACACACACACAGACGAATACACGCTCATCCGCATATCCCTAATCTTATCCGGCTTCGAAATGTCCTTGTTAATGACTTTAAATACAATGTGCAAAGTTTTCCAACTTACCTGATATCTTCTCTGTTTTCACACACACACAAACATACACAAAACGATATGTACAATGCAGATAAGTTTTCGGAGGATGCATGTCCCTAAATTTGTCCTTAGTTTTTCTTTGGCAAAATAAGAAGCTCTCACAGCTCAGGTACAACTTATGTAAGAGTTGAGACTTAAAACAGATGTTGGCTTACATGCACGTCCAGGTATTTCAGTGTTTCACACAGTTTGCACGACAAGAATAATTGAAAAACACTGAGCGCTGGCGGATGTGTAGAGAATCTCCGAGGAAGGGCGTTACAAAGTTTCCATTCCATTCCATCCATACAGGAGTATGTAGATGCATTCAAAAAAATTGTATCCTCATGCAGGATGCACACATGCTCGTGCTGGTATCTGCAGGATATATGGGACAAAAGAAATAGCTTTAAATCCTGTAAAAGTCGTCCCTAGAAATGCTTAAGCATTGGGGATACGTTTTGCATGAACCCTTTGATTAGCTAAGTATGTTCCTGTTGGATGGAAACTTTTAATATGCACACCACGATGGAGTACATGCACACCTGAATGTTGTTATTTTTATTCTCCATTGGATTGTTCTGGATGTTGCTTTACTTTGCTGCAGATGGCAAAAGTGTGTACCTGAATATTGGATGCAAGGAAATCAGCATAAAATGAGATGACATCTAACTAAGGATAAGTGCATTGTGGCGATATAAATATAGATGTACAAGTGTGCAAGTAAGTAGGTTATATTATGTAAACTTACGACTGTGTATGGCATTAAGTTTTTGTTGCACGTGAGTGGAGTAATTCTTTTGTTGTCGAGGGGGAGGGGATGAGTTTTGCGATTTAATACAATGATGTGGCTTTAAAGTAAGGCAATGTTCCTTTTTAATACACTGAATGTGATTTTGTTATATAGTGACAAAGAATCAACCCGTTCATTGCATTAGATACAAAAAAAACCCCAAGATGTTGAAAGGATTCGCACTTGAATGACAGAAGCTGGTCCTCTCAAATCAATACAAGAAGTCATCTGAAAAGTGAAAAACTCATCAATGGGGATAACGAAATTAACCCCGAAGATATTCCAACAAACTCCGAGAAGCTCAGTCGGTAATCATGCGGACAGGCGTGCATATTGCGCGGACTCAGCTCGTTGGCTACTGCATGATATCCTGCTTTTAGCCAAGCTGCAATCAAGTCCTTAGAATCAGTTTCTGGAAACTTCGTAGTAGCCCTAGATCGTCCCTTCAGGAGATGGCGAAAAAGTACAAATATTCACCTTTGCTGAGTGTCGGGGCACAGGGATATTGCTCGGAACTGTTGGCCTGATGAACTCGCCAAATTGGAAACCACTCTCACCTGACAAATGAGAGCTAGTTCGCTATAGCGGGAACAAACTTAAGGTGGACAAGTGGAATCACGTGTTTAGCGACGAAACAGATCCGCGCTCTACGCTGGATTTGAAATGCTCTAAAGATTTGATCTCTCTAAGCAGACGACACATTAGTCACTGTCCTATAAGCTAACGTGTAACAAACTCTCCCTTCGAATGTAGGGATGCTACGCAAAGGCAGTACATCGCCCACGCCAACGTAAAAGGAATTCGAATGGATACTTGCTGCCGATGTTAGAGGACAATCACCCACCAATGGAGCCAGAGATGCCTAGAAGAGGCGACATCCTACTAGAAACCTTTGAAAGTCTAGATCTAGATGCTGCTTAATCAAGGTGGCGAGCCAACTTTTGACAACGGTAGAGCATGCTCCTACATTGACATGACGTGTGCCAGTAGATGCATAGCAAGGGCAATGAAATGAGAAGTTTCAGACCTCTATCCAAATCGTGACCATCGTGCCATTACATTCCAAACAAAAGAGCAACCGCGGCACCGCAAGCTCTAAAGCAAGACGAGAGATCTTCGGACGGCTCTTTACGACATGCTTGATTGAAGGCATCTTTCCGCTACAATGGAAAAAAACAACGGCTAGTCCTTATCCCAAAGGGAAACACACCGCCTAAACAACCATCGTCATACAGTCCGCACGCCGCACGATACGCTGGGGAAAGTACTCAAGCAAATAGCACGAAAACAGCTAGAGCCATATACAGAAGGAAGGGCAGGACTCTCTAGTCGGTAATACGGCTTCAGAAAGCACTATGCGAGGTAGTGCAAGAGGCAATTGCGGGGCAAAGATGGCTAGGAGAGAGTAAGCTGTACTGCGCCATTGTAACGCTCGACGTTAAAAACGCTTTTAACTCAGCCAATTGGAGCTGCATAGTGAGAGCGTTAGAGAATCTGCAAACCCCGAATTACCTGCTGAAAATAATAAATTGCTATCTTAGTGAGAGAAGCCTACACTATGATACAGAACAGGGACCTAAGAAATACGAAATTGCGTGAGGGGTCCCTCAGGGTTTAGTACTAGGCCCAGTCCTATTTAATATAATATACAATGGCTCCAAAGTTACTGTAAACTGCAGTCAGGGTGTTTGAATTGTAAAGCAATGTCTGCATGAAGCTGGGCTAGAACTGGTGGACCATAAGACGGAAGCAGTACTGATAAGCAGCTGAAAAAAGAAAGAACATATCATCATACAAGAGGGAGAGAAAACCATCACCACCATCAACCATCTCCAAAAATATAAGCACGTGGATGACCCATAGTGTCCGCACTGTGAAGGCAGAAAATCAGAATACAGAACACATTCTGACGGAATGCCAGAATTTTACGACGGCTAGAATGTTTCTAGAAAGTGAAATTGGCGGCCATGCCGAGAGCACTACGAGAGCGAGCGAGCGTGTAGAACGCAAGACGTATTGCAGAGAATGCGCAAGGACACGACTACCAAAAGTCATCTGAACTACCGTCTAGAATAGAACGCAGCGAGGACATAGACGCCAAGGGTCAGCGACAGAAGCGAAAGATGAGCTCAAGAGGCGTTCTCGAGAGAGCATAGTTGACAACCAGCCCCGAAAAGTATTGCCTAACGGCAGTCCCGCGGGGAGAGTAGTTGAAGGGCGTAGTGGTGTGAATTAGTACGTAGGCGCACTCCTGGCACTGAATATTCCTCTTTGCGAATCGTGTGGCACGGGCTACCGCATCTTTAGAAGATAAGAAAAAGCACAAGACTTCCTGCATCCTAAAACGACTTTTACAGAAGCTGAATGGACGAAGAGTAGGCATGCCCTGCTCTCTCCAGAAAAAGGAAGCTCCATCTCGAAGCCTTCTTCTAAGAAGATACAAGTGATCTTATGAACATTGACATCAAACAGTTGGAAGTTTTCTGCATGGTCCACTGCATGTGGCATGTGCGATAAGGGTTAACGCGAAGAAGCATACTGAAGTCTCATTATCAAGAAGTCGTCAAGGCAAGCATGAACGGTTCAGAAATTAAACGATTTTTAGAATCATACGTTGTTTCGTTCGCCGGAACTTAAGGAGTATCCACCCACCAGGAATTTAATTCTCTATTGCGACACCCTGTGCATCATCCTCAGCATTTAGTTTGACCTTAACTCTTTAATTCTTCATTAACGTCAGCGTAAACACCAAAAATCTCAATTAATTTTGCGTTGCTTCGAAGAAAGGAAACCTTCAACCCTTCAGCATTTTCACCACATCCACTACTCCCAGTTTCACTTTCAACGTCTATTCGGCTATGAGAGTTTCGGATTTGCTAAAACAAGCAAAATAACCACCGAACAAATCTCATTTTAAAACACCTTTCGCGTATTACTCTGCAATTAATATTCTCTCTCTGAGTGACTTTAATCGATTTTTTACAGACCAACGGCGGATTTTATCCATTTAATCGTTAATACCCACCGAATTGCCATAGCAACGCTATGGTTACTTGTCGCGCTACCCACGCGCTTAATGCATTTTTTAAATTATATTTTCCATTTATGCAGGTGTTAACTTGTTGTTAAGTATTGGTAGTGCTTTTTGTCGGTGATTAAATGAGAATGAACAGGTCGACGACATTTATTGAAAAATCGTATCGTCATGAAAGTTAATCGCTCGAAAATGTTTATAAAGTTTAAAATTAATTCTTTTTTTTTTTTGTTTTTTATAATGTACGCGCACTAAAGGGACTTTGGATACCCTTATAATGAAGTAACACAGTGCGGGCATTAGGAAAGTGAAGAATTAGAAAATAGGAGATACCGATGCACATTGGTTTTAAATGTTTGTAAATTATAATGCAAAGGAAAAACAGAGCGTGGTAGAGCATTCCACATTTGTATTGTACGGTTAAGAAAGGAATCTTTATATTTCACTGTACGTCCGAAAACAGGCAACTGATGTGCATTCCTAGCATGGCGAGTATTCCGGTTGAATTACTGTAGGGGTGGAATGCAACTGGATATTTCGTTTGAGCACTTATGGTGGAAGAAGCGATAAAACAACGACAGACAGTAGACATTGCGACGGTGACTAAGAGATTCAAGCGATCTCGCAATATCTCGATCGCAAAATAAGTTTAACCTGTCTAGTCTCAAGTTTGTCAAGTTTGGGGCGAATAAACGCCTTGTAAATTCTAGCCAGATCAGAAGGAGTAAAATATTTCTTGCATCGATTAAGGAAGCCTAGACATTTCGCAGCGTTCTTGGCGACGCCGAATATGTGGTCATTCCAACGAAGGTTGTCATTAACACACTTACCGAGAATGGAAAGTCGTTCGGTTTCAGCGATGCAAGTGCCATTCATGGATAATGGTAGAGTATTGGGATTTCGCTTTAATGACAGAAGATAGCATTGTGTTTTGGAAGCATTAAATTCACTCTATTGGTTTACCCCACTCAAGAATGCTGTCATAATCGGAATTTAGCTTAACTTATGTTGCCGTTCCAGTTCAACGCCGGAAGATGAGGGGCGTTGCCCAGGAAACGAATATGTAAAGCTGAGGGCGCTGTCATCGGCGAAGGAGTGGATTGGATTAGAAGCAACAGAGAAGAGAGAAAGAGTAAGTTGCAGACTTGAAACCGTCCAAAACGACTTGAATTGAACGGACCGAAAGGTAATTTCTAATCCATTGAAGAAGGGTATCATCGATCCCAAAAGCACGCATTTTCGACAGGAGAGCTTAATGCCAACTCTGTCAAATGCCTTCGAACCTTTCACCACCACGGTGAATACATTGGTTCCACTTTTCGGTTAGATATGTCATCAACGAGGGGACCTGTTGCTGCGAAAACGGTACTGCCGGTCATTAAGAAGTTTTCGTGATTCGAGATACTTCATAAGCTGACGATTTAGCAGCTTTTCCATGACCTTGGAAAGAAGGGACGTAAGTGAAATTGGTCGGCAGGAGGAGGGGGTGGAAGATTCGCCTTTTTTTGTGACAGGCTGGACAAATGCTGTTTTTCATCTTCTCCGGAAGAGCCCTGAAGAATAGGATAGATAGAAAAGCTTGCGCAGTGGTTTTGCCAGCGTGGAAGAACACCTCTTCAGAACGATAGGGGAAATACTATCTAGATCCAGCGGATTTATGTATATTAAGTACTCTTGCCACAGTACGAGTGCGGAAGTGGATTTGTCTCATTGAATGTTCTACGCGCTCGATTACAGGGTGAGTGAAAGCACAATCTGGGAGCGTTGTGCTAAACGTAAAATGAGCAGCAAGCAGATTGGCTTTGTCTGAAGACCTGACAGCTGAAATGTCATTGTAAATATATATTTGTGTTTTTTTTTTATTTTATTTTTAAAAGTCAAATGTAAGCAAAATACCATTTAGGCCTATGATGTACAATAAATAAATTTGGCATAAACACATGTTACAAAAAACTGTCTGGTAGGAATCCTTATATTCCCAAGAAAAAAAATTCTCTGAAAACTAATTTGTATAGCTAAATTGCAACTTTGGTCAAAACATAAGAAATGACTAAAGTCCGCTTGGCGCAAACATTATGATACCCTAAACCGTTTAGCCCTTTATCTCTTCAACTTAACCTTTAAAACGGTTTTTTCTACATTGTGGACATGGCAGTAGGCCGTATCCCGAGTTGAAAGTAGTAACCAGGCTATGTATAGCACCTCATCAGCTGCATAGCCAGTCCCGGAAGGTTCTATTACGAAAGAAAAGATAATCTTGGCAATAGACAGCTTCAGTTCCTTCATTATTTTAATTTTAAATTAATTTTTTTTTTTTTTTTCAGTAAATCTTACAAACTAGACAAAAATGATTAAATCTAAATTAAAATTTTTGGTTTCTTACAACTAGCTTAATGGTAACACACCGACCTGGAAGGATATGTCATCAACTTCCCGTACTTCCGTGAGCCACCCAAATTCGGCAAATTGCGTGACCGTATCTATACGATCCCTCCCTCCTATCGCGGTACTAAACCGAAGGAGCTCGGGAGCATTAGCGACTTCCCCGTCATGGATGAGCCGCTTGTCAGTCGCTCTGCGGTAGCGGTGGTACATTACCGGGATACCATCCCTCGCCTGTACTAGCCCTTTCATATCTAAATGGAGAAAAGACTCTGGCGGAACAAATCCAGAACGGAGCGTTTTCTCCATGTGCTAAGGCAGTAAGCTTTGGTAGTATGCCCCAAAGATCAGACTATTTTCGCAACGTGCCTACGAGTTACCTTAATTAGGAAATTGTCAACCCTATTCAATTGAGCCCCATCGTATAGTGCCGTGTTGGGATAATATCTTAGGTAGTCAGATTCAGGTGTTCGAAACAACCTGAGACATGACCTAAGACATTGTCTCTCGAAAACCCGAATCCTTTCCATATAAGATGGCGCTATATTAAACCACAATGGACAGCCATAAGCGATGATGGGCCTTATCAGGGCCACGTAGCATATAACCTTAACCTTAGAAGCAAGTTGACTGCTATGAAACAGTCTTCTTGTCAGAGAAAAGGCCTTCTTAGCTCCAGCAAGACAAGCATCTATATGTTTATTAAAATACAGATACTGGTCGAGCCAGATTCCAAGATACCTAACCACGTTTTTCCAGTTTTTTTCTGGTATCCCTAGTGGCATTAGCTAATGGGGTTCTAAGCAGGATTGTTTCCGTCATTGCAATATCCCTTAATTTGCTCGAAGTCACGCTGCAGAAGGATGTTGATGACCTCGATCTTAGGACCTGATCTGTATGCGACCAAATCGTCGGCATACGCTATAGCATGAGTGAACGTACCAGATCACTCGTGTAAATATTAAACAGGATCGGAGAATTCACCGCACCCTGTTGCAAACCGTTTTTGATATTATAGACTCTGCTCGAAGTTACGTTGCCACATTTGACCACGAACTTTTTTTCCATAAGCATGTTGTAAATTATATAAAGCAAGGGTTTGTGCATTCCCAGCCTGATCAACTTGTAGAAAAGCCCCTCTAACCATACGGTGTCGAAAGCCTTTTCAAAGTCAACCAGACAAGCACCCGTGCATTGGTTCTTGCATTCATTGTATGTCGGAAACCAATTTAGCCTCTTTGGCGCAGTTCAGTTCCTTCAATTCGGAGGGGACGAGATATTTCCAATTATGCTACAGAAATCTAAGACCATAATTCTACCGATTCTCAAAAGAATGTATTGCTAAGAAGTCTTGAACTTAACTACATTCCAAAGGCCTGGCGTAAAGTGGAGGTTGTCTTCATTCCCAAGGTAGGAAAATCTAGCCACACCAATGCTAAGGACTTCAGAACCATAATTCTAACATCGTTCGTCCTAACAAACGTTGAAAAATCAATGAATATCTTTATTCGTGACCGACTTGATAGCAGTGCACTTTCCACATCTCAGCATGCATACACTTAAGGCAGAGGTGTGGAAACCGCACTCCATGAAGAAGTCAGCACTATAGAAAAATCATTCAATCAAGAATATAAACAGCGTTTTTTAACATTGAAGGAGCATCCAACGATGTTAAAATATGCGCAGTAAATAGAACATTGCAAGATACTATCACTAACGTGATCATCAATCTACCCAGCGAAAGGAATGTATATGCAACCCTTGATGACGCTGACCTAAGAGTTACAACAGACAGAGGAACACCTCAGGGAGGTGTCATCTCTCCACTACTATGGGTCCTCGTCATCAATGAAATTGCTTGAGCAGACGATGTTGTGTTGCTTGTGTCAGGCAAATTCTTATCAACTATAAGCCGAACTGTTAGAAAACTCACTACGGACACTTAACGAGTGGACAAAACAATGTGGTCTTGGGATAAATCCCCAGAAGACCGAACTTGTGCTGTTCACAAATAAAAGGAACATAACTACTACAATTCGAACTACCAGCTATCGAGGGGATCGCTCTAAAGGTGGCGGAGAGTGCGAAGTATCCAGGTGCTATTCCTGATAGGAAACGTGACTGGAGGTTGAATTTCAACGAACGAGTAAGGAAGGTAGCGAGTGTATTTTATGCATGCAACCGCGTCTTCGGCTGAAGGTGAGGAGGATAGTCTAGTGGCAACCCGACGGCAAATCATAGCAATAAAAACGACACCAACCGCTGGTTTGGAAGTGATTCTAAATTTGCCATCCATGGATCTATACTTGCACGGATCAGCTGCCAAGAGCGCCTTGAGAATCAGAGGAACAGCAACAGAGGAACTAAATATACACAACTCCATCAAAGTAGTGTTTTCTAGGTTGTGGTTCTGGCAATTGCGAAAGCGACCCGTCTTTTGTTAAATCATTACAGCCGAACTAACGAGCTCTTACAGTATGATGGAGCAGTACTGTCTAAGATGATAGATGCCCTAACTGGCCACAAATTCCTAAGAACCCACATGATAAAATTAAATCGCAAGAATGACGACATTTGTAGAGGCTGCGGCGATGAAGAGCTCCACGAGGATACCCCTCACTACCTGTGTTAGTGCCTGGGTCTCTCTGTCACTTGAGGAATTGTCAGAAGTTTCACTCTCTAATCTTTGTAGCTTTCTGGAGACATCAGGATCGCTCGAACCACGAATAAGGCCACAACACCACAAGGACCTGAGTATGGCACGAAGGAAACTATTCTTTCATGTCAACTTACCTAACCTAACCTAAACCTTCTATTGGACTCTTGGACAAACGAAATTTGCAGTCAAAGGTTTATTCACCAAAAATATTCCACATACGCCCGAGTGCATTAATAAATTCAATTTTACTGTTCAGGTCTGGTTAAAGGCTGATGCTGTGAGAGCTTTAATGAGCAGAAAATGTCAATTTATTAACCAATATTATCCCGTTTTTGCAGTTCCTTGTTTCTTAATAAATCAACAGAAACTGGTTTAGCGGTTGAAAAAAATGTTCCACATAGGCCGAGTGCTAACATTTACTGGTCTGTCTGGCCAAGTCTAGTTGAAGGTTGAAGCTGTCAGAGCTTCAACACCGTCCAAAAATCCGCACTAAACAGTAACTGTCCCTGCCTGGGACACGGCTGCCTTCCACTCTCTGCGATCCCGAGCACGCTGCTTCCAGTTGTCCAGACCAAGCGTTCTGGCATCCGCGATGGCTTGGTCTTGGTCTGGAACGGAGGTTCGGTCTTCCTTGTCGTCTCGAACCTGGGGGCTGGGATTCGAAGATCCTCTTGGCTGGAGCGTTGTTGTCCGTTCGCTCGATGTGGCCGAGCCAATGTAGTGGACGAGTTTTGGCTTTTCGGACTACTGCACATCTTGGTACGAACTATAGAATTCGCGGTTGTATCTTCTCCTTCATTTGCCCTCCTCGCACACAGGACCAAATATCCGTCGAAGGATTTTTCTTTCAAAGGATCCCAGTATTAACTCTCCTTTCCTGCTATAGCAGAACTGGCAGGATAAGGGTTCTGTAGAGCATGCACATTGTCCTTCTAGTTAGCAGTGTTGAACCCATTTGATTCGCTATATTCGCCAAGTTGAAGTCTGCGAAAGGCCGAGGTCCTATGCAGGGCGGGTAATCGATTACCTTCCTTCTCACTTTTTCGCCGATGTTCTTGATCGTACCGGTCGCCTTTGAAGTTCGCTAAAGTTAGTAGGAGCACTGCACTGGGTACCTTAACCTAAATCCATATTTTGGAATTTTGTTGTTAAAGTTTTATATGCCAAGTGTCACAACTAACTTATGTTTCATAACAAGTGACGAAACGCCATTTAGCTTGGGGTGAAGAAGATACGATAATTGAAATCGTCCTTGAGCGCGATCTTAAGGAGCCCTAGTGCCAAATACTTAAAGCAAAAGCCTACTACCAAATGTTCGATTGACCGAATTAAAAACACTCGTTCTAAAGTGTGTTAAAATTCTGAGCCCACAGTGTAGAGCATATTTTTCCATACTTTCAACACAACCGGGTGGATACACATTTAACGCATTAAGCTATAATTTCGGTGTCTAGGCTCAAGGACAACCCCATGCTCTAGCTTCGTAAGTAGATTTAAAAAGTACCCAAAAAGGTAACATTCCCCAAAAATTATTCATCAAATTATTGATAAATGTATCTAAAAAAGGTTACACAGCTTGTTTGGATTATTAAATGGAAAACCCTTCTCCTTTGGTTAATTGATACATCTCACTACATACTTCGAAGAGGGTGTACGCACCCAGATTGAATACCAAATGCAGATGGTATCTGTTTATCTGCTCGAAAGGATGTCAACAAATGTGACAAATTTCAAAATAAAGAGGTTAACACAACACAAGGGTATGAATTAGAAGAGAATTAATTGATTGGACTTAAGTGATTGAAAGTAGATTGTTGTCATGGAATGAAAGTGTCCCTGAAATTCAAGGATTCTAAAGCACCAAAAACAAAAACCGATGATATAATGTATATGACTAGTCCGACCGTAATTCGAAAGTGCTTAACCTATTTGGCAGACGCTCCGAGTCGGTCCCTCATGACACTTAACTGTTCACATGCTATCAGTATGGATGAGGTGCTTTCATTTAACCACAGGGAAGTGCGTTCTTCGAACTATTTTAGGTCGAAATCAATATTCAGTGGTTCCAGGTCGCATTAATACCTTACGCCGAGCCGCCTCGTGCTCATCCATATCGACTGGGTAAAAATAATACCTGATGTTTGTTAAATACTAAACCTCCTCGGGTCGGCTCGATGTGTCAAAACGTGTAGTTTTCGAAAATCCCCTAAGGCATATTACTTCGTTGATAAGGTCGCACGTGTTAGTCACCACCGCATTCCTTCCCTGGTGAATTCGTAGAAAAGGAAAGTATTCGCAGGTATACTTTTCCATTCAAGGATAATGAGTCCTTGAGGCTCACGGATAATGGGATATTTATACGAAAAGTAATGGAAACCGTATAGAGTTGAAAGACAAATTGCACGAAAAATAGGCTCACCATTACCATTACTGCCGCGCCGCCCGACATCATCTGCATGACCCTTGCTATCTCAGGCGAAATAAGGTTGTTTGTTTGTTTATTTTCGTGCTGCCCGAAAGGGGTTTTCGATAAATCAGATTAAATGCTAAGAAGATTGAAAGAGAGAGCATTTAAAAATAAATTGTTGGTGGAACTGAAGGTTTGTTTTATGTTGCTACACGTCTCGCACAATGTGTCACCACACCTCGAAGGGATTGAATTTAATAATGGGAAATGTGGTCGAGTGCTATTTTCGAATTGCGGTAAATGAAATTCGACTGAGTCTTTGTCCACAGATAGGGAATGTTGTCATGGTGTTTTCTTATTCCTTTTTTTTTCGGGAATCGCTTGGCACGGGTCATTGCGTCACTGATGCTAATCACATGGTGGTGTTGTTGCAGTTATGTGATCCAAGAGCCCTTGGGCTGGACTGCTGTTGGTTTTTGAGGATGGTCTGAGGATCTCTTCGTTGAACATGACAAAACTACCGAGCTGTGGACTCGGATGTGAAGGATTTCTTCGATTTATTTCAAGATTGTAATTCTTTTGAATAGCATTTGGCGTGCAGTTGTAAATGTTTGCGATATCGAAAGGAACCGCGTATATAGGGCATTCACAGGCCAGACCATGCGGGATCTGAGACTGCTCCCATTTGTAGAACACACAATCGCATATTCTTTGGCCTATTTACGGAACGGACTTCTGACATCAGTAACTCCCTCTCATGGTCTCGCCAAGAATTGATAGGGCCGAGGTTGGTTTGGATCAGATTTTGATTCCTTGAAAGGAGCCTCATTGTGGGCTGTATGTCAGCACGTATTCCATTTATCTTGCAGTACTCTGATACTGATTCAGGTGAGGAGATATTGCTGTTAGTTGGCAGCAATTTCGATTGCGTTTTTCATGGTGTTTTTGAGTACAAACATGGACACTACCTGCAAACAAAAAGATGAGACACCAACAGGGGAATCTTACGATTCAGTGGCGGCTATGAACATCAATTTAATCACAACTCAGTCGCAGATATCAGGACTCTCTGATGCCTATGTTCACCCTAATTTTGGCCTAATCGTCGTCACTGTGGTTCGTATTAGTTGTAGCTACATTAGTAGCTCGTTGGCGGAAAAATCAATGGTGTGAAGACTTTGGTCAAGCACGTGTAGGAGCAGTGTCAGGAACGACGAAATCAGCGGTTGTTCGAGGGTATCGACTTAGGCAACATTTTTTTAAGAATCACAGCTTTCCCTTACTTACTTACTTAACGGGCTCCCGACCCGTGAAGAGTCCCTGCCTGAGATACGGTAGCCTTCCACCCTCTGCGATCCCGAGCACGCTGCTTCCAGTTGTCCAGACCAAGCGCTCTGGCTTGGTCTTTAAAACTGAGGTTCGGTCTTCCTTGTCGTCTCGAACCAGGGGGCTGGGATTCGAAGATCCTCTTGGCTGGAGCGTTGTTGTCCATTCGCTCGATGTGAGCTTGTCACACGACAGCGCATCTCCTTGCCGAAATCCGGTGCATGTTTGAAAGAGTTCAGATGAGCTGCTGCCAAACTGCACATTGCATCGCGTGTTATCTAGTGTCATGCGACGCATCTGGATCAGTTTTGACGGGAACCCGAATTCGGCCATCGCCACAAAAAGCTCCTGACGATGAATGCTGTCATATGCGGCTTTAAAATCGATGAAGAGATGGTGTGTCTCGACTTGAAACTCGTTGGTCTTTTCCAGGATTCGCCTTAGTGTGAAGATTTGGTCTAAAGTTGATCTGCCGGGCCGGAAGCTACACTGGAACGTGCCGATTAGTGTGTTGCAGAAAGATTTGAGACGTTCAGACAGTACTTTGGATAGGATCTTATATGCGACATTAAGCAGGGATATGCCTCGATAGTTCTTGCAACGCATAGGATCGCCTTTCTTGTAGATGGGACATATGGAGCTGATGGTCATCGGGCATGCTTTCCTCCACCATGTTTGGTTGATGATTTGGTGCATGCGCCCTACCATAACATCACCTCCGTATTTGAAAAGCTCTGCAAGTAGACCATCAGAGCCGGCGGCCTTGTTGCTCTTTAGCATTTTTATAGCTAAGCCAACCTCTTCTATACTGGGCGGAGCTTTCCCAGGGAGTCAGAAACTTGCATTAATTGACAATGTTCTTAAGCACTATCCGATTGTGCATTCTTACAGTTTTCAGACTGTTCATAAACTCGACCATTGCAGGATACGGGCATCTCTATAAATTAGATGAACTCGGGCAATGTCAATTTTTTTAATGTACACGTTCTTATTAAATTAAAAATCATGAAAGGAAAAGACAATAGAAGTATACAAACTTTAATCAATCAACGCAATATGCCATTCAATAGATGGAAACGTTTTATGCTCGTCTTGCGAACTTACCGATACCTAAAACTTCTTAACATTGAAAGCTGGCAGCCTTTCTTCTGATGGTTTAAGCTTTTACAACGTCAATGAAGAATTTATCCAATTCAGCTGGATTTGACGACATTCTTACAGTATTCTTAATGGCGACTCTTCCCTATACCTTAAAATCCATCACCGACCTCATTAATACTGTGTTAATGACTAGAGTCTTTCCAGCAAGCTGGAGCCAGAGAAAAGGGTCATCCCTATCCCAAAAATCTAAAGATCGGCCAATAGCTATTATGTCATGCTCAAATCAATCTGGGTTTCGACCTCATCATAGCTGTACGACAGCACCTACAAATGTAGTTGAAGAAATAAGGGAGAATGTCGATAAAGACCATGTCACTTCCATAAACTCTCGATTTCTCTCATTTGACACCGTCCGTCTACCATAGATTTTGTAGAAAACTAAGGCGCAAGTTCCAGTTCGTAGCAACTTGTTTACTACTTTCTATCTTTTAGGCAGTAGTTGCGGAAAAATAAAAAATTAAAAAATGTTGCCTTTCTTCCGCTTAGCAGAGGTGTCCCTCAGGGATCAGTATTGGGACCTCTGCTATTTACCATGTATATCAATGAGCTCCCGTCTTGGCTTGGTTTCAATTCATCCTTCCACACGTATGCTGACGACGTTTAGCTTCGGTATAATTTTTCTCTTGTTCAGTTTCTTGAGTCAGCGACAAATCTAGGATTAGTAGTTAACAAAACGCTTACATGGACAAATTACATACAATTGACCATCGGAAAAGTGTATAGTGAATTACGGATGCTATGGACCACGCAAGGAATAACCCAAACCAAAACAAACAATTATAACGGGTGATCTAAGTAGAGATACTTTTTTCAATAGCCTTTTTTGACAGATCACGTGTGAGTCGTGTCATGCTGTCATGTTATTTTTGTTTAGTATTGTTTGGCATTTCATAATGGAAAGACTTACGCGTGAACAACGTTTACAAATTGTTCAACTTTATTATGAAAATTCACGTTCTGTGAGGAATGTGTTTCGTGCACTTCGCTCAACTTATGGTCAACATAATCGGCCTACTGAGCGTACTATTCGCAACACCATCACCCATTTTGAGACCCAGCATTCATTATTGGATAATATTCGACCGAATAGACCACGTCCAGCACGCTGTGAAGAAAAAATAGCGGCCGTAGCTGAGAGTGTACACGAAGACCGTAGAGAGTCGATTCGGCGCCGTTCGCAGCAACTCGGACTGACGTATGGAACGACTTGGCGCATTTTACGTCAAGATCTTAAATTGAAAGCGTACAAAATACAGCTTGTGCAACAACTTAAGCCGCTCGACCTTACCAAGCGGCATCGCTTCGCTCTATGGGCTTTTGAAAAGTTCCAAGAAGATCCGACGTTTTCGAGGCAAATTTTGTTTAGCGATGAGGCCCATTTCTGGCTCAATGGGTATGTAAACAAACAAAATTGCCGCATTTGGGACGAAGAGCAACCTGAAGAGATTGAAGAACTGCCACTTCATCCAGAAAAAACAACGGTTTGGTGTGGTTTGTAGGCCGGTGGAATCATAGGTCCATATTTCTTTAAAAATTATAACCGTCAATGGCGACCGTTATCGTGCCATGATAACCGACTATTTGAAGCCTGAAATTGAAGCTCGTGATCTCGGCGACATTTGGTTTCAGCAAGACGGCGCCACTTCCCACACATCGCATCAATCAATGGACTTATTGAGAGAACATTTCGGTGAGCACATAATTTCACGTTTTGGGCCGGTCGATTGGCCACCAAGATCGTGTGATATCACACCGATCGACTTTTTCCTGTGGGGATATGTAAAGTCAAAAGCTTATGCCGACAAACCCGCTTCGATTCAGGCCTTGGAGGAAAACATCACGCGTGTCATCAAATTGGACTCAACGGATGGACCATCTGCGACGTAGCAACGGCCAACATTTGATAGACATTATCTTCAAAATATAAATGCCAAAGAATGTTCTTTCAAATGATAATAAACATTCTCCATTAAATTTGAATTTTCTGTGTTTTTTTTTCTTTAAAAAAGTGGGGAACCTCGAAATCGATCACCCTTTACTTATTTCGAGAATGGTAACACTTAGCTCATGTCTGATTTGACAGATAATTAGTTTTATCCTTCCGCTGAACGAATATGGTTCTGTATACGCTTGAACAACGCTGTCGAAATATTGCGACATTACTTTGAAAATCATGGTAATGTTGCAGAATGTGTGCGAAAATTGCTTACGGACTTTGGAAGAATAGAAGCACCGTCAGCTCCGTATGTTCGTTATCTTGTGAAAAAAGTGAAAGAAACTGGATGAGGCCCATTTCCATCTTAGCGGGTACGTAAACAAGCAAAATTGTCGCATTTGGGGTACAGAAAATCCGCACGCATACATTGAAAAGCTGAAATACCCAAAACGAGTCACTGTTTGGTGCGGATTTTGATCCAGAGACATAATTGGACCATTTTTCTTCGAAAATGAACAAGGAGTGGCCGTTACAGTCAATGGCGATCGGTATCGGGCCATGTTGAACGAATTTTTGTTCACAAAAACTGAAAAGGAGGATATTGGCAACATTTGGTTTCAACAGGACGGCGCTACGTGCCACACAGCCGAAGCTACACTCGATGTTTTGCGCCCTGTTTCAAAAAAAAAAATTATTTGGCGGACCCTATATTTGGTTTTGCCCTCGTTAACCGCTAAACCCATTTTAGCCGCTTCTGTTTCTATACAAGAAAACGCACCACTGACAGCACGCTGTGTCCTACCACTTATGTCAATGTCATCTGCGTATGCAAGTAATTGAACAGACTTGTGGAAGATTGTGCCTCTGGTGTTGGCTTGTGAGTTTCGCACAATTTTCTCAAGTATGATGTTAAAGACAGTGCATCATCTTGCCTAAATCCTTTTGTGACATCAAAGGTGTCGGTGAAATTGTTTCCGACCTTAGTGGAGCAGCGGGAGTTCTCCATTGTCATTCTGAACAATCTGTTGAGTTTGGCAGGGATTCCAATACTAGACATGGCTCTATAGATGCTGTCATATGCGGCCTTAAAATCGATAAACAGATGGTGGGTATCGATCTGAACTTCTTGGGTTTTCTCAAGGATCTGCCGTAGTTCTAAGATTCAGTCAATTGTGGACTTACCGGACCTAAAACCGCACTGAAAGGGTCCAATCAGTTCGTTGAGGAATGGTTTCAGGCGTTCACGCAGTACTGCAGACATGATGTTGTATGCGATGTTAAGCAGACTGATACCTCTGTAATTGGCGCAGTTGGTCTACTTTCTTGTTTACCGGACAAACGATGCTGAGGTTCCATTCATCAGGCATACTTTCTTCCGACCAGATCTTGGAGATGCCATCTCCCGCTGCTTTAAATAGCTGTTCCGTCCGGTCCAGCAGCCTTGTTGGACTTGAGTTTAGATATTGCAATCATCACTTCATTTTGGTCGGGTGGACGGAAATCTTGGCTTTCATCGTCCAAATTGAATAGTTCATTCTGCCTGACAGCGGAATTTTGGTCGTCTTCGCCGTTCAACAGTTTGCAGAAGTAGTTCTTCCATATCTTCAACACCGACTACAAGTTTCCCTTGGTCATCTCTAAAGGTCTCTGTTTGGGTCTTGTTGGTGATTCTATTAACAAAAACGTTCAACCTCTCATTGCTTTTCCGCTAACTCTGCAAAATTGCCCTTACCTTTGCTGTGCTTAGTGAAAATTGTGTATTAATAAAATCTGACCTGGTCAATTCCTTTTTAAATATGGCTTGCGGTAATGAATCTTGTGTTATCAAGGATGATGTACAAGAGTGGGTGTCTTGTGGCAAGTCGTTTCATGCACTCTGCGTCGGCTTGAGAAAAAGATCTCTTCCCCACCTGAAAGATTTTGCATTTAATTTTAGATTTTACTGTGATGAGTGCAAATAAGTTTCTCTGGCGGATGTTCCCAGGGCAATTCCGATAACCCCGATACACAAAAAAGGATCAAAGAACGAAGTAACCAACTATTGTCCCATTGCTAAACTTTCTCACATACCCAAACTTTAAGAGAGTATTTTATACGAAGCCTTAAGCTTTCAATGTAAATCCATCATCTCCCCTTGCCAACATGGCTTCCTGAAAGGCAGATCAACTACTACTAACCTCGTCGAGTTCGTCTCCTTTTCCCTCTCTGCTTTAGAGAATGGAAACGAAGTCGATGTAATTGCAACCGATTTCAGTAAGGCTTTTGATAGGATATCTCATCAATTAATCATCTTCAAATTGTCGTCTGCCCTAGGTTTCGAACCTATATTGTTAAAATGGATTTCCTCTTACCTAGAATGCCGTTCTTATAGTGTTCGCTTCAGATCCTTCCTCTCGGCTCCTTTCATGGCAACCTCTGGTGTCCCCCAAGGTAGCCATCTAGGTCCTCTTTTCTTTATCCTTACAATAAATGATCTGGAGCGGGTCATTAAACATTCCTCCCTCTCCCTCTACGCTGACGATACCAAATTTTTCAAAACCATTTCTTCCCCCGAAGACTCTAGTAGTCTCCTTCAACAAGACCTTGATAATTTTTCGATTTGGTGCCTCAAAAATTGCTTAGAGCTTAACATCGCCAAATGTCAATCTATCACCTTTTCTCGTAAGCGCAGTCCCAGTCCCCTCCCCGAATATACCTTCTCCTTGGTCAGCCTATATCCCTTGTACAATCTCTTCGCGATCTTGGCATACTGTACAACAGGGAGCTAAATTTCCGTTCCCACATTGATGAGATAATTATTAAAGCTAACTCTTCACTTGGTTTTGTTAAACGGTGGTCCAAAGAATTCTCCAACCCTTATGTGACAAGATCCCTCTACATTTCCTTTGTTCGCCACCTTCTCGAATACGCCAGTCAAGTGTGGTCGCCCTTTCATCGAGTTCATGTATCCAGAATTGAGAGCATTCAACGTCGTTTTCTTCGATTCGCTCTTCGAGGTTTGCCCTGGAACGACCCTATTATCCTGCCTCCCTATCAAGACCGCCTTAAACTTATAAACTTGAATACCCTTGAAGAACGCAGGGACGTAGCAGACATTCTCTTCATTCATAGACTCCTCTCAGGTTCTATCGATCTCACGTCTATTTACAAATCTATTTTCTTCAACACTAACCCTCGTAATATACGTTGTCCTCCTCTTTTTTATTTACCAACCCACCGGACCTCTTATGGCTCCAACGAACCAATCTCCCGTATGCTGCGAAAGGTAAACGCAAAACTTACGGTTTTTGATTTTAACCGCAGCACTGCCTGTCTCAAACTCGATCTCCTTCCCAATTCCTCCCATAGTTCGTAAATCTTAGTTTTTAAGTTAGTATATAAGTAATATAGCTTGTAATAAGCCTAATAAATGGGGGCATTTGCCCCCACCAAAATTAATTCAATTAAATTAAATTAAAAATTGGCTTGAAACGTTCTTTTTACCTGTTGGTAAAACTTTCGAATATTATTCCTTGAGTAGAAATTTGTTTAGTAGATTCCTGTTGGGACCGTAAGTACGGAGACTTATGGTGAATGTTGGTTTTATTTTGTTTGTATTCTTTGAAAGTTTTGTTTTGCCTAGTTTTTCAGTGAGAAAACCAGGGAGGGTTAGAATAAATGTTAATTAACTTATTAGGTACAAAGATAGCCGTTACCTTCTATAAAAGTAAAACAGATGTGCCATACATTGTTTGGTATCTCTTTATTTCTTTGATTTGTGATGTGATGCATGTATAATTTATTTTGGACCTTCCCTTTAATATCGTTCTGCGCGTATTTCCAAAGCGTCGCGGTAACTATTGAAGTACCTTGCAGTAACTGCTAGACGTGAATGAGCTGCTAAGACATTTCCGGGCCAGAATGTGTTTGGAGATTCTGAATATAGCAGTTGAGAAGATATTGCCCAGAGATTCCAAATTTGTTTTGTTTTAAATTATCAGTTTCCATTTCCGCTACAGAACTAATTACTTCGAGGACATTAAAAAAAAATCCCCACATCACTATCAATAAAAGAACGAGATTCAACTGTGAACGAGATTCACAAAACATTGCCAACTGCACTTTGATTAATTATCTAGAAGACAATAACCACTTCAACAGTTATTTTCAAGTAAAACCAAAATAAATTACTCCATTCTTGTGGAACAAAACCAGAAGATTTAATTAATTCAGAGAGTGTTTCAGCAATAAGGAGATTACACAATGAAGATCCTTCGTGCGAACTGCATTACAAGGCGCACCCATAATTACATCCAGACAATGCTGTAGTCGTAATATATCGTAAATGCACTTTGTGACGGCCCAGCCAGCAAAGACATTGATCAAATGAATCATTATCTTCTCCTTTTTGTTATACAGATACATAGATACCTTGGTGTGCCACATTATGCGCGACTTCTACGAAGCAAATAGTCGCTCGCGTGTATATGTAGGTTATAAATGTTTTACGTTTTTCAGTCCTCGAATTTGAGCCGCACAATGACGACTCGAAGGAGAGACTTTTCGTATTAAGTGCAACAAAAAAAAAACGTACGAGTTCTAGTACACTTATTTTTGTGTGCATCTCTGCGGGCAGGCATCTTGTACGACCCCCAAACACACATTGTCGTGGTTAAATGGATTTCAATTACAGCCGAGTAAGCAACGGCAACAGCAAAAAAAAAAAAAAACAGCCAGCACACATTCTTCAAGGCAGTCGTCTGTGTATGCATAAAAAACAAACCTATTCGGCGAATGCATGCATCTTCTTGAGGAATATGGGCGCCATATAATAGCAAAGCTATTGCACAAAATAATAAAACACATGCACGTAGGTTGTTTGTTCACTACATGGACGAGGACCGCACATTATTGGCACTGGGTTGCGATGTTGCTCGGCTGTGTGCATGTGGGAGACTTTATTTGGTTTTATTCTCCCCGCCATAAATGTAGTCACAAGAAACGGAATTTGTTTCGAAGTTCCAATAACATACTCCTACGGCGGATAGGTACCAACGACAAAGTGGGAGACAGATATGAGCACAGCAAAACTATCAACTTATGTAGCTCGGTTTCCGTTTCTATGGACGTGAAATTGAAGTAAAACGTGTTATACGATATAAAAGCTTTTACTTCAATTTAGCAAGCTGCTACGTTTCCATAGGGGATTCGAATTTTCATTTGACCTCTTTTAACGGATATACAGAGAAAAAGAAAATAATTAAGAAAGGATACAGTCCGCTTGGAGCGAATAGTATGAATCTCTATCTATATCCCTTTACTATGTCACAAAGAAAAAGGCGTTCAGAACAAGATGAATTTAAGAAAAACGCCCACAAAAAGTAGGCACGGCAAAACCATTATATGATAATTTTTTGAAGGACGTCAGCGGCTATTTATTACATTTAAAAAAATTACACTTTTATTTATTTAAAATGCTAATTAACTAGTGTTTACATTACATTATTGGTTACATATCTATAAAACTGTATCTTAAAAGGTTTACTAAAAATATTTGTACTATTATTATTTAAAAGATTGGAGTATTTATTAAATATAATCAACAAATTACGATCTTTGGGGAACATTGAAAAATAGACGAGACAAAAGATACCTACATCGATTCAATTTGGCCTTCAATTAATTTAGATACAAATTTGAAACAAAGAAAAAAGGTGATCCATTCGAGGTTCCCTACTTTTTTAAAGAAAAAAACAAAGAAAATTCAAATTTAATGGAGAATGTTTATTATCATTTGAAAGAACATTCTTTGGCATTTATTTTTTGAAGATTATGTCTGTCAAATGTTAGCCGTTGCTACGTCGCAGATGGTCCATCCGTTGAGTCCAATTTTCGATCACTCGTTCGAGCATTTCGACTGGTAACTGGCGAATGATACGCGTGATGTTTTCCTCCAAGGCCTGAATCGAAGCGGGTTTGTCGGCATAAGCTTTTGACTTTACATATCCCCACAGGAAAAAGTCTAACGGTGTGATATCACACGATCTTGGTGGCCAATCGACCGGCCCTCACCGAAATGTTCTCTCAATAAGTCCATTGATTGATGCGATGCGTGGGAAGTGGCGCCGTCTTGCTGAAACCAAATGTCGCCGAGATCACGAGCTTCAATTTCAGGCATCAAATAGGCGGTGATTCCACCGGCCCACAAACCACACCAAACCGTTGTTTTTTCTGGATGAAGTGGCCGTTCTTCAATCTCTTCAGGTTGCTCTTCGTCCCAAATGCGGCAATTTTGTTTTTTTACAACCCATTGAGCCAGAAATGGGCCTCATCGCTAAACAAAATTTGCCTCGAAAACTTCGGATCTTCTTGGAACTTGATGGTGGGTGATGGTGTTGCGAATAGTACGCTCAGTAGGCCGATTATGTTGACCATAAGTTGAGCGAAGTGCACGAAACACATTCCTCACAGAACGTGAATTTTCATAATAAAGTTGAACAATTTGTAAACGTTGTTCACGCGTAAGTCTTTCCATTATGAAATGCCAAACAATACTAAACAAAAATAACATGACAGCATGACACGACTCACACGTGATCTGTCAAAAAAGGCTATTGAAAAAAGTATCTCTATTTGGGTCACCCGTTAAAAAGTATTTAACATATATCTGAACGATCTTTGGGGAACATTGAAAAATAGACGAGACAAAAGATACCAACATCGATGCAATTTGACCTTCAATTAATTTAGATACAAAGTTGAAACAAAGATATAACCGTCTACTCTCAAGGCTAGATAAATCAATAAGCTGAAGTCGATTTATGTAAGGGGGAAGGTTGTAGGGGACTTGCCAACCTAATCCTTTCAACGCAAATCTTAAAAATCTTTTTTGAACTTGTTCGATGCGATCAATGTTGCATTTGTAGTGTGGTGACCATACTTGCCATGCATATTCAATTATTGGCCTTACAAAGGTAGTAAAGAATTGCTTTACAACATAAGGGGCGTTAAATTGCTTGGAGTCTCTTTTAATCCAACCAAGAGTGGAACCAAGAGTTAGAATTGAGCTTACGATCTAATAAAATACCCAGGATGGATATATCCTTAATTTAAGTACAAATAATTTTTGACACACCACAAATAGAACATATCTAGATCACACTGAAAATTGTAACACATCATCATAGTTGGCAACAGTCTTAAAAATAGTAACGTCGTCGGCATACATTAGGCAGCTCGAATGTTTTAAAATAGACACTAAGTCGTTTACGCGGCACAGCTGGTATTTTGCCTCGGGAGTGGTGACTGATGATGCTATCATATATGCCATTGCATCTTTTGCGAGTTTCAAGTCACCTGGTCCGGATGGAATTTATCCAGTTTTGCTGAAACAAGGTTTAAGTCAGGTTTTGCCAATGTTGAAAATAATTTTCACCGCGAGCTTGGCCTTTGCCTGTATACCTTCCCCATGGCGAATGGTTAAAGGGGTTTTCATACCAAAAATTGGTAAGTTTGACTACACTCTAGCCAAAAGCTTTAGACCCATAAGTCTGTCTTCCTTCTTACTGAAAAGTTTGGAAAGACTGGTTGAGCTGCATGTGCGCAAAGTTGCTCTTCGATCGCACCCTCTCTCTGAGATGCAACATGCCTATCAGCGCTGAAAATCCTGCGAGACTGCGCTTCAAAACCTTGTTGGTAGGATTGATAGTGCCCTTGACCGGAAGGAGTACGCGTTGGGCATTTTCGTCGATATTGAGGGTGCTTTTGATAATGCGACCTTTGACAGACAGCATGGTGTAGATGAAACTTTGGTGTTGTGGATTAAAGCAATGCTAATGTACAGGAAAAAGAAAAAGGCGCTACCACAGGACATTGGTAGCGGATGCAGATTGTGGCAAGTGCGTCATAACAGGGGTAACTAGGGGCTGCCCTCAAGGTGGTGTTCTGTCACCTATGGTGTATGGTGGAGGCTCTCAATTTTACTGGAAACTACACTCAAGCTTTAGCGGATGATGTCGCCGTTCTTTCTGTCGGTTCAAATCTAGGGGCTGTCTGCTCTCAAGCGCAGAGATCCCTGGATTTGATCGATGTCTGGTGCACTAGTAGTTTGACCACTGTCTTATGGATTTGCCGTCTGATACAATGGCACCAGAAATCCTTCTGCGAAAAACCTACCACGTCAACTTTCCACAGGTAACGGAATGGCTTCGGTCAGACTCTGAACCATGGATTGAATGCCATCGTATTTCAATTATATCAGACAGGATTCTGGACTAAGACTTTACTTCCCCTTGGGTAAACATGCATCTGTTTTCCAAGCGGAGATTTTTGCCATCCTAATGGCTATGCGCTATATTGTGAACAACAGGTGGAGGGCTAGAGGCATTTGCATTTGCAGTGATAGCCAAGCTCCATTAAAAGCCCTCTTACCTCGTCCAAGTTAGTGCTAGAACTCAAGCTTTCTCTAAATTTGGTCGGAAGACTGAACACAGTGAATCTTGTCTGGGTACCAGGTCACACTGGCATCCAGGGAAATGAGATCTCGGATGAGCTTGCTAGGCAAGGTTCAGAAGAAGTTTTCTCAGGACCTGAACCTGTGTTGGGTCTGCCTGCATCTTTAGTCATGTCTTCTATCGATTCTTGGGTTTCTCGTGAACACAAGTTTCGGCGGCGCGATTGCGGTGGATGTAGACAGACCAAACTACTGCGCCCGGACATTTGCAAAAGGTCAGCATCTTTTCTTCTACCTCTGAGGAGAATCGACTGTAGGCTGCTTGTGTACGTTCTTTCGGGCCACCAAACTTTTGCTAAACACTTTAATGTGTTGGGCTTAAGCGACACCACTACGTGTCCTGCTTGCGGTGAGGAGGATGACACAGCAGAACACTTTCTCTGCAGTTGTCCGGCCTATGCTCGCATCAGGTGGCGGATCTTCGGGGCTGACGTGGTGAGTGCCGAACATCTAAGCTCTTTATCACTGAAGCTCCTTCTCGTTTTTCTTCGAAAGACGGGAAAACTAAGTACATTAATGTTAGGTGTCTGAATGGTAGTACAACGGACCTGTAGTTGTGTCTGAGCGCTCCAACGGATAGCAGCAACCTCCGACAAAAAAAAAAAAGTCGTTTTTAAATAAACTGAATAAGATCGGACCCGAATGACTGCCTTGTGGAACTCCAGAATTGACTGTGAAATAATGCGATGAACATATTCATAAGATCTATTTAATAAATATGACTCAAGCCAATATACGAAACTTAACTTACAACCCATTCTTTTCAACTTTAGAAGTAAGATGCGATGGGAAAGTTTGTCAAATGCTTTGCTAAAGTCTGTTAGAAAACAATCTGTTTGTTTTTTTTTTATCTTGAATGAGTCAATACATGATTGTGTAAGTTCAAGCAATAGGGTAGTCGTAGAACGACCCTTGCAAAATCCATGTTGACTTGGAGCGACGACTGATTTTATGTAAAAATTCAATGATTGACATATGATAGCTTCAAATAATTTTGGAATTGTCGAAAGCCTTGCGATTGGACGGTAATTTTCTATATCTTCTTTTTTACCTTTCTTGAAAGGTGGAATAATATAAGACATCTTCCAAGCCGATCTGTGCCGATCTGCCACCTGCCTCCCGACGCGTGCACACACATTTTTTTTGTAATCGCTCCGCGGTCAGCTTTTGCACAAAATAACCTAAAAAAGTGTGCAAAAAGTGTAGTGATTTGTTTTGGAGAGCTGACATCAGGATCTACACGGTATGGCCTAGCTTAGTCAGCGTCGGAGTTGAGTCTTTTGTGTTTGTTTTTTGTTATGTGTGGGAATTTTAAAGTGGACGTGAGCACATTCGTGGGTTGAGATCCAATTTCATTGTACGCCCATTCGATTCACAATAAACCAGCTGTTTTGGCACTAAGTGAAACACAGGTAGTCTGCCTGGGTATAACTTGGTGCCATTATTCTTTTCCCATCGTGGTATCGCCGTTTATATACGTAGTGATGTAGCCTACCAACTTCAATGTTCCAATCTGGAATTTAATTTTATTTAGCTAAAATTCCATGTCCGTAGGCAATTAATTTACTACTGTTTTATTTATAGAAGCCCTAACCAGGACAGACATTCAACTTATAATGATAATGACCAGGACTTATAATGCATTGTCTGATTCCATAACCAGAATTGTTACCCTTTATCCTCATACTGAAATCGTCATTGCGGGCGATTTTAATATACACAATTCAAGTTGGCTTCGACATTCTGGACAGACAACACCCGAAGGAAGGTATGTTGAGATATTTGCTGAGGTTAATAGTTTAACCCAGATTGTAAATGAGCCGACACGGATACCGGACATAAGTGGTCAAAACGCCAACACTCTGGACTTGTTTCTTACCTCTCACCCTGATAAATACACTTTAAACGTATTATCGCCTCTAGGTTCGTCAGTCCATTGTATCATATCGGCGAATTTCTCGTACTCCAGCCACACAGTTACAGAACAAGCTCCTGAAAGAACCGTAGGGCAATACGTGAAAGCCAATTGGGAAGCTTTAAACGCTTTCTTTAGGAGTTTTAACTGGTCGTTGTGCTTCCTCAACAACGACGTGGATGCCGCTGCCGATATGATTACAAATTTAATTCACCTGGGTATGAAACGCTTTATCCCTAACAGGATTAAGAGTATCAAACCCAAGGTAAACGCGTGGTATGACTTGAGCTGTAAAGAAGTTATCAAGGCTAAAGATGTAAGTTTTCGGTCATTTAAGGCCAACCCAACTGAGGAAAACCCAAAAAAAGTTCAAACAAGCCAGAAATGACTGCAATGCCCACATTAATCGTGTCAAATTCTCCTACGACCAAAAGTTGAGGCAAAAAAATAAAACAAAGTCCCTCCGGTAGCAAAAACTTTTGGTCGTTTGTTAAGAATATTAAAAATTCGGCCTCGTCATCTATCCCGACACTCATTTGCAATGACATCCCAGCTGTCAGCTCTTCGGATAAAGCCAATCTGCTTGGTGCTTTATGCTTTATCTCCCCCTGTACTCGAGCGCGTAGAATATACTATGGAACCAATTCATTTTCGCAATCTTACAGTGGCAAGAGTTCTTCCAGATGGGATTTCTCCTATCGTTCTGAAGAGGTGTTCTTCCACGCTGGCAAAATCATTGCGTAAGCTTTTCTATCTGTCCTATTCTTCAGGGCTCTTTCCGAGAAGATGGAAAACAGCATTTGTCCAGCCCGTCCCAAAAAAGACGAATCTTCCTCTCCCACCTCCTACCGACCAATTGCACTTACGTCCCTTCTTTCCAAGGTCATGGAAACGCTGATAAATCGTCAGCTTATGAAATATCTCGAATCCCGAAAACTTCTTAATGACCGGCAGTACGGTTTTCGCAGCAACAGGTCCACTGGTGATTTGATGACATATCTAACCGAAAAGTGTAACCAATCTATTCACCATGGTGGTGAAAGCAAGGTCGTTACGCTTGATATTTCAAAGGCATTTGACAGAGTTTGGCATCAAGCTCTCTTGTCGAAAATGCGTGCATTTGGGATAGATGATACCCTTCTCCAATCGATTAGAAATTACCTTTCGGTCCGTTCAAGTCCAGTCGTTTTGGACGGTTTCAAGTCTGCAACTTACTATATAAATGCTGGTGTCCCTCAAGGCTCCGTTTTGCCTCCGACTCTCTTTCTCATTTTTACCAATGATCTCCTGTCTGTCTCCCTAATTCTCTGCCATTATCCATGGATGGCACATGCATCGCTGAAACCGAACGACTATCCATTCTCGGTATGTGTGTTAATGACAACCTTCGTTGGAATGACCACATATTTGATGTCGCCAAGAACGCTGCGAAATGTCTAGGCTAGAAATATTTCACCCCTTCTGATCTGGCAAACATTTATAAGGCGTTTATTCGCCCCAAACTTGAGTATTACGCTCATATCTGGTCCGGTGCTCCAATTACATATTTGGAGCTACTTGACAGGATTTAAAAACGTGCGGTAAAACTTATTGGCGATCGAGACATCGCGAAATCACTTGACTCTCTTAGTTATCGTCGCAATGTCTACTGTCTGTCGTTGTTTTATCGCTTCTTCCACCATAAGTGCTCAAACGAAATATCTAGTTGCATTCCACATCTTCAACAGCTCAACCCAAATACTTGCCATGCTAGGAATGCACATCAGTTCACCATTAAGCCTGCATCGGACGTACTGTGAGATATAAGGATTTGTTCCTCTGCCGCACAATATGAATGTGAAATGCTCTACCACGCTCTGTTTTTCCTGAAAATTATAGTTTACAGACATTTAAAACCAACGTATATCGGTATCTCCCCTTTCCTAATTCTTCACTTTCCTAATGCCCGCACTGTGTTACTTCATTATAAGGGTATCCAAAATCCCGTTAGTGCGCGTATATTATAAAAAAAAAAAAAAAATATGTAACGGTTTTCTTAAATTGAAATTAAATTTCTTTCCTCAAAAACGGCTCCAACGATTTTGCCACCACCACCATCTCCTAAGCCAAATTTTAAATTTCGCTAATCTGAATTTAGTGCCGCCTTCATGCGCAACAGGAAATCGAAAATAAGCTACAAAAAATAAAATATTTACACCAAATCCCCACATGTTGTTGCAGGGACTGTTCCTAGCCACAGATATAAAATATATTTTTCTCCAAGCATCTACCTCACTTTGGTTAAAAAAAAATGGGAGAACCCACACCCAAAAACATTTTATTGTTTTTTTTTTTTTTTTTTTTGAGTTTTAACTACAATTAAATATTTTTTCCAATCACTCAATTTTAATTCAATGAAAATAATTTTTTTATCTACCACAACAGCATTCGCCGAAAGCTGTCATTGCAAATGCTCAACCTATACGTGGGGTTTAGGGTTAACGAAAATAAATCCGGGAAATAAAAGCACTTTCAAAAATTTGATTGCTATTGGTTGAACTAAGCTGTTAAGACCAACAAGCCTCATTGGATAAAATAAAAAACCAATGACAGACAAAAGAAAACAACAGCAACAAAAAGCAGTTTATGTAAATATTTCAAAGCATCGATTGGTGCCACAGGGTGGGAAGGGGAGGCGGCTGCCTAGGATGCGTGGGCTTTTTAAGCGGATTTCAAATCGCCAGTAATAAAACTAAATACAAGTTGACATTTTGGGTCTGATGACAAAGAAAAGCCATGTATTTGATAAAATCGTTTTTTTTTTGGCTTCCTTTTTAGACGGCGGGGATGGATTTGAAGACTTATTGACTATCGAATGTGGCGGAAGGAAAATATTTATCGAATAAAATTGTACAAAGATTCGATGTTTGGAAAACAGAAAAATTGAAAACACATTTTAGGAGCTAAAAATTTATTGACAGAGACCGGCTAACTGTTTCTTAAATTTTTTTTATCGAGGTATGAAACTTCAATTCTAAATTGTACATTGCATAAAGTTCCCAGGATGGGTTCGTCTGTGTGCAGAGAAAGTGCTGTTGCCCGAAAGGGCGCCTACATGTGTTAACGTTATTAACTTCACGTACAAAATTAAATACGACTGTGTCGTCTAGTGCGCGAAATTCGCCTCCCCGAATTTGACGAGACCAACCTGCAACCTCGCTTGAGGAAATGCATTATTAAGCATGACCTCAAGTGTTTGCATATTCTTAGTAGCCCTTTGCCCACTGAACCATTACGTCACGATAAGTATATCGCGGTTGTGCTGTCGCTGCAGTGATGTTACAATAACTATATCACAGGCGCAGCTGTTGGTTCAGTTGACCATGACGCAACTGTATGAATATTTGGGGCATAACACAAGCAGCCTGTAGTCGATTCTCCTGATAGAAGAAGGAAAGACGAAGACGTTTTGCAAATATGTCTTGCGGGCACATTTGGTCTGTCTACATTCATCGCAGTCTTGCCAACGAGTCTTGTGTTCTCGAGAAACCCATCTACCAATGGAAGCCATGACTACAAATGCAGGCAGTCCCAACACAGGTTTGGACCCCGAGAAAACTTCTTTTGAACCTTGTCTAGCAAGCTCATGGGAGATCGCATTTCCCAGGCAAGATTCACAGTGTTCAATTTAAATTCAGAAAAAGGCTTGAGTTCAACCACTATCTTGGACGTGGTTTAGGGTTGAGCAGGGCTTTTAATGCAGTTTGGCTTTGATAACATTAGATGTGAGAGGTTGTATATTTTCCTTTCATCATAATTTTATTAGCTTCAGGATAGCCAAGGAGCAGCAAAGAACCACCCCACCGTCGAGTTGATGCCGTGTAACCGCAAGCGTGCCATCTGGTGCTTACTGTGTCGTGTCGAGGATCACACCTTTCCTCACTTGTACCTGTCCATAAGGGACACACCGGCTAAAAGGCACACCTGAACATCGATCGGTCTCACAACAAATCAAAAGGACCAATCTGCAAATTTCGTGTGATGAGCAGTTAGGTTTGGGTTTGAAGGGCCAGTCTACATCGCAATTTCATATTTTTCTTTGTTGATACTGTGAAAGAGGTTAGGGTAGGAGTTTAAGGCAGTAAATTCTATTTTAGTTTTAACGGAAAGGAAGTCCCATTACGGCGCATTAAAAATTTTGCAAATTTACTTGCACAAAAAAAAGTTCAGCATTGTTTTCGAATGAACAAAGACAAAGCATTCATCGAAAATACTGAGACCTTGGCTATGTTCAAAAGCGGGAATTCATGATGCATTAAAACCGCAGGTAAGTCAAGAGAAACAGTAAAAAAATATTTACCTCAAGACAACGAAAGTATTGAGCTATGCCAGATATTCTTCCAAGCTACTCTGGATTTTTGGTGCAAAGCTTTTAAGATAATGTTTCTACATCGTCTCGGCAGATGGAAGCGGTAAAGGGACGTCTAACAATAAAACTCCCCCTCATTGCATACGAAATATAAGAAATTTCACTGAAAAACTCCCGGCTGTGAACTCGTACTAAAAGTTCGGCTTCGGCTACGGCTTCGGGTACATTCGGCCAAATTTACCACCTTCGGCTTCGGCAAAAAAAAAGGCCGAAGGTTTAACTGATTTCCTGCCAGGCAATCCAATCAAAACGGATAGTTGACTTCGATATTCCTTATGATGCTTTAAATATATTCAGAAAGGGAGGATTGACAAAGAACTGGAATTTTCAAATCAAACGATTGACAATTTTTTCAGATGACGCGAAAACGACAGAGGGAATAAGAAGGGCCTGGGATCTTCTTAAAAGATCCAGAACTAAGAGAGTCTGTAAGACTACCGGGAACAAGCAGCGTGTTTCAATCAGAGGTTTTAGCTGTCCTCAAGGCGGCTAAGCAAAAGCACATGAGATCAATATCCGGAAGAAATATTGCTATCTACATCTACAGCCAGGCCGCACTTAAGGCAATGGAATTAACTTACATCAGGAACTGTCGTGAAACTGTGCTGGGTGGCAGGACACTGCGGTATTGAAGGCAATGAGCATGCGGATGAGCTTGTAAGAACAGGGGGGCTACTCAATAGTGGTGAGGTTGCTGACATAAAACCTCGCCTCTGCATAATAAAGGATTCGATTGGGGAAATAACCCTAAGGACTATCAACCTAAGTCAAGTCTAACCTCGGTCAAGTCTTGCGGGACACGCGGTGTCAAAAGCTCTATGGTCACTTCTCGACTATATAGAGCTGCAGGAAATTTATAAAACTTAGCAGCTAAGAACTTATAAGCTAAGAAAAGTAGTAGGAATCTCGGGAGACTCGGACTGTCAAATACAGACATCTGCAGATTGTTGCGTTAAAAAAAACGCCACAAAAATTTGTTTCCCCTCCAACTCTTCCACTCCCATAACCAATCCACTTTTTGCGCCCTATCCTCTCAGTTTTATTTTCGTCATCCTGCTGGGAAATTGGTTAACGGGCCGCCTCTGACTGACCTTTAATCCCAATCAAGCTGGCGCGTTTCCATGAGACCCGGAGGATGACAAAAGCAGGTATCGAGCCCAACGGCGTGTTGGCATCTCGACAACGATGGGTGGGCGAGGACGATCCCTTAGCACACCCCAACGTGATTCCAAACGGGTCGAGATGAAGACCCCGTTAGAGCCAGACAGACTGTTTGTCTGTACAACGATGGGTGGGGGAAGATGAGAAAGAATGGTCTCTCCCCCAACGAAACAAATCGGTTGGGCAGATGGCCCACACACTAACATCAAAACCAAAACTACAAAACCAACAAAACATTAATATACAACACTTTAACTGAGGGCAGGTGCCCAAATACAAAACACACTGTCTCACATAACAAAACCTAGGCTTCCATGGCCAAGAAGACTTCCATGGCCAAGAGCCCAACAATTACACATGTATGTAAGAAATAGCACGCTATACAGATTCTCCTTCCCCCAAATCTCCTTTTCGGTCATTGATTTTACACTCCTCCTCAAAGACTCCTGGGGTTTTACTAAATTGGGACACCAGCAAATATTGTCCCAAAACTAAAATCCGTCTTCGTTTCTTCTTTCTTTTTCATTTTTGGTTTACTTCAGTATTGTTTTGCTATTAACTTTTATTCGTGCATTCGGACATTTTCGCGTTTCAAACATTTCTCGGTTCTTTCAATCTTTTATCTTGTCGAATTGTTTAAGTGTTTGTGAGGACGTGTCTCTTGGGGAAACTTGGTCATCGATTCGCTCAGCCCCAGAGTTGCAGCGAATTCGAAAGAGAGTATGAGGCGGAGGCGGTGGCGGTAAAGTGACAGAGTTTCATGCTAGAAAAAGCCGCAGTGGATTCCGTAATTGCTGAATTTGGGGGTATGAAAGAGAGAGTGAATGGCCCATCACGGACAAAGAAACCTGGAAGTGGACAAACCGACACTTACTTCTTGGTTGACCATCAAAGGTTTCAGTAGACTTGAGAGAATCGAGGAAGTTTTTTTGTTTAAATATAGTTTTGCGCATTGCGCTTGTTTTCTTGTAACGGGTGATCCAAGTAGAGGTACTTTTTTCAATAGCCTTTTTTGACAGATCACGTTTGAGTCGTGTCATGCTGTCATGTTGTTGTTGTTTAGTATTGTTTGGCATTTCATAATGGAAAAACTTACGCGTGAACAACGTTTACAAATTGTTCAACTTTATTATGAAAATTCACGTTCTGTGAGGAATGTGTTTCGTGCACTTCGCTCAACTTATGGTCAACATAATCGGCCTACTGAGCGTACTATTCGCAACACCATCACCCATTTTGAGACCCAGCATTCATTATTGGACACGTCCAGCACGCTGTGAAGAAAATATAGCGGCCGTAGCTGAGAGTGTACACGAAGACCGTAGAGAGTCGATTCGGCGCCGTTCGCAGCAACTCGGACTGACGTATGGAACGACTTGGCGCATTTTACGTCAAGATCTTAAATTGAAAGCGTACAAAATACAGCTTGTGCAACAACTAAGCGACATCGCTTCGCTCTATGGGCTCTCGAAAAGTTCCAAGAAGATCCGACGTTTTCGAGGCAAATTTTGTTTAGCGATGAGGCCCATTTCTGGCTCAATGGGTATGTAAACAAACAAAATGGCTGCATTTGGGACGTAGAGCAACCTGAAGAGATTGAAGAACTGCCACTTCATCCAGAAAAAACAACGGTTTGGTGTGGTTTGTGGGCCTGTGGAATCATCGGTCCATATTTCTTTAAAAATTATGCCGGTGCGAACGTAACCATCAATGGCGACCGTTATCGTGCCATGATAACCGACTATTTGAAGCCTGAAATTGAAGCTCGTGATCTCGGCGACATTTGGTTTCAGCAAGACGGCGCCACTTCCCACACATCGCATCAATCAATGGACTTATTGAGAGAACATTTCGGTGAGCACATAATTTCACGTTTTGGGCCGGTCGATTGGCCACCAAGATCGTGTGATATCACACCGTTAGACTTTTTCCTGTGGGGATATGTAAAGTCAAAAGCTTATGCCGACAAACCCGCTTCGATTTAGGCCTTGGAGGAAAACATCACGCGTGTCATTCGCCAGTTACCAGTCGAAATGCTCAAACGAGTGATCGAAAATTGGACTCAACGGATGGACCATCTGCGACGTAGCAACGGCCAACATTTGATAGACATAATCTTCAAAAAATAAATGCCAAAGAATGTTCTTTCAAATGATAATAAACATTCTCCATTAAATTTGAATTTTCTGTGTTTTTTTCTTTAAAAAAAGTAGGGAACCTCGAAATGGATCACCCTTTATATATATTTTTTTCTGGGATTTCTGATCAAGAACAAATATTAGGATTCCTAGAGGAGCAGATTTTTTTGTAAAAGCTAAGTATAGTGCTTTTGTGTTTAAAAAAGTTTCGTTTAGTTAGGCATTTTATTTCAAGAACCCGGTAGGCTTTTGTCACGGTAAAATCCCGGAAATCACGGGACACGCGCCCCTTTCATTTTTGACTTTCGGAAAATAGCGATATTTTCTTTTGTTGTTCCGCAATCTAACATCACTTCAATAAATTGACCGTTGCTCATTCGAGCTTTATAACGTTTTGAAAACCTTGCCTTTTTTTTTATTTCATTCCTTTTTTTTTCTCAGCAATCAATCATCGACTTCTTCTTAAAAAGGTTTCACAATTCCTTTTTTCAAAGATTGTGTGGCGCCCATTTTACCCACCATCACTTTATCTTTTCTTCATACATTTTCCATTTCAGAATTTTCTTCTTCCCTAAAATTATTTCCATCTCCGAACCCACTCCAGCTGAGCAACCGGGACGGTAGCATTCAATAGGCTACCTGTTGCACTTCTCTTTCGGCGAATTCCTGTTGACGTTTCCCTATTCCGTCATTATTCGACTTTTAACCTTCTGTAATCTTCTCGTGTTTTATTTTAGCGCATTTAAACTCGTTTATTTTTTTACTAACCCACCCCCGAAATAAAGTGCAACAAGATTCTGTGGTAATCTGCAGCCTGTTGAGGATATACCGCAGATATTGGAAGTAGGAAATTCTTAGGGAGATACTTCTTCGATGGACGGTAGAAACTACAAAGGCCTTCTCGGCTTTTGTAGGGTAATAGGTTGCTTCAAAAGGGTTTGATTAAAAAGTCAGCCGGTTTCCCAGGGATCGCGATGGGCTCACTTCGGTGGCTAGTTTTGTGAGATGTCTTTTGCATCACACCCCTGTATTAATGTAAACCTAAACCTGAACCTACTTGAGCAAATCTTAGAACACCATCGACACAACAAGGGCCGCTTACACCTAATATTTATTTATTTTGTTTTGAGTCTTTTTCAGTTTGTGTAGCGCCTGCAGATACCAAAGCAATTTTTCAAAAAAAAAAACACAACACATTCATGCCAAAATGACCACGAATTGGAAAATCTAATACAAAACTTCGTCCTTCCATTTGAAACTACATGTTAATGTTATTTACGCTCCAATTCTGTGAATATATGGATTAAGTTTTCAAGCGAAGGCCCGCAATAGCTTTAGGACGCTACACTCAGTAATTTTAACGAAATCATCAACAGCAGGATAAATGGCAGACTGCCGCCGCTATTACCGCACAAACATTTTAATAGAGAGAGAGAGAGAGATAGGACATATCATATATCAGCGCTGAAAAGTAAATCCGCCAGCTCTGCCCTAAGCTATAGCTCAGGTTTGTCAGGATGTTATTTTTGGGGCGCAAAATACAACGGCCATTTGTTAATCACCTGCAGCAATAAATTCCATGTGGTTTATGTTTATCATAGCCAACGACAGGACAGGTGGCTTAGTTCTGCCACACAATAACACATCCCGCAAAAAACCAAATACTCTCGGTTAATTACTTCAACCATAAAATGTCAGTTAATTCGTCATTAAATGTAGATAGTCGAAAGTCGCCCATATGGAAACCCCAGGCGTCAGCTAGTAAAATATTTCCTACTCCGTTTCACACTCAATTTACAATGTCATAATCCTTTCTGTGGTTTCATAAAGAAACATTTTTAAAATGTACGCCAAATTAATGGCTAATAAAATTTACATGTTATTACTCAAAGTCACACGTGCACTAAACCCGCGCTCCGTTCGTCTTTGAATTTATGTCGTTGTTGGTTGCAATGATTTATTTATGCAAGTCCTGAACCTGGGTTTCATTATAGATGCTATGGCATGGACCATGGTCAGGGCGGACAATGCTGGTGGAATAAATGTGAAAAAAAAACTACAACAACTAACAAACACACACAAACACACACAGCAACAATATTGTTGAGGCGTACGTGCTCTGAAATATTGCAAATAAATCAGCAAGGTTGAGGTGGTGGTTATTTTGAAATGCAAGGACATCGGTTCCCAGGACAATTGCATGAATAAATTGCTGCCTCTTGGTACTATTTATTTATGGGTTTGTTTCAGATGCAATTTTATTCGTGTTTTGAATATTCGCTTAAAATGTTTGTCGTATTTTTTTATTAATTCTTCGTTTTCTTTGATCGAATATTAAGAACTGAAGTTCATGAAATGGTGGAAAGGGGATGTGTTTTTTTTTATTTCCTGCTTGCGCTGTATATGCGAATACCAGCTGTTGCAGTATGTCCTTTTAATCAGTCATAAAAATTCGATATCGTTCGTTGCGGGAGTTCAGAGGAAAATTAAACTTTTACAAGCATTTACCAAAAAAATGGTTGCTCTTTGACTTGCTTTTGAGGCTAATTTCATACTTAATCACCTATCGTCAAACGAAATACCAATTTTAGTGCCTTTGGCATTTTATCCTTTGACATTATTTGGTACCAAGGTTTTTTTTTTTTTTTCTTTTGAGGTAATCCGATTTTTTTGAATTCACTTCAAAGACTTTCTTGTGACAAAGGAAAATAGAAACAATTTAACTAAATTTGCTTGCGGTGTAAGTTCTGAACTAGCTAAAAGGACATTCAACGAAATTAAACTCTTTTAAACGGAATAGTTTTCTCTTGTGGTCCTTACCGCAGTTTTTTTTTTTTGTTTTTTAAGTTTGAAATTCAAGAAAGTGGGAGATGTTTGTTGTAGCAATTCAAGCTGAGATTAATGAAAGGAGGAAAGGAAGTGACTGATGGAGGGATTTCTAGATTACCGATAGTGTCAGACTTCGAAGAGTTTAAACTACTCGCCGAACTTGTAGATGCCGAACCTTTCAGTAATATGTCATTTGTGGCGAAGGCCAAGAACAGGCGTTGCTATCGATAAAATATAACGGACCTAAAGGGGAATAACTCAATAAATCGCGGGGGTTATTCGGTTGTCTTCTAGAAGTGAACTCTAGATACCTGGGAATCTCTGGTTGCTTCCTCACTCGTGGCTGAAAAAATTTCTAAAAATACGGAAAAACCAAAGGGACTTTCACAAATGAATCGGGCATCATGGACTTAGAAGAAACCTATTCTCAAACGATGACTTCTATGACGGAGGAGGATTAGAATCCCTTACCCTATACAATCCGTCAAAATAGTTTAGGTTGGGCGAAGCAAGGGAACCGTTGGCAACAACCTCGAGGAAGTTACTTACTTACTTACTTAACGGGCTCCCGACCCGTGAAGAGTCCCTGCCTGAGATACTGCAGCCTTCCACCCTCTGCGATCCCGAGCACGCTGCTTCCAGTTGTCCAGACCAAGCGCTCTGGCATCCGCGATGGCTTGATGTTTAAAACTGAGGTTCGGTCTTCCTTGTCGTCTCGAACCTGGGGGCTGGGACTCGAAGATCCTCTTGGCTGGAGCGTTGTTGTCCATTCGCTCGATGTGGCCGAGCCAATGTAATCGACGAGTTTTAGCTTTTCGGACTACATCCACATCTTGGTACAGCTCATAGAGTTCGCGGTTGTATCTTCTCCTCCATTCGCCCTCCTCGCACATAGGACCAAATATCCGTCAAAGGATTTTTCTTTCAAAGGATCCCAGTATTAACTCTCCTTTCCTGCTTATCGTCCAGCACTCGGCGCCGTATAGCAAGCATGCACTTTGTTCTTCGAGTTAGGAGTTTTGAACCCATTTGCTTTGCCAAACCGAAGTAACAGCGGTTTCCTAGGGTAATTCTTCGACGGATCTCCACTAAGATGTCCTTTGCGGAGATGATGTTGACCCCGAGGTAGATGAACTCCTTAACTACCTCGAAGTTGCTGCTATCAACAGTGACATTTGGTCCTAGTCGGTGGACAAATGATTGTTTGTTTGTTGACAGCATATATTTAGTCTTGTCCTCATTCACTTCAAGGCCAACTAGTTTCGCCTGTTCTTCAATAGCCGTGAAAGCCTCTATCACGGCACGCTGGGATCGACCGATGATATCTATATCGTCCGCATACCCCAGCCAAATCGGGAAGGCCAAATCTTCCGTGTTGACACCTGCCCTGCGAGGAAGTGGTTAACCTAAAATTTCTGGGTCCTTATCAAAGGCATCGCGATTGACTGGCGCCGCGGCCAAAGATGAAAGGAAGCTTAACAGAAATGTTACAGGGGATAGAATAGTGATTGGCTATCACCTTGGACAACTCAAAATCCATGTTTGAAACCAGATGCTGGCCCAGCCAAGGATACCTCCCAAGTTGAGCATATAAGTCTTATACGTCTCTCAGTACGCGATCTCTATGTTTGACGCACAGAACCATCATTTTGGAACCAAATTTATAAAATATATTAGTTTTCTTTAAGCACACATATGTCATCTTTATCGTGATGCACTAAAATTATTTCGACAAGAAGTCAGCTGGTGCAAAAGTGGGAGGAGTTATCGGTAAACTACGACATGGAGCTATATATTGAAGAGGACATGGGGCTGGACAACTTATAAGCCATTAGTATGTTTCGCATAGACCCTATAACCCATTCTTGGGTGACGTTTAAGAGAAGGAGGATGTATGCAATTTCATTTATCTGATATACTTTCCTCCGCTACTGTAAGACACTCCGTAAAGACTACTATTATAGCCATTAGCAGCTATTCTGATTTAATATCTAAGTGCCACACAGGAAGCTATTTCCAAGGCATAAGAATGACCTGTCAACTTATCACTGAATACAAATTCAGGGGCGGAACGCACACAAAAGAGAGAAGCAAAAAGCGAAGAGAATCCTTAATGCAGGACTTCTGATGAAGTGGATAGGTTTTCATGTACGACCCTCAATCGACGATTTGCCGACGTAGTGGCTTCCTTGCGTTCTTGGTCCATGCTCTTGGTTATAATTTCTGCAAGGTCATCCTGATGCTTTTATAGGAATCTGAATAGATTACAATAGATTAGAAGACAATGGAAAGTTGTTCAATATCTTGAAAGCAGTAACAAAGACACAAGGACCGACAGAGATGCCTTTATCAATGTCGTCATCTTTGGGATCTTATTTGATTGTGACTGCGATGCTCTGTTGTGCTGTAAGAGTTTACTGACTCAGCTCTTGCTATCTTCTGGCAATTACTTTCTTGACTGACACTTCAAAATGGTTAACAATTTCCACATGCACTGGCTGTCATTCTGATCCTGTACTCCACTCGTTCTATGTAATTGCAGAGTGGGAATTTGGTCGAGATCCATTTCGGATTTCTCTGTCTTGTCAGTAACTATCCAAGCTGAACAAGATTGATTAAATCGACACTCAGATGATCCGCAAACTGGCAAGTCTAACTTGAGTGGGGTAGGACTCAATACTCTTTCTGTTGGCTCCGTTTTAAATGGTCCATTCGGAAGGTCCAATTTTGCGTCACTTTTTCGAGCATTTCGGCCTGTATTCCACGAATTACGCGTGTTATGCTATCATGTAAGGCTTCAATCGTGTTCGGCTTGTCCACATAGACTAACGACTTTACATAACCTCACAAGAAATAATCAAGAGGCGTTAAATCGCATGATCTTGGCGGCCAACACACATGGCCATTCCGACCAAATTCATCCTTTAACATTTCCATTGTTTCACGAGCTGTGTGGCATGTGGCACTTGTCTTGATGAAACCACATGTCAACCAAGTTCAACTCAGCCAACTGGGGCAAAAAAAAGTCGCGTATCACGAATCGATATCGTTCGCCGTTGACGGTAACGTTTCTTCCACGGTCGTCTTTGAAGAAAAATGTCACCAGCCCATAAACCACACCAAACTGTCGTTTTTTCGGGATGCATCGGTAATTCTTGTATGGCATGTGTCTGTTCATCACTCCAGATGCTACAGTTTTCCTTATTTACGTATCCGTTGAGCCAGAAATCAGCCTCATCGCTGAACACAATTTTTCGATAAAGCAGAGGATTTTCACATTTTTCATAGAGCACGAATTTTGATAACAAATTTCAATAATTTGCAATCGTTGCTCGTTTGTAAGTCTTTCCAAGATTAAACGGCAGAGTATACTGAAAACTTTTCACTTTGACAGATGACGTTTGGACGCCTTTACTAACCAGTGCTGCCAACCTGAAAAACTTAGCTCTTAAAAAATCACCCTTTATTAACGAAATTCTGTCATGTCCACGATGTCCGCTTCGCACGCTGAGTTAATCCTACCCTCAAATCAAATGTCCATTGTGGTGTTCGCTGACGGAAGGCACATAGCGACTTCCTGCTGGGACCAGATGTCGTTCACGGCCATATCGTTCAATGTCGGGCCAAACAATACTAAGTTATCATTGATGTGTAGGGCTCGTCGTTTTCGAAGAATAACAAAACAATGTCGCCGCCGGCCCAAAATCCGCACGTGGATGCATTGCCACCTGGTGAAACTCGTGTGGGTTATCGTCGCGTCAAATATAGGGCAAATTTGCTTGTTAACATAGCTATTCATCCAAAAATGCGCCACGACAGTAAAAATTATTTTTTGGCCGAAATTGGGATCCTCTTCCAAATACTGCAAAGCTTCTATGGTCATGCTCAAAGTTCATGGCGATGTTCTCCGCCGATCTGGCTCTAAGTTTTACTATATGGACGTGCTGCTCAATCGTGTAACTTGCCATAATATTTTGCCCTCCGTGACTGAAAAAAAGTAAAGATTTGCTCGACTCCTTTAAAAGATTGTCAATATCATCGCGTCCCTATTGGAGAAACCTATATGAAAGACCCACTGACCGTAATAGCCGCTCAGAGTGTCATTGGCTCTTTTCAAAATTACCTAAACCTTTGTTTTCCTAAAAAGTGATGCACGATGCTTTTGTCCCTTCCCTCGGGCGTGGTAGTAGTCACCCGTTTCTATACACGACTTTGAAATATTTTTGCATTCGAATTTATTTGCATTCATGTGGCTTACGTCTATCGGAACGAGAAGAAGATTCGGTTCATCTTTTAATGATCTGCCTTCCCGCGCGCCGTAGCGGCAATAGCTGTTGAAGAAAGCATTTCCTAGCAAATTCCCTATTTCTATGCTCCATTGACAATCAACCGGAAGGCGGAGGCAATGTCATTTCTTTAGAATTTAATATAATACCGCGGAAAATACCTAGTGCTTCGCGGAAGGAAACGCCTTGCATCTGCATCTGCACAACATGTATTCGCATTATTTTGTTGCTATTGATGGAGTGCACAATAATATATTGAAAGTTGGGACATTTTTTTTTTCAGAGATAAAATTGGCATAACTTGCATTCTGCGAGAAGGAACGATGAAATGCTTATTTGTTGGATTTGTTTTTTTTTTTCTTGTGCAGATAGAAAGTTGCAATTGCTATGTCTGATTGACAGATTTTCAGATTGCAAGGATTTGGGAAGCAGTTGACGCTATTGCAAGTGGATTTTCTGCTTGAGGTATCCCGAGAAGTGATTGATTTGTGAGGACATGTATTTTTGAAGAGACTACTCATCTGGACTCGGTGGTATTGCACCGAATTGTTGTGGAAAAATAATATTTTTCTATGGTAATATGTAATGAACAATATGGGTTTGTTAGAAATAGGCCCACTGCCACAATTCTGTTATGTTTCTTGCGTGTGTGTGTTCAATTTCGACTTTAAACTCAAGGGATATGGGTTTCGCACCTGGTTTCGACAAATGGATTAACTTATACCTTAAGAGTAGAGACTATCGAGTCATTATCTGAATCATTTACGGCAGAGTCTGGGGTTCTTCAGGGAAGTCACTTAGGGCCTATTTTGTTCATTCTAACTATTAATGATGAAAACGAGTGCATAAAAAGCAGCAATATCTTGATATACGCCGATGACATGAAAACCTTTGAATCCGTCAACACCATGGATGAGAGAAATATTCGCCAGGCCGACATTTACTTACTTACTTAACGGGCTCCCGACCCGTGAAGAGTCCCTGCCTGAGATACGGCAGCCTTCCACCCTCTGCGATCCCGAGCACGCTGCTTCCAGTTGTCGAGACCAAGCGCTCTGGCATCCGCGATGGCTTGGTCTTTAAAACGGAGGTTCGGTCTTCCTTGTCGTCTCGAACCTGGGGGTTGGGATTCGAAGATCCTCTTGGCTGGAGCGTTGTTGTCCATTCGCTCGATGTAGCCGAGCCAATGTAGTCGACGAGTTATGGCTTTTCGGACTACATCCACATCTTGGTACAGCTCATAGAGTTCGCGGTTGTATCTTCTCCTCCATTCGCCCTCCTCGCGCACAGGACCAAATATTCGTTAAAGGATCCCAGTATTAACTCTCCTTTCCTGCTTATCGTCCAGCACTCGGCGCCGCATAGCAAGCATACACTTTGTCCTTCGAGTTAGGAGTTTTCAAATGGCTTTGCCAAACCGAAGTAGCAGCGGAAGCAGGGATCTCGACGGATCTCCACTAAGATGGCATTTGTAGAGTTGATGTTTACCCCAAGGTATATGAACTTCTTAACTACCTCGAAGTTGCTGCTATCAACAGTGAAATTTGTCCTAGTCTGTGGACAGATGATTGCTTGTTGATAGCATATATTTAGTCTTGTCCTCATTCACTTCAAGGCCAACTAGTTTCGTCTATTCTTCTGGGATCGACCGATGATATCTATATCGTCCGCATACCCTAGCAGTTGGACTGATCTGTTGAAAATAGTGCCTTCCGTGTTGACACCTGCCCTACGCACTATCTGCTCAAGAACAAGATTGAAGAAATCACACGACAGCGCATCTCCTTGCTGAAATCCGGTGCATGTTTGAAAAAGTTCAGATGAGCTGCTGCCAAACTGCACATTGCATCGCGTGTTATCTAGTGTCATGCGACGGCCATCGCTACAAAAAGCTCCTGACGATGAATGCTGTCATATGCGGCTTTAAAGTCGATGAAGAGATGGTGTGTCTCGACTTGAAACTCGTTGGTCTTTTCCAGGATTTGCCTTAGTGTGAATATTTGGTCTACAGTTGATCTGCCGATTAGTGTGTTGCAGAAAGGTTTGATACCTTCACAAAGTGCGTTGGATAGGGTCTTATATCCGACATTAAGCAGGGATATGCCTCGATAGTTCTTGCAAGACATAGAATCGCCTTTCTTGTAGATCGACGTATGGAGCTGATGGTCCAGTCATCGGGCATGCTCTCCTCCACCCAAACTTGGTTGATGATTTGGTGCATGCACCCTACCGTAACATCACCTCCGTATTTGAAATGCTCTGCAGGTAGACCATCTAAGCCGGCGGCCTTGTTGTTCTTTACCTTTTTTATAGCTAAGCCAACCTCTTCTACACTGGGCGGAGGGACTGGTTCTTCATTGACTGGACGTGGGTTCTCTTCTTGCCCCATTACTCTCTCTACATATTGTCTGTTTAGCAGCTGCTGGAAGTGCTGCTTAAATACATCTACTATTCCCTGCGCGTCGGTGACCAGGTTTCCATCGCTGTTATGAAGAGCCTGCGTTCCGGTCTTAAAGCCAGCAGCCAGTTACTTGGCTTTGTTATAGAAGTTCCGGATGTTGTTTCGGTCGCGGGACTCTTCGATCTCCTTCAGCTGGGAGACTGCGTGCTCGCTTTTCTTTCTACGCAGGATCTTCTTCTCCTGGTTCGGTACTCATCCCTTGCTGCCCTTGATTTCCTCTGTAGCGTTCTAATGTGTGCATCTTCTCTCACCTTTTTCCGGTATACGCATACATCATAATACCACGGGCTTTTTTTCTGGGGTGGCTGGTAGCCTAGGGAGGTTTCGGCTACCTCCTTGATGATGTCGCGTTACTGAGACCACTGGTTGTTGGCGTCTGTGGTAGGTGAATGCACGGTGGTGAGTTTCTCACTCAGGCGCTCTTTGTAGGCTCTGGCGACTCCAGATGTGCTAAGGCGTCCAACGTCGAATTTCTTCTTTTGGGCAGTTCGCAGCTTCTTCTCGTTGGACAGTCGAGCTCTGAATCTAGCTGCAACGAGAAAATTATCAGAGTCGACGTTTATTAGGCTAATGTTTTGGAATGTAGCTCTGATGCGGATCACAACCAGGCGATCACTTATCGGCTTGAAGTCCATTACTTTGGATCTAAGCCGATTTCCCATGACGAATCAGCATCCTAACATGTGCAATCTTTTGTTACAACTGTAGTATATGTCGCAATTTTGAGGTTCGTTTATATCCGAGGCTGCCATAGTCTCTCCAATAACTAAATGTTTTTGACGTGGTGGAGTTACCCCGACGGCCCAGGCCGACATTTGGTGGGTTAAAAACGGGCTGAGTCTGAACCCATCTAAATGTCAATGCCTCTAGTTTTCAGTATATATAGTATCGTATATCGCGGTATATTCCACTCAACATAATTTCATTCGATTCACCCTTAAAGGGACTTCCATTGGAGGATCCTTATAACCTACCTCCCTATAATCAACATATAAAACTTCTCCAAATGATGCCACTTTCTCAGCGAAAGCTTAATGGTGATGTAATTTTCTTACAGCAGCTTTTATCGGGGCATATAGGTAGATGCTCCTGATCAGCTGTCTTCCATTACCCTCATCCAGGATGTATTTCGGTGAGGCGACCTAGCAAGCAGTTTGTTGGGGGTAATCGTTCTTCTCTAACCAAAACGATGTCGCCAAGTGCCCTTCCACTTTACTCGTTGTTGAAGGTTTAATAAGTACTCTGTTGGCCATGTCTTCCAAAAATCTTGAGTCATCTTTTGTAATAACCGCCAGCGGGATCCATGATGTCGTATGTCGTCTCAACAGGTTTCAGGTACTGCATTGAGTGCGGATCCAATGAGGAAATGACCAGGAGTGATGATTGGACTGTCATCTATGACATTACTTACCTTTATCAATGGTCGGGAGTTTAGGCATGCTTCTATCTGAGTGAGGTGATATTTCATAGATTTGACTACGGCTTTCCATAGCATCCCTTTCCGCCTGATTGGTTGTTAGTGTTATTAGGTTCTGAAGTTCCTTATTGGCTCCAACGAATGTTGTTCGTGGCAGCCCCCTTCTTGGCACGAAACGCCTCACAGCTGAGAAAAAAGCTTCTGATGTAAGATCACTAACAAGTACAATATGAATAGCCTTCGTAGCTCGTTCACCTTTTGATATATTTCTGCTCGTGATAGTTGCTTGCAATACGTACCTCCGTAAAAGCATCCTAAAATTAAATTTTAATTAGGATTCTTTAAGTCAAAGTATAGAGGCCCTATGCAGGTTATACCCCATCGCTCAGCCCAAATTGGCAATTTTCTTGAGTCCGAGCGAATTTTCTGATTCTTTGTGCGTCATCATTATTTTCCTGACTTTTTGAACATTCGAAGTAGTACTACTTCTCTAGGACTTTTCTAGGAAGCTTTAAACTCATAGAAACTTAAGTATTCAATTGAAAAAGATAACTAAGCCTAGACCGAAGCTGTGAATTTAAAAAAAACTATTTAAAGCTTCATCTTATTTTTGAAGTCGTAATAAAAGTCAGGACTTCGACTAATAGTTTATTTCTACTAAAAGCTTTACAGAAGCTCTATGTAAGCCGTGGTCTTTCGAACCCTAAACATGTTTGCCTTAATGAAATTGAAACGTTAGTTGTTCAGCCTTCTCACTTAACTGCATCTCTACGTGTCTGACTGAACCCCACAGTTCCTTTTGACTTCATAAAATATCTACAAGCCTCCAGGTTTCGTATCACTTCGTCAGTTAAGGCCAATCAGATACTTACAGAGGAACGTTGATTGGGTCTGCCGTTTTGACTGAATTCATCGAATAAGCCGGTCGTGCTCCAATCTTTTTTGGAGACTTTACTTACAGCACACATCATGTGTCTGCTGAGTTCCTGGATCGAGGGATATAACCGGCAATGAGATGGCATACGAGCTAGCAAGAACAGGATCCGCAACGGATCATGACCAGGCACTTCAGTCGATATAATCGCCACTCTGCAACCGCAGAGAACAAGCGGAATACAAGATTTGAATGAAAGCCAATAACAGGTGGACATCTATAACCATTTGTGAGAATTGACGAAATCTATGACAAGAATATAATATAATACCAAAGAACTGTCTTAGCTGGTGGTATGACTGGACATAATTTTCTAGGAAACCACGTGATGAAACTAAATCTCAAAAATGACGACATTTGTAGAGGCTGCGACGGTGAGAAGGTCACGAGGTCACCACTCACTTTCTCTGCCGCTGCCGGAGTCTCTGTCACTTGGGAAACGGAACACTTTGAAGTGACTTCTTTCAAGACATTGAAGAACCGTCAGACGTCTCACTCTTTAATCTTTACAGGATTTTGGAGATATCACGATGGCTTGATAGAATTGAGTAGCCACGGGCGGAGGCAAGGAACCATAACACCGGCATATCCCCCAACGAAGGAATTCACAATGAGTACACAAGGACCTTAGTGTAGATCAATCTTCCTCGTCGAACCAAATAAGCTAACCTACCCTGTCAATTTACCCTTAACCTTTTTCTGTATTGTCTACCATTGTGAACCTTGTAAGAGCCTTCCCTTTACATAGGAGGGAATCTTTTAGTCACAGAAGACAGCGGAGTTTTCCATCCTACCCAAACACGATGAATGATGTCGTCATCAACGGTTACTCTTCTTTGTAGGTCATGGATCCCAGATATTGTAGCTTTTCGTGCTTGGGACTAACTCTTCTGTTCAAATATTGTCTAGAATAGGTCGGAGTGAGCAGTACAGATACTCTATTTGTTTTCGGGCTAATACGACGCCCATTGTCCTTCAAAACATCAAGTGCTCAAGTTGCAGGGAAGCTTGAGCCTTGCTTATAACGACATGGCTTCATCGTCAGCAAACAGAAATGGACTGATGGACTATAGGTTCTGGCACTTTCAACATTTTGCTTACCTTTGTACCTCTTCACTTCCATCAGAACGATACAAAATAACGACCGGTAATGCAGCCTCAACGCCTCAAGTTAATTAAAAAAGATGGCTTTATTTTACTGAAGAAACTCTTTTTTTTTCTCATATTCTTATTTCTTTCGTCAAACATTGGATTCAAGTGCTGCAATCATAAAAGTCAATTTCCTGAATTTCCTTGAAAATATGAAGACGAGTTTAACACACAGCGTAGGTGGTCGCAAGTTAAAGATGAAAAACATTCACGGGTACTTCAGATGGGCGACTGCAGCCTGCAGTCCTTATTCAATCGAAAAATCCTTATTGCAATTTTTCTAAGGATTTTCGTTTCTTTTTCTTTTTGTTTATTTTTTTTTTGTTTGTGTTTTCCAAGATTTTGTGCTCTAAAGAGAGATTCGAAATCCAGTCCAATATGAACAGAGTAATATCTGGTAGTGGACTTCTCCGTGAGTTACTATGACAAAAACTTTTATTTTATTTTATTTGGAGGAATTCTTTGCAGCGCAAATAACAAAAGCTCTGCAGGAGCATTGAGTAAGCTGATGCCAGTACAAGACACGAACAAGTGAAATATATTTTATCAACCAATTTGAAATGTCCTTTATGTTTGTTGTGACCTTTAAGTACTTAATTTAAGAATAAATGGGCTCAAAAAAAAAAAACCTATTTCCAAAAAGGTGAGTGAGAGTGAGCAATTTGTACTCACTAAAAACACCTCCCTTCCAAAATAATTTAGAATAGTTTCGATTTAATAATTTTTAACACGCGAACTCCACAGAAGGGGCCAGCGCGCGTGGGATGCAGAGTGGAAAGTGGAAGAGTTATAATCCTGATCGTAACCTCGTCGCAAAGAACGAGATTCGCCAACAGAGGCACCAGTAAATCTTTCTGAGCTAATTGAAATAATTTTATCCGTTGAAGTCGGATCATTAGGTAGCTAGTTTGGGAAGGTAAGGTGCCGAGTTTCTAACTTCACTTCAGAAACACGCAATAAGCGCAAAGAGAAATTTAAGGACGCGCTCAAAACCAACCTGGGGGTATTTAGGAAATTAAAGCTGTTTATGAATAGCATGCATTTTTAGGTTTTAGGTGAGCACCCGCACAGTAGGTGAAACACAGTTTCTCTTTCCCCGATGTCCCAATAGCTTCGGCAGTGGAGATAGGCCGAATTGGCGACCAAATGTTCTTGGAATGAGATTCTGCCTTTTGTATTTGTTGTACGTGGGCAAAATCTTCGTAGAAATGACGCAGTTCGTTACCTCTGACCACCTAGTCTTTGCCCCCTCGAGGTAAAGTACCAGATGGTTCGCAAGGAGAAGAGCCACGCCAAGGCAATTCATGTGCCCTCGCATTCCCCGTCTATGGTACTGTGACCGGGAACCCAGAGGAGAGTGATGTTGAATCGACGATTAGCCCGAACCAATGTTTCCCTGTAGTCCTCAACTAACCCTGATTATTTATGGACCTTAGTTTATATCTTATTGTTGTTGCGTTCATAATGACTTACCAGGACAAGGCACTTATACAACCGACCTTGGCCAATCATCGAAGTCCCCTCCGACTAGTTCTCTTTAACCACTGTTTGACCATACAATCCTCGGAACGGGTGCTTTAACACCTTGACTTAAAAGTGGGATTTTATTTTCCGTGTTCTTTCCCTGACGAACTCTCAATTAGAGTTTTCTTTCAAAAGTTTTAGATATGTGAAAGCACAACGTTACCCCACCAGGAGCGCATCGCGATCCTTCCAACCTAGTTTAATCCGTATACTAGTGATAGAGACTCTGCTTTACGCAGGCGACCCCTTGCCCCAACATTGCATTATGTAGAGTCAATGAACACATCGCCAAACTTTGGGAATGCTACCAAAAATGGGAATCAAATTAAACTCAAAAACGGAGCTTATATATTTTCGAAATCCATTCGCTACTGCTCGCAGCAACACTATTGTTTTTGTTTCCGAGGAAGTTTTACCGCACGTGCTTGAGATTCTTACTCACTTAAAACACCTCCCTTAAAATGACTTTTTACTACAAGCAGGTTATATCCTATCGAGTAGTTTAAATTTAATAATTTATATACGCGGTTACTAGGCAGCTTCGCATAGGAGACACCTGCTTGTAGCGCCAAATGATTGGCAAAAGATTTTATTTCATCTTCGACGGTTGCCACATCCAAATCTCTGTTATATACCATGCGTCCTAGCCGGTTTCAGAACTTGCTTGTATAAAAGCCGCTTGTTTTGCATGCTGAGTTTGGCAAATTGACAAAGCTGGCTGCTTTTTTAATTATATTTAATAACGAGCATCTAGTGTCACTCCCAAATATTTCGCTTCATCTTTGTCCACTCAAAAACGCTGTTGATAGCCCTTTGAAGAATAATTGTTGCTGATTCAACCGTATTGCTCACGGCCAATATAGCGGTATCATCCGCAAAAGTCGCTACAGTTGTGCCTTCTTCCTGCGAAATATTTCGAGTAAAGATTAGAAATAAAATCGGACCCAGAACACTCCCTTGTAGAACTCCTGCCGCGATTTCGTTGAATTCGGAATATTCGTTTCCCTGCTTAACACAGAAAAGTCGTCCGCTAAATAAGAACTTAATATCTCATATATTTGTTTGGGAAAGGCTAATTTTAGGTTATGTTTCAATCCCATATGCCATACTTTATCAAAAGCCTGATAGACGTCGAGAAAAACGCTAGAGCATATTTTTTTCTCCTCAAGTGCTTTTTCAATTTCATTGGTTATTCGATAAACCTGGTTTAATTCTGAACTCAAATTGGTGATCAGGAATTAATCGGCGCTCCTCGATAATCGGATGTTACCGTTTTAGTAAAAAATTTTCAAATACTTTTGACATAATTGGTAAAAGAGATAATCTGATTTAATTGGGGATTTTCCCGGCTTTAGGACCATTATGACCTCAGCTAAATTGCGTACGGACGGACGGACGGACGGCACATTGCTAAATAGTCTTAGGATTTGGTCCTGATCATAAATATTAAGGGGTGTTACAAACTATGTGTCAAAATTAATATACCCTCTTAGGATAGGGTATAAAAAATGTTGACCCGCCCTAGTGTACAGTCTGTTTACGTTCCGGTTCGGTCGTCGTTCGTCGTTCCGGTTCGGTCGTCGTTCGTCGTTCGTCGTCGTTTGCTGCCTTCTTCTGTATGACTAATTGTAAGTTGTTTACGTTCCGGTTGACTGCCTACTTCTGTATGTGTTCGTCTAGGGTGTTAACGTTCTAGTTGATATGTCCCAATGATACATGTTGGTGCATGTATCCTACAGTTGGTGTCGTCGTCCGTCTACTATCTCACACTACATTTTTTTTTTCGAAGGTTGCTGCTATCCGATGGAGCGCTCAGACACAACTACAGGTCCATTGTACTAACATTCAGGCACCTTACATTAATGTACTTAGTTTTCCCGTCTTTCGAAGAAAAACGAGAAGGAGCTTCAGTGATAAAGAGCTTAGATGTTCGGCACTCACCACGTCAGCCCCGAAGATCCGCCACCTGATGCGAGCATAGGCCGGACAACTGCAGAGTGAGTGTTCTGCTGTGACATCCTCCTCACCGCAAGCAGTACAGGTAGTGGTGTCGCTTAAGCCCAACACATTTAAGTGTTTAGCAAAAGCTTGGTTGCCCGAAAGAACGCCTACAAGCAGCCTACAGTCGATTCTCCTCAGAGATAGAAGAAAAGATGCTGACCTTTTGCAAATGTCCGGGCGCAGTAGTTTGGTCTGTCTACATCCACCGCAATCGCGCCACCGAATCTTGTGTTCACGAGAAACCCAAGAATCGATAGAAGACATGACTAAAGATGCAGGCAGACCCAACACAGGTTCAGGTCCTGAGAAAACTTCTTCTGAACCTTGCCTAGCAAGCTCATCCGAGATCTCATTTCCCTGGATGCCAGTGTGACCTGGTACCCAGACAAGATTCACTGTGTTCAGTCTTCCGATCAAATTCAGAGAAAGCTTGGGTTCTAGCACTAACTTGGACGAGGTAAGAGGGTTTAGAAGCGCTTTTAATGCAGCTTGGCTATCACTGCAGATGCAAATGCTTATAGCCCTCCACCTGTTGTTCACAATATAGCGCATAGCCATTAGGATGGCAATCTCCGCTTGGAAAACAGATGCATGTTTACCCAAGGGGTAGTAAAGTCGTATACCATCGCGTTCCACAAAGACTCCAGCACCAGGCCCCTGTCCGGTTTTAGAGCCAGCCATTCAATCCATGGTTCAGAGTCTGACCGAAGCCATTCCGTTACCTGTGGAAAGTTGACGTGGTAGTTTTTTCGCAGAAGGATTTCTGGTGTCATTGCATCAGACGGCATATCCATAAGACAGGGGTCAAAGGATAATTCTCGAGCAAGTTCTTCAAAATTCCAGCGCGCATGGTACCAATCCACCTCTCTTTAAGCGAAAGATGGTTTTTAGCGTACACCCCATGATATATAAATCGAGTGGGGCGGGAAGATTCATCAAAGCATTTAGAGCAGAGCCCGGGGTGCTAGGGAAGGCCCCTGTGCAGCCGAGCCAAGCCGTTCTTTGGAGTTTGGCAAAAGAAGCAGTAACACGTTTTCGCGAAAGCCTGTTCCACCAAACAACTGATGCGTATGAGAGTAGCGGTCTAATCATGGCCCTATAGATCCAAAGGACCCGTTACGGAGACTAGCCCCATGTCTTACCAAAAGCGCCTTTACCCTGCCAGAAAGTCGACAGCGCTTTATCGGTTTTCGATTCGACATGTTTGGACCATAGAAGTTTTTTATCAAGGATTTCACCCAGATATTTGACTTCATCGGATATAGGGATGGTGACACCTTTAAGCACGAAATGGAACAGACCAGTGACGATTCTCCTTCTCGTAAAGAGAACAACCATAGTTTTTAGAGGATTCACTGAAAGCCCATTACTAGTGCACCAGACATCGATCAAATCCAGGGATCTCAGCGCTTGAGAGCAGACAGCCCCTAGATTTGAACGGACAGAAAGAACGGCGACATCATCCGCATAAGCTTGAGTGTAGTTTCCAGGAAAATTGAAACCACCATACACCATAGGTGACAGAACACCACCTTGAGGGCAGCCCCTATTTACCCCTGTTATGACGCACTTGCCACAATCTGCATCCGCTACCAACGTCCTGTACATTAGCATTGCTTTAATCCACAACACCAAAGTTTCATCTACACCATGCTGTCTGGCTGAGTTACACATACTGTCAAAGATCGCATTATCAAAAGCACCCTCAATATCGACGAAAATGCCCAACGCGTACTCCTTCCGGTCAAGAGCACTATCAATCCTACCAACAAGGTTTTGAAGCGCAGTCTCGCAGGATTTTCAGCGCTGATAGGCATGTTGCATCTCAGAGAGAGGATGTGATCGAAGAGCAACTTTGCGCACATGCAGCTCAACCAGTCTTTCCAAACATAATACACGTTAGTGCAGCTGTCCGTCCCGTCTACTCCTGTTCTACATTCATATCCATATTTATATGCGATGAAGTGAGCCCCGAAGTTTATGGTCAAGCTCGTCAAACTTTTCAAATATGCGTTTATCACTACGACTTTACTCTACCAGGATAGCAAGAATTGCAGAAAAGACTTGTTCGACTTCGTCAGCCGCTATATCGATTTGCTTATTAGCTTGGAACGCCGCTTCAGGGTATGTCTGTGGCCGAGGTTTTGACAACACTTTACTATTAATTATCTTTTCTCGCTGCGCTTTTGACATTTTCTTAGCCTTCGGTCCGGGAGTAGACGACTTTTCTTTTAAATGTCTTTCTCACGGCAGCTTAGACATTATTGATTGATTGATTTGTTTGTACCTCTTTTGGGTTTGTCAGTGTCTTTAATTCCATTGGGTAACAATTTTTTCTTTACTATATCGCACTTGTTTTGAAGCTCTTTAGCTACTTCACAACTTTTTGACAATATGCGTTTGTGTGGTTATGCCCTTGACAACGCTTGCATGAGTCTAGTCGTCTTACGCATCAGTTCAATTTTAACTACGATGTCAAGGATACTTTTTATATTGTAAATTTTTTTAATGTCTCCTGACTTTTCGAAGCTTACCATGAATAGCGAAAGTCCGCGCTTAACTAAAGTTTCCACATCTTTATCAGTTTTGTACTTCTCTTTTTTTTATAAGATTAACTGCGTCGATAATTTTGAAGCCTTTGGATTTAAGGTCTTGCAAAACGTCGTCGTTTGCAGCACGAAGAATGAAGTCCTCTGGCCTTTCTGGCTTATTTTGGTAAGTAAACCATTAGAATTTTCTCAGTATTTAGTTTTTGAGAAACCGCGCTATAACTGTGGGGGGTCGCTATCATTGATTTTCCACACATTATTGTTCAGAGATGTTACTTCGAATGTGGACTTTAAGATTTTGTTTCGAAATTTTAAAAGCTTGCCGTAGTCCGTTATTCCGGTAACATTAATTGGCGGCGGAAGGTAAACTTTATCTATTTTTTCTTGCGCCTTCGTTGCATTTTCATTGGTTAAAGACTTTTTACGATTTTCTTTAACCACTACAATTTCTGGTGAGGAACCGGCCTTAAGGTTTTTGTTCTGTCTCCGCGTAGTCGAATCAGTTTCGCGCTCTAACTCTTCTTCATCCGTGAAGTAGTCGCGGCGATCTGGACTTAGCGTTTTACCTTCAGCGTGCTTTTGCGTCAAGGATTCTTTTAGTTCCTCATTCTCGACCTTAAGTTGGTCTAAATCGGTTTTCAGCTCATTGTAGAGCGGTTCGATTTTATTAAGCTTTGTACGGAGGTCATTATTTTCCTCCTCTAAGTTTTTAGTTCCCTTTGAGTTCCGAGGTACGTTCGGCGACGTACGACTTCTTTTTGATTTTAATTGTGGCATAGATCCTTTTGCTACCCTTAAAAGGGTCAAAAGAGTGTGGATTTTCCAGTAGAACTGGTCTATTACAGTATTGTCCATTGCATTTTTTTGTATACGCTATTAAACTCGGTAAAAAGGAGGTGGATTTTAGTCGCCTCTTATGCCTACCTCGGGTATATTCTAACCCCTACCCAAGGGGGGTAATATTCAAGCGAATTCTTGTATGTGCTGATTATAGGTATACAAGGGAGAAGCGTTATTTGCATAAAAAGGCAACTACTGTGCATTTAGGTCAATCCATATTATAGAACGAACCAAACGCTTGAATAAAATTATTTCAACCTGCGTAATTAAAGACACATTTTACTAACAACGCCATGAATTTTACAATGTATCGCCTTTGCTTTAGAATTATCTCTGAGGATATAAATTAAAATTCCAAATGTCGTTCCTTTGGGGGGCAAAGGTTTCTTCTGTCTTCTCACCCCATCACTAGGCTAACTATACTTTCGCAAAACATCCTTGTTTTTTTTTTGTTCGTGTTCGTGTTCCTCCTCTAGCAGTTACAACATTCAACACCCATTTGCAAGCAAAGAATATTTATTCGAAACGGAAATGATTGTGTATTCTGCCTGAGTAGGTACCATGTCTGAGCTACTTGTGCTCCATGTGGAACTCAAACTCAAAGCCAAGTGGTTGTATTTACTTTGTAATTTCCTTTCCTTTGCAGCGACTCGACTAGTCGCCTGTGCGAACAGCACTGTAATGGCTTTCAATTATTTTACTAAATGAAATGGATACGCAAAAGGTGTTCCATGTCGGGTAGGTGAAAACACTCCCACCTCCCCGGCGAAAATATGAGTACAATATTTTGTAGTCAAAACCAACAATAGGCTCTAGTAGAGGTGCCCTATTATGGGTCCGTTTTCTATGCTTTTTCCTACTTTAATTAGAAGAAAATTAACTTCACGATATTGCCACGTTAAAACAAACATTGCACCATCACGAGTTAGAAAAATCACCCAGCGCTTATGGTTTTTATTAGGCGACGTAGGTTGCTCCTTTTGTGGAGGAGCGGAATATATGTATGTAAGAAACACAGTATCCTTTCTTCTGCTGCGGACTACACCTAATGTAGTTTTCTTGTTTAAAACAAAATATCGTCAAAATACTAAACGTTCGAAAGAAAAACTTCGCAAATAGAGAATATTTTGAATTATTTTGTTATAAATGTTTTTATTTAAAAAGCAACATGAATAATTAGTATTAATATAAAAATATATAAAATTTATGTGGTAAATATTTGAATATGAAATCCCAGCGATAGCGATGGCTTCGTCTTCCATTCATTCTTAAGTGGATAATACTCTTTAAATTCGGTATTTCCGTAAACTATAAAACGGTCCTTGAAAACAACGCAGCAATGAAAATCATAACCTATTGGGGAGATGGGAATAACTTTGGGCTCCAAGTCGTGTTTTGTAATGCTTGTTCTCCCGAGTTGTATGAAGCACTCGGTGGATAAATCACGCACGGTTCCCATGCCAAGTGACTTATTCTCAAGTTCTAATGTTTCTGTCTGTTTATCAGTTTCAGGGTTATAAGTGTTGAGCACTTTCCGATTAAATATTGTTTTTGTGGAAATGTCTACCTCAACACAAATTGAATTGAAATTAGTTGCCACACGCATGGCATTAATAAGATCGGGCATTGGCGCCACATATTTCCATTGCGAATCCAATTGTGAATCTAGTTTTTCAACGGAGCGCAAATTTGTAGTAGCATTATATCCTCCAATTGCATACACTTGTCCCATCAAATTTATCACATGACAGCCAAACCTCGGTGTCTGCAACGAGGAAAGCTGTGTCCACTTCAATGTCCTGAAATCCAAGCAGTCAACACGATTAGATGCTATGATCCGTGAGGTCCGTCCTCCAGCAATAATTAAATTTTCGCCAACGGTAGTACTAGCAAAGCAAGTACCTTTCTCTGGAAGACCTGGGTAATACATATAGATCCATTCCTCAGCCCCAGGTATATAAAACCCGACTTTTAACCCTTCCTCCTCCCAATCGCCAATAGCCAAGATCACGTCTTTTAAGTTTCGCATTCGTGTTTTCTCCTTGGGAAACACTGATGCACGACAGTCTGGTAGAAGGTGCCACTTCAATGCCTTGACAATCAATTGTTGACTTTCGAAGCATTTACAAACAGACTGAACGGTAGTTAAAATAAATTTTGGGTCCAAAAATGGAAAGCGCACGCTATTTAGTAGTAAGTTAATAAATTGCTCACGCTTTGGCCGATCATATTCCACCCAAGACATGATGCAAAGGAAAACCTCGTCCTCGGAATGAACATATAACTCGTCACTTGAAAGGAATTTACACAGCTGCTCGGGTTTAAGCAAGAAGAACGTATCATCCCGGCGCACGTCCATAAAATTTTGACACACATATTTCTCACCGATTTCGTAGAGAGGTTTATTGTTGAATTTGGCCGCCAATATTGTAAGGTCTAGACAATTGGACACATCCATCTACGTTGACATGTGGTTCAAGCACATCACTTCCAGAGAGTTGCATTCGAATCGACGGGCTGCCTTTAGATAATCTTTGATTGTGTAAGTGGCAAGGCCAATCGAACCGGTGTAAATAAAATCTATAATCAATCTTAGAGTGCGACCATTGACGTCTTTCAAGTGAATCTGCTTAGCATACTTTTTAGGAGCAGATCCATCAAAAATTGATAAAAAATATTTGCTTGCGGCGGAGAGCACCATACGATGGGCTTTCACTTTGCAACCATCATTCGCATTCGCAATCAGAACTTTCGAGTTTGATAAAATATTTTGATGTTCTTCAAGATCTCGGCTGATAATGCCTCGAATTTGACTAAATTCTTTTCTGCAGTCGAATTGATTGCCAATGGCATAATTTGGCATATTTTGGCGCCATATTTCCTAGGTATATGGCTTGATGCGATTCCAAAATTCACAATTAAACTAAAGAACGGTTGATAGTTTTGCTTCAGTTATGATTGCCTGTTGGAGACAAAAAAGAGAGAAGATATAATAGAGTAAATCGAAATGCAAACGCTACTGCTTCTGTCACACTGCGTTTGTTCTAAAACATCATCGTAATCGCACTATTATCTATCAATTTGTCTATTGTAAATGGTCCCAATGATCGTGTTAAGGAAATTGCATCTACCAAAGACCCGAACCCAAACAAAATTATGACTAATTAACCGTTCAGACGTAAATGGTGGCCACATTTAATGAATTTACGAAACCATCCATCGTGGATGGGATATTTGATGATCGTTTATTTAAAATTATCACGCGCAAGATTTTTAATTTTAGTGTCACTACGCACTTTGTCATGTCATAACTATTGCGTACAAAAACCAAACATCAATTTTTAAGAAATATTTTGTAGCAATTTATTGAATTTATTTAGTTTTAGATTTAAATGAATTTGGGGTAAACATTAATTCTTTAATAGGGCAGAGCTGGAAGAGTTAACTTTTCACACTTAAACCTAAAACATGGTTGCTGTGGTTTTAATTTTAACGCGAGATTTTCGTTATAATTTTTTTTTTTAATTTTCCGCGTGCTAAACTTCACTTTATTCGATGGTGACCACAGAAAACAGTTAAATTGCCGCCGTTCATTCAATATTTAAATTATTTCTAAATGTTCAATAAGTCTATATTATTTATATTTACCCTAGTATTGATTTATAGCTCAGGGATATAACAATTTACACAATCCATATAAAGATTGCACGAACAAATATTAACACGCACTGTCGATAGATGTTCTTGCTCTATAGTCTAGATTTAAAAGAGGTTTTTATTTAATCTAATATGTACAAATTTACTTATATCTAGACTTATTACTAAAATAGGTAATGTCGGGCCCGACGGATTTCTTATGGCTAGGTTTAGAAATGTTTTACAAAACATTACTTATGACTACTCTTAATCTTATAATTGAATAATAAAAAACTTAATTTAATTTAATAAAAGTTATTCCTGTTGGGATAGAAAGGATTTAATTAAAATTAAGAGGGTTTCACCCCCTGTAGTGACTGTCTGTTTTCTCATAGAACCTCGTCAACTGGTTGTGTACGATGTCCTCAAATCTCGAATATGTGTGTTGGTTCCAACTCCTTTTGAATTATGTCCTGGATTTCTGTGTTTGGGTGGTCTTCGAGATTTCTCAAGAGTCTTCCGGATAGTTCCATCATAAAATTGTTGAATGGTTGGCTAATTCCTGGTTCTTCATAGAGTCTTCTTGTAGGTTAATATTTCAGTGTTGAGGGGTTCCGATATAGTCCTGTGCAGGATCTTAGTATCTTCCTCTCGAGTAGTATACCGGAAAAAGGTGACAGAAGATGCACACATTAGAACGCTGCAGAGGAAAACAAGGGCAGCAAGGGATGAGTACCGAGCCAGGAGAAGAAGATCCTGCGTAGAAAGAAAAGCGAGCACGCAGTCTCCCAGCTCAAGGAGATCGAAGAGTCCCGCGTCCGAAAAAACATCCGGAACTTCTATAAGAAAGCCAGGTAACTGGCTGCTGGCTGCTGGCTTTAAGACCGGAATGCAGGCTCTTCGTAACAGCGATGGAAACCTAGTCACCGACGCGCAGGGAATAGTAGATGTATTTAAGCAGCATTTCCAGCAGCTGCTAAACGGACAAAATGTAGAGAGAGTAATGGGGCAAGAAGAGAACCCGCGTCCAGTCAATGAAGAACCAGTCCCTCCGCACTGTATAGAAGAGGTTGGCTTAGCTATAAAAAGCTAAAGAACAACAAGACTTACCTTCTGATGGTCTACCTGCAGACCTTTTCAAATACGGAGGTGATATTATGGTAGGGCGCATGTACCAAATCATCAACCAAGTTTGGGCTGAGGAAAGCATGCCCGATGACTGGACCATCAGCTCCATACGTCCATCTACAAGAAAGGCGATTCTATGTCTTGCAAGAACTATCGAGGCATATCCCTGCTTAATGTCGGATATAAGACCCTATCCAACGCACTGTGTGAACGTCTCAAACCTTTCTGCAACACACTAATCGGCAGATCAACTGTAGACCAAATCTTCACACTAAGGCAAATCCTGGAAAACACCAACGAGTTTCAAGTCGAGACACACCATCTCTTCATCGACTTTATCGTGATAGAGGCTTTCACGGCTATTGAAGAACAGGCGAAATTAGTTGGCCTTGAAGTGAATGAGGACAAGACTAATATGCTATCAACAAACAAACAATCATTTGTCCACCGACTAGGACAAAATGTCACTGTTGATAGGATCAACTTCGAGGTAGTTAAGGAGTTCGTCTACCTCGGGGTAAACATAACTCCACAAATGACAGCTTAGTGGAGATCCGTCGAAGAATTACCCTAGGAAACCGCTGCTACTTCGGTTTGGCAAAACAAATGGGTTCAAAAATCCTAACTCGAAGGACAAAGTGCATGCTCTACAGAACCCTTATCCTGCCAGTTCTGCTATACGGCGCCGAGTGCTGGACGATAAGCAGGAAAGGAGAGTTAATACTGTGACCCTTTGAAATAAAAATCGGATATTTGGTCCTGTGTGCGAGGAGGGCGAATGGAGGAGAAGATACATCCGCGAACTCTATGAGCTGTACCAAGATGTGGATGTAGTCCGAAAAGCCAAAACTCGTCGACTACATTGGCTCGGCCACATCGAGCGAACGGACAACAACGCTCCAGCCAAGAGGATCTTCGAATCCCAGCCCCCAGGTTCGAGACGACAAGGAAGACCGAACCTCAGTTTTGAAGACCAAGCCATAGCGGATGCCAGAGCGCTTGGTCTGGACAACTGCAAGCAGCGTGCTCGGGATTGCAGAGGGTGGAAGGCTGCCTTATCTCAGGCAGATACTCTTCACGGGTCGGAAGCCCGTTAAGTAAGTAAGTAAGTAATATCTCTTCGCAAATCTATATTCTTTTGACGTAGTAGTGACCAACTCTGACCATGACTGCTTCTAAATGGTCCATCCGCCATCATATCTTTTCCAGATCACCTTCTAAAGTCGACTAACCAAAATGAAGTGAATTTGTTTGGTCTTCCAAATCGTAAGCACATCGCGACCAAATCCCATTCAGGGTAAGACAACTTGCCCTATTTCGAGTAACCGGTATTTTAATGAAAATAAATAAGTTACACCATCAACAAATTAGACCCTCATCGTTCACCTAATAAACCACAAACCATAGACTATCGTTGAGTGTATGATATTCATTTCCTGACATCGCACTCTCCGATACCATCCATTCTAATGTAGTTAAATCGGTTTTTAAGTCACAATAAATTTACATATGATTTGTCCCTTTAACAACATGATCTATGATACCATCCAACAAATAGCAAACCCACTCCGATCATCGTCCTATACAAAACGCAGTCGAACTTTAATCCATTTGTCGTCGTATCTGCATGGGACATAGTCCTACCCTATTGCGTAAAGGACTTTGAATGAAAATCAATATTAAACTCCTGCTATAGTCGAGTGAATTGGTACACTATTCCCCGAAGGGTGTTCGCTCTTGACCCAAAAATTGAAAATCACCAACTTAAATTGACTATCATACTGTGTGCGAGTTGGGAATAGCTTCTGGATTTTAGTAGTGTAGCAATATTTGCATACACTAGGCACATGGTAGGCGTAAGGATGAGTGATTAAAAGCAATTATCCTTAATATCCTGCACCTGCATGCCTGTTGACAAAGGGGGCCATATGAAAAGGGAGCGTCCAAGCATTCAGCCGAGAGTCAGAGAGGTGTTTTCAAAATATTTAGTGTGAACGCAGGATGCTTGTGGTATGATAGCCCATTACATGGACCAGCCTCTGCTGGTGTTAATGGCTTTTAGACACACACACACACACACTCTTGCGACTATGACTGTAAGTTTGCATTGGTGAAGATTGTATTTCATTTTTGCAGCAACGAGTGTGTTTCCACAGATTGTGTTAAGTTAATTCGAGTTCATTTGATTTCGACGAAAGCTTCAATCCCAAGTGTCCAAGGGGGCTGCCCAATTCCTCTGTTGAGGCTGAGGCTTTAATTAAGTCTGCTACATCAGTTGCCGGACTTTGAACGCCCTAGCCAAGAATCCGCTCGTCCCAGTCGAAAATCGACATAAAAAAAGAACATGAAAGATTACCAGTGACAGATGACATATGACAGGTGTCAGGGAAATATGTTGTATATGACAGATGACCGACTGATCGAAATCGAATGAAGCCCTAGAAAAGCGGTGACGTGAAATAAAGCCAAATTCTAAAAATTTAGCATTATTTCCATTCTCCAGGCGGTTTGATTTCCAATCCAAATTGAACCGCCTGCGGAAAGAGGGTTGGAATCCCTAAAGCCGGCGTAGGTGACCACCCAGGTACTTTTGCATTGGCGCCTGCCTGACGAAAAGCACATACCCCGAGCGGAGCAACGAAGTTGCGTGAGCGGTACCCGCGCCTACAGAAAGAGGGTTGAAATCTTATAATCCCGCGTTGGTCACCACCCAGATACTTTTGCATTGGCGCCTGACGAAAAGCACATACCCCGAGCGGAGCAACGAAGTTGCGTGAGCGGTACCCGCGCCTACAGAAAGAGGGTTGAAATCTTATAATCCCGCGTTGGTCACCACCCAGATACTTTTGCATTGGCGCCTGACGAAAAGCACATACCCCGAGCGGAGCAACGAAGTTGCGTGAGCGGTACCTGACGCCTACAGAAAGAGGGCTGAAATCTTATAATCCCGCGTAGCGGGTACCAAATGTACTTTTGCATTGGCGCCTGCGGGAAAACACATACCCCGAGCGGAACAACGAAGTTGCGTGAGCGGTACCTGCCGCCTACAGAAAGAGGGTATAAATCCCTTAATCCAGCGTTGGTGACCACCCAGATTCTTTTGCATTGGCGCCTACCTGACGAAAAGCACATACCCCGAGCGGAGCGACGAAGTTGCGTGAGCGGTACCTGCCGCCTACAGAAAGAGGGTTGAAATACTTTAATCCCGCGTAGCGGGTAACAAAGGTACTGTTCCCAACGGACAGACACACTGCTAAGCGAGTTGGTCGGCAGAACTGATCAATTGGCGAAACTCTTAGAAATGATGTAGAGATACGAGCTTTGACACAACCGAATACCTTCGAAGTAAAGGACATATAAGAGGCGACAACAAAAGAGGATTCTGTTGAAAAGCAAGATCAGCTAAATGACAAACGCGTTAGGAACGCAAAATTCAAGTTGAATGGGTATATGCGAATGTAAAATCCTAACCAAATGCTTCGATGCCGGCCACAGTACCCGTTTCAGCAACTGTATCACTCCAAACAGTGATAGGAGGGCCACACAGTCTATAACTGCAGCAAAGATGCATTTCGTTTATTCAGCAAGTGACATAAGCATATTCATGGTTGCAACAAGTTCAGACCACTGTAAGCCAGCACATGACCCAAAAACCGGAAAACAACAAATCGGTCGAATTCGCTCAAATTTTCTATCTGGAAATAAGTTTTAACCACAAGCGGCGCTGTTGGCCGTCAGAATTGTGCAATCAAAAACACAGTTTGACATTTTTGTTATCTGCATGAATTTTTAAAATGAACGCCATGGAGCAGTAATGCAGTTGAATGTGTTTGCAAGGTTAGCTCCTCTTCGTAAAAAACAAAAAAATAGAACCATCAGGTATTGACGATTACGATTTTTTAATAAAGGGTGTTTTTTTTAGAGGTTGGTTTTTCGAATAGAGATAAAACTGACATTTTGTGGTCAAATCTGGCAACTCTAATGTCATCTATGTTCAGTTTGGTTTGCCATTTCATCATGAACGGGTTGACAAATGAACAACGCTTGCAAATAGTGCAAATTTATTTCGAAAATAATGGTTCAGTTCGCGAAGTTTCATCGCAAAATTTTGTTCAGTGATGAGGCTCATTTTGGTCAACAAGCTAAATTGCCGCATTTGGAGTGAAGAAAATCCACATGAGACCCTTGCCATTACATCCACAAAAACTGACTGTTTGCTGTGCTCTATGAGCTGGTGGAGTCATTGGTCCATACTTCTCCGACATGATGCTGGAGAGTCAGTTACAGTTAAGGGAGACGGGTATAGAGCCATGATAACCGACTATTTTGTTCCCGAATCGGATGGCATGAATGTGGATGAGATGTGGTTCCAACAAGACGGCGCTACATACCACACAGCGCACGTCACAATCGATTTATTGAAAGAAACATTCGATGAGCGCACAATTTCGCGGAATGGACCTGTCAATTGGCCACCAAGATCGTGTGATTTGATACCATTGGATTATTTTCTTTGGGGATATGTGAAGTCTCTCGCCTACGCCAACAAAGCAAAAACCTTAGGGGACTTGGAAGCCAACATTCGTGGCGTTATTGCCGACGTACAGCCCCAAATGCTTAAAAAAGTAGTTGAAAATTGGACTATCTAGACTTGTCTTTATTCATAAATCATATTTAAATATTAATGGCATAAAATTATCCTTATATTATAAGGTTGCCACCCTTTATGATGGCTAAAATGTCAAACAGCATTTACACAGCTGATTTCGAAAGTTTAGGTGTTACATAAGCTTCACAGCTTTGAAAAATTTTATTTATTTTATTGTCTTATTAATTTCTCGAGAATATTATGTTACATTTTCAAGTCATTCCGAATAAAAGTTTCGGAGATACAACCTTGGGAAGGTGCGCACTCAATTGAAACACGAGGTTTAGTTGAGGTTATCCAAACTTTATATGCTTTTTTTTTTCGAAACTGTTTTCAAAGTTCTCGAAAAGTACTCAAATGTGAAATTTTACACAGGTCTTTGCGATACAATTCACGAGGACTTGGATGAAGGATTTGTTTTTTCCAATCACAAATATTGAAAAAAAATTAAATTTTGAGCAAATTTTACCAAAAATAGCATTTTTTTGTAAAAAGGTCTGCCAAAAATTTGTCCCAATTTTCGTGCAAATTCTAGTTTATGGTTTTAACTAAAATACGATTTTTTTTTTCACTTCTGATGATCCTGTCACGAGTTCTACTGTCAACGCGGTCGCACCTTTTTTCCGAGGGATCACGCTAAATGACGTCACTTTGACGGAGTTCTTAATATTTTCCGCTGAAAATTTCAGAAATTCTTTTTCAAATATAAATATATCTTTAAGACAGTAAAAAGTTTGAATAAAATATTTTATTTTTTATATAAGAACTTTTTTTCCCCGAATAAACCCATGTAACCCCTTAATTCATTTAATTCATTCTGTGACATCCTTCGTTCGAATCCCAAAGTACAAGAAGTTCATTCAAATAAATAGACACATTCGAACGAATAATCTATTCATCTAATCTCAAAATAAGCGCGACGAAGATTTCGATAGGAGGGTTTTAAAATGAGTCGCCAATGTCATAGATGCGAGGGCGTTCTTTATACTTCGATTCTGCCCACCCAAATCGCGAACATTACTTCAGAACGTTTTTGTATTTTTGCAATTTGCTAATTTAGTTGCTATGGTTTTGAGGAAATCTGTTATATGTTTCTCCTTTAGTCCGGTACTAACTCATCCAACAAATCATTTTTCCCTCTACATTAGCTTTAAGTTTAATTGAAAAAAAAATTTTATACATTGGTTGAAGTTCTATTAGCTAAATATTAAAAATGTTTCGACCATCAAGAGTTTCGAAATCAATGTCAAATAAATTATACTTTCTCCAACTTACTATGAAAGGATTTTATTTTTGGAGGTCTTTTTTTCTTCATCTTTATACACGCTGACCTTTTGCTGGTGAACGGAATTCACTTTGTATTGTTCTTTATCTTATGTATGTGTCTTTCGATGGACGACCTTTAAACGAAGAACCGAATGCTCATACGCGATCCAACAACTACAAGATGGTGCAAAAGTAATCCTCCTATCAGAAAATACTATAAATTTTGCGATTGGCCCCTAATGTCAGTTCTGTTTTGACATTTGTGTAGTAAACACATGCGAAATACACGTTAATAAACAATGTTACGCTACACTTCTCCAGAACGCGGAATATTGGTGACTATTTATTTGAGCAATAATCGGTCGGTGACTTTGGCACAACGTGAATTTCGTCGCAGATTTCCTAGCCGTCCAACGCCTACTGGTGAAACACTGCGACGCCTAGCCACTCGCCTCGCAGAGACTGGCAGACCCCGGAGTAGCCGTTCTGCAGAGAATATTGCTGCTGTAGCCGAAGATGTCATGGAAGCGCCGTCGACATCGACCAGACGACGTGCCACGCAAATGGGTATCAGTCGACGGTCTTTACAGCGAATTTTGGTACAAGATTTGAAGATGTTTCCGTACAAAGTCCAGACGGTGCATCAGCTGTTAGCTGCTGACCGCCAATCGCGTCTAACATACGCTCAAGCCATCCTTAATCACCACCAAGAGGAAGATGATTTTTCATCAAAAATAATCATGAGTGATGAGGCCCATTTCCATCTTAGCGGGTACGTAAATGAGCAAAATTTACGCTTCTGGGGCACAGAAAATCCGCGTGTAACCCACGAAGAGCCATTACACCCGCTCAAAGTCACTGTATGGTGTGCTGTTTTCGCTGGAGGAGTCATCGGACCTTTTTTCTTCGAAGACGTCGATGTGAATGGTAAGCGCTACAGAGCAATGATCAACGAGTTCTTTTTGCCGCAACTTGATGAATTGGGATTGGAAAACATGTGGTTCCAACAGGACGGTGCAACGGCACACACTGCACGTGCCACAACCGATATGATGAAGGATGAATTTCCCGGGCGCCTAATCTCCCGTTTTGGCGATTTGCACTGGCCAGACTTCTTTTTGTGGGGCTTTTTGAAGTCGCGGGTTTATGTCAACAAGCCTCAGACTCTTGCAGCTCTTAAAGACAATATCCGTCAAGAATGTGAGGACCTATCGCCGGAAGTTTTGGCCAAAGTGATGGAAAATGCCATAAAAAGGGCTCAAATGACAATCAACTGTGGCGGCGGCCATTTACAGTTTTTAATTTTTTTTTTTAAATTACAGCCAAAAAACATCGGAAGATTATTTTTGCGGCACCTTGTATAAAGTAAAAGCCGTTTCTCTGTCCGAGCTTCGAATGACAATAAGAAAGTTGAAGAATAACAAAGCTCCAGGATACGATCTAATCACTGGCGAAGTTCTGGGGAGCTACCGAAAAGAGCACTAGTTAAGCTGCTGTACATTATAAATGCTTCTATGAGACTTTCATATGTTTCAAGACAATGGAAAGTAGCCGAAGTCATTATGGTTCCAAAGCCAGGGAAGAATACAAATGCCGATAATATCTAAGGTTTATGAAAAACTTCTGCTAAAACGATTACAACCAGTAATTGAAGAAAGACGCTTGATACCAGATCATCAATTTGGCTTCCGGGTCAAACATTCCACAATCGATAAGGTGTATCGAATAACAAATGAAAAAGAATGTAAAAAGATTTGCTCTAGCGCTTTTCCCGACGTATCGCAAGCCTTCGACAAGGCTTGCCTAATGTATAAGCTAAGGACAATCCTACCGGAAAAATTACACAAAATATTGAAATCCTACCTTGAAAACAGACTCTTTCGTGTTAGACATGAGACTGAATTCTCGGAATTCAAGGAAATCCACGCCGGTGTTCCGCAAGGAAGCGTTCTTGGCCCAATATTATTCCTGCCCTACACAAGAGATATACCAAAAGATGAAGGGACAACGTTCGCAGACGATACGGCTATCCTCGCAATGGATGAGTCAGTCGAATCATCAACTGGAAAACTCCAACGGGCTCTTAATAAAGTATGCGAGTGGACAAATACCTGGCGAATTGCCCTTAACGAGACTAAGTCGACGCATGTCAATTTCACGTACAAAAGGATAAACAACTTACCTGTCCTTATTAACTCGGTACAAATACCATAAGCAAACGAGGCGAAGTATCTAGGAATGACCCTAGACGCAAAACTTAAGTGGAAGCCACACGTTAAGAAAAAGCGCGACGAGCTCGCAATCAGACTTAGAGAAATGTATTGGCTACTCGGAAGATATTCGGAGACAAGCGTATACAACAAACTGCTCCTGTATAAGCAAGTGCTGAAACCTTCTTGGACATACGGTATACAACATTCCAAAACAAAACGCTAAGAGCAATCGTGAATGCTCCGTGGTATAAAAGGAATAGTGATATTCCCAGAGATCTAGGAATTGCTACCGTGAGTAACGAAGTAACAAATTTTCCTCGCAAACTTCGTACTCGCATTCATGGTCACTGCAATTCGTACCCTGGACCTGACATACCTTGAGCGCCGACTACAAAGAACAAGACCGTTCGACCTAGCGCCATAAGGAAAACCGCATGTAATGACGGTATTAGTAGGTGCGTTCGCTGGAAAGCTACCTACCAAACGCGATTACCACTACAGAAGCGTAAACTACTTGTTACGGTAACTTAGTCGTAGTCATCACTAAAATGGAAAAATGAGAGGAACAAATTTCTTACTACTATGAGCGCGCGCGACCGGATCTCATAGTGCCTCTCTGACGGGTGAGGTTATAACCAATGGTACGGGCCATTGGTATCTTCTGAAGATTAATCACCTCCAGGCGCAACCAAAAAAAAAAATATTAAAGTATCTGGCCATTAAACACTCAACCGCTAGTAATATAATATTTGAGTGCCATAGGGACGGAAAGAACTAAAAAGCTGCAACACGACAATTCGATCTGCTATCTCTCGCAAAAAGGTTATGGTCATAATGGTGGGATCAATACAATCACACTTTATTGTGGATCCCTACGACTCCCGACCTCTCCTCACCATCACAACTATTTTCTTACACATGTCGTCCTGCGTTTCTTTCAATCATCTAACAATCTTCTGCAATTGTATCCCCGGCAATTATGAAGAATAGAAAACAATTTTGTATCGGACTTCATGCGCTTCAAATCAAATTGAAAACGTGTTCTATGACAGGTGCCGCCTTTCCGAATAGCAAAAACTTCGAACATGACACATTGACTGTAGCAACTGACGTGCATCTCTCCACTTGTAGCGCCAACTCTGATTACAGATCCCACATCATAGATAGCAGTTATTGCATCCCTCCCGTGGAACTCGTGTCGGACTCTTGCTTTCATGAAAAATAAAAAGGAAGATAAAAGAATTTTTCACACATGCAACAGTTGAAAAAGCTGAATATTCCCTTAAAGACCAACCTCGAGGGAGCGAAATAGTTTTATTTTTTTTTACTGTTTTTTTTTTATACGAAAAAAATTAAATGAGAAACATTTTTAATCAAAATATTTTCTATGGCAAAAACTTTTATCTTTTCATATAAAAGTTAAGCGCAACAAAAGGGTTGGCGGCAATTTCCTATGCAGTTTCAAAATTAAACCACCAAGAGACTGATGTTTGGGATAGTAATGGGAATTCTGTGGAAAAGGTGCAGCTTTATTGATTTTTGAATTGAAAAAGAAATATTTATATTTTAATTTTGCCTAGCGGCAATGAAGAAGCGACCGACATAACAGTCGAAGAAGTTGGGAAAGCGGTCAAGAACTCAAAGAAGAGAAAAGCGGTTGGGCCAGATGAGATACTCAGTGAGTTCTGGAAAAAGATGGGAGACATCGGGCTGAGAGGGGCTCATGATTCTTATCTGAAAACTCATGAGAGGTGATCCAATGGCCAATCGGTGGAGGGAAAGTTATCTTCTTCCTTTGCACAAAGGAAAGGGAGATACGCGAAACTGTGATAATTGCCGTTCAATTAAGTTGATGTCGCACACCATGAAGATCGTTGAGCAGGTATTAGCTGGTCGCCTAAGACAAATAATACGGCTATCTGACGACCAGTGCTGGTTTGTGGCGGGTAAATCAACCACAGGTGCAATCCAAAGTATAAGGATCATAATGGGAAAGCATCGTGATTCCTTAAAGGATCTGCATATGATTCTGGTTGATTTTGAAAAAGCATTCGATAGACAACCAAGAGATCTGGTATGGGTAGCGCTAAGACAACGAGGAGTTCCTGAAACCTACGTACAGGTGATCATGGACATGTACAAGGGAGCGAAGAAAAACAGATGTCCCGCAGGAGTCAACAATGAATTTCCAATAAAAGTCGATGTTCATCAGGAAAGTGTTTCGTCTATATTAAAGTTCAAAATTTTTTGCTTGAAAGAAAAGTGACGGACTCTAAAGTGCATCAGTTATTCTTTGCTGACGATGAAGCCATCATAAGTGATGATCACACTACCCTGCAATGAGCACTTGATGTTTCGGTAGATGTTTTAGAAGGGAATGGGTATCGTATTAGCCAAAAAAGCCAAGACAGAGTATCTGTACCAATTCTCTGACACCATACAACCTATTTCAGACATTTATTTGAATGGGATGGTGGTTCCCAAGTGTGAGAAGTTCAAATATCGTTTGAGGTCGAACCGGCGAACCCCACAGGCGGACCAGTGGGAATGCAGTGAAGTGGGAGGGTTATGATCCCTGTAATCCTGATCATATTCTCCTCGTTAAATGGAGAAAAGAAGAATTTTGTCTAGTGGGTACTTTGGGGACAAATATATGTAGAAATGCTTAGTTTAAGGCTATTCTTTAGTTTTCATGACATAGGCGAAATGTATTAGTCCAACAGTAAGACTGATTTTGCGCTTCAGTCCTCCATTAAGATGGAGCGCTGAGACACAACTACTGGTCCATTGTAATACCATTCAGAGAACTCACATTAATGTGCTTAGTTTTCCCGTCTTTCGAAGGAAGATGAGAAGGAGCTTTAGTGATGAAGAGCTTAGATGTTTGGCACTCACCACGTCAGCATGGGCCGGACAAATGCAGAGAAAGTATTCTGCTGTGTCATCCTCCTCACCGCAAGCACAGGACAGGTGGTGGTGTCTCTTAAGTTCAAGACTGCTAAGTGCTTAGCAACAGCTTGGTGGTCCGAAAGAAGGCCTACAAGCAGCCTACTCATAGGAGATATAGAAGAAAAGATATAAAAATGTGTGGTCTGTCCATCGCAGGTCTGTGTGTTCGCGAGAAACATCGTGAAAGCATCGTTGGATGTAGGCAGACCTAACACAGGTTCGGGTCCTGAGAAAACTTCTTCCTTCCTTCAACCTTGCCTAGCAAGCTCATCCGAGAGCTCATTTCCCTTGCCAGTGTGGCGTGAGACCTAGACAAGATCCTGGGACCCAACCAAATTTAGAGAAAGCTTGAGTTCTAGCACTAACTTGGACGAGGTAGGAGGGCTTAGGAGCCCTTTTAAGGCAGCTTGGCTGCCAATTAGGAACCTAATTTACAAGAAAGAGTTAGAAAAGCAACAGTTGCTCTTTTTTTTTTTGCAAGAAAGCTAGTGGTAGTAGATGCGGTCTTCAAGCTCGCATTACATATTGGGTGTGTATCTCGGTCGTAAGATCTATACTCATGTAGGGCGTGGGGGTGGTGGACTGTCGTAGACATTGCGACAAATCGCGAAAAACTCAACAAAGTTCAGCGATCAGCTTGTCCATGCATGAGTGGTGTACTTTATCCTGTTTCATTTCAAACCACTCAACATCATAAGCAGGCAATTAGCTGCTGCTCGGCCATTTGCCTCAAAGCAACATCACAGTGAACCGAAAAATAATGTGGCCACTCTGCTATTCTAAATCTATTTAGGACCCTTCCTAGAACCATAGACTACACTACACCACAGCATCAGTTTGACAAAAATTGTATAGTCACTATTCCGTCCAGATTATTCTGGGACGAAAGTGATCTCGCGGAAGATTAATCGATCCACTTCTACACAGATGGATCAAAAACTGATGAAGGAGTTGGCGGTTGCATTTTCTCTCAAAGACTAAATCGTAGTTTGTCGTTTTGTCTACCCAATCATTGCAGTGTGTTTCAGGCGGAATTCATGGCTATCAAAGAAGCCTTGTCTTGGCTGCAAAGAAACGTGATATCCGCTATAGATATCCGAATTTTCTCTAACAGCCAAGCGGCCCTGAAATCGCTAGACTCAGTTTCTCTAAACTCTATAGTGGCCCTAGAATGCCGATCTTCTCCTAAGGATATGTAGGAGCAGTTCAACATTCGCCTTTGCTCGGTGTCGGGACATAGAGATATCCTAGGTAACTGCAAGGCAGACGAACCAGCAAAGGACGGAATCACATTGCTTAATATTTCACCTGATAAAGGTTCCTTAGACATTCCAATTGCTAAATGCAAACGAATGCTGAAATCGAAAGCTATTGAGAAAACTAAACTTGGGTGGTCAAGTGGCACAACTTGTCTAGCGATAAAACGCATTTGGCCTTAACTGGATCTGAAACGCTTTAAGTGTTTGATCTCTCTAAGAAAAGACTGCATGTCAGCTCTACCATAATTGTCATCACTGGACATTGTCTAATAGGCAGGCATGTAACTAGGCTTGCTATGTACTCAAATGACTTTTGCAGAAGCTACATGGACAAGGAGGAAGAGGAGACAATTCTACACCTACTATCTCCTAAAATCTGAAGGTCTACCTAGGTGGCTCCTTCCATGACAATCTTGCAGATCTGTCAACCACTGGTGTGAAAGATCTCTTCCTTCGAATAGTGTAGTAAAAGTTTAGTTCCACCTGGTATCAAAATGCCTTAGCACATCTGGAGTCGCCAGATCCTAGAAAGAGTGCCTGAGTGAGAAACTCACCGTGCATTCACCTACCACAGACGCCAACAACCAGTGGTCTCAGTATCGCGACATCATCGAGGAGGTAGCCGAAACCACCCTAGGCTACCAGCCACCCCAGAGAAAAAGCCCGTGGTATTACGATGTATGCGTATACCGGAAAAAGGTGACAGAAGATGCACACATTAGAACGCTGCAGAGGAAAACAAGGGCAGCAAGGGATGAGTACCGAGCCAGGAGAAGGGAGGAGGAGAAGATCCTGCGTAGAAAGAAAAGAGAGCACGCAGTCTCCCAGCTCAAGGAGATCGAAGAGTCCCGCGACCGAAACAACATCCGGAAGTTCTATAAGAAAGCCAAGTAACTGGCTGCTGGCTTTAAGACCGGAACGCAGGCTCTTCATAACAGCGATGGAAACCTGGTCACCGACGCGCAGGGAATAGTAGATGTATTTAAGCAGCACTTCCAGCAGCTGCTTAACGGACAAAATGTAGAGAGAGTAATGGGGCAAGAAGAGAACCCGCGTCCAGTCAATGAAGAACCAGCCCTCCGCACAGTATAGAAGAGGTTGGCTTAGCTATAAAAAAGCTAAAGAATAACAAGACCTACTTGCTGACGGTCTACCTGTAGAACTTTTCAAATACGGAGGTGATATTATGGTAGGGCGCATGCACCAAATCAACAACCAAGTTTGGGTGGAGGAGAGCATGCCCGATGACTGGACCATCAGCTCCATACGTCCATCTACAAGAAAGGCGATTCTATGTCTTGCAAGAACTATCGAGGCATATCCCTGCTTAATGTCGGATATAAGACCCTATCCAACGCACTGTGTGAAGGTATCAAACCTTTCTGCAACACACTAATCGGCAGATCAACTGTAGACCAAATATTCACACTAAGGCAAATCCTGGAAAAGACCAACGAGTTTCAAGTCGAGACACACCATCTCTTCATCGACTTTAAAGCCGCATATGACAGCATTCATCGTCAGGAGCTTTTTGTAGCGATGGCCGTCGCATGACACTAGATAACACGCGATGCAATGTGCAGTTTGGCAGCAGCTCATCTGAACTTTTTCAAACATGCACCGGATTTCAGCAAGGAGATGCGCTGTCGTGTGATTTCTTCAATCTTGTTCTTGAGCAGATAGTGCGTAGGGCAGGTGTCAACACGGAAGGCACTATTTTCAACAGATCAGTCCAACTGCTAGGGTATGCGGACGATATAGATATCATCGGTCGATCCCAGAAGAATAGACGAAACTAGTTGGCCTTGAAGTGAATGAGGACAAGACTAAATATATGCTATCAACAAGCAATCATCTGTCCACCGACTAGGACAAATTTCACTGTTGATAGCAGCAACTTCGAGGTAGTTAAGAAGTTCATATACCTTGGGGTAAACATCAACTCTACAAATGCCATCTTAGTGGAGATCCGTCGAGATCCCTGCTTCCGCTGCTACTTCGGTTTGGCAAAGCCATTTGAAAACTCCTAACTCGAAGGACAAAGTGTATGCTTGCTATGCGGCGCCGAGTGCTGGACGATAAGCAGGAAAGGAGAGTTAATACTGGGATCCTTTAACGAATATTTGGTCCTGTGCGCGAGGAGGGCGAATGGAGGAGAAGATACAACCGCGAACTCTATGAGCTGTACCAAGATGTGGATGTAGTCCGAAAAGCCAAAACTCGTCGACTACATTGGCTCGGCCACATCGAGCGAATGGACAACAACGCTCCAGCCAAGAGGATCTTCGAATCCCAACCCCCAGGTTCGAGACGACAAGGAAGACCGAACCTCAGTTTTGAAGACCAAGCCATCGCGGATGCCAGAGCGCTTGGTCTCGACAACTGGAAGCAGCGTGCTCGGGATCGCAGAGGGTGGAAGGCTGCCGTATCTCAGGCGGGGACTCTTCACGGGTCGGGATCCCGCTAAGTAAGTAAGTCGGCCTCACCGATTGCCACTTCAACCTTACCTAACCTACCCATGTGACTTGGGTAGACTAATTTGGTTTGCGGTTTAATGCAGTCATTAAAGTGATCCCGGGCAAGCATAACAAGGTCAAACTTGGAAGGGGGACGAGCTGGCTAGGGCTGCATCAGAATCTTCGTTCTTCGGACCAGAACCCTATTGCAGAGTCAATTGGCCAATAGGCTACTGAACTATTAGCAACAACAAAAAAAAGTGTTCCGAGTTTATGGTTTGATTGTATTAGTCCCTCGACTCTTCCCATGGTTTCACTTGAGGAATAGAGCACTTCTGCTTCTTCTTCTTTCCAGATAATGAAGAGCTATCCGATGTCTCGCTAAGAGCTATATCTGGTAATCACAAGGAAGTTACAACACCGGAGCCAGTCACTCTAACCTATCTTAAATTTAAGGCTTTTTAAAAACCAATGTTTCCCCTTTCATTACTCACCCCTTTTCTCTCCACTCCTTACTTACCTTTAGCTTGCTCGAGTTTTCCCATCGCCTTACATCATTATCTGTCAATACCAGGCTGGTACACTATATTGTTGTGATAAAGACGCTCCTGTTTCGTACAGCACTACAAACAATCTTGTTATTATTTCCACTTGAATACGTTCATATCCGTTCTTCGAACTTCTTGTATCGGCAATGGCCAGCACGTGCCCATGAGAATGACAGTCCTGAATGGCACGATTGTAATTGAAAACAGAACCCTCCTAATTATTTAATTGGTATTGGTCCCAGTGATTTGGATTCCTCCAAGTTTTGCCTTTCATCGCAATTCGAATACACCAAACAATGAACGCCAAAGTCGAATCTGCACGTTAATTACTCGAACAAAATTCAATTACTTGTTGGTTGCTGAGCATTCAACTGTACATTGTATCCATTGACTACATATAGTGGCGGTGGGTGGTAACATATTGAGAAACTCGGAATAGTTATCAGAAAAGTGTGCTCAGAGTAACACCCTTGGACATGCTGGTCGTTAGGGAGATTCTCGAAAATACTACTCCCTGAGTATTCACAGTTTATTAAACTTGGTAATCGATTTGATTTTCGGGCGATTAGTTTTTGAAGAGGCCCAGATGCTGAGCCCGTTCGTATCCAATACATAATAATGTATTTCGGGGTGATTGATGCTGCAAAGTGACTGTGTATTTTTCTGGGGAAAATGATTGAAATGTCATCATGCGTTAGGATATGCTTCTATCAAGATACAAATGTGGCACGTGTATCCTTATCAATTTGTATGGTCCAAGAAGTTGGGTTCATTTAAATCCCGGTGTCAAAAAAACACAACCAGATACTTTATCTATTTCTCTCTCTCTCTGTGTATAAGAGCTGTTGACAAATGGATTTGATAGTTGACCTCGATGCTACGTGTCCTACATTTTGTTGTCGAGAGGGAGATCTGCTGGTGTAATTGATGAAAGGATTTTGCGAGTTCTTTAAGGATTTAAGTCAATTGCTTAAAGCACCGAAAGTTCAATTAATTATTCTGCGGAAGCTGGTTGAGGAATTTTCTGATGCTGTTGCTGCGTTCGAGCGATTTTGCAAGTATTAGCATAAATTTACGTAGTGGGAATGTAGTTTTTCTGCATAAAAATGTTCAGAGTAAGCCGCCAGCCTAATAAAAGAATCGAGAGTGAACTTTGGATATTATTTTTTTTATTTTTTGTTCTGAAATTTTTGGATGTGAGCGGAAAAATATTTTTTTTTTTTTACTTTTAGCTTGGGAAAATTATTTCCGGTCTTGATCCCCGGACTGACCATTTGAACACGAACAATAAGGATTATTAAGAATTATGCAAAATGAAAAAGAAGCGAGAGAAAACAACTTGCATCACAGCAGAATGGTTGATGGAGATTTTTTATTTTTTTTTTAACCGACTCGCTCTTGTTTAAGTTATCCAAATTGGTTTCTGTGCACAGAAATGAACTGAGTTGAAAATGAATGCATTTTTAGAGATACTGGGGGTATGTGTGTAAATCGTTTTCGTATGAAGAGATTTTTATGGTTTTTAGTATGCCAGTAGCGGCAGCTATGCAGTGGAGATATGTTTGAAAATTTCGAGAAATATTTTTATTGGAATATTTTAAGCAGTTCTTTTTTCGGTATCCGTAGGGAACTACCTTATTTTTAGCTTTCTCGTATACATGAGTATCCTGAAGAAAAAGTTGTAGCAATCTTGCGGAAATTTCGATAAAACTACTAAAGAGAAGTCCAAAATAGTCTGTCTGTGTGTCCGGGAGCCGTATGGCAAAACGGTTCAACAGATTTGCCTTAAAGTTTGTATATAGAATTTTTGATGTAAAATCTCGCGGTGTTTTTTTTGTGCGCTTTATCTTCTTCTTCTTCCCATTTAACGACAAGGTTATGATCAGGATTATAGGGATCATAACCCCTCCCACTGGTCGGCCTGTGGGGTTCGCCGGTTCGACCTCAAAAAATATCTGCATGCATCCCGAATTTGGATCACCTTATCATTGAGGCCAATCAAATGCTGGTGTTTCTCCAGGAGTTTTTAGGTCTGCCACTCTTACGCGATTGTAAGGGAACGTTGATTTCCATTGCCTTTTTGACGGGGTTCGTAGGATCCATCCTTTGAATATGACAATACCATCTCAGTCGGTCGTCCTCCAATTTTTTCGAGATGGGTTCTTTGACATGAAGGCTTCCTCGGGTTCTGGAACTTCTAATTCGATCAAGCTTTGTTACTCCTGCTGTCATGCGAAGAATCTTCATCTCAGCTGCTGTCAACTTGCACTCATACTTTTTGTAACGGGTGATCCAAGTAGAGATACTTTTTTCAATAGCCTTTTTTGACAGATCACGTGTGAGTCGTGTCATGCTGTCATGTTATTTTTGTTTAGTATTGTTTGGCATTTCATAATGGAAAGACTTACGCGTGAACAACGTTTACAAATTGTTCAACTTTATTTTATGAAAATTCACGTTCTGTGAGGAATGTGTTTCGTGCACTTCGCTCAATTTATGGTCAACATAATCGGCCTACTGAGCGTACTATTCGCAACACCATCACCCATTTTGAGACCCAGCATTCATTATTGGATAATATTCGACCGAATAGACCGTAGAGAGTCGATTCGGCGCCGTTCGCAGCAACTCGGACTGACGTATGGAACGACTTGGCGCATTTTACGTCAAGATCTTAAATTGAAAGCGTACAAAATACAGCTTGTGCAACAACTGAAGCCGCTCGACCTTCCCAAGCGACATCGCTTCGCTCTATGGGCTCTTGAAAAGTTCCAAGAAGATCCGACGTTTTCGAGGCAAATTTTGTTTAGCGATGAGGCCCATTTCTGGCTCAATGGGTATGTAAACAAACAAAATTGCCGCATTTGGGACAAAGAGCAACCTGAAGAGATTGAAGAACTGCCACTTCATCCAGAAAAAAACAACGGTTTGGTGTGGTTTGTGGGCCGGTGGAATCATCGGTCCATATTTCTTTAAAAATTATGCCGGTGCGAACGTAACCGTCAATGGCGACCGTTATCGTGCCATGATAACCGACTATTTGAGGCCTGAAATTGAAGCTCGTAATCTCGGCGACATTTGGTTTCAGCAAGACTTTCCACACATCGCATCAATCAATGGACTTATTGAGAGAACATTTCGGTGAGGGCCGGTCGATTGGCCACCAAGATCATGTGATATCACACCGTTAGACTTTTTCCTGTGGGGATATGTAAAGTCAAAAGCTTATGCCGACAAACCCGCTTCGATTCAGGCCTTGGAGGAAAACATCACGCCTGTCATTCGCCAGTTACCAGTCGAAATGCTCGAACGAGTGATCGAAAATTGGACTCAACGGATGGACCATCTGCGACGTAGCAACGGCCAACATTTGATAGACATAATCTTCAAAAAATAAATGCCAAAGAATGTTCTTTCAAATCATAATAAACATTCTCCATTAAATTTGAATTTTCTGTGTTTTTTTTCTTTAAAAAAGTAGGGAACCTCGAAATGGATCACCATTTACTTTCGCATTGTGAATGTCTTAGAATTGTCATAGATCGTGTGACGTACAAAAAAAAAATACTGGGTAATCTGCACGTCTAATGCACAGCTGATTTGGATGAGCGAAGGATAGTGTTCGTTGATAACATCCGGTTAGTGTTTTGGGACATGCATTTGATGTGGTGGAATACGCCACAGACTGTTCTGACAATCAGACACAAGTTTGCTGACTGTTTGAAATCGTATTGGAATGGCAAAAGTAGACTGCGCATGCTCCTGACAGTTTTCTGCTGGAACAAACCTATTATATGTAAATCCAACCTCACTATGAATAATCCTTTATAAAGTATACCTTCCGCCGACATTTTAAGGTCCAGATTCAAAGTAAAATTTTTGAACAATAATGTCCAAACCACCGCGCGCCGGCCGTGAGAAAAGTAAATTTCTATTAAAATGTTGTCAAATCCTCGGCGAGAGACATACGTTGAATATGATCTAACGCCTTACCCAGTCGCACAAGTTTTTTCAATTAAAAAAACTAAGCCAAAAGTATTCAAACGCAAGTTGGAATGAATTAACAAGCTCGACCATAACCTTCGGGACTCACTTTATCGCATGTGAATATGAATATGAATATTAATGAAAAAAACAAAAACAAAATAAAAGTAGTACCGTGGACGAATTATTTTATTAAAAAAAAGGAAATCGAACATGGTTTTGTTTTTTGTCTAAGAACAAAACAAATTAATTGGTAAGGAGAGTGAAATTTCTTCCCAGCGATGGCGATGGCATCGTCTTCCATTCATTCTTAAGCGGATAATACTCTTCTAATTCATTTTGTCCACAAACTATAAAATGATCCCGGAATACGATACTGTAATAAAAATCGTAACTAATTTTGGAGATGGGAATAGTTTTGGGTTCCAAGTCGTGTTTTGTAATGCTTGTTCTCCCGAGTTGTATGAAGCACTCGTTGGATAAATCACGCACGGTTCCGATGCCAAGTGACTCATTCTCAAGTTCTAATGTTTCTGTCCATTTATCAGTTTCAGGGTTATAAGTGTTGAGCACTTTCCGATTAAATATTGTTTTTGTGGAAATGTCTACCTCAACACAAATTGAATTGAAATTAGTACCCGAAACCATTAAACGTTCAAAATTGGGCATTGGCGCCACAAATTTCCATTGCGAATCTAATTGATCTAGTTTTTCAACGGAGCGTAAATTTGTAGTGACACCATATCCTCCAAATGCATATACTTGTCCCATTAAATTTATCACATGACAGCCAAACCTCGGTGTCTGCAACGAGGAAAGCTGTGTCCACTTCAATGTCCTGAAATCCAAGCAGTCAACACGATTCGATACTCGTTTGTTTGATTTCAGACCTCCGGCAATAATTAGCTTATTGCCAACGACAGCACTACCAAAAGAATGACGTTTATCCGAGAGACGACAGGGGTAATGTATATAGATCCATTCCTCAGCCCCAGGTGTATAAAACCCGACTTTTAACCCTTCCTCCTCCCAATCGCTAATAGCCAAGATCACGTCTTAAAAGTTTCGCATTCGTGCTTTCTCCTTGGGAAACACTGATGCACGACAGTCTGGTAGAAGGTGCCACTTCAATGCCTTGACAATCAATTGCTGACTTTCGAAGCATTTACAAACAGGCTCGACAGTAGTTAAAATAAATTTTGGGTCCAAAAATGGAAAGCGCAAGCTATTTAGTAGTAAGTTAATAAATTGCTCACGCTTTGGCCGATCATATTCGACCCAAGACATGATGCAATGGAAAACCTCGTCCTCGGAATGAACATATAACTCGTCACTTGAAAGGAATTTACACAGCTGCTCGGGTTTAAGCGAGAAGAACGTATCATCCCGGCGCACGTCCATAAAATGTTGACACACATATTTCTCACCGATTTCGTAGAGAGGTTGATTGTTAAATTTCGCCGCCAATATTGTAATGTCTAGACAATTGGACACATCCATCTGCTGCGTTGACAAGTAGTTAAAGCACATCTCTTCCAGAAAGTTGCATTCGAATAGACGGGCTGCCTTTAGATAATCTTTAAAAGTGTTAGTTGTGAGGTCAATCGAACCGATGTAAATAAAATCTATAATCAATCTTAGAGTGCGACCGTTGACGTCTTTCAATTGAACTTCCTTTGCGTCGGTTTCACGAGTAGAACCATCAAAAATTGATAAAAAATATTTGCTTGCGGCGGAGAGCACCATTCGGTGGGCTTTCACTTTGCAACCATCATTCGACATCAGAATCACATCGCAGAACTTTCCAGTTTGATAAAATATTTCGATGTTCTTGAAGATTCCAGGGAATAATGCCTCGCATTTGACTAAATTCTTTTCTGCAGTCGAACTGATTGCCAATGATTTTTTCTGGTCATTATTTGCCGACATTTTGTTATATGTAGTTTTTTTTTAACACAAATGAAACTTCAGCAAAATTCAGTTATAAGCTCGAAAAACGAATAGGTTTAGTAAGAAAAAAATACCAAAAACGAATTGGAGCAAATATAATTTTAAGCGTTTTCCTTTCACGTTAGGTCTTTCGATGAGCACTATTACTCAGGTTATTGAAGAAATAGATTTCTTATCACAAAACTTATCTTATCTGCATTGCACACATCAAAAAGATTCATAGTTGTCTGTATTGATTGCATTGTTAGTTACATTATCTGCATATACCTTGGGAGTGTTGCCATGGCACTGTTTCAAAGGTATTATTTGGGAAAAATTTATTTAAACTAACGGGTGATTTTTTAAGAGGTTTAGAACTTTTTTTAAAAAAAAAACACAAAAAATTCGAAAAAAATGAATGAAATATTTATTTGAATCGATAGTTTGAACCTTGCAATTTAATGTTTAAAGATAATTTCATGCAAATGTTGACCGCGGCTGCGTCTCAGGTAGCCCATCCGCTGAGTCCAATTTTGGCATACTCTTTCACACATATCGGCCGGTATCTCACGAATGAATGCATGGATGTTGGCTTCCAGTGCGTCAATCGAAGCGGGCTTGTCCCTATACACATTAGCCTTGGCATACCCCCACAAAAAATAATCTAATGGTGTCAAATCGCACGATCTAGGCGGCCAATTGACCGGCCCGAAACGTGAAATTAACTGTTCACCAAACTCGCCTCGCAATTGCGCCATTGTTTCGCGTGCTGTGTGGCATGTGGCACCGTCTTGTTGAAACCACATATCATGCAAGTCAAGAACTTCCATTTCGGGCAAAAAAAAGTTTGTTATCATCGCTCGGTAGCGTTCACCATTGACAGTAACGCTGCGATTCACATCATCTTTGAAGAAATATGGCCCAATAATGCCGCCGGCCCATAAACCGCACCAAACAGTGGCTTTTTCGGGATGCATTGGTAGCTGTTGCAATGCTTCTGGCTGATCTTCACTCCAAATGCGGCAATTTTGCTTATTTACGTACCCATTCAACCAAAAATGAGCCTCATCGCTGAACACAATTTTTCGATAAAAAAGCGGATCCTCGCTTCCAATAGACTGCTCAGAAGGTCGAGAATGCCGATCATAAAATGGAAGCAGCGCGCGATGAACATTTCGAACCGAGCACGAATTTTGATAGTAAAATTCAATAATTTGCAAGCGTTGTTCATTTGTAAGACGATCCATGGTTAAATTGCAAACCAAACTGAAGCTGTTTGACAGTGACACAAGGTACTAAACACACGTCAGCTGTCAAAACCAGTGTTGCCAAAACCAAACCAGCTAAAAAATCACCCTTTATTTAGCTTTAGCTTATCTGAGAAGGTGGTCCCTTATGTAGCTCGCCAAGTGTGACAAACGATATGAATTCATTTTGCGTATTGTATAAGCTCAGCAGCGGCGCTGGTGTGTTGTCTTGCGCGTGTCATATTGCTATAGACATACATAAAAAGTTAAAGAATATAAAAAAAATGGCTGTCTGCCGATTTTTAAGAATTCCATCTGTGCCGTTCAAATTCAAATAAATTGTAAATTGCAAGGCTCGCTTTTTACAGGACTACATAACTAAAGCCTCTTTGCTAATTTAATTTAATAGTTCTGATTAACGATTACAAGTTGATGTACTTTACACTGGCTTTACAAAGCCTGTTTGACAGGGTGCATCATACACTTCAATTGGCTAAGCTAAAGTCTTTGGGTTTTCATTCTTCAATTCCAAAATGGTTTAGTAATTACCTGACTAATAGAAGGCTAATGGTTAATGTCGATGGTTTGACTTCTCGCGTGATAAAGTGTGTTTTTTTTTAGAGGTTGGTTTTTTGACATTTTGTGGTCAAATCTGGCAACTCTAATGTCATTTATGTTCTGCTTTGTTTGCCATTTCATCATGAACAGATTGACAAATGAACAACGCTTGCAAATCGTGCAAATTTATTTCGAAAATAATGGTTCAGTTCGCGAAGTTTACGGCAAAATTTTGTTCAGTGATGAGGCTCATTTTGGGTTGATTGGCTACGTCAACAAGCAAAATTGCCGCATTTGGAGTGAAGAGAATCCACATGAGACCCTTGAAACGCCATTACATCCACAAAAACTGTTTGGTGTGCTCTATGGGCTGGTGGAGTCATTGGGTCATACTTCTTCCGAAATGATGCTGGAGAGTCAGTTACCGTTAATGGAGACCTGTATAGAGCCATAATAACCGACTATTTTGTTCCCGAATTGGATGGCATGAATGTGGATGAGATGTGGTTCCAACAAGACGGCGTTACATGCCACACAGCGCACGTCACAATCGATTTATTGAAGGAAACATTCGATGAGCGCATAATTTCGCGGAATGGACCTGTCAATTGGCCACCAAGATCGTGTGATTTGACACCATTGGATTATTTTCTTTGGGGATATGTGAAGTCGCTCGCCTACGCCAACAAACCATAAACGTTAGGGGACTTGGAAGCCAACATTCGTGGCGTTCTTGCCGACATACAGCCCCAACTGCTTGAAAAAGTGGTTGAAAATTGGACCTCTAGACTGTATTTATTCGAACCAGCCGCGGCGGCTACATGCCCGAAATCATATTTAAACATTAATGGCTTAAAATTATCCTTCCAATAAAGCCAAACTGATGGACATTAAAACGATTTTCTTGTGTTTTATTTCAATTCGAATTTCTATACCTCTAAAAAAAGCACCCTGTAGAAGTTACTTCCGGTGTTCCACAGGGCAGTCATTTGGGCCCGTTGCTATTTATATTATTTATAAATGATGTTCATGAAATATACCAATTTTCTAAAGTTTTGACTTTCGCCAATGATTTGAAATTATTTTCTCGGATAAAAAATGTATCTTGTTGCATTCGTTTTCAATCAGACATTAATAGATTGTCGGAGTGGTGCAATCGTAATACTTTGGAACTTTACATTTCTAAATCTCAAGTTTTTTTTCAGCATATCATATTAGTAGTTCAATTTTGCATAATTATTTTATAAAAGATCTTAGACTTCAGCGTTTTGATGAAGTGAGAGATCTTGGTGTCATATTTGACAATAAGTTAAGTTTCTTTTTCTTTATGATTGCCATGTCATTGATGTCATTGCCAAGTCTAACTCATTGTTAGACTTCCTTAAACGTAATAGTAAGGACTTTGAAGATGTAAATAGCCTTAAAATTATTTATTGCTCGTTAGTCAGGCCTTATTTAGAATATTATTCCGTAATTTGGGATTTGCCCTGTGCTGTTCACGAACTTAGATTCGAAAGAGTTCAAAAGAACTTCACGAAATACGCGGTTCGTAAATTAAATATGTTTTATGAGCTTCCTAATTATGGCAGCAAGGTGCAATTTAGTTGGTCTGCGAACCTTAAGTTTCTCAAGGCTGTCAGTGGCCATGCAGTAGCCTACACGATCGGTCCAATTTTTAAGCGCATTATCGATTGTGTGCAGCTGTATTTCACCAATGGCTTCACGAATATTGTCCTCTGGCATGTCGGCGTAACATTTATCTTTTACAGCACCCCACAAATAATAGCCCAACGGTGTCAAATCGCAGCTCCGCGGTGGCCAAACGACATCGGCTCTGCGGCTGATAATGCGATCTTCAAAAACAGGGCGCAAAACATCGAGTGTAGCTTCGGCTGTGTGGCACGTAGCGCCGTCCTGTTGAAACCAAATGTTGTCAATATCCTCGTCTTCAATTTTTGTGAACAAAAATTCGTTCAACATGGCCCGATAACAATCGCCATTAACTGTAACGGCCACTCCTTGCTCATTTTCGAAGTAAAATGGCCCAATTATGCCTCTGGACCAAAATCCGCACCAAACAGTGACTCGTTTTGGGTATATCGGCTTTTCAATGTATGCGTGCGGGTTTTCTGTGCCCCAAATGCGACAATTTTGCTTGTTTACACACCCGCCAAGATCAAAATGAGCTTCATCTGAAAAGATGATTTTTTTTGGCAAAATCGGCATCTTCTCTAAGTCGATCGCATTGGATGGTCAGTTGGCTTCAACTCCTGAACCAATTGGACTTTGTATGGCGTCATACCAAGGTCCTTATGCAAAATTCGTCTCAATTGTTGAGAACGACGGTGAATTGATGTTGATGGCGCTTCGCGCACACTTTCTGCCACAGCAGCAATTTTCTCGGGTGTACGCACTGTTTTTGGCTTTTCACGCTTTGGTCTATCGATCAGGATGCCAGTTTCTTTCACTTTTTTTCACAAGATAACGAACATACGGAGCTGACGGTGCTTCTCGTCTTCCAAAATCCGTACGCAATTTTCGCACACATTCTGCAACATTACCATGATTTTCAAAGTAATGTCACAATATTTCGACAGCGTTGTTCAAGCGAATACACAACCATAGTCGTTCAGCGGAAGGATAAAACAACCGTTGCGTAAAGAGATACTGAGAGCTAACACTTAGGGAACGTAGTGTTTTGTGTTTTGTGTTTTGTCCTATGATGGTATTAAAAAATTCGATTGGGCGGCTTCTCTTTGGCTGGTTACTGACTTACTTATTGGGCTCTCGGGGGCCTTCCACTCTCTATGGTACCTAGCATGCTGCTTCCAGTTATCGACCAAAGTCAGCCATACTCTCCTTGTTTCGATATTCGGTCTTCCTGGTCGTCTCAAGAGCTGTTTTGAGAGCTCTGATTCGAAATCCTCTTAGCTGAAATTATCTTTCCTTCTATCTCTCCTACACAGTCTTATATATTTTTTAAAAAAATTTCACGCTTGGGGCTCTGTCTTTTGAGTTAAAAGTTGTGAAACAATTTTTTCGTTAAATCTCGATAAATCTGTCGTTTGTGGAGTTTATCTTTACCCCAATCACTCCTGTCGAAAGCTACGTTTTGTTCTAGACCGCAGAGAGCTATTTGTTTGTTTAAAGCAAGCTTTAAGATAGCAATAAAGGTCTTTACCAGTAAACGTTATGTAGAAGATTTTAAAATCCCTAACTGTTCTTTCTGTGGACGCAGGACACTACTACTCTTGACTAAGAAGATTTATTTAAATAATACATTCATCAGCAAAGTTTACACAAGTCGCACCGCTCCTTATAAGGATTAATGAAATATCAGCCATGACACTAATGACATTCCGCAGCGCATAATTCTGCATCCAATACACTCACTCACTCTAATGACAAACAATCAATATCTTGGCCAGTAAAATCTTCAAATAACACAAATTACTGCACAAATATTGACACAGGATCATGTTTACCACACGACACCCGCATGATTATTATCCCAGTTAAGCTGCACTTCCAAACAGAATTCAGATACCCACGTAGATAGCAAATCATGCGGTGAATTAATTCTGGTAGATGCAAATTCTACAGCACACATTCTTGGAATACCACTGCAAACAGAAGTGCCACCGGACACTAAATAATCAGTTAAGCAGAATTGCATCTGCCCAATAAGTGCAGGCAATTCGAAAACACATGGAATTGTGGATTAGAGCAATTAAATAACCATCTCCTGTGCAGACAGACAAAAAAACAACACTCTACCCCTGACAAAAGGGGTTTTGTACATTTCTAAATTTAAATTAATTATTTCGATGCATCTCCGCCATGATGAGTCAATTTCAAATTTTCAACCTTCCCCCCGAAGTAGCACATTCCGTCTTCGTTTCCAAATGAGATACAAAGATATGGCTAAATCCGGTGTGGTAATCCCTTTTCAATAGAATAGAAACTATGTCAGGCGCTGACAAAACATAAAACTATTTAATCCTTGCCGCTGAATAGCCTAAGCCATAGAAAATTCTATCTGAAGTATGAGGAGAAACTTCATCTTTACGGAGACATGGTGTTGTGCGGTCTTGCAAGCAATAGGAAATGACGTTTTAGAAAAGTATCTTAAGCTTTTAATGCGGTAGCTGTATCAAATAGTTTGTTTTAAGATTTAAAAAACAAAAACCAAGAAACCTGCCTCTTAAGAGGCACTTAACGATGAAGTTTCCTGCATTGTCTAATCGTCATTGCAGAATGCGGCCAATTATAGCACAAAGGACGTTAATTAGTTGGCAAGTTCTGAAAAAGTTATTAAAGCGAGTATTTTGAGTTGTCTTTATGGAGGATGGGTTTTCCTATTTCTTTCACTTAAAATGGAAGGTGATCCATTCGAATAAAGGGTGATCCATTTCGAGGTTCCCTACTTTTTTAAAGAAAAAAAAAAAACACAGAAAATTTAAATTTAATGGAGAATGTTTATTATCATTTGAAAGAACATTCTTTGGCATTTATTTTTTGAAAATTATGTCTATCAAATGTTGGCCGTTGCTACGTCGCAGATGGTCCATCCGTTGAGTCCAATTTTCGATCACTCGTTCGAGCATTTCGACTGGTAACTGGCGAATGACACGCGTGATGTTTTCCTCCAAGGCCTGAATCGAAGCGGGTTTGTCGGCATAAGCTTTTGACTTTACATATCCCCACAGGAAAAAGTCTAACGGTGTGATATCACATGATCTTGGTGGCCAATCGACCGGCCCTCACCGAAATGTTCTCTCAATAAGTCCATTGATTGATGCGATGTGTGGAAAGTCTTGCTGAAACCAAATGTCGCCGAGATCACGAGCTTCAGTTTCAGGCATCAAATAGTCGGTTATCATGGCACGATAACGGTCGCCATTGACGGTTACGTTCGCACCGGCATAATTTTTAAAGAAATATGGACCGATGTTTCCACCGGCCCACAAACCACACCAAACCGTTGTTTTTTCTGGATGAAGTGGCAGTTCTTCAATCTCTTCAGGTTGCTCTTCGTCCCAAATGCGGCAATTTTGTTTGTTTACATACCCATTGAGCCAGAAATGGGCCTCATCGCTAAACAAAATTTGCCTCGAAAACGTCGGATCTTCTTGGAACTTTTCAAGAGCCCATAGAGCGAAGCGATGTCGCTTGGGAAGGTCGAGCGGCTTCAGTTGTTGCACAAGCTGTATTTTGTACGCTTTCAATTTAAGATCTTGACGTAAAATGCGCCAAGTCGTTCCATACGTCAGTCCGAGTTGCTGCGAACGGCGCCGAATCGACATTCAACGGTCTTCGTGTACACTCTCAGCTACGGCCGCTATATTTTCTTCACAGCGTGCTGGACGTGGTCTATTCGGTCAAATATTATCCAATAATGAATGCTGGGTCTCAAAATGGTTGATGGTGTTGCGAATAGTACGCTCAGTAGGCCGATTATGTTGACCATAAGTTGAGCGAAGTGCACGAAACACATTCCTCACAGAACGTGAATTTTCATAATAAAGTTGAACAATTTGTAAACGTTGTTCACGCGTAAGTCTTTCCATTATGAAATGCCAAAAAGTATCTCTACTTGGATCACCCGTTATATATATAATTTGAGGGTTGTCAAATAGATGCGGAGTGCACCAGCTCGTATTTTATAGGAAAAATTTTAAATGAAAAAGGCTTTGGATAATGTTGGCGCATTATCCTTCACTAAAATATAAAGTCCTTGGTAATCGAATTCGATTTAACAGCCATCGAGCGCCGTCACCCCTTGTGCCACAAAAAAATAAACAAAACAAATTAACCAAAGCTACGAATGGAATTTTGAGAAAAGTTTCTAAAGCATTTTTGGGTACACACACATTCTTTTATTGGATATTCAAAAGGAATTTAGGTCCTTTTGCCGAGTAATTAACTTGATTAATTTGAGTTCTATGCCGGTACCTGGATGAAGGTATTTCTTTGTAAGGACACATTTTTGGGGTAAGGGTGCTACTGTTTGTATTGAATTTGACTTTCTTTCAACCGCAAATTTACCCTTCCTAAAGCTGAGTTTAGGTAGAACATCGTAAATTGACTTGCTTTTACTATCACACGAGATTTACTTATTTTCCAACAAACTTCTCTAGTGGAAAAGGTTTTAAAAAGTCCAAAATTAATTGACAACTGAATTGCTATTCGAATATTTATCCATGGGGAATTACGGCGTTGAATTTTTTGTTTTGGAAAATAGCGGACTGATTTGATTTCCACTTTGGACCTAGAAAATTTATAGGCAAATGCGTGCTTCAGAATTAATTAATTTTTACCTCTCAGACGTAAAGAGTTACCAATTAAGTTGCGCCAAAAATATTAATACTAAATCAAGGGGCACGGAGCCAGCCCAGCCAAGTTCTTTAGCAACTTTGGCACTACACCCTTATTTACACGAACCAACTCAGGCCATTTTCACCACCCCCCTTTAACTTCGCTTACAACGAAGCTAGAGACATCAAATTTTCAGGATTCAGCGGTTCCTGAGTTATAAGGCCCCAAAATTAGCAAAAACCGTAACCACTGACTCACCGACTCACCGACTCACTGACTCACTGACTCACCGACTCACTGACTCACCGACTCACTGACTTACTGACTCACCGACTCACTGACTCACTGACTCACCGATTCACTGACTCACTGACAGATCATCAAAACTATGGAGCACTTCCAATCATCGTAGAACCATGAAATTTGGCACAGTACGAGGGTTTGCGGGGAAACCCCAGGGAAATATTTAACATTTGTGATTTTCCATCCAGGGGGCGTGGCAGCCACCCACTTCTCTTATCAACTCATCATGAAACTATGAAGCACTTCCAATCATCGTAGAACCTTGAAATTTGGCACAGTATGAGGGTTTGCGGAGAAACCACAGGGAAAAATCCAACATTTGTGAATTACATCGAGGAGGCGTGGCAGCTGCCCACTTCTCTTATCAACTCATCATCAAGCTATGAAGCACTTCCAATCATAGTAGAACCTTGAAATTTGGCACAGTATGAGGGTTTGCGGAGAAACCACAGGGAAAATCCAACATTTGTGATGATACATCCAGGGGGCGTGGCAGCCGCCCAGTTCTATTAACGCAGCGCCCAAAAACTCTACAATATGATTTTTTACATAAGGGTTAGATTTTAAGAACAAACTCGAAAAGAAATGAAATATTGTTCATTTTCCCTTAAGGGGCGTGCTAGCCGCCCCTCTTCTTTAACTCAGCCCCCAAAAGACTTAAAGCTATGAAATTATACGTAGAGGAAGGATTTGAAGAACAGACACAAAATTTGTGTATATTCCAAAAAAGAGACGTGGCAACCGCCCATATATCGAACTCATTCTATAGTTATGAAAACGTACATGTCGGTAAAATTTTGCAAAAAGTATTGAAATCACACCAAAAACATAAATGTTAAAAAATAGCCAAATTCTTTTATGCAAAAAACGCTTTTGCCTTACAAGTCAACTTTCATTAGACATTAACAACTGCGGTCCTGCATAAAAGAACGGGAGCGGCTCATGAGCTCTACGAGCAAAAGAGGAGGGAAGAACATCGGAAAGAAAGAGCAGCTATCGGGGAAATAGAAAAGAGCTACTCGAGGGAAAACGTTCGGAAATTTTACGTAAATGTAAAAAAACAACGCGTCAGGATAAAAATACACAAACAGAAACCTGGAAACCTGGGGAAATGAATAAGGAAACCTTGTAGAGTCACAATATGAGGATAGAAAACAATTTCTGCAGACGACGAAGACGACACAAATTCCGCTGTCAGGCAGAGCGAACCATTCAATATTGACGATGCAAGTCAAGAATTCCATCCATCCGACCAATATGAAGTGAGGATAGCAATATCTAAACTAAAGACGATGTTATACCCGCCGAACTATTTCAGACAGCAGGAGGTGACTTAGTAGACAGCATACACCAACTTACTTCTAAAATTTGGTCGGATAAAGGTTTGCCTGATGAATGGCATCTCAGCATCGTTTCCACCGTTCACAAGAAAGGAGACCCTCTAAACTGCGCCAACTACAGAGGTATTAGTCTCCTAAGCATCGCGTATAAGATCTTGTCTGGCGTATTGTGCGAGCACCAGAAACCATTTGTCAACGGTTTGATTGGTCCCTTTTTAGTGCGGTTTTAGGTCCGGTAAGTCCACAATTGACTGAATCTTAAAACTACGGCAGATCCTTGAGAAAACTCAAGAAGTTCAGACCGATACTTTCCTCCTTTTTATCGATTTTGTCATCCCTGCCAAACTCGACCGGCAACGAATTGATGTAAAAAAGGATTTAGACTTCTTTGAAATCATACTTAAAAGACGCCAACACACGCCGACGATATTGATACGATTGGTAGAAAGCAACGAGCTGTCACTGGGGCGTTTGCGAGTATGGTAACAAAAGCGGAAAAAAATGAGTCTAGTGTTAAACGAGGGCAAAACGAAGTATATGCTGTTAACAAGAAGGGACACCCAATATCGACAAATCGACCATAATGTCACAATCGACAGCTATAACTTTGAGGTAGTAATGGACTTTGTCTACCACGGCTCTGCTATCACATCTGAAAACGACATCTCCTCAGAAATCAAATGAAGAATAACGCCTGCCAATCTCTGTTTCTTTGGGCTGAAAAGGCAACTATGTAGTAAGGCCCTCTCCCGAGCAACTTAGGAAACTCTTTATAGGGCCGTCATAATTACAGCCCTGCTCTATTGGTTTCGAAGCATGGACTCTTTCTTAAGCGAACTGGAGGCAATATGACAAGACCGCGCTAAATGGAGAGGCTTTTTGGTTGAGGCCCAGGTCCACCAACTCCTTAACTAAGAACTTCATTGTTAATCTCAAGATAAATCATGTTGGATTTTAGGTAAGTGCTTGTAAAATAAAGACCGCGAAGGCGTTAGCCACATCTAAGCCGATGTGAAAAAATAAAAACATTAGGCGTAAACGGGCTATACCGGACCTAAAACGCTGGCTTATCTAACCATTGTGTGTGCGAAGATAGGTGAGATATCTCTCATGATAGTTCTTACTCTTGGATGTTTGTCAGACTTTCGCAAGAGGTGAAAAAAAATGTTGAGGTGGCAAGGGCCGTAACCCCACGTCATCAAATGTTCTTAAAAAAAAATACCACATTCAGTCCTTAGTCCCCTCATATTCTGTTAGAGAAAATTTACTTTTCAAATTTGTTTAACAAAGAATCTCTTGAATTAAGTCTACTTCTATCGGGTTTTCCAAACAGGACTTGATAATTTTTTTTTAAAAATAAAACTCAATCCATTTGAGATGGAGTTCGACGACGTTCGTATGTTCGTAACACTGGCACGTTTGCAGTGATCGATTCGTTGAACCCAGTTTTGCCACGCATTTCATGCAAACGGCCTCGTTCAATAATGGCTCTGAGCTCCAAAGAACAACACAGGCTTGTTGGCGTCGACCAATGATTTAACGTAGGCCCTTAAAAAAATCTAGTGGTGTTAAATTATACACCAGGACCATTTCTCCATAACTAGCTTGTTCATCGAATTGAGTTTTGAATAAATAGACTGTTACACCCGCTGTGTGGCCTGTAGCACCTTCTCGTTGAAACCACATATCATTCATTTCTATCCATGCAACTGACCAACGAAATAGCGGTTCAGCAAGTCTCTGTAACAGTCAATGGAGTTAATGGGGGTCTGACCTGACCAATAACGCATATTGTGTTTGTTGACGAAGCCCTTTAGTCCAAATTTCGAGGACGTAGGTCGCTTCATATGATCGAATTGTTTTAGTTCTTCATCTAATAAGGGTGTAGCTGCAGATCCTTTCGTAAAATGTGCTATAGTGTGGTCTTAGCGATCCCAATTCCTAAGAAAGCCATCGAATCGACTGCTGCGACAGAAGATTGAACGTCAACAATATTCTCGGTGCTGGAACAACCACCAGTTCACTAGACTATGATTTGCTTGTCGACTGGGACGCGAATAGGAATTTTGTTAATAAATTTTAATTATTTGTAATCGTTCATTGTTCGTGGACTTCTCAATGACGAATCTTGTGACATTAACAGTTTGTTCATTGGTTTAAGGATGTGGTCATAGTGAATGTTCAAAGTGGTCGAACTTAAACTCCTCGAAATGAATATTATTTCGCCAACAATTTAGATTAAACGTCAGTTTTTTTAAGTGCGGAATTCCTTCCTTCCTTCCAAATTGTCTTTTGCATCTTTTTTAAAATGTTACTCGCAAAAAAGGATTTTACAATAAATCATGATTTCATTCTTGAAACTGGAATCCGTTCGGGATTCTCTAAACAAAAAAGCGCATACGGTTAGTGCTACCAAGACAACATGTTCGTTTTCGGTTAAAATATTCTCTTACTATCATCAGTTTTTGTGGCGCAGAGGCGGGCGAATTCCTTGCTCTCCAAGTCCTTAAAGTTGCGCTTTGTTTTCGTTTTCGCGAAAAAAGGATAATATCCATAAATCTGTTTATGTTTAGATATCCATATTTTGGCTTTCCACAAAAGTATCTCATGCATCATTCCCATTGCCAGGCGATGGTGTTGCGGTTAGTTTCGTTGTTGTTTGTTGGTTTTTTTTTAAGGACCATACATCCCTATGAACAGTGGGATGAAGTAAAACACAAAGATGATGCCATAATTAAGTCGAAATCCGCTTAGCTGCAATAGGTGTTCCAACTTGCAGCGCATCCTTTCGAAGCTAACTCAATTCCATTGTTCCTTTCTTTTTTTTTTTGTTCTTCCTTTGAATTGAATATAAAGGCAAATACCATTAGCTTCCTACCTCGCCGTATCTAAAACAATGAGAACATGTCTGTTTCCTTCAAAGAAAACTTTTAATTTTTACCAAAAAAAAGAAAATGTATTCCCCACGGAAGAGGATACTCATTTTATTTTTCTCATTTCTTTTGAAGTTTGGAATATTATTCTCACGCAGGAAAATACTTTCCGGTGGAAAAAAAAAATTCCCCTCACGTTCGACGAATGGCAATCTGTTCTTTTTTTTCAGTTAGGTAGTTCATTGGATTGGAAACGTGATGTACTCTGTATGGATTTAAATTTTTTGTCCCGCTTAGATTTAAAAAAAAAAAATTGTAACCCTTCAATCAGGAAGCTGAGGCTTTTTTACGAAACGAATTGCATATCCTGGCCCGGACACGTGACAGAGTTTATTTCTGTGTAATTCTTTGCCAGCTGACTGGAAACTAGTCCGCATAAATTGGATTCAACACGAATCAATTCTGATTGAAGGAATTGATTTGGAAAGTGGCTATTTTTTTTAATTGGACCAGATGTACTGAAAAGTTGGTTTTGTTTTGTGTTTCTATTTGGGTATCAATGGATTTCCTTAATCGAGTTTGTATTCGGATATTATTATTTATTTTTCGGTAAAAGATATAAGAATGGGAATATGTTTGTAGCTAAGATTAGACCATATGCCATGTGGTCAATTGTGAGACCATAAATACATAAATGGTTGCCTCAATATTAAAATGGCACATACGCCACGTTTTTCTTGCAATAAGGCAAGGCTTTTATGGCTCAGCTTTCCGAGATGTAGAGCTGTCAGAGAGTCGTTCGTGATTAGACTGTGTGTTAAGTTTCAACATTAAATCTTGAACTAATTGCTGCTACAGGGATGTTGGCTTTAGTGCTGGTTGTTCACTTGAACGGCAAAATATTGGTTTAATCTGTAAAATCAACCTGGTCATTTGTGGTCATATGCATCATATGGTCAATCGAATTATCCTGGGCAGACTTAAGGCCGCCTAATATAGTCGTTTTCTGTAAAAATTACCAATCATATGATCGCCTGCCATACAGTCTAATCATAGCTTAAGTAATAAATTAAATAGTTTTGCCTATAAAGTAATAATTTGCATTTTTCTGTGACAAAAACATATACAAAAATTAGTTACGTTCCTTACTTAGTGCATTTATAATAATATAAAATTTATGTGAAATATTGAACGTGCTTCTTAGTACCACGAGCTCTTTTCTCTAAATAGAAAGAACTCTAATTAGTTCTTAATATATTAGTTGATTGTTGCTTCTTGAGCCAATTGGTTGATTTGAGGTTGTAAGTGTTTGACAATTTACGAGTTTATCTCAATACTAAATTTTTTAAGTCGGTGGACACGATTTCTCGAAAAGTTTTGAAGCGATTTTGTTCAAATTTTGCACACATCTTTGAAATAGCATTATCTAGTCATTGAACGAAGGTGTTTTTTTGTTCAAAGTCGGTCAAAAAATTCTAATTTTATTTTTTTCCTTCTTTCCATAACGAGATTTATCCATGTACTAACGTAAAAGTTTTGTCTTTTTGATTTAAGATGAACTAATAATGAGTTATGCTGTCCTCGGCAAGAGCACTTTTTTGAGACGTCAAAGGAGATGAGGTACCAATGGCTGAGTTTTCGGAATTTTTAAATAAAAATTTCACAAAGTACTGTTTAAATACGTATCTTTGAAATGCTGACTTGTTTAAATAAAATATATGATTGTATATATTAAAAAAAAAAACAAAAAAAAAAAATAGTAAAAATACCCTTTTTTGAACCTCTGACACCCACCTAACCCCTTAAGTGATGATGATAAAGTTAATATGACCAATGAAGTTCAGTTTGAAGTCAAAGAAAACTGGGAAATCCTTAAAACTATGAACTTGACAAAGCATAATGATGTTCAGTTCGTCTAAGACACACTTTTGGTTTTCTTCCTCTGTACAACGAATTCAATGAATGCGCCAAATGTTTAAGTTTGATAACCGAAGTTGACTATATATCATGCGGTTTGTGTGGATTAAACACTCACAGTGAATGTGCTAATCTTCTTCTCTCCATTTAACGACGAGATTATGATCAGGATTACAGGGATCATAACCCTCCCACTTCACTGCATTCCTACTGGTCCGCCTGTGGGGTTCGCCGGTTCGACCTCAAAAGATATCTGCATGCATCCCGAATTTGGATCACCTTATCATTGAGGCCAATCAAATGCTGGTGTTTCTCCAGGAGTTTTTAGGTCTGCCACTCTTACGCGATTGTAAGGGAACGTTGATTTCCATTGCCTTTTTGACGGGGTTCGTAGGATCCATCCTTTAAACATGGCAATACCAACTGAGTCGGTCATGCTCCAATTTTTTCGAGTAGACTTCCTCGAATTTTAGAACTTCTAATTCTATCAAGCTTAGTTACTCCTGCTGCCATGCGAAGCATCTTCAACTCAGCTGCTGTCAACTTGCCCTCATACTTTTTGTACATTGTCCAGGTTTGTGAACCGTTTGAAAGCGCCGGACGCATAACTGTGGTTTAGAGCCTTTCTTTCAGCTTAGGGGAGATTTTTCGGTTACAGAAGATGACGAGAGTTTTCCTGTCACTTCATCCACCCTACGCTTACACGATCAACGGTTGCTTCGCTGTTGATAATTTGTCCCAGATATTTGAACTTCTCACACTTGGAAACCACCGCCCTATTCAACTAAATGTCTGAAATAGGTTGTATGGTGTCAGAGAATTGGTACAGATACTCTGTCTTGGGTTTTTTTGGCTAATACGATACCCATTCCCTTCTAAAACATCTACCGAAACATCAAGTGCTCGTTGCAGGGAAGTCTAATCATCACTTATGATGGCTTCATCGTCAGCAAAGAATAACTGATGCACTTTAGGGTCCGTCACTTTTCTTTCAAGCAAAAAATTTTGAACTTTAATAAAGACGAAACACTTCCCTGGTGAATATCCACCCTTTATTGGAAATTCATTACTCCTGCGGGACATTTGTTTTTCTTCGCTCCCTCGTACATGTCCATGATCATCTGTACGTAGGTTTCAGGAACTCCTCGTTGTCTTAGCGCTACCCATACCAGATCTCTTGGTTGTCTATCGAATGCTTTTTCAAAATCAACCAGAATCATATGCGGATATTTTGGATTGCAGCTGTGGTTGATTTACCCGCCACAAACCCGCGTCAGACCATCGTCAGACAGCCGTATTATTTGTCTTAGGCGACCAGCTAATACCCGCTCAACGATCTTCATGGTGTATGACATCAACTTAATTGAACGGTAGTTATCACACCTCACCCCTCTCAGCCCGATGTCTCCCATCTTTTTCCAGAACTCACTGGGTATCTCATCCAACCGCTTTTCTCTTCTTGGAGTTCTTGACTTCTTTGACAGTTATGTCGGTCACTTCTTCATTTTTGGGGGCGGCTCCTGGAAAATAAAGCCGGGGAACCTGTTCGTTTAAAAGTTGCTCGTAATACTCTCACCACCTCTGTACCATTTTTTTCCCATTTTGTCGTCCCCAAGTAGTTGGCCTTGAGCACTGTTAATGAACTTCGGCGAACGAGTTTCCTGAGCATTTATTCTTCTCTGTGCGGCAATCTTGAAAATGGTTGTTCCCTTGTTCGTGTTTTGGTGAAGCTCGTGGGTTACCTGATTCCTATCAGCAGGCGAAGAAGATACCTCCTCCAACTCCTGATACAGGCTCTCCATACACTTACTTGCACTTGCACTTACTTGCAACGTCTGTATTCCACTTCAAGGCGAGCTTTTTCAACCATATTAATAGAGGCGCACTTTGACCAAGCTTCGAAAGCCACTTTCTTTTCCGTTACTGTGGCCTTAGCTTCCTCTGTCCACCACGAGGTTACTTGTCCTTGTTGGTAGTGATCCTCCGCGGCTCCATGCTGATGATGCTGTTGTTTCTGCGGGTAGTCGTGTCGCTAAGAATGTGGTGGACATTGCTAATGCCAATCCTACTGTTGTAACTGGAGATGCGCAGAATTTGATTGTTGTTGAAAAGCCATCGGCTAAATCTACAAATGTGATTGTTGGAACTAATTGCTAAGAGTTGCCAGACAAAACAAATGGCTTCATATCGGAAGTTTTTAGTCGACTACCACATCGGATGAAGTAATAAGCTTCATATCAACTTCATTGATTATTGGTCGCCGATTTAGGTTAAAATTCGTCCGTCCCTTCGTTTATCAGCCATGGAACTACCTAGAGGAGAAGACCCAAAACCTGACTTAAATAATAATGTACTTCTGCCAAGTTACAATGCTCTACTTGACTTATTTAACGGGCTCCCGACCAGTGAAGAGTCCCTGCCTGAGATACGGCAGCCTTCCACCCTCTGCGATCCCGAGCACGCTGCTTCCAGTTGTCGAGACCAAGCGCTCTGGCATCAGCGATGGCTTGGTCTTTAAAACGGAGGTTCGGTCTTCCTTGTCGTCTCGAACCTGGGGGCTGGGATTTGAAGATCCTCTTGGCTGGAGCGTTGTTGTCCATTCGCTCGATGTGGCCGAGCCAATGTAGTCGACGAGTTTTGGCTTTTCGGACTACATCCACATCTTGGTTCAGGTCATAGAGTTTGCGGTTGTATCTTCTCCTCCATTCGCCCTCCTCGCACATAGGACCAAATATCCGTCAAAGGATCCCAGTATTAACTCTCCTTTCCTGCTTACAGTCCAGCACTGGCAGGATAAGGGTTCTGCAGAGCATGCACTTTTTCCTTCGAGTTAGGAGTTTCGAACCCATTTGTTTTGCCAAACCCAAGTAGCAGCGGTTTCCTAGGGTAATTCTTCGACGGATCTCCACTAAGATGGCATTTGTGGAGTTGATGTTTACCCCGAGGTAGATGAACTCCTTAACTACCTCGAAGTTGCTGCTATCAACAGTGACATTTTGTCCTAGTCGGTGTTGGTAGCATATATTTAGTCTTGTTAGTTACAATGCTCACATAATTCCATATTCTGCTCTCCTCATCTACTACCTAATGTCAGTGGGATTCGGACTAAAGTCTTGGATTTATTCAACAACGCTAGTCATCTTGACTATGATGTCATCGTTCTCGTTTTGCGTATGCTGGGTTGGTGGTGTTCATACATTTTTGAATATTGAATATTGACTGTTGAATGCAAACGTATGTGTAACTATGAGTATTGGTTCCGTAATCGCGAGTGTGATTCAGTTTGTTTAGTTGATAAGATAATATACGTACGTAGAGACAAATCAGCTTTTGTTAATTTTCTGTGTTTTGCGGTTTGAAGCAGTGTGACCGTAGTGGAATATTTTAGGGCTGCAGAGAATATTTTTTTTTGAAAAATAATCGCAAGGGAATATTTGAATACAAAACTATTCCACTTCAACTTCAATTTATTTTATAATTTCCAAGCTGAGTCAGCTAACATTATTTTATCTTAATTTGCATCTGAAAGTTTTATTTGAAAGTTGCAAAAGAAAGTGACGAAAAGGTCCCGTGTGTTCCAAGAAAGGTTTTACCTAAGTTCAGTATTTATAGAATATAGGATATGACTGATTCTACCGCTGAAGAAGACTGGCTTACGATTTTTACTTCCGCTGTCGCTTACAAATTCGCAAATTTAAGTGCGTACCATCTCATAGTTGGTAGTTCACGCATTAATGAACTGGAGGAATGGTATCATAGGTAGATAAATTGACATTCGTAAGCAACCCTTAATTGACCGTGATCAATCCCCAACTAATTTTTTAACACATCTTTGTCAGTAAACTGTCTAAATATTCAAGTTTTGGTAACATTTCTTTGAACCATAAAAAAGTCAAGTAATTTCACGCAACTGACACATTTGTGTTTATATCAAAAAAGTTGGTATATAACAAAAGAAGCAAGATGCCGCCGATAGCAATTATTAATCCTGTTTGTTGAAAGATCTAAAATACATCATTTATAGCAAGTATAAACAAAAGAGGGCCTAAGTGATTTCCCTGAGGAACTCCAGACTGTCCAGTGAAGGACTCAAAAACTGAACCTCTAAATTTGACACGATTCTCCCTACTCTTAAGGTATGAGTTAAAGCATTGTCGATAGCAGGTGGTAAAACCATAAGCCCTGAGAATAAATACTATTATTTCAAGGTACAGCCTTAGCGAAGTCGGTGTATGTGCAAAGCGATTTCATGAGCAAGCTTTCGCGGGCAATCCCAGCCATAAGGTAAATAGGCTGGGATTGACCGCGAAAGATTGAATATTTGCGATTTTGCGAATCCGTTTGCATGCAATTTCCTCCTTCAGATAACGAGCAATGATGTGAAAAAGGAAAGTTGGTGGCGGTGAAACTGTCTCTCTTTCAATTCAAGCATAACCTCGACAAATGAAACCAGATCATGTCTGACCACCTCAACTCGCATTCGCATGTTTGTCTACTTCATTCAATATAACCCCTAACCTCAATTCAACTTAATATTGAAGAGACCAATACATTTCGCACAATTCATTTTCTAGTCTTCTCAAACCTCAACAAAACAAAATGAACAAATACTTTCAAGAATAAGGATCAGGATCATGTAACGTCATCAGTGTCCTTCGTCTTTAGATTCATTCAATTCCTTAACATAAGGTGTTCTTCGCTTTATTTTGTGTTTCCCATCTCCTTGCTAGGTTGTAAAACCTTTCCCCATTCTTCCTTTATTACAGAATTTGTAATGTTGTGCCGGCAAAATTACAGAAACTTTCTTACTTACTTATATTTTCGTTTTGAAACGTCCATTGCTTCCTTTTTACATCAATTTATTCTGCTGTATGTGAGGTTTTTTTTTATAATATATGCGCACTAAAGGGATTTTGGATACCCTTATAATGAAGTAACACAGTGCGGGCATTAAGAAAGTGAAGGATTAGGAAAAGGGAGATACCGATGCACGTTGGTTTTAAATGTCTGTAAACTGTAATGTGAGGGAAAAACAGAGCGTGGTAGAGCATTCCACATTCGCGTAGTACGGTTAAGAAACGATTCGTTGTAATTCACTGTACGTCCGAATACAGGCTTAAGGGTAAACTGATGTGCATTCCTAGCATGGCGAGTATTTGGGTTGAACTGTTGAAGAGGTGGAACGCAACTGGATATTTCGTTTGAGCACTTATGGTGGAAGAAGCGATAAAACAACGACAGACAGTAGACATTGCGACGATGACTAAGAGAGTCAAGTGATTTCGCGATGTCTCGATCGCCAATAAGTTTTACCGCACGTTTTTAAATCCTGTCAAGTATGTCCAAATATGTAATTGGAGCACCGGACCAGATATGAGCGTTATACTAAAGTTTGGGGCGAATAAACGCCTTATAGATTTTTGCCAGATCATATTTCTAGCCTAGACTTTTCGCAGCGTTCTTGGCGACATCGAATATGAACGAAGTTTGTCGTTAACGCACATACCGAGGATGGAAAGTCTTTCGGTTTCGGCGATGCAAGTGCCATCCATTGATAATGGCAGAGAATTATGGAATGAATGAATAGGATTAGAAGTAACAGAGGAGATCATTTATAAAAATGAGAAAGAGAGTCGGAGACAAAACGGAGCCTTGGGGAACACCAGCATTTATGTGGTAAGTTGCAGACTTGAAACCGTCCAAAACGACTTGAATTGAACGGTCCGAAAGGAAATTTGTAATCCTCGATCCCAAATGCACGCATTTTCGACAAGAGAGCTTGATGCCAAACTCTGTAAAATGCCTTTGAAATATCAAGCGCAACGACCTTGCTTTTACCACCATGGTGGTGGTTTTCGGGATTCGAGATATTTCATAAGCTGACGATTGATCAGCGTTTCCATGACCATGGAAAGAAGGGACGTAAGTGAAATTGGTCGGTAAGAGGAGGAACATTATTTTATCTTGTCGAATTCAAAATATTATAAACGTGAGGAATTTTGTATGAAAAACTGAATTTAGAAAAATATCGCGGGATAGATTTTGGGAGCAAATAAAAGGAGTATAAATTACAGAAACCTACCTAAAGAAGAGGAACAATTTAAATCACTTAATACTATTTCAACAGCACCACGGCAACAGCGATAAGATAAAGCTGTAGATTGGTAGTCTATTTCTAGTTTCTATTTATTTCGGTGATAAATAAAGCTCATTTGTAATTTGACAGGAAAACAAAGTTTGCAAAGTTTATTTTTTAATTAAACGATTTTTACGGAAGTTCAATTTTATTTGTAAATCTATATAAAAATATGTCGGCAAATAATGACCAGAAAAAATCATTGGCAATCAATTCGACTGCAGAACAGAATTTATTCAAATGCGAGGCATTATTCCCTGGAATCTTCAAGAACATCGAAATATTTTATCAAACTGGAAAGTTCTGCGATGTGACTCTGATTGCGAATGATGGTTGGAAAGTGAAAGTCCATCGAACGGTGCTCTCCGCCGCAAGCAAATATTTTTTATCAATTTTTGATGGATCTACTCGTAAAACCGACGCAAAGGAAGTTCAATTGAAAGACGTCAACGGTCGCACTCTAAGATTGATTATAGATTTTATTTACACCGGTTCGATTGACCTCACAACTAACACTTTTAAAGATTATCTAAAGGCAGCTCGTCGATTAGAATGCAACTTTCTGGAAGAGATGTGCTTTAACTACTTGTCAACGCAATTGATGGATGTGTCCAATTGTCTAGACATTACAATATTGGCGGCGAAATTCAACAATCAACCTCTCTACGAAATCGGTGAGAAATATGTGTGTCAACATTTTATGGTCTTACGCCGGGATGATACGTTCTTCTTGCTTAAACCCGAGCAGCTGTGTAAATTCCTTTCAAGTGACGAGTTGTATGTTCATTCCGAGAACGAGGTTTTCCATTGCATCATGTCTTGGGTAGAATATGATCGGCCAAAGCGTGAGCAATTTCTTAACTTACTACTAAATAGCGTGCGCTTTCCATTTTTGGACCCAAAATTTATTTCAAATACTGTTGAGTATGTTTGTAAGTGCTTCGAAAGTCAACAATTGATTAAGAAGGCATTAAAATGGCACCTTCTACCAGACTGTCGTGAATCGGTGTTTCCCAAAGTGAAAGCACGATTGGGATACTGTAAAGACGTGATCTTATCTATTCCCTTTTCGGATAGGGAAATGGAAATATTGCATCTCGGGTTGGTAATTCCTGAAGGAAAGTATGTCTATGCCGATTATCCAGGTCTTCCGGAACAGCGTAGAGATTTTGGAAGTATTATCGTTGGCGATAAATTAATTATTGCTGGAGGTCTGACATCAGGGAACGTAGTATCAAATCGTGTTGACTGCTTGGATTTAAGGACATTAGAGTGGACACAGCTTTCTTCATTACAGCGGCCAAGATATTTCTTCAAGATGATTACGTTGATGGGACAGGTGTATGCAATTGGAGGACGCAACGGCTGGCATTTGTTCGACTGCGTTGAAAAACTAGATCATTTGGAATCGCAGTGGAAATATGTGGCGCCCATGCCCGATGTGATTATTTGCACGTCTGTGGCTACCAATTTCAATTCGATTTGTGTTAAAGGATATAGTACCAGAATGTCCCGGCAAGTGTTCACCATTTATAACTCTTCCTTGGATAAGTGGACAGAAACATTAGCCCTCGAAGAAAAATTAATAAAATGAATACGATAAGTTAGATGTTATATTCGTTATTCAGTTTTTGATAAAATGATTTTGTTAATAAAAAAAAAAATATATTGAGCAAAATACAAAATCAAAGGATCAAAATCTATGATAATAGAGTGAAAGTAAAATATAAGAAATATATGAATGAAGCAGAACAAAAACAAACAGATATCAAACTTAAAAAAAAAACATAAGGAAAGGCTACAGTCCGCTGGGGGCGAACAGTACGATACCCTATCCATATCCATCCCTATATGCCCCAAAGAAAAAAGCATTACGGAGATGATGGATAGCATTTGATTTCAATTTTTAAATTATAAAATAAAATATTTTTTGAAAAAACACCCCCAAAAAGTGGGCGTGGCCAAAAACTTTGTATGGACGATATGTTGGAAAAAATATTGGCTAAATATCTTGTTAAATATTTTTTTCCGCTTTCTATGAAAATTTTCGAAGAAAACAGCATTTTAGTCAAAAACGCCCACAAAAAGTAGGCGTGGCAAAAAACTTTATATGACAAACTTGTAAAGGAGGGCAGTGCCTACATATCTTGTGAAGGTTGTAATACTCTATCTCTCTAACTTTAGCTTTTAAACGGTTTTTTCTAAATTGTGGGCGTGGCAGTGGGCGTATTCAAAAAAATTCAAACCATTTCGGAGCCCCAGGGAATATGTGGTCCAAATTTCAGCTTCCTAGCTAAATTTTAAAGGCCTAAAAATTGCGTACGGACGGACGGACGGACGGACGGACGGACGGACGGACGGACATTGCTAGATAGTCTTAGGATTTGGTCCTGATCATAAATATATATACTTTTATGGGTCTACGACGAATATTAAGGGGTGTTACAAACTATGTGTCAAAATTAATATACCCTTAGGATAGGGTATAAAAACATTATTCGTTCATGTATAAGTTCCGCCAAATAACTTTTTTTTTTTTGAAACAGGGCGCAAAACATCGAGTGTAGATTCGGCTGTGTGGCACGTAGCGCCGTCCTGTTGGAACCAAATGTTGCCAATATCCTCCTCTTCAATTTTTGTGAACAAAAATTCGTTCAACATGGCCCGATAACGATCGCCATTGACTGTAACGGCCACTCCTTGCTCATTTTCGAAAAAAAAATGGCCCAATTATGCCTCTGGACCAAAATCCGCACCAAACAGTGACTCGTTTTGGGTATATCGGCTTTTCAATGTATGCGTGCGGGTTTTCTGTGCCCCAAATGCGACAATTTTGCTTGTTTACATTCCCGCCAAGATCAAAATGAGCTTCATCTGAAAAGATGATTTTTTTGGCAAAATCAGAGCATCTTCTCTAAGTCGATCGCAGGCCCACTTAGCGAAGCGAAAACGCATTGGATGGTCAGTTGGCTTCAACTCCTGACGTCCATGGCGTCATACCAAGGTCTTTATGCAAAATTCGTCTCAATGATGTCTCCGAAATGTTCAATTGTTGAGAGCGACGGTGAATTGATGTTGATGGCGCTTCACGCACACTTTCTGCCACAGCAGCAATTTTCCCGGGTGTACGCACTGTTTTTGGCTTTTCACGCTTTGGTCTATCGATCAGGATGCCAGTTTCTTTCACCTTTTTCACAAGAAAACGAACATACGGAGCTGACGGTGCTTCTCGTCTTCCAAAATCCGTACGCAATTTTCGCACACATTCTGCAACATTACCATGGTTTTCAAAGTAATGTCGCAATATTTCCCAGCGTTGTTCAAGCGTATACACAACCATATTCGTTCAAACTAATTATCTGTCAAATCAGACATGAGCTAAGTGTTACCATTCGCGAAATAAGCACTAGTTGAAAAAAAAAACGTTAGATGGCGGACCCTATACATTTTCTTACAAACTTCTGCAGGTTCTATGTTTCTGGGATCACTGGGTAAATCATGGGATAACTGAGACGACAAAGTGGCTCTTTCAAAGGGCGAGGATTGATACATGATTGCCAGCCAGTCGAATCGAATCAAACCACTCACTTACGCATTTGCAAGCTCGTCAAATGCGCGTTTGAATATCTCAACAAAATAATCTCAATTTTATCGGCTCTACTCACGTAGAGCGTGTTATTCACTCTATCACATGTTAACCTTAACCTCTATCACATGAGAAGGCAAATTCCTCCTTCTCAAGCGTCTATTTGTAGAATCAAAGGACTGCACACGCAGCTCACCAAGTGTGACAGACGAATGGGGTTCAGTTCTCAGATCGTTTCTACTCAGCAAGAACGCTTGGTGAGTTGTCTCGCGTGAGACCTTCGCAAGTGTAGTAAATTTAGTGTTAGATTTTAGTGGTCATATAGGTAAACACGCAACAAGACTTGGAGAATTCTCAAACGACTTTTGCAGCAGTTGCATGGACGAAGAGGAGGAGAAAACGATCCCTTACCTGTTTGGTACATTCCCTGCTCTCTCTAAGAAAAGAAAGCTCCATCTCGGAGTGTTCTTTTATGACGACACATTTGCTTTCAAAAACACCTTGATATCGAATGTCTACTTCGATTCGTCAGAAGCTCCAATTGGTATCACAACGAACCAGATACTGGTTTAAGTTTATCGGTTCTTATGCCGACAGCCACTTCAACCTAACCTTTTGGAGGAAAAAAAAACAACGAATAAACAAACATAAACAAAAAAATAAGAAAGGCCTATATGGCCCAAAGAAACAACGCGTTAAGCATTTTATTACATTTTATGAAATTTAAAAAATGCCTCCAAAAGTGGGAGTGGCCAAAAACTTCGTATGATTGATATAAAGGGTGTTTTTTTTAGAGGTTGATTTTTCGAATAGAGATAAAACTGACATTTTGTGGTCAAATCTGGCAACTCTAACGTCATTTATGTTCAGTTTGGTTTGCCATTTCATCATGAACGGGTTGACAAATGACCAACGCTTGCAAATCGTGCAAACTTATTTCGAAAATAATGGTTCAGTTCGCGAAGTTTACCGCAAGCTCCGTTCATTTTATGGTTGACGTTATCGTCCATCAGAGCAATTAATTCGGTTAATCATGGATCGTTTTCGCACCTCGTTTACTCTATGGGATAATACGCATCCGCAGAGACGTCGAACAGTGCGCATCGAAGAACCAATTGCCGCTGTAGAGCAAAGTGTTGAAGAGGACCCGAATGAATCGATTCGCCACCGTGCACAGCAATTGGAGCTTTGTCCATCAACTTTAAGGAAGATTTTGCGCAAAGATCTCTTCTTACAACCTTACATGATCCAGCTTGTGCCAGAATTAAAGCCGCGAGACCATACAAGGCGTCGCGATTTTGGTGTATGGGCCGAAAATGAGATTGATATCGATGCTGATTTTCATCGCAAAATTTTGTTCAGTGATGAGGACCACTTTGGGTTGAATGGCTACGTCAACAAGCAAAATTGCCGCATTTGGAGTGAAGAGAATCCACATGAGACCCTTGAAACGCCATTACATTCACAAAAACTGAATGTTTGGTGTGCTCTATGGGCTGGTGGAGTCATTGGGCCATACTTCTTCCGAAATTTTTTATATAGTGTCTTTAAAAATACGAGATTAAATATTGACTGGGAACGTTACAAAATTTGTCGGAATAATGTTGTTAAAGAAACCAGGAATGCCAAAAAACAATTCTATTGCACTCAGCTAAATGCTTCCAAAAACTCCACTAAAATATTATGGAACAATTTAAAAAAGATAGGCGCTTTCGGTAAACCGAATTTAGGAGATATTAATGATCTTACTTTCGCAAACAGTTTAAACAAATTTTTTGTCGCGTCAAACTCTTCGAATTCTTTAGAAAATAAGAGCGACCTCGAAAATTTAAACGGATCATTCTCATTTAATTGTGTTACGATAAACGAAAGTTTTGCTTCGCTCTGCTCAATTACATCAAATGCTATCGCTCTAGATGATATATCACCGAAATTTATTAAATTACTTCTTCCAGTAATCATTCCAAGTATAAATAATATTTATAATGATTGTATAACACAGTCCTACTTTCCTAACGTCTGGAAGATTGCTAAAGTTATTCCCTTACGGAAAAAAGCTGGAAAACACGATCTTTCAAATTACCGACCCATAAGCATTTTACCATTTCTTTCCAAAGGACTGGAAAAGTTGATGTTCAATCAGTTAACGCAGTTTCTTGAATCTTACAATTTATTATCGCCACTGCAGTCAGGATTTCGTAAAAAGCATAGTTGTGTATCAGCAATTTTGAAAGTTCACGATGATATTCGAATTGCTATGGATGAAGATAAGGTAACAATCCTAAATTTACTTGACTTTTCCAACGCGTTTGGTTCTGTTGACCACTCTATTCTTCTTAAAAAATTAAAGACTCAGTTTGACTTTTCTTCATGTGCGATCAAAATGATTAATAGCTTTCTGCGCAATCGCAAGCAAGCAGTTGCTGCTGGTCGTTTGGTATCTGAGTTTGCTGAACTTAAAACGGGTGTTGCCCAGGGTTCACTATTAGGTCCATTACTTTTCAGCATATTTATCAATGACATTGTGAATGTAGTACAAAATAGTTCATATCATCTCTATGCGGATGACCTACAACTTTATTTTTCATTTCCGCTGGGCCTTCTTGAAGATGCAATCGTTATGATTAATGATGATCTGTGTAGTATATATAATTGGACTATACAGAACAAATTAACTCTTAACCCAAAAAAGTCGCAAAGTATAATAATTTACAAGAAGTGTCTTGACGAATCTTATTTTCCTAAAATAATTTTAAATAAACATGTGGTCCCCTACAGTGTGACTGTCAATAATTTAGGCTTTGTTTTCAACAAAACGCTAACATGGGACGATCATGTAAATAAGGTGATTGGTGGAATTTATGGTGGTCTAAGACGTTTGTGGAAAATATCTTTGTATCTGCCAAAATCTACAAGATTGACTCTGATTAAAACACTCATATCGCCAATTATAACTTACGGTGCTCCACTGTACGGTGGAATGGACTCAATAAGCAAACAAAAATTAAATGTAGCATTTAACTCTTGCATTCGGTTTGTTCATTCCTTAAAAAGGTTCGATCATGTATCAAATTTATGTAACTGTATTTTTGGCATTTCCTTAATATCTCATTTCGTTGTCGAAATGTGCAAGTTTCTTTTTAAGTTAATACACAATCGAACTCCAACTTATCTATTCGAAAAGATACATTTTTCCTCATCATCAAGAACATGTAATATCAATATCACCAGAACTTCAGCATTGCAAACTCGCAGATCATTTTTCCCTTTATGTACCAGATTTTGGAACAAATTACCAACTCAAATTAAAAACATACCAAATTTAAATGAATTTGTAAGTTCTTTAAAAACCTATCTACAGAACCCAGATATCGCTTTTTATTAATTGATTTTATGAATAACATTATACTATTTTTTTAATTACTTTTAATTTAAATACTTTTATTGTTAACCTTCTCTCTTTTTAACGGATAAGATATGTTAAGATTTATTTTTGTATATTTTAAGAGCTATCAATGAAACTCCTATCTCAAAGCTCTCTCTGAACAAATAAATGAAATGAAATGAAATGAAATGAAATGAAATGATGCTGGAGAGTCAGTTACCGTTACGAGCGACATTAAAATCACTCGCAAAAATGGCCGTGTAATCGTACCTTTACTAGTGTCGTTTGAAAAGTATGACCGGAAAACACATGTGGTGAATTTTGTCATCATCCACCAGGAGTTGGCCTAGAGCCTTTTGTTAAAGAACTTGGCGAATGAATTTGCTTTCTTCTTCTCTCTGCGGCTATCATAAAAATGGTTAGCCCATGTTCAAGATGTTCTATCGTTGTTCTCGTTAATACCAGCAGGCGAAGAGGATATTTCTTTCAGCTCACGATACAAGTTCTCCTGACATGACATGGGATCACTTCTTCTTTGCCAACGATTTTATTTATTTGTGGTCGCAGTACAACGCTTCCTGCAAATAGAGGAAAAATGGATTAATATAAGGAAAAAGTAATCGTGCCGAGAGTGGTGGATGACTTTTCCGCTGCGGAGGAATTATATATCTTCAATATTGTGTAAACATTATCCTGCCGCAGTGGAGAATTCAACGGGCACAATCAGCACGAATAAAAATCCTTACCTTGCTCCGATGACTGTTGTCCAGGGTACATTTCCTTATTTCTCCAGGTCCTCTTGCTTCTTTACCTTTATATGTGCGATCTAAAGTAAAGGAAATATAAAATATTTTCTGCTATGTTTCCCGGTTTTGTTTATTTGTTTATTTTTATTGACTGTCAAACGTCATTGGAGGCAAATTGTAATAGACTGACTTGTGGAACAGTTCGATAGGCCTAGAAAAAAAAGGTAAATTTTAAAAAGAGCAGGACGTTAAGGTTTCTAAAAGGTTTCTGGGTAGCGGATGCTTAGAGAAACGGGTATAGAATGACTAAGCATTTTTTTGGGAGAGTGGTGGTGGGAGTTGGGGGGCATTATTGGGCTGCTTAAGCAATTAAGAAATACATATCATCACTCATTACAGAAGAAGACGTTAGACAAGTCGTCCAATTTAAGATCCTCCTAAGAAAAGACAACAACAACCAGTACATTAAATAAAGTAATTTGATGTCTTTATTCGGCTCATATGGCCGTTAAAAATCATAGTGCATTTTTTTATTTTCCTTTTCTTTTCTTTTCTTTTAGTAATTATTTAAAGTTAAATCAGTGTGTGTAAATTTTTTTTTGGAAATTTAATTATTGGTAAGTTTGGATTTTATTTTATTGTAGTAGTTTAATTTTAAAACCAAAACCCATAAATAGGCAACGTCCATCGTGGGACAAAAGGGGTCAATCGGCGGTCAAAGGCAAATTATATCGAGAATTCAGCAAAAATGAAAGCCGCATAAATATTTTCCCAATTTTAATTACTTAAATTTTCCCAATTAAAATACCGTCGAACAGAAGAAAAAAATTCGGGATTCCCGCCGCATATATATATACAAAAAAAACCCCGCTACATGAATAAATAAAGTCCGAATTTAAACAAAGGACTAACATTCATATAGATGCACACAAAGAACGGAGAAAATTAAAAGGAAAATTAAATAGATAAAGTTTATTAGAGTCAGGTAGATTTAAGTATATTTTAATAACAACATTCTTTTTTTAAATTTTTTTATGTTGATTTTTGGTTCATGTAATAAGTTTAGTTTCCTTTTGCTATGTCCCCTATAGAGAGCTCGTTATAGGTAGGATTTTCGTATTTTATATAAATGCTTAGGTTTAATTAATTTCGTGACAGGTAAAAAGTTGCCTGATAATGTCGGTAAAGGTTTTCGCGGGAAAACAAAATTTCAATAATTTTTTTTGTGATTTATTTTTTTTTTTTTAAAAATTAAATTTAAAGAAAAATTAAAATTAAACAACCCACACAAATGATAGAAACAAAGGAACAACGTTGAATTTTTTTGTTGAAGCATAAAGGCATTATGGAGGCCTAATTCTATTTTCAGGGGGTGGACTAAGGTGCGCTAAAGCACTTTCGGTTGTTGCGGAATATTTTCGCGCAACAAGGCCCACCTTCCATCCCTCTTTTCCTTCCCAATCCCTTCTTCTCTTGGGTGGCACCTCCAAGGTCACAGGAAAGTGGAGGGCAACCAAGGTCCCATCCCGCTCCAGCCACTGCCATAAACCCCAATCGAGAGCCACCCGGACGAGGGTCCGCTCGAACCGTTATGAGGTCAGGACGGCGGTAAAAACCGCGACCCAGTACGCAGCCCACAACATACTGGCCGTACGACAGTTTGCATCAGAGCATAGGCGGACGGCCGAAATGAAGAAAACGCCACAGCACTGCGAACACCGCCCGCCAACGTTTAAGCCAGGGGCAGGTGTCCAGCAATTGAGGAGCACGGGTGGACGGCCCAAAGTCAAAGCTCCAATTAACAATTGCGACAAAACTACCACAGTCACGGTAGGGAGCAAGGTTCGATGGGGCAGGGGGTGACGATCCCCTTCGCTACTCCGTCGGGGGAGCAACGGAGGAGCAACAGAGGAGTGTGGGTGGACCGCCCCGTGAAACACCCTCAAAGTTAAAATACGCAACAACAACAACTACCTTAACATAAAGACACCAGCAGCAAAACACCAAGATAAAAGTCCAACACGAAAATACTATGGAGAAAACAGCTGCAATGTCAAACAAAAACTATTTTTGTAAGGAATGACCTACTTTCAGCAAGATCCCCCCCCCCAAAATCTGAACGGAATCCCACCAGACAGTTTAAATGTCGCGAAATTTTATAGCACTGACATGACACTTTGCCTACCTGCTTGTTTCGGGGGACTAGGGGTTATTTGCCTCCTCCTGCCCACCGTAATTCGAACTCTTAATTGACCCGATCGGAGGGTGAATTAGATTTAGAGTATTTTTTTTGTGATTATCACTCGCAATTAGTATAGGACCGCCAAGAAGGTATAAATTGTTGTAAAGTAATAAAAGGTCTTTTGTTGCATATACGCCATAATTATCCCGCGAGATAAGAATAATTTATTCGTAAACATTTGTTTACGTTTTGACATTATTTTTTTTGTGACGATCAAAACGAAACCAAATGATCGTTCAAAAGACAATACCTAAGCTAAGGTTCTGTTCCAGGTCGGACGAGGGTCGAACACTCAACCTTAACCTGGCTTTCCAGTAACGGAAAACTCAGTGTTTGGGGTATAAGAGTGGAAGTATGGAAGTGAGAGAGAAACTGCGAAAGGGTAACAGGGAGACACCCGCACATCGGGGCGAACTATGCTTCCTTGTAGCTGAATGGGGTCTGCTGTTGGTTCGCTTGTATGTATGGAAGTTAGTGGGATATGGCGGACAATCTCCAACACAAGGAGAGCGTCTATTGCACGCTATAAGTGGAAACCCACTACCAATGAAATTATGAATGTGTGAGATGAATCCCGTCCGAGCTGGAACAAAGAAAAATTTTGGGTCATCACTTCTTGGTTGACCAGCTAACTTACCAGTTGTTCCTTTTTGAGGAGTTTTACTTTTATTTTAATTTTATTTTAAAAACTTTATCAAGTTTCTTTTTGTGCTAACGTTCGGAGTGGTTTCGAGTAGAATTAAAGTAGGGATTTATAGGAGACGAGGAGAAAAGCGGAGGACAGGAGGAGGGAGATATAACCTAACGACGGAATTCATCGTGGAGGAAAAAAAAAAATCTATAAAGAAGCTAAGTAGAGTGTGGTGTCAGTTTGCTTTTTTTCTTTCTTCTCTTCTCTGTTGTAATTATCTAATCAGTGAGCGTTTGCATTAGGAAGTGTTGGTGGCCATATTTCTGGTTGGGTTTCGGCCGAAAATTTTCCCGAGAAAAGACGGGACTCGCGACCTCGTAGCTATAATTGCCAATTCGGGACAACGCGAAAGTGGGTCACGCCATTGGTCACAATCTATAAAAATTTTCGCTAAACATAATAAAGTGGCCAGCTCCGCCGGAGCGTTTATAACGTGGAACAGTGGTTCTTTTTCATTTCTTTGTTGGTTTTACTTTTTTTCAGTAACGGACCGGTGTCGTCCGGTACACCATACGATTTCACAATTTAGCCGTAAAATTGTGTGGCGCCCTTTTAAAATTTTTCTAGGTTTCAATAGTATTTTACCAGATTTATAAATCGTCTTCTCTTCCAATTAGAAGAGAAAAAAAAAAAAAACACATAAATTTCACTCTGCAGCAGCCGTCAAATCGACATCGGAGAAAACGCAGCGTAAGCTAATTAGGTATTTAGGTATAATTCTTTTTCAGTGAACTCACCCCCCGATTGAACTGTCGGGGGAATAGCCACTCTGGTTGTTCTTGTTGGAAATTTCTGACAGTTCGCGAATGTTTTTTTTTTTGGCGATAGCGATCGCATTGTTTTGATTTAAAAAGTTTAAGTTTATTTACTTTTTTGTGTTAACTAATAAAATTTCGCGGCGGGAATTTATCCAACACGGTAGATGGCTTGAGCAGTCCGAGGCATCCGCCTCTAAGGGGAAGTCCAAGGAGCATCCAGGCTGGGTGGGTAATGGCCGCGCTGAATTCCACCTACAGCGCCCTCTCAATGTGGTAACGTCCGTCTGAATTGTTTAAAAAAAAAAAAGTAAGTTTCGGCACGATTTATGTTTTTGTGTATAGGTACCGTTGTTGGGCAAGGATAAGAACCCTCCCATTCCGGCGAGCTCGGTCGAGCAAAGCAAGCGTGCCACGCTTCTTGCACACAATACATCCCCTTCAATCACTCTTTCATGTCCAGGGAATGCTCATTGGGTTTCCTGTGACTTCAAAATCCAACAGTCCTAATTCCTAAAAACTTGTCCTATCACATATTTCAAATCATTACGAGCTATATCATGATGGGGACTTCGACCAACCTATGATTTCCACTTTCGTTTGGCTTCTTCTGTTCACCACTTTTGAACCCCTGGCAGTGATTAAGTTCTGCCTTACAAGGTCCCTGTAAGGATTCTCCCATATCTTGGTTTGGAGAAGCTAGGCTTTAGGTTTACGTCCAATAATTATTTATTTATTTTATTGATTTCGAAAATATCCAAATCTCACGATTATGGCAGACCATTTTGCTTTTATAAATTTCACGCTCAATAAATCTCAATTAGAAATAATGTATTTTGCTTTCAAAAGGACTGGAATGAGATAACAAGTCCTCTCATGGCAAATATTATTTTTAGAATATTTTTGTCACACTTATTTACTCATAGGATTCCACCAAAGAAAATGATTGATGACACCCGGGGTTCTATAACTGTTTGTCGTTTTTTTTTTTTTGCAAAATAATATCCTTTAACAAAGCCAACGATTTTTCCCTTTTTAAATAAGACACGCGTTTTCATCGGTCCTCGGTAAACAACAATATCTTTTTATGGTGTTTTTTTTTTTTGTTCAAAATGCGATAGAGTTTTTCACCGAGGTTTGTACGTTTCATATACATACGTACCTAACCTACAGTTGTTTGTTTTTGCTGTTTACTGCGTGACAGAGTTCGTCTGATAAATGTACAACATGTCAAAATGAAAGCTTGAAGCACTCGTAAGGACGAGTATCTTTTCCATCGGCACAATATTGTCGTTATCATCAGATAAGTGCCATTCGCTTGTTTGTTGTTATAATTTTCTCTTTCTTTCGTTGACTTTATGTTGTTTGGTGTTTAATGAACCAATTTTGAGTGTTATACTGGTAACATCCTACACTCTTATTAAAGCATTGGACCGGGGAACTAAGTTGTGATGCCAATTAGATTTGTGAAGGAGCACTTAATAGCTAGGTATAACGAAGAGAGATTAAAATTAAACTGCCTTAGATATGATTAAAATCTGAAGAGTCATCGTGCTAGTTTACGATTTCTATTAATCTATAGAGGTATAAGTCTCCTTAACATCGCATGTAAGATCCTGTCTGCTGTGCTGTGAGAACGCCTGAAACCATTCGTCAACGAACTGATTGGACCCTATCAGTGCGTGTTTAGGCCCAGTTAGTCCACAACTGGCCAGATTTTCACACTTCGGCAGATCCTGGAAAAAACCCAAGAAGACCAGATCGATACTCACCATCTTTTTATCGATTTTAAGGTCGCATATGACAGCATTTATAGAGATGAGCTATACAGAGCCATGTCTAGTTTTGGCATCCCTGCCAAACTCGTCAGATTGTGCAGGATGACGATGGAGAACTCTCGCAGCTCCATTGAGGTCGGTAACAATCTCACCGAGACCTTTGATGTCAAAAAAGGATTTAGACAAGGCGATGCGCTGTCATGTTACTTCTTCAACATCATACTTGAGAGACGACATCGGCATCATTGGCAGAACACAGCGAGCTGCCACTGGCGCGTTTGCAAGTATCAGTACAGAGGCGGCAAAAATGGGTTTGGAAGTGAATGAGGGCAAAACGAAATATATGCTGTCAACAAGAAGGGACACACAACATCGACGAATCGGACAGAACGTCATGATAGACAGCTATAACTTTGAGGTAGTTCGGGACTTTATCTACCTCGGCTCCGCTATTAACTCTGACAACGATATATCGTCAGAAATCAAGCGAAGAATTACTCTTGCCAACCGCTGTTACTTTGGCCTAAGGAGGCAATTAATTAGTAAGGCCTTATCGAGAAACACCAAGGAGACTACATAAGACCCTCATCTTCCCATTCCTGCTGTATGGCGCAGAAGCATGGACGTTATCAAAGGTGGATGAAGATCTCCTTGGTCGTTTCGAACTCAAAATTCTTCGAGTGATTTTCGGTCCCGTTTGCGTTGACGGGCTTTGGAGGAGGAGATTTAACGGCGAACTCTACGAGCTGTACAGCGACATCGACCTGGTCAGAAAAATACGGATTAGTCGTCTAAGATGGCTGGGACATGTAGAGCGAATGGACGCCAACGCTCCAGCCCGAAGAGTCTTCGAATCCAACCCGGAGGGACAACGCAGTAGAGGAAGACCTCGCCTAAGGTGGCGCGCGCAAGTGGAAGGGGACCTCAACCAACTTGGAGTGCGCAACTGGAGGCAGTTAGACAAAGATCGTGCTAACTGGAGAGTCGTATTGGTTGAGGCCCAGGTCCACCCCGGACTGTAGCGCCACCTAAGTAAGTAATTAAGAATGAATGAATCAAATGGATACTTATTGTACATCATACTAAATCCTACCTTGTATACCTGGATATTTAATGCGCAATGTAGAGGAATATCCTTTCATCCAAGGGATGTCAGAAAGGCCTGACCTGCATGTGGAATGATCGAGCCGAAAAATTTGCGCAGGCCCTGAACTTCTAGAGCACCTTACAAAAACGCATCAAAGGTAATTTCAGCAACCTCAGCTTCATACGTGCTCACAGCCCAACAGGGAAAAAGGGCGACGCTACCACGATTTTCTATGAGCTCCTGGACACAACTGGACCTAAGAATGACACTGCCAAGGACGAATTTAGAGCCAAAAAAAAAAACAAGACACCCGGGGAGCATAGCTTTAGCGATACCATCGTTACTAGTGCAAGCTCAAGGTTTAGTCACTTCACGGTTCTGCAAACCTTCAACCAACTTATGTATTCTAAATACCCGAACATTCTCGAGCGGCCAACTTAGACACGGAGTACTACTAGACACGGATATCTCAGACGTAACACAAACGAGAAAGAAAGTTTAACGCTGAATGGTTACGTATCCCTGAACCTGTCGAGAAGTCCTTTGCAGCTAGCATCAAGTGCTGAAAACTAGTGATGGCGATACTGATCTTAATTTATATGCTGGCTGAATTTCAAACAAGAGTGAGTTGTGAAGTCTACGAGCAAAGAAAGGGGTATCCTTCGCGGGAATAATTAGCATTAGATGGGCGCGATCTAGGTGCCATTTTACCAGCAAGGAACAGGTCAGGAGAAGAAGACCTGAACAGACTGTCATCCAAAGCGGTACCATTCAAAATTGACAATTGAAAGCCAACAACTCCGTTCACGCGACCAAAATTAAGTGAGGAGAGCTGAAGCTATATCCAGACCGATTGGTCTAGCGAGCGATACAGAGCCATGCCTAGTTTTCGCTTCCCTGACAAACTCGTTCATTTGTATATGACGATGAAGACCGGAATGAAGGCTCTTCGAAACAGCCAAGGAAATCTAGCGACCGACATGCAGTGCAACTGCCACCCCCAGTAAAGAAGAAGTTGGCGCTGCTATAAAGAAGCTTAGGAACACCAAGACTTCCGGCTCTGATGTTCTAGGGCGCATGCACCAAATCATCATTCAAGTTTTGGCGGAGGAAAGCATGTCGGGTGACTTGACCATCAACTCCATATGCCTCATCTGCAATAAAGGCGATCCTTGGCTAAGTGTTGCAAATGAGATCAAACGTACTGTTTTAACGTCGAAAACTCTTTTGCAGTTCACTAATTGGCGGCTTTGATCGACTGCTGAAGAAAATACCAATACGAAATACCAATTTCAAGTCGAGACCCACCATATTTTCATCGATTTAGAACCGCATACGATAGCATTCATCGTCAGGAGCTCTTAATGGCGATGGCCGAATTCGGGATCCCGACAAAACTGGTTCGGCCTTAGAAAACATGCAGTGCAATTTGTCAGCAGCTCATCAGAACTCTATTAAACATGTACTTGCATTGACCAGTTAGAGCACAAGACAGGTGTCAACACGGAAGGGACTACTTTCAACAAATTAGGCCAGAAGAACACAGGCGAAGCTGGAAAAAGAGAGTTAATACTGGGCTCCTTCGACGGATAATTGGTCCAAATGAAGGAGAAGATAACACAGCCAAATCTACGAGCTTGTTGCACCTTAAATTATTAAAAAAACAGAAAGAACTGCGGAACAAACTACTAATTAAAACAATTACTGGCGGAACAAACGAAAACGTCTGCCCGTGCTCCACAATTGCTAATGTGTGCCTCTAGGGCGTTATGAAATGTGTTAGGGTTGTTTAATGATAAGGGCCGTCCGCCCACACCCTATTAAACGCGTTGGAGTGCTTTGGCTTTGCACCCAGACCGTCCGTCTTGCCTTTTATTGTGCCTTGTTGGGTGGCACTCGACCGTTGCGGACCGTCCGTCCGATTGGACTCGCTGATCCGTTGGGAGTCTCCAGGCCGTCCACCCGGCTCACCTTCGGATAAGCTCCATCTCTCTATTTAGGCCAGTAGACCGTCGGTCTTTCTTGGGCCGTCGTGAGTCCCCCGGGTTCACCTGTGGTGGTTGCTCTCCCCTGGTTCGAGCGAAGTTAAATTTTACCGCGACAAGCTTTACCAGCATGTGGATGTAGTCCGAAAAGCCAAGACACGTCAACTACCGTGGCTCGGCCACATCGATGGAACGGTCAATAGAGCTCCAGACAAGAGGACTCCAGCGACTTTGAATTCCAGCGACTCATTCGAGAGGACAAGTAAAACCGAACCTCCGTTTGAAAATTTGGAAGCAGTGCGTCCGGGATTGCAGACTGTGGAAGGCTACGTTGACACTCGGGAGCCAGTTAAGTAAAGTAATATGAGCAGCTGATAGTGATGTGCTTTCTGCCTTCAAATTTATTCGAGTTCAATTTTTTGGATTTTGTTTCGTAAGTTTTTGAGATATTGGCGATTTTATAAATTACCGTTAATCGATTTTTTTTTTTGCCAAAAACTGAGTTTTTGGCAACATCCCAATTATCTTTAGTACAAAAAAGGACCAAAATCCTTGAAACCATTTTCTAGAAAAATAGTAATAAGTGATTTTCACAAAAAAAAATTGTGTAGCAAGTACCGTTATTCAAAACGATAACGCCAAAAATAAAAAGACGCCGCGAGATGTTACCCCAAAAACTTTATATACAAACTTTGAAGCAATTCCATCGAACCGTTTCGCCATACGGCGCCCGGACAGACAGACCTAAAGACGGACACTTTTTTGGACTTCTCTATAGTCGTAATATCATCCCTTATACTCAGTTTGAGTTCCAAATTTCCACACGATCGCAATAACATAATACACAGATCTCTAGGAACATCGTACTTTGACAGCTCTTTAACATTCTTATAGAGCTTCAAAGGAAATAAATTAACCGATTCAATTTGTTTTTTTTGACATGTCTCTAAATATACTCACAAATTTGCCATCATTTTAACACCACGATACCCCACAAGTTACCAGATAACATTTTAAATCCTGCCCTGATTCGATGGTCATGTTATTGGCAACAACATCATTTATTTCCATCATTACACTTCCTCAAAGGTACTGCGAACTTTTCATCAGTGCCACAAACAAAGAATTCCTTTTACATCTGCGAACACGTATATTCCGAAAGCAACTCTAGTCCATATCCCCACCTCCACATTATTATTCTATCTGCCTACGGCAGTCCTTTACGACAAAAACAAGCCAAAGTGAATCCAAATTGCTGTGGCAAATGTGTCCTATGTCCTTGTGTATCTCGGTAGATGTATTTTTTTTTTTTTTTTTTTTTGAAAATCATTGAAGCTATTTATTTCGCCAAGTCATTTCTATTACCAATGTAGGCGTCGAATAAAATTTACACTCCCCCATAGGCCTGGCGTGAAAGCATGAATGAACTGTGGATTTTATTACACGGCAATTGAATTCGATAGCATGGCATTCAGTCTAGGTAGTCTGTAATTGGATGAAGTTAACGTAAATCAGTGAACTTCACTATGCCAACAAAAAGTTCCCAACTAATGCAGGAGTCTCTTAAGAAATATTTTATAAAATTGACTCATCAAATCATCGAATAAAACTGTCACACTTAATCTTTAATTCAATTCAAAATGAAAATAGTTTTTGTTAAATTATTAAACTCATGCTCATGTATCCAACTATCCTCATTCACCCATACATAAACACACACACAGCCACAATAGAAATTCTTAGGGTGGGTGAAACGTAATTAATTTCAAATAGTGCTGTCAAACTATTAGGAAATGCTGCTATTGTTCCCACTGAATGATTTTTCATGTCTGAATTGATGCTTTGATTTTATCTTCATTTGAAGTTTAATTAGTTTCCGTAGTTTCAAATAATGGTTGCTGGGGTTTATATCCGGCTGGCGGCAACTTTATTTCACTCGGCTGTGGAATGAGAAATGGGAGAGAATTTCGTGAAAAGGACGATGATGGCACAGTGTTAAATTTTGCAACTTCATTATTCATTAATAATAATCCGAGGATTTTGATTTGTTGGTGGGACTTGATGGAAAAGACTATAACAGTGAGAGTATGGCGTCGGGAGTGGAGGGGTGTATTACCTTAGAAAAGTTTTTAACAGTTGAAAACAAGTTGAAATGTATGGCAAGGCAAAGTTCCTGCCTTGAGATGGCAGTGAAACAAATTCAGTCGAAAAGTTGCTACAGACTTTTAAGATAACCAAAAGCACTCGAACAAAGATTTTGCAAGTGTCACAAAATTAAATTGTGCTTGAAAATATGAGAGGAATGATGCTGCGGAAGGATTCATGCATAACCGATTTTTAAGGTAAATTTGCGCAATTGAAACCGGAAGACTGTTTGGAAATTTTTAGCTCTTGTGGTATGGTATGGTGACTTTCTATGTAACCCTTCATTGGCTACTGAGTCTTAAGACTGAGAATTATCCTGAGCAGATATGTACCACTTGTACAGTTTTCAATAAAAGGTTACTTCACTTGGTAGCTTTTTTGGACTTCGAAAACCCAGGAAGTCGAGAACTAGCAGTAATCGCACCTCGGTAGGACCTCATTGGTTACGATATCGCCTCTGCGCAAAGCTAAGAGAACTAAGTCCCCTTGGCCAAACGCTGACCTTCGCCTAATCGTGAGGAATAAAATCGTACAACTTACCAGACCTAATGCCAGACTTTGGAATTTATAGCAGGTACATTGATTGTCAGTAAATAAATAAATAAATATTAGGCGTAAGGGGCCCATATAGGACCCAAAGCCTAGCTTCTCCAACCACTGTGTGTGCGAAGATATATTTTTGACACGAATGTAGGTACCCTACAGTTTAATGGCGATTCCGAACGGCAATTTATTTTTGAGAAGCTTCTCATGACAGTCGGGTGGAACAAGTCGCGATTGGAACCGGCGACCTCTCGCTTACAACGACTGTTAGTTTCCAATAAAATACTTGAACGCACGTAAGGGTAAAGGACTGACCAAAGAATCCTCACACGTGAAAATGACAGCAAAGCAGGTGCTGCGACGGACGAAAAACCAAAGTAACTCTAACCCTGGCATCAAAGGACGTCTCACAAAATAGTAGCACTGTAAAATTCGAGGATTAGAAACAAGAACAACTGCAAAACCGGACACACTACGCGACCGTCAACACAAAACTGTCAATCTATCCACATTAGCAGATCGTCAAAGAGCAGGCTCACTCTTTCACACGTGTACCGAACACCGCGTGTCTCTGCCCACAGTCAACGAAGGCACTATAACCAGAGGTTAGAATGCAATATTGCACCAGCATGGAGCTATCTCGCTCTAGAAACATTTAACGTAGGGGTCTTATTAAGGGAAGTACAGCAAGCCCAATCAATCCAAATGGCTGGCACTGTGAACAAGGCCTGGACCTCCAGGGTGGGGTTTGTACCGTCGGGGTAACTTGCCGACCACATCAAAAACATTTAGTTATGGGAGAGACAATGGCAGCCTCGGATATAAATGCACCTCAAAGGCAAAATAGACCCGGAACGTTAACGGACATGCGAGTGTGTACCTGGAATGCGCGGACACCCTACACTCAAAAACTCTCTGTCCTCTCGCGGTACAAGGCCGACATTACCGCGATCCAGAAGATACGATGAGCACGCAGTCTCCCAGCTCAAGGAGATCGAAGAGTCCCGCGACCGAAACAACATCCGGAACTTCTATAAGAAAGCCAAGAACTGGCTGCTGGCTTTAAGACTGGAACGCAGGCTCTTCATAACAGCGATGGAAACCTGGTCACCGACGCGCAGGGAATAGTAGATGTATTTAAGCAGCATTTCCAGCTGCTGCTAAACGGACAAAATTTAGAGAGAGTGATGGGGCAAGAAGAGAACCCGCGTCCAGTCAATGAAGAACCAGTCCCTCCGCACAGTATAGAAGAGGTCGGCTTAGCTATAAAAAAGCTAAAGAACAACAAGACCTACCTGCTGATGGTCTACCTGCAGACCATTTCAAATACGGAGGTGATATTATGGTAGGGCGCATGCACCAAATCATCAGCCAAATTCGGGTGGAGGAAAGCATGCCCGATGACTGGACCATCAACCCCATATATCCCATCTACAAGAAAGGCGATCCTATGTCTTGCAAGAACTATCGAGGCATATCCCTGCTTAATGTCGCATATAAGATCCTATCCAAAGTACTGTGTGAACGTCTCAAATCTTTCTGCAACACACTAATCGGCAAGTTCCAGTGTAGCTTACGGCCCGGCAGATCAACTTTAGACCAAATCTTCCCACTAAGGCAAATCCTGGAAAAGACCAACGAGTTTCAAGTCGAGACACACCATCTCTTCATCGACTTTAAAGCCGCATATGACAGCATTCATCGTCAGGAGCTTTTTGTGGCGATGGCCGAGTTCGGGATCCCGTCAAAACAGATCCAGATGTGTCGCATGACACTAGATAACACGCGATGCAATGGCAGTTTGGCAGCAGCTCATCTGAAGTCTTTCAAACATGCACCGGATTTCGGCAAGGAGATGCGCTGTCGTGTGATTTCTTCAATCTTGTTCTTGAGCAGATAGTGCGCAGGGCAGGTGTCAACACGGAAGGCACTATTTCCAACAGATTAGTCCAACTGCTGGGGTATGCGGACGATATAAATATCATCGGTCGATCCCAGCGTGCGTTGAAGTGAATGAGGACAAGACTAAATATATGCTATCAACAAACAAACAATCATCTGTCCACCGATGGAAAAAATGTCACTGTAGCAGCAACTTCGAGGTAGTTAAGGAGTGCCATCTTAGTGGAGATCCGTCGAAGAATTACCCTAGGAAACCACTGCTACTTCGCTTTGGCAAAACAAATGGGTTCAAAACTCCTAACTCAAAGGACAAAGTGCATGCTCTACAGAACCCTTATACGGCGCCGAGTGCTGGACGATAAGCAGGAAAGGAGAGTTAATACTGGGATCCTTTGAAAGAAAAATCCTTTGACGGATATTTGGTCCTATGTGCGAGGAGGGCGAACTCTATGAGCTGTACCAAGATGTGTATGTAGTCCGAAAAGCTAAAACTCGTAGACTACATTGTCTCGGCCACATCGAGCGAATGGCCAACAACACTCCATCCAAGAGGATCTTCGAATCCCAGCCCCCACGTTCAAGACGACAAGGAAGACCGAACCTCCGTTTTAAAGACCGAGCCATCGCGGATGCCAGAGCGCTTGGTCTGGACAACTGGAAGCAGCGTGCTCGGGATCGCAGAGGGTGGAAGGCTGCCGTATTTCAGGCAGGGACTCTTCACGGGTCGGGAGCCCGTTAAGCAAAGTAAGTAAGAATAGTATCCTGGGGAAATAATTGTGGCCCAAAACAGATATGGTCGGGTCAGGTGAATCAAGTCTTTGAAAAATGGTTTCACACGTTCGCACAATACGGCAGGCAAGATCGCGATGCTTAGGAGACTGTGAAAGAACAGAAGGTGCAGGAGTTCAAATCATCGGGCTTGTATGCCCTTTATCAACTACGGTTGCGTTTGATAGCTTGGCGGGTCCGAGTTATAGACCGTCCAGCCCAACAGCCTTATTACACTTCAGTTCATTTTGGTTGAGTGGACAGACAACAAACCGATCTCCTGTCTATGCAACTTAACCTGCTAATCGTCTATGTTTTATAAGATTATTTGTCAAAATTAGGATTTATAGAAAAAATACAAAAAATCTACATTTGAAGGCCGTTTCGGTCCTATCGGATACTTTTTGGCGACGCTCAACTAAATATTTCGAATTTGGAAATGAAAGTGGCCACGGTGAATTTGACAATTTATTTCGAGAGCTACGAGAGGATCACGTCAAGTTTGAACATTGTTTTCGAATGAGCACAAGCACGTTCGACTATTAACTTGACAAAATTCAACACAAGTTGACGAAGAAGTAGATAAAATTCATCTCAAACCCAATCATATCTACTGAACAGTAAATAGTTTTCCCTTTCAAAAGTCTTCAAGATTTTCCCCCTTGTCGCCTCCGTTCGACTTCTAGGTTTTCGAAACTCTCCTCTTTTACAAAATTCGGAAAAATTGTAATTCATTTTAGATGGAAGGAAAAGGAAGTAGCCGAAGTGTTGGCTTGAAAACGAAGTGACAATGACGAAAACAACGAGATATCAAACGCTGCCTTGCTCTCTTATTGATGCTTTGTGGAGCTTCAAACGGAGCTACACTCTGTGTGGTACCCTTGAAGAGCACGTGTTTGATTTCATCGTTTGCTCACTCTTCGCTCCACTAGCAAGCTATAATCAAGCTTATAGATTTGGGAAGGTCTATGTTTGTGACTCTGACCTGGGATTGCAGGTATACGAGAATTTAGAGTAGTTTAGAAGAAGGTTGAAGATCGCTAAACAAGGCTCATTATTAGCCCCCGTGGCACATTTCCATAGTGTGCTCTGTTCACTAGCGTGTTTAGAGTTGTGGAGCTTCTGGGTCTCCAGGATATTATCTCATGAAGTCAATCGAAGAAGTTAGCCGATATAACCCTAAGTGGGTCTGGTCACTGTTTTGAGTCCCTTTATAAGTCGAAAGGTGTCTGAAGCTTCAAAAGAGTGTCCCATTTTATCAGCGAATGTTCGGGTTTGCCAGAAAATGGGCTAATTAAGATCAAGCTTCGTTTTACTAAGAACAGCGCTATGTTCCGCGATTGGGGCTCCGATCAAAATAAATGTTAATTTAGGCAACCTTGCTAAAGACCATAAGGTATAAGTGTTTAGTATCCTCGGAATCTACATATATTTGTAGCCTCCACGGGCGGGTCAGTTGATATTGTCAAATTCAAAGAAATGACCTTACGAATCCAGTAAAAATGGCAATTTTTAAAGCGCGAAAGTGAGGTAGGTCGTAAAACTTGAATTCAACACCAGCGTTTCGTGTGCCTGAGTGACATTTCGTCATCCGTTAAAATTAAAATTAAAATTAAAATTAAAATTAAAATTAAAATTAAAATTAAAATTAAAATTAAAATTAAAATTAAAATTAAAATTAAAATTAAAATTAAAATTAAAATTAAAATTAAAATTCAAATTCAAATTCAAATTCAAATTCAAATTCAAATTCAAATTCAAATTCAAATTCAAATTCAAATTCAAATTCAAATTCAAATTCAAATTCAAATTCAAATTGAAATTGAAATTGAAATTGAAATTGAAATTGAAATTGAAATTGAAATTGAAATTGAAATTAAAATTCAAATTCAAATTCAAATTAAAATTCAAATTCAAATTCAAATTAAAATTCAAGTTCAAGTTCAAGTTCAAGTTCAAGTTCAAGTTCAAGTTCAAATTCAAATTCAAATTAAAATTCAAATTCAAATTCAAATTCAAATTCAAATTCAAATTCAAATTCAAATTCAAATTCAAATTCAAATTCAAATTCAAATTCAAATTCAAATTAAAATTAAAATTAAAATTGAAATTGAAATTGAAATTGAAATTGAAATTGAAATTGAAATTGAAATTGAAATTAAAATTAAAATTCAAATTCAAATTAAAATTCAAATTCAAATTCAAATTCAAATTAAAATTCACATTCAAATGTGCTTCGCTTTGACCTTTGGGTGCTCAACATTTCAATGCTATGTTGCTATTTTCCATTAAACGACCAAAGAAAAAAATGTATTCAACTCTCATTGATTTCCAGAGATTATCTCACATTCAAAAGGTTTCGCCAAGAACTCCAAAACGACTTCGTATAAAACTCCGTGAATCCAAAAAAAAAACACCAACAAAATGGCATACTAAACGACAATACACGAACAGCCGCCATCATCGTTGTCGTCATGCTGAATGCCTACTGCCATCCCTCCTCACACACATCACCCAGAAACACTTAAGATTCCTTTCATTAAATTGAATTGACCTCTTTCATTCTATGTAGTTACTGCTTCGACTGCTGCTACTATACTGAATGTTTGTATTCTCGAATGGCCAGGCAAGCCACCATGCAAATGGATGAGGTAAGTTGGTTTTGCAACCACTTCTGGGACCTGTCAGTTGCCGACGAGGCTATCGACTTGTTGACTTTTATGATGGGAAATTGTGCCTGGTAGCGCTGGGCGCGTACATACACCATGGTATGGGCAAGTATCTTTTTGTGAAAGTCGGCTAGCTCAATTAATGAGAATCTGAAATGAGGTTTTTTTTTTGCCCATCTGTTTGCAAAGGTACAAAGTACAAGACGAAGACGAAGACGAAGACGAAGAAGAAGATTTCTTCTTCTGATTTTGATGTTAGCTGTTGATGACTGCCTTATACTAGCTTATTGCTGTTCCATTAAGTAACTTTTGTCTGTGTGTGAGTTGTTCATTCCGAGTTGAATGAATTGAATTAGACGTTGGGGAGTATTTTAAATGGAATAAATTTTTGCAAATGGCAGGCAAAATATGACAAGGACGTGTGGTAATAAATGGAAATGCTTGTGTGTTGGAGAATTGTTACTTAATCTGACCAAAAAAGAACCAGGTGGTGGGCTAAGGCTAAGGCTTAGGCTGTATGATGTAAGAAGTTCTGAGTTGTGGAGGTTTGGTTTGAATTGCACCTTGAGGAGATTCTATATTCGAAGCCAGTCGAAGTAGTTAAATTAAATTTATTTATTTATGTCTGTCAGGAGTGACATAATTGGCACATCTATATTTCGCCATCTCATAGAGAATTGAAATATATCAATCGAGGAACCAATTTTGGGTCAATAAAGTCCCTCAAAACGGGTTGGTAATAGAGAATTGCCCATAGTTTGGTTTTCTAAAGAAATATCATCTACAAAATTAGATTTCGTTTAACCAAAGATAGAACTCAAAATGAGCTTAGTTAGACCAAGATAAATTCCTTGGGTATCGGACTTGTTTAAATATTTGATTTGAAAGGTGGATTTGTATTGGTGTCAATCACTTACCTGAAGCATACCTAAAGCGGGACTAAAAATTTAGGTCAATTTAAGACGTACATCGGGGGTGCATACTGTCAGCACTATTATAATTCTGGGTGTTTATCAGCGATGGACTCCATGGATATGGACCTTTGTATGATGGCCCACAATATAGAAGCTGAAGCAAACAGATAGGCACAGCCAAAACAAAAGCTCTTAGTACTTTAATTACCCGCACTCAACTCAACATTGCCGGACAGCAAGTTGAGAAAGCTGACAACATTATTCATATAGAATGTGTTGTGTCACCTAACCGCGGTTAAAGCTGCGTTCGGAATGCTATCCAAAATCTGGAGCAGCAATGTTATCAGCTTAAGAACCAAGCTGCGACTTTTGCGCTCCAACGAAGAACCGGTATTGCGTTATGGGTGCAGTACCTGGAAGATGGACACCTGCAAGTCTTCGTAAATAAATGTTTAAGAATCATCCTGAGGATTTTTTGGCCGACTCGTATCTTCAACGAATCTTCAGGACGAAAATTGCTATACAAAGGAGAAAGTGGCAGTGGCGAAGTACGCAATGCACTGGAATCCGCTCACCCAGGCTGGCAGAAAAGCGGGATGCCCTAGGCGTACGTGGGGAAGAACAGTCGAAGAGGAATCGTGCTCTTAAGGAATGAGTTAGAGAGAGCTGAAACGGGTTCCAGAACTCCTAAGACGATATTGACGCCCTATGCTCCCCGAGTGGTTAAAAGGCTTAGAATGATATGATTCATTATCATTCAAGGATCTTTTGCAAAGAGTGCACAACGGCTAAGGTAAACTCTAAAAAATGGTTCCAGGATGGACGTAGAATTTTGCGCGGCAAAATACTAACCTCGTATGCGCCATCGTGAAGATGGTATTCGGCTGAGTTTATGAACATGAAAAAGCTTTATAACGGGTGATTTTTTAAGAGGTTTAGAACTTTTTTTAAAAAAAAAACACAAAAAATTCGAAAAAATGAATGAAATATTTATTTGAATCGATAGTTTGAACCTTGCAATTTAATGTTTAAAGATAATTTCATGCAAATGTTGACCGCGGCTGCGTCTCAGGTAGCCCATCCGCTGAGTCCAATTTTGGCATACTCTTTCACACATATCGGCCGGTATCTCACGAATGAATGCATGGATGTTGGCTTCCAGTGCGTCAATCGAAGCGGGCTTGTCCCTATACACATTAGCCTTGGCATACCCCCACAAAAAATAATCTAATGGTGTCAAATCGCACGATCTAGGCGGCCAATTGACCGGCCCGAAACGTGAAATTAACTGTTCACCAAACTCGCCTCGCAAATGCGCCATTGTTTCGCGTGCTGTGTGGCATGTGGCACCGTCTTGTTGAAACCACATATCATGCAAGTCAAGAACTTCCATTTCGGGCAAAAAAAAGTTTGTTATCATCGCTCGGTAGCGTTCACCATTGACAGTAACACTGCGATTCGCATCATCTTTGAAGAAATATGGCCCAATAATGCCGCCGGCCCATAAACCGCACCAAACAGTGGCTTTTTCGGGATGCATTGGTAGCTGTTGCAATGCTTCTGGCTGATCTTCACTCCAAATGCGGCAATTTTGCTTATTTACGTACCCATTCAACCAAAAATGAGCCTCATCGCTGAACACAATTTTTCGATAAAAAAGCGGATCCTCGGCCAGCTTTCCAAGAGCCCATTCACCAAAAATTCGGCGTTGTGGTAGGTCGGCTGGCTTTAGTTCTTGCACCAGCTGTATCTTAAAAGGCTTTACGCCCAAATCCTTCCGCAAAATTTTCCACGTAGTGCTGTAACAAAGCCCTAACTGCTGGGAACGGCGCCGAATCGACATTTCGCGGTCTTCTGTCACACTAGCTGATACGGCCGCAATATTTTCTTCAATACGCACAGTACGTAAACGTGTTGGTGGTTTAATGTCCAACAAAGTAAATTTGGTGCGAAATTAGGTCACAATCTTCCGAATAGACTGCTCAGAAGGTCGAGAATGCCGATCATAAAATGGAAGCAGCGCGCGTTGAACATTTCGAACCGAGCACGAATTTTGATAGTAAAATTCAATAATTTGCAAGCGTTGTTCATTTGTAAGACGATCCATGGTTAAATTGCAAACCAAACTGAAGCTGTTCGACAGTGACACAAGGTACTAAACACACGTCAGCTGTCAAAACCAGTGTTGCCAAAACCAAACCAGCTAAAAAATCACCCTTTATTTACCATAAAATGTTTTAATTATAGATCTTAGCCAGTGAAATACTACAGTAAGGGTCATATCATAAAACTTGTTAAGGCCCTTTACAACTAACAGAATCCAAGAGCAATAGCTGTCTTCTCTTGTCCGTGTTATAACCGGATAATGACCTCGGCAAAGGCCATGGTGATCAAAATGTGTCAATGAGACTAACGGGATGGCTTGGCAGAGAGAATAAGTTATCGATGCCGAGGAAGGCTTGACACCTAGCGATGTTCAGCTCAAGTAAATTCTTTTGGCATCGAAAAGAAACTCAAGCTCAGTCAATCTGCAGTTACGTGCCTTGAGATAGCCATGACTATTCGATGATGGATTACTGATCACGATGTAAACCATCGGTCTAAGGTTTATGCGGTCAGATTAGGATGATGATCTGTCAAATACGGTTTGATCTGCAAAATATATTCCGACTGAAAACTAAGCGCCTCCTTAATTTTCAGAAGCCGAATCAGATTCAGAGTTACATAGACAAACTATATGATGTCAGTAGCTGTCATATGGCCACTTCTGTGAAGCTCGAGTCACATCAAGCATCGAACTACATATCTGCTTAGGACCAGTATGACAACATACAAGCGATAATATATTTATGGTGTACACTCGCTGTATCATCAGACAGGTAAGGTACTGCCTTTGACTTTTTCAGAAACTCACCATGTCAGCACCTAGAGCCTGTAGCCGGACTCGAGCAGAGGAAATCCTCTTCGGTGTTTTCGCTTTCTCCGCCACAGAATATCCACAGACATTCGCTCGAACTATACAGCCTGTAAGAGGCTAATGAAAGCCCTTACTAGGAATGCTAGAAATTTCTCCGAACCTTAATGACGAATTTCGTCGAAAATCTAATTTTGGAGTGTTCAGTCTTCCGACTAAGTTCAAAGTGTTCCTCAGTTGGAGCGCTGGCTTACAAGTGGTTAAAGGATTGAGAAATGCTGCTTGGCTGTCACTACAGACACGTATTCTGCGACTCTGCTGCCTTTTAATTGTGCATAGCCATTAAAATGGTGAAAACCAAAGAGCATCATCAACATACGTCAGATACCTTAAGCGTGGTCAGTAGAGAGTCGGCCAAAGGTCAGAAAGTATGGCTGCATCATAGGAGACAGACCGGTCTTGAATGATCTTCTGAGATCATTTCGCCTTCTACACAGGTCGTCCTTCCACTGTGGAACCAGCTTACTGTTACACCTAGTAATGGCTCCATTCTGATCATAAAGGGCCTTCTTTTATCTTTTGTTTTGATCTGACTTTGAGAAGGGTCTTGACAGCTCGTCACGAGACAACGTGCCTCTGTTTGGTAATGGAAATCCCTTCTCCCTTGCGAGGTTTTGGCTTTGCATTGTGTGTAGAAGCCTTCGTCCTGACTTTACAGTTTCTTACCGAGTTAAAGTATCTATTCGATCCATCACCTTTTGTCGCAATATAAGTCGTAAGCCGTTAGGCCGCGGAGCCAACATTGTTAAACCTTTGTAGCCTCACAAACGTACTTAACTATTCTCTTTTAATATCAGAGTCATATGACACAATAAAATTAGTGCTAGTGAAAGTGACCGTTGATACAAAAGTGCGTCACTTTCTCTTCTCCAACAAACACTTGTTTAGGAGGTTACATCGGTTTCAAAGCTCCAAAATATCAAATTTTTATAGTCCTATTAATTTCTACAACGCCTCTAGAATATTATCCTTAATATTCAACTCATTCCGAATAAAAATTTCGAAGATACAGCCTTGGGAAGGTGCGCACTCAATCGAATCACGAGGTTTAGTTGAGGTTATCCAAACTTTAGATGCTTTTTTTTCAAAACTGTTTCCAAAGTTCTCGAAAAGTACTCAACCGATCTTGATGAAATTTTACACAGGTCTTTGCGATACAATTTATGAGGACTTGGACGAAGGATTTCAATCACAACTATTTCAAAAAAAAATAAAATTTTGAGCAAATTTTACCAAGCTTTGCATTCTTTTGTAAAAAGGTCTGCCAAAAATTAAATTTTCGTCCTAATTCTAGCTGATGGTCTTAACTAAAACACGAATTTTTTTCACTTCTAAGGATCCTGTCACGAGTTCTACCGTCAACGCGGACGCACCTTTTTTTCCGAGGGATCACCCTAAATGACCTCTTTGACCTTTGACGGAGTTCTGAATATTTTCCGCTGAAAATTTCGCAAATTCTTTTTCAAATGTAAATATATCTTTAAGGCAGTAAAAAGTTTGAATAAAATATTTTATTTTTATTTTCTACCTGAATAAACCCATGTAACCCCTCAAAGGTCCCTGAGGCGACGAACCCAGCAAAGGTTCGTTCGTGCTTTCCTTTGATGTCTCCAATAACAAAAAAAACTCTACTTAACTTCTTAAAACGCTTAGTCCGACATTGAGGTTGCATCCACCCATATTTATTATGCAGTTAACCGATTATATCTTTCAATCTTCTTGCCAGCATCAATAAAAATACAAACATACCCATCGCATTATAAAAAGCCATTTTACTGCACTGAAACATTTCCACTTCTCTGTTTATACCTCGTTGTCAGAGAATACAAACGGAAGCTTTCACATAACGTATGCGATGATTCCATTGTGAGCCGCGAACAAAGCTGCATAATTTGCATTTAAAATGCAACAACGTTATTCATTTTTTTGCATTATGCCAGCTTCCATTGCAACAAAAAAAATTCTATCCATTTTAATGCATCCACCTACGTGGAAAAAATTAACGGGTTTTCTTTTCAATTTCATCCAGGTATGCAATGGCTATATAAAGGGTGATCCATTTCGAGGTTCCCTACTTTTTTAAAGAAAAAAACACAACAAAAATTTAAATTTAATGGAGAATGTTTATTATCATTTGAAAGAACATTCTTTGGCATTTATTTTTTGAAGATTATGTCTGTCAAATGTTAGCCGTTGCTACGTCGCAGATGGTCCATCCGTTGAGTCCAATTTTCGATCACTCGTTCAAGCCTTTCGACTGGTAACTGGCGAATGACACGCGTGATGTTTTCTTCCAAGGCCTGAATCGAAGCGGGTTTGTCGGCATAAGCTTTTGACTTTACATATCCCCACAGGAAAAAGTCTAACGGTGTGATATCACATGATCTTGGTGGCCAATCGACCGGCCCAAAACGTGAAATTATGTGCTCACCGAAATGTTCTCTCAATAAGTCCATTGATTGATGCGATGTGTGGCGCCGTCTTGCTGAAACCAAATGTCGCCGAGATCAAGAGCTTCAATGTCAGGCATCAAATAGTCGATCCACAAACCACACCAAACCGTTGTTTTTTCTGGATGAAGTGGCAGTTCTTCAATCTCTTCAGGTTGCTCTTCGTCCCAAATGCGGCAATTTTGTTTGTTTACATACCCATTGAGCCAGAAATGACCTCATCGCTAAACAAAATTTGCCTCGAAAACTCCGGATCTTCTTGGAACTTTTCAAGAGCCCATAGAGCGAAGCGATGTCGCTTGGGAAGGTCGAGCGGCTTCAGTTGTTGCACAAGCTGTATTTTGTTCGCTTTCAATTTAAGATCTTGACGTAAAATGCGCCAAGTCGTTCCATACGTCAGTCCGAGTTGCTGCGAACGGCGCCGAATCGACTCTCTACGGTCTTCGTGTACACTCTCAGCTACGGCCTCTATATTTTCTTCACAGCGTGCTGGACGTGGTCTATTCGGTCGAATATTATCCAATAATGAATGCTGGGTCTCAAAATGGGTGATGGTGTTGCGAATAGTACGCTCAGTAGGCCGATTATGTTGACCATAAGTTGAGCGAAGTGCACGAAACACATTCCTCACAGAACGTGAATTTTCATAATAAAGTTAAAAAATTTGTAAACGTTGTTCACGCGTAAGTCTTTCCATTATGACACGCCAAACAATACTAAACAAAAATAACATGACAGCATGACACGACTCACACGTGATCTATCAAAAAAGGCTATTGAAAAAAGTATCTCTACTTGGATCACCCATTACATAGCAAACCTGACATTATTTCCTGACATGATGGCCAAAGGTAGATTCTTCAGTTCAACGAGCTTTGTTGCATCCCATCCCCATCCGCACGCTACTGGTAGGTAATTAAATCTCTAACTTTGTGAAAAACAAAAACGAACAAAAAAATCAAGCAATGACCAAAAACTCTTGGACAAACTCTCGACCAGCACTTTTGTTGCTACAAAAGTGACAGGATGACAAATTGAAGCATCACTTTCACAGAAGCAAATAAGGCCACGTTTATTGTTTTTAATTTATACTCAGGCCACAGTCTGTTGTATGTAACTACAACCACCGAAGAGACAGAAGAGACAAACTTTTACTTGATGATTCAGACTAATTACAGTCGCCTTTAGAAGAGAAGCTCTTCACACACACGTACACACCCACTCTTTGAAAGGGAAAAACAAATAAAATTCAAGAACAAATATAAAAAAAAAAAAGTTTCTTCAGTCAACAAAGATACATAGCTAGCAACCTCAAAAGTTTTCATCTGATAACTTTTGTCCGGAAAATAAAGTTACTGACTGGTAAAAGAGCCTTCAACAATTTTCTAATCGCCGATGCTAGGATAGCTGTCTCCGAAATACACATATCCTCTACAGATTACAGATTGCCGAAAAAGTTGCGCGCAAAAGTAGTCGACATGATTTGCATATTTAATGTGAAAATCATTTTCGTCCTAATATGGAAGAGCGATCGAAGGTTTATCAAGAAGAGTAGGATTTTTCTTTTTAAATGGTTTTAAGTATGCTGCCTTCAAGGACACTTGCGCATAAGTATGGAATAAATTTATCTTGTCTGACTGTGGCTGAGGATTTTGTTTGCATGTTATTACCCACGGGCAGAGATGTTAACTTCTTTTTGGATTTCTTTGCATAAATTGTCCCGTAAGAGACGAGGGAATTGTTGCATGTGTGTCTTAAGGGCGGGGTTTTGTTCTTATTTCGCTGCGTTACGTGAGGGTAATGAAAGCAATTGCAAATTAGGCGACTAACGATGTGAGAAGTTTCTAATCTGAGAATGTAACTCAATTGAGTGGATATTAAATTTTGAGTTTGCCAACCACTTGAGTTTTTATTGCTCGAGCTGATGAGGTTGAAGCCTAAAATTTGGTTGAAGATTTTGTCGGTTTAAGAGTTAGAAGCAAGAAGGTGGAAGGCATTTAGATCATTTAGCGATAAATAATTGCACGCATTCACCAACAAAAGGTCAGTGCAGTGAGAAGGTGAGGAACCTAGCCGAAGAATTGGGGATCACCGACTCTAAAAAGAAAAACTAATATTCATTTAATTCATACAAGGTTTTTATCCCCACTCTTTACTTACTTACTTACTTACTTAGGTGGCGCTACAGTCCGGGGTGGACCTGGGCCTCAACCAATATGCCTCTCCAGTTAGCACGATCTTTGGCTAACTGCCTCCAGTTGCGCACTCCAAGTTGGTTGAGGTCCCCTTCCACTTGCGCGCGCTACCTTAGGCGAGGTCTTCCTCTACTGCGTTGTCCCTCCGGGTTGGATTCGAAAACTCTTCGGGCCAGAGCGTTGGTGTCCATTCGCTCTACATGTCCCAGCTATCTTATACGACTAATCCGTATTTTTCTGACCAGGTCGATGTCGCTGTACAGCTCGTAGAGTTCGCTGTTAAATCTCCTCCTCCGAAGCCCGTCAACGCAAACGGGACCGAAAATCACTCGAAGAATTTTGCGTTCGAAACGGCCAAGGAGATCTTCATCCGCCTTTGATAACGTCCATGCTTCTGCGCCATACAGCAGGACTGGGAAGATGAGGGTCTTATGTAGTCTCCTTGGTGTTTCTCGATAAGGCCTTACTAATCAATTGCCTCCTTAGGCCAAAGTAACAGCGGTTGGCAAGTGTAATTCTTCGCTTGATTTCTGACGATATATCGTTGTCAGAGTTAATAGCGGAGCCGAGGTAGATAAAGTCCCGAACTACCTCGAAGTTATAGCTCTCTATCGTGACGTTCTGTCCGATTCGTCGATGTTGTGCGTCCCTTCTTGTTGACAGCATATATTTCGTTTCGCCCTCATCCACTTCTAAACCCATTTTTGCCGCCTCTGTACTGATACTTGCAAACGCACCAGTGGGAGCTCGCTGTGTTCTGCCAATGATGCCGATGTCGTCTCTTAAGTATGATGTTGAAGAAGTTACATGACAGCGCATCGCCTTGTTTAAATCCTTTTTTGACATCAAAGGTCTCGGTGAGATTGTTTCCGACCCTAATGGAGCAGCGAGAGTTCTCCATCGTCATCCTGCACAATCTGACGAGTTTGGCAGGGATGCCAAAACTAGACATGGCTCTGTATAGCTCGTCTCTATAAATGCTGTCATATGCGGCCTTAAAATCGATAAAAAGATGGTGAGTATCGATCTGGACTCCTTGGGTTTTTTCCAGGATCTGCCGAAGTGTGAAAATCTGGTCAGTTGTGGACTTACTGGGCCTAAAACCGCACTGATAGGGTCCAATCAGTTCGTTGACGAATGGTTTCAGGCGTTCACACAGCACGGCAGACAGGATCTTGTATGCGATGTTGAGGAGACTTATACCTCTATAGTTGGCGCAGTTAAGAGGGTCTCCTTTCTTGTGGATCGGGCAAACAATGCTGAGGTTCCATTTATCAGGCATACTTTCCTCTGACCAAATCATAGACAACGAGCTGGTGCATGCTCTCTACCAAATCATCTCCCGCTGCATTGAAAAGTTCGGCAGTTAAGCCGTCCGGCCCGGCAGCCTTGTTGGATTTCAGTTTGGATATTGCTATCCTCACTTCATTTTGGTCAGGTGGGCGGGAGTCTTGGCTTTCATCACCCATGTTGAATGGTTCATTCTGCCTGACAGCGGAATTTGTGTCGTCATCGCCGTTTAACAGTCTGCAGAAATGGTTTTTCCATATCCTCAGCACCGACTGTGTTTCCACTACTAGGTTTCCTTGTTCGTCTCTACAGGTATCTGCTCGGGTAAAGTTACGTTGACACGTTCTTTTTACCTTTTAGTAAAACTTCCTAACATTGTTCCTGGAGTACCACCTCTCTATTTCCTCGATAGCGCGCCTCTCATGCTCTTTCTTTTTCTTCCGGAGAAGCCGGTGTTCTTCCCTCCTCATTTGCTCGTAGAGCTCACGAGCCGCTCTCGTCCTTCTGTGCAGCGCCGCTTCGTAGGCACGTTGTTTTGCTGGATGCGCTTGCCGGCACTCTTCATCGAACCAGGGGTTTCGTGGGGGTGGTTTGGTGAAACCAAGCGCATCAGTTGCGGCGCTTCTGATGGCTTCTTGGCATCGATGCCACTGGTCTTCAGCACTTGATGCTGGCAGCACAGGACTTCCCGAGAGGTTGAGGGATACGCGATCGGCAAAAATTCTGGCGGTTTGTTGCGCTTGTAGCCGTTCAACGTTGAATCTCCTCACAGTATTTCCTCGCTGTTGTGGTGTCTGGGATATCCGCATACGTACCTTGGCTACAACAAGCTAGTGATCCGAGTCTATGTTGGCCGCTCGGAAAGTTCGGACATCTAGAATACTGGAGGAGTGCCTTGCGTCGAGCGCAACATGGTCAATTTGATTGACGGTTTGGTGATCTGGTGACCGCCATGTTCCTTTGTGGATATTAAGGTGAGGAAACCGTGTGCTAGCTATAGTAACATTACGTCCCGCAGCAAAGTCAATTAGCCTAAGTCCGTTTCCAGACGTGGTGTCGTGTAGGCTATGCTTTCCGATTGTGCTAAAAAAGATGTCCTCCTTTCCTATTTTGGCGTTAAAATCACCTAGGACGATTTTTACGTCGTATTTAGGACATTGCTCATATGTTTTCTCGAGGAGCTCGTAGAAACATTCTTTGGTAGCATCATCTTTCTCTTCTGTGGGGGCGTGAGCGCATAAAAGGCTGATGTTGGCGAGTTTAGCCTTAATGCGGATGGTTGTAAGGCGTTCACTAACGTGTCGAAAGCTCAAGACTTCTTGCCTAAGTCTGCCGCTTACAACGAATCCACATCCAAATAGACGCTGCTTCTGTTCCCTATAGCAATCACCGTAGTAGATGTCACAGTTTTTCATTCTTCTTTTGCCCGGTGCATCCCATCGCACTTCCTGGATGGCGGTGATATCTGCATTGTAGCAGGTTAGGTCCTCCGCTAATTGTTCGGCTGCCCGTGGTCTATTCAGGGTTCGAACATTCCACGTGCAGATCCGAAAGTCATTGTCCTTTTTCCGTTTTGCAGAGTCGTCAACAGTGAATCCGTCCGTATCCGAGGCTTTTGGTTGCTTCGTAACCATGTGGTTTTTCCGTGGTTGGGTAGTTAACCCCACGCACAACCCCCAACCTGGAGGACCAGGCCCTAATTTGACCCTATGACAGCGGGTCGGGTTATCCGCTATCAGTAACCCACTTTGGGGATGTGAGCGCTGCCGTTGGCCCATAAAGGGTTCATCCGCCACCATCTCTATTTCAGCACCCTGACTAGTGCTGAAAAAAAATACCGACCTTTGCTCTAAATATGTCAGAGTAGCTCGCTTTAGGCATCTGCCATCCCGACTGTTGACAACACCGTTGATTCAATATGGCGAATTCATGCGCTGTATGTCCTCTTTCTGAGGGGCTCATGTAAGACCTCTGAGACTCATCAGCCAGTCATTCCGACAAAGCATTATAGTGTTGCTACTTCTTTCGTGTTCAACACTCGCGCTTATAAGTTTAGCAAGTCAAGCCCGGGTGGGCGAGACCAGTATCCGGCGGTTACCACTCGGAGGTAAAATAAGCACAATTGATGTGTACGAGATAGTTATAACGACTGGGCATCGCCAAGTTGATGCCAATCAGCGTCTACCCTATTCATACACACCCAACCACCGTCCCCACTCTTTGGTTGCGTTTTTTTTTTAACAATCCTTTTTTTTTATGAATTAAAAATAATATGTTATCCATATAGGGATACGGATAGGTTATCTAACTGTCCACCTCTAGCGGATTGTAGGCATTCCTTATGTTTCGTTTCCTCTAATTGTGATGAAAATGAACTACAGAAACTGTTAGGATATATAGGACGACTAGCATCATAGTCTTCCAGCTTGAGTCTGCAAAACTTTTGTCAATTTGACTAATCCATAATTTGGCCCATAAATTCGTGGAATGACTCCGCCGGGACAACAACAGCGACCCCTGTGGACTACGCTACAAGGTTGTAATGCTAAAGCTTAGAGCTTAGACGGCCAATCCTGTCCTCAACGAAGAAAAGATGAAGGGTATTGTGGACACGCTTTTTCCAATTCACTGGCTCACTTGTCAGGCCCGCCGACACCACATCGCCCAACGAGAGGAAAGGTGACGTGAAGTATTGCCAAATGAAATAATGCCAAATTTTAAATGAGGCGCCTTTGGCAACAGTACCTCGGCGACCCACTATGCGGCATTAAGGGATTTCAACCCTCTTTTGATTTTGGAATGGAAATAATGCTAAATTTTTCGAATTTGGCTTTTTTTCGTTTGGACTTAGTTCACGTCACCGAGAAGAAATACCACCCTTTAGTGAAGAATTGTGTTTGGCAGTAAAAACCCAACGAAACGAAATACTGTAAGAAGTGCTGAAGATGATCACCCACACATGTCCCCAACTATAGCTGAATATGCACAATAGACGTGTAGAAGAAGGCTAATTCTGCATCAGCGTACAGACCTTTGTGAAACTCTGTATGGAAACTGAAGAAGATTCTGAGAACGCGACTCTCCGTTGCAGTACAGAGAGAAGGAAACCTGTCAGAAAGACAGTACGGTTTCACTATCGGCGATCGGCGCGATTGGAAAACTATTCTGCACATCCTTTTCTTCGGATTCTCCATACTGTTCTTTTTGCCTATCTTGTGGATAAAGGCGTGGAAGTGTCCGTGTGAGGTAACTGGGTAATGTTATAGTTGATCCCACTGTGCTTGCGTTCATTCCACTCAGTCACGTTTTTGATCAGCCTCGCTCTCCATGTCCTCTGCTTTCCGAGCTACAGCTCTCTTGCCACTTCTGCTTCGTTACCTTTTTAGCCTCTTCTGTTGCCGTTTCCACTCCAACTTCCTTCTGTTGGTCGTAGACGTACATCCGCCTGCCCAAGCAGGATGGCTTGCATTGTCCACATTCAGGAGCCTTTGATTTCAGGCCGTTGGACCGCCTGCTCCGTGATGCTGATGTCACATTCGACGATCGTTTCGGCGCGCTCTTTATAGGGTGCCAGAAATCAAATTTGGTGTTGATGATCACTCCCAATTACTTCACGGGTTCTTCCCTTCTTACATTCTGGCCGATTTGGAAGTCGAATAAAATCGGGATTCTATCTCGTCTGTGAGACTGAGACCGTGTTGAGGAGATATTACAGAGGTCAGACCCCAAAATCGATATTTAGTCCTTCATCATTCTCAAAAGGTAGGCTGGGATGTTGAATTGGTTTCCGAGCGCGTTCAGTATGCTTGAGCTGAGTTGAAGGCGCTTCTGACTTCCAGAGTTGCCAATAATACGATCGGACTTGAGTTGTTGCTCCCGTTGGGCGAATTGCTCCTACTTTTTCTTCGTCAGCAGTAGATGGGACACCGAAGAGGAAAATTAGTGAGAAATATCAGTATCGTCACTCTAGACAAGATAGACAACAAAATAGCAATTCCACGAAACAGAGGGAGTATGATTACAGGCCCTCTGAAGTAATGGGAACAGAAGTCCCAAAGGTGCTGGGTCAGACACCGAAGTGTTGGGAGGAGTGTTAGTTTATGTATACCTTGTGGGGAGTCGGACACACGGAGATGGTCAACGTCAAAAAGGCATCCTGCCCCAACAGGGAACAAAATATATAAATTCAAAAAACAAATTATAGAGTTAACTTTAGAGGATCTTTCTCTAATCAGCCGGGTGTTCACTTAGAAAGTGTTCTAGGTCCCATTTCTTTCATTATCAGGGGTGCATTCAGGTAGGGTTTAAACGAATTCAAGCCCTGCCCAAACTTTCTGAAAGGAGGGTAGATTTCGGATAATTTGTTTAAAATTTTAGTAATATGAACTAGAAAGCTAAAAGCGATAAGAGTTCTGAATAATTGAGCAACATGAATAATAACAATAAAAAATGGCTACCAGGTGAAGCGAAGGCTCGAGTATTTACAGCGCTGTTTCACAATTTGTCGCGGCCGAGTCTCAATCGGCGTACTTGAGCGACGCAAGTTTTCCGCTAGTTGATTGGGAGTGTGGTGACTGTACTAATCAAATATCAAACTTCCTAAAAATTGTCTCGAATAAGTGTAGTGACTAAATCCCAGATTTCTTAATCAAACCTCAAACCTCAAACCACTGTCAAAATAGTATCTATTAGTATTAGTATTCAGACCACTCAATTCTTCGAAAAAGCATTCACCTAACATTTCTTACTGAATATAGCGAATTTGAGGCAGTTGGATAGAAAATGTGAAGTGGTTTCCTCTTCCGTTCTGATGTGTTTATCCTAGCGAAGCTGATTATCTCCCCAAAAGTTTATCCGCATTTCAATAGCCTGAAATGTGCCCGGGAACGCAAAACCGGGAGATTTCGCATGCATAGTTTTTAGATATTATTGTTGGCGTTAGCAGAGCGTTGTTCAGGGTTTGATTAGCTATAAAGATCACGAGAGTTTTACGAGAGGAGTTAAAGAAATAAAGTGGTTCTTAGTTAAATTGATAAACAATAGAAGTCCTTGAACTTGTGGCTCCAAATACCTTCTTTTACCTTCTTTTACCAAATAATTACTTATCTACGATCATAGCCCTAGCTCGGCCTTAAGGCTCTGCTACCCTTTACGCCTAGTATTCATTTTATTTTACTTTCACTCTGGTGTTTTTGCAAAAACCTCCGCTAATAGTTGCACCAGAAACTTTATTTTTAGAAGAAATAATTTTCTTTGTAACTTCTATCAACATCTTATTTCAGTTCGGTAAGATCCCAGAGCTTCAACTGGTCTTGAGAAGCCAATACTTAAAGATTTCACTTGGGCGTATGTGGAATATATTCTTTTTACCACTACTGCGAACGAACGAACGAAGAAAAATCTTAGACAAACTGCCAAAAAGTTGCCTTTGATGCAAGACCAAAGTTATATTGGTTAATAAATTTGCCAGTATAGTATGTGCTCCTTTAAGCCCCACAGTTTATTCAACACTCGAACAGCGCAGTAAATTTGGCTTTAGGAATACACTAGGACGTATGTGGAATATTTACTTCAACTGCAATAACAAATCTGCCAAAAAAATCTCTGTTTTTATACCCTATCCCTTATATTTTAATTTTAACCCTTAGTATATTAATTTTGACACATAGTTTGTAACACCCCTTAATATTCGCCGTAGACCCATAAAAGTATATATATTTATGATCAGGACCAATGTCCAATGTCCGTCCGTCCGTACGCAATTTTTAGGCCTTTAAAATTAAGATAGATAGCTGAAATTAAGCTAAGGCTCCGAAATGGTTAAGTGTAAACATTTTTTTGAATATGCCCACTGCCACGCCCACAATTTAGAAAAAAAACGTTTTAAAGCTAAAGTTAGAGAGATAGAGTGGTACAACCTTCACAAGATATGTAGGCACTGCCCTCCTTTATAAGTTTGTCATATAAAGTTTTTTGCCACGCCTACAATTTGGGGTGTTTTTTCAAAAAAATTTTGGATACCCTTATAATGAAGTAACACAGTGCGGGCATTAGGAAAGTGAAGGATTAAGAAAAGGGAGATACCGATGTACGTTGGTTTTGAATGTCTGTAAACTGTAATGTGAGGGAAAAACAGAGCGTGGTAGAGCATTCCTCATTCGCGTTGTACGGTTAAGAAACGAATCCTTGTATTTCACTGTTCGTCCGAATACAGGCTTAAGGGTAAACTGATGTGCATTCCTAGAATGGCGAGTATTGCGGTTGAACTGTTGTAGGGGTAAAATGCAACTGGCTATTTAATTTGAGCACTTGTGGTAGAAATACCGTTAAAACAATGACAGGCAGGCGACATTACGACGGTGACTAAGAGAGTCAAGTGATTTCGTGTCTCGATCGCCAATAAGTCTTACCGCACGTTTTTGAATCCTGTCAAGTATATCCAAATATGTTATTTTAGCACCGGAACGGATATAAGCGTTATACTCAAGTTTGGGGCGACTAAACGCCTTATAAATTGTTGCCAGATCAGAAGGGGTGCAATATTTCTTGCATCGCTTAAGGAATCCCTGTTAATGACAACCTTCGTTGGAATGACCACATATTCAATGTCGCCAAGAACGCTGCGAGACATTTCGGTCATTCCAACGAAGGTTGTCATTAACACACATACCGAGAATGGAAAAATGCGTGTGAACGCGTCGGGAGGTAATTTGGTACTCTAATAAACATTTAACTGCAAGTTTCATTAGTGCAACAGGAGGTTGATTAATCAATATGCTTTTTTTGAGGTGCTGTTGACTGGACTCATATAATTTGTTTAACTTGCCATCCTTTTAAATGTCATCAATTCGCGGATTAAGTGGAGAACAATATTGTACGAAAGAGAGACGGGCCTTAAGCTGCCTAAGCTGAAAGGACAGCCCTACACCGCAGTTATACGCCCGGCGCTCACATTATACATAAAGAGTGAGGGAAAATTAACGGCAGCTAAGATGAAGAATGATAGCAAGAGTATCGAAGCTTGATCGAATAAGAAGTTTCAAAATCTGACAAAGGATTGACGTCAAAGAACTCATCTCCAAAAGAATGGAGTACAATCGTCGTAGTTGGTATCGCCATGTTCAAAGGAGGAACCCTATGAACCCCCATCAACGTTCCTATATAAGAGGGAAAAAGAGAGCAATACCATCTTTTAATGGGACTGACGAAGTTCTACGAAACCGGGAGGCCTAAAGTTACCTTTTAAGGTCGAACTGGCGAATCCCAAAGGCTGCCCAGAAGGGATGCAGTGAAGTGAGAAGGTTATGATCCCTATAATGTTGACCATAACCTTTTCGATTAAAAGAAAGAAGAAGAAGAATAAGAATAAACAACACTTTTATTTTGCTGAACAATATTTCAAAAATAATGAAAGTTTGACGGCCACAGTTTGACGGAATTTCGAACAAAATAGCTTCGGAGTATTGATTTGACTTCGTCAACCCTATTAAGAGATTAATTGAAAAATGCAGAAAGACATCAATTGCAAATTTCAAGTAGCTCTCTACAGCTAAGGACCTGCATCTCCATGCTTAAAAAGTTTAATTGACTCAATAACTTAAGCCGAACGAGTGCACGCACAGCGAAGAGAGAGAGAGCGAAGAGAGAGACTTAATGGGACTATTTCTGGTCATGTACTCTCCCTCTCTATGGTTTCGGTTGATCAGTGTAGACGTCCTAGATCATGTTATTTAATACCACAAAAGTTCTTTAGAAGGTTATTTGAAGCCATAGGCTAATGCCGAAAAGACCAGAACTACCGGTGTATTAAAGGAGAAGATCCAACGCTGCTTCAATGAAATTCAGCCACATATATGCAAAATGGTCATGGAAAATTTGGACGAACGATTTCCTCTATGTTAATCCATACATAACTCTATCCAATGTAATTTGTGATTCAATAAAAATATTACAAAACATCCTACGTAGTTTCTAAAGATATGACCATCATTTAAATGGCCTCCTCGGGTTCGATGGCAGTGCTTCAAGTGGTTGGTCAAATATTTTTTCCTTACTCGGTCCAATATTTGCGGCATTATTCCGATGCCATCGCCATAAACCGCACCATACCTTAGGCCGGTGAGCTAAAAATGGGCCTCGTTCGGGAAAATGATTTCCAGCACTCATGATGTTGGCCAAAATCCAACCGATGATCGGCACCGAATCGACATTTCTGGTTTTAATTCGATACTGAATGCTGTGGCGACTATGTTTTCTTCTTTGTGCAACAAAATCTGTCCTATTTGGGGATTAAGGCTTAAAGGAGGGTACTCAAGCTCAAGACAGTTCGCCTGCACACTGATATAGAACTTTGAAATGGAATAGAATAAAGATGATTTTTTTAAATTGACATAAAATATTTACTTTATTCGAAAGATAATCTTCTGGCATTATAACCTAAATATGATTTCTGGCATATGACTCAGACGTAGTCTAATCTGGAGGTCCAATTTTCGATGACTTTTTCCAACATTTGTGGGCGTATATCGGCAATTACGCGGCGAATGTTGTCCTCCAAGTGGTCAATCGTTTTGGGCTTATCGGCATAGAATAGCGACTTCAAATATCCCCACAGAAAATAGTCAAGCTTCCTCGCTAAGCAAAATTCGCTTATGAAAATTGGGATCACCGACAATCTTGTTTTGGGCCCATTCACCGAATCCTGTGGCTTCAATTTTTGCATGACTTGCATTTTGTAAGCACGCAAACCAAGATCTTTCCGCAAACTCTTTCATAAAGTGGATGGACACATATCCAATTTCTGCGCACGATGGCGGATAGACTGATTCGGGTCTTCCTCTACGCTACTCTCTACAGCAGCAATGACTTCTTCTGTACGCAATGTACGACGTCTCTGTGGATGCGTAGTATCATTTAGAGTAAACGTGGTACGAAAACATTCCATAGTTAATCGAATTAATTGCTCTGCTGGACGATTATGGTGACCGCAAAATGGACGTAGTGCTCGATACGTACTTCGAACTGAACCATGATTTTCAAAATAAATTTTCACAATTTGGAAGCTTTGTTCAGGCGTCGGTCTATTCATGTTGAAATGCCAAATCAAACTTAAAAGAAATCACTTGACAGCTGACAAAATGGCCGCCAGTTAAAATAGTGTTGCCAACTTGTAGTTCTATAAATGTAAAAAAATAAAACCCCCTTTAATTTTCTAAGCGTGAAACGATGCGTGATGGAAGGTAAACCTTACAGAATATTTTATCAATTGGAAAAACTGTCATAGCTACCTTGTCAGCTTGACAGCAGCTGAGATGAAGATGCTTCGCATTACAGCAGGAGTAACAAAGTTTGACCGAATTAGAAGTTCCAGAATCCGTGGAAGCCTTCACGTCAAAGAACCCATCTTGAAAAAATTGGAGCACGACCGACTCAGTTGGTATTGTCATGTTTAAAGGAAGGATCCTACGAACCTCGTCAAAAAGGCAATGACAATCAATGTTCCCTTACAATCGCGTAAGAGAGGCAGACCTAAAAACTCCTGGAGAAACACCAGCATTGATTGGCCTCAATGATGAAGTGATCCAAAATCGGGATGGCTGCAGTTATTTTTTGAGGTCGAACCGGCGAACCCCACAGGTGGACCAATAGGAATGGAGTGAAATGGGAGAGTTATGATCCCTGTAATACTGACCATAATCTCGTCGTTAAGTGGAGAGGAGAATCTCCCTTGTCACCCTTTACTTAACTCAAATCCTGCGTGAACTTAAGGACACCCTTTGTCACCTGTCATCTATCAGCCGTGATTCTAATGAGTTTATATCACTACCTTCTGATCCATATAGAACTTAAGCTAAAAACAGAATCCCGGTATTCGGTTCACTGCTAAAAGCCCCATGTGACATCTTCTAATTTAAGGTATCCACCTTGGAAGTATCCTTAAATGAGAGTCAAAACTAATGGTCACTTTTCAATCTACTTTTCTGTAAGTCCCAAGTCGATGAAATCGAAGGACAGTTTAATAAAACTCGTGCTCTTAGATCACGGTGAAGGCTTCTCTAAATATTCAGTGTGCAAAGACAAAGATACACAAAATGAATAAACCTAAATACTATCAAAATTTAATGCATGGTGTTCATTAAGGGTTAATCGAGTGTTTTTCAGTACCAGCAGATTCTATTAGTAAATTATCAGCAAAAACTAACTCAAACACAACGTCAGACCACAGAAAAGCTGGGTATTTAAAAGCAAAGCATTAGCGTTTAATTATTTAAACTATTTGCAAAGTTACTGCTAACAAGTTTTCACAACACAATTCTACTAAAAGTCAAACAATGAAACACCCCGAATTTTCGAGCGAAACTTTAAATTTAAATTTATTTTTATGTATCTAAGCGAATTTAATCGATTATCGCGTTTAGCTTGAAGCTTTTAGATTGAAATGGTAAACCTGATAATATGTACGAAGGTTAAGTCGCATCCCTCCTTCAAGCGAAATACAAAATGAAAACATACAACGACGGCCGAAAGGAGGTCTGGTTCAGGAAATCAAAAAGTGTAGAGTAGGCACTCGATTCACAACAGAGCGTGATGAGCTGATGAACTAAGGTTAATAGGGTGAATACATTTTTGGAATTATTAATTAGCATTTTCTGATTTCAAAGGATTGAGAGTAAATTTATCTATTTTTGAATGAACAAAATGTTTTCAAGTGGTTTTGACCTAATTAAGAAGCAAAGTTTCTTTATATCTGAGAGGTTCATATGACAGCGCACTGCTCGAACTGTATTTCGAATTGAGCCGGTCTTAGAAACTTACTGGGGTGGGGATATGTGGAGCAGACGAACGTATATTTGGGAGTAGAAAAGTTTCACTTACATCTGTTTGGAAATGCAAAATTCAAGTGAAGTGCCACAAGGTTCACACTTATGCCCACTTGAATGTTTTTTTATTTTTTTGAAAAACTCAGACTTAAAACAGTTCAATTGTAGCTTGAAACAGATACTTTCTTTTAATGTAGTAATTTAACCGACTTTTTAAGGATTTGATTCTGGCGCCTATACGGTTAGGTTGGGATATGTTGAAGTGGCAGTCGGATAGAAGTCCGACACATTTTAAGCCTATGTAAGGTCCATTGTGATACCACGCGGATCTGAAGTTTTGCGCTGCTTATAAGGCGTGACGAAAATTTAGGTTCGGTTGAGTTTAGGTCGATAAAATCATTGTAGAAGTAAGCTCTTATATGGGGAGAAGGAGCAGGGCATACGCAAAGAAGGTGTAGGGTTGTCTCTTCCTCCTTCTCATCCATGCAGCTCCTACAAAAATTGTTTGATTAAGCTCCAAGCCTTGTTGCATGCCTGCCAATCAGACAGTGTCCAGTGATAACACCAATTGTAGCACTAATGTGCGATCTGCTAAGGGCTATCAAACTCTTAAAGTGTTTCAGCTGCAGCTTAGGCCAAATCTGCTTCGTTGCCAGACAAGTAGTACCACCTGTCCATCTTAGGTTCGATTTTTCTATTGCATCCAGTTTTAACAAGAGCTTGCATGTGGAAACTGGTATGCCTAGGGAGCCTAGGGTAGTTCAGAGTTTAGCGAGTTCGTCAGCCTTGCAGTTACCTCTATGCCCCGGCACCCAGCACAGGTGAGTGTTGAACTGCTTAGCCATATCCTTTAGCGACTTTCGGAAATCTAGATCTACTAAAGAGTTAATAGAGACAGAATCCAGACACTTGATGGCTGCCTGACTGTCCGAAAAGATTCAAATATCCTTACGTTATTTCTTAGCCAGGACAAGATTTCTTTGATCGGCATAATTTCTGCTTGCAAAACACTACAATGGTTAGGAAGACTAAGATTTAATCTGAATTAGTGTGTGAAAAGTGTGTTCAGAATTATAGAGTGGACGGTTTTATATTCGCTCCATTGAGAGGCTGCTTTGCGAATGGCCATGACAGCAGCTGTCTGGCTGCTAAAAACATCCAGGGGTACTAAATGGAACAGAATGTGCAATGCAGCTGAAAGAGTGGTGCGAAGTGCCCCACTTATACATAAACAAGCCGATCTTGCTTAGTTTGTCACGATTAATCGCTTTCTGGAAACACAGTCCACCAGACAATCGTTTCGTATGTCAGTATCGGTCTTATAGCCGAGAAATATAGCCCACTTGTTACCAACAGCTTTTTGCAATAAAAGAGGGCTGGCGTAACTTTTCCAACTCTTTCTTGTATGTTGAGTTTTCTATCCAAGATGAGACCTTAGTATTTGGCTTCGTCTGAGATGACTAAGCTGGTACCCCTGATTGAAGGGGGGTCGATATGTGGGAATTTGTATTTCCTGGTAAAGAGGACAAGTTCAGTTTTGTGGGGGACTTACGCCTAGACCACAACTATCAGCCCATCTTGTTAGCTTGTGAAGAGTCGTTTTTTAGGAGATCTTTTAAGGTATCTATGTGCTTACACGAAACGGCAATAGCTACGTTATCTGCAGCCCTCTCCTTCCAGAAGTTTGTTCACCACTAGATTCCAAAGAACCTCCCTGCGGGGTTCCTCTGCTGACAGATCCTTTGGCAGTGCTCACACCCAGCTTTGAGTTAATAATTCTACTGGTTAGCAGTTGGTTAATGAACTCGCTAAGTGAGCCATCTGTCTTCAGAATCGACAGTGCCTTTTGTCAATGTTAGTACCCAAACCAATCTATCAATCTTTCTACAGTTTTTAGGAAAAATGATGATAGACTAGAAAACCACGTTCAATTTTCTTCATATCAGCTGAATGTGGGCCAATTCCCCACATACCCCTTGTACTCTTCTTCGCAGCACAATGCATGGCTATAAGAATAGCATAGATCCCCGCTAGGAAGACCGATGAAAATTTTTCCAACGAGGAGAGAACCCTTCTCCATATAAATTGTAATTGAATCATTTTAGTTGAACGAATTTCGCACAAACGACATTCGTAATTGTTTAGAGTTTAATATTTCAAAACATCAATCTCAAAGAGTGTCTCTTCTTTCTTACAGTACCAGTGCTACTGCCCCTAGAACTCACTAAAAGGATTAGATAGAATTTAAGTCACAAATCCCACGTAATACGTAATCATTACACCACAATGGACGACATCAGCAATTGTGTTTCTTTCCTCAAAGATACGAGGAAATACCAACAAGGATTCGCATGAGCATTTCTGTTGCAATATATTGCGTCGCCATACCAAGTCCGATTGGTTTTCTTTTCGCATTGCAACTGCAAGTCGCCTTGCACAATTTAAATGGATGAATCGAACCAAAGTACAGTTGAGAAGAAGTTAAGGAATAGTTTTGCCATAGCTTTTGCATGGCTTTTTTTGCAATTTTTCATGCGCCCCAGAATTAGAACAAAGCCAGAGGATGAAAGGATGAAATCATTGCGTTGGCAGTAGAGGGATACTCCCAGTCCCAGGATAATGTAATTTCACTAAATGGCAAAGAAAATGTGGATATTTGTGTTCTCGTATAAAATAAATATAGTACGGCTAACGACTAGTGAGGATTGTCTGATTTGAGCTAAATTACGTGTGTGGGTGGTAAGGATTCTCTTTTCATTGATGTCCTGTTTTGCTGTTTTACGAACTAATTACATAAAGTATCGTTTAAGCTATTGTGCATTGAGAAAGAGATAAACGAGGTACTAAAATGTTGCCTTGGAACTTTTCAATTCCTTTAAGAAAGTTAAGGGACATGCTATCATTAATAACTTGCGGAACTAGTTTGAAGTAATAAAAACTAAGCGAGATCTTTGTCTATTAAGCGGACTTGTGGCAAACTTACGTGACCCAACGGCAAACAGACAAAGACTGCTCATATCGATTACACAAGCTTTACCCCTGTAGATCTGTGAGATATGGACTAACGAATTCGGAACCTACCGAACAGTATTGTAGCTCGAGCGCGTAGTCCCATCAAGACTACGGATGAATCTTTGTGTAAATATCAAGCATGGAAGTATGAGTGGAAGTGGTACAACGAAAGGTCTAAAACAAGAAGTTGATCAGTTACATTGCTGCATGGGCAGAGCTCAAATTCAGCGTCAACAATTTTTAAAGGGGGACCCTCCAAATGATAGAAAAATCATAAATCAACAACTCAGAGGATGATATACTAACTACACCCTGTTCATATGTAGCAGTGTCGTAAATAAAATTGAGCTTATGGAGCAGCCCCTTAGAATATTTCAACCAATACGAACTGAATATTTGGGGTCAGAAAAAATGGCGGACATGGAGAGACCCCTTAAGGTATACGTGAAGTGCGAGGCTTCTAGGCAACTCACTGGAACTGTCTTTCCGTGTCAATACTCCCAGCTTTTGGTTCATGTAACTTGGTGCCAGGAATCCTCTGATCAAGTTGCCGAGTCCCGCCACTTACAGTCACCTAATTCCACTCTCTGTAACACGGGCGGCCGAGAATACCAGTCATAGCCATTTGAATTTGGCGATCGAAAGTCGGTAATGGCTGGCGACTCGTTGCCCTTATGAGGGGTACCTTGAGAACAAAATTAAATATCTGGCAGTAGTGGACGAATTCGACAAACACTTGCAAGTTACCATCGTAGACATGCTGTCGAAGAACGCTGGAAATCAGTACTGAGCCTGTGGTGCTGCCAAACTTTCTGTATGGATGTGAGATTTGGGCCGATGATCTCAAACAACAGAAAGCAACTCGTCACGATACAGAAAAGTGGTGCCCTTGGAGAAGCACACTGTTATCGTGCTTTTGACGTTTCGGGAGTGATCCCCATCGAGCTGTTGGCTGCTGAAAAAAGTATATACACGAGAAGAAGATGGAACTGCCAGCCAAGGATCTCACAAGGCAAAGTTGGGAAGAGCTATGAAGTTCGGATACTCGTGGCAGATGGACTGCTGGATGGAGCACATTACCTTCATAAGGAGAGAAAAGTGACAGTATAGTGACTACACAACAGACTATGCATACCAAACGATATTCGAATATACAAGATGGCGCCAAGAAAGGCAGAGATGGAGTGAAATGAGTCGTGAAAATATCGCCAGTAAAAATTCTGGCATTTGGAGCTTGCTGGACTCTTTCGAATAAATATTGACTGCAAAGAAAAGGGAGCGTCTATCCATCGCAATTATGGCCGCGGCGGCTGGTTTGAATAAAGACAAGTCTAGAGGTTCAATTATCAACCACTTTTTCAGGCATTTGGGGCTGTATGTCGGCGGCAATAACGCCACGAATGTTGGCTTCCAAGTCCTCTAACATTTCTGGTTTGTGGGCGTAGGCGAGCGACTTCACATATCCCCAAAGAGAATAATCCAATGGTGTCAAATAACACGATCTTGGTGGCCAATTGACAGGTCCATTCCGCGAAATTATGCGCTCATCGAATGTTTTCTTCAATAAATCGATTGTGACGTGCGCTGTGTGGCATGTAGCGCCGTCTTGTTGGAACCACATCTCATCCACATTCATGCCATCCAATTCGGGAACAAAATAGTTGGTTATCATGGCTCTATACTGGAATCCCTTAACTGTAACTGACTCTCCAGCATCATGTCGGAGAAGTATGGACCAATGACTCCACCAGCCCATAGAGCACACCAAGCAGTCAGTTTTTGTGGATGTAATGGAGTTTCAAGGGTCTCATGTGGATTCTTTTCACTCCAAATGCGACAATTTTGCTTGTGGACCTAGCCATTCAACCCATGAGCCTCATCACTGAACAAAAGTTTGCGTTGTTGTTGTTAAATGACAGTTTTATCTCTATTTGAAAAACCAACCTCTAAAAAAAACACCCTTTATAATCGGATCAGGCAACCAGATAATCCAATTTAATTTTCTTCTTTTTAGTCGACGAGATTATGATCAGGATTCAGGATCAGGACGTAGTCCGCATGTTTGACCTCAAATATTGTTTTTATGCCTCCCAATTTCGTATCACTTCAGTACTAAGCATTTCTCTAATTCAGGTATTCTAAGGCCGGTCCCTCTTTTAGGCCTCTTTAGAAGCATTGATTGGCATTGCCTTATTAATGGGGTTCGCAGGATGCCTTCTTTGACCATGTCAATGCCAAGTTGGCCGGTCGTGCTCCGTTGCTTCCTCGGAATTTTGAAATTCTAATTCGCTTCTCCTGCTGTCATGGAACATTATGATGACCGAGTTGAATAAGCACTAAGTAGTCTTTTTATCCCTGGCGAAGGAACTGAAGTTACTATTCGAGGTTGTTTCAGCAGGGGAAATTGACAATTTATAGGTCTGTTCCAAAACGATTTCAAACAGTCAGCAAACTTGTGTCTGATAGTCAGAACAGTCAGAGCATTTTTTGCGGACTATAATTCAGAGACATGCGCAATTCGTAAAACTGTCTCTCAGTCTCAGTTGCCTTGCCCTGTCGTTTTCAGTTTAGTTTAGTTTAGACTTTAGTTCGTGCCTTCGTCTGTGGAGGCGGGTGCTTGTGAATAGGAAATTAACAAAAATGAAAGGTTTGTATGAAGTAATTTGAAACATTTTGTTTACTATGAATTTTTTTGCCGCAACGACATAGTCAGAAACTAGTTTGTGGTTCGGTGTTGGAACAACCCTAATATCCATTATCCAACTATTTTTGGTCCCGATTTCTATGCCCAGCAGAAATGATTAGTCATATCAGATGATAAAATCTCACCGAGAGGAAAGCGGCCAAAGGGAATCGTAAAGCGAACCCCTCCTCAACAGATGTACGGCCAGCCAACAACGCTGGCCGTAAACAATTTATGCAGACTTTAGATAGGAGGAGACCCCTCTCAGTTGTGCTAATAATGACATGGAGTTAGCACTAGGAGCGAAATGTCGCTTCAGACCCCAATGCAACAGATGATAGTGCAATCTTTTCCTCCAGTTTTAGAAAAAGAAAACCACTTTAAAATCCCTCTATATTCAATCTCGCCTCATTTTATCCTTAAAGATATTAAGCACATGCCCACCTTTAGGCAGGGGATTTTCTCACTAACAATCCAGCTCCTATCAAAGCTAATGAATAATTATCACTTGCCTAAGGTCAAACAATACAATACAAACAACAGCAGGAGAACAAAAAACAAAACAAGACATTTGTATTCTCATGCTCCACACCTGTCACGCTAATTACTCGCCACTTGATTAATTTTCTTACACCCACTTAGATTATGCAAATTACTATATTTTTCTCGCAGTCAAAGATGACAAAAGAAAAAAGAAAAGAGAGAAATTGGTAAATGAATTTTAACATTTCACTTGAGCACACATAAATCACAAAGAAATCAACGTCAAATAGATGTTTCATCTTTTGTTCTAGAACAAACTGAAATCGCATTAAGGGATAAATGTGTCAACAATTGAAGGATAAAGATGGGAGGGATTTTCATTTTCCAATCAATCCATTTCATTGGATTAAGCTTAGTCTTGTCACGCAAGAATACAATTCTTGTGGGATAATGCAATGCTATTGCAGAACAAGCAAAAGGAAAATAAAATTTCGAACGAACGAATGTTCATCCTTAAGCCTTTTTGTTTTACAAAATGTATTTATAAAATGTTAGTGGGGGGGTTTTGTTTTTTTATTTTTTGTTTTTGCTTTGTAGGAAGGTTCAAAGGCAGCGAAAGTCCGACATGCTAACTGTAACCCTTAATGCTGTTGTTGTCTACCTTTTTAAAGATTTTTATAAATGCACCAAGCGAAATTAGCCATAGTCAGGGTATAAGCCTCCTATTAAATCACCCAGTGAGTGAGCTACTACAGTCATGTGGGCCGCTAGTAGTACGTCAGAACTTAGGATCTGAGGCCATTAGTGATATATTGGTGGTGTCTTATGATAGTCAGAGCTGTTATCTCGTAGGCGGCCATAGTATGATGGCTGAAAGTTCTTGAATGGATAAGGGCGACTAAGCTACGGAAGCTTCAAGAAACCGCCTGTCTATGCATTACAGGTGCGATGCGCTAGAAGGTATTGTTGGGCTCTCGCCGCTACAAATCATTACTAGATTGACAGCTTCTAGATGAGTCCTAAGCTTGAAACACATGAATATGAAAATACTTAAAAATAAAGTTCGGGGTAGAAGTATTAAACCACACAAACAGATTCAATGGTGTCACGAAGCTGGATCCCAGATCCCGGGATGTTCCACCGACGGATCGAAAATAGGACGTGGACTTTGAACTGGCGTCTTTGGACCCAACACCAAAATCTTCATACAATCGGCATGTCTCCTACGGTGTTCCAGGTTGAAGTCTATGCCCTTTTGATCTGGAACCTTGGAAGAGGTATCAAAGGCGCCAAACTTTATCGTCCAACACAATGGACTCTATGACAGTGAAATGCTCCTACGATGCGATGCAATATATGTCCACACGAAGCTAGGTTTAATTTGGATGGCCAAACGGTCATCAGGGAATTGCGGATTAGGACTCTGTGGATTAGAATGAGTTGATTTCAGAATCCGAGTTCTTGGGACCAGGACTATATTGCAGAGTCAATTTTAATGCAGCGAGTTGGGCGTTGTTTTATTTTCAAATAGACATGAACCATTTGAGATCGCCATGAGACGAAAAACAACTGGGCAGCGGGGTTGAGGATTCAGTGATGAGCTTAATACAGCGCTGAGAGACAAATTTGTGATGGGACTAGAGCAGGGTGCGGCGAAAGATTTTTTTAGGGGAACGGTAGAGTTCCCGACCCGTCAAGAGTCCCTGCCTGAGGTACGGCAGCCTTCCACCCTCTGCGATCCCGAGCACGCTGCTTCCAGTTGTCCAGACCAAGCGCTCTGGCATCCGCGATGGCTTGGCCTTTAAAACGGCGGTTCGGTCTTCCTTGTCATCTCGAACCTGGGGGCTGGGATTCGAAGATCCTCTTGGCTGGAGCGTTGTTGTCCATTCGCTCGATGTGGCCGAGCTAATGTAGTCGACGAGTTTTGTCTTTTCGGACTACATCCACATCTTGGTATAGCTCATTGAGTTCGCGGTTGTATCTTCTCCTCCATTCGCCCTCCTCGCACACAGGACCAAATAGCCGTCAAAGGATTTTTCTTTCAAAGGATCCCAGTATTAACTCTCCTTTCGTGCTTATCGTCCAGCACTCGGCGCCGTATAGCAGAACGAATTTAGTCTTGTCCTCATTCACTTCAAGGCCAACTAGTTTCGCCTGTTCTTCAATAGCCGTGAAGGACTCTATAGAGATGGTGTGTCTCGATTTGAAATTCGTTGCTCTTTTCCAGGATTTGCGTTAGTGTGAAGATGTGGTCTACAGTTGATCTGCCGGGCCGGAAGCTTCACTGGTACGTGCCGATTAGTGTGTTGCAGACGTTCACACAGTACGTTGGATAGGATCTTATATGCGACATTAAGCAGGGATATGCCTCGATAGCTCTTGCAAGACATAGGATCGCATTTCTTGTAGATGGGACATATGGGGTTGATGGTCCAGTCATCGGGCATGCTTTCCTCAACCCAAACTTGGCTAATGATTTGGTGCATGCGCCCTACAATAACGTCACCTCCGTATTTGGAAAGCTCTGCAGGTAGACCATCAGAGCCGGCGGCCTTGTTGTTCTTTAGCTTTTTAATAGCTAAGCCAACCTCTTCTATACTGGGCGGAGGGACTGGTTCTTCATTGACCGGACTTCTTGCCCCATCACTCTCTCTAAATTTTGTCCGTTTAGCAAATAGAGTCTGTGGAAGATCTCCATGGTTCATGGAGATTATCACCCATAAGTAAACTTATGGATATTCTGTCAAAGGATATCGTGTTCAGAATATTTTGTCGATGATATTTTGTCTGGAGATGAAAACGCGTGTCAGCCCATTCTGCTCAGCAATAAAGAATGCCGCTTGTCCTTTCTATCAGAAATAAAACGATTTATTAACAGATCAAAGTGCTTTTGTTAGACAAGGATATGCCAAATGGCCCATCATGGCTTCTGAGAGAAATTTGCACTTGCCCTCCTAAACTAACCTAACCTAAAAGAATAATGACAAGTTTTAGGTACACGTACAATAAACACAGAGTGACAGTAAGAGGAACGTATTTCCTGTTGTAAGCATTTTCCCTTATTAAATCGGATTATATTTTTCTATTTAGAAGTAAAAATTATAAACTTCCTAAGCGATTAGGTAGGCATATAGGTTGGTGGTTGATGGATGCCCTTCTGACTGTAGTCACGGCTCACTTAGACTAACAATTTGGGTCCATTGTGTCCATTTGGGTAACTTCCTTGAACAAAAACTCCTAAAAACATACAAAGAGAAGTCGCTGTTGGAGGCTGAAAGTGTTTTTTAGCTCGATTTTGCTTACATCTTCCAGCTCATTGTAGCAGTTTCGGCCGAGGGTCCTAAGCCTTATGCTGTTTAGGGCCGGGCGAATGAACAGCTGACGAACAATTTCATTTGCTGCAATGTCCCTGCAGTTTCTGCAGTCGTCATTGTGCTGTATGCCCAGCCGTTCCGCACAGAGCAGTGCGCCGTGCGACTCCCGTTAATACTCGGCTTTCCTTGTGGACCTCCTTTTGCTAACCGCTGGCCATAGGTCTTAAGTATACCTGCACGTATCGAGCTATGTCCAGCGTAGGTTAGTTCTACTAAAGCATTCAATTTCGATTGTTCGTGTGCAATACGACTGAGCGGTGTACTTAATGCTTCAAGTGCCTGTGATGCGTTCATCTCTGACCCCGAACGTGCAAGCTTGTCCGCTTCCTTGTGCAGCACAAGGTAAATGTTTTGATAGATGTCAAACGACTTCCATTGATAGACAGCATTTGATTTCACCACATCCGACTGCATGGCCCAAAGCGGTTAGATTTTGTATAACCCAAATGTGTAAAACGTAGTAGTCCGGTCCGTTCGACTAGGTCGATTTCAAGATCGAAAAACAGGTTGAGCGAGCATGCAGAATGTGAGAAGTTAAATCAAGGTTAAAATTGTCTTGGTGAACGAATATAAGGGATAATTTTTTGTTAATTAGTCAATCATCTTAGCATTTTAATTGCGCGCCTTTCAAGCCTTAAATCATAACTGTTCATTTACTTCGAACTAAGCTGATGTTAAAATCGAGCCAAGTCTTTTTGTAGAAAAGCTGCTTATTTGTAATAAGAAAGCCACAAAACGAACTATGCATAAAAATGCTTCGCTAAATCTACAACATCTGCTGTGCTACGCGATTGCCTTTAAACTAAAGTACATAAGCGGTAACATAATTGAGGTTCAATGTCGGTAATGTGATAGGACAGAACGTCACGATAGACAGCTATAGCTTTGAGGTAGTTCGGGACTTTATCTACCTCGGCTCCGCTATTAACTCTGACAACGATATATCGTCAGAAATCAAGCGAAGAATTACTCTTGCCAACCGCTGTTACTTTGGCCTAAGGAGGCAATTGATTAGTAAGGCCTTGTCAAAAAAACCCCAAGGAGACTCTATATAAGACCCTCATCATCCCAGTCCTGCTGTATGGCGCAGAAGCATGGACGTTATCAAAGGCGGATGAAGATGTCCTTGGTCGTTTCGAACGCAAAATTCTTCGAGTGATTTTCGGTCCCGTTTGCGTTGACGGGCTTCGGAGGAGGAGATTTAACAGCGAACTCTACGAGCTGTACAGCGACATCGACCTGGTCAGAAAAATACGGATTAGTCGTATAAGATAGCTGGGACATGTAGAGCGAATGGACACCAATGCTCTGGCCCGAAGAGTCTTCGAATCCAACCCGGAGGGACAACGCAGTAGAGGAAGACCTCGCCTAAGGTGGCGCGCGCAAGTGGAAGGGGACCTCAACCAACTTGGGGTACGCAACTGGAGGCAGTTAGCCAAAGATCGTGCTAACTGGAGAGGCGTATTGGTTGAGGCCCAGGTCCACCCCGGACTGTAGCGCCACCTAAGTCAAGTTAAGTCAAGTATATAGTCCAGGTCCATATACTCAATTTCTGACAATAAGACCAGTAGTTATCATCTCGCTATAGCGAACACCACTCCCGGTAACTACTTGGCCGACCTCATTGTCGAAGAAGTACGGCCCGATGACGCCGCCAGCCCATAACCCGCACCAAACAGTCACTCTTTGTGGATGCACCGGCTTTTCAACAATCACTCTCATTAACGAATCCACTGAGGTGAAAGTGTGCCTCGCCGCTAAAGATTATTTTCTTTGTAAAGTCACCCTTCACTTCTGTCTGTTCAACCAACCATTCGGCGTATTGACGACACTTGAAATGGTCAGTAGGCTTCAGCTCTTGATTTAATTTTGAACCTTGCAAGCGTGTAAATTCAAATCTTTATTCAAAATTCGCAGCAGTGATGTTCGTGAGATGACGGCGAGTCGAGTCGAGGTTGACAGCTCTGGTGTTTTCACATTTCCTAGAGACTCAGTTTGCTGATATTTCGGCACAATTCTACCGATTGTGGGTACATTTAGCTTGAAGATTATTCAAGCTGTACAGAGACATCGACCTGGTCTAACATTGCGCTGTGCATTGTGCGCTTGAGATGACCTGTACATTCGATTCTAACCTGGAGGGAAAACAACGCAGTAGACGAAGGTAGTGGTAGGGGACTTCAACAAACAAGAAAGACTTTTTGGATAAGGCTCAAGGCCATCGCGAACTGTAGCGCTGCTGAAGTAAGAAAAATCGCGTAAAATCTGTTTATCTGTCTAGTGAGCGTATCCACTACAAAATTTACTTCTTAATCGGCCCAGGTCGAATCGAATGTCGAAGCCCAAACCTACCAAAATTATCTCCCGGTATAAATCCACGGTCTTAACGTCCTTGCCCCAACCTTCGTCCGCCGATGCTCCTACTGATTTATTTATGTCTTTTTGAAAATATCCAACTGTCAATAGTACTCCAACATTAAGCCTATCGATAATCTCGAATTATGAAGCGCAACCAACCAAACAGCATGCCTTACTCTGATTTCTCATTAACGATAGTGTCCACTGGTGAAATAAAACACTATAGATATCAAGTTAATAAATTAAATAATAAATTAAGATACATTCAATAAAATTTTGTCGTCGTAATATTTATATTTTACACTTAAAGCTATTAATTAAAATATTATTTATGTGCGTTATACAATTCAATTACTGCGAAAATACACATCATATGCTACATGCATATGCTCATCTTTAACAAACAATTTAAATGAGAAAAAAAAAACGCGAAATTCCCTCGGCACATTCCGATCTCTTCCTCCAATTGTTCCGGCGAAATACTGCTGTCGATGTCCCGGTGAAAAGCTGACAGTGATTTTTTTTTTTTTTTTTGTTTTCCTTCTTTGTCTGTGGGATATTTTACGACATGCAGCATATGTGTTGATTCCTTTGGTGTTTGCAATATTTTCTTTGCATCAACAAAAGCGTGTTGATTGGATTTAATTTTCAATACCCATGTGGAAATACTTTACATGTGTTATAAGCTTTCACAATATTTTATTTATTTTTATTATCTTTTATGTAGTATGTTGGATAATTAAAATTTATTGGATTTAAAATGTAATTTATTGTACGGGACTCCTTCTAATCGTCCTCGAAGGATTTTGGTGTGGGGAAGATTTTTGGATTTTTTATTACCTCGGACGTGGTATAATCCTGGAATTATCTTCTCATACCATAAATCTGGTCTTTCGTCGATTTTAAAGAATAATTATGTGCTTTGCTATACGTACGAATAAGAAGATTTAAAATAAATCCATGGACATTTTAGTTATATGTGAATCGTATATATTTACAATTGGGGATTGGTTTGTACAGTAAGATAAAATCCTTTGTAGTACTTTCGGATGATGGGAGAAGAGATTTAAATAAAACAACTGCGCTGTGAGATATAAAATTCTGCAATTATTTTAAAGCCGCTAGTACCTACTATTTATTTTCAAATTTAAATGGCCGCCACAGCTTTGGGTTTCACAGCTTTGAAAAATTGATTTTTTTTTGTATTGTCTTATTAATTTCTACAACGTCTCTAGAATATTATCCTTAATTTTCGAAGATACAGCCTTGGGAAGGTACGCACTCAATTGAAACGCGAGGTTTCAAACACGTTTTTCTCGAAACTGTGTTTTCAAAGTCGGTTGTCGAAAGTTCTCGAAAAACCACTCAACCGATTTTGATGAAATTTTATACAGGTCTTCGAGATACTGGGTGATCCAAGTAGAGATACTTTTTTCAATAGCCTTTTTTGACAGATCACGTGTGAGTCGTGTCATGCTGTCATGTTATTTTTGTTTAGTATTGTTTGGCATTTCATAATGGAAAGACTTACGCGTGAACAACGTTTACAAATTGTTCAACTTTATTATGAAAATTCACGTTCTGTGAGGAATGTGTTTCGTGCACTTCGCTCAACTTATGGTCAACATAATCGGCCTACTGAGCGTACTATTCGCAACACCATCACCCATTTTGAGACCCAGCATTCATTATTGGATAATATTCGGCCGAATAGACCACGTCCAGCACGCTGTGAAGAAAATATTGCGGCCGTAGCTGAGAGTGTACTCGAAGACCGTAGAGAGTCGATTCGGCGCCGTTCGCAGCAACTCGGACTGACGTATGGAACGACTTGGCGCATTTTACGTCAAGATCTTAAATTGAAAGCGTACAAGATACAGCTTGTGCAACAACTGAAGCCCTTCCCAAGCGATATCGCTTCGCTCTATGGGCTCTTGAAAAGTTCCAAGAAGATCCGACGTTTTCGAGGCAAATTTTGTTTAGCGATGAGGCCCATTTCTGGCTCAATGGGTATGTAAACAAACAAAATTGCCGCATTTGGGACGAAGAGCAACCTGAAGAGATTGAAGAACTGCCACTTCATCCAGAAAAAACAACGGTTTGGTGTGGTTTGTGGGCCGGTGGAATCATCGACTATTTGATGCCTGAAATTGAAGCTCGTGATCAAAGTCGGTTGTCAAAAGTTCTCGAAAACTACTGAACCGATCTTGATGTAATTTTATACAGGTCTTCGAGATACAATTCACGAGGACTTGGACGAAGCATTTCAATCACAACTATTTAAAAACCAAACTTTGCATTTTTTTTGTAAAAAGGTCTGCCAAAAATCCAATTTTCACTTTTTTCTGTTTTTTCCCTTCGTCCAAATTTTAGTTTATGGTTTTAACTAAAACACGAAATTTGTTTCACTTCTAATGATCCTGTTACGAGTTCTACTGTCACGCGGACGCACCTTTTTTCCGAGGGATCACCCTAAATGACGTCACTTTGACAGAGTTCTGATTATTTTCCTTTGAAAATTTCAGAAATTATTTTTCAAATGTAAATATATCTTTAAGACAGTAAAAAGTTTGAATAAAATATTTTATTCTTTATATAAAAAAAAATAGTTGAAAATATAACTTTTTTTCCCCGAAGAAACCCATGTAACCCCTTAAGCCGGTTTGCTAAATTTTTGATGATTAGTTTCAATATGTGCGGCGTTTTTCGGGCAACAGAGTCTCGAATGTTGACGTTCAGCTTGTCCAAAGTGGTTGACTCGTTAGCGTAGACCTAGCCCCAGCAAAAAAATTATCGAGTAGTGTCAAGACGCATGATCGCGGCGGTGGATTGATGAACGCTCGATTGATTCAGTCCGCAAATTTCTCCTTCACAACTTCTATGTAGCGCCGTCTTGTTGAATCCACAGCTGGGATATATCGAGCTCTGGCCACGGGTAATCTGTTAACATCGCTCTTTACCTAAGACCATTGCCAACAACAATGGCAATTTTGCTTGTTGACAAAGACGCTGAGCCAAAATTTGGGCCTCGTCCGAGCAGATGATTTTTTGGCCATAATACAGACCTCAGCGCCTCATTAGCGAACTCAATGCATTGCCTATGTTCGTGTTGTGTCTACAGCACAATTTTTACGGGTGGAGTCCCAAATCCACAAATCGCAAAATAAGCCGGATTGACTATTTGACGATGCCCAATTCAGCTGATCGGCATCGAATCGAAACTAGCCGCTTCATTTCGCATAGGTTTCTTGACTCTTCTGAGATGTGGTCGTATCTGTGAAGACCGAAAATGTTTCAAAGTGAATCGTTACCTGAAGCATTCTCTGGGATGCCACTCAAAGATACTGAGGGGTGGAACTGGTGAAATTTTGAGCTTTCTTCGAGTCTCAGTGTGTCTAAAGTAGATTACGAAATGAGATGAGACTTGGTACCTATATCACCGCGGCCACAATGGGCCTATTGTGACGTCCTCGTTTAGGCGAATTCTAAGATTCTAAGATGCTGGATTTGTTCAAATTCGCCTAAGACTTTGGACGAAGAGGTAGTAATGTTATTTACCTCAAGGTAGAGACTACCTAAAAGCCGTAGACGTGTTCTGCTGTTTCTTTGTCTTCGTGGCACATTCGACAAGTGTTGTCTTGAGCAATTCCCATTTTTTTTACTCTACAGTTTCCCGTCAGGAATCCGGTAACCGTGTTTATTTGCCCTCTGGATAGTTGGAGGAGCTGCTTAGCTCTTTTTGGAGAAAGGGATGGTGGAAATAGTTTCGCCGGCCTGTTACCTTCAGTTTTCCCCCAGTAATGAAGTGATTTCTTTTCTGGCCAGTTTTTGATGCGGAATTTATTGGGGCACGCCGCAGAATGGTCTAGGCATCGTAAATGGTGCCGCCGATGCTTTCCTGGCTAGTTCATCAGCCTTTTAATTTTCATCGAAGCTACTATGTCCAGGCACCCAGATTGATTGGACTCTGTTGGTGCTGGCTAGTGTTGTGAGTAAATGGAGACAGTCCCAAACTAGTTGAGAAGTGATTTCAAAACCGGAATTAGCAAGTAGTGCCGCTTTGCAGTCAAATAGAATGTAAATGTGCTTGTCAGTGACGTTTATTCGGCATTTATTTCGTCCTAAAATACGGAGTTATTACCTTCCATGCTGGCTGATATATAGAGAAAATTCTGTGGTCTCTCCGTAGACTATCGCTTCAACTCCGTCATCTGTCTTGGAGCCATCTGTATACCAGACTAGCACAAATGTAGGTTTGTTCTGTTCCCAATTTTGTCGTTATCGGAATGTAACCTTCAAGTTGTGGCTGAAGTTGTGTCCAATAGGACATAAATCTGTAAAGTAAGTTTGCGCACACAAACTTAGCTCAGATTTTAAATAAAGCCAAAACTTGTCACCGAATAAACGGATGCAAGATTTATACCGCAGAGCCAAAGATCAGGAAGAACATTAGTTCTTATGCGAAATAGGTTAAACTCTGGACCTTTATGGGTTCAAAGCAATCCATATGCAACTGATAAATAATAAATTTTTGAAAGTTCATTAAAGTTGTTCACGGAACATGACAAATAAAGCTGAACAAAGCTGCTTGCAAACAGGTGGCAGTTCATTTATGAACATGCAAAAATATTGATCCTAATATAGATCCCTGTGGTAGCCCATGCTACCAGGCCTTACAACTGAGCAGCTTCCTCCAGAGACTGCACATTGCAACCTGTCGCAAAGAAAACTAGTTTCACAGTTCTTTTCAAACTTAATTTTGGGCTTTCGACAAAGGATGCTGTTGCAGGGCAAATTGAATGGCTAAGCGTGTATTTGGCTAGCTATACGTTTCTCATTGGTCTAGTGCTTATTTCGCGAATGGTAACATTAAGCTCATATCTGATTTGACAGATAATTAGTTTTATCCTTCCGCTGAACGAATATGGTTGTGTATACGCTTGAACAACGCTGGGAAATATTGCGACATTACTTTGAAAATCATGGTAATGTTGCAGAATGTGTGCGAAAATTGCGTACGGATTTTGGAAGAAGAGAGCACCGTCAGCTCCGTATGTTCGTTTTCTTGTGAAAAAGGTGAAAGAAACTGGCATCCTCAGCGATAGACCAAAGCGTGAAAAGCCAAAAACAGTGCGTAAGTGTGCGTGAAAGTGCGCGTGAAGCGCCATCAACATCAATTCACCGTCGTTCTCAACAATTGAACATTTCAGAGACCAATTTTGCATAAAGAGCTTGTTATGACGCCATTGACGTCAGGAGTTGAAGCCAACTGACCATCCAATGCGTTTTCGCTTCGCTAAGTGGGCCTGCGATCGACTTAGAGAAGATGCTCTGATTTTGCCAAAAAGCCCATTTTGATCTTGGCGGGTATGTAAACAAGCAAAATTGTCGCATTTGGGGCACAGAAAACCGCACGCATACATTGAAAAGCCGATATACCCAAAACGAGTCACTGTTTGGTGCGGATTTTGGTCCAGAGGCATAATTGGGCTTGGGCCATTTATCTTCGAAAATGAGCAAGGAGTGGTCGTTATCGGGCCACGTTGAACGAATTTTTGTTCACAAAAATTGAAGAGGAGGATATTGGCAACGTTTGGTTTCAACAGGACGGCGCTACGTGCCACACAGCCGAAGCTACACTCGATGTTTTGCGCCCTGTTTTTGAAGATCGCATTATTAGCCGCAGAGCTGATGTCGTTTGGCCACCGCGGAGCTGCGATTTGACACCGTTGGACTATTATTTGTGGGGTGCCGTAAAAGATAAGTGTTACGCCGACATGCCGGAGACAATTGACGCTTTAAAGGACAATATTCATGAAGCCATTGGTGAAATACAGCTGCACACAATCGTGTAGGCTACTGCATGGCCAGCCGAGGCAGCTATTTGAATGAAATAATTTTCCATTATTAACCGGAAGGATTGTACTTTCAAAAAAAAAATAGTTATTTGGCGGACCCTTTAGAAACTGGATCAGCATTTTGGAATAGGTAAAACTCTAACAATTGCCCCAGTCACTGGAAAAAGTAGTTCTGCAGTCGTTAATGGCATGAGCCTTGTCGCAGACGATAAATGGTAGAATCAGTCTTAAAAAACGAAGTCAGTAGAGTTCGTCCTGATCTCTTTTAGGCTTTTTAACACATCGTCTTTTGTTACTACTTCCAAATCATCCAGTCTTGCAACAAACTCAAAGGTGTATGAGAATTAGTCACCTCAGCAGCATTGCCACAAAGGAACCTCACCAGGATTGAGGTCACATTTAGCAAGACTTTCACCGCTAGGAATGCCAATTTTACACAGGTAAGGTAACCCTACAGTGCTTTAGCAGGATATGAATCTGTTACTCTTTAAAGCGTAGAAATGGTTGCCTAGTAGAAGAAGATTCTCAAGTGGCAACCTTATCGCACCAAAACTAGTGCTTTTGCATGGACAATTTGCGCCAAAACCAATTCATCCCCAAGTTTTATTCCTCTTTCTTGGATTTGCCACCAAGTAACTGCAAATGATATATGTAGAAGGCTACTGCTGCGAACACAATTTGCACTAAGATATTAAGACAAGAATCATCCCCAACGGAAATGACATTGTGTATATTTCTTACAGGCACAGCTTCTTCTGCACACTTTCCCTAAATCCTGATAAATCCATGTACCCAAGTACTACAAACATCCTCATTCTCCAGACGATATCATCACACACATATGCATGTACAACGTATGTAGTTGTATACAGAGAAGACCTTTAACAAAAAAAAAAAAAAGAATAGTTAGTATAACTAAACCATAAAAGGATATTACCACTCATATAACTCTACCACCCTCCGGGTAGACATATTCTGATTTCGGCAATAGGAATAGCGTATACGGCAAATGACAAACAAACTCATAATCCCAGCTAGCTAAGGATTTGTCTTGTTTGTTTCCGGCTCAGACGTATTATTACACTCTCCAGGGGAGCGCTTAAATGAATTTCAGTTATGAAGAGGGATGTGTTGTTGCGGTACACCATCACACGGAATAGTGTTGTGTTGTGTTGTGTGTGAGCAAAAGTCGTAAATGAAATGCTTCAAGTGGTGCGGCGAGAAAAAGAGTCCTCCCTATGCTTAGTAAGGCAGTGGTGATTGCATGCAGTTGCCGGATTTTTTTTTTTCCTGTTTTGAATAAAGGAAATTCACAGCAGTTCAAGGGACTCTTCCACGATATCCATGCAAAAAAATAGATGAGTAAGATGAGTGCTTAAGGCACTATGTTGAGTGTTTATACCGAGGAGAGTAGTTCTTCATGGTCGGTGGAGGTGAGTGTTAAAACTCGTCATGTCATTTAAAACAGTGTTGGTTGGAAAAATTAAGAATATCTTTGAAGTGATTGTTAGCGGTTCAAGGACTTGCAGCTTTCAGATGGTGTACAAGAGTAACTGTGACCGAGAAATAAATTTAAAACAAAATAAGGCTGCAGTCTTTTTTGGTAAATCAAATCATCTCAACCTTTAAGGGCGAATGCAATCCACGGACATGCATGTGCACTTTGGGAATAGCATTTAGATTTGGAATGTGTTACTAGGCTCACCTGGATCTTCCGTTAAGTCGCCTCTTAAGACAAATACTATTTTACGCTTCGGCAGAACTTACTTCCCGAAAAGTCTCATTAGAGAAGCATGACTTACCAATAACCCGCTTAACAGCCAAAAGGGCATAAAGGGGTTTTAAAATGGAATCGGGAGTAGTATAACCGAGGGTACAGTGGCTTGGTGGTTAAGTGCGTTGGACCACTAAGCGAGAGGTCGCTGGTTCAAATCCCGACCTGTTTTTATTCGCTGTCCCACCTCTTGCGAACGTCTGACAAACATCCAAGAGTAAGAAATGTCCTGAGAAGCTTCTCAAAAATAAATTGCCGTTTGGAGAAGTTAGGCTTTAGGGCCGTTTACGCCTATTATTTATTTATTTTTTGTAACCGACCAAGCCTAATCATCATAAGTTCCATGGGTAAGATCCGCAGTTTATTTAAGGCAAGACAAACTTCTTAAGGAGGCCAGCGTCTACATATTTTGTGAAAATCTTAATCCTAAACCCTTAATCTGACAGGGATATCGCCACCTGCATTGCCAGCCAGGCCACCTTCAAGGCAGTGGAATCGTGTGACATCAGATCAGAACTAGTTGAAAATTGGGCTCAACTTTACAAGAACGTTTTTTCGATAGAAAAACTGTTAAAAATAACAAATTCAAAATCTGAATGTCAGGAGGCAGATATTTATAATAAAATTATTGATTTAAAATTTACCCTTTTTGCACTGAAATGACAGGAAAATATGGATGTTTGGTATGCAGCTACTTTTACTTTGGTTTGTTTTGGGAATTTTTACACTTATTTTTGTTTCAGTGATAGCATAGCGAAGTTTATTTTGGGGTTTTTGTAAGGAATTATTAGTTTTATGTTGAATTTGGAGGAATTTTAAGATTTAACCTGAGGAAGTTTTAAAATCCTCGTTTTATTCATTATTTTGGGGTGAATGGTGCCACACACACTGATGCCATTGGCGCCTGGCTGACGAAGAGCACATATTCCGAGCGATACCTGCCGCCTGCTGAAAGACGGTTGAAATCCCTTAAACCCGCGAAACGGGCCAACTATGTCAAGATATGGAGCTGTCAAGAAAATGGGTGGAGTTACAAAAACCAAATGTCGATGTAAACATAAATCCACCAATTTGCATGGTAAAGGAAAAGTTACTGACAAGCGCCATCAGCGGCCGGTCACAGGGTATTCAAAGGCTTGGGCCATAAGATAAAAATAGATCTAATTCTCGAAACTATTCGAGAAATTATTTCTTTATCGACATAGAAGATGTAGCAGCTGCAGGCGACAGTAAATTGTTGAGTTTCCCTAGGGGAAGTGGTGGAGCATGCTTGTCTTGAGGTTGTTCTCTTTTTGACAGCTTGTTCCTTGTGCTGTTCGGCAGCATAGCCTAACCTAATCTTACCCTCGTTTCTGTTATATTAAGCTTGGAAAGGTTTTTTATTTTTTTGTAAAAACAAACTTAATAAATGCGGGTCTATAGGGAGTATATTTTTCAAGCTTCCTAGCTCGAAATTAAAGGCCTCTTGGTTTTTGAAAAAATGCAGTGGTGAATTGGAAGGTAATATTCTTGAAGGTATGACCTCAAAAAGCTTCGATTATTCCTCACTAAAGCCTATCAGTTTCATAACTCAATAAATGAGGGTCTATAGGGAGTATATTTTTCAAGCTTCCTGGCTGGAAATTAAAGGCCTCTTAGTTTTTGAAAAAATACAGTAGTGAATTGTAAGGTAATATTCTTGAAGATTCGACCTCAAAAAGCTTCGATTATTCCTCACTAAACCCTATCAGTTTCATAACTTAATAAATGCGGGTCTATAGGGAGTATATTTTTCAAGCTTCCTGGCTGGAAATTAAAGGCCTCTTAGTTTTTGAAAAAATACAGTAGTGAATTGTAAGGTAATATTCTTGAAGATTCGACCTCAAAAAGCTTCGATTATTCCTCACTAAAACCCTATCAGTTTCATAACTTAATAAATGCGGGTCTATAGGGAGTATATTTTTCAAGCTTCCTGGCTGGAAATTAAAGGCCTCTTAGTTTTTGAAAAAATACAGTAGTGAATTGTAAGGTAATATTCTTGAAGATTCGACCTCAAAAAGCTTCGATTATTCCTCACTAAAACCCTATCAGTTTCATAACTTAATAAATGCGGGTCTATAGGGAGTATATTTTTCAAGCTTCCTGGCTGGAAATTAAAGGCCTCTTAGTTTTTGAAAAAATACAGTAGTGAATTGTAAGGTAATATTCTTGAAGATTCGACCTCAAAAAGCTTCGATTGTTCCTCACTAAAGCCAATCAATTTCATAACTTAAGAAATGCGGGTCTATAGGGATTATATTTTTCAAGCTTCCTGGCTCGAAATTGAAGGCCTCTTAGTTTTTGAAAAAACACAGTGGTGAATTGGAAGGTAATATTCTTGAAGGTTCGACCTTAAAAAGCTTCGATTATTCCTCACTAAAGCCTACCAGTTTTGGGAAATCTTGCAGCAAATCCTTGAAAATTTTGTAATTGTAAGCAATTTGGCACTGTGCCAATACAGACAATGGAAATTCTGCGTGATCCTAAATTCGTCGACTTTGGCCTAGCCGACATGGTTTATATTCAGCAGGTTACGGCGCGGCGTAGAAAAATCACCTTTTGAAACGATCTTCTTTTTTTTCTATCCGATTTCAAAAGGGGTTATGATCATGAATGAGGGATCATTACTAGTCCACCTGTGGTCCTCCGAGCCAAAAGCTGCCAAAATGCACGTGCAATGCTGCTCTTGTTTTTATTTGATCCTTCTGTTACAAAAACAGTGTTCTCCAGTCTTGCCCAGGTATTGCATCTCACCTTAAGGCGCCCTTGGACGAAGGATTGGATGATCCACCAGCAGCAGCATGGCATTTTGCTACTCAAAATTGTTCTTTTAATTAAAATCTGAGGAACCAAGTTGTATCGCTACTTTTTGCGTATGTATTTCGATGATCTTTTTGATTTGGGTTCGTTCTATCTCCCCTTCTCTGGTCCAACGTCATTGATGAACTTCTAGACCACTTACAAAATTCAGGGTTTAACACACAGGGCTGGGCCGACGACCTAGTGATCATTATAATAAGCAAATATTGTTATCTCCTGTCAGGTGTCATGTAAATCGCCCTAGCAAAAGTATGAAACTGGTCTCAAGACAAAGATCTAAGTGTTGAGCACTCAAAAACAACAATTGTTCCCTTCATACACTGGAAAACACTCTAATATCATTTTTTTAAAAAAATACAAATATCGCGGAATCAGACCGGATTCAGTCTGATATGTGGATGGCTCAAAACAGCCAAAGGGTGTAGGAGCAGTTATAAGAGGCAAAATTTCAGCTCCTCTAGGCCAATCTATGCTGTTGAGCATAGTTGTATGCATAAAAAGGATGCTTAAGGCCGAATCTCAGAATATCCTCACAGACAGTCAAGCAGCACTCAAAGCTCTGAACTCTTACAACTTCAACCCTCTACTTTTTGGGAACTATCAGACTACCCTAAAAGAACTAACTGCTCGAAACAGAGTGTATCTCCACTGATGATGTTACTCTCTGAGAAGTTACATCTCACCTTAAGGCGCCCTTTACGACTAGCATATTCTTATCTTCGCCGTTCCTGCACCGGAAACCTTTAAAGTAAATAGGTATGATGTTGTGTTAAGGTAACCACCATCATCCCTGAGAGTCTCAAGTTTCAGCTAGCGACGATGCTCTGTATTCAAAAACTAATTCCCATCGAGTACTCTCTGCAAGTTCATCGAGATTTTGGAACGCTTCACTAATTTCTCTACCCGATGAGCTGGTTGGTTCATTTAATTGAATAATGTCGCTAATGTCGCTTTTGCCTAACATAGACACTAATGCACCATAATTCAATGAAATTCAAAATCAGCAAGCAACCGCATAGCACTTGTGCTTCGCGGTGAGTTTTTGACAGGTAAACATACATATATATATGAGACTTATCTCCTGCCTAGTTATAGATTAGATTTAAATCATTGAATGCAGCAAACAAAAAGCACAACCCTAAGTAAAAGCAATAAATATTATTCAAGGATTTGTCCACCTTTAATAAAAAAATTTTTAAAACATACCAGCCACCTTTTGGCAATTAGATGTATTTCAATATCAAGTGCAAGAGTTCACAGTGCTACAATAATGTTTAGATGGCACTAGGTGCTATGGTCACTACCGTTATTTTCATCTCAATTGGCCATTGCGCAAAGTTTCTTAATTTCCTCTACCCTATCCTAAGGGTATATTCAATTAAGACACATAGTTCGTAACACCCCTTAATACTCGTCGTAGACCCATAAAAGTACATATATTTATGATCAGGACCAAATCCGTCCGTCCGTCCGTACGCAATTTTTAGGCCTTTAAAAGGAATACGCCCACTACCTCGCTCACAATTTAGAAAAAACGGTTTAAAGCTAAAGTTAGAGAGATAGAGTGTTACAACCTTCACAAGATATTTAGGCGCTGCCCTCCTTTATAAGTTTGTCATATAAAGTTTTTTGCCACGCCTACTTTTTGTGGTCGTTTTTCACTTAAATACTGTTTTCTTCGAAAATTTTCATAGAAACCAAAAAAAAATGTTTAACAAGATATTTAGCCAATATTTTTTCCAATATATCAGCCATACAAATGTTTTGGCCATGCCCACTTTTGCGGGGCGTTTTTTCAAAAAATATTTTTTTTTTTTTTAAATTTAATAGAATGAAATAAAATGCTATCCATCATCTTCTTAATGTTTTTTTCCTTGGGGCATATAGGGATAAGGATAGGGTATCATACTGTTCGCCCCAAGCGAACTGTAGCCTTTCCTTATGTTTTTTTATTGTATTCGTATTCTATTGAGTTAATTTTTAGACAGATTCAAAAGTGTGAACTCTGTACCAGTTTTACTTTTTGAATTGCTAAGTTGAGGTATTGAACTTTTCACGATGAATGACAGGGAAATAGAAGAAATACTTAATGCCAGCGATGGGGATTTCTCCACTAGTGACAGTCAGTGCTACATTCAGAATCTGCACCGTCATCTGTTGGGTCGGATGAGAGGAAAAGCTCTGCTAATGAACAAGATGAAGATCCTCCATGAAGTTTTTGGCGAACCAAAGAAATGATCGCTAGAGGTCCAAATATTGATAAAGACCTACTACGGACTTCTGGACATCGATTTTTGGAAACTTTTGGCGGAGCAAACAAACCTGTATTCAGCACATAAACGAGACCTAAGATCTGTTAAAACAGATTACTTAGAGCTAATTCGTTTTGCAGGTGTTCAGGTCATGATGGGAACCCTCAAATATCCTCAAGCCAGACTCTACTGGCACAGAGACTTAAGTGTAGCCCTTATTAGAAATGCAAACACTAGATACCTTTTTTTTGAGCTGCGCAATCATATGCATTTGGTTGATAATACTGCCGACCGTTCAGACAAGACTGATAAGCTTTCGAAATTGCGACCTGTCAAAGCCTTCTAAGATCCCAACATATGTCCAAATGATTCCATTTTCTGGTCAAACAATACGTGGCTTCGAAGCCTAATCCGTTGGGATTAAAAGACTTTGTTTTGGCTTCAAGACATGGTCTGGTATTGGATTTTGAAATTTATGTTGGTGCCAATACTGTACCAAGGGAAGTTATGACTCAATTGGCACTGGGAGCAGGAATTTGTCAAAATACTGTGCAGAACAATTAGCGAGAGCTGTGTTTTATATACAGATAGGTTTTTCACGAGCTTGAAACTGGCAGACTACCTTAACAACAACATGGAGGAAGTTAACCTAACTGGAACTGTCATGACAAACAGATTTGGGCCAGTGGCGAAGAAGATGAAGACAGACAAAGAACTAGGAAGAGGAATGTCGGGTAAAAAGGTACGAAACGACGGTAAAGTCTGTGTAGTGAAATGGAAGGACACAAAGTCAGTAACAACGTTATCCACATGTACAGGTAGTGCCACAGTTGGGAAATGTAAGCGCTGGTGCAAAGTTTTTTACAACCAGCAGTGCCTGTATGGGTCGCAGAGGTCGGCGATATGATGATATCCCTCTATCGAAGCGCCATACGCACAAATAAATGGTCTTTCCCTTTATAGATCTCTGCATTGCAAATTCCGGGGTCATGTATATTCAGTGCGGTAAGGAAGAAGAAGTGGCTCCAAATAATAGACTGGGACTAATCAGGTCCCAGGAACCGGTTTAAAGTGTGTTTAAGAAATGCAAAAACCCCTTACGTAAAAAATAGAATAAAACAAGCGAATGGGCACAAAGAGCTGTGGGGAACACTTAATAAAATGATTTTAAGGCAACAGCAAAATGAAATAAAACACATTTATAATGGGTGATTTTTTAGCTGGTTTGGTTTTGGCAACACTGGTTTTGACAGCTGACGTGTGTTTAGTACCTTGTGTCACTGTCAAACAGCTTCAGTTTGGTTTGCAATTTAACCATGGATCGTCTTACAAATGAACAACGCTTGAAAATTATTGAATTTTACTATCAAAATTCGTGCTCGGTTCGAAATGTTCATCGCGCGCTGCTTCCATTTTATGATCGGCATTCTCGACCTTCTGAGCAGTCTATTCGGAAGATTGTGACCAAATTTCGCACCAAATTTACTTTGTTGGACATTAAACCACCAACACGTTTACGTACTGTGCGTATTGAAAAAAATATTGCGGCCGTATCAGCTAGTGTGACAGAAGACCGCGAAATGTCGATTCGGCGCCGTTCCCAGCAGTTAGGCCTTTGTTACAGCACTACGTGGAAAATTTTGCGGAAGGATTTGGGCGTAAAGCCTTTTAAGATACAGCTGGTGCAAGAACTAAAGCCAGCCGACCTACCACAACGCCGAATTTTTGGTGAATGGGCTCTTGGAAAGCTGGCCGAGGATCCGCTTTTTTATCGAAAAATTGTGTTCAGCGATGAGGCTCATTTTTGGTTGAATGGGTACGTAAATAAGCAAAATTGCCGCATTTGGAGTGAAGATCAGCCAGAAGCATTGCAACAGCTACCAATGCATCCCGAAAAAGCCACTGTTTGGTGCGGTTTATGGGCCGGCGGCATTATTGGGCCATATTTCTTCAAAGATGATGCGAATCGCAGCGTTACTGTCAATGGTGAACGCTACCGAGCGATGATAACAAACTTTTTTTTACCCGAAATGGAAGTTCTTGACTTGCATGATATGTGGTTTCAACAAGACGGTGCCACATGCCACACAGCACGCGAAACAATGGCGCAATTGCGAGGCGAGTTTGGTGAACAGTTAATTTCACGTTTCGGGCCGGTCAATTGGCCGCCTAGGTCGTGCGATTTGACACCATTAGATTATTTTTTGTGGGGGTATGCCAAGGCTAATGTGTATAGGGACAAGCCCGCTTCGATTGACGCACTGGAAGCCAACATCCATGCATTCATTCTTGAGATACCGGCCGATATGTGTGAAAGAGTATGCCAAAATTGGACTCAGCGGATGGGCTACCTGAGACGCAGCCGCGGTCAACATTTGCATGAAATTATCTTTAAACATTAAATTGCAAGGTTCAAACTATCGATTCAAATAAATATTTCATTCATTTTTTCGAATTTTTTGTGTTTTTTTTTTAAAAAAAAGTTCTAAACCTTTTAAAAAATCACCCGATATTAAAGAATATAAAAGCGACTGCGAAATTGAAATCCGCTTGCAAAAAACTGAAAAACAAAATGGATATCGATAAAATAAGCCCAACAGTAATAACGGACAATTGGAATACTTAGTATTGGTCAGACAATGCTTATGATAGTGAATAATTCACTCTTAACGGGAGAGTTTCCAGACTCATGGACCAATGGAAAAAGTTGCAAACACAAGTAAAAGTGAAGAATTTCGACCCATCAACACCTTTAGAACAACCGAAAAAATTATCGAGTCAGTTGATCGAGTATTTTGAAATTAATAATATTTTATCGATATATCCAGTCTGGATAGAGAAAAAATTAACCACATTGTAAACGAGTGGAAGGGTGGCGGATCGAAAAAGAAAATAACAGCACTCTTCTTAGATTTCAAACGTTCTTTTGAAACAATTGATAGGGAAATACCTTTGAGAAAATTGTCTAAGTACGGGGTTCGAGATAAAGAACTGGAATGGTTTAGATCGTTTTTGACAAGGAGGGTGCAAAGAACAAAAGTTAAAACAAAAGGAGTTCCGCAAGGCTCGATTCTAGGAGCGTTACTTTTTATCATCTACATAAATGACATGCCTATGATAGTAAAATTTTGTAAAATTCTATTATACGCTTGAGGATACATTGATTTATGCTGAGGGCAAGAACGTCGATGAATGCAGACATAAGCTAGACCACGATATTGCTAAATTAAATGAATGGTTAAAAATGAACAAATTAAAACTAAACGAAAAAAAAAACCTAAAATAATGGAAATAATAAACGAATATAGATTTAAATGGTAAACTTATTGAAAACGTAAATAGCATCAAATACCTGGGAATGGTAATTGATAAGAATGCACGAACATATGTAAAAAAATTGGTTTCTTTAAAAGAATCAGGAAGCAAATGGATGATATGACAGCTATAATGGTTTAGAATACTGTAGTGAAACCTCATTTTGAGTTTTGTGCTACAATACTTTTTTCATGCTACAATCAAGGTCATATAGAATGGCTCCAGAAGCTCCAAATGAAGGCTATGATGAGTATCCTGAGGTGCAATCATTTTACGCCAATAATTTGTATGCTGAACGCGCTAAAATGCCTGAATGTAAGGCAAAGGCTAAAATACAATACGCGGCTAGCTGCTTTTAAAGTCAAATATAGAGCCGCGCCTATGTACTTAACATGCGAGGTCAGACAGGTTGGAGATGCCCAGCCATCCCAGTTGGGAAACATAAACGACTTTAGATTATGCAATCTATCCTTTTTATCGGCTCGAAACACAATTATTTATAAAGGTTTTAAATTATTAAATAAAAATTTAACAAAATTTGAGAATTTTTAAAAGTAAATGTCTAGATTTTGTAAAAAGAAGGAGGAGGAGGAGGAAGAAGATGTAACACCACTAAAAAAATGCAGGTCAGTTGTATCTCACCCACACCGTGAAATTAGATTCAACGGAATCGGACACTTTCTAGGTATGTTGGATGCAAATCTCGCTGCCGTAAATCGTAAATCTTATAAAGGGTCCGCCACCTAACTTTTTTTTTTCAACTGGTGCTTATTTCGCGAATGGTAACATGTCTGATTTGACAGATAATTAGTTTGAACGAATATGGTTGTATATACGCTTGAACTACGCTGGGAAATATTGCGACATTTCTTTAAAAATGATGGATATTCTGCAACATGAATGTGTGCGAAAATTGCGTACGAATTTTGGAAGAAGAGAAGCACCGTCAGCTCCGTATGTTCGTTATCTTGTGAAAGAAACTGGCATCCTCATCGATAAACCAAAGCATGAACAGCCAAAAACAGTGCGTACACCCGAGAAAATTGCTGCTGTGGCAGAAAGTGTGCGCGAAGCGCCATCAACATCAATTCACCGTCGTTCTCAACAATTGAACATTTCGGAGACGAATTTTGCATAAAGACCTTGGTATGACGCCATGGACGTCAGGAGTTGAAGCCAACTGACCATCCAATGCGTTTTCGCTTCGCTAAGTGGGCCTGCGATCGACTTAGAGAAGATGCTCTGATTTTGCCAAAAAGCCCATTTTGATCTTGGCGGGTGTTTAAACAAGCAAAATTGTCGCATTTGGGGCACAGAAAACCCGCACGCATACATTGAAAAGCCGATATAGCCAAAACGAGTCACTGTTTGGTGCGGATTTTGGTCCAGAGGCATAATTGGGCCATTTTTCTTCGAAAATGAGCAAGGAGTGGCCGTCACAGTCAATGGCGATCGTTATCGGGCCATGTTGAACGAATTTTCGTTCACAAAAATTGAAGAGGAGGATATTGGCAACATTTGGTTTCAACAGGACGGCGCCACGTGCCACACAGCCGAAGCTACACTCGATGTTTTGCGCCCTGTTTTTGAAGATCGCATTATCAGCCGCAGAGCTGATGTCGTTTGGCCACCGCGGAGCTGAGATTTGACACCGTTGGACTATTATTTGTGGGGTGCCGTAAAAGATAAGTGTTACGCCGACATGCCAGAGGACAATATTCGTGAAGCCATTGGTGAAATACAGCTGCACCCAATCGATAATGTGCTTAAAAATTGGCCCGATCGTGTAGGCTACTACATGGCCGGCCGAGGCAGCCATTTGAATGAAATTATTTTCCATTATTAACCGGAAGGATTGTACTTTCAAATAAAAAAAGAAATTTGAGAAAATATTCAGTAGTTATTTTTTATAGCCTGAGAAGTTTAAAAAAATTTTAAATCAAGTTAAAATTACGGAACCTTTAAACTGTTTCCGGATCTTAATTAAACCACATTTAAGACCGAGTTAGAAATGCGAGCTATTAGTGGAATACATCAGAACTAAACCTTCTCATTACCTTCTCAACAGCTTCAGCTAAGAAATTTCCATCGTTGCTGTTGTTAACCATCAAATGTACGAGTTTCACGTAAATTGGCAATAAACTCTGCACAATCCTTTGCAAATGTGATTAAGTTCAATAAAACCTTTCCTGATGCATGCAGTAACTGGCACTCATATCTCGGGCTAATCTGACAAGCTTGAACAGAAGAGTTCTGCCAGCAATCTGAAGGACCACATTGGAGGACATTTGTTGTGTTACGCGCATGCTATCCGTTTTCGAGTGTATATGTACTTCAGTATCGTGCACATCCTTTGTTAACTATTCTCAGAATTTTCATACGTGAAGATGCCTTGCGATGCCTTCACCAGTCACCTCAAATTTCCGAAACATTCCAATTGAAGCTCATTTAAGTGTACGAACATCGTCGAAACTTAAACACAGCGCATCGTAACGTACCAAAAACATCTTCTACACATGGTAAAGGATTACTCGGTTCTATTCCGTTGGGATGAGGGTATTTATTCTCTCCTGGATTTCAATTGCTATTAATCTTACTGCGGGAGTGAGTCTTTTTCAGTGGTTAGTCTCTGTCAGCTTTGAAATACGAGTATAAATGATTTCTGTCATGAATTTACATATATCAAGATAGGGTTACTTGTTCCACAAAGCGAATGTAGGATAGGTACGTGAAGACCATAATCACATTAGTCAAACCTCAAAGGATTCTAAAAAGAAACACCCAATGATTCATTGCATCATTGTCAGAGATGGAGTTATGTACCTACTATGACTATTTGTGCCTGAATTTGTTATCCTTTTCGCAATAGCATTTATTTAAGAAGAATGCCACAACAATTTGTGTGGAAAATGTTGGCGAACAAATTTCCTCTTTGAATGTGTATGAGAGTTTCGTAGGGGACCGTTTAACATTTTCCATCATGTCCATGAAAATGCCGGTTGTGGTGAGCCAAACAATTTACTCTCTCACATATATAGGCTGCCATGCTGCTTATTGTTTAAAAATAATTGCGCTTGGTGTGGGGAAATCATACACAATACACTTTGTCTACTGCTGAAAGTCAAGCCTACGGCAACGACAAAAAGTACAACACTGTATTGTGTATTCCCTCACCGATAGGTGCAGATACCTACTATATGTATGTACGTACGACACGTGCACACAAAGTGCATGAAAGCGGACGTTTAGTAACGGGTGCTGACTGGTTATTTTCTGGGTAAGTTGAGGTACTATTGAATGTCCATGGGAACGAACGTTTGTTCAATATATGTACATGCATGCCACGTGAAGCACAAATTTAAAATACATAAATTGTTTTCTGACGGACACGAGTTGTGGATACAAATTTATGGGCTTTGAACCAAGGCAACAGGTGCATCATGATACTATCGAGGCACGTATAGTTGAATTCTTGTTTCCAGCATAAATGTTTTTCAATAAAAAAGTTTTTTCGTAGATCTCAGGAGAGAGCTAGCACTGGAGAGTGTTTAGCAGTAGAAAAAGGTATGGGAATGGTATTTGCAATAAACGTTGATGCATTATTTTTCCTTAACCCTCTAACCGATAAACTGTAATTATGACCCAGTAAAATGAAAAAAAATATACAGAAGTGATTTCATTATTAATTTTATGAGCCAGGTTAAAAAAAGTAAAGACTGACTCTGGACACTGTTGCGGGTTTAGGTTAAAAAAAAAACAGCCATGCTAAAATTGTTGTTCCAAGAACATTTTTTATTAAAAAAATAACCAAAGTAGTGAACTAAGCAATGAAAATAACAGAAAACATAAGGAAAGGCTACAGTCCGCTTGGGGCGAACAGCATGATACCCTATCCATATCCCTATATGCCCCAAGGAAAAAAAAAGCATTAAGAAGATGATGGATGGCTTTTTATTTCATTCGATTAAATTTAAAAAAAATTATATATATTTTTTAAAAAAAACGCCCCGCAAAAGTGGGCATGGCCAAAACATTTGTATGGCTAAATATCTTGTTAAACCTTTTTTTTTAGTTTCTATGAAAATTTTCGAATAAAACAGCATTTTAGTGAAAAATGCCCACAAAAAGTAGTAACGGGTGATTCAAGTAGAGATACTTTTTTCAATAGCCTTTTTTGAGAGATCACGTGTGAGTCGTGTCATGCTGTCATGTTATTTTTGTTTAGTATTGTTTGGCATTTCATAATGAAAAGACTTGCGCGTGAACAACGTTTACAAATTGTTCAACTTTATTATGAAAATTCACGTTCTGTGAGGAATGTGTTTCGTGCACTTCGCTCAACTTATGGTCAACATAATCGGCCTACTGAGCGTACTATTCGCAACACCATCACCCATTTTGAGACCCAGCATTCATTATTGGATAATATTCGACCGAATAGACCACGTCCAGCACGCTGTGAAGAAAATATAGCGGCCGTAGCTGAGAGTGTACACGAAGACCGTAGAGAGTCGATTCGGCGCCGTTCGCAGCAACTCGGACTGACGTATGGAACGACTTGGAGCATTTTACGTCAAGATCTTAAATTGAAAGCGTACAAAATACAGCTTGTGCAACAACTGAAGCCGCTCGACCTTCCCAAGCGACATCGCTTCGCTCTATGGGCTCTTGAAAAGTTCCAAGATGATCCGACGTTTTCGAGGCAAATTTTGTTTAGCGATGAGGCCCATTTCTGGCTCAATGGGTATGTAAACAAACAAAATTGCCGCATTTGGGACGAAGAGCAACCTGAAGAGATTGAAGAACTGCCACTTCATCCAGAAAAAACAACGGTTTGGTGTGGTTTGTGGGCCGGTGGAATCATCGACTATTTGATGCCTGAAATTGAAGCTCGTGATCTCGGCGACATTTGGTTTCAGCAAGACGGCGCCACTTCCCACACATCGCATCAATCAATGGACTTATTGAGAGAACATTTCGGTGAGCACATAATTTCACGTTTTGGGCCGGTCGATTGGCCACCAAGATCGTGTGATATCACTCCGTTAGACTTTTTCCTGTGGGGATATGTAAAGTCAAAAGCTTATGCCGACAAACCCGCTTCGATTCAGGCCTTGGAGGAAAACATCACGCGTGTCATTCGCCAGTTACCAGTCGAAATGCTCGAACGAGTGATCGAAAATTGGACTCAACGGATGGACCATCTGCAACGTAGCAACGGCCAACATTTGATAGACATAATCTTCAAAAAATAAATGCCAAAGAATGTTCTTTCAAATGATAATAAACATTCTCCATTAAATTTGAATTTTCTGTGTTTTTTTCTTTAAAAAAGTAGGGAACCTCGAAATGGATCACCCTTTATATGTTCACAAATTTCAGCTTCCTAGCTTTAATTTAAAGGTCTATAAATTGGTGACGGACGGTTGGACGAACATTGCTAAATAGTCTTAGGTTTTGGTCCTGATCATAAATAAACACTTTTATGGGTCTACGACGAATATTAAGGGGTGTTACAAACAAGATTGGAAAGTGGCCAATATTGTTGTAACGGAAGTCATCAAGCGGATGTTTTGCTCTTTCTCCAACTTTTAAACTACATAGTTGTGAATCTTCTGGTGGAGTTGCCGAACGCGATCTTATTGGCCGTCTGCTTGGCCCTAGTGCTGGACGACCAGCCGAACGTTTTGTCGTGTGTGTTACAAGACCAGCAGCAATTTCTTCTCTAAATTGAAGTAACTCAAGCAACTCTTTATCTTTAGCTGAATTGCATGAATCGTTGCATTTTTCGGAGTGGATGCGTCGATATAAAATATACGTCATCGGATCGGGTAACGGCCCATAAGTCCATTCATTTTATCAACGCCACCATATATTATACGTTGTATTCCCGTATAATTTGTGCGCAATCAACCTCAGCATATTCTTTTGCTTTTTGATCATAACGTGCTGCCTTTGCTACGTGCAAGTCGGTATTTGCTCTTGCAAATGGTTCAATTCCAACGAAAGTTGAAGCCAATCGCACACCTTGGTTGTCCTTCTACAAGACATTGCAGATATCAATACTATAAGCAGTTCTGACAAATTCTGTCGAGTGTCTTTTTGGTTCGTTTTTGATGGCATTATCCGCATGAAGCTTGCAATCTGGAATTCGATTGACTCGTACAGTTCCCAGACTGTATATTCCTCTTGCACGCAAATTAACCAACAAGTAAAGCGACGTGTAGAAATTGTTGAAATATACGTTGTGGTGCATAAAGCTGTTTACCGTGTTAGTCAAACGCACAAATAAAAACAACAATATCGCCTGCACCGTTATAAATATCGAAGCGATACGCAAAGCCGAAAGAATCACATAAAATGTAAAATTTGATTCCCCATTTGTGTGGCTTATTTGACATGTATTATGGAAGATGATGTTGCATTTCTGTGCTGCACATCTGTTCGTCAACACACAGTCGAGCATGTTTTGGAACGGAATCAAACCGCTTGTTGACGTCGAATGCGAAACAATGAATCGTAACCGGGTTGTCCTTCCTTGACTCTCTCGCTTTCATCTTGAAACGATAAATGGGCGCAAATCCATTTCTGCCCTAGTAACTATCGAAATTTTGGCGAATAAAGCTATTACAATTTGCTGACCTCACATACAGAAGATGAGGGTAATGAAAGAAAGCCTAAAAAAAACAGCGCCATCTATTTTATCTTCCTATTTTTAGACGTTTGGCCAATCATGGCGCTGATTACGCAGCGAAAGCTTGATTACTTAATTATGTCTTTCTTTTCTTAAATTTGGGATTTTGGTATGACGAAAATCCTACGTCTTTGATGAACCTTACGATTGTTGAGACCGATGATCTGACAATATCCCGAGGATCGGTGAGTCCTTTGTGAATCCTTTGCTATTTGTCCATTTAAGCCTCTTCTGAATGTTCAAGACAGAGTCATGCACAGGTCTGTAGAACCTGTTTCCATTTTCTTGAGATGATGGTTCAGGGTGACCTGTGAGGAAGTCGGTTACGAAGAGGGCGTTTTTTTGTTGGCAAAGCCAGTGAATTTTGTATCATGGTGTTATCATTCGATAGAGTTCTATTGGTGTTCCTATGTTTTGAATTCTAATTTTATATAACTGGTGCTTAGTCCACAGAAGGGCTCTGGGCGATTGAAAGGGGATGCAGATCCTTTGCGGGCAAGCTCGTGAATTTCTTCGTGTGCTGGGACCCAGTAGAGAGTCACTCTGTTTTGAGCAGTGAGTAATCAGATAGTTCCAAACAAGTAGAGGATTGAAATTGTATTAGTTAGGAGAATGAGAGAATGTTAATGTTTGATCTTCTTCGCCTTAAGCATTCTCGTGCGCATAGTTCGATGACTTAAAGTTCTGCTTGGAAGATTGATGTTGTGTGGCCTAGAGGAGCTGAAGTTCGATTCGCTGATATCTGTTCCTATACACTTGGCATTTTTGAGCCAGTCTAGGGCCTCCAGTTTCGCACACCAAACGGTCCGGTCTGATACCGCGATATTAAGGCGATTTGCATAAGAGCTAAAAGGGGAGGTTCATGTTTACCTTTTACAATGACCACTAGGTCAGGGTTTAACCCTGAATTATGTAGGCGGTCTAGAAGTTCATCAATGACGATGGACCAGGGGAGGGGAGATAGAACCAACCCTTGTGGACATCCTTTGACCGCTTTGAGCCGCTCAAATGCTCTGTGGGGTCACCAAATCAGAAAGATCATCGAAATGTTTAGAATCCATACGCAAAAAATAGCGATAAAATTTTGCTCATCAGCTTTTAATTCCATGAACAATTTTGGGCAGCAATCCTGCTATTGGCAGGTCACCCAATCAGTCACCCCACAGTTCGACGCGACGTTTTTGTTGCAATTCATCCTCCTTACTGCCAATACGTTTGTGCCCAAAACAATCGCAAGTGCAACTTTTTGTGTCATTTCGGTTGATTTTTCTATTATTTTGCGTTTCTCAACAAAAACTTCACTACCGAATGAAAAAGAAACGCCTGTCCGCGGATCCGCAAATATTTTGTAAACAAAACCTGGGAACCTAGTTCGCCATTGTCAGCTCATTTGCCGCTTCATTTTTCTTGAAATTTTCAATCTATGCCAATAAAATACGTAGTTTGTCCTGAGTTGGACTGACTGACTGACCGCAGAGAGTAGAGTTTTGGTAGTTTTACCAGAAAGGGGCGTCGTATTAAAGAGTTGTTCCGACAGAAGACAATTTAATCATTTGCACATGTTGTTGAACGCTATGACTCTTCATGTTGATTTGACAAGACAGACTAAATAAATGACAGCCAATTTGACAGATTTACCTTCAACATTAACAGCCTCAATCTAGTACACTTGATTCCCTGAACCAGCTGCATCATCAAACAGAAAATGAAAGTAAAGCATGATCGTGGAACAAAGAAGAACTTTTAAATAAACATTTTTTTTTCTAAATGTTTGCCATCAAGATTTGATATCTTCGATGTCCCCTCTTGAAATGGACCTTATCCCTAAGTCGACAGTAAAGTAAGACAAACACAAATAGCTAACAACCCCACAGCGAATCCTTGTAGCACATAATAAAGATAACAAATCCACTTTAGAACTTGTATAAAAACTATATATGTTTTTGCCATTTTGTACTTTATATTTCTCCGACGCGCCAAAATCTCGTTAGTCTTGTATCGGTTAGAAAATATTTTTACATATTTAAAAGACCATCAGGCTGAGGCACACAACACAACACCACGACACCACACACCACAACGAAATTTAAGAAAATTTCCAAAGAAAAGAGAAAACACTTAATTTCGTTTCGCTTAATGAGATTGATGCTTAAGGTTTTATTTTTTTCGATAAAAACTTTTCTAAGACATTATAATAAATGGGTGATTAAGTAGCTCCATAGTTTCGTATCCCATAAAGTTTAATTTTTATATATGGAAATCGAATGCGAATACGTCATCAGCAATAGGGAAAGTTAGGGAGAGAAGTAAATTAGAAATTATTGAATGATTTTACGCGGTCCTTTATGTTCAGTTGGATCAATTCAATGGCTTTTTGTAAGACAGGGATTTGCGAGTTTACAACCAGTGATGCCACCCTTCGGATGATTGAGCTCACAGTATATTTACAAAAAAAAAGGGCAGTTGATTTCAATATAGCGCAGTAGATCTTACAGTACCTATGGTTGAAAAGAAAATTAAGAATCCTTTTTGAAACTAAGATACCACACGTATTTGTAGCACTTTTCTTAATGGTAATTATTACGATCATAACGAAAATAATGACTAACAATCGTTTGCTTGGCCCAGGTCCTGTTACGCGCTTGCAACTGGCTGTAGCTTGGTTAGGTGTGGTAAAAACGAAAACATCACAGAACACTAAGCACTAAAACGCTAATCGGGATCATTCCAAAGGCAGAAAAACTTAAACAATTTCCCTGGTAAAGCAACTCATTTTCGTTGGCAGCACTGGTTAGTAATGGCCTCCAAAAGTCAACTGTCAAAATGATGTCATTTAATCATGGAAAGACTTACAAACAAGCAACGATTGTGAAAAAATGTGAAAATCCGCTGTTTTATCGAAAAATTGTGTTCAGCGATTGTTCATTTCTGGCTCAACGGATACGTAAGTAAGCAAAACGCATCTGAAGTGATGAACAGACACATGCCATACAATAATTACCGATGCATCCCGAAAAAACGACAGTTTGGTGTGGTTCATGGGCTGGTGGCATCATCGGTCCATTTTTCTTCAAAGACGACCGTGGAAGGAACGTTACCGTCAACGGCGAACGATATCGAGCCAAGAAACGCTCGAATTTGTTTGCCCCAGTTGGCTGAGTTGAACTTGGTTGACATGTGGTTTTATCAAGACGGTGCCACATGCCACACAGCTCGTGAAACAATGGAAATGTTGAAGGAGCAGCTTATCTCTCGAAATGGCCCTGTGAGTTGGCCGCCAAGGTCATGCGATTTAACGCCTCTTGATTATTGATGAAGCCTGAAACGGAGCCGCGGGCAATATTTCCATGAAGTTGTCTTCAAAACGTAAATGGCAAAGGGCTATTTATCGATTACAATAAAAATTTGGAATATTTGATGCAAAGTTGAGTGTTTTATTCGATATTGAAAAAACTACGCTTGAAAAATTACCCTAGAAGGCTCTTGAAGTCAATGCCATCTATTTTCTCTAATTGCAAGGTTTTTCTTAAAAATGTCTTCAACTACGCGCTATTGCCTCGCATTAACTAGGTACATACATATGTGTATTATGTCCTCAGCAGCCAACAGACCTCTGCAGAATCCGTATTCGATAATCGGAGCCTCTTTGCATGTTTCCGCAGGAGACGACGGAAGAACGAAAGATGGAGTAAGCTTATCCCTGCTTAATTATATTAACTCCAAAGATCTTTTCCTGGCAAAAAGTGGCCCTAGGTACCCTGTGTCTCTTAGGGCTTAACCAACTAGGTCACACAGACCTACCGCTTTTTTCCTCAATAGTTTCCCTTACCATACAGGGGGAGGTTTGATGTTTACAATCTCGCTATTAATAAGCAGCCCTCCTATTCCTAAAAGCTTATCCGACTGCTTATTCCTCTCAATACCGCATTGTTCTGACAGCCAGCACAGTCTCACTCGGTTGTGACTGCATAATGCTTTAAGCATGGTTCGACAGCTCCTAACTGTTTCAGAATTGATGTTGGTTGATTCCATTGCCTTGAGTGCGGTCTGGCTGTCGATGTAGATGGCGAAATCTCTTCCGGATACCGATTCCATCTGCAATAGCTCAGCCGCCCTAAAGACAGCACTTCTTGGAAGACTCTACTTTGTGTTCGGTACTCGAATAGACACTCTTAGTTTTGGATCTTCTAAGAATATAACAGAACCTTCGGTTGTTTTCGAACCATCTGTAAAAAACCCAATTTCATTGAATCTGATTATTGCATTTCTTTGCCAATCTTTCCGGATGAAGTTGGAGCTGCTACACATACAGCCATGGTCACATAAATAGCACATATTAGACTGGTAGTATAAAATTCATATATTTCATATTGTACTTGTATTGTAATAAAAAGGTGTACACCATTTCAAAGCTGAACTAAAACAAAAATAAAATTAACTTTTATAGAAAGATTTATTTAGGGAACAAGAGATTTCTTCTGGACACCTAAATAGCACACAAAATTTTGCCTGTAAATAAGTAATGAAAATCTAAATATATTGCTCAGTATTTCTTTGATTTTACTATTACCTCATTAGTATTTTGTACTATGGCCCAAATTTTGAATTACCGCCAGACATCGCCTTCCCATGCTCTCTATGAGCTTTTAGCATCTATTTTTTGGAATAGAATACCAAGCTTCTCTTATTCCGCTCCATAGGTCATTATTATTTTTATAATTTTTTTCCCCAATCTTAAACTTAACGTTGTGCCATAAATTTTCAATAGGGTTAAGATCGGGACTTTGAGCTGGCCTTACAATGGGTCCAACTTCATATGCCTGGAAAATGCACCCCAGACAATAACGTTACCCCCGTAATGCTTAATTGTTTTTTTGGTGTACTTGACTTTTTGGGCGACGCACAAACGTTTTCCCGTCTGATCCAACTCTATTCACTTTTGTCCATGGCCCCATAGCACTCTTTTCCAAAATTGCAGGTCCTTATTCTGATGAGTTTTCACAAAAGTTAAACGTTTTCTTATATTCCTTTTGGAAAGAAGTGGTTTTTTCCTTGAGATGCGTCCAAATAGCCCAGCTGCATTCAATCTCCTTCTAATTGAACGGCTTGAGATGTTTAAGCCAAATTCGTCCTGAATTTCATTGGATATGACGCGGGATGATTTAAAAGGATCCGTTTTACTCTTCCGTATGATGGTTCTATTTATTAGAACAGTAGTTTTTTTTTGGTCATGGACGGCGTTTTTTGTTGCAGGTTAGGAGCATCTGGTCTTTTTTTACCAGCTTAATAGCATTGTACACCATTATTTTGGAACACTTCAATGTTTTGGCTATTTCAGCTGGCTTCATGCCGTCTTAAAAATAGCTGCCCTTTTTTCGGGACTGCAGTGCTTACCTCTTCCCATTGTAATAAAAAACAAAATCAAACACTATCGGATAATAAATATAATAAAAAAATAACTGTAAGACTACACAAATTATTTCAAGAAAAATTCCAATTACAGCGATTTGTGTATTTTCGTGTCCAGACGCAAAGATCACACCACAGAATGAAGCAACAAAATTGACATATGAACTCATTAATAACGGTAAACTTTTTTCTCCGTAATCTACTGGGTCATAGAGGTAAACAATAACATAACGGGTGATCCAAGTGGAGATACTTTTTTCAATAGCCTTTTTTGACAGATCACGTGAGAGTCGTGTCATGCTGTCATGTTAATTTTGTTTAGTATTGTTTGGCATTTCATAATGAAAAGACTTACGCGTGAACAACGTTTACAAATTGTTCAACTTTAATATGAAAATTCACGTTCTGTGAGGAATGTGTTTCGTGCACTTCGCTCAACTTATGGTCAACATAATCGGCCTACTGAGCGTACTATTCGCAACACCATCACCCATTTTGAGACCCAGCATTCATTATTGGAGACCACATCCAGCACGCTGTGAAGAAAATATAGCGGCCGTAGCTGAGAGTGTACACGAAGACCGTAGAGAGTCGATTCGGCGCCGTTCGAAGCAACTCGGACTGACGTATGGAACGACTTGGCGCATTTTACGTCAAGATCTTAAATTGAAAGCGTACAAAATACAGCTTGTGCAACAACTGAAGCCGCTCGACCTTCCCAACCGACATCGCTTCGCTCTATGGGCTCTTGAAAAGTTCCAAGAAGATCCGACGTTTTCGAGGCAAATTTTGTTTAGCTATGAGGCCCATTTCTGGCTCAATGGGTATGTAAACAAACAAAATTGCCGCATTTGGGACGAAGAGCAACCTGAAGAGATTGAAGAACTGCCACTTCATCCAGAAAAAACAACGGTTTGGTGTGGTTTGTGGGCCGGTGGAATCATCGGTCCATATTTCTTTAAAAATTTTCCCGGTGCGAACGTAACCGTCAATGGCGACCGTTATCGTGCCATGATAACCGACTATTTGATGCCTGAAATTGAAGCTCGTGATCTCGGCGACATTTGGTTTCAGCAAGACTTTCCACACATCGCATCAATCAATGGATTTATTGAGAGAACATTTCGGTGAGGGCCGGTCGATTGGCCACCAAGATCATGTGATATCACACCGTTAGACTTTTTCCTGTGGGGATATGTAAAGTCAAAAGCTTATGCCGACAAACCCGCTTCGATTCAGGCCCTGGAGGAAAACATCACGCGTGTCATTCGCCAGTTACCAGTCGAAATGCTCGAACGAGTGATCGAAAATTGGTAGCAACGGCCAACATTTGATAGACATAATCTTCAAAAAATAAATGCCAAAGAATGTTCTTTCAAATGATAATAAACATTCTCCATTAAATATGAATTTTCTGTGCTTTTTTCTTTAAAAAAGTAGGGAACCTCGAAATGGATCACCCTTTACATGATGGCCCATATCAAGAAGCGTAATTAAAATATGAGGAGTCCATTTTAGTTAAGGCTTGTGCTATTTATGTGGCCATAGCTGTATCTATAAATATTTGAAACTAATCAAAAAATACAATTAAGCCTCAATAATTCCTTGTTTCATTTGCTTTTCGGCCCAAATTAAAATCTACTGCGCAGCAAACCAAATCTACTCCTCTTATCCAAAGTTTGCTTTGAACAGTTTACTCAATTGTTACCTACTAACATATTTGTCCATTTTAAAAAAATTGAGCACAAGTGGTTGCATTCAGAGTAAACTGTTCAAAGCAATCTTTGGATAAGAGGAGTAGATTTGGTTTGCTGCGCTGTAGATTTTCATTTGGGCCAAGACGCGGTAGATCTACTGCTATAGGAGTAGGGTAGCAGCCCTGGTTAGAACTCCAACTAATACTCGGTTGCACCATACTTTCAAAGACTTCAAAGAATGCAGAAGATGTTAAACTTGTTCAGATATTAAAATGAAATTAAAAAAGATTGATTGAATTGATTAATGACTATTCACTGATTTCAATCGCTGACTCGCGTGGTGGTCCTGCACCATTTGCGCAAAAAAATTGTTTCGTTAATCTAAACGTCACGTCCTACGTCACGCCACGTAAATCCTACCAGAGATGTCGAAGTGGCTAACCCCGTTTTGCTCGTTTGGCCGAGAATAACAAGCGATTCCATACACAATTAACGAGATAGCGATCTTTAGACGCTACGTCGAATTTATAAAGCGCAAACCTTACCGCAAGTGCTGCCTGCTGATAGTATTGCTAACTTCAATCCCATGATCTTTTAAACCTGCTGCAAGAAGAGCATAATAAAGTATCCGAAATCATAATGAACGAGGAAGCACATTTCCACTTAATGGAACGGAGAGAATCACGGAATAGAGTCGTTGCATCCACTTTAGAGCAGTGTTGCTAAGCCGTGGGAAATTTACCATTTTGTGGGAATTTTCATGGTAAAAACCGTCTCGTGGGAAAAAAGGAAATGCAATTTTGTGGGAAATTCCGAAGAAGTGAAATATGATGAAATAAAACTTACAGCATTTATGGTCGAAAATATCCTTGCAAAAAACTAGTTTTGGATTCGAAAGTAATTGCAAATTTGTGTTTTGGGCGAAAATGAGTGTTCAAAAATAATTTCGAATGTCATAGCAAAAGTTGAAACGGATAAGTTAGTAAACGATTTAACAGAAAACTAAGTTTCCGTATTAGCAGATGAAAGTATGTTAATCCAAATTTCCAGCTGAAAACAAAATGACTTCATATGGTGGAACTCAACGCTGTGAATTGTAGTACCGATTCGTTGTTGGAAAATTGCTTAAGTGAAAAACAAATTCCGATATCAAATGCAATCAATTTCTGTAGTGATAATTCCATTGGGATGATAGACAATAAAAATGCTCTTTGAATTTACAATTATCAAAATATAGCTTTCTGGGAAAATTAGGTGACGTGAAATAACGCCAAACGAAATAAAGCCAAATTCGAAAAAATTTAGCATTATTTACATTCCAAAATCGAACTGCCTGCGGAAAGAGTATGGAAAGAGATTTCCATCCCGTCACCTAGGTACTTTTGCCATGGGCGCCTGCCTGACGAAAAGCACATACCCCGAGCGGAGCAACGAAGTTGCGTGAGCGGTACCTTCCGCCTGCAGAAAGAGGGTTGAAATCCCTTAATCCCTCGTAGCGTGTCACCAAGGTGCTATTACCAAAGCCGCCTTATTTAGAAGTTGGCATTATTTCGTTTGGCGTTATTTCACGTCAGCGGAAAATTATAGGAATCTCGGAGCAATGGAAAAACCAGTCAAAAGACATACCAACATTGCTTCAGTTTCGGAGTGACTATTTGGTGGGGCATTTCCAGTAGAAACGTGAGGACCCCGATGTTACTCTTGTTTTTTTTCACAAGTTGCTGATATGAGCCTTGAGCTCTGATGGTCCCAGCAGGACAGGAGGAACCGCTCACACAGCTCGAGCAGCAAGAAGATCATATCACTTATTTTCGTCTGTCTGTCTGTCCGGGCGTCGTATGGCGAAACGATTTAACTGATTAGCTTCGAAGTTCATATATAAATATTTTGGGGTAACACCTCGGGGTTTTTTTTTTTATTTTTTGCTTTATCGTTTAAAGTAACGTTATACACATACGTTCGTTCAATTGAAATCTGAAACTTCTGAAACCTCTATCGAAGTCTGGAGATGTCCAAACCTCGTTGTTGTGTAAGTTCTCGAAGAAAACTCCTCAGAATCTGGTTGCAATGGTGAGGTTGTTGAAGCAATTGCACCTTTTAACACATTCTGCAAGTTCCACAAAGTAGTTGACAACCAGTTGACAGATTTTCAACTTTGTAACAAGTCAACTGAAAGTTAGCTTATCCATTTCTTGAACGATGATCACGAGAAATACATGAGCATATAGGCATTCCTAGCTTATAGTGGACTTGCAGTGCACTTGAAACTTGAACGTAATAATTTTTTATCAGATTTTTTTTTTTCTATGGCTAACTGAAATATCACACAAAACCCACGCAGTGTTCGGTGTGAATGCTTTAACTGGATATCGAAATCTTTTTTGTGAAAACATCAGATTTCAGTGAGGTGTGAATAGGGTATAACTGCCATACCATTTTAAGCTTTCTCGTATACATTAGTGTACTAAAGAGAGAGGTATTGCAATCGTGTGGAAATTTTGAAATCGAACTGAGTATAAAGGATGATATTACGACTATAGAAAAGTTCAAAAAAGTGGGTCCGCCAATGCCGACCGTCGGTCTGTCTGTCTGTCCGGGCACCGTATGGCGAAACGGTTTGATATATTTGCTTCAAAGTTCGTATATAAGGTTCATAGGGTTACATCGGGGCATGTTTTTGCTTTATCTTTTGAAATAACGGTACTTGTCATACATTTTTTTTTTGTGAAAATCACTTATCGCTATTTTTCTCAAAAAGGGTTTCAAGGATTTCCGTCATTTTTTGTACTAACGATATTTGGGATGTGGTGAAAAATTCTGCAAGCTCAGTTTTAGGAAAAAAATCGATTAAAGGTAATTTTTAAAACTGGCAATATTTTAAAAACTAACAAAGCGATTTTCAAAAAATTTTACTGAATTTTTTGTTTGTGAAAAAAATTGCCAACTTTGATCTTTGAAATTAGTTTTTTTTTTCATATAACGATTTTTTTAAATTTAAATTAAATTCGTTTTCTCAAAAACGGCTCCAACGATTTTGATAATTTTTTGTGCTTCGAACAACTATGTTAAAAGCGTCCAATGTGCGAAATTACATCAAAATCGCAGGCGCCGTTTTTGAGAAAATCTAATTTTTCTAAAACTAAAAATTGAAATTTATTTAAATTTGTCACCATTCATTTTCGATTCATTTTGCGATTAAAAAACGCATCGCATTTTTTAAAACATGCAGTTCACTTGTCACTAATTTTCTCAAAAATAGTTCCAATGGTTTTGTTCTGGTTTTTTACTTTGAATACTTGGGGTGGAGCCAAGAACTGTTAAGTTAATCATATCAATGATTTTTGAAATATTTTTTTCTGTTTTTCATACAACGATTTTCTTAAATTTAAATTAAATTCGTATTCTTAAAAGCGACTCCACCGATTTTCATTTGTGTCCATATTTTGTAAAATTAGGTTGAAACTGACCAATAAACTAAATTAAATAAAAATCGTTAGACCTGTTTGCGAGAAAATCGAAATTTTTCTAAACTTAAAAAGTGATTTAAAAAAATGTTGTATGTGATTAAATTTTATCAATCTTTCGTCACACACTTCATTTATTTAAAATGTTCCTCTAATTTTACTTCCATGATTCGATTGCTATCTCTTTCACATTTCAACATCAAAAATTCTATAAATTCACCCAACATTTATTATTTCATTTACCACATCACACTCTCTCTCTCACATTTAAAAACTTTGCAAAAGCATACCAAATGAATCAGTGTTTAAAGCCATAAAACATCCTCATCTAGTGGACTCACTTAGCCTTAAGTACTCCATACTCGAACAACTTCAGAAGGACTTCTTATCACAACATGCACCAGTGACTTTGTGTTAACTTTTAATTCGTTCCCATTTGGGATGATATTTTTTTATTTTTTTTTGAACAGGTCGATATTATTATTATATACATTTACCACAATTCAAGGTAAATTATATGAATATAAATCCTTTAAATTTAAATGCTTTGCAGCTACACACTTAGCAAAGAAAAAATACAATGGAAAACCATCGCACTTCTCTCTAGCGGTGAGTTTCGCAGTGTTGCATTCGGATTGCGATTGGACACTTTATGACCAACATAAAATAAATCATCCCACAGCAAGGACCACATCGTCGTGCAAATGCTATGATATCCTTTGTAACGCGGCTCGTTGTGTACCGACCGACAACAACTTGATACTGGCACTGTAATCCTATATTGTGCAATCCGTTGTCGTTTGTGCAAGAAAAAAAAAACAAAGAACGCAATTCAAATTAACCGCTCAACGTTATTCATTTTAATCGCTGTCATTCGCCGCTTAGTGTCTGCTAGGGCTTTGTATTACAGTTACATATTCACATTTGCAACAAATAATAGGTAGGTTTCTAGGAAAATGCACATTCAGAAGCAATCGATGAGATACCTTTCCGCTGAGAAAAAAAAAAACAAAAATTCCCTTTAATGAGTGAGAGAAGCGAATTGCGTGAAAATTTGAAATTTCCTACACGAACATCATCACATGAGGCCTTACAGTTTCCGAGTAATCTTGAATTTAACGCCGGGCCCTAACATGCATTTTGTCTGTACTCTATTCTATTCTACATAGATACGTCTCCCAGATACATTCTGGGGTGATTCTTGGGATGTATTCTGGAAACATGAAGAGGCTACATTCCTCACTCATTCCAAATGAAGCATTCTACATTTTGTGAGGATTTGATATGGGATACGGAAAGTCATGCCTTCGAACCTTCTGAGGGATTATGCTTCAGAATGTGGAGCAGTTTTCGTTTTTAATTTCCCAACATGGAAATGTTTCCCACAATTTCATAGTCCATATTGTGCGTGTGCTCTTCCTTGACCTACCTACATGAACAACTCCTTGTGGAAATTTTGAAAATTATCTATACCCAGCAACGGCTGGATATCAACTATTTTATTTGTTTTGAATTTCTTGATAGCAAAGCTCGGGAGTGCAGATACAAGAAATAAGCCTGCGCATTGCAAAGCCGGCAAAAGTATTGAGAATTTCTCTTCTCTCGTGGAAATGAGATACATTGTTGCAATTGTCAGGGGACGAAATTTTATAGCATTGGAAGTCCTACGAATTTGTTGCCACAACTGAAGTTGTGCAATACAAATAAGGCAGAAGAATATTCTAGTGAAGAAATCCAACCCATAGCTTTAAAATGAAGTACATGGCTGTACTGACAACCACGTCTTTATGTCAGCTGTTTTAAATTGGACGTACAAATAAAAGCGATTGGATCCTTTCAGTGCGTTTTTGGGCTCGGTAGGTCAACCAAATATTCAGACTTCCTAAAATCCTGAAGAAAGCCCAAGAAGTTCAGATCGATACACGCCAAAATTTGTATACTAAGCAATGTCTTTTTAGGTCTTTTAAGGTTAGGTTATTTGTGCTACCGATAGGAAGCAAACTCCTTATCAACACACTTAGGTCCTTGTGGACCCATTGTGATACCCTTCAGTGGGGGGATAAACCGATGTTGTGGCCACCGCTGTGTTTCCTACCTTACGTTGGTTAGTGTCCAATGTTTTCAAGCCATCACAATTTCTCCAGGAATCTGAAAAGATTAGAGATAGAGTCATCTGGCAATTATATAATGTCTTGGAAGAAGAAACTGGCAAGAGTTCTGCTCCTCAATTGACACAGGCTCGGGCAGTGGCAGAGATAGTGAGGTGTGTCCTCGCGTAGCTCCTCGTCACCACAGCCCCTACAAATGTCACAATTTTATCATGTTTTTTTCTTAAGAAGTTATGGCCAGTTAGAGCACCAATCAGCTTAGACAGTGATGCTCTATCATACTGTAAGAGCTTGTTATACTCTGGCCATAGTTTCCGTGATGGGGGTTTCATCGGCTGATGTGCCTGGTCGCGATCCATTTCGGATTCTTTTCTTGCCGGCTCGCCGGCCACCTCATTTCTGGTTATGTCCCTGTGTCCAGGAACCCAGCAAAGACATACCTTGTGCTGTGAACCAAAAGCCTTAAGCTCTATGCGACAGCGGTCAACCAGCTTGGATTTAATTTCAGTAGCATTCACTGCCTTAATGGCCGCTTGTCTATCAATGAAAATGGTAATATCATTCCGTGGAATTGCCAACATTGATGCAGTACGGACCGCTTCCGCGACTGCCAGAACCTCAGCCTGGAAAGCACTACTTTGATCAGGGAGTCTGATGGAGTTGTGTATGTTTAGTTCCTCTGAGAATAGATCGGCCCCTGTTCCACAATCTATCATGGATCCGTCTGTGTATTTGGATATAGATTTCATTTTCTCATTTCATTTCATCTTAACCATGGACTCTTTCCTAAGCGGATGGAGATATCCTTGGTCGTCTCTTTGTAAGATATTTGTTCTCACTTCTAAAGCTACATTTTCCTGGTGAAGCAACTGCAAATTGAGCAAATGAGATGTCTCGGACATGTAGAACAAATGAACAAACGTATCGACTCTAATCAGGTGGACAACGCATTAAAAGTTGGCGCGCACAGGTTGAAGAGGACGTCATCCCACTTGGAGTTAGTTACTAGGGGCTATTAGTCAAAAACCGCGCTAATTGAAGAAGCTTGTTGGTTGCGGCTCAGATCCACCCTGGACTATAGCGCGGCATAAGTAATAAAATAACGCCGCAAACCCTAAACTTGCAGGACCTGTTCTTGACTTTAACCCTTGTAAAGCAGGATGAATATTCCGGTACTAGTAAGCCCATTTGCACATGTCAACCTTCGCCTAGTTAGCCGCTGACTATTGATTCAAGTAAATTCAGCCGCCACTCGGTGGACTGGTCTCAGATTTCTAAGCTTAAGTTTTATAAGTGCTGAAAACCTGCAAATAGGATTTCCTTAAGTTCGTTTTCTGATGTCAGGGCAATGCCACAGAAAGTCGAGTGCAGTGGAAGCTAAGCTAGAGGTCGCTGGTTCAAATCCCGCCCTGTATCACCTGAAAGTTTTTATTCGCTGCCCCACCTCTTGCGAACGTCTGACAAACATCCAAGTGTAAGAAATGTTATGAGAAGCTTCTCAAAAATAAATTGCCGTTCGGAATCGACAATAAACTTCTGGTCACATCCAGTTGTGCCAAAAAATATATCTTCGCACACACAGTGTGCTTTGGGTCCTGTATGGGCCATTTACGCCTAATATTTATTTATTTTATTTTTAGTAAGTTGTATCCAGATATTGCGTACGGCAGGTGGCAAGACGGAAGGTAATATCTTTTACAGACCCCCTCAGCTACTGAATTATGACAATATTGACATCATTGGATGCTCCCAGCATGCCATGTTGAAGCTGGTTATTCTTGAAGTCAAGATGTAGTCCCAAAAGCCAAGCCACGTCGACTTGATTGTCCGGGCCGCATCAGGCGCCCTTAAACACGGACTTTTTTGTCTTGATGGCTTTGTAAGCTATGATGATTTGAACTTCCTCTTAGACGAAGGATTATTAACTCAGATGATCACTTTGCATTTTGGCGTACTAACGCTTCCAATGTCGAACTTCCAAAATCGAACTTCCAATGTCGAACTCAGTGTGTGATTTCTACAAATACGTGCAAATTTCACTGCCTGCTAGTGTTCCAGACTGTATCCACTTATACCATGTTCCTTAGTAGTCCTTAGTAGTTTCTCTATTTCTTTCAATGCAAAGGAACATAAATATCATTGTTCTCTCGTGTAAAGAGTGAAATTGGTGTAAGAGCTGAAGTCTTTCCACTGACGCAAGGTATTGATTGAATTGGCGAAGCTCGTAACTGCGAGTTTTTTTTTTTATAATTTGCACGTGCAAAAGGGATTTTTAGCACCCTTATAATGTTATAGTAACACAGCACGGGCGTTGAGGAAATGAGGGATTAGAAGAAAGGATGAGAAACCGATGCACATTGATTTTAAATGTTTGTAAGTTGTAATGGTCAGGAAAAACAGAGTGAGGCAGAGCATTCCACATTCGTGTTGTACGGCAGAGGAACGAATCCTTAAATTTCACAGTTCGACCGAATATAGGCTTTAAGGTGAACTCATGAGCATTCCTGGCGTGACGAGTATTACAGTTAAATTGCTGTAGGGGTGGAATGCAACTGGCTATTTCATTTGAACACTTGTGATGGTAGTATCGATAGAATAACGATAGGCAGGAGACATTACGACGATGACTAAGAGGGTCAAGCGAATTCGCAATATCTCGGTCGCCAATAAGTTTTATCGTTTTTGAATTTTGTTAAATAGCTCCAAATATGTTATTGGTGCACCAGACCAGATATGAGCGTAGTACTCAAGTTTTGGGCCAATAAACGCCTTGTAGATTCTAGCCAGATCAGAAGGGGTAAAATATTTCTTGCATCGCTTTAGGAAGCCTAGACACTTCGCAGCGTTCTTGGCGACGTCGAATATATGGTCATTACAACGAAGGTTGTCTTTAACACACATACCGAGAATGGAAAGTCTTTCGAATTCAGCGATGCAAGTGCCATTCATGGATAATGGCAGAGTGTTGAGGTTTCGCTTTAATGGCAGAAGACAGCATTGTGTTTTGGAAGCATTAAATTCTACTCTATTGGTTTTACCCAATCAAGAATGCTGTCATGATCGGAATTTAATGAGCTTAACATACGTTGCCGTTCCAGTTCGACAGTTTGCTGCAGTAAATAAATATCAAAGGAGCAGGATCGCCTTTTGCGCTTAACTTCTTCGGTTTACTCTTAAGATATAGTTCTGTTATGTATGAGGCGTCAATAGTAGTTTTAGAATGTACCAAAAACTCGTTTTTTCTTAGATACGATGTTGATAAATTTAAAATAATGTTGAGGCCGACTTTTAACCATAAAACTAGATGAGTCATATTTCTGACATATGCGTATGTCAATGATCACCTTTCTACATCGGAAATACAGGATATATTAACCCTTTGATGAAAGGATATTTTGCTAAAATATTCTTTTAAATGTGTTAAGGTCCGCATTTTAAAGCTAGAAGGACCGTTTTAATTTGAAGCACCTTTTTTAAGGTTTCAATGACTACTCGGTAAAACGGCATGGTAATAGCAAGCAAATAGTGAGGTGATTCCCGAGGGTAGGTGGGTCATCCATTCGATATTATGAGGACCGGCCGCGCGTGCTCATAATAGTGTGAGATTCCTACTCACTAAAAACACCTCCCTTCAAAATTCGTTTTACTACAACTAGGTTATTTCCTAAATAGTAGTTTAGATTTAATAATTTATATTCGCGTTTAACAGGCAGCCTCCTGATAATACCGTCAATTTCTCGAAGTTACATCTTATTGCGCTTAGTTCAAATGGTTTTATCCGTTGAAGTCGGCTCACAAATTTGTATCATTTCGTTATTGCAATGGCCATAAAGGCGGGTCCGTTGCTTACGGACAAAAGGTTTTATCTCATCTTAGATGGTAGTTTAATCTAAAGGTGCGATCAGACGCTCATCCATTCTGACATCAGCATGTCATCCGGATGACAAGTTTGGATGACGGTCTAATCGCAGCTTAAGTATCGGTGAATATCACTGTTTCTGACATACTACGGGGCGTTTACAATTGCTCTTAGCACTTTATTTTAAAAAATGTTACTTTGAAACACTGTCAATTAACCCGTTGCAGCTTATTCGTTGCTGATTCAACCGTATTACTCACGGCTGTGTCATCCGCAAACGTAGCTACAGTCGTACCTTCTTCTCGCGGAATATCTCGAGTGTAAATTAAAAAAAGAATTGGACCCAGAACGCTTCCTTGTGGAACTCCTGCCGCGATTTCTTTAAATTTTGAATATTCATTTCCATGCATTACACGAAAAAGTCTGTCCACCAAAGGAAAGGCTAATTTTAGCTAATGTTTCAATCCCGTATACCATCCTTTATCAAAGGCCAGGGAAACGTCAAAAAACACCATGATTAGTGCTTTCCTAGGCAACACTTTAAGGACCTGCCCCATAATCAAACCGTGTCCAAGAGTTTCGTTTAATTTAAATTTTTGAATTTCATAACGGAGCTCAGCCCGGACCGTGTCTTCAATTAGCTCTTGACCGTCAAATATGTCGGCTTTTTCTTTATCTCCTTTCGCCCTTTTCGCCATTATCTTTTATGAGAGGAGGCGCTTGCGTTTTTGGCTTTTTAATGCTTTTCGTAGCTTTCCGGAGCGAGTAGTTCGAACTCTTATCCGCAGGGAGACCTTAATGATATGACGAGACTTCGCGATTTTTAAAGTCCTGAATCATTTTCTTAAAAGTGCTACATAGATTATTTAATATCGTTTTATGCTGCGGAGCGGAGGCGAGTGGTCAGAGGAGAGATCGAAGCTTTACTCAACTTTCACGGGTCAATCAGTCACATCCTTTCCAATACAAAATTCTAAGAACTGGGTTAAAAATTATAGCAACTTATTAATGACCTTTTTTTAGACTCCAAGGACCCCTTTGTAATAAACCATAACAACCGCAATTAACAGGTGATTCAAAGAAAAATCGCAACATATTCCCCCCCACTCCCCCCCACTCAGCCAATCAAAATTGATTCTTCACCAATTACTTTCTATACAAACTTGAATAAAAGCACTCAACAAAAAAGAAACATTTAAAATAAAAACTAACAAGTTGCCTTGCACGTTTCGAAAACAATAATCCATGCATTTTCTGTCACTTACTTCATTTTAATTTTCAATTTAATTTACAGTTAATAATATCTGATGCTGATCTGTTGAAAATTGTGTGCATTGGGAAAAAACAAAACCAAACCAAATCCTTTGAAGAGTTTATTGCACTTCAGATACAAGTTCCAGCACAGGTAAATACTAAATTAGATTCCATCTCACAAATACTCGTATTTTAAATAAATCCATGGGATATATCTGGCAAATTATTTATGCATAGATACATGAATTAAATGGAAACTTTTTTTTAGCAATCCATCAATTGATTTTGAAACACACCAACCGAATCGCCTTTTCAAATAGATTAAAATAATCGACTCTATTGAATGTCCTGTCATTTTCTACGATCCCCGTTCATTAAACTATTTGAGCATCCATGAATCGTTACAATCCCATACGCGATTCATTTTAATCCATTCCGTTCCAGCGACAAAAATTGAACCATAAAATATTACTTTTTGTGAAAGACTGCTTGCGTCGTTGGATATGAAGTTCACAAAGAAAGAAGAGAAATACGTCGAACAGGACGTGACCCCAACGACCATCGCTTTGCTATATAGTGACAAAAGACCGAGTGTTTGGTAGTAGTGACATCCTTTTAAAATCACGTTTGGTACTGTTTTCTTTTTCTCCTCATCTTTGAGCAAAATTTTTCTTCTCTGTAAAAAGGTTGATTTCATTGGTCCTTTTCTTTTATCGTATCGAGCAAGGGTTATATAGTTGTTTGATGATGGAATGTTTCAATATAAAAATTGATATATTGCTAATATTGGCTTAGGAATAAGAAGGAGAAAACAAGACAAAACAAAACACCAACGAAAAGGATACACAAGGATCATGATGTTATTTTATTATTTCTTTTTAACTTTCACGTAGACATTGTTATACTTAAGGCAAAGTTATTGTGAAGGCTCCGCAATGCTAACTGGTGAAACGTTTGGCAATGAACCATTTGCTATAAGTTCTTTTGTAAAGTGAAAAGGGACATCTATTTTTTTTACAATAAAAGGTTATAGTTGATGAATGGTTTACCTCTTTACTTAACGATAAATATTCAGCTTCAGTTGTTGACCTTTTTTTTCCTTACTCTAAAAATATATTGTCACTTTGCAATTTTGCTTTGCTTTGCTTTGCTTTGCGAAGACTTCTAGGTTCAAATCCGACCTTGCGATTTTTATTTGCTGGCTCACTTCTTGTGAATGTCCGACAAAAACCGAAGGACCATAATGATCCCTTACTGGATGTCAGTCCTAAACTCACAGCTAATACCAACAGTGAATGGAGCTAGTGATTTACCGGTCCCGTCACAAGTCGGTTTCGCTGGAGCCACCGCCCGATTTTAAGGAGGAGTGTCTTCTTTTTGCAAAATAAAGGTATCCGAATAGTCTGTTCCCGGCTGCGATATTTTTTAAATTGGGACTCCAGCATGACACATTAATCCGGCCCGGTTTTGTTGATTGCAAAGAGTAAAAGTCGACGAAGTGAAGGAAGTGAAGAGTGTTCTTCAGTTCCAGGACTTTCTATTAAATCGAATGCACTTGGGCTGAATTGTTTACATCGGCTGTACCTTATAATTAGACTTCTAATATACATAATTATCCTGGGCAAACACCATCGTTGACGGCTCCACCTCCTGGATGCCGTAAGCCCAATTGACCCCAATATTTCCTATAATTCCTATAATTCCTCATAGAGGCAGACACAAAATCTACTGAATTATATAAATATGTACATTTGATTGGCCTCAGGTATTTCTTGAGGTCAAACATTGGGGTTCAAAAAATGGTCTCTTGTTGAAAACACTCCTAAATACTTTTATTAACCGATTTTGAGTAAATCGTTGGACCGATCTTATTTCCCCAAAATAATTTTATTTCGTTATAGGGGGTGTTTGAGGGGGTATGACAGGGTTCAGACTTTTCATTTCGTTTTGATATTATTTTTTTCAGTTTTATACTTCACTGTCTCTTCTCTGTTATTTTGCTAAAGGACCCACTTACCTCTACCTCTTAACTCTGAACGTAAATGTTTCGGTCAACCCTTCTGCCCGTTGTTGGAATAATTTACAGCGAAAACTTAGATTAATAAAAAGAGCAATAAGGAGCTCAGATGTTTACAGACAGTTGTGCTTGGAAAAGGAGTGACAGGAAAAATGCGCCTCCTACAGACATTCGGTCGAACTGGTTTGTTCTGTCTGGAGCCCGGAGAATCGTGCCATCGAATATAGTGCTTATAGGAGGCTCTCCTAGCAAGTTTGTAGGAGATATAATTTCCCGTGACCCGGAACCCAAAAAAGACTCAGAGAGTTCAGTCTTCCGCCCGAATTCAAGTTGATCAGTGCTCAAGTTGACTTTGAAGTGCTTAAAGAATTGAGCAAGGGCTTAAGTGTTCCAGCTTGGCTGTCACTACAGATACAGATAGCATAGATCTCCGCTTGGACGACCTATGCATACATATACGCTTAACGAAGAGAAAATCCTTACGTTGCTTCATTCTTCGAAAGCTTTTGAACTCAGACAGGTTTTAGAACCATCGATGAAAATGCGTTTAAATCCCTTCTCTGGATTTGAGCCAAACCATTCTTGAACTTGGGAATAGTCGACGTTCAAATTTTTACGCACGCAAAGTTCCAGTATGGAATATCCATTAGATAGGGGTTGTAGGATAGTTCTTGCGCAGGGTCATTGAAAATGCAGTATGATTTTTACCAAAAACCACTTCTCTTAAGACAAGAAGGGTTGGTCCCACGAGGTGGAAGTTTCATGAGAGCATGTAGATCAGCCTGAGGTGTGCTAGAAAAGGCCCCAAGGCCACCTAAACATAACGTTCTTTGGAGTTTAGTAAAATTAGCAATGCAATGACGTATTTGTCTGAAAGCTTTTTCCACCAAACAACCAATGCATTTGAAAGGATTCACTTAATCCACGAGCTGTAGATCCATAAGACTCTTTTTGGTGAAACACGCCATTCTTGTCCCAAGGAAACTGCCAGAAAGTCAAGAATGCCTCAGGTATCTTCGCCTCAACGTGGTTGATCCAAAGCAGCTTGCTATTAAGGATTACTCCTCTAGCTTCCCTAGATAGCTACAGTGTGACGGCTTTCAGTACAAGTTGAGGCAAATCCGTCAATTTGATCCTTCTCGTAAAGAAAACGTAAGTTTTAGGAAGATTCACTGTCCCAAGCCTACTGCGCTTTAGCGCTAACATTCGCTATTCCTGCTCCCACAGGAAGAGCAATGACATCATCAGCATAAACTTTCGCGTAGAGACCAGAAACTTTGAGTGTTGCCAACTGAGTGAAGACAAAACGCTGCCTCGTCGGCAGCCCCTATTACACCTATCACAATATATAGGCAGCAATCCACATCTGCAACCAACGTTCTGTTCTTTAACATTCAACATATACGCCGACGGTTCCAAATTGGATGTCGGCACAGGCGCGGGCATCTTCTGTGAATCCCTAGTATTGAGAACTAACGACGACGGCAGATTTTTTCAGGCGGACATAGCGGCCATCACACAAGCTGCAGCGGAACTTAAAATGCATTGCTTCGCAGACAAGACCATCATAATACACTCTGACAGTCGAGCGGCCTAAGAGACCATGCAGTCGGGTTTGTTGAAATCAAGAGCTGTGAATCAATGTAGGATGTCATTAGATGGACGAGCTACGATCCAACAACTCAGTAATCCTGTGCTGGATACCTGGCCACGCTGATATCCAGCGAAGAAGAAGCGGACAAGCTCGCAAGATCGAGGTCGGAGATGAGCGCATCTCTGGCACTCGAAGAAACAAGCACACCGCTTAGCTTTATTGCACGGAAAATCGAAATGGAGTCCTTAAGTGGAACTTACCTACGCTAAACAGCACTCTATGCGTGCAGACATACCAAGGAGTTATTCATGATCGGATTAAACAATAAGGATATTCGTGTGTTAACGGGAGTCCTCACGGGGCACTGCGGTGTGGGTCTATATGCGGAACGGCTGGCACGTCGAAGGAATTGAATCTTCTTTGATGAGCTTGAGGATATACGCCAAGTCGAGCTAAAAGACCTCGGATTTGTATACAAACCATTATGGTTCTGGGACACTTTGAGCCAACAACAGCGGTCTCTTCTTTTCAAAGGGCACAATGGACACAATTTTCTGGTCTAAGTGAGCTGTGACAGCCGTCATAAGCATCCGCCGACCTACTAACCTAACACTGCTCGGATCCACGTGAAAAGTGATTCTTTTACACCATATTGTCAAGCGGAGCTGCATCTGCTGTCACAAGTCGCATTGTCAAAAGCACCCTCAATAGCAATACTTTTTCGACAAACAATCTTGGAGTATGTTTCATTTCAGAAAGTGGGTGAACCTTCAAAGCCACTTTGCGCACGGGCAGCTCAACCGTCCAATTACCTGAATGGTGATCAATGATTTACTTATCGTGAACTTGCAACTAGATCGCACCGATTGTTGGTTCGATCCCCTACAAAGCCGCCCTCATTGATTTTCACCTTTCCGATTTTGGAAAGTCAAATCTTCTTTGCTTAAGTTTTACAAACTTTTGCATGAGCTTCAAAAATGTTGGCAACATAATTTTATTTGTCTCATGTTTATAACCGAAAAATTGCATACGACCCAGACGTGCACTTTAAATTTTCCTCAATTTCGATTGAATGAAATTGACTTATTCAATTGAGAAAAGATTTTCAGAGGTTTTTGCTGATTAAACCTGATTGTCTGGAGGATATTCCGATGGATATCGAACGGAATTGAATATGAAATCGAAGGAAAAGGATCAAAGCGAACAAAAACTGGTAGTTGTCTTTGGGAAGCGTGAAACCATTATTTTTTTCTTTTGAGAAAATCTGAATTGATGGGGTCAATTTAATAAAAGGACAATGCAACCAGTTGCTCTATACAAAACTACGTCTAGGGCGGCAATGAAGAACATTGTCAAGTTGCACGGACTTTCATATAGTTAGGCAGGGGTTTGTGGCAAGCCAAAAAAGGGTTTTAATCATTCGCTGGAAAGTAATTAAATTTCTTAGTACATTGAATACGAAACTCCAGTTCGGTAGAAATTTAAAGGACAGAGGCGAAAGTAAATTAATTCTCACCCGCTGAGGAGATTCGAGGAAGTGAGTCTGGCATTTTAATGACAAACTCAATTCTCATTGAGCGTTAATCGGTATGGTGTGGGTGGGAATGGTGCGGAGGCACACACATGAACGTTTCCACTTTGCAAACATAAATCCATTTACAAAGTATTTATCCCGGAAGACGGATAAGGGAATTTAACGTGATGGTGTGCTTAGTGAGTGGTTAGTATGTTGGACTATGAATCATTTTAATTTATTTGCTTGATGCCATACCTATGAAGAAAGTCTGAAAAGCTTGCTATTCGGAGTCGGCATTAAACTTACGCTTGATATTTCAAACAAGACAGAGTTTGGCATCAAGCTCTTTTGTCGAAAATGCATGCATTTGGAATCGATGCTACCTGTCTGCAATGGATTAGAAATTACCTTTCGGACCGTTCAATTCAAGTTGTTTTGGCCGGCTTTAAGTCTTCCACTCACCAAATAAATGCTGGTGTCCCCCAAGGCTCCGTTTTGTCTCCGACTCTCTTTCTCATTTATATCAATGATCTCCTGTCTGTTACTTATAATCTAATCCATTCCTTCGCTGATGACAGTACTCTTAGCTTCGCATATTCGTTTCCGGATTTACGTCCCTCATCTTCGGGCGTAGAGCTGGAATGGCAACGTATGTTAAGCTCATTAAGTTCGACAGTATTCTTAAGTGGGGTAAAACCAATAGAGTAGAATTTAATGCTTCCAAAACACAATGCTGTCTTCTGTCATTAAAGCAATAATCCATGAATGGCACTTGCATCGCTGAATCCGAAAGACTTTCCATTCTCGGTATGTGTGTTAATGACAACCTTCATTGGAATGACCACATATTCGATGTCGCCAAGAACGCTGCGAAATGTCTAGGCTTCCTTAAGCGATGCAAGAAATATTTCACACCTTCTAATCTGGCTAGAACATATAAGGCGTTTATTCGTCCCAAACTTATGTACAATGCTCATATCTGGTCTGGTGCACTAATAACATATTTGGAGCTACTGGATAGGATTTAAAAACGAGCGATAAAACTTATTGGCGATCGAGTCATTGCAAAATCGCTTGACTCCCTTAGTCATCGTCGCAATGTCTCATGCCTGTCGTTGTTTTATCGCTACTTCCATCGAAAGTGCTCGAACGAAATAGCCAGTTGCATTCCACCACTTCAAATATTCAACCGCAATACCCGTCCTGCTCGGAATACTGATCAGTTCACCCTAAAGCCTGTATTCGGACGAACTGTGATTTAAAGATTCGGTCCTATGCCGCACAACACGAATGTGGAATGCTCTATCTCACTCTGTTTTTCCTAATCAATTTACAAATATTTAAAATCAATGTGCATCGGCATCTCCCTCTTTCTTCTAATCCCTTATTTACTTAATGCCCGTGCTGTGTTACTATAACATTATAAGGGTGCTAACAAACCCTTTTGCACGTGCAAATTATAAAAAAAAACTGTAGTTTGTCCCCACTTGTGGCCAAATAAACAACTAAAGGAATCGCCATTTTACAAGCTGAGTAATTTAGGAGTGTCTTCAAAAGTGCAGAGGGTAAATACGAAGTCCTAATGTCCACCTGGTTTAATTCTGAAATGGAAGTGAAACAAATCCACCTTTTGTTCCCAATATATCTGGATGATCGAGTAACGTTCTTAACAGGTGGACTTATGTGCAGATGATATCGTCAATCATTTAATCCAGTGATATTAAAGATGATGATGATTAATAAAAGTGAACACCATTAAGTCAAGTATCCTTCAAGCCCCATCTGTGAGAAAAATTAAATTAGTCGAAAAAGGCAACAAATTGCAGTTGGCGGGGTCATCCTTTGTAGGAAAAATATTTCATCGATCTGCAAATTCAAGATTTTCGAGGCGGCTATTAGTTCAATCATGTGCTATGCTCCAACAAGTTTGGGGGCTATTCAAGTCAGAAGAGTTTGAAATACTTCTTCAAAATTTCTTAAACATAAAAAAATCATAAATATTTGAAAAAAACGCCCTAAAAAAGTGGGCGTGGCCAAAAACTTTGTATGGCTAATATTTTGGAAAAAATACTGGCTGAATATTTTGTTAAACATGTTTTTCCAAACTTATGAAGGAGGTCAGTGCCTACATATCTTGTGTAGGTTCTAATACTCTATGTATCTCTCTAACTTTACCTCTAAGACGGTTTTTTTCTCAATTGTTGGCATGGCAGTTCGGTACCCTGGGAATATGTGTCCAAATTTCAGCTTCCTAGCTTAAATTTAAAGGCCTAAAAATTGGGCACGGACGGACGAACGGACGAACGGACATTACTAAAATAGTCTTAGATTTTGGACATGATCGGGTATATCTCCTCTCAAAATCTTTACATTGAGATTGCATTTTCTATACATATCTACAGTAATGGAATCTACAATTCTTCAACCATTACTAAAATCTAAGCAGCGAACACAACATGAAGCTAACGGACTATAATGCCGAATCCTGGAGGCATTCTCTAAACGAGCTGTTACCCAATATTGAAGAGTCTACCCGAGCTGAGTCAAAGTGTATTTATCCCCTACTCAACCATAATCTGGCTACAAAAAAATTATTACCACGATCGGCTCAGTGTAGACATAATTTAAAATATCTTTAAAGCTAGAGGCATGCTCATGAAAGCTTATGCAATCTCTGAAGAAAAGAAGATATTTTTTATATTACTGGAACTTTTCCTATGTTCTAGGAAATCAGACGAGCTCATTGGAATAAAGAGGCATTTTTAGTGTCTGCATTCATCAGAAGTTTAAGTGGTGAGGACTGTAGTGTGCTAGGTAGCCAACTCAACGCCGCATTAAAATACCAGTCCCTTTCCACTTGTGCGTTCCACAAAAGGCGAGCCCTTCCTCTACTGCGTTTTCCTTCCGGATAAGAGTCGAATATTCTAGTATGTCCTAGCCATAAAGTTGATCATGGAACCGTCTTCTTCAGAACCCGTCAACGCATACGTAACCAAGTATCCTACGAAGAATTTTTCCTTCAAAACGACCAAGACTATCTTCATTTGCTTTAGAAACTATCTATGGCACCAAATAACCTCAGGGCAGAACTGGGATTATGGGGGTCTTACATTGTTCGGGAGAGGGCCTTACATAGTTGCCTTACATATAAGGAGATTTTTCGAGGTAGACAAATTCCCTTCTACTGTCCCTTCTTGTTGACAGCAAATACTTTGTTTGCACAATTTAACCACTCAAAGCGTCCCCTGACAGCTCGCTGTGTTTTACCAATAATATCAATACCCCCGCAGTTTGAACAGTCTTTTGAAGGATCTTACCTCCTAGATCAGGTCGGAAGCAAGTATGCCTGATGAATGGAACCTCAGCATCGTTTGTCCTGTATACAAGAAAAGAGGCCCTCTAAACTGCACCAAGTATAGGATCTTGTATGCTTAGCATCGCATACAAGATCCTGTCTGCCGTACTGTGTAAACGCCTGAAACTGTATGTCAACAAACTGATTGGACCCTATCAGTGCGGTATTAGGCCAGGAAAGTCCACAACCGATCAAATATTCACACTACGGCAGATCCTGGAGAAAACCCAAGAAGTTCAGATCGATACCCACCACCTTTTTATCAATTTGATGGCTGCGTCTATATAGACGAGCTAAATAGAGCTGTCTACGACAGCATAGCCAGTCGCCTATCAGCACGACTTCATAGCCGGCGTAGCGGTGTTTGCAACCGACAATCATCCACGCAACACACCAGCTACCTACAACGATGGAAATATCATCATCTGAGCAACGGCTGTTGCGACCGACAGCCAGGGCGTAACAACATCGTTATCGACAACGATGGCATGATGATGAGCAGGAACAACGGTGGTTGGGACGGAAAACCAGCCACTTGAACGCAGCAGCTGCCTGCAACGATGGCATTATCACCCAAGAGGAACGGTGGTAGCGACCGAGTGACGACAGAGCAAGCGGCAGCAGCGGGTTTCGTTCGAACAACGAACAGAGCAGAGGTTTGTTATTGAGCAGACATCGACGGGAGCGATCGTACATATTTATAGAGTCTACTTTTATTAAAAACGCAATGAAGCAATTTTAATCTTTCTTTTCTCGTGGACTATCGCACAAGAGTCATGTCTAGTTTTGGCATCCCTGGCAAACTCATCAGACTGTGCAGAATGACAATGGAGAACTCTCGCTGCTCCATTAAGGTCGGAAACAATCTCAGGTCGGAAACAGCCAGGTCGCCATGGTGTCATGTCATGGTCTACAGAGCAGAGCTCTTCATTTTTTTTGATGTTTTCCTTTGACCAAAATATCAACCAAGTTGGGGTGAACAACAGCTAATGCTGAATAATTAGCTAAAAAGAGCTCTTCGATCATATTTTGTCCTGTGTAAAAGGAGGAGAGAACCGCGAACTCTATGAGCTGTATCCAAGATGTGGATGTAGTGCAAGACTACATTGGCTAAGCCACATCGAGCGTTTTAAAGACCAACCCAAAGCTGATGGCACAGCGTATGATCCGGTTTACTTGGTGGAGCCTGCCCGGGATCGCAGAGAATGCAATGGGTTATTTAGGGGTAGGAAGTCCAAGTAGTAGTACGGCAACTCGCCAAAATAAAAGAAAGTTTTTTTAGGGTGAATATTAAATTGAAGACAGAAAAAAAAATATCATTTCCATTTGTTCTACTTAATCTTCGCTAATATTTTTAACTTTCACGTATACAAGATAATATTACCACGAAGATAGTTTGTTAAGGGCTTAACAATTGCGGCATAGGCTCGGATGAACCGGCGATAATATCCGGAGAGCCCTAAGAATGATCGCAGCGATCGCAGTGTGCTTGGCGTTTTATAGTTTAGAATAGCATGTAACGGGTGATCCAAGTAGAGATACTTTTTTCAATAACCTTTTTTGAGAGATCACGTGTGAGTCGTGTCATGCTGTCATGTTATTTTTGTTTAGTATTGTTTGGCATTTCATAATGGAAAGGCTAACGCGTGAACAACGTTTACAAATTGTTCAACTTTATTATGAAAATTCACGTTCGAATGTGTTTCGTGCACTTTGCTCAACTTATGGTCAACATAATCGGCCTACTGAGCGTACTATTCGCAACACCATCACCCATTTTGAGACCCAGCATTCATTATTGGATAATATTCGACCGAATACACCACGTCCAGCACGCTGTGAAGAAAATATAGCGGCCGTAGCTGAGAGTGTACACGAAGACCGTAGAGAGTCGATTCGGCGCCGTTCGCAGCAACTCGGACTGAGGTATGGAACGACTTGGCGCATTTTACATCAAGATCTTAAATTGAAAGCGTACAAAATACAGCTTGTGCAACAACTGAAGCCGCTCGACCTTCCCAAGCGACATCGCTTCGCTCTATGGGCTCTTGAATCCGACGTTTTCGAGGCAAATTTTGTTTAGCGATGAGGCCCATTTCTGGCTCAATGGGTATGTAAACAAACAAAATTGCCGCATTTGGGACGAAGAGCAACCTGAAGAGATTGAAGAACTGCCACTTCATCCAGAAAAAACAACGGTTTGGTGTGGTTTGTGGGCCGTATATATTTCTTTAAAAATTATGCCGGACTCAATGGACTTATTGAGAGAACATTTCGGTGAGCACATAATTTCACGTTTTGGGCCGGTCGATTGGCCACCAAGATCGTGTGATACCACACCGTTAGACTTTTTCCTGTGGGGATATGTAAAGTCAAAAGCTTATGCCGACAAACCCGCTTCGATTCAGGCCTTGGAGGAAAACATCACGCGTGTCATTCGCCAGTTACCAGTCGAAATGCTCGAACGAGTGATCGAAAATTGGACTCAACGGATAGACCATCTGCGACGTAGCAACGGCCAACATTTGATAGACATAATCTTCAAAAAATAAATGCCAAAGAATGTTCTTTCAAATCATAATAAACATTCTCCATTAAATTTAAATTTTGTTTGTGTTTTTTTCTTTAAAAAAGTAGGGAACCTCGAAATTGATCACCCTTTAGAACTGACTAAAGTTGAGGTATCGCGTCTTAGTGATTTTGTAGATCCATAGATAAGCTTAGCAACATATTCAAAATATTACCGCTACTCAGAAAGTGTATGTGCACGTCTGTGAAACTTTTTTGAGTTCAAAGCGGTGGACTATTAGGGATGCAGTAATAGCAGAAACATTGTATGAATGTAACTCACCTACGATTTGATTTTGAATGACGAAATTCAAATGATCGAAATCCTTGTTTTCTGCAGTCAAAATCACACGTTCACTCTGCCAATCATGGTCAATATAATTCAGAGCGATGTTCGGGAACAAATTCGTGATGCAGTCTTTCGACGTCGTTGCAAAGTCACAAAATTTTCGTAGAAATTCAATCCGTTGAGTTAATCGACGGGAATCACGCGATTGCTAATCGGCAACAAAGAACTCTGCAGCGAGCTGATCATTTCGTAAAGCAACTCGCATGTTTGTTTTCTATTGCAATTTCTTTACGTAGGATTTCAGAATTTGCTTAAGGTTGAAAATTTGGTATAAGCCCGGAAGCCATACTGATTTTATAGGCGACATTTAGGGATATGCCTCAATAGTTCTTGCAAGGCATAGGATCGCCTTTCTTGTTATGTCTTTTGACTGGTTTTTTACCCACGAAAACATATTTTTTCTTCCTTTTTGCCCACTCCGTTCGACCGAAATTCCCATAATTTCCCACAATGATATATAGGGTCCGCCATCTAAAGTTTTTTTTTCAACCAGCGCGTGTACTGCAACTACAACTCCTGTTGCGAGGCGTGTGTGCTAACTTACATTAGTAGGTATACTAAGGAGAAAGTTTTTGCGATCGTGCGGAAATTTCGAACTCAAACTGAGTATGAGAGATGATGTAACGACTATAGAGGAGTCCAAAAAAAAGGGTCCGCTTATGCCGTCCGTTTGTCTGCCTGTCTGTCCGGCCGCCGTAAGGCGAAACGGTTCGACGGATTTGCTTCAAAGTTTGTATATAAGGTTTTTGGGGTAACATCTCGCGGCTCATTTTTATTGTTGGCATTATCGTTTTGAACAACGGTACCTGATACACAATTTTTTTTTTTTTTTTTTTGTGAAAATCGCTTCTTACTATTTTTCTAGAAAATGGTTCCAAGGATTTTGGTCCGTTTTTGTACTAAGTATAATTGGGATGTTGCCAAAAATCCGGCATACTCAGTTTTTGGAAGAAAAAGCGATTAAAGGAAATTTATAAAACCGCCAATATTTTAAAAACTAATTAAGGGAATTCTGCGTACTTCGATTTTTGGGAAAAAAAAAAAAATTTGTTAATATAGGGTGATTTTTTAAGAGGTTTAGAACTTTTTTTTAAAAAAAAAACACAAAAAATTCGAAAAAATGAATGAAATATTTATTTGAATCGATAGTTTGAACCTTGCAATTTAATGTTTAAAGATAATTTCATGCAAATGTTGACCGCGGCTGCGTCTCAGGTAGCCCATCCGCTGAGTCCAATTTTGGCATACTCTTTCACACATATTGGCCGGTATCTCACGAATGAATGCATGGATGTTGGCTTCCAGTGCGTCAATCGAAGCGGGCTTGTCCCTATACACATTAGCCTTGGCATACCCCCACAAAAAATAATCTAATGGTGTCAAATCGCACGATCTAGGCGGCCAATTGACCGGCCCGAAACGTGAAATTAACTGTTCACCAAACTCGCCTCGCAATTGCGCCATTGTTTCGCGTGCTGTGTGGCATGTGGCACCGTCTTGTTGAAATCACATATCATGCAAGTCAAGAACTTCCATTTCGGGCAAAAAAAAGTTTGTTATCATCGCTCGGTAGCGTTCACCATTGACAGTAACGCTGCGATTCGCATCATCTTTGAAGAAATATGGCCCAATAATGCCGCCGGCCCATAAACCGCACCAAACAGTGGCTTTTTCGGGATGCATTGGTAGCTGTTGCAATGCTTCTGGCTGATCTTCACTCCAAATGCGGCAATTCAACCAGAAATGAGCCTCATCGCTGAACACAATTTTTGAATAAAAAAGCGGATCCTCGGCCAGCTTTCCAAGAGCCCATTCACCAAAAATTCGGCGTTGTGGTAGGTCGGCTGGCTTTAGTTCTTGCACCAGCTGTATCTTAAAAGGCTTTACGCCCAAATCCTTCCGCAAAATTTTCCACGTAGTGCTGTAACAAAGGCCTAACTGCTGGGAACGGCGCCGAATCGACATTTCGCGGTCTTCTGTCACACTAGCTGATACGGCCGCAATATTTTCTTCAATACGCACAGTACGTAAACGTGTTGGTGGTTTAATGTCCAACAAAGTAAATTTGGTGCGAAATTTGGTCACAATCTTCCGAATAGACTGCTCAGAAGGTCGAGAATGCCGATCATAAAATGGAAGCAGCGCGCGATGAACATTTCGAACCGAGCACGAATTTTGATAGTAAAATTCAATAATTTGCAAGCGTTGTTCATTTGTAAGACGATCCATGGTTAGATTGCAAACCAAACTGAGGCTGTTTGACAGTGACACAAGGTACTAAACACACGTCAGCTGTCAAAACCAAACCAGCTAAAAAATCACCCTTTATATTTTTTTCATATAACGATTTTTTTAAATTTAAATTAAATTCGTTTCCTCGAAAACGACTCTAACGATTATGATTTTGTATTTTGAACAATTACGTTGAACGTGTCCAAAGTCGTAGATGGCGTTTTTGAGAAAATCTAATTTTGCAAAACCAAAAAAAGGGATTTAAATAAATTTGGTATGTCATATTTTTGAGGCGATTCAGAAACGCATCTCATCTACCGAGAAAGTTACGTCTGACGCTGTAGTGCACTTTATTAAGTATTCGAATTTAACGCATTTTCTCTTTTTTTTCAGCCGACAGGTGGCCATACCACATTTTCTTAAATTTAATTGTGAATTTTTGAAATACAACAATCAATTAACACAGACTTAATGCCGCCAAATTATTCTCAGGAGATGCCAGTGGCAAACACTTCGACTGCAGAAAAGAACAAATTCAAATGCGAGGCATTATCAGCCGAGATCTTGAAGAACATCGAAATATTTTATCAAACTGGAAAGTTCTGCGATGTGACTCTGATTGCGAATGATGGTTGCAAAGTGAAAGCCCACCGAAAGGTGCTCTCCGCAGCAAGCAAATAATTTTTATCAATTTTTGATGGATCTACTCGTGAAACCTACGCTAAGGAAGTTCAATTGAAAGACGTCAATGGTCGCATTGTAAGATTGATTATAGATTTCATGTACACCAGTTCGATTGACCTTGCAACGCACACTATTGTAGATTATCTAAAGGCAGCCCGTCTATTCGAATGCAACTTTCTGGAAGAGATGTGCTTTAACTATCTGTCAACGCAGCAGATGGATGTGTCCAATTGTCTAGACCTTACAATATTGGCGGCCAAATTCAACAATACACCTCTCTACGAAATCGGTGAGAAATATGTGTGTCAAAATTTTATGGACGTGCGCCGGGATGTGTAAATTCCACACAGCTGCTCGGGTTTAAGCAAGAAGAACGTATCATCCCGGCGCACGTCCACAAAATTTTGACACACATATTTCTCACCGATTTCGTAGAGAGTTTTATTGTTGAATTTCGCCGCCATTGTTGTAATGTCTAGACAATTGGACACATCCATCTGCTGCGTTGACAGATAGTTAAAGCACATCTCTTCCAGAAAGTTGCATTCAAATAGACAAGCTGCTTCTAGATAATCTACAATAGTGTGCGTTGCAAGGTCAATCGAACTGGTGTACATGAAATCTATAATCAATCTTAAAATGCGACCATTGACGTCTTTCAATTGAACTTCCTTAGCGTCGGTTTCACGAGTAGATCCATCAAAAATTGATAAAAAATATTTATTTTAAAATATTTCAAGTGTCGAGTTGTATGTTCATTCCGAGGAGGATGTTTTTCACAGCATCATGTCTTGGGTAGAATATGATCGGCCAAAGCGTGAGCAATTTATTAACTTACTACTAAATAGCGTGCGCTTTCCATTTTTGGACCCAGCATTTATTTCAAATACTGTCGAGCCTGTTTGTAAATGCTTGGAAAGTCAACAATTGATTAAGAAGGCATTAAAATGGCACCTTCTACCAGACTGTCGTGAATCGGTGTTTCCAAAGGAGAAAACACGAATGCGAAACTTAAAAGACGTGATCTTGGCTATTAGCGATTGGGAGGAGGAAGGGTTAAAAGTCGGGTTTTATATACCTGGGGCTGAGGAATGGATCTATATGTATTACCCAGGTCTTCCAGAGAAAGGTACTTGCTTTGCTAGTACTACCGTTGGCGAAAATTTAATTATTGCTGGAGGACGGACATCACGGATCATAGCATCTAATCGTGTTGACTGCTTGGATTTCAGGACATTGAAGTGGACACAGCTTTCCTCGTTGCAGACACCGAGGTTTGGCTGTCATGTGATAAATTTAATGGGACAAGTCTATGCATTTGGAGGATATGGTGTCACTACAAATTTTCACCCCGTTGAAAAACTAGATCAATTAGATTCGCAATGGAAAAATGTGGCGCCACTTCCCGATCTTATTAATGTCATGCGTTTGGCTACGAATTTGAATTCAATTAGTGTTGAGGGATGTAATACCACAAGGTGTCGGAGAGTACTCACCACTTATAACCCTGAAACCGATAAATGGACAGAAACATTGGATCTTGACGATTGGTCACTTGGCATGGGAACCGTGTGTGATTTATCCACCGAGTGCTTCATACAACTCGGGAGAACAAGCATTACAAAACACGACTTGGAGCCGAAAGTTATTCCCATCTCCCCGATTAGTGAAGATTTTCATTCCTGTGTCGTTTTCCAGGATCGTTTTTTAGTTTACGGAAAAACCAAATTTAAAGAGTATTATCCGCTTAAGAATGAATGGAAGACGATGCCATCGCCATCGCTGAAAACAGATTTTATTGTATTTACCACTTAAATTTTGCAGAACCACTTTAAATTCATTTGTTTTAGTTTTTATTATTATTATTTTAATGTTCTTAGTTCATATAAAAATGTATTCGCTTTTCCCATATATATTTCATGTTTTTTTAAAGTTTTTTTTCCTTTTGAATTAAAATAATTGTTTTGGCATCACTTATTCAATAAAAATTTCTTCTTCGTTAACCTTTCCATAATTATTAATAAAAGTATTAATTGTATTAACTCGTATTTTTTGTATTTATTTATTTATTTCTTTGGAATATGGTGAGAGTATTTACACAGAACAATTATATCATTCCCGCACTTAAGGAGAGGAATACAGATAGTAAAGGGTGATCCATTTCGAGGTTGCCTACTTTTTAAAAGAAAAAAACACAGAAAATTCAAATTTAATGGAGAACATTCTTTGGCATTTATTTTTTGAAGATTATGTCTATCAAATGTTGGCCGTTGCTACGTCGCAGATGGTCCATCCGTTGAGTCCAATTTTCGATCACTCGTTCGAGCATTTCGACTGGTAACTGGCGAATGACAGGCGTGATGTTTTCCTCCAAGGCCTGAATCGAAGCGGGTTTGTCGGCATAAGCTTTTGACTTTACATATCCCCACAGGAAAAAGTCTAACGGTGTGATATCACACGATCTTGGTGGCCAATCGACCGGCCCTCACCGAAATGAGTCTCAATAAGTCCATTGATTGATGCGATGTGTGGGAAGTGGCGCCGTCTTGCTGAAACCAAATGTAGCCGAGATCACGAGCTTCAAATTCAAACATCAAATAGTCGGTTATCATGGCACGATAACGGTCGCCATTGACGGTTACGCTCGCACCGGCATAATTTTTAAAGAAATATGGACCGATGATTCCACCGGCCCACAAACCACACCAAACCGTTGTTTTTTCTGGATGAAGTGGCAGTTCTTCAATCTCTTCAGGTTGCTCTTCGTCCCAAATGCGGCAATTTTGTTTGTTTACATACCCATTGAGCCAGAAATGGGCCTCATCGCTAAACAAAATTTGCCTCGAAAACGTCGGATCTTCTTGGAACTTTTCAAGAGCGAAGCGATGTCGCTTGGGAAGGTCGAGCGGCTTCAGTTGTTGCACAAGCTGTATTTTGTACGCTTTCAATTTAAGATCTTGATGTAAAATGCGCCAAGTCGTTCCATACCTCAGTCCGAGTTGCTGCGAACGGCGCCGAATCGACTCTCTACGGTCTTCGTGTACACTCTCAGCTACGGCCGCTATATTTTCTTCACAGCGTGCTGGACGTGGTCTATTCGGTCGAATATTATCCAATAATGAATGCTGGGTCTCAAAATGGGTGATGGTGTTGCGAATAGTACGCTCAGTAGGCCGATTATGTTGACCATAAGTTGAGCGAAGTGCACGAAACACATTCCTCACAGAACGTGAATTTTCATAATAAAGTTGAACAGTTTGTAAACGTTGTTCACGCGTAAGTCTTTCCATTATGAAATGCCAAACAATACTAAACAAAAATAACATGACAGCATGACACGACTCACACGTGATCTGTCAAAAAAGGCTATTGAAAAAAGTATCTCTACTTGGATCACCCGTTAAAACTCTTGGGATAAATTGAGAGAAATTCAAGTCAATTCAATTCTTCAGTCTTTAATGTTAAGATGTGTTGAATCTATATCATTTGATATTATAAAGTCTGTCCGTATGAAACTTCAGTCTCCAGGTTTCGATAGATTAAAAAATACTTTTTCTATTAGAAAATTACCAATGAGGGAAACGAAATTTTGGCAACGTCTCTTTAATTGTTGCTTCCTAAAAAATAAAAAAAATAAATATTAGCCGCTCAAAGCCTAGCTTCTCCAACCACTGTGTGTGCGAAGATATATTTTTGATACGAATTGAAGGGACCTACAGTTTAATGCCGATTCCGAATGGCAATTTATTTTTGAGAAGCTTCCCATGACATTTCTCATTTCTTCTTGGATGTTTGTCAGACGTTCGCACGAAGTGGGGCACCGAATAAAAACTGTCAGGTGGTACAGGTCGGGATTTGAACCAGCGACCTCTAGCTTAGTGGTCAAACGCACTTAACCACTAAGCCACAGCACCCACTAAAATTGTTGCTTCCTAAAGAATTGAAAATTTCAAATGTAATTTCTATTTTGAAGCGAGGTAAACCTAAGTAAGTGTTTTGGTTTTAAGCCGCATCATTCCATAGTGCACCAAGTCTATCGCATAACAAAACACATTAGATGCAATTTTGTAATAGAAAATAAAGTACAGGAATTGTTCTTTTTGATGTCGAAAATAGCTGGGGTCTGTACAAGCTTTTAACCCTTAGTTTTTAAACTTAGTGACGGCCCATAGAGGACCTAAAGCCTAGCTCCTCCAACGTTAGTGTGTGTCAAGATGTATATTTTGAGGAGACCTACATGTCGATTCAGAAATATAATTTATTTTTGAGGAGCTTCTCATGACAGTGCCTACTCTCTTGGATGTGTCTTTAGTGGTTCGGTACGTCCAACGCACTTTACCACTCAGCCACTGCACCACTATAACCCAGTTGCAGAGGTTAAGTATAGTCAGCATGTTATGCCATGACACAACCTTCATGACTCCCCTCAGTATATACACCAATTCGGCGGCTCCTCCAACCTCTTCCAGGATCAATTGGATTCAACTCCACATTCGTCATTATAGAGCTTGCTCTTTGGTCAGCGAATCTCTTGTTTCCCAGCCATATTAAATCGTCAACTTACAGCTTATAACACTTAGTTGGGGCATCAGGTGCATTAGCTATATTTTCGGTTGTGAAGTGAAAATCCGGCAGCAGAAACACTCCAAGACAGGATTAATTGCAGCGCACTAGCAGCAGAAACTTCAATCAAGGTGCAATATTTCTATTTCGTTCTAGAGGGCACCGTTTGCAGATTCCCACGCGAGTATTGGGTGGATATGCGTTCATGCCTAAGACAGTGGAGGTCTGGACAATTTGTCAACTAAAATGTCGGTGAGTGTCAGGTGATACAGAGTGACCAAAGCAGCTGAGGGAGTCGTGCGTTACGCTCCTCCAAGGCATAGCCAAGCTGATCTTTGGACTTGGTATCAAATTCTCGACTCGTGCCATCTATTGGACTTTTGATGAAGCTGTGGTTTGAGTGCAGCGATTAGAACTTGGTGTGTGCTGCTAATGGATCTGCGGAGTGAGTCTCATCTTTACCCTTGCACCTTCGGACCAACGGAAATAATAATAATTAAAAAAAAACAAAATAGATAAGAAGTTGGAATAACTCTAGTTTTGAGAGCTTTCGTTCCTGGACGTTCGGACGCCAAATCCCAGACAGCTATTATTCGCTTTATCTAAAGCACTCCACCAACCAACTACTTCGAGCGTTGGTACCGATCTTATGACTGAGATGTATAGCCAGTGAGTGATGTGAGATTGAAGGCCCCATCTGTTTTCGATGGCTGTTTTTCAAGAGAAAAGTGCTATTGTAGCTTTCTTTATTCTTTCCTTGATATAAGGTTTCCAGCTGAACTTTTTATCTAATAATCAAATCCAGTTACTAAGCTTCCTTAGATGAAGTTAAGCTTATGCTGTTCAGGGTCAATATGTGAAATTTCATATTTCTTTGAGGGGATTGACACCTAGACCATGCCGAACTGCCACATGCCACTTACTAGCTTGTTAAGAGCGTTTTGGAGAAGATCGTTTTTATATATATAGTATTGAGGTGCTCCCCTGAGACGGTAATAGGAATGTCATCCACATAAGCGATCGGTTTGGAACCCTCCGCTTCCAGGCATGTTAGTACAGTGTGGGCCATCTAGTGGTTTCTTTTTAAATCAAAGGTTATTTTGACACTGACAGCTGTTGTCCACTCGAAAGTCAGTATCATACCTCAGCGGAACGAAATGAGTCGCCTTACGCTTGAACAACATGGGGAAATATTGAAAACTTATTTCCAATGTGAGTTCTGTGTATCCCAAACAGGGCGTTTTTTGAAAAGATTTTTTGGTTGAAATGAAGCACCCACCACGCCTGCTGTACGCAAATTTGTGCAAGAAGTTTATGAGACTTTTATGCTAGTGGATAACACTCATGGTCCCTGTCGTCGAACGGTGCGCATAAACGAGAATGAGGCTGCTGTAGCCGAGAGTGTGAGACTACTCAATCCACGAACCTCAACTCGCCATCGATCCCAACAGCCTGAGGAGAATTCTGCAAAAAGGTGTCGGATAATTCGCTAAGGTCCAATTGACTCAGCAATTAAAGGCGCACGATCATCCGCTCCGATAGTGCTTTGCAGTTGGGGCCTTAGAGCAGCTTGAATTGGACAACGATTTTGGGCGTAAAATCATCTTTTCTGAGGAGGCGCATTTTCCATGTTAACTGACTTTCTTTTAAACTCAAATTGAAGACATGGATTTGGACGACCTCTCGTTCGCCATGCCACATGCGATTTGACCAGTTTGAACTTTTTTTTATCAGGAACCATTAAGGACCAATGTTATGCCATCCAAGCAATCCGTGGCCTCTAGCCCGAAACCATCAACAAGGTCTTGGAATATTGGAGTAATAGAATGCGCTACTGCAGATTCCTTAAAGGATCTGCATATGATTCTGGTTGATTTTGAAAAAGCATTCGATGGACAATCAAGAGATCTGATTTGGGTAGCGCTAAGACATCGAGGAGTTCCTGAAACAGATGATCATGGACATGTACGCGGGAGCGAAGAAAAACGTCAGATGTCCCGCAGGGGTCACCGATGAATTCCCAATTAAAGTCGGTGTTCGCCAGGGAATTGTTTCCTCTTTATAAAAGTTCAAGATTTTTTGCTTGAGGGAAAAGTGACGGACCCTAAAGTGCATCAGTTATACTTTGCTGACGATGGAGCCATCATAAGTAATGATCAGACTTCCCTGCAACGAGCACTTGATATTTTAGAAGGGAATGGGTATCGTATTGGCCAAAAAAGACAGAGTATCTGTACTGCCCATTGTCTGACCCAATACAACCCATTTCAGACAATTATTTGAATGGGGTGGTGGTTCCCAAGTGTGAAAAGTTCAAATATCTGGGATCAATGGTCAGCAGCAAAGCAACCGTTGATGACGACATCAATCATCGTGTAAGCGTAGGGTGGATAAAGTGGCAAAATGTCCCCTAAGCTGAAAGGAACGCTCTACACCGCAGTTGTACGTCCGGCGCTCACATACGGTTTACAATTCTGGAAAATGTACAAAAAGTATGAAGGCAAGTTGGCAGCAGCTGGAATGACAACAAACAACAAAGCTTGATCGAATTAGAAGTTCCAGAATCTGAGGAAGCCTTCACGTCAAAGAACGTCGAACAAATTGGGGCACGACCGACTCAGTTGGTATTGTCATGTTCAAAGGAGGGATCCTACGAACCCCGTCAAAAAGGCAATGGCAATCAACGTTCCCTTACAATCGCGTAAGAGAGGCAGGCCTAAAAACTCCTGGAGAAATACCAGCATTTGATTGGCCTCATTGATGAAGTGATCCAAAATCGGGATGCCAGCAGATATCTTTTGAGGTCGAACCGGTGAACCCCACAGGCGGACCAGTAGGAATGCAGTATCTCGTCGTTAAATGGAGAGACGACATGGAGCAGCCGCAGCAGCCGTGGTAGCCACTTTCAATGGACCTTACCAGCGCATGCAGAGCCATTTCCACCGATTTACCTTTTCAGAGAGCTTGTGCGTAGATAGATATCGATCCAACGTTCTAGAGTTTTGAGAAGGAATGACGATAGGCTTGCGTCTGACCATTTACCGACCTTGGGTATGGAAACAACCTTAACTTCTCTCCATAACAGCGGAATGTGGACCAGATCTATGCAGCTGGCCCCCAAATTTTCAAACATCTGACTAACAAAGAAACAGCCACGTGTCTCCTTTATTTAATTAAACCATCAAATCATTTCCACGCGACCCAGCTCTACGGCTCGAAAATCAATATGAAATCGAAATCTTCTATTATTAGTAAACGTTAGGAAATATTTTGTTTTTTGCTTTTTATGAGTGTGATTTTCTGTTTTTGCTAAAATACGAACACGAGCTCCTCTTAGTGGTGGCAACGGATGTCTTTTCCCTTCTGACAACCAACCAACCAAATCAATCATTCGTTTACGAACAATCACTGTCGCTTTCTATTACTGTCTTAATTCATGTTTCCATGGGCCGAACCTCTCGAAATAATAAATATTTCAATCAAACGAAAAATGTTTTCAGCAAAATCATTCAAAAATTAATTCCTGCCACTTGCCAGGTAAGGCCAGTCCAATAGTGAATTGCCAATATGTCTCCCGCCTGCCTGCAATACTGCTGCTGATTGAATTGAATGTTATTGAAAAGCACCTGCTTCCAGGACGACTAAATAAATTTCCCAATATCGTGTGACTTATTGAAAATGTTTTTAAAAAATAATCCCAAGCAACCACATCTACATCTACCACAATAACAAAACACATCTTCATAACGCCCAAGGAATTAATTAAAGTCCTTACTTTTAAGACTTGCACACTAAGTTGGCAATCAAAAAGTTTTATTCATTTTTTTTTTTTTGTTTTTGTCATTGTGCCCGAGAAACACTTTAATCCTTAAACAAAAGTGTCTCCCCTTCTGTAAATAGATATAACTTTGTTACCGCCTTCGTTCGTTTTTCGTTCTTTTTTAAATGTACCAGAAGTATCCTTTTTTTTTATTTTTTTATTTTTTTGTCCTTTAATCCTGCTGCTCTGCAGGTGGAGGATGGGAGTGCTTTTTGCTTCCTTAATTTTGTTTGCGCTTTCTTTTCTTGTCGCAATTTTACCTGGGCCAGAAGGTAACGCCAAGGAATATAAATATAAGAGTAGCCCCTCGTATTTAATTCATAAACCATTACCGCGTGCCATAAGCTGGAATATTCCCTTTATTTCTTGAGATTTTTTTTCCGTATTCTTGTTGTTGCATTCATTTCTGCGTAAAGGATGACAACATTAACTTGCAAATAAAGAAGGCATTAGTGACACAACATAAAGTTGTGCTGTGGGGGTGCAGCACCGCGGATGTAGCGGATGGCATTGGTACCCCTTTTTAAGAGCAAGACCATAAATGTTGTTGTTTTATATAGCAGCAGCATCTCGAGGGGGTACATATGTATCTGATGTGGAACAGCATTCGGTAGCAGACGTTGCCACTGTATGGTGTGTGCACATTAAGAAGCCTCATTAAAATTTCAATATCCAATAGCTGGTGGATTATCACGAAGCACAAGCACGAGTAGGTATTGCAATCTATTACCTTTTTATTAGATTGGAAAGAGCTTTATAAACACAGTTATTTGATTAAAAGGAAATAGCGCCGTATTCCATTGAAGTCTTTAAAGGGAGATATATGAGGATAGAGGAGGTACTTCAAATTGACTTTGATAAATGCGTTATATTTGCAAATGATAACCGAATGAATTCGATTAAAAGTTCAAATAAGTCGCTAAACGAAATCTATAGAATCAGTCTAGAATTGCCAAACATGACATACGCCGGCAGTCAAAATGTTTAAAGTGACATAGCTTAAGACCTGCTATGGTGCACTGGCTATATGCGGTGGTCGTAAGGCCCACTAGTATGGTGGAAAGCAACCAAAAAGAAAACGATGTACGGAAAATTAGCGGCGGGTGCGCTCCGAACCACCCCAACGGCAGCTCTGGAAACCCTTCCTCATCTTGCACCGCTCGATCTGTAGATCAAAAAGCTTTCTGTTATACGACTCTCTAATTTGGGACTCTCCAGGAGTAAGTAATAGTTGTGGACATGGTATGAGTCTAGCGGTGCTACTCCCAGGTAATTTAATTATAACGGATGACGACTTTGATATTCCATATCAAATCGAACGAAATTGCGATTTTCACTGATGGTTCGAAAACAGCGGAAGGCACAGGTTCTGGTATCTTCTCAGAAGATCCAGGGCTGGGAGTGTCTTTACGACTACCGGACACAAGCAGGGTCTTCCAATCAAAGGTTCTGGCTGTCCTCAGGGTGGCGGAGCTAATGCATATCAGCTCGATACCCGGAAGGGATATCGCCATCTACATCGATTGCCAGGCCGCATCAACATCTATTCTGATACAGTTAGGAGCTGTCGCCCAATGCCTAAAGCATTATGCAGTCAGAACCGAGTAAGACTGTGCTGGGTGTCAGGACACTGCGGAAATTAGCAGAGCAGAGAGGGTTACTTGTTAACAGTGAGGTTGCTGACATTAAACCTCCCCTCTGCATAATAAAAGGCATGATTGAGAAAAAAATCATTAGGTGCCAATCTAGGGTAGAAAAGTCTTGAGGGATACAAGGTATCTAAGGCTCTTTGGCCACATCTATAGAGTTAATGAAACTTAGCACGGTTAAGCTTAGAATATTAACAGGAATTCTTACAGAACACTGTCTCCTGCGGCAACATGCAAAAAGAATCGGATTATCGGATACAGGTATCTGCAGATACTGCGGAGATTATGTCTTTGCTGGTAAATTGGTTTGCTTTACCAGGGAAATTGTTTAGGTGTTTCTGCCTTTTGAATTATTAATTTAGCTGGTTCCTCCATGGATCGCGATGGGCCCGTTTTGGTGCCTAGTGTTGTGTGGCGAATTTCGTTTTCACTACACCCCTGTTTAACCTAACCTAACCTTTGGCATCTTGGTACAGCTCATAGAGTTCGTGCCTGTATTTTCTACTCCTTTCGCAATCCTCCCGCAGAGGGCCATAACTTCGTCGGAGAATTGTTATTTCGAAGGAGCCCAATACTAACACTTCTTTCCTTCTTATCATCCAGCACCAGGCGCTGTAAAGCGGATCCTGCAGGTTTGGAGTTCTGTAGAGAATCCAGAATAGTTAAGAATCCATTTGTTTTGCCAAACCGAAGTAGCAACGGTTTTCTAGGGCAATTCTTCGGCGAGGTAAATTAACTCCTTATCAAGATACTTCTAAGTTGCTGCTATCTACAGTTGCGTTATGTCAAAGCCAGTGGATAGATATTTGATTGTTTCTTGGTTGTAAATATTTTTCCTTGATGAGGTTAGCTTCAGGGCCAAATAGTTTTACATGTTCCTTAATAGCCTCCATCACGCATGACTGGGAGTGGCCGATGATGTCAATACCGTCCTGCGCACTATCTGCTCGAGATCAAGATTAAAGTAATCACACGAAAAGGCATCTCTTTGCCGAAATCCGGTGCATGTTGAGCTTCTGATGTTGAAACGCTTTTATATGACTCTTTAAAGTCGATGAAAAGATGGCGTGTATCGCCTTGAAATTCGTTCATATTTTCTAAGATTTTCCTAAGTCTAAACATTTATTCTGCAATCTGCGGGACTGGAAACCGCACTGCTGTTGCAGAAGGGTTTGATACGTTCGCCAATTGCAATGGAGAGGATTTTATGTGCGACATTTACGAGCTTCTATAGTTCTTGCAAGGCACATGATCGCCTTTCGTGTAGATGGGGGTTATCGGCTGATAGTCCAGCTGTCTGGTTCTGGTTTGTTGGTAATTTATTGCATGCACCCTACAAAAATATCTTCAACGTATTTTTGAGCTCTGCTGGTAGACAATTATAGCTGGGGTGGCTTGTTTTAAAGCTATGCTAAGCCAATCTGTTCTACACTGGATGGCGAGACTTGTTCTGCAATAACCGAAGGCATGTTTTCTTCTTGTCCTACCACTCTTTCTACATGATACCCGTTTAGCTTGAGTCTTAGCTTCTTCAATTGCTGCTTAAATAAATCTTCAGTAACTTCACCGCTTCTAAAACTCTGCCTTCCGGTCTTAAATCTGTAGACAGTGGCTTAGCTTTCGTATAAAGCCTATGTACTCTCTTTTCTTTCTATGTAAAATCTCCTTTTCCTCCCTGATTCTGGATCAGTAGTCTTTTTCTTCGCAACAGCGTCATATACGGTATACCAATGGCTCTTTCTCTAAGGTTACCAGCCACCTTTACTAGGGTTTGGTGCTGTCACTTTACAGGGATCACTAGTTTTTGGCGTCTTAGAAATGAATGCGCAGGCGTCCCTTGTAGGTTCCTGCTACTCCAGTTGTCCTGTCCATATGTAGCTCATCGATCGATTATCGTTTAGTGTGGGAAACCGGAGGCTCTAGGCCAGACGGGTTTCACTTAGTCTAGTATACGAATTTATGTATTGATATGTAGGATCGATCTTCCAAGTAGCCATCAAACTATACGCAAGAGAAAGCTTAAGGCGGATTTTCAGAAGATCAAATATTGCACATTATCGCAGACAGTCAAGCAGCCCTCAAAGCTCTCAATTCCTACAAGTTTAATTCTCAACTTGTATTGAACTGACCAATTTACCTTAAACAACTCATTGCTAACAACAGAGTGTTGCTCTACTGGGTCACAGGACATGAAGGAATCCTTGGTAAAGAAACGGGTGCCAAACTAGCCCAGGACTTCTCACCAGTAACATCAAATAAGAGTTCTACGCATAGAAACATCAAAGGCTTATATCCCAATAGAACTCCATCCAAGGATAATGGCACATAAAAAAACTTAAAACGTGCTCTTCAAATCCTTTATCTAAGCAAATGTTACGCAAATGATCAAAACTGACTTCCTCGTAGGCCACTGCTCCCTGAAACATCAACTTACAAAAAAAGGCTGAAAGCTCCACAGACCTATGCGGACTGTGCCTAGAACAGCCAGAAACGGGAGAACATGTATTATGCGAGTGCCCTGCAATCATCCAAAAGAGGCTTAATTGCTTCAAAAAAAGGACTAACGGAACCTTAGACATTGCCAAATCTTCGGCCTCAACAATCTAAAGGTTCATCAAGGAACCTGGGATTGCCGCCAGACTAAAACACTCATAAGCTAACCCAAACCGCAGCACAAAAGATCTTTGTAGGTCGCAGTGCCAATCATCCCCAAATCAATAATAAAAAAGCGTCTTAGCGTCTAATCTAGAGTTTTTTTTTCTTGGCTGCGAATTGCTTGGACAATTTCGCAATTCTTTGATGTGAGTGCTGCCGTTGGCTCATTAAGCTATATGGATAACACTAATTCGACCTTAGGATGACCGTCACCGTCAATGGGGTTAGTTAACCAATTAGCAGTCACCAATTCCGGGTGAGTGTAGTAAGACTCGACATGCTTTAATGCAACCGGCATTTTCTCCTCAAGTTAGAAATTCCATGGATTTAATAGTGCCTCCAGCAAGTGTAACCGGCCAACTAATATCTAGGGTTCCATCGAACACTCAACAAAACGTTTAAGTTTTGGTCGGCAGGAAGTGGGAGAGGAAGATTCGCCTTTTTTTGGGACAGGCTGGACAAATGCTGTTTTCCATCTTCTCGGAAAGAGCCCTGAAGAATAGGACAGATCGAAAAGCTTACGCAGTGATTTTGCCAGCGTGGAAGAACACCTCTTCAGAACGATAGGGGAAATACCATCTGGACCAGCGGATTTATGTATGTTGAGATCTCGAAGAACTATTGCCACTGTACGAGTGCGAAAATGAATGGGTCCCATAGAATATTCTACGTGCGCTCGAGTACAGGGGGAGATACAGCACAATCTGGTAGCGTTGAGCTAGCTGCAAAGTGAGCAGCAAGCACAGCTGGAATGTCATTGCAAATGAGTGTCGGAATAGATGACGAGGCCGAATTTTTAATATTCTTGACAAACGACCAAAAGTTCTTACTACCGGAGGGACTTTGTAGTATTTTTTGTCTCATCTTTTGGTCGTAGGAGAATTTGACACGATTAATGTGGGCATTGCAGTAATTTCTGGCTCGTTTGAATTTTTTGCGGTTTTCCTCAGTTGGGTTGGCCGTAAATGACCGAAAACTTACCTCTTTAGCCCTGATAGCTTCTTTACAGCTCAAGTCACACCATGCGTTCACCTTGGGTTTGATACTTTTAATCCTGTTAGGGATAAAGCGTTTCATACCCAGGTGTATTATATTTGTAATCATGTCGGCCGCAGCGTCCACGTCGTTGTCGAGGAAGCACAACGACCAGTTAAAACTCCTAAAGAAACCGTTTAAAGCTTCCCAATTGGCTTTCTCGTATTGCCATACGGTTCTTGTAGGAGCTTGTTCTTTAACTGTGTGGCTGGAGTACGAGAAATTCGCCGATATGATGCAAAGGTCTGACGAACCTAGAGGCGATAATACGTTTAAAGTGTATTTATCAGGGTGAGAGGTAAGAAACAAGTCCACAAGAGTGTTGGCGTTTTGACCGCTAATGTCCGGTATCCGTGTTGGCTCGTTTACAATCTGGGTTAAACTATTAACCTCAGCAAAGATCTCAACATACCTTCCTTCGGGTGTTGTCTGTCCAGAATGTCGATTCTGGTGGTGAAATCAGACAGCGCATCAAACTCATTATAAGTTGAATGCCTGTCCTGGCAAAAAACAAACACCAAAGACTCAACTCCGATGCTGACTAAGCTAGGCCGTACCGTGTCGATTCTGACATCAGCCTTCCAAAACAAATCACTGCAGGTGTTATGCCAATACAATGAATTGCTTTGGTCTACCAACAAAATCTACACAACGCGACCCGCTATTCGCCAAATGATACTCTACCCAGCCATAGCCAGTGCACGCATAAATATACGACACTCGCTATAGCCAAGCAAAGCAGCAGCAAACGATAGGGAGTGGGACCAGAAGGAATGCCCCAACACAATACACTTTTTTTCTTTTTTTTTTTGGATTATTTATCCACATTTATCGCGCGCGCGGTTAGCGTGAAATAGAACAAAAATGCGTGTGCACGCGTCGGGAGGTAATTCGGCAAAGTTTTTCAATTTCAAGGCACACTCTGACGTATGTGGAACATTTTAAAACAAAAATTTCTACGGAGTGCTCAAAAGACAGAACACTCTCAGAGATCAAGTTAGAACAATGACTGTGACGGAGACATTAACTAAGTAAGCTTCGAATACAAACATGAATACCATCAATTCCTAAACTCGATTTGCATTTGGTGGAAATGAAGAAACACTCGGGCGTATGTGGAACATAATTTTTCGAAAACAAAAAAAAACTTTTTAAACATTTTAAAACCTATAATAATATCTCATTTATTTAATGAACAACAACAAATATCCTTCAATCAACAAAATTATGTCAGTCACATGCCTTCCACACAATCTACTACAACGGTTGCGATTCGTGCAACCAAACACGATTACCACCTTCGGCGAAATCAGCTGCCGCATGATCGCTACCCTTCAGAATCCATTTGGTTGTTAACAAACCCTCAACACCAACTGGGCCGCGGGCATGAATTCTCGCTGTTGAAATACCAACTTCAGCGCCCAATCCAAATCGGAATCCATCAGCAAATCTTGAGCTGGCATTGTGGAACACGCATGCACTATCAACCGATGCAAGGAACTTGCTAGCTGCACTCTCTGCAAATATTCACAAGTAAATCATGTCAATTTGTAGCGCGCGCAATTAACCAAATTGCAACTTACGATCTTCGGTCACAATGACATCGGTGTGACCACTTCCATAGGTGTGAATGTGATGAATGGCATCGTCCAATCCCCGCACAATCTCAATGCAGCACTCCAACGATCCGTATTCGTGCTTCAGACTCTTGGCAGCCGGTGGCCCGAAGGTCAGTTGTTGATTGAGTCTGGGTCCCGAGTAGATTTTTACACCTTCCTTTTTCAGCATATTGCAGACATCATTGAATATGCTGCCATGCATGAGGTCTTCGTGTATGAGAAGAGTTTCCATGGCATTGCAGGCTGAAAATGGTTAGAAAAAAAAAAACAAAATAAAACCAAATTTAATGCAAAATATAAATTTTCAACGTCAAAAGTTATTCCTTAATTCTTTGGAACAACTCGCCAGATCTAATTTATTTCTCGTGCATGAGAAAATTTTCTCGAAACTCTTCGCTCGTTATATATTTGTGTATGTGACCCCGGAGCCGCCGTTGTTGCAGCAGACTTTGTGTGCAACACAAGTGGAATCTGTGTGTATGTTGCCCAAGAACTAATTGAGTGACATTTATTACTCCTTTATCTGCAGGGAATGAGTTAGTAGCACATGGTTTGTTTTGGTGGAAAATTCCAAGTTTCCCCACAGAACTGTAGTGTATATCTCTGCTTTTGAAGTAGTTTTGAGTTATGGCGATTGTATAAGATTTGTTTCTTCCGAACACAGCTCATGACAGTAGTTTATGTGTGGACAGCCTTGGTCTTGGTAGTTAATTCGTTGTGATTGTAAGATTTTAACTCTGAAGGATTTAACCAGGAAGAAGTTGTTATTAATAGTTTGGGTAGTTAGTTTCGTTATGAGAGAACAATCAACAAAGCTGCGTTTCTTTTACTACTTAATATTTCATTAAACTCAGTTGCATAACTGAAAGGAATTGTGAAATCCAGTTCTCCGTACTCAAAATTAACCAGTAAAGACGGAAAAGTATGGAAAAAGTTTCAAATATAATTTTTTTTAACGAAAATCTAGCATTTGTTGAGTCAAAGAAACAGCAAGCTAGGTCCTGAAGAACTTGAGGAAATGGGTCTTGGGAAACAAAACCAAATTTCTCGTGATTTCGTTTCTTTAACCATTCCAACCCTTTCTAGCATTTCCCTTGATTTGCAAGCTAGGTCCTGACATTATCGAGAGTATTTTATCTGTCAAGTCTAATGCAGTTGGCATTGATGGAATTTATCCTCTATTTATTAAATCAACCGTGCCTATTATTCTGTCTTATAAAGGTTGTTTTTTTAGAGGTAAGTTTTCCGTTCATTTTATGGTCGACATTATCGTCCATCAGAGCAATTAATTCGGGTAATCATGGATGATTTTTGCACTACGTTTACTCTATATGATAATATGCATCCGCAGGGATGTGCGCACCGAAGAAACAATTGCCGCTGTAGAGCAAAGTGTTGAAGAGGACCCGAATGAATCGATTCGCCACCGTGCACAGCTTTGTCCATCAACTTTATGGAAGATTTTGCGCAAAGATCTCTTCTTACGACCTTACAAGATCCAGCTTGTGCAAGAATTAAAGTCAGGAGACCATGCAATGCGTCGCGATTTTGGTGTATGGGCCGAAAATGTGATATGATATCGATGCTGATTTTCATCGCAAAATTTTGTTCAGTGATGAGGCTCATTTTGGGTTGAATGGCAACGTAAACAAGCAAAATTGCCGCATTTGGAGTGAAGAGAATCCACATGAGACCCTTGAAACGCCATTACATTCACAAAAACTGAATGTTTGTTGTGCTCTATGGGCTGGTGTGGTCATTGGGACATACTTCTTCCGAAATGATGCTGGAGAGTCAGTTACCGTTAATGGAGACCGGTATAGAGCCACGATAACGGACTATTTTGTTCCCGAATTGTATGGCACGAATGTGGATGAGATGTGGTTCCAACAAGATGGCGCTACATGCCACACAGCGCACGTCACAATCGATTTATTGAAGGAAGCATTCGATGAGCGCATAATTTCGCGGAATCGACTTGTCAATTGGCCACCAATATCGTGCGATTTGACACCATTGGATTATTTTTTCTTTGGGGATATGTGAAGTCGCTCGCCTACGCCAACAAACCAAAAACCTTAGGGGACTTAGAAGCCAACATTCGTGGCGTTATTGCCGACATACAGCCCCAAATGCTTGAAAAAGTGGTTGAAAATTGGACCTCTAGACGTGCCTTTATTCGAACCAGCCGCGGCGGCCAAAATTAATGGCATAAAATTATCCTTCCAATAAAGCCAAATTGATGGACATTAAAACGATTTTCTTGTGTTTTATTTTAATTCGGAGTTCTATACCTATAAAAAAAAACACCCAGTATAACACACATTTTTAATTAAATCCTAACGACAGGTTCATTTCCAACCCAATGGAAGTTAGCCAAAATTGTAGCAATTCCAAAAAAATCATAATGGGAATGAATATAGATCCATCGCTGTGCTTCCGTTTTTGTCTAAGGTATTTGAGAGGGTTGTGCAAAAACAACTTAATGTTCATCTAAGAGTACATAACATTATTTCACCCAAACAGTCAGGATTCCGCCAAAAGCACTACCGCCATAATAAACATCGTTGAAGGCATTCGGTTTGCTTTGGATGAAGACTATTTCTTCCTGAATTTTCCAAAGCGTTTGATCATGATCCTGATCAAGTAATGCAAACTTATGTCTTAATTTTTCAACTTTGTACCGTTGGAGGTGTTCCCCAGGGTTCGATTTTAGGACCTCTGCTTTTTTCTCTGTATTTTAATGAACTCCCTACAAAGATTACAATATCTGCTATTCAAATGTATACCTCTTGGGCTAATTGAGGATTGCGCATACACAATTATCAGTGATCTGGAAGAAATCTCATGCAGGTCGGAAAGTACTGGACTTTTTCTCAATCCAATGCATCGTTATAAGTAGGAAAAGTTTGGGCCTAGAATATTTTCCGAATTTGTACCTACATAATTTACCCACAGGTTATGTTTCCACTGCAAGAAATCTTGGTATGTATCCGTAGGTAGAGCTTACGGTATGGTCCGCACTCTATGGTTATATAGAACCCCAATTTTATTCTTCAATATAATTCGCACACAACAACTCAGCCATCTCAAAGCACAATATATTTCAACTCGAATCGAACATAGCCCAGGACGCTAAAAGAACTGATAAATAAAATCAATCGAGGTAAGAAAGTGGACCAGGAAGCAGTTGAACCTAGGAGACGTTGACTACAAATTTGAGGTCCGTGCAGGTCCTAGAAATATTCAATATCACGTTTAATAGAGAGAATAGAGCAGTTTAATGAAGAAGGTATTGACGAAATCATTTATGTTTCCGAAACCAACGCTTAAGATCTGGAAAAGGTCGTCAAAGAATTGTTTGCCTAGTTTCTCCTTCCCCAATGTCTTGGTGGCTGCAAATGGCGATAAGTCTAGCTCCCTGCAGTCCTCTACTAACCTTGACGTGGTGGTGGTTGAATCAAGAATTGGTCATAAGTATTCTACTTGCTTTCCTGTTGGCAATACCTTCGCCTGCACGATGCTAGATGAGTTAGGGAGGCAGAAGGAATTTCATGTATTTAGTTACGCAGAAAAGACGCCTCCAATTTTTAAACCCTGCCGTGAATATGGTTACATTGAAGTCTTTTACAACGCTGTCTAGTTCCCATTCTTTTCTGGATGGGAAGTCGGCATTTGAGGCTTACTACTAGGTAGAAACTAGCTTATTGCTGTTAACTACCGAACTAACAGCGAGATTCTTTCAATCTCACTGCAGTACATGATACTACGGTCTTAAGATCTTAAGAATCACATTTAGAGTTTCGGTCGGACTTGATGAAAGGGCCTCTGTGGTTCCCATTCCATCCCTTGATCAAGTTGTATGCCTTGCTTAGAGCAGGCCACCATACTAGTGACCCATAAGTAAGGATGGAGCAGCTTACCGCTGCTGTGTACATCCAGGTAACCATTTTTGGTTCAGGCATACTCAGGCCATGTTCAATGGAGCCACTCCTTATTATGAAGAAGTAACCGCGACTATAGTCGAAGAAGTTAGAAAAGCAGTCAAATCAAATATTCCAAAAAGGGGTTGTGCAGCACAAGATGTCCTCTGATTTTTTTGGAGTGAAGGTCCAAATCTCATGAGAGGCGATCCAAGACCCCATTCAGTGAAGTGAAGGAGATACGCGAGACTGTACTAATTACCGTTCTTATGCTGATGTCATTTAGGTGGCCAATTGCGAGAAATAATTCGGCTATCTGATGACAAGTCGGGGTTTGTTGCGGGTAAATCAACAAAGCACAGCTGCCGGTTGATTTTGAAAACCATTCAATAGACAACTAAGAGATCTGATATGAGTGGCGCTAAGACATCGAGGTGTTCCTGACGTTCTGACGTACAACTGAAAATGAGCATGTACGAGGCAGTAAAGGCAAGAGTCAGTTGCACGTCTGGAGTCACCAAAGAGATATAAATGAAGGTTTCTATGCACCAGGGAAGCGTTTGCTTTTTATTGATGTCCTTCATGGATATTTGGAATGGAATCGCTATCGTATTATCCCACAAAAGACAGTGTAACTGTAGTACCTGTACTCTGACCCATTCCGACCTACTCCAGACATTTATTTAAATGGATAAGCGTGGAAAGTTCAAATATTTGGGATCTATTTATTATCAACCGTGGATTACGACAACACTCATCGATGAAGTGGTTGGAAAGCTCTGTCAGTCTCTGGGTCCACAAAATGTCCCTACGCTGAAGGAAAGGCTCTACACCGTAGTTGTTCATCCAGTGCTCACATACGATTCCCAATGCTCGACAATGTTCGAAAAGTATGAGGCAAACCTACAGCAGGTGAGAAGCATGACAGAAGGAGTACCGAAGCTGGATCGAATACAAGGTCCAAACTCCGACGAAGCCTTCACGTCGAAGAACCCATCTCCAAAAAATTAAAGCACGACCGGCTCAGTTGGTATTGCCATGTTCAAGAGAATGATCTTACGAGCGAAAGAGGGAGCAGCAGCATTTACAGAATATACTCTGCCTCCAGACAGACCATTAATAAGGAACCATCAGTATACACGATGATATCACTCGTTCCAAAGTCAATCCAGTCGTTGATATTCCATTTCAGGAGCTCAGGAAGTAATATTCAAAAGCAGTGCTCAAAAATCTGTATTGAGATCATTCTCGACGGTCTGGTCAGACATGTCATCCAGAACCGCTCTGAATCTAGAACTCCTCATCCCTTCACACACATGCGCTCAAGACCCTTTCTGGTCAAATTTCCAATACAGACCTGCAAGGCAGGTAAGCCAGCAGTAAAGGTTCTCCTTATTGCACTTTATATGTAGAAACAGACAAGGTGTTGTTGCTTAGTCAGATGACATGAAGATGACATTAAAACGAGTAAACTTAACCCCTTACCAGCTGGATAATCGCACTTAGCATCGCGTGCAATCTTCAATGCCTTTTCCAAGTCAGCATCCTTGTCGATGTAGACATGGCAAACACCTTCAGCATGTCCCAACACAGGAATATGAACCGACTGCTCCTGGATATTGCGAACCAATTCCGATGAACCTCTTGGAATAATCAGATCAATATGATCTTCCATCGATAGTAAGTCACTGATTTCTTCACGAGTGGAAACCTTTGAATAAAAAACCAAAAATTAAACACCCTTTTCCATTGTTCCCAAACCAAATTTTCACTCACCAATGAAACAGCCTTCTCTGCCCCAACTGTTGCCAGCGATTCCTTAACCAATTCCATAAGTGCCTTATTACTGTAGGCCGCTTCCTTGCCACCCTTCAGCAATAGACCATTCGCCGATGCCATGGCCAGAGCAGCAACCTGTGGCAGTGAGTCCGGACGTGATTCGAAAATAACCAACAACACACCAATTGGAACGGTGACTTGAGTGAGTTCCAAATCGCTTGCCAATTTTGTACGTCTCAGCACGCGACCAACATTCTGCAAAGAAAATAACACAAAAATTAGATATTTTTTTGTTTAGCAAAAGCCAATTACATTTAAGTACAAGCTACGTTGCCCGAAAACAATACAGCTACGAAAAAAAAAAGAGAGGACACACCAAGTATTACCAATCAAAAAGCAAGAAACATTTTTTTATTAGAAAAGTTTCGATTGGTTGATAAATTGCAAAAAAATTCCATCGAGATGATTAACCTTATTAAATCTCATCCGTGGAAGCGTGGGTGGATTCTGGATTCTGGATTCCCCAGTGTATTCACCTTTTAACTTTGTCTTTCATTTTCATGGATGAATATTGGGGGTGGGCACCCAACAAGACGGAGAGAAAGTTAGTTAATTTTCTTGTTTTGCTTTGGATAAGTATCCCGGAACAATAAATCAAGTGACTGATGATGGCTGTGCCCCTGGTAAAAGTTCTCCGAAATACGAACACGTGAAAGGAAAGATTTTCGTATTTTTAGATACAAATGCCGAATCTTTTATCTATCTATCTATAAAGTCTATTTTCGATAAATCGATGACATTGAATTATTTCTCAGCATGTGGCAAGTTTTTATTTGAAAACACCTAAGGGGCCATTTTGATGTCCTTTTTCATTTTCTCCTTCTTTAAAAAACAAAAATTGCATGATGCAACCAAAAACTTTTCATTTTAGACCGACTAACGCTAACGAAGTGCTAAGAGCATAAAACTTTGTTGTTTCACGAACGGTATTGGCCACAAAGTGTCAAAATCGAACACATAAGTGCAAGAGGAAGTTTTTCAAGTAGCTACGCTTTTTGTTTTTGTTTTCTGCAAGTTTCTTTCGGCAACAAACAAAAAGAAAAACAAAAAACTTAATAATTAATGTTGCATCGCCTTTGGAGTTTTTTATGAGTTCATAAAAAGAGGGTTGAAGAGACGACAAATTGAAAGTATCTGTAATATAGTCTTTATTGGATTAAAGGATTTTGTTTGGTTTGCAATTTGAGTTGACGGGTGCTTTTAGTTTTTTCCTACAGAAGGCGTGTTCTGGGTGAGAGTTTACTTCTTAGTGAAGTAGAGTACTAGCAATTGCATTACATAAGGTTCCATTCCGATAGATATATTCCCTTCACGCACAAAAGAATGTTGAAATGGAGTTCACATAAGTGAACCACCAGATTGAATTTGACTTTAACTTTGACACAATTCTCACCAACAAAACACGAGTAGAGTTAATTTATTTTGAGTAGGAGAGAAGCCATCTGTCAAATTTATAATTTCATGAAGTTTTGACAGGATTAGGGATTTATTTTCTCCTGACGATGAAGATGCCGTTGTAGCCAACAGAAAAAAAAATAGCTAGTCACACGATTTATGGCATCAGCTAAATGTTTCGCGGAACATTTATAACTCATCGTTTGACATCTTTCGTTGGCGTGTCTTAGTCTCAGTGTTTTATTTTTGACTGTTGTAATCTTTCACAGTTATATTTAGCAGTCTATAAAATATTCAAAAAGCACTTAGTGTCATTGATTTTTTGTTGTATTCAAAATATCCTCTTTTGTTTGCTGCTTGAAGGGAAAATTAATTTGCAAATGTTGTGCCAATTTGGGAATGGACGAAGGCAGGAGGTGTGAAGAGATATTTATTTTATGGATGCAAGTCGAAGAGCAAAAGAGACACAAATAATTGGCAGAGATCAGAATGCGTCACTTTCGCTGTCAAAGTTTAGTTGGGTTAGGTTAGGTTAAACAGGGGTGTGGTAAAAATGTTATCACATAACACTAGGCACCAAGACGGGTCCATCTCGATCCGTGGGGGAGCAGTTGAATGTACATTACAAAATAACCAATTTGAAATAATCAATTTCTTTGCAGAATCCGAGAAGGCCATCAATTTTCCTCTACGGTGTCGAAAAATTATTTCCTTAAAAATGTCCTTCTACTACGCGATATTGCCTCGCATTATATCCTCAACAGCCTGCAGAATGGCGCAGAATATGTATCCGAAAATCCGACACAGGACTACTATTATTGTTCCAAGCATATCCCCGTACCGCTACTCTTGTAAACACTCTCAGTTCTTTCAGATCTTCTGATAATATATTAGACCCTGTTCCTTCCACCATTGGTAAGATTCGCAATTTTGTCCGATCGGATGTTATATCATTCATACAGAATGTTGAAGTCAACCAAGAATTTTATCTGTTATAATTAGTTTTCCTGGCAGGAGCTCAGCTTGGACGGTGCCATGCTCGAAACTACTGCTCTTAAAGTTACCAAATTGGTGAGTCATATCCTACTATTTCCAGCAAATTTTTAATCTGCAAATCAAGCTGTGTTAGGTGGAAAAGGTGTCCGGTGCCGGAAGTCAAAGTTTGGTTAAGATAAAAACCCTAATCAGATATAGTAAATCCTCATAGGGACCATGGCAGGAGAAGCATTTGAAAAACAACTTGAAACAGAGGAAACTCTTAATACTTTTCCTCGAAAATACACTATCTTCTGTAGAAAATGGCGTAGTAGTAAACAGTTCGATACAACATGAAGTACTTGCGAATGGTGGTAAATACTAACGAGATATATTTCTGGTAGGAAGTGATCTGGAGTTGTCTAAGTTCTAATGCGTGCCGAAACATACCTGCAGATTTAAACTCAAGACATCCATTTGACAAACTTTATACATACCATCCTCCGCATATTCCATCGCATGGTAACAGAAATCCATCGACTTTACATCTAATTCTTACGAATATGTCTCACTTTTCTACCCAGCCCCTAACCCGTAATGAGCTCATTTCTGACTAAACTCAAATAAAGTGTCTGACTACACAAATGCCAATTGGATCTTGTTTAGAAGATTAATGAGAGCAGATTATAATCCTAGTTAATCCCAATGGTAATACCAATCGGAAAAGGATTTCCAGCAACACGGATCAAATACTCCCCTAACTTTATTCTGCAAATAATCAACGTAAGAACCATTTACAAATCCAGACGGAAGAGAACGAGAAATTAGTTCTATGGCTCAGAATACAAAAGGATAAATGGTCTGGTGAAAGACGCAGTTAGTTCTTTCAGAAACAAATCAAAGAACATAAGACTCCAAGGCTTACAGAAGGGTAGTAAGACTTTCTGGAACATCATCGAAATAATTAGGAATAAACATTCCTTCACTAAAGATTAGAAGTGTTTCCTTGCTCTGAAAAAGCTAAAAACTCTTCCAACAATTATTCAATTGCTAGTAATATTATCTTTGACATTCACATGGAATCCTTAGTAGAGCAATCAGTGTATTTCCTTAATTTTTCATCCTTGTTTAGTCGTGTTAACCTAATTTCCCTAGCCGAACTGCGCGGCGACTTGAAACGTCTATTTAATGACTGCCTTAAGCTTGTTTACTTCCCTAACAACTGGAAAGTCGCTAAGATCATAGCGATTCTAAAATCTTCCCTGTAGCTACAGTCCGATTAGTCTCCTTAGCTCTCCTATAAATTGCTTAGAAAATATTATAAATGCAGAAGTACCACAAGGGTCCGTGCTGGGTCCAGTTCTGTTTAATGCATAAACCTCTGATTTTCCCAAACTGGTGAACAGCAGTAGTGCCTTATTTGCTAACGACAATTATATTTAGACATCGAATGCAACTGATACACTTCTTCGAAGCTTTGGAGGAAATATACGGTATAAAACTGCAAAGGCCTCCTTGGCTTTTACCTAGGTAATTGGATACTTTAAAAGGAAAAGTGTTTAGGTTTTTTTGGGTAAAAATTCAACCGGTTCCCTAGGGTCCACTTCTGTGTCTATCGTTGTGTGGTGACTCTTACATCTCACCCCTGTCTTAACCTATCCCAAAATAATGAACATATACGATACCTACTTCTACTAATCATATAAATTCTGACTAAGCTATATTAATGGCCAATACCCCTATTTAGGACATCCTAATAGTCTACAATAAATATGCAGAAGTCTTACAAACATTGCATCAATATAAAAAAATACACCTTTAGGTGAGGGTTAAACAAATATTTAAAGCTTTTACGTGATACAAAACACTAAATGCCCACCTTATATGAGCAGCTTTTTCGGCTAAATAGATTTCCTTTGAGTAAACAATTCAAAACTGTTTGCATTGTTAAAGGTTTAAATGTTTTCTGGAAAATAATATTTGGCAAATTTACGTGTATACAAACTTTGTTAGTGTGTGACTTTAGAAAAAATTTTGACAAAAACGTGTCCCGAACAGAAAATACAAAAAAAAAATAGACCTACCTTATGACTTGACTCTGCGATTTGCTTTAGTCCCACAGCCAAATTCTTCAATTTTCCTGAATTCAGTGACAACCTTGATAGTAATGGTTTTGCCAGTCCGCTCTTTTGGGCTTCTGCCAAATCCAAGGCATTAGCATTCAAAATGAAGTCCTGTTTCGATACCAAAAGATCAGCCAGAGTATTCACAGCACTCGCCCTCTCCTCGGCAGATAGAGCTTGCATTTGTCGACTGCCAGTACGAGCTGTAACAAATTTATCATATTAACGCAATAAACAAGGATTCGTCTTCACGCCCCGCAATTTACATAATCCTTCCATTTAGCAATGCTGTTTAATTAAAACAAACAGCCACCACCCAATAATATAATATTTACCATTTTCAGCTAAAACATCGACGGGTGTCGAGAATCCTTCCGTGGACTCAGTGAAGAACGTTCCAACCTTCCTGCCGCCAATTATTGTTTTAATAGCCTTCTCTTGCATGCCATTGCAAATGACTACACTAACACCGCGATCCAGTGCCCATGTTGCCGCTTTCACCTTTGAGTCCATGCCACCGGTGCCGACCTGTACAGCGATGAGGACGAGAGAAAGTTTTCAGTGTAAAAATTCACTAGACCGCACTTCGAAATAAGCGGCTGGCTTACCTTAGACTTTTTACCAAACTCAATGCTTCGCATATCGTTGGACGTGTACGTGTGCATTAACTTGGCACCATCCTCCCATGGGGGCTTATTGTAAATACCATCAACGTCGGACATTAAAATTAGTAAATCAGCTTGCACTTCGGCAGCCAACATAGCGGCCAAGCTATCGTTATCCTTAATAGCAATGACCTGCAAACGAGATAAACAAAGAGAGAGAGAGAGGAGAGATAAGTTACCCTAGAAAAATCAATAGATGTCGTAGGTGGTTAGGTACTGACTTTCTTTGATCCCGCCGGTAGGTCATCATCTTTGATAAACATTGGCGGAGATACGGCATCGTTTGTATTAATAATTGGAACGATGTTCAAACTAATCAATTCCGACAACGTACAGAAGAGATTATTTCTTGTTTCCTCGTTGTAGAAATCCGGTTTTGTTACAAGGACCTGTGCGGAATAAATAAAATACCAGATGAAATGAATTATTGGATTGTGTAAGAGAGTGCTCCAGGATGCATCGCGGCGAACAGATAGAGACATGAGATGGTGATGGTTGGTGGAGGCGAGAATGAGACTTTATTGGCTGTGATTTGTAACACATTTTAGATGTTCCTAGCGCAGCCATAGCTATGCTATTGATGAGTTTTATTTGTCCTGGGGATTAAGTAATTGTCTGTATGGCTTCCTAGAGCTATTTTTATTCATCTGCAATGGAATTTATTTAACCAGCTTCGGTTTGGAGTGGTTATGTCCTTTTTTTTTCCATCCCATCCGCGCTGTTGCGCATGAATTACATAACAGTAATTTAATGATTCATTGAAAGGAATTGCAATAAAAACACGGAGTGTTGAATGAAGCGACATTTTCTCGTAAACCGTATACGTGACTTTATCGAATACAACAGTGAGCAGTATAAAGTTGTTTTCACAGATTCCATGCGGTAATATCTCGTGAAATTTATTTTTCCATATACAGACTACGATTTGATAAATTTTTTTTTACCGAATACGTGAGGCAGTAGCGCTTATCGCTTTACTACTTCATTGACGCGAATGCGTTTTGTAGTGGGTTCTTTTGTAGAACTTGTCACAGTTTTGTAAAGTCACGATAATGGAAAACGAATTAACAAAAGTGACAGTGACAGAGTAAACAAAAAAATTCAGACAAATCCAAAATTAAGATATTTACCCCTCTTAAAAGGGAAATGGGTACCCCTTGAAAAAATTTATTCATTTTCGGAAGACTTCCAAATCAACAGAACTGATCATCTCATCAGCAGAGCACGTTTTTTAATCACTATTTTAACTACTACCTCTTATTTTAGTCACGCAACTGGTGTGTCTCAAATTCCTCTCTTCTCAGCTCTTGATAAAAATCTTAAAGCGCCGTAAGCATAGACTGAATGCTGGTTTAAAGATTTGCTGCAACTGCATGAGCCAAAATAAAAACAATGAAAGTGGTAGAGGTCCCGACAGATTTTGCGGCTGCCGAACCAAGAACCGAGTTTTTCAGGGTCACGCTGTGCGGGGTTAATGGATTTGAACTCCTAGAAACCAGACCAGAAGATGACCTCAAACAATTCAAAATTCTTCACTTTGCTCTGGCAAGTTAAGCAATTTTTGTTGCCACCTTAGGATAGGATAGGAACCTAAGGTGGTGCAGAAAATTGCTGAACTTGCCAGAGCAAAGCCAAGAACGTTTACTAGTTCAATTTGATTGAAGTCATCTTTATGGAAGAAGGGTTTTGCCAGTCTGGTTTTGGCAAAAGCTAGAAAATACCAGATAAAGTTTGATGCCGTTTCTACCACAAATGGTTTTGAGATGCTCGTTGAAAGGCATGAAACAAGTGACAAAACCAAAAAAATAAATAGGTTATCTTAAGTCACTTCGAGGAGATATTTAGATCTCCTGGATTTTGGACAGTCGACAAGATGCATGATCATGCCAATATTCAGTAAAAGCTTAGTCATTTCAATAAGCTTTTGTGGACTGGGGAGCATCTGTTGTGGGCCAACAAAATCTGATAAACAGCCCTGCCTGGCAAGAGTCTCAGCTCTTTCGTTACTTCGGATGCCAGTTTGACCGGGGACCCAAATGAGTTACAGATTGCCTTATAGGATTAGCGGCAGGCTTGGCTATCTGAACACATGTACAAGACAGTGTCTTTTACTCCTTTCCTTAAAAAAAATATTTGCAGCACTGACGATCGCGAAGATTTCTGCTTAAACAAACAGTAACTTGTCTACTTCAGGATTCAGATAATTTGTTCCGATAATCACAAAAGTAGACTTCATGTCATGAGTGACCCATCTCTATATAGATATAGGAGAGAGGGGGGCAAGAAGGACCACTTCAGCTTTAAATATTCAAAACTTTTTTAATATTTATAAGAATCGAACAAAACTATTTGCAAATAAAATATTAATTCTTAGATGTTATCAAAGTAGAGGATCAAAATGGTGTAAGAAGGATGTATTGAGCTATAACCGAAAATACAACATAACTCCAAAACGCCATTTTTCCCTACTAGCGGAGCGAAACTTTATTTCAAGGTTCTTAAAGCAGGAATAATGTTTTTATGAAAAAGAGGGTATTTAACTTTTAACTTTATAAGTCCAGTAAATGTGGATTCATGTCTCTTTTCATGACTTTATGATTTAAACTAAAACCAACTTCACTATGTCGATGAAACTAATGAATGCGTTGGCAAATTATCTTTTTAATAAGTTTGTGACTATTGATGAATGAAATGAAATAGAGCTAAAATCTAATCCCCAAATTGGTTTGGTCCTTTTTGCCCCCCTCTCCCCTAACGTGGTATCACTCGGACTAAAGCCAATCCACCTATCGCTGTTTCATTTCAAGCGGAGCCAGGCATAATCCATCAAAAAGCGCACGAAGCTAAGCTAATGGTTTGAGTTTTTAGATTTTTCCCGAGTTTTCTGCTAAATTTTGCATAACGATGTTGTCGTGTCGAAATTTTGGGTAGCGAAGGTGTAGCGGTTAGTGAGTCATTTCGTGACACCGGAGGTATATGCTCAATACCAAATGGAGAACAGGGATGCATGTCTTCCACCAAGAAGAGGATTTCAGCTTGGTGGAAAGTTGCCGAGTCTTAGCGATTCTAAAATTTCGAGTTTAATGGCAACAATTTCCTCGTTTTAAAGATCTAGTTTTAGGACTTGTTCTTGGCCGGCGTTGTTTTTAAAATCTCGTTCATTTCCCTGATTAACATCGGTAATATTCACATCTGCCAATTCTACATGATGATCTGAACGTACTTTAAAATCGCTAATAAATAGTTACGTTCATTTTTTCAATCCTAGACCATTTTCAGTGAGTCTCTAAATCTCATTCTCCTGCACTCGCACAAACAGCCGAACCATCCAATCCCACTGCATTTATAAATCATTTCAAATTGTCTGGAAAAAAAAGAGATGGTATAAAATAAACCTGTGCTATCTTCACACCATACTGTGCAAACATGGCATCGTATAAGGACATCAATCCTGATTGTCCAACAGCAGCAGCTGCTCTCGGTTCCAGTAACATTCCCACATCCTATAGTACACAAGCAATCACAAACACAATTTTATTACAAAATTCAATCTAAAAACAAAAAAAAAATCGACTTACCTCACGCGTGTGATCCTTCGGTGACAGAGTTTCCCTCATCGACAAAGACATTAACAATTCTTGGGCAAGTTTTTGACTGCCAAAGGCTACAGCACCACTTGTTACCATCATAACTTCACGTCCTTCCAAATGACATTCGGCAACCTATTCAAAATGAACAAGAAGAAAAAATCGCTTTAAATTTCATAATTTCAATTGTATCCTTTTTAACGGTAAACGTTATATAGTCAACGCTATTGTATTAGCAAGCATAAGCTACTTTTGTATTTCCCTTGAGATTCTTCCACCGGAGTAGGGTTAAGCGTTTTCGAAAGTAAAAGAAAAAAAAAGTTTGTAAAAAGTCAAGGATTAGATGATGACACAACAAAAAAAAAAACACCTCGAGTTGGGACTGTGAGCAATAAAAGTTTCAAATTGGAAATGAAATATGGATTTTGTTGTTGGTTGGTGTGTTGTGCCTGATTTTTGGCTCGTTATTCTCTTGGTAATTTTTTACGAACAAAGTTCCTTTTTCCATCCAACTAAAAAGGTGATACTCGTCGTGCAAGTAATATTGTTCGGGATAATTTAATCATCTCGAAAGCAATCACGAAGGGCGGGCAAATTCGATCAAATTTTAATGAACAAATAAGAACTTGTGCAATCAAAATTGGGCGCATGTAATATGCAAAAGTCGGCTGGTCCCGATGGTATTATACCCGCCTAGCTGGAAAGGACTGTCCCATGGCAACTGCAACTGGGAGTCTTTCCAGATACAAACCTACCATTTCCCAGAGTTACAGGCCAAAAGTCGACCATCATTTCTTCCGAAAACCTAAGAAAGGCTGTAAGGATCCGCATTTAAGAATCATTCCGATGCAACTGGTTCTCTCTGCAGTGCACAAAATGCAAATGTCAAGGGTAGAAGCACGCAGAACCACTGGGAAATTCCTTAGCCATAAAAAATTAACATTGATGCTTTCAACAACCTGATGGTCCAAGTCATTTAACTTGATTCGATACATTTTTCGACAAACTTCGTTAAGGCGAAGCTATTAACAGGAAATACCTAAATCGTGGAACGCTGACGGATTAAGAAAATGTTTAAATCTCCTCTAAGTAAATGCATTAAGATAGTCGCCTACGCGGAAAGAATAGTTCCACTGATAGCGGGAAAATATCATCAGTAAAATTTTTGAATCCGCGCAACAGAAGTATCAAAGTGGAAGGATGCTAAAGGTCTTATGCTGTTCGAGGCCAAGTACCTGGGTGTAATATTCGACTTCAAATTGAATTGTTAACGGAATATGAAAGAGATAATAAAGAAAGAACTGACAAGGCAGCTGAGATTTTGGAAAGAAATGGGCCTTACAGCCGAAGACTAGTTTCACACCGACACATTCCAAATTTGGTTTGACTGTTTGGTGGGAGGCTGTAAGCACTAAATTCTCTCCTATACATTTTTGACGGGATATAATAGGATTGGAAACTCTTTTGAACGTAAAACCAATTTATGAAGAACGATTTCCCAAAGACTCTTAAGAAGCATTCGCGAATACTTTACATCATTAATCAGAACGGACTTATGCCTTTTAGCCAAAATATGTCAAACCCATAAGCCTATCATCATCCCTTCTTAAAATCCTAGAACGGCTGACCATATATATATTTACCTTTACCTTTACCTTGCAACATGCTGCAAGGTAAAGGTAAAGGAGCTGTAATGGTAAACCTGTGAAAACGGCTTACGCCCTATTGAGTATTCCCGGCATAATAACAAGTACACAAGGTTGCCTTCCAGGACTTACATAAAAGGCGCTTTTTAAACAATATCCAAAAATCTGGGACCGCAAATTTTCTGTCAGCCCAAAAGGTAGGCGAAGCTATCGGTAAGTTTATTAATCCATAACTTTTAAGCGGGATTCTCAACTTAAACTGTCTGGGTCATCTGCAAGAACCGCTGTTAGCAAAGGGTCTACGATTATTTTGATTATACAGTCTCAGGAAATCACATCACACAAAGAACAATACGATAAGCTAACGAATTGGGGAGCTAACTGCTGTCTCGATGTTAACCTCCATAAAACTGAACTAGTACGCTTTCCAAGCTTAACTTTCTGTGAGTCTGATTCTAGAAAGTTAAGTTGAAGGCCTAATATGAGCCATTGGGACCAAATGGGCACCTCTAACCTTAGGTAACTTTCTATCCATGCATTTCGGTTATAAGACCGATACTAACGTAGGGAACTTCCTTAGGTAAAGCCCATCTATCGCGATAATTTAGCAATATTCTCCATCGCTGGATTCGACATTCTGTTTTATCCGACAACCCTCGAAAGCTACACTACAGTAGACCAATAAAGCGATTGACGACGCTGCCGTCCTGAATAATTTCGGGATCCTTTCAAGACAAATTCACTACACTATACCCCAAATTTATTTAAATAGATTACTCGATGTTACCTTCCCCTTAGAGGGCTCTTTCATTGAGGACACTTAAATCCATTTTCAATTACACCGACGCAACGGTTCAAAAACTGATGATAAGGGTGGAGGAGACTTCTGATGAAAACTTCGAAGCGGATTCAATGTGGAAATACTGACACTCAAAGAGTCAAATTAAGAATCACTGTAAGCTGCTGCCAAGGTTGGCTGCCACTGAAAGGTCAAACCTTAGGTAGGCAAGTAATATCACATGTCTAGCGACCAAACTGATCTGAAGAAAACTTTGGATCTGAAGGGGTAAGAACTTAAGGACATTAGCAATACTAGAGTTGATATTACTGGACACTGTCTCATTGACAAACATGCAATAAGGCTTGGCGCATTTTCAAACGATTTCTACAACAATCACATGGACAAATAGGAGGAAAGAAATTGTCCCCACCACTTTGGTACATGTCTTACTCTTAAAGCCTTATTTAATGAAGATCTATGTAATCTTATTAACATTAATATTAGAAAGAAGTCTCCTTCGCTTCGTCAGAAGCTCCAATTGCATTAACCAGTAGGAAGGAACTTTTTCCTGGATCCCTGGACCAAGTATTAGTCTCAGTCGGTCGGTATTTTTCTACCTAACCTAACTTATGTCACTTTCACAAGACTTTCTCAGTTTAAATATCTGACAGGCAGGACTGAAATTTACCCAGCACTTTCATTGAAGGAGGTTTACCTACCTTCTTAGAAGCGTGGGGTATCAACCAGGATTATTGCAGTGCGTCTTTCAAGCTGCAATCTATTTGCGTAGATAATCGCTCAATCACCCAGGGCGATGACCTCCAATATGAGAGAAGCAAAATGCGTTAAAGAACGCCATTTGGCACTTGAAGAAATCCGCCATCTCTCAGCAGTACTTAGCTGGAGATGAACGAGCCAACAAACCCGCTTGCCAGATGCGGTTCTGATTTTTTCTTACACGTGTAGTGTATTACGACGGTTCGGCTAAGTTGCACCGTAAACAGTAGCAAGTAGCTCGCTTTGATAATTAGAGATCAAAGGCCCTAGTTTCCTTTGACAGAAGCCAGATCCGGTGCTCGTGGGGGTATAAACTCTATATGAAAACACGGCTAAAAGAGCGAGGAATTTTTACCAACGACTTCTGCAGAAGCTACTTAGACGAAGAGGCGAATTAAGGGAACATCACTTAAGTCACCGTCCAGCTATTTCAAAAACGCCGCTAAACATGCATAAGTGCATGGTTCGTCCACAGCTTGCCCTTGCTTGAATTAACAGATCGAAATGGTTTGGAGAGCTCTCCCAACCTAGTACTAACTTTTTGAAATACAAACATTTCTTAATAAACCACTTGAAAAAGCAGTGGTCACGTTCCCTGGTCCTGTTCAAGTGCTGATAATCCTTCAAAAACCATCAATAATCCATTTTCAAATAGTCTATGAAATCTCCCTTTTACAAGCTTCTCTGTCTGTTGTCCAAGCTTAAGAACAAAATTCTGTGAACACAGTTATATGTCTGTTTAATAGCCAAGACACCTGCTGCTACTAAACAAACAACTTCATCAACACGAATCATGTGCAAAAAATTTAAGGATTTCTTCGAATTTTATCTCAAACAGAAAAGTGGCATCCAGCTTTCAATCTCCATACAAGACACGAGTACAAAATCCAACAAAATCCAACAAAATCTCAAGGATAACATAATAGTGCTATAAATAACATTCTATTCTTGTTTTTGCCTACCATTTTGTAAGGATATGCACTCAAAGTGACAATGACAGATATGAAGGATTCATACATTAACAAAACAGGGCATATGGCAGTCTTTGTCAGTGAGTTAAAGATGAAGCAGTGAGTTGTGCCAAAAAAGGATACCTACTAACATATGAATCTTTCTCGCTATAAAAAAGCCAAAAAAATGAATTGTATTTTAAAATAAAGGGTGGCCAGATTAATTTTGGACTTATTTAGAAGTTAAATTCCTGCCATTGCAGCACATCCTTTAAATGGCCGCATTGGCTTCGTGCAGTCGGTCAGATATGTGCGGCGTTATTATGGCAATAGCGTCTCGAATATTTGCCTCGAGCTCGTCCAAAGTGGTTGGCTTGTTAGCGTAGACTAAGAACTTGACAAAGCTCCCTGGAATCCAATCGCCAAATTGCTCCTTTATAATTTCGAGCGTTATGTCTTACACATCTATCGATGTTGCTTAGCTCTGACAATAGATAGTCGGTCAACATAGCTCTTAACCTGAGACCATTGAAGGTATACACCGTTTCGAAAGAAATAAGGTCCGATGATGCCACGATGCCATAAACAACACCAAACACTCAAATTTAATGATCGCTCCAATAATGGCAATTTTGCATGTTCACATAGATGCTAAGCCAAAAGTTGGACCCCGTTTGAGAAGATGATTTTGTTGGCCAAAGTCCGGATCTCCGGCAAACATTTTTAGCGTCTCATTGCCGAACTCATGGTGTTGTCTATAGTCGTCCCGCTTCAATTGTTTTTGTCAGCACAATCTTATACGAATGTAGGGCCAAATTCAACCGCAAAATAGGACGGGTTGGCTCTCAGATCATGCCCACTTCAGCTGATTGAAGCCGAATCGACATTTCTGGGTCGACTTCAGCTTCATTTTCTTCATTTCGCACCAATCTCTGTCTGGTTGGTGGCCGACTCTATTCCATCTTTACCTCTACAACTTTTGCAGAAATCGTTTGTAAAGACTCCTAACCTATTAGACATGTTTTTATTGGTACAATGGAGTTCTAAATATTAAGAAAGACTAGGGACTTTTATCGTTTGCTGCCAATATTTGGCCACAGACTTCGTCGATGAAACTCATCGCGGTGTTTAAAAGCGGTAAGACCTGCTTGTCCGCTAGTAATAGGTTCAGATCAGAGCCGTTTCTGGCCAGTTCATCCACTTGTTCGTACCTTTCAACTACATTTTGCATGGAAACCCAGCATAGCAGTACCGAGTGATGACTTTTAGCCCTAAGTGCCAAGAGGCAATCTGTTACACATTTCGCGCTTACAAGGTTGGAGCCGATTGCCTTAAGTGCTGCTTGACTGTTTATACAGATGATTATTTCCGCATGGAAGCGGTCTCTGCTGCTTGAAAAACATTGCAGTGATCTGTTAGTCGATAGGACTGGTTGATTACCTAGTGCCCCTGAGAAGACCAGCTCCCGTTTAAGAATCATCCACGAAGATTGGTATACCTTCAATGACAGAACCACTTGAATCCCGGTCATGGGCTTAAAGAAAGTCCCTTCTGCGGTCAAAGATTTTAAGTTTGAATGGCCGAAAGAGCCAGGCTTACAAATTCCTTTATTTTTTCTTAGTCTAAAAGGGCTTTTTGCTGCTCTATGGGTGGCAGGGTCAATAGTTTTTTAAGGCCAATATTCCTCCGCACCTTGTTTTGGTTCGTGGGATAAGATTTTGCATCAACTGCCAGACTTCCCTGCGTAAAAAAAATCAAGTCGCTTTTCCTCATTCCTTCTTCAGCTTTCCGTTTAAGTCTAATTTGGAGGTGAAAACCACACCCATGTATTTGGCCTCGGTTGGCAGATTGAAGTGGACACTTTTTACTTTCGGTGCGTCCGTATTTTTCAGGTTAACCTCAAAACTGCTGTAATCCCTCCACTTTGATAGTTCTGATAACGTAGATTCTATAACGTCTGGGGGAGAAGAGAAAGAACTCCACCTGGCCGTGCTCAATGATTTACATACATTTATCTTTCCGAACACAAAACCTACCGAAGTTCGCGAAAAAAAGCAACTGCACGAATTTTGTTTGTTGTTGGTTTTTATTGCAAAGAAATATAATTCACACTATTTTTTTTATCTTACAATAATGGTATATACCAAAAATTAAGTAACATTTTGTGCAATTTAAGTGGTAAATACAACAAAATGATTAACCAGCGATAGCGATGGCATCGTCTTCCATTCATTCTTAAGCGGATAATACTCTTTAAATTTGGTTTTTCCGTAAACTAAAAAACGATCCTTGAAAACGACACAGGAATGAAAATCTTCACTAATCGGGGAGATGGGAATAACTTTCGGCTCCAAGTCGTGTTTTGTAATGCTTGTTCTCCCGAGTTGTATGAAGCACTCGGTGGATAAATCACACACGGTTCCCATGCCAAGTGACCAATCGTCAAGATCCAATGTTTCTGTCCATTTATCGGTTTCAGGGTTATAAGTGGTGAGCACTTTCTGACGCCTTGTGGTACTATATCCCTCAACACTAATTGAATTCAAATTCGTAGCCACACGCATGATATTAATAAGATCCGGCATTGGCGCCACATATTTCCATTGCGAAGTCAGGTGATCCAGTTTTTCAACAGAGCACAAACATGTGGTGCCATCGTATCCTCCAATTACATACGCTTGTCCCATCAAAGTTACCAGCTTGAAGGCATCTCTTGGCGATTGTAAAGAAGAAAGCTGTGTCCACTGTAATGTCCTCAAATCCAAGCAATCAACACGATTCGATTCCTCACACTCTGATGTTATACCTCCAGCAATAATTAACTTATCCCCCACGATAGTACAACCAAAATTGCTACGTTGCGCCGGCAGACCTGGGAAATCTCTATAGATCCAATCATTAGCTGCAGGCATATACAACCCGACATTCAGCCTTTTCTTCTCCCATCCGCCAATAGCGAAGATCACGTCCTTAAAGTTTCTCAATTTTTTTTTAGAGAACACTGATTCACGAGAGTCCGGCTGGAGGTGCCATTTCAAGGCCTCCTTAATCAACTGTTGACTTTCCAAGCATTTACAAACAGGCTAAATAGCTTTTGAAATGAAATTTGGGTGTAAAAACGGAAAGCGAACGTTGTTGAGTAATAAGCTAATAAATTGTTCACGTTTAGGCCGATCATATTCCACCCAAGACATGATACTGTGAAAAACATCCTCCTCGGAATGAACATGTAACTCGTCACTTGAAAGGAATTTACACAGCTGCTCGGGTTTAAGCAAGAAGAACTTTTTATCCCAGCGCACGTCCATAACATTTTGACACACATATTTCTCACCAATTTCGTAGAGAGTTTTATTGTTGAATTTCGCCGCCATTGTTGTAATGTCTAGACAATTGGACACATCCATCTGCTGCGTTGACAGATAGTTAAAGCACATCTCTTCCAGAAAGTTGCATTCAAATAGACGAGCTGCTTCTAGATATTCTTTAATAGTGTGCGTCCTAAGATCAATCGAACCAGTGTAAATAAAATGTATAATCAATCTTAGAGTTCGACCATTGACATCTTTCAATTGAACTTCGTTTGCGTCGGTTTCACGAGTAAATCCATCAAAAATTGATAAAAAATATTTGCTTGCGGCGGAGAGCACTATTCGATGGGCTTTCACTTTGCAACCATCATTCGCAATCAGAGTCACATCGCAGAACTTGCCAGCTTCATAAAAAAGTCCGATGTTCTTGAAGATTCCAATGAATAATTTCTGACATATGAATGTATCCTCCTCTGCATTAGAATCAAGTCTAGAAGACATTCTTTTTATTTTAGTTACAAGCACACAAAAAAACATCACGTCTAATAAGCAAACAACAGCAAATAAAACTAGCGTTGTTTTCCAGTCACAGTGAGTGACTAACCAATGAGCTTTATGAATCACCTAATTGAGAAGAGTCTATAAACTTGAAATAGACTTCCAATGAAAAAGCTTATCTGTTAGTGTTACCTTTCTCGCGTTGAGTGTTGTATCAGTGTTGCCATGGCCCCGATTAAATGGTATCAGAATCAGGTGAGGAAAATTCTTTTAATTTTTGAACCATGACGTGTTCGGAAATACCTCACCATCGAGAATAATTAAAAATACATAAAATAACAACAGGTAAGGGTTGTTTAGTATTTTACTTGTTAAATCCACTGAATTTTGTTTTGTTTGCTTTGTTGACGTTTGCATGACCTTTTCAACCATATTTCTGGTACGTCAAGACTTAACATTGAGCAGAAAGGTCTGAAGTATTTTGTTTTTTTAATTTTTTGAGGGTGCTCTTTCCAATGATGATGTTTAATGTTTAACCATGGAAAAATCAACAAAATAATTTTTATATTTTAGCAAGTCTTTTTGTCATCTTTTTTGTTCATGCCTAAAATCGATTAGAATCGCGACATTTCCGCTCTTCAAATTTTTATTTAGTTATTTTAATGCCAAAAGATTTTGGTGAACCAAAATGGACGCCAGAATGATTGAATATTTTTCGAAAATTGACGAATTTTTTTCTTAAAAAAAAAAAACCGTTAACGTCTACTCCATGCGGTGAGAATCGGGTAATATTTACATATGTTTTTTTTTTGACTTCGTATTTAAATTTAAACAATACTCCAATTGCTTAAAAACTTGAATGAAAATTTGTGTCAAAAATTGCTTAAGATCCTATCGAGTAAAAATGACCAATTGTAGGACATTTTTATCATTACAATTGTTGGCCAAAGTCGATAGAGTTCGGGAAAAAATATTCGTCAGTTTTCGAAATAAAAAAAAATGTTCATTCTAGCCTGCATTTTCGTTAACTAAAATTTGTTGACATCGAGGTGGCGATTTTTTGGCATGATTTAAGACATGAAAAAAAATCGCGAGGGAGAGAAAAGGCATTACAAACATTTCTTCTGAGAAAATTTGAAAAAAAACATAGAAAATAGACAGACAGAAATTCAAACTTTGATGACGAAATTGCGTCATTTGGGCGTTAAAGGGTTAAACAAAATGGTAACATTAACGTTTTAAAAAATAAACGATTTTCTCCAAAACGGTTCTAACGAGCCGTACTGTAAGTACCTATTCAAAATTCAAAAAATGAACAAAACCATTGCAGCCGTACTAAAGAAACATTTTTAGGTACATACGTAGTGTTAGAAAAATTTTGAAAAAAAGAAATCTGTCGAACCGTTATGGCATACAGCTTTTGGACAGACAGACGGACGACATGGGTGGGTCCACTTTCTTGAACTTCTTTATAGTCAAACTTTATTCTTGATTTGAGTTCGAAATTTCAGCTCTTTCTCTTTAATATAAGCTAGATAGATAAAATATAACAAGATAAAGCTGTATATATTTTTTTGGTCTTAGGTTCCGTCAAGTTAGGCACCTTTCATATTTGTTATCATTTGAGGGGGTTTCATATTGTAACCCCCAAAAAGCGGGTTTGTAGGTCCACAAATGCCAGAGATCAAGCACTTCTTAAATACTTTTTTTTTCGACTAAGTGTGCCGACTTCGAGTGCCGATCTGCCACCCGTTCTAGGTTCGTCAGACCATTGTATCATATCGGCGAATTTCTCGTACTCCAGCCACACAGTTAAAGAACAAGCTCCTAAAAGAACGACGTGGATGCCGCTGCCGATATGATTACAATTTTAATTCACCTGGGTATGAAACGTTTTATCCCTTACAGGATAAAGTGTATCAGACCTAAGGAAAACGCGTGGTGTGACTTGAGCTGTAAAGAAGCTATCAGGGCTAAAGAGGTTAGTTTTCGGTCATTTAAGGCCAACCCAACTGAGGAAAACCGAAAAAAGTTCAAACAAGCCAGAAATGACTGCAATGCCCACATTAATCGTGTCAAATTCTCCTACGACCAAAAGTTGAGACAAAAAATACTACAAAGTCCTTCCGGTAGTAAGAACTTTTGGTCGTTTGTCAAGAATATTAAAAATTCGGCCTCGTCATCTATTCCGACACTCATTTGCAATCACACCCCAGCTGTCAGCTCTTCGGATAAAGCCACTCTGCTCGCTGCTCATTTTGCGGCTAGCTTAACGCTCCCAGATTGTACTTTATCTTCCCATGTACCCGAGCGCGTAGAATATTCTATGGGACCCATTCATTTTCGCACTCGTACAGTGGCAATAGTTCTTCGAGATCTCAACATACATAAATCCGCTGGTCCAGATGGTATTTCCCCTATCGTTCTGAAGAGGTGTTCTTCCACGCTGGCAAAACCACTGCGTAAGCTTTTCGATCTGTCCTATTCTTCAGGGCTCTTTCCGAGAAGATGGAAAACAGCATTTGTCCAGCCTGTCCCAAAAAAAGGCGAATCTTCCTCTGTCTCCTCCTACCGACAAATTGCACTAACGTCCCTTCTTTCCAAGGTCATGGAAACGCTGATAAATCGTCAGCTTATGAAATATCTCGAATCTCGAAAACTTCTTAATGATCGGCAGTACAGTTTTCGCAGCAACAGATCCACTGGTGATTTCATGACATATCTAACCGAAAAGTGGAACCAATCTATTCACCGTGGTGGTGAAAGTAAGGTCGTTGCGCTTGATATTTCAAAGGCATTTGACAGAGTTTGGCATCAAGCTCTCTTGTCGAAAATGGGTGCATTTGGGATCGGTGATATCCTTCTTCAAAGAATTAGAAATTACCTTTCGGACCGTTCAATTCAAGTTGTTTTGGACGGTTTCAAGTCTGCAACTTACAAAATAAATGCTGGTGTTCCCCAAGGCTCCGTTTTTGTCTCCGACTCTCTTTCTCATTTTTATCAATGACCTCCTGTCTGTCACTTCTAGTCCAATGCATTCCTTTGCTGATGACAGTACCCTCAGCTTTACATATTCGTTTTCTGGGCAACGTCCCTCATCTTCTGATCTGGCTAGAATCTACAAGGCGTTTATTCGCCCAAACGCTGATATCTGGTCTGGTGCACCAATGACATATTTGGAGCTACTTGACAGGATTCAAAAACGTGCGGTAAAATTTATTGGCGATCGAGACATCACGAAATCATTTGACTTTCTTAGTCATCGTCGTGAAGTCTCCTGCCTGTCATTGTTTTATCGGTACTTCCACCACAAGGGCTCAAATGAAATAGCCAGTTGCATTCCACCCCTACAGCAATTCAACCGCAATACTCGCCATGCTAGGAATGCACATCAGTTTACCCTCAAGCCTGTATTCGGATGTACAGTGAAATACAAGGATTCGTTTCTTAACCGTACAATACGAATGTGGAATGCTCTACCCCGCTCTGTTTTTCCTCTGCATTATAATTTACAAACATTTAAAACCAACGTGCATCGGTTTCTCCCATTCTCTAATCCTTCATTTCCCTAATGCCCGCACTGTGTCACTTCATTATAAGGGTATCCAAAGTCCCTTTAGTGCGCGTACATTATAAAAAAAAAAAAAATCTCTCACGCGTCGATATTACTCTGCACAACAAAGGCTGGCACTAGCATGTTTCACAAGAACAATAGACAGTCAGTCATTGAAATCATTCGCAAGTATTAGAGGCATAACTTCTTCCATCATTGTGTGCAAAGATATATTATTGAGACGAATGGAAGGGACCTACAGTTTAATGACGATTCCGAACTTCACTCAGACTTTGACTTTGAAAGACTCGGTAATCAACAGAGAATAATAGGATACACAATGAAGGATCTTACACGGGCAACAGGTGGAACAGGTGCTGGACTGTTCTCAGAGGAATTAAACATCAAAAGCTCTATCAGGCTCCCTGATCGTAAGTATCAAGCATGGTGGCAGTGAGGGCAATACCAACAAATTATTTTACCACACTTGTCGTTAGCCGGGCTGTAATAAAATTCAGTATCTGCTATTGAAATTTAGTTCAAGCTTGTTTGACCTTGTCGCGTTAAAGGCTCTTACTGGCAAGTAAAAAGTATGAAATTGACTAGGAAAAGCCACTTTAATCAATAAACCTACTAAGTGAACGGGTGGAATGCAAAATACGAATGAAAGGTGGCTGTGGCCAGAGTATGCTGAAAGCTACACCAACCAACTTTTTTCAAGATTGGTAGGAGCCATCACTAGCCACAACCTTCTAAGAAGCCATGCAATGAAACTAAAACTCAAAAAATTACGACATCTGTCGAGGCTGCGGTAACAAAGAGACTCACGAAGAAACACTTGAACTTGAAGAACTTGAAATTTACTATCTTCTAAAATGTTTGATGTATCAATTTCCAGTCTATTTAGGCTTGTGTGGACTAAGGCTGACTGACAAACATTGGGTGGCCATTAGAAGACGCCACAGTAGGCCACAGCGTCGACTATCGGGTAAGCCCGCTAGCTAAATGAAATTTAAGCAAAAATCGAGCTCAATCTTCAAAAACGTCAAAGAAACAATATCCGGATGATAGTTCCGAGCTAGGTTGAGGTGAGGTTTAGTTTTACTGTACAATTCTGTGACTCCTGTATCTATCTATGAAGGAAGATCCCCCCGCTTAGCAAAATAATAACTGCCTCTGGTCCCTCTTGCTAAAGATGAACGATGAAATTTTTCCCACTGCCTCTGGTATGTGCACACTTAACAGATCGTTTAACACATGCACGTAGAACAGTGTGACCTTTCCTATGCACATAAAAAAGTGGTAAACGTCCAGTAAATAGGTCAACGTGCAGTATGTTTTACTGTCTGTTAAAATTTTATCGACACTCTGTGTGTACTTTGTGCTGTGTTGCGATTTTTCTCTCTCCTTACTGTGTAAACTTTACAACGTCATATAAAACACTCGTTAATAGCATATTTCAACCCTTCCTTTCTTTCGAAATGAGTCACATTAACTCGCCTCTAGTAGCTAGGAGCATAAAAATCCCCAATATAAATACCTGTTCAACAATGGAAGCCAATCGTCCCAGAGCGAGACCATGATTATCCTCTCGGGTGATGACAGCACTGCCAAGTTTAACGACCAATCGTTTCGCGTACTTTAACTGACTCCTTTCGGTGAATGTCACTTGCTTCTTTTCCGGGATTAAGCCCCTTTTCTCCAGGGTCAAGTTGCTTTGCTATAAATGAAGAAAATAAAAGAAAACATATTAACGGATCAATGAATTAGTCACAGTGATTATCGTTTTGTTTGGCTTTTGAAGGACTCTACATCAGAATGAGTAGTTGGGTTTGGGTAACAGATATGTGCTCTTATTGTGTTGTTTGAAATGGACGTCGTGCAAAATCATTGATAATAATTGATGAGGGGTAGACAAGCTATAATATGCCTGAGTTGGCTCTGATGAAGTGATTAATTGATCCTTGAACTGAATCACATTAAAATCAATCAATCTTACATGTTTGCATGATTTTGCGTTTAAATTTATAAGTGCGATGTTTTTTTTTTTAACGTTATTGATGTAATTTTTTTGATAAGGTTGAGTGAGTGTTTACATTTACTGATATGGGGGGAAAATATTTAATGGAATACTACTTCCTTCTACCTCAATTGGAACAGCGAAAATGAACATAACAATTCGCTATTGTAGATATTTCCGATGTAAAGTTAAAAGACCCAAATCTGGGTTAAAGGATTTTTTGAATATTAAATTCAATAACCAATTGAATATACTTCCTATGGTTTTGTTCTGTATTTGTTTGAATTATTTTTATACAAATGAATAGAACGCAAATCGAAATATGAATCTGAGTTGCTCCAATTTGCTATAATTGTATTAAGGGGTTACTAGGGTTTATTCGGGGGAAAAAAGGTCTATTTTCAACAATTTTTTTTATATACTTTTTACTGTCTTTAAGATATACATTTGGAAAAGAATTTCTGAAATTTTCAAAGGAAAATATTCAGAACTCCGTCAAAGTGATGTTATTTCCGGTGACCCCTCGGAAAAAAGGTGCGTCCGCGTTGACAGTAGAACTCGTGGCAGGATCATCAGAAGTGAAAAAAAATCGTGGTTTAGTTAAGACCATCAACTATAACTTGGAGGAAAGTGAAAATTGGATTTTTGGCAGACCTTTTTACAAAAAAATGCTAATTTTGGTAAAACTGATCACAATTTTATTTTTTTTTAAATAGTTGTGATTGGAAAAAAAAAATTCTTCATCTAAGTCCTCGTGAATTGTATCTCGAAGACCTGTGTAAAATTTCATCAAAATCGGAAGAGTGGTTTTCGAGAACTTTTGACAACCGACTTTGAAAACACAGTTTCGAGAAAAAATAGCGTTTAAAGTTTGGATAACCTCAAATAAAACTCGTGATTCGATTGAGTGCGCACCTTCCCAAGGCTGTATTTTCGTAATTTTTATTCAGAATGACTTAAAAATTTAGGATAATATTCTCGAGATGTTTTAGAAATTAATAAAACAATAAAAAATAATTCGATTTTTTGAAGCTGTGAAACCCATGTAACCCCTTAAGGGGTAAATTTTTCATGAAAAAGAGTGAAGAATTTTTTTAAGCTTAAAGCAGGCGCATTTAGCGAGTTTTGTAATTGTCCATAATTTTACTTGAGTCAGTTGGATCGGACGACAGCAAGAACGTGTATAAAGTTCTATCTGCCGCATTGTACGAATGCCTGAACGATCTAATTGGACACGTATCAATACGGTTTTAGACCCGATAAGTCCACAATTGCATATTTATTCATACTAGTTACGATAGATCCTGAAGAAACCTCCAAAATTTCAGATACAGTGCGGGCATTAGGGAAATGAAAGATTAGAGAAAGGGAGAAACCGATGCACGTTTGTTTAAAATGTCTGTAAACTATAATGTGAAGGACTATCTACGACTCACAACCTTTTCATATATTTTAAAGCCACATATGACAGCGTCTTTAGAGGCCAAAAATCTCGCTGCTCCATCAAGGTCAAGGATTTTGAAGGGATTAAGGCAATGCGATATAATTCGTCACTAACAAACCTACACACAAAGTTTGATCTTTTAAAAGTGCATTCAATGACTTGTCTACGCCGATGATATTGATGTTATGGGAAGAGTACAGCGAGCTGTGACTGGTGCTTTTGCGAGTATAGTAACAGAAGAAGCAAAAGTGTGTTTAGCTGCAAAAAGGGTAAGCAGAGTATATGCGGCTTAAGCTTGCCAATCGCGTTTTTTTTTTTACTGAGAAGGCAAAAATGTTTAAGGCCCTTTTTAAAACAACTACGGAAACCTAGGCAAGGCTTTGAAAATCTCAGTCCCGGTCTACGAACCGCGGGCCCTCTTAAAATCATAAGAAGATATCCTTGATCGTTTTAAAAGAAACATTAAACGTAGAATATTTAGTCTCCTTTGCTCTCACGGGCTCTGAAGGAGACGATTCCACGAAGAATTTTACAAGTTGTACAAATTTTACATCGACATCATGGTCAAAAAACTGCGCATTCTGCGTTTGAAGGCAAGTGGACATCAATGGACGTCAGCCCACAGAGTTTTTTCAACTTGTCCCGAGGTACAACGCAGTAGAGGAAAGACCTTGCCGAGATCAAGCTGATATTATAATCAAAGACCATTTGACCGTTGCACTCGGTATATTTTTGGTCAAAATGGATTATACAAAGCAAAGAAGAATTATTTTCTCACCAAATCGCGCTACGAACTTCAGTTGATCTTTTTTACTTTCCTGTGAATTTTTTAGGAACAAATGTAATTTTCATTCCCAACTCACATCTGACTGATGAAACTAAGCAAAGTGTCGACATTTTAAAGTATTTAAACGCAGGTCAAAACATCTATGTATTCATGGATAGTCATGCAGCTAGAAATGTCCTTAATGCCCTTGTTTAAACACCGTTCCAAAACTAGCTCTAAGAGCACGACCAAACTACGGTAGTTCCATGGACATCACCTTAGCATCACCTTTGCCCGTGTTCTGTAACTCGGTCTTCGAGAAAATGTAAGGCGCAGAAGTAGGTCATACGAAGCTTATATCTGGATCTTAAGCATCTCAGATATCGGCATATTTGGTTTTATTCAGATTTTGTATTTTGGAAATGTGCAGTGTGTGACATTTCTGAAATACTGACACAGTTAAAGAACATGGCAAAACTTTCGTATAACCCAGACGTACATTTTACATTTTATCGAAGCGAGAAAGTTATAGAACATGGGCCCCGGCTAACGAACTCTTCAGTGAGGGATCTTAAACTCCGTGTATTGGTCAGTGGTCAATTTAGCTGTTATAATTTGGCATACATGAATTAATGATGTCCGCTTTCGGTACTGTTATCAACTTTAGATGGAAACTAGAAAATCTACCTAGCCTAACTGCATTTCTGAAACCACAGAATTTAGATCGACACTTCCCACTAGGCGAGTATTTTATCTCCAATATATGCGAACCTAAAATTTTTACAATACGTAACAGGCGTAACCCAATAGTTAGTATGTATCGCCTTAAGATATATTGCCCCACTTGCGAAAGTCTGTCAAACATTAAAGAGTAAGAAACTGTCATAGGAATCTTCTCAACTCTGTTGTTCGGAAAAGGTATTAAATTGTGCTCAAAATATATCTTCGCATACCCTGCAATTGAAGATGATAAGTTTTAAGCCCCACATGGGCCTTTAATATGTACATATGCTCAGCTAGCCGAACTGCTATAGGCCATAAGCAATCTGAACAGGCTGGGTAAATGCTTCTCTGTTACTCTTACCTGGGTTCCCGGCCATGCTGGCATCTTTTCAGTCTTTGTTGGCCCACAACCATCAAAAGGACGCTGCTCATCAGTCCACAAAAGTGAATTATTGAGCTTTTCCGTAAACAACGTGATGATCTCGTAAACAACGTGTTGATCGACCGACGACGGTCCGAAACTCAGCAAATCTTGCTAGGACTGAAAAGAGGTGACTTAAGATACTTAACTGGTCACAAAACTACTAAGGTTCGAAATTCTGTCCTTTGTGAGTGCAGTCTGGAAAATAACGAAACGGCATCACACTTTATCTATGAATGTCCGGCTTTGCAAGAATTGGACTAATAGCTAGCTTGGCAAACACTTTCTCCATGAAGATGATATGAATAAGTTTTAATAACCAACCTCCTTCGCTTTGCCAAAAGCAGTGGCAGATTAAGTTCTGTGGTTAATGAGTCTAACCAGTTAAGACTTGTTTTTTAGCTTAAGGGGTTAGGTGGGTTTGAAAATTTCCAAAACTTTTTTTTTTGTCTTATTAAATAGTAGAATATGCTTAAAATATTCTCCTTAAATTTCAAATCGATCCGAGTAAAATTCTAAGAGATAGACCCTTCGGAAGTTCCGCCCATCGGGCCACGTCAGTGCAGCTCTTCACAGGTATACGGAAGCAGCTTTCTTTTACAATTCAAGGGCAACTCTAATTCGTTTTTAATATTTTAGTTGATTGTTGCTTCTTGAGCCAATTGGTTGATTGAGAATTTAATTTTAATTTTAAACTTTAAACGCGTTTATCTCAAAACATAATTTTTTAAGTCGGTGGACACGATTTCTCGAAAAGTTATGAAGCGAATTGAAATAACATTACCCAGCCGTTGAAGGAAGGAAAATTTGACAAAAAAATGTGTTTTTCAGATGAACCAATAATGAGTTATGCTGTCCACGGCAAGAGCACTTTTTTGAGACGTCAAGGGAGATGAGGTACCAATGGCTGAGTTTTCGGAATTTTTAAATAAAAAATTTGACAAAATACTGTTTAAATATGTATCTTGGACATGCCGAATTGTTTTAATAAAATAACTGATTGTAACGGGTGATCCAAGTAGAGATACTTTTTTCAATAGCCTTTTTTGACAGATCACGTGTGAGTCGTGTCATGCTGTCATGTTATTTTTGTTTAGTATTGTTTGGCATTTCATAATGGAAAGACTTACGCGTGAAAAACGTTTACAAATTGTTCAACTTTATTATGAAAATTCACGTTCTGTGAGGAATGTGTTTCGTGCACTTCGCTCAACTTATGGTCAACATAATCGGCCTACTGAGCGTACTATTCGCAACACCATCACCCATTTTGAGACCCAGCATTCATTATTGGATAATACTCGACCGAATAGACCACGTCCAGCACGCTGTGAAGAAAATATAGCGGCCGTAGCTGAGAGTGTACACGAAGACCGTAGAGAGTCGATTCGGCGCCGTTCGCAGCAACTCGGACTGACGTATGGAACGACTTGGCGCATTTTACGTCAAGATCTTAAATTGAAAGCGTACAAAATACAGCTTGTGCAACAACTGAAGCCGCTCGACCTTCCCAAGCGACATCGCTTCACTCTATGTCAAATTTTGTTTAGCGATGAGGCCCATTTCTGGCTCAATGGGTATGTAAACAAACAAAATTGCCGCATTTGGGACGAAGAGCAACTGAAGAGATTGAAGAACTGCCACTTCATCCAGAGAAAACAACGGTTTGGTGTGGTTTGTGGGCCGGTGGAATTACCGACTATTTGATGCCTGAAATTGAAGCTCGTGATCTCGGCGACATTTGGTTTCAGCAAGACGGCGTCACTTCCCACACATCGCATCAATCAATGGACTTATTGAGACTCATTTCGGTGAGGGCCGGTCGATTGGCCACCAAGATCGTGTGATATCACACCGTTCGACTTTTTCCTGTGGGGATATGTAAAGTCAAAAGCTTATGCCGACAAACCCGCTTCGATTCAGGCCTTGGAGGAAAACATCACGCGTGTCATTCGCCAGTTACCAGTCGAAATGCTCGAACGAGTGATCGAAAATTGAACTCAACGGATGGACCATCTGCGACGTAGCAACGGCCAACATTTGATAGACATAATCTTCAAAAAATAAATGCCAAAGAATGTTCTCCATTAAATTTGAATTTTCTGTGTTTTGTTCTTTAAAAAAGTAGGGAACCTCGAAATGGATCACCCTTTATATTTAAAAAAAAAATGGTAAAAATACTCTTTTTTTTAACCTCTGAAACCCACCTAACCCCTTAATTCAGTTTGTCTCTAAGTCCAAATCTATCTAAATCTAAATCTAAATCCAAGCGACAACTCAACACACTAATAGCTTATTATTTTTGTACCCTTTTTCTACAACACAAAGTTACATCTGCGCATCTACATTCATGCTAATTAATAGATAAAGATTTCCATCTCATCAGACAAAAAACTAAAAAAAAATCTTAGTTCATAAAAACTGACATCAAACTCATCAATTGCCTTATATCTGCATTACATACTTCACACATATTTCATCTGGCTTATCAATAAAAACCCAGCCTTATCAGCAATTTCTCCGTCGTTGATGCGAATTCACTAATGTCACGACTTGAACCCTGAACATAATTAAAATCATTGACGTACTAATGACGCTTGTCATCCCGAAAGCCGCATGAACTCTTAACCTTAAACAACGCCTAACAACAACAAAAAAAAAAAACTTGCGAACTTCAAGTTCACACCCACTGAAACCAGTTTAAAGTGTTCAATAAAATTTTCATTTTATTTTTTTTTTTTTCAAAATATATTTCACCTAATCACACTCGCATATTACAGATAAAGATTTATATCTTTCTAGTTGCTATAAACAAACAGCAAAACAAATAAAAACTTTCAAGAAAAAAATCATACGCGAGCCACAATGCCGCTGCGTGATAAGATTCTAAACAACAAAAATATTACCGACACCCTCATACTTACGGGTACAATAAATCAACCTAAGGGCATGGCATGGCTACATAATATTTCAGTTATTTAATCAGGCAATTAGTTGTTATATTTATAATATGCTCTCGAACATCAGTGTAATTACGCGATATGATTATCGAATGATTATTTTGCTGATACATATACATAATATTGATTTGAAGCAAATTCATGATGACCTAATTCAAGGAGAACCTTTTTTTTGTTCGTATGCGTATATTAAGGTCAACAAACAAGAGTATGCGCAGCCCTCAAATGGAAGGCGGTCAGTTTGATAAAGATTGGGAAATATTGCCTTCAAGTTGAGTGTAATAGATTGCTGGCACTACAATGTAAAATGGAAGCATGAATCATTTATGTTGTGTTGGTGTAGCTGAAGAAAGGAAAATGTGCCTTACGACAAGTGCTAGGGGTTTCCTTTCCTGCTTCCTCTTTATTCGTTTGTAAGTTTGTGATCTCGAAAGGTCACATGGGGGCACTTTCCGCGATGCGTGAATGCGCAACCATCATCGCAGATAACTGCGTTGGGAAGAGCACTAGATATTGAGACTTCATGAATGATCCCGCCTTTTAGGACGACCAGGAGACTCTTAAGAAATGCCTAGCGGACTTACAGGAGTCTCACAATCGACGGGAAGAAATCCCACGGATGAAGATTTCAGATGAATGAGATTGGTGAAAGGTAGGAGCTTCCAGTTAACCCCCCCCCCCCCTTCACAGCATACATCGCCGCCAGGTACAATGCAGGAGAGCAATTGGGGAGTAATTGCGTCAATCGTACCAGATCAACTTTTAAGCGTTGACGTTAACCACGAACTATCCTTCAGACGTCGGCAAAAAATATGATATGTGAATATAGATGGCACGTCCGGACATCATCTCAATAAACGACGACACCCAGCAAAAGCCAAGTCAAAGCATGCTATCGACAGCTGTCCCTATACATTCCCCAAATATGCCCACAATTCCATCGAACTCAGAAGTTGACTCGTTTTACTTGTTTACTTGTCAGCTTTTAATAGCTAGAGTTTAACTCACTTCATTGGGTGAACCGCTATTACTCTGGTTTTTGATTGCTTCTACAATCCGGTGTGGTCTTAGACCTTCGTGACTTTAAAGTTTTATTAAACAGTGGTTCAGTTTTACCCCAAGACCAATCTTGTCTCTATCATAAGTCTTGTTCTGTAGATCAAGCCATTGGAGATTCCGAAGTGCTCATTTTGAAAATCTCGGGGACTTATACTGGGCTTAAAGTCGACTGTCCTTAGCTCGATTCCATAGTACCTACAAATGCAGTAGCTGTCAACCTACGAGTAGTGAAATTTTAAACGGGATCTCCTAATAGATCCCCGCGTTCAAAAACCATAAAATCGAGCTACATAGCACTAACATAGAAACCTTTCGTGATGTTCGAATATTCTACGGTTGCTAGGTGAGTAAATTTTTGCTTTCATATCGCCTGACAGGTGAATCTGTGAACTTCAGATTAAAGTCACATATGATGAGAATTGTTTCAGCGATATCTTCAGTTTGTGATGAAGCATCTGATAGCCAAAAGGGAATTTTTTCCGCTCCAACACTTGATATGTTTTTTTTTTATAAACTAACAGCTGATGTCTGGCATTAGCAATCGCGTGTTCCTACTTCAAATTCCCAAAATTTTACGTTCTGATAAAGTCTAATAATCTCCTGACGTAATCTTTCCGAATAATTTCAACAAAAAAAAAAAACATGTCGCCAAACTTGCGATAAAACTGCTAAATGCTAAGCAAATATAATTTTCACTCTACAAACATAGATTTTATACATATATATACGTGGATATCAGTTTAATATCTTTCTCGTAAAATTGCCACTATTTCTTATCTGTCAAACACTAGACTAAACAAATATTTTGAAGGCATTTAGGGTATGTTATGTCACTGAATTTTTATGGCGATATAAACTTTGTTGAAAAACGTTAAGTTCCGTCTTGTTTTAATCTTTGTCAAGCAGCTGCAAAATAAAAATATTATTTGCAAGCGGTTGGGAAAAGGTCACCGGTCCAATCATAAATACATGAGCTATAAACAGTTACTAAATAGTTTAAACATGTCGTTTGCGAAGGTAAAATGTATGGACTAAGGTGGTTGGTTCTATTTTGTAGGGAAGGAAGGGAGCTCCTTAAAAAAGGCACATTGACAAAAAACGGATTTTAATACGAAATTTTCCCTTGTAGACTGGTTACTTTTATATTCTGCTCGTTCCAAAGGCATGACGCATTTTGATCTAGTAAAATTTCGGTGCAGGGACTCACTAAAGTTGGTCAAAAGTCCATAACAATTGGTTAAATGAGAGGGCGTGGAGAGGTCTGTGCCACGGGATTTAAGGACTATAATTTTCTTTCAGAAGGCGGCAGGTACCGTTCAGGTATGTTGATGACCAACAGAGTTTTTTTTTATTGTCAAGACATCAGTTCTGGACACCTGACTGACAAAAAGCAAATACCTCGAGCGGAGCTACGAAAAAGTGTGAACAAGCACTACCTGTCAGCGAGTGAGGCCACCTATTAGTAACTGACGCTGAACCAAGATAATCATTAGTGTTCTGAGAGTTTCCACCACAAATTCAAAATCTCTGAGAAAAAACAACACAATTCAAATTTATGTCAAAATTAAGTTAATTTTTTCTATACGTTTTTTTGCAATATGAACTCTTGAACGAAATATCTATATTTCAAACCTGACCACCCTGTATAATGATGTAGTAAACTTCATTCTTTCATGCGTTCGAAAATCTAGTAATAGCTTTGCTACCAGTAAAGCTCACAGGTGACAGCTTACAAATGAATTCTGACAAATCGAAAGTAATAGATGACAGCTTACAGGTGACAAATGACAAGCAAGTCATCTGACTGATGTTAAGTTCGTTTCTACTTAAAAATTTGCATCAATATTTTTTTCGAAATGCTACTAATTTTGAAGAAATCTCCACTTAAGAACTGTCAACTTCGTGGGCAATTTAAAAATTTACTACTTTTTTACTACAAAGATTTGCCTAGATTGTCAACTGCGTGGGCAATTTAAAAATTTACTACTTTTTTACTACAAAGATTTGCCCAGATTTTTTGTAATTTTCTCTCTTTATAGGAAAGTCATCCTCACTCAAAAAATAACAGGAAACAGATCTAGTAAAAAAAATTATCATCGTTATCGACGGGTACCTGCCTAACAAGCTTCAAAAATATATTGAACAGGAGTTATTTTTTTGGCAACTTTTAGAAGAAACTAGCGTCTATAGTCTAAGGCCACGGTTAAAGTGGATGCGTTTTCTGACGAATAACAGCTCCATAAGAACCTAAAGTTTTCTTTGTTCTGAAGTGTAAGAGCAGTGGTTGTTTGTCAGAATACGCATCCACTGTAAACGTAGCCTAAAGCTATCTAACGATAGCAATGGTGTTTTCGCTGTTAATGTGGGCCTGTAAATTTGCAAAAAGTCTTTTGTAATCTTGTTGAAAGTGCGAAAATACTTTTACAATCCTAGTTCACACCACACTAGAGAGGTTGGCAAATCATCTGAGAACTGAAAGCCCTTGCTAATAGAATAATTACGTGGCTCATCAGAATTAAGACCACAAATTTTGACTGGCAATACTATTTAGCCCTAAAAAAGAATGTTTTTAGCGCTACCAAAAACTACCATATGTCCTATTCCTATTAGAAACTGTTCAGACCTTCGGGTTTGATTGAAAGAAAAACATTCAAATTTGTCAGTTTTGAAAATATTGATTTTGACGTTTTGCCGAAATATCATCTCATAACTATTATGAAGGAACTGGATCAACCCAAAACAAAATGCACATAACCCCAATTTTAAAGAAAATCCATTCACTCATTTTGGCAGGGTTCTTCTGGACGTTCGTCCATTTATCTTCCTCCGACTTAGACTCGGTAATAGTCCATTGTGCTACCAGAAAGAAACCGTCTCTGTAGTTGAAGGAACTTATTGGTATTTGTTTCTCATTATAAATGGGTGAAATGCCTTTTTATTCTCCATTGGGGATTGAACCTGCACCTTTCAGAGAACAGGCTAATACACAAGCAAATTCTATTAAAAATGTAGGACTATGTAATTAGATATGATTAAGGGTTCCCAGATTTTTCATCACTTTGAATCATTTGAAAAAGTTCGGTCCAATAAGGTTCAATTATGTAATAGCGGAGCCCAATATTAAATAGTTCTGCAAAGCAGTCATTCCCATTACAATCATCAATTTTGCACTAATCTAGATCGAATAAGACACATCCCCAACATTATTTTTTTGTCATGATTTCTCCGTATGTTGAACAGTCAAACGCACAATACGTATACATATGCCAATTTGAAATGTTACATAACATGAGGTCATCCACTTGATCCCACTGCCGGATCTAATTTAACCAAACTCACTTATTTCAAAAAACTTTAAATCAACACTTACATTTGAACGGCCTCCATTCTGACTACTAAGACATCTCCACAGATTTAGCCTGGGAGCAATGCTTTTTGTCACAAACACTGAGTTGGTAAATCCTTTTCGTAGTAGCATCATTTTTGTTGTTGTTTTGTTTTCTTTCGGACAAGTCTCAAACACCAATCACAGATAAAAAACAAATATCCTTCAGCTATTTCGTTGAAGAATTTGAAAGTAACTCCAAAAAAAAAAACAAAAGGAAGAAGAAAAGAAAAAATAAAAACTTTGTAGGATTCACTATCCTACCGACACAATTCGCTTGCTAACCACCCGACTGAACGATTTCCAACTGAGGCAGAAAGAACTACATTCGAATCGAGTGGCATAGAAATAATTCGCCGATGAAAACAACACACTTGCAATCCTTATCAGCTAACACTGAGCTGTTATCACACCAGAACGAGGGTAGGAGAACTTTACCCTTCGATTAGACTCAGCTCTGTGGAATGAAATTTGTTTTTGTTTTTTTTTTTTTTTGTACAAATTTTTGTTTAGGGGTGGGAGGAAGATTTGTCTAAAGACATTCTATGTGGAGGAGATGTTGGCTATTTTTGGCATTGCAAAGTTGAAAAAAATATTTTCGGATGACAAGTTGAATGAAATTTTATCAATGGCCTTTGTATTTGGTTTTGTTTTTTTTTTTTTTTTTTTCTTACGACACCTAGGTCCGCTCTGATTCACAAGAGTGATGTAGCGTAGCTCTTCACAAATTGATAGGGGAGAACTTTTTTTGCAACGCATAATAAATGAACTTGTAGAAGATACTAGTATCTGCGGTCTGTGCAATCTATTTCAATAGCTTGCGATTGTTCTTTTGTTTTCTGTTTGTTTGTTTGGGGAAAAGTTTAATGCAATTTACAATGTAAAGTTGTTCTTTTAAATTGTTTACCGCATGAGAAACAAAAAAAAAAAGCGGAATTCTCTTGTTGCAGCTTTACGCTTTGATGGATGATAAACTGACCAGAGGGACTTTTAGTCTACTGCGGAGTTTGTCTGCAATTTAAGTGTTCTACAACTAAAGGCTCTCGCAAACTAGCGCGCAATTTTATCACAGTAAGAGCGGGGTAGTAATTTTTACTTATTTGCATGGAAATAGAAAAGATCACCTGATTTGTTGTCAATTTTAACGGAAATCCTTCACTTTAAAATGTAATTTAAGAACTTCATTAAAATGGACTCAGCAGTGGGAATCGGCGAAGAATTTAGCTCGGAGTGTTCCCTCAGTTTTAAATGACACCAAACAGCATCTGACGGTCCAGCTAAAGCCATGTTTCACCGATGACAAGTTCAATATTAATTTCCAAAGCCTAGATTGTTTATGGTCGGTCAGCATACACCAACGATTTAACATTTAGAAAGTAATCGAGTGGCTTCATTGAATCGAACGCTCTCGATGGCCGACTCATCACCCATTTTTTTTATAATTTGCACGTGCAAATGTTATAGTAACACAGCACGGGCGTTAAGGAAATGAGGGATTAGAAGAAAGGATGAGAAACCGATGCACATTGATTTTAAATGTTTGTAAGTTGTAATGGTCAGGAAAAACAGAGTGAGGCAGAGCATTCCACATTCGTGTTGTACGGCAGAGGAACGAATCCTTAAATTTCACTGTTCGACCGAATATAGGCTTTAGGGTGAACTGATGAGCATTCCTCGCGTGGCGAGTATTACGGTTGAAGTGTTGAAGGGAAGGAATGCAACTGGCTATTTCGTTTGAGCACTTGTGATGGTAGTATCGATAGAACAACGATAGGCAGGAGACATTACGACGATGACTAAGAGGGTCAAGCGAATTCGCAATATCTCGGTCGCCAATAAGTTTTATCGCACGTTTTTGAATTCTGTTAAGAAGCTCCAAAAATTTTTTTAAGCGATCAGGCACAGTTACTGGTCATACGTGTTGACGTCTTATATTAATGTTCTTATTTTTCCGTCTTTCGAAGAATCCAAGAGAGACACCAGAAATCCAAGTATCAATGGAAAACATGACTACAGATGAAGGTAGACCCAACGCAGGTTCGGTTCCTGAGAAAACTTCTTCTGCACCTGCACCATGCTCATCAAGGATCTCATTTCAATGGATGCCAGTTTGACCTGGGACCCAGACAAAATTCACTGTGTTCAGACTTCAGACCAAGTTGTTTTTTTTAGAGGTTGTTTTTTCAAATAGAGTTAAAACTGACATTTTATGGTCAAATCTGGCAATTCTAATGTCATTTATGTTCAGTTTGGTTTGCCATTTCATCATGAACGGGTTGACAAATGAACAACAACAACGCAAACTTTTGTTCAGTGATGAGACTCATTTTGGGTTGAATGGCTACGTCAACAAGCAAAATTGCCGCACTTGGAGTGAAGAGAATCCAAATGAGACCCTTGAATCGCCATTACATCCACAAAAACTGACTGTTTGGTGTGCCCTATGGGCTGGTGGAGTCATTGGGCCATACTTCTTCTGAAATGATGCTGGAGAGTCAGTTACCGTTAATGGAGACCGGTATAGAGCCATGACAACCGACTATATTGGTCCCGAATTGGATGGCATGAATGTGGTTCCACCAAGGCGGTGCTACATGCCACACAGCGCACGTCGCAATCGATTTATTGAAGGAAACATTCGATGAGCCCATAATTTCGCGGAATGGACTTGTCAATTGGCCACCAAGATCGTGTGATTTGACACCATTGGATTATTTTCTTTGGGGATATGTGAAGTCGCTCTCCTACGCCAACAAACCAAAAACGTTAGGCGACTTGGAAGCCAACATTCGTGGCGTTATTGCCGACTTACAGCCCCAAATGCTTGAAAAAGTGGTTGAAAATTGGACCTCTAGACTTGTTTTTATTAGAACTAGCCGCGGCGGCCACATGCCCGAAATCATATTATCCTAATATTTGGCATTAAATTGTCCTTCCAAAAAAGCAAATATGATGGACATTAAAACGATTTTCTTGTGTTTTATTTCAATTCGAAGTTCTCTAAAAAACACCCCTTATATAGTATTGTCTTTTAATCAAATCTGGCCTACAGCGCCATCCTGACGGAAGCACATTATCATCTCTATTCCAACTTTCAATATTACTTGAAGCTGGAAAAACTATTATAACAGTTTCAGAAAAAGGTCCCAACCATGTATTCCTAAGCTCTTCGAAAACATCGTTGCTTGTCGTTGAAAAGGTATCCTTTGCTGTTTCGAAAAGCCCACGTCTAAAGACCTGTGGCTAGTTGCAAAAAAAAAATCCTGATGATGGTTTGTTCCCGAGACTTCTCGATCTCCGTGACCTGGAAGACTGTGTACTCTTCATTTTACTTGTCAACAGAAGTTCTCTTTTTCTCACCTTCTACTGGAGGGCAACTCGATACGCTTCATGTGTGCATCTTTTGTAATGCACAGAAGGGGTTATCATTAGTAACGTAAGTTGCCTCTTTGATAAGATCGCAGTACTAGGACCATTGTGAGTGCAGTGGCTTAGTGGTTAATTGCGTTGGACCACTAAGCGAGAGGTCGCTGGTTCAAATCCAGACCTGTACCACTTGAAAGTTTTAATTTCCTGCTCCACCTCTTGCGAATGTCTGACAAACATCCAAAAATCTCTAATTTTAATTGCCTTTTGGAATCGGCATTTAAATGTAGGTCCCTTCCATTCGCGTCAAAAAATATAACTTCGCACATACAGTGGTTGGAGAAGCTAGGCTTTGGGTCCTATTGGGCGTAAATATTTATTTATTTTTACTGGGACCATCAATTGTTGGCGTTTGTTGTAGGTAAATGCTCGGTGAAAAGTTTCTAACTTAAGTGCTCTCTGTAGTTCCTGGATACTCCAGATGTGCTAAGGCGTTCAACGATGTTGAATTTCTTATTCTAGGAAGTTTGCAGCTTATTCTTGTTTAACAGTCAAGCTCCAAGTATAATCAAAGAAAGAAAGTGGTCACAGTCGACTTTTGCCCCTCTAAAAGTATGTAAATTAAGGATGTCCGATGACTGCCTTACCCACGACGAATTCCTATCCTAATAATGCACATGTATTCTTTTATGGCAGCTGTAATACACATATGTCAAGACTTTGCCTTTTTCATCATACCTGATCACCTAACCATCGTACCTCCTGCTTTCGGGTACATTCCAGGTCTGGTTGCCATTTGAGGGGACTGGTATCTCTCAAAACTAGATTTCTTTGACGTGGTCGTGAGAGTTGCACCGATGGCACAATCCCTGGAAAGCCAGTCCCTGGCGTTGACCTTAGAACATCAGGTCTATAATTCCAGTGTCAGTAACCGTCACCATCTCTTTTGCAGGACTCCTTACTAACCTTAGCTTCAAATTTGTCGATATAGCCCACGTAAGGTGTCTGCTGTCATGATCGGTTACGACACCGTTGATTCAATCTAGTGAATTCCATCTACGGTCCTCTTTCTGAGGTGCCCATATTGACTTCAGAGACTCAATCTTACACAGAGCATTGTAGTGTCGCTATTTTCCATCTTACTCAAGGCTGAAGATAATAAGTTTACGAATTCAAGTCCGGCTGGACGAAACAAGTAAGTGAGCGGAAATAAACAAAATTTATGAGCAGATAAATGTACAGGGACGCTACAAAAGTAGAGCGGCAGCGACAGCAAACGACACCATATTTCTTGCCGCTCTTTTGACATTTGTCTTCAGTAAGGTTTGCCATTTCATGATGAAAAGCTATACAAGCCAACAGCGAGTCGAAATTATTAAAATTTACTACCGGAAGTGGCCTCAACGTTAAGAGCGCTACGTCCAATTTATGGTCGTTCTCAAGCGTTGGGCATCTCTGTGACGTCGTTGTGGCGAATTTTGCGAAAAGAAATTGGCCTACATCCTTACAAGATTAAATTGACGCAAGAACTGAAGCCGCTTGACCACCGGAAGCGTCGTATGTTCGTAAATTGGGCTAAGCAACATCTTGAAAATGATTCGGATTTTCATCGAACAATCATCTTCAGCGATGAGGCTCATTTCTGGCTGAATGGCTTCGTCAATAAACAAATATGCCTGACCAATAGGCAGCAATCCACACGGTACTCCATGAGTCATCATTGCATCCCGAAAATATTACGGTTTGGTGTGGTTTATGGGCGGCGTCATTGGACCGTACTTCTTCCGTGATGATCGTTATGTCGTTACTGTGAATGGGAATCGCTACCGTTCAATGATAACCGAATATTTTTGGCCCCAATTGGATGATATGGACTTGGAGGACATGTGGTGTCAACAGGACCAGGAATGCCACAATCAATTTATTGGAAAGCAAGTGTGGAGAACGTGTTATCTCACGAAATGGTCCAGTAGCTTAGCCGCCTCGGTCGTACGATTTGACGCCGTTAGACTATTTCCTGTGGGGCTACGTCAAGTCTGTGGTCTATGCCAACAAGCCAGCGACGCTTGATGAACTTCGTACGAATATCGAACGTGAAATTGCAGCAGTATCGGCCGATTTACGCTTGAAACCGTCGAAAATTGGGTTCAGCGTCTGGACTTCTGCAAGCGTGCCACACATAATGGCATCGAACGTACTTTCACAGGAATAAAGAATTTCATTGATATCCAAAACCGTTTTTGTTTTATTTAAAAAAAAACTTTTGTGGCGCTCTTATTGAAAAACCCGATACAACGCTGATGATGCGAGAGATTTCCGTCCGAACTCCACAATCTACAAAACAAATACCTACACTTGTAATTCAAAAAAATCAAATTATCGTTATTAGTCACATTTTGCCGCATTCAAAATGAGCCAGTCCGTAAGCATGACAAAATTTGATGCCAAAAGTCATTCATTTCAAAGGACCCTCTTCGTCCATTTCGTTTTACCCAACATTACCTAATCCTTAGCCCAAACATAATAATGTCTTATTGCTGTCCCAACAAAACCTAAACCTAAACCTAAAGCTCATTATTGCTAATTTTGTATTCAAAAACGCTATTCAAATGCGCCCGAGGGAAAACCACAGAAAAATAAAGGAATGTTCTCCTCTGCATAAATCACTCATGCTGTTCCATAAGAAAATTATATCAGCATCGTGTCTGGATTCAAGAATAGAGTGAGCCTATTTGTTTGTTTGTATTGTTTTTAGAGTTTGATCCCACACCAAAGTATCTATATCTATATACAGCTGGAGCCACATATTTGAATTATTGGTAAGACGAACAGACACGTGATTCGAATTGAATACGTTTTGCTTATTTTCCCCAAAATGATTCCATTCAATGCGAATCCGCATGAAAGAGAAGGTCCAAGGGCGCTCACTATTCAAATCCGTAAGTCATTTTTGAGAAGAATTTAACAAGAAAAGGAATTATTTTGTGATTTCACAATGCATAGATGGGAGGAACTTTAAATGGAAAGAAGAAGACCTTTTCCCATTGTTATAGTCATAATGGAGTCTTACTTAACCCTGACTTGCATATTCTCTATTTTGATTTAGGACCATCGGAGCGATTTTAATGCATGCTGGCGTGTAATTTTCAAAAAAAAGATTCCAACTAAATTGCTGATTTATGCATGGAAAAATGCAAAATAAAGGAGGGAATTTTTCCTTTTTATAGTTCGATTAACTTGCTCTTATAGTTTGTTGGTTGTTTTTTTTTTTTTTGGTACCATTTATGAGCTACTTGGCGCCGTCGTCTAAAAAATGATTTACAAATACATTTTGCACTTCATAAGATCCATTTTCATTCTTTACATTTAACGCAGCAGCATTGAAAATTTTAAATGATTTATTAACAAAATAAATGGAATAGATACGTGCGAATAAATCTCCATTATTACGAAGAAGAAGAAGCAAGAAAACTACTGAACACAAATTTATGAACAATTATTTAAGAAGAATAACCCTAGAAGAGGTGCTGATGTGATAGTCATTTACAGTTTCAGGGTTTCACTTTGGAAATGAGTAATTGATTAATTTCCCCAATTTCGCAAGCACGAGGGAAATAATATTTGGTGAAAACAACAACTACAGAGTAGCTATATCCTGCCACGTAAATAAATTAATTTCCGCAAATTAAGGATTCATCTGGCAATGAAAACGTTATTTAGAATTTATTTCCTATTTATCTTGAACAGGGAAACTTTGCCGTCGCTTTTGGAAGATGCATTGAGCAGTTATCTCACTCGAATGGGGATTAGATTTTGCAGAAAAATATCTTAGTCGTGCTGGGAAGTAAAATGCAATTGTAGATAAAATAACTATGTACATTAAGGATCTATAACGCGACTTTCACTTATCAATTTGTACAGAGTGTAACAGGTGGATGCAGAAAGGGCAAATCCAGGGAAGGTGCTCTTCATTATCTCGTCAAAAAGATTGAAGCAGCACTATCTTCCAAAGGAATAGCCCTGTGTGCATTTCTAGACGTTGAGGGCGCTTTCGATAAAACTGGATATGATACTCGATAGCGAGACCAATCAGTAATAGAGATTTAGAAGATTCGACCAATCACTGGGTTCGAGCCATGTTGGAAAGTTGAATTAGTACTTCCTCCTCTGGAGGAGTGTCGGTGTTTGTAGCGGCAGTAAATGGCTGCCCCCAAGGGGGAGTTCTATCTCCCCTTTTGTGGTCGCTGGTATTCGACAGTCTCTTAGTCAATCTACACAGATTAGGCTACATTAGCATTGGAAACGCCGATGACCTGGCAATTATTTTAAGAGGTAAACACGTCTTGAGCATTACTTGTGCCATACAGAGTGCTCTACTTTAAGTTATAGAATTTCACAAGGAAAAGGCTTGCCTATCTAAGTCTTATTTCTATTAGAGGTACTTTTCTAGTATGCTCTAGTGAGGTTGAATATTTAGGAGTAATCGACTTCACTGGAACGCACATATCAAGTCTGCCACTGAACGAGCTACCAGAGCCACGTGCGCCAGTAGACGTATTTACGTCTTCCACAAATCGTAGGCAGATCCATTATCAAGTACGCGGCCATAGTATTCTTGAAATGCGGCAGAAAATTCTTGAACGGACAACGGCAACGGAGCTACAGAAGCTTCAAAGAATTGCCTGTCTAGGAATAACAGGTGCGATGCGCACCAGCCCAACTGCAGTACTTAAAGGTATTGTTGGGTGTCGCCGCTACACATTTTTAGCACTAAAAACTGCAACTAGAATACAAGTTTCAGCAAGATGACCTTATGGGACATCTAAATACTCAATTCTCTTCCGAAAACAGACATGTTAAGTAACGGGTGATCCAAGTAGAGATACTTTTTTCAATAGCCTTTTTTGACAGATCACGTGTGAGTCGTGTCATGCTGTCATGTTATTTTTGTTTAGTATTGTTTGGCATTTCATAATGGAAAGACTTACGCGTGAACAACGTTTACAAATTGTTCAACTTTGTTATGAAAATTCACGTTCTGTGAGGAATGTGTTTCGTGCACTTCGCTCAACTTATGGTCAACATAATCGGCCTACTGAGCGTACTATTCGCAACACCATCACCCATTTTGAGACCCAGCATTCATTATTGGATAATATTCGACCGAATAGACCACGTCCAGCACGCTGTGAAGAAAATATAGCGGCCGTAGCTGAGAGTGTACACGAAGACCGTAGAGAGTCGATTCGGCGCCGTTCGCAGCAACTCGGACTGACGTATGGAACGACTTGGCGCATTTTACGTCAAGATCTTAAATTGAAAGCGTACAAAAAAAAAAGCTTGTGCAACAACTGAAGCCGCTCGACCTTTCCAAGCGACATCGCTTCGCTCTATGGGCTCTTGAAAAGTTCCAAGAAGATCCGACGTTTTCGAGGCAAATTTTGTTTAGCGATGAGGCCCATTTCTGGCTCAATGGGTATGTAAGAGCAACCTGAAGAGATTGAAGAACTGCCACTTCATCCAGAAAAAACAACGGTTTGGTGTGGTTTGTGGGCCGGTGGAATCATCGGTCAATGGCGACCGTTATCGTGCCATGATAACCGACTATTTGATGCCTGAAATTGAAGCTCGTGATCTCGGCTACATTTGGTTTCAGCAAGACGGCGCCACTTCCCACACATCGCATCAATCAATGGACTTATTGAGAGAACATTTCGATGAGCACATAATTTCACGTTTTGAGCCGGTCGAATGGCCACCAAGATCGTGTGATATCACACCGTTAGACTTTTTCCTGTGGGGATATGTAAAGTCAAAAGCTTATGCCGACAAACCCGCTTCGATTCAGGCCTTGGAGGAAAACATCACGCGTGTCATTCGCCAGTTACCAGTCGAAATTCTCGAACGAGTGATCGAAAATTGGACTCAACGGATGGACCATCTGCGACGTAGCAACGGCCAACATTTGATAGACATAATCTTCAAAAAATAAATGCCAAAGGATGTTCTTTCAAATGATAATAAACATTCTCCATTAAATTTGAAGTTTCTGTGTTTTTTTCTTTAAAAAAGTAGGGAACCTCGAAATGGATCACTCTTTACAATCAACTTGTTCTGTCCTGTACTTGTTTTCAAAATCTTTAATAGAAATAGAATGTCTGGCTTAGTTTTGACATGTATGCGGTACATAACCATGTCCAACTGCGGCCCACTTCCTTCCTAGAATCTTAAATGTGTATGTGTGATTTATCACGCTGGTTACACAAGTCAAATTTGGGACGGCTTAATTCTTGTTTATTTAACTCTGCATCGAAATGTCACCCACAAAATCACACGGTAGGTGTATATGTAAATGCAAATAACGGTATGTGCCATACATTTAATTATTTTTCGACTTGTATTACCATTTCCAATGTATCCCATGGGTACCATGGTTATCCCCTCGACACAGAACACACAAGTAACAGGTTGCATTAAAACTATCGATTTCAGGGTGCTTTGCAAGGCATTGCCACACTCATTGACCCCCCATCCAGGCTATAATCCCACTCAATATCCCAATAACATCGCACCACACACAATAATATCCAAACTGGATAGAGTAGTACCCTGCCCACTTATTGTTAGATCCTTGTTCGATGCAGAAACACGCAAATTCTAAACAAAAGTGGCATGTTCATGGTGCAAATTCATTTCGAAAACAAAATCCCAACACAGTTCAATGAGTCTTATAGTATCCCCTCCCAGTACAACACACAACCATAACCACCCGTAGTATTTATAACAACCCGGGTCGTATTTTTGGCCCAAAATAAAATGAAAAAAAAAATGCCAATGCAATCCTGCCGCTATGTTCATGGGTGGGTAGGTATAGACTTATGGTTCATTTGATGCCAAACAGGGTATCATCCTGCGCTGCATGTGTGTGATTAGTAGCAATTATCGTAATGTCACCCAAAAGGATATTTTAGAACCACCTCTCTCTCCCACATGTTGGGTCCATAAATTTAGTTCGATTTCATGTCAAGCGACGTATAGCTTCGTGAATGGTATAATTCCTCCTAATAGTGCAGTCGACATCCGGGATAGGTAAACAATTTTGCATTCCCCCGTCAACCGTCCCACTTCGAACAAAACAAACACATTAACTTTGGCTGTTATTGAAAGATATGAGTATTAGTGTTGGTGTACTCTGCGTGTATGTATGTCTGCGGGATAAACTTTGTTGTGAAGATATATATTTGGTCTGTTTGGTATTGTAGCGGATTATGATATGTGCATGGATATTTTTTTGTGTTCACTTTTTAGGAGTTAAGTCTCTTGGGATGGTTCAAGTTGGAAAGCTTTTTGCCAACATTTAAATAAATCATAAAAAAGTACTTCTGTGGGTTTTTTTTTTTTTTTTTTTGTGTTTAAGTGCGCGATAAGTGCTATAAAGGGATACTTAAAAGGCTTAATGTAATAGAAATGTGTCTACCGATTTAAATGCGTTATGAGTTATCTTTTCATTTTCAAAATCACTGCGGCAAAACAAAAAGGATTTGACCCGAGAGCTAGTTAGAAGGGATAATCATCAGACCAAAACGGGACTGATTTCGAATATTAGATAATTTTCATTTGAACATTTGGAGTGAATTAATTTAACTCGTACATTTAAATTTATAAATGTTGGGAAGCTGTGAGAGGGCTAAACCAGGGACTCTCCTTCTGATGGGGAGCCGAGTGCGCACCATCGAAATGTTCAGACGGAATAATTCAAAAATTAAATTAACGTGAAATGTATGCTAAAATTAATATCAACAATTTATTTTTGTATAAAAATTTATAATTAAAAGTTTAAAACTAACTCAAAATTAAATACGAGAAAGTTGAAAATTAAAATTTGAGTCAAATGGAAGTTGGAACATTTCGTCGAATGTGGAAGAAGCGAAGATCCGGAGAAGGTTAGGAAGTGAGTTATTGATAATTGGAAATAATGTCAGCAGCAATTAGGGAAGGAAAGCTCTTTTTTACTTTTCTTAAAATTTGGAATGACTTTTAAAGATTGAGGAAGTGTATTCACTAGTTTTGGGATAGCACATCGTAGTTCTCGATTTCCGTAAGTGTTGTAAGTTTCTGGAACATCTAACATCCCTTGGGCTGGTCTTCTTGTGTTTAGCGTGTGGCGTAAAGGTTGCAGAAAACGCTGGTCATCCATGTAGTGTAGCAATGTTGTCATCCGGAAGATTGCATTGACATCAAGAACCTTAAGAGATGCATTACTAGGTCTAAAAATTTTAACAAGACTATGTTGCAGGTTAGATAACTTATCCAAGTGAGATTTCGCCGCGTTTCCTAAAGCCAGAATCCCATATCTTATGCGCGACTAGTGAGTAGTACACCTGCTTTTGGACTTCTAGACTTGAGTTTCGCTTAAGATACACCATTGCGAAAATTGTACTTTTTAGTTGAAGACGCAGAACATTTATATCTCACTCCTATCAAAGGTGAGCATAAATAGTGGAAGGCCGCGTTTGATAACGAAATCTTTGTCTCCTTCCGTGCATTGCTTTTCCTTCTTGATAATATTCACGGCGTCAATAGTTTTTAGGCCTTGTGTTTGCACGTCTTCCATAATATCTTCTTTTATGCAGGTCGGGTGGAGTCCCCTAACGATGACTCGCATCAGTTTTTCGAACTTATTTTCATAAGTAAACCATTGGATATTATCTGCGTTTAATATAAGAGACAGTGCTCGGTAAGAATCAGAATCCTCTACGTTGATTTTCCACACGTTGTTTCGGCGTGAGATTATATTGTACTTCGTCTTCAGCGTATTTTTAAGAAGGTTACGAAGTAAAAAATAATTAACTGAAATACATATTGAAATCGCTTCCTAAAGCAATGATCACATAAATAGTTTTAGTTATGGTGTAACGTGATCTTAAGTGGTGATATAGGCTGAGACGCGAGAAATCACGGGGGTTGCTTATGGAATGATAGGCAGAGCAACCTAGGTGTACCGTAACCGGTGCATTGAAGGGCGGGTAAGACCTATAACGGGGTCACTGGCCTCGTCTGTCATAACAGCAAACAGCAAAACGTTATCCTCGTACATTTCCTTTTCATTCGGCACGATAATTATTTTGGGAGTAGGCTAGTGACAATAAGATTCCCATAGCCAGCATAGCCAGCGTGCCACTCCATTGTCACAAGGGTAGCATCCACCGTAACCCTGCCTGCCACAACTCAGGAAGGTTATTAGTTTGTAGTATCCCACCTCATAGATTGGTTGCACTTTAAAGAATTTAAGCAAGTTTTAGCAATGAAGGGTTTTTTGCTGGGATGAAGCTGTCTGTTCGGTGACAAATCTAATGGATGACAGATCGTCTGCCCATGAGACATCGTTTTTGGCAACTAAGATACCAAGTTTTATTTTCATGTCCCTGTTAATGACAAGCGAGGCAATTGGCAATGTGTTCAGTTATGTTGGGCCTCATTCCAGGCCAATAATACAGGGTAATGATTCTGGCAATAGTGCGATCTGGACCGTAGTATCCTGCTGTGATAATTATGTAGCATTGTTTGTCGTTCTTGCAGTTGCATGACTAATTGAGCGTCTTCAGCGTCTGATTTGAATGTGTACCTATTTACAGTATTCCGTAATTAATGAGATTTCCGCGAAAGATGCGTCCGTTTTTCACAAATTGTTACCTAGGTAGACCACGAGTTTGTCATACAATAGAAAGGTCGTCCTTTATGGGATAATGATAAGCTAATTATGTATGTTTTTTTTTACGTGGGTAAGCACTCTATTTGCTTCTTAAAAATAAGTCGTCAACAGTTCAAATGGATAAGATTAGAATTCTGAAATAATATATTCCAGTGCATGGTGAATAATCAAACAGTCGCGGGGGGAGGGGCGTGATTTTTAGAATAAATGCCTGAAGGCGAGGACTTCCTAAACTGCGTTATCCCTCCGGATTAGAGTTGAAGATTCTGCCTAGCCTTCTCAAACGCCCAATGCGAAGTTTGTTTTACCAGGTCTATTTCGCTATACAGCTCGTAGAGTTCATGGTTGAACCGTCTCCTAAGAAATACTTTCAACGCGCATATACGGGAGCACATATCTTACGAAGAAATTTTTCACTCGAAGCGACCAAGGAGATCTTCACCCGCATTTAAAGGGGTCCATGCTGGGACTATGAGCGTCCTATATAGAGTTTCCTCAGTTGTTCGGGAGAGTTTTTACTACAAAGTTGCCTTCTCAGCCAAAGGAACCAGCAATTGGCAAGCGTTATTTGTTTGATTTATGAAGAGATGTCGTTTTCGGATGTGATAGCAAAGCCGAGGTAGACAAAGTCCCATACTACCTCAAAGTTATAACTGTCGATTGTCGATTGTGACATTCTGGCCGATTTGTCGATGTTGGCTGTCCCTTCGTGTTATCAGCATATACTTTGTTTTGCCCTCGTTTACCCCTAGACCCATTTTTGCAATTTTACCAGGGAGATCTCGGTGTATTCTACCAAAAATGTCAATACCTTCTAGGGTATTCTAATATTATAAAACCGCACTGATAGGGTCCAATAAGACAGAATACGGCAGACAGGATTTAATATGCGACTGATACATATATTGGCGCAGTTAAGAGGGTCTTCTTTCTTGTGAGCCGGGCAAACGAGGTTCCATTCATTAAGCACACATTCATCCGACCAAATCTGGGAAATAAGTTGATGTATGCTCACTACCAAATCATCTCCTGCTGCCTTTAATAGTTGCATAGGATGATTTTAAATTCAAACTTAGGACACCTAATTCTCAAGGAGCTCGTAGAACCTTTCTTTGGTAGCAACGTCCTTTTCCCCATGTTGGGAGTGGACGCATATAAGGCGGATGTTGGCGAATTTACCTTTTATACAGCGTATCCTTTTCAATGGACGTAAAAAGCATTTACTCACGTGTTGAAATTTCAAGACTTCTTGCCTAATTCTGCCGCTTACAACAAATCCGCACCCAAATAGACGCTTCTTTCGTTCCCTGTAGCAATCACTGCAGTAAACATCACAGTTTTTCATCTTTCTCTTGTCCGGCCCATTCCACCACACTTCCTGGATGGCGGTAATATCTCCTCATTCGTCGTCCTTCGTTGCAGGGTCGTTAATTGTGAATCCGTCCTTAAACGAGGCTTTTGATCGCTTCGTAATAATTGATGCTGGTTAGGCTGTTAACCTCACGCACAACACTCAACCTAAAGGGCCGAGCCCTTTTTTGTACCCCTAGGACAAAGGGAACCTCCAGTTGAAGTACTAGGCACTCAGCAGTCACTTTGCTTCACTTTACTACAAATCACTGTGCCTAAATTTATTTACTTTAAAACAATCGAATATTCGTTATAAAAAAAAATTCCCGTCATTTTAAAACGAAAAAATAATTCAGTTCAGTTCATTTCTTGCTCTTTTGGTAGGAAGTACCGAAATTAGTTTTTTTTACTAAAAAAAAAAAATTCGCTGTGAAAATTAAAAAGAAAATTTTAAAGGAAAATTATTTCTATAATGGCTGATCCAAAGAAGCAGGCTCCTGTTAAAGCTGAAAAGAAACCTGAAGTTCGAAGACATCATAGCGTCGATTATGACGAATCTTCGTCGGATTATGACGAAGATTCATATTCCCCCATTCGGCGGCCCAAACCAAAAATTGTTGCGGTATAATTGTTTAAATATGACAAACATAACTAAATTAAATTATAATAAAATTATTTCACAGCCAACCGATGCAGAGCTAGAAGATGCGTCACGTCGTCGAAGACGTGGATCATCGAGACGTCGACGAGGAAGCAGGCGCTCCCGATCTAGGAGACGTCGTTAAGAAGAAAATTGTGTTGAGGTTTTTATTTGAAAATTTATTTTGGAAATTTGAAGTATGTAATTGGAAAATGTAAGATACATTTATGAATAATAAGTTCCTGCATTGCGAATGCTTTGAAATAGGAATCAATAGAACAAATAGATGCCGTTTATATTTGTCCATTGAGAAAGCGACGCTCAAGCGACTGTAACAGCAGTTGGCACTGTTGGGGAGCCCCACAGGCGGACATGTATGGATGAAGTGAAATGGGTGAAATATATTCATTTGAATTGAAAATCGACAAAACGTATTTTTTTTTATTTTTACTTATTGCGTTATAACTTATTTTTGGGCTCATAAAATCGCACGACGTTATTAACATTTCTTACTTTATTAAATTAGATCTACAAAATGTATGAAATGGTTTTTTTAGCTATATCTAATATTTCTCAAGTTTGTCATTTAGAGTATCTATTCCTTATTTGGGGTGATGCTAGACCCCACTACTGCTCCATTACTATTCGGGTTAAGGATATTCCACATTCTCAGTACCAACCGTGACTCTATTACAAGGTTTCTTTGTACATCTCTACAGGTTTATGTTTGGGTCTTGTTACCCTGACTAGGCCTTTTTATTTTTTTATTTTTGGTTAAACATCCAAACATTATTTCTGGAGTATCACCTCTCTGGGGGTGGTCTTCAGCACTTGATGCTGGCTGCATAGCACTTCTCGAGAGGTTAACGTTAAACCTCCTCATAGTATTTTACCTTTGCTGTGGCGTCTGTATCTAAAATACTTGAGGAGTGCGTTACATCGATCGCAACCCAATCAATTGGGTTGACGGTTTCCTGAATTGGTTGCCACCATGTTCTTTTGTAAATATTGTGATGAGGAAACCATGTGCTTCCTATAGTAATGTTAGGTCCCTCAGTGAAATCGATTACGCCTTTTTTTTTGTCGGAGGTTGCTACTATCCGATGGAGCGCTCAGACACAACTACAGGTCCATTGTACTACCATTCAGACACCTTACATTAATGTACTTAGTTTTCCCGTCTTTCGAAGAAGAACGAGAATGTGATAAAGAGCTTAGATGTTCGGCACTCACCACGTCAGCCCCGAAGATCCGCCATCAGATGGGGGCATAGGCCGGACTACTGCAGAGAAAGTGTTCTGCTGTGTCATCCTCCTCACCGCAAGCAGGACAGGTAGTGGTGTCGCATAAGCCCAAAACATTTAAGTGTTTCGCAAAAGCTTGGTAGCCCGAAAGAACGCCTACAAGCAGCCTACAGTCGATTCTTTTGCAAATGTCCGGGCGCAGTAGTTTGGTCTGTCTACATCCACCGCAATCGCGCCACCGAATCTTGTGTTCACAAGAAACGACGACATGACTAAAGATGCAGGCAGACCCAAAACTGATTCGGGTCCTGATAAAACTTCTTCTGAACCTTCTTCTGCCTAGAAAGCTCATCCGAGATCTCATATCCCTGGTATGAGCTGGTACCCAGACAAGATTCACTGTGTTCAGTCTTCCGACCAAATTCAGAGAAAGCGTTACCTGTGGAAAGTTGACGTGGTAGTTTTTTCGCAGAAGGATTTCTGGTGTCATTGCAGCAGACGGCATATCCATAAGACAGGGTTCAAAGGATAATTCTCGAGCAAGTTCTTCAAAATTCCAGTGCGCATGGTACCAAAAACCACCTCTCTTTAAGCGAAAGATGGTTTTTAGCGTACATCCCATGATATATAAATCGAAGGGGAGGAAGATTCATCAAAGCATCTAGAGCAGAGCCCGGGGTGCTAGGGAAGGCCCCTGTGCAGCCAAGACAAGCCGTTCTTTGGAGTTTGGCAAAAGAAGCAGTAACACGTTTCCGCGAAAGCCTGTTCCACCAAACAACTGATGCGTATGAGAGTAGCGTTCTAATCATGGCCGTATAGATCCAAAGGACCCGTTTTGGAGACAAGCCCCATGTCTTACCAAAAGCGCCTTTGCACTGGCAGAAGGTCGACAGCGCTTTATCTATCGGTTTTCGATTCGACATTTTTGGACCACAGACGTTTTTTTTCAAGGATTACACCCAGATATTTGACTTCATCGGATATAGGGATGGTGACACCTTTAAGCACGAAATGGGACAGGCCAGTGATGATTCTCCTTCTCGTAAAGAGAACAACCGTGGTTTTTAGAGGATTCACTGAAAGCCCATTACTAGTGCACCAGACATCGATCAAATCCAGGGATCTCTGCGCTTGAGAGCAGACAGCCCCTAGATTTGAACCGACAGAAAGAACGGCGACATCATCCGCATAAGCTTGAGTGTAGTTTCCAGGAAAATTGAGAGCCTCCACCATACACCATAGGTGACAGAACACCACCTTGAGGGCAGCCCCTATGTACCCCTGTTATGACGCACTTGCCACAATCTGCATCCGCTACCAACGTCCTGTACATTAGCTTTGCTTTAATCCGCAACACCAAAGTTTCATCTACATCTACACCATGCTGTCTGTCAAAGATTGCATTATCAAAAGCACCCTCAATGTCGACGAAAATGCCCAACGCGTACTCCTTCCGGTCAAGAGTACTATCAATCCTACCAAAAAGGTTTTGAGAGGCATGTTGCATCTCAGAGAGAGGATGTGTTCGAAGAGAAACTTTGCGCACATGCAGCTCAACCAGCCTTTCCAAACTTTTCAGTAAGAAGGAAGACAGACTTATGGGTCTAAAGCTTTTGGCTAGAGTGTAGTTAGACTTACCAATTTTTGGTATGAAAACCACTTTAACCATTCGCCATGGAAATAGGCCAAGGCCAAGCTCGCGGTGAAAATTATTTTCAACATTGGCAAAACCTTCCATCCGGACCAAGTGACTTGAAACTCTCAAAAGATGCAATAGCATATTTGATAGCATCATCAGTCACCACCCCCGATGCAAAATATCAGCTGTGCCGCGTGGTATTAGTCGGTTCAAATGTAGCCACCGTCGTTTGAAGGGCTGAAGAACACGTGGCTACCTGATTTCCCGGAAAGGGAGTCTCAAGTAGAAGACTGAAAGTCTCCGCCTTTGTCTCAGTGTACGTGCCATCAGGTTTAAGGATTGCATCCAGTTTACTTGGTCTGTTCCTTTGGAGGACTTTAACAAGCCTACTAGTTGCACTTGGAGATTCGACCTCTTCACAAAACTTTTTATAGGAGTCATTTTTCGACTTGCGAATAAGTCTCTTAAAAACTTTTTGCTTCGATCGATAAGGATTCCAGTCTTCCACTAAGTTGGTTTTTAAAGACCGATTTAGTAGCTTCCTAGTTTCTGTACGAAGACACTGCAGTTCGGAGTTCCACCAGGGTACTGATTTTCTGCGGGGGGGCTTAGAAACAGGGCACCAAAGTTCAAAGCAGCGGGTGAGGACGTTGTTCAGATCCTGAGCAGACCTCTCCACTCCCTGTCTTGATCTAAGTTTGAGTGGAACTTTGACAGAGTTGGCAAGCTCCTCTCTAAGCCGTTGCCAGTTCGTTTTTCTCGGATTTCTCCTCTCTGGCGAAGGTGAAAGTTCGCAGTAGATTTGAAATTCGATGTATCTTTAAACTTATAAGGTGCTATCTGGCGATACCTTCCAATTTATGATAGACTTCAAATGCCTGTTTGACAGGGTAACATCAATTACTTGCTGTCTTCTGGCTGTAACAAAGGTAGGTTGATGACCTACATTGTTGATGGTAATATCAGACGATAAAATGAAGTCCAAGACTCGATCTCCCCTTATATTGCATTTGCTGCTGCCCCAAACAGTGTTCTGAGCATTAGCATCACAACACAAGACAAGACCTAACCTTTTGGATTCACAAAGCTCTACGAGCTCTACAACAGACTTTGGCGGAGGAGGGGTTAGAGAGTCATAGGGGAAATAAGCCGATGCAGCGACAAAGGTTTCCCAATTATCATTTGCATGGTAAGTTATGAAAACAGCTACCAAATCTTGGCTACAAAAGCTTTTGATCATAGTAGCTGTAAAAGATTTCGATACAATAAAACAAGTCCTAGGTCTTTCGGATTGCACCAAGACGACAGATGCGACTTTTCAACACCCACAGTTCCTGGATGGATATTATGTGTGATTTTGTTCTACAAGCCACAAGCCTGCTACTTAAAAGGGCGGTAGCAGCCTTGCAGTGCTGTAGGTTAATTTGAGTAAACAAGATGGATGAATACTCTGGGTAACGTCCACTATTAGCACTGTTTGACATTGAAATGGAAATGGATCCTATTTGTGAGACTTCCACCGACCTATCCCGTTTCATAGACGCAACCGAAGAGCCGACCGGAGTAATTGCGCCTTCAGCCTTTGGAGCTTCTTTGCGCCGCTGATCGCTCAGCTGCTTCCTTTTCCTCTTTCGCTAGCCCTTAGTGAGGTGCACCTCAAAGCCAGCCACTTCAGGAGCCCGTTCAACGGTAGAGATATCACGGGTCAAGCTGTCAGCGGCGGTGCAGTGGGTAGTAACCTTACTCATGCTCAGTTTGCCCAAAGAGTCGGACATAGAGCCACAAGAGTCACTTGTGTGTTCAATGAATGTTGGGGCCTCCAGAATCCGAGCCCCAGCCGCAGTGGAGAAGACCACGGACAGATTTTGGCTATTGCCAGTACCACCTGGAGTATTAACATCCTTAAGGTTGTTCATTCATCAATGTTTTGCGTTTTAACTACTGCTCCTGTAGGTTAGAGTACACTAACGGATTATTTTACAGAGGATAGGTTAAAAACCGTTGCCTACAACACCTCCTCCTTTATCCGGGCTTGGGACCGGCATGTTACTGGCGTAACAAGACGGAGTTATCGGTTACCCTTAGTCGCAGAGGATAATTTTAACGTCATACTAAGGACATCTACGTCTCATAAGTTTTTGTCTAATAGCTAGTAGAAACTTTCTTTGGGAGCATCGTCCTTTTCCCCATGTTGGGAGTGGGCGCATATAAGGCGGATGTTGGCGAATTTACCTTTTATACAGCGTATCCTTTTCAATGGACGTAAAAAGCATTTACTCACGTGTTGAAATTTCAAGACTTCTTGCCTAATTCTGCCGCTTACAACAAATCCGCACCCAAATAGACGCTTCTTTCGTTCCCTGTAGCAATCACTGCAGTAAACATCACAGTTTTTCATCTTTCTCTTGTCCGGCCCATTCCACCACACTTCCTGGATGGCGGTAATATCTCCTCATTCGTCGTCCTTCGTTGCAGGGTCGTTAATTGTGAATCCGTCCTTAAACGAGGCTTTTGATCGCTTCGTAATAATTGATGCTGGTTAGGCTGTTAACCTCACGCACAACACTCAACCTAAAGGGCCGAGCCCTTTTTTGTACCCCTAGGACAAAGGGAACCTCCAGTTGAAGTACTAGGCACTCAGCAGTCACTTTGCTTCACTTTACTACAAATCACTGTGCCTAAATTTATTTACTTTAAAACAATCGAATATTCGTTATAAAAAAAAATTCCCGTCATTTTAAAACGAAAAAATAATTCAGTTCAGTTCATTTCTTGCTCTTTTGGTAGGAAGTACCTAAATTAGTTTTTTTATTAAAGAAAAAAAAAAATTCTCTGTGAAAATTAAAAAGAAAATTTTAAAGGAAAAATATTTCTAAATGGCTGATCCAAAGAAGCAGGCTCCTGTTAAAGCTGAAAAGAAACCCGAAGTTCGAAGACATCATAGCGTCGATTATGACGAATCCTCGTCGGATTATGACGAAGATTCATATTCCCCCATTCGGCGGCCCAAACCAAAAATTGTTGCGGTATAATTGTTTAAATATGACAAACATAACTAAATTAAATTATAATAAAATTATTTCACAGCCAACCGATGCAGAGCTAGAAGATGCGTCACGTCGTCGAAGACGTGGATCATCGAGACGTCGACGAGGAAGCAGGCGCTCCCGCTCCAGGAGAAGACGTTAAGAAGAAAATTTTAGCGTCTTGATTGGAAATTTGTTACAATGGAAATGTTTAATATAAATTTTGGTTAAAATTTTAATTGTGTTGAGGTTTTTATTTGAAAATTTATTTTGGAAATTTGAAGTATGTAATTGGAAAATGTAAGATACATTTATGAATAATAAGTTCCTGCATTGCGAATGCTTTGAAATAGGAATCAATAGAACAAATAGATGCCGTTTATATTTGTCCATTGAGAAAGCGACTGTAACAGCAGTTGGCACTGCTGGGAGCCCCACAGGTGTATGGATGAAGTGAAATGGGTGAAATATTTTAACAAAAATTCTTTGAATTGAAAATTGCGTCATAACTTATTTTTGGGCTCATAAAATCGCACGACGTTATTAACATTTCTTACTTTATTAAATCAGATCTACAAAATATATCGTGTTTTTTTTAGCTATATCTAATATTTCTCAAGTTTGTCATTTAGAGTATCTATTCCTTATTTGGGGTGATGGTTGACCCCCACTACTGCTCCATTACTATTCGGGTTAAGGATATTCCATATTCTCAGCACCAACCGAGACTTTATTACAAGGTTTCTTTGTACATCTCTACAGGTTTATGTTTGGGTCTTGTTACCCTGACTAGGCCTTTTTATTTTTTTTATTTTTGGTAAAACATCCAAACATTATTTCTGGAGTATCACCTCTCTGGGGGTGGTCTTCAGCACTTGATGCTGGCTGCATAGCACTTCTCGAGAGGTTAACGTTAAACCTCCTCATAGTATTTTACCTTTGCTGTGGCGTCTGTATCTAAAATACTTGAGGAGTGCGTTACATCGATCGCAACCCAATCAATTGGGTTGACGGTTTCCTGAATTGGTTGCCACCATGTTCTTTTGTAAATATTGTGATGAGGAAACCATGTGCTTCCTATAGTAATGTTAGGTCCCTCAGTGAAATCGATTACCCTTTTTTTTGTCGGAGGTTGCTACTATCCGATGGAGCGCTCAGACACAACTACAGGTCCATTGTACTACCATTCAGACACCTTACATTAATGTACTAAGTTTTCCCGTCTTTCGCAGAAAAACGAGAAGGAGCTTCAGTGATAAAGAGCTAAGATGTTCGGCACTCACCACGTCAGCCCCGAAGATCCGCCATCAGATGCGAGCATAGGCCGGACAACTGCAGAGAAAGTGTTCTGCTGTGTCATCCTCCTCACCGCAAGCAGGACAGGTAGTGGTGTCGCATAAGCCCAAAACATTTAAGTGTTTCGCAAAAGCTTGGTAGCCCGAAAGAACGCCTACAAGCAGCCTACAGTCGATTCTCCTCAGAGATAGAAGAAAAGATGCTGACCTTTTGCAAATGTCCGGGCGCAGTAGTTTGGTCTGTGTACATCCACCGCAATCGCGCCACCGAATCTTGTGTTCACGTGAAACCCAAGAATCGATAGACGACATGACTAAAGATGCAGGCAGACCCAACACAGGTTCGGGTCCTGAGAAAACTTCTTCTGAACCTTCTTCTGCCTAGAAAGCTCATCCGAGATCTCATTTCCCTGGATGCCAGTGTGACCTGGTACCCAGACAAGATTCACTGTGTTCAGTCTTCCGACCAAATTCAGGGAAAGCTTGAGTTCTAGCACTAACTTGGACGAGGTAAGAGGGTTTAGAAGCTCTTTTAATGCAGCTCTCCGCTTGGAAAACAGATGCATGTTTACCCAAGGGGGGTAGTAAAGTCGTATACCATCGCGTTCCACAAAGACTCCAGCACCAGACCCCTGCCCGGTTTTGGAGCCATCCGTGAAAATACGATGGCATTCAATCCATGGTTCAGAGTCTGACCGAAGCCATTCCGTTACCTGTGGAAAGTTTACGTGGTAGTTTTTTCGCAGAAGGATTTCTGGTGCCATTGCAGCAGACGGCATATCCATAAGACAGGGGTCAAAGGATAATTCTCGAGCAAGTTCTTCAAAATTCCAGTGCGCATGGTACCAAAAACCACCTCTCTTTAAGCGAAAGATGGTTTTTAGCGTACATCCCATGATATATAAATCGAAGGGGAGGAAGATTCATCAAAGCATCTAGAGCAGAGCCCGGGGTGCTAGGGAAGGCCCCTGTGCAGCCAAGACAAGCCGTTCTTTGGAGTTTGGCAAAAGAAGCAGTAACACGTTTCCGCGAAAGCCTGTTCCACCAAACAACTGATGCGTATGAGAGTAGCGTTCTAATCATGGCCGTATAGATCCAAAGGACCCGTTTTGGAGACAAGCCCCATGTCTTACCAAAAGCGCCTTTGCACTGGCAGAAGGTCGACAGCGCTTTATCTATCGGTTTTCGATTCGACATGTTTGGACCACAGAAGTTTTTTTTCAAGGATTACACCCAGATATTTGACTTCATCGAATATAGGGATGGTGACACCTTTAAGCACGAAATGGGACAGGCCAGTGATGATTCTCCTTCTCGTAAAGAGAACAACCGTGGTTTTTAGAGGATTCACTGAAAGCCCATTACTAGTGCACCAGACATCGATCAAATCCAGGGATCTCTGCGCTTGAGAGCAGACAGCCCCTAGATTTGAACCGACAGAAAGAACGGCGACATCATCCGCATAAGCTTGAGTGTAGTTTCCAGGAAAATTGAGAGCCTCCACCATACACCATAGGTGACAGAACACCACCTTGAGGGCAGCCCCTATGTACCCCTGTTATGACGCACTTGCCACAATCTGCATCCGCTACCAACGTCCTGTACATTAGCATTGCTTTAATCCGCAACACCAAAGTTTCATCTACATCTACACCATGCTGTCTGTCAAAGATTGCATTATCAAAAGCACCCTCAATGTCGACGAAAATGCCCAACGCGTACTCCTTCCGGTCAAGAGTACTATCAATCCTACCAAAAAGGTTTTGAGAGGCATGTTGCATCTCAGAGAGAGGATGTGTTCGAAGAGAAACTTTGCGCACATGCAGCTCAACCAGCCTTTCCAAACTTTTCAGTAAGAAGGAAGACAGACTTATGGGTCTAAAGCTTTTGGCTAGAGTGTAGTTAGACTTACCAATTTTTGGTATGAAAACCACTTTAACCATTCGCCATGGAAATAGGCCAAGGCCAAGCTCGCGGTGAAAATTATTTTCAACATTGGCAAAACCTTCCATCCGGACCAAGTGACTTGAAACTCTCAAAAGATGCAATAGCATATTTGATAGCATCATCAGTCACCACCCCCGATGCAAAATATCAGCTGTGCCGCGTGGTATTAGTCGGTTCAAATGTAGCCACCGTCGTTTGAAGGGCTGAAGAACACGTGGCTACCTGATTTCCCGGAAAGGGAGTCTCAAGTAGAAGACTGAAAGTCTCCGCCTTTGTCTCAGTGTACGTGCCATCAGGTTTAAGGATTGCATCCAGTTTACTTGGTCTGTTCCTTTGGAGGACTTTAACAAGCCTACTAGTTGCACTTGGAGATTCGACCTCTTCACAAAACTTTTTATAGGAGTCATTTTTCGACTTGCGAATAAGTCTCTTAAAAACTTTTTGCTTCGATCGATAAGGATTCCAGTCTTCCACTAAGTTGGTTTTTAAAGACCGATTTAGTAGCTTCCTAGTTTCTGTACGAAGACACTGCAGTTCGGAGTTCCACCAGGGTACTGATTTTCTGCGGGGGGGCTTAGAAACAGGGCACCAAAGTTCAAAGCAGCGGGTGAGGACGTTGTTCAGATCCTGAGCAGACCTCTCCACTCCCTGTCTTGATCTAAGTTTGAGTGGAACTTTGACAGAGTTGGCAAGCTCCTCTCTAAGCCGTTGCCAGTTCGTTTTTCTCGGATTTCTCCTCTCTGGCGAAGGTGAAAGTTCGCAGTAGATTTGAAATTCGATGTATCTTTAAACTTATAAGGTGCTATCTGGCGATACCTTCCAATTTATGATAGACTTCAAATGCCTGTTTGACAGGGTAACATCAATTACTTGCTGTCTTCTGGCTGTAACAAAGGTAGGTTGATGACCTACATTGTTGATGGTAATATCAGACGATAAAATTAAGTCCAAGACTCGATCTCCCCTTATATTGCATTTGCTGCTGCCCCAAACAGTGTTCTGAGCATTAGCATCACAACACAAGACAAGACCTAACCTTTTGGATTCACAAAGCTCTACGAGCTCTACAACAGACTTTGGCGGAGGAGGGGTTAGAGAGTCATAGGGGAAATAAGCCGATGCAGCGACAAAGGTTTCCCAATTATCATTTGCATGGTAAGTTATGAAAACAGCTACCAAATCTTGGCTACAAAAGCTTTTGATCATAGTAGCTGTAAAAGATTTCGATACAATAAAACAAGTCCTAGGTCTTTCGGATTGCACCAAGACGACAGATGCGACTTTTCAACACCCACAGTTCCTGGATGGATATTATGTGTGATTTTGTTCTACAAGCCACAAGCCTGCTACTTAAAAGGGCGGTAGCAGCCTTGCAGTGCTGTAGGTTAATTTGAGTAAACAAGATGGATGAATACTCTGGGTAACGTCCACTATTAGCACTGTTTGACATTGAAATGGAAATGGATCCTATTTGTGAGACTTCCACCGACCTATCCCGTTTCATAGACGCAACCGAAGAGCCGACCGGAGTAATTGCGCCTTCAGCCTTTGGAGCTTCTTTGCGCCGCTGATCGCTCAGCTGCTTCCTTTTCCTCTTTCGCTAGCCCTTAGTGAGGTGCACCTCAAAGCCAGCCACTTCAGGAGCCCGTTCAACGGTAGAGATATCACGGGTCAAGCTGTCAGCGGCGGTGCAGTGGGTAGTAACCTTACTCATGCTCAGTTTGCCCAAAGAGTCGGACATAGAGCCACAAGAGTCACTTGTGTGTTCAATGAATGTTGGGGCCTCCAGAATCCGAGCCCCAGCCGCAGTGGAGAAGACCACGGACAGATTTTGGCTATTGCCAGTACCACCTGGAGTATTAACATCCTTAAGGTTGTTCATTCATCAATGTTTTGTGTTTTAACTACTGCTCCTGTAGGTTAGAGTACACTAACGGATTATTTTACAGAGGATAGGTTAAAAACCGTTGCCTACAACACCTCCTCCTTTATCCGGGCTTGGGACCGGCATGTTACTGGCGTAACAAGACGGAGTTATCGGTTACCCTTAGTCGCAGAGGATAATTTTAACGTCATACTAAGGACATCTACGTCTCATAAGTTTTTGTCTAATAGCTAGTAGAAACTTTCTTTGGGAGCATCGTCCTTTTCCCCATGTTGGGAGTGGGCGCATATAAGGCGGATGTTGCCGAATTTACCTTTTATACAGCGCATCCTCTTCAACGGACGTAAAAAGCATTCACTCACGTGTTGAAATTTCAAGACTTCTTGCCTAATTCTGCCGCTTACAACAAATCCGCACCCAAATAGACGCTTCTTTCGTTCCCTGTAGCAATCACTGCAGTAAACATCACAGTTTTTCATCTTTCTCTTGTCCGGCCCATTCCACCACACTTCCTGGATGGCGGTAATATCTCCTCATTCGTCGTCCTTCGTTGCAGGGTCGTTAATTGTGAATCCGTCCTTAAACGAGGCTTATGATCGCTTCGTAATAATTGATGCTGGTTAGGCTGTTAACCTCACGCACAACACTCAACCTAAAGGGCCGAGCCCTTTTTTGTACCCCTAGGACAAAGGGAACCTCCAGTTGAAGTACTAGGCACTCAGCAGTCACTTTGCTTCACTTTACTACAAATCACTGTGCCTAAATTTATTTACTTTAAAACAATCGAATATTCGTTGTAAAAAAAAATTCCCGTCATTTTAAAACGAAAAAATAATTCAGTTCAGTTCATTTCTTGCTCTTTTGGTAGGAAGTACCGAAATTAGTTTTTTTTACTAAAAAAAAAAAATTCGCTGTGAAAATTAAAAAGAAAATTTTAAAGGAAAAATATTTCTAAATGGCTGATCCAAAGAAGCAGGCTCCTGTTAAAGCTGAAAAGAAACCCGAAGTTCGAAGACATCATAGCGTCGATTATGACGAATCCTCGTCGGATTATGACGAAGATTCATATTCCCCCATTCGGCGGCCCAAACCAAAAATTGTTGCGGTATAATTGTTTAAATATGACAAACATAACTAAATTAAATTATAATAAAATTATTTCACAGCCAACCGATGCAGAGCTAGAAGATGCGTCACGTCGTCGAAGACGTGGATCATCGAGACGTCGACGAGGAAGCAGGCGCTCCCGCTCCAGGAGAAGACGTTAAGAAGAAAATTTTAGCGTCTTGATTGGAAATTTGTTACAATTGAAATGTTTAATATAAATTTTGGTTAAAATTTTAATTGTGTTGAGGTTTTTATTTGAAAATTTATTTTGGAAATTTGAAGTATGTAATTGGAAAATGTAAGATACATTTATGAATAATAAGTTCCTGCATTGCGAATGCTTTGAAATAGGAATCAATAGAACAAATAGATGCCGTTTATATTTGTCCATTGAGAAAGCGACTGTAACAGCAGTTGGCACTGCTGGGAGCCCCACAGGTGTATGGATGAAGTGAAATGGGTGAAATATTTTAACAAAAATTCTTTGAATTGAAAATTGCGTCATAACTTATTTTTGGGCTCATAAAATCGCACGACGTTATTAACATTTCTTACTTTATTAAATCAGATCTACAAAATATATCGTGTTTTTTTTAGCTATATCTAATATTTCTCAAGTTTGTCATTTAGAGTATCTATTCCTTATTTGGGGTGATGGTTGACCCCCACTACTGCTCCATTACTATTCGGGTTAAGGATATTCCATATTCTCAGCACCAACCGAGACTTTATTACAAGGTTTCTTTGTACATCTCTACAGGTTTATGTTTGGGTCTTGTTACCCTGACTAGGCCTTTTTATTTTTTTTATTTTTGGTAAAACATCCAAACATTATTTCTGGAGTATCACCTCTCTGGGGGTGGTCTTCAGCACTTGATGCTGGCTGCATAGCACTTCTCGAGAGGTTAACGTTAAACCTCCCCATATTATTTTACCTTTGCTGTGGCGTCTGTATCTAAAATACTTGAGGAGTGCGTTACATCGATCGCAACCCAATCAATTGGGTTGACGGTTTCCTGAATTGGTTGCCACCATGTTCTTTTGTAAATATTGTGATGAGGAAACCATGTGCTTCCTATAGTAATGTTAGGTCCCTCAGTGAAATCGATTACCCTTTTTTTTGTCGGAGGTTGCTACTATCCGATGGAGCGCTCAGACACAACTACAGGTCCATTGTACTACCATTCAGACACCTTACATTAATGTACTAAGTTTTCCCGTCTTTCGCAGAAAAACGAGAAGGAGCTTCAGTGATAAAGAACTAAGATGTTCGGCACTCACCACGTCAGCCCCGAAGATCCGCCATCAGATGCGAGCATAGGCCGGACAACTGCAGAGAAAGTGTTCTGCTGTGTCATCCTCCTCACCGCAAGCAGGACAGGTAGTGGTGTCGCATAAGCCCAAAACATTTAAGTGTTTCGCAAAAGCTTGGTAGCCCGAAAGAACGCCTACAAGCAGCCTACAGTCGATTCTCCTCAGAGATAGAAGAAAAGATGCTGACCTTTTGCAAATGTCCGGGCGCAGTAGTTTGGTCTGTGTACATCCACCGCAATCGCGCCACCGAATCTTGTGTTCACGTGAAACCCAAGAATCGATAGACGACATGACTAAAGATGCAGGCAGACCCAACACAGGTTCGGGTCCTGAGAAAACTTCTTCTGAACCTTCTTCTGCCTAGAAAGCTCATCCGAGATCTCATTTCCCTGGATGCCAGTGTGACCTGGTACCCAGACAAGATTCACTGTGTTCAGTCTTCCGACCAAATTCAGGGAAAGCTTGAGTTCTAGCACTAACTTGGACGAGGTAAGAGGGTTTAGAAGCTCTTTTAATGCAGCTCTCCGCTTGGAAAACAGATGCATGTTTACCCAAGGGGGGTAGTAAAGTCGTATACCATCGCGTTCCACAAAGACTCCAGCACCAGACCCCTGCCCGGTTTTGGAGCCATCCGTGAAAATACGATGGCATTCAATCCATGGTTCAGAGTCTGACCGAAGCCATTCCGTTACCTGTGGAAAGTTTACGTGGTAGTTTTTTCGCAGAAGGATTTCTGGTGCCATTGCAGCAGACGGCATATCCATAAGACAGGGGTCAAAGGATAATTCTCGAGCAAGTTCTTCAAAATTCCAGTGCGCATGGTACCAAAAACCACCTCTCTTTAAGCGAAAGATGGTTTTTAGCGTACATCCCATGATATATAAATCGAAGGGGAGGAAGATTCATCAAAGCATCTAGAGCAGAGCCCGGGGTGCTAGGGAAGGCCCCTGTGCAGCCAAGACAAGCCGTTCTTTGGAGTTTGGCAAAAGAAGCAGTAACACGTTTCCGCGAAAGCCTGTTCCACCAAACAACTGATGCGTATGAGAGTAGCGTTCTAATCATGGCCGTATAGATCCAAAGGACCCGTTTTGGAGACAAGCCCCATGTCTTACCAAAAGCGCCTTTGCACTGGCAGAAGGTCGACAGCGCTTTATCTATCGGTTTTCGATTCGACATGTTTGGACCACAGAAGTTTTTTTTCAAGGATTACACCCAGATATTTGACTTCATCGAATATAGGGATGGTGACACCTTTAAGCACGAAATGGGACAGGCCAGTGATGATTCTCCTTCTCGTAAAGAGAACAACCGTGGTTTTTAGAGGATTCACTGAAAGCCCATTACTAGTGCACCAGACATCGATCAAATCCAGGGATCTCTGCGCTTGAGAGCAGACAGCCCCTAGATTTGAACCGACAGAAAGAACGGCGACATCATCCGCATAAGCTTGAGTGTAGTTTCCAGGAAAATTGAGAGCCTCCACCATACACCATAGGTGACAGAACACCACCTTGAGGGCAGCCCCTATGTACCCCTGTTATGACGCACTTGCCACAATCTGCATCCGCTACCAACGTCCTGTACATTAGCATTGCTTTAATCCGCAACACCAAAGTTTCATCTACATCTACACCATGCTGTCTGTCAAAGATTGCATTATCAAAAGCACCCTCAATGTCGACGAAAATGCCCAACGCGTACTCCTTCCGGTCAAGAGTACTATCAATCCTACCAAAAAGGTTTTGAGAGGCATGTTGCATCTCAGAGAGAGGATGTGTTCGAAGAGAAACTTTGCGCACATGCAGCTCAACCAGCCTTTCCAAACTTTTCAGTAAGAAGGAAGACAGACTTATGGGTCTAAAGCTTTTGGCTAGAGTGTAGTTAGACTTACCAATTTTTGGTATGAAAACCACTTTAACCATTCGCCATGGAAATAGGCCAAGGCCAAGCTCGCGGTGAAAATTATTTTCAACATTGGCAAAACCTTCCATCCGGACCAAGTGACTTGAAACTCTCAAAAGATGCAATAGCATATTTGATAGCATCATCAGTCACCACCCCCGATGCAAAATATCAGCTGTGCCGCGTGGTATTAGTCGGTTCAAATGTAGCCACCGTCGTTTGAAGGGCTGAAGAACACGTGGCTACCTGATTTCCCGGAAAGTGAGTCTCAAGTAGAAGACTGAAAGTCTCCGCCTTTGTCTCAGTGTACGTGCCATCAGGTTTAAGGATTGCATCCAGTTTACTTGGTCTGTTCCTTTGGAGGACTTTAACAAGCCTACTAGTTGCACTTGGAGATTCGACCTCTTCACAAAACTTTTTATAGGAGTCATTTTTCGACTTGCGAATAAGTCTCTTAAAAACTTTTTGCTTCGATCGATAAGGATTCCAGTCTTCCACTAAGTTGGTTTTTAAAGACCGATTTAGTAGCTTCCTAGTTTCTGTACGAAGACACTGCAGTTCGGAGTTCCACCAGGGTACTGATTTTCTGCGGGGGGGCTTAGAAACAGGGCACCAAAGTTCAAAGCAGCGGGTGAGGACGTTGTTCAGATCCTGAGCAGACCTCTCCACTCCCTGTCTTGATCTAAGTTTGAGTGGAACTTTGACAGAGTTGGCAAGCTCCTCTCTAAGCCGTTGCCAGTTCGTTTTTCTCGGATTTCTCCTCTCTGGCGAAGGTGAAAGTTCGCAGTAGATTTGAAATTCGATGTATCTTTAAACTTATAAGGTGCTATCTGGCGATACCTTCCAATTTATGATAGACTTCAAATGCCTGTTTGACAGGGTAACATCAATTACTTGCTGTCTTCTGGCTGTAACAAAGGTAGGTTGATGACCTACATTGTTGATGGTAATATCAGACGATAAAATGAAGTCCAAGACTCGATCTCCCCTTATATTGCATTTGCTGCTGCCCCAAACAGTGTTCTGAGCATTAGCATCACAACACAAGACAAGACCTAACCTTTTGGATTCACAAAGCTCTACGAGCTCTACAACAGACTTTGGCGGAGGAGGGGTTAGAGAGTCATAGGGGAAATAAGCCGATGCAGCGACAAAGGTTTCCCAATTATCATTTGCATGGTAAGTTATGAAAACAGCTACCAAATCTTGGCTACAAAAGCTTTTGATCATAGTAGCTGTAAAAGATTTCGATACAGTAAAACAAGTCCTAGGTCTTTCGGATTGCACCAAGACGACAGATGCGACTTTTCAACACCCACAGTTCCTGGATGGATATTATGTGTGATTTTGTTCTACAAGCCACAAGCCTGCTACTTAAAAGGGCGGTAGCAGCCTTGCAGTGCTGTAGGTTAATTTGAGTAAACAAGATGGATGAATACTCTGGGTAACGTCCACTATTAGCACTGTTTGACATTGAAATGGAAATGGATCCTATTTGTGAGACTTCCACCGACCTATCCCGTTTCATAGACGCAACCGAAGAGCCGACCGGAGTAATTGCGCCTTCAGCCTTTGGAGCTTCTTTGCGCCGCTGATCGCTCAGCTGCTTCCTTTTCCTCTTTCGCTAGCCCTTAGTGAGGTGCACCTCAAAGCCAGCCACTTCAGGAGCCCGTTCAACGGTAGAGATATCACGGGTCAAGCTGTCAGCGGCGGTGCAGTGGGTAGTAACCTTACTCATGCTCAGTTTGCCCAAAGAGTCGGACATAGAGCCACAAGAGTCACTTGTGTGTTCAATGAATGTTGGGGCCTCCAGAATCCGAGCCCCAGCCGCAGTGGAGAAGACCACGGACAGATTTTGGCTATTGCCAGTACCACCTGGAGTATTAACATCCTTAAGGTTGTTCATTCATCAATGTTTTGCGTTTTAACTACTGCTCCTGTAGGTTAGAGTACACTAACGGATTATTTTACAGAGGATAGGTTAAAAACCGTTGCCTACAACACCTCCTCCTTTATCCGGGCTTGGGACCGGCATGTTACTGGCGTAACAAGACGGAGTTATCGGTTACCCTTAGTCGCAGAGGATAATTTTAACGTCATACTAAGGACATCTACGTCTCATAAGTTTTTGTCTAATAGCTAGTAGAAACTTTCTTTGGGAGCATCGTCCTTTTCCCCATGTTGGGAGTGGGCGCATATAAGGCGGATGTTGGCGAATTTACCTTTTATACAGCGTATCCTTTTCAATGGACGTAAAAAGCATTTACTCACGTGTTGAAATTTCAAGACTTCTTGCCTAATTCTGCCGCTTACAACAAATCCGCACCCAAATAGACGCTTCTTTCGTTCCCTGTAGCAATCACTGCAGTAAACATCACAGTTTTTCATCTTTCTCTTGTCCGGCCCATTCCACCACACTTCCTGGATGGCGGTAATATCTCCTCATTCGTCGTCCTTCGTTGCAGGGTCGTTAATTGTGAATCCGTCCTTAAACGAGGCTTTTGATCGCTTCGTAATAATTGATGCTGGTTAGGCTGTTAACCTCACGCACAACACTCAACCTAAAGGGCCGAGCCCTTTTTTGTACCCCTAGGACAAAGGGAACCTCCAGTTGAAGTACTAGGCACTCAGCAGTCACTTTGCTTCACTTTACTACAAATCACTGTGCCTAAATTTATTTACTTTAAAACAATCGAATATTCGTTATAAAAAAAAATTCCCGTCATTTTAAAACGAAAAAATAATTCAGTTCAGTTCATTTCTTGCTCTTTTGGTAGGAAGTACCTAAATTAGTTTTTTTATTAAAGAAAAAAAAAATTCTCTGTGAAAATTAAAAAGAAAATTTTAAAGGAAAAATATTTCTATAATGGCTGATCCAAAGAAGCAGGCTCCTGTTAAAGCTGAAAAGAAACCTGAAGTTCGAAGACATCATAGCGTCGATTATGACGAATCTTCGTCGGATTATGACGAAGATTCATATTCCCCCATTCGGCGGCCCAAACCAAAAATTGTTGCGGTATAATTGTTTAAATATGACAAACATAACTAAATTAAATTATAACAAAATTATTTCACAGCCAACCGATGTAGAGCTAGAAGATGCGTCACGTCGTCGAAGACGTGGATCATCGAGACGTCGACGAGGAAGCAGGCGCTCCCGATCTAGGAGACGTCGTTAAGAAGAAAATTTTAGCGTCTTGTTTGGAAATTTATTACAATGGAAATGTTTAATATAAATTTTGGTTAAAATTTTAATTGTGTTGAGGTTTTTATTTGAAAATTTATTTTGGAAATTTGAAGTATGTAATTGGAAAATGTAAGATACATTTATGAATAATAAGTTCCTGCATTGCGAATGCTTTGAAATAGGAATCAATAGAACAAATAGATGCCGTTTATATTTGTCCATTGAGAAAGCGACGCTCAAGCGACTGTAACAGCAGTTGGCACTGTTGGGGAGCCCCACAGGCGGACATGTATGGATGAAGTGAAATGGGTGAAATATACTCATTTGAATTGAAAATCGACAAAACGTATTTTTTTTTATTTTTACTTATTGCGTTATAACTTATTTTTGGGCTCATAAAATCGCACGACGTTATTAACATTTCTTACTTTATTAAATCAGATCTACAAAATATATCGTGTTTTTTTTAGCTATATCTAATATTTCTCAAGTTTGTCATTTAGAGTATCTATTCCTCATCATCTTAACTTGATATAACTTTATTTGGGGTGATGGTAGACCCCACTACTGCTCCATTTTTTATTCAGCTTAAGGAATATCTATCTAGATTTGTTGACGGGAATGGAAGGGATCTACAGTTTATTGCCGACTTCACACGGTAATTTATTTTTCGAGAAACCTTTTCCTTACAATTCATTACTTTTACAAGAGGTGGGGCGACCCCACATGCACCACTTGCTTGCTGAACTAAAAATATTACAAACAAAACACAGGACACAATTCTAGCAGAGTTACTGTTGGGAAATATATACTTAAAGGATAAAAGAGCCCTCTCGCTCCATTTCAATAATACGTGTGGTTTATCATATCCAAATGAAATTTTCTTCTACACGGTTGGATCGAAAACAGAGCATTGGACGGGTTCTGTGCATTTTTCTGCCGATCCAGAGCTGTGGCCTACAAAACGCTTTGTTCATATTTCGATCTGAAAAAAACGAATCTTAAGAAAAACAGCGAGAGAAAGAGGATACTAATCGGCATCCGGTCAGGACATTGTCTTCTTTGAAAACTCACCAAAAGCATCGGATTAGCTGACAAAGATACCTCCTGATTGCGAGTCGACACTATGCATTGTGTGGAGTATATCGGGCATAGGTATACAGTGAAAACTTGAGATAAGATCGCGATATTGTCTTTCTTAATGCTAAGTATTCTAAAAGAGTTAACTCTCACACCACTCTTAAACCTAACCTAACCTAGCAACGTCCGTCCGTTATGTTTATAAGCTATACGGCTAACATTTTAAGCGTAAATTTTCAACAAGCCGTTTCGCTTACCAACTCTTTTGGGAGGCCTATTTTAGAAAAAAAATGGGTAAATTTTGGGCCAACTAAGAAAAAGGTCCACTTTCTTAGTCTGGAGCTCCCACCAGAAGTGAATTAATTTAACGCAAAATTTGGTCGAGTTGTTTCCCGCATTGCATTTAAGAAAATAAAGTGCACGACTGCGTCATACGAAACTTTCTTGGTACTTGAGATGCGTTTTTGAATCGCAAAATTAATCGAAAATTAATGGTGAGTTCTTTATTAAAATCACTTTTTAGGTTTTAAAAAATTTGATTTTCTCAAAAACGACACTTACGATTTTAATGTAATTTCGCACATTAGATACTTTTAACATAATTGTTCGAATTACAAGAAATTATCAAAATCGTTAGAGCCGTTTTTGATAAAACTAATTTAATTTAATTTTAAGAAAATCGTTATATGAAAAAAAAATTATTTAAAAAAATCTATGTAAGCAGATTTGTTTGACTTTATAGTATAAAAAAAACTGTATATTTTGAAATTCCATTTTTTAGTTTTTGAGATATTGCTCGTATTATAAATTACCAAAACTGAGTATGCAGAATTTTTGACCGCATCCCAACCATCCTTAGTACAAAAAAGCACCGAAATCCTTGCAACCACTTTCGAGAAAAATAGTGATAAGTGAATTTCACCAAAAAAAATTGTATGCCAGGTACCGTTATTTCAAAAGATAGAGCAAAAAATAAAATGATGCCCCGAGATGAATCGCAATCTCAAGAATCTTTATTTCATCCTATGAAATTTATAAATAAATTTTTTTTTTTTAAAAAAAGCCACCAAAAAGTAGGCGCGACCAAAAACTTTGTATGGGCGATATATTGGAAAAAAATATTGGCTAAATATCTGTTGCAATATTTTTTTCGTTTTCTATGAAATTTTTCGCAGAAAACAGCATTTTAGCGAAAAACGCCCACAAAAAGTAGGCGTGGCAAAATATGATAGACTTATAAAGGAGGGCAGTGCCTACATATCTTGTAAAGGTTGTAACACTCTACCTCTTTTAATTTAGCCTTAAAACGGTTTTTCTAAATTGTGGGCGTGACAGTGGGTGGATTTAAAAACTTTTAACACTTTACCATTTCGGGAGCCTAGGAAGTATATGCTCTAAATTTCAGCTATGCCTAGCCGAAATGTAAAGGCCTCAAAAGTTGATACGGACGGACGGACGGAATGCTCATTAGTCTAGGGTTTGGTCCTGATCATAAATATATACACTCTACGATGAATATTAAGGGGTGTTACAAACTAAATATATGTCAAATGAATATACTCTTAGGATAGGGTATAAAAATACTCGTAAAAAATGCATTAACAGTGGCGTAAGTGCGAAGTTGGGTCTATTCAACATTTTACAAAGAAGCGATGCTGATTTTCACTTCTTGTGGGAAATAACTCCGCACTAAGAAAGTGGACTTCTTTCTCCCTAGATTGGGAACAAATTCGTAGATGAAGTAAATTAGCGTGAATGGAGGAGTACACCGTCTGCTTTCCATAATGTTTATCAAAAGATTCAATTCACAAACCGCTCACAACAAAAACCGTCGTTTTTCTTCTGTTTTGATCAGAAGTCGAGAATGTTGTAAAGGTATGTAAAATCAATTTACTGGATGATGAGTGACGCTAAAAGAAGGTTTGTAGCGGCAAAGAATGAGAAATTTGTTTTTATTAGTTAAAACAAGTCCTAAGCCCATTTACAGCCCGAAAACTATCACCGAAGTGTGTGTGTGAAAAGAAAATTGCTTTCAACGAGTCCTAATTCTTTAATTATTTCATAATTGTTCATCATTATCGGATGCGTCATCTTAAAACCACTTACTAGATACCAAATACCAGATAGGCACTCTCGAGTATCTGCTCTGGTTGTGCAGCAATTTTTTTTTCCATTGAAATTGCTTTGAAAACTTTCTTATCAATTAACTATATCGATATTTGTCTTCGGAGCGATATCAAATCAATTCCATCAGTTATTGACTGGCATCCGTCGTGATATCTTCATTATCTGTGACCGCAATAAAAAAAAACACAGAGTTTCTCTACATTCACTCCGCGCGATGAATACCTACGACTACAACGATGATGATGAGAATTACTTGAGAAAACGGTTCGAACTGTGCAAAAGCGGCGAAACTATTTTCCAATACAAATATTTTCTTTTCCCTTCGAAATAGGAAAACTAAAGAAAAACCTCCGCTATGGGATTCCTTTCAGGATCCACCACCGAAGAAAGCAACCGGATCGGCAGCCAATTGGACCAAACTATCGTTGCTTTTGCAAATATTCAAGATTCTCGTTTACATTGGGGTGTTCGTTGTCGTCCTGAGCTCAGCAGTCCTATCCAAACTCAGCTACTTGCTGATGGTAGCACAAATACCTCAGGGAGCTAAAGTGAAATACTGCGACATCAGACGTGAGTAGTGGTGATGAGCTGTCAACGTACGTATAAGTTGAGTTGCAGCGATAAGAACCAAATGAACATTGACATTCCTCACGGAGCACGGTCGTGGTTTGTTTATTGTATGGAAATTTTCATTTCAGATCCGCAAAGGGAATTGTACGCGCAGATACCCGACGAACAGCAAATTGCATGGATATGGGCGTTGATATTTGCATTTTCCGCACCGGAAGTGTTCACATTCTTTCGGGCGCTAAGAATCTGCGTATTTAAGGATGTTAAAGCTCCCACATGGCCAGAAGTGTATTTGGTGAGAGAAGAAGATATTCACTTTATTAGTTTTGTTGTGTATGGTTTTGTATTTTTTTTTTTGTTTTAGGTTGTTGGTGCGGAAATACTCCATGTTGCTGGTCTTGCAGTACTTACATTTGTTGCGCTTCCTGTTTTGGATTCTTGCAAAGCACTGATGGTAACTAATGCTGTTTGTGTTGTTCCTGCATTGTTATGTGAGTTGAAATATGGCGTGAAGAGCTTTTGATAATAGTGTTTAAGTCTGCAGTGATATGGGTATGTTCAGATAGTCGTAAGCTGGTTTCTTTGGCTTTTGGGGCGACTTTAAAAGTGAGCGTTTTATTTTTGTCATTGGATTGAGAAGACACAACTATCAATGCAACCGATAAGAATCATCGCTAACAGTCCGTCTGAGAAGAAATAAAAAAAAAAACGAATAATTTAAGAAGAAGAAAGAGATATATCGATTCCGTATATTCAAAGATGTTTCAAGAGAGCGTGCGAGCGTGTATCTTTTGCAAATCTCTTCTTCTATAAAAAAAAACAATAGGAGAAAAAATCAAAATATTTCTGAGTTTCACAATATGTGGTAATTAAATCAGGACACAGCGTAGTTAGAATAATGGCTTCGTGGTAAAGTGCGTTGGCCTACTAAGCGAGGGGACCCATATTCGAATCCTCATCGTATGCGAATCTGACTGACTTGAATACCAAAGTAGGAACTGTCATGAGAAACTTGTCAATACGCTCGGTATCGGCATTAAACTCACGTCCGACTTTAATACACACAATCATGGTACTATGTAAAGGGTGATCCATTTCGAGGTTCCCTACTTTTTTAAAGAAAAAAACACAGAAAATTCAAATTTAATGGAGAATGTTTATTATCATTTGAAAGAACATTCTTTGGCATTTATTTTTTGAAGATTATGTCTATGAAATGTTGGCCGTTGCTACGTCGCAGATGGTCCATCCGTTGAGTCCAATTTTCGATCACTCGTTCGAGCATTTCGACTGGTAACTGGCGAATGACACGCGTGATGTTTTCCTCCAAGGCCTGAATCGAAGCGGGTTTGTCGGCATAAGCTTTTGACTTTACATATCCCCACAGGAAAAAGTCTAACGGTGTGATATCACACGATCTTGGTGGCCAATCGACCGGCCCTCACCGAAATGAGTCTCAATAAGTCCATTGATTGATGCGATGTGTGGGAAGTGGCGCCGTCTTGCTGAAACCAAATGTCGCCGAGATCACGAGCTTCAATTTCAGGCATCAAACAGTCGATGATTCCACCGGCCCACAAACCACACCAAACCGTTGTTTTTTCTGGATGAAGTGGCAGTTCTTCAATCTCTTCAGGTTGCTCTTCGTCCCAAATGCGGCAATTTTGTTTGTTTACATACCAATTGAGCCAGAAATGGGCCTCATCGCTAAACAAAATTTGCCTCGAAAACGTCGGATCTTCTTGGAACTTTTCAAGAGCCCATAGAGCGAAGCGATGTCGCTTGGGAAGGTCGAGCGGCTTCCGTTGTTGCACAAGCTGTATTTTGTACGCTTTCAATTTAAGATCTTGACGTAAACGCCAAGTCGTTCCATACGTCAGTCCGAGTTGCTGCGAACGGCGCCGAATCGACTCTCTACGGTCTTCGTGTACACTCTCAGCTACGGCCGCTATATTTTCTTCACAGCGTGCTGAATGTGGTCTATTCGGTCGAATATTATCCAATAATGAATGCTGGGTCTAAAAATGGGTGATGGTGTTGCGAATAGTACGCTCAGTAGGCCGATTATGTTGACCATAAGTTGAGCGAAGTGCACGAAACACATTCCTCACAGAACGTGAATTTTCATAATAAAGTTGAACAATTTGTAAACGTTGTTCACGCGTAAGTCTTTCCATTATGAAATGCCAAACAATACTAAACAAAAATAACATGACAGCAAAAAACGACTCACACGTGATCTGTCAAAAAAGGCTATTGAAAAAAGTATCTCTACTTGGATCACCCGTTATATAAAATGCAACGTCGCTTCAGGTTGTCTGTCTATTTATAACTTAAAATCCACTTGTCTGAGTCCCTTCTGTCAACCGTCATTCGACTGTTTGAAATTTTTCTTTTCTCTAAAAGTCAACTTCACGGAAAAAGGGTTGTATTAAGCCACATTGAAGTTTACCCGCAAATTCAATTAAAACGTAGCCTTAGTTAAATTTACACAATTTCTAAGAGCTCTTGTCACAAATACCAGGTATGTTTTCCGGTTTAGAAAAGCTTTTGTTTTCGCCGCAATTTTAAGAAAGAATAAACAAATTTGTTGACACTGACGTTATCGGGAAATAGCAACGTGAATCACTGATGATAAACGATTTTATATTCCAAGCAAAAATTAAATTCAAAACGTCACGTTAGCGGCATGAACCAATATTTCATACTTTGAACTACAATGTGAAACTATACATTTTGAAGATATACCAAGAGACACTTATTTTTAAAGGCGTCTAGGGATAGAGAACAGGCCTGTTGCACGATATGTAAGAGCAGTTGCACTTAACTTCAACTTTCAGCAACTTTCGTTCGGCTTACAAAAGAAGGTTTGCAGATAAAAATCGAAGTATGTTTGTGCCACATACGCATGACAATGTCGTCATTTTAATGTCAAAGCACATCTTTTAATGTACATGCACGTCTAATAGCCATTTCTTGGCACACAGTCATATGCAGATATACGAAATCGCATGCCGCCAGTAAAATTATACAAAATAAATGTCTGCCATGATGAAATACTCTTAGGACAGCAATTCACTTCTTTTAGCTAAAATGTCACTGCCACAAACCATTGCCATTGATTGAATTGACGAATTCTTCAATTTGTCTCATATTTTCGTTTGCAACTCTTAGGTACTATTATTTTGTATGAGCTACACGTTACTTTAATTTATTTTTTGATTTATAAGGACTTGTCCTGACGGACGGACTGACTCAAACCCCTAACCGATTATAAAATTTAAAATATCCTTTTTTTTCCCCAACTTTGTAGGCCCTTACTAAGACGGGAAGTTTGGATATGATCTTTCCAGCCACTTTTACATTGTTTTGGTGTCAATGGTGTCGCCTTTTTTTGACGTTTAAGGGATATTTTTTAAGGTTTTTAAAACCTTGAAGTAAAAAATCATTGAGACTAGTACCATGTTACATTGGAAAAACTACTTGATGACCCAAAATAGTCAGAAATGTCTTACTAAAGATTTTGGTTTGCCATATTTTTGGCATTTGGTGCAGTGAAGTTCATGAAACTAAACAGATGTAAGCGTTGGCCCTTTAGAACAAAAATTACATGGGCATACACTTGTTGATTAAAAAGAAAGTGGCAGGTCTGAAAACAACGAGATAGCAGAAATGTAACATTGCCAGCATTTAATTGGCCCCGGTTATTTATCGAAAGTGAATGTAAGGTCTCACTGGCGATCTTACTCATCCTGATCATAAACCCGTCGGGAATTGTAAAGAAGCTTTTTGAAGACATTGGATAAACCATTTATGTTACTTGCCGAGGAGTCCTTTCAATTCCACAACGTTACAAAGTTTGAGCAATTTGCCTCAAAAATGAAGGTTATGTGCGTCAAACTTATAGACTTTTATCGAAAAATTGCGTCCCAAATGAATTCTTTATTTTCCGATGAAGCATGAATGTAAAAGACATATACAAGGTGGCGCAAAAATAACCTTCCGATGTTTTTTGGCTGTGTTTTTTGTCATTTGAGCCCTTTTTATGACATTTTCCATCACTTTGGCCAAAACTTCCGGCGATAGGTCCTCACATTCTTGACGGATATTGCCTTTAAGAGCTGCAAGAGTCTGAGGCTTGTTGACATAAATCCGCGACTTCAAAAAGCCCCACAAAAAGAAGTCGGGAGCGGTCAAATCAGGCGATCTTGCTGGCCAGTGCAAATCGCCAAAACGGTAGATTAGGCGCCCAGGAAATGCATCCTTCAGCATATCGGTTGTGGCACGTGCAGTGGCGTGGCGCAAAAATAACCTTCCGATGTTTTTTGGCAGTGTTTTTTGTCATTTGAGCCCTTTTTATGACATTTTCCATCACTTTGGCCAAAACTTCCGGCGATAGGTCCTCACATTCTTGACGGATATTGTCTTTAAGAGCTGCAAGAGTCTGAGGCTTGTTGACATAAACCCGCGACTTCAAAAAGCCCCACAAAAAGAAGTCTGGAGCGGTCAAATCAGGCGATCTTGCTGGCCAGTGCAAATCGCCAAAACGGTAGATTAGGCGCCCGGGAAATGCATCCTTCAGCATATCGGTTGTGGCACGTGCAGTGTGTGCCGTTGCACCGTCCTGTTGGAACCACATGTTTTCCAATCCCAATTCATCAAGTTGCGGCAAAAAGAACTCGTTGATCATTGCTCTGTAGCGCTTACCATTCACAGTAACCGTTTGGCCGGCGACGTCTTCGAAGAAAAAAGGTCCGATGACTCCTCCAGCGAAAACAGCACACCATACAGTGACTTTGAGCGGGTGTAATGGCTCTTCATGGGTTACACGGCGATTTTCAGTGCCCCAGAAGCGTAAATTTTTCTTATTTACGTACCCGCTAAGATGGAAATGGGCCTCATCACTCATGATTATTTTTGATGAAAAATTATCTTCCCCTTAGTGGTGATTAAGGATGGCTTGAGCGTATGATAGACGCGATTGGCGGTCAGCAGCTAACAACTGATGCACCGTCTGGACTTTGTACGGAAACATCTTCAAATCTTGTACCAAAATTCGCTGTAAAGACCGTCGACTGATACCCATTTGCGTGGCACGTCTTCTGGTCGATGTCGACGGCGCTTCCATGGCATCTTCGGCTACAGCAGCAATATTCTCTGAAGAACGGCTTCTCCGGGGTCTGCCACGCCTGGCAGCAGCTCGTGTTGTGCCAGTCTTTTCGAGGCGAGCGGCTAAACGTCGCAGTGTTTCACCAGTAGCCGTTGGACGGCTAGGAAATCTGCGACGAAATTCACGTTGTGCCAAAGTCACCGAACGATTATTGCTCAAATAAATAGTCACCAATATTCCGCGTTCTGGAGCAGTGTAGCGTAACATTATTTATTAACGTGTATTTCGCATGTGTTTACTACACAAATGTCAAAACAGAACTGACATTAGGGGCCAATCGCAAAATATATAGCATTTTCTGATAGGAGGATTACTTTTGCGCCACCTGTTAGGTTCAGCAGTATGTGTAGCGTACTGTACATGTATATCCTGACAACCAGATCAAATCAACATGGCAAAAATGACAAGGGGATGCGCAATATTTAATCAACGCCATCTCATTGTTTTCGGACAAACTATCATGTTATTAGACATTTTTTGTGTGTATGCCATAATCTGTCGGATGATATAAAAAAAAGTAAAATTTCTTTGATGTCACTGACATATAAAAATCGCAGAAAAATGTACCATCTAAAGGTAGCACTTGAGATATGCAAAATTTTCATTGGGTGCCAAGTTTTGCGTGAAAATCTATTCCTCACCCGAAGGTCACCTATCAAATGTCGCATGTAAAAATAGACATAGAATACGCATGTTGTAAACAAACCGATATTGTCTGCATTGGATGCAATCAAAATAAAACGAAAATACCAGTGAGGAGAAGATTCTCTTATTTCAGTGACAAGTTCATACCTAAAGAAAACCTCACCCAAGTACACAATTGCAACTGAGTAAAACGTCTGTAAGACTAAGATCGCTTAATAATCGCATTTATACAAGTAAATGCATCGGATGGTATATTTTTTTGCAAATTACTGCCTTAAGCAGACACAAAACAAGTCAACAAGACAGGAATAACTATACAAGTACTCCTATGGGAGGCGCAATCATTTTTAAGATTTTTTTTCGTCGGTGGTGAATTTCCGCGCAGATTTCCCCGGCCTTCCTAAACCAACTGGGCAAGCACTGCATACAATGTTGCTCGCCTAGAAGAGTAGTAGTAGAAGAGTAGGGGCCAACACGAGATGATGCTATGTCTGGCCTGCTGAGAATGTCAAAGCTATGGCTAAAGGTGTCGCAGAGGACCCCGAAGTATCGACCAGACGAAGTGCCACACAACTGCGCATCAACCGGCGGCGGTATTTACAGATAATTTTGGTAAAAAAAACTTGTTGAAAGATGTTCCCTTACAAAGGTGGAGGCAGTTCACCAGCTGTGCTAAGAGCTTATATCCTGCGCTCAAGCCAGCCTAAGTCTCGACCTCGAGATAGACAACTTATCATCGAAAATCATCAGGAGCGACGAAACCCATTTCTATCTCTGTGGATATGTGAATGAGCAAAATTATCGCTTCTGGGGCTTTAAAAATCCTCGTATAGCCGACGAAGAGCCTTTACACCCGCTCAAAGTTACTGCATGGTGAGATGTATACGCTGGAGGCGTCGTTGGGCCTTTTTTTTTTCGAAAACACCCGCGGGCCAAATGCTACAAAGCTAAATTCAACGGCTTTCTTCTTCCTCAATTCAATGAAAAGCGACTTAAAAAAATGTGGCTCAAACTGTATGGAGCAAGGGCGCATACTGCACGACCCACAATCGAAATTCTGAGGACTACATATCCCTGTCGCTTATTTTCTCATTTTGACGATTTCGACTGACCGGCAAGATCGCCTGATTTAATGACTACAGACTTCTTTTTTTGGAGTTTTTTTTTGAAGTTACGAGTCTTTTTCAACACCCTAGACTCTTTAAGCGATCTAAACGAATATTTGTCAAGAATACGAGAACCTATCGCCGAAATTTCTGTCTAGTTCTTGGATGAAATTAGCTAATATCATTTTAACATAAAGGGTGATTTTTTAGCTGGTTTGGTTTTGGCAACACTGGTTTTGACAGCTGACGTGTGTTTAGTACCTTGTGTCACTGTCAAACAGCTTCAGTTTGGTTTGCAATTTAACCATGGATCGTCTTGCAAATGAACAACGCTTGCAAATTATTGAATTTTACTATCAAAATTCATGCTCGGTTCGAAATGTTCATCGCGCGCTGCTTCCATTTTATGATCGGCATTCTCGACCTTCTGAGCAGTCTATTCGGAAGATTGTGACCAAATTTCGCACCAAATTTACTTTGTTGGACATTAAACCACCAACACGTTTACGTACTGTGCGTATTGAAGAAAATATTGCGGCCGTATCAGCTAGTGTGACAGAAGACCGCGAAATGTCGATTCGGCGCCGTTCCCAGCAGTTAGGCCTTTGTTACAGCACTACGTGGAAAATTTTGCGGAAGGATTTGGGCGTAAAGCCTTTTAAGATACAGCTGGTGCAAGAACTAAGGCCAGCCGACCTACCACAACGCCGAATTTTTGGTGAATGGGCTCTTGGAAAGCTGGCCGAGGATCCGCTTTTTTATCGAAAAATTGTGTTCAGCGATGAGGCTCATTTTTGGTTGAATGGGTACGTAAATAAGCAAAATTGCCGCATTTGGAGTGAAGATCAGCCAGAAGCATTGCAACAGCTACCAATGCATCCCGAAAAAGCCACTGTTTGGTGCGGTTTATGGGCCGGCGGCATTATTGGGCCATATTTCTTCAAAGATGATGCGAATCGCAGCGTTACTGTCAATGGTGAACGCTACCGAGCGATGATAACAAACTTTTTTTTGCCCGAAATGGAAGTTCTTGACTTGCATGATATGTGGTTTCAACAAGACGGTGCCACATGCTACACAGCACGCGAAACAATGGCGCAATTGCGAGGCGAGTTTGGTGAACTGTTAATTTCACGTTTCGGGCCGGTCAATTGGCCGCCTAGATCGTGCGATTTGACACCATTAGATTATTTTTTGTGGGGGTATGCCAAGGCTAATGTGTATAGGGACAAGCCCGCTTCGATTGACGCACTGGAAGCCAACATCCATGCATTCATTCGTGAGATACCAGCCGATATGTGTGAAAGAGTATGCCAAAATTGGACTCAGCGGATGGGCTACCTGAGACGCAGCCGCGGTCAACATTTGCATGAAATTATCTTTAAACATTAAATTGCAAGGTTCAAACTATCGATTCAAATAAATATTACATTCATTTTTTCGAATTTTTTGTGTTTTTTTTTTTAAAAAAGTTCTAAACCTCTTAAAAAACCACCCTTTATTTCAAAAGCAGAACCAAAGCATTTCATTCATAAAAAAATTTCAGCTAGAGAACGCCAGGTGACAGCTTTGGCGCCACCTTGTAGAAAGTAAGTCAACGTTATTGTCCAACTTCACTTAATAAAAGGAGAAGCATTTTTTCATTTCAATGAAACTTACCCGCAAACATTCGCGTTAAAAATATGAAAAACGTCAAAAACCATCAAAAATGACAGTTTTCACTTTATCACCAGCAAACAGCTTAAAGAAAACCTATTATTTTCTTTGCTTTTCTCAACAAAAAGAGTTTGAATATTGACATTTTATCTCGATTTTCAAATGTCAAATAAGTACCCGAACGGTCAAATGTCAGTGTCAAAATCTTACATCTGACGACCGTTAAAAACACACATACATTGCAAAGAACCTCAATTCAAAACCTTGACATCTCTTCATGCTTTTCTCTTCCAGGCGTATTCAGTTTTCCGAAATGCAACTGGAAATCAATGTTAACATCGTTTCTAAGCCTCTTGGCACTGTGCTGTCAGGCAACTGCGCTCTTAATATGGCCTTCAATCGACAACAAATTAGCCATACAAATCCTCTCGGTGCCACTGCTACTCACCTCGTTCCGTTGGTGGGAGAACTACATCAATCGCTTTTCATGGGCAGGTAAGCCAAGCGATATACAAATCATACTTTCGTGTACATCAGTGAGCGATAGTATCATGTCGAATTAATAATAAGAGTCTTTCATTCGCCTGCACACATAGCTTATCTGACAAAAACCATTCGAAGGACGAAAGCCCGCTACAATACGTACTTGTTCCTGTCACCGCTAAAATGTTTACTATTCGCCTTGATCGCATTTGCGCTCGATGGACGCAGATTTACGGCGTATTTCACAGAATTTTTAGCTGGCTGGAGGGAACACGATATATCTATCAGTCAGGTACGTACACGTTGAAGTGGAACGTCAACGTTGCATGTAATTTCAGGTAATTTCCATTCGCAGAGTTCACCTTTATACACGGATGCACTCAACACTACGAGCACAACTACCACAGAGTCTCCATTAGCGTCGACATCCTTCCAGCAGCTGACAGATACACTAATGACTCCAGTGCTGGAGGACGAATTTGTTGTTACGTCAAGTCCCAGCGCCATCATCGACACGCTTCTAATACAGATAATTTCTTCGTATCTATGCTATATTTTCGCCAAGTTTGCATGCAAAGTTAAAATTCAAGAATTCAGCTTCTCCCTGTCGGTGAGTGTCATCGGGCCGGTGTCTGTCGCATTGCTTGTCATTGTGTCTAGTGCCCGGGAAGCAGATGTCTGTGCGTTCCATGGATACATTCCGGATTACTTGGCATTTCGGAGTCTGCCTATTTATCGTTTTATTGATTATTTAACACGGGACTTTGTATGGATGTGGATGCTGTGGTGGGCCTCCCAACTCTGGATCACCTATCACATCTGGTATCCGAGAAACGACAAGAATGCACCGACCGAAAAGTTGTTCGTTTGTCCGTGGTACTGCGGTTTGCTGGTGGACCAGTGCATTACCATGAATCGTCGTCGTGTCGACTGGAATGAGGAATATGTTACCTATGTAAGTGGAACGAACGTATTATCATATTTTTATTTTTTTGTATCCACGACAAATTGTTCATCTGATTTATCTCACCGGAACAATGTTTGTGTGTGTGTGTCTTTTTTTTCTTTCTAAAGAATGATACATTCGCACCAGTTGCACCCGTGAATATTGATTCGGATATCTTGCCAAGTGATAAAATACCTCAGCTCATTGTTTGTGCAACAATGTGGCATGAGACACAGGAAGAGATGATGGAGTTTTTGAAATCGATTGTACGTCTGGATGAGGATCAATGTGCTCATAGGATGGCAAAAATTCACATCAACAAGGGCAGAGAGGATGCCGAGTATTACGAACTGGAAAGTGAGTATGAGATGAGTTATACATTATTTTGGTAACCACCAATATTGTGCACGCACATGGTGTGGTTTTGACAATGGGGGGGGGGAGGAAATAGGGTTCTTCGTTTAAATAATAGCTTTTGCGGTCTGATTTGGTACAGGTTTAGGGGGGATTTTCTATTGAAAAATTATTGAAATTGCCAAGATTGTGGGCAGGAGAAAGATGTTGAAGGAAATACAGTACACGTTATGCAGATAAGCAAGCGGGTGATAGTCTTTCGTTTTCATTGTGTTTTCGTATTGCGAACAGTCGCCCTATTTCGCAAAATGGCAGGTATAGCTTGGTTTAACGATGTCTTATTTATGATTATTGAGTTTCCAGTGTTTGCTTAATACAGTGAGTGCCGAAGTCTCGGAGAGGGGTTAAAAGAGTTCGACATTGGGCAACAAGTAATGGTTTCACAGAGAAAATTCCTTAAAGCGTGCCACCGAGGAGCTAATTAAATCGCGGTGAATTGTATTGGGATCGTTCACACTGCCAAGGAGGGCTTGACTAGACTAGGACTAAATAAATAAACACTTGATGTGAAGTTATTTCGCAGGCATCCCTTGAAATTATTTTCTTAGATACAATTCTGTAAAGTAAAAACTTCGCCTCTAATAAAAATGGAACGATACGTGCTTAAAAAATGAATTGAATGTATTTCACTATTTATTTCAATGGTGAAAATTTCACTGACACTGTGTGTAACATTTAAAGCTTTATTTGGCCTACTCGAAACAGCTTCTCGTCCAGAAAAGGAACCCAAAAGTGAACTTTTAATCATTTAATTATTAAAACACTTAAATAATGTGAAGAGCTTAGATTCCCGCAAAAATAACTATTTCGATTCCACGTCGGTGTCAGACATTTGGCGTATCGTCGGCACAGATGAGGAACTCAACTCCGTCAACTCCGTAATCCCCTATCACTTTCAACCCGCAAAAAATATTTAATAATGGCCGCAAAATCCTCTCTCAATTTTCCCATCTGTGAATACGTGTGAGCCAGACACATGAAGTTAGATCTAATTTACTAGATTACCCGCCAAAAATAATTGTGGGGCAACAACAAAACAGCTGGTCACGGCGGATGTGTTGGGAAATAGGAAATTCTGCGAAGTGTTGAGTTTATGTGATTCAACTTTTACAGCTATTTAAATGTAAATGTTTATAAAGAAACAAAAAATTAGTTACCCAATAAAGTTGTTACAATTTAATTGGAATAGTTTTTGCGGTTATAAGAAATAGTTCTCTATTTTTTTATCTGCCTTAAAATAAACATTCCTGAATTGTTATAATTTTTCCATTTTAGTTAATAAAATGTATATTTTATTGTATTATTGCATAAATATTACTAAATTAGTAATGTTTGAGTGTAAAATATTTATAGTAAATAGTTTGCAATGGTTTTTTATATATATCTTAAATTCTTTGATTGTTTTTATTCAACATATGAAAGTTTAATGAATATAAATATTCGAGTTCTGTGCATCGATTTAAAAATATGGAAAAAAAGTATTTTTAATCCTTTTTAAATTATTTTGTGTTACAAAATTTTTACCTTTGGTCAATCAATTTTCTTAGCTGTTTCTTTTCTTAGGCGGCTTTGGACATTTTTTTTATAATTTAATATACTTTATTTTAAAATTTATAGTAAGTGATAGACAGAAAAAGGGAAACAGAAGGTAGCTGGAATGCACTGCATAAATATATATCTATCGAAAATGTCTGGTAGTTGAGTACAACTCACAAATAAGCATGCACATTATGTTGCATATATATATTGAATTAATTATCCACTCTTTTTAACAGACGACTTGATTTGTCAAATTATAATGTTTTGTATTTTTTTTTATGAAAATTAACAAAACAATTTACTACTACTACTACTAGTAAGTGATTGATTCATTAAAAATTACAATAAATTGGTTAAAACATAGCTTTATTCAATATATGCTTTGTGTATTTCTACGCAATGAAAGAAATTAAAATTCTTCAAACTTTTTACATAAAGTTTTTGTGTATGCTCTCCCTAGTTTTGATAGGGTAGGTTAGGTGGATTGACATGAAATAATAGTTTCTTTCCTGCCACACTTAGGTCCTTGTGGACCCATTGTGATGCCCTTCAAATGGAGGATACGCCGGTGTTGTGGCCTTCTTTAAGGTTCTTTCTCTCTGCTCGTGGTTACTCAATTTTATCAAGCCATCTCGATGTCTTCAGAAAGCTGCAAAGATTAGAGAGTGAGACATCTGACAATTCCTTATTATCTTGGAAGAAGAAACTTCGAAGTGTTCTGTTCCTCAAGTGACAGAGACCCGGGCAGTGACAGAGATAGTGAGGGGTGTCGTCGTGGAGCTCTTCATCGCCGGAGCCTCTACAAATGTCCTCATAGGGTTTGATTTGATAGGGTGAGTAGTTTGGTTTGAAAGTTAAGGACTTAACTATCTTACTCATCGTGCGATTTGGACCACTTTTACTTCGAATTAAATGTTGATCCTTTTATGAGACTATTTGACATAAAAATGTCAACATGAAGCTACACTCTTGGAAACTTCAAATTTGATGGGCTTCATAAATAAATAAAGTTTCTGATTGCGTCGTACAAAACTTACTCCCTACATGAAATCCATTTATAAATCGGATTTAGTTTAAAAAAAACGATTTTCTTTATAATGATTCCAACGGTTTTGATGTATTTCTGCCTATTGAATACTTTTAACCTTATTGAATACAAAAACAGGCCAACATCTTTAGGGCTGTTTTTAGGAAACAGTTTTATTTAAAATTCAAGAAAATGGTTTAATGAACAAAACTATTCTGCAGTATTCTTGACCCCATCCCAAGTATCCAAAAGACAGAAGGGAACCAAAGTCATTGTGAGACAAATTACTAATGGGTGTTTTAAAAAATATACAATTATATGGCAGGTACCGTTATTTAAAATGATTAAACAAAAGAAACGCCACGAGATATTACCCCAAAAGCTCTACACACAAATTTTAAGGCCAATCCGTCGAACATGTATTTTTTGGACTTCTGTATAGTCATACCTTTCTTTTCATTCACGTAAACGGTCCATACATGACCCAAAGCCTAGCTTCTCCGCAAGACATGCGGCAGTAAAACTCGTCAACTTTTCAAATGCTTTCCATAACCAAAAGTGATATTTTGATCGGTCCTCACTGGTCACAACTACTGTCTTGACAAACATGATAAAAGCTTTACATATACGCTTTTGCCTGACCTAAAAATATAATAAATAGTTAAATACATCCAATATTATTCCACGGCTATTACAAAGGATTAAATCTCATGAAATTATAATTTCATCGGCACCCTTTACCAAAAACTAACTTGAAACTGTCACATTAAAAAGACCATATGCAAAGCAGGGCTATCGTTAAGGATCTACTAAATATTCGACGTGAAGTCTTCTATTAAAAATTTGTAGTAAAAATCCACAAATGTTACTATTGCTAGACCGAGTGTATCGCATTCAGCGGAATGGTGGTGGCATTAAACGAAGCAGGGGCCTACTCAGACTCATCAAAGACAAGTCTGCGTGTGTGCATGCGTGGAGGCGTTCTAATGAGCCTCCCTCCTTTTCATTTGCATATACTAAGGGATTAAAATACCATTTTGGCTCACTTTGAACGGGTACTGTGGATTTGGTGGAAATGCAAAGGCAGATGAACTACCCAGCGGCGTCCATTTTGTAGTGTGCCTTTTAAGTCTGCTAAAAGATGCATCAAAGCAAATGAGTAATACTGAACGGACGGGCCAAAACTTACTCCCAAAAAATCTCTTGGAAGAACGAACGAGCTTCTCCTACAAAGTTACCCGATTCCTGGTTGTACACTGATGGGTCAAAAAAACACCTTATGTCAATAGAAATAGCTAAAGATAATGTTTGCAGGAAATCTTCGTGGTTGCAGTGACTCCCTAGTAACTGGTGGCCCATTTCTTGCGAAAGTCTGAAAAGTATCCAACAGTTTAACTTTTGACGAGAAGCTCCTTAAATTTCCCATCCATTTGTGCCAGATGGAGAAGATTGCATCAAGTTCTGTATTGGCTGATAAGGCTTTACATGCACGCACGCGAAGAACCACAGAGCATATTCTATGCCCTACCAAGAACACATCTACGTTACATCCCTTACCCCATACCCCTTAATTATTGTTAGTTCACCCAACAATCTATCATAATTTATTAAAAATAAAGTGCACGACTGCGTCATACGAAACTTTCTCGGTACATGAGATGCGTTTTTGAGTCGCAAAATTAATCGAAAATTAATGGTAAGAAATTTATTTAAATCACTTTTTAGGTTTTGAAAAATTAGATTTTCTCAAAAACTCAAATGTAATTTCGCACATTAGATACTTTTAACATAATTGTTCGAATTACAAAAAATTATCAAAATCGTTAGAGCCGTTTTTGAGAAAACGAATTTAATATAATTTTAAGAAAATCGTTATATGAAAAAAAAATTTTAAAAAAAATTATTTAAAAAAATCTTTAAAAAAATCTATGTAACTAGATTTGTCTGAGTTTACAGTATAAAAAAAGTTCCCTTTATTAGTTTTCGAGATATTGCCCGTTTTATAAATTACCGTTAGTCGATTTTTTTTCCCCAAAAACTGAGTATGCAGAATTTTAGACCCCATCCTAAACATCCTTAGTACAAAAAAAGACCGAAATCCGACCGGAACCACTTTCGAGAAAAATAGTGATAAGGGATTTTCACAAAAAAAATTGCATAGCAGGTACCGTTATTTCAAAAGATAAAGCAAAAAATAAAATGATGCCCTGAGATGAAACCCCAAGAACCTTCTATACGAACTTTGAAGCAAATCCATCGAACCGTTTCGCCATACGGCGCCCGGACACACAGACAGACAGACGGCGGACCTTTTTGGACTTTTCTATACGAGAAAGTTAAAAACTAAATATGTAAGTGATTTCACAAGTCAGCAAGTAAGCATTAGATCAAAGGTCGCAAACAAACATACTCTACAAACTCTTGTCAATAGGGGTAACTTTGATTCATTGTTTGCTTCAAAATTTGCCGGAAACAGCAATTTTCTGCATGAACTGTCCCAAAGAAGGGCTTCGAGCAAAAAAGAGGTCTGAGTTATATATGATTAAAAGGTCAGGTAGTCCCACATCCAGGTCCAGCAGTTGTGAAAGGCATTTCTGCATAATTACTCGATTCAATTCAATGAACTTGAACATCCACCATGGACATATCTACGACCATTAGTGAATGACCTTACGATGGCTGCCACATTTGTACCGCTCATCACTGTAACCATCCATCTGTGTGCGTGTTCCTCAATAACAAACATTAGCGCCCCTAATGAACCGACCATGAACACTAAACAAAACATTTCCATCACATCAAGCACTTTTAGCAAATTACATGAACTTCCCCTTGCAGCTAATATCTTCTTTGATGACGCCTTCGAAACCGATTCCAAATACTGCCAGGACCTGAAAAACCCACCCCTTAATGAGTTCGTAAAACTGCTCATTGAGAGCATCGAGAAAGCCTGCTATGAAGTGTATGGCGTCCCAATGAAACTCAAACCACCAATGAAAATGGAAACTCCCTACGGTGGGCGGCTGGTGTGGACTCTACCCGGTCGAACTAAAATGATTGCACACCTAAAAAACAAGGATAAAATCCGACACAAGAAACGCTGGTCACAGGTCATGTACATGTACTACTTGCTGGGCTTCCGCATAATGGAACTGGAGGATATTTCACCGAAGCGAAAGACCGTCATTGCAGAGAATACATTCCTGCTGGCCCTCGACGGTGACATCGACTTTCAACCACAGGCCGTGCAACTGCTTATCGATCGGATGAAAGCCATTGATGAATTGGGTGCCGCGTGTGGTCGCATTCACCCCGTTGGACGTGGTCCAATGGTTTGGTATCAGAAATTCGAATACGCCATCGGCCATTGGTTGCAAAAATCCACAGAGCACGTCATAGGTTGTGTGCTCTGCAGTCCGGGGTGCTTTAGTTTATTCCGGGGCAGTGCCCTCATGGAGAATAGTGTAATGAAAAAGTATACGACAGTGTCACAGGAGCCAATGCACTATGTACAATACGATCAGGGTGAGGATCGTTGGCTGTGCACGTTGGTCCTCAAGCAGGGCATGCGAGTCGAGTATTCGGCTGCATCTGACGCCTACACACACGCGCCAGAGAATTTCAACGAGTTCTACAACCAGCGTCGTCGATGGGTGCCCTCGACCATTGCCAATATTTACGACTTGCTCTCCGATGCGGACATGGTGGTGAAAAATAATAGCAGCATATCGATGCCATATATTTGCTATCAGTTTATGCTGCTCGTCGGCACGATACTCGGACCAGGTACAATTTTTATGATGATGATTGGAGCCCTGGTATCTGTGTTCAGCATCGACATTTGGAAATCATTCTTGTGGAATTTCTTTCCCTTGCTGATATTCCTCTTGGCTTGCTTGTATCTCAAACAAAAGTATCAGGTGAGTGGGGGTCCTTTTTCATATTTTCATGGATATTCATTAATTTTGATGTTCCCCTGTCGTAGCTGCTAATAGCCTTTGTTATCAGCGCTGTGTACTGCCTAGTCATGATGGCTGTACTCATCGGCATCATCATTCAGATGATAGAGGATGGTCCATTGTCTCCGGCTTCGCTCTTCTTTATGTTGGTTGCCGGTCAAATTGTTGTAGCAGGTATACGGTCCATTCCATGAATCAGGAATGAAGCGAGTGATTTTAATACATGAATTTCGTTTCAGGTTTGATGCATCCGCAAGAGGCGGGTGCCTTGTGGTGCGGCTTCATCTACTACATCACAATTCCATCGATGTACATGTTACTGTTGATTTATTCCATTTTTAATATGAACGATGTTTCATGGGGAACACGTGAGAAAAAAACCGAAAGCGATGAGAAGGTAGGAATTGTGGAAGGGGGGGGGGGAACATCACATTTAAATTCGAATTATTGCTTTAAATTCGCAAATACATATTTAGGCAAAACCAGACGAAGGCAAACAGTCAAAGGACAGCAAAGCGAATAAATTTCAACAAATGTTCGCATTTCTTAGACCATCAAACGAGGAGGAGGGTTCCTTGGACTTTTCCTGTGCGGGTATCTTTCGGTGCATGTTCTGCACGCATCCGAAGTCGAATGCGGTGGAAAACCAACTGATGGTGGTTATATCTAACTTGGCTGAGTTAAATAGTAAAATTGATGTTCTGGAAGGGTGAGTTGCGGCGTGGAATTTTAATGTATTTATTTATTTTTTTGTGTTTTTTAGGAAAGTCGTGAAGGAAACAAGTGCTCAGAGTAACTCGGAACCCAAGGAGGTTGAAACAAACGCGGTGAGTATCGAAAGCTTCGGCAGATGCTGTGGAAGTCAATTTGACGGATTATCTGTCTGTAGTCAAAGGAAGTTTATACGATCCGTGACTTTTGTCCAAAAGCAGACTTCTTTACTTATCAAAAGCTCTTATAGAGATACAGTACTACAAGTAGTAACATCAAAACGAACTGATTCTTCCAGATTGGAAACACTTAGAAAACCCGACGGTTCCTTCACGGAAATAAAAGCGGAGAGTTTTAGTCTTCTGTAAAAGATCCATTTTCCTCGTAATCTTAGCTTTACTTGTTCACACATGGTTCCACTAACTGACTGCGAAAAGACTGTACAATGCTTCGATTGTGGCTGCCGCATCATTTGAGGGTTACAAGTCACCTAGCACGGATGAAATTTATCCAGCTATGTTACAACACGGTATAACTGTCATCTACTGCCAGTCTTAAAGAAAATCTTCTCGAATCTCCTCTCAGTCTGGCTCTCAGCCTACATCCCATCTCCCTGGTTAGAGTGGTTTTCATAACAAAGGTCGGTAGAGTTTGACTACTCCATCGCTAAGAATTGCAACATACCTGGCAAGGAAAATCCAGCACTCGAGATCATTGTTGGAAGGATCGAGAGCGGGCTTGATAGGAAAGAGTACACTGAGGGTGTCTTTGACAATGCAACTTATGACAGTATGTGCAGATCCGCTAGAGGACGTGGTGTAGAAGAATCACTTGTCGCGTGGATTCGAGCAATGTTGCAGAGCAGAACGATGGTTGAAGATGCCGATTGCTGCTAATACTGTCCAATAAGTAATGACAGATGCAAGCAAGAGCTACCCACAAGGCGGCGTTCTGCCGCACTGTTATGGTGCACGGTTTTCAACTCTCTTCTGACCACACTCAAGGTTTCTGGTCTCTCTGGTCTAGTTATGATATCGCTGTTCTTTCTGTCGGATCAGGCCTAGCGATCAGTCCGCATGGTGATCGACTTTTAGTGTCTTAGTAAAGGAATCTCGGTGAATTTTCTTAAAATCGAGGTTATTCTCCCTACGAGAAGGAGGAAATTGACGGATTTGACGTCACATTGCAGCTATCAAGGGAAGCTAAATATCTTGGAGTAAACCTCGATAGCAAGCTCCATTGGACCAAGCATGCTGAGACGAAGACATCTAAGGCATTTTTGGCTTTCTAGAGGTGCAAGGGTGCCTATGCAAAACATGGAGTTTCTCACCCAAAAGGGTTTTATGTATCTACACGACAATGACTAGACCAATCCTATCATATGGCTAGGTTGTTTGGTGGATTAAGTTTTCGAGAAAATACTTGCTAATTTTACTAAACTCCAAAGAACGGTATGTTTAGGTTGCATTGGGCCCTTCCCTAACTGATGCCAACCCTTGATATTTATATTCATTTTTAAAAGCAATCCTGAAGGTCATTTTTCGTCTAAAGAAATGTAGTTATTGGTACAACTCGTACGGGAGTTTCAATGACATTGCGCGAGAACTATCCACCCAAACCCTGTATATAGAATATGTCTTATGAATGGTTTTGGCTAGGACCTAAGAGGAGCGATGTAGTCGCGTTTTCACGGATGGTACCAAAACATAGCAGGGTTATGATTCTGATAATTTCGTTGAATGTGACAACGTAACGCTTTTCTCCTCGTGAGACATATATGCATGTCTATTCGATTGGATATGCATTATATTGTTAAGATCAGGTGAAGGGGTCCAAGTATTTGAGTCTGTAGTGACAGTCAAGCTGCTTGGTCAATCCTTTAACCACAACAAAGATAGTGTTCCAACTCAAAAGTTATTTGAATTCGGTCGGAGGACTGAACTCTCTGAGTCTAGTGTGAGTTCCGTGTCATACTGGAATCACGGGAAATGAGATACCTGACAAACTTGCTCGTCAAGATTCGGAACAAGTTTCCTCAGGACTTGAACCTACTTTGGGTCTGCAGCCATCCCTAGTTAAGGCCTCCACTGATGACAGGGTCTTCCATAGGCACAATATTCGTGGGCACGATTCTTCGGGCTGCAGACCGTTCAAACTAGTTCGACCGAATGTCTCTTGAAAGTCTGTAGCATTTCTATCACTAGCGAAAAAGAAAAGAAAATACGCTTTTGCCAAGTACCTAAACTTTTTAGGTTTAAGTGATACACCTGTCTTGTGAGAACTTGTGAGAACGGCGAAGACACTGCAGAGAATTTCCTCTGTAATGTCCTGCCTCGAACCAGGTTCCAAGCTTTAGGTACTGACGTTTCATCCTTCTGAAAAAGTCGGGTCAGAGAGTATAATGGACCGGTTACTGGTCTAAGTGCTTCAACGAATGCACAAAGTTTCCAACAAAATTCCCTCTAAAGTCAACATTTTCGCAAAATTTGCAGGCAACCAAAGTAGTAATTGGTAGAAAGCAGCTTGTATTGAGGAGACTTCAAATATGGGCTCCACATTTCGAGTCACAGCATAAGCCCTGCCAAAATCTGATCGTAAAAATGACCAAAGAGCTCGGATGACTTTTTAAAAACACATTTCTGGTATTATTTATTGTTGATTGCTAACCCTAAGAAATATTTGCGCGATAGGATCACTTCGTCACTGAGGCTGATATTGTTGCATTTGTCTAATCCAAGAGTTTTTAGGCCTGCCTTTGTTTCGAGTTGGCATAGGAACTTTTATGGACTGTCTTTTTTGGCGCAGTTCTGGAAGAAATATATATTTCCCACCTTTTGAATGGGCTAACATTTGTAATAATCCGCCCTAACACCACCTAAAGTTTTATTCACTGCCCCACATCTTGCAAAAGTTTGACAAACAGGCAAGAGTAAGAAATGTCATAAGAAGCTTCGCAACTTTCGTAGGTCCCCTCCATTCGTGGCAAAAATAATCTTCGCACACACAATGATTGGAGAAGCTAGGCTTAAAGTCCTGTCCCATACTGGACCCAAATATATAAGGCGTTTGTTCATATCATATCATCATTCATATCTGCACCAATTACCACTTCCATTGATGAAGATTCGCTTGACTCGCTTAGCCTCCGCGCAATGTCTTAACTCATTATTTATTTGACCCACAATCAAAATTCAAGACCCGTCAGTGCCATTCCAGCCTCGTTTCTAACGTTTTCTATAATAACTCTCCTCTCGTAGTACTTCCTCCCTATCACAGAGCAATGCCGCTTTCTTTTGATACCATATTTGTTAGAATTGGTCAAGTGAGAGACCAAAAAAAGGGATCAAAACTAAAACAATCGGAATTTCATAAATCTATTTTCAGAACGAAAGCAGCGACAGCGAAGCAGAAAAAGACTACCTCCCTGGCTGGGTGAATGATCCGCTCCTAGTCGATTCGCAAATCGGTGAAATTCCATTGCAGGAAAAACGTTTCTGGCGTGAACTCATACGGAACTACCTCAAGCCGATGTTCCACACCAAAGAGAAAAAGGAAAAAATTGCCGAAAGTCTTCGCGAACTTCGTAATATGTTCGCCTTTGCATTCGTCATGATCAATTCGCTGTTCATACTCATTGTGATCTTGCTGCAATTGAAAAAGGACTACTTGCATGTTATATGGCCAATAAGTCCCAAGGACTTTATCACCTACGACGAAACCCATCTACAAGTCTACATCTATCGGCAATATCAAGAACTAGACCCGATCGGTCTGAGTTTTGTGATATTCTTTGGCTTGATTTTAATCGTACAATTTATTGCCATGTTTTTCCATCGATTTGCGACTGTTTCACAACTCCTGGCAGCTACACAGTTGGATTGGTTTAGGAATACTTCGGTGAGTCACTTCAGTTGAGCACGGAAAATCAATAAGTTTTATTTATTTTCTGCAGAAAAGTGAAGACGATGCCATGAATGAGGTACGAGGCAATGCTGTGAACATAGCTAAGCAGCTGCAAAGACCCATTCGCTTGGACGACGACGATGCCGACAATGAGAATGTTGAAGAGACCGACGAAGAGGAGGGTATTTCTCGTCGACAGACCATATTCAAGTTGCACGAGAATCGCGAGAAGAACACCCAGGACTATAGTGATTTGGTGCAGAATTTCGAAGCGCGGTACTATGGTGAAGGTAAAACCACAAATATTTGTCGCAGCCAAACAAATTGCATTTAATGAATTTTCCCACACAGACGATATAAAGGTGAAGCACCTTTCCATGAGTCGCAAATCTATAATGTTGCTCAACAATACTCGTGTCGAAGCGAAGCGCCGCAAGACCGAACAAATGCAACGTGGTCAAATGATTAAACTGAATGGAGGCTACGAAAACGGTGGATATGAGACGAGTTTTTGAAAGCACGTGTTTTTAACTTTTTGGAATATAAAAAAAACTCTTCTTAATTGAGAGAAATAAATGCTCGTTGCACTATTATGCTCCTGGTTTATGTACATTATATTGTCCTCATTCGTCCTCTGAGCAATTTGAATGCAAATGAGGTTGTTAGTAGCAAATTGTTACGAATAACCTTTTCTGCTGAAAGTGATGGGGCCCCGACATTGGTGGATGCAAAAAGTCGTAATGTTTGGAGTAATGAGTTTTCTGAATTTATTTCTCTCCCACAAAAAGAGAAATCATGGAGATACAATTGAAATGGGGGAAATTAGAACAATTTATCTCACTGAAGTTTGGGTGAATATATACTGGACGCAAACAAAATGTGAAACTGTTGCTTTTGCTTTTGCTTTTGCAGCTACTTGATGAATGGATATGAGGATTTAATGTTTGGTCCTTTATCGTGTTAATGCTTGAGGATGATTTTGATTAATGCTGATTAAAAGAGCGGTAAAGCTTTGTTCTTTGATTGTGATGCAGTACCAAGTGTTGATAGGAAAAAAAGGAGAAATTACATGATAGTTCGTATTGCACAGTTCGTCACAATAACCTGTTCAATTGAGTTTTTGAAGCAGAAGAGGTTGAAATATAATGGTTGCCTGAATCATTTTGCATATTCGAATGGCAGCAGAATCTGCAGTAGTTGTTATTCGCAGTTGAGTAATTATACAGATAATCGAGTTTTTTATTTCACTTCAAAAAGGCGTAGAACTGTATCGCACACAATAGCAGTTCTGCACCAAAGAATCCATTTTGGAAAAAATGTCATGTAGGTATCATTAATGTCAAACAGGGATTCAACCATCATTTTTTTGAAAATCAACAGCACCCTATGTGGTTCACACGTTTTCACAGATAGGAAATTTAAGAGAGGATTTTGCGGTCATTTTTGAAAATTTTTTGCGAGTTCTAGGGGACATGGGTATGCTGAATTGACTATCAGTATAATTACTCATCTGTGTTCTTATTTAAGCATGCACTTATTGCACTTATATTCATTACAGTCATGGGGACTGTTTTAGCCGAACTTTTATAACTGTTATACTTTAGATGGAGCCCGCAATTTAAGTGCATCTACAGGCAACTCCAACATGCTGTGCTTGATAAAGACTCCTGAGCGATTGGTCTCAGGTTCAAATCAGCCCAGTACCATCTAAAAAGTTTTTATTTTCTACCAACTTGCTGTGAAAGACTAAAAAGCATTCAAAATGAAGAACGGCCATTAGAATCTTCTCGCATTTGCTATGCGGATTCGGTGTTTAACTGTAGGTCCCTTACATTCGCGTCAAACATATAACTTCGTACACACAATGGTTGGAGAAGCTGAGCTAAGGTCCTCGCTTAACATTAATTTATTTTTTTGACAAAAATCACAAATCATCGAAGAGACGCAAGTATCTGTTTTTATAATCCAGGTTTGTCCTGCCTTACAGCGGAAATTTGTTGCTTGTTGCTTGACTTAGCATAAATCTACTATAAACGCAAATATGGTAGAGAAGCAAAAAGTATTTAGGATGCAATAATTTGGTAACCTTTGTTTTTTGTTCGGACACCCAGAATACTAAAACAGTGTCATAGATAGCCATCGCAAATCCTCTCAGATAACTATGTAAAAGTTAAAATTTTTTATTGATGCTACAACAAGAAATTCCCTAGGCTTTAACCAATATGAGTGGAAAATTTTGCGCGAAATTTTAAAATTGCGGCTTCAGACAGGATACCGATTGTGTTCGAGGCAGTCAGAATTTAAAAAAAAATCCATATTTTTTTTCCGACGAATACTTTTCGAGTTATTCAACATTGAATGACAGGCTCTCTTTTTATTACTGATAAAAAAAATTATTAAAAATACTTGTTTTTTCGTGCATCTGACTGCCTAGCCCCTTAAGTTGTTTCATCTTTGACCAAACATTCATATAAGACACAGTCAATGTAAGTCCGTCTTTACAAATAAAAGTTGACGACTAAACTTTGGTTAAAAAACTTTCCATTACTTGAATATTTTTATGGTCGATTTTTTTGGTAGTCTAAGAACCGAGCGCAAACTTTGGGAGTGGAGGTATAACCAAAACTACGTGAATGTAAAGGTGTTTTTGTGTCTGTTGCTAATGTTAACATTTCGAGCTGACTTACCTCCTTGTAAACAATGCTGATGTTCAAATGGACTGACTTTAACATTCAAGACCAAGTAATGGAAATTCTGTAAACAAAAAAAATAAATATAGGGTTAGCCAAATAACTTTTTTTTTTAAACAGGGCGCAAAACATCGAGTGTAGCTTCGGCTGTGTGGCACGTAGCGCCGTCCTGTTGAAACAAAATCCTCAAATCCTCCTCTTCAATTTTTGTGAACGAAAATTCGTTCAACATGGCCCGATAACGATCGCCATTGACTGTGACGGCCACTCCTTGCTCATTTTCGAAGAAAAATGGCCCAATTATGCCTCTGGAGCAAAATCCGCACCAAACAGTGACTCGTTTTGGGTATATCGGCTTTTCAATGTATGCGTGCGGGTTTTCTTTGCCCCAAATGCGACAATTTTGCTTGTTTACATACCCGCCAAGGTCAAAATGGGCTTCATCTGAAAAGATGATTTTTTTGGCAAAATCAGAGCATCTTCTCTAAGTCGATCGCAGGCCCACTTAGCGAAGCGAAAACGCATTGGATGGTCAGTTGGCTTCAACTCCTGAGCCAATTGGACTTTGTATGGCGTCATACCAAGGTCTGTATGCAAAATTCGTCTCAATGATGTCTCCGAAATGTTCAATTGTTGAGAACGACGGTGAATTGATGTTGATGGCGCTTCACGCACACTTTCTGCCACAGCAGCAATTTGCTCAGGTGTACGCACTGTTTTTGGCTTTGCACGCTTTGGTTTATCGATGAGGATGCCAGTTTCTTTCACAAGATAACGAACATACGGAGCTGACGGTGCTTCTCTTCTTCCAAAATTCGTACGCAATTTTCGCACACATTCATGTTGCAGAATATCCATGATTTTCAAAGTAATGTCGCAATATTTCCCAGCGTTCAAGCGTATACACAACCATATTCGTTCAGCGGAAGGATAAAACTAATTATCTGTCAAATCAGACATGAGCTAAGTGTTACCATTCGCGAAATAAGCACTAGTTGAAAAAAGAAACGTTAGATGGCGGACTCCTTATTAGGCGTAAACGGCCCATACAGGACCTAAAGCCTAGGTTCTCCTACCATTGTGTGTGCAAAGTTGTATTTTTGAAACGAATGGAGGGACCTACAGTTTAATGCCGAATTCCGAACGGCAATTTATTTTTGAGAAGCTTGTCAGATGTTCGCAAGAGGTGGGACAGCGAATAAAAACTTTCAGGTGGTACAGGTCGGGATTTGAATCAGCGACCTCCCGCTTAGTGGTCCAACGCACTTAAACACTAAGCCACTACACCCATTCTGGAAACACGTCTGAATATGTGGTAAAAACTCTTACAGATGATATTGGACAGCTGATAAATGACCAGTGAGTGGCGACACAAAAAATTCAAGAATAAACATAATCAGTCTTGGGTTGCTTGATAACATCCTCATACAGCTTTAAAAACCCTTAGATCATATAAAACTAATACCAACAGATTTTGATTGGCCTAAGACAAAATGGGAGGTTTGGCGAAATTTGTTTAAGTAGAACAAAAGTACCCACAGGGCAAACTGTAGAATTGCAGTCGAAAAAGGGGAAATTTATGGTCTCTCACTCTTGCTCAAAACATCGTCGGATGTTATAGAAAAAAAAGTTGAAAAAATCAAAAGCCTCTCAAAAATCCGTATACATAAAATAAAAACCACAGCGAAAGCACAACTTTCTCAAACAACCGAACTCCAGTAAGAGAAAACATAAAATTGGCTAGCCACATGAATATTGCTAAATTAATTTGCATTCAGGGATACAACCCTTATACGACCGGGCAATTTCAATATACTCATTTATCTGAAACAGCTTTACAATTTGAACAATCTGAAAATAAAGTTGCGATCAGACAGTCATCCAAACTTGTCATCCTGATCCTCATGATGATGCCTCTATGACGTAGGATTTGTATTGGATGACAACTTTAATACAAATTCTACGTCATAGTGACGCCAGGATGTCATCCGGATGACCGTCTGATCGCACCTTATATACATTTCAAAAAGAATTTCTAAAATTCAAATCTCCACCATTGTGACGTCATTTCCGGTGACCCCTCGGAAAAAAGGTGAGTCCGCGTTGACAGTAGAACTCGTAACAGGATCATCAGAATTGGGAAAACAATTTCGTGTTTTAGTTAAAACCATAAACTTGAATTTTGAGGAAGGGGAAAATTGGATTTTTGGCAGACCTTTTTACAAAAAAATGCAAATTTTGGTAAAGTTAAAAAAAAAGAAATCCTTCGTCCAAGTCCTCGTGAATTGTATCTCGAAGACCTGTGTAAAATTTCATCAAGATCGGTTGAGTGGTTTTCGAGAACTTTTGACAACCGACTTTGGAAACACAGTTTCGAGAAAAACGCGTTTAAAGTTTGGATAACCTCAAATAAACCTCGTGATTCGATTGAGTGCGCACCTTCCCAAGGTTGTATCTCCGAAACTTTTATTCGGAATTACTTGAAAATTGAGGATAATATTCTCGAGATGTTGTAGAAATTAACCATGTAAAGTACTGATTTGGATTACTGTAGTTTTCTCCCAAAAAATTCCCCATTTGGCAGCTCATAACTTGGACTTTTACCCTTTCTCATATCCTCGCAAATCCTCATACGAATAAGCGTTGAACCGCCAGTACAAGTCACATTTGACCAGACATCCCATCAACGTCTGTCGAAAGAAACCTTCATCAACACAACCAAACAAAAAAAAACCCTTCTAAAAGACAACACATCTTCTAAATACCCAGATTGAGTGTATTTATTTCATAAGCTTGCTGGAAGAGGAGAAATATAGACTTTACAACGACTTACTTATCATTCAGAACTAACATGCGCAAACTAAAAACTTCAAAAGCTATTCGTAGCGTTCTTTTTAAGTATTTGTTTATCCCGCTGCAGGATTTCCTCTTTGCGATCCTTCTTCGCTTGGGTGATAATTTTATCGATCTCCTCCAGGGATATTCCGTCCTCTTTGACGAATTTATCATGCTTCCACTTGCCGTCGACGCTACTGTCCTTCGCTGCACTGGAGCCAGCGTCATCAGTGGTTTTTTCGTTGGCATCCCAATCCTTTTGCGAAGAAGTTGGCGATCGTGCGCCATTGTCAGACTTTGGCTTGGCCGGCTTTTCGTCATCATCGACTTTCCGCTGCCACACTTTATTGCCATACTTTGTTTTCATGAAATGCGCAAAACCCTGTTTAAGGTTTCTGTATCCCTCGTTTAGGCGCACTCGGTGACCTGGTGAACCAGGTCGCGGACGACGATTCGGATTGAATGGGGATGGAGTTCGTCGGCCGGAATCGCGAGGTCCAGATCGCGATCGTGATCGGGTGCGTGTTCTTGGACGATGTCCCCTGGAACGCGAACGTCGGCGACCACCCCGCGATCGCGATCGCGATCGGGAGCGTCGCCTACTGCGAGACGGCGAGCGACGACGACGACTATGTGGCGATTTCGTCGACCGTCGACGTCGACTTCCACGATCGGTTGATCGCGAACGTGATCGTCGACGAACATACGATCCGCGTTGACGTGAACGCGATTTCGATCGAGAGCGCGATCGAGCCGAAGGCCTTGACAGGGCAGCTACCTCATCGGCGGGCGGTGCCACCAAGCGGAAGCAACCGAATTTATCTAGCACGACTGGTCCTTTAATGGGGAACGGTTTAAAAGACGCAGCCGACGAACTAGAAGTCGATGCAAAGCCAGACCTTCCTGAAAACGATTGCTGCTGACGAGACGTCTTCACTGGTGTCGCTGTTTCAAGTGGTGGTCGTGGCATTAGCTGCGGTGGTCTGCTGCTGGGCATTAATTGAGCTTTTGGTGGAGATTCTCGCCTCGACCTCCGCGGGCTTGCCGCAGCCGCGGCTCGTATTAAAAACGACGGAGCCGGTGGCGGTTCCTCGTTGTCGATTTCGATTACCTCCGGTGGTGGCAATTCCTGCTGCTCCTGGTATGTCTTCAGCTCCTGAAGACTACGTTCGTATTTTTCCAGACTCGCATGCAAACTTGCGTCATCAGTTACACTAAAAATGAAAGCAGTTTGCAAAGACATTAACCGTGTTCATCTTGACACCGACACTGACACTTACTTGAAAGTATCAAAGGCATTCGGCGCTTCCTGTTTCGATTTTTTCTCCTTTGCGTCCTTCTTGGCTTTCTTTCTTTTTTTCTTCGACTTTTTCTTGGATCCTCCCGAAGACTTACCGTCACGTTCCTTGCGATGTTTCGACGCATCCTTAAGCAATTTCTGCACGCGCGTTTCATAGTCATCGTCCGCTCCTAGGAAATCGTCCATCTGAAAGAGAAAGCAATGAAATTCGATCGATCGACCATTGGAGCGCCCAACATACTTTATTGTAGTCTGGCTGATTCTTTTGAATCATATGAAAGGGTTGGCTGAATTCAAAGCTGGATCCACCAATGGTGCCGGCATTCATGTCACTCATGCGCTTACTCAGCGGCGAAAGGGACTTTTGCTTGCGATGCTTCTTCTTTTGTTTTTCAGCTTCCGACTCTGCAAGGTGGGTTCAGAATTGAGAATTCAAAATATGCGATTATTTTAACGTATCAAGGGCTGAACTCGGTTTAAAGGGAAATTTTTTTTGTATCGTTTCACGTTCAAAGGCAACTTACTGACGTCCAAATACTTGACATATGTTGGCGGCTAAAACAAAAGGGGGAACATATGAATATCGTTACTGGCATACACACCTGAGGCACTACTGTCATCCGAAGAGGAGCTGTCCGATGACGATTCCGATGAATCGGCACTGCTTGATGAGGAACTCGATGATCGGTGTTTGGATTTCTTCTTCTTCTTCAACTCGGAGGTACCTGTGAAGGAATTTCGTTGGAATTCAAATGACATCGTCCACAGATTAGAAAAAACGAGTCGCTCACCTGGAATGGCCAGCAAATTGATGTCAATTACTGGATTCAGCAGTCCCGGCCGTCGTTTTAGTGCGTCCAGAGAAATCCTTGCTTGCTCATGATTTGGAATAATATTCAAACAATTCTGGTATGCTTTTATTGCGTCCTCCATTTGGTTCTCCTCCTCGTAGCTGCGTCCCAGCGCGACCAGTGTCTCGCCCATGTACTTCCGTGCGTTCGTGTGGAACGCATTCAACTTCAGAGCTGTCTCAAAATCCTCCACCGCCTTGATGAATGATCCCTTGTTAGCGTATAATGCCCCACGGGCCACCAGTCCCTCGACGTTGCGCGGATCAATGGAAAGCGCCTTGTTCAAGCACTGAAACGCTTCAACATGGCGACCAATCTTGAAGTGCTCAATGCCATCGGCAACCGACCTGAAATGACATTGTATAAAAAGTTTTTGCACGGAGCCCGGGTCCAGCTCACCTAAAAGCCCATTTGCTGGCTTGCGTCTGACGCAGTTCGATTGCGTAGTCTTGCGATGGAAAACGATGCTTGAGACTCTTCATATGGCTGTAGGTATCATTGATGTCCAGCCCCACGGTCTCGTAGAGCATTTCGAAGCAATTTGTGTTGTTAAAAGTCTTCGAGATCGCGAGGTAATCCTGATAGTTGTCATCCGAGTCCGAATGAATTCGCCTGCGAAAAAAAAAACCAAATTCGTTAGGCATTCAGCCAGCTCATGGAAAGAGTTCACCTGTAATAGTCAGGAATCTGCTCGAGCGAAATAAGTCCCAGCGGTGCTGTTGTGTCCTTCGTGAGAACACCCTTCATTCCCAGTGTCATGCGTTCGGCGTCAATGGAAATGTCCAAGACTTCGCAGCAAACAAAATCGTTTATGGCATAGCTCTTGGGATTGCCTTTTTTATCGTGTCCCGGTATCATGTACGCATTTGGGAGAAGCGCCTAAAACGATCAAACACACACACACGCATTGAGAATAACAGGGTGAAACTTATAGAATTTACGTACTCATGCAATGCAATGCTAGAGAAAGCTTCATTGTGTCGCGCAGCACAAGAAAATTTTAGGCCAACTTACCCGCATATTAATGTCCGCCAAATAACGGACGAGAGGCTCTCCAGTGCACAGAACTTTAACCTGTGTGCCACTGGTGTAGGGTTTGGTCACAACCCCATAGACGATGATGCCCGGCTTCACCGCCTCCAGGGTACAGTGCAAAACTTTAGACTTCTCCTGAGTGGCGCTGTTCAAGAAATACTCATACGGCGGCATCGACACGACTGTCTCGGTAACATCTACATTTACATACAATTTTCAATAGAAAAAACAATCTACAACTGATTTGTTTGTGATAATTTAGACAGACCTTGACGCCTGCTCTTGGCAACACTATCGGATGTTCCGACACCGGCGGAGGAGGTGCTTTGCAATCCGCGATCGAACAGTTCGCTTGCTTTACGTGCAAGAAACTGATGCAGTTTTAATCGCTTAGCCCGATCCTGAAAGGTGAGATTTTTTTGCCTTTCAAGATACACGGAAAAGTCGGGATTGGTGATGCCCAATTGATATAGATCGTGGTCACCACGCTCGCCGGCCCATATCTTTTGCAGCGGCTGGCCATGGAAGCAGAGCGATTGTGATATTAAATCTGTATTCATTTTAATTCACTTAATCACAACTAAAGCACGAAAGAACACAAGAAGAGGAGGTTAAATTAGAATAAAACGCGTTTTGGGAAGGGTTTGTTTGTTCTGTTGAAGGAAGGCATATAAGTAAAGTGGTAATCGATTATTTTTTTTTTTTTTACTTTTGACCGAAAAGTATGCATCCTGGGAGTCTGAAATAAAAAGAGACGTTGAAATTTAGTTCTTTAATGTGTCCTACCTGTATTGATAGCATATTTATGTAGACGCAAAGTAGTAGAGTAGTGTTTTAGTTTTTGTTTTATAAAGCACTTGTTCGACAAATAAGAATTTTGTATTTATAAATCGTACGGAATTTGAGTGCGGCAAACCATTTATATACTTTTTGACAGTTTGGGTAATGAATGCTCTTTGGGCGATGGCGGTGGGTACAGTAGTAAGTGAAAATGTCGGAGATGTTCCAAATGTTGTTGATCAAAAAATATTGTCGATCGTACAATTCTTAAAAAATCTTTGATTTTAGATATAAAATGTTGTTTCAAATGGTTTGATATGAAAACAATCATATTAAATAATAATTGTTAAAATCAAAACCGGCGCTCGACTAAAACATGTAGATTATTGGAAAAAGTATTAAATGTGCTCGATAGAAATAGAAAGAGAAACAAAAACCGCACAGGTACAGGTGAATCAGCTAGTGAAACGCAAAATTTGTGGAATTGAGTGTAGAGACAATAAGGAAAAAATTTATATAGCACAAAAGTGGCGTTTCATGAGTATAGTCGGACTTTGGAGTGTTTGATTTTGTGGTTCTCCTTGTATTACGAGTTTACATTTTCGTTTGACACTTTTTTCATATAAGTATTTTGTTTCGATGTATTCAACTACACACAAAACAAGATAGTTCAAGTCTCCAGTGATAAAACGAGTAAGGTAACCCAAACCTTAAATCAGTACAGCCAACAGATTGGTGCAGAATGTTTTTAACCACGAACCATGCGCACATAATTAAGAACATCTTTAGAACCCAATAAATTTGGATAAAAAAAAACTTAAGAAAGTGACGTTCGCGTGCTTCACGATTTCTTGTCGACTCCAAACAAAGGGACGTACACCACAACGTTATGAGACCATTCATGAACCTTTTCTTACGAAATGTGAATTGGTGGCGTTGTCGAGTGCTTCACACAATTTGTCGTAATAAACTAACATTAACCAAAAAATTGGATAGTCTTTTTTAAATATAGCAAGAGCTGCACCGACACCAGTGAGAGCAACACTGACGGTGTTTGAAGTAAGCTCTGCCAGTTGAGGGTAGGTGAATGAAAATCAAACAAAGCAAGGCGTACCAACTCATGCGAACGGAATATCCAACTGAATCAACAAAAATATCTGTATTTGACTTTACCTTCAGAATATACATAAATGATGATACAAAAATCATTTTTGAATAATTTTATAAACAATAGCTATAGCAAATCTTTATTTGCATGAGATGTCAAAAAAACCATAGATCGAGCTCGGAATTTGTGCAATTAAACGAACATACCACGAAAAATCAACAATTTCACGTAACAAACAAACCATGACGGCTGTCAATGAATTTTCACAACAACTGAAACTGAAATACACGACTTTAATTTTAGCCGGCAAGAGTGCTGAATTTTCAAAAAAAAGGTTTGGATATGAAATGCGTCCTAAGCGGCCAGAATGCTCGAAGTAAATATACACCGAATCTATTTGTTGTCCAACTGATAATCGAATTTGTTTAATAGTCTTCGCCAAAGCGGTACAATCGCTCTCCAAATTTGGCACAGATCTTTTTATCGAAGCTGACGCTAATGGATTTCAGTTGCGTTCCGTGAATGCAAACAAATCCGCCGTGGGAACGTATCAATTTATGTGCGGTTTCTTCGATGATTATGAGATTGCGGGCGAGTCCAGCGATGAAGATAACTATTGCAGGCTGTCAATGAAAGCGTGTCTGGGAGTGTTTAGGAACATGAAGCAGGTTTCTATCGAACTGTACGTCTCTCTGGCTATTAAGTGCTTATGCATCTTTTGCAGGTGGAAACGTGTGAAATAAAAATCGAGCCATCCCGATACAAGCTCTTGGTTCAAATGAATTGCCGCTATGAAACTGTCAAGCACTTTATTGTGTCGATTATTGATGATGAAAATATATCTGCGGACGTGCCAACAGATGACGATTGGCCAAATTCGTAAGTAGTCTCTGCGTTGGTAAAACATACTCCACAAGGTATATAATTCCAGAATTCGTGGATCGTATAAAATTTTTGCGGAAATAGCGAGTAACTTCCAAATGGCTGAGGAGGAGATCACGATGGAGGCGCAAGAGAATACCCTGAACGTGAAAAACTATATCGAGGGTTCCAGGGTGAATGACAAATTCATGAGATCACAACTTAAACTGACGTAAGTAGAGCAATGAATCGAAAGCTGGACGAGAGTCAATTCAATCTGAACAGGTCAGCCGAGTTTGACGACTACAACATCACCGAAAAAACTTCGGTCACGTTTTGCCTGCGGGAATTCAGGGCGTTTCTTCTCTTCTCCGAGTCGCTGTTCGAGAACGTGAACATTATGTTTAGCGATGCTGGGAGGTAAGCGGATCTCCTCTAGTCGTTGTCGTGACCCAAACATTGCTTGTTTTGTTTTTTAGTCCGATTATCTTCAAAATAAAGAAACCCACATTCTTCGAAGCCACTCTTATGATGTCCACGCTATCACCGAACGACGTGACCATGTGCGACGATGTTCAATCGAGGGAAATAACTGAAAGTTTCATCGCCAGAACAACAATACAGAATCCGCCTCCGCCAAAACGAAAACAAGCAGCTGCAAAGCAAAGCAAACGAACAAACAGCTCAGTTGCGACTGACAGCATGAGTAGGGAAACTCCAGATGGTCCAGCAAGCCAAAGACAACGGCCAAATGAAGACAGCAATATCACTCAGATGGAGACATCTTCTAGCGAAAGCGTCAACTTCGAACTCCAATCGATGGATCTTCTGCGAAATCACCCTTCCGCGGAGTCAAGTGACGAATTACCACTACGAATTCCAGATGCGATGTGTACTACGGGCGCCAGTCTAGCGCGCGGGTCAGAGAGTGAAGTTTTCGTTACCTTCGTGGAGACGGAGGAAAATGAAGATGAACAAATTCAGCAGTCGCCTGGGCGCGATTCCAACGACCGAAGAGGACTTCGTTCCATATTTTCGAGATGCTTTGAGGCGACATATGTCCCCCGAGAACCATCACCCGGCAGTCAGGTATACGTGCCTGATTCGGATGAAGAAGCGAATTGAACCTAAACCCATGTAGCTGTGCAGATTTCGGAAATAAATTATTGTTGTTTGTTTAAATGTTTATTGCTGGAATGAAATTGGCTGTGAGAACGTCTTCCGTTTTGTCGCGTAGTTGTTTTACATTGCCCTGGACAATCTTGAGAGATGAGAGCGCCGACTGCATGGACACCTGTGACTTGATAAGCATCTGATCGGCATTCAGCAGCTGTTTCGATGCAGCGAGGACAACATTTCTTATGAATGCGGTTAAGTTCTTCCAAAGCGCTATGTTGGACATAACTGGAATCGTAAAATGAATGAGCACTTGATGGCTACAAAAGGTTTAGGTGAGTTGCTTACCCAACTGCTTGTGAAAGAATTCATTGTTGTTGATTGAACGATTCGATTCTGCGGTGGGCTTGTTACCATTCTTCTCATAAATATCTGAAATTTACGTGGAGCCAAAGAGTGAATGTAAAGATTTTGTTAGTTGTTTACCTTCATCAGATTCGGCAGCTTCTCCCAGTACGGCTTGGGCGTAGACAATGGGCTGAAAAAAGAATTGCACTAAAGTGGGTATTGTATGTTTACGGAGAGGCTTACTCGGTCTATGATTGTTTCCTCATCGGATTCAGATGCTTCACCGAGCACAAGGAGCGACATATTTTTATTTACCAAAAAATTAATTTGTTTATTTTTAATAATTTTTTATATTCAGTTTATTATGACATTTGAAAGTGCTGCCAAGTTTAGTTGAAAACTTTTTGATTCAACTATGTTTAAAAGAAATGTAATCAAGACAATTATGCATAAAACTATCATAAAAATGTTTAAAAGAAATTATGTACCTTTAAATTCCGCGTGTATATGTGCATTTTATAGTGTAGCACAAAGTGACGTAGAGTGAAATATCTTTCCATTGGGTTCTGTCAAAATTTTGGTTTTGGTCTTAAAGTTTGCATTTCACACATTTGATGAAATTTGCAAAACAATTAACGGCAACATGAAATAGTAATAAATAAATAAATCTAATGTAATTTCTCATTGGGCAAAAGATAAATCAACTACTTCATGGTCCGTCTAATTTTCGATATACAAATCAGTTTTAAATCAGCAGAGCCTGAATCTAAAACAAATTGCCCCAATGAAAAGAAAAAACTGTTTTAAGGGTAAGAAAAATACGTCAATAATGAACAACTTTTTTTTTAGACTCCATGGAAATAAACCAAATATTCTAAGAGAGCAAGAAGTGTCGATATCATTTCGATAGTTTCATATTTTGGCTAGATTTTACTATATTGCCCCACCTCCAAAATCGCTCAAATTTTGTATTCCAGTTTTGTATTCATGCCCTAAACTCAAATCTACAAACACATTTTGGCGCTCTCTTACCGTTTGGGCGTGGCACGCCCCCAAAGTTTCGAAAATGGCACCAAAATAAATGGTACCAAAATTTCTGGAATGCAGTTTAGGGCATGAATACAAAACTGGAATACAAAATTTGAGCGATTTTGGAGGTGGGGCAGTAAAGTAAAATGTTACCCATATTTTGTTGCCTTTTACTTTCACTTTTCTCGCAGTCGCTCAGCTCTATACGCACGTTTCTCAGTCTATTTACCCTGAGCTCATAGAATCCGGCTTGATTTTATTCAGAGCGAACACAGAAACACAAAGTTGGTGCATGTGAGCCAAAACTAAACAATAAAACCAACTTTGACAACCAATTCTGTCGAACTGCTATATAGCTCAAAAATTTAACGCAATAAGTTCCAACATTTTTGGCAGTTTTCATTATGGTCTTTATCTCTTTTTCTCAAGTGCTTTAAAAATTTTCAGAAAAATACAAATGATTGTGCCTTTTTGAAACGAATATTTTATTGAGTCAAATTTTAAACGTAATTTAAAAGTGCCTTATCACGTAGGGAATACCGATTTTGTAAGTTGCTTCATCTTATTTAAAATTCGTCGTTCTCGAAAGGATGGTGAGGATGTCCAGCGCCGCTGCAGAAAAAGAAAAAGGAAATAGTAAATATTTTTTGGGGACTAAATTTGTGATTAAAAACCAAAAAAAGAACACTAAAGTTTACTAATTCATAACAAATTTCCTTTAGGTATACTTACTTTGAATGAGGAACAAAACGGCCGTTACAATCGAAGCTATCAATGGTCTTAATATCTTCGGCATTCAAATTGAATCCCAACACATCAAAGTTAGACGCAATACGAGCTTTATTCACTGATTTGGGGATGACAATCACACCACGCTCCAATTGATAACGGATCAGAATTTGGGCTGGTGTCTTTCCGTACCTCTGAGCAATGGCAACAATCTTATAGAAAAACACATCGGTTAGGTAAGTCCAATCGAAATAAAATAAAATATACAAACCTTTGGATCCTCCAACAACACGGGTTCCTCAGGCTTTGCCCATGGTCTGCTTGGTGATCCCAATGGACTATAAGCAGTTACCGTGATATTCTTCGACTTACAGAAATCAATAAGCCTCTTCTGGTTCAAATAGGGATGCGATTCGATTTGGTTAGTTACTGGTGGAATTCGTGCAATGGCAAGGACTCGTTCAATCTGCCTCTTGTTGAAGTTTGAAATGCCAATTGACTTGACAAGACCAGCATCGACGAGTTTTTCCATCTCTTTCCACGTATCAACGTAATCCACGTCGGAGAATACCACTTTCCCATCAGGACCGGCTGGAAAGAGTTCATCACCCTCTTTGTATGCAAGTGGCCAATGCACCAAGTACAAATCGACATAGGATAGACCCAGATTCTTCAAGGTTGTCTCGCAGGCACCTCGAACCAGGTCAGGTCGATGGTAGGTGTTCCATAGTTTGCTTGTAATGAAAAGGTCTTCACGTTTGACAACACCTTCAGCGATTTTGGCGTTGACACCCTCACCAACTTCGTGTTCATTTTGATAGACATGGGCACCATCAATGTGACGGAAGCCAACGTCGATGCCATCCTTAACGGCTTGGACAACTTCTCCCTTAGGACTCTAGAAGTGAACAAAAAGAAGGATTACTTTGCTATATATCCGAAATTGATTCAATCTTCTTTATCGATTTGTTAAAAATATTAAAAATTTATCGAAAACGTGGGCACTTTATCTAGATTGCGCAGTGTCATGCATTTTAATAACCTGCGTCTTTAATCAAAGCGTGCAAATCTTCTCAGATCTTTATTTAGTTATTTCACAACTTTGTAAATCAAAGTAAGATTTGGAATCCCCTTTAGGAGATAAAAATCCCGCAATTTTAGTACTACGATAATAATTCACTTTAAATTTAACCGTTCTAATAATAATAACATGAATGTGAGATTTTCAGATAAAGAAAAATAGTAAACTCCATGAGCATGAGTGTGCAGCATGTCAGCCAATATCGTGGCAAACAATAACAATTACAATCACAAAAACCTGTTTATGTTGTATCTAATCAACAAAAACTCATTTATCAACAATCTAGCATGCGTGAGATGAATGATACAACTACACTTTCAAATTCTTTTATTTAAAGATTTAAATTGTCCCTTTTGATGGTAAATAAATGGTTTAATAAATGAATAACTAATTCAACAGTTTTTGCAACTATTTCTCTTTTTGTCTTCTTCACTTCACGACGAAGGCAGTTTATTTAAAATTTTGCACATACTCCCCATGTTCCCAGACCAAGAATTGGAATACTCCTGCCGTTATTCAAAATGACATTTGGAACTTTTGAAGTCATTTTTAATTTAATTTAAACTTTATTATAAAATTACAAGAATAAGAAACAACAATTAGGATTATTTAACGACAAATGCCACTCTATTCCCGCAGCACCATTTAGAACGAAATCAAAACAATACTGACGCAATTTGTTCAGTTTATGTGCTTTTATAAAACAAATATACGCAAAAAAAGCTCAATTGAATAGAATAGTTAGAAGAGATTAACACCGAGATATCAACTTCAACGGTTAAAGTTGAGGCTAATAGACTGTCTAAAAAAAACTAGAAGAGGTCTTGAGTATTTATGGGGATTTTGACGAGTTCATATCGTTGTCGACTTGATCATCGGCCATCTAGTAAGCGTATTTCTTTGTAATATTAGAATATGAGGTCACAAACATGCACAAATGACGTAAAAAATTTAGCAATCATAATTGCTGGGACCATAAATCGACAAAACAATATCGTTATCTTGTATATTTGATTCAGAGCGAAGCGCAGGAAAAATTGTAGATGTGTTTTAGCAGCATTTTCAGCAGCTGCTTAATGTTGAGAGAGTGGTAGGGCAGGAAGAGAACCCGCGTCTAGTCAATGTAGAGGAAATTCTACCTCCTAGTTTAGAAGAAGTTGCTATGGCTATTAAAAAGCTGAGAAACAACAAGTCTGCTGGCTCTGATGTCCTGTCAGCGGAACTCTTCAAACATGGTGGTGATGATTTGGTGGGGTGCATGCACCAAATCATCAAACAAGTCTGGGTGAAAGAAACCATGCCCGACGACTGGACTATCAGCTCCAGATGCCCCATCTACAAGAAAGGCGATCCTATGTCTTGCAAGAACTATCGAGGCATATCCCTGCTTAATGTCGCATATAAGATCCTATCCAACGTACTGTGTTGAAGGGCAAGTACCAGTGTGGCTTTCGGCCCGGCAAATCGACAATTAACTAAATTTTCACACAAGACAAATCCTGGAAAAGACCAACGAATTTCAAGTCGAGACACATCATTTTTTAATCGACTTCAAAGCCGCATATATGATAGCATTCATTGTCAGGAGCTCTACGTGGCGATGGCCGAATTTGGGATCCCGGCAAAACTGATCCAATTGTGCCGTGGAGAATACGCGGTGCGGTGGAATATGCAGTTTGGCGGCAGCTCATCTGAACTGTTCCAAACATGTACCGGATTCCCGCAAGGCGATGCGCAATCATGTGACTTCTTTAAGCTTATTCTGGAACAGATAGTGCGCAGGGCAGGTTTAAAAATGGAAGGCACTATCTTTAACAGATCTGTACAGCTACTGGGGTATCCGGACGATATCGACATCATGAGCCGCTCTCAAAGTGCCGTTATAGAGTCTTTTATAGCAATTGAAGAACAGGCGCGCTTAGTTGGCCTTGAAGTTAACGAGAACAAAACCAAGTACATGCTTTCAACAAACAAGGAAACATCTGTCCACCGGCTAGGACAAAACGTAACTGTTGAAAGTAGCAACTTCAAGGTGGTTAGAGAGCTTACCTAAGCTTAAGCTTTAAGCTTATTCTGGAACAGATAGTGCGCAGGGCAGGTTTAAAAATGGAAGGCACTATCTTTAACAGATCTGTACAGCTACTGGGGTATCCGGACGATATCGACATCATGAGCCGCTCTCAAAGTGCCGTTATAGAGTCTTTTATAGCAATTGAAGAACAGGCGCGCTTAGTTGGCCTTGAAGTTAACGAGAACAAAACCAAGTACATGCTTTCAACAAACAAGGAAACATCTGTCCACCGGCTAGGACAAAACGTAACTGTTGAAAGTAGCAACTTCAAGGTGGTTAGAGAGCTTACCTACCTCGGGGTTAACATTAACTCCGCAAACGACACTTTGGAGGGATTCAACGAAGAATTACTAATTTGGCAAAACAAATGGGTTTTAAACTCCTAACTCGAAGGACCAAGTGTAAGCTATACAAAACTCTGATCCTGCCATTTCTGCTCTATGGTGCTGAGTGCTGGACGATAAGCAGGAAAGGAGAGCAGATACTTAATTCTTTTGAGAGAAAAATTCGTCGAAGAATTTATGGCCCTGTGTGCGACGTGCGAGGAGGTCGAATGGGGGAGAAGATGCAACCGCGAGCTCTATGGGCTGTACCAAGATGTGGATGTAGTCCAGAAAGCTAAAACATGCCGACTACTTTGGCTCGGCCACATCGAGCGTATGGACAATAATGCTCCAGCCAAGACCGAACACCCGTTTCAAAGACCAAGCCATCGAGGATGCCAGAGCACTTGGTCTGGATAACTGAAAGGAGCGTGCCCGGGACCGTAGAGGAGATGAAAGAATACAATTGCAATGATTACAGCAAGGAGGAACGCTCGAAAAGGATACGTACAAGAACAGAAAAATTTGAAAAATTAAAGACTACCTTAAAGTAATAGATAAACATCCAGATGATGTTTCCAAAATCAGTTTCCAATATGCCGCTACATCTTTAATGTAAGTTTCTGTTACAAAACAAATTTTTAAGAATTTACAAATACATATCTCTGGGTACCTACTTTTTGAAACTTTCTACAACGGTCGGATGGGATATTCTAGAATGAAATGCTTATACCTAATAAAAACAATTCCGTAAGTAGTAAAGTTGAAACAGGGATTTATTTTTAAAATATTTTTGCTATTAACTTTTAAAGGCAGTTGCGATTTTCTTACCCATGTGCATTTTCCAGATTAAATTCACATTTCTCAAAAATGTGTAATAAACATATCGTTTTCAAAGTTTATTTTATTATTTATTAACCTTAGAATAATCAAGATACATTAATAAGTGTGCGTATAAACCCATAGATTTTAGAAAGGGGAAATGCAATATTTGGGAGAATTAATTATGTGCAACTCTATCTCTACCTACCAATAGGTCGAATTTGGCTCGATTAGCCTGTCATAGACCTGCGCCATTTTTCCACAATAAAATAGGTACATGTCGAATGTTGCTGATCTGAGGGTTAAGACCTGTTGAAGAGAGTTTTGGAATACTTTCTAGCAAGTTTGTCGGCTTTTCATTACCGTCAATAGCTTCATGTTAAGGAACTCACAATAGGTGGATATAGTTCCTAGATGTAAGATTTTGGCGGTGCATAATTAATTATGACTCCAAATTGTGATGTTTATTTTGGTCAGTATATACCGGTTCCCACTTCCGCTTCTATTTCTGAACCATCTTACATGTTTGATGAATTATTGCTAACCCCTGCTTCCCTTCTTATGATCTCTGACGGAGACATTTTTGTCGAAGCTTCCAATTTTTTGGAAGCGGTCTATTACAGCGCTGATTTAGCATACATGCAGTTATTTCATTAATATTGATGACTGGGCCATCGACATAACCTCATTGTTGCCTCAGTTGTTTAACTTAGTATCTGCCTCATTGATGACCAATTTATGTGAGGCTTATGCGACGGTAGTCAAGGTATGATTTAGGTAGTTCAGTAGGCTTGTTGCCTGGTTTTGGTCATCAAGTCGGTCAAGTGCGTTCAATTGAATTCAAGCCCTAGTTGAAAATTAGACTAAAAAAAATGATTAGGGTGAGTACATAGAAATCCACACCTGTCTAAAAGAAGGGCGGGAAAAATGCAGTCGATGTCACAAATAAAAATTTATTTTTTAATTCGTCACTTCGACATTTTCCCCATTGGTTTCCAAAAAATTATAAAAACAATTTTTTTTCAAAACACCACCTCTACCCAGTGACGTCAGCCCTTCTTACCCATTTTACGATAAGCGTTTCTAACCGAGGCACAAATTCGACACAATTGAAAACTGTAATCAGCGTCCTGGGACTGCTAAAAGATTGCATTCAAAGTGACCCCATCAACCAGCTCACAAAACCACTCACTAGTTGTTCAAAAACATCGTTCCTGACTTCATAGCGCTGAATGATGAACCGGCTGGCAGCCCAGACCTCAACCATTTGGATTCCAAGCATGACATGCCCTATTCCATGCAACAAAATTGAGTCCCTTAGTAGGCGAGCTCTTATCCAATCAGTGAAATATTTTTCTCATGTATGTGACCGATTAACGAAAGCTATCGCTATCGCTTCCGATGTCAGTTTTGTATACAAAACAATACAAATCCAAACTTCTAAGCGTCCATATCATTTTCTATTGCACCCATTATTTATCTAGGTATCGTGTAATGAAGAAATAAACATGACTTAAAGGTGCTTCAAAAGCGTGTTTTATTAAATCAATTTAAGCAAACATTTAACATAAATTCTAATATAAGTTTCTGTGTTTGAAATCACTTGTGTTGTATACAGATGTTGGTTTTTGTTGTTGTTTTGTCCAGTTTAGAATTCGTCATTCGCAAATGGATGATAGGGATGTCCAGCAGCACTAAAGAAAAAAAAATAAAAGGTTATAGTATACAATTTTTTGTTCATTTAATTAATACTTGTGCTTGTTTTTAAAACACAAAAATGGGTCTGTTAAAATACTTTTCGCTACAAAGGGGATTTTATATATAGAAAAAAAAACAGTTAAGACGATTAGTCGAGTTAAGAATTCAGGCAAGGACGGGATGTAAAACAAACGACGGGCATCAGGCTTACTAGCAGAGCTGTAAAAGAGTGCAATCAATACAGACTTCACTCAAAAACAAAATTTGAGGTTATGTTCCACTTAAATTAAATTTGCCTTTGATTGGCATTCATTGAAGCCACTTTGAGTTTAGCTTTCAAAAAGAAGGCATTCCTTTCAACTTTAACAATTTTATTTCAGTTTATTCCAGTTAAAATATGCGAGAGTCCAAGTGATCGATTTTTAGCCAATCATTTAACAAAAGTTTTGACATTCATGATTACGAATTGCGGCATCAGAACATTCACCTCGAACAAGTTAAGTGGGGATTGGGGGTGTAAAAAACAATCGAGGTTATATTTCTATTGCTACAATGGCTGAGCATGGTCTATCACCTTTTATAAACGAAATTACTAGACCAATTTCAGGCACTTGTCTTGACCATGTATTTGGACGTTTTAAAAAAATATCCGTAAACGAATGTGCTGGTATTAATTTTGATCTCCGCATTACTGATCACTGTATGACTGGTATTCTCTTCAGTACGTTAAATACTAAGAAACCCGCGAAGCATACTTTGTCATCTACGGTAACGAAAGTAAACTTCGACTTGCTTAATATTGAACTACGTTCCGAAACCTGGGAGGAAATATATGAGGAAGTTAATGCTTCTAAGGCTTATGATCTATTTTTATCATTTCTTCAGAATTACATCAGTAATTTTACATATACTATCGTCCGTAAAAAGTCTGAAAAAAGGTTAAAGCCTTGGATTACTTATTCTGTGTTAAAAAAAATTAAGCTTAAAAATAAATTAAGAAAAAAGTGCTCCAAACATCCTCTTAATACAGCGCTGAAAAATCGTTTCAGAATATTGAGTAAGGAAGTAAACAACGATATAAGGACAGCTCGAAATAGATACTTCTACTCTAAAGTCCGTAACGCACTTGGTAATCCAAGAAAGGAATGGAAGGCTATAAATAGTATCATTGATAGCAACTCTCCCAATATCTCCAAAGCTATATGTCTATGTAATGATGGTGTTATTATTGATGACCCTACAACAGTATCAAACATATTAAATGATTACTTTTCTTCGGTTGGTCTGATGTCTTTTTCAAGTGAGTCTCCTACATATTGTAATGGCTGCGTTAGGTCCCATTTAGTCAACGACTTTGCTATAAATAATAGCTTCTTTTATGAAGAAATAACAGGCTTAGAATTGTATAAAATTATCTGTTCCCTTAACAGCTCAAGATCTTGTGGTTGTGATGGAATTTCCAACCCTACCCTCAAGAGCATAGCACTTAATGTTGTAAACATATTAGCTTATGTTTTTAACTTAAGTATTTCAACCGGCGTCTTCCCAGACAAATTAAAATGTGCTAATGTGATCCCTCTTTACAAAAAAGGTAGTAAGAGTGACAAAAACAATTACAGGCCAATTTCTTTATTGTCATCAGTCTCTAAAGTCTTTGAAAAAGCCATTAAGAATAGAGTTTTGAGATACCTGGCAAAAGTTAATTTCCTAAGTCCTGCTCAGTTCGGTTTTAGGGAAGGCCTTTCTACAGAAGATGCCCTCTTGGAATTCTGCTCCTTTATTTATAAAGCTCTGGATGATAAAAAATGTTGCGCCGGGCTTTTTGTAGACATTACCAAAGCTTTTGACATGGTCAACCACAGAGTTCTACTTAACAAACTGCACTATGCAGGATTTCGTGGATTTATGCACAACTGGTTTGAGTCCTACCTAAAGGATAGAACTCAAAAAGTTGTAATAGGTAACTTTGTTAGCAGACCAAAAACTATGAACTTAGGTGTACCCCAGGGATCAGTCCTTGGTCCAATATTGTTTCTTATTTACATCAACTCATTATTTAGTCAACCGTTTAAAGGGAATGTTACAGCTTTTGCAGATGATCTGGGCATTGCATACCGCTCGGATAGTCCTCTTAACTTAAGCGCGGACATAAACCATGTGCGAATGGTCAAATGCGTCAAATTGTGTCTGTACTGAAGAAGCCGCAAGGACAATGTTGTTTGAGCAGGCATCTTGTAACACATGCTGTTTTAAAATTGAAACAATTAATCAGTTTAAATATTTAGGCATCACTTTTGAACAAAATATGAGTTGGTCCAAACATATTTCGATTCTGAAACAATATTTACGATCTTCAGTAGGAAGCTTTTATCGCCTTAGACAATTCTGTGACAAAAATACTTTGAAAACAGTATATTATGGAATATTTCAATCAAAACTACAATACGGAATAAGTTGCTGGGGTGGCGCTTACCAAACGAAGATTGAACCATTGATTGTTTTGCAAAAATGTGCTATAAGAAAAGTATGTGGGGTAAATCGTTAAGCTCCTTCTATAGTTTTGTTCAGAGCATTGAAAATTCTGCCACTAAAACATTTGTACTATTTCAAAGTTTCAAAAATTTTTTTTATGAGAGGTGGCTATTTACAGAGCCCTATTTCAAACAATCGCAATTTGCGAAGCAATTCAACTAATGCTGTCATTATTCCTCCTTTCCGTACTACTCTATTCAAAAACTTTTACTCCATCATGTCGTGCAAACTATTTAATCAACTTCCTATAAATATCCGAGGAATAAGATCATTGTCCCTATTCCTAAAATACGTAAAGATATGGCTTATTGATTTTGATCACGAGGAAATTAAAGTTTTGCTGCCCTATGTTGTCTAAACATGTACGTTACATTGTTCTATTGCTGTTTTATGTACAAATTAATGTTCTTTTAAATTTACGTTTTCTTTCTTTTTTATTGTTAATTTTCTGTAAAAATATGTATAAATTCATAAAATGTTTTTCTTTTAAAATTAATTAATCAATTCACCCCACACTTCCAAGATATTTTTTCTGAAGTGACATTATCACTATTTGTTAATACACAAATACAAATGTCACTACCTATTCTTGTACTTAATATTGTTATGGTAGATTAAGTAAATACAAAGTTTGTTAAGTCAAGAATCATGAAAAATAAAAATAAATAAATAAAATAAATATTAGCAGACCAGCTCATAGGAATAAAAAGGAATCTTATTCTTATCAACTCTTGAGCAGTTAAACCCAGAGCTACACTACAAGAAAGAAAAACCAACAACAACATACGCAAACAAACACTTTCCAAATTTACCAGTTTCGATGCGCTTTCTTTTAATACTCATCGAGAAAAGGGTAATGTTTATGATCTTGCGAGCTATCATTCCAAAAAAGAATTATTTCTCAATTAAAAATGTCATCTTAGCCCAACTGTTGCATTCGCCCCACTTACCTTGTGATTGGAACAAAACGGCCGTTGCAGTCGAAGCTATCGATGGTCTTAATATCGTCGGCATTCAAAGTGAATCCAAACACATCAAAGTTGGATGCAATACGAGTTTTGGTCACCGATTTTGGGATGACAATCACACCACGCTCCAATTGATAACGGATCAGAATTTGTGCTGGTGTCTTTCCGTACTTCTGAGCAATGGCAACAATCTAATGGAAGAGGAACACATTCGGTTAGGTATACGTCCTTCGGAGTCGAAAAAAATGTTATACGAACCTTTGAATCCTCCAACAAGACGGGATCTTCTGGCTTTGCCCATGGCCTATTTGGTGAACCCAATGGACTGTAAGCAGTGACAGAGATATTCTTTGATTTGCAGAATTCAATCAGCCTCTTCTGGTTCAAATAGGGATGCGATTCGATTTGGTTAGTTACTGGTGGAATGCGTGCGGCAGCAAGAACTCGCTCAATTTGCTTCTTGTTGAAGTTTGAAATGCCAATTGACTTGACAAGACCGGCATCGACGAGTTTTTCCATCTCTTTCCATGTATCAACGTAGTCCACGTCGGAGTATAAAGTGTTGCCAGCAGCATCGGCAGGGAAGAGCTCGTCACCCTCCTTGTAACCCATTGGCCAATGTACCAAATACAAATCGACATAGGACAGACCCAGATTCTTCAAGGTTGTCTCGCAGGCACCACGGACCAAGTCGGGACGGTGGAAGGTGTTCCACAGTTTGCTGGTGATGAAGATATCTTCACGCTTGACAACACCTTCGGCGATTTTGGCGTTGACACCCTCACCAACTTCGTGTTCGTTTTGATAGACATGGGCACCATCAATGTGACGGTAGCCAATATCGATGGCATCCTTCACAGCTTGGGCGACTTCTCCCTGAGGACTCTAGAAGGAGAAAAATTAAGAGATGTATTAGAAGAAGTAGGCAACAAGTACAAAATGATCTTGGAAACAAATCGGGAACTACCTGATTCAAATAGAAGATAAGTTTGCTACGTGCAATTATATGAAAACATTGAAATTGTAAGTCACCCTCAAGCCTGGTGAGTGGTGTGGGATGATCGACAGGCACAGTTAAGCTTACTCAGGAGGGCCTAGTGCCCCTAAGGGTAGGCAAACATTACATTATCACCTTCCCTTCCTCAATCTTTCAAACAATACATCTAAATGGAATTAGAAACAAGATAAATGGGTCTTGAGCTGAGCCACACCCACTAATACCTTAGACGGCAGCAAATTTATTCACTCTTGGATGTAATACTTATAAACAAGATAAATGATGCAAAATAACCCAGTGACCTTATTTGTAGATAAGAAAAATATGCAGTTCATACTTGGCAGCTACTTTAATTGCAATTTACTATTTAGGGTAGGTAGCAATTTTGTACACTGATATATGTATGCATGTTTCGCAACCCAACCCAGAAATCGATAACATTTCAAATTGTACAGCGATTGTGTTATCAAAAGTTAAATATGTATTTTCGATGATAAGAAACGAATAGAACTGTTGAGATGTTATGCAACGACTAGACGTTTGTTTGTTTAGTCGCTGCGAATAAATTAAATCGGAATCAACAACAATTAAAAATGTGAAGACAAATACTTCTTCTGGTCCTCAACACATGTGGACCATTCAACCATAATAAATAATCGTTTTTTTAATGATGTCATACACCGTTTGAAGCACGTGCAGCGTATGCAAATAATAAATTATTATTTTTTTTAAAAAAGTTCTTAAAATAAACGCCCACTTGACGAGATGCGAAATCTGTATACCTTAGTTTGTAGAATCATTTTGGGAATATTCCACAAGTTTTAGTTACAGAAGAAAAAAAATATTTATTTACTTATTGTTTCGTCAAACCAAAAGTAATTCTGTTGAATCATTTCTGTTGGTCATTTCATTTCTTTTGCGTCGTGATAAAAATAAAAATAAAAAACAGGATTTATTTTATGAGCTTAAGTTCATGCATTAGACCCAGACTCGACACTTGTGCTCGTTTTAAGTCTGAAAATTTAAATAAACAAAACAATAACTAAAGGGTGATCCATTTCGAGGTTCCCTACTTTTTTAAAGAAAAAAAACACAGAAAATTCAAATTTAATGGAGAATGTTTATTACCATTTGAAAGAACATTCTTTGGCATTTATTTTTTGAAGATTATGTCTATCAAATGTTGGCCGTTGCTACGTCGCAGATGGTCCATCCGTTGAGTCCAATTTTCGATCACTCGTTCGAGCATTTCGACTGGTAACTGGCGAATGACACGCGTGATGTTTTCCTCCAGGGCCTGAATCGAAGCGGGTTTGTCGGCATAAGCTTTTGACTTTACATATCCCCACAGGAAAAAGTCTAACGGTGTGATATCACACGAACTTGGTGGCCAATCGACCGGCCCAAAACGTTAAATTATGTGCTCACCGAAATGTTCTCTCAATAAGTCCATTGATTGATGCGATGTGTGGGAAGTGGCGCCGTCTTGCTGAAACCAAATGTCGCCGAGATCACGAGCTTCAATTTCAGGCATCAAATAGTTGGTTATCATGGCACGATAACGGTCGCCATTGACGGTTTTGCCATTGACAAAATTTGCCTCGAAAACGTCGGATCTTCTTGGAACTTTTCAAGAGCCCATAGAGCGAAGCGATGTCGCTTGGGAAGGTCGAGCGGCTTCAGTTGTTGCACAAGCTGTATTTTGTACGCTTTCAATTTAAGATCTTGACGTAAAATGCGCCAAGTCGTTCCATACGTCAGTCCGAGTTGCTGCGCTGCGAACGGCGCCGAATCGACTCTCTACGGTCTTCGTGTACACTCTCAGCTACGGCCGCTATATTTTCTTCACAGCGTGCTGGACGTGGTCTATTTGGTCGAATATTATCCAGTAATGAATGCTGGGTCTCAAAATGGGTGATGGTGTTGCGAATAGTACGCTCAGTAGGCCGATTATGTTGACCATAAGTTGAGCGAAGTGCACGAAACACATTCCTCACAGAACGTGAATTTTCATAATAAAGTTGAACAACTTGTAAACGTTTTTCACGCGTAAGTCTTTCCATTATGAAATGCCAAACAATACTAAACAAAAATAACATGACAGCATGACACGACTCACACGTGATCTGTCAAAAAAGGCTATTGAAAAAAGTATCTCTACTTGGATCACCCGTTATGTTCTGCCTGATAGCAATGTTGAGTTTTCTTTAGTCCGATTTCCGTACCGAATGTTTCGACAATGCAAAAGTTAAAACAAGAATATCTTGACCAAAAGTGTCCTTCCCAATTCATGGTAACGAACGAGTACTGACACAGGAAGATCTTCATTTGATCTTTCTATTTGTGCTATTGATGGAGGTAGAAAAAATACTTTTTGAGTCTGCCATTGATTTGGAATTCAATTCTGAAAGCAAATTTACCTTCCTTTGTCAAGTAGAACTGTTGAATGAACTGAAATTTTAGTATCACTTTAAAAAGGTTTCGGAATGATTTTGTACGACCAAATGCCTATAAATTAGTGGGTGAATCGTGTAATCTGTCAATCATCTCGATTACCATTGTCGTTTCCGACTAAAAAATACACGACTCTTCCTGACTCCTATCTATTATGCTTGTCGTTTTCAGCCGACAAACGTCGGATAAAAATTTAAACGGATTTTTGAAGGAGTCGGATCACTACTAATGACCTTAGAACTGACCTTTTTTGTCGTGAGCAATTTTGGTCCCGACGGGTAGCCGACTGGGTCAAAGGTTCAGGAAGGTGTGGAAAATCCATGAGAAAAAAAAAATATTTATGGTGTAAAAAATTAAAAAAAAAACAGTCTGAGGTACTGACGTCTTTAATGGAAAAAAAACGTTGAACTGGCAAAGGGATTGAATAAAGTAGATTAAAGAAGAAAATATTGGAATTCAATTTCCGTGACAATTAATAGCTACGCGCCTCCAACAAGAGTTGGTAAAGGATGATTGTATGTAAAAGTTTTGTATTTTATTTAAAAAACTACTTTTCTTTAGCAAACAAAAGTTAATGCACAACAAAAGGCAGTCTCGAGCTACTGAATAAGGCAAATTTAAGATATCGGGAAATCCTGTTTCGTCATAAAAAAATAATTTGGACTCTGCAATATTTTGCTCAGTCATATTGGCTTGTATCCATTGTGGACATGAGTGTAAGTTGTTCTAGTCCTAGATTCAAAAACGTGCGGTAAAACTTATTGGCAATCGAGACATCGCGAAATCACTTGACTCTCTTAGTCATCGTCGTAATGTCTCCTGCCTGTCATTGTTTTATCGGTATTTCCACCACAAGTGCTCAAATGAAATAGCCAGTTGCATTCCACCCCTACAGCAATTCAACCGCAATACTCGCCATGCTAGGAATGCACATCAGTTTACCCTCAAGCCTGTATTCGGACGTACAGTGAAATACAAGGATTCGTTTCTTAACCGTACAATACGAATGTGGAATGCTCTACCCCGCTCTGTTTTTCCTACGCATTATAGTTTACAGACATTTAAAACCAACGTGCATCGGCATCTCCTTTTTTCTAATCCTTCACTTCCCTAATGCCCGCACTGTGTGGTGGGCGAGTTCGACAATGTGCAACATATTATCTGTTAAAGGCGTTGTTCAACTTTTTTAAGTCCAATGAGATTTGAGTGTCAGGACAAGTTAAAGAGCCGGCTTTGATCAACTCACATGCAACTTATGACTTAGAAATGACATACTTGGAATTAGAACAACGCAGTTTTGGAAAACTTTACCCAATGAAAAAAAATATGGAAGTCTGGTTCTTTCGGAACCACAAGCTCGTTTAAAATCTTTCAGCAGAGCATACTTATGTCACTTACTGATTACGAGAATATCTGTTATAGCTTTGAAGAATATGATTCATCCAATACTATCAAGAAAATACATCCATCGTCGCGGATTGTTTTTAGATATAGAAGGGTACAGGAGCAAGTCAAATCGACTGACAGATTACTGCAGTTTCATGCTAAGATTTATGCGTTTAGGAAAGTAGAGCAGACAGTTCTATCGATGGAACTACCCCCAACGGAAGAAGCCATCTGCGCAATCGCTTCCAATCTTTTAAACGCGAAATGGGCACTATAAGCCATTGCTAGGTTCTACTCTAGGATGCCCGGACATTTTGGAGATGGAACGAAATAGCGATTGAACTAACAGATACGGCTCTGAGCAGAACACACTACTAGCGGTCGGTGTTACAGTCTTTCGAGGACTTTTTCCTGGCTAAGGAAAAATGAAACAATAGCCCATAGTCTGTGGCCTAATAGTGATATCAAAAGATCAAAGTCTCTAGCCTCCCTTGATCGAACTGTCCACTTGTACCTTTCTATCCTGCGGCAATATATTATCGCCTTCGATTAGTGCCGTTAATTAAGAAGTAGTAATGTCTATGTCTTCTTTGTAATAAACCTTCAACATTAAAAGCTTCTCGCAAAAGAAACCCCTTTAAGACTGTATAAGCATAAAATATTCTTGCAAATTTACCAACATTTCAGCACAAATAAACGAGTGATAAGATGATTTTTAATTGCTTTCCACATTGATAAATGGGATTGCGTGAAGTGGGTGGTAGATAGAAAAGTCTTGATGATTATTTGTATTGAAGTGTCTCACGAGGGTGCTCTTTCGTAGAACTCGTGTGCCCTCATCACCATCAGCATCATTTCAATCATCATTATCATCATCATCCTCCACTCGATGGAATATTCAAAAATGTTCTGTTCTCTATGAGGGGAGTAACAATAAATTTAATAGAATCCTGAAGTAGGATATTCTGCTCGCATTCCATTCTTATGTAATTGAGTGTGCTATTATAGGAAATAAAAGAGGGAGCCAGCTCGTCGAAGAAAGCCGTGTTTTCTAGATTAGATATAATATGGTTTAGTTGTTTATTGCTATGACGACAATTATTGTATTGACGGCTTGTATGAATCTTAAGCAACAATAAGTAGGCCTCATTGACAGATTTTAGATACTATTAACCTCTCACGCTTTATCATACGACGTAGAACTTCGTATACTGATCCAGTTTCCTCATTACAGTGATTTTCAAATGAGCGATGAATAAGACAGGACATTCACTTAACATGACTAAAGACATGACAAGGCAAAAGCAGGTTAATGATGATGAAGGAAGTGAATGACACAGAGTTACATCGTACATTATACACTGCCGAAATTACGTCAGAGAAGACAGTGAATTTTAAAAAATGCACATGGCTTTGTTTAAGCCGCGTGCTGCAATGCGATTGAGCTAAATTTTGTATGTTTGGGAGGAAATGTTTGCCTACAACGGATGGCTACAACATGTATACCGGCGTTGATGCAGAATTTCATTCTTAATATCTCGGACCATTTAATTCAGCCTGACTTCTAGACTACAGCAGCGTTTTCCAGGTTCAGGTACTTGCGGTGGCTGAAACTCCTTAACAATATTGACAATACCACGCGCTAGAACAACTTTTTCCATTGACTGTCAAGCAGCAAAATAAGCTGTCGCGAAAAGGGAAGTGACAGCGTAAAGCTCTGCTAAGCCCCGGACACAGGAACGTGCAAATTCAAACAATAGAGGCGTTTACTCGTGCAGTTCTGTAATACCCCAAGGAATATGTGACCACAATAAAAACAACAAATTCGACGAATGAGAATCATTCGCGTCTTCGATGAACCCTCGCCAAAGAACATTATGTATGTATCTTAAGTCACACATAACACATTTACTCAAACACAAACTGAACCCTAGTCTGTTACCCACCAGCAAATACGAATGACAAGAAAGAGTAAAGGAAACATTTAAACACAACAGAGACACATATAAATATTTCTCGGCTTTAAAAAAAAGCGTAGAGTTGCGTAACCTAAGTGGACTTTATTTAGGGTTAATGTTTTTGGATTTCGTGGTTTCTGGATCATCAAACAAAAAACAATTACTTAAATCTGATCAGCATACTTTAAATGCATTCACTTCGCCAGCTGCAAGGATGTCCAATGCGCAACAAACAGTCCACCTGAGTTTTACTTTTCTTGAATTAGAAGACCTAATCAATAATACTGAAGGAATAATTGAGCTCAGAGCTCTGTCCTTTGGTTCTTCTTTTGTCACTGTTCTGGTAAAATATTCAGCCTTTAATATATTTCCAAAGCCCTTTTTGTGTACTATCGAATATAGCAATTTGTCCTCACAAGAGCCTTCTATTTTCCTCATCACATTTACCCAGAGTAAAGTTCGATAGTAGCGGAAGATGGCATGGGGGAGAGCATAGGGTATGCCTTATGAATGGAGACCCTCTAAACTGCGCACAGACTACAGAGGTATCAGTCTGCCTAACATCGCATACAATATCGTGTCTGCCGTACTGTGTAAACGCCTGAAACCATATGTCAACGAACTAACTGGACCCTATCAGTGCGGTTTTAGTTCGGTTTCGGTTCTAGGAAAGTCCACAACCGATCAAATATTCACACTGCGGTAGACCCTGGAGAAAACCCAAGAAGTCCAGATCGATACCCACCATCTGTTTATCGACAGCATCTATAGAGACGAGCTATATAGAGCCATGTCTAGTTTCGGCATCCCTGCCAAACGGCTAAAATGGGTTTAGCGGTTAACAAGGGCAAAACCAAATATATGCTATCGACCAGAAGGGATATACAACTTCACGAATTGGACTTATGTCACAATCGCCAGGTATAACTTCGACTTTATATACCTTGGTCCCGCTATAAAGTCTGTAAATAACATCACGGTAGAGCTCAAGCGAAATCGCTGTTTCTTTGGCCTAAGAAGGCAACTGAAAAGTAAGGCATTGTCAAGAAACCCCAAGCAGACTCCGTCTAAGACCCTAATCACCCCAGTCTGCGGATGAAGATATCCTTAGGCGTTTGCGTCCCATTTGAGTTGATGGAATCTGGAGAAAGAGATATAACAGAGAACTCTACGAGCTGTACAGCGATATTGACCTGGTCAGAAAAGTGCGGATCAGCCGTCTGAGATGGCTAGGACATGTAGAGCGAATGGACAACAGTGCTCCGGCACGAAGAGTCTTCGACTCCAACCCAGAGGGTCACGCAGCAGAGGAAGACCTCTCATTAAGTGGCCCGCACAAGTGGAAGGGGACATCGACCAACTTATAATGCAGGCAGTTAGCCAAAGACCAAGCTAACTGGAGATGAATACTGGTTGAGGCTCAGGTCTACCCCGGTAAGTAAGTTCAATAGTTTCGAAATATCAAACACTGACCAGTCGTGTTCCTGATGAATGAAAGGGGTGACTTTGATTCACATTCAATGTATTGCCCAATTGATACCTGATCTGAACTAAGATCGTGGATGCCTTAAGGTTTCTTGACACCCATACAATAGTCGCGTGTATTAACACAAAAAACAATTAAAAAATTATAACCAAAACTTTGATCAGTGTCAACTCTTTCAATTTCTCTCCCGTTTCCGAAATCACACCAACGAGACTAATGAGGATGAAAAAAGAACCCGAATGAAATGCAATCTACTTGTTGGCGCTTAGAAAAGCCTTGTCTGTCGATTCGAACGATAAACAAAAAAATCCCACTCAGACCGAGCTGAACTTCTGGCTTCGTTGGCGCAGTGGATAGTGTGTGTTCTTGCCCGACGAAACCGCTGCTCTAAGTATGGCACCACACAAAGAAGTCTGCAGTGAAACAACTTTCAATGTTCTTGGTTGCAATCACTAGGTTAGGTTAGGTTAGGTTGAAGTGGCAGTGGGATAGAAGTCCGACTCACTTAGACCTATATAAGGTCCATTGTGATACCACGTGGATCTGAAGTTCCTGCCTACACGTTGAACAATTTTGAGGTGCTAATAAAGCGTGAGAGACATTTTGGGTCGGTTGAGTTTAGATCATTAAGATCATTATAGAAGAAGACCCCCATATGGAGGTTTCGCTTTCGAGAGAGGGCAGGGCATGCGCAGGGAAAGTGTAGAGTAGTCTTCTCCTCCTCCTCATCCAAACAGCTCCTACAGAAGTCGTTGGAATAGACACCAAGCCTAGTTGCATGCCTGCCTAACAAACAGTGTCCAGTTATGACACCAATGTGCGACCGATTAAGGGTAATCAAGCTCCTTGATCGTCTTAGATCCAGCCTAGGCTAAATCTGCTAATGCATCCAGTTTAAACAAGAGCTTGCACGTGGAAACTGGTATGCCTAAGGAGCCCTTTTCAGGCAAGATTGAGAGGGTAGTTCCAAGTTTGGCGAGTGCGACGGCCTTGAAGTTACCCGGAATGTCTCTATGCCCCGGCACCCAGCAAAGGTGAATGTTGAACTGCTAAGCCATCTCCTTGACTGTCCGAAAAGATTGGAATATCCTTTACGGATACCACATTCTTTTTTAGCCATAATTTCCGCCTGGAAAACACTACAATGATTAGGAAGACGGAAGGAGAGACTAAGATTTAGTCTGTCTGAGAAGACACCTCCACCCACCCCATCATTTGTTTTTGAACCGTCCGTGTAAAAATGGATAGATTCTTTCTCCGGCAAGGCATCCTCCCAAAAGGATCTAGGGGGGATGGATGTCTGGAAGTTTTTTTCGAACAGCATTTGGGGTGTGGTGTAGTCTATATTCCTAAAAGGGATTCTGAGTATGTTCAGAATTGCAGAGTGGCCGATTTCACTATCGGTCCATTGAGATGTTGTCAAGGGGTATTAAATGGAACAGAATGTCCAGTGCAGTTGAGGGAGTGGTGCGAAGCGCTCCACCCATGCATAAACATGCTGGTCCCTGGACTCTGCCTAGTTTATCCCGATTTATCGCTTTCTCTAAGGCAGTCCACCAGACAATTGTTCCATACGTTAGTATCGGTCTTACGACCGAGATATATAGCCAGTGAGTAATTCGAGGTTGTAGTCCCCACTTATTAGCTTTTTTTGCAAGAAAAGAGTGCCACCGTAGCTTTCCGGACTCTTTCTTGTATATTAGATTTCCAGTTGAGCTTCCTATCCAGGAGGAGACCTAGCTATTTGGCCTCGTCAGAGAAGACTAAGCTGGTATCCCTGATTGAAGGGGGGTCGGCTCGTGGGATTTTGTATTTCCTAGTAAAGAGGACAAGTTCGGTTTTGTGGGGATTGACGCCTAGACCACAATTGTCAGTCCATCTTATTAGCTTGTTAAGAGCATTTTGTAGGAGTTCTTTTAAGGTGTTAAGGTGCTTCCCCGACACGGCAATAGCAACGTCATCTGCATAGGCAATCACTTTGCAGCCCTCTCTTTCCAGGATAACAAGCAGTTTGTTCACCACAAGATTCCAAAGAATCACTAACTGTTGTTTCATTCAAAAACAAAAAACACTGTCTTATTCCCAGAAAAACCACACGTCTTCGGTGACTTTTGTAGCATTTATGTTGAAACAGCAACAAGTGCTAACTGATATCAGAATTGGAAATCCCAATAAAACTAGTTCATACAGATTTAGGAGCTGGAATAGTTGGCATACATGCTGAGTTCCTGTAAACGGATCCAGACGCAGCAACATGTATTTTGTTTGCACTTGTTCAGGCTGTTTGCAAGAATGAAACCTTTCCGCGGGAGTAATTGTCAAGATACCAAATAAAAGCGAACATAAGACGTCGTATCAAAATTTTGTTCGTATTCCCAAAGCTGATGGCAAGTACGATTCTCGAGAGGATAAAGTCCAGGATTGAGTCGACGCTCAAGAGGCACCAGTTAGGATTTCGAAATTGTCGATCATATTAACACCTTGCAAATCATCGGAGTACCAATCACTAATTTTCCTCAATGAATTGTGGCCTAGGACTCGACAAACCAATGTGAATGTTGAAATAAAACAGAGATAATGGCGTTGGAATGGACATACACTGAGGAAACCAGGTGACAGCATAGCCAAGCAGTGCTTCCAATGAAACCTTGTAAGGCGAAACAAAAACAACATGGAGATCAACTGTTATGACTGAAATACAGTGCCAACATTTGGGGTCGTGCGCCCAGCTGAGGTACCAAGCTGCAAATAGAGACAGAGGCAGAAGGACATGGTTGTCGCCTAATGCTCTAGGAGGAGTTAAAGTTTTTTCCCAACAGCAGCTTCCGGAAACAAAGTGAGAAGAGAGATAGATTAAATGTGTTGGAAGCTTAGGTTATTTTAATAGTAACTTTTTCTTCCATCTGCACAAAGTAACAACAGAAAAATGAGATTTTAAACTCTAGTATGAAACTTATTCTAAAATGTGAGTCACATTTAATACGTTTGGGAGCGCCATGGCACCTTCACAGATTTGTCTTGCTATCGGCAGTTTGAAATCTATTTCATAACACACAAAACTAATCAGATCGAAACTAATCTAGGATGGCGACGGTCTTTGTATATAGATAACGTTGTGCATTGTAGTTGGTTGTAGTCAGGGATTGGAAATCGCTCAGATCTAAGTGGAAAGAAAAGCAATTTCACAACTTTTGAAATTGAATGTACTAGAATCTTCTTAAAGTAAAAAATGTGCGCACATACCTTTTCGTTTTCAATGTAGTTAGCCCAAACGACTGATGAAGTTCTAACCGAAATGGGCGTTTCCGGCTTCTGGAGAACATGTGTTTTGTATTTCAACAGAAATCAACTATCATCTATGGCACACAAACTCCTTCATTGAAAATCTTTGAAAGATATTTAACATCGAACACATCAACCTGATCAAAAGAAAGCACATCGTCGCTAGACTCAAAATTAAAATAAAAAGCTAAATTACGTTCACGAAAGTGAGCAAACCCTCCACGAGTCTATTTACTCCTTCCATACACATTTTCGAGCTGAACAAGAAGCAACAGTTGATATCTTATCAAACAAAACTCCCCTATCAACAGTCCCACATCCGTGAGATGAATGACAGGCAACTGACAACGCCTAAGGTTACACATAAAAGTTCACCAAACTACAACAATTAAGGAGATTTATAACTATAATAATTAGCATGGCTTGAGTTCTAAATATAGAGAAGATGAAAAAACAACAAAATGTGATTGACAAATTCGTATCAGCGAAAGATAATATGCCGGCTTTTTTTTTTTTTTTTTTTTTTCTAACGCAGTAGTTAATTTGATTTGGATTTGTGGAAATTTCCACTGCTTCAAAACATGTCAAATCACTATGATGTTAAAATTAGCTCAAATTACTTGTTCGTAGAACTAGGGAGGTAGGTGGTACCTACTCAATAATTTATTTTATTTGGGATTGAAATCATTTTGTATTCCGATCATGGCGACATGGCCAGGTGCAGAGTACATATATTATATTGCTTGCAAGTGTAATTGCGGTAGTTTCAAGGTCGCTTAAATTCTAGAATAAACATAGCAAACTAAGTAATAAATAATAGAAGAATTTTGCACTTACTCCCCATGTTCCGAGACCAAGAATTGGAATATTTTTGCCGTTGTTGAGGACAACATTTGGAACTTTTGAAGCCATTTTTTTTATGTCTTTAAAGAATTAGGTAATAATATCGCAAAATCACAATAAAAAAAAAAGAACACAAATGCTGTCACCCACGCCGTAGAACCGGTAGGAGCGAATTTGAAAAACTGACGCAAAATTATTTAGTTCGCGTGCTTTTATAAAATAAATAAAACCAAAATCAGAAAGACGACGTATGAGCTTTGTGAAAGCTCTTTTGACATATAAGCTGCTAGCTCTTAGCTATTCTATTTATGTGGAGTTGACGTAACGTAAATAACATAAATACGAATCTACGTCAAGTTACGCTGAGCTTTTGGAACTTCTAGTGAAGACAATTATTCGTTATAATTTTGAAAGTTTGGCTAAAATTATTTCGATATTTTTTACGAAAAGACTTTAGCTCTTTACCAGTTTACTTTAGAAATAATTTAAAATGCAACAGCTGACAACTGTTTTGTTTGTTTGCTGTTGAGCATTTGGAGTAGCGAAAGTTGGAACTTTGCCAGATGTACAGCGTTGGCATTCTGTTAACAAGTTGTATTTGTATTTTAATTGCATAATTGTACTCGATAAGAAATATTCATTGTTAAAATCATAATTTCAAATAAAAATCATGTGGCAGTCATTTTTTGAAAGTATTCATCGATCAATTAAACTTTGTAAACCTATTTAACTACTCTTTATTGTGCAGATTTATGAGTGCTTAATAAAGTAACGAGACGATCCAATCTGTCAGTCGAGAAACTCCGCAAGTTAGAGTCCTGTCCCCCATCGCTGGAATATTATGGGAACGCGTTGCTGATTTGTCTAGAAATGGAAGTTTGCAATGTGATTGCTTATGCCAATCACTATGCTATTGCCATCTCAGAAAAGCTTCTTAATATCTAAGAAGAACTCCTTTTAAACGCTCTTCACGAGGTCATTAATTGGTTAGACCTTTTGTGGGTTAGGTAGAATCTTGATCTTTTTCGAAAGATCTATATATTTGGAACATATTTTGGATATAAAGCTAAGCAATAAACCTAACATAGATCATAGAGTTTAAAAAATTACGCGAGCACTTTTCTCTTGAAAGAAAGGAATTGGTAAAAAATGGGGTCTACAGATTCGCATCACACATTGCATTGTTGTGAGTGGTGGTCTGGTGGACTGCCTAAGACACAGCAACTAATTGCGTTAAGCTCAGAAAAGTCCATTCAAAGTCCATCCACATCCGCGACACTAAAAAAATTTGGCCACACCACTGAACGCTGAATATCTTAGAATTCTTTCAAGGAACATTGAGTACGCCATTACTAGACCTCAGTTTAGGCTCACAATTGATGCCAGATCCTGGAGAAAACCGAAAAAGTTCAGATCCATACTCAACACATTTTTATCGATTTCATATCATCGCAGCATCTATAAAGACGAACTATACAGAGTCATGTCTAGTTGTGGCATCACTATCCAACTCGTCCGCTAGTACAGAATGAGAATGGCAAAAGCTATCTGCTACATCAGAGACGGCCTAACTAAGACCTTTGATGTCAATGCCTTTGGGCATGTGGCAATAAGCCAGCCAACTTGGAGTTAGCGAAAGACTGCGCTCATCGAAGAGGCTTATTGGTTGAGCCCCAGGTCCATCCTGGACTATAGTGCAATCTGAGTAAGTAAGTGCCACTATTTCGAAGGGTTGACACCATCTTTTAGATTCTTGGGAAATGCAAGAATTCGGCGCGTCGCACCGCGTCAAATCTCAGCCTAGACACGAGTAAGTGGAGTATTTATTCTCATATCAGCCAAAGGAGTAGAAACAGTGCATTCTCTCTGTTTGGGAATGAGTGCAAACTTTGCGGAGTTGGTCAAGACTTGATGCGGCATGTATCCATTCTGGTATCTTTCTAGACGGATTAATTTTCACTTTTTTGTCGAAGAATGTACAGAAAGCGGTTACCCACAGTAACTATGATGATGAAACTAACTCAGATAAACATACACGACTCTAAGGCGGCGTTTCCATTTGCAAGTAAACTAGCGGAAGTCTTGCAGAAGTTTCTTTCAGTAGCGTTTACATTATCATATGGATTCTTGCACTTACTTTTGCAGTAAATATCTAGCAAGAAGCTCGCGCTCCACATTGTCGCAATTTTTTGCGGAGGTATTTACACAGGAGAGCCATTAATGTCGCAAGAAATTTTGTTATTTGCTTAAAATTGCTGTATGGCAGTATAGTCTGGTTGCAAGCCGCAGACAAATCAACCAATCTCAACCAATCAACCTGTCTTAAAATAGTTTTCTTAGTTGTGGGCGTGGCAGTGGGCGTATTAATAAAACTTGTACACTCTACCATTTCCGGACCCTAAGAAGTATATGTTCCAAATTTCCGCTTCCTAGTTTTAATTTAAAGGCAGAAACCCTATTTAAACCTGCAATTAATTGCACTCGCAAATACTCGAAGTAAGTTATGCAAGAAGTGTCGCGATCGAACTTGATTCGCAAGTCACTATCGGATAGACTGTCAGACATTTCTTGCAAATGGAAACGTGGCCTAAGTCTTCTACTGCTCTACTTAGCAGAAGCCTTTCATGTTGAATACAAAAGACCACGTGGCATCTATTGAGGAGCCATGGATGATGCCACGATTCTGTTTGATGATCGGTCCAAAAGATCCAGGACATATCTTATTCTGTCTCTCTCAGAGGTAAGTTCCTTATAAACAATTTTGCTGTCATGATTTGGTTGAGAAAGCTATGAACGAAACAGTTTGTCGCATACTTGTGTTGTTGCGTCAGCTAATTTCCCATATGATTCTGTTACTCCGCCCACTTCCAAATGGCGTGTCAGAATTCATAAAATTCTGTAATGTCCAGAGAATGGGCCTGAAATAAAATGCTGAAAATTTGCTACTTCGCGTATATCTTTGTTACGGCTCGACGACAGGATCTATCTTTATGGAAGAGATACTTTTACTCGGTTACCAAATAAAAAGGCAGGTCGCGAAACCTGCGATCTCTCAGTTGTTTCAACCAAAAAAATATATCGCCATTAGCTTGTATCGGGACCTCAAGACAGTGTCGTACCCTTACATCTACAACCACACAAGGGCCAATGCAATTTGTAAAAATTTTTAATAAAAAATTTCAATAAACACTTGGATCAAATATATATGTATTTTTGTAAATTTAATACAAAAGTCCATTCACAGTAAGCTTAGGCAAATATGGATTTCGCTTGGCGAACTCGGCAACCTCGCACGCATATGAGTACCCCGCCTTCAGATCGGTCTTTTTCCAGTTTATCCACGAAATTTTATCGCTTACATCGGGGCACAATATGTAAGCTTTTTTAATTTCAGCCAGCGTTAGATGTGGATTGTTGACACCAATCAAGACGACTCCCTTCTTCGTGGACGGTTCAATGACAATTCGAAAGTATAACATTGGCACGGGAATCAGACCATTGTGATTCGCATCATAGTCCAGGTACAATGGAGTTGCAACACCATTCTTATTTGGCAGTGTTGTCACACCATACACACCAGTATAACAGTTGACATTCTTCTTGTTCTTCGTCACCCACGCTCTAGTACTGTCTTCGATCTTTTGCCAATTGCCAGCATTGAATACCTGCCACTGGGGAGCAGCATTCAGGAACAAGAAAGTTCCTCTCTGTTCCGTGCCGAGAATAAAATCAGCCTTCGCAGCCATATGCCCTCGGGATAAGAACACATTGGACTTGGGGTCGAAGTATTGACTTCCAACACCTCCCAACTCCTTGTTGATCGTTTCGACTTGAGTCGATTGCGTGTACAGCTTGTCCACATTCTTGCCTCCAAAGAATCCCGATGTCACGAAGTTTGGCCGATCAACACCGCTCTGGTAGTAGTTGCTTCCGGGCTGCAGAGAGTGCGATACATAGCGAGTCACTTCCAGTCCTTCGTCGAAGCACATTTCCATTTGCTTAACAAATCGGCTTCCAACAGTGAAACCACTTTCAACCACAATTCCTCCATTGCACTTGGCACCGGTTTTACGCGCTGTAAAGTATGGCCATGCTGTGCAGAGTACCTTCGTCAGGTCGTATTCCGCTCCGCTGATTTTGAATTTTGATCCCGAGACACAGGTGGCAATTTGGCTGCCGGATTTCCCTGGCAGATTCGTGTACGTGGTTCGGCAGAAAAGCTCAAGTGTCTGTCCGACTGATAGTTCCATTAGGCCTGTGGCACTGATTGGCCACATGCTGCTCGAACTGGGTTTCAGGTAGAGCGGCACCGGACTGCCCAAACTCTTGACGTTTATGGTGCAACCTGAAGAAAAGAAATCAGCGTCAAAATTAAGCAAAGTGTTGCGTTTTTGCTTTGCGTTACCTGCTCTCGGTTGAATTGTCCTTTCTTCGAATATTTCATCAGGTCTATCTATAATTTCCTCAAGATCCGCCGCTGACTCGCCATCGTCATCTGAGAATTCTTCTGGTTCAAGGTATTGGACTTTGAGTTCTTGTAGAAATTCGTCCGGACTGAAGGAACCAGTGTCTGCCAAGCAGATTGCGGCAAAGCTGCTGATCAGCAGCAGTTTAAAAGCAGTTAACTCCATTTTATCGTATGAGCTTGCGAGCTGATTGTAATCGCTTTTAAATACCTCGTGCTACACATGGCCAATGTAATTCCACTGATAAGGAGGGAAATGGTTACAATCTGAAGTAGAGCGTTACATTCAATCTGTTTACCTGCGAAATTACGACGAGATAAGGGAATTAAGAAATGTTTGAGGCAGTGAAGTAGACTTTGTTAGAATATAAAGAGGCTTTTGAAGTTAAAGATTGTCGGGCACGGAAAACAGTCTGAGGAGCGTCAAACTTCTATACCCCTTCAAGGTAGGTTTCCGCTTTCGCCCTTAGAAAACCCCTACAAAACTTAACAAAAAAAAATCAAACATCGACTTTCATCATTTATTTGTTAGCAAACTCAATACAGCAACCCATCGACATCGAATTCTGGCAAGTCCGTCACCACCTGCCTGAACTGATTAACCTCGCAGGCATACATGTAGCCCAGCAATAAATCACTCTTGTTCCAGCCAATCCAAGTGATAAGATCACTCACGTCTTCACAAAGAATGTATTCGCGCACGATTTGCTCCAGCGAGGCATGCGGATTATTGACACCAACCAGTACAATACCCTTTTTCGTTGCGGGCTCTATCACCACCCGGAAGTAGACCTTTGGCACCGGAATCAATCCGTTGTTGTTCTCATCGAAGTCCAAGTACAACTCCTGATGGGTTCCATTGACATCGGGCAGGGTGGATACTCCCCAAATGCCAGTGTAACAGTCCACGTAAATCTCGCGATCGGCCACAAACTTCCTCACACCATCCTCGACGCGTTCCCAATTACCACCGTTAAACCGCTGCCACTGCGGCGCTGCGTTCACAAAGAAGAAGGTGGCCTTCTGGGCGGCACCATAGATGTGGTCCACTTTCGCTGACATGTGACCACGAGCCATGTAAATGTCAATACTGTCATTGAAGTACTTTGAAGAGTCCTCTCCGAGGATTATGTCAAAAGTGGCTTTCTGCTGCACCTTTGTATAGATCGTGTTCACATCCTTTCCGCCATAAAAGTCTCCAGTGATGAATAGGGGACGTGACACCGAATGTTGGTACGCCGCCGAGAATGGATTCAGCTTGTGATGAACATATCGTGTGACCTCTCTCAGCTCGTCGTGGCACGCATCCATAATCTGAATGAAATTATCGCCCTCAATCTCGAAGCCAATCTCAATTAGGTTCGTTCCTCCATTGCAGGTCCTGTTGGTACGGCGTGCCGTGAACGCCGGCCATGCTGTGCATGAAAATTCCTTAAAGTCGCGAACCTGCCCATCAACTAGGTAGTACGATCCCTGTAGGCATTGTGCGGTGATTTTCGTTGTATTGACGAATGGAGCCACAAAGCTAGCACTGCAGTATAAATCGATAAGTCCACCGTTAGGAATCTGCACGACACTGGCATTATTCGGCAACAAAAAGTCAGTGGTGTTGTGATACACAAACAACGGCTGTGGTTCGATGAGACCGCCATCAATGATATAGGAGCAGTCACCTTCTACACGAACGCCCTTGGGCTTCCAGCTGCTCAGGACTCCTTTGGCAATTTCACCGAGGGTTACATTCCAAATGCTCGAATTACTTTTGGCCTGAATGCCAACAAATGCAAATGAAACCAAGAACAGTGCGCCTAACGTGAACCGCATTTTGCGCTTATGTGTTAAAAATGACTGATTGCGAGAAATATAAATAGTCGGGCTTAAATAGATTCATGGGTATCGGGGTTTTGGGTTATCCTTTGAGATAATCAGCTTTTGATAAGGTTAAAAATATGTTAGAAGATTACTGTGGTTTTGATTGATTACTAGCTGGTTAGTTTTATTGGCGAAGATATGACGCGGACACGGCGAGCTACTTTGCAGTATTTAAGACGCAATTGAAGTGATTGTTAGCTCAAATAGTTGATGTCATTTGAACTGTGGAGTGGACTGTGGACGTTTATATAAAGTTGAAGTATTATTAGCGCACTCAGGGTTAGGTCATAGTTTTTTCCTCAATCCGTTAGTGTGTACGAAGTTATGTATATTTCTGAGCAACTAGAAGGGACCCAAAGGGTTATGCCGGGAAGATCTTTAAGATTTTTCAAGGGCTAGATCTAGTACATTTACCATTGATCTGAAGATCTAAAATATTGGTCTTTAAAATTTTAAAATTTTGATAATGTTCTAATATTGGGCAGATTGCTTGTGATAAAAACCAGCCACCAAAACTAGTTCAGATCAGACAGAGCGAAAAGAACGTGATTTTCTGTCCAATAAAACACTGCAAATTCTTTTCGTTTAAAATTGATAAGTAAATTAAGACTATATGGTGTCAAACAAAAAGCGAAACCTAGTAACGACGAATCTGCCAGAATGTCATAATCGATAGCTATAACTTTGAGGTAGTAAGGGACTTTGTCTACCTCACCTCTGGTGTTACATCTGAAAACGACATTTCATCAGAAATCAAACACTGCTTCTTTGGGCTGAAACTCTAATATAAACTCTAATGAAACTCTATATAGGCCCTTTATGATCCCAGGCCTCCTCTATGGTCCCGAAGCACGGACTTTTTCTAAAATGGATGAAGATATTCATGGTCGTTTCGAGAGAAAAATTATTCGTCTAGTAAGAGACGATTCAACGATGATCTCTACGAGCTGTACAGCGCGACATCGACCTGGTCAAAAAACTGCGCATTGGGCGTTTGTGATGGCTGGGACATGTAGAGCGAATGAACACTAGCGTTCTATCCCGCAGAATCTTCGATTCCATTCCGGAGGGATAACGCGGGAGAGGAAGGCCTCACTTTAAGTGGCGCGCACAAGTGGAAGTGGAACTCAACCAAGCTGGAGTGCGCAACTGGAGGCAGTTAGCCGAGGACCGCGCTAATTGGACAGGCTTATGGGTTGAGGCCCAGGTCCACCCCGGAATGTAGGTTAGTAAGTAAATTAATTAAAGAGTTCGCAAAGTATTCATCTAAGATATGTTTCTACATTTCTATATTTCTTAGAATTGCGGGTCAACTATGACTATAGATTTTCTGTTGCTTCAGTATATGAAATGATTCAAAGTGAAGAACTAGCAACTGAAGGTTGTTCGTCATTAGGTTACGCTTGTCATGTTCCAACTTACTTAACAGGCTTGCCAGATTCCAGAGTGCTTGTATCGCACCATAGGCGGTTAAAAATCAAACAAAATAAACCGTCACCGAAGCGTACTAGATCCTTGAAAATAACTTCAAGCATAAACGACTAATACAGTTTTCTTCGTGATAAATTCTAAGTAAATAGAACTGACTAAAGTTCAGGTATCGCGTCTAAGTGATTTTCTAGATCCATAGATAAGCTTAGCAACGTATTCAAAATATTACTGCTACCCAGAAAGTGCGTTTACGTGCACATACGTCTGTGAAACTTTTTTGAGATCAAAGCATCAAAGGGATGCAGTAAAAGCGGAAACATTGTATGAATGTAACTCACCTACGATTTGATTTTGAATGACGAAATTCAAATGATCGAAATCCTTGTTTTCTGCAGTCAAAATCACACGTTCACTCTGCCAATCATGGTCAATATAATTCAGAGCGATGTTTGGGAACAAATTCGTGATGAGCTCTTTCCACGTCGTTGCAAAGTCACAAAATTTTCGTAGAAATTCAATCCGTTGAGTAAGTTGACCGGAATCACGCGATTGCGCATCGCCAACAAAGAACTCTGCAGCGAACTGGTCATTTCGTAAAGCAACTCGCATGTTTCTTAAGGCTGAAAATTTGGTATAAACCCGGAAGCCATACTGATTTTATAGGCGACATTTAGCAGGGATATGCCTGAATAGTTCTTCCAAGGCATAGGATCGCCTTTCTTGTTAAGTCTTTTGACTGGTTTTTTACCCACGAAAACATATTTTTTCTTCCTTTTTGCCCACTCCGTTCGACCGAAATTCCCATAATTTCCCACAATGATATAAAGGGTCCGCCATCTAACGTTTTTTTTCAACTAGTGCTTATTTCGCGAACGGTAACACTTAGCTCATGTCTGATTTGACAGATAATTAGTTTTATCCTTCCGCTGAACGAATATGGTTGTGTATACGCTTGAACAACGCTGGGAAATATTGCGACATTTCCTTGAAAATCATGGATATTCTGCAACATGAATGTGTGCGAAAATTGCGTACGGATTTTGGAAGAAGAGAAGCGCCGTCAGCTCCGTATGTTCGTTATCTTGTGAAAAAGGTGAAAGAAACTGGCATCCTCATAGCTAAACCAAAGCGTGAAAAGCCAAAAACAGTGCGTACACCCGATAAAATTGCTGCTGTGGCAGAAAGTATGCGTGAAGCGCTATCACCATCAATTCACCGTCGTTTTCAACAATTGAACATTTCGGAGACATCATTGAGACGAATTTTGCATAAAGACCTTGGTATGACACCATACAAAGTCCAATTGGTTCAGGATCTGAAGCCAACTGACCATCCAATGCGTCACCTGCGATCGACTTAGGGAAGATGCCGATTTTGCCAAAAATCTTCTTCTTTTCAGATGAAGCTCATTTTGATCTTGGCGGTAAAGTGATTTGGGGCACAGAAAACTCGCACGCATACATTGAAAAGCCGATATACCTAAAACGAGTCACTGTTTGGTGCAGATTTTGGTCCAAAGGCATAATTGGGCCATTTTTCTTCGTAAATGAGCAAGGAGTGGCCGTCACAGTCAATGGCGATCGTTATCGGGCCATGTTTAACGAATTTTTGTTCACAAAAATTGAAGATGGGGATATTGGCAACATTTGGTTTCAACAGGACGGCGCTACATGCCACACAGCCGAAGCTACACTTTGCGCCCATTTTCAAAAAAAAAAAAAATTTTTTGACGGACCCTATATCTGTTAAAGTTAAGCTCGGTAGATAATAATAATGAATCTCATGACTGCAAAACAAATAATTTATTATCAACTTCAATATGCATTGAGCCAATCCCGTTAACAGTTTGCATAATCACTTTTAACGTGAGTAACATTCATCAACAAAATGTATAAGAATTTCACAAAATGAAATAATAGCACGGGAAGTATCTGATCTTTTTTAAATGGTTGTCAACAATTTTAAACGCAAAGCAGATTTTAATCTTTTTCAGATAAAAAAAAAACATACAAATCAGGCCCCCAAGATAGTGAATTGTTTTTCAGTTTTCTTTCACGTGTGTTACCCGCTTCACGCTTACACGACTCAAGTGTTGTACGAACTATATCCATGATTTTTTCATACGATAAGCTGTTGCTGAAGTGATCAAAACTTTATCAACTAACTATAATTTGACTAGCGAACGGCTTTAATTATTGTCTTATCACTACGTTATTTCCCGAAGTCCGAACAATCCACGCCTATTTGCTGGTTAGCTCATCACGCAAAAAAAAATACTTGTCCGACCCACACTATTGTGGCCACCAATTCAAATAGGATACGCGTATAGTTATCTCTGAAAATACCAGTCTTCGTTGTTATCAGTGGAATTTCTAAGCAAGATATGGGCCCAAAGTCTTCCTATCTTCCACTATTTAAATGAGCATGGCTTCACCTTCCGCAGCAAACGCTAAAATGAAGTTCTCTACAGTTCTACTTTTGCTGGTCGGCTCGTTCGTTCTCAGCTGCAACGCAGACACTCAAACACTTCCATTGGAAGTCTTGGAGAAATTGAGAGAAGCAAACGCCGTACCTGAAGCACTACCTGAGGAGTTCAACTATGAGGTTGATGCTATCCCAAACGCACCCGAAGAGGTGCCCGATCTAGAGGAAATCATTGAAAGGCCTGAAGAAGTCTTGGAATCGATTGAAATTCAGCCACGTGCAGGTACATAACACGAAAAAAAATGGCGAATTCTGGACGTGATAACATTGTCTTTTTTGACACATTTCAGGTTGTAGTGTCAGCATCAAGACCTTAAGCAGTCCTCAGCCACTTTTCATTCAGCCCAGCACCAGCAATCTCTGGCCATTCAGTGATACCGGTGTCATGGAGTTTACTGCCGGACATAACGTTGAACTTTTCTGTACATCAACATACTCGAATCCAGCTGGAAAGTCTGGCAGTCTAACTGCGACCTGCGTTTCCGGATCAACCTTCAGAATTGACGGCTATGAATACGATCTACCCAGTGTACTCTGCTCGTCATGGCCAAGCTTTACCGCACGTAAGACCGGTGCCAGCTGCAATGGGGGCATTATCGTCGAGACTGGATTCGCTGTTGGAACACGCTTCATCAAACAGATGGATGTATGCTTCAATGAAGAGTTGGAAGTTACTCGCTACGTGGTGCACTCCCTTCAGCCCGGAAGCAACTACTTCCAAAGTAATGTAGCACGTCCCACCTTTGTGACCGCCGGTTTCTTTGGTGGCAAGAATGTTGACAAACTCTACACCCAAGCAATGCAGACTACCACAATTGACCAAGAATTAGATGGTGTTGCTGGACAATACATTGACACCAGTACTAATGTGTTTCTGGCTCGTGGTCATATGGGTGCTAAGGCTGATTTTGTCTACGGAACTGAACAGCGTGGAACTTTCTTGTTCCTGAACGCCGCCCCACAATGGCAAGTGTTTAATGCCGGCAACTGGCAAAGGGTTGAAGACAACACAAGGACATGGGTGTCAAAGAATAAATTGAATGTCGACTGCTATACTGGTGTGTATGGTGTTACCACTCTGCCAAACAAATATGGTGTGGCAACTCCACTGTACTTGGACTACGATGCGAATCACAATGGTTTGATTCCCGTGCCAATGTTGTATTTCCGTGTCATTATTGAGCCATCGACAAAGAAGGGCGTCGTACTGATTGGTGTCAACAATCCACATTTGACTTTGGCCGAAATTCAAAAGGACTACATTCTCTGCAACGATGTTAGTGACAAGATTACGTGGCTGACCTGGAAGAAGACTGATATTACTGCTGGTTATTCGTATGCTTGCGAGGTGGCTGAGTTCGCCAAGAAGAACCCCAACTTGCCTAAGTTTGACGTAACTGGTTTGTTGTACTAAAATAGACACAAACTGTTTTTTTTTTATATTATTTTTTTTTTTAAATATTAAAATGGTTATAAATTGAGGCAACTCTGTTTGTTTTTTTGAGTTAATTTTCGGTTGTCGTAGGTAAAAATGTGGGCGCATTCAAATGTTTGGAAGTTCTAAATTCAGACTGAAGGAAATTGAAAAGCTTTACAGGAGAAGCCTGTAGTATAAGGGGCGCAATGAGATATAACGCCGGTTGCAAAGTTGTAAAACTTGATACTTGTGATCACTCAGAGACCGTGAAAATGGTGGGCATATGCAAAACACATACTGACGAAATGCCAAGAGATATTGGAAAATAAGTAACACTCCTAGACCATGTACATTGATAATATTTAAAAACTTACGAAGAATGAAGCCTGGACTGCAGTTAGCGAATGAGTGAGTATAACGAAGCAACTCCGACAAGATTAACCAGCGGCGGAAAACGACAGACTAGGCTGTATATGTGGTGGTGAAGGTTTCTGTTAGAATGGGTATGGAACTGGATCAACGGTGAAATGCCGCTACCTCTCGTCTTGAGTAGGTCATAACCTCGAAATCTGATGCTAGCCAGTTAAGGACACGTCCTAAGCTAAGCAGAAATCGGAAAGGAAACCAGAAGAACTTTGTTCCTAAGACCGTCATATTTGGTTAAGAATTAATTTCTACACAACTTCCTGCACGAGGTTTTCGATTAAATATGACGGATCTAGAGGGGAATAACTCGATAAACCTCGTAACTCCGGGTGTAAAACGACCGTGCCCATGGAATGTATGACACAATGTTATGCTGTCTTTAAACGGTGAACTCTTGATACCTTCAATTAAATTCCCCTTTTATTTATACAGTGGGTGAGTACACAGAACGACATCTTCTTCCCGCTTACTCGTGGGTCCAAAATTAACGAACTTAAACAAAAAACAAACAAAGGGACGGGCACCAACAACTTACAAAAAAAACGAAGAGAACCTCTTACTCCACGATCCTTGGACAGACAAACATTCGGATAGAGGAAGCAGAGGAACGGTTGACATCAACCTCGAGAAATTATTTCTCGATGAGGATTACAATCGATCCGCTGCCAGCTCATCCAAATTCCCAAGGCTCTTGGCTCACAGCACAAGGTATGTCTTTGCTGGGTTCCTGGACACAGGGACATAACCGGTAATGAGACAGCTGACGGGCTAGCAAGAAAAGGATCCGAAATGAATCGCGACCTGGCACTTCAGTCAAACCACCACTCTGCAACCTAAGAGAACGAGTGGAATAAAAGATCAGAACGAAAGCCAACAATAGGTGGAAATCTCTAACCACCTGTGAGTTATCACGGAAGCTATGACTAGACTATAATAAGAACCGAACCAAAAAACTCCTGCAGTACGAAAGAGAGTCGCTTTCCAAGCTGGTTGGTGCTTTAACTGGTCATAATCATCTGAGATGCCACATGATGAAACTAATTCTCAAGAATAACGACATTTGTTGAGGCTGCGGCGATGGAGAGCTCCAAAAAGACACCCCTCACTGTCTCTGTCATTGCCCGGGCCTCTGTCTTGAGAAAACTATTCCTTCATGCCAATCCATATAAGCTAACCTATACGTGCCCGAATACACAGCCCACGTAGCCAAGGAGTTGGCAGCTGAGAAGAAAACATACAAGGACACCTTCGACGAGAAGTTTACCTAATACGAATATATTAGTTTAAAAATATTATAATATTTAAACCGATACAAAGATCATCATCATCATCACTAATATTTTTCTGATTACAGTCAGTAAGTACTTACCCATAGTGTCATTTTACAATTTTAAAATAGGGTTTGTAATTAGCGGTGTTTAGTGTTTTCTCTAAGTATGAGAACCGCATCTCATCATAAATTTACCGGATGTAATTGTTGTTATATCTCATCATGCAGGCATATACGTAAATATTTCTAAGATTCCAACACGCCATAAATTAAATGGAGCTAACAATAGTACGACTGCCATTCCATACGTCCAGGCACAAGAATAATAAACGTTTCAAAAAAACGTAACAGCTTGATTGATTAATTGATTGATAGCCAAAAGCGATACGAACTCATTAAAAAACATTAGGAAAGGCTACAGTCCGCTTGGGGCGAACAGTATGATACCCTATCCTTATCCCTATGTACCCCAAAGAAAAAATTCATAAGGAAGATGATAGATAGCATTTTATTTTTTCTATAAAATTTATAGAAAAAAAAATATTTTTTTGAAAAAACGCCCCCAAAAAGTGGGCGTGGCCAAAAACTTTGTATGTGCGATATATTGGAAAAAATATTGGCTAAATATATTGTTAAACATTTTTTTTCGATTTCTATTAAAATTTTCAGAGAAAACAAAATTTTAGTGAAAAACGCCCACAAAAAGTAGGCGTGGAAAAAACTTTATATGACAAATTTATAAAGGTAGGCAGTACCTACATATCTTGTGAAGCCTTAAAACGGTTTTTTCTAAATTGTGGGCGTGGCAGTGGGCGGATTTAACAACTTTTAACACTTTACCATTTCGGAACCCTAAGGAGTTATGCTAGGAAACTCCAAATTTCAGCTTCCTAGCATAACTTTAAAGGCCTCAAAAGTTGATACGGTCGGACGGACGGACATTGCTAAATAGTCTTAGGATTTGGTCCTGATCATAAATATATATATTTTTATGGGTCTACGACGAATATTAAGGGGTGTTACAAACTATGTGTCAAAATTAATATACCCTTAGGGTAGGGTATAAAAATGTACCCAACATCTGCGGTTCCTTTGCTTCCATACTCAACATATTAGTTTCATTATAATATTATTTTACATTACATCTCTCCATTTTACCTGATAAAAATTATCAGCTTCGTCCGAAACAGATAGTAATACCTGAAATATTATGAATATGCAAACTTTAGCTACCCCTCATACCTACCAGCGAAAAGAACAGAAACACGTACTGATACTAATATCCGTGAAATATTTTGTATGAACGGATTCGATTTGTAACATTTTGACAGCAAATCAGGATAGTGATAATGGCGGATGAAGAACTGGAGAACGAGACCAAAAAAAAAAAAACGCGCAATTTTTTTTTTGGTGTGAGTGAAAGTGGCGTGACAAAGCACGAAGTTAATATTTTTATATATCATAATAAGTTTTTGTTCTTGTATTTGGAAGATACAGGTACTATCTGTCATGCGAAGATATAATATTTTCGGTAAAGTATCAGTTAGTGTTGAGAGAATTAATATTTTAATGTAGTAAGTAAATGAGCCTCGGTAACGACTTAGGGATGACTAAAATATATAGGTATACATTAAATTTAAATGTATAATAACTATAGAATTTTTATTAGTGATATTGAATATTTGCAATATTATATGTTGCTCGGTCTAGATAGCAGCCCGAATAATACTGTAAAGGTAGCTGTCGAAAAGAGACTAGACCTCCTTTTCTCGATCGGCAATGTAGACATTGCTCCAAAGAAGAAGTGCCAAAGAAGGAGGAAGATGTCATAGGAACATAGAGGGGAACCAGAAAGCCGATGAGCTGCTCCCTTCCGGAATTCTGCGCGGTGAGAATTCTCCCTCCGTTGGGTTTCGTGAAGGGAGAAATCTCCACACACTTCAGGGCGAGGACAGAGTCCAGGTGGAGGAATCTGACGAACTGCGTCACTTCTAGGAAGTACTTACTTACTTAACGGGCTCCCGAGCCGTGAAGAGTCCCTGCCTGAGATAAAGCAACCTTCCATCCTCTGCGATCCCGGCCACCCTGCTTCCAGTTGTCCAGACCAAGCGCTCTGGCATCCGCGATGGCTTGGTCTTTGGTTCGGTCTTCCTTGTCGTCTCGAACCTGGGGGCTGGGATTCGAAGACCCTCTTGGCTGGAGCGTTGTTGTCCATTCGCTCGATGTGGCCGAACCAATGTAGTCGACGAGTTTTGGCTCTTCGGACTACATCCACATCTTGGTACAGTTCATAGAGTTCGCGGTTGTATCTTCCCCTCCATTCGCTCTCCTCGCACATAGGACCAAATATTCGTCAAAGGATTTTTCTTTCAAAAGATCCCAGTATTAACTCTCCTTTCATGCTTATCGTCCAGCAGTCGGCGCCGTATGGTAGAACTGGCAGGATAAGGGTTCTGTAGACTTTGCCCTTTGAGTTAGTTTTGAATCCATTTGTTTTGCCAAACCGAAGTAGCAGTGGTTTCCTAGGGTAATTCTTCGACGGATTTCCATTAAGATGTCAATTGTGGAATTGATGTTTACACCGAGGGAGATGAACTTCTTAACTACCTCGAAGTTGCTGCTATCAACAGTGACATTTTGTCCTAGTCGGTGGACAGATGATTGTTTGTTTGTTGATAGCATATATTTAGTCTTGTCCTCATTCAATTCAAGACCAACTAGTTTCGCCTGTTCTTCAATAGCCTTAAAAGCCTCTATCACGGCACGCTGGGATTGACCGATGATATCTATATCGTCTGCATACCCCAGCAGTTGGACTGATCTGTTGAAAATAGTGCCTTCCGTGTTGACACCTGCCCTACGCACTATCTGCTCAAGAACAAGATTGAAGAAATCACACGACAGCGCATCTCCTTGCCGAAATCCGGTGCATGTTTGAAAGAGTTCAGCTGAGCTGCTGCCAAACTGCACATTGCACCTCGTGTTATCTAGTGTCATGCGACATATATGGATCAGTTTTGACGAGGATCCCGAATTGCGCCATCGCCACAAAAAGCTCCTGACGATGAATGCTGTCATATGCGGCTTTAAAGTCGATGAAGGGATGGTGTGTCTCGACTTGAAACTTCAGGATTTGCCTTAGTGTGAAGATTTGGTTTACAGTTGATCTGCCGGGCCGGAAGCCACACTGGAACGTGCCGATTAGTGTGTTGCTGAAAGGTTTAAGACATTCACACATTTCGTTGGATAGGATCTTATATGCGACACTTCTAGGAAGACTTGGCCCAAATATTTACAACAAAACTAGAACCCAAAATCTCATAAGCAAAACGCGAGGGGATGACGCTATTCTAGTTACCATAGTAGCAGGCCCCTGGGCAGTAGGCTGCAACGACGCTAATGAGAGCGAAACGGTCTTTCACCTCCTATGTGGGTAAACCATTCTTCGACGACCTTTCAGATTTATCGGACAGGAGTCTTAATGATATCATTACTTTCCTCAATTCTACCGGTTGGATCCGAGTATACACAACCAATACCCATTCCCCTAAGGTCATCACGAGTGGTGGCATCAAAACGGCGCTATAGGGCTGCAAGCGTTTTCCATAGTAGTTATAAACTACTACCACTTTACCTACATACCTATTCTGAGTAGTAAATATCTAAAAACGCACCCTCATTATTATGCATACTGCCTTACATTGGGGGATCTTGTAAATTTTATTATTTAGAATAAAGGCACTTAGGGCAAAGAAGAAAAAAGAAGACTATGGAATGGTTCCCATCGCCATTCAGATCAAGCGTCCAGGCAGAAGATCATCAAGCCAATAAGACGTTAATGTTCTCAAGATAATCAGAACTGAAGAAAAAATTTGATGGACCAATATTACAAAAAGGAGATGCACCGACAAACCAAGATTGGATCAGTTTAAAACAAGGGACCTGTAGTTAGCATTTTATGCAATTCCCTTCCGGTCATGGCTGTTAACGTGAGTCCCTATACTGTGCAGAATGTCCAATACTGTACACTCAGTATTTTTTTGCGCAGAAGAAAAGCATGAACGTGCATATCAACCTCACCAAGTAATATTTAACGGCTGCCCCGCGTGCTGAGTGGTTGAAGGATGAAGTTGGTTTGGATTAATTCTTAGATGTATTCCTGGCAACGATTATTCGAAGTAATATAAATACAAATCCACACAGAATCACACAACTCACGCAAATACCTCCCCAAACAGATTGAAAAAATAGATAGTAGCTCCGGCTGAAAAGACGCTTGTTATAAAATACCTCCCGAGGTGTGGTACCATGGAGTTCAAGGAATGGAGTTTAAGGTGTTTTTTTTGCTCTTAAAGGCCGATAGTCAGACCTCCTTCAAGAGTAAGTAGACTTGAAACATAAATTTACTGAAGGCCACAAAAAAATTCAAAGTTTCAGATGTTATGTAATTATGGAGATATCTTCGGCAAACAACTTGTTACAAATCATTCTCTAAGCTCGCATGCGAATTATGGACGAAATTGGATAAAATTGCTACATAAAACTATTTATTGGCTTTAATATTGTTTCAAGGACAAATTTGTGACCGGATGTGCAAAACAATTGAATGCCTAAACACGGTGTTCTTATTAGTCGTTTATAGGCCCTTCATTGTCAAAAGTCACGTGTAATCGAACGATAAATCGGGTGTACTACTATCTTAAATTCAAAAGTACCTCAATCACTTGGAATTTCCTAATTTGGAAGGCGTGGTCTTTATGTTTTTTTTTTTTGTGTATATTATAAAAGGTTCTCTCTGATAAGGCGACTTACGGGCAAGCTATCGCGTACTATTTTTTCATTAAAAGATATCCCAATCGAATGAAATAAATTTCAGATAGTGTATAGTACGTTTTGAGAAATTTGCGATCAAAAATAGAAGCATGAGTATCACGTGTGATTGAATAAGTGACGATATACAAGTGTACCTGTCCAGCTATTGAGGGCTTAAGCATGTGCGATGATGATTGGAGTTGATCGAAAGAAAATGATTAGGAAACGGGAAGGCATGAAAGACGCATGCACGTTTATTCCAAGAACTTTACCCCGAATATTGCGATTATTGAATTTAAGGTATACTACCTACATATACATATGCCATGAGATGATATTGAAAAGAAAACCCAGCAGTGGATTATTTATTATGCGCTAGATAATATGAGTAATCTACATCGATTTTTGGGAAGAATATTTTATCGGAGTAACGCCTACGCAGTTGCATTTTTTTCAAATTTATTAAATCCAACGATGGGCGATAAAATTAATTGCTGGCGATCAAGATGTCGCAATGCGAGACTTTTACCACAAATAAGAAGCAAAACGAAATGCATTTAATCCTTAGGTAAGGTTCGGTTAATTGGGTGGCGCAGCAAAGCAGTCTTTTTATTGGCACATTTGAGTCCTTAGACATCCATTGTGATAACCCATTCAGTGACAGATTATACGGTGAACTCTCATTTGTACTCGTGGTCATTCCAGTGTATTTAACAATCTCTAACGATAAGAAACGGAGACTAGGGATAGTTTAGTAAATTTTTCGAAGTTCTAATATCCATCCAATTTAACATTTTGCCGTAAACTATTTAATATAAATTCTTACTACAACAGTTTGATCGTTTACTTCAATTACCAACAAGTAGGAGCAAGGAAAATTGACGATAAAGGTAGCCCTAAACGACGAACATGCTCGGCGAACCACTAACCACGAATAACTAACCACTAACCACGAACCACGAACCACGAACATGCTCGGCGAACCACTAACCACGAACAACTAACCACTAACCACGAACCACGAACCACGAACCACGAACCACGAACCACGAACCACGAACCACGAACCACGAACCACGAACCACGAACCACGAACCACGAACCACGAACCACGAACCACGAACCACGAACCACGAACCACGAACCACGAACCACGGACCACGAACCACGAACCACGAACCACGAACCACGAACCACGAACCACGAACCACGAACCACGAACCACGAACCACGAACCACTAACCACTAAACACGAAGCACGAACCACAAACCTCTAACCACTAACCACTAACCACTAACCACTAACCACTAACCACTAACCACTAACCACTAACCACTAACCACTAACCACTAACCACTAACCACTAACCACTAACCACTAACCACTAACCACTTACCACTAACCACTAACCACTAACCACTAACCACTAACCACTAACCACTAACCACTAACCATTAACCACTAACCACTAACCACGAACCACTAACCACGAACCACGAAAACCACGAACCACGAACCACGAAAACCACGAACCACGAACCACGAAAACCACGAACCACGAAAACCACGAACCACGAACCACGAACCACGAACCATGAACCACGCACCACGAACCACGAACCACGAACCACTAACCACGAACCACTAACCACTTACCACTAACCACTTACCACTTAACACTAACCACTTACCACTTACCACTAACCACTAACCACTAACCACTAACCACTAACCACTAACCACTAACCACTAACCACTAACCACTAACCACTAACCACTTACCACTAACCACTTACCACTAACCACTTACCACTTACCACTAACCACTAACCACTAACCACTAACCACTAACCACTAACCACTAACCACTAACCACTAACCACTAACCACTAACCACTAACCACTAACCACTAACCACTAACCACTAACCACTAACCACTAACCATTAACCACTAACCACTAACCACGAACCACTAACCACGAACCACTAACCACGAACCACGAAAACCACGAACCACGAACCACGAAAACCACGAACCACGAAAACCACGAACCACGAACCACGAACCACGAACCATGAACCACGCACCACGAACCACGAACCACGAACCACTAACCACGAACCACTAACCACTAACCACTAACCACGAACCACGAACCACGAACCACGAACCACGAACCACGAACCACGAACCACGAACCACGAACCACGGACCACGAACCACGAACCACGAACCACGAACCACGAACCACGAACCACTAACCACTAAACACGAAGCACGAACCACAAACCTCTAACCACTAACCACTAACCACTAACCACTAACCACTAACCACTAACCACTAACCACTAACCACTAACCACTAACCACTAACCACTAACCACTAACCACAAACCTCTAACCACTAACCACTAACCACTAACCACTAACCACTAACCACTAACCACTAACCACTAACCACGAACCACTAACCACTAACCACTAACCACTAACCACTAACCACTAACCACTAACCACTAACCACGAACCACTAACCACTAACCACGAACCACGAACCACGAAAACCACGAACCACGAACCACGAACCACTAACCACTAACCACTAACCACTAACCACTAACCACTAACCACTAACCACTAACCACTAACCACTAACCACTAACCACTAACCACGAACCACTAACCACTAACCACTAACCACTAACCACTAACCACTAACCACTAACCACTAACCACTAACCACTAACCACTAACCACTAACCACTAACCACTAACCACTAACCACTAACCACTAACCACTAACCACTAACCACTAACCACTAACCACTAACCACGAACCACTAACCACTAACCACTAACCACTAACCACTAACCACTAACCACTAACCACTAACCACTAACCACTAACCACTAACCACTAACCACTAACCACTAACCACTAACCACGAACCACTAACCACTTACCACGAACAACGAACCACAAGCCAAGACCACTTAACATCGATTGACCTTCGTCGCTAAGTATTTAAGGGGAGGAAACAAAAAGGACCACTTGTTTCTGGCTGCATTAGGAGAACGAACGAAAAGGTATTCAGGATGAACAGGCTCAGAGCTAGTTATGATTATCAATAGACCGATTTTGCTGCCGACGACCACTTGTTATTGTTACTGGTTACTGCTGAGTGTTTGGGAGAACAAACAAGGTGAGTGGCGAGTGGAGGCATGAATAAGACATGAATTGACGGTCCATTTATTATTTTGACTGACCGATGTGCTGGCTCAGAGCTGGTTATCAGAGGGTGGATTTCGCTAAATAGGACTAAATGTTTAGACCGTGCTATTTCACTAAGCTTTGACTATTTCTACTTCTTGTTGGTTTTCATTCTTATCTTGCGTTCAATATGTTCTCTGTAATTGAAGAGTCTGGACTAAACTGCCCGGTCATGATCCATTCCAGTGCCTTTTCATGCATGCCCATTATGCATGAAAAGGTTTTATTTCCGTATTGCATTAAGTAGGTCAACCCATTTCCCATGAAATATCTCTGTGAGATATTACACTCATCTGCAATACAGTGAATTCATCTCGAAACTGTGCTCAAGTTCATTATATATTCTTATCGACGAATACTCCTGCGCCCAATTGATGAATGACTGGAGAATCTATAAGGATATAGATTTTCCATTCCATTCTTCGATGCACGGAGAGAATAGTTTGACATGCAGTCGGAGCTGACATTGTTCGGAAGTTATGATATCTGATTTCTGAGGAAGTTATGTCCCATAAGGGCCATAGTTTAGCTGACATTTTTACTAACATTCATTTTTAAACCCCGTACGTGAGCTAAGAAGTGCTCTTGGCATCTGATTCCTATAAGCACAGATCCACCACAGGGTTAATTAAAAATCGCTTTCAAGTCAGCGGTCGGTGTCGATCTCATATTTGTCAGTTGCTTAAAATTGACTAGTCTTGTCTGATGCTTGTCACCTGTCACCAGACTTCTTCTCTCCATTTAACACAAGGTTATGATCAAGGTTATAGGGATCATAAGCCTCCCACTTTACTACATTCCTAATGGTCCGCCTGTGGGGTTCGCCGGTTCGACCTTAAAAAAATATCTGCAGGCCTCCCGATTTTGAATCACTTCATCATTGAGTCCAATCCAATGCTGTGTGCGTGTCTGCATTTGTGTGATCCTGGAGTTTTTAAGCCGCGATTCTATGGGAACGTTGATTGCAATTGCCTTTTTAACGCTTGTCACCAGACTATTGCTATCATAGGTTTGTATTGGAGTATAGGTTCTCACTTCCTGCTGAAGACGGTGTGTTGCATATGGGGAATGCATTAGATGTTTTCTTTACGTGCTTAACTTTCAATTAAGCTTTCTTTCACCAGTAAGTGGAGACACTATAGATACTAATGTAGTTTTTGTGACCCCGGAGGTTCGGGTTCAGGTTCAATCCCCCAGTCTGACAAATATCCACGAGTAAAAACTGTCATGAGAAGCTTCTCAAAAATTAATTGCCGTTCGGAATCGGTATTAAACTATAGGTCCCATCTATTCGTGTCAAAAAATATATCTTCGCTTCGCAGAAGCTAGGCTTTGGGTATGTGCATATATGCAATGGACCAATATTGAGTCTGATTTCGATTTTAAACTGTTTTATTGCCACCTTCAGTGGTATATTTTCTATGACAGCTGCTGGTGCGAATTGTGGTATGTTCCTTTCACATTTGCACAGCACATGGCAAATAGCAACGGGCTTGCAATGGCTCCTTGCGGAACCACTCTAGGAGTAGGAAGGAAGTCGGACAGCACGTTATTGACCATAACTGTTTGACTTCTTCCTGTTAGGTAGGCTTTTAGGAGGCTCAACTTCAAAAAAGAAATTATTTTTCAGCTTGTTCAACAGAATTTCATGTGGAACGGAGTCGAACGCCTTTGAAACTGCTGGACTTTTCAAAGGCGTTCGACTCCGACTTTATCCATTTGAAGACGAATATCGTCGACAATTTTTAAAAGCGCAGTGGAGCAGCTATGCTGAGGTGGGAAACCGGATTAAAAAGGTGAGAGTGATCTATGATCGGCAATAAAATTAGCAATTTGTTCGCTAACTAACTTCTCGAATACTTTCGAGATATATGCAAGAATTGAGATAGGCGATATTCTTTATTCTTAGAGCTGGTGGGTTTTAGAATGGGAATAACCTTGGAATATTTCCATAGGCTGGGATAGTATCGTGTTAAAAATATCAGTAACGTAAGGCGAGATGAGTGAAAAAATAATTTTAAAGATTTTGGGTGTATATTATCCAAACCGATTGCCTCAGATCTCTTATACCGTAAGAAGCCCTGTTTACTTCTACTTGGTTTACTCTGTTGAATATAAATTCAATATCCCCATTGGTGGTACTGGTACATGTTCCAAAGCTACTTTCCATAATTGTTGTGTCAACAAGTTGAATGGCTGTTCTTAATTTTCTAACAGTTTACTTATCGTTTCTAAGAATTAACCTGGCGTAAGTAATTACTTTAACCCCATACACTTTACTAATGAAGTACTTCATTAACAACGAGAGCATACGGTAGTGGAAAGATGACACTTCCTTGAGCTATACATCTGGATGATTTATATTTCTTTCGTTGAGTAACATACTCAATCATATTTGAGAGACTTCGGTCAACGTTGGCAATATGTAATGTTCTTTTAGCTCATGTTTTGACATTGGTGAATTCTTCTTCTTCAACGTCTAGTAACAGTACTAATGCATTTTCTTTGTCGTTCAAAAAATTTTAACCTTAGAGTATATTTATTCCCAGTAGCCTTAAAGTAAGGAATGCACTTTATATGACCCTTAAGAACCAGTGAATGACTTTTCTTAGCCGCACAACACGATTGTGGAATACTCTTTCATGTCTTGTTCGTCATTCGAATTATACTTTACATAAATTTAAAAGAAATATGTGCTCGCATTTAAGCCTTTTCCACTTTTCTTGGGTCAATTATGATGATGTTTTAGTTTTGTATTTTTCTGTTTATTTTTGTCAAAATAATTGGTATACCTACACCTCTGTATGTGCACGTGTTGTGGAATTGATGCAATAAAAATGTATTAACCAAAAAAAAACTTAAAATAAAATAAAATGTTGGCAAAAAACACATCAGGAAATGGTATGGGAAATATGGACACGTAAAATAGTCTTTTTTTTTAACTTTCTCGTATACATTAGTAAACTGAGTATGAGAGATGATATTACGACTATAAAGAAGTCCAAAAAAGTGGGTCCGCCAATGCCGTCCGTCGGTCTGTCTGTCTGTCTGTCCGAGCGCCGTATGGCGAAATGGTTCGACGGATTTGCTTCAAAGTTTGTATATAAGGCTTTTAGGGTCACATCTCGGGGCATCTGCACTTAACACTATTTTTCTCGAAAGAGGTTGCAAAATACAGAAATCCGTATTTTTTGTACTAAGGATATTTGGGATGGAGTCAAAAATTCTGCATACTCAGTTTTTGGAAAAAAAAATCGATTAACGGTAATTTATAAAACTGGCAATAAATCGAAAACTAAAAAAAGGAAACTAACTTAAACTGGAACTTAAAAAAAAAAAATACAGTTTTTTTTATACTATAAAGTCGAACAAATTTGCATAATTCGATTTTTGAAATAATTTTTTTTTTCATTTAACGATTATATTTTAAATTAAATTCGATTTCTTAAAAACGGATCTAACGATTTTAATAATTTTTTGTATTTCGAAAAATTATTGCATCACGATCGTAGGTGCCGTTTTTTAGAAAATCCAATTTTTGAAAACCTAAAAAAGTGATTTAAATAAATTTGTCACCTTTCATTTTCGATTCATTTTGCGATTAAAAACGCACTTGATGTACCGAGAAAGTTTCGTATGGCGTATTAGTGCACTTTATTTTTTTAAGCTTCTGAATCGCCGATGCGGTAGGGATTGCACTTCGACCTAAAAGATCTTTCGTGCTAAAAGTCAGAAATATTGCTTAGGAAAGTAGCGCCTCTAGTCTCTTGATGTAGCTGATGATACGATCAGCAGAAAGATTCTTAATAGCATCAGTGCTAATTACTTCTCAAAGAAAAGCTATCCTTCTTATTCCGTATAGAGCCGGGCATTCACATATGATGTGCTCTGAACCAACAATAATAATGTTAAGACTTTATAATAGTTTCTGGAAAGTTTCTTGATTTATAGACCGCTTATACTAACTGCCAAATGATTTCTCTTGACGAGCAGGTGCTTTTCTTAAAAAAATTATTAAATTACCTTGATCCGCCCCTGGCCCGCAGTAATATTGAAGAAATTTTTGTTTTCGGGAACAGTTGTATTCCAGCGGTGATTTGTGAATACCTTCAGTTTAATTTGGATTGATGAGCGTGAAGTGTGCTCAGTACTGCCTTCACAATTAAGTCATATGCAGTTTTCTTCGACAAGGTATACCCCTAGTTGAATTTATGACTGGCCATAAATTGTTAGACACTTCCAATTGAAGTTGTATGCAGTCGATGTAGAAATCCATTTAGCTGATATGATGCGACAAGTCATATACATGAGAACCTTCCACTTGTTGCGCTAGGCTCTAAGAAAAACCAACTTAGACTGTTGTTGGTCATAACGTCAATAGGTTGATCTTGTCTCGTAAAATAATCGAAAAAATCATATCACCCTAAGATATATTTAAATGAGGTTGAAATTTATTATTTAAGACCTGTTAAAAGCCATTTTATGGGGCTTCCAACCAGTGCGGGTTAATAAAATATCTTCAAGAATCTGTAGGCCTTTCAATACCATTTTCTGTTTTAGGTTAATATTGATGAAGTTCCAACAAATCCTTTTATATCGTTTTTAAACTTAACAAACCGCATCATTAGCAAGGTAGGTTGGTAGATGCGCTTGTGCCGGTAGTAACGGCTCACTTAGACCTGCAAATTGGATCTATTGTGTTCATTTGGGTACCTTCCTTGAACAAAAAAATATTAATATTAAGCGTAAACGGCCCATACAGACCTAAAGTTTTAAGAAGCTTCTCATGACAGTTTTTATTCTTGGATGTTTGTCAGACGTTCGCAAGAGGTGGAACAGCGAATAAAAACTTTCAGGTGGTACAGGTCGGGATTTGGGCTAGAGACTTCTCGCTTGGTGGTCCAACGCACTTAACCACTAAGCCACTGCACCCACAATCCTCGAACAAAAACACCTGAAAATATACAAAAGAAACCACTGTTAGAGGCTCTAAGTGTCGCTCTCTTAGAACCATCCTAATTTGTAAACAAATCTAAGACGGTCTTTTCGCTCGACTTTGCTTACATCCTCCAGCTCATCATCGAAGTATCTGGTTATAAAGCTTATTCTATTTAGACCCTGGCATTCGCAAAACAGGTGATGAACAGATTTAATTTCTTCAATGTCCCTGCATGTAGACCCACAGCGCAGTACCCCGTAAGGACTCCCGTTAGTACTAGGATATCCTTACGGCTAAGCCCGATCATGAATTTTGCTCACTGGTAAGTCTGCACGCGTCCCGTTGTGTCCAACGGAGTTTAGTTCTACTCAAGGACTCGATTTCGATTTTTCGTGCAATACTTACTGCTTCGAGTGGCAATGATGCGTTCATCTCCGCCCCGATCTTGCAAGCTTGTCTGCTTCTTCGTCTAACGTCTTCATCTAACGACTTCCTGCATTATTTCACAGACCTTGATTTCACCATATCCGACTGCATTGCCCTTATGGCCGCTTGACTATCAGAGTAGAAGGTGATGGTTCTGTCTGCAAAGCAATGCCCTGCCTGGATAATGGCAGCTATTTCCGTCTGAAAAATGTTGGAGGCATCGTTGATTCTGAAGGATTTGCTTAATCCTAGGGATGCGGGAGAATCTTCGCGCCTGTGTCGACATCCATTTTGGAACCGTCGCGTCGGTTTATATTGCGATCTCATCATCTCTTGCAACTGACTTCTTGCACCATTCGGTTCTTTCCGGTATTCCCGTATTGAATGCACTATTGAAACCGAATGCCGAAGGTAGATAATCCAATAAGCCAGTTATTCTGTAATAAGAACTCTACGCCTGCTTGCAATCTTTAGGTCTTAAATTAAAGGAAAACCTTTGCGAACCTTCAACAAAACAGAATTTGAGATAACAGAATTAAAGTATACTTGCTGCGTGTTTTCACACAGACGGTTTAACCCATCGAATGTAGTTTAATATATTTTCAACAATAAATTAATTATTAAAACAATTAAATAATAATTCTATAACAAAATTTTGACTATTAAAATAAAATCAATTAAACTATGGAATCTCAATAAAAATTATTTTTTCTCTCTTTGTCACGAATTTTTCTCAAAATATTTTAGGTTTGCTGTTTTTTTTTTCTTCACAATTTTTAATTTACTCCGACTAAAAGTACAATTCTTTAAATTAAAAAAATAAAGAATTGTATAAAGTATAAAAAAACATTCAGTTTTTTTTATCCAGGGAACAAAAAAAAAATTCCAGGTAATACTTGTTTTTTCCTGGTAAAAAAAACTGTATCAGAAATGCCTCAAAAGTAAATCTTATAAAAAATTACGACTACAGTCAGAGATTTTGTTTCATTACAATTTTACAGCAAAAATAAAAAGCCTACACTAAAAGTTCCTTCACACTTTTCAAGCTGCTCGGCAACGTGTTTACAACGCGCACAAAGTCACCCACTTCACAAGTGTAAAAATATCCCTTTGCAATGTTGTTCCGTCTCCACTTGATCCACGGAACCCATTCACTGACATCATCACATATTACGTAGTCTCTTTCTAGCTCGTCCTTGGTCAAATACGGATTATTTACACCAATTAGAACAACCCCCCTGGAAGTTTTCGCATCAACTAGAACTTTATAGAACAACTTCGGCACCGGAACTTCGCCATTGTTATTCTCATCAAACGAAAGGTAAATATCCGTAGGCTCACCTTTGTCATTTGGCAGTGAGATAACACCCCACGTTCCAGTATAACAATCCACAGTCAGCTTCTTAGCTGCGACAAATTGACGCACTCCATTTTCCACGGCATTCCATGTGCCGCCATTAAAGATCTGCCATTGGGGGGCAGCGTTAAAGAAATTAAATGTCGCTCGCTGTTGCGGGCCAAGGATGTGATCGGTTTTCGCTGAAAGATGTCCCCGCGACAGGAATTGTGTGCGATTGTTGAAGAATTTCTCATAGTTTCGACCGAGAAGGTTTTCGAAAATCTCCTTTTGGTTTTCCTTCGAATAGAAATGATTCATGTTGCGTTTATCGAAGAAGCCCGCATTGCTGAAGTTCAACCGCTTTACAGACTTCTGGAAGTGCACATTTGCTGGGTTCAGTTTGTTATGTGTCCACAGGGTGCTCACCGCTGCCGAGTCATAACAAATGTCGAGAGTCTTGACAAATCGATTGACACTGACATTGAAACCGACCTGATACAGTCGCCCGTAGTCAGCGCATGCGATTTTCGTCTCTCGCACTCGATACTTTACTTGGGATGTACAATTCAGCATATGAAAGGGGGTTTTTTCCTGCTTCACAAGGAAGGTTTTATCCTCGAGACAAGTTGCATTCAAGTACTTTTGCTTGGGTTGCGTTCGAAAGCCCTGTGTGCAGTGAAGTTCAACGTCATCGCCGCGAGCGATTTCCAGGTGTCCCTTCGACTCAACTGGCCAGAAGTCGGTAGATCCGGGATTGAGAAAGAGAGGCTGAGGTTCATTAAGGTCTTTGTTTACATCTAAAATGCATGGGGCACCTAAAACAAAAACAATCACTTAACATGTACTCGTGTGGAACTAGTTAAACTTACCATTTGGAATGCGATCCACTTTGATATCTTCTTGCGGTTTCAATTGTATTCGCGAATATACATTAGAAAAACTAAGTAAAATTATGCAGGTAATGAGAAAAAGTTTAAACAAAATATCTGCCATAATGACGTCACTGTTATTTTTTTTTTCTTAAAAAATACTTTAAAAAATTTCTCGTCTGTTTATAAATTCACCATAGTCGACGCTAAACTATTCGTCGCTGTATCCACTCTCTCGGTGCGTCTGTTTAAGCTGACGTCAAAAATGTATCTAAACGAAGAAGAAAGCAGAATCTGTTATATGAGCGAGCACCTGTTACTGCGAGAGAGTGAATATCTTGCTACGAATAGGGTCAACTTCATGTTGGTGAACACGTGGTTTTATTTATTTTTATGTTTATTTGATTGTACTTCTGGATAAGAGGAACAAAAAAAAAACAGGTGATTCACACCGAAATGTAGCTGTAATCATTTTTGTTTGTTGTCTTCTTTAATTGGAACTTGATTGTTTTACTGTCGTACTACGAATAAAATCCGGTTTTGTGTCAAGTTATTTTCGGAAGCAGTAATCTACTGTTTTGTAAATTAGCGTCTATACTAAAAACATCGGTAGGAAGTAAATGCATGCATTCGCGTATTGGCTTGTGGCAACCGAATGGTGTCACTGAACTGAGATTGAGAGAAATAAATCTTTGTGACTCATTTACACTGTCTTTTAAGATACTTTACTGATTTGGTGTAGATTGGAGCTCAAAATGAAAACATATCAGTCGATGTGGGGCATTAGAATGTCATTGAATTTAGCGCGTGCGTTTGCATTGTAGATACAACTTTTTGTATTGATCTTAACGGAATGCATTTGAATAGCAATTTAATTAATTAGTAATTCAGTCTCGGACGTAAAATGCTTTGAACCGTTTACTTCAGGGCTTAAGCGTTAAATGATCATAAATAGGCGGAGACATCTTCACCGATTTGTGGTTAATTAGATTAAAAGACTATTTTATTTTAGAAATAATATTTTGACAAACATTTTTTTTACTAATTACACTAATTTTTTTGCCAGATTGGAGGGATTGAAAACAAAATCCCTCATAGTTCTCGCACATAGTCTGAGTTCTTTTGCTGTCATTTATGTTGCGCGGGTTTTTCTTTTCTTTCCCTACATTCTAATGTTCGAAACAACCATCTTCGTGACGAAACAGGACTGGGATGATGAGGCCTTTATATAAATCGAAAAAGCCCAAGTTCGGTCTGCCCTGCCGATCTTTTACCTCGACAACACAGTTACTTATTAGTCGGATGCTTTTATCGTCGACAATTAACAAATAGGTTAATCGTAATGACAGATCGTAAGCAATAAGGTCAAGTGCACATTTTGAATTTCTGGTAAAAACATTTGGCAAATAAAATGGCAGTTTATTTTGAACGAGTGAACGATTATCAAGTCGTTGAAATATATTTTTGTTTATTTTCGATGAAATATGCTAAAAGGACCAAAATCCTTGGAACTATTTAAAAGAAAATTAGTGATAACAGATTTTTTAAAAAAAAATTATATGGCAGGTATCGGTATTTAAAAAGATAAAGCAAAACAGAAAAAAAACGCCGCGAGATGTGAGCCCAAAAACTTTATTTACGAACTTTGAAGCAAATCCGTTGAACCTTTTCGTCATACAGCTCTCGGACAGACAGACAGACCGACGGACGGCATTTTGGATTTCTCTATATTCGTTATATCATCCCTTGTACTTAAGAACTTGAGGAAATCTACTTAAAGAGGCATTTCGAAATTTAAACAAAAATCTTGATGAAGTGGGTCTTTCGGGTCTGTGCTCATTTTTTAGAATTAAAATATTTTTTTATTAATTCTGCGGAGACCCGAATGAGTAAATTCAAAGGAGGAAGAGGCGACAAAATTGCGAATTGCATAGAGGCTGACGATGCCAAAAACATTTTTGAATTTGGGATGAGTCGACTTGGTTCTAGAATATAGTTCTCGCGCAGTGCCATCGAAACTCCAATGTAAGTTTACCAAACCACGCGTTATTTTTGATCGACAAATGGCCTTCAGAGTTTCTCCCATGGTTTACATATTAAGGTACGGAAGATTCATTGCAGCATCTAGAGCAGAGAAATGGGTGATATGGAAGGCCCTGATACAACTTACAAATACCGTTCGTTGGAATTAAGTAAGATTGGCAGTGACGTATTTGGGTGAAGGCTTTTAATATCAAAAACTGCCGGAAAGCTGACAGCGCCTCGGTCATTTTACTATCGAGAATAACTCCAAGATATTGAGCTTCCCTTGATGCCCCGTGCAGGGACGGGAAGTAAGAAATTCCCCGCAGCGCCCGCCAGTGCTTGTCTTAGGCAGGCGACTAAGGGTCATTGAGGAGTCACTTCTAGGCAATTTAAACATCCAGGTGAGCCTAGGAACATATTTAACTCCTTTAAACTGCCCCACAAGTGTGAATGCAAATCCGTGGGTTAACACAACTGGAGAGTTGACTTTACGTTTCTTTGCTTTATATTTAATTGAATAACAAAACGTTGTTCTTATTGCGGTTAATATGATGCCAATCGGCTTAGCAGTTAGGCTCTGATGATGTAGCACACAAACGCACCAACGATTGTATATATCAGATAAGGTTGTAAGTGTTTATTGAAGAAACAGGAACGAATAACAAGTGTGGATTGTTTCACATTATTCCGTATTCACTTTATTTTCTGTTCACGAGAACTTCTTGACACATTAAGGCCGAAGTTCCCTCAATTTATTTATTTTTAATTAAAACAACAACAATTTAATTTAAGATTGGAACGAGCTTGACAAGTCAATTGCAAACCAAAACTGAACCGCGACTTTGTGTGTTCTTTACTCGAATTCACGTCTTTTTGAAAACGATTCATGTCGATTCATGATTCGGTAGGTACGCGGTGTCTATCAGTTTCTTATATGTCTGGTTTCTATAGTTTAAAACTTGATGACCACAACCGAAAATGAACCGAATAGAATCGAATAAGTGAGGTGATGTGTGTTTTCGTCAACGTTTCTTTTTTGACACAAAGTAAAGAGTGAAGAGCGAATTTTTTTTAAAAATCAAATAAACCACTCAAATTTACAACAAATATTCAAAATCTTTATTGTAATCGATAAATAGACCTTTGCCATTTACGTTTTAAAGACAACTTCATGTAAATGTTGTCCGCGGCTCCGTTTTAAATGGTAAATTCGGAGGCACAGTTTTGCGTCACTTTTTCGAGCAATACGGCCTGTATTCCACGAATTACGCGTGTTATGTTATCCTGTAAGGCTTAAACCGTGTTCGGCTTGTCCACATAGACTAACGACTTTACATAACCCCACAAGAAAAATCAAGATGCGTTAAATCGCATGATCTTGGCGGCCAACTCACAGGGCCATTTCAAAAAAATTCATCCTTCAACATTTCCATTGTTTCACGAGCTGTGTGGCATGTGGCACCGTCTTGATGAAACCACATGTCAGCCAAGTTCAACTCAGCCAACTGGGGCAAACAAATTCGAGCGTTTCATGGCTCGATATCGTTCACCGTTGACGGTAACGTTTCTTCCACTGTCGTTTTCGAAGAAAAATGGACCGATGATGCCACCAGCTCATAAACCACACCTAACTGTCGTTTTTTCGGCATGCATCGGTAAATCTTGTATGGCATGTGGCTGTTCATCACTTCAGATTCATCACTTGCTTTTTAATAAGATTCTGCGGTTTAAAAATTCTCAGGAGCGTTTTTTTTCTCCTTACCTCTTTAACCCTTACCCACGTTGCTATAGGTCTTTTACTCACTGTTCATGTTTATGGATCTTATTCGGATCTTGTTGTCTTGACATATTTTTTTTCCATTTTTTGATAAACGATTATTTGAACTGGCTTCCTTGTTCTTCCATCCTTTTTTGATAGTAGAAGTCACCTATTCTTTGCTAGCTAAAGCGACAACGAATGAATGAAAACACGCAATTCAGTGTTTAAATCAGATCGTAAAACTAATAGTAAAATAAATTTTATTTTTTCTGCGAAGAGGCAGACCATTACAATTACAGTTTACCGCATTCCATTGCTGTATCCCCAAAAAAAACAACCCAAAACAGCTGTTCACAAAGGAAAAGCCACTGAAAACGCCAACTAATAAGTAAACATAAATTGTGCACACCTGTTTCGTTTTTATTTTAAATTATTTTCAAATAAAAATGAAATTAATATTCAAGTTCAAAAGTGATGTCTTCGAAGCCTTTTAAGCTTATTTAAATTTATTTATAATGCGTGCCAAAAGTCGAGCCATGACATTTTAAGGCGGCGCACATTAGCAGGTAAATTAAAATTTTATTTGCCAACAATTAATAAAAATTTGCCCAAAAACGATTTACGTTGTCAATCTCACAAGTACAAAGGATAATCAAAATCTATTTATTATTATCTATGCTATCCTAGCAATGTGATGAAGCAACAACAAACACAGACCCATACATAAACTCGTATGAGAGTGCCAAAATCATTGCAAATTAAGCCAAAACGATCTGCTAATTGCAAACTAAGTGTGTTGTCTTGCACTCTTCGTTGAGTTATAGGATAGTACTTCTTGCATGGTCTTCCATCGTGTTCGGATCTCTTGTTCAGATCTCCGATAATTTCATATCCGCGTACTCTGTGTCTGTCGTCTACCTCAAAGGATATACATTATTACGTTAATCTTATTTCTTTTCTTCCTTATTGAGTTAAACAAAAAAAAAAAAATTTAAATAAAAAAACAAAATAATTACTACATCAATTCACACTTAATATTTTAGCACAGTGCCTACGCGCTACCTGTTTATGTGACGCGCATTTCATGCTGTGTGCAGATCATTAAAACTCGTATCTGTATCTGTAGCTGTATCTTTAGTCTCTGCAAGTGCGAAATAATTTTCCACCGAAGAACAAAATTTTCACAAAAAGAAAAAAAACATCACAACAACAACAAAAAGGAGACCACGTAAAAAAGAAAATCCGAAAGAACGATCCAACAACGAATTCTATAAAAATAAAATTATTCGCTGAGTTACGAAATTTGCAGCACGTCTGCTAGTGAAATAGATCAGCTGCTGCTAGTGGAGCTAGTGAATAGATTCTTTATAGATTTTTTCTAAATAGAGAAACAGAGGTGTGCGGTTTTTTTTTTGCAATTGAAAACTCATTTTTATGTGAATTCGGTACGCGCCGTGTTCTGAATTGGAAATTTTCGCTGAACTTCGGTTTGTGATAAATCTATTTATTTATTTTCTTTCTTTCTCTCAATTGGTGCTCCAAATTGTGAAGTGTATGCCTTCGTATTCGAATAGTATGGAATACTTTTTAAGTGGTAATCCGCGTCAAGCCCCACCTTCGGGTAGGGTTGGTGGTCCCCGTGAGCACAACTCATTCGAACGAAAACTCTATCCAGTCGATGAAGAAGCAACAGACACTGAAGATGATAGTGGAATTGCTGAGGAAGAGATGGGATCAAGAGAACGAGAAATGTCAACATTTTCAGATTCAAAGGAGTCAAAAGTTGTGGAGCCTCCAAAAGAAGCGGATACGAGTGCTTTGGATAGTTTCTTTGGTTATTGGTAAGCGATGAAAGTTATTTTATTTAAATTTAAGGGAAGGAGAGTCAAAAGTAGATATTTTTAAAAGAATTAAAATATTATTCAATTTTACTTAAAGTGTCAAAGTCTAATCAAAAAGAATGGTCTTGAGAGATCTTTTAAAATTATTAACTCTTACGCGCAGTAAGGACTTAGTCATACGGTTTAAGTCTTCTCTGAGAAGCAATCTTAATCACTTAATTACGGGAGATAAGTGTTTAAATGGTTTGAAGGTTTTGCACGGAAAAAAAGGGTATACTGAGGCGTATACGTAACTTTTTTTTAAAAAAAATATAAATAAGAATTTTTGAAGCCAACTCAAAACAGGGGTTTATTTAACCTGCCTACCTATATTTTAGTGATGACGCAATTACAATTTCATAAAGATAGCTGTTCGGTGTAGTAGAATAGGCACCTTCCGAAGTGGACAATATTTATAGATAAGCCATGTTTTTCCGTGCGGTTCTTAAACATGGCTGGTTTTAATAACCTCTTGTTATCGATGGTAATGGCAAAGTAGTTGTTGTACGGTGCGAAGAACTTAACTTCTCTGGACACTTTTACTAAAACAAATCAAAATACCTGGCCTACTTGAGAAAAAGGTGTAATGTGAATCCAGCTCGCGGTCCCTTCCATTGACATGCCCCAGCAAGGCTTTCCTACAAGTCTGTTATAGGTATGGTTCCATACCTCCCGTCTATTCCATCACCATCATTGTCTGCGGCCCAATAGCCACCGTTCAGACCCGTAAATACTGCCAAATTGGTGGTCTCACTGTTGGCTGGCATTACCATGACGTTGTCAGGAGTCTGTAGAAGAAGCGCAAGGCTTAGTCAAACTCAAGCACAACAAAATCATGAAGAAGTTGATGGTCAAGGCATGCGAAAATATTGCGAAGGCTGTGGAACACTTCACCAAAATCTCATCCAGTCGTAAGGTAGTTCGTAAATCGTGTGTACTGCAATTTTTAGTGGTACATGAATTGAGGTAATCATCTCCATCCTTTGCGGTCTGCAGCTTGATATTTTAATTATGGCCGCGTCTTTCTCTGGGGTCTGCTCCTTCGAAGACTATTAATTTCCATGTTGTTCGTGGTCTTCCAACCCGACGTGCACCCTGAGGATACCATTTAAAGGACTACTGTGTACTGTCATCGTTTGGTTTCGTCTTGCCTCTTGACTTGTCCTGCGCCACAATTCATCATTAGATATAATTTGTGGCCAGCGAATCTTTAGGATGTGGCATAGACAGCGATTCATAAAAGCTATAAAAGTACTGATAAAATGGTGAATATTCGTGTTAAACGTCTTATCTAACAGATTAACAACAAACTATTGTATTTTGAGTACTAAATTGAATACCTAAGAGCGACAATACCATAGGGCTTACTTTTATACTTCGTAAAGGGTGACTATGTTATTAGTTGATAGTTTTTCTGCCTCCTTGCTAATTTCTCTCACCATTTTCCTACTGCTACCTACATAAATCATCGCGATAGTGCATCTATCATCGACATTAGTCTAATCCAAGTATCGGGTTTTTCAATAAGAGCGCCACAAAAGTTTTTTTTAAATAAAACAAAAACGGTTTTGGATATCAATGAAATTCTTTATTCCTGTGAAAGTACGTTCGATGCCATTATGTATGGAACTCGATTTCTTTTGCATGGCCACTACGGGCACGCTTGCAGAAGTCCAGACGCTGAACCCAATATTCGACGGTTTCAAGCATAAATCGGCCGATACTGCTGCAATTTCACGTTCGATATTCGTACGAAGTTCATCAAGCGTCGCTGGCTTGTTGGCATAGACCACAGGGAATAGTCTAACGGCGTCAAATCGCACAACCGAGGCGGCCAAGCGACTGGACCATTTCGTGTTCGTTCTCCACGTTCTCCAAACTTGGTTTCCAATAAATTGATTGTGACATTCGCTGTGTTGCTTGTGGCGCCGTCCTGTTGGAACCACATGTCCTCCAAGCCCAAATCATCCAATTGGGGCCAAACATATTCGGTTATCATTGAACGGTAGCGATTCCCATTCACAGTAACGTGCCGGTCTTGATCAGCACGGAAGAAGTACGGCTCAATGACGCCGCCGGCCCATAAACCACACCAAACCGTAATTTTTTCGGGATGCAATGATAACTCATGGAGTACGTGTGTGTGGATTGCTGCCTATTGGTCAGGCATATTTGTTTATTGACGAAGCCATTCAGCCAGAAATGAGCCTCATCGCTGAAGATGATTTTTCGATGAAAATCCTAATCATTTTCAAGTTGTTGCTCAGCCCAATTCACGAACATACGACGCTTCTGGTGGTCAAGAGGCTTTAGTACTTGCGTCAGTTTAGTCAATTTAACCTATCAGAGATGCCCAACGCTTGAGAACAACGTGTGAGAGACACATTTGCGCTTTCTTCAACTGAAGCCTCAGCGGTAGCAATATTCTCGACACTACGGGCACTTCTTTGTCTCACTGGCACGGAAACATTTTGTACTGTGCCTGTGGATTCAAATTAGTCCACTAGACGCTCAATTGTTGATCTACTAGGACGATTATGACGACCATAAATTGGACGTAGCGCTCTTAACCTTGAGGCCACTGACTTCGAATTTCGGTAGTAAATTTTAATAATTTCGCCTCGTTGTTGGCTCGCATATCTTTCCATCATGAAATGGCAAACCTTTTTTTTTTGTTTTTTTTTGTGTCGGAGGTTGCTGCTATCCGATGGAGCGCGCAGACACAACTACAGGTCCATTGTACTACCATTCAGATACTTTACATTAATGTACTTAGTTTTCCCGTCTTTCGAAGAAAAACGAGAAGGAGCTTCTGTGATAAAGAGCTTAGATGTTCGGCACTCACCACGTCAGCCGCGAAGATCCGCGACCTGATTTTAGCATAGGCCGGACAGCTGCAGAGAAAGTGTTCTGCTGTGTCATCCTCCTCACCGCAAGCAGGACAGGTAGTGGTGTCGCATAACCCCAACACATTTAAGTGTTTAGCAAAAGCTTGGTGGCCCGAAAGAACGCCTACAAGCAGCCTACAGTCGATTCTCCTCAGAGATAGAAGAAAAGATGCTGACCTTTTGCAAATGTCCGGGCGCAGTAGTTTGGTCTGTCTACATCCACCGCAATCGCGCCACCGAATCTTGTGTTCACGAGAAACCCAAGAATCGATAGACGCAGGCAGACCCAACACAGGTTCGAGTCCTGAGAAAACCTGGCAAACCTTACTGGAGAGAAATGTAAAAAGAGCGGCAAGAAATATGGCGTCGTTTGCTGTCCCTGTCCCTGTTAAAAAACCCTGTATTTAGAAACGAAAGAGTTCACCAGATTAGATTATAGAAACGCTCTCATAGAGGCAATAAGCATTCGAAGTAGTTCTTTCAGAAATCAGTTCAAATAAGCTTTTTGATCGCAATGCTACCGGACTTTGTAGTCGAAGTAGATCTATATTTCACACGCTTTTAGTTAAAATTATAGAGGCTCTATAGAAATAGAAGACACTCAAACTAGCAGGTATAGATGTGATCCAAGGTAATTTTTTTAAAAATCTACCGCCAACATCATTTAGATTATCTTCTCTCTGCTTTTAATTTTTATGTCAATATGAAGATTTTTTTAGAGGTGAGTTATTTCTATTTTATGTGCCAAGGTAAAGGTAAATATGAGTATAAGCAAACAAGCGTCTACGTATCTTTGAAGATGGTTTCCGTGTCGAAGTGATCAATTATTTGCTGGGAGATAAAATATTATGCAAATTCTTTACTTTTTAAGCTGTCCACAATCGTCGTATGAAGAAAGTTTATTAGTACTTATTTACTTAACAGGCTCTAGGTCCTTGAAAAGTCCCTGCTTGAGACAAGGCAGCCTTCCATCCTCTGCGATCCGGGACACGCTTTTGGCTTTATGGACTACATCCACATCGTGGTACAGCTCATGGAATTCGCTGTTGCATCTTCTCTTCCATTCGCCCTCCTCGCACACAGGACCAATTATTAACACTCCTTCCTGCTTATCGTCCAGCAATCGGCGCCGTATTGCAGAACTATCAGGCTAAGACTTTTGTAGAGCATACACTTTGTCCTTCGAGTCAGGAGTTTAAAACCGATTTGCTTCGCCAAATGCAATTAAAATCCTAGGAAACAAGCAATTAAAATAGATACAAGAGATTTATTTATATTTTTGCGGCATCGTTCCTTAGTTCAAGAGGCAAGGAATTCAAAAAGATTTACCTAAACTCTGTAAAGGAAATTATCGTTAGCCTGCGGTCGCTCTGCTTTGGTTGGAAAATATATAAAATATCTCACGCCAGTTTTACCGCTCGTCACTCGTCCCCTGATAATGTGTTTAAGTCCCCAATAAATCCTCCCAAAGAACAGATAGATTATGTTGCGCATGTTTGACTTTAACAAGTGGAGTCAGTGTGATCTGTTCTTCAACAATAATTCCGACTGAATAAAAAGAAACAGAATAAACAGCTCAGTTAATTAAAAAAAAAATTATATGAATTAATTAAAAACTCAACATACACGTTTCCGAAATTATTCAGCCCTTAGAAAACGTAGATATAGAGTTTACAGCTTGAAGGATGCGCAGATACAAAGCGACACTACCGACACCGCAATGAATCAATCATGCCCCTGGTGGGCTTAGAAAGTATTAAGTTATTTGAAATACAGACGTTGCAAGAGTCTTGCAAGGAAGCAGTATAAGGAACTGCTGTGCCTGTTGACATAAATCAGGCAACCCACGAGTGGTGACAAATAAAACAACTTCAGCAAGGATACAACCATCTCTAAGATATCACAGAGAAGGAAAAATGTTCCGGAAATTCGTTCACCGTAGTTCATTAACAATGGTCAAGGACAACTCTTTGTGGATGACTTACAAAATCTACGCAGTTGAGGGCAGTATTGTAAAGAAACTTTAAAACGGATAATTTGTCCGGCTTGAATTCAGTAGCAGCTCCCAATTATGAAGAAGTTGTCAAGTTTACAGTCGAAGAGGTTGGGAAAGCATTCAAAAACTCCAAAAGGTGGGCTGGACGTAAGGAGTAACGAAGCTTGATCGAATTACAAGTTCAAAGATCCGAGAAAGCATTCATCTCAAAGAATCCATTTCCAAAATTGGAGCCCGACCGACTCAGTGTGTATTGTCACGTTCAAAGGAGTAACCCAACGAATCCCGTCAATCAACGATCCTTTACAAGCGCAAAAGACAGGTAGGCCTAACATTTCCTGAATCGTACAAAATTTGATTGGCTTCAGTGACGAGTAATGCGTAACTGGGAGGCCGGTACACATGTTTTAAGATCAAACCGACAAACCACACAAGCGAACTAGAAGGGATGCAGTTGAATAAAGAAGAATATCAATGTTGACGCCCAACAGACGAATGAATGCCATAACCTCAAAGGTAAATAAAATGAGGGTAATATTAAGTTTTTTTAAACTCGGTGATATCATCGCAACAATTAATCCTCTTAGCAATAGGCTTATATTTTGGGCTCATCCCCCCGCCAAACCAGCTATATGTTCTTTATGAAGTTGTTTCCAGTCATAATCCGCGATCTACTAGGTAATTGTATTCTGCCACGCCCACTTTTCAGAGGATTTTGTTTTAATTAAATGAGGGTTTGTCTTGCGATAAAAAGACAAATTTGTATATAACAATTCGTCCATATTCTGCCATGGACAAATTTTGTTACTACTGTAAGAACATCAAAGCCTATCTCCCCCTCTAAAGGGTATCACACTGAGTTTTAAGGGATTTAAGTACATCAAAAAATGCTGTTAAAAAATGGACAAACAATGATTTACCCAATATCACTCATATTTTGGGGCATAAAATGATAGAGTACTTCAAAGTTTGCGTACAAACTTTGCAAAGTTTAAAGAACATGGTGTTCTCTTAAAAATGCCAGTACTGTACTCATTATCGACACCACATTTATATTAATCAAAGCACGTATGCCTTTCCAGCTTGAGTATAAAATGAAATGTCTGACAAAAAACACTAACTGTCAACACAAGTATATATCTCACATTTTATTATATATTCTAAAAATAAAATTAAATAGAAATCATAAATTATTTGTCATAAAACAAAAATAAAAATCTCTTACCTCCGCAGCTCACCTATCAACAAAGAACAAAAGTAATAATAATACTAAACGAAAGCAATATGCAATACCAACCTTGAGTCACCCCACACTATAAAACGTCAGAAATGGTCTACCGTCAAAATAAGAAAACCAAACATATATACGAATAAATTATTTACAAATTATATTATCGTTGAAATTATGTCACGAGTGTTGGAAATTTCCTTACACCATTTTCTGACCAAGACCAAAATGTTTGAAGCCATTATGTCTGCTGGAAAATATCCAAATATCCCTTCATTGATATTAAAATTTAAAAATATGTAATAGACAAAATTTTCGGTGATGAAATTATTTTAACAAAAATTTTATTAAATTAAAAAAGAAAAACAAAAAACTCTTGTCAATTACTGTAACACTGGCTACAGAAACTCATAGATACAACAAAACACGAATAACAACCATAAATTCTAAATTTGGACGGGGGACTATCAATTGAATTTTGGCAGCCGTACAACTTTACCTCGTGTTTTGTTTTGTAGTTGAACGGATACATGTTTGAGTTTTAAATAAAGAAACATTTTCTTTTTTTTTTCTTTTTTACAAGAAACAATAAGCAATTGAAAGGAAAGAAAATGAACGTAATTGCCGAAGTAAGATCATTTTAATTGATATGCAATACAGTTTGTCCTTTCTCCTTAAAATACGTTTTAGACTATTTATTATCCATTGTTTACTTTTTAGAAAATAAATAAACAACTTTTTATTAATGCCCGCGTTGAAGGTGATGTAAATAGGTGGATTTTAATTAGAAAATTGACATTGAACGTATTCATGGATGAACACATGGGGTATCGCTTAATTGTTCCAATTCGATGGGTGATTATGATGACTTTAAAGCGTTAGATGCTTAACATAAAAATGTTTCCAAAGACGTATTGGATTTTATTGGTTTTTTTTTCGCGAAAATTTGCAGCAACAGACAACATTCCGATGATTCTAAGGACTATCCTTTTTTAAGTCTTCAAGATTCCAAGGAACTCCTGTTCATTTTTTCCCCAAAAATTTCAGCGGAATCATCTGACGAAAACTCTTAGATGTTAAATTTTGTTACATGTGATCCTTTTTTTATATTCACTATTATCCAGCTCTTCGTAACAGCGATGGAAACCTAGTCACCGAAGCGCAGGGAGTAGTAGATGTATTTAAGCAGCATTTCCAGTAGCTGCTAAACGGACAAAATGTAGAGAGAGTAATTGGGCAAGAAGAGAACCCACGTCAAGTCAATGAAGAACCAGTTCCTCCGGCACGTACCAGTGTGGCTTCCGGCCCGGCAGATCAACTGTAGACCAAATCTTCACACTAAGGAAAATCCTGGAAAAGACCAACGAGTTTCAAGTCGAGACATACCATCTCTTCATCGACTTTAAAGCCGCATATGACAGCATTCATCGTCAGGAGCTTTTTGTGGCGATGGCCGAATTCGGGTTCCCGTCAAATCCAGATGTGTCGCATGACACTAGATAATACGCGGCGCAATGTGCAGTTTAGCAGCAGCTCATCTGAACTCTTTCAAACATGCAACGGATTTCGGCAAGGAGATGCGCTGTCGTGTGATTTATTCAATCTTGTTCTTGAGCAGATAGTGCGCAGGGCAGGTGTCAACACGGAAGGCACTATCTTCAACAGATCAGTCCAACTGCTGGGGTATGCGGACGATATAGATATCATCGGTCGATCCCAGCGTGCCGTGATAGAGGCTTTTAAGGCTATTGAAGAACAGGCGAAACTAGTTGGCCTTGAAGTGAATGAGGACAAGACTAAATATATGCTATCAACAAACAAACAATCATCTGTCCACCGACTAGTTGATAGCAGCAACTTCGAGGTAGTTAAGGAGATCTACCTCGGGGTAAACATCAACTCCACAAATAACATCTTAGTGGAGATCCGTCGAAGAATTACCCTAGGAAACCGCTGCTACTTCGCTTTGGCAAAACAAATGGGTTTAACTCGAAGGACAAAGTGCATGCTTGCTATACGGCGCCGAGAACTGGACGATAAGCAGGAAAGGAGAGTTAATACTGGGATCCTTTGAAAGAAAAATCCTTCGACGGATATTTGGTCCTGTGTGTGAGGAGGGCATATGAAGGAGAAAATGCAACCACGAACTCTATGAACTGCACCAAGATGTGGATGTAGTCCGAAGAGCCAAAACTCGTCGACTAAATTGGCTCGGCCACATCGAGCGAATGGACAACAACGCTCCAGCCAAGAGGATCTTCGAATCCCAGCCCCCAGATTCGAGACGACAAGGAAGACCGAACCTCCGTTTTAAAGACCAAGCCATCGCGGATGCCAGAGCGCTTGGTCTGGACAACTGGAAGCAGCGTGCTCGGGATCGCAGAGGGTGGAAGGCTGCCGTATCTCAGGCAGGGACTCTTCACGGGTCGGGAGCCCGTTAAGTAAGTAAGTAAGTATTATCCAACGCCGAAAACTCTAAAGTTGACCAACTTCGAGGTGGATTTCGAATCGATGGTTTGATATTGGCATTGAAACTCTGGCCTACTTGTATTACACTTTATTATCATTAGAATTAGGAACCACAAAGCGTTTACTTCGCCACTTTTTGAAAAGATCTAAAGATGGAAAGGTACTTTCCTGAACTTAGTACAACGATTAGTATAAGCGACTATCTAAATACTCCTTAACCATTATCTACTTTAAGCATCGCAGATGAAGAAGACGAAGAAAACTTCTTTCCTGAAAGACGACGCGGTGGTACAAGATGCTACCATGGGTTGGATATAAAGATCACGTGATCGCTTTACGATATTATGAATCCCATTGGCGATTGCAAATCGTACCGTAGCCGTGCTAATCGTACGGGCAATCGTACTATCGCTAAAAGTGTTAAATACGAATGCGAATCTTGTGCGTAAAATAATTATTCGCTTTAGAGAAATTCTTTGGGACAATCACAGGGGAGGCTCAAAGTCAGACTGTAGAAGCAGTAAAATTAAAAAAAGACAAATGTATATAAGGATGCCGTTAATGTTTAAATTTGATTTCGGGCATGTGGCCGCCGCGGCTGTTTTGAATAAAGGCAAGTCTAGAGGTCCAATTTTCAACCACTTTTTCAAGCATTTGGGGCTGTATGTCGGCAATAACGCCACGAATGTTGGCTTCCAAGTCCCCTAACGTTTCTGGTTTGTTGGCGTAGGCGAGCGACTTCACATATCCCCAAAGAAAATAATCCAATGGTGTCAAATCACACGACCTTGGTGGCCAATTGACAGGTCCATTCCGCGAAATTATGCGCAAAATTATACATCGAATGTTTCCTTCAATAAATCGATTGTGACATGCGCTGTGTGGCATGTAGCGCCGTCTTGTTGGAACCACATCTCATCCACATTCGTGCCATCCAATTCGGGAACATAATAGTCGGTTAACCGAATTAATTGCTCTGATGGACGATTATGTCGACCATGAAATGAACGGAGCTTGCGGTAAGCTCCGGGAACTGAACCATTATTTTCGAAATAAATTTGCACGATTTGCAAGCGTTGTTCATTTGTCAACCTGTTTATGATGAAATTCCAAACCAAACAGAACATAAATGACATTAGAGTTGCGAGATTTGACCACAAAATGTCAGTTTTACCCCTATTCGAAAAACCAACCTCTAAAAAAACACCCTTTATTTATGGAATATTGATGGAAAGACTAATGTTTCAAGGGCTTTTACAGCTCAATATGATCCCAATAGCAATGTTAATTTTCAAATTGATACATCAAACCGTTTTGCCGGGCCGATTGATCAAAGTTTTACCTAAAAATTCAAGGAATACGTACATATATAATTTCCATCAATAATTATCATCAAAATGAAACCAAACAATTTTTACCATATTTCGCATAAGATACTTCGTCACTTCCAGTGATTTAAACAATATTGACAATAAACAATTATTTTTTTATTGACAAAAGGAATCGAGCCAAAAGAATTCTGCAGTTTAAGCTGTCTACCTATCTATCGATCAAAGCAAAGAAAACAGGTATCAGTTCGTCATCATGGTCATCTGAACTGTCACCCACAACATTCTCCTAAATCGCACTCAACAATTTTTTAAATCGCAAATCGCATTCTCGATCTCGACAAATTTTAATCAAATAAACGTCATCGCAAGACGTACACGCGTCCTGCCATTTACTTGTCGCACGTATTTGTATTTGCGATCTAATCTAATCTTTGCAATTTATAAGTGTAATTTAAGACTCAAATCAATTTAAATTGGCTGCAATCACGTGTGTAAATTAATAGGATTTGAAAAATAAAAATAGATAATAAATTTTAATTTTGCAAATTCACTTCATTCTCAAAGTGATTGTTATCGTCATAACTTATTGTCTATTGAAATTCTTTCAGATTTTAGATTGCAATAATTATTTTTGAAAATACTTATTAATTAAAATTAAATACGTACTTTCACTTTGCTAATTTGAGTCGCAAAAAAAAAACACGTAAATATTTTTAGAAAAATTTGCAAAACAAATTTGTTTGAAGTATACAGCGCCCACGTCTTCCGCGATTTTTTTGCAATCATCCAGCAGCAGTCTATAATAATGGCAAGAATTTGACAGTTTGCAGATGTTGCACATCAATTGTCTGTTTCTAAATATACCATCAATCATGGCCATAGCCACTAACGGAGGGCGATAGAACTACTCGATCTAACTGTGAAGGTGATTCAGGAACATGGCACGAGATGGGGTTGTGTATGGCCTTTTTGCTCTGATTGTTCGCATTGCCTTCAAGTGGATTTGAACGGACGGATATTATGAATGACTACCGACTGGCTTGAGTATGAGTTTGAATACTTTTCAAATCTGCGTGTGGCAATGGCAAAGTGCTATTGAAGGAGTAAAACTAATAATATTATTTTTTCATTTAGTTTTTAAAGTGCATTTATCTATTTTTGTTATTAGGCAGTTTTAGATTTCATGAGTGCGTACTCGTTAGGAAGTTGTTCGCTGCCGGCGCGCGTGTGTTGAAATCAAGGTAAGAAAGAACAGGTGTATGGTTTGCAATATTTACGATGTAGAAGCTGCCTGCTTGGGGATGTTCCATGTTACTTGTTATAATTTTCACGGCAATAGTGTTGATGTTTAAAAAAAAAAATAAATAAAATATGAAAAAATGACATAAGTGGGAAAAGGTTAGGGATTTATTTTGATGTAATTCAGTAGTCATTGATCACTATTTCGTCTGTATGGCTTTATTTTTATATTGAGGGGTGGAACACTAGATATTAGCAAACCCATTTGGAACTGAATGTTTAAACATGCTCAGTTATTACATATTATATTCGTAAGAGTCATCCAATATCCTAAGGACAGTACCTGATGAACTAAGATAGTTAAACCTTGGCGGTAATAATTTATAAATCTTCTAAAGGTGCACATCGACCGCATTTTAATTTGAAAAAATCTTGGAAAATTATTAAGCTAAAGAGAAAGCAATTTAGGTAGGCAACCCATCAATTCAGTAGCCTTTCTTTAAAATTATGACATAAAGACCGGGAAGGCTGCCAGGGATAGCAGAAGATTCGGTAGCGACCTCGAGCTTCTAAAATGGGAGAATATCTGTACAGCTCAATTTTCAGACCCACTTCCACCTAGGTAGGTAGGTACATAAATTAGCACCCTTAGTGCTTTGTGCCCCTGTGATGCACTGCACTTAGACCATTAGCTGTATCCATTGTATCCAATTATTTCGGGAACCATAAAAGAGTCACAGTATTTTGCAGCAGATTTTTGGTCTAAGTATTCATTGCACTGTTTTATCGACCACAGCTGACTCCATGCCCTTTATGGCCACTTTGCAGTCATGATAAAGTTTTATAGGTGAAAGCACGTATATTTATATATTAAGCATTTTAGGTTATAGTAGCTATATCTGCATAAAAGTTGCTAATATCCTTAAGCATCCAGTACCGATATTCATCTTGGAACCGTCGATTTAAAGAGCTACTACTGTGACAACATCATTCGCCCACTTGTTTCTTTTTCATTAGCAAGAAAAAGGCGTAGACGCAGAAGATCCAGAGATCCAGAAAGGTGAAAGTTAGCATTACCTCTTTAGCTTTTTCTTATAAACAGCTTGATTTCCGTCTTTGATAGATTTACCCCAAGTCCACAGCCTGCAATCCAGCTACTGACTAGTAGGAGTGCTCCAATATAATCTATAATCATTTTTGTTCATCGATTGACAGGAGCCATGTGAGTACTCATAGGCTGCCGCGTTGTGGTGTACTTCTAAGTGTACATTGATTTGCCTACATCCTAGCATAAGTCGAAGTGGATGCCGTTTCATTTTGCTTTTCGAATTCAGGGTTGGGTGATTTGTATCCTTGTGAAAGATGTCATTCGGATGCGCTCGTTACTACCACAAATACTAATTCACGGTCTGCTTTAGTCCACAAATGCAATAAACGATGCTACACCTACAATGGAAAGAATTTTATCATTCAAGTCCTTTTTGTTTAGAGTTGAAATCTAGAAGATCATGATAGCCACTAGCTGGTGCTCTAATATTTAGTATATTAAAGCTTCATAAAAGTGAACACGTGCTACTGCTACTGCACTAGAAATGGACGCTTTAAAAACTTAAAAAACATGACACCTCAAGGCTTTGTTTTACCCTTCAAAGAAAATATGTAGTGTGTTTAGTATCAGAAACTTTGCCGACAAAATTTATCAGTAGTCAGTAGTCAGTAGTCAGTAGTTAGTAGTCAGTAGTCAGTAGTCAGTAGTCAGTAGTCAGTAGTCAGTAGTCAGTAGTCAGTAGTCAGTAGTCAGTAGTCAGTAGTCAGTAGTCAGTAGTCAGTAGTCAGTAGTCAGTAGTCAGTAGTCAGTAGTCAGTAGTCAGTAGTCAGTAGTCAGTAGTCAGTAGTCAGTAGTCAGTAGTCAGTAGTCAGTAGTCAGTAGTCAGTAGTCAGTAGTCAGTAGTCAGTAGTCAGTAGTCAGTAGTCAGTAGTCAGTAGTCAGTAGTCAGTAGTCAGTAGTCAGTAGTCAGTAGTCAGTAGTCAGTAGTCAGTAGTCAGTAGTCAGTAGTCAGTAGTCAGTAGTCAGTAGTCAGTAGTCAGTAGTCAGTAGTCTGTAGTCAGTTGTCAGTAGTCAGTAGTCAGTAGTCAGTAGTCAGTAGTCAGTAGTCAGTAGTCAGTAGTCAGTAGTCAGTAGTCAGTAGTCAGTAGTCAGTAGTCAGTAGTCAGTAGTCAGTAGTTAGTAGTCAGTAGTCAGTAGTCAGTAGTCAGTAGTCAGTAGTCAGTAGTCAGTAGTCAGTAGTCAGTAGTCAGTAGTCAGTAGTCAGTAGTCAGTAGTCAGTAGTCAGTAGTCAGTAGTCAGTAGTCAGTAGTCTGTAGTCAGTTGTCAGTAGTCAGTAGTCAGTAGTCAGTAGTCAGTAGTCAGTAGTCAGCAGTCAGTAGTCAGTAGTCAGTAGTCAGTAGTCAGTAGTCAGTAGTCAGTAGTCAGTAGTTAGTAGTCACTAGTCAGTAGTCAGAAGATGTCAGTGTTAGTAAAGCTTTACACATTGAATAATTTAATCTTGTTGTGATTGGTCGTAGTTAACTTTTAAATTGGACACAAATTTAATATTTCTTCCCCCAAAATATTCAATTTATCCTGAAACCCTATCTGACCCTAGGAATACACTATTACTACTCTTAAGTCTAGAAAACCTCACTACATACACTACATACAGTATTCCTCTCTGTGGTCGAAGGCACTCAGAACTTGTTTTATAAAAGACTTCACTGCGCACGCACTTATGAATAATTGCTGACGTTTTATCAGATAAATCGCCATCGTGCGTTTTGTAGTTTAAAATATTTGTATGAAAATTGAATTTTAGACATCGCGTTTGACAACGCTATATAAAACCGTACTCTGGGGCGTACTTACGCTTTAAGTTATTTATTCAACACTTTATTAAGAATAACAAAACACCTTCAAAAGCTATATATCAAAAATGAAAATTTTCATCATAATAAATGGACTCTTTTACCATTTTTGGTTCTTCCTCTTATTATTTATCTCATAAAACGTTTTAAGAAAAAAAAAACACAAAAATATTCCCCACATTTTTCTCATCGCCCTCAAAATTCCTTCTCTCCTCGATGACATTTCTTAATTAATTTACGATTCACGTTTGACAACAAAAAAAAAATCCCATGGCCTCTGACGGAAAAGCTCTTAAAATACCCAATCGCAAGTCATTAACGCTACTATTTATGATTTTTTCCCAACCTGACACATCTGTACACAAACTCTCCTAAAAAAGCATTCAAATCTCAAAAGAAAAACCAAATCAAATAATCTGTTTCTACGTAAACCGTTCCGTCGATTAAGGCAACAACATTCCTCATTCGAAACTCTCATCAATTGTACTTGGACGGTCCCTATGATTTAGTCTAAAAATGAAAATTATTCAAAGATCATAACCCCATCACGACGACACACACGACTACACGACGATATGGACACGATGCGATCCGTAGCCAGCAAAATTCGTTCGGTGTGCGCCTCTCATTTGTTGTCGCCGTAAATAACTCAGCAATTTTCCACTCCAGTGGAATAACAACCAGACGACAAAGATGAGTAAATTACCTCCAAGGAAATGAGCAAAAACGAACATCACGTCCCGAGATGATTTTAAAAGGAAAAACTGTCGAAAGATGGAAGAAAATACAGACAAAAAAAAAAGTGTATAAGGAGACCTCCATCACCAGGACTGAGGTTTTGGTTTTTCCCCTGGAATAATACAGCCGGTGTCGGTTTGAACGGTTTTTCGCAATTTTCCAATTCAGTTTCAGAACTGCTATCGTATTGCGAGGAACAACTGAAACTGTGTGTACAACCGTAATTGAGTGGAGAAAAAGTGTCAAAAGAGAAGCAAATCCGCAAGTTCAAAATAAATTTTCAAACATACAGACAGACATAGAAATTGAAAAGTGAAAAAGAATAGAGAACAAGAAACTTCGTAAACTAAAAAAAAACAAAAAAAATACTCAAGCATCTTTCTTTTTTGAGAGGAAAACAAAATCGGAAAAGCAATTTTCCGTTCCTTTTGTACGGAATTTTTGCTCAGGCGATCTCTGGTATTTAGTCAGATAAACGTCCGCCTGTATCGAATCGGAGTGGGCTCGGGAAAGTGATTTCGTATCTCGCGTCAGGTGCTCGGCAGTTGGTCGCGCGCGTTCAGCGCTACAAATGTGACAAAATCGTCGTTTTTTTTTTGTTTGTTTATTTCGTTTTTAGTTCTTTATATATATTTTTTTGTGGTTTTAGTTTTATGCGTTAAAAGTCGGGTTTTTGTTTTGGTTACATGTTGGTGTATTTGTCATTGTAATTGTTCTACGGATCGGTTGCCAAAGTGTCGCCATCTACGCGCGGGGTTCATTGGCCCGTATTTTGCATCATTGAGTGGGCCTTTTTTGTTTTTGCAATAAAATAAGTAAAGTGCAATCGTTGTTGACAGATTCTGTTGCCGAAGGTAAATGAAATAATTTAAATGGAAAATAGGTTTTGTAATTTAAGCTAAAGTGATGAAAAGTATGATGAGGTCGTTGAGTGTTTTGTTATGTGTGTCATAAGAGTGACGGCAGAAATGATTTTTATTTTCGAAAGTTTAAAAATGAGTAACAGCTGGAATATGTCAGCTGTCATCTACACTAAGTAGATATTAAATTACTTACTATGTTATGCATCTGACTTTTGAATAGACTATTTGAGGGTTGATGATATCTAGTGACAGCTCTTTGTTTGTTCGATTTGAGATATACTTGACGTCAAAATGTTGTACATATTTGTGTTTTCTAAACCAGAAAGGTTTAGAAAGGGCTGCTGAAAAAATGTTTAATATCCGTGTAGGGACAGCTTTAACTAAAGGAATTTGGCTTATTTTGGCCAAGCTGTCAATTTGATATTTAAGAATTAGATGCACTTTGAATTTTCATGGTTTGACACTAAAGACAAATGCTTGTTAATTAATTGTGTCTTATCAAAATTCGTAATGTCATAACCATATTAATTAGGATTATATAAAACCATATCGCACTCGCCGAGGGTTTATTGTTTTCAAATAAACCAATAAAATTACCATGATATTGGCTTTATTGGAAAGATAAGTTTCTGTCATTAGCGCTGTAACCTGATTTCGGTAATTTGGGCGCTGCTCGATTGAAACGCAATCAGAAAATTCAATTTTTTACAACTTTGTCAAGCAGCTGGGACTGTTGTACATCGGCAATTATGCGGCGAATATTGACTTTCAAGTCTCAGATTTATCGGCGTAGACTAGCAACTGCACACATTCATTACTCGATCCGGTGTTATGTGCTTGACGCCGTCGTTTGGTAACTAATAACCTTATTTCCAAATTGATATCTTGTTGCATATAAGGCCGCACCGGTCACATATAAATATCTGTTGACTTCGAGATAGGTAAATGATAAAAACGTTACTCCCGACCTATCTGTTGTGGTTGAAGGTCTTATTCTAAATAATTCCAATAGAAGAGTGTACTCGCATGGGTCCGAGACAGCAGACTGCATGGGAGCGCGCATTTTCCCTAACTGTCCTACCAATGTAGTACTGCAATGTAGTTTTGCTGGGTTCCCGATCACAGTGAAATTCCAGACAACTGCAGAGCGGATAAACTAGCCAAATTAAGCGACGGTATATATTTCGCTGCCGTGCAAACGGTCAAATTCAACCTATCCACGAATGCTAACGGTCGATTGAATGATATCAGCATATGTAGATTATTTAATTCATGTGTGTATTAAGTTTCCAGAAGTAAGATAATTAAGTGCTGCGAAGACATCGAAAAAGAGAAAAACACCACGGAGAGGAAATATTAGGATTAATACATGAGCATTAGTAAATAAATTCATCCCGACATGTACCACCTGAAAGTTTTTATTCGCTGCCCCACCTCTTGCGAACGTCTGACAAGCATCCAAGAGTAAGAAATGTCATGAGAAGCTTCTCAAAAATAAATTGCCGTTCGGAACCGGCATTAAACTGGAGGTCCCTCTATTCGTGTCAAAAATATAACTTCGCACACACAATGGTTGGAGAAGCTAGGCTTTAGGTCCTGCAGGGGCCGTTTACGCCTAATATTTATTTTTTTATTAGTTCGAATGGTTTGTATAAACGAATTCGAGAGTGATTCCTTTTCTTTTATTTTCATCGAACTTTCGGGAGCAGGCCGAGATTGATTCTGTGAGTTAGCTGACTCCGCTTTAAATTATTGTTAGACCTCTTTCTTCTTCCCTTTGGGATGGGTTCGTCAGTTTGTAGGCAAACATGTTGATTTTTAGCACATTTAAGGTAGGGATAGACGCCTGCTAGCCAAACGCCAATATCTCGAAAAACGGGTTAAGAAAGTTTCATGAGAATTATCTTCAGCAAAGTAAAATATTCACACCAAATCCATTCGCGCAATTTTCAATACTTGATTACTCCAACATTCTTCAGCGTGTTAAGGAAATACTATTATCCCAACTCACATGACTCTTCCGGGTTACTCTTAATTTAAAATCTTAATGCCGGGGTAGCGGTTCTATTGATAGAGTGGTAGGTCTAAAAACCCTGTAATTACACAAATTTAACAGCACCAGCAACACAGATTGGTTTTAGCTATTTTATTGAAACTGGGATCCCTGCCGAACCTCTTTTGACGTCACACTGACAAACCCCCAGGCAGTACCAGTGGGAATTTTATAATACTTCATTGCTGATCATAATATTGTCGGCAATTGGAATCAATTAGGAAGACGAAGTCGCCAGTAGAGTTGGCCATTAGTTAGTTTTGGTGTAAATTTCGTCTAAAATTTAAGTTAAAGTTACAAAAGTTAACTATCAACAAATTGCTTTAAAGATTTCAAGGACCGATTTTGAAGCTTTCGAAACTTGGTTTGTACAAACTCATGGCAACCGAAAATAGTTAACTATTTTAGAATATTCTTAAGCGATTTTCTTTTTTTGGGTTATGAGCGAATTATTGAGTATCCCTACTGGTCCATCTATGGGCGAATGTAGGGAATGTAGGCTTCAAGTTCCCCTTGATTAAAAATCTTTGCAACCGAAAATATGCAAATAATTACAATGAACTATTTTTTTTTAAATTCCGCATTTTGAGGTTTAAAGAATTTATTTTTTAGGACCTCTCGACAAAACGATTTCTTTCAAATAAATCAATGTCTCAGAAATTTTAAATATATTTTGTATAACAGGTGCGCTTCAATCGTATAACTGAAACCAATTTTCAGAAGAATGAATACTTAGACCAAAAGTCTGCTGCAAAATACTGTGACTCTTTTATGGTTCCCCAAATTTAATACAATGGATCCAGCTAATGGTCTAAGTGCTTTGCATCACAGGGGCACCAAGCACTAAGGGTACCAATTTATGTACCTACCTACCACTTTTACCTACGTGGAAGTGGTTCAGAAAATTGAGCTGTACAGACATTGTGCACAAAAAGTAATGGAAACTTATTGCAATGCTCGCGGATAGCCAATATCTTGTTGGGAAATTGAAATCGAACCTCATTTATAACAGCAATTAATATTCTTTTTTACAATTTTGAGTAATACTATACTTATAATAGTTGCTTCTAAGAAATTGTTCAGAACTTGTTTATTGCAAGTCGAGTGCCATAACAAAAAAAGCGGTGGGTCTATGTTGTTAGGTAACAAAGTACATAGATACCGCGGTCATTATATTTTATAAGTTTTAAGAACTGTATCAGTCGTTCATTTTTAGGAGATCAAATCGTTCCATCGTCGGTCAAGAGATTTCAGATCCTTTCAATCAATCAATTTGTCAATCTGTCACTATTTAAGGTCATCAATTTGCTAAAAAAAATGTCATATAGAACTAGAATTTTATTGCTGATACTTCTCTGTCATAATATTACATGTTATGCTTGTTAAAAGTTCAATCAATTCAATGCGTTTCTGCTAAGATTCTTGAAAGTACAACTGACCTCGTTTATATGATCTGAATCTAACTCCACTCTAAAGGTACGTTCGAATCGAGTTTAGAATTCGGGGTGCAATAGAATTGAGACTTTGATTTCGGTTTACATAGATATAGTTGAGCTGAAGTAGATCTCTCATATAAACAGAGTAATTTGAAGTATTGTCATATGTTTTGTTTTTTTGTTTACTCACTGCTTTTCGGTCTCGTTCGTACTTACTTCGTTCGAAGGATTAAAGAAGGAGAAAGTTTGCGATAGTTTATTTTGGAATTCACGAAATAGGAGACAAATTTTGTAGCTGCTGCACAATAGATGCCTCGGGAAATAAATTTTGAAATTTTATAGCACAGAATAAAACAATCATATAAAGTATGTTTCTTTACTTTTCCAAGTATCTTCTTTAATTTGGAGGAGTGGGGATAAATTCTCCGAAATGCATCACCCTTACAAGTGCTCACATTCGTGGGTGAGTCCCCGATACAGGGCGGGGGCAGACACAAGAGCTTGAGGCGCGTTATATCTCTTAATGAGCTTCGGCCCTTTTTGCTTTTCGCATCACAAGAAGAGGAAGCATTGCCAGAAGCATTGCTTCCGTTGGTAAGACATCCTCCGAACCGACCTATCCCGTTTCATGGACGCTACCGAAAAGCCGACCTGAGTGCTTGAGCCTTCAGCCTGAGTAGCTTCTTTGCGCCGCTGATTACTCAGCTGCTTCCTATTCCCTTTCCGCTGTGCCTTAGTAAGATTCAACACAGAGCCAGCTGCAACACTCGAGATATCCTCGGTTATACCGTGTGCAGCGGTTCAGTGAGTATTACTCATGCTCAGTTTGCCGAGTGAGTCACACATGGAGTCATTCATTGAATTTTGTTGCCTCCGGAATCCGATCTGCTGCCGTAGACGAGAAGACTAAGGGTGGATTTTGCCAATTTTGTTCACTCATTGCTTGTGCTTAAATTAGTATGACTTCATGAATGTATCTTCGTATGTGTTTGCAGTCAATGCGATGGGGATAAATATTTTTTGAAGGATCAGGAAATTAGAGTCGTAGAAAAAACTATTATACGTACATTTGTTGGACGAATATTTGTGGTATATCACTGCAGATATCTGAAGGTACACATGACCCTTTTTAGTGTGGCAAAGAGAAGTAAATTTCCAATGCAAGGATGACTGTTTGTGAAAATTCCACTTCAAATTGACAAATGTCTCAGGGGAACATTCGATATTTAAATTTTTCCTTTCCTGTTCCATTTTGCTTATTTATCATTATTATTGGAAAACAAAAATTTAAATATCTTTTAATTTATAAAAGGGTGTTTTTTTCAGAGGTTGGTTTTTCGAATAGAGATAAAACTGACATTTTGTGGTCAGATCCGGCAACTCTAATGTCATTTATGTTTAGTTTGGTTTGCCATTTCATTATGAACAGGTTGACAAATGAACAACGCTTGCAAATCGTGCAAATTTATTTCAAAATTAATGGTTCAGTTCGCGAAGATTATCGCAAGCTCCGTTCATTTTATGGTCGATATAAGCGTCCATCAGAGCAATTAATTCGGTTAACCACGGATCGTTTTCGCACTACGTTTACTCTATGGGATAATAAGCATCCGCAGATACGTCGAACAGTGCGCACCGAAGAAACAATTGCCGCTGTAGAGCAAAGTGTTGAAGAGGACCCGAATGAATCGATTCGCCACCGTGCACAGCAATTGGAGCTTTGTCCATCAACTTTATGGAAGATTTTGCGCAAAGATTCTTACAACCTTACAAGCCCCAGCTTGTGCAAGAATTAAAGCCGCGAGACCATGCAAGTCGTCGTGATTTTGGTGTATGGGCCGAAAATCAGATTGATATCGATGCTGATTTTCATTGCAAAATTTTGTTCAGTGATGAGGCTCATTTTGGGTTGAAGAGAATCCACATGAGACTCTTGAAACGCCATTACATCCACACAACTGACTGTTTGGTGTGCTCTATGGGCCGGTGGAGTCATTGGCCCATTCTTGAAATGATGCTGGAGAGTCAGTTACCGTTAATAGAGACCGGTATAGAGCCATGATAACCGACTATTTTGTTCCCGAATTGGATGGCACGAATGTGGATGAGATGTGGTTCCAACAAGATGGCGCTACATGCCACACAGCGCACGTCACAATCGATTTATTGAAGGAAACATTCGATGAGCGCATAATTCCGCGGAATGGACCTGCCAATTGGCCACCAGGATCGTGTGATTTGACACCAATGGACTATACCAGAAACGTTAGGGGACTTGGAAGCGACAATTCGTGGCATTATTGCCACGAAAATTGAAAATTGGACCTCTAGACTTGTCTTTATTCGAACCAGCCGCGGCGGCCACATGCCCGAAATCATATTATCCTTTAATTATCCTTCAAATAAAGCCAAATTGATGGACATTAAAACGATTTTCTTGTGTTTTATTTCAATTTGAAGTTCTGTACCTCTAAAAAACACCCTTTATAAGTTAGAAGCAACAACTTTAACAAATTAAACTCATTTAAGCAGAAAAAATAATTATAAACGCATTTTCTATCTTCAAAACTCGTCCTTCAAAATAAATATTCAAAATAGCAAACAATGCAGAAAACATAAAACACTTTGTTTACCTGTTTATCAAGAATGTTGTTATACATTCTCCTATTTGTGTAGATTTTTAAATTTTATAAACCTCATTAAAAAAATACCGAAACAATCTGCGTCAATAAAGAAAAATAAAAAATCACACACCCTCGATTAACAAAAAAAAATAAACATTTTCATTGGTCACTCCATCATTCAATGTCATTGGTTCTGTGCCAAATTTATGCGCCAATTCCAAAAGGCAAAAAAAAAAACGATTGCGTCGGTATTAAGAATAGAGCAAAATCCATGATGCCAGCACTCTGACGTTCATCATCAAGCGGATGTATGTCGTGGGAGTAATAAAAACAAACTGCAAATATCTTACTTCACATTTAGCTTCAAAATGTCATTTGTTATATTAGTGCGTTGATGATGCCATCCCTGTGAACGTTTTTATATGACAGTTTGACAGATTAATCTGCTGCCACTTTGGCCCCTAGTTGACAATTTCTCAATGAACAAATTTTGACAATTGGGAAATACCTTTGGGACACGGACCGCTATCTGCTGTCTCTTGTTGATGGAATTATTATGTAAAATACTAACTCAGCTGAACTATGCGATAGTTTGAAAATTTATTTATTTAACCGAGGGCCTGTTAAATTTTAAGTGGCTAACTTATGGCGAACTTATGGTTGGTTAATGTTCCGCCTTAGTTAGAGACTGGTGTTGTAAATTTTGTGTGGCGAATAAATTTCATGATGCGCACGAGGCAGGATGCATTCACTATGCACCGATATAGGTATACAAAAATAAATAAGAACTGCTCTTAATGTGGGCACGAGGAAAGAAACAGATCGTTTGTGGTATGAGTATGTGCAAAAGTATATGCGTTTTCTTAAGAAAATCGTAAAAATATAATTGGGTAAATAAAAACGGAATCTTACTTGTTTCGCTTATTAATGGGGCGCTAGCAAGACAGACGGATGTACGTTGTGGGCTGAATTCATGACTATTTTAATTAAATCGAATCGAAATCTTTTGGGCGAAACAATAATAAAGTTGGATTTTATTTTCCAATTTAGACATTGATCAATGGAACTTAAATGTGCAACATCATAGCAAATAAATTATTCGTATACAATTTTTGTTTCTTTTAAAATACAACTTAACGCCTTTGGTTGCAGTTAGCCGGATATTTTTGGAACCCTAAAAGCTTTTATTGGCTTACATTTTTTGTTTAAAACAACCACAAACAATTTTTTTTGTTAATTTTTTCTTAAAAAAAAATTATTGACTTAAACGTCCACAAAAAATTGGCGTGCTAAAGTCTATCGGCTCAACTTTCCAAAGAGGATAGAAAAACTTTTCAAAATAGTAAATCCAAAATCTGAATGTGAGGAATTTTGAAAATTATTGGTTTAAAATTTACACTTTTTGCACTGAAATGACAGGAAAATATGGATGTATGGTTGCGTTCAACGAAATGCAGCTACTTTTTCTTTGGTTTGTTTTGGGATTTTTACACTTATCTTTGTTTCAGTGATAAAATATCGAAGTTAATTTTTTTATTTTTGTAGGGAATTTTTCTTTTTTTTGTTGAATATTGGGGAATTTTTTGATTAAACACGAGGAAGTTTTACAATCCTTTTTTAATCAATTTTGCGTTGAGTGTTGCCATAGGCACCTGCCTGACGAAAACCAAATACCCTGAGCGGAGCAACGAAGTTGCGTGAGCGGTACTTGCAGCCTGGGGAAAGAGGATTGAATTCCCTTAAACCCGCGAAGCGCGCCATCCTGGTACTGTTGCCGTATTCATCAATATTTATTCCATCTGATTAAAAATTTATATGTTTTCCACGACAAACGAATTTGTTTTGATTGAAAAGTGGGGTTAAAACAAAAAATTAAAACATTTTTTTAACGATTTAGGGAGGTCTCCTCACTTGCACATTTTAAATATGTTCTACTAAAGTCACTACCTACCTCTGAAACAAAATTACCTTTTAAAGCGTGGTACCTCTTTGGAAAGTGGCCCCAATCTATCTTCATATAGAGAAATTGTAAAGGAGAAGATCGTGATGGCCCATACAGGACCCAAAGCCTAGCTTCTCCAACCACTGTGTGTGCGAAGTTATATTTTTGACACGAATAGAGGGGCCTACAGTTTAATGCCGGTTCCGAACGGCAACTAATTTTTGAGAAGCTTCTCATGACATTTCTTACTCTTGGATGTTTGTCAGATGTTCGCAATAGGTGGAGCAGCGAATAAAAACTTTCAGGTGGTACAGGTCGGTATGTGCAAGAACAAAACTGGGATTGCTTTTTATATCTGCAAACGAATTTTCGGCACGGCAAGGGCTGGGTTCCTACTCCCACAGACGCGTTGGAAGTCATACTCAATGGAATCAGTTTTAAACAAATCTCTTCGACTAAGCTGAACTGAAGAAATATATGTACGGGAATGTATGCACGAATTACAAAATCCCCAGTTTAAGCTTTACTAGACCATTCATCACATGTTTAATAGTATGGATGAGTGGCATAGTTGACATGATCTGAATTCCACCAAAAAATCCATCGCCTTACCTTTGCTCTCGGCTGAATTTGGGGATACCACGACCAATTTTTTAAAGGGAACTTGCTGACAATACAGTACTTCGCGACAGTTAAGCTCTCGCTACTTGTTGTGTCCTAACACATCTCATCGGCCCACCCAAGTTTATTAAATACTTCAGCACATAATGGACACCTTCAGAGTGACAGAGTAGGCTAGGAAGGTGGGGGCAGTGAACCAGATGGATACTACGATCTTCGCTAATGGCACATCTTCTAGTGCTGATTGTGCCTGTATTCTTTAACTCGTCCAAATAAAATGCTTAACAATACAAATTTTTCCCTAATCCTGACGAATGTGTATAACAATCTCACCAAGGAAAAATATGCAAAAAATGCACTAACTTCATCCAATTTTACTTCTGTCACACCTTCTTCTGCAATATGTTCTTCCGTTGCCGCTATTATTTATTTACGTTTCCTATTGTCAACCTTTGTCAGCACTAAATCTAGACATGCACTCTCTAGGCTTTAAGCGGAAAAAAAAAATTCTAAAATATATGTACGGCTCTGTTTGTTGCCTTACTTGCTTATCTTAGTGATAAATGGCCTTGATTTGCTATGAGGAAAAACAAGCATCTACGACAAGTTTGCCATTTCTAGGGATACTTACATCAATTCCCATGAAATTTTCACTTTGTGTGTACACTCTCAAAGGGTATCACAACTCCAACACGCACTTTCCGTCTTATAGAGCTCCTAAGTAAGATGGGTCTCGACTTAAAAATCGTTGGTCATTAGTCTATGATGGAAACACTAGCATGTTCTAAGTGTGCTGCAGAAAGGTTTAAGTCGTTCACACATTCTAGTAGATGTGGGGTTTTTTTTTCCCCCTTTTATGCCGGACTGCGAACTGATTCTTCATTGGCTGGACGTGGGTTCCTCTCTTGTCTCTTGTACCACTCCTTCATATATTTCCCATGCAGGATCTGCTGGAAAATCGTCTTAAGTAGATTAACAATTCCATGCATTTCGGTGACACAAATAGGTAAGCAGGGGACAAACAGAGCTACTAGCGTCTGCTACCTCTAAAATTGTTTTTTTTATGATCTATTTACTTAAAATACATGGACCCTTAGCAAATGACAGTCAAATAACAAATATTTTAATTATTTAAAGACAACTGTGCTACATATGTGCATGTTGGATTTCGTTTCTTAATATTCTTTTGACAAAATAGAAAAAATATTCATAAAAACTGACGTCAACATCTGCAATTTCCCTTGTTCTGAACTTTTGTAATTAACTTTGCTCGCAACGAGGACTTCTGTCCATGTTTATTTAATTGCACAACTTTACCACCTGCAATTCACCCTATTTACCTTGCTAACCTCATTTCGCACTCGTTTTGTTGGTTTTGCATAAGCGGCGTTCTTTATTCACAAATGTGTTTTCAATGGTTTAATACTGAAAACACAATATATGCACAGAATTTTCATTTTTGATGACTTCAACAAGTTTCAGCTTTCTTAAAACTTAAAATGGCCGAGGTATTGCATGACGACAAAAATAATGTGGCTTTCCACGTAATTTTTTTTAAATATTCAGACCAATTTTTTCTGCTGTCAGACCAGTTCTGTCTATTGGCATTTCGCCTAAAAACAAACGCAAGATTCACACGTACTCTCACAGTGACACCAAAACGATTGACATTTCTCGCATGTCACTTTGATGAAAACATGTTGCGGCATTATGCACAAGACGAAGTAATTGAATTATCTTTTGCTGAATGGAAAACCACATATTACTTACTTTACTTAACGGGCTCCCGACCCGTGAAGAGTCCCTGCCTGAGATACGGCAGCCTTCCACCCTCTGCGATCCCGAGCACGCTGCTTCCAGTTGTCCAGACCAAGCGCTCTGGCATCCGCGATGGCTTGGTCTTTAAAACGGAGGTTCGGTCTTTCTTGTCGTCTCGAACCTGGGGGCTGGGATTCGAAGATCCTCTTGGCTGGAGCGTTGTTGTCCATTCGCTCGATGTGGCCGAGCCAATGTAGTCGACGAGTTTTGGCTCTTCGGACTACATCCACATCTTGGTGCAGTTCATAGAGTTCGCGGTTGCATTTTCTCCTTCGCCCTCCTCGCACACAGGACCAAATATCCGTCGAAGGATTTTTCTTTCAAAGGACCCCAGTATTAACTCTCCTTATCGTCCAGCACTCGGCGCCGTATAGCAAGCATGCACTTTGTCCTTCGAGTTAGGAGTTTTGAACCCCTTTGTTTTGCCAAACCGAGGTAGCAGCGGTTTCCTAGGGTAATTCTTCGACGGATCTCCACTAAGTTGTCATTTGTGGAGTTGATGTTTACCCCGACGGAGATGAACTTCTTAACTACCTCGAAGTTGCTGCTATCAACTAGTCGGTGGACAGATGATTGTTTGTTTGTTGATAGCATATATTTAGTCTTGTCCTCATTCAATTCAAGACCAACTAGTTTCGCCTGTTCTTCAATAGCCTTAAAAGCCTCTATCACGGCACGCTGGGATCGACCGATGATATCTATATCGTCCGCATACCCCAGCAGTTGGACTGACCTTCCGTATTGACACCTGCCCTGCACACTATCTGCTCAAGAACAAGATTGAAGAAATCACACGACAGCGCATCTCCTTGCCGAAATCCGGTGCATGTTTGAAAGAGTTCAGATGAGCTGCTGTCAAACTGCACATTGCACCGCGTGTTATCTAGTGTCATTCGACACATCTTGATCAGTTTTGACGGGATCCCGAATTCGGCCATCGCCACAAAAAGCTCCTGACGATGAATGCTGTCATATGCGGCTTTAAAGTCGATGAAGAGATGGTGTGTCTCGTCTTGAAACTCGTTGGTCTTTTCCAGGATTTGCCTTAGTGTGAAGATTTGGTCTACAGTTGATCTGCCGGGCCGGAAGCCACACTGGTACGTGCCGGAGGGACTGGTTCTTCATTGAATGGACGTGGGTTCTCTTCTTGCCCCATCACACTCTCTAAATTTTGTCCGTTTAGCAGCTGCTGGAAATGCTGCTTAAATATACCTACTATTCCCTGCGCGTCGGTGACTAGGTTTCCATCGCTGGTATGAAGAGCCTGCGTTCCGGTCTTAAAGCCAGCAGCCAGTTGCTTGGCTTTCTTATAGAACCACATATTATGACATCGAAAACAACAATAACTATTTTATACTCAAAATTTCATCAAAGCCAACAACAACAAAAGTTTGCTCAATTTTATGCGAAATGTCAAACATTCTGTTCGCAGTATATATCATTTTCAAATCTTGCTGTCGCTATCTTTTGATACTGCAAAGAATGAATGTCTGTTACCCTGAACACCGCTCAGCTGACAGTACTTGCCATCTACAGAAACAACCAAAGAAGTCTTCACGTCTAGTCACTGGACATTCTGCACTCCTCTTTAAAACAATTTTCCAGCAAATGCTTCCTTTCGAATGCATACTCATAGGCTTTTCAACGGACGTCAGCTTAACAAAAGATTGAGCTTTTTTTATTTTCGAAATCTCACTTTCAACATTCCGAAGACTACAACCAAGTAATTGATTTTAAAAAATGAATGTGAAGCGAATACAAAGTCGATGATAAGTTAATAAAAAAAGAGCAAACTCGAAGAAAGCTCATTTTCTCTGTTTTTATCTGCAAGAACTTGCCATTGGCACGCGCTCTAAAGAACGCATTTAAATTCTACGCCAGCTGGATGTGGAAATCATGAATGTGTTGTTCTTATGCACCTATTTAGACTCTCTCTGCTTGCTGTGCTTCTATTTTTTTCTCTGTGTACACATAAAAAACGTATCGCATTAGTATTGTTTTTTATTTGAAATTCTTCTTATTTTAAATCTATTTTAGTTCGTTGTTTTATTTTATTGTTGTTAAAAATAAGAATAAAAAATAAATAACGAATACTTTCTGATGAAAGATTTAATGCTTTTAGAAATCACCTTTTCGTGATTTGAAGAAGCAAAACAAACACAATTTTGAGTTCAAAATTAATTCGAAATTAAGTTAATTAAATTTTTGTTTGTAGATTTTTATCGGGAATACCTATCTCATATGTATTTAGTTTATTTTCTTATTTTTAAAATTGAGTATCTCAACTTTTCGCTTTCATGGAAAGAATTTTTTCAAAAATATGCGGGGAAATTCGGTTGAGGATTATAATCGGGCAATATTCGAATTTATATAATTGTTTATACGAGAGAATATATAACAGCCTTTCCCAAGAAAAGGCTAATACTACTCTTCCTTCCTCTACAGACCAATCTTACTTGGGTTTCCTGGAAGAAATAACAAGTCAGCTAACCTTAAATCCTAGTTCTAGTCTAAACAAAATTGCGGTAAAGGCTTCATGCTGAGACGTTATCACAGCCTTATATCGTTACGCTTGCTATTTTAAAGGCATTTGCCAAAATTTGGTTTCCCCGAGGTTCTGTTCGGCTCAACCTATTCTTTATCATTTTTATTAATCACAGACCTCCTTTGAGTTATTTCTTATCCAATTCATACTTCTGCTGAGCTTTCCATATTAGTTTCCTGGTCTACATCGCTCTTCTTCATCTATTGAACTGGAGGAGAAAAGTAAACTAAGATCATTAAATTTCAACCTCGAAAGCATACTTCATTGAAGATAGGCCAATAAAATGGAGCCTACTGATCAGTAATGATGGCTCATAACTTCTTCTCTATGAAGTTTGCCAGTTCGTATTTAAAAGGCTTTGGAAAGCCGCATAATTTATCACTGATGACAACCAAGAGACGATGTGTTAGTTTTGTTTGATTTTGACACTTTTGATCTTCCCTTTACGAATCCGGTTATCTTCATTTGTGTCAACTCACAGACGCGTATGCAACCTTGCCAGCTCGAACTTTGCGTAAAATTTTTCGAAAACCTTTTCCTTTTTCCTTGAACCTTATGGTGGCTGCACCGTTTTTGTTGGTCAAAGTTTTGATAGCGAAAGATCAATAACTCATTGCTTATATTCAAGAAAAATATCACTTTTTACATTTTACTCATTTTCTATTGAACTGCCAACAGCTTCATTTTGAAGTTAATAAAGTTTGAGGAGTAATAACTTCCTAGGCGGCCCTACAGTCCGGGGTGGACCTGGGTCTGAAGCAATAAGCATCTGCAATTGGTGTGGTCCTTGGCTAACTGCCTCCAGTTGCGCACTCCAAGTTACCTAAGGTGAGGCCTTCCTCTTCTGCGTTGTTTCTTAGGAAGACTCTGCGGGCTGAAGCGATCTTGTCCATTCGCTCTACATGTCCCAGCCATCTCAAATTCCTAGTGCGCCGTTTTTTTTTCTTATCAAGTAGATGTCGCTGCACAGCTCGTAGAATTCGTCGTTGAATCGTCTCCTCCATAACCCGTCAACGCATATGGAGTCAACAACTATCTCTCGAAGAAGTTTTCTCTCGTAACGACCAAGGATGTCTTCATCCGCTTTAGAAAGAGTCTATCCTCGTTCGCGAAATAATAGAAATCAGAAATAGTTTTGGTACTATTGAAAGAGGTAAATTATGTTTTCGTTATCCGATAAGACAACTTGCTCCTTAAAATGTCAACAATTATAATGAACAGTTAAAAAAAGATCAAAGCGTTCAATTGAACAGGTTCGAGTAGCGACTTATCTTAATTTAAAACCAGCAGCGAACCTTTGAGGATATTTCAAGAACATGAGCGGATGGATTAAAATGACTTAAAAACCATTTAAAATATCTTTAAGGAAAAAGAAAAAACCTACAAGCAAAGTTATAAAACATATTTCAAGCCTTAAAAAACTGATCGTGCAAATATGTAAGTGAAATGTAGTTTTCTACCTTGTGTCGGCCTTAAATCGAGTTAAGGTCCACGGTGGTTGAGAATCGACTAACTTGACGCAGTTATAAATGAAGTCTGTTCTGTACCTCGGCGGGATAAAGCTTATAAGAGAGCAGGAAAGTGTTGTTTATTTTTGCTAGAAAAATTCTTTAATATTTTTTTTAAAGCAATTGAGCACTTCCTTCTACCCAAAAACAAATCCTTTCTACACCCTCACTACAAAATAGAAGAATTTTCTCTTCTGTTTGCGTTCTGTTAGTCTAGAAAATTGGCGGCAACATGCCCGAAATCTCAGAGGATGAAGGGCTGCCTTGTCTCGCAGGCAGAGACTCTTTACTGGACGGGAGTCGGTTAAGTAAAGTGTAGTGCTCTCCCAACCAAGAACTGCAAGTAATGTTTCTGAACTTAGTTGATGCGATCAATGTACATAGCTACGTGAGTGTTCTATGAATCATCTAAAAACCACTGTAAAGATGAAGTGAACAAGATTGGACCCAAATGACTGCCTTGGGGTATTCCAGAATTAAACGTAAAATAACTCGAGAAACAGCTAAATAAGTGCTGTTTTTCCATAATTCCATAAGTTAGCGTTCATGTCATCACTTAACTTCAAAACAGAAATTGTTAAACTTTAAACAAAGGCAAAATTAAAATTTTTAAAACCTGTTAAACACACACACAAGTAAATAAAAATTCACGGTCAACTGCACTCAACAAAGGAATGCAACGAATGCAGGAAACCCCCTCACGAAAACAACAACAACAACAATAAAAATAAATTTCAATCGCCTTGATCGGCAAATAAATCGTGATGATTGCGGATTCGACGTATATCTGTCGATGTTGTGCGGGATTCCTTTATTGATTTAAAGGTCAAATTCCTTGATGCGCATTCCGTCGACGACGTTGTCGGCCTATTTTTATCCCATACACACGCAGCAGTCGAAAACAAAGTCATGAACTGAAAAAACGACGCAAGCTACTTCATCTCGTCCTCCCCCACAATCAGATCAGATCTGGATACACTTGTGCTATTTGGCGAACATTAAAATGGAGAGATGTATATGGGAAACATTTTGCCCCTTTGTTCCAATTCTGCTGAAACGTCAAAAACTTAATGCGCGCTTTTCAAGTGAAAGAACTTTTATTTTTATTAATTGCACGGAAGATGTGGTTATTGTTCCACGAGTTGAATTGTTTGGCGTTATGGGAACACAACGCGTCCAGAAAGAAAGAAAGAAAGAAAGATCATCGTTCGAAGAATTCAATTGTTGTTCTTTCACTTTGGAATTGAGTTGAATTAGTAAGAATGTAAATGGAATCTAATGACGCATTCAAGTTGTGTGTTGTTGCCCTTAAAATATTGTTTCATGTTTTCCTATATTTAGATTCGATTCTTTACTTTATTTGAAAATGGTGGGAGTGGCTTGGATTTTGTGAATGAAATAAGTACCAACCGGATACCAATGGCATGAGTGTGAGCCTGCAGTGGAATATCAACCGGAAGTACAAAAAAAAACTAATAAAAAAGGGCGTTTTTGTGATTAAGTTGTTTAGTAAGATCCACTTATGCGTTGCAAATCGAGTAAATCATTCTTCCAGGATGACAAACCAACGTAGACGACAATTAATTGGTGACAGTTTTAGACAAAATGGAGACGAATATTGTTTTTTATTTTTGTGGAAAGTTTATGATTTATTTATAAGTTTTTTTTTTATATTTTTCTTCAGAATAAAATTGACGTAAGAAGAGCAAATAAATAATTTATTAGACATGTAAACATACCGAAAACAAGTCTCTTTCACACCCACATGCAGTTTGACAGTTTTGTTTGCTAAGCCAATTTGAATTGAAAGACAAAGTTCTATTTTGTGTCACTTTATTGAACAACTTAAGACTGTTTGGGGTTTGACGTCTTTGGAATTTATGTTTATAGCTTTGGTTTTGTTATTATTTGCAATTTGACAAGTGTGTAGTTTGTTAAATAATTTCTTAATTAGAATTGCTTTGAATACCCGTGCTTTGCTACAGAAATGTAAAATGAATATTTCTTTTTGTGAATTTGTCAATTTACTATCCGATGGAGCGCTCAGACAACTACAGGTCCATTGTACTACCATTCAGACACCTTACATTAATGTTCTTAGTTTTCCCGTCTTTCGAAGAAATATGAGAAGGAGCTTCAGTGATGAAGAGCTTAGATATTCGGCACTCACCACGTCTGGCCCGAAAATCCACCGGACAACTGGTAGTGGTGTCACTTAAGCCCAACACATTTAAGTGTTTATCAGAAGTTTGGTGGCCCGAACGGACGCCTACAAGCAGCCTACAATTGATTCTCCTAAGAGAAAGAAGAAAAGATGCAAATGTCCGGTTGCAATAGTTTGGTCTCTCTACATCCACCGCAATCGCGCCACCGAATCTTGTGTTCACGAGAAACCAAGCGTCAATGTGAGAAATGACTGAAGATGTCGGCAGACCCAACACAGGTTCGGGTCCTGAGATAACATCCTTCTGAACCTTGCCTAGCAAGCTCATCCGAGGTCCAATTTCCCTGGATGCCAGTGTGACCTGGGACCCAGACAAGATTCACTGTGTTCAGTCTTCCGACCAAGTTCAGAGAAAGCTTGAATTCTAGCACTAACTTGGACGATGTAAGATGGGTTTGAAGCGCTTTTAATGCAGCTTGGCAAATGCAAATGGCTTTAGCCCTCCACCTGTTGTTCACAATATAGCGCATAGCCATTAGGATGAGAAAGGAAGACAAAGACTCCAGCACGAGACCCCTGGTGCACCCATCCGTAAAAATACGATCGCATTCAATCCGTGGTTCAGAGCCTGGCCGAAGCCATTTCGTTACCTATGGAAAGTCGACGTGGTAATTTTTTCGCAGAAGGATTTCTGGTGTCATTGCATCAGACGGCATATCCATAAGACAGGGGTCAAAGGACAATTCTCGAGCAAGTTCTTCAAAATTCCAGTGCGCATGGTACCAAAATCTACCTCTTTTTAAGCGAAAGATGGCTTTTAGCGTTCACCCCATGATATATAAATCGAGGGGGGATGATTCATCAAATCACCTAGAGCAGAGCCCGGAGTGCTAGGGAAGGCCCCTGTGCAGCCGAGACATGCCGTTCTTTGGGGTTTTATCAAAAGAAGCAGTAACACGTTTCCGCGAAAGCCTGTTCCACCGATGCGTATGAGGGGAGCGGTCTAATCATGGCCGTACATATACATTTCCCTGTGAATCCGCGATTGCCCCCTAAAAACCCTTAACGAAATTCGTATCCAATTGTTTTGTATTCCTTCACTATGTAAAATTTTTGATTATAATGTCATTATTTCGTTTTAGAGGTAAATGCCCCTAAGATAGGGTAAGGGTGCCCATGAAAAAAATCAACATGCTGAATTCCAAATTGATTTGTCTTACAGATCGTGAGTAATAGTATTATTCAAAATTACGCAAAAGCCCATTTCCAAAAGGGCGGCATTAGGGTAATATATCCTCCAAAGTTTCATAACTCTACCACTAGCGGTGTGGGTTAATCGCTGCTGAGTTATTTAGCCAATCAGTCATTTATTTTTGAATTGAAAAATAACAGCTTCATCAAAATCCATTCTGTGTGTCGGGAGTCGAACCTACGATCGTCAGGTACTGCACAACTTTGAGCTATTAAAGCCACAAATTCAGCTCGGTCTGAGTAGGATTTTTTCTTGTTGTTGATCGATGTTTCACTCGGGTTCCAATGGGGAAAAAGAGTTTTTAGAATTTAATGAACAAAAATGGATCGGCCGTTTCACTTTGAAAAAATCAACTGTTCTTCAGTTTTTTAGTGCTGACAGTGATTTGTATACACTTTGTACATGCTTCCTAACTCTGATCCGGCTAGTTCTGCTCTATGGTGCTGAGTGCTGGACTATAAGCAGGAAAGAGCAGATACTTAACTCTGTTGAGAGAAAAAATTTTCGAAGAATTTATGGCCCTTTGTGTGCGAGGAGGGCGAATGGAGAAGAAGATACAACCGCGAACTCTATGAACTGTACCAAGATGTGGATGTAGTCCAGAAAGCCAAAACATGCCGACTACATTGGCTCGGCCACATCGAGCAAATGGACAATAATGCTCCAGCCAAGAGGATCTCCGAAACTCAGCTCCGTTTCAAAGACCAAGCCATCGCGGATGCCAGAGTGCTTGGTCTGGATAACTGGAAGCAGTATGGCCGGGACCGTAGAGGATGGAAGGCTGCTCTGTCTCAGGCAGGGACTCTTCACGGGTCGGAAACCTGTTAAGTAAAGTAAGTTGTACATGCTTCCTACCGGGCTTCTGAACTTTGAAGAGTTCCTGCCATAAACACAGCATCCTGGTCAAGTGCGATCCCGGACACGCAAAACTTTGGTGTTCGTCTCGAAAATTTATAGAGCCCAATATTTACTCATATTTCCTGGTGCTCAACATTGGTACATGAGGGCAGGATAGGGGTTCCCTAAATATGTAGAGCATGCATTTTATCCTTCGAGGAAGATGTTTTAAACTCGTTTATTCGGCGAAACCCAAGTAGCATTAATGGTTATAGCGACGGCTCTAGTAAAGCTGAGGAAACTATAGACTAATTTTCATATAACAATAGAATCGGTGATTAATATCGATCATCGTTAATCGCAGCTCGAATATAAACGCCTTGAAGCTAATGTTCCAGTCAGCAGGTTAATGACATACCGAAGAACCATGTTTCTGTATAGCTGAGCAGAGCTTTTCGATCCGCTGTTCAAAGTGCCGAAGAGCAGAACCGAGTGATGACTTATAACCCCAAATTCCAAGAGGCAATTGCTTTAAGTGTTGCATGACTGTTCTCCCAGATGGTTAATTCCGCCAATCTGTCAGTCGATAAAACTGGTTAATACCCATAGGATGATACCTTTCTCTGTAAACCTTTGATGACAATACATCGCTTGCTACTCCAGGTTTGCTAAGGAATCCAAATTTGAATGGCTTGCAGCCCTGAGCCGATATTTGTCTCCATCAAAAGTCATTCAAAATGAAAGATGCAGACCTCGGATTGATTAGCGCATGGTTGCCAACCTACCAGTTCGACCATTTGAAGAGCGCCAAGTTGCTGGGTGGTTCTTTAGCTTTGGAAATATAGTGCTAATACTTGTTGAACTATTGAAGGCACCTTTAATTTTAACTTACTAACTAAGCAAAATAAAATGTACTATTTTCTTGAATTGAATTTGATTTGATCATACATGACAGTAGAGTTATTGACGATAGGCGTACTCTTTGCGCATAAGTACCTTGGCGAACCTTTATAATGCCACTTCTCTTCTCTCGGATATGCAAAACATTTGAGTATGAAATCCGAATGCCGAAATCTAACAATGCAGATATTTTCTCAGTGCAGTGACAATAGGCCATTTTTCAAAATAAAGCCTTAGGACACTTTTACAAAGCAAAATAAGGCCATAATAGCAATGTAAGGCCATTATCGATTAATGTCGCCTTCAAATGGTTACAGCAACCAAAGAGAATTCATCAAACAGTACCTCAGTGCTCCGTAATGCCTCAATGCGTGCCACTTAATTACTATTGGAGTAGTCAGAGTCATCAAACGTATTTTGAACGAACAAATATGTATTGGGTTAAAATGATTTATCGTCCTTGTTTGGATTGCCACAAACATATCTAAGCCATACGCACTTTTCTTCTCGTTTTCTTGCTGAGTATATCAAAATTCACACTTAAAGTTAGACATTGACAGTAGAACCGTTTTTAATATGTACTTGTTTGCGGCGAACGCTCGGCCTTATATTCTTTCCTTACGTCATGACACCAATATCCTCCACACTTTTAGAACGTGATCCATCTTTTTTACCTTTTTCTCAATAATATCAAAGAATATATTTTTCATCTTTATTGCTCAGCTCCTACTCTGAAGACCTTCACTTCAAAATTTATTGGATGTATTTGTTAACTCATGGAAAATTAGTCTAGACATATTGATTGTCTCACGACAAGTCAAGGCGAAATACAGGCAATTTCACTTAAAAGCAAAAAAACACTAAGAAAGCCCTCGACAATATCCATTAGCAATGATCTTGAAATATATTTTTTTTTTCTGAAAAATACAGAATACTAAGGGGAAAATTTGAACAGCAAAATCAATCCATTCGCACCTCGGATGAGAAAATAAATTTCCCTTGCAGCATTTCCAACGACCTATCCCACCACCTTCAGTAGGTTGAGAAGAACTCTAACGATCTATCAATCCACAAATATGCAAACCGAAAACATTCTTGTGACACTCATACATAATTCAAAAACTCCCTCATCACTTTTTCAATTATTTCGATAAAAACTTTACATGAAAAAAAAAAACTGTTTACTTCAAAACCCTAAACATTGGAATAAAAATTTTCAGACAAAAAAAAAAATTGGAAAATAAATTCAAAGAAAGAAAGAAAAATCCAAAATAAATGAAATATTTCATTACCTATAAATAAATTCTCAGAGAATTGAAAAAAATTTACAAAAGAGAGCTAGAAAAATGTTCCATCTATTTCGTCGCCGTGGTCGTCGCTCCGCCAAACAAGAGAAACAAACAAAAAATGTCGCCAAACACGACGATGAAGAAAACACTGCGAAACCCCTTGCCAGAGGGGAGGAACAGCAGAAATCCTCGCCGTCACAGAACGCTGTTGAATCTCAAATACATGGCGCAAGCGCTTTCAATCCAAAGGTAAATTTAGATTCCACACGTCGACCAAAAGAGAGCCCGCAAAAAACTTTCGTTAATTACCACCAATATGCTGATGGTGTTGTTGTAAGTGAAACTAGTGCGGATAGTCGATACGAAGGTGCTGATCTGCTGGCACGGCGAAGCAATTATAACGACCACGACGATCACAGCAGGGATCCGAGTAAGAACAGCGACAAACCTGCCAAACAACCGAAAACTAAATCCCAATCATCAACCAATCGAAGATCGATATTCTTCAGGCATTTTCAACCTACACCAGCGCCCAGAGAGACCCGCTATCAGCAGCTAGATGAGGATCAGGCGAATTTCATTTCTGAACCATCAACTGAGCAACAACTAGTTGAAGCAACAGCGCCAACACAACCGACAGCAACCACCATCAAGTCGTCGAAGAGATTCAATCCCATCGATAAGGGGCGAGAACTGTTCAATGACATTCTGATGGCCAAAGGACGTCACAGGAATAACCGCAATCATCATCATAAAGGTGGTGGTGGCGGAGGAGGAGCAGTAGTTCATGCAAATACCCAAAAGGATTCAAAGAAACCCCCAGTTGAGGTAATTGACTTTTCAAAGAATATCATCCCCGAACCGTCGGCGGGACAACATACTTATCAAATATCTAAGAAGTCTAAAAATACCCACGATCAACGGACGACAGATGGCGCTGTAGCAGCTGCTGCTCTCCCAACAGTCGCCTCTGTTGTTGGTTCAGCGGCCACGGTTGAGTGCGCCGACTCCAGTGCTAAAAATAGCCCAAACACAGCGCAGTCGCTTCAGCGCGACCATCAAAATGAGAGAATAACAACTGCGACAATCGTCGACGCAACAATCGATGAAAGCTCCTGTGATGATCAGACAGTTGGCGAGTGCGCGTCCTTACAAGTACACCGCGAAAACGCATCGGACGTAGAAAACATCGAAAAGGAACCAAGCTCAGAAGGGATAGATCTGGAAGCATCTGCCAATGTCGAGGAACTTGGTTGCCTAAACAAACAGGATAACCTCTCGGAATTGACGGAATGTGATCGTGACCAATTCAACGAAGACATGGGTCAATCACAGGCAAAAAGTGAAACAACAACATCACCCGTGGTATCAAGATCATCATCACCGGCCGCGGCAAGGGAATTCCGCGAATCGCGTGTTGAGCAGCAAGCAAAACAACAATCACCATCACCATCACCATCACCGCCACCACCATCACCACCACCATCACAAGAAGAAGCTGCTGCACCTCAGTTGATTGTGCCAACAATTGTCGTTGAGGATTTTGGCAATGTTGGCGGAAGTCCCTCGGACAAGGGAGACATTTTCTACGATGTAGAAACCAATAGAAATAGCTTAGACAGCAATTATGACAAAATTGAAGATCACCTCTTAAAAGTTCCCGAAGAAGTCGACGAAGATGACGACGATGAGGAGTACGAAGACGACGAAGACGATGACGACGAAGAAGAAGAAGATCAATGGCATTTTGTCAACAATCTGCCCGAAAGCGACGACAGAATGGCTCATGATCATGATGACGCCGTCGCCGCTGCAGCCGACACTTCAAACTACCACAAGACAGAGAATTCCTCAGATTCCAATCTTAGTACTTCGGATTCTGGTATCGCTGCATCAGATCCCATCGCAAAAGTCCTCCATTTGGATAGTTGTGATTTGGTCAACGACAGTGGCAAAGAGTCCTCACCGCATCGCTATCGTGACGGCAGTTCAACCGATTGCGATGAAAATCTTCCCCACTGCGATGACTTTGATTACTTTAAAGATCTGCCGACAGTTATTGATAGTGTCGAAGTGGTCACCGATGACCATGACAGTCATTCGGGTATCCTCATCGAGAGTATAAGTTTGCCAGATGTTGTCGTCGAATCGACAACAGCCCATGCTGGCAGTAGTGTATTAAAGAATTCAAGTAGTGATAGTGTGAACAGTGATGATCATCAAACAGCGGGTAATGTTCGTAGTTGTAATAATGAAAGTGATAATGTTGACAATAGTGGCAATGTGAAAATGGGTAATGCACATTTCATACCGATTCGGGTGGAGAAACGTCGAAGTGTGGACGACAGTGTGCTGATGACCAAATCAGCGAATGGTGGATATTCACTTTATAATGGTCAGCAATATAATGAGGAGAAGCCAACGTTGGAGATAACAGTTGAGGATGACAAGGAACCGGAAGAGCAGCCAGCTGCTGAGGCGAAGGAACACAAGTAATGTATTGATTTTATTTTTACGCGATATTCGTTTTGTAGGTTGTAGGTTGTTTGAGTGAGTGGGAACTGACAGAAATTAATAACAATCATTTTTTTTTCAAAATGGCCGCCCATAAACGTCTGGCAGCATTTTGAAAATGTAACAAACATGATTTGTGATTTTGTGTTCAAACATCCATGTTGCATTTTGAACACTTGTCAAGCATTTGTGTCACTGATGAAGTTTTCGAAAATGATATTTTTCTTTGGATAAACAATATACGTCTGTATTCAAAAATAGCCGAACATATTTGTCTTGTATCAATAATTAATTGCATTATTTTACAACACAACGACCATCTGTCAATGCATCTGTCATTTTATTGACGGAAATTAATCGCGTCAGAGTAGGACTCTTGGAAATATATTTTCCCATGAAATAAATAACTTTCTGTTGACTTTTGCATCGCTTTTCATTCTGCACTTTTGGAAGAGCAGATTTTGACAGCAAAATAAAGGCCCGTTCGTGTACTCATTTTCAGAGAAATTCCACAAACTTGTTCGCTTACTGAGCAAGTACTAAAACAATGAATGGCAATAAAATGTCTTTTCCTTTATTTCTCTTCACAATAAATTTCAATCGATAAAAAAATGGCAGCTGTCAAAGATATGTAAAATTGTTTGTTGATTTTAATTTTTTTTTAACCTAAAAGTGTACGAGTACTTTTAATTACCACTTTTGAAATATCTTCACACAAACTTACGCGAACAGACCATTAAATGTCATCATTATTGCATTCTTTTGCAAATATTATTCAACTTAATTATTCCACGTGAATTTTATTGTTAAATAACCTGCAGCAATTTTTTCTTAAATATATTCGAAAACATTCTATTTATAATAAAAAAAACATCCCCACGTTACCTGAACATTTTAAAAGACTTTCAAAACGTACAACAGTCACCTATTGTATTCAGTACCTACTCATTTCCTCCGTCTGACAGCTTCGTCCAACTATTTCCTGTTGCATAAGTACCTTTGTCATTTTTAATTTATTTTTTGAAAATTTTCTTTTTGGGAATTTAATACAAACATACCTATCTTTGTTTGAAAAATTCGTTCAAAAATAATAAAACATCCGACTAAGTTAAGATAACAACGCAAACAATTTTCCAGCTGATTCATCACTTATTCGTGAAACCAAAATTTTTTGTTTTCATAAGATAAATTATTGTTTAGTCAATAAAAAGCTTAACATTTGACATTTCAACGGTATGTCGTAGTATAAAAATTCGCAGAAAAAAAGAAATGAAATATTTTCATCTCGAACTAACAGAGCGGAATAAAACATTGAGTTATAGCTGTTTGCATATTTGTATTCGTTGTCCCCACATTTTGTTGTCTATGATTTGTTTGTTTAGTTTCTTTTTTTTTAAAAAAAAAAAACCAATAGAAAAGCGCAGGGTTATTTTTATCATCGACTGAAATAAATCCCAAGCAAGAAATAATCAAGTTCAATTTGAATTGCTTTGGCTTAGTCCTGACCTTTTTCAATCAAATTGATTGAGCAGCGGTTGCTACAAAGTGAAACTGAAACGTAAATTGGCTTTGTAATTTAAAACAAATAACCAAAACGTAATTTCAGTTTGTACTTTGATTTTAGAGGACTCTAATGAAAAATACTTTCGTTTTGGTTTCATTGAGTAGTGGATTAGTTAAAAGTAGTTTAAGGGTCAGTGCACACTCTGTTTACATTGAATTTTATTTTGTTATGAATTGGTTCTCGGCAATGCAATTCTTCATATTTATAGTATGTTATTGGTCACATAATGCCACGGCAACTTGGAGGGTTGTTAGCGTTCGATCTGAAAGAAACTGCGTAGAAAAAAATTAAGAACATCAAAGTTTAATACGTATTTGTCACAACCAACTGTTACGATCAGTTTGACGGTTTTTAGTTTTTTACCAGCCGAAATTTACGTAAAAAAATAGTAAACATGTGGAAGGAGTGGCAAGAGAAGTTTCTAGATCTTCACATATTATATTTAGTTATCTCTTGACCCAGATTGGAATTCCGCTATGGTGCTGAAGAGGTGTTCTTTCAAGCTGGCAAAAACCACTGCGTTAACTTTTCTATATGTCCTTTTCTTTAGGTCTATTTCGGAGACTATGGAGAACAACATTTGTTCAGCCTGTACTGGCAAATTTTCCTCTCATTTCTCCTCCCAAAGTGGGTAAATTGTCAGCTAATGAAATCTTGAATCTATATTTGCAGGCAAGGGTTGACCTGGACCTGAACGACCAATAAACCTATCCAATTAGCGCGGTCTTTAGTTGAGGACCCCTTCCACATTTGTATGCCACGTAAAGCGGGGCCTTCCTCTACTGTGTCGTCTCTTCGAATTTGAGTCGAAGATTCTGCGGGCTGGAGTCTACTCGCTCTACATGTCCCAGCCATCTCAAACGCTCAATGCGTAGTTTCTTGGTCAGGTTGATGACGCTGATCGCTGAATCGTCCCCTCCAAAACCCGTTAACGCATCCGGGACCATTCCGTTGCCGATGGAAGTACATTTTGATTTTTATAGTCGATAGTTACGTCTACAAATCCAAATCAGAAGAGCCTACGGCAATGAGAGACTACTCATAGTTTACAGAAATAAGCCGTTTTCAATATTCAGATTGGCAATAATGGTGCTTGCAGCTGTCTGCTAGGCTGTTTTTTTTGTAGACTGAAGCTACATCGTAAACAACATACCTTAGGTATGGTAAGTTATTGGATATCGCCATATGTGATATGGCAGATTGGGAACATTTCACTAAGTCCATATTCAAACCTTTGATAAGGTGTACGGACAGAAGATTTGTTTCGAGGGTTTCAGTTTTGACATTCCTGCAAGGCTTGTCTATCTGTGAAGGATGACACGATGGAAAACCCCACCCTCTGCCAACGACATATGCCGGTTGTTGGGCAAGAAAAATTTTGCGTACAATATTAGCTTGCATAAACTGTTCGTGGAGTAGAAATAGAAGATCGCAGAGTAAATTCCTTTGAGAATTTTCTAAACAGGCCCTTGGAGCTGTTGTAGCGAGTTCTGAACCTTAAGCTCCTTAAGACGAACAATACAGGCTTTACAACGATGTTGACCTGACACAAAAAAGGTAAATGTGCAACGGCTAAGTTAGTTAAAACATATACAGCGTTCGCTGTTGAAAAAGGACCTTAACCAACTAGGAGTATACAATTTAAGGCAGCCAGGTGAAGATCGAGCTGTCTGAAAAGGTTGCCTGACTGACAGGGAATCATATTTGCATTATCCAGGTTCTGCTTATCGATGACAATCTGTACATGCAAACGTAGACAGATTCCATAAAATTCAACACTCTTTTTCTTAAAAAGAAGCACGCTATTAAACATGGGCATGAGTTGCGTTACTCTAGCAAACATCTTGCAAATTAATTTGTCTTTAAGAATTTGTTACTTTCTTTTAATGACATATAATGCTTTAAGGTAAAAAGCTAGGTACTGGCGCCTTCTAAAGTCGCTTCTTCATGGGATCGCCTACTGTTATAGGAAATATTTAGAACTTGGGTTAAATTTTAACTTATTATTAAAATATTTAATTTTAACCTTTGACGGTTATTTCTGAATTCCTCCAATTGCATACTTCCTTAAGGTACGACAGGCTTTTCTCTTCTGTGATCTTGGAGACTAGACTAATCCATATGGATTCAACGTTGTTTTGGTCCTTAAAACGGAATCTTGGGGCTGGAATTCAAAGATCCTAATGACTGGAACACAATTTTCGAATCGCTTGATGTGGCCGAGGCAATATAGTCTACGCGTTTAAGATTTTTGGGCTACATCCACATCTTGGTAGTTTGGTTCTATTCATTCACCCTCTTCGCACAGTTATCCCTCGGGTAATTGGGACCAAATAAAACTATCCTGAAAGACGTCTCAAACTATTTTTTATTCCTCATCACCATATACAATTTCAAGTTATTATGTTAAACGGTTTGGAAGTTAAGAGCTCTTGAGCTACACAAATATTTTTTATATAATCCCTCTTCAAATTGTACCCCACTTCTTTGGCTTTCCTGACGATTTTTGTGTGAATATATAAAGTGCAAATTCTAATATTTTCTGTGTTATATTCTCTGAATTGATTGTGGTATTAAATTTTCTATCGAGCCTTAGTTTACGATCGTGGACCCATGGACTTCATGCTCTGCGTCCTCTTCATATCTAGGACATCCAAGACATTCTGGACAATTGTCGAGCTTAAAGCAATAAAGGTATTGGCGGTAACCGTCATGACCTGACAAAAATTGCGTGAACTGTTAATAGGCTTCTTTATGTCTTCTACTTATTTATAAATCTTAATTAATCTTACTTTTCTCATCGCAGTTGCTACTTGCTCAGTGGATTTTCCCCTTCATTAATTCATATCGCGCCATATTCTGGACTCTTCGGTCTTTGAATCTTGTCACTTCATCAGTTGGTATATCTATAGCTATGGGGGTTAGGCCAGCAATAAAGGATGCTCAGTTAGATCATTCCTACTTCTAAGCGCTCTGATTTACTGCTCTATAACTCTTCAGGGGTGACCAATTCATATAACATTTAGCTTTTAAGGCTGTGTGTTGCTTCATTGTCAGTCAGGGCGATTTAATTAAAAACAATTACTCTCATTTGCTTTTCTTTCGCCCAAAAAAATTTACTTATTGAGTGCAAGATCGCAATTCTCAATTTAATATTGTTGTTTCCTTTAAAACACCCAACAATAAGGAAGAATATTGAAATAATTTTATCTGCATTAAATCCCTGTTCATTTTTATTACACGGAAACATTACTTTTGCCCCCGAAATTGTATTAATTATTCTAAAAATAACTCTGCCAAATGCATACTCGATTTATTTTGACAGTTAATATAAATCATACGCTCATGCATCATATTTTTGCTCGCAAAAAAAAGAACGAAGAAAAATTGTCACTGTGACTTGAAATAATTTTTTTCGTTCAGTTCAAAAAGGTATTAATAAATTTCACTCAAAAATAAACCAACTTACATTATTGTTTTTGATAATAATATTGAGTCATCAACTGTCACCAAATACATAAATTGTCTGCAAAATGTTGTTGAACTATATTTTTTTTTTGTTTTTATTCTTCCATTTAACAATCAAAACTACTTTGCCAATCACAGCGATGCCGCCGAACGAATTTAATTTTGACATAATTTCTTACTCGTTTTTGTTTTTTTCTAAATTCCAACGAGAAAATCAAAAAGTGTGCCAAATCATTTGAAGAAAAAAATATTCGCTCACACTACGATATTGCATTTTATTGAATGTGTATTTGTAATTTTACATTTCTGACACTTTGCACAGTGGTAGTAGTGTGTCTACAAAGTAGATGCGTAGAAGGTGGTTGCCAAAATAAATTTTGACGTCACGCGTCGAATAGGAAACGAAATAAAATAAGATTTCCTTTTGAAAGATTTATTTAAATTTTGTTATTCTTTTATTGAATAAAAATTGATCGAACTTCGAACACACCCCGGGGGTTTATTCACAATATATTCGAATTTGCGAGGGAAATGTTTTTTTGGTTTGTCTTTTATTGCTTCACGTTTTGTTTTTACATTTTTGAAATGTTCAGGTTTAAAATTATTGTAAACAGCTATTAATCCTTTAGCGGTTTCGAAAAGAAAACTGTTTTTTTCTTCTGCGTTTGTTTTTTGCGCGGCATCTATTTTTATCACCACGCGTTTTGTGTTTGAATTTTGTAAAAGCGTTTTTGGCATCTCGAAACGACTTAAGAGGAACTTGATTATCTATCGGAACAAAATCTACTCATGTCGATCGTTAAATGAAAGAGATTTCAAATACTTGGAAATACACTTCATACTTATGTATGGATGGAAAAAACGCACACACACAAGGCTATTAGCATTAAAATATGTAAATGAACTTGTTGCGATAGATTTAAATGGGTTTTGTTCATTTATCTTTTATTTACATTGAAGTTTTTTTCTAAACAAATTGGTTAATTATTTGTACTCATCACAAGTGGAGAATATGGCAATGGTTTGTTTCATGGTGGTGCTGTTTTTTTTTCTATTGAAGAAGTTCATTGCTGACAGAGTGGTGGATTTTTAACTAATTAGAAAGATTTTGTTTATGTAAAAATCAGTTGGTGCGTAAAACTTGTACTTCTACACGGGAAATTTCGTTTTAAAGAAAATAATCTTCCAATCGGGATTTTAAAACGAAAAATGGGAATTGATTTAAATGCGATTTTCATTACGTTAGTTCACAATAGTACAACTAAAAGTAGACAATTCACAATAGTAATGATAGTGATTAGCTCTTATAGCACGCTGATTTCTACTTTTGAACGATTGTCCTCACCTTTTGAAAAGTGTCAACAAAATTGGTATTAGCTTTTTAAACTCGCTATACCCCAGTTGAGAGCAAATTGTTAGTGAATCTTCTCTATGAGGCATAGGTAAGACTAGGCAAGGCGCAATTTCACAGTTAAACAGTCCATTGTGATGCCAAATGAGGCGAGGTGGAGTGATTGGTTAGCCAGAAGCTACTATCGGCGTCCTGAGAGACCGGAATCCACCCATTTGTTGTAAATAGGGATCAGAGACCAAAGTGAGGTGAAAAGTGCCCGATAGGGCCATTTGGCCCTTTGTTTTGCATTTCGTCCCTTGGCCCTGGGCAACCTCAGATCTTGAAAGTCTACTAGATGTGGATTTACATAAGCCTTAATTTGACAAATTAATATGGTTTTCCTTTCAAACAAAATTAAGTCAGGACAGCAATATATAAACCAAAGTCCAACAGGATGGCTCGGATGGACGGTATACGCGCGGAACTGTTTGTGACAACAGCAGATGATTCGAAAAAGAGCGTGCACCAACTCACTCCCGAGGAATGATGAACCTATATGAACCTTAGCATCGTTTGTTCATTTTACAAGAAAGGTGTCCATCTAAACTTCGCCATCTATTACGTATCAGTCTCCTAAACATCGCATATTAGATCTTGTCAGCCGAATTGTGAGAGCAGATCAGGAAGAAAACCCAAATACTTCAGATTGATACTCTTTTACACTTTTTATCGATTTTAAAGCTGCATATGACAGAACAGTAAGGAACTTTGTCTACCTCTTCTCTGCTAATACGACATCTCTTTAGAGATCAAACCAAGAATTACGCCCAATCGCTGCATTTTTTGTGCTGAGTGCATAGTTGCCTTGTATGTAGTCTCCCGAATAAATAAGGAAACTAATAATCCCAGACCCAGATAAGACTCTTATAATCCCAGTCCTGCTCTATGGATCCGAAATAAAGACCTCAAAAGCGGATATTCTTCGTCGTCTTGAGAGAATTTCTTTGTACGGTATTTGGTCCCGAATGCATTGAGAGGTTCTGGACATTGCGACATTGACCTGCTCAAACAATTTTTTTATATATGAAATTTTCCAATTTCAGACAAAAGGACACCAGAAATTTTAACTTAAATGGCCCTCAAAAAGGCCCCCCATATTTGTTTCTAAGTGGCAGCGCTGATTTAGATATCATATCCTAAGTGTATACGCTTAACCTTTTTCCATTCAAAGACATATTAAACCAATATGTGGGTGTCGTGGCTTAGTGGTAAAGTGAGTTGGACTACTAAGCAAGGAGACTCCAGTTCAAATCCGACATCTACCACTTAAAAGTTTTTATTCGGTGGCCGACATCTTGCGAAAGTTTTTCAAACATCTAAGAGTAAGACAGTTCTTACGAGGCTTTGAGAAGCTTCTCAAAAAATAAATTGCCGCTTGGAATAGGAATTAAACTATAGGGCCCTTTCATTCGTGTCAAAAATATATTTTCGCACCACAATGGTTGGAGAAGCTAGGCTTTAGTATGGGTCATTTAATCCTAATTATTATTTTTAATTTAGTTTAGACCAAGAGTTTTAGAGTCCTAGCCTACCTGGCGTCCAGAGAAACCTGAACAATTTGGAAATAAAGACATAACATTTTTTTTAAATTTATTTGAAGTTGAAACTGTGTTGGCCTAATCGATTCAAGTGTTGATACTTGGGTAATTTCAGACCCTAATTGATTAAGAAACTACCACGATAATGATGTTTATCTTCGAGACGATATGAATATTCCTGCAGCGTCACACATAATAAATGGCGCTTGTCGTAAAAAGCAATTAAAGGGGAGCTATCACATTTCGAGAATTTTTACCTCCAGATGAACCTAGCAAAATGATCACGGATGCGTCTTTAAACTAAGATCAAAGAAGCATAAATATAAGGAGCATTCAATTGTTGAATAGAAATCACGAAGAGTGGCAGGTCTAAAACCTTATAGATCAGACAAATTTATTTAACCTGGGAGGCCGCCTATATGGCAAACCCAGTAGGAATGCTGTAAAAGTTTAGTTTAATGATCATAACTTCGTTGGCCTTGAAGATAACGGGGACAAAACCAAGTACACGCTTTCAACAAACAAGGAAACATCTGTCCACCGGACAAAACGTACTTTTGAAAGCAGAAACTTCGAGGTGGTTAGGAAGTTTACCTACCTCGGGGTTAACCTTAACTTCGCAAACGACACCTTAGTGGAGATTCAACGAAGAATTACCCTAGGAAAACGTTTCTACTTCGGTTTGGCAAAACAAATGGGTTCAAAACTCCTAACTCCAAGGACGAAGTGTAAGCTATACAAAACTTTGATCCTGCCAGTTCTGCTCTATGGTGCTGAGTACTGGACTATAAGCAGGAAAGGAGGAGCATATACTTAATCCCATTGACAGCAAAATTCTTCGAAGAATTTACCGTCCTGCGTGCGAGGAGGGCGAATGGAGGAGAAGATACAACCGTGAACTCTATGGGCTGTACCAAGATGTGGATGTAGTCCAAAAAGCCAAAACACGCCGACTACATTGGCTCGGCCACATCGAGCAAATGGACAATAATGCCCCAGCCAAGAGGATCTACGAACCCCAGCTCCCAAGTTCGAGACGACAAGGAAGACCGAACCTCCGTTTCAAAGACAAAGCCATCGCGGATGCCAGAGCAGCGTGCCCGGGACCGTAGAGGATGGAAGGCTGCTTTGTCTCAGGCAGAGACTCTTCACGGTTCGGGAGCCCGTTAAGTAAGTAAAGTATGTAACCTCATTGGCAATGGGAAAAAAAAGTAGAAAGGTGAATATAACTTCTAAGAATTTTTTCTCAGCTATTTTTAAAGCTCATTTGGTCGATGCAGGGTTTCATTAAGATGCTTTACCATATTGTGTATGCGAGGATATATTTTTATTGCAAATGGGAGGGACATGATATATGGACAAGTTTAACGCCGGAAAATTTTCTTGACAATTTTCTGGTTATCCCGCAAGAAACACCAAATAATTTGCATATATAAATGCTTTTATATGAGTCTAATAGAGCAACAAACGAATTCTGAAATGTCACAGATAAACATTACAAAACGCTTGAGGGCTAACGTTACGTTACGTGCCTGTTTAGCAAAGCTTCTATAATAGCCCTAACGATATTTTTCATCATCTTTGCTAATAGTTGACTAAATTTTCGTGATAAAAAAATAATATATAGTTTATTGAAATGTACACTTCTATCGATTTGAGGTCTACAAAAATTAATTCCTACAAACTTCACTTCACATTGTCTACAATTCAATAGAGCCGCCCCCCAATAAACTATATCGTAAAATAAAAAAAATTTCTAAATTAATTTCCTCTTTAAAATGCTTCATTTCGTCCTCATCACATAGAATGACTTTCAAATGAATACTTTCACTGTTTGATGAGAAAAAAAAATAAGAATATTCTCCGATCTAATGGATTTGTTCCAATTTCAAAACTGCAATGACTCATTCAGATTAAATTAAAAATGTGCCTGATGTACAAAAATAAAAATTACAATTTTCTCTACATAAACAATTTTGCCGCAAAGGAACGATGCCAACAAATTTTAGTTTTTCTGCTCTTTTCTCTTGTGTTTACATTTTCGAATTTAAATAAATCGTAGGGTGTCACAAATATTTAAGAATTAGTAAGTTATGGTCTTCGAACTTTGATCGGTAGTTCACAAGTGGGAAATTTTATCACTGACAGTGAAAATTAGTACTTGACTTATGTTTGATAATTTGCAGACATCTGAATCTCTGTTCGATTTTCAAACAGATTTGTGTGAATTGTTTATGTAGACTTTCCATTAAATGAGTGCAGTTTTTGACGTTTGCAAATGTCAGAGTCGAGCAGTAATTTAAATGTAAACTATTTTTGTCAGTTTTTAAAAGTACGAAAATTTAATCAAAATTAATTTAGATTACTTTTAGAGAAAGGACATTCATAAAAGCTTATAAAGCTTAAATTTTAACGCCCCTAACCCTAACCCTTACGAGCTAACTAAGCAATGGAATGAGACTTAACTCACGAGTTAAAATTTCTTATAAATAAAAATTCTGACATTCAGTAATAAAATTTACGCAAATCTATTACTTTTTTTATTTTCCAAATGTGGACAATAAAAATGGAGAATCGTACAAAAAAAAAACGAAAGGGAAGTGAGAAATTTCTGTAGGAATAACAAAACAAAAATGTTTTCGTTTGCCTGCTAACCCATCGTTAAACCACCTTCGACGGTGAGTTAAGTTAATTCACAGTTGAAAAACGTCAGTTAGTCTCAAATTTGTTTTATTCATAACTTTTTACACATAACTCATGACTTAAGGGTAACTCACCCGTAACTCGTGTTTATTAATACGGGTGTATGTAATTAACTAGTAGTAGAGTGGGCTTGGGCATGGAAACCGATTCACTGTTTTGACGCCAAAAATTAAGGAAATCCGTTCATTTTTAAAAAACGAATTATGTGGTCGTCATATCTATTCAATTGTTTAGTTCCAAACAAGTAGAGAGTTGAACTTGTTGGAGTTAATAGCTTTGAGTGCTGCTTGACTGTCTGAGAGAATGTAGATGTTTGATCATCTGAGGTTTCGCCTTAAGCAACCTCTTGCGCATAGTTCCATGGCATAAACTTCTGCTTGGAAGATTGATGTTGAGTGGCCTAGAGGAGTTGAAATTTTGCAGTTGGGTCTGCTGATGCCTGCTCATACACTTGTTGACATTTTCAAGCCATCAGTTTACCAGACTAGGGCCTCCAATTTCTCACACAGACCTGCATCGGAGGGCTATGTATAATCTTTGAAGAGTTTAAGATGTATCAGCCTTGTCCTGTGGTATCAGCCTTTTTGAATTCTTTTCACGAAGCGGATTTTTATTGCGACTTTTTAAGTCATGCATGTAACGGTAATTTATGTCTTAAAAAACATACGAACATGTTCAAAAAAAACCGGGGCATAACAACTATAACTTCAGCTATAAATTATCCAAAAAATTACATTTTTTTAAAATTATTAGGCAGCCATTGTGGGTGGAAAGATGTATTATTTGACACGAAGCTTCTCATAACAGTTTATTCTCTTGGATGTTTGTCTGGCACTGACTTAGAGGTGATACGGGCCGGGCTGAAAATAATAGACTTGGCAAAACTTTTTGAAACCGTCGAACATCACATTCTATTAACATAACGTTGTCGGAAAACTTACTTACTTACTTAGGTGGCGCTACAGTCCGGGGTGGACCTGGGCCTCAACCAATATGCCTCTCCAGTTAGCACGATCTTTGGCTAACTGCCTCCAGTTGCGCACTCCAAGTTGGTTGAGGTCCCCTTCCACTTGCGCGCGCCACCTTAGGCGAGGTCTTCCTCTACTGCGTTGTCCCTCCGGGTTGGATTCGAAGACTCTTCGGGCCGAAGCGTTGGTGTCCATTCGCTCTACATGTCCCAGCCATCTTAGACGACTAATCCGTATTTTTCTGACCAGGTCGATGTCGCTGTACACCTCGTAGAGTTCGCTGTTAAATCTCCTCCTCCAAAGCCTGTCAACGCAAACGGGACCGAAAATCACTCGAAGAATTTTGCGTTCGAAACGACCAAGGAGATCTTCATCCGCCTTTGATAACGTCCATGCTTCTGCGCCATACAGCAGAACTGGGATGATGAGGGTCTTATATAGAGTCTCCTTGGTGTTTCTCGACAAGGCCTTACTAATCAATTGCCTCCTTAGGCCAAAGTAACAGCGACTGGCAAGTGTAATTCTTCGCTTGATTTCTGACGATATATGATTTTCAGAGTTAATAGCGGAGCCGAGGTAGATAAAGTCCCGAACTACCTCGAAGTTATAGTTGTCGGAAAAAGCAAAGAATAATAATCAATACTAAGTAAGACACAATGCCGCTTCAACCCGCAGTTACAATCAATTAATGTAGAACACTGATGACTTGCGGCAAAAAGTGTGACAAATGGTAGAGATGAGCGCGCGTAGGAGTAACCAGATCAGCCACTTGGACCCACCTTTTTTTTAAAAAAAATCAAGTCAGACACACTTTGGACTTAGATGTCATTTCGTACTTTTTTATAAAACGAAATTAACTCGGTAGTTTTTTAACGCAGTTTTATTTTCTTCCACACAAAAGTGAAGATTAATTTATGGATTTGACAATAAATTCCTTGTTGTATTTTACTGAAGACCTCAAACTACGACATCTGGGTGACATATCTTTAATAAATAAGATCTGTTGGTAAATTTATCAGTGAAACTTATTCTACTTGCGCACTCAAGAAGCACTCTTTTGCCCACTTTCCGAATACTTTTTAACGGCAACACTTCTCTAGGATTCAAAAGGTTAATACCGATACTGCGGCGATGTCGTGCGTTAAAAAAATGCTATTGTGAATCAGCACTTAGTTGTTCGCCATCACAGATGAGGTACTCGTTAAATTAGGTAGTCAACTTATATATCCACTGGCTACTTAAATTTTTCCTTTAATTTTTTTACACTTAATATCCTTTTCACGTTGAAAAACGTTCTCACTCACTGATACTTATGTATAAGTTTCTGTTTTGATTTCAATTAAAATGACCTATTCACATTAACCAGCACCATCTAGGAAGAGGGACATTTTTAAAGTTTGGGTAATTTAAAAGTGCCGCCTGAGGTTGACTCTCTCTTTGAACATTATTTGTGGTTGTCTCTTTAAACCGATCTTAACAGAAATTAAATTTCAAAATTATTCAAAACCTGTGGATCGTCAGTATTTGTCTATGCACCACCGAAAAAATCCGTTGTTAAGGAAAAGTGTACAAGTGATTTTGATACACAAGTCAGTGAATGCTCTCTTCTTAAGTTCGGACATTCTCAGAGCTTTAGCCTACTATAATTGTTTGTCAAAACCTTAGAACCTACAGATGCACCACTATCGCTCTAGGTAGAATAAGTCCGATGATGAATTGAACAATCGGTAAGTCGAATTATTACTACAGTCCGACCGAACATTCGGCTGCGGCTTTGGCTTTGGCTTCGGCTACATTCGGCCAAATTTACCACCATCGGCAAAACGTTCGGCTTCGGCGAAAAAAGGCCGAAGGTTTAGCCGAAGCCGAATATTGCATTTTCAACCGTTTTTGCGATAATTTTTCGCATGAGCGATTTCGAGCAGTCATTTCTTGTTTGGTTGGTTTCGATAGTGTAAGTTGCGCCTGAATGAATGTTAGTTTGCAGCTGTAGTTATTCACAGGCAATCAACGGATTCATTTACTGGCTATTTTTGACTTATGTTTTTTTTAACGGATGATTTATTTTAGGTTCCTTGGTATATCAGGTTGCACTACATTCGGCCGAAGGTGATAAAAAAGCCGAAGTTGGGCTTATTACCTTTAACTGGGTGAAACATCTGCCTGAAGAACTGTTAATAGAAAAATACTAACAGCTTGGGACCTCTTTTCTCCTTATCTGAAAATTAGTTGGGAATGAACTACTGATATACGTGGCAAGAGAGGGCTGCAGGGTAATTGCTTATATGAATTAAAGTGCATTGCAGCCAGTGCTGCCACCCTTCGCATGATTAAGCGCAGTATATTTATAAATAAGAGCAGTCGATTTCAATATAGCGCAGTAGACTTGGAATACCAATAGTTAAAAAAAATTATGAATGCTTTTCAAAACTAAGTGATGGGTGGCGTGTTATTTGTAGCACTTTCCTTAATAGTAATTTTTACGATCAAAATGAAAATAATGATTTACAATCTTTTGATTGGCCCAGGTCCTGTTACGCGCTTGCAACTGGCTGGAGTTGGTTAAGTTAAGCAGAGGTGTGGTAAAAACGAAATCATCACCGAACACTAGGCACTAAAACGCCCATCGCGATCATTCAAAATGCAGAAAAACATAAACAATTTCCCTGGTAAAGCAACCAATTTCTTTGCAAAAACCTATTAGGCCCTTGAAGTTCGTGCCATCTATTTTCCCCAAGGTTTTCCTAAAAAAATTTCTTCGACTACTTGTAATTTCCTCGCATTAACTAGGTATACATGCGGATTATGTCCTCAGCTGCCTGCGGATCTCCCCAGAATACGTTTCCGATAATCCGAGCCTCTTTGCGTGTTTCCGCGGCAGACGGAGGAAGAAGTGTCTATTCGGCCTGGCTATCGATGCAGATGGCATCTACACTACTTGGAAGACACTACTTGTGTGCGGTAGTCGCACAACAGGCAGCATAAGCACAACAGTTCCACGGTATCTAGTATCAGTTTGATGTTTTCCAGCTGATAGCTACTAGCGAATGTAATTTAGAATTTTCGGTGAGTGCATTCAGAATAAACTATAGATGTGCGTTTGCAATTCTGGGTGGATGTGTTCAAAGCAAATTTTGGATAAAGAACTCGCCAAGTTTTGAAGAATTTTTTTTGTTTTTAAAAATTAAAAAAGAGGAGCTGCTATACGAGTACGGTGTCAGCCCTGATTGCAGCACAGAAAACATTATTTTAAGGAAACTCGTTGTGTTTCATTATACAGCCTCACAAAGTCGACCCATAAGACAATTGACCACGCCAACCACTCCAGCCACGTCAACAACCAAAAACTACGACATACTTCAAATAGACTTTGATATAACCTTCCAACATGCTCCTTCGTATATGACCCGCTCCTTTCGGGTCGGAGACTTCTTCTATGATGATCCTTAAGATCTAGCAATCACTGACATTACAAGTCTACTACGCTTTATTAGAAGCTATGAGGCATGTAGATGTTCTCCCTCTAGACCTATGTGTCTCGGCTGATAGCCACACTTGAACCTCAGCTCGTCACTATTATAAACCAGAAGGCTTCTGTCATAGTTTTCGTTTATTAACTACGAAAGATTCCAGCTAAAGCAATTTTCCCCGATAAGCTGCCAACACAAAAAGCTTTTAAATTGCATCAATACACGCGTTAATTTTCTAACAAAAACTTTTTTTTCCTTTTCCAGGAGAGACTTAGTTGATCAAGAATCTCGCTTTAGCACGCAACTCGACGATGCCCAAAAGAACATATACAACCTACAATCCAAGGTCGATGAGCTGCAGTCGAAGATCGATGATTTGGAGAAGGATCTATCAGCCAAATCATGGAACGTTGACCGTAAGTCTAAATCAACAGACCACAAATACTATGAATAACTAAACAATTACTGTATTATAGGACTTCAAGGTGAGTTGGGAGCTGCTCACAAGGAGGATGAATGTGTCCGGCAGAAACTTCGACTTCTTGAGGATGAAAAAGCAACACTTCGACAGAAATATTTCGAAACAGAAGAGGAACTCACAAACAAATATGGTATGCGATTCTGTTAACAACAGAACCCAAAAAGAAAATATATTAATTTAATTATTTTTTTCTAGACGACCTCGACCGCCAGTACAAAGAACTGGAAGAAAAGTACAAACAAATGCAATCGCTAGCAGGCAATCTACAAACACAGCTAGCCTGCGCCCAAAGTGAAGCTGATCAATGTCGACAGGAAACGGAAACATTGAGACAAGAAAAGGACGAACAGGTTCGTTTCTTGGAAGAAGCCTTAGCCACTGCCAAAGTCGAGCAAGATGCGATGCAGACAAAATGGCATAAAGAATTCGAAACACTGCGAACGCAAAATGCTGGTAAATGTCGAAGAAAAAATTAAATGTTGTTTTTTTTTTGTGAAATACATTTTTGTAATATTTAGATCGCGAGGAGCATCTTATGAGCGACTGTGAATGGCAACTGCGTCAAATGCAAAGATCCTGCAAGGAAAAACTCGACAAAGCTGAACATCTGCGAAAAGAAGCTGTTGACAGGAATTTAAAAGTTGAACAGGAAGCCGATGAAAAACTACACCAAGTCCTTCACCTTAAATCTTATGAAGCTGAAGTCAACCAGCTACGTGGGTTAACGGTCGATCAGGAGAATTCCATAACATCAATGAGGGATCAAATTGAATCGTTAAAAGCCGATTTGATCACTGCCAATGAGAATCTGGAGGAGCAGATTGAATGCGTTCGCAGGATTAAGTATCAGTGTGATAAGTAAGTGGAGTGATTTCTGAACATAGGCATAAGTAAATCCGCAGTCGTCCCATCTAATTCGTTCATTCATGGTTTCCAAAGCAACTACTACTAGTCCTGGCAATATAACCTTTCCACCCGCTTTTTTTTTGGTTTTGTTTTTGCTTTTTATCTGCTTTCTTAGTTGTCCCGCACCCAAGTCTCTACTTCGTATTATTTTGACCAACACTTCACCTTTTATTAGTGCTATTTACGACAAGGAACGTCAAATGTTACAGAGGATCGATGAGGTTCGAAATGAAGCCGCAGCTCGATGGGAAAATAAATTAATGTAAGTCCAAGTGAATTTGCATCCAAACGGTTTGACAAGTATTTTTTTAATTATAGAACAGAGATGACAAGACTGAAAATGGAACTTGAGTCCGTCTATGTTGATGAAAGGCGAGAAGAGCTTGACAAACTTCAAGCCGAACACATAGAAGAACTGAAAGCACTTACTACCCGATACACAGCGAATGAAGAAGAACTGAGAGCAGAGGTAAGAGTTGACAGATTTAATGTGTTCCAATTCTAATCAAATAGAATTTGTTTCATCCATTTTGTGACATAAAAAAAAAAAAAGTCAATTGTTTTCACCAGATGTAATTCCTCTCTCGGCTGTATTATGATCAGACAGTTTCCGTCATGCGCATTTATAATCTGTCAAATGTTTCTTTGACAGTTCTGTTTCCTCAGAAAAACTGAGACAAATTGGAACGAGATAACCCTCTGGTATTTATTATGTAGATATTTGACACTTTTTCTTTGCACAAAAGTTCTCGAACAGGTCTAATGTTTCCTTGTTAGTTTTGTCAAAATTTTGTATAATCGATTTACTAACGAGAAATAAAAACAGAACACTCATTTGGTTGCAAAATGTGCTCCTACTTGAATTGAATAAATTTTGAATCGCTTTTAACCGAATTTTGTCGTCGTGTTATTCGAAATTCCATATAATAAATATTATTGAACTTTTGGCTCTAGCGACTTCATCAACAAAACTTGGCAGCACTATGCAAGAAATTATTTAGCTTCTTCAGTTGTTAGTGCATAGCTACACTTAAATGCGAGTGAAGGCACTTCGTACGATGAATTCTCGGTTTCGGCATGAACGAGTAGGTTCCAAACCATTTCAGTTTTCAAAGGTATCAATTCATTTGGTATTTTTGTTGGCAGAGTGAAGACGAAAGGCAGGTACACTAGGACACAAAAATTTTGTTTTGTTTCAGAGTTCAGCGTTCTCTATCTGTTAAAATTGCTTTCATTCTAATGGCGCTTTTTTTCTATGTGTAGCCAGTGTCGCATGTGTTTTATAATTCGGTGGTGAACTTCTCACATCGAATAAATGTAAGGTCAGGGAATAGGTCATATGAAGCGTTTACGTGGCTCTTTAACCGAATCAATATTTTTAAAATGTCATTCAGGCATCTAAGGTTTTGGTTTTTCAATTTTAAAATCTTGGATATCTGTAATGTGTGACATTTCTGTTCGATTCGGAAAATACCCAACATGCAGATTGGCACATCTCTACCACAAAATTTGACCAACTCTTGCTATAGAACAAACAAAGTTTTCATTCAAACTATCGATAACAGTCAAAGAAATTTTGTTTGGCAGCACCGTTTTTATAAGGGCTAAGCGTTAAGCTAGATTAGCTGGGATTAATTGTTGGATTTAAAATCCAAATTGCTTAGCCTAGATGTAGTTGCTTTGTCTAATCCTTTATAGCACCGACAAAAATGAGCCTGTTACTACCCTAAAAGTTACTAAAAGTGGCTGTTTCCCGAAAAAGCATAAATTAGCGCTTTAGCGTCGTTTTGTTGCTATAATTCACGAGACATGTGGAGTCTACGGAATCAACCACAGAGAAAATGAAACACGGTATAGTTTTCGTTAATGTCCGAACAGCTGTTTCAGTTCGGTCTGTTAGGGATGCCAAGCTTGGTTGCATATTTACTTATCTGCCAGTGACATATGGCAACCAGCCTACGAATGAGGTTGTTTGTTCTAGATTTCTTGTAAATGGGCCACATCTTCCTGGAGACGGAATAATAGACTCCGCCAATGATACATGGAGAATAAAGCCGTGTCTGGCCAGCTCGTCGGCCCACTCATTGCCCTCTAAATCTACTTGGGTCGGAGCCCACACGAGAGTTATGTTGAGCCGGCAGCTAGTCCGGGCCAGTATCTCCCTACGGTCTCCGATAAGCTTGGATGTAGTCACAGTTGAATCTATAGATTTGATCGCGGCCTGACTATCAACGAAGATACCCACTTTTTGCTTGAATATAAATTAATTCCCCGCCTTCCGCCTTCACCAATGACTTCTGCCTGAAAAAAGCTTGAAACATTGGGGAGGCTGATCCATTTTAAACGCAAAATAAGCACTTTTCAGATTTTCAAAGAGAGAAAATATCTTAACTTGACCACAACTTAACTATTACAGCTCTCCGAACTACGACAGTCACTGCATGAGCGAAACGAAGAGTTTATGGCGCTGCGCGAAAAATCAGACAATGCTATTCTGCAAACGCGAATGCATTTAGACCGCGCTGACAGAGACTATCAGACGGCTATGTGCCGGGAGGAGGAAAAGCGAGAGCAAATAGTTGGTAATAATAAATATTTCAAACACTCATATAAAAAAAAAACTCATATAATAAATGCACTTCTTTAGAATCCCTTCGCAAGGAATTCGAGGATGAAAAACTCGAAATGGAGGAGAAATTCCGTGAACGACTTGGTCAAGTGCAGGATGAATTTAATAAGGAATTACAAATTTCCACACAGGAATTGACAGATAAACATCGAAAAGAAATGGGTGAGTGAAAGAAATATTATTCTGAAAAAAAAAAAATAAATCCTTATCCTTAAGTCCTTTTGCTAGCTAAAGATTTATTTTATTTTAGCAACTTAACAAACCGACGACGACAATGACGACTTCTCTAATTAATATTCTAGCAGAAGTATAAATATGTCAAAAATGACAATGACATTAGTATGACAAATCACTTTTTGTAATAAAATACATACTAGGTCCGTTCGCGTACTTCTATGAACATGAATTTGGATAACAATTGAAGTGAAACTCTTCAAAAACATTCGTATAGCTAGTCCCGATTTATGCGAAGAGTCACGCGCGTATGTGAATGTGATGTAGTCACGATTGAATCTAGAGCTTTGATCGGGTAGTGAAAAAGTGAAAAGTTAAAAAAAACGGGTAGTTTTCCCTATCTGGTTTTGGATAACCCATTTACGCTTACAGGGTGCGATTCAAACATCTGGGTTTAAACCGTCTCCATGTGATGAATTCTTTTCTCGGAATCTCGGACTCTATAGAAAGAACTATACAGGAAGTCTAAAAAAAAGTTCGATTGCGTGATTCGTTAATTAATCCTTACAACAACAAATTTTCAAAAACTGACGACAACATTTTATTTTGTCATTTATTAACCGTTATTTTGGCTGGTTAACCAAAACATAGGCACGATTTCGAACAGCGATTCCAAACCTCTTTTGGTTCGAATCCATCACATGGCGACAATTGATGTCGATGTCGAAATTCCATCCTCAGTTTTAATGGGTCAAACTGAATTTTTGACAGGAAGCTTATCTGGAAATGTAACCTAAATAAACCAAGCAAGGTCCAAATATCATCTTGCTTATTCATGAGCACTCCCTCAGCAGCATTGGACATTCTGCTCCATCTAAGAACCCTGGCAGTTGCTACTACGGCTTTTATGAACACTCTCAGGATTCTTCATGGAAGTATCGACTACACCATATCCCTACAATAGTTTGATAAAAAGCTTCCAGTATATCCTTCCCAGCCCCTAGATACTTTTGGGAGGATGGTGCCTTGCTGGTGGATAACATTTCGACAATGACGATGGGTCAAAACCTAATGATGGTGTAGGTCTTCTCCGATAGACTAAATCTTAGTCTCTCTTTCCGTCTTCCTAATCATTGTAGTGTTTTTCAAGTAGAAATTATGGCGATCAAGGAAGTCTTGTCCTCACTAAAGAAAAGCGTGGTATCTTAAGGATTATGACACATGTCATAAAGAAAAACCCGGCAGCTGCAAGATTGACGAACTCACCAAACTTGAAAGCTGGATCTAAAACGCTCCAAGAGATTGATCATTCTTAACAGATCGCACATTAGTGCTACAATTGGTCTCATAACTGGACACTCTCTGGTTGACAGACATGCAACCAGGCTTGGCGCTTATTCAAATGACTTTTGTGTAAGCTGCATGGATGAGAAGAAGGAAGAGACAACTCTCCACCTTCTTTCTATATGCCCTGTTTTCTCTTAGAAACGAGGTCTTCGTCCAGGAGCATACTTCTACAATGATCTTATAGATCTAAACATGGCCGGCCAAAAATGTGTCTCACGCTTTATAAGAAGTGCAAAATGGTTCAATGAGTAGGCACAAATTCCAGAACCTCAAAACCAACTGTCAAAAAAGGGTTGAAATTGTTCACTGCTTTAGGTAAGGTTAACAGGCTTTCCAAGCAGAGCTACACCCCGCTTCAGCCTTCTTACGGTCTTATAGACCATCTATGATAAAAAAAAATGCTTGCTTCAGGGAAGGACAGCTGATGTATTGTCCTTTTCTGCTCATGGCCACTTAATTATGTCCAGCCAGCCCGACATCCTTAAAAACCTGTTGAAAATAGAGGCATCCAAAAGTTCGTTAATATCTTGGAGGAATAGCTTTCAAGTGTGCTGTCCCTCAAGTGAAAGAGACTGGAACAGTGACAGAGAAAGTATATTTTCGTGAATTTCTTCATCACTCGCAGTCTTTACCGATATCGTCATCTCTAAGATTTAATTTTATTGCGTGCCTTCTCAGAAGTTTATGGCAAGGGAAGTCGCATGCCAACTTAGATAGACATGCTCTGTCAAGTTTCGCTGGTCTTAAAATTTCACAGGTAATTAATGTTTTCCACCTGGTATTAGTCTCGTTCCTTCCGGCTGCAAACAGGTGCTAAGTTTAAGCTAATTCGTCCCTATGCACGGGAACTCAGAACTTATGCTATAAACCCAGCAGGAAACAGCTTGGCACATGTTTAAATAGCCGATATTCTTCCAGAACAGTCCAGCACCTTTTCCACAGTCAATTTTTGTAGATCGACACCAATTATTTGTTCATGGGATAACTTGAATCTTGAGATAGGGAATGGTCTTTCAAAGTCTTAGTAGCGAGAGATGGTTGCAGAATTAAAATTGCTTCCTACATATTGATTCAGAATCTTCATGCTTCAGGCGACTAGGCATGTATAGGTCCAAGGGTGGCAGATTGAGAGTTGCTTTCAACCTAGCTAGTGGAGTCGTTCTCTTTGCGCGTGTTGGACTTCTCTTGTCATTGGCTTGAGATTGGTCATCCGTAGCTAGCCAGCATATGCGAATATTGCCCGCACTATTGCGTTATACATCCACAGATTTGTTTTGGAGCTAAGTCCTCACCTTCTGGCAAAGATGCAATGGCGATGCCATTTATACCCCTCTATTGAAATTTAGTTTCCAATTACGTATTATTAACAAAAACTGTAATGAAATGATCCCTTCACATTCCAATTTTTACCGACAAACCATTTTATAAATATGTATTAGTTTCTAGTACTAATATAATATTTTACGTCATTTATGACAGTTGCTTGCTAAAATAAAGAACATCATGTTCGCTGCACGCAATCTAAATTTGCTTAGTAAAGGTCCATTGGTTTTCGCGGACCTTCTTTGTGGCTTTATATTTTGCCAAATTCTGATAAAAAAAAATATAAACAAATACTCTCACAGCGGATATTACTCAAAAGACGAAGAAACGTCCAACTGCGTCAATATTTTCCTTAGATTCTTCCAACAGTTTCCCCAAAGGTCTACCCACACCTTTCATTATGTGGTCCTGCAATCAATGATTTCTAATTCAAATTTAATTTCAGAACAACAATGGCAAAAATTGATCGCCGAAAAAGAGGAAGCCATCCAGGAATTAGAAGTTCGACATAGAAAAAAGCTCGAAGATGCTGAAAAACGCATGAAGTAAGTAATAATTTTTAAATAAAAAAAAAAAAAAAAATTAAAGCTTTTCGCGCGCTTATTTTACATGAAAATCATTCGCAAAATTTATTTGGTCTTGGATGTTTCAAAATTTCTTTTCAAAATAAATGTACGACATTATTTCAGCGAATGAAAGAGAAATAAATAATACAGATGGGTTTTTTTTGTTATAATAAATCGTCCTGTCTGTGTTAATATAAAAAAAAAACCAACCTGGTGTGGTAAAGTTTTTTTTAAGAAATGCAAAACATTTTTTTAATGTAATGTCTTGCTGTTGTATTGTCGTTCTTTGTTTTTGTATTTTGTCTTTTTTTTTTATTTCTTTTTCTACAGAACGAACCGAGCAGATGGTTCTTCGGCAATCTCTGCTTTATTCGTGATCACAAAGGGAGCGTGTCCTTTCATCCCATCAGTTTTTGCATTTTATATGACAATGTCACCCAGCATTGCATTTGCATGTTTATTGTTAACACTTGTTGTTTATCTTTATGTTAAATTAAAAATTAACTAAATTTAATTTATTTCAATTGGGTAAAATAGTGTTTTCTCTTCCCTGTGAATGATTTATTCGTGAGATTTTGATGAACTTTTTATGATTTTGCTGATGTTTGGCGGTTTTCGGAAGAGGCACGCTCTCTCCATGGAAATGTTCTTTCTTGAATTCATTTCAGTATTTTTCATTTAAAATCATTGCCGGAAAAGAAAACGGAATCGTGCATTTTAAGGCTTCATTTAGCATATGCAAAATATTCATTGACATTGACATTGACACTGACACAAGAGAAATATGCTGAAGTGACTTTTGGCAAATTAAAATCGAAAGCGACTGTCAGTTTAGAGTTACATTTTTTATTCAAGTTCAAATTGTCCTTGAAATTTTAAGCCAAGGCGTTGAAACATCAACAAAAATATTTCGAAGCCGCGTTCAACTATTCACATCAAAATCCACCTAGATTTGGTTTGACGTTTCAGTCATTGTCTATTATCGAAAAATTAATGGAGATGGAATAAATAGATATGAAACTCCACTGCAAGTGCAATGCAAAAATTGCTAAAATGTTTGACGTTTTTTTACACCTGTCAAATATACAAAACAATGTAATCGTCTAAATATTTTGCGACATATTGATGACTGCCATAGTTGCAAGTAGCAGCGTCTGGAATTCGCCAAACAGTGTAGTCGGGATTTTTGCGCCAGATAGAGTCTGGCAACTTGACATTTCACAAAATAGTTGAAGTCCACAATGTGACAGTTATTTTGTGCAAAAAAAGAAACGATTAGAGAAACGAATAAAAACTCGGATTTCGATGCACTGTGTTTGTGAATAAAATGGTTTCAATAAGAAAAACACCCAGCAAAAGAGGAGGAAATGACAACAAAATAAGACGGCCATTTTATTCAAGCAATTAGAAAGACATTAGTTCTCATCACTAGAGTTAAGGCCCCGACACATTTAGTTTGAAACAGACAGTTGGCAATCAAATCTCTGGCTTGAATGACAGTTGCTTTCGTCCTCTCAATTTTAAAGCCAATGTAAGTTTATTTGTCAACGGCTATGTTGTCAGTGCTGCTAGTTAGTCTAGTTAAAGCAGTTCTGACAGCAGTCGGAGTAAGATTTGACAGTTGAATGAAAGACGACATAACTCGATTTATAAATACGTGGACTGCAATTGTGAGAATATAATGAGATAATGATGAACTGTCAAAGTAGGAAAAAGTAAAAGGTTTGGCCGTTACCGACCTATTAGTCACTTTTGAGTGACCTACCTAAAGTATAGGTGCATTCTATGATACACGCGACGGATTCCTTGTGTCTCGGGCATTAAATGTCGGAAATATGTTTTTAAAACCTTCAGTAATTTTTAACTTAGTGTTTTTTTCTTTTAATATGAATTCTTGAAAGAGCTGTCAAGTACTTGTAAGGAAATGTTAGGTTTGCGGGTCGGAAAAGAAGAGTTTTCTTTTCCTCGCCATTCTCAGGTCCTTACGGACACATTGCGATACTCTTGAAAGAAGGTTACGCGATGTTGTGGCATCTTTACGCTCTTTATTCTTGCTCGTGGTTACACAATGCTGTTAATCCATCCTAATGTCCCTAGAAACATATAAAGATTAGAAAGAAGTAGTTCCACTTGTTCTGTTTCTCAAGTAGCAGGGACCCAGACAGTATCAGAGATGGTGTGGTGTGTCCCAAATTAGACTCTTCGTCACAACGGTTGGTTGTGGTTTGTTAGAAAATTGCGACCCGTTAAAGCAATCACCTTGTACTTTAGATAGACAAGCTCTGCAGTATTGTTAAGGACTATTGATTGATTTCTTCTATCTATTTTTTTAATTCTGGCTACAATTCCTGGTTAAGATTTCCACCTGCCTTCTGCCTTTAATCTCTGAGATTTCATGCTAGCTCGTCAGCCACCTCATTGCCAGCTATATTCCTGTGCCTAAGAACCCAGCAGAGATGAGTTTCAAGCTGCTAGCCAAGACCCATTTTTGATCCTTTAAGGGTTCATTATGATTGCATTCCTTGCTCCTCGGGAATCTATCTATCAAAATTCATTTTAAGGAGACATGCATTCGGAACTAACATTGTTCTCTACATACATCTTCAGAAATGAGTTGTTTGACTGATTTGACTACGCGGTCTTGGCAACCGATTCAGACATTTTGTTTGTTGACAATCACTTCGGTTTTGATCTAACCCAAATATTACGCATACGCCCCCTAAAATCAGTGACACTGATTACATTACAAGTTCATCATTATCACCCAACATTAATAGATTCTTTTACATTTTTGACATTTCCCATCTTATTTAACGAAAACAATAAAAATAAAAAAAAATCTTACATTTTGTACCACGCTTTAATGCTTAACTATTACAATTTTGTTTCTCTTTCCTTTTCTTCCCTCTCTAAACTAATCAAAATCAAAATATATATATATATATATTATAACTTATTAACCCCAGCGATATTGAGACGCGTCAACGACATGACCTGGCGGACTTGAAAAATCTATATGACACAGAAAAAGCTTCCCTCGATAAGCGTGACATAAGCAACGCACAAGAGATTGAACAGTTGCACAGAAAATGCCGATGTCTAACAAATCTGTAAGTATATAAATTTCTTTTTGTTGTCAAAATTGTGTACCTACTTATTGTTTGTCAAAAAAATTGTTGTAACGCTTGATGGTAGCGTTCCTCCTTCTGTTAATAATCGCCTGCCTTTGACTTTGTCTTAAATTTATTTTCTTCACTTTAGATTTGAGGAAATGCGTATGCGCTATGAACGACGTGATCCACGTCCAGAAGATTTGCGAGAAATCGCCGAACTTCGCAGTCGTTGTGAGGCTCAAGAGCGAGACATCTACGAGTTAACCGATCGCCTGCGTGAAATGCAAATACAAATGGAAGAACTTCAACAAAATGCGGGAGGTAATAAGAAAAAGTCCCAAATTCGTAAGCCGCCGCCAAAAACAATTCCCACAAATTGTGATGTCATTTACGAAGAAAACGAAGAACGCGAATCCCCACCACCACCGCCACCACGTCCAATGACATCGCCCAATGGTCATCTCGAAGAAGAAGAAGAAGCTGAGGGAGAAGACGACGACGACGATGAAGAAGAACAGGAAGAGGAAGATGACGACAACGATGAGGAAGACTCTAAAAGTACCCCATACCAAAAGAATACCATCAACGATGACGATCGTGTTGGCAATGAGAAGAACAAATCGTTTCTAAATGACACAATCGAGAACAAAAATCAAACGATCAATCAAATTATCGAAGCCGAAGAGTGTTAATCCTGACTTTAATATATTTTCCTTAAACTATTCAACCGGAGAGGAAACTTGGAAAGTGTTTGGTTTCTGATCTGTCTCCGGAATATGACAGATTGTCACTTGTCACTTTGACATTTGTATTTACTTTGGAATTTTTATAATTTTTTTTATTTTATTTTATATTGTTATTTAGTTTTGTATAAAATATAAAACACAGTACATAACTCGAAATAGTTCCTGCTCTCTTTTATGATTTGAAATTAATTTGTTATATTATTATTTAAATTTACTCGTTCTAAACATTTCTATTGGATTTGATGATTATTTTTTTGTTTTCTGTTTTTTTTTTTTAAATTATAATATAAACACCGGAATGGACATTTTGTAAATTAAATACATATATGAATTAAAAAACTTTGTATAAATTGTTTTTTTTCCTATTACATAAATATATACTTTATGTATATTTAGAAAATAAGTGTTAATTTTAAAAGAAGAGAATAACAATGGAAACTGAGAACTCATAATAAAACCAGAAAAAAATTTAATTATAATTAACAAACCTGCATATAGCAATATTTAAGACGGATATTGTCAAATTATATGTCAAATAAACGATTTTTGTAATACTGCAATGTGTTGTTGCTTTGATTGATTTTCATTTTAAATAGATATGGATACATTAGAAATGGAATTTATGAAACAAAAGGTGTTTTATTGAAAATTGGTGTCACGTGAATGACATTTACAATGCCCGAAGGAAATATTTAGTCAGAACGCATTAGGCATTAGGATGACGCTTTACAGCAAGTGGATGTAACTTACTTTACTTAAAGGGCTCCCGACTTGTGAAAAGTCTCTGCCTGAGACAAGGCAGCCTTCCATCCTCTGCGATCCCGGGCTCTGGATTCCGCAATGGCTTGGTTTTTAAAACGGAGGTTCGGTCTTCCTGGTAGTCTCGAACTTGCTTGCTGGGATTCGAAGTTCCTTTTGATGGAGCTCTACTGTCCATTCGCTCGATGTGGCCAAGCCAATATCTTGGCTTGTTGGACTACACCCACATCTTGGTTAAGCTCATAGAGTTCGCGGTTGTATCTTCTCCTCCATTCGCCCTCCTCGCACACAGGACCAAATATCCGTCGAAGGATTTTTCTTTCAAAGGATCCCAGTATTAACTCTTCTTTCCTGCTTATCGTCTGACCTCTGACGCCGTACAGCAGAACTGGCAGGAAAAGGGCTTTTGTAGAGCATGCACTTCGTCCTTCGAGTCAGAAGTTTTGAAACGATTTGCTTTGCCAAACCGAAGTAGCAGCGGTTTCCAAGGTTAACTCATCGCCAAAGTAGCGATTTAAGATGTCATTCGTTGAGTTGATATTTACACCGAAGTAGATGAACTCTTTAATTACCTTAGAAGTTGCTGCTAACTATAGTGACGTTCTTCGTTCTAGTCGTTGGGCAGATGTTTGTTTGTTGATACCATCTATTTAAAGGTGTCCCCATTTACTTCAAGGCCAACTAATTTCTCCTGTTCTTCAGTACCCGTGAAGCCCTAGACGAGAAATAATGCCAAACGAAATAAAGCCATATTCTAAAAATTTGGCATTATTTCCATTCCAAAATCGAACCGCCTGCGGAAAGAAGTTTTAAATCCCTTAATCCCGCGTAGCGCGCCACTCAGTTACTGTTGCCATAGACGCATTATTAAAAATTTAGCATTATTTCGTTCAGCAATATTTCATGGAAGCCCTTATTACTCCACGCTGGCAGCGACCGACGATGTCAATATATGATTGGCAGCAACGCAGAACCCAAACAGTAAAATATTAAACTTTAGAGGGTATATTCGCTCAACTGTGAAGAGAATGGAAAATTATCTTTTCAATGTTTCCTGGATCTTTCCGCCTCAAATCATTGCAATTGAAAATGGTTTGAGATTAGTTAAAAAAAATATTTTATATTAAGTCTCCGAAAGGTTCGTAGAACCAAAAAAAAAAGTCCTAGAAGCACAAAAAGGGTTCTTAAGAATCATTTGACTATGGTGGTGGTTGTACTGAATTTTTAACAAATGGTCGGTAGAACCTCAAAAGCAATCCTTTATATATATCTGACTTCACTGCAATCTTAAAAAATGTTCTTAAGGCCACAACTCATATCTGAAATGTATCCTAAAAATGCTACGACTCTAAGGACTGAATATTATTAGAAGACTTGCAATTTGAAAAAAAATACTTTCTAAATTGCAACTCTAAAAATATATTTTCAAATCTTATACTTAATCACAGTCACATTCCGGTTCTTTTAAAAAAAGTCTGCACTATATATTTTTAGAATAAAAATAAAAATTTAAAATAAAATGTATACTCATTGCAAAATTTAGCAAACTTATAATCTACAATTTATCATATTACGGAAACTGGTACCATTTTATGGTGCTTGGACTCACAGACCCAAAGTCCACAATGGCATAAAGAGTGAAATATGAATGCAATTCCTCCTGCTTGCGGTCATTGTTAGATTTCGATTTGGTGCGTGGGTGGGTACATGCAAAGATTCTTTGGATGTAAGCAAAATTTGCATGCCCTAAGCGGGGGTGTTGCAGGGGGGCAGCATGCTCTTTCATTCATATTCAACTAGTTGTAATTTCTATTTGTTTTTATTCTTTATTTTACTGTTACAGTTACTCTAGTATCTGGGTAAACATTCAAAAGAGAATTGATCGTAAGCAAAGTAAAACCATTCTCTAGTGCGGGTTCTAATGTACATCTATTCTGAAAGGCAATAGCAGGATAACCAATCAACTCCTGCGGAAATAAAGCCTCTGGATGATTCGGTTTTTTTTTGGGATTGAGTTATTAATGACACTGCAATGAATGGGAATTCTACCCGTTGCATACTTTTAGATACTGTACATTTTGAATATTGCGTGTGAACAGTAAGTACTTCTCAAAATGCAACAGTGTTGAATGTATATAAATATTTGTTTGAGTGTCAACTAAAAAGGCACTTACTCATCTTTCTGGAAGGCTGTGAACTAATTCTAAGAATTGAATCAACGGTAGCGTTCACAGTTACAATTAAATCGAACTAGTGTTATTTCTTTTTGAGCTACCTTGACGTATTTGAACACCAGGTATATAGGACCGGATCCGATTCTCCAGATTGTGAAAATGTATTCAAAGCGACCAATAAATTTTATAAGGATGTATTCCTCTGTTGACGACGTAGGCGATTTTAATGCCAAAATATAAAAGCTAAATCGGAAGGCTATCTGGCAACCACGTCTGGAAACGGAGTAAAGCTAATCGATTTCGCTGCGGGACGTAACGTTGCTATAACAAGCACACAGTTATCTCTCCTCAATATTCACAAAGCAAAATGGCAGTCACATTGTAAAAAAACAGTCAACCAGATCGTTCATGTTGCGATCGACGTAAAGAACTTTCCACAGTACTTAAGATGTACGAAAATTACCTTAGACTCGGACCACTACCTAGTTGTAGCGAAGATATGCCTCAGACGCCGAGAAGCCATTCATAAACACCACAACTTATTTCACTAGATACCCCTGATTTCATGAAAATAATAAATGAAAACATAAGGAAAGGCTACAGTCCGCTTGAGGCGAACATCATGATACCCTATCCATATCCCTATATGCCCCAAAGAAAAAAGCATTAAGAAGATGATGGATAGCATTTTATTTAGTTCTATTAATTAAAAAAAAAAAAAAGTTTTTTTGAAAAAACGCCCCCAAAAAGTAGGCGTGGCAAAAAACTTTATATGACAAACTTATAAAGGAGGGCAGTGCCTACATATCTTGTGAAGGTTGTAACACTCTATCTCTCTAACTTTAGCTTTAAAACGGTTTTTTCTAAATTGTGGGCGTGGCAGTGGGCGTATTCAAATTTTTACACTTAACCATTTCGGAGCCCTAGGGAATATGTGGTCCAAATTTCAGCTTCCTAGCTTAATTTTAAAGGCCTAAAAATTGCGTACGGACGGACGGACGGACATTGCTAGATAGTCTTAGGATTTGGTCCTGATCATAAATATATATACTTTTATGGGTCTACGACGATTATTAAGGGGTGTTACAAACTATGTGTCAAAATTAATATACCCTTAGGATAGGGTACAAACATGCCTACAAAATGGCGCTTTACAAAAGGACGTGAACAGGAAAAAAATCGGTTTCATCGAGACTTGTTTGGAAAAAGAAAGAGCATGAGAAACGCGCGATTAAGGAAGTGGAGAGGTGCGTCTCCAGGAGTAATTTTCGGAAGATTTACCAAAATGTTAAAAAAACGTTGTCGGGGTAACAAAACAAAACCCGAACAGTGACCTTTATACACGAACAAAGGAACCTTTTAGTAGACTCACAGTCGGTGAAGAGGATCTGCAGACTGATGGAACGACGAAGACGACGGAAAATCCGCTATCAGCCAGGATCGGACGGTCTACTATTTAAGGTAGCAGGAGGTTTGCTAAATTTGGTGGGAAGAAAGTATACAAGTATAGCTTGCCCGGTTCACAAGAAAGAAGATCATGTAGAAAGGCCACGAAGTTAAGATAGAAACTCACAACCGACTTATCGATTTTAAAGGCGCATCTACAAAGAATAGATATCTAGAGCCATGTCTAGTGTTCGCATCCATGCCAATCTCGGCCGTTCATATTTATATAAAAATGTCGCTGTTCCATCACGACCTTACCTAACTGAAAGGTCTCAGTCAATAAAGGATTTAGGCATAGCAAGGCACTGTTCCGTGACTTCTTCGACATCATAGTTGAAAGAAATTTGCTAAACTCACAAGGAACTTACACAGAACAAATAAGGAACAATCTTCCACAAGACGATATTGATAATGTTGGTAGAATTCAACGAGCTGTCATTGGTTCGTTTGCGAGCCTGGGAACAAAAGTGGAAATAATGTGTCGAGGGCAAAACAAAGAATATGCTGTCAAAAAGAAGGGAGACGCCCAACATCGGCGATCTTTACAAGCGAAAGCTTGATATAGTAATGGGGATGGTCTGCCTCGGCTTTGCTATTAATCATTTAAAGAGAAATCAAACAAAGAGTAACGTTTGACAATCTCTGTTTCATTGGACTGAAAGGACAACTATGTAGTAAGGACCTCTCTAGAATAATTAAGGAAACTCCATATAATACCTTAATAATCCCAGTCATACCATATGGATCCAAAGCATGGAGTCTTTCATAAGCTTGGTTGTTTTAACGTCCCGTTTGCGTTGACGTTATTCTAAGAACGACCAACTGTATTCGCCACTTCGTATTGGGCATTTGAAATTGCTGGAACATATGCAGCGAATGAACAGCAACAGCCTGCTGAATATTCTACTCTTAACCGGAGGCACTAAGCTGTAGATGAAGGATTCGCATTAGATTTGCACGCAAAACTGGAAGCGGAACTCAATCAAATGGGAGTGTTAGCCAAATACCGCGTTAATTGGGCCGCTCTACTCAGACTATTCCAATTATCTTAAAATTATCCCAATTAATTAAAGAAAATTTTGATGAATTCCGAACCACAAAAACGCTCCCAAAAATGCTTCGTTGAATGATTGGAGTGTTCATCTGCGAGTGCCTTTTTTATTTAAACGTTCTTAACAAATCAAAGTCAACTTGGAAGTTATGGTTACACTGTGAAACAGATCAAGCTGTTAAAAATATATTTGTCAATTTTTTTTTTTTCAAAACTTAAAGTTAGATTGTTTTTTTGTTGTTATTACTTTCTTATAATATTGATTAATTTATAATTTTGAAATATTGCAGAGATGGATAGGAATGGAATATGAATGTTTATTGTTTGCTAAATTAGATTGGGAGATACATTTTAGGAGTTGCACTAGACATACTTACAGAAAACATCAACTGGTGAAGGGCTATTTTGTTAAAATAGTGTTTAAACCATTTTATGGCTCAAAGGACCTTTTTGATTTGAACGACCTTATTTCAGGTTCCAAACGGCTTCTCGGTAAAATATCATGGTAACAGCAAAGAGTGAGGTGATTCTGAGGACATTTTATGAAAACATCCAAGAACCTTTCCAAGGTTCCTAGGACCTCCGGTTAAAAAAAGGAATTAGTCAGGTGATTCAAAGGACATTTTCCCATAAATAAACAACTAAGATAAAGATTAAATCCCCTGAATCTCAATGCCAGTTGGAAATGTCGAAAATATGTCTCGTATAACAGCAAACTGTCAAATTATGCTATACTATGGCATAGCGTATGTCGCACACACTGCCATATCAGACTTGTCATATTTTTGGGACAAACTGCCATGTCGTCTAATTATAAATTTTTTTGCGATTGCTGCAATATTCTGTATGGCATTCGTATGGCATAAAACTGGCGACATTTCTCTGACTCTGACTCTGCAATATAAATATGGCAGAAATATACTTCGATTAATAGAAGATTTAGGAGATAAGAAAACGAATATGCTAGGATTCTTATGCTGCATTTCCACCAAAAAAAAAACAAGATTAATGGCAAAAGATTAACAATAAATCTCTACACGTTTCCACCGAACAAAAAGGAGATTAACATAGGAGTTTTATCCCAACCCGCACACTGGCTCTCAAATTTGCGCACAAAATGTCCAACATCTGGTTGTCAAATTGCTTTCTCGCTCTCAATTCTCAGCAACCAACGTCACTTTTGACATATGGAGGTATGGTAAATTGGTATTCAGTGTTCAGTGTTCACAAGCCGATTCTTACATGCAAACCTAGTTTCTTTCAAGATTATTTTTTAATCTTGTTTTTAGCAGATTAAAATTTGTATGGTAAATCTTAAGAGTTAAATCTTAATCTCGGTTAAGTCCTCGGTACAAACGTAGCATTACCACTAGAAACAATTCAATAACGTTAAACAACGCGTCATAAGTTTTCAAGGTTTATTTTATAGAAAAGTATATCTACTTAACGGGCTCCCGACCTGTGAAGAGTCCCTGCCTGAAATACGGCAGCCTTCCATCCCGGCAGCCTTCCATCTGCGATCCCGAGCACGCTGCTTCCAGTTGTCCAGACCAAGCGCTCTGGCATCCGCGATGGCTTGGTCTTTAAAACGGTCTTCCTTGTCGTCTCGACCCTGGGGACTGGGATTCGAAGATCATCTTGGCTGGAGCGTTGTTGTCCATTCGCTCGATGTGGCCGAGCCAATGTAGTCGACGAGTTTTGGCTTTTCGGACTACATCCACATCTTGGTACAGCTCATAAAGTTCGCCGTTGTATCTTCTCCTCCATTCGCCCTCTTCGCACATAGGACCAATCCGTCGAAGGATCCCAGGACCAATCCGTCGAAGGATTTTTCTTCAAAGGATCCCAGTATTAACTCTCCTTTCCTGCTTATCGTCCAGCACTCGGCGCCGTATAGCAGAACTGGCAGGATAAGGGTTCTGTAGAGCATGCACTTTGTTTGAACCTATTTGTTTTGCCAAACAGAAGTAGCAGCGGTTTCCTAGGGTAATTCTTCGACGGATCTCCACTAAGATGTCATTTGTGATATTTACCCCGAGCTAGATGAACTCCTTAACTACCTCGAAGTTCCTGCTATCAACAGTGACATTTTGTCCTAGTCGGTGGACAGATGATTGTTTGTTTGTTGATAGCATATATTTAGTCTTGTCCTCGTTAACTTCAAGGCCAACTAGTTTCGCCTGTTCTTCAATAGCCGTGAAAGCCTCTATCACGGCACGCTGAGATCGACCGATTATATCTATATCGTCTGCATACCCCAGCAGTTGGACTGATCTGTTGAAAATAGTGCCTTCCGTGTTGACACGTGCCCTGCGCACTATCAGCTCAAGAACAAGATTGAAGAAGTCACATGACAGCGCATCTCCTTGCTGAAATCCGGTGCATGTTTGAAAGAGTTCAGATGAGCTGCTGCCAAACTGCACATTGCATCGCGTGTTATCACACTGGTACGTACCGATTAGTGTGTTGCAGAAAGGTTTGAGACGTTCACACAGAACGTTGGATAGGATCTTATATGCGACATTCATGCAGGGATATGCCTCGATAGTTCTTGCAAAACATAGGATCGCCTTTCTTGTAGATGGGACATATGGAGCTGATGGTCCAGTCATCATAGAAAAGTATGCCTTTATCATATTTTCGTGTCTGTCGATAAGAAAATTGGCCAACCTGTAAAATCTGAAAAGATATTGGTTTTATTTTTTTTTTAAAACGTAAACAGCAACTGTGGATACAATTTGGTACTCGTGCATCGTGTCAATATATTTTACCATAATTTCCTTTTCAAAAAAATAAAACAAAATACAACTTAATAGGTACATCTGATTTTAATTATTTTTTTTTTAAATGTTTAATTAAGATTGTCAATTATATTATGTATATGTTTCTTTAAGCAATCTTAAGTATTTTTTTTTTTTGTTGTTTTAAATTCAATAAATTTTACATCAATAACAAAGTAAATGAACAAATACAAAAGAGGAAAATGTCTTAATAATAATAATATCTATCAACCATCCGCAGATCAATCTGTCATTCTATGACCTTTCTATTAATTCCTTCTTTCCATGTTTGTTTTTTTTTTAATTTTTTTTTACATAAAAAAAATTGCCTCTTTCTTCTTTCAAAAAAAAAAAAACAAAACATAAACAAAACAAATCACAATTCACTTCTCGTCACAGTGTGGCAAACATAAAATGCTACACTGTGACAATCCCTGCACATTTTAATAATATAACAGTTAATATAATAATTTCTACTCTAAGTAAATCTAGTAAAAAGCTGAAAAACTACAAACACACATATAAATATGTAATGTAATTGATTTTCTTCTTAATTTTTTTTTATATATATTGTTTTGTTTTGTTTTGTTTTGTATACATAATATTATAAATATTTACAACATTTTATGAATTGTATAAGGAAAAAATATATGTATTGTATATATATGTATATTAGAAAATTATGCCAATTGAAAAAGAGCAGGTAGTAGTTTCTAGAACGCGCTACGCTAACAAACTTTGTTTATCATCTTAACAAGTTCCTTATACAAAATGCACTCTCGACTTCGGGGCTTACAAATCTGTCGATGATCCAAATGTAGACCGCATACTTCACCGATTCCGGGATCTGAAATTAAATGAGAAGAATTAATATATTATCAAATAGACGAATTTTTGTTAATAATATGCTGGAGTTTATTTTAGGTAAGTCGGAGTTGTCAAAATAAGTGACAAATTTGTGTACGAACTTTATGAGCTCAGAATAAACAAGTCTGAAGTGAAATATTCAGCTCTGGCTTGATTTTAGCTCCCAAAAAGTAGTTTCATCAACATTTTAGCGAAGCTTAAAGTATCGAAGCCGAGCGGAACTGTGACTTGACACATTTTTGCTAGCTAACTGTCGTTATATCTTGAAAAATTGTGTCAAAAATTTTAGCCCCCAAAAAGTAGTTTCATCAATATTTTAGCGAAGCTTAAAGTATGGAAGCCGAGCGGAACTGTGACTTGACACATTTTTGCCTAGCTAACTTTCGATATACCTTGAAAAATTGTGTCAAAAATTTTAGCCCCCAAAAAGTAGTTTCATCAATATTTTAGCGAAGCTTAAAGTATGGAAGCCGAGCGGAACTGTGACTTGACACATTTTTGCCTAGCTAACTTTCGATATATCGTGAAAAATTGTGTCAAAAATTTTAGCTCCCAAAAAGTAATTTCATCAAGATTTTAGCGAAGCTTAAAGTATGGAAGCCGAGCGGAACTGTGACTTGACACATTTTTGCCTAGCTAACTTTCGATATATCGTGAAAAATTGTGTCAAAATTTTTATCTCCTGAAAAGTAGTTTCATCACCATTTTAGTATCGAAGCCGAGCGGAACCCAGCTTCAGCTAAATCAGAATTTAAGACTGTAGCTCGACACATTTTTGCTAGCTAACACTCGCTATATCTTGAAAAATTATGTCAAAAATTTTAGCTCCCAAAAAGTAGTTTCATCAACATTTTAGCGAAGCTTAAAGTATCGAAGCCGAGCGGAACTGTGACTTGACACATTTTTGCTAGCTAACTGTCGTTATATCTTGAAAAATTGTGTCAAAAATTTTAGCCCCCAAAAAGTAGTTTCATCAATATTTTAGCGAAGCTTAAAGTATGGAAGCCGAGCGGAACTGTGACTTGACACATTTTTGCCTAGCTAACTTTCGATATACCTTGAAAAATTGTGTCAAAAATTTTAGCCCCCAAAAAGTAGTTTCATCAATATTTTAGCGAAGCTTAAAGTATGGAAGCCGAGCGGAACTGTGACTTGACACATTTTTGCCTAGCTAACTTTCGATATATCGTGAAAAATTGTGTCAAAAATTTTAGCTCCCAAAAAGTAATTTCATCAAGATTTTAGCGAAGCTTAAAGTATGGAAGCCGAGCGGAACTGTGACTTGACACATTTTTGCCTAGCTAACTTTCGATATATCGTGAAAAATTGTGTCAAAATTTTTATCTCCTGAAAAGTAGTTTCATCACCATTTTAGTATCGAAGCCGAGCGGAACCCAGCTTCAGCTAAATCAGAATTTAAGACTGTAGCTCGACACATTTTTGCTAGCTAACACTCGCTATATCTTGAAAAATTATGTCAAAAATTTTAGCTCCCAAAAAGTAGTTTCATCAACATTTTAGCGAAGCTTAAAGTATCGAAGCCGAGCGGAACTGTGACTTGACACATTTTTGCTAGCTAACTGTCGTTATATCTTGAAAAATTGTGTCAAAAATTTTAGCTCCCATAAAGTAGTTTAATCAACATTTTAGCGAAGCTCAAGTTCCACGAGGAAAGACCTCATAATGTCTGCCAGTGCCCGCGTCTCTGTCACTAGAAGAATAGAACACTTGGAAGCTTCCTCTTCCAAGACATGGCAGAATTGCCAGATATCTTACTCTCTTATTTTATCTAAGGTTTCTGGGGACATCCCTTCAAATGAACTGCATCGGATCGATGTCTGATGTTATTGATGTGATGAACAATTTTTAAATTTAGTTTCGGATTGAAAAAATCCAAATTTCTATGGACTGCGGATGATCTGCGTTTTTAATGAAATCTGCTCACTAACTATCTGACGGTTAAGTCAGGACAAAGAGGGCAAAAATCCAAATGGTACTTATATTAGGTTAGTCTGAAGCGGCAGTCGGATAAAAGTTTCGACACACTTAGACCTATGCAAGGGTGCAAAAGGGATTATAATGTCTATAGCAATATAGCACGAGCATTTAGGAAATGAAGAATTAGAAGAGAGGATGAGAAACCGATGCACATTGATTTTAAATGTTTGTAAATTGTAATGGTTAGGAAAAGCATAGTGTGGTATAGCATTCCACATTCCCGTTGTACGGCAGAGGAACGAATTTTTAAATTTCACAGTTCTACCGAATACAGGCTTTAGGGTGAACTGAGGAGCATTCCTAGCATGACGGGTATTGCGGTTGAAATGTTGAAGTGGTTCGAGTACTTTCGATGGAAGTAGCGATCAAAATATGACAGGCAGGAGACATTGCGACGATGACTTAGAGAGTCAAGCGATTTCGCAGTGTCTCGATCGCCAATAACTTTTATCGCACGTTTTTGAATCCTATCGAGTAGCTCCAAATATGTTATTGGTGTACCAGATTAGAAGGCGTGAAAAATTTCTAACATCGCTTGAGCAAGCCTAGACATTTCGCTGCGTTCTTGGCGACGTCGAATATGTGGTCATTCCAACAAAGGTTGTCATTAACACACATACCCAGAATGGAAAGTCTTTCGGATTCAGCGATGCAAGTGCCATTCATGGATAATGGCAGAGTATTGGGGTTTCGCTTTAGGGACAAAAGACAGCATTGTGTTTTGGAAGCATTAAATACTAAAGAATGCTGTCAAATACAGAATTTAATGAGCTTGACACACGTTGCTGCCCCACGCTTGAAGATGAGAGACGTGAATCATAAAACGAATATGCGAAGCTTAGGGTGCTATTATCAGCAAAGAAATGGATTGGATTAGAAGTGACAGAGAGGAGGTCATTGATAAAAATGAGAAAGAGAGTCGAAGACAAAACGGAGCCTTGGGGAACAACAGCATTTATTTGGTGAGTTGCGGACTTTAAACCGTCCAAAACAACTTGAATTGAACGGTCCGAAAGGTAATTCCTAATCCATTGAATAAAGGTATTGGGGGGGTTGACGCCTAGACCACAACTACAGTCAGAAACGTCAATAGCAGCGTCATCTACATAAGCGATCAGCCGACAGCCCTTTTCGGTCAGGCTAACAAGCAGTTTGTTCACCACTGAGTACCAAAGAAGCGGGGATTCCGCTGCTGAAAGATCTTCTGGCAAAGGTCAAAAGTAACTTGCTAAGTGAGCCATCCACCATTAGAGCTACAAGTGCAGCTGTAATATGTTGAAGTTGTTAAAAGCTCCTTCCCTATCAAGGAATGCTACCATTGTGTACTCCTTGGGCTAAAGGGAATATTCAATCGAACGCACTAGAATCAGAAGAGCTGGATTTGACTTAGCTAGTGAGCCGTAGACAGCAGTCTCTGTTAGTACGTAAATGGATATCGCTCAATCTGTTGAAGTTTTAAGAAGGAATGATGTTAGATCAATGGTTCTGCGATCTTTTGGAGATACGTGGTAGTATTTACCAGCTTTGGGTATAAAAATCACTCTCACTTAGCTTTGTAACAGCGGAATGTGGACCTATTCTATGCAAGAATTATCTCCTGCACATGTTGAATAATATCGGGTGTCTTTTGTTCGGCTGGTATTATGCCGTCGAGTTCTGCTAAATTGTATGGTTTAAACTGTTTATCTCTGTTTATCTGATCAGGCACCCACTTCTAATAACATGCAGCTACCTGGGACGTGGTAGCCCAGTAGTGAAAATTAAATAATTCTACGCTATACGTAGTCCATCGTTGGATTTGTTGAGAGGATTTCCCTTGAAGCTACAAATGTGCTTTCTTTCTTCATATTCAATCCGACCAATTCAGTGAGTAAGCTTATAATGTGGGGAATTCCACTGAGCTCATTCGTCTTCAACGAAAGAACGTATTGAAATAATTGAATTTAATATGTCAATATAAACAAATGAATCAAAACCAACCCCTGACCTGCAGCGGAACTCTTATCTCACGACCAAAAATAAATAAAAATGTTAAAGTCGGTTTAAAGTCTCTAATATGCGATATACCTACAGATATGACCACCTGTACATCAGAGAGTGGCAGTAAAGAAGTAGACTCCTGAAGTTTCGATGAGAAAAATGAAATCGTTGGTTGTCTATTGTCACTTCATTTCAAGTAATAATCGTCAAAGTGAGAACTTTGATTTGAAAATGCTATCATTTCAATACTAGCACTGTTTTATGAATTAAAAAAAAGAAGAAAAGAATATTAAAATATTAAACTTCGCGGATTGCAAACAATCATTCAGTAACTCGTTGTCTGTTGCAGGCTGAAGTAATAATTTTCCATCTTCAATATTTACTTCAGCTCAAATACAAGATCAGTAAGTTCAAAATAAAACACTTTGTTAGGCGGGTTTCGAAATGATAACGAACACGAGCACCAAAGATACTTAGTTATAAATATTTTTTTAAGTAAATTTTGTGAATTTCCTTGAATATTTTCCTCGGGATCTGGGCAAGCAAAATTATGAAATTAATTTAAAAAAAACACACACAAACAAATAAGTGAGTTGTAGAATATTGTCAGTGGAAAATATGCAAAAGGATTATCGTGGAAAAACTGTTGAAAAATTGTGATTTTGAAGAAGCTTTCGATAGACAACCGATAACAAGGAGTTCCTATTTATAGAAACGTGATAATCGGAATCGTTTAATAAAATAAAAGAAGATACTAGCTGCAGTATACGACAACCATAATTGAGTGTTACGTTAGACTGTTCAAAGTTATAAAAATGCGAACAGTAATTTGTTGATCCCGACTGTTTTATTACCATCCGATGATCTATACAGATCATGAGCCATAACAAGGCTTTGTTCAAAAATCGAACGTGCAGCACATTTGCTTTGACATTCTCTTGTTCATGGGGTTCTTGGCCTCAGGACTGTAAAACGACGAATATTACAATCACATATTCAAATAATGAATGCAGTGGTGAGTTTGGTACTACCTAGCGAGGGGGTCCCGTTTTTATTCGCTACCCCCAACCTCTTGCAAAAGTCTGACAAACATCCAAGAGTAAGAAATGTAATGAGAAGTTTCTCAAAAATTTACCATTTCGATCGTCATTAAATTCTAGGTCGAACCGTCTGTCTAGAAGTCACATTTCAATGGATATACCTTAAAGTTCGTATTTAGATTTACTGGGGTTATATATCGCGTTGCAGTTTCCACTTTTGCTGCTAAAATAAAGGTAGGTACCTACCATACAAATCATCATCACTAGAGGTAAGATTAGATTGCATGCCAATTGGTCAAATAACGACCATTTCGCTGTCAAATTATCATGTTTTGCAAGCCAAAACTGTCAGAAATGGGCATACGTCCCCTCGGCATGCAGTCTTATCTAACCTTAATAATATAAAACACACGGCGAACGGCTGAAGGGAAATGTTTTGTTTTAATGATGAGGTTAATGACAAGGAGAAGGTTCTTGCATTTAAAAATGTTTGATTTCGTGTTTGAAATACTGTAATTAAAATAAAATTTAATTCAATAAATAGACTTTGAACCAAAAAATGTTAACTTCTCATTCGAGCTTTGAGATACGCATATTTCAAGTCCAACATTATATTTCTACATGCTCTAAAAGCTTAGCAATTTTCGTAACGTCTTTGCGATGAGGTGCATTGAGATAGTCAAACTCGGATGACCCTGAACCAGTTCTAAAAGTCGTGGGAAATTTACCTTTTTGTGGGAAATTCCATTTGCCCAAACTTTCTGTGTATTTAATAAGACGAAATTTTGTTTTCACTCAAGAGTTTATGAATTTTGTCGCTGGTTTGGCGATGCACATTAATTGACGGCACTTTGACTTGTTTCGTCGGTATTTCTGTATCCCATCAGTATCATCATCAATATCACTATCTGCTGGAGGCCTCTAGTAATTTGAATTAGAATTAGAGTCTCTGCCTCTATTAGTCACTTTACGAGTTTAATTTATCAATCGAACGTTATCTTTTCAAAATGTTGACGTTTAAAACTTCACTGAGAATAAGTAATTAATAAGTCGATTATCGAGAAAGCTCCGACAGCGACTGTTCCAAAACATTGAGTTTAGCTCAATCATGTTTCTGTTATATAGGGTCCGCCAAAACATCGAGTGTAGCTTGGGCTGTGTGGCACGCAGCGCTGTCCTGTTGAAACCAAATGTTGCCAATATCCTCCTCTTGAATTTTTGTGAACAAAAATTCGTTCAACATCGCCCGATAACGATCGCCATTGACTGTAACGGCCACTCCTTGCTCATTTAAAAAAAGAAATTAAAAATGGCCCAAGTATGCCGAAATATTTCCCAGCGTTGTTCAAGCGTATACATAACTATATTCGTTCAGCGGAAGGATAAAACTAATTATCTGTCAAATCAGACATCAGCTAAGTGTTACCAACCATTCGCGAAATTGGCACTAGTTGAAAAAAGAAAGTTAGATGGCGGACCCTATACATAACAATTTTCAATCAAGTGTACGACTACAAATTAGAAGAAAACAGCTTTTGACTAAAATGTTTTTTTTTATTCCATTCTATTCTCTTTAAAGAATGTTTTCTAAACCCCACTTTGTGTACTTTTGAATTATATTTACCTTTTATTTGATTTCGTTTCAAAATTATGACAGTTTGAAAGTTTTTTAATTTCCAGTTACAAATTAAAATATATCATTAGGTTTGTTCCAATAGGAGTATGCGCAGTCTACTTTTGCCATTCCAACACGATTTCAAACAATCGGCAAAATTGTTTCTGATAGTCAGAACAGCCAGAGGATTTTTTGCGGACTAAAAATCAGAGACATGCGCAATTCGAAATTGTCTCTCAGTCTCAGTTGCCTTGTCGTTTTCAGTTTAGTTTAGTTTAGACTTTATTACGTGCCTTCGTTTTGTGGAGGCGGGTGCTTATGAATATGAAATGAACAAAGTGGAAGTAATTTTAAGGATTTTTATTTTCTATGAATTTGTTGCCGCAAGGACTTATGTGTATAAATTATATATGAAAGTGAGATGTTTGTTTTTGTACCTCGCTTGACCATTTAATTGAGGGAACTTAAACTTATGTTGAAGCGTTCACTAACGTCTCTAAGACTTCAGACATATACATATACTATATCGACTTATTGTTCGACTTATGGACAATTTTTGGAGATATTTTACAAGGAAAATCATTCTAGAGTAGGGTCTACCTCCAATGTTTAACCCAAGTACCGCCGATTTAAGGAAAAACCTTCAGTATTGTATTCTTTGATGTCTTAAAACCTTAAAAAGGACATGGTTATAAAATTTCCTTTGATTCGTTACATTTCGAATATTCCAAATCTATATCCATTTCCAGGGCTTCAGTGTACAACTACACACGTTTGAGTTGTAAATAATACTTAACTTTCCACGTGAGTAACACTTAGGGGCCAGTTATAGCTATCATTGAAATCCATCATTGAACATTTTGTTTTCGTAATTTAAGACGACTAAACAAACCATATTGGCTTAAGCGGTACCAAAATGAAGCTAATCACTTATAGAATTTTTCTACAAACAAAATTACTTAATTCTGACTTAAACTTTTCTTTAATCGATTTCGATTTCAATGAACAGCTACTATCCGTTTCTACAATTTGGAACACAATCGTTCCACTGATATGTTCGACTCTCTTTCTATTCTCAGCTGTCAGTTTTGCTTTAAGTGATCAACTCTAACCTCAAAACCTATACCAGTGGCCTTCCACTGACAGAAATTTTTCAATGATTGCTATAACCGACTTGTCAAAAACGTGAAACAACTATTCCACTTATTTGTTCCAGTGATGCATTTCAATGATAGCTATAACTGGCGCCTTACTTAGTAGTCAGAGAACTGCAAAAAGCGTTTCAATTCCAACACGCAAACAAATTTGTAATTAGGTAATGTTCGAGCATGCGCAGTAATAAATCACAAACTAGTTTGTGATTCGGTGTTGGAATAAACCCATTAGTGTTAAAATTATGGGAATTTAGGAGGAACGGGGAGAGAAAAAAGGAAAAAAAATGGTTTTCGTGGGAAAAATCAGTCCAAAGACAAAGTCAAAGTAATGCGCCTCTTGTACCATCTAACTTAATGTGCAAGTTTTAGTTCTTCTTCGATAAGGATAAAAAATATTTTGCGCATTTGAGGGGCCGTTTCAGTGCCAGGGGACTTGGAATGAACCTCCATGTTGAGTCTCTATCTCATCTCACATCTGTGATCAGATTATGTAGTCAATTTTCAGCAAGAATGAGCAAGTGATCTTTTCGGCCTAATTGGGCGAATTAGTCGAAATGCAAAATCATTGAGATTGCCGCATCAAAATGATGCAAAATGATTGGCTGGTAATAATGCATTTTCATCTAATGGCTTTCCAAATGACGTCATTTGGCGGTAAAGGAATAATAGAAGGTAGCTTAATGCCTACTTCTAAGGTTCAGGGTCAAATACACTTCCTCATCGGAGCTTAATGCCTGAGAATAATGAAAGTCCTAGTTTCCTTCAAATTTATTTTATGGGGAACTCGGAAAGTGTACCAAAACGAAGGTCTAAGGTGTCAAGAAATTCAAACATAAGCTTTATTAGAATTCGTCAAGAAATGTTACACGATTTTGACATAAACGTTCGTGATTTTAAGACTGCTACTGATTATAAAGCCTGTTGGTAGGTAAGATAGACCTACTGTTGAAAAAGTTGCAGTTTTGAGCTTAGGACAAGAATTTGGAAGGTTCCTGTTAAACTTTGTTTCGCCATGGCAATAAACAAATCGCAGGGATAGACACTAAATACTGCTGGTATGGATATTGAGAATGTGTGTTTTCTCACGGTCGGTTGTACCTACATACGTTCTTAGTGCGGATAGCAGTCGAAGTGCGTGTGCAAAAAAAAAAAACAAACAAGTGCTCAGTGGTGCATTTTAAAATCACAAAAAAAAAAAGTTTGCATAGAGTACACAGTGCGTATGGTCCCTTTACTCCTATTCCATTTCGTTTGCTGCTGCCTCTGCTTGACCACACTTAGTACACAGTGATTCATATCATTTGTGTATTTTTTATGGTTGGGTAGGCGTAGTAACTGGCGAATCGCGGGTCGTATGTGTAAACTGTTGTTGGTAGACCAAGTCAAATTGCTGTAATAATAACACCTGCGGTAATTTGTTTTGGTACGCTAACATAGAATTTACATTGCACGGCTTTGCTTAGGTAGCGTCAGTGTTGAATTTTTTGCATTTGGTTTTTGTAATGTTTAGCAGATTCAGAGTAGATGTAAGTAACATTCGTGGCTTAAGAGCGAATCTTTTTCTCTGTACGCCCATGTTTCCCAAAACAAAGCAGCTGTTTTGGCACTGAGTGAAACTCAGGTTATCGTTGATTCTGATTCGTTGGAATTTAGTCTACCTGGTTACAACTTAGTGCCATTATTCTTTCCCCATCGTGGTCTCACCGTTTATATACGTAGTGATGTAGCCTACCAACTTCAACCACAATACGGCCAATGTTCCAATCCGGAATTTAATTTTATTTGGCTTAAATTCCACGTCCGTAGGCAATTAATCCACTACTGTTTCATTTATAGAAGCCCAAATTTGGTCCGTAGTCTTACTTTTAACGAGTTTGATGAGTTGTCCAATTCCATTACACGAAATGTAACCCTTTATCCTCACACTGAAATCTTTGTTGCGGGCGATTTCAATGTTCACAATTCGAATTGGCTTCATCACTCTGGACAGACAACACCCGAAGGCAGGTACGCTGAGATCTTTGCTGAGGTAAACAACCTAATCCAGCTTGTAAATGAGCCGACACGAATTCCGGACATTAGTAGTCAAACCGCCAACACACTGGACTTGTTTCTCACCTCTCACCCAGATAAGTACACCATAAATGTATTATCGCCTCTAGGTTCGTCAGACCACTGTGTCATATCGGCCAATTTCTCGTACTCCAACCACAAAGTTAAGGAACAAGCTCCTAAAAGAACCGTATGGCAATACGAGAAAGCCAAATGGGAAGAATTAAACGGTTTCTTTAGGAATTTTAACTGGTCGCTATGCTTCTTCCGATATGATAACAAACATAATTCACTTGGGTATGAAACATTTTATGTCTAATAGGATTAAAAGTATCAAACCCAAGGTGAACGCATGGTGTGACTTGAGCTGCAAAGAAGCTATCAGGTTAAAAGAGGTGAGCTTTCGGTCTTATAAGGCCAACCCAACTGAGGAAAACCGAATAAAGTTTAAACGAGCCAGAAATGACTGCAATGCCCACATTAATCGTGTGAAATTCTCCTACGACCAAAAGTTGAGGCAAAAAATACTACAAAGTCCCACCGGTAGTAAAAACTTTGGTCGTTTGATAAGAATATTAAAAATTCGGCCTCGTCATCTATCCCGACACTCATTTGCAATGACATTCCAGCTGTCAGCTCTTTGGATAAAGCCAATCTGCTTGCTTCTCATTTTGCAGCTAGCTCAACGCTCCCAGATTGTGCCTTGTCTCCCCCAGTACTCGAGCGCGTAGAATATACTATGGGACCAATTCACTCGTAAAGTGGCAAGAGTTCTTCGAGAGCTCAACGTACATAAATCCGCTGGTCCAGATGGTATTTCCCCTATCGTTCTGAAGAGGTGTTCTTCCACGCTGGCAAAACCACTGCGTAAGCTTTTCTATCTGTCCTATTCTTCAGGGCTCTTTTCGAGAAGATGGAAAACAGCATTTGTCCAGACTGCACTTACCAATTGCACTTACGTCCCTTCTTTCCAAGGTCATGGAAACGCTGATAAATCGTCAAAAGACTAATTTTCTCAAAAACGGATCTAACGAGTTGGCTTTCTTTTGCATTTTCAATAATCACGTTGGGTTCAAGAATCGGGTTATAGGTTATGGTCCTCAAGGTTGGATTCGAAAATGCAGCATTTTGATATCTGACGTTAAATTTTATTGTAGTATCTATGTAGTTAATTTCTAGTTAAAACCGCATTCGTTTTATTTTAGATACCTAAAGCCGTGGAAATGAGATACGCATCCATTGTGTTGCTGTTAGTCAGCACATTCGTTGGCAAGGCCGTATTACAAGGTACAGTGAAATACTTTTGCGTTTTAGCCGGTATATTTAAAAATCCTTTTTTGTTTTATCATTTAGGTTGCTCTCTTCAAATCGATAAAGTCAACAGAAATAAAATGGTTCTTTTCGTACCCAACGCCTTCAAATTTTGGCCAGTAAATCACGATGGACATTTATTGTTCCGAACGGGAGATCTTGTCGAATTGATTTGCGCATATAAAAAGAATGGGTTGAAAATACCTGAATATAAGAATTTCGCATGTCATTCAGGAACAGATTTTAAAATTGGCCAGACTAAAATAGACCTTGCAGAACCTCTACCCTACTGCACTGAACCACCACTTACATCCACAACTAGAAAAATAGCAACCAATTTTTTTGAAATTGGTTTTCTAGTAAAAAACACATTCATCAAGCAGTTGGAGATTAGTTTGGACGTAGACCATGAAACAACTAACTATGTGAAACATACCCTTAGACCGGGTAGCTGCGACTCAAAGTGCTTAGCAGAGTCTAGAACATTTTCAGAATCATCACGGGCTTTTGGAATGAGTGGGACGCAGATCGATAATCTTTACAATAAGATTTCCGTGTACAATGAGATGAGTCGACGACTTGGATCGACAGTTTCAAGATACTTCGATACAGGATCAACTGGCAGAAAGCACCTACAACGTGGTCACTTGGCACCTCAGGCTGATTTCATCTATCTCTGCGAACAGACTGCAACTTTTTCATACCTAAATGTGGCACCACAGTTTCAGGCATTCAATATAGGCAACTGGAAAACAGCTGAGACAAATATCAGAAAATATATGAAGACTCAAAGATTAGATTTTCTCGAAATTTATACAGGAGTGGCGGGCGTTGCTGAACTCCCAAATACTGGAAACATTGAAACACAGTTATATCTGCAGCAGAAAAATACATTAAGGGTACCAAAGTTTTTCTTTAAAGTGATTATAGATCCGATTCGATTGGCAGGTGTAGCTCTGATCGGTGTAAATAATCCATATGTTAACCAAGGCAAGATTGCAAGTTATAGAATTTGTAACCAAATAATTGTAACTCACGCATTTTTGCCAGCTAAAATGCATGATATTGCCTCCGGCTATATGTATGCCTGTGAAGTTTTAGACTTTAATAGCAAAATTGGCAACATTCTTCCCTTATCAAACAGAGATGTGACATCACTGCTATCGTAGGGTGGAAATAACTGACAAAACTTTGTAAAATTTGTTGACGTTATTATAGATTAGTTTTATTAACTTGTTTAAAAGAAAATATAAATTAATCTTCCTCAAGGAATTATGATTTTAATTAATGGAAACTGCGTTGAAACCTTCGTTTAATTCCTTCCGTTTTCGGTTAATATTTTGGATGGAGCGCTCAGTGCTTTTTGGATCAACACAACTACAGGTCCATTGTACTACCATTCAGACACCTTACATTCAGCTTCAGCGCTGAAGAGCTTAGATGTTCGGCACTCATCACGCCAGCCCCGAAAATCCGCCACCTGATGCGAGCATAGGCCGGACAACTGCAGAGAAAGTTTTCTGATGTGTCAACCTGGTGGTGTCGCTTAACCCCAACACATTTAAGTGTTTAGCAAAAGCTTGGTGGACCGGAAACACACACACATAATATGGGCATTTAATGAAAGGTTTTGAAGAGTAGAACAAGCTAATATTTTACCATTTTTGAGAAATGTCCTTTTTTAAGGATTCAAGAACCTTTTCCGATGTTTCAAGGACCTCGGAGTGTATGAAATCATAGCGCAATTGGTTCTACTTGTCAACCCCTTTCATCTAAGGCCCATATCAAGCGGGTTGAGAAGAAAATGACAGTGGACAATATTAATAATTTCTTAATAATGGGACCGCCATCTAACGTTTTTTTTTCCAACTAGTGCTTATTTCGCGAATGGTAACACTTAGCTCTTGTCTGATTTGACAGATAATTAGTTTTATCCTTCCGCTGAACGAATATGGTTGTGTATACGCTTGAACAATGCTGGGAAATATTGCGACATAGCGACATAGAGAAGATGCCGATTTTGCCAAAAAAATTATCTTTTCAGATGAATCTCATTTTGATCTTGGCGGGTATGTAAACAAGCAAAATTGTCGCATTTGGGGCACGGAAAACCCGCACGCATACATTGAAAAGCCGATATAACCAAAACGAGTCACTGTTTGGTGCGGATTTTGGTCCAGAGGCATAATTGGGCCATTATTCTTCGAAAATGAGCAAGGAGTGGCCGTTACAGTCAATGGCGATCGTTATCGGGCCATGTTGAACGAATTTTTGTTCACAAAAATTGAAGAGGAGGATATTGGCAACATTTGGTTTCAACAGGACGGTGCTACGTGCCACACAGCCGAAGCTACACTCGATGTTTTGCGCCCTGTTTTTGAAGATCGCATTATCAGCCGCAGAGCTGATGTCGTTTGGCCACAGCGGAGCTGCGATTTGATACCGTTGGACTATTATTTGTGACAGAGACAATTGATGTTTTAAAGGACAATATTCGTGAAGCCATTGGTGAAATACAGCTGCACAGGATCGATAATGTGCTTAAAAATTAGGCAGCCATTTGAATGAATTTTTCATTATTAACCGGAAGGATTGTACTTTCAAATAAAAAAAGAAATTTGAGAAAATATTAAGTAGTTTTTTCTTTATAGCATTTTCAAAAAAAAAAGTTAATTGGCGGACCCTATAGTTAATTGTTTTTACGCCACGATTGAGGCAGGCCTTATATTTACATATATGAATAGGTTTAGTATCGTACCACTTTCGGACCGGTACTTCACTACTTTCCAACGCATACGCTATGAAATACGCCGTCTCCGCAATTTCCACCATCATCGCAAAAGTTCTTTTGGACATTTTTTACATAATTTTTGTTTTTACATTTAATTAAAAAGGTCGTACTAAATGGCATATCATTACCATGTGATCGTAATTTTTTCGCTCGTCATTTAATGACATCCAAACGGAAAATTCTAAATGTCTCGTGGCCACAACGATTTTGACCATTTGATTTTCGGACAAAAATGACAAAGATAGTCATTTCGTGTGATCGCCATTTTTTCCGCCAGTCAATGACCAATGACGAATGAATGTCATTCTAATGCGACATTTTTTTTCTGACGTCAGCGCGTCATTTAAATGACTCGTAAAAATGGCCGTGTAATCGGACTTTTACTAATGAAACGGAGAGCGGATCTCATTAATTAAATATAAACTGTTTTTCTCTATAAAATTGTGAATTGAATGTGAAAAAGTCATAAGCTGTTCTTTATACAGGCTTCATTGAAACTATAGAACAAGCATTGAGGACAATTTATAGTTGCCCCTAGAGACAACTTCAGTATGAGATCTTAAATTCAGTATTGAAACCTTTAGAAGCTAATGCAAGTCCCGACAAGACTTCGCAAATAATTACACTAACGATTTATGTATGAACTCACCCGCTGAATCTACGCCGACAATTCTCAAGTACAGCACCGACATAAGTGTCAACGCTGTTTCCACAAAGCTAAAGACCTCAATTTTCAAATGACCAATTTGATATAGACCCACAAATCGTCTATGAAGATCCAATAGATATTTGCTATCTGAAATTGAATAAAACCTAATAATTGTAGGAGAAAAAAAAACCAACTCAAAATCAACTCACTCTTTTCAATATCTATCAACTCCACAGATCGCCTTAGAAGCGGTGCATTTATTGACGCCAAGTGTGATCCACGATGCGGCACTGAATAAAAGAATGCACCTCTAGCTGAGCGCCAGAAAGGCGCCGCGGCCGGTCTTCCACTCTCCCAGGCATCCACAATGATCTGCTTCACAAAGATTCCACCCTTCGAGTGTCCAACCCATATAATCGGGTGACCATAGCCGACCTTCTTCTCGATCAGCAATTCAGCCATTTCACGCGAACGTTCCACCAAGCTCGATCTTGATTCCTTCTTCTTCCACACCGGTCTCCAGAGATATGGATCTGTTGTATAGTTTAATGCAATCACGCGAACGCCAGGGCAATCCAGAGGCAGCCAGTCTCCGGGCCAACATTTCGAGTAATTCGGGTCGTTTATCGATGGTTTCTTTACGTTTTTCTTTACCGTCGACTCGTACTCGGGATCAGCAAAATGACTGTGATCCTCCAAACGAAGTCGAATTGATGGGAATGAATACTCCATGCCGTCACAAAACCGTACCTCCCCAGGGGCACCGCACTCGTAGGTAAATCTGAAAAGGAAGACAATTTTTATTTCAATGTCTGCTGAGGAGACGTTTAGGCGTTGGCGTACCCATTTTTCTCATGATCGCTGCCAGTTTCATCGTTATCATGGTATAATGAAGTGAAATGTTCTTGGTCGGCAAAGCGCCTTCGCTTTTCCTTATGTGGTGGGACCATGATATTCGATCGGGAATGTCTTGGGCGTTTCGGAGGTCTAACTTCAGGCTTTGGTGGTCGTTGGAAATGCTCCGGTCTTCGGTCGCTGTTCCACAGACCTTGTTTCCAAGTGTTTACCAAGGAACCATGCAGTCCATGGATGAGTACGATATCGGCACGGATTGGTGTGCCTGGTGGTGGCTCAGCAAGAATATTAATGGTACAGCATTTTCTTGCCTTTGCCTCTTCACTGCTGTCAGATGAAATGGGCGGCTCCCGCAGCAGCGGTGAAGTTGGAACTGTTGGACTATCGGGCATGCTTTCGATCATGCCCTCGCCACGTTTGAGTTTCATCATCTTTAGCAGTGGGTCGATTCGGTGGGTGACTACAAAAAAAAATCCAAATTTTGTTTTTAAGAGGAAAAGGAATCGGAGTTATCCAATTTTTTTTTTTTTACCTTGCACGGAGGACAAACTCATGGAAATGGTATTAGCCGCATAGGCTAATGCATTTGTTAGAGCCTGCCGGCTGGAGGCCAGATTTCGAAGAGCTCGTAAAAAGCGTACATCACGGATGCCTTTAAGGCCTCGAGCGACACCATTCGCCAGCGGTAGCACCAGTCTAAGGATTATCCCAAATGCTACGCGCATACGATTGTGTTGGGAGCTGAAAATAAATACAAAAATTAAGAGTCCTTGTGGAAAATTCCAGAGACACCGCCGCATTTGATGCCAATCAAACTCAATTAAACCACACACACGTACGCACAAGTAATCAATTGAACGTTGATTGGCAATAACACTATGATGACCTCGTACTCACCTCTCCATCAATTGACCATCGGCGTCGGATGCATTCACCAGCTCGCTAATGGTCTCATCCTCTTCGTCCCGATCTAGCACCATATCATTTAGGTACAAAGTATTAGAATCGCTGGCATCTTTGGTATGATCAATGATCCATTCAGTTGGTGCATCATCGTCACTTAAATCGGTATCTTCGAATTCCTCTTCCTCTACGTCCGTATCACAGTCGGCATCTTCGAATTTCACCCCACAATCGTATGATGACGAATGATTGGGCGTTCGTTGTGGGGGGATATCAGCATTTGGGGCTGTTATTATTGTTTTATCGGTGGATATCATCTTAATATTTATTGTATTGTTTGTCTCTGTTGCACTTGTTAATGTCACCGTTACTGGGTTTTCTTTCTCGCTTCGTACTGATTCTTCTTTGGATTGGAATCACATTTTTTGTGTTAAGCGCACCTGCAAAGGAACATCATTTAATTTGATAAAAACTTATTTATCTAATCGCATTCTTTTAACGCTTAATAGTTTGTTCAGATTACGTTACTTCCTTATCTTTTGTGTGAAATATAAAAAATAGTAATTAAGGCGAGTAGTTAGGAGGTGTTCGTCAAGTTCTTGAACTCAAAATTGCGTAGATTAATTGGGGTAATCCCAGAGAGCTGTCTGCAAACTGAGTTAGTTTCGAGTAGGTACTTGTTGGCAGTAGCAAGAGCACCTAGTAACTGGAGAACGTGATTCGAAAACCTAATGCGACTTGAATGTAGTCTAATTTGCTGGCAGATACACACTGCCAAGTGCGGTTCTCAAGTTTTCATTCGTAACTTTTGTCAAGTTGAAATTGCATAAATGAAATTGATTTAAATTGTGCTGCGTGGCAGCAATGCAAGAGCTCATTGACAGATTTGCCGTACATACATACATATATAAGTGTCCTCGTTTTAAGTGAGCCCACTTTTGATTTCGTATTACACACATGAAGAGGTTGCTTTTGCTTATAGTTTATCAGTTTATGAGTTTATGAGTTTATGTGGAAGTGAGGAATACTATTGTGACCTAGTCACTAGACATTTGAAAGCTCTTATATTCTAAATTAAACTATATCAAGGAACCCCTGATCAAAACATCGGCGGCGAAGGCCTTCTTTTCATAGTTTGTGTCGCACTTTTTTTATTTGAAAAATGTGAAATGTGAAATATTACGTAAATTTTCGTCATATACACGAGGGCGGAAGACCAAGGCCTTGAACGACATCATCAAGCTTCCTTCCTTGCGCAGCTTGCCAACTTAACCCACATAGAATTACTGCCGACTAATGTGGGAGGAAAAACCCTTTATAAGTCCCACTTTTATAAACCGAGGTTCTAAACCTTACTCTCTGCATTCCATTTATAAACAAAGACAGTCTTCTATCGTTAGAACCTATATAGCTATCACTTTTCAAGACTCAGACTGGGACTTATACAGCCTCAAACTTTTGAAAAATGCGACAGGCTGCAACTAAGAAGAAGAAGGCAGAGACACTTCAAGCTTAGAGCTCGGTTGAGATAAAAGGCTGAAAATAAGCCATTACAAGCGCTTACCACCAAGGAAATCAGACAAAAGAATCACCATATAATTGCTCATACGAACCTAGGTGTCACTCTCCAGCACTCATTCAGACGTCCAAGGTGGTCTAAGAAACTCACCAGGCTAAAAACCACAGGGATCTCTTCAAAAGGGCTAAAATAAATGGAGAATGGAATAGGTATAGGCCAGCAGTAGTGTGTAACTAAGAAAAGAGGACTAGAAAACGGCCTTCAGATACTGAAGCATTTAGCCGAAGCACATATTCCGTCCTCCACATTTCTTGATCCTTATTCCCCTTGAGAGGATTTGTCGAGAGCAGCAAATTTAATATTTCAGGAGGAAAAGGTTAAATGGGCCTTTTAGTTTCAGCTTTTTAAAGCCCCCGGTAACGATGGAGTTTTGCCAGCTTTGCTTCCAAAGGTGACTATAGCCAAGTCGCAAGCATTATCGCATCTTTCACTTATGCCAATATCCTAGTCATTTTTATAGGAGGCAAAGAGGCTAACGATGTCACTTCCCGTGTGAAAAATTCCCTTAAGACTGGTAAAAACTTTACACAAACGCCAGCAAGTCTCTCAAAGTTTCTTTTACCAAAAGCAAAAACACACAAACTTAGGGTATACCTTTACTTAACAGCACAATCGGTAACTAACGACATGACTGGCAATGACTTAAGTAGTCATATCTACGAACTCTGGGACAAAAGACTCAACTGGAACTCTCAATTAAACAATAAAATAACTAAAGCAACCAAAGCTTTGTGGGGGCCTGTCGATTTCTCGAAAGACCACTTACTGGATTAACACAATTATGGTCAGGCCCTTAATAAGATATGCTTCTATAAAATGATGGACTTAATCAACTCTAAAGACCGCCAGCTACGTTTTAGCGATAGCTGGATCTTAGAATCCAGCTATCTAAAATCCCGGAACATGAATTGATCTCTGCAAAGTAAGCTTTAAGAACAAGACCTACCTATTGCGGGTTGCTGGACATGTAACTGGCCATTAAAGGCTCTGAATGGTTCACCCCTAGATCAAGGAAGGTTTAGCGAGACATTAGTAGGTGCTCAGATTGAGCTGAATCACTGCTCTAAACTTTAAAGCGACACAATCAATACTGGACGGAAACCTGGTGGTGGACATAGGAAGCTAAGATAAGCTAAGTGATAAGTGAATAAGCTAGGTCTAAGCTAGATCAAAGTGCCACTCGTATAAAGGACGTCATGAAGCTCGAATTGATTTCGAATAAAGATGTTTCCAAATTTATGCTACGAAGAAAAGAGGGCGCTATCGTGCCGCACCGGGAGGGAGAAATGCTATGAAGATTCGTCCATCGACAACGAACAAATTGTTCACACGTGGCGGCAATATACTTTGCAGGAGCCACTCCTTACTATGATAAAGTAACCAACACTGCAGTCAAAGAGGTTGGAAATGTTGCCAAATATTCAAATAAACGCAAAATTTTGGGGCGGGAAACTATAGAAGATATCGGGTCCAGATGCTTTTGCTTTTTTGTTTGATGACCTCTAGTATCCGCTTCAAGAAAATGTGGCAGATCCTAAAGTGCATCTGTTATTTCTTGGTGCCATTATTAACGAAAACTTAATACCCCTGCATCGAGCACTTGCTGTTTAGGTTGATTTTTTTTGGAGGGAAATGGGTATCGTATTAGTCCCAAATTGTAGAGTACCTATACTTCCCATCGTCTGAGCTCCGCCGACATATTCGAGATATTTATTAAAATGGAAAAGTGATTCCTTATTGCTAAATTTCAAACATCTGAGATCTTCAATCATCGTGTAAGCGTGGGATGGACGAAAAATGCCTCCAAGCTAACCGAAAGGCGCGAAAAATTGTTCGTCCGGCGCTCATATACGATTGGGCAATATACAAAATTTATGATGTATGAATTGACATCAGCTGAGATGAAGATGTAATTACTGCGTGAAAGTAGTGGTATCACTGATTGATCGAGTTATAAGTGCAAAGATCCAGCGCTTACTTCAACGAACCCATCTCGATAAAATTGCAGCATGACCAGCTCAGTTTTAAGGATCAACCCTACGACTACCGTCAAAAAGGCAATGCCTCTTAATATTCCAGTCCTTACAAATGCTTTAATTGGGGTCAACGACGAAGTGATCCTAACCCGTGTTGATTGCAGATATTTTTCATAAATCAAACCAGCGAATCCTATGGACAGACCATAAGAGTTACCGTGTCCTCCTTTTAATTAACTTATTGAGCATAACCTCTTGAATTGCCAACAACAAATATGAATGAAGCCAGAACAGGCACATAATTTGGTTGGGCAACTTTACCCATTAACGCTTAGATGACGCAATTTTTACACCAGAAGTTTGAATGACCGCCGTGTGATGCATAGAGAAAAAATAAAATTCGAGACCCCACTGTTTCCTGTTTTCGAGGGTGCTCTTCAGAAACAATTTCACTATTCAAGCTTAAAGTTTTAGAGGACAAAATTCCTTGAGGTCGACTGCTACTAACTTCATTGAATTCGTATTTCGGACTCTGTGCGCTGGAGAATGTGGAAAATAAGTTGAAATAATCGCCACCACAGACTTTAGTAAGGCATTCGATAAAATTTCACATGAAATCATAGTTTTCGAAGTCTTGGTTTCCAAACTGGTTTCATTGCCTGTACAAAATCCTACCTTGATAAGCGTCAAAGGACGAGATTTTTTTCTGAGATCTCAGGCATCGATCTCGGAAGCATCATTGTCTTCTTCAATTACACAGAGTTGTTTTGAGCTCCTACTCAAACGGCGCTCAAGTTCCAAATGCGTGTTTCTACCTGGAAAAAACTGGAGTTGGAAACCGGCCACTCTACCTACCTAGCTGCCTATGTATGTCTCAAACCTTTATTTCACATTCCTAAGGTCAGTCCTCGAAAGCATTTGTTGGTCTTCCTACCCCATCACTTATTCCCTTCGCATTGAGGCTGTTCGGCAAAGGTTTCTCCACTTCGCCCTCATTTGAGCTTCCATAGACTGATCAATTTAACGTTTGAGTTTATAGTTTGTATTTCGTTCTATATTTTGAAATAAAAAGGACATCATTCATGAAGAGGTGTTCTTCTATGCTGGCAAAAGCATCTGTCCTATTCTTCAGGCCTCTTTCGAAAAAGATGGAAAACAGTGTTTGTTCAGCCAGTCTCAAAAAAAGGAGTTGCACTTACGTCCCTTCTGACCAAGGTCATGGAAAGCTGATAAATTGTCAGCTTATGAAATATATTGAATCCAGAAAGCATCTTAATGACCGGCAGTACGATTTTCATCTACTGGTGATTTGATGACAAATCTAACCGAAAAGTGGAACCAATCTATTCACCGTGGTGGTGAAAGTAAGGTCGTTGCGCTTGATATTTGGCATCAAGCTCTTATGTCGAAAATGCGATGATACCTTTCTTCAATGGATTAGAAATTACCTTTCGGACCGTTAAATACAAGTAGTTTTTGGTCTCCTGTATGTTACTTCTAATACTATTTACTCCTTCTCTGCCATTATCCATGAATGGCACTTGCATTGCTAAAACCGAAAGTCTTTCCATCCTCGGTATGTGTGTTAACGACAAACTTTGTTGAAATGACCACATATTCGATGTCGTCAATAACGCTGCGAAATGTCTAGGCTTTCTCAAGCGATGCAAGAAATAGTTCACCCCTTCTGATCTGGCTAGAATTTACAAGGCGTTTAATCGCCCAAAACTGGAGTACAAGGCTCATATTTGGTTCGGGGCACCAATAATATATTCGGGAACTAACGGGTGATCCAAGTAGAGATACTTTTTTCAATAGCTTTTTTTGACAGATCACGTGTGAGTCGTGTCATGCTGTCATGTTATTTTTGTTTAGTATTGTTTGGCATTTCATAATGGAAAGACTTACGCGTGAACAACGTTTACAAATTGTTCAACTTTATTATGAAAATTCACGTTCTGTGAGGAATGTGTTTCGTGCACTTCGCTCAACTTATGGTCAACATAATCGGCCTACTGAGCGTACTATTCGCAACACCATCACCCATTTTGAGACCCAGCATTCATTATTGGATAATATTCGACCGAATAGACCACGTCCAGCACGCTGTGAAGAAAATATAGCGGCCGTAGCTGAGAGTGTACACGAAGACCGTAGAGAGTCGATTCGACGCCGTTCGCAGCAACTCGGACTGACGTATGGAACGACTTGGCGCATTTTACGTCAAGATCTTAAATTGAAAGCGTACAAAATACAGCTTGTGCAACAACTGAAGCCGCTCGACCTTCCCAAGCGACATCGCTTCGCTCTATGGGCTCTTGAAAAGTTCCAAGAAGATCCGACGTTTTCGATGCAAATTTTGTTTAGCGATGAGGCCCATTTCTGGCTCAATGGGTATGTAAACAAACAAAATTACCGCATTTGGGACGAAGAGCAACCTGAAGAGATTGAAGACATTTGGTTTCAGCAAGACGGCGCTACTTCCCACACATCCCATCAATCAATGGACTTATTGAGAGAACATTTCGGTGAGCACATAATTTCACGTTTTGGGCCGCTCGATTGGCCACCAAGATCGTGTGATATCACACCGTTAGACTTTTTCCTGTGGGGATATGTAAAGTCAAAAGCTTATGCCGACAAACCCGCTTCGATTCAGGCCTTGGAGGAAAACATCACGCGTGTCATTCGCCAGTTACCAGTCGAAATGCTCGAACGAGTGATCGAAAATTGGACTCAACGGATGGACCATCTGCGACGTAGCAACGGCCAACATTTGATAGACATAATCTTCAAAAATTAAATGCCAAAGAATGTTCTTTCAAATGATAATAAACATTCTCCATTAAATTTGAATTTTCTGTGTTTTTTTCTTAAAAAAGTAGGGAACCTCGAAATGGATCACCCTTTACTTGGTAGAATTAAAAAACGCGCGATAAAAAACAATAGCAATCGCGAGATATCGCGAAATCGCTTGACTCTCTTAGTCATCGTCGCAATGTCTCCTTCCAGGCGTCGTTTTATCGGTATTTCAACCACAAGTGCTCAAACGAAATAGCCAGGTGCATTCCACCCCTTAAATAGTTCCACCGCAATATCCTCATCAGTTCACCCTTAAGCCAATATTCGGGAGTGCAGTAATATATAAAGATTCGCCGTTCTACACGAATGTGGAATGATCTACCACGCTCCGTTTTTCCTACACATCACAATTTACACAGGGGCAAACTCAATGTGCATCGGCATCTCCCCCTTTCCTCTTCTTTTTAAATTGTTTTAATGCCCGCACCGCGTTTATTCATAATAAAGGTACCCAAAATACTAAAGGGCATTGCGAGTGAATTATTAAAAAAACAAACAAAGAAAAACCTCGAAACTCATCCTGTTTCCAAAAGATAAAAATACTAACAACGCACTTTGCTCTTAGTTTAAGCTTTAATGTTTCCAATGAAATATCCATAGTTGTAGTGCTTTCCCTTAAAAAAATCCGACTGCAGTATGACTCACAAATGCAATATACTTTGCACTCAAAAAAAAAAAAAAAAAATTTGTCCAAAACAACATACATTGTGTATCTATGTATGTGTGCGCAGTACAAATTAAATTGTCCCGCGAAATTGACTACGTTTTTAATACAATAAACGAATGGACATTCATTTGAGTGCATCGCCACATATTTCTTCTGGCAGAGTTCCATGACTTTCAATTGTATAAATATTTTGCATTTCCCTTTATTTAAATTCTGGTGAACAATTGCTATATTGCAATAATAATAATTTATTCAAAATAAATAAAGGAAAAAGAATCATTATATGGGGCGTATACGTAATTTGTTTTCTCATTTTTTTCATTGTACTACTTCTTGAAATTGCGTTGGAGGATTGCATTGTATTCCAAGTTTGTTAAAATGGAAGCCATTATGTACAATGACGGATTATGTGCTCGTTACATTGCATCTGCTTAGAACATTGATCGAGCTTTCTGTCGCAAAAAAGTGGTATTCGGATGCATTTGGGTTTCTGGAGCACAAGCGTGTTGTTTGAAATTTTCATTTCATCGCTATGATTTAATTTAGAATACTTTCTGCCATCCATAAGCACATCATCTATACTATAGATGTATTCTCATTTTAGAGATTTTATTATCTTGACAGCGTTTTAATGGGATTTGTAGAAAATGTACTAGAGGTAACAAAAGTTGCATACTCACAACATTCAAATATATTTTTATATTTAGATAGTCACAAATCGATAGCTTATGGATTTTACACTTCGCGAACATTGTAATGCGCTAATAGCGCCGCAAAGAAAAATGTCCCTCTACACAATAAACGTACATATGTATTTTTTTTTTGTTAGTGGACATGAAGAGTAAATTGTGCCTCGTGACTTTGATGAAGCAGCAGCACACGTTGCAATGGACTTAAATCGATTTCATTAATAAGTAGGGACTAGGGTACACGTGCAGACCCGTCGAACAATTGGACGGTTGTTTTTTTTTTTAAACAATCAATTTGTATTCTTCTTCTTCTCTTCCAGGAATAGTCCTTTCTCATACAGTCCTTTTGTTGTTAAGATTTGATGATTGTGGGAGCAGGAAAAGGGAACTACATACTACAGAAATTGTCAACTAGATGCGTATGTGTCTTACATCATTACAGGGAAACCACTCAAGTGATTGACTTCATATTTATAGTTAGGCTAAGGTAAATTAAGACCAATCAAGCCAGGAGTTAAACATTTGCCTAAAATACGTGCAACTCTAGTGAATGAATGAATTTCTATTTATACATGAATCTCAAGAAAATACACATCCGTTGGGATCATTTTAAATCGATTTCGCCTTAAATCTCACATTTGATGGAATTTCATGTCTATTTTGAGTTTTCGGAAGTTCTTCGAACTTGAAGGAAGGAAGCATATTATTATCTTTGGGCTCGGATAAAAGGATGTAATTTATTATAATTTGCCTTATCATTGGGTTGAATTTAAGTTTAAATGTTATATCCAGGCGGAGACAATTTAGTTTTGTATACAATTTTAACTTCAATTACATAAGATTCATGTGACATTTTATGTCCTAATTGGATTCATTAATTGGCTATGGCTACATGGTTTGTTCTAGATAAAGGGTGATTTTTTAGCTGGTTTGGTTTTGGCAACACTGGTTTTGACAGCTGACGTGTGTTTAGTACCTTGTGTCACTGTCAAACAGCTTCAGTTTGGTTTGCAATTTAACCATGGATCGTCTTACAAATGAACAACGCTTGCAAATTATTTAATTTTACTATCAAAATTCGTGCTCGGTTCGAAATGTTCATCGCGCGCTGCTTCCATTTTATGATCGGCATTCTCGACCTTCTGAGCAGTCTATTCGGAAGATTGTGACAAAATTTCGCACCAAATTTACTTTTTTGGACATTAAACCACCAACACGTTTACGTACTGTGCGTATTGAAGAAAATATTGCGGCCGTATCAGCTAGTGTGACAGAAGACCGCGAAATGTCGATTCGGCGCCGTTCCCAGCAGTTAGGCCTTTGTTACAGCACTACGTGGAAAATTTTGCGGAAGGATTTGGGCGTAAAGCCTTTTAAGATACAGCTGGTGCAAGAACTAAAGCCAGGCGACCTACCACAACGCCGAATTTTTGGTGAATGGGCTCTTGGAAAGCTGGCCGAGGATCCGCTTTTTTATCGAAAAATTGTGTTCAGCGATGAGGCTCATTTTTGGTTGAATTGCCGCATTTGGAGTGAAGATCAGCCAGAAGCATTGCAACAGCTACCAATGCATCCCGAAAAAGCCACTGTTTGGTGCGGTTTATGGGCCGGCGGCATTATTGGGCCATATTTCTTCAAAGATGATGCGAATCGCAGCGTTACTGTCAATGGTGAACGCTACCGAGCGATGATAACAAACTTTTTTTTGCCCGAAATGGAAGTTCTTGACTTGCATGATATGTGGTTTCAACAAGACGGTGCCACATGCCACACAGCACGCGAAACAATGGCGCAATTGCGAGGCGAGTTTGGTGAACAGTTAATTTCACGTTTCGGGCCGGTCAATTGGCCGCCTAGATCGTGCGATTTGACACCATTAGATTATTTTTTGTGGGGGTATGCCAAGGCTAATGTGTATAGGGACAAGCCCGCTTCGATTGACGCACTGGAAGCCAACATCCATGCATTCATTCGTGAGATACCGGCCGATATGTGTGAAAGAGTATGCCAAAATTGGACTCAGCGGAAGGGCTACCTGAGACGCAGCCGCGGTCAACATTTGCATGAAATTATCTTTAAACATTAAATTGCAAGGTTCAAACTATCGATTCAAACAAATATTTCATTCATTTTTTCGAATTTTTTGTGTTTTTTTTTTAAAAAAAGTTCTAAACCTCTTAAAAAATCACCCTTTAGATATATTGTTTTTACATCGCCGCCAAAAGTCTTTATTCCATTTAAATTGGGGCTGGAATAAAGAAATCTAATAGGTGGTTACTCTCTTAAATCATTCTAATGCGAGAAAAAAAATAGAGGGCGAACTTAACCTCATTGAATGTCATCAAAAGATAAGAACTTTTTTTTATATACAGGATGTCCCAGTAAAATCTCGGATTACAAGCTGACTTTTTTATCAGGCACATGCAGCCAAGAACGAGGCCTTTTAATGAATGCAGCCTATCAAGAACCAAAGCAGCTTAGAGAACTGCTCGCGAACCCCACCGGGCAAAAAAAGATGGGAGGATCACCGACTTCTTAGAAGGAAAAGAAACGAGCACGAGAAGCGAGCAGTCAAATCACAATTGAGGGACGCCACTGCAAAAGCAATATTCGAAAGTTCTACCAAAGGGTAAAAGGATCCACCCAAGGATACAAGGACCGAATAGAAGCCTGGAGAGATGAGCACGGGAATACAGCAACTGTACATCCGGTGCTATGGATTTGGAAAGAACACTGTTGAAAGAAGCAGACTGTTAAACGGCGGAGACAGATAACAATGATCTGTTCAGCTTGGACGATGATAGCCAAAACTTCCGGCCACCGGACCGGAGGACAGCGGTATCCAAACTTAAGTCCAACAAATCTGCTGGAGTGGATGGCCTTCCGGCCGAGCCATGTCAAGTTTTGACATTCCCGCTAAACTCGTCCGTTTGTGCAAGTTGACGATGAAAAGATCTCTCTGATCCGTCCAAGAACACCAGCGAACCATTTGATGTCGCAAATAGTTTTGAGACAAGGCGACGCGCTATCATGAACATTCTTAAACATCTTTCTTGAAGCAATTGTACGAAACTTACAAGCCAACACCAGAGGTAAAATTTTTCAAAAGTCCGTTCAACAACTTGCCAATGCTGATGATATTGATATTGTCTACCTGGGCTCCACTATAACTTTATTAGTTTAAGTGAAGAATCACTCTTGCTAAAAAGGCATCTCAGAAGTAAAGCTCTCTCTCTCTCTCATAGAACCAAGGAGATATATAAGACCTTAATCATCCCGGTTGTGCTGTATGGTCCAGAAGCATGGACCCTGCTAAAAGCGGATGAAAACCCTCTGGGATGCTTTGAGAGAAAGATTCTTCGGGTGATATTCGGCTCAGTTTGTGACCATGGAGTGTGACGAAGAAGAAAATTCAAAGAAAGAAGAAGGAAAGTCTAATATTATCGCATTCCACAAAGACTCTAGCACCTATCCGGTTTTATAGTGAAAATACGATGGCATTCATTCCCTGGTTCAGAGTCTGGCCAAAGCCATACTGTAACCTGAGGAAAGTTGAAGTGGTAACTTTGTCGCAGAAGAATTTCTAGTGTCATTGCATCGGCCAGCATATCCACAAGACAGGCACTGAGCCACTACACCGACAGAAGCTTAGTTTGCCTAAATATTAATTTTGGATTATTTATCGATCAGACCGTTCCGTTTCTTTTTCCCTGTGTGGCTTAATTCCTATTCTGAAAGCTGGAGCGAAAAGGACTCATGACTCAAGCCTTCACATAAACATGAGGAGTCCTGAAGTGCATGTCTAAATCCGATGTCTGCAAGCTTCAAATACTCGAATTCGGATGTCACTAGCTGGGAGTGTGAGGGCTGTCTATAAGTGTCCAAAAGAATGTTTAAAAGTGAATTTAAAAAAAACATTATCAGCTGATTACAATGATTTTCGTAAAGTCAGACCCTCAGGTACGCGCTAACAACAAAAATTCAATTTAACCCTAAGTAACCCGTGGTCAGATTAAACCTTGGAAGTGGCTTAACGCCTTTTAGCAACCAACCAATGCCCTTTTAATAGATAGAATCATTTCTCGAAATAGTTTTCGAAACCATTCCACATGAGAAAGTTTATACGTTGTTCGCAATATGTTTATGATATGTCTTTCCACAGCCCCTAAAATGTTCTCGTTTTCGTAAACAAGCTTCGTTGCGCAATATTTTTTTGTTTACACAGTTGCAGTCCAATTATGGCATTCTCTGTTGTCCGATAAAATAGTTGCGTTACGATGTTAAAGATTAGCTTAGGCAGTGAAATAATTTGTAAATGATATTCATAGACTTTGGTAACATATCATTTCAAAAAAATACATTTCATCTATCCAGGAAATAATGAAGGCTAATAAATAAAATATGAGGCGTAAGCCTTATATCTTAGATCCCATACAGGACCTAAGGCCTAGCTTCTACAACCATTGTGTGTGCGAAGTTTTATTTTTGACATGAATGGAGGGACCTACTTATTTATTCGAAAAAGGATTTATACCAGCGACCCCTCGCTTAGTGGTTAAACACGGGTCACTAAGCGAGGCTCTAAAAATTACTAGAACAAGTTTGCCCTGAGCCTGTAATACAATGCCTTCAACAATACACTTGCTAAATCGTACAAGTTACGGAACTCTATATATAATGGCTTTCTCTTTTTCAAGGACTACCAGTTGCATTGTGCTATAGGCCCATGTTATTCGCTATATATATAGCTATAGACCTCATAAAAGGTAGACACATTCATTCTTTTAATGACGAGGTTACGATTAGATCTATTGGGATAATGACCTTCCTTCTCTTAGCCGTTTTGACTTCATAAAGTACTTGCAATATCCAGTCAAATTCTAGTGTTGCTACATCTGTGTGGAAGCTTTAGGCCTGCCTCTTTTTCGAGCTTGTATAGGAACGTTGGTTGACATTGGCCCTTTGAAAGGTTCGTAGAGTCCCTCCTTTGATCATGGCAATACCGACAAAGCTGGTTGTGCTCCAATTTTTTCAAGGCGGGATCTTTTACGCGAAGGCTTTCTCGGATTTTGGAACTTCTAATTCGATCAAGCTTTGTTATTCCTGCTGTCATACGAAGCATCTTCATCTCAACCGCTGTCAACTTGCCTTCATACTTTTTGTACATTGTCCAGCATTGTGAACCGTTTGTGAGCGCCGGACGCACAACTGCGTTGTAGAGCCTACCTTTCAGCTTAGGGGACATTTTTCGGTCACAGAAGATGGCAGAGTTTTCCTGACACTTCATCCCCCCTATGCTTACACGATGATTGCTGTCCATGATGTCGTTATTAGCCCTTATCTTAATTGAAAAAAAATTGACAGTTTTTATGGGCAAGTTCTCGAAAATAAAGCGACCTCCTGATTTTATGAATAAATAAATAAGCTGTTAATAAAAATTATTGTTTTTATTATATATAGCTCAAAGGATATTTTGTAGCTAACCCAAAACTGTAGACCAGAAATCGATTGGAAAATCACTTGCAACGCTTTAATTTTTGTACTTTAATATTTTTCGATTTTGAATTCGCTAAAAATACTAAAATTTGCACAAATTCATTTTAGACAATACTTTTCTGAGTAGTTTGAGGTATCACTCACCGTTCCATTCCATTTAAAAGCTGAGCTACATCGCGCTCAAAACAGATTTTCAAAAAAAAAACTGATTCCTTTCCGAAAACTCTTTATTACTCCTCAGTTCTCTGCATTTGGGTGGTAATGGGCGCACAAGTTATCCGCCGTTTTTTTTTTTTGCCTTCAAAGATTAGAAAAGGGGAATGCCCTCGATTTTGTCTTTTTGGTTTTTGACAAATGAAGCAGTTTCCCTACACCAGCTTCCAAGGCGACCTAAATTGTGTCCTCACTGAATGTGATAGCATGTGGAAGTACATTTATCTTTACCCTTCTCCGCCGATGTATGCATTTTATTAAATTGAAAGAAAATATCCGAAGGATCCTTATCAGGAATATTGGGTTAAGATTCACTTGAAGGTGCGTTCGTTACAAATCCAAAGATGACAGATAGCGGCATGGAGTTTTGTCTTCTTAGTATTTCCTCTTACCTTAGACTTAATGAGATACTCGTTGTGGCATACTTTACTATACGTACTTCCCTAATCATATTATCCTACACCCACGCTCAAGACATTACACAAGTTGAGTCGCCTTTCACTGATATTAGTTTAAGAACTTCAAGTGAGTGAAATCCATTTGCATAATTAAAATCGACTAATTACTGCAGAAAATCGTAAACAAATTATAACTAGGGGATGGTGTAGAGAAATAACAATAACAACAACACGAAATAAACTCGATGGTATGCAAACGCATTAAGCCGATACTGACTGATACATACATGTAAATATTTGTAACGTTGACCCAACAACAAGTGAACTCGTTCGGTGACCATGAACGGAAATGTTCCATTTCCCGGCACCTTTTTGTTTGCTCTTCTTCTTCTTTTATACCCAGGCGGCCAGGCCCCACCTACCACAACAAAATATTATCACACACAGCGTCCAAAAGAAGCCGCTTTTTTTTATGCAATCAAAGTAACATAACAATGACGAAAAATTTGGATTACAAAATAACATTTTGAATTAATTCAACATTAACTTCACGCAACATTATATACTCACATTTGGCGCTAGACTAGATGCGAAGTCGGTTTCTTTAATAAATTTATGGGAAATTTTTTTTTGTTTTTTTTTTTTAAGCAAAATAGGAAAAACAAAGAACACTTCCTCAACGTGAATTGAATTCAGTCGTTGTTTTTCGGTTACTGACACCTTTTAATTACTTGTGAGGTTGCGCAGTAAACTGCTGTTAATTTTTTTTTTCTATTCTTTATTAAAACCGCGTTCACTGTGATTTATTTTATTTATTTGTTAATAAAGTAATTAACTTGCAGTGGATTTAACACAACGAAACCGACGACGAATGAAACTTATGAAGACATCTTTGTTTTGGTTTTTTTTGTTTTTTTTGTTAAATTTCAAAATAAAATCAAAATAATTAAACATAAAATAAAACTCAAATATCGTGCTTTTCGCTCTCTTGAGTGACAACCGACCTCGAAGAATTTTGCAACAAAACTGCGAACAATTTTCACAGTACCGGGCAAGAGAGGGCAGTGAATGCAATCACTATGATTATTTTTCGACGTCGTCGTTGTGTTGCGCCGCTCATACTCGACTCGCTAGCGGCGAGCTATTACGATTTACGAATATGAATATGTGTAGAACGAATATGTGTATCCGATAATAGAGAAGGCTACCATAACTGTAGAAATAGAAACCCTTTTGAACGGCATATTCATAGACTTTAGTTGAGTTAAGTTTATATGCATTTGACATATGTACAGCTACATCACTGAATGCTGGCAGCAGCAAATAAACATAATCGTTTGTTAACGCTGATATCACTTTAAACTATGTAGGTAGTGTTGTTGTATGTAGGAGCTTTTCTTTTTGCTGTTCGCTTGCGTCTCAGAAATGGCATAGAGTAAGAGGAGTGAATAGAGAAAAAGCCACCCCTGCGTGTACACACAAAGATACATACATTCACCGGGTGAATGCAACCATCTGTAGATTTATAAAGTTGGATGGGTTTTGTCAAATAAAAGCAAAACAGAATAAAAAGTGACAGATGACTTATCATGAATCTGTTGGTAGGTATATTTTGCGCATCCCTCTTCCGGTCGCCTGGTGTTGGTAAGATGATTTATACAAATCGATAAATTGTGTTTGGGGACAGAGGCTGAGGAGAGGAACGTTTGATGGAAATGATTTTAATCGAATTTTATGTTGAAAATTTAACGAACCATTTAAAGAACCATCGATTGCGATCAATTAGTGCGTTGCGTTGCGTTTCGTTGAGATTTAAATTGGGAAATTGACAGCTGATTTCTGTTTTTTTTTTTTGGTTTCAATATTCTGTAAAATAATTTATTGACCTTGGAGAGTGGCAAATTTAGGACGATTCGATTTGTATAATTAACGCACACTAAGGGACTTTGGACTTTGGACTTGTAATGAAGTCAGGGCATTAGCCGATGAATGGTGGATTTAAATATCCATACACTTGAATGTGAAGAAAGAACACAGCTTTTCACATCCTAATTGTGCGGCTAAGAGTAAAAGCTTGAGGGTCGTGCGGTTGTACTGGTGTACTGCAACTGGCTATTGTGGGGAAGTCAAGCACACTCGTGATCACTAATTAGTTTCTTAGCAATAAGTTGCAAATAGCTCCAAATATGTTATTTGTGTACTGGACCAGACATAAGCGTTGAACACGAGTTTAGGTCCGATCAGATGGTCATCCAAACTTGTCATCTGGATGACATCCTGACGTAATCCCGTCTGAACATAAACAAGTTTTCTGACGTCAGCATGTCCGGATGACAAGGTTGGATGACCGTCTGATCGCACCTATAGGGCGGTGTGAAGTATTGCCGAAGCGCCTAGAAAGCCTAGAAAATTCCTCACGGTTCTAGGAGACATCGAATATGTTGAAATTCCAAGGGATTGTCTGTCTATTAACACGCATACGAAGAATAAAAAGTATTTCAGTTTCCAGCAATGTTTGATTGAAAATCGAAACTAAATGAACCATAAATAGGCTACCATTTTAGGTTAACGTCAGAAGATGATCTTACTATCAGTTATATGGGCCAAACTCGATTTCTATTTATGTAGCAAACCAAAAGGTTTTGGGGACTTAAATAGTCCGATAGAAAATCACTAATGGGCCCCTGGTATGGTGACTCGCACTGAGTAGAGCTTATAATATCACCAAGCTAAGCAGAGTCTAACATAGGCACTCAATGTGATTCTTGAAATCCAACCCCTGGTCCTGCATATTAAATCATATTAAATCACATGTATCATGTAGCGCAGTAAGTAATTAAGTCTTATTGCAAAACCATACGGGTATTGCAATACCCTTGATTCACTATCCAAGAGCGTAGGATCAATATCTGCTATAAAACATTTCCCACAGAATTTTCGACTAGATCGGAATAAATATCAGGCACTGTACTTAAAAAGTTCGGGCGTTTTCTCAGACGAACGGCACAAGCACACTTCCTTATCCTTTCGGCTCGAGAACTCATCCAGCGAATCCAAGCGGAGGTCCTAGCAATTGGGGAAGCAGGCAAGATACTTTTATAAAGTACGTCAGGTCAAAAATAATACAAAAATCTTCGTCGCCCACCAGTCTATCCATAGTTCGCATCAATGGTGGTATTAAAACGCGTTAAAACGCTATTTGCGTGCCTTAAAAATGCCAGACTTTGACCACTACCAAAGTATATGGATCATTAATTAACCAGCGATCTTGAAGTGCGAGTGCGGAAAGTTTATTTGTGAAACCTTCATAGTTTCTGTGCGCGCTCGAGTACACTGTAGATAACGCACATTCTGGGAGCTGCGGTTAAGCTAGCAACAAATTGAGCAGCGAGCAGATTGGTGTAATCCAAAAAGCTGACAGATGGCTTTGTAAATTAGTTTCTACTTGTTTGTTGGATACAATATAAAACACATCTCGATGTTCCGTTAAAGTTGGTAGAGACTCTACTGAAACCTTCGAAACCACCAGAGGGCTTAGACAAGGCGACGCACCGTCATACAGCTGTTTTAACATTGTGCTTGAAAATGTAATACGGAGCAGCCATGCCTGTTCATCGGACACCATTTTCAATAAATCGACACAATGACTTGGGTTTGCAGACGCAATTGGCGTGTAAGTAATATCAAAGCGAGCAGTAACCGGTGCATTCACTACTATGGAGTCAGCAGCAAGCAAAATGGGGCTGAAAATAAACGAGGACAAGACGAAGTCTATGCTCTCATCAACAAAAGTCCAATCCCAACACCGACTTAGTCAAAACGTTGCCCGTTTGTCTATCTAGGTTCTGCTGTAAACTCAGGCAACAACATTAGCATGGAAATCAAACGCAGACTAACTCTCGCTGATCGCTGTTTCTTTGGGCTGAATAAACAATGAGGAATAGAACCCTATCGAGAAGAATCAAGGAGACATAGAACACTCATCATCCCGGTCCTGCTGTATGGTGCAGAAGCACGGACCCTCTCCCAATCGGATGAAAAATCAATTGGAGTCTTCGAGAGGAAAGTTCTGCGTATGATTTATGGTCCTGTCTGCGTAAACCAAGAAGACAACATTTGGCGAAGAAGACTAAGATGGAAGACTTCGAATGCAGCGACTAAGATGGCTGAGCCAAGTAGAGCGAATGGACATCAACGCTCCAGCGCGAAAAGTCTTCAACACCAAACCAGAGGGAGTCAGAAGCCAAGGTAGACCTCATCTTCGATGGAGCGACCAGGTAGAGAGGGAGGTGTCGGATGTGCGAAATTGGCTAGATATCGAGGGAACTAAAGGGGTATATTGAGCAAGGCCTAGGAGCACCAAGCTCTACTTGAGCCAGCAAAAGAAAAAAACACATTCGATCTAAATATGACATGAACTCCCCTTATCCAGTTTATAAAACATTTTGGAAGGCGCAGGTGATATTGTTAAAAAAATGTTGTTCAATTATCTATGTATTTATTTGTGTATTTTATAGAAATCAGCAGACTTTGAGCTAAAAAAAAAAATTGATTATTCCATAAATGAACATGTAATTAGGTGAAAAGTTGTTGTCACTTAAGGTCAAGGTCGCTTGATACAGAAATAAGTAGATTATGGTCATATAATATCGTGGATGGTGACGATGTAAGGTTAATGTGTTAGCTTTTTACTGTGCCCTAGCCAGTAGCAGACAGGCGTATAAATAGTGAATGAGAGTATATTGTTCAATTGCGAAATTGCAACAGCGGCATGAGGAATTCTAACGAAATTTTTTTTTCCCTTGACTGCTCGCTTGTGAAACTAGTTCCCTTTCAGCTGGAAACATTGACTGAACAGCTAATCAGCTTATTCGTTTCCATAGACGTTAGTACTATAATCGAAACTAGTGTAACCTTGAGCTATTCAGGCGAGTCCAGCTTAAGGGCCAACCATAATAGACTTAAGTGGGATTAACCTTATGTCGAAACCGAACGAAAAGTCCACGTCAATTTCTCTCAATTTCTCTCAAAAGTTGTAGTTACCCACAATGAACTTAAACAAAATTACGCAAATCAATCAAAATGTCAAACATTTTATATTCGAGCAAAGAAATAAAATGTGGAAAATTTACTTTTAAACTACCATAATTCTTTCTTACAATGCATTTAAAATATAAAGTGATGTAATGTAAAAATATATTCATAAGTTCCTTTTTTTTCTGTGGTGTCAGTTGTCAAATTTCCTTACTGAACGTCCCATTTTATTTAGACACTCTTAAGCCCACTCAAGTCAACGAAGATTTGACGAAACTAAGCATAATCCCATTATGGTCATGCTGTACTGCTTACGAGTATTTAGATAATATTTCATTAAGCTAGCTTAAACTCATGAAAGTCTATTATGGTTTTTTTCTTTTGTCTAAACTTAGGAGGACTTTTTTCTATTATACTACGAAGATGGTTGTCTAGGAGTCGAGAGTCTTTAATACAAGGGACGTCGGGCTGATTGGTCCACATCAAACCACCCTTCCACCTTTGGAATAAAAACTAAGGATAGAGATTAAAAAATCGGTTTGAGCCATAGAACGCGATTTTGACAGCATAACATTGCCTTCGAATCATATGGAAATTTTGTTCATCACTGAGTTGGAATACACTGCTGAGAAGTTAAAGATCTTGGTGACTCAGTCCCATACTTCTTCCGATTTTATTAGAAAAGAGGGAATGGGTAACATTTTACTAAGCCTTGCAGAGACCTTAAGAGTTTCGATGGATTGACAGTAAATCTATCCATGGCTGGTTTTTTTAACCACAAATGAGAGAAACAAATAAGATTTGGTCTCTCCAACGACTAAACCAAAATAATGATTTCTGCCTTGAGGTGCAATGGACCATTATCAAGTTTAAATGCAAAAGGATTTTAATTTCCTTTTTATTGAAAACAAAAGCGACAATTTAACTCGATATCAGTGACGTCTTCGAAGCATTTTATAAAGCATTGAGGGATTGAAGTAAAAAATAATCTTTCCAAAGTAACTATGTTAGATATTCAATTCTCGTCAGAGTTCTCCGTGTTAAGCACGGACACGAATAGTTTAAAAAAATCGCAGCAGTAGTGCCACAAGGAAGCGCTTAGTGTCCGATTTTTTTCCTAATCCACGCACGAGATATTTTACTGTAGCTAATGTCGCGGATGATACGGTTATATGAGACGTGAGTTATACGTTTGAGTCGTCAAGGAATCTTTAACAAGCTCCAACGGGCTATCCAAAGCGTAGCGTTTTGGAGTTGACAAAGACTTGGTTATTGTCTATGAGACCAAATCTGAGAATGTTAATTTTACTTAAAGAAATACAAGGTGGCGCAAAAATAACCTTCCGATGTTTTTTGGCTGTAATTTAAACTAAAAATGAGAAACTTTGATTCTTCTTGTGGATTATTTTTATTTCGTCTTTTAATTTTTTTTACATCAAGTCGAGAATATGATGTCATGTAAATGGCCGCCGCTACAGTTGATTGTCATTTGAGCCCTTTTTATGGCATTTTCCATCACTTTGGCCAAAACTTCCGGCGATAGGTCCTCACATTCTTGACGGATATTACCTTTAAGAGCTGCAAGAGTCTGAGGCTTGTTGACATAAACCCGCGACTTCAAAAAGCCCCACAAAAAGAAGTCTGGAGCGGTCAAATCAGACGATCTTGCTGGCCAGTGCAAATCGCCAAAACGGGAGATTAGGCGCCCGGGAAATGCATCCTTCAGCATATCGGTTGTGGCACGTGCAGTGTGTGCCGTTGCACCGTCCTGTTGGAACCACATGTTTTCCAATCCCAACTCCTCAAGTTGCGGCAAAAAGAATTCGTTGATCATTCGAAGAAAAAAGGTCCGATGACTCCTCCAGCGAAAACAGCACACCATACAGTGACTTTGGGCGGGTATAATGGCTCTTCGTGGGTTACACGCGGATTTTCAGTGCCCCAGAAGCGTAAATTTTGCTTATTTACGTACCCGCTAAGATCGAAATGGGCCTCATCACTCATGATTATTTTTGATGAAAAATCATCGTCCTCTTGGTGGTGATTAAGGATGGCTTGAGCGTATGTTAGACGCGATTGGCGGTCAGCAGCTAACAGCTGATGCACCGTCTGGACTTTGTACGGAAACATCTTCAAATCTTGTACCAAAATTCGCTGTAAAGACCGTCGACTGATACCCATTTGCGTGGCACGGCGTCTGGTCGATGTCGACGGCGCTTCCATGACATCTTCGGCTACAGCAGCAATATTCTCTGCAGAACGGCTACTCCGGGGTCTGCCACGCCTGGCAGCATCTCGTGTTGTGACAGTCTCTTCGAGGCGAGCGGCTAAACGTCGCAGTGTTTCACCAGTAGGCGTTGGACGGCTAGGAAATCTGCGACGAAATTCACGTTGTGCCAAAGTCACCGACCGATTATTGCTCAAATAAATAGTCACCAATATTCCGCGTTCTGGAGCAGTGTAGCGTAACATTGTTTATTAACGTATATTTCGCATGTGTTTACTACACAAATGTCAAAACAGAACTGACATTAGGGGCCAATCGCAAAATTAATAGCATTTTCTGATAGGAGCATTACTTTTGCGCCACCTTGTATAAAAATGCTACCATTTGCAACTGGTAAACCAGAATTTGATTAGTGCCATGAGCCGTGGCGAAAGCAAATTATTCTGATAAACGATTAAATGTGAAGCGAATAAAGCTAAATATTACTGAAGCAGCTTGTTTTAAAATATGATATGAAAGATTAGAGTTAGATCCGGCGAACCCCATATACGGCCAGTAGGAATGCAGTAACAAGTGGAAAAGTTATGATCCTTCATTTCTAATCGAAACCTCATCGGAAATAGGAAACATACAGGTCTTTAAAAAACACCCTCAAACAAAACTATCAAGCTTTACCTTTTCACTTCGTCGTAAAAAACAGAAATTATCACTGGGAGATGACGTTTCACTCAGCTGTCGAAAAATAAATGTGAATTTACAATCAGTGAGTTTAAGTTGCAAGTCCGGAGATAGTTAACCCTCTCCACGTTATTCATAGTAGACTTGTACAATGCGCCAGCTGTATTAAGAAAAAATGCGAAGAGACCTATCAAGTAGTATCGAATTAACTTTACTTTCAAAGAAAGTATGAATTGCCCCAATAATGCTCTAGAAAAGAAGACGTAAGATCTTATGAATTTCTGCAGTTTCTTGTAACAAGCACTTCACGACACGGATCTGATAGTGTATATAAAAAAAAAACAAAACAGGGCTTTTACGGCCAATTTCTTCACGTGAGTACTAACTGTTTTAGTATCCAGTTGAGCTCAATAAGGTACTAATTCCGATTCTCAGTACCACCGAAAAGGTAGTACTTGTGTATTTCTTCAGATCACTAGCACTGGAGCTAAATGCACCAAGCCGTACTAGACACTAATACGTCTAAAACTGACATTTTTATTGCTCATTGCCATCAGGTGTTGGTCAATGGATTGCGCTGATTGTCCGTGGAACCTGCGCAAAGCGATAAAATGCAGCACCGACCATCTCCTGATCTGCCATATTGCTGGCATTTGAACAAATCGGTCCAAATAGCGTATCAAGGCCATACAAACTTTTAGCAGTATTCGACATACACTAGCGGCTGACACTCGAATAACGTCAGCAACAGCATCGATTGGTGCTCAGGCAATATGTACGGATTACTGGTAAAATCGTCAATAAATACGAATAAATGAAATAATTACCGTGGATGTTGAAGCTGCAATTCGCCCACTGCTAATCGAAGAATTCCGAAAAATCGAAGTGTTCCTTTGTGGCGCTCAGATTGACGAATTGCTATCCCTTCTCCACCATTCTAGTTCTCATTGTGGTTCTCGAAATTGGCTAATCTACCTTATACTAAAGCATCACAGAAAAAAGATGTATTGGAACCGAAAATCTAACGTACCGCCTATCCAGTTATTGCCTGTTACTTTCCACAAGAATAGACAAGATGTGAAGCATTCAAATCGACCTAATTCAGATACTAACTGCCGATTTCGAGGTTCCAGCTAATACCGAGTGCTTACTAATACTCGGTACCAAAATCTAGTTTAGTATTTCGTAAAGATTGGTCTTATAATAGTACTAGCTTTGTAAAGAAATCGTCCATTATATACAGTATTGTGCAAAACCTAAGCAACTTCGAGTTTGCTAAAACAGTTCTTGTTATTACCACAAATTTAACGGCATTTTTAAAAAGGGGTTTTTCCATGACGCAATGTGTAAAGTTAATTTTGCTCAATTGTGGGTAGAGATTGCGATCGGGTAGTAGTCATTCACAGTCATTTTCAATATGGAGCGCGCTAAATATGATAAAACTTTCAAATTAAAAATAATTAACCTAAATAAACAAAGTGTATCACAGTCAAAAATTGCAAAAATATTCGGAATTAATAAATCTAAAGTTTTACGTTTGATTAAAAAATATAAAGCTACCGGTAGCTTAGAAAATAATAATGTAGGAAGGCCGCGTAAAACAACTGTTCGGGAGGATAGGAAAATAACGAGATTAATCAAATCAAATCCCTTTATTTCCTCTCGGGAAATATTGTCGACTTTGAATTTGAACGTTGACTCCAGTGCGGTTCGTAGACGGGCTCTTGAAGCTGATCTTAAAAGTTATTCAGTGTTGAAGAAGCCTATGCTTACGAAGAAGCATGTACAGAAAAGGTTTATTGATAAAATTGTTTTTTGAATTGAAATAATCTTTTCTTTAAAACACTTTATAGGTTAAATTTTGCTAAAAAATATATATTAATTGGTCAGTCGGCAAGTGGAAAAGTGTGTTATTCAGTGATGAATGTAAATTTAACCTGTGGAACACTGATGGCATACAATACGTTAGGCGTACGCCCAAGCAAAGACTTAATTCACGCTTCTGTAAAAGTACACTGAAGCATGGGGGTGGAAGTGTTATGATATGGATTGCTTTTCTGGTTATGGTGTTGGTCCTTTTCATGAAATAGGGGGCATAATGGATCGTTTTGTTTATAAGGATATTTTGAAAAATGTTATGCTGCCGTATGCTGAATGCTGCCGTATGCTGCCACTTTCTTGAGTATTCCAACATGACAACGACCCGAAGCATACTTCAAAAATGGTCAAGGAGTGGCTAACAGACCATCGGATTGAAGTTCTTGATTGGCCTGCACTTTTGCCGGATTTGAATCCAATTGAAAATTTATTGGGGATTCTTAAACGTCGCGTTGGAACAATACGGTGCAAAAACCAAATGGAGTTGATAAATTTATTGAAAATATGAAAATACAGTGGAAAAACATACCAGCAGCTATTATTTCTAATTTAATTGAGTCGATGCCTCGTAGATGTGCTGAAGTCATAAAATATAACGGATATTATACAAAATATTAAAAGAGTTGCTTAGGTTTTGCACAGCTGTTTTTTGAACTGATTTTGATTTATTTTTTTTATTTACTGTAAATAAATGAAAATTAAAAACTTTGTTTGGGTGATTTTGAGGACACATGCAAATATGTAAATAAATATATTTACAGTTTACCGGGAAGTATTTTTAAAAGTGGGAGACAACTTTTTACATGAGAGTTGGAAAAGTTGCTTAGGTTTTGCACAATACTGTATCTACGTGATTTGGTCCATATTTCGCTGCTGTGGAGAGAAGTTAAGGTGATTTCTATACCCAAAGCTGGTAAATGCTCCCATGTGAGTCCCATAAGTCTATCGTCATTCCTTCTTCAAACCCGTAGAAATATTGATTGATATTCATTTACGAAAAAGCATTGGTAAATCGGTGGAAACGGCTTTGCATACGCTGGTACGCTCCATTGAATACTCCGTGCGTAATAAAGAGTACACTATGGTTGCCTTCCTGGACATAGAAGGAGCTTTTAACAATTTCGATACATTTGCGATTGCAAATGCACTGTCGGCCCTAAAAGTAGATGAAGCAATCGGTGGGCTGATTAATCTTTTACTCATAAGTAGAATTATCAACTCCAAAACTGGCTGGATAATCTGCTAGAAGAGCTGTCTGTAGAGGAACTCCACAGGGTGGTGTTCCATCCCCCCTTCTTTGGAACTTGGTGGTAGTCCTCTTTTCAAGGAAATATAAAATTCCTCATATTAGACCTCCCTTCATAAACGGCGTAAGCTTAACTTTCTCTGAAGAAGCGAAATATCTGGGTTTGATTTAGATAAAAAAAGTTAAGCTGTAGTCTAATATCCAGGAAAGAATAAAAAGTCTCTTTAGGGAACAGATGGGGCCTTCGACCGGCAATACATTTCGGTTATAAGACCTAACGTATGGACTGCTTTGGATAAATCGATCAATCACAATAAAATATGTCAAGTCCAAAGATTTGTCTGCCTATGCATTAGAGGAGCCTTACGCACGTCTCCCTCCGCTGCTTTACCAGAACCCTCCTGATATTTAGAGCAGACAAACGGCAGCTAGCACAGACGTTTGTCTTAAAGCTGCGGCACAATGGACCGACAATACTATCGGGATGAATGTTACCATTCCATCCCGATCATTCTGGGAAGAGGATTCCTTCTTTGAGGATACAGAGATCCATTTTTACACCGACGAATAAAAACCCAATGATGGGGTGAGGTGTGGTGTATTCACTGACAAACTAAATCTTAGTCTCTTCTTCCGTCTTCCTGATCATTGCAGCTTGCTCCAGGCGGAAATAATGGCGCTTAAAGAAGTCTTATCTATCGAAGGATATCAGCATTTTCTCGGACAGTCAAGCCGCTATCAAGTCCTTAGAATCAGTCTCTGTAAACTCTATAGTAACCCTAGACTGCAGATCGTCTCTTCGGGAGATGTCGGAGCAAGGAACAAGGAACAACGTTAATTTTCCACCCGATAAAGGAGAGATTGGCATGTGATGTGCTCTCACAAACATTGACATCAAATGTCTACCTCGCTTCATCAGAAGCTCCAATTGGTTCAAAGAGTAGGGGGAAGCTTTTTTCCAGAACCATGTGGTATCACAAAGGACCAAAACTGGTCTAACTGTGTCGGTTCTTATGCCGACATAGATATTAATATTTATAAAAATTTCCCAAACAATTCCTATCCACATTGCACGCTTTTTCGAACTCATCCACTCACTGACAGTAATACGACGATTTGTAATGCACATTATTGTAAAGAGTACTTCCCTTTTGATTTACTTACAAAAAAAACAAATATTTCTTTATCTTTAGAGCGCTCACGTGCAATCTGTTTGTTCAAAGTTCACTCTTGCATTCAAATCGCTTTATACAAAATAAATAAATTTATCTTTGAACAAGAAAAATAAACGTCAGATACCCCATACGGCATACAATAATGCCTTATTCTTAATTTAATTATATTATTCATAAAAATTTTAATTTGTAGATCTTTTTCTTCTTCCCATTGAGATTGATAAATTAAATTGTTGAAAGAAAGAAGGATTTATTTTTCCTATGAGATATTTCTGGAAGATAAACATCAAGTGCACTAGGGCGAATTAAGATTAACACATTTTGTTGCTTCTATTTATTGTGCTTGTGTTTACCTATTAAATGTGCGCGATCTGTGCCTCTATCTATTGTTGAGTACTTTACGTTGAAATTAAATGAAAGCAATTTTATTAATAAACCAATTCATACTGTAAACAATGCATTAAGATGGTAATTTGTGTGTTATTAGACCAACTTTACACCATTAAATATGAGTAGTAAAGTATTGCAATATTTAGTTGTGAATACCACAACATTTGACATTTGAAATGCTTTCCCAATCAAATGACAGCTGCCCTTGTTTTGTATAATTTTTGACAGCCGATAAATAACTTTCCCTATGAAATGAAATCATTAATAAATAAACAAAAACAAACTGCCAAATGTATGTATATATTTGAAGGGAGCTTATTTTCTCTTTAATTTCCTCAAAATGAAGTAAATCAATTAAAGAGAGCAACATTCAAATAAAATCGATTTGTTCTAGTTATCGCCCAGTTTTTATTTAACTCACATCTATTTAAATAAAATTAATATTTAATTTATTACAGTTATAACTGAGAAGAAGAACACAAAACAAAAATTCCATAAAATTGACACAAGGTTTTTATTCTCCCCTTGAAATCGGACGCATACGTCAGTTCATCCAAGCATCATCACTAAACTTTCGGCATAAAACTAAAATAATTTCTTTCATAAAAATTAAAAGTATCTTGAGAGCGCTTGAAAATAAATTCATTTTCATATTGTAAATTTAAAAATTGGTACATTGCCAACATATTTTTTAAGGGAAAAACTCTTTAGCACGTGTCTCGTTGACAGATGGAAATTTTCCCACATTAAAGTCATTTGATATTAATTTTTTTTCTTTGGTTAATCAAGTAAATTGAAATGAAAAAAGGAATAGAAAAATCTTATCAGAAATTTGATTAAAATTAATTTGTTCTGACACAAGACCTTTCGATATAGATTATCTCCTGGGAACGGTACTTTTGTACTTAAATAAACGCAAAGCTTCATTAACGACTCCAGCTGGTTGAAAGCTGACTAACATTGATAGCAAATCATTGATGTCTGTTGTGGATAGTAGGTGCCTATAAATTTGGAAAGTTCATAATTCCAGTTTGCGACTGTCAAACTGGATTAATCTGATTTAAAGTTTAAGACTGTCGTAGGAAAGTTTGTTGGTACCGCAAACTATTTGTGTGGGAGAATCTATGGCTGAATTCCAAAACGTCAAAAAATGCGCATTATGAATGTACGTTTGCGCTGCTTTGCATTTGTTATGCATCATAATCATTCACGATGCTCTGTTTGCTTTTGTTTGCACAGTTGGTGCGTTCACAATGCGTTTTAGAAAAGTATGCATTGCATCATAGTAAGCAGTTTGCATTTTGGAACGCTTGATTAAGCAGTAATGCAGAAGTACTGTGTTTTGGAATTCAGCCTATATTTTTGGAATTAATGGAATTTTATGTGCTGACATTTCTTACTCTTGTTAAACTTTCGCAGAAAGAAAAACCCCCAAAGACACTGGCGCAAACTGCGAAAACGGCTTCCAACATGAAAAGTGCACGTAAATGAACGTTTATATGTTAAGAACACGACGTTTAATGCTTTCAAGTCTGGAAATGCGCACAAGCTGACAGGGGAACCATACCTGACTAAGGTACTCAAGCAGTGGTCGAACAAAAGTTGGAGAATTCTTTGACCATCTTTTGCCAAAGACGAGCGATAAGTTGTCTTTCAGCATTACCTCATTAATATGCAACTGGAAATGTAGCTTCCTATCATACAAAATGACAAGGTAATTCACAAATTGGAAGAAAGATATAGGGTGACCAAATGGGAATATCAAAGATTTGTTGAAGGAGACGTTGAGTGCAGACAAATTTTTAAGTAATATTAAATAACCTTTTCTAGATCGTTAAAAGAGAACATGAAGAAAAGGGGACCTAGATGGCTGCTTTGTGGAACACCAGAGGTGGCCAAGAAAGAAACCGTACGATTTCTAGGGCGAAAGACACGACCCCCACAAGGTTTGTAGTGGTTGAACTACCTTTCGGGAAGCCATGTTGGGTAGGTGATCATATTTGTTTCTTGCAACCTCTCTTTTTGAGCACGTTTAGTGAAAATCGTACACAGCAAGTATGTATGAGCTATGTAAACACAAATTCATCAATGGAATGATCAAGGCTAACCCTAACGAGATCGTGAACTCCCCTAGGTTGGTTACTCCGGTGTGCAACTCTCCAGATCGCAAAGAATTCGGCAATCAATCCACCAAGACTCAACAAGTTTAAGGCGAGAATAGATTTTGCAACCGTGAATTGGTATAGGAGCGTTTCAACATCTATACCGTCTGTCTTTAATTTTATGCCGTGAAGGTTGCTACCCCCCGCCTGTGCGCCATTGCTTAAGGAGAATCTTTACCTTAAGAGCTAACCAGATGAAGCTTTCTATCAATATTGAAAAAGGCATAAGCAAAGTCGTTGTTTTTGGGTACTTGCGAGATCAGCATGCAAATTCAATGCAATTCGCTGACGGTTGGAATATCCACTCTGGTGATTCGTGCAACGATTTAGTCCTACGTTAAGGAGTGTTGGATATCAAGGTCAAGTTAATGTTGCCATACGATCATGAGAAAAATATTTGTACCAAGAAAACATTGCCGGACAATGCTTTCGTTGTTGAACAACAGGAGACAACAGAGACCAAATTCAAAATTCCATCAACTAAGCCTTTTGAGGAGTTCGAGTAGAGTCTGAATGATTCTATTACAATTGGTTTGAAATTTCCAAAATGAGTGTTCGTTTGCGCCCCTTTTACCGAAAAAATTTTAAAGACGCGATTGAAGTCGCCTTACTCATGTTTGGTGGCCAGATTCGAGACAACCGGTTCGGTAAGCAATCAGCCAACACCCTTACGTCAAAAGCATGCCAGATCGGTCAGGATAATAACAATTATTTCGGCTTTTCGCAGACTTTAAATTGGCGAATTTTGAGTAAGTTGGGAGCTTTTGGAAGAGACGCATTCTTTGATGCATTGCTATGTTAGGAAGCGGAATTGCCGAATATATCTGACGATGCTAACCCACACGATGTTTTTCACGAGGTTGGTCCGTATATCTTTGAAAACAACATTAGTGAGGCCGTCAATATAAATGGCGAGCGGTACAAATTGATGTTTAACCGAATTGTGATGTGATTACCCGCGAAGGTGCGGTTGACCACATTAGATCTTGGTGGCCAATTGACAGGTTCATTCCGCGAAATTATGCGCTCATCGAACGTTTCCTTCAATAAATCGATTGTGACGTGCGCTGAGTGGCATGTAGCGCCGTCTTGTTGGAACCACATCTCATCCACATTCATTCCATCCAATTCGGGAACAAAATAGTCGGTTATCATGGCTCTAGACCGGTCTCCATTAACGGTAACTGACTCTCCAGCATCATTTCGGAAGAAGTGTGGCCCAATGACTCCACCAGCCCATAGAGCACACCAAACAGTCAGTTTTTGTGGATGTAATGGCGTTTCAAGGGTCTCATGTGGATTCTCTTCACTCCAAATGCGGCAATTTTGCATGTTGACGTAGCCATTCAACCCAAAATGAGCTTGCGGTAAACTTCGCGAACTGAACCATTATTTTCGAAATAAATTTGCACGATTTGCAAGCGTTGTTCGTTTGTCAAACCAAACTGAACATGAATGACTTTGCAGTTGCCAGATTTGACCACAAAATGTCAGTTTTATCTCTATTCGAAAAATGAAAAGAAACACCCTTTAAATATAAGTATGGGGCTAATAAAGCAGAACAATAGTGACAAGTTTGCTTCAAAACAATATTTGCGAAGCGATTTTATAAATTATTTGCTCAATAGTTATTGCAATGTAACACATATGCTACTAATTGTTGGACTATTGCACATCTGAAAACTCGTAAACATAAACAAATGATTTACTTAAGCTGCAAGTGTTTTGTTTTTTAAACTTTAAATAGCTGATTGCTATCGATGCGAGTAGGTACTGCGCAATATACTCCGCTTTCACATCGATAACACTATTTACATTAACTCGACTTTAAGTGAATGAACTTAATGTATTATTGTTCTACTGTTGATGAAGAATGATTAAAAGATTCTACTAAAGTAGTCTTTTTTTAATTTTTTATTTTATCCGCAGAACAAAAACATTTGTTTGTTTTTTTTTTTTGGATAAAATAAAAACTTGCTGCAGCAAAGTTATCTCAAGATAAAACGAGATGTGAGAACTTTTGTCAGACGGATTTCTAGGAAATGTCATTCTAATTTGCATTTTATTCATTCAGTTTAAATAATAAATTTCCCCAGCTCCCAAAAACATTTAGGTGAAGAGCACAACGAAATGATTCATAGCCAAATGTCAATAAAATGACAACCCCTGACATTCAGCCAGACAGACAAACAGCAGCTAAATATTAAAAAAAAAAATATATAACAATTTAAAAGCTAATAAACTCTTATCTCGCAAAATAAATTGTCTATGAAATATCATAGATAAGGTTTCATACTTTAAGTACATAAAAAAATATTGCGTCAGTTGACAAGTTAACGAGTAGTTGACATGCATTTGTCATATTATCTATAGTTAGAAATTAGAATGGTAGTTTATTATAATCCTTATAACGATCTGCCAAACAAGAGACCGTACTCGTGGTATGGTGCGTTGGGTAAAAAAGTGACACCAAACGTTCCATTGGCAAGCAATGTAGAGCAGAACATGGATTGCAAGATAGCGTAGAGAAGAACTAGGAACTAGAAGAACTTATGTACTCCGAATTGAAGTCCAGTCAAGGAAATGCAGGTGGTTGTTGATTGAGGCATTTGAAACAGCAGCATTAAGTCGAAATCGTAAAAATTAAAAATAAAGATAAAACCTAAGATAACAACAAGCCCGATGGCTCTGATGGCCTTCTAACTAAACTCGTACTTTAATTTACTTAAATTGGCACTACAGGTACCACTAATAAGCTTTGCTAGCTTGCTGTCTCCAATTTTGTTTACAAAGTCGACGTATATCTTCCGCAATTAGTCACGCAATCGGAGATGAGGCCTGCCTCTGTTTGCCGTTCCCTCTGGCCAATATTGACACAAACAGTACAATAAATCGTGCATAGTATTTTTCTCTCGAAGATACCAAGGGAGCTCGGAAAGGGTCCTTGCTTCTGCAAATTAGACAAATTTACTGACCAAATCGAAGTCTACGATGGGAATTGAGTGTATTTGATGACAAGACCGATTTTGTTCGCTGATAACTCCAATCAAGTCCTCAATGTACAAATTCGGGGATCTGTTCGAAGTTGAAATACTAGACCGCTGTAAATGGACAAATGGTGTTCTAACACTGGATCCGAGTAGTCTGATCTATTCCACCGACAGATCGAAAATGGAATCTGGAGTTGGAGCTGGTGTGTTTGGACGCAAGACTAAAGTTTCGATACCCAGTTTACCCATTCAATGCAGTGCCTTATTGGTTAAGTGCGTTGGACCACTAAGCGAGAGGTCGCTGGTTCAAATCCCTACCTGTACCACCTGAAAGCTTTTATTCGTCGTCCCACCTCTTGCGAACGTCTGACAAACATCCAAGAGTAAGAAATGTCATGGGAAGCTTCTCAAAAAAATTGTTGTTCGGAACCGGCATTAAACTGTAAGCCCCTCCATTCGTGTCAAAAATATAACTTCGCACACACAATGGTTGGAGAAGCTAGGCTTTAGGTCCTGTATGGGCCGTTTAAGCCTAATATTTATTTATTTTTTATTAAGACCTGCACAAATTTGATTTCTCGGAAAGGAATTAAAGGTGTCAGAATTCCCATCTTCTCGGACAGTCGAGCAGCACTACAGGCACTGTCATCTAACACAGGTAATTCCATGACAGTGGACAAACTTTAATGGGTACAGGGCCACCAAGGTATTGCAAGCAACGAATCTGCAGACGAGCTGACTAGAGCTGTATCCGAATGTGGATCAGAGGACCAGACCAGAACCCTATTGCAGAGTCAATTGGGCTCCTGCTTTAAGGCTAATTAACGATTGGGTACAATAACTTCGTTTTAACAATTGGGAAAGTGTTCTGGGCTTAAGACAATCCAATAGAATAATTGAGCCATACTAGGAAATCGTATTACTTAGTAAGGACAACATTAGGAGGCTGATGGGCTTCTTTACAGGCCATAACGGCTTTAAGTTTCATCTCAACAAAATAAATGTGTGCCCGGAGACTGAATGTAGGCTCTGTCTTGAGGATGAGGAAACCTCCGCACATATCCTCTGGGAATGCCCGGCCTTTCAATGATTAAGATGATGGATCTTCCGAAAAGAGTTTAGTCTATTGGCAAAATTAAGAAACTCTGCAATTAAGGACGTGGGGGCTTTCACCAGGGAATTCACTCTTAGTTTAACATCCCTTATTGATACAACAGACCTTTTAGGTCGCAGTGTCAGCCTGCCGGCAGGGATAAATATAAAAAGGGTCTAATGATCATTCCTATTTTACCCCTTCTTTGCCGTTCTATAAATTTTACAGAATCATGCCAATTTCTAACATTTTACCAATTAACTCAGCAAAAGTTCAGTTGCCTACTTGTATTTAGGATTTAACCAGTAAACTATGCGACCCAGGAAGGAATTCTATAAAACATTCTTTAATTGTAAAGAGGTACGATCTTCGATTCTGAGTACGGAAAGGCCGAATGGAAGCGGAAATTCATTAAAGCACTCTAACTATGTGTTTGTTCGGACCTTTGCTCAATATGGCAGACAGCTGTCGAGAATACAAAGTAGTTTAGATAAAGGGAAGCTGAGAATGGACTGGACGGGCTTTGTAAGCAGCTCAAACTCATTTAACAATAGGTCATCATCGTTTCAAATGCCATCTAATTATTTGTTATTTAAATATTTACTCTCTAATTGTAATTGTAATATTTCGCAGTTTATTAAACTAAGTACGATCCTTGTTACAAATGTTCTGTTTTAAAATAAAATTTGTTGAAACAAATGGCATGAGATGCAAGAAAAAAATTCTGCATCTCATCTATATATTGATGATATTTCCAATGCAAAAAGCATTCAGTAAGCGGTCAGTCGTTGTAGAAATTTGAACTGATAATTTGTGTTAAATACATTTATTTTGTATCTCAAATATAACAACATTAGCGGTGTTTTACTTCTCGTTTAAAACTATGTAAGTACATTTAATGTTAAGCGCTAATAGAAACATTGTGAATATTTTGACAATTTAAATCGGAATACCTTTTGGAAACAATAAAATTAGACGTGACGGTATCCTTGCTCGAGTACATTTTCAAGGATTCGCAAAGTCTTCACACCAAGTTGTGCTTCCTCAACAACGACGTGGATGCCGCTGCCGATATGATTACAAATTTAATTCACCTCGGTATGAAACGCTTTATCCCTAACAGGATAAAGTGTATCAGACCTAAGAAAACGCGTGGTGTGACTTGAGCTGTAAAGAAGCTATCAGGGATACAGAGGCAACTTTTCGATCATTTAAGGACAACCCAACTGAGGAAAACCAAAAAAAGTTCAAACAAGCCAGAAATGACTGCAATGCCCATATTAATCGTGTCAAATTCTCCTACGACCAAAAGTCGAGGCAAAAAATACTACAAAGTCCCTCCGGTAGTAAAAACTTTTTGTCGTTTGTTAAGAATATTAAAAATTCGGCCTCGTCATCTATCCCGACACTCATTTGCAATGACACTCCAGCTGTCAGCTCTTGGGATAAAGCCAATCTGCTTGCTGCTCATTTTTCAGCTAGCTCAACGCTCCCAGATTGTGCTTTATCTCCCCCAGTACTCGAGCGCGTAGAATACTCCATTGGACAAATCCACTTCCGCACCCGTACTGTGGCAAGAGTACTTCAAGATCTCAACATTCACAAATCCGCTGGCCCAGATGGTATTTCCCCTATAGTTCTAAAGAGGTGTTCTTCCACGCTGGCAAAACCACTGCGTAAGCTTTTCTATCTGTCCTATTCTTCAGGGCTCTTTCCGAGAAGATGGAAAACAGCGTTTGTTCAGCCAGTCCCACAAAGAGGCGAATATTCCTCTCCCTCCTTCTACCGATCAGTTGCACTTACGTCCCTTCTTTCCAAGGTCATGGAAATATGACAAATTGTTAGCTTATGAAATATCTCGAATCCCGAAAACTTCTTAATGACCGGCAGTACGGTAACCGAAAAGTGGAACCAATCTATTCCCCATGGTGGTGAAAGCAAGGTCGTTGCGATATTTCAAAGGCATTTGACAGAGTTTGGCATCAAGCTCTCCTGTCGAAAAAGCGTGCATTTGGGATCGATGTTACCCTTCTTCAATGGATTAGAAATTACCTTTCGGACCGTTCTTTACAAGTTGACGGACAAATAAATGCTGGTGTCCCTCAAGGCTCTGTTTTTTCTCCGACTCTCTTTCTCATTTTTATCAATGACCTCCTGTCTGTCACTTCTATTCCAATCCATTCCTTCGTCGATGACAGTACCCTCAGCTTCGCATATTTCCTCATCTTCGGGCGTGTAGCTAGAACGGCAACGTATGTTAAGCTCATTAAATTCTGACCTTGACAGCATTCTTAAATGGGGTAAAACCAACAGAGTGGAATTTAATGCTTCCAAAACGCAATGCTGTCTGCTGTCATTGAAGCGAACCCCTAATTCTCTGCCATTATCCATGAATGGCACTTGCATCGCTGAAACCGAAAGACTTTCCATTCTCGGTTTGTGTGCAAAGCGCCAAAAACGCTGCGAAATGTCTAGGCTTCCTTAAGCGATGCAGGAAATATTTCACCCCTTCTGATCTGGCTAGAATCTACAAGGCCCAAAACTTGAGTACACAGCTAATATCTGGCCTGGTGCACCAATGACATATTTGGAGCTACTTGACAGGATTCAAAAACATGCTAGGAATGCACATCAGTTTACCCTTAAGCTTGTTTTCCGACATGCTGTGAAATATAAAGATTCCTTTCTCAACCGTACAATACGAATGTGGAATGCTCTACCCCGCTCTGTTTTTCCTACGCATTATAATTTACAAACATTTAAGACCAACGTGCATCGGTTTCTCCCTTTCTCTAATCCTTCATTTCCCTAATGCCCGCACTGTGTCACTTCATTATAAGGGTATCCAAAGTCCCTTTAGTGCCTTTATAAAAAAAAAAAAAGTTACCTGGATATCGAACGCAGGTATACCCTATAAATGTGACATCAGTACGGTTTCGCTCGAATGTCCAATTATTGTAGATCTAATTCATTGTCTACTAGTTATCCAGCCTGCTTCGTTCCAGTAAAAAACATGTAATAATCAAGAATCCCATGAAAGAAACCACTTTCGGTTTTTCCGAATCTTCCAATTTTTCTTTCGTTAAAAACATTATTCGAACTATTCCGAACTAAATCGGTTTATTTATTCATTCAGTGGCTCAGAGTTTAATCACCATTAATAGTGCTCATAGGCGCATAGGAATGCAACCAGGCTTGACGCTTATTCAAATAACTTTTGTAGGAGCTGCATGGACGAGTATGGGGAAGAGATAACTCTCCACCTTCTTTGCGTATGCCTTGCTCTCTCTCTCTGTTTCTCAGAAACAAGGTCTTCATCTAGGAGCTTACTTCCTAAACATGACCGACCTAAAATGTCTATCACGCTTTAAAACCACTTCAAATGCCCGTTCGGAGCCGTTCGCCTGTAATAACATTCCTTGGGAAGTTATACTAGAAGGTCCTAGATCCAAAGGAAGATCCGTCCACCACCCCCTCTATAAGCTAAATATATAGATCCAAAGGGTATCATCACAACAACGTTGAAAGGATTTTTAAAATTGGCTGAATAGTTCCAAAAATAGCCTTCTCGCCCTTTAAATCTACCCGTTTTAATTCCCTCCCCATTTATCGATATCCCTTGCCTTCTCCGTAAGTAACCTATACGGAGACAGCCCCCCATCGCCCTAATCCCTATCAACAACTTAAAACCTAAGTGGATAACATAAGCTATAAACGAATCTAATAAAGAATATTAGTGCGATTTTAGGCCCGTTAAGTACACAAGCTACGATCTTTTCAGAGCAATGTACATTTTTGGCATTTCGTTCAAGGTTAGGTTAGGTGAAGCCTCAGGATTATGACAGTCAAGATGCCCTAAAACAGTGGGCAACCTAGTCCCGATCTCTAGGAGAATCAAATATAAAAAATCGCCAATAAATCTAACCACAAGAAGCCATCCTACACCACTTCCTCAAAACGTCATATTTCCCTACAAAAACTGAACATTTTACTGTCGCCTACAGAAGATGTAGATCTTCTAGAATTTGAGTAACATTATTAACCATCATAGAATTCACAAGCGTCAGTTCCTGAGTGCCACATCAATACCAACTTTATCGTTCTGGGCTAGGCCAAGTTAAGCCGCAAGGCTGTCCAAGGCCCTGAAACCAAACAATTTGGTCGATCTCTATTTTACATTCTCCGAGCACCGATCATAGTCTAACGCGATTCTACGCGCATTATGACCTGATCACTTGACCGTCAAATATCATCTTCATGGGCAGTGATTCCGCGATAGTGATCATTGGAAGACTATGCAATTGGCTGAAAGGACGTTAGGATGCATTCAATTCCGGATCCAGATTGATAAGTCACTTGCTATTGAATTCGCTTCCCTTTTAGGATACACCGTTGATTGTGGTGTTCCGAAATCATATCTTTAAAGAATCTCATCCGAATATGTTTGCTTTCCAACATGGAGATCCTTCAAAATAGAATTCAATTCTTTTAAAGAAACGAAGATTAGTGGATTTTACCTGAATATCTACAGCTGCAGGTAGAAGATGTAGAAACAAGTCCAGTGCCGCCATGGGGTTTGTCCATAGAGTAACCGTGAAAGTAACATTGACAGTTCTATGTGCCGCCGCTTTCTTGGTTTCTCGTAAGTTTTCTTCTTTTTTTTATACAAGAAGAAGGTAGAATTGGCGCAAAGCTAGTAGATCTAAGAAACTAACTAGGCAAAGTTGAGAGAAGCGATTATGGTTGGAGGCTCGGTGCACATCAGGATTGATCACGGGTATCATTGAATGGATGATCTGAAATGATGATAAGCCCATCAACAACAGACCATGCAAACCATACGTTCTTCGAAAATAAAAGAAGAAAATGCAGATCTGTGTGTTTGGATCAATGAAATTAGTCCTGAAAATGTCCTTAGTGAAATGCTTGCAAGTGAAGATTGCTGGAGAATTTCCGCTTTCATCGAATTAATATTGAGAACAAAGTAACGAAACGATTTCGGCCACCAGAAGACGGATGTGAGGGTTTCCAAACGGACAAGAAGTACCAGGTCTACCATGAAATAATCCAAAGTGGGGACAGTTTAGTAAGAATGTGGTACTATCTTTTCAAGCAAGGGACACATGTTCAAAAGCGTGCAACACTACCAAGGGTTTACTTCATTCGAAAGTCTGCAAAAGATGTAAGAGTAAGAAATTGAACTAAGAAGCTCCTCGAATTTGACGTTCGTGATCGGCATTTATGCTAAACAATATATTTTCGCAAACACAATTGTGGTTGGTTGTTTAAGGTTCTTTATGAGCCTTGATATTACTACTTAACTAGGCACTACTCGACTGCTGAGAGTTCAGATGGGCCTCAAGTGAAGCTTGAGACTGTTGATGCAGGTACTTTTCCTGGATGCGTAGTAGGACCCCTGTTTTTTCTCTATAAATAGCCTTCCTAGATAATAGAAAACTTTGTTGCAATAGTAAATTAAGATTTGTCGCGTATTCAAATTTGGTGTGATTTAGCTCAATCCCTTTAAATCGAAAGGTATGGTATGTATCTATAGGGCTCAATCCTAGAACAACGTATTTTCAAGCAAGCACCCTAGTCACTGCGTCAACTTAAGAATGTGCAGGGTTAGTATGAAGCCCTAGCTGCAATTCCAGCCTCTAGCCTTAACATGGTAACAATCACAGCCGGTTTGTTGTTATTTTATTCAAGCCATTCAATATAATCTAAGCGTAAGGTTGGCAGCCCTGAGCGAGTTATGAAACCGTCCTGCAATAAAGATACTGTAGCAACAGACCCCAATGTGGTAATTATTGACAGAGCATTCACAATGTACATATTGAGTACAAAGCAACAATGATGCAGATTTCCAAATCATATATTAAAACAAAGAGCAATATGCGTTTTGATGACGAAGAATCAATAAAACCCCCTATCGGCAGCAACGATGATTGGTTATAATAGAAGAGAACGCAGATCTTTTGAACATTAAGTTATTATCTAAAAGTCAAACAGAACAGTCGGCTAAAACAGTAGAGTGAGTTCCTTTTATTTAATAAAAAATTATTAAATTGCATTTTTATTTTTAAAATAATTTTTCATTTAAAAATGTTACCTCATGGTGAATTTATTTTCTTTCAGAAAATACTGAGAAGACAATGAGGTACGCATCTATTGTGCTGCTGCTAGTCAGCACATTTGTTGGCGATGTCGTTTTACAAGGTACAGCTCAGTATTTTTGCGTAACTCAATAATTTAATGTATTTTTTGCAATTTAGATTGCACTCTTGATATCAACAAAGTCAATGACAATAAAATGGTTTTTGCCGTACCCAAAGGCGACACCTTTTGGCCAGTCCAAAATGATGGCAATTTAAAGTTTAAAAATGGACAACTCGTCGAATTGATTTGCGCTGATAAAAGTAAAACCACAATAAACACAGCCAAATGTGTTTCAGGATCAAAGTTTTCAATTGCCAACAAAAATGTAGATCTTTCAAAAGCTCCCTCCTACTGCTCTGAAACACCACTTGAATCGACAACTTCAGTCAGCGGCAGTAATGCCAAAATAGGTTTTCAAATAAATAAACGATTCATCAAACAATTGGAGATTAGTTTGGATCTGGGCAAAAAAACAACTAACTATGTAAAACATACCCTTAAGCCGGGTAGCTACGATGCAACGACCGCAGGAGATAATATCAAATTTTCCGAATCATCACGGGCTTTTGGAATAAGTGGGACGCAGATCGATAATCTGTACAATAAGATCTCAGTGTATAATGAGATGAATCGACGACTTGGAATAAGAGTATCAAGATACTTCGATACAGGATTGAAAGGCCTAAAACACTTACAACGTGGTCACATGGCACCGCAGGCTGATTTCACCTATCAATGCGAGCAGAAGGCCACGTTTTCATTCCTAAATGCGGCACCACAATTTCAGGCATTAAATACTCTCAACTGGAAAATGGCTGAGGCAAATGTCAGAAAATACATGAAGACTCAACAATTAGATAGTCTTGTCATTTATACAGGAGGATCTGGTGTTGCTAAATTGCCAAATAGTAAAATCGTTGACACCAAGTTATATTTGCAGGCAACAGATACATTCCCGGTACCAGAGTTTTACTTTAAAGTCATTATAGATCCAAACACAAGGAAGGGAGTAGCTCTGGTCGGTGTGAACAATCCATACGTTGACCAAAGCAAGATTGGAAGCTATGAAATTTGTAACAAAATAATAACTAGCCACCAATTTTTGCCCAGTAGTTCGCAAACAATTGCCTCAGGCTACATGTATGCTTGTGAAGTTTTAGACTTTAACAGCAAAATTGGCAACAAGCTTCCCATAACGCGCAGAGATGTGAAATCACTGCTTTCCTAGGGTGGCAACGATTGATGGTATTAACACGACTGCTTTATATACAAAATCTGTTCAGATATAATAATTTCTATATGAACACAATATGGCAACAGATGGCAGCACTGTGTTGATGCAAATCATTTATTTAAAATATTCACAAGCACGCTATAAAATTTTTTTTTTTGTATATTGCACAAATAAATTCAATTTAATCAACTCAAATGAATTATGATTTTATTTAAGGAAACTCCGTTGCATTATCATCTCCATAAAATCATTTTCAATGATATACCAGCTGACAGCTCTTCGGATAAAGCCATTCTGCTTGTTAGCTTATTTTGCAGCTTGCTCAACTGTACTCGAGCGTGCAGAACGGTCCATGAGACAATTCTACTTTCGCACTTCGAGATCTCAACATTCACAAATTCGCTGGATGGTATTTCCCCTAAAGATCTGAAGAGGTGTTTTTTCCTCGCTAGCAAACCACTGTGTAAGCTTTTCTGTCAGACCTATTCCTCAGACCTCTTTCGGAGAAGATGCGGGAAAACAGTGTTTGTCCAGCCCGTCCCAACAAAACAAAAGGAAAATCTTCTTCCTTTTCCTCCTACCGAACAATTGCAATTTCTTCCCCTCTTTGAACGAAACGCTAATGAATCCCTTAGCTAATGAAGTATCTTGAACCCTGAAAACTTTTTAATGACTGGCAGTACGGTTTACGTCTGCTGGGGATTTGATGACATATCTAACCGAAAAGTGTAACCAATTTATTCACTGTGGTGACAAGTGATATTTCAAAAGCAATCGACGGAATATTTGGCAACAAGTTCTTTTGACGAAAATGCATTCAATGGATTAGAAATTACCTTTCTGGACCGTTGAATTAAGGTTTTGAACGGTCTCAAGTAAATGCAACCCACCAAATAAGTGCTGATGTTCCCCAAGGCATCATCTCCGACTCTCTTTCTCTCCAATCTATTCCTTCGTTGATGACCGCACTGCTAGGATTGCACATCAGTTCACCCTTAATCCGATGTTCGGACACATAGTGTTTATTTCCCTAACTCAAATTGCAAATCTCAAACACCTTACAACTACTCAGGTATTTCAATTAAGAAAAATTGTCCACAACGAAGCACGGGTTGCCTAAAAATCAATTGGGGAATTGACACATTCAAGCGCTATTTCGTCGCCAAGGTTGCTCTTCAAATTGGAAGATTTGTCAATGTCAAAACATTTCGATAAAGAACTCAACGAAATGATTAATTTGCAAATGTCAATAAAACAAAATGAAAACCCCTGACCTTCAGCTAGACATACAGTAGCCAAATGGTAAAAAAAAATAATAATAATTCAAAAGCTAATAAACTCTTATCGCGCAAAGTAAATTTTCTATGAAATAGCATAGATAACGTGTTACCAATTTATAAGTAAATATTTAAATATTTCAGTTAACTTGTCAGCGAGTAGTTCAATAATAGACCATGATCGTGGTTGTAGGTTCAAATTGTGACAAATGAGCAAAACATGGCCTGCCCTACAAGGTAACGTAAACTGGGGATGGCCTAGGAGTCCCACGATCCAACAGCAGTATACTTATGTATCAAGTCCCCTGACCGAAGATAATCGTCCCGCTGGTTATGATTGCGTACTTCCGTATCTCTTGGCAACATGGCGCAATTATGTTTAGGTAGGGCTGGTAGGTTTGGCAAAACTCCTCTGATCGACAAACTCTGGGTTAGGAGTTAACTAAAAACGCTAAATATTGACAGTTCTGTACTGCACCAAGAGAAATATGGTTGTATGATTTTTTGGTCCTTATGCGATAATCCGATAACAACAACAACGATAACATCGATATATACAAAAAGCCAAAAGAAGGGAATTCATCTTTGAATTACGGTCACACAATTTAAGACGGCTAAAACTACGTTCCAAGAAAACCCAGCAATCGAAGACGCAAAGTGCTTGGTTTGAAGAGATTGCAGTGTCGCTGGTTGAGACTCCCTATGGATCGACAAAATAAAACGACTGAATCAAGTTATTTCGATTTTGTGACTGATCTAAAAAAAATGAATCATCTAAAAACTGTTAGCTTTTCTCAAGTCAATCGGCATATATAATATTTCTGGAATACCCCAACACAAACATATATGCGTATAACCCGAGCGAGTTCAATAATGTCAACATGTAAATTTTCCGCGACTTTTTGGGTTTTTCAAAATAGATTTGTGTGATTAAAACGTACCAGAGATGTAATAGATTAAGTTTTCCATAAATTTGAAATCAACAAAAGAGTGTTTCCTTTATTTAGTTTCTTGGGTAGTGTTGCCATCTTTTGATGAATTCAATTAAATATAATACCTTTTAGCCCTTAGCCCTCGCTATCTTTCACCAAACCTTTGAGTCTACGATTTTTCAAAATTTGCCTCGAATGGAATAGATTTCCGATTTGATGACAGTTTTATGTCATTTGAATATTCTGTCAGGTTTGCAGGATGTGGAACAGTATTCAATCAATATACTCAACTGAATTCTTAAGGAAATAAAACTGTTAGACAAAAATTGGGGATACGATTCATTAGGTACTCAAGCGATGAACAATTAGTAAAATAAAATGTAATACATACAATTCTTAGAAATCAGGTGAAGACTTTAAAGTTAATAATGACAGCAGACAAAACTGATCATATAAAAATTAAATGAAGTACTCTTCGAATGGCTTCTTCGCATCGAATGAGTTCAGTGACTTCAATGATTTATATCTGTTTTGTTGTTTTCAGTTACCTTTTTGGACATAATAAAACGGAACGAAAACAGTTTTCTACTTCAAAATTAAGCTTGTTTGGTAGGGTCCACCTCCATCTTAGAAGTCTCCCAAGCTTTAACTGCATCAACTGGTTTCTTAAGCCCCTTTATTTTAGATGATGACTTTTGTAAAGCCTGCGATGACGAATAGACACATATGGTTACTTCCTGCTATCTCTTCTACTGCTTATGTAAGTTGCATTTAATTGCGAAAAATCTATTACTTTATTACTCTTTTGATACTAAAATTAAAACGACTAACAATTTTTGCCAGTGCACTTTTAATTTGTTTTATATATTTTTATGAACAACATGTATGTAAAAAAACATAGATTGCAAACAAAAAAAAATGGTTGCACCTAATCTATTTAATGATGACTTTTGTAATGCAAAAATCATTCAGTAACTTGTACTCGCTGCGACAAGACGAACTAATAGTTTGTGTTCAATATTTTCTATAACTCAAAAATTATATCAGCTGTATTTTGCATTTCGTTTAACATATGTAAGTACATCTGATCCTATTCTGAAAGATAACGAACGCAGTCAATGACACTAAGTAATAAACACTTTTTTAGTTGATGAGTTGTGAATTTCGTTTTATATTCAGTATTTTTCTATTTTTTCGAGATCTGGGCATACAAGTTGTCGAATTTCAATTAAAGAGAAGCATTAATGTCGTAATGTGCATTCAGTTGGTGAACTCAGTTTTTAAAGTTTAAAGTGGGTGGTAAACTGCCCGTCCTAAGACAAAAACTTCCTCACGCCTGTCACTTGTGACATATTTATTTTTATATGTTAAACCTCAGACTAACTGAACCGGATTTTAAAGCTTAAGTACAATTCATAAAGAGTTTTGTAATTTAGTTTTATTAAGCAAGCGAAGAAGCCCTGTACTTAAGAATCTAGTACCGAATAAACGTCGTGTAGACGCAGTCGTACGGATCACCTACCAATATGACCTTAAACCTATCTTGATGGTTTGGAACCTTTTCAAAAATCACCGCACTCGGACTCCTTTTTTAAAATACACATTTGTACACTGTTTTTAACAGTTATAAATTAAGAGGCACGGTAGTACGCAGCCATGTTCTTTAGCAACATTGGCACTACACCCTTATTTACACGAACCAACTCAGGCCATTTTGACCGCCCTCCCCGCCCTCTAACTTCGCTTAGAACAAAGCTAGAGACATACAATTTATTTATTTAGGATTTATTGGGACACACAGCAGCAGGCTTCATACCAAATTTCAACTTTTTAACATGAGCAGTTCCCGGGTTATAAGGCCCCAAAATTAGCAAAAATAGTGACTCACTGACTCACTGACAGATCATCAAAACTATGGAGCACTTCCAATCATCACAGAACCATGAAATTTGCCACAGTAATAGGATTTGTGGAGTAAAAATTTAACATTTGTGATTTTCCATCCAGGGGGCGTTATTTTAGGATTTTTTAAATAAGGGTTGGCTTTTAAAAAGAAACACGGATCATCGAAAAAAGATGTTTTACGTTCGGTAAAAATTCATACAATTTGTTAAATATGTTAACAATGTTAAAGAATAGCCAAGTTCTCTTATACAAAAATCGCTTTTGCCTTTCAAGTCAGCCACAAAAAGTACTGAGATCTAAAAAAGAAAGCCAAGTTTGTACTGCAATTATTAAAAATTTTACATTTTACATTTACTCGAAAGTTCGTATTTAAAGTTTCTGAGATTTTATCATTCTTTTTATTATTTTCTTTAACTTATTTTCTTTAACGCAAAAATTAAAAATTAACTTAAACCTTTACTTTTAGATACGGAAATCACTGGAAATGAGGTACCCATCCATTGTGTTGCTGTTACTTGGCACATTCGTTGGCAAAGTCTTATTACAAGGTACAGTATGATATTTTTGCATTTTAACAATTTAAAGAAACCTTTTATTGTTCAACCATTTAGGTTGCTCTCTTGATATCAATCAAGTCAACAGCGATAATATGGTTTTTGTTAGACCCAACACCGACACCTTTTGGCCAGTCAATCATGACGGCAATTTAGTGTTCCGGAAGGGACAAAACGTCCAATTGGTTTGCGGACACAAAGGTGAAACCATGTCAAAACTTGCCAAATGTGTTTCAGGATCACAGTTTCAAATTGTCAATAAAAATGTAGACCTTTCAAAACCTCCTTCCTACTGCTCCGAACCACCAGTTACATCTACAACTAGACTCAGGGGCAGTTTTGCCGAAATCGGTTTTGAAATAAATAACCGATTCATCAAACAGTTGGAGATTAGTTTGGATCTGGGCAAAAAAACAACTCACTTTGTAAAACATACCTTGCGACCGGGTAGCTGCGACGCAAATTGCTTAGGAGAGTCTATAAAATTTTCAGAATCATCACGAGCTTTTGGAATAAGTGACACGGATATGAATAACATGTACACTCCGCTCGCCGTGTTTAAAGAGATGGTTCGACGACTAGGAGCACTAGGATCACATTACTTCGATGAAAGTGCAACAGGTACAAAGCACTTAATACGTGGTCAATTGGCACCTCAGGCTGATTTCGTCTATCTCGCCGAACAGCGAGCAACATATTCATTATTAAATTGTGCTCCACAATTTCAATCAATCAATATGCTTAACTGGAATTCGGCTGAGGTAAAAGTCAGACAATACTTGAGGACTGAGAGATTAGATAGTCTTGTAATTTTTACAGGATTGTCTGGGGTTGCTGAACTTGAAAATGTTTTTTACAATCTGGTAACTGTGTATCTGCATCCATCAGATAAATTTCCGGTACCAAAGTTTTACTTTAAAGTGATCATAGAACCAAAAACAAAAAGAGGCGTTGCTCTCGTCGTTATAAACAATCCAGAACCCTTTTTCTTGAAAACATATGAAATTTGCAGCAACACAATTTATAATCATAGATTTTTGCCCGAGGATAGGGGAAATGTTAGCGCAGGCTATATGTATGCATGTGACGTTTTGGACTTTAATAGCAAAATTGGCAATATACTTCCTTTAACCAGCAAAGATGTGACATCACTGCTAACTTAGGATTGAGCATATCAACAGAATGTAGGAACATTGTACACTGTCATGAAGCAATAAACAGTATAAAAAGGATTTTTTTTAAATCCCTAGGAAATTTTCCAAAACTTAAAAAACAAAAATAAGTATGCTGCCTTTTTGGCCTTCTCACCCAAATTATTTCATAAAATAAAACTAAACTTATCAGAGTTTATATCTTATACTTTGGATTGCATATGTGGTTTGATTTTATTTATTACTTCTGTTGCATGTGAACGTGAACGTTGAATGGTTATAACTGTTTTGTATCTCACTGCAGGGCACGAGGCTTGCATCTTTAGGGATATGGAAGATCGCTTTGATCTTTTCCTGTCCTTGCTGTGCCGTGTTATAAGATTAGACACAGCTTCCAAACCCCCATTAGCCCAATGATAATCAAAAGCAGGCAACTTCCACCTCTTTTGAAAAACAGATTCGCAGAAGCACTTTTTTTAGCTACTTGTTTGATTCGCACAGTTCAGCAAAGAAAAAGTGTGGTAAAAAAAAAAATATAATATTGACAGAAAAATATTTCAAAAAAGTGCTTGCGGAAGAAGAAATTTCTCATTTACGGGAAAGTTATTTACTCTCTCGTGTAAAGAATTTTAAGGAGAATATGACGCTGAATTCGTAAATGCTAAATTTTGTAAAGTAAATTCGTCGTAAAATTACTATTTAAGGAGGATCCGAGGATAATGTTAGGGGACTCCCTCCAAATGACAAGAAGAAGGTGTCTTTCATTAGAAAAAAAATTAAACAAGGACGACAAGCTTAAAGAATTCACACTCACAAGTTTCACTTATACGTCTACAGACGAAATTCCAGTAGCAAATTACATACTTCATACCTCATCATTGCGCTATGAAGGTCGAAAGTTCATCAACGAAGTTGCGGGTGCCAAGACAACATCTGGCCACTCACTCAATGATGGTCGGTTCAACGGTACAAACAGACTTATTTTCAATAGTGTTGAAGTTAAGGATACATAAATATGTCTTTACGGGAGACAAAGCTAAGATATATAGCGAAGTTTTAGTAAGCCAGAATGATCGACCCTTTAAACTTATCTCTTGGAGATCAAATCCTAAAAACTCATCGCAGATGTATCAGTTATAAACCAGCCGTCTGCTTCTTACTTAGAAGATAGTGAAGAAGCTTTTCGCATATCTGCGCAAATCATTAATAATAAAGTGTACGTGGTTGAATTGTTAGCCTGGTCAGAGACTATAAAGGATACTCAAGCGTTGCGTAATGAGATAATTTGCTTATTGCAGATAAACATTGACATTTAGAAATATTTAGCTACATTTGGTAATCTTTGTACTATGTCTTCTCGTAGAAGCGTACAGTAATTCCAGTTCTTTCATCCGTCTTTCAAATTTCAGATCGTAGGCAAACATTAGACAAACTAACTTTGAAAGTACATTCGGTAAGTCGTTTATAAACAAAGAAACAATAGAGATCCAAGGTGGCTTCCTTATGGAACACCTGATGAAACAAAAATATGTTTTTAATTCAACTGGCCGGGACAGAAGTTATTCAAACGCTGTGATAAGGCTGATAAAGTCGGGAATGTTGCTAAGCTCATTTCTCTTAAAAGTCGAATTCAATGTTGTTTTTCGATAATGCAGCAAAATAACTAATTTTAAAATATCAATCAAAAGAAATGAATCAAAACTTCTGATCTGCACTTAACTCTTAAACACATCTGGCCCCTCCTACAGTCCGCATGGGGCGGACTGTATGATACCCTATCCATATACCTATATGCCCCAAAAAAAAAGCGTTAAGACATGATGGAGAGCATTCAAATTTCATTCAATGAAATTCTTAAAACAAATATTATTATTTTTGAAAAACGCCTCCAGAAAGTGGGTGTGGCAAAAAACTTTGTATAGCAAACTTATGAAGGAGTTCAGTGTCGACATATTTTGTTTCAGGTTCAAACCCTTTTTTCTCTTCAACTACTGTTTTAAAACGGTTTTTTGAAAATTGTGGGCGCAGCAGTAAGCGTATTTAAACAATTTTTAATACTTTAACATTTCGGAACCCTAGGGAGTATAGGTTACGAATTTCAGCTTCCCTTTAACATAAATTTAAAGGCCTTACAAGATGATGCGGTATGATAGGGTATAAAAAATACTACTCATATAGATGGATATTTCTGAAGATCAGACGGGAAATAAATGGTGCAGCAATCAATAATTTTCGCAGCAGCACCATCACTGTTTTATAACTTAAAAAAAAATGATTTCATGCCACAGATTGCATTCAAAGAATTATTCTGTAAACTGTAGTCGTTGTGGCAATTCGTCTTCAATATTTACTTAAACTCAAATTTAAGATCAGTAAGTTCATAATATAACACAATGTAAGGAGGGTATGGAAATGATAACGACCACGAACAGCTTTTGAATAATTTTTTTTTAAATTCTTTGTGATCTGGGCAAGCAAAGTGGTGAAACTAGTTAATAAAATGGCGAGAGGTAAGGCATTGGTGGCGCCAAGCCAACCAGACATCTACGTGTAAATCGTGATCATAATAAATACCTTTGAACCGACGATATATAAGTATTAAGCTAATTAGGAAGAGAATTTAAGTATAGTGGCTTAAATCCATTGACGAATTCTGCACTTTCTATAAAGAAAAGGAAATCTCCTTGCAGATACATTTTTTTAAAATCATTGAATCATTTCCTAATATGTGGAAGGAGGCAAAGCCAATTCTTATTCCGAAAACTGGTAAGGCCGCTAACGATCCGAATAGACCAATCACTACTTCAAGTTCTCTTAGCAAAGTGATAGAAAAGGCAACAAATTTGGTTCCATAATTGGTCGTAGTTTGAAGGTACAAATTGTAAACAAAACGTGAATATTTACAAACTTGGGCTGCCCTGCAAGGTAACGGAAACATGGGATTGCCTAGGAATCCAACAGCAGCTTACTTATGTATAAAGTCGAGAGAGTAAAATTACAAGTCCAGTTAATAGAAAATAAATTTCATCCTTCCAGGTAGAACAGGATGGTCGCCAGACCGAAGATAATAGTCTCGCTGGTTCTGATTGCGTACTTTCGTAACTCTTGGCAACATGGCGCAATTATGTTTAGGTAGGGATGGATTGGTTGGGCAAAACTGCTCTGGACAACAACTCTGGGTTAGGAGTAAACTAAAAATCTTAATATCGAAAGTTCGGTGTCGCACTAAGAGAACAATTATTATTCATCTTTGAATTACGGTCACACAATTTAAGACGGCTAAAACTACGTTCCAAGAAAACCCAGCAATCGAAGACGCAAAGTGCTCCCTATGGATCGACAAAGTAAAACGACTGAATCAAGTTATTTCGATTTTGTGACTGATCTAAAAAAAATGAATCATCTAAAAACTGTTAGCTTTTCTCAAGTCAATCGGCATATATAATATTTCTGGAATACCCCAACACAAACATATATGCGTATAACCCGAGCGAGTTCAATAATGTCAACATGTAAATTTTCCGCGACTTTTTGGGTTTTTCAAAATAGATTTGTGTGATTAAAACGTACCAGAGATGTAATAGATTAAGTTTTCCATAAATTTGAAATCAACAAAAGAGTGTTTCCTTTATTTAGTTTCTTGGGTAGTATTGCCATCGTTGCCAAACCTTTGAGTCTACGATTTTTTAAAATTTGCCTCGAATGGAATAGATTTCCGATTTGATGACAGTTTTATGTCATTTGAATATTCTGTCAGGTTTGCAGGATGTGGAACAGTATTCAATCAATATGGCCAACTGAATTCTTAAGGAAGTAAAACTGTTAGACAAAAATTGGGGATACGATTCATTTAAGTACTCAAGCGATGAACAATTAGTAAAATAAAATGTAATGCATACAATTCTTAGAAATCAGGTGAAGACTTCAAAGTCATTATTAAAGCAGACAAAACTGATCATATAAAAATTAAATGAAGTACTCTTCGAATGGCTTCTTCGCATCGAATGAGTTCAGTGACTTCAATGATTTATATCTGTTTTGTTGTTTTCAGTTACCTTTTTGGACATAATAAAACGGAACGAAAACAGTTTTCTACTTCAAAATTAAGCTTGTTTGGTAGGGTCCACCTCCATCTTAGAAGTCTCCCAAGCTTTAACTGCATCAACTGGTTTCTTAAGCCCCTTTATTTTAGATGATGACTTTTGTAAAGCCTGCGATGACGAATAGACACATATGGTTACTTCCTGCTATCTCTTCTACTGCTTATGTAAGTTGCATTTAATTGCGAAAAATCTATTACTTTATTACTCTTTTGATACTAAAATTAAAACGACTAACAATTTTTGCCAGTGCACTTTTAATTTGTTTTATATATTTTTATAAACAACATTTTTTTACATAGATTGCAATCAAAAAAAAAATGGTTGCACCTAATCTATTTAATGATGACTTTTGTAATGCAAAAATCATTCAGTAACTTGTACTCGCTGCGGCAAGACGAACTAATAGTTTGTGTTCAATATTTTCTATAACTCAAAAATTATATCAGCTGTATTTTGCATTTCGTTTAACATATGTAAGTACATCTGATACTATTCTGAAAGATAACGAACGCAGTCAATGACACTAAGTAATAAACACTTTTTTAGTTGATGAGTTGTGAATTTCGTTTTCTATTTTCTTCGAGATCTGGGCAAACAAGTTGTCGAATTTCAATCAAAGAGAAGCATTAATGTTGAAATGTTCATTCAGTTATTGAACTTTTTTTTTAAGTTTAAAGTGGATGGTAAGCTGCCCGTCCTAAGACAATGACTTCCTCACACCTGTCACTTTGATATATTTATTGTCGTATGTCAAACCCTAGGCTAACTGAACTGAATGTTAAAGCTTAATTCATAGAGAGTTTTGTAATTTTATTTTAAAATCTACGGTTTTGTGTGCTGTGTACAATTTGTAGTGTTGGACGTATGCGTTGATACGGAAGTATTCAATTTTAGAGTGAACAATTTTATAGCTTAAACTGATTTTAGACCAGTGTTATCTCTAGGACTTCTTATGTCTAATTGATCCTAGGAACCACCTTTCCAAATAATATCGAAATCGGTCCCTTTTGAACCGGTATAGCCCGATCACAGTCACATACTCCTTTTGCTTACTCTCTTTTGTATCTTGGATTTATTCTGTGACTCCAGAACCGTTTTCTGTACAAGCGTACTCAGTGAAGTCAGTTTCATCGATTTGATGCATCCATCGACTCTTTGAGTCTTTCTACATGAATTGTTCGACAGAACAGAGTTTTCGTACACTTTTTTAACCCTCTCGTATACATTAGTATACTAAAGAGAAAGTTATTGCGATCGTGCGAAAATTTCGAACTCAAACTGAGTATGAGGGATGATATTACGACTATAGAGAAGTCCAAAAATTGGGTCCGTCGGTCTGTCTGTCTGTCCGAGCGCCGTATGGCGAAACGGTTCGAAGGATTTGCTTCAAAGTTCGTATATAAGGTTCTTGGGGTCACATCTCGGGGCGTCTTTTTATTTTTTGCTTTATCTTTTGAAATAACGGTACCTGCCATACAAATTTGTTTGTGAAAATCACTTATCACTATTTTTCTCAAAAGTGGTTCCAAGAATTTCAGTCTTTTTTTGTACTAAGAATGCTTACGATAGGGTCAAAAATTCTGCATACTCAGTTTTTGGAAAAAAAATCGATTAACGCTAATTTATAAAACGGGCAATATCTCGAAAACTACTAAAGGGAACTTGAAAAAAATTTAACAGTTTTGTTTATACTGTAAACTCAAACAAATCTGCATACTCCGATTTTTAAAATTATTTTTTTATTTTTTTTTTAAATTAAATTAAATTCGTTTTCTCAAAAACGGCTCTAACGATTTTGATAATATTTTAGTATTTCGAACAATTATGTTAAAAGTGTCCATTGTGCGAAATTACATCAAAATCGTAGGTGCCGTTTTTGAGAAAATCAATTTTTTTAAAACCTAAAAAGTGATTTAAATAAATTTTTCACCATTAATTTTCGATTCATTTTGCGACTCAAAAACGCATCTCAAGTACCGAGAAAGTTTCGTATGACGCAGTCGTGCACTTTTTTTTTTGATAAAATGCATTTTAAATGGAAAGCTGCAAAACATCACTTTTAGAGGTTATGAGAACACAAAATGCTCTTTAACATTTCATTCGCTATTTTATTAAGATTTAAAAAAAGGGACTTAGCAGATTTTCTAGCTGTGACAGTTCTGAAATTATACCTCCAAATCGATATTTCGACTCTAACAGACAAAAACTTGAATTGTTAGAGTGATGGCAGACCCTTTCATCATACGCCAGCCGCATCTTGAAATATTTCGATGAATTTACTCGAAAGTTCGTATTTTAAGTTTCTGAGGTTTTGTCATTCGGTGCGGGTTTTATTTATTTTCTTTAACGCAAAAATTAAAAATTAATTTAAACCTTTACTTTTAGATACGGACAACACTCGAAATGAGGTACCCATCCATTGTGTTGCTGCTACTTAGCACATTCGTTGGCAAAGTCGTATTACAAGGTAAAGTATAGTATTTTTGCGTTTCAGCAATTTAAAGAAACCTTTTATTGTTCAACTATTTAGGTTGCTCTCTTGACATCAATCAAGTCAACAGCGATGAAATGGTTTTTGTTAAACCCAACGGCAACACCTTTTGGCCAGTCAATCATGACGGCAATTTAGTGTTCCGAAAAGGACAAAACGTCCAATTGGTTTGCGGACACAAAGGTGAAACCGTATCAAAACTTGCCAAATGTGTTTCAGGATCAATGTTCCAAATTGACAACAGAAATAAAGATCTAACAAAGGCACCATTCTACTGCACTGAAACACCACTTACATCTACAACCAAACTGATGGGCAGTAATGCCCAAATAGGATTTGAAATAAATAATCGATTCATCAAACAGTTAGAGATTAGTTTGGATCTGGGCAAAAAAACAACACACTTTGTAAAACATACCTTGCGACCGGGTAGCTGCGACGCAACATGTTTGGGAGAGTCTACAAAATTTTCAGAATCATCACGGGCTTTTGGAATAAGTGGGACGCAGATCGATAATCTGTACAATAAGATTTCCGTGTACAATGAGATGAATCGACGACTTGGAGCAAGAGTATCAAGATACTTCGATACGGGATCAACAGGTAGAAAGCACATACAACGTGGTCACATGGCACCTCAGGCTGATTTCATCTATCTCTGCGAACAGAAGGCAACTTTTTCATTCCTAAATGCGGCACCACAATTTCAGGGACTAAATACACTCAACTGGAAAATTGCTGAGGGAAAAGTCAGAAAATACTTGAAGACTGAAAGATTGGACAGTCTTGACATTTATACAGGAGTGATGGGCGTTGCTGAATTGCCAAATGCTAGAAACCAAAAAAAGCAATTGTATTTGCAGCCAACAGATACATTCCCGGTACCAAAGTTTTATTTTAAGGTCATCATAGAACCAATATCAAAGAGAGGAGTAGCTCTGATTGGTGTTAACAATCTATACGTGGGACAGATTAATGACTACGAAATTTGTAGCAATGTAATTTATGATCACAAATTGTTGCCCGACACTAGAGCAGTTATCGCCTCAGGCTATATGTATGCATGTGGAGTTTTAGACTTTAATAACAAAATTACCAACAAACTTCCCATATCACGCAGAGATGTGACATCACTGCTAGCCTAATAATCTTGAAGAATGCTATCAGTGATTTGAAAATAATTGACGTAGGAATTAAGTTTAAAATTAGACTAATCGATGGCAGCACTGTGTGATTTTGACGAAATTAAATGCTATACTATTTCCGTATTATCTACCAAAACATATTAAAATAAATTGTCATTTTATTTAAGTAAACTGCGTTTAGTCCTTGGCTCTTGGTGAATATTTTCTAATGCTCTTGCAAGAGTCCAGGAGTATAAGCTGTCATGAGAGGGTTTTAAAATCTGCGGTTCGGTATAAATTTGTATCCTTTTTCGGCTTCTCAGAGGGAATCGAAGGAGTACGAAAGACGCACGATCGAGGACATAGAGGTCCAGATGTTTTGCCAAATGCTAAGAAGAACCTGCCAAGGCTACATAGCCCGAACCAAAGCCTAGAAACACGACTAAGAGAACATTGAAGTAAAATTGCATTTGATGCTTAGGATATGGAAAAACTATTTCTACAGTGAAGCCATTTAATTTGGACGAAGAAAACCAAGAATTCCGCCCACCCTTCCAGGACGAAGTAAAGATAGCCATATCTTAGCCAAAATCCAACAAAGCTGCTGGAGCTAACAGCATAGCTGGCGAGCTATTTAAAGCGGCACGCGATGACTTGGCAAGGACCACGCTCCAACTTATAGTAAGTAAGTATACCCTATGAATTGAACCTTAGCATTGTTTGATCAATCCTCAATTAAGGGGATCCACTGAACTGCGCCATCTACAGAAGTATAAGTCTTCTTAAGATCGCATTTAAGATCTTAAGGTGCGATCAGACGGTCATCCAAACATGTCATCCGGATGACATTCTGACGTCACTTTGACGTAGAATTTATCCTAAAGTGGTCATCCCGTCTGATATAAACAAGTTTTCTGACGTCAGCATATCATTCGGATGACAAGTTTGGATGACCGTTTGATCGCACCTTAATTTGCTGTTTTGTGAGAACACCTGAAGCCGTTCGCTGATTGGTCAATATCAGTGTGGCTTTAGGCCAGGAAAGTTCACCATCGATCAAATATTCACACCACCTATTCATTGATTTTAAGGCCGCGAATGACAGCGTTTATTTGGTTGAGCTACATAGAACAATGTCTTGTGTTGACATACCTGACAAACTCGTTTGGTTATGCAGAATAACGACGGAGAATGCACGCTGCTCCATCAATATCGGTAAAGATATCACCGAGGGCTTTGATATCAAAAAAAGTAGCCAGGCAAAGCGATGCGCTATCATGCAACTTTTTTAACAAAATTCTTGAAAGAATAGTGCCAAACTCAAGCTTCAACACCAGAGGAACATTCTTTTAAAATTCCGTCTAACTACTCGCGTACTCCGACGATATTCAAATAATTGAAAGAATGAAGCGTGATGTCGTTTGAGCTTTTGCGCGTATTGGTCAATGAGGGCAATATATATAAAAATATATGCTATCAACAAGAAAGGACATCCAACACCGACGTCTCGTACAGAATGTCAACACAGACACTAGGTACCTAAGGTATTTGTCTACCTTGGCAACCTTAACGACAGCAACGCTGAGATCAAACGAAAAATTTCGCTCGCTAACCGCTGCTTCTTTGGTCTAAGAAAGCAATTGAGTAGCAAAGCTAAAGTGACCCTTGCAAGGCTGAAGTTAGTCTTGGTTTCGAGAGAAAAATTATTTTCGGTCCCGTCTACCCAGAAAAATGAAAGTCCGAAAGAACGACTGACATTGCTGGGACACGATGAGCGACACCACGACCGCATTCATTTCTAGTTTCTTTGCTCAGAACAGGGCTTTGTATACGTTTTATCTCAAGATGGAATCTCTCTATACATAATGTTTCTAAAGAACAGGGAAGGAATTAAAGTGGCAAATGTGCTTCCTGGATAAATGCAATCACGGAGGGGTCTCTGAGAAGAACAGCGCTTTTAGAATATTAAATTATCTTAGCCAAAGTAAGACTTGACTGTTGCTTGTGTGCTGTGTTTGTTGTTCTGTCGGTATACTCATCCGTGGTGCGTCGTATTCTTACCTATGGTGATCTGTTTTTATTATAACCTCCACTCAATATCACCAAGTTAAACAGAGTGCAAAAAAATTGAATATTACCTGCAGAAGCCATATGATCAAGTTCAATAGAAATGCATAACGTGATTTAGACCATTAATCCCTCTGACTTGACAGCAAGCCTTTACGAAAGTAGCAAAAGTCGATACTCATTTCCTAGTTGCTAAGTGGTAAAATTAACTTTCAGAATTTTTTTTAGAACTCCCAAGAAGATCGATGTTGTGAAATGGAAGCGGGCGTCTTTGGATAAGCCCTGAACTTATCCCTCCACGGTCCCAATTTATCTAGCATCTTTTAGGCAGAAGCCATGGAAATAATGGATTCGTATACATTTTTCGAAAATAAAAAAAAATAACTCATTGAGGATTGCCTTAAGACACTTGCACAGCTTCCGAAACAATTCCTCTTTAGGTTCCTACATGGATTCGCTCTTCTCGAATGAAATCTCGAAGAAGTTAAGCCAAGCTTGGAATGACTCACGGAACCTAGCACCATCGCAAATAAAAGGATATTCCCCACAATTTGACATTAAGTAATCGACCATCTGTTTCCTGATGAACCAAAGGACATCTTAGGCATACAGCTTAGTCCTTAATCAAATATACAAGGTTTTGACGTTTAATCACACGGCATATAATTACATCTGTCAAACAAATTAAATCTTACAATCTATGTATTACCTCACTTGTGCATGTTTGTAAACTTACTTGTGACGATTTATATCAAACGTATCATTACGTAGCATAATCTTGTATATTTAATTCGTGCAATTTATCAATCTCGTTGATGTCCCAAACTTAACAGGCTCATCTTCATGTTTTCACTTTTTTGAAGCTTAAATCTCCTGACTAATCGTCGCAAATCGCCATTTTGCGACACTCTAATCAGCCTGATCTATGCAAGTGCTTCCGCCACTCACTCGCTCTCTTTATCTGAACCCATTCCCCTCCCAGCGCTACACTTTTTTCGTTACTTTTAACTACTCGCTTGTCTTGATAAACACATCAAACAATAACACCATCAGTCTGGCAGTTTCTTCTGAAAATTATTACTTAATTGACATGATCTTGTTGCTAACAGATAAATATCCAAATATAGAAAATTTTTGGATACGAATTGCGAAATATAAACATTATACCACACGCAAATGCTAGACAGACAACAAGTGTTAACATTTTGTTTGTACACGTTATTAGCACATTTCATATTGATAAGTATCATTCATCCATATTTAGCGGTATTTGTAATCAAAACAAAAACGCAGAAATCAGAACTAAGATAATAAGAAATCAAAATAAAAAAAAACAACAACACAAAGAGAATCTCTACAAAGTGAGTAAGAGAAAGAAAATTGCAAAACTAAATTCCATCCAAAGAAATTAATTATTGTGAGTGCGCATCCCATTCATCAACGGTTCGTGGTGTGAATATTTATTTTAGTTCACAATGAATATTTGTTTATTGTATTTATCTAGATCATTATAATGGAGATTAACTGAATTTCAATTAGAAAGAAAAATTGCTTTAGGTGATTTTTAATAAAAGTGAAATGGAATGCTTATGTTTATTAATAGAAAATAAATAGCACGTGACACCTACATGTTTGGTTTCAATAAAACTATTCAGTTTCATGAAGATGTTAGAAATATTTTCACAAACCAGGCTTTCATTGCGTAAATTTATAGAGTATCATCATTATAGCTTGTTTGTCATAAAGTTGCTGATGTAACTCCATCACAATTGACGTATGTACAAGTTGACCCGTGATACCTGGTGGTGGAAAGAAGATTGGTCGTATAACAATTTGACAAGCGTGTACTATCATTATTGTGAATTTAGCAATAATTTTAAATTCATAATTTATTTCAATTTTTGTAGTCTGTAGTTTGTATTCTTTGCTGACGATGGAGTCATCATAACTGATGATCAGACTTTCCTGCAACGAGCACTTGATGATTGGGTAGATGTTTTAGAAGGGAATGGGAATCGTATTAGCGAAAAAAGTCACAGTATCTGTACTGTCCATTCTCTGACTCAAGCCAACCCATTCCAGACATTTATTTGAATGGGGTGGTGGTTGCCAAGTATATGTGATCAATGATCAACAGCGACAGTGTGGGTGCAGTGGCTTAGTGGTTAAGTGCGTTGGATCACTAAGCGAGAGGTCGCTGGTTCAAATCCCGACCTGTACCACCTGAAAGTTTTTTATTCGCTGCCCCACCTCTTGCGAACGTCTGACAAACATCAAAGAGTAAGAAATGTCATGAGAAGCTTCTCAAAAATAAATTGCCGTTCGGAATCGGCATTAAACTGTAGGTCCCTGCATTCGTGTCAAAAAATATAACTTCGCACACACAATGGTTGGAAAAGCTAGGCTTTAGGTCCTGTACAGCGAAGCAACAGTTGATGACGACATCAGTCATTGTGTAAGCGTAGGGTGGCAGGAAAACTCTGCCTGTAAACCGAAAAATGTCCCCTAAGCTGAAGGGAAGGCTCATATACGGTTCACAATGCTGGACAATGTACAAAAGCTATGAGGGAAAGTTGACAGCAGCTGAGATGAAGATGCTTCGCATGACAGCAGAAGTAACAAAGCTTGATCGAATTAGAAGTTCCAGAATCCGAGGAAGCCTTCACGTCAAAGAACCCATCTCGAAAAAATTGGAGCACGACCGACTCAGTTGATATTGTCATGTTCAAAGGAGGGATCCTACGAACGCCGTCAAAGAGGCAATGACAATCAACGTTCCCTTAAAATCGCGTAAGAGAGGCAGGCCTAAGAACTCCTGGATCACACAAATGCAGAAACTCCAGCATTTGATTGGCCTCCAAAATCGGGATGCCTGCAGATATTTTTTGAGGTCGAACCGGCAAACCCCACAGGCGGACCAGTAGGAATGCAGTGAAGTGGGAGGGTTATGATCCCTGTAATCCTGATCATAATCTCGTCGTTAAAAGGAGAGAAGAAGAAGAAGACTTAACGTTTGTAGTCAAGCAATTTCATATTTCATTAATGAGAGCCCCAAATACCCAGAAGTTTAAGCTGAATATTTGCCATTTAAATTGTTTTGATATTTTAACCCCAAAATCGTATTTCTACGATTTCTGAGAGGTAAGCTATTTTAGAAAGCGTTTTAATGCTACTCGGTTGTTGTTTCTTTATTTTCCTTTTCGTCTTATTCGTATTATACAATGTTCTTTGGCGAGTCGGTGACGCAAAGAATACGTGTTATGGCGCAAATGCTAGTGTTGTTCCATAGTTCCTTAGCCAAATGTGTAGCAGTGTTGAAGGCGGTATGCTAGTACTGTTTCAATCGCTTTTTCGTGTCCATCAACTGCAATGTGTCCGGGATCCAAGCATAGTAAAACCAAGGGATGAATCATAGCCCTAAGCGCCTTGGGGCAATCTGCTATGCATTTCGTGTTAACAAGGTTGGATGCGATTGCTGTAAATGCTGCTTAACTGTCCACACAGATGGTTATTTCTATTGCTGGTAGTTATATCGATTATGCTTCCTTGTCCACATAAATCGCAGAACGAAAGACACTACAGTACTCTGTCAGTCGATAGGACACAAGCTCCTATACACTTCTCTATCTCAGAAACATTTGTGAAGATCCCAGTCATGTCTGACAGGTATAGTATCTCTTAAGTTTTTGTCGGAGTAAGTCCTCTCTGATTAAAAATGTTAAGTATACTTGAATTTTAGAAAAATGGCACAAACCGGAAAAATTAGTAATCGCATTAAAATAGGCGCCTGTCTGTCAGAACAAAGTGCCTGCCGACTGCAAAAAGGGAGTTGAAATAATAAATACCTATGGAGAGAACCACTTAACCCAAGTAATGTTGCCATAGACGCATGCCCAAGCTGCAAGCCGCTTGCGGAAAGAAAGTTTAAGTTCCAAAAACCATAATTTTCGCGATTTGGGTAATTGTGCGATTACTGTGCAACAATTCAATACTCTTCTGGAGAAAAAAAAAAAACAAGAAGTAAAAATGTCAGGAGACATGCTATATTCTGCAAATCTTCATTTACGTATATTGCGCAACACTCTTTTTATATTAGAAATAAATTAATTGAAGTTGATAGAAAATTTTTCCATTTCAGGAACTTTTGGCTTTTTTTGACACATTTATTCTTCCAATTGAACCAAAAATCCACTTGACATTAAATTATTTAGTTGGTATTCTTTAATATATTTTTTTATTTATTTTCGTCGGCAATGGTCTAAGGTATTTTGAGTTCAAACTAAATGGTAAATGGTTGACGTTTTGTCTTAAAATTACCAAAATTTGATTGCATAATTCAACACTTACAAAACCACTTAAAATGAATTCCACAAAAAGCGCTTAATTTAAATCTATATTTAGCTAGCTTAAATATTGCAAAAGTTTACAAATTGAATACAATTGACATTTGTCATAGAACAATTAATGAAATCACATTCAACATTCACAAATTAACTTCAGTATTATGCAGGCGCTGGGTACGAAACTAATTATGTATATTTGACAGTCTCACCAATTATGTTGGTCGAAAACAAACGTCATAGAATAACATATAACACATTTCACATTACATAAGCGTGAGTTTAATGAGGGTTTTTCGTTTTTCAAAATTTGGCAAATGTCAGGCCCTCTGTCTCGACACCTTTCAATTCATTCACGCGGAAAACAATTGGAACAGCCAAGAACTGAAATTGACGTCTGTTTTGTATGAATTGACTGAGAGATGTGAACTTGGCTGGGAATCGATTGGTGTGACTTTTTCACCTTGTTTGACATAATTTTAAATTTTCCCCAAAACAAGTAGACGTAGTATTTCATTTTCATCTTCTTTTTATTTACTCACAAAAAATATAACATCGAGGCTGATTAAAAGCACAGCCCGTCTTAATTGAGACCCTGCCTCACCACTATCACTGCTGCTATATCTTGGTGCTAAAGCCATTTTGTCCGTTTAATTGATCATCCCTTAAATTTAGACGAAATTCAAGTACGGAATTCACGCGACTTCGCGTGTGAGTTGTCCCAATTAGCTACACTCTTTAAAGTGTTTGTTTTTAATTGAAATCAAAGATTCCTCTCTCGGTTTTTGAAATTTGACAGTTTTTTATATTTTCGATCTTTTAGGTGACTTATCGAGCCGTTACTAGATCTGCATGGAAACTACAAATAGATAAGATTATTTTGTAAAATGTCAAATGAAAATAATCATATTGTCACAATAAAATAAGCTTGGCAACAAACTCATTAAGTCCAAATCAGTGTGCTCATTATTTGTTTATGCTTTTCTAAGTAGTTTATAATTTTCAGCTCCAGTTACTATCGCTACGATTTATAATTACACTCCATTGTCATTATTTAATAGGTTATGATCGAATTGTTTGCCTCACATATATAAAATTGTATTTAATTGCTTTGTTTCTGTTTTTTTGTGGTCACTATATCGTATTTCAAAAATCTGATCAATTCCATATAATGCACCCTAGAAATAACCTTGTAATAACAAAATGTGAATATCCGATTACAGTTTGTTTATGGAAAAGATTTGCTAACGACTCATCTAACTAATCGCGCTTTATTTGCAGCGACAGTCGGGGCAAATTGAAGATTTCCTGCGAATATCCAGTATTGTGTGGAACGAAATGAATTGTAATCTTTTTGTCACGTTTTGAACGACAAATGAATATTTAAGAGAGATTTACGATTGAATATACTTGTTTTTTTTATATAAATTTAAGAATAAAGTACATAGCTTGTAGTTTATTCTATAAAATGGGAATTGAAAATATATGACAGCTTGTAAGACTATCTATGTAAGACTATGTAAGATAGAGATGAGGTGGAGCGGGCACCGTGTCAGCAGCTTTTGTTAATTTATTTTAAGTTGCTGTTGAGGCTCAGATCTTTTTCCGATATAAATAAGACATAGACGGCTGCTCAGAATATAAATAGATTTACCAAGATCGGACCAGGAGAAAACGAAACGAGAGCGAAGCGAAAGGAACATTATGTGTAAGGTTCAAACGCATTATTTGTCGTTATACTTCTCATTATACTATCCTGCTCGTTATACAGCTTTGTCGTGACGTGATAGTGAGCCCACAGGTGGCGTTGAAATATTTTCAGTGCCTGCCACCTCCAAATTTACCGTTCCATGCGATTTGAAACAAAGCAAAAGACTTTGCGCATATCTTGGAAATTTTAAGTAAGATCGACATTTGTTTTGGTTATTCGGTGGCACCCTTAAAGGATTGACCTTAACCCTACTATGGACCATTTCGGGACCTAAGGACTAAGGACTGAAATAGAACGCTGTGGAGGAATCTTACGCTTTCAAATTGATTGTAGAACCACATCTGGCAATACCATGCCTACCTTATGAAAAACGAAAAGCGCGTTACCTTAAAGTCTGGAAAAAACTCAATTTAATAACTGTACGGAAGTAAACGAATTCTGCGAAAATGTTGACATATCTTACTGACAGAACTTTTTTGTTTGTTTTTATTTTTGAGATGTCACATTTGGCAAGAATGAACGACTTGACTGAACGATGCGATTGTGATGATACATGAAGCAAACAAAGGACGACATCCTTTTATTCAATCGCCGAGACGATGATCGTCTGAAAAGTTACGCGATTAGAGCCCTGCTTAGATCTAGTTAATATTTTTCAGTTTCAGTTTTATTTCAACCGGTCGAAAAAGTTCAACGCACTCTTTGCTTTTAAACAAAAAATTCTTGTAAAGTTATACAGGCCCAAGACGGAGAACTGACGCACGAGAACATTGCATGCGACCCGATTATAAGCTCCCGACAGAGAAGAAGAAACGTATATATATAAAAAAAGAAAAGTCGAGAGACACCCACACGTGAATAAGACAGCCATTGCACACATTATAGGATCTATAACATAATTGGCACTACAACTTTAGGACCGACTTCAATATAAGACTTAAATCCTAAATTCGATGTCGATTTGCAATTTCTAACAACTTTTCGCTGACGTTTTAAGGTTATCCAGTATTCTACAATTATTTTGATCGAATACTCTCTTGCTGTCATAATAAACAAACTTTGTTTCTTGTTTTAATAAATCTCTGACTTCTCTGTTGAATGTTTCTAGTCTTTAATTTGCTTGGCTCGACTTCAAGCATAGCTTCTGTGAAAGCAGATTTGCTCTATTTATTTTTTTTTCTCATTTGTATGAAAAGTACCAGTACACTTTCGCGTCAAAAAATTACGGACGTCAGACTTGTAACAATTTTTTAAGCGCGGATTCTATTGGTCGGGATCTCTAAATTATTGAACTGTCATCAATCTGTCAAAAGTTAAAAAAAAATACCCTATTGCTGATCAAGAAACAAATAAACATTACAAAAAGACCCGATTTGTTTAGAGCACTTACATATGAATTAACGATGACGCTTCATAGTCATGTCAAACACTGTGACATTTGCACTATAAATATCTTCTTCGATGGATGCAATACTAGACGCCACTAAAATGAAGAATTCCAGTTGCCAAGTGATGTGATATCTTTCAATTGATTCAATTAGCCAATACATAATTCATAAAAAAACAGATCGACTGACGTTTCGCGCACACACATACACAAGATTATGTTAAATTTGAAATTGTTATACATGTATTTTCACAATTGATCAAGCGACTGCGAAATGAATAGAGTTTTTTTTGTTATTTATCAAGTCAATTGATTGCAAAGGAAAATTTTTAACTTTGAAGTAGCATTTTGCCGTTACTGAGTTATTAGTATCACATGCGAATTATTTGACATTTGATGTTGCAATCAATTGAACTCTGACATTGGCAATAAAGTCATACTGGAAATGTTTAAAGTCTCATGTTTGATTCTTGTTTTTTTTTTTTTTGTAATTTTAATGTGACAGCGCGTGCAATGTTAAGTTCAAGAAAAGAGATGTTCGCATTGTTAAACAGAAGAAGCTATGCATAAATAAAATTAAATCAATGATTGTAATGTGTGTTTGGTGAAGAAAGTGTCACTCTGCCAGAAAGTAAATTTTCCTTTTGTATTCAAAAGCAAATAATGACAGCGGGCAGAGTGAAATTGTACTTTGTCTTCGATGACTCTGAGCAGATAAATCATTTTGTTTGTTCTTTGCACTTACTATGCATCAAAACTGCTTTCAAAATTGACAGCTTAGTGTCACCAGGCATAACGGTTACTCATTTTTAGCAAACGATAAGACACAGTTTTCTATGGCTGACATTTATTGGCAGTCGGCATCGAGGCAAAGCATCGCCGCCAATTTACACTAAAATTAAAATTAAACGAATGACATCTGAAAAAACTCATGGCTGTTTATTTGTCTAATTTTCTTTTGCCAAAAACGTGAGATACAGAGATACATACGCGCATTCCAATTGACAGCAATTACTCTCACACAATGACGTGTGTCATTGTTTTAGGTCATTTATAGAACACGCAACTGCAATCAATCTTGTCACCTACATAATTAGAAGCACTTCAATTCAATTGAACGCAATTCAGCAGCGCAACAGCAACGTATTGCGCAAACAATTGCAACTGCGAATTAAGTCAAGTATTGCACGCAATTCAAAAAATCAAATCGTTAACTATGACTATTTCGTTCTTAGAATCAAAGAGAACTAAACACCAAGTCTCGTGTATTTCGATCGTGCTTGAGATCGCCCACAACCACAAGTGTGCGGCGCACACACATATGGTAATGTCAAAACTATTAACATCGCATGGCCTTCAATGTTAATTTTTTCCACTTGGGTAACTCAGCTATGTACACTATGAAGGCACAAAAAACGTCAAAAAAAAAGTACACACACAAAACAAAATCATTTGACGTCGAGCATGTGATCGTTGCATGAAACAAGAACTGCACCAGAAATCAGTGCCGATGCATTCGCATAAATCAGCTGGGGCTTGGGAGCATTCTGGCACTATAGAGATAGAGAGCTAACTGTGTTTTATTTTAAAAGATTGAATTAAATTCGCACCACTTAAGTGTGTGCGTAGGTATGGGGGTCAATAATTGTGAGCTCTTTGCTCACGTCATGCCGGTTTGTTGTCGCCATCGCCGCGCGGGAAAGAAAATTCAAATAAAAATTGTATTTTTAGATAAAAAGATACTTACATGTTCAAACAGAGGTCAATGATCTTGCGAGCGAATTATTCCACAGTGATTTAAATTAATTAATATTGAAGCGACATAATGTTATGGGCTAATTAAATTGCAAAATAATTAGAGCAGGATGACGGCAACAGATCGGCAGTTTTATTAACGCGGAATTTCAAAAGCAATTTGCCGCGCGTTTATTGGAGAATTAAGCAAACTAGTACCTACTGTCACTTTTTATTTGGTCCGGGTCGGGTTTGGGAAACAAAATTGTTTTGGGATCTGGATTATTGTTTTATCTTTAACGCCCACTGACTTATGCAGAGCTCTTTTCCTTACTTATGTCGCATGAAAAAAATAAGCACAATTTCCAAAGATTGATAAAATGTTCAGTCAAATTTCGTCAGCTTCCACACAACACTCAGGCCCGAGCTTTTTACCCCTCTTTTTTAAGCCTCATTTGGAGGTGCTCGTTGGGAGTACTGAAACCAGTTAGATTGCCAATTAATGATCTATAGTCACGCCTCTTTAGTCCGAGCAGATTTAGTTTAATTGGACTGCCAACCAAAGCCTCCGAATGCCTGCGTAATGCAGGATCATGCCATTATTTGGTACAGGTAAACGCTCAGTCATTTTACTTTTAAGAGCAAATGAGCTTCACCCAAATGGATGGTGTTATTCAACAAACGCTGTTAATTAGGATTGCCTTTCATCACCCCGGAAACTCTTATTTCCAGGATCCCGGATAGATTAACAGAGATACATTCATCCAATAGCAGCTTAGATTTATGAGCATTTGTACCAGTGAGTCAGCGCATTCTACTCTTCAGTTAGAGGTCTAACCAAGGAGTCTTGAGTAGGCTGAGACTCCAAGAGACCGTTCAATTTCAATGGTATCACACGCACTCGGACTAAAGCAGATGTTTCTTTCAGGGCGGTCAGGAGGTAGGACTCGAAGGAGGACCTCAAGATTTTGTATTGAACACATGAAGTCGAGTCTCACGCTATCTTTCCGATGTCTCGGGACCTAGCATCTTTGATCAATGTGTCGATCCTGATATGACTTCCAAGTGTCATAAACATGTGAAAAAAGACTTTTTGTGCCAACAGATCAAAACTTCTACGGCAGCGATTAGAGCTGTAATGCACAAACACGCAAGATGGTGTACCTCAGTCAGATGTCTCTTGAGAGTGAACTCTTGTCCACCAAATAGCCGCACTATTCGCAAGGTATGATCTGACTGCACACGTATATATCCAGTAAACCAGTCTGCGACTAGACCCTACGTTCCGCTGCACATCTTGCGCACTGGACTTAGAGGTTCTAGCGTCTATGGTTCTAGCATTGCTAAATAAGGTAAGTTGATTGCCTAAGAAAATAGGCCAAAATGTATTAGATACATTTTTTCTTCTTTTTATGAACAGCATCATCTCGTAACTACATTTAGCGCTGATTCCATACACTGAGAACGAGTTGCCATTTGTAATATGTTACAAAAAATGATAATTATAGATAAGCTTATACTCAGAACACTGAGCGAAAAGAAAACAGGAAAAAGTGGAACAGGAATTTAATTCTTTCTAGCTCAAAGTGTGCTGAAGATGCATCAACCCCATTGCCATACGATTTTTTCACCGCACTTTGAGTGCGCCAGAAGATCAATGAATGATAAGACTTCATTTTCATGAAGAAAATAAAACTTTCTCAAAACAAGAACAAACTACTAGGCAGATCTACCTAATTTAGACATTAAACGATTTATTGCACTCAAACTATCGCTAGCTATTAGCGACAATTATTGAATTCTAGAAAGCACTCTTCTCGTTAATAGCAAGTAGAGACCGCATGCACGGTAGACATCGCACGATTTCACAGATTCAATTAAGACGTCTTTCTGCATTACAATTGCAGCTCGTGTAAAACGAATGCGAGGCAAGTATCACTTTGGGGTCTACAATAGGACATTTGGGGACTAATAAAATATTTAAATTTTAATTTGGGATTGCATTTGACTGCAGTTTAAAAACAAAGCAAGATTGCAATTTTCTTTGTCGCATGTGTGCAATCTACGCACGTCATGAGTGGCTGAGAATTGCGACAATGCCGTTGGAAAACGATGGGTTACAAACGTTTCGTAAAATAAAAGTTCAAATAAATGATAAATTGTAAGCTCGGGGTAACATCAATTATCGTCTGGTGAAAAATTAGTTTAGGTTAGACTAGGTTTGAAGGGCTATTTTGCTCTAAGTGAAATTTCACCCGGAATCCATGAAACCCTATTACGAATGCCCTAGTTGTTCATGCAAGAAGCACTTATACCTGTAAATAAACCTGCCAAGTCGTCCAAGCTTTCAAAGAACCAAGCTTCCATGCAGGATAAGCGTGGTGCTGGGGTAGTGGCATAAACGATGTTCAACAGACTCTATTTCCTTTTCATTTTTGCAGCTTCTACTGAAATCATTCGCAAAGACCATATTCCCACTAATACAGTGTTCGGTTAATACCCCGACCCCGACGAGCAACCGGATTTGGCTTCTTTAAGAAGAAACCAGGAACTTTGATCTTTTGTTGTCAATATCGCGTCGCGTCGCGCTAGAGAATTCGCAGGCTAGGGGAGCCTAACAATATTATAACATCTTAACGCTGCCCCGCAATGCTATTAAAAAAAACAGGCGAAGCTATGGTCTTGGTGGACAGATCGACCAAGCTAAGCTAAGTCCAAAGATCGTCTTGTTTATTTATGGTGAAGCTCGACCAACTTCCTCTTCCGCAGCACTAGACATTCTGTTTCAACTGACTTCCGTTGATATATGTAGCAAGTAATGACTGGCCGTAGGGCTATTCAAGTGGTCCTAGAAGAAACATTAACTCCGCCCATTTTTCCAACATCAGTTCAACAGAAACTTCCAAGTTTCCAATTCTCTAAAGAAACCTGGGAGAATGCTGTTTTCCTGGAAGATGAAGCGATCCACTTTTACACTGATGCTGCATTACAGTCACTGGAATAAGTTTCCATAAACTCCACAAACGGTGGTAGCCCCAGACTGTCAATCATCTCTTGTAGCGCTGTCGAAGACGTGCAATATTCACCTCTTGGGTGAGGTTGATGCACTCGCCACATTTGGTGTTTGAATCTAGATTGCTCATTTCATTCTATAAGGGTTCTTCAGGCACACCTTATGTGGATAAATGCTTCATGTCTAATGACAAAACAGATTTGGCTTAGGCATAATATGAAACGCTCTAAGTGTCTGATCTATGATCTTGAAGATCTTTAAAATATTGAAATTATAAATCTCTCTAATGGCTAGATAAGTAGCTCCAGCTTGTTCAACGAGTAGGATAATAGCAGCAACTTCGAAGAAAAGAAGTTGTTCCTATTCATCTACGTCGGTGTTAATATCAAGTCCACGAATGACAACCAAGGAACCGAACTGAGACTGCATTCAGAGTGTTTTTTTTTGTATTTTTTTTTTTCAAAAATAGGTAAAAGAAATTGTTTGACGTAGCTAGTCAGACAAGTGTGCTACTGCCCGCAAGATCAATCGAAGTGATCATGTTGATGGTAATTATGTAAAGGATTCAAAAATTTACGGGCCCTCGTTTTTATAATTTTTTTATAGTCCAAGTTCAAGTTTTTTTCGGTGTAGTGGTTAAGGGAACTAGATGTTTCTTCTGTTCGTTCGCTTGTTTCTCCTTAATGGGTTTTCAGTATTGTTGTTCTCCTTTAGGGATCTAGCCCACACCTCCCGTAGAACCAGCCGAGAAAAACCGTCGCGTCGTAATCCACGATCCTTTGAGTGAGAGGTTAACTAAAAATTCAGATTCAACTCTTTCGACAGCTAAAATCAAAAGTGCAGCTGGCGTTATTTGCAAGTAAATCTACGGTTTGTCGTGGCAATGCCCATGATAGCTTACAGCTTGGCACCACTACTTAACCGCTTTTACGTTCATGACAACGCCAACTTAATTGGGATGTGCACAGACACTTGCGGTGACGCTTCGTCGACCCAACAGTGTTGCAGTTTATATTTTTGCCGTAATTTTCCCGTTGCCTGGAGATTGTTTTTAAATGAGCAATATTTCTAACGCTGTGGTGACGAAGCAGTGCCGTGCAATTAAAAAAACGTATCGGCCCAATGCGGCTACTATTGCGAATACTATTGTTTGGCGAAAATTTCAACGCGCTTACAATTCGCGAAACCCCACATGACCTAGGACAAGAAGTCAAGTACTTTTCAAAATTGCCTTCATAAAGTGCCGTAATTTTCTTCCTACGTGACTTCCTACATGACAAAAAACAAAACCAAAACCATTGTCCAGTAGCTAGGTACACATACCCAATAGCAGGCAAGATAAACGTAATTATTAATAGTCATAACATATAAAAGGGAATTTCGTCATAATGACGTCATGCCGCTCAATGAAATCTTGATTTAAGTACAATTTAAAATGCAACTGTCACCGTTAACCTGAAGAAGATATTTTGTTTGGCTCCAGTTAGTTGAAAAGCTTTTCATTGGTTCATTGAAATCAAATTAAAAAAAAAGCTACCTACACCGACATTGAAGTGAATCTTAGCAGCACCACGATAAACAAGTTCATCCAGTTTTTGAGTTAGTTTTTCAACCGCTCCCAAATTTAATTAACTCCCACCTTACTACTCTCCCACGATCTTTCATAACAGAAGCATTAAATGATCAGTACATTTCAACTAACCCTACTTGACCTCTTAGCACCTATTTGTGAACTGTTCTACTGAATTTTGTTTCAAAATTTAATCCAAAGACCTTAAAGTCAATAGAAAACCATAATTTCGTCAAAAAAAAAATACAATTCCCTACTTGTGTCTAGGACAAACCTACCTTGTCCCAGTATAACAACACCTTCGGCCATATCTATAAATCGCGCTCGAATTCAAGGTCTAAAGTGGTTGTTGTTCTTAACGACTTGAAAACAAAGAGCACATTACCTACAACAACAACAACAATAAAAATAAAGAAACCATTTCGTAAAATCAAGTTTATAATCTCACAGACATGTGCACGATCCATTAATTTTTCTGCTTATTCCTTTCCCACTAGATCTGGTTATGTAAGCTAGGCGAAACTAGCAACATTATGTATCTATGTAGCTTCGCATGCCCAACTTATTTTTATGCAAAAGCTCTTTTTCTTCTCCTTTTCAGCTAGCTACATAGAAATAAAAGCCAATTATAGTTTTTCGTGAACTTACTTTTGTTTTAAAAAGTTTCAACAGGGTAGGTAGTTGACAACCATATCCATCTCGCTCTGATTTCACACACAAAATGTTTAATCCCTAATACAAAATACAAAATAATTAAAGAAAAAAAAAACTTGTCACTTGTTGAGCAATGTTTTTTTTTTATCTCATTTTTGTGTTCTTTGTTTGCTCTTTTTTATCGCACTAGGTCACATCAAATGAACACAAATCGAGGGATTTTTTTATATTTCTTTGACAGCATAGATTACCTTTTAAATTTAGACAGTTAAAAACCGATTAAGGGTTCCTTTGACCGATAACAACATATACAACATTAACATCAAACGCGGTAAAAAAAAAAAAAAACAAAACCTATCGATGTTCTTTGTTTACTATGCACACGAATAGATAATGCATAGAGCAGAAAGAGAAAGCAGTAAACAGTGTGTGAGAAGCCCCTTCAAGCTTAGCCGCGAACCAGGCCCAACGGCTAGAAAATAGATAAGTGCCGCGAACTAAAGTACAACGTCCAAACAACTCCGATTCCCAGCTCGTACTACTTCTACATGTTCTGCTATTTTGCCATGTGATTGTGGATTTTATGAATATTTACCTAAACAAAAAAAAAATTGTTGCCTGTATTGTGCGTAATCTTATTGTTTAGTAAAGAGGCAGCAGTCTTATGAAAAGAGAATTTAATTTAAGCTCTTTCGATTAAATTGGAGCTTTTGTGGAACGTAAAGTTGTATTTTGTGTAGATCGTGCATTCAAGCTCGTGCTTTGGCGATCATTCCGGATGTTATTATGCTGACATTTTGAAATGAAATAGCTAAGCAAACAGTTTTATTTTTAAAAAAGGTTTATTTGCGTGGGGAGAGGCCACCAAGGGTGTTTGTTTAATTTGAAAAGCACAATATACCTTGTATGAAGATCTTAGAGAGAAGTAAGAACAACTTTGTTTAAAAATGTTAAAAATGATTGCGAATAATCGTTAGGAGGGTTATAAAAAGACGCGTAAAAAGAAGCGATCACAGATTTTGGATTAGTACCTATTTGACTCTTAAAATACAATATTTTTTGTGTTAATGGGCACACTGAGGGATAACTTTTGTCATGTCGTGTAAAATGCAAACGTTTCTACAATCTAATTTTAAACGTAGCATTCCCTTTCCAAACTTTTTGTGTATAAAATGTATGTCAATGGAACTTTTAAGCAATGTCACCTGATCAATAATGCATAATTTTGTTTGCATGTGCGTTAATGTAAATTGGCGTTAAGGCTCTTAAAGTTGCCGACAATTTTCACCATGATGTTATTTTGACATTAACAGTTTGGACATTGGTTAAATGGTACATTCAAAGTTGAGATCCCAATTGGGAAAATTATATGATGGGGCTCACTTGAATAGGATTGACAATTTCCTCATTAAGGTGACTCGAAGGCACGTTGCGAGGGCGATGACCAACGATAATAGTCTGATCTTCCGGGCATACTACCCCAATGAAGCACACATGGAGAGAACGCTCCGATCTGGCTTTGTTCCGCCAGAGGCTTTTCTCCATATTGATAAAAAAGGGCTGGTACAGACGAGGGATGGTATCCCGGTACTATACCACCGCTACCGCAGAGCGACTGAAAAGCGGCTCACCTACGACGGGGACGTCGCTAATGCTCCCGAGCTCCTTCGGTTTAGTACCGCGATAGGGGGGAGGGATCATATTGATACGGATAAACAATTCACCGACTATTGGTGGCTTGCGGAAAGAGTGGAAGAGGTGGGTATGCCTTTCCAGGTCGGTGCGTTGCCTTAGGTAACTCCTCTTAATTTTAAGTAGTAGTAAGTTTAAGTTGGTTGCCTGTGCTCTGCATGTCGGTGGCAAGGTGTGGTGTTTCCGAGAGGCGACTGACACATTTCGGTGTCAGTGGACTCTCGGTGGCGCATGTGCGCTAGGTTGGCGGCTGCTGGGTACTGCCAATGGTGTTGGGGGATGGGCTTAGTATTAGTTTGGTAATTTTAAGTAAACTTAGTTAGATTTTAAGTTTTTAATGTATAGTCTTAAGTAGTTTTTAGTTTTAATCAATAATTAAATAAAAAAAAGATGTCAAGTTTTTAAAAAAAAATTTTATTGTAAAAAAAATATATATTGAAAAAAATAAAATGTATTACTTAATTAAGGCCGAAAGGTAATAGTATTAAGTGATAAAGTTAAGTTTAGAGCGTCCGCATAAGGACCAGTAACCTAGAATAAGTATCCTGTTAATTTTAAGTTAGATTTAATCATTTTTGTCTAGTTTGTAAGTTTTTATTGAAAAGAATAATAAATATGAATTGAAAATTAAAAATTAAAAAATCCCAATTGGGAAACCCTTTATGGCTGGCTTACATGGACATGGCGCATGCATTTTTGCACGAGTCAGAGAGAGATCTCTGCCGTCAATGATCAAACAGTCTACATTCCGCTGTCACTACCCAAATTAACATTACCGGCCAAAATACTTGGCATGTCCTTGCAGTAGAGTTTTCCCACTTATCCTGCGTAGTAGACTTATGTGGTCATGTAAACCAGCCATTATGTTTTTAATAAACTTGAGCTACTCAGAATATTATAGGAAAGATCAGTAAAGTACACACATGATTTCGTGTACAATTTGGTACAATATTTTCTCCACCAAATTTTGAGTAGAGCAAGTGCTTGAGAAGTGTCAAATGTCCGCTGTTTTTGCTGTATGATTTTGAATATTAATTAAAAACAAAATGAAAACTGATAGATGATTGCCAACATCATACAAAATGGAGCTGCATATTACTGTTCTTTTATCCACTTGTGCTTTTCTGTTCTTTTTCACTAAACACATTTTTTACATCTGTTATAGAACAAAACTCACAACACAATTCCGATGAAAGAAAAAACTTTTCAAAAACTAATATTAAAACTAATATATACATAAATAAAAAAATTTATAATAAATCAACCAGTACCGACTATAATTTGTTCAATTTGTAATAAAGGGTGATCCATTTCGAGGTTCCCTACTTTTTTAAAGAAAAAAACACAGAAAATTCAAATTTAATGGAGAATGTTTATTATCATTTGAAAGAACATTCTTTGGCATTTATTTTTTGAAGATAATGTCTATCAAATGTTGGCCGTTGCTACGTCGCAGATGGTCCATCCGTTGAGTCCAATTTTCGATCACTCGTTCGAGCATTTCGACCGGTAACTGGCGAATGACACGCATGATGTTTTCCTCCAAGGCCTGAATCGAAGCGGGTTTGTCGGCATAAGCTTTTGACTTTACATATCCCCACAGGAAAAAGTCTAACTGTGTGATATCACACGATCTTGGTGGCCAATCGACCGGCCCAAAATGTGAAATTATGTGCTCACCGAAATGTTCTCTCAATAAGTCCATTGATTGATGCGATGTGTGGGAAGTGGCGCCGTCTTGCTGAAACCAAATGTCGCCGAGATCACGAGCTTCAATTTCAGGCATCAAATAGTCGGTTATCATGGCACGATAACGGTCGCACCGGCATAAATTTTAAAGAAATATGGACCGATGATTCCACCGGCCCACAAACTACACCAAACCGTTTTTTTTTTCTAGATGAAGTGGCAGTTCTTCAATCTCTTCAGGTTGCTCTTCGTCCCAAATGCGGCAATTTTGTTTGTTTACATACCCATTGAGCCAGAAATGGGCCTCATCGCTAAACAAAATTTGCCTCGAAAACGTCGGATCTTCTTGGAACTTTTCAAGAGCCCATAGAGCGAAGCGATGTCGCTTGGGAAGGTCGAGCGGCTTCAGTTGTTGCACAAGCTGTATTTTGTACGCTTTCAATTTAAGATCTTGACGTAAAATGCGCCAAGTCGTTCCATACGTCAGTCCGAGTTGCTGCGAACGGCGCCGAATCGACTCTCTACGGTCTTCGTGTACACTCTCAGCTACGGCCGCTATATTTTCTTCACAGCGTGCTGGACGTGGTCTATTCGGTCGAATATTATCCAATAATGAATGCTGGGTCTCAAAATGGGTGATGGTGTTGCGAATAGTACGCTCAGTAGGCCGATTATGTTGACCATAAGTTGAGCGAAGTGCACGAAACACATTCCTCACAGAACGTGAATTTTCATAATAAAGTTGAACAATTTGTAAACGTTGTTCACGCGTAAGTCTTTCCATTATAAAATGCCAAACAATACTAAACAAAAATAACATGACAGCATGACACGACTTACACGTGATCTGTCAAAAAAGGCTATTGAAAAAAGTATCTTCCTTGGATCACCCGTTACATTGGGCCGACCAGCTGTCAAAAGCATGTCGACACTTTATTGTTTCAGAAAATGACCAGCAGATGTAGCGCAAAGCAGTTTACCGGGTCCCAATAAGTGCCTGGCTACACGTTCATGCCAGGCACTAACACCGAATCCGTGGTTATAGTAGACAGTAGGTCTTCTTCCGCGTACCGTTCCAATTCACGATATTTACGATCAAAATCATCATTTTGCCTAAACTCATAAGAACTCATTATTTTTCATTATCTGTCAATGACTGCTCGAACGCGGCTTTGTGAAGTCAACTTTAAATGAACCATTCAATATTGACTGCAAAAACTAGCTACATACATTATTTAAGTTGATTTTACTTATTCAAAAATATTTGACAAGTGTTCCCACATCTGTTGTGCTTTCGGAAATATAATTTTGTCGGGTACTTCCTTCTCTCGTAGGCCAAATTGTTTTGCAATGCAAAAGTGATTTGAACTTAACACCAAAAAGTGAAAAGGACCCAAAATTAAGTAAAGAAAACCAAATTTATTTATAAATCTTTGGAATAGCTCAAAAGTTTAATCTGCAACGACCTAACTGATCTTAAATAAACAAATTGGAGTAAAAGCAAGTAATAATTTATTTTCTTAAAAATATAAAAAAAAAGATTATCGCAGAGAAAATAATCTCGATTTCTTACAAATAATATCAAAAAAAAAATACTTGTCGCATATCATAATCGTAGACGCGTAGATTTAAAGTTACCAAGTCTCCTTCTTTCAATCAGAAAGAGTACAACAAAATTCTTGGTAAATTGAAATCTAACGCCCACATTTCGTCTGGACGTGATTTTTTCACAAACTTAAGGAAAATAATTTAACAGGAATTCATAAAATATATAGCTACACAATAGTGTGTAATAATAAACAGTCTCTCGGGGGTATTTTTGCAGGCAGGACCAAGCAATGTAATGCGTCATTTCTTCTTATGCTGTAAACTTCAGCAATACAGTTGGAATCAACGACCATAAGCTGGAAGTAGTAGATGTCTGTAGGGCTGGCATTGTGTTACTGACTTTGGTATGAACAACTTGTTGCTCTTCTTGCTGTTCGGATGGCTTGGGATCAATTGATTCATCGATGACCTTTAAAAGTCTTTGGTAGAGGAATGATTGACGAAAGATCGGTTTACTGAGACTCAAATGGTCATCCTTGAGAATGTAAAAGTCTCCATGATCAATCCGCGCAGATTCTTCAGTGACAATTCGCAGCGGAAATTTAAAGGTTGTGAGCATTGTGGGTGTGCCTTCAGCTATACTGACGATTTTCACATCACGGAAACAGGTGCGAAGGCATTGCATGAAGCGATTGTGCAGTTCCAAGAGTCTTGGAGCGCCCTCTTCCATTTCTTTCACTTCGATTGAGGGCGAGAGAATCACTTGCATGTGCTGTTTCCACTTTGCGATAGGTGAGCCTCTGTGTGGGGTGCCGAGAAAGACGATTCCCTTGGTATTGTTGGCTATTTGTTGGACCTTGGGATCGGGGTCGTTGAGAGCTTTCATTAGCATAAGTTTGGTGAGAATACCACCCATGGAATGTCCAATCCAGACTATCGGACGATCTTCACCGACATCGGAGCGGGAAATACGTTCAAGCAGGGATGTCGCACGAACGTCTATGTGTCCTTGTCCTTTCTCGCAGGGACAGTATTTTGTAAAGTTTGCTGACCATTCACTCACTGCTGAGGTGTAGTCTATGCCGAGGATTCTAAGGGGTACAGAAATTTCCTTCAAATTTCGTTCATTTGAAGAGAGTTGGCTTTTTTTTAACTCACCTCAAGTGTGGGTAATCCTCTGGCAACCAGTCCATTGGCCAGCAATTTGTGTACTCCTCTTCGTTATCTTGATTTTTCCAATTGTTTCTATGGGAAAATAGAGACATTAGAGTCTTGCTAGAAAGTGCTGTGGAATGAGGTAACTTACCCGCTAATACTAAATTCCCCCTGGCAGCCTTCATTAGCTTTCAATGGAATGTCTGGATGAACAACCTCCCAGTCAGAACCCAATTCCGCTGAACTGCGTAGAGTCTCAACTAGTTCCTTTGTTGCGACATCGCTAATCGCCACCTCTTCTCCCTTGACTTTCGTTTGGGCCATTAGGGCGTCGGTTTCTTCCCGCTGTTTGTTTTGAATGCCGTTCTTTTTGTTTGTCCCGTTCTTTCCATTCTTGCCGTTCGGCCGTTTCGTCTCACCGACCAAGAAAACATCGTCAGTCTCATTTGTGTAGAATGCATTTCTGCCATAGAGTCCAAGTTCAGTTGGTACACGATCCTTCTGACGCCAGGTGATGAAAACTCCACCTAAGCACAAAAAAAAAACAGCAGTTAGTAGGCTGCCTTTCTTACTTGTTTCACTGACGAGCTTACCTAAAAGGCCATGAATGAAGATGATGTCAGCCTTTGGCTTGCTCCTCGTCCTCAATCGAGGATGCAGAGGATAAACATTCGGGGGATATTGCGTGTAGTTGGGATCGTCATGGTCCAAGTTAGCCAGAGATTTTGCGGCAATAACTTGCAGGCGGATGTCTTGGCATTGTTGCCATTCAGCAAGAACACCAACCCAACCTTAAGTAAGGGAATAGCGACAATAAGTCATCAATTCGCTTTGGTATTTAATTTTCGTGCTCATACCTGATACAAAAAAGTCCTGTACGCAATCTTTTGAGGTGGACATGTTGCCGAGGACCTTGCAAAGCGTCGACAAAGTCTCGTTATCATCGGCAAATATCTTTTTCAACTCCATAAGGTGCATCAAGCCGCCATCCTTGATAATCCGCTTGCTGACCTCTTCGTCTTTAGTGATGTGATGAAGGAATGAGATTACCTCCTTTAGCAAGTCAGTATCTTGTTCTGAGAGTGAGTGGCCTTGCTCCATAAATTCATCAATGTCACCCTAGAAGAAAGAACAAATGTCATTCTCAACTGTTTTTAGAGCTTAAATATTTCTCAAACTCACATGTGGATCTGTTGGCGGGAAGTACTTTTGCAGAAAATGCTTCACACAATCGTTTGGCTGGAGATCTTCGAGCATTTTATGCAGATCGGCCAGAGCGTATTTGGGATTCTTTATCACGCCTTGCATGTGCACTGGAACAAACCATCTTGTGTCACAGCCAGACCTTGCCAAAGACACCGCTGTGCGGGCATCACAAATCTGTGCCAAGTGACGGAAATCCCAGTCCTTGAGATGATCGATGTTTGACAATTGTTGAATTGCCTTTAGCCGTTCAAGTTGATTGCCATTTTGAGCGATGTTGAGCAAGCGCCAGGCTACAGAGTGTTTGAATGCCTTCCACCATTTGCCAATCGGATTGATGATAACATTGATCCAGTTCTAGAGGGGCAAGTGTATGTTATTAACTGGAAGAGATCAAAAGATTTGTTTGAAACTTACCTTGTCTTGCTCCTGTTTAAGTTGAAGTTTTCTCATTGATTCACGATAGATGTGGTATTTGATGTAGATGTAGTCGGGACGTTTCTTGTCGACATCGAGAACACTGGGATTAACTAACTTGGAGAGGAATTTATGGATTTGATGCTTTTCGTAGAAAATCAGACCACACCTGAAATGAGGAAATAGTAGTTAGGTACCTAATTGCAGATAAAGTTGAAGTGACAAAATAAAAATAATTTTAACTCTGACATATGCTAAAAGGGCTTCGCAATTCGAATTTTCTGTGTTACCCCTCAGCTATGGGCAAACAACGAGAAAGTTTAAGAAATCATTAGAATTCGTGGGTTCCAATATGAATCGTAGCCACAGCTAAAAAATAGTGGACCTCATCTAAGCGTTTTGCCACAAACAACCAGATATCAACATCAATTTGAATGTGTTTTGGCCTTAAGACCTGTTTTCTTTTCTTTTCATTCAAATGTTTGTTCATTTCTTACCACTTTCTCAGTATGCGAACGAGTTAGTGTTATTTCTGGTAAAAGTTTAGAACGAACTTAATAATTCTGTCCGAAATTTTGGAAAATACTATAAATTCGAAAAAAATTTACTTTCGAAAAAATCACAGAAAATAATCTCGAATTTTCGAACTGCCACTTATTAAAATAGATTCGATTTGCTTTTTATAATCTTAAAAATCTCTAATCTAAAAATATTCTATTTGCTTGATTCCCCAACCCGATGAGCCAAGTCATGCAGTTAAAACAATAAAATTCCTCAACCTCAAGTTCGAGAAAATATTTTTTTTCAATTTCTATTCTCACTTGTTGACCCAAAATAATTACTGAAAAACACGACCTAATTAATCAACATATTTACATCTTAATCGCCCTTATATCATCAGATAAAAATAAAAAATTTGCAAAAACAACTTGAAAGTGCCAAGAAAACACACGTCTCGAAATTTCTTCCCACAACGGCGAACGAACTCAAGCGCATTGTGTTTCCAGCCAAAGTTGTTTATTTCGGAGAGAAAATTTCCCTTTTCACAGCTGATGAGGAAAGCACGTAGCTCCAACTCACACTTATCTTGACAACAGTGCCAGATTATTTTTGTTGTATACGTCATTTTTTTTTTCAAACACATTTTGGTGAAACATAAACAAACATCCGACCAGTTCATTGTCTTCTAACTCTTTCTAGCAAAATCGTATGTTTAACTTGATGATTTCAGAGATTTGTGTGTGGGGGTAGACCAAGGTAGGTAGAAAATAAAAAGCCAACGAATTTGGCGAACTCAAGGTATACCTATATGATGATGACACAATGCACTGTGAGTAAATAGGGCGTTATCAAGGTCGTCTGCTTAGAATATACTACGCAACAAACCGGAAGTAATGCACTGATTGATTTCAATTGAAGGATAATTGGGAACTGTAACAAGTTCTACTACACATCTTTGATTCTCTCGATGACACATTGTAGGTAACAGTAAATTTATTTACTCACCCTGTCAAAATACCAACGGCACCGTAGAATTTCTTGCTCTTGTAAATTTTACTCAATGAAGCTGACATCATTTGCACTTTTTCAGGCACTGCAGGCCTTTGAATTAATTTGTTTTGTTTTTTTTTAAATTAAATTTAAATTGCACAACAGTTAAGTAGTTTTCACTTGTTACACTCAGTTCAGTTATAAAATATTCTCTGTGTATTTGAATCACTTGTCAAAATGTTTTTTTTATTCGAGTAATTTCTTTGTACAATCAATTTGTGTTTGCTTTTTTCTTTGTTATGTGTTCACTGTGAATTTCAATTAGATATTAACACGGGCATGGCTAGAGCGGTGGTATATATAAATCGCGAAAAATATTTTCGTTTTTTTTTTGTTTTCTTGGCTAGAAAACGACGGCAAACATTTGCTCTTCATCACTTTTTTTTTTTTTTAGTGCGATTTAGTGAATTTAATTTTGTTTTTGCTTCCTTCTCTATCAAGTATGAAATAAAAAACACTACAGAGAGAGAGAGAGAGAGATGTGGGAAATTTATTCACAACAAGGCTTTTTCTCTCTTTCTAATTGGGAGAATACCGTACGATGGCACGAGACAACTGGAAATCCGTTGGTGAAGGTAAATATTTTTGTTTACATTTTTTTCTAGTTGGCAAACTAAGTTGTTTTTGTTGTTTTTACTTTTGATTTGTTATTGAATGCTTATGCGCTCGTGAGCAATAGAAAACCCGTTTTAAGATTGAGTTAGTACAGTGAGTTGATCATTTAGTTATACACACGCAATATTTTTATTTTGATGTTGGCTTAAAACTATTTGTTTCTAAACGCATGTCAGTACCATATGGCTTTTCATAAATTTATGTCATTTGCTTTGGAGGAAATTTGTCTGAAAAATTATGAGTCATGTGAATTTTACTAAGCATTCAAAGAGATTCATACTACCACCGAAACAAGTGACGTTTCTATATGGACAAAGAAGGGGGTTACTTTCGTGGATAAATTTACTTACAACTATTTTTAAGTGACACACAAGAAATGTCAAACTTGTTTGGGTAAGTATGTGTAATTTTACAATTGGTTTTAGGTTTGCAAAAACTGGTTAGTTTTTCTGAACGAATAGGATCTCAAAATTTGTCTGACAGCAGGAAAAATTGGTCCAAATATAAAAAAAAACCAGTTTTTTTTAAATCCAATGGAAAGCTACATTATACCCTATCCTAAGGGTATATTAATTTTGACACATAGTTTGTAACACCCCTTAATATTCGTAGTAGACCCATAAAAGTATATATATTTATGATCAGGACCAAATCCTAAGACTATTTAGCAATGTCCATCCGTCCGTATCAACTTTTGAGGCCTTTAAATTTATGCTGAAATTTAGAGCATATACTCCTTAGGGTCCCGAAATGGTAAAGTGTTAAAAGTTTTTAAATCCGCCAACTACCACGCCCACAATTTAGAAAAAACCCTTTTTAAGGCTAAAGTTAGAGAGATGGAGCATTGGAACCTTTACAAGATATGTAGGCACTCCTTTATAAGTCTGTTGTATAAGATTTTTTGCCACGCCTACTTTTTGTGGGCTTTTTTCACTAAAATGCTGTTTTCAGCGAAAATTTTCATAGAAACTGAAAAAAAAATGTTTAACAAGATATTTAGAAAATATTTATTCCAATAATCGCCCTTACAAAGTTTTTGGCCACGCCATATTAACTTTTTATTTTTTTTTTTTAAATTTTCCATAGACGTCACTTAAAACAAATATCTATCTTTATTTTGACACCTACAACTGTCAGAGCTGCTCTAATCTCTAGCTTTGTTCAATGAGAAAAAAGGCAAGGCAGAGCAGCACAAATTTGTGGAAAATGTCAGATCAAAGTTAGAACAGAAGAATACAGCCATATGTTAGTTGTCAAAAATAACAACTTCATTTTCGATTGTTGGATAATTATTTGAATTTAAAAGTTCAGTATAAATCTTGAATTAATGAACATTAATCAAGTACCTACTTACTGTTGCTTACTGTTACAACAACCTATTGCTCTTTATCAGAAGATATTTGGACTTCTTCTATTTAATTAATCAACAAACAACTTCACTTCGATGACAAAACAATTAATTCGCAACCACAACTGATTTTGACGTTTCTCACAAATCTGTTCTACCTCGAAAGCAAGTTCAGAAATTCTGCTCGGAGCAGAGTCCAGGCAGAGTCATTGAACAAAAAGCAAACATGCGCTGGACCGACATTTTTCTCATTGAGCACGAAAACCTGTAATTAACATGCTTTACACTGAGCTGGACAGCCTCATTGAACAAAGCTTCTATGTAGTTCTTTTCAAAACGTTAAGCCTATTAGGTGAAGTACCTACATATATCATAATGTACACTGCAGGTAACATGTAAACATTTCCAATCACCAAAAATGGCTACCTGTCGAAGAAGTACTTTATTACAATATCAGAGGTGACGTTTAGGGGGCTAGTAAGTAAAGCATGGTAAATTTAAAACTTTACATCATACCGAACCCACCTTGCACCCATGCTTTCTAAATAAAGGTGTGCCTTATGTCTACAACATCGAATCCCTAATATTCTAACTTACAAATGGCACATGCATTAATTGTAGCAAAAGAATTCATTAGTGTGACCGCACACAAGATGTCACCAAGAACCATCTAAAATGGTCCAGTTTTTTTAAGCAAACAAGATATATCTGGCATAACAAAATCTGAGCTCTTAAAGTGAATCGTACCGAAAAATTGATTTTCCTTAATTTTGTATCAAACCGCATTGCTTATGCTTTTTTGCCGGTATTTCCCCAGTAGATAAAACCTTTCGTTTACAAGAGCTTGACAAACAAATTACGTATACGCCCGTGTGAACGTTTAACATTCCATTCTCTTAATTTTCTTCGCGAAATGTTTCTTTCCACGAAAATATCTGATACTCACTGCACACTATTTTTCTTAGTCGCGTCAAATGTACTTGTTTTTGTCGGGGGCTTGTTTTGAAGCAATTCGACTTCAAGGTTACTATTACACTAAGCCACTAGCGTATGTTTTCCTCGTACCACTTGATTTGTTCAAAAAAGGAAGGCGCGGCAGCGTAACTAAAGCGTAATTTGACAGACCCACACGCTGTTTCGTTCACGCAGGGTAAATATACATTCAAAGGTTTACCTAGCCAAAATATTGATAGCTACAACAACAGATGCTATAAAATCAAACTAAAAACAAAAACTATCGTACGATGTTTTATCTACTGAGTCAGACGGTGATAAATAGCGCCACACGTTCAACCAAAAATTTACAATAATATGTTAAGCAAATGTTTATTTGTTGTTTGTATTTCTTATTTTAATTTAGCACATCGACAATTGTTTTCTTTTTTTTTTATGTGTATTTATTTTTAATCATTTATCGAACCATGTTAAATTCGGTTAATGAATTTATTGACCTTTTCACTAGAACGACGGCAGGGTTTTTTGTAATTAGGTTAACCTGCCACTTCGAGAGAATGAATGCGTTGACAGTAAATTAGAAAATTCTATTTATAAATTTGTTTGCAAATTTACCGGTGACCAAGTTATTGTCGTGAAGTGAATTGCTATTACATTCACCCGAAAATCATCTGAGACTATGCTTAATAACTTAAGAAGAATTCAGATTTTTTTTTATAGGATGACGCATATCTAATGATCACCCCATTGTGTGTCAGTGCCAAAAACCATGTCGATCGGCTGATTTCGAGGCAAGTGTTACGCTATCGGATTGTTGCCGGTAGAAATTTGAAATATTTGTTGACTTTTGTCATAATTCAAAAATGATACACGCGGTCTCATTTATTATCAATGTAAATTGTTGTTGTTTTTGGAATGAAAACATCAATCGAATTTGTGGCGGTTTTTTGACGTATTATTTATATTTGCGAAATGCGAACTTCCGGTAAATGACATTTTAACAAAAATAACTTTCATTGTACTCGTGTTTTTTATCAAAATTATATTTTTGTTGAATTGGTTTGTCGTATTATTGAACGAAAGTCGTTGTTGTACATTTAAAAGGTTGAAGAAAAAATAGACCCGCTTTATTTATCAGAAAACTGACTCGTCCATCTTCACTCGAAAGTGTAACGTTAATACTAACTGAGAGCCTTGAAAAAGATGACTTAATTTTTTCACCACTTTTTTGACACTTGACCTCTAATTCTGAGCTCCTATAATGGATAGAGAGCAATTTTTAATACGCATAAACATTTTCCCGAGAAATGCAAATAATAATGGTGAAATCAGCTTCCAAATTCACGCATTGCAAATCAAGATTAGCGACAACAAACAGACAGGCAAACTTTGGGGACTTTCTTTTATAGATCAATTTTAATATTTTTAGTAATACCAACCAAAACTTCGTTACTAACGTACTTCCTATACACTTACCGACGACTCGGGTCATCTAATAGCTGTCATCCATTACCTCTTATCTGTCGCCTGTCATCTGCCACCTGTCATGTTATCTGTTGTTATAGGTTAATCACAATAAAAATTTTAACAATAAAAAAAGGATATTATTTGTATACCCTATCCTAAGGGTATATTAATTTTGACACATAGTTTGTAACACCCCTTAATATTCGTCGTAGACACTTAAAAGTATATATATTTATGATCAGGACCAAATCCTAAGACTATCTAGCAATGTCCGTCCGTCCGTCCGTCCGTACGCAATTTTTAGGCCTTTAAAATTTAGCTAGGAAGCTGAAATTTTATACCACATATTTTTTTTAAATTAATAAAATGAAATAAAATGCTGTTCATCACCTTCCTAATGCTTTTTTCTTTGGGGCATATAGGGATATGGATAGTGTATCGTACTGTTCGCCCCCAGCGGACTGTAGCTTTTCCCTATGTTTTTTAAATACTTTGTTAGCATATTTTTTAAGCAAACAAAAAATTAACGCTTGATTCCTTTAGTATTTATAAAATTGTTGCTTCGTGCTCGATCTGTGTTTACTCACATCTTCTTTGACATATCAAGCTATACTGGGTTTATATTATAATTTTATCAACTATAATCTTCACATGCAAACGTCTTGTGTTTACGGGACTTCAATTAATATTGTAAAGGGTGATCCATTTCGAGGTTCCCTACTTTTTTAAAGAAAAAAACACAGAAAATTCAAATTTAATGGAGAATGTTTATTATCATTTGAAAGACCATTCTTTGGCATTTATTTTTTGAAGATTATGTCTATCAAATGTTGGCCGTTGCTACGTCGCAGATGGTCCATCCGTTGAGTCCAATTTTCGTTCACTCGTTCGAGCATTTCTATGTTTTCCTCCAAGGCCTGAATCGAAGCGGGTTTGTCGGCATAAGCTTTTGACTTTACATATCCCCACAGGAAAAAGTCTAACGGTGTGATATCCCAAAACGTGAAATTATGTGCTCACCGAAATGTTCTCTCAATAAGTCCATTGATTTTTGCGATGTGTGGGAAGTGGCGCCGTCTTGCTGAAACCAAATGTCGCCGAGATCACGAGCTTCAATTTCAGGCATCAAATAGTCGGTTATCATGGCACGATAACGGTCGCCATTGACGGTTACGTTCGCACCGGCATAATTTTTAAAGAAATATGGACCGTTGATTCCACCGGCCCACAAACCACACCAAACCGTTGTTTTTTCTGGATGAAGTGGCAGTTCTTCAATCTCTTCAGGTTGCTCTTCGTCCCAAATGCGGCAATTTTGTTTGTTTACATACCCATTGAGCCAGAAATGGGCCTCATCGCTAAACAAAATTTGCCTCGAAAACGTCGGATCTTCTTGGAACTTTTCAAGAGCCCATAGAGCGAAGCGATGTCGCTTAGGAAGGTCGAGCGGCTTCAGTTGTTGCACAAGCTGTATTTTGTACGCTTTCAATTTAAGATCTTGACGTAAAATGGGCCAAGTCGTTCCATACGTCAGTCCGAGTTGCTGCGAACGGCGCCGAATCGACTCTCTACGGTCTTCGTGTACACTCTCAGCTACGGCCGCTATATTTTCTTCACAGCGTGCTGGACGTGGTCTATTCGGTCGAATATTATCCAATAATGAATGCTGGGTCTCAAAATGGGTGATGGTGTTGCGAATAGTACGCTCAGTAGGCCGATTATGTTGACCATAAGTTGAGCGAAGTGCACGAAACACATTCCTCACAGAACGTGAATTTTCATAATAAAGTTGAACAATTTGTAAACGTTGTTCACGCGTAAGTCTTTCCATTATGAAATGCCAAACACACGTGATCTGTCAAAAAATGCTATTGAAAAAAGTATCTCTACTTGGATCACCCGTTAGAGTAGTTTATTTTTAAACTGGATTAAGTGTTCGGTGTAAGCTATGCATTTTGTTAACTTTTCCCCAAAAGATAAACCGAGACTATAGGCAAAGGGCAAAAAATAAATCATGAAGTGTTTCCACCGCAACATCGTGCAAGAAATTTTGGACTTCTAATTTTTAAATTACTTTCTCGCACTCAAATTTCAGCAAATTACGTAATTTTTAATGGTGCAGGGAAATAAATGCACCGACAATAACTTCTCTTTTTTATGTGAAGGTACTTCCCGCTATAAGTTTGTCCGCAATGAATAAACTATGGGCTATGCAGGGGGTGCTTGGTTTCTCTGTAAGATTTGGAGTAAGTGCGAGTTTAAGTATATGCAAAGATTCATTGGATACAAACAAAGTTGGCATTCACCGAGCCTCGCACCTACTCCAAATCTAACACAGAAGCCGTCCAAGGTGGATTGCAGGGAAGCAACCATATTCCATTGTAAAAAGTTTTCTTATAAACACATATTCCAGTGTTTATGCATTGATGATGAGTATATCGCCTGCCTTGCATTTGGATTGTACTTCGAAATATGTACTAGTTGAAAATCTCTCCATCTCTATTTCATTCATGTTGTGTTTCTCCTCTAATAGTTAAAGAGATCAGTATTAACATCAAGATATTTTTCCAACAACTCCAAAAATTGCCCTTGAAGTAATTTCCCAGCACCATTTTTGACATATCAGCGCTGGGGAATTTCTGCGGAGCGAGTTTATTGGTTTATTTTCAGATTTATTTGTTATCTTGGATTAAACCACAAACAAAATTTGTTTTTAATTCTCAGATTTGGGGAGATTTTAGGTAGTTCAACGTAAAACTGGGGTTCAATACTTGGTCGAAACGTAGCACTAAATTGTTCTTCTACAGGAAGTGGTTATTTATATTTGAGTATTTCTGTTCGCAAAGTACCAAAATAAGAAATCATTGAATCAATGACTCCTATGTATGTAGACTTTTCAAAGGTCTTTGCACTTTTTAACTTATCGACTTTGAAAAGGTATTACTATTACTAACTCATTAACAAACAACTGTACTCACGGTCATTCTGTTTTTCTCATAAACAATCACACGAGTCGTGTACGTTAAGTCATAAGCAATGACGCACTATAGCTTTAGAACTTTTGAATGAGATAATCAGCTCGAGTTTGTAAACAATACGTATGACATTGTTGACTTATCTACACGCTATGGGGTAAGTAAGCATATTGCGCGTGTTTTTTTTAGTATTTGGAATGAAATCACTTTCGAGATTGTAGAATTCTACTACAGCGATAATGTTACGTCTTATTTGATTCATAGATCTTATGAATCGACAATCTTACAAAAAGCTACCTACGCATTGGATTTTTTTTCCCTTTAGTTCGAAATTGCTTTGACAGTTGGCAGAGTTCACTTTTCCAAACTTTCGCGAATAGTTCTTCTACTCTTCTACGAAACCACGATGAGTTGTGAGCAAAATGATTTACTGAACAAGCAAAGATTGGTTAAAAATGGTCATCACATTTAAAATTGCAGGTAAATCGTTCTATGCAAGAGATGGAAACTCAAACTTTGAAAGTTTTCCCTTAAAAAAATATTTGACAGATGTCAAATTATTAATAAGGGATTTATTAAAACGATTAACTATTAAATATGGTCTTGAAACACTTAAAATTGCCTAAAAGTATGCTAAAACAGTTAAAAAGTACTTCGGGTTTAAAATTCAAGCAATGCGAATAAATTAGTTCGATTCGGTTTGGGGAGGAAATTAAACATCAGCGGGGGTGTCTTTGACGTTATTAGTTCTTGAATGAAGCGTATGTGGGTTATATTATGAATGGATCGCGCTATCAAAATATTCTCAATGGACATAGCTAAAGATTCAAGGTATGAATGAGGTTGAAAATTGCGATTTCCATATAGATGGGTATACGTGCCTCGCAAATATCGACATTTTTTCTCTGTTGTGAGAACGGATTCCAGTCGAAGACGTTTCTCGAAATTTTTATCTTACTAGCCGCCATGATGGTGTGATTTGATGGTGCAATTTAATATTGTCTTTTAATGTTGTTGCGACAAACCTAGTTCGATTGATTTCAGTAAATTTTAAATCAAATTTCATGAAAAATATTTTTTTCTTGATATTTCAAAACGAACAAGGAAAACCCAACCTAGCGCGATGCCTAAAGGATTGAAAAAAAAGTGATAGAATGTTCGTTTGCAGTGATGTGATGTGATGTGAAAGAATTAAAAAATAAACAGATATTAAGTACAGTGTGCTCTCTCCTTACGAACACCTCTCATAACCGGACAGATTTCATATAACGGGCAAAAATGTGAGAAATTCTCCTGCAAGCGGACACATCATTTCATAAACGCAGACGTTTTTCCCTGTCTCTTAAGCTCACAAAATATACATACTTGTAGTACGGTTTTGTGTTGTTGTGATTTATATTTTGCGCTCCTAAAAAAGCGAAAAACTTCGAGGCCTTTTATTTGGAACGTATACTCCCTTAGAGTCCCGAAATGGTAATGTGTACAATTTTTTCTTCTTCACAAATTTGACATACAAAGTTTTTACCCACGCCCACTTGTTGAAGGCGTACTTTTTCTAATACTGATTGGGTAATAATAATAATATAATGCTGTCCGACCCGGGCAGACAAGTAGCTCAAGTAATTAAAGACCATTTTTAAATGTCATTCATTTAGCTTAGTTTCTCATAAGCGGACAATTTTCTCGGTATCCTCAGTGTCTGCTTATGAGAGAGTTCACTGCACTTAAATATATAAAGACATTTTCCCGAACAAAAGGAACTTTCTGAAGTTTCCAGACCTTTCGGTAAAAAAAAAACGTTGACATCCAGTCACGATTCTCAGGATTCGAGAGATACTATTTGATGATTAAGTTGATGATTAAGTATCTTTTTAGTTTTAAGTAACTTTTTCAAGCATCCAAGGACATTTAGGTTAAGAAATTCCTTAAAATTTTCGAAAATGTCCTTACCGTTTGTGCTTGGCGCCTCAAAAAATTAAATTTCCCAAAAGTATTCTGATAAATTTAGAGACTCAATTGTTTTTACTTGGATATGCTTAAAACGACGAATTGCAACCTTAAGAACTCTATTTTTAAAGAAATTCTAAGAGACGTCCGATTATTTTGGATTGATTGATGTTTTTTTGTTGCCAATAATTCCATGCAATCCCTAAAATTACATTTTATGTCCGCTGCGCAGCGCTTGAAATACATCAAAAACCCTTAGCGAATAGGTGTGCAATTTTTATATCTCTGATTCATAAATATTTTCTCTTCTCTTTTTAATTTTTATTAATTTATAGCATAGCTCACAAAATAGTTTCTCACATTTTCTACGAACTTCATTTCTTGAGTTGTGCCAGTTTGTAAAATGTGGTATGTTTTTCCCCAACGGAAAAATAGAGAAATATCATAAAAAATGTATTCTGTCTTCATATAACCTGTCAACATAAAAAAAGGAACCATTGAATAACAATTTAGGTTTTTTCGAAACAAAAACTCTTTCTTTTTAAACCTCGAAAATATTATTTTATAACAATTACTGAATAAATTGACATAAGCTACTTATATATATGACCACACAGTTATCAAGCAGGCAACTTCTCTATTCGTTTGCCAGATAAAACGTGGGTAAGGTATTAAAGCCATCGATCTGTTTTTCCTCAGCATAGTAGTTGTCCAGTAAATTTCTCTCTCATTCATATATGTATTTTTTCTTATTTCGTACCCAAAAAACACATAAAATGAATTTTACTTAATTCCACTTTTCTTCGGGCCCATCTCAACCACATGTAACATTGTCAATTTCTTGCTACACATTTGTGGGGTTTGCGATTGACTATAGTCCGTGATATGTGGTTGGTGAATCTGTTGTACAGTACTAAGCGAAAATGTGATACGGAATTTGTTGGTTTGTTTTTTAACGGAAACGGAATATTTTATAATTCTTTCTGTCAATAGATACATAATGCATTTGTTTATTTATTAAGTTTGAAAATATATAAAAAAAACTAACAATAAAGTTTTACTTAACTTTCAGACCAATGGCACCCACTTGTGTGGCTTGGGGTAAGTGCACAAATTGTTTTATTAAATTTACTATGAATCTATTCAAACCACCTCCACTGTGTACTATTTCATACATCGAAGTACATTATCTAAAAACAAATTCAACTTACGTCTATAATAAAACTTTCTCGTCCAATACGAGGTAAATTAACATAATTCACACGAAAACTCTTATTCGCGTCCTTAAATAAACTAAATTCTTCGAACTAATCAAAACAAGGTTACGACAAGCATCTTAGGAAGTTAAAGTACCCACCTACCACTTTGTGGTATATTAAGTATGGTGGCACTATTTGCGTCAAAAGCAATAATAAAACGTCTAAAATTGTACAAAACTTGTTTGTTAAGAAGACTCGTCGGATAAGAGCCCTCTCGATACTTGCAATAATTATAAAAGTAAATAAATTAAACAAAAAATGGAAAGTAAATCATTCGATTTGGCTTTTGTTTTTGAGCAAAGTGTTTAGTTTTGCAACAGACCGGAGGGTATGCTAATTTTTGACACTACTTGCCTGATGATGAATATTTCGAAGGATTTCAAAGAAATTGAAGACGAAATAGTGAATTACTGATTTACTAGGAAAATGTGACATTTTGTCATTTGCTTCAATTAACAAAATGAAACAAACACTCCAAGAGTCACAACTATGTTGGGTTGTTTGTTTTTTTTATTGGGCACAGTTTAACTTTTACTAATTCCTGGAAAAGTGCGCGACATGTCAAGCTTGACAGCAGACAGCAAATATGCTATGTGACATAGGTCGACGCACAAATAAAACGTGCCTTGACGTGACTTCATGAGATCTAGGCTAATAAGGTAGTTAAGTGTTTGCCTAATTAATTGCAACATTAAGATGAATTATTGAGCACGCGAAATTATTAAACAACAATTTTTTGTGAAAGTCGGGGGTCATTACTAATTACTTGTACCAGTGGCGATGCCGATAGACATCTTTTTGTTTTTTTTTTTGATGAACTTTGTGATGGGAGGAGAAGAACAGAATAAGATGACAAACGCCATTGGCTTTAGATAGTTGTTCCTAATTAAGGGAGTGAGAGACTTAAGTCACAGTTGAATTTAGGATGAAGCGGTATCTACAAAGCTTAAAGATGTTACAAATTCAATTGATTTTCTTCCATCGAACTCATTTCCGGCGACATAAAGAATTAGATATGTAAATTTTTTCGTTAATTCTTTCTCAAAATTTTGGGGAAATATGAATTTTTTATTCGAAACGAATTAGTTATTGGTTTGGTGTTGTTGTTGTTTTTTTTTTTTTAATTAAAATTAGTTCAGAGCAATATTTTCGAACTCGTAAAATAGAATTTAGGCTGGACAATATGGTCATTAAAAATTAACATAACCACAATGAATTTGCATTAATAATTCAGAAAAATAAAAAGAGAAGGGCAATGTAGGCAGATTATTTAAGTGCTGTCAGGCTACATGTCGCTGTCATCAAATATTTTGTTAAATCAAGCCCTGAGACTAAAACAGAACTTTTATGCTTGAATATGTGTTTTGGTCTATGATGAACCTTCCGATTGATTGTTGAGGCCGATGATTTGACAATGTAGTGCGGGCCTTTCCTTTGTTGAAGCATTTAAGGCTCTTTTGGGTGATTGTAGGGCAATCGCACAGGATGTGTTCTGCTGTTCAAGGCAGAGTGTTCATAGATCTAAAGAACTTTTTCCCATTTTCATGAGATGACGGTTCAAGGTGCAGTGACCTGCGAGGAAGTCAGTTACCATCTTATCGTCACGTTTGCTCAGAGGGAGGATCTGAGGAGCGCGTTTTTTGTTGGCAAAGCCAATGAATTTTTTTTTTAGCATGGCGTTTTCCTTGGATAGAGTTCCACTGGGATATACGCATTTGGTGTTCCCATGTTTTGAGTTCTTATTTCATATTACTCGTTGGTGGGTCAAAGAAGGTAGGGTTACCAACAGGGGTATTTGCTCAAATCTCCGGGCTGCGGGCCTAGCCGAAATATCTGCCGGCCGCCATGTTTAAACAGCGATTTAAAATTTGTTTGAATTCTTTGATAAATAACGGGTGATCCAAGTAGAGATACTTTTTTCAATGGTCTTTGTTGACAGATCACGTGTGAGTCGTGTCATGCTGTCATGTTATTTTTGTTTAGTATTGTTTGGCATTTCATAATGGAAAGACTTACGCGTGAACAACGTTTACAAATTGTTCAACTTTATTATGAAAATTCACGTTCTGTGAGGAATGTGTTTCGTGCACTTCGCTCAACTTATGGTCAACATAATCGGCCTACTGAGCGTACTATTCGCAACACTATCACCCATTTTGAGACCCAGCATTCGTTATTGGATAATATTCGACCGAATAGACCACGTCCAGCAAGCTGTGAAGAAAATATAGCGGCCGTAGCTGAGAGTGTACACGAAGACCGTAGAGAGTCGATTCGGCGCCGTTCGCAGCAACTCGGACTGACGTATGGAACGACTTCCCGCATTTTACGTCAAGATCTTAAATTGAAAGCGTACAAACTACAGCTTGTGCAACAACTGAAGCCGCTCGACCTTCCCAAGCGACATCGCTTCGCTCTATGGGCTCTTGAAAAGTTCCAAGAAGATCCGACGTTTTCGAGCGATGATGATGTTTAGCGATGAGTCCCATTTCTGGCTCAATGGGTATGTAAGCAAACAAAATTGCCGCATTTGGGACGAAGAGCAACCTGAAGAGATTGAAGAACTGCCACTTCATCCAGAAAAAAACAACGGTTTGGTGTGGTTTGTGGGCCGGTGGAATCATCGGTCCATATTTCTTTAAAAATTATGCCGGTGCGAACGTAACCGTCAATGGCGACCGTTATCGTGCCATGATAACCGACTATTTGATGCCTGAAATTGAAGCTCGTGATCTCGGCGACATTTGGTTTCAGCAAGACGGCGCCACTTCCCACACATCGCATCAATCAATGGACTTATTGAGAGAACATTTCGGTGAGGGCCGGTCGATTGGCCACCAAGATCGTGTGATATCACACCGTTCGACTTTTTCCTGTGGGGATATGTAAAGTCAAAAGCTTATGCCGACAAACCCGCTTCGATTCAGGCCTTGGAGGAAAACATCACGCGTGTCATTCGCCAGTTACCAGTCGAAATGCTCGAACGAGTGATCGAAAATTGGACTCAACGGATGGACCATCTGCGACGTAGCAACGGCCAACATTTGATAGACATAATCTTCAAAAAATAAATGCCAAAGAATGTTCTTTCAAATGATAATAAACATTCTCCATTAAATTTGAATTTTCTGTGTTTTTTTTTCTTTAAAAAAGTAGGGAACCTCGAAATGGATCACCCTTTAGTTCGCCAAATTTACGAATAATAAAATGGCACAGGGCGCATTGGGCCTAATTTAACCTAAGCTAATACTATTTTCACACCGCATTGAAATCTGAGGTTTTGGAAAATCTCCTGAAGCCCCCATCGAAATCAGGAGGTTTCCACAGACACTGGTCTCAATGGTGAAGTTGTCGAAGCAAATGCACCACAAGCGGTTGACAGTTTTTCAACTGTGTTACAAGTCACCTAAGAGTCAGCTTACCGATTTCTTGAACGATGATCACGTGAACTATACGAGGATATAGGGATTGTAAGCGTATAGTGGACTTGCAGTGCACTTGCAACTTGAACGCAATAATATTTTATTAGGTTTTATTTTTCAATGGCTGACTGAAACGTCAAACAAATCCCTAGTAGTGTTCGAATAAATGTTAGGTTAGTAAATGCTGTGCTGTTCCCAATAAATTTCTTTCCTTCCCCGACAAATTTTCTATAAATTTTAAATTGGAAAGTCTTATGTAGGAAGTAAAGGTTTTTTTTTTGTTAAAAATTGATTTTAAATAAGAAGTTGTAAGCGTCGATTGCTTTGTTAGATAGCCATGTAGCTTCTTGTTAGTTAGATAAAAATACATGATGTGCGCAATTAAACTTGCAAACTTTCTGCCAGTTTCACTCGCCACTCTATGAACCTACCTACAATTTTAAAATGAAATGAAAAAAAATATATTTAATATCTTTTTGGAGAAAAGTACTCTGCCAAAAAACAAATAAAAAAAATCTCTGAAATGGGATAAAGAGACTTTACGGGCTCGTTTTAGCTCGTCAGGCGCTTCATTACCAAGAACTCCTTCATGTCCTGGAACCCAGAAGAGAGTCGATCGGTTCAATAAGAATAAAACTTGAACTTGAACTTGAAAGAAAATGGTAACGCATATGCTGGCGGTTGACATTCAATTCACCATCAAATTTTTTTCGAGATTTTTTCTTGCCACTTTTGACGCAAATTTGTGTATTTTTTTAGAGGCATAGAACTTTGAATTGAAATAAAACACAAGAAAATCGTTTTAATGTCCATCAATTTGGCTTTATTGGAAGGATAATTTTATGCCATTAATTTTGGCCGCCGCGGCTGGTTCGAATAAAGACAAGACTAGAGGTCCAATTTTCAATCACTTTTTCAAGCATTTCGGGCTGTATGTCGGCAATAACGACACGAATGTTGGCTTCCAAGTCCCCTAACGTTTCTGGTTTGTTGGCGTAGGCGAGCGACTTCACATATCCCCAAAGAAAATAATCCAATGGTGTCAAATCACACGATCTTGGTGGCCAATTGACAGGTCCATTCCGTGAAATTATGCGCTCATCGAATGTTTTCTTCAATAAATCGATTGCGACGTGCGCTGTGTGGCATGTAGCGCCGTCTTGTTGGAACCACATCTCATCCACATTCATGACAACCAAAATAGTCGGTTATCATGGCTCTATACCGGTCTCCATTAACAGTAACTGACTGTCCAGCATCATTTCGGAAGAAGTATGGCCCAATGACTCCACCAGCCCATAGAGCACACCAAACAGTCAGTTTTTGTGGATGTAATGGCGTTTCAAGGGTCTCATGTGGATTCTCTTCACTCCCAATGCGGCAATTTTGCTTGTTGACGTAGCCATTCAACCCAAAATGAGCCTCATCACTGAACAAAATTTTGCGATGAAACTTCGCGAACTGAACAGTTATTTTCGAAATAAATTTGCACGATTTGCACGCGTTGTTCATTTGTCAACCTGTTCATGATGAAATGGCAAACCAAACTGAACATAAATGACATTAGAGTTGCCAGATTTGACCACAAAATGTAAAAATCTTGATCCTTTAATTTTTTTTTAAATATTTAAATAATCGGCCCGGAAAAATCGCTCAATTGGTCGATCTGGAAATTTACATGGTTACTAGGGGCACTTGAAGGTATTCAAATTCTGAGAAATCGTAGCCGTTCCATTTGTATTTGTTAAGATGGAGCCGATTGACTAAAACAAAGGAAAAAGTCAATTTTCGTCCTAATTTTCAAACTGAAACTGAAATAGCAAATAAAAAAAAATGTTTTCTCCTGACTAATATTTTGAAGGAAATTTTATCCAGTTTTCAAAACTGCTCATGAATTTTCTGTACTTTTACCGGTTGCTGACATATCAATGGTTAAAGACAAAAAAATAATTTTTTTGTTCAATTTTGGATATCTCGGCGGCAAAAGGACGTAGCAAGGATCTGGCCCATATGATCGTTTAACTGAAAAAAATTCGAACTAAAAGTTTAAAAAAAAATAATGTTCGAGCTATTTCCTCGGATTTATTGTATCTCCTAAAATTATTTGACCTAATGATCCAATTTTAAAAGTCACTCTCAGTGTCACATTCTTGGGTATTGCAAAGCCGATGGGCTCGTCAAGTTAAGAACCACTATACCTCTCTCTGTCATCTGATAAATGTGATTGAAGCTACTAAGGAATAGGATAGACCAAACGCCTAACTTTCAGAAGATATTAGTGAGAATTTTCACGTCCACTAAACTAAACACAAACAACGAATGCCTCCACTGGAAGCATGCAGGAAAAAAAAGGTCGCCCGTCAGAGGAACAAAGTTGTTCAAATTAGTTATGAACAAGGATCGTATTTAGTATGAAAATGAGAAATCTGTATCAGCGTTGCCAAAAGGTACCCGATAGGGCCAACGAACAGTGTCAGTTTTGTGTTTTGGCCCATGGCTCTGGGCCAACTGAAAGTGACACTCAAGCACAACGTTGCATAGGGCTAGGTTACAGTAGGTAAGATGGGTTGACATGGAAGAATAGTTTCTTTCCTGACACACTCAGGTCCTTGTGGACCCATTGTGATACCATTCAGTGGGGGATACGCCGATGTTGTGTCTCTTTTCTCCGCTCGTGGCTTATCATTTCTATTAAGTCATTCTGATGTCTCCAAAAACCTGTAAAGATTAGACAGCGAGACACCTGTCAAGAAGAAACTTCCAAGTGTTCTGTTCCTCAAATGACAGAGACCAGATGTATGATGTGAGAGATAATGAGGGTTGTCCCTCTAGAGCTCCTTATCGTCATCCTTGAGATTTAGATTCATCATGTCGTTTCTTAGAAAATTATGACCAATTAAATCATCAACCGCTTATACAGCGACGTTCTTTTGAACAGGTAAAAGCTTTTTGGTTCGTTTTTTACTATATTTTGGACATAGTTTCCGTGATATCTATTAGTTGGTTAGAGATGTCCACCTATTGTTGGCTTTCATTCTGATCTTGTATTCCACTCGTTCTCTGAGATTTCAGAGTGGTGGTTTGATCGACTGAAGTGCCTGGTCGCGATCCATTTCGGATACTTTTCTTGCCAGCTCATCGGCCATCTCATTGCCGGTTACGGCCAGGAACCGAACAGAGACAAACCTTGTGGTGTGAGCTAAGAGCCTTAAGCTATATGCGATTTTAATACCATTACCTGCCTTAATGGCCGCTTGTCTGTCAATGAAAATGGTAATATCGTTCCGTAGTATTGCCGACACTGATACAGTACGGGCCGCTTCCACGATTGCCAGAACATTAGCTTTGAAAACACTCAGACTCAGGGAGTCTGGCGGAGTTGTGTATATTTAATTCCTCTGCGAATAGACCGGCACCTGTTTCACAATCCATCTTCGATCCATCTGTGCATATGGATATTGATTTCATTTTCCTTTTTTCATTCGGGAAGGAGCAGGAGAATGGTCTGTCAAAGTCCATCTAACGTTGTCGCCTACATACATTCTCAGAATCTGTGCGTGCCCTAAGAGACCTGGGTCCCAGCTGACTATTTGACTGATCCTCAAGGTAGCAGCAGATTCGTGCAAGTATAAATCAAAGGATAGCAAATTTAGGGGATTTATCCCAAGACCACCTAAACAAAATTTGCCTCGAAAACGTCGGATCTTCTTGGAACTTTTCAAGAGCCCATAGGGCTTCAGTTGTTGCACAAGCTGTATTTTGTACGCTTTCAATTTAAGATCTTGACGTAAAATGCGCCAAGTCGTTCCATACGTCAGTCCGAGTTGCTGCGAACGGCACCGAATCGACTCTCTACGGTCTTCGTGTACACTCTCAGCTACGGCCGCTATATTTTCTTCACAGCGTGCTGGACGTGGTCTATTCGGTCGAATATTATCCAATAATGAATGCTGGGTCTCAAAATGGGTGATGGTGTTGCGAATAGTACGCTCAGTAGGCCGATTATGTTGACCATAAGTTGAGCGAAGTGCACGAAACACATTCCTCAAGTTGAACAATTTGTACACGTTGTTCACGCGTAAGTCTTTCCATTATGAAATGCCAAACAATACTAAACAAAAATAACATGACAGCATGACACGACTCACACGTGATCTGTCAAAAAAGGCTATTGAAAAAAGTATCTCTACTTGGATCACCCGTTAGTTGATAAGTCGATTTGTCTGACGCAAGAAACACAAATCGAAAATCAACCAAGTTGAGCAACGTGTGAATTTTGGCGAAAATCATTGCAAAACTTTGTTTGGCGATAAATATAACTATACTTCCTAAATAAATAGTTCTTTTCGTGAAAGGGTCGGTTTGTTACGCATGGTTGTTCACGTGAACGAGAGCACGAGTAAAGGCAGATGCACATTACATTTTATTTTTCTGGTTTGGCTTCCACAAGAAATTGGTTGCGAAATTATTGTAAAAAAACGAGTGTGTAGTTGAGCGGAACATTTTGTGAAGTTGGCTTGCTAGAAAACATGACTTTTTGAAGGCTCAAACAGAATTTGGTCGCCAATAAATTTGGTTTTTAGTCAAGAGGCATTGGGATCAATTAATAGGTGCAAAAGTTAACTTATTCGTATGTAGTAGGTACTTATGCCTATAGCCTATAGCCTATGACACATCGAACAACGTGATTTTGACGATATCGTCTCTTAAAATCGAGATATCGTCAGCATTTTGTTTGCATTTTTTCAATTTCATTAATCTCATTTTAATTTTTAGTGGAAACACTGCATCATGGATTATTATGAAATAATTTAATTTATTTAAAGTACAAGCGACTTTTTCCAGAATCGAATTAAAACAATTAATTTGGAAAAGTGGATGGAAAACAATAAACGCAATTTCACAGCAAAATGACTATAATCAACTTGACAATGGCCCCCTAGAGCAAAATCGATATTTTTAATTAGCAACTATTAACATTAGTCTGATCTAAAAGTGATAAAAATTCGATTAATCACTATGCTATTGGATTGTGGCGAAATTTTTTTAATCAATTTATTTTTTCTCTTCTACTAGACTTCAAAGGGATGTCAATAAAAATATTAAAAAATTTTGCGCAATCCTACAATAGGTATTCGTCGAAACGGAAAATTCTCCGATCCAATACGATTTGGATTATTTTTATTTGGAAGATTTGTACGAACAAAAAAAATGGCCAAATTTATGATCAAAGAATGAAACAGGAACTAAGCTTAGTTGACTTATTATTATATTTAATAGTTTTGATGAACGACTACAAGTTGATGTACTTCAAACTGTCTTTACAAAAGCGTTGATCACAGCCTTCTTTTAGCTAAGCTAAAGCCCTTGGGCCTGATTATTAGTCACATTAAGTGAATGCTTTAATAAAAATGTTCACACTTTATAGAAATCGTGTACCAATAAAGAATTTAGTGGCCAGGTTAGTGACAACTGAGGAGATAAAATTTAATGTATGGAGTATCGGCCTTACTAATAATCAAATTGAGTCTGGCAGTTAACTTAAAGTCTGTACACTTTCTTAAATCCCTGTACCAATAAACAAATTTAGTTGTCGGACAAAGTGTTAAATGTTAATGGTCAGAAGGCCATGTTTATGTCTTACGTTAACTCTAATTTTCATTCTGTAAATGAATGTTGCCGTGCATTTATTTCTTTTGGTATCAAATCAAGGCATAGTAATATATTTTGGAGTAAATAGTGTTAGTCGGAGCAATTAGGTACGATTTTTGTTGTTCGGCTTTATCAAATAAAAATGTATATGAAAAATACAAAGCATAAAGAAATAGTCCAATTAGCGCAGGAAAAGGATACAATTGGATACAGTTTCCGTTTGTAGAAATTAGTGTTTAACTGAACGTATATCGAAGTAATTCGAAGAGTGTACATTTACTTTAGAATAGGTACATTTTCCGTTCCGAATGGGTTCCAAATTTTCCAAGATATTTCTTAACATACTTAATGCGACCAGAACTTCTGGTAGGCCTTCCACATATTATTTCACCTAAAGAACCGATTTGTTGCTTCATTTGTTTTCGTCTTTTGTCTTTACCGGTTGTGTTTTTGTTTGTAAACAATTTACATATGTTACCTTTTTATTAGTAAATTATGTATGCTTACCAACATCGCTTTGAAAAGATCCTTTCCCTAAGTATCGTATTGCAACGAATACTGTGGTTTCCACTGGAAGTGCTCCTCCGCTATTCGTCCGTGGATCAAGTTCTTCTCAAACGATTTCTGTCTAATAATAATTTTAAACTGTTTACCGATTACTATACACCAACAACAATAAACAAACCTATACTCCTAATTGTCATATTTTAAAAATGGGTCAATTGGTTTTTTATAATTTTTTCCTTTTCGAGAGGTTGCCGATTCGTTAACTAGCATCAGATCCATAAAAATATCTTCGTCCCGACTTGAATTCATATTCAATTACATAATTTGTTCACCTTATTTTCAAAGTACCTCTGTTTGAAAACAATATCAGATGTTTTGACAAATAGATTTGACAGCAAACGTAATAGATTCAAAAAAAAGTCCTCGCACTAGTAAAGGTGGAGGTCAAATTATTTATTGGTACCATTTCAAATATGCTGTACATTTTAATTTAAACTGGCAGTCAACTAATAGCCGACATTAGTGTTTGATTATTAGTAAGGCCTATAGTCTCTGTAAAGAAAATAATAAGACTATAATTAAAAATTTCCTCTGCTTTACTCTAGATGCTCTGATGAATCTTTAACCCTTGAATATTTGTTATTATGGGAACAAAGCTGAATATTTTTTTTGATTCAAAAGACACTGGAGTTTCAATGAAACTATGTGGAAACTCCCCATTCCTAATACCCACCCATCCCCATCCATAATGGCGATCGTTCTTAATGTGTTAGAAATTACTATAACGAAGTGAAAGCTTATGAGTTTTTTTCGGTCACCCAGCTGTCATCTCACCTATTAGTTGTGAGCGTGCGTTAAAAATTTAAAAACTCAAGCATTTGCCGTCCCATAGAATTCGTCGGAACTTTGACAGCTGTATTTTTTTTTCGAAATCGGGTGCAACCGGTAATCTCAGTTCAGTTTTAAAATTTTGTGGTAAATTAGGATTAATCGTTTAAATTTAAACGTAAAACCATATACCCATGTTAATAAAAAAAACGAATATGGTTCCGTTTTAATTGGAAAATAAATTTTAGTTTGAAACAAATAATAGAAAACGTTTAGCTACGATAAATCTGCAACGACAAATGCTTTCGTTTACTCAATTTATCAACCAATCAGATGCCCTTCTGCCTGGCTGTCAGAGTGTGAAAAAGTAGGAAGTTGGGCTATATAAGCCTCCGTCACTCCGTATCGTGCTGTCAGGCAAAAAACCGACGCACCGAACAAAGGATTCTATGAGTCGGGGCCCTTAATGATGGAACATTTTGTTAGCATAGTTTTCCAATTTGGGTGTTGTAGGGTAGACACGGTAGCATAGGCTTCCTAGTGTGATTCTTCGACGGCTCATTGTCCTAAGTTATTTCCAGGCTTCAACTTGTTTTGCCTGTTCTTCAAATAGTCCTGAAAAACCCTATCAAGGGCACGCTGTGAGCGACTGATAATGTCAGTATCGTCCGCATGCCCCAAGGAGCTGGGCTAATCTGTTGAATAAAGTGCCTACCGTGTTGACAAATGCCCTGAACTCTATCTGTTCAAGAATAGGATTAATGAAATCACATGACAACGCATCTCTTGGCCGAAATCCGGGGCATGTATGAAAGATTTCAGATGAGCTGCTGCCAAAATGCACCTAGCACCGCGTATCACGACACCGCTCCATTAGTTTGGCGGAATTCCCATCGCCCATGAAGAGCTATCATATACTAAACATAATCCTTATCCTGCCAGTTTTGCTATGCGATGGCGAGTGCTGGGCGATAAGCAGGAAAGGAGAGTTAATATTGGATACTTTCGAAAAGATGTGGATTTAGTTAAAACGCCAAGACACGTCGACTACATGGGCTCGGCCACATCCAGCAAATGACCAATAGAGCTCCAGTCAGGAGGATCTTCTTATCCTAGCCTCCACGTTCGAGACGACAAGAAAGACAAAATCTAAATAAAAATTCTGCTGATCAACAAATTTGCAATCGAACAAAAAAAAAATTCGTTGAATCAATTAAAATCTCAAAATCCGTCTGTAGTTGCATCCAAGCTCTGAGTCTTGTTTGGGATCCAAGATGTTGTAATCACGGTATATGGGATCTCCGATGAACATGCTCGTCAAAGTCCGAAGAAAGTTTTGACCGAATCTGGCAGACCTATTACAATTGGTACATGAAATACATTCGAATGCATAGTCATACTTTATTCATAGCAACTATGAGTGGTTCGTTATCATCGTGGTCTGATACTTCCTATAGTTTTTCCATTGGGGCTACGAAATGCCCAATGTAATGTCCTAGATCTAAGAGTTAAGAACTGAAGCTGAATTTAAGAACCAATGCAGCTGTATCCTGGGAAAAACTGTCTTAGGCTAAAGGTTGCCTAAAAACCTAAAAGCTTAGTCGTGTTGTTGGTGTGCTGTTTCTTTGTCATCCTTTCACGTTCGGCAAAAATTTCTTTGACTGATCTTTGATGCTGCAGTGTCATGTAAAAAATTAGTTCATCTAAGAAATTCCGGTGCAATGTTTGTCTTTCCAACCATATTCGTAGCAGCTATTACCAGAGACATAATAATCTTCGCTTCGTGATTGACGCGTCAGATCCTTTTATAATTTGTTCATCTGATTTTTATGGCAATAATGAAACCTTAGTTAAGACCAGTGTTCCTTACGGATTGTGGAGTCTCATCTTGCTTAATGCCCCGACCCAGAAACTGTCATATCACGCCTACAAATTCCCACAAGTTGAAAGAGGTGCCATCTTCTTTGAAGCTGTTTTTCGTGGTTTTCGAAGTGTATCCTTTCATAGGAGTATAAAGGAAACTCAATGGATTCTGTTGGACACTCCCGTCCGTCAAATACATGGACGTCATCATTTCATGGGTCGTCATTCTATGGTCCGGGACCTTAATTCATATAGCAGATTCAGAATATGAGTTCTAAAAGTTCCACGCTCTCCCCGACGTTCTCATCGGCTTTGTCCTCTCAGTTCCCGTACGTTTTAAGCCTAAGATGAATAAATTATTTGCGTAATCAAAAGCTTCCATATTTTAAATTAACTCGTTCAGTAATGCAGGATAATAATTCACTCTTTTTTCTTGACATAATTCAAGATAAGAGTCTTTATCCTGCATCTTCTCATTCAACTTTCTTAAGACGCCCTTCAGGGCAGTTTCCTCAAGTTTTTTTTTTTGGCAGCTGTTCAACAAAACCTTAAGATCACGACGCAATAATAAAATGTAATTCGCTTCAGCACCCTCATGGATGTCGTCGTTGTCGTCGTTGTCGTCGTTGTCGTCGTCGCTCTAGTCATTTGCCTTCATGTGAACCAAATCAAATCAAATTCAATTAGAATCTCATTCCCACCACCTTAACCTCTGTCTCCGTCGCCATATATTTTGCAATCGTCGCATCGTGTCGTATCTCTCCTTTCGAATTCAGTGTCATGTCAGCGCCAGACACCCAATGGTACGAGAACGATTGTACCAGATTTAACAATCAACAGCACAACCCTCTGACATCTCTCGATCTCGGCAAAATGGTATATAAAAGTTAAATGCTCCACCAGGGCTGAATACTGTTAAGTGGAAAATTGTGAAGAAAATTGAAATGAAATCCCACTTTACCCTTGGGCACTCTCTCTCTCTATATCCAACGTTGTAATCTCTTTACACCATCACTCCGGCACTCAACCAGTTTAGCGGTGGGAGAAGCAGCAGCTGGAGAAGATCCATCAGAGAAACCGAAGTACACAAGTACTATACTTAACAATATACTCCAGTTGAGGGCATTATGTATGTCAAGTCATTCCCAATTATTTGTGTTCTCGGAAAATAGTTCCGAGTCTATGGTATGGTCGGTATTACTTACATTATTATGTCGGATTAACTGATGAGATGGATTTATTTTTTTCTCTTGGTCGTCGTCTTCCTGTATCTGCCAGTTTGCCGCAGTCCCTTTCAAGTGCAATTCTCTGATGATCAACCAATGGATCCCGGGAAACAATCGTGTCCGTGTGCACTCACCAGTCCCGCATAATGAATTAACTCTTTACTCTCTTATGCTGTCACTGGATTGTGTTGTGTTCCTGTTACTGTTGCTGTTCCTGTTGGCAGTCGCATTGATTTCTTATGAAATGGCAAAGTGGAATCAACAATACCGATGCACGCAAGTTTGAATAGGTGAGAAGGAAACGTCGACGGATTAATGTCACGAAATGTCAAAAACTAAACTCGTGTGAAGTGGAAAAAGTATAAATTTTAATGCCTTTTGGTATGCTTTATTTTATTGGATTTTGAACACGCTTTTTGGGATTAAAATTAATCTTTTCCGTTGAGGACTTTGCAGGTAGAGAGTGAGCGAAAAATTTCATCACAGGAGTGACAGATTAAGAGCATGTTGAAAATGTGCAGAAAGGTTGATGATTCTACCTGTCGTAGGAGATGTTAATTCTCAACTTTTTGTTGGAAAAAATCATCATAAGATATTTTGTTCCGTTTGCGTTGGCGGGTTTCTGGAGGAGACGAACTGTACGAGCGATATTGGCCTAGCTACAAAGCGCATTAGGAGTCAGTAATGGCTGGGTCATGTAAAGCAAATGAACACATTAGAGCCAGGCCTCGCCTTGGAAAGTAGAACGTGACCTCGATCAAGAGTGTGCTACTGGTTGCAGTTAGCTCAAAGCCTGGCCATTTGGAGAGTCTTATTGGTTGAGGCCCAGGTCCATCACGGACTGTAGCACCGTCTTAGTTAGTTAGTTATAAACAAATAATGACAAACTTCCTATGACATTTTTTACTCTTGGATGTTTGTCCGACTTTCGCAAAAGAGTGAGCAGCGAAGGGAATCCACTAACCACTGGGCCTCTATAGATAACTAAGTGCACGCGAAATTCACTGTTAAATTTCCGCATTCGTCTGTCACCGAATCATCTGACACACTCTTCTCCTACTCTAATGATTGTCCGGCACAGCTCAAGAACCCTGTTGTACATGTTAGGACATGTGGCTAACAAAACTACTTCAATCTGTTGAGGAATAGTTTTATGTCTGATAGAGCCAAGTCGTCTATACTTTCGAAGAACTTTGCTCCCCAGCAGGATAGAGAACTGGGCAGTGGCATAGATGAAGTTCCACGGACTCTATTTCCTTCTCGTCTCTTCAGCTTCTGCAGAAGTCATTTGCAAAGAGCCCTAGCATTTTAGCCCTGTTTCCTATGATGCAGTGTTTGACTTCTGTTAGGATAGAGGAAGGACTTTGTTCTTTTAGTGTCAACATAAGGCCACAGACTTCGGGTTATGATGCAATCGTTGGTGTTGCTCCATTGTTCCTTAGCCAGTTGTATGGTGACGCCGTCAATAAAAGTAATAGCAGTGTTGAAAGGTGGTAGCACCTCTCCTTCCGCTAGTCGAGGGTTCATATCGTTCCCTTCTACCACAACGTGTCCAGGAACCCATCACAGTAGAACTGAGTGCCAAGAGGCAATCTGTAACGCTCTTCGCATTTACAAGGTTGGAGCCGATTGCATTAAATGCTGCTTGGACTGTCCACACAGATGGTTATTTCCATTGCTGGAGAAGCTTCTTAAAAATTAATTGCCGTTCGGAACCGGCATTAAACTGTAGGTCCCTCCATTCGTGTCAAAAAAAAATATAACTTCGTACACACAATGGTTGGAGAAGCTAAGCTTTAGGTCCTGTATGGGCTAATATTTATTTTTTAGTATATGAAGTCCTATGTCCTCACTTTTTCTTATTCATTCTGGTGTTCCCCAAGGCTCTGTTTTAGGACCGCTGCCTAAAATAGCCATTGCCATTCAACTAAAGGTGTCCGTGAAGAGTCTCTGCTTTAGACAAGGCAGACTTCCATATACTTGCTCTGACCATCGCAGTGGCTTGGTCTTTGCAACAGAGGTTCGTCTTCGCATAATAAATGCTCAAATAACTTCTTTAAGTGCTTAAATCATTGGTTAAACCTTGGCTTAGAGTCAACGTTTGACTCTGCTCCAAAGGCAAAGAGGCAGCATTTCGAAAATTAAACACCCAGGGTACTCATTCCGTAAGTCGATTATCGTCAGACGATATCGTCTCGGTAATAGTAGATACCGCATCACGTTACTTCAAAAATCACAATCGCCTATTCGATATCGTTTTTGACGATTCAAAATTTGTTTCACGTAAGTCAATACCGATTATGATTTTTAACCGAAAGCTTTTTAGGTATCGAGGTGTTTGTTTATTTTGCTGACACTTCTCCATTGTAGAGAATATGGCGGAGGTCCATAAGCAGTAACATATCGGCAAGCATCGTAAACGCAGGGAATTTATCGCCTTAGACCAGCAGAGGAATAAGCATACTCAGGGACCTCTTTCAATCTTTGGCTTCCGCAAAAAAGAAAAGGTTTCTTTAAGTTTGAATCCGTCGGCATAAAATAAAAAATTAAAAATTGTTGCGAGAATATATTTCTTGACAGTTCAGCGCCTATTTTAATTAACTGTTTGGGAACTTCTGACCAATAATAAAAGTTCGCAAATTTTCTTCGAAATAAACGATGGTCGATGATAATGACGAGATAATAGCGATAGAGTTACGTGAACGAGATCGTTAGCTACTGTCGCCTCGGCGACTATTGTCCTAGAAGTTACGGAAGTACTACCTAGGACATTTGTAACGCAATAGATAAGTTCATTTGCCAGTTTTGAGGCACGTGCCGCCGTCCTACTGAATCTTAACATCATCCACGTTCGCAGCATACATTTAAGGCCAAAACAGTCGCCGTCAAATGAGCTACGGATAAGCAAGACAAGACATAACATTTATACTCACCGACTAATGACCATATAGATTCCGTTATGTTTTCTCTTCGATAACCACTTAAAAAATATTACACACAACATCCTGAAACTTTTGTCAACTAATTAATCTTAAAACCTTGATTACGCGTCTTTGGCTTGGCTATCAACATTTTTAAATAAAATAATTTATTCAAAGGTTATTGGACGCTTAATTGCTAAAATGCCAAATTTCCCTATCTCCTCTCGCATTTAGCTACAAACGATCTATTATCTATTATGTCTTGTGCCATTTCAATTTAAGCGGATGCATTGAATAGGTCATTAGACATCTAGAAATGAACATCTGGCTTCAAAGCAAAACAGCATAATATATTTTTAAATATATAAAAAGAGGAAAATATGAAAACAGTAAATAATTAAATTTTGAGAAATTTTATACTTAGCTTAGCGGTAATGCTTTTTCGGTATCAGTGTTGATTGATGGAAAGTTTCAGTTTTTTTTTTTATTAAACTTTTAAGGTGGAATGAATATCTTTTATCAATCTGAGAAAATAAATTTGGTCCTAAAATCTAGAACGTTAGAGATTTGCATAAATCACAAACTTCACTTATCATTTTCTCACGGTTACATCGGAAACGAAATAGATTGTTGTAATGGAAATTTTATATTTTATATAGAACCACTAGAATGATGATGATGATGTGGGAGCAATTGTTAATGCTGAGGCTTTCTATTCAAAACTTAACGATTAAGGGAATTATGTATGGAAATTAGTTGAAGTTGTGACGTTCTTGTAATATGTTAATTAATGTAACTGGTTCCATTTGTGACGCACTTGGGATGTGTTAGCCAAAAAAAAAAAACATTTGCATGTGATTAGGGGGTTCACCTATATTTTAAACAAATTCAACGTTTATTATAAATAGTTGACAAAAATAAAGGAATAACTAAATAGCAAAATTACAATAAAAAAAAATTAAAAAGTATCTAACTTAAAATTATGCTTAAAATCTCGTCCACAATCTGCTTTAACTATCTGAAAATGTTGAAATTATCAATCTAAAGGAAGGTTATACCGCGGGTTCCAATGGAATCGGTTAAAAAAAATCTCTCTATTCTTTTCCTGAAGCTGCTGTTGGCAACAACACTTTAAGTCCTCTTGGAACATAGGGCGACAACCAGGTCCTTCCATCTGCCTCTGTTTGGGGCTCAGCTGTGCCCACAGTTGACCTCCATGTTGTTCTTTGGTTTCATTGGGTTTTCTGCGTGTATATGCGCCAATTTCCCTATTTTATGTCAACATTCAGATTGACTTCTCCAGTCCTAAGCCACATGTCACTGTTGGAAATTGTTTGTTGCCATCAGATCTTTAGGATGTAACGTAGACGACAATTAACAAAAGATTGTTATATAGCAGTACAGAATTTACTTTAGATTCAAACAGTTTTAACTTAGTGCTGAGCGATATTTAGCTAGAGTTCCACAATGGAAAAAGGTTTCCGAATTCATTCAGGCATTCAGGTCCATTCCACCACTCCTCTTTCTCCTCTATATAGCGGTTGAATTGTTGAATGGGTGGAATGCAACTCTCTATTTTGTTAAAGCACTTATGGTGGAAGTAACGATAAAACAACGAGAGGCAGGAGACACTGCGACGATGACTAAGAGAGATATGCGATTTCGCGATATCTCGATTGCCAATAAGTTTTATCGCGCGTTTTTAAATTGTATCAAGTAGCTCCAAATATGTTATTGGTGCACCTGACCAAATATGAACGTTGTAGTCCAGTTTTGGGCGAATAAACGCCTTATAAATTCTAGATAGATCAGAAGGGGTGAACTATTTCTCGCATCGCTTGAGATAGCCTAGACGTTTCGCTGCCTTTTTTTGGCGACGTCGAATATGTGGACATTAAAACGAAGGTAGTCATTAACACAAATACCGAGAGTAGAAAGTCGTTCGGCTTCAGCGATGCAAGTGCCGTTCATAGATAATGGCAGAGATTTTGGGTTTCGCTTCGATGACAGCAGACAGCATTGTGTTTTGGAAGCATTAAATTTAACTATGTTGGTTTTACCCCACTTAAGAATGCTGACAAGGTCAGAATTGAATGAGCTTAACATACGTTACCGTTCCAGCTCCATGTCCGAAGATGATGAACGTGTATCACAAAACGCATATGCGATGCTAAGGGATCTGTCATCAGCAAAGAAATTGATTGGATTAGAAGTGAAAAACAGAAGATCATTGATGAACATGAGAAAGAGAGTCGGAGACAAAACGGAGCCTTGAGGGACACCAGCATTCATTTGGTGAGTTGTAGACTTGAAACCGTCCAAAATAACTTGTATTAAACGGTCCGAAAGGTAATTTCTAATCCAGTGAATGCATTTTCGACAAAATAGCTTGATGCCAAATACTCTCTCAAATGCCCTGAAGAATAGGACAGATAGAAAAGCTTGCGCAATGGTTTTGCCAGCGTGGAAGAACACCTCTTCAGAACGACAGGGCCAACAGTTGGGTTGGTCTGAAATGACCACAAACTTACCGCTTTAGCCGTAAAGCTTTAATTACAGCCCAATTCATACCACGCGTTTTCCTGATAGATTTGATACTCTTTATTGTGCTAGGGACAAAGCGTTTCATACCCATGTGAATTAAATTTGGAATCATCTATGCAGCGACGTTCACATCGTTGTTCCCGCTGCCACTTTAAAAATATTTCTTAATGCAAGTGCCACCATTTGCGCCGGTAAGCACTTGAAACTGAATTATTTGACTCGTGTATGTTCAGTAAGGAGTCACAAACCTCAAAAAAAATCGTTTGCGAAATTGCAAAGTCGTTAAACAAAAGTTGTTTTGAAACGCGAGTTTTATAACATTAATTTTTTTCAGCTCCAAAAAAAGTCAGGCTATTAAGGGTTAAGCAATAGAATCTAAGCCAATTCTACATGTCTTTTAAATTGAGTTAGATTTAATTCTCCTACTGGAGTTTGGGTTGGTTGAAAGAGTTGTGCTGCCGCAATGGTTTATATTTTATCTATGCGGAGTTTTCAGGAGATTTTAATTTTTTCAACTTCTACTTCTACTTCTTTCACTTTTCACTTTTTTACTTTTTTACCCACTTTTTGACGGCAGGTACTCTTGTTCTGCATAAATAAATTTCGTCAGCCCTCTATGTGATCTACGGATTTTTAAAGCTGCCTTGATGCTTCAGAATCTATATTAGTTAAACTCGTGTGAGTTTCCTTCTTTCTTGCATTCTTCTGTCGGGATCAAGACAAAATATTGTGTAGACAAGCAAGAGATCTTATATGAGTAGCGCTAAGACAACGAGGAGGTCCTGAAACCTACGTAAGATGATCATGGACATGTACGAGGGAGCGAATACAAAAGTCAGATGTCCCGCAGGAGTCACCAACGAATTTCCAATAAACTTCGGTGTTCACCAGGGAAGTATCTTAAGTCCTTTGCTCTTTTTTGCGGACGGACCCTAAAGTGCATCAGTTATTCTTTGCTGACAATTGGAGCCATCATAAGTGATGATCAGACTTCCCTCCAACTTGAGAACTTGATGTTTGGGTAGATGTTTTAGATGGGAATGGGAATCGTATTAGCGAAAAAAAAGACACAGTATCTGTACTCCACATTCTCTGACCCAAGCCAACCCATTCCAGACATTTTCTGAATGCGGTGGTGGTTCCCAAGTGTGAAAAGTTCAAATATCTGGGATCAATGATCAACAGCGAAGCAACCGTTGATGACGACTTCAGTCATCGTGTAAGCGTAGGGTGGATGAAGTGGCAGGAAAACTCTGCCATATTCTGTGATCGAAAAATGTCCCTAAGCTAAAAGGAAACCTCTACCCGCAGTTGTGCGTCCGGCGCTCACAAAGCGTTCACACTGTTGGACAATGTACAAAAAGTATGAGGGCAAGTTGACAGCAGCTGGGACGAAGTTGCTTCGCATCAGACAGCAGGAGTAACAAAGCTTGATTGAATTAGAAGTTCCAGAATCCGAGGAAGGCTTTACATCAAAGAACGCATCTCGAAAAAATTGGAGCACGATCGACTCAGTTGGTATTGTCATGTTCAAAGGAGGGATCCTACGAATCCTGTCAAAGAGGCAATGTCAATCAACGGTCCCTTACAATCGCGTAAGAGAGGCAGGCCTAAAAACTCCTGGATCACACAAATGCAGAAACTCCAGCATTTGATTGGTCTCAATGATGAAGTGATCCAAAATCGGGATACCTGCAGATATGTTTTGAGGTCGAACCGGCGATCCCCACAGGCAGACCAGTAGGAATGCAGTGAAGTGGGAGGGTTATGATCCCTGTAATCCTGATCATAATCTCGTCGTTAAATGGAGAGAAGAAGAAGACACTATTAGGATTAAAAACATAGCCAGAGATTCTGTCTTTATTGCTAACAGCGATCATTTTGACGCCGTGTCTAATAACTGCACAGAATTATTGCGCGATTAGGATTTATAATCAAGAAGCTAAGAGTGAGAGGCACAGGAAAATCGTTATGTCTACCCTAGAAATGTTGGCGCCGCACGTCTGGGTCGTAACCCACGTCTACTCTAAAATGCTTCCAAATAACAGAACACAAACACAAACGACTCAACTCCGTGTGTACTCAAAGCGCACTTCGAAGAAATTGCATATAGACCTAAATATCTCGCAAATAGATTAGCGAACCCAAACCGCTTTGAAAATTTGTAGCACAGTGCCGCCAATTAAAAACAGGACCACCACATTTATGTTCCGCAAAATAATGCATTAAACAAATTTTATTCAGCACTTAAATTTCACCAATTATTGAAATGAAATTATAAACCCATTTTGTGAAATTTTAACAAAAAAATTTTACAACTAACAAACAGAATATCACATTTAATTATTCTAAATTTGCAGTTTGAATTTGAATTTTAAAATATGATTAGAACAGAGTCATTTGCATGAATCGAGCCAACAAGTCGCGTCACCCCCCAGTCGTGCGTGTACACAAAGCCCGCTCTACATTTAACCATCCTTGGAACTAATCCAATTTTTATAACATTGACTTGGTAGTTAATTCAATTATCACCGAAATATGATTGCATTTCTGCATAAACAAATAGCTAGAATTACCCAATTCCGCATTTAGGCGCGTATCTCTCAAAACTCTCACTCTTCCAATGAATGCGTATATGCTGGCATCATCTATCTATCTACCTATCTATTAATTTATTCATGCAGTGAAAGCCACGTGCAGCTGCATAATATTATCGATTCAACCGATAGCACAGTAAAAGTATCTAATCATAATTAGACACACTACCGTGAGCAAAATATATGCTGCAGCACGTCCTAAAGCTTTACCACTACAAACCTGAAGCTGTGGAGATTTCTACTTTTACTCTTACTTTGGCAATTTATATTTTCATCGTTGTCGCAGCATCATTGTTGGGGGGGGTAACCAGAATAACAAATTTGCCTGGGAAAACTTTGTCCCAGAAAAGTTTTTGATTATTGAAAATCACGACTTGCACGCGCCCTCAACGGGCGCATAACAACATCAACAGACACAGCGCACAGCCACACCGTTAACAAACAAAAGATGCTAACGAAGGTCTTTCCTTCGGCATTGGCCAGGCCCCATGCGATTGGGCTTATGTATATCTAAAGTCTGATAAATCGATCGCGTGCAACACCGGTTCCACCTGAATTGTGAATGGTGGTGCAATTGAAACGAATGCCATGGGAAAATATTCTACCCAATTCACACGCAGTGAATAGTTAAATAGGGAAACGCCATAGCTGGACTCCATAATGGCGTTGATGATCAGCTCATTATCGTTCGCATGGAAATTATTGTGTTTTGCTGCTTATGTCAGGTTTTTAGTGTGTTTAATGTGCGATTAATGTTTCGAACATGAAAAGGTAAATATTAAGTCAAACGCCCACATGGGATGTTTGTTTTGTTGTTTCGGTGTGAACTTGGGAAATGTTTTGCTTTGCATTCGAAATGAGGTAAAGAGATGCGATGGACTTGTTGTGGGCTAAGCGTGAAATTCTATTTGTGGACCGTGTGAAAATTTTACAAAAAATAATTTAAAATAAAAGTTTAAGTTCGAATGGCTGACGTTATGAAAGTGGATTTATGATGATGACACTTCTTTGTGGCGCAATGTTGACACACCTTACTATAAATCGATTGACTATTGGGATTTGTGATTTGGGATTTATCTCTTTTGTTAGATCCATGGTCAATGTGATATGCTAATTTAATGGAAAGAAGGCACACGATTTCGAAGGTAAGGAAAGAAAGTGAACATGGATTGCTTAGGGATTGTGATTTTGGGTACGATTTAACTTTTTATATGAGACCAACGAATGTTTGCGCGAAAGCGCAGGCGGCGATCGAAGATTAATGTTCTCTAAAAACAGGTTGTTTTCGATCAATCTGTACTAAAAATCATCATATTGCCGCTATCAAAGCTTAATGTGCCCTCGATAGCAAGCTCCTAAGGTCTAGATAGATAGATAGATGCCAAGTCGGGAGAGCCTACATGGGGCTCAGGCACTGCGGTTTCTTATAGAGCCTATTGTGCCTTCCCTGGAGGGGTCCTAGAGCAAATGCTTGACTCCGGAGGAGGTCAGGAAGACAAGAATCTTCTCGTCCTTCCTGAGACGAAAGAGCCGAGCAATCCATGAGTATGTGAAGAGAGGATTCGTCACTCTCTAAACAAAGTCTACATGTAGAGTCCGGTGAGAGGCCAACGCGGTGAAGGTGTTTTTCAGGAGACAGTGACCACTGAATATTCCTGTCCAGGTTTATTAGGAATTTGGATTTCCTGGGGTGGAATTTAAGGAAGAATTGTTTGGTGCAGTTCTGACCATGTGAATTGAGCCAGACTTCATTGGATTCGATCAGGGATAAGCTTTTCACAAAGTTCCTGAAGTGATTTTTGCTAACACCACAGAATGGTTCAGGGCCGACAAGTGGTGTTGTTGCGCCGGCTTTAGCCAGTGAGTCAGCCGCTTCGTTGCCAGCAAAACCCCTGTGGGCTGGGATCCAGTGAAGAATGACTAAGTTTTTCGTATCAAGTTCATAGACGGCCATGAAGGTTTCCAGAACAAGCTTCAATTTTATGACAGATGAGTCAAGAGCTCTGATGGCTGCTTGGCTATCTGAAAAGTTTTACCTCGTGTGTTAGAACCCAAGTTAATTCTAGCGCACTGGTTAATGGCAAAGACTTCTGCTTGGAATACGGATGAGTTCTTGCCAAGGCTGACTGAAAGGTTCGCTTGAGGCGACTCTCCATGCATTCCAGATCCATTCGCTGACTCCATCTTGGAGCCGTCCGTATACCAGACGAGATCATATTCTCCCTTGGCGGGACGACCATAGAGAAGCCGTATTTCGGTAACATGTCGTCAAGGCTCCATAGAGTCTAGCAAAGACAGATGACCTCCACGGTAGGAGTAGGGGCTGGTAAGGTCTAAGTCGGCTTTGTGATAGTGCAGAGATTCCTTCCACTTGGCTTCGCTCTTGCTAAAGGTCATTTCATGGTTAAAAATAATTGATTTTTGTTACAACTAGTTTTGGCTGCATAAGCTTCTTTTCAAAGTTCAAGCCAAGTTCAAGAATGGCCAGAACCTGAGTCAGTGGAAGAATGCAATCGAAATCAGGGACTTTCATGGAATGTGACAATTCCAGACTTTTCCCCTCGTTAGGTAAATTCGAATGAATCTTTTTAACGGCTAAGCATTATTTTGTGAGGCAGTTGAAGGTGGAGGGGTCAAACAGACAAGCTGCATTTAATGCCTTTAACCACTTCTAAGTTAGGGCTTCAACTTTGAACATCCTCAGAATTGTTCTGGTTCCTGGTCATTCTGGTATTGGTTTTTCTCTCACTATTGGCTTCGGTCGGGTTAATGGGTCGGCGAAGAGGTAACCTTCTTTGCGCGGATTATTCGGAGTTGTGGCCTCCTTATGATTCCTCCTTTTATACTACTCGTGCTTATCCAATACTGTCAAGCCTACCAATGTCCTAAGAAATCTGTTAAGAATCGAAAGTATGATAGTTCTTTAATTCCGTTCCTCAAGTGGGAAAAACATTGGCAGTGACATAGCTTAGTCCTTGTAAGACTTTTACTCGCCGAAGATTTAGTGAGTTTGAGATTTAAATTCATTGTGTAGTTTCTGATAAATTTGTTCCCAATTAGACAGCGAGTGCCCGAAGGACCTCTCCTTGCCGACTATGTTAAGAGACTTTAGCTTTTCGGCGTTAAACTAGCTGCTATCTTATTTCAGTAGCAATAAATGCTTTTATCGCCGCTCTCAATGGATATTGTTATATGAAAACGTGGTATTGCCAATATTGACACACAGCTTTTGCTATTGTCAGGAAAAGACGGAGGAAGACTATGCTGTTACTAGAGTGACTAGAGTTCTATATATATGTATCAATTTCCTTTTTTTGGGCTTTTCAATTACATTCCATTCATCAAAGTCAGAATCTACGTAGGGTGATGGAGCTGATACTTTCAGAAACTGTGTTGCACCTGATTGCTTGAATGCTCCTCAAGGCAAGTAGAACGAAGGGCATCTAAGTTAGAATCGCTTGCAACCTAGTGGTCGATGTTCCTATACATGCTAGTCGTTGTGCTATTGGGGTGTCTCTGCCTAAAACACTCCAAAGTCAATCCCTTGCAATACCCTTGCCGGCAGCCACAACATGCCTAGAGTTCTGCCCTCTCTTTAAGCACTGAAAGTTCAACCCTGACCTCTAGATTGCCTCGAAATGCTTTTCCGGTCTCTGACGGCTGGCGCGGTATTTGCTCTGCTTTTAGATTGTAAGTCCATTTTTCTAAGAACATCTTTCAAAACTACAATCTCATCTGATAGAGAAGTTATATACTAAGCCTTCCAGGCACAAGTTGAACTTCAGCTCTTGTTTCAGCTCCCCATGGCTAAATTCTGGGACCTGATAGGTTGCTACTATCCAATGGAGCGCTCAGATACACCAAACAAACACCTTACACATCAATGTACTTAGATTTCCCTTCTTTCAAAAAAGATGAGAAGGAGCTTCAGTGATGAAGAGCTAAGATGTTCAGCACTCACCACGTAAACCCAGAAAACCCTCCACTTCATGAGAGCAAAGGCCGGACAACTACTGAGGAAGTGTTTGACTATGTCATCACCTCACCACAAGCAGGACAAGTGGTTGCGGCGCTCAAGCCCAACACATTTAAGTGTTTAGAAAAAGCTTGGAGGCCCGAAAGGACGCCTACAAGCAGCCTTTTTGCAAATGTCCGTTCGCAGTAGTTTCGTCTGACTGCATCGAAACTTGTGTTCACGTTCACTAAGTATCGATGGAGGACATTACTACAGATGCAGGTAGGTTCAACGCAGGCTCCGGTCCTAAGAAAACTTCTTCTGAACCTTGCCTAGCAAGCTCAACGGTGTTCAGCCTTCCGACCAAATTCACCCAAAAGCTTGAGTTCAAGCACTATCTTGGACGAGGAAAGAGGGTTGAGCAGTGCTTTTAATGCAGCTTGACTATACTGCAAATGCAAATGCTTCTAGCCGTCCACCTGTTGTTCACAAAACAGCGCATAGCCATTAGGATAGCTAATGATTAGGATAGGAGTAGTGAAGTCTAATAATAAAAGACTCCAGCACCAGACGCCTATGAAAATACGATAGCATTCATTCCCAGTGTCGACAGTGCGTTATCGGTTATCAATTCAACATGCTTTCACCATAGAATTTTTTTATCGAGGATTACTCCCAGATATTTGACTTCATGGGAGATTGGGATGGTAACACCTTAAAGCACTCCTCCTTCTCGTAAAGAGAACAACCGTAGTTTAAAGAGGATTCACTGACAGGCCATTTCTAGTGCACAAAACATCGATCAAATCTAGGGATCTCTGCGCCTGAGAAGAGCACACAGCTCATGGGTTTGAACCGACAAAAGAACTGCGACATCATCCGCATAAGTTTGAGTGTAGTTTCCAGGAAGATTGAGCGCCGTAAGCAGAGAGTCTTCCACATATACTAGATGGTTTAAACATAACAGCTGAACAGAAACATCGCAAATTGCATGTCACTGCCTCCTTCCGTCGAACTTTCAACGTTGTACCTCAAAGCCACAAATACAAATCTAATATGCATAAATTTTGTCACAATGTCTCTCTCATCACTCTCATTAACGTGAATTTAAGACAACATTTCAACAGTTCCTGTAATCCTTAAAGCACAGACGCCCATCACTGAAAAAACAAAAACTCAAGTGTTTACTGTGCGCGTAAATGTATGACTGGATTATTTGTTGTTAGAATTATTTGCATCCCACATCCAAAGTTTGTTTTTATTTGTGATCTATTTTTAGAAGTATATAAATTCAAATAGAAACTTTTGTCAAAGTGTGTGATTGACTTATTTTGATATTACATACTTTCAATTCCAATTGCCATGTCGAGACTTCCATCGGCAAACTGTTTACAATTCGTGGAAAACCTTTTCCAAAATTTGCATCAAGTTCGTGATATAGACAAGTTGTATGTCAGAACACAAAATTCGCACTTTTGGAGTTTGGGAAACGGAAAACACACGTAGAACTCTCAATGCACTATTACATTCTGAGAAAATGAATGCTTGACGCTTGAGTTTCACGCCGGAAGAATCATCTATACTTTTTTTTTTTAAAAAATTGAGGTCGTGCCAACGTTGATGTCAGACAAATTGTTCGCAATTTTTCAGTTCCATACGTCACACGCATAAATCTGTCCAGAGATAATTCCTACGAGATGGAGCAACGTGTTCAGCGCGTGAAACCATCGATCTAATGGAGGAAACTGAAACTGACGTATGTACGCTTGGCTGACGGTCAATCGAAACTTTCAATGAACGTTGATTAGTGGACCTATTAAGTACATGATCTTAATGAGGGAAGCGTTCTTCTGGTTTAATGGTACGAACTGATCAACATCGACCTTGGCAGGAGCAACAACTAATTCGAGTCAAACATATTGGAAACAGCAACATCCAGGGGCGTAGGAGGTTTTAGCTAAATTTTCTGCTCGAAGCACGTGGATTCGAAAAGATGGCTCTCTTTAACGGATTTAGCTGCGAATGTACAAGGTGGCGCAAAAATAACCTTTCGATGTTTTTTGGCTGTAATTTAAAAACAAAATGAAAAACTTTGATATTGATTCTTCTTGTGGATTATTTTTATTTGGTCTTTTAATTTTTTTTACATCAAGTCGAGAATATGATGTCATGTAAATGGCCGCCGCCACAGTTGATTGTCATTTGAGCCCTTTTTATGGCATTTTCCATCACTTTGGCCAAAACTTCCGGCGATAGGTCCTCACATTCTTGACGGATATTGTCTTTAAGAGCTGCAAGAGTCTGAGGCTTGTTGTGCATAAACCCGCGACTTCAAAAAGCCCCACAAAAAGAAGTCTGCAGCGGTCAAATCATGCGATCTTGCTGGCCAGTGCAAATCGCCAAAACGGGAGATTAGGCGCCCGGGAAATGCATCCTTCAGCATATCGGTTGTGGCACGTGCAGTGTGTGCCGTTGCACCGTCCTGTTGGAACCACATGTTTTCCAATCCCAACTCCTCAAGTTGCGGCAAAAAGAACTCGTTGATCATTCGAAGAAAAAAGGTCCGATGACTCCTCCAGCGAAAGCAGCACACCATACAGTGACTTTGAGCGGGTATAATGGCTCTTCGTGGGTTACACGCGGATTTTCAGTGCCCCAGAAGCGTAAATTTTGCTTATTTACGTACCCGCTAAGATGGAAATGGGCCTCATCACTCATGATTATTTTTGATGAAAAATCATCGTCCTCTTGGTGGTGATTAAGGATGGCTTGAGCGTATGTTAGACGCGATTGGCGGTCAGCAACTAACAGCTGATGTCGACGGCGCTTCCATGTCATCTTCGGCTACAGCAGCAATATTCTCTGCACAACGGGTACTCCGGGGTCTGCCACGCCTGGCAGCATCTCGTGTTGTGCCAGTCTCTTCGAGGCGAGCGGCTAAACGTCGCAGTGTTTCACCAGTAGGAGTTGGACGGCTAGGAAATCTGCGACGAAATTCACGTTGTGCCAAAGTCACCGACCGATTATTGCTCAAATAAATAGTCACCAATATTCCGCGTTCTGGAGCAGTGTAGCGTAACATTGTTTATTAACGTATATTTCGCATGTGTTTACTACACAAATGTCAAAACAGAACTGACATTAGGGGCCAATCGCAAAATTTATAGCATTTTCTGATAGGATCATTACTTTTGCGCCACCTTGTATAAATAGAAATATGTTTAATACTGTGTCAACGTTCAGTTTTACATCGCGGGGTATATTTCATGAAGGTCCGGTGAAGAGATTGTAATTCATATTTGACCTTAGGGAGGTTTTAAGGTCACGTAAGTTAAAAGAGGACGTTTCATTGCTGCTGTTGTGACGGGCCGCACAGCGATTATATCCCTTATTTGATAGTTGTATAGGAGAAAGCATCCTTGCTACAAATAAAGGGTGATCCATTTCGAGGTTCCCTACTTTTTTAAAGAAAAAAACAAAGAAAATTCAAATTTAATGGAGAATGTTTATTATCATTTGAAAGAACATTCTTTGACATTTATTTTTTGAAGATTATGTCTATCAAATGTTGGCCGTTGCTACGTCGCAGATGGTCCATCCGTTGAGTCCAATTTTCGATCACTCGTTCGAGCATTTCGACTGGTAACTGGCGAATGACACGCGTGATGTTTTCCTCCAAGGCCTGAATCGAAGCGGGTTTGTCGGCATAAGCTTTTGACTTTACATATCCCCACAGGAAAAAGTCTAACGGTGTGATATCACACGATCTTGGTGGCCAATCGACCGGCCCTCACCGAAATGTTCTCTCAATAAGTCCATTGATTGATGCGATGTGTGGGAAGTGGCGCCGTCTTGCTGAAACCAAATATCGCCGAGATCACGAGCTTCAATTTCAGGCATCAAATAGTCGGTTATCATGGCACGATAACGGTCGCCATTGACGGTTACGTTCGCACCGGCATAATTTTTAAAGAAATATGGACCGATGATTCCACCGGCCCACAAACCACCCCAAACCGTTGTTTTTTCTGGATGAAGTGGCAGTTCTTCAATATCTTCAGGTTGCTCTTCGTCCCAAATGCGGCAATTTTGTTTGTTTACATACCCATTGAGCCAGAAATGGGCCTCATCGCTAAACAAAATTTGCCTCGAAAACGTCGGATCTTCTTGGAACTTCGTCGCTTGGGAAGGTCGAGCGGCTTCAGTTGTTGCACAAGCTGTATTTTGTACGCTTTCAATTTAAGATCTTGACGTAAAATGCGCCAAGTCGTTCCATACGTCAGTCCGAGTTGCTGCGAACGGCGCCGAATCGACTCTCAACGGTCTTCGTGTACACTCTCAGCTACGGCCGCTATATTTTCTTCACAGCGTGCTGGACGTGGTCTATTCGGTCGAATATTATCCAATAATGAATGCTGAGTCTCAAAATGGGTGATGGTGTTGCGAATAGTACGCTCCGTAGGCCGATTATGTTGACCATAAGTTCAGCGAAGTGCTCGAAACACATTCCTCACAGAACGTGAATTTTCATAATAAAGTTGAACAATTTGTAAACGTTGTTCACGCGTAAGTCTTTCCATTATGAAATGCCAAACAATACTAAACAAAAATAACATGACAGCATGACACAACTCACACAGGATCTGTCAAAAAAGGCTATTGAAAAAAGTATCTCTACTTGGATCACCCGTTATTAAGAGGTTCTAGCAGATTCTTGATGTTCTTTTCTGCTATTCGTCTTCTTCAAAGCTTATGATTAATTTTAAATATAAGCGTGTGTCTCTGACAGTTTATTGGACGACGCTTCTTCAAAAAGTCCCTTGTGTTAGTCCCTTATGCAGCACATCTGGTCGGTTTAAGCAACAACACGCTTTGAGTAGATCCAAACAATTTTAGAAAAGTAAATTCAAATCCAAAGACACAATAGAAATTGGCTGTCATTTCGTTAGAAATTATATCGCTCAAATGAACAAGCACATTGACCAAATTGGTGATATCCTTCTCACAGTTGGCTTCTAAGACTTTGCAGGTTTTGTTGTTTGCTTTGGCAAACGCAGGACTTCAAACAAAATCTCCATTATTGCTCCGTCCTTCTGGAAACATTAATGCTCAAAACCCACTTAACATTTGTCTGTAGAGCTTACCAATTACGGTTACGGTGGTCCCGTCCCATCGGCATCCTCAAAAATACAAGAGCCAATCACTTGTTGACACCAATTATCGCACCAAAACAGTCACTTTGAGAGGATTCAAAGGCTCTTTGTGCATTTCATGTGAATTCTGCTGCTCTTAGAAACGAACATTTTGTCTATTGACATAACCACTAAAGTGGAAATGGAATTTGATTTATTGATTTTGGATACGAAGGAGTAGGCTAACCTCATCTGATGATGTTCACTTTGGTTAACGGTTTGTACTTTTTATGGGATAATCGTTCAGGTGTTTCATTACAACTCAAATTGTCCGCATCGTTGTCTCATCGACCCTCTTCGAAGTCTATAGTGGACCTAGCTTTTGCCCTTGTACTACTGTTCATTGAATCACTTCTTTTGTGCATTGCTGGTCGCAGTCTAAATAATAATATCTGCCAAACCAACACACTAATATATTTAACTCAACTTCGTCGCGAATGACAGTTACTGCGTTATGTTTGCCGTTCAACAATAACTCTTGATTTGTTTAGTTTTCTTCCAACCTTCCGGAAGTACCGCAAGACAAATTGGCTCTTGTACAGAGATTCACTATGGCATTCAGTGAGCTCTATGCTTTTATGTTCCCCTCATGACACTAACGAGTTTGATCATCAAGTTAGGGAACTCACTATGGCTCTAAATAAAGCATTGTCGTCCTCGTGTCCTCTCACTAGACCGAGAGGCAAGCGTAAGCCGCATTGGTGGCCATCGGAATTGAGCCCACTTAGAAATGTCTGCAGAAAACTGTTCAATAAAGCCAAGGCCACACGAACAGATTCCGACTGGGATGCCTACAAAGTATCCCTCAAATCCTATAAAAAAGAATTGAGGAAAGCCAAAAGAAAATCGTGGCGACTCTTCTGCAGCAATATAAAGGATACCTCCGAAGCTTCTAGGCTAAGAAAAATCCTCTCTACAAATCCAACGATGCCCAGCTGTCTCAAAAAATCGGATGGCTCTTGGACTACGTCTAGCGAGGAATCGCTTAATCTGCTATTAGATACCCACTTCCCAGGTAGCTCCCATGTTATAAGTAGTACGAACCCAAACAGGGTAAGGACTCACATAACCAACATTCAAGATCTAATTACCAGGGATAGGCTACTTTGGGCGCTACACAGCTTCAAACCATATAAATCGGCGGGACCAGACGGCATTATACCAGCCGAATTACAAAAAACATCAGATATTATTCTACCGGCGTTGGAGATAATTCTGAAAAGTTGTATTGAACTGGTTCACATTCCGCTGTTATGGAGAAAAGTGAAAGTGGTTTTCATACCCAAAGCCCATGTCACTCCGAAAGATCTCAGAACCATCATCATCATTTCTCCTAAAAACTCTAGAAAGATTGATAGATATCCATATTCGTACCAACATTGACAAAAGGCTGCTGTCTACCTCCCAACATGCTTATTGCAAAGGCAGATCTGTAGAAACAGCCCTACACACGTTAGTACGTTCAATTGGATACTCCCTTCACCATAAGGAGTATACAATGGTAACCTTCCTCGATATAGAAGGCGCCTTTAACAACGTCAACACATCCGCGATCTCAACTGCACTGTCGGATCTGAAAGTGGGAGACACACTTGGCGAGTTCATTAATCAACTACTGACCAGTAGGATTATTAACTCAAAGCTGGGTATGACCTCCGCCAGAAGATCTGTCAGCATGGGAACCCCGCAAGGAGGAGTCCTATCCCCACTTCTTTGGAATCTTGTGGTGAACAAACTGCTTGTTATCCTGGAAGGAGAGAGCTGCAAAGTGATTGCCTATGCAGATGACGTTGCTATTGCCGTGTCGGGGAAGCAGCTTAACACCTTAAAATAACTCCTACAAAATGCTCTTAACAAGCTAATAAGATGGGCTGACAATTGTGGTCTAGGCGTCAACCCCCACAATACCGAACTTGTCCTCTTTACTAGGAAATACAAAATCCCACGAGTTGACCCCCCTTCAATCAGGGGTAGCAGCTAAGTCTTCTCTGACGAGGCCAAATACCTAGGCCTTATCCTGGATAGGAAGCTCAACTGGAAATCTAATATACAAGAAAGAGTCCGGAAAGCTACGGTGACACTATTTTCTTGCAAAAAAGCTATTGGTAACAAGTAGGGACTACAACCTCGAATTACTCACTGGCTATATATCTCGGTTGTAAGACCGATACTAACGTATGGAACAATTGTCTGGTGGACTGCCTTAGAGAAAGCGATAAATCGCGATAAACTAGTCAGAGTCCACAGATCAGCATGTTTATGCATGGGTGGAGCGCTGCGCACCACTCCCTCAGCTGCACTGGACATTCTGTTCCATTTAATACCCCTTGACATCTTTAGCAGACAGACGGCTGCTACCACGGCCACTCGCCTCAAAGCAACTTCTCAATGGACCGCCGGAAGAAGAATCAATCTATTTTTACACGGAAGGTTCAAAAACAAATGATGGGGTGGGTGGAGGTGTCTTCTCAGACAGACTTAATCTCAGTCTCTCGTTCCGTCATTGTAGTGTTTTCGAAGCTTAAAAATAACGTGGTATCTGTAAAGGATAGTCGAATCTATTCGGACAGTCAGGCGGCCATCAAGTGGCTGGACTCTGTCTGTATTAACACTTTAGTAGCCCTAGATTGCCGATCATCTCTAAAGGAGATGGCTGAGCAGTTCAACATTCACCTTTGCTGGGTGCCGGGGCATAGAGACATTCCGGGTAACTGCAAGGCCGACGAACTCGCCAAACTTGGAACTACCCTCTCAATCTTGCCTGAAAAGGGCTCCTTAGGCATACCAGTTTCCACGTGCAAGCTCTTGTTTAAACTGGATGCAATAGAAAAAACTAACCACAGATGGACAAATGGTACTTCTTGTCTGACAACGAAGCAGATTTGGCCTAGGCTGGATCTAAGACGCTCAAGGAGCTTGATTACCCTTAATCGGTCGCACATTGGTGCTACAATTGGTGTCATAACTGGACACTGTTTGTTAGGCAGGCATGCAATTAGGCTTGGTGCCTATTCCAACGACTTCTGTAGGAGCTGTATGGATGAGGAGGAGGAGGAGACTACTCTACACATTCTCTGCGCATGCCCTGCTCTCTCCCGAAAGCGAAATCTCCATATGGGGGCCTTCTTCTATAATGATCTTAATGATCTAAACTCAACCGACCCAAAAAGTCTCTCACCCTTTATTAGCACCTCAAAATGGTTCAACGTGTAGGCAGGAACTTCAGATCTACGTGGTATCACAATGGACCTTATATAGGTCTAAGTGAGTCGGACTTCTATCCGACTGCCACTTCAACCTAACCTAACCTAACCTACCGTGCTCTTGTTCTACCTAAACAATCAAAGTTTAGATAGCTGAAAGTGTTGCAAAGCCTTTCGATTATGTTATTAAATCCTCAATGGCGTCGATGTTTGCTGGTTGGACTCCTCTTGTAGCACAAAACTTCTTCAATTATTTTCTTTAATCGTCTTTTAACAATTAGCATTGGTGGCATTTTTAAGAGCAAGCTGCCTATACGGATAATGAAATACATACATTTCTATTACTTACAATGAGAAAAAGATTTTAAATATGCCATCACGACCTTGACTAAAATTCGCTCTAAATTTTTGCACAGGCTGACATTTAATTGCTGCGCATGCTTCTTGGAAGTTTTGTCTTGAAATAAAGTAAAGGCTTGGGATTGAGTTTTAGTTTTGTTCACAAAACTCCCGTTGCGACCTTAGTACACCTAGTTGCTCAACTCACTCAATTGTTCAACAACACCGTGGCCCGTACATCTAGTTGATCAATTGGTTAATATTAAAAGGTAAGAATCTCCGTTGCTTGAGTTGCTCAACATCATTTTCGTTGAAGCTGCGCATGAGTTGCTTCCCTCGTGCGAGCAAGCATCGCACGTTGAGCAATGTTGTTCAACACAGAGAGCTGTAGTACACCTTTGTGAACTTTGACAATAATGTTCTCCGTAGAAAAGAAAAGAAAACTTGCTGCCGCGTTGAAAATTGCCTGCCTTAATAAACGTAAGCTACTGATCAACTCAGATGTGCGGGTCTGTAACGCGTTGAACGAAGAATATGTTGCACGTTGTTTCGAAGTCGTTGCCCAAATATCTTTAACGAGCAACACGGGTTAAAAAATGATATTTACCCATCTGTAACGCGTTGGTTGTACAGAGTTGAGGGCCTCGTACATTAGAACTGAGTTCGTTGAAAATTACATTGATGAGTTGCTGACCGACATAAGTCTTTTCATGATGATTTCTTAGAAAAAAAATAAATAACGGCCCATACAGTACCTCTAGTCTAGTTTCTCCAGCCACCGTGTATTCGAAGATGAATTTTTTGATGCGAATGGAAGGGGCCCACAGCTTAATGCCGATTCCAAACGCTAAAAAGAATTAGTCCTGCCGTCAACTAAGTCATATCTTCAGTTCATATTCTTAATCCCAGAATGATTTTCCGGCTGTATACAATGGTGGTCAGACCCATCATCTCGTATACGGCCGTCGTCTGGCGGCCCAAAGTACTCGAACGAACAACGGCAAATAAGCTGGAGAAGCTGCAACGTATTGCCTGTCTCGGCATTACAGGCGCACTTGAGGCCATTGTTGGGCTTTCCAACATACAGATCTTCATTAAGAAGACAGCTGCCAGCTGCAACTTGAAAATAAGTTTAATCCGGTAGACCATGTGGGTCACCTGAAAATACTTGAAGAAATCTCAAACATGGACATGTTTTACTGCATCCCTTATATTATGGTTAGGGAGTACATGTTTGGGAATCCTTTCGAGGTTGAAATATTAGACCGTTCGAAATGCGATAATGGTGTTCCGTCGACACTAGATCGGAGAAGTCTGATCTGGTAAGCCGATTGATCCAAAATGGAGTTGGATCTGGTGTCTTTGGACCCAACACCAAGTCTCCATACCAATGGGAATGTGTCCCACGGTTTTTCAGGCAGAAATCCATGCCATTCCCGAAAAGGAATTAAGCCAAACATGACAAAGTTAAACTCGGATGGGTCCCTGTTCACCAGGGTATTGCAGGAAACGAATCTGCAAATGAGCTGGATCACAATCTGCGTTCCTTGGACCAGAACCCTATTGCAGAGTCAATTGGGCTGCTGATTTAAGGCTAATTAACTATTGGGAATGGGAACAACAACTTCGTCTGAATCAATGGGAAAGTGTCCCGGGTTTAAGGCAATCCAAAAGATTAATTAAGCCCTACTTCTACAAGGAAACTCTACTATTAAGTAAGGAGAATATTAGGAAGCTGGGTGGGCTTCCTCACAGGCCATTACGGCCTGAGATATCATCTTAACAAAATGAACTTGTGCCCAGAAATTGAATGTCGATTCTGTCTAGAGGTTTTTCATTGGTTAAGAGTTCCGTCCATCAGCAGAATTCAGAAACTCTGCAACTAAGGACATTGTGGCTTTTGCTAATGAAGTCACTCGTCTCTTAGGCTACCATCCCCTTGAGATACAATAGACCTTTGAGGTCGCAGTGTCAGCCAAGGGAACAAAAAAAAATAATTTCCTTGAAGTCCGACAATTGTCGCCTGTTTATCCATCGCCGTGAAGGACCCACGCACGCTTAGAGCGACGAAAAAGACGATATTGCCTCTAACCACAGTTAATGCCGCTGCAATATTCTGCATGGTCTTTTGCGTTGACAGTGATAAGTTTTGCCAAATGTTTTCAAAGATTCATTTCAGAATTTAACCAAAGAACTCTGACATTACGGTTTCGAAGTCGATAAAAATGTAATAGGTTTTGGACTTAAAATTCCTTGGTCTTTTTCAGGACTGGCGATATCTCCCGGTTGGAGGGAGTAAGTAATAAGACGTAAACATGATTCCATATTTTTCTTAAACTTATCATTTTAAAAACTCCCTTAAAGATCGAATATAATTTCCAGCTCCTGACATTGGCATGTGAGACACCTTCAGGAGCTTCAGAAACAGCACAAAATTAAAAGGAATAATCTTTTAATTAATTTCTACAAATAAACAAGAAAAAAAAGCTAAATGAATAAGCCCTGCTGACTCACATCCCCCAGCAGTACCAACCTGCTGTGTTGCTTAGCGGACTTAGTATGTCCAAGAGAAAAACACACCAAAGCTGTCAATTATTTTTTTCTTGGAAAACAAACACCCACGAAGTCACAACTCGCACAATACAATACTATTTTGATATAGAAAACTACTCTCTGTTTTTTTTTTTTTTGCGTAACAGCAAATCCCCAATGAACTTTACTATCCAATCCAGTATCTCCACCTCTTTCGCTTTGTTTTTCTCCAGAAATACAATCTTGATATCTATTGTCATTTGATTTCTGGAAAGCTAACATTTTCCAGGTCAGTCTTTTAATGATTTTTATAGAGAAAAGGTCGTGCTTCGGGGAATATTTGCTTTTGTTTTCTCATAATTGAAATGTTGCCTTCGGATGAATTTAGGGGAAGTTCAATTGTAAACGAGTATACAGCTTTCTGACTATTTTTTTACAGCTGTTTTTTACGGCCACAGTCAATTTTTATCAACACTACCAGCCCTGGTTTGTGGTTGTGTCGTTTGAAGAGCCGCATGAGCTGTCTGCTGACCATGTTCGAATCAATACACGCGGAGGGGTTAGAATGGAATGTGTATTTCGCTTTGCAAGTCCTTATAATTCCCGATGCTGGTTGGCTTGTCTCTACGTGAAAACAACATATTCAGAAACTGAGAAATGTATGAAATTTTTCGGGTAGATTATTTGACGAACGCAGAAAGGCAGTGGCAGACCTCGTGTTCTACATGTAGCGATAACAAATTTTAAATGTTATATCTGCATAGGTGCAGGTGGGCGTTACTTGTTCGGAAAAATCTCTTTTGCAGCAGAACTGAGATAGAATCGATGAGTGGGAATCAACTAACCTACAAAATTCAACAAATGAAACAGCTAAAATGCTTTACCACGTAAAACGTGAAGTAACAGTTGATTAGACAGCTTAGATTTGTATGGAATGACTAGCAAAGGGTGATTTTTTAAGAGTTAAGTTCTTCAGGTTGGCAGCACTGTTAGTCATGGCGTCCAAACGTCATCTGTCAAAGTGAAAAGTTTTCAGTACACTCTGCCATTTAATCATGAAAAGACTTACAAGCCAGCAACGATTGCAAATTATTGAAATTTATTATCGAATTTATTATTGAAAAATTGGGTGCAGCGATGAGGCTCATTTCTGGCTCAACGGATACGTAAATAAGCAAAACTGTCGCATCTGGAGTGATGAACAGCCAAATGCCATACAAGAATTACTGATGCATCCCGAAAAAACGACAGTTTGGAGGGGTTCATGGGCTGGTGGCATCATCGGTTCATTTTTCTTCTACGTCAACGGCGAACGATATCGAGCCATGATACGCAACTTTTTTTTTGCCCCAGTTGGCTGAGTTGAACTTGGTTGACACGTGGTTTCATCAAGACGGTGCCACATGCCACACAGCTCGTGAAACAATGGAAATGTTGAAGGATGAATTTGGTCGAAATGGCACTGTTAGTTGGCCAACAAGATCATGCGATTTAACGCCTCTTGATTATTGCTTGTGGGATTTTGTAAAGTCGTTAGTCTATGTGGACAAGCCGAACACGATTGAAGCCTTACAGGATAACATAACACGCGAAGTTCGTGGAATACAGGCCGAAATGCTCGAAAAAGTGACGCAAAATTGCACCTTCTGAATGGACCATTTGAAACGGAGCTGCGGACAATGGCCTAGTAAATGGCAAAGGCCTAGTTATCGATTGCAATGACATTTTTTGAATATTTGATGCAAATTTAAGTATTTTATTTGATTTTCTTAAAAAGAAAAAAAGTTCTTTTTTCACAAATTAAACTTTAAAGAGTTCGGCGAACTGTTTGACAAAAAATCTTTGCATTAAAATAAGTTGATCTCGAATCAAATTAAGAAATTCTCTCGCAGAGTTACTTGATGCTCCTCCCATCATATGCAAGTGCTGCGGGGAATGATTGAAAAATTTATCAAAGTTCCACCAAACTTTCTTCTAAAATTTCATGCAACCTTCTTCATTTTGTTCGTTGAAATTTTTAATTGAATAGCGGTGCCGTCTGAAGAATAAAAACATAATGCCAAAGAATGCAGCAGTTGTCATTGCGTCCTCCCCCACAATAGTAAAAAAATATCACCCTTCTGTAAAGAGCTCGTGCATATGTGGCTTTCACGCGGCAAAACTTTTACTCGACTCTGCGAAATGAGGATAAAGTCAAAAACTTCCTGATTAACGACGGCTTTGCTTTAGTATTACTTGAGAGAAGGGCAATTACTGGTTTGAATGTCAGCGGAGCGATAAATCGCATTCGAAGTGCTCAGCGAAGAATTTTTCCACTGAAAAGTTCTTCGAGAATTATTTTTTTTAGATAAAATGCAAAAATATTTCAATCTACCGTGATGATATGAAAAATTGTAAATGACAGAAATCTTTGCTCAATCGACACGTTTACTGTTGTTTTGTTAACAAGTCTGTTATTGTTTTAAGCAAGTGCAGTGGTAAAGTGCGTTGGAACACTAAGCATAGAGGTCGACCGGTGAAAGTCTGACAAACATCCAAGATTAAAGAACTGTCATGGGAAGCTTCTCAAAAATTAATTGCTGTTCCGAATTTGGTGGTTCGGAAGTTCATGATTTTGCCTCATGCATACATTCGAAGTTGTTGGTTGACGTGCTTTATGTGCTCGAACTGAAAATATGAATCTGGGTTAAGTGAAATTTAACACTGTTTGGAAGTAGACATAACGACGGCGGCTTCACACTTCATATGCAGTTATCCTGCTCTTGCCAGAACCAGACTCATCATCATTGTGAAAAGAGACGAGCTTTGTAGAATCGAACTATAGGACGTCTTCTTCGCTTTGCTAAATGCACAGGCAGGTTTAATGACTTTGGCTTCTATCCAAACTAGTATATTCTGTACCTACCTTATTTGGGCGGCCTTGCTCAAGTAAGTTCACTATGTCCAAGTGATTCCACTAAATTTGTTTCCTCCTCTAACTCCGCTAACACTTAACTAAGCGCAAAACATAAAATTTAAGCGTCTGTTGGAACATAACGATGATTTTACAAATTATATTTATATTGTTTTTATACAAAGTTTTCTCCAGTCGCAACGCACCTGTTTCTGCGTATTTTGGAAAACAAGATAACTCACGACCCGTCACTCCAATTTCAAATTTCACACGCTAACTGAGAAGACACATTTTTTTCAGGGCACCCTTGAGAGGGGTTATATAAAAAATGTTCGTATTACCAAAACCGCCCAACATAATTATCTGAAATTTTACATGCTAAATAATTGGATACGTATTTTATTAAATTTTGATTTTATCACAAAAGACGATTTTAGGAGGGCAACCCCAAAGCCCAGGGAAAAATCGGATTTCCTTGAATAAGGAACAGGAGCAGAAATAATGAAAAGCATATGCGCAGGGCAGGTGTCAACACGGAAGGCACTATCTTCAACAGATCAGTCAGACTGTTGGGGTATGCGGACGATATCGATATCATCGGTCGATCCCAGCGTGCCGTGATAGGGGCTTTCACGGCTATTGAAGAACAGGCGAAACTAGTTGGCCTTGAAGTGAATAAGGACAAAGACTAAATATATGCTATTAACAAACAAACAATCATCTGTCCACCGACTAGGACAAAATGTCACTGTTGATAGCAGCAACTTCGAGGTAGTTAAGGAGTTCATCTACGTCGGGGTAAACATAAACTCCACGAATGACATCTTAGTGGAGATCCGTCGAAGAATTACCCTAGGAAACCGCTGCTACTTCAGTTTGGCAAATAAATGGGTTTTTACGGCGCCGAGTGCTGGACGATAAGCAGGAAAGGAGAGTTAATACTGCGATCCTTTGAAAAAAAAATCCTTCGACGGATATTTGGTCCGGAAATGCTAAAACTCGTCGACTACATTGGCTCGGCCACAACGCTCCAGCCAAGAGGATCTTCGAATCCCTGCCCCCAGGTTCGAGACGACAAGGAAGACCGAACCTCCGTTTTAAAGACCAAGCTATCGCGGATGCCAGAGCGCTTGGTCTGGACAACTGGAAGCAGCGTGCCCGGGACCAAGTATGTGGATGGAAGGCTGCTGTGTTTCAGGCAGAGACTCCACAAGGGTCGGAAGCAGGTTAAGTACGTAAACGTAAGTCTTCCAGTATTTTACATCTTTTTATACGTCTTGATATCCAAGTCTTCGACACGAAACTCCTCTTGGTTCTAAACAAACATGTAATTTTGGACAGCAGTCTGAGGGACATTGCGCTGTTTAATCTTTCGCTCTTATCATTCGCTATATCTATTCGAGGCCTATGTTTAATGAAATTCAATTCAGTAGACCTACCTTCGATCTATAGATTTTGGAAGACATTTTTGTCACAAATAAAGTGCTTAAATAGTCAAGGCATTATCCTCCATATGATAGCCACTAACATATTCTAAAATAAGATCGAGTTGCAGATGCCACTTGTTTATTAAAGAACAGTTTGTATTAGGCAAGCGTTGTTAGAGCAGGTCGAAACCTACTATACCACACTTAGGTTCTCGTCGACCCATTGAGATGCTCCTTTGTGGGGGTTAACGGTTGGTGTTAGAGTTAGCCGATATCCTCAAAAACCTGTAAAGATCAGAAAGTGAGCTTGGAAGTCATGGAAGTAGTGCTCGGTCATGATCCATTGCAGAGCCATTCCTCGCGAGTTCGTCAGTCTTCTCACTGCCGGCTTTGCCTCTGTGTCCAGGGACCCAGCAGAGATTCGCGGTGTACTGCGAGGAAAGCTCGTTGAGCTCTTTGCGGCAGCGGGGATTAGCTTTGATTTTATTTCAACAGTTGACCGAAATCACCGCCAGCTCGATCCCAAGCAGCGTGGAAGTCCTCCATTTGAATGACAACCTCATCGAAATAATCCAGTCGTACACTTTCTTCAAGAGCCAAATCTCAACAAAGTCGATTTGGTTCGCAAGAAGCTAGCTAGACACTAGAACCTAACGCATGCTTTTAAGATGCCAGGCTGTCAATGAAAGTGGTAATATCGTCTCGTGGTTTTGCCAACAATGACACCTTCCGTGTTTGCTAGAACCTCCATTTGGAGACACTGCTGCTATTAGGAAGCCTGATTTAGCGGTGTATATTTAATTCCTCCGAGTATATTCCGGCATCATTGGTTTCGATTTGCTCGTCTTCCATTCATCTCTGCTCGGTGTTAGATGTTTCAATTGAAGTCACCCCTCAGAATAAGAATATATCAAAGCAGGTTCTATGCAATGTGACTTTCAATCATATCAATTCGAGACAGTTGGTGTTAAGGAAGATGAATAAAGATAAACATGCAAAACTCCTTGACCGTTTCTACGGTCTCAAACCCGTTTTTGCGAAAAACTTTTAAAATGTTCTAAAAATTTCAGATTATTATTGTAAGGAATGAGATTGGTTTTAGTTAAGGCAAAAAGGGAAACACGGAAGCTTTTTTGGATTTAAGACATCTCACGTTTTGATAAAAGACGAACCCGTATTTGAGACATTGCTAGTCCGACCAAAATTCTTTAGCGGTGGAAGAGACGTTTAGAGGCAACATGTGTTAACAGTGTAGAAAGTTACCTTTGAACTTCGTTTTGAGAGATGTCAAAACTTTCGTGGTAACGTAGAAAGATTTGCACCAATTTAACTGGAGTGATCGAGAGAAATACACGTTGAATCGTGACCATGATATTAGTTGTGGAAGTAGGCAAGATAAGGAAGGACGAATGCATTAACCATTAATGTATATTTTCGCACAAACTATAGAAACTAAAGGGTGATCCATTTCGAGGTTCCCTACTTTTTTAAAGAAAAAAACACAGAAAATGCAAATTTAATGGAGAATGTTTATTATCATTTGAAAGAACATTCTTTGACATTTATTTTTTGAAGATTATGTCTATCAAATGTTGGCCGTTGCTACGTCGCAGATGGTCCATCCGTTGAGTCCAATTTTCGATCACTCGTTCGAGCATTTCGACTGGTAACTGGCGAATGACACGCGTGATGTTTTCCTCCAAGGCCTGAATCGAAGCGGGTTTGTCGGCATAAGCTTTTGACTTTACATATCCCCACAGGAAAAACTCTAACGGTGTGATATCACGCGATCTTGGTGGCCAATCGACCGGCCCAAAACGTGAAATTATGTGCTCACCGAAATGTTCTCTCAATAAGTCCATTGATTGATGCGATGTGTGGGAAGTGGCGCCGTCTTGCTGAAACCAAATGTCTCCGAGATCACGAGCTTCAATTTCAGGCATCAAATAGTCGGTTATCATGGCACGATAACGGTCGCCATTGACGGTTACGTTCGCACCGGCATAATTTTTAAAGAAATATGGACCGATGATTCCACCGGCCCACAAAGCACACCAAAGCATTGTTTTTTCTGGATGAAGTGGCAGTTCTTCAATCTCTTCAGGTTGCTCTTCGTCCAAAATGCGGCAATTTTGTTTGTTTACATACCCATTGAGCCAGAAATGGGCCTCATCGCTAAACAAAATTTGCCTCGAAAACGTCGGATCAATTTCAATTTAAGATCTTGACGTAAAATGCGCCAAGTCGTTCCATACGTCAGTCCGAGTTGCTGCGAACGGCGCCGAATCGACTCTCTACGGTCTTCGTGTACACTCTCAGCTACGGCCGCTATATTTTCTTCACAGCGTGCTGGACGTGGTCTATTCGGTCGAATATTATCCAATAATGAATGCTGGGTCTCAAAATGGGTGATGGTGTTGCGAATAGTACGCTCAGTAGGCCGATTATGTTGACCATAAGTTGAGCGAAGTGCACGAAACACATTCCTCACAGAACGTGAATTTTCATAATAAAGTTGAACAATTTGTAAACGTTGTTCACGCGTAAGTCTTTCCATTATGAAATGCCAAACAATACTAAATAAAAATAACATGACAGCATGACACAACTCACACGTGATCTGTCAAAAAAGGCTATTGAAAAAGGTATCTCTACTTGGATCACCCGTTAGTAATTAAGGGTTAGTAAATTTTATCTCCGCTATGGGTGCTTATTTTTTCCTTAGCTCCACTGTTAAAGCAATGTCAGTTGGGGAGAGAGTTGTAAAGTAAAAATCTATTGAGAGTTGCTAAAGTTCGTCTGCCATACCTGGTGACAGCTACCGGAAGAGATTGGGGGATCTAATTTCTAACCTCCTTTGTCACAGCATTGACAATGTTCAGGTGCGATAGCTATTGAAAAACACTATCGTTAACTGCGAAACTCTTCAGAGTTTAAGTTTGAAAACTCACTCTATACTTTAAGCCAATCGATACAAGAGTATTTTTTACGTTCCTTTACCACCGTACCTGTCTGCCTTAGTCTGGCTAATTCGATAAAACTTGATCAAATTCTACACCTGATTTGGCATAGCTACCAGCTTATCTGGCTTGCAAATAACGAACAAAAACGAATTAATGAAGCATAAATTTTCATCTCAAATTTGCTCAACTTCGACAATGCCAACAGGGATATCTAGCAGGTACGAATGTTACCTGAGTCTACGAACAGAAAAAAAACTTTTATTCGCTCCAATCAATCGAGAATATATTTACACAATTTGATTCTTATTTATACAATGGATTCCCATAATCCTATTCGCAGCCAAAGCTAAACAGGATAAATTCACAATTTCTCCTTGCTTGTGTAATGTAGATATCTATCTATCTATACATTGGAACGAGAAAGTTACATACGTTATACAATTAGATTAAATTAAGGATATTTTTAAAGGCGATAGAGAAGTAGGAAGTTGGAAAGTTGAGAAGGATTAACTGCCGCCCACAGATATTCGTTGGATATTCCTTTTCAACCGTTTTTCATATTCTAATCCTAACGAACTTTGAAGAGTAACTTCTCATTGAATTGTTGTAAAATTGTTCACGTCGATATCATATGTAAATGTTGAAGAAGAGTCACGTTGTTGTGTTCTCAATTAAATAAAAATTAAACCAACTTTTTCTCCAAGTGCTATAAAATGTTATACAACAAAATGTCACTCATTTGAGCACTTGTGGTGGTAGTAGCGATAAAACAAAGATAGGCAGGATACATTGAGACGATGACTAAGAGAGTCAAGTGATTTCGCGATGTCTCGATCGCCAATAATTTTTACCGCACGTTTTTGGATCCTTTCAAGTAGCTCCAAATATGTAATTGGAGCACCGGACCAGATATGAGCGTTGTACTCAAGTTTGGGGCGAATAAACGCCTTACAAATTTTTGCCAGATTAGAAGGAGTGAAATATTTCTTGCATCGCTTAAGGAAGCCTAGACATTTCGCAGCGTTCTTGGTGACATCGAATATGTTGTCATTCCAACGAAGGTTGTCATTAACACATATACCGAGAATGGAAAGTCGTTCGGTTTCAGCGATGCAAGTGCCCTCCATGGATAATGGCAGAGAATTAGGGTTTCGCTTCAATGACAGCAGACAGCATAGGATGCCCCTGTGACTTCAACCACGGCTCACTTCGACCGGCAATTGTGTCCATCTGGGTACCTTTCCTCGAACTTTGAAACACCTGGAAATATACTAAGAGGACAACCGCTGGTATGTTCACAAAATAACGCTCTCTTAAAACCAACCCGATTTGCCTTCTAGCTCGACTTTCCCCACATCCTCCAGCTCATCATAAAAGTGTCTCCCGAGAGTCGTAAGCCTTATGCTATTTAAGGCTGGGCATTCGCATAGCAGGTGACGAACAGACTGCAGCTTTTGCAGTATGCCCAACCGTTCCCATTGCGCAGTGACCCGTAAGTACTCGGATATCCTTGCGATCATGAATTTTGATCTCATTTTGTTGACAGCTGGCCATAGCCCTTTTGTGTGTCTGCACGAATCGAGTTGTGTCCAACGTAGGTTAGTTCTACTCAAGGACTCGGTGTCGATGCATTCATTTCTGACCCTGATCTTGCAAGCTTGTCCGCTTCCTCGTTTCCCGGGATATTAGTGTGTCCTGTCACCCAACACAGGGTTACTGTGTTGACAGCTGATAACTCGTCTAATGACTTCCTGCATTGGCTCACAGCCCTTGACTACACCGCATCTGATTTCAAGGCTTGTATGGCCGCTAGACTGTCAGAGTAGATGGTGATCGTCCTGTTGGCAATAGAGTGCCTTCTCAGTTCGGCTACAGCCTGGATAATGGCAGCTATCTACAGTCATCATTTATTCTGAAGGATTTGCTTAATCCTAGGTATTCACAGAAGATGCCTGCGCCTTTTGCGATATCCATTTTGGAGCCGTCGGTGTAGATGGCAATCTCTTCCTTTTTCGTAACTGCGTTCTCATCCCATTCACTTCTTTCCGGTATTCTGGTATTTAATTCCCTGCTGAAGGCGAATGCCGAGGGTAGGTAGTCTGTTTCTTGTGTGTCACCATTTGAGTTCTGCAGAGACGTGTCCGTATGGTCTTCGGACCGCAGAGTCCGCACTCTCTAAGTCTGACGGGCGTTTTAGCCGCCTTGCTGCTGCAGTAAATGTCTTATGGAATGAGATCGAGTAGTATCTCCAAAGCTGCAGTGGGTGTCGTCCTTAGGGACCCTGTTATACCCATGCAAGCTGCCATTTTGACTTGGTGAGATTGGAGAGAAGATATTTATTTTCCAGAGCCTTCCACCAAACAACTGCTCCGTATGTCAGGATGGGCCTTACAACCGTTGTGTACAACCAGTGTACCATGTCTGGTCATAAAACAACCCAAATGGGGTTTTCCAATAAGGACTTGAAAGGGTTTTCATCTGACCAACAACACTTATATTCTGTTTCTTGTCGAAGCCGTTTAGCTAAAAATGCGTTAAAAGATTGAAAGTTTAGTAAAAAAATTGGTGCAATTGGACGGTTTTTTCGGAAAATATCTTGGCAACGAAAACGCATAGAGAAAAAGTAATGACACCAAGATAAAGTGTGTCGACTCCGCAGAAAAACCTTAAAAAACTTAAAACCGTCTAATGGGCTTTAGATGGTTTTACCATTTTACAGCAGACCTGTAGTGAGGCCCAGGATACTGCATACATAATACTACAACTAGGTTATTCCTATCTAGTAGTTCTTGTTTCCGGTCTTATACACATTTGGCAGGTAGCCTCCCAGCGAAAGCACCTGCTAATACCGCGGTTACATCTTATTGCGCTAGTTCAAATGGTTTCATCCGTTAAAGTCGGCGCACTAAATTTGTTATTGCAATAGCTATAAAGGCGAGTCCGTTGCTTGTGGGCAAATGTTTTTATCTCATCTTCGACGGTAGCTATGCCTAAGTCTCGGTGGATATCACCGTTTCGGATATACCACGAAGCGTTAACAATTCTTCTTAGCACTTTATTTTGAAAAGTTTGTAAAATATTGGTGTTATTTGCTTTAGTACAACCCTAAAGTTGTATACCATACGTCCAACCCGGTTTTAGAACTTGCTTGTATAAAATCAGCTTGTTTTGCATGCTGAATTTGACAAATCGACCAAGCAGCCAATGCATTTGACAATACGCCAAGTCTTTGTCCACTCAAAAACGCTGTCGATATAGCTGTATCATCCGCAAACGTAGCTAAAGTTGAGCCATGTTTTTGCGGAATATCTCGAGTATAGATTAAAAATAAAATCGGACACAAAACGCTTCCTTGTGGAACTCCAGCCGCGATTTCTTTAAAATATACCAGTTTTAACTGTCCTTTCCTGCTTATCGTCTAGCACTCGGCGCCGTATAGCAGAACTGGCAGGATAAGCGTTCTGTAGAGCATGCACTTTGTCCTTCTAGTTAGGAGTTTTGAACACATTTGTTTGGCCAAACCGAAGTAGCAGCGGTTTCCTAGGGTAATTCTTCGACGGATCTCCACTAAGATGTCATTTGTGGAGTTGATATAAACACCGAGGTAGATGAACTCCTTAACTACCTCGAAGTTGCTGCTATCAACAGTGACATTTTGTCCTAGTCGGTGGACAGATGATTGTTTGTTTGTTAATAGCATATATTTAGTCTTTGTCCTTATTCACTTCAAGGCCAACTAGTTTCGCCTGTTCTTCAAACAGTTCGTGAAAGCATCTATCACGGAACGTTGGGATCGACCGATGATATCTATATCGTCCGCATACCCCAACAGTTGGACTGATCTGTTGAAGATAGTGCCTTCCGTGTTGACACCTGCCCTGCGCACTATCTGCTCAAGAACAAGATTGGATAAGTCGCATAGTAGCGCATCTCCTTGCCGCAATCGAATGGACGATTTGACGGATCATAAACCAACCTACGTGTTGCAAAATGGCTTCATACAGCACGCTGGACAGAATATTATATATAACATTCAGCAGGGATATGCCTCGATTGTTCCTGCAAGAAATAAGGTTGCCATTTTTTGTAGATTGGGCGTATTAAGTTGATAGTCCTGTCATGGGATTGCTTTCTGCCACCTATACATTGTTGATTATGGTTCATGCCAGATTTTCGCTGGCAGACCATCAGAGCCTGCCCAACTGCTGGTTTTTTAAAACTTTATAGCTGTACCGACCTTTGAGAGCTGACATTTGCATTGACGTTGCACGTGTTTTCTGCTTGCCTTATCAGTAAGCCGAAAATGCTTCTTGAACATCTAAAAATATCTTCGCTTCGGTCGGTCCACTATTTTTAGAGCATGCGTTCCGGGCTTGAAGCCAACCGCCATTCAGCTTGACTTCTGTAGAAGCAGAGTCAAAACGATGTCAAAGTTGTCAAAGGCTTCCATCGGTAAGCACTTGTTCATCCCTTGTGGCCTCATAAATTGACCTATTTTTGGTCAAAGTGTACAGGTGACATCAGATGGTCATCCGAACGTGTCACCCAGATGACATGCTGACGTCAGAGAACTTGTGGAATTCTGTTGTCATCTGCAAGACGACACTCTATCACACAGTGTCATCCGTTAGGTCATCCGAGTGTTTTTTTTTTTGTTTTTCCACAGGAACTTTCAACGATGCAAACGTGTCATCCGATGCAAGATGGTGGTTAATCGAGTGAAATCATCCATGAGACTTTTTTATTCGGATGAAATGCTGTCCAAAACAATTTGGTCATCCAGTCCTAATAGCGACGATGACAAGCGGTAATACGGTCAATCAAATCAGTCATCTGGATGACATAGAAACCGTGTTGATACGTTCAATGACATGCCAGATGACAGGCGATCACACGGGATGACCACTTTAGGATAAATTCGACGGTCTGATCGCACCTTATTACCTCATCGAGGGTCAATTGAATCCAATCCAATAACCTTAAAACGACTTTGCGCAAAAATGTCCCCAACCTAATTTCGTGCATTTATTTATGCCACCTATCAATACCGCAAAACAATTACAACTTATTTACATGATGTTCTATAAAAATTCACCCTAAAGTTGCGAATAATTTCAACCTCAGACATTGTTTTGCAACAAAGTCGATAGAGTGAAACTTAAAAAGTTGAACTCAACGAAACCCATTTAAAACATTTCCTTACTAAAACTAATAATTATCTATACTCGAAAGGAAACAAACTTTAATTAGAGCACAATATGCCATATGCATCAAACCGCAAGTCGTACGGGAATGCTGTATGTACATGCTTCCCTAATGCGGGGGTAGATGTGCCATTCTCACGATGGCAAAATGTTCACATGGCGGCTTGATACGTTGCGATGAGGACGTCGCGACGCACGGTGACAAAACACAAGTAAATTTTTTTTTTTTTTTTTTGCAAGAAAATGAAATTAGAGATGTACCCATACAAAGTTTAGTATGTGTTATGGTTATCCGATACTGAAGCTGAAGGTATCCTTATTCCTTTAAAGTTCATCATAGTCAGAGTCGCGCACCCTTTTGTTGTGCTCTGCTTGTTTGTTATCAGAGTGCAGTTTTGCATGGGTGTTGCATCACACCATTAAGAAAGGGGGCGCGTCTTTATGGAAAGACACTGATACATCCAAAAACGGATACTAAATATATGTATATAGTAAATATGTTGAATTGGAAAGTTCACCTGCTCTCGACAACGGGCATGTTGGGAGGGTTACCTGTAATTGGATACCAGCTCAGTTATGGGATACGCTCGAGTGATGATAGAATTTCCTTCGTTGCTCTTTCTCCCCCATTCATGCAAATATTGACGTGGGAGCGGATGAGAAGCAGCATGTATTTTATTCTGATTAAGTGCAGTGGTGTAAAGTAAATCTTGGCTAAGTGTTGCCAGTTGGAGAAATACACAAAAAAAAATTGTTAAAAGTGAGAGAAATTTAAAGGAGGAGGTTCTTGATGAATTCAGGTTAAAAGTATTAGGGCCATTTTCTTTAATTTAATAATTAAGTTGATTTGTAGTTGTGACCGAAATGGTTTTGCTGCTGATTTGGGGGAACTGTCAATTTGTTGATTGATGTCTGTTTGGCAATGTTGATGATGTATTTGAAGGAAAAACTATTTTAAATTCTTTAACTTTTGACGGCAACCAGTATATATATTTTGTATAAATTGATAGTAACGGGTGATTTTTTAAGAGGTTTAGAACTTTTTTTAAAAAAAAACACAAAAAATTCGAAAAAATGAATGAACTATTTATTTGAATCGATAGTTTGAACCTTGCAATTTAATGTTTAAAGATAATTTCATGCAAATGTTGACCGCGGCTGCGTCTCAGGTAGCCCATCCACTGAGTCCAATTTTGGCATACTCTTTCACACATATCGGCCGGTATCTCACGAATGAATGCATGGATGTTGGCCTCTAGTGCGTCACTCGAAGCGGGCTTGTCCCTACACACATTAGCCATGGCATACCCCCACAAAAAATAATCTAATGGTGTCAAATCGCACGATCTAGGCGGCCAATTGACCGGCCCGAAACGTGAAATTAACTGTTCACCAAACTCGCCTCGCAATTGCGCCATTGTTTCGCGTGCTGTGTGGCATGTGGCACCGTCTTGTTGAAACCACATATCATGCAAGTCAAGAACTTCCATTTCGGGCAAAAAAAAGTTTGTTATCATCGCTCGGTAGCGTTCACCATTGACAGTAACGCTGCGATTCGCATCATCTTTGAAGAAATATGGCCCAATAATGCCGCCGGCCCATAAACCGCACCAAACAGTGGCTTTTTCGGGATGCATTGGTAGCTGTTGCAATGCTTCTGGCTGATCTTCACTCCAAATGCGGCAATTTTGCTTATTTACGTACCCATTTAACCAAAAATGAGCCTCATCGCTGAACACAATTTTTCGATAAAAAAGCGGATCCTTGGCCAGCTTTCCAAGAGCCCATTCACCAAAAATTCGGCGTTGTGGTAGGTCGGCTGGCTTTAGTTCTTGCACCAGCTGTATCTTAAAAGGCTTTACGCCCAAATCCTTCCGCAAAATTTTCCACGTAGTGCTGTAACAAAGGCCTAACTGCTGGGAACGGCGCCGAATCGACATTTCGCGGTCTTCTGTCACACTAGCTGATTCGGCCGCAATATTTTCTTCAATACGCACAGTACGTAAACGTGTTGGTGGTTTAATGTCCAACAAAGTAAATTTGGTGCGAAATTTGGTCACAATCTTCCGAATAGACTGCTCAGAAGGTCGAGAATGCCGATCATAAAATGGAAGCAGCGCGCGATGAACATTTCGAACCGAGCACGAATTTTGATAGTAAAATTCAATAATTTGCAAGCGTTGTTCATTTGTAAGACGATCCATGGTTAAATTGCAAACCAAACTGAAGCTGTTTGACAGTGACACAAGGTACTAAACACACGTCAGCTGTCAAAACCAGTGTTGCCAAAACCAAACCAGCTAAAAAATCACCCTTTATAAAAAACTGTTGAATACAATTGTGACTTCAGGCATGTGCACAGATGAGTAATTATACAGATAGTCGACTGAGAGGATTTTTGGCTCTCCCACACAGTACTGTGTTCGTATATGTTTTTGCATGCCAATCAAATTGAGCCAGCTTACGCACACAATAGCAGTTCTGCGCCTAAGAATCCATTCTGGAAAAGATCTCATGTTGGCATGTTAAAAGTCAAAACTGGGCTGTGTACGATAACATTGTTATAACATGCGCCACGATTTATGATGAATTTGCAACAGAATAAAATTTTGGTGAATGTTTTTAATTATTATGTATTATTTTAGTTTTACCTAACAAACATATTTTTTGGGTAAACATGTTGAAGCAGTTTCGTAAACATTTTGGCAGTTGCCCAAGTTAAACATAAAATAAGGATTTTCATAATTTGTTTGCCGGTAGTTGAACTAATTTATCAGTAATAATAAAATAATTTTGGTGGTTGACTTATCGAATGTCGAGTAAAATAATAAAAATTAAAAAATTTTTAAAAGGATGGTGCTATAAATATTTGAGCAGTGAATGAATGAAATATTCTGTAAAATTACTAAAATTGTAGGTAAAATAAATAAAAGCTCAATGAATAAAGTCAATGAGTAACGCCTGATTAGTTAACTGACCATTTCAATAATTTAACATAGCATTTAATAAATTCACTGCTATTTTATTCACCGCTATTCACTATTCCAATTCAAAGATAATAACGTTGTTAAATTTGTTCAGCATGATGAAATAAATTTAATAACGTTATTATCTTTGAATTGAAGTAGTCAAGTCAACATTTTGTGTTTAAAAATGCATTTATAGTTATTTTGTCGCAGTTTGTCAATTCGCTTGCTCGCTCTCATATGAACGTTCCGAATATGTAGCTATGTAAATATATTAAACTTTTATATGTTCAATAGAAACACAATAAACAACCAAAGAATTTAATATACATGAAAAAATAATCCAAAACTATTAACTATAAATATTTTGCACCCAAACATTACTAATTTAGTAATATTCATGCAATAATAAAATAATATATACATTTTATCTCACTTTATTAACCAAAATGGAAAAAATATAACAACCCAAGTATGTTTATTTTAAGGCATATAAAACATTTAGAACTATTTCTTATAAACACAAAAAATATTTGCATTTAATTGCAAAAACTTTATTATATACCTAACTATTTTTTTTATAAACATTTCAATTAAAATATCTATTAAACTTGAACTACGTTAACTCAATACTTCGCAGCACTTCTCCAACACATCCGCTATAATCAGCTGTTTTTTTGTTGCCAGTTGGAATCTACGCGCTAATGACATATTTTTGACACATCAACCCCTCCATACTTTTTTTGGCTGGCTCACACGTATTCACAGATAGAACACTTGAGAGAGGATTTTTTCTCAATTTTTAAAAATTTGTTGCGGGTTCAAAGGGACAGAGGTATGCTGAGTCGACTATCTGTATAATTACTCATCTGTGGGCATGTGGCAAAAATATTGTTGTGCGCTAAGCCCAATGTAACTAAAGTACACGACTGCTTCGTATGAAACTTTCTTGCTACATGAAATGCATTTTTGAATCGTGTCAAACAAAATGTACTTAATTGTTCAAACTATAAAAACTGTTCAAAATCGTTGGAGTCGTTGTTAAGAAATCGAATTTAACTTAAATTTTTAAAATTTCGTATTTCAAAAATCGATGTACACGGATTTGTTCAATTTAACAGTGTAAATTTTTTGGAATTCCCTTTTCTTAGTTTTTGAGATATTGGCGTTTTTATAAATTACCTTTATTCGAATTTTTTCAAAAAAACTTTGTATGTAGTAACGTCGGCCCAAATTATTCAAAATACAAAAACAGTCTAAATTCCTTAGAACCATTTATGAGAAAATGATTTTTACCAAAAAAAAATTTAAACTATAAAGCAAAACGGATAAACAGACAGACCAACCTACAGACGGCATTGGCGGACCCACTTTTTTAGACTTCTTTATAGTCGTAATATCATATCCCTTATACTCAGTTGGAGTTCGAAATTTCCGCGCAACAGCTACAACAGTGAAGTTAAAAAAATAAAGGTTTTCAACTTTCAATTGAAAATGCTTAGCAGTACCAAAACGACCGTGCAATATCACCAAAAGGACTGTTTACACGATTATTGACCTAAGTCTGTTTGTGGCTTGTAAAGCACATAACCCCGTCATGCCGGAACCATAGCAAATGAAGAATTACTTCTTCATGATTATGTTTTTGAGATAATTTGTTAATTTGAAGTACGCATCGTTGAGTGGAGAAATTAGAGCCAGTTTTTTTTATAGTTTAGTTCATGTGGAAACAGCAAATGCGAAAAGTGTCTTCAATTAAATTTTGAGAACGATAATCACATATGTATATCGATCTAAACGTATAAGCCTTGCTGATAGCTAGTTTCTTTTTCAATTTTTATACTTTTCTGGAACATATTTACCCTTAAATTGTTTACCGTGGATGCTGTTTTATACACTTGCAAGGATAAATCTTCTTCCAAGTCAATTATTTCCATTTAAAGTGAAGGCTTTGAAAGTCTGAACAACCTTGCAGCCACGTTAGTCCATTCTATAGCTTCCCCATTTCTGCAAAGACTTGGAATCGTGCAGAAAATTCCTTTCTAAAATCGATAGAAATCTTAAAAATACTTCAATATCAGAGTTCCTCTTCTTACATTAATCGAATGTAAATATCCTTTTAAAAAAAAGTCCAGCTTGCGACGAAAATCAGAATGCTTTGCATCAGATCGCATATTAATTTCCTATTTCCTTGTAGCTCAGTGTTGAGCGCAGATAAATATTTCAGAACATCTTTTTGAAAAAGCCACATCTATCACATTGCGCTCTTTTGCTATGAACTCCAATAGCTTCCTTGCTTCGTGCGTATCCAAGTTTTGATAGAAGGAGATTACTTGTTTAGTTATTAGCCAGAAACGTTCTATAGCTATATATAAACGGTTTCTTTAGGAGTTATAACTGGTCGTTGTGCTTCCTTAACAACGACGTGGATGCCGCTGCCAATCAATATGATTACAAATCTAATTCACCTAGGTATGAAACGCTTTATCCCAACAGGATAAAGTGTATCAGACCTAAGGAAAACGCGTGGTGTGACTTGAGCTGTAAAGAAGCTATCAGGGCTAAAGAGGTAACTTTTCGGTCATTTAAAACCAACCCAACTGAGGAAAACCGAAAAAAATTCAAATGAGCCAGAAATGACAGCAATGCCCATATTAATCGTGTCAAATTTTCCTACGACCAAAAGTTGAGGCAGAAAATACTACAAAGTCCCTGACCCCGACACTCATTTGCAATGACACTCCAGCTGTCAGCTCTTCGGATAAACCAATCTGCTTGCTGCTCATTTTGCAGCTAGCTCAACGCTCCCAGATTGTGCCTTGTCTCCCCCAGTACTCGAGCGCGTAGAACACTCCATGGGACAAATCCGCACCCGTACAGTGGCAAGAGTTCTTCAAGATCTCAACATACATAAATCCGCTGGTCCAGATGGTATTTCCCCTATCGCTCTGAAGAGGTGTTCTTCCATGCTGGCAAAACCAATGCGTTAGCTTTTCTATCTGTCCTATTCTTCAGGGCTCTTTCCGAGAAGATGGAAAACAGCATTTGTCCAGCCCGTCCCCAAAAAAAGGCGAATCTTCCTCTCCCTTCTCTTGCCGACCAATTGCACTTACGTCCCTTCTTTCCAAGGTCATGGAAACGCTGATAAATCGTCAGCTTATGAAATATCTCGAATCCCGAAAACTTCTTAATGACCGGCAGTACGGTAACCGAAAAGTGGAACCAATCTATTCACCATGGTGGTGAAAGCAAGGTCGTTGCGCTTAATATTTCAAAGGCATTTGACAGAGTTTGGCATCAAGCTCTCTTGTCGAAAATGCGTGCATTTGGGATCGATGTTACCCTTCCTCAATGGATTAGAAATTACCTTTCGGACCGTTCAATACAAGTTGTTTTGGACGGTTTCAAGTCTGCAACTCACCAAATAAATGCTGGTGTCCCTCAAGGCTCTGTTTTGTCTCCGACTCTCTTTCTCATTTTTATCAATGATCTCCTGTCTGTCACTTCTAATGCAATCCATTCCTTTGCTGATGACAGTACCCTCAGCTTTTCATATTCGTTTAATGATTCATGTCCCTCATCTTCGGGCGTGGAGCTAGAACGGCAACGTATGTTAAGCTCATTAAATTCCGACCTTGACAGCATTCTTAAATGGGGTAAAACCAACAGAGTGGAATTTAATGCTTCCAAAACGCAATGCTGTCTGCTGTCATTGAAGTGAAACCCTAATTCTCTGCCATTATCCATGGATGACACTTGCATCGCCGAAACCGAAAGACTTTCCGTCCTCGGTATGTGTGTTAATGACAACCTTCGTTGGAATGACCACATATTCGATGTCGCCAAGAACGCTGCGAAATGTCTAGGCTACCTTAAGTGATGCAAGAAATATTTCACCCCTTATGATCTGGCTAGATTCTACAAGGCATTTATTCGCCTCAAATTTGAGTATAAATATCATATCTGGTCTGATGCACCAATAACATATTTGGAACTACTTGACAGGATCCAAAAACATGCCGTAAAACTTATTGGCGATCGAGACATCGCGAAATCACTTGACTCTCTTAGTCATCGTCGTAATGTCTCCTGCCTGTCATTGTTTTATCCATATTTCCACCACAAGTGCTCAAATGAAATTGTCAGTTGAATTCCACCCCAATGCACATCAGTTTACCCTTAAGCCTGTATTCGGACGTACAGTGAAATACAAGGATTCGTTTCTTAACCATTCAACGCGAATGTGGAATGCTCTACCACGCTCTGTTTTTCCCTCACATTACAGTTTACAGACATTTAAAACCAACGTGCATCGGTTTCTCCCTTTCTCTTATCCTTCATTTCCCTAATGCCCGCACTGTGTCACTTCATTATAAGGGTATCCAAAGTCCCTTTAGTGCGCGTACATATCTGATAAAATTACTTAACTTGACCAAGCTTTCCATTACTTCTTTCAGGGGCTGTCTTATCTCTGATTCTCTTTACTAATCATTTTTCTATGTCAATCATCACTGGGGCCGCGTCATTTGAGTGCGACACCATTTTGTCATACAAAAGTATCCTAAGGTCTCTTTTTTGAAATCCAATATTTGTCAGTCCAAGGTTCGACCCTCCGCGGTCCGGAAGTGAACCGCGATCCGCCGCTTGTTGACCGCTGCTCTAGTGCTTTACTTACTTTTTCCTTGGCCTTAGATGAAGCTTCGTGATCAAGTTTGCTATGGGGTTGCAGGTCTCAGTCCTAAATCATCTTCTGAACAACATCGAAGAGCTCACTCAAGTTTTAATATTAAAAATAATATTTGATCATCAGCTCTGCATTTTCGATCATGAATATTGACAAAGATCTACTTAGCGAAAAATTTGTAATATTGCCAACAACACAACACTGCTTGTGTTCCTTTAGGAGTTCGGGCACTAACAATGGAATTAGTAGCACAACATCTCAACTCATCGGTTTTAAATGTCTGTCAATGTATCCTAACATTTTCAATAACGGATTTTCTAATACTCCACTCTTTACTCGAAATCTCAAAGAAGAGCTACCGTCGGCATGAGTTTTCAAAAATTACATGCTCATGACCAGAACAATGCTGCCAAATAAAGTTGAGAGTAACCATTTTATATTATTTTAAAAGTAATTTTTCTTTTTAAATAAAAAAGAAATTTCGAAAAGAAAATGCCGCCAACTTAATTTAATAGATTAAATGCGAATCTGGCAGCTTTGGTTGCTGCTTACTATTCTCAGAATAAAAAGCAATGCATAGCTTATTGCTTCTATAGCACTGTTTCCTGAGAAAATGTTTACCCGACGATGGGTAGTGACAGAACACGCAAAAGAAAAAAAAAAATGAAAAGAAATGTGCAATAAGTTGGGAACGACATTCAGGAAAACGATAAATATATATTTATATGCACACAATAATGTCAAGAGCATATTTTATGGTGAAATCAAATAATACAGAGAAATTTCTTGGAAAAAAAAAATAAGAAATTATGTCCTTGATATTGTGATTTAAATAAAATAAAGTCTTGTGCGGATATTTTAAAGTTTATTTTACATAAGAAAGGGTTGAGCTCGGCTCGTGTGCTTATTTCTGGCGGAAGTTTTGTTTTTGCGACTAAAAAATCTCTAAGACCTAAATTTATGTGAAAGTGTAGCAAAAAGTATCTTTCATAAGGTTGCAGAAGGTATGAAGGATAAAGCAACTTGCTCTAAGGCCTCTGTTTCCAAAAATAATTCTCTTATTCATTGCAAAGTTTCCAAACTCGACTCCATGTTACTTAATTACCCGAATTTCAATGTCGGTGGTTGCGCACCAATAATAGGAACAATTTTCTAAGAAATTTAGTAAGTGTAACGACTAGAGCACGGCTTCGCTCTTTGCTTCTAAGTATTGTTCATGTTGCAGGCAGCTTCGGTGACGGCGAAAATACAAGTGCTGTTTTTGCAATTTATGAAGACATTTAAAGGTTATTTCTCAGAGTAGAAACTGTGCGCGTATAATTAGTTATTCCGACGAAGAAGAAATAATTTTGTCTGTCTTCAATTGCTACAGAATGTTACCTTAATAAAGGTAGGTAGAGTGGATGTCCTACCGATTTATAGAGATAGGTTTACGATGAAAGATTTTTTCAAACTTTGAGAAGATTAAACCCAATTTTTCCGCAGTTTGTCAAAGCTGTTATTCTGATTTGTATCTATTACAGCTTGGCTCCAACGTATAGATAGAAAGATACAAAGTCGGGAGAGCCTATATGGGGCTCTGGCACTGCGGCTCCTTATAGAGCTTATTGTGCCTTCCCTGGAGGGGTCCTAGAGCAAATGCTTGACTCCGGAGGAGGTCAGGAAGACAAGAATCTTCTCTGGATGCAGGGTAGCAAGGTATATTGGTGATATGATGTCCTTCCTGAGACGAAAGAGAGCCGGGCACTCCATGAGTATGTGAAGAGAGGATTCGTCACTCTCTAAACAAAGTCTACATGTAGGGTCCGGTGAGAGGCCAATGCGGTGAAGGTGTTTTTTCAGGAGACAGTGACACACTGAATATTCCTGTCCAGGTTAGTTAGGAATTCGGATTTCTTGGGGTGGAATTTGGGGAAGAAATGTTTGGTGCAGTTTTGACCATGTGAATAGAGCCAGACTTCATTGGATTCGATCAGGGATAAGCTTTTCACAAAGTTCCTGAAGTGATTTTTGCTAACACCACAGAATGGTTCAGGGCCGACAAGTGGTTTTGTTGCGCCGACTTTAGCCAGTGAGTCAGCCGCTTCGTTGCCAGCAAAACCCCTGTGGGCTGGGATCCAGTGAGGAATGACTAAGTTTTTTGTATCAAGTTCATAGACGGCCAAGAAGGTTTAAAGAACAAGCTTCAATTTTATGACAGATGAGTCAAGAGCTTTGATGGCTGCTTCGCTATCTGAAAAGATAAATATACTTTTACCTCATGTGTTGGAACCCAAGTTAATTCTAGCGCACTGGTTAATGGCAAAGAGTTCTGCTTGGAATACGGATGAGTTCTTGCCAAGGCTGACTGAAAAGTTCGCTTGAGGCGACTCTCCATGGATTCCAGATCCATTCCCTGACCTGACCGTACACCAGACGAGATCATGTTTTGATGGTTTAGGTTTATATTTTTCATAGTCCTCCCTTATAGGTACGACGATAGAGAAGACGGCGACGAGACGACGATTAGAAGTTTGCTCCAACGTATACAGTTATATGAAAATCAAGTAAACATCTTTCCTCTTTGCTAGAGTCGTCGCTCTCATCTTTAGTTGCAGCTCCAACAAAAACGCTGCCTTACGCCCAAAATTAAAGCTCTTATCACAATGGCAATCTGAATCCCATTTGTAGCTGAACCAATAGCTGTCAGAAGTTGAATAAATATATGTGTTGCTGTGAGTGTGAACAAAATGTACATCTATTAAATAATGTTGTCTCGTAAGGCGGATCTACTTTAACTCCCTGTAGACTTTAATCACTCGATACGAAAAAGCTGAGAACTGCCCAAAAGAAGGCAACGTCTTCCCACACGGTCTTCAGAGAGTACCCAAGTGAACCAAGGGTCTGAGTATCGCGACATAAGCAAAAGGGTAGCTCAAGGAAAGCGTCCGTGGTATGATGATGTATTCGTGTACGCTAAAAATGGTGTACCTCCAATGGCATCAATGGAAGAGTATAGGACCAGGAGAAGGGCGAAGAATGAAATCATGCGTAGAAAGAAAAAGAATACGCAGTATCCCAGCTTAAGAAGATCGAAGAGTTTCGCGATCGAAATAACATCTGGAGATTTTCTTAGAAAGCCAAGCAATTAGCAGCCGGCTTTAGGACCAGAACACAAGCTCTTCGATATGGGGAAAGGAACCTAGTCACTGACGCGCAGGGATAGTTAGACATATGTAAGCAGGTGCTGGAAACCTACTAAATGCGCATAAAATAGAGAAAATGAGGGAGCAATAAGAGAACCCACGTTTAATAATCCAAGAAGAAGCTGTCCCGCTTCTCAGTATAGAAAAGGTTGGCTATAAGAAAGCTTAAGAACAACAAGGCTCTCTACAATCTACAATAAAGGAAATCCTATGTCCTGTTGAAACTATAGAGACGTGTCTTTGCAAAAGGTCACATATAACCTATTATCCACCGTACTGCATGAACGTCTCAAACCCTTCTGGAATACGCTAATCGGCGCGTACCTGTGTTGCTTTTTTTGCGACCGTAGACCAAATTTTCACACTTTGCGGACGATATTAGCATTATCTCTCACAGCTATTAAATAGGAGGCAAACTAGTTGACCTTAAAGCAAATGTAAACATAACGAAATATCAAATAAGTAAACGCCAAGGCCAAGACGTAACTGCGGCTAAGAACTACTCTAGGAACCTTTACTGTTTCTCACAACAAGTGGGCTTAAAAGTTCTCACTCAAAAGAGAAGGTATAAGATAAGGTCTGTAAATCAATGATCCGTTCAGTTATGCTCTATGGCGCTGAGTGTTGGAGGAAACTCTTTTGAAAGAAGAATTCTTCGAAAATTCTATGGCTCTATGGATAGGAAACCGCGAACTCTATAAGCTGTACCACAGTGATGTGGATGAATTCTAAAAACGGCCACATCGACCGAATGGACAATAGTGCTGCAGGCTAGTAATCTTTGAATGTCAGCAGGCCCCAGGTTCGAGACGACAAGGAAGACCAAACCTTTGCCTACCTGCTTCCAAAAAAAAGAAACGGACTCGAAAATACATTAGTTGTTCCTTGCTGACGATGATGTAGATGTTTTCGAGGGGAATGGGTATTGTAACGGGCGATCCAAGTAGAGATACTTTTTTAATAGCTTTTTTTGACAGATCACGTGTGAGTCGTGTCATGCTGTCATGTTATTTTTGTTTAGTATTGTTTGGCATTTCATAATGGAAAGACTTACGCGTGAACAACGTTTACAAATTGTTCAACTTTATTATGAAAATTCACGTTCTGTGAGGAATGTGTTTCGTGCACTTCGCTCAACTTATGGTCAACATAATCGGCCTACTGAGCGTACTATTCGCAACACCATCACCCATTTTGAGACCCAGCATTCATTATTGGATAATATTCGACCGAATAGACCACGTCCAGCACGCTTTGAAGAAAATATAGCGGCCGTAGCTGAGAGTGTACACGAAAACCGTATTGAGTCGATTCGGCGCCGTTCGCAGCAACTCGGACTGACTTGGCGCATTTTACGTCAAGATCTTAAATTGAAAGCGTACAAAAGGAGGAAAACTTGGAGGAAAACATCACGCGTGTCAATCGCCAGTTACCAGTCGAAATGCTCGAACGAGTGATCGAAAATTGGATTCAACGGATGGACCATCTGCGACGTAGCAACGGCCAACATTTGATAGACATAATCTTCAAAAAATAAATGCCAAAGAATGTTCTTTCAAATGATAATAAACATTCTCCATTGAATTTGAATTTTCTGTGTTTTTTTTTCTTTAAAAAAGTAGGGAACCTCGAAATGGATCACCCTTTATTAGCCCAAAGAATCTGAGAATTTTGACTGCCTACTCCAACATATTCCATTTATTTATTTTAATGGAAAAGTGGTTCTTAAGTGTGAAAAGTTAAAATATCTGGGATCTATAGTCAACAGCGAAGCAATAGTGGATGACGACATCAATCATCGTTCAAGCGTAAGACAGATGAAGTGGCAGAAAAACTCAGCCATCTTCTCTAACCAAAAAATGACTCCCAAGCTGAACGAAAGGCTCACATACGGTTCACCGTGTTGGACAATATACAAAAACTATGGGGCAAATTGACAGCAGGAGTAAAGAATCTTGATAGAATTAGAAGTTTCCAAATCCGAGGAGGAAGCCTTCTCGTTAAAGAATCAATTTTCAAAAATATTGGAGTACGACCGACTCTGTTGGTATTCAATCAATGCCAATCAACGTTCCTAAAAACTCCTGGATCACACAAATGCAGCAACACCAGCATTTGATTCGAAACTGGAAGGCCTGCACAGGCGGGCCAGTAGGGATACAGTGAAGTGGTTATGTTTATGTATCCTACAATACTGATCGTAAGCTCATCGATAAAAGGAAAGAAGAAGATTATATACATATATGATAAATTTTTATCATTATAACTATTATTTCATTTATTTGGTTTAAGCTTATTAAACTTATTTGTGGGGGCAACACTGGTCCAATCATGGCATGTCAAAGTGACAACATTTCTCTTTATTTAGTTTGATGCTCGGTTTGATGTTAGCTTCTGCAAAATCAATTAGTCGCTAGCCGTCGAAATGCAGCATTTAGCGATGGGAATATTCAACCGCAGTCGGTCGCAAAAATCGCTCATCCATATCGCCCTCGAATGCAAGTGCCTCGAAACATCGTCGTCGGTATGAAGGTTGATCTTATTGCATCAATGTATTTCGTGTGAGTTATAAAGCGTTCACTCCACTGCAATGGACAACCGACACAGTTCTAGTTCTCTCCCAATGAGTTTTAAACTTTCACGATACGGTTCGTTAATTTGGTTCGGTTCATTATAAATGTGAACCGGTTGAACTTGGTTTAAGCGAGTTATCGAAGTCAATTTGACTCATGGTTAGCGTCATTTCCCCCTTTGCTCTGGAAACTTCACATTAGCGAACTTCAACTGAAAAAAGTATGTCAGTTCCTGCTGGTCAAGTGGACTAATACCTTCAGTTTTACCCGAAAAAGACTGAATCTTTAACAAGTACCCAGTTAGAGTTAGAAGAAGCCTGGACTATCCTTGAAAGAATTAATGTACACATTTTCTTCAGAAAACCGAGACTACCCTACCTTTGTCCCAACTCACAATTGAATCGAGAACTAATTTGCTGATATTTGAAGGATGTCCATATACAGTGAAACGAACACTTCCCAGGACCGACGACTCTATACAAAATTCCTCCTTAAATGGACGCAGCTGAAGCTTTGGGACATACTTCAGACTTGAGATACACAAGATGGCTAAATCGAACCCTATCTGTAAATAGGGCTTTGTTGTATTATTTTCCATCACTCTTCGATGCAATGAGAACATTTTTTTAGAAACAATAGACTGGCAACCTGTATTCCATAACAGAAACTTAATACATTAATTTCCTCCCTTAATTGCTTTCGAGATTTTGATTATCGTAATCGCAAGTGGAACTTGTTTACGGGCAACTTCAACGCCAACACAAGCACTCCCGCAAGCAACTAAATTAATACAATAATTTTCGTTACGCCTAATGGTCTTTGGTAAAATTATACTTAAATCTCCCGCTCCTCCTCCATCGGTTCGATTTCCATAGAAACGTCCAATATTGGGCTGAACTCAAACCACCCATAAAGGTCAGGCCAAGAATTTTCAGTAACATAAAGCAATTAACCCAGATTCTGAGTTTGCTTAATGTGCCCACAAGGTTCGCTCACCATACACCATACTCGTATATTGCGCTACGAAAAATAATAAAAAAAAAAACAAAAACCTATAAACCGTGCTATCTCTCAGATTCATCGCTACGGGCTGGCACAGTTACTGTTTCCTAGAAAATTTCGATTTATTTTTTTAATATTTTTTTTTTTTTTTCGGGTTGTTATTTTCCATTTGACTGACAAATATATATATACATTGCAACTACTTCACACTTTAGATTGCAATTTAAATATCACGACTTCTATATTTGCAGTACAAATTACCTACGTGTTTCTATTCCGCAGTAGCGGATAAAAGTTGAAACTAAATTGGAACCAACGTAGTTTCTAGTTATAAAAATCTGCAAAAAAAAAGCACACAACGTAAAATGGAGCTAGGTACCTACATGATAACAAAGCCTGTGGGAAAAAAAAATATCTAAACTTTTAATTTCACTTTTTCTGAGAAAAATTACTGGTGACACAATTCCGTACGAGTACTCGAATTGATTGCAGAGAAGGATGATGACAACGACAGTGTGTGAAAAAAAATGTTAATGTCTCTTAGAAACGACTTTTTACCATTTCATATTTCAAGTGAGGAATCGAATGTAAGAAATATAGGAAACTAGAGGGTTTTTAGCGAGGAAATCAAGGAGTAGCAGATACTTACTTTGCTTTACTTTTGGTGGCACTTACAGTCCGGGGTCGACCACGGCCTCAACCAAAAATCCCCTCCAAAACCCTCCAGTTACGCCCACGAAGTTGGTTGAGGTCGTTCCCCAATTGTGCCCGCCACCTAAGGTGGGGTCGTCCTGTGCTGCGTTGTCCCTCAGGGTTAGATTCGAAGACTCGTTGGGCTGGTGCATGGTTGTTGTTGTCCCAGCCATCTCAGCCGTTGTATTTTTAGCTCTTTAACCAGGTCAGTGTCGCTGGTTTCAGGCGTTCATACAACAATACAGCCGACAGGATCTTATGTGCGACATTCAGAGTATCTCCTTTCTTGTGGATGCTGACGTTCATCCGACCAAATTTTACAGATAAGTTGGTGCATGCTCTTTACCAAGCCATCTCCCGCTGCTTTGATAAGCTCGGCTGGAAGGCCATCCGCTCCATCAGCTTTGGACTTAAGTTTGGTTATCGCTATCCTCACTTCGTGTAGGTTGGGTGGACGGAAGTTTTGCCTAACATCGTCCAAGCTGAAGAGATCATTCTGCCTGACTGAGACGCTATTACTGTATTTCCATGCTCATCTCTACAGGCTTCTTCTGTTCGGTCCTTGTATCCTTATAGGTGGATCGTCTTACCCTTTGGTAGAACTTTCGAAAATTGCCACTGCAGTGACATCCCTCAATTGAGTCAATTGATTCGACCGGTGGGCAGCTCTCTCAGCCGCTGTCGTTCTTGTCCGCAGCATTAATTGATAGGCCTCGTTATCGGCTGCATGTACCTGGCGTCATTCCTTATCGATCCAAGAGTTTTGTTGTGGTCGCCTAGCGAAACCCAGAACTTCGGTAGCGGCACGCTGACAGTGTTGCCACTGGTCCTCTGAAGCTGAGCTAAAGGAATAGCAGATATCGCTAGATATCCCAAGACACTTACGAGGAAATTACACACCACAGAATCAACAATAAAACTGTTCCTCATGATTATAGCGCAGCTCATAAGGCAGTGCAGCGCTGTGCGAGACGTAGGGTCAGATTGGACAAGTTTGGCGAAGAGCACGGAAGAAGCTGCAAGAAGGTGGAACGTGAGGGAGCTGTACCAAATCTCTAAAGACAATATAGGTCAGAAAAGTGGCACTTACCACCTCATCTCACTGAAAGACCAACTGCGAAGGTGAAACGAGCATTTCGGTGCACTGCTCAATGAGGACCAAAGTACAAATACAAATCCTCAAATGCAGGGCATGCGTAGATCTTCCAGGGAAATCGACATCAACTCCCCAACAAGTACGATCCTGCTTCTTAAAAATAAACAGCTGGACTGGATGTTATATCTGCCGAGTTCCTGCAAGCGGATCCAGACGCAGCCGTCTGTATTCTGTTTCAACATGTTTCGGTTGTTTGGGAGAATGAAACTTTTTCCAAAAATGGAATGAAGGCTTTGTAATAGCGATTGCTATTATTAAAGAGTCGTACAATAACGCAAGGTGTAAGTGCGACAAGGAGATGTCATCGATTTATGTTGTGATGCTATGATTGCCACGGTGGGTACAAACGAGAGACTAAGCAACTTGGACTACGCTGATGATATCTGTTTCCTGGCAAACAACATTATTACCTTTGATCAAATGTGTCCTTCAACGGCAAAGGAATGGAGAGATAGTGGACTTAAAGATAAACGCCAAAAAGACAAAAATTATAAATGCTAGCCGAGACCAACAACAGCTGGTTTTCTTGGGACGGAAAACTAAAGGAGTTCACGCAGCTTAACCATCTGGATAGTTACATGTCACTCGATGGTGGAACGGACCTGGATCTGTCAGAAATAGACTAAACAAAGCTAGTGGTGCATTCGAAAACCTTTCTCCAGTGTGGAAATCTAGAAAACTAAACTGTTTGAATCCAACGTTAAATCTGGGGAAATGCCCCGCTAACATCTCGAGCCGGTTACAAGCTTTTGTTCATCATTGTATGCGTTACATCCTAAAGATTTGATAGCTTAGGACTTGGTTAACAAAGGTCGATGATGACATAAAACAGAGAAAATGATGGCTCTGGATTGGCCATACACTAAGGAAACCAAATGACAACATAGCGAAGCAGTGCTTCCCAGTTGGCCATCTCATTGTACCTCATCTGGGGTTCGTGTTAAGTATAACAGAAATGTTCAGCTTTAGAAAAGAGAGCTTTTAGGAGAACCAATGGGGGGGGACATTAAAAGACAATCAATGGGAAAGATTAAAATCAAACCGCCTTAAATTTATTTCATATTTCGGAAGATGCTTCTATGGGAAACCACTTTTTGCTTAATTAAGATGAGGCAGCCTTCCATCCTTTTTTGAGCGCGACCAAGCCAATCTGCGATGGCATGGACTTTGAAATTGATATTCTGTCTGTCTCGACCCTGGAGGCAGGGATTCCAAGATCCTCTTGGCTGGAGAACTATTGTCCTTTCACTCTATTTAACCCAGCAAATGAAGTCGACGTTTCTTCGCTTTTTGGAATACATTCACATCTTTGTACAACTCATAGAGCTTGAGATTGTATTTTCTTCTCCATTCGCCCTCCTCGCACAAAGGACCGAACATCCGACGAAAAATGTTCCCTTCAAAAAAGCCCAGTATTAACCCTCCTTTCCTGCGTATCGTCCAGCACTCGGCGCGTATATATTGTTTGACACAAATGGCCGGGACCTATTCCTATTTTAATGCCGATTCCGAACGGAAATCAATTTTTGAGAAGCTCCTCATGAGAGACGTCGAATTTTACATTGCACCGCGTATTCCAACACAGGTGGATAAGTTTCGCCAGTATCCTAAATTCGTTAATCGACATGCTTTCATATGCGGCTTCAAAGTCGTTGAAAAGATGGTGTGTCTCGACTAGAAATTCGCTGATCCTTTCAAGGATTTTTCCTAGTGTAAACATTTGTTCTATTATCGATTACTTTATTGCATAATGTCTTGATCCTATCCAACTAAGTTGCGTGAGACGTACCTGCCGCCTGAGGAAAGATAGTTGAAATCTCTTATTTCCGCGAAGCGGGCCAACCAGGTCCTGTTTGCTTGCAAAACTAACTGCAAAAAATGTGAAAAATTACCCCAATTGATAGTAATTTTGGTATTGTTTCCCATATACATTTTTCGGCCATTTTAAGTGTGGGGTCATTTTTCATTGGGCCGTGACACATTTTTGGGGCCATTTTTCATTTTTTGGTTTTGTGCCATTTCATGTAGCCATATTTGAGTATAGCTTACAACAAATTTTGAACTTTGAAAGCCATGTCAAGAGAAAAATCATTTAAGCCAAGTTGGCATTAAAAAATATGAAGCTGCCCAAACGATACAATTATTTAACAGTGAACTGAATGATTAATACTTGGATGTGCTTTGGGATTTAAGTCATCGTGATGTGCCTCCTGATGAGTTTAAAAGCGGGTTTTTATAAAAGTTCTGTTTCGACTTCCGAATACGACTCGAAACTACGCAATTAATGTGCAGTCCGGAATAGCTTCAATCTATATTCCCATAGAACTTCACTTCATTGCTGTCTGTCCAATTTTAGTGAGAGTTTACTTTGGAATTTCGGCAAAAAGTGGGGTTTCAAACCGAAGATGGTGCTTTGGATGTACACGGCGGTGGTACGCCCAATTCTCACTTATGGGTCACTGGTTTGGTGGCCCGCCCTAAGTAACGCTTACAATATCACCAAACTAAGCAGAGTGCAGAGAACGGCTGCAATTGGAACCACGGGAACCATACGGTCGAGTCCGACGGAGGCGCTCAATGTGATTCTGGCCATCCTTCCACTGGACCTGCATAGCAAATCAATCGCCTCCTGCAGCGCAGTAAGACTGCAAGTAGCTGGCTGTTGGTTCGCAAGACCCTACGGGCACTGTAACATACTCGATTTTATACCGAGGAATGTAAAAGTACTATCCACTGACTGCACAACACCCAAACTCAACTTCCAGAAAACCTTCACTTCTGCCTTCCCATCTTGATCACATTGGGAGGCAGGCACAGTCATTAACGAATCTGCTATATTCATCTTCACCGACGGGTCCAAAGTGGAGTGGGAGCGGGTGTCTTTTCAGACGTACTACACACATTCTCATCCTTCCGGCTCCCGTACTCATCTAGCGTCTTCCAGGCGGAGGTCCTTGCGATTAGGGAAGCAGGCAAGATACTCTTAAATAACACCACAACAAATCCGAACATATTAATTTTCGTCGACAGTCAAGCCATAACCTCAGCCAGGACTACGTCTAAGCTTGTCGAGGAGTGCGAGAGATACTATCTAGGGCAAGTCGCCGGTTTAGAATCTCTCTCATCTGGGCCAGGGCACAGGAACATAGAGGGAAATGAGAAAGCCGACGATCTGGCCAGAATAGGCTCCTCCCTTCCGAAATACTGCGCGGTGAAATCTCCTCATACTTCATGGCGAGGGCGGAGTCTAGGTGGAGGAATATGACGAACTGCGTCACTTCCAGGAAGACCTGGCCCCACTACAACAAATCTAGAACCCAGAGCCTCATAAATAGAACAAAGCTATAAGCACAAGTCACTGGGCGGTAGGTACCCACGCTGCCAGGCTCGGCATACCCCACAACACCCATTGTCGCAGCTGCAATGACGCCAATGAGAGTGAAACCGTTTTTCACCTCCTTTGCGGCTGCCCAGCACTGACCGAGGCTAGGCGGAGGGCGCTGGGTAGACCATTCTTTGATAACCTCACAGATATCTCGGACATGGGTCTCAACGGTATCATAACATTTCTCAACACCACAGGGTGGATCTGAGCACCTACAACCATTACCATACCTTAAGGTCATCGAGAGTGGTGGCATCAAAATGGCGCTCCAGCGCTAATTGCGTATCCCCGCATAGGGATCAGCCACTCCACCTGTCTACCTTACTTTGAATGGGTCCCTGACACAAAAACAAGACAATTTTGGAACAGAATCAGAATTGTTGCACATTTCACGGTTTAACATCACGGGTATGTCAAGTATGGTGACGTCAGAGTGATATTTTGATGAAACTCTTTTCTCTGTTGCTATTGAGCGATCCAAATGTTTTTTGTTATTTTTTCTTTAAACCTGCCTGCATTTTAAGATTTTTGTTCATACTGTACATGCATCTGTTAATAATCTGCTTTTGGTCTTCTTTCTACGAGACCGCTGATCTCCAGTGGTTGCAAGTTCAAGCCCATTCAGTTGATTCATACAAATTGAGGTTCAACTTTTTATGTTAAACGCGCGCTGTCTTTCTTAGTGCTTAGCACATCCCTGCACAGGATATTTAATTTCACGCATTCATATCTTCATTTAAACCCCCCCCCCCCCCCCCAGGGTTCCACAAAAAAAACAACTTCCTTCCTACAAACCAAGGAGTTAAAATTCTTGGCAATGACTATAGGTATCCTCGGAGAGAACACACGATTTCGTCTTACTATTAGATTTCTTCCAGGATTAGCTACTCCCGCTTATGGTTGTCGTTTCTATCCCCATGCACGAGTACACCTACGCATGGATGTAGCGCGTAAATTTGTACACATCTACCTACATTTGTTTGTATGTATTAATTTCATTGGAACTTTAATTAGTCGCAAATTAATAGCTGTATCATCAATTTTGCTCGCATAGGGCGTTATAACGAACATAAAGTATAAATTAAATTTTCCAAGAATCAATCAGACCTAAAACGTAACGCGTTGTATTTTGTATCTATTTTTTTTTTTGTTTTTTTTGCGCTTACATTTCATACCTAGAAACAATTCAATTAAAGTTCATCAGAAATACACAAGTACACTCCTCTTTAGGTTAATTGAGGTCGTTTTTTTGTGCCAATTGTAGATATATTTAGTTGTGGGGGAGTGGATCGACAATGTGAAGCCATGCGTGCATGAGCTTTAGAAAAATCAAAGGCAAAGCATTATTTTTTGAGCATGACCGAATTGCAGTTTGTTTTTTGTTTATTTTTTTTTAATTTGAAAAAAAAATACAGTTAATTTTTTATGTTGTTTAAAGAAGTATGTAAGTACTTACTCTATGGAGTCACATTTTTAACTGCTCTAGGTTTTGGCGTTAAGGGCTTTTTGATGATTTATTTAACACTCACATTTATGGCTCAACATCAACATATTTCACTATCGATGCTTTAAATTCAAATGCTCAAATTTTCAACTTCAAGCCAGTTTTGTTTGGTCACTATCTCTGGTACTTTTGAAAAAAATTTCACAGACTGAACCGAACTGAATAGAAACAGGACACACTTATCTGCCATTTCACTTAGTTGAATTGATTATTTTATTTATTTCAATATCTGTCATTTCTTTCGGTTAGAGGCTTTTCTAAATATTGACGTATGCAAAGAATTCATGTAGAGGGGAGCCTTGTAGGGCTAGCATACATGCTTTTTCATTCCCATCTATGTTCCTGCGCCCGGGAACTCAAATTAAAGTGATTCGGAACCCGCGGACCGCCCGGGCATGTATTTCCCAGCCTTCTTTAACGAGTCTGGAAGCTATACTTATTGGTTGAGGTAAGGACTTAAATAGCTACGTTGTTTTTGTGGGGGTTATCCTGTTTAAGAGCAACTTACCTGTTTCCCTGATGGACAGGATCTCCGCCTGGAAGACGGGAGGCAGAAGATTCATCATTAGCGTATGCAATAACTTCGATTTCGCCGCTATCTAGACTCGACGGGATTCCATTAAGTACCATAATCCACAAGAGTCTGCGTACAGACTTGGTTAGGAGACTTCTTTCTAGACTCAACGAGACAACTTAAGACTAGGTGTTTTGCTGTTATTCAGGAGTTTTTAGACCTGCCTTTCTACGCGATTGTAAAGGAACGTTGATTGCCATTGCCTTTTTGACGAGGTTCGTAGGATCCCTCCTTTGAACATGACAATACCAACTGAGTCGGTCGTGCTACAATTTTTTCGAGATGGGTTTTATGACGTGAAGACTTCCTCGGATTTTGGAACTTCTAAATTGATCAAGCTTTGTTACTCCTGCTGTCTGATGCGAAGCAACTTCGTCCCAGCTGCTGTCAACTTGCCCTCATACTTTTTGTACATTGTCCAACAGTGTGAACCGTATGTGAGCGCCGGACGCACAACTGCGGTGTAGATCCTTCCTTTCAGCTTAGGAATATGGCAGAGTTTTCCTGCCACTTCATCCACCCTACGCTTACACGATGATTGATGTCGTCATCGACGTTTGCTTCGCTGTTGATCATTGATCCCAGATATTTGAATTTTTCACACTTAAGAACCACCACCCCATTCAAATTTATGGGGTTGGCTTGGGTCAGAGAATGGGCAGTACAGATACTCTGTCTTTTTTTTCGCTAATACGATTCCCATTCCCATCTAAAACATCTACCAAAACATCAAGTTCTCGTTGGAGGGAAGTCTGATCATCACTTATGATGGCTCCAATTGTCAGCAAAGAATAACTGATGCACTTTAGGGTCTGTCACCTTTCCCTCAAGCAGATAATCTAGGACCGTAATAAAGAGCAAAAGACTTAAGATACTTCCCTAGTGAACACCGAAGTTTATTGGAAATTCATTGGTGACTCCTGCGGGACATCTGACTTTTGTCTTCGCTCCCGCGTACATGTCCATGATCATCTGTTTCAGGAACTCCTCGTTGTCTTAGCGCTACCCATATCAGATCTCTTGGTTGTCTATCGAATGCTTTTTCAAAATCAACCAGAAACATATGCAGATCCTTTAAGGAATCACGATGCTTTTCCATTATGATCCTTACACTTCGGATTGCATCTGTGATTGATTTACCCGCGACAAACCCGCACTGGTCGTCAGACAGCCGTATTATTTGTCTTAGGCGGCCATCTAATACCCGCTCAACAATCGTGACATCAACTTAATTGAACGGTAATTATCACAGTTTCGCGTATCTCCCTTTGCTTTGTGTAAAGGAAGAAGATAACTTTCCCTCCACTGATTGGGCATTTGATCACCTCTCATGAGTTTGAAGATAAGAATCATAAGCCATCTGAGCCCGTTGTCTCCCATCTTTTTCCAGAACTCACTGGGTATCTCATCCGGCTCAACCGCTTTTCTCTTCTTGGAGTTCTTGGCCGCTTTTTCAACTCCTTCGACTGTTATGTCGGTATTGGTCCAATAAATGCGGCCTCTCAAATATTGGCCTCCAGATCGTTCAAAGTGTAGGCCAAGGATTTGACGTAAATTAATCGAGTGATGTCAAGTCGCATGATCGCGGCGGCGAATTTATGAACGTTCGCCGTGAGTTGACGTAGTCGCCAAATTTCTCCTTCACACCTTCGAGCGTTGCGTCGCTTGTAGGCCTTGGAGTGCTGCCTTGTTTGAACCACAGCAAGGATTTATCGACGTTGTTGAGCTCTGGAAGTCGGTTAACATCGCTCTGTACGTAACTCCATTGACGTTAATTTTGTCACCTTCCACATTTTGAAGAAATAAGGTCCACTGATGCCGCCTCGCTATAAACCGAGCCCAGTAGTCCAGCTTTGTTGATGTTGACATAGCCGCTGAGCTAAAAATGGTCCTTGTCCGAGAAGATGATTTTTTGGCCAAAATCTTAATCTCCGCCCAACATTTCCATCGTCTATGGTCGTCCGGCTTAAGTTCTTGTCTCAGCACAATCTAATACAGATTTGAGCCCGAATGCAACCGCAAAATAAGAGGGGTTATCTCTCTGGCGACGCCGAATCGACATTTCTGGGCCTTCTTCGATACTTGCCGCTATAGCGGCGCGGTATCTCTATTTTCCTTATTTCGAACCAATATCTGTCACGCACTTTCCACGGTGCAACGAATTGGCCATGTTAACGCCCATGATATTTTTGAATCATGTTCGCAAGTCCAATAAGCCTAAAACGATGCAAAATTAAACGGCAAACATAACTTAATATTTTGACAGCTTGATGTCATTAAAAATAAATAAATATTAGGCGGGCCCAAAGCCTAGCTTCTCCAACCACTGTGTGTGCGAAGATATATTTTTGACACAAATGGAAGGGACCTACACTTTAATGCCGGTACCGAACGGGAATTAATTTTTGAGAAGCTTCTCATGATAGTTCGAACTCTTGGATGTTTGTCAGACGTTCGCAAAAGGTGGAACAGCGAATACAAACTTGCAGGTGGTACAGGTTTGAACCAGCGACCTCTCGCTTAGTGGTCCAACATACTTAACCACTGCACCCACAAGCTTGAGCTTGATGTCATTGGTAACGCCTAATAGTTGTGGGGTTCGCCGGTTCGACTCCAAAAAGTTTGAAGGGGGTTTCCCATTTGCGAACTATTTATTTCTGAAGTCTTACGTATGCTTCGTTGTTAACAAATATTAAATCCAGTGAGGGAAGAAATACGATTCTCTCTCATTTGGCTGGAGATCGATAAAAAAATTAATGATGCGCAAAAAGAACAAAACAAAAAAACAGACTCCCATAGTCCAAATACGATGCCAAATAAATCCTGTAAAATAATATTCACCCGCAGAAGAATTTCTATCATCATCGCTTTGTTGCTGCACAACACGTTCGATCATGCTTCAGAGATTTTAGTATTCCCTCTTCGAATATCAATCAAAACAGCAATAGAACGCAGAGAAGAGCTCCCAACAGAAAAAACAATAGGATTCAAATTAACACCCAACTCACACAGAGAAGACCAAACAGATAACTAAAAATGGCTACCTACCTCTTCTATACAGAAAAAAGAAAAAAAAAATATTAAATCTAAAAAGTAACGAGATCACGTTTCTTTTCAAGGAACCTTCCTACCTCCTTCACCCACCACCAATCCACTCATTGAAATCATCAGCTGCTGTCACTGATATTGTCCCATTCCCAGCATCAGCATCATTCATGTCGAAACATGTTGTTGACGCATGAGAGAGAAGAAATGTTCTAGCGAATTGCGAAATTGGATATGGGATTCCCACAATCGAAATTAAGAAGAAAGCCAAAGCGAACAGAAAAAAAAAAAATAAAAACATACCCAACTGGTACTGGATGCGTCTGAACTTCTGACCCTTCATCATCTGTGCCAATTTGCATCGTATTTGTATGAGCACAATGTGACAATGTGGATTTGGACGTAGACGTCTCTTGCAGCAAAGTTTCCAAGTAAAAAATCCCTCTAACCCAATTTTTTTTTTTTTTACATTATCATAGGGTATGCTAATTTTGGTTTATCATTTGTGGGGAATTTTATTTTGTCGAAAAACTTGGTACTGGTAACGGGCGAAAAGTTGCCTAACCACCACTCAAGGGACCTGTGAGAAAAGAAGGAAATGTGGGAACATATGTAGGTCAAAACCAGCCAAATATATTAAAGCCTAGCTTCTCCAACCAATGTGCCTGCGGAGATATATGTATCTTCTGACACATTTATTTTGCGATGCTCTCATCACTCTTGGATGTTTTTCAGACTTTCGAAGAGATGGGCCAGCGAAAAGCTTTTTACTGGCACCACTACTTACTTCAACACAAAGCACAGCACCCAAGCCGGAGAGGTCATCAAAGGGGTGCTTCTCTAGCGTGAGGTATCTAGGTTAAGCTGAACCCAAAAAGAACCGGGTCCAAACAACTGCGGCAGTTTGTATTGCTAAGTTTGGCAACGTGCGTAGCTATTGACTACTAGCCTACGTCGATAGGCTAAACGCTTTCTATATATGGGGCTCTGTAGTCTAGACTTGTTGTTAGCAGGCCACACTATCTTTGACGGCTAGCCTGGGCCAGTAACTCACTGCAATCTTTGGTGTTGAATCGGGAGCTTTTAAAGCGGTCTGACTATCAACGAAGAAAGCCGCTCTATTCTTGAATGTTAAAATATTCAAAGGTGCCTTCCTGATAGCCTTAGTGTTTCCGCCTGAAAGACGCTGGAAACGATGCAAATACAGAAAGATTTGTATGTATCTAGTTCAGTTAAGAATTGAACATCCTAGTGCGGATGCTTTTGCCCAAAAGGAACTTGTTTTTTTTTTGCCAGACCATAGCAACTCTTATTTCAAAAATTATTTAATACTCATCATCAACGATTACTAAAGGGTGTTTTTTTAGAGGTATAGAACTTCGAATTGAAATAAAACACAAGAAAATCGTTTTAATGTCCATCAATTTGGCTTTATTGGAAGGATAATTTTATGCCATTAATTTTGGCCGCCGCGGCTGGTTCGAATAAAGACAAGTCTAGAGGTCTAATTTTCAACCACTTTTTCAAGCATTTGAGGCTGTATGTCGGCAATAACGCCACGAATATTGGCTTCCAAGTCCCATAACTTTTCTGGTTTGTTGGCGAAGGCGAGCGACTTCACATATCCCCAAAGGAAATAATCCAATGGTGTCAAATCACACCATCTTGGTGGCCAATTGACAGGTCCATTCCGCGAAATTATGCGCTCATCGAATGTTTCCTTCAATAAATCGATTGTGACGTGCGCTGTGTGGCATGTGGCGCCGTCTTGTTGAAACCACATCTCATCCACATTCATGACAACCAAAATAGTCGGTAATCATGGCTCTATACCGGTCTCTATTAACGGTAACTGACTCTCCAGCATCATTTCGGAAGAAGTATGGCCCAATGACTCCACCTGCCCATAGAGCACACCAAACAGTCAGTTTTTGTGGATGTAATGGCGTTTCAAGGGTCTCAAGTGGATTCTCTTCACTCCAAATGCTGCAATTTTGCTTGTTGACGTAGCCATTATTTAACCCAAAATGAGCCTCATCACTGAACAAAATTTTGCGATGAAACTTCGCGAACTGAACAGTTATTTTCGAAATAAATTTGCACGATTTGCACGCGTTGTTCATTTGTCCATTTGTCAACCTGTTCATGATGAAATGGCAAACCAAGCTGAACATAAATGACATTAGAGTTGCCAGATTTGACCACAAAATGTCAGTTTTATCTCTTTTCGAAAAACCAACCTCTAAAAATAACACCCTTTAGTTGATACATTGTGTACTATTTGAAACAGACTTACCGACGTAAAGTTTCAAAGACGTTTCACCCAAATTGTTAAGGATCATCTAATCTAAATATAACTAGCTTTCAGTACTCAATTTACAGTACCAGTGTTAGTGACTAGAAAAAGACTTGGAAAACAAATATACATGTGCCACATATTTTTAAAGTCTTGTATTGTATTTTTATGTGCTTGGAGTTGTCGAAAAAACAACAAGCACTTAGACCTAGTGGTCCAAATGTACTTCAGGTGGGCTACCCAAAATTAAAACACAGAATTTTTAGTTCATATCGCAGCTTAAATTGCTGAACCCGCCAATGCTTTTGATAAAACGAAGAAGGTTGGCTAGTTCAATTTGATTGAGATCATCTTCATGGACGAAGGTTTTCACGATGGACCGCCAGTCTGGGTCTATCAATCAAAGCCGGACATTCATAGATAAAGTGTAATTCCGTTTCGTCATCTTCCAGGGAGCACTCACTAAGGCCCGAGTTGTCCAGAAGACTTAAACTCGTTAAGATCTTGATACGCAGTTAGCGTTTGGGGGCTTAAAATCAATTTTTGTCAAAACATCTACTCACTACGAATGATTTTCTTTATTCAAATTCTATCTCCGACAAATTCTCTATAAGTTTTAGCAAAGTTTTGAGAAAAATCAATTTTAAATGAGAAGCCAGCTTTTTAAGCTATAAGTAATATTTCTGAACATTCACTTGATGTAACTTAAGTTGGGGTGAAAGTTGACCCCACACTATACCACTTTTTTTTCTCTCAATTTGCTATAAGCTTACTTGAAACAATCAAAGAAATGCATAACAATTGGACTGTCTTGCTCCCCAATGTACTTTCATGAATGTACGATTTTTGCTGAATCAGTCAAACCCCAGCACCCCAACACATTATCAGCCAGACAGCCAGATTGGGTTATATATGACATTTTTCGTCAAACGCGATCAAACTCTTAAATGTGTAGCCATTATTTTGAAGTTAATTCCATCCCTTTCTGCGGTTATATCTTACCAACATTTATTTCTAAACTTGGTTTTTGCAATATTAACACTCCTCTCGATCTACATTTTATATTTCTTCCACATCAAGTGAGATTCATCATTTTTCTAAAAAATCCGATTTCAAAAAATTTCGATACTTGCTAGATGTGAGACCTGAAATGGGGATCCGGACTAAAATACTGAATTCCATAGGTCTAGGTAGGTTGGTGGATACCCTTGTGACGGTAGTCACGGCTCACTTAGATCAGAGATTTGGGCCCATTGCGTTGAAGGCTCAAAGTGATGCTTTCTTTCTACACAAATCTAAGAATGTCTTTTAGCTTCCATTCTCCAGTTCATTGTAGAAGTATTTGCCGATGATCCTAAACCTTATGCTATTTAGGGCCGGATATTCGCGTAATAGGTGACGAAAAGATTCAATTTCTTCAACGTCCCTGTAGCATCTTCTGCAGTAGTCGTTGTGCAGTATGCCCAGCCGTTCCGCATGTAGACCTACTCAGATATTCTTGCTTGGGACCAAAGTTCACTCTCTTAGACTTAGTCTGACGGCCGTTTTTGCCGCCTTGCCACCTTGTATATTTCCAATGGCGTGGAGTTGCGCAGAACCTCCAAAAATGCAGTTGTCTCCCCTTAGAGACCCTGTTATACTCATGTAAGCCACCCTTTGGACTTTGTTGAAGTAGGAGAGAAAGTATTTCCTTTCCGTGGCCTTCCACCATATAACCACGCCGAATGTTAGGATAGGTCTTAAAACCGCTGTATACCGACAGTGCGGTTTAAGTCCTCACCCTTGGTTGACAAACTTAACTAGATTTTTAGATCGGGATAGTTGGAGCCAGAAAATTTAGCCAAAAATGATAAAATGTCACAGAAAACCTCTGTTTTCTTTTTTACATAAAATGTGCTGATGAAATCATGATGGTTCCTCTCTAGGTAACGCCGCTGCTGACACAATATTTCAAAATTAAATAAAATGCCCTTGCCATTCACAGATGTTGACGGTACTCTATAAACAGCTTTTTAACTGAAGCTAGAGGGTGATTTTTTAAGAGGTTTAGAACTTTTTTTTAAAAAAAAAACACAAAAAATTCGAAAAAATGAATGAAGTATTTATTTGAATCGATAGTTTGAACCTTGCAATTTCATGTTTAAAGATAATTTCATGCAAATGTTGACCGCGGCTGCGTCTCAGGTAGCCCATCCGCTGAGTCCAATTTTGGCATACTCTTTCACACATATCGGCCGGTATCTCACGAATGAATGCATGGATGTTGGCTTCCAGTGCGTCAATCGAAGCGGGCTTGTCCCTATACACATTAGCCTTGGCATACCCCCACAAAAAATAATCTAATGGTGTCAAATCGCACGATCTAGGCGGCCAATTGACCGGCCCGAAACGTGAAATTAACTGTTCACCAAACTCGCCTCGCAATTGCGCCATTGTTTCGCGTGCTGTGTGGCATGTGGCACCGACTTGTTGAAACCACATATCATGCAAGTCAAGAACTTCCATTTTGGGCAAAAAAAAGTTTGTTATCATCGCTCGGTAGCGTTCACCATTGACAGTAACGCTGCGATTCGCATCATCTTTGAAGAAATATGGCCCAATAATGCCGCCGGCCCATAAACCGCACCAAACAGTGGCTTTTTCGGGATGCATTGGTAGCTGTTGCAATGCTTCTGGCTGATCTTCACTCCAAATGCGGCAATTTTGCTTATTTACGTACCCATTCAACCAAAAATGAGCCTCATCGCTGAACACAATTTTTCGATAAAAAAGCGGATCCTCGGCCAGCTTTCCAAGAGCCCATTCACCAAAAATTCGGCGTTGTGGTAGGTCGGCTGGCTTTAGTTCTTGCACCAGCTGTATCTTAAAAGGCTTTACGCCCAAATCCTTCCGCAAAATTTTCCACGTAGTGCTGTAACAAAGGCTGGGAACGGCGCCGAATCGACATTTCGCGGTCTTCTGTCACACTAGCTGATACGGCCGCAATATTTTCTTCAATACGCACAGTACGTAAACGTGTTGGTGGTTTAATGTCCAACAAAGTAAATTTGGTGCGAAATTTGGTCACAATCTTCCGAATAGACTGCTCAGAAGGTCGAGAATGCCGATCATAAAATGGAAGCAGCGCGCGATGAACATTTCGAACCGAGCACGAATTTTGATAGTAAAATTCAATAATTTGCAAGCGTTGTTCATTTGTAAGACGATCCATGGTTAAATTGCAAACCAAACTGAAGCTGTTTGACAGTGACACAAGGTACTAAACACACGTCAGCTGTCAAAACCAAACCAGCTAAAAAATCACCCTTTACAAGCGCTCTGTGGCTTTTACTATTTTGAAGAGAGCTGTTGCGTGTTTGTCAGTCTTTCGCAAGAGGTGGGGCAGCGAATATAAACTTTTAAGTGGTACGGGGTGGGTTTCAACCCTTCGCCACTAAACGTTTTAAACCGTCTAATTCTAATACAGATAAATGAAGACAAAGCACTTACATATATCACTGATGCCCCTATCCTAAAATAACCTAAAATAAGAAAGCATAGGGTATAATTGACTCCATTCCGAACACATGGCGACCCCTTTTTATGTTTTCTCATTTCGCTTTCGCTATTGACTTTTGATGTTACCCTCTGAGAAATGGTTAAATCAATTTCAGAAGAAAAGACCACTCATTGCTTGTAGGGTGTGGGCTTGGGCTTGGTTCTTCAGTCTTGGTGGTATGCTCCCTTTTCCTCTGTGTTCTTTTTTTTTTAATGACTCAAAATGTATGAGTGTAAAATTTGATGCATAAATGGCTTCTGGTGGCAACAACGACGCCATCGGGGCATCACCACTCACCAAGTCGGCAAGTTGGAATATCAAGTTGCCTCTCCTCTATGGGGTTATATTGAGTAACAATTTCCCATGCAAAAGATACGATTGTTTGGATGACTTGCGTCTTGACCTTTTTCTGTTTTTTTTTTTTCGTGCCTCTTCTGCTGTTTACTATATTACTGAATATCTAAAGTCTGACTATATGGAGTAGTGTGGGACGTGCAAAACGGATGTGTAACTTTGCACAAGTGAACTCGAGCTAATGGACGAATGGTAAACAATATTCACAGCATAATAATATAGTACTGGCGAATTTAAACGAACGACCGGTTGTTGTGATGAGTTCCGTGGTCTGGTGCACATGTTGGATGCATTAAACGACTTTATGTACATGTCACCCATGCAAATATGTATATGGTCTCGATGTCGCGCCATCTTCCTGTTTGGATTGTAAATTCTTCAAAGTAAAAGATATTTATGTTTTGGTGCAGTTCAATCGAGATCAAGATGGATGAAATAAAATGGATTGAAGGCCAAGCAAAAGCCAATATGATGAGCATGTATAAAGTTTATATGTACGCTTCTGGTGAATGGTTGTTTACGGCCTTGATAACAAACTGGTGAGCCCCAGAGGCAGACTATAACTCTTTTCGCCACAAGATCGAAGAAGAACACGTGAGACCAACTCGACATCGATCGAGGCTTCAAAATGCTTGATTTGGTTGTTGAAAATCTCAACTTAGAGCCAGATAAGTTCAGATAACCAGCTGTTTAAAATTGTGTTGACAGTTAAAACTTTTTCAAGGGTGTACGTGAAATCCACAAGAAACGAGACCCTCTGCTGGAGTATTTAAATTCTCGCTTACAAGCTCTTGACTGTCGTATTGTGCGATCGCCTGAAACGATGATCAACGATCTGATTGGACCTAGTTCGATTATATGATCGGGAGGTCTACAATTGAACAACCAAATTGATACCACAGGAGATCCTCGAAAAAACCTAAGAATTTCAAATAAATAAAGGGTCCGCCATCTATCGTTTTTTTTTTTTCAACTAGTACTTATTTCGCGAGTGGTAACACTTAGCTGATGTCTGATTTGACAGATAATTAGTTTTATCCTTCCGCTGAACGAATATGGTTGTGTATACGCTTGAACAACGCTGGGAAATATTGCGACATTACTTTGAAAATCATGGTAATGTTGCAGAATGTGTGCGAAAATTGCGTACGGATTTTGGAAGAAGAGAAGCACCGTCAGCTCCGTATGTTCGTTATCTTGTGAAAAAAGTGAAAGAAACTGGCATCCTCATCGATAAACCAAAGCGTGAAAAGCCAAAAACAGTGCGTACACCCGAGAAAATTGCTGCTGTGGCAGAAAGTGTGCGTGAAGCGCCATCAACATCAATTCACCGTCGTTTTCAACAATTGAACATTTCGGAGACATCATTGAGACGAATTTTGCATAAAGACCTTGGTATGACGCCATACAAAGTCCAATTGGTTCAGGAGTTGAAGCCAACTGACCATCCAATGCGTTCATCCTGCGATCGACTTAGAGAAGATGCCGATTTTGCCAAAAAAAAATCATCTTTTCAGATGAAGCTCATTTTGATGTTGGCGGGTATGTAAACAAGCAAAATTGTCGCATTTGGGGCACAGAATACCCTAAACGAGTCACTGTTTGGTGCGGATTTTGGCCAGAGGCATAATTGGGCCATTTTTCTTCGAAAATGAGCAAGAAGTGGCCGTTACAGTCAATGGCGATCGTTATCGGGCCATGTTGAGCGAATTGTTTGTTCACAAAAATTGAAGAGGAGGATATTGGCAACATTTGGTTTCAACAGGACGGCGCTACGTGCCACACAGCCGAAGCTACACTCGATGTTTTGCGTCCTGTTTTTGAAGATCGCATTATCACCCTCAGAGCTGATGTCGTTTGGCCACCACGGAGCTGCGATTTGACACCGTTGGACTATTATTTGTGGGGTGCCATAAAAGATAAGTGTTACGCCGACATGCCAGAGACAATTGACGCTTTAAAGGACAATATTCGTGAAGCCATTGGTGAAATACAGCTGCACACAATCGATAATGTGCTTAAAAATTGGACCGATCGTGTAGGCTACTGCATGGCCAGCCGAGGCAGCCATTTGAATGAAATTATTTTCCATTATTAACCGGAAGGATTGTACTTTCAAAAAAAAAAAGTATTTGGCGGACCTTATATTTACCACCTCTATCGATTTCAAAGCAGCCTTTTAGATCATCTTTAGAAAGTCATCTACAGAGCCTCTGTCGATTTGTTGTATAGGATGAGGACGGATAAGTCTTGTAGGTGCATTAGAGACTTTAGCCACATAACTCAGTACTAACATGTCAAAAAAAGGTGTAGACGAGGAGACGTGTTGTTATGTGAATTCTCTAAGAATGCACTTTCAGGAATTGTAAACAAAAATTGAGGTACTCAGCAATTATTACCAAATACATTAATTTATAGAACACTGGGAGCTTTCATATACAGCGTTGGACACCGAATTAGCACGCTCGAAGAAACCAATACAACAAAAGTGCGTATGGCTTGAAATATTTATTTCTTTTGTATTGCAAGACTTGAAAGACTTTATTCCTTCAAGAAAACAATTCTTCAGATTTTCAGGTCTTATTATTATTTATTTTTTTAAATTATTTCATTAATGCTTAACAACTTGAAGATATAATATCTTATAAGATACTTACTTACTTAGGTGGCGCTACAGTCCGGGTGGACCTGGGCTTCAACCAATACGCCTCTCCAGTTAGCGCGGTCTTTAGCTAACTGCCTCTAGTTGTGCACTTCAAGTTATAGTTGAGGTTCCTTTCCACTTGTCCCTGCCGATTGAAGCTGAAAATTCTGCGAGCTGAATCATGGGTGTTTATTCGCTCTACATGTCCCAGCCATCTCAAACGCCCACTGCCCAGTTTTTTGACCAGGTCGATGTCGCTGTACAGGTCGTAGAGTTCGTCGTTGAATAGTCTAATCCATTACCCGTCAACGCATACGGGACAAAATGTCTTACGAAAAACTTTTATCTCGAAACGACCAAGGATATCTTCATCCGCTTTAGAAAGAGTCTTCGCTTCGGAACTATAGAGAAGGACTGGCATCATGAGGGTCCTATATAGAGATTCCCTAGTTATTCGGGAGAAGGCTTTGCTCTTAAAAACAAACCCGCATGGAAGAAAGCATAATTATAGGTCTTCTGGGGGAGAAGTTAATGGCTGCCGCGCCCCCTGGAAGGAAAATCACAAATGTTAGATTTTGCGCTTTGTTTACTCTGCAGATCCTATTCTTCTCTCCATTTAACGACGAGATTATGATCAGTATTAGGATATTAGGGATCATAACCCTCCCACTTTCTTGCATTCCTACTGGTTCGCATGTGGGGTTCGCCGGTTCGACCTCAACAAATATCTGCAGGCATCCCGATTTTAGATCACTTCATCATTGAGGCCAATTGCTGGTGTTTCTGCATTTGGGTGATCCAGGAGTTTTTAGGCCTGCCTCTCTTACGTGATTGTAAGGGAATGTTGATTGTCATTGCCTCTTTGACGGGGTGCGTAGGATCCCTCCTTTAAACATGACCATACCAACTGAGTCGATCGTGCTCCAATTTTTTCGAGATGCGTTCTTTGACGTGAAGGCTTCCTCGAATTCTGGAACTTCTAATTCGATCAAGGTTTGTTATTCCTGCTGTCATGCGAAGCATCTTCATCTCAGCTGCTGCAGATCTATTACTGTGCCAAATTTCATTCTACGATGAATGGAAGTGCTCCATAGTTTTCATGATCTGTCAGTGAGTGAGTTACTATTTTAGGGCCTTGTCATCAAGAAACTGCTCTTGTTTAACAATTGAAATTTGGCAAGGAGCTTATGCTAAACACTTTATGATTGAATTGGTTCCTGCATACATATAGTGGCAAAGTTGTTAGGGAACTGGACTCCACCGTGCCCCTTAATCGGTCATACTACCTAGGCGAACAGTCAGAGCATTATGCATGGTTGCCTGCATCTTTAGTCATGTCTTCTATCGATTCTTGGGTTTCTCGTGAACACAAGATTCGGTGGCGCGATTGCGGTGGATGTAGACAGACCAAACTACTGCGCCCGGACATTTGCAAAAGGTCAGCATCTTTTCTTCTATCTCTGAGGAGACTGTAGGCTGCTTGTAGGCGTCCTTTCGGCTACCAAGCTTTTGCTAAACACTTAAATTTGTTGGTGAGGAGGATGGCACAGCAGAACACTTTCTCTGCAGTTGTCCGGCCTATGCTCGCATCAGGTGGCGGATCTTCGGGGCTGACGTGGTGAGTGCCGAACATCTAAGATCTTCAACACTGAAGCTCCTTCTCGTTTTTCTTCGAAAGACGGGAAAACTAAGTACATTAATGTAAGGTGTCTGAATGGTAGTACAATGGACCCGTAGTTGTGTCTGAGCGCTCCATCGGATAGTAGCAACCTCCGACAAAAAAAAAGTGCATGGTCGTTGGCCTCATGATGAGCGTACTGCCCTTGTGCAACTTTCGACATCAACCATGGCTTTCTTTAATCTTTCGTAAACGCTTGGATAGCTGGATACCTGAAACATGGTAATAGAAGTAAGATAGTTGCATTTGATATTTCAAAGCATTTGACAGAGTTTGTAGTTAGCTCTTTTATATTCCTACTTACTTACTTAGGTGGCGCTACAGTCCGGGGTGGACCTGGGCTTCAACCAATACGCCTCTCCAGTTAGCACGATCTTTGGCTAACTGCCTCCAGTTGCGCACTCCAAGTTGGTTGAGGTCCCCTTCCACTTGCGCGCGCCACCTTAGGCGAGGTCTTCCTCTACTGCGTTGTCCCTCCGGGTTGGATTCGAAGACTCTTCGGGCCGGAGCATTGGTGTCCATTCGCTCTACATGTCCCAGCCATCTTAGACGGCTAATCCGTATTTTTCTGACCAGGTCGATGTCGCTGTACAGCTCGTAGAGTTCGCTGTTAAATCTCCTCCTCCAAAGCCCGTCAACGCAAACGGGACCGAAAATTACTCGAAGAATTTTGCGTTCGAAACGACCAAGGAGATCTTCATCCGCCTTTGATAACGTCCATGCTTCTGCGCCATACAGCAGGACTGGGATGATGAGGGTCTTATATAGAGTCTCCTTGGTGTTTCTCGACAAGGCCTTACTAATCAATTGCCTCCTTAGGCCAAAGTAACAGCGGTTGGCAAGTGTAATTCTTCGCTTGATTTCTGACGATATATCATTGTCAGAGTTAATAGCGGAGCCGAGGTAGATAAAGTCCCGAACTACCTCGAAGTTATGGCTGCCTATCGTGACGTTCTGTCCGATTCGTCGATGTTGTGCGTCCCTTCTTGTTGAACGCATATATTTCGTTTTGCCCTCATTCACTTCTAAACCCATTTTTGCCGCCTCTGTACTGATACAAGCAAACGCACCAGTGACAGCTCGCTGTGTTCTGCCAATGATGTCGATGTCGTCGGCGTAAGCAAGTAGTTGTAGGTAGGTGTTGGCTTGCGAGTTTCGCACAATTCTCTCAAGTATGATGTTGAAGAAGTTACATGACAGCGCATCGCCTTGTCTAAATCCCTTTTTGGACATCAAAGGTCTCGATGAGATTGTTTCCGACCTCAATGGAGCAGCAAGAGTTCTCCATCGTCATCCTGCACAATCTGACGAGTTTGGCAGGTATGCCAAAACTAGACATGGCTCTGTATAGCTCGTCTCTATAAATGCTGTCATATGCGACCTTAAAATCGATAAAAAGATGGTGAGTATCGATCTGGACTTCTTGGGTTTTTTCCAGGATCTGCCGAAGTGTGAAAATCTGGTCAGTTGTGCCCTTACTGGGCCTAAAACCGCACTGATAGGGTCCAATCAGTTCGTTGACGAATGGTTTCAGGCGTTCACACAGAACGGCAGACAGGATCTTGTATGCGATGTTGAGGAGACTTATACCTCTATAGTTGGCGCAGTTAAGAGGGTCTCCTTTCTTGTGGATCGCGCAAACAATGCTGAGGTTCCATTCATCAGGCATACTTTCCTCTGACCAAATCTTGGAGACGAGCTGGTGTATGCTCTCTACCAAATCATCTCCCGCTGCCTTGAAAAGTTCGGCAGTTAAGCCGGCCGGCCTGGCAGCCTTGTTGGATTTCAGTTTGGATATTGCTATCCTCACTTCATTTTAGTCAGGTGGGCGGGAGTCTTGGCTTTCATCACCCATGTTGAATGGTTCATTCTGCCTGACAGCGGAATTTGTGTCGTCATCGCCGTTTAGCAGTCTGCAGAAATGGTTTTTCCATATCCTCAGCACCGACTGTGTTTCCACTACTAGGTTTCCTTGTTCGTCTCTACAGGTATCTGTTTGGGTAAAGTTGCGTTGACACGTTCTTTTTACCTTTTGGTAAAACTTCCGAACATTATTCCTGGAGTACCACCTGTCTATTTCCTCGATCGCGCGCTTCTCATGCTCTTTCTTTTTCTTCCGGAGAAGCCGGTGTTCTTCCCTCCTCATTTGCTCGTAGAGCTCACGAGCCGCTCTCGTCCTTCTGTGCAGCGCCGCTTCGTAGGCACGTTGTTTTGCTGCATGCGCTTGCCGGCACTCTTCATCGAACCAGGGGTTTCGTTGGGGTGGTTTGGTGAAACCAAGCACATCAGTTGCGGCGCTTCTGATGGCTTCTTGGCATCGATACTACTGGTCTTCAGCACTTGATGCTGGCAGCACAGGACTTCTCGAGAGGTTGAGGGATACGCGATCGGCAAATCAACTGGCATGTTTTTTGCGAGGATGCAATCCCAATTTTATCGAAACAGTACTGTGGTTGGCGTGTAAGGAGTATATCAGAAAGCAAACTTAAACTTCGGACTTCAAAATAGCTTTAAAGAGACATATCTAGTAGACCTGTGGCAAAACCAGATATTCTGTCGTATCTTCGTAACCCGTAGCGAGCATTCTCCAAAGTCATCCTAATAGGACGTATCAGTTTAGCAGGAATTCCAAAGCTGGACATGGTACGATATAGTTCGTCCCAATTTATACTGTCGTACGTTGCTTTAAAATCGATGAACAGGTGGTGGGTATCGATGTTAAATTCTTCGGTTTTCTCCAGGATCTGGCGCAATGTGAAGATTTGGTCAGTCGTAAATTTTCCAGGTCTAAACGGCTAAGACGGTCGCATAATACGCTGGACAAGATCTTATAGGCGTTGTTTAAAAGAGGCTTATGCCTCTATAGTTGGCGCATAGTAAGCGATCTCCTTTCTTTTGGATCGGGCAGATGGTACCGAGATTCCAATCGTCGGGCATACTTTTCTCCGACCATATTTTGCATATTAGTTGGTGTATGCTCCTAACCAGGTCATCTCCAGCGTGTAGACCTTCGGCTACAGCTGCTTTGTTCGTTTTTAGTCTGGTGATGGCTAAATTAATGTCGTTTTGGTCGGGCGGATGCAACTCTTGATTTTTATTTTATTGACTGGTATTTGTCGATCATTGGCGGGATCTTGGCTGTCATCGCCATTCAACAACTGGTTAAAATAATCTCTCCAGATGGCTAGCATTGACTGTGTATACACTACAGTATTTCCATAAGGATGGATGCAGGGCTGAGGGCGGGTTATGCATCCTGATGTCGATAGCTACACTCTTCTATAGAAGTTTCGCACGTGCCTTCTGCTAAAGCATCTCTGCTTCTTCTCGACTTCACGTTGTTGGTGCTCTTTTTGCTTTTTCCTGAGCAAACGTGTTTCATCCTTCCTTTGCTCAAACGTAGTAATTATGGGACGCTCTAGTTCTCTTCCGGAGCCATGACCTATGCCTCCGTTTTGGCTTTGTTTGCCTGGGCACAAACAGAATCGAACCAGGGGTTTCTCGGAGGTGGTTGTGAGAAGCCCAACACTTCTGACGCTGCGTACCTTATGGTTTGTTGACACATCTACCATTGCTCTTCCGGGTTAATATCAACAGTCGTGGGATTTCGCGCAAGCTCAAGGGATACGCGGGCGGCATAGGCTGTAGCAATCTCTTCCGATTGAAGTCGTCCAACATTGAATTTCCTCGTTGTGATTTGGCTGTACGTACAGGGTTTTTCAACAGGGACGCTACAAAAGTAGAGCGACAGGGACAGCAAACGACGCCATATTTCTTGCCGCTCTTTTCATATTTCTCTTCAGTAAGGTTTGCCATTTCATAATGGAAAGATATTCGAGCGAACAACGAGTCGAAATTATTAAAATTTACTACCGAAATTCGGAGTCAGTGGCCTCAACGTTAAGAGCGCTACGTCCAATTTATGGTCGTCACAATCGTCATAGCAGATCAACAATTGAGCGTCTAGTGGAAAAATTTGAATCCACAGCACAGTACAAAATGTTCCTGTGCCAGTGAGACAAAGAAGTGCCCGTAGTGTCGAGAATATTGCTGCCGCTGAGGCTTCAGTTGAAGAAAGCCCAAATGTGTCTCTCACACGTCGTTCTCAAGCGTTGGCCATCTCTGTGACGTCGTTGTGGCGAATTTTGCGAAAAGATCTTGGCCTACATCTTTACAAGATTAAATTGACGCAAGAACTGAAGCCGCTTGACCACCAGAAGCGTCGTATGTTCGTGAATTGGGCTGAGCAACAACTTGAAAATGATTCGGATTTTCATCGAAAAATCATGTTCAGCGATGAGGCTCATTTCTGGCTGAATGGCTTCGTCAATAAACAAAATATGCGGTATTGGTCAGGCAGCAATGCACACGTACTCCATGAGTCATCATTGCATCCCGAAAAAATTAAGGTTTGGTGTGGTTTATGGGCCGGCGGCGTCATTGGGCCGTACTTCTTCCGTGATGATCAAGACCGGCACGTTACTTTGAATGGGAATCGCTACCATTCAATGATAACCGAATAATTTTGGCCCCAATTGGATGATATGGGCTTGGAGGACATGTGGTTCCAACAGGACGGCGCCACAAGCAACACAGCGAATGTCACAATCAATTTATTGGAAACCAAGTTTGGAGGGCGTGTTATCTCACGAAATGGTCCAGGGCCTTGGCCTCCTCGTTCGTGCGATTTAACGCCGTTAGACTTTTGGTCTATGCCAACAAGCCAGCGACGATCGATGAACTTCGTACGAATATCGAAGGTGAAATTGCAGCAGTATCGGCCGATTTTTGAAAACCGTCGAAAATTGAGTTCAGCGTCTGGACTTCTGCAAGCGTGCCTGGGGTGGCCATGCAAAAGAAATCGAGTTCCATACATAATGGCATCGAACGTACTTTCACAGGAATAAAGAATTTCATTGATATCCAAAACCGTTTTTGTTTTATTTAAAAAAACATTTGTAGCTCTCTTATTGAAAAACCCGATTTTTCTGTTATAACTTATTTCGAAGTGAACAATACGCACGACGCAACTCATTCAAACGGTAACGTTTCCAAGTGTTATAAGCTTCATCTCTTTGTCGTATTCAAGATTTTTTTTTTTGGGTTAAATACTGTATTTGTAATGTTCGTGTAAGGTCTTCAAGTTCCTGAACATTGATATTTCTAAAATCACGATATGTGATATTTTTTAACCGAATAATCAAAGCGAAATATATTAAATCATGTTAAAAAAAAGCAGTCGCCGAGGGTTGATTCTAAAAGGCAACGTCATTACGAAGAACAAGTCACCCAAAGTTGCATTATTGCCAAAATACTGAGTTGGTGTCTTTGTGTTAACGAGTCTTAAATTGTAAGTTCGCATATTATGCATTAGAGTATTAGTTCTTATTATAGTGGACACAGAATTAGCACACCGACAAAAAAAAATTTTTATTAAAGAATAAGATTCCATCATTTTTAATATTTAGTTGAGGATCCCCTTTGGCGTATAAGTGCCTGCAGTCGACGTGGAACGCTTTCGACAGTCTTCCAGAGTGATAGAGGCTTATTGCCACAGGTTCTTTCGAACTGCAACCTCACTCGAAATATTGACTTGTGTTGGGCTACGTATCCGATTAAGGAGTTTTCATTAATCCTTCTTCGGATTTTTCTGCTGCTAACAGCTAGCCAGTGATAAGACGGTCTTCATTAGCACTTGTTTTTCGATTATTTTTTAAAATAATTTATTGCATCCAGCACTAATTTTCTAGAACGTCCCACGGGATTTGCAATTTCCCTAACACTCTTGTTCTGGTTCTTCATATTTATAATAATTGTTCTCAATTCAGGTGCGCATGATTGCTGTCCGCCCATCTGGTAACAATTTATTATACTTGTTGTGCTAAAAATGTTTGAATAAACTTACTTTGCAATTTAACTAATTTTAAATCAAGAAGTAATCGAAATGTGGAAGAAAAATATTCTTGTGCTAATTCTCTGTCCACTCTCCACGAGCACACAATAGATTTGTATATTTTCGTAGTCTCGTTAACCACATGCATTTGAAACTTTTGTACTTTTCCAGGACAATAGGGTCCAATAGGTTTTCAAATAAAGTACTGTGTGCTATTTCCCTGACCACTACTGTAGATATATAACATAGAAGTGGCTAAAATGAGTTCCAGTGGCTAGCGACATATCGAACAGTACTTCACAGCAATTAGCTTTAATTTCAGAATGGTTTAGGACTTCGTCTCTCCTATCAAATCTAAATTAAACAAGATCTCATCGGAATTAAATATGACAACTATCAGTGTTCTATGTTTCGACCGATTTGGTAACTTTGAATTTTTTTCGAAATCACTTTGCGTGAAATTGAAAACATCTGACATTTTTAAGTGTTCTTTTTTTGGAAATTGTTTGTCTGGTAAATTATTTTGATGTTCACGCGTTTTAAAGAATAATTAATGAGTGCTGTGCTAATTGAAGCGAGATTGCAGACTGAAAGGTTTAAATACACACAAGAACAATTAAAAAGACAAAGGCTGAGAGATATATCTAATCTTTTTGAAATTGAAGATGCTGCGTATGTCTTAATTATTAGTCATTAAAATTTACTTGTTCGTGTCATACTACCGTCTAAATAAATTACCATTCATATTGGTTCTGTAAATTGTGGAACCACACCTTGAGCAATCTTCAATTTCTGTCAAGTTGCAGCTAACCGCAGTTTTGTGTTTTCTTGGCGAAGAAAATTTCCAAAGGTCAATCGGAAAAGATGCTGACATCGCTTTGGGGCGAAGCGCTGCATCAAAAATTTTGACAAAAGTGCTAACGATTTTGTAGAATCGAATTTGCTTTTTCCATCCACTCGGGTCCTTGTGTGACCATGACTGCTTACGTCTTTTCTCCAATTTTCCCACAAAACTTCTGTGACACACGATTTCTTTTCCTTAAAACTCTTAGAAGATCTTCAGACTCAGATTTATTTAAAATTTAATTTCTTTCTTACTATGAATGTCACTTTGAAATCGACAAAATCGACAAAATCGAATTGTGGAACACAACAGATTCACTTTGTTTCGATTTCGAAAAATTTTAAATCGAAATCGATTTGAGTTAAAAGTGGAACCTACCTGTGTATGGGAAGGCCCTTTCCTGAACATGTAATGGTACTCTATATATGACCATCACAATCTCATTGATGTTCTATGAGCAGGAACTCTTTAAGGTCAAAAAAACTGCCTATTGTGTATTTGGCATGGCTGGCATTGGCACATGGAATTGGAATTGGAAGCTTTCAGCTAATTTCTACGTTTACTAGAAAATATTTGTTGAGGATTATACATTCTAAACTTATTAAAAAGCCCAATCCGAAATCGGAGTAGAGTAGGAAGGCCCGCTTTATGTAGCGCGCACAAGTGGAAGGAAACTGTAACAGCCAAAAACGGTGGCAATTGGAGATGGTTATTTGTTGAGCCCACAGGCCACCCCGGATTAAATAAGTAAGCTTTACATTAATCATCTTAAAATGTCAAGTGGGGTGCAACTGAAATCCATATTGAAGTCCACCACGTACCACCTAAAAGTTTTTATTCGCTGCACCTCCAATTGCCAAAGGCTGACAAACATCGTAGAGTATGACGCGTCTCTTCGTTCGTGTCAAAACATATAAGAGAAGCTGGGCTTTAAGTCCATTATGGGCTATTTACGCGTATAATATTTATGTATGTTTTTAACAAAAATAACTTCTGGATCACAGAGCACCAGCATATAACTGGCCTCAATGATGATGTGATCCCAATAGAAAACCCTGCTAAGCTTCTTGCTGTCAAGCCAATGAAATCTACAGCGGGACAAGCAGAAATGCACTTAAGTGGGAGGATTGTGATACCTCATTATCTTCGATAAAGACAATTAAGCTGGCCGTTCAGGCTGGGGGCTGAAATCGAACATAAACGGACCTGAAACTGTGTCACTTGAAAAAGCTTGAGTATCTCCTTAGGAGGCAAAAGACAAACTGTTAAGGAAGAGTTAAAATCGCTCCTGAAAAAAGCCTACGAATTCTGCCCAAAACCTGTTGCCGCTGTGTTGCGCGAAGATAGAGAACACGCGTTGCAATGTTCAGTTAGGCTCTAGGTCATCTGAACTATTCCAAACATGCAGAGACTATATATCCTTTCCGGAATTCAGTACATGTTTGCGCAGGACATGGAAGTCACTACCTTGAACAGATCCGTCCAGCTACAGCTTTTGATGAGAAGGCGAAGGTAGATGGTTTTAAAGTAAATGAGGACAGGACAAAATATGTGCTATCAACAAACAGCCATCTGCTCACCGCCTGTGGAACAAAATATCACAATTAAAAGCCACAACTTCGAGGTGGTTAATGATTCCATCTTTCTCGGGGTAAACACGAACTCTACGATTGACTTCTTAGTGAAGATCAAACGGAGAATTACGCTACGAAGCCATTGCTACTTTCGTTTGCTAAAACAGCGTTCTACACTTCTGACTCGAAGGACGAAATGTATACTCTTTAGTTCCCTTATCCTGGACGATAAGCAGAAAAGGAGGGTTAATACTTCGTCGGATATATTTGCTGGGGAAGGACTAAGACAAATTTGCAGCCTCATCAGGTGAACGAATGAAGCTAAAGTATCTTTGAATCGCATCAGTTTGTTTTAAAGACCAGGCCATTGTGGATGCCAGAAAACTGCAACCAGTTGGAAAGCTGCCTTTTCTCAGGCAAATACACTTCATGGATTTGTAGCCCAATAAGTAAAGTACACGATGAATAAAGTGGAATTTCAAAACTTTGCCATATTTCGCCTTTTGTGTATGCAAATTACTTAGTCCGTTTATTGGCGAATATGTTATTCCTTTTTAAATTCTTCCTCAAGTTGAGTACCCATGACTTTGACATGATCCGCTCATTGTGTGTTTTACCTCCCTCTTCCGATAAATCAGCTTTTAAATTCATTTTTATTATTATTTTCAATAAAAACTTAAAAACTATTACTAATTATAATCGGGGGTGATTTGCACTCGCCGCCTCTTCTACAGAGGCACCGAGTGCCCACCACCACGGCTCTCAGGAACACCACACCCAGCAGCCGAAATGCAGAGCACAAACCAACCTACTTAAGCAACTTAAAAACTAAGAGGAGTTACCTTAAGGTAACGCACCGACCTGGAAAGGTATGTCTACCTCTTCCAATGTTCCCTCCGCAAGCCACCAGTATTCGGTGAATTTCGTGAATTGCGTGTCCGTATCGATTTGGTCCCTCTACCCTATCGCGGTACTAAAACGAAGGAGCTCGGGAGCATTAGCGACGTCCCCGTCGTAGGTGAGCCGCCTATCAATCGCTCTGCGGTAGCGGTGGTATAGTACCGGGATACCATCCCTCGTCTGTACCAGCCCTTTTTTATCAATATGGAGAAAAGCCTCTGGCGGAACCGCTAATGCCTGCCCATTCTGTCCAATAATGGCCATTTTTTTCCAGTTTTTTCTGGTATCCCTAGTGGCATTAGCCAAAGGGGCTCTAAACAGGATTGTTTCCGTCTTTAGGAAATTGATTTTCAACTTCCAGTCGTCGCAATATCCCTTAATTTGCTCGAAGTCACGCTGCAGAAGAATGTTGATGACCTCGATCTTAGGACCTGATCTGTATGCGACCAAATCGTCGGCATACGCTATAGCATCACTGAGTGTAAATATTTAACAGGATCGGAGAATTCACCGCACCCTGTTGCAAACCGTTTTTGATATTATAGACTCTGCTCGAAGTTACGTTGCCACATTTGACCACGAACTTCTTTTCCATAAGCATGTTATAAATTATATATAGCAAGGGCTTGTGCATTCCCAGTCTGATCTCTAACCATACGGTGTCGAAGGCCTTTTCAAAGTCAACTAGACAAGCACCCGTGCATTGGTTCTTGCATTTATTCCATTGAATGACCGAAAATTAGCAGGGTTAGTATTGGATGTACCACTGCCATTTTCCAATGCGCCGGATAATATGCATTATTCAGGGCATTGTTAAACAGCGTTGTGAAAATCTCCACAGCCTCCAGGTGCAGGTGCCTCAATACGACATTTGGGATACCATCAACTCCCGCCGATATTTTGTTCTTTAGGGAATCAAAGGACCCCAAGAGATCATCTGTCGATACGAACAAATAAGGTGGTTCTCGCATATTGGCTTTTGTCGTTCCCTTATTGACCAACTTATGGCTCCGCTACTGCATGCATGGTCAGCGGAAAAGCTCATTATACCAGCTGCGATATGATCTTAAAGCTATTTTGTCCTGGAAACCTCCCATTCAGACACTTCACTTTAACTCAAACAAAGACCTTCGTTAAGGGGCAAGTTTCCAGGAAATATATTTTGTTATCCTTTTTTTTTTTCATGAAACAGAGAAGAAAAGAACAACACTAAATGAAATATCTCATCTCTAGAGAGAGCGAGAGCCTTTGCAAAATTCCGGGGAAACCCAATATCTACAGCCACAGTAACTTGATTCTGGGAAGTTTCAGAGCAAAAAAAAATATAAAAAAAATAATAATAATAATAATCAAATATGTATGAGAGAAAAGCACCACACCCTTACAGCTCTCATCAAATTCACATCATATCAAGAGCAAAGCATAGAATCCCGATGATCTAAACAAATTCCGCTTCAGGGATACGCAACAAAGCAAATTGATCCAGTCTTCCAAGAATACATGGCACCAACCATGGCAGACGAATATTTATCTTTTTCTCTCTCCTTTTTTTTCTTTATTCAATTTATATCGCAGCCACAATTTCAGGGTAACATCCTTATTCAGGGCGAATAAGGTTAGAATTAAATAACTTTATGCAGAGTTGAGCATGCAATCTACAATAAATTAGATTTTCCTTTTTAAGCGCATTGTACATGCACCGAGCGTGGTGGTTGTGCATTCACGAATTTATTATCTCTGAAATGCATTCGCTTCCTTCACACCGCAGTGCTAAACAGATTTGATGCAGTAGCGGTTGGTCTCAGGGCTTTGGATCGCCCAGAACCAGATAAATATCCTCCAAGTTGGGACCAACCCTCAATGCATTGGTGGTGTTCTGCAAATGTGGGTTAATTACCTTGAAATGGCCACACTCGAAAGCCATCGAATTGTGAAACTGCACACAACGCACTTTCTATGAAAATCCAATTAAATTCCCAACCACATTTTAAACCAACCGAATTCGTATGTTGCCGTATTATAGTACGTACGTACGTAGCTGCACAATGATCGAATGTGGATTAAGGGGTTATTTGTTTCTGTTTTTGTGCGGCGCTCAGCGGGTATTAATTACTTCAATTTATGTTTGCGATAGCCGCGTGCTGTTGTTGTGCCTCTTTTTTGCGGAATTTAAGCCCAGGAATCAATGTCGACCATTTCAAGTGCGGTCACAAGACCAACATTTTGCCTCTGATTATGCTGATAGGGTGATATTCAAATTATACGTCAATCTGTCAAAATTGTGTGTCATGCTGACAAACCAGAATAAAATTGCTCTGCGCTTTCATATGTCAACGACGTGTGGAAGGCCACCTGACCAAAAATCCGTTTACATTTTCACTTGATTATTGATTCAATCTACAAATTTAAGGTATATTTTTGGATCCAGCAATGTGTTTTTGCAACACTTAACCAGTCACTTTCTGATTGACGACTTAAGAGCTGATTAGAATGGGCGTCTGAATCTATTTATTTTATTTATTTATTTATCTACAAGCTAAGGCTAACAGATTTTAGAAAAAGTATCATAGAAATATTTAGAATACTTACAAAAAAAGAAAAAGAAATTAATAAATAAAATAAATTTCATAAATAAAGAAAAGGAAAAAGAATCATTAAAATGTAAATATTAACACAAGTTTAGTTTTGAACAAGTCTCTTCTCCAGCTTAATTCATTATTATTGACAATTATTTTGACAAACTTCATTGTGATGAGTTCGTTATTACCATTTTTTTGTTTTTGTCGGAGGTTGCTACCATACGATGAAACGCTCAGACACAACTACAGGTCCATTGTACTACCATTCAGACACCTTACATTAATGTACTTAGTTTTCCCGTCTTTCGAAGAAAAACGAGAAGGAGCTTCAGTGATAAATGTTCGGCACTCACCACGTCAGCCCCGAAGATCCGCCACCTGATGCGAGCATAGGCCGGACAACTGCAGAGACAGTGTTCTGCTGTGTCATCCTCCTCACCGCAAGGACAGGTAGTGGTGTCGCTTAAGCACAACACATTTAAGTGTTTAGCCAAAGCTTGGTGGCCGAAAGAACGCCTACAAGCAGCCTACAGTCGATTGTCCTACGAGATAGAAGAAAAGATGCTGACCTTTTGCAAATGTCCGGGCGCAGTAGTTTGGTCTGTCTACATCCACCGCAATCGCGCCACCGAATCTTGTGTTCACGAGAAACCCAAGAATCGATAGAAGACATGACTAAAAATGCATTCAGACCCAACACAGGTTCGGTTCCTGAGGAAACTTCTTCTGAACCTTGCCTAGCAAGCTCATCCGAGATTTCATTTACCTGGATGCCAGTGTGACCTGGGACCCAGACAAGATTCACTGTGTTCAGTCTTCCGACCAAATTCAGAGAAAGCTTGAGTTCTAGCACTAACTTGGACGAGGTAAGAGGGTTTAGAAGGGCTTTTAATGCAGCTTGGCTATCACTGCAGATGCAAATGCTTCTAGCCCTCCACCTGTTGTTCACAATATAGCGCATAGCCATTATGATGGCAAAAATCTCCGCTTGGAAAACAGATGCATGCTTACCCAAGGGGTAGTAAAGTCGTATATCATCGCATTCCACAAAGACACCAGCACCAGACCCCTGCCCGGTTTTGGAGCCATCCGTGAAAATACGATGGCATTCAATCCATGGTTCAGAGTCAGACCGAAGCCCTTCCGTTACCTGTGGAAAGTTGACGTCGTACTTTTTTCGCAGAAGGATTTCTGGTGTCATTGCATCAGTCGGCATATCCATAAGACAGGGGTCAAAGGATAATTCTTAAGCAAGTTCTTCAAAATTCCAGTGCGCATGGTACCAAAAACCACCTCTCTTTAAGCGAACGATGGTTTTTAGCGTACATCCCATGATATATAAATGGGATGTGGGGGCGGGAAGATTTATGAAAGCATCTACAGCAGAGCCCGGGGTGCTAGGGAAGGCCCCTGTGCAGCCGAGACAAGCCGTTCTTTGGAGTTTGGCAAAAGAAGCAGTAACACGTTTCCGCGAAAGCCTGTTCCACCAAACAACTGATGCGTTATTACCATAGTTAGTTTTGTGGTATTGCTCGAAAAGCAAATGTTTGGAGCGTAATGGTGCATAAAGTGGTATTTGGAAGAGTAAGGAAGGGCATTTAACGTGATAAGTCAAAATATCCCTCACAAACGTTATATCATGCATACGTCTTCTGGATTTCAGTGATTTAATACTAAGAAATAAAAGGCCATTTCATTTTATAAAATATAAATTTAGAAAAACCTATTTGGTCTTTTTCAATACGTTCAGAGAAAGTCTTCAAGGCAGGGTTCCAGATAATATCCGCATATTCGAGTAACGATCTAATTAGAGATATATACAAGGAGAGCAAAGCATGTGGCTTAATGTTAGTGAGTGAAAATCAATTTGGTAAATGAAGTTTATGTGCGTATGAATCTTATAGAATGAGATAACGTTACATTTGTTTATGTTTAATTTTAAACAGTTAAAACTACACCATTTTGAAATTCGATCAATATCTAGCCAAAAGCTTTAGCCAAAAGCTTTAGACCCATAAATCTGTCTTGCTTCTTACTAAAAAATTGAAAAGACTGGTTGAGCTGCATGTGCGCAAAGTTGCTCTTCGATCACATCCTCTCTCTGAGATGCAACATGCAACATGCCTGCGAGACTTCGCCTCAAAACCTTGTTGGTAGGATTGATAGTACTCTTGACCGAAAGGAGTACGCGTTGGGCATTTTCATCGACATTGAGGGTGCTTTTGATAATGCTACCTTTGAAAGTATGTGTAACTCAGTCAGACAGCATGGTGTAGATGAAACTTTGGTCTTGTGGATTAAAGCAATGCTAATGTACAGGACGTTGGTAGCGGATGCAGATTGTGGCAAGTACGTCATAACAGGGGTAAATAGGGGCTGCCCTCAAGGTGGTGTTCTGTCTCCTTTCCTATGGTGTATGGTGGTAGACTCTCTGCTTACGGCTCTCAATTTTAAACTCAAGCTTATGCAGATGATGTCGCCGTTCTTTCTGTCTCAAGCGCAGAGATACCTGGATTTGATCGATGTCTGGTGCACTAGTAATGGGCTTTCAGTGAATCCTCTTAAAACCACGGTTGTTCTCTTTACGAGAAGGAGAATCGTCACTGGTCTGTCCCATCTCGTGCTTAAAGGTGTCACCATCCCTATATCCGAAGAAGTCAAATATCTGGGTGTAATCCTTGATAAAAAACTTCTGTGGTCCAAACATGTCGAATCGAAAACCGATAAAGCGCTGTCGACCTTCTGGCAGTGCAAAGGCGCTTTTGGTAAGACATGGGGCTTGTCCCCAAAACGGGTCCTTTGGATCTATACGGCCATGATTAGACCGCTACTCTCATACGCATCAGTTGTTTGGTGGAACAGGCTTTCGCGGAAACGTGTTGCTGCTTTTTTTGCCAAACTCCAAAGAACGGCTTGTCTCGGCTGCACAGGGGCCTTCCCTAGCACCCCGGGCTCTGCTGTAGATGCTTTGATGAATCTTCCTCCCCTTGACTTATATATCATGGGATGTACGCTAAAAACCATCTTTCGCTTAAAGAGAGGTGGTTTTTGGTACCATGCGCACTGGAATTTTGAAGAACTTGCTCGAGAATTACCCTTTGACCCCTGTCTTATGGATATGCCGACTGATGCAATGACACCAGAAATCCTTCTGCAAAAAAAAGTACCACGTCAACTTTCCACAGGTAACGGAAGGGCTTCGGTCTGACTCTGAACCATGGATTGAATGCCATCGTATTTTCACGGATGGCTCCAAAACCGGGCAGGGGTCTGGTGCTGGTGTCTTTGTGGAATGCGATGATATACGACTTTACTACCCCTTGGGTAAACATGCATCTGTTTTCCAAGCGGAGATTTTTGCCATCCTAATGGCAATGCGCTATAAAACCGTCAAAAAAAGGCGAATCTTCCTCTCCCTCCTCCAACCGACTAATTGCACTTACGTCCCTTCTTTCCAAGGTCATGGAAACGCTGATAAACCGTCAGCTTATGAAATATCTCGAATCCCGAAAACTTCTTAATGACCGGCAGTACGGTAACCGAAAAGTGGAACCAATCTATTCACCGTGGTGGTGAAAGCAAGGTCGTTGCGCTTGATATTTCAAAGGCATTTGACAGAGTTTGGCATCAAGCTGTCTTGTCGAAAATGCGTGCATTTGGGATCGATGTTATCCTTCTTCAATGGATTAGAAATTACCTTTCGGACCGTTCAATACAAGTTGTTTTGGACGGTTTCAAGTCTGCAACTCACCAAATAAATGCTGGTGTCCCTCAAGGCTCTGTTTTGTCTCCGACTCTCTTTCTCATTTTTATCAATGATCTCCTGTCTGTCACTTCTAATGCAATCCATTCCTTTGCTGATGACAGTACCCTCAGCTTTTCATATTCGTTTAATGATTCATGTCCCTCATCTTCGGGCGTGGAGCTAGAACGGCAACGTATGTTAAGCTCATTAAATTCCGACCTTGACAGCATTCTTAAATGGGGTAAAACCAACAGAGTGGAATTTAATGCTTCCAAAACGCAATGCTGTCTGCTGTCATTGAAGTGAAACCCTAATTCTCTGCCATTATCCATGGATGACACTTGCATCGCCGAAACCGAAAGACTTTCCGTCCTCGGTATGTGTGTTAATGACAACCTTCGTTGGAATGACCACATATTCGATGTCGCCAAGAACGCTGCGAAATGTCTAGGCTACCTTAAGTGATGCAAGAAATATTTCACCCCTTCTGATCTGGCTAGATTCTACAAGGCATTTATTCGCCTCAAATTTGAGTATAAATATCATATCTGGTCTGATGCACCAATAACATATTTGGAACTACTTGACAGGATCCAAAAACGTGCCGTAAAACTTATTGGCGATCGAGACATCGTGAAATCACTTGACTCTCTTAGTCATCGTCGTAATGTCTCCTGCCTGTCATTGTTTTATCCATATTTCCACCACAAGTGCTTAAATGAAATTGTCAGTTGCATTCCACCCCAATGCACATCAGTTTACCCTTAAGCCTGTATTCGGACGTACAGTGAAATACAAGGATTCGTTTCTTAACCGTACAACGCGAATGTGGAATGCTCTACCCCGCTCTGTTTTTCCCGCACATTACAGTTTACAGACATTTAAAACCAACGTGCATCGGTATCTCCCTTTTCCTGTTACTTTTCCTGTATCCAAAATTCCTTTATATAAATGCACGGCAACATTCCTTTACAGAATGAATTATGACAGAATGAAAATTGGAGTTGACGTAAGACATAAACATGGCCTTCTGACCATTAACATTTAACCCTTTGTCCGACAACTAAATTTGTTTATTGGTGCAGCCGAATATGTGTTAAAACTTGTTTTTTTTTATCTAAATTTCAGTATTGATTGTATTGATTGTTTAACAAATACAGCTCCTATTTTATGACATTATTTGCTTTATTTTGGCACACAAGTTTACAAAGAGGGTAATGGAAATTCATTTTATTTTTTTGTTATGGTTTTTTGGTAATACATTTCCGTTAACAGAGAAGGTTTTATTTATTGTTGGTCGAGTTATTTGGAATTTTTAATTGAATTGTGTTTGAGTGGTTTTGGTATTATTTTTTCTTTGTCAGTTAATTGAATTTTCAGTTGAAATGGATTTATGGATTGCACAACAAAACAACGCCCGTGCGTAGGATGAACAGTTAACTTAACTTAACTTAACCGATGTATTGTGTGCCATTGTGGGGGTTTCAAATCACATTAGCTTTTGGTAGGTAAACTTCCTGTGAAGTTTATTCGAATTGACGAATGTTATTGTGAAGGTCGCTGTGTGGCATGTAGACCCGTCGTTGTTGTATCTTTTTCAAAATGGTCGCATCAAGATGAAATAGAAACCATTTCAAAGCTCTAAGTTTCTTGTTGATTCTTGTTGTCATAAAAATAACGCGAAAGGACATACATATTTCCATTTCCATTTCTTTTTGTTTTTGTTTTTGTTGAAGATCCAGGGATGTTTTTCTGTTTAAACGAAAATTCCAATACTATTGTTATTGTAAAATATGGGGACATTTTTCACAGGGTGTTTCCGAATTTTTGTCTGAAGTAAGTTTGAAGAAAATTCAATTAAAAGAAATATTTTACCTTAAAAATAGTCTCTAATACTGCGATTTTTTTTTATACCCCAACCTATTGGTATATTAATTTTGACACATAGCTTGTAACACCTCTTAATATTCATCGTAGACCCATCAAAGTATATATATTTATAATCAGGACCAAATCCTAAGACTTTTTAGCAATGTCCGTCCGTCCGTCTGTACGCAATTTTTAGGCCTTTAAAATTAAGCTAGGAAGCTGAAATTTGAACCACATACTCCCTAAGGCTCCGAAATGGTTAAGTGTAAAAATTTTAATAAAAATTATACGCCCACTGCCACGCCCAGATTTTAGAAAAAACCGTTTTAAAGCTAAAGTTAGAGAGATAGAGTGTTACAACCTTCACAAGATATGTAGGCACTGCCCTCCCTTATAAGTTTGTCATATTTTATTTTTTGCCACGCCTACTTTTTGTGGGTGGGTGCAGTAGCTTAGTGCTTAAGTGGCGCTGGACCACTAAGCGAGGAGTCGCAGGTTCAAATCCCGACCTGTACCACCTGAAAGTTTTTATTCGCTGCCCATCATCTTGCGAACGTCTGACAAACATCCAAGAGTACGAAATGTCAAGAGAAGCTTCTTAAAATTAAATTGTCTCCATTCGCGTCAAAAATATAACTTCGCACACACAATGGTTGGAGAAGCTAGGTTTTAAGTCCTGTATGGGCCGTTTACGCCTAATATTTATTTATTTATTTTTTACTTTTTGTGGGCGTTTTCTTCGAAAATTTTCATACAAAGCGAAAAAAAATGTTTAAGAAGATATTTAGTCAATATTTTTCCCAACAGATCGCCCATACAAAGTTTTTGGCCACGACCACTTTTTGGGGCGTTTTTCAGAAAATCCATTTTTTTTAATTTAATAAAATGCTATCCATTGTCTTCTTAATGCTTTTTTCTTTGAAGCATATAGGGATATGGATAGGATCTTACTGTTCGCCGCAAGCGGATTGTAGCCTTTCCTTATGTTTTTTTTTTGATTATTTTATAATTTACGCGCACTAAAGGGACTTTGGATACCCTTATAATGAAGTGACACAGTGCAGGCATTAGGGAAATGAAGGATTAGAGAAACGGAGAAACCGATGCACGTTGGTTTTAAATGTTTGTAAATTATAATGCAAAGGAAAAACAGAGCGTGGTAGAGCATTCCACATTCGTATTGTACGGTTGAGAAATCTCTGTGAAATCTTTAAATTTTACAGGACGTCCGAAAACAGGCTTAAGAGTAAACTAATCGCAATTTTGAATGAATAAAGGTAACGAAGCAATTTCTTAGATGTTTGTCGATATATCGCCTTGTATTACTCCTTATTTCACACAGAAATGAGTCTTGCCAATAGGAACAACGGCCATGCGGCCTAATTTATGAACGTGTAAAAAAATGTTGTTTAAAGTAGTACACTCGTTAGAATCCTTTTAACCGCAAAGACCTTATTAATAAAACTCAACCAACGTTGTGTAGAGGCTTCGATGTTGTTTAGTGTCCTTGTATGTTACCGTTACCAGCGCCAATAGCCTATCGACAGCGTTATTGGGTGGACAAAGACTTGGCGCATTGTTTAGTAAAATTGGGTGACCGCCAAAAGTCAGGGTCTTATTCCAAAAAATTATTTAGTTTGTTCGAATGATTTTTTTTTTTTTTTTGTTGATAAAAACGAGGCGACAATAGGGGGGTTGCTAGCAACTACACTAGGGCAATGAAAACGTCCACACAATAATATTAGACAGGTACGTTTCGAGGTCTAGGTGACTAATAGTTTTTTTGGGTAGGAAGCTGAAGAACTCAGACTAAAAAACTGGTCCATTTTACTTTCAGGCAGATAATCGTTTTTACTTAATTATTTTACCCGACTTTTTTAGAAAGCTGAGAAGGCATTTGAATTATAGGAAGCTTTGCTGTTTAGCATTTACCACATTTGTACCTAAAGCTTGGATCCTGGTTCGATGAAAGGCAGGACATTAACAGAGAAAAAACTCTGCGGTGTTTTAACCTTATCGCTTAGGCTAAGCACATATAGGTGCGCTTGGCAAAAGCGTAGCGGAATGCCTGCAGCCACAAAATTCTTTCGATTCCTCTACCTGTTCCCTATAGCACATGTAATCTGCCCGAAACCATTCTTGAACTTGGGGAAAGTCGACTTTAAAATTTTACCCAGCCGAAGTTCCGGTACACTGCCATAAGACAGCATTCGTATGATAGTTCTCTGCCAGCGTCATCGAAACTTGAGTTGTAGCACTTCTCTGTAGACGAGAAATGGCTTTCAGGGTTGCTCCCGTGAAATGAATATTAAGGGGTAAAAGGTTCATTAGAGTATCTGGAGCACCTTAACATACCCTTCTTCGGAGTATGGCGAAAAAAGCATTGGAACGATTAAGGGAAAATTTCTGGAAAACGACATCAGGACAGCTGATCAGAGATAGGCTAACCTGGACCAGAGTCACAGGTAACCAAGGGCTTATGGCCCAGTTTGGTTTAAACGAGATAATTGGAATCGTTGCTGCCAACTGTTTTATCAGAAAGTATGAGAGGTGATTAAATCTCTCGAAATTTTGTGCTGTTTTATGCGTACCTTAAGATATTACGCATTTTTTGTGTAAAACTTGGAAAACTACTTCTACTAGAAGATGTTGCAGCTGTAGGCGACAGTAAAATTTTGAATAAATTTCTTCGAGGAGGTGATGTAGGATGTCTTGAAGTTCGTTTCGTTAAGACGCCTTTTACAGGTTTTTCTCCCACCTCCCATTTTTTATAGCAGCGAAACTTAACTATTCAATCATCCAGACCAAGATTTAAACAGTGTGGATGTACAATATACAACTTTTGGGTTATACAAGAACAAGTAACATCAATATTTATAAACTTTTCCAAAGTAAGTGCTAAGATGAAATAAAAAGCATCGCAAACCACTGACTTGCTTTCATGGTCATTGCAATTTTTTATAGCAAATTTATTAGCAGGTGCTAATCCGCTGGGAAGTTTATTTTTACTATGAAAGCTAAAAAGCGCATGTATCTGTATATTTTTTCTAATGCTGTATTAAATTTAATTAAATCCACAAATTATACAGTGATGGCCGGATAAATAGCACACAGTCATTTGTCAGCAAGTAATAAAGGTTTTGAGAAAAATTTTATTTTAAATGAGAAGCTACAATTTTGTTTTATTAGTTTAGAGCCCTGTAACTTTTTATTGGGTAAAAAATCACAAGTAAATTCTTTTAACAAAATATATTTATACGGCTATTGAAGCTATGTCTTTAGTTCTGAAGTTATAGCATTTAGAGTAGTTATACCTTAGGTTAGGTTAGACTAGGTTAGGTTGAAGTGGTTGTCGGATAGAGGTCCGACTCACTTAGATCTATGTAAGGTCCATTGTGATACCATGTGGATCCTGCCTTATAAGCGTGAGTGTCATTTTAGGTCGGTCGAGTTTAGATCGTTAAGATCATTGTAGAAGTAAGCTCCTAGATGGAGATTTCATTTCCGGGAGGGAGCAGGGCATGCGCAAAGAAGGTGTAGGGGTCCCTCTTCCTCCTCCTCACCCATACAGCTCCTCCTTGTTGCATGCCTGCCTATCAGACAGTGTCTAGTGATGACACGTATTGAGAGTAATCAGACTCTTAGTGCGTCTTAGATCCAGCTTGGGCCAAAACTGCTTCGTTGTCAGACAAATAGTGCCATCTGTCGATCTGTGGTTCGTTTTTTTTTATGGCATCCAGTTTTAACAAGAGTTTGCATGTGGAAACTGGTATGCCTAAGGAGCTTTTTCAAGCAAGATTGAGAGGTAAGTTGTAAGTTTGGCGAGTTCGTCGGCCTTGCAGTTACCCGGAATGTCTCTATGCCCCGGCACCAGATGATCTGCAATCTAGGGCTACTGTTAATACAGACATAGTCCAGACACTTGATGGCCGTCTGACTGTCCGAATAGATTCGAATATCCTTTACAGATACCACGTTATTTTTAAGCTACGAAAATACTACAATGACGGAAAGACAGACTAAGATTTAGTCTGACTGAGAAGACGCTTCCGCCCATCCCATCATTTGTTTCTTACTCTTCCGTGTAAAAGTGGATCGATTCTTCCTCTAGCAAGGCACCATCCTCCGAAAAGGATCTGAGGGGAATAAAGTATGGTGTATCCTATATTTCCAGGACTGATTCTGAGTGTGTTCAGAATTGCAGAGTGGCCGATTTCATTGTCAGTCCATTGAGAGGTTGCTTTGACTCGAATGGCCGAGGTAGCAGCTGTCTGTCTGCTTAACAAAAAATTTAGGGGTCCAATGCAACTGAGGGAATGATGCGAATTTATACCCTAAAATCGGAAATATTCATTTTAACTTGAGTTGGGGTTATCGTAGACGTCACTACTGTACCAACTTTTTTTCGTTTGAGCTATAGTAATACTTATCTTGTTTTTGTAACTAGTAGGTCCTGACGTGCAGGTGGCCATAAATTAGGTCAATAGCTCAGTTAATAGCTCAGAAGTTTATAACTAACGGGTGATCCAAGTAGAGATACTTTTTTCAATAGCCTTTTTTGACAGGTCACGTGTGAGTCGTGTCATGCTGTCATGTTATTTTTGTTTAGTATTGTTTGGCATTTCATAATGGAAAGACTTACGCGTGAACAACGTTTACAAATTGTTCAACTTTATTATGAAAATTCACGTTCTGTGAGGAATATGTTTCGTGCACTTCGCTCAACTTATGGTCAACATAATCGGCCTACTGAGCGTACTATTCGCAACACCATCACCCATTTTGAGACCCAGCATTCATTATTGGATAATATTCGACCGAATAGACCACTTCCAGCACGCTGTGAAGAAAATATAGCGGCCGTAGCTGAGAGTGTACACGAAGACCGTAGAGAGTCGATTCGGCGCCGTTCGCAGCAACTCGGACTGACGTATGGAACGACTTGGCGCATTTTACGTCAAGATCTTAAAGCTTGTGCAACAACTGAAGCCGCTCGACCTTCCCAAGCGACATCGCTTCGCTCTATGGGCTCTTGAAAAGTTCCAAGAAGATCCGACGTTTTCGAGGCTTTGTTTGTTTAGCGATGAGGCCCATTTCTGGCTCAATGGGTATGTAAACAAACAAAATTGCCGCATTTGGGACGAAGAGCAACCTGAAGAGATTGAAGAACTGCCACTTCATCCAGAAAAAACAACGGTTTGGTGTGGTTTGTGGGCCGGTGGAATCATCGGTCCATATTTCTTTAAAAATTATGCCGGTGCGAACGTAACCGTCAATGGCGACCGTTATCGTGCCATGATAACCGACTATTTGATGCCTGAAATTGAAGCTCGTGATCTCGGCGACATTTGGTTTCACATTTTCCCACACATCGCATCAATCAATGGACTTATTGAGAGAACATTTCGGTGAGCACATAATTTCACGTTTTGGGCCGGTCGATTGGCCACCAAGATCGTGTGATATCACACCGTTAGACTTTTTCCTGTGGGGATATGTAAAGTCAAAAGCTTATGCCGAAAATCCCGCTTCGATTCAGGCCTTGGAGGAAAACATCACGCGTGTCATTCGCCAGTTACCGGTCGAAATGCTCGAACGAGTGATCGAAAATTGGACTCAACGGATGGACCATCTGCGACGTAGCAACGGCCAACATTTGATAGACATAATCTTCAAAAAATAAATGCCAAAGAATGTTCTTTCAAATGATAATAAACATTCTCCATTAAAATTGAATTTTCTGTGTTTTTTTCTTTAAAAAAGTAGGGAACCTCGAAATGGATCACCCTTTACAAATCGAAAGTTTAAAATTCGATGAAGAAAACTTCAAATCGAGTAAATATTACTATAACAATTTTTTTTTCCTCGTAACTTCTGAAAACCCTTACGTCCCGTCCAGGTGTTCGTATTTTAAGAATATTATATACTAGCCTGCATTTTTGTGAATAAAACGCTTCCACCCAAAGATGTAACCCCAAAGGAAGACTTATCGCCCACATAAATAGTCTAAATTAGTATGACACATTCACGCTCATAATTAGCATTAATACATCTCTTGGAAACAATGCTAAGCCGTCGACATACAATGGAACGTCATAAGACAATAGCGGCGGTAATAATTCTATGTAAGACTCCCTTTAATCGCCTTACTGCATCAACGACGAAATTGTTCGAAGATAATATCAAATGCAGCCCATCTTCGTGACAATTTAATCCTATTGGATATTCCTCAACTATGGTCTGTCATACTTCCACTTGACATTGCAGCAGGTACTTAACAGTCAATTAGTGAAACGTAACTGCTGCCAATCAATCTTAATTTGATTCGCCGTAACCCTAATTGGAATTACTAATAAAACTTAAGCAGAGAGTGCCTAGGTATACCAACCTATTCCTCTAACGATTTATGGTCAGACAGCCGCACTTAGGTATTACACAAAATAAAATTCAAATTTCCTCGAAAGCAATCAGTCCAAGGAGCAATCTGCAGAGATTTCTTGTTGACCATAAAGGTGCAAATTAACTTGGCCAACAAACAAATCCCACCGTCCGGCGGCTCTCGTCATATTGCGCTGCGCTCGTTTTTCAACTCGACGAGCATTAAAGTTGGAGTTGGAGTGAAGCGAACCTCCTGGACTGACTATCCATCCAATTATAGATAACATTTTGTAAGAAGAAAATTCCAAAAAGAAACCAACGCAAAACTCCGCCTTCCGTCATCATCATCATTATCGTAGGTAGGTAGGTAGGTCTACAGCTCTACAGATGTGCTGAAGCTGATTGAAGGCTTCCCAAACAACCAACACTCATTTGCTCCTGCTGCTGCCGCTGCTGCTGCTGCTGATGGCTATTATGTATTATTGTGTGCTTCTTGCACAAAGAGATGGAGAAATTATGAGTATTCATGGAAAAATAATTTCTTTGCCATTACCACCAGAGAGCAGCCTTTGCATTTCACCAGGATTTTACAACTCACCGAACTCGCGAGATGCTGATACACTCACAGTCACAGAGAACATCGTGCATCCGTCCATCCGTCCGTCCATCCGACCGACATCGACGGAACCTGTGGAGTGCAAAAACTGTTTTTTTTTTTTTTTTATACATATATATAAATTTCCAGTGAAACATTTTATTACACTCTCGATTCTGAGAAATAATTTTAAGTGTATCTGTCGATGGATGGGATGAGATGATGATGAACGCTGCTGGTTTGTATATAAATGCAGCAGCAGAGCTCCCATTCCTTTTGAATTGGGTTACGGCACGACCGCAATATAGAGTGCTGGGGCTCGCTGCTGTCTGTTGTTGTCTTGTCAGAGTTTCATTGATGGACAAAAAAAGGGTAGAACCATATTAAGTAGTATTTCTAGGATTTAATAAAAATTTTCAGAAACGAAATTTAATTGTGTAACCACTTTGCTCACATCCATCGAGCCATTTTTTTTTTGGGTATTGCATACGTTTTGTCTGACAGGTACCTGCAAGTAGTAATCATAATTTCATATGAATTTAATTGTGACATGACCTTTAAGTGGTTGTGTCATTCGAATGCACAGTAAAACTTTGGGTATGGTTTTTCTTATTTTCTATATTTTTGTAGGAAGGATCGGTGTTTGAATAGCTCTGGAATGTGTTCGAAAGTAGTTTTTAACTTTTGTAATTCAAATTCTCAAGCAGAAGAGTGGGGATTTTAAATAAAATTATTGAGAAACTTTTGGGTGAGATACTTTTCGCTTATATTTTTGCACACGAAACTCTGAAATGGTTTTTTCGAAAACTTTTTTTCGCATGGCTATGAAGTGGAGTAGGTACTCATTAATTGTAATTTGAAAAAGACTTTAAATATGTGGGAACATTTACAGTAAGCTGTTCTCCAAATTGTATCTGTTGTCTATTTTGAGACTCAGCGAAAAAGGGTTGTAGGTTCAGTTTGACCGTCCCACACATTTAACCTTCTTTCTGATGCTGGTGTGTCTAGAAAAACAATTATTTACTTGACGAGTTTTCGCTTACTATCCCGGACTGGGTTTCATCTGCATTTTTCCAAACATGCACCTGATTTCGGTGAGAAGCTGCGCACTCGCGTGACTTCTTCAATCTTGTTTTTGGGCAGTCACGATCACGGAAGGCACTATCTTCAAATGATATGGACATCATCAGTTGCTCACAGCGTGCGCTGATAGAGGTAGTTATGGAGTCATCACGAATGACAACCTGGTGGAGATCCGGCTACACTTATCCGGCCAGTTATTTTATGCGTCAGCGAGTGCTCGACGATAAGAAGAATTAATAGTGGGCGGGTATTCGATCCTATTTACGAATGGAGGAATGTAGGAGAAAATACAATCGCGAACTCCATGAACTTTATTAAAATGTGGATGTAGTCTAAACGTCCACTAGATTGGCTGGCCCACATCGAGCTCCAGCCAAAGCGATCTTCGAATCCCAGCCCCCAGGTACGGGATGACAGGAAAGAACGAATCTTAGTAAAGAGCGCTTACGAATCAGAAGCTCTTTAAGCTTTCTGTTAGCAGCACGCGACACATTTGGCGATAAATAAAACACCAATGTGGAAGTCGATGAAAAGATGATGAGACTCGACTTAAAATTTGTTGGTCTTTTCCAGGATTTGCCTTAGTGAGACAATTTGGTCTATTGTCGTCGATCTGCCGGGCTAGAAGTTACACCGACATTAAGACATTAAACAGAATAAATCAGCCTACGGAGCAGAATGTTCATTTTACTTTCAAAGGAAAAAATCTAATTGAAGGTAGAGGGACATGTTTTGATTTTGCCCCATGTCTATGTTTATGTATGTATGTTCCAAAGCTTTAGCGGCGTCCGTTTAAGGGAGCATTGATTATAAAGGGTGATCCATTTCGAGGTTCCCTACTTTTTTAAAGAAAAAAACACAGAAAATTCAAATTTAATGGAGAATGTTTATTATCATTTGAAAGAACATTCTTTGGCATTTATTTTTTGAAGATTATGTCTATCAAATGTTGGCCGTTGCTACGTCGCAGATGGTCCATCCGTTGAGTCCAATTTTCGATCACTCGTTCGAGCATTTCGACTGGTAACTGGCGAATGACACGCGTGATGTTTTCCTCCAAGGCCTGAATCGAAGCGGGTTTGTCGGCACAAGCTTTTGACTTTACATATTCCCACAGGAAAAAGTCTAACGGTGCGATATCACACGATCTTGGTGGCCAACGACCGGCCCAAAACGTGAAACCGAAATGTTCTCTCAGTAAGTCCATTGATTGATGCGATGTGTGGGAAGTGGCGCCGTCTTGCTGAAACCAAATGTCGCCGAGATCACTAGCTTCAAATTCAGGCATCAAATAGTCGGTTATCATGGCACGATAACGGTCGCCATTGACGATTACGTTCGCACCGGCATAATTTTTAAAGAAATATGGACCGATGATTCCACCTGGCCCACCAAACCACACCAAACCGTTGTTTTTTCTGGATGAAGTGCCAGTTCTTCAATCTCTTCAGGTTGCTCTTCGTCCCAAATGCGGCAATTTTGTTTGTTTACATACCCATTGAGCCAGAAATGGGCCTCATCGCTAAACAAAATTTGCCTCGAAAACGTCGGATCTTCTTGGAACTTTTCAAGAGCCGATAGAGCGAAGCGATGTCGCTTGGGAAGGTCGAGCGGCTTCAGTTGTTGCACAAGCTGTATTTTGTACGCTTTTAATTTAAGATCTTGACGTAAAATGCGCCAAGTCGTTCCATACGTCAGTCCGAGTTGCTGCGAACGGCGCCGAATCGACTCTCTACGGTCTTCGTGTACACTCTCAGCTACGGCCGCTATATTTTCTTCACAGCGTGCTGGACGTGGTCTATTCGGTCGAATATTATCCAATAATGAATGCTGGGTCTCAAAATGGGTGATGGTGTTGCGAATAGTACGCTCAGTAGGCCAATTATGTTGACCATAAGTTAAGCGAAGTGCACGAAACACATTCCTCACAGAACGTGAATTTTCATAATAAAGTTGAACAATTTGTAAACGTTGTTCACGCGTAAGTCTTTCCATTATGAAATGCCAAACAATACTAAACAAAAATAACATGACAACATGACACGACTCACACGTGATCTGTCAAAAAAGGCTATTGAAAAAAGTATCTCTACTTAGATCACCCGTTACTACTACTACCACACGGTAATACCTACTGATATACGAAGGAAACAATTTTGACAGATGTATGTATAGCTTAGCTGTACCACAGTCTCGACTAGATCCATTCTTTCGTCCGAAAATAACTAAAAAATAATGGGATTTCAATTATTTCCAAATAGGCAAATAAACCTTCGTTACTCGAAGTTCTTTTAATATTTGATTTGGAATTTTTTTTTGAGAACTACAAAATTGATTTCGACATTTAGTGTTGTTTGATAACAACTTTGATGGAAATTGTAGTAGATTGAAAGAAAGTACGAAGGTTACTTAATGAATAGGTGAAATCGTTTATTAGTAGGATTCTATTAAAGCTGACTACTATACTATAAGTTAGTAGTCGACATTTGTGTCTGTTTATTAGTAAGGCCCAATGAAATAAGATGAGCCCACAGGGAGAAAACATTTTCTATCCATAAACAAAGTTTGATGTTCATGAAGAATTGAATGATACTTATAGATTACATCACTCCTGCGCTAAAATTTCATCAAATTTCATTTCAGCCATGGCTATCATATGTGATAGCCAGGTATAGTTTCACTTCTGGCTCTGGCATTCAAATATGCACGCCAGTACGAACAAATCCAATATAACTTGAATTCCGTGGCACCATACGATGAGATAGATGTTTTTGGTTTGAGGAAATCGTATAAACTTAATGTTTTACGACCACTTTTGTAGGAAAAAAATAAATATAGTTATAATGTTGCAAAAAAACTTTATTATAGTATAAGATAGTATGTAATTCATTTTGTAAAGCTTAATTTAAAAAAAATACTAATAATAATTCACAAGTATAAGTAAGCTTATTAGTGTTGTGAGTTAAAGTATTCCCTACACATTTGAGGCTTATCGGGACAACTATCGCAGAAGTTGCTTAGCTTCTTTGCGGGCTGCTTCACCTCCTTTATTTTTGGTTACCCTAGTGTAGCAGATGGTGCATTTTCTTCCTAGTTTTTTCCCATCAGTGGACGTTCGATGCAAGAGGTGATGGGTTTTCGTGCGTGTTTCTGCTACACGAATCGGTTCTTTATGTATATCCAGAAGTTAAGCAACTAACATTTTTTACATGTTTGTGTATAACCCATGCGTTAACAACTCCAACTCCTAATAAGAGCTCGACGCCAAGTTTCCGATACCACTTTATTCCTTTTCTTAGGATAGTGGCATATGAACCCATCTGATCCGATAGATCTATTCCAGATTTTCCCTTGTTGTACGCAAGTATAGCAGCTGGTTTGAACGTAGCTCCTCGTCGTTTTGGCATTGAGACTAAAGGTGGATTTGTACTGGTAGATGGTTGATTGGCTGATGAAGTACTTGTTGATGGAAAGTTTCGCCGTGTAACGGGTTGCAGTTCAGGAGCATGTTTGGTGGATAGCATTCGCACGTCGCGAGTGTCCTTCCATTTTAAGATTACAATGCCATCCTCATCTTCCCGAGACACTACTTCTCCTCTGGCCAATTTAGCAAGTAGAACGTCTTTGGGTATATTTTTTTTGTTTGCCCTCAAAGTGCCAACGACATGGGTCTGTTTTTGCAACAATTCCTGGGCCAATTCGTAGCTCGTATAGAAGTTGTCTACGTATAAGCATCTACCCTCGTTCAGAAGTTCTTTAGACAGTTCCATGCAAACATTTTTGGCAAGTCCAACCTCGCGTTCACCTGTAGCTGACTTTCCAGCATATATTTTTAGAGCCCATGTATACCCATCTATTGAGCATAGTTTGAAAAGCTTAACTCCATAGCGATGTGTCTTGTTAGGGATGTATTGCCTGAAAATAAGCCGACCTCTCCATGGCACGAGCGTTTCGTCGATGACAAAGTCTTCTTCCGGGAAAAAAATATCTTTAAATTTCTTTTGCAAGATCTCAATTAGTCCACTTATTTTTCTCAATCGGTCAGATGGGTCAGCTGTCTCGTTGTTACTAAAGTAGCATAGACAGCAATGACTGGAATCTATTTCGGGGCATAACTGAACGGGGGATTTTTAAATCATAAATGCCATTCGTTTCCCAATAGTTTTCTATGCGGCCAAGTGGCAAAAGTCCCATCCAAATCATCAATCCAAAAAAAATTTTTATTTCTTCGGGATTTGTGTCACTCCATCGATTCATTCGGCTGTATTTTGATCTGTGGTTAGCTGTAGTATACTGTTGTGCGTATCGATTGGTTTCAGTTTCAACCTCTTGGTCAACAATTTTAGTATAAATCTGAAGAGGCGTCATATCAGGTGAAATTTCTACCTGCAAACCATGCTTACCGACAAATTCAAAGTGTTTGTGTCTTCCCCTGTATTCTGTCCACTAAGGTGTTCCCTCGGGAATATCTTCTATATTTTCCTCCTCAGTATCAAGAAGTAATGCATCAAGGTCCTCGTGTTCTTCCGCCATTGCCATAGCTTCAATGACGTCCGACACGTTGTCCGCCTCAGACTCATCAACATCATCGTCATAACCCAAATCTTCAGGATACCATGCTGGGTCAGCTTCAGAGTCATCCGAGCCAAAATCAGATTCGCTATCCGAAGCAGCGGTCATTGCTTCAATTTCTCCAACTGTAAGTCTCCTTTTACTCATTATTATTATACTACCGGTAAATACCTGAAGTTAACAAGTTTGTTGTTGAGGTGCCATGGCAATCATATTTGATAGCCAGTACTAAATTCGTCCTGGACTTCCAGGATGAACTGAAAACAAATAATATAACGTACGTTCGGAAATAACATAAAAATTTGTGTTGGCGCACCATGCAATTTTACCAGATTTGATTTGGCAGTCAATGTGTTAAGAACGAATTTCACTTGAAAAAAACAAAATTATTCACAAGCCAAACTATCATTCACGTTAACTATTAATTATTTTCTTAATTTGAATTCCTGTTAAATATTATGATCTGCTGAGAGTAAGTGTCGCGAACGCGAGATCAACTCTGTCGCATTTACTATCGTAGAACTAGATATAGCTTTCTCGAGAATTTCATACATTCTCAAGTATTTTACAACCTCATTCAAGTTCACCTCATTCATGGTTTTTTTTTTCGAAAACAAATTCATTTATTCTCATGAAATTGCATTAACGACAATAAGTCATTTATTACCTACACAATAATTCTACTTTCGCGAACAAACGATTCAAATGAAACTCTAAATTAGTACGATACAGCTCTCGTGATTGCGGCGGGTATTTTGAATAAAATATTTTTTATTTTATTCTCTTTTGTTGTTGATGTTTCATTCATAAATGCGGCGCTGAAATGAGGGTTTTTACTTGAGTTCTCTTTAAGTGGCCGTCGAATATGTTTTTCAACAAGAATCGAGTAGGTACGTGCTATCGCTTGCAAGTGCGAGTAGTTCGTGTTCGACTTATTCTGAGATGAGATATAATCAACTAATTGATTTATCGGAAGTGCTTGTGTTATGGGAATAGTCCTGGTGAAATTTTATAAGTGGTTTTGGTTTAGATTAAGTAGAAGGGAAATGTTGGTATTTTTACATAGATTTTTCTTGCAAAATTGGTCACTCATCCGGTTATGACTCTATGTCTCATCCCGGAACACAATTTTGTTCACTAAGCTAGAGCCGCATCAAACTGTAGGGGCTTGGTCGATACTTAATATAACAATGAGACTTTACTTGGCTAAACTACCTTATTGTGTGTCTACCGGAGGTTAGATGAGGCACAGACCAGCTATTTTTGCCACCAACTCTTCTTTTTTAATGCATATCTACGTCTTGGCTTTCGACTACTAGAGACTCATTAAAATGAAATTAAAGTGAAACATGGCCAACCTCGAATTTTCTACTAACAACAGCGTCCAGGGTTACCGTTTCACGTTTTTTGGGGAGTTTCATTCGATGCCTTTGCCCTATATAACCAAAATAGCAACCAAGGGCTAATCTATAAGTTTCATTGACGTTTTAAAATGGTGCAAACGGTTCGCTGGTGTCTAAAAAGTTTGCTTAAAAATTCCTAAATCCACGCTTTGATAAGAATTTGAAGAATTCTTATTTTAATTTTGAGCTTGGGGTTGAGCAGTATAATTGTCTTTTGGGGAGTACGCACTATTGGATCGCAGTATAATACTGCTTTTGCTGTACTTTCGGCAGCGGTGTAAAGGTGCGATCAGACGGCCATCCGGATGACATCCTGACGTCACTATGACGTAGAATTTATCATGAAGTGGTCATCACGTCTGAAATAAACAAGTTTTCTGACGTCAGCATGTTATCCGGACGATTTCTTTGTTGACAGCAGGTACTAAGTTTGTTTTGTCCTCACTGACTTAAAGAGCAACCAGTTTTAGCTGAATTGCGTTAATTCGACGTATAAGTTTCTATAATGGCGAATCTGAAAGCTAAACAATATTTTCCATAATCTTCTGCATACTTCAATAGAATTGTGGAGAATTATGCTTTCCATGTTATCACATCCAGTAGCTAACAAAAAATCCATTTTGTAGACCGAACTGAATTGCGTCAGATTTTCTATAAATTTAAAGTAAAAAAAAAATCATTTGTAGCGGCTAAAAGTTTTGAGACAAATTGATTTTAAATTAGAACTAAAAAAAAACATTTTTTTTGTATTAGTTTAGAGCCAGCCATGTAACTTTTGGATTGGTAAATATAATCACATGGAGTTATTTAACATTTTCTGTGCAACTAAATTCGCCCTACAAAGGATATTAAGTGGTTTTTGTAGATATTTCTCACTCAAAACTGTTTGAAGTTATATCATTTTAGAGTAGTTATACTTTAAAATAGGAACTATTCACATTAACTGGGGTGATAGTAGACCCCACTCAAATGAATAAATCTAAGGCGTAAACGGCCCTAAAGCCAAACTTCTGCAACCATTGTGTTTGTGAAGATATATTTTTGACACGAATGAAAGGGATCTACAGTTTAATCCTTTACTTAACTTACTTATTTACTTAGGCGGCGCAACAATCCGGGTTGGACCTGGGCCTCAACCAATAAGCCTCCCCAATTAGCGCGATCTTTAGCTAACTGCCTCTAGTTGTGCACTTCAAGTTATAGTTGAGGTTCCCTTCCACTTGCCCCTCCGGATTGGAGCTGAAGATTCTGCGGGCTGGAGTGTGGGTGTTCATTCGCTCTACTTGTCCCAGCCATCTTAAAAGCCTAATGCGCACCAGGTAGATGTCGCTGTACAGGTCGTAGAGTTCGTCGTTGAATAGTCTCCTCCATTACCCGTCAACGCATACGGGACAAAACATCTTACGAATAACTTTTTTCTCAAAACGATAAAGGATATCTTCATCCGCTTTAGAAAGAGTCTTCGCTTCGGAACCATAGAGAAGGACTGGGATTATGAGGGTCCTATATAGAGATTCCCTAGTTATTCGGGAGAAGGCTTTGTTCTTAAAAACAAACCCGCATGGAAGAAAGCATAATTGTAGGTCTTTTGGGGGCTAAGTTGAGAGAAGTTAATGGCTACCACGCCCCCTGGATGGAAAATCACAAATGTTAGATTTTTCCCTTTTTTTTACTCCCCAAATCCTATTACTGTGCCAAATTTCAAGGTTCTACGATAATTGGAAGTGCTCCACGATCTGTAAGTTTTGATGATCTGTAAGTGAGTGAGTTACTATTTTAGGGCCTTGTCACCCAGAAACTGCTCTTGTTTAACAATTGAAATTTGGCGAGAAGCTTATCCTAAAAATGTTATGATTCGATTCTTTGTTGTAAGCGAAGTTAGAGGGGGAAGGGTGAAAATGGTCTGAATTTGTTCCTGCGGTGGACGTACACAGACCAAACTACTGCGCCCGGACATTTGCAAAAGGTCAGCATCTTTTCTTCTATCTCTGAGGAGAATCGACTGTAGGCTGCTTGTAGGCGTTCTTTCGGGCCACCACGCTTTTGCGAAACACTTAAATGTGTTGGGCTTAAGCGATACCACAACCTGTCCTGCTTGCGGTGAGGAGGATGACATAGCAGAACACTTTCTCTGCAGTTGTCCGGCCGATTTTCGAGGCTGACGTTGTGCAAACCGAACATCTAAGATCTTCAACACTGAAGCTCCTTCTTGTTTTTCTTCGAAAGACGGGAAAACTAAGTACATTAATGTAAGGTGTCTGAATGGTAGTACAATGGACCTGTAGTTGTAGCTGAGCGCTCCATCGGATAGTAGCAACCTCCGACAAAAAAAAAGTGCATGGTCGTTGGCCCCATGATGAGCGTACTGCCCTTGTGCAACTTTCGACATCAACCATGGCTTTCTTTAATCTTTCGTAAACGCTTGGATAGCTGGATACCTGAATCGTGGTTATAGAAGTAAGATAGTTGCATTTGATACTTCAAAGCATTTGACAGAGTTTGGCGTTAAGTTCTTTTGTATTCCATGGATTAGAATTTACCTTTGAAGTTGTTCTAAAAAGTTTTAAGTCTGCAACCAACGAAATACCAACAAAGTGTTGGTTCCAAAAAAGGAACTTATTGGATATCAAGACCACAGATGAGAAATTAACCAGATAGTCAACTCAGCATACCCCTGTCCCCTTGAACCCGCAAAAAATTTTTAAAAATGCCTATCTGTGAATACGTATGGTGAACCACAGAGGGTGCTGTTGATTGTCAAAAATATGGTGTTTGAAGCCCAGTTTGACACAACATGACATCTTTTCCAAAATGGATTCCTTGGCACAGTACTTCAATTTGCATGCAAAAAACAGGGCGAGAGAGCCAAAAATTCTCTCAGCTGACTATCTGTATAAGTACCTACTCATCTGTGATGAAGACATAGCGAAATCGCTTGATTTTCTTACCAATGTCTCATCCATGCATCGACATCACGTCCTCCTACTCCCTAATATCACATTTCTCTTATTATTCGGAAATTTTAAACGAGAGCTTTTAACGCCCTGAAACTATTTCCGGAAGCAGCTTAAATATTATAATTTTTTTGACAGATCAGTGACAGATTAGTAAATTAGGAGTTTGCTTTGACACTTTAAATATTCAGAATCAACAAACTTTTTCTGTTTACGTCGCGTCGATTCAACTATCACTAATTGCGCGTGATTCGCTTGTTCATTCAACCTAAATTGAATTTCTCTTACGTAAAGCAGTTGCAATGAACAAAATTGACTTTTCCCACATCTGGCTGTAACCACTGCCAGTCTGGAAACTTTAATTGCATTTTGTTTTTGTTTCTTTTTTTTTTCGTTTCATAGTTTGCTGAGTGATTGCGAGGAAGTTGGGCCATCATCTTGTTGCGGGGAAAACTATAGCAATAACAACAACTCGTAATAATTATGAAATGAGTTTTTTTTTTTTTTTTTGTATTTCAATTTCAATTCTCTTCCTCCTTCAATTTGTGTTGGGAAACTTTATTTTTGTGCTCAAAAAGTGCATACCAGAAAAAAAGGTCAATTTTAAGGTTCAGTTGAAAGATTACTTCATGTACCGTTAAAATTTCTTCAACTAGTGACTAAGTCATCATCATCGTCATCGTCATCATCAGCGAATGTCATGTAAGATGGAACACAACTCATGTGAACGGTTGCGTCGCATTTCGCGTACGAAAGCGGTGCTGCAATCGAAAAGATACTCTGCGGTAGATAATGAGGCTTTGTGCGGAGAGTCAACTGTGGCAATGGACTTATAGTAGCTGCTTAATTGAAGACGAAAATAAGAAGAAGAGAACAACGTCGAGTATGATGTTGTGTCAGGTCAGAGAGGTTACTTTAGGGGGCGCGTGAAAATTAGACGTTGCTATGCCAGTTGATCAAAGAACGACTTGGTGTGAGTAAAGGACTGAAGATGCGTGAGAAGTTTTGGCCACACTAGGGGATGGTTCTACTCTGCGTTCATTATGTCAAAATAGTAATTCAATTTATTATTTGTAACTAGTTTTATATTAGGTGTGTTCCTTTACTTTTCAAGCAGCTTCAAGCTACTGAAAGTTCCGAAAAACTGCTTAAAGCTGTTTCACAGATCAAAAATTTAGTTGGCATAATTTCCCTTCAAATGAGAAACTTACTTAATTACTTCCAAGTGAAACAGTGTGGAACAGCCATATGCTGTCAAAATCAAAAATAAATTAAATTCATTTAAAACTTCGATAGGTAGTGCTAGTTAGTCCAATTACAAGTGGAATTTTCAGGCGCAGGGATCCTTGCGACCCTCTGAAACCCTTTCTATAATATGTCAAGGGCAGAGAAAGATCAAAGGAAAACGCGTGGTGTGACTTGAGCTGTAAAGAAGCTATCAGGGCTAAAGAGGTAACTTTTCGGTCATTTAAGGCTAACCCAACTGAGGAAAATCGAAAAAAGTTCAAATGAGCCAGAAATGACAGCAATGCCCATATTAATCGTGTCAAATTTTCCTACGACCAAAAGTTGAGACAGAAAATACTACAAAGTCCCACCGGTAGTAAAAACTTTTGGTCGTTAAGAATATTAAGAATTCGGCCTCAACATCTATCAAGACGCTCATTTGCAATGACATTCCAGCTGTCAGCTCTTTGGATAAAGCCAATCTGCTTGCTGCTCATTTTGCAGCTAGCTCAACGCTCCCAGATTGTGCTTTATCTCCCTCAGTACTTGAGCGCGTAGAACACTCCAGATGGTATTTCCCCTATCGTTCTGAAGAGGTGTTCTTCCACGCTGGCAAAACCACTGCGTAAGCTTTTCTATCTGTCCTATTCTCCAGGGCTCTTTCCGAGAAGACGGAAAACAGCATTTGTCCAGCCCGTCCCCAAAAAAAGGCGAATCTTCCTCTCCCTCCTCTTACCGACCAATTGCACTTACGTCCCTTCTTTCCAAGGTCATGGAAACGCTGATAAACCGTCAGCTTATGAAATATCTCGAATACCGAAAACTTCTTAATGACCGGCAGTAGGGTAACCGAAAAGTGGAACCAATCTATTCACCGTGGTGGTGAAAGTAAGGTCGTTGCGCTTGATATTTCAAAGGCATTTGACAGAGTTTGGCATCAAGCTCTCTTGTCGAAAATGCGTGCATTTGGGATCGATGTTACCCTTCTTCAATGGATTAGAAATTACCTTTCGGACCGTTCAATACAAGTTGTTTTGGACGGTTTCAAGTCTGCAACTTACCAAATAATTGCTGGTGTTCCCCACGGCTCCGTTTTGTCTCCGACTCTCTTTCTCATTTTTATCAATGACCTCCTGTCTGCCACTTCTAATCCAATCCATTCCTTCGCCTTACATTACCCTTAGCTTCGCATATTTCCTCATCTTCGGGCGTGTAGCTAGAACGGCAACGTATGTTAAGCTCATTAAATTCTGACCTAGACAGCATTCTTAAATGGGGTAAAACCAACAGAGTGGAATTTAATGCTTCCAAACCGCAATGCTGTCTGCTGTCATTGAAGCGAGACCCTAATTCTCTGCCATTATCCATAAATGACACTTGCATCGCCGAAACCGAAAGACTTTCCATCCTCGGTATGTGCGTTAGAGACAAACTTCGTTGGAATGACCACATATTCGATGTCGCCAAGAACGCTGCGAAATGTCTAGGTTTCCTTAAGCGATGCAAGAAATATTTCAACCCTTCTGATCTGGCTAGAATCTACAAGACGTTTATTCGCCCAAAACTTGAGTACTACGCTCATATCTGGTCCGGTGCACCAATAACATATTTGGAGCTACTTGACAGGATCCAAAAACGTGCGGTAAAACTTATTGGCGATCGAGACATCGCGAAATCACTTGACTCTCTTAGTCATCGTCATAATGTCTCCTGCCCGTCATTGTTTTATCGGTATTTCCACCACAAGTGCTTAAATGAAATTGTCAGTTGCATTCCACCCCAATGCACATCAGTTTACCCTTAAGCCTGTATTCGGACGTACAGTGAAATACAAGGATTCGTTTCTTAACCGTACAACGCGAATGTGGAATGCTCTACCCCGCTCTGTTTTTCCCGCACATTACAGTTTACAGACATTTAAAACCAACGTACATAGGTATCTCCCTTTCTCTAATCCTTCACTTTCCTAATGCCCGCACTTTGTTACTTTATTATAAAATCCCTTTAGTGCGCGTATATTATAGAAACAAAAAAAAAAACAAAAAAACAGCTATCTTCCAAATGTATTAAGCTGCAAGACTCGTGCCCTGCAAACCATAAGAAGACGGAAATGTTTTCTTCTGGTAAGCGCTTACTTCCGATCCTATCCAACGTACTGTGTGAACGTCTCAAACCCTTCTGCAACACACTAATCGGCACGTACCAGTGTGGCTTCCGGCCCGGCAGATCGACCATAGACCAAATTTTCACACTACAGCAAATCCTGGCAAAAAGCAACGAATTTAAAGTCGAGACTCACAAACCATCTCCTTATCGACTTTAAAGCCGCATATGATAGTAGTCATCGTCAGGAACTCTACATGGGTTATATTGACATCATCGGACGCTCCCAACGTGCCGTGTTAGAGGCTTTCATGGCTATTGAAGAACAGGCCAAGTTATTTGGTCTTGAAGTAACTGAGGACAAGACTAAATACATTCTACCAACAAACAAGCAATCATCTGTCCACCGACTAGGACAAAATGTCACTGTTGATAGCAGCAACTTCGAGGTAGTTAAAGAGTTCATCTACCTGGTGGAGATCCGACGAAGAATTGCCCTAGGAAACCGCTGCAACTTCGGTTTGGTCAAAGAAATGTGTTCAAAACTCCTGATTTGAAGGACAAAGTACATGCTCTACAGAACCCTTGTTCTGCCACTTCTGCTATACGGCGCCGAGTGCTGGACGATAAGCAGGAAAGTAGAGATAATACTGGTCTTCCACGGATATATGCTCCTTCGACCTGTTACAAGATGTGGATGTAGTCCAAAAATCCAAAACTCGTCGACTTCATTGGCTCGGCCACATCGAGCGATTGGACAATAATGCTCCAGCTAAGAGGATTTTCGAATCCCAGCCAACAGTTTCGAGACGGCAAAGAAGACCGTTTCAACGACCAAGCTATCGCGGTTGCCAGAGCGCCTGCTTTTCGTTATTCTATTTCGTAACTTGAGCATTATCTGAGAGAATTTGTAAGAATTTATCCCCACTCCTCGAAACTTTTACATGAAAAATTAAAGAAACAGACCTATTATGTAAGTCCACAATACTTAAAAAAAGTGCATCATCTTCAGTTCCCATTTTTCAGTTTACGAAGAAAACAAATTATTTTCCGGCTTCCTGTGAGTTGATTCTTAAAAGATTTTGGTATAAGATTTATGTGGCTGAACATTCGAGTTGTGAAACCTTAATTAAGCGTTCGGATGTGAAGTGTCACTGCTCCCCGATTTAATTTAAATAAAACCTATTTCATTCCCTCTCAATGTCCGGACTTGTAACAAATACAGAACCATTTTTAAACAAAATGAAACAGAAATTTCTGAAAAACACGAGTGACTTCATAACAAGACTTTTACCAAAGAAACTCGATTCGTAACTCAATGCAGTTACCTGATTACCATGAAATAATTATTTCTCATAAAAAATTATTGTAACTTCGTGGGAATGATTGATTTGCGATCGTGAATCTCTTTGAGGGGAACTCTGCTGCATGACTTTTTATACAAAATACTTGTGAATTCAATTGCCAGTCATTTATTTTTCGAAAAAGCATTTCTCAATGTTGTTTCAAAAGGTGAGAATGGGAAGTCGTGGTGACAGCTTTTCTACGTATAAACTCCTCCGATTCTGAACATTTTGTGTGTACTTGAATTGATGACTCGAGCCAATCGTGTCATTGACAAATGTTCAATTTTTTTTTTTTTTGTCGGAGATTGCTGCTATCCGATGGAGCGCTAAGACACAACTACAGGTCCATTGTACTACCATTCAGACACCTTACATTAATGTACTTAGTTTTCCCGTCTTTCGAAGAAAAATGAGAAGGAGCTTCAGTGATAAAGAGCTTAGATGTTCGGCACTCACCACGTCAGCCCCGAAGATCCGCCACCTGATGCGAGCATAGGCCGGACAACTGCAGAGACAGTGTTCTGCTGTGTCATCCTCCTTACCGCAAGGACAGGTAGTGGTGTCGCTTAAGCCCAACACATTTAAGTGTTTAGCAAAAGCTTGGTGGCCCGAAAGAACGCCTACAAGCAGCCTACAGTTGATTGTCCTAAGAGATGGACGAAAAGATGCAGACCTTTTGGAAATGTCCGGGCGCAGTAGTTTGGTTTGTCTACATCCACCGCAATCGCGCCACCGAATCTTGTGTTCACGAGAAACCCAAGAATCGATAGCCGACATGACTAACCCATGACCCCTGCCCGGTTTTGGAGCCATCCGTGAAAATACGATGGCATTCAATCCTGTGGAAAGTTGACGTGGTAGTTTTTTCGCAGAAGGATTTCTGGTGTCATTGCATCAGACGGCAAAGGATAATTCTCAAGCAAGTTCTTCAAAATTCCAGTGCGCATGGTACCAAAAACCACCTCTCTTTAAGCGAAAGATGGTTTTTAGCGTACATCCCATGATATATAAGTCAAGGGTAGGAAGATTTATGAAAGCATCTACAGCAGAGCCCGGGGTGCTAGGGAAGGCCCCTGTGCTGCCGAGACAAGCCGTTCTTTGGAGTTTGGCAAAAGAAGCAGTAACACGTTTCCGCGAAAGCCTGTTCCACCAAACAACTGATGCGTATGAGAGTAGCGGTCTAATCATGGCCGTATAGATCCAAAGGACCCGTTTTGGAGACAAGCCCCATGTCTTACCAAAAGCGCCTTTGCACTGCCATAAAGTCGACAGCGCTTTATCGGTTTTCGATTCGACATGTTTGGACCACAGAAGTTTTTTATCAAGGATTACACCCAGATATTTGACTTCTTCGGATATAGGGATGGTGACACCTTTAAGCACGAGATGGGACAGGCCAGTGATGATTCTCCTTCTCGTAAAGAGAACAACCGTGGTTTTAAGAGGATTCACTGAAAGCCCATTACTAGTGCACCAGACATCGATCAAATCCAGGGATCTCTGCGCTTGAGAGCAGACAGCCCCTAGATTTGAACCGACAGAAAGAACGGCGACATCATCCGCATAAGCTTGAGTGTAAAATTGAGAGCCGTAAGCAGAGAGTCTACCACCATACACCATAGGAGGGGAGACAGAACACCACCTTGAGGGCAGCCTGCAATTGCATTATCATGTTGCATTCTCAAAAGCACCCTCAATATCGACGAATATGCCCAACGCTCACTCCTTCCGGTCAAGGGCACTATCAATCCTACCAACAAGGTTTTGAAGCGCAGTCTCGCAGGATTTTCCGCACTGATATGCTTGTTGCATCTCAGAGAGAGGGTGTGATCGAAGAGCAACTTTGCGCACATGCAGCTCAACCAGTCTTTCCAAACTTTTCAGTAAGAAGGAAGACAGACTTATGGATCTAAAGCTTTTGGCTAGAGTGTAGTCAGACTTACCAATTTTTGGTATGAAAACCACTTTAACCATTCGCCATGGGGAAGGTATATAAGCCAAGGCCAAGCTCGCGGTGAAAATTCTTTTCAACATTGGCAAAACCTGACTTAAACCTTGTTTCAGCAAAACTGGATAAATTCCATCCGGACCAGGTGACTTGAAACCCTCAAAAGATGCAATGGCATATTTGATAGCATCATCAGTCACCACTCCCGATGCAAAATACCAGCTGTTCCGCGTGGTATTAGTCGGTTCAAATGTAGCCACAGTCGTTTGAAGGGCTGTTCAATCACTTATCACTCTAGTTTAGTTTTCGTTAAGTTAAACTCTTGTGATTCTTATCCAATTTAATGTCAAAACCAGACGCTAACTGTCATTATTTTCTCTCTCTCTCTCTCCCAAGCAAAGACCACACGCATTTAATGTCGCCGACCCATTCTCATAACTTATCACATCAAAGTTAAAAGTCATCATCAACTTTCCAATGCGAAAAAAATAAAAAACGACTACCAATTCCGAAATTCCTTTAATAAATCATTTGACGTTTTACGATCGCGCCACATCTTATCAGTAATGGGTATGGGGTATCATGTAAAAGGAATTTGTCAACGTGTCTGCAAAAGAAACTACCGTCATAAAGTTCCAGACTTTATTGAAGTTTCATGAATCCATTAAGACGGGTTTTTTTTTTGGTCTACAGGTAGTTCCTTCCTTCCTTCCTTTCTCCATTCCAACCATTTCTGTCGCTGCTGGCTGCTGTTGGTGAAAATAATCATTTATTACTACACAGTTTCTTTTACCGGAAAACGATTTGTTATTTTCGGAAACTTGGACATTGATCCTAGAAGGAATTTTAGCACGCAGGAGTACTTTTACTGCAACATGACAGGATGAGCAACTGAAATTACATAAAAAAAATAAATGAAACACACGAAATATGGCCAACAGATGTTATACCTTGTTTTTGTCGGATTTCTTTCACCTGTCGATTCGGTGGTGGTATTTTTTTTTTTTTTGTTTGGGTACAACGTCGTCCGTTCAAGGATGAAAGATACTACTCGTATCTTTCGATGCCTGTGGTGAATTCCATGTTGGTTATCGAGTGGTTACACTCTACCTGCACCAATTAATTATCCCTAGTCGAGTTTTTTGAAATTCTTGTCTTCATTTCTACTTTAACAACTTTATCCACACCTTTTGCTAGGGGTTTTTATTTTTTTTTTTTTTTTTAGTTTTATGGTCAGCGAGTCGGTTGAAAAGGTGGCGTTAGGTCTTCTTTTTGTTGTTCGTTCTGAAAATCGTGGAGGGTCTTCCCATTCAAAAGAATTCACTAGAAATTTATCGGGAGCGGAATTATGTTTATTGAAGTGTAATCAATGATGTCTGATTGTTGAGTTTGACAGTCATTTGGAAATTTAAAGGGCGACACAAACAAAACAAATTTTAAGAAGGAGGCCGAAATGGGAATGGTAGATAATTTTTCACTTTTTGACAAAACCTTTTAATTTAATTAAGAACTTGACTGGGTGCAGTGATTTAGTGATTAAGTATGTTGGACTACTAAGTGACCGGTCAACGGTTCAAATCCCGCCCCGTACCACCTAAAAGTTTTTATTCGCTGCCCAGCGAAAGTCTGATAAACATCCCAGAGTACGAGCTATCTTGAGAAGCTTCTCAAAAATAAATTACCTTTCGGAATTCACCCTTAATTACCTACCTGGAGCCCTCAGTCTGCCCCGATATTGTTTTTGGTTTTTCGTCATGGTACCTTCTCCTCTCGACCTACGTTACCGCGTTGGAGGGCTCGTCTAGAAGAGGTACTAATGACAATATAGTCTATAGAGCTAATGAACACCAACGCTCTAGCCCGCAGAATCTTCGATTCCAATCCGAAGGGACAACGCGGAAGAGGCCTCACTTTGGGTGGCGCGAACAAGTGGAAAAAAAAAGAACCGCGCTAATTGGAGAGGCTTATTGGTTGAGGGCCAGGTCCACCTCGGACTGTGGCGCCGCTTTAGTAAGTATAGATATTAAATCCCTCACATCCAGCACAATAAGATCCAAGGCAGTGGAAGACTGCTGCGTATTTCTTAACTTCAGATAGTTTAACATCACTCTTTGCAGGTTACCGGGTCACAGCTATGTCCCAGTTAAATGCGATTGCGAAGCTGATAAATTGGCTTGACTTAACTCGGCCAAGCGTCGTAAATCCACCTTAAAAAGTGCGGTATCGCAGGGAAATTATGGCCAAAACTGCACCAAACCAATGGACTTCTAAAGCTTAAGAGATAACGATAACCGGTCTTTCTGCCCCTTCCCCAAATGGTATAAGAATCTTACTCTAAGTGTACTTTACCGAAGCCAACCAAACCATCAAGGTAATTCTTCAGAAGTGACGTAATCGCAATTGGTCCATGGACCATAGGCGTCTTTGACGCTTAACGTGTCACTGTCTGCAAAGCGTCAAGGTTATACATTATTTGAAATAAATTGTCTTAGCACAATTCGCACTATACGGTCATACGCAAATTTTTTTCCGATTACACCGAATGACCAAGTGATGGTTTAATCTGTCAAAATCGACCTTGTCATTTGTGCTCATAAGCATCATTTGGTCATTTGAAGTATGTCAATCACACTGTACGCCTGCATAAATGAGCAATTTAAGCAGTTTTCCGTCGAATATGACCAATAACGTGATCATTTGGCATAGTCTAATCATGGCTTAGCATTTAAATAAACTCCCTTTTCATAGTGAACAAACTAAAGAATTACACACGTTTCAAGGGGCCCACCATCAATTCGATCTTGACCATCCACTCTGCCATACAATTGAGGAAGTCATTAACGGTCGCTCAACTTGTGTTAAAAACTCTGTAAACAAATATAATCCTATCTTCAATTCCAACTCAAAAATAAAAAATCTATTCCGGGAACATGATTTATTTCTTTGGTATATTATTTGAAATGCTTCGTCCAGTGACCCTCTTAACCTGTGTTCAAGTCCAAATTCAAATCCTCTCATTCGGATTTAGTCCACTTCACACGCACTTTCCTCTTCATTCAAACCTCAGCACTTAAAAACAAAACACAACACTCCTAACTACTTCACTGACATCATCTTGGAACACCACTACATCTCCTCTTGCTCGCCGACTAAACGACGTTTAAGGTTCAGTTCGAAAAAAAAAAATAAAACCACCACCATCACGATGACGTTTTGGAATGCAAACGCAATAGTGTTTCGTTCGTCTCGTATCATCGTCATCATACTCGACGTATACACCATGTTGAACACCTAAATGTCAAAAAGGTAACCATCCACCAACTAATAACAACCCAAAGTCCATCCATTCCATACCCAACCCATAGTGAATGACTTTTTAAATGGATTTCATTTTTTCCTACACCATGATGAAGGATATTGAATTCCATCAGAGGAGAGGACTCGCTGACGCGCAATGTAGAATATATTAAATTTCCAGGAAATGCTCCGTTTGTGTGCTCTGCTTTGCTCTGCTCTGTCAAAGGGAACGACTACGACGCTTCTCTGTAAAAAAAAAAAATCCTCTCAAAAGGTAGTCAAAGGACCAAAGAAAAACTTGTTTTATTTTGGCTGATTTAATTGTAGATTTGTTCGCTTTGTCGGTTATGATTACTTGGAAAAGAGTAGAATAAATAAAAACAGAAAACTCCAGCCGTTGTTTTGTCTTTTTCCTCTTTGTTCGCACCGTACCCATGTGTATGTGTGTATGTGATGATTATGTCAGTCAGATCAGTCCACCAAACAAACAGCACCAGCACCAGCACCAGCACTACATTAAGTAAATTTGTTTCGGGTCAACTAGCAAGGGAGAAAGGTACCTACGTAGGATTTAGTAGGAGAAGGATACGATTATACAGAATGTGACGTTTGTTTTTAGGGCACATGACAAAGGCAGATGTCACAACTGCATGTAACTGCAGCTGGATTACAAACAATGGGCATACGATTTCCATATGTTGAAAATATTAATTTGATCACAAAAGGACATTCAACTTGGCTTATGCTGTGTGACAGCTGACACGAGATAAGCGAAGGGGCGAAATGAAAACTGCACTTAATTGGAAACAAATAAATTTCATTGATTAATGAGTTTCATGCGGGTGTCAGGTTGTGTTGTGTATTTCGTTGTTCTTCTTTTTTTTTTCCTGTCAGAAAATTAACGCTTTAGTTAAGAGTTAACTCAACTTGAGTTAAATAAAAGGTCAAGAACTTAGGCAGATTTACATTACCATCAAGTTAATTGTACCAATTGTACAATATGCGAATTGCTGGATAAAAGTGTCATAAGATAAAGGCAATCAATATGTCAGAACTGTCAAACGAAATTAGCAAAGATAGGTGAAAACACTATTTATGCGCGTCGCTTAGTTTGGGGTTAGTAAGTGATGTCGAACAAATATTAATCGAAATGTACATATTTATAAACTTATCTATTGGGGAAAATTTGGGTCTCTTTTGGGTCCACTTTAACAGATTATAACTAGGAAGGAAGTGAAAATGGAACATCAATGCCGTAGGTTAGGTTATTTTAAAGTGGAAGTCGGATAAACATACGACACACTTAGACCAATGTAGGGTCGATTGTGATACCACTTGGATCTTGAATTTTTGCCTACTTGTTGGTGAACCATTTTGAACTGCTTATGAAGCGTGAGAGACATTTTAAGTAGATCCTTAGATCGATGATCCATATAAAGTAAACGAAAAGTCGTAGCAACCCTAGAAATGCACCGTTTGGTGCCGGCTGGGGTCTAGTGAAGCTATGATTAATGAATTTTTCGTTCACCGCGGAAGTGGAAGAGATTCGGTTCCAGCAGGACGATGCTACATGCCATTCAGCAAACGACACAATCAACTTTTTCTTCTTCTATTCTTCTTCATGCCCCATATGCTGTTATCGGATTATCGATTCCTTCCACTGACTCTTTCTTCCTATCACTTGGATCCGGTCATCCCAAGTATTGCGTGGTCTACATCTTGGTGCAGTTCCTTCATCATTTACATCTGGTATTTGTTTTGCTTTTCTTCTCTCGTCCATGCGTTTATTCCGCTGTTATGTGTTTTTTCTGACCAAAGTTTGCTCTTATTTATTCATTTCTTATTCTGTTTCTTCTGGTTTTCCCTGCGACTCCTCTTAATAACTTCATTTCGCAGCTTGGAGCTTACTTAAGTGCTTATTTAATAGAGGTAAGCTTTCTGTCTCATATAAAGCTATTGACACGATTACCGCATTGTACAGCTTTATTTTGGTTTGTGTTCTTATCACCTATCACCGTACATCACCTTCTGGTCTATTCTACCATCGCAAGTTACTTTAGTCCCTAGGTATTCAAAGGCTCCAGCTCTTTCCAGAGATTTCTCATCCGATCTTCCCACATAACTTTAGTCTTATCGACATTCACCAACATTCTATTTCGTTTTAGTTCATTAAACCATACCTAAGCCGCCTGTTGTAGTCTGCCTGGATTGTTTGCAAAGATAGATACATAAGTCCAGTATCAGTCCGTGTTCTACATGGCTTGGCTACTTCATCGAGAATATATTAAACAGCAGATAGCTGAGACTGTCCCCTTGCTTCAATCCCTTTTCCATTTTGAACGCTCTTGAATTTTCCCCCTCTATTCTTGCTCTATCTACCGATGGGTTTATCGTATATGCTTGTAATGCCATTGATCAGTCTTTCAGGTACATGCCTAGATGTTGATGGCTCCCACGAATGCCAGCAACTTCTCGCTTAGTGGTCCCACGCACTTAGCCACTGCATCCACTTTCTTTACCTCTGATCCTGCATATTTTATTATTTCTGTGTCTATCCTGTCTGGCCCAGCGGCTTTCCCGCTTTTAATTTTTTAAGTAGTCAAATCCACCCTTCCTCTCTAATCGGCCCATTAATTAGTTCCTCTTCCTCTTCTATAAATAACAAAATGGTTTTAGATATCAATGAAATTCTTTATTCCTGTGAAAGTACGTTCGATGCCATTATGTAAGGAACTCGATTTATGGCCACCACGGGCACGCTGAACCCAATTTTCGACGGTTTTCAAGCATATTGCTTGAAATTGTCCGGATTGCTGCCTGACAAATACCGCATATTTTGTTTATTGACGAAGCCATTCAGCCAGAAATGAGCCTCATCGCTGAAGATGATTTTTCGATGAAAATCCGAATCATTTTCAAGTTGTTGCTCAGCCCAATTCACGAACAGTCGACGCTTCTGGTGGTCAAGCGGCTTTAGTTCTTGCGTCAATTTAATCTTGTAAGGATGTAGGCCAAGATCGCAAAACTCGCCACAACTACGTCACAGAGATGCCCCAGAGATGCTTGAGAACGGCGTGTGAGAGACACATTTGCGCTTTCTTCAACTGAAGCCTTAGCGGCAGCAATATTCTCGACACTACGGGCACTTCGTTGTCCCACTGGCACGGGAACATTTTGTACTGTGCCTGTGGATTCAAATTTGTCCACTAAACGCTCAATTGTTGATCTGCTAGGATGATTATGACGACTATAAATTGGACGTAGCGCTCTTAACGTTGAGGCCTGACTGACTCCGAATTTCGGTAGTAAATTTTAATAATTTCGACTTGTTGTTGGCTCGTTTATCTTTCCATCATGAAATGGCAAACCTTGCTGAAGGGAAATGTAAAAAGAGCGGCAAGAAATATGGCGTCGTTTGCTGTCCCTGTCGCTCTACTTTGTGGCGTCCCTGTTGAAAATCCCTATATATGCGGTCCATAGAAGATTCCTTCCTCATCCGGAGTCGCATCATCTTTTTTTAAACTTTTCCTGATAGTGTATTCGAGAAACATCTGGGACTTCTTCTTACATCTAGGGATACCTTCGTATTCCTCTCGCGTGCCGTTTCTTCTACTGTATTAAAGTCCTCCCATGACCTCTATTTGGCTTCCTTTTCTTTTATACGAAAGACTCTCTGTCAGTAGTTAAACGGGTCAGCACAATTTTTTTCCATACATTCTTCCTTTCTACTTTAGCTATTCGCCACATCCTCCGCTGTTTGTATTATGAATCTTTTTAACCCCTTCCATTTGTCCTCCAGATCGCCATCGTCGCCGTGAAACTTCAGTGACATAGTCGTTTCTTTTGTTTCCATTCCTTGACTCCTTGAATTTAATAGTTTCAAACGTATTTGTGTTTCGGCTTTGGAGGCTTCCTGAAAAGGGGAATCTGCGATTAGCAGTGGATGGTCAGCTCCGAATTCAGCTCCTGACATCTGTGATACTTCTTACGCTGTTTGGAAATATTACATAATCAACCTGACTCAGTTGGTCAAAGGAGGGATCCTACGAACCCCGTCAAAAAGGCAATGGCAATCAACGTTCCCTTACAATCGCGTAAGAGAGGCAGGCCTCTTGGATCACGCAAAATGCGGAAACACCAGCATTTGATTGGCCTCAAAATGATGAACTGATCCAAAATCGGGATGCGGGCAGATATTTTTTGAGGTCGAAACGGCGAACCCCATAGGCGGACCCCAGCAGGAATGCAGTGAAGTAGGAGGGTTATAATCCTGATTATAATCTCGTCGTTAAATAGAGAGAGAAGAAGAATCGTACTTTTTGCCTCTCTTCTGTCAGCTTGAAAGGTGATTTTACGCAATGTTTTGTGTGGGAAAAATGTATTGCGATAAGACTCCTGCCATTGGCATTAAGTGTTGTCTCGCCTCCATGATTACCCATGGATCCATGGGCGATTTTCTTATCTTGTCCAGTTCTGACATTAAGGTCTCCTGCGATGATTGGCAATCTTCCTGCTACGGTTTCTTTGTCAAGTGTATTTTACAATTTCGGACTGAACTTCTTCTCTCCAGTTCAAGTTATACGACTATTATTCTTGAGTTAACTGGTTCCCAGCCACTAACTTTCAGACAACTTTTCACTAACAGTTCTGGACTTGTGACTATACCCACTCCGTCTTTGGCTCTTTCGTCTCTTTCCACTCCTGAGTACCTTAGTGTGTATCCACTTTGCAAGTTCATATAAGCAATTCCCTTCTTTTTTGCTTCGCGTAGCCCTAAAGGTCTCTCATTTCTTACGTAAGCTTTACATCCTTTCCTGCCAACGTCTTTATGTTCCGGGTTCCAAATCGCGTTTTCGGTTGGCCCGTCTATTCTGAGACTCGTTTGCTGGCTCTGAATCATTTGTAGCACTGGTGTGGGTGATAAGCCCGTACCCTGGCTAATAAGGGGCTTTAGCCCCTTAGGGGCAGACTCCTCCCCCTCCCCTTTTACATCCGGGCTTGGGATCGGCAATGGCGGAGTTCAATCAACTTATTGCAGGAAACACTGTAAATTAGACTCCAAGATCTTGCAGTTTGACGGCTTTTGATTATTTTCTTTAGGGCTTTACGTAGAGTAATGTATCTCTACTGATAGATCAACAACAATCGACCCATTGGAAGCCAATCTTACTCACGTTTTTGAGCTGTGACATGAGCTCCTTTAAAAATTCGTCCAAAACTTTGACTCTTGGGGCACGTGCCCGAAATTACTTTCAAGATCTTATTGCAGAGTCTATTCTCTCGATTGAACACAAATAGGTATTTTGTTCAAAATCAAAGTCTGTATTGGTTTCTAAAACACCCCATCTATGAAATATAGTAGCAATCCTTAATAAACGGGAAGTATGCAGCAATTCCCAGTATTTAACTAAGGACCTCCACTTTTAGAAAGCTAATTGCAAAATTTTCCCACGAATGCTGGAAAGCGTACAAATTCCAATTCCTCCCAAATCCTCATCACGTAGTCTTCAGATATTTTCTAACGAAATATTATTGAATGTTACAAACCTACTGAGGTATGCAGGTAGATATATACAGATACAGATCTTTCAATCCAATTGAAATTCTCCTCCTGGGCAATTTTAATTGATTTGTTGATACACATACCTCCATATAACCGTCCATATAACCACAAGTTGAGACGTCATTTCATTGTTTTAGTTTTCATCTGAAAATTTCTCCAGCAAGTTTCCCGACTGACTGTGACTGACTGCCTTGAAATTGAACCAGATTGTCGTCAACACAAAATAGCCAAGGTATTAGATAATTTTAATAATTTTACGAATTTTCTTTTCTCCAGCAAAACGGCATTCTTGGAATAAGAAAACAAATTATATTTTAAAAGCATTCCATTTCCATCGCATAGCAAAACTTCCCCCCCCCCCCCACTCTTCGACAAGTATTCCAAGAAATGAATGTATCCGAAAAAGAAACTCTGCAGCTATATCCGATGAATGATGGGAGGCGATTTCGGGAAATCCTCACCTCACCCTAGAAGCCCCAACATTTTCTTTGTATCCACTCTATATACAGCTCCATATATATATCTGTATATGTATATGTATATGTATAGTGGCAGGGATGAGTGTAATTACGAAAAGTTTTCCTTCTTGGAATATCCCATTTATGGTTAAATGAACTGTGTCCTGTGCAAAGGATTCATGGGAATTTCAAAAGAGTTTGCTTGTGTACGTATACGTGTGCTTCTCTTTGTGAGTCTCCCGGTATTGCCCTCAAGTGTCTTGAACCTGAACGTTGTTTAGCTGGAATCCGTTTTAGTTCGATTTCACCAAACCCACTTTGAGTTTACCTTCCACACGCAACACAAAAGCAAAGTAGGCTACAACACTGGGACTGTCTTTCTTTATCTGGCTGGAGCTTCATAAACGCTCTCTATTGAACGGAAATCATTTGCATAGCAAGCCTTATATGGGAGTGGGCACACTATCACCAACCAGCCAACCGCCCACTGTCATGACTACTGAGCATTCGCAGAAATTTAAACAATTATTTGCCTTGGCATAGCGCCGAGCAGCTGTTTTCTTTAAATGCTCTTTCTTGAGGGGACTTTCGAGGACTTTGTGCGTATCTACATATCTTAAATGGATTTACCATTTTTTTATCCTTTCATATTTGCGTGTTTCACTCTCAATACAATTAACAAGCCTGCCGCCCTCATTCTGTCGTTTTAGCTGGAATCGAATAACTTCGGTGTTTCAAAATATTCACCCACATGTGGTGATATGGCGAGTCATTATTTTAATTAGTGAAGTGACGTCTTAATTTGATTTTTAAAAGCATGTCATGCAAGGGTGGGCAGGGGGCAGTAGCCCCCTCTGAAAATTTGTTGTGTTCATACAAACTTTTATTTTAGTTATAAAATTAATATTTAAAGATTTTTTCTTGGTCTTTCTCATATCAGTACTGTCGGTGGCACTGACACGTTACCTTACGGTAAAGTTTCATGTATGGTTGTGAGTTGGTCGCAAGCACAGATACCAACTCCAAGCGTAAGCTAAAAGTAGCCTTTAACTCAATCGCAAGATTCGTATACAATCTACGTAGATACGATCAGGTGTGGAGCCACTCTCGACAAATACTAGGATGCAGTCTAGAGCAATTTTTAAATTTTAAAACTTGCGCAATGATGGTTAAAATTTTATGTGCAAAACTACAAATTTATCTATAAAGGGTGATTTTTTAGCTGGTTTGGTTTTGGCAACACTGGTTTTGACAGCTGACGTGTGTTTAGTACCTTGTGTCACTGTCAAACAGCTTCAGTTTGGTTTGCAATTTAACCATGGATCGTCTTACAAATGAACAACGCTTGCAAATTATTGAATTTTACTATCAAAATTCGTGCTCGGTTCGAAATGTTCATCGCGCGCTGCTTCCATTTTATGATCGGCATTCTCGACCTTCTGAGCAGTCTATTCGGAAGATTGTGACCAAATTTCGCACCAAATTTACTTTGTTGGACATTAAACCACCAACACGTTTACGTACTGTGCGTATTGAAGAAAATATTGCGGCCGTATCAGCTAGTGTGACAGAAGACCGCGAAATGTCGATTCGGCGCCGTTCCCAGCAGTTAGGCCTTTGTTACAGCACTACGTGGAAAATTTTGCGGAAGGATTTGGGCGTAAAGCCTTTTAAGATACAGCTGGTGCAAGAACTAAAGCCAGCCGATCTACCACAACGCCGAATTTTTGTTGAATGGGCTCTTGGAAAGCTGGCCGAGGATCCGCTTTTTTATCGAAAAATTGTGTTCAGCGATGAGGCTCATTTTTGGTTGAATGGGTACGTAAATAAGCAAAATTGCCGCATTTGGAGTGAAGATCAGCCAGAAGCATTGCAACAGCTACCAATGCATCCCGAAAAAGCCACTGTTTGGTGCGGTTTATGGGCCGGCGGCATTATTGGGCCATATTTCTTCAAAGATGATGCGAATCGCAGCGTTACTGTCAATGGTGAACGCTACCGAGCGATGATAACAAACTTTTTTTTGCCCGAAATGGACGTTCTTGACTTGCATGATATGTGGTTTCAACAAGACGGTGCCACATGCCACACAGCACGCGAAACAATGGCGCAATTGCGAGGCGAGTTTGGTGAACAGTTAATTTCACGTTTCGGGCCGGTCAATTGGCCGCCTAGATCGTGCGATTTGACACCATTAGATTATTTTTTGTGGGGGTATGCCAAGGCTAATGTGTATAGGGACAAGCCCGCTTCAATTGACGCACTGGAAGCCAACATCCATACATTCATTCGTGAGATACCGGCCGATATGTGTGAAAGAGTATGCCAAAATTGAACTTAGCGGATGGGCTACCTGAGACGCAGCCGCGGTCAACATTTGCATGAAATTATCTTTAAACATTAAATTGCAAGGTTCAAACTATCGATTCAAATAAATATTTCATTCATTTTTTCGAATTTTTTGTGTTTTTTTTTTTAAAAAAGTTCTAAAACTCTTAAAAAATCACCCTTTATATAGGATCCGCCATTTAAAGTTTTTTTTTTCAACTAGTGCTTATTTCGCGAATGGTAACACTTAGCTGATGTCTGATTTGACAGATAATTAGTTTTATCCTTCCGCTGAACGAATATGGTTGTGTATACGCTTGAACAACGCTGGGAAACATTGCGACATTACTTTGAAAATCATGGTAGTGTTGCAGAATGTGTGCGAAAATTGCGTACGGATTTTGGAAGAAGAGATGCACCGTCAGCTCCGTATGTTCGTTATCTTGTGAAAAAAGTGAAAGAAATTGGCATCCTCATCGATAAACCAAAGCGTGAAAAGCCAAAAATAGTGCGTAGACCCGAGAAAATTGCTGCTGTGGCAGAAAGTGTGCGTGAAGCGCCATCAACATCAATTCACCGTCGCTCTCAGCAATTGAACATTTCGGAGACATCATTGAGACGAATTTTGCATAAAGACCTTGGTATGACGCCATACAAAGCCCAATTGGTTCAGGAGTTGAAGCCAACTCTTGCTTCGCTAAGTGGGCCTGCAATCGACTTCAAGAAGATGCCGATTTTGCCAAAAAAAAATCATCTTTTCAGATGAAGCTCATTTTGATGTTGGCGGGTATGTAAACAAGCAAAATTGTCGCATTTGGGGCACAGAAAACCCGCACGCATACATTAAAAAGCCGATATAGCCAAAACGAGTCACTGTTTGGTGCGGATTTTGGTCCAGAGGCATAATTGGACCATTGTGCAAGAAGTGGCCGTTACAGTCAATGGCGATCGTTATCGGGCCATGTTGAGCGAATTGTTTGTTCACAAAAATTGAAGAGGGGGATATTGGCAACATTTGGTTTCAACAGGACGGTGCTACGTGCCACACAGCCGAAGCTACACTCGATGTTTTGCGCCCTGTTTTTGAAGATCGCATTATCACCCTCAGAGCTGATGTCGTTTGGCCACCACGGAGCTGCGATTTGACACCGTTGGACTATTATTTGTGGGGTGCCGTAAAAGATAAGTGTTACGCCGACATGCCAGAGACAATTGACGCTTTAAAGGACAATATTCGTGAAGCCATTGGTGAAATACAGCTGCACCCAATCGATAATGTGCTTAAAAATTGGACCGATCGTGTAGGCTACTGCATGGCCAGCCGAGGCAGCCATTTGAATGAAATTATTTTCCATTATTAACCGGAAGGATTGTACTTTCAAATAAAAAAAGAAATTTGACGGAATCTATATTATTGTAAACGGTTGGTGAGATATATGTGGCCCTTTGGCTAGTCCCGAAAATATTTAAAGTTACTTAAATTTACTTTATTTTTCTTAATTAATTAAAATATTTCGATTTAGTGAATAATTAGCTACAAGGGTCGAGGATACGGTTACCAACAGGGGTATTTCGCCCCGGAGTTGGTTCTATCTCTAGGCTCCGGGCCACTGGTTAACATTTTAATTCTTAAGGATTGGGTATATCTACAAAACATCTTTACATAGGAAATCACATTATTTTAAAAGTAAACTACATGCAATGCCAGATACTTTAACCTGAATTTTCAAGGGCAAATCGATAGCTTAGCCCAAGGAAAACTGTTATTTCTTCATAGCATGCCTTAAAAGAGTATGTTTTGTAATAAGGCGAGGATGCCATAAAGCCATATCGAAACGAAATCAGAAATCGATTACGATCAACTCAGTCACGATTAGAAACAATAAGTTTTGGTTCTTTCGAGACGAAAGTTAAGACTATCAAGGTCTTTTATAGAGTTTCCTTAGTTTTTCGGGAATAAGCGTTATTCCGTCGTTTTCAGATGTGATAGCTGAGTCGAGGTAGACAAAGTTCCTTACTACTTTAAAGTTATAGCTGTCGATTGTGTGACGTTCTAGCCGATTCTTCGATCTTTAGTAGTTTGAAAATTTGGTCAATTGTTGGCTGACCGGGATTTTCCCGCACTGAAAGGGTCCAATCAAATCGTTGACAAATTGTTTTGGGAACTCTCACTCTCACTCATGCCAGACAATTACTTATTTGCGATGTTTAGGATGATGATTGATGTCTTTTCAGTTCTGATTTCTCGTGAACAGGGCAAACGATGCTTAGTTTCCATTCATAGGTATACTTTCTTCTGACCAAATCTGGGAAATGAGTTGGTGTCGCTCTTAGCAGCCTTGTTACATGTTAGTTCAAATATTGCCCTCTCTTCCTTCCTTTTCTGCAACCTCAAAGCCATCCTTATGCTCATAGTTCCAATGTTCCAATTAGTGATGCAGGACCAAATTGTATCACTTCAATCTACTTCAAGTTCCTCAGACGAAAAGGTCTCTCCGTTCAAAAACGCGTGAAAAATCGTGTAGTACTTCTCCGTCAGGGAATTCGGTTATATATAGAAGATATTGAAGTGGTTGCACGTATAAGCCTTCTACCAGTAAGGACACGCTAGCTCTTCAATGGTATTCCTGGTATGAACTGCTCTCTGAAAGTAGTAGCTCCGCCTTTTGCGGTGTTTTTGATCAAAACTAGCGATGTTATGCTACCAAATATTGCTACCAAAGGCATCGATACCAGTAACATAAAATGCCACTGCTTCACAGCGGACAACCTGCAAGGTCGTCTATCTTCATCTTTAAACTGCTATCGCCTCTTCCAAAATTGCTAGTCTCCGTATAAAATTGCGAGATGTCTTACTATTCTCCAGGCTCACTAAAGAACATCATAATGCAGAAATGTTCAGCAAGGACCAGTACGAAGTTTACCGCAAAAACCGCTGTCCTGTTCTTACCAACTGTAAAGAGGTGGAGGTGTTTTGGTTTCATTGCGGAAATCTTTACACAGTGACGAAGTTGTTATACCTCCTATAACTCTTGATGTGGACCAAGTAGCAGTAAAAATCAAAAATCAGGAGTTCCTATCTATTTTATAAAGCGCATATCCACGATTGTTCTTTAATTTTAAATAATTTGGATGATCATCAGCATGTCGTCCTACTAGGTGATTTTAATTTGGTCTTTTGACTATAAAGAGGCCAAACTGTTCCCTTTTAATGTTAGTGAGTTTAATCATGTTCTTGATTTGGTTTTTGTAGATTTTGAGCTTAATATTAGTATCGGCAACTAATCCCGGTATCGGGAATTTGAGTTTTATGAGTGTTGTAGACCGGGTCCCTGTGTTACTAATTTTAATTTTACGTATAGAAAGCGGATTTATTTGCCGAGCATCTAGAAGAAACATTCCGGCCGTTCGATGGACGACCTTTAAACGAAGAACCGAATGCTCATACGCGATCCGACAACTATAAAGTAAAAGCCGTTTCTCTGTCCAGAGCTTCGAATGACAATAAGAAATCACTGGCGAAGTTCTGAGGGAGCTACCGAAAAGAGCACTAGTTAAGCTGCTGTACATTATAAATGCTTCCCTGAGACTTTCATATGTTCCAAGACAATGGAAAGTAGCCGAAGTTATTATGGTTCCGAAGCCAGGGAAGAATACAAATGATAAGAAATCATATAGACCTATTTCGCTACTGCCGATAATATCTAAGGTTTATGAGAAACTTCTGCTAAAACGATTACGACCAGTAATTGAAGAAAGACGCTTGATACCAGATCATCAATTTGGCTTCCGGGTCAAACATTCCACAATCGATCAGGTGTATCGAATAACAAATGAAATTGAAAAAGCCCTAGAATGCAAAAAGATTTGCTCTAGCGCTTTTCTCGACGTATCGCAAGCCTTGGACAAGGTATGGCATGAAGGCCTAATGTATAAGCTAAGGACAATCCTAGCGGAAAAATTACACAAAATATTGAAATCGTACCTTGAAAACAGACTCTTTCGTGTTAGACATGAGAGGAAATCCACGCCGGTGTTCCGCAAGGAAGCGTTCTCGGCCCAATATTATTCCTGCTCTACACAAGAGATATACCACAAGATGAAGGGACCATCCTAGCAACGTTCGCAGACGATACGGCTATCCTCGAAATGGATGAGTGAGTCGAATCATTAACTGGAAAACTCCAACGGGTTCTTAATAAAGTATGCGACTGGACAAAGACCTGGCGAATTGCACTTAACGAGACCAAGTCGACGCATGTCAATTTCACGTACAAAAGGATAAACAACTTACCTGTCCTTATTAACTCGGTACAAATACCAAACGAGGCAAAGTATCTAGTATCTAGGAATGACTCTAGACGCAAAACTTAAGTGGAAGCCACACGTTAAGAAAAAGCGCGACGAGCTCGCAATCAGACTTAGAGAAATGTATTGGCTACTCGGAAGATATTCGAAGACAAGCGTTTACAACAAACTACTCTTGGACATACGGTATACAACTTTGGGGTTGTACCAAACCAAGCAATATGGCTATAGTACAAACATTCCAAAACAAAACGCTAAGAGCAATCGTGAATGCTCCATGGTATGTTAGGAATAGTGATATTCGCAGAGATCTAGGAATTGCTACCGTGAGTAACAAACTTCGTACTCGCATTCATGGTCACTGCAATAATGAAATAATTCGTACCCTGGACGTGACATACCTTGAGCGCCGACTACAAAGAACAAGACCGTTCGACCTAGCGCCATAAGGAAAAACCGCATGTAATGACGGTATTAGTAGGTGCGTTCGCTGTAAAGCTACCTACCAAACGCGATTAACACTACAGAAGCGTAAACTACTTGTTAAGGTAACTTAGTCGTAGTCATCACCAAAATGAAAAAATGAGAGGAACAAATTTCTTACTACTATGAGCGCCCGCGACCGGATCTCATAGTGCCTCTCTGAGGGGTGAGGTTTAGCCCGTATGCAGACTATATAGATCTGAATCGGGCATAACCAATGGTACGGGCTATTGGTATCTTCTAAAGATTACTCACCTCCAGGCGCAACAAAAAAAAAATTAGGTATGATTTTGCTAAACCTGAATTCATTAATATATCTAATTATTTAGAAGGTATTGATTGGATTGCCCTTTTTAATAACGGCAATCTAAATTATGCTTTAAATGTATTTATTAATGCTGTCAAAGTGGCAATCGATATGCTTACGCCTAAAGTTCAGATTGTATCGTCAGCTAAACCTATTTGGTTTAACAATAGGATCGTTAATTTAAACAATAGGAAGAATAAGATCGGAACGATCCTGAACTTTTGATAGTTTATAGACGACTACAAAAAGAATTTGATGTATTGAACAAATTTCTGCATAAACAGTAAGCGTTTTTGGAGCGTTATCAATAGCAAAAGCCAATTTAACGGTATTCCTAGTTGTATGCGACATAATAATGTATCGTCTTCCGACCTTTTAACCATTTGTAATATGTTTGCTAATCACTTCTAGTCTGTTTATTCAAGCGGTTCTCTCCCACCTTTAAATGAAATCGATAATTTAGTGCCAAACAATTTTTTAAACGTTGGTAGCCTAGAGTGCTCCATACAGGAAGTCCAAATCGCTCTTTATACCCTATCCTAAGGGTATATTAATTTTGACACATAGTTTGTAACACTCCTTAATATTCACCGTAGACCCATAAAAGTATATATATTTATGATCAGGACCAAATCCTAAGGCTATCTAGCAATGTCCGTCCGTCCGTGCGCAATTTTTAGGCCTTTAAAATTAAGCTAGGAAGCTGAAATTTGGACCACATATTCCCTAGGGCTCCGAAATGGTTAAGTGTAAAAATTGTTTGAATACGCCCACTGCCACGCCCACAATTTAGAAAAAATCGTTTTGAAGCAAAAGTTAGAGAGATAGAGTATTACAACCTTCACAAGATATGTAGGCACTGCCCTGCTTTATAAGTTTGTCATTTGAAGTTTTTTGCCACGCCTACTTTTTGTGGGCGTTTTTTTACTAAAATGCTGTTTTCTTCGAAAATTTTCATAGAAAGCGAAAAAAAATGTTTAACAATATATTTACCCAATATTTTTTCCAACATATCGCCCATACAAAGTTTTTGGCCACGCCCACTTTTTGGGGGCGTTTTTTTTTTTTGAATTAATAGAATGAAATAAAATGCTAGCCATCATCTTCTTAATGCTTTTTTCTTTGGGGCATATAGGGATATGGATAGGGTATCATACTGTTCGCCCCAAGCGGATTGTAGCATTTCCTTATGTTTCTTTATTGAGTTTAGATAAAAATCCTGACTTTGAGGGCATCCCACCAATTTTACTTCAAAAGTGTTCCTATGCCTTTTCTGTGCCTCTATGTTTAGTGTTTAATTTGTCACTGCAGACTGGACAGTTTTTGAAGGTTTGGAAGAATTAATTATCGTCCAATTTGCATAATTTCGACCATAACAAAGCTGTTTGAAGAACTGATTTATGAGAAACTTACTGCTCTCTTAAAAAGATGCATCTCTCGGTTTCAACATGGATTTGTGGCTGGTAGATCTACCACTACAAATCTCTCAATATTTTGTTATACGGTCTTGAATGTCCTTGAGAAAGGGTTACAGTGTGACGTAATTTATACAGATTTTGCTAAGGCTTTTGACAGTGTAAACCACATCTTACTAATTTCCATCTAATTAGTAGGTTTGGATTTCATTCCAATGTTCTTGAATGGATTCGCTCTTATCTTATGAATCGTATTCAATATGTTCGCATTAAGGACGTACTGTCATCACCAGTGTATGTTACGTCTGGAGTCCCACAGGGTAGTCATCTGGGTCCCTTGCTTTTTCTTCTTTTTATTAATGAAATTCCTGATCTATTTGTGAACTCACATTGTTTAATGTTTGCCGATGATTTAAAAGTGTTCCGACCTATTCAGTCTGAATATGATTGCATCCTTTTACAGGAAGATCTTGGAAGACCTTTTATGTGGTGTCAGAATAATGACCTTCGACTCAATGTTTCTAAGTGGAAAGCCTTTCGTTTTGTCGCAACCTCTCTCCATTTACGTACGTGATCAATAACTCTCCTTTATCCATTTTTTATATGGCGAAATTCTAAGGACTTTCAGGATCCTCATACTCTTAAATGTCTGTTCTTTGCATTTGTCAGGTCTAATCTCGAATATTGTAGTGTAGTATGGAATCCTTGTTATGAGGTACATTCTATTAGAATTGAAAAGATCCAAAAACGTTTTACTAGGGTTGAATTTCGGAAACTCCGAGTTTGATCTTAGCAGGGACTCGTTTAAAAATAAACTTATTTTGGCGTTAGGCCTTGATGGTGGATATTAAAATTTTTTAGAAATAAATGATCTGAAGAAAAATAGATACATATACATAGACGTGTGCTGTTAAATCGCTTCTACGGCTCCATACACGCCTTCGACACGACTCGTTAGGCTTATGAGGCATTTTTCACTCTAAGTCGATTCATTCCGTTTATTCGTCCATATTCTGCCTGTCATTGGCTCTAATAAGCTACTTAATTACTTTCAATTCAAAACTGTCGACGATCATTGATGCGTCGCTGTCGCACGCCCATGCCAATATCTTTGCTTCATCAAAAGCACGCAACGATTAAGCATCATCCAGACCAGCAGCGTCACCGACCTTATCGCGGAATTCCATGGAAAATCAAAACAATATAATCATCGCACATCACGCCCCAATGATTCATCGGCTATTGTTCCCAATCCACCATGTGCCTCTTGAGGCTTGCGTCTTGCGTTTTGAGAGTTTTTGTTTGGTTTTGTTTTGTTTTTTACTGTCTCTTTTCTTGGTATTTCTTCGTAAATCGACGACGAATTTGGAATTTCTTCGGACACATCGCAGACATTACGAAATAACAAAAGCGTCTCCAGAAGTGGGTTTTGCTTTTGCGCGGGCCCAAAGCAAAGCGCGCACATTCTAAGAGCTAAGAGCTAAGAGCAGCAAGGGAGCCAAAAAAGGGCGGGTGAATTTACATACAAAAGACAACAGCAACTGCTGCTGCTGCACGTTTGAAATATGATCTCGAGTTAGCTGCTTCTGCTGATGATTCCCAGTGGCTGGCTACCCTCATTCTTTTGTTAAATAAAACGCAAAGTTAGGTTACACCTTTTCATTTGATTCCCCAGTGCAAATGCGAATTCTGATAATGATCTGATCGTTCTTCCCCTCAGCCTCGGCGGCAATCGGAATGTACGAAGTTGGTGCATGCAGTTGGGTTCTGGTGATGATGAAGTGATTTGCGTTTCCCAAGAAATCGCATGCATGATCTTTGTTCCGAAAGCCAAGCGGCAGATGTCTGAATGTGGACGCAGGGATAAGGACATTGACGTCGTCTTTTGGGTGAATTGTGCGACGCAATAAATGTGAGGGTTGATCGACTAAGCGAATAGATATGCGTGCCATTGTGATGATGATAATGACTCATCATCAGAAGGTTTTCTTGGTTTATTTCCTCAGCACATTTTAAAATTATAGTCTTATGGGCGAAATGTTATTAATTTTAATTTAATTTAGTGTCCGCGTCGTTCAAGAGAGATATACATTGAAGGGGAATCATGAGTTTTGATTCGCCGATTGACTAATAGATGTCCGTTAATGGAGGGGTTTCGCTGTATGAGAGTTTTAATTTTTATTCTCCGTAAAGTACGCCAACAAACGTAGGTCTTAATTCCTGTTCTAAATTGAACCATTTTTGAATTCTGTTTGATTTGGGAAATGTCAATATTGCTGAAATGTAAACAAAAGTAAACTTAAAGCTGGACTTATACGTGGAGGTCATTTGGCTCGAGGTCATTTGTACTGAGTCCGAAGCAGCATACTGCCGTTTCACTACGCAATACCATTATTTGTAAATGAAATATTAGATGCACCTATTACACAGGGAGAAATATGTAACCTACTAAAAAAAACTTCAAGATGGAAAGGCACCTGTCGCAGATCGGATACCCATTGAATTTTTTAAGTATGCGACAAACAATTTTATCGACAAATTAGCGGTGATTTTCAATGGGATGCTGGAAACAGCTAACCTGCCGCCACAGTTCAAGCTAGCCATAATATATCCGATTCACAAAAAAGGCAACACAGCTTATCCCGCAAATTATCGTGGAATATCATTCCTTAACTCATCTTACAAGGTTTTCACAAAACTTTTAAAAAGAGCGTATGTCAATTTGGATCGAAAACAACAATTTGATCAAAGAATTCCAAGCAGGTTTTCGGAATGGTTATTCAACCGTAGACAACATTTTCGTACTGCAAAATATTGCTGGGACATTCATCGAACAAAAAAAGAAATTATTCGCCTTTTTCGTTGATTTCAAGGCAGCCTTCGATAATATCGATCGAAAAGCATTGATATACAAACTTTATAACGCTGGAATGAGCCAAAAGTTTGGGAAGGTTATCGAAAATTTATACGAGGACAACCAATCGAGTGTCTGGAGCGGAACCGAAACATCAGAATGGTTTGAAACAACTATGGGAGTAAGACAGGGATGTACACTAAGCCCATATCTTTTTGCTTTATACATCGATGACCTCACCGACTTTTTACCTGGAGGAATAGAGATTGCAGGACATTTAATAAAGGCGCTTTTATTTGCAGACGATGTGGTTCTATTTGCATATTCGCCAGAGTCCTTACAATTAATGATTAACCGTCTTGATTTGTACTGCCAATTATGGAATCTTACGGTTAACCTTACAAAATCAAAAATTATGATTTTTAAGAAGGGAGCTGGTAGAGAGCGCAGACATGAAAAATGGCATCTCAACGGACAGCCCATTGAAATTGTGAAAACCTATAGATATCTCGGGGTGACAATAGCTAGTAATCTTAGTATGAAACCTCATCTAAAGGAAAGACTAATAAAAGCTAAAAGTGCCATATCGGCTACATGGAAAAAATGTTTTTCTAATCAACTAATTGACCACAGCGTAAAATACAAGGTCTTTCAAGCTGTATCAGAATCTGTTATGATGTACGCAGCGCAGTCTTGGGGATACTGCCAATATGAAACAGTCGAGAAACTCCTTAGATACTACATAAAACGATGCTTTAACTTACCAATCACAACACCAAACTATATGATCAATATCGAAACAGGACTGTCACCGCTTCTCATTAAATCATTAAAATTGCATGTAGATTATGTAATTAAAGTTTTAGAACTGTCGGACGATAGACTTCCAAAAATAATTGCCAAGAAGGTAATAGAAAGAAATACGCTCTGGTATAAAAAACTCGAAGAGCTAGCAACGTACTGCAGATTCGAAGGCAATTTAGCTTATGGCAACGAAAGATACCGCAAGGATGTGCTTGGCAATCTTATTGCCAAACTAGATGAACAATACAGAGCTGATTGTGTAAATATGGCTTCATCGTCCGTTCACCGAGCTAAACGTACATACAACGTTCTAAAACAAAATCTGTCTGAAAAAAATTATTTCCACTATAACAACAGCAAAGAACTAGTTGCGGCTCTTTTTAAGATGACAGGCGAACTTATACGCCTTAATTATATCCCTCATAGTCCAGATCTACTAATTTATTGTAGTCTCTGCAACTTATCTGAGAGAGAAGACGTTTTGCATTTCATCGGAAGATGCCCCATCCTTAAAGAAATAAGAAGGTATTTTCTAGGAAATGAAGTAAAATCTGCGGAAGAAATTATAGCCTATCTAAACTGCGAAAGCGATGTTAAACAACTTTTTTATTTCTATAAAGCTGCAATTAATTACCGCAGCAAAATTATTACTGAGAACTTTTTATTTTGAAAACAAAAAAAAAAAAAATTAGTATAATATTTTTTTTTATGGTTTGCTTTTGTATATATCTTATATATCTTTAAATCTTTTGAAATTCAAGAATTCAATATATTTAAATTAAAACAACTTGTTATTAAATATTTAATCTCATGTCAATCAGGCAGACGGCAAAGCCATGCTTAATGATTTTTGTAACATAAATTTGTATTATAAACAAGAAAACAATAAATCTAATCTAATCTAATCTAATCTAAATATTCTGCCAGTTAATCATGGAAAGACTTACAAACAAGCAACGAGAGCAAATTGTTGAAATTTATTATCAAAATTTGTACTCTGTGAAAAATGTGAAAATCCGCTGTTTTATCGGCTCATTTCTGGCTCAACGAATACGCAAATAAGCAAAACTGTCGCATCTGGAGTGATGAACAGTCACATGCCATACAAGAATTACCGATGCATCCCGAAAAGACGGACAGTTTAGTGTGGTTTATGGGCTGGTGGCATCATCGGTCCATTTTTCTTCAAAGACGACCGTGGAAGAAACGTTACCGCCAACTGCGAACAATATCGAACCATGATACGCGACTTTTTTTTTGCCCCAGTTGGCTGAGTTGAACTTGGTTGACACGTGGTTTCATCAAGACGGTGCCACATGCCACACAGCTCGTGAAACAATGGAAATGTTGAAGGATGAATTTGGTGAGCAGCTTATCTCTTGAAATGGCCCTGTGATTTGGCCGCCAAGATCATGCGATTTTGCTTGTGGGGTTATGTAAAGTCGTTAGTCTATGTGGACAAGTCGAACACTATTGAAGCCTTACAGGATAAGATAACACGCCTAATTCGTGGAATGCAGGCCGAAATGCTGGAAAAAGTGATTCAAAATTGGACCTTCCGAATGGACCATTTGAAACGGAGCCGCGGACAACATTTACATGAAGTTGTCTTTAAAACATAAATGACAAATGCCTATTTATCGATTACAATAAAAATGTTAAATATTTGATGCAAATTTGAGTGTTTTATTTGATTTTTAAAAAAACCTACTCTTTATATTAAATTACATCTGTATCTCTGGTATTTAAGGAGCAGTAAATCGAGTTTTTACCTCGTAATCAAATCAAGGAATTTCTTGCCTCTCATTTGATGGAGAAGAGAGAAGAAAAATATTGAAAATTACGCATCTGAAAATAATGTCGTTTTCGTTTGCTACTCCGGAAGAGGTCTCCGATCCGGGATGCCAATCGAACAAGCACACATTTTTTATTTAAATTTTAAATGCATTTGTCGCTGTACTTGTGTATATGTATTTCTAACCCTCTCACTGACAATCTGATGACGATCAAGGGGATGGTAGAATAATAATATTAGCCGTTGAATTGTTTTTATATTATTTCTTTATTTGCTTAATTGAATTTGGTAATAATTTCCAGCAAATCTCGTCAAAATTTAAGAATTATCAATGGCATCAGCAACAAAATTGACATTTATCGATTATGACGTTTATGGTGTTTGAATGAGTTAGTGCTTCTCGTTTTGATTCTGAATTCAAAGTCAGAAGCGAATTTGTTTTCTTTCCAGTAGAGGAACTGTCACTTAAGTACCAAACGAACAGTTTCAGAAGAGTCCGGAAGTCTTCCGGATTACCAAACGAAAACTACAATAGTCTTTAGTCCTTTAATGATGCCCGAACGACTGAACGAATTCTTATGAAATTTGACATAACCTTGCCAAGGCTATGTCTAGTTATACGCATTGCGTTAAATGCGCCGGTATGAACTTATCGGAAGAGTTCGACCTGCATTATTTGCAAGACAAAACATCCGGCAAACTATCGCGGCTGTGAATTAGCATCAGACCTTCAGAAAAGACCCGATTAAGCAAAGAAAACGTCTCAACCGATCGAAAACCTATGCAGAAATAAATTTAAAAAGAAAATCCAATAAAAAAGGAATATAAGGCCCAAAGAAATGTCCAAACCATCGAGATAACGAAATTTTGAGGTAGAAAAGTCGATGAATCGCGGCCCACAAAGATACGCTTAAGCCGCAATACAAGCAAATAATCGCGTTAGTATACGACTCCTGATCTAATCTCTCAAGTTTGCAAGACTTGAAGAGCAAAGCCAAATTAACAGACTAGACAAGCTCAAAAATAAACATCGAGGCGCACTAACCTTCGTTTAAATTTGAAAAACGTAGTAAGAATAGTAACATAGAACGTGAATGGCCTTCTGCATAGAACCGACGAGCTAGAGATTTTTCTACGCAGAAACGATATTAAGTTGGAGCCGTTTACCGGTTTTTCTTTATCGCAAAAGTAGGAGAACTCAGTCAGAATTGAAGAAAGTTTTTATTTCTCTTCTGACCATTCGGACGGAAGGTCCACCAAAATTGGGACTCCTTTAGAAAAGACTGCATAAATCAAACTGATCTGAATTTAGCCCACCATATGAACTCGAAGACGAAGTGGATCCACTCATCGAAGTCTTACAAAGTTTAGCGTGGAACTCCTCATAAAATGAGAGTAAGCGCATATAGAGAAATGAAATGAATGATCCCCGCGAAATTACTCACGTGCTCCGCAAGATAAAGCGGATAGGCAAGGAAACAAGTACTCCGAATTTAAAAAATGTGCGCAGCGGAGAGTTCCACAAGGAAGCGTTCTTGGACCGATTTTACTATTTTTATACACTCGCGATGTACCGCAAGAAACGCTAAACTAATCGTAGCGACGTTCTTGGATGGTACGGCCATATTAGCTGTAGACAGTTCGATTCAGTCCGCGACAAATAAGCTTCAACGGGCTAGCGACAGAATATGCGTGCGGACAAAAACTTGACGACACAAAATCCATGCACGTTAATTTTACAGATATGTAGCAATCTACCCATTTATATTGACTCAGTACAAATTCCGTACGTAAATGAGGCTGCTAAATACTTGGGAATGACAGTAGACGCAAAATTAATATGGAAATCGCATGTTAAAAAGAAACGTGAGGAGCTCGTTGTCAGACATAACCAAATGCATTGAATGTTTGGAACAGGATAGTGCGCAGGTCAGATGTAAACATGGAAGGCACTATTTTTAACAGATCTGTACAGTTACTAAGATGATGCGGACGATATGGACATCATCGGCCGCTCGCAACGTGCCGTGATAGAGGCTTTTACGGCACTTGAAGAACAGACGCGCTTAGTTGGCCTTGAAGTTAACGAGGACAAAATAAAATACATGCTTTCAACAAAACATCTGTCCACCAGCTGGGACAAAACGTAACTATTGAAAGCAGAAACTTGCTACTTCAGTTTGGCAAAATAAATGCGTTCAATACTTCTAGCTCTGATCCTGCCAGTTCTGCTACTTAACTCTTTTGAGAGAAAAATTCTTCGAAGAATTTATGGCCCTGTGTGCGAGGAGGGCGAATGGAGGAGAAGATACAACCGCGAACTATATGAGCTGTACCGAGATGTGGATGTAGTCCAGAAAGCCAAAACACGCCGACTACATTGGCTCGGCCACATCGAGCGAAGGGACGATAATGCTCCAGCCAAGGGGGGCATCTTCGAATCCCAGCCCCCAGGTTTGAGACGATAAGGTGGACCGAACATCCGTTTCAAAGATCAAGCCATCGCGAATTGCCAGAGCTCTTAGCTTGGATAACTGGAAGCAGCTTGCCTGGAACCGTAGAGGATGGAAGGCTTCTCTGTCTCAGGCAGAGTCTCTTCATGGGTCGGGAACCCGTTAAGTTAGTAAGTATTGTGTGATTGGAAAATTTTCCATACTCAGCAGGCAAAACAAGCTGCTTTTATACAAGCAAGTGCTAAAATGAAAACCTAAAAACGTCATACTCATACGCTTTGAAGATCCGATAAGGGTTTGCATCAGATAAGTGGGCTTGTATCTGTGTATACCTAATAATTGACATGTTTTGAAGAGAATTAGTTTTTCAGTTAAGTATAAAATCAACCTCTTTTCGCTGCCAAATGTGAACTGTCAGACAGTTGGAACAGTGACGAATTGAAATGTACCTGCGTCTTTTGTGTAAGAACTGACATATATAAGAACTAAATACTTCTCACGAAAACAATTCTAAGGTTCAGTTAGTAGCGTTGAAGGGTTTCTGGTGTACAATGAAACATTCTGTCAGGCACTCTTTACGACAAACTAGGAATCCCATGAAAAATGCAACGTGAAAGTTGCAATATTCGTCGGCATACCTATTTGCCACAAATTTTAGCTGTCCATCAACCAAATATACATGAATTTTTCTATTGAAATATCTACTCATCATCTTCGTAGTCGTTGCGTCGTCTAATGAAAGCTAATTACGTCCGTCACATGTATAGCTCTGACTTGTCTGTCAAAAAAAATAATAAAAAAGCAAAAACGAACAAAAAAAATCCTTCACAATTTTGCACGAAACTGAAATTGCTTCACAAATTCTAAGAAACGCTAACAATCTATAAACTGTCAGCCAATGCAATTTCATGTCATGCATGTTAGCGCACGTAATTGCTTATTTAGTCCACAACGACGGCACGTTAATGCCATATTGGTTGGTGGTATACCTATCGTTGTCCACATCTGTCTGTTTATTTGTTTATCGCTATGTAGGCAATTTAATTTATTTTTTCCGCGAATTGTTAATACTCAACTCAACGTAGTATACAATGCGGCATTGTTTGCAACGCACTCTCTTGCAATAAAGCAATTAATTAGCTATTCCGCTCTCATAAATTAAAAGTAAATCAAATTAAAGCTAAAAATTGCACAAATAAATTTTATCGCATGCTTTTTCCAACACACACTTTGCACCTGCCTGTCGCATGTGCGCGGCGCACATGAAGTGCTTCATGAACGGATGAACGGATGCACGCAGCAAGTGGCAAGGCGTCGTCGGTCGGTCATTCTCCGGTCATCATTGTCCAGTTCCAGCACATCAGCAAAGGAAGAACAGACAGAGAACAGACCTCCCAGCTATTTAGCTAAAACATCCGTCTCATTCTGGGTAAAAACCGCAATTTCGTATCTCCAATTTTTCCTGGAATTTAATGCACCGCTTCACGTGCATAAGATATATAATTATAACGGTAGTATATCTACACACATTTTTTCGGAGTATTGCAATCGCTTATATATATGTATGAGGAGAATTTCCGGTAGTACCTAATCTTGATGGGAGATTTCACATAAATCCAAGTGACAATTATACATCACACTCTGACGTTTGGCATTAGCGCTGTCAGTGTCACTACTATTTTCGAAACAGGGAAACCACAAAATATGTGTAGGTAGCTGGCTACTTTACGGTACGTTTACAAAAGACTAAATTTAAACTTATGACGTTACTAATCACTGTGGCTACTGTATTCAATCAGTAACGAACAGGAAGCATTTTCAGGCGTGTCTTTGAATATTTGATTAGGCTCTCGCTGGGTTGTGCGTACTTTCCCGGTCAGTACCGGCGCGATTGGCTGTGACCTGAATGCCAAATGAAGCGGGACATTGTCCAATAATGCCATGGGTTTTCTTCCATTTTAAAAGAGAACTTGTTTCGAATGCGAATCACATGCTTCTAGAGCAGGGGTGTTTGCACTTTCTGGTAGGTAGGTATAGGTAGGTATTTATTTATGAAGATATCCCTTCCGGAAGTCTACTCGGAATGAGAATCCGAATCCGGTGCATGTGCTTGACATCAAAATCCATAATTAATTTATTACTTTCAGTTTTGGGCTATTTTAAATCGTGTATCTACCTAGAGGTATGATTATGACAGGCAATAATGTTTTTTGCTACATGCAGCAATGTCAACCGCAACAAACTGTCACAGCAATTTAGAACGATTAATATGTTATTAGTGATGTTAGGCACGCTTTTTGCCTCTCTACCAGCGAATTTGTTGTGCAGAGATTGCTAATGAAGTTCCATCAAATAGAGCTGTAAAGGGGTGAACAATAGAACAATAAAATACCTACAGAGTGCTAATGACAAACTGTGACAAGAGTTCGAATATTCAGTGTGATTCTATGGAATAGAATGAAAATTGAATACGTTATTGGGTGACGGCTTCAGTGATATGAGACACGAAGCAAAAGGTATTTTCGCGTACCTACAATGTAGGTACCCGCTTTTGTGTCAAGAAAATTAAAAAGTGTCAAATATCTTATCTCAATGAAATGTACATTTGACAGTATTTATTTTCTTGTTCCCATACATTATGCCCAAACTTTTGTTACAAGGATGGAGTGCTGTTATAGGCAACAAAGTAAACTGTGTAATATGAAGAAGATAGACCACTGAAAAGCTGTGTTTAAACTTGTGGAAGCTCTCTTTAAGAGTTCAATTTTTGGGCCAGAGATTGTGACGCTTCCGTGACTGATTTAACTGAGTGATTTGAGATTCTGTTAAGCGGCACCATTCTACTACTCAAGGTATTCATCTGCATCAAACACAAAAATTGAATGTTAAAACTATCTGATAGCTTTACTCTTAGTTTTGACAGATGCTCTGGCTTTCAGTACGCGACGCAGCGATAGCTCTTTTACAGTTCGTCAAACAACATTGCCAACAAAATGCTTTCTTTTACCCGGTTCTAGATACATAAAACGGAATCAACGATGTTTCTTAAACTTTGGGGTAATTAATTTTGTTTTTTGTTTTTTTTAATATTACCACTTCCCAATTGGCTGACACTGCGACCTAAGAAGTCTATTGTGTCAAATAGGGATGTTAACCTAAGAGACGGGTGAGACGGCAGAGTTTCTTCATTCTCCCGATTAACGTAAGTCGTTTTGGATGATCCGTCGTCCTAAAGACCGTTCATTCAGAGGATGTGTTCGGACTCAGTCTCCGGACACCATTTTTTTGTTAAGATGAAACCTCAAGCCGTTATGGCCTCTAAAGAAGCCCACCAGCTTCCTAATATCGTCCTTTCTTAAGAACTTAAGCAATTAACTTTAGCAATGTTTTCTTCTGAAGAAACTTTTGAAACGTAAACTCGAACGTTGCGGTTAGCGATCGTTGGCCATCTTAAAATCACAATTTTTTCAGGGTTCTTTTTGAAAAAAATTCCCCGTTTTGAATACCACTGCTGATTGTCTTACAAATCTAATTTTTTTTGCCGGAGCTCATTGTGCTTAAAGGTATTTCATGGGAGATTTATTTCAACTGGAGTATATTGAATAAGGCAAAATCATTTCCGATTTATCCAGAATATGCTTTTGGCTCAGCGGTTTTCTCATAAAGCTTTTCAAATAGATGTTTTAGAGGCAATTCCTTTGCGCACGGAATAAGAAAATATACTGTCGCCAAATCTTTAATTCAATTTGACGAATAATTGCACCTCTGAGGTGTTCCATCGCAACCAATTAACATTAAATTTTTATTTTGAAATACTATTTTTTTTTTTTTAAAAAATTCATAGAGAATTTATCAGAGAAATAACTCCGAAAACCAATTACAATTTGATGGGGTAAATTTTTGGAGAAAAATGCATTGAAAATGAAAAGCTGAACAACGTATTTTTTATTTTTAATTAAAGAGTCATAACTTTTTTTGGGGGGTTGTTATAAAATGTGTAGGCAACACATTTTTTGTGCAATTAAATTAGGTCTACAAAATATGTAAAGGGAGTTTTCTAGCTATATCTAATATTTCTCAAGTTATATCATTTAGAGTAATTATTGACTTTAACTTGTTAAAGCAAGTTGAGTTAGGGTGATGATAGAACTCTCTACTGGACCACATTTTACGGGTCTGATCTTCAGTAATATCTATCCATATGAGCATTTTTTTAATAAAACAACCAAAAATATAGATAAATCAATTTTGCTCTCAGCTGTATATGTGCGAACTAAATTTGGTTGCTTATGTTTCGAACAATACTGTACATTGAGAGTTTTTCCAGCTGAAGTTTTTGTTTTGTCAAAGTGGAGTCCTGCCAAAGTGAAGTTAGGGATTTTGGATCATAGGTTTTATAATTTTTGATCTCTGTTACGTCGGAGACTTCACTTCCTTTCGGCACACCCACTACTCTCCAAGCCCCTTATTATCCACCATTTTCTATTAGCAATAATACTTCTTAACGGAGCTGTCCCCTTCCACTCCCACTTTCCAGAAACCAATTCCACATGTCCCGTTATGAACACGCGCAACCCACATGTGCAGTTATGTACACGCGCAGCCATTTATTCGCAGACCTAAGCATTTTTGCGCTACACGCGCAGACATAATTTTAAACACACTATACCTGCATTTCCTTTCCCACAGGTTAGTGGCTTGGTACAGCGTCATCAAAAATGAATGAGAAACACTCACAGAATAATTCAGATAAAAATTAATAAATCAGTTTCAATTCAGACTCGGTTCACTTAAGTTAGTTCTAGTAAGTTTTACTGCACATTTAGTGCAATTACATATATATACATTTATTACAATAAAGTGGATTAATTTCAATAAAAAAGATTTTTTATTCCCACCGCTCGGGAACCACATAATTTTTTCTCCTTTATAATCTTGCTTCGATCAGCAATGTGCGTTTCATAAGTACGGTTTACAACAAGATAGCCTTGTTGGATTGCTGTTACTAGTGTAGCTATAGGCCTGTCTTATATTCTGAACCTGCCCACCGCTTGCGCAACATTTTGGAAGTAACATTCGATTTAATGAAACGACTTAAACTGCATTTTTCCCCGGGATATGTTAAAATCCTCGCCAATCAAATTTCATAGATATTTTGATAGTACCCTTTTCAGGGAAAAAAAACAAGCAAAACATGGTACAAGCATGTTGAATCGAAAACATAGAGGGGACTGTCGACATTTGCCAAAGGTCTGCGTCTCCTTCTTTATCTCAGAAGGCAGCTTGTAAGCGTCTTTTCGGCCCACCCAAGCAAAACACTTAAACGTGTTGGGCTTGAGCAACACCACCACCTGTCCTGCTTGCGATGAGGAGGATGACACAGCAGAACATTTTTTTTGCAGTTGTCCGGCCTTTGGTCGATTCAGGTGGCTGATTTTCGGGGCTAACGTAGTGGGTCCCGAATATCTAAGCTCTTCATCACTGAAGCTTCTTCTCATCTATCTTTCTTCGAAAGACGGAAGAACTACGTATGTATATTAATGTTGGTGTCTTCATAGTAGCACGGTGGACCAAAAGTTGTGTCTAAACCACAGATGAGCAATTATACAGATAGTCGACTGAGAGGATTTTTGGCTCTCCCGCCTACCGTTTTTTATTTGCTTCAAAAAAGCGCAGTACTGTATTCGGATATGTTTTTGCATGCCAATCAAATTGAGCCAGCCTACGCACACAATAGCAGTTCTGCGCCTAAGAATCCATTTTGGAAAAGATCTCATGTTGGCATGTTAAAAGTCAAAACTGGGCTGTGTCCAATAACATCGTAATAACATGCGCCACGATTTATAATGAATTTGCAACAGAATAAAATTTTGGTGAATGTTTTTAATTATTATGTATTATTTTAGTTTTACCTAACAAACATATTTTTTGGGTAAACATGTTGAAGCAGTTTCGTAAACATTTTGGCAGTTGCCCAAGTTAAACATAAAATAAGGATTTTCATAATTTGTTTGCCGGTAGTTAAACTAATTTATCAGTTTTAAATTATCAGTAATAATTAAATTATTATGTTGGTTGATTTGTCGAATGTCGAGTAAAATAATAAAAATTAAAAATTTTTTAAAAGGATGGTGCTATAAATATTTGAGCAGTGAATGAATGAAATATTCCTTAAAATTACTAAAATTGTAGATAAAATAAATAAAAGCTCAATGAATAAAATAACTGACCATTTCAATAATTTAACATAGTATTTCATAAATTCACTGCTATTTTATTAACCGCTATTCACTATTCCAATTCAAAGATAATAACGTAGGGAATAAGGGAAGAGGTAGACATACCTTTCCAGGTCGGTGCGTTACCTTAAGGTAACTCCTCTTAGTTTTAAGTAGTTTTAAGTTGTAAGTAGGTTTGCTGTGCTGGGCATGTCGGCTGCAAGGTGTGGTGTTCCTGAGTGTCGACCGACGCATTTCGGTGTCAGTCGGCCCTCAGTAGCGCATGTGCGCTGTGTTGGCGGCTGCTGGGTACTGCTAACGGTGTTGGGTGGTGGGCACTCGGTGCCTCTTTAGAAGAGGCGGCTAGTCCGAAAGGTAATAGTATTAAGTGATATAGTTAAGTTTAGAGCGTCCGCATAAGGAATAAGTATCCTGTCTTGTAAGCTTTACTGAAAGAAAATAAAAAATTTATTTAAAATTAAAAAATGATTCATTTCTTAGTTTTAAAAAACATTCATAATTTTTTTTTAGATCTACCCTTTGCCCTTTTTTATAAATATACTACGCTCAATCATTTGAAGGGTGGCAGCACTGGTAACGCTTCCAACTTTCTTCAAATTTGTTCACAACTTTGCCGACTGCTAGCGTAGTCAGATCGAATCAGCTCGAAAAGTGGCTACATTTAATTCACCACTTTTGTAGTAAGTTTTATTAATTTTAATAATGTAAATGGCAAACATTCAACTAATATGATGACACTTCAAGTGACAGCTGAGTTTGACAGGTGTCAATGACCATGCAATGACCCTGTTAAATGTACATCGTAAACCTCGTAGTTTTGCCAACCCTACAATTGTGTGGAAGTGTGACGTGAAGATGACCATAGGGCTTGTCATCCAATTCTACGGTAGAAAGTATTTTTTAGTTTTTCCAGATTTTTTTATTTTTATTTTGTTCACTTTGTACATGAAAGTCCGCACGCCACTGTTCTGTTCACATGCTAAGTAAAGTGTGGGGAGGTATGACCAGACCACCACACATGTTCCATAAATCTCCAAGCGGATTATCTTAGAATGCCTCAAAAGCAGCTCATTGCATTCATTGCCTGAACCCTACCTACATGATTATAGGTTTAATTTCTAAACGATATCCGATATTTGTGTAGTGCACTCGTAAATTTGCAAACATTAAAAGCCAGCAAGTTCGCATCGTAGGTATATTAGGTAATTGAAGAGGTACATTCTTGGAAATGTCTATTATCGATACACGTAGATACATAATCTCCTTAAATGACTTATATTGTTAATAAATAGGTGGGTGTATTCGATTTTGCGTCGATGTGTTTTTGAATTTAATTGGGCCATAAGTTGTTTCGCATCCAAATACGATACATCATGAGAAGATCACATTTAATCTATATTTAGGTATTTGGCAAGCAATCGTTTTTATGCAAAACATATTCGTACCTATAGCTACTGCTCCTGTTTATTGAATTGGATAGGTTCTGGGAAATGTATTGATTGCAACAAACAAAGTTGATTGGTATTTCGTCGAAGTTCCTTATTCGTTTTGCATATTCAATCAATATTCGATTTCCGCAAAATGTTTTGTTTACCATAATTGCAATTGTCCGATATGCGGTTTTGTGCTCTCACATCACCAAGCAATAGGTACACAGGTATCTAGTTCTGTTTTGAATTTTGTTCAACCATGAAGTGGCTCTGCTCAGAGGTATGTTCTTGTTAAAACTAAATGCGTGGAAGTCTTTTTGAGCGAAATTTGAAAATGCTCATCGTTTTCGCCATTGCGGTGGTCGACACAGTGTTGCCACATAGATACAATTGTATCAATTTGGATACATTTTTGCTTCCGTGCAAACATTTGATACATAGATACTTTATTTTCGATTTGATACTTTTTTAAATTTCCACCACAAATCTGCAAATGTTTGCCATATATTTTTAATGTTTTCAAAATCTGGCAGTATCAATGGAACTATTAACAAGTTGTGATTGTTTGTGTTTTGATTTCATTTACAATTTTAAGAATAAGTTGGTATGTGACTACAATTTTTGAAATGGACTATTAAATAAAAGTGATATGGTGGATTTGTCATATCCATAACTTGACCTGGATAATATCCTGATCCTCCAACCGCGATCGAAACTATAGTTTCGAAAGTGATGATTGTTACGATGCTAATTTCAAATTAAACGTAATCCACTTCCACATCCATACTGTGGCAAGAGTACTTCAAGATCTCAACATTCACAAATCCGCTGTCCCAGATGGTATTTCCCCTATCGTTCTGAAGAGGTGTTCTTCCACGCTGGCAAAACCACTGCGTAAACTTTTCTATCTGTCCTATTCTTCAGGGCTCTTTCCGAGAAGGTGGAAAACAGCATTAGTCCAACCCGTCCCCAAAAAAGGCGAATCTTCCTCTCCCTCCTCCTACCGACCAATTGCACTTACGTCCCTTCTTTCCAAGGTCATGGAAACGCTGATAAACCGTCAGCTTATGAAATATCTCGAATCCAGAAAACTTCTTAATGACCGGCAGTACGGTAACCGAAAAGTGGAACCAATCTATTCACCATGGTGGTGAAAGCAAGGTCGTTGCGCTTGATATTTCAAAGGCATTTGACAGAGTTTGGCATCAAGCTCTCTTGTCGAAAATGCGTGCATTTGGGATCGATGTTACCCTTCCTCAATGGATTAGAAATTACCTTTCGGACCGTTCAATACAAGTTGTTTTGGACGGTTTCAAGTCTGCAACTTACCAAATAAATGCTGGTGTTCCCCACGGCTCCGTTTTGTCTCCGACACTCTTTCTCATTTTTATAAATGACCTCCTGTCTGCCACTTCTAATCCAATCCATTCCTTCGCCTTAGCTTCGCATATTTCCTCATCTTCGGGCGTTGAACTGGAACGGCAACGTATGTTAAGCTCATTAAATTCTGACCTTGGCAGCATTCTTAAATGGGGTAAAGCCAACAGAGTGGTATTTAATGCTTCCAAAACGCAATGCTGTCATTGAAGCGAACCATTATCCATGGATGGCACTTGCATCGACGAAACCGAAAGACTTTCCATCCTCGGTATGTGTGTTAATGACAACCTTCGTTGGAATGACCACATATTCGATGTCGCCAAGAACGCTGCGAAATGTGTAGGCTTCCTTAAGCGATGCAAGAAATATTTCACCCCTTCTGATCTGGCTAGAATCCACAAGGCGTTTATTCGCCCAAAACTTGAGTACAACGCTCATATCTGGTCCGGTGCTCCAATTACATATTTGGAGCTACTTGACAGGATCCAAAAACGTGCGGTAAAACTTATTGGCGATCGAGACATCGCGAAATCACTTGACTCTCTTAGTCATCGTCGTAATGTCTCCTGTCTGTCATTGTTTTATCGGTATTTCCTCCACAAGTGCTCAAATGAAATAGCCAGTTGCATTCCACCCCTACAGCAATTCAACCGCAATACTCGCCATGCTAGGAATGCACATCAGTTTACCCTTAAGCCTGTATTCGGACGTACTGTGAAATATAAAGATTCCTTTCTCAACCGTACAACGCGAATGTGGAATGCTCTACCACGCTCTGTTTTTCCCGCACATTACAGTTTACAGACATTTAAAACCAACGTGCATCGGTATCTCCCTAATCCTTCACTTTCCTAATGCCCGCACTGTGTTACTTCATTATAAGGGTATCCAAAGTCCCTTTAGTGCGCGTACATTATAAAAAAAAAATAAAAAAATTACAATTTTTAAAGATGGCTCGAAAACAACAGAGGAAACAGAGGCTGGGATCTTCTCAAAAGATCCAGAACTAAGAGTGTCTATAAGACACTGGAGAGGTGAGCAAATGCAGATGAGATCGATATCCGGAAGAGATTGCTATCTACATCGACAGCCAGGCCGCACTTAAGGCAATGAAATCAACAAACATCAGATATGATCAGAAAATGCAATCAGAACCGAGTGAGACTGTGCTGGGTACCAGGACTTTGCGGTATTGAAGGCAATGAGCAGGCGGATGAGCTTGCAACAATAGCAGGGCTACTCATTAGTAGTGAAATTGTTGACATAAAACCTTCCATCTGCATAATCAGGGGCTTTAGTGACGAAATAACCCTAGGGACTGCCAATCTAAGGTGGTCAAGTCTTGGGTGACACACGGTGTCAAAAGCTCTAGGCTATTTCTCGACTTAAGAATTACAGGAAGTTTATTTTTAGCAGGTGTAAGCTTAAAATATTAGTAGGCATCCTGACAGGGCATTGCCCTTTTGCGAAAACATGCAAACTCGGACTGTCAGCTTCCGAAAGCTGCAGATTCTGTGCTGATCTGCAGGCTGTTAAGGATATGCCGCACATATTGTGTGAGTGCGAGGCAATTTCACGTAGTCGTAGAAAATAGACGATAAAAACTTCAAAGGCCTTAAAAGAAAAAGTGTTTAGGTTTTTTGTCCACCGTTGAAGTACACATTCAACCGGTTCCCCAGTAATCGCAATAGGTCTGCTTCGGCGCCTAGAGTTGTTTGTGAGGACTCTTACATCACAACCCTGTGAAGCGTTAGTGCGTTCTTATATTTCAAAACAAATAATTTGTTCAAAATGTTGGTTCCAAGAACCCTTTTGTATTCACTGCAAGAAAGTCTAGTAAACCTTCTTATCTATATAAAGCGCCACGAGACCTCAGCCTTCATACAAAAAACCACAAACTTTAAAAAGTCAACTAAAAAATGAAAAAAATTGATTTATCTGTTTTGATACAGTTGATACATTTTTCACATTTTGCTGGGTCGACAGGGCATTGTTTTGTAAATGCGAGTTGCACAGCACACGTGTGGTTTTTTTTAAATGCGACGCGTTAAACGCTCATGTGTATCCGACAATTAGAGGGTGGCAACATATTTTACCTAAAACTGAATTCATTTTTAGTAAGAACTTTCGTCTCGCTTGCTCAATGACGTAGAATTTTGAAGTTGCGAAATGACCAAACCCCAAACTACTGAAATCAGCAATGAATACAATTTGGTTTGATCTGTGTGTGTGTGTGGGGGACGACCAGAGTATCTTGTGTGTGAAAGCGTCACTTTCCGCATCATGTCACAACATGTTTCGATTCATTGGGATTGCTGTCGTTGTCGTCATGGCAAGCATGTGGTTGGCTAACTTCATCTGGTTATAATTCGATAGTCATTGAAAATCAAATTTAGAGGTAGGTAGGTATTTTATATTTAGAACCAAGTTTATTTCTAAATATGGACTTTATTTTTTATTGACGTAAAGTAATTTGCTGCTCAAAAAATGTTTCATTCATACTCTGACAGTTCGTGTAACAGTGTAGCCTTTGACAAATTCACTATTCGATTAGAAAATTAAAAAAATAAAATGGCCGCAAAAGGAACTGACTCGTTCTAGAACTTACACATATGCTTATGGAAGGTGTGCCAGAGACCGTAATCGTATTAGCCAAAAAAAGACAGAGGATCTGTACTGACCATTCTCTGACCCAAGCCAACCCATTCCAGACATTTATTTGAATGGCGTGGTGGTTCCCAAGTATGAAAAGTTCAAATATCTGGGATCAATGATCAACAGCGAAGCAACCGTTGATGACGACATCAATCATCGTGTACGCCTAGGGTGGATGAGGTGGCAGGAAAACTCTGCCATCTTCTGTGACCGAAAAATGTCCCCTAAGCTGAAGGGAAGGCTCTAAACCGCAGTTGTGCGTCCGGCGCTCACATACGGTTCACACTGTTGGACAATGTACAAAAAGTATGAGGGCAAGTTGACAGCAGCTGAGATGAAGATGCTTCGCATGATAGCAGGAGTAACTAATCTTGATCGAATTAGAAGTTCCAGAATCCGAGGGAGCCTTCACGTCAAAGAACCCATCTCGAAAAAATTGGAGCACGACCGACTCAGTTGGTATTGTTATGTTCAAAGGAGGGATCCTACGAACCCCGTCAAAAAGGCAATGACAATCAACGTTCCCTAACAATCGCGAAAGAGAGGCAGGCCTAAAAACTCCTGAATCACACAAATACAGAAACACCAGCATTTGATTGGCCTCAATGATGAAGTGATCCAAAATCGGGATGCCTGCAGATATCTTTTGAGGTCGAACCGGCGAACCCCAAAGTCGGACCAGTAGGAATGCATTGAAGTGGGAGGGTAAAACACCTGTAATTCTGATCATAATCTCGTCGTTAAATGGAAAGAAAATGTTAGGGTAGTGGCACCAACCGTCCCCAGTTTTCGAGAACTTTTTGGAAAAATCGTTATAATAACTTCGTTGTTTTTTTTTTCAATTTTCTCTTCCAAATCAAAACCAATATAGGGTGATAGCACCCAGTCAGTGAGCTGTTTAAAAGCCTATTAGATTTTTCAGAATGTTTGAAATGTGTAGATTGGAAAAATACTAAGGTTTTTGGTTACGTTTCAACCTAATTTAAACAAATATTGGCCTATGTGTGATTTTTGAGTAGTCGGCCTCCAAAGTATCCTATAATTTTTCTACGTTTACAGTCTTTAACTATAATAGTTGACAATACTTTTAATATAAAATATTTTTCAGAAATAGTTACAAATAATTTAAAAGTAAAACGGAACATTTATTTCAGTCACTTGGACACAAAGTGTTTTATAAAGTTCTTAAACCTAGGTATAAAAAACTAAAAAAATAATAAATAACAATTCAACACAGAAGAACAAAAAAATCAACAATACATGAAATAATAAATATTACGCAAAGTGCTTTAAAAGCCCACTATTACAGAAAAATAATAAATAAAGTTTATAAAATTAAGATTATTATTTCAAATTTTCACAGAAAAAAGTTTCGTCCTGCACTTTCTCAAAATGTTTTCCAGCAAATAGTGTACATTTTAAATGAAACCAGTTTGGACATGAATCCCAGCCAATATTCTTTAAATCATTTTCTTCGACATCAGAAACAAGCTCCTCATTGCAATTGGAGCACATAATTTTCTGGATTCTCTTTTTGCATTTTACTCTCGTTTTTCTATACGGCTTTGTTTTCTTATTTCCACATCCTCAGCTTTTTTGGCTCTTTCTATTGCTTTTTACTGAAAAACTGGTAATGTTTGTCCATCAGCACTGAAAAGCAACAGAACAGTTATTGTCTCCTTGTCGTTTCCGCATTCAACTTTATAAAGGTTTTTCCGGCCCTTAGGAGCCAAAACAACCCCGGATTTTGGAGACAGACTGAAGGATGTTTCATCTCATTTAAAGATTCTGGAAGGGTCTTCCAAAATATCGGATACATTTACTTCTTGTAAATGTTCCTTTAATCCTCGAAACTACTTCCTCAGCTGGTCTAAGCGACAATTCTGGATGGCGATTGAGAAAACCGTAGTACCACGTTTTGCCGGGTAGGCCATCTTTAAAAGGTGTATTCCGGTTATCTTCCTAAAAATTAGTTTGTGTCGTGTTTTAAAGATCCGATGGTTTCTTTGGAAATCCGCATTTGGCCAAATTTATTAGCCAATTAGCAAGAGCTTCTTCTTCGACTACACTCAGGACGGTCTCGGGTCCCATTTTTATGGGTTTTTCGACAACTCTGCCTTGCAGAGTGCCCCTACGGAAATTCAATTCCCGACTAGCTCTTCTAATTGGCCAATTTTCATGACGGTATATTTTTTAAAACTTTTGGCAATGTTTCTTCTGTATATTTATACAATAAACGTTTGCTTTTTTGATCAGGGTTAATTTTGTTAAAATACTATGTATTTTTAATTATTTATTTTGAATCTACAACATAAGTGGCTGAGATAAGAAAACTGGTATCCTATAGTCAGCCACCAGTTTACTGTCTATGTAAACGGGGGGCTGACTACTGAATATACGATTTTGTTTTCTATATTCTTAGTGAAAATTTATTATATTTATAAAGGGTGATCCATTTCGAGGTTCCCTACTTTTTTAAAGAAAAAAACACAGAAAATTCAAATTTAATGGAGAATGTTTATTATCATTTGAAAGAACATTCTTTGGCATTTATTTTTTGAAGATTATGTCTATCAAATGTTGGCCGTTGCTATGTCGCAGATGGTCCATCCGTTGAGTCCAATTTTCGATCACTCGTTCGAGCATTTCGACTGGTAACTGGCGAATGACACGCGTGATGTTTTCCTCCAAGGCCTGAATCGAAGCGGGTTTGTCGGCATAAGCTTTTGACTTTACATATCCCCACAGGAAAAAGTCTAACGGTGTGATATCACACGATCTTGGTGACCAATCGACCGGCCGAATGTTCTCTCAATAAGTCCATTGATTGATGCGATGTGTGGGAAGTGGCGCCGTCTTGCTGAAACCATATGTCGCCGAGATCACGAGCTTCAATTTCAGACATCAAATAGTCGGTTATCATGGCACGATAACGGTCGCCATTGACGGTTACGTTCGCACCGGCATAATTTTTAAAGAAATATGGACCGATGATTCCACCGGCCCACAAACCACACCAAAGCATTGTTTTTTCTGGATGAAGTGGCAGTTCTTCAATCTCTTCAGGTTGCTCTTCGTCCCAAATGCGGCAATTTTGTTTGTTTACATACCCATTGAGCCAGAAATGGGCCTCATCGCTAAACAAAATTTGCCTCGAAAACGTCGGATCTTCTTGGAACTTTTCAAGAGCCCATAGAGCGAAGCGATGTCGCTTGGGAAGGTCGAGCGGCTTCAGTTGTTGCACAAGCTGTATTTTGTTTAAGATCTTGACGTAAAATGCGCCAAGTCGTTCCATACGTCAGTCCGAGTTGCTGCGAACGGCGCCGAATCGACTCTCTACGGTCTTCGTGTACACTCTCAGTGTGCTGGACGTGGTCTATTCGGTCGAATATTATCCAATAATGAATGCTGGGTCTCAAAATGGGTGATGGTGTTGCGAATAGTACGCTCAGTAGGCCGATTATGTTGACCATAAGTTGAGCGAAGTGCACGAAACACATTCCTCACAGAACGTGAATTTTCATAATAAAGTTGAACAATTTGTAAACGTTGTTCACGCGTAAGTCTTTCCATTATGAAATGCCAAACAATACTAAACAAAAATAACATGACAGCATGACACGACTCACACGTGATCTGTCAAAAAAGGCTATTGAAAAAAGTATCTCTACTTGGATCACCCGTTACTAATAAATTACATCACTCCTGCGCTATACTTAGTTAAATAAAATTAAAAAATATTTAGTCTTTAGTAGTCAGCCGGGGGGCCGGCCATAGGAGAATCATTAAATAATGTCTTCTGAGGTTCTGCTTATTTCTAAACAAAAAACATTTTTATCTTCTTTTTTTTTAAATAAACAATCAATAACATAAAAACAAATAAAAAACTGCAACTAACTTTTTTTTACGAATAACACTCGCGTCCTGCCCTTATGAAATCCTTGAGCAAACGAATTTTTTTTAAATCGAAAAGTGACAGCTGCAATGTAGCAATTTTTTGCACGCAGTCAAAATAACCGTTATTCCATTAAAAAATTTGTTTTGCTTGAGATAACAGTATTTACTATAACGATGCACTTTGTGCTGAAGAGGCTGACTACTGGAGGGGGCTGACCTCAGGTGTCATCACCCTATGGCGGCACATTCCTTCTTCAATCCCAAAGGGTTGCTCACGGATATAGAATAATGTAGTATGTCCTAAAATATATGATCAGCTCACAAGGTGCTTTTGATAATAAAGGGTGATTTTTTAAGAGGTTTAGAACTTTTTTTAAAAAAAAAACACAAAAATTCGAAAAAATGAATGAAATATTTATTTGAATCGATAGTTTGAACCTTGCAATTTAATGTTTAAAGATAATTTCATGCAAATGTTGACCGCGGCTGCGTCTCAGGTAGCCCATCCGCTGAGTCCAATTTTGGCATACTCTTTCACACATATCGGCCGGTATCTCACGAATGAATGCATGGATGTTGGCTTCCAGTGCGTCAATCGAAGCGGGCTTGTCCCTATACACATTAGCCTTGGCATACCCCCACAAAAAATAATCTAATGGTGTCAAATCGCACGATCTAGGCGGCCAATTGACCGGCCCGAAACGTGAAATTAACTGTTCACCAAACTCGCCTCGCAATTGCGCCATTGTTTCGCGTGCTGTGTGACATGTGGCACCGTCTTGTTGAAACCACATTGTTATCATCGCTCGGTAGCGTTCACCATTGACAGTAACGCTGCGATTCGCATCATCTTTGAAGAAATATGGCCCAATAATGCCGCCGGCCCATAAACCGCACCAAACAGTGGCTTTTTCGGGATGCATTGGTAGCTGTTGCAATGCTTCTGGCTGATCTTCACTCCAAATGCGGCAATTTTGCTTATTTACGTACCCATTCAACCAAAAATGAACCTCATCGCTGAACACAATTTTTCGATAAAAAAGCGGATCCTCGGCCAGCTTTCCAAGAGCCCATTCACCAAAAATTCGGCGTTGTGGTAGGTCGGCTGGCTTTAGTTCTTGCACCAGCTGTATCTTAAAAGGCTTTACGCCCAAATCCTTCCGCAAAATTTTCCACGTAGTGCTGTAACAAAGGCCTAACTGCTGGGAACGGCGCCGAATCGACATTTCGCGGTCTTCTGTCACACTAGCTGATACGGCCGCAATATTTTCTTCAATACGCACAGTACGTAAACGTGTTGGTGGTTTAATGTCCAACAAAGTAAATTTGGTGCGAAATTTGGTCACAATCTTCGGAATAGACTGCTCAGAAGGTCGAGAATGCCGATCATAAAATGGAAGCAGCGCGCGATGAACATTTCGAACCGAGCACGAATTTTGATAGTAAAATTCAATAATTTGCAAGCGTTGTTCATTTGTAAGACGATCCATGGTTAAATTGCAAACCAAACTGAAGCTGTTTGACAGTGACACAAGGTACTAAACACACGTCAGCTGTCAAAACCAGTGTTGCCAAAACCAAACCAGCTAAAAAATCACCCCTTATAATATTTTTTTGCAATATATCACCCATGCAAAGGTTTTGGCCACGCCCACTTTTTAGGGGCGATTTTTTTTAACATTTTTTTTATAAATTTCATAGAATGATATAAAATGCCGTCCATCATCTTCTCAATGCTTTTTTCTTTGGAAATATAGGGATAAGGATAGAGTATCATACTGTTCGCCCCAAGCGGACTGCAATCCTTTCCTTATGTTTTTTATATATTTTAAATTTTTTATAAGAATTTAACAAAAAAATATACTGTCTTGGATTTTGTGTAATCAAAACTGATTCGTTGGTGTTATGGTGGGCATAAAGGTGTTCAAAAATAGGAAACAGGGCACTTTTGTGGGTTTCTGTATTCGAACAGTTCAATATCATCTCATAGGTCTGTAAAATGAATCGAAAAAAAAAATTGAGAATTCGGGGTTCGGGGTTGCGATCATAACTCTTTATGTTAGGGTAAACGGTACAGCTCCTAATAAGCTCCAAAGGCCTGGACCAGCAACTGAAATGTGAGTTTCTGCAGAAACCAAATGAGTTGCTAGATGTGGGAAAAAAAATCGTGCAGGAGGAACAAAGAGACATGGCATTTAAAAATCGAAAGGTCTGGGAAAAAATTGTACAACGGTTTCCTGAAACACCATATCGAACTATCCTAAAGTACTCCTGAGACCATCGGTAAGGCCAGATCAATAATTAGAAAAGAGACCACTCGCAAGTGGTTCACCGATTTGGAAAAACATTTAGAAGAAGAGAACTCTAATTTTTACCAGCAACGAAGCATCTTTCGGGCTTGCACTGAAAAGCGGGCACGTTATTGGCCCAAAAGTGTATCGCAATTTATTCAAGGTCTGAAATAAATCTGACGGGTCTCCTGGTTTTCAGTGCAATTGGTGAAACATTGCCTCCTGTGGTTGTTTTTTCCATATCAAAAAATACGTTCCAAAAGTATAAACAAAATGCCCGTCGATTGGGCGGTTGTGCGTCGTTCGGAGACTCTGTAAAAGAGAAGCGATACATTTTATTAGTATATTGCTAACGATTAGAAATAATTGGCTTTATAAACCATCCATCGTGGGTTAGTATCACTTAGTGGCTAAGTAGTTAAGTGCGTTGCAGAACTAAGGCTTTAGCTTCTATAGCTCTACATTCGGGTTTGGGAAACAGGTGTTCGAGAATAGGAAAAAGTCGGTGTTTTCCAATTTTACATAATTTTTTTATGATTTGATAATAATAATGAAATAACTGCTATGAGGCATGAAAACATTTGAGTTGCTGTCTAGCTTTCAACAGCTTATTCAATTTTCAAACTCGGTAAACTGTTTTGAGAACTGGTGTCACTGGTGATTTTTTTTTCAAAACAAGTGTCAACGACGAGTGCAGAGATGATCATGGACATAGACAAAAGTACAATGCCCTTTAGGCGTCAGCAAAAGTTCCCAAACATAGTCGGTGTGCACCAGGGAAGCGCTTTAAGTCCTTTGCTATTTCTTGCAGTTCCAGATTATCCACTTAAAGAAAAAGGAACGGACTGTAAAGTGCATCAATTATTCTTAAGCGAAGATCAAACTTTCCTGCAATGAGCACCCGAAATTTGGGCGGATGCTTTGGAGGGGAATGGCTCATTCTCTGACACACTCAGACCTTTTCCCAGACATTTATTTGAATGCCAAAGACATTCCCAAGGGCGATAAATTCAAAAAACTGGGATATATGATCAACAACAAAGCAACCGTAGAGTAGATGACGATATCAATAATCGTGTAAGCGTAGGATAGATGAAGTGTCACTGTGAAAATGCTCCTATATTCTGTGATGCAAAAAATGCCGCCCAAACTAGAAGGAAGGCTCTATACCGTAGTTGTTCGCTCGGCGCCTACATGCCGTTCCCGATGTTAAACAATGTTCGCATGGTAGCAAAAGTAGCGAAGCTTGATCTAATAATCAGATCCGAAGAAGCGGTTACGTCAAGGAAAAATTAAAGCCAGAGCTGATCAGTTGGTATTGAGACTCTAAAAATCCCGTCACAAATTCAATGACAATCAACGTTCCTTTATAAGTGCGGAAGCGGGTCGCACAAATGCAATAACACGATGAAGCGATACGGAACCGGGAAGTCTGCAGATGTGTTTTAATGTCGAACCGGCAAACCCCGAAGTAGAGAGATTATATAATGAAGGCTGTTTGTTTAGAGGTTGGTTTTTCGAATAGAGATAAAACTGACATTTTGTGGTCAAATCTGGCAACTCTAATGTCATTTATGTTCAGTTTGGTTTGCCATTTCATTATGAACAGGTTGACAAATGAACAACGTGTGCAAATCGTGCAAATTTATTTCGAAAATAATGGTTCTGTTCGCGAAGTTTACTGCATGCTCATTTTGGGTTGAATGGCTACATCACCGAGCAAAATTGCCGCATTTGGAGTGAAGAGAATCCACATGAGACCCTTGAAACGCCATAACATCCACAAAAACTGACTGTTTGGTGTGCTCTATGGGCAGGGGAGTCATTGGGCCATAACTCTTCCGAAATGATGCTGGAGAGTCAATTACCGTTAATGGAGACCAGTATAGAGCCATGATAACGGACTAATTTGTTCCCGAATTGGATGGCATGAATGTGGATGAGGTGTGGTTCCAACAAGACGGAGCTACATGCCACACTGCGCACTTCACAATCGATTAATTGAAGGAAACATTCGATGAGCGCATAATTTCGCGGAACAGAAACGTTAGGGGACTTGGAAGCCAACATTCGTGGCGTTATTGCCGACATACAGCCCCAAATGCTGGAGAAAGTGGTTGAAAATTTGACCTCTAGACTTGTCTTTATTCGAACCAGCCGCGGCGGCCAAAATTAATGGCATAACATTATCCTTCCAATAAAGCCAAATTGATGGACATTAAAACGATTTTCTTGTGTTTTAGTTCAATTCGAAGTTCTATACCTCTAAAAAAAAACACTCGAAATGGATAACGTTAAGGCATGAGAAGTGTCGGCATGGCTTAGAAAAATCACGAATCGAACGGATCCGAGCAATGTTACAGAACAAGATGATGATTGCAGGCGTAAATAAGAGCTGCCCGAAAATGCAGCATTCTTTCTTCACTGTTATGGTGCTTTTTGGTGGACTCTTTGCTGACAGGGCTTATGCTGATGATGTCGCTGTTCGTACTTTCGGATCAGGCTTGGCGAATGTGCTAGAAATGGAATTTCGGTAAATCCTCTTTAAACCGAGGTTGGTCTATTTACGAAAAGGCTGAAACCGACTGGTTAAGTAAGGCATATGTACATGCATCAATCAGTCTTCCAATCACGGATCTATTCTATTCTTATTGCTATGCATTATATTGTGAAGAATAAGTGGAGAGCTGCACTTAAGTCATTTAACCAATTTTAGTTAGTGTGCTTCAAATCCTTAAACTCATCGAACTCGGTCGGAAGACGGAATGGAATCACGGGAGGAAATGCGTTCTCCGACGAACTTGCTCTGTGTTGGTCCTTCCGGCATCGATTTATGGTTGGGCTTACCAAACTGGTTTGGCCGAATGTCTGGCGCATTTTTGCTATCTATACGAAAAAAGAACTGCAGGCTAGTAGGTTCTCTGAGTCGCCATGACGCTTTTGGAAAGTGTTCTAGGCTTGAGCGATACAACTAGACGCGATGCTTTTTCTTAGTGAAGGTCGTGTCGTTGCTCAAATCAGACTCCAAGCTCTAATTGCTGTTATGGTGTATGAGAAACTTTCTCGGTTTTCTGCAAATACCGCGTAAAAGGAAGTAGCTGTCTGACAGTATATAAAGGGTCCGCCATCTAACGTTTTTTTTTTCAACTAGTGCTTATTTCGCGAATGGTAACACTTAGCTCATGTCTGATTTGACAGATAATTAGTTTTATCCTTCCGCTGAACGAATATGGTTGTGTATACGCTTGAACAACGCTGGGAAATATTGCGACATAGCGACATAGAGAAGATGCCAAATTTGCCAAAAAAAAAAACATCTTTTCAGATGAAGCTCATTTTGATGTTGGCGGGTATGTAAACAAGCAAAATTGTCGCATTTGGGGCACAGAAAACCCGCACGCATACATTGAAAAGCCGATATACCCAAACCGAGTCACTGTTTAGTGCGGATTTTGGTCCAGAGGCATAATTGGGCCATTTTTCTTCGAAAATGAGCAAGGAGTGGCCGTTACAGTCAATGGCGATCGTTATCGGGCCATGTTGACCGAATTTTTGTTCACAAAAATTGAAGAGGAAGATATTGGCAACATTTGGTTTCAACAGGACGGCGCTACGTGCCACACAGTCGAAGCTAACCTCGATGTTTTGCGTCCTGTTTTTGAAGATCGCATTATCAGCCGCAGAGCTGATGTCGTTTGGCCACCACGGAGCTGCGATTTGACACCGCTGGACTATTATTTGTGGGGTGCCGTAAAAGATAAGTGTTACGCCGACATGCCAGAGACAATTGACGCTTTAAAGGACAATATTCGTGAAGCTGCACCCAATCGATAAGGTGCTTAGAAATTGGACCGATCGTGTAGGCTACTGCATGGCCGGCCGAGGCAGCCATTTGAATGAAATTATTTTCCATTATTAACCGGAAGGATTGTACTTTCAAATAAAAAAATAAATTTGAGAAAATATTCAGCAGTTTTTTTTTATAGCATTTTCAAAAAAAAAAAGTTATTTGGCGGACCCTATACAATGAAAAAGTTTCTTTTCTTCTTCATCACACATTTCTTGCCGGCGTCGGATGTTTCAACACCTATCCTTATAAAAAAACGAGTCCAATCTCCCATTATGGTGACTCCACCAGGTTAGTCCTGAAAACATGGTCGGCGCAAAATGTTCTCAACTGAAAACTACTTGAAGTTGAAATGCTCTTTTCACCGAATAAGTACTGAGAGCAAAATCTTACGTCTAAAGCCACAGAAGACAACCCAAATGGTGTCCCATCCCATCCCATGTACATTGTACATTCATTATCAAATGTTTTCCAAATTTTCTTACTCATGCCTTATCACAATGTCTGCAACTGTCAGCTTGATTAATTATATCACCTCATTCTTACATAAATTAAGCTCAAACCTTTGACATTAAATTTTCTTATATTCGATTTCTCGGAAAAACTGTTATTACATAATGAGGGTAATGCCATTGACAAACGTGTTGACAATTGAATAGCAAAAAAAAAGCCTTTCGCATTTTTCTGACAATTAGAAAATTCGGCTGTCTAAACAATATTCAGCATCATAACCAGGTCTTGATTCCAAGAACTACACAAAATTTGTTTTTCTCTGCAAATACCTACGTCAGGTAATCAAGGTTGCGTAAAATTTATCCCGAATTCAACAACACGTGTCTCTGACAGGGTTTTTGTTTTTTTTTTTTTATCTACACCTGAGAAAACATAAGTTTAGAATTTACTTAGCAATAACGGTATTGAAAATGTATGAGTAAGTTCGATGAAATTTTACCTAAAGCTAAATACTTTATTTTGCCAAGGTAAGTTTTTTTTTATAGAAAATGTGTGTGTTCTCGTTTTTTTTTTGTTCTAAACAAAACAGACACATTTTCTAGGTCTTTGCTACTTGTTTACGTTAATATTGTGAAAACAAAATTGCTAATCCGATCGGAGGCGCCAAAATGTCAATAACCTTTAAAACAAAAAAAAAAACACTACCAAGTGTTGCCATTATACATGTCAATAATTCATTAACTTTTTGTTGAGTGAAGAAAACGAAAAAAAAGGGAAATAATTATCGCAAATTTATTAATGGATGAGTGTATATTTTTTTCTTATTTATTAGAAAAGCAATTCAGTGTAGCTGTCAAATTTAAAGCATTTGAATTAATTTTTATTTTGACAGCGAGTGCCAGCCAAGCCAAGTGTAAATGGTTGTTTGTCTGTTCATTAAGATTTAACAATTCATAAAATTCTTTGAAAATGCGATGTAGATAATGAAATTTTAAAAGTGACTTCTCTATGTGTAAACTATTATTTCGACTAACCGACCCTCATTACAAAGTTATATTTCCTTAGATTTGATCAGGTCCTGTGTACTTTTGTTTTTTTCAGCTGCAACTAGTGAAACCGTGGTGGTCAGATAAATAGCACACAGTTATTTGTCAGCATTTGGCCGTACAAGTGGCGCTTTCCAGTTAAAAAGAAATACTTAAGTGGATTAATAACGGGTGATCCAAGTAGAGATACTTTTTTCAATAGCCTTTTTTGACAGATCACGTGTGAGTCGTGTCATGCTGTCATGTTATTTTTGTTTAGTATTGTTTGGCATTTCATAATGGAAAGACTTACGCGTGAACAACGTTTACAAATTGTTCAACTTTATTATGAAAATTCACGTTCTGTGAGGAATGTGTTTCGTGCACTTCGCTCAACTTATGGTCAACATAATCGGCCTTCTGAGCGTACTATTCGCAACACCATCACCCATTTGGAGACCCAGCATTCATTATTTGATAATATTCGACCGAATAGACCACGTCCAGCACGCTGTGAAGAAAATGTAGCTGAGAGTGTACACGAAGACCGTAGAGAGTCGATTCGGCGCCGTTCGCAGCAACTCGGACTGACGTATGGAACGACTTTGCGCATTTTACGTCAAGATCTTAAATTGAAAGCGTACAAAATACAGCTTGTGCAACAACTGAAGCCGCTCGACCTTCCCAAGCGACATCGCTTCGCTCTATGGGCTCTTGAAAAGTTCCAAGAAGATCCGATGTTTTCGAGGCAAATTTTGTTTAGCGATGAGGCCCATTTCTGGCTCAGTGGGTATGTAAACAAACAAAATTGCCGCATTTGGGACGAAGAGCAACCTGAAGAGATTGAAGAACTGCCACTTCATCCAGAAAAAACAACGGTTTGGTGTGGTTTGTGGGCCGGTGGAATCATCGGTCCATGGCGACCGTTATCGTGCCATGATAACCGACTATTTGATGCCTGAAATTGAAGCTCGTGATCTCGGCGACATTTGGTTTCAGCAAGACGGCGCCACTTCTCACACATCGCATCAATCAATGGACTTATTGAGAGAACATTTCGGTGAGGGCCGGTCGATTGGCCACCAAGATCGTGTGATATCACACCGTTAGACTTTTTCCTGTGGAGATATGTAAAGTCAAAAGCTTATGCCGACAAACCCGCTTCGATTCAGGCCTTGGAGGAAAACATCACGCGTGTCATTCGCCAGTTTCCAGTCGAAATGCTCGAACGAGTGATCGAAAATTGGACTCAACGGATGGACCATCTGCGACGTACAACGGCCAACATTTGATAGACATAATCTTCAAAAAATAAATGCCAAAGAATGTTCTTTCAAATGTAATAAACATTCTCCATTAAATTTTAATTTTCTGTGTTTTTTTCTTTAAAAAAGTAGGGAACCTCGAAATGGATCACCCTTTATTAAAATAATCTATATATATGTGTCTTTCTTAATGTGTAAGGCTATTGCTAAATAAATAAAACTTGAAAACTTAAACTGTTCTGCAATACACTAATCGTCACCACTACCTTCACACTAAAACAAGTCCTGTCGATTTTAAACTAAGACACACCATCTTTTCATTGACTTCAAAGACAGAAATATTAGCATTCTTCGTCAAGGGCCTTACATGGCGATGTCCGAAACCAGGATCGCGCAAAAACTAATCCAACTCTGACGCTAGGTAACACGTTCCTTTAAACATGCACAGGATTTCGGCAAGATAATCATATGACTTCTTCGATTTTATTTTTGAGCAAATAGTGTGGACAAAGAAGGCACTCCGTCCAGCTTTTGGGGTATACAGACGAGATCGACAGCATCGGCTGACGAGACGATTGTACGAATTTGGATCAGTTTAGTACCTTTATTCATATCTAGATGGGATTCTTATAGAAAACCATTTTTGAAAGTTAATTTTGAGTCAGCGGAATTTGATCGTATGCAACGGGAAAATGTAAGCAGTTTGATTCCATTAGACTTACTGCAGTGCAGGATACCAAGGTTTTAACATAAAGGCTGATCTCGGCTGCAATTGCGTATATCAATTGCAATTTGACTGATCGCTCATGCTCCCTGGAGAATAAAATGAGAAGGAAGGTTAATGGTTTGTTTTGTCGGTTTCGGTGGAAGTTCTCACTGAAACCGCTTAGTTTGTCAAAGCCTCTAATGTGACTTATTCAAAAAATAGACAAAAGCGTCTAACACTCCTTAAAACGTGATCAACAATAGCCCAAAGGTGATATTTCGTTAACGTATTGAGCTAAGTTTGTAAATAAAGATGATATTGCAGCGTTCAAATTTACAGAAGAAGTATCAATTGACATCAATTGACACACAACAATTGATTATCATGCAAAACCACATTCTTTAAATGCACCATCATGTCTGCCAGTACAAGATATATGATGCCACATTTAATGGAAATAAAAAAAACCTACACCCAACGAGTTATTATTTACTTTTAATGACTTCAGTCGTAAAAGGTCATTTAGAATGTCTGCCTCTGGCAGGTTACGAAACCAGTTAAATTCCATTCCATTGATAAATGTGGTGTAAGAATCGTTTAACCCCTAAAACCTGTTCAAAAGGCGATGCGATGTTAAGTATCAAACACCGGATGTCAAATCATTTCACAAACCATAGAAATAAATCTTGCATCCGAAACTCACAAGAAACTCAATTAACTAACAAAAGAGAAGGCATTGGTAAGTATTCTCTTTTCGACAGCATCATTTCCGTTCTAAAATACCTAAATGAAAAGATATCATTAGTCCCGCCGAGTATTAGGACAAATCGTACCCCTATCTCGATCTGTCAAAACTTGCATTAATCTTGCTCAACTGCCCGGTGTGAAATATAACGAAAAACGCATGACAGTGAGAATATCTATCTGGTTCTGGTTGTCAAAATAAAATTTCTTATTAAATTGAAATACTTTCCATTGAAGATTTTAAAATAAATATCCAAACAATTCGCGGGGAATTATAAAAAACATAATTTTACCGACAAAAGTATTCCTCGACGATGACAATGGGTCTGGCCATTAAAATATTCTTGGAATTTGCAGTATTATTATATTTTATCGGATGAATTGTGCAAACATTAAAACTTGTTATTGTTATAAACTTAAACGACATAAGTTGACTGTCACAAAGTGAATTCCGAAAATTTTGATTTATCTACTCAAAAATGTGAACGTGGGTGCGCTTGGCTCAGTGGTTACTACGTTGGACTACTAAGGGAGGGGTTCCACGTTTGAATCCGCAACAGTAGCACTTAAGGTTTTTATTCGCTGCGAAAGTTTGACAAACCGTTGGCCGTTTGCCATTGGTATCAAATTAAATGTGTTTCATTAAGATAAGTGAGATATAATTTAATATTGTTTTATTTGTTTAGAAGGTATTCGTATGGGAAAGCATCGCGATTCCCTAAAGGACCTGCATATGATTCTGGTTGATTTTGAAAAAGCATTCGATAGATAGATATGGGTAGCGCTAAGACAACGAGGAGTTCCTGAAACCTACCTATATACAGATAATCATGGACATGTACGAGGAAGCGAAGACAAAAGTCAGATGTCCTACAGGAGTCAGCGATGAATTTCTAATAAATTTCGGTGTTCACCAGGGAAGTGTCTTAAGTCCTTTGCTCTTTATTGCGGTCCTAGATTATCTGCTTGAGGGAAAAGTGACGGACCCCAAAGTGCATCAGTTATTCTTTGCTGATGATCAGCCTTCCCTGCAAGGAGCACTTGATGTTTGGGTAGATGCTTTGGAGGGGAATATTTATCGTGTTAGCAAAAACAAAAAAAGACAGAGTATCTGTACTGCCCATTCTCTGACCCAAGCCAACCCATTCAAAATTAACAACGAAGCAACCGTTGATGACGACATCAATCATCGTGTACGCCTAGGGTGGATGAAGTGGCAGGAAAACTCTGCCACCTTCTGTGACCGAAAAATGTCCTCTAAGCTGAAAGGAAGGCTCTACACCGCAGTTGCGCGTCCGGCGCTCACATACGGTTCACACTGTTGGACAATGTACAAAAAGTATGAGTGCAAGTTGACAGTAGCTGAGATGAAGATGCTTCGCATGACAGCAGGAGTAACAAAGCTTGATCAAATTAGAAGTTCCAGAATCCGAGGGAGCCTTCACGTCAAAGAACCCATCTCGAAAAAATTGGAGCACGACCGACTCAGTTGGTATTGTCATGTTCAAAGGAGGGATCCTACGAATCCCGTCAAAAAGGCAATGTCAATCAACGTTCCCTTACAATCCCTTACAGAGAGGCAGGCCTAAAAAGTCCTGGATCACAAAAATGCAGAAACATCAGCATTTGATTGGCCTCAATGATGAAGTGATCCAAAATCGGGATGCCTGCAGATATTTTTTTTAGGTCGAACCGGCGAACCCCACAGTCGGACCAGAAGGAATGCATTCAAGTGGGAGGGTTATGATCCCTGTAATCCTGATCATAATCTCGTCGTTTAATGGAGAGGAGAAGAAGGTATACGTATGCCATTTTTCAAATATCCTTCGCTAGCTGTCGCGCTTCTCAAACGTCCAATTTATTGACATAGACCTGTGACTTAAGAAAACCTCACACGAAAAAGTCTAACAAGGTTGAATCGCATGATCTCGGTGGCCAATTCACATCGCCTCCGCGTGAGGTAACCATGTTCGGAAATCGCTCGTACAAAATTTTCACTATGACACGGGCTGTGTGGAACGTAGCACCGTATGTTGGGGGCGAAAGAAATTTGGTTATCGACCGATTGCGGTGATGAGCTGGCCAACGGCGTTCTCAAAGAAGTAGGGACCGATGATAAAGTCAGTTCAAAATCCAAACCAAACAGTTACTTTCTCTGGATGCATTGCAATTTGGTGTATCTCTTAAGGTTTGTTATAGTCGATTTCATCCACAAATCAGCTTCGCCGTAAAATTAGCCAATCTTCGCGAAATGTTGCTCGAACAAAAGACTCACTTTCATAAATCAATTTAATCGTTTGCACATGTTGTTGAACGCAATAACGCTCTCCATGTTGTTTTGGCAAGACAGGCTTAATAAATGACAGCAAATTAACCACCAGCTTCAACAATATGGCCGTAATCACCTGTCGAAATTTGGAAAACTTTACCAAATCGTTAAAAAAAGGGATTTCAAGGTCTTTTGAAAGTTAAGAGGGTAGTGATAACATTTCGGCAATTCGCATATCATCAGCGAAGGCAGATAAACCGGAATCCATTAAGACAACGTTTATTTAATTTACGGTTTGGGGATATCCGGAGGTTGCTTCATTTGGATCGGATACTGTCAATATGTGACATATATGGGTTAAGGATTACTAATGTGTGAGCGATTTTGTCCACAACAGCATCAACTTCCTTCTTATCTTCTAGTGTACAGCAAGGGGTCTCAGGTTGAATGCCTGTGCTACCAGTTTTTATACTCTGCTTCCTTGTAAAAGGTTGACATGAGAAGTTTCTGACATTGGGTGTTCGAAAAGGGCATTGATCTATTGGTCCTTACCAACGTTTTATATACCTGTGCGATGCTGAGTCTGTCAGTCAGGGCAAAATACATTAAAACTGAACGGACACGGGCACTGCAGTACAGAACAAAACTATACAAAATTTTCCATTAAATGGACGCAGCTCAAGTTTTGGAACATACTCCCTACCCTCTACCTGTAAAAAGGGTTTTTCCCGAGTAAAAACTCACTAATTTGGGTCATTTCAAGATCAGTAATTTCGGACATGGTATGCTCCTAGCAGATCCAATTCCAGGCAATCCAATTATAACCAATAAAATCCCTTCCTTGGTTGACTTCGATATTCCCTAAGATATAATATATCCGCAGAGGGAGGGTTGGCAAAGAAATGCAGTCATCAGATGGAATAAAATTGCGATTTTCACATATAGTTCGAAAACAGTGGAAGGAATAGGTTCTGGGATTTTTTTGAGAGATATCGCCCTCATCACACTTAATGAAAGGGAATCAACTGATATCCAATCTGATACAGTTAGGGGCTGTCTTACGACAAAGCTTATAGCATTATGCTGTCAGAACAGAGTGAGTCTGTGGCTGTACATCGCGTTATTGAGTAAGCTTAGGGGAAACCCCATAAGGTCTGGTCAAGTTTATAGTAATAAAGGGTGATCCATTTCGAGGTTCCCTACTTTTTTAAAGAAAAAAACACAGAAAATTCAAATTTAATGGAAAATGTTTAACATGACAGCATGACACGACCCACACGTGATCTGTCAAAAAAGGCTGTTGAAAAAAGTATCTCTACTTGGATCACCCGTTATAACAACAGATACAAAATCTTATTTTTAAACGACCCTTCTAAAGCCATCGTTGATTGAGAAAAAACCCAGGAAAATAGACGAGGTCACCGTTCTTATCATCCCGGTATCATTTGCAATACAGAAAGCAAACTTCTGCACGAGATAGATAGCTTCGCGACCATATTGGCCTCTTTATCAGCAAACTTATCACAGTTTCTGTTAAAAAGTCATCGCCCAACCATGGACTAAACTTCAAAGAAAACCCACTTCCTGCTTAATATCGGACAAAGTTTTTGATAACCACATAACAGATTTACACTTAATAAAAAAAATCCATTATGTTTGTATGAATAAATCTTCTCTTCAAGGTATGCAACTGCGATAAGATATTGTCCGGCTGAAAATAAATATATTTTTTTTATTAACACTCATTCTCTCATTCATGTATCTTTATCTCTTTCGAAGATTCCACTTTATAAAGTGGAAAAAAAAACTTTCCACTATGAATTCACCAAAAAAAAAACAAATACAAACCATGCCCGCATGTCACATCACAATCACACTACAAAGCAAATAACTTTTGACGCGCCAAGAATTGTATTTACTTCAAAAGCATGTCAAACGTGATAACGCACGCATCACGAAATTAATGAATGAAAATTAAATGGCGATACAATTATAGGGGAAACGAATGGTTTTAGTTTAGTTAGAAAGATAGGAAAAAAAAGTATATATTTCAACGTTGACATTATGGCCGCTGTCAGATGAGAGTACAAAAACGTCATCGGCCCGCATAATTGCATTTATATTGCAATTTAGTATTTTAGTATTTATTTATTTCAAAATCGCTTACAAAGTAAGACAAGAGTCTTATAAATTTTTGAAAGCCTTTAAATTAATTTAAGATTTGAATTTAATTAATTTATTAAGCTATTTTCAGCATTATTATATTATTTATTGAAATATATATATATTGTTTATTGAAAAGAAATCTAAATTTAAAAAGAGAAAAGTTAATAAATTAATAGAAATTATCAATGATTTGCCAAATAGTTGAAAAGTAAACATTTGAATCTTTTTGTGCTCTTTACACTTCTCATACTTATGGGCAGGGAGTTCCAAAGGCGAATAACATGGACGAAGAATTGACGCTCAGTAATAAGAAAATTGTATCGAGGTAGTAGTAGAGCAAAAGACCTTGTTGAATGAGGGAAGTTCAGCTTACCGTGTAGATAATCAGGCTGTTTTGTTTGAATGATTTCATGTAGATAGCTTAGTGATCGAAAATTTAATAAATTGTCCAGACTACAGCCAGATATACGAACAGCAAAAGAGGAAACGTGGTCATACCGACGTAGATTATAGACGTAACGGGCAATGTTGTTATATGCAACGTTTAATTTGCGGTTAGTGGCAGAATCCAAGTTGCAAAAAATTTCACATCCATATAACATAATAGGTAGTAAAAGCGTTTTGGCAAGAAGAAGTTTGGTTTTTGTGGGGATGAAACTTCGTGTGACTTGGAGAGCACGGAGGCTTCCATATATTTTACCAATTACTTTAATTAGGTGGTCGTTCCATGTGAGGGTACGATTGAAAACCATTCCAAGGTTTCTAGCACTGTTAACATATTCGATTCCTTCGTTTTCGAGATTCAGTGGTGTTAAGACTGCAAAATCAAAGATTTTGCGATAGATGGGGAGGGCTGTTGAATTGGCAGGGTTTAGGCACAGATAATTTCTCTTAGACCAGCGAGAAATGAAAAAAAGGTCCTCATTCATTAATGCAACGGCATCATTCTTTTCTCCAAACGGTCGACTTATCAGAAGTTGCACATCATCAGCGTAAAGATGAATAAGACAATGCTTTACAACTTTTCGAAGCTCATTTATGTAAAGTGAGAAGAGAATTGGGCCAAGAATAGATCCCTGTGGCACTCCATTCAAAACATTGAGAAAGATCGATGATTGACCATTTGCCACAACGCGTTGTTGCCTACCGCTAAGGTACGAGTGAATCAACTTACAGGACTCTATTGAAAACCCAAAGAAATTACGCAGTTTTTTTTACATAGAATTGAATGGTTAACAGTGTCAAAAGCCTTTGAAAAGTCTAAAAGCGTTAGAAGTGTAATATTATCCTTATCCATTGCGGTTCTTATTTCGTCAGTAACAAAAAGTAGGGCAGATTTGCAGCTGCGCTTTGGTCTAAAACCAGACTGACAGGTAGTTAACAGGTTGTTAATCGATAGATATGTTTGTATCTGCTTCATAATGGTTTTTTCAAACACCTTTGATAGAAACGGGAGGATAGCAATGGGTCGGAACTCCGTAGCAATACCAGTTTGCTTTTTAGGAACGGGAATAATTTTAGCCTTCTTCCATTCTGAAGGAAACTCGAATGTAGTTAAGATATTATTGAATATAAAAGCTATAAAGCGGAGTATATGAGGAAGCAATAACTTAACGAACTTAGGTTCCATTAGGTCGAGGCCAGTAGCATTCGATTTGATAGATAATATTGCCTCAACTATGTCTTCTTCTTGTATTCTTATAAAGCTCAGCGAACAGTTCACGCCTGTTGATTCCTCTTCAATAGGGGAATCAATAGGTGTAAAAGCATCAAAGGATTGTGGCGTGTTGGTGAACTTTTTGTTGAGAGCATCGCAATCGATGTTATCAGTAGACCTCGTAGATTGCTTCCCAATACCGATTTCTCGCAGGTTTCTCCATAACTTTTTTCCAGAAACTAATCGACCAACTTTGTGTTCGTAGTAAAGCCTTTTTGTTGTTCTGATCAATGCGACGACTTGATTGCGGAGTCTGCAATAGGATTTGTGGAAGTACACCAATTTGAACCGCCTCCATTGACTGTAAGCGGCATCTCGTTTCAACATTAGAGCAGAGATGTCGCCATTCAGCCAAGGTGGAGACGTATGCTTAATGAGCCGGGTTTTTAAAGGGACATGAATATCAAAGAGTTGATTGACGTTAATTTATATTGCAATCTTAACCTCAATTTGTTATTTCCACACACAGCCACTCATAATTAAAGAAGAAATTTGTATTATTATTGACTCAGTCCATTGAGCTCCAAGAAAATTATCATATCAGTGTTGACATACCAAGGATTGATTTAATTCTCTCTCTCTCTCTCTCTTTTCAGAAACGACATAATCAATCACTTAAGAACCCGCAACCAAGGAACAGTACATTAACGTTTTTTTAGTTTACTGAGTGAGTATAAGCAAATATTTACGTGTAAAAAAAAAGAGTTCCATTTCCGCACACGGTTACATAGAATTGTGCGAGATTAAAGGTTGACACACATGAGCATGGAAAATCATTCATAACACTTTCCACTAAGTACACCACGTTTCATTCAACCCGCGGGGGTTATTAAGGTTAAGAATGAAAACTTACATATTCATGGGTATCTATAGTTATGCTTATATCATACCCTTACCTAGGCTAGAAGGTATTTTTATATACTCAAGGCTGAGTATATGCGTTCAGGGGAGCGCTATTGTTCGGGATTGTTTGACAATTCGTAGAATAAATTTGTTTTCCAGACTATTAATGGCGTTTGCTTGAAATTTGTATAAAGAGTCTTTGAATCCCTGGTAGGTGGGGATAATGGCATTTTTGATAAACAAAAAAAAAAAATTCTAGGGCGGGTGAACACCTACACACTCGCCCCAACCCCCACAAATATATGTAAGTAGATATTTAAATGTGAAAATATAATGACAGATGAATGATGAGTTTGTAACTAGATAGTGGCCGCTGAGGTTGACATCAATACCGCTAAGTTTATTAGAATTTAATACACACTGATGAAAAGAGAAGTAGGAACGTGACTGAAAAGGCAAGTAAATGGCACTGAACGTTGAGTGGTGACTGACGATGAATTGAGGTAGATAGATATTAAGCGTTTAAGCTGAAAGCACAAGTGCTCATCGAGGTATTTTTTTTTTTTTTCGTTTCTACTTCTTCAAGGTTTGTTTGTTTATTATTATTTTAAGTTAGACAAAAACAATTTCATTTTAGATTGTGCGTTATGACAGGGTTACCAGCAATATAATGAGTTATTTTACTTCAGGGCCAAGTTGTTGAGAGAACTGAAGTGCAGATTGAAGTTTGACAATTCCTGGGAATAGCAATAGACTTGCAATTTGGGGGCTAACTTTCTGAAATTTATTTAAATCGAACGTTTAAACATCTGTTTGGTTTTGACAGATGTCACTTGGTTTTAAAACTAACTAAGTCGATGTAAGGTTGATGACTGAAACTTGGTGATGAATAAACTACTGACATGACCCAAAGTGAAGGCGATCAAGCCCCTCAACACTACAAAATAACTATTGTACCCCTAAAACACGCAGGGTTTTGAAGCCAGTTTGACGTTAGCATATTTGATTGATTCCCGAAGATAAACTCAGATGAAAATCTGCTCTTTTTTTATGCAAATCAAAGGTTACGAGAAAGAGCAGAAATACTTTTCAGTCGACTATTTATAATATTTATGTACAATTACTTTTCTGTGAATCTAACGAATTAAGCAGTTGTGGTCTGAGTGAGCTAGCCCGTGAAATACTGAACTAATTCTCCTTAACTCTATCTCCAGCTACTCCAATGTCCAGTGAATACCCCGGCAAGCAGCGCTATTTGGTGCCTGTAAAAGGAAATAAGTGTATTCGATCTACCTAGCTATCGATAGCGGACCAATGAGGCTTGAGGTTATGGTGCAACTAAGAGCGTAACTCATCGTACCATCGTAAGCCGGCCAGCGGATCTGCTATTTCGTTTACCTCCATTTCGACGTATTCGGGCAACCAGCAATGTTTTACTAAGTAATGGCGGGTTGTTCTGAGTGACAGAAGTCATTTTTCTTGACGCACTTTGGGCTTATCAGATTAGATATGATCACTTTAAGTGTGTACTAGTAGCTCCATTTATAGGAGAGTCAGAGCAGTCTTCGTAACAGCGAATGTCTCGACTTGGAAGACATTGCAGTAATCCTTTGGTCGCAGTAGGACAGGTTAATGCCCTGTTAGGCTGTTCATTTTCGAACAATCTGTAAAGCTAGGTATGAATTCCAGTCTTGTGTGTTAGAAAAAAGACTTTAAAGGTATAGTCCCAGTCATAATCGGTAAGCGACATAAGATCTTCCCTGCTAGGCCTCAATATTTTGATCTCTCTCAGTATTAGGGCATCTTTTTGAGCCACTTGCTTTGTAAAGAGCCCGTAATTACGTATGGAGTGGTTGTGTGGTGGACTCCCTTAGGTTAATGATGACGGGCTTGTGATACGTTTCGGAGGGGTACAGCCGATGTTGTGTTTCACTTGGACGTTTTTTGTTCTGGTCAACCTTACGAAGTAAGAAAATAATGAGCTTTTAGTTAAGGTTAAGGCCAGTGATAGCATCAACACACCCAAACGACAAAAGGAATCTATAAACGATAAAAATGAGAACCGCATTTTCTCTGACAGTCAAGCTGCGTTCCAGTCTTGAAATCAGTCTTCAAAAAGATCGTGGCCCCTGAATGCCTATCGTATATTGGTGTGATGAAGAAGCACTTTAATAGTCACCTTTGTTAGGTGTCGGGACATTCCTGGGAATTGTAAGGCTAATCAACTCGCATCGCATCGGAAGGAGAAAACTATCAGCTAGCAACCTAGTGGTCCACTGCACTTCAGCTAGGGCTGCCCACATAAGCCACAGAAATGTTAGTTCGCATCGGAAATTAGATTACTAAATTCAATAAAGCAATAAAGGTTGGCTTGTTCGATTTGATTGAGATCATCTTCAACGAGAGTCTGTCTGGTTCTTGCAAAAGCCGAACATTTATGGATAAATTGTGATGCCGTTTCATCATCTTCCAGACATCACTCACAAAATCCAGAGTTTCTAACCCTAATAGTTTTCAGATTTTATTGAGGAACGGAAACCATGAGCAGTTAAGGATCTTAAGTCACTTCTCTTCAGTCCCGGCAGATGTCTGATCTGCTGAATTTTGAATCCTTTGAATGTCTGCATGATGCGACATCATGGCAGTATTCGTCACCCGATGGATGATTGTTGGCTAACAAAGTCTGATAAGGAGCCTTGACTGGCAAGAGCGTCCTTACCCTGAATGCCTGGATGACCTGGAACCCAAGTTAGAGTTACCCAACCTGTTGAGATTGCTTATGGCCTCCTCCACAACTTTGTAGTTGACGATGGCAGCAGAACAGGCTTTAATAGCAGCTTGGCAAATCCATATTGGAGACATTGAGTCTAATTATCTTCGCCTACGGCCAGGCATGTCATCTAGAATCGCTCTGAATCTAGCACCTCAGGTCTCTTAGCCAATATTGATCTGCGGACCAAGTATCACACACATGCGATAAAACGATTTTCTGGCTTCACTTACAACAAAAGCTTCATTCTGAAGCCTTCTTCTATGAAGATCTAAGAGCTCCTACTAATGTTGCCATTTTTTGCTTATGTTGTCGCAGCACACCAAGTGTGTCGGCCTAGAACCGCCAGCCACTTCTACTAAACCAACTCTAACCTAACCTAAGGTTGATGGAGTATTAAAATTTAAGAAAGTCACACTGCTGTTTAGGTTATAACGGGTGATCCAAGTATAGATACTTTTTTCAATAGCCTTTTTTGACAGATCACGTGTGAGTCGTGTCATGCTGTCATGTTATTTTTGTTTAGTATTGCTTGGCATTTCATAATGGAAGGACTTACGCGTGAACAACGTTTACAAATTGTTCAACTTTATTATGAAAATTCACGTTCTGTGAGGAATGTGTTTCGTGCACTTCGCTCAACTTATGGTCAACATAATCGGCCTACTGAGCGTACTATTCGCAACACCATCACCCATTTTAAGACCCAGCATTCATTATTGGATAATATTCGACCGAATAGACCACGTCCAGCACGCTGTGAAGAAAATATAGCGGCCGTAGCTGAAAGTGTACACGAAGACCGTAGACAGTCGATTCGGCGCCGTTCGCAGAAACTCGGACTGACGTATGGAACGACTTGGCGCATTTTACGTCAAGATCTTAAATTGAAAGCGTACAAAACACAGCTTGTGCAACAACTGAAGCCGCTCGACCTTCCCAAGCGACATCGCTTCGCTCTATGGGCTCTTGAAAAGTTCCAAGAAGATCCGACGTTTTCGAGGCAAATTTTGTTTAGCGATGAGGCCCATTTCTGGCTCAATGGGTATGTAAACAAACAAAATTGCCGCATTTGGGACGAAGAGCAACCTGAAGAGATTGAAGAACTGCCACTTCATCCAGAAAAAACAACGGTTTGGTGTGGTTTGTGGGCCGGTGGAATCATCGGTCCATATTTCTTTAAAAATTATGCCGGTGCGAACGTAACCGTCAATGGCGACCGCTATCGTGCCATGATAACCGACTTTTTGATGCCTGAAATTGAAGCTCGTGATCTCGGCGACATTTGGTTTCAGCAAGACCACTTCCCATACATCGCATCAATCAATGGACTTATTGAGAGAACATTTCGGTGAGGGCCGGTCGATTGGCCACCAAGATCGAGTGATATCACACCGTTAGACTTTTTCCTGTGGGGATATGTAAAGTCAAAAGCTTATTCCGAGAAACCCACTTCGATTCAGGCCTTGGAGGAAAACATCACGCGTGTCATTCGCCAGTTACCAGTCGAAATGCTCGAACGAGTGATCGAAAATTGGACTCAACGGATGGACCATCTGCGACGTAGCAACGGCCAACATTTGATAGACATAATCTCCAAAAAATGAATGCCAAAGAATGTTCTTTCAAATGATAATAAACATTCTCCATTAAAAAAGTAGGGAACCTCGAAATGGATGACCCTTTATATCAGAAAAAGTACTGTGGACGAATCCTATTGATGAACATAACGTTCTGGAGATGAAGCTTTGAATAGTTAAAAAGTCTTGCTTAAAGCTCTACAGAGAACTTTTTGCGCAACATTTTAACAGTTCTGCCTTGTCACCAAGAAAATCAATTCAACTTGCGGTCCGATGCAGGAATCTTTTATCTCCGTTCGTCAAATATTTGCAAAGCCATTAATTCAAGTGCCCCATCTCCCACCGCCTTAAACCTTCGTAAAAACCAACAAAAATTACTATTTAAGTGCGGCCACTGGAGACGGCCGGCAATAGGCGGCTCCAAACTCTTCTATTTATTGTGCAGTGAATTAAAATTTTATCGTCTCACCCTTTCCTTTTATAGCGCCCCTCCCAATCATATCACTTTGAATCCATATAAATTTGCAAGTCATTTTCCACTCTAGTAATTTTCATTAAATTCTCATATACGAAGGCAGAATATAATTCAAAAATCTTGGAAAAGTTCTGTCTCTTCAGTGATTACATACAAATCCGGCAGAGTGGTTTTGCGTTTTTATTTTTTTTGTTCTCCTTTCCTATGGAAACATTTCGCATGAATCAATCTTATTTATCCATTATTCTTCTTGGAATCTGGTCCCGTTGCAGACAACGCAGAAAATAAAACCAACTGAAATGAAAAAGATACTTGACCCAGCGCGACAGACAATAAGGGGATAAAAGGTGCAAAAGACATTCCAATCAGGACCCAAATTCGCAGAAACTTTCGATCGTAAATAATTCTCTTATTACTTTCGGTGGACATTGGACATTCGGGGTATACTTTTTTTGTATTTTTTTTTTGTGTATAGAAAACAATAAGTTATTTATATAAAATCGTAGGTAGGCACATCTACATTCGTACATCTATAATTTGTGTTCTTTCTTTCGTGCGAATATTTACTCCATGAGAGAGAGATAGAGTGTTGTGGTTGTGATGAAAAGATGATGATGATGATGGTGATTTTGTTTGCTGAAAGGGATCATCCAACTGTGGGATTAGTGGGGCGCGATTTATTTTTGAGACAAATTTATAATTTATTAAAAAATCATAGGGCAATTGAGTAGCAGGGGACGCGACGTTTTCCGAAGCCCCTTTTCGTTTTTCCCCAAGGTTTTGGTAAATAAACGTGAATTACAGTTCTGTTTCAGTCCTATCCTTGTTACAAACTCACAGATGAGGAATTAACCAGATTGTCAACTCTGCAATCCTCTCAATTTTCCCATCTGTGAATACGTGTGAGCCAGACACATGAAGTTAGATCTAATTTACTAGATCCATTTCCAAATCGCAACAACAAAACAGCTGGTCACGGCGGATGTGTTGGGAAATAGGATATGCTGCGAAGTGTTGAGTTTAGGTGATTCAACTTTTATAGCTATTTTAATGCAAATGTTTATAAAGAAACAAAAATTTAGTTACCCAATAAAGTTGTTACAATTTAATTGGAATATTTTTTGCGGTTATAAGAAATAGTTCTCTATTTTTTTATCTGCCTTAAAATAAACATTCTTGGGTTGTTATACTTTTTCCATTTTGGTTAATAAAATGAAATAAAATGTATATTTTATTGTTTTATTGCAAAAATATTACTAATTTAGTAATGTTTGGGTGTAAAATATTTATAGTAAATAGTTTGCAATGGTTTTTTATAAATATATTATATTCTTTGATTGTTTTTATTCAACATATGAAAGTTTAGTGAATATATGTACATATTCGGGATCCGTACATGGATGAAAAAAAGTGAAAAGGAAGTATTTGTAATCCTTTTTAAATAATGTTGTGTTACAAGATTTGTACGTTTAGTCAACCAATTTTCTTAGCTGTTTCTTTTCTAAGGCGGTTTTGAAATTTTTTATATCAGTTAATAGGCTTTATTTTAAAATTTAATGTAGGTGATAGACAGAAGAAGGAGGACAGAAGGTAGCTGGAATGCACCGCATAAATATTTGTTGGTGCATTTTTCTATCGAAAATGCTTGGTAATTGAATACAACTCATAAATAAGCATGCACATTATGATACATATATATATTGAATTAATTAGCCACTCCTTTAAACAGAGAACTTTAATCTCTGTAATCTTTTTAAAAACAATTTTTTATGAAAATAAACAAAACAATTTACTACTACTACTACTACTAGTAAGTGATTACAAATGTTGTTAGAAAAGTGTTTTCACGTACCAAAAATAATATTTGTAAGGATTTGGATCACGTTACATTGAAATCCAGTGCCCAATTGTGTAACGCAAAGTTTCCACTGAGCACTAAACCGAGATTAAGGTTAATCTGCCTTTAATCCACTTTAAATCTCAAGATTAACCAAACAAATTTCAAACTGCTAAACACAAGATTGAAAATAAATCTCAGTAATCAATTTTTTGTGCTTAATCTCGGTTTATTTTATGGTGAAAACGTAGCATAAAAGCACTTAAATGCTTCAATCTAACCATCCATAACAAAATCCGTCTTTCTAAAGTTATACTTTAATTTATTGTAAGACGAAAATGTATAATGAACTTACTTATTATATATTAGCCACGTTAATCAATATTATTTTCATTATTTTTCATTAAAAATTGGAATAAATTAGTTAAAACACAGCTTTATTCTTAATATTATAACATTTTATTATGTTATTAGTTGTGTGGTAAGTATGTTTTTATCAATCCATATTCACCGCATATTGACCATGTTTATTTTACACACCCAAATTGTGAGTTGTAATCTGCTGAAATTCTTCAACTGTTCGCAACTTCTTGCTATAAAAAATGACATTTCATGGCTGCGGCCATTAGCCCCATATAATTCGATTCATGAGTGCGTGATTCCCATTTGATTTGCACGTAAAAGCCCATATAAGTGCAAAATAATGTGGGGCTTATCAGTTCGACTTAGCTTGTAGGCAAGGTGAGAGATTCGCTCTCGAGTTGACTATCTGGTTAATTCCTCATCTGTGTACAAACTGATCCGGAAATCATTGATTTTATCCCAAACAGTAGATTTCGTATCTCGCAGTCCGAATCAATGTGGAGAACCAAGTGAAACTTTGGTATTCCTGTACAGTAGTTCCTCGATAATGTGAACTTCCAAAATGTGAATTTCTTTTGTAAAAGTTTTTATTTTTCTCTTTTTAATTTTGTTACTTTTTCGTGCGATATTATGGACTAACTACTGTAATTTGTCTAGACATGCTTCAAGGTTTTGAATGCAGCTGCAATCCAGAGATTGTCTACTGTCAGCTGTGTAGGTACATTTTTCATTTTTATGCTTTTTGTTGTAATGTTTGATGATCAGTTTGTATAGGATCCGCCAAATAACTTTTTTTTTTTTTGAAAATGCTATACAAAAAAAAACTACTGAATATTTTCTGAAATTTCTTTTTTCATTTGAAAGCACAATCCTTCCGGTTAATAATGGAAAATAATTTCATTCAAATGGCTGCCTCGGCTGGCCATGCAGTAGCCTACACGATCGGTCCAATTTCTAAGCACATTATCGATTGGGTGCAGCTGTATTTCACCAATGGCTTCACGAATATTGTCCTTTAAAGCGTCAATTGTCTCTGGCATGTCGGCGTAACACTTATCTTTTATGGCACCCCACAAATAATAGTCCAACGGTGTCAAATCGCAGCTCCGCGGTGGCCAAACGACATCAGCTCTGCGGCTGATAATGCGATCTTCAAAAACAGGGCGCAAAACATCGAGTGTAGCTTCGGCTGTGTGGCACGTAGCGCCGTCCTGTTGAAACCAAATGTTGCCAATATCCTCCTCTTCAATTTTTGTGAACAAAAATTCGTTCAACATGGCCCGATAACGATCGCCATTGACTGTAACGGCCACTCCTTGCTCATTTTCGAAGAAAAATGGCCCAATTATGCCTCTGGACCAAAATCCGCACCAAACAGTGACTCGTTTTGGCTATATCGGCTTTGCAATGTATGCGTGCGGGTTTTCTGTGCCCCAAATGCGACAATTTTGCTTGTTTACATACCCGCCAAGATCAAAATGAGCTTCATGTGAAAAGATGATTTTTTTGGCATCTTCTCTATGTCGCTATGTCGCAATATTTCCCAGCGTTGTTCAAGCGTATACACAACCATATTCGTTCAGCGGAAGGATAAAACTAATTATCTGTCAAATCAGACATGAGCTAAGTGTTACCATTCGCGAAATAAGCACTAGTTGAAAAAAAAAACGTTAGATGGCGGACCCTATATAATGACACCGAAACAAAAAGTCCATCGATTTTTATCGGTAAAAAGATAAGTGTACAATTTTAAGTAAACTGAATGCCGGACATTCTGGTGTATCGAGGTCAACAATTACTGGAATAAAGTTAAATTCAAAGAAGCTGTTGGATCATTTCTAAAAAACCGAAGAGGAAGACGCTAAGGAAACATGAAATGCCTAAAATGGAAAATGCATTGTTCGACTGGTTAAAAAGCAAAGAGAGAACCATGTTTCAATTTCAACAGATTTACTCTGCAAATCAAACCGCTTCAATGTGCAATTCAAAGACGCTCTGAATTTCAGAGCTAGTCATGGTTGGGTATACAAATTTAAGCAGATCATGTAATAAAAGTGAAGTTGATCCGTTTATTGAAAAATTACATGAAACAATTCGAGAGATTGATAATGCTGATGAAACAGGCCTATTTTGGAAGTCGTTTTGTCAACTGAACATACAGCCCCAGGAAGGAAAACTAGCAAGTAAAGGCTAACGTTCTTGGCCTGCACGAAAGCAACTGCAACATATAATCTCACTCAATTACTTATTGGGAAGTGTAAATGCCCTAGAGCTCTTTCGGGTTTCAAAGTTCCACTGATTTATAGATCCAGCAAAAACGCTTGGATTGGATTTTACTAAAGAGGTAAGCACTTAATTTGGACTTTAAATTTGTTTTGTCTAAGCCAAACCACACTATTATCTACGCTTTTGACGCTTTTCCAAGTTAAACTATACCAAGAGAAAATAATTTGTAAAAAAAACCGCACTATTGCATCTTGACAACGCAACTTGTCACTGCAATAAAGAAAAGCTAACAAGCTCTGATGGTGACATTACAGTTTTGTTTTTTCCCCCAAACGTCACTACATTGATCCAACCCATGGACCAAAATGTCATTAATTTAGTCAAGGCATACTGCAAAAAAAAGATTGATTACTGAAATTATTGCAACGGAAAGTGAAGACATTGCTACCGGGATAAACAAAATAACCTTAAGACATGCTGTAATGAACCTACAATTATCTTGGGTGCAGCTCCCCGCTTCCTCAATTGCTAAGTGCTTTAAACGTATACAGCCAAAAGAAGATGACTGGGAAGATGAAGATTTAATTCCACTTTTTCAATTACGAAGCACACTGCCCGAAGCACTCTGCTTCAAAGCGAGTTGCAAGAAATTAATGATCTCCTTAGAATTATGGATACAGAACAGAACATTTCAATACAAGAAGTTAGAGACTGGGTCACTATTTCAGAAAATGAAAGCGACAAAGTCACTCCAACTGCTCCTAAAATAATGAGCTCCCAAGCAATACAATGTACAAAAACGCTTCTTGAGTATGCAGATCAAAATGACTTGGACGCAGAAACGATCTCCTAAAGATACTAAAGTTAAGGGCAGTAGCAATAGAAAGATCAAGTCAAGCTATTTGATAGCCCAAAATAACTAATTATTTTAATAAGAATTGGTAACGAGCCAATTTACTTTTTGAAATATTATTTATTTATTTCTTCTGAACTTAATAATTATTGAAGCTCAGCTGTATTTTGTGTTGTTATAAGTGGATACGAAAGTTGTTTCAATCAGTTTATAAGAACTAAAAAAAGGTTTCAGTAATGTGAATCACTCTAAATTCCGAAAACGCCTTGTTTTAATTAGTTCACATTATCGAGGAACTACTGTATTACGATCCGCACTTTATGCCGTTTTCAAAGAATGCACTTAGTTCTGTTTTTACACGATAGATACGTTCCCAAATAATTCGTGTAAAAAAAGATACGGCATGGGGTGATAACATCAACATCAACATTTTGTATTAGGGCTCGTATGTACATACATATGTACCTGAATATACCTAATAGACCACATAAAATATGTACGTTAAGGGTGATCCAAACCTCGGGAGCCTCGACCCCACTTTTTTAAAGAAAAAAACACAGAAAATTCAAATTTAATGGAGAATGTTTATTATCATTTGAAAGATCACTCTTTGGCATTTATTTTTTGAAGATTATGTCTATCAAATGTTGGGCGTTGCTACGTCGCAGATGGTCCATCCGTTGAGTCCAATTTTCGATCACTCGTTCGAGCATTTCGACTGGTAACTGGCGAATGACACGCGTGATGTTTTCCTCCAAGGCCTGAATCGAAGCGGGTTTGTCGGCATAAACTTTTGACTTTACATATCCCCACAGGACGGTGTGATATCACACGATCTTGGTGGCCAATCGACCGGCCCAAAACGTGAAATTATGTGCTCACCGAAATGTTCTCTCAATAAGTCCATTGATTGATGCGATGTGTGGGAAGTGGCGCCGTCTTGCTGAAACCAAATGTCGCCGAGATCACGAGCTTCAATTTCAGGCATCAAATAGTCGGTTATCATGGCACGATAACGGTCGCCATGGACCGATGATTCCACCGGCCCACAAACCACACCAAACCGTTGTTTTTTCTGGATGAAGTGGCAGTTCTTCAATCTCTTCAGGTTGCTCTTCGTCCCAAATGCGGCAATTTTGTTTGGGCCTCATCGCTAAACAAAATTTGCCTCGAAAACGTCGCATCTTCTTGGAACTTTTCAAGAGCCCATAGAGCGAAGCGATGTCGCTTGGGAAGGTCGAGTGGCTTCAGTTGTTGCACAAGCTGTATTTTGTACGCTTTCAATTTAAGATCTTGACGTAAAATGCGCCAAGTCGTTCCATACGTCAGTCCGAGTTGCTGTGAACGGCGCCGAATCGACTCTCTACGGTCTTCGTGTACACTCTCAGCTACGGCCGCTATATTTTCTTCACAGCGTTCTGGACGTGGTCTATTCGGTCGAATATTATCCAATAATGAATGCTGGGTCTCAAAATGGGTGATGGTGTTGCGAATAGTACGCTCAGTAGGCCGATTATGTTGACCATAAGTTGAGCGAAGTGCACGAAACACATTCCTCACAGAACGTGAATTTTCATAATAAAGTTGAACAATTTGTAAACGTTGTTCACGCGTCTTTCAAAGTCTTTCCATTATGAAATGCCAAACAATACTAAACAAAAATAACATGACAGCATGACACGACTCACACGTGATCTGTCAAAAAAGGCTATTGAAAAAAGTATCTCTAGTTGGATCTCCCGTTACATATGAATATGTATTTTTAACTCTTTACATTTATTTTAATTTATCAAAAACAGAAAATAAACAAAAGAATCATTTCATTAATACAAATTAGCAATAAAAGAAAACAAACAAATTATTTGGTGTCCAGGGTAGAAATATTATCTTCTTGTTCTGTTGGTACATCGGTGATGTTAGAAATCAAAATTTCGCTCATCTCGTGCTGTGCAGGGGAACGAATTCCGTCATCAATCGCTGGGAGCCGACTTTGATAAGACCATTATAAATGTCCTTATAAGAGGCCATTAGCAACTTCAAATCGTGTTGGAACTTTCGTGCTCATTCCTCGTCTGCATCATGAGCAATAAAATGGTTTCCCAATTTATTAGCCAGATCAAGACCTTCTTTCAGTAGGTTTGGACGGAGAACAGGACCAGAATCGTCAACTTCGTCATCATCAGTATTGATTGTCCCTGGAGAAACAGGAGTCTCAAGGACGCATCCTATAATCTCTTCTTCACGTAGGGCTTTGTCCACCCTAGTAGCTCGTCGATATCCGATTCCAAAACGCATTTAAAGTGGATGGTCTTATTTCTGAGAAAGCTAACTTAGCGTGACTAATGCAATCCATGATGGTAAATTTCTTCCAAACATCAATGACGGTTGTCCAAAATGCATTGAAATGATCGCTTTACATAGTAGGTCTTGAATGTAGCAATTATCTTTTGGTCCAACGGTTGCATTAGTGACGTGGTGTTTGGTGGCAGAAAGCAAATTTGCACGTTTGGGTGTTCCAAGACTGGGTGGCCGGGTGCATTATCTAGAATCTGGTCTGACTTCTGGGACGAAACATTTATTAAACCATTCAAAAAAAATTTGTGTGTGGTAACCCAGGCCTTTTTGTTTGCCATCCAGTGAACGGGAAATGTGTTGAAGTCCACACCCTTCGATTAACAACTAGCGGTTTCAACAAGCGATCCCCTGAAGCGTTGGAGCAAAATAAAAATGTAACACGATCTTTAGCTGCTTTAAATCCACTAGCACTTTTTTGCGATTTTGCGACGTAGGTTCTATTTGGCATTTTTTTTCCAAAAAAGGCCGGTTTCATCTGCATTCCAAACTTGGTCAGGAGAGTAACCTCCATCTTCTATTATTTTGGCTAGTTTTTGAGGAAATTCTTTAGCAGCAGCTTTGTCTGCAGATGCAATTTCACATTTAATTTTGATGTTATGAAGGACATGTCTTTTAAGACATCCCGTCATCCAGCCCGTACTCGCAGGAAATGCGTGCTTCCTGTTTAATTGAGATGAAGTTCCTGGCTCAATTTCTTGACTTTGCTTGTGTATTTTAATTGCAGTTTGCTTTAGAGCATTTCCGTCTATTGGTAGGTATTCTTTTTTGCGAGTTATCTTCCACCCATATTATTGAAGCTTTTACCTTTTCTCGGTGATGATATCCCTGGTATATGATGAAGTTTTAGCGCTTCTATTAGTGCCAGATATAACTGACACCCTAATAGCTTTTTCATTTTTCTTTATTGTTCCAACTGTTGCTTCATGTATGTTGAAATACTTTCCAACAGCCGTTGCACCTTGTCCAGTTGCTAAATGATCTAATATGTTTATCTTAGCTTCCAGTGAGATGGCTTTTCTTATTGTTTTCGGTAATGGTGCCATATTTACGGATCTATCAAAACAATAATTAAATTCGTATCCTACAACAACTTTGCACTAAAAATCATATACCAAATTGCACTTGTAGAAAATTTGCACACTAATATTCTAAGTAAAAGCTAAACATCAATGCAGACAAAATCCTTTCACAGCCTTTGTATTACGGGAATCCCCGACAAATGGAAATTATGACCGTTACTTTCGTGTTATTTCAAATCAAATCGTGTTAAAAGAGAATCAAATTTTTTCCTCGATTCGTGTAAAATGGAATTCGTGTAAAAAAAGAATTGAGTGGACTTTCAAACCGTTTCATCCAGTTTTTAAAGAACGAAATAACTGGAAACTAAACAAGGTAAAATGTTCGTCCATTTTTATTTAACGTCACCTTAATCGCCTTCAAATTAACTCAACCGCGAAAGAAATTCGCTCAACCGAGACCGAGACAAACTCGGAAAGAAGAATAGAGGATCAATCTGCTGTATACCAGGCCACGCCCAAGTAACAATTTAGTTTCCATAAGGGGCAAGGTAAGCTATTTTCTTATTTCCATAAAAACTGTAAAGAGATCTTATGAAAAACGATTTGGCGCACTTTAGCGAAGTAATTTATTTTCCTTAAGGGGTTACACGGGTATTACAGCTTCAAAAAAGTGAATTTTTTTAACATCTCGAGAATATCATTCGGAGATACAGCCTTGGGAAGGTGCGCATTCAATTGAATCACGAGGTTCATTTAAGGTTATCCAAACTTTATACGCGTTTTTATCGAAACTGTGTTTTCAAAATCGGTTTTCAAAAGTTCTCGAAAACCACTCTACCGATCTTGATGAAATTTTACATAGGTCTTCGAGATACAATTCACCAGGACTTTTTTTCCTACGTCCCAATTCTAGTTTATGGTCCTAAGTAAAACACGATTTTTATTTTCACTTCTGATGATCCTGTCACGAGTTGTACTGTCAACGCGGACGCACATTTTTTCAGAAATTCTTTTTCAAATGTATATCTTTAAGACGTCGATATCCGTCGAAGAATTACCCTAGGAAACCGCTGCTACTTCGGTTTGGCAAAACAAATGGATTCAAAACTCCTAACTCGAAGGACAAAGTGCATGCTCTACAGAACCCTTATCCTGCCAGTTCTGCTATACGGCGCCGAGTGCTGGACTATAAACAGGAAAGGAAAGTTAATACTGGGATCCTTTAAAAGAAAAATCCTTCGACGGATATTTGGTCCTGTGTACGAAAAGATACAACCGCGAACTCTATGAGCTGTACCAAGATGTGGATGCAGTTCGAAAAGCTAAAACTCGTCGACTTCATTGGCTCGGCCACATCGAGCGAATGGACGGACAACAATGCTCCAGCCAAGAGGATCCTCGAATCCCAGCCCCCAGGTTCGAGACGACAAGGAAGACCGAACCTCCATTTTAAAGACCAAGCCATCGCGGATGCCAGAGCGCTTGGTCTGGACAACTGGAAGCAGCGTGCTCGGGATCGCAGAGGGTGGAAGGCCGCCGTATCTCAGGCAGGGACTCTTCACGGGTCGGGAGCCCGTTAAGTAAGTAAGTACAAATAAAACTCGCCTTTCACGACCTTTTTATATATATTTTCCTTATTTGTTATACATTTTTAGGGATACCCTTCGTCGACCAAATATTTATTTTAACCATAAAAAAATAATATTTCTGCAGGAAAAATAAAATTTAAAAGAATAAAAAATCTGATCCACCCTATACTGCCCGACGAGGTGTATTCAACTGAGTCACACAAAGAATTTGCATGCCATTCGTTCATCATCATCAAGTTTATTTGAATTTTATCTTCTTCTTCTTCTTCTTCTTCTTCTTCTTCTTCTTCTGGGTTTCTTTTATCTTCTTTTCATCGAAGGATTTCATTTTCTCATCACACTGAAAGCATAGTAGAGAAAGGAATTCGTTGGTTCATGAATTATGAAGTATCAAGCGTTGGTTGAGGTCGAAGGAGTGCAAATTCCATATCTGACAGAATACCTTAGGGCGGTCGTCCTCGTATTAGCAGCACATTGCGTGTGGCTGAGTTTTTTTTTTTTTCTTTTTTCTTTAATAACCTGCATGATTAGAGTCTGTAGGTAGATTGGAAGCTGTAAAGATAGATGTTCGTGTTGTATACACGAAATGTGAAAATATGCTTCAGAGGTATTTAAGTGATTAACAATTTGGAAACCTGCATGGTATATGGAGATATGCAAGGGTAGATGATGAAATCTTGATGAGAAAACCATCTTTTTTGACTCAGTTTGTTTTTAGCTGGAAATTTGAGAAGGACTAGTTAGCCAGTCCGGATAAACTTCGGTAAATGAAATGCTTTTGCGAATATATAATTTTCCCTTTCGTATCTTAGCTAACTGTAACAATTTAATTTAAAGTAAAGTCTATTCAAAGCTGCTGAGGTCTTAGTTTTGAGAAATGTTTTGTGGATTGCATATGGCCGTTAAGAGTTGCTAAATACTTACCACTGCCTTAACTTGTTCCCTATTCCCGACGAGGTTATGGTCTTTTCAGCTATTACAGCATTGCGCATACCTAGATTTAGCTTCTTGTCCGCCTGTGGGGTTCGCCGGTTCGACCTCAAAAGTATGTGGCAAGTTACCCAGTTTCGGATAATTCTTCACTTGAGACAGATTCAAACGCACACAAACGTTATACATTGGGTGGCGAAGGTTTTTTACAAGAAATGGTTTGTGGACTGGACCAAGGGTGAGATGACGCTGCCTCTCGTTTTGAATAAATCACAACCCGTCCTCAGCTGAGCAGACATCGGAAAGGAAACCGAAGGAACTTTATTCCCTTACACCGCCATACGTGGTATACAACAACCTTCGACTTGAAGTGCCACTGCTTTCGACTAAAAATGACGGATCTAGAGGGGAATAACTCAGTAAACCCCGTAATTTCGGGTGCAAAACGAATTCTGTATTAAAGCCGATTCTCCATACGATGACAACTACAATGGAGGACGAGGAGAATCTCTCACTCCATGATCTATCAACGCAGCAAGATTTGGGATGTGCAGGCAATAAAACGGTTTACATCAACCTCGAGAAATTATTGTTGATCCGTTCCATCGCCAGCTCATCTAAATTCTCAATTTCGTATATTGCATCTCTGAGGAAATGTTTGTTTTAAACTGCAAGATGATGATTAAAAAGTTGAGGAAGAGACCGCGTTAGCGGACAATGACAATCAACGACTTCAAAACGCTTTTGAATTTTTTGGAAAAGTCAGCTTTTTGGACAGAGACGAGCTCTACTAAAGGCGGTCCCTCCGGAAGTCTCGAGTGAAGATGCACTGATACTAACACCAATGCCTGTGATAGGCCGGGGTAAGGGTCTGTTGTATCTGACCCTAAAAATGAAGTTGACACCAAGGACGCTTACAGATCACCGGGCCTAGAAACCTTGGACAGAACAGTTGTTACGAAGCCTATTCAGCCAAAAGACAGCTCATGTTTGGAATTAACCGAAGCCGTAGCTGTTACTGAAGCAAACCTGGCGGACGACACAAAGCGGTCAAGCTCGGTATACGAAGACTCGTTGAAAAGGCGCAAGAGCGCGCGATGTGCAGGTTTAGGTAGAAAGTGCTTGAGATGCCATAGAAGCGCAGAAGCCAACGTGATAGGAAGCAGAACCGGAAAGAAGGGAAGATTTTGACTAGTGCAGAGAAGGAATGTCGAATGCGGAAGGTGGCTTGGACAAGTTAAAATCCAGAAAGCCAATTTCCAGACCAACCATGGATACGTCCTTAGCTGAGCAGATACCTTTCTGGTCCAAGGCGATTCTGCGTACCCTACAAAAATACCTATCACTAGGTCATTACTCGTATTCGTTAATTTAGAGGCGTAAACCATATACCAGCCAGCTAAGCAACGATATCTATAATCTCCAAATTTATACCTTCGTTGTCCTGTCTGAGGTTCTTGGACTACTGCAGCTTTCTCAAAGATGAGGCCTTGTATCATTCGCAGAATCAGCCCATTTTGCATTAATGATGTTGTTAGCCAATCCAAGCGCAGGATACCTCAATACGACTCTCTGACCGACACTGCGATGACTAACCGCTGATCTGTTACTTGATGAAAAGTAGAAATTATTAAACTTGTATAATAAAACCCGATCTTTGAGGTTTAAACTGTGATACCCTTTAGTAGAGACTGGGTGATGTCGTGGCCTACTTCGGCGTCTCTCCTATTTCATTGCCAAAGTGAATTTCAGTTGCGTTCTAACGGGTGATCCAAGTAGAGATACATTTTTCAATAGCCTTTTTTGACAGATCACGTGTGAGTCGTGTCATGCTGTCATGTTATTTTTGTTTAGTATTGTTTGGCATTTCATAATGGAAAGACTTACGCGTGAACAACGTTTACAAATTGTTCAACTTTATTATGAAAATTCACGTTCTGTGAGGAATGTGTTTCGTGCACTTCGCTCAACTTATGGTGAACATAATCGGCCTACTGAGCGTACTATTCGCAACACCATCACCCATTTTGAGACCCAGCATTCATTATTGGATAATATTCGACCGAATAGACCACGTCCAGCACGCTGTGAAGAAAATATAGCGGCCGTAGCTGAGAGTGTACACGAAGACCGTAGAGAGTCGATTCGGCGCCGTTCGCAGCAACTCGGACTGACGTATGGAACGACTTGCCGCATTTTACGTCAAGATCTTAAATTGAAAGCGTACAAAACACAGCTTGTGCAACAACTGAGCCGCTCGACCTTCCCAAGCGACATCGCTTCGCTCTATAGGCTCTTGAAAAGTTCCAAGAAGATCCGACGTTTTCGAGGCGACATTTGGTTTCAGCAAGACGGCGCCACTTCCCACACATCGCATCAATCAATGGACTTATTGAGAGAACATTTCGGTGAGCACATAATTTCACGTTTTGGGCCGGTCGATTGGCCACCAAGATCGTGTGATATCACACCGTTAGACTACTTTTTTCCTACGGGGATATGTAAAGTCAAAAGCTTATGCCGACAAACCCGCTTCGATTCAGGCCTTGGAGGAAAACATCACGCGTGTCATTCGCCAGTTACCAGTCGAAATGCTCGAACGAGTGATCGAAAATTTGACTCAACGGATGGACCATCTGCAACGTAGCAACGGCCAACATTTGATAGACATAATCTTCAAAAAATAAAGGCCAAAGAATGTTCTTTCAAATGATAATAAACATTCTCCATTAAATTTGAATTTTCTGTGTTTTTTTCTTGAAAAAAGTAGGGAACCTCGAAATGGATCACCCTTTATTATCAGCGGACAGAACAGAACCACTACAAGTCAAAACAAGCTACGAAAACTAAGCAACAGACAAAAAAAAATGAAAGAACGTGATATAGCACAAACACCAGCTGTCTGTCTCCCACAACGACTTACCTTCATCACAAAACCAAAACCAAAACCAAGCTGTCGTAGTTTGCAATAGTTGTGGTTTGCTTACCTATTTTTGGTTTTGACATTTGTACATTCCAGAGGCTTTCCACATTTTCCCAGAAGTTCTCTCATATGTTGGACCTGCAGGTGAAGTTTAAACGGTTTTTTTTTTTTTTTAAATTAAAAACTTTTTCCCATGAAAATCCCTCTCGCAGATAAACAAACAAACACAAATTGAATTATCTACTCAAAACACTCTCTAAATTAGTTTTTCGCACTCTATTCCTCGCCGGCGCTCCGTCGTCGGCCAGCTTCCTACTTTCCTTCTCAACAAAATAAAAACCAATATCTGAATGGATGTTGATTTGTGTCGGTGGCAATGGAATATAGCACATAGTTTCGTTTCTGGATTCTCTTATCCCACACTTGGTGTACTTGAGCTCTTCTGTTCGATTCATGGAATTAATTTACATTGCATTTGGGTCAGGTGTGACATCTTATCTGACATTTGAGAGAGTGATTAACATTGGCAGTGGCACAATTCGGCGGAACTCTTTTCAAATGGATCTATCTAATTTCGTTTTCTATTTCATTATTATTTCAATTATGTATATTTTGTTTTCCCAAATTCCATGGTTACATCTGTAGCCGCCCACTGCAAAACCCAAAACAACAGGAGTAGGAGTTCAGAGTTGTATAGTTCCCGAAATCGAAGTTTCCGCTGTTTCTTAGCTACAGAGATGTTGTTCTCGATGTATTCGTACGACTTCCGTGGAAAGAAAACAATTTTGATTTCCCAGTAATTTCGTACACAATTTTTTTTTTTTTCTTATTTCTCCTTTTCACAAACCTATTTGTTTGTGTGTGTAGTTAACTTTGGGATAAGAAAAGTAGACACCTTAGGAATGGTCGGCTATGAAACACGAGTGTGTATAGTAGGACATTGCGACTACACTCTTCTTGTTACGTTTTTCGGCGAAAATTAATTTGTTGTTGTTGTGTGGTTTTTTTTTGTAAATTTATAATTCGCAAGAATTTTAACAAATTTTTGTTGTGATCTCGGAATTGAAAAGAAATTGAGTCTTATGTAGGGAAGGGATACGTCAGCAAGCTCTTACGTATTCTAAGAATATGGGACTCGCAGGAGTTGAGCGAATGACTTTTTATTTTAGTTTGTCACACGTCAAATAAATATTTGTAATTTTAAGAGTCAGAGTGTTACAATGTTTTACAATGTTTGATAGACTCGCCCCCATCAGAATTGTGATGTAACAAAATTTGGAAATTTGGAAATTAAATTTCTGATTAACTTCTTGCTGCCGCGGATGGGTGGGTGGGTGGTGGTGGGTTTTATAATTTAAAACTTTGTAATTGCTTTAAAATATTAAGTAAATTCTGTTGAATTTTATACTCATTCGCTGTGGGTATAATTCGCTAGGAGCGGTGTTTGGAAAATGTTGTATGTGGAGAGACGACTTAGTGAATTTGTCGCATATGAGGGTGGAACAATCTTTAGTGACGGGTTTTTGAAGGAAAATGTATGCTCTTTTAGCGTCATTCATGTCATATGAGGATATAATGTGGGTGCAGCGGTTTAGTGGTCAGGAGCGTTGGACTCCTAAGCGAGGAGTATTTTTTCGCTGCCTTACCTCATGCGTGGTGTATACCTTTGTGATGGCAGTCACGGTTCACACAATTCTGTTCATGCCTTCCTTGAAAATAAACAAACGAACCGCTGGTGGAGGCCTTAAAGTGCCGCTCTCGTAGAACCATCCCGGTTTGGAAAGACAAATCTAAGGTGGTCTTTCAACTCGACTTTGCTCACATTCTCCAGCTCATTGTAGAAGTTTCTGCGTTCGCATTGTAGGCGACGAACATATTCAATTTCTTCAACGTCTGCGGTATGCCCAGACTCCTGTTAGTACTCGGATATCCTTGCGGTTAAGCCCGGTCATGAAACTTGAAGCACGAGTTCAGTTGTGACCAGCGTAGGTTAGTGATTCAAGTGCAACCTTGTCCGCTTCCTCGTGTCCCGGGATATCATTGTGGCTTGCCACTCAGCATGGGTATGATTTCTGAGATAAAAACTTCAAACCTGTGCTTTGTAGGAAAAGGGGGCTAATTCGGGAATGGGCGGATTTTAATGCAAAATATGAAGTGTATTTATATTTATTTTAAGAAAGCCAATCAGAAGTGAAATTTGGAAGATTAAAAATTGCTATAATTGGAACTGATCTACATATTTATAGGAGTGTACGAAAGCTCTGTCTCATTTCTTTTTTATATTATACGCGCACTTAAGGGACTTTGGATATGTTTATAATGAAGTGGCACAGTGCGGGCATTAAGGATTGGCAAAAGGGAGATACCGATGCACGTTAGTATTAAATATTTGTAAACTTTAATGTGAAGGAACGACAGAGCGTGGTAGAGCATTCCACATTCGCGTTGTACGCGGTTAAGAAACGAATCCGTATACAGGCTTAAGGGTGAACTGTTGTGTATTTCCAATGCAACTGGCTATTTTGTTTGAGCACTTATGGTGGAAGTAGGGATAAAACAAGAATTGACAGGAGACATTGTGACGATGACTAAGAGAGTCAAGCGACACGAGAAACCCAAGCATCAATGGAAGACATGACTAAAGATGTAGACCGACCCAACACAGGTTTGGCTCCTGCGAAAACTTCTTCTGAACCTTGCCTAGCAAGCTCAGATCTCATCGGAGATCTCATTTCCCTGGATGCCAGTGTGACCTGGGACCCAGACAAGATTCACTGTGTTCAGCCTTGCGACCAAATTCAGAGAAAGCTGGAATTCTAGCACTAACTTGGACGAGGTAAGAGATAGAAAATGCCTCTAGCCCTCCAACTGTTGTTCACAATATAGCGCATAGCCATTAGGATGGCAAAAACCTCCGCTTGTTTACCCAAGACCCCGAAACAATTTACCTCCTCCTGGGCAGATGAGCTTGCAAGAATAGGATGGCTTCTCAAAAGTAGTGAGGTTGCTGATATAAAACCTCTCCTCTGCATAATAAAGGGTTCGATTGAGGGAACAACCCTAAGGATTGTCAACATAAGGTGGTGAAGTCTTGAGGGACACAAGGTGTCAAAAGCTCTATGGCCACTTCTCGCTCGACTGTAAGAGGTCCAGGAAATTTATGAAAATTAGTACGGATAAGCTAAAAATACTAGTACGAGTCCTGACATGGCATTGCCATTTGCGAAAATATGCAAAAAGACTCGGGCTGTCAGGTACAGACATCTGCGGATTCTGCGGCGATCTTCAGGCTGTTGAGAATATACCGCACATATTGTGTGAATGCGAGGCAATCTCACGTAGTCGTAGAAAATTCTTAGGGAAATACTTCTTCGAAGCTTTGGAGGAAATAGACGGCACAAACTTCAAAGGCCTTTCTGACTTTTGTAGGGAAATGGGTGTGTTTTAGGGAGAATGTTTAGGTTTTTTGTGTACCGTTTCGATTCTTAAGCCGGTTCCCCAGGGGTCGCTATGGGCCTACCTCGGTGCCTCTGTTTTAATCTAACCTAACCTTAACTCCTCCTGGAGCATAGAACGCGGCAACCAGCTCCTTCTTTCTGTCTGCATTTGCAGCTCGATACCCCAGCTCTCAGTCCACTACCCAAAATTTTAGGAATGACCTTCAATCATAACAGTTGACCTCGATGTTTTCCTTGGCCTATCAATTCGAGTAGGGTTCCATTGGAAGCACTGCTTGCCTATGTTGTCATCTCTCAATCCAGCGCCATTTTCTCTGTTTTATGTCAACATCCACTTTGTGTTTGTCCAGTTCTAAGCCACAATTCATTGTTGGAAATAGGTTGTGGCCATCGGATCTTTAGAATGTAACACAGCTTGCTACCTGCTCGAGCTGTTGGTAGAGCATTTCCACGTTTCACATGCATATAGCAGTACCGATCTGACGTTGACGTTAACTTCGTGCGAAGAGATAAGTTGCTACAGTTCCACAATGAAGAAAGGTTTTTAAGATAAGAGGGTTCAAGTCTCTTAATACCGCCTAGCGGGCCACTCAGGTACTGTTGTCGTGGGCGCCTGCCTGACAAAAAACACATATCCCGAGCGGAGCAACGAAGTTGCGTGAGCGGTACCTGCCGCCTGCAGAAAGAGGGTTAAAATCCCTTAATCCCGTGTAGCGGTTCACCAAGATACTTTTGCCAAAGGCGCCTCATTTAAAATTTGGCATTATTTCGTTTGGCGTTATTTCACGTCACCACCGTCTATACACCATAATGTCTAATTGAACAATTTGGCTTTGGGATAAAAAATTGAGAAGATATATTAACAGGACTATCAGAAGCAGTAGGTAGTAGCTACCAGGTTCTAGCTTTTTCCTTTCACATGAAATTTACACCCTTGTGTGTATCTTGCCATCATCGCATGTATACCTTTCCCATTCTATGTATATATTTTCAGGAATTGCACATGTTATCTATGAACCCCAACAACACACCCCTTAAGCCTATACACAGTGAACACACGCTCCGGATAGAACTTTACCTCCTACATTATAGTTCGTAGAAACCGAGATCCTCCACCACCCACTCACTGCCACCCAATCCTTTTGTGAATGAATTCCGAGTAAAAAGCATTCGCCGAACTGAACAGTTGTAGGACGACAGTCACACAACCGAAGGGGGTGAAACGAAAGCAAAATGCCAAATGAATAATTTAAAAAAAAAAAACGAGAAGGGTTCTTCTGTGCCTGTCCTTGTGAAGGAGTCGGTCGATTTCGGTGTGAGTTGGGAGAGAACACACAAAAAGCGAGCTCATGTTGAACATGTATACATAGTATATGCGACGAGTAGGTTCCACTGTCAACGTGACAGACACAGCACCACCAGTTGTACAAACGAGTAGAGTAGGTGCCCTTACACACAATCTCACGCCCACACAACAAATTCTATCGCAAGTGAAGACACAAATTCGAAAACCTCTTTTTCTGAAACGAGGACTTGCTGAAATGTCTGTGCACCTGATACTCGGATACGAATAAAAAAGAGGGGAGGATTTTTAGGATACATTTTTATTGTCTTCTTTGGTACTTTTTGTGTTGTTTTTTTTCTTTTTCTCTCTCTCTGTTTATATGGCTTAGTAGGTAGACCGAGGTAAATTGTGTGTAATGTTTGAAATTGGGGTTTCTTTTGTCACACTCTGGGGGGCATAATTTTCCGAGCTCCGTTGGATTCCCATATTACGGCTTTTACAATCGGAAAACTAAATAAATTCATAAGTCTCATCAGGGAAGATACCAAATAGTCTGATTGCATTTGCATCTGTATATCTATCTATCTGCTCGTGGGAGAGAGTGATAGATAGAAGTTTTTGTGTTTTTCTTTTCTTGGGAATTTTTATTTGTTTATCAGAGTTTTGTGTAATGGGATGTCAGACTGCGATGGTAGGATGTTGGTAACATTGAAATTCATGGGTTCTCGTAGGTATAGCTCTAGCTATCTGCGTATCTACTTACATACGTAGTGCGAGTGAGTATATTTATTTTGAGATTTTCCGGTAAAAGATTCTTGAAGCTACTCGTGGTTGGTAAAATGTGTCTTGAATGTTTCCACACTTTTAGGAGGATTAAGTTCGAAAATTTAAATTGCATTACTCACCATCGTTGTCGTTTGGTTCAAAGTTTCACTTTTATGATAGCAAACAGAGTGTAGATTGTGTATTTAAGTCGAGAGTTTATTGCGTAGCCTTTGAAATGAGGAAAATGCATCATGAATGAGGCCCATTGATGAGATTTTATAGAGGAATATGAGATTTTTTTTTCTTGGTTCAAAATGCGTGCGTTAAGGGATTTTGTCTTCCGAATCCTTTGTATGTTTAGTCAGATGCAGATTTAAGATCAATTTATGCATCAAAGCTGGCGAACGTTTAGGCACGTATACGCCGTAGGGTATTATTCGAGCAGTTTGCGGGACTTCTGAGAATATGTGTTGAGAAATTGTCATATTTGTCCTATGAAGGCGTCTGACTGACAAGATAATCCGAAATCGAACCGGAAGGTTATGATCGTACAATCCTGAGGGTCGGTGACAGGCACTTCCAGGTTCCCTCTACTTTGACCTAACAAACCTTCGTATATGTTAAAAGGCCAGTAACAAAAAACATGTTATTTTGGGCCTTTCAACCTAGCTTCTCTAACCGTTGTGTGTGCGAAGATACAGCAGCGGACCATACTATAGTATTCCTAGGTATTCCCCACTATATTAAGGTGTTCCAGCAAAAAATCAAACTCCAATAGGTCGTTCACTACTACTACTGCCCCCTGAATTGTAGATTCGATTTAGCTTCATTCCATCACTATAGCCTCTCACCATCGGCTCCTAGTACTTACCGCCGCGTTGGTGATTGCTAAGTGTTTAATACTTCGGAAGGAGATGAGGGAATACGCCGCCAATATGGAAGGTCGTTGGTGGCAGCAGTCGAGAGAGGGGGAAGAGGGCCAATTCATTAGGGCACTTCCTCCGGGCGGCAGCGGACGAACTCGAAGTACGGAAGGAACGGTGGTGTTCCCAGTTCCAGTTAGTTGAATCCTTTTTTTTTTTTTTTATAATCTACTCGCACTCAAGGGACTTTGGATACCCTTATAATGAAGTGACACAGTGCGGGCATTAGGGAAATGAAGGATTAGAGAATGGGAGAAATCGATGCACGTTGGTTTTAAATGTCTGTAAACTGTAATGTGAGGGAAAAACAGAGCGTGGTAGAGCATTCCACATTCGCGTTGAATGGTTAAGAAACGAATCCTTGTATTTCACTGTACGTCCGAATACAGGCTTAAGGGTAAACTGATGTGCATTGGGGTGGAATGCAACTGACAATTTCATTTGAGCACTTGTGGTGGAAATATGGATAAAACAATGACAGGCAGGAGACATTACGACGATGACTAAGAGAGTCAAGTGATTTCGCGATGTCTCGATCGCCAGTAAGTTTTACCGCACGTTTTTGGATCCTGTCAAGTAGCTCCAAATATGTAATTGGAGCACCGGACCAGATATGAGCGTTGTACTCAAGTTTTGGGCGAATAAACGCCTTGTAGATTCTAGTCAGATTAGAAGGAGTGAAATATTTCTTGCATCGCTTAAGGAAGCCTAGACATTTCGCAGCGTTCTTGGTGACATCGAATATGTGGTCATTCCAACGAAGGTTGTCATTAACACATATACCGAGAATGGAAAGTCGTTCGGTTTCAGCGATGCAAGTGCCCTCCATGGATAATGGCAGAGAATTAGGGTCTCGCTTCAATGACAGCAGACAGCATTGCGGTTTGGAAGCATTAAATTCCACTCTGTTGGTTTTACCCCATTTAAGTATGCTGTCGAGGTCAGAATTTAATGAGCTTAACATACGTTGCCGTTCTAGCTACACGCCGGAAGATGAGGGGCGTTGCCCAGGGAACGAATATGTAAAGCTGAGGGTACTGTCATCAGCAAAGGAATGAATAGGATTAGAAGTGACAGACAGGAGATCATTTATAAAAATGAGAAAGAGAGTCGGAGACAAAACGCAGCCTTGAGGGACACCAGCATTTATTTGGTAAGTTGCAGACTTGAAACCGTCCAAAACAACTTGTATTGAACGGTCCGAAAGGTAATTTCTAATCCATTGAGGAAGGAGGAAGGGTAACATCGATCCCAAATGCACGCATTTTCGACAAGAGAGCTTGATGCCAAACTCTGTCAAATGCCTTTGAAATATTAAGCGCAACGACCTTGCTTTCACCACCGCGGCGTCCTGCCGGTCATTAAGAAGTTTTCGGGATTCGAGATATTTCGTAAGCTGACGGTTTATCAGCGTTTCCATGACCTTGGAAAGAAGGGACGTAAGTGCAATTGGACGGTAGGAGGAGGGAGAGGAAGATTCGCCTTTTTTTGGGACGGGCTGGACAAATGCTGTTTTTCATCTTCTCGGAAAGAGCCCTGAAGAATAGGACAGATAGATAGAAAAGCTAACGCATTGGTTTTGCCAGCATGGAAGAACACCTCTTCAGAGCGATAGGGGAAATACCATCTGGGCCAGCGGATTTGTGAATGTTGAGATCTTGAAGTACTCTTGCCAGTACTTCTACTTTATATATATGTATGTATCACAGAAGCGAGCTACTGACTCCACAATATTCAGCTCCTTCTTTTCGAGGAGTCCAAAAAAGTTCACTGTCCTCAAGATGGGGGTTGTGCAACCCCATGCATCCCCCCCATTTGCACAACCACTATAAAAACACATAAAACGAAGCGAGCAATAGCCGCGGATAAGGATGGATTTACTAATGACGACCTTGCGAAACGAAGAAAGGGCATACACTTTCGGATCTGCTCGTGGAATATTCGGACCCGGAACAGGCCGGTGAACTATTATAATGCTGACATCACCGCCATCCAGGAACTGCGGTGGGATGAGCCGATCAAGAGAAAGATGAAAAACTGTGATGTTTACTACGGTGACTGGTATTTGGGTGCGAATTTTTTTGTAAGCGGTAGGGCTTTGTAAATGAGGACATTGTCGCTAGCACAATGGCAAAGCAAAGCTAATCGATTTTCGCGGCGGGAACCCTCAATGTTCACAATGGAACAAGGCACAGTCACCAGTTCAGAAAAGCGTCAACCAGATGGCTTATGTTGCTGTCGACATAAGGCAACTCGTCAAGTATTTTTGATGTCCAAAAATTTCGAGCTAGTTAAAGCCGTGGTACGACTGCGGACATCTCAGATGCCACAACAATGGGGAAAAAACTTGTGAGACATTCAATCGTCACGTTGAGCGATTGCAAATCAAGCCGCCAGAAACTTGACGTTGACGTATCTCTTACCATCAGCATCAAGTGCCGAAGACCACGTGCTGAATATGCAGAGGAGTAATGTATTTCACAGCGGCGCAACTGATGTAAAAGGCTTAGGCCGGCCACCACCACGAAACCCCAGGCCTAGAAATCGGTACATGCAGACGAGAACGGCTCGTGATATATACGAGAAAAATAAAATGAAAGCGTAGAGATCTGTATTTGTGGGTGCAGTGGCTTAGTGGTTAAGTGCGTTGGACCACTAAGCAAGAGGTCGCTAGTTCAAATCCCGGCCTGTACCACCTGCAAGTTTTTATTCGCTGCCCCACTTCTTGCGAACGTCTGACAAACATCCAAGAGTACGAAATGTCATGAGAAGCTTCTTAAAATTAAATTGCCTCCATTCGTGTCAAAAATATAACTTCGCACACACAATGGTTGGAGAAGCTAGGCTTTTGGTCCTGTATGGGCCGTTTTCGCCTAATATTTATTTTTTAGAGATCTGTAGAGATGAACAAATAGAGTAGCAGTCGATGCTGAGGATATTAAACTCCTAAATGGCAAAGAAGAAACATTTGGGTAAAGCGAACCGTTGAACATTGACGCCGAAAGCCAAGAATTATGTGTTCACCCGACCCGAGTATAGCAATATCAAAACAAAAGTCCAACAAACACGAGTTCTTGACCAAAAGGTCTACCCGCCGAACTAATTAAGGCAGCAAAGAGGTACGACTCCCAACGTCAACGAAGCGGCTTAAATGTCTTATTCGACAGCTATAACTTTGAGGAAGTAAGTTGCTTTACCTACGCATGCCAGTCGTTTCCTTGGGCAACTATGAAGTAAGGCCCTCTCCCGAACAATTAAGCAAACTTTATTAAAGCTTTCCAAAGCGGATGAAGATAAAAATGCTCTGTAATATTTGGTCCCGTTTGTATTCACTGGTTCTGAAGAGCTGTACAGCGAATTCGGTTCGACCTGGTTAAAAAAAACTGCGCATTGGGCGTTAGAGATGGTTTGGATATGTAGGGCCAATGAACACCAACCCTCCATCTTCGAATAAAGTCCGTTAGCCATAGACCGCGCTTATATTAGAGGTCTACCAAGGATTATAGCGCCGCCTAAGTAAGTAAGTAACCCTATTAGCATTAGCAGTCCGCAAATTCAGTCATATACGATGAAATTAGTGAACTGTCAATTGCAACTGTCAATCGCATAAAGACGAAGAAAGTAAGCTTGTTCTGTTAGTCGAAAATGTCATACCAATATTCTACTCAGCTACTGTCAAGTGAATGCCTGACACATCAATAAAAATTATTGAACACAAATTCACCAGCGTTCAAGCAAATTTCAGAAAACATTATCCTCGGCAACAAACTTGCCATGAAATGTCAAAACTAATTCTAATTAACTCAATCTAACTAATCAACTAATTCTACGGTGGAAGTACTTTATTACAAATTCACATTTATTCATGTTTTGGTGGAAAGATATCTACCTCACTGTCTAAGCAATTTGCATCTCTCGATTGATGTTGATTGTAGGCAGCTAGTACAGTGAGAACTGTCAAAATTACAAAACAGTTTTTGAAGGAGATTCCTTAATACCTAGGTACCAGCATACTTAAATATTCAGAAACCTTTTCGGTAAATCACTGTACAAGAGCGTGGAGCGTCTTTGTATGGGGAAAAAGAAAATTTTATTTTTATCTTTGATTGAAGTTTCGGTCACCTTCTTCACACAGCGCTCAACAGCTTGAGTGTGGCAAGGGTAGTTTGGAAATGGCACGTCAATTGAAGATTTGTTTCTCCTCATCACTTATTATATCTATAAAATCGGGGTGATTCTGTTCAGACTCTTAAACTGCGTTGAATAACTTTTAGAATACATGATATGGGTAATTTTTAAATGAACTGCATTTTTTAATACTTAGCCAAACTGGACTATAAGCTTTTAAATTACATTTAGCTTCACACATTTTAGTGGCTTCATAAAGCCTTAAAATTCTGTTGGCTGGTGTTAAACATCTCGAGTGTGCCATCTTTACCGGGTTTCTGTTGGAGAGATCTATGAAATGAATCCTTTGCTTATAGCGTCACACATTTGAAACAAATCAAAATATTTTCCACTTTTCCAATTGGTCCCGAATAAAGTTGTTTTTTTTTCCCCGAGGGTAGGTGAAAATTTTCCAAAGACACTATGAGGATAGCGAGCGCGTGCTCATAGTAGTGTCAGATTTTTAGTGTCGTGAGCCGCTAGACCATCGTACGGTTTAAAGGTTTCTTCGAGATGGGCGGGAAAACTTTTTTATTTTGTTTAATTTTTATTGGCGGCGAGTTTGGGCCTTTTGGTGCCTTTAACAGCTTTCCAAAGTGAATAATTGGAATCTTTTTTAGCTGTTAAACTTTCAAGGTAAGAACCTATCGCACGATTTTTAAAATTCTTAATAGCTGACTTCAACAAATTGCACAAATAATTCAAATGTGCTTTATGTTGCGGAGCGTGACTCTGTTGCCATTTTTTACGCGTCCGTTTCCGTTCCGTTTCATCGACCAATTCTTTTATTTCAGGCGGATATCGTAAACCGAGCTGAACGACCTCAACGAAGCGATCAACTTCAACTTCAAGTTCATAAGGTGTCGTAAGTGGAACGCTCAATTCGATATTCTCTTCAATTTCGTTCCTAAAGTCTTCCCAGATAGTTGCTTTTCCAGTTAATCTCGCTGGCTCGAGGTTATCGACTAGTTTTACACTCAATGTTAAAATAACCGGCGAATGATCAGATGACAGATCAAAGCTCTCTTCAACTTTAATCTGGCTGGTAATCTATCAGATCAGGTGTTTTTGAAGTATCAGTTTGCCAGTAGGTCGGTTTGCCCGTCGAGTGCAAATCACAACTGTACTCCATACTTGCCTCATAAAGCATTCTACCTTTTCGCGAGATGTATCTAGAACCCCAGAACGTGTGTTTCGCATTAAAATCGCCGCCAATACTGAAATTTGGTTTGAGCAAGTTAGTATAATCACTCTTTTCAAGCGCGGAGCGTAGTGGACGGTAGATAGATGAAATTCTAAGAGTACGCTGATTGTTTTTTACTAGAATCGTCTACAGGTCTTCGTATTGTTCAATGCAGTCTTCAATTAACAATGATGATCCACCTCTCGCGTTTCCCGACGGGTGACAAGCGTGCAAATCATTATAGCCTTTTATTTTTAAAAGTGATCGCTCTTTTATTAGGGTTTCAGAAATCAAGCAAATGTCAATATCTTTTTCGCGCATGAACATTTCCAATTCGTCAAAAGTCTGTTTGCATTCCAAGTACATATTTTTAACATTGGTTTCTCATGCATATTGTATTTGAAGTACGCATTTTCCTTGAATTATTTTCCAGCTTAACCAACCGATCGAGAATAATTTTATTTATTTTGCTTTGTTCTTCAAGTTTCTCGAGAATAACTGAGAAAACATGTGGAACAGGGTCTGGCGAAGTTTCAACGTTTTTGGGTTCTTCGAATGCCGCGGCCTGAGCGTAGGTCTGCATTCTGACTGTCCGCAGGCATTCCTGATGGTAATTTTCGAATAGAGTTTCTTTTGACAGCAGAGGTCGAGGGATTTTCTGCTGTCTCTCTTTCTTTGATATTTTTACGTTCAGGAACCGGAGGTCTTACTCTTTGTCTTAGTTAGCGGTTTTGTTTTATCATTTTGGGGCTTAAGGAGGACAGCTCTCCGTTTTTGTAGCTCCTTAGCTACTTCACAGCCTCTATAATTTGGCGGGTGCTTTCCCTTGCAATTAGCACAGGTAGGGGAGGATTGTTTGTTTACTCCACATGATTAAATCCTTGGCAACGTTTGCACTGTGGAATTATTCTTACATTTCTACGCATGGGTTCTACTTTTACCACGATATTTATTATTGTTTTAATTCGGTAGATATCTTCGATACTACCTGACCTATCGAATGTAAGCATAAAGAGCGGAAGTCCACGCCGTACCATTACATCCTTATCGGGTTCCGTTTGTTGCTTCTCCTTCTTGATGATATTCACGGCATCAAGAATTTTAAACCCTTTGGCTTGGAGGTCGTTTATAACCTCTTCTTTGGTGCATGAGGGATGAAGTCCCCTTGCTACAACACGATGTGGCTTTATCTGACTTTATTGCGAAAGTATTCCTACTGGATCTTATCGGTATTTAGCTTTTAAGACACTGTCCGGTAATCATCGTGGTTATCGACGTTAATTTTCCACGCAATATTCCTTAAAGATGTTATCGTTCCTTTAAGGAGGCTATGCAACTTATTATATGCCGTTACCCCAACGACGGTTATTGGAGGCGGTACGCGAATTTTTGCTCGAATTTGTTTTTCTTGCGGTTCTTTACGCCTTTGTTCTTTTAGGGGCTCGACTTCGGGCGAAGAACCGGCTCTCCTTTTCTTAATAGGTCTTTTCTTAGGGACCGGATTCGTTTCGCGTGCTAGCTCATCGTCGTCGGTGTGGTATTCCCGATTAGTTAAGCTTTCTGCAAATGATTGTTCCTTAGAATCCTATTTTCTTCTTTTAACAGATCTTGATAGAGTAGGTCCAATTCCTTAAGCTTGAATCGGAGTGCTTTATTTCCTTCCTCAAAACCTGTATCTTTCACTGAGTCCTGATTTTCGCGCGCTGGCGCTCCCGACGGACTTCTTTTCCCGGGGTTATTCGATCTTAATGGAGGAGATCGAGATACCCTTTAACGTTTAATAAAAGTATGCCGACCTCCGAAGAGGGTGGATTTTCCAGTAGTTAATCTTTTCGTTTTGATCATTACATTTTTTTGTATACACTATACGCTCGGTATACGGAGGTTGGATTTCAGTCGCCTCTTACGACAGGCATGCTTACCTCGGGTATATTCTTTCCCCCTACCCGAAGGGGTCAACCCCGAATAAAGTTGAGGTCCTAATGTAAAGGGTCCCCAATCTAACGTTTTTTTTTTTCAACTAGTACTTATTTCGCGAATGGTAACACTTAGCTCATGTCTGATTTGACAGATAATTAGTTGTATCCTTCCGCTGAACGAATATGGTTGTGTATACGCTTGAACAACGCTGGGAAATATTGCGACATAGCGACATAGAGAAAATGCCGATTTTGCCAAAAAAAATCATCTTTTCAGATGAAGCTCATTTTGATGTTGGCGGGTATGTAAACAAGCAAAATTGTCGCATTTGGGGCACAGAAAACCCGCACGCATATATTGAAAAGCCGATATAGCCAAAACGAGTCACTGTTTGGTGCGGATTTTGGTCCAGAGGCATAATTGGGCCATTTTTCTTCGAAAATGAGCAAGGAGTGGCCGTAACAGTTAATGGCGATCGTTATCGGGCCATGTTGAACGAATTTTTGTTCACAAAAATTGAAGAGGAGGATATTGGCAACATTTGGTTTCAACAGGACGGCGCTACGTGCCACACACACTTTCAAAAAATTGTAGTACCAGTTCTTGCCAGGTCTATCATCTCTAAAAGGAGTTAATCGCTTTTTGTCCCTAATTATTTTTTGAACCACATCTAAAAGCTCATTTATTTTTTGGGGGAAGCCGCATTTGGCAATTTTAATAGATGGACCCATTCGCTTAAGACCGTCTGTAATTTTTCCATTAATTCTATAATGAAGTGTAGTAATCGGCACACCAAACTCCCTACTCGCTGCTCGAAAGCTCAAACCCTGCTCTCGAATAGCTTTTAAGGCGTTTGCTAACGTGACTTCACTAAATGCCTGATACCTTCGCTTCATTGTGCCTGGAATAATTCAGTTTTCGAATTTAAGGCAAGAGTAAGACAGTTCCTACCCTTCATGAAATTGTAAGAACTGTTCGGATAAAGGAAACTAAAAATAAACAGTTTCCTTAATTCGAACACTGAGAAAAAACGTGTTCGAATACTGGCCCCAAAGTTTCTGTTATTTTTATTGATAGAAAAATGAACAAATGTTTGAATTTACATAAACAACGCGTAAGTATTTACGCAACCTTTACGCATCTTTGCTGAAATTCTGATTTATAAACGATTTTCCTCTGTGTTTTAACTAAACGAGGTTTATGTCTAAATAAGTAACAACACTTGAAAACCTAGTACCAAAAACATAAAATTCTACTACATTTGGCTTTAAGAGTGCAGAAACTCAGCTGCATTTGACAGATTTTTGTTTATTTATAAGGAAATATTTTGCGTAGCATGATGAACTCCCAAAATAAAAGAAAAATGTTGGAAAATTCCGCTGAAGAAATTAATTAAATACATATCCTTCACAAAAGCCACGAAATCAAATGGCATTTTTATATCTTTTTATACCTTTTTGCAACTTTTTTGTTTTAATGAAAATATAAAAATGACATTTGCAATCAAAAAATGCAAATTTCGGTCTTTAGGTTACGCATCGCGTAACAGTTTTTTTTATCTACCGCAACCAAAAAACACCGCACTCTTTGGAATCGCAATACAAACTAACATTTTGAACGTTGGCATTGATTAAACTTGTTGAAAGTTTTCCAGAAAAAAAAAACATTTATAATTTTGTATTCGCAGAATTTGGAAATCAGTTTAAACGGTTTTTATCAGAAAGTGTTCGATTACTGGGAGTGCTCGAATTTAGGCGACTCTACTCTACCAACAGGAACTTTCTTATCCTTAAGGCAAACACAGTTATTTTAATTAACGCATTTTTCCTCGTCAATTGGCGTTCAAAAATGAATACAAATTTCTTGAAAATGGCTTATCGTACATAGAGTTTGTTAAAATCAATTTTATAGGAAATTAAATTATCTTTCTTTTCTATTCGGACTATTTTTTATGAAGGACAAAGTTACAGAGCCGACAAAAAAAAGGAAACATTTTGCTAATCGTTAAGTTGTAGAAAAGTGAATTTAATTTTTTTTATAATATTTTACGGGTACCTAGTTTATGTTATTATGCAACTTTTCAATGCTATTCGAAAAAAAAATGGTCGCACCACCCTGCTGTAAAATTTTGTGATCACCTGTCAAAGTCAAACGCATTATCATAGTATTCAAATGTCAGGTGTAGGTGCAGTAGGGATGAAGGTAGATTTTAAAGAAAGGACCAATATCTTGACCCAGATAGGTAGGTACCTATTCTGTTTTCTTCCGCTTATCGATTTCTTATATTCAACCCGAAAACGACACCCTTTTATATCCGTTATGCAAATATGTAAATTAAACTTTTGTTTATTATTTTTTCATAAAAAAATAACTTTATTCGATAATTAACCTAGCAGAGCTTCCGCCTGCTTTACAATATCCAAAAGACTGAACACTCATAACTGACGAACATTTGCTTAAATACTACCTTACATCTAACCCAACGCCAACTCATTTCCGTTCCCAAGGTGTGAGACAGTTTGCATTCCCACAGGTATGCTGGTCGTTTTGCTGACCTGTCGTCTGGGATGCCGACACCACTTGCATGTCGTTGTCTCTGCATGCGCTGAGTTCGTATTACAGCTTCTGTGTCGTTAACTCCTCCACCGTTAAGATCGAACGTCCGCGTTCGACGACGTCATTGGTTTCAGAAAATGTGAAACGTCATCTAAGCCTAGAGTGACGACTGAGGCTGCACTTTTAGTTTCTGAATGTTTTTTTATGTCGATTTTATTTTTCTTCCGTAAGAGTTTTGGTACCAGGTAAAACATAATTGATAGGAGGACTACCACCGTTAACGAGATGTTTGTAGCTAAATTGATGGTGTTTTTAGTATTAAGAAGACTTATTTGTGCGGTTCCATTTAGACTTAGTTCCTTCATCATTTCGAGAGATAGTTCCTCTTCTACCGCTGCAGCTTTTGACTTAGGTTGAAGAATAGCAGGCAGTGGCTGATGTTTTGTGACCTCATTAGTTTCGAACAGCTTATTATTGACTTCAATCCGAGTGTTTACGTGCTTTATGATATAGGTACCATTTAGCCAGATTGTTTCGTTATCAACTCTTACGGGGCCATTGAATTGATTTAGGAATAAAACGTCTGGGGAGATTTCTTCCATTGATGGGATGTGTTGGTTGTTGACTAAAGGGCACGTTGAGATTTGGCTCTTGAGCAGCTTGGGTATGCATGTTGAATTACTTATATCTATGATATCGCTTAAACTACAAATAGTATGGCTATTGAATGATTGACATTTATTAATGATGCCGTATAGTTTATCTTTACATTCTAAAATGGAGTCATATGGGATTTTATTTATTTTAATTCCTGTTCTTACTGTTTTTAAAAGAAATGTATTACATGAGTTTGGACCAGTGGTCGGTAAACTAATTATATAAATAATATTTTTCCCGTCAGAAGCTATTTTTACATTGGTGAATTCGAATGCTTCGTCTATGTTTACAAATGGGATGTTTTTTAGTATTTGTTCGGCTATGCTTATTTCGGAGCTGGTTAAGATATAAGAATTTACAATATTTGCTTTTGCCCAATGAAGGGCGTAGGCTACGTTAACTACTTCTTCTTTAATAATATCAAGTTTGTATTTTATTTCCCATATGATCCTATCTTTATCTTGGCTATTTTCCTTTAAAGTTCTCAAAATTTTATTTGTTATATTTGTTATTTCATTGATTCTTCCTACTGTCAATTTATTGATTACAGTTTGTCTGTTGTTATTTATCAATACATTATTCATTTTATTTTTTATAATTTCGTGGTCGTGGTGATCAGGTGATCCCGCGATCCACTTCCAGGCAGTTCCAATGAAATTTAGAGATCTTTTATTCTTCGTTTTAATTTTTAATCTTTGCAAATGATTTTTTATTACTTGGACTTCATGTGACAGGTACGGGTAAAGGGAATGGTTGGATTCGAGGTAAAGTGTGTCTTCCAGGCTTGCGATGAGTTCCTCGTACCCTTCCAACTCTATTATATGGATGATTTTAAAAGTGCCATTTTGAACTTTGGCAGGCCCAGTGTTTATTTTTATGAGTTGAGAGTTTGAGTAATCTAATATCTGCACTTCAGCGTGGTATATGGGAAGCAGGACCCTGGTGGACAGAAATTAATTTTTTATCAAACTTTTATGGACTATTCTACCTGATCTGGTTTTCACTGTGGAATTATAATTTTCAAGTACTTCTTCTTTTTTATACCTAGGATCTAACTTATTTCCTACTCTTTTATTTGCTTTAACATAAATAATTTCCCCTACCTGGTAAACCTTCAAGGGTTTCTTCTTTTTGTTATGATAATTCAAATCAACTTGTTGTTTAGCTTGTATTTTTGCCATGTTTTCACGTCTTGTATGTTCTAGCTCTTCGGGATTGTTAAGCAATCTTCTACCAAAGAATATATCAACGGGTTTCTTCTGAGTCGTTGAGTGTATGGATCTATTATACTCGTAGATGGATCTATCTAATAATTCGGAGAACGTAGAATGGAGATTGTCTGTTTTGAGACAACGAATTAATTCGGAAAGTGTTGAATGGAACCGTTCAACCTGTCCATTCACACAGCTTGCATACGGAGGTGCTTTAAAGACGGTTATCCCAAACATGTTCTCCAACATGAATGTTATGGAACTTGAACCGAGTGACTTTTCATTATCCATAACCACCGTTTGTGGAACTCCGAACGCTAAAATTAATCCTCTCAAGGGTTCTTTTATGTCTTCTGCAGACCTCGATTTAAGTATTTTTGCAAGTGCATACTTAGAAAACTTATCAATACCGGTTAAAATAATCTTTTTGTCAGTGAAATATATATCGATATGTATTATTTGACCGGGATATTCGGGAATTGGAGTCGGTTGCAGCTCAGGATTGTTTGGATGTCTTTCGTATTTGTTTTCCTTGCAAACTTTGCAAGCTTTTGCAATCCTTTCAGTTTTTGCCTTCATATTGGGGAAAAAGAAATTTTGCGAAATTTGAATTCTGTTCTCTCGAGCATTTCTATGAGCGCGATTATGCTCTTTTATTATTTCTTCCTCTTGTCTAACTTCGTCTATAAGATCTACTACTATGCTTCTAGAAAAGCGTGCTTTATATTGCCTAAAGTGCGTAGGGTATATTTCTTGTATTAGTCCGAGAATATTTTCTTCTGTTTTAATAACATTAGTGACAGATGGATTTAGATATTTCTTAAGAATGCTTACTAGATTATCCCGAGTATAATTTATTTCAACTATATTGTGTCGGTGATATGTAGGAAAAACAATTTTAAATTCGTATGAAGGAGTACTACCTATAGCTAATATTATTTGATTTTTAAATCCATTTATAGGTGCCTCAATGATTTGGAGGAGTTCTTGCCCAGAACTCTCGTCACTGTGTTGGGATACCGTTAAGGTGTTAATATCAGCATGAATAGGTGCTCTAGACAATGCGTCCGCCACCACATTTGTCTTTCCAGGTTTATACCTTAATTCGTAGTTGTATTCCTCCAGCCTAGCCTTCCACCTCTTCATCTTGGTGTTACTGTTTTTATTGCTGAGAGCAAACGTAAGAGGCTGATGGTCTGTGAAGATACGTACTTTTGCTGAGCCATATAAGTATGATCTAAGGGAATCTAAGTATGGGCGTTAATACTATGGCCAAAAGTTCTTTTTCATTTGCAGCAAAGTTTTCCTCTGCTTTAATCAAGGTTCTTGAAATAAAGGTAATAGGTTTACCTCCTTGTTCAAGGACGGCTCCAATTGCAAAATTCGAAGCGTCCGTAGTTAAATCAAAGGGTTTTGAGTAATCAGGGTATGCCAACATTATATCCTGAGAAACGAGAGCATTTTTCAATTTTTGGAAGGCCTTAATGGCTTCGTCGTTAAGATGTACCGGTGATTTTGCAGATTTGGTCTTGGACACTCGTCCCTCCTCCCCTCTTAAAAGGGCCGTTAAGGGTTTGGCAAGCTTTGCATAATCATTAACAAAGCGCCTATAGTACCCTGAGAGGCCAAGGAAAGAACGCAATTCTTTAAGGGTTTCCGGCTTCGGAAAATCAAGAATCGCTTTTACCTTTTCCGGATTCGTTTTTATGCCACTGGCAGAGATGATAAAACCCAAAAACACAACTTCAGTTTGAAAAAACTTACATTTGTCCAATTGGACCTTCATGTTTGCTTTCCGTAAGGTCTCAAAAATTGTCTCAATATGCTTAGCATGGTCAGCTTCGTTCTTACTGTAGATAATAATATCATCTACATAAACTTGGCAGAATTTTCCAATATATTCGTTGAGTATATCGTCCAATGTTCGTTGAAAGATTGCCGGGGCGTTTTTTAACCCAAAGGGCAACCTCACAAACTCATATTTCCCATTGTTAATTGAGAAGCTGGTTTTCTCGATATCTGATTCCCTCAAGGGGATCTGATGAAAACCGCTCTTAAGATCCAGTACTGAAAAAAAGGTGTTCCTTCCTAAATGTGCGATCACTTCATTGATATCCGGGATGGGATATCTATCCGCAATGGTGACAGTATTGAGTTTCCTGTAATCTATTACCATGCGATATTGTTTGGTACCAGAGGAGTCTGCCTTTTTTGGCACAATCCATACAGGTGAATTATATGGAGACCGTGAAGGTCTTATGATGCCATCATCAAGCAATTGTTGCACCTGCTTCTCCACTTCCTCCTTCAAGGACATGGGAAATGGGTAATGTCTACTATGAACGGGTTCCTCCGTAGAGGTTCTAATTTCTGCAATAATTTTGGTTGTGTATGTTAGTTTCTCGTTTGGATCAGCGAATAGGCTCAGATTTTTTTGCATAATGGGTAATAGTAAATTTTTCTGTGGAGAGGTTTGAAATTTTTCCAAAAGAGTTTGAATGTCGAGTGAGTTGACCGACTGTGATTTAAGTTGTTTGATTTTTATACGAAATTGGTTACCGATTAGCATGTAGCTATCTTTGGTATAAATAACAGCTGATAATTGTTTCAAACTGTCATTCCCTAGAATTCCATGGAACGTTTTTAAGGATGGTAGTAAGAAAAACTTAATCGGTGTATTTTTCAAGCCAAATAAGCTTATGAATGTGTGTTGGCAGACTTTGACGTCGCCGGCTATTGATTTTGCATAAAATATTTGTTGATTATTAATAGGTTTCGAAACAATATCAGGTCTAATGTAATTTTTACTAGACCCTGTGTCTATAAGAAATTTTAGCATTTCCCCACTTCCAGTTCGACACTCAAAATACGGAAGCGAGGAGTCGCTTAGCCTAAAAAATGAATATCAGTGTACTCGTTGAATTCTGAATGCAAATGCGGATCGGGTAGATTTTGGGTATATTCCTCTAATGATTGATCATAAGGGTTGTCTGAATTTAAAATAGATTGCTCGTATTCAGCCTGCAACGTATCAGGGTTTTCTAAAGCTTCAGATATGTGAAAATTTCTTTGTGGTTCGCCGTAGTTACCGCTTGGCCGAGATTGTTGGGTTGCATTAACCTGACGGAAGTTTTGTTTATTATTCCGGTTACTGTACTGCTGCTGGTTTTGCTGGTGAATACGCCTTAACTGAGCAGAAGGACCTTGGGTAACAGGTTCTGTTTTAATTAATGGCTTATTATTAGCAGAAACAAAATTATTATTCTGAGGATTAGGATACCTCGTGAAAAATGGTTTGGGGGAATAGTTTTTAGGATCTTGTTGGGGATAGGAACGTGTCTGATTTGACTGAATGGGATTTGTTTTCTTAAACATGCCATTCTGTTGGTCATGCATAGGTTTTCGAACAAAACCATGTGTATTATTTGTTTGACTAGAGCGATAACTTTGATTTTCTAGTTTCATACATAAACTCAAAGCTTGGGGTAGATCTGTGGGCTCACGCATACCCAGTAATCTTGGTAGATCACCTTTCAGACCTCTAATGAACGTATCAAGGGCTTTATTCCGATACGTTTGTGTAAGCACTTTCATAGTTTCTGGACCTATATCCATGCTAGCAATAATGTTTAAAATTAACGAGAGGTGTGAATATACAGTATTATAAAATTCATTGATGTCTTTCCCACCCTGAACTAATTTCATCATCTGAAATTCTAAAGTTCCTAAATCGCGTTTATCTGTATAATGATTAGCTAGACACTGAGAAATGCTAGCCCAATCTAAAGGTGTATTAAATGATTCTAAGGCTATATCTGCCTTCCCAATTATTTTATTTCTAATAATATTAAGTATCCCAAAATATTTCGGGGTTCCCCTCAGGTGATCGTAAACACCTAACACCCTATCAACGCTTTTCTTCCAGGAGTTAAACTCATTCGGATCACCAGAAAAATCCCTAATACTTTTTACTATCGCTGGGATAGTTTCTAGCTCACGAAGCCTATCCCGAAATTCAGGGGAAAAGGTCTGGTCGTAAATTGGAGCAGAATCTGCATAAGAATTAATGTTGGAATGCACCGTTCTTTGTATTTGAGTTTCAACGACCCGCGAGACAATAGAAGTTATTAGTGCTTCCAGAGCCGGTGTTGCTTGAGGTATTGGTGTTGCTGGAGGTATTTGTGCTGCTTGGGGTATTGGTGTTGCTCGGGGTATTTCTACCTCAGGCTGAGACGCACTGGTCGATTGGAAAGAAGCATTATTATCGCTAGACTGCCCATTAGCAGTCAAATTAATGATCTGATCTACCACACTATTTCCGCTGGTTTCAGCTTGATTTTGTTGGCCCCTGGTCAAGACCATTTTTTTTTTTTTTTTTTTTTTTTTTTTTTTTTTTTTTTTGAATTATTAACTTGTTTGGGATTGGAAGAGAACTGGGATGGATTTCAGGAATCTAATTTTTGCACTTTGTTTTCCTGGTTAACAACTAAACAATATAACTTTCACAATAATAGTAATAGTAACTTTCACAACAATATAATTTTCACAATAACTTAATTATTATTCTTACATAAAAGTGGTTAGAAACCACATCTTCAACGCTGATGGAGGGGCTATATCCTTTTTACCGTAGTTACTGGGGCACCTTTCTCCACTCTCCCTCGTTGCCAACTTTAATCTACAGATGTAAGCTGGATTTTTTGTGTCCGTTGGTTGACTCAGGCCTGTTTTTAGTGTCTTTTTCGCGTATTCGTTTTTCGTCGCGGCGAGCTAAACTTTTAGGTCGACTTATACGGCAAATTAAACTTTAACTTCTCGAAACGCGGCGAGCTAAACTTTTAGGTCGACTTACACGGTTTCCGGAAAAACGCGAACGCACCTTTTCAAAACTTTTTAAACCTGGGCCCCACGTTGGGCGCCAATTAAACTTTTGTTTATTATTTTTTCATAAAAAAATAACTTTATTCGATAATTAACCTAGCAGAGCTTCCGCCTGCTTTACAATATCCAAAAGACTGAACACTCATAACTGACGAACATTTGCTTAAATACTACCTTACATCTAACCCAACGCCAACTCATTTCCGTTCCCAAGGTGTGAGACAGTTTGCATTCCCACAGGTATGCTGGTCGTTTTGCTGACCTGTCGTCTGGGATGCCGACACCACTTGCATGTCGTTGTCTCTGCATGCGCTGAGTTCGTATTACAGCTTCTGTGTCGTTAACTTGTATGCCATCCTTCATTTCATATCAATATCTCCTTTGTTAAGTGTATATCTAAGTTGGGTAGCTTTTCTCTATCATGCCGCTGATGAATTTGACTTCGAAATCCGATGAGTATGCCACAAATATCCCCAAGAAAACAATGCTCGTATAGACAGTGGATGGGTAGTTAATCATGTTAAGGAACATTAAATCCCAAACGGCAACACTTAATTTCGCACGAAATCAAGCTGAAGATGAAAAATTATAAGGTACCTACAAGAAGGTTTCTGGCTTTCTGGTCGCCCTATTCCCTTTACTCTCCACCACTCCAGTGGCACGGTAAAGGCCTACATTCTAGAACCTACCTACCCACCCACCCGCTCATCTTCGAACACGCTGACGCTGAGCGAGTTTAAATAAAGAAAATAAAGCGTTAAAATTAAATAATGGATCATCCCCAAATAATGTAAACACAACTATCAAGTATGTTGGTTACGGTACATACTTAAAAAACGGCAGGTGAAGAAGACGAAGACGACTGACAGCACACAAACAGCAAATTTTTAGCGCTGGCGCAGTGCCCATCGTATTCTTGTTTTGGTTTTGTTTTGCTTCATATTCAATTTTTTTTTTTTTTTCATTCTATATTTTTCATTGAATTCTCGTGAATTTGTATCTGATTTTGATCCACTCACTGTGCAATATGCATCTGGCAGTGAAGTGGCTCTTACACACACACACTTCACTGTACACACAAAGAGAAGCAATAATAATAGTAGTTTTGCGCATGCATTCGATTTCCATTGAAAAACCTTCACTTACTCCTTTCCCCGACACCGCAGCCAGACCCTGAAGTCGTAGTAGTAGAGTATATATATATTTTTTTTTCTTGCTTATCTTATACCTCCCTACCTGATACGTCATTCCACTCATTCATAGATGCTCACGCATACCAAATAAAATTTGCGAGAATTTGAAAATTTCATTCTGTATGCTCTTCGCCGTGCTTGCTTATGCTTTCGCTGTGTCAGTTTTGTTTCGTTTGATTGTGTGGAATCGGTGAAAACCTGCAGCAGTGTTGGTGCCACCTGCTTTGTTGTCTGATAAGAAATGCCATAGAGTTGGAAAAAAGTACTCAATTCAAGTGGGTATTTGTAAAAGAAGATGCAAATCTGATCAATGTCCGAGACGATGAGTAGTAAAGGTAATGATGATTTCTTCATCAGCGAGTTCGGTTTGCGATGTTTGCAAAGCTTAATGGTAGGCGAATTTTTTTTAGAAATTCTAAGATCGAAGGAGAAACATCTGGTAACAATTTAAGTTAATTTTGCCATGACTCCACGAACCCGGTCGTCAAAAATTGCAGGCTGTTTTTTTTATAGTAGAAGTTGAGACTGAAGATGCGATCAGACGGTCATTCGAACGTGTCACCCAGATGACATGCTGACGTCACTATTTCCTAGAATTCTTACTAAAGTTGTCATACAGTGTGATCGCCTGTCATTCCTAAAAACAATCGGTCTGTAATGGCGTGATTTTTTAACACCGATCCCAAAAGGCTTAGTTCACTTAGTTAGAGGTGCAGTACTAGGTACTAGAGGTAGACATCTGAAGAACTCTTTGAACTCAAATGGAAGAGTCAACGCCGCCCTGAGCCTTTTTTGGTTTTTGGGTCATACTGGAACCACGGTAAATGAGAACTATAGCAATAGGTGCCTGCCAGGTGAAAAGCATCTATACCGAGCGAAAAAATGAAGCTGCGTGAGCACGGTCCTCGCCAACTGTAGAAATCGTTGATCGATGAATACTGTCGGGAGAAACAAAGAACCAGCCCTTGTTTATTCACGATGTTATGATCAGCCTGATAAGGAAACTATTTTTGGCAGATCTAAAAATTATCTCTGTGACCAGCACAGCTAATATGTTCATATTGAAAAGCGATTCATAGAGCCTAACATATTGTAGATAAAATTGGTCTTACAAATGACAACATGGGATGGAGTCAAATTTAGTTGAAATGGCGCCATAACGTTAACGGCTAGGCATAAGTACGAGTAAGGTCTTTACTTTTGTAAAATTCTAATGGATGTTCACGGACTACATATGCTCATGGCTTGGAGGCAGATGAAAGATGGCTATTCCAATCCTTCGGCGTTAAGCTAAGGGATCTTGAGAGGTAGACTGAAGTCTGGGGAAGAACCAAGAGCGGGTCAAAGTTTGTGGGCCAAAAACCTGTCAATAGGCATGGGCAAACTGGTGCCGTCTCAAAAGACACATTCTCTTGGGAGCTACAACAATCGTTACCACCACTGGGGATGGTACTAGATGACTGTACCATCCCCATTAACAACCTAATCCTACGACTTCCTTCAGCTTGGCCCAGACGACTTAACAGGCCAACGTAGAAATATTGAACGAAGTGACGTGGCAAACCTTTCGGCAGCTAGCCCCGTATCGACGATTCACGAAGAATCAGAGGAGGAGCAAACACAAACATTCCGTCTAAGACGAAAAAACGTCTACGGCTTCAGCTGGAAAGACAGGACGCAGTACGCATACAGAACACGCCATCACGTTAACAACAAATGAGCCCTGTAGCAAAACAAAACTCTACGGAAAGAAGAACTAACTATCTATCTGCAATTTATTACTCTTTTTTACAAAAATGTTTGGTTACAATATTTAAACAATTGTTTTTCTTTAGTCTAGGTCATTACATGACCGCCGACGGTCATGGTGTGGTTTGTTGGGGTGGGTTGGAGATTTAGTTCGTTGGCTTGGATTCTTCTTGGTGTTAGATGGCGTGTCTGTGTTTCCATTGCTTTCCGTCAGATTGTCAACCACGGTTGTATCGCGTTCCAGCAACCACGTAGAAGTCTTTGAATGAATCTTCTTGGACTATTTCAAGATCTGGTTGAATCAAAGCCATCACGTGGGGATAGTAATCCTGTATTGATGGAGTCTCTGTATTGATATGGATCAATGGGTTGGGATGGGATAGGATATTGCGCGTCATTTTCGTTCAAAGCGAGCACAGATATTGGTCAATGGGGATAAGATTGGCGGCTTCAAACAGGACTTCTGTTCTAAAATAGTGGTTGTTGTGAGGGTTTCGGTAGAGCGAAGTACAGTGACGAAGCACTTTTCGCTCGAAGATTTGTTACTTTTTCATGTAAGTGGGGCTGATAGTGTACCAGATAGGAAAGCAGTAGGTTATGATTGTACGTATCAACTGCTTGTAGAGAAGAAATTTGGTCCTTGCTTCGAGTCGACCTCTTATTCGCATAAGTGGCAGGACTAATGATAAGGCAAGGTTTGCCTTTTGAAAGGTAAGGGCTATCTGACGGTTGAACTTGAAACGTTCTGAAAAGTTCACCCAAAAATATTTGACCTGTTGTTTTGGCAATATTATGGAGTTGTCATTTCGCTATAGTGTTGTTGCTAGCAGTCCCGTAGGGATTTCGAAATGACAAAGATCTGTTTTAGCGGAGTTTATTTTGATTCCCCATTTTAGGTAGTATTCCCAAAGTTTGAGGATGTGTGACTTGAATCTACGTAATGCAATATTAAGGCAGAGTCTCTGTTCGAGAATAATTTTGTGGTTGATCACAAGTATATAGATTAAACAAGGTTGGACCGAGGCGTTAAAGGAGAACTACCCCCGTCCAACAAGTTGAGCTGAGCAACCACTAGAATGCCGCGTTCCCTTCACCTATACCGAGGTGGGCCCAGTGACTCGATCCTGTATAACAAAAAAAATTGCATTGTAAAGAGAATTTAATAGATTATTTAGTTTCAAACAATTAAGGGCATTCAAACAAATATTAATATGAAATCATAAAAATGCACATTTGAGAGTGGGCAGTAAAGAAAAGTTTTACCTCTACAATTTTCAAAGTCCCTAAGTTTGAAAATTCCATGCGCTAGATTCTCGATGAAATCAACCAAAATAATCAGTATAAAGAAGTCTATTTTATGTGGCTTAGGTTAGGGGTTAGGGTATATGAAGACTGCAAAATCGTCACCTCAGTATTGGAGTGATCTAAACGACAAAAACCTATTTTCGAGAAAACGACGTTTAAAGTTTGAATACGAATAAAAAAAAACCGTCTTTAAAACAACTATGAAACAAATTTATTAATTTAGTGGCTATTGAGTTCTACTTACACTTTAGTTTTTGTTTCATTTGGGCGATTGGTTTTTTTGTAATCTCAAGTTGAAAAAAAGGAAATTGCATATGTGGCATAATTTTTTTTTTTCAAATAATGCGTATTTGTATGGTATGAGGCAGTTTTTGACCAACCTATGTGGCGTTTAAATATGGAACGAGATTGTAATTTTTGAATGCGTACGCGTATACAAAAGTTAAAATAAAAGCATTTTTTAAAACTACAGTCATTTTATTTTTCGTTTAGTTTGTATTGTTAAATTTATTTTTTTAAATAAAAAACAAGGTAAGTTATCGTTTCAAAGAAAAATAATTCTGTATATTGTTAAATTTATTTTTTTAAATAAAAAACAAGGTAAGTTATCGTTTCAAAGAAAAATAATTCTGTAATATACTTTCGTTCGTTTATAACTGGGATCTAAAAATCCAATATTTCAGCTTTTTGAAAAATTGTAATAAATTAATTTAATGCCTTCAGAGTGTAAGAAAGAGAAAAAATAAAACAAACTATTATGTATTTTATCCAACTTTTAATTCATATCAAACTTTTAAAAAATGTTTTGTTAAATACAATACGAAAAATTAACTCCAAAACATAAAAACTATACCTTAACTAAATAACATTTATTTAATAAATAAATAAAAACTAAATATATAAATACTTTTAGAATTAAGTCTTTGATCTTGATCACTGCTTTCTTTTAAATTTACGGGTTGTTCTCCTTGGAGTGACTTCTTTGGCTTCAGCCTCAGGTGTACTTACATTGTCATCTTTTAAGGCTTGATTTTTTTTAGCAAAAATGGCGTTGTAATATGCCACATCAACCGCATTCATGACTTGACATCTTTCTTTTTTTCTTCCGTTAACAACCATTGGGCTGAGAGCGGATTTAAAACAAAAATGGAAGGGGCTGGGCCATTCTTAGGTTTTTTAAATAAAATCATTTTCTCAAAAGGAACATCATTTGCTAGAGTGTTTTTGACTTTTGTGTTCTATTAGATAAAGGTCTTTTGAGCTATATCTCAACATTTTTAATTTGCAGAATGGTGGCATAACCAAGCTTTTTGATGCTGCAGCAAAGTTGAAAAAGTTCTGATTTTGCATTTGCATTATTCGCAAATGAACCTTTTCATAATCGATTCTGAGAAGTTGTTGAACCAATGAAAGTGGGCTGTAAAGTGACACACCTCGCATATGTCTTTCAATGGCACTGTGAACACTATCAACTTCTTGGAGCTGCGAGTGCCCCGGCTCCGAGTACTTATGAATTATGTTTATAATTTGAGGGTTCCTGTGCAAAAAATTCAAGAGCATAGTACTGTTGACTCGATTTTTGTTCTGTGCAACGCAACTATCAGACCACAAAATAATGTTGGTTACGTGTGGAAGATCTTCTACGACGCTTTGTAGTGTTTTATAAAGTGCGCTTGCGAAGTCGTTTCCAGACCTACCTATCTGTCATTTAGATACTACCAACTACAAAGCATTTAAGGCATTTGAGAAATGAATTGCATGCATGTATCACTTATGCACTGAAATCTTTTTTATGCATAAAAATTTGACTTGGAGTTTGGTTTGTATGTATCATTTGAACACTGAAAAATTATTAAGCATATGAAGCACTTTTGATTAAGAATTGTATGTTTAGATCATTTAAGCACTGAATTGGTGTTTGCAAATGAAGCATACTTTTAGTTCAATTGTAACGGGTGATCCAAGTAGAGATACTTTTTTCAATAGCCTTCTTTGACAGATCACGTGTGAGTCGTGTCATGCTGTCATGTTATTTTTGTTTAGTATTGTTTGGCATTTCATAATGGAAAGACTTACGCGTGAACAACGTTTACAAATTGTTCAACTTTATTATGAAAATTCACGTTCTGTGAGGAATGTGTTTCGTGCACTTCGCTCAACTTATGGTCAACATAATCGGCCTACTGAGCGTACTATTCGCAACACCATCACCCATTTTGAGACCCAGCATTCATTATTGGATAATATTCGACCGAATAGACCACGTCCAGCACGCTGTGAAGAAAATATAGCGGCCGTAGCTGAGAGTGTACACGAAGACCGTAGAGAGTCGATTCGGCGCCGTTAGCAGCAACTCGGACTGACGTATGGAACGACTTGGCGCATTTTACGTCAAGATCTTAAATTGAAAGCGTACAAAATACAGCTTGTGCAACAACTGAAGCCGCTCGACCTTCCCAAGCGACATCGCTTCGCTCTCTGGGCTCTTGAAAAGTTCCAAGAAGATCCGACGTTTTCGAGGCAAATTTTGTTTAGCGATGAGGCCCATTTCTGGCTCAATGGGTATGTAAACAAACAAAGTTGCCGCATTTGGGACGAAGAGCAACCTGAAGAGATTGAAGAACTGCCACTTCATCCAGAGAAAACAACGGTTTGGTGTGGTTTGTGGGCCGGTATAATCATCGGTCCATGGCGACCGTTATCGTGCCATGATAACCGACTATTTGATGCCTGAAATTGAAGCTCGTGACCTCGGCGACATTTGGTTTCAGCAAGACGGCGCCACTTCCCACACATCGCATCAATCAATGGACTTATTGAGAGAACTTTTCGGTGAGCACTCGTTCGATTTCACGTTTTGGGCCGGTCGACTGGCCACCAAGATCGTGTGATATCACACCGTTAGACTTTTTCCTGTGGGGATATGTAAAGTCAAAAGCTTATGCCGACAAACCCGCTTCGATTCAGGCCTTGGAGGAAAACATCACGCGTGTCATTCGCCAGTTACCAGTCGAAATGCTCGAACGAGTGATCGAAAATTGGACTCAACGGATGGACCATCTGCGACTTAGCAACGGCCAACATTTGATAGACATAATCTTCAAAAAATAAATGCCAAAGAATGTTCTTTCAAATGATAATAAACATTCTCCATTAAATTTGAATTTTTTGTGTTTTTTTCTTTAAAAGAGTAGGGAACCTCGAAATGGATCACCCTTTATGTATAGGTCATTTAAAATATTTAAGAAATTTCAGAAAAGTTCATACGAAAATTTGAACTTCACATATAAAGGCTTATGTGGCAGACCAATACTGACCATTTATTCCAATAAGTGCGTTTATATCATTTGTAGCACTGATATCTTTGACAGTAATGGAGATAGGACAGATTTAATTACACCAATCGAAAGATCTCCTTTTTGTCTCTTAGAAATCATTCCTAACTCCAATACTGAGGTGACGAAATGTGTTTCCTACCACGCCTCCTCAACCTACAATCTATTCTGAATCCAGCAAATCTGTAGTACTTGCCGTAATATTTCTTTCCCAGCAATGGCAACTCCGTTTTCCACAGGAGTAACTATAAATTTTCTCCAGAATTTTTTTTTTTTCATTTCTATAACATTTTCATCCACCCATATTTTCCTTACACACACACACACACACACTCTGTCAAAATGTAAACCGAAACATCCAAAAGATTCCAACTGGGATGAAATATATATATCAACTCTATCGCCCATACACACACAACACACTCAGGCACAAACGAGTTGGAAAATCCACTATTCCATCTCACCAAATTGGCAGTCCACTCAATTCAGTCGCTAGACACATTCAAAGGTGGACGGTTCGTGAGATATTTTTTTTCTATTCAATCGCACATTGATAATGAGTGAGTGTATTTTGTTGTTTGTTTTTTTTTGTGTACAAAATTTAACTGGAATTCTCCTCCTCAACTCTAACTCGTATCAGCAGCTGAATATAATTTTATAAAACACAAATTAATTTCCATTCTGTGAGTCTGGATTGCTTAATTTCGATTCTCGATTCTCGATAGAATAGCAAGCCCAACTAATAAAGTTCAATGTGAAAAGAAATGCAATAAAATTTCATTGAAAAGAAAGAAGAAAAAACCAGTGTTTCTAGTTTATGTTGGCTCCCTCTCGCGCGCGCTCTTTGTTGCTTGTCTGCTAAATTCGCGCTAAAAGTAGAATAATCGAGTAAAAAATTTTGAGTGAAATTCAAATTAATTTGTCGTGTTTTTGTTTTTTTAATTCGCTCGTTCGTTCGTACATATTTCGGCGAAGAGAATGCAAATTTAACAAGCATTTCATCATCAAAGTGGATTTAATTTCAGTTAAATAGAAATCAAAATAATAAACAAAAATTTTATTTGTGGATGCAAAAAACAAAATTGGTGAAACGGCCGCCGTCGCACTGCAAAACGTAAGTACACATTCACTCCCATCTCCTTATCCCGAGCCCGAATATCTTGCTCAATAAATTATATAGTCTGGTTTTTGTAGTAGAGTAGAGATAGAGAAAAGTACAAAAAAAAAAAGGCAAAACAACTCAGAAACACACATTTCCAAATAAAAATGTTTATAAAATCATGTGTATGTGTTGGTCGACTCTTAGACGAAGATGGTGAAGAAGAAGAAGTTGGGAAAATTCTCTGCTCGCAACGCATTCGGCGGTAGTTTTGTTTTTTTTTCTCCCCCTAAATGGTTTTGTTGAGTCTGTGCTATTTCGCTGCATCAGCAACTCCTAACTGGGTCATTGTACCGAACTGCAGTGCGACGAAGTTTTACTGCAGAGCGGGATATCTGTTTTCTTTTTGCACTTTTTGCAGACGATTGTTTGTAGCGGGTTTTTAGTGGACTGTCACTGGAGTGCGGTTGAGATGTGATGTGACTGCGAGAATGAGAAGGGAAGTTTTGCTCATTTTTTTTTTGTTTTTTCTTCTGTTCATTAGTTTGTACAGTTTATGCTGTCGTGTTTGTGTTTGTTCATCATCCTGTGTGGTCCATCAACAACGTCAACATTTTGCCTAGTGGGATTTGACATCACATTAATTGATGCATTTAAGGGGTCGTTGACACTTGGTGTGTTGGGAGGGCTTGTCCGTGCGATGTGTGTGTGTGTGGTAGTTTTACGTTTGGAAAATGATTCGCTCTAGTTGCGGCGGGATGAGGATAATTGTAGATGCAGACGATGTTGGGGGTGGCAATGGCAAGTAGCTGTATGGATTTGAGTAAACACATCAACACTATCGGTTTCTTAGCGCCGCACCGGCTACCTTGTAGGTAGGTATTTGTCGATGCGATAAACACAAAGTAATGGCTCACTTTGGGTTTCATTGCAACCAAACACTAAAATGAGAGAGGTTTTCCTTTACAATTTTTAAAAATATATTAAACGTTATCAGCCCTTACCGAAGCCTATAGTCAACCGTATAGAGCAGGACCCACTGTTTAACAGGTACCGATTCCGAACAGCAAAGATTTTAAGGAGCTTCTTGTGACAGCAGGTTGGATTTTTGTCCTAGTTTCGAAAGAGGTGGGGCAACGAATAAAAATTGGATACCAGCAGGGCTTTATTTGAGGTTTCATTCAACAGCGAAATAGTAAATGGGATTTAAAATTACCTCTCAATAAAGACCTAACTGACGTGATCATCCTATACCGGATAGGTACATAGGTACCTATTTCTTTAAGTGAAAAAGTGATGTCCAAGTGCGAAAAATTCAAAATATCTGTCAAACAAAGTGACAAGAGAACTCTGCTGACCGAAAAATGCCCCCCAAGCTTAAAGAAAGGCTCTACACCGCAGATTTGACTGCAGCTAAAATGCCTCAGATAAGAACTTTAAAGATCCAATACCTTACGTCGAAAACCAGTTCTCGAAAAAATTCGAGCACCACCGCCTTACTTACTAGGTATGCATTATCTTATTATGGTAAAGAGCGGGACCATTCGAAGCCTGTCAAAAAGGCCTGTCAAGCGCGAAAGAGAAGCCGGCCGCAAAATTACACTAATTCAACAACACCAGACCAGGATTTTATTGGCCTCAGTGACAAAGTATGTATGCCGTATTAAACCATGAGGTTTGCACACATTTTTTGAGCTCAAATCAGCAAACCCCACAGCGGAATAGTGGGGGTGTAACAAATTTGGAAGGCTATGAATGATTTCCATAATTCTGAACTTCGAACTTTGTCGATTTAAAAGAAAAGATTAATACCTCTTTCACACCGCATCGAAATCTGAGGTTTCGCAAAAACTCCTGAAACCTCCATCGAAATCAGGAAGTTTCCCAATACATTTTCGAGATTTCCAAACCTCGTTATTGTATGAGGTTTCAATGAAACCTCCTTAGAATCTGGTTTCAATGGTGAGGTTGTCGAAGAAAACGCACCTTTAAAATCATTCCACAAGTTCCACAAAGCGGTTGACAGATTTTCAACTGAGTTACAAGTCACCTAAGACACAGCTTACCGATTTCTTGAACGGCGTTGATAGCTTATAGTGGACTTGCAATTTGAACGCAATAATTGTTTATTCGTTTTTAATTTTCGATGGCTGACTGTTACGTCAAACAAAACCCAGGTTCGGTGTGAATGCTTTGACGAGATTTCGAAATCTTTTTGTGGAAACCTCAAATTTAAGGGCGGTGTGAATAGGGTATAAGAAGAATTCACGTGATCCTCGTTCAGCTAATCGGTGGAGGGTTGACATTTAGAAATCCAATCCCTAAAATTGTATATAAGTAGATATGTGTGCAAATTTTGAGGAGATCTCAACAAAATCTCCCAAGAAAGCTTAAATTTCGACATCTGAGAAAAAGTATGCGAAATCTTCTGATTTCGATGGAGATTTCATGACTTTCGAAACCAGGGGTTTTGATGCTAGGTGTATGGCGTATTTGGCTCATGATTAAAACACCGAACACACCCTCAAATCTAAAGTAACACATGTCAGAAATGTAGGTAGTCGGATACAGGGAAAGTCTTCCCCTTCCTAGCCATGACACCAAAGGGTTATCTGTCAGTTTTAGGATTTTAAAGATGTTTTTTCGGTTTTGATTTTCGCCAATCTTGGCCTCCAATTAGGAGATAAGAATATTGTAAAACAATGAAAATACATGACAAGTTCTTAAACCTAAGACGAAATTAGTTTTGGAAATTTAGCTCTGCAAAATTTAGGAGTTGGTTTGATGATAGTATAAGAAGAAAAATAGTAAGAAGAAAGATTTTGGCCCTTACCTTAGCTTTCGATCCCTTTTACGACTTCCGTAGCGCACCAAACTTAGTATATGGGGTCTTGGAAGAAATAGAAATTCTAAGAGCAGTGTCGAATTTACGTTCGGATTTGTGGTTTCAGTTCGATTGAGGCTTGACTGTTGGACAAGTTTTGGTTTACTCTCACAGAACTCATCTAGTGAAGAGCTTAAAGTTCTTAGCTCACCGAAATAAAACGCACCTGCTTCTGCAATAGCTTCCTCCGTAAAGGCTAAAACCCAGCTATGAAATGGCTAGCGAACTAGCAAGAAATGCATTCAAATAGGAAACATTACCGCGGGCACTTCAGCAGCCACAGCTCCCAATCTTTAAAATGTAGCCAGCTGGAAAATAACAAAGAAATAATGGCCGGAGTGTAATAAGATCCGAACAAATGAGGTGACAAAGAGTCCTTTTAACGCATATCACCCTATCTCTGCAAGCGCCTGGTTCTGTGTCACTTTAAGCAGGGAAAAATTCAAAACTACTAAAGTATTAGGTATTGAGTTACCACGAGTAGGACTGAAGACGCCAAATAGGCTGCAATAACGGGTAATTCACGACTGATTCGTATCACGATGGGTTCCGCAATGACATATGTGTAGCGCTCTACTTCATCGACTCAAAAACACAACCTTTTCTACCCAAAAACCGTTACCGCTGTTTCTTTAAATATAATGTTCGATCCGTAGGGCACTAACTATGATGGGCTAGCGATGTCCTGTCAAGATCCTTACTTTGTATTTTCAAGTTGCTGTTTCATCAAATTTAACATTATTGATGTTACGTTTCGGGATAGTCGTAAAGACTCTACGGTACAATGCATGCTCTTTTATGGTGCTACTTCTTGTGCCAGCAGCTCGTCCTGCCAACACTTTTGGTTATCCAGATCTCTTGATGAATATGAACTATTAAAAACCAATCCCAACGCTATCGTAAGTTGTTTTATTTTTACTAATTTGAAATAAGACCTGCTGGGAACACAAGCCCCTGAATTGATTTAAAGGGTCTGCGCGTTGTGTAGTTGAATTAGTTGAAACAAAGATGATGGAAGTGAACTATTTATTAGTATTTTCCAGGACTTACCCTCGTGCGAATATTTGGTCTGCGGTCGATATTATGAGCCTCAAATAGCTAATTATTAGAGTGTTACAGAATGTCTTAAGACCGTTGCAAGGATATACAAGGTGGCGCAAAAGTAATCCTCCTATCAGAAAATGCTATAAATTTTGCGATTGGCCCCTAATGTCAGTTCTGTTTGGACATTTGTGTAGTAAACACATGCGAAATACACGTTAATAAACAATGTTACGCTACACTGCTCCAGAACGCGGAATATTGGTGACTATTTATTTGAGCAATAATCGGTCGGTGACTTTGGCACAACGTGAATTTTGTCGCAGATTTCCTAGCCGTCCAACGCCTACTGGTGAAACACTGCGACGTTTAGCCGCTCGCCTCGAAGAGACTGGCACAACACGAGATGCTGCCAGGCGTGGCAGACCCCGGAGTAGCCGCTGCTGTAGCCGAAGATGTCATGGAAGCGCCGTCGACATCGACCAGACGACGTGCCACGCAAATGGGTATCAGTCGACGGTCTTTACAGCGAATTTTGGTACAAGATTTGAAGATGTTTCCGTACAAAGTCCAGACGGTGCATCAGCTGTTAGCTGCTGACCGCCAATCGCGTCTAACATACGCTCAAGCCATCCTTAATCACCACCAAGAGGAAGATGATTTTTCATCAAAAATAATCATGAGTGATGAGGCCCATTTCCATCTTAGCGGGTACGTAAATAAGCAAAATTTACGCTTCTAGGGCACTGAAAATCCGCGTGTAACCCACGAACAGCCATTACACCCGCTCATCGGACCTTTTTTCTTCGAAGACGTCGCGGGCCAAACGGTTACTGTGAATGGTGAGCGCTACAGAGCAATGATCAACGAGTTCTTTTTGCCGCAACTTGATGAATTGGGATTGGAAAACATGTGGTTCCAACAGGACGGTGCAACGGCACACACTGCACGTGCCACAACCGATATGCTGAAGGATGCATTTCCCGGGCGCCTGATCTCCCGTTTTGGCGATTTGCACTGGCCAGCAAGATCGCCTGATTTGACCGCTCCAGACTTCTTTTTGTGGGGCTTTTAGAAGTCGCAGGTTTATGTCAACAAGCCTCAGACTCTTGCAGCTTTTAAAGACAATATCCGTCAAGAATGTGAGGACCTATCGCCGGAAGTTTTGGCAAAAGTGATGGAAAATGCCATAAAAAGGGCTCAAATTTACATGACATCATATTCTCGACTTGATGTGAAAAAAATTAAAAGACCAAATAAAAATAATCCACAAGAAGAATCAAAGTTTTTCATTTTTTTTAAATTACAGCTAAAAAACATCGGAAGGTTATTTTTGCGCCACCTTGTGTCTCTATCATTTTTGCAGGGTTATATAGGTATTTCCGAAAAATAACATCTTTGTCTTCAATTCTTAATAAGTCTATTGCATTTTCATACACGAATAATTTTCTAGCAGAAATGGATTCGTTCCACAGCAAGTTTCTATTATATTTACTTGTAGTAAAATTTCGTAGAAGTTATGTTTAAAAAATCCTTTTCGATTCCAATTAGAAGAAAAAGAATTTATCCATGGGGACTATTAACAAAAGCACACAAAATAAAATGTTTTAACTCTTTTGCCCGAGCAAAGAAAGTACAGGGCCGTTCATTTCGTGGTTTCAAGTTGGTAGCGCTGGCACTTGACACCTGTTAAACTCAGCTGTCATTTGGAGTATCATAATATTTGTTGAATGTTTGCCATTTACGATAATGGTTCGCTTAACAATCTAACAACGCGTTGCTGATGGGCTCAAGGCCTGTGCATCGGTGATGGTGATGACACAAAATATAGTTCTCTGTCGTTTTCTCAGGCAAAACGAGACAAGAATGAAGGTTAGCACGACTATTTTGAGTGTGTTTGTTTTCTCCATGCACTTGCACTATGATGCCTCCAGATTAGTATAGATTACTGAATGATATTATTACAATCGAGCGCAGTATAGTAAAGGGTGATCCATTTCGAGGTTCCCTACTTTTTAAAGAAAAAAACACAGAAAATTCAAATTTAATGGAGAATGTTTATAATCAGTTGAAAGAATATTCTTTGGCATTTATTTTTTGAAGATTATGTCTATCAAATGTTGGCCGTTGCTACGTCGCAGATGGTCCATCCGTTGAGTCCAATTTTCGATCACTCGTTCGAGCATTTCGACTGGTAACTGGCGAATGACACGCGTGATGTTTTCCTCCAAGGCCTGAATCGAAGCGGGTTTGTCGGCATAAGCTTTTGACTTTACATATCCCCACAGGAAAAAGTCTAACGGTGTGATATCACACGATCTTGGTGGCCAATCGACCGGCCCAAAACGTGAAATCGAACGAGTGCTCACCGAAATGTTCTCTCAATAAGTCCATTGATTGATGCGATGTGTGGGAAGTGGCGCCGTCTTGCTGAAACCAAATGTCGCCGAGATCACGAGCTTCAATTTCAGGCATCAAATAGTCGTTTTTTAAGAAATATGGACCGATGATTCCACCGGCCCACAAACCACACCAAACCGTTGTTTTTTCTGGATGAAGTGGCAGTTCTTCAATCTCTTCAGGTTGCTCTTCGTCCCAAATGCGGCAATTTTGTTTGTTTACATACCCATTGAGCCAGAAATTGGCCTCATCGCTAAACAAAATTTGCCTCGAAAACGTCGGATCTTCTTGGAACTTTTCAAGAGCCCATAGAGCGAAGCGATGTCGCTTGGGAAGGTCGAGCGGCTTCAGTTGTTGCACAAGCTGTATTTTGTACGCTTTCAATTTAAGATCTTGACGTAAAATGCGCCAAGTCGTTCCATACGTCAGTCCGAGTTGCTGCGAACGGCGCCGAATCGACTCTCTACGGTCTTCGTGTACACTCTCAGCTACGGCCGCTATATTTTCTTCACAGCGTGCTGGACGTGGTCTATTCGGTCGAATATTATCCAATAATGAATGCTGGGTCTCAAAATGGGTGATGGTGTTGCGAATAGTACGCTCAGTAGGCCGATTATGTTGACCATAAGTTGAGCGAAGTGCACGAAACACATTCCTCACAGAACGTGAATTTTCATAATAAAGTTGAACAATTTGTAAACGTTGTTCACGCGTAAGTCTTTCCATTGTGAAATGCCAAACAATACTAAACAAAAATAACATGACAGCATGACACGACTCACACGTGATCTGTCAAAAAATGCTATTGAAAAATGTATCTCTACTTGGATCACCCGTTACAATATGAGATAGCCGACGAGCTAACAAGAAAAGTTTCCGAAATAGATCACCACCGGCCACTTCAGTCAAACTACCACTCACAATAGGCACCAAAACGCATCCATTGCGATCTTTGGGAAACCAGCTGAATTCACATTCAAAAGACAGAAAAACCTCTAAATAATAATTTCGCTATGAAAGCAACCAATTTCTTTGCAAAAACCTAATGGTTTTAACCTTAGGTTAGGTTAGGTTGAAGTGACAGTCGGATAGAGGTCCGACTCACTTAGACCTATGTAAGGCCCATCTATACAGATGGATCAAAGATGGAATGTGGAACCGGTGCTGGTATATTCTGTGAGGAATTGAATATACACTGCTTCATCAGGCTTTCTGATAGCAATAGTATCTTCTAAGCAGAGATTCTGGCAATCGCGGAAGCGGCCCGAATGGTGTCATTGCTGGCAATACCACGTAATGATATTACCATTTTCATTGATAGCCAGGCGTCTATAAAAGCAATTTCTGATATAGAAATTAAATCGAAGCTAGTTCACCACTGTCGCGAAGAGCTCAAGGTTCTTTGCTCGCAGCACTCCACGAATCTGTGCTGGGTCGCTGGACATAGTGACAAAGCCGGGGTCCGCAATGGATAAAGATAGAGCACTACAGTCGATCAAGCCTCCACTATGTAATCTCAGAGAACGAGTGGAAAACAAGATACGTATGAAAACCAATAACAGGTGGAAAGCACTAACTACCTGTGAAGTATCTCGGAAGCTATGGCCAGCAGATGACAAAGGCCGAACATTCAAACTTTTACAGTTTGACAGGCCATCGCTGTCTAAGCTGGTAGGGGCTCTAACGGGTCATAACTTCTTAAGAAATCACATAATGAAACTAAATCTAAAGGACGACGATATTTGTAGAGGTTGCGGAGAAGAAGAGGTCCATGAGGACACACCTCACTTCCTCTGTCACTGCCCGAGCCTCTGTCACTTTGTTACAATTTATAATCTTTCTAAGGTTCTTGAGGACGTCAGGATGGCTGGACGGAGTCGGGTAAATGCAAGAAGGATGACACAAGCTGACCATCAACAACACCGACGGTTAACCCCCAACAAAAGGGAATCACAATGCTCTACCAACCCACATACCTAACCTAACCTAAGGCCCATTGTGTTACTCGTTGAACCATTTTGAGCTGCTTATAAAGCTTGAAAGACATTTTGGGTCGGTCGAGTTAAGATCATTGTAGAAGTAAGCTCCTTGATGCGCATGCGCAAAGAAGGTGTAGAGTTTTCTCTTCCTCCTCCTCCACCACACAGCTCCTAAAGAAGTCGTTATTAGGTGTAATAAGCGCCAAGCCTTGTCAGACAAGTGTCCGGTGATGGCACCAATTGTAACACTAATGTGCGATCTATTGAGGGTAATCAAACTCTTAGAGCGTCTTGGACCCAGCTAAGGCCAAATATCCTTCGTTGTCAGACAAGCAGTGCCACTTGTCCATCTGTGGTTCGTTTTTTCTATGGCATCCAGTTTTAACAAGAGTTTGCATGTGGAAACTGGTATGCCTAAGGAGCCTTTACAAGGCAAGATTGAGAGGGTATAGCCTTGTAGTTACCCGGAATGCCCCTATGCCCCGGCACCCAGTACCGATGACTGCTGAACTGCGCAGCTATCGCCTTTAGAGATGATCAGCAATCTAGGGCTACCAAAGAGTGAGATGATCTTAACTTTGGCCTTCTATGTCTACAGAAGTTGATAGCAAATTTTATCTCACTAGCAAGGCACAAGCTTAAAATACACCCAGTCCCCTCTAAATTTAATTTGACTATCTCTAAACAACTTTATCTGCTTCTCTATAAACTCACTGTGACATAATGCAATACGTATTTATGAGCGAGCAATAAGCTAAAAATAAAACCCTCAAAATACCAATCGATTATGATCACAGTTTCTAATCTTCCAAAAAAAAAAAAAAAACAAACAAACTTTCTTTTGTTCCTCTACGCACATAAAGATATGTATTTTAAATGAAAAGCAAAAAAAAAAATGAAGGCAGGTAATTTTTATAAATAAATACAAATATGATAATATTTTTATTTTTTTTTTTTTTACTTTTTATCAATGATTACGTTTTGCCTTAATCTTCCTAAATTTTTATGATCCTTAAACAGGTCAATGAAATCAAATTAATTTCGTGCTGATAGTGAACTTTATTTATTTACATCTACATACGTATAGATGGCAAGTGGTAGGGAAATCCCAACTCATGTTATTAATTGCTGCTTATGTAGAGGGCAATACCTAACCCCAAATTCAATGATGTCAAAAGAATAATTCCCCTTGACTTTTGGGGAATTTTTGTTGTTTTGTTGAAAAGTGTTCGGGAGGAAAATTACCCACGGAGTTGTGGATCTTTATTGCTTTGTTTTATGTAAATAGATTTAAAATTGAATTTTGTGTAACATTTACTAATTAAAAAGTACCCAAAATGTATGTCGCCTAGTAACACATTAAACATGACGCGATTCTGTGGGTTGATACGGCGTGAGATCACCGGTGTCGTAAAATTAATGTTCAAACGACGGAAAAAATAAGCAGCAACTGATTGGCATCAGTGATTTATCCAATCCTGAAAGGCATACTTTACTTCCATACTTACTTACGATGACGCTTTACAGGGTGCTCCTGTTCTTTCGCTCCCATTGGAATCATAGGTCCCAAGTAAAGTTCGAAGAAATCCAGAAAGTCATATAACTACTTTCGAATGGCTGAAATACCTAAGACTTACAACGTCTTTTGGAGGAAGACAACTCTGATTCAAGTGACTTCAGTGCTTTAGAGTCTGAATACAAATCTTCTTAGATCCTTCTGATGACGAGGATTCAATGTCTGAAGACATGGATGTAAAGGTTGTTTTTTTAGAGGTTGTTTTTCGAATAGAGATAACACTGACATTTTGTGGTCAAATCTGGCAACTCTAATGGCATTTATGTTCAGTTTGGTTTGCCATTTCATCATGATCAGGTTGACAAATGAACAACGCTTGCAAATCGTGCAAATTTATTTCGAATATAATGGTTCAGTTCGCGAAGTTTACCGCAAGCTCATTGTGGGTTGAACCGCCGCATTTGGAGTGAAAAGAATCCACATGAGAGCCTTGAAACGCCATTACATCCACAAAAACTCAGTGTTTGGTGTGCTCTATAGGCTGGTGGAGTCATTGGGCCACACTTCTTCCGAAATGATGCTGGAGAGTAAGCTACCGTAAATGGAGACCGGTATAGAGCCATGATAACCGACTATTTTGTGGTTAATGAATGTGGATGAGATGTGGTTCCAACAAGACGGCGCTACATGCCACACAGCGCACGTCACAATCGATTTATTGAAGGAAACATTCGATGAGCGCATAATTTCGCGGAATGGACCTGTCAATTGGCCACCAAGATGGTGTGATTTGACACCATTGGATTATTTTCTTTGGGGATATGTGAAGCCGCTTGCCTACGCCAACAAACCAGAAACGTTAGGGGACTTGGAAGCAACATTAGTGGCGTTATTGCCGACATACAGCCCCAAATGCTTGAAAAAGTGGTTGACAAATGGACCTCTAGACTTGTCTTTTTTCGAACCAGCCGCGGCGGCCCAAAATCATATCTAAGCATTAATGGCATAAAATAAAGCCGTCATTCAATTCCATTCCAATAAAGCCAAATTGACGGACATTCAAACGATTTTCTTGTGTTTTATTTTAATTCCAAGTTCTATACCTCTAAAAAAACACCCTGTAGAACCTGAACAGCCTTCACAGGCAGATATGGGGTAAAGCATTAACCATGCTACAAGTATTGAACAAAGCAATTTATTGCTTTTATTGTCTGGTCTAGACCAGTTCCAAACTATGTTCCACGCAAAAAAAGTTCCCTTTGATCGTCAACCTATAATAGCAATGAACGACAATATAGCATCTCCTGAGATAGATGTTTTCTATAAGCTTTTTCCTAAAAGCTTGTTCATATTTATAGCAGAATGCACAAGCAAAAGAATTGAAATTCGGAAAAAGCAATCAGATAAGAAGTTCCCAAGAAACTGATCAGTATGAAATTCTGGCTTTTCTTGCTATTTGTCTTTTCATGAGCTACAATCCATCTTCTGTTTTATATATAAATTGATTCCAGCTTTTGGTGGCAAAGTTGTATGCAAATAATCCATCAAAACCGACAGATTGTTCTAAGCTATACTATATTGAAGGCTTGGTGAATTGTGTGTAAAGACCACTTTTCCAGCTCAAAAGAACAGATTTACCTTTCCGGTTTATAGATGAAAGCATGACGAAATTCAAAGGCAGATCGTCTTTGAAATAGTATCAATATGAAAAATTCGGGCTCGTCATCTATCCCGACACTCATTTACAATGGCACTCCAGCTGTCAGCTCTTCGGATAAAACCAATCTTCTCGCTGCTCATTTTGCAGCTAGCTCAACGCTCCCAGATTGTGCTTTATCTCCCCCAGTACTCGAGCGCGTAGAACACTCCATGGGGCAAATCCACTTCCGCAGCCGTACTGTGGCAAGAGTACTTCAAAATTTCAACATTCACAAATCCGCTGGCCCAGATGGTATTTCCCCTATCGTGGCTCTTCCACGCCTGCTAAACCACTGCGTAAGCTTTTCTATCTGTCCTATTCTTCAAGGCTATTCCGAGCCCGTCCCAAAAAAAGGCGAATCTTCCTCTCCCTCCTCCTACCGACCAATTGCACTTACGTCCCTTCTTTCCAGGGTCATGGAAACGCTGATAAACCGTCAACTTATGAAATATCTCGAATTCCGAAAACGTCTTAATGACCGGCAGTACGGTAACCGAAAAGTGGAACCAATCTATTCACCATGGTGGTGAAAGCAAGGTCGTTGCGCTTGATATTTCAAAGGCATTTGATAGAGTTTGGCATCAAGCTCTCTTGTCGAAAATGCGTGCATTTGGGATCGATGTTACCCTTCCTCAATGGATTAGAAATTACCTTTCGGACCGTTCAATACAAGTTGTTTTGGACGGTTTCAAGTCTACAACTTACCAAATAAATGCTGGTGTTCCCCACGGCTCCGTTTTGTCTCCGACTCTCTTTCTCATTTTTATAAATGATCTCCTGTCTGCCACTTCTAATCCAATCCATTCCTTCGCCTTAGCTTCGCATATTTCCTCATCTTCGGGCGTTGAACTGGAACGGCAACGTATGTTAAGCTCATTAAATTCCGACCTAGACAGCATTCTTAAGTGGAGTAAAGCCAACAGAGTGGAATTTAATGCTTCAAAAACGCAATGCTGTCTGCTGTCATTGAAGCGAAACCCTAATTCTCTGCCATTATCCATGAATGGCACTTGCATCGCTGAAACCGAACGACTTTCCATTCTCGGTATGTGTGTTAATGGCAACCTTCGTTTGAATGACCACATATTCGATGTCGCCAATGGCGCTGCGAAATGTGTAGGCTTCCTTCAGCGATGCAAGAAATATTTCACCCCTTCTGATCTGGCTAGAATCTACAAGGTGTTTGTTCGCCCCAAACTTGAGTACAACGCTCATATCTGGTCTGGTGCACCAATAACATATTTGGAGCTACTTGACAGGATCCAAAAACGTGCGGTAAAACTTATTGGCGATCGAGACATCGCGAAATCACTTGACTCTCTAAGTCATCGTCGTAATGTCTCCTGCCTGTCATTGTTTTATCGGTATTTCCACCACAAGTGCCTAAAGGAAATAGCCTGTTGCATTCCACCCTTACAGCAATTCAACCGCAATATTCGCCATGCTAGGAATGGGAATACAAGGTTTCGTTTCTTAACCGCGTACAATACGAATGTGGAATGCTCTACCGCCCTTTGTTTTTCCTTTAGTTTACAAACATTTAAAACCAACTTGCATCGGTTTCTGCCTTTCTCTAATCCTTCATTTCCCTAATGCCCGCACTGTGTCACTTCATTATAAGGGTATCCAAAAACCATTTAATGCGCGTACATAATAAAAAAAAAACAAAAAAACTCTTAAAACCAATAAAGCGGGGGATTAAAATTTGGGTGCGATGTGACGCGAAAACATACAACACCTATGACTTGAATATATAATCAAAAAACGCACTTCAACTATTCAAGCTAGCTGCAAGGTCGCTTTGGGCTTAACATTTTTTGCTTTCTATCATAACTAATAAGATTTTGATAGTGTTTTTTTTTCTAAAAAAAACTTTTATTCTTGAAATAGGGAGGTTGTCTTTTTTCGTAAGTCCAATGGGACAATATATCCCGCCCTAAAATTCTAAAACTCGGCCTTGAATTTAGTGCAAACCCAAACAAATATTTACTTTATTACAGTTAGAAAAGATTTACACCAAAATTCTAATTATATAAAAATAAAATATTGGGAGCCCACTACAGCCGGCTCTATCTCTAGCCTGCCGTCTCCAATTACTCTTTTCAAGCAGTCGGGATCTCCTTTCACCTGGTCGCTCCATCGATGATAGGTGTTCTTTCCTTCCTTCCCTCTGGTATGGCGGCGAAGACTATACATATCGAAGGGTCGATGTTCATCCGCTCTACATGGCCCTTGCCATGGGATATGGATATTTTTTTGACTAGGCTTAACTCGGCTTCAGACTAGGCTTAATCCTATACAAATACAGCAAGTGAGATTTCATCAAATTGGGTAGCTAAATGTAGCTGGAGTGTTTTTTTTACAGCGTTTTTTTGGTTCTCCTTCAATTGATGTCTTAGTCCAAAGAAAGAGTTATTCTACGTTGGCAATGCATAGGTAGACAAATTCACTGACCACCTCGGGTAACCTTTCTTGTTGACAACATATACCCCATCTTAACCGTCTCAATAAATACTCACCAAAGCGCAATTCACATCACGCTGCATCCTTCCAATAATTCGCCCAATAGTATATTGTATTGTATTTGTAGTTGGGTCGAGCATTTAGACCTAACGGTCCATTGTACTCCATAAGGACTACCCAAAATGACAACAGACCAACTAGTACACATCCGGCTTCGACGTACTCAACCTCGCACTGGTTTTTGCGAAGCGAAGAAGGTCAGCTAGTTCGATTTTGTTTAGATCGTAGCCAGTCAGGCTCTGGCAAAAGAGGGGCAGTCTCAGATGAATTGAGACATCGTTTCATCATCTTCCAGACAGCACTCGCATAGGTCCGAGCTTCTAATTCTTATCCTTTTTAGATGCTCGTTGAGAGGACTGAAACCAGTGACAAGGCCAATCAGTGCTTTCAAGTCACATATTTTCAGTCCAAGTTTGGGACCGTCAACTAACAGTTTCGAATGCCTGCATGATGACAAATCATGCCAGTGCTCGGTGTGCTGTAGACTTCAGCGCTCAATAATTTGAACAGATCAGCATCCTATAGTTGGTTTTGGACCGACAAAAGCTAATAACGAGTCTTGCCTATTCAGAGCATCAGCTCTTTCGCTGCCCTGGATACCCGTGTGTCTTGTCTGTTCAAATTGCATAGCCCCCTCTACAATTTTGAAGGTAACCGTAGCAACAGAGCAGGCTTAAATAGCAGCTCGGCTATCTGAGCAAATGTAAAGGGTGATTTTTTAAGAGGTTTAGAACTTTTTAAAAAAAAAAACACAAAAAATTCGAAAAAATGAATGAAATATTTATTTGAATCGATAGTTTGAACCTTGCAATTTAATGTTTAAAGATAATTTCATGCAAATGTTGACCGCGGCTGCGTCTCAGGTAGCCCATCCGCTGAGTCCAATTTTGGCATACTCTTTCACACATATCGGCCGGTATCTCACGAATGAATGCATGGATGTTGGCTTCCAGTGCGTCAATCGAAGCGGGCTTGTCCCTATACACATTAGCCTTGGCATACCCCCACAAAAAATAATCTAATGGTGTCAAATCGCACGATCTAGGCGGCCAATTGACCGGCCCGAAACGTGAAATTAACTGTTCACCAAACTCGCCTCGCAATTGCGCCATTGTTTCGCGTGCTGTGTGGCATGTGGCACCGTCTTGTTGAAACCACATATCATGCAAGTCAAGAACTTCCATTTCGGGCAAAAAAAAGTTTGTTATCATCGCTCGGTAGCGTTCACCATTGACAGTAACGCTGCGATTCGCATCATCTTTGAAGAAATATGGCCCAATAATGCCGCCGGCCCATAAACCGCACCAAACAGTGGCTTTTTCGGGATGCATTGGTAGCTCTTCACTCCAAATGCGGCAATTTTGCTTATTTACGTACCCATTCAACCAAAAATGAGCCTCATCGCTGAACACAATTTTTCGATAAAAAAGCGGATCCTCGGCCAGCTTTCCAAGAGCCCATTCACCAAAAATTCGGCGTTGTGGTAGGTCGGCTGGCTTTAGTTCTTGCACCAGCTGTATCTTAAAAGGCTTTACGCCCAAATCCTTCCGCAAAATTTTCCACGTAGTGCTGTAACAAAGGCCTAACTGCTGGGAACGGCGCCGAATCGACATTTCGCGGTCTTCTGTCACACTAGATGATACGGCCGCAATATTTTCTTCAATACGCACAGTACGTAAACGTGTTGGTGGTTTAATGTCCAACAAAGTAAATTTGGTGCGAAATTTGGTCACAATCTTCCGAATAGACTGCTCAGAAGGTCGAGAATGCCGATCATAAAATGGAAGCAGCGCGCGATGAACATTTCGAACCGAGCACGAATTTTGATAGTAAAATTCAATAATTTGCAAGCGTTGTTCATTTGTAAGACGATCCATGGTTAAATTGCAAACCAAACTGAAGCTGTTTGACAGTGACACAAGGTACTAAACACACGTCAGCTGTCAAAACCAGTGTTGCCAAAACCAAACCAGCTAAAAAATCACCCTTTATAAGGAGGAGCCCTTTACTCTTCTCCTTAGAAGGATTTTTGCAGCAGCTGTGATGTAGTAAAAGTAGTGGGACTATTTAAAGATTGTACCTCTGGTCTTGACGATTGAGTCGAAGAAAGGAGTCACATGACAGTGCAAAGCTTTTGCCTTTTTTGACATCCAAGGCCTTGTTCAGATCTTTAGCGATTTGATGTGTCAGCGTGTTTTGTCCATCGTCAACCGGCACAAATGGACGAGTTTACCAGAAATACTCAAACTAGACATTGTTCTGTACATCTCATCCCTACAAATGCTGTCAAACGCAGCCTTAAAATCGATAAAAATTTGATAAACTTGTCAAATTGCGAGCCGAAGAGCCAGCAGAGACCATTTTTTTTGCAAATGGTCTCGAAACAATTCGATAATCTTCTTGCTTGTTGATGCCACACACCCAAAAGCACGTCACCAAATTTTTTAATGAAATCAAAGACCGAAATGTTCGACTGTAAGTGTTTTTTTTTAAATTCGAACAGCGCACTTTAAAATTAATAATTTTATTCATCGATGAGTTTGATTGAAAAACAATACCCTAATGCACTTGTGAGACATAAATTGCAATTAATTGCATCCCCTTGAGAGTAGGGAATCGACCTGAAACGTATGATGCTCCTTTCGAATCCTTCATAGACCATACATTGTTTGTGGTCATCTGATAAGGTAGATTTGATCGCCATCACCCTACTCCCTCTCTCTCTCTCTCTTAACAAATTCACAGACTCATTTAACATGAATAATGGATTCATGTAGGTCATGCCTGCTGCGTCACTCTTTATTCATGCGCGCTTCATCAAAGGTATATTTTGTTTTTAACACAAATAATTTGATACCTTTCCTTTGAACCACCTACATGTGCATATACGTATGTCAATTCAGTGGAAACCCCTTTTCATTTTATGGGTAAAAACTCCTCCACATTAAAAGGATATCGATATTTTACACCCACATGCAAGGTTATTATAGCCTGCTTCCCTGACAATCGATGAATAATAATCTGAGAGCAGATGTCAAGTAGGCCCTTTGGCCAATTTTCAGTCAGTCCTTTGGTCTATATTAAAACATTTTTCATGGTTCAAAATTGAGTTAAATATTGATCCATGGGACGAGAAAAATAAACAACATCAAGAACTAAGGCAGGGATTTACATGCTTACTTACTCCTACTCCGTCTGGGTTAGGGTTATTTTTTGGTTTTTTGTATGAATAAAAAAATCCCAATGGGTAAGCACTTTTGAGGTGATAATCCAGTAATCTCTGCTGCAGGTGGATACGTCTTATGCGGGTACATTTGGGATTTTGCAAATTAAGCTCGTCATCCCTGGTGACCTTCTTTAGAGGGCCACCCAAATATTCTCGTCGAATTAAACTTTTGCAAATTTTCCATTTTAAGAACTATGGACTCATACTTGCGAGTGATCACGCGGCCACCTCTCAAGGAGGCCTTTATAGCCAGCATCAAGTGCTGAAGACCTATGGCGTAGATGTCAGGTAGCTAAAGAAATTGGTTTCGTTAAGCAGAAGAGAAGAGATTAGCGGCCTGAGAGGCGCTCGATCAAGGACTGCGGGATATGCCACTGCAGAAATGAGGTCCAAAAATTGTACCGAAGATAAAAACAACCTGCCAAGGCAACAAAGCCCGAACCGAAACCTGCAAAGAAGATGCTTAAGGGCACATCGCAGTAGAATCGCAGTCGATGCTGACGATATGGAATTCCGCTCTTTGGCAGAATGAACCATTGAACTTGGATGAAGGTGACTAACAATTCCGACCATCAGACCTGGACAAAGTGAAGATTGCCATATCTAAGAAAAATTACAAAAAAGCAGCTAGAGCTGACGTCATAACTGCGGAGCTATTCAGAGCGGCAGACGATGACCTGTCAAGCAGCATGCTCCAAGAAAGCATGCCCATTGAATGGAACCTCAGCATTGTTTGCTCGATCCTCAAGATAGGTGGCCCTCTGAACTGCGCCAACTACAAAGGATTCCTTCCGTTCTTGGTTCCTGCTTGGTCCATATCAGTAGAGTCCACCATTGATTCAAAATTCACACTACGACAGATATTGGAAAAGGTTCCCAGAAGCTTCAAATCGATACCACCACCTTTTCATCGATTTTAAGGCCGCGTATGACAGCATTTATAGGGATGAGCCTTATAGAGCAATTTCCAGTTTTGGCATCCTTGGTAAACTCTTTAGTTTGGGCTCCTTAAGATCATCAAGATAAGATGATGAAGATCTAACCGAAGTTAGACTTTTCGGTCAATGACGTCTTGAACAGAACGTCACCATATAGCCTCGAGGTAATCAAGGACTTTGTCTACCTTCGTCGAGGAGTTTTTCTACCTTGGCACCGCTATTAATTCAGACAACGACACCAGCGCTATAAAATAACTAAAATAACAAAGCTCTCTCTCGAACCTTAATCATCCCAGTCTTGCTCTATAGTGCTGAGCCATGGGCTTTGTCAAAAGAAGATAAGGGTGCACTTGCCTGCTTTGTGATTTTCGGTCTCATCTGCATAAACGGTGAGTGGAAGAGAAAATACAACACCAGCTGTATTGGATGTATAGGGTCCAAGTCATGTAGGAACGAATGGAAGATCTTCAAGTCCACCGCCAAAGGACGGCGCTTTAGGGGAAGACCGTGACTCAGGTGGCGCACGCAAGTGGAAAGGGACCTTTACCAACTTTGCGTGCGAAACTGGGGGCAGCGCGCAAAACATCGAGCTGGCTGGAGAAGCTTGTTTGTTGTGGCCCAGGTCCACCTCGCAGAATCTTCGGCTCTAATGCGGAGTCACAACGCGGAAACCCTTGCTTAAGGTGGCGCGCACAGAAGTAGACCTAAACTTATTATTTAAGGCAGTTAGCTAAAGGCCGCGCTAATTTGAAAAGCTTATTGGTTGAGTCCCGGGCAGGTCCATCCCAGACTGAGGCGCCACATAAAGTAAAGCAAAGCTCCAGCCCGCAGAATCTTCGGCTCTAATGCGGAGTCACAACGCGGTAACCCTTGTTTAAGGTGGCGCGTATAAAAGTGGACCTAAACTTATTTAAAGTGTGCAACTGGAGCAAGTTTGCCAATGACCGGGCTTATTGGTTGAGTCCCAGCCAGGGCCACTCCAGACTGAGTTGACAAATTATAATAAAAAGTTCACAGCAGCCACTGTTGAACCCTTTTGAGATGCCAAAGTAATTGCCGTGGAGCCATCACTTTGGACATAACCTCAATGAAATGACAGACACGTTTTCCTTCAAATTATCCCGGAAACTATTTTTCAATTTTCTCTTAAAATACGCAAACTTTTTTCATCAGCATGAATTTGAATTTTAAATATAATATTTTTCGTAATTGGATTATCGTTGAAAATAATGAAAACAGTCACTGCAAAATGTAGACGACCCACAAAAACAAACATCAATTTGTTCCATTTTAAAATGTATTTTTTCTGTCTGTGCTGTCGTCTGTCTCGGAAATTTCGTGTTTCCATTTTCAATTCCATTGGTTTGAGTTTGAATTTTTCACAGGCTAACCAATCACCATTATCTTCCTCTCATGGTCCAATGAGACGAAACGAATACACCGAGTTGCGGACGAAAATTTGTTATGCATTAGTGAGCTAAAAATAACTGAATTATTTTTTCTCTGTGGAAGGAAGAACACAGCATCAGCAACAGTAGAAATGTTTACAATTTGTTACAAATGCAAAAGAGTATGAATAATGAGTTTTAATGGATTTATGTCTGACACTCAACCAATGATTGCATATTTCTTGGAAAATTTCATCCCAAAAGAGATTAATTGTTTTCTTTTAAAATTAAGAAAATTCTTTATGTGTTTTGATGGAAAGTCTTTATGCGATTAAGAAATACTCTCACAACATCGTTTGACACATGTCATTTGTTATTCTTGGATTTGGGTTTTACATCAAAATGACGTCTAATAAGTTTGAAATTTAATAATAAAATACTCTCCTCAATGGGGAAGCCCTACTTTCTAATGTGAGGCTATGACGTATATTTTTTATTTTGTTTTGACAGCTGTCAGTTCTATCTTGGATGACTTCTTAAAATATCGTCAGTATATACGATTGATACATTTTTTTTATACATACTAGATTCCGCCCATTGGTTGAAATACAACCATAAAACATTGAATCGGTAAGTAAATATAGAATTGGAGAAGAGAGTAAAAACAGATCAGTGCCTAGAATGGCAAATATAAGTTCATCAGTTGTTCTTGTTGTAATTGTAGTAATTAAATTTTATAAATTACTCCCCCTGTATTATGGATTAATGTATATTGTACACTTCCTCTCCAAAATACATAATACAGTATATACATAACGTTTAAGACATGTAAAAGAGGGTCTAACCGTTTTCGCTTCAGGCATTGGCATGATTAAAATATGCATTAGTTTGACATTTATTAAAAAAAATGTTGATTTTACCGCAGAAACACTTCTGCCGCTGCTAGTACGTTCTTCTTAAGAAAATTCTATGATCTGGCTATAAACTGTCACCAGCTTCCCTATTCTACTGATCATTATAGAGGTCCTTTATTTAATTACCAAAATTACACATTGAACAGTCATTTGCCATATATAAGTCCCAATATTCTTGTTTGTTTGACAGTTTTGTAAAAATGTACTATAAATGATTGAAATAAAATGACGGAAAAAGTGTGACATAAATAGCTTTTGAACCAATGTGTGGGCTGTTAGGGCATCTAATTTGCTTTGCTATAAAAACTGTCTTAAAGTTATGACTGGTATACATACTTAATCGCATTAATTCATTTTATGACATCTGACATTTCTAGTACAATTTTTGGTGCAAACGCCATCTCTTTTCCAAAGCAAACTCTGTAAACTAAAGTTTTAATAATAAAATTACAGATCCTAAAAAAACTTTGACCAACCTAGAGGTTTCCTATCAAATACGTTTAAAAATGGCCATTAAATGATTGCAGTTTTTTCTGTTGAAATCAGTTTCAATGAACTGTTTGCCAAAATAAGAGAAAAGAAGTCCTATTATTATTAAAATTGTACTAGATGATATATCTAAGAAGTCATATTATATTATACTTGAGAGGTTTAGAACTTTTTTTAAAAAAAAAACACAAAAAATTCGAAAAAATGAATGAAATATTTATTTGAATCGATAGTTTGAACCTTGCAATTCAATGTTTAAAGATAATTTCATGCAAATGTTGACCGCGGCTGCGTCTCAGGTAGCCCATCCGCTGAGTCCAATTTTGGCATACTCTTTCACACATATCGGCCGGTATCTCACGAATGAATGCATGGATGTTGGCTTCCAGTGCGTCAATCGAAGCGGGCTTGTCCTTATACACATTAGCCTTGGCATACCCCCACAAAAAATAATCTAATGGTGTCAAATCGCACGATCTAGGCGGCCAATTGACCGGCCCGAAACGTGAAATTAACTGTTCACCAAACTCGCCTCGCAATTGCGCCATTGTTTCGCGTGCTGTGTGGCATGTGGCACCGTCTTGTTGAAACCACATATCATGCAAGTCAAGAACTTCCATTTCGGGCAAAAAAAAGTTTGTTATCATCGCTCGGTAGCGTTCACCATTGACAGTAACGCTGCGATTCGCATCATCTTTGAAGAAATATGGCCCAATAATGCCGCCGGCCCATAAACCGCACCAAACAGTGGCTTTTTCGGGATGCATTGGTAGCTGTTGCAACGCTTCTGGCTGATCTTTACTCCAAATGCGGCAATTTTGCTTATTTACGTACCCATTCAACCAAAAATGAGCCTCATCGCTGAACACAATTTTTCGATAAAAAAGCGGATCCTCGGCCAGCTTTCCAAGAGCCCATTCACCAAAAATTCGGCGTTGTGGTAGGTCGGCTGGCTTTAGTTCTTGCACCAGCTGTATCTTAAAAGGCGTTACGCCCAAATCCTTCCGCAAAATTTTCCACGTAGTGCTGTAACAAAGGCCTAACTGCTGGGAACGGCGCCGAATCGACATTTCGCGGTCTTCTGTCACACTAGCTGATACGGCCGCAATATTTTCTTCAATACGCACAGTACGTAAACGTGTTGGTGGTTTAATGTCCAACAAAGTAAATTTGGTGCGAAATTTGGTCACAATCTTCCGAATAGACTGCTCAGAAGGTCGAGAATGCCGATCATAAAATGGAAGCAGCGCGCGATGAACATTTCGAACCGAGCACGAATTTTGATAGTAAAATTCAATAATTTGCAAGCGTTGTTCATTTGTAAGACGATCCATGGTTAAATTGCAAACCAAACTGAAGCTGTTTGACAGTGACACAAGGTACTAAACACACGTCAGCTGTCAAAACCAGTGTTGCCAAAACCAAACCAGCTAAAAAATCACCCTTTACTTCTTTTCACTTCTTTTTTGTACTTTTTAATCGCAGACCAATTTTTTGCCATTTTTACGCTGACGCAAATTGTAGTAGATGATCGGTATTAGAGAATCACCCAAAATTCCTTCAAAACGTTGAAAGTATCGAATGTCATAAGATTTATTTTAATTAACCAAAGTCGTATTTAAGTTCAGTTGGGTGGAACTAATTTGACTAAATTGTGTTTTACTACTTTTATGAAATGTTAGAAAATAAAAATTTTAAAATCTATTTTTTTATAATTTTCTACTTGAAGATTGCGCTAACGAATCAATATATTTTGTTATTGGCCGTTCAGGGATCGAGGAGTCACGGGTGGAGTTACTTTGTCTTGAGAAAGTTATCAAGTTATCGGTTTAAAATGTTAAGTCCCTTTTAATTCGTGCTTAAAATATAATTTCTCAGACAAGATGGCTAAGATGTTAGGTATTAGAACCTATATATGGTTCATTTTATCGTCACAACGATAGGTTCCAATACGATCCTATGGATCCTATGGATCCTATGATTTCGCCATTTTTTTTTCAACCCAAATGACAATAGGCATGTTTTCGTGAGAATTATGCCAAGCAAAATATGATATTCAGAGGTAGGTTGAGTTTGTTTATGGAGAGACTCTCTAGACCCTGCCTGTGAAATTTAAGAAAGTTATTAGTTTTAAAAAGTCGTAAACGTTTTTTGTACGAATTGGGGCAAAAGTGGTAGTGAGAGTTTGCTTTTCAGTTGCTAAGTTGCAAGTGGACCGCTTTTATTGTGTGAGATGCCCAATCTGACAGGAGGTCTTCTTAAATCAGTGTCATCAGGCATTTCCTTTGTGAGTTGGTTCTGATTAGAGCAGTGTATAGCCAGACCTCTTATGACCAACTTCTTAGCATATTTGTAGAAACTCAGAGAAAACACCCGTGTGCCGAGTTCCCAGTCACCGAATTTTGTCATTCAAATTTTGTAGAGAGATGCACTTCAAAATGCCTTGTGAAAAGCATTTAGGGAGTACTTTAGTTTGTTGACGGTGTTAAAAGTTCTCTTGGTAGAGAAATAAAAATATTGCTATGACCACTGTCTGCTGTGATGTTTGATATATGAAGCTCCAGAGGTAAAAGGTAAAGATGCACTGTTAGGGCGTCTAATGGAGTGGGCCGCAGAGCGCCTGTGGTCCCTATATGCATGCCGTTATCTAGAGTTACTACGCGGTTCTGTCATAGGCCGATTAGTTTGCTTCCAATAAAAAGGTTTTATTACGGACATAGAAAGCTATGCATGCTTTCTTTTCAATGTTTTATTTTGTGCTCGCTAGAACGAAACCAATGCTTTCGTTTTTCAATTTCGAAGAGGAGCCCATTTGAAGATTTTGGGTAGCCATTTTAGTGAAAGAGAATCCACTGAAAGAGTGTCAAATATTTTGTGTATCGATTAACCCATGAAGATTTGATGATTTCAGATCTTCTTTGGTCGTATTGTTGATTTGTTCCTTGGATTGTGAGTACTATTACTTCAGTTTTGTTTTTAAATTTCCTATTCGAAATTGAAACGTCATGTGTTTGACATTGACAATGGATTAGGGAAGTGCATTTAATACTCGAGATAGAGATGTGCAAATTAAATATTTAACGATCTAATATTTTAACAATTTGGGGAGCCATTTTCCTTTTTAAGGGGCCCAGGGCTCTGTAATGGACTAACAGATTCCAACTTACATTTGACTGAAGAAAAAAAATTGATGTGATTGTCAATCAGTGAGAACTAATTTCTCACGAAAACATGCCCAATTGGTCGTTAAAATTTAACAACCACAAATTACATAAAACATAAAACAATTCACCTTAACCCGGATCTATTGATGCCCAAATCTGAATTCGCTTTAAACTTCAAATATAAGTATGTAGTAACTTGAACAAAAAAAAAAACGTCACTTCCAGATTGGTATTGATTCTAACATCTTTGTAGTTAAATTTTATTAGTTGACGTTTTCTAGGAAATCCCTTAATTACTAGATTCGTATGCAAAATAAATCAAAAAAAAACCGGATTTCTACAAAAAAGTCTTATTACATTCTTTTCTAGCAAAACAAATCACACAACTCAACGCAATCGATGGCAATGCCAATTAAAAATCGAACAATTTTATTTCTAAGAAATTCAATACAAGTTAATTGATTTTATCGTAACAAGTTTTCATTGACAAAATTTCCACTACAACATTATTTAAATACATCTATCTATTATTATGCGTACATATTTCATTTGACGTAGAAACAAAGAAAAAAAAAACAACAATAACTTTGACTAGTGAAACTAGTTGATGAATGAGAGTGTACAAACATTGACAGGTGTGACGTGAAAAAACTTGGTTTCTAGTTTAGTGGTACACAAATGTCAAACGGTTTGATTAATTTATGTCCTTCAACAAATTGAGTGGGTGGATAATTTTTTTATATTTGTTTTAATAATACATTTAGAAATAATTTATTCATAATTTGATTGTGATTTACTTTCGCTATATTGTGGTGGGTGTGACTAAAAAAAAAAAAAGATTATTAATTGAATTTTTTGAGTAATAAAAAATTGAAAACAACAAATTGTTTTTATTTCTTACCTCATTATGTTTAGGAAGCAAAAGCAAGAAACAGTTAAAAATAAAAGAAGTCACGTCATTTTGTTGTTTTTAAATAAAATTGACTTTTTATAGAAACAAAAAAAAGGAAAAATGATGGAAAAGTTTGCTCTTCTTGCATAGTTCATGGAGAGTCGGAGAATTGATTGACAAAGCTATAAATATTTCGCTTTTGGAAACTTTCCATTTGACGTCCGGGAGAATTCCGAACGCTTTTGAAAGGCTAACATTGTCATTCGAACGACATACATAGTAAATCTTATCTTTTGTTGCGTAAGGGATTCCATTGCGGGTGCCAGAGGGCTTCCTGAAAGCATACCATGCCATCGTAAAGGATGGAAGGCTATGGTGTCACAGGGATGACCTCTATTTCTTCATTTGTGAGTGCACATCTAACGAATTATTTGACAAAACACCCCACTCTGGGTCTTGGGTGTCCAGAGTCATGTGGTAACCTTCAATATTAGCAGTAGCGGGTATCGGAACTAAGGGAGCTGTTGGTGGTCTAAAAACCAGTTGATTCAGCAGTAAAGTAAAACTAGGTGGATCTGCCTTATCTTAACATCCAAAAATATTTCTCCGTAAGAGTCTCGCTGGCCTGCTACAAAGCTTGACATTCCCCATAACACTCACTGCCCAAGCTGTGAAATCATCGGGGAAAGAGAGAAAATGTGTGATACGGAGTCAGAAACTGGGCACTTCTCCTACCTGCCTAGGAGACTCCCATACAGACACGAATAAGAGTCAGACAAATGAATGACGTAATAAGCCTCTTAACAGAGCAGGCATGAAGTCTATCCAATAAATTCAGTTCCTTCTCCCTAATAAATCCAGTGTCTTCTAATCAGAAGTCATGCCAGTATATTAAGGCCCTTGATCCTACCATGACTTTATTCAAGCTTGTCGAGGAATGTATGCCCGAGCTTGTGGTCGTTTCAAAAGCCCTCTTCTCATGACCATTGGAACGTTAAGGGGAACTAGAGAGCCGAAGAACTGGCCAGATGTGGCTTTGCTCTTCACTAATCCGTAGTGGAGGACGCATACCTATGATTCGTAAAGAGGTGGATATTACTTGCCTCAATAGCTGTGTCCATGTAGATGAATCTGACGAACTGCGTCATTCTTATGAAGTTTCATTCAGAATTCAGTAAAGCTTGAACAGAAAATCTCATTAACTCTTTCAGACGTACTTGATTGGTGGCCATCAAAACGGGTCACTACACTATTCACTAGGAACACAAGCCGTCAAGCTTGGTATAGCTAGTTTTATTTTCTCCGCAGATGTTCGGCTTTGATGTCCTGTCGAACATTTCAGGCTTAAGTTTCAGTAACCTCATTTAGATTTCACTATATAGTTCTAATGTTATCTATCTTTTTTTTTTATTTACAAGTCTCGTTAGTAGGTGCGGCCTCTTGACTAGGAACCAACTTATCAATTGTGGTATTTATTTTTTTATTATAAGCGGAAGGTGAATCTTCATTGAATCGTTGTTCTTCATATTGGATGGTATTGCGAGATTTGTCACTAAACCTAATCTCTGCTAGTTGAGCAGCCATCGTTGGGTATTACTTCGAGTGACGGATTTCCTTTTCTTATACGTCTGCGTTTTTATGCGTCTGTTATTATTTTTTTTTTTTTTGCTTTTCTGGCGTCTGAACTTGATCTACGTGTGGATTTCCTATCTACCCTAAGTTTAGCTCAAGGAACCTATATCTTTAGGTTTTCTTCATATCCAACCATCTGGCGAGTCGTTGAGTTTAAAGCGATGCCTGCTAAAGCACTCAGACCAGAAACTGGTTAATTTTACTTTACTATAGTAATTTACCCATCTTTTTCAAAAAGCCGAGAAGGCCCTCTCGTTGACCATCTAATGGCGTATACATTAGAGTCGGGTCTTAGGATAGTTCCCGCGCAGGACGAGTTGTACCAAAATTTACTTCTTTTTAAGCGAGAAATGGCACAAAATATCGAGCGTTGGAAGATTCAATATCAATGAAAATGTCTATAGAGTAGGATATGGACAAGGCGGGAGCCCAGCAAAGCTTAACTAGTCTTTTCGTGCGATTTAACAGAAAAGATGTATCATTGTAATAGGCCAGAAGTTCTCAGCTATAGAATAGTCATCCTTACTAACGTTTTGTATGAATACAATTCTAACAATTCGCCAAGGAGATAGGATGTAGGCTAGTGCCCAGGTAGTCGTCAAGACTGGCAGCAGTTGCTTGGTACCGTGTTGCTGGTTAAATCCCATCGGTGTCGGGCGACTTCCTCAAACCCCTATTTGATTGCCTTAAAAGTGGCCACAATCGAGTCCATGACTTTAGCTTAGCAATGAGTTTATATGTTCATCTTCCTCTTTCGGAGGCTTCCCATCGCTGCTGCCACTTGCTCAGTGATATTGCCATGTCATGCTTTCCTGATTCCTCTTCCGTTTTTAATTCTTTTGGCTTCATCTGTTAGTATGTCTTGTAAAAGCGTATGCTTCTGCCTTTCAAACTGCCCTTACCAGCGTTTATAACTCGGTGACATGCAATAACGCCCTACGAAATTAGACCAGATATGGCCTTATTTCCACTTTTAAGTGGAAATAAAACCTCATGAGTCATGTACAATGACTACTGGGAAACAAGACCACCTCCCCCCCCTCGTTATCTCTTGGGAGTTAATTCCTCTCTTCGCTGTGCTTAGTAGATATCAAAGTTGTCCAAAAGTCTCTTAAAAAATAAATTTCCATTGATAGAAATGTCTTCCGCAGCTAATTTTAGTTTCGACGTATTAAATGTGACTCTGCGTGAATTTTCCCCTTGACTACTCTGCTTCTGTATGGTTTGTCGAAGAAAAATTCTTCTAGAAAAAAAAAACATCCCGCTAAATGAAACACTGTAAGCAATAGAAACGCGGAAGAAACGATACCGTTAACTGCGAACGATGTCGAGTTGTTGACATGTGGTTTCATCAACACCACCGACCACATGCCACACAGCTCGTGAAACAATGGAAATGTTGAAGGATGAATTTGGTCGAGATGGCCCTGTGAGTTGGCCACCAAGATCATGCGATTTAACGCCTCTTCATTATTTCTTGTGGGGTTATGTAAAGTCGTTAGTCTATGTGGACAAGCCGAACACTATTGAAGACTTACAGGATAAGATAATACGCGTAATTCGTGGAATACATGCCGAAATGGCCGAAAAACTGATGAAAATTTGACCTTCCGAAAGGGCCATTTGAAACGGAGCCGCGGACAACATTTACATGAAGTTGTCTTTAAAGCATAAATGGCAAAGGCCTATTTATCGATTGTAATACAAATTTTGAACATTTATTCAAGTTTAAGTGTTTTATTCGATTTTTAAAAAACTACGCATAAAATATCAACCTTTATAAATTTTTTTAAAGTTTTCTGGTGTAGCTGATGATAAGTTCAGCAGAAGAGTTCGTTATAGCATCAGTTTTTTTTTTTTTTTTTTTTTCTCCCGAGGGTAGGTGAAAATCTTCCAAAGACACTATGAGGATAGCAAGCGCGTGCTCATAGTAGTGTCCGATTTTTACTGACTAAAAACACCACCCTTCTATAGAATGTTAGATACTGCAACTAAGATATAACTTATCAAGCAATTTTTCTATCGCGAAATAAAAAACATTTGACAGGTTACTTTCCATTGAAAGATCATGCATGCTCCGCAATTAGGACGCGGTTAATCCTTATCTTGCCAAGTCGAAAGGTTTCGTTCTTTGTAGTCGGCGCAATAAATTATTCTCATCCAAAATGTGTCGGACTGTATTATTGATATGTCCGATTAGTCGGTTTCTATGCTTTCGCGCGATGCTTCTAGTTTCAGCTTCGATTGTAGGAATTCCGAGATCCCTATGGATATCGTCGTTTCTAATATACCACGGAGCGTGGACAATTTCTCTAATCACTCTATTTTGAAAAGTTTGTAAAATGTTGGCATTTGTTTTCTTGGTACAACCCCAAAGTTGTATACCGTAGGTCCACACCGGCTTTAGCACTTGCTTGTATAAAAGCAGTTTGTTTTCGGTACTGAGCTGGGAATGTTTTCCGAGTAACCAGTACATTTCTGTATATTTGATATCGAGTTCTTTACGTTTCATTTTCACGTGCGAATTCCATTTCAGCTTTGCGTCGAGTGTCATTCCCAAGTATTTGGCCTCGTTTGCAAAGGGTATTCGGGCCATGTTTAGAAAAATTGGCAAGTCATTAGTTTTCTTATACGTGAAATTCACGTGAACAGATTTAGTTTCGTTGAGGGCGATCCGCCAGTCCCTCGTCCATTCATTTACTTTATTCAGTGCGGTTTGCAGTTTTGCAGTCGTTTCTTCGATAGTATTACCGACTGCAAGGATAGCGGTGTCGTCGGCGAACGTAGCGAGGGTAGTGCAATCTTCTCTTGGTATATCGCGAGTATATAACAGATAGAGAAGCGGCCCAAGGACGCTTCCTTGCGGTACGCCAGCCGAAATTTCTTTAAGCTCCGAGTATTCGCTTCCATGCCTAACACGGAAGAGTCTATTTCCAAAATATGATTCTAAAATATCATATAGCCGAACGGGGAGAACTTATCGTAATTTAAATTTTAAGCCGTCGTGCCACACCTTATCAAAGGCTTGTGAGACGTCAAGGAATACGCTTGAGCGTATCTTTTTTTCCTCAAATGCTTTCTCGATTACGTCAGTAATTCTATGCACTTGGTCAATTGTCGAATGCTTGGTTCTGAACCCAAACTGGTGGTCAGGGATGAGATTATTATCTTCTATAACCGGTTGTAGACGCCTTAGTAATATCCTCTCGAAAACTTTGGATATGACTGGGAGAAGCGAAATTGGTCTATACGATTTTACTTCATTTGGCGGTTTTCCTGGTTTTAAAACCATAATGACTTCCGCAACTTTCCATTGGCTCGGCACGTGTTTTAATCATAGCATCAGTGCTTATTACTTTCTTCTAATTGCGTATAGGGCCGGGCACTCACATATCAAGTGCTCTGCGGTTTCGTCTTCTTCAAGACAAAGTCGGCACTCCGGTGAGTCGAATATTTTTAGTTAATGCAAGTAAAAACTTAATCTGTGATGACCGGTTAGGTATCCAATAAGATTTTTTATATCATGCCTGGAAAGATTGAGTATACTTTAGGTATTGTTCATGAAGGGCTTTTTGGTCTGTCTAAGACCTGTGATGCTTTCCCAGTAAGAGATGCACGGTTTGTGTTCCCAGCGTTCTTAATTTCAAATTAATAGCTGATTTGTTTAATGGACAGAAGGGCTCGGGTCCTATAAAAGAGGGCTTTGGTTTGATTTTGGCTTTGTTCCTGGTACTGAGTGTCTGTAGGGTTTGAAAGCACTGTAGTACTGATTTGGAGTCAATAATGGGCGAGCGTAGGGCCTTTATAGCTGCTTGACTATCCGTGAATATATGGATGTTAGCGCCTTTAATACCTGAGCTGGCAAATAGGTTTGCGGTTTCTTTAATGGCGTGAAGCTCTGCCTGAAATACACTGGGGCTTTTTCCCATGGGTATAGATACATTTTTGTTGAGTCCGTAGATACCAAATACCACCCCAGAGACCTAATTATGATGACAAGGTCATCGGCATATCCAACTACGTGGAAGCCTAAATTACTAAGGTCTTGGAGGAGGTTGTCAATAACCAATGACCGACTCTCTAGCATCGCTCTGATTTGATATAGAATTTTGATTTGCTCTTAGTTAGATTCAAAAGTGCTCCTTCTGTGGACTTGCCTTTTGTGATATGTCTGTTGATAGGGATACAGAGGTATGCCCTTGCTTAAGCATTCTCTAGTATGAACGTCTATTACTGTTTCCTTCGTTTTTAGGAAAAACGACGTCAAGCTGATAAGACGGTATGATTTAGGTAGTTCGCTGGCTTTATGGCTGTTTATCACTCCAGATGCAAGAGTTTTGCTTATTTACGTATCCGTTGAGCCAGAAATGAGTCTCATCGCTGAACCCAATTTTTTGAACGATTTCGAGCACGAATTTTGATAATAAATTTCAATAATTTGCAATCGTTGCTCGTTTGTAAGTCTTTCTATGATTAAATGGCAGAGTGTACTGAAAACTTTTCACTTTGACAGATGACGTTTGGACGCCATTACTAACCAGTGCTGCCAACCTGAAAACTTTAACTCTTAAAAAAAAACCTTTATTATAAAGACTTTAGCATTTTACACAAGTTTCATTTTGGATTTATATTAAAATTTTTGCAGAGTGGAGAGTTGTCAAAAGTGTTGATATATGGCCTATTCACAATAATAATATTGCTCATGATTTAATATAAATAAATTAGTTAAGTATTTTAAAGACTACCTGCTCCAACCATTGCATGTGCAAAGATATATTTTTTTTGACACAAATGGAAGGGGACCTACAGTTTAATGCAGGTTCTCATAGTATTGGTGTGGATTTGATTTTGCCACTCTTCGCAGCCACTTCTATTTATTTGCAACTAAAATGTCACTGAGACTTTACGCAATTTAAGACTTGCCTTTCTTAATTTCTTAAACCTGCTTATATTTTGTCGTTACTAAAACACGCATAAAAATGTGCGTGTGAAAAAAAAGAATTCCCATCAATTTCCCACTCTAGCTAGACGAAGAAAAATAATGATCAGCAGATATGTTTGTATGTGTAATTTTTTCTCCTTAGCAGGATAATTGTTTCTTTGAATACTTAGGTCATCGGTACAACACGAGGGGTGCTCCATATTTTCCCTTGGTTTTTCTTTTTTTTTTTTACATAGAAAAGGGTATTATATCATTCGTGGAATGTTCTTGAAAATACACAAATACAAGTGAAGAGAAAAACATAATAAAATTACTTGTTAAAGAAACGATCAATATTTTGATTCCAAGAAGTTCTGCCTTTGAATGGAATATTTCAAATGAAATTTCTGCTGTCTTGTTGCCGATTTTGCTGTTGCAGAGTTTGTTCTTTTCTTTTCGATAGCATTATTAATTTATTTATATATATTTTTTTTTTTTCGTAAAAAGCGTGAAGAATTTGTAAAAGCTTCTTAGAAATGTCGGACTGTAGCTACTGTACTTAACATATTTTGACGGGTCAGTGGGCGTTACATGACGGTTGCGTAGTTAGTGCTGTTAAATTTTGTTCAATTGAACCTTATTCTTTGTCGAGAATGTGGTTTGGTTTCTTCGTTGGTGTTGGTTAGGTTAGGAGGGCTGTTTTGCACCAAGTACGAATTTCACCCAGATGCCATGAGGACTCATTGTGAATACCCCAGTTGTACAAGCGACTAACGAAACTAATTTGATCTGTTAATAAATCGTTTTATGTCTGAAAGAGGTACCCCAGCCAAGTCGTCCAAGCTATCGAAGAACCGTGCTGTATAGCTGAGCAGTGTCATGGGAGATAGGCTCTATCTCCTACTCATCTCTAAAGCTTCTGCTAAAAATCATTTGCAAAGACTCCTAGCCTTTTAGCAATGTTTCCATTTATACAGACGAGCACGCGGGTTTGACTTCTGTTAGGAGAGACTAGCAACTTTGATCTTTTGGTGTCAATATTGGGTCACAGTTCCGCCATTATTCCTTACCTAAATGTGTAATGATACCATTTTCGATGAAACTCTTTGAGGTGTTGAAAGGCGGTAACACCTGTCCGTCCACTAGTAGTCGGTTCAGGTCTGGCCAGTTCATCGGCTATTTCGTTCCGTTCTACCACAACGTGTCCGGGAAGTCAAGAAAGTAGAACTGAGTGATAACACATATCCCTGAGTGGCAAAAGACAGTATGTAACGCATTTCGCGAGGACGGGTTAGAATGAGTCTCATGACCGCGGTTTACAGCCAGTGCACAATGTTCGGTTGTAAGCCACATTTTCCCAAAGGTTTTCTTACAGGCTTAAAAAGCATTAAGCCATTTCCTTATTCTCTCCTCAGTGTTTCGTTTTCAGTTTAATTTGGATCTGAGTACCACCCCGAGGTACTAAGCCGCGCTTGAAAGCTTCAGGCGGATACCTTTGGTGAATAGAATGAGTTCGATCTTTTCCGGGTTAACCGCAAGACCGTTTTTATCCGCCCATATTGATAGTTCTGATAACACAGATTCCATAAGGTCACTAATGGTGGAAAGGTACTTCCCGTCATCCGCATAAGCGACTTTCTTAATACCTCTGCTGACAAGGGATTTCGAGATTTTTCACAGAAAAGGAGAGATAACTTCACCCAGCTTAACAACGGAATCCCCAAGACTGCTGTTAATTACTCTGGTGCTAAGCATTGTCTTAATCCAGTTTGTCAGAAATTTTGACGAATCTAGCTCCTCAAGTGAAGAGGTAATAGTTCCCGTACTCGGATTCTTGAATGTACCTTCTTCTTTCTTTTGAAAGTAAAACTTGATAAGTCTTTTAGATTGTCTGAGCCCCAAAAAATTTTCCCAGTTGGCAGTAGCTTATTGACTCTGCAATATGGTTCTGGTCCGAAAAATGCGGTGGCGGTCGCCCCATCCAATGTATAACCTTGTTAAGTTTGCATTTCACTGTCATGTGGTCCATTGTGTTCGGCGACAAAGCTTGTTGAGGCGCTTGACTATCTGGAAAGATATATATTTTGACGTATTTGCTACCTTTTCTAAAGTTTAATCTAGCGAAGACCTCATTGGCATGGATTTCAGTCTGGAACACAGTTTGGCCACATTCCCATTGGTATAGAGGAGACCTTGGTGTTGGGTCCAAACCAGTGTCGAACCTCTTTGCACTTTTCAAAATTTCAACCTTAAACGATCTTTCAAAACAGTATTTCCTAAAAACAGTTTTTTTTTAAGTTTATGTTGCTTAGTTGACGTTGTCCGTTCAATAACTTTCGGATCTCCCATAATGCATAACCTCTGTGATCTTTGTAAAGTAGCTTAGTCCTGTTCAAATGAGCGGCCATTTTTGCATTTTGAGCGAGCTTTCGGATGAGATATGATGAGAACAAAATTTGATTTCGACACACCATCCTAGTCGGTGTATCCTACAAAGGAAAGTTTGGAATAGAATCGGTGTTCAGTCATGCAAACGACAGGTCCATTGTGAACTGTCGGTGTTCAGAGATGGTTCTAAAACGTCTGACCACACGGGATCCGGAATGATCTGCACGTCTCACTACGGAAATTAAAACAGCAAAACTTGGATGAAGAGCTAAACCCACCCATATGCAAGGAAAAGTCTCTAAAATGCGTCATCAGGACGACTGGTTAGAGATGGACTAACTTGGCCGGTAACCAAGGTATCCAAAGGCCTATGGCCCCGATTGAATAAAAAAAAAGAGATCTTAAATACAGGGTTTTTCAACAGGGACGCTACAAAAGTAGAGCGACAGGGACAGCAAACGACGCCATATTTCTTGCTGCTCTTTTGACATTACTCTTCAGTAAGGTTTGCCATTTCATGATGGAAAGATATGCGAGCCAACAACGAGTCGAAATTATTAAAATTTACTACCGAAATTTATCAGCGTTTCCAGGACCTTGGAAAGAAGGGACGTAAGTGCAATTGGTGGGTAAGAGGAGGGAGAGGAAGATTCGCCTTTTTTGGGACGGGCTGGACAAATTCTGTTTTCCATCTTCTCGGAAATAGCCTTGAAGAATGGGACAGATAGAAAAGCTTACGCAGTGGTTTTGCAGGCGTGGAAGAACCACGATAGGGGAAATACTATCTGGGCCAGCGGATTTGTGAATGTTGAGATCTTGAAGTACTCTTGCCACAGTACGGGTGCGAAAGTGGATTTGTCCCATGGAGTGTTCTATGCGCTCGAGTACTGGGGGAGATAAAGCACAATCTGGGAGCGTTGAGATAGCTGCAAAATGAGCAGCAAGCAGATTGGCTTTATCCGAAGAGCTGACAGCTGGAGTGTCAATGCAAATGAGTGTCGGGGTCAGGGACTTTGTAGTATTTTTTGCCTCAACTTTTGGTCGTAGGAAAATTTGACACGATTAATATGGGCATTGCTGTCATTTCTGGCTCATTTGAACTTTTTTCGGTTTTCCTCAGTTGGGTTGGCCTTAAATGACCGAAAAGTTGCCCTTTCAGCCCTGATAGCTTCTTTACAGCTCAAGTCACACCACGCGTTTACCTTAGGTCTGATACACTTTATCCTGTTAGGGATAAAGCGTCTCATACCCAGGTGAATTAAATTTGTAATCATATCGGCAGCGGCATCCACGTCGTTGTTGAGGAAGCACAACGACCAGTTAAAAATATTGGCCACCCCCTGTAGGTAAAAGTTTAACAAAAAAGATAAATTAATTTTAAAAATTTATTTTCCAAACATTGAATTGCAATATTCATTGCAATTCATTGAAATTGCAATGTGCACATCGGGATTACATCACTGAAAACTGTAATGTAATGCATGTGCATACGTCAGCTGTCAAATGAAAATTGAAATGCATTTTCGAGTGCAGTCGTTCGTGAATCGATCTCATACCATAATATGTTTGTATGTGCAAATCATAAACAATAAGGTATATGCTAATGTCATATACATGTAGACAGTTTACTTTCTGTTAAATATTATATTGTTTATGGCTTAACAGGGTGGATGTGTACATAAATGTATGGCGTATGTGTGTTTTCTGCAAATACCTTGGGATTATTAATATGTATTATGCAAATCGGATTACAGAACTGGTTAATGCAAATCGTAATTTCATTAGAATTTATTCTCTATTGTTTTGGATAGCTGTGAATTTAGTGAATTTAGTGAATTTTGTGCTCCATTTTGATCACTTGATCCTGGAGTTTTGTGCTGATTACCTAATCAATTTTAATCAATGAATTAAGTTTCCATTTTAATGTTGTTGCTTGTCATTTTTTGTTTTATTCGCTTTCATCGGATATTTTATTGAAGTGCTTAGTACGTTGGGACCATTGTGACCCTGGCCGTTTAATTCACAATGGAGAACAATAATAAAGGGTGATCTATTTCGAGGTTCCCTACTTTTTTAAAGAAAAAAACACAGAAAATTCAAATTGAATGGAGAATGTTTATTATCATTTGAAAGAACATTCTTTGGCATTTATTTTTTGAAGATTATGTCTATCAAATGTTGGCCGTTGCTACGTCGCAGATGGTCCATCCGTTGAGTCCAATTTTCGATCACTCGTTCGAGCATTTCGACTGGTAACTGGCGAATGACACGCGTGATGTTTTCGTCCAAGGCCTGAATCGAAGCGGGTTTGTCGGCATAAGCTTTTGACTTTACATATCCCCATAGGAAAAAAGCAGTCTAACGGTGTGATATCACACGATCTTGGTGGCCAATCGACCGGCCCAAAACGTGAAATTATGTGCTCACCGAAATGTTCTCTCAATAAGTCCATTGATTGATGCGATGTGTGGGAAGTGGCGCCGTCTTGCTGAAACCAAATGTCTCCGAGATCACGAGCTTCAATTTCAGGCATCAAATAGTCGGTTATCATGGCACGATAACGGTCGCCATGGACCGATGATTCCACCGGCCCACAAACCACACCAAACCGTTGTTTTTTCTGGATGAAGTGGCAGTTCTTCAATCTCTTCAGGTTGCTCTTCGTCCCAAATGCGGCAATTTTGTTTGTTTACATACCCATTGAGCCAGAAATGGGCCTCATCGCTAAACAAAATTTGCCTCGAAAACGTCGGATCTTCTTGGAACTTTTCAGGAGCCCATAGAGCGAAGCGATGTCGCTTGGGAAGGTCGAGCGGCTTCAGTTGTTGCACAAGCTGTATTTTGTACGCTTTCAATTTAAGATCTTGACGTAAAATGCGCCAAGTCGTTCCATACGTCAGTCCGAGTTGCTGCGAACGGCGCCGAATCGACTCTCTACGGTCTTCGTGTACACTCTCAGCTACGGCCGCTATATTTTCTTCACAGCGTGCTGGACGTGGTCTATTCGGTCGAATATTATCCAATAATGAATGCTGGGTCTCAAAATGGGTGATGGTGTTGCGAATAGTACGCTCAGTATGTTGACCATAAGTTGAGCGAAGTGCACGAAACACATTCCTCACAGAACGTGAATTTTCATAATAAAGTTGAACAATTTGTAAACGTTGTTCACGCGTAAGTCTTTCCATTATGAAATGCCAAACAATACTAAACAAAAATAACATGACAGCATGACACGACTCACACGTGATCTGTCAAAAAAGGCTATTGAAAAAAGTATCTCTACTTGGATCACCCGTTACATGCCACCAATTAATTTAGCGAGACCAACGTTCATTATCAAGAGCTTTGGGGATTTGGATTGCCTTAAAAAAAATACTACTTACTTAGATGGCGCTACAGTCCGGGGTGGACCTGGGCTTAAAACAGGTGGGCCTCTCCAGTTAACTCGGCCTTTGGCAAACTGCCTCCAGTTGAGCACTCCAAGTTGGCTGAGGTCCACTTGTGCGCGCCACCTGAGGCGAGGTCTTCCTCTGCTGCGGTGTCCCTCTGGGTTGGAGTCGAAGACTCTTCGGGTCGGAGCACTGTTGTCAATTCGCTCTACATGTCCTAGCGATCTCAGACGGCTGATCCGCACTTTTTTGACCGTACATCCCATCAACGCAAATAGGACCAAAGCTCACACGAGGAATTTTGCTTTCAAAACGCCCAAGTATATCCTCATCCGCCTTCGCTAATGTCCATACACCATATAACAGGACTGGGATGATTAGGGTCTTATACAGAGTCTCCTTGGTGTTTCTCGACAAGGCCTTGCTTTTCAGTTGCCTTCTTAAGCCAAAGAAACAGCGATGTGCAAGTGTAATTCTGATCTCTGCCGTGATGAAACCAAGGTAGATAAAGGTCTTTACTACCTCGAAGTTATACCTGTCGATTGTGACGTTCTGTCCAATTCGTCGATGTTGTATGTCCCTTCTGGTCGACAGCAAATATTTGGTTTTGCCCTCGTTAACCGCTAAACCCATTTTAGCCGCCTCTGTTTCTATACAAGAAAACGCACCAGTGACAGCACGCTGTGTTCTACCCCTTATGTCAATGACATCTGCGTATGCAAGTAATTGAACAATTTTCTCAAGTATGATGTTAAAGAAGTTACATGATAGTGCGTCACCTTGCCTAAATTCTTTTCCGACATCAAAGGTCTCGGTGAGATTGTTTCCGATCTTAATGGGGCAGCGAGAGTTCTCCATTGTCATTCTGCACAATCTGAAGAGTTTGACAGGGATGCCAAAACTAGACATGGCTCTATATAGCTCGTCTCTATAGATGCTGTCATATGCGGCCTTAAAATCGATAAAAAGATGGTGAGTATCGATCTGGACTTCTTGGGTTTTTTCCAGGATTTTCCGTAGCGTGAATATTTGATCGGTTGTGGACTTTCCTGGCCTAAAACCGCACTGATAGGGTCCAATCAGTTCGTTGACATTTGGTTTCAGGTGTTCACATAGTACGACAGACAGGATCTTGTAAGCGATGTTAAGCAGACTGATACCTCTGTAGTTGGCGCAGTTTAGAGGGTCTCCTTTCTTGTGTACCGGACAAATGATGCTGCGGTGCCATTCATCAGGCATACTTTCTTCCGACCAGATCTTGGAGATGAGTTGGTGTATGCTCTCCACCATGCCATCTCCCGCTGCTTTTAAAATCAAAATTTATCGTAAAGATATTAGTGATTCTAAAAATAAAATAAATATTCGGCGTAAACGGCCCATAAAGGACCCAAAGCCTAGCTTCTCCAACCACTGTGTGTGCGAAGATATATTTTTTGACACGAATGGAGGGGACCTTTAGTTTAATGCCGATTTTGAACGGAAGTTCTTTTTGAGAAGCTTCTCATGACAGTTCGTACTCTTGGATGTTTGTCAGACGTTCGCAAGAGGTTGGGCAGCGGTACAGGTCGGGATTTGAACCAGCGTCCTCTCGCTTAGTGGTCGAACGCATTTAACCACTAAGCCACTGCACCCACTTGAGAGAGATTCTAGACTTGCTAAACTGCAATTGAGGTCTGGTTGTTCTGACATGATTATAGGAGCCACAAGTCACGTACAATCTACAACTAGCTTTATCGGATATAAATCAATAAATAGCAATTTAACCAGCTTGCGGTGCATTTCAAGATTTCCAATTAAGTTACTCGAGTTCAAATTGAAGTCAAGCCAGTTTGCAAAGAAAAGTGGAGAACTAACAGCATTCCAATCTGCTAGTGAAATGTATGAAACTCAACGGATTCTATTGGGCACTTCCTTCCGAAAAATACATGAAGAAATTGTCTTAACTAAGTCCTTTGTCCCGTTATTGTTCAATCCATTGATTCATTATTTCCCTAAACCCTTTATAAGGTTGTGGCTACTGTCTTGCAGCCCTCAAAGCTTTTAATTAAATTCACAAACAAAAGTTTTCCACATTTGCAATTACCTTCTACAGTAGACCATTTCTTTAGGGCGTACCTAATGTATACACTTGTTATAGGTATTGTGCACTTCCTCTCCACAAAACATTTCCACTGATCTAACTCTTACGTATGTACTTTATGCTTAAGGGAGGTAAAAAGGGGTCTAATGGTTTTTATTGCACATTTGTCGGTCTTGTCGCGCCTTTTTTCTATGTATTCTCGCAATAAACGTATCCGGTCAGTGGCGCTGCATATGAAAGTGCGGTACTGCAGAGGTTGTAGGTTAAGAGACTCCTGCAAAAACTGCAATCCTTCAAAGTCTAGGAGGACAAGAAAACCTATCTAGGCTTTAGGTCATGTATGGGTCGCTAACGTCTAAAGAAATAAAGCCATCATGACCCTTCAACTTTACTGCATCCGTCCTGATTCACTTAATTGTTCATAGGTAATCTAAGGTTTGACGGGGTGGAGGGATTTTAAATCTGATTGGCAGATGGTGTCCTATATGCATTCTCAAGAAGCTTACCAAAAGAAAAGGTTTTCTGTGGAGCAAATAATCTAGAACTGCAACAAAAAACAAAGATCCTAAGATGCTTCCTTGGTGCATACCGACTCCAGAGGGGCACCTGACACACGCTTACTTCTATACAGTGGCTCACAGCTTATTTGACCAACCACCTATTACAAATTTAAAATACGCAGAACTTTTCAACGGAATAAGATATAGACACAATTTAGACGCAGAATTCTTAATTAATTTTAAGACTTAAACAAAATAACTTCATTTATTTTTATCCGTATATGATTTCATAATTAACAAAACGAAACAAAAAATATTCAACAATTGAGTGCCACAGCTTATTTGACCCAGCTTAAAAAATAATGATTTACATGAAATTAAGGTAAATTTTGATCATATTTGATACTTAGTATGGGCCCCCCTTGTTATAAATAACTGATTGAGTCCTATTAGGAATCGATGACACCAATTTTTAGGTAGTTTCGGGAGGTATTTTTAGCCATTCTTCGATAAGGGCAGCTTTGAGATCATTTTTTATATATATTGCGCTTCCGGATATTTGTGTCCAATATTGCCCTTATAAATTCTCAATTACATTGTGATCAGGTGACTGTGCCGGTGGTTTCATAATGTGTGGACCGCTCCAAATTAGCCAGATTTCGACCATATCCGACGTATGTTTCAGATCGTTATCCTGGTAGTATCGAAAACTTTCCTTTATGCCTAGATTCTCAGCACTCTGGAGCAAATTGTTTTTAAGGATATCAAGGTATACCTTTTCATGCATTGTAGTTTTGATGAACTGTAGTTTTCCGACCCCCGCTGCAGACATACAGGCCCAAACCATGACGCTACCACTCCCATTTCTTTACGGTTGCTTTTAAGTGTTTGTTTTGTAGCTCTGTATTAGCTTTATGCCAGACCAAGGGTCGCCCATAGTAACCGAAAATATTAAATTTAGACTCATCAGCAAATATTACGTGCTCACAGAAGATGGAATCCTTATTGATGTGGTCTTTTGCGAATTAAAGACGACGTTTTTGATTGGTCTTACTAATAAATGTAAATCATTTTTGCGGTGCACTCGACTTAAGGTTTCTGCACAACACATTTTCCCCATCTCACTAGCTAGTTTTGGTGCCGAAATCTTAGGGTTTTCGTCAAATATTCGAACGATATATCGCTCATCTGTGGTCTTAACTATTTTGTTTGGATCGATTTCCCATTTATCTTCCACTTGGTTTTCGAAAATGAAAAGATGGTAAAATCACAAATTGAGTTTTTTTCCGAGGAGAAAGACCATTTTTGTGGTAGTTTAGTACATAATCCCGCTGTTCGATGGTTGCGCGTCCATTTCCATTTTTGTAACACGTGTTCCACTAACGAAATCAAACTAAAAATGCTAGCTCTAATTGCGAATATTATCTATGACCAAAGCATAGGCAAAACAAGTACCGTTATCCTGCAGATCGAGCGATAAACGTCGTAGGTCAAATAAGCTGTGGCGCTTATTTTTTGATTATTTTTTGCTTTGTTTTGCTAATAATGAAATCGTATGCCAATTAAAGTAAATGATGTTTTTTTTCTTTAAGTAACGGGTGATCCAAGTAGAGATCCTTTTTTCAATAGCCTTTTTTGACAGATCACGTGTGAGTCGTGTCATGCTGTGATGTTATTTTTGTTTAGTATTGTTTGGCATTTCATAATGGAAAGACTTACGCGTGAACAACGTTTACAAAACGTTCAACTTTATGATGAAAATTCACGTTCTGTGAGGAATGTGTTTCGTGCACTTCGCTCAACTTATGGTCAACATAATCGGCCTACTGAGCGTACTATTCGCAACACCATCACCCATTTTGAGACCCAGCATTCGTTATTGGATAATATTCGACCGAATAGACCACGTCCAGCAAGCTGTGAAGAAAATATAGCGGCCGTAGCTGAGAGTGTACACGAAGACCGAAGAGAGTCGATTCGGCCCCGTTCGCAGCAACTCGGACTGACGTATGGAACGACTTGGCGCATTTTACGTCAAGATCTTAAATTGAAAGCGTACAAAATACAGCTTGTGCAACAACTGAAGCCGCTCGACCTACCCAAGCGACATCGCTTCGCTCTATGGGCTCTTGAAAAGTTCCAACAAGATCCAAAGTTTTCGAGGCAAATTTTGTTTAGCGATGAGGCCCATTTCTGGCTCAATTGGTATGTAAACAAACAAAATTGCCGCATTTGGGACGAGGAGCAACCTGAAGAGATTGAAGAACTGCCACTTCATCCAGAAAAAACAACGGTTTGGTGTGGTTTGTGGACCGGTGGAATCATCGGTCCATATTTCTTTAAAAATTATACCGGTGCGAACGTAACCATCAATGGCGACCGTTATCGTGCCATGATAACCGACTATTTGATGCCTGAAATTGAAGCTCGTGATCTCGGCGACATTTGGTTTCAGCAAGACGGCGCCACTTCCCACACATCGCATCAATCAATGGACTTATTGAGAGAACATTTCGATGAGCACATAATTTCACGTTTTGGGCCGGTCGATTGGCCACCAATTATTAATGATATTACACCGTTAGACTTTTTCCTGTGGGGATATGTAAAGTCAAAAGCTTATGCCGACAAACCCGCTTCGATTCAGGCCTTGGAGGAAAACATCACGCGTGTCATTCGCCAGTTACCAGTCGAAATGCTCGAACGAGTGATCGAAAATTGGACTCAACGGATGGACCATCTGCGACGTAGCAACGGCCAACATTTGATAGACATAATCTTCAAAAAATAAATGCCAAAGAATGTTCTTTCAAATGATAATAAACATTCTCCATTAAATTTGAATTTTCTGTGTTTTTTTCTTTAAAAAAGTAGGGAACCTCGAAATGGATCACCCTTTTTAAACATAAATTAAGAATTCTGCATCTAAATTTTGTTGATATCTTTTCCCATTTAAAAGTTCTACGTATTTAAAATGTTTAATATGTGGTGGGTCAAATAAGCTGTGAGCCACTGTATGTCCACAACCATCTGTACGTAGGTTTTGGCAACTCTACGTTGTCTTGGCGACAAACAATTACAATTTTCCCGCAATCGGCTGCCTTATAGGTATAGGTACACCCTCAACTATCTTCATGGTATGTGACATCGACCGGATCGAGCTGAAAAAAGTTAGTTTCTGGGAGGTCGGATAACATTTTACGTTTTTAATAGAAAAACTCACCAAAAAAGGACTTAAAAAATTCCTTACTTCTTCTTAAAAATAGATTAAATATCAGTAATTCCCCAAAGCGAGGAAAGAAACAAAATATCACTGCAAATGAACAGCAAGAGCAAATATTTCAACAACACAAAATTCACTTTGGGTCGTTAAACCCCAAAAACTATGTAAACAAAATGCTACTGACCTATCTCAAAACCTTCTATCTCTATCTGTCAAAATGATAGTATAAAAAATTTCACGCATATAGGTAGTAGGTACGCCCTCCTAACCGCGTGAAAAGAAAACAAATGCTAATGTGCTGTCGTTAATTAATCTACTAATCCCTCGAACCCCTAATAAATTTTCTTTCAGACAAGGACAGAGCGCAAAAAAAAAGAGAACAGCAAGAACAATACATGCCTACCTAATTATAATCAGCAACAATTTTCTCAAACACAACTCTATTCCGTATCTGTCCAATTCAGCAACCCCCGGCCCCTGGCAGTCGCTGTTTCTCTGTTTTTGCTTTTGAAGCAATCTTCTGATTGCATGCCTCAGATAGCAACCTGTTTTTCGCAGGAACTTCATAAATCATAATCAAAAAATTCTTAGAATTATTTCACCATACACCTGAGACCTGAGTGCTGAGTGCTGTGAAGCTGAGTGTCGTTGGAGGTACAGTAAAACCAAAGAGACAGGTAGACACCACCAATCGCGCAAAGTAGATGGTAAAGTTGGAATTATCTGTATGTACCTATGCTTTGGTTGCTTGGTTGGTTCAAGACAAGACTCGAAGAGTGCGCACGCTTGCGCTTTACCTTCTTTTCGTTTTCGTTGTTTTCTTTCAAACCACCCCTCCTCCCCCCCAACCACACTATGAAAACAAGAAAATCTCATAAGAAAAAGCAAAACAAAAAAAAGAAAGACCAGCCATAAGGCATTATAATAAATATTCACTTCGTGGAAATGAAACTAAAGACTCTTGACATAAAGCCTCGTGTTCGTGTAGCTATAGCTGCCCCGAAGTGGTTCTTCGCGGTGCGCGGCGCTCTCTCGCTCTCTCTCGTTCTTGTGCGATGCATTTTTGGTTTCATTGGTGTTTGCCTCCGGAGGTTGGGTAAATGTCTCGTTCCTGCTGTATTTTTCGATGGAAAAACGACAAAGAAACGAGTTCCACGAATTTTATGAATGGGGATTTAAATACAAACAAACAAAAAATAACCTTATGCCCGAAACAAACTCTCACTCGCTGGCTAAAGACTAAAGACATCTCGTTTGAGTTGGCCTCTCGTCAATCGTATTCGCATTCGCATTCGCATTCGAATCGAGTTCGGGGAGGTAGACTCAATCCCGAACTAAACGAGTGAGATCCTTGCAAGAAATGAAAGGGACATGGCAGCTGGTACTGGTATAGTGTATCCAAAGATGCTCATCATGGAGTTGTCTTCTTTCTTCGTCCGAAGCTGTTTTTAATTGAATAATACCAAATAAATGTGATCATCTACCGGTTTTATGCAGGTTGTGAAGCTTGCGGCGAAGTACCTACCTATTTAATTGTGCCTATTTCTCTATTTTTTTTAATTTAATTTTGCAAGACAACAACAGGTTCCGCTTTAATTAAAAGGCCTAAAGGATGAGGATGATGTTTTTTTTTTGATCGTGAGGAAGGGCAGTTTGCAATAAGAAAACGCAAAAATATTAACATGTGGTTCATTGCCCTTGGCGAGATTGACATTTTTAGTTTTCATGGACCTAACACTTGCTAACGGGTCTACTAAACTGCAAAGAGTCTTAGCATGGGACAACGATTAATACTTTATCTGCGTACCTATCTGTTGTCTTGAATTACGGCCTTCTGAGATTTTTAAGAAGCTTTTAGCGGGATAACTTCTGTAGACGCGTTTAAGACGGTGACGTGAAATATTGCCAAACGAAATAATGCAAAATTTTAAATTAGAAACCTTTGGCAACAGGTTTTTTTGCAGGCGGTTCGATTTTAGAATGGAAATAATGCTAAATTTGGCTTTATTACACATCACCGTTTTAGACATTTGGACTAGATTTGCATTTTGGTACATGCAAGACCAAAAGTCCAAATAAAAGAGTATGTTCCACGAAGAGGTGCCGGATTCGGTTTATAAAAAAAAACTAGGACTTCCGAAACCACAAATTTTACGTTACAGAACCTAAGAGAAGTTGAGAAAACAATTTATCTGCTTCCCGTTCTCGCGTTCTTCAAGATTAAAATGTCGTTTGGTAGAACAAAATGCAGTTGAAGGCTGAACACATGAACCTTCGATTATATTTCTTATTTAAGGAGGCATCGAAGGAAAGTACGTACATTACAGTCTCTGTTAACTGAAATATTGAACTGAAATACTTGAACTTTTTGAATGTGGTTTCCCAAAAATCATACCATCTCATAGTTCTGAGAAAACAGGCGATAAAAAGCTGTAAAAGCTCCAAAGCCAGCTCAATTCTGATATGAATTCTGTTAGAACTTTAATTGCCCAATTGAAAAACCTTTAAAGATGCAACTCTGTTAACTCTTACAGGAAGTTTCACTGAGTGACTTTTATGACTGACTATGTTTTCAAAAAGACTGGAGGAAATACTTTCGTTATACCTAACCGAAAGGTCACTTAAACCGGGTTCGAAAAAGCGTCCGACAAAATTTGATCCTTTTTTGAAGTCGGTCATAATTCATGCAGCAGCTGGTTAATAAAAGAATAACAACATGGGATTTAAACAGACGACGTCTAGCACCCGAGTCGGACACTCTATCATCTGCGCTATCTACAATATTATTCTTGCAAAGTTAAAACTTGGTTCAAATTTGTCTCTAAATTAAAGGCAACCCTCGTTAAAGCTTCTTTAACAATTCGAGGGGAACAAGCTTTTATCCATTTCTCTATCTCTTTGCCTCTTCGATAAGCCATAATTCCATTATTTACATAAAGATGAGAGGCCTCTACAAATATTTCAAATAGAACTTTAAAGCTCTATAAAAAAATATTTCACTTTCATGCCAGTAAATGAAAGACAATTTTGAAATACATGATGTCAATATTTCTCATCGCTAAAGCCGAGCAGAGGTTCAGTTTTAGTGTTTCCTGAATCGTCGCTACGACAAATAAAAGCATTTTTATCATCAAAACGATACAATATCTATAAGACGATTCGATAAAAGAAAGCTTTCAATGAATGACCCTTCGAAATTATATGCAGTACTTAATGGAGGCATAATGGAAACTGCAATTTCTTTTTTCGATAACTCAACCTAACGTAGCTATGAATTTAATTTCTCTCTAAATTTATATTATTTTAGTTGTTTCTGATTTAAGCTTTACAGAAGCTCTAAAGAAGCCTTAGCCTGTAAAGCATTTATTCCTTAATGAAATTGTAATGTTGGTCGGTTATTGTATTTCCAATTTGTTTATAGTGCTCAATCATACATTTTATGAATTTTGGGCTTGTTCTACAGTGCGGTCTTTCGATTTTTAAAGCCGAGCCTTGAAAATACGGCAGCCTTTCATCCTCTGAGATTTTTGGCGCGCTGCTTTCAATTATCCAGACCAAGCGCTATGGCTTGGTCTTTTAAAAAGGAGGTTCTGTCTTCCTTTTTGTCTCGAAGATGGGAGCAGACATTTAAAGATCCTCTTGGCTGAAGCATTGTCCATTCGCTCGATGTAGTTGACGTGGGTTTTGCTTTTTGGACCACGTCCACTTCTTGGTACAGCTCGTAAATTTCGAGGTTGGTTCATCTTCTCCTCCCAATTTGAAACCATATTAACCGCTGCATTGAAACAAAAAATTAATTTTATCCAACGGTGGTGTTTGTTGTTCGCTCACAGAGGCCGAGAATTGTAAAGAAAGAAAACTAAATCCAGACTTGCCTACGTGTATTTATGTCTAAAATCGTATTTAAATTTCATAAATTCCAAAAAAATATAGCTGCTTTGCAAAATGATCGTAGCAGCGCCATCTCTGATTTGAGAGTAATGGCTAGTTTAATTAAGATGGATTCAATGATAGTGCATCACATTGCCGGAATCATTGAGCGAATTGCACATTAGTGTCCGCTTATAGCGAACCACGAAATTCGCACTTGCGCAGTATCCTACGTTCATCGACTTCAAATTTTAACTCCTTTGTGCCGTTTTTTGAAGTACTGCAAAAATTAATATGTTTGATAATGTTCGTTCTCGAGGATGTCCCGAATATTTAAAGAAAATTGAATGACGATTTAAAGTGCGACATTTTTTTGGTTCGACATTTTCTTTACTGAAGACGCCAAAAGGTTTAAAGTTCATTTTAAGCAGCTTCGTTATATGCATTAAGATTAATATCCATAGTTCTTATTGATAACCATTTGGACTGGAGGAAATGGGTTCGTTATACCTAACCGAAAGGTCACTTAAACCGGGTTCGATTTAAGCAGTCGCTTCTGTACATTCCACCATTAGACGGCACAGATATGGAACTTCATTCAACGTAAAGCTATTTTGTAAAGGCTCTTGGCGCTCTCGGCTTATTTTGTTGTTTGCCTTTCTTATGCACAGAACTAGCCCGGACTAACAAATAGATCATTGTGGGATTAGCACAAATCGTGTGTGGTAATAAAGTATAAAGAAAACCACCAGCAGATGCTCCATCCCCATGATGTCTATGTCTACCCATTTCCTTATTGTCACAATTTTGTATGATGATAGGATAGTTCGACTAACAACAGTCCACTTCCTCGTTTTTCTTTCATACTTTTGTTTTCAATTTGAAGTTTCAATTTGTGTGTGTCCTCATTTGTGTCGTCTTTTCATTTCCCATTTCTTTTTGGACGGCACCACTGCCACTTACTACAGATCCCTCATTTCGTAGAAATTTCATAACTCTTTTTGTTGTTTCGTTCATAGTTTTCTATTTACTTAAAGTTTTTGTATTATTTTTCTGTCATTTTCATCTACAAAAACAATTTCGTTTCTATTCCTACCAAACCAAGTCATCAAAATAAACAACCAGAGAGAGAGAGGAACAACAATACTTAAAACTACGTTGAGTACTTTGACCTTTCTTTGGCATCCGCTATATTACAAACAGAAACAACTATCGCGCATAATAGAGACAAAGATGCATGGAAGAAAATGAGATTGGAAGCGGCGGAAAAGGTGCCCTATTTCTCATGCAATAGGTAGATTTAGTTTACCTAGTATACACCGGCGACAGGCAGCTTTGCTAAGCCATCAAAGCAAAGATGTTGGAGGCGAAAGGGAAAAAGGAAAAATCGTATTTTCTCACTAAAGATTTTTTCAAAGAAAAATTATATCTCCACTACCTTTCCTGACTTTGACAGCAGATACATATATACTTTCTTCCCTCTATCTCTCTCTCTCTGTTTCAATTGAGATGAGAAGTTTTGTTTTTTCTTCAAACAGAAACTAAATAAATTCGCAGAAATCCCTTGAGCCAGTCACGACGACGACGACGACGACGACGACATCGACTCCGACTCCGACTGGCTTTCTAAAAAAAAAAAAAAAAATTCTGCATTCGTTTTGTTTCATGTTCGCCTTTGTCGAGATACATTTGTTCGCATAAAACGATTCGGTGTTAGTGGTATTGTTCGAGCCCGTGTTACATTCTGTCCGACAAAAACAGAAAAAATCCAACAGCATCATGGTAGGTCTCTAGGTATTTATCAATTTTTCCGGCTGAGAAACATTGATTACAGATAGTTCTTCTGCTTCCGATAGATATATGTAGGTTAGGTAGGAGGTAGGTACCTGCCTAGGAATTCACAAAGGGTCGAAAATTATTTCTCAGCTGTTGAAAAGTTATTCTTTCATTAGAATCCGATCGAAGGATGCTTGATTGTTCCATCCAGGACAGCATTGTTTGCAAAAAGTAAATGGAAAACAAAAAAACAAGAAAAGGATGCAAATGTTGCCGTCTATAGGGAGTATAAAGGATATGGATGGATAGGTATGAGTCCACTCGAAATTGTTAACTGTCAGAAGAAGAAGAATGCCTCCATCTAGTCTGAAGGTCTGGGGTTTGGTATTGTATCGGATTTTTCATGGCATTTCCAATTGACAAGAAGAGTAAACATTTGTCATTGTTCGTTGGGCATTATGGTTGGAAATTGTTCTCGGTTCTCTCTGTACTTTCCCTCCGTTTGGCAAGCGAATACATACATGTGTACCAAACCTGCATATACAAGAGAAGTATATTGTATTGAATTCGTTCTTTGAAGTGGTTTTTATTGTTGGTGGTTATTGACTAACATCGATGAATCGAACGTTCGTCGTCGTTGCCTTGGATTTTTGCAGAGCAGATGTATTCTAAGGATAGTCGTTGCTATGAAAGCTAATCAGAAGAACTTTTTTATACGTGATTGTCTGTCTTTGTTTGTTTTGCCATCATAGACGTCAACATGGGTAGGTCGGTCAAACCTGATCTAGGTATGAAAGAAGACTACCCAACTTGCAAATATATATTGACCGAACTTTAAATAGGATTAAACGTCTTAATGTCTATATCGATGAATGAAACTAAACGTAGGGGGAATAGATGCTCAAAGCAGTTCGTTTGGAACTTTCGGCTTGGAACTTTAATTTTAATAGTAACGGGTGATCCAAGTAGAGATACTTTTTTCAATAGCTTTTTTTGATAGATCACGTGTGAGTCGTGTCATGCTGTCATGTTATTTTTGTTTAGTATTGTTTGGCATTTCATAATGGAAAGACTTACCCGTGAACAACGTTTACAAATTGTTCAACTTTATTATGAAAATTCACGTTCTGTGAGGAATGTGTTTCGTGCACTTCGCTCAACTTATGGTCAACATAATCGGCCTACTGAGCGTACTATTCGCAACACCATCACCCATTTTGAGACCCAGCATTCATTATTGGATAATATTCGACCGAATAGACCACGTAGCTGAGAGTGTACACGAAGACCGTAGAGAGTCGATTCGGCGCCGTTCGCAGCAACTCGGACTGACGTATGGAACGACTTGGCGCATTTTACGTCAAGATCTTAAATTGAAAGCGTACAAAATACAGCTTGTGCAACAACTGAAGCCGCTCGACCTTCCCAAGCGACATCGCTTCGCTCTATGGGCTCTTGAAAAGTTCCAAGAAGATCCGACGTTTTCGGGGCAAATTTTGTTTAGCGATGAGGCCCATTTCTGGCTCAATGGGTATGTAAACAAACAAAATTGCCGCATTTGGGACGAAGAGCAACCTGAAGAGATTGAAGAACTGCCACTTCATCCAGAAAAAACAACGGTTTGGTGTGGTTTGTGGGCCGGTGGAATCATCGGTCCATATTTCTTTAAAAATTATGCCGGTGCGAACGTAACCGTCAATGGCGACCGTTATCGTGCCATGATAACCGACTATTTGATGCCTGAAATTGAAGCTCGTGATCTCGGCGACATTTGGTTTCAGCAAGACGGCGCCACTTCCCACACATCGCATCAATCAATGGACTTATTGAGAGAACATTTCGGTGAGGGCCGGTCGATTGGCCACCAAGATCGTGTGATATCACACCGTTAGACTTTTTCCTGTGGGGATATGTAAAGTCAAAAGCTTATGCCGACAAACCCGCTTCGATTCAGGCCTTGGAGGAAAACATCACGCGTGTCATTCGCCAGTTACCAGTCGAAATGCTCGAACGAGTGATCGAAAATTGGACTCAACGGATGGACCATCTGCGACGTAGCAACGGCCAACATTTGATAGACATAATCTTCAAAAAATAAATGCCAAAGAATGTTCTTTCAAATGATAATAAACATTCTCCATTAAATTTGAATTTTCTGTGTTTTTTTCTTTAAAAAAGTAGGGAACCTCGAAATGGATAACCCTTTATCAATTTCGCCTTGGAATAGAGAAAAACAATAAGGACCGAGGACATATGTAGACTTCGACCGAAGGTCAATTTCTAGGCTGAAGCCTAAGCTGAATGTAGGATAAACTGACATACCAAGGAACCGCAAATAAATCATCCATTAAATTAATTTGACATGTACAGTATTGTGCAAAACCTTAGCAACTTTTCCTACTCTCATGTAAAAAGTTGTCTCCCACTTTTAAAAATACTTCCCGGTAAACTGTAAATATATTTATTTACATATTTGCATGTGTCCTCAAAATCACCCAAACAAAGTTTTTAATTTTCATTTATAACAGTAAATAAAAAAAAATAAATCAAAATCAGTTCAAAAAACAGCTGTGCAAAAGCTAAGCAACTCCGTTATTTTTTTGACTTCAGCACATCTACGAGGCATCAACTCAATTAAATTAGAAATAATAGCTGCTGGTATGTTTTCCCACTGTATTTTCATATTTTCAATAAATTTATCAACTCCATTTGGTTTTTGCACCGTATTGTTCCAACGCGACGTTTAAGAATCCCGAATAAATTTTCAATCGGACGACTGTGCAGGCCAATCAAGAACTTCAATCCGATGGTCTGTTAGCCACTCCTTGCCCATTTTTGAAGTATGCTTCGGGTCGTTGTCATACGGCAGCATCACATTTTCCAAAATATCCTTGTAAACAAAACGATCCATTATGCCCCCTATTTCATGAAAAGGACCAACACCATAACCAGAAAAGCATGTCCATATCATAACACTTCCACCCCCATGCTTCAGTGTACTTCTACAGAAGCGTGGATTAAGTCTTTGCTTGGGCGTACGCCTAACGTATTGTATGCCATCAGTGTTCCACAGGTTAAATTTACATGCCGACTGACCAATTAATATATTTTTTTAGCAAAATTCAACCTATAAAGTGTTTTAAAGAAAAGATTATTTCAATTCAAACAACAATTTTATCAATAAACCTTTTCTGTACATGCTTCTTCGTAAGCATAGGTTTCTTCAACACTGAATAACTTTTAAGATCAGCTTCAAGAGCCCGTCTACGAACCGTACCGGAGTCAACGTTCAAATTCAAAGTCGACAATATTTCCCGAGAGGAAATAAAGGGACAGTTGTTTTACGCGGCCTTCCTCCTACATTATTATTTTCTAAGCTACCGGTAGCTTTATATTTTTTAATCAAACGTGAAACTATAGATTTATTAATTCCGAATATTTTTGCAATTTTTTACTGTGATACACTTTGTTTATTTAGGTTAATTATTTTTAATTTTAAAGTTTTATCATATTTAGCGCGCTCCATATTGAAAATGACTGTGAATGACTACTACCCGATCGCAATCTCTACCCACAATTGAGCAAAATTAACTGTTCACATTGCGTCATGGAAAAACCCACTTTAAAAATGCCGTTAAATTTGTGGTAATAACAAGAACTGTTTTAGAAAACTCGAAGTTGCCTAGGTTTTGCACAATACTGTATATAATTTATTAGATAAAATAGCTCATAAATGAATCCGTTTGATTGCCTGTGAATGACTTCAAATGCAAATTAAAATTCATTCAGATGCAACTTTAACTATTGAAACGAAACAATTATGAAATGACTTGCTCGAAATCGCTCATGCGAAAAATTCTTGGAGGAACGGTTAAAAAAAAACAATATTCGGCTTCTTTTCGCCGAAGCCGAATGTTCTGCCGTAGGTGGAAAATTTGGCCGAATGTAGCCGAAGCTGAATGTTCAGTAGGACTCTAGAAATATGCTTTTGATACATACCTACCTAGTTCCTTTCAATACAAATAGACCATATAGACCCCAATGAAAGTACAAATATTTGCGACCAGCATTCGAAGGTTATGTCGATTTTGGTATGAACGTCTTTCCGTAACAACTTTTGAGGCCTAAAAGTTAAAGCTTAGAGCCTTTGTTAGGTCGACACAGGTCGCTGCACTTTACATTAGAATAAGGTAACTTGTGATTCCACGTAAATCTTAGATATTTCATGAAACCCTACTCGATAGGATGTAGCGGGAGAAACTTTGAATATCAAAACTTGATAAATCTCAGAATTATTATGGGAGAAGTTCCCTAGAAGGCTTGATACAGTGTTTTTGGAAGAGCGGGGCATGTCCAAATAAGGTGCGGGATATTGTCTTCCTTATATTCGTGTGTGAAGCTTATGCAAATGTTACTAATACATGTCCGCATTGTAGCAACATTTTAAGGGGTTACATGGGTTTATTCGGGAAAAAAAAGTTCTCTTTTCAACAATTTTTATTTTTATACAAAAAATGAAATATTTTATTCAAACTTTTTACTGTCTTAAAGATATACATTTGAAAAAGAATTTCTGAAATTTTCAAAAGAAAACTATTCAGAACTCCGCCATTGTGACTTCATTTCCGGTGATCCCTCGAAAAAATGGTGCGTCCGCGTTGACAGTAGAACTCGTGACAGGATCATCAAAAGTGAAAAAAAAAATCGTGAAAAGCCACAAAAAACGAAGGAAAAAAGAAAAAAGTGAAAATTGGATTTTTGGCAGACCTTTTTACAAAAAAATGCCATTTTTTGGTTAAAGTTGTGATTAAAAAAAAATCCTTCATCCAAGTCCTGATGAATTGCATCTCGAAGACCTGTGTAAAATTTCATCAAGATCGCTTGAGTAGTTTTCGAGAACTTCTGAAAACCGATTTTGAAAACATAGTTTCGACAAAAACGCGTTTAAAGTTTGGATAACCTCAACTGAACCTCGTGATTCAATTGAGCGCGCACTTTCCGAAGGCTGTATCTCCGAAACTTTTATTCGGAATGACTTGAAAATTTAGGATAATATTCTCGAGATGACGTAGAAATGAAAAAGACAATGAAAAAATTCGATTTTTTGAAGCTGTGAAACCCATGTAACCCCTTAAAGACAGAGAAACGTAACTAAATTATCATTTTATCTTTTTTTAAATTTTGGATACAAGCCTGCCAGTAGTTGTTGATCTATCTTGAACTAGGCGACGTTCGTGTTGTAAGAGTGGACTGTTTGCAAAAACATCAAGCTACCTCTTAAAGACAAAAATGTAGTAACGCTTTTTTGTCTCTAAGGCAACGAATTGTTGCGGCACATCAATATAAGAACTAACGTCACCATTTGTAGCTAAGCCTTCTTTTTCCAATTAAACGCAATAATGTTCCAAGACAAATTGCACAAAGGAAAGGCTGATACTCGAAACTGTGATAATTACCGTTCAATTAAGTTGATGTCACGATTGTTGAGCGGGTGTTAGATGGCCGCCTAAGACAAATAATACGGCTGTCTGATGACCGGTGCGGGTTTGTCGCGGGTAAATCTACCACAGATGCAATCCAAAGTATAAGGATCATAATGTAAAAGCATCGTGATTCCTTAAAGGATCTGCATATGTTTCTGGTTGATTTTGAAAAAGCATTCGATAGACACCCAAGTGATCTGATATGGGTAGCGCTAAGACAATGAGGAGTTCCTGAAACCTACCTACAGATGTCCTGCAGGAGTCACCGATGAATTTCCAATAAAAGTCGGTGTTCATCAGGGAAGTGTCTTAAGTCCTTTGCTCTTTTTTGCGGACGGACCGTAAAGTGCATCAGTTATTCTTTTCTGACGATGGAGCTATCATAAGTGATGATCAGACTTCCCTGCAACGAGCACTTGATGTTTGGTTAGATGCTTCAGAGGGGAATGGGTATCGTATTAGCCAAAAAAGACAGAGTATCTTAACTGCTCATTCTCTGACCCAAACCAACCCATTCCAGACTTGTATTTGAATGCGGTGGTGGTTCCCAAGTGTGAAAAATTCAAATATCTGGGATCGATGATTAACAGCGAAGCAACCGTTGATGACGACATTAATCATCGTGTAAGCGTAGGGTGGATGAAGTGGCAGGAAAACTCTGCCATCTTCTGTGACCGAAAAATGTCCTCTAAGCTGAAGGGAAGGCTCTACACCGCAGTTGTGCGTCCGGCGCTCACATACGGTTCACACTGTTGGACAATGTACAAAAAGTATGAGGGCAAATTGACAGCAGGAGTAATAAAGCTTAATCGAAGTAGAAGTTCCAGAATCCGAGGAAGCCTTCACGTCAAAGAACCCTTCTCGAAAAATTTGGAGCACGACCGATTCGGTTGGTATTGTCATGTTCAAAGGAGAGATCCTACGAACCCCGTCGAAAAGGCAATGGCAATCAACGTTCCCCTACAATCGCGTAAGAGAGGCAGGCCTAAAAACTCCTGGATCACACAAATGCAGAAACATCAGCATGATGAAGTGATCCAAAATCGGGAGGCCTGCAGATAATTTATGAGGTCGAATTGGTGAACCCCACAGGCGGACCAGTAGGAATGCAGTGAAGTGGGAGGGTTATGATCCCTATGATCCTGATCAAAATCTCGTCGTTAAATGGAGAGAAGAAAATGTTCCAGGACAAATTCATTTAAAAAAAGGCTAAAGGCTGCTTGAACCTTTTATTCACTTCAAACTCCAATTCCACTAGCGGCTAAAAATTAAGTACCACCTACAAAGGCTATTCCCTTTGAATCTACATGTTAAAAGTCAATTATTTTTAATTATTCAATCGTTTCAATTACGTTTTCCCGTTACAAAATATATTAAATACATAAACCAATAAATTAGCCACAATATTTTTCATTTTTCAAATACCGCCACTGGCAGAGTGTGTCCGCAACCAATTCCGGTTAAACATTTAATTGCATTCTGCTGTTCACTATACCTAGTCCAATTACGAAATATAATAACTTAAAATAAATGCATGACGCTCTATATAAATTTTTAAACAAGAAAATTCAAGCAAAACAATAATAACCATCAAACTAAATTAAAATTGTTTTTTTTTTTTTTTTGTTTCCCCCCCACAAATATCGAACTAAAGTAGAATACTAATTTATTTGCATGAATTGATGGAAAAAAAATCTCGTGAGAGGGACCCATCAACAGCAGCACCACCACCACCACCAACCCACCAAGAGAGCAATTCACGCGAAATATAAACAAAACCTAATCAAAATCAATTCTTGGAATGTGACAAATTAACAAAGTGTGCACATCCAAGAAATCGAATCAATAATATCGTGATGGGACCAGGCACATATAGTTGCAATAATTAATTATCAGATCGTTAAGAGTGGTATGTAGTGTGGGTATGTCCAAATCAAGGACAATATTATCCTTGATTTGTACCTGTACACGTATTCAAAGATTGCGTGCAATAAACGTGTTTACCTTATTGCACGGTTTATAAGCTGTCACCTGCCCCAGTGGAGACAGACCCTAATTGCTGTCTTTTTCATAGAAAAATTAAAATCTCTCTCTCTCTCCCTCTAGATCGAACATGTGATTTTCTGTAGATTTCAGGGAATTTTCTGAACTCATCATGGTAATATTTGTTTGTCAATGATTATTTTCTTGGTATGCACATAGATAGTAGATAGAGTTCCGGAGCGGCGTTTGTTCGTTACAAAGAACAGCCGACAGCGCCTACACATTTGATGTGGTGGCTACATTACGCGTTCAGTTTTGCACACCGTATTCGTTTCAAACTGCGTATTTTTCGTTCACCAAGACGTGGTGATAATTTTAATGAATTAGGGTGAATTTCCTGTTTAATTTTTTTTTTTTATTCGCAGAAATTTGTTCGAACTGCGTATGTAGACTTCTTCGTATAGACTTTCACAGGAAATTTGGGCCTGTACGACATGTTGGGCTTAAGCGGCTTTAATGGACTTTTTTGCTAGTGCTTAACATTTCGTAAATCGACTGCGTATTTTAAATTTATGTTTTGTGTCGGTCATACAGCGTTGTTAGATGACAGCTGTCATGTGATAAAAGCGAAGTCATGACACGGACGGACAACGAAAGAAATTGTGAAATATACAGTGATTTCGATTAATCGACAAGTTTATGTCGATTGGGTTAGATCTAACCCAGAAGAGACCTGTCTGTGTTCCTGAAGCTCGTTCGAAGAAAAACGAATAGTTAGCGTGAGCAAGCGATAACCGGATACGTTATCGGAAATTTCGTCAAAAGGTTCCGGACATAACCTCCATGTTCCACTGAGTAGGCAGTGTAAGCTTACCTTCCATGTCGGAATGGAAGTCAGCCGCAATCTGCTGAACGGAACACATACATTCAAATCGTTCCGTCTTCCCAATATTTCTAGCTCGTCTTTCAGCAGAAGTCCTTACCATCAGTGAGGCGGACAAGTTACTGTGCTATGGTGCTACATTCATTTATAGTCGGACCTCAATTAAAGCCCTGACTATATCCAAGTTCATCATGCATTACCGGAAGACACTGACACGGGCTACATGTATCATCAATGGCGGAGGAAGTCTATCTCCTGATAGGGTCCATGAAGGAAGAAATTTACTTGCATTTTACCTTAACGGCTGAGGCTTGGTGTTGGAATCTAACGAACTGCGCGAAACTGTGACCCGCTTTCAACAATTCTACAACCCAGAAACAATTCTAGAGCTAGAATTCGACTGGTCCTATTAGAGGCGCCGCCCGCCAGTCATTTCCTGCGAACTGATACAGGATTATAGCATTTGTTATCGACAATCTACGTCTTCAATTAATCTGCTCAGTGAACTTGTAACCTTCGCTGCTCATTCAATTGATAGACCTTATCTAGTTATCAGTGAGTGAGCGTCGATTGAATGCCTATTCCAATGTACTTCTTTAATGTTTATCACTTCAGAGCTAAATCGACGAAAGTTGGTATTATTTTTTGACGTTGTGTGTTTTCGGGTTTACGATCAGGACCAATCCGTATAGTACTCCATATGAGTCATCTGTAAGAGGTACGGGTTAGACGACATTCCAAGCTCTGAAAAAAATGTCTGGTTTGAAAAATCAAGTAGTTACTGGTACAACTCGCTCTGGAGTTTCGGTGAAGCTGAATGAGAACTATCCCAGGACCTTTGCGACTGTCTAGTGAATATTCAGAATAGTTCAAGAATGGTTACGGGCAGGATCTGAGCCAGAAAAATGGATGTTATCGCATAATCACGGATGGCACTTTTAAACACTCTTCTAACTTAATGCTTCAACTCGATTGGAAAACTGAACACCCAGAGTTGGGTGTAGGTTCCAGTGAAATCAGGATCTTCTCCATCAAGAAATGAGTTCTTCGACGAACATGCTAGTCAAGGTTCGGAGGAAATTTTCTCATTAACAGACACTGGGATGGGTCTGTCGGTATCGCTTGATGATTGAGTCTTCTATATTAAAGGTGTTTTTTTTAGAGGTATAGAACTTCGATTTGAAATAAAACACAAGAAAATCGTTTTAATGTCCATCAATTTGGCTTTATTGAAAGGATAATTTTATGCCATTAATTTTGGCCGCCGCGGCTGGTTCGAATAAAGACAAGTCTAGAGGTCCAATTTTCAACCACTTTTTCAAGCATTTGGGGCTGTATGTCGGCAATAGCGCCACGAATATTGCTTCCCCTAACGTTTCTGGTTTGTTGGCGTAGGCAAGCGACTTCACATATCCCCAAAGAAAATAATCCAATGGTGTCAAATCACACGATCTTGGTGGCCAATTGACAGGTCCATTCCGCGAAATTATGCGCTCATCGAATGTTTCCTTCAATAAATCGATTGTGACGTGCGCTGTGTGGCATGTGGCGCCGATTTGTTGGAACCACATCTCATCCACATTCATGCCATCCAATTCGGGAACAAATTAGTCCCCTTATCATGGCTCTATACCGGTCTCCATTAACGGTAACTGACTCTCCAGCATCATTTTGGAAGAAGTATGGCCCAATGACTCCACCAGCCCATAGAGCATACCAAACAGTCAGTTTTTGTGAATGTAATGGCGTTTCAAGGGTCTCATGTGGATTCTCTTCACTCCGAATGCGGCAATTTTGCTTGTTGACGTAGCCATTCAACCCAAAATGAGCCTCATCACTGATCAAAATTTTGCGATGAAAATCAGCATCGATATCAATCTCATTTTCGGCCCATACACCATTGTTGTTCATTTGTCAACCTGTTCATGATGAAATGGCAAACCAAACTGAACATAAATGACATTAGAGTTGCCAGATTTGACAACAAAAAAACACCCTTCAGGCACAATATTAGAAGGCGCTATTCTTCGAATTGGAGACAAACGGAACTAGTTAAGCCAAATGGCTGTAGAACTGACGCCACTTAGTAGGCATTCTGAGAGGCCTGCCCGCCATTGAAAACAACTTGGTTGTGCGTGGCTTAAGTAATATAACTATTTAAGGGACGATTGTGCGGAAGGCGCAGATGGGGCGAAACATTACCTGTCTTTGCCTGAGATGGTCCCTGTAATTGAAACGTCTTCTCGACTCGTGAATTACAATAGTACAATATTTTAGAATATCGAGCTCGTTCAGCATCTTCGCACATCTGACTGAATTGAAAATATTTTTCACGTCTAGAGTTACGACCAATACGATATTATTTTAACGGTGTTCTCCCTATTGTGCAATTTCAACTATCCTTATCACTTCCTTAATAGATCTAATCTTCCCTAGTGACTGTTTTTGAAACCGGGTAACCTTATCCGGAAAATCTCCAGCACTACGCTTAGCCGCCCTCGATGCTGATAAATAAAGGTTACTTTACTACCCATTGCCGCGGTTTTTATTTTAAGAGTTCTTCTGTTTGTTTATGTTAGTAAAAAGTAGCTGAAAAATCTTACCAGGACCTACGCTCACTCACAGGACCTGTGAGAAAAGAATGTAAAGTGAGAAAATGGCTCAAACCGAGCCTGTGGAATTAAAGAAAGAAAATATGCTGTTGAATTTTATACCTCGGATGTCCCAGAGGTAACCAATGAAGTGCTTGCCCAGTGTGCGATGTCTATCTTTAGCTGAAGCCTTATTTTTTTCGACGTTCAATCGTACGTTTTGTAAGATTTCAGTTTATTTTCAAGGCTTATCTCGAAGTTTGCGAACATCATTGTAAATTCCAAATGCCCAGGACTGTATAGAGATCGGTCTTAAGTGTCTATATTGCGCCGTTCATTGCACAAATAAACAGAAGAGGACCTAATACACTACCTTGGGTTTTACAACATAAAATGCGCTTTCCATCGCCCTCCTTGCTCCTTGTCCACTGCTTTCTTATTAAAAATTGTCTAAATTGAATTCCTACCAATGACACTTCCTTGCACTCCTTAAAACTCGACAAACTAAACAAAACAAAACAAAACAAAACTGTTCATAATTTCACACTGACTGACCCCCCACAAAGTATTCAAAGCCATTCTGGGTCAGGTCGAATTACTTAAAATGAATGTTTTACTCCGAACATCCCCCAAAAACCGTTCAAAAACTTCTGTCATATCCTTCAATCAACGTCACTTACACAGCTTACAAGTCTATAACAATTGACTTTATAATATTCTGTCAGGCACGCGAACCAAAAGGCTTACTTTTGCAAACTTTATTCTTGACCTCATTTCGGCAACAGGATATGAATAGTTTGGCATTGGCATTCCCCTTCCGCCTTTGCGCCTTTTCAAGTTTATGAAGCGCAATATAGTACAAATGTCTTCCTTCGCTCATGAATCATTAAAAGAATATGTTGTTCTACTTTTACACACGCTACTACTTACCTACCTACCTAGTGGCGTGGAGGAGTGACATCAGAGAGTAAAGTCAACGGTCTCATATTTTTCGGTGAGGGGGGGTTATCGATTATTGTATTATTTTCCTTTCGTTTTTCGCCCCAAATAAATGGGGAAATCTTTGTAAATTTGAAATTGTAGGTGTATGTATTCAATTTTCGCCGATACATTTTGAAATTTTCAAAATGAAATCTAGATTGTGAACCGTAAAATTTGTTTTAATACAAACAAAGTTGCCACCTGCATTTGGTGGGGTTTTCTATGTATCTAGTTATTTGCGGAGCTACATATGATGAGTCAAAAACTTTATTCCTCTTCATTTTATGTTTATATAATTTTTTTGTTATTATTATATGACATGACGTATTTGTATTTGTGTTTGTGTTTGTGTTCACTGGAAACTAAGTTTAATTACAATTTGTTCATACATATTTTATTTGTTTACTTTCAGATATACGGATATTGTTTATTTAGTTTTGCAAATTAACTGGTTGGATATTTAGAGTTTTGACGGTATGTTATTTTGATATTAAATTTTTTGTATTTTAAATAAAATCTAAAGTTAAATCTGTTAATGTGAAAAGTTGGGTGTGAGCAAATCATTCCCATCAGGCCTTTAAAACATTGAGCCTGAGGTTGTTAGAAGTTTACCACCGTAGGAAATTCTACACAATATTTTATTAAACCAACAGACTGGCACTGAACAATCAACAATTGAATCTGGAAAATCGTTTATAAACATAGAAAACAGTAAAGGGCCCAGTAAAGAGCCTTGCGGTTCATCAGTGTTAACAGAAATAGGTCTTGATAGTCCCTCGTTCATTTTAACTACAATACAAGGTGGTGCATAATTAATCATCCAATTTTGAGTATAATGGAAATCTTTATTTGGACCTTTTGTGCCCGTTTTATTGCACTGGCAATGACTATTCGCTGATAACTGTTCGCATTCCTGTCGAATATTCTGCTGCGATTGTCTGAGGCTTGTTGGCATAAACCCGCGATTTCAAGTAGCCACAAAGAAATAATAGTGGGATGGTTAAATCGGGCGATCTTACTGGCTAAATCACCAAAACGGAAAATTACGGGACCAGGAAACGTTTCCTTCACAATATTCATTGTGACTCGTGCTGTGTGTGCGGTTGCACCGCATGTTCACCAAGCCCCGCTCATTCCAACTTCAGCAGTAAGAAGTCGTTTACCATCGCCAAGTAACGTTGACCGTATTGCCAATGGTGTCCTCAAAAAAATACTGCCCAATCACTCCTCCCGCGTGAATGCCGCACCACAGAGTGGCTTTGAGTGGATAGAATGGCTCTTCGTGCATCACACGCGCATTTTCAGTGCCCCAGAAACGAAGATTTTGTGGAAATGTGCCTCGTCGCTCATGATAATTTTCGACACAAAATCGTCCTCTTCGTTGTTGAGATTGAGAATGGCTTGACAGTAATTCACACTTCACTGACGGGCACGAGGCATTCTCTGTTTGTATACTGCAGCTGTCTAGTTCACAAATGTCAAATATGACTGACGTACGACGCCATTTGCGCAAAAATTATAACATCTTCCGATAGGGTGATTTATTTTCCGCCACATTGTAGTAAATTTGAGTGATCTACACAGTCGAAGGCCTTGGAATAGTAAAGAAGGACCCTTTTACCGATTTCGTTTGCGTCGAGTGCTATACCAATTGCCACTTGGATTGTTAATCACTCGCGTCTGAATACCTGTGTAAAGGCTGATTAGTTCGTAGTTTTTTTAAAAATCGAATAAAACACTCAAATTTCCATCAAATATTCAAAATTTTTATTGAAATCAATAAATAGGCCTTTGCCATTTACGTTTAAAAGACAACTTCATGTAAATGTTGTTCGCGGCTCCGTTGCAAATGGTCCATTCCGAAGGTCCAATTTTGCGTCACTTTTTCGGCCATTTCGGCATGTATTAAACGAATTACGCGTGTTATGTTATCCTGTAAGGCTTCAATAGTGTTCGGCTTGTCCACATAGACTAACGACTTTACATAACCCCACAAGAAAAATCAAGAGGCGTTAAATCGCACGATCTTGGCGGCCAACTCACAGGGCCATTTCAAGAGATAAGCTGCTCACCAAATTCATACTTCAACATTTCCATTGTTTCACGAGCTGTGTGGCATGTGGCACCGTCTTGATGAAACCACGTGTCAACCAAGTTCAACTCAGCCAACTGTGGCAAAAAAAAAGTCGCGTATCATGGCTCGATATCGTTCGCCGTTGGCGGTATCGTTAAATCGGTATCGAAAAATGGACCGATGATGCCACCAGCCCATAAACCATACCAAACTTTTTTTCGGGATGCATCGCTAATTCTTGTATGGCATGTGGCTGTTCATTACTCCATATGCGACAGTTTTGCTTATTTATGTATCCGTTGAGCCAGAAATGAGCCTCATCGCTGAATACTATTTTTCGATAAAACAGCGGATTTTCACATTTTTTTGTGAATAAATTTTGATAATAAATTTCAATAATTTGCAATCGTTGCTCGTTTGTAAGTCTTTCCATGATTAATGGCAGAGTATACTGAAAACTTTTCACATTGACAGATACGCCATTAGTTTTGACGCCATTACTTACCAATGCTGCCAACCTGAAAAACTTAACTCTTAGAACACACCCTTTATTTGGTTAACCATAATCTTTTGGAGGACTTTAGCTGGAAAACAGATTAAACTGATTCGCCTGAATTGGGAGAGAACTGACGCGTTTGGTTTTTTTTCGGGATTGAAACAATTGTAGGTTGTTTGTACTTCTCAGGAAGTCGACTGATATAAATACAGAAACTATAAATAATGTAACATGTATGAATTAAGTAAACTTAGGCGACACACATTCAGGGCACTTGAACATCAATTTACTCAACACATTCGGAACTAAAACCTTCATAAAAATAGCGTACTGCCTTGATAAATCTTGTTGGAAAACCCTGTATAACTTTGCACAATAATAAATTAGGTGTACGTCCTTTAATAAAATGTACTGGAAAAGGAAAATTTCCCTCTTACAAGACACTTGATGTGCTGTTGGTAAAACCCATCTTAAATTCGGTAACTAATTCTCTTTAACAAATGCTTTTAACTTTATGTGTTTTATTTTGTTTTCTATTTGCTTCAAATCAAATCAAATTTCAATGGAAACAGTGCTGTAATTCCAGCCCTCATTCTACGTCGTTGAATGTAGCACAAGCTCTTGTTGTTTCGCTCAACCATTAGGGATTAAGTTAAAAGTATTTCCATCGAAAAAATAATTTTTCCATTTATTCTGTTAAAACACTCAGAATCGCCCACAACTTCCAAATATATGTATATAGTTTTGAAACTGCTTCAAATGATACAAGTTACGTCAGGATGTAGGATTTATGTTAGATTAGGGAATTTCTCTATATTTATTTTATATCTTCCATCAATCCATCTGTATATGACTCTCTAAAAAACAACAAAATTTAAGTTCAACTCAGTTCTAGAGGGCAGTTTCTTAGAAACCTAAGGTGTGTTTTTTTCTCTACTTCTCAGTAGTATCTGAGGTTAGAAATTTACCTGAACAGCAAACTTTCTCAGTATACGTTACGATACGTTTCTGTTTTGCTGGTAAAATTAACACTGCGTTGTTACTGAGAAGTAGTATTTCCGGGCTAAACCTTTTGATGAGCAGTAAAAAATAAATTCAGTTTGAATAGTAAATCATTGTTCGAAAAACAATATTTAGTTAACCTAAAAAAATGTTAGTACTTTATAGCTCAAGAAATAAGTCAAAAAATATACCTTCGCACGAACAGTAGTTGGAGAAGCTAGGCTTTGGGTTCTGTAATGGCCGTTTACGCCTAATAAAGGGTGATTTTTTAGCTGGTTTGGTTTTGGCAACACTGGTTTTGTCAGCTGACGTGTGTTTAGTACCTTGTGTCACTGTCAAACAGCTTCAGTTTGGTTTGCAATTTAACCATGGATCGTCTTACAAATGAACAACGCTTGCAAATTATTGAATTTTACTATCAAAATTCGTGCTCGGTTCGAAATGTTCATCGCGCGCTGCTTCCATTTTCTGATCGGCATTCTCGACCTTCTGAGCAGTCTATTCGGAAGATTGTGACCAAATTTCGCACCAAATTTACTTTGTTGGACATTAAACCACCAACACGTTTACGTACTGTGCGTATTGAAGAAAATATTGCGGCCGTATCAGCTAGTGTGACAGAAGACCGCGAAATGTCGATTCGGCGCCGTTCCCAGCAGTTAGGCCTTTGTTACAGCACTACGTGGAAAATTTTGCGGAAGGATCTGGGCGTAAAGCCTTTTAAGATACAGCTGGTGCAAGATCTAAAGCCAGGCGACCTACCACAACGCCGAATTTTTGGTGAATGGGCTCTTGGAAAGCTGGCCGAGGATCCGCTTTTTTATCGAAAAATTGTGTTCAGCGATGAGGCTCATTTTTGGTTGAATGGGTACGTAAATAAGCAAAATTGCCGCATTTGGAGTGAAGATCAGCCAGAAGCATTGCAACAGCTACCAATGCATCCCGAAAAAGCCACTGTTTGGTGCGGTTTATGGGCCGGCGGCATTATTGGGCCATATTTCTTCAAAGATGATGCGAATCGCAGCGTTACTGTCAATGGTGAACGCTACCGAGCGATGATAACAAACTTTTTTTTGCCCAAAATGGAAGTTCTTGACTTGCATGATATGTGGTTTCAACAAGACGGTGCCACATGCCACACAGCACGCGAAACAATGGCGCAATTGCGAGGCGAGTTTGGTGAACAGTTAATTTCACGTTTCGGGCCGGTCAATTGGTCGCCTAGATCGTGCGATTTGACACCATTAGATTATTTTTTGTGGGGGTATGCCATGGCTAATGTGTATAGGGACAAGCCCGCTTCGATTGACGCACTGGAAGCCAACATCCATGCATTCATTCGTGAGATACCGGCCGATATGTGTGAAAGAGTATGCCAAAATTGGACTCAGCGGATGGGCTACCTGAGACGCAGCCGCGGTCAACATTTGCATGAAATTATCTTTAAACATTAAATTGCAAGGTTCAAACTATCGATTCAAATAAATATTTCATTCATTTTTTCGAATTTTTTGTGTTTTTTTTTTTAAAAAAAGTTCTAAACCTCTTAAAAAATCACCCTATATAAGTGGGGATACTTCAATTTAAAGTAAGTGTACGTAAACTTATGTCGGCCACTGTATAGAGTTTGCAACCAAAATTTATTAGTAATGGTAAATGTGAACGACAAATCTCTTAAGAAAATTCCCAAAAAATGAGGTGCCAAAGCCTTATGCCGGTCGTGAGGCTTCTTATGCCAGTTACCAAAGTAACAGAGCTGCTATTAGGTGGAAGTTAGCCTTTATTATTCCTGTGCCAATTGGTTTGAAATGTTGTTTGGTTTCTTTATTTCAGTAGTCACCCTCATGCCATTATATCTTAAACTTCTGAAAGCAGCTGCCTCAATGGGGCAAAATCCCTTCTCGGAATTTTTTAATAATCACAGAGAGGTGCCACAGGTATCGGCTCTTGGACCTCTTCTTTTTTTCCATTTATATAAATCCATTTATGAAAATAAAATTCCCTCAATACAATAAAATTCCCTATCATCTCCCTTTTCTATGCATTTGTATGCTTACGACGTTCAACCTTATCAATGTTTTTTAATAGATATTTGACATTGGAAACTCACATGTTCCGTCAGCTGTGGTTGCCGCATTATTATACTTCTCTCTCAACACGTGTATTTCCAGCAAAAAATAGTCATTTCTCCTATTTGTAGTTATGGTGGCGACATTATTGATTATTGTAAGTTTAACAGTAGCATTTACCAGAACCGCGCGGTATGCTTCAATGGTATGCGGTAACCTTGAATGCTTTGAATAACTTTAAGGTTAGAGTTAAAGACCATAACTCTAACCTTCAACTTATTCCCCCAATGTTCTCTTGTCTTACATCTGAGTTGGTCGAACTGGAACATTTTCTAAGGTCAGGCGTTACTCAGAGGTTTAGAAAAGAGCTTCACAGTTTTGACTTAACAATTTCTCAACAATTTTGACCGTTCTTTTATTTTAGAGAACACATGATGGGGATGTATGAAGTACCTGTGTATCTTAATAGCAATTAAACAAAAATTAGAACCCAAAATATCAGAGGTTTTTGAAACATTTTTAATCCTCATTTTAATGATCAAAATTGAAAAATTGCATTAAAGTGTCTTTTAAAATTTAAGACAATCAAACCAACCACGAAATCAATGAAAAAAAAACATCACAAGAAAAGGTGAAATAAGGTAAACAAAAGAGGACGAAATACGGACTACCAGACGGCACGTATCGACCAGCTGTTGTTTTTCCTTATCGATTTATTTTTTCGTGTCCTTATGTCTGTAATTTCTCCTTAATTCTCTGGTTTGTTGACCTACTTTTCAAATTTCGCTCATTTGTGAACAAAGGTGACAGCTGTGAGAAGAAGTTTAGTTAACAGTGCATTGCCAATGGAGTGAAAGACAACTTTACAATTTTCATTCCACATAAACCCCTCGTGCTGAGCTAAAAACTTTGCTTCTTGAACCACTTGTGGGCGCGCTTAGCTGTGTTTATAGCACGAACGGTAGGTAAAATTTTCGTAAGAATTTACATTCAAGGATGTTTGCCGCCATACTGTTTTAAGAGGCGCGTGTGAAGTTACTGGGAGGAAAGTTTCGGTCGCACTAACAATTGCACTTCAGTGGAGGTAAGCAAAATTAAGATTTAGTTGAAATGAATGCTTGAGATGTTCGAGGGTTCATCAAAGAATGGCTTCTATATCGTGCGATGTCTAATTTTGCCCAAAGCTGGAAACCTGCAAGGAAAGTGACAGCCACAACTTCACTCTCATAAGTGCCTCCACACCTACAGCGCTAGGCGTTTGTCAACATTGGTTGCGTTTATATATCTTCTGACCAGTTACCATTTCTCATGGCAACTATTCTACCGACATTCGCACGTGTTCTGTCAATAAGGTTCAAGGTTCATCTTCTCCATGAATGAGGTTCAGGGCCAAATCTTTCCTTAATTTCTACCTAGTCTCTGCCTTGTCGTGAGGTCTTAGCAGATCTTATGAAGTTTACAAAGCTCATCGGGGGATGAGAGGAGCCATTTTTGATGAGTCAACAACCTTGATGTTCCTGCCGAAAGGATATAAACATGTTTATTTCACCAGATGATAAGATTTGGTAAATATGTGACCTTATGGCGATGACAAGGCTTCACCAAGACCATCATTGTGTCCAATGTGATTCCATTTCAGAACCGTCAGTGAAGATAATTATACCTACTGTTTCGTACCAGCGTTTGTCACCCAGTCTAATCTAGATGAAAATTCTACAAAAACTCTACAAACATTTTGGGTAAATTGTTTTTACTGCTTCTTGTCAACTGGGTTTCGAATTTCGGACTCACGGCTAGATTCTGAAGAGCTTCGGTTGCGTTTGTTTACATCCGCTCCCTAGATTCTACTTAGTTTTGTGATGTTGTTTGCTTTGCTTAGGTCAGGTCACTGGCACTTGGTGATGCATATGCGATTTCCCCCTTGCTTATTGAGTAAGAGGATGGGCAGTCAGATTTGGAAGTCAGTTATTGTGATAAAAGGCGCCTAAGCGTGCTGAAAATTGAGAAGAACTTGTGGCACTTAAGTATATCATTATAGTTATTTAGGCGGAGAATTGAAAAGCATCAGTTCAGTTTTGCATAGATTTACGCTTAGATCAAACCTTGCAGCCCATGTTTACTAATAACTTCGTGAAAGATCACCAATACCAATACAATCACGTCATTCGCTTCTACAACCGATTTTATTCTGGGACTGTCAAGTATTAGGAATATTTTGTGCAAGCTTATAATCCACAAGATCATGAGCGTTGAGGTGTTGCTTGATTTAAAAACTCTGTTAAGAGACTATAACCTAGTTTTACCTTAAATTACCCTTGTTCTTGACATACTCTTCTACTGCCATGTCTCCGAAGAGAAGGTTTTAGTCACTTTTATCGTGAATTTTGATATAACGGGTGATCCAAGTAGAGATACTTTTTTGAATAGCCTTTTTTGACAGATCACGTGTGAGTCGTGTCATGCTGTCATGTTATTTTTGTTTAGTATTGTTTGGCATTTCATAATGGAAAGACTTACGCGTGAACAACGTTTACAAATTGTTCAACTTTACTATGAAAATTCACGTTCTGTGAGGAATGTGTTTCGTGCACTTCGCTCAACTTATGGTCAACATAATCGGCCTACTGAGCGTACTATTCGCAACACCATCACCCATTTTGAGACCCAGCATTCATTATTGGACACGTCCAGCACGCTGTGAAGAAAATATAGCGGCCGTAGCTGAGAGTGTACACGAAGACCGTAGAGAGTCGATTCGGCGCTGTTCGCAGCAGCTCGGACTGACGTATGGAACGACTTGGCGCATTTTACGTCAAGATCTTAAATTGAAAGCGTACAAAATACAGCTTGTGCAACAACTGAAGCCGCTCGACGTTCCCAAGCGACATCGCTTCGCTCTATGGGCTCTTGAAAAGTTCCAAGAAGATCCGACATTTTCGAGGCAAATTTTGTTTAGCGATGAGGCCCATTTCTGGCTCAATGGGTATGTAAACAAACAGAATTGCCGCATTGGGACGAAGAGCAACCTGAACTCCCACTTCATCCAGAAAAAACAACGGTTTGGTGTGGTTTGTGGGCCGGTGGAATCATCGGTCCATATTTCTTTAAAAATTATGCCGGTGCGAACGTAACCGTCAATGGCGACCGTTATCGTGCCATGATAACCGACTATTTGATGCCTGAAATTGAAGCTCGTGATCTCGGCGACATTTGGTTTCAGCAAGACGGCGCCACTTCCCACACATCGCATCAATCAATGGACTTATTGAGAGAACATTTCGGTGAGGGCCGGTCGATTGGCCACCAAGATCGTGTGATATCACACCGTTAGACTTTTTCCTGTGGGGATATGTAACGTCAAAAGCTTATGCCGACAAACCCGCTTCGATTCAGGCCTTGGAGGAAAACATCACGCGTGTCATTCGCCAGTTACCAGTCGAAATGCTCGAACGAGTGATCGAAAATTGGACTCAACGGATGGACCATCTGCGACGTAGCAACATCCAACATTTGATAGACATAATCTTCAAAAAATAAATGCCAAAGAATGTTCTTTCAAATGATAATACACATTCTCCATTAAATTTGAATTTTCTGTGTTTTTTTCTTAAAAAAAAGAATGTGCGTATGGATAAGATGTTATTTGTGGTAATCCAATGATGTAGGATCCACAAGTAGGGTGAAACACCTTTAAAAATTTAAGTCGCATAACTTGTCTCAGCGGACCTACATTTTAAAAAAAGGCTTGACTTATCAAGGACTAATTTTATTTCAAGGTCCTATGAACTTTTTAGTGTTCTAAGCACTTTTTTGTGGTCGAACCGAGGAACCTTACAGGCGGACTAGTAAGTGGGAAAGTTATAATCCCTCATTCCTGATCATAACCACTTCGAAAAAAGTAAAGAAGTGGTCTTAACAAGAAAGAGGCCAAACTAATAAGCATAAAACCCACGTTAGCCTACTTTTGGTATACAAATAAATACTCGTACATGTCTCCAATCTGGGGAGGTCTAGAAAGACCAAAGGAGCATACAACTTCTGTGTATAGCAACAATGCAAAGGCAAAAGTGTAACCTTGTGTTTTTGCTTGACTATGATGGACAAAGTGCCGCCCAAATCCGGTAATTTGTACAAAGCTAATCAAAGCTGTTGACAACCGAACATTTTTTCCCTGAGATTTTGTCGAGTTGACGTTCAGAGAAGCTTTGAAGCTTTGTTTTTGGTAGAACTTGGTAGAGTCTTGCCAAATTCTTAAGAGTTTCTGTGGATTGATAGTTTTCTGAGCTACGTCTACCCTGATCTAACTGATTTTTTTTACTAGACGGTCTTTTTTAAACTAGTTAATCTCGGAGTACATTATCTGGGCTGCCTAAAATACAGGGTGGCCCAGTTTAGCATTATATTCCTTCAATGAGTATTCCTGCAAGGGGAGGTCTATTCTCACAATATTTCAAGGTACAGTCCATCAATGTGGGTGACGTCTAGTTTGGAGTTACACCTCCAAACCTTTGAACCCTATAACTTCTAAACTAGTGCAGGTTGGTTGGAAAGATGATTTAGTAGCGCTGAGATGATTTATATTGGGTACATATGTGCAGCAATAAAAAAGTTGTGGCTCGCTGAAATCAAAATTATTTCCATTTTTTTTTAACTTAAAATCTATTTTCTCAAAAATTTAGGAATTTAGTGGCTTTTATGCGTCTTTAAAACTAACATCTGTGTATCCACAAAAATGTTATGAGTTCTTAAACTAAAAATTATGTTAAATTGTTCTTCCATGTTTTATGAAATCGTTTTCGTTGAAAAATTTCCCCAAAACTAATCCTACAGGGTGGCGCAAAAATAACCTTCCGATGTTTTTTGGCTGTAATTTAAAAAAAAAAATTAAAAACTTTGATTCTTCTTGTGAGCGCTACAGAGCAATGATTAACGAGTTCTTTTTGCCGCAACTTGATGAATTGGGATTGGAAAACATGTGGTTCCAACAGGACGGTGCAACGGCACACACTTCCTCATATCACTCATTTTTTGATAGGAGGATTACTTTTGCGCCACCTTGTACAACATTTTTACATACGATCAATAGAAGTTGTAAAGGGTGATTTTTTAAGAGGTTTAGAAGTTTTTTTAAAAAAAAAACACAAAAAATTCGAAAAAATGAATGAAATATTTATTTGAATCGATAGTTTGAACCTTGCAATTTAATGTTTAAAGATAATTTCATGGAAATGTTGACCGCGGCTGCGTCTCAGGTAGCCCATCCGCTGAGTCCAATTTTGGCATACTCTTTCACACATATCGGCCGGTATCTCACGAATGAATGCATGATGAATGCATGGCTTCCAGTGCGTCAATCGAAGCGGGCTTGTCCCTATACACATTAGCCTTGGCATACCCCCACAAAAAATAATCTAATGGTGTCAAATCGCACGATCTAATGGTGTCAATTTCGCGTGCTGTGTGGCATGTGGCACCGTCTTGTTGAAACCACATATCATGCAAGTCAAGAACTTCCATTTCGGGCAAAAAAAAGTTTGTTATCATCGCTCGGTAGCGTTCACCATTGACAGTAACGCTGCGATTCGCATCATCTTTGAAGAAATATGGCCCAATAATGCCGCCGGCCCATAAACCGCACCAAACAGTGGCTTTTTCGGGATGCATTGGTAGCTCTTCACTCCAAATGCGGCAATTTTGCTTATTTACGTACCCATTTAACCAAAAATGAGCCTCATCGCTGAACACAATTTTTCGATAAAAAAGCGGATCCTCGGCCAGCTTTCCAAGAGCCCATTCACCAAAAATTCGGCGTTGTGGTAGGTCGGCTGGCTTAAGTTCTTGCACCAGCTGTATCTTAAAAGGCTTTACGCCCAAATCCTTCCGCAAAATTTTCCACGTAGTGCTGTAACAAAGGCCTAACTGCTGGGAACGGCGCCGAATCGACATTTCGCGGTCTTGTGTCACACTAGCTGATACGGCCGCAATATTTTCTTCAATACGCACAGTACGTAAACGTGTTGGTGGTTTAATGTCCAACAAAGTAAATTTGGTGCGAAATTTGGTCACAATCTTCCGAATAGACTGCTCAGAAGGTCGAGAATGCCGATCATAAAATGGAAGCAGCGCGCGATGAACATTTCGAACCGAGTACGAATTTTGATAGTAAAATTCAATAATTTGCAAGCGTTGTTCATTTGTAAGACGATCCATGGTTAAATTGCAAACCAAACTGAAGCTGTTTGACAGTGACACAAGGTACTAAACACACGTCAGCTGTCAAAACCAGTGTTGCCTAAACCAAACCAGCTAAAAAATCACCCTTTAGTAAAATCAATTTCTCGTCAAACAAAAATGATACTATCTTTCCAAAATGTTCAAAATGTCTGCAAAATGTTCGAAATGTACCTGCACTAGTTGAGAAGTTATAGCATTTAAAGTGGTTTCACCTCCAAATTATAATTTTAAATGAAAGTGACTACTTAATATGTTCAAATTCCAAACGAAAACTTTGCAAAATTCCATTTCTTTGGCATTGGTTTTTTTTCCAAGTCAAATAGCTTAAGTTCCAATCATTCTTTGAACTCCCTTCTTCAGTTCAACGACTACTAAAGTGTTCTTTTTTTGGCATAATGTCGTTTAGACATTATTAATAAAAAAAGCACTCCTAAATGTCAATCAATAGTCTTTGATTGGCGCATTCCAATGCAAATTAATTCCATTATCAAAAATGTTCAAAATAATTGCATAAATTTAACTAAAATTTATTCAACAATATCATATCAGTAATTTCTTTTCTGTTGTCTCCAACCAGCCACCATTGTAGTAGTAGTGGTAGTGAAGAAAGCAAGCAAACAAACAAAAAACAGGTAGATATGTTGTTCAATGTTTTGCGTAACAACAATAAAAACAAAAAAACAATTTCTTAGAAATCCAAAAAATTCGGACTTTATATGTTTTTTTTTTATTTTGCTGTGCCCTTTTCTCCGCACTTGCTTTAATTTTCTCACTCCATCACAACATGCCATAATTTTATTTACTCAATAAACAAAACTATAAAAAAAATAGTAGCTTCCCTGACAGCTTACTACGTACTTTACTTTACGTACTTTTCTGGTGATACCATATCTCTTGCAAGAAAAAAAACAAACAAATAATAAAATAAGAAATCTTTTTGTGTTGTTTTTGTCTTGCAACTGAGAAATTCCAAGAATTAACAAAAGTACTATAAACAAAACAAAACAATTAAACAATAATGTTTGCCAAGGTTATTGAGGTGTTGTGTATTTATTTGTCTAATTTTTTTTTTTTGCATTTAAACCAGATAGTGGCAAACCCTAATTATGTTGATGTTTTGCTATAAATTTCCACGAATACAAATCTTTAATCGATAAGATTTAGTTTCATTTGGTATGATCGTGGCAATTAGTGTGGCAGTAGCACCTGCTCGATGAACGAAGCAGCGCACAGGTTGACACTTTAATTACGTACACTTCCGTTGGAATTGGAAATGAAAGTTAATTTTTATTTCTTTTTTCCTCTTCCTTTGCAAAATTATGGAACTTGATGCTATACATTGGTGGGGGACTAATCAGTGCAAACATTAAATTGGATTATCAGTGGGAATTGACACTTCTGGGAAATACACATTTTTTTTTAGTACAATTATTGTGTTTAATTGTCGTAACGTAACGGAATAGAATACTTGTTTTCCTAGAATTTTCTATGATTGCTGTGAAATTATCGGCCACCTTGAAAACTAGACGAGTATCGGATTTAGTTGGTAATGGGGGCACAAAACTGGAAAGAGTCGCGTGTGGAGAGTGTATACGGAAATGTAAATTACTGTATACATTGAACGATCTGGTGCTGTCACTTTGTGCTTAATATGTCCGATAAACAAATAGCGGAATGAAGTAGAGAAAATATAACAGTTCCCATTGATTGTATGCATTTAGGTATATTGTATGGTGGTAGCGTAGTTTTTTTTGAAGGCTTTCTGAGTGATAGATTCAAAGTAACGACAAAGCGCAAAAGGTTTGGACTTCCTTGCATCTACCATAATATGATTTTTTAGGTTCAGCTTATACTACGAACTTGTAGGGAGGGTAAACGTAGTTCTTATCCCAAACCAGGTAACAAGCCTAGCGGGCTGCCTAGATCGTACAGTACTCTAAGCTGGAGATCGTTTTAGATGAACTAAATGGAAAGAAATATTGAACTTCATATCATACTTGATACTTAAGCTTGAAGGTGTTCTGCTAAAGTTGACAGTAGAAGACGAAAGAAAGCACATTCCGTTGCAAAGAGATTCACTCTGCGCCTTACTTGACATAGAAGTTGCTTTCGACAATCCTCGACATGATTCCATATCATTCGCTTTAATTCAAAGAATTATAGACCTACCTACTTTATATTGAATCTATTCTGGTTGATTTTAGTATCAGTATCAGCTGTAAGGATTTGTATACAGAGAGGATTACTTTCACCTCTTTTGTTGTGGTTTTAAGTCACTGATTATTTTTTAACCTAGGAAAGCAGCTTAGGGTACAACAATAACCCCATAAATATGCCGATGAACTATTCAAAAAAAAATAGGCTAACGAAGCCACAACACAGATTGGGCACGGCCTTAAAACAGTCTTAGATGGGTACATTATAAAAAATTCCTCTCTCTATTTTAAAAAAAAAAATACATATAAAATGTGGTGCCGGCACGAAAATTGAGCAATCTAACGAAGTCAGCGCGGTTCAGGCCCATCATAGCATATGCTTTTATAGTATGGTGGACTAAAGCCACGCAAAATACCGCCATTTTTAAGTTGAAAAGGGTATATTGTCCTGCATATCTCTGGGAATACCTGGAGCTGCTTAGCAATTCTGGTTCAAGTTAGAGATATAGGATCCGCCAAATAACTTTTTTTTTTTGAAAATGCTATAAAAAAAAACTACTGAATATTTTCTCAAATTTCTTTTTTTATTTGAAAGTACAATCCTTCCGGTTAATAATGGAAAATAATTTCATTCAAATGGCTGCCTCGGCTGGCCATGCAGTAGCCTACACGATCGGTCCAAATTTTAAGCACATTATCGATTGTGTGCAGCTGTATTGCACCAATGGCTTCACGAAAATTGTCATTTAAAGCGTCAATTGTCTCTGGCATGTCGGCGTAACACTTATCTTTTACGGCACCCCACAAATAATAGTCCAACGGTGTCAAATCGCAGCTCCGTGGTGGCCAAACGACATCAGTTCTGCGGATGATAATGCGATCTTCAAAAACAGGACGCAAAACATCGAGTGTAGCTTCGGCTGTGTAGCACGTAGCGCCGTCCTGTTGAAACCAAATGTTTCCAATATCCTCCTCTTCAATTTTTGTGGAAAAAATTTCGTTCAACATGGCCCGATAACGATCGCCATTGACTGTAACGGCCACTCCTTTCTCATTTTCGAAGAAAAATGGCCAAATTATGCCTCTGGACCAAAATCCGCACCAAAGAGTGATTCGGTTTGGGTATATCGGCTTTTCAATGTATGCGTGCGGATTTTCTGTGCCCCAAATGCGACAATTTTGGTTGTTTACATACCCGCCAAGATCAAAATGAGCTTCATCTGAAAAGATGATTTTTTTGGCATCTTCTCTATGTCGCTATGTCGCAATATTTCCCAGCGTTGTTCAAGCGTAAACACAACCATATTCGTTCAGCGGAAGGATAAAACTAATTATCTGTCAAATCAGACATCAGCTAAGTGTTACCATTCGCGAAATAAGCACTAGTTGAAAAAAAAAACGTTAGATGGGGGACCCTTTATAAGTCTTAGCGATCACCCGGACCTAAGAAACCTGCTGACTGCCTACAGATATGGATCGCCTCCAATAAACGTTGGGCTTCGATAAAGGATTCTCCACGGAGATCCCCAGTGGAAAAAAGTAATACAGATTATTTTAAAATGTGGGAGCAAACAAACCTAACGTGAACATCACAATAGCGAGGGGGAAAAGTTGCAGTGTATTTCAATCAAAACTCCGCCCCTTTTAAGGATGCGACAACCGTAGTTACAACTTTGATCACAAAAATCCAAACATCGTTATGATCACAGACAATAAAACAACTACAAATGTCTAGAGCTCGCCTCCATTAACTCCATATCAGTCATACACAGCTTCAACAACCTCCAAAAACTATGGCGGCTTCCCGGGTATAGGTAGTAATCAAAACGCCGTACTGGCTAGAAAAGTCTCTGCTACTCATTACCCCAAATCAGCAGTAGATGGAGCTGTTACTTAGCCTACTGCTCCGTTTAGAGAAGAAGTCTTTAAAAGATTAAATTCTTATTACTTATTTCTGCAAGAGAAATACTGAGTCGTTCGGTTTCGAATAGATCCTTTGCTTAAAAAATCGTATGGGTGAAGTGGAGGTCTATTTTAAACACCATTCGAAAAGTAGATACGTCACGTGATTGGAAAATTTGTCTTCAATACCAGCGTTGTATACGAATTCGAACTAAATAAACAAAATTGGGGGAACCTATGTTCCTATGTCGGCGGTTCAAATCCCGACATATACCACCTGAAAGTTTTTATTCGCTGCCCCACCTCTTGCGAATGTTTGACAAACATCCAAGAGTAAGATATGTCATGAGAAGCTTCTCAAAAATAAATTGCCGTTCGGAATCGGCATTAAACTGTAGATCCCCTCCATTCGTGTCGAAAATATAACTTCGCACACACAATGGTTGGAGAAGCTAGGGTTTAGGTCCTGTATGGGCCGTTTACGCCTAATATTTATTTTATTTTTTAAGGATTTTATAAGTTATTTAAACAGAAATAAAAAAAACAATGTATGACTGTATCCTATTTTAAAGGTCAGGTAGCAAAACAATCATCTTGGGGATTCGTTTAATACTTTATACTCGGAAAACCATTAAGACCCGGGGAAAACTTTTGGTACGAGGAGTTACGGGAACTATTTTTGCCGGGAGACAGGACTGGTTTTTCAAAATATTTCAACGACTGTAGGATGGATCCTCTGTAGGATGGATCCTCTTGGCTGGAGCTCTAGTCTCCATTCTCTCTATGTGACCGATCCTTGACTTTTTGGACTGCATTCACATTGGGACCGCTCATAGAGTCCGCGGTTGTATCTTCTCATCGGCTTCTTTAAGCCGAAGGTTTCCTGGGATAATTCTTCGCCGGATCTCAACAAAGATGTCATTCGTATAGTTAATGTTTACACCAGGTAGATGAACTCCTTAACTACCTCGCAGTTGCTGCTATCAATAGTGACGTTTTGCCCTAGTTGGTGGACAGATGCTTGTTTGTTTGTTGATAGCATGCATTTAGTCTTGTGCCCATTCGCTTCAACTAACTTCGCCTGTTCTTCTATAGAAGTGGAAGCCTCCATCATGCCACGTTGGGAGCGTCGGGTGATGTCAATATTGTAGCCGGAAATGCTACTTAAATACATCTAGTTTTACCTGCGCGTCCTTGAATAGGTTTCCCTACCTGTTTTGAAAAGCCTACATTCCGGTCTGAAAGCCAGCAGCCAGTTGCTTAAAAACCTCCGGATGTTGTTTCAGAAAGAGCACCCTTTTCTTTCTACGCAGGTGCTTCTTCTCCTCCCTTCTCCTGGCTAGGTACTTGAAAAGAGTAAACCTTCCGATTAATTATGAAATATTATTTCATTCAAATTACTTTCCCGTTTGGCTTAGCAGTCGGCAATACTACTAACAACCGAATTTTTAAGCCATTTTCGGCGACTTTTTCGCTCACTTTCATTTCAAAATATTGTTTTTGAGTGCCTGAATCATATTTGGATTCTTCCCATAGCATCGATCTTTAATTGTAGGGTGCCAAAACCACCAGAGAACATCACCGCAATCAATAAACATCTGTAAAACGAATCCCATCTATTGGATGGCACGTAGACCGGAACGACTTCGTTCCCCTTTGGTTGCGCACCCATTGACTGTAACGTTTTCCATTGTCGTCTTGGAAGGTTGTCGGTTTTAACCAACAACCAACAGCGAACACTTTTGGCAATAGCTGCAATATTGTCCTTTGAGCGCACAGGACGACGCACGGACACGAGAGTATATTCGACTCAAAAACTTTCTTCACCAAATTGCAAACACCAGCAGCAGACAGCGCATAATTTCGACCAAAATTTCTATTCAAAATTCGCATTGTTTTCTGCAACGCAGCATCCATTTTCGAAGTGCATTTGAATAAGTTATTCAAGCGTAAATCGATCCATTCCTTTAAATGTTTACTTTTTGAGTGCAGTCCAATCTAAATTGAAGTCAAAAATTTAGACGCACATTCTAAATATTGAAATGTAAACCCAATACCTCAATCAAGATCAAAACCTATGCCAAAACCATCCTCGTGTTGCATACGTAATTGCGCAAAAAATACCAAACAAACGCTCTGACAGATGGACTCTGTCCCATTAACATCGTGTCACATCCCCAAAACGTGTCGCCTTTTCTAAAAAAAAAAAACAACCAAAAATTGTAGCATGTAAAATTTACTTCTCTAATGACAAACAAATGGCTTGAATCTAATTCAGTCAAACGAAAACTAAGTACAGTTCTTAAAATAGCCACCAGACAGAACGCATAACTCAGGTAGGTTGGTATGTGCTCGAGATCGTAGGTGTTTGTTGCTTGTAAAGCAATCGCCTCGCCATCAAGACTGTCCGCATTACTTGTAAGACGAAACCTCTTCTGAAGTACACTCACGTACAAACAATGTCAAAATTTTCCCTCGAATGGGAAATTCCCACCAACAACTCAATGACACGAAATCGTAACAAGACCAACGTCAAATTTCATTTTTCATTTAAAAAAAAAAAATTCAAGAAAACGAAACAAACAAACATGTAATCCAATAAATAATAAACACAACGTTTCTTAAAAAAAAAAAAATCCCTCTGCGATTTGACAAAAACCCTTTGGGGGGTCATTAACACAAACAGATGCGCACTCTGGCTATGTCAGTTTCGTAGAAAAAAAAAACTGGGCACACCCCTGGCTGCGAAAAAAAAAATCCAATTGAAAAGTCACTTTTTTTTTTGAGTACACACATATTTAAATAGAGAGAAAAAAAAAGAAAAGACGAAATAAAACTAAATAAAGCAAACGGACAAAACAAAATAATAAAAAAAAAAAAAAACAACAATGTGCGGCGGCGCTTAGCTCTAAAGAGAGTGATCAGGAAAAAAAAAATCATCGAGAAACGACTACATCAAAGCAAAAGGGGAACATGTAATGACAGCACCATGTTTATAGATGTTTCGTGGAAATTCATTGAGTTATTTCGAATTGGTTTTTTTTTTTCGTTTTTGTTTTCTGACAAACGACATTCTTTTTGTGTTCTTCATTTTTGGTTTTGGGCGTTTTTGTATGCCGTTACGAGGAAAATGAATAAACGCGCATTGCGCCCTCCACTTGTGTATCTGTAGCTCATTGCTCATTACAAATTTGTTAATTTCTTTTTCTTGAAATATTGTTGTTACCTACTTGAGAAAAAAAAATTGTATTTTTAAACAAAATTCTACGAATATAATTTATGTACACAAGATGAGATGTTTTTCTTTTTCGTTAAGTGGTTATATTATTTTGGCGTTGAGTTTCACTCCTTTAGATGGGTGCTTGCTAGTGCTCGTGCTGCTAGAGCGGTGCAATTTTGGGTGTTATTTTAACGGTCAAAAAAGGAGTTCTTCAAAAGCTATTCACCTAATATGTACATATATAAAGATATGGGTTTATATGGTTAGCCGGTATTAGAGGCAAGAGGTGTGGATTCTACGGGCACACCTACTTAAGAGGTTAGGTTAGGTTACTTGGCAGTGGCAAAAGACACACTTAAGCCACAAGGATCGAGGGAAAAGTCCCTTTCTACTCGTTAAATCAATGGGAGCCTCAGATTAAATCAGATTAGATTGGGGGTTGGAGGTGGTGTACTGGAGTGGCCGTTACTGTCAATGGCAATGGCGATCGTTATCGGGCCATGTTGAATGAATTGTTGTTCACAAAAATTGAAGAGGAGGATATTGGCAACATTTGGTTTCAAGAGGAAACTGTATTTGGTATCAAAGGCTCGGCTCGGAGATTTTTTTTTGCCAAGAAAAGTTTTAGTGTCAACTTATACTAAAATAATACAAAAAAGATATTAATTGTAGAATGTGTTATGCTACCTCTTCACCGAACACTAAAACGAGATTAAGCACAAAAGGTTAAAAATTAATCTTTTAGCGTTTCCACCGAAAAAAGGAGACTAACATAGGGGTTTTCACCCAACCCAACATCTGTGGCCTATTTCACCAACTTACATATTTGTATTTACAATTTGTGATTTTTTTGATTTATGTCGTTTCACCAAACTCTGAGTATTACAAATTTGTACTTGTATTCTACAAAGGGAAATTTGTGTATAGTTGTAATTTACAAGTTATAAATTTGTGAAAATTTGACTTATTTGTGTCTTTACGTTTCACCAAAGAATTTGAATTCACAAATTTTGTTTTGTGTGTGAGAATATTACACAAGTAAAAGTTGACGTGTAATTCCTCCTACAAGTTTTGTTTCTTATTGAAAGTAATCGAAAAAAATTTCTTTGCGACAAAGGCAAAGTGACGATTTTGTGTTAATTGCAAGAAAAAAAAATGTATCGGCCGCGTACAAACTATGTCATTTCGGAGTGATTTCATTTTAATGAAAAATTTCGTCTGAGTCGATGCAAGGCAGAGGAAATAATTGCAATCATTGGACCACAGATAGCCCACAGGACTGAAAAGAACTTTGCATTAACACCGAGGCAACAGTTTCTCACAGCTTTACACTGGCTTGGGAATGGAGGGCAGTACCATGGAGTTGCTGACATGCACGGGATATCTAAGTCGACGGTATGCAGATATGTGTTTGCAGAGTTTGTACAACTATTGTTAACTTACTGTTTGAAAATGTTGTATGTTGGCCTAATGAACACGAAAATATATGTGAAAGATTTTACGATGTTTTTCTTTTATTTGTTCGAATTTTTAGAATTATGTATCTCTTGTTTTAGGCATGCCATGTGTTTACGGATGTATAGACGGGACTTTAGTAAACATAGATGCTCCCAAGGAGTTTGAATCTGCATATGTCGATAGACATGGAAAGCACCCTATTAATTGTATGCTGGTATGCGGGCCCGACTATAACTTCTACAATGCATACGTGAATTGGCCTGGAAGTGTACACGATTCAAGGGTTTTGCGCAGAAGTCCGATTTTCTCTAAATTTGAAAGTGGCTTTCGACCTTATACTCATGCAGTTATACTTGGGGATACAGAGAAAACCGTTAAAGGATTGGTTAATTACACCAATTTTGAGAAGCTCAACTCCTGAAATTGATCGATACAACAGAGCCCATAAATCAACTAGAAGGATAATAGAAACCGCTATTGGAATTTTAAAGGAGAAATTTCCATGCTTAAAGCACTTGCGATTGCAACCGATAAAAGCAGTCAATGTCATAAAATGTTGCGTTATATTGACTAACATTTCACGACAAAGAACAGATAACTATTTCGAGATGTACACCACTGAAGAGGAAGAAAACATAGGGTACCCAAATGAAAACGATGATAATTTGAATGGTCACGCTACTTTACAATATTTTCTAAGTCACTTTTCATAAAAAATAAAACAACAGCGAGATTGATAAACAAAATATATTTATTCTTCTTTTTTTTATTTTTTTAATAATCACTAAAGTTAACAATTCTTTCTGACTCTGAATTGTGAGTCTGTATGAAAGACTCCTCCAGTTCCACAGTTAGGCGACTTATTGGTAACCCTAGATCCCACTCCTTTTTTCGCGCATCCAATTGCAAATTGTATATTTCCAACTGCAGTTTCTTTTTCTTCAGGGAAATAATATCTGCTTCGTCGGATCTTATTGTCGCCTTCCGTTTCTGTGTATATTTTGATGGCATGGCTTAAAAAAAACAGGAAACATATTTGTGCAGATACAATTGTCTGAAGAACGAACGCTTTATCTTACCGTATTTCGCCTTCCTCTATATTTCCGGACGTTGGTGACGGGATATTTTGTAGTGGTGTTGAAGAGGAATCATCAACAATCCCACTCAATGTCGGTGATTCTTTACCGATAATATCAATAATGAATGATATTATCGAGATCAGTAAAAATGCAGTTCGTACCCCCTGCGGAACCGGTTTTTTTAGAATTATCAATTTTTACCATTTTTTAACATTGGATATAACTATAGCTGAACGCTGAATTTATTTCTTAGTATGTATGTAATATAAAGGGTGATTTTTTAACAGGTTTAAAACTTTTTTTAAAAAAAAAACACAAAAAATTCGAAAAAATGAATGAAATATTTATTTGAATTGATAGTTTGAACCTTGCAATTTAATGTTTAAAGATAATTTCATGCAAATGTTGACCGCGGCTGCGTCTCAGGTAGCCCATCCGCTGAGTCCAATTTTGGCATACTCTTTCACACATATCGGCCGGTATCTCACGAATGAATGCATGGATGTTGGCTTCCAGTGCGTCACTCGAAGCGGGCTTGTCCCTATACACATTAGCCATGGCATACCCCCACAAAAAATAATCTAATGGTGTCAAATCGCACGATCTAGGCGGCCAATTGACCGGCCCGAAACGTGAAATTAACTGTTCACCAAACTCGCCTCGCAATTGCGCCATTGTTTCGCGTGCTGTGTGGCATGTGGCACCGTCTTGTTGAAACCACATATCATGCAAGTCAAGAACTTCCATTTCGGGCAAAAAAAAGTTTGTTATCATCGCTCGGTAGCGTTCACCATTGACAGTAACGCTGCGATTCGCATCATCTTTGAAGAAATATGGCCCAATAATGCCGCCGGCCCATAAACCGCACCAAACAGTGGCTTTTTCGGGATGCATTGGTAGCTGTTGCAATGCTTCTGGCTGATCTTCACTCCAAATGCGGCAATTTTGCTTATTTACGTACCCATTCAACCAAAAATGAGCCTCATCGCTGAACACAATTTTTCGATAAAAAAGCGGATCCTCGGCCAGCTTTCCAAGAGCCCATTCACCAAAAATTCGGCGTTGTGGTAGGTCGGCTGGCTTTAGTTCTTGCACCAGCTGTATCTTAAAAGGCTTTACGCCCAAATCCTTCCGCAAAATTTTCCACGTAGTGCTGTAACAAAGGCCTAACTGCTGGGAACGGCGCCGAATCGACATTTCGCGGTCTTCTGTCACACTAGCTGATACGGCCGCAATATTTTCTTCAATACGCACAGTACGTAAACGTGTTGGTGGTTTAATGTCCAACAAAGTAAATTTGGTGCGAAATTTGGTCACAATCTTCCGAATAGACTGCTCAGAAGGTCGAGAATGCCGATCATAAAATGGAAGCAGCGCGCGATGAACATTTCGAACCGAGCACGAATTTTGATAGTAAAATTCAATAATTTGCAAGCGTTGTTCATTTGTAAGACGATCCATGGTTAAATTGCAAACCAAACTGAAGCTGTTTGACAGTGACACAAGGTACTAAACATACGTCAGCTGTCAAAACCAGTGTTGCCAAAACCAAACCAGCTAAAAAATCACCCTTTATATACATAGCTAGGTAAGTACTTACCATGGTTCCTCGTTTTAAATTTTGCCACACAACGTCACGAAGGTATTTCCAGTCCTTGTGATTTAAACTGCCTTGAGACGTTAGGGAGGTTAAGATACTTGTCCACTCTTTAATTTTTATATCGTGGGTTAAAGTATTTGAAAACTTCCCAAACAAAATTTCTTTTTTATCTCTAGTTAGAGACGCAACAAAGATCTCATTTTGTTTATTCATTGCCACGACTGACGCACGCACGTACAACAAACTTGTGAAGAAGGAGTTGTACATTACAAGTCAATCACAAATCCGGTGCAACGGTTATTTTGAGCACTTGTAATCAACAATTTGCTTTCCACAATTTGTGGATTATATATTTGTAATTTGTGAAACAAAAATCTTGATTACAAGTTTGTAGTTGTGATTCACAAGTACAAATTTATGGTTATAATTTGTAGTTTGGTGAAATAGGCCACTGGTTGTTAAATTGCTTCCTTGCTCTCAATTCTCAGCAACCAACGTCACTTTTGACATATTCAGGAATAGTTAATTGGTATTTAGTATGTTCACAAACCGATTCTTGCATGCAAACACAATTTCTTTCAAGATTATTTTTTAATCTTGTGTTTAGCAGATTAAAATTTGTATGGTAATATAATTGTAAAATAATTATTTTTCCATTTCAGGCTAAACCCTATTCACACCGCACTGAAATCTAAGTTTTCCACTAAAAGATTTCTAAATCTCGTTAACCCATATGTAACGCCTGGTCGAATATCGACCAGCAATTTTGTCATTTTCCGTAGGCAAGGGGGAAAATCGATCTACCTTGTAGAATATGAGTTTCGATAGTTTGGTTTAATATCTAATTGACCTGTTTTTGCGTTTTTCTCGATTTAGATTTTTTCGTGGTCTTTTACGGAAAACTGCAAAACACCTTTTTGGACAATAAAAAGAAATATTCCGGAAAAATAGGAAAATTACAGCAGCGGAATGACCGCCCGCAAACAATAGCTATTCCATGCCTGTTTTACAAAAAAAATGTTTGGGCACGAATCGCTATCTTTCGTCATGGGCTAGTTGGGCGGAGAAGGTAGCTGGTCGAGATATCGACCAATAGTACTATGCGATATACAAAAATGCACTGTAAATTTATTTCGGTTTGTAATCGGATCAAACTTTATAGCCAAGACTTTTCCGCTATTTCTCAGTGCAGAGATTCGTCGATTCCTCGGAATTCTGTTCGCCACCGGATACAATACCCGTCCGAAAGTCTACAACTATTGGTCATCGAACGTAACCTTGCAATTTCCATTGGTTTGTGCCACGATGCCTCGCGATCGCTTCCTTCGCCTAAAACGTCATTTGCACGTGTGCGACAATCTTAAATTGGACATCAACGACAAATTTGCAAACAATTTGCTGAATAAGAAATGTATGCAGTTTGGTGTGCTTACGCACAATCTATCTATTGATGAGCAGATGATTGCATACTATGGTCGTCATTCGTGCAAAATGTTCATCAAGGGAAAGCCGATTTAAATATTGGAATTTGTGCTCTTCGGACGGGTATTTGTACGCATTCATGCCATACGGCGGTGCCACGGCGTCTGTAGATCCAGAATATGCAGACTGTGGATTGTGAGAAACCGTGGTTCTGAAGCTGATGAGCAATGTGGCGAATCCATTGCAACATTGCGTTGCATTCGACAATTTTTTCACATCGCATAAATTGATGTGTCGGCTGTCTTCGCTTCATTATTTCGCCACCGGTACTATTAGGGAAAATCGAACCAACGGTGCCACACTTAGGGAAGTTTGAACAATGAAAAAGAAAAACCGCGGTTCATTGGACTACTTCTTCGATAAGACGAATGAGATTTTGATGGCTCGATGGAACGACAACTCTGTCGTCACTGTCGCATCCAACCACGAAGCGATCGAGCCAATGCAAAAAGTAAAGCGTTGGGACCGAAAAACTCGAAAAATGACGACCGTGGAGGAAATGCCTAAAATTCTCAAGGCATACAACAAGCGCATGGGTGGTGTCGATCTTTTCGACAATGCAATAAATAATTATCGCATCCGCGTTCGTGGCAAGAAATGGTACTGGCCATTGTTGACCAATGCATTTGATGCAGCAATGGTAAATGCATGGAAAATTCATTGTATGCTGCGCAGACACGAAGACCACATAAATCAAGACACGATGAAGAAAAAATGTGTCATCATGAGCCAACTAGACTTCCGTGTTTACGTAACCGAATGCTTGCTGCGCCAAGAGAGAAGTGGAATCCCGAAGACTCCGAATGCAACCAAAATAAGCGAAAAGGTCGCGTTGAACCATATTCGCCGCGATAGAACCGACCATGTAATCATTCACAGCGCAAAAAAACTTCGTTGTCGTGTCTGCCACAAACATGCCTCATTCAAGTGCAGCAAATGCGATGTTGCATTACACACAAAATGTTTTAATTCATTCCACAGCATATAAAATAACGATTTTCCATTACCATATTTATTTATTTATTCTATAATCGAATCTATTTACCTAATAAAATATTAAAAAAATTATTTCTGCATTTTTGGTTCACTTTTGCATTTTTGTATATCGTATGGTACTATTGGTCGAGATCTCGACCACCACCTCCACGGTACCCCTGGTCAGGTACGACTCCAATTTTTTTTTGCGGGTATTCTGACCCAAAATTGGCTCGCACACAAAGTTTCAACAATTTTGAATGGACAGTTTTCGAGCCGTTACATATGGGTTAAAGCATTCACACCGACACTACCTGGGGTTTGTTTGACGTTTCAGTCAACCATGGAAAAATAAAAGCGAATAAACAATTATTGCGTTGAAGTTTCAAGTGCAAGTGACTTGCAGTTGATTTAACCACTGTGTTCAAACAGTTGTAAATGTGTCAACCGCTTGTCACCTGCTTTTTGGCAACCTCACCATTGGAATCAGATTCTGCAATGGGCATTGGAAATCTGAAAAATATAAGGGAAACCTTCTGATTTTAATGCTGTGTGTAAAGGGTATAAGCTTAGGTAAGACCTAATGCGCCCTTTGCCATTTTGTTCTCTGTGCATTTACTGCTGCCAAACTATTTAACACTCTAAGCGAATGCTAACAAATTTTCAATAGCGGTCACGATTTTTTTTCAGGTTTAAAGAAGTTAGCAAATCTGCGGGCACAAATACCTCTGTTGGTAACCCTATATATTCCAGATAACTGCGGCCTCACATGGGCCTATTGTGATAACGGCGTTTATTGCAAGTAGAGCTGCTTTGCATATTGGCAAAATTTCCATTACAAAATTGAAATAAGACCAAATTCCTAGTTTGGCTTTATTTTGCTTCAAAAACCGAAATAAAGCCAATTTGGCATTATTTCGCTTGGTTTCACTGTTAGATTTGGAGTAGGCACGAGGTTGGCTATATACAAACTGTTTTTAAACCCAATAAATCTTTGCACATACCCAGCTTCGCGCCTACTCGAAATCCAACAGTGAAACCATGCAGGGGGGACAGCATAGCCCCTCATATTACATTCGATTTTTTTGGCGGTCTTATTTCGTTTCTGAAAGTTTCGTTTGACGTTATTTCACGTTACCTTCTATACTTTCAATGACCTGGTAGGGGCGTATGCAAAAATTTCTTCCAGATAGAGAAAGGGGCAAATCAGTAAGATTCTCACACTGGTTTTTTATATATTTAGAACCCTTACAAGGTAAGGTATAAAACTGAAAACCCCTTCTCTGTACGAATCTTAACATTTAAATGAAAAAACAGCCTCGTATGTGCCATACATAACTCAAACATTATAGATTTAGGTCATACGTTGCTAAGTAACCGCCAAGTAGTCAATCAGAACAACCTCTGTTTGTCTAAGTATAGACATAGATTATTTGGGGATTATGTTCTTAAAAAAATTGTATATGTCTCAATTAAATGTACTCAACTGTGTCGTTGGAATTCAAGAACACTTCGTCTACGTTCGTATAGGTATTTGCGTATGGGCTTTGCGAAACTCAGCGTCATTAACTCGTAAAAAAAGCTGAGATGATTAAGAGCTTAATTTGTTGTTCCTTTTGTGTGTGAACGTTGAGCCGAGATGCCGCCAGATATTGCTTCAGAAAGTTTAGATACGAACTTTTAAAGCGAATTTCAAATTTTTGAGTCCTCTAGAGTTATGTCTAAATGTCTGTATAAATGTCTCTTTGGTAAAGATAATAATGTATGCGAGAAAGTTGAACCGAGCGAGAATGTGCTGGGGGAAACGAAAAGGCGGATGAACTTGGGGGGTAATCTTAACACACATTGCAGACATTAATTTGTATAGTTAGGGGCACCATTGAGGAAGTAACCATTAGGGTAACCTAAGGTCAAGTCTTGAGGGACATAGAAAATCTAAGGCTCTTATAGCCTTTTTTATAGTAAAAGATCTTGGGAGTTATTAATACAAAGTAGGGATCAGCTTAGAGCAATAATAGGAATTCTGACAAGGCAAAGAGGCTCAGATTGTCGGATACTGATATTTGCACATTCTCCGGCGATCTGCAGGCTGTTGAGAACATACCGCACATACTGGGTGAATGCGAGGCAGCATCGCGTAATCAAAGGAAATTTGAAGGGAAATACTTTTTTGAAACGGCAAAAACTTCAAAGGCCTTGTGCGCACTTTTGCAAAGAAATTGGTTCCCCGAGGATCGCTTTAGACCCATTTTTGTGTTGCGTGATTCGTTTTTCTTCACCACACCCCTGTTAAACCTAAGGTAACCTTTGCAAGAAAGTTACAAAGTTGATTTTAATGCATCTTGACCCTGATTCTTAATTTTTTTGTTTTTTCGAAGGCTGCTTCGATTTGTGAACCCTCTCTAATTCATACCCTCACCCCCATATTCTCCATAGACTCCAAAAAAAAAAACAGGAGTAAAAAGCGGCTTTGCCCGGATATCAAATAAAAGATAATCTTTTGTTGTTATTCGCCAGTCTTATAAAGCCTGTCACCGTCGCGCGCAGTACTGTTTATTATTTTCTTACTTCAATTAAGGTATTTCATCACAAAGCCACGTCACACACCTTAATCAAACATCACTCAACGCTGTTGTTTTTTTTTTTTTTATATTCAAAAATGAAAAAAAAAACGTTTAGCGATAATACTATTAACATTGAAAAAAGTTCACAAGATTAGAATATTTGTGTAAAGACGAAAGAAAAAAATTGTAACAACAACTGCGACCTCCACAATAATAAAAAAATTTATTATGTTTGCTCAGTGTCTACATCAGTTAATAATAAAAAAAAAAAAAAAATATGCTAAATCATCATAATTCAAAACATAGATTCGTACTCTGTCTATCTGCGCATTTTACTTGTACTAATATATCATGTAAGAGACATTATAAAAAAAATTCGGCGCCGGTTGTCTTCTTCATGTAGACGCGCAAGAGACAATGTAAACGCCGAGATAAACAAATGATAATAAATATTCTTACTTATTAGATTGGAGGAGGCCCCAAGGCAAAATCTCATTCAACAAACTGACAGTAAGATATTGTGACCGCATCGTTTAAATAAGTCTTAAATTAAAAAAAAAAAACAATTCTTATGAAATCGTTTATTTGTTATAGTTTTAAATTAAATTTCTATGGAAATTCAAATATTCCGCATTATCATCGTGCACTCACCCCACGAAATTCCTTTTTTTTTTTTTTATTAAAATTGTATATACCATTCTTTTTGTTGGTTGTTGTGTACGCCAATCTTTGACCTTGCGATTAATGGGAAGTTCTTTTGAAATCTCAAGTTGAATTCAAGGCATTTTTCCAAGAAATAATGAAGCAATAAATACGGCTGCGCATACGAATTATTTTTATGATTTTAAAAATACACATAGCTTTAAGTACCAGTTTTGAGTTTTTTTTTTTTTTTGGCGTAGGTCATTGAGGTGTTATTGCTTTTTTGGTTGATTTGATTTGATTTGCAGAAGCAACACATGAATTTCTATTTCTGATGAGTTTGACAGTAAGTCGGAAATGACATCAATTCAGAGGTTGTAATGTCAGTCATCAGCAATCTTCTCTGTCTTTTATTTGTTTCAAAGCGTCAACAAAAGTTATTGGCGACGTATTCAAATGTATACTTTGAAATTAACTTGCAGACGGTTACCGGTTACCTTGTAATTTAATCTCACTCATTATCTGTCATAAGTCACATATCATCTATCAGCTGTCATCTGACACCAAGTTGAAAACGAGTCAGTCAATGAACAATTTCCCCTTCAACCAAGCCGAAGAATTGTGTAGCATTTTGGTAAAAAAAAAACAGACCGAAAAAGTGGGCGTGGCATAACACTTTAAATGCGCAAAATGCTGTAAAAAAAATAGGAAAATAAATTACAAATAATACAACAACGTTGTGAGATATAAAATAAGATTCGGGCTATATTTTTATGATACATTCACGCGAATATGTATGGAATAGCACGTTATTTAACTGGGGCACCTCGGCTTCTGTAGCAGTGCTTAAAGGGGTCGGTACAATTTGTAGCTCTCTCGGTTCAATATGTACGGCGTTATTCTGGTAATAGCGTCTCGTCCAAAGTGGTTGGCTTGTTAGCGTAGACCAAGACGAAGGATTCGACGTAGCCCCAAAGAAATTAATCGAGTGGTGTCAAGTGGTGGCGACACTGCTCGTCATGGGATGACCAAGCCGGCAGACTTTCCATTCACAACTTCATGCGTTGCGTCGCTTGTATGGCATGTTGCGCCGTCTTGATGGAACCACAGCTCAGATGTTGTCGATGTTATCGAGCTCTGGCCACTGAAATTCGTCTAACACCGCTCTATTCCTGCTACCGTTGACGGTAACGGTGTCTTCTTTCTCATTTGAAAAGAAATATGGTCCGATGATGTCGCCATGCCATAAATCAAACATCAAACATTCCATCTTTGCATTGAAGCTTATTGTAGTTGACTTAGTCTCTGAGCCAAAAATAGGCTTCGCCTGAGAAGATGATTTTTTGGTTAAAACTCGAGACCTCCGGCCAGCATTCCCCGAATTAGCGAACTCACGGTGTTGTTTATGGTCGTCCAACTTCAATTCTTCTTTCATTTTATACAGATGTTGGCCCAAATCCAATCGCAAAATAAGCTCAGTTCGACTCTCTGACGATGCCCAATTCAGCTAATCGACATTTCTGGGTCTTCTTCGATACTGGACGCTACGGCGACTATGTTTTCTTCTTCATGTCGTACTAATCTCTGTTTGGTTAGTGGCTTAAGGTCCAGAAGAGTGTGCTCACGCTCAAACTTGCGGCGAATTGCCTGCACGCAGAAGCCATGACGACGACGACCGACCTGACGACGCAATTCACGTTACGTATTTACATTTGAGCCGGAATCCCGTAATTTTTTCTTTTATATCTCCGCAGTGAATTCCTTACAAATTGTAGCCAGTTCAAATTTCTTCCAACGCTTAAAGAAGCCAAGACATTTGGAAGCGTTCTTGGTGACACCAACGAAGGTTGTCATTAACGGGTATACATAGAATGCAAAGTCTTTCGGTTTCAGCAATCCAAGTGCCATTTATTAAGGACTGGATTGGGAGGAGGGGGATGGCCTCCGCTTGTAAGAACTCAATCCTGGTAAGCCATCCCGAACTCTCCAGAAACCTGTAAAGATAAGGGAGTGAGATATCTGACAGTTCTTCAATGTCTTTGGAGAATAAGTTTTCAAGTCTGCTCCTCAAGTGACAGACTCCCGGGCAGTGGCAGAAACAATGATATCGCCGCAGCCTCTACAAATGTCGTTATCCTTGAGAATTAATTTCGTTGTGTAGCTTCTTAAAATAGGTTGCTTTCTCTAAGACTCTAGAGTGGCGCTTTTATCGACAATAGAGCCCGGTCATGATCTATTTCGGATCCTTTTCTTGCTAGCTCGTCGGCCATCAAATTGCCGGCTATGTCTCTGTGTCCAGGAACCCAACAGAGACATAACTTGTGCTGCGAGTCAAGACCTTTAAACTCTGCGACAGAGATCGGCCAGCTTGGATTTTAACTGTTTTTATGGCCGCCTGGCTCTCTGTAACCATATATTCAGTATATAGCAGGGGCCGCTACCGCGATCGCCAGAACCTCACCTTGGAAAACGCTACTGTTATTAGGGAGTCGGATGGCGCTGTGTTTATTTATTTCTTCTGAGAGTAGACGTGTTCGACATTCCATCTTCGATCCATCTGTGCGTATATAAATATAGATTTAATTTTCTTCTCTGCTTAGGAAAAATTGTCTGTCAAAATCGTACGTAAGTTGACATGTAGTCGGAGCTAACGTTATCTCCCAAATACATTCTCAAAATCTGTGCGTCTCTTACAAGACCTGGTCTCCAGCTGTCTGTTTGGCTGATCCTCAAGGCGCTCGCGAAAGCTGATTCATGCAAAATAAAGATCCATGGGTGTTGTTCTTATTGCACCAGTTGTCACTATTCATGCTAGTCTATGTACTTTCGTCAACATTTCAAGATAGGTTGATTTGTCTGCGGCTTGCAACCAGACTATACTGTGTACAATTGCCGTGTCCATCCACAGAATAATTTTTGGTTTTGGTTTCCACATTCTGCCGAGGAATCGGTTCCATTAGCTGTCTTAGTTACCCCTTCATTGATATTAAACTTCTAGTTAAGTTTCCTTCAATGATTGGATATTTCGCACTCTCCCTTAACCTTTAGAGAGATTCCCTCGATAGCAGGTGCTTCGAATTGTGGTAGGTTAACAGTATAAGCTCGGTCTTTTAAGGATTTATCCCAAGACCACATTGCTTTGTCTAGTTCGCTTACTGTTTATATGAACTCGTCTGACGCAAGCAACGCAACATCGACTGCGTAAGGAACTACCTTTAATTTCAAAAGTATTTCATTGATGACGAGGAGCCATAGTATGGTGGGGAGCTAACACCTCCACTAAGTAACGGATACTTTTTTCAATAGCCTTTTTTGACAGATCACGTCTGAGTCGTGTCATGCTGTCATGTTATTTTTGTTTAGTATTGTTTGGCATTTCATAATGGAAAGACTTACGCGTGAACAACGTTTACAAATTGTTCAACTTTATTATGAAAATTCACGTTCTGTGAGGAATGTGTTTCGTGCACTTCGCTCAACTTATGGTCAACATAATCGGCCTACTGAGCGTACTATTCGCAACACCATCACCCATTTTGAGATCCAGCATTCATTATTGGACACATCCAGCACGCTGTGAAGAAAATATAGCGGCCGTAGCTGAGAGTGTACACGAAGACCGTAGAGAGTCGATTCGGCGCCGTTCGCAGCAACTCGGACTGACGTATGGAACGACTTGGCGCATTTTACGTCAAGATCTTAAATTGAAAGCGTACAAAATACAGCTTGTGCAACAACTGAAGCCGCTCGACCTTCCCAAGCGACATCGCTTCGCTCTAGGGGCTCTTGAAAAGTTCCAAGAAGATCCGACGTTTTCGAGGCAAATTTTGTTTAGCGATGAGGCCCATTTCTGGCTCAATGGGTATGTAAACAAACAAAATTGCCGCATTTGGGACGAAGAGCAACCTGAAGAGATTGAAGAACTGGCACTTCATCCAGAAAAAACAACGGTTTGGTGTGGTTTGTGGGCCGGTAGAATCATCGGTCCATGGCGACCGTTATCGTGCCATGATAACCGACTCTTTGATGCCTGAAATTGAAGCTCGTGATCTCGGCGACATTTGGTTTCAGCAAGACGGCGCCACTTCCCACACATCGCATCAATCAATGGACTTATTGAGAGAACATTTCGGTGAGCACTCGTTCGATTTCACGTTTTGGGCCGGTCGATTGGCCACCAAGATCGTGTGATATCACACCGTTAGACTGCTTTTTTCCTATGGGGATATGTAAAGTCAAAAGCTTATGCCGACAAACCCGCTTCGATTCAGGCCTTGGAGGAAAACATCACGCGTGTCACTCGCCAGTTACCAGTCGAAATGCTCGAACGAGTGATCGAAAGTTGGACTCAACGGATGGACAATCTGCGACGTAGCAAGGGCCAACATTTGATAGACATAATCTTCTAAAAATAAATGCCACCTTTCAAATGATAATAAACATTCTCCATTAAATTTGAATTTTCTGTGTTTTTTTCTTTAAAAAAGTAGGGAACCTCAAAATGGATCACCCTTTACATATATCTCTGCGAAACAAACCATCCTCTACTGATCCCCATAGTTTTTATTTGTTGCATTTTTCATTCTCTGCTGTCATAATCAGAATGACACAAAATTGTATTGTGTTACCTTCGATCTTTTTAATAAGTATTAAATGTAAGTCCAAAAATATGGTCATGCTTGCATCTCGGTAATAAAGCACGTTTCAGCGAAAACTTTTATTTAAACAAAAAAACAAATTCGTGTTTTTCTGTTCGCTTCTCTGCTCTAAACAAAAAGTACAGAATTCAATTTCAATCCATTGAGCGTGTTTTCTTTTGAAATTAATTTCCAGCCGGCAGCAGCATAAATCCGGAATTATGCAGTTTAAACATAATTTTTTTTGTTGACACTCTTTTTGCAGTTGCACTTTACCTAATTAATTGATTGCATTTTTGTTGTATTTCAAGAGCAAACTATAAATATTAACAGCTGATGCCCAATGGAAGGAACTACATTACGTGGAAAATTGACTCAAAGGAAAGTGCAAAATGCAATTATTCTTCAGAGAGAAAATTATTTTATATAATTTTTTTTTTTTGCAAACAAAAAATCTAATCCAATTTTGCCACAATGTGGAACCTTTTATATGCACGTAACGTCCATTATATCAGGCTGGATGTTTCCTAGAATATTTCTCTCCCCCCCCCCCAACCTCGTATTTTATTTTCTTATTCAGCTTAGGTAACCTTTTGTTTCTTCTTTTGACATTGATAGCGGAAAAGAACGACGACCAACCTAAATAGTATTAAAAAAAAATTGATATTTCCAGTAAAATTGAGAAATGTTTTCATAGATGTAAGTTTTATGACATAACGAAAGAATCTTTTTTTTTTCTTTTATGAAAAAAATAAAATTCTCATCGTAACCTTATTTGGTTGGTTGGAAGTTGTCAGTTTTGACATACTCGCACACACTGACTGTGACTATGACTGCCCTTGTCAATGAACTCGACTCGCTGTGACTAAATATGGTCGCGTAGACTTCAAATTAAACCATACTGTGCGTTTAAACAGCAGCTATAAATTGATGTCAATGTCAACAGGGTTTTTACTACGCTTCGCGTGAGGAAGTAATACAAAATTACATTTTGTTGTTTTGGCGTACTCCTATAATTTGATCTATATTTACTAATGGTGGCGACATGTTTTTTTTTTTTTTTTTGTTTGCTAATGGAATATGATTGGGGGGTTTTGTTATTTTGTTTTTATTATGAAAAATGAAATGGTACTGCGTAAATTTGGTTAAAAAAAAAATGTGTTTGTGGTTTTTGTTTGACATTTATTTTCACAGAATAAATGTCAAATTTTTGGAAAATAAAAAAAATTGCTTGAGGAATTTAGGTGTTCCAGAAATTTGATTATTGTAATTTGAGACCTCTCTGATTCTACACAAAGTGTCTCACGTGAACTGTGTCAATAACTGACACTTTGGGTGTTTATTTTCAGAGGAAGCTAGATTTTTTTTAACGAAAACAATGTTTAGCTAAATTTTAACAAAAAAATATGAAACTTATTATCTAACTTATTCGAAGCAAATCGCACTGGGAAGTTTACGCATTTAGGACGGAAGGAAAGCCTTGTTGCCGAATGATTTATCAGCTTAAAAATATTATTACTCGATTTTCTTATTCAAATATGCAAACTTCCTGTTTCCGTTAAGTTCCAGCGTATTTCCGACACTAGCAGCGGACTATTACCGCTCTTTGCATAACCTCAGGGTGGTGTCTATGTGATATGTTTGGTTTGGCTTATTCGGGGAAAAATAGTCCTTATTTTCAACAACCTTTTTTTTTAAGTAAAAAATGAAATATTTTATTCAAACTTTTTACTGTCTTAAAGATATACTTTTGAAAAAGAATTTCTGGAAAATATTCAAAACTCCGTCATTGTGACGTCATTTCCGGTGATCCTTCGGAAAAAGGTGCATCCACGTTGACAGTAGAACTCGTGACAGCATCATCAGAAGTGAAAAAGAAGTTCGCTAGAATTTGGACGAAGGGAAAAAAATTGAATTTTGGCAAACCTTTTTATAAAAATATTCTAATTTTGGTAAAATTTGATCACAATTTTTTGTTTTTAAATAGTTGTGATTGAAAAATAAAAATCCTTTGTCCAAGTCCTCGTGAATTGTATCTCGAAGAGCTGTGTAAAATTTCATCCAGATCGGTTAAGTGGTTTTCGAGAAATTTTGACAACGAGTTTAAAGTTTTGATAACCTCAAATAAACCTCGTGATTCAATTGAGTGCGCACCTTCCCAAAGCTGTATCTCCGAAACTTTTATTCGTAATGACTTGAGCTCGACTTTAGGATAATATTCTCGAGATGTTGTAGAAATTAATTAGACAATAAAAAAAAATTCGATTTTTTGAAGCTGTGAAACCCATGTAACCCCTTAAGGACTTTTTCTTTATAGGAGGACTGTCGTTTCCAGTTATGATCACATGGTGAAATATCTCAAACAGAGGTTCCAGCGATCTTTCCGCTTCAACATCGGCTGCATTCAATTCGCCGTACTGGCATGACAAACTCATCGTTTACCTAAGTATATTTTGAAGGGAACACCCGTGTCCGCAACGTTTTTAACCTGTGCGCGGTCAATCTTCCTGCTTGATGAACTACTTTTCTTTTTTCCGGTTTCCGCTTCCACTTCTATCTCCGCCCTTTTGTCGTAGACGTACTTTCTCTCTGCTACTTGAAGATAAGTAGTGTCACTTCTGCTTCTGCTACAACGACTACGGCAGCACCTTCTGTACTTTTCTTGCCTGCTGTAAAAAAGAGAGCGCCGTGTTAGGGGCATCCGCAAGTTTTTTCTCTGCTTCTTTGCTGGTTATCAGCTTCGAGCAAATATATATATAGTCGGAATCATTTTCGTGGTCAGGAAAACAATCTTTGTTTTCTGGTGTTGAGACCTAGTTCATGACTTTTAATCCGGAGATGCATCCCTCTCATCACCTGCTTCGGATTTCTTCGCGTGGTATTGGTGTCTCTTGCAATTATAACTGCGGCGATATCATCTGCATCGATACGGAGATTGCCACAATAACATATGTTTCAGGATCGATCAGTGCGCTGCTCCAGTGGTAATTTTCGTTCTCCGTGGGCCTGTTATGATTTAGCGGCTCGCGGTACTGATGTAAGATGTACCCAGAAATATTAAATGTATTTTCAGGAGCGTTTAGCATATCTTTAGCTCTAATCGTACAGTGCTTCTTTCTAAAACGGTGCTGTTTTGCGGACTGTGAACTTTTTCAAGAGCTTCCCGTACTTGAATGTTGATTGGAAATCTATGTCTCCTTTGCCTCACTGATAAGTGCCAGTTGTGTCCTTTTGCAGCTCCTCGAGAGAACTCTTTCTTGAAGGCAGCTGTTGTATACACTCAGCATTTACTGAACACATGTATTGGCGATTGTATTAAGCACTTCCGAAGGCAGTCCGTCAGACCCAAGGAGTTTACGATTCTGTAGTATATTCGCTGTAATAGTCAATTTGGCATAGAACCGGGTTGTCGGGTGGGATGGTCAGACAGGATGAGTTGGGAACAGTGTGCCTATAATGTGCTCCATCCTCTGTGGGCTTTGAACAGGGCTAACCTTTTGGACCACCATCCTACCAATGCTAGAGCTGTTCACACGAGAAATCGGCTAGCCACATGCCCCCAGCATTTTGTTCCTTTGATCATTTTGATCACAATCTTAGGAAGATATTCGTTGAGCCTGTTTGCGTTTCAGCTAGGAACTAGGCTTTTGTTTCGGGTGGGAACGCGTAGGTCGAAAGCGAAGGATTTGTGATCTCTGCCCCTCCGTATTGTTTTGCTTTCTGTCGCCATGTTGTGCCTTAGGGTTGCATTCATTTTAGTATTTACCTTCCTCGCAAGTCTTTCTGGGTCATAATGAAACATTTTTAAAAACGCATTTGCGGTTTAAAAAAAGGACCATCGACGGTCCATGTAGATGTGCATTAAAAAGTTGCAAATGGTATGCCATTTCCGAGCATTTATCGAACATGTGTTTGCTGCGTAGGAGAATATTTTACATGTATGCCGTAACCATGTCGTAATTTTAACTGAGTTAAAACGTATGACTGACACATTTTCAAACGTCAACCCATATGTTTAACACTTGTTTATTTACATGTTTTTTGTATTAAATTAAAGAATTTAAAATGTAAATTTTTTATGAAGAGATAAAAACAGGGCAGATCCTCGTGGCCTAAGGAAGGACTTCAGGTTTTTGAATAGATTTCTCTATCGAGGCGTTATGTATATCGGCTCTTAAACCTCGAATCAGAGAAAATTTTATGTGAACCCCCATCCCACTTAAGTTGAAGTCATTCGCTTTCTGTCAGAAAGAATTTAAACTGTCAGCCTTTTTTGACATTACTACTGCATGTTTGTGAATTTGTTTGAAACGGATAGAAATAAAACCAATTTGTTGGTACTGTCAAAATTGATATTCAATAATTGAACATGAAAATAAAGATCAAAATGTTTAATTGTTTGCCCCCAAATGTCACATTTCACTTGTCAATTTTTTTTTTTTTTTTTGTTAAATTTCCTAAACTTTCGAATATTACTAATACGAATACTTATATCATAGCATCAACCAGCCTTTTATATCCACAATTAAACCGCTTCAGATAGTAGACATAAAATAACAATAACTGTCACTCCCTTCGCTGTCAAAATGTAAAGCACAAATCTACTTCGAATAACAGCAAAGCAAACTTCAATCAAAACACACCCCCATTTTCCTAGAAACTCATTGTTAGATGTGTGCCCTACCTACGTATGTATTTAATAAATATCTATACCTTTGTGACGATGTCGTTTGTCAGTTCATAAATATCGTGGTGTTGGTATTGTTATAGCAAAAAATAGATTATTATTGCATTTTCTCGTGTCACATCAACTCTGTCTTATATCAAGAGTTGAAACTAATTATATTTCAATGAATACGCATTCTAAATAGAAATAAATCTTTAGAATATAGAATTAATAAAAAAGTTGTATGCGCGTCACACACTTGATAAACTATAATTCAAAATGCGCATGGTGCACCGTGCGACGGCCGGCGGCGGCGGCGGCGGCGGCGGCGTTAAAAAACAAAGTTTTAAAATCTTATCACAACATGTGCTGCATGTGGTGGGAGAGTCCGTTGTGGTTTTTGTACAAATATTTAACTGTTTACGTGAGAGGTTTTTCTTGAGTGTTGACACATTTTTTTGAAGAAATTTGATTTAAAATAGAAGGAATTTTGGCCAACGCAAGTGTCATGATGACACATGATTGTACGTTCAAGTGCACTTCAAGAATTACTAAGGATAACTGATAACTCAAATTATCTGTCAAAGTAAAGTTCGATACAAATGTTGCCTGACTCACAGCAAAACATGTGTCATCTTAGTCAGATGGCGTTAAATGAAAACGATCAAACGATAGCAGCTGTCTCTGCACCTTGATATGTCAGAAACAAAACCGTAAAACGAAGTTGTCCGATCGATTTCATCTTAAGCGATTAGGACCCTGATCACTCGTGTTACGTCAGGTGTCATTCATGACACATCAACGTATCACTTTCCTTTCAATTAGGCATGTTCCTGGTTTAACTTTACATCAACGTGCGTAAGTACGTACTTGAATGGTTAAAATATTTGCACTCAACAAACGACACGTGTCAAAATACAAGATCGAGAAGACAACATAGTACGTCAAATGATGACTGTCATTTAGAACAAAACGTTTTCTTCGTTTGAGTCATATTTATCGGGCTAATGGAATCGCTATTGTTTTGATGAGTAAGCTGTTGCTGTTTCTTTCGCCAAATTTGGAGTTTCCTACTAAAAATTGATTTAAGTAGATTTTCATTTATTTTGACTTTTAGAAATTTTTAAAGGTTAGTTTCCAGTTTATTTTAACTTTCTCATATACATTAGTAAACTGAAGAGAAAGTTATTGCGATCGTGCGGAGATTTCGAACTCAAACTAAGTATGAGGGATGGTATCTATTACGACTATAGAGAAGTCCAAAAAAGTAGGTTTGCCAATGCCGCCCGTCGGTCTGTCTGTCTGTCCGGGCGCCGTATGGCGAAACGGTTCGACTGATTTGCATTAAAGTTCGTATATAAGGTTTTTGGGCTTACATCTCGGCTTTTTTTTATTGTTTGCTTTATCCGTTTTAATAACGGTTGCTGTCATAAAAGTTTTATACTAATTTTCACAAATCTTCTGGAGAATGGTTCCAAGAATTTTGGTCTTTTTTGTAGTTTGGGTTCTTTGGGGATGTGGCTAAGAACTGCATACTCATACTAAGAACTGCATACTCAGTTTTTTGGAAAAAAAATCGAATGACGGTAATTTATAAAACCGCTAATATCTGAAACTATTAAAGGGAATTCCACAAACTTTATAATATTGAAATAATTTGTTTTAATTATTTGTTCAAAATCGTTAGGGCCGATTTTGAGAATTTTTAAGAATTTTTCAAAACTCAAAAACTAATATAAATTAATCATCGATTTAAAAATCGCATCTTTTCAACTACAGAGAAATTTTCGTATGACACAGTCGTGCACTTTATTTTATTAGATATGACTTAAAACTACTAACTGGGAAACTTTTGGGTGATAACACAATTGACCAATTTGTTATCAAAGGAATTTATAACCTGGCGTCAAACACATAGTATAATGGTGAGCAATAATTGCCATTGCCAAGTGTGTACTCAAATCAATAATAACATTTATTACTAAGCTGATAGCCCTGATAAAGGTGTTAAGAAATAATACTATAAACGATAGAATATGATTCACTAATGGGGATGGGGTTTTCATTGATTCGGAATGTACATACGATAATTATTTTTTTATCAGAAGCTCTTTTAATCCTTTTACTGGTATTTTACAACCAGAAGACGCATTTTGACAGCTTGTGGCGTTGTGTCTTGTCTAGTCTAGGGTTGCCATGCAAAATGGACGAAATTGCGTGCCAATAATTTGATAAATAACCAAATAATTTTGAAGTCTAAGAATTATTTCTCAATTTGGCGATATTATTGAGCTTGAATGGCCCGTAGTTAAAGCTAGAAGAACAATGCTACTAAGTGAAATATTTTCTTAAATTTGTTGATTCTGACCGAGATCATTTATGAACCATCTTTTCTGTGATTGGCAAAATCTGGTGTGTTAACCCCTTTCAATGAGTTTCCGAACTTCTTTCTAATACCATTATTATTACTTCATAAAGGAGCTGTGTTTCAGTAGTTGGTTTGTTGACTACTGACCGTTTTTTCTCAGGTTTACTTTCCCAAATCTAGCGACACTAAACGTTTTAAAATGTTCAAACTATTGATAAATGTCTACATATCGTGCCGAAACTCGGTTTTTTATATATCAACCTCAGTCCCGAACTTCCTCATCATGTTACACTACTCAAATGGAGTATGTCATTGAAAAAAAAATATCATTGTTATGCCGTATCCTTTTAACATAGTTTCTTGGGTGAATCACCTTTGCCATAGGCGGCACCACTAATTTGTGTACTTCTGCGACCATGCAAAGGAAATCATTTTTAAAAACTAGATATAAAAAGTCGGGACTTCCGCTGGACAGTCCTGCGAAAGGCATACAATATGGTAACTCTAGTCTTAAGTACCACTATTTCCTGCACAGAATGATGCAAAGCGTTGTTCTAAGAAATGATATATGTTTTATGTATACTCACAAGATTAAGTTTGTTATCACATTTTAGCATGTGTGTGCTGCTTCCGCAATTCTAAACCCTGCAATTACAGCTAAAAACTAGCATACGCGCCTTTTACGAGCGCAACTTCCGTTTAAATTGCTGAAACTTTACGAAGAACAAAAGAAGAAGGGGGAATTCGTAAACGCAGTGATCTGTGAAAGTTTGACCGCATGCCTGCTTTCTGCACACAGTTGACAAGCTGGCGGACGTTTGTGTTCATGACAGCGAAGATTTTTGTTTTACTTGTTTATTTAAAAGAACTATGCCGCACTGAAAGTCAAAATTTGGTTCCTATCCTATTTCTTAAATACATTCCTTCCAATAATGATAATTTGGATTCGATCATTATATTTGCGTTTGTTTTATTCTGGCATAAAATCAACCCGTCATTCTCGTCTCCATCTCCATCTGCTCGTTGCCGACTTCATAATAAGCGCACTTTCGACGTTTACGAAGGAAATATATTTCATTATTTAGTAAAGGGCCAACCATATTAGTCCTAATGTCAAAAATAAACGAATAAGATCCCCCAATTTCTCTCAAAGGATCTTGTTAGCCTTAGTGAGGTAAACTCTCAAAATTTGCGAAAATGTGTATTCCCTTTCAAATTAACATTATTACTTTTAACAATAAGTTTGGAAAAATATAGTGCCAAAATTAAGTGACTTAAAGAAGAACTTCATACATTTTTTTTCTATTCGTGTCAGCTGTCAAATCTCCGCACTGAATGTTCGTTCCATTTCATTTACCCTTTCCGTAATTCGCACTGAAGCTAACGAATCTTAACGACACCTAACATATGGATCTCATTATGGCCATGCAATAGTATTTAAATGTTAAAGCTCACTTAAGTGCATTATGATCGGACTTTTGCAAAAACGCCTTAATAAAAACTTTACAAGGGCTAAAAATGTGACAAATATTTTATATGAAAAGCCTAAGTTGGTGAATCATACAGAAGTGTTTGTAAGCGACAGATATGCTACAAATACATATTCGGGGATTACTCTGCAATTCTCACTCTGTATTCTGCGAGCCATTTTACGTTCCACGAAACAATATTTCAATTGCTGAGACGGGTCAAATGCAGAGTTGTGCTCATACTGCTGTACAACTTAATCAAAATCTGTGACTTCAAATTGCAGTCTGTGGACATTTCTTGCAGATTAAACATCTCCTCAGTTGTCTAAAAAGTCTAAAGTTCTAAAAAGAAACTAATTGATTCGGTCCAAGTCCAAAACTTGCATGGTATTCCAGACCTCATTGTCAACCACTTGTTTCAAGATTAAAGGCATACAATTGTCGGAGTGCCTTAACGAACACACGTAATTTCTATGTTATTTCATTTAGTCGAGTTTTCGTTAACTTTTCGTAGCTAAATTTGACATTTATGGAGTTTGGCAACAACTCGACAACAGTGTTTTTGATTGTAATACGAGCTATTTTTAATTATTTACTGTGGTGTTATATTCGTATTGAGATCTGTGATCTATAAAAAAGCAACTATTGATTTTCAAGCAACTCAATTTACAAACGATAAATTCGTGTTTTTTCAAATAGTTCAACGATAACTGATGCGTTCGCGCATTATGGGCAACATAAGAAATTGACAGAACGTTTGGTCAGTTTTTTCATAAGCTTTCGAAAATTATAGTTCAGCTTTTAGCCAGATAGCCAGACAACACCGGTATTAAAGCAAAAGAATTCTTCAGGAAAGGGGTGTTTCCATTTGTATTCGTATGGGTTTCTAATTTGATTTAGAAGATAAGATCTGAAGACGGTCTAGTGGCCAGGAAAAAGTGATTAGTTTTTGCTAAAAAAATCAAAGTTTTTATTCAAAAAGCATGGGAATAACTACGAATAGCAGCAATTGCAATGAAAGCTTTAAGACGGTTGAAGACTTAACTCAAGGCCGTTGTTTTGGGAGCCTGACCACTAAGAGAATGGTTGTCGTCTCCAATTCATAGTTGTCCACGAAACTACTGTGGAATTCGGTTTAACTCTATAAATCAACATTCTTCAAAGCTTCATAATTCAGAGTGAAAGAACAGAGTCTCAAACATTTTACAGAGTGAAGAGTTGCAGATTTTTTTTGTAGAATTAGCTCTGGTTCCAAAGGAGATGCGCGATTTTGTGTCTAATAACAAAATGATTTAAACTGGCAATCTTCCAATATAATTTCCAGACGGCGTTTTTATTCAAATGAAATTGGTAAGTCAATTTTTCGAATTTCAACTGGGCAACGAACTAGAATCAAATATACAATATAAAACATAAGGAAAGGCTACAGTCCGCTTGGGGCGAACAGTATGATACTCTATCCATATCCCTATATGCCAAAAAGAAAAAAGCATTAGGAAGATGATGGATAGCATTTTATTTCATTCTATTAAATTTAAAAAAACTATATATTTTTTGAAAAAAAAAAACGCCCCCAAAAAGTGGCTAAAAACTTTGTATGGGCGGTATGTTGGCAAAAATATTGGCTAAATATCTTGTTTAACATTTTTTATCGCTTTCCATGAAAATTTTTGAATAAAACAGCATTTTAGTGAAAAACGAGTGAAAATGTAGGCGTGGCAAACAAATTTATATGACAGACTTATAAAGGAGGGCAGAGCCTACATATCTTGTAAAGGTTCTAACACTCTATCTCTCTAACTTTAGCCCTAAAACGGTTTTTTCTAAATTGTGGGCGTGGCAGTGGGCGGATTCAAGAACTTTGAACACTTTACCATTTCGGGACCCTAGGGAGTATATCCTCTAAATTTCAGCTTCCTTGCATACATTTAAAGGCCTCAAAAAGTTGATACGGACGCACGGACGGACGACGAACATTGCTAAATAGTCTTATGATTTGGTCCTGATCATAAATATAAAGGGTGATTTTTTAAGAGGTTTAGAACTTTTTTAAAAAAAAAAACACAAAAAATTCGAAAAAATGAATGAAATATTTATTTGAATCGATAGTTTGAACCTTGCAATTTAATGTTTAAAGATAATTTCATGCAAATGTTGACCGCGGCTGCGTCTCAGGTAGCCCATCCGCTGAGTCCAATTTTGACATACTCTTTCACACATATCGGCCGGTATCTCACGAATGAATGCATGGATGTTGGCTTCCAGTGCGTCAATCGAAGCGGGCTTGTCCCTATACACATTAGCCTTGGCATACCCTCACAAAAAATAATCTAATGGTGTCAAATCGCACGATCTAGGCGGCCAATTGACCGGCCCGAAACGTGAAATTAACTGTTCACCAAACTCGCCTCGCAATTGCGCCATTGTTTCGCGTGCTGTGTGGCATGTGGCACCGTCTTGTTGAAACCACATATCATGCAAGTCAAGAACTTCCATTTCGGGCAAAAAAAAGTTTGTTATCATCGCTCGGTAGCGTTCACCATTGACAGTAACGCTGCGATTCGCATCATCTTTGAAGAAATATGGCCCAATAATGCCGCCGGCCCATAAACCGCACCAAACAGTGGCTTTTTCGGGATGCATTGGTAGCTGTCAGCAATGCTTCTGGCTGATCTTCACTCCAAATGCGGCAATTTTGCTTATTTACGTACCCATTCAACCAAAAATGAGCCTCATCGCTGAACACAATTTTTCGATAAAAAAAGCGGATCCTCGGCCAGCTTTCCAAGAGCCCATTCACCAAAAATTCGGCGTTGTGGTAGGTCGGCTGGCTTTAGTTCTTGCACCAGCTGTATCTTAAAAGGCTTTACGCCCAAATCCTTCCGCAAAATTTTCCACGTAGTGCTGTAACAAAGGCCTAACTGCTGGGAACGGCGCCGAATCGACATTTCGCGGTCTTCTGTCACACTAGCTGATACGGCCGCAATATTTTCTTCAATACGCACAGTACGTAAACGTGTTGGTGGTTTAATGTCCAACAAAGTAAATTTGGTGCGAAATTTGGTCACAATCTTCCGAATAGACTGCTCAGAAGGTCGAGAATGCCGATCATAAAATGGAAGCAGCGCGCGATGAACATTTCGAACCGAGCACGAATTTTGATAGTAAAATTCAATAATTTGCAAGCGTTGTTCATTTGTAAGACGATCCATGGTTAAATTGCAAACCAAACTGAAGCTGTTTGACAGTGACACAAGGTACTAAACACACGTCAGCTGTCAAAACAAGTGTTGCCAAAACCAAACCAGCTAAAAAATCACCCTTTATATACGTTTATGGGTCTACGACGAATATTAAGGGGTGTCAAAATTAATATACCCTTAGGATAGGGTATAAACAGTATATGACCCGCCATCTTCTTCTTGCTGTACATCGCCCATTGAATAACTTGTCACATCACTGACGTTAGTTTTTGTTTTCGAAAAGTAAAACAATAAATTTGACAAACCAACTTGATGGACGACGATCAGATAAAAAATAAAACAACGAAGGGGTTGTTTTCTCCGGGACGTTATAATAGTTTATTCCCGATAACACGGAAGTAAGTTTTCCCCCCGACGACAGCTCCCTGTATGATAACAATTGATACTTCTTTATTTGTATGTAATATTATTCCATCGCCAGAATCCAAATAAAAACCAAACGACGTTTCTACGTTTCTATTATAATTCATATTCACCACTGAAAAGTTCAGTTGAAAAGACATAGCAAAATACCATATACATAGTTCATAATGGACATTCGTAAAAGTTTAAAAAAGGTATTTTAATTCGAAAATTCTTTCTAATGAAATACTTTTTTTTTTCCACGATGTAAAAATGGCCAAAGGACATTTTCAAGAATTGAGTTTCAACGATAAAATTCGCTTAAAATTTGTATTCCTTTTATTGGTATTCCGTTGTTGTTGTTTTTTTTTATTTTTCTTGTTGACCTTTATTCTATGAAACTGAGTAATAGGATTTCCAGTTGTATTTTTTTTTTCCAAGAAAACGTAAATTGTATATACAACGGAATTGCAATTCGACAGCGAATATACATCTGAAAATAAATGTAATGCAATGTACACCCAAAAGCTATTACTGTTGATTAAACAATAAATAAATGACAAATGGATATTTTTTAAATACATATTCTCTCTCCTATATTTACATAAAAAGATTTTTAATTAAATGTGAAAAACAAATTTGTAGTTGGAAACGATTGTTGTTGTGCCAATGCTTGTAAACTTTGATTAAAAATGGAATTCTACGAACGTCTCTTTGACATTTTGCCAATTTTATAAAAAAAAAAAAAAAAAATCAAAAACAAAATAAAATTTATTTAATATAATGATCTGAGAAGGTCGTTAAATGTTGTTTATATTGTTTGTCTGGTGATATATAATTTGGGGAATTCTAAAAAAAAAAAAAACTGATTAGTTTTAAGAATTATATTTCGATACCAGTGAAAAATGCATATTGTTGTTGTTGTTGTTCTTAGTTCGCGGTAGACTTCCGTTGGAAAACAATTTCGTCAATAGTATTTTTTTTTTTTTTTGATTTTCTATTTTCGCTGTTTTTAACTTAAGACATTCATTTTTTTTTCGGCAGAAAACAAATATTTGTCTTAGATTTGTAGGTGGCGTGTTGTTTGTTGTCAGAAGTGGGAATTTCTTTGAAGAACATCTTACGAAAAACAAGAGTTATTAAATTGATGACTTCGAGAGAGGCGAATAAAGTGAATTTTATGTTGGAACTTTGGTGACAAATTGTGTTTATTTGTTTGTTTTTTTTTTGCCACAAAAAGAACTTAAATATACATGTTGCGCAGCTAACAAGGTTAGTGGAAAATTACTCGACATTAATATGGCCTCTCACCAAAGTACTTGAAAGGACAATTTTGAAGAAGATGCAATTGTACTTAACCAGCCATACCCTTTTTAGTTCCACCCAAGTTCCGGCTTCAGTGCGAAAAAGAATTGCAAAACCACACTTCTTTGATGACATTCGGGCTAAATTCTTAACGTTGTTGGCTTTCTCAAAAACGTTCAATACGCTCAATCACCCGTGGCGTGTGAAGCAACGAAGTTGCGTGAGCGGTACCTGCCGCTGGCAGGAAGGCTGTTGAAATCCTTTTATCGAGCAAAAGCGGTCCACCCAGGTATTGTTGTCCTCCGAAATTACGTTTCGCTTGCGGAACGAAAGTTAAAGTCCCCAAAAATGGTTTTGGGCGATTATTCACTTTTTTGTTTTGGGGGTTTTTCGCAAAGCCTATCAGATCGGTATTTACGAAAAACTTCTGAATAAATTTAGGCTTTCTACATTCAAAGTCAAAATTTGGGACACATATTAAACTGGCCATCAGCAATGAGTGACACTGTCTTTCTTCCTTGGATTATCTACAGGTATGCCACAAGGATCCATTTTTAGACCGTTTCTGCCTTCCTTTTGTGTAAATGAACTTCCACGAGTACATAGTCAAATATTGTTGTGTCCTTAACTTCTATGTGTTTGCCGATGATATCCAACGTTACTTGTGTATGTCTGTTAGATAGAGTTACATGCCCTATTAATGACTTAACAGAAGGTTAAGTTAGGTTAGGTTGAAGTGGCAGTCAGTGAGGCCGACTCACTTAGACCAGTATCACAACGGGATACCAAGTGGATTTAAACTTTTACTACTCTACTCGTTAAGTCATTTGGAACGAGATCTTTAACGTCAGTAGTTGACAGATCTTCAAGATTGTCATTGAAAATGGCACCCAGTGGATCTTACGTTTTTGGGAGAGAGCAGGGCAAGTGCAAAGAAGATGTAAGATTTTCTCCTCTTTCTCCTCGTACACACATCTTCTGCAAAAGTGATTTGAGTACATGCCAAGCCTAGTTGCATGGCGATTAACACTGTTTTTTTAAGTCAAATCAACTTCATGACTCATTTCCTCTATAGGACCTTTCGTCCTCTAAAAGATCGAAACGAAGTCAATGCTGTTGCCACAGACTTCAACAAAGTATTTGACATAATCGGCTACCTAAAAATAATCCTTAAACTTAACATAGCTTCATCTTTTGGATTAAATCTTACTTCAAAGGACGATAATGTGAACGATAATGTGACATATGAACGCATATAAATCAAATTGCCCCAGAACACAGTATTTCCTAACAGCAGTAGTCAATATGACTCCGTGTGAATGAAAAATGTAATTTAATACTTAGTTAAAATAATGTAAACAGTATTCTCCATGGGAAATAGATTATTGCCAGCATTGCAATTAAATAGTATAAATACCCATGAAGAATACACAGCAGCTCAGTATTAAGTCTTAAGTTTCCAGGCAGCCCCTAATCTGCCTCTGAATTAATTTCAAAATAAAGTAACAAGTAGAAGAAAAAGAAGAAAATGTTTTTTTAAAACTTAATTTTAATTCGCAGTCTTTGTCCCACCTAGTATCTGATACAATTTAAGCAACCTCCAGGGTTCCCCAAGGTAGTCATTTTGGACCAATAACTTTTATGCATACAATAAATGATAGAAACATGGTCTTAAAGAATTTAGATTTATCTGCATTCACTTGTGATACGAGAATTTCGAACTTCATACCCTCTGATGGCTCTTTTCTTGCAAAATTACCTAGAAATGAATAACTTGTTGACCCTTAATGTCAGCAAATCCCCCAACTCTACTCTGGGCTTCGTCAAAAGACGGTCCAAAGTAGCGAGTACTTTATATTACGTTTTCATTACCTCTCCTTGAATATGCTCGCTAAGTTTTTTCTCCTAACCATAAAATTCATAGTTAAAGAATCGAAACAGTCCAACGTAGATTTATTATTTTTGTTCCTCGTGTTCTTCTCTGGATGAACCTCTTTAGGGTCATTGTTTGAAATTAATTAAAAAAAATCGACGGTATGTTGTAAGCGTTCTCTATGTTCTCTTATTGTACCAATAGCCAAACTTGCTCTCAAAAAAGCTTCTCTCTCCTAAACCTCCTTGTTTCAATTACATAGTTCTTGAGTCTACTATGGTTTTACTTTTTTCGTCATTTTTATTAGTTCTTAAGCTCAGTATTTAAGTGTTTGGTAATAATGCATAGGCCAAGCAAAATCTATTTTAATTTTCACATAATAAATCAACGTCTCCTCGTGGTCTTTAAAACGTAGTCTTCCATTCCTTGTGTTCGCACCCTAAACGAAAATGATAATAAAATGTCACAGCTTACGACGGGCGGCCTTCACTAAAACCCATTTCTGTCAACATAAACTCCAGCCTTGAATTTAAAATGTCCAATGTGATGGAAATAGGATTTTATGGTGGTCCCAAATATGTCGTCATTCTCGGCATCATAGCATTGCTTACAGGAAGTCAACCTTTCCAACTTGTCATGATCGTCAAAGATAACAATTGGCTACTGTTAGTGTCATAAATTAAACTCTCAATTGCCTTACGACTTTCTTCGAATGTCAAATATAACATTGACTTTTCAATTGTCATTCAAAGAACTCTCCAATTCCAAATACAGTTAGGTACCGTTGACTAATCGATACATCAATAAAACAATAAATTTTCAACTTCATCTTATGAACAGTAGTGGTCCATTCATTAAAATTCCAATTATTATGTTGCCACCTACCTGTAGAAATTTCTTATGAATTCACCACGCCAATTCATGTTTGCTTCTTCTCACCTTTCTATCTCCGGTTCAATATAGGTACACTTCATTTTTTTTTTTATCTAAATATACCAAATTACCTGTTAATTCTGGGAATCCCATTATAAAAACTCATGTTCGATCAGAAATTCTTTACTTTGACATCACTCATCGATTTTGCTTGCGATGCGTAATTCCGAGAGTGAAACTCTGACATTGTTAAAAAAAGAAAAGAAAAAGATTAAAATGAAAAATACATTATGTCAAAATAAAAACCGCAAAATTCACCATGTATGTCATTATGACTCATACGCAAGGGCTTTCAACTCAATGACCGGGCCAAAAGTCATGCAGTCTAGACGCAGGTGAATACGCCCACATTTGTAATTTGTTTCAAATGTGCCTCATGCTTTGCTTATGCCCTCATCTAATACAATTCAATTTTTTTTTTCTGTTGCAACAAAAACTGATCGGTGATTCATAAAGTGTCAGTGTCATAGAAAACGTGGTAGTATCACTTATTTTTATACAGTTCTGTGACATCATTAAATAATTTTTTTTTTTAAATGTAGCACGATGCGCATATGCGTCATTTTTTTCAGTACTACACTATAGCACAGCCACAACGTGTAAAAGTGACAGATCGTAGAAAAGATTCCATCGAAAAATACCCTCTTTTTTCACTCCATTTGCCTCCTCCGTCGTCCGCCAGTACACAGCACAGCATAGCCAGAGGAGCTACTTCGCCATCGCCAGTCAGACAAACCTTACCTTGGTCAACAAATTTGTATGTATTCACATTTGCTTCAAACACTACAGCAGAATTTGAAGTGAAGGCACAATTGTAGCTAGTCGATTTTAAACGAGTCAGTCGATGGTGTTGTGCCGAGTCGAAAAGACGTGTACCGAGTAGAAAACGCTTCAGCGAGAGGTGTTCGGTATATAATAAAAAAAAAATTCCTGGAAATCTTGACGAAATTAATTTTAAGCGGAACTGATCGTGTTTGTTGGAAAATTCTGAGAATAAAAGGTGTGTGTTTGTGTCGGAGAGGGAAAGAAAAGGAGTTTATTTTTTCTTGTAATTTTAAAAAAGAATTTCACAAAATTGTCCCAACTAGTAATTTAAAAGCGATTTAATATTTTGACAGCTTCTTTGAATTAATTAATTTTTCGTTTTAAAAATATAATTTCGCTGAATGAATAATGACAAATTTCAATGTGTAAAGGTTTAAGAGTCAAAAAAAAAGTGCAAAGGTTGTTGACAAAAAAGAATGTGGAATACTTTTTATAATGACAACTTAAGTTTTGGCGTTAAATGAGAAAAACTGCATTGAAATTTGACAATGTATGTTAGTGAAATGCAAAATTTCTATTTATTAGGGCTTAAAAAGTGCAAAGGTGTTGACAAATAATTGTGAATTTAATTTGCAACTACATAGTGGCTTAAAAGCGATTAATTTTGACTTATTTTTAAATTAAGTTTTGGCTTTAATGAAAACAACTGCGCTCTATTTAGGATTTTGTGAGATTTGAAAAAAGTTCTGTGGAGTAACGAAAAAATTTTTAGCGATTAACTCTGACAGTTGTTCGAATTAATAAAAGTACTAACGCTGAATTTTGGTTAACAAGTAGAATGGTGTCAACGGAATGTGGATAAAATTGGTGTTCTCTGCATAATTTTTTGGCTTAAACAAATACCTACGCTGAACTGAGCATAAAATAGTGGTTTGTTTTAATGTTAAAAAATGACAAAAGGATTAAGTGCCGTCAAGTATGTAATGAATTGAGATTCATTAATTTTTTTAAAATTGTGAATTACTTTCGGAATTTTGTCAAATAAATATTCAATGACATTTTTGTTGAAAGTGAAGTGCCGTAAGCAGTTTCTAATCCCTAAAAATTAAGAAAAATACAAAAAGGTGTTGTCAAAATTCGATTGGAAAAGTGATTTGTTTCGGATATGCATTATAGACTTGGGCATTTTTTATTACAATTTTAAGCACATTAATCTCTCTGAACGCGCACATATTCTGATATGACATCTCTCTAGTTGTTTACAAATTCTAAGGAAACAGTGACGTTTGTATTGTACCTTACCAACGTGTACCTAACTAATTTTTAAATTAAAAAAAATATATTTGTTGATAAGGCTATCTTTCTACACAACACGAAACTGTTTCGTCGTCAATTTTCTAGGTACAAATGTCCTCTATGTGAATTTCACAGAAATGTATGCGCTGATTATCAAATAATGAATTAACAAGAAACAAAAATTAAATAGATATTTTCCTCGAATTTCGCATTGTTCGCATTGTTTTTGAAGTATGCATGTGGAATTCTCAGTTCAGAGTAGCGGCATTGCTTTATGTAGATAATTATTGTGAAATAATCTTTCAATGGAATTGAGTTAGTGATAAAAATCGTTTCGATAAAATATTAGATTTTCAATGGCAACAAAAGAGTTCCAAGAAAATTAAGATAACAGCCGACTTTTGTATTAAACGTCATTTGGATATTGGATTTGGGAAAATGTACGTACTCACGCTTGGACTTTGGCGCTTTTTGCTATCTGCATTAAATTCAATTTAGGTGCCTACAATGCGTGAGGTTTTGTGTATTAAAAAATGTGTCACCAGTAAATTAAGTGATAATGACTGACCGCATTGGCTGTCAACTTGTCGTGAAAAGGAAATTGTGAAATAGCGCGTGAAAAACTTACCTCATTTGGAGGATTAAATTTACCTCGAATCGAGTGAATCATATCTCTTATCGTGCTGTAAGATACCGCCGAAGTTGTTGTGGTTGATTTTTTTTTTCCGTTCAGTGATTATGTTTCCATTCTATATCGGCGAGACTTGATTTTTATCAGTTTTTACTATTTCCTTGTCTTGATTGATATTCTCATATTTCCAATCGTATTTTATGATCTTCGAGATTTAATTGAAAGTTGAGATTCTCCAATGAGGTCATCGAAAAATCTATTCTGATTAGCAATCAAAGTCGGCTTTTATGGATAGAAATTTGCATACTTATTAAATGCTTAGCTGACGTTTTCTATGTTATGCATACCTTTCAGTTATTTACCTAGATTATTGAGAATAAGGGGATAATAGGTAGCCGCATCCCAGAAATTGGACACAATTGAAAAACTTCTTGGGTAGGTACCTTGAATAGCAAGGGTCACCCTATACAAATTTGTGGTTTTAAGAATCAGTTGGCTGCAGCTGCTGTCAGCGGGATAGAATAGAAATGGGAGAAATTGCAGCTGCAATGGACAGAAATTGAATTCATAAATGCATGAAATGTGTGAGTTTTTGTTAGAAATTTTTAATCAAGTTACATTTTGAATTGGTCACAACAGCATGAAGCAGCAGCTGACATTGCGATAAAAACACAAAACTATTTCAAAAAAGCTGAGTGCGTAAAAAACGAAAATAAATTGTTGAATAATTTTACATACCTCTATATGTACTTCCAAAACCATGAAATAGTTAGCATAGCGCATTCAGTCATTTATAATTAGTTTTTAATCATGTGACGGTTTTCCCCATTTAATTATTATTTTTCTTCTTAACTTGAATTTCGCTTCTAATTAGGAGAAGCAGAAGCTCGATCTAATTTTGAAAATATGTAAATCGTCGGAAACAAATGCATCCGCAAGATTTAATAATATACACAAACAGAAAGTGGACGGAAATCGAATGAGTGAAGGGGATTCACTCAATTTGATGGTAGGAGATGATTGTCTGTAGTCGAATTAAAAATTTAATTGGGCAATCGAAAAGTCTGCTAAATAATGACTGTTGATAATTATTGTCTTGTCACAAGTTTCAAATTACATACTCAACTGAAAAAGGATAGAAAGTGGTTTTTCTATCTTTGTTCACCTCAAAATTAGTGAAGAAAATTAGATCTGGACCATTCCAGATTCCTTCAGTTATTCTTATATAAAAGTTGACTTCGATACTTCTTGAAGAAATTACATACAAAAGTGTCACCCTCTGTTTTCATTTGTTTAAAAAAATATATTTTTTATCGTCACTCTGTATGAAAAGCTTCAAGAATTCTTGTTAATAACAAATCAGGCAAATTTATTGAAATACATTTAACAGAAGTAAAGAAAAGTAATAGAGCAAACTCTAAAATTGATTTTGTTCTTCTTTTTTTTAACTCGATTTTCCTTTCATTTTTACACCTAGTGCTGTTCAACATTTTCTACGAACACTCGTTTTCTTTTGACGACTTTCGTGTTAAAATGTTTCCTAATCAATTTTAAGGACTGACTTACAAATAGAATTTCATAAGAAAATGTACTTGGATTGAGGTTTGGTAAGCAATTTTTAAAAATTCCGACCCAAACTGTCAAACAAAGTAACGCATTCATTGTTTGGTCATGCAGCTTAAATAATGTTCTTTACTTTTTTCAATGCAAAACTATGGCCTGTAGAATTAGCTAAATCTAGACGTTAGCTTTCATCTGTCAAACCCCTATTGGAATTTATATTTGGCATTTCAAAAGCTACAAATTGTATAAATCTAGTGCAATTTTGATAGTCGGTAGGTGTATGATAACTGATCTATTGTAAAACCTTTTTTTCATCTACTACAATTTTGGAATAGTCAACCGCCACTACTAATGTCACCTCACTACCCACAATGACCTAATTATTCACCACCTTTAAATATTACAAATATACATCCTAAACGTAATCGGCTTTTGCATAAACATAAACAACACACATGACTGCTTTTTAATCACTTTTTGTAATATTCTTCCCACTTATCTATCACACTTCATGTCAAAGTGACATTAAATTTCTATCAATCTGAATTTCCCTCTGTTACATTTCTCCACCAACCTACTTCTTTCGTTTTATCAATTCCCCAAACTATAAGTAGGTGTCAAAAGCCAAACTCTTTGCCAAATTTAGAACACAAACCTACTTCAACCAACGATTTCCGATCGAGGAAAAAGTGACAAACAAACCAAAACATAAAACGGAAGTGGTGTCATTTAATTTCAACACAAAATGCGTCGCATCGTCCAGCGGAAAGAGATACTTTAATCATTTCCTCTGTTAAATTGGCCGTTTTGCCAATTTTGGCTTTCTCGGCTTGTGGACTCGTCGCTTAATATGGTTAAATCCACAAAATAAGCCACCATCTTTATCCCACGTGAACAATTTTGTTGTTGCTATTGTTCCATTTTTAAGTCTTGACGCGACACGATTATTATGACCCACACATGTTGATATGATATGACAGTGTTGTTGGTGAATTTATATGCGCACCTGTTTATTGATTCACTCCATCAAATAAACACACGTAATGAACCAGCAACAAAATCAATTACCGATTCAATTCACGTATAGTTAATTCAACAAACGAGTGTCATTATTAGAAGAAATATATAAAAAAAAAAAAAATCGCGAAATAAATGACAGCACCTCCCCAACCGTGTAGCAAAAAGTTCAACAAACCGATATATTTTTAGTAGCCGATTACATTTTTATGAATGGAGTGGCAGCTTTTTTTTTTTTGTTTTCTTTCCTTTAAAACATGTGTTCGTGTGATAAGAAAATGTCGTCTGGTTAATTGAGAAAAATAGTACGTTTTCTGTTTAAATAAAGTTTTATTTATTTCAATGGAAACGAGTGCCTCTGACAGATGTCAGATGTGGAAAAATGTAATTGAATTTAATTGTGATCCTTGGAATGTACTGCTTTCTTGAGCAATGGAAATTTTTCGTAATGAAATTAAAAGTTTCGTCTCTGACGTAGATAATGGAGATTAGTTTTGTAATCACTTGGGTTTTAATTACATATCTTTGTGCAAACAAACGAGTAGATGTAAGCAGATGAGTTAAGACTATGATCTGTTGTTAAACATTAATTGTTGACGATTGTTTTGATGCTTCTGTGAATTTTACTTAACTCATTGTTTAATAATAATGTGAATGACGTACGAGTAGTTATTTAAGAAGATAAGGGGCGATGTTAGACGTAACTATGTTTGGTGGTTTCTCTATAAGTGCGTTGTAAAGTTTGTAGTAGATTTTTCTTTTGTCTGATGAATGGGATCGGTAAGATGATGTTGACATAGCTCTTAATATTTTAAGAAGATTAGGTGATAAGGGCTGTTTTTACAACTTTACAAAAGACTAGACAGTTGTTTGTCAGATAATTGACACATGTCAGTGAGAATATTGTAATTTATTTTATTTTTGTTAAATGTCAAATTGCCCCCAACTAATTTCGAAAATTGCTTCTATCATTACAGATTCCCATCCAAAAGAAATGACTCAAAGTTCACAACACTGGACACATTTGTACAACACAATACTTCCATTTTTTCACCAAACAAATAGTAATAAGTCTTTATTGACTTTGTCAAAACGTTAACACTAATGGGGCACCGTCTAAGTAAAACGACACTATCCGGTTCAAACGTGGCCACCAATAAAAGTCAAAGGAAACGTAATTCTGCTAAAATCCATACAACTGCAGCTGCTGTCGTCGTCCCAAATAGCGTCTCACAATCAGAATTGAATAATTCATCGACTAATCGCGATTTGGGTCCGACAATAAACGTCATCACCGATACACAACATTTTCGCTTTGAAACGCGTGCAGATCCAAACGCCTCGACAAACGGTCCGCGACAGATAATTATCAAGATACAGCTGGCGAAAATGGAAACGGGAGAAAATGAGGACGCAACGTCACCAACGATGGCAACATCATCGCCAGAAGGCGCTCTCACGGGTAGCAATAACAATTTGAATGTTGAACGTTCAAATTTGACCGTTAACGCGATAAGTTTTCCACGGAATATCGCTTGCGATCAGGCCAATGAGATTAAATTGAATAATTTGAATGTTGGTCCATCGGTGCTGTTGAATAACAATAATTTTGTGAGTAATTTCGCATCGGTGCCGTATGTCGAGGACGATAGTCGCACTGATGATGTGCGAAATTGGACAAATTTCAATATTATGGTGCGACAGATGGACAACTGTCAAATTATGGACAATTCAACTGACAGCAGTCGTCACGACGGTGGTAATAATAATGAAAGCGGCAGCAATCGCAGCAGTACGAGTAGCAGTGAGTTGAACGACGTAATGCCGGAACTCGTGGAGGCGGAGATCAATAAGGCAGTATGCTCGGCGACATTGGGAACGAGGACAACCATGTGCGGAGAAGGTGAGTTCTATTATCAAAATCATTTGAATTTCATTTTACTGACAATTATATGTGTTTTTTTTCCTTTGCAGAAGGCAAAAATCACTGTTGCCGACGAAAGAAGTCCTCAGCAGCTACATCCTCATCCACATCAGTGTCACAATCATCATCATCATCATCATCATCATCGGCGTACCCATCCAAGTGGCGATGCTGCAAATGCACATGTCGTGATGCATTCAAAAAGTTTCGGCCGAGTAAAAAACAAAATCAGCACATACCCAACAGTAATAGTAACTCTGAAGTTCAACCGCTGGCGGCTGCTTCATCATGCTCAAATGACAGACCACCATCTATTGGCAATCACTTGGCGATGTGGTCCCCTGCCAGCGATGTCATCATCCCGGCTTCTCCATCATCCAAAACCAATGACCTAGGACAAGCAACTGGCAACCACTTGGCGCTTTGGTCCCCTGCCAACGATGTTATCATTCCACTGGCATCACCACAAATAGTGGTCGTGCAATACCCACCCGCATCGGCTGCTTCGCATTTGGTTACTCTCGGACCAATTGCTAACCTAGATGAGCACTCAATCAGACTGATGACAGGTGACTTGGGTGCACCAACAACACCAGATTCTCCCAGTTCGATGGCCGCTTCACCCTGTTCGACGCTGTCGGCAGCGACAACGCCAAACGGCACAGTGGTACACTCGCAGGTCGATTACATCCACTGTTTGGTGCCGGACCTCGAGCGAATTACCAAATCCACATTCTACTGGGGCAAGATGGATCGCTACGAAGCCGAACGCCTGCTCGACGGCAAACCCGAGGGAACGTTTCTGCTTCGCGACTCTGCACAGGAGGAGTATCTATTTTCGGTGACATTCCGAAAGTACGGGCGCTCTCTACACGCACGCATTGAACAGTTCAATCACAGATTCAGCTTTGACTGTCACGATCCGGGTGTCTTTACAGCATCCACCGTTACCGGTCTGCTGGAGCACTACAAGGATCCCTCCTGTGTGATGTTCTTCGAACCGATGCTTACCATTCCTTTGCACAGAAATACAACGTTCACGCTGCAGCAATTGTGTCGGGCGACAGTCGTCAGTAATACAACATATGATGGTATTACCGAACTCGAAATTCCCACACGACTCAAGTCATATCTCAAGGAGTACCACTACAAACAACGCGTTCGCGTTAAGCCTTTCGATGAGCCCTTCTATTCGTGTACCTAGTTAACATATCCCTATCGTGTGACCGATACTGACAAAGTGGTGGCAACCGATACAGATGACCCTAAATTAACAACAACATTTGCCGTTAAAAGCGTTTCAAAAACCAAAAAATCTACTGCCCCCCGTTTGACGTATGCACTGCGCAAAATGGCCACCGACCTGTTTGCCTGTCATCGCAGACAAAAGTCTCAGAATCAAATAAAACCCCAGTGATGAAAGTATTTATTAAATTCCATGCAGCATATAACTGTAGTAAAACAATTTATTATTTATTTGCATATAACATACATACATACATACATAATCATATATATACACAAGCCACCCGCCATTGTTTTGTGAGCTTAGTATCACCTAGATTAGATAGAATGGCGGCTAAGGAAATAAATAAATTTTTAAAATTAAAACTAAAACTAAAACTAAAATTATTGTATTATAGAAGAACATGAAAAAATTTGTACATTTGCTGTAAATAATTCGCATATTTTGTTATCCATTTTGTATATTGTGTTGTTATTTTTAGTGGAAACCACTAAAATTATATAAATAAAAATATTATTTTTTTTGTGGAATTTATTATATTAGGAAGACAACAAATTTGTTTGTTTCTTTTTGGCAGTGCCAAATTTTGTAAAAATAAATAAATAAATTATATCGTATTATTTTTATTAATTTAATTTATTTTGTAGTTAAATGTTATTATGGTAGTAATGGAATATTTATTATATAAGTAAATAATGTAATCAAACAAACTAAATTATTTATCTATTAAATATTATAATATCAACAAAAAAAACCCCAACATAAACATAGAACAAACAAAAAAACAAAAACATGAAGAAAGTAGTAATGGATACAAACAAACTCATAAAAAAAAACTCACAAAAAAAAAATAGGAAAAGAGAATAAAGCTTATCCATTGACAAAAAGTAAATTAATGTTGTGTGTTTATTTTGACAGTTGGAATCAGGGTAAGTTTCTATAGAGTTGTCACAAATTGGCGCCCAACGTCAGGCTGAATGTGGAATGTGCAACATAAGGGAGTACGTTTGTTTAAAGGTGTCAATTTTAACTTATTGCAGGAGCTCCAACAACTCAAGGTCCTTGCTGTTCTAGAGGTTCGGAGTATGGTTCATAATCTAAGATGTAAGATTCTATAAACGATCCAAGTAGGTTAGGTTGGGTTAGGTTGAATTGGCAGTCAGATAGAAGTCCGACTCACTTAGACCAATATAAGGTCCATTGTGATACCACGTGGATCTGAAGTTCCTGCCTACACGTTGAACCATTTTGAGGTGCTAATAAAGCGTGAGAGACATTTTGGGTCGGTTGAGTTTAGATCATTAAGATCATTATAGAAGAAGGCCCCCATATGGAGGTTTCGCTTTCGAGAGAGAGAGCAGGGCATGCGCAGAGAAGGTGTAGAGTAGTCTCCTCCTCATCCAAACAGCTCCTACAGAAGTCGTTGGAATAGGCACCAAGCCTTGTTGCATGTCTGCCTATCAGACAGTGTCCGGTGATGGCACCAATTGTAGCACTTATGTGCGATCTATTGAGGGTAATCAAACTCTTAAAGCGTCTTGGATCCAGCCTAGGCCAAATCTGCTTCGTTGTCAGACAAGTAGTACCATTTGTCCATCTGTGGTTAGTTTTTTCTAATGCATCCAGTTTAAACAAGAGCTTGCACGTGGAAACTGGTATGCCTAAGGAGCCCTTTTCAGGCAAGATTGAGAGGGTAGTTCTAAGTTTGGCGAGTTCGTCGGCCTTGCAGTTACCCGGAATGTCCCTATGCCCTGCTCAGCCATCTCCTTTAGAGATGATCGGCAATCTAGGGCTACTAAAGAGTTAATAGAGACAGAGTCCAGACACTTGATGGCGGCCTGATTGTCCGAAAAGATTCGAATATCCTTTACGGATACCACATTCTTTCTTAGCCAGGACAAGACTTCCTTTATCGCCATAACTTCCGCCTGGAAAACACTACAATGATTAGGAAGACGGAAGGAGAGACTGAGATTGAGCCTGTCTGAGAAGACACCTCCACCCACACAATCATTTGTTTTTGAACCGTCCGTGTAAAAATGGATTGATTCTTCTTCCGGCAAGGCATCCTCCCAAAAGGATGGATATCTGGAAGTTTTTGTCGAACAGCAGTTGAGGTGTGGTGTAGTCTATATTCCTAGAAGGGATTCTGAGTATGTTCAGAATTGCAGAGTGGCCGATTTCACTATCGGGCCATTGAGAAGTTGTTTTGAGGCGAGTGGCCGTGGTAGCAGCCGACGATCGAAGTAAGTTTATTTAATACTACGTTTCCACCGAGCACTATACTATACCTAGATTAAGATTAATCTACTTTAAATCTTAAGATTTACCATGCAAATTTTAATCTGCTAAACACAAGATTAACAAATAATCTTGAAAAATCTTGTCTTGTCTTGTGAACACACTCACATTACCGATTACCAATTTGCCATACCTGGATATGTCAAAAGTGATGTTGGTTGCTGAGAATTGAGAGCGAGGAAGCAATTTGACAACCACATATTGGACATTTTGTGCGCAAATTTGAGAGCCAGAGAACGGGTTGAGAGAAACCCCCTATTTTAATCTCCTTTTTGTTCGGTCGAAACGTGTAGAGATTTATTGTTCGGTTTATCTTTTGGTGGAAATGCAGCGTAAAGGTGTCGCAAAATACCGGCATTAAATAAACCGTCAAAACTTGTTGTTAAGTATACATATAGTATTTTGTAACAGGTAAAAAATCGGCTTGCCACAGCCGATCACCAGATTCCTATTTTTTGTGCTGATCTATATTTTTTATTATTCTCGAAAAACACACTTTGTGGGGCTGGGACATGATCCTAGATCGGCGATCTATTCGCCTTCGGAGCTACAAGATCAGCTGGGACTCAATGAGATTTTTTTATTGTTTGTCGATATAACCAGCATTTCCTAAGCGCCGTCGATTTTCGCTAACAATTGGTTGGTCTTGCTAAACCGATAGGTAATGAAACGCTCGTGAACTTTGTAGACAATCCAGCAGGGATCAAAGCATTTGAATCGCTAGAAAATACGATCTGAGCTGGTAACGAGATTGCCCGGGCACATTTCCTTTCCAGCAACTGCACTGCGGATGAACTTGTAGGAAAAATATTAGCTTCGTGCCTAAAAGGCAGACATACCATTAAAATTGGAGTACCGTCTAACAACTTCCGCCAGAAGCTTCAAGCACACTTTCCGGGTAACTGCCTCACAATTGCTAGATTCCGTAAGAAATGTTAGGTGGATCCTTTTTCGAAGCATACCTACGTTCCACAAAAGAGGAATCTGATAATCGGCCGTGGCAAATCGTGAAACAGCCTTCGCTTCACATGGTGGTAATCACTTGTTTTTATTGTTCATTCCAAGCATTCAGTACTCTTAGTCTACCATCCTTTCAAAAATGTCGCGGGATTGGTTTGAATCCCTAAAACACCTATCTGGAGTGGCGTGAAATGTAAATTCCTTTCGAAAGACTCTTCTTTCCTCAGTATCGTCCAGCACTCGTTGACGTTTATCAGAACGATGGAAGCGACATCAATATCATCGTCATACTCCAGGTGCTGGCCTATTCTGCTGCACTCCTCTCTGCTCTGTCTCTTGCTTAGATCTGCAAACAATCTAATTTTTAAGTTGATCGCTTTTTTTTATCAACCCTCTTGTGACAAAAGTTAGTTTTGTTTGAAAATCTTCTCATTAGGGTTTGTTCTTCTTAAAAGTTTGTCACCTCGCCGCCTCCTATCCGTCAATTGACATCTTTTTTTTTTTATAAATTTGTCGCCCAATTTTGTTGTTCAAAACAAATATTTTTTGTATACGTCCCGGAAAAAGTCTGTCTCTACCCAAGGCACCATTGCTTCAAATAAAATAAAACGTCAAGTAGTCGTCAAATATAGTTCATTCAAATACAAAAGAAACTGTCATTCCCAATCATGCAACAACCACCAACGGAAGTTGACCATCACAAATTTTGCACAGGATCATCTTACATCGGTAAACTGGACGAAGATGGCAAAATGACTGGCTACGGAACATATCGCTACCCGAACGGGATCGAATACGAAGGATATTTCAAAAGTGGCGTGTTTCATGGCCGTGGAATGCTAATAAATCCGTCAAAATTCAAAATATATGGCAACTTTGTCGATGGCAAATGTAATGACTGCGAAATATTTTTCAACGATGGCTTGGAGTTCAAGGAGGTGGATTGGAAATATTGCACCGCCGAGGATAGGAGATTTTGGATAGAAATTGTCCAGGGCCTGTCACCAGTTGGTGAGACATTTCTAACTAATGAAAAGCCTGCACGAGCTGTTCCACCTGGTCACTATGACACTGGCGAAGGATTCTTTGATCCAGAAACAGAATATGTGGTCGATGCAGAAACTGGGGAGAGAATACGTTACGTTTGTGCAAAAGAACGTGAGTTTATTCAACGCTATTACCGAATGAATGCGAGTGACTTCTTGAAGAAGGCAGAACTTGCTGATGAGAACACTGATTCTCACATTTCGACAGATTCATATGTGTCATTGTCATGCGATGAAGATGGTGATTGAAAAGGGAATTTATATTTTGTTATTGAATATATATTGAGATTCTGTGGAAAAATAATATAATGACATTTCTTTTCATTGCGACGAAACTAGAGAGAACTTTTCCCCAATATTAAATATCGCAGAAAAATGTATTTTCATTTCAAAAAGTAACTGACAAAATAAATATGGCAACGCGTCATGTCACATTCATAATCACGAAAACAAGGCAGAAATACTTCCAAAAATCATTCTGATGTACCAGGCGACCATACAGCAGTAGGCAGCATCTCAAAGCTGGTTTATTTTCGCGCCATTTCATTTGTTTTGAGAAAGCACTTCTGAGACAAAAAGTCCGCAATAAGCGGATTGTGTATTAGCTTCAGCATATTTAGTGAAGACAAAGTGGCGTAGGAAACTTTAACGATATTCGGACTTAACGAATGTGATTCCGAATACTATAGCATGGTTTGTGTATAAGGTAGCCGGGGTAATAATTGAAACTTTTCGAATGTAGATGGAGCTGCTGTTGCAATCAATTTGAAAAATTCTTGTTAGGAGCAATGTTCTCGTTGCACCTCTTCGCTTTTCCACACAAACAAACTTCAAAAAAATGTTAAATGATATACAGAAGTGATTAAAATGACATTTCAAGAATTTTGATCCAAACCTGAAATTTAGTCTTCAAATAATAAAACAATCATCTCCAAATCATTCTCTAAAGTTTAGTTTTGTTTTTCGTTTTATTTCATATTCGAAATCGATTAAAATAGTTTTCTATCATTCAACTTACATGAAACATAAACATATATGTAGGTGTTGTCCAGAAAATTTGTCTGGGTATCATTGTTCATTTTTAATTGGGGGGAAAAAAAATAAATCGTACTCGAATGAAGCGACACCGGCATTTATGTAAACTTGTGAAGTAAATTAAAATATGTATAATAAAAACATCATACTGACCGAGAGTAGTGCGTTTTGCCGTCTTCATTTTTTTTTTAATTTAAAAGCTATACTTTTTCTTTTTTATAAAAAAAAAGATCAATAATTATCCTAGTTTACAAAGAAGAAGAAAAAAAAAATAGAGGACACCATTCTACATACGTGCATGATGAGCGCGCGCTTCTTGACACATGCCAAGGGAACGCATAGTCTTTTCTAACGACGATACCGATCTCTGGACGGCGATCTTCTGCGGTTGCTGTTGCTATTGCTGCTGCTGTGATGATTACTGCTACGTCCACGACTGCGACTACGGCTGCGCGATTTTGGTGATCGCCGACTTGACTTGTGCTTACGATCACGACTGCGGGAACGATGAACGCGGGATCGTCGGTCCAATTCGCGACCTCCAACAAAATAGCGCGACTTGTGTTTATCATCGTCACGATCATGGTACTTGCCTGTTCGACGTAGATCAGCCTTGCGTGGTCCTGCGGTCTTTTCCAGCTCGTCGAGCTTATCACGAATCGCCATGAAACCCAAATGCAGTTTGCCACCAAAATGATCCGCCAAACGGATGTCGTTATCGTGAATACCCAAATAGGCGGAACATACTTCACAGACGCGTAGCTTCTGCTGTTGATATGTCGAAGCTGGCATCGAGGTGCGGTACTCATGTTCGGCTTTTACCTTTTTGGCACGCAGTTCGTCGATTTCCTTCATCAGTGACATACTTTCTTCGACCTCTCCGGCTTCACCTAAAGCTTCGGCTTTTGCAAGTTTCTTACCAATTTCCTCGGCAAGCGCGTGCACAGCATTGGCTTTTTCGGCAACTTCAGCGGTTAGTTCTTCTTGGGTTTCGGCTAAGCGTTTCTTAGCAGCTTCTGTGCGACGATCGCAGTCCGCGATGAAAGCTTGCAGATGTTCCATGGCCTAATATGAGAATGGATTAATTAATCAATTAATGAGGAAGAAATTGGAACTTACCTCAATGTCATAGTAGTAGTCACGAGTTTTGGCCGCATTATCGTAATCCGCACGGAAGGCCAAATCATGTACTTTGGGACACTCGCCAAGATCCATACGCTAGAGGGGAGGAAGATGAGATGAGGAAGCGATTAAATATGAGTATTGAAAGGGGTTTTGTTCAGTATTTTTTTTTTAAAGTACATCTCTGCGGGTTTTGAGAGGGAAAGAAGGGATTTTTTTTTAAAATTTTTCTTTTCTTATATTTTGCAAGCGAATTTCGACGAAGGTTCTGGTTTGAGAGGGAGGTTGGAAATGTGTGTTTTTTTTAGGGATTCATCAAAGTTTTCGAGAGCACCTGACTTATGTATGGCCAAATTACGGCATTCGTTTCAATTCATTCTACCCTTTCACTCAACCCTTTTTGACTCGCCGAATTAATGTCACGCGATAGTTTCGATCAATAAAAATGGATTGACTACCAAGGAATTTGCGCTCAACTTGATGCTTGATAATTTTTCTTAGGAATACATTTAACTCTGTGGAATTTGTCTTTAATAAATTTACAGCGTCACTCAAGGGGATATGCTGATTAAAGGGTGATTTTTTAAGAGTTAAGTTTTTAGGTTGGCAGCACTGGTTAGTAATGGCGTCCAAACGTCATCTGTCAAAGTGAAAAGTTTTCAGTATACTCTGCCATTTTAATCATGGAAAGATTTACAAACGAGCAACGATTGCAAATTACTGAAATTTATTACCAAAATTCATGCTCAAAATCGATCGAAAAATTGTTTTCAGCGATGAGACTCAACGGATACGTAAATAAGCAAAACTGTCGCATCTGGAGTGATTTACAGCCACATGCTATACAAGAATTAGCGATGCATCCCGAAAAACGACAGTTTAGTGTGGTTTATGGGCTGGTGGCATCATCGGTCCATTTTTCTTCAAAGACGACCGTGGAAGAAACGTTGCCGTCAACGGCGAACGATATCGAGCCATGATACTCGACTTTTTTTTGCCCCAGTTGCCTGAGTTGAACTTGGTTGACACGTGGTTTCATCAAGACGGTGCCACATGCCACACAGCTAGTGAAACAATGGAAATATTGAAGGATGAATTTGATGAGCAGCTTATCTCTCGAAATGGCCCTGTGAGTTGGCCGCCAAGATCATGCGATTTAACGCCTCTTGATTATTTCTTGTGGGGTTATGTAAAGTCGTTAGCCTATGTGGACAAGCCGAACACGATTGAAGCCTTACAGGATAAGATAACACGCGTAATTCGTGGAATACAGGCTGAAATGCTCCAACAACATTTACATGAAGTTATCTTTAAAACGTAAATGGCAAAGGCATAGTTATCGATTACAATAAAAAACATTTGGAATATTTTATGAAAATTTGAGTGTTTTACTCGATTTTTAAAAAAACTAAGCGCTTGAAAAATCACCTTTTATTATGGATTTTTGAGTGACCCTCCAGCAACAAGTATGAAAAATGGAGTCCTACAAACTCATGAGATTAATAAAAAACAACCACGCAGGACATTGGACATTCGCAAGCAATATGCAATATGCATGCAAAATATCAATAACATAATGAACAATGTGAGATTGTTTAATGCAATTGATTGGCCTCTTGAGGACGCAAAACAAAACTGTACACCGCTGTAAATCGATTTACACCACAATCAACTAAATTATTGTACAAAGCCACGATTGGCTGTACAAATTGCATTACTAATGACGCCAAAGGCACTTAGGCTTTATTGAATTAACTGATAATATTGATTTTAATTAAATATAAACTCTTCGTGGCAACTAATTTCTAACTAACGTCATTATGTATGCCAAACGAGTTATTTGGCTGTGGCTAATTATTTATTTACAAGATTCCTGCCTTTGCAGTAATTTCAACAGAAATTCCATTAATAAAAGTGGAAATGTCAAAACCTTTAAATGGGTTCCCAATTCCATGTCATTTCAGAATTTCTATTTAAAATGAGAATACAGTTTTCGTAATCCTTGAAATGATTTTTTTTTATTTATCTTTTCATAGAATTGTCATTGCGCATCAAACCAGTTAGAGAAATAATACTTTGTTTATCATTGTTTCGGACGAAGTGTAACTGGTTTTAGGTTTCTTTCTCTTTAGCGCAGATAAATGGGTCATTAAAATGTATTCTTAGTCTGAATTGTTTACCACAACTATCAGGTGTACGTGTTGTTTTAGCAAAATGTTTCTATTGCATTTAATTAGTTCCCTCAGTTCGTATGAGTGTTGTAGGTTGAGTTTTTAACATTCACTTCATTGTTCGGGCTGAATTTGAGAAAGAATGCCTAGCGTTTAGTCTTAGTCGACAGCACTTGAATGCAATTCAGAGAAGTATTGCTGCAAATGTAAGCAAAAAAACGTCAACGATGAACTGAAGAATGAGCTTTGGAAATGCTTTAACCTGTACCATCTGCAGTGTCGCGTGATGTAGTCTTTCCGATGTTGACTTGCACAAGAAGTGTAGGCAGGCTTGTATCCTCGTCTTCATTGTTTCGGATTCTTAGAGGGATGTCCATTTCTTGTTCGGTTATTATGTTTGTTTCAATAAAGCGAGTTCTCTGTTGAAGCTTTAAGTCTGATTCAGCTTTTTATTGGCCAAGCTTCCTAGTCGATGTAAGTTAAAAACTTTACCTGTTGTCGTTGAATAAAATTGGTACTTGTGTACTAGAGAGCTGCATGGCTTCACTCACAACATACGTTAAATTGAATTGAGCGAGTGCGAGGCACACAATGAAACGAATGAGTAGCAATGTGAGTGCGTGTTGTGCCTCACACCAGGCGGCATTCAGCGAAATAAATGAGAATAAATGAAGCGTAAAGCGGAATGAAAAATTTGGCACAGCCACAGACACTCGAATTACTCGAGTTTTTGGTTGCATCCATTTCGTTCGCAGTAAACTGTCGTTTTTTCCTTTCTTCTTTTTATTTATGCGCGACAAGACAACAAAAACTAAAAACCCGTTTTGTCATTCGAATCCATTCGAAACGCAAGCTCTTATTCCAACGCATTCCCACTCATTCAATTCGTTTTCTTTGGTTTGAATGTTGTGCGTCCGAGTTCTACCTGACCGCACTCACTCACTCAAACATATTCGGCTTCGCATTCTATTTCATTGAATTAATTTTTGGCATTGAACATTTGCAGCTATCTATTGTGTACCATCGAACGGTTTATTTAAATGCAGTTGCGATATAAATATATTTTTTGTTGTTTGCCTGATGAAGGCAAAACGAACTTAAAAAGCGACTAGGGTTTTTTCTTTGGCCTGAAAAGCTTACTCGAAACATATTACTCAAATGCATTAAATTGCGCATGGATGCATTGTGGAGTGTTATCCTTAAGCTACCTTAGGTACAATTTCTGCTTTATTGGCGCAACACAGATAACATAAGTCATAAAAAAGAAGTTTTTGGAGCAAAGGTGACACTGGCGTTTCAGTAAATAGTGGTATTACTCAAATGTCAGTTTTAAAACGAAATCTTCCTAGCAACACATAATTTTAAAAACAATTTCACTTTCTTTTATCGTTTTCGACTAAGACAAACTAAAAACTGGAAATCTGGTCTCATGGGGAACGATTCTACAGAAATAAACTAGACCAAACTAGTCCTCACCAGTGGGGACGAAAACTAACCACCCAAACCCATCTACACAAAAGGAGTTGGTGTGGAATTTTATTCTGAAGTCCTTGAATTATCCAGTTTAGTCCGGCTTACTGACTAAAGCAGCGTTTTTCAAGCTGAGATCCTGGCAGTGACAACAACTTTCTATCAAGTTGCAATGATGGCAATGCCACTGGCTGATATAACCTTTTTTATTTTTTTTATAGTTGAGCTATTTGGCGCGCTGCACAACTCAGCTGTGTTCTCGAAAACAGTGGGTTGTCCGGTAAAGAAAATTCAAATAAACTAGCAAGAAACGGTTTAGTCTTCGATCAGGCAGATACTACAGTTAGGACCCCACCCTGAGATTGAAAACAAAATATTTGTAGAAGCAAATAAAGAATGGAATGCTATCGAATCCTGTATTGTCTTATCTTGTGAGTGTGATCACCGGACACAATAAGCTAAGTATTTTCAAGGATATTTCTATGTGCATTACTTATGTAGAGGATGAAGCTGTGAAAAGTCCACAGTTCCATTTTCATTCTCTAAGAAGTCTACAAATAAATATACATTGATCTAAGTCTCGCGGGGGCATGACATTATTGTCCCGCTTTTAACCTTAACTAACCTTATCTAAATAGAGTCCGTTGAACCCCGCTGCTACGGTTTGAAACTCGAATACTTTGAATATTTTGCGTGTTTCAACTTTAATAAGGAGTCATCAAACAAGAAACATTATTTTAAGCTTCAATAGCTTAAGTAGAGGTTTATTAAACATTCATTGATTCAATATAACGATTAAAATCTTTTGGTTATCATCATTTGTCTTTGTACGTAATCAATTTGAGGCTTCAAAAACCCAAGAGAAATAATTAAATCTCCAACCACAAAAAAGCTTGTTTGACCCATTCAGTGATGGACGTGGACAGCGTTTATTTTCAAAAGAGCGAAGCCAAATACTCCTTTACGTGGCAAATTTCTTGAACGTGTGAAGCCATCAAAAGAATGGCCATTTGAGGGCAGAGGAGCCGGACACCTATGTATTTTTTGGCACAACTTTTACTGGAGTTTCAATGACACTGCGCGAGAATTTTCCTTGCTATGCCATCTGACGCAATGAAACCTTAACTTCAATTCAAGACTGACTTTGGCTATGATTTAGGTGAGGCTGGGAGTTTAATTTGCTGGTGATTTCTTGAAATGTGACGTCGGACTTTAGGCAATTATGTATTGGCTCGGCATACCAAGGGGAAATCTAGTGCTATCATAATGTCCATTCTCCATGCGTTATTTTGTTGTTTTGTCTGGGATTTATGTAAGTGCTTCAACTCGAGAACTTTTTAACTCGGTCGAAAGACTGAACCCTCTCGAGTCTACTAAAAATACAAAATTCGAATGATTCGGGATACGTATCACTAACGAGAATAGGCTGCAGGCATCTAGTGGGCCTGTGCATTCCAGGGGTCCAGCATGATTGGATAATTTCCTCTGTGAGTGTTCTCTCTTTTTCTCAAACCAGACACAAAACCCTTGTTGCTGATGTGAGCGCTTAACATCTATAATATCGCGCTATTACAGAAGTGATTTCTCAGCTTTCAGTCGAATTAATTCCAACTGTAAAAGGAAGAATCTATTTCAATGTACAATGAATCAGTTTCTGTTTTTTTTGAATCCTTCAGAAGATGTAAAAAGTTTTCGACTAGGTACAACAAAAATAAACCCTAAAAGTTTTTAGTTTCAATTTAAATAGCGAACACTTTTCGCTGTCCCAATTCTCGCGAAATTCTATAGTTATTCAAGAGTAATACTTGTCATGAAAATAATCTGGAATGTTGTAGGTCTTAAGCCCAAATATACAGCTATGGCCACATAAATAGCACAAGCCTTAACTAAAATCTACTCCTCATATTTTAATTACGCTACTTGATATGGGCGATCAAGTATGTATGTTATTGTTTAAAAAAAAGTTTACCGTTATTAATGAGTTGATATGTCAATTTTGTTGCTTCATTCTGTGATGTGATCTTTGCGGCTGGACACAAAAATAGCACAAGTCGCTGTAATTGGAATTTTTCTTGAACTAATTTGTGTAGTCTTACAGTTATTTTTTTATTATATTATCCGATAGTGTTTGATTTTGTTTTTTATTACAATGGGAAGAGGTAAGCACTGCACTCCCGAAAAAAGGGCAGCTATTTGTGCTATGCATCAAGACGGCATGAAGCCAGCTGAAATAGCCAAAACATTGAAGTGTTCCAGAAAAATGGTGTACAATGCTATTAAGCTGGTAAAAAAAGACCTGATGCTCCTAACCTGCAACAAAAAACGCCGTCCAAGACCAACAAAAACTACTGTTCTAATAGATAGAACCATAAAACGGAAGAGCAAAACGGATCCTTTTAAATCATCCCGCGTAATATCCAATGAAATTCAGGACGAATTTGGCTTAAACATCTCAAGCCGTTCAATTAGAAGGGGATTGAACGCAGCTGGGCTACTTGGACGCATCTCAAGGAAAAAACCACTTCTTTCCCAAAGGAATATAGGAAAACGTTTAACTTTTGCGAAATAAGGAACTGCAATTTTGGAAAAGATAGCTATGGAGCGATGAGGCAAAAGTGAATAGAGTTGGACCAGACGGGAAAACGTTTGTGCGTCGCCCAAAAAGCAAAGCTTTGGATCCCAAGTGCACCCAAGTACACAATTAAGCATGGCGGGGGTAACGTTATGGTCTGGGGTGCATTTTCCTGGCATGCAGTTGGACCCATTGTAAGGATAAAAAAAAATTCCAGTATTTAGATATACTAACAACTGCGAGTCCATGCCAGTAAATTGGATCTTTATGCAGGACAATGACCCAAAGCACTTAGCAAATATTGTGAAAGATTGTTTTTTTCGGGAGAGTGTTGACGTTCTAGACTCCGCTCAAAGTCCCGATCTTAGCCCTATTGAAAATTTATGGCACGACGTTAAGCTTAAGATTGGGGAAAAAAATTATAAAAATAATAATGAGCTATGGAGGGGAATATGAGAAGCTTGGTATTCTATTCCAAAAAATAGATGCGAGAAGCTCGTAGAGCGTATGGGAAGGCGATGTCTGGCGGTAATTCAAAATTCTGGCCATAGTACAAAATACTAGAAATACTGAGCAATATATTCAGTTTTTCATTACTTATTTACAAGCAAAATTTTGTGTGCTATTTACGTGTCCAGAAGAATTCTCATGTTCCCTAAATAAAATCGTTTAAACTTTCGATGGGCATTAATAAATCTTTCTATAAAAGTTAATTTTATTTTTGTTTTAGTTCAGCTTTCAAACGGTGTATAGCTTTTTATTACAATACAAGTACAATGTGAAATATATGAATTTTATACTACTAGTCTAATTTGTGCTATTTTTGTGACCATGGCTATATACATATATAACGGGTGATCCAAGTAGAGATACTTTTTTCAATAGCCTTCTTTGACAGATCACGTGTGAGTCGTGTCATGCTGTCATGTTATTTTTGTTTAGTATTGTTTGGCATTTCATAATGGAAAGACTTACGCGTGAACAACGTTTACAAATTGTTCAACTTTATTATGAAAATTCACGTTCTGTGAGGAATATGTTTCGTGCACTTCGCTCAACTTATGGTCAACATAATCGGCCTACTGAGCGTACTATTCGCAACACCATCACCCATTTTGAGACCCAGCATTCATTATTGGATAATATTCGACCGAATAGACCACGTCCAGCGGCCGTAGCTGAGAGTGTACACGAAGACCGTAGAGAGTCGATTCGGCGCCGTTCGCAGCAACTCGGACTGACGTATGGAACGACTTGGCGCATTTTACGTCAAGATCTTAAATTGAAAGCGTACAAAATACAGCTTGTGCAACAACTGAAGCCCTATGGGCTCTTGAAAAGTTCCAAGAAGATCCGACGTTTTCGAGGCAAATTTTGTTTAGCGATGAGGCCCATTTCTGGCTCAATGGGTATGTAAACAAACAAAATTGCCGCATTTGGGACGAAGAGCAACCCGAAGAGATTGAAGAACTGCCACTTCATCCATGGTTTGTGGGCCGGTGGAATCATCGGTCCATATTTCTTTAAAAATTATGCCGGTGCGAACGTAACCGTCAATGGCGACCGTTATCGTGCCATGATAACCGACTATTTGATGCCTGAAATTGAAGCTCGTGATCTCGGCGTGATTTGGTTTCAGCAAGACGGCGCCACTTTCCACACATCGCATCAATCAATGGACTTATTAAGAGAACATTTCGGTGAGCACATAATTTCACGTTTTGGGCCGGTCGATTGGCCACCAAGATCGTGTGATATCACACCGTTAGACTTTTTCCTGTGGGGATATGTAAAGTCAGGCCTTGGAGGAAAACATCACGCGTGTCATTCGCCAGTTACCAGTCGAAATGCTCGAAAATTGGACTCAACGGATGGACCATCTGCGACGTAGCAATGGCCAACATTTGATAGACATAATCTTCAAAAAATAAATGCCAAAGAATGTTCTTTCAAATGATAATAAACATTCTCCATTAAATTTGAATTTTCTGTGTTTTTTTCTTTAAAAAAGTAGGGAACCTCGAAATGGATCACCCTTTATATATTTTACTATGACTCCAGATGAAAATGGTTATTCTCCGGTCACCCATTCATTCTACGAGCCCCTTACAGCACGGGTAAACTTGTACGTGAACACCAATCAAACATCAAGTGCAAAAAGGGGGCTATAGGTTTCGCACCAAGCCAAGAGAAGAAAGTATAGGTAGTCACTCCATGTAAATAAGTGATGTCCGTACAATAAATCCAACAACTTTTCAGCAAAACACATTATTCCAGAGTGAAGGTTTTTTTTTTTGTTACAAGAATAACCCCTTTAGGTATTTTTTTTTCTGTAAAACATACATCAATCGATGGTAACAACCTATATGGCTGAACTACTCTGCCTAAACATCTGTCATCATCTTAACAACCAGGTATGCCAACAAAAAAAAAACAATCTCTGTTGGATGAATCGAGGGGAGTTACAACCTACAACACGCATTATATAAAATTTCAATTCAAAAACATAGTTGTACATTCTCTCTGAACAAATTCACTACATCTGCTCTGTGAACTGTAGTGTAGTAGTCCGCTCCGCACGTATCGAAGTAGATTAAAAGGAAGAAAAATCTCACTCATCGTGAGACGATTATAAAATGAAACAAAAATTGTTACTGGGGTGGGAGATAAAATGATGTCAGAGACGTCATTGACGTCACCAAACCAACCACCAGTTTCTCTATGAGTCACAGAAAAATTTCAAAATAATAAAAAGAAAAAAATTAAACGTAAAATTATGTGGAAAACAAAATGAAAATGTGTAACGACGATGATGATGCTGGCTGGCTGGCTGCTGCTCTGCTTGTCGTTGGCATTACCATGGTGCTTGGAATGGAACAACAGTGGCTAAGGCTAACCATAACCAACAATAAGGAAATCCACGTTTTGCTACCGTACTCTGAGCCTATAAATACATATGTATATCTACATCTAGCAATACAGCAACAGCTCTGACTCTGAGCTGTATTTGTTGAGGAGAGATTCGACGCTATGATCGAATTGGCCTGCCATCAACTGGTGAATGCCTTTACGAGTCAGTTCATTTTGAATCGTCGTCGTGCTCGGTGGAATAACGAAACACACAATACAGCAAAAAAGGTACAAAAAAAAAATAAACACTAGCATACCCATATATATTTCCCCCAAGTACATACCAGGAAAAAAAAAATAAGCAGAAGAGAGCAACAACAGAGAAAATGTTAATGTAATTAAGTGTAGTTTTTGTTAATTTCATGATATAGAAAGTAATCATTAGCGTGTACTACGCCTAATGACTACCACCTTTTCGCGTTTGAAAAATGTGTGCGTTTTTTTTTTCTTCTTTTGGACCATGCTACTAAATGGCAAATCAATATAGGTTCATGTGATCCTTTACGACCTTGAGTACGTGGGCTACTAAAAAGTCTCAACTGTATTCTTCTGTATGCATTTGAACAACATTCTTGCGAATCTAATAATAATTACCGCTGTTTTTATATTATGCCAATATAGCGACGGAGCGAAGAGTGAATTCGTTTGCGTGTGTTTTGTGTTTGTGTGCATATTTTTTTTTTATTTTTCTTTAAAGCAAAGAAACTTTCGAATTTTTGAAAATTTCATAAGCGACAACAAATAATAACGCGGTGTAAACTTGTTTTGCTGTTTTACGAGTTTCGCCCATACTAAAAAAAAAAAAAATTACAATTTATTATTCACGGAGTATTAAGGTTAACAAAATAAATGAGATAAACTTAGGCGACCTAAACGCCGCAATATCACTTGCCATTGACGACATTCATCACCGTACACAGCACACCACGATCAAGATGCGCCATTTCCAAAATTATAATCACTTTGATTTTTTTTTTATATTTTTAAATACCTACAGCGATAGAATTATTAATTTAAATTAATGACTTTTGTCTGCGAAAAAAAAACCATCGATAAGCATCGAATTTAGCTGAACAAATTTTTATTGTCGTATGTTTAATGGAACGAAACGTGCATTTGTTCAGACTTAATTTAATTTGAAAGTAAAGTCCCCAACCACCTGCCATAAAGTGAAGTACAAACCACCGAACGGGTTCGTTGAAAAATTAATTAATCTAATAGGACATGGCCTTTTTTTAGTATCCTCCTGTTGTCATTTGCACACTCGAAATAGAAAGGGGAGTGACTGACAACTAATTTTTTAATCAACCATTTATCTGTAACATTAATAAAAATGAAACAACACTCACTTTAGATTGTAGTGATTCATTTTTTTTACCTCTTAAGTGCGACCTAAATGGATAATTCCCGAGGTTTGCACAGGAAAATGCAATTTATTTTATTAATGAAAATGAGCATGTTTGCAAATGCAACCGACACTTTATATTCGCAAATGACGTGCTGATGAAAGATAATTTGGTGCGGACACTTTGCTTTTTATTTGCAAAAATAAAACTTTGCTGTCCAGTTGGCTTCCTCTAGCCTAACACAATGGCCCGAAATAGTCGTGGACTACGTGCAAAATTGCTTTGTTTATCGATTGAAAAAGTGGTCAGTTTTCTAATTATGACTTTTGCTGTGGACAAGCAGCAATAAGGAATTCTTTTTACTATTTGTAACATTGGTCAGCCATTTAACTGTAGAGGAGTGGTTCTACAGTAAATTTGATGGCGCACGAAATGAGTCCCAAAATAGGATATTTAGTTGGTGAAAGAAATTATTTATTTTTTTTTTTTTATTAGAATTCAACACTGCCAGTTCAGGCGGGTAGTGTATAGATGACATGCCGAATTCACAATTCACAGTGTGAATTCGCCGAACCAAGTAGTATTAGCTTATGATATTGCCAAAATATTCGAGACCCCGAAGCTTGCCAAAGGAAAAATATATTGCGGTTTCAAGAAGGAAATATCCATAAAATTTGCAAATTCTTGCGTTCATTCGATAAGTTGACTATAAAAACTGGTCTGGTTTCGATCGTGTATAACCCCCAACGAGATAAAAAAAAACTTTAACCAAAATTGTTTACCAAGCGACACAATTCTCTCTAAATTTAAAACAAGATTGGAAGTTCGTTCAAAATACAGACATTTTAATGTTGGGGAAACATGGAAACGTCTCTGCTGATGTGTTTCTCCACCATTAAAAAGCGGCGTAGCTGTCAAAGTCAATGTCACTGTGTTAATGTGATTCTATCACTTCGTTATTTTTGGCTCTTTCATTAACTGAGAGAATTTTAGCTTTATAAATATTGGGCGGTATCATTCCACTTATGATCGAAGGCATAGCTTCGATTATTTTTTATTATTCTATTCTTTAAAATTGGACAGTCTAGTTATTTAGGAGAGGATCACAAAAGGGTTGCAATGACGCGTGGCGACGGTGTATTCAAAAGGTTAATGTGTTGGCTTGTTACCGGTAGCTTAACCGGTAGGTATGAGTTCAATCCCCAAGGGGAAACAAAAAGAATAATGAGCAACACTTGATTTCTTCAAACAATACAACAAAAAGATAACTTTTTCCTGGTTGTACATTGACCATTAGTGAGTTTGAGTGCTCTGGGATTTGGATTTCCTTGTTTTAATTAAACGTTCTTGTTTATTTTACACGATTCTCCGCCATTGAAAAAGTAAGTAAATAGCAATAAAATGGCAGATAATTTTAACGAGATTGGAATGTTATTTAACAACAATTTATCACATAATCTGTGTCACTGAAGATAAAATCATTAAAGAAATATTTACACAGCCTACCGATGAATTGACTTTCATATAAAATAAGTCTGCAAAAGATAAGAGGTGCCATTAATGTTTTCGCATAAAATCTGAGAATGTTACTTGACATTGACATCGCCGGTTGTTTTTACGATTGCTCTACACATGCACTTTTGCACCTTCTCTTGACACAAGGCGTGGCAATAGAAGGAATATATTTGAATTTCCTTTGAATTTAAAAACATAACCAAACTATTTTTGAAAGTTCGTGTCATTGGTCCGTGGGAATAGGAGCCTGAATAATGACGTTTTTAATAACGTTTTTCTGAAATCCGTCAATGCTCTGATTTTCTGAATTCAGAAGAAGAATTGTCATTCGATTTGCTAATGAAAAACGTTTAAACGCGTTTCAAGAGCGCAATTAAAGTATTAATTGTAAAAAAAATGTATCAAGTTTTAAAGGAAATGTCAAAGCCCTTTCTATAAGCATCAAGTTCTCTTAATTAAAATCGCATGAATACTACCAACAGCATCATACACTCATATTCATGCTGATTAGTCATCTAATCATCATTAACTTGGGAACAATTTTGAACTCATTGTAGTAACATGAGATTGAATGTCTCGCTTCACCATAATTTTAAATGTCGCTTTATACCAATGACGTTTTTTAAGCTCGCATTTCAACACCATAAATGAAAACAGTAAACAAAGATGACGCAATGTAGTTTTCATAGAAAATGAAATGAATCGGAATCTTTCAACACTTGTGTTTGTTTTATGATATCGATACCGATACATTGTACTACAAATTTTGGTATACAAAGTGAGAATAACGTTGAATGAACCTTTGCATTTTCTGTATTCATTAGCAATGGAAATAAACGAATTCCCTTGTCGATAACCTTAAGATACATAGAAACGTGCTTCATGTATTGGAAGTGAATTATTTCACCTGAAATGTTGACATTTAGACATTTTAGTACAAGTAGCTACGTGACATGTAAATCAATATGAAAATTAAAATAATAAAAAGATTCAGAATTGCAAATGACAGATAAAAATATAAACAATACTTATTTTTTCCAGAGAAACATCTTATATACCTCTTCACTACAGAACATTGCCCCATAATGGGACAAAAACTCCAGTACATTGCCGTGTTGCTGGCATTTTTGCTGGCTACCGGTCAGCTTGCGGAAAGTAAGCGCACATTCAGTCGTAGTCGAGGCAGCGGCAGCAGTAGTAGCAGTAGTGGTCGTCGGACATCGAGTTCGGGATCGGTTACTAAGCCAACATTCCAGCAATCATCAAACTCACATGCGGACGTAGCCAAGCTCAGCTATGCAAATTATAACTCACAACCAAATCGACCAAAGGCAAGTGCTCCAGCTTCTCCGCCAGCTTCTCCAATTGGATGGAATGTACCCAAATCACAGGGACCACCACCAGCATATTCGGCAACGAATCCTGTTGGCGGAGCCAAGACCAATATACATGAATCACCGCCGGCATATAAGCCAATAAGCCAAAACAATGCCGCTCCACCATCGTATCAGTCTGCTACTAATTCGCAGCCCTTCGGAAGTGGAACAAATCACGGTAGTTACGGAAGTTCAGGAACTCGTCATACAGGAACAGTGTACAGACCAAGGGCAAACTCAACAGGCGGAATTGGTGGTGCACACACACCAATTCAGGCAACAAACACACATGGACTTCAGTCGGGCTACCCACAACAAAACTTGCCCGCTGGAGCAACTTACTACCCATCTGGAGGAAACTTACCAGCTGGTGCGACTTATTATCCATCCGGAGGACTACCAGCGGGAGCCAGTTACCATCCATCAGGAGGATATCCGGCAGGCGCTTCCTACCATCCAGCAGGACTACCTGCAGGCGCTTCCTATCACCCAGCTGGACTACCTGCAGGCGCTTCCTATCATCCAGCAGGAGGAGTACCAGCGGGAGCAACATACTACCCATCGGCTGGGGGTCTACCAGCAGGAGCCACTTATTACCCCTCAGCTGGCGGAATTCCACCAGGTGCAAGCTACTACCCAGCGGGACAAATGCCAGCTGGAGCAACGTACTACCCTTCACAATCTCCCACAATAGTTCAACGTGGATCATCTGGACCCGGTCTAGGTAAGATTAATCTAGCAATATATATCTAATCAATTTGAAATAAAATGCGTCCCGTTTAGGAACTGGTTTGATTGCGGGTGCATTGGGAGGAGCTATCCTTGGACATGTTTTGACACCATCCGGATCTAACAGCGGGTCATCATCACATGTGCCGGCTCCAGCTGTCAGCTCTGGTGGTGACAATGACCGCATCATAATTATCAACAATGGGCCACCTGGCTCAGTGACAACAACCAATGCTGACGGAACCACAATTATTAATAACCCAGCTGCAGGAGCTGTTGCTGCTCCAGCCGCCGCCGCCGCTCCAGCTGCCGTTGCGCCAGCTGCTCCTGGAGTTGCTGCTGCACCAGCAGCAGTAGCACCAGTCGCAGAGACCCCTGCTCCGCTAGCACCATTTGCTCCGGGAACCTTTGACAATACTAACACACCAGCTCCAGCGGCGGCACCAGCAGCTGGTGAGACACCAGCTCCTGCCTTGGCACCATTTGCACCTGGTACCGAGAACACCGCAGCGGCACCACCAGCTGATCAACCACCACCAGGTGGTTTGATTTGCGTTCCAATCATGGTTAATGTCACTGATCCCGCTGACTCAACAAAGGTAACTCAAGTAGAACAAATTGCATGCTATCCAGCTCCCCCACCTCCAGCAGCACCAGCTGCCGGAGAGCCTGCTGCTCCAAATGCCGCAGTTCCACCCTCTACAGAAGCTGTAGCACAACCAGTGCAACAAGCTCAGGTCAACTCAGTTCCCACTCAAAGGACATCAACTGCAGAGTTGCCAGAAAATTCCAAGGTCTTACAGGCATCCAGCGGAGCCAATTCGATTTTCGGAGTACTCACTTCCACCATGTTTGCATTTTTGGTAGCTTATTGCATGCATTAAACAGAAAAAGAAGTTAAACATAAAAGCTAGTCTAGGTACCTCCAAATGAAATCTGTTTACACTCGTTTTTTGGCTTAAAAAAAGAAATTCATTCTCTGCATAATTGACATAATTAAAAATTCGCGCACGCTTTAATGTGATATATTATTGAAATGATAAAAAAAAAACACAAAATGTTTTTTTATTAAAAGCTTTCTGCAATAGCTACTACTTTTTTTGTTTTGTCACTAACTCAAGTTCATTTGTGCAAACCAAGACCAACATGCTCTGGAGAGCATCTAATCTCTACGTTAACAAGAAAAAAACAACTTCTAACTGTGCCTTCTTTTTGATAATTACTTTTTCCAAAAATGGACTTTTTGTTTTTTGTTTCAATTAGTTTTTATTTTATTAAAGAAACAAATAAAATATTGTTTATATTAAATAACTAAAATGGATGTGAGTTTCTTGTAATTTTTTTTTATTTTGTGTAGTTTTGGAAAAAAGACAAAAACGAAAAGGAAGAAATTTCACAGTATTTTGAATGTCTAAATATTAAATGTCTAAATATACAAAGAAGAATTAGCAAAAATTAATAAAACTTTAAGATGTAAACAAAAGAAAGAGAGGGGAGTTTTTTTTCACGAGAAATATTAATCGGATGATGACAAGGGTGTACGTTGAATTTAAAATGGAGTTCCTCAGGGGAGTGCTTTGGGGCCAATGCTTTTAAGAAACATAAAGGAAAGCAATCAGAAAATAAAAAACCTACACAAAAATGTATTACAACGATCTATTTACAAATGTGCAAGTTAAATATATCATAGAATTCTTCGGGGAGGAGCTGTAGGTCCTACGCATTCCATTCATTTAAAGCATTTCTTCAAAAGTAATATTGCATGAGCAATTTGTGCAAACTAAATTTGAGATGAAAACGGAGTCATGAAAGATTATTGCAAAGAGGTGATAGGTGCTTAGTATAAATATGTAAATGGTTAAATACTTTGCAATATGGTCTATTATTCTTGCTAAGTCTTTATTAAGGATAACTCCTATATATTTATTTGTTCAAGATTCACTAGCACTTTTCTAGTAAAAGGTACTAGAACAGTTTTACAAGAGTTGATGGAGAGTTCTTCATTGTTGCAACATGGAGTAAGGAACTCTACACTTGTGGTGATGGTCGTGATGTGTTTATTGTGATATGCCTTTTGGTTGATCGAATCTTCAATACCTCTTGTACTGATTACTCTCGCTGTCGAGTCAAATCCACCATTATCGTAAGCGCCCTCAACGTTTAGATAAGCACAAAGGGCTATTTGTTTGGAGGACAGTGCATATTCAATCTTTTTAACGAGATAATGAAGAGCGCCCTCCGTGAAATTGCCTTTCCTTTACAAACTTGTTGGCATTATAAATAGTTTAATTGGAAATGGAGCCAACAATTGGCGAAGTCTATGAAGCAGTCGCTCTATAGCTAATTAGAAGTTTAGATGATGCAATAAATTGTTCATTATTCATATATTCAATTCGACGTTACGACTATTGACTTAGGTAAGTAAATATATATAAAAGTAAAATTGGCGGAAAAACCTGATAATTTGTTTCTTCTTTGTGAACGAAACAGAAATTTTGTACTTAAGCAAGTTAATACAAACAAATTGTTTGAGAGCTCTATAATGACTCACGTTAAGTTTAGGAGTAATTAAAGTTTTGGCAAAACATAAGTAAATATGTGCAAAATAATAAATGCGTGCATAATGCATAGCAACATCTTTATTAGCCACAGAGATGTTAGGCCTGTCGAGTTCAAGATAATTTCAACCCTCTAATGACCAAATGCAAAACGAAAGAATTCTAAGAATGGTTTGCAATAATTCAAAAAAAAAATCTGACACAATTCTTATTACAAAAAATTGTAGCCTTTAGTTCTAGCAAAAAAGGCAACAGATTTAAAAAAACAAAAAAACCAAAACCATCTCAGTGTTGGGTGCGAACCTTCGATGATTTTTTTTTTGTTACTTTTTGTCAAAAACTCAGTCTTTGGTTTTGTGTAAAAAGGGTTATCAATATGCTGCTCTTGGTAATATCAGCACTAACTGTCAAAAAGTGGGGGTGCAGGGGCTTAGTGGTTAAGTGCTTTTGACCACTAACCGAGAGGTCGCTGGTTCAAATCCCGACCTCTTGCGAACGTCTGACAAACATCCAAGAGTAAGAACTGTCATGAGAAGCTTCTCAAAAAATAATTACCGTTCGGAATCGACATTAAACTGTAGGTCCCTTCCATTCGTGTCAACAATATATCTTCGCACACTCACGTGGTTGGAGAAGCTAGGCTTTGGGTCCTTTATGGGCCGTTTACGCCTAATATTTATTTATTTATTTTAACTGTCAAAAAGATTAGGTTATGGTTTACTGAACGCGAATTGTTCGACAAAAAAAAACTTGTTTTTTGTTAAAATTTTGTCATAAACTTCAATATTTATAGCATCAGCCTAAGCGTAGCTCTCTCAGATCCAATATTTAATGTGGGTTCAGAGTTTATATTCAAAAAAAAGATGACATTAATCAAAAAAGTCTTATTCCAAGAAACAATTTAGGGAAAAAACACGTTAAACAGCACTGACACCAGCTTACAATCCAAAATGTAAGAAACCAAATGCGAAAACATAATATCTACCTACAATCAGAAAAATGTTAAACACTCAACTACTCAATGAAATTTATTTTTCAAGAACAAATAAAATGATTCGACGAATAGAAATATTTACGTGAAATAATTTATTTTCATTACAAAAAAAATCACAAACAGAAGATAATGTGCTGATCTTTTTGACTTCGTATTTTTGTAATTTTAAATTATCAGTCCTTAATGTTTTTTTTTTAATTGGAAAACATATTGTTATTTATTTTTTTTTTTGTGTTGTCTACGAAAGTTTATTTAGTACCGCGGATTTCCCCGTTATCAACATCCTCAAAAAAATTTCACTTGAAATCAATATATACATGAACGCAGATAAAATTAAAAACAAAGTACCTATTTACACAACCTAAGATCATGAAAATTTATTGAACGATACAAACAAACCGGTTACAGTCAGGCAAAAGCAATTCCAACGAATATTTAATATTATACTTAATTAGCATTTGTATGAAATGAGAGCGATTGAGAGTTTATACATAAAATGTGTTAAAAAGTTTTGGAGGAATTAGACTGGTCAAACAGCTTTTTTGAATGAGATCTGATATTTGCATACACGATCTATATGGTCACGTTTTTCTGTCGGATTTCTCATTGTAGTGAAGTGATGTACGATTTTATTGAGAAAAATAAAATAAAATGTACGAAAAAAATAGTAGTTGTTATTTAAAATGACTCGACACCCGCTGCAGTTAACTACTCTTGCTGTTGAGTTTTTTTTATATACAGTAAGTGCTTAATAAACCATTTGCAGAGTAGGTACTATTATTTGAATGACACCTTTCCTAGAAACTCTAATAATACTCCATGCAACTTTATGACAACATCTGTTTGCCTGTCTCTCTTTCCTTTAATACTCTAAAACCTTTTAAACCTTACTAAAATTCGATTTGCACGGCTTAGCTTTGCACGAATCATGAATGATAAGGTTACATGTTAAGTTTGGGACCAATCAAATGGGGAGAAACAAAGCCAGCAAATACACTCCACACTCCACAGAGTGTGTCCAAGTGATAGTAAAATGGTTAAAAAAGGGTTTGAAAACTTGGAACAAGAGGATATTAATGAAAATTTCGAAGTAAATGGACGGGACATTGCGGCTGAGCATTGATCGAGCTTTAAAAAATTGGAATTGGAGCGACTGCCACACACTTCGCTATAACAAAGATGCGCGCACACTTAATTGATTAAGGATACCACAGGGCGGGCTTTAAGGAAATTTACGGATTACAGTAAAGGATGAGATGCCGATGCACGTTGGTTTTGAATGTCTGTAAACTGTAATGTGTAGGAAGAATGGAAGAGCATGGTATGGGGCTTGGGGAACACCAACAGACAGTTAAGTTGTTATTTGCGGACATAAAACCGTCTAAAACTACTTGAATTGAACAATACAAAGGAACTTTCTAATCCATTGAAGAAGAATATTTTCCAAGAAAAAGAGTGTGATGCCCAAAAATCACCAGAAGACATGCGAAAACCATCTTGGTCTTTTAGAAGTTTTGGCGATTCAAGATATTTCATAAGCTGACGATTTACCAGCGTTTTTATGAGGAGAAAGGAAAGGATTTTGAACGCCTAGACAAATGTGGTGTTTCATCTTACGAAGTGGTTTTGCCAACATGGAAGAACACCAATGTTAAGATCTTGAAGTACTCTTGCTGCTGTTGCCAAAATTTAAGAAATGATTGACTTGAGCGATTGATCACGCCACGAACGAATATGATGCGACGGATTCTAAAACCACTGTTCGCTTTGGGTGACTTTTAAGTTCGGGTGAGATGAGCCACGACGAGTCGAACTGCTTTGCTAAACGCGAATGAGTTTGAACGGTAGTGTACGAGGTTTCAAGTAGTTTGTTTGAGTTGAATACAAATTGGATGTAGTGTGCTTTCAGTTGGGCATTAAGCGGTCGGCAAGTGTTAGGGACGACCAAATTAAGATTCACAACGAAATTGATTGTGCTAACTTTAATCAAAAATAATAACTCTGCTGTCTTACAATATTTGCCTCGATTAGTTATGTAAAGTCTATGTAAAGTGGACGAAAAGTTCCTTTAAAAAATTAATTTAATTACATATTTCAAATTCACTCACATAAGTAGAGTTAAATAACTTATTGAAAACTCAATAGACGTGGATAAACCCAGGGAGCCATATGTCTTTGCATCAAAATTAACCAAAGTTATTTAGATTATAAAACTAAATTTAATGTGTGAGTATTTTCCTAATTTGTCACATATTTTACCCTAATCTTGCAAGTAATATTGCATCATTTGCAACAGCTTAAATTTAAATTCATTTGAGTGACATTTATTTTTGTAAAGAGAAAAATCCCAAGAATAGCTTTTCTGTTTTTTAAAACGATATAATCAACCCGTCCACCTCGAAGTAGACGTTCATCTTAATCAAATTCAATTTGTTTGTAAGAAAACATGTTTCAAACTGAACAAAATAATAAAACAATGAAAAAAAAAACTGCGCAATTGAGAATATCTGAAAGTAAAACGTTCATTGCTGAAGGACGCGTTTTCAAATTCAATTGCACATCTAACTTGGTTAATCACGATTTACCTCTTCTCTTTTATTTTTATTTTACAACAAATCAACAAGTTTAATGCGCCGCACACTAGAGAGACAAATCAGAAGTCACCCTTTAATGGCCGCTTCAACTGTAACCCATACCCATCTCGTCTCTCTCTCTATTGAGATTTCCGGTTTCGAGAAACATCATTCGTTGTTGTTGCAGTTTTTTTAGTCATCGAAACTATAATCATGTTAATCAGAAACGAAAACAAAAGCTCATAATCCAAACTGGAGTGTTTAGCTATTGTGACTAATGGATAGGAACAGAACAGAGGAATAAAATGAAGGTGGTTGAACGCACTTAAAACAGGGTCGCCGTTGCCGCCGCCTGTTCGAATCAGAAGCAGAACCGATATTCCATGCAATTTACGACATTTCACATTTGCGGTACCAACAAGTAGTGACACCAAAAATTATCTAACACTCTCTCGGGGCAAACAGTGTTATGGGCTTCTGTGTCAGCAGTTTGGGGCGAGGGTAGCCAACACTGTGCGAGATAGAAGAAAATTTAAATAAATTGGTTTCGCTTTGTTTATTATGAAGATACAACTTAAACTGGTTATGGTAGTGGATTCTATTTATATCAAACTAATAAGTTGAGTGTGGCAAATACAATTTGCTATTGCTTGACTTGTGATGGATCTGTTCAATATGGATTCAGCTGTTATGGCTGATTGGGTGATTTCAAGTCTGTGAATGCTTTCTGACGAGAAAATTTCCCCACAAAGTGTTGATTGCAAAATACAATAAATAAATAATATATAGATATAGGTATATTTTTTCTGTTCAAGGGTAAAAAAAATTACCTCTGGCATTGTGACAATAATGACAAATGCGGAATTGAACATAGCTGCAAATCGAAATAGTACAGCTTTTAAGTTAAGTTCGCAAATTGAATTTAGCACTGTTTACATATTTACAGTCAATCGTGTGGCGAACAAAGCATTATAGGCGTCATACAAAAATATCACGCATTTTGTGGGCTCATACCGTACTGGCACGTAAAAAAAAAAAGATGTGATTAAAGAAAAGGCAATGCATACATAACGTTTTTCGGCGGATTTTTAATTGTACCTGTTTTAAAATTGAGAAAATCCATGCGTTTATGCTCAACGGCGGCGTGCCTTCGTGGTCGTTATAAAATAAAGTGCACGACTGCGTCATAGGAAACTGTATCGGTACATGAGATGCGTTTTTGAATCGCAAAATGAATAGAATACAAATTGTGACCAATTTATGTAAATCACTTTTTAGGTTTTGAAAAATTTGATTTTCTCACAAACGGCACCTACGATTTTGATGTAATTTCGCAAATTGAACACTTTTAACATAATTGTTCTAAATACAAAAAATTATCAATATCGTTAGAGCAGTTTTTGAGAAAACGAATTTGATTTAAATTTAAGAAAATTTTAATTTTTTTTTAAGAAAGTTAAGAAAGTTTGGCAGGTGCCGTTATTTCAAAAGATAAAGCAAAAAATAAAAAGATGCCCCGAGATGTAACCCCAAAAACCTTATAAACAAATTGGAAGCAAATCCGTCGAACCGTATCGCCACACGGAGCCCGGACAGACAGACAGACCGACGGCCGGCATTGGCGGACCCACTTTTTTGGACTTCTCTACAGTCGTAATATCATCATCCCTCATACTCAGTTTGAGTTCGAAATTTCCGCACGATCGCAATAGCTTTCTCCTTAGTTTACTAATGTATGTATATGAGAAAGTATACGAGAAAGTTAAAAAAGGTGAAACATGCCTCAAACAAAAAACATTTTCCACCCATTTATGTGCGCTTATTTCTTGTAAAATGCAATAAATGCGTTTGTATTGCAATTCCAAGTGTCCAATTGAAGAAACTTCAATGACGTTAAGCTGGGTATGAGCTTATAAGCCTCTTTAATTAGCTTCGGCTTACTGAGGGTCCTACCACTTGAGCGCGCCATCTATGCCTTCTCCTAGTGCGATTAATCTACATGTCGTAGCAATTTCAAACAGCTTACGCAATTAGATTATCCAGCGGGAATTGAAGATAGGACCGATTCGTAAGTAGCCAACGTCATAATATTGATACTGCACCCACGACGAGCTTTACGGTAAACATTACTTGAAGCCTTGTGAAAACTTCTGTCATTCTATAGCCCAGTGCTTCCCAACCAGCGAGGCATTACTTCCATGTGGGCCACAAAGGTTGTAAAGAGAAGACGATTTACAACTCCGATGTTCGAGGCCTCAACATTTAATATTATTTTGCTTTCCCAAGATAAATGGAATCTTGAGAGTAGGATTTTTTGTAATCGACTGCAATACATCGTTATTCTATTTGTTGGTGCTCATTACAACAAATATTTATGCGATCAAGGATGTTCACCTCTCCTCCTTATTAAAAACAAGTAGTGAAATAGCTGACGAAGATTGCACCCAGAACCTCAGAGCTGAAGAGCAAGATATTAAAAGCCGAACTAAAAGTCTGCAACACATTATTTAAAAGAAACATGCAAACAAACTCTGGCTGTCAAAGTTGAAAAATCTACCATGTGACAAGCCGGCTTCAAAAATTGCAATTCGTCACCTCTTCTGAAAATGTATTTAACGCCTTATGTGTTAAGAATTATTGGGTGCGAAAGCCCCAAAAAGGATCTACACTGCAGAACTAGTGTAAAAGACTCTAGACTCTTAGTGGCGCACGAATGTACATTCAAGTCCCTGGTTTGGTACACTGGAGATCACTAAAAAAAAAATTAAAAGCAGAATCATGCACGACTTACATCAAAATCGCTGAAGAAATGTCAAGCCTGAATCCTCTTCGACCACGCATGCAGATTATCACAGATTTATAATCCAAGTACTCACAGTTCGGCAAAGAAGAGTCAAGTACTGGTTCAAAAAGGCATCGGGGTTAGAAATAAAAGCTCCTAAAGCGCTAAAACAAAGAACGAGGAACAAGCACAAGGCTATAGGCTATAAGTCTTGCTTCAAAATGTGTAAGACGATTTCCAGCGCCCATCACATCGCTTAAAACATCCACTGCGAATAGAACCTTTAACTTAGTTTCAACTGGCCTCAGGGAAGCCCAGATCTGAATCCATTGGACTACTGTTTGTGACCGGATTGCAGAACAAGGCCTGCTATCCTCCAAATAAAAAATTGGAACGTTGCAGTACAACGACATACTGGAAAACGTAGTGCAGCTTAAGCTAAATGTCCAGAATGTTTTAAATTCTGTTTTAGGACAAAGGGCTGTCATTTGGAGTTACCTTTTTTTGTACTAACCCATGTTATGGTCTTAGAAATAACAACTATGAGCAGCTGCTACTAGTAAACATTGCTAACTGATTTCCATGTTCAAATTCTTGTCAGTTCATAAGGCATAAAGTACATTTGCAGAAGAAAATCTGGGTAAAGGTCATTAAATGTAGAATGCTACAGCTTCTCAGCTAGAAGTGGTCCTTATCTGGATATCGCGCGACATAAGGCAAATTTTTAAAGTGAAATATTTTTCTTTGTTAAATAAGGTGGGACTTCCCTTTGCTAACAACAATTACAATATTGCAACTTATATGCCCACACTCGTACTTCAACTCACTTTAGGACAGGTCCTACATTTAAGAGCACCTGTAATTCAAGGCGTGCTTATTAAGAGACAACGTTTAATGGAAGGACACTTCCGGGGGTTCAACTCAAGTTATAGCAATTCAAAGTAAAATTGGCTGATCTAATCTAAACACTTTAATTTTATAACTATTGTTGCTACAAAAACAAGTTTGCACATTTTGCAGACGAACGCATTAAATATTAAAAACGTCGTATAATTTTAAAAACTCAATAAAAAGTTATTTTCGCTGAACACCCAGTAGTGTCCTCCTAATAAACGTCACCTCTGAATGAAAACACGCTGATGTGCAGGTGGGCATACATCTTTGTACCGTCACTGTTTGAATTGTGCTTAGTTTCAGATACAGATGTATCGGCGGACTATTTCTTCTAAAGCGCATGATTTTATTTAAATTTTATTAAGACAACGGTTTCCGTATTGAAACAAAACACAAATAAAATGAAATACAATAATCCTACTCTCTACAGCGACATCTATTCAAGCTCAAGTAACAACGTAAACTACAATACCTTCTTTGACGAAAATACGCTTGCAAAATATCATTTCATAGTCTAAATTCGAATATATATATATTTTTTTTTTGAAATAATAATAAAACTTTTAAAAATATTTATAATAATAAAATAGTTAAATAGTACATTTTAGACTTACATCCACTTATATAGAGTAAACCCCACGATGTGGAAACCTTTCGAAACGAATCTCAATCAATCAACACAGAAAGATTAATCGGATATGATTTATCTTTTGTCTTTGAAAAAAAAAACAATAGTTGGCCTAAAGTTCTCTAATACAACAATCTATAATATACCTCGCGCGATCAAACAATTAGTTTTTTTTTTTTTTTTTTTTTGTAAACAATTATGAAATAAGATAACGAAAATATTTTACTCACCAAATGAAAGGTCTAAATGGTTTGATAAAGGCGATAGGATCGATCTTCCTTATTTTTATAACCGATTTCTTTCTATTCAATTAATGCGTGTACTTCTCAGAAATATGTTTGTTGTTGTTTATTTTTTATTTATACGTACCAAAAACACGTAAAGTTGTCCATAAAATGTATTTATTTATTTTTTTTTTTAATTTTAACGTCGTGAGAGATGATAAATTTGTTTTATTATTTTTTTTTTTTTTTTTGTATACATACGTACATAACAAAAGTCTATTGTCTTTCTTTATGAGGTGATTTGTTTTGCTTTAACAATACGTACCAAAAACCCAGTGTCTATTGCGCAGGGAGAATGCGACGCCAACACAAAATTTGCATTCTTTTCGCTTGCTGCAGAGTAGTTTCGATGGAATATAATGTAAAATGTTGTTTTTTTATGTAGCAAGAATTTTTTTTTAACGATTTGTAATTTTCTTAATGGGAAAGAAACATATTCATTGCTATATATATGAAACGAATAAATGAAACCTATGGGAATGTAGTAAAGTGGAACAAATGATCGTTGTTCAATTTTATGTACAACAAGGCGATTTAATGTGAACAACAGACAAGATAATTACTAGAATACTTTCAGAGTAAAGTAAACTCATCAGATAAAGGGTTTTTCCATAAGGACATAGCTAACAATTTTGTATTTAAATAAAACGCAGAATAATCGGGCTTCTTTCACAAATTGTATTTAAGTATGAAACTAAAATAAATTGTCTTTCTTTAAATCAGAATAACGTTGGTAATTTTAAATAATTTACAAACGTTGCACGTTTGCAAATTCACCATGTTATCTTAAAATGTTAACATTGACTGACGTTAACATATTGACATACAGGACTTAAAGCCTAGCTTCTCCAACCACTGTGTGTGCGAAGATATATTTTTTTGACACGAATTGAAGGGACATACAGTTTAATGCTGATTCCGAACGGCAATTAATTGCTGAGAAGCTTTTCATGACAGTTCTTACTCTTGGATGTTTGTCAGACGTTCGCAAGAGGTCGGGCAGTTCTACAGGTCGGGATTTGAACCAGCGACCTCTCGCTTAGTGGTCCAATGCACTTAGCCACTAAGCCACTGCACCCAAGACAAGGCAAGCGGTCCTAAAATATTAACATTTAAATGCTTGCCTGTATGTTTTATTCAAGTTCAAACAATTTGTAAAAAGGCAGACCAGTAGCGATAGAGAAGATGTCTTCTAAGAATCGAATAAACAAAAAAAAAGATAAGGAAAGGCTACAGTCCGCTTGAGGCGAACAGTATGATACCCTATCCATATCCCTATATGCCCCAAAGAAAAAAGCATTAAGAAGATGATGGAAAGCATTTTATTTCATTCTATTATTTAAAAAAAAAAAAAAGTTTTTTTGAAAAAACGCCCTTAAAAAGTGGGCGTGGGCAAAAACTTTGTATGGGTGATATGTTGGAAAAAATATTGGGTAAATATCTTGTTAAACATTTTTTTTCGCTTTCTATGAAAATTTTCGAAGAAAACAGCATTTTAGTAAAAAACGCCCAAAAAAAGTAGGCGTGGCAAACAACTTTATATGAAAAACTTATAAAGCAGGGCAGTGCCAACAAATCTTGTGAAGATTGTAACACTCTGTCTCTCTAACTTTAGCTTTAAAACTGTATTCAAACAATTTTTACACTTAACCATTTCGGAGCCCTAGGGAATATGTGGTCCAAATTTCAGCTTCCCAGCTTAATTTTAAAGGCCTAAAAATTGCGTACGGACGGACGGATGGACATTGCTAAATAGTCTTAGGATTTGGTCCTGATCATAAATATATATACTTTTATGGGTCTACGGCGAATATTAAGGGGTGTTAAAACTATGTGTCAAAATTAATATACCCTTAGGATAGGGTATAAAAAATGTGAAATTGAACCAATATTTAGGCCATCACCTAACAAATTATCGACGATACGTTCAACGGGAGACCCACTCAGTTTGTGACTCTTCTGTGAGTCAATTCGGGATAAAAACCTGTTGCTTGGACATTTTAAAAGCTTGTGTCCAAACTGTCTCCTTAAGAAATACCTGATCAACTTTGCGGTTGATACTGTCAACACACTTTAATTCCCAACATTTTCTTAGTGCAACTCAGTGGAATTTTTAAGGAATTTCAAAATCCTGAACTTTGTTCTATATGTGAACGGGTCTTGCAGCAAATGGATTTTAGTATCCAAAAATTAAAAAAAAGTTTACAAAAATAAATTCCGTAAAAAGCAATTCCATATTATAAAAATCATTAATGCACAAAATTTAAGCCTTTCAACTAAGACCAGCTTGCATGTTGATGATGTACGTTCGGAGTCGATAGAAGTCGTTGGCAAATATTGAAACATGCCTATCTCAGCCTGAAAGAGTTTTTGGATATATTCACTGTCGCTGCTCTTGCCGCCATCATACGGTACATCTCGTATATCTCTGATGGTTTTTTACCGGACGTTGCGTGGGAGACCGCCTTCGGTTTGACTGCGAATTTATTCCGTGCGAGCATAAAATTATAATTTGAATAAGTGCTCTCAAACCTCCATGAAAATGGCTTTGAATTTGACAATAAAATGTTGAAATTCAGAAATTTGAGGAGCCTGATAATAAAACAAAATCAAAAATGCAGTAATAAATAAGGCTCCAAATTAAATAAAACGTTTGTAGTCGACACAAGGTAATTATTGCTACAATACTTGCTGATGCATGAATGGCTGCAGTGGCTTAAGAGTTAAGTTGCTTTGGACTACTAAGCGAGGGGTATCAGATTTGAATCTGACCCAGCACCCCTAAAAAGTTTATATTCTAAGCTTCTCTAAAATTTGCAGTTCCGAATCGGCATTAGAAACTGAAGGTCCTTTCCAAACGAGTATGTGTCATAAAAAACAAATCTAACTTCGCAAATGCAATGGTTGAAGAAGCTAGGATTTAGGTTATATATTTATTTAGCCGTTTACAATGGATTTGGGGCTGATGTTATTTCTAGTCTGTATTTTATAGCCAACCCATATTTGAATGGTTTAAAAGAATCAACAACTCAGGGTTGCGATCACGTGCAGCTTGCTTAAATCAAAGCGTTGTAATGTGTGTCACAGGACAGTAGATATTTGTAGCGATCGGTTACAGTTTTGGTTCATACATCTGTTTGAACATAGATGTCGCTAAATTCAACGGAAGACAAGGAAGAGGTTAGGTATTAAATTGTAAAAGTATTAGATGAGAAAGGAACGTGAGATCGGAGGCACCAATTGTAAAAAAAAAATTAATCTAAGAAGTTCAATAAATTGTGAAGTTCAAACAGAAGTTGTGAAGTACTTCACATGATAACGAAGCGACAGATTCCTTTTCATGGCCTATTTTTGTTGAATTTTTCTTTTGTAGAAGATTTATTTGAGCTGTGAAAATTCACGGGTCAGATTTTGTGGAATAAAGTTAAAAATTCTGTGCCGATCGACTTGGAAAATTATTTTACCACGTTTGTTATTGATAAAAATGGAATGAAAGTTATGGACTTAGTCCTATGGATGCCATGCAACACTGGACACATGCAATTTGTTAATTTACACAAAGTTCATTGCAATAAACAAACAAATCCTGTGTCATGTTTCTTCTTTAAAAAGTTGAAAGACGTCCTTAGACTCTCGACCGTCCTCAAAACAAACCCTGTTCAATATTTAGCAATGAATATGATTTTTTTAATTATTTTTTAAACAACATTTTACATTTTTAGTGACTTACCAAATGAAGCCAACTTTGAATACTACACACACAGAGTGGATGCGCAGACAAAAACGCGAAACACACCATAACCACCACCATCGGATAAGGTTAGACAATGCGGGGGAATAGATATCATCGCCGAAAAAAATTCATATTATAGAGAAGAAATTAATTAAATACGACGATCTTTGTTTTTTATATTAAAACTGTTTTTACTTTCTTTTTTGTTTTATTAAAAATATTTTTTTTTTTTTTTGTTTTATCTTATACGTACGTAAGTGTCTGGGAAGAAGTGGAAGAATTTCTTTTCTCTTTAGATTCGAAATCCAGCTCATTCTGTGGCTGCCTGCTATGTGGGGGTTCGATTCAACAAATAATTTTATGTTTTTTTTTTTTTTTTTTTTTTTTTTTTAAACCATTTAGGAGTATGTAGTTTTGTTTTGTTTTGTTTACTTACAATTTTCCTGGCTCAATACAACGCACAAACAAATGGAGGGAAGTGAGAAATGCGGAACGCATATTTTTTTGTCTCCCAAAAACTCAGGAATGTGTATTACGGAACTAAATATGGATTCTTTAGTTGTGATTTGTTTTGGAATTAAATTAGTATGTAATTAGAAAGAATAAACAAAAAACGAAAAGTGAAAAAAAAAGAACAAGAAATATCCTAAACAACAACAACTCACGGATTGCCTTAGACGTTCCTTGCTGCGCGCGTTTTTTTTTTACATACATACATTTTTTAGCTCAGAACTGTGCGCTTAGCTGGCCGAGTGTTTAGAAATTGTCAAACAACCAGAGGAAGTGTGTGCTCCTGCAGCAGCAGTTTGTTTTAATTGCTTTGATTGGAACTTGAAAATGGGAATTTTTTCGTTTTGTTTTTAAATGGAAAAGTTGTTTTTTTTTTTTTTTGTAAGTGTATACGTACAATTGGAAGCGCTTAACTATTTTAATTGATTAATATGTTTAATTTTTTTTTTCTGAAAAGTACATCGAACAAAAAAACCAACAAAAATATAAAATTAATTGTAAGTTTGGTGATGGTTGCTTAACGAAAGTAGTAGTAGTAGATAAGTTTGTTCAATCTGATTTTGTTTGATTTTTAATTTTAATTTAATTTTATTTTTATTTTTATTTTTATTTTTAATTTAAAAAATTTAATCCTAAATCCTGGAATTTTGTTTTGTTTGTGATTTATAAAAAAATAGAAAAGTTATGTTGACTTACCGTTGAGGCGAGAATATCATGAGGGCAACATCCCAATAGGAAACTCTTACATACTTTTGGATCGGAGAACTTCAAATTGCGTCCTGCTTCACCTGGAAGAGAAGACGAAAAATAAAGAACGTGATAAGAGTTGTTTGATGACTTTAATCTGAAATCAGGATGAAGTGGTTAGTAGTCAGAACTAGAGTAAGGGCGTTTAGTTTAAAGTCAGCGGCAAGAGTTTGCGAAGCAATCCGAGATACTTTCGTTCCAACTTGCTATTTGTCATTGATAAGAACGAAATTGAAGGTGAACAAGATAAGGTGGTCGCTATGACAAGGCGCACTTAGCCTCGAAATCAAACTATTGTGAAACCAAGGGAGGAGGGAGCCAGAGAACTTTTAATCTGCGTACTAGAGGGACTTGGGATATCCATTAACTAAAATGGGAATCTTATTACAACAAGTTGAGGAAACTGTTGCAATCGATCCAAAAACCTCTCTGCAGACTAAACAAAGTTAAGATGACCGATGAAAGTGAACCTCAGACCAGCCCTAATATGACTGATACAATCGAATCAAAAACTTGATCGAATTTGTAGGGCGACAGTCAACTCCCTTCAAATTACTGTAAGAGAAAATAGGTTTAGAAAAACTATGTGGACTTCATTGTATATTTGAATACTAAGCGAATGCCTAAGTTGCATAAATCGTTTAGATCTTTGTATAAATATTTATCTAGAACTTTGCAAAGCAGTTGCACAGAAGATGTGTCGTGAATTCCTCTACTTTAACGTCAAAGTATAACTTCTACTTAGTAAGTCGTTGGATAGTACTCCCTCCCATTTACAGCACGAGGTCCAAATTTGTCGTACTTACAGAAAGAATTAGTTGTTTTTACATAGGACTTAGTTAAGATTTGCTGGGATAATCAGCATATTCTAATGTGCTTCTACTGTAGGTTCGAAAGAAACCCCTCTGACATCAACTGATAGCTTCCGGTGCCAAGTGGCTCTGCTGTTTCCTGAAATATAGCTTTGTCCAAGAATCCAAAAAGGGATATGTCACATCTTTTGGCAATCTTGTTAATTTGCGTTATGCGTTACCAACGTCGATCTTAACGTTGGAAAATCCAAGGCTTTAATTTCTACCTGACTGTCTATGTAAAACACCACAGTTTTTCCAATTATCGGTTCCATACAGGTCTTATGTCCAGTATGAGACATCCTTTGTCTCAAAGCTGCTTTCGAAGCCACCTGTTTTCCGATGATATAAATTGCAAAGAGTCGGTGTGGACGTTATGAACCATGATATGCAAATGCATCTAACCTTTGCACTTCTTCCTGCGGAGAGGACTTTCCCCTACGTACAACATCCGAGTTCCGCTCTATACCATGTTGGCCACAGTAGTTCTAATTTAGTTTATAATATATAAAGACTACTTTTAGTCTTCTCCAAAATGAGGGAATAAAATTTAACAAAAGACTGCTTACAACCGTTAAAACCTTATTTTTTCATTCTCGAGAGCAAGAGTGTTAGTTTGCACCTCAAGACAGTTACCTAAACAGGAAAATGCCCCAGTTAACTCATTTAATTTGACGGAGCCAACTTCGGGTGAATAAACACAATTCCTCGAGTTGATAAAAAAAATCCTAGAGTTGTGTTCAACTCCGAGTGAATAAAACGGCCCTTAGGGCACTGGTTTTACCTTATTTTGTTAACTGCGAACTACGAACTGCGAGTAGGAGATTCAAAGTCTCCTTACTAGTTAAGATCCACGCACTATTTATATCTTGACTGAAGATTATGACTTGGGAGAGAATCTGCCCTAATCAGCTAGAGTTGTCATAACATCCTCTATAAAGGTGGACTCCAGATCTATGAAAAAGTCGCAATATATTGAACAAGACTTAAAACGCAAACGTAATATATGCAACACTATGAAACTATTCAATGAAGTCAAACTAACAAGTACCGAAGAAAAGTAATGTAAATATTGCATCACCACTGTTCCAGCAAAAATTTCACCACAGATCTAGCCGAAACCAATTTTTTTCATTATTATCTTAGAAAACAAAGACAACCAGCTACCCGACGTACAACTTTACTTACTCAGCTGCACACACACCCAAGAGATCTGTTCGACGTCTCTAAAAGAAAAAAAAAAAACCATTTAGGTAATTTTTAAGTGACTATTGCTCCAAAATTGCTCTTACGAAGACAACGAGGACTAAGACATAATGGTCAATTGTAGCTGCCGATAACGGAAGGAAACGTAGAATAGCTTTCCTGTTTCTGGCAAACGCCAAACATTTGCAGATAAATTCTGACGCCCGAACTTCTAAACCTGATCGTTTTTTATTTGCTTCTTAAGAGAAATTAATCCGGCGACGAGACCTACTAAAGATCTTATGTTTTACTCACTCGAAGCAATAATGTCAGTTCACGACTTTGAACAGACAACGAGCACCTTACAGATGGTTGTGGGCAAAAAAGTCTTTCTTGGCAATGTGTCCAGAATGATTTCTGTGATTCAACAGAAAAGAAGTGTTCAGGAATTCGTTATACATTCCTACGCTCAGCGTCGAACAACTAGCATAATCATGCGGAACCTTCGAAAGCTGAAATGTTATACTAGGAAATGTTGCGCCATAGATATGAACTTACGAGGTCAGTGAAAACAAGATGTGACATTAGTTCCCAATTTTTGAATAGTAAACGAAGCATGATTTATTGCCTGGCCAGAGGAATCGTAGGCAAATGAACTGGTTGTTGCCACGAGATACGGCATTCTCCGCATCGAATCTCAAGTAAACGTTTATTTCCCCAAAAACATGGAGGTCATACGTGGTACGATCCACACCTAAGTTATCTTAAAAAAAACAGAAATACGGCGCATGAAATTTGTATGAAACATACAAAGAACACGACGAGTCTTCTCATCTTCTCAAGTTTTTCCAAAGATTGCATCTCCATAGGCTTATCTGCCTTCACATTTTCGTCTCCAAACATGCGTCTTGTGCCAAAATTGTGTGTGTGTACATAGTTGCCCACTTCAAAGCTATAAATTCCCCTGCCTATTCAAAAATGTATGCGGTGTCGTTGTATGCCTTTCCTAAAGGTCGACAATGTTAGATATCGATTAAAATTTGATAAAATATATATTTGCCTGCTTCTCAAATATCACGAATAATTTATTACAATTCGATGATACCATCATTAGTGTATAGATTTTTTATTTTGTATTTAAATTACCATTTCTTGCTGTTCCCATCAATTGGTCGAGCATTGCTCGCACTTGATCTGTTGCCGTCATTATTGCTTATTTTTATTTTGTTTAATTATCTGTTGAATTTTCTCTTCGTCACAAGCGATTACAAAAATATTTTTTTTTTCTGTTCTTGTTTTTTTTTTCCTCGTCGCTATGTAGAAAATAATATTCCCAAGTTTTTTGTGTTCTCCAGAACTTCACTTTTTTGTCTTTTTTATTAAAGGGCTTTTCTATTGTTGTATAGAACTCTTTTAAAGTAAACTTTAAAGTCTATAGAATGTTTTCATTAATACTGTATATATTAATAAGCACTAGAAACTAATTTATTTTTAATATTATATTCACGCAAGTTAGAAAAAAAATGCTTTCCCTTCACAATCATCAAAGTTATGGAAGGAAATATGATCTGTTAGAGGAAGAGAGATGACAGTATGATGAGGGAGAGGTTAATTTAAGATGGCCGCAAGCGGTGTGTTCAGAGTGTTGAGTGAAATGGCAGCACTAAGAAAAATGTATATTTTCATAGAAATTCTTCTTTAACAATTATCTCATTTCAGAAATTTTTTTAATTGCACATTTCATCAATGACTTAGTTTTAAAATGATCCAAAGTAACGTCAATTTCATTGAAATTGGTTAAAAATTTGTGAATTTTAACATGGATTAATTTTGTATTGTCTTAAAGTAACTGAGTCACTCGTTACGCAGGGATTTAAAATCCCTTTCGCAGACTGGAGTAGTAATGCAAAATGGAACGAAAAAGTGCAGTAAATTTTTAAGTTTTAAATCTGGCAGCACACTGACAACTTCTAATCCTGACAAAATATTTGAACTTACCTCTCTATAATGCTTGGAAACGCTTGGGTTTAAACCCATATATACCTATTAATTATTGCACAAAAGTACACCTAAATTTCAGGACAGTTTTAGTTAAAAACTAACGCAATTTATAATCGCTAACTTGTAAATAGCAAACCATCGCTTGTGATATCACTGAGAAACGTCTGTAAATGCATTCATTAAATGTTTATATTTACAAGTGTCAGCTGTAAAACTTTTAAATATATCAATTCAAGTTAACCGGAGCAGACGTGAACTTTTACTGCGGAAAATGTAGATGCATAAAAATCCCTCCAGTAAAAAAAATCATTTCACACTCATTTAAAAATGTATAATGCATAATCTCAAGGATAAGTTGTAATAAATAAACACATGCACACAATTTAATATTTTTAAATACAAAAAACTTGGCACTACTTTCATACCAATATTCTGAACAACGCAACAATGACACTAATGACAGTTGTAGGTTCAGAATTTTTGTCCGTGGTGCAGTGATTACATTTCACCCTCAAAAATGAACAAATTGGTAGAAAATACCTACGCAGAAAACTTAGAATCAACTCCACAAAGCCAACCAGAGAAATCCGTCAACACAAACATCAAGGAACGCCTAAATTTGCATGTTAAACGTCGTATACAGGAATCTGCATCTGAGACTACCTCGCAAAACAATAAAATTACCAACAACATTGAGGTAAAAGTACGTAAACAATACACCAAGAGGACAGATAAACCCAATAGCACAACCATTGGCCGTCGGGCGAAACGTGTTAAATTGAAACAAACGTCTACAGTGAGTAACAGAGACACTGAAAGTGTTGGATCCGTAGCATCGACATCAACAACTGCCAGTGCTGGCGATGATGAAGGAAGTCGTGATGGCAATTCCCAAAATGCCGATCTTCTGCATTCACCCAAAGAAAAGGAAAAATGTCCAGATTTGTTAAGTGCTGTATTAAACATAAAAAAAAGAGCGCTCTTTCGTAATCCCGAAGTTGTTAAGTTCTTTCAAAATATGATGGAAGTATTGCGACAGTAATAAGATTTTTAAAAAAATTTATTTCACACAAAAATTATAAGTTTTACATTAATGTAATAAGTTTAAAATATTTTTTCTTTGTTTTAAGTTTGAAAATAAATTTAAACATTTATCAAAAATATGTTTGTTTTTTTTTTAAGAACTCAATCCTTCACTCTTTAAAATTTCACTCATATCAAACTGGAGCAATACAATTAAGTACGAGGTGGCTGCGCTGACAGTCTAAGAAAAAAATTACTTACAAAATTTATTCGCAGTTGTAGGTCTGTTCGAGTACCCTCTGAAACCAGTGAATTTGAACGAAAATGTGAGAACTGTCAAACCGAGATGATTTTATTTATATTGCGACCCATGTCTTTCATTCTATAGTTCGAACATTTTTGACATTTACCTCAACTCTTTCAAATTTAAGCTACTAATTTTGATTTCAGACGGTAAGCGAACAGACCTAATGGGTTTCTCTTCTTACCGAAAAAATAAATGTGTAATCCAAAGCGAACATTCCAATACCGTTAAATTGAAAGTATCCCTCCCAATGGAGAAATTGCAACGTAAAAGCCTTCATTTTGTTGTAATACGTGTCATTTCCGACCATAAATGGTGGCTTCTTCTGCATAATCTCATGAACAATCATAGCCGATTGTCTAGAATGTCCATTCGCGTTGCAGCATAATCTCAGAACCAGATACGCCACCACCATGGTAATCAAACTCCAAACGACATAGATATGTGCAACATAGTCCAAAAGTTCATTGCGTCCTCCGGCGATGAAGATGACTTTTGTCTCCAAAAATATGCCAAAAATGCTAGTAACGAAACACACCACCATGTAGGGGACGACTTGTGGACCGAATTCGGAGTTCGCCATACCGCTGAGATTTAGAATCTTTTCATGCAACTGAAACAAGTCTGCTAGACATTCTTCCGAAGTTTTACTAAAAAAAAAATCCAATATTTCGGAAGTAATACAAATTATGTGTCAACTAAGCTACCACTCAATGTCTGGATACTCGTTGATTCCCATATCATTTTCACTATCGCTGCTTTCGTCTGAATCATCGGATACATTTTTGAGTTTCGTTCTTGCTGATGCAAATTGTTCTGCTAAAGGCTTCTTTACTGGCGCCTCTGTTTCGATGTCGAAAACTTGAATTGGTACATTCTTCTTTCCACATTCACGATTCAAAGTATCGAGTAGAAAATTCAACTTCTTAAAACGTTCCGAAATCATTATCACTACATAAACAAATTGTGCTTGAACAATACTGCTGGCGACAAATGGAAATGTTACTGCAATTGATGAAATGAAAAACAATTGTCCATAGTAACTGTCAAAAATTAACTGTCAATATCAATATTTTTAAATACAAAATGCACAAACTCTTACTGCCGAAGAAAGCTTGTATCATAGAAAACAGCGTAAATAAACGCGGCAACCAGCGCAGCCACCACAAACATTTTGAACAAATCCATATTCTTTCGCTTGATTCTGACATCTTTCTGACATCTTGTCAGAACCTCATCAATCGCATGGAGTCGGTCATAGAATTCTGGATAAAACCTTTTTCCACGAAGTAGACCCAACAAAAAATCAATAATGTACACGAATACACCCAAGTGGATAAAGAGGGCGTTGCCTAGCATGCAAATACTGTTACATTTGTCTAATTTTTGTACCGAATATGATTGGAAATTGGCCATCAAGTAACAAAATATGTAGACGCATGGTATAATGAACATTACTACAAAGTCGTATATATAAATATGTCGTTTCCTGTGATTAAATGGTATAAGACCAAAGACCTGTAAGAGGGAATGATATGGATTATTAATATCTGACAGGTATTCACTGAACTATTACACATAAATCATATGTACAAGATTACTTCATCCGTGATCCGACAATATGACTGTTTGCACAATTTTGTGTGGAGAAAAATAAAAAGTGTCAAATATTTATACATTCATTTTAACTTTAAGTAACTGTGCTGTGCGAAGAAAAAAAAGAAACATGGTCAGTTCACAAATTCTCGTCCGAGTCATATGTTGCTTTTTTGTTCCCATTCGTAACTTAATGCGTATTTTTCATTCATGACTTCATGAATTCTACGCGAACTCGTTTCAATCAAAATCAAATCAAAATATTAGAAAACAACAACAAGTTGCATAAAATCTCGATGCGCGCCCAAAATGGAATTGTGGAGAATTTACGTATCGAATACTCGTATAAATTTGGTCTAAGAAATTACCGTCAGAGTGCCGTAATTGATAAAAATGGATGCCAATTGTTATTGACCCATCCATAACTGTCATAAGTTTACTATAAAGGAAAAGCAAACATCGACTGATGGGCCAATGAAAATAGACATTAGCTAATCGCGTAATTAGCTGTCAGCGACAAAACGATTAGAATCACTTTAACCCTTTCCCATCCATCCAGGGTTACCACATACATTTTTGAAATAAACTATTATGAGACAAAAAAAATATTAAAAGAATCAATGTATTTTAATCTGGCAGGATCATTTTCTTCCAGTTAACTGGAAATGTTTTTTTTACATTTTATCTAGAAACAATGCACAAACAATGTATTTTGACATCTAACTCGTAGAAGTCGAAGTCAACTTCTAGTGTTGTGTTTTCGTAAAGTGAAAATCGTGGATTTGAACAAGTAAATATTAATGCTGATACAAAATAAAAATACTTTTGTGCAATAATGTTTTAAAACTACTAAAATTTAATAACATGCTGCAGCAACAAGCGATTTACCAGTGGTTACTAAATGGCTACATTGCGAGGGTATTATAAGAAACATTTTGCTACGATAAAAGCTTTTTGGAAATAGGGGTGTAAATAGTTATCTCATGATCGTAAGAATTGAGACATCGAGTGTCGCATTCCGTTTATGTTTCTTAAGGTTTTTTAATTCAAAACACTTTTTATACTTTTTTTTCTCTCATATTAACAAAGCAGTTGTTTCTATTATTCAAAGAAAAAGTTTTTAAATTTTGTGGTTGCTAACATTTCGCCACGCCCACCCAATAGCGCATAATAAAAAAATATATACATATATGAAAACATGATAGTTAAATTTTTACCCCAATAAGGGAAGGGAAGGAAAGCGGGTTAAAAATTATATCCGAATATTATGAATAAAAACGTAATAGTCGAAAACAAACACACACAAACAATTAATAAATAATAAATATTTTGAATACAAACAGTCAAGTGTCATTGGCAATGTTTTGTCAAAATGTATTTACTGTCACAAATTTTTCGTAGAAAATTTTTAATTAAGGAATTAAATTTCTTTAGCAAACAAACAAGAAACTGAAGCTGCTCTTGCAATGATTAATAAAATGACGTTGTACCTGCGATAATGCTAATAATCCCGGATGCATCTTCAAATATAAATTTTCCAAAAGTAATTTGATATTATTTATTTCACTTCAATTTTTATTCCAATTCCCGAAACACAACTGATATATCCAAATGTTTAGGGCGAATTGAATTTGCTTATTGATTTCCATACGTAAATTACCAAGCTCAATAGCCAAATAGCATAAGTTATTCAAATGCAACTTAAGGTTGATTAGCTAATTGTGATATTGACAATTAAGATAATTAAAAAACAAAATGTGGATACCTTCGACTACCTTCGAAATGGCCGGTATCTATTTGGTGTTGTAGTGGTGTGATGGTAGACAATTTGTTATGTATCGGGTGCGATGCAACAAGTGGTTCGGAAAGGAATCCAATTCAACAGGTGAGTGGGTGACTGATGTCAACATGCACATGGAAAAGGCATATGCCATGCGCAATGCCATGAGCAAAAAATTATAAAATTGTTCTGTCAATGAATGCAAGTCCATTACTATCAAGCGAAGGGCTGGCTAATTTTAACTCAAAATGTCGCAGTTTGAGTTACATAATTGTTAGGTAGACATATCTTTCATGGACCGCTGAATGTATTTATATTTTGACAGTTCTGCCACTTCTATTGTGGCATTGTGCTGAGTTTGTTTTTGACTAAAGATAATGAATTGTACAATTTTTTGAGGAACCCGTATTACTAGCATTGTGGTTCTTGTTAAGAAATAATTTCTTAAATCATTGGCAATAGGTGCGGTTTGGTTACGATTATTATAATAAAATTTGTAATATTAAACTTGACTTGTTTAAAATTTTCTATGCCTTTCCTAAAACTATTCAAAATTTCAATGCGAACCACCAAATGCAAAACTACAGTAAAACTATATAGCTAAAATAAATTCTGACCATATTAATATACTTTTCTTCTCTATAACTCAGCAAGAATGTCTTATGGTCATCGCTGACATTTTTCAACCTTTTCTAGGCTTACGATCAGATAAGACAGTGTTAATTGTTTTTAAATAATTTCGCCTCACTGTCACATAATTTTTTTTTCTTTGAAAATTTGCCTTTTTTCCACCCAGGTACACGTGATTTCATATTAAGAAATTAATTTTCAAAATTACAAATTAAATTTTGAAACTGACTGCTTCGAAAACTCGTAAAAACTAGACTTCTCAAATCTTTATCACTATCAGCCGTATTTATTAGATTTCCTTAAAACACCTATCTGAGTTTCCTTAGTTAAACATTGCGTAAGTAATTACGCAATATTTACGAAACTTTGCTGAAATTCTGATTTATAAACGATTTTTCTCTGTGTTTTTACTAAACGGGGTTTGTGTCTTAATAAGTAAGGACACTTACCAAACTAGTACGAGAAACTCAGCTGCTTTTGACAGCCATTTATTTATTTATATTGAAATAGTTTGCGTCGAATTATTGACTCCCACAATGAAAGAAAAAGGTAGGGAAACTGGGATTCCTCTGATAAGGTACTACAATTTTTCTTATGAAATATGTTACAAAAGCAAACATATACACATATAATCAATTATTTATTACCCATTTACAGATTCTAATTAAGTAAATCAAGTCAACAGCATTTTTAACTGTTTTATAACTTTTTACAACTTTTTTGTTTTAATGAATATATAAAAATGACATTTACAATCAACAACAAATTTTACACATAGCTTAGGCAACCTCTAAACGCAAACTTTGCGTCAACAACATTGCTTTAGTTTGTAAATTATTTATAAATAATGTTTTGCTGTGTAGAGGCAGTTTAAGTATTGCGTAAATTTAAACTGGCCTCAAAATATGTTTATAAATAAGGCTGTTAAACTTGTTTATAAACGCACTTTATGTATAGAATTTTCGAAATTCATATATGAAATGCCGATTTGTCAGTTGAAAAAAAAGAAAATATTGTGACTGTTCTAAATTCAGCTCTATAGAGATATCAAATAAACTTCAGAATTCAGTGGCGCGAAATTTACAACCAGATGTTGGACATTTTGTACGAAAAGTTGAGAGAAAACAAGTATGTTAATCTACTTTGTTTTCGTGGACACTTGTAAAGATTTATTTTTAATTATAATTTTTTGCATATAATCTTGGCTTATTTTAAAAAAAAAAAAAAAATAAATGTTTTTTAGATTTAAAAGTGCAATGTGGACAATCAAAATGAAGAATCGTACAAAAAGAACGAAAGTAGTGAGAAATATCTGTAGTAATAACAAAAAAAAAACATCATTAAGCTACCTTCGACGGTGAGTTAAGTCAACTCACAGTTGAAAAACGTCAGTTAGTCTAAAATTTGTTTTATTAAAAACAAATATAATTTACCACAGAATTAGCTGTGATAAATATGCCAATATGGCAGTGCTGACTGCAATGACAAATGCGTACGTTCATGTTTTTCAACCAATCAGAATGCTTTTCGCCAGACTGTCAGAAGTATGAAAAAGTAGAATGTTGGGCTATAATTTTCTGCGTCACCGTGAATGCGTTGTTTATAGGCCACCTTCCATAAGTTTACGTGTATTCTATGTTGCTGTCAGGCAAAAAAAAACGGACGCACGCAGCAAAGGATTCTATGGGTTGGGCCCTTAAGAACCATTTGCTTATTTACTTTCTTAAACCAAAAAACTAAATTTACTGACTAGCTTTCAAAAGCATACACATTTCACACATCGCCAGCAGCAGCGTTGCCGTTTATCCTCTTTAGGTGCCAAATTGCCCCTTTTTAAGGCTCGGGACCCCTGGCCCTAAGTTTTTCAAATATTATCAAAATAGCCCATTATTCAGCTAAGTCAGATTTTATTTTTTATTGCACGAAAAATTAAAAAGTCTACATATATACAAAAAATAAAATGTACTGAGCGCTGCCCGTTTTCTTTTAGAGTTGATAAACGCAACCGCGTTACATCACTGAGATCGATTTGCAAATCTTGGTCAATTAACATATTACTTAAAAAGAGGAGTTTTGCAAAGATGTTACTAAAATTGCTAAGCATTTAGAGCATGTAGAAGTATAGTGTGGAGAAGTATTTTATGGAATGAGAAGTTCAATTTTTTTTTTGTTCAAATTCTAATTATAACTTGGTCTCTCAAACTCAAAATTAAATATTTTTAAATGCCCGAACCTGCTTCGTGTGTGTATCTAATCATAAAAATACTAAAATGCATTCATTCATTCGTTTCGTAGGTCCAGTCAAAGAATTACAACTTTGTTTTATATTATTAAATGATTAGTGATACGTTTTTGCAGCTGTTTTTTTTTTTTGCTGACAGCCCCTTTTAAAGCGCCTTTATGAAATTTTCAGCGGTAGCACTGGTCACGAGATGATGAAAATCAAAGCTCATGCAGACTGTGTGTTAAAGCAATCAAACTTGGTTACAATGTCGCGCCGCAGCATCTGCAGCATTAGAATAAATTTTTGTGTTGTGCATGCAGTATATCTGTATTGATGGTATTGTTAAATTTTCTGTTTCGATGGGAAAAAGTTAAATTAAAAATAGAAGCTCTATAATCTTGAAGTGCTGTTGCAACTTGCATCGTACAATTAAGTTGCCAAAAACAAACCCAACCATTTTAGTTTGTGTTCCTTCAAAAGAAATATATTCCATAAACCACGTGCAGACAATTTGCAGCGCTGGTGGACTTACCTTGTTTTGTAATCGAAAAGCTATCAAGTTTGTACGCAGTTGAAACTACACAAAAAGTGTAACGATGCAAGCAAACAACTTGAAACAAAATCAATCGGACTCGGACATGAAGTACATATTAGTGACTGGTGGTGTTATTAGTGGCGTTGGCAAAGGTGTTATAGCCAGTTCGTTTGGAACTCTTCTAAAATCATGTGGACTTGACGTGACATCGATTAAAATTGATCCATACATTAATATTGATGCTGGAACATTTTCACCGTATGAACATGGTAAGGGAAACGGAAAGGTTAATACTACTTACTACACGCTTTGTTTAGGTTAAAAGATTAGATTTCGTGTGCGTATCTAATCATAATACCCATAATAATACCCATTCTGATAGGGGACGCCACATGTTTTTCGAAGAATGTTTGTTGAATAATGCCAGGTGGAAATTACAAAAAATAGTAACTGAAGTTAACACTTTCTTTTACCCACGATTCCAGGTGAAGTCTATGTTCTGGATGATGGCGGTGAAGTCGATTTGGATTTGGGAAACTATGAGCGATTCCTAGACATAACTTTGCATCGAGACAACAACATAACGACAGGAAAAATTTACAAATTGGTTATCGAGAAGGAACGTGCTGGCGAGTACTTAGGCAAAACAGTTCAAGGTTTGTATTAAACTAACTAAAACGCTTGAAATACTTAACAGCTGGTTTTTGTTTCAGTTGTTCCCCACATTACGGATGCCATTCAGGAATGGGTGGAACGTGTCGCCCACACTCCAGTGCGTGGTTCAAACAAACCACAAGTGTGCATTGTCGAACTGGGCGGCACTATAGGTGACATCGAGGGAATGCCATTTGTCGAAGCCTTTCGCCAATTTCAGTTCCGTGTGAAGCGGGAGAACTTCTGCTGTGCCCATGTATCCCTAGTGCCATCGCCACGAGCCACTGGTGAACCGAAAACAAAACCCACACAGAGTTCTGTACGTGAATTGCGTGGTCTGGGGTTAAGCCCCGATTTCATTGTCTGTCGCTCGGAGAAACCCATCGGATCGGAGGTGAAAGAGAAAATAAGTAATTTCTGTCATGTCGCCCCGGGCCAGGTAATCTGCATTCACGATTTGAACTCTATTTACCATGTACCCCTGCTGATGGAGCAGAATGGTGTGGTGGAGTTTCTGAACGAACGATTGAAGTTGAACATAGTCCCAAGTAAACGCGACAAGTATGGATACATCGTCGATTTCCCTTTGCAAACGAAAATTCAATTTTTTTTTTTGTATTTTAGGTGCCTACAGAACTGGAAAGACTTGGCAAGACGCAGTGAAAATCTCCATAAAGAAGTAACAATTGCAGTAGTTGGCAAATACACAAAACTAGAAGATTCTTACGCTTCCGTGTCGAAATCTCTGCAACACGCTTCGCTAGCAATTGGCTATCGTCTTGAACTGCGTTTCATCGAGGCGTGCCATTTGGAAGAACCAACACGCGATCAAACACCGGCACTCTACCATGAAGCCTGGCAGGCGCTGTGCAGCAGCCAAGGTGTTCTGGTGCCCGGTGGCTTCGGAAGCCGCGGCATGGAGGGAAAGATAGCCGCCTGTAGATGGTGTCGCGAAAATAAGATACCATTCCTTGGAATATGTCTCGGTCTGCAGGCAGCCGTTATTGAATTTTCACGCAATGTTCTCAACCTAAAGGATGCCAACACCACGGAAATAACCGATGACACCAAAAACCCGGTGGTCATTGATATGCCAGAACACAACACAGGACAAATGGGTGGAACAATGCGTCTGGGCAAACGAACCACAGTACTCTCGCAGGACAAGAGTATTATAAAGCAATTGTACGGAAACCCGCAAAAGGTCGAGGAGCGCCATCGTCACCGATACGAAGTGAATCCCAAATATGTGCCACAGCTGGAGAAGTCGGGTATGCATTTTGTCGGCACCGATGTGGACAAGGAGCGAATGGAAATTATGGAATTGAAGGAGCATCCGTACTACGTGGCCACACAATACCATCCGGAATATCTGTCGAGACCCCTGAAGCCGAGTCCACCATTTATGGGTCTGATTCTGGCCTCGTGTGGAAAGTTGAAAAATTATATTGCTCGCGGTTGTCGGCTGTCGCCACGACAAATGTCCGATGCGAGCTCTGATGAGGATGAGCTGAACATGGAGAAGGTAATGAACTTGAATGGAGACAGCCAGGAGACGAATAGGTTGACTGTGAGCCATGCGAAGTTGACGAATGGGTTTGGTCCGACCAACGCGTCTGAAGAAGTGAAAGAGAATGGGTCGCCTTAGGCTAAAAACATACTGGAAATGCGACAATATCGGTGATGCGAGCGTCGCTTCGTTTTATGTATAGGAGTTGCCATAAGAAAGCATGTGTTTGTTTTCGCTAGCTTCGCCGCTATCTTCGCAGCTCGAGTATGCTTTTTAGCCTTCGGAAAGCAATTTGCCTTTGGGGAATTTGGGGAAGCTTATATTTATTATAGTGTCCTGCTCGAAGACGAATTAATTTTTATAATTTAGCGTAAGTTACTGACGTTATACTGAAATGATCTGTTCGCAGATGCTGCAACAATTCGAATAAAATCGAATGTTTAAACTATTCAATAAAGTTAAAATATGTAAATTTATTTTCTTATTCCATTAGAGGAGTTTTGAAAAACTATTTATTATTTTTGATTTATTTACGTCATGAGATGTCGCACAATGCCTACGTTATGTAGTTATGTAGTCAGAACCGATTGAGACTTAAGTTGGATGCCAGGGCAAAATGAGAGGTACTGCCAGGGAAAAAGTCATGACTGATTAGAGATTGCTTAACCGGTGAGGGCATAGAGTATCGAAAGCGTTTTGGTCACATTTCGATTTGAAAAGATCTAAATAAATTCTTAAGTTAGGTAGAGAGCGACTGAGGTTTATGGTCGGAGATCCTGTCGGGAAGTTACCTTTTAAGAAGAAGTGTTATGACAAGAGTGGGATTGGCGGATTCCTGCCGACTCTGTAGCGACCTAAAAGCCGTGGGGATGCAAGCATATTCTGTGCGAATGTGAGGGAACGTCTTGTAAACTTAACAGAGATCGTCAGCTTAGGTTAAGGTTAGCTCAATTTATTCTTTACCACACTTAGCTCACTTAAGGAGTGGGCTATAAGCCGGTGTTGTGGCCTCACTTGCCATACTGATGTTTTAACAAAACAATCTCACTCTCTAAGTGAGGTATCTGACAATTCTTTCAATGGCTTGGGTTAAGAAGCTTCCAAGTGACAGACATTTTGAAGTCGTCGCAGCCTCTTCATTTCTTGGGGTTAATTTGTGTTCCATTCTTCACTGCTAGGGAAGGAGAAGGAGAATGATTTGTGCGTTACCTAAGACACCTAAAAAAAGGTGACTAAGTGCGCACATTTGCAGGCGATCCGAGACAGGAGAATTAGGTAAGGAGAAAGAATACCGTATAGATAGTCTCCTAGCTCAAGGACGTCGTGATCGCGATCGAAACAAAATTCAGATGTCCAACAAGATGTTGAATTGTATCGACATGATATGGCGTTGGTCAAACAACAAGAACACCCAAGTCTAGTCAATGAAGAAGAAATTCCATCTTACAGTTTAAAAGATATCGGCGGTACGGCTACTGGCTCTGATGGTCTGGTCCAGCGGAACACTTTAAACATGGTGGTCAAGTATGAGTGAAGGAATGCATCTCAAGGCGATCCTATCCAATGTATTGTTAGAATAAACCCACTTATCGACACGTATCAGTGTGACTTCCGGCCCGCCAAAGATTACATTTTTTTTACTAAAACCAACTTGACATAAACAACAAAAATAGATGCAGAAACGTAATCAGCACGGTAATTGCTTTTAGCAAATAGATTTTGCGACAGAAAATTCCGGGGTCTCGAGGCGTTGCGGCAGATATATTGAAAAACCTCTGTTCTGTTTCTATTTCTGTTATTTGCGACAATGTGGCTTAAGACAAATCGTGGAAGAAGATAGTCTTTTCATAGCCATTAAAGCCAGGAAGAAGATGTTCTGTACTCACCCCCTGTGTACAGAAAAGAGGAAGATTTAATTGGTATCAGAGTTCATTGTGCCATACATCCCATGGGCACGGTCGCTTTACACCCGGAATTACGGCAGGTCTTAGGTATGAAGGGCGAATGGTGGAGAAGATACAAAACGTATGAGCTTTAGCAAGGTGTGGAAGTAATACCCAAAAGTCACAACATGTCGACAACTTTGGCTGGGCCACATCGTGCGAATGACAAAAATCCTTCGAATCCCAGCGCCCAGGCTTGTGATCATTAGGAAGACTCAAACAAATAATCCACAGCCACAATATAAATATCTACTGTTAAAAAAGTGTTTTTACTTACTCAGTTTTTTCCACCTTTGACATTGTTTTGTTCTTGTCAGCCAAATCAACAATGAATCAAGATGGTTTTTTTTTTAAAGATGCAAAAACTAGATTTCCTACGTCACTGTTTCTGGGCGCCACTTTTGTTTACTGTAATTTTCTAATCAATTTTTAAGCGATTCGCATGTATCACCTTTTAAATTATGCACTTTGTTGAAAAGGGCAAAACATTATCACATCGAAATACATTTTATTACGAAATAGATTAAAGTCTTAAGTTTTTTCTTTGATTTTTTTTTCACACGCGCACGATGAGAACTGTCAGAGTCGAGTGCATTAGCCTCACCGTTATTCTTATCATTCACACACACACATAGATCAAGGCGTAGTTGATTTTGCGTTTCGGGCTATCAACAGCGACCACCCTTTCTATGTCTAGTCAAGCTACACGTGTTTTTATACTCTCAACATACCAACATATTATAATGTTGCTTGGTCTGACGATTGAGTTGAAACATTGTTTGACTAGAATATTTCGTATTGATTAGCAAGTCAGGGCAGTGGCCCATGGAAAGTCAGTAAACTCTCAAGTATTAGTACATATTTAAGTACATACATATATGTCTCATCGTTATCACTGATCGACAAATGATCTTAGTTTTTGCTATTAGCTCTTACTTTCTTTAGAAATAAATTTTGGGGAATTTTAAGCAACACGTTTGTCTGTCTCTAATGACTAATCCAACTGAACGAATGGATTGCAATTGCATTTCACATGCAAGTATGCGCAAGCGCAAGTCTGACTAAAGCATAAAATTCATAATTGCAACCAACAGTTGCCTCGTTTTCAGTGACGGTGCGTCATAGAGGTATTTTGGACAGTGTCTTCCCAAGTGCCTGGAGACAGCTGGATCTTATTTGAGTCAGAAAGAAAGGTAGACTCCACTTTCAAGTTGAATTCTCGATGTGGGCACGAACGTTTAAGTTCCAATCATATCACATATCAGATTTTAGCGTTCCACATCTGATAAAATTGCTTTCATTCGAATGACGCTTTTTTATGACGTGCATGGTAATGAAACCCAAAAAAAAATGTATTTGTCGAAGATAAAAATTTGTTGGATAGCAGAAACACATTCCCATCTTGAATACACTCCTCTTTCCTCTGTCTCTTTTCACGCACTCCACACCACACAAAATAACACTTATTTTCAGATTATTAAAGGGAAATATATTGAAAAATATGGTGTTTGAAGCCCAGTTTGACATTAAAGATGACATAATTTTCAAAATGAATTCTTCGGCGCAGTACTGTAAGTGTATGCGTGCGATGGCTCACAGTCATGTATCCCTGAATGCAAATTAATTTAGCAATATTCATGCTGCTAGCCAATTGTAGGTATCTTTTAAATCTTTTACTGGCGTTTGGTTGGTATCGGTGTATTATGTATACAGATTTTTGAGTAGATTTTGATCTCTACTGATCCCTCTACTTGAACAAATTTCCCTCCCACTTTGACTAAGCCCAATGAAAAGCTGTTAGTGTTATTTTTATGTGATCTAGGGGTGGTTACAGCTGCCTTGATGCATCAGAATTGGCATAATTGTCAATTAAACTCCTGTGAGTTTCTTCTTTCGGGACACCATTCCGTTTTTGCGATATTCTTTATTATTATTAAAGAAAACTATATCCAAACTTAACCTCATTGACAACGAGCTAATAAATGTAGTCCTCTCCTCACAGGCAGGCTCCTCCTTGCTGAATGAAAATTATCTCTCACCAGTCGGTGCTTCCTCGTTAGATCTCGAATCAACCTCCGATGAGACTCCCCTGCCGTTCTATTTGAAAGCAACGCAGGGACAAAACCGCGGCTAACGCCGCTTATCTCAACTTTTACCTTTTATCGTCCCCTCACCTTGTTCCCGGGACACCCGATTCGCTCATATATATGAAAATTCATGAAAATTCACTAAAAATATTAAACATTGCTAATACAATAAATAATAATGGAAGGACAGTACTCACCCCCTAATTTATCCTTTATTTTGTATCTACATACCTCATATGTACTCTCAAACAGTCGATTTATATCTCTTTTTATATTAACTTTAATTTTTGCCAACATTACGAGTTCCTTAAGAACATTTTTAATTAACTTAAATTAAAAAAAAAAAAAAAAAGAAATACGTATAAATACCAAGACTAATTTCACTATTCATAACACACACATAGAGCACTCGCTCTATCCTAAGGGGAAAAAAAAAAAAAAAAAAAAAAACAAAAAAAAAAAAAAACCAAACGAAAAAACAAACTGAAACACATCTGTGATATCCATGTACTATATAGGACGCTCTCGCTCTTATACATACAATACGTTACAAAGAATCCATCAGATTCATCGCCACAGGCGTTTAGTACCTCGAAGTCGACCGAATAGTATACTGCGTATACATTCGTCTCTCTTCTCCCTAGTTTTATGATAGCTTTAAGATATATTGTATATTGTATTTACGCGAATATTCTCGCATCTTATCGTTCTATATCGCTCTTGAGCAAGAGCAGTCAAACTATACTTCCAAATGACAGCCATGTGGCATACTTTTATTTCTGTAATATAGTTATTGAAAGAGCAGGCAATACACGATAGCCGCAGTATTACTTATACAATCGACTTGTACACATTCATGTAATCTTTTTTTATAAAGTCTCAATAAAAACTCAATTCAATTCAATTTCTTCTTTCGGGATTGTTATGTTGATCTAGTACAATCGTACTTTCAAGTGCAAAGTTGGCCCTTTACGACGAAAGTAATGGAACAGACCTATTATCTGTTCAATGCGTTGCTAAACTCTTTGTTGGTTTGAGTGCGATGAAATTTTATGTAATTGTCTAAATTTGTCATATCCGAAGGTAGAGAGAAATAAAAAAAACATTTTTGCTTTTTTCTATACAATTATTAGTTTTTATTTTGTATATATTTATGTGTATATATGTAGCTGTAATAATATATATATTTTCCATATGTTTTTGTTTTTTTTTTACAATTACAAGGTCAAAAAATATATAATCATATATATAATTAATTGTGTATTCCATTAAGTTTTTTTTCTATATCTTCTTCCTGTCTCTTAAATAAATATCAAATTTTTTATAAATTTTTTCATTTAACGTATTTTATAGTGTTTTTTTTTTTTTTAATTTATTCTCACGAAGAAGTATTTAAACATAGGTTTTGTTAAATGTATTTTTTGTCATTTTGTATTAATTAACAAAATGACTTAATTTATAAAACATTTATAGATCTATAGTGTTTTATTTCTTACAAAAAAAAATAAGAACAAACTAAATTCAGCTAAATATATATTTTGATTTTCAACTTAACATAAATTATTAAAGTACATAAAAATAAATGTATAAATTTTTAAAATCTATAAACATTTTTTTTGTATCTGCGAAATAAACATTTTTTTTTTTATTTCAACTTTACATTATGCATTCTTTCTTATTGTAATTTATGTATCATAGGAAATTAGGAAAAAGCTATTTGTTGTTATAAATTTATGGAATAATTAAGCTTTTGCTAAGTAAAACTTATTTTAATGACAAGCAAAATTTGAATTGCTTGAAATAACAAATATTTTTAAGTCTAAAACAAAAATATTAAGTGTATGCTTTGTGCTTGTTTTAACACAATTTTATTATCTAAAAATTATTAAAAAAAAAAAACATAAATCTTGTATGCTTACATGTAAGTTAAAATAAATTCACAAAAAAAAAAAAACCTTCAAACTAAATTTTACATGTTTAAGAACAAACTCAAAACAGTTAAAGGTGCTAAGCTACAAATATATCATTTCGTTCTTCTGGGTTTATTAAGAATTAATTAATAAAAATAAAAATAAAATATCTGCTAAAAAAATAAATTACAAAAAAACAAAATTTACTAATTCGATTCGTATGTACATTTTTAAAAAAAAAAAACCGATTTGACCGAATGGAAGTTCTGGATTTTATTACAAAAAAAAAATATAGATGTTCTTTTCTATTTGTACACGAAAACTTAAACTCAAATATTAAAAAAGAAAACAAAAGACAAGGCTCGGATATAATTTATTTTAAGTTTTAAACAAAAGAAATAATTTAATATAAGTAACAAGAGTGAAACTACTAAATATTGTTTATAAAACAACACGTGTTTGATTTTTTTTTTCTTTTAAAATTTGCTACAATGAATATTGACTTTTCTTTATAAACAATTTATGATTCTATGTGCAGGAAAGGATTGCTGCTGATGGACGAAAAGGTAACTGCTGATTGCTTTTTGAGATATTCAGCAAAATCAATCAATTCAGCGAAGAGAGAAGAGCTTAGAATTTTTCTCTTTTCAAAATTTTTATAATCGTAGTAGGAGATATGATGTTAAAAAATAAATAAATTAATCATTCCTCTGCAATTGCATCTTATTTGTCTACAAATTGTGGTTTTTATTAAAGGCCATAACTGTTATTTGCTTCCCTTTCTGTTCGAACATTTAAAACAGACATTATTAAAACATAATGTTATAAAAATTGACTAAAAGCCTCTATTCAGCATGTGCTGCTGAATTACCTTTCCCTTCTCAAAGAATTCTTTATTGTTTGTCAAACAAAAATAAAAATTAGTGAAGAATAATATGTAAAACAAAAATTGACTATAAAATTGTAGAAACATATTTAGACTAAATAAAAAAAAAAACATAAACAAAATCTTATTGCACGAAAAGACAGCGATATTGTTTAATTCAATTTTGTTTGTTTTTTTTTTTGCAAATTTCGTCTAAAAGTAAATTTTTTTTTCTACACAAAAAAAAAAAAATAAACAAAATTTAAAAATGATTGCAATTTTTCCCGGATTTCCTCTATGCATTGGATAGGTACAGAAAATTAATTCGTTATTTTAATATTAAACTAAATTTACGATTATCATTATGTTTTAATTAAAATTTACAGCCATTTATACAACAAGACAATTAATTATTATTATTTATTTTGTTTTTGTTTTTTTTTTTTTTCAAAAACCATATATAGTAATATATGCATCTGTATGTATGTTTTTGCTTTCGTTTTGTCATGATTTAAAAAAGAAAACATTAAATATATTTTATATAGTATATGTATATTTATATATATAAAAAAAAACAAGCAATTCTATATTATTTAAAAATATTTAAATTTTAAGTGTAAATATATATATATATATATATGTATGTATAATTATGTATGAATTAAATTTTCTTTCTTTATATATTTTTTATTTTCAATTGTAAAGTTGGAACAATTAAAATATTTGTACAACACTTTGCAAAGTGATAAATTTTTTCATGCATGTTTCTTGTTTTTTTTTTTTTTTGTTTTAAGTGATAATAAAAATTATCGAAAAATATCGTTTTTTACAATTTTTTTTTTTTTACTTTTTGTTTGTTTTAAATTTTAAAAAATAAAATGGAATGTGTTTTTTTTTTTACCTCTTTTTGTTTTGTAAGACAATTTTTTATTCCATTTAGCCTTTTTTGTTTCCTGGATGGAATGTTTATACTTAGTAAAATTTGTTTATATATTTTTTTTGTTTATCTATTTGGTCGTTGCAATAAATAAATGTATAATGTAATTAACATTTTGTTGGTGTTTTAGGTTTTTTTGTCGTTATTTTATTTTTTTTTTTTTTTTTTAAATACTATTTAGTTTCTCTGGGGAATTTTTAAACAAATTAATTGTGTGTGTGTGTGTTATTTTTTTCTTTAGAGAAATTAAGAAGAAAATCATGTTGTTGCGGGTTTGTTGTTTTGTTTCGTTTTATTTTGGGCGACTTGAGCATTTAAGCCTTTTTGGCATTTTTATTAACTAATGCTTGGAGTTTTTGCAGTTGACTGAGCAGGCTGGCATTGGTATCTTCGAGATTGTCAACTCGTTTTTTGTAGTCGGTATTTTCGGTGACAAGAACTTCAACGCGACGTTCCAGTTGATCCATGTATTCTTTTTTCTTTCGACGACTTTCTTGTGCAGATATCTGGAAGGAAGAGAGAAATAATGAAGGTTAAAGAGTGTGTTAATTATTGTGTTTGTTAAATATATATTGTTTACTGCGGCAAATTTGCCCCAAAAAGCTTAAGTCAAAAACTTTAAATATCATTCAGCGTGCTTTAGAGGATAGATTTAAGACATGAATACGGGTAAATAAACAAGAAATGTCCAAAATAATATGCAGATTCCTCAAGGATTTCTTGTCCTAAAGTAGTCATCCCGTGGGATCGCCTGTCATCCGGCATGTCATGTCAACCGGATGACATACCAGATGACACGATTTCCATGTCATCCATATGACTGATTTGATTGATCGCTTGTCATCGCTATTGGGACTGGATGACAACATTATGTTGACAGAATGTCATCCGAATGACAAATTTGGATGACCGTCTGATCGCACCTAAAGTTGCGAAGAGTTCGCAAATAAAATCAGAGAAGCTTTTCTAAGTACCTGCTTATATTGAAAGTGGCGAGTTCCAAAGTGTACCTTTTTTGTTAATCTTTGTATAGGTTATTGAAAAGGAGGGTGCTCTAAGTGCATACCTGTAATGATCAAAATTATCGCGAAATTACCAAAATAGATAAACAGAGGGATGGAAAATGTCATTGGAGATGTTCCACGGATTATACGTTTTGCTCTTTATCTTAGCAGTTCCTGCTGAAGTCATTTGAAAAAATACCTAGCCCTTGTATTCAAGGATTAAAGGTTTCTATTACAGGATCACTGAGGCCAAATAAATGCTAAAGTTTTTACTTATGTGACATTCAGGAGCTTTTAGGTCTGCTTCGCGCTTGTATAGCCTATTTGACGTTGTTAGGGTTTCTACCTTGGACATAGTAGCACCAAATGATCCGGCTGTGCTTCCATATTTTAGAGATCATTGTGGCGAAGGTTTCTTCGGATCTTTGAACTTCTAATCAAGTTTCGTTAGTATCTGTCATACAAAGCATCTTCATCTCGGCTGATGTTAATTTGCCCTCGAATTTGGTGCTCGCTTTTCGCAGTTGCACTTTAGGCTCCGTCACTTTTCCTGAAAGCAAATATTCTACGACTAGGGATGCTTTCTTTGATTGCAAACTTTTTGGTGACACCCGAGGAGCAATCGCTTATCGTTTTAAATGCAGCCTGACTTTCACCGCAATGGTTATATGTTTTGCTGGTATTTCCATAACTACAAAGGTTATTAGCTAAGTAGACCTAAGGCTGAGAAAACCCGTAGTAATCTGACAAACCGTAATGCTTGTTCCTTAAGCACTTCTGTAAAAATAATAATATCTTCATTCCATGCCTCTTTGTCTTTAAATTGAAAGAGGGTTGAAATCCCTTAATCCCGCGTAGCGTGTCACCCAAGTTCCTGTTGCTAAAGTCCCTCTATTTAAAATGTGGCATTATTTCGTTTGGCAATACAGCACCTGTACTTTTAAAGCTCCTATTGTCAATTGTAACAGGGTAATTATTTAAAAACATAAGGAAAGGCTACAGTCCGCTGGGTGCGAACTATATGTTCTAAATTTCAGCTTGCTAGCATCAACTTAAAGGCTTTAAAAGTCGATACAGACGAACGGACATTGTTAAATCGTCTTAGGTTTTAATCCTCATCATAAATATCTTCTCTTAGGGGTCTACGATGAATATTAAGTGCTGTTGCAAACTATGTACCCTTAGGATATATACCCTATCCCTAAAAGGTATTCCAGTAAAAGAAAGAAGAAAACGATTCTGCAGATAAGGCTGCTTATTTTACCAAATTAATAGCCGTTAATATAAACTCGAAATAGTCCTCATTTAGTTCGGAATTAAGCTGTGCCTCTGTTAATCGCAATAAACAAATAACTTCGCAACACATGAATAGTAAAAAGCCTTTTTAAATATATTAAAATTAGCTTACCTTATTTTTGATTTTCCTTCGAATTTTCTTCAATGACTTTTCTTCGGTTTTGGTAAGTGGTAATCTTGTTGGAATTGGGTAGCCTTCAGCCAACAGTGTGCGCTTTTCTTCCTCGGTTAGCATAAGTGTGCCAGTTGATCCCTTCTGGAATTAAAATAAAAACATAGAACAAATTTTTTTAGTATTTCGTTGAATTGTTTTTATTATTTTTTAATCTTTAAATTTTACTGAATCGCCAAATTGCAATTGCTCCGAAAGTTGATTAAAATATAAAATGTTTCTCTTAAGTTTGTTCAAACATTCACTAAATTCTTCATAAATAATCCATCCTTAATTTTTAACGGGTAAAAAGTTGCTGAATTGCTCATACACAAGCTAAATAACGTGCCAATGCTAATTGCAAATTTAATTAAAAGTTACTCGCTTTCTTTGGCTGAAATGTGCTGAATTCAATTAGGGCTCCCGATGACAGATAAGAAAAAGTTTCCATGCAACCTTATCAAAACCTATTCAATGGACATGCATAGATAGTGAAATGCAGGTCGTTACGTTATAAATTAAATTTAATTGAGAATTTGAATCTGCTGAATAGAAAAGTGTGTCTTACCGGTTGTGAGCTTATCAATGGCGTGTGTATTGGCTGCCTGGTTGATGAACCGCTGTGTGCTCTCGAGAAGCCACCAGCATGTGACGAGGAGGGTGAACTAGATGCACTGTTGGAGCCAGATGTACTCCTTCGTGAAGTGGGTGTCGATGAGCTGGTTGCCGATCCTCCTCCCGTCGTTGTTTGTGGTGATGGGAGATTGATTTGTTGTTGAGCAGGCGGTGACATTGGTGAAACCAAATGATGTTCAGGACTTTGATTACCTTCCGATTCATCGCTGGGCAACGACGATGGCGGTGTTGGTGGCAGACCAAAAACTTGACTACCTTGCTGAGAGGGTTCCATTTTAATGCTGACTTTCGGTATGACTATGTTTTGACCTGAATTGCCAAAGATGTACTGCTGCTGAGATTTCAGGAGACTTTGTGAGGCTGGTGTAAGTTGGAGGGAACCATTCTAAAAAAAAAAAAAAAACGGTAAGCCGTTAGTTGTGGAAAAATGTGTGGCAATAAAAATTAGCACTACTTACTTTGTGCTCAAAGACGAGGTCTGAGTTTGTGGACGCAGCCATATTGGCCATGTTTAGACTCAGGTCACTGCTGTATACTTGGGAATTCGGACTGGGCGGGCAGCTTGAATCTGGCGAAAGAGGTTCATCCTTAATGCAGGTCTCATCGATTTCAATATCCGAGCAGCAGGAAGTTGATGTGGATACGCTGTCATTTCGTATACTTGTCGCTAGCGCTTGCTGTTGCATAAGTTGCTGTTGCTGCTGCTGCTGTTGTTGCTGCTGGAGCTGTTGTTTAGTTGAGCGCAGGTTAAGTGTAAGGGGTGTGGTGTTGATTTTATTATTGCCACTGTTGCTGCTGTTCGCCGACAAGCTGAATGTGTTTGTGCTACTGCAACCGTTGGCGCTGTTTGAAAGGTTTATTGTGCCGACACGAGAAGTTGCTGTTAGCATTGGATTGCTGCTGGATAGCGTGGAATGTGTGCTTGTGGCGCTACTTGTCATCGACAACATGCTACTGTGTGCTGGTTCAAAGAGGCGACGGCTGTTGCTGGTCGCAGTCTTCATTGATATAGCAGGATAGCATTCATCGTCCATGTCTGAAAGAAAAAGGGAAATGGTTTCATTTAAAGGATCAATGGTATTGATAGAGAAATCAAACGTTTTTTGATTTTAGATCTGTCAGAATTTTTCAGATTTGTATTTGTCAAGAGATCTGCTTTTACTTCTACGAACATCGTTGCAATAAAATTTGACAAGCGTGGTTTTTGTTTACTATCTACACGGACACGAATTACACCAATACAGTCTAAAATAATGTTCCATTTCCAATGAAAAAAATGGAAAAGCCCATACCGATCAGCCGAGAGGGCCAACATGAATAATGTTAGTATTTAATGGGTAAAACTATATAAAACTTTCTTTTGTTTACTCTCAGTTCTTTTCTTTGCTACTAAAAGACAAATTTTTATGAAGAAGAAACATTTTACAAACATAACCCTTTGCTCATCTCAAATCATTTCACACTCATTGTATAGTTACGACGAGACGACGCATCTTTCATTGCAGTAGCTTATTATACCGCTCATAGCTCTCTACAGAAAAGAGGGCAGTAACCGCTTACAAGAAACAAAAAAAAAATAAAAATACAATTCGCAATAAAACATACAACGAATGAAGAGAGAACATATATTCTTATGTGCGGTGTGTTGTTACATTTCAACTTTTCGGTCATAAACAATTCAGGTTCTTAATCGTGACTTGGTTAAATAAAGAAAAATAATGAACACACAATAACCGTTCTCCCCCATAGTCATTCTTTACCCTTTTTTTTTGTTATAAAAAAAAATCGGTTATTTCTTCCTTCGTGACATATTGAGATGTACTGGAATTTCTCTGTGATATATTCTGTTAGATTTGGAGATAATTTCCACTTCACTTCATAAAATTAGGTAAACAAAATTCAAGAGCAAACTCAATGGCAAATGAAGATTTCTCTTGATATTAGCTATCAGCGACGATTGTGACGGTCAATTGTTATTTAAATTATGTTTTCTATTTTAATGCGAGTCTATGAATATTTTAATTAAATTTCTTATCAATACAGTTTTGATTGTTATCTTTTTTTAATATTGATTTATAATTAGTTTCCGAATAAGATGATTGATTGATATTCCCTAATAGAGATTGGGTAATCCAAGACAACCTTTGATCAGTTAACGAGTGAATATGAAGCTATTTTAAGGATCTTATTTGAAAATTCAGAGGAGCGCGTCTTTAAAAAAAAAGTATACAAACAAAAAACTGTTTCTACAAAGAACCTTTGCTCAAAAGAACTCTTTTAAAGATGTCATTTTACAATTCAGCAGAGTGCTTACAAAAAACAATCAAGATAAGTTAACCTTTGATCAAAAGAATGTAACTTTAAACTGTTTTAAGGACGTCATTTTACAATTCAGCAGAGTGCTTACAAAAATCGATCAAGTCATGTCAACTTTTGATCAAAAGAATGTAGTTTTAAACTATTTTAAGGACGTCATTTTGCAATTCAGCAGAGTGCTTACAAAAATCATTCAAGCCATGTCAACTTTTGATCAAAAGAATGTAACTTTAAACTGTTTTAAGGACGTCATTTTACAATTCAGCAGAGTGCTTACAAAAATCAATCAAGTCATGTTAACCTTTGCTCAACAGAATGTAGTTTTAAACTATTTTAAGGACATCATTTTACAATTCAGCGGGGTGCTTACAAAAATCAATCAAGCTATGTCAACCTTTTGCTCAACAAAACGAATTTTAAGAACATAATTTTACAATTCAGCGGGATGCTTATAAAAATTAATAATACCAAGTGACCTTTGGTCATCACATTCTCTTATAATTTAGTCAGTTAAGTGCCTACAATAAAATATGGATCAAAAATAATATCAAACAAAATTCAATTTAGTCAAATATGTCATTCAAACTATATTTTGTCGAGTATCGCATTACTGAATCGTCGGCACGAGCTATAAACAAATAGATGCAAGTATTTTTTGTTTTGTTCTTTAAAACGTTTTCATTGATAAATTTCGTAGATAGTAATTAATTTATTAGCAAAGTTTTGATTTCTTTCGCCGATTGCCGTATTTAGAGCCACTTAAGGGAAATTATTTGAGTCTTATTATTAAAATGGAATATATGTATGTGTGTGTGTGTACCTGTGTCTTTATCTTATCTCAAACTAAAGGTTCAAAGTAGTTTATTTTAAAGTGCATACATATGAAACAGCAACTAACCAATTAATATGCTTGCCAATTTCGTTTGGAATTCTAAAAGACTTTTCAAAATGTTCAACATAGACATTGTGTTGGAATCTTTCTATGATTAAAATGTAGATAGTGTCTAATAAATTTGACGACAAATTGTTTACTTGAATCAGCTTGTGGTAGTTTGAATATAATAATTATAAAAATTACTTTCAACTGTGACGATATCTTATTTGTATTCATTAATAAAGAACGGAATTTGGTAAACAATTTCACTTAATGGTTTTATTTTATTTTATTGAGTTTTTGTAATCGAAGCTCTGCTTATCTCCCAACGAGTTATTTGTCAAACTGACGTTACAAAAGAAAGATCAGTGAACAAATATATTTTATATTTCTACTGTCTGAGGAGAAGTTATTGACTATAGACGATTTGACAGATATTTGCACAAGTCCGGATCAGAAAAGAACAGAAAATCACAAGTCGGTGAAATCTGTCGGATCAAGTTGACAGATTTAACAGAAATTCGATTTAGTCTGCTCTCTCGTCCTCACTTTTTTAATTGCTTGGAAAAGGCGCTGATTTGAATCTTAATAAGTTTTTGCATGCAAATCGAATTGGTAAAGCTTACCGCAAATAGCTGCTTTACTGCATCCATTTTGGATAAAAATCTGTAGTTCACACGAACTCACAGATAGGGAATTTAAGAGAGCTATAGTTTTGAAAAAAATGTATGGGTTTAAGTTTAAGGGGACAGGAGATATAAAATAATTTATAAATAATTACTCGAATGTGTTTCTACTACAAAAAGTAGGTGTACAAAAAATTGTACCAAACTGAGTTCGAAACTTCATGAAACGGAAAGTGACATAAGAAAGAAAACTTTGGTGCAGAGACTATGCTCATGGCACATGAAATCCTGTATTTGTCTGTACAGCTCGGGTTTATAAGACACACGAGTTTTGGGGACAAATATTTCGCAGCGCACTCTACAAGCAGAACAGCGACATTAACCTGATCAGAAAAGTAGACAGAAAATAGTAGAGCGAACGAAGCCAAACGTTCCGAGCAAGTCTTTAATGCGAAACCGCTGGGATGCACCAGAGAAAGACATCGCCTTACGTCCTACGAACAAGTGTCAACTAGGTGAGTTAAATTTGAGGATGTCAGCTAAAAATCGCGCTAAGTAATACTGGTAAACTAAAATGCAGCGCTTAATCGTTATACGAAATGTTTGATAACTCATTTATGAAAAATTGCTCCAAAAATCTTTGCAATTTGCAATGTTCTACTACTGTCTTAAAGCTTTTCATTATTTTGCCAGAAATTCTAGTACATTTGCGTAGCACATTTCAAAATTCTTGTTCCACTACGCTCTGAATCACGAAGGGAAATAATTGTTTAAAATGAGGGTGGCTGTGTAGAAAGCAATTTGACAACCAGCTGTGAAAGATTTCGTGTAAAAATAAAATTGACATCCAGAGAACAGTTTGTTCCCCCCAATTAACCAATTTTTTTTTTTGCAGTAAACACGATTTAATACTTATTTAAAATTTTTCCCTATAATCTTGATTTATCGTTTGGTGGAAACGTAGCAAATCTTATCAGTACCAGTCGTAGAAGATCCTCATTTTGATAATCCACCACCTGCACTTATACCACGTAATAATATAATATCCCAATTCTCATGCAAATTCCTCCTAAAATGGAGTTCTTTTTTTTTTGTTCAAATTCTTAATGACAGGCAAAAACCTCGCAAAGGTATATTCTTTTCGTTTTTTCAAGTAATTATAGATTATTAGGTACTTTTCAAGCTAAACGTCAATGTCAAATGCAAACATGTGTGAGATAAAAACTAAATTAAGCTAATGATTCACAATAAGCTGTAGGTGTTTCGTTAAAATTCTAAATTATATTAGAACTCTAAAAACACTTTAAAAACAGATTATTAAATAAAAAACATTTACATAATCGCTACCATTACCATTGGTAAATAAAAATCGTTTATATAATGAAACTGTCATTAGGCTTGTAATTTTTCATCCATCGTGACATTGTTTGTTGTTTTTTTTTTTTTTGATCGTAAGAACAGTCTGTTTACGACATTTGACATTTGTTTAAATATCATGCAATCAATATTATGTATGATATTTTCTGTTGATGCAAGTGTTTTATGTTGATTCTGGATCTAGGAAGAAAGAAAAAAAAAAACTAGTACACTGCCTTATCGACCCACTCCTAGCAGTTTTATTTTATTCTCAAATTCATCATCCGCAATATTGCATTAAATCATCGTGACGTGTGGCCTTATATGACTCTTCTTTCTCTAACTATCCGTTTGCCATGTATGCTTTGTACGATGATGATGATGATATCTTTTTAAAAGATATGAGAAGTAATAATTTCCTTTCATCGTGAAAGTTACTAAATCGATTACGTATGACAGCGAGTATAAGACTTTGGTCTTATTTGCAATACCTCTGCAAAATTCATACACACGTACCTACACAATGAAAATATACTTCACTTTTGACATTTATATTTGTTTGATATATGAAGTCTGAAGATGATGCTGTCGAAATGATGATGCTGGATGATGTTAATCAGCACATTCATTTCTTGTTATTTTTTTATTTTTTTTTCAATTTCAAGAAACGTGGTTAACTCTTTTGTGTGTAGCGTTGAAAACGTTAAGAGTGTCATCATCAGAAAAAAAAAAACAAAATAAAATAAAATAAAATTAACAATGCAGGTACGTGCTGCTTGTGTTTCGAAACAATAATTGAAACGGTACAGGGTAAATAGAGGTAATAAAATTCTTAAATAATAAAAATGAGGTTAAGAACAGCTTCTGTGGTGTTTACCGACGCAGCAGTAGCTGCAGCACGGAAAACAATATTATTCCTTTACGTTTATTTGTTTAGATTTACAAAATACAACACACACAGATGACAGGTAATCATTTTTATTATTTTTTTGAGAAAGAACAAAAACGATGACAAAACATGTTTTTTTTTTAAATAAAACTGTGTATTGTGTTTCTATGTAATTTCTTGGCGGGAACAGTTGATTCAACAAATTTTATTGATATGAAATTATGCACGAGAATTGACAGACGATTTATTTTTTTATTTTTCGGTTATCTGTATACATATGTAGGTAAATATTTGTGGTATTGAGCTGATGAAAGAACATGTTTGGATTGGAGTTATGTGAGATTGAATAAATATCCTTGAGATTATAACTGACAGTTTTGACGTCAATACTCAATTGAGGGCGAGTGCCACCCCTGATCTTTCAAAAATTCTCCTCGGCTGGTATTTTTTTAATGAGTGAAACAAAACTTTTAGGCGAGGAGAAATATAGCTCAGCTTTAGGTGTGGGAACTGAATATTTGTAGAACATATTCAATATTAAAATCATTCAACCATCACTTTTACAAAATTTCTTTTTGGACGTTTCATCAATAAATTTGGCACAGGAATGTGAAATGTTTGTGTCGGGCTACAGAACATAGCGCTGCTTAACATTTTGACGTACAATTCACTTGAAGTTTAGAGTGGCTAGATGACGGACGGTTCGACAATGAGCATCCTAAAAATCATCATCCTATACAGTCTTGAATACCATCTGAGCAAAAGAACTTATAACCTTCTTAAATTTCACAAGCTGGATCAAAAGATTCATCTTCAACAACCAAGTGAAATGAGCTGTGGTAACAAAAAGGCACAAAGCGCTACTTGGGTTTATCTAAACCTCCACCATGAGAAAATAGCGTTATGTAAATTCGGTTGGACAATTGTGAAGCAAACAGAATTACAAACTGTGTGCATAAGCATAACGGAACGGTATACTGCTGAAGAATGGAGAATAATCGTCACGATGATTGTGATGAGCGATTTCGGCACAATGTGCATTTCGTGTAGGTTGTCCTCCCACTGGTCCTTCAATGCGGCGTTTAGCAATAGGACTGTAACAGCGCGGGACTTAGCAAGCCTAGGAGGAGCTCGTACTAGAAGACGGACATGCCACGGAATTGGCCGTATAATAACCATGAGTGACGAGATCAGTTTGGATCTGAGGCACTAAAAATCCGCGAATAACAAACAAAGAGCCATTACATGCGTATGATGTGCTGACACTAGTGAGGTCACTGGCGGACTGGGGCACATGTGGTTTTAGCAGGATGAAGCAACGGCGCACAAGCTACAACCAATACTATAGGAAAGGCTTTTCTTGGTCGTTCGATAAAGTGTTCTGGTAATTTGCATTGGCCTACAAGATCCAAAGTGATATAGTTATTCAATCAAGCCACAAACTTTGGCAGCCATCAACATCCGTCAAGAAGTGGATAGATAACTTAAAGCCTGAAGTTTTCAAGAAAACCATCGAAAATGTTATAAAAAGAGCCCAAATGCTAATCAACAATGGCGGCGGCCACTAAGGAATATAATTTTCAAAAGCCTATGATTAGCATTGGTCATAGATTATGGCGCCACCTCGTGTATGGTCCGTTCGCGTACTCATTTGCAAACGAAGTTTTTGATAAACTTTACATAAACGCGTTTGCGCACTCAGAAAGTGATGAAATTAACGAAATAAAATTTTCTCTCGTTGACGCAGAATTTCGATGGGTAAGAAAATGAAAACTGCCAAAGGATCAAAACACTACCAACAATTTTTGCTGGTTTCTGGTTGACACATTAAACTCACGCCAAAGTTTGCAAGAACTTCTGATTGAAGTGAAAGAATTCTCTATCGTTTTTATATTATTATTGACACTTGAAACCTATTAAGCGCTCGTATTCAACTGCTGAATATTGTACGATTTTTAAACGCAGATTTGAAGGTTTCTTTTGGTTTTGTCGAAGGTTTTGGGTATTTTTGATGCAGTTTAAAAGCAATCTGGATTACAACAAACATTTATGGAAAGAATTTGGTTTGGTAAAATATTTTTGTGAACAAATTTTTTTCATATTTTTCGAAATTTATGTACTTACCATCCATTTTTGTGTGCAGACTCTTTGGCGAGTCTGGCATTGAATCACCATCTGAATTTAGACTGTAGGAGTGTTCTGACTTGATTGGTAGTGTGCCAAGTAATGCGTCTGATATCAATTTGTCGTTTAATATGACAGCAGGAATTTTAACATCACGTTCCAGGAACCAATCTGTCATTTCCGAATCGCTGGAGAGTTTTAGGGTATCCGACTGTAAATAAAAAAAATTAAAAATAAAATTAGTTTATTGAAAAACATGCAATTTTAAAACTTTCCCAATTGCTCTGACTTTTTTTTTGTTAAATTTTGGTCAGTAATTTGTATGCTTAAGTAAATTTCGTGGAGGGCCAATTGAGGAGAAGGTTTTCCTTCAAAATCTAGTTATAAGCTGTGCGTAGACGTGAATGTAGATACGTCTTCTACATTGGTTAGGCCACATTGAGCGAATGTCCAGAACAAAGTCATCAAAGACTGCGGTATATCTGGCAGATACAAAATATCTTTCAGGTCGAAGTGTGAGCCACATAGAGGGAGGCATATACTCTACTTATAATAGTCCGATGAGTAAGTGTTTTCATTCATTCAATTCAACAGATACACTCACTTACAATTTTGCACTCAGTTTGCCAAGCCCTAATAACAATCGAAAGGTGTCTTAAGCGAGAAAAAAAATTCAATCTAACACACAATTACTATTAGATAATTCACTATCCAGATACATAGATTGTGTTGCGGAAATTGTTATGTTTCTCTCTTACACATTTACCCTGCTGCTCATTGTGTGCAATTGATTCAATTTCATATTTAGTTGGGTGTTCTTTTTTTCACTTTAGTAAAATGAACGTTTAAAAATAATAAATAATCAAACAGACAATTTTTTCGGCCACAAAAATCATCGGACCGCGTCAAAATGTACTTTCAATGGAAATTTTCTCTTTTTTTTTCTCTAAAATTTATTTCTGTTGTTGTTTACTTATGACGGTCAAAATATATTTTAATCTATATTTAGATGTCCAAAAAAATAATTGAGTGCATTAAGCATAGAGCTGTTTTCTATTTTACTTTTTTTCTATTAAATGGGAAATCAGTTTGTATTTCCGGTAAATGCGCATTGCAAATAATAAAAAAAGTAAATAAATAAATACAACAAACGCAGAGCGATAGAAGTCTAGCTATTTGTTAATTGAACAAGAGTTGGAGTTGTGTAGAAGTGAGAAACCAAAACGCAACAAGAATTCTGCATCGAACGATTGAATATGATTGGAAAATACTACACGTGCCAATCGACATGCACTTTAAATTATTATTATTTTTTTCTTTTTTCTGTTTGCGCAATCTTAATGATAACTGATAACGAGACTGATGAGGTAGAAATGAGCTAGAAGATAAATAAATAAATCAGATAAAAAAAATATATGCTATTTTCCATTTGAATTGGAGAGGCTCGTTTAAATACGCTTCGAGACGCGTGCAGATATTACGCAACTAGATAGACTATCGGTGATTTTTGTTGATAAGATTGGCTGTGAATGTTGAGAGGATAGCAGGTACAAATGAGTTACAATGTATTAAAGTGGCTAAATTGTGGTTGCGACAAGGAAAAACATCTAAAAAATTGTTACAACTTTGGGACAGACAAAAAAGAAACCCATCAGTTTGTAACAACCATGATGGAGCACCACAAGTTTCAGTTTTTAGACCTGATCTATTTTTTTCATTGTAAAAAAGGTGGAAAGAATCGAAAGCCTACGTACGGACTTCAGTCCTAACCAAACCCACATCTTGTGGATGATCTATAGCGGTGGTGATTCAAGCCAGAAACACTAAAGATGCCCTGAAAAAAATATACGAGATGATGCGCCATGTTCTTTACTGGACGGAAGAAGGTAGACTAAGCCTGACGGCAGAGAAGACAGAAGCAGACCTTTTGACAAGAGGGGGAATTCTTAGAAACATGGGGTTCCAGGTCGGTTCCGAAACAATACAAGCAATAATATATATACGTTTGAACAGTATCGTTATCGTGCCATGATAACCGACTATTTGATGCCTGAAATTGAAGCTCATGATCTTCGAGGGACCAAAACCAAGCAAGAGAAGACTTCTGATGTCAATCACAAACTGCATTTTTCTGACAAGACAAATGCAAAAGAAAACAACTTTAGCTCAGAGAAGACTTTCTTCGCAAGCTTTTGGCTAACGTCAAAGGACCAATAGCAAGCACGAAAAGACTGTACATTCCAGTCAAAAACTCTATCCTTCTGTATGGATGTGAGATCTGGGCCGACGCACTTAAACTAGATAAAACACAGAAAGCAACTCGTTTCGAAACGGAGAAGAGGTGCTCTATTCTGGGAAACTTTTATAGTACGGTGACGGATTTAGAGGCTCTTGCAGTTGCGAGAGTGATCCTCATGGGCGTTCTGGCAGCTAAAAGAAAGTATATACACAAGAGGAGGAGATAGAACTGTCAAATGGAGAAAAAACGGCTCAAGTCAAGGAGATAATGCGATGGATGTTGAAGGCTCGCGGCAGGTAGACTACGAGATTAATTTATTACAACAATTGGCACCGAATAGATAGTTATAAGAAGTGTACGGAAATTTTACAAGCAAAGAGTGCTTTAACACGATGGGATAAGTGACGAGACAAATCTCTCAGTATCTTGACTCTAGAACATATGCAAACTACCCGAGGCAGAGATTGGAAACGCAGACATGTGAACTTATTCCTGAAAACATTGTCAGTGAAAGTGAAGGCTGCTGGATGATGGCAGTGCGTCTGAAGCCACTTAAAACCAAAGAGTCCACCACGAAGTAAAGGAAAATTGCAGTTCAGTTGTGGTTTCGAAACCAAAAGTGGGAGGAGTTTAGTAGGTAAGAGGCGGCACTGACCTTTACCTTGACGTTGCACGATGCAACTCCTCATCAAAAAAAGAGATTAGATAAAATAAAATAAAAAAACAATGTAAGTGAGTTGTTAAACAGTAATTGGGACAAGATTTTGGGACACTTGTTTAAGCCTTGTTTCAAATGCCTAAATGATTCCAAAACTTCATTCATTTCAAGTTCCACGACACAACAATAAATATTATGCAAGGGTGCAATCAAGTTGCTCACTTGAAAAGTTTAACTTAAAAAAAAAAATTGTGACAGCGAAAAAAGAGAGTACGTCAACAAAATTAGCATTTCTAGGTCTAATTCGTGGTACCTACTCAATCTTGAAGTATTTAGGTAATCTTAACGCTGCGATTTGAGGATAACCCCTTAAAGTGACTCTCAAATATATCAACAAAAAAACCTATTGTTGTTACTTCTCCCAGCCCAACCAACTACAATCAATGACTATCTCGAGGCAAAACAACTTGAAACAAACGCGCCAAGTAGCAATTCACCAATTTTTCTACTCTTTACCCATCGCATGGATCGCTCTGATCAATGTGGGGCCCAAGTCATGGCCTATTGCATCAGGTAAATCATCATAGTCGCAGTGAGTAGAGTACACCAAGAGAGCATGGCCAAATAAGCTATGATTGTGTGATTTGTAAAGCTGACTTCATGTCTGTTGGAGGTCTCGAGAGCATTGTTGTACGTAACTCTCTGTCTGTATCTATGAGAATGACTCAAATGAACAAAAAACTAAAACAAAAAAACTTGAAAGTTAAAATGAAAGAAGAAGAAGACGGGAAAAAAAACCAAGAATAGAGAAAGACTCGGCATGAAAGAATTCCCTGGTAACGGTTAAATCCGGGATAGTGTTTGGTAACCGTAAAGAGTAGTGGCGACAGAAAACATGGTAGGTATAGGTAAATTCACCAACCAACCAAGGCAAGCACAAACCGCGCTGCCTGCCGGTGAGATGTGGGTCTCAAAGAATGCACATTCTTTGGGTGAAGGGAAAAAGTTTTTTGTATTTTGTAAATGTTTTCTCCGTATTCCTCAGCGAAAGGAAGAGGTAAAATGTATTTTACTTTTTTTTTTTTATTACTTTGAGGGAGTTGGGAGTTACGTATTACAATATTATTTTGTTGCCTTTAACCCTCAAGATATACATATAGGAGTACCTTAACCGAGTTGAATCTCTCCAAAGTGATTGGCATTCTTTTTTTTTTTTTGTCTTACTGACACTGACATTGGGACAGGATTGCACTCATTAAAGCCAGTGTTGTTTCTGGCAAAGAAACCGAACAAAAAAACTCGATTTGATAATTTATTGGTACAAAATTAATTTCTTTTTCAAGGCGGAATTTTTTTTTTACTTGTCTTGGGACAGCAACAAAAAGAGAAAGGTTCGCTGTGGGCTGAAAGTCGAAATTCCGCGAAGTGGAATATTCGTAAGTTCGTATGGAGAGTAAAAGGATATTTATGCGGCATGCGTGTGGAGAGAATGCAAATAGGTATGTAGCCAAACGGTGTGACCTAGATACCTAAGTGAATATCTGGATTCATGGAAACGGTGTTGGTGATTTAGTGAAGGTTTTATGGGTAGGTGGAATTTTAATTTCCCATTACGTAGGTAGGAGATGGTGATGGTTGCTTTCGGGAAGAGTTATGTGCAAAAAATGCGGGTTCATTGGGCTGGTTAATTATGCAGATCGGAGGTTATGATTAGCCTGAGATAGCAAATAAAAATATGTAGGTAGCTGTAGTTTGTTAAATTCAAATACACATTTATTCACCTCAGTTTATGTCAAAAAAATGTAGAAAACTAATTGCAGAGTTCGTTGAGTTCAAACTCACCACAGTTTATGTCAAAAAGAAAGAAAACACCAGTTGGCTGTACAAAAACCTGTCACTCTGGCTGTCAATAGAGATTAAATGAGCTGTTTGCCATAAAAGACGTCAATAGAGAAGAAAATAACAGTTATCTGTTGAATATCGTATCATAAAGTGCTTCAATTGCAAATTTCATCTACAAAATTTAAGATTTACAAGCAATTTGACGCAAAATACCAAAGTTAATGCCTTTTTATTTGGTGGAGCTCTAAAAATATAATTTCTCTATTTTTAATCAATTTTTATAAATATTCGCTGAAGTAGACAGTGTGGTGAGTATCCCTGACAATTAAGCAAGCTGTCAGTTCTACCCACTGATGGAGAAAGTTTAATTCAATTTGTTTAAAAAGAGTTTCACAGAGCAAAACATGAAACACCATTTGACTAAAAAAGTATAACTTAAAATTAAAAATTTAAATGACTATAGAGTTCCACGTATTTTTAATATATATTCCCGATGCAACTTTGTGGGAAACTTATCCGCTTTGACTGACCGACCAACCCGGAAGTATTAAAAAAAAGAGACGTAAATCGATCAGTAAAAGTCCATGGGAACTTCCAAATTTTATCGACACTTCAGCTATAAACAGACATTAACTTATTTTGAGTAACCTTGTATTATTTTTTTTTCTTTGCCTATCCAAGATTCAACGCTAATCTTGTTCTTAGTGATTCATCACCGTCATTTTCTTGTTTTGCAGTGGTCTTTAGTTTCTTTTATTCTCTCTCTCTCTCTCTTTCTTTCTATATGTAGTTCCGTTTTGTGTGTGCCATAATAATGATCATTCATTTGCTCATGGAATGAATAATTGTTCATCGTAAGAATGCAAATTTATAACTAAAAACCATGAGGTCAGCTACGTACACACTGCGTCTCAGTTGTTTTTATCCACTTCACTCTTCTATTTTTTGTTTTTTTTTTTGAATAAGTGTTCTGCGATTTCTTTTTGATCGGTATAATTGAGGAAACTTTTTCTGGTAAGACAGATAATGTAGTTCGAAGTTTGAAGAGTTTATTAGTTCCAAAGCAATCTGGAATGTTAATAACCCGCCACCCATGATATACGATTGTTGAGTATCTCATTAAGAGATATGCGGATCGCGGGCTCTGTAGGAGAACGGAAGGAAACATTAAGAAGTAGAATGAAAATTTCTCATATATTATGTGGGCATACAGTCTGATCAGCATAATTGAAATGACCGAATACGTTAAAATTGTTAAGATTGAATTTTTGTGGTGGCATAGATTAAGGATTTGTTTGTCGTCACGAAGAAAGTAAGGTGCCGAAACTTAAGCCCTCTCAAGCCTTAATTGTGAAAACCTCACCTTCACATTGCTCAAATTTTTGGCAAATTTCGTTAGTTCTGATTTGAAGACATTAAAATCAAAAAGCTATAAAGCTTATAACCTTATTCCACTCCCTTTGCACTTCATTCAGAAACGCAAATTACCCCGTTCTTATTGATCGAATAATTCACGTAACCATCATATGTCGGCTCAGTGAAGCTTGAGAACATACCGTCTATCAATGAAATTTGATACATATTCAAAATAAACAAAACAAAAGAGAAACAACTGAATAACAAGTATCGGCATTTAAAAGGAACCCAACGGCATCCCACCAACATTAATCATTCATCCAATCGAACAGGTACGTGTGTTACTCTGTCATAAAACAAAAATTAACTGTTCTTTTGTTTTACAAAGTCTGTGGCTGTTGCCAACTCTACCATAATACTTCATAATTCAGTCAACCATGCCAATACACTCAGGGAGTACACCTGTAATTTAAAAATAAAAATCAAAAGAAGAAGCAAATTTGTAAGGGACACGAAAAGGTATAGCCTACACAATATTCTTTACTGTTGACGTTGACACCACTCTCTTTTCGTGCTTGGATGCGTTCCTTTTATGCGGAAAGGGTGCCGATGGGATACGCCATACGCGCAATGATTATACTTTATCCGACCACAGGTAGATTTTCTACAAGGATGCACAAAACACATAGCCCCAGGGTTCAGTCGAGTGGATTATCGGTTTCTTTCGTGTGACGGAATGGGATGCGCTTAAAAGATCAATAAACTCAAAATCAAAAAGTTAAAGGTACCTACATGCTGTTGGAACACAAGTTGGAAGGATACACTTTTATTGAAAGGCTATCTGATCGTGTTGTTTTGTGTTCTCTTTCTCTCATAGAATTAGGGAGTATTGATGTTCGCTGATAAATTGCCAAATAACAAAAAATTGGGTTAGGGTTCATTGATTGCATAATGGACGACCGACGTGATGTAAGAATGTTCTTCTTCATTTTGTTTCTCCCCATTTGTTTGGTGTTCCGATTTTGTTATGGTTCTTGTTTTTTTTTTGGTTTGGTTTGGTTTATTTTTAATGGGATGATTTGCTTTCGGAGATTTTGTTTTGATATACAATTTTGATCGTTTTTTTTTCCTCTTTAGGATGATACCATTTTCAGCATTGGTATCTCATTTTAAAGTAGGAAATATTCAGTTTAGAGAATAAGATAAGACACAATTTTTTGACATTTAAAATTGTGACATTTCATAAAAAATGAGTCACATAGAAGAGAAAGCGGTAACAGCACCAACAATTTTTTGTAAAAACGCACAGACCAACTTAAAAGAACTCTATTACTTGTCACTCAAAATGGTGTCATAGAATCAGTGGTAAGAGAATTGAAAGTGACACATTCGGTCTGTTCGCGTCGTACTTTTGCGCAAAGAAAAATAAGAACTGTCAGAGGCCCAAAAATGAAAGGCGATTATCTGCGCGAAAAATGACAAACGTCAAAGACAAACAAGTGTTTGTACTAGAATCAACTAAAAACCAACAGAATTTTGCATGCGTTTTGATTCGTTGACAGTTTTTAATTTTAAAGACTCCAATGAAAGTAGTTTATTTATTAATATTTTAACCTTTTCTCAGAATTTTTCGAGAAATTTTATCGTAATGAGTATGCGAGCGGACTTATTGTAATTTGTTTATGTCCACATGTGACATCAACTGTTCTTTGATTTTTTTTGACAGTAGAACTGCGTTGCCAACTTTAGTCATTTACGATTCTGTCGTAGAATTGAATGCAAAGTGACAAATTGTCATGTCTTAACTACCCAACGAGTGAAAGTAATTGTCACCTCAAACTATACATTGATATATTTAGCAGTGACTGTCAATGACGCTTTGGCAACAAGCATTTTGACAGAAGAGTATATGTACGGCAAATAGGTGCGAAAATGGGGATAGTGTAATAGGCACCTTAAACTACAGAAACTGATTTCATCTCTCAAAAAGCAAATCATATCTTTAACATAACCACCCCCCCCCCCCCCCCCCTATTGAAATGTCAAAAACAATTTAACGCAAAAACGCGTCCAAAACGGAAAACTTTCACAAAACCCCAAACATAAATCAATGGAAAAGAATAAATCTTTTATAATTGGACCTAAACTGGTTATCGCAAAATTTTATTTTGTATGTCTGAGAATTTTGCGCAAGAAAAAAAAAAAAAAATACATTTTATTTATGGATACGATATTCGCATATTTCCTATTCCAATTTCCAACTCACATTGACCTACTTTTAATGATGCTTTTAAGGAATTTACTGGCGGAATTTTCATGGGTAAATTGTTTCTTGTTCATTTATTTTTTGTTTGTTTGTTAATTTCAGAAAAATATAAGTCAAACGCGTTTCAAGGTTCAACAACTGGGAGTGCCGTGTCATTGTTGCCGTCCGATTGACATATTATGTGATGCTGATAGACAACATTGTTGCACGGCTTAAAGCACATTACAATTTGAAATGTCATTTCACTTCGAAGGAAGTGGAAGAAAATAAAAAGTCTAGGAAATGATTGCACGGTTTAAACCACTTCATTTGAATTGTCATTTAACATAAAAGGAAGTAGATAGATGAGAAAATATGTATCGAAAGTTTGTTGTTTACTCTTTGTGAAGCAACAAGTTTAATCTTATGATATTGTCAGATCAGAAGTGATGTTTGCAAAACAAACAGTTCGATTTGGAGAAACGTATGGGCATTGTTGACGGATAGGTAGGGTTGGTCGATGGCTGGCTGTCAGAATATGCCACTTCCCATTAGACCTGAAAGTAAAGACATGTAACTAACCGTGAGAATAGACTTAGATAGAACTCAAACTAGCGTCTTCGCAGTTGCGGCAGTGGATATCGTGGGGGAGGCTGAGCTTGGCAGTGGCCGTAAAATTTGGCCAGTAATCCATGCTTATGGCATGGACGACCTCACGTATTCTGTGAACGGGGTTAAGGGTTCTAGATAGGTTGTATGTGTTCCAAATCTACCTTGAGATGGTGCAAATCGACAGACTTGTCCATCCCAGACTTTGTCTTCGTCGTGAGCATTTTTCTCCTTCACGAAACCTAGCAAGGAATGGAGTTATGTCTTGCTAACTCGTCGGCTTTCTCATTCCGATCGATGTATCTATGGTCGTGAAACCAATTGGGGGCCAGTATCTCTCTGTACTCCCCTACGACCCTGGACGTTGTCTTGGCTGAGATGAGTTTCTTAATCGTTTTCTGACTCTCGAAGAAGCTACCTTTGTTCTTTTTTGTGTGCCACAATATTTAAGAGCAACTTAGCTGCTTCCTCTCTTTATTAAGTTGCCTTTCGTACTTGATGGCCTATATTCAACTATCATTTAAGTTTAAGGTCTATGATGATACCCAGGTTAATAGCACTTTAATATAGTATTTGCACAATAGAAAGTTCTCCGACTCTTTCGAAGTGCAACAGCTGATTTTTCTGTTTTCTGGCAAGTGCCATCAAAGGGCTTAAGGAGATGTATCAATCACTGCCGATAAATGGAATGGTTGGTCGTCGGTCTATGGATCAATGGCAAATTAATTTTTTGAAGCAAAAATGGCACACTGATGACAGAACGGAGCTAACTCTGCCCTTGGTAACCTGCCTCACGTTTATAAATCTCCTTACAGACTCAGTTAAGACCTATGAAGCCTGGAAAGTCTCGGCTTTTGGGCCTTTGTTAATCCCTGCCTGCGACATATCCTAAGGTTTCTTTTACCACAAATCGTATCTAATCAGAAATTCTGACGTAAAATTAGGCAAAAGCTGTTAGATCTCAAGATAAGGCAGCGCCAAGTGACCCAGAAAAAGCTATCGATAAATTGATGTTTTCTTCTTTTATCGATTTAATAATCTAAATGCGGCTACAGTTTCCTTCCTCAAAAAACAAAATAAATAAATATGTCTATGCAATAAAACTCATTACTTACAGATACAAGAACTCGAGTCGTACCTTATTCGCGCCGATATTGGCAACCGAAAGTTGATGCAAATAATAAATTCAGACACATAAAAACCTACCAGCGACTGCGGCACCCGTGCCACTTCCTATCTAGCAATTTTGTAGTTGTTTTTGTTTTAGTTGAGTCTTTAGTTGCGTGGCACCTATTTTTATCTTCTCATGTCTTGTTGAAGTTGCTTTATGTATCGAGTGCAAGTAATTTCTTATTGAGGTGTGGTTGGCACAAAATGATCACAGGCAATTATACCGCCGTGCCATGGTGAAATAATTGTGGTAACACAGAGTGTAGTATCTCTCTCTCTCTCTCTTGATGACAGAATGTTTTTTTTTTGTTTTGATCAAGAAGTGATATACAAAAAAAAGTTTCGAAATAGAAATGTAACTTTTGTTACTACTAGATACTTTAAAAATTGATCATAAAAATGAGAAATTTATATCTCCAGGAACCAGTCTGTTGTATCTATAATAAATTATATAAAACAATATCCGCAGAACGTACGTATAGTGAAGGTGGAAGCGATTAGAAACAGCCTTGAGCGCATATCAACTGGAAAACAAAATTCAATCATAGAACACCTGCAAGCATTTTTAAATATTTAAATAAATAGCGGTACCCACTTTTATAAGTTTTGTTGCAAGTAAATGGCTGGATGCATAGATTTGTGTAGATCTGTGGCGCTAGCAGAGAGCTTAACAACACCAGAAAATGGATATGTAGATCTGCGTTCCTCAGATAAAAGGATTGTCAAAACTTAAGTAAAAACTGGTTACGAAAACCAAACGTAGGGTTCAGGTCAAGCACCGAATAAAAATGAATAAATTAAAACCAAATTAAAGTGATACCCTCCACCAATTAATGCGAAGAACAATTAAACTTTAAATTATGCCCATATTAGACAAAAGGAGGACTTTCCTTTCTGCCTTCGGCAACATGATCAATGGATAAATTTAAAAAGAAAGTATCTTCCCTAGAGCAAAATTCAAAAATGTGAATGCAAATCTCCTTCTATGACTCTCAACGATCATCATCAAAACGGTTACACTTTCACTGATTCTGTTTAGCTGCGCGCAAAGTTACAATCTTCTTCTTGAAAGAAAATTCAATATCACAAAAAAAAAATCAATTGACTTCTCTCATGACAGCGAGCGCATACAATTAGAAATTCATTCAGAAATAATTAGATTTGTGAATGGCAATTATGAGTTTAAAAAGTCATTCAAATCTTATCCATCTGGAAATGGGCGTTTTAATGATTAGCCCCCCCGTCAATTGGGTGAAAAAAACACACACACACAAATTCGAACTCTTTAAAGTACGAGTTGAGTTTTTCTTCTAAGCCAAAAACAATGACAGAACGTTTGATGCGTCAAGAGCTGTCACTTGACAGGTGAAGCCAAAGCCAAACCTATGACAACCATATGATTGATCGTTTACAGTTAAATATTCGCATGTCTTATGTGATATGTCACAAAAAACAAACGTTCCATTAGACATGTGTCAAACAAACGAAACGTGACTAAGCCACCAAACGTCCATTAAATCGCCAAACTAGTTAGGCAAACATCACTGTTCAATGAACCTCAACGATCGTGTGTAAATAACAACAAACAAAATGTAGGTAGAGATGCCCATGCGTAAAAAAATGCGTGAATTTCGTTAAGCGATTGATTATCGGGTATTCTTTTGACAGCCGGCACGCATGTTGGAACTTGTTAATAAAAAAAAGATCATTGATCTTTAAAATATTGATATTTGCTTTCTGACAGTTTGTGAAACCTCAAAAATCATAAATTCACAATGTGATGCAGTGCAATAAAAACAAAATGGCGCAACTGTGGTGACACTAATCTGACATTTAGTACAAACATCACAATTAAACTGGAAAAAAAGTTTCGAAATATATATAAGAAGACAGCACTTTAAGTTATTACAACAGCTTGACAGTTTGAGCGACAACAACCTTCGCGAGTTGACAGCTCGTGTACATGTATCCCTAAATTTAGAAAAATAAAAATTGAAGATAAACAATTAAAACGATAAAATAAATCTCTCGAAGCTGAAAAAAAAACTCACTTTATTTACTACCTATAATACAAAACGCAATCGCGCGTTATTGACAACAATGACCTTGACTTTGACCGAAAGAGCTGCCAAGCTACCGCACAAATCACAGTCATACTCTTGATCATACACTAAAGCAAAGAATCAAGCAGCCATACTAGTATTGGTATAAGTGCTTTTGTGTATGGATTATAGGCAGGTCGATACCGTTTTTTTTTTTTTTTTTTTTCTTTACCATCTTCTTTATGGTTTACCAGTTCTTTTTCATATAGCTGATGTCACACTGGGACTTCCAAAACCAACAAACAATAAAGTATTTCTTTTTGCTTTTTAGGACAACAAAATATACAACGACATAGGGTTAGGGTGGAAAAGAAGAGTAAAAGTAGGATAGGCCAGGTACGAGTGTGAATCACAAAACAAAATATATTATATTTCATTTAACAGGTGAGTGTTAAAAAATCGAAAATACCATAAAGTCATTGACCGACGAAAATGATTTGTTGTTTATTTATTTTTATAGAAACAATTTTTTTGTTCTCTTCTTCTAATCTTTTCGTTGATTTGTTATAAGCGTTTTCTTGGAATTTTCAGAATCATATAAGTGATGCCAAATAGTAAGTGGTTCTCATTGACGTTTCCCCTTGTTTTGCAATTTATTTTTAAACCTGATTAGCAAGTTAGATTGTTGCAGACAACCGCATTTAGTCAATGGCATTTAAGTATATTAACATTAATCAATCTCAAAACTTGTATTAGCGAAAAAATTCAATCCAATCGAATCCAATCCAATCTAACCTCAGCCATAATGTCCATGACCCATGACCAACTTTTTAGCTGCTGCTGCTGCTGCTGTGTTGCACCTTAAAACTGAAAATCCATTCATTTTTGTTTCTATATGAAAATTAAAAAATAATAATAATAAAAAAAAAAGTGTTAGCCATGCAATTGAATTGAATTTTCTATGATAAACCGGCTTCTTTGGTATGTGACCAGTCGTGCATGCGCGCATGCGCGCACCATGCAGACAAAAAGGAAGTTGAAAACAGAAAACACCAAACTTCACCGTGAATATTATGTTATGCGGCAACAAAGTGAGCGGATAAATCGAAACAAGGAACTAACGGTTATGGATAAAAGTCAAGTCCACAACACATGTAACTACAGAGAAATATGGAAGCAAAGTGTGCTTGGTACGAATTGTATCAATGTACATACTTTCAAAGGAGATATCTATAAAATGTATGTACATGTGTATATATATTTAAAAGGAGACTGCCTGGGTGTGTAGCAACATTGTTGCATCTTTGCAAAATCGGAAAGGTTTTTGTTTTTGTTGTTTTTGAATTTTTAATGATTTACGATCATTGGCTGCACGATCAGTTGCATAAGAAAAAATTGCAAAAGTCTTGGGAAGTCTTATTGTTTTTTGTTTTTTTTTTTTGCTGTGAAATTGGATTTTTGGAATCCCAACAATGTTGCGCAAATTTGGAGGTCAGAAGTGACCGAGATCTAGTTTGTGCTTAAGAGAAGCTGTCTGCCGAAGTGATGAATGATCAGGTGCGGAACAGTCTTGTATTTCGGTTTTAATTAGCGATCGTTGGTGCACGTTCTTTTGTCAGACAAAAGTAAGGGTTCTAATGTGAAAAAAAAGAAGAAATTTTAGGGATAAATTGCGCGAACCAGCATCTCTTAACATTGTGTGCGCGTGTATATATGACATGAATGGAAGTTTCCTTCTCTTGCATGTTTGGCTCACTTTCGCAAGAGGTCGGCGGGTTTTAGCCTGAAAATTCTTGCTCACTAGTCCAACCCACGGACCACTAATTACAATTGGAGTAAACACATCTTACTTCGCTTTTGTTAACTAACTCCCCGGCTCTCCACTTGGAAGACTGTGAGTCGAAACATTCTACGTTTATTTACCATGTAGATGGCGCTTACAGCTGGTAAAGTTCTTCGTTGAATCGTCAGCGCAAATGAGACCAAATATCTACTGGTAGATCCATTTTTGGTTCCATGTTTTTTCCTCGTTACCCGCTAGACCCTTTTTGCCGCTTCTGTTTTTATACTCAGGAACTTAGCAGGAAAGCCCGCTGTGTTCTACCAATAATATCGGTATGGTCGGCGTTGCAAGTGATTTTTGAAACTTTGACAAAGCGGTGCCCTTGTCAAACATTTGTTTTTTTTTTTTTACTTGAAAGGTTCAGGGATGCCAAAACTAGAGATGCCTCTAAATACCTCGTCTCTATAGATGCTCTCATTTGCGGCTTTTAATTCAGTAAAAAGGTGGTGAGTGTTGCTCTGAAGTTTGTGGCAACTTCCCAGGATCTGCCGCAGTGCGAATATGTGGCCAATTGTGAGCTTATCGGGCTTTAAATTCGTAATGATATTGGGTCGTGGAAATAAGCTTTAAGGCGCTCACATAATACGGTAGAAAAGATCTTCTAAGCGATATTTAGGAGACTGATACTTCTATAGTTGGGATAGTAATGGAGGGTCTGCAGATTGCAGATTCTGTACATTTTTTTCTGTTATATTTGCCTGCCGCCACTCTCTATCAAACCAGGAGTTATGTGGTTTTCATTGCTTGAAACCATTCACGCCAGTTGCGATGTTTATAATGGAATTACGGCATCAATGCTGGCTGCCACAGACTTCTCTTGTCTTCTTACAAAATGTTTCCTCATGCTGTGGCCTTGTGCCTTGGCTGTTCGAACATTTTAAATACCTAAGGAGTGCCTAACGTCATTCGCAACATGATCGATCTCGTTAACGGTCTTTTTTTTTAGCCTGGCTTATCTCAACGTACTTCCAAGGTTGTGGTAATGTCTGCTTTGCAGCAGTTCAGAGTTGCTTCTAATTTTTCGTTCAAGGTCCGAACCGAACAGTTAATTCCGCGCACAACCCCGAACCTGGACGGCCAGGCCCTTTTTGGAGACAGCTTGTTTAAAATAGAAGAAGCCGGATATTTCGGAGCCAGTAACCCGCTTCGAGAATGTGGAATTATTTGGGAAGGACAAGAATTCAGATTTGTAATGCGTAAACATTTATTGATCTCTTGCCGTCATTGTAGGCGACGTCGTCGGGTGTCTTTTTTCGATGTTGGTTTTTCGAATAGAGATAAAACTGACATTTTGTGGTCAAATCTGGCAACTCTAATGTCATTTATGTTCAGTTTGGTTTGCCATTTCATCATGAACAGGTTGACAAAGGAACAACGCTTGCAAGTCGTGCAAATTTATTTCGAAAATAATGGTTCAGTTCGGGAAGTTAATTTTATGGTCGACATAATCGTCCATCAGAGCAATTAATTCGGTTAACCATGGATCGTTTTCGCACTACGTTTACTCTATGTGATAATACGCATCCGCAGAGACGTCGAACAGTGCGCACCGAAGAAACAATTTCCGCTGTAGAGCAAAGTGTTGAAGAGGACCCAAATGAATCGATTCGCCACCGTGCACAGCAATTGGAGCTTTGTCCATCAATCTTATGGAACATTTTGCGCAAACATCTCCTCTTACGACCTTACGACCAAGATCCAGCTTGTGTAAGAATTAAAGCCGCGAGATCTATCCACATGAGACCCTTGAAACGCCATTACATCCACAAAAACTGACTGTTTGGTGTGCTCTATGGGCTGGTGGAGTCATTGGGCCATACTTCTTCCGAAATGATGCTGGACAGTCAGTTACCGTTAATGGAGACCGGTATAGAGCCATGATAACCGACTATTTTTGTGGTGAATGAATGTGGTTGAGATGTGGTTCCAACAAGACGGCGCCACATGCCACACAGCGCACGTCACAATCGATTGAAGGAAACATTCGATGAGGAAAGGACCTGTCAATTGGCCACCAAGATCGTGTGATTTGACACCATTGGATTATTTTCTTTGGGGATATGTGAAGTCGGTCGCCTACGCCAACAACCATAAACGTTAGGGGACTTGGAAGCCAACATTCGTGGCGTTATTGCCGACATACAGCCCCAAATGCTTGAAAAAGTGGTTGAAAATTTGACCTCTAGATTATTCGAACCAGCCGCGGCGGCCACATCATATTATCCATAAAATTATCCTTCCAATAAAGCCAAATTGATGGACATTAAAACGATTTTCTTGTGTTTTTGATTTCAATTCGAAGTTCTATACCTCTAAAAAAAAACACCCTGTACATATCGTTAAAACTTATCAGAAAGGAATTCATTCGATACTTTGATTAGCTATTATAGAAAGGTACTTAAAAACTACATATATGTAATAAGTGTTTCGTCTTTTAAAATACGTTTGTACATTCCTAAAATTCTTTGTCAAGATAGGTAACCCCAACCATTGACCTTGCTCTCAATGTTCTGCCAAAGCCGATTCTATTTCCAAGGCGATGCGTAATTTTCCAATAATTTCCATTTAAATTTTTATCTCGCGTTAATAAGTAAAAAAAGTAAAAACGAAAAACACTTGACTAATTACTAATTTGCGCGGTAAGATCACATTTACCACTCTCTGTTCCAACAAGGAAATGAATGATATCGAATTTCTATTACCTACCTACCTATCTCCCCCCCCCCCCTCGCGCATTCATTGTGTATAATTACTTCATGTTCGACAATCAATTTTGACATGCATTTCCAAAGAACATACTCAGAAACAAGAATCACATATGAACATGCACTTGTAGGTTACCCTCCCTCCTTGTGTTCGAAAATGTTACACTAAGGGTGTTTGTTACTCGATAAGATTGGGTAACGAGTACTTTGAATTTTCAACAATTTCATGGAAATTTATTGATTTTGACCGTTTTTATGAAACGAACAAAAAAACAGACGCCTAGTTCGTAAATATTGGTTTTGTGTTAGGACACGTAGTAAGTAGGTTAACTATGGAAAATTAAACAATCTAATTAAGAGAAGTTTAGTTAGTTGCAATTATGATGTAGATTTTCAATCAATCAGACACCTGAACCGCGCTGCAATTGGCTATGGTTTCACTTTTCAAATCGTTTATACACCCAAGAGCGAGAGAGATCCTTTATGCCTTTCATTTGCGCGTGCATGCAATTTTAATTTCAATCCAAAGAACCAGTATTAGACGGGCAAAAATGTGTGTTGTATCTATGAAATTCCATGATAATTATTATGTTATCAATTTTTGCTATGTATATGGAGCGGTTTATTTTTTGTTTTAAGCGCCAATAGGCGTTAACCCGTTTAGGGAATGTGACTGTGGTGCGCGCCTATTTTTTTTTTTTTTTTTAATCTGCTGGTTCGAGGTGGAAGTGTTAATTATTTATAATCAGCGCCACAACATTTTTACAATTGAGTAATGCATAAATACTAAAAGTGTTTGCTTTTGAAATTCAATGAAAATATTCTGGAAATACCAGACAGAGGCCCAGAGCAGAGCAGAAATGTATGATTTTTTTTTTTTTTTTTTAAACTTTCTGGCCTTAATTAGTTCACCACTTTAACAAAAACAACACGTTGCTTGCATTTATGACGGTAATTTGCATTATTACTATTAGTCTTGGTAACCAGAACGACACGAGCGTGTGAAAGAGCGAGACACAAATTGCATTTGGTGTAAAAATTACCAGCGGAGGATGTTATTCCAAAGTGAAGGTATAATTATTAATGGTCCTGAATAGTTTGCAATCAGATTTTGTATGCACTTTTTGATTGTAATCGCGACAACTTGTGTCACCTAATGAGATCGGGTGACACAATTTGTAAAGTGTGTTGTTTGGGCACGAAATTAACTATTTAATAGTGAAACGAACGAAGTGGTAAATTTGAATGTCGAAGTGTAATTGGCATTTTAGATCCGGATCGAAATTTGACTGACATATTTAGTAGATATTACAGGATTTAGGTTAGCTTTAGTGGAGCACTGTTAGTAACGGGTAATCCAAGTAGAGATACTTTTTTCAATAGCCTTTATTGACAGATCACGTGTGAGTCGTGTCATGCTGTCATGTTATTTTTGTTTAGTTTTGTTTGGCATTTCATAATGGAAAGACTTACGCGTGAACAACGTTTACAAATTGTTCAACTTTATTATGAAAATTCACGTTCTGTGAGGAATGTGTTTCGTGCACTTCGCTCAACTTATGGTCAACATAATCGGCCTACTGAGCGTACTATTCGCAACACCATCACCCATTTTGAGACCCAGCATTCATTATTGGATAATATTCGACCGAATAGACGACGTCCAGCACGCTGTGAAGAAAATATAGCGGCCGTAGCTGAGAGTGTACACGAAGACCGTAGAGAGTCGATTCGGCGCCGTTCGCAGCAACTCGGACTGACATATGGAACGACTTGGCGCATTTTACGTCAAGATCTTAAATTGAAAGCGTACAAAATACAGCTTGTGCAACAACTGAAGCCGCTCGACCTTCCCAAGCGACATCGCTTCGCTCTATGGGCTCTTGAAAAGTTCCAAGAAGATCCGACGTTTTTGAGGCAAATTTTGTTTAGCGATGAGGCCCATTTCTGGCTCAATGGGTATGTAAACAAACAAAATTGCCGCATTTGGGACGAAGAGATTGAAGAACTGCCACTTCATCCAGAAAAAACAACGGTTTGGTGTGGTTTGTGAGCCGGTGGAATCATCGGTCCATATTTCTTTAAAAATTATGCCGGTGCGAACGTAACCGTCAATGGCGACCGTTATCGTGCCATGATAACCGACTATTTGTTGCCTGAAATTGAAGCTCGTGATCTCGGCGACATGTGGTTTCAGCAAGACGGCGCCACTTCCCACACATCGCATCAATCAATGGACTTATTGAGAGAACATTTCGGTGAGCACATAATTTCACGTTTTGGGCCGGTCGATTGGCCACCAAGATCGTGTGATATCACACCGTTAGACTGTTTCCTGTGGGGATATGTAAAGTCAAAAGCTTATGCCGACAAACCCGCTTCGATTCAGGCCTTGGAGGAAACACGCGTGTCATTCGCCAGTTACCAGTCGAAATGCTCGAACGAGTGATCGAAAATTGGACTCAACGGATGGACCATCTGCGACGTAGCAACGGCCAACATTTGATAGACATAATCTTCAAAAAATAAATGCCAAAGAATGTTCTTTCAAATGATAATAAACATTCTCCAATAAATCTGAATTTTCTGTGTTTTTTTGCTTTAAAAAAGTAGGGAACCTCGAAATGGATCACCCTTTATTTACCTTCGAATGAAATGAAGCAGGAACACTCAAAGACGTTGACGTCTTAAGTCAAATCGAGGTGTGTGTTTAAACTTTTTGATTTAAATTGAATGGTCACACTTATATTTGACGTCTCTAGGCAATGAGCGCTGAAATTTGTGTGTCAGAAATGACTGCTACGCGAGTTGTCACCTTACATTCAACGTGACTTATTGTGACGGTAATACAATGACACGCTTACAATACACAACCACGCCTAATGTGACAATTAGCAATATTACACGTCAGTGTAGTCACTGTCACAGTGGTACTTATGTTACAAACTAATTAATAGATTTTAACTGATTTTAAATGATACATCCATATTTTCTTCCACAACAAGTACTTGTTGTATTGTGTTTAAGGCTACTGGTAACTTTGCCCAAACTTGTGAAGAACAGGTGAAGGGGTCGAAATTATTTTGGCCCTTCTTATTCTATTCAACACTTCAAAGTTAAGGGTCCGACGCATAGAATACGTCGCGTACGTTTCATCGCTGCTTCGCATTGAGTGCAGTTTTGAATACACGCTCACTTATGGAAGGTGACCCATAATCTGAGTAGACTGAAGTTCACGCACTCTAGAATTGAGGTAATCAGATTTATTGGTGGAACAATTAAGAGCAGTTGCACCACCATTGAGAGCTATGAATTTAAAGTTGCGCCTGGGCATTGGCGATTTGTTTAGATTTGGCCCAACTAAAGTGGTACCGTGATCATTGAATGTGATGCGAAATTCTTAGGAGAATAATTGAAACATTCTTTAGGGAAATATTTAGCTTCAACTAAATTTATTAAATTTAGTCGTAAGACTGAATTCCATGAGTATTGTTTGAGTTTCGGGTCATACTAGAGATCATACGAGAAATGAGATATGCGACGAACTTATTCGTCGAGGTTGGGAAGAAGTTTTTTCAGGACCTTAATCTTTGTTGGGCTTATTGGCATCCCTAATGATGGCCTCTTTTTATGACTGGGTCTTTTATACTGAGGTCTTAGGTGGCGCTACAGTCCTGGGATGGACCTGGGTCTTCTATAGACACAATATTCGATAACCCGAGCTGCAGAGAGACCAAACTAGTTCCACCGAAGAAAACCTTGTTCACTATCACTAGCGAAAAAAACTAGCAAAGCAACTAAATGGACAAGCCTAAGGCCATATAACTTGTGCAGAAGGCTTAACGCCGCGGAACATATTTTCTGTTTATTTCCTGCCTTTGCTCGAATCAGTATGCATGCTCGATGGTTCTGAACATCTAAGCTCCTAATTACTAACTACAGTTAAAGGAAGTATCTGTCTGAAAATTAACAGTGGATCAGTTTCTGCGACTGAATCTACAGACATATGTTGGTCTGCTCAAATGGCCTCTGTTCTATTTTGAACAATCTCCGTTTGTAAATAAAACCAATTCGGATGAGATTCTTCCAAAATTAGAAATCAATCCTTATCCGTAGTCTTATTTAATAACTGATTTATAAAATGATCAATTGGTCGTGGGCAACGAAATCGGCTCATTGCTTAACATAAGCAGCTAAGAGCCTGGGCATTGGCGAACACTCCCGCTTTCACCCGGCTTGTTCGAATCCCATACCTTGATGATAGTTTTGTTTTTAGGAAAGATCAGTCCATTACAAAATATAAAAAATATATTTTACGAAGTTGACTTTGTAATTTAAAAATTTCAAGTATAGAAAGTCAAGTAACAAGATTCCAGTGCGCCGGCAAAAAGTCATGCGTTCGAACTTTTGCAAATTGTTGCCTTTACCAACTAACCCCCCCTTAAAAAAAGGGTTTGTTTGAAGCTTATTTTCTGCTCTAGTTAAAATTCCCATTTATGAAGACTGCTTGTTTACAGTTTACAGTCTTAGTCTCACTTTTCCAGTACAAGACTACAAAAGTAGGCGTGTCAAAAAGTATTATATGAGAGACTTATAAAGGAGGGCAGTGCCTACATATCTTGTGAAGGTTCTAACACTCTATCTCTCTAACTTTAGCCTTAAACGATTTTTTCTAAATTGTGGGCGTGCAGTGGGCGTATTTAAAAACTTTAACACTTTACCATTTCGGGACCCTAGGGAGTATGTGCTCTAAATTTCAGCCTCCTAGCATAAATTTAAAGGCCTCAAAAGTTGATACGGAAGGACGGACATTGCTAAATAGTCTTAGGATTTGGTCCTGATCATAAATAAATATATATATTTTTATGGGTCTACGACAAATATTAAGGGGTGTTACAAACTATGTGTCAAAATTAATATACCCTTAGGATAGGGTATAATAAAACTGACAACAACTGTCGAGACAGTCCAGTGCAAGATCGATAAAATTGGATAGTGTCTTGACATATGAATCAATAAATAATGAAGAACGAAGTGGAAGTGTGGCACCAAACAATGGAAGTTATCACTTATGAGTCAAACTTCGACTCTATATTTAATTTGAGCTTGGGTTTTTTTTTTTTTTTTTTTTTTGTCGGAGGTTGCTGCTATCCGATGGAGCGCTCAGACACAACTACAGGTCCATTGTACTACCATTCAGACACCTTACATTAATGTACTTAGTTTTCCCGTCTTTCGAAGAAAAACGAGAAGGAGCTTCAGTGATAAAGAGCTTAGATGTTCGGCACTCACCACGTCAGCCCCGAAGATCCGCCACCTGATGCGAGCATAGGCCGGACAACTGCAGAGAAAGTGTTCTGCTGTGTCATCCTCCTCACCGCAAGCAGGACAGGTAGTGGTGTCGCTTAATCCCAACACATTTAAGTGTTTAGCAAAGGCTTGGTGGCCCGAAAGAACGCCTACAAGCAGCCTACAGTCGATTCTCCTCAGAGATAGAAGAAAAGATGCTGACCTTTTGCAAATGTCCGGGCGCAGTAGTTTGGTCTGTCTACATCCACCGCAATCGCGCCACCGAATCTTGTGTTCACGAGAAACCCAAGAATCGATAGACGACATGACTAAATGTGCATGGGTTAGTTCAACGCTTAACTCAAATTTAACTTAGCACTAAAAAAACTGGCCCTAAGCCGCCGATAAACAAATATGTATCTGGTATTAATTTTGTTGTATTGCAACTAAATTTCTTTGGGATCTAATTATTATTAAAAATAACATCTGTGGCGACGAGGAAAACAGCATAAGTGACTTTTTGTCCTATTTCAGTTTTAACTCATTCACTCGGCTATGACTTTCAAACAAACTTGATATATCGCAAATAAAAAGAATATAGCATTTGAAATAAATACTTGCATGATATTCGATATAACTCAATTTCGACATTTAAGTCGTACATATTAAATATTAAAGGGCCGACATTTTGTCTGAGGGCTTCAAAGGCAATACTTAAAATATTTATCAGATCTTGATGGAAACAAATCTAAAAAAAATTACACTAAAATTTTTGGCAGGTTTGCAATGTTACTTTCTTGTTTAATCTTTGATGAGATATTGTCAAGATGTTTTGAATTGAACAAATAGCGCAGCATTCGATTATCATCGACTGATTAGTATTTTTTTAATCTTCAGGTTTAAAAATTAATTTTAGTTAAATATTAATAGATTAATGAATTATGCAAATTATTCCATAGATAAAATTTACTTAATTTTGTATGATTTTTGTTGAAAGAATATCAAAAAATTTCCATTACTTTTATCAGTTTAGATAGAAATATTAATTTAAAACTGATACGCGACGTGTGACGTCACGTTTCCATCACAAATTAAACTTAAATTTATGGAAATCTATTACAATTTTTCGTAAAACCAGCTTTCGATTGAGATTGATCAAATGTTTGACATATCGATGGCAATATGTTATTTGGTTTACAATTTTGGGGCCACTTACCTTCTGGGTAGCAGAGGTTTGGTAGTGGCTTCAATAGAACATATTCAAAAAATGGAAGTGGGGTCTCCTCACTAAATCGTTAAAAAAGATTTTTTAATTTTTGGTTTAACCCCACTTTTTCAAACTAAATTTTTTTTTTATGATGAAAAACATATAAATTTTCAATCAGATGACATAAATATTGATGAATATAATATGGCAACTGTACCTAAGTGGCTCGCTGCCCGGGTTTAAGGGATTTCAAGCCTCTTTTCGCAGGCGGCAGGTACCTCTCACGCAACTTCGTTGCTCCAATAGGGGTATGTGCTTTTCGTCAGGCACACGCCTATGTCACCAGTGTGTGTGGCAACATTCACCGCAAAATAATGAATAAAAGGATAATTTTTAAACTTCCTCGGGTTTAATCAGAAAATTTCCCAAAATTCAACATCAAAGAAAAATTTCTTACAAAAATCAAAAAATAAACCTCGCTATGGCATCACTGAAAAAAAAAACCCCCAAAACAAACCAAAGTAAAAGTAGCTGCATTTCGATGAACGGAACCATACAGCCATATTTTTATTTTTTGTCATTTCAGTGCAAAAAGTGTAAATTTGAAATCAATAATTTTATTATAAATATCTGACTCCTCGCATTCAGATTTTGAATTTGTTATTTTGAGTAGTTTTTCTATCGAATTCTTATTCGTATGAGTAAATTCCTGCTACCCGAAAGGAAAGTTGAACACCAATTTTTTTTCTGTAACTCTTGCATTGAGAAATTTTAAGACGGAACGCTGCGCAATTTCTTTCCATTTTTCCAGAGTTTCTTGGAAAAATGTCTCGTTGCGAGAACTACACAACATATATTTCTACATTTTTTAACATTCTCTTATACATTAGTATACTAAAGAGAAAGTTATTGCGATCGTGCGCCAATACACCAATGCTTTCGGTCTGTCTGTCTGTCCGGGCGCGGTATGGCTAACGGTTCGACGGATTTGCTTCAAAGTTCATATATAAGGTTTTTGGGGTTACGTCTCACGACGTTTGTTTATTTTTTGCTTTATCTCTTGAAATAACGGTACCTTCTATACAAATTTTTGGTGAAAATCACGTATCACTATTTTTCTAGAAAATTATTCCATCCTTGTTTTGTACTAAGGATACTTGGCATGGGGCCAAAAATACTGCATACTCAGTTTTTGTTTAAAAAGAATTCCAAAATCCAAAAGCACTCAGACTATGGACTATGGTCCATTGTACTACCAGGCAGAAATCTTCTATTTTGTTCCATATAAATGCGTGACGTTCATTGTTGTTCTTCGTTGGGGATTGAACCCGCCCCTTCCGTTTCACAAGCCAATACACTAATCTTTCTAGAAATTGCAGACCCGTCCTTTCCTTGTGTGAGTTTAAAAAAATCCCCGACAAATTCCATATCGCACAGAGAATTGATGTTTACCAAGAAGCTTCATCGAATAGTCGTCCACTTTACACAAGTCAATTAAATAACAATGTAGAACCACTCAATCCAATATTTTTACAGTCGCATTTACTTGTTTACTTGCATTTCTAACACGTAATTTGATTTTTTTTTTTGTTAAATTAAAACTTGACATTAATTAAAATCCTCGCTCCAGACACAAAATAAATTACTTCAAGTTAACGATTAGGAAAATTATTGTATATCAATTCAAAACGATAATAATTAAAAGTTCAACAACCCAAGTAGAGAAAACTAAATGATATCTACTAAAAAATAAAATAAAATAAAATAAAACAAAACAAATAAATTTATGCATGACTTGACTTATTAAAAAAAACAAAAAAAACACAGAAAAACAATTATCTTTTAATTTGTTTATTGTTAATGCATACCGACATCTACATACAATAATATTCAGGAGAATAAAAAAGAAGAGTTATGCGAAACTACATATATATGACTCAAAGCAAAAACCTACTTCTTATTTTGTTTAAGACTTTTACTTTTATTTTCTATTGTGTTCAGGTACATACTTCGCAATTTGTTTACATTCTTTAATTACTTAATTTGTGTCCTAAAAACAATGCGTGTCAATTTGAAATTTGTGTCAAATTGTTTTGTTTGCCGGAATCACACACGACTAGATTCAGTAAAATGTCAATAAAAAAAACATTTATGCCTTTAATTTGAGGTTAATGTTTAAGGGGTAATTTTTTTTTCTTAAACATGATCCTGCATTTGTCATCTGAAATAAAAAAAACGGTTTTACCTTCCGCTGTTAATTGGTTAGCAGCAATACATAGATTTAGTTCATATAACTCGGAATAATTGTAAATACCGTGGGGACTTGCTAAGACGGGACGATACATCAAATTATGACATTTGTTACCTTTTCAAAACATACACATCTTGCTATGTCATTGAGACTTCATAAATCTTTGAAAATTATTTCTTTATCGTCTTTGGTGATGTCATTGTCAAAGTTGAAAGGAATAATATTTAATTTGTTGCTGCTGAAACTATGTGAACGTTTTATGTTTACTATCAATAGAAGGATTTAGACAACGCTAATGTCATACGCTAACGTCATTATGCACAACTCACAAGTGAACAGCACACGAGGTAGGACTTTTTAAGAGTCTGTTTGATTACCTGCATTCGTCGACGGTATTGATACAGTTGGTAGAACACAGCGAGACTGTCGTCACTGGTGTATGCTCACGTGTATCGAAACAGAAGCGGCTAACCTATATGATTAAGGAGAGCAAACCAATAAGAGGTACACCCAACATCGTTGAATCGATTAGGTCGTCACAATAGACAGCTATAACTTTGTTGGGATAGTAAGGAACTTGGATCTATCTCAACTCTGCCATCACATCGGAATACCAACATACAACATCTCACCCGGGAATTGAAAGGAAAATTAACTCTTGTTGAACAAATTTTTTTGGAAGCTGCAAAGGCAACTGTGTACGCCGATTGACTTAGGAGATCTATACAAGATTTTAATAACATTGCAATTTCCATCCGCTTCAATAGAAAATTACTGTTAGGTTAGGTTAGGTATGATACCACCTTAGGGAAAGGGGAAAGCCTGAAGCTCCGGCTAGAGACCTGACTTGTGCAATTAGAAGTTGGAAAATGAATGACAGCATGAAGAGGTGACTGTTGCTGTCGAACTTCATACATTTCCGAAGGCTTTGAAGGGGCAGATCTGCAGATTAAACGAACACAATTTAAGGTAACTGAAATTTAAGGTGGTAATTGCCTAAGCTCTTCACCACTGAAGCTCCTTCTCATTTTTTTCGAAAGACGGGAAAACTAAGTACATTAATGCAAGGTGTCTGAATGGTAGTACAATGGACCTGTAGTTGTTGTCTGAACGCTCCATCGGATAGTAGCAACCTTCGAAGAAAAAAAAAAAGGTCCCGAAGCAATCGAACCTCAGACCACTCCCGAGTATTTTGGGAAAAGCGTGTGGAGTGACTCCAAGTCAAACTTTACCGAAATTGGTTAGACTGCTCTTAAATTTCTGCAAGAAAAAATAAAGGGTTGACTTTTACCATTAAACCCCTCATACACGCTTGAGGGCTTTAAAGAGACACGGAGGGAAACATGAGTAAGAAGACTGTTGAAATCGAACCCGAAACCTTACTTTTAGTTTCGAAAAGTCGAACACTTTTCAAATGTCTTTCATTTTTGAAGCCCCTGAAAATATTTTACATTAGGACGTGAATAGCTCTAAAAAAAATGAGAGGCTTTAAAGATGCTTTCACTTCTATTTCACTCAAATTTCAATATTTAATTTCAGCTCTTTAAGGCAAGCCCTATAGAGGCTTAAGCTTCTATTAAAGTCACGTTCTCATGCAGCCCATAAAAAATAAATAAATATGAGGCGTAAACGGTCCATATCGGACCCAAAGCTTAGCTTCTCCAACCAACTGTGTGTGCGAAGATATATTTTTTGACACAAACGGAAGGGACCCACAGTTTAATGCCGATTCCGAACGGTAATTTATTTTTGAGAAGCTTCTCATGACATTTCTTACTTTTGGATGTTTGTCAAACGTTCGCAAGAGGTGGGGCAGCGAATAAAAACTTTCAGGTGGTACAGGTCGGGATTTGAACCAGCGACCTCTCGTTTAGTGGTCCAACGCACTTAACCACTAAGCCACTGCACCCACAACATTACATGCAGCCCATACCTTCGTTAAAATTCAATATATAAGGGAATTTCTAATGCCAGATGCCAATATTCGCCATAGCTAAGCCCAATAATGTTAACGTATTGTGGTATTTCGCAAAAATGTTCGTGAACCTTCTGGCAAAATCTTAATCAGCATTAAGATCTTGGCCCTGTTTCTTAAATCCTCATTACCTTCGCTAGTTTACGGCAAATTAAAGATAGGTTTCTGGAATCTTTTGAAATCTTTAACATCTGTAAGACTTCGCTAGCAAAATTATGCAAGCCAAAAACAAGTCTTCTATTGAGTTTCAAATTACGACTGTTGGAAGTTTTATCCTGGTTTACTTATAGAAACTTGAATAACGTAAAATAGAAACCACGTCTTGTTTTTTCCATATATGCGGCGCTTCTGAAGGCTCCTCGGCATCTATGCCTATGGTTTTCAGCATTTGATGCCGACCGGCAAGGTACTGGCGGATTGTTTGTTAAATCTTCTTACAAAATATTTCTATTGGGCCTTTGCGATATCTTTATCTGTACGTCGATCGCAACATGTTCAGTTTCGCTAACGGTTTGATCAGTTTAATCTGGTTGCCGCCATGTTTCTTCATGGATATGGATATTGAGGTAAGGCTTGAAGCCATGAATTTTATCACTCTAAATAGGGTTCATCTTATTTTTCTGAAAGCCTCAAATCATGTTTCAATAGAAGTCAAGACTTTGGTAAGAAGTTTGCTCCTCTCAAAAGCTTTACAGAAGCTTTAAGGAAGCATTGGCTTGTCGAGCAAACGACGCCATATTTCTTGCCGCTCTTTAGACATTTATCTACAGTAATGTTTGCCATTTCATGATGGAAAGACATACGAGCCAACAACGAGTCGAAATTATTAAAATTTACTACCGAAATTCGGAGTCAGGGGCCTCAACGTTAAGAGCGCTACGTCCAATTTATGGTCGTCGTAATCGTCCTAGCAGATCAAAAATTGAGCGTCTAGTGGACAAATTTGAATCCACAGGCACAGTACAAAATTTTCCCGTGCCAGCGAGGCAAAGAAGTGCCCGTAGTGTCGAGAATATTGCTGCCGCTGAGGCTTCAGTTGAAGAAAGCCCAAATGTGTCTCTCACACGTCGTTCTCAAGCGTTGGGCATCTCTGTGACGTCGTTGTGACGAATTTTGCGAAAAGATCTTGGCCTACATCCTTACAAGATTAAATTGACGCAAGAACTGAAGCCGCTTGACCACCAGAAGCGTCGTATGTTCGTGAATTGGGCTGAGCACCAACTTGAAAATGATTCGGATTTTCATCGAAAAATCATCTTCAGCGATGAGGCCATTTCTGGCTGAATGGCTTCGTCAATAAACAAAATATGCGGTATTAGTCAGGCAGCAATCCACACGTATTCCATGAGTCATCATTGCATCCCGAAAAAAAATTACGGTTTGGTGTGGTTTTTGGGCCGGCGTCGTCATTGGGCCGTACTTCTTCCGTGATGATCAAGACCGACACGTTACTGTGAATGGGAATCGCTACCGTTCAATGACAACCGATTATTTTTGGCCCCAATTGGATGATATGGACTTGGAGGACATGTGGTTCCAACAGGACGGCGCCACAAGCCACACAGCGAATGTTACAATCAATTTATTGGAAACCAAGTTTGGAGGGCGTTTTATCTCACGTCAAGTCTATGGTCTATGCCAACAAGCCAGCGACGATTGATGAACTTCGTACGAATATGGAACGTGAAATTGCAGCAGTATCGGCCGATTTATGCTTGAAAACCGTCGAAAATTGAGTTCAGCGTCTGGACTTCTGCAAGCGTGCTGGCCATGCAAAAGAAATCGAGTTCCATACATAATGGCATCGAACGTACTTTCACAGGAATAAAGAATTTCATCCAAAACCGTTTTTGTTTTATTTAAAAAAACTTTTGTAGCGCTCTTATTGAAAAACCGGATATTTGAAGCTTTAATCGAGAGATACAACGGAGTATGGTAGAGAGAACCGGGTTTTATTTGGCGCGCACAAGTAAAAGGAGACATCAAACTGGGGATGTCCAACTGGAGGCACACATCACATACCGACTGGCTTGTTTGCGAAGGCATTAACTTCAAAGTTGGCTTACTTATTTAAAGCCATTTAAGTTTCACTTGAAATAAATTTATACAAAAATCTTGAGGTTTACTCACAAAGTAACAGCTCTCGGAAATATGTATGTAGAAATTCCATGATATTTACTCACCTAGAAAGAAAAAGAGAGAACAAATTACATTATTTTTTTGAAACAAAACGCACTCAATAAAATTACTACTAATTTGGCTACAACCCGTTTCCGAAGGACAATCATTTCTACAAAACAAAAATGGGAATAAATTCATTCATGTCCTTGTCCCAATTTCCCACAACTAACTCTATTTAAAAATGCCAAGGATAAAAATGTCTCCCTCTGCGTTTGCCATCAGAAACAACATCCACAATTATCGATTATCCTTATCAAAATTCCGGTGAAGCGTAAAGCGTTTTATTTTTTCGGTTACTTGCCATCCTGTTGCGCATATGTGTTATGTCGTCAAACTTCATACCACCAACCACCACCACCAATTGGTGTCACTTGTAATGAGAACTCATTCAAAAGGATCTCTTCCGAAGCCATTTACAAAATGTCTATACTTTGTGCTGTTGCTGTGCTTATCGCGGCTACATGTAGAAAAGTCACCACCGCGTAACAGAAAATCCCACGCAATTCTACACGATATAGAGTAGGGTGTATAACATTAACAACAGAACAGAACAAATCACTGATAGAGTGGAAAATTAGTTCAGACGTAGGAACGTTATGCGTCAATTTGTAGGCGGATGATGGGGGGGGGGGGGGGGGCGAACGCACAGGCAACGGAGCAGCAGTTTGCGATGTGTGAGTTTGAATTTTACTACTCGAGAAAATAAGGAGCCGTTTTAACCGTTTGATTTTAAAGCGCAGAAAATATTGAAACATGCATAACAAATGACAATTTAACAGTACTACAGCAAATGACGGTGTCAATAAGTGACAGCGAATATTATTCAACTTTAACTGGTTTATTGCGTCAAACTCCAACGATCTAAAAAGTGGGTGGGATTTATGGATTTGATTTACGATCTGAGAGTAGAGTTGTTGTACCGGATTTGGTTGGCGAAAATGTTCCTGGGTGTGTTCACAAAGCGAGGACAAAATTGTTTGATGTGTAGGTGTAAAGGTGGTATCGCATTTAAGCTGAACTTTGATAAAATTTAACTCAGTAGATGGAAGACATCGAAGTTCCGTATGTTTGTTGTTTGTTTGTTTTGACGATGGAAATTTTATTGCACTTAATATGAAATTCGTAGAAATGTAGAATAAGTTATGTTTGCCAGCCAGTAATATGTACTCAGCCATCAATGTGATGTGAAGTGTAAGAGAAAATAATCTTCTTTCGTTAAAAGAAAATCAGCAAGGATGTTGACGCAGTATAGAAATATTTATAAACCTTGAAGGGATTAGTGTTAAAAATTGTCAGAAATAAGCTGAAATTGATTTTTAACTTATGGTACGAGTAGGTATTAGGTATATTGGATTTTTTCAAGTGAAGGAGAAAATAATTGAAAATGGTGAAATACAGTCGAACCAGCTTTAATGAAAAGGCGGATTTCGTAAGGCAAACTAAAAGGTTTGAATATTTTCGACTAACAGAATCATACTAGTTTTTTCCCTTAAGCGGACTCGGAAAATAATGCCCAGGGTGACTTAAGTCGATTATGGTCAGACGATATCGATATCGCTGGTTCATAACGATACCGTTATTATTATAGTCGACTATGATATCTGGTAATCGAACAAATATTTCATGTTAATAGACAATTAAAAAAAAAACATTTCCTTTAAGCGAACCTAAAAGGACTAAACAAATTTTCTGCCAAATTTAACACGCATAAGCCTTCCAGAGGATGCAAAATCCGAACAGTGGAAACCACATTTTAATCCATTTATTGTGGACATGAACGGACGAGAAAATAATAAAAAATGGTGAAATACAGTCGAAATAGCTTAAATGAAAGGCAAACGGAGTTCGTAAGGCAAACGAAAAGGTTTGAATATTTTCGACTAACAGAATCATACTAGTTTTTCCCTTAAGCGGACTCGGAAAATAGTGCCCAGGGTGACTTAAGTCGATTATGGTCAGACGATATCGATATCGCTGGTTCAGAACGATATCGTTATTATTATAGTCGACTATGATATCTGGTAATCGAACAAATATTTTATGTTAATAGACAATTAAAAAAAACAATTTCCTTTAAGCGAACCTAAAAGGACTAAACAAATTTTCTGCCAAATTTAACACGCATAAGCGTTCCAGAGGGCGCAAAATCCGAACAATGAAAACTACATTTTAATCGGTTAATTGTCGACACGAACGGACGAATTTTGGGATCCTATAATTCATGTAAGAAAATTGGAAGAAATCTTGTCTATTTAACTATTAACACGTTCACTGCTGGCTGTCATATGTCACATAGTCACATATTATAGAGAATGAAAACTTCCCAAATTCAAATGCAAATATCTCGAAGACAAACAAATGGAATGAGGGAGTTTTCACCGAACGACGACGATATGTCATTCGCCATCTGTCATTTGCCACCTGTCATCTATCATATGTCAAATGTCAAACTTACAAAAAAAAGCAAAAATCATTTAGAAATAGCTAAGAAGAAGACCCTAAGTTAGCACATTTATCGCTCAGAAAATATTCTAACAAAAATTCGAAATAAACTGTCATCGTCTCACAGAGCTGTCATCTGTGAATGAGTTTTTACGCTAGTAAAGGTGAGCCAGCAAAAAACTAAATTGATGCATTTAAAGCCTGACTAATAACTTAAGAAAACATGCTTCGACCTCTTTATAACACAAATTAAGCTCATCCGCATGGAGGCAAAAACCAAACATACAAAGTATGCAGACATTTACTGCGATTTTCCCACTCTTCGATGGAAACGTGCATGGCATTAGGATCCAATAATAGCTGCAAGCAATACAATGTAACAAATAAATATATGAAAAAAAAACACATTTATCTTCCATCTTCGACCACAAAAAAAAAATTAGACACAAGTGAAAGTGCAAGCCATTTCACTCGTTCACCTCTTAACAAAAAGATAAATCTCCGCCAACCGCTGAATGGGTTTCTTTCTCTCCCCTAATCACGTGGAATCCATCAAAAAACAACTCCTTCCACGCTAAACAAAAATGTCAAAGCTCAATCCGCAATGTCAACTCTCGCGCAATTCATTTAACAACAAAAAAAAAAAACGACACACAATAATGCCACTCAGCAACCTTTTGCGCAAATCATATGTCATTTCTCTTCAAATATTTCCAACTTCTCACGCTTCCATAGCTCGTCAAACAGAGACAAAAGCAAAATCCTATATAGGTACAGTGCACCCATTCTCTATGGCAAATGTAATTAATGCCACCAGGCATCATCACTGTCATTTCTTTGCTCGTCGAGGCGCCAGTATATTGACGCCAATTTTTATGAATGGGGAAACCCCTCAGACTTAGACTCCCATATGAGCATGAGCATGATGCCCATCTGTATCCCAAAGTACACACTCACACACACAACACATATATACCGACTACCGAGTACTGACTGGACTGATGATGGTCTGCCTCGTTAGTGAGGGAATAGTAAAATGAGTTTAAATTTTTTTTCAATTGACAACAGACTAGCAGGCGTGAAATAAGAAGAAAACTGAAAATAAACACCAGTCGTGCTGCACCGCGCCGGTATAGAGAGGAATCTGACTATTTGAGATTATAAACAAACCAAACCTATCCGTGTCTGTACAATAATGCAACGGTGAGGAGATGCACCTGACCGTTGTGTTTGCGATTTAGATCGTTAAAATTAGTGATGGTCATGCTTTTGAGAAGCAGCGGAGGAGGAGCATCGAGCTGCAGCTCCAATTACGATAAAAAAGAGTTTAATGACAGGAGGAAGTGAAGGTTTTTTTTTGTTGTAGTTGTTGTTGTGCTTTGTCGTGAAGAGACGGGGAATTGGGAGAGAGAGGGAGTGATTCGAGTGGAAATGAAACAGTTGAAGGCATACAATGGAACCTTGAGGTTGCTCGGTCATGGAGAAAAAAATATACAAATAAATCAAATTTGTTTGGTTTTGTGAAAAAAGAATGTCTATTTGTGTCTTAATTATCCTAGGAAACCTAGTTTCCACGTTATCATTTGATGATTCTGAGATCTTGTGTATTAAGGTTGGTTGGATGTAAGACTTGTAAAAGGGATTGAAAACCAAGGTATACAAGTGGAAGTACGTAAGTACTCCTGAAGGTAAGCTTTCGTTTGATACCTTCAAGGTACGATGCCCTAGATTGTGTGGATAGCCTCAATTTCTATGGTGTTGATCCTCTCGACGCCGCTTACATCCAACCAATATAAAAAAAGGAAAATTTCCAGGACTAGACGAATTGGAAAGTTCAAAATTTCCACATTTGACAACTTACAGGAAAAATGTAAAGATAGCCCGCTGCTGACGTATGAGGAAAGAGTTCAGAACCACCTAGCAGACACGGCAGTCACCTAGTGCCTATACTGTCCGTCAGTAAGACCATATTATTAGTATGATAACAGCCGGATTAACAAACTTCTTCAGTATGACAGAGTACGAGAGTAGGCGCTATTACTAGTCCTGACTTCTGAGAACCGATGATATCTGCAGAGGTAACGATGACAAAGAGACTCATGAGAACCTACGATATCTAGAGAGGCCACAATGATGAAGAGACTCATGGGTCCAAACCTTCCTCTGTTACTGCCTACATCGCAGAACACTAGGGTGACCACGAGGAGTGAGCCACCAAATCAGCTATTGGCCAATGAAGGGTATCACAATCGTTCCAATGTTGCGAAAAAGGATAGGCTCCGCTTCTTCAGCCCGTTTACTAGGTTAAGTACCTAAAGTCCACTGCGATACCACACGGCCCAAAGAGGGTTCCAACCTACTCGTTGTACCAGTTGGAGCTATTTATGTACGATTTAGGTACGGCCCCGCTTCTTTAGCCCGTTTACTAGGTTAAGTACCTAAAGTCCACTGCGATACCACACGGCCCAAAGAGGGTTCCAACCTACTCGTTGTACCAGTTGGAGCTATTTATGTACGATTTATGTACGGCCCCGCTTCTTCAGCCCGTTTACTGGGTAAAGTACCTAAAGTCCACTGCGATACCACACGGCCCAAAGAGGGTTCCAACCTACTCGTTGTACCAGTTGGAGCTATTTATGTACGATTTATGTACGGCCCCGCTTCTTTAGCCCGTTTACTAGGTTAAGTACCTAAAGTCCACTGCGATACCACACGGACCAAAGAGGGTTCCAACCTACTCGTTGTACCAGTTGGAGCTATTTATGTACGATTTAGGTACGGCCCCGCTTCTTTAGCCCGTTTACTAGGTTAAGTACCTAAAGTCCACTGCGATACCACACGGCCCAAAGAGGGTTCCAACCTACTCGTTGTACCAGTTGGAGCTATTTATGTACGATTTATGTACGGCCCCGCTTCTTCAGCCCGTTTACTGGGTAAAGTACCTAAAGTCCACTGCGATACCACACGGCCCAAAGAGGGTTCCAACCTACTCGTTGTACCAGTTGGAGCTATTTATGTACGATTTATGTACGGCCCCGCTTCTTTAGCCCGTTTACTAGGTTAAGTACCTAAAGTCCACTGCGATACCACACGGACCAAAGAGGGTTCCAACCTACTCGTTGTACCAGTTGGAGCTATTTATGTACGATTTAGGTACGGCCCCGCTTCTTTAGCCCGTTTACTAGGTTAAGTACCTAAAGTCCACTGCGATACCACACGGCCCAAAGAGGGTTCCAACCTACTCGTTGTACCAGTTGGAGCTATTTATGTACGATTTATGTACGGCCCTGCTTCTTCAGCCCGTTTACTGGGTTAAGTACCTAAAGTCCACTGCGATACCACACGGACCAAAGAGGGTTCCAACCTACTCGTTGTACCAGTTGGAGCTATTTATGTACGAAAACAAAAACTTCTTATGTCAACATTAGATAGACTTTCGACATCAGCCGGTGAGGCTTGGCGCTTTCCTTATCGGGTAAAATGGGCAGGCTTAGCGAGTACATCAGCCTTACAATTTCCTAGCTATCCCTTTGCCCCGGCACACAATAGAGAAGAATATTGAACTACTTCGACATCTGCCCAAGATATGACCGGCAGTCTAAGGCTACCATAGAGTTTATGGAAACTGATTTCATCAATTTTAGTGCATCTCGACTGCTGTCTTAGAAAACACGGATATCTCTGTGACTTATATGAGGTTTCTCTCAAGCCAAGACACGAATAAGTTAACACATCGCAGTGATTATGTAGACGCAATGCAAGACTAAGTTTAAGTCTGACAGCAGAGATAGTACCACCATTCCCTCTTCATCGGTCTAGAAGTTGATGGTCTTGTTTTTTATTTAAAAATCTTCTTTTTAGAGTTATCTAGAGTGAATGGTGACTTGGAAGTTTATGTCAAACTGCGGTCGAGGTCAAGTTCCGTTTAATGCATCTTCGAAGGTTACTGAAAGTATTAAGGGTAGCGGAGAGGCCGAGAGAAACCTCCTGCGAGGTTGCGTTATGGCGAGAAGCAGAACTGCAACTTGCTAGTTCGAAGTACAAAGATTTTTTATAATTTTTTTTCTAGACTTGCACCAAGCATAGGGTCAATATTTTAGTAACTGCAACATTTTCATTACATTACTGAGTCCATGGAATTTATAGCCCCCTTCTGTCAAACAAACCCAGCTAAATTGAAACGTTAGACTCATGTTGATAACTAGGGATATAGTGTAGCCGCCATTATCGATTAGAATCACGATAGGGTAAGACCGTTGCAAAGCCTGTAACATTTCAGTATCTACAGAATTATTACAAAAAACTTCTGCATCTCGACGATTCTATCTGTCTCCGCCCCTTAAAAATGACCAAATATAAAATTATTTTGCAACATGTTTTTTCTTCGACATCAAATTCAACGAGAACCGCAATATTCCATTGAAATTCCTTCTGGTGAAATCCCATCAGAAAATTGTCATTTCCGCAATGGCATAAACGAATTTTCTCCACAAGTATTTGCAATCAATTTGTGTTGTCAGTTGTCACTTAAAAACAAAACCATTACATCATCATCATCATTATAGTCAGCAAGAATTCCACAGTGTCACCGCAAATTTACAAAAAAAAAAAACAAAAAAAAACAAGAAAGACAGATAGATACCTAATCTCTCAAGAGGCTGTTTGGTTTGGATAGTCCTCCTCCTCCTCATCCTCGTCCTAACAAAAGTCACAAAGCGACAATAATTGCACACGTTCTGCTTGAATTGCGTTGGTTCGTGTTCATGTTGTCTTACAACGGTTGATTCTAGTGTGTGAACTTATCTGTAGGCTCCGCCGTTTTTGAGACTTAGATGAGAAAAAAACAAAATAACCTCATTCATAAAAATTGTGATTTACCCCAAAATTTGACTGATTCAAGTCAGCCAGTCAGTGGTGTGGTGGTGACATACGACTAGAGATTGCTTGTGCGGGTGCAACCTTTCACATGAACATGTTTATTAGGCAATTACCTATGATAATCGCCACCAACAGAAAGAAAAACTATCTAGTATCTACTATCATGTGTTTAATCTCGCAAATAACTACACCTAAAAATTATACGCTTCCATTCACCTGTTACTCTGTGTGTGCACAATATTGAGTATCTGAGTGAGGTTGATACCGGATTTAAAATTCTAAAATCCGCTTTTACCTCTTTTATTTTTATGTAGCCGCGCGCCGGACTGGATATGTGTGCGAGATAAGTGTAATTTTATTTCTATCTCTCCTCTTCCATACTAAGTTTAGGTTTTTGCACTGCTTCGAAAAAAATGGAGCGCGCAGAGAATTAAGTGTTGCGGTTTTTTTTTTGTCTTCTTGTTGCTTTCGATTTGGTTTTAAAGTATAAAAGGGGGCATTTGGTGCAGGAGTAGTAAGACAGAGAGAAAGAGAGAGAGAGAGAGAGAGGGGGGGGACGAAGAGAGTAATAGTAATTGAAATTACAACACATCAGAGGCACGTGAGCTAACAAATCGTAAATATTTCTACAGATTATGGGGTGTGTAACGGATTAAATGAGGGGGCGAAATATGACGCATTCAAGATGTAGAGTTTGTTTTTTTCTAATCATCTAGTATTACACAGCACACCTAGAAATCTTTTGATTTTGAATGATTTTTTACTAAATTGTTTCAGTTCTTGGGGTAGGGTTGTCAAATTAGGTAGTTTTACGACGTTAAAGTTTTATTTATAATTCATTTTAAGAAAACAGATTGTCAAATTTATGTTTAGCACTAAGTACTAAATAGGAAAATGGCCGTTTTGTTGTTGAAAATGTTTGTTCTAGCTAGAGTTTGTGGTGGTAATACGTTTTTAGTACTTCGTGCTGAATGTACAAATATCATGTTTGTGGGCAAATATGTATTTTTTTAGTACTCAGTACTAAAAGTGAAAACAACTTAGTTTGGTGTGAACATATTTGCAAAATATACTGTTACTAGTTTTTGTGTTAATAATATTTTTTAGTACTCAGTACTAAACGTGAAAACAACTTAGTTTGGTGTGAAAATATTTGCAAAATATACTCTTACTAGTTCTTGTAACAAAAATATTTGTTTAGTACTTAGTACTAAATGTGAAAACTGCTAATATGAATTCTTTTGGAGGAAGCGTATGTAAGGCGTAGTCGCCTGTCTGACGAAGAGCATCTACCCCGGACATGTCATCAGAAATTTCTTCTCTGTTTGTGTCTCATTTGTGTAAGAGTCCCAAAACGGTGCATAGCTTAAGTAAGTTTGTCATTCTTTCATGTATTTCCAGCACCATTTAGCGCCATTTGCCTACGCAATCCCTTCGCAAACAGGGTCTTCATCATGCTCATGCTCTAATCTTGTACTAAAACAATATTTATCGTTACTTTCTAAGGAAATTTCTTATCGTTTATTCCGCGGGGATTTCGCCAAAATGATAACACAAACAAAATATTATACAATAAAATAAAATAAAATCCACAAACAAAGTGCGGTAATACCCAAAGACCTAACTAACGCCTATCTAGTGTCCAATGTTTCACTAATTACTTAATATCAAATCAAAGTAATTATGCAATACATTGAACTATTATTATTTAGTTTCTTATCAATTAATTAAATTTACCCTTTCATAGTTTGGGGAGAAAGCTAAATTTAACTAAAAATAAATCGAAATTATCTTGAAAGACGGCTAAATCGCTTTGGGTAACCTATGCCATGGTAACCTTGAAAATGTCTTTAAACTTAAACTGATAACAGTGGCATTACGTATGAACAATAAAACACTGTTGATATATTTTTTTCGAATACATGTATTTGTTTTAAGGGAGAATGAGAAAGCTCTATGAAGTTCAAATCTTCACCATTTAAAGGTTAGACACATATTTCATTATGTATGGTGCGCAATCATGGAGTGGGATTTCAAAATTTAAACTGAAAGATGACATATTCTATTCGATGTTGACTGTATCTATCTATGATTTTGTTTCATGCGTTAAGGGGAACAATCTTTTGGTGGCTGCTTGTTGTCCGATCAATCATCTTGCACTTATTGTGAAAGGACAGTCTTTGTAGTCTTCGAGTAGTTACTTGTCAGTTACCAGATGCTATTAACTTCTTACGATAATGTTGCTCAGGAAAAACCCTTGGAGTCTAAAAATGAAGGTAAAGGCTGTAAGAGGCCCACACTCTGACTATCCTTGTAGAATATGGTAAGACTGAGGACTTAGAAAACCATTTTGATCTACGGATCATGCATTCTACTTGTTCCGTGAGGTTTCAAGATGGTGGTTTATTCGATGGAAGTTGCCCACTCCTTGCCTGATATGTCACGCCCAGGAATCCAGAAAAGATCGGTCTTATGTTTTAAGCCAAGACCTTTGGCTTTGAATTTGAATTTGAAGGGTTTTGAGTACCCTAATAATGAAGTAACACAGTGCGGGCATTGGGGAAGTGAAGGATTAGAAAAAACGAAGATACCGATGCACGTCGGTTTTAAATGTCTGTAAATTATAATGTGCAGGCTATATTTCCGGGCTTTCTACCTTCGTATTTCTGCTGGGATCAGTGATCAGGAAGCCTGCTAGAGCTGTGTTTAGTTCTATCACTCGTCCAGTCTTTTTTAGTAGTGAATCTGCATTTAATATCGAAAGTTTCTTTTGATGCGTTTCATTGCAATATCCTATTACCCTGGCTGGCAATAGTAAATCTTTCTGACTTTCACGACGACAAATTAACCGCCTTAACTACAGACTAGTGGACAATATGTTAATAGGATTCAGCAAATCAGTTAGGTACAAATGTGCGCTATTTTAGGATATTATTAGCTGCCCATTTCCCAACCATTTCTTTAGTCTAGTTACCGCCCTTTATTACCAACAAAAATTGCCACCTGAATGTTAATTCGCGCCTCACTTGCCCGTAATCTTTGTTGAATTCTGCTTTCATACTGATTTTAATTTCGTGTTTTCCAATTGATTTCCTGCACTTGCTTTTGTTTTATTAGCTTTTTTTTGTCTGTTGGTTGCATAACAACCAACTAAAAAAGAAAAAAAAACCCAACAGATACAAATTAACCTCTTATTGTCCAAAGTGCTTTAATTCGATTATTTTTTTTTTAGTACCTACTCAACTCTAAATTCAATCATTCAAGTCACATTCATTGAAAGTTAAGTCAATACGGTGCCGTAGAGCTCTATAAGTAAGTCTTCTGGACGACTTCGACGATGACGACGACGACGACGTTTCATGTGAACAATTTGATTACGACCGATGGATGTTAAGATTAAGATTCTTGGAAAAACAAAACAAATCAACACCAATAATGGCAAAGAAACTCTTCAGGTGTTAATGCATGCAAGGCAGACTGTCATTTTGTGTTGATTTCTATGTTGATCATAAGCCATGGAGCAATTGGGTGCAATGAGTGTGAAGCGTACTAATTAGGTTATATCAAGTGTATGGGGGTACTTAAAACTGGACTGATTATTCTTTTCTTCTCGTTTTATTTTGTTACCATGCATTTTAAGTAGGTGTAGTAGGTATGTACATATGTGATATATTGTTTTGTTCAAGTGAAACTCATAAAAAGATACATAGATATTTGTTTAAGTGGAGATGATGTTGAGAAGAAAGTGGCAAAGAACAACAAAACAGCAATAAAAAACTAAATTATAATTTAACTTTCTTCTTAAAGCTCTTTTGAACATTGTTCTTTCATTTCCGGTGGTAGGTGGCGCAGTGAGTTCGATTGCTTCATTACATTTAGTGTTTTTGCTCAAATTACGAAAATATGAAGAGGATCTGAATTGATAGCCGGAGTAGGAAGATGGGCAACAACACGAAAGTTGTTGGCACATTTATGTAGTTTTTGTTGACAACTTGATAACAGCGTCACCTATCTGTTCTTATCATTATCATTTGATTTACGTTTGACATGCATCACTTAAATATTTCAGCGCAAACGGATGGTTTGTTTCTGTTGAAATCTTAGGGTTCAAACGAAAAGCTAATTTTTCTATCTGCGAAGATTTATCGAAATTATGGTCAAAACATTTAAAATTAACTCAAGGTGTTTCCACCGAAAAAAAAACTAGATTTCATACCTTGCTCCGTTTGTTTTTTTAGCAACACATAGAGCTTTGATGCATATTCAGAGTGCGTTCACAAAAGGAACTTGACACGCAAACGTAGCTTCAAATTTGTATGATAAATCTGGTAGTTTGAAGAGCATTTCTAAGAAATAAAATATAAAGTTAAATTATTAAATTCCCCCAAGAAATGGATTAAAAATTAGTGTGAAAAGTGTTTCCACCTAAAAAAAAACTTTGTTTAATTTAGATGTTTCCATCAACCCGCTTTCTAATTCTCATATTTGTGTATAAAATCAGGGTTGACACTTTGGTGGAATCCTGCTAAACACGTTCAGGATGTTTATATTGAAAGTGAGGAACACGAAGATTATTTTTCGAGAACTGTAGTTGTCTTAGTTTGAACACTACACCTTCCCTTAATTCGACTTTTCAACTCATTTTCCGTCTCTAAGAAAGATTTGAAAGTCAATAAGTTCCATCACGATTTTAGGTGTAAAAGTTGACCTTTTTCACGTAAATAGTTTTAAAAGCGCTGGCGCTTATCAGAATGCCGATCTGAATCTTTGAATCTGTAGCTGATCAATTTAATTTATGTTATGCAAAAAATAACTTGACAAAGGTTTCAATGAAAAGCAAAACACACAAGTGTTAAAGTGATTAATAACAATATCAGTGGCTTAGTGGTTAAGTGCGTTGGACCACGAAGCGAGAGGTCGCTGGTTCAAATCCCGATCTATACCACCTGAAAGTTTTTATTCGCTGCCCCACCTCTTGCGAACGTCTGACAAACATCCAAGAGTAAGAAATGTCATGAGAAGCTTCTCAAAAATAAACTGTAGGTCCCTGCATTCGTGTCAAACAAAAAATGTAACTTCGCACACACAATGGTCGGAGAAGCTAGGCTTTAGGTCCTGTATGGGCCGTTTACGCCTAATATTTATATATTTTTTTTTTTATTCAAGGTAAGCACCGCGCCTTGGATCTGTGTTTTGACTATCGACTTTAGTTTCCAAAATTTAAATTAGCTCTAAATATGAAATAGGTATTTGTTCTGCTTTAATAGGTACTACTGGGAAACTAATACGCCCTACATCCCGCAACGAAATCCGAAGTTTCGCGAAATCTCCTGAAATCGCATTCACGAGATTTTGAAATCTTTTTATGGAAATCTTAGATTTTCATTCGAATTGCCTATAAGACATTTCTATACTGAAAAAACAATTTCACAGTAACATAGAAATTACATCCTAACGTTGAATTTGCTGTGCCTGTCATAATTGACATTGCTGTATTAATCTGTTTCTAGTTAATAAAAACGTACTGACTGCGGTTTCGTATTTAATTTTTATTTCTGAGTGGCAAGTTGGCAACTGTGCACAATATTTCAAGCAGCTTGCTGCTTAATCATGTCTTACTCAATTTTCAGCAACTAACGTCACTGTTGACATATCAACTGACGTTTGTTTGTGTATACATGCGAAACTAGCTTAATTACAGATTAAGTTGTAATCTAGTGCTTAGGGGACCGAAATGCGTATGGTTTAATCTCAAAACTTGTTGAAGATTATGTTTATAGTGTCAGCACAAATCTCTCATGACAGTTTAAGACGTCAAAAATAAGAAAAAACACAAGCGTGCTTCAAAATTAATAGTTTTTTCCTTCACTGAAAATCGCATTAAAACTAAACAGTTAGTTGCATCTAGAACTGTCAATTTGGCAGATGTCACACATTTTCCAAGGAAAAGTAGGTAAGTACGTGTTATCCTAATAACTTCATTGGCGGCATCGTTCTATTGTATTAGCTTACAACAAATCACTTCGAAACATCTTTACATCCACACTCGCAACACGTGCACTTAAACACATTAACTTTTTAACTACCTTTTAAACGTTTTAAAAAAATCGACTTCAACTACCAACAATTTAATTTTCATTTTAAAAACACGATATTAATATTTTATTATATTTTCAGAACTTGCATCCATCAATTAAGTAATAAAAGTTTTACTACTAAAAAAAAATGAAAAATCACTGTAAACGACGAATACAGAACAGAATATAATGAACAGTCAGTCACGCTTCGCTCAGACCGTTGGTTCTGTCCATTTTACCACTTTACAGTGTACATACATACATATGTATATATGTATGTAGTAGGCATGTTCTTAAAAGTTGCTAAATACAATTATCCACACACTCGTGATAAACCAAAACCAAGAGCATATCTTTCCAATAACAGTGGCGCGCTTAAGTAGCCAACAAACAACATTGCGTAAAAATCAAAACAACCACAATAATGTATCTGAAGATGTTGCAAATTGCTCAAAGTATGTTTTGTGTGTGTTCGTGTCTACTCGTATTAAATACAATATAAACAACCTGCTGACAAATATGGAAGGGCATTATTCATAATTGTGAGCAATTTTTCATATCTAGATAGGTAGGTAGGTAGGTAGTCGGCTGCTTCATCTACAACACAAGCCTACTCATCACGATGATGTCGCATAGTATTGTTAAGATCTGCGTCTTCTTCTACCTTCTCTTGTCATATTTACTACCTGACCAAGAGGGATAAGCAGCAGTCTTGTGTATTGTTTATATACATAGATACTTTTTTTTTCTCTCCTCGGCGCATTGTCAATGTGAATGACCGAGTAACTAATAAGACGCGCGAGTTACATGTGTGAATGCTTTTGCCCCCCATAAGCTCTTTCTTTGCTCCTCCCCCTCATTTTGTGAGTTTGTAAAAGTGAACGAACGCAATTGTAAACACGCGACGATCAACGAAAGCAGCTACATGCACGAGGCAGCTAAAAAGATTTGCAACGCGACCTACCTCTGCCTATGAGATAACACGATATAGATAGTTAGACGACTTGGCAAAATCCTAGCCAAGCCAATCTATTCTTCTCTTCTTCGTGAATGAATTGCGATGAGATTTCTCTCCCAAAGTAGTAGCTGGTGCTGCTGGTAGCGAATAGAAGGAACAGAGATCAATAGCAGAGGTAGCGTCATAGTTAGCGTCACATTGACTGAGAAGTTTACAACACGATGCCATGCTGTCGGCCGTCCGTCGTCGTTGAGTGACTTTCCATCAGACGCTATGTGTGTTGTGTAGCGTCGTCGTCGTCGTCGTCGTCGTCGTCGTCTTCGTCATTATGTGGTAATCGCATACACCCAGATGCACACACAATAGTCTTAAAACGGAAAACGTCATAACCACAAACAAACGTATCTATATAAAAATATAAGTTACTAGACACCGCAGTACACTGCACTGCACTATGCCGAGGAACTCTGAGAAACTGCATTTTCCGGCTTCATTGCGGATAGTTTTTTTTTTTTTTGCAGTTTTGCTGTGTGATATTAGAGGCGATAGCGGTGAGCCTCTCATCGTCACAGAGATAAAAACGACATTGGAGGATATTGTGGTTATTATCTAAATTCGAAAATGGGAAGGGATTTTGTTTGAGGAAGTTCGAAAGGTTTCAAGACTAGTAGCTGTCAGTTGTGAGCAAATAAAATGTCAGCTTGGTGGAGGACTTTCACGCGAAGTTTTGTGACATTTTTTGACGACCTCTAACTCTTTTCTTTCATCCAAACCCAATGTGATTGCTTATTTTTTTTAAAAAAGCTCTTTTGACACCACTTTTGTTTGGTTGAGACCATAGGGCGGATATGGCAGCGAGGTCTCGTTGAGAGTGTTGATGGCACGATGATTACGGATTTATTTGAAGTAATATCCGCCAAAAAATAACGATTTATGTCGACTTATTTTGTGCCAAATTCTAAAATATACCTAAGTTTTGGACTTCTTAAATTCTAATATTTTCACCATCTGTAAATTTCTGCCAAAGAGATTGTCTAAAATCAGCTTGAGCTGTTTTTTGTTCTGATTTTGGCCATTCAACGAACCCCTAGTAACAATTTAAATTATCGAAGTCCAGAAGTATAGGATGAGCTGATTAAATGGGAAGAAATTTGGAACCGGCTGAGTTAGAGAGATGACGGCTTATTAGCATAGATCTGAGACTTCAGAAAATCGCACAGTCTAACGAGGTCAAATCACACGAGTTTGGTGGCCAGTTTACGCTACCTTCAAATCGTTCATGCAGAATGACCATTGTGACGTTTGGTGTGTGGCATGTAGCGCGGTCCTTTCAATTAGGGCCAAGAGAAATTGGTTATTATTGATCCAAAGGGGCAACGACGCCGCGGGCAAAAATTCCACCCGAAAAATTAACTTTTTGTGGATGCATTGCCACCTGGTGATCTTAGTATGAGTTGGCATCGTCCCATACTCCCTAATTTTGCATGTTAACATAGCCAATCATCCAGAAACTACATACTGCAGCTAATCCTACTTAAGACACGTACATAATTCACAGTACAAATTTAGTGGATAAGAAACAATGTGTGAATGAGTTCAGAAAATGAGGTTAAATTCCGCAACGAAATTTGGCCTAATTTAATTGTCAAGAATAAAAAAACACGCATCCGCATTGAAGATGAGTTCATGTTTTCAGCGTGGAGCGCCACAAGATTGCGTTTTTTCTCCCATTTCTGTAAATTTTCCCCACAAAACAGTGCCACTAACAAGGGAATAAAAACAAGTAGGTATATCTATTCTTGGAAATCCCATTTTCTCCGAACTATCAAAGTCTCTCATGCAATTCAATGCCCATTAAAGTCATTCAATCTATTTACTCATCTAAAGCAAAACTTCAACCAGTGATGGTTGAATATCTTTAGAACTTACAATTTCCAGTCCAACAGATACGAGAGAGAAATTGTAATTTAAATTGTACAGAATTAGCAAGTATTTTTCATTAACCTCTTGTTATCTTCATTTAACTCGAGATTCTGCCAAGCCCCAAAAAATAAAGAAAAAAACAGGTTAATAACCCTAACTTCGTCTATGAGCACCAAACATCGTCAACAGGTACGAAAAAGGTGGAAGAAAAAAAACAAATCTCCCAGCAAAAGACCACAATCTTTCACCAAACACACATTCCCATACACACCACGAGTGTAAACCACGAAAAAAAAAAGTTAAAGAGTTAAATTTAATCGTGCCAGGGGTTTTTAATTAGAAACAACAGAATTGATAACAAAACTGAATTCGAATTCGAAAAGACCGCTACGGTCCGACAGACGAAAAAAAAAAAAAACAACAACAACCATCGTCCCCTCTATTGTGTTTCGATTTTCTTTTCAAAGGGAGAGTGTGTAAATTACTTGGTAATAGTCATAAACTACGGGGTTTCGAGAGAGAGATATAGGTAAAGGTAAGTTACCCACCGGTCCTCTGTTGTTGCGTGTAAATACTCAAAAAAAAAAAAATGAATACGCGCAGGCGTACACATATGTACCTACAGAAAGAAAAAAATAAGGTTAAGTGTACCTATGTCTAGGGCCTTATGATTGCTCTTTATCGTGGACCCCTGTTCGGGCGGGCTTCGTTTGTTTGTTTTTTGTTTTTTTTTTCGTCAAGCCCTAATCGAATATTTTGTTAAATTTATTGATTTGGTATTAGTAGAGCCGGAGGACGAAAACATATTATTCTATTCAGTATAAAACTGGTTGAATTTGAATAATAAGGGAATCGGATAGGATAGATAGGAAAGGAAAATGAGGAGGTGCCAAGATAAAGGACAACCGAAACAATAATGTATCTCGTAGAAGTAGATTGGAAATGTGGACAGTTGAACTAAAATATCAGGGGGAAAAAGATACATACGTAGATACATAAATTAATGAGCGATTGAAAAAGGTTCTTCTCTTACCCAATCATAGGTGGAAGGATTTGATGTAATCGACGCTGATTAAGATTAGTGGTTGTATTTTTTTTTTTGAATATTTCTGATGTAGATAAGTATATGTTTCTCTCAGAAGAGGTGAGATTTGAGCATATTCTGAGTTTGCTTCTACTTTTAAGTTGTTACAAATTGTAAGCTATCTTTTAGTTAAACGAGATATAGATCAGAACGAGGTATCTGATCTTTCTGATTTGGTCGCTTGTTATAAATTCAATTCAGTTAATTAACGCATTTGAAACTTAACTGTCCGATGTTCAATGGAGACGGGTCGGATCTGTTGTTTGCAAGACCTTTACATCAAAAGCTGACCAGGACTGTCTTGAACATCGTCGCCGTCCGTGAAAATGTGCACAATAACTCGGCGAATTTGGCTGCGACACTTAGGCCTGCGCCCGTATAACTGACGAAAATAGCTCAAAGTTATTGACCAAATCAACGCTGTTTGTTCGCTAACTGGTCTTGGGAGCGTTTGGAAAACACCCAAATTTTGGCGAAAAAAATTATCTTTTTTTTTGGATGAATGGCGCGACAAATTTTTTGTTTGCTTGTAGTTTCAAGGGAACTCATTTCGTCTCTAAGGGAAACGTATTTGTATTCCGGGACTTTGATATTTTGGTGACGTGAAATATTGCCAAACGAAATAAGGCCAAATTTTAAGTAAGGCACCTTTAGCAACAGTACCTTGGTGATCCGCTACGCGGGATTAAGCGATTTCAATCCTCTTTCCGCATGCAGTTCGATTTTGGAATGGAAATAATGATAAATTTTTAGAATTTGGCTTTATTTCGCTTGGCGTTATTTTACGTCACCTGATATTTTTGACGGCCTTAGAATACAAGACGATAAGGTGTGTTTTCAAAATGAATCCTCCCCTTCAATGGAGAGCGTTATCGGGCGCTGATAAGCAATTTGTCTATACCAATTTTTGACGGATAATAAAATGGACAACTTTTCGCGAAAACTAGCTTTATTGCGTCCTTTCTTTGTCAAAATATTGTTCGCACAGCCAAGAATGACTTGAAAAAGTGCAGTTGATTCCCCCAAAAAATTTTGGTTTATTCCCACTTTTAGTGACGTGAATTTATTTTCTCTTTGGATACATCCTTAAGTAGCATAGTCTTTTTGTTCGTATTCAAACATTTTTGACTGCATTTGTTGTAAGTAAAAAACGCCTCCAAAAACTGGGCATGGCAAATGATGACTTTTTGTGGATGTAATGCCAAGAAACGATTACCCGCAGCCTTTGATTTTGACGTTTTTAAAGGAATTTATCGAAATAGTCAATCTAAAAAAAATCAAGGGTCTAACAAGGTTTGCACAATTTCTTTCTTGTTGGTAATAAAAACCGTTCAGATTCATACCTTCCGGTTCCTGACATACAAATGCATGTATCATGATTATAAAGTGCGACTTAAAAGTGTACCTCAAAAGCAGACACATTTGACCTATAAGAGTGAACTTTTTTGACTGCAACTTGATTTGAATAGAAAATTCAACTTTGCTAGTCATAATTCTCACGAAAACAAGCTCAACAACGACAATGTATTGTTTTTGTCAGACTTTTGACTCCAAAGTTAGGCTTTTCAAATATTTTTGACGGTAACCCTAGCTGTTTTTAACTCCGCCTTGTTACGCCAGTAGCATGCCGGTCCCAAGCCCGGATAAAGGAGGAGGTGTTGGAGGCAACGGTTTTTAACCTATCCTCTGTGAAATAATCCGTTAGTGTACTCTAACCTACAGGAGCAGTAGTTAAAACTCAAAATATTGATGAATGAACAACCTTAAGGATGTTAATACTCCAGGTGGTACTGGCAATAGCCAAAATCCATCCGTGGTCTTCTCGACTGCGGCTGGGGCTCGGATTCTGGAGGCCCCAACATTCATTGAACACACAAGCGACTCTTGTGGCTCTATGACCGACTCTTTGGGCAAACTGAGCATGAGTAAGGATGCTACCCACTGCACCGCCGCTGACAGCTTGCCCCGTGATATCTCAACGGTTGAACGCTCTTGAAGGCTCCTGAAGTAGCTGGCTTTGAGGTGCACCTCACTAAGGGTCAGCGGAAGAGGAAAAGAAAGCAGCTGAGCGATCTGCGGCGCAAAAAAGCTCCACAGGCTGAAGGCGCAACCACTCCGGTCGGCTCTTCGGTTGCGTCTATGAAACGGGATAGGTCGGTGGAAGTCTCACAAACGAAGCTGACCTGACCCCTTCATCAGGCAATGCCTTCTCTTCTGCTGAACCGAAAAACAAGAAGAAGCGACCCAAGCTCGTTAAGAGATACAATCCTCCTCAAGCTCCTGTGTCTGCCCACGCCCTGTCTCCGAATGAAGTCGGTGCTTCTACCAGCAAAGGTAGTAGTTAGTGCTGCCCGTGCACTGGTAATGGATGATGCTGGTGTTGTGACCAATACTGGGTGCAGCACTAGTGGACAGAACTTTGTCGACGCGGACGGCTCTGATGGTAGGTGTGCGTCTAAAAAACCATGTGCTAAACGCAAAAGAGTGCGAGTTAAGAAGCATTCCTACAAGAATGCTGCTGTCTCCTCTTTAGCAGTTCGCATTGGGAAAGCGGGCAATGATAACAGTATGAGTGTTGCAGAGTCCGAACACTGCAAAACTCATCTTTTGGAGCTGGCTGCTGCAACAAATGCTTGCATTCAGTTGGAGGGCTGTGTGTTAAAGGACGGAACCCTCATGGTGAAGACCTCATCACAGAAAACCTCTGAATGGAATGGAGCAGTATGGTGCCGAAAATTCCTTCACTTAGGTCTTCATCTTTTGAGGTCTACAAACCACCCAAGCTTACGCGGCCTGTCTGCTGGATCCCTGGGAAACTAGAGAAATCGGCGGATGTGTTAAAGCGTTTGCAAACCCAGAATCCTGGTCTCGACACAAAAGCCTGGATTGTCCGTTCACACAAGAAGAGTAAAAACCGCCACAATGAAGGTGGTAGTTCTCTTGTTGTAAGTATAGACATGGCTGCTGCCGAGATCATCAAATCTAGGTACAACATGCGTCCCTATCTGCATCTTGGCAGGATCGATTTCCATTTCAATGTCAAACAGTGCTAATAGTGGACGTTACCCAGAGTATTCATCCATCTTGTTTACTCAAATTAACCTACAGCACTGCAAGGCTGCTACCGCCCTTTTAAGTAGCAGGCTTGTGGCTTGTAGAACAAAATCACACATAATATCCATCCAGGAACTATGGGTGTGGAAAAGTCGCACCACGTTCCCTAGCTGTGATGATGTGGCTCACATACGTACCGAGGATTTAATATACACATTTCTTAGATTCTGAGGTCAGTACCTAAAAAGAAAAGGTACCTCGAGGTCAGTACCGACATTTCTTAGGTACTGACCTCGAATTTGTATCTAAATTCAGATTTAGGTAACCCACTTAGCTTTCGGCATGATTTAAAGACACTTTTCCCGAATTAACACAAACGACACATAAACATTCACTTATCCTGTCCACAATGCAATTACAAAGTACTAAAAAATAAAAAATCTTCCTAAACAAATTATAATAAAAATAAAAAAAAAAACTAATCTTTATGTTGATAAATTAATTGCCCCATAAACACCTCAAAAGCTCGCAAAATATATTACATTTTAAAGCGTGCAAAAACACCATCAACCAAATTTATCTCTTCCCATAAATTTATAAACATTAAAAATAAAAAAAAAAACTAAATTCCACAATTTATAGTTTTGTTGTGGTAAAAACCTAATTTTTCTATTCATCGGTGGTCATTTATTACATAATCCACCAACTTAAGTCCAAAAATCAATTTTCCATACATAAAAATCAAACTGGAGATTCCACGGATCCATGAATATGAATTTGAATGTGAATGGTTTGGGCGTCTTTTAAAGTACTAGAGGACGCTAAAGTATTTTCCATTCCAATAACAAGACAAGAAGAGGTGTGATGGTGGTGTCATTGACACTTCAGAATTGAAAGGCAAAAGAATGTGGAAAAAATCTGAATAGTTTTTTTTTTTTTTTTTTGCAAAAGCAAAAGCAAAAGAATAAATAAATAAAATAAAATTGCAAAACACAGTCAAATTAGGGCATAGTAGCGATATGAATGATAATTAACAGAAAAATACGACGAATAGAATTTCATGTATCTAAACACTTGAAATATGTATCAGTAAGTTGTAGTTGTATTTTTTTTGCGCAAATTAGTGGAGCAATGCGATAACACTTCCGGTATTTTACATTTTTTTTTTTAGCTTCAATTACACACGTATCTTTCTTTTAGTGACCTCATAATAATTTTATTGATGGAAATTATTCTACAAGAAGCCGGAACTAAAAGACATCGATATACATCGTGAGTAGTTAGGTATCATGCTGCTTCCTTTAACAAAAAAAAAAAAAAAAAAAAACGAATGTTGCAAGACGAAATTTTTACGTGATGAGAATTGTATTTTTTCCGCTCTTTTAATTACTTCAAAGAAAGAGTGTTGAGACTGTGTAAAAGGTCGGATTTCTCAGAGTATAAATTTGACGATTTTATTAGCTGGTTGTTAATTTGAAAGACTGGTGGTGTTAGGGCCATTGTTCGCTGGTTCTGTTTTTTTTATATATATTTTTGCTTACCTTTTTATGATAATTGATGGTAATAAAGGTGGTATTTTGGAAACGGTGTTGCGTTTCGAATGGGAAGTTGTTTGTTTTCGGTTGATCATTAAGAAATGCAACAAAAGAAAAAAAATTAAAACACGAATTCAGTGATAAGTACTGACCATGAACTTTTGCAGTGGGGTTGATTAGCAGGAATCTAATCGCGTAAAATTTGAAAAAATCGGACAATGCGATAATTGCTGTCTTTGTCACATCTACAGAGGTGACACATATCCTTGTGGCCGGTTGTTGACATTTCTATCACTGAGAAAGATTTGCCAAGTTATTGCAACCAATCGATGACTCTATATTTGGCAGTTCGATTTGATTTGACTCATTTTCTTATTTTTATAAATGACTGCTATCTTTAATCAGTGATGAAAGGTCTTTCTGTTTAAAGAACGAGCAATCCAAGTGACCTCCATGCTTTGCACAAATAAGACCGAAAGGAGTTTGGAGTTTACGGGAAAATATCTATATAAAGACTATCTGCGCGGAAGTGAATTAAGGGTAAAAATAAAGTATTGCTACAGCAACAAAAGTTATGTTTATTATGGTGTACCACAGGGTTTCAAGCTAGGTCCATTGCTTTACTTACTATATAACTATGGTATGTTAAAATACTCTAAGGAAAGTTTACCTAAGACTTTTTGCAGATGTCACAAAACTAGTGGTCTTTCAGAAGTTAAAGTGGCAGTAAATTAGCTACTTTTTTTAAACCACTCACGGGACCTGTGACATAAGAAGGCAATGTGGAAGGATGGCCACGAGGTTATCAAAGTAGCTTTAGCTACTCTTAAAGCTACAAAAGTTTCACCCTGCGACAGTTCGTTTTATTTTTCGGGATGTCAAGCTTGGCTGCATGCGTACTTATCGGCCAGTGCAGGGCACATAAATGGCCACCATCCTTGCGAGTTCTACGAATGAGGTTTTGTGATCTACATTTGATGTTTATAGATATGATGAAAGTCGTCAGACTCGAGCACATAGACTCTAAAATGCAAGAAGATTTTTATCTGTGTTAAGAAGACGCCTACCGTTTGAATGTCTTCAGCACAAATGAGGACAGACTAATTGGTCTAAAGTCCTTGGTAGTTTGTACTCACGTTTGCCAACCTCCATGACTGTAGGACATGATTTTGTAGGATGCAGCTTTTTTAAATGACGAAGAGCCAAGGCATCATTGCATGCTGAGGCTATTGCAACATAGACTCCCAATTAGACTAATGGCAAAATTGGAGACCTTTTCTTCGGTAATAATTGATTTTATTTCTTCCCAGGCTGCAGGTTGCGTGCTATGACGAGTTGAAAAGGTATTCCCTGCTGCCGGGAGGGTGCGCTCTAAGGACTCCTCGGTGGATTGGTGTACTTTGGATAGAATCTTTCTAAGCCCTGCAAAATCTTTTAGGGTTTCAATAGATTGGTAGTATTCTGATTATACTGATGAATTGTTTTAGAATTTCAGACAGTCTAGGTATAGTTGCCCCAGATTTTGAAGATTTCTCTTGTTTACATCCGCAGGGTGGTGAGGTCTTCATTCTACCACTGTAGTAAGTTTTTTTCTGCTGTAACTAAATGGAAACGATCTCTTAAGACGTATCTTCATAGCCCTTTCTGGGGAGATCAGGGTACTCGTAGGATGGGAGCAGTATTCGACAAAGTTGGAAGATGTCAAAGACTTGCCTTGATGCCCCAAAAAATACCAATTTTTACGTTTAACTTTACAAGCCCAATGACTATAAATACCATATATAAAGATTTGGGTGTAGTTCTCTGCATTTTGGATAGATTTTGGATAGCTGTCGATTGCCTACAACTGAATTCTCGAAAGCCCGATTCGTCTTCGCCTTTGTGATTCTATATATCTTTTTTTTTAAATCTAATAAATACTTAAATTCTGATTTATTTATGGAATCCATTTGAGTAACAAGGTAAAGTTAATGCCCAAAATAATTCATCTTCTTCGCTAGACAGACCAACTTTCACCGCCATTTCAATTGCATTTCCACTTCTACCAATTTAAACTCTCTGTCAATTAGCAACAGGAATTCTAAGCTTGATATGCAGTTAAACTTAAAGAAGTAATATTTTTGACAACTAAATTGAGCTGAACTGAGAACTGGAAAAGAAAAACGTTTATTATAAACATCAATTCACTCAACCGCAAGGGATATTTGCTCAACCGAAACCGCTTTTATTAAATATGAATTTAATTCTGCTTAGTTGGGGAAGCGGTGTGTCACAATATTGGGGTACCTCAAGGTTCTGTACATGGTCCGACATTTGTACTAGTTTATATGGATTTCATTTAAAATCAAACTATGAAAATAATCGCTTCAGTTCTTGGACTAATCGAATTTTATGAGTGATAAAACCAAGATTCCATAAGAAGGTGCAGAGACCTCTTGCCGCGAAGGACGGCAAATCGACACGGGTGACCACGCCAATGCAGATGCACTTTCCCGGTTGCCTCTGCAGTTGAGCTTATCAAAAGATGCGGACGACATCACCAACTCAAATCGAATGCAGCAAAACGATATGGTTCCTGTTACCCAAAAAGAAATTGCACATTATCTGGTACTGAAGGAGGTGTACAGGTAAAGACTATCAATTTTCCTCAACAAATGGTACAATTCTTAGGAACATTCGAACGGTGATTCCAACTAGCCTAAGGAATTTGATACTATCCGAACTGCATGGTGCTCACGTTGGGATCTTAAAAATGAGAGCTTTGGCACGAAGTTATATCTGGTGGCCGCACCGTGACTCTGACTTGCAGAAGTATTCGAAACCAACCATCGACAACATCATCGGAATGTTGAGTGGAATCCCATCTGTTCCAGGGCAAAGGATGATTTAGCAGGACAATGTTTTGAAAAATGAAATAATTTTTAATAGTGGTCGAAGCGCATTCAAAGTGGCCGGACATTTTTCAAATGAATAGAGAGATCTTGCGTGGACTTTTCCTAGATATGGCCTTACCGCTGACCTTGGTCAACCATAAATTCCATAAATTCCCTGCTCCTTAGCATCCAGCAACGAATGGTCAAGCGAACTGATTTGTTCAGGATATGAAAGTAGCACTTCGGAAAATGGCAAAAGACCCTGGTAACGTCGCTTATAAATTTTCTAAATATCTTATGCGTTAGAGAGTGACTCCAAACTCTACTACCGGAGCTGCGTCACGTACTCTGTTCTTACAGCGGGATATCCGCATTAGATTGGATTTGGTGCGCTCAAACACTGTCGACAATGTAAATGAGAAAGAAAGAAGGACGATTTTCGAGTGGAATAGAATATCAGCCAAGGGATAAGGTTCAGATAAGGATAACAAGTGGAAGTTCGGAAAAATCGTGCACTAAGATGGACTTCTTTATTATTTCATCGACGTTAATGGAAGGCTTTGGAGAAGAGACGCAGACCAGATACTCAAATGTAAAGTGGATTCATTGGCGGCACCAGAGGATCCGGAGTTGGAGGCTATATCCCTTCCTGCAGTTGGTCGTCCCTCACGGGGTGTTTAACTAGTAAATACTTCCAAATGTCTTTGCGGACTTAATTAAATAAAAAAATTGAAGGTGTGGCAGGATAGTTGCCACCACTTTATAGAGAGCTTAATGTTCGTCGTGGGATAAAACCCAAACCCACCAGAAACATTAATCATCATTTGAAATTCATTGGTGTGATCTATCATGTGACCCGACTAAAACGTGACGCAATACAAACGCGATGTTCAAGTTGAAAGAGACTAACGCTGTAGCAACTCATAGGATTGATTCAATTCTAAAGTGGATAAACAAACTTCGATAAAGATATCGGGCAAGGAAACAAACTAACCAAATACTCAAAATGCAAACATTGCAAACGCCATTACTTGACTGACTGCCTCAATGACTTGCACATATTTCGCTTTCAAAATAAAAACCTCTTCCTGCCCTGCTATCGACAAAAAGCCCACTCAACTTCTGTCTGAGTGCTAAAATAATCAAATCAAAACTATTCGACCGCAAACCCATACACTTGCACTTCAAATATTTCGTGCGTTGATAACTTCTCCAATTAAGTGTTAATCGAACAATCAAATTGTGCAACACAAATAATAACACCAGAGTCCATCTCCTTAAATTTCCGTCAATCAAAATCTGGGTCAACTTATAAATTTTGCGCAAAAAAGGTATAAAAAATTTCACATTTCATATTTACCGATCATTAATCAATCGTTACGTTTGTAACTCTATTTTGTTCCTTTCTGATTTAAAGAGATTTGCAATAAAAAAAATAAAAATACATTTTCACTTATGTTAACCTATTCTCTATTATGTTATTCGCTGTACAAATATAATTTATTTTAATTAAATTTCGGTTGGCAAATACCCTTCATTGGATTCGCAAATATACATATTTTTTTTTTCTTTTGAAGAGATACCCTAAGAGAAAAAGACTAGATATTCGTACAATTTTATAAAATTTGCTATGCAATTAACGCGCACAAAAAAATGTATGTATCCATTTAGTGATCTCATGCTGAGTGTGCGAAAATTTCGTTAAGTCCAGCACATAATGCCATTTTTTTCTTTCTATTAATTCCTTTCACCACATGTGAGCGCTGAGCGCGAGTGATACTGTGAAGAGATAATAGCATTCGCCATAGTGGGCCATGGGCCATGAAAGCTTAAGAAAAAAAATTCGCCAACAAGAACACAAGAGCGAAGGAATAGAATCAAAATAACATGTTTTGTTTGGCTGTCAAAAAAAAAAACAAGAAGTTCATTGACCACATTCAGCTGATTCATTTGGCATCTCTAAGAGAGGCATCATCCTCATGGACGTACACATACAGATATATGTATAAGATTTATGTCAAGCAACTTGTTAATGCGCAGAAAATAAAACGAAAATAAAATTGGCCCAAAAACAATCTCCTGAGGCATATCATCGTTTTACACGTGCGGTGATTATTTTCTCCTCTTTTTGTGTTTTTTTTTTTTCTGTGCATTATCCCTCGAACTCCCGCTCACATCATTGACATGTAATCCAATTGATCTTTTGTGAAATACAGACACACACTCGGTTGAAACCAGTCAAGTTATATAACTAGAACGTGAGATCAAAGTTAAGTGACTGCACGCACTACTTAAGTGATGCACGGTGCACCTCGCTGATGAAGATGAAGGGAAACAGAGAAGAAAACAAAAAACAAAAAAACAGGATCCACGCGGCGTTGCCCTTTTTCTGAATTTAATTTTTTTGATCCACGCCGAAAATCGCTAAAGTGAAAGGTTCTATATGCGATGGTTCAGAGAGACGCAGTCGGATGCGAAGTAGATATTACTTTTAGTTGAAGTCAAGACTTGTTTTTTGGAGGTTGATTTAAAATCAAAAATTTGTATGTTGCCGGTGTTTTTTTTTTCTGGCTGCTATCGTGGAGAAACAATCTCTTTGGTGTCCATTCAGATAAATTTCAGTTGGATGGTCAATTAAGTTTCTTTTTGAGTGTTTCATAATGATATGCATAATTTGTTATGCAGATAAGTTGTGTGCAGTTTTAGTACACTTTCTATTTTTTTTCTGTTTGAATGGTTAGATTGAATGGACCCTAATGCAGCAGCAATTTCATGGCTTTTTATCCATTTTCAAACATATTGAGGCATCACTTTTGATGCTCTATTACATCAGGTATTTGCAGGGCATTGGGACAGTCGTTTTAAAATAATTTAAATGACTTAAAGGGATGCATCTTAAATTCAGGACAATTATTCGCTTGGATGAGTCCAGCGAATGTGATTTGTTTTAGTAAAAATTATGAAATATTTTTCTTAGTTAGGAAGAGGTGTGTTCCAATATGGGTGCCCGCAGAGTTCTGTACTTGGTCCGATATTGTTTCTCATCAGCTTTTACAGGGACAGTTTTTAAAGAAAAAACCTCGGGCAAAGATGTCAAACTTGTTAGCCCTAAAAAAGGAGGATAGTAGCCTTCACCAGAAGAAAAAGAAAACTGGACAAACTTAAGAGCTTAACACTTTTCTGGGGGAACTAACTATAAAAGAGTTTCTAGGTGTTTCCCTTGACCAAAAACTCATTTGGAACTCTCCCATTAAAACGATCATAGACAAAGTGTGTATCTTGATTTGGAGCTGCGAAAGTTTTCTGGGGAAAAATTGGGGCCCTGGTTCAACGTCATGTCAACGGTTGTCGAGCATTTTTTCCCATGAAACCGCACCGTGGTCTTGGCGTGAAACTTCAATGAACATCTGGGCCTTTCGGGGAGTGCTTTTAAGTGGTAGGCCAACAACCCTTGGTATGTTCTTCGACTAAATGCTCCTCGAGGACGACATTTAGTCCACCGTTTTACGTTTTTAACACCGGTTAAGGTCTCTACCTTGTTTCCAAACGTCCAAGCTTCTTAGCTCTATCTGGTTTTCTAAAGAATCCTCTTCCCTCTCTTTTGTTCCAGATCTGTTCGACTATGCTTTCTGTTTTGCCTATTTTATGGAGAAAAGTGAGGAGCTGAGCAACGTGCTCTTTCTGCGTGCAATCTTTCTTGGCACTAAAAGATGATGAGTTTTTTTGCCTGCGCGGTTGGCACTTCCACTCTTTGTCGTAGACAAACTTTCTCTATGCTGCTACAAGATCAATAGGGATTACTCCGGCAATAACGAGTACGGCTGGTGACGACAGAGTCTATATAAGCTCCGCGCCTCTGTACTGCAGCCATTTGTATTCTCGGTTCATATCTCGGATCCACACAGGACTTTAGCAACATTAAAAGCCTGCTCAGTGACATTTGGTATTTATTCCGAACCAATTTTTATTTGCTTAAAATAAGTAAAAGTCTTGCTTAAGGCTATCGCTTCTTAGCTGTTTCGACCTAAGAGTCTAACTTGTCATTCCCAGGAAACTATTCTCCGCTTTTGCAGTGGCCAGACATAGTGCATGGCCTTTCATCCAGAAATGACTAAATTGAAGACATTTCGCACATCTAGAGGGACTAGTAACACTGATAATTTCTTGAAATTATATTTTCATATATATTTTCCTGCTCTCTAAACCGCTGCTGTGAGCCATGGCTTCAGTAACTTTTCTAATGGAAGCCTGCCTTGTCTCAGGCAGAGACTGTTCATGAGCCTGAAGCCCCATAAGAAAGTAAGTTAGACCTTAGGTGCAAACTGTTGACAAATAGTTTTATGTCGGATAGAGGGACCCTAGCTAAGTCGTCCAAACTTTCGAAGATAGTTACACGGACTCTATTTCCTCTTCGTCTCTGCAGCTTCTGCAGAAGTCATTTGCAAAGAGTCCTAGCCTTTTAGTCATGTTTCCGATTATTCAGTGTCCGTTTAATACCCCGACGAGCATCCGGATTTGATTTCTGTTAAGAGAGACTAGGGACTTTGATCTTTGGGTGTCAACAACAGGCCACAGCCCTCGTTTGAGCAACCATAGCTATTTAAGGGACTTCCAACGAAATTCCTTTATGACATATGCTAAAGAGGCTTTTAGGTTTAAGAAGGTCTGAAGGTCTACGAAGTAGCAGAGAGAGGAAGCCTTTTGTATGGTCTCTTAATTGCTTTGAAACAAGCACTCGTTAGATAATTTTTACCACCTCTACTCCACCTTCAATCGTCATTCACAACAACTTGGTACATGTGAGCCGTTTAAGTAAATATAGGTGAAAACGACAGCACCCAAAGCCTAGTTTCTGTGTGGGCGAAGACAAATTTTTTTGAAGGGACCTAGAGTCATTGAGAAGTTTCTCATGACAGTTCTTACTCTTGGATGTTTGTCAGATGTTCGCAAGAGGTGGGGCATGAAGGTCGGCATTCGAACCAGCGACCTCTCGTTTAGCGGTCCAAGATGTCAGCCATTTAACAACATCTTAATAAATCCCTTCTCTCCCCTAGAAATGATAATATTCGTTGCTTCATCGTCGTTCGATCCCGTAAACCAATTTTCAAAATTACTGTCTACAAAATATCAATGGACTTTTGATTAATTGTTTTCCCTCAGGATTCACGCACATGCTAGGCGGCGAGATAGTCTTCAGAAAGAAATACATATACAAAGTATATACAAAAGTATATAGAATATTTAAATACTAATTAGTATTGCTGGAGCTCCAGGGAGTCAGTGACATCTTCAGTTATTAACCTCATCATCATCATCATCATGTTGTAACTCCATTATCAATGGATCTTAATTTCTTAACCTTTACATAATAATATTTTTATACACAGGCCCGGAGTGTATTTGTTTTTGGTGTTTTTTTTTTATTAAATCCATGTTTGATTTGTTTAAATTAAACCTTTAAGCAGTCGTCGTGTGGGTATTTCACCTCTAGGGTATAATTAAATATGTAATTTACCCCAGCATCATCTCTTAAACTCTCATCATCATAATCGCCGTCGCCGTCGTCGTCGTCATTTCAGTTATAAGAAACAAACAAACCAACATCCCGAAATGAAAAGATAAAACATCACGATAAAATATTCATCAAGCTGTGCAAATTAGCAAAAAATAATAAAAGAAAACATTTTGAAATATATTCCTCTTCTTCTTGTTCTTCTTAAGTTCGTCAGAAATTGTTCTTAAGTATCTATATGCAAATTTTTGTTGGCTTCTTTTGTTTGTTTGTCACCTTGTTTGTTGTATGTCATTACACGATGAAGCAACCCAACTGAGCTGAGATACTATACTGAGAAGCGATAAACGGATGCGGGGTATGCGACAATGGTAATCCATCGGAATGATGTAATTATCTGGACTTATATATTTGTGACATACCCGCACGGATGCAGTACAGTCGCAAACAAGAAGGATGGTTATGATTCCATTTGGACATTTGTGTGCCGAGATGAGGTTTTGACATAATGTAGATGCGGAACATCAGATAATGCACAGCTTCTGAAACATGATGTTGGATATTATGTGGGGGAAGCGGGAACGAACGATAGAATAAACCTTTGGGGGAATGAACTTGACAAATTGATTGCTGAGGAAATTTAGATTTATTGCGACTTCATTTCGGGAGGGTTTGAACTGTTGCTATTTATTTTTTTGTTCCTTAGATTTTGCATGCGTTTTAGAATGGCGAATCGAAAAATAAATAAACGTGAATTGGCGGTACTGAGTCGGATTTGCAACTGTGACCCCCCCCCCCCTCGTTTAGACTTACAACTGAACCAATGCAGCCACTCAGGCGAATCAAGTGCAATGTCAACGTTTTTGTGTCAAGACTGCTTGTCGCAACATTTCATATCAAGGGTCAAGGCCTTGCATTTTCCATGGCTATTGGTTGTTGTATCAAGTTGGGTTGGGAAAAGCTGAGAACCACGAAAATTTAGTACAAAATAACATTGGCGCAGAGATCAAGCGAAGAATCACTCTTGACAATTGCTGTTTCTTCGGGCTAAAAAGGCATCTAAGAAGTAAAGCTCTCTTTCATAGAACCAAGTAGATATTGTACAACACCTTAATCATCCCGGTCCTGCTCTATGGTGTATGGGCCCTTTTAAAAGCGGATGAAAGCCTTCTGGGATGCTTTGAGAGATAGATTCTTCTGGTGATATTCGGTCCAGTTTGTGACGATGGAGTGTGGAGAAGAAGATTCAACGACGAACTTTATCGTCAAATAGCCAAAAATACAACAGCTTAGATGATGGCTGGGACTGTAAGCGCCACCGAAAAGCGGTAGGGTGCAGTAAAGCGGGATGTGTCAAAGCTGGTCCAGCAGCTGCTGTTGAGAACGTTTGCCTCGAAAACATTCTTTAAATATCACAACTTTTTGCATTGTTGTTAACCTGAAGAACGAACGAAACTGCATTTTGAACCCGAAGCCTAGCAGGCATCTTTTGCCGCTTTTGAAAATATCGTACCTTTATCAGTACGCACTCTAAATATTAGCTAAAACTAGCCACCTAGCCATGAAAAGTCGTTTCATATTTCCCATTTGACTTGTTTGTTTTTGAAATAAAAAAGTTTTATCTGTGAGAATCAATTAGTAGTTTGTGGATTAAATCCAGCAACACGAGGTCAAATAATCAGCAAACCCAAGCTTTTCGGATGGCTATTCCAAGACGTCACAGTGAAGAATAGAACTTCAGAGCAGTCAGCGTCGCAGCATTTTTTGCGGTCTGAAACTCGATCTTTAAGTTGGTAAACAACAAGTTGAGTTTGTAGAAGGTAAGTAGATCTCCATATATCAAGTGTTTATTTTTCAACACACCCCCGAGTTCTTTGTAATGAGTCAGAGCTGAAACATGCGCACTAAAATATCTTAAACCAGTCGAGACTACGTAGTTTGTAATTTGGTGTTGAAATAAATAGAAAATTGCATCGCGGACTGTCTGTCAAAATTCAAAAAAAAAAAAAAAAAATATTACAGTCTCCTCTGTTAGATAACTTCAAAACCTTGCATTAAGTTTTGAAAGGGTAGATGTTTTGAGAAGTCATCTTGAATGCAAATCACTTATATTGAATGAGTACTGAATGCAAACAATTTTTGGGCCCCATTGAAGGCAAAGAGAGACAAAGATTTTCATATTTCTTTCTGCCGCAAATATTGGAATTCAACTTTTGCAATTTCACATGATCATCATTCTATAAAAAATAAAAAGAATTCACTTTTTACTCAGCAGATGTTGCCTTGAAAACGTCAACAACATTTGTTTTATCCAAATGCTGCGGAATAAGCTTTATAAATAGATTTTTCTCGAAGCAATTTGCAAGCATATCGGAAGCGTTATTGCCAGCGTTTTAAATACGCACGAGAGAAACACGAGTAGAAAACAATAAACAAAATTCAAAAGTCAAAGAGAATTGCTCAAAAAAATTACATCTCTCTACGAAAATACAGTTTACTACAAAAGAAGCACCAGGCAGGCATCTTAGAGCGCTTCAATGGATATAATATGACCCGATATTCTTAAAGAAAAGTGGACGCGTTAAGTTTTCACTGTTGCGTCTGTAAGCCTTAAACGTTTGCTAATTTGGCGTGATAGTAAATTAATTCCTAAGTTTTCTCACTATAAGACTTAAGTCCCTATAGGGCATGCTATCTTCTTGTAAAGTTGTCATTGAACTTGAAGACTGGGGTCGTCCAAATGACGACCTCAAACAGTCAAAACGTGACATAAAGTGGCATAGGAATGATTAAAAAAACCCTACGACATTTAGGAATGACAACAACCATTTGTAGCTCTGGCATCAAAGGTGCAATAATAATAATATACAGAGTGTAGTTCATTGACACCTTGTGGTCTACTGTGACCCCTACTTTTACCTTAGAGAGGCCCCCTCACAGTTTGATTCACCAATAATTATGTTGGAGTGTCTATGTTTTGGTTTTAGCCTTAGCAAGAAAAACCTACTCAGAGCACATCATCCAGTCCAGTTTCTTTAATGAATCTGAGAATAAGCAGTGTGGATCCGTGGTTGGTAAATCCTTTTCTTGAATTACGTGTTTTCGCAAATATTTTAACCTTTTTTGGGTCAGTGCCAACGTTTGTGTGGACTCATTGAAGAATATTCTGAGGCCTTAGGTGTTCCCTGAGTTTACAATGCTCCGTTAGGAAGACTGATACATGCTTAAATCTTTGAGATTATAATCTTCTTCTTTTTGGCTTGTCTCAGACCTTGCAGATCCCGAAAGGTTCTAGCCTTTTTCTCCTTTTCCGATTTCCTGAATTCTTCGCGTGGGGTGTGTTCCCCTATCCCGCAGAATGGTTCAGGTCTTATGAAGGGCGCTGCTGCCCTTTTCTCGCTAGAGAGTCCGCCGCCTCGTTACCAATAGTGCCCACATAGCTTGGTATCCAGCAGAGAGATTATCTATTTTTCTCGTCAACTTTGTTGAGACCTTTTTGTTTGGATTAAATGACAAAGGTGTCCAGTGCATTGATAGCTGCTTGACTATCTGACAATAGTGCTATGTTATAGGTTCTGTAATTCTTTTCGAGACTGATTCGAACACATCTTTCTATGGCGCATATTTCGGCTTGAAAGATTCTGGTACTTTTGCCCATGGATTCATAGTGTTTCGTTCTTGGCGGCCCGAACACTCCTGCGTCAGTTCTTTCATCAGTTCTCGAGCCGTCTTAACCTTCGTTAATAAATTGTTTTCAAAGTTATATTTCCTCAAACGTGCAAAGATCCCTATATTCATGGATGGTCAATCAGCTATAGATGCCCTTAATCCGCATACTATTGACTTCAAATGAGCTGAAGCATTAAGTCGTTAGCCACTTATTAAAAAAAAACCTCCAAAACCTCATCTCTGGGAACAAGACTAAACTAAGCTTGATTGTTGGACATAGGGGTATTGGCGGTAATGAAAGAGACAAGAAAGGGCTCAGAAACTAAAAAAGGCTGCACTGGTAAAACAGCCCAGGTTTAAAACAGGCCAAGCAAGCCATCCAGCCCGTCAACAACAATGCCAATTAAATGTCAAAAACTTAGAAGGCTACCTCAAAAGGTCACCACGGTTTAAGATATCGCTTAATTAAGAGAAGCTAGTCGACTCTCCGGAGTGCCGGATTTGCCTTGAAGAAGCCTAAGACAATAAGCCACCCTCGTATGATTTACAATGGACCTTTGAGCTGACAACGTTACCAACTTCATCCGGAAAGTACATACCCTTACTTAGACTTACTACAATTCTGACATGACAACATGGCGCAGAGGAACTTGTAAGTTATGATTGACTTTATGAACTAGATCTAAGAGCATAATTTAAGGACGATATGAAAGCCTTTTTCGATGGTTTATCAAATGAAACGAAGGTTTTGAAGGAAAGCCAAGCAACTGTCTGCAGGATTTTGGAACGAAAAGCAGATCTTTTGCAACACAGCAGCGGCTAAGCGGGCATCATAAAAGCCCGCGTCCAGTCAGCAGTTTAGAAGGACTATACTTATAAAAAGGCCGCTGGATTTTGCAGGAACTATTGAGGTATCCCTAATAAACGTTGCATATATGGTTGAATCGTACTCAAACCCTTCTAATGCACTAATCGGCATGAACCAGGTGACCAACTTGTTTCTAAAAAGCCGAACTCGGAGTGTCGTGTGAAGGTAGTAGAATATTTAGATAAGGGCTTAGCTCTGCTTATGCCCCTCTCTTTTAAGAACAAATTAAAGTCCAGCTCTCTTCAAAAACGATCATTAAATGACATAAGAAGCCTTTTTACCTGTCACTAGGAGCTCCTTTTGCTAACAGTCTTTTCTATCTAATTTCACTATTCGTATCTAAAATGCCTTAGGCCCACACAAATCAGACTAAAATCACTCGTTCTTAGCCCAAAATGATCGAAAATGAAAATGCGAATTTTGACATTCCTCAACATCGCACCAAATGTCGGGCATAAGATCAAACGAAAATTCCGCCTAACCGGTTAAATCTGCAATTCTATTTGCACTGTCAAAATTTTTGTTATACGCAAGCTCAAACCTCTACTAAGCTTTTCAATAAAATATAAATTAAAAACCCACTTATGTCTCCACAGTACACACACACATTGATTGACTGATGACTTTAATTTGGAATCTTTTCAGTGTCCGTTTATTTATATTTTTTTTTTTGGTTGTATCTTTTCCTTTCTACAGAAAATGTATTTTTATTTTCTCTGATTTTCTATTGAAATTTGCCTTTCACTTGTGTTTTGCAATCGACAGCAGCCATCATGATCCGAGCGCAAATGGCGGCACTAACAACTTATAATACACCAATTGGACAGACGGAAAGTCACCTTAATGCGTGTGCACTGAAGTAGTTCAAATTCAGTTACACTAAAGAGATCTCATACACGTCGATATAGATACAACTGAATTGAACCGAACTCTGCTGAATAGATACAAATGGTTTTTTGTTAAATTTTCGATTGCTATTTGGTGGTAAGAAAAAATCAAATCAAATCAAATTCAATAAAGGAGGGGTAACGAATCTAGAGCAGACCTTTTCATTTTGGGTGTTGTTTGTTGTAGCTTCTTAAGCGGTGTGTGCGGCTTATTAGTTTGAATTCAAAAAAAAAGAACATGAGGTACGCTTTTTTTTTTTTTTTTGTCTATTTTGACAAAATCAATGAGAGATTTTTTTTGTCGATTTTTTGCCTCTTCATTTGAGATACTTTATATCACTTTTGGATTGTGTTTCATTTTTTTTTTTTGAAGAGGAGGATTTATTCAAGTGGTACACTGCGGTGTGAGCTTAAAGAGTGGATTAGGAATGAGTCTTTGAATAAAAAAAAAAATAGAAATGATTCATTAAGTTACTTTCTTACGAAGAATTTTTTGTTCCCCGGTGAAACATGACAAGTGCTTTCTCAAGAGATACATGTGCCTACTTATAACACTTTTGGTTATATAAAATTTATACACAGGTTTAAAATACCGGTGGACCGTATATTTTTTTTTTTTGAGATATAAATATTCAAATGAGATGATAATGGAATAACTCTACTCTTCTCCCTAAAAAAATGAATAAAACAATAAATGAAACGAGTTTGTTGATGAATTTGTTTGGTCAGTGGTGAATAGCGGAAATGCTTGATGAACTACTAATGAACATGTTTTAAATGTTCTGCGATTAATTCCAAATTTTTGGGGTGCATATTTTTTAGATTTAAGAAAGTTGTAAGGGAAGAGTTAGGTTATCTATGTACTTTACTTTGATTACGATATCCTGCATGTCCTATCGTTTTTACGGTGCAGTGGTTTTAATGTTCACTATTCTAAGGTTGCTTACCTGGAAAAAAAAGAAGAAAAGATTAAAATTAGAATTAAAACAAGAATGCATGCAATCTAGATAGAAGAAGACGATACGAGGGTTGAGTTTAATTTCGACTTTAAATAGATTTGATAATTAAAAATCTAATTTAATTCGTTTTCTTTTTGAAGTGCACACTTAAGCATTTAGATAAATGTGTCTGGACTGAATTTTGATTGGGTGATTAGGAGAGATATATGAGTATAAATTTTATTTATATTTTGTTAAATGTATGACCAGTGATTAGATATGATCGGAGGACTTGTGATGGAAAATTCAATTAAAATAAGTCTTGCGAGTTGGGCGAGGGGAGGAATCTTGGTGTGTCGGCATTTTTAAAAGTCAAATGGAAACTGCCGCTGACTGAATGAGTGCAGTCTTTTTTTGACACCAACGAGTTTGGCAATAAATGAATTCAAAGTCAAACTATAGCCTCTAGCCAAAGCTCATAGGTTAGAAATATCAAACTTAACAAGAGGAACGAAAATGTATGCCGGGGATTTACGAGGCTTTCTAGACTATGGATGGCATTTTAACTTTCACCAAAAGTGGAGCAACGAGGCTTACTTGTGCAGCCGACAAATTGCAAGACGAAGACGGCTTAGTTGCAAATCCCTCATGATATAGAATAAGGCAAGACCCTACACAACGGTTTCGGTTTTTGAACACTCGAGTATGGGCTGAAGTTGAAGCTAACCATCTCAGCTAAATTTAAAAGAAGTTACATCTATAGCATCCCCATTCATTAAAAAAGAACTCGTTCAAAACCTTCTTAGCCAGCGAATTAGTTGGGGAGAACGACGTGAATTAAGCGTTAAGCTACACGAAACTGACCTCTTAATGACTCTATCAATGCAAATCCCAATCTCAACTTACTCAAAATAAAGAAATCGGCTGCAGTCAACGACGTTAAGCGATACGTTTTGAATACTAGAATACCCGACGGCTTCCACTCGGATTGGTAAGCGAATTGTTCTGAAAAAATGGACCCCTCTGCAAACAACAGTTCTCTTGGCATCAAAACAAGATCTTCCAGCCAAAATTCCTGGTATAAAATGTTGCCTAAGGGAATACTGAAGAAGCAACTCAAGCGGCATTTTAGGCACTTGATTCCTACAAATTCAACTGCGAACTTGTCTGAAACTCTCTAAACTTTCTTAAAGGGCTTACCACTCACAACAGGCTGCGTTCCAGGTCATTAGGACGAGGAAGGCAAGGAAAGGATAGATGAGCTGAAACATATACTTTTTGCGGCATGACGACCAGCAACATTCAGTTAAAACTGAGCTCCAACTTCATTAGTTTCGCAGACAAGAAAGGAACCTTTTAAAATACTTGCAATAACAAAATGCAATGTTAAGATCGTAACCGCCTTTGTCTAAATAAGGCCTCTACTTTCTAGTTCACCTTTCAAATCTCAAGTTCTAAAGTTTCAACGTCCATCTCCATCTACTCGAAAAGATCTTCCCAAGTCACAGTGCCGCAAGAATAAAAAATAATTGGACTGCATTTTTTATAAAAAGCTAAGCTGGGTGCTGTGGCTTAGTGGTTAAGTGCGTTGTACCACTAAGCGAGAGGTCGCTGGTTCAAATCCCGATCTGAACTCTTGCGAACGTCTGACAAACATCCAAGAGTAAGAAATGTCATGAGAAGCTTCTCAAAAATTAATTGCCGTTCGGAATCGGCATTAAACTGTAGGTCCCTCCATTCGTGTAAAAAATATAACATCGCACACACAATGGTTGGAGAAGCTAGGCTTTAGGTCCTGTATGGGCCGTTTATGCCTAATATTTACTTTTTATTTATTAAGGTGGAAACCTAGAATAAATACGGCTCACAACCCCGCATCACTAAGTGGCTTAGTGTCTCAATCATAAGATCAATACCAGCGAATGGAGGGGTTGCCTTAAAGACGGCCTAAGGTAAAGCTATTACTCGGGAGAAGCGAATTGCCGATCTTTCTTTTGATTGCATAGCTGTTAAAGATTCACCTCTGTCTGGCTGCTGCGCCATAGGAACATTTCAGGGATCTTGAAGGGCTGATAAACTTTCTAAATTTGGAACTAAAAAAATGCCTTATCTAAAAATTCGTACATAGCAATCGCTCATATAAAATGAAGCTTAAGCTGTAAAAGATCAGACTTGGGATAGTAAAACATGTAGACGGCTTCAATGTACTATAATTGGAGTCATCATTGAGCAGTGCCTCCTCATTGGCAGCCATGCAAAAAGGTTTGATTTTGTAAGACCCTCATGGACGAGGAGGACACTCTCACTTCCTCTCGTAAAAATTATCTAACTAGGAGCATTCATGAATTAACACTGACATAAGAAGTCTGTAATTAGTTTAAGGAGACCTCTTCCTACTAACATCTAAGGATTTAAGAAGGAAGTAGATAAAAATCTAAATAATCAAAGTTTTGGAATTCGCTGTAGACGCAGGGTTAGTGATTTTTAGCAGCTCAAAAGCATAAGCAAAAAATCAGCAAAGAACTATTGTGAGGCGCCTTTGTAGCCATTCACAAAAATTCAATAAATAAATTTAATGTCTATTTGGGCGCCAGTTAACAACAAGTTAACTCCCTAGGCTTACATTTCGATACTGGAAATATTTTAAAAAAAACACCAAGTCTCTACGTAAAACCAGCAAAACTTACATCACTTCAGTTAAAAAAAAATTCCAACGACCTTTCTCTCAAGATCCGCAACTATATGATCTTAACCTGGCCAGCCTTGTATTAATCCCACCACGTGGTCCAGTCTCACTTTACATACTTACTCTCAACCGACCATTACACTAGCGTGCATGACTATTAATTGAAAGAAAATATATACATACCTACACAGCTATTAAAGCTACACACATTGTCGATTAAATCAGAGAATTAAGAGAAAGAATAAGATGTAGATACTTAAGCGCTTGAGCGCAGCACGTAACAGTTTCGAATGAAATGTTAAAAAAGCCGGTTCGGCTTGTTTTCTTGTGTATTTATATCTCCACTTTTTGAGAGTGGTTTTTCTCTTTTTTTCTGTTTCTTTTTTTTTGAAAATGTCAGTCAAGTCACTCAATTGCTTATAAAGGGCAATTCTTTGGAGGATTCGTGGAATCGAAATCATGTAACATTAAACTTCCTTAATCAAAGAAACAATATAAATTATGCCTAGTAACCTGTGCAACCGTAGCCCATCGATGGAATTCAATCTTCTTTGCATTCTACCCTCTCTCTCTCTGTTTCGTTTTCTTGTGTTTGTCTTTTCTTTTAATCGATCACTAGTTTAATTTGATTGCAATGCTAAAGTTGCTGTGCCTCACCTTGTTAAGAAGGAAACAAAAACTACAAAAAAAAAAGAGGAGAAACAACCACCGCGCCAAGATACTCTATCTTGATCATGGTATGAGCGGTTTGTGTTTTAGCTTTATTATTATTTTTTCCTGTATCCAGATGGAGGCACCACCAATTGAAACGGCCTCAGGAGTTATGCGGAACTAAGAAAAACAAAAAACAACACAAATTACGATTTGTATCTCTGCATCTATAGGCTTTGTTTAAATGTTCTATATTTGTTGGGGAAATATGTTAATGCATGTAATATGGGCGGCATATTTTATGGGTGAGGCCGGAAAAAAAAAAACGAATATAGATACAAAACTTTATGGCGACACATTGAAACAAGTATCTAGATCCGGTTTTTTAGCCGTACCTACAGTAATCGATTGTGAATAAATGGATATTGTGACAAATTTGTTTCACCCTTAGGCGGGCAGTGATTAGAAATTACGAGGCAATCAATCAAGCACACCACGAATTGGAGTAGGAAAATGAGAGTGACAGATAGTAAAAAAAAGAGAAATGGAATCGCATGTTGAGCGATTGAGACCAGTTTTTCTTTTTTTACTTTATTTTGAAAGTGACTGAAAATTTATGATATTTTACAAGAATGCCATAGGAAGGGCATCTTGGGCCTGTTTTCTTGACGTTGCTTAAGTTTTGATCATGCATTTGGCATCAGTTTTTTGTTTGTTTTATTGAAAGTGACGAGCATGGGCAGGGAAGGCATCTTGGGCCAGTTTTCTTTACTAAAATATGAGTTAAATGGAATCGCAGTAAATGCTCAGCATTTGGCACCAGTTTTCTGTTTTATTTTGAAGGTACAATGGATGCCACAGGAAAGGCATTTTGGGCCTGTTCTCTTGATGTTGCTGAAGTTAAATGGACTCACAGTAAATGCTCAGCATTTGGCACCAGTTTTCTGTTTTATTTTGAAAGTACAATGGATGCCACAGGAAAGGCATCTTGGGCCTGTTCTCTTCATGTTGTGTAAGTTAAATGGAATCGCAGTAAGTGCACAGCATTTGGCACCAGTTTTATGTTTTATTTTGAAAGTGCAATAGATGCCACAGGAAAGGCATCTTGGGCCTGTTCTCTTGATGTTGTTTAAGTTAAATGGAATCGCAGTAAGACCTCAGCATTTGGGACCAGTTTTCTGTTTTATTTTGAGAGTACAATGGATGCCACAGGAAAGGCATCTGTTGATGTTGCTGAAGTTAAATGAAGTCGCAGTAAGTGCACAGCATTTGGCACCAGTTTTCTGTTTTATTTTGAAAGTGCAATGGATGCCACAGGAAAGCCCTGTTCTCTTGATGTTGTTTAAATTAAATGGAATCGCAGTAAAAGTTCAGCATTTGGCACGAGTTTTCTGTTATATTTTGATGCAATGGATGCCACAGGAAAGGCATCTTGGACCTGTTCTCTTGATGTTGTTTAAGTTAAATGGAATCGCAGTAAGACCTCAGCATTTGGCACCAGTTTTCTGTTTTATTTTGAAAGTACAATGGATGCCACAGGAAAGGCATCTTGGGCCAGTTTTTGTTACTAAAATATGAGTAAATTGGAATCGCAGTAAATGCACAGCATTTGAGACCAGTTTTCTGTTTTATTTTGAAAGTGCAATGGATGCCACAGGAAAGGCATTTCCTAGGTGAATTTATTTAAAAGCAAATCCTAAGATAAAAAAAGCAGCAAATTGCACCCCGAACATTCCCCGCCTTCTTTATTGAAACAATTTTCAACTTCCTACGAAATTACAATTCAGTGACTCAAAAGATACTAATCTGCCCGTGTCGCCTCAAATTTCGTCAAAGTCAACACCCCCATTTGAATATTCAAAACACACACACCCCAGTGACAAATTCATCGATAAGCCCCAAACAAAAAAAAAAAATTAAATTCGAAAAATCTCAACTGAAAATGTGTAATTGAAGACATAAATTACACATCCGCCCACGATTTTCCAGCAAGCCTTGACGACTTATACTACAGAGCTACCCCCGCAAATTTGCACTTAATTAAATGCTGTTTATCGCATCTCACGGGAATCCTTACGATGTTTTCTCCACCCCTCCGTCCTTCTCCTCTCATTTTGCACACATCCATAGTGTTAGTTTTTTTTTCTTTATAGTTCTTCGCACATACCCCTGTATCTGCAACGGATAGTATGTAATTGAGTGGGAAGCTCACAGAAGTCACCCCCAATTTGATTTGAGCATTTCTTCTCGTGCTCTTCTAACTTTGTTAGGTTTTCATGACGCAAATCTATGCCAATCTACATAGTTATCAAAGCCATTATATAACACTTCGTCGAAAACATCTGGAAGGAAACGCAAACATACACACACGCACACAGTCGTGTTGACGTATTTTCGTCTAGCGAACACGCAGCATTGAAAACTAACAGCCACCCCCATAGGATTTGATGAATGAATATAAAAAGAAGGGGTTCTTTTCCTCTTGACGCAACAAGTAGGAGTACACAAAGTTATCAGCAGGGAAAAAACGCAGCACCATATTGAAGTAGCTTTCACTTGGATATGGAAAAGAGCGGGGTGTCTGGTGACGTCCTTGCTGGTGGTTGGCATCTATACGTTTTCTTAAAGGGCAAACGTTTTTTTTTTACAGAGGCGAAAGTATAGATACAGAAAATGCTTAAAAAAGATACAGCTTAAAGTACACACCATGATGACGTATTTGTGAATGAATATGACGTTTATCTTTATGTTGCCATTCGCTTCACAAGCCTAAAGCACGTGTCTTTGGATGGGGTTGGTATGTCATACGCATGACAGTTTTTTTGGTTTTTTTTTTTCTTTTCGTTCACAAATACATTCATGAGACCAGCGAGATTAGAAGAGAAAATTTCCCTCGCAACAAAAAGCAGTGTTGGTGTTCGCCCTCATTTCATTTAACCCGAAAAGGGATGAAGAGCATTTCGATTTCGAACAGAGACAGAGAGAGAAAACTGATTACGCGAGAGTGGTAGTGTTTATGTAGGCGGCTTATCAGCGAACAGAGAATGACATAATTTAATTTATTTTTCCTCAAAGAATATGGGTCAAATGTTCGTGTCATCTTAAGCTACCATATGGTTGCAGAGAATTATACAAATTAAGAAGAAAATGCATTTAAATTTCAATCAAGGGAATGTGAATGAACATTACGAAGTGGGGGCGACGTTTTCATTTACTTTTCGAAGTATCATTAAAGGATCCCATTAGTCCCGGAATGATAGCGACATTTTTATAATTTTTGTTCACAAATATTCATAAAAAACACGGATTTGTTTAGATACATTGGATAGATATGCAATAATGGGAGTATTTCAATTGCATTGTGGTTGAGGATTGTGTGAAAATAAGTTAAAGTGTGTTTGCTTGGCATATACCTTTATTTAAACATCTGGCAACATTGCTATTGTTCTAGCAACATTTGATTTGGAGTTTTTTTGAATTGTTTTAAAAACACTTGATTTCGATAGAACAATGGGAGCATTCCAACTCCGGCTACAGTTATGAATAGAAAGTGAACAAAAAAAAAGCTATTTCTCTAGCAACATTGCTTTGCCTTGAACAACATTTGAGACTGAAAGTCATTTTATATTTTCCCAACATTGTAACCGACTTTGAGGCTCCGCAGATAGACAATATTTGATCCAAATAGCTTCAAAAGTCTGGGGAAATTGTCATTCCATGCTTGAAATTCATTTTAAACTGCTGTCTAGGGCTTTGCAACATTTCAAAAGCAGAGAAAATAGGTCAACCACAACACATCGCCAAGGGCTAAAGACTTATAAGTGTGTCTTCGTTTATGGTAGAAAACACTTGAGCGACTTATAGACATTATTTGTGCCAAAATGAATAGCAGATCCGTCAATACGGCACTTCACAATGTATTGTCGGTGGTAAACGAAAACAATTGTTGAGTGTATTCGTCGATATCGAGGGGGGCTTTCAACAACATCAACGTCAACGCAATCGTATATAGTCTACAAAGGGCTAAAGAAATAGCAATCTTTATGACTGGATTGGACTCATACATGGATTAAGTCAAACCTGGGGGAATGTGAGCACGCAAGGAATGCTTTATGCTTCGAGCAGGATGCTTCATTGTGTGCGCTTACGCTGATGATGTTTTTATCATAGTTCCACTCCTACTAGTAATTAACTGAGATGCCGGCTGACGACTTGTGGCTAATCCATCGAAATCAATGTACAAAGAGAAGTATTCCCCGCCTTTGAACCACCGAGCATGGGGGATTAACCTGCAAATATTCGGGATACCCGTGAGATTCCAAGCTCAATTTGAAGGAAAAGCGAAAAGCGGATGACACCAAGAGGGAATTCTGGTATGCGGTTTTAAGCCTTACGCAGTCCACATCAGTAGCAAGACATATCCTAACATATGGTGCACTGGTATGGTATAATACCGAATAATACATTTGAAATCTTTCCAAGATTCAAAGAGCATCTTGCATTGGGATCAATCCTACTGCAGCTACAAAGTTCGTCGTAAGCTTTACCGCTCTGGATATGTACTGCAGGGACAAGGCGGTCAACACTGCAATCACTCTCAGAGTCTTGCCTATGGTCATGAATACAAACTACTTTCCTTCAACTACAGACTACTTTCCCTCAACTACAGACTACTTTTCAAATAACTGGGCAAGGGACGTAGTTTCAGAAGAAGAAAAGATAGCTCTCTATACAGAAGGCTAAAATATAGAACATAGATACAGTAGCGGACATCTACTGTGAAACTCTGGCTTTAAGGAAATCATTTAGGATTAGTGGCGATTGCAGCATTTTTCAGGCTGATGTAGCTGCAATGACCCAGAAATTAAGGAGGCTAAGAAATAAACTTCTTATCATATACTCGGACAGCCACACCGCCATAAAGGCCATGGAGTCAGTTCTCGTGAAGTCTAGAGTGGTGAGCCAATGGAACAAATATTTAGACGCAACATCGCCTGCAAATACGCTGCTGTTAGGCTGGGCATGCAGAAGTTTGGCATTTAGCAGAATGAACTTATGATGGGCTAATCTCGGGGCCTGTAGGTACACAAAACAGCTTTGGCCAGTGTAGCCCGCATAAATATTCACACACACATGGGAGCCTTTACTGTAAGACTGGTCCAGCGCTTTAAGACATTAAACTGACGACCCTCGACAAGTGAACTGACGAATCTGATTAGACACAATGGACCCAGCTGATATTATAAGATATTTAGAAACATTCGATTTCATGGCAATGAGAACAGATACTATAATACTTATCTAGAAATACTTGTAAATTTTTCTTCTAGCAACATTGCACCATTTAAACATTTTCCACGAAATGTAGTTAAAAAGCTTTCTATATTCATACAGCATCACTTGAGTGTAAACAATCAACACATAAGTAAATATCTATGATAATTCTCCTTAGCAACATATAAATTTGTTTAGAAACATTTTATTTCCATACAAAAATTTGCTTTAAAAGAGCCCAAAAATTACTTGAGAAGACAGTCAATGGACTTATTTCAAGTGCTTGCCTCTAGCAACATTTCCGGTTTAAGGCCCGCCTTGGTTTCTTATCAACAAAATGTGATTTCAATTTTATTTCATTTTTATTTAACATCATCCAAGTGCAAAATAGTAACAATTAAATAAATATTGTAATATTTTTCCCTCAGCAACATTTGAATTTGTTGAGCAATATTTGATTTCGACACACAAGTTTGAGAAAATTTGCTTAAAAAGAGCGAAAAATGACTTGAGACGACAGTCAATTGACTTATTTCAAGTGCTTGCCTCTAGCAACATTTCCGGTTTAAAGCCCGCCTTGGGTTCTTAGTAACAAAATGTGATTACAATTTTACTTTATTTTTATTCAACAACATCCAAGTGCAAAATAGTAACAATTAAATAAATATTTTAATGTTTTTCCCTCAGCAACATATGAATTTGTTGAGCAACATTCGATTTCGACACACAAATTTGAGAAAATTTGCTTTAAAAGAGTGCCAAAATGACTTGAGACGACAATAAAATGACAACATTGCACTTTGCATCAGCAACATTTCAGTTAAGTAGTAGAATATTTTTGCCAGATTTTTGATTAAAATGAGTAAAAAAAAAACCGAAAACACACAACAAAACTCTTTATAAATAAACAATTGAAAGTACAACGACCTATGATGAAAGAATTTCATCGAACCGCCTTAGCAACAATTTGATAAGAAACCCATAAATCGATAAAATAAAAAATGCACCGATTGCATCCGGACAAGTGCTATAAAAACTCGAGCAATAAATTCATCGTTCATCGTGTGTGTGTGTGTACTTTTCTGTTAATCGTAAACCGTTTGCTTCACACAATTCGTGTCATTTTCTAACCGAAATTTAAAATGTAATCATCGTTATCTGGTGTAGGGGTAGGTGGTACCTACAATGAAACAAAGGTGAGGTTTAAGCAATAAAGTTCGTGCATGACTGACACCAAATTCGTGACGTTTCTTGATAAGAAATAAACAAAAAAGGGTCAATGGTCTTGTAAATAGCTGATATAAATGGAGGAGGATTGTTTTGTTCTGAAAAGAATGCTAATTTTAGCAACGGGAAATGTTTGATAATAATTCAGCATTTTTGTAAGTTCATTCGACCCAGAGTCGTAATCTGTAAAAAAAAAAAAAAAACAATACAAATCCCACTTTCCCTAGATGAACTTCAGTGGAGGTGGAGTAAATGCAATTAGATCATTTGCAGTTCACTTAAACCGACAAAACTATCTATGCAAAGAGGAGCCCCATTCGACGACGGAAGCAAAACCCATGGTTTTGAATTTCAAAAAGCCGTCTGCCCCCCATAAATAGTTGACGGTTTTACCTAATTATAAGGTCACAGACGTCGTTCTCTGCAGAGTCTGTCTAGGTACTAAAAATGATCACCGTCGTTTTCAAACTTTTTGAACTTTTTAATATGCACAGCATGGCCAAAACTTTACTGGCTGCCATTACGGCTTGCCTGCTTTGCTTTAATTGTGGAAGAGAAAGGCAGCAACAGCCAACTATCCACTTTAGCGCTGAATAGTTTGCGATTTTTTTTTTTTTGCTTTTCTTTCCGAAGAATTGAAGAAAGTTTTTTTTATTTTTGATTCATGAATCATTTTTGTCGTGAATGGTAAAATAGTAAAAAAAAAAAAAAAAAACAATAACCAAATCCGCTGGCTGTGTTCGTGCCTTGAAGCTATAATAATGGGGTCTCTTGCAATGTAGCCCTTGGATACAACATTCATTTTTTCGTTAACTCCCATTGTGTTTCGATCAGTGTTGGCAAGTTATAATTAAATGAAACAACATATTTTTCTTAATTGTAACTATGATTAGATGCACGTTACGTTACTTCATTGGATACAAGTTTTTGTTTTTAATTCTATTACAACACTACAAGCGGCAAATTTTTGCTATTTCTCTTTCAATATGAAACTTCGAAGTGGAACACAACAAAAACCGTAAATACGAAATCAAATCTCAATGAATGAATCACCACGGAGTTACAAAAACGTAGATACATCTACCCACATGCAAAAAACAACACCAACAAAACCAACAATCTTTGACAAATAGGCAGATTTATAACAACACAAACCGCTGAATGTCAGTTAATGATCTCTTTGACTGTCAAATATCTGACATCAACCTCAAGATACACGAGTATCCAATTGTAGGAGGTAGATATGTACGGATACCGACATTAGCAACATATATAGGAAAAAAAAAAAAAAAACAAAAAACCTGTACTGGTAGCGAAAAACAATTTACTCAATACCTAACGGTAATATTCAATGGCAGCAATCGCAAATAAGAATTATACTCAACCCAGACATTTAAATGACATATACAGGCAGTTAAGCCAAGCCAAGCCAAGTCAAGCAAGAACGGCCAAGAGAATGTGCTGCACAAAGAAACTATCTAAACAGCAAAACGTGTGTGAATGATTGGTCACTGCAGGTATCGTTACGCTATTGCTATATGCAACAAGCGCACCAACAGGCATTTCTCGCGGGCGACAGACACTGACACACAACAGTTGCATTGCAACCTGATGACGAGTATCTCTATTGGCAAACAACCGTTTTTGTCGTTGCTGTTTGGTAACGACGAATGACACGACTTAGTGGGGTGGTGGCGACGACGAACAACGACGATGATGACGATGGTGGCCTTAAATCAGTGTAGAAGCTCAGTACTTCTAGGTATACTAAGCTAGTTACATTTGTTTCTGTTTCTTGTTTTCCGTTCCTAGAAATGGAAATATGTGAGCGAAAATATTTATGGATTCATGTGACGAGTTGAGTTCAGTCGGGGGCGGTCTTGGTCTAAATTTGGAAAAAAAAAAGGTGAGAACCATACACCAACAGCAAAATGCTATGAGTCATTGAATTCGCAAGATTTTTGGCTCGGTTTGTTTGCCAATGGTTGGTTGAAAGAGGAGATAGTGTGTATATATTTTTTAGGTTCTTATAACAGAAATTAGATAAAGTGTGACTAATCAAGTTGCAGATACTTGGGGCAATGGAGTATTTGACTTCCGCTGGTAGACGGTTTTTTTTTTACTCAGCAAACCTACTGACCTAGTTCCGATTCTCACTAAGAAGGGGAAGCATGTGGTAGATGGACCTTCGTCACGGTCACGGTCCTTACAGAGAGAAATTTGAAGAATAGAGGAGTGGACACTGTTCAATGGAGAAGATCAAGAGGGTAAAAGTCACCTCAGAGTGAGTGAAGCTTGGGGAAGTGATAGCGACGATGATAGAGAGATTCAGTCTGTTTGGCACAGAAGAGAAGTGAAGCTCGGAGGTCTTGCGACCTTGACCGTGGCTGTTTAAAATTGTTGACGATCAGTTTTTGGTGGAAAAACTAGTAAGGAACTTTACGATAGAAGGGCGTAGAGCAGTAAAGCAGAGTAGAGCAGAAAAGGAAGGACAAGAAGAATGACCAAACCATTGACAAGAAGGAAAGCGAATGACGTGACGTGACGTACCAACTAGACCCAGCTTGGTAGAAATGGAACAGAAGAAGTGAGTTTGTTGAGAATATAAATGCCTTTGCGACACAGGAATACATCTTAGAGTCCATGCTCTCGGAGAAATGACATTCGACGCTAAATTCGATAAATCCAAGTTTGGCGGAGAACAACCATTTCATTGACACATGAGAGCTAAAAAAGAGAATGCAAATTCCTCTTCATCTAGGCCCGAAGATGACATAGAGCTGATGAAGTAGCGAATGCTGACTATCAAGCAGCAAGAGTTCAAGCCTGTGCCTTAGGGCCATGAAACCAAGCCAACAGCAGTGTCTGTGAAGCAACTGGAGTCTGGAAAACCGAATTCTTTGTCACTCTTCAACGAGCATCTCCCGAGACGTCATCTGAATGCGCCACCGAATTCCCACTGATAGATAAAAAGAGTCGATCACGGTTCAAGACAAGATAGCACTGGCTCGACCCAAATGCTTGAGGTCATAGTCAACGAGTTGAAGGTAGTGCGGTAAAAGACGCCGCTTGGCATCCCTTACCATGATGTACTCGAAATCGAACAGCAGAATCGTTGCTAAATACATTTTTGTTAAAATCCCTAGATGGATGGTCCATCCTTAGAGCTCTCACGTCAAATTTAACTGATTCACGGATTCGTTTCAGCAATCGATGCACGTCCGCGAGAACCTACAGAGTGAGAAGCTAACCAGAGAAGAAGTACGGCTCCTCCGCAAGCAACTCACTTAAAGTTTAGAACGCACGAGGAACCTATTGGCCCCGAAATCAGGAGAGCAAACCAAACGACCAAAGTAATAGTTCGTCACTTTTTGACCAACATCGAGGATAAGATCTTCCATCATTCGAGGAATTCTTACGAACGTCAACTCTCGAAGCCGAGAACTGTGGACTTTATGATTTTCCTGATTCGGAAGTGAAACCAATCATGATTCAAAAGAAGTTTGATCATTTACTTAGTCCAGAACTGGAGAAGGTACGCATTAAGTACACCGGCGAAGTGAAGATTCTTACCGATAAGTTGAGAGGGACAGAAAATCAATTGGCTTCGCCCAGCACCGACGGTACTAATGCAACTGCGACAGGAGATGGACACCGTGCCTGACGAGGAGATGAGGGATCTGAGCTACTACTTTGAATTCCACAGTGAAAAACATAATGGAGATGCGAGAATAGCAGCGAAGAGGTGAGACAAGGGCGAAAACAAATCACGTCTTAGAGCAGTCTTCAACCATGTTTCTCTGATCACTGCTCTAGTCGACGCTTGCGTCTTCGTTAAATTTACTGCTTTAGTATGTTTTGGGCCTCTCGAATAACCCCTGAGCTCTAATGTTCTCATCGGATTGTTCTGACAGACTCCCTGCCGCGCTTCTTAAATTTTTTTTAAGTAATCCCTTTCCCTTAGTTCGTAGGTGTCGCAAGCAGTCACTTGTTTAGCTGAATTGGTTCCTTCTTTGTTGTCGCCTTTCAACATTAACATTTCCATGAGATTTATAGAGGTCCGTGCCTCTCAAAAATAATTTTGAAATATTTCTGCTCAGAAATAGTTCCTGGCGCCTTGTCCAACGCAAGCGTCAAACTTCAAATTGATTAATCAAAAAAAATAATATATATTTGCACTCCTCACTTCTGCCAAAATATGACATATTTCACTATAAATCTCTTTCACTGTCCATTTCTACTTGACAACGTCGCTGCCCATAAAAATGCTATCCCCCCCCCCGCCCTAAGATAAGATCGAAAATTGAAAGAAAAATAAAATAAAACAAAAACATACTTATCTCGTTTTTCAAATTGAAAATTGAGTGATAAAGTGAAATTTCACAACAAAAAGGGTATAGGTATCGTTTTTTTTTTTTTTTTATTTGTTTATAAATAATATTAAATTTGTTTTTAGTTATTTTTTTTTTTGATATGAACTTCAAGTGACAAAGTACACTAAGATGACGGAAAAAGATACTTCTATGCTGTCATGTGACGGAATACCCTCATTTAGTCGAAACGATAAGATATGAAATTTTGAGCGGAAAAATTAAATCAAATTGGAAAACGTACATATTTTTTAATATAATTAAATTTTATGCATACAAAAACATGAGATATGATTAGATATAATTTAAATTTAATTGACAGTTTTACAAACAAATTAAGTGCAATTTTTTGCTGAACAAAACACAATAAAAAGTCACGTTTTTTGTTCTTCTTTCTTACATTTGGTTATCTTTATTTCCTGTTTGATGAAATGTACTTTATTTTTTTATAAAAAAAAAAAAAAAATTAAGAGAGATTGCTTTATTAATTGACAAGTGGGTGAGGAAATTAAAGTGGTAATAAAAATGTGAAAACAATCGCAATCAAGATAATGCAGATAAGAGATAAAGACAAAATTTCTTGAAAAATAATAAAATATATTCGTATCTACTCAAATTGGGGGGAGTTTTTTATTGTGCAAATCTCTCAATAAGTTACTGCTTTTCTTTTGAGTTTCATTCTCATATATAAGTTGTTACAATTTTAAACAAGAGTTTCTGGGGAGAAAAGGCGAAGACAAATAGTTGCAAGAAATGTTCATTTAAATGGCATACCTCAGGGTGCCGCGACTGGGCCTATACTTTTTTCATTTCAAACACAACTAATTTGATTTATGTTTATTCTTGGTAAAGCGGCGAAGAAGTCTTCATAGACACCGTGTGCTCCATATTGGAGGGTATTTTAAAATTTGTATTCACCGAACCTAGCCGCTGTTAGCTCAGTATTTTGCTATAGAAATCTTTTGGGTGATCCACCTTTGCACTGCCAGAAAGATGACAAGGTCTTAGATGTCCTTGTCTCGACATGCATGGTCGAAAGGAGCTTGCTTCAGGATGATTATTTCAAGATATAAAACTGCGCTTTAATGCCTTTTAGTACTCGTTAAAAATCGATTTTGTCCTTCAGTTTGAAAAGGATTTATCGAGAGCCCATTTCTATTACACAAATCGTCGATCATGTCCAACGCTGCCTGCGCTTTTGCACAAGCATTTTCTAGGCCTGAGCATAAGTTAGTGCGTAGAGACTGGAGTCATTAAGCTTGCTGAGGAGAGAGCCAGCCACCATGCACCATAACAGTGGAGACAGAACACGCCGTCTTGTCGGCAGCCTCTGTACACCATCTGTCATTACATATGCTCTCTAATATTGCTCGGATTTACACGATAAATGATGCTCCTATACCAATTGACCTAGCAGAAATGATACAATGAAATGTTCCCGACGATTCGATCCTTCCAACAAGGTCCTGAAGCGCCGTCTAGCTGTGTTTTCCTCACTGAAAGGCAACTGGCTTTCAGAACGTGAAGTTCCAGCGGTCTTACCGTGTTTTTTTTTTAGACTGTTAGACTTAAAGACCACGTCTTCACTAATTTTTGTTTAAATACCAACCAAGCCAGAGGGATGGGATGTAGGGCCAAGATTGCCATTAAAATTCTCCTTATGACTGTCTGCAGTTGGTTTATACAGTTTTGCAGGATAGCTGAATGAATTCAATCGGTGCAAGGCTATTTCAAACCCTCAAAAGATAGCGTAGCATTTTCCTCTTTAGTAGCCACAACTGAGCAATGAGGCATTGCCATGGCCCAAGAAAATGGCTAAAACAGAGGCGTCCCATCGGCAGCATTCTCAAAGGAGCTGAAAATTCATAGAAGGCCTCTCATGTGATTTTGAAATCTAAGTCTGTCGGTATTTGTTATGCCTTTTGAAGCGAACTGTGTACTAAGCTCATTGGTCTTCACTTTAAGACTCACTTTTTCGTTGTCCATGTCTTAAGTTCAGCTATTTTAAGACTCTTGCCACTGCTTGCCTGATTGTAATGGTCTGCTTTTAAGGCAAGCTGTAGCTCATCAAGGTTTTTAAAGGTCACCGATAATATCGCTTTATTATCGGCGACGCTCAAGACTTTAACTCCTTCGAGTCATCAAATTCCAAAGTACATGATATTGGAAAGTACAGACCTAATGACAGATCCCTGTGGAATGCCTATGGTTCCAACCTCGGCGTTTTATCCATCTTTCCTATAATTTTTGGAATCTGCAGTCTTAAAATACTGTCGGCTTACATAATGTTGAAAAGAACAGGCCCAAGAATGGATCCCTGTGGAACGCCAGCCGTTGTAAATTAATTTGTTGGTTTCAACTTCCGAATTTTATTGTAGCACTCTATGGAGCAGGTAATTACCAATTATTCTCATTATCCTGCTCCAATTAGCTGAAGCTGTGTTGAAATTGATATCACATTACCAATGACATCGAAAGTTGGTTCAAGATTCCTTCTTTTGATTCACCAAAAGGTACAGATTTTGCAATAGGACGATGAGAGAGAGAGTTTTCCCTTTCTGCCCCAATAAAAATAAATCCGCAAACCTATGCTTTCTCTAAACATTCATTAAATTTACAAATCGTTCTTCCAGCTAAAATAAAATCACTAAACGAACTTCGACTATTCGATGAGGGTTTTTTTTTACATTTTCTACACAAACGAATGCTGTAGTCATTGACCAACCTCAGGGCATCCATCCACTTTGAATTGGAAACTAGTTTCCTCTACTTCATCATCATAACAATCCATAGGAAAAAATTTCCCATTCAAAATAAATGATCTTTTAAGTAGTTCTTCCCATCAATGGTATATAAGAAATTCTTAGAAATTCCAATTAACAGTGCAATTACCAAATGAAATTTTGTTTGAACCATTTTTACGCACTTCACTATTTTTGATTCTCTTCATATCTGGTTTCTTTCTTCGTTCGTTTACTTTTTTTTCGGACAAAAATTAATTAGAAATAAAATTTTGGTCGTTGATCTTAGTTAAAAAAAAAAAAAAAAAGCGTTCCGTAGCACTGGAGTGTTGAGTTGAGTTACATATTTTGTCTATTTGTATAAATCTCGAGTTGGATTGGATTTATTAAGTGAAATAAAAAATTCAGCAGCGAATTGGAGTTGGGGTTGGCCCAAAAACCTAAAAAGATACACAAAAAGTCACCGACACTCGTTAATGTTGAATTAACAAGATTTATGAACAAGTTTTGACGGTGGTTTTATTTTTTTTTTGTCTTCCTATTTGCGTGTAGGAAGCCAAAGTAAAGATATCGGATGCAAGGAGACGAATCATAAAAGTGAGAATTGTCAAAGAAGACACGACATACTTTTGAAATTCGTATCTTATCTGAGATTGCAGATGAAGTAATACCAGAGGGAATGATATGAGCCGTCTGTATTTGGTTTGCGTGTGGCAATATGAAAAAAGATTGATATTATAAAAGTGTCAATTTGATAAGACGCATCTTTGGCATGGAGAATTTAGTTCATATTTGTTTTTGAATCTTGGGAAAGGTAATTTGAAAGTAATGGATCCATGTATTTAAAGGTTCGCCACTAAATATTTAAATACTCTTTGATGTTGTTTACATTAAGCTTGAACTGGTATTGAGATTTCCTAAGAATCTCATGTAATTGATAAGTAATGTATTTGTAATTAAATTTCTGTGGAATTCTTTGAAATTATTTCGCGATAAAGTAAGCAAAATGGCCACACAAATTAACCGAAGAGATAAGATTGGCAGCAATTTAAAAAAAAAAAAAAAAAAACGCTTGACTTTAATTCCCGGGAAACCTATTTATACTTATGAACTTAGTTGACACTTCAACTTGTGCAAATAGAGAGATCGTCTGTGAAAAGAAAATATATTTAGTTCTCTCACCATTAACTTCTACTACTCACTTCCGCGTTGATGACTGCTGGGTGCCTAGTACCTTGACTGGCGAATTGAGTAACTAAAACCCCTTTCAAGGGAATTCTAATAGCATCAGCTGGAGCTGGTTCAAACTAGTGCTATCCCTACATGATATTTGAAGGTTGGAAAAGAGTTTTTGGCAACAGAACCCCGACTAGTCCGCATTGAACTTAAGCTTTCACATCCCCGGTCATTGGTACCAAGGGCTCCAGGTTGGGGATTTAGCTTAAATTCTACTTCCTAACCATGTAAGAAACAACTAAAAGCCTCGGACAAGGACGTATTCAATCTTAAAGATCCTGCAAAAGAAAAAAGACCAACGACTTTCGACAGGGGAGTTCACCAACATCAGCCTGTCATGGGCTCATGCCCCAAGAGAGCAAAAAGACGACTCTTCTAAGCGAACATCTTTAAAAGCATAGCCTACACGAAAAAAACGTCTAGAAGCGGACTTAAGCAGAACGTAGCGTTACTATAGCAATCCCACGATTGTATCACCTCAATAGGTAGTCATTAAGGAACAAGGCGGTCACCAGATCCAAGGACCAGAGCACAACACTTCCTAGTTGCAGCCAAGGTACGTCTATAGACATTTCAGATGACCACACAGTAAGAAAGGAACTTTGCGCTGAACTCGAATCCCTCAAGCTCTCGGGAAGTCTTTTACATCCAAAATCAAGTGTTTAAGACCTGTGGCATAGATGCCGAGAAGCCGCATTAGGAAGATTGGTCGGGAGAAAGTATGTCTAGATGTATGGAACCTCAACATCGTTTGAGCTTAATTTAAAAAGAAATATATCTGCCGTACTACTTTGGAAGCACTTGCAACCATTTATCAACGATTGGGCCCTATCAGTGCCCACGTACCACCACGTAGGTACTAAAGAAAGTGTTTCGAAACTCACCAAGCCGCACAAGACGAGCTATACAGAGCCACAGCGATGCGCTGTCAAGAGGCTTCTTCCCCATCATACTTTAAAAAAAAAAGTGCAAATCACACTAACCAAGAGAGAGAGGTATGATCTTTCAAAAGTAGAGGAAAAAAGGCCTCGTCTTAGGTGGCGCGGACAAGTGGAAGAAGCCCAGATCCACCCGTATCGTAGTGATATTCTCTAAATTGCATATGTTTGAATATGTAATGGATATGGTAATTCTAATGATTACTTTGATAATTAAAGTTCATTGTATTAATTCATAAGAAGAGTGTATGTTCTAATTTGTTTCATAGATTGCAGAAGTATTACTTTGTCATCACACTTTAAATTATCACATTCTAGGATGAATTACACATTCTGTAATGTATAGGGTAATGCATACTACCATACATTTTAAAATATTTTATAAATTCAATTCATCGATTACACTAGACTATAGAGTACTGAGTTCCAGTGCGAAAAAGATATAATACAATTTTACCAAACTGGTAATAGAATTAAGTAATTACATATAAATTACAATGTCACAAAAATGAAAATGGTCCAAAATCCAAGACCAAGTAAGCAGTTATAAACAAACTGTTCAAAGTTGATAAATAAATATTAAATTCTTTCTTTCAAATTGTAATGCATAGGGTAATGAATACTAGTATAATCTAACTTAAGTATTTAATAGAAATAAATGTTCCTATGACACATGTATGAAAAACAGTTTTTAAAAATTATAGTATGGCAGCAGGTAATGTTAATAAAGTGATTACATATACATTACCTTGATCCATAGTTCGTGAAAATGCAATCGAAATTCCAAGATCAAAACAGCACAGTGTTACTAACAAATCCTTCCATTCTTCCTACCCAAGATATTATGACACGTTGGTAAGCTACATCAAAGTAATGAATAAGGTAATGATTCATTTTAATAAAAAAAAAAAACATATCACCATTACTTTCCTACTTTATTTTTATTGCGGTTCTTCTGGCAATATTACTCACGCACTTGCTTTTTACTTAGAAGCCAAACTAAATACATACCAATTCTCTTCACAGACACAAATACATGCTCATATTTTTCCCCATGTTGTTTGCAAAAGAAAATGAAATAGAAAAAAAAAACGCAACTTAACAAATAAATGCAAATCATATACCCATCTTCATTTCGTTTCCAATGAGGAAAAGCAGGTTATTTCGTGCAAGAAATTCCAACCAGGGCCGTTGGTTTCTTCTCTACTATTTAGATATGTATATCTTTCTATCTATAAATTTCTTGTGGTATTTCTCTTTCATCATTGCAAAAACAAAAACATATACCTATCTATATAATTTATATAATAATTTGAATTTCTTTAAACCACTTAAAATTTTTATTTATGTCTAATAACCTGCTATAGTTTATGTTTTAATTTTAATTTTAATTTGCATATTTTTCTATGTATGAATACTTTTTGGTTTTCTGAGCTCATCATCATCACACGATCAGATTTTCGATTCGAAATACAAACAACAAAGTAGTGCCGGTCTCAGGTGTCTCACTGTCTTTAACTGTATCTATTATAGGTGTAGATAGAAGTTGGTTATGTTATGTATATCAAGTGAGTTAAACAAAAAAAAAAAACAAATAAAACTTTTAATATATTTCTTCATACTTGAATACAGTTAGATGATGATGGTGGTGGCCAAGTGTTGGTATGGCAGTGATGACATCAAGAACTAGCACCGGCATTTTTTTTTTTTTTTACCACTTCTCTTTTTAGTTACAGTTTCGATATACTTCGATACTTAATTTGTTATTCTCTGCGCATGGATGACATCGACCGGTGGGTCGGTCGGTCGTAGTCGGTGTGTGACATTTATTTAATTCGAGCAAATTCGATAGAAAATTATATTAAAAAAATAAAAGCCGTCACAGAAGAGGACGAGTGAAATACTTAAATAAAATTGAAGAGAATCGCACTGGGAATAAATTGTGCTGGTTTGGTGGAGTTCTTTTATGCGTTATTTTATTATTTTGAAACGCATGCGTGACCTGCTTAAGTACGCATTGCGCCATTTTATTCGGTTGCTTGTTTTTATGGTTTCAATTGTTTTATTTTTTTTTTGTTTTTTATTGGTGTGAATTTATTATGTGCGTTTTCGTTTTTGGTACCTCGTTGGATAATGGTAATGTAGTTAGATAGTTAGTTGCAAGATGGGTGATTCCGAAGAAATGAAAATTAGATCATAATTGACATAATCTATGAGGTTAGGTTTGGTGGGTAGGAGAACAGTTTTGTACCCCAGTAGCTATGAAGGACTGTGACTAGCAAAATGAGATCTAAAGGGTGATTTTTTAGCTGGTTTGGTTTTGGCAACACTGGTTTTGACAGCTGACGTGTGTTTAGTACCTTGTGTCACTGTCAAACAGCTTCAGTTTGGTTTGCAATTTAACCATGGATCGTCTTACAAATGAACAACGCTTGCAAATTATTGAATTTTACTATCAAAATTCGTGCTCGGTTCGAAATGTTCATCGCGCGCTGCTTCCATTTTATGATCGGCATTCTCGACCTTCTGAGCAGTCTATTCGGAAGATTGTGACCAAATTTCGCACCAAATTTACTTTGTTGGACATTAAACCACCAACACGTTTACGTACTGTGCGTATTGAAGAAAATATTGCGGCCGTATCAGCTAGTGTGACAGAAGACCGCGAAATGTCGATTCGGCGCCGTTCCCAGCAGTTAGGCCTTTGTTACAGCACTACGTGGAAAATTTTGCGGAAGGATTTGGGCGTAAAGCCTTTTAAGATACAGCTGGTGCAAGAACTAAAGCCAGCCGACCTACCACAACGCCGAATTTTTGGTGAATGGGCTCTTGGAAAGCTGGCCGAGGATCCGCTTTTTTATCGAAAAATTGTGTTCAGCGATGAGGCTCATTTTTGGTTGAATGGGTACGTAAATAAGCAAAATTGCCGCATTTGGAGTGAAGATCAGCCAGAAGCATTGCAACAGCTACCAATGCATCCCGAAAAAGCCACTGTTTGGTGCGGTTTATGGGCCGGCGGCATTATTGGGCCATATTTCTTCTTGACTTGCATGATATGTGGTTTCAACAAGACGGTGCCACATGCCACACAGCACGCGAAACAAAGGCGCAATTGCGAGGCGAGTTTGGTGAACAGTTAATTTCACGTTTCGGGCCGGTCAATTGGCCGCCTAGATCGTGCGATTTGACACCATTAGATTATTTTTTGTGGGGGTATGCCAAGGCTAATGTGTATAGGGACAAGCCCGCTTCGATTGACGCACTGGAAGCCAACATCCATGCATTCATTCGTGAGATACCGGCCGATATGTGTGAAAGAGTATGCCAAAATTGGACTCAGCGGATGGGCTACCTGAGACGCAGCCGCGGTCAACATTTGCATGAAATTATCTTTAAACATTAAATTGCAAGGTTCAAACTATCGATTCAAATAAATATTTCATTCATTTTTTCGAATTTGTTGTGTTTTTTTTTTAAAAAAAAGTTCTAAATCTCTTAAAAAATCACCCGGTATTAGCCGAATCCCTGTTAATTTGTAAAGCTGTCGAAGAACCGTGCTCCAATGTTCTACAGACTCTGTTTTCTTTTCATCTGCTGAAATCGTTATTTTTTAAGAATCGTTGTCTGTAAGCCATGTTGCGAATGATACAGTATCCATTAATCCCTCAACGAGCATCTGAATTCGGCTTCCATCAAGAGAGACTTGGATTATTTGATGTCGATATTGAGCCACAGATCTCGGGTTATGGCGTTCCATGAAACGAATTCTACACAGTTGTCGACAGCAGTTTGCAAAACTGTTAAACTTACGATTCTCCAGGCTATACTTTCCAAGACTCTTTACTATGAATAAGTAACCGACATTATCAAATTTTTCAAAACGTTAAAAGCCTTTGGATTTCCCAAAAATATCAAACTCATGACAGGCGATCCATTGCCCTTATAGTGGAGAAAAAGTTATCTTCTTCCTCTGTACTAAAGAAAGGTAGATACGCAAAAGTGTTGAGCGGGTATTCGGCTATGACCAGCACTGCTTTGTCGGGTGTTAGTTGATTCTAAAATAATCAGAGATAATCCCAAACACGTACGAGAGAGCAACGATCCCCCTCTGAAGTCACAAAACGAGTTTCCGATCAAAGTCGGTGTGCACCAGGGCGGCGTCTTAAGGCCTTTGCTTTTTATTGCTGAGAGGAAAAGATTCTTAAGCACATTAGTTATTCTTCGCTGACAAGAAACCATCATAAGCTCGCATCAATCCACCCTGCAACAAGCACTTGATGCTTGAGCGGTTATTTTTGGAAGGAAGTGGGTATGTTCAATCTCTGCCCCAATCCGGCTTATTCCAAACATTTATTTGAATGAAAAGTGTGAAATGTTCAAATATTTAGGATCCCTGATCAACAGCGATCAATCATAATGATGTCGCAGGAAAAATCTTCTGTGATTGAAAAATGTCCCATAAGCCAAAAGGAAGGTTCTGCAGAGTAGTTTCCGGCGCTCACATATGCTTCACAATGCTGAAAATTGTATACAAAGAGTATGAGGCCAAAGTGATCCCTATAATTTCGATCATAACCTCGTCGTTTAAATGGAGAGAATATGATTAGTGCAAAATGACAGCAGGAGTAACAAAGCTTGATCGAATAAGAAGTTCAAACAAAAGCCTTTATGCCAAAGAGACCATCTCGAAAAAATGTTACCACAATCGTCTCAGTTGGTATTGCCATTTTTGGAGGATACCATCAAAGAGGCAATATCAATTGCAAAGGAGGCAGGCCTAAAAATGTCTGGATAACTTGTGGCAGTGACGACCGGACCCCACAGGCCTATCACTAAGAAACTTATCGATTTTAAGGAGGTATTTGTTCAGTTTTCAAGTGGACACCCTAACCCAAAATGGTATGCTAGTGGGGTCTACTATCACCCCAACGCAAGTTATATCCAGTTAAAGTGAATTTTTTGAGGTAAAAATGCTATAAGTGATATAACTTCAGAAATATAAGATATAGGTAAAAAGACCACAAAATACATTTTGTAGATCTCGTTAACATGGTCGTAAAAAAGTTAAGACCCTTTAAGTATGCCCTCCTTTCTGGTCAAAAATTACAAAATTACTGGTCCCAAAACGATGTGTAGGTAAATCAAATTTAAGCAGCTATATTCCCATCGCCATTAAAAGACCCGATCGCAGTCACGATTACACAACTGCAGTAATTTTCCGACTGTTAATTCGCCATTTAAATTCCATCTAATCCACATTAGTTTAACTAATCATAACATTTCTCCGAAGATCCTTATCATCATTAGCAGCAAAACATAAACCGTCATAATTCATATATACAAGCTGCCTAGTTACCAGATAATTCATTTCTAATCACACTTCCATACCAGAAACACTCGCTCCAAATACAAGTCATCCACGCCCATTGCTATTAAGATTCTTTTGTAAGAAAGAAAAGTGCAGAAAAAAAAAGAAAAAAAAACATTGCACCAAGTTGAAAACCCGATTCAACTAATTCTCCACCTGTTAAGTAATCACACCGCCGCCGCTCAGCAACAATCCATTTAAAAAACCATCGATCTACACAAAAGTCCATTGCAACTGGTTCACAACTAGACACTTGTTTGTATCTACGCTACGCAGATATTTCTCTCTTTCCATGCGCGCAATCATCAAACTAAACTACTATAACGGTGGTGGGTATTTAAAATTGCAACTAGGTACTTTGCTCCATTAAATACATATAGATACATATATATATATATATAATGTAATCAATATAATTATAAAAAATAAAAATAAAATCGTATCTATGTATCTTTTGCGCCCATAAAATCCGGTTCAATTACAATTGGTAGACAGACAGGCGCAGCTCAGCAGACAAAGTGAAAGTAGTAGATAAGTCAATCACTCATTTGTAGCTATGCGTCTTAAAAATGGTAAAAATAAAATAACAAACCCATTTTTATTTTACCTTGTTGAGGATTTTCTCAAAGTTTGTAAGTATTTCGCAACCAACAAAGGGGAACAAAATTATGTAAACAAATTTGTTACACCAACAACACCTAAGCCGCCCATAAACACATCGAAAGGGGTGGTGGTATTTTTGTTAAGCTTTCAGATTTTGGAATATTTGTTGCGCGCAAAACGAAATATTATTTCAACCCAAAAATATGGGTTTTATTTTTTTTATTTTTGTGTTTTTACTTCTGCCAATTAAAAGAAACACAAAAATATATTTTTTTATTGGTTGCAGCAGATTTCTTAAGCTCGAGGTTGCAGTTTATTATTATTATTTTTTTTTTTTTCATTTATAGATGGCGTCGTATTTCATGTGAGGTTTTATTATTTTAGCTTTGGTGTATGAAAATGCATAACTGGGCAGGGTTGAATGAAACTGAAAGTGTTTTCCCGTTTTAAATAAACTTATTACGAGGGGATTTGCTTTTTTCTGTTGCGTTTTTCTGATTTGGATGAGGTTTTTTTACTTTCTTTGATGATTTATTGAATTACCAACACTCAATCGATACGTTTAAGTTGGGATTGGGTAACACAAAGTTAAGAAATGCCGCGAATATATCTAAGTATTGCGCTGATGGATCGATGACAGTAATGGCATCTAACTGAGGTTTTGCAATGAGGCAAATTGTCTTGTTAGGTAAGGGTTTGGTTTTAGTACTGCCAATAAAATTGTAAGTCTGCGAATCACCTTTCTAGTGCAATTTTACTTCCTCGAGAGTAAAGTTCTCGGTTATAAGTCATTTTATTTTGAAGGAGAAATGAAGAGTTTTACGAAACCGGCAAAATATTTAAGGTCCCAAAAGTAGTGTAATTCAATAATTAGACTTTAAGCCCGCCGCCCGCTTCCATTCCTCACACATATTAAAATAAAATTAACGCTCAGTATTTCTTATTTCATTTGCGCATCTTTTAGTCCCTAAATCATATTTCTACGTTTCCTGAGAGCTGAGGGATATTCGAAATAGTTTTACTTGGTTTACAAAAGAACTGATCTGTGAACACTCGAGCCGACCATCCCAGTCGAACATTAACCGGACTTTTTTAAAGGTTAGTTAAGAGCGCTGACAAAATAAGAATGGGTCTAGTAGGTAGTGTTGTCGCTTCCTAGTTATCATTTCTTTCTGTTCAAGGTCCCTAAAAACAAATTTTGAGTAGAAAGTCCGACACTTTAGAGTACTACTGATCTTGGACTCCATTCGGCCTCTGAGAGTGACAAAGTGGCGTTTTTGATCGATCGACGTTACCGGTTATGGTCTTTTCTGGCCGTGCTGTGTTTTTAAGGGTTCCATGTCAGTTTCGGGTTAAAGACCATACCAAGACTGTAATCGAAAGAAGAATTGTTTAATTTAACCAAAGGAAAGAATGATATGTCTAATGAATTTCTTGAGATGACTAGACACTTTGATCTTAACAAAAGACCATTCGTTTCAGACTAGCTCGCTATATCATCAAGATCCTCACTAACATAGGCAGCAACATGTTAAATAAGACTCAGATCGAAGCTCAATTGCATCTGCACGTCATCAGCATGCATACGGCAGATTGTTGACGCATATCAAGAATAGTAGTGGGCCTAAACTGCATCCCTGTGGAACATCATTTAGGATCGAAATAACATTCGATTGAACAAAGAATTATCTTCATTACTGCATCATGTGAAAATGAAATAGTTGACGCAGCTTATCGCAAACGTTCTCATGAATCAAAGTGTCAAACTCCTTCATAAAATGTTTAGCAACATTTTTTAGCAACACTTAATAAGTCACATTATCGTCATCCATCGTGAATCTATGATAAAGTCCGGGATAAAGGCCGTAGTGCATAAGTACTTTATTGATGACAAGGACCCATGCTAGAGACGAAATTACATCTTCCTGAGGTGTATATCTGGTTGCTGTAACTCTTGGGTCTGACAAAATCTGGACAAAATAAACTTAATTCAGACCTGACTTTAGGCATAGCTTTCAACACCATTTCATGGGCTGTAAGATAGCAGATTTCAGTAACGAAGCTAGCTGTATGCTTTACTAAATAAAGGTTAAGAGGCGGCCAAAATAAAACTACCTATTGACGTTTTGCTGTTCATCCGTTTCTGAGTTGACATAAAGGATCATAGGTAGACGGATATTGAAAAACTACCCCTAAAGGTGTGTTAGCAAACCTGACAGTTTTGTAAAATCTGACTATAGCTTCAGCTTTGGGCGTTTGACATTGGAAATAGGAGCCAGAGGCACTGATTTGGCACCTCTGCCATGTGTCTCCCCGCCTGTGAGGACTTAAGTCATCGACACCCAGCAAGAAGTGTTTCTATAGGAAATCTTCAGTTGTATCTTTTGGTTATTAAGTAAATCCCAAAATTTACTGCATCAAAATGTTATTCTTTCAAAGAATTATTTCTCGGATAATTTCTAAATAAATAATTTTTGAAAAAGCAAAACTTCTGTAGCGCGAATGTTTTGGGAAAAATGCATTCGAAATTAAAAGCTGTTTGTTTTTAATTTTTTACTTAAGACGTCATAACTAATAATAAAATCAGTAGTAATTAAATTCGGTCTACATTCTCTGTTAAGTGGTTTTTGTAGCTACATCTAATATTTCAGAAGTTATATCATTGAGGAAAGTTAAACCTTAAAATCGGAAACTTTCGCTATAACTTGATATAACTTCAGTTGGGGTGATGTTAGTAGACCCCATTTTTTTCAATCCACTCAAGTATTTGCCTTGTAACTGGAAACAGGTGATCATTTATTTGGCATCGAAACAAATAATTTTAAGAAGGAAATCTGTTTTGGATAGAGAATTTCCTTTCGATTTGATGTAGCTTAGCTTCTGGATGGAGCTGCGAGTTGAGTGATATCTAAAAATATTCAGGGGAGTCTTGTCTAAAATCAGTTTGAACGATTTTCGTATTGCCAAAGATTTATGGAAGTAAAAAAAGTTTAGGGAAGCATTCTCTTTTGAAAAACAGAACCGCCTAAGAATTTTCCTTCTACAAAGGACATATAACAGAAATATACTTGTAGATTTGATAGCCGCGATACAAAGTATAGGGTACAGAACCACATTTGACCTTCATAAATCGCACTCTAATCTATAATAACTGACTGCTGCTGACTGACCTACAAATAAAGTAGACAAGAGATCCCAAAAAAGTCATTCGTTGAAAGCCTTGAACAGTACCTACAGCACATTAGTCATGAAGATTCAAGATAACTTGAGGTCAAATTTACTCAATCTAAAATCGTGCATCTTTATTGCAACACGCTCAGCTTGTTTCAAGCGCAACTCCAACCCAGTGTCCGCTGACACGGTATCATTTAAAAATATATATAATTAATAAAATGTCGTGTTCCCCACTTCCGTTTGCACATAAAGCGGTTATTGCCAAAAAGGTTTACATTTCTCTTTATTGATTTACAACCAGATGGACAGCACCTCTGTTCTACTGCATGATTTAACATTTTAACACTCAACCACTAAACATCAGACCAATTAGTTAAAGTCATCTAAATTTTGTTTAAATATTAAAAATGACACCGATTTTATGACTTCCAGTAATTAAACGTCAGTCAACGTCAATCGTCTGTGGAACAAATGAAATCAATTAATTATTTCATTTAATATATTTACTACATTTACTATAAAGTTCATGACCGTGGTATTTCCCATTTAAATAAAGAGACGCGACCACATAAAACTCCCCGTATCCGCAGCACTATTAATAATATTTGTTTTCATTCGGGGGAAAACAATAATTAATACGTGATGTACTCTACCCCTTCACGACATCGAAATGGAAATCCCCGTTTTGAACAGACATCTCGATGCATCCCAACTGAACACATGATCGTGTAAAGTTGTAATATAATTTTCGTGATCTTCATTCAAATATACGATTACAAATAGGCGTAGGTAGTCGTCGTATACTGTTTGCACATTGTCATTGCAGAATATCACAACCGGGGAATTTTTTAAACCAAACACAAAAATGTAAAAAATATTTTTGTTGATAACACAACAAACTGTCACACATGCATTGCTCCACTAAATGTGAGTGTGTGTTTTTATTTTTTCTAACAATTAAGATAATGAGGGAGAGAGCGGGAGAGAGAGCGAGAACAAGCTAAATTTTGATAGAATTGTTGTTGAAAAAAATTATTATCTCTTAATTACAGCAGAAGTGCCGAACAAAATTGTATCCATCTAAAGGCATACAGTGGCGTACAAAAGTATTGGCGAGGTAAAATAAAATAAAAATTTGACGGAAATGGAACATTCAGGACCTAAGGCCTTGTGTGTGAGATGATACATTTTTGGAAACGAGTGGAAGGGACCTAAAATGTAATGCCGATTCCGAAAGGTCAATGAGTGTTCTCATGTTTGTCAAACTTCCGAAAGAGGTGGCAAGGGCAGCGAATAAAACTTTAGGCAGTACTTGGCCGAACAGTCCGACGTACAAAACATTGAGTCACATTAATGCTACGTTTCCACCGAGCACTGAACAGAAATTCTACTTAAAGGGGTTACATCGGTTTATTCGGGGGAAAAAAAATTTTATTTTCAACAATTTTTTTCTTATATAAAACATAAAATATTTTATTCAGACTTTTTACTGTCGTAATGATATACATTTGAAAAAGAATTTCTGAAATTTTCAAAGGAAAATATTCAAAACTCCGCCATTGTGACGACATTTCCGGTGACCCCTCGGAAAAAAGGTGCGTCCGCGTTGACAGAAGAACTCGTGACAGGATCAAAGGAAGTCACAAAACATCATTCGTGTTTTAGTTAAGACCATAAACTAGAATTTGGACGAAGGAAAAATTTTTTGGCTGACCTTTATACAAAAAAAATGCAAATTTTGGTAACATTTTTCCAAAATTTTATATTTTTTTTCGTGAATTGTATCTCGAAGACCTGTGTAAAATTTCATCAAGATCGGTTGAGCAGTTTTCGACAACTTTTGACAACCGACTCTGAAAACACAGTTTCGAGAAAAACGCGTTTAAAGTTATGATAACCTCAAATAAACCTCGTGATTCAATTGAGTGCGCATCTTCCCAAAAACTTTTGTATCCCCGAAACTTTTATTCGGAATGACTTGAAAATTTAGGATAATATTCTCGAGATGTTGTACAAATTAATAAGACTCTAAAAACCAATTAAATTTTTTGAAGCTGTGAAACCCATGTTACCCCTTAAATCTTAAGATTTACTACACAAATTTGAATCTGCTAAGCCCAAGATTAAAAAATAATCTTGAAAGAAACTAAGTTTGGTAAACTCAATACCAATTTGCCATACCTGGATATGTCAAAAGCAATTTGACAGCCAGATATTGGACAATTTGTGCGCAAATTTGAGAGCCAGAGAGCGGGTTGAGAGAAAACCCCTATGTTAATCTCGTTTTTGTTTGGTGGAAACTTATGGAGAATTATTGTTAATCATTTGGTGGAAATGCAGCATTATTTTGACATCTCATTTAATTATAAAAAAAAAGTTTTAAATTAAAATTATTAAACTAGCAAAATTCGGCATTAGTCCCATTTGCTATTTTTTCCCCAAACCATCTATCTACCGTGCGAAAACTTTCATGCGACAGTGTATAATAGAGCAAACAATCTTGATGCGGCGGCCTCTAAAAAGCTTCTAAATTGTGTTGATTGTAAATAAAAACATTATTTGGCGCGATGTCGAGGACTGACTTCCTTTGGTGTACATATTTGTTGCCGGTGGTGTTTATGCGTGATTGAGGCGCACTTGAATGTAAATCACAAATTGATATATACCTACTAGAGAGGAGAGACCTAGAATTTTTTTTTTTTTTTTTTTTTTTAAGTTTGATGTGTATCTTGCTTTAGTTGCGGTGGCTATCAATTGACATTCTATTTTGTAGTTGTTTGCGTGCAAAATGTAATTTCATTTTGGAGGTAAAAACATTGTTTTTGATGGAAAGAATGAGATAAGGGTTTTATTTTTTTCTTTGTTCTATCTAAGTGCGAGGTATGTGCATGTGATTTGCTTTTGGAGGTAGTTTTTTTTTTTTTTTAGATTGTTACCGGAAGTTAGAGGGGTGTTCTTTTCTGGGAATCATTTCCTTTTTGCGTCTCTGTATAAATAGAGTGAGTGAAAAACTGTGTCCCATCATTGGCGTTTAGGACAAAATGCAAGAATGGAGTTTGTCGACTTGAGGTTTGCGATGAACTGCAGCGATTACTTTCACTTTTGATGGCGCATTTGCATTGAACTGAATGAATTACAGTTTTTTACACTTTTACTGCTTCCCTATTGGTACGCCTGTGTGGTTTGCCGACTCGACCTTTCCACTTTGATAAGTTTCGGCAGGCCTACAATTTCGTCTTGTTATTTTTCAGTGATGAATATGTTCTTCGTTTTACGTAGGTAAGCATTTTGCTGGGGGTAGTGACTCAGCGCGTGACAGCCAACTTGATTGGATACTGCGCTGATATCGCACCAGATTGCATGTAGGGTTACCATAAAAGAAATAGGCGAACGGACCTTGACAGCACCACTACGGCTTTTGTCTGTTCTAGTCTAGGTCTGACAAATATCAAAGACTTAAACCTCATATGAGAAGATCCCGAATTTTGTCGCTCAGAGTCGGCGCAGCGGCTATTCGTAGGTTCCTTCTTTCTTGTTACTTAAGAGGCTTCTGACCCGAGACAGAGCAGCCTTCCATCCTCTACGGTCCCGGGCATGCTGCTTCGAGTTATTCAGACCAAGCGCTCTGGTATCCGCGATAGCTTGGTCTATGAAACGGAAGTTTGGCCTTCCTTGTCGTCTCGAAACTGGGGGCTGGGATTTGCAGATCCATTATTGTCCATTCGCTGGATGTGGCCGAGCCAATGTAGTCCGCCTGTTTTGGCTTTCTGGACTACATCCACATAGAGTTCGCGGTTGTATCTTATCCTCCATTCGCCTTCCTCGCACACAGGGCCTTAAATTCTGCGAAGAGGTTCAAAAAAAAGTTCAACTTTTCTCGTACAACGGTTGGATAAACTAGAATTTTTATAAAGTTCCATGATTTGGAAAAACTAATAAAAGTCTATACATGATCGAGGGTATGGCTTTCACCAGTGGAGCAGTTTTTAAGTTTAAGCTTTGACTGCCAATAGAGCAATCCTACAGCTGAGGGAGGTTCACATTAACGTCTGAACCTTTTTAAAGTGCGACAGTGGAACAGACTCAGCGGGCTATGGTATCAAAGACAGTAGTCTTCTGAAGGGTCACCCATGACAGACAGGCTTTGGAGGAGCATTTAACTAAGAACCATCCATGGGGAGCAAAGCGGAACTTCCGTTCCGTACGGGTGCGTTTTCTTTTCCGGATACTTGTGGGACAAAATTTATATTTAAGTAAAAACATGCAGACAGATGCCCCTAAAAACCGTATCATTTGGTGTTGGGAAAACAGAGGATGAATCCACTCGGGTAGCAAACTTATTTCAAAAGTGAGTGCTGCTGTGCTGAAACAGTGTTGAAAAGAAGTTTTAAGTGAAACAACTCTCACGGTTCCACTGTAAGTAGCATCATTGGTACATCTTTTAAAAGAAATTTGGTCATTTTGGTCAACGCTGAGTGCTACAAAGCCATGATAACCGACCATCTGTGGGCTGCAATTGAAGACACGCACCTATTTCTGTCAGTGTCTTATCAACCGCATTGGCGAGTCAATTGGTGCTGCGACTTTTTTGAGGAGTGCGCCCTTAAAGATGGAAGTTATGCCAACAATCCAGAAATAATTCGAGTCCTTAAAGCGAAAATCGTCCGAGACATTCGTAAGACAGAAACAGTCAACCAGGTCTTGGGAAGTTGGTAGAGTTGACAGGCAGACACATGAATGCTCTTCTCGGCGCTCCCACCTCTGCTCCTTGCAGCTGCAGTATGTTTAAAGCTCAAAGTCACTAGGCAGTTCCAAGGGGAGCTCAACCAAAAAACTGGGGCCAGCAACCTATGATTCGTCCTAACTGAAGTGGTTAGTTTAGCTTAGTTCCAAGTAAAAGTAATAAATCCATTTAAAGTTCCACAGATAAATTGCAACACATTCAAGACATTCCTTGCAACATTTCCAACCTAAATACCTTACAACTTATTCGAACAAAAAAAACAGTAAAGTACAACATCGCTTGACTGACTTACTATACCAATTGTCTCGCCAAATTTTTACCACAGACGTCTGCACATTTCTTACAAAGTAACAAAACAGGGTGTTTACCTCCAATTCAAGCAAAAAGCAAAAAAAAAAACTGTAAGTAAAACTCGACGATGTTAAACACTTGACAGCTTCATCATCACAAATTTCAACACAAACACACAAAAGAGAGACTACATAAATATGTACATATTCGCGCAAATTCTGTTCTGCTAGGGTATACAATTTCAAAAAGGCCAAAGTACGCATTTGCGTTTACTTATTTTTTTTTCTTTCATCGCATTGTTCGTAGGCAAGCATGTGCCATTTTTTTTTGTTTGCCTGTTCCCCATTGCGAAAGACTAAATTGTATATTTTCAGCAAATTTCAATGGTAGGTTTTTTTTTTTTTTTTTTAGATATTTTCGAATGCTATTTTCGAGTTCTAGAATGCAAAATTACGTTTTCACTTCACTGACACAGTGTTTATTTTGTTTTGCTGATTCATAGAAAAAAAACCATAATTTTATGACCTCACCAAGAGTGCAAATTGTTTCACTTTCGTTTCGTGCAACGAAATGTCTGAAAAAAAAACAGAAAAAAGCTTTAACCCTAAAATAAAAAGCATCGTCACCTTTTCAATCACTTGGACTCGATGGAATTAATTTAATTCTTATTTATCATATTTCACTATTGCTTAGGTAGATCTATAGATAAATCATAAATAGATAAATAAATTCAAAGACATTTCACCCAGATGTGGTGGCGGGTGGTTTAGGATCATCAGTAATTAGATGATAGTCTAGATTAGGAGGAGGAAGAGACAACTCTACACCTTCTTTGCACATGCCCTGCTCTCTCCCGGAAACGAAATTTCCATCTATGAGCTTACTTCTACAATGATCTTAACGATTTAAATTCGACCGACCCAAAACGTCTCTCACGCTTTATAAAAAGCTAAAATTGGTTCAACGAGTAGGCAGGAACTTTAGAAATGCGTGGTATCACAATGGACCTTACTTAGGTCTAAGTTAGTCAAACTTCTTTCCGACTGCCACTTCAACCTAACCTAACCTTACTTAGGTCTAAGTTAGTCAAACTTCTTTCCGACTGCCACTTCAACCCAACCTAACCTTACTTAGGTCTAAGTTAGTCAAACTTCTTTCCGACTGCCACTTCAACCTAACCTAACCTTACTTAGGTCTAAGTGAGTCAAACTTCTTTCCGACTGCCACTTCAACCTAACCTAACCTTACTTAGGTCTAAGTGAGTCAAACTTCTTTCCGACTGCCACTTCAACCTAACCTAACCTTACTCAGGTCTAAGTTAGTCAAACTTCTTTCCGACTGCCACTTCAACCTAACCTAACCTTACTTAGATCTAAGGGAGTCAAACTTCTTTCCGACTGCCACTTCAACCTAACCTAACCTTACTTAGATCTAAGGGAGTCAAACTTCTTTCCGACTGCCACTTCAACCTAACCTAACCTAGCATCATCAGTGGATTGCCACAAATCACATTTAAGTCATATGCACTTTTTCTTACCGCACACAAGTTTTCTTGACGTGCATTTTTGAATTCACACTTCAAGTGTTACTTAAAGTAAGTTTGAATTATGACCGTCCTTAAATTCATGAGTAAAATGCGTGAACGCAAAGACCATTCCAATTCCAACCTTTAAAGTGATTCGATTTTAGGTACAAAAGCCTCGATTAGAACTGAAACTACGTAAGCTGCCAGAATCGATACCCAGTAGAAGACCCTGGGAGGAAAGGGATGTTGTCAAGGCTAAACTTGCCTTTGGGATTGAAACACAACAGTGGAGAAGAAAGCGAAATTAATTTACTTTTCTTTTATTAACTAAGGAATGATTTATCAACAAAAAAATTGCGAATTGCAAAGTAAAGGTCAGCCTCGCTTAGCTAGAGACAGGCATATCGCAAATGTCATGGATACCTCATTTTTCTTAATTCGTACCAAGATGAATTCCTTTTTTTTGGGTTAATAGGTTAACACAGTTCTTTTTCTTTTGTTCCAAGAGACATTCTCCGAGAAGCACGTTTTTAATCAGTTATTCTCAGACATGGTCCTTCGAGTCGGATTATAAGAAAAATTCGTGAAAAAGGTTAATGTGCATTATAAGTTTTATTTTGCGTATTTGAGCTTGGGTAGTTTAGTGTTCTAGGAATGCCCAGTGTCGTGACTTGATTTCCTTGAATTTAGGGATAATCAATCATGAACGTTCTATTAAGTCTCACAGAATTCTAGTATAAATCCGTCAAAAGGAGAACGTTCACAAAATTCACAAGAGTAAGGACTAAAGCACTGCTAGTAACCTTAAAAAATTTAGGCACTGAGGGATCTTCCCCTGGCAGCTGTTGCTGTCAGACATTTTGGGAGAAGTCCGGTAACAAATCACACAGAGGCGGCCGAAGAATCCTCGCACTCACAATTTCATTCAAAAAAAATATTGAAGTAATAGAAAGTCACCCTCTCCGTCTCCCAAATCAAAATTTCCAATTTTCCATCAACAAATAGACAGAAAATCGCCGATAACAACAACCTTACCCAATAAAATCAGAAACTTTTCCCCGACTTTCTTCCAATAACACCAGTCACAGTCAGTATATTTATGAACCCTTTTCCTCAGCATCATTCAATTATTTATTGCCTAACCCAGTTCAGTCACTTAATTAAAAAAAAAAAAAGAATTTTAACTCCTCAATCCATTTTGTTCCGTTTTGGTGGTTATTTCTTCTTTAATTTATTTTTTTTCCTTCCATATGGACGCGGCGGCGACGGTTTATGTAGTATGTGATTTGCAGAAAAGCTTTAAACAATTTTCACTTTAAATATATCTATTTATGTGTGCGCGGCACAAGAAGAAGAAGAAGAAGATATTTCCCACGTTTGTTAGAGTCACGTTTTTACTCCGCTCTTAAATGTGTGTTTTTTTTTTTTTGTTTTTGTCTTTCTGTATTTGCCGCTTCTGATGTATCTTTTGCGTTTATTTTTGTTTTATAATTTTTTTTATTTTTCAGCACTTCTTTCAGTATATTATTTAAATTATTATGTTGTTGTTGCCTGTGCTAAAGTTGTATCATGAGTGTTGGTTTTCTTGTATTTTTCTTTTGTGAATCTAAAGAAGAAGTGAAGTGATTGTGTCAGATTGAAAAATCATCACCTAAAAACGAAGATCGCAATTGACTTTCTATTTATTTACTTGATTTTGTTTTGTTTTGTTTCTAATTCGGTATCTCGGTTTGTTGTTGTTTTTTTTTTTTTTTTTTTTTTTGTGTTTGCGAAATGAGTTTGAATGTTTGCTAAGACGTTTGTTTTTTCCGTCTGTGTGTTTGAAAAGTGTCAGAAGTGGGAATTGAATCCTTTTGATAAGTGGGAGTGATCACTTCGTGCAAAAGAAGTAGATAGAAAGTTTTGTAAAACTGCAATTTGTTGATGTTGTTTGAAGAAAGTTAGGTTAGGCTGAAGTAGAAGTGAGGTGGGTTACGGTGGATGATATGGATGACTTTAAATGCAAGAAAAGGGACTGTAAAGCTCACACCCTTAGGTGAAGGATTCTTTTGTTCAGTAGTGGTGTTGTCAATGAACATTTGAGATTGCGTTGAACCCATCAAGACCACCTATCAGTTCCGCCCTTTTAATTTTTTGAAATTATTCTATACAAGCTACGATAATATTGTGGCTTCCTACCTCAATGGATAGGAATCAATCAATGGTATTTTGATTTAGATTCGTTGTTTTCTAGGTCAGCAAGAACAACGGACCTAAGTATCTCCTTTTACAATGGTAATTTACCCGAGGAAGCCGATAATTCACTTGTCACTATAGCGAAGAGCTTGAATGTTCACCATTCACCACATCGTCTCGGAGGGTCTAGAATCTGAATCAGAGCAGAGGAAGTGCTTCGAGGTGCATTAGCCCTCTTCGCAAGCATTCCCTTTAGCCTTTCGTGACGATCCGAACATATACTCGTTGGAAGCCGAAAGTCGCTAGCAAAAGAAAATGTTGCTGTCTACAGGAGAACCAGTCGTCCATTAAATCCCCTACAAGAGGTGTCAGAAACCCCAGCGCAGGTTAAGGTCTTGAAATCTCATTTCCCTAAATTCCGACATGTACCGTAGTCCAGGCAAGACTCAGTACGTTTAGCCTTTCAATCAAATTCAGAGAGATGCAGCGCTATCTTCGAATTGCATGCACTGAGGCCAAAAAGTCTCCGTACACCATTAATTTCGTGGCAAAATCTGAGATGAGTGACAAATTAACAGGAGATTTTTGGTCGCAGTCTTTAGCGCAGCTTGATTGATATGCTTCGGCGATATCCTGTTGAACATAGCCAGCGCCGAAGAAGACTAGGGTGACAACATTACTGAGAATATTCATTAGCCTGTGATAGCGTCGACTGCTAGTGCCCGATCGAGAAAATTCTTAGTGCTTTGTGGAGAAACAAACACAACTTCCCATTCATTGAAGTCAACCGGAATTCATTTAAAATTGACTTTAAAGTATATGAATTGAATTATTGGTTCTAAAGTTGGCAAAAAGTTCCCAATACTTAAAATATTTTTAAAAATACCAACATTTGAGCACTTGGATTTTAGCGTTGACTTTAAATGACTTCAAGGAATCGCAATGATCCGGTTTATACTTTTTCTTTTTACGACAAGCAAGGGTTTCTCTTAGAATGGTTTTTCTTGCAACAAATTTGTCGGAACGAATTTTTGGGATTAATATTTTGATTTCAAAACTTTGACTTTTAAACATTAAGTCAAATCATTATTCAATTTGAAGTCCCAAATTAAATCCCTTCTCCCTTTTAACAATAAGCTCCATCGGTCAAAGTGCCGAAATCAATTCCAATCATCTCACCCTCAACCGCAACCACACTGACATCTCCGGAAACCCTAATTACTAATCTTAACGAATAAATCTCCAAATTACCTTTACATTCCCTCTATTAATATTAGTTTTAATGAATTTCATTCACGTACACAACACCCAAACGGAACAAAAACCTGCAGAACATCCGGATTTGACAATCAATATGTCAAATATGACAACACACACAGAGAGAGAGAGAGAGGGAGAGAGAAAATAAACTGTTCCATACGTAACAGGTGATCAATTTGTTGTTCTCTTCTTCCTTTCTTCTGTCAGTCTCAGTCCGTTTGTTGGGAAAGAAAAATAACTAATCTCATTTCGCGTATCGCATCGATAAGTTCCTTTTCCGAAACGCACAAGTAAAAAGAATATCCATCGTCATTAGGTCTTTTCTTCTTCTTTAACTTTTTATTCAATGGAATAACAGCATTCAAAGTCAACGTCCGATAATGTTAGAAATCAGTCAAACAAAAAAGAAAGAGTAATAAATATGGAAGCAAGCCAAACGTAGAATAAAAAAAAGAAAAAAATATTTTATATGTATTATTATTAGCCAATATATAAGGAATACAACAACAACAACAAAAACAGTGTTCTTGTTTTTGGTTAGCCTTTCTCGGTCTTCGTTATTTTGTTCTTGTTGTTATTTATTGCCTGGCTTTGAGTGCATTCATCATTTTCTTGTTATGACGTTAATGTGAGAAGGTGAACAGTAGAACGATCATCGAAACGGAACAAAGCGCCAACGGCATGATACACCTTAGACACGACATGCACACCAAATGTCCCATAATTATGTCTTCTTTTTGTGCAGAGATAGATACAAAGATGCAGCCATCTTCCCCCAATTTTGTGTGAATTTTTGTCGTCTCTTTGTTGGGAGTTGGATGACCAACAGAAGTTGAATAGAATGTTTTGGTCTATAATTTGCTGGGAAAAAACTTTGGACTTGAATGGAGTACAAAAGGTTGCAAGTCTGGGTGTAAAAGGTTCAACAAAATTCATACCTCAACTAACGTGGCAGCCAAAGTGGTCTTAGACTGAAAGAGAACACTATTTGCTTCTTGACATTTGCGCATACTTCAAATCTTGAATCAAAAGGGACTTTTGCTACCAACAAAAATATGGAGAAACTCGAGTATGACTTTGACCAAACCTTTAAAGTTTAAGTACTAAAATTCTCCCAGCGCTGTCATTCAAGAGACCTACCTATCTTTAAAGGTGGTTTGAAGATGGAGAAAGGAAAAGGAGCAGGTATCGACTGACGGATTCCTGCATTGTTTACTTCCAATCTGTGAGAGAGCTGCTCAGATACTCCTACAGATGGAACTACCACCAATGGAATTCAATGGATTTCAGCGAACTGCGAGTGTCTCAACCGAATTGAAATACCGGACTATCTTCGTAAAATTATGAAGAATAAGACTAGGGAATAAAAGAGTATAAAGTTACTCGCGGCGTGCCACAAGGATCGGTTCTAGGACCCTTGATGCGGAACGTAATGTAAGTTAATTATCGGCTTTGCAGACGACATCGCCGTGGTATTTGTGGCAAAAACTAGAGAAGAGGTCGAACTGCAAAGCAATGAATCAGTTGCAACTGTACGAAGATGGGGTCTGGTGCGGGTTTGCAACTCGGCGACCACAAGACGGAAGCAGAAGTTATTACAAGTAGGAAAATTCGAGAAACGATTATTTCCCAATATTTTAAAAAGTAATTATTGACGCTCGTCTAAGCTTTAAAAATCATCTTGAGTAATGCAAAATTCGAAGAAGACATACAGTTAGCGCGCTTCCAAAGCTGATGAGTAACATCGGTGGCCCGAAACAAACCAAGAGACTTCTTCTTGCAGGACTTGTCAATTCCATTCTACTGTATGCAGTCGAAATATGTAGTCAAATCCGTCCATCGTCGTGTGCATTTTGAACAGTTTCCAGCGATACTATACTCGTCATATCTTCTACGTTGCCTATAGATATACTTGCTGAAGAAATCGTTCGATTAAAAAGCGAGCGAGTCCGTAATGGTCGGGTAGATAGCTATATAAGAAATTATGAAAGGAGTCGTAGTATAGCAACCTGGCAACAGCAATGGAGCGAAGCGATGGACCCACAGGCTCATACTACTGATCGATGTTATGAATTAAAGGGAAGCATGGCGAAGTAAACTTCTATCTGAGACAGTTCTTAACTGGTCATGGCTGTTTCAGAGAATATCTCTTTAAACGGCAACATGAAATCTGCCCAAACTGTACACATTGCTAAACCTTCTCTGAAAACGCGGAACACGTGTGTTTCCATTGCCCACGATATGAAGCCGATAGAATCGCCCTACGGAACCAATTCGGAGAGCAATGTCGTAACTACATTCTTCAGAATGACGATAACTGGACCATTGTAAGTAGCGCGGCGGTACGTATACTCAGCGATCTTAGAAGCTAAGAACGCCAACGGAAAGTTAATAGTTTACGGCATTTACGGCTTACGGCAGTCGCGCGGGAGACACGAATCGGCGCGTTCGGAAACGGAGGTGGTTTTTGGCCGGTAAGAATCCGGCACTACCAATTGACGTCGGTGCCTCATGCAAGGTTTTAGTTGAACATCTGTTTAAAGAGTCAAGGCAGGCAGCACTCAAAGCGATCATCTTAAATCTAATAAACGCCCTGTTCAACTATGCTGGATTCCAGAACACGTCAGAGTAGAGAAAAACATCGCAACAGATCGGCTCCGTCTAAAACAAAGCTAAAAGATTGGTTAGTTGGTCTCTGAAACCCCCTCTTCTTGGAAAAAGAACCGAGAATTTTTTTTAAATAATAAAAATGGCTCACTAATTTGACATAAACAGTACTCGTGAACTAGCGATTTATCTTTAAAATTGAAACAAATATGACCTGAAGTTTTTACATTTCAATGCTCTGCCCAACCCCCATCGATGGATGCCTACTCCTAACACCAATTTGTGTAGATTTATTCATCGTTCCAATTAAAGTGTCGAACACGAGAACCCAACCAACCAATCTCTCATCTTTAAATCGCACGTGCATTCAGAAAATCTTCATCTATCGATTCTTAACCGTGGGATCGAATGAACTATGAACAAAATCCAACTTTCATCGGAAACACAAAAGCGAAAAACAAAAAACCCATCACGCCTTAAGATGTTTTGATTTATTATTCAATTCAATTGCCAAAACCACCAACACCGGTCTTCTCGTACTCGTACTCTAACTCGTAGAAGGTAGGTACCTATATTTATTGTGTTATTATCGAAGCCGGTAAAATTACCAAACCTCTGTTGAAAGTTGAGCTAACGCAAGTAAAAAAAAAATAGATGTAGGTGGCCTTTATACATTCATGCAAAAAAAAAATAAACGGAATCCCTTTCCAAAGCCGGCGGAAGCCATCGCAGAGACACCAATCCAACGATAGATGACCCGTTTTTTTTTTTGCTACACAACCCGCACAACGTTGTCATACATATATGAAGCGAGAGGTTTGTCGTCTTTTACTCTTTCATTTCGAACTACGAACGAACTACGACGAAATCGACACGCGAAGAGAGTGAAAAGCCACCGGGAAGATAAATACAACATCTCCTCCTCGTCGTCATCATCGTCGTACAATCTCGCGGAATTCCAAAAAAGTGACACAAAAAAAGAGCCATCTCTCTCGTGGTACACATTTGATATATAATATGTATCTCGCGCGGTAGACAATGAAATTGGCGAATTTATGCATTAACCGCATGCATTTGACAGTTTTAGGTTAATTGGATGGGATCCGATGGATATTCAATCTATCGGCGGCTCTTATCCACCTACCATTTTCAAAATCAGAAGTCAACAAAAAAAAAAAACAACAACAACATGAACATCAGTCATTGTTTGGCAATGATGAGGATCACCATCACAATCATTGAATCACGCAAGGCATACGATTGAGCACGACGAAGACGATGACATGCCGCGCACAGTATACCACGGCACGGTGTTGTGTTGCCTGTTGAGTCGATAATGCCTTGCGAATCGCATTACGGATCGCATTGCAAATGCAATTTTCATGAATGAAATCGAACATGAGCAAAGCACAACACCATCGACTTGGGATTGGGATTGGATTGTTTGTCTATTGCGTCAGGCGGCGCGACTCTGTTGGAAAATCATCATTTTGACGGATTTGACGGCTGCGTTTTAGATAGATCTCACTTTTGTTGTGCAGTTTTTTTTTTTTATTTTTATATTTGTCCTTCAATTAAAGCTGGTTGGTTGTACATAGATGTGGGGGGAATATTACCACGATTGGGATTGGGAGGTTTTTCAGATTTTGCAATCAAAAATGTTGGGTTACGCAAAACCCATGTTTTCTGGATAATTCTCATTTAGTTTGTTACTTGTTTGTTCGAAAAGCTTATACAGGACGCCTTTTGTCCTGTCGAATTTAAGTGGGCGATAAAAGTGATAGAAGTTAAGCAAGACAGGGCAGAGGCGTAGACAAGAGGGGGCTGGCTGCTTTGGGCACTTAAATACCCTTTTGATGGTGAAAAGATAGGATGCGGTTTCTGAACCTCCTACTGTCCTCCAACTGTCGAGATAGGTTTTGTCGACAGACCAATAAGCCTCGAGTTTCATGAATCTCAAACAAACAAACATATATCAAAGTGGAACCATCAGACCTACGGTAAAGCTGGTAAAGCTTCTGTTTCAAAACATCACTATCATTTTGACCTATTTTGACACCCGACCTTTTAGAAATGAATAGAATCGTATGCCTCCTTATATATTGCGGCCCTTCATCCCCATCGCCACATAGCAACTTACTTCGATTGTGAGTCAGTTCCTGTTTATCAAATTATCATCTTTTATGCTAATCAATGATCTACGACATCTGTTTGTTCCATTACTACGTGCTAATTCTGAGGAATTTAGGTGGAATATTTGCAAAACTATTTCTTGTTTATTTATTGCCTGAACAAACGGTAAAGCTGTGAAAACATTAATCTGAAAGAGGTTAGGCAGCATAAGTATTTGTCTTTTGCGTCAATAAAAAAATACAATTTACACCAAAACGGTGACGATGGCATTTTGCTTGCAGTGTGGCGAAATAATCTTCTTAAACATAGACGGAGTCTATCCAAGAATAACACGTCCAGCTAGGAGGTTTTAGGCAGATAGATTGTCCAGCACAATGATCATTCGGGCTTAATTAGGTAACAGTCTTTTGTCGCAAGGAGGGCGTATATCGGATCTGTAGAGACTTGAGGGTGGTTTCGTATGCGGATGACGGGGTTCTACTAGTATCGGAACCCTGACTTAAAAGTAAAATCATGAAGTGAGCCCTAAGTCAAGCCTTCAACAACACCAAATGGAGCAGAGTCCATTTGGAATTGGAACCACGGGAACGCTTCAAGCTCAAGTCTGATCGAAGCACTTCACGTGATTAACGTTTTTTCCCCTTGATCTGCACGTTACAACCATGGAATCGTGTGGCTAAGAGAATCTAGATGTTGATCCGCAAAATCTATTTTGCCTGGTGAGCTAAGTTTGACTGATCACTCAATATTCTTGGTTGGAATGGGAATCAGGCATCTTCATGGCTCTAAAATGGAACGTGGACTAAATTATGGGGTTTTCTCAACTGCAGCCACCGTTTCTAATGCATTCCAAGCAGAAATCTCTGCTATCTGGCAGTCGGCCCAGGCACTATTGAATTTGTCGCCATTCAAGAAAAAATTGCCTATCTCGTTTGGTCTCGTTTCAACCGTGACTGCATCGAACATTGTCAAGAAACGCAGGGAGACTATTGACTATTTAATTTCGCTCTCGGGTGGGTGCCTCGTCTTAGGAATATAGATGGAAATGAGAAAGCGGCTCTGCTGCCCATGTATCACTGGCGTTGGAAGTCTATCCCCCTCTAGAATCAACATGAAAGGATGAGTCTAGATTGTCGAATCTCACTAACTGCGCTATATCTAGGACGAGGTGGCCCTCTATCAACAAATTTAGAAAACAAAACCAAATATAAAGAACGAATCCAGATGTCGCTAATTAGCATCTTTCAACAACTGTTTTAAATTTCAAAATTGGAGCTCGGTACTAATATTTTGACTCTGACTTATGGCTGCGTATGGACGATATTTTCAAAGCTTAGAAGTCACATAAAAGCAAACAAGAGACCTGAGGAAGCACCATGAAATTCGATTCAAAATGACGAGATTTGCATCATTTATTGTTCATCTATTCCATGATTGGTCCGAGATGACTTCCTTGAGGGACTCCAGGTTGAAATAGCGACACAGACCAGGGTTGGAAATTCGCGCCATGAAATGTGATTCAAAATGACAAGATTTGCATCATTTATTGTTCATCTATTCCATGATGGGTCCGAGATGACTTCCTTGAGGGACTCCAGGTTGAAATGGCTGTTGGTATAAGAACCGATACACTTGGAATCAGCTAGTGTTATAGTCGATAGTTGACAATCAAAATCATCAATTTTGCTCCATGCAAGTTTATTATCAAATTGGCCATCGCGTTTTTGCTATCGACTCCGTGTGACAGCTATTTAGGTGTCTCTTTCATATATTTGGTATCATTTTGTTGAAAAATGCCAACTGTCAACTATCACTTTAGCCGATTCCACCCACGTATTGGTCCATTTTAGTAAAGCAAATGAAAAAGACTCTATGATCAATTGAAATGATTTTACTACAACTTGACTTATTCGAAATCCCACAAAAACATATCCACCCACTTCGAGGAAAAGTTAATACCATTTAAAGCATCTTTTCCATGGCAACTCATTTCCTATCTTCCCGAATAGTCCACTCCACTTTTCATTTGATTGCCCTTTCATTCAACCTTTCGAACAGCTCTTTCACTCGGGATTACCAATTTAATTGAGTAATTTCATCCACTTACGAGTAAGGTAATTCTGTACAGGTTAGGTACCTAATCACTTACCTATATCTATCTAGCTAGCACCGCACACTGTGAACTTTTCTGTCGACTTAATTACCAAATCGAAATCATTTCGCTGATTTTTCCAGTAATGCAATTTTCAGTTTAGTGTGCGTCTGTGTTTGTGCGGGTAAAACGTTAAAACAAAAAAAAAAACTTTCATGACTTTCAAATTATTATTATTGTTTTTTTTTTCTGCGAAGACAAGTCTAACTGGCTTCAACTTCTATTGTTAATCTTTTTAATCTTTCTCGCTGTCCACCAACCTTTCTTCCTTCCTTCCTTTGTCTCTTTTTAACAACACTTGTGTCGCTTGTAACTAAACTGCTACTTAAAATCATAAAAAAAAAAATATTATAAAACCAAAAACGATTTGCAACATACGAGTACTTTCTAAATGGATTGCTGTTTATTTTTTTTTTATTTGTTGGTAAGGATTTTATGTAGATTATAATTTTTTGTATTTATTTTTTTTTTTGTCAGCACTTAAGGTAGCCATATATGGAACAACAAAAAAGTCATAAGGGTTTGCTTGGAGCTTTTTCTTCTGTTCCTTCACTTCGATATCTGATAGCTTTTGAAATTGAGTTCAGTTGTTAGCGCGCGAAGTAGCCACATATCTCGAAATCAATTTGTATATAAGTAAAGCGTATGCAAAACCGAAAAAAAAAAAATAAAACTCATGGTGTTGAAATTTAATGCGATTATAGTGCAAGGTTCTGTTAAGTGTTGTGTGTGCCTCTTGGGTGCTTACTTCATGGGTGGTGGTGGTTCAGGCATGGAACAAACGTGTAAGCTTGGCGCCACTTGCAAATTGATTAACAGATAAAGATATTGTGACAAAGTATTTTACATTTACGTGTTTTTTTTTTCAAATTTATTTTTTGTCTCAACTTTAAAGAAGTAAGAAGTTGACAGCTTTGATTTGAGAGAGAGGAATCATTAAGTGAGAATGCACTCACATAACAGATGCTTGTGAAGTTACAGATTGCAAGTTTATGAGGAACCGCCTGTGAGTCAATACTGATTTATCGCACAGTCACTCGCAGTCTGGAATGAAAGAGTCACTTTTTCTGCTGCAAAATGCCGTTTCGCAATTTAAGATCTTAGTTATGGCTACGGACAAAAAGGGAAATAGCTAAAGTTCAAACTAAAACTCGTCACAGCAATCATTATTGTTACATTGGGGAGAAACCTTCGATGTATTGTAGGAAAAGGGATCTGATAAGCATCACTGTCAAGCCAATCTAGACCTTCAAATTTGAGCACAAAATCTATACCTACCTAGGATGCTGAAAAGTTCAAATACAGAGACGCCCACGAAAAATCATTTGCCAATAGAAATATTTGTTAGCCATGCCTATATTTGGGGGCGTTTTTCTTTTGTAAAAATTCTGTTTATCTAAAAAATACTTAGAGAGCAAATTGACAAGAACTTGACACAATTAGTAGACATTGACCTCCTCAAAATTTGGCTCGTGCAAGCTCAATTGCTTTTGAGGCCATTTTTGACTTAAATATCTAGCTTTTCGGTTCAATGATCACACCTAATCCCATGTCCATAAAACGACAAAGTTTGTTGATTGACAACACTCATGTATTCCTCACAAAATAGACAATGAGACATCCTTAATGATTTAACTCGACAAATAATTTTTGAGGCATTTTTTCTGGGATATAACGTTCTAAACCTCTCGTTTTGTACGTCTTCAATGATCTTTGCTGTCACTGAGACACAAATTTGTCCTTGTAATTGTTTGTTCCCTTATAATGAATGAAAAGTTAGAACGGCATGTGGGGTAAGTATGAGGTTGCGTCTTTGGACTGGTTAGGAAATGGTTTAAGTTATTCGACAAAAATTCAAAATAGAAGCAAAACCAGTTTTTAACTTGTTGACAATCATTGACGATTAGTACCCAAGCTTGACTTCATTGAAGATCGTGGAGAACTTAAGGGATACTATGACCGGCGCTAAGGGTGATCTTTACCTAAAATCATCAAATCTGATAAATTGTGGTATTTCTAGGAAGTTTTGGAGCCTTACGATTTAATAAATTCGACTATGAGGACATTGTTGTTTCGCCAGCTCTTCGAGACAAAGTTATCTACCAGATATGATATGGCCAGAAATGCAGTCTTGAGAGCAAACCTGATGCCTTCCACCAGTGTTTATTTACAAAAATGTATTCTTTATCAATTCGTCACTTCTCTGACAAATTCTCTGTTCTTTAACACTTTACTTGTTAAGTTAAGTTAGGTGTGAGAGTCGCAAAAGGGATCTATGTGACAGAAAAAGAGAATGATTAAATCCCTTTTGCGACTCCCACATCTAACCAATCTTAACAAGTAAAGTGTCGAAGAACAGAGAATTTCTCGGAGCAGTGCCGAATGCAATTGGTTTTATGATCGTATTGCAACTGCAAATACACAAAGTTTCAAAAATTGTTGAATTGAAATATTTTTTGCAAGCAACAAATTTCCAACGTCACTGACTACATAATTAATGAATATTCTAAAATTAACTTGAACCTTTTCATGAAATAAAACAAAAGATGAGCAGATAGTTGACTCCATCATTTGTATCTAAGGAAATTGCGATACATCCCTAACCGAACTATCTCAACACTCACGCATTAAAGTTCTTCTTCAAAAAAAAAAACACAAAAATTCTCAAGTGACCCACCTCTTTTCTGCCAAATGTCCTGCGGGATATTGTCAACAGGAAGAATATCTTCAGACTTAGCGCAGTTATATAAATTATTTTGCTGCCTAACTAATTGACTGCAGCAAACACCCCTATAACCGAACATCACTCGCATGTCATCCACTTTAGTTTCTTATTTCTATTTATTAACATTGTTTCCTTCCAAAGAGTCACCGCCACTAGGATATCCCTACGGACTTTCCATTCCACACGAAAAAAAAAACCAAAAAAACAAACCGAAACATGCTGGTTCTTCATCATTTTTCCCCATACAGCCGCCAACATAGGGGTTGATTGCAATTATATTTTCGCCGCATTCTCGATTATCAATTCTTTATTATGTTCACGAATGGAATGTCTGGCAAAAGAGAAAACAATAAATAACAATCTCTCTAAACTAGTCTCAAGGCGAGACTCTGAAATTATTAAATTTGACACTAAAGAAGGCAGATAGACGCTGCTTTGCTGTTCTCAGATATCACACGAGGGTGGCAATTTAATGAGTATATTTATATTTTTTTTAAATAAAAATCTGTTGCTATTGATAACACAATTTTGGTACACAAAAAAAAAAACCTTATCATCACCGCCTAACATCTTTGGAAATTCCAACAGAAAAAAAAAAAATTTGATGACAACCACACAGAGGAGGAGGTACATCTCTGTTTTCAAAAAAAAAAAAAATACAAATATTTTTCACAGAGAAAAAGGAAATTAATCGTTTTGACATTTTGTTAAGTACTCTTCTGTTTCGTCTGTTTTTGTTCTCTATTTCTTGTGCGTACTGCGTAAAGATAACAAACAAATATGAAATATTATTTTGTATCTGTGCGCGGCGCAGAAATATTGTTTTACTTCTTATCGTGTACCCGGTTCTATGATAAGGGCGCTGGTATCTCCCCACCATGGAAAAAGATGGAAAAACGAAAAACGAAAACCGAAAACCGAAAACCATGCTGGATTGTAGTTAATAGGAAATCGGACATAACAGTAAATCGAAGAGCTTATTTCGATTGGGAAATCTCGAATTTTGAATTCTGAAAAACGCCAAAATAGATGGATTGCTGCAATTTGTTTCGATTTTTGTGTTCGAAATAAAAATAGGAACAAATTACCATGAGTAAGGGTGAGTATTTTTAGCTAGGTAATACCTACCTTATGGTGATTTACATTCAAGTGGAATGTCGTAAATGACTCAGAAGTAATCGATTTCGCGATTTTGCAACAAAATTCGTAGATAATCAAATTTGGAAAAAATTATTAGAAACATTTACGAGTCTGTTCTGTCTGGTGCTGTTGTTTTAGGATGACCCATTGAGATGCCCATAGAGAGACCACCAAATCAAACCAAAGTCCGTTTCTAGGGATGGAGTCTGATTGGAGGATGAAGTTCATGGAACACATTATTTCCCAAAGTTCTATGTTTTCAGTCGGCGAGGCTAGGCCAGTGGCAGAGAAGAAAATTGTTTGCCTTCTTCAGTAAGATGCATTCTCAATTTATGGCTCTTTAGTTGGTTGCGCCCAGTAATCATCCGCACCATCATCGAAACAACTTTCCTGCTCTGTTGAAGGAGTTTGTGGGCTCTGGCCCACATCTTCTTGGGAATTTCGCAGCTGCGGAGTAAGTCCTCTCACTGAGGGCATAAATACCAGCTCACTTTCTTGCTAGTTTGTCAGCAAGTTCATTATCCTATATTCGCCTAAGACCGGGGACCCAGCGGGGTGTTAACCTTAAGCTCTTTGCGACACCGTTTCACAAGCTTAGAATTAACTTCGACCAACTCTATTGATTGTTTTAAACTGTAGCCTAGGGCCAGATTAGGTGCAATGAAAACGACCGAACGAGATAGAGAAAACCTTCAAAACGATGTCATCCGATCGTGATCTGGATTAGAGCCCTGGCTGTTAATGAAAATGCTGGTATTGACGTCATTGAGGCTTATTTGGCTGCCAAACCGTTCACTTGGAAGACACTGCTGTGATCAATGCGTCGAAATATGATGTTAATCTTTCGTGCTCCGAAAAATACTCAAGCTGTACAGTCTGCGTCCATGGATTCAACTGCGAGTTCAGTCATTTCCCACTCTTCTCGGCTGAAATATTTGCAGGCCTGTAGAAGTTGAACCGCGGTAGTAGGTAGTTGGAGGACACCCCCAGGTATTCTCGAGGTATTTTTTAAGAATCTATAAAGCCCCTAGTGGAGCTTGCTGATTCTTCGGGCGATTAGAACTATTGTGGGAGCGTGGATTTTTGCACGAATGAGAAACCTCGAAAGACAAGATCAACTAACAGGGATTTGAGTGATCTCATAAAAGTTTCCACAGACAGGGGGCAACGGAGTCCAAAATGTACTAAGTGCTGCTACGATGCCTCGTAAAACCTAGCCAAGCACAACAAAGTAACTGGTCACCAAGGTATTGCAGGCAACGAATCTGCAGATGAGCCGGATCAGAATCCGCGTTCTTAAGACCAGAACCCTACTGGAGAGTTAATTAGGCTGCTGCTTTAAGGCTAAGTAAAGATTGGGAATAACAACTTCGTCTGAAACACTGGGAAAGTGTCCCGCGGGTTTAAGACAATCCAAAAGATTAATTAAGCCCTACTCCTACAAGGAAATTCTACTACTTTAGTAAGGAGAATATTAGGAAGCTGGTGGGCTTCCTCAGAGACCATTAGGGCCTGAGTTATCATCTTAACAAAAGGAACTTGTGCCCAGAGACTGAATGTCGGTAGGACGATGAAACTTCCGAACATATCCTCTGTGATGGTTTGGCCCTTCATTGGTTAAGACGACAGATCTTCAATAAAGACTTCCGTACATCAGAAGAATTCAGAAACTTTGCAACTAAGGACGTTGTGACATTCACTAGAGAAGCCCCTCGTCTCTTAGGCAAACATCCCCATTTTCGATACAATATACCTTCGAGGTCGCACCATCAGCCATGTGGGCAGGGATCAAAAGAAATTTCATCATCCACGGAGGAAGTTTTAGCTTTAAAATTGAAGAATCTGCTTGCTTTAGCCCTCGACGTAGATGGATTGAATATTCACGTGAATCCTATCGCCGCTGGGAAGATAATCTCTCCTGGATGTCTTTTTTTAGGATCAGTAACTCCGCCCTCTGTCCCATAATTAAAACTTTTTAACCTCAAATAAAAGTATTTAATATTCAAAACAATTTAACATAATTTCAACAGCAATCTCATAGATATTTGCAAGCCCAGTAACGATCCAGCATCTGACTAATTACCATTATCTGAACCTTTTTCAAAAACAATTATCTATACTTCAGCGAACAAAATGCGATGCGTCATTTGCAGATTTATTTACGTATACCGTATACGGTTTTCTTTGGTGATAATTGTTTGTTTTTTTTTTTTTTATTTCTGACAGACATTGGCTTTCAGATTTTATTCTATTCATCAGAAAATATATATATTAAATTCTTCACCTTCTTATTTTATTAAAAAAGTTGATTCACAGATGAAGGTGGGAAACCCCAGAGGTAATCTAGGTTATTGTGTGAAAGAAATGCGTACATTCGCAGGGGTAAATACAGATGAGAAGATTCTAAGAATCTGTTGTTACTTTTTGCGCTGATGGTGTTTCACAAAAATAAAAAAATAAAAAATATATTTACAGCAACAGGAAATTTTATTAGCACCTACACACTAATCTGATGGCAATAAAACAGTTTTATTTATACATAAATTAAATAATAATAAAAATGAAAAAAAGTTACATTCAAGTGAATGATGTTTTTTTTTGTTTACATCTGTTGAAAAAATTTTACGTATAGAAGATGTGTCCAATCATTGAATAATTTTTTTACTTATCTTGAGAATCAGAAAAAATTGTTTGAGTTTGCGGGAAAATAAATAGAAACATAAACGTAGAGGATTTAATGGGAGACGAATTCCATACCAGCAAAATTTGCATGAGATAAGTTAAAGAATTTTGTGAGGTTGCATATTGTCATTTAACGATCGGTTGTTGATATTCGTTGTTTTATCTTTTAGTTCAGATCTACTAACACGGGCGAGAAGGAACTGTTGTTACGCTTTATATATTTTTGAAGGCATTTAAGAGAGAGTTTTGCATCGAGCTCTTGAGCCGATGAAAAGTCCGCACCTAACCAAAAAAGGTTTTATTCCCCAAGGAATTAGACCTATCTAGATCTATCTATTTTCATAAAATACAAGGTGGCGCAAAAGTAATCCTCCTATCAGAAAATGCTATAAATTTTGCGATTGGCCCCTAATGTCAGTTCTGTTTTGACATTTGTGTAGTAAACACATGCGAAATACACGTTAATAAACAATGTTACGCTACACTGCTCCAGAACGCGGAATATTGGTGACTATTTATTTGAGCAATAATCGGTCGGTGACTTTGGCACAACGTGAATTTCGTCGCTGATTTCCTAGCCGTCCAACGCCTACTGGTGAAACACTGCGACGTTTAGCCGCTCGCCTCGAAGAGACTGGCACAACACGAGATGCTGCCAGGCGTGGCAGACGCCGGAGTAGCCGTTCTGCAGAGAATATTGCTGCTGTAGCCGAAGATGTCATGGAAGCGCCGTCGACATCGACCAGACGACGTGCCACGCAAATGGGTATCAGTCGACGGTCTTTACAGCGAATTTTGGTACAAGATTTGAAGATGTTTCCGTACAAAGTCCAGACGGTGCATCAGCTGTTAGCTGCTGACTGCCAATCGCGTCTAACATACGCTCAAGCCATCCTTAATCACCACCAAGAGGAAGATGATTTTTCATCAAAAATAATCATGAGTGATGAGGCCCATTTCCATCTTAGCGGGTACGTAAATAAGCAAAATTTACGCTTCTGGGGCACTGAAAATCCGCGTGTAACCCACCAAGAGCCATTACACCCGCTCATCGGACCTTCTTTCTTCGAAGACGTCGCGGGCCAAACGGTTACTGTGAATGGTGAGCGCTACAGAGCAATGATCAACGAGTTCTTTTTGCCGCAACTTGATGAATTGTGATTGGAAAACATGTCGTTCCAACACTACGGTGCAACGGCACACACTGCACGTGCCACAACCGATATGCTGAAGGATGCATTTCCCGGGCGCCTAATCTCCCGTTTTGGCGATTTGCACTGGCTAGCAAGATCGCCTGATTTGACCGCTCCAGACTTCTTTTTGTGGGGCTTTTTGAAGTCGCGGGTTTATGTCAACAAGCCTCAGACTCTTGCAGCTCTTAAAGACAATATCCGTCAAGAATGTGAGGCCCTATCGCCGGAAGTTTTGGCCAAAGTGATGGAAAATGCCATAGAAAGGGCTCAAATGACAGTCAACCGTGGCGGCGGCCATTTACATGACATCATATTCTCGACTTGATGTAAAAAAAATTAAAAGACCAAATAAAAATAATCAAAGTTTTTCATTTTTTTTTAAATTACAGCCAAAAAACATCGGAAGGTTATTTTTGCGCCAACTTGTATCTCCTGCACGTTATTGAAAGTACCCTTAGCTTTGGGCTTTGATCCGGAACGGAAACGTATGGTAATACTAAATAAAACCAGACTTTAAAAAACTGGAATACTCAGCCCATATCAATGAATGGCACTCGCAATACTGAAATCGAAACACTTTCCACTCTCGGTATGTGTGTTAATGACACATTCCTTTGTTGGAATGACCACATATTCGATGTCGCCAAGAATGCTGCGAAATGTTTAAAATTCCTTAAGCAATGCAAGAAACATTTCACCTTTTTCTTTCGGTTCTGGTAACAAAGGCTCAAGTGAGGTTAGGTTAACTCGAAAATCAATCTCCACCTTGCCACACTTAGGTCCTTGCAGACCCATTGTGATACCCTTTAGAAGAGGATAAGCCGGCGTTGTGGCGTTCCTTGTAGTTACTTCCTGCCGCTTGTGGTTACTCGATTGCGTCAATCCATCTAGACGTCTCCAGAAAGATGCAAGGACCAGGGAGGTAGACATCAGACGTCAATTCAATTCTTCGACGTCATGGAAGAACTGGCATTTCCCTTTAAAAATACTCATCAGCACTCCCTTGATAGTTTGTTTCTGGAGGAAAGGTAGGTGATAGAGGTTGCTACCATATCTACCATACTTTGCCATACTCTCGTATCTTATTTTTTTTTGTTAGCTGTGTAACTTTCTATTAAAAGGTCATCTACTTAAAATACAAAACGACACGCCCGACAAGTAGAAGCAATAAGCCCAAATTCATTGGAACTGTGAAACCTATTGTCGACTAAATCTTAACCCTTAACCAACTTGTTGGTACTTGATCTTCAGAGAAGCTCCACCATCGTTTACCAAATATCCCAATGTGAGAAATTGGGCGCCAGTTAAGAAAGCGCCTGAGCCTAGACACTTTTAAAGATAAAAGGTATACTTCAACAGCCCTCCTTTTGGCATGAACAGAAGAGTCCTACAAGTTTTCGACGGTTCGAAAAGGACAATTGGAGACACTTCTCACGACCGTTGTGAGCAGGGTGGGCTTGTTTGTCGACAAAAGATGAAGCATACAGACCACGGCAAATACATTTTATGGACTTAATGTTCGGGGACTGAAATGAGTCATTCAAACCTTCTAGTCCTTCTTTCTTTCCTATCTCCGACGATGTTATTCATCAGGAATGACAGATCATGACAGATCATGCCTCCCAAGTGCGTGTTGTTTTGTGTTCGTTTTGTGCTACATTTGAAGTTCTTAGACCCGCTTAATTTTTATAGAACATTCGAATCTTAGGAGGTTAATGGACTGCCTTCAACTTTATGAACCTCTTTTCGCCATGAGGAGAGGATTAACGAAAATTTCTCTTTAAAAATTCCATAGTATTTCCCCCTCTTATGTCATAGAACAAAAAATAAAAAATATATCTATTCAATTTAGTATTTAAAACATCCCCACAATGAACAGTATAAATCAATTCAAAATAATTTACTACCTAATTTACACTATCTAGCGATAAGATTTCCATCCACATATTTGTGGCTAACTCGCTAACTAACTAATCATCATCGACGATTGCGATTGGAATAACCACTCAAAATACGAAACAAATAAAAAAAAAAAAAATACTTAGTAGTCACCTGCTTCACCTCCTAAGACCATCATCTAAATAAAAAATTCATATTAAATTAAATAAAATAATGAAAAACAAAATTATAATATCAGTTGAGTTCAAAAACTGTTGCTAAGCACTTTCTATTTTATTTCAGGTTATTTTGATCTTTATTTAAAAATAAAAATAAAAAAAAATATAAAAAACAAAAAACAAAAAACAAATACCAAAATCAGCAAACAAAATTTGCATTGATAGTCAATTTAAATTCACTTAACGATCAGGTGAATACTCGGCAAAATAAAAGATTTCCCCTTTAAGTTTTGCTTTTTTTCTTTTTGGTTTGTTACAAAAAAAAAAACCAAAAAAACTGTGCACTAAATGTTTAAAATTTGTTGTTCTCCATCTCCAGTTTTAGCCAAAAAATCAACAGCAATTCATGCATTAAATTCTCTAATTTTTGTGCATCTCGTTCGGGTATAAAAAAAAAATAACAAAAATAAAATATTCAACACACAGGGTGACCTTCTGATAAGAGGAATCGGACAAGAAAAAATAAATAAATTTCCCTTATCACTGATTATGGGGAATATTTATGTACGTAGAGAGGTACACTCAAACTTCAAGTTCCTTCATGGAGAGATTCAACCAAAAAAAAAAAAAATTAAATTAACGAAAATAAAAGCGCTATTTGAAGAAACTGCTCCCTTGTGATGTAAATCGCTGCTTTCGAAGAACCAGTTTCTGTGTTTCGTATTGGTGACTCCGAACAATTTCACAAATAAGCACATTGCATTATGACATACACTTATGGCGATAATAAGTCGAATAAATTGTCAAGAATACGAGTGAATTGTTTTTTATCAGCAACACAGTACCGCAACGATAGAGTTCTACATACATACGAGTACATATAGTTGTTGTTGTTGTTGTTGTTACTAGTTTTGTCTACATAATTTTTTTTTTTTACTTATTTTCGCAGAAGAAAGGGAAAAATTAAAAATAGAAATGCCATTTCCGAGGAAACTTAAACGATTATAGGCTTTTCTAACTTTTCGTTGAATAAATTTGAATAAATCTCAGAAGAGATGTTACACAAGCACAATCGAATGCAGGTTGGATATTGGGAAAAGTTAAAAAGTGTAAGTCTCACGATCATCAGATGGAAAAACAATGCACACGGAGGATCGGATCGAGTGTATAATTTGGACTTTCGATAGTAGTTATCAAATTAATGGGTGAAATTAAATTTTTAATTAGTTGAATGGTGAGTGATTGGTTAGCCAACAAACTGAGTGTTCCTTTACCCAAATGCATCTATTATCATCTGGTACTAGACTAAAGGGGGAGGTCTGGCGTTGGGCGCCAGTTAAATTGGCTTCCAAATCGAAGGGCCAACCATAATCGGCGAAAGCTAGTGTAATTTTTTAAGGTATGTAAATGTTAACGTTTACTTCTACTTTTTCCGAAAAGGCCACAGAAATTACGATTGTGATTAAATCTCTTTGATGTGAGCGAAAGGATGGGGAAAACTCTCATTACAGAACTTTCAATTACGTTCGTGGTCGTACGTTACAATCCGACAATTAAAGCTCTGTGTTTAGTTCTAGGACAACTTGTTTCCTATTTCCGAAGATGAGGACGGGATCATAACTTTCCTGGTTCGCCGGTTCGACCTCAAAGACTGTCGACAGACCTCCTATTTGCGGGAAAGCTGGTGGTGATTTCTGTTTATTTGTTTTGTTTGTTTGACTTTCCTTTTACACAGTGTCAATCCACAGGTTCACCTCGTGCCGACTGTAGTTGTAGTTCAGCCATAACTATTATGACTTATTGCACAAGTACCTTTTTTATCAATATGCAAAAGGAGAAACCCTGTTCACCTATGAAGCCAAGGGCTTGAAAAAGGTAAGAAGTCCATCCGAAAACATTCGCCCTCAACACCGAAATGTTATTTTGGAAATTCTGTGACTTAAGCTAAGATTAGACCGTATGCCAAGCGGTCACACAGTGGGTCATAGTTCTCAAATGACAGAAAACTCTTTAAATTGCTCATGTATGCCGACATATAGTCTGATAAGAATAATTAAAACAAAAATGAATGCTCAATTCTGACAGCTTAACTTGTCACTTGGTCATTCAGTGTAATCAGGAAAAATATACGTATGTCACAAAATGTTCGATATGCTGTTTAAATTCATACTTAAATTTTGTTTGATATATGGATATTTATGGAAAATTTGTCGGAAATACAGTTCTAGGGAAGAAAATCATTTGTTGGGTAAATAAAATCTCATGGAATTATTAACATTTTTTTGTATGTCTAAGTTAAATAGCTTTGAAGTTACATCATTTAGAGTAAAGTTGATGTAGCTTCAGTTGGGGTGATGGTAGACCTCACTGCTGCAACACTTCTTTCTCGTTTGAACTTTAGGAATATCTGTCTTCATGAGTATCTTTTAAATAAATCAACTAAAAAATATTTGTCCAAATGCTATTAGCTTACTTAACACAACAATAGAATTGCAAAAAATCCGGAGAATTTCGCATAACCTCAGAGCATAGACGTCCATAGTAAAAGAGTCATACAATCTTATATATTTCATGAAAAGAATTAAAGCGTTGTGGTCATTTAAGTGTATACAGCTGTTGTTTATTTATGGTCTTACATATGACAATATGGCATATAGTCTAATCTTAGTCTTTCCCAAACTCCATCCATGTTCGCTTTAAAACACATAATTGGAAAAGGCTACGCATGCATTTGAATTAAATTCAAGAGCACAACTCACTATTTCGTCTTGGTCATGGAGTCATCTGCCTTTTTACATAAAAAAATCAAAAAAAAAAGAAAGAAGAGAGGCACCATTAAGCATAATCACCAAATAAAAATGTATGCCTCACAGTTAGACCAACCACAGATCATAAATTTCTCTATAGCATGTGTGCATAAGTCTATCACATTTAGCGAAACGAAACACCAAAGATGTTGCATCAGCTTTAGAATTGTTTGTTTAGCACATGCTGTAAAATAAATTTAAATTTCAGCTTCTTCAGATAGTGCAAAGTGAGTAACTTTATTGGTGTGTCCCTTTTTAAAAATGTAAAAGTTCACAATAGCACGAAACATTCGCATGGAAAATACCAATTGACGTAAGCAATAGGAATTAGTTTTGTTTTTTTTTTTGGATTGTAAAATGCAAATTAGTTGATGCTATCGTTAAGCGAGCCAATTAAGATTATGATTTTGGCCTATTGATCGAGAATTGAAAATACAGGTTTGCAGATATTTTGTTGAAGGAATATATTTAGGTGTTGGCCTTGGCGTGGGTCGGTATAAAATATATAAGAGTGGCCCTTTTTGGTCTCAACTAATTAAGTTAGTAGTGAGAACAAGATTTGACTTTTAGAGGCTTTGGACCGGAATGTACATTTCACTCTTTTAACTCTTAAAATTTTATGTAGGTTGAGGTCTAATAAAATGTTTCTTGTAGAAACTTCAGAAAACATTTTTTTTTACTCCCTCTATAGAAGTATAAATCTTTAAGCAAACTAAAGGGTCTGCCATCTAACGTTTTTTTTTCAACTACTGCTTAATTCGCGAATGGTAACACTTAGCTCATGTCTGATTTGACAGATAATTAGTTTTATCCTCCGCTGAACGAATATGTTTGTGTATACGCTTGAACAACGCTGGAAAATATTGCGACATAATGGGCCATTTTTCTTCGGCAAACTAAAAAGGAACTTGTCACACAATGGGTGCTAATTTTTCAAAACTTAAAGCAAGCTAATTTTCGATGATAACTTATTTATTCGCTTTAGATGTCGTAAGAAGATGCCATAGTGGGTCTCAGCTTTCTTAAAAATAATTGTAGCGTTTGCTTGGACGGTGTTGATTCTATAATCTTCAAGTAATTTTATAAGTTCCTTTTCTATCCTTAGAACTTTACTACCTTTTGTTCTATTTATAAATTATATTCCTTAATTTGATATATTTACCTGCTTAGACTAAGCGAGGGACTGCGAATGTCGTTAATCGGATTTTCATAATCTCCTTCGTTGGTGTGACATTAACTGTTTAAAAACAGGAATAAAAACACATCTACGAGATAGAGGACCCCAAACCCCCACTTTTGGGTTATTTAGCAATGTTTTGTTAAAATTTAAAACAAAGTATGAAAGGATAAAGGCATATATTGTGTTACAACCTTAGGAGACAAAGGTATCAATTAAATCGAAAAATTACGTTGGGGGCTAATATCTTCCATAGATGTTCCCTTAATAAAGAAATAGGAACGTTTTTTAAATATAAGGCATACCCTAGGAGACTGCAATAAAGTCTTTTAAAATATTAAGAAAATCGGTTAAAATGTTGCAATTATGCATGTAGATCGTTATCGAACGATAAATTTTCGATAACAGCTGTCAATTTTTGGTACTTTTTTTTTAAACGATCATGTACGATCAAAACGTCAATGTTGCCCGATCGAATTGCTTCAAAGTCTCACAATGAGTAGAAAAAAAAGTTGCGTCGGTTTTATTGGAAATCGATATCTCAGTATTAAAGACTTTTCAAATTAAATCCCTGAGAGGAGATAGAAAGGTTAACAATGTTTTTAAGAAGCTTTTGAATATGTTAACTCGGTTCTAAAGAAAGATGTCTCATAGCTCGAAATGTAAGTTCATCGACTAAAATTTACTTTAAATTTTGGCAGTGCACAGTTTATTGTTTGTTATATCCCGAAAATTATGACTTTTCAAATCTGTTCCTGAGTGAATAAATCAAGCTAAATTCCTCCATTTTCCTTTTAAGTTTCACGATTGTAGCTGGATTTGGAAAGGCATTTTTGTAAGACTCTTTTGGGTTATTTTAAACTGATGAATTTCTCCAAGCCGAATTTACAGGCGAGCGCTTTTCGGTTCCCAACCTTTTCAATCCTGTTACTCCTAATTTTTTTTTTGGAAAATGAAACCCTTACGTAGACCAATACAAAAATTCGTAAAAATTGTAGTAGAGCTGGACTTGTGATTATTATCCATATCCAAGATTCATTGCTTCAGTGAGTCCCTTAGTGCTAAATATATTGCCACGGTCCGAGGTAAATGTTGAACTACGTAATTTTATTTATTATTTATTACCTGCACGGTTAATTCTGTAAGTCTCGCCACAAAACCAACCTCAACTCTGCGTTGTTAAGTCTCAAATTTACGAAAAACAAAACTTAACAACTTTAAGGTGTTTTTTTTTCCCAAAATTTTGCACTCATCTCTGGTGATCAAAATGTAGTTAGGTTAGGTTAGATGGATTGGCATGAAGGAACAGTTCCCTTTACCGCCACACTAAGGTCCTTGTGGACCCATTGTGATGTCCTGAGATGTTTATGATTGGTGCAAGCTATCTTTGAATCATTTCGTGCCTGAATTAATTTCGAAGATTTCGGAGCAGCAAAAACGGTTCGCAAACAAATTTAAAATAAAAATAGTTTTGAAGAATCGTTTCTTCGAAAAACTTTTTCCGCATAAACGCCTTGCTTTGGGTAATTTTTATTTTTAATTCCTCGAGTTCAGCGAATTCGAAAATACAAGAAACTTTGAAAATGATTTTCCTTTCCTTTTTTTATCTCCCGGGAGTACATAACTACCCCCAGGTTCGAACTCTAGGACTAAGATTACATTTCACTTAGATCGATTTGACTCTATTTGTTTGCCAACACTCAAGGTCCCGCGCCATATGCTTCGAAGAGGAATACCATATTTCTTTATGAGGGGAATGCTTAAAATCTACTTTTACTTAAAAGTGAGTTCAAAGTGAGCACTAATAAATAAATTGACTCACGCTTTTGGCAGCAGCAGATGCATTCTAAAGATTTATAGTCTTAAATATTGCATGTTTAGGCCATACGTGCTGTGAATAAATGTTTGCAAATGTAGACTCAGTGGTCAGTGCTGTATGCTGGACTACTGACCGGGGGTCCTAGGTAAAAATTCCCCCTCAGTTCCACTGAAGTTTCGTCAATGCCCCGCCTATTGCGAAAATTGGACAAATATCCAAGAGAATAAATGGTTACTTCTTCTTGTGCCAAATTTATAGCCGGGCACACGTCAGTCGAAACAAATGATAGCTTGCAGACGTAAATGAGTTGGTAAACCTTCTTATTTTTGTTTTTATACGCAGATAAGTATTTTGATGGCAGATGGCAAGGTAGGCTTAGCGTTGAGCGCCAACTATGCGAAAATTTATTTAATAACCAATTTTCAAAAAGAGCTGTTTTGTATAGCCTATAGCCTATAGCCACTCTATAGTAATAAAACTCTCCAAACGATCAACAAGGAGACAGATATTTGTCGTAACTAAGCCCACTTCTTCTAATTTTAAGATTTTGGCATTTTTTTAGGAGTTATGAAGACAACACTATATTAAGCCCAACGGCCCATGCAAGTAAGACTAATCTCCCGCATCATTCTTATGTTCGAAATTTTATTTTTTAAGCGATGAACCTTTGACCAGTTTTGAATGTCATGATTCCAATTTCCGCTTCAACGTCCCATACAGGACTTGAAGTCTATCTTATCGTACAGTTTAAAGCCGATTCCGGACGGCAATTTTTTTTTTTTTGAAAACACTTTTAACTCTTGGCTTTTACAAGAGGTGAAGCAGAGAATTACTACAAACTTACGGGACAACTAAATAGTTCTTTTCAAAAGGTCCATATGCTTCTACTACTCGTAAGACTGCATCTTCTTTAAAGGTTTAACAAAAAAAAACACAACTTACCGGATCTAAGTCGGAATCCCATATATCCTTCAAGTCGGCATCGTAAAACGGCTCCATACTGATGATATCCAGCGTGAAGGCCGTTCTTAAAGCTCTCTGGTTGCTTGTTGCCGAAAAAAAACAAACTAAGCTATTTGCAGGTGAATCACCGCGCAAAATGTAAAACGAAATAAAAAAAAAAAACTAAACACTCAGAACACCAGCAAATTATCGAACTTTTTTAACGGATTTTTCACTCGTAACAAATCAAAACACCGACAAACAAAACAAATCTACAAATTTAGGTTATTATTATTTTTTTTTTTTTTGATTTTCTGTTTTCCTCAACACTTTTTTTTTCAAAATTTATTTTTTATATATAAAAAAAAAAAAAATACCAAAAATTATGTCACATAAGTAAGGTAACAAACGAACGAACAAAAAAAAAAACCAACAATATTGCGGTCAAGAGTGGTAAACTGTGATGAAAACTAACAAAATGAAGTCACTGCCACTAGAGGTCACTGCGAAATGTTTCTTCTTCTTCTTTTTTTTTTACTTTCAATAAATTTGTATTATTATTTTTATTAGATATAGATACTATTTGAAAGGGGTCACAAAGTGATAAAAAAAAAAACCACAAAACGATGATTGATATATTGGTTGTTGCTTCAACAGGTTGCAAGGTATTCAACCAAAAAGGATGTGGTTTTAGCGCAGTATCTTAATGTTTTATTAATAAAACAATATTTTTTTTTATTTATTTATTTTGTCTTATAAGAATTTGTATCCATATTTTTCTGGATTTTGCACACGAAAGAGAAGAAGGTTCTTTTTATTTTTTGTTAACACTTGTTGCAGGAAACTTAAAACACTTGTTGCTGCAATATGAATTTTTATTTGAATTTTACCGGATTTAATTTTTATTTATTTTTATTTGTTTTAAGGTGGAAAAGGCACTTCTCAATTCGATCTCACTTGAGCTTGTTAAAATAACAACAACTAAGAACCAAAAAAAAAAAATACAAATAATGTACATCAACTAGTTGGACGTTCGTTCAAAAAGCAACTAATAACACATTTGGATAGAAATGTTCCATTTGCGGGAGAAATTCTTTTGGAGCACAAAATACAAAATACTAAATACAACTCTGTACACGGACAAGAAGGCAAAGCAGTATAGCTGGGGCGCAGTAACAGTTAATAAAAGTACAGCGTAAGTAAAGAAACAAACTACGAGTAAAAGTATCTCAGCGGTGCTGGATGGTGTATGGCCTCGACGACAAAAACGATGTTGGCGGTACGTACGCTCTCAGTGAAATGGACGCAGCTAAAGTAAAGTTGTCGACAATTTTCTGCACTTCTTCTGCACACACATCGGCATTCCATTCTCTTATTACGATTTACGAACGAACGAACGAACGACGATGACGATCGACCGAACCGCGACTATGTATTTTCTCTCTCTCGGCGGCGCGCGGTACTGCTGTCCAAGTGTTAGTGCCTTGCTTGTTGCTTTTTTGAGTTCCTCTTTGGGTTGGTGTTTTTCGCCTGCTCTCCTGCCTTCTCGTCGTTGTAGTTATATTTCAATTTCGAAAGGTGGTTTTCAGTATTTTCTTTGAATGTATATTTTCAATCGCAAAGTGAATGGGATTTTTATTTTCCAGCAGGCGGTGGTGTGCATGCATGATATGTGTTAAAGCGAATCCGGTTCATTGTGTGCATGTGTTGGAGGAGCTGGCTGATGTGTACTCTCTTTTGAACTTTACGAGTTTTACAAGAAGAACGTGTGCGGCGTGCGGTGGATTTTTGTGTAGAATAGATGAAGTGAACAGGTGTGAAGAAGGGGGAAAAACTCAAAACTAATAAGTGGTTGTGTTGAAAAGTATCGGTGAACGGTGACTCTGGGCTGCTGTCGCGTGAGATAGGTGAACGACTCAACAAGTTGCACGCATAGCGGACACACACTTGCACGCGCAAGTGAATGGTTGTCGGCGAGACAAGGGAAGGGGACACACGGTAAAAGAAATAGAGAGAGAGAGCGAGAGAGAGAGAACAAAATATCGCGCACATGACTTGAATTTGAAATGCGAGTCTTTCGAGTCTTTAGAGGGTGAGTTTGCTTATAGCTATATGTTTCATCGAATAAGGGTGTGTGCGTTGATATAGAATTTGTGTTAAAATTGCTATTTTATTTTATTACATCAGAGGGAATTTCCAAACCAAAGAGAGATTGACGGCGAGAGAGTGAGAGAGCGAGGAATTTGAAAAAGGACTAATTTTTGTTCTCTTGATTTTATACTTTACGGTTACAATAATTATGTACGTTTGGCAGAGCAAATCATAGGGCGTATTTGAGGTGAGCGTAGTTATCGCAGTGACCCAGCGACGATTAAAACTAATTCTGACAGCAGTATTTAATTTTTTATCCGGTTAAAAACCGACTGCTGTCAAAAAGAGTAAGTCCGAATAAGGCAAAGGGTTCCAGGACCTAGTTCAGGAGACAGACATGCAGAGAAAGCTTGAGGTTAGGGCTTAGCATAGAAATACATTTAATCTTAGCGAAGGACTGGAAATTTAGATTATCAAGAAATTTTGGTCCCTTTTATTTCTAGATTACGATTTGGACTCATGTGTGATAAAAGTGACCGAACATGGGAAAAAATTTCCCAGTAAATTCAAAGTCTAAGAGCACTTTCCGACCTCAAAATACGTTTGTAGGTTGAATTCGGTAACTGGTTTATCGACGCTTTGGAGAAGGCTTATGCAGCAATTATAAAGGTATGATAGGGTTATAGACAAAGGAATTGTCTACCATGACCATGGTTTCTTTTACCATGAAAAAAAGAATTAATCCAACAGCAGTAAGATGTGTGCAGCTAAAAGGCTAGAGTTTTGAACAGCAACATTGCGGCATGTCAAGAGCGCCAAATTTCAACGTGAACCTAAAAGGCCTAGTACCTATATATGGCGAAGATACTTTCAATATCCTCAATATAAAAAAGGAAAGAATGACCTTTGAAAAAGATAGTTTAGAAGATTTGTGGCACAAAGAGGAAACTGCTCAAATGTTGAAAGTGGTTCCGTAACAAACTACAATTTGGGGCAAGGACTTAACTGAAAAAGGGGCGGCAAACATATCTCAGCTAAATCCAAAAAGGTTTTTTGGAAGCTGGTATATAATCCATTAAACATCACTTTAAAAGAACCAGTCGGAAAATCCAAACTTGCATTTGAGGAAAATGCGAACCTGCTTGCTTCCTATCCAACGTACTGTGTGAACGTCTCAAACCTTTCTGCAACACACTAATTGTCACGTACCAGTGTGGCTTCCGGCCCGGGAGATCAACTGTAGACCAAATCTTCACACTAAGGCAAATTCTGGAAAAGACCAACGAGTTTCAAGTCGAGACACACCATCTCTTCATCGACTTTAAAGCCGCATATGACAGCATTCATCGTCAGGAGCTTTTTGTGGCGATGGCCGAATTCGGAATCCCGTCAAAACTGATCCAGATGTGTCGCATGACACTAGATAACACGCGATGCTCATCTGACCGCTTTCAAACATGCACCGGATTTCGGCAAGGAGATGCGCTGTCGTGTGATTTCTTCAATCTTGTTCTTGAGCAGATAGTGCGCAGGGCAGGTGTCAACACGGAAGGCACTATCTTCAACAGATCAGTCCAACTGCTGGGGTATGCGGACGATGTAGATATCATCGGTCGATCCCAGCGTGCTGTGATAGAGGCTTTCACGGCCATTGAAGAACAGGCGAAACTAGTTGGCCTTGAAGTGAATGAGGACAAGACAAAATATATGCTAGCAACAAACAAACAATCATCTGTCCACCGACTAGGACAAAATGTCACTGTTGATAGCAGCAACTTCGGGGTAGTTAAGGAGTTCATCAACCTCGGGGTAAACATCACTCCACAAATGACATCTTAGTGGAGATCCGTCGACGAATTACCCTAGGAAACCGCTGCTACTTCGGTTTGGCAAAACAAATGGGTTCAAAACTCCTAACTCGAAGGACAAAGTGCATGCTCTACAGAACGCTTATCCTTCCAGTTCTGCTATACGGCGCCGAGTGCTGGACGATAAGCAGGAAAGGAGAGTTAATACTGGGATCCTTTGAAAGAAAAATCCTTCGACTGATATTTGGTCCTGTGTGCGAGGAGGGCGAATGGAGGAGAAGATACAACCGCGAACTTTATGAGCTGTACCAAGATGTGGATGTAGTCCGAAAAGCCAAAACTCGTCGACCACATTGGCTCAGGGACAACAACGCTCCAGCCAAGAGGATCTTCGAATCCCAGCCCCCAGGTTCGAGACGACAAGGAAGACCGAACCTCCGTTTTAAAGACCAAGCCATCGCGGATGCCAGAGCGCTTGGTCTGGACAACTGGAAGCAGCGTGCTCGGGATCGCAGAGGGTGGACGGCTGTCGTATCTCAGGCAGGGACTCTTCACGGGTCGGGAGCCAGTTAAGTAAGTAAGTAAGTTGCTTAAATAGAGGCCTCACTCCAAGGTCATTATGACAACATAACATCCGGATCCCACTGATTTGACGGTTCACATTCCCGACCGAAGCATCACTTGCCAACCTTTCATTCAAAGACTAACGCAGGAGTTTTTAACTACCAAATGGCTGACCTGCAGAGATGTCGAGGAAGAAATGTTAAGACTTGAGTGATTTGAGCATCGGATTCATCACTAAATCCAAATGGATTTATTGGATAGTAGATTGTTGGTTAATTTCATCATTTAGCTGTAAGGTTCCCTCTTTAGGGTCTTGAAGGAACATTGGGCATGGTTGGTATCAGTCACCCCTCTTTCCATAAAATCAGGCTGAGATCACAGCTGAAAGTGCGATCAGACAGTCATCCAAACTTGTCATCCGGATGACACCCTGACATCATTATGACGTAGAATTTAACCCAAAGTGGTTATCCCGTCTGAAAAACAACAAGTCGTCATCTGGATGACAAGTTTGGATGACCTTCTGATCGCACCTTGACTCCGCTCCAAGACGAGAGAGTTTGGAATTTAAATGTATCAGTCACTCCACTCTCTTTCCCTTAAAATCTTCGTCTAGTTCCCATTGCTTTAGTCACCTCAATGATTTTCCCCTTCAATGTTTTCGCGAGCGCCTTAGATTTGATGGTTATAGTCATCCCACTCGCCAATCATTCCAATCCACAACCAGCGGACAACTTGGTTGTCTCTAGTACGGATTGACCAATAAACGGTCTTAGTGTGCCTTGGCTCTTTGCCAGGGTAGCCACCTTACCTAAAAACAAAAATGCTAATAGAATAGCCGAACACCAGAAAAAACATTCCGTCTTCGGCATGGTGATATTGTCTTTTTGTCGGGGTTCATAAGGTCTCTTCGATAAATACCGACTGATCCGGTTGGTTGCAGGCTTTCTCGAATCTTTGAACTCCAAGTTTCTTACTGGCGGCCAAGTCTGGTTCCGTGAAAACATGAAATCAAAATATTTTCACCCTTTCACTGAAATTCCGCGTCTCGTTCTACGAAACAAACGTCAAACATTTTCATATGAATGTTCTAGGTGACAACGAGTTGAAGCTGGAACTACAGAAAAAGCAAACACAAACGAAATTTACTCCTTTGATGTTTTCACTTATTGAACGAGAATGGCTTTTAAAATGAAATCAATATGTAAAGGTGAATTTGAAAACGGTTTACTCGATTCCATTTTTCACAGAACAATAATTGCAAGCTCAACTATAGTACAAACTGGCTTATGTCTTAAAGGGAAATTAATTTTGTTATTTGATATTATGTTCTTGAACTTTTTTCAGAGTTCCGCAAAAATTGAAGCAGCGAATCTAGCATCATTTAGCTCGTGTCATCGTAGCTCGTCTCGTGTCGCTAAGGTATAAGGCTACCAATATTTGTAGTATATGTAAAGGGTGATCCATTTCGAGGTTCCCTACTTTTTTAAAGAAAAAAACACAGAATATTCAAATTTAATGGAGAATGTTTATTATCATTTGAAAGAACATTCTTTGGCATTTATTTTTTGAAGATTATGTCTATCAAATGTTGGCCATTGCTACGTCGCAGATGGTCCATCCGTTGAGTCCAATTTTCGATCACTCGTTCGAGCATTTCGACTGGTAACTGGCGAATGACACGCGTGATGTTTTCCTCCAAGGCCTGAATCGAAGCGGGTTTGTCGGCATAAGCTTTTGACTTTACATATCCCCACAGGAAAAAGTCTAACGGTGTGATATCACACGATCTTGGTGGCCAATCGACCGGCCCAAAACGTGAAATTATGTGCTCACCGAAATGTTCTCTCAATAAGTCCATTGATTGATGCGATGTGTGGGAAGTGGCGCCGTCTTGCTGAAACCAAATGTCGCCGAGATCACGAGCTTCAATTTCAGGCATCAAATAGTCGGTTATCATGGCACGATAACGGTCGCCATTGACGGTTACGTTCGCACCGGCATAATTTTTAAAGAAATATGGACCGATGATTCCACCGGCCCACAAACCACACCAAACCGTTGTTTTTTCTGGATGAAGTGCCAGTTCTTCAATCTCTTCAGGTTGCTCTTCGTCCCAAATGCGGCAATTTTGTTTGTTTGCATTCCCATTGAGCCAGAAATGGGCCTCATCGCTAAACAAAATTTGCCTCGAAAACGTCGGATCCTCTTGGAACTTTTCAAGAGCCCATAGAGCGAAGCGATGTCGCTTGGGAAGGTCTGTCTGTCTACGGTCTTCGTGTACACTCTCAGCTACGGCCGCTATATTTTCTTCACAGCGTGCTGGACGTGGTCTATTCGGTCGAATATTATCCAATAATGAATGCTGGGTCTCAAAATGGGTGATGGTGTTGCGAATAGTACGCTCAGTAGGCCGATTATGTTGACCATAAGTTGAACGAAGTGCACGAAACACATTCCTCACAGAACGTGAATTTTCATAATAAAGTTGAACAATTTCTAAACGTTGTTCACGCGTAAGTCTTTCCATTATGAAATGCCAAACAATACTAAACAATAATAACCTGACAGCATGATACGACTCACACGTGATCTGTCAAAAAAGGCTATTGAAAAAAGTATCTCTACTTGGATCACCCGTTATTATAATTCCTTAATACTAATTTTGTAACTACGTAACCTTCGCTTAAACGGCATTCCACCCAGAGGTGAAGGATCATCAGTGGATTACCACAAATCACATGCACATCTTTTTCATAAACAAATTTGTACACTTTAGCTGCACTTTTTGTAAAAATACTTTTCCTCATTATGTTTGGTGCTTCAAAGTTTAATTTATAATCGAGGACGACATTTCTTTATTTTTAAGTGCTTGTGTATGTTTTTTTTTTTTAACTACGAAGGTGTACTACTTTTTTACATTAAAAGAAGTTTATATAAACTTTAAATAGTACAGCACCGAATATTTTTCCTTGAGGGACACCAGTGAATTTAGTTCAGCATTTCGAACACAATTCTATTTCAATTCGCAAGATAAAATTTTGAAAGTTTATGGTCTTTGAAATCGCGGTTAGAGTAGGTATGTTTCTTGTCCCCACCATAAAAAACTTAAGGAACGACTACAGCCCGCTTGGGACGAACAGTATGATACGTGGCGTGGAGTGGGCGACATTATCTGTATGATAAATTATCTAAGGTTTTGGTCCTGATCATAAGTATAAATACTTTAAGGGACCTACGATCAATATTAAGGGGTGTTACAAAGTATGGATATAAAAAGAACGCGTTCCACCTCGAAACGGTAACTAGCTGGCGTGTGGCGTCATGCTATGAAAAGTATTGAGGGATCATTACAAATTTCATTTCTTGCAACCTTCCTGGTCCAAGTAATTGCAAACTTTCGGTCGTCAGATTCGGGACAGTAGTAATATTCTCCCAGTCAAATTTAAGGGTTAAACGTGCCCCTACTCGAACTTACTTTAGAGAGAAAGTAAAAACCAACAGATAAAAGGTTGCCCTTAAAATCGCCAAACTATTCCAACTCCCTACAATAAATTACCTCCAAGGCAAAGTACCAACATGTACTTTTAGAAAGTGGTTTTCACTGAAATCTCCACTCGCATAAGTATTCAACTAAACAATTGTTACAGTCTCCATTGATTGCTGAGAAAGCGGAATGATATAAGCGAAAGAATCATGCTGTTTGTGCATTTGCAACTCACAATTACCTACAACCATGGTTCACTAAGCACAACAGAGGAGAACATCAAAGATTCGTGATCGAATGTTTTAAAAAAAATTAAAAAAACCTTCCTGAATATGCAGTGGTTGCATGATGGCAAAGTGTTGTTAATGAAATGAAATATTAAAATTAGTTTTTTTCCTGATTTCACCACTTTTAATTGATTCAATAATAATTGTGGTAAACTGAGAGTCATCGGCTTTATAACTGTAGAAATCGGAGCTGTAAATAATTTCAAGATTTATATAAATCCTAACGTTGGGCGCCAGTTAGAGAAAGATTACTAAGTGTCACACGAACGTCCTTTGATACGTTTTCTAGGATCGAATTCTTCTATAGCGGATAATGGAGACAGAGAGTTGAAATCCTAAAATTCCTTTACAGCGGACCACGCTTAGACTGCTGGCTTTGAAAAAACTGTCAATAAGAACATGAGTAGCGAAGATGTGGTCCCATTTCTTACAACTAACACTTTGCGAAATCGACAAAAGACCAAATCATAGAATTTGCATTTACGTCGCTTCTTAAAAGGGTTGTAAGGCCAAATTTGTTTTATGTCTCGGCACTTTTTGCTATATTTTCCTTGTAATTTATTGTTACACTTACAAATATCTTCAACAGCTACCTGTACCCACTCAAAATAAAACTAACTGATAAGGGATAGCCTGGGTTCCTTTTCACTTTTTAAAGGCAACGTTGTAGATTGAAATGTACGCCGCCCAACGGCAGATCAACAAAATGTCGAGTCTCGCAAACCTAATCAATTCGAAATGAAAGAACCTCAAATATATGAACAGAGACCATTTTCAGGACTGATTGCAACTTCAAAGTCAGATACATATTTCCTTTGGCGCCATCTATGCTTACATAGCCAAAGCGCCCATAAACTCGAAATGTACACCAAATAAAATATATGTTACGACCCCAAAGTTAGACATTCACTGAATATTGAAACCGCCAGCACCTTGCAATTAAAATTCCATCGTTAATAGTTTTCCACCAAACGAAAAAAAAAGAAGAGGAAGACACAAATAGGTAAACAGAACAAGCTTCGTACAGTGAAGCACTAAATTTCAAAACCATAACCAATTCCTCACCACCGAGACACTACTCGCGGCCGTTATTCGAAGCGTCGTCGTCGTCGTCGTCGTCGTCGTCGACGTCTTAATACCGTAAAATAATTTCCCAACAACCACGAAATGTCGTTCATTCAACTGAAAAACCACCGCGCTAAGCAAGCAAGCAACAAGCATAGGCACGGTCTTTGGATACAAATACAACAAAAAAAAAAAATAAATTCCCAAAGACCATTTTTCTTTTCATATTTTGTTAGTTTTTTTTTCCTTTTGTTCTTCGTCTTCTCAACATATTTTGCCGATTTACGGTTTATTTCTCACTCACTTGTTATATCGATGTATATGTGTGGTGTATCTATGCGTTTTACAAGAAGTATCTATCCATCGCTCTAAACAACCTTGCGGTGGTGGTCATCATCAATATTCTTCTCGGTCGGTCCAACAAGAGCCGGTAAAAATCAACTAACAAAACTAAATGAGTTTTCCTCATTCTAACGCTCTCTTTAAAAATAGATAGAAAGAAAATAATAAACTTAAATTTTCTCTCTCTCTCTCTCTCTGTCGCTGGCGGTCTCTTAGAATGAATGGCATTTTAAGAGAATAGAAAAAGGGTCAACTTAAGTTTTCTAAACAGTAACAGTGTGCTGAAAAAGTTTTAACACACTCTCTCCTTGGCATAATAATTAGTCCAGAGCTATTTATTTCATTTTTCGTTTCATTCGTTCAGAATGATGGCGAAAAGAAAGTCAATGAACCTTACGTTTTGGAATTTCAGTTCGTGTATCTATTTCCAAAATAAATTACCTTTAAAAGAGTGAGGTATGTGTGTTTGGTATTCTATTTCGATTTAGAGTTAAAGTTAAAGTCTATTCTTTTTTGCAGAGAAGAAGAAAAGTGGGAAGTGACGACGACGGCGGCGCGGCGTTAATGGGCCAATGATTTGTTTTCGTTTCTGCTCCTTTGACTCGTTTTGTCTATAAAGAGATTATTGTTTTTTGATTGGTGGTAATTAAGATACAATTAAATTGCCGTTATGAATATTTATTTATTAATTTTTAGCAAAGTTTTGCAGAACAAATTTTGGGAACGGATCAGTGATTTATTATTATTAGTTCGTTATGCAATTTGTTGAGAAACTATTTTTAGGACGATTAGAGAAGTGTTGACCTCGCACAGGGGTTCAAGTTGTATGGAAAGACGGTGAGTTGTCGAAACCATATTGAATCAGCGAATTTGCGACACGCCCAGTTATTTTTTGCTAACAAGTTTTGTGATAAATGGACAAAATATTTTAAGAAGGTTAGTCGTCTAGACGTCTAGCAGAAAGTTGAAAAAAGCACATACCCAGACTTCCACAAACTAAATGTCAAAATTTAAATAACCGATAAAAAATGTGACGAAATTTATACAAATGTCAAAAGCAATATCTGATATCGAAGGACAAATTGCTCTGGGCGCTACTTAGTTTTAAACCTTACAAATTAGCAGGGCCAGTTACCATGACATTATACCAGACGAGCTCCAAGGGACCAGTGCTGGAGATTATCCTAAAGAGCTGCATTGATCTGGTCCATATTCCGGTGGATAGAAGTTAAGCTGATTTTTATACACATAGCTGGTATATGCTTCCATGCGAGTCCGAAAGATCTCAGACCCATAATAGACTTATGCGTCATTCCTTCCTAAAAGCCTAGACCGATTGCTTGATATCCATTTGTATCTTCCATACTCCAAGCAAGGGTCTCCTCGAAAACGCTCTTAACAAGCTAATGAGTTGGGCTACACCGGAGCCTGGTTGTCCGCCCTCACAAAACTGAACTAGTCCTCTTCTTAAGAAAATACCAAAGTCCTCATATTGACCCTCCTTCCATAAACGGCGTAAGCTTAACTTTCTCTAAAGAAGCGAAATATCTGGGTCTGACTATAGAGATAAAAAAGTTGAGCTGGAAGCCTAATATCCAGGAAATAATAAAAAAAGCTACAAGCCAATCTTGGAGGACACAGCGATCTGTAAAATGTCTGCGGAGCTTTTACCAATTTTTTTTAAATGGCGGTACAGAGCGCAGTCTCAAATTTGTATTTGAAGGCACGAGTTTTATTGGCGAAGCCAAATATGAATAAACCTTGGAAGGAGCTCCATTGAGATAGGCGCATTCGGTGTTCTTATGCGTTGAGCTCTAATTTGATGTTGCTGGTGGTCAGTCAACAGAATGGCCAAAGAAAGGGGATGCAGAACCTTTTAGGGCGATCTCGTTGGGACCTGGGACCCAGTAGAGAGTCACTCTGTTGTAAAAAGTGAGTTGTTTTGAGATGATGTATCAGTTCCACATGAGTTGGGAATGTTGATGTTGTGCGGCCGAGAGTAGCTGAAATATTGCAGTTGGGCCCGCTGATGCCTGTTCCTACACCCAATCGAATTTTTGAGTCATCCGTATACCCGACTGAGTAGGACCCGTCTAGCCTAGGGCTGTAGGAGTTAAGAGCTTTGAATGCTTCTTGACTGTCTGAAAGAATGTTCGATGGCATAGACTTCTGCTTGGAAGATCGATGTTGTGCGGCCGAGAGTAGCTGAAATATTGCAGGTGGGCCCGCTGATGCCTGTTCCTACACCCATTCGAATTTTTAAGGCATCCGTATACCCGACTGAGTAGGACCAGTCTAGCGTAGGGCTTCCGGTTTCCCACACCGAACGGTCCAGTATGGTTATGATATCCTGGTTTCTTTTCGAATCTTATCCTATTTTGACTCTTATGCACTCAAAAAAATGGCAGAACTAATTATTATTTTCGCGGTACGAAATATTACAAAGTTGCTTTCAAAGCGATGTTGTCCTACCGAAACAGTGCGAATATCGATAATCGTGTAATCGTTTATGTTGCTTGCCCACCACGGAGTTGCGATTTAACGCCGTTGGACTTTTCGTGAGGGATGCCATTAAGGAACCGGAGACGACTCAAAATATATTGTTTAAGCTATTCATGAAATTAAGGCCAAAATCATTGAGTTGACAGGATGGCCAACTGATTGATATAACATTTCATTATCGAAAGATTTACTCTTTTCAAAGAAGCAACAATCGTTGAAAAATATTGAAGAGCTTTTCAGAGAAACTTAAAAAAGAAAACAACATGCCCACCCTTTATAATTTCTACACGGCTTAACATAACAATACGAAATTTTACATGGGGATGGTGAATACAAAATATTTGCATACCTGTTTTGGGATTTTTCGTCCCTAGTGCTCGTTTAAGAGTAGCAAACTTTAAGAGGAATTTCATATTTACACAGGGTAAAATATTTTTTGTCGAATTTACTTCAAAAGTAAAGGGTGATTCATCGTAAGGTTGATTTTGAAAATGATGTCACGGAAAGTCCAGTTTTGGTTCGAACATAGCGACTGGTAGCAAATAACACGAGTAATGTTGGCTTCCAAAGCGTCAATTGTGAAGACCTATCCTCAAAGAAAATAGTCCAAAGGTGTGATATCGCACGATCTAGGCAGCCAATTTACCGTAGCAAAACGTGAATTAGGTGCTCACCAAAAAGATTTCTCGACAAGTCCATTGTTTCACACGCTGTATGGCTCGTAGCGCCGTCTTGCTTAAACCAGAGATTTTCGAGAGACCACGAGCTTGAATTTCAGGAAGCATATAGTCCTTAAACATGACACAGTTTGAAAGGAGTCACGCGTGATCTGTCAAAAGCAGTTCATTGAAAATTAAACCTCACGGTGAATCACGCCTTATAGAATAGAAAGGGCAAATTCTATTAGAGGTTTTTTAAGCGTTCCTTCTTTGTTTGAGCGATATTTTTATGGGCATCCAGGAGTTATACATTTTTAAATGTATGGGAAAGAGTATTTTTAGGTAGCGTAAAAATAATGCCAAATAATGCTATCAGGGTTAAAGTGGTAAGTTTTCGGTCATTTAAGGCCAATCCAACTGAGGAAAACCGAAAAAAGTTGAAACGAGCCAGAAATGACTGCAATGCCCACATTAATCGTGTCAAATTCTCCTACAACCAAAAGTTGAGGCAAAACATACTACAAAGTCCCTCCGGTAGCAAAAACTTTTGGTCGTTTGTCAAGAATATTAAAAATTCGGCCTCGTCATCTATCCCGACACTCATTTGCTAGACATCCCAGCTGTCAGCTCTTTGGATAAAGCCAATCTGCTTGCTGCTCACAACGCTCCCAGATTGTGACTTATCTCCCCCAGTACTCGAGCGCGTAGAACACTCCATGGGACAAATCCACTTCCGCACCCGTACAGTGGCAAGAGTTCTTCAAGATCTCAACATACATAAATCCGCTGGTCCAGATGGTATTTCCCCTATCGTTCTGAAGATGTGTTCTTCCACGCTGGCAAAACCACTGCGTAGGCTTTTCTATCTGTCCTGTTCTTCAGGGCTCTTTCCGAGAAGATGGAAAACAGCATTTGTCCAGACCGTCCCAAAAATAAGCGAATCTTCCTCTCCCTCCTCTTACCGACGAATTGCACTTACGTCCCTTCTTTCCAAGGTCATTGAAACGCTGATAAACCGTCAGCTTATGAGATATTAGAATCCCGAAAACTTCTTAATGACCTGCAGTACGGTTTTCGCAGCAACAGGTCCACTGGTGATTTGATGACTTATCTAACCGAAAAGTGGAACCAATCTATTCATCATGATGGTGAAAGCAAGGTCGTTGCGCTTGATTTTTCAAAGGCATTTGAAAGTTTTTGCATCAAGCTCTCTTGTCGAAAATGCGTGCATTTGGGATCGATGTTACCCTTCTTCAATGGATTAGAAATAACCTTTCGGACGGTTTCAAGTCTGCAACTTACCAAATAAATGCTGGTGTTTTCCAAGGCTCTGTTTTGTCTCCGACTCTCTTTCTCAGTTTTATAAATGATCTCCTGTCTGTCACTTCTAATCCAATCCATTCCTTTGCTGATGACAGTACCCTCAGCTTTATATATTCGTTTATGGCCCGAAGCCCTCATCTTCGGGCGTTGAACTGGAACGGCAACGTATGTTAAGCTCATTAAATTCCGATCTTGGCAGCATACTTAAATAGGGTAAAACCAACAGAGTGGAATTTAATGCTTCCAAAACGCAATGCTGTCTGCTGTCATTGAAGCGAAACCCTTTCCATCCTCGGTATGTGTGTTAATGACAACCTTCGTTGGAATGACCACATATTCGATGTCGCCAAGAACGCTGCGGAATGCCTAGGCTTCCTTAAGCGATGCAAGAAATATTTCACTCCTTCTGATCTGGCAAAAATGTATAAGGCGTTTATTCGCCCCAAATTTGAGTACAACGCTCATATCTGGTCCGGTGCTCCAATTACATGTTTGGAGCTACTTGACAGGATTAAAAAACGTGCGGTAAAACTTATTGGCGATCGAGACATCGCGAAATCACTTGACTCTCTTAGTCATCGTCGTAATGTCTCCTGCTTGTGATTGTTTTATCGGTATTTCCACCACAAGTGCTCAAATGAAATTGCCAGTTGCATTCCACCGCTACAGCAATTCAACCGCAATACTCGCCATGCTAGGAATGCACATCAGTTTACCCTTAAGCATGTATTCGGACGTACAGTGAAATACAAGGATTCGTTTCTTAACCGTACAACGCGAATGTGGAATGCTCTACCACGCTCTATTTTTCCCATTACACATTACAGACATTTAAAACCAACGTGCATCGGTATCTTTTCCCTTTTCCTAATCCTTCGCTTTCCTAATGCCCGCACTGTGTTACTTCATTATAAGGGTATCCTTTAGTGCGCTTATATTTAAAAAAAAAAATTTAAATAAGGAGCCTTTGGCAACAGTACCTTGGTAGCCCGCGGAATTAAGGGCGGGATTAAGGGATATCAACCCTCTTTCTGCAGGCGGCAGGTACCGCCCTGAATCAAAACCTTCAGCCCTCTTTCCGCATGTGGTTCGATTTTGGAATGGAAATAATGCTAAATTTTTAGAACTTGGCGTTATTTCTCGTCACCGTATTTTTAAGTGAAACTTTAGAAAGGAAAAAAAGGAAATACGTCGTTTTCAGTTTCCGCAAATGAAGCGGTTTCAAGAGGTTTCAAGACCACCAATTTTAGGATTACAAATGGAATTGTTTTTTGCCCAACAAAAGAGTTTTTTTTTCACCTGCCCATATGTATGACCCCGCGACCTCAAGTCTTTACCGAAGATTCGTCCTTTTAACAAATGAAAGGCCAGACAATCGGAAGTTTCATCGTCTACTATACAGAACTGACATTCAATCTCTATGCACAAGTTCATTTTATTAAGATGATATCTCAGGCGGTAATGGCCTGTGAGGAAGCCCACCGGCTGCCTAATATTTTCTTTACTTAATAATAGAATTTTCTTGTAGGAGTAGGGCTTAATTAATCTTTTGCATTGTCTTGTTGTGTTTGGCTAGGTTTGGCTAGGCATCGTAGCGGCACTTCACTGTCAGAATTCACAGTGTCAGATGATAGTGCCTGCAGTTTTGCTTGACTATCCGAGATGATGTGAATTTTGGCACTTTTAGTTTGTTTTCGGGAAATCAAATTTGAGCAGATCTCAATGGCATGGATTTCCGGCTGAAATACCGTGGGACACATTCCCATTGGTATCGAGTGTTGCGTCCAAAGACACCATCTACAACTCCAGTTTCCATTTTTGATCCGTCGGTGTACCAGATCAGACTTTTCGGATCTAGAGTCGGAACACCATTTCTCCACTTAGAACGGTCCAATATTTCAACCTCAAATAGATTCTCAAAGAAGGAGTTACTTAGTGCGAAACTAGCACATTTTGGACAAAACGTTATAGAGAAGAAATGGTTAAGCAAAAGCACGGCGATTGCAAATCTCAAAGCCTAGAGAGTTTCCATGAAACATACATATATGGAAAAGCCGCCCTAAAATTCGAAACTCAATACGATCAAAACCTTGAGCACATTTAATATTATCTCTTGCTATCGAAGCTATCGAAGCACACAGTTACTAAGCCTCTTCCAAGGCAAACATAATGTATGTAGCTGTAAAGGCGCCAACTCCTTCACCAAACTCCAACCAAATCCATCAATCTAACACGAATACCCTGAGGTCAATGAATTCATTGGCTTTATATATCGAATATTCAAAATTCACTCGACGACTCGTAACACGATGATAATTTATTCTAAAATAAAAAAAAATCGTATCTCACGTCAACAACCATCATCTAGCGAAGAACAGCGCTATAAAGTGGACTTTACCACTCATCGAATCGAATGCTTTTTGGGGGGATTAATAACCAAGAAACGAATTCTTGGGAAACTCATTTCGTGGACGCTATCAGCGTCATCGTAATCAAACATCGGCGGCCGCTCTATCCAACATCCAAGTGTATAATGGCCAAAAACAATTCAGGTGGCAGCAGGCAGGCAGGCACCTAACTGAAATACGATTTAAGTATTTATCTATCGGGTTTACACTTGTTCCTTATATACGCGCGAGTATGTAGAGCTTAAGCTGACAATAGATGTCGATTTTTGTATAAACAGTTGGCTGTGAGCATTTAAACGTTTTGCTCCCAATTTTCGACAAAAAAAAAAAAACGAAAACGAAAACGAAAACGAAAACCTGGCTTTGTGGAGAATGTTTAATTGAAATCTTTGTTTAAGGAAGTGGAGATCAAGAAACTGGTAAACAGTTTACAAAGCTGCTGGGTGGTTCAATACGTCTTGTAAAAGATAAGGAACAAAACAAAAAAAATGTAAACCTCAAAACTATACGAGCACAGCACGAGGAATTTGTTGACACACATGCGAACTAGTTTTTGTTTTTCTTTTGGGGGTAGGAATGGTGGTAGTAAGTGACATAAATATTTTTTATCTAACTAACTGCTATGTCTGCGGCAGACTAACTGAGTACAAAAACTAGATGTTTTTGAAAATGAAAGCATTTATAAGAAATACCCAAAATGGAGTCACCACTTGTTTGGATTTACATTCAAAGTCGAACTCTTAATATTCAGGTTCAGGAAACACCGCAACCAACTAATAAGATTTTGATGGCCGAAATCTCGTTATCCGCTATAACAAACTCAGACTGAACCCATATAGACTATTAAATTGAATTTAATTGCTCACACCGATCGCTTGGTTAACTGGTTTTCTGCAAATTAATTCTTCATCTTTTGCATTTCAATGTTAAATGCATATCATAACTAGCTTGGCAACAGTGACAAAAAAAAAAAAAAAAAATAAAACAAAAACTTGCATACATAATTATAACAGTTACGTAAGCGACAGAGACCGGCTGTGATGTGATGATCCTTCTTAATCAATGATCGTGGAGGCTGGATGGATGTCTCATTTTTTTTGTGCATTTTCCATGCAACACAAATTGGGGCGATGAGTCGATGCGAATATTATGAAAACAAGGACACCTTGAAAAGGGAGTGGTGAAGGTTGGTGAGAACTGAGATCACGTCTTAAAAAAAAAATAAGATGTTCGATGGAATTTTGCTGTCTTGATGATTTCACGAAAATGAGGAAGGACAACTCCGCGTAATGTAGATGTAGAAAGGACAAGGACGTTTCTTAGTAAGTAATGGCTTGTACGTCAACAATATGCAGAGGATTAGGCCGAACAAATGTCTTTGTGCATCCCAGAGTTAGATTTAAACCGAGCTTGATGCGTTAGACTGGAGATTCGGCGAAGAATTACTCCAGGAAACCACTGCTTCTGTGGTTTGGTTTAAAACTCCTGACCCGAAGGACAAAGTGCATGCTCTATAGAAGCCTTAACCTGCTAGTTCTGCTATGCAACGCCGATTGCTGGACGATAAGGGGGAAAGGATAGTTAAAACTGGGATCCGAGGAGAATAATTTTATGAGCTGTACTAAGATGTGGATGTAGTAAAGCCAAAACGCGGAAACTAATTGAGCTTGGGCACATCGAGCGAAATGGAATGAATAGAGGTTAAGCCAGAGGGATGTTTGAATGCCAGCACCCAGGTTCGAGACGACAAGGAAGACCGAAAATCCGTTTTAAAGACCCAAGCCATCGCGGATGCCAAATTTATTTAGCAACAAACATCAACGGAAGCCCTTTTTAACTTTATTAGCTTAATACAAGCAATACTTAAAACTAACATCAATTATCTTAAGGTTAACATTTAAATTCTTAAAAACTACTTAATACCCTTTTCACATATCATCGAAATCTGAATCCTCCATCGAAATCAGGAGGTATCCCATACATTTTCGAGATCTCCAAACCTCGTTATTGCATGAGGTTTCGATGAAACCGCCTCAGAATTTGGTTTCAATGGTGAGGTTGTCGAAGCAAAAGCACCTTTTAATACATTCCACAAGTTCCACAAAGCAGTTGACAAGCGGTTGACAGATTTTCAACTGAGTTACAAGTCACCTAAGAGTCAGCTTACCGATTTCTCAAACGACAATCACGCAAATTATATGAAGACATAGGCGTTGTTAGCTTATAGTGGACTTGCATTGCAATTTGAACGCAAAAATTGTTTATGCGCTTTTATTTTTCGATGGCTGACTGAAACGTCAAACAAAACCCAGGTAGTGTTCGGTGTGAATGCTTTGACGAGATTTCGAAACTTGTGGAAACCTCAAATTGAAGTGTGGTGAGAATAGGGTATTGGTCTAATTCGATTAGGAGGTATGCCAGGGACGGTAGAGGTAGCTTTTGAGGCTCGTTTTGCTTAAGTGGAAGTCGAAAGGGTTTTGCATACTTTTAGTTAAACGTAGTATACGGGTTAGGGGTTCGTTCCTTCCATAACTTGTTCGATGATAGTTGATTCTGATGAGAGGTATCAATCGAAGATCGTTGGGGTTAGTGTTGAGGGAATTTTTTGGGAGAAGCAAAGGACAATCGATACTCCCGAATAGAAGCTGATGTATAAGGAAAATATCAGGAACTCGAAGACGTTGTTCTAGAGATTGCATATCAAGGAGCTTAAGACGGTCATGATAGGGAGGGAGGATATACCAATCTGCCCAGGGTAGCCCGGGGAAAGCGAATTGAAGGAATCTACGTTGGACAGGTTCAATTTGACGGGAATGCAACTTGGCTAGCATATTCAAGAATGGGCCTAACGAATGTGATATACGAGTGATTTGATTACATAGGGATCAAAATTTAACAAAGCCAAGAGCAGTGTTGGCTTTGATGGACACATCAATGTGATATCGAAAGTTCAACTGTTTATGACAGATGACTCCAAGATCACGCAGTGAATCTACAGGTTTGTTGTTGATGCAATCGGTTCTAGGAGGGAGCATGAAAAGTTCACGAGAATATGTTGTAGCATTCAGTTCAGGAAAGTTTTTGTGGTACCAGGTTGAAAATTTATTAGGGGGAAATTTTTCGACAATTAGAGATCGTTTTAGCGAATTTCTAGTGGAAATAGTTTTTCATCCTTGAGATGATGAAGGGATAGATAAATCTAGCAGCTTCTTAGTTCGCGGACCTAATTTCATCTTCAATATCCACATCTGCCAGCTTTGTAAAGCTCGATTCTTCAATTGTGACAGTTTCGAGATTTTCTTTCTGAAGAGCAACTGTAGCGGCTAAAGAGCGCTTGTCAAAGCGCTTTATCTGAAAATTTGGAAGCAGCATGCTTCTGTTATGTAAGTAAGTTAAGTGTGGTTCCTAACTGGTGATCTTTTTCCTTGCCCTAGCGGTACTTGAATCTTTTTGACTCGGTTAAGCTGTGGACTTTCAGACTTTCAAACTTTCAGAGAGAACGACGTCAGATTTATTGGTCTAAATGATTTGGAATTTGTGGGAGATTTCACACCAGATTCTAGTATGAAGTTTACATTCACCTTTTTCCAGGAAAGGATAATGCAACAAGCTCTGAAGAGTATCATTACGATTGGAGTTAACGGAGCGACATATATAAAATTTTTGAACACATTGACCCGATTTTTATGGCTAAAGGCTTCATGTTTATAACATACGCGCAATGAAGGGATTTTGGGAACCCTTACATGATTAACAAACACGGTCCGAGCAATACAGAAAATTTAAAAATTAGATGGCAGGACGGGATCCCGATGCAAATTGGTTTTGAAAGTCTGTAAACTGTAAGGTGCAGGAAAAATTGAGCGTGCTAGAGGTCAATAGAACGGTTGACGAACCTTGGGTTAAGGGTGAACTAATGGGCATTCCTGCAAAGCGATTATTGCGACGGCAGGCAGGAGACATTACGATCAAGACCGAAAGAGTCAAGAGATTTCAAAATGTCTCAACCGCCAATATGTTTAACAGCGCATTTTTGAATTCTGTCAAATAGCTGTGTTGAGCGTTGTACTCGGGTACGCTTTAAAAAACAGCCAGTTCAGAGAGGGTAAAATATTTCACGAATGCCTTAACATTTGCAGCATTCTTGGCGACATAGAATATGTAGTCGATCCAACGAAGTTTGTCATTAACACACATACCAGAGATGAAAAGGATTTCGATTTCAGCGTGCAATTGTCATTCATGGATAATGGCAGAGTATTAGTGATTCGCTTCAATGACTGAACTTTAAACAAGTATGCAACGAGGCTGGAATGACAGAAGTTGTATGAAAGAAGAAGAGGCAGACCTACATGCCCTGATCTCTCCAGAAAAATAAAGATCCATCTCGGAGCCTTCTTCTGTGAAAATTTAAGTATTAAAAGTATCCTTCGCTTAGAAATCTGAACCTCAAAATGGTTTACCGATTAGAAAGGAGTTTCTTAATAGATCCCTGTGGTATCACAATGGACCAATATTGGTCCAAGAGTGTCAGTCTTATGCTGGCAGCCACTTCAACCTAACCGTACCTAACCCAGCTTCCGAATTTACATACTCAGCTTTCTTAGTTTTTCGGAACAAAATGACAACAGCGATTTACACTACAATATTGACGCAGCACTCTTTTGGTAGCAGAACCGATGGCAAACAAGTTGCTATTACGACTTCAGACACAACTTCAATTTTACGTCTTCACACAATTTGGCGTAGAAATAAAATGGATGAGTATTTGCTTAAAAATGGTACACAGCTATCCAAGATGTAATAGTGGTCATTGACAAGGAAAACGTAGACAGGACGAGCTATAACTGACAAGAAAATTTTCATTTAGTCTGGGATTGGCAATACTAGTCTGGGATGACATTTAACTTCTACTGATACTGGCCAGCACGGACAGTAAGAAAAGGAATTGCATCTATATCTAACTGGTCCGCCATCTACCGTTTTTTTTCAACTAGTGCTTATTTCGCGAATGGTAACACTTAGCTCATGTCTGATTTGACAGATAATTAGTTTTATCCTTCCGCTGAACGAATATGGTTGTGTATACGCTTGAACAACGCTGGGAAACATTGCGACATTACTTTGAAAATCATGGTAATGTTGCAGAATGTGTGCGAAAATTGCGTACGGATTTTGGAAGAAGAGAAGCACCGTCAGCTCCGTATGTTCGTTATCTTGTGAAAAAAGTAAAAGAAACTGGCATCCTCATCGATAAACCAAAGCGTGAAAAGCCAAAAACAGTGCGTACACCCGAGAAAATTGCTGCTGTGGCAGAAAGTGTGCGTGAAGCGCCATCAACATCAATTCACCGTCGTTCTCAACAATTGAACATTTCGGAGACATCATTGCGACGAATTTTGCATAAAGACCTTGGTATGACGCCATACAAAGCCCTATTGGTTCAGGAGTTGAAGCCAACTGACCATCCAATGCGTTTTCGCTTCGCTAAGTGGGCCTGCGATCGACTTCGAGAAGATGCCGATTTTGCCAAAAAAATCATCTTTTCAGATGATGCGCATTTTGATCTTGGCGGGTATGTAAACAAGCAAAATTGTCGCATTTGGGGCACTTTCTGTGCCCGTTCCCGCACGCATACATTGAAAAGCCGATATAGCCAAAACGAGCCACTGTTTGGTGCGGATTTTGGTCCAGAGGCATAATTGGGCCATTTTGCTTCGAAAATGAGCAAGGTGTGACCGTTACAGTCAATGGCGATCGTTATCGGGCCATGTTGAACAAATTTTTGTTCACAAAAATTGAAGAGGAGAATATTGGCAACATTTGGTTTCAATAGGACGGCGCTACGTGCCACACAGCCAAAGCTATACACGATGTATTGCGCCCTGTTTTTGAAGATGGCATTATCGGCCGCAGAGCTGATGTCGTTTGGCCACCGCGGAGCTGCGATTTGACACCAGTGGACTATTATTTGTGGGGTGCTGTAAAAGATAAGTGTTACGCCGACATGCCAGAGATAATTGACGCTTTAAAGGACAATATTGGTGAAATACAGCTGCACACAATCGATAATGTGCTTAAAAATTGGACCGATCGTGTAGGCTACTGCATGGCCAGCCGAGGCAGCCATTTGAATGAAATTATTTTCCATTATTAACCGGAAGGATTGTACTTTCAAATAAAAGAAGAAATTTGAGAAAATATTCAGTAGTTTTTTTTTATAGCATTTTCAAAAAAAAAAAGTTATTTGGCGGACTCTTTATATCTCTTATCAATTTTTGAAATCAGAAAACAATTGAGCAATTCAAAACGCCTATCCCCTGTACTTTTCAGAAGCCAATTCTAACCAAAAGGAAGTTTCAACGTTTACAGCTAAAGATGGGAGACGTGGGGTCCAGATAGCTCACGATTCTTGTCGATTTCTTACTAACTCAAGTGGCGCTAGGGACTTACGGGTGCTGAACGTGTCAAAGAACTTGCGGCGACTATAGGCATAAAAATAAATAAATATTAGGCGTAAACGGCCCATATAGGACCCAAAGCCTAGCTTTTCCAAGCACTGTGTGTGCGAAGATATATTTTTTGAGAGGAATGGAAGGGACCTACCGATTAATGCCGACTCCGAATTGCAATTTTATTTTTGAGAAGCTTCTCGTGACAGTTCTTACTCTGGATGCTTGCAGCGACCTCCGCTTCTGCACCCACATTACGACTATAGGTTTGCAGATAAGGATATATTCCAAAATTGTCAAAGTCTTTTTTAATCACATAACGCCTTAGAAAACAAAAGACTGCAAAAACCAAAAGTCCTTGCTAATAAAATTTAAGCATATTGTTCTGCTTCCCAGAAAGACACGTCATTATCTCAGACAGCTCTCAAGTCTCACTCTCAACAATCACAAAAACAGACATAACGGCGCTAATTCCTTGTTTGCAAACAAAAAACAATTACCTACCTTTTCACGAAAAACAAAAAAAAAAAACACTACCAACAACAACAGGTAGGCATTTATCTGTCGGCGTCTGTTACAAATTTGTGTAATTTCAGTCTGACTCGTGCTAAGTCAACTACATGCACAAAATCGGGACACGGAAGATATCTTGTAAATCCACAAACACAATCTTTAACTCCTCGACAAGAGCATGCTACTGCGCCGCCGATTTTTCTCTCTCATTATTAGATAATTTAGCGGAATCACTTAATGAGCTCATATAACAAGCTCCCGAACGTCTAATTACACGTTCATCTACTTTCAATTATTGTGCTACCTGAATATGGGGATCTTCATCATCATAACTCTAACTCTACAACAGGTAGGTAGGTAGGTACATCTACATAGTTCGTGTCATCGTGACTATTGTCGAACAACAAAACTGTCTTTATGATTTGCCTCTATCTGCGAGAGAAGACACCAAATTTGTCTGATTGTTTGTTGTGCCTATATCTATACTACTGACAGACGCGATGCGGCAATCATCGCGTGCGTCGTCCTCGTCGTCGGGTCAACTTGTTTTCTTTCACTGCAAAAATTCATGGTAAAAGTTTATCTGGTATTCCTCTCGAGTTGTGGGTACCGATCAATTTAAAAATCATTTTCGATGCAGCAAACACGGGCAAAGGTCGCGCATGCGCACAACCGGAGTTAAATAAATTGCACAAGTCAATGAATCTTTTTTGATGAAGGGATTCGGTTTTTGTTTTCGGAATTTACCTTCGAAATCGAGAGAAAAACAATAAAAAAAAAAAAAAAATGTTGAAAGCCGGGACTCAGGGGGACAATTACAGCCAGAAATTTTCCATGAAGTGATTTTTTATTCCTGCTTAAGCCTTTAAGTGGTGTATCTGGTTTTTAGAATGAGCAAGAGCAAGGCAGCATTGTTAATGCTCGCTCCACCACGGTTGCTATAATTTATTATTGCGATATTGGAGGATAATTTTTTGTTTCTTTTTTTTTCTCAGAAATCAGTGAATGTTCGGGCGGGGTATCAAATTAATTATGTTAAAGCATACTTTCCCATATAAGTAGGTACGTTGCTGGTGGTTCTTTTGATTGAGTACTCAAAATTGAGGAAAATTCAACAGTAGGTAGGTAGGTTATGCAAATTGGAAAATATTATTAATGTTAGCCGCAGAAAACCGCTTTGAAATTTAAGACAATTAAGGCTTGGTGGGTCCAGTCTTGCAGTAGCTCAGTGGTTAGAGCATTTGGGTGGGACAAATAAGCGACAAGTTCCACTTCAAGATTTTTGTTACCCCATCTCTTGGGAAAGCCTGATAAACATCCAAGAAACAAACCGTTCCAATAGCTGGAGAGGTTTTGGCTAGTATTTTTTTTTTGCAGTTAAGGTATGTATCCCACCTGCGTTCGGTATTTTAAAAAAAGTCAGCATGTTTATCAGAAAGGATGACATCCATCCGGTTTCGAGTGTATAAGGCCCTTAACCGCAAGTTGTGTTCCCTTGCTACCTTTATGGATATTGAGAGTGCATTCGACAATCCGACCTTTCGTAGAATTGAGTCTGCCTTGAGATCTGAAGAGATTCAAGCTCTTTTATTGAAATCACAGCATTGTCAGTGGAAGCGACTCACCAACTTTATGTAAGCGTATGGAATTAGAGCTGAATATAGTCGCGGGTTGGTGCTGTGAACAAGCTCTGTCTGTCAACCCGATGAAAACGGAGATGATGCTGTTTATAACAAAAAGAAGTATACCTTATACAAGGTGGACGGTTTCTATCGGCCCTCAACTTATCTTATCTAGCAAAGTGAAGTACATATGTGGGCATCACCCTCGACCCAAAACTTTCATTTGCGCAACACATAGAGGCTAGTAGAACCTCTGAGGCCACAAACATTCTCTGGCAGTGCTAGCAGAGCCTGAGTTTTTAATCCCAGACTAGTTAACTGGATTTATACGAGTATTGTTAGACCTTGCCAAATGTACGGATCTGTTGTTTGGGAGCCAAGGGCTATCACTCCCAGGAGGCATCTGACTAAGCTATAACCTCTTGCGTGTTCATACATTACAGGTGCAATGGGAGGATCTGCAAACGCTGACGTTTTGGTCTGTTTACATCCTTTGCAGTAGTTTTTTGTTGAAATGGAAGCCAGAAAAGAACTGATACTTGGACAGCAGATCAATATCGGCAAAGAAACCGGAGGTGCTATGTTCAGGGTGCTTCCTAATGACATGCCTGATCATAGGACCTCCTCCTAACCACCTAGAATCGATCAGCGATGGGTGGATTGGTTTTAGTTCGAGCATATACAAATAGTTCCTTCATGAACGGTTTCTATGGAGCCGGAGCTTACTCTATAAATTATCGGGTTAAGTAACCTTGCTGTTAAGTCTGTTCTGCTGCTAAATGTTGGGGAGGCTATAAGCTATCTGAACAGTTCGAGTAGATGCAACACTGTTACTCTACCTAAGTTCGCCGTCATACTGGCATACATGGTTCATCGTCAGCCTTTCTTGGCCCACAACCATCCATAGATGCTGACCATCGGTCTAGAAAGGTAAAATGATTGAGCTTTAAAGTCTACAACATACCGAATACAGGCACGATCCCGCATCATGCAGACATTCAAAGCTGTTAGTGGAAGACCCAGAACCCAGCAGATATAAATATCTGGTAGTATTGAAAAGAAGAGACTTAAGATCTTTAACAGGCCTTGTCACCGGTTTCAATCCTTTCAAAGAGTAATTCAAAACTATCAGGGTTGCAAACTCGAGCTTTTGTAAGTAGTTTCAGAAAAATGACGAATTGGCATCACACTTTACCTGTGCATGTCCAGCTTTTGCTTGGTGTGCCTGAAATCAATCATTTGGTGAATCTTCGGTCCAGCTGCAGCATGGCAAGCCAAATTTCCTGTGTGTTTAGCCCAATTGTTATAGATCTCCTTTCTTTCATCCTTTTAAACCTTTTTTGTTTCAATATCTAGCGCGTATGATGATGCATGCGTATTCCGGAAAAAGGTGACAGAAAATGCACACATTAGAACGCAGCAGAGGAAAACAAGGGCAGCAAGGGACGAGTACCGAGCCAGGAGAAGGGAGGAGAAAAAGACCCTGCGTAGGAGATCGAAGAGTCTCGCGACCGAAAAAAAATCCGGAAGTTTTATAAGAAAGCCAAGCAACTGGCTGTTGGCTTTAAGACCGGAACGCAGGCTCTTCGCAACAGCGATGAAAACCTAGTCATCGATGCGCAGGGAATATGAGATGTATTTAAGCAGCTGCTTTGCTAAACGGACAAAATGTAGACATAGTGATGGGGCCCCACGTCCAGTCAATGAAGAACCAGTCCCGCCGCACAGTATATAAGAGGTTGGCTTAGCTATAAAAAAGCTAAAGAACAACAAGGCCGCACAACATTTTGTTGTTCATAAGCTCATCGTTTGTCTGCTGTATTTACAGAGAAGAGTCAAAAATTGCAACAACAAGAAATTGGGTGCAGCTGAAGAAATCGAAGCAACCACACACAGAAGTCTTCACTAAGATTCTGCAGAAAACGTATATAAAAAATTCCCACCTTGATGGACCGAAGATCTTCTTGAGATAAGAAGAAAAACAACTCGACAAAAGCCTCAAACTTCCAATAAAATTAAGTATGCTTACAAAGCTAGATTCAAAAGAGCGATAGAAACTGATAGCCTGGCAAACATTCTTTAGCGATGTTCCGGGATTCCTAAAGGACGTTAGCGGAAACTGAACAACATCCTTCAAATAAATCCTTTAAAACCACTGGGAGTGACGGAATATTTCCTAAGACCAAAAAGCCTTGTTTGGTTCTTTTCATTCCCAAGTCAGGAAAATCTAGTCACACCAATGGAAACGGACTTTATGACCACAAGTCCTTGAAAGCTTTTCACAACCTTTGAACGTCGACAGCACTACAGAAAAATCATTTAACGATAAAGAATATAGCAGCGTTTGTAGACATTGAAGGAGCATTCAAGAATGTCAAAACAAGCTTAGAGAAAGGGACATTGCATGATTCAAGCGCTGAACGAACTCTTACCAGTGATTGTAAACCTTCTCAGCAAAAAGGAATATAAATTTAAACCTAGACTCGACGCTGACCTAGCTGTTGTATTGCTTGCGAAAGGCAAATTCCTGTCACCCACAAGACACTTAACTTGTTGACAAAAAAATTAAACGGATTAACCATTCAACTACCAGATCTCCCTGAAGGTGGCGGAGAGTGCAAGACATCTGTGTCTTAAGTCCTTGATAGAAAACTTAATTGCCAGTTGAATGTCTTAAACTGGAAACAATTGCCTAAGAAACCAATATAAATATCAAGAATGACGACATTCGTAGAGGCTCAACTATATCTGTCACTGGATCCATCAGTGAATTACCACAAAACACATCTAGTCCGTACGCAATGTCCTTCTCGGTTTATGGAGTATTTAGATATCAAAATTCACGCTTGAAGTAAGTGCGAATCAAGACCGTCCCAAACTCTTCACTTCTTAAATCGCTCACTTTTTATGGGCTTTACTTTTCCTTTCATCACAACAACGTGATTTATTCCCCCCTATTTTGTAGGTTGAACCGTTCAAGTCCTATCGAACAAATACGATAATAGTTATCACTTATTTGGCAGCACTGTTTCCTGAGTTGCTGCTGAGATCACATGTCATCCCTGTTCGAAAATACTTATGGTGGAAGGGTTAAAGGTGGGCTTGAAAGTCACATAGAGTGCTTGAAGCAAAAACTATTAGTCCTTTATTTAATTAAATGAGTTTTTCTGATTTGCTTGTAATGTAAGAGTGAAAGCATTTCCAGCAGCTGCGAAACGGACAAAATGTAGAGAGAGTGATGGGGCAAGAAGAGAACCCACGTCCAGTCAATGAAGAACCAGTCCCGCCGCCCAGTATAGAAGGGGTTGGCTTAGCTATAAAAAAGCTAAAGAACAACAAGGCCGCCGGCTCTGATGGTATGTTATGGTAGAACGCATGCACCAATTCATCAACCAAGTTTGGGTGTAGGAAAGCATGCCCGATGACTGGACCATCAGCTCCATATGTCCCATCTACAAGAAAGGCGATCCTATGTCTTGCAAGAACTATCGAGGCATATCCCTGTTTAATGTCGCATATAAGATCCTATCCAATGTACTGTGTGAACGTTTCAAACTAATCGGCACGTACCAGGGCCCGGCAGATCAACTGTAGACCAAATCTTCACTCTAAGGTAAATCCTGGAAAAGACCAACGAGTTTCAAGTCGAGACACACCATCTCTTCATCGAATTTATCATCGACTTTAAAGCCGCATATGACAGCATTCATCGTCAGGAGCTTTTTGTGGCGATGGCCGAATTCGGAATCCCGTCAAAACTGATCCAGATGTGTCGTATGATACTAGATAACACGCGATTCAATGTGCAGTTTGGCAGCAGCTCATCTGAACTCTTTCAAACATGCACTGGATTTCGGCAAGGAGATGCGCTGTCGTGTGATTTCTTCAATCTTGTTCTTGAGCAGATAGTGCGCAGGGCAGGTGTCAACAGATCAGTCCAACTGCTGGGGTATGCGGACGATATAGATATCATCGGTTGATCCCAGCGTGCCGTGATAGAGGCTTTCACGGCTATTGACGAACAGGCGAAACTAGTTGGCCTTGAAGTGAATGAGTACAAGACTAAATATAAGCTATCAACAAACAAACAATCATCTGTCCACGGACTAGGACAAAATGTCACTGTTGATAGCAGCAACTTCGGGGTAGTTAAGGAGTTCATCAACCTCGGGGTAAACATCAATTCCACAAATGACATCTTAGTGGAGATCCGTCGACGATTTACCCTAGGAAACCGCTGCTACTTCGGTTTGGCAAAACAAATGGGTTCAAAACCCCTAACTCGAAAACTCCTAACGATAAGCAGGAAAGGAGAGTTAATACTGGGATCCTTTGAAAGAAAAATCCTTCGACGGATATTTGGTCCTGTGTGCGAGGAGGGCGAATGGAGGAGAAGATACAACCGCGAACCAAGATGTGGATGTAGTCCGAAAAGCTAAAACTCGTCGACCACATTGGCTCGGCCACAGCGAGCGAATGGACAACAACGCTCCAGCCAAGAGGATCTTCGAATCCTAGCCCCCAGGTTCGAGACGACAAGGAAGACCGAACCTCCGTTTTAAAGACCAAGCCATCGCGGATGCCAGAGCGCTTGGTCTGGACAAGTGGAAGCAGCGTGCTCGGGATCGCAGAGGGTGGAAGGCTGCCGTATCTCAGGCAGGGAATCTTCACGGGTCTGGAGCCCGTTAAGTAAGTAAGTAGTATGTAAGAGTGAAAGGATTAGACACAAATTACCGAGTTCTAGTATCGTCACAGCCAGTCAATAGTAGATCGGTAGTCACCGCGTGCGTTGCTAATTAAATGACTTCTTAGAGTGATATTTCCCATGCCTAACTCTCTCCGACCTGACCAATGACATTGATTTCGTTCGCCTTCAGGGCAGTTGTCGTTTGTGGTTCATTGGCATTTACCGTGACTTAAGAAATCCCCACATGAGGAAGTCTAAGATTGAAGGGTTAAATAGCACGAACTCGGTGTCCAATTCACATCGCGTCCACGTGAGATAACCATGTTCAGAAATCGCTGTGAGGCAGGTAGCGCCGTCGCTTTGAATCTACATGTCGTTGATATCTATATCATCAAAATAGGGCTCTGTGTTGCCGGTGATGACCTGATTCAAAATCCACACAAAACAGTGACTTTCTCTGAATGCATTCAAATTCGGTGGATCTCGCGTGGATTGTTATCATCCCAATTCATCCAGAAATGGTACTCGTCGTAAAATGGGCGAAACACGCGAAATGTTGCTCCACCAGAAGACCCACTTTAATAAAACAATCTAATCATTTGTACATGTGCCGAATTACCTCCCGACGCGTGCACACGCATTTTTGTTCTCTCTGTGATTGTTCCGCGGCCAGTGTACATAGAAAACAAAAGCAACGCTAATCGCGCGCGAGCTGATAGCTAACAAAAAAAGTGTGCTGTGCTATGCTAGTGTGGAAAAATAATCCAAAAGAAGAAAAAAGAAAAATAATGCATTGTGTTAGGGCAATCCCTTTTGCCCCACTACCATTCGTTTGCTGCTGCCTTGCGTCCACTTGCTATGGCTGGGTAGGGTATCATTTGGCGAATAGCGGGTCGCGTTGTGTAGATTTTGTTGGCAGACTAAAGCAATTCATTGTATGGGCATAACACCTGCAGTTATTTTTTTTTGAAAGCTGACGTCAGGATCTACACGGTACGGCCCAGCTTAGTCAGCGTCGGAGTTGAGTTTTTTTGTGTTTGTTTTTTTGTTATGCGTGGGAATTTTAAAGTGAACGTGAGTAATATTCGTGGGTTGAGATCCAATTTTTTTTCATTGTACTCCCATGCGATTCACAATAAACCAGCTGTTTTGACACTAAGTGAAACACAGAATTGTAACCCATTATCCTCGTACTGAAATCGTCATTGCGGGCGATTTTAATATACACAATTCAAGTTGGCTTCGACTTGTCTGGCAAGAGTTCTTCGAGATCTCAACATACATAAATCCGCTGGCTTTTCTATCTGTCCTATTCTTCAGGGCTCTTTCCGAGAAGGTGGAAAACAGCATTTGTCCAGACCGTCCCAAAAATAAGCGAATCTTCCTCTCCCTCCTCTTACCGACCAATTGCACTTACGTCCCTTCCTTCCAAGGTCATGGAAACGCTGATAAATCGTCAGCTTATGAAATATCTCGAATCCCGAAAACTTCTTAATGACCGGCAGTACGGTTTTCGCAGCAACAGGTCCACTGGTGATTTGATGACTTATCTAACCGAAAAGTGGAACCAATCTATTCATCATGGTGGTGAAAGCAAGGTCGTTGCGCTTGATTTTTCAAAGGCATTTGAAAGTTTTTGCATCAAGCTCTCTTGTCGAAAATGCGGGCATTTGGGATCGATGTTATGGTTATGGATTATAAATAACCTTTCGGACGGTTTCAAGTCTGCAATTTACCAAATGAATGCTGGTGTTTTCCAAGGCTCTGTTTTGTCTCCGACTATCTTTCTCTTTTTTATCAATGACCTCCTGTCTGTTACTTCTAATCCAATCCATTCCTTTGCTGATGACAGTACCCTCAGCTTTACATATTCGTTTCCTGGGCAACGCCCCTCGACAGCATTCTTAAATGGGGTAAAGCCAACAAAGTGGAATTTAATGCTTCCAAACCGCAATGCTGTCTGCTGTCATTGAAGCGAAACCCTAATTCTCTGCCATTATCCATGGATGACACTAGCATCGCTGAAACCGAACGACTTTCCATTCTCGGTATGTGTGTTAATGACAATCTTCGTTGGAATGACCACATATTCGATGTCGCCAAGAACGCTGCGGAATGCCTAGGCTTCCTTAAGCGATGCCAGAAATATTTCACCCCTTCTGATCTGGCAAAAATTTATAAGGCGTTTATTCGAGTACAACGCTCATATCTGGTCCGGTGCTCCAATTACATGTTTGGAGCTACTTGACAGTATTCAAAAACGTGCGGTAAAACTTATTGGCGATCGAGACATCGCGAAATCACTTAGTCATCGTCGTAATGTCTCCTGCTTGTGATTGTTTTATCGGTATTTCCACCACAAGTGCTCAAATGAAATTGCCAGTTGCATTCCACCGCTACAGCAATTCAACCGCAATACTCGCCATGCTAGGAATGCACATCAATTTACCCTTAGGCATATATTCGGACGTACAGTGAAATACAAGGATTCGTTTCTTAACCGTACAACGCGAATGTGGAATACTCTACCACGCTCTGTTTTTCCCTCACATTACAGTTTACAGACATTTAAAACCAACGTGCATCGGTATCTCCCTTTCTCTTATCCTTCATTTCCCTAATGCCCGCACTGTGTCACTTCATTATAAGGGTATCCAAAATCCCTTTAGTGCGCGTACATTATAAAAAAAAAAAAAAAAAACATGCTGCTGAAGGCAATAACTCTTCATGTTGATTTTGCAAGACATACTAACTAAACGACAGTCAATTTGACAGATGAATCTGGCTGATGTATGGCCGCCAACCTCACCTGTCAAAGTTGGGAAATCCCTACTCGAAAACCCTTTATAAACATGTTAAGATAGATATGCAAGGCTTAACAGCTCCTTACTCTTCAGGGAATAGAAAATATTTGTATACCTTACGCTTTTAAGAACAAGTCACTCAGCTGTCTAAGGCCTTATGACCCTTTAAATATCAAAATTAAATCAGCAAAAAAAAAAATAAAAAAAAAAACTCTCAAGCTAAAGTGCAAACAATATGTAAATAAGCGGTCTCGCCCACACAATTTTTAACTTTATAAGCTGACAGCTTAATGATTTGCTTCGGTGGTTCTAAAGTTTAACAAGATTTTTAAGCAAACATCAATAAGCGGATTCACTCGAACAGTACGTCACTGTCACAGCCTCAGAAACTGCGAATTGCTGTGACATTTAAAATATTCAAAATTTGTCAAAATAAACACTGTGAAAGGCTTCTAAGGCGTTATAGCCCTTTTTACAATTTGAATTCATCTAATGAGACAAAAGAATAAAATTATCCAGCACCTCTGGCATTTAAATACACCGGTGCGGGCGCGATCCTATTTTCATGTTATTTTTGCATTCCGGTGATTTCATAGCGCTTTCGATCTCATACAGATACACACACTCCCCTACAATCATCTTCTCATCGTATTAATATTCATTAAAAGTTATAAACATTCGTACGGTTGTCACATTGACGCATATTATCTTGTGTAATTTGCAACCCAAAAATAAGCTTCGTTCAACCTGCTGCTGCTGCTTCAATCAAAATTTATACAAATTAACTCGACCACCACAATCAATATATGCGCATTCTACTTTGATCACAATCAGCAGTCCCTCTCTCTCTCTCTCTCTGGGGAACTTCAAAAATTATTAACTCAAATTCTTCTTAAGAATAAAATCTTAAGTTACGCAAAAACAAATTAAAAAAAAACAAAAAAGCAATACCAATCAACCGAATTGTTTAAACAAGAAAAACCAGTCACCAGCTAGCTCCACACGATGACGGTGAACTTCTCGCTCTCTGGAGAAAATCTCAAAGATACATCAGAATGTCCAAAAAAGTTAAATCTTGCCGATTCACATTCAGACAGAAAGCCGGTACGCGCGCAAGTCGGCGCGGTCAACTTTAGAATATATATAAAAATCCCGGTCTCCGAGGTCCGAGGTTCCCATTGATGACTGAGAGTGAGTGAGTGAGTGCTGCCAACAGGTTTTCGGGGCCAGCAGAATCAATAAAAACGATATTTTTTGGTTTACTCTTTCGAAATGGATTAAATGTGCGATCTCATTAAAATGTACCCGAAGCAGAGCTGACAGGGATGAGCACTTGGAGCTGGTAGTTAGTTGGTGCATGCGAATGTGATGCCAAATAAACAAAAAAAAAACAGAACAGAAATCCAAAACCAATAAGGAAAAACCTCGAACTTGTCCAATAAAGTGCTGAAATTTGTCACTGCCATGACCAAAAACGAATAAAATTGAATGCAACGCAAATCAGCGGCAATTCTGGTTGGTTGTCACGCCGGCCGCCGCTTGTTGACCTTTAGGGTGAGAGATTGACTTTTTTTTTTTTTTTGGGATTTACTGTCTGTAGAAATGTGAATAGCTAAATGCGGCAATAAATGTATGGATAAATGAGTTAGTCAACCACAGACGACAGTGGTAGACAAGTTTCGAATTAAATGACAAATATTTAAAGCTTATGGCGATAGTCTATAGAAATAGCTATACTAATGAATGCATGGGTGAGATTGGATTGGTGTGACCTGGTAGACCTGGTTTGAAGCTGGTTCATCAGCATTCAACATTTTGAAATATTGTTATGTGACATTAGGCACGATGATGGCTTGTAGGGGTGGTTTTGGCTCTATCAAACAAAATTAAATATTCGAGTAGCGTGACGAAAAAGCTTTTTTTTAAAGCTCTAAGCTGAAAACATACTAGAGCTGCGAGGAGAAATCAATCAGTTTATGGATCATGCTGGTCTTTCGGAACCTTCCTTAGGACGGCAAAAGCTTGGTTCTCTTGTCGCAACAGGCTCTCGTGGCGGTGAAGACTTCCGCGCATGATGAATGAGGAATTTTTTCCTACCGAGGAAGAATACGGATAGGATTTGGTTCAGGACGGCTTGTGTCAATTTAGTCACAAGTCTTGCTACGATAAATGTTACCTCCAACGATCCCCATGCCTTCAAAATTGCTCTCGTCAAGAATGTTCCTCTTTCGGTGGCTATCGATGCTTCACAGAAGAGCTTTGGCTTCTTTCTATTCTCATGGCGTTTACTACTTGGACCATGCAGGACTGGGCTTCGGCTATGGAACAGTTAATGGCGATGACTTTTGGCCGGTGAAGAGATAGCAACTTTGGAGTTATGTAGAAATAGAAATACGGCTAAATATGTAGAAATTGCTTAGAGGAGCACTGTGTTTGACTCGAGGTCGAAGGCGCGATCTTCTTTTATTAATAAAGAGCTTTAAGAAAATATTAAACTTTTAAACGAAAAACAGCATCAGTTGGGCAATACTTCATTTTAGGTGGAGTGGATAAGTGGAAGTCAACCTCTTGGTTGAGGATGCAATTACCCGTTGGCTGTGGCGTCACGAAGTTTGAATTTGAGCATTTAATGAATGAAACGTTTTAAAGGGCAAAAAATTGATTTCAGGTCAAAAGTTATTCAATGAGGGACTTAGGATTTAGAAATTTGAGTCAAGCCCTCGAGGTACATAAATAACAAGCTAAACTTCCTAGTGGAGAACTTTTTATATGTAAATTTAATTTGTTCAAAAACACGGCACTTACCTTGACATTTACTTGAAATTTCATTTGGATTTGGTAGCACTTTTGGAAGATTTAAACATTTTCACTGATTTAACACTAATTACTGACTTTGGGGGACACATTTAACTCAGGGAATTGAAAACATTTACTTTGGGGGACACTTTTTGCTCAGGAAAATCACTTTCGGATTTGGTAGCACTTTTGGAAGATCTAAACATTTTCACTGATTTAACACTAATTACTGACTTTGGGGGACATATTTAACTCAGGGAATTGAAAACATTTACTTTGGGGGACACTTTTTGCTCAGGAAAATCACTTTCGGATTTGGTAGCACTTTTGGAAGATCTAAACATTTTCACTGATTTAACACTAATTACTGACTTTGGGGGACACATTTAACTCAGGGAATTGAAAACATTTACTTTGGGGGACACTTTTTACTGAGGAAAATAAGAAAAACTGACTTTTGGGGGACGCTTTTTACTCCAAAAAATAAAAATAAAGAAAATAGGAAACTTCCTTAAAGCACATGGACTTGCATGGGAAACGATAATTTTCTTTCATTTCTATCGACACTGGACACATTTCGGGAGCTTGATAAGATTTTTCTAAGTTTTACCTCACTTAAAAAATAAGATAACAATAGGAACAACTTGGCAGCACTTTGCCGCACAGAACACAATTTTTTTTATTTTCACATCGCACTTCTGCTTCCGTCTTTAACGACTACCATTGGTCCGCCAAAACAACCCCGCACATATAGTTTTTCACAAATTCCGAGGCTGTTGAACCAATTGTCTGCCGGTATTAGGGATCACGTCATAACTCCACCGGTGGGACTTCTCTGAAAAGGCAAAATAAAGGCAATTAGAAGCGTCAAGGATATAAGATGAACTTCATTAAGGCCAAAGGCACAATTCTTTATATACTGTCTAGTTTCAACTTTAGGTATAGAGCAAACACAAGTCAAGAATTGGGTCAGTTTACGAGTCATATGAGAATGGCATGGTTTTTGAAGGAAGATAAAATCTAAATTTGCGCATTACATTTTCCAGTCGAAAGAGGGCGTTAAATCAAGATTTCTATTGGATTTATATATTTTGGTTTGAAATAGTGGAAAATCCTAAACCAACCCTCAGATTAGCCACACTTATATTTCTTCCCCCACTGCAACAAATGAACAAACGAAAAAACAAAGGACAACGAAGTGCAAGGATCACGCATCTCAGACTTCAGAAATCTGATCTCTTAACTAAAGAAAATTATTTCCTCAAATATTCTCCCGCTGCTATGTAGGTAGCTCGGTATCTTTCCAGATTATCAACCTCAAGGAGTCACTAACTATAGAACGAGACTCAGAAGATTAGGCAAGAAAGTATGGAACGAACTAAGTGCGCTCAAATCCGTGTTATAACCAGAAAAATGTGGGCACTTCATCACGAACGAAGAGGTAAGGGGCTCTGTGAATGTGATCAACGAACACAATAAGCTGGAGATACCATACGAAGAACATGAAGCTCAGCGTGGATGACTTATGCAGAGAAAGTGGTTTTGAAATGAAAGGTTGATAACGGGTGATCCAAATAGAGATACTTTTTTCAATAGCCTTTTTTGACAGATCACGTGTGAGTCGTGTCATGCTGTCATGTTATTTTTGTTTAGTATTGTTTGGCATTTCATAATGGAAAGACTTTGAAAGACGCGTGAACAACGTTTACAAATTGTTCAACTTTATTATGAAAATTCACGTTCTGTGAGGAATGTGTTTCGTGCACTTCGCTCAACTTATGGTCAACATAATCGGCCTACTGAGCGTACTATTCGCAACACCATCACCCATTTTGAGACCCAGCATTCATTATTGGATAATATTCGACCGAGTAGACCACGTCCAGCACGCTGTGAAGAAAATATAGCGGTCGTAGCTGAGAGTGTACACGAAGCAACGTAACGAAGTGTAACGTTCGCAGCAACTCGGACTGACGTATGGAACGACTTGGCGCATTTTACGTCAAGATCTTCAATTGAAAGCGTACAAAATACAGCTTGTGCAACAACTGAAGCCGCTCGACCTTCCCAAGCGACATCGCTTCGCTCTATGGGCTCATGAAAAGTTCCAAGAAGATCCGACGTTTTCGAGGCAAATTTTGTTTAGCGATGAGGCCCATTTCTGGCTCAATGGGTATGTAAACAAACAAAATTGCCGCATTTGGGACGAAGAGCAACCTGAAGAGATTGAAGAACTGCCACTTCATCCAGAAAAAACAACGGTTTGGTGTGATTTGTGGGCCGGTGGGATCATCGGTCCATATTTCTTAGAAATTATGCCGGTGCGAACGTAACCGTAAATGGCGACCGTTATCGTGCCATGATAACCGACTATTTGTTGCCTGAAATTGAAGCTCGTGATCTCGGCGACATTTGGTTTCAGCAAGACGGCGCCACTTCCCACACATCGCATCAATCAATGGACTTATTGAGAGAACATTGTCGATTGGCCACCAAGATCGTGTGATATCACACCGTTAGACTTTTTCCTGTGGGGATATGTAAAGTCAAAAGCTTATGCCGACAAACCCGCTTCGATTCAGGCCTTGGAGGAAAACATCACGCGTGTCATTCGCCAGTTACCAGTCGAAATGCTCGACTGAAATCTGCGACGTAGCAACGGCCAACATTTGATAGACACAATCTTCAAAAAATAAATGCCAAAGAATGTTCTTTCAAATGATAATAAACATTCTCCATTAAATTTGAATTTTCTGTGTTTTTTTCTTTAAAAAAGTAGGGAACGACGAAATGTATCACCCTTTACTTTCTCCATCGTCATCGTACTAAAACGAACAAGTTTGAAAGGGATAACAAAACTAGATATTGCTCTTTAACCGCCGCTGTCATATGTGTCTTAAAATTTTTGGTATAGTGGTGGTGATTTTTGATTATAAATTATGGGGTTTCTCAAAGATCATCCTCAGTGTTACTATTTGTAAACTGTTGACTTACCCGGCCTAAAGTCGCACTGATAAGATCCAACAGGGTCTCCTTTCTTGTTAATCGCGCGAACGATGCTGACGTACTTTCTTCCGACCAATGAGAAACTGGCCCAGCCTTGGTTGACTTCATTTTTGAAATTGCAATTGTCACTTCATTTAGTGAGGACGGATGGACGTAATTCTTGGCTTAAATCGTACATTTTTAATGGTTCGCCCTGCCTGGCAGCGGAAATCGGTCTTTGATTTGCATACAGGAACCATATATCCATTATTTATGAATTAGGCTGGTTCAGAACTGAGTTCCGAAGTTCATCTCTTCTTGTTGTTTGACTTGAACATGCGCTTATCAAATACATATTGCTCTACTTTTTAGGTTACAACATTTTTTTTTACCTTTTGTAACCATTTAAACGTCACCAATGGACTGACTCGTTCAATGGCGGCGCAATGAGGCCGATTTTGATGCCATTAAAGAACAGACAAAACAAAATGCCTGCGTAATAGGACCACAATGACAGATAGGACATGTTGCAGAGTTATCAGCTACCGTTCCATTTAAATTTAATCAGCATCATCAAAACAGTAGTCATTCCGATAGTTCTGTCGAACGAGAGTTCTGATGGAACGCTGGGTCGCATAGGGCTCAAGGGTAGTAGAAAACAGTGGTTTGCTGAGTTGACTATCTGGTTAATTACTCATCTGTTGTCGCATATGAGCGTCCGATTTTTATGTTGTTCTAATTTCTGTCTCTTCTTAAAGCAATTCGTTAAGCAATTGTTTAATCCATTTTATCAAGGTCTTAATAATAATAATAATTTATAGAGGGCGACCTTGTGGTCTATTGGGCATCCTACTTATACCTTGTAGAGGCTTGTTCGCTCTTCCTGAGTCCCTCAATTCGTAGTTTACCAGGAATTATGTTTACGTGTCCATTCTCTGATTATTAGCCTTGGAAATCCCAGTCGAGTTTCTTTTATGAATCTAAGAATGGGTAGCGGGTCCACGGTTGGTAAGACCTTGTCTTGACTTTAGTGTTTTCCAAAAAAAAATCTATTTGGCTTGTCGAAGACCTGACCCTTTATCTCATTTTCCATTTTCCTGAATTCTTTGCGTAAGGTACATTCCCCTATTTCGTTCTCATATTGACGAGATAATCCTTAAAGTCAACTCATCACTAACGTCACTAGAGCGCTTTACATTACCTTCGTTCGCCCCCTACTTGAGTATATGCCAGGCAAGCTTGGTTACCCTTCCAGCGTGTTTACGTGACCGAAGTGAATTGAAAGATTTTTCTCGTTCGCCCTTGGAGGTCTACCTTGGAACGACCCATTTACCTTGCATCCTTAAATTAACCGCCTACAAATCATTAACTTAAATATCCTAGAAGAACGTAGAGATGTAACTGACATTCTATTCGTTCATTGACTACTACCTGGTTCTGTTGATTGCGTGTCCCTGTACAACTGGATTTCCTTCGTCACTAACCCTCGTAATTTGCGTTGTCCTCGCTTCTTTTAGCTGTCGTTACACCGCACTTCTTACGGCTCTAACGAACAAATATCCCGTATGCTTCGGAAGTTAACTCAAACGTCACCATTTTAACTGGCGAACTACTCACCAATCTTTGTTTTTAAGACTTAGTTTAGTTTTTAAGTAATTTTTATTGTCTCAGCCTTTATTAAACCGAATAAATGGGGGTTCGGCCCCACAAAAATTATCAAAGAACGCAGAACTATTCAGGCCCAAAGAAGGGTTCCGCTGGCCTTTTTCTCGCTAGAGAGTCCGCCGTCTCGTTTCCAACAATGCCCACATGGCCTGAGTATCCAGCAGACCAAGTTCTTTAAGGTTTTGTAGACATTCCCACACAAGTATGCATTTTTTGACTTACATCAAGGCTGCTCTCCAACACAAAAACGCCTCGTAATGCTTGCTTCCTCATTTCTTCGATCAATCCTTTTAGTCAAAGTTTCGCGGGGGTCCCTTTTGCTGCCACAGTTGCACTGATGAGCCCACCACCTTTGTCATCGGTTTTCTTAATGTAGTGAACTTTGTAGTCCTTTTTCGAAATTCCAATTATTTTACAGCACCTATTGTCGTTGATCCCTTAAATGATTTTCGAGTCAACTGCTTTGACATCTCTTTCGGTTTCCTTCCACTAAACCCGATTTTACTTACGACCGCATAAGGAAGCTTCAAGCCTTTTTTTAAATGTATCAAAATGTAACAAACAACTCCAACTGTCATCACATCGTTTTATGACTGTCGAAAATTTATTAATTTATTCTAGGCCTACCTCTGCCTACCGCATTTCATTTTACACACTTATTTTTCGTCTAAATGCACAAGTTTAACACAACACAACAGAAGATTTTTAGGTCCAAGGTTGTCATTGACGTCACTCGAGTGTCTCCTCTAATGAATACGCTCTGACATCTTATGCTATCACCAAAAATACAGGTGATTTCTTCACAAATTCAAGTTAGAAATTATACACAGTATAGGAACTTGTCAGCCTGAACAAGCTCTACACTATTATTCCGAAAATGCGGGAAACAAACAAACTTGCTGCTGGTCATGCATATCTTGACAGAGTTCAAAGTTGTTTCTGTTTCAATATAAATTTATCTACCCTTTTACCGATCAAAAGAACTGGTTCAGTCTATAACTCAGTTGAGACAATATAAGCTACAATAACTTAAATGATAAGGTGAGTTATTATTTAAGACATTCATCAACCACATACATACATTTCTCCCGGATGACATACATTTTGTTTTATTGAATCACTTTCGATCTTTTTTTTTTTGGCAAAAAAAAAAAACAATTTAAACAACAAACTTGCAACACCAGTTAAATGCAAAATTTAACTTATGAGTATGTTGTTCGTATGAGGGTATCTTGCCCGTCATAATGTTAATTAATGCTAAGACCTTTCTAAAAAGCGATTAAACATAAAACAAATTAACTTGCTCTTTTTAGTTTTTATGTCTTTTTTAAAAAATAGGGTATGTTATGTGTTATTTTTGAGGCGCTACGCGCGAACAAATAAGCTGTTTTTTAAGTGGTTTTGTAAATTAAAAAAATTAAAACTCTTATAAGTTTGGGGACTCCCCCTTTTTTTAAGGTGGACATTTGTCGAATTATTATTTCCGAGCTATGCCCACGACCCCGCTCGTATGTTTAACCCCCTCGGAGTTACTATTAAAACGTTGAAAGAATTTTTTTCGGGAAATATTCCATCCCTTTTTAGTTGCTCTCTCTTAACTCCTCCCACTTCACAATTCCTTTTCTCCTCTCTAAAACATAAATTAACAAAATCATGAATTTTCGAGTACCGGAAGACATACAGACGTTGGATTTTATATGATGGTAAGAATGATGATGAAAAATACAGGGTGTTTTTTTTAGAGGTATAAAATTTCGAATTGAAATAAAACACAAGAAAATCGTTTAAATGTCCATTAATTTGGCTTTATTGGAAGGATAATTTTATGCCATTAATGTTTAAATATGATGTGGCCGAATAAAGACACGTCTAGAGGTCCAATTTTCAACCACTTTTTCAAGCATTTGGGGCTGTATGTCGGCAATGACGCCACGAATGTTGGATTCCAAGTCCCCTAACGTTTCCGGTTTTTTGGCGTAGGCGATCGACTTCACATAGCCCCAAAGAAAACAATCCAATGGTGTCAAATCACACGATCTTGGTGGCCAATTGACAGGTCCATTCCGCGAAATTATGCGCTCATCTAATGTTTCCTTCAATAAATCGATTGTGACGTGCGCTGTGTGGCATGTAGCGCCGTCTTGTTGGAACCACATCCATGCCATCCAATTCGGGAACAAAATAGTCGGTTATCATGGCTCTATACCGGTCTCCATTAATGGTAACTGACTCTTCAGCATCATTTCGGAAGAAGTATGGCCCAATGACTCTACCAGCCCATAGAGCACACCAAACAGTCAGTTTTTGTGGATGTAATGGCGTTTCAAGGGTCTCATGTGGATTCTCTTCCCTCCAAATGCGGCAATTTTGCTCTTTTGACGTAGCCATTCAACCCAAAATGAGCCTCATCACTGAACAAAATTTTGCGATGAAAATAGGCATCGATATCAATCTCATTTTCGGCCCATACACCAAAATCACGACGCATTGCATGGCCTCGTGGCCAAGTTGGATCTTGCAAGGTCGTAAGAAGAGATGTTTGCGCAAAATCGTCCATAAAGTTGATGGACAAGGCTCCAATTGCTGTGCACGGTGGCGAATCGATTCATTTGGGTTCTCTTCAACACTTTGTTCTACAGCGGCAATTGTTTCTTCGGTGCGCACTGTTCGACGTCTTTGCGGATGCGTATTATCACATAGAGTAAACGTAGTGCGAAAACGATCCATTGTTAACCGAATTAATTGCTCTGATGGACGATTATGTCGACCATAAAATGAATGGAACTTGCGGTAAACTTTGCGAACTGAACCATTATTTTCGAAATAAATTTGCACGATTTGCAAGCGTTGTTCACTTGTCAACCTGTTCATGATGAAATGGCAAACCAAACTGAACACAAATGACATTAGAGTTTGCCAGATTTGACCACAAAATGTCAGTTTTATCTCTATTCGAAAAACCAACCTCTAAAAAAAACACCTTTTATATCAGCTTCACCAGCGGTCAAAGTTATAGTCGATAACTATTTAGGAAATTTCGAGCTATATCTTTGGCGTATGATTGTTTCTTATTTCTCAGTTTGCTTCGAGTTTGTTGGTTTAGACACGAGCTTAAGCGTAATTTCACAAACAGTTGAAAAAAAGGAGTTGACTCCGCCACAACGCGAAAAATTGCCACCTAGGAAACATTAAAAGTTGCGCAGAAAACTGTTTCTCATCAAAATGTTCATTTTCGTGTCGGAGAACTAGGTTAGGTCATCTGAGCTGTAACCTCCATCATCTTCAAAAACATATATATTTTTAGTTTATACTAGGTTAGGATTGCGGCTTGGCGAAACAGAACAAACCCTACTTCGTCTTTATGGACCTAGTTTTGGCGTCTTTCCTTCTCATGATCACCGAACGTTGTCCAGATAGCCAGACGTTCGCAAAGAAATAAATTTATTGAAAAAAGAGCCCTTTAATATCTTGGAAGAAACTTCCAAATCTTTCGTTCCTCAAGTGGCAGCGTCTACACATATCGTCATCCTTGAGATTTAGTTGGATAGCATGGCTTGTCAGAAGATTATGGCTAGTGATGGCAACTAATAACTGAGACAGAGATATCATGTCGTGCTGTAGAAATGTGTTACTCCGGATTTTATCGTTCCTTGGCCATAGCCTCCTTGATATGAAACAATTGATCAATGTCGTCTTCTACCTGGTAAAAGTAAATTGTTCGAACTGCCTGTTTTTGGTAAATTGAAGACGCTTGTCTTGCCCTCGATGCCCGATATGTCCATGCAACACAGAAGCCCAGGTGAGATTGACTTTCTTCTGAACTCTAACCTAGCTCCAAAGAACCTTGGAGTTTATTTCAATAGCAGCTACAAGACACAAGATACAAGAGCTCCTACATATGCGACGGCTTGGTCTTTAAAACGGATATCCGGTCTTCCTTGAACCTGTTGCTGGAATTCGAAGATCCACTGGGTTCGACGACGTCTTATGTCATTCGATGACTAAATATTTTCCCCGAGGCAGATGAACTTCTTAACTACCACGAAGTTTTACTGCTAAATTTTGGCCTTGGCGGTGGGCAGATAAGCTTATTTTTGCCTTGTCATAATTTCATTCCTACAGAGCAAATTATCTAGTTGGTTAATGACTTGGTACACCCGCTCTACCATAGTATCACCGCCGTTTTTGAAGAACTCTTCTTGTCAACAAGTCTAATCCCTTTCTTCCCTGTTTGAAAGAGCCTGCATTCCGGTCTTAAAGGCAGCAACAAGTTGCCTGACTTTCTTTTAAAATCGTCGAATGTATCTAGTCTTCGACCTCCTTAAGTTAGGGGACTGCGAAATATTTTCTTTGATCCGCATCCTCTCTTCTCTGGCTGCATTGGGATTAATCACTGGCTGCCTTTTTCCAGTGCAGCCTTTGAACGTCGTCATCTTCTTCTTCTCTCTATTTAACGACAAGGTTATGATCAGGATTATCGGGATCATAACTCTTCCACTTCACTGCATTCCTACTGGTCCGCCTGTGGGGTTCGCCGGTTCGACCTCAGAAAATATCTGCAGGCATCCCGATTTTGAATCACCCTATAAATATGACAATTCCAACTGAATCGGTCGTGCTCCAATTGTTTCGAGATGGGTTCTTTGACGTGAAGGCTGCCTAGGATTCTGGAACTTCTAATTCTTCATCTCAGCCGCTGTCAACCTGCCCTCATACTCTGTGTACATTTTCCAGTATTGTGAACCGTATGTGAGCGCCGGATGCACAACTGCGGTGTATTTCCTTCCTTTTAGCTTAGGGGACATTTTTCGGTCACAGAAGATGGCAGAGTTTTCCTGCCACTTCATCCACCCTACGCTTACACGATGATTGATGTCGTCATCAACGGTTGATTCGCTGTGGATCATTGCTCCCAGACATTTGAACTTTTCACACTTGGGAACACCACCAAATCGTCATCTTCCGTCTATTACTAAATACTACTACGATCTCTGGGTTTCGAGTACTCTGAACTGTCTACGACGAAGTCTTCTACTATTGTTATGTCTCTCCAGATTTGAATCGACGACTTGAATCGCTCTAACCATTTTAGATGACGTCGCTGTTTAAATCTAACCAATTGTTTCAGGCGTTCCCACTATGGTATGCGATGCACTGGAGACTAAATCCTTTTCTTTCTACTTCTTTGCGCTGTATAAAGATATTTCCGGTCTTAATAGCTATGCCGTCCATTTTAGTGGCTTAATTGAATTAAGGTTTATTTACTTAGGCGGCGCTATAGTCCGGGATGGATCTGGGCCTCAATTAGCTCGATCTTCTGAGTTCTGATTTTTTGTCGGAAAGACTTAAAACTTGGAGTCCATCGTAGATAAATGGACCATAATGCTCCACAGTGGGGCAGTTTAGTTCAGCCTCAATGATTGTGTTTCTACTAAAAGGAATTCTTGTTCATCGCTAGAAATCTCTTTTCAGGTCTTATTTAACTGTCTTTCTCTTTCCTGAAGTATCTGCTCTTCATATCTTAATCGCACAAACCACTTCCTGACCAGACCTTTTTGAAGCTTTTCTTTTTATTTACTTGCAGAGTTCAGAAGGCGCTTGTATATCTGGAGGACTTGGTGTTATCAAACCAACAGTTTCAATGCAGTGACTAAGCGCCCTTAGTATCAGAATCAGGATATTGTAGGATCATAAGTGGATTACCACAAATCACATGTAATCTACGCGCACTTTCTACTCAGTTGGCTGTCGATTTAAATGTCGTTTGCCCTTTTGACATTGTTTCAGAGTTCTTCGGCAATTGTCAGCCTGTAAAGTACTTTCCCGAGGTTGAGGGGTAATGCGATTGGCAAAGGTTTTAGAGCTATTTTTTGTTGCTGCGCGTCTGAAATATCCGTCGCTGGAACTTGCTTCCGCCATTGATGCAGAGTTCTTCGGCAATTGTCAGACTGTAAAGTACTTTCTCGAGGTTGAAATATCCGTCACTGGACCTTGCTTCGGCAATTGTCGGACTGTAATGTACTTTCCAGGGGTTGAGGGGGTAATGCGATTGGCAAAGGTTTTAGAGCTTATTTTTTGTTGCTGCGGATCTGAAATATCCAGCCAGACCTCGCTTCTGCCATTGATGCAGAGTTCTTCGGCAATTGGCGGACTGTAAAGTACTTTCCAGGGGTTGAGGGGGTAATACGATTGGCAAAGGTTTTAAAGCTATTTTTTTGTTGCTGCGTGTCTGAAATATCCATCGCCGTACCTTGTCTTCCAACCGGGACCCATAAATTACTAAATTACTAAGGTCCTGTGGCCGCCGCCATCTCATCTCATTGCTTTATATTTTGGTGCTTATATGTCCAGCCTTGTTGTTCATAGGGTATCACTGAATCTCATTTAACCAAATTGTATTCGTTTTGTGTCGCATTGCGTCTCATTTCACCTGTTCATCCGCTTCGAACCGAATCAGGTTATTTTCATAGTGGTATTATGCAGATCTCAACTAATTTGATGGTGATTTTTTCTTCGAAACGAGAAGGACCGACTTCCAATTGACCAGCAAGCAACAAATAGCTTCCAGCAATATATCTGTTGATTACGCGTTGATACTAATTTTCGATTGCGTTAAATTGACCATTGTTAGGTTGGCCAATGCAAATATTATCAACGTTCAGAAAATTGGACCAACGACCTGCTTAAAATTCCATGATTGGTTCAAGTGATTCAGACACAAGTAAATGGGCCAGTATAGTAAAATTTGAATTTCCCATCCCCAATTTTATATTTAAATTCAAAATTAAAAATTCATTTAACAAAAATTCAAAAAAAAAAAACTGTATCGAAGTTAGACGGAAATAGAAAATGTTAATCAGCACCCATACATTTGAAGCCTAATTATGACTTTGTCGAGACTTTCTATGACGGATCAGCAGCTCAAAGAAAAAAGACACACACACAAATTTAAATAGCACTTGGTCAATGTTTTTTTTTTGTATATAGAAGAACGAGGTTAAGTTTTCGACAGCACTGAATTTAAATTTATTCAACGCATTCTCAAGAGTGATCTACAGCTAGACGCGGAGCGGCTAGAGCCGGCGTGCGAGTTAAAATAAAAATCTGCACGATGCCCACCAAATGACGGAATGTATCTACAGAAAACAAAAAAAAAACAAAAAAAATATATAATGCGCTGTACAAATAATCAGATCTTAGTGTGTGCACTTGAAATTTAAATAATTCACTTCACTTGAAAAGTCATAAGTAAATTCACAAGTGCAAATTCACTTTGTTGTGAGCTTCATTTTCATAAATTTTGTATGTTGTGTTTTGTTTTAGTGAGACGAAGACTCTGTTTGAAATAATTATTATTAGTAAGGCCCAATCACTTGAGTTGGTAATAATGGACGCGCGTACTTTATATAATCGACATGGAACTTGAGGAGGAAAATTTTTGGTACAAAACTATATAATTGGTATTGGAAAAGGCTTCTTTTCGAAGCAGCCAGTTGAAGTAGATGAAGTAACTGTTGAAGTTTTTAGTGGGATATTGGGATGTATTTCTTTCGTGATGACACATATTTGACGTTATATGATTTAGATAATCGTTTTGGAAGTAGAACGGAACAGTTTTGACAACGATTAGGTAGGTAGGTAGGTTGGTGGATGCAACTGTGACTTACTTAGACCAGCAATTGGGTCCATTGTGTCCATCTGGGTACCTATCCTCGAACTTAAAAACACCTGGAAATATACTAAGAGAACAACCGCTGGTATGTGCACAAAGTAACGCTCTCTTAAAACCAACCCGATTTGTATAAAAATCTGAGAAGGCCTTTTAGCTTGACTTTGCTAACACCCTCCAGCTCATCATAGAAGTACCTACGGAGGGTCTTAAACATTATGCTATTTAGGCCCGGACATCCGCATAACAGGTGACGAACAGATTGAATTTCTTCAACGTCCCTGTTGTGCAGTATGCCCAACCTTTCCGCATGCAGACCCACAGCGCAGTGACCCGTAAGGACTCGAATATCCTTGCGGTTTAACCCGATCATGAATTTTGATCTCATTTTGTTGACAGCTGGCCATAGCTCTTTTGTATGTCTGCACGTATCGAGTTGTGTCCAACGTAGGTTAGTTCTACTCAAGGACTCGGAGTCGATTTTGCGTGCGATGATGCTAAGCGGTGTTCTTACTGATTCAAGTGTCAGTGATGCATTCATTTCTGACCCTGATCTCGGATATTGTGGCCTGGCACCCAGCACAGAGTTACCGTGTTGACAGCTGATAACTCGTCTAACGACTTCCTGCGCATTGGCTCACAGCCCTTGACTTCACCACATCTGATTTCATGGCTTTTATACCCGCTTGACTGTCAGAGTAGATGGTGATCGTCCTGTTGGCAATACAGTGCCTTCTCTGTGCGGCTACATCCTGGATAATGGCAGCTATCTTCGCCTGAAAAACGCTACAGTCGTCATTTATTCTGAAGGATTTGCTTAATCCTAGGGATTCACAGAAGATGCCTGTTCCGATATCCATTTTGGAGCCGTCACTTCTTTCCGGTATTCTGGTATTGAATCCCCTGCTGAAGGCGAATGTCGAGGGTAGGTAGTCTGTTTCTAGTGTTTCGCCATTTGAGTTCTGCAGAGCCGTGTCCGTATGGTCTTCGGACCCAGAGTCCGCACTCTCTAAGTCTGACGGGCGTTTTAGCCGCTTTGCTGCTGCAATAAATGTCTAATGGCATGAGATCGAGTAGTATCTCCAAAGCTGCAGTGGGTGTCGTCCTTAGGAACCCTGTTATACCCATGCAAGCCGCCCTTTGGACTTTGGTGAGATTGGAGAGAAGATATTTCTTTTCCAGAGTCTTCTACCAAACAAGTGCACCGTATGTCAGGATGGGCCTTACAACCGTTATGTACAACCAGTGTACCATGTGTGGTTTAAGTCCCCATTTGTTGCCGAATGTTTTGCGAATGGCATACAATGCCACGTACGCCCGCTTAACGCGGTCATCTACATTTTCTCTCTAGTTGAGTTTGGAGTCTTAGATAACGCCCAGGTATTAGTAACCACTTGTCCGAGATTAACCAACAAAAATACGTCTCTTAAAAAATAATACAAATGTAAACTGAAGGTAGTAGCCTATGCAGATGATATTGCTCTTGCCGTCTCAGGAGAGTATGGGATGAACAGTATTCAGTAAGGTTTGCCATTACATGATGCTAGGGCTGCCACCCTACTCCTATAGCAGTAAATGTACTGCGTTTTGGCCCAAATGAAATTCTACTAACTCATCTTTTTTGAATTTTAAAAACGAAAAACTTCTTCGTAACTTGTCGAGTCATTTATCCAAAATTTGCTTTGAACACATTCACCCAGGATCTCAAACACACATCTATAGTTTACTTTGAATGCACCCGCCGAAAATTTAAAATTACCTTCGTTAGTAGCTATCGGCTGGGAAACATCAAACTGGCACTAGATACCGTGAAACTGTTTTGATCTAATTGTTTTCTTTTAAATAAACTTGTTGTGCTTAATTTTGTTAAAGTGGACAATTATGTTAGTAGGTCTAAAAAGCCAAGTTATTATTGAGGCTTAAATGTATTTTATGATTAGTTTCTAATATATTTATGTGAAGCAGCTCCATCTACATCCGGAAATAAATGATTGGCAAAGAAATGTAATAATCAGATCAGAATCGAAAACAGCGGAAGGAACAGGTTCTGGTTTCTTCTCAGAAGATCCAAAACTGAGAGTGTCTATACGACTACCGAACACAAGTAGTGCTGTCTTTAGGGCGGCCGAGTTATTGCAGATGAGAAAGGTATCCGGAAGAGATATCGCCATCTACATCGATAGCGAGGCCGCACTCAAGGCAATAGAATCAACCAACATCACAGTCAGAACTGTGCTAACGGTCAGAACACTGCGGTATTGAGAGAAATGAGCAAGCGGATGAGCTTGCAAGAGTAGGAGGGCTGCTCATTAATAGCGAGGTTGCAGAAATCAAAGCACCATTAAGAAAAACCGCGTTAGGTCTGCCAGTCTAAGTTGGTCAAGCCTTGAGGGACACAGGGTACCTAAGGCCACTTTCCGCCAGTAAAAGATCTATGGATTTAATACAATTAAGCAGGTCGTTCTTCCTTCGTCTTCTGCGGAAACACGCAAAAACAGGCTCGATTATCAGATACGGAGATCTGCAGGCTGCTGAGGACATCATACACATATGTACTTAGTTAATGCGAGGCAATAGCGAGGAGTCGAAGAATTTTTTTAAGAAAACTTTAGAGAAAATAGATGGCATGGACTTCAAGGGCCTTCTAGGTTTTTGCAAAGAAATTGGTTGCTTTACCAGGGAAATTGTTTAGGTTTTTCTGCCTTTTGGATGATCGCCATGGGCGTTTTAGGGCTTAGTGTTTTGTGATGATTTCGTTTTTATCACACCTCTGTTTAACCTAAGCAAGCTCCAGACAGTTACAAGCCAGATCCTGGGCCTATCAGTCACTATTTTCATTAAGATCTACTGCGATATATTGAAATCGACTGCCCTTTTTTTTATCATCATCCGAAGGGTGGCAGCACTATGCAATGTTTCACGCTTGCCGCCGAACGTGCGGAAATTATTAAACAAAATATTATCAAAATTGCGGCTAAATTGCCGTAAACATGACTTCACTGCGGAGGCAATTCGTCGAGCTGTGGAAAAGTTTGAACGTGAACCTCAAGTCACCAACACAAATGAGAAATTGACCATATAGTCAACTCAGCAGGGGTACGCTCCTGTCACATTGACATTAATTTCTACCTACTGCAATTGTTTGCGTGAGCTAGCTCAATTTGATTTGCATGCAAAAACTTACGACAGATAAAATTCTATGCCTTTTTGAAGCAAATAAAACGGGGAGGGTGAGAAAGCCAAAAATCCTCCAAGTTGACAAGTCACTAAAAGCTAAGCCAAGTTTAGCGGATCAGCTTGACGATGCATTAGTGGGACAATTTTAACCTTGCCTCGGCAGCACTGAACATTCTGTTTCATCTGACACCACAACAAGCTGCTAACTCGGATGTTTGCCTCAATTCAACATCCAAGTCGACTAAGAAGGAATTTGGCCGACCTGCTATTATTTTGGACACTTCCTAGAGACATAGACTGAAAAGACTTTTCAAGGCACCATTTATTCAGATAACTCTGGGCGAAAAGGGATCTGAAGAATTGATCTACTTCGACAGTGCTTTGTTGGCGGGGTTTTAACAACAGACTAAATTTCATTCACTTAGTGTAGTTCCTGGCGGAAATCATTGCGATTACAGAAGCCTTTTTTGCCTGAAGAGAAACGTGATATAGGACAAACATATCTGCATGTTCTCGGACAGTCAAGCGGCGTTTATGTCACTAGACTCAGTTTTTTTAACTCTATCTCCAAGTGTTTGATCTATCTAAGGAGAGTAGCATGTCGTACATGTCCCTTTCGCTTTCGTTTTTTTGCTGCCAATATTAATTCGATGAAAAAGCATATCGTCCTGCAGCGGAATTTATTCTTCCAATATCTGCCTTACTAGCAAACACAGATGAGTAATTATACAAAAATTTTTTCAAAATGGAAAAAAAATTCTCTCTCAAATGTTCTATCTGTGAATACGTGTGAGCCAACCAAATAAAGTATGGAGGGGTGGATGTGTCAAAAATATGTCATTAGCGCTGGCAGTTTTGCAAGAATTCCAAATGGCAACAAAAAACAGCTGATTATAGCGGATGTGTTGGGGAAGTGCTGCGAAGTATTGAGTTAACGTAGTTCAAGTTTAATAGATATTTTAATTGAAATGTTTAAAAAAAAATAGTTAGGTATATAATAAATAATAAAGTTGTTGCAATTAAATGCGAATATTTTTCGTGTTTATAAGAAATAGTTCTCATTTTTTTGGGTTGTTATATATTTTCCATTTTGGTTATTAGAGTGAGATAAAATGTGTATATTATTTTATAATTGCATGAATATTACTAAATTAGTAATGTTTGGGTGCAAAATATTTATAGTTAATAGTTTTGGATTAGTTTTTCATGTATATTAAATTCTTTGGTTGTTTATTATGTTTTTATTGAACAGATGAAAGTTTAATATATTTACATACCTACATATTCGGAACGTTCATATGAGTGCGAGCGAGCGAATTGACAAACTGCGACAAAATAATTTTAAATACATTTTTTATCACAAAATGTATACTTGACTATTTCAATTCCAAGTTAACAACGTTATTAAATTTATTTCATCATGTTTAACAAATTAGATAAGGTTATTGTCTTTAATAATTGACCGCTATTCACGGTGAATAAATAGCAGTGAATTTATGAAATGCTGTGTTAAATTATTGAAATGGTCGGTTAACTAATCACGCATTGCTCATTAATTTCATTAATTGAGCTTTTATTTATTTTACCTACAATTTTAGCAAACCTTCCGTTTAAAAATTATTTGATTTTAATTATTTTACTCGACATTCGATAAGTCAACCACCAAAATTATTTTATTATTACTGACAATTTAAAACTGCTAAATTAATTTAACTACTGGCAAACAAATTATGATAACCCTTATTTTATGTTTAACTTGCGCAACTGCCAAAATGTTAACGAAACTGTTTAAAAATGTTTTCCCAAAAAATATGCTTGTTTGGTAAAACTATTAATTTAGTTTACATAAAATTTAATAACATTCACCAAAATTTTATTCTGTTGCAAATTCATTATAAATCATCGCATGTTATTACGATGTTATTGGACACAGCCCAGTTTTGACTTTTAATATGTCAACATGAGATCTTTTCCAAATGGATTCTTAGGCGCAGAACTGCTATTGTGTGCGTGAGCTGGCTCAATTTGATTTACATGTAAAAACATATACGAACACAGTACTGTGCCTTTTTGAAGCAAATAAAAAACGATATGCGGGAGAGCCAGAAATCCTCTCAGTCGACTATCTGTATAATTACTCATATGTGCTAGCAAACGTCTTTGAAAATCGAAGATAATTTGGTTTTTAAAATCTGTTTTTAAGCACCATACTGTCAAATTTGGCCTGTCACTTCTCCCATGCAAAGATGTCATTCAGTGATACTTGCTCAGACTATATCTCCCGAGTCACCAATCTCCATCGGTCATCCCAATGTTGCTTGGATGCCATAGGTAAGGGCCGATCATTCCATAATTTTATTCAAATTAAATAAACCATACACCAATTTCATTTACTCGCTCACAACCCCTTTCAAATTTCCAACTGACATAGAAACCTACTACGCCACCTATCAACGAATATATAAAACTCCCGATGTGGAACGCAGAAACAACAGCGAATCAAAACATCAGAAACAGTCCATTCCTCTTAAAAAGTGACACCTAAGCGGAACAAGCGAAAACCGGTACTGTCACAGAAACAAAAAAAAATTACAAAAAGGCTGACGGATTTTTCTCTAAAGCTACTGCATCGTATTTGTCGAGTTGTCACCCAAACATTCCAAGGAATATTCAATAAAAATGAGCACAAAAGCTAAAAAGGAGGAAAAACCAAAAGATAAACTAATCATCGAAGAGGTAAGCAAAGTGAACACCAATAAAGTGTTGATATGGTTGGTCGCCGGGTGGGACACGTCAGCCGCTGAGTACTCATTTCTTCATTCTCTTTGCAGCTTGTAAAAATCAACAAATGGGACGGTTCCGCAGTTAAACACGCTCTCGATGATTCCGTGAAGAATGCACTCCTAAATCGTCCAAATTTCAAGGAACAATTCGGTCTCATCAACACTCGTCTGCTGATTTGTGGACTTGCTGTTGGCGTCGCACTGCTCGCCCACGGTTGGGACTATGCTCATCCATTCCCCGAATCTCGGCCAGTACTTATGTTCAGCGTTCTGTCGTATTTCTTCCTCATGGGAGTGCTAACATTGCACACTACCTACCGCGAGAAGGGAACTTTCGCTGTGGCAGTACAAAAGGATAGCAATGGAGGCTTGAAAACATGGGAGGCAAGCTCAGATATGAAGAAGTACGATGACAGATACACGCTGGTGCTGTCCGTGAAAGACAACAAGTCATTGCGAGAGGCTACTACTACCAAGTCGTGCGCTAATTTCATTGACACAGAAGGCTTCATCATGGACAATCTAGTGGCCAACGATCTAAATCGCATGTACAATACATTGACTGCAGAGAAGAAGGACAAGTAGCTGGTCGTCGGCGTGGTAGAAGTTGTGTAGAGCTAATTTTCTCATGTATCATTCGAACTAGCAACAAATAAAGACGAATGTTGTAGAATTTTTTCTTTTTGGAAATAAGTAAGGAGTGTTTTTTTTTTGTACAGAAATGTATCAGAGCTTAGTATGGAAGTGGATTTTCGCCTTGCTTTTCGACAGCTCTAGTAGAAGTTGTCAGCTAAGTCTTCATATGTATATGAATTTGAGTCCATGCAGTTACCTGCGCCTGCGCTGTAATTTGCAGCAAGAAATTGCTCAAAACGAATGCACCATCCTCGGAAGAGGTCCAGGTTGGTTATAAATAAGATTCTACAAAGGCATGACAGTTAGTGGAGCAAAAACATATTTCAATTTAAAAATTGATGGGGCACTTCCATTTTCAAAGCTTGGGTAACTTGGTAATAGGTGGAACTCAAATTTGTAATCAGAATAATGCAGTCAGTTTAGAGAACAACAATAACGGAAAGGGATCATAATTACAGGCTCTAAAGACGTAGGTAAGCCTTATTATATGTAGATGGACAAGTCAGAGCGGAATGGTAGGGGGCCCAACAAATTTGCAATTTTTTTCTTTCCAGGTAGCTACATACATCAGTTACTTGTAAGCGAATTCATATGTTTTATGTAGAATTAGTCGACAGATGATAAATTAAAACTTACCAATTGTTGCAAAGCTTAATTTTTTCACTAAAAACTTTTCATTGAATGAAAAATATGCACTAACATTTTAACTGGAAAACTGTTAAATAAATTCTTAAATTAAAGGGTGTGTTGAAAAGTTACACATGTTCAGTGATGCCAAATCTGTTTCTATTGTTGGTAATTTGATTTTTCTTGTTCTGCACAGGCAGCCATAATAGACAAAAAATAGGAAACAGAATTGGTTTATAAATAGTAATAAAGGCTTTTACATTCTAAAGGGTGATCAATTTCGAGGTTCCCTACTTTTTTAAAGAAAAAAAAACACAGAAAATTCAAATTTAATGGAGAATGTTTATTATCATTTGAAGGAACATTCTTTGGCATTTATTTTTTGAAGATTATGTCTATCAAATGTTGGCCGTTGCTACGTCGCAGATGGTCCATCCGTTGAGTCCAATTTTCGATCACTCGTTCGAGCATTTCGACTGGTAACTGGCGAATGACACGCGTGATGTTTTCCTCCAAGGCCTGAATCGAAGCGGGTTTGTCGGCATAAGCTTTTGACTTTACATATCCCCACAGGAAAAAGTCTAACGGTGTGATATCACACGATCTTGGTGGCCAATCGACCGGCCCAAAACGTGAAATTATGTGCTCACCGAAATGTTCTCTCAATAAGTCCATTGATTGATGCGATGTGTGGGAAGTGGCGCCGTCTTGCTGAAACCAAATTTCGCCGAGATCACGAGCTTCAATTTCAGGCATCAAATAGTCGGTTATCATGGCACGATAACGGTCGCCATTGACGGTTACGTTCGCACCGGCATAATTTTTAAAGAAATATGGACCGATGATTCCAGCGCCCCACAAACCACACCAAACCGTTGTTTTTTCTGGATGAAGTGGCAGTTCTTCAATCTCTTCAGGTTGCTCTTCGTCCCAAATGCGGCAATTTTGTTTGTTTACATACCCATTGAGCCAGAAATGGGCCTCATCGCTAAACAAAAAACGTCGTGCCTCGATAACGTCGGATCTTCTTGGAACTTTTCAAGAGCCCATAGAGCGAAGCGATGTCGCTTGGGAAGGTCGAGCGGCTTCAGTTGTTGCACAAGCTGTATTTTGTACGCTTTCAATTTAAGATCTTGACGTAAAATGCGCCAAGTCGTTCCATACGTCAGTCCGAGTTGCTGCGAACGACGCCGAATCGACTCTCTACGGTCTTCGTGTACACTCTCAGCTACGGCGGCTATATTTTCTCCACAGCGTGCTGGACGTGGTCTATTCGGTCGAATATTATCCAATAATGAATGCTGGGTCTCAAAATGGGTGATGGTGTTGCGAATAGTACGCTCAGTAGGCCGATTATGTTGACCATAAGTTGAGCGAAGTGCACGAAACACATTCCTCACAGAACGTGAATTTTCATAATAAAGTTGAACAATTTGTAAACGTTGTTCACGCGTAAGTCTTTTCATTATAAAATGCCAAACAATACTAAACAAAAATAACATGACAGCATGACCCGACTCACACGTGATCTGTCAAAAAAGGCTATTGAAAAAAGTATCTCTACTTGGATCACTCGTTACTTTGAAGATTGAAGACAGGTGGGCACAGCTGTAATTTTTATCGCACAGAAGTATGCGAACAGTCGAAATTATTTCCCAGTATGGTGCATTAAAATTCTTATTTTATAAAGAGTTAAACTTAAACAGAAAACACAGTTATTTATTTAACATTGTAACTTTGAATATTAAATGTTTCATTAAATTTTCACGGAAATAGGATAGAGTTATGTATGGAATAGCAAATTGGGCTAATAACCTCCACGGCTTTGATTGCACATACGCACTGGCACTCTTGTGTCCAAATTTTCCATGAAAACTGGATTTCGCTGAAGCAGAAAACCATTTTTTGATGAACTTAAATCAATGTTTTGAGTGAAATTTGCAATGTTGTTCAAAAATGAAAACACTTTGTTATCTAGCTCCATTTTTACTAGCGATAACAACAATACTTTACTGCCTAAATGGAACGAATTGGAAATACGCACTACTTCTTCTAGTGAGATTTTAACTAAATTGAGTTATTAAAGGATTAGCATGACGTTTGATTGGGGTCACATTTTTTGTTTCTACAGGTTTAAGAAGTTGCACTCTTGTAATCAATTAACCTGTTGTCAACCATAAAAAAAGCTATGTTCGAGTACAAGAAGAAAAATGATAGTTCATAAAATCTGGGGATCTAGAGTCCAGGTATCCGCCATAGTTTGGACTTTTCTTTCTTTCTTGTGCTGAGTTTGGTTGTTAAAGGCCGGGGAAGAAGTGCATAAGACGTTTCCAGAATTATTTAAAAACCTTCTGATATGAACGTCATGAATTCTTGCAAGCTTTTTGGAAGGTTTTATTTAGGTTGTTTACCAGTTTGAGTATAAATAATATGTGTACTTCCATCCGAGTGTGTTTTGTGAATCTCTAGTTGAAACTGAACATAAATAGGGTTATAACGGTAGGCACATGAAATTCCAAGCCTTTTTTGGAGAGTGTCTGGCGAGATACCGTCTGTACCTGATGCCTGGTATGGTTTGAATAAGTTGATTGCCCATTTAATTTTATCCGAACTGAACAAATTTTGTCCGAAGTAACCATTCCGGACCATTTGAAACGTAGTCGGTTCCATTTTTAGCCTATGGAACTTGGAAAAGTCCAATAAAGACCTCTCTTCAGCTAATAGGAGGGAGGAGTTAGAATATAAATGGGAATAGGAAAATAGAGGGACATAGAGCAGTTGATTTTGATGAAAGCGGCGTGTTTCATTCCCACACTCAACTTAAATGTCAGATTTACTTTTTTTTTTTCACCCAAATTGGACAGGCATCCTCCATACTAAATGTAATTACCAAACTTGTTGCAGAGTGAACATGACCCTCCAAACAGTAAATGTACGTCGCCATTGAAACTCCCCGATGATGTAGAAGTTTATCTAAATTTTAGTTTGCGAATGCGTACACGAACGGACCTTTTATTTTATAAGGAACATCACACAAAAATATTTTAAAAATATTCCCTTCCAAATTCCAATATTGCATAAAAGAGTCCTTAGAGGACTCTGAAAAAAGTTTTTCTTTTTTTTGTTGGCAAATACTGTTTGTTTTTATTTATGTTTTCTTAGAGCTTTTTAATGTCAAAATAGGTTTTTAGGCCAGTTTCTCACCACAAGGGGTCAGGTGCGTATGTATGTGAGCTTTTTGAAGAAGTCACATTTTGCCGAATGTGGTTAAGACCTTATCCACCAATTTCCATCTTTAAACAAACTGACTGACTGATTATGTGGAAACAAAATTTGCAGAAGAAGAAACAAAGGTTATTGGTGACAAGAACTCTTGAAAAAGTGTGGAGCTAGGTGATGCCCAGTGTTGTTACGGTGCCGACACATCAATTGTACCTATTTTACCTCCTTGACAAGGCGATGCGCTGTCATGTCACTTCTTCAACATCATACTTGAGAGAATTGTGCGAAACTCGCAAGCCAACACCAGGGGCACAATTTTCCAAAAGCCTGTGCAACTACTTGCTTACGCCGACGACATCGACATCATTGGCAGAACACAGCGAGCTGTCACTGGTGCGTTTGCAAGTATCAGTACAGAGGCGGCAAAAATGGGTTAAGAAGTGAATGAGGGCAAAACGAAATATATGCGTTCAACAAGAAGGGACACACAACATCGACGAATCGGGCAGAACGTCACGATAGTTAGCTATAACTTTGAGGTAGTTCGGGACCTTATCTACCACGGCTCCGCTATTAACTCTGACAACGATATATCGTCAGAAATCAAGCGAAGAATTACACTTGCCAACCGCTGTTACTTTGGCCTAAGGAGGCAATTGATTAGTAAGGCCTTGTCGAGAAACACCAAGGAGACTCTATACAAGACCCTCATCATCCCAGTCTTGCTGTATGGCGCAGAAGCATGGACCTTATCAAAGGCAGATGAAGATCTCCTTGGTCGTTTCGAACGCAAAATTCTTCGAGTGATTTCGGTCCCGTTTGCGTTGACGGGCTTTGGAGGAGGAGATTCAACGGCGAACTCTACGAGCTGTACAGCGACATCGACCTGGTCAGAAAAATACGGATTAGTCGTCTAAGATGGCTGGGACATGTAGAGCGAATGGACATCAACGCTCCGGCCCGAAGAGTCAACGCAGTAGAGGAAGACGTCACCTAAGGTGGCGCGCGCAAGTGGAAGGGGACCTCAACCAACTTGGAGTGCGCAACTGGAGGCAGTTAGCCAAAGATCGTGATAACTGGAGAGGCGTCTTGGTTGAGGCCCAGGTCCACCCCGGGCTGTAGCGCCACCTAAATAATAATAATAATAATAATTACCTCCTTGTGGGAACAACTGGGTACCAGACTCGGCCAATCGAACTTGACTTGCTAAACTTATAAACGCCAGTTTAGAACAGACAGAAGTCCAGCCTAAGATGACTGTGTGTGAATGGATTCCAAAAGTCAACATGAGCCACTCGGAAGGAGGTCTTGCGGTTAATAAATTAACTAAATTGGACTTAATATTGTCGTCAACGGTCGACATATAGCAGGGGCTGAGATATTTCAGAACTAGTTAGGGTCCTAACAGGGGATAATGGTCTCTTATGGTTCAACGAACGCATTGACTTCACTGGTTCGCCACAGAGAGAGATAGATATAGTCGATTCGCAAGCCCCCAGCTTCGTGTCAACCACAGATGAGTAATTATACAGATAGTCGACTCAGCATACGTCTGTCCCTTTGAACCCGCAAAAAATTTTTAAAAATGGAGAAAAAATCCTCTCTCAAATGTTCTATCTGTGAATACGTGTGAGCCAGCCAAATAAAGTATGGAGGGGTTGATGTGTCAAAAATATGTCATTAGCGCGGGCTGTTTTGCAAGAATTACAAATGGCAACAAAAAACAGCTGATTATAGCGGATGTGTTGGTGAAGTGCTGCGAAGTATTGAGTTAACGTAGTTCAAGCTTAATTGATATTTTAATGTTTATAAAAAAAAAATAGTTAGGTATATAATAAATAATGAAGTTGCATAATAAATTCGAATAATTTTTGTGTTTATAAGAAATAGTTCTCAATTTTTTATCTGCCTTAAAATAAACATACTTGGGTTGTTATATTTTTTCCATTTAGGTTATTAGAGTGAGATAAAATGTATATATTATTTTATTATTGCATGAAAATTACTAAATTAGGAATGTATGGTCGTAAAATATTTATAGTTAATAGTAATGTTTTTTATTGAACATATGAAAGTTTAATATATTTATAAATATATTCGGAACGTTCGTATGAGACATATGCGACAAAATAACTTTAAATGCATTTTAAAACACAAAATGTAGACTTGAGTATTTCAATTCCAAGATAACAACGTTATTAAATTTATTTCATCATGTTTAACAAATTTAATAACTTTCTTATCTTTGAATTGGAATAGTAAATAGCAGTGAATAAAATAGCAGTGAATTTATGTAATACCATGTTAAATTATTGAAATGGTCAGTTAACTAATCAGGCGTTACTTATTAATTTCATTCATTGAGCTTTTATTTATTTTACCTACAATTTTATTAATTTTACAGAATATTTCATTAATTCACTGCTGAAATATTTATTAAACCATTCGTTTAAAAATTATTTGGTTTTAATTATTTCACTCGACATTCGATAAGTCAACCACCAAAATTATTTTATTATTAATGACATTTTAAAACTGCTAAATTAGTTTAACTACTGGCAAACAAATTATGATAACCCTTATTTTATGTTTAACTTGCACAACTGCCAAAATATTTACGAAACTGCTTAAAAATGTTTACCCAAAAATATGCTTGTTTGGTAAAACTATTATTTTAGTTTACATAATAATTAAAAACATTCACCAAAATGTTATTCTGTTGCAAATTTATTATAAATCGTCGCATGTTATTACGATGTTATCGGACACAGCCCAGTTTTGACTTTTAATATGTCAACATGAGATCTTTTCCAAAATGGATTCTTAGGCGCAGAACTGCTATTGTGTGCGTGAGCTGGCTCAATTTGATTTGCATGTAAAAACATATACGAACACAGTACTGTGCCTTTTTGAAGCAAATAAAAAACGATAGGCGGGAGAGCCAAAAATCCTCTCAGTCGACTATCTGTATAATTACTCATCTGTGGTGTCAACAAACTCACATATTGTTTCAGATTTTAAGTAAGAGAGTTTCATTCAGCTTTTTGACTTCCCTATGTATGTATATGTCTTCGTGAATGGGAAATTTAAACCATTCTCGTGTTGTTAAACATTGCTTTTTTCTGGCAAATGTTATAAAGCGACGTTTTCGTGTTGTCATTTATTGTTTCATGTTTATTTGCTAGATTATTGTGTTTGTCGATAACATGTAATAATTAGCAACGCACATTTGACAAATATATAATTTTTTATTACACTCTTTGCCACACAAAATGACAAACAACGCCATGTTCCAATGCAGGACATTAAATTAATACTATTTGTTGTTTCGTGAACATAACATAAACGACTTCAAAGTACGTCTGTTTCCGATTCATTTGATGGCCGAAACGTGTTCCAAATAAACCAAAGCAGCTTGATGTGCCTACACATCCAAATTAAGACCAATTATTATCTTGTGCCTCACAGAAGATGTGTGCTCGCTCCCGTTCGCTTAATTAGATCACATAAATCTCTTCGTCACCCCGAGGAGGAGCCATTAACACGCATGAAAATCTGTTTAAATTTCAATAAAAAAAAAATACAAATCAAGTGTAGAATGAGTATTGAATCGAATCACTTTCATTTAAATTTTTTTTTTCTTAAATTCCACACTCGGTTAGCGTGGGCGACTCTGTTATAATTCCATCAAGCTTGTCTTTCTTTACTATTAGCACCATGAGCCATCTGCAACTGTGCTGCAATTCCCAAGAAACTCGACACCTCATTACATCGCGAGAGTCATATGTTCCTACTCAAATGCGTGTGTGTGTGTAAATAAACATCGCACTGCGTCTAATGATGTAACCATTAATGGATCGATCAATGGGGGAACAGATCGTTTTTCATTTATTTTATGTGTAGTTATGGAAATTAACCTATTTTCTGTACAGAGCTGGCTCTGGATGCCATTGACCTTTGCTTGGTTTTGTTTGGATACAGTTAAGGTAAGTTATGCCCGCACTCGCTGTGGGATATACCATTAAATGGAAGATGCATTTAAAGAGGCCAAGTGTAGATGAGTCAGCTGCGTAAACACAGGCTTCATAGTTAATTTGTTTTTAAACATTTTCTCAATGCAATTGATGTTCGTTTTGGGTAAACATTTAAGGATTATGTTAAAATTAATTTATAGATTTGTGGTTGAATAATTTAGCAGCTTATTGAAAGTGTATCTCTGGAGCGTCAAGGTGGTATGTAGGATTGAACGGTGCAGGGTGAACGACGCCCTCTCATAGTAACTTACACCTGTATGGAACTCTGCAGGTACAGGTACAGACACTTATTTCGCGCTCTACTCGTGGGTCCATGTAGAAGTTAAAAAAAAAAACCAGGAATACAGTATACGGAGTCAGAAGAAGAAGCTCTAGTTCGGTCCTCAGTATCTCATAATAAGATAGAGACAGAAGAGGTAAAGCTCTCATCTCCGAAAATAGCTAAACTCCCACAGCCCGAAACTGGCAACGATATTGCTCAGGAGCCTTTGAGGCCAACCGCAGGGGTCAAGCTACCAATAGCAGCGGAAGAGACTAGAATCTTCCAGGGGCCGACGAACGAAATATTGCCACTAAAGTTTTAGACGGCATGAAACTAGAGGAGGAATATAGTGAACCAGATGCGCCCAGGTTCGGTTATAAATTCCAGCAAAAACACATCGAAAGAACAGGTTCCAAAACGACGCAAGCCTCACTGAGGCTCCAAAAAAAGCACAAGTACTCGCAAATCTGTAACGGATACCATGAAGGCAGATCAGGGCCAACGTATGGAAAAATGTTCATTTACCTCTTCCATATACAAGACCAAGAAGCAAAATGAGCAACCTAGTACATCAGGATTATGCATTCTTTGCATAAGAAGAGAAACCCTATCTGCCCAACAAATTCAGCTGATTAAGCAAAGCCTGTTGGAGAAAGTGGATAAATCTGACAAAAATAGACCCTCCCTATGGTTTGTTGGCATATCATCTGAAGGCGGCTGGCTCTTCATCACTTGCCATGGCACAGAAACTAAAAAGAAGTGGCTTAAGACGGCAGTGAGTAGAATACGCCATGGCAAAACTGCAGCCTTCGGTAGCAACCTTTATTTAAGTCAGTCACCCTGTAGAACTTTCTGATTTTTTAAGACTAAGAGCAATGTAAGATACAATGTTCGAGGCTAGCTGTCGATTCGGGATCACTGTTCTGACTTCTATGAATGGCCATAGCGATAGCATGAGTAGAAAAAGCCGGACTGACGGACTCACCTTTACCTGGATTATAGATTTGCTATGCTAGCATCCGTCCGGTACTTTTAAACGGCATGTTTTCAAGGTTTGCGGCAGACGGCACTGGTACCGGAACTGTCATTCCTATTCCTCAAATATAGTAAAATGCATTTTTTACCTCTAGCTCTGGTTATCTATTACCTCCATTATGACTCTGAATTTATATTTTTTAAATATCGGCCAAGAAAAGGCTCAATGCCTTGCTATAATTCCTGCTAGAATTGGTCATACAAGCAAGTTGTGTTTAGATAGTAATGCTTGCCCTAAACATTAGCAGCCTTATTTATTAGAATTCACTAAAATGGCTTTTCAATATTAACAGTTGCATAGTTAAACAGGGTCGAAGTACATATTTAAGCGCCCTCTATATAACGTTGTATAAAGGTACGATCAGACGGTCATCCAAACTTGTCATCCGGATGACACCCTGATCCTTATTTATAAAACATTACGCTACTCATATTAGTTATACAGTGCTTGTGTCAGATAAAGTACCAAAGAGGCGAAATCTATTACAATTAGTTGTCCGAATCGGTACACAGAACTCAGCTGTTTGAAAACAAATTGAATGCATTTAGTTGAGATTCGAAAATTACGTATTTAGCAAACGAAGTAATCCCTTCCGCAACTTTAACTTTGAACTGCACACGAATGATGCCTACACTGTCGTATTCCTGCCACACAAATTATTTTTCTTACTATTCATTATCGGTTGCACATACACTTTAAAATCCTCATTTAAATTGAATAAAACATTTCAAACAACTTGTACATACATACCTAAAAAATTTCGTCGAACACAAATTCGATCAAGTGGGTGTAATGTAACATTTCCATACTAAAATACACTTAAGCCTGCACTTAACAGCCTCCAAACACGTTTAAGTTGGACATAACCTCTATGCAACGTTGCATAAGTTTTATAACTTTTAATCTTTAAAACAGGTTTATAAATAAGGCTGTAGAAGTATAAAACATAGAGCCTTGTAAATACTATAAAACAAAAAAGGTCGCACCCAGCCATACTCGGCATTTCATTGTCTTCCTCCACTCCATGTTTTAACTAAAATGACAGGAATCTTGCAAATCTTTCCCAAATAAATAATGATTTTGACAATCGGCCTTAGCTATGTAGTTCATACGAATCAGAGGATTTTTGCTTCGATGATTTCTTCCCAACAGTTGTGATGCGTACCTATTTTGCAGTGCAATCAATTGCGTTCTTCTTACGAAATTTGTTCCGATATCATCCGCCAACAAGCGCTCGTGGAATTTGCTTAAGATTTTCAATGGAATGCTGGAAAATGTCAGCTATGAAAATACGTAATCTCTTAATGCAGAAAAAAAACTGCACTGACTGATTCTTCGTATGTATCTGAGCTATGTATTTGAGCTACCTACGGAGTATGCATTGTGGTGGATTTTCTGTTCCGACGCAAACCTCGTAAGGATTGAATAACTTGAAAAATGGTTGGATATAGGGACAAGAATTAAGAAAAAGTTTGACTGGTTTAATTCTCCCTAAAAGGTACAAATTTAACTTTATGATAAATCTTCTCGGTACGAATTATGTTTGCACATCCTTGCCACTTAAGGCCAATTATGTACGTAGATAATAAATGGTTGTAGGTAACTTGTTTCATTAGGACAAGCTGCAACCTTTCTGGCCAATTAACCGCAGATCTTCGAATGTTCAGACACAGCAGAAGGAGTAATAAGTTCTTGTTTCGGAACTTCTTTTCACAGCTTTTTATAGGTAGCCTTCTCGATGGGGCTATTTATTTTTTTGGGGCTGATTAGTGAAGGGCTTTGTGTTCCTTTTCAAAATGTCGATTCGGACGGTCGCGCTCTAACAAATTTTGACACGCTTTAGAGCGGCTTTACTATTCGCTATGCCAAAGCGCGCGACCAACAAATTTCTAAAAAGTCTTACATTGTTTCTAATAATATATTATTTTTTATGCACAATTTAAAGTATTCATAACGACAAAAAATACATAAACAACGTACCTCAGTATAGAAATAAAATAATTTTATTTAATTTTTTTTTTTCCGGAAAATACAAAAGTAATCGTAACATCACAAAAAAAAAAGTTCACTAGGTTTTCATCACTTTAATATCTGTATGAAAAGCTGTTAAATATGAAATTGAATGCACCAATAATATTTCCTTTAAAAAATTATCAAAACAAACAAGTAAACAACTAAATAAATTGTCAAACCGTTGAATGTTGTCAAATGCGTGATCATAGTAGGGAGGTCTACTTCGACGTTACGTTTGACTTTACGATATTTACGGCAAAAAGCATAAGAACTCGTCATATTCCGTCAAAGCGAAACCGCCCGAGCGAGACACTGTGCATTCGGCATAAAGGTGCTGAAAAGTTAAATTTCCAGATTACAATGTTTGACAGCTGTCACGGTGTTTTATTGTCTAATCAGTATTCAACCTAGTTTTCGCTTTAGCCGCAAAACAAAAACAAATCTTTTGAAAAAAATAAAATGTACAAAAATGATTGCACAATTTGCTCTCCCCTTAGAAAAAATTATAGGTTGTTTATTAAATAAAACAAATCCGTTTGATTTAAGTCTCAATATCTACATAGAATTGTGTTTATTCTCATCTTAAAACTAGAATAATATAGGTATGCTTGTATAATAGTATAATTCTAATAAACTGTGAATAACAAAATGCAATGATACTCACTAATTGTTTATTTAGTATAGTTGTAATTGGTAAGTTTTATAATTCTAATTATAGAATCGTAAATAAATGTTTCCACCTTACAAAAAACACTTTTAATTCCATCTTTTTTGTTTTGTTTTTTTTTTTTCTACTACAAAACTACAAACTAAGAAATTATTTTCATTTTTCTTCATGTTAACGTTATAACTTTTAAACTTAAGCACAAAAAAAAAAAAAAAAAAATGGACACATCATAAATAAATTAGCTTAACAAGAAAGAACAAAAACTAATTATTTATAGCTTGTTAATTACGATCGTGCATGGACAATAAATAAATAAAAACTTAAGGCAAAAACTTATATGCATAAAATAACGTACAACATTACATACGCAGTACATGTTTCTTTCTTCTTAAAAGTTAAATAAAATTTATATATGTATAGCTAGTATATTTTTTTCTTTTTTATTCACAAAGAGATAGACTGCTGATGGCTAGACCCTCCTCCACAAAACTAATATATTATTATAATGTACGCGAAAAATCCCCAACAACCCGGGTGCTATCGATCACAAAATGTTAATTTTCATTTTAAATTTATTCTTTTTTGTTTAATGTTTGAATTTTTCTGTTAATTTTTTTTTTTTTTTTTTTTTTTTGGTTCAATTTATTTTAAAAGTCATTAAACAGCTGCTTGTCGCTTTGGTCTAAAGCCCTGGCTGGTTTCCAATCCGTTTCGGGATATTCGTCAAAATTACTTGTATCACCGTCGAATTTAACTTCAGGCATTATAGGTGGCTGCAAGTACAAAATGAATATAAAATAAAATTATTTATATTTTTATTAGTTTTTACGTAAAAATAATATCATATATCAGTTTCCACTGAAGGCCAAACAATTAGGTTTTGGGTGCTGATCATTGATTTGGCGATTGTATTATTTTTTTTCGCAGACAAAGTGTCTGGCATTTAATTTACAATTAATTGTTTTTCGGGTCTGCTGAACTATAAATATTTTTATTTGCAACAAAATTCTGACCATGGTCTGATTTTTCAATTGTGTCAAAATTGACAGATGAGTCGGGAAGGACATCTGTTGGTGTGCATTGACCATTTTGTGTTAATTGCAAAATTTTCAGTAGAAACTTTTCGTCAAGTGTTTTACCAGTCGAGCATTTTACATGTCCATCGTGAAAGTGACAGTTTAACGTCATTATTGAGATTTTTTTTTTCTTGAAAGAAACTCAAAATAGGGAAATGAAAATTCATGTTGAGTGAAAAGTGATTGACAAGTCTGCGGGCTTATGATGACTTTTATGAGACCGAAGATTGACATGTCTTGACTTGTTGTGTGGCGCAAGTATTTCACAGTACAATGAAAGCGCGATAGACATACATATATTTGCGCAATATTTCAAGTGTAAAAAGAATTTAATTTATTTCATTTTTGTACAGAGATAGATTTCTTTTTAGCGAAGCCTAACTAATGAGATGGTAATTGCGAATTATATTGAAGTGGCATCTGTCTATGACAATCTTTTGGGATTTTAAATAAATTTTCAGAGAAAAAAAATTGAGTGAGTGCTTTTTGATGGGCGGGAAGGCTTGTGCCTACTTTTGGGGACTTTATGAAATTGATAAATGTGGGCAGATTGAATTGCTTAAGAAATGAGCGTATTTGGTAGAAAAGAAATGCAATTTGAAATTTTCATTTGGGGCGGTTGCATTTAGACAGTTTTGGGAACTCATGGGTTTTCAAAGAAATGTCAGCTGAAAAAAGTGAACAGCTTTAGATAGAAAATAAAACTTTACCGGAAGTGTAATGCGGTAAAAATACAAGTAATGCAAAGACTAAGGCGAAACTTAATGGTCGCGAGTTGGAACGTTGGCAGCATGAGTGCTTCCAGCTACGACCTGGAAGGGCTAATGTTTAAAATGCAATTTATTATCTTCTGTGTTTTTATTAAACGAAATGAAAAACTACCGGAAAATGACAGTTGCTGAGATAAAAGTGCTTCACATGACAGCAGGAGTAACGAAGCTTAATCGAATTATAAGTCCAAAATCCGAGTAGGCATGCACGTAAAAGAAATATTGAAGCACGACCGGCTCCGTCGGTATTATCATGTTGAAGAGAGGGACCCTACGAGCCCCTTCAAAAATGCAAATGCAAAGCTTATGACAAGGGCAAATTTCTTTTCCATAAGAAGGTCCTTTCAGCCATCTCAACACAGAAACATTTACTTCCTCATTTGAGCTTATTTCCAACTCTAAACTTATTTAAGACGGAATACGGAAGAAACAGGGCTGAATGCGCTTAAACTCGTTAAACATAGTCCATCACGATGTATACCGAGACCTATTCTAACCTATGAAGCGGATGTTTGGTGAGAAGAACAGATTACAAATGAATGCCGGTCTGGGTATTTCGATTTGATAAAATCCACACCTCAACTTTTGTTGAAAACTTTCTTAAACATGCACCACATTGGGATTTTTACAAAAAACCTATCAGCCAAAGGTGTTCTTGGACAGAGTAGCAGGAGAATACCTTGGAAGCCTGGCTTGGAAGCCAGCAATTTATTTGTATGACAAAGTCCATTAAAAAATGCCTTCAAGCTATCAGAAACACCTGCTGGATATCCAGACACGCCGGAGCCGAGAAAAACGATACAGCAGATGTGGCCAGCCAGATTCGGCTTTTATTTGGACTAACAGGTTGCTGACGTTCAACAGCTATAAGAGTTTCATTCACGGCATCACGAGTTCGGCGAAAAAAAAACAATGGAGCAACACTTGTAGTTGCACCATAATCCTTCGTCGATAGGAAGATCGAAGACCCATGTTTCCTTGAATAGGAACTAATTCTGAGTGTCTGACTTCTAAAGAAGCGGCAGGAATGAAAAGGGTTGATATTGCATGGACGGCAATCCTACCCTAACCTGTAATGTTAATTTTCTCCATGCCTCCCCTACATAGGCGTTATGTCCCTATGAAAGACGTGGCCAACAGATGGTTAACCAGTAGGGGAACTTAGGTGGTGCAGTGGCTTAGTGCGTAAGTGCGTTGGACCACTAAGCGAGTGGTCGCAGGATCAAATCCCGACCTGTACCACCTGAAAGTTTTTATTCGCTACCCCACCTCTTGCGAACGTCTGACAAACATCCAAGAGTAAGAACTGTCATGAAGTCAGTGGTTGGAGAAGCTAAGCTTTGGCTCGTATATGGGCCGTTTACGCCTTATATTTATTTATTTTTAGGGAACTTAGAAGAAACCTTCGGTTCTAAGCTCCAAATCGCCAAGAAAATAATGAGTTTTATTTTTGTTCGAAGCTAACACAGAATGGTACTTTGGAAAATTTCCATTCAGAGTTACATTTTAGCAAGGAAAATAAGTTCTTCCTGTTCCTATAACCATGAGATTTAGCTATAACCGAAGACGTCATCAGGAGAATCATAACCTCGACTCTAAAGAAAGAAACAGATCTATTAAAATCTATACAAAACTTTCTCCCCTCTACCATAATAAACACCACGGAACTTAACCTAAACACATTTGCCATTCATCTCAATATGTATCACTGAATTACCCAAACGGATGCGTTCACGAGTTTAAACTTTGAACGGCACAATTGTTTACCTAAATTAGACAGATTCACAAACAAAGAACAATACAACTAACAAAAATTGAAAATTTTTTACTCAACAATAAATTTACGTTTAAATCATTTAAGAAAAAAATCCATCATTCACCAATGTTTCCTGTCAATTTCCGTCCATCAAAATAGTCGAAACAAAACTACAGCAACAATAAAAAGGCTAATAAATTTCTAAAAAAAAAACAACAACAACAACAAATTTTTTAATAATTTTTCCACAAAAAAATGTATGGAATTTTAAAAATGATTTTCATTTTGTTTATTTGTGTAATAAAAATTTAATTTTTCGAAATATTTTCCAAATGACGTTCAACGGTGAGCAAAACCACCAAAGTATGATGCACTTCGAACCGACGTAGGGGGTCTCTATGGTCAGAAAAATACTAAACACACCTACAACATTTTTCGCCGCATAACAATAGAATCAGCATAAGCACAAGCCAATCGGCCATCGTCAAGGTTAGGAAGCTTTCGCCGTTTAACAAAAAAATAAATAAATTTTGAATATTAACGAAGAGTTTTTGGGGAAAATTCAAATAATAATAAATTTTCTTCTTTTTTTCGTTGTTGTTTTCCCACCAAGTTGCTATTGAATTATATTTTATTTTATAAACAAATTAATGAGAAATGAAAGATATAGTAGAATTTTGCAAAAGATAAACCTTCAAGAACTCACCATTACGGTACGTGTAAGGAGACGTTTGTGATAAACGACTATCGTGCCGCATAATCGTTCTAAAATTACACCATGAGCTCAGTGGTAGATGGGAAGGGAAGAGGACGAGTAACACACAACAGCAGAAAAAAAAATTGATATTAATTTAGACTAACAATAAATATGAACAGGAAAACAAACATTTGTATTTTTATACAATAAAATTGATTTGATTTAGAAACTACAACTCAGGGGGTGGGGGTGGTGAACCATCCCATCCCACCATCTGTTGGGAGAACGTGGCAAGTGGCCATCGGGTCGACGAAACAACGGACGCCATGCGGGAGTCTTTCAAGGTGAAGTTTAATGAGTTAAATTTTTAGTTAACGAAGATCTGACGTAAAGCTGTCAGTGTATTTATGTATCGTCTGCTACAGATTCGCTATTTGCAATATTTATTTTTCATTTAATATTTTTTAACACCTTTATTTCGATGTTTTTTGAGGGCACTTTACAACGTGTGAAGTTTTTACGTTTACTTTCGTTCAAATTTATTACCAATGTGAAACCAGCTTAATGTTTTTATAGAGCACTTTGGGCAGATAGAAAACGAAGCAACCTAAAGGCTTAACTACGTTCGGCAAAAAGTGACTTTTTTAAAGCTCATATGCACGCGGCTGCTGTCCCCTCATATTGAGAAACTAGATTAAGAATCTATTTTGACTTTTAAAAGCTCTAAGAAAGAATAAACAAAACCAGGAAGATTTTGCCAACGAAACATTTGCATCCAGAGTCATCTAAGCGTAAGATCAGTAACTAGTGACAGCGCTTTTGTGTAAATATATTAGTTTTTTTCGAACTTTCACAAAGTTCACTTTGTGAAAAGTTGAGAGAAAAAAAAAATTGCAAACGGTGTGGAAAGAGAAAAAGCATATTTTTTGCACATAAATAGTTTTCAAGGGTTAAGGTCCTTACAGTGGTTGATAAATACAGCAAAAGGGGCTATGAAATGTCTATTAGCGTGTGAATTTCAAGCCAAATACAGGATATTTTCTTTAGAGAATTAAAGAACTTTGAATTGAAATAAAACACAAGAAAATCGTTTAAATGTCCATCAATTTGGCTTTATTGGCAGGATAATTTTATGCCATTAATGTTTAAATATGATTTCGGGCATGTGGCCGCCGCGGCTGGTTCGAATAAAGACAAGTCTAGAGGTCCAATTTTCAACCACTTTTTCAAGCATTTGGGGCTGTATGTCGGCAATAACGCCACGAATGTTGGCTTCCAAGTCCCCTAACGTTTCTGGTTTGTTGGCGTAGGCGAGCGACTTCACATATCCCCAAAGAAAATAATCCAATGATAACGAATAAATAACGAAAGTTTCCTTCGATAAATCGATTGTGACGTGCGCTGTGTGGCATGTAACGCCGTCTTGTTGGAACCACATCTCATCCACATTCATGCCATCCAATTCGGGAACAAAATAGTCGGTTATCATGGCTCTATACCGGTCTCCATTAACGGTAACTGACTCTCCAGCATCATTTCGGAAGAAGTATGTCCCAATGAGCACACCAAACAGTCAGTTTTTTGTGGATGTAATGGCATTTTAAGGTTCTCATGTGGATTCTCTTCACTCCAAATGAGGCAATTTTGCCTGTTCATGATGAAATGGCAAACCAAACTGAACATAAATGACATTAGAGTTGCCAGATTTGACCACAAAATGTCAGTTTTATCTCTATTCGAAAGACCAACCGCTAAAAAAACACCCTTTACAAGTGGCATCAGTATTTCTAAGGGCCCCACACATAAAATCCGTAAATTTCGAAGTTTACGTATTCGAAGAAAAGAACAGTCCCACGGAATCCGTCGTCACTTCTAAGGTTCTGTTTATTTATTTTTTGGCAATGACAGGACCACTAATTTTGAATGCGTTTATTCTTTTCTGTAAAAAAACACAACGCACCCGATGGATTTTATCCCAAATTGTAGAATCCGTCACGTTATTTAAGTTGACGCTAGACACATACGTTAACTTTAGGCTTACAAAAATATTCGCCTACAAGTTTACGAATGTAGAAGACTTGGCTAACTTTTAAATTTAGTAAACAATTTGACAAAATATTTGTTTATTTCAAACATAAAAAAAGATTAACTAGCATTTTTAAATGGATTAAGTCATTCTTTATCACTTTTGTAATTTTGACAGATACCCATTAACTCATAAGAAATAGACGAGACAGTTTCCTATTGCAAATGTTTTTGTAATGCAAAATTTAAAATGAGATGAGTAACAGAAGTAGGGGTGCTGCCCCAAACAAATTCAAGGACTTAAATCAGAGATAAACCTTCCGATGCAAAAAAAGTTTTAGATTTTTATTTTGATTTTGAAAAGTCGGTATTGTTTGGCAGCATTTATCTTCGGGCGAATGAATGCATCCACCAAAAACTGCGAATTACTTCCAAATTGTGATAGGGTTCTAAAAATTAATATGTAAGAAAGCTTGGTTTGCATGTGGGCAAGGGTGGGCTTGCGAGCACAAGCTCTAAGTCAAACGTCAAATGATAGAAATGCTTAAACGCAGTTTGACTTGACACCCAGCTGTTGGATTTTCTTCGCACAAATTCAAATTGATCTACTTTTCTTCAGTTTTTATTTCAGAAAACCATAATTCCATTCAAATAAATCTTCACGATTTTGGTTTTCACACGCAATATACCCAAAATAACTTTTGTATCAACCTCGTTGATCACGCCTAAATAAAAAGAATTGCTTCCTTTCTCATTATAGCACATTCAACTTACCGTTAATTTCTTATTCAATACATCAATCCAATTTAAATTTTTAAACCACCGATGTCGCTTCACATCCTCCGCACCATTCTGCAAAAAAATAGAAAAAAGAAAAAGATAGAGAAAAAACAAAACCAATTAATAAAGATTTATTTTCGAAAAATCATTCGTAAATATTTGGATTTTCCTCAAGTCTTTTGTTTTATTAACTTAAACTATTGTCATTTAGCGGGGGCATTTGTCACGATTAAGTGGCATTAGCATGAGCATGACTATGTCATATATAAAATTGGTATCAACAAAAAAAAAAAAAAAATAGAATAAAAGTTATCTCAGAAAATATTAAAAATAAAATAACAATTTGTTTTCTTTTGGAAAACAACAGCAGCATTGTGTGACGTTCAAAACATTGAAAAATGAGAAAAATCACTTGTTAAACGAATGCAACACGTGTAATATAGAGAAATCTCTGTGGGAAGATGACTAGCTAAATATAATGAATGGTTAACAGATTTGTTTTGTTCTAGTGACGTACCTTCATGTTGCCCAGTCGTTTGGTTCTGTCTTGAACAAGTAATTTTTTCACTAAGTCTTTTGCGATGGGATCCATATGACGAGGCCATTCGATTTTACCACCAAGGATTTTCTCATAGATGCCAAAAGGGTTGTCATCGTAGAAGGGCGGATAGCCAACCAACATTTCATAGATGAGGACACCTGAAAGAGAAATATATAAAAATTAGATTATGTTGAAATTTTGAAGAAAATATGTATGAAACCAAATTGACTAAGTCTGTTCTCTTCGCATACCTTTGTGGGAATGATTATTAGAACTGTTAAATATCAAATAAAAAAAAAAGTGTCAAATATCCACAAAAACCATTGAGGGCACTCTCTTTTCAATGAAAAATACCCGTCCACTTTCGGGTACAAAATGACAAACGTCAGAGTTGAATACGTGTTTGTCACAATCAACCAGAAACCAAGAAAGATTTTGTGCATCTTTTGGTTATCTGTCGAAGTTTCGCGTAAAGAAAAGTAAAAAAAATGACATTTCATTTTCGGCCATTTTTTTTCTGACATTTTGTAATGTCGATTTTCATTCACCCATTCGCCATGTTGGAACTGTTTCAACTGCTGTCAAGAACTGTTCTAACTGCTGTCAAGTACTGTTCCAACTGTTGTCAGTGCAGTTCCAACATGGCGAATTGGTTGATTGCAAGTCGAAATAATATTTTGTTTAGCTTGTTTTTTAATGACTTTCGCGTAAAAAAATTAGAAAAACCTCAACGTTTACTTGAAAGATTGAATATCTTAGGAACTATCGATGCAGTTAAATTATTTTTAATAATTTTGTAATCCAGGTACAGGTGCTCTTGTGTCGAGCACCAGTTTTGAAGTTGTACAAATTCCGGTCGGCTGTGCGTGTGATAATTAAAATCCAGAAAGAATTTTGTTCAGCCAACCCTTTTAATATTTGCAGCGAGAACTAGGTTTTAAGGTTGTTAAGCCTCTCAACTTATACTCTCGAAATCAAGTCATTCGACCGATCGCTCTCTTAGTGGTTAAACAGAATGTAATCGATTTTGGTTCGTTGCTAGTCGACGACATTTGCGCGATCAACGAAGACATGAACGAATTTGATGGAAACGCTCTTAGTCTCGAGTACGATTTTAAGATTGACGGTGCCTCATTGATCTAAATTCTGTCAATATTTTTGGCAAACAGTCAATCGGTGGCTTTAGTTCAACGTAAAGTTCGTCGTTGATATCTGGTCTTGTGGCAACAACTGGGCAAGTAATGCATCTTTAAGACTAGCTCTACAGGGGCACGAAATACTACACTGACGATTTCTTATTCTGATAGGTATACAAAAGTGGGTTAGTTTAGAAGGACTGTTTGCAATATCACCCAGAAGCCAAAAGATCTGTTACTGTCTGTTGGGGGTCTTTCCTAAGTTACCCAGAATGTTTTTTTTTTGAAGAACATCTATGTAGAATAAATGGCAATCCTGGAGAGCTGGGCAGTGGAAAAAAGGCAGCTTCTTCAAAAGTCATGAGTTAAAACCTGTAGTCGTATTTTCAATGATGCAGTGTTCGATTAATAGCACAGCGACCATCCAAATTTTGTTTCGTTTAAATGACGGTTTAAAGGCTACGGGTTAAGTCGCAACTGTAGGTCTAGTGTAGATCTTAACTGTGTTGAAGGCTGTCTCGCTTCCTTCCACTTCAACATCAACTCCAACTCCAACTCCAACTCAGAAAAGTTGCATGTATTCTGGAGAAGTTAATCGATTTGAGTGTTAAAGGAACGGTCTGAGCAGCCCTCTTAGCAACGTAGGTCAGTCTATTCGTCAACAGCAGTTGAAATCCAGTGCTTCTAAGAAGCCATCTACCTCTGTTCCCTTCTCTTTGAAACACCCGTGAAGATAGATAGATCTTCTGTGAGAATTGTAATCCTTTCTCATAGGTATTCTAATAATATCAAAATCATACTCTTACTTCTCATAATCGGTAAGTGGCATAGGACCCTTTTCGAATTTTGGTTTCTGTCAATTTTAGAGTACCTTTGGCTGAGACTCTCCTCGTAAACAGCTCAATATTGAATGGTAGTATAGTTTCCAGACGTAAACAAGATATTAATTAACTTTCGCAGTGTATTTGGATAGTAGTTTTGAGCTTTTTACAGTAGCTGTGGTAAATGATACTTCAGTTTGACACATTGATCCCGGCGCATGGTAGTCCAATTGGTTTGTACTTTGATACTTTAAATGAACATCAAAATAAACTCCGTCTTTAACTATATTGATTGAGTTTTTTTGTTACCAAATCAATATACTGACACATTTCTCACAAAAATCGATTAACTAGTTCAATAAAAACAACAGCTGGTCACGCCAATTTATAGCAAATTAACCCTTGTCACGCCATCAAGTAATAGCTTATCGCACGAGTTAAAAAGCGTGACATGCAGAGCAACTGCTGCTTCACCGAATATATGTGAAGTTCACATTCGAGGCTTAGTATAATATAAATTTTTAAATTTTTACATTGAACACTTGACAATACTTTGTTGATAGATATTAATCATTCCCTTTAAAATGTTGAAAATAATGAATCTTAAATTCATTAAACTTGAATTTATAAGTTAATTACTATGATTCGGATCGCACGCTCTACACAAGTTGTTCGCCCAAAGTCCTATTGTAGGAACAGTCTGACAACCTTTATCAAATGTTTTTTTATTGAGAAAAAACATCTAAGACGTAGAGCAAAGGTGTTTAAAGTCTATTCGATTACGTTTTGAGGTTTCATAAATGATTTTATTAACTTCTTCGTAAACAAGTCCTATAGAAACTCTACCGAAGTTGTTGCTTGACACAATCGAATATTTTGTTCTCTTTGGCAGAAAGTGTTAATATTGATCCCTTTTTCTTCGTGGTAGACCCTCACAAATGAATCTGATCTGAATTGATTAAAATGAGTTAAAGAAGGTTTAAGATTGATTCACCACAGTTCGAGGGTCGAAATTCAAATTTCTACTACTACTAATTTGACAACCTGCTGTTAAGAATTGTATTTGAGAATCTAAAGTTTGGAGTGCTACCGTGGATGTCACAGGCAGGAACTGTTTTTCACGGATCGGCAGCCTCTTAAGTAAATAGTAAGTAAAAAGTTTGACATAAAATGTAAAAACAATGATTTATCGGGTAGTGGAAACACTTTTAAATAAATTAACTTCCTCTAAAGTCGTCCAAAATTCTTGGATAGGAGGTTTAAACTTAGCATTCTTAGTACATTACCCTAAAAAAGTTAATTGACTTAAAGCATTGACTTCACCATTTAAAATGGCTGCATCCACATTTTCCAAAACAAAAAAAAAACCCTTTTAACCACCCACTAAAAAAACTAATTCTCCCAAGCATCTCCTTCCACCCACACAACATCGTGACGCTATTCTCTATTTCTCTTTTCTGTAGCTGTCATGCATCGTCTTCAGCTGTTCTTGGTCCTTGAATTCGACTGCATATCTCTGCTAAGAACTATCGCCGCCCACTTCCGATATTATATATCTTAAGGTTTCTTGCTTATTTTCTTTTCTCTGCGTCATAAAAAAAAAAAAAATCCACACACACACAAGTGACAAAGTGTGTTGTTAATCAATTTTAATTCCAAAACAGCCAACAAAATTCTTGTTTATTTCTTGTCGCCTTGACTTGCGTGTCAGAAACTAAGTAGGAACGTCTTCTTAATCATTTTGCTATGGTCAAATGCAATAAGTTATCATGGTCTATTAATAAACGTCTGACAAAAATAAACATTTATTCGCAACATGAGGCAAGCTTTTTGTTAAATTTTGTACACCTTTTTCCTTAACAATTTCCAATTCGATCATAAAGAATCCTAAAACAGTCAGAAATATCTTCGAAAATACTATTTTTAACTTAATGAATTTATCAACATCTATTTTAATGTAAAATTTGTAAATGTTCGCGCTAATTGAGTAGATAAAAGTATCCAAAAATATATTTAATGCTGCATCTTTTTATAGTTTTCGCATTCAACAATTTGGGATAGTTTTTGTAATGGACAGCAAATCGATGTGGATGATGTTTAAATAAAAAATAAATAAAAAATAAACAAACAGACCAAAGTGAGTCATCTTATTCAATTGGAAGGAGCCAACTACAGTAGCACCCAGATACAAGAGGTGAGAATGGCTTTTCCGGTTGTGGATGGCGTTTCTGTTGTTCAATCGCTGATGGAGATGTTCGAGGTGGAATCGGAAATTGCTTATTTTCAATTAAAGATAATACGTACACAAAACAAACAGTTTTTTTATTTTTTTTATTTCCTGTTGTTATAGTTGTTATTGATTTTTAAAACTAATGGATTAGAGGTAGTTCGTTGGGGGTGTACATATTTGAAATTGGATGACAAACACTATAAAGAGGGAGGAGGGACAACACAGTTGAGGGAGATTCGAAGGAATTGAAGTGTAATAATGACCGAAGGATATTCATTTCCTCATTGAGATATCTACAAAAAGAGATTAAGGCTGTTGCATTCTGTTTGGATACCCTCATTCGTTTGAAAGATATAAAAACAGATAGCATCAAGGCTTTATCTCTTCAATGGAAATTGATCGATTGACTACGTGTTTATTTTTCTAATTGAATTTTTTACTTCCATGAAAAGTATACGAAAAATTTCCTGTGATATTCGATTGACGATAACTGAGGTTTTATACAGTGCCTCCCAACATTCTCTTCGAAGAATATGGTCACGTCAGAGTATCACAGTTCAGAAGAAACATCTTTTACGATGGAATTTATGGAGTTTCGATTAATTTTGGGCTATTTGCAATGGCTATGCACGTTATAAGTCTTAAAATTGGAAATTTACGATTTGGAGGAAGAACTACTTTCATATAACTTTTGAACTGTTATAAAGGGTGATCCATTTCGAGGTTCCCTACTTTTTTGAAGAAAAAAACACAGAAAATTCAAATTTTATGGAGAATGTTTATTATCATTTGAAAGAACATTCTTTGGCATTTATTTTTTGAAGATTATGTCTATCAAATGTTGGCCGTTGCTACGTCGCAGATGGTCCTTTGCGTTAAGTCCAATTTTCGATCACTCGTTCGAGCATTTCGACTGGTAACTGGCGAATGACACGCGTGATGTTTTCCTCCAAGGCCTGAATCGAAGCGGCTTTGTCGGCATAAGCTTTTGACTTTACATATCCCCACAGGAAAAAGTCTAACGGTGTGATATCACACGATCTTGGTGGCCAATCGACCGGCCCAAAACGTGAAATTATGTGCTCACCGAAATGTTCTCTCAATAAGTCCATTGATTGATGCGATGTGTGGAAAGTGGCGCCGTCTTGCTGAAACCAAATGTCGCCGAGATCACGAGCTTCAATTTCAGGCATCAAATAGTCGGTTATCATGGCACGATAACGCTCGCCATTGACGGTTACGTTCGCACCGGCACAATTTTTAAAGAAATATGGACCGATGATTCCAGCGGCCACACCAAACCGTTGGTTTTTCTGGATGAAGTGGCAGTTCTTCAATCTCTTCTGGTTGCTCTTCGTCCCAAATGCGGCAATTTTGTTTGTTTACATACCCATTGAGCCAGAAATGGGCCTCATCGCTAAACAAAAAACGTCGTGCCTCGAAAACGTCGGATCTTCTTGGAACTTTTCAAGAGCCCATAGAGCGAAGCGATGTTGCTTGGGAAGGTCGAGCGGCTTCAGTTGTTGCACAAGCTGTATTTTGTACGCTTTCAATTTAAGATCTTGACGTAAAATGCGCCAAGTCGTTCCATACGTCAGTCCGAGTTGCTGCGAACGGCGCCGAATCGACTCTCTACGGTCTTCGTGTACACTCTCAGCTACGGCCGCTATATTTTCTTCACAGCGTGCTGGACGTGGTCTATTCGGTAGAATATTATCCAATAATGAATGCTGGGTCTCAAAATGGGTGATGGTGTTGCGAATAGTACGCTCAGTAGGCCGATTATGTTGACCATAAGTTGAGCGAAGTGCACGAATCACATTCCTCACAGAACGTGAATTTTCATAATAAAGTTGAACAATTTGTAAACGTTGTTCACGCGTAAGTCTTTCCATTATGAAATGCCAAACAATACTAAACAAAAATAACATGACAGCATGACACGACTCACACGTGATCTGTCAAAAAAGGCTATTGAAAAAAGTATCTCTACTTGGATCACCCGTTAGCTACAAAAAAGGGCTTATATATTTTGGAGACACAATTTAATTGTGCAGAAAACTGTTGAATATAGTTGTTACTTCAGATACGTAGCGAAAAAATTGTCGTGTTCTAAACTGAAAATTAAAAATTTACACATTACGACATTTTCTCTACCATTCGTAATCAAATTCGTCACATTTCTGCTGACAGAACTCTCCATTCTACCTTTTCACTAAACGGAAGGAAGGACTCGAAGTTAATCAAACTTAAGACATTAACGCAGATCATCATTTAAGGGGTCCACAATCTACTAATGCAGCTTAACTTATAACCCTCGGCAAATAGAAAGACGTAACTTTTATGCGAGCTTGAGCGTTAGTGTTTATTAGATACACATGTTCCATCCATTTAAAAAGATTTGTGACTGGGACGATGTAACTGGCAGCTCGTAAAAGATCGTCTACGAAGCCGCGAAAAAATATCTCTCGAAATGACCAAAAATATATTCATCTAAAGACTTTGCCAAGTTGTTTGGGGGAGGGTCTAACCGTGTACATAGGGTCACGGCCAATGCAATAAGACCAACACTTCTCTGAGTACGCCATGGCGTCCCAGTTACGAAAAAGTACTTAATAAAAATAGGTAGATAGATATCCCTAAAGATCGGACTAGAAAACACCGACAAATTTTCTATAAATTTTAAGTAAGAAAATCACTTGCAGGTAGTCAAGATTTTGGAAAAAAATTGATTTTAAATTTTTGCTTCTCCTTCAAAAAAATAATAATAAAAATATTATCGAAAATCGAAAAAATTTATTTAAAGTTAACATAACTTGATTTGACTCACTACTGCACCACTTTTTTTCTCATCTGATGAATGTGTAATCCTGCGTACAGATTGTGGACTTGCCACGCCAAAATCGTCTTCAAAGAGGCCAATCAGTTTGTTGAAAAATACTTTCAGGCGCTCGCACAATACGGTAGACATGATCATATCCGCGATATTCCGGAGACTGATGTCTCTATAATTGGTGCAGTTTAGACGGTTTGCTTTTTGGGAACTGGTCAAACGATGCTGAGGTTCCATTTAACAGGCCAACCAAATCGTGGAAATCAGTTGGTGCATGCTTTCTTCCAAGTCAACTCCTGCTGCCTTAAATAGTTGGGCGGGTAGACCATCAGTCCTAGAAGCCACTTCGTTACGATCGGGGGGACGAAACTTATGGCTTTTACCCGTCAATGTTTTAATGGTTCTCTCTGCGTGACAGCGACAAGCTTTCTTTGCTAATTTCTACAGATCTCTGTTCGAGTCTTTTTCCTTTGACACGTTCTTCTTACCTTTTTTTTTAAACGTCCGAATAATCTTCCTGGAGAAGCACTTCTCTATTTCCTCGATCGCGTGCTTCTAATGCTAAATATTTGCCCAAAAAAATTTGAAAGTTTACCCAAAACTTGGATCTGTTGTCAAGACGAAATCGCCCGAAATCCGAAAATGAACAATCGCCCGAACCTTTTTTTTTTTTGGGTTTTTAACTTTCTTTCTGCAAGCGGCTGGCAAATTCGGAGGGGTCCTTTGGCAACAAACAGTAATTTTTTAATAAGTTTTATGCATTTTAGTCCACAATGTATAGGTAATGGAATATGGCTACTGTTTATGCATTCATGTAATTTAAAGCTGCAAAATTCGGTCCAAATCGCCAAAAACTAAATTTTGATCAAATTTTAATTTATTATTTTTTGGATGATTCTTCAGTATGAACAATTGCCCAAATTTGCAGCGTGAATAATCGCCCAAAGTAAAAATGAACAATCGTCCAACGTTTTTTGGGGCGATTATTACTTTTTTTTTTTTTGATTTGGGCGATTGTAACTTGGCCGATTATTCAAACAGGCAGCAATCAACGTAGTAAACGTCACAGTTTTTCATATTTCTCTTGCTCTTATAGTTTGGCTGCACGCCTTAACCGTATTGCTTATCTACCACCAACTTCTTTCTAATACCTGGTTAAGTGTTGAAAGTCCCCAAAGACTTGGGATTAAAATACGTCCGCTCATAAGAGGTAGCATTAGTTGAACCTAACTCTAACTCTAACTCTGAACGCCACCATTGCTTCCGTCGAGTTTAGTTGAAAGGCTAAAATACTTTTAACTTACCTTTCACTTATCTCTGAAGCAAGAAACATACATCCTTAGCCAAACTATATATGGTTGAAGTTTATATTAAAGAATCAGAGCGTTTGACATTGTTAGGCGAATAACTTAGCACAGTCCTTCGCTGTTATAATATTAAGCGCTAGATTCCTTTAAAGTTGATAAAGATTTTTTTAAACTCCCCTTAGAGTTGTCTACGATCTATAAAACTTGTAAGCTATGACTTATTGAGTTCAGGTGTATTTAACTAACCTTGTCCACGATCGATTTACATCCAACCAACGCCACTTGCTGGAACAGCGGTGGGATACTCCATCGCAGATCCTAACAGTTTAAGAAATATAGAACAAGTTTTGCGGGTCTTATGGTGAAATAATAACGTTTTTGCCTAACAACACGATTATGGGAGAACTTGCCTCCGGAAAAGTTTTATTTCAAAACGCGAATCATCCATTCTGGTCGGTCTACCTTTTCCCTCCACTTTGTCATTTTATTTTATAGCTCCGTAGAACTAAGTGCAAAAAATAGAAAATAATCTCTAACCGAATATATTCCGTAGCAACACACATTGTACGGCGCGCAAAAGTTCATTCAACTGTTCAAACCTGAATCCTGTCATGATGCCCCTAGGACAGTTTTTCTTAAGAAATAAAACTAAAATCAAATCTGTCATAATCGCTATAAACGTCCAACTGCGATCTTCATATTTTTATTAAAAAGAAATAATATTACCTCTGAGATCATCGACCCATTTCTACCATCAATTAACTCTAATATCATCCCTCCTGTCAAGTCAATCATCATAAATCAAAATCAAATATGAAACAAGAACGAACTACAAAAATACAGTCAAACAAAATTCTCAGAAAAAAATGTGAATTTTTATTTCTTTTTGATTTGCTCATAACGCGCTCCTCAAAGTCTACTCCTACCGAAAAAGCGCAATCTTTAGCAAAGTGAGTCAGTGTTTTTTTTGTATATCTCTATCTACCTAACTCTGTTTTATTTTACAAAATATACACACACTTTCAGTTTACAAAGTGCGATCATTTTTGAAAATAAACAATTCAAGAGTGAACTCATGATGACTGTGTTTTTGTATTTTGTTTGCAAGATAAAATTTAATGACTCTTTTTTAACTCACCTAATGCCCACCAGTCGACAGCACGATTGTGTCCTTTCGATTGAATGATCTCTGGAGCTAGATACTCTGGTGTGCCGCACAGTGTCCATGTACGATCGCGTAACTTTTTGGCAAAACCAAAATCTGTGATTTTTAAATGGCCATCTCGATTGATTAGTAAATTTTCTGGTTTCAGGTCACGATATACAATTGAAAGTGAATGCAGGTACTCTAAGGCTAGGACTATTTCGGCGGCATAAAAGTTCGCTAAAAATGAAATAAAAATTCAGCTAAAATTTGTAAAATAAAAAAAAAATGTTACGTATACGCCACACTCACTTCGACCCAGTTTTTGAGAAACAAAAATATATTTCTAATTTAAAATGTAATAAACTGACTGAATGGGTCACCCAATTTGAATGGAACAGCTTTGGTTAATAAATTTTCATTTAACGACTTGTTTTTATCCGTTGTGATGACATTAACAATTATTATAACGCCGATTTGTGTTTTATGTGTCATTTTTTTTTCTTTTTGGGTAAACAAGATTTGGGTATTTTGATTCGAGACGCGAAAGGTATTTCTGATTTGATTTTTACGATCAGAAATGTGACATTATTTTAAACATGACATTCGATGACATCTGTCAATGGGTGAAATAATTGCTTAGATCAACCTGATGAAGAAAAAATCGCGAACTAATTTGCTTGTATCACAGAGTGACATTTAGATTAATAGTTCAATGACAGCTGTCAAAAAATCAATACAGGAAACTATATTCTCCGACATATTGTATAAAATATACTATATCGATTAAGTGAAAAAAAGAAAGAATAAAGAGCTAGTTAGATGTTACTACATCACTGTCAGTTAAACAGAAAACTCTCTAGCGTGAAATTTGGATGAATATCGTCGATATTAAGACAAGAGACTATGACATTTCATATGTTTTGTTACAATTGGTTAGCGACATCCGAATTTTTGAAAACATTTGACATTTCACGCGTCACTTGTCACTTTAGAGTTCGAATTTCGCAGTCTGAGAATGGGTACGTGTAAATGTGATTTGAGATCCGCAAAAACGGACATAAAATATGAAACAGTGTGAACGAAAATTATTTTTGACATTTGGAGACATTTTTGAATAAAGATGGCCACCAGCTTGATCTTTATGAAAAAAGGGTTTGCCTAGAACGGCAAATCTGTTTCGGTCAAAAGCCGGACATTCAGAGATAAAATGCGATCCCGTTTCATCAGTCTCCAGAGAGCACTCACATAGGCCCGGGCTTCTAAATGCCGATTATCTTCAAATGCTCGTTGAGAGGACTGAAAGCATTAAAGAGACCCTAGCACATATTTAGGCCTGCTAATTTTTGCGCCGTCAACTAGCTTCTTCAAATATCTGCATGAGACAAGATCATTCTGGTATTCTGAAGACGTAGAAGCTCATATCCTTTCACGTTTGTGTACAAACGAGCAGCACCCTATGGGTGAGAGATTAGCTCATTCATTACTCTGGATACTATTCCTTTCTAAGGGATAGGACCGAAGAAGCTGCACCCAAAGATTCGTTTTGGGTAAACAGAGTCAAGTGTCTTCAGATGCACAATAGCCACAAAATTCAAGGGAGGAAAAAAGAGCAAATCTTTGAGGGAAGCTGTGGTAAATGTTGAGATGTCTTCTAAGAGCTCAAGCTCTAGGCCGTAAGGTAAGGTCTAATGATGCAAGTAATGGTGTCCTAAGTACAGACAAAACGGAGCGTGGAAGAGCATTGGTGCACTGGACCAAATATGAAAATTTGACTAGAATCTTGGTTTAATAAATTATAGACCAATGGTGACTCCAAAGGGATGACCTATTTTTGGAATCACTTAAGAAGCCGATCCTAGCGACATTGAATATGTGGTAACTCCAACGAAGCTTATCATTAACGTCCATACTGAGAGTGCAAAGTTTTTCTGTTTCAGGAATACAAGTAGCATTCAATCATGAAGACAGATCATTAGGGTTTCGCTTGAATGACATAAGAGAGCGTTGTGTTTTGGAAGCAATAAATTTCGCTCCATTTATTTTAAATTTGCTGTCACGTTCGGAATTTAATGAGCTTCCAGTTCCAACGCCGACGATGAGGGACTTTGACCAGGAAACGAATGGATGGATAGGATTAGATGTAGCAGACAGGATATCACTTATGAAAATAGAAAGGTAGTCAAAACGGAGCCTTGAGGGACACCAATGTAAATTTCAGATTCGAAGTCGTCAATAACCGTCAAATGCTGACAGAGAACTTGTAAGTTACTTTCGCTGACAATGATACATGTAACATTAGCGTACACAACTAGGTTTTCCTCCGAGAAGTCGAAAAACAAATTCGACAAGGCGCCCAGTCAAATGTGAAATAGTCTTAAATACTTTCCACTGCAGTTCACCTAATCCCAAATCTTTTCATCGCCATATGAACACACTGCCTTAAGATTCTAATTAAATTTTCTTTTATCTAAATTTCTTGGCTGCTACTCAAGTTTATTTTTTTTTATAAAATCAGCGCTGCAGCGCTGCGACAACAAATGTGCAAAAGGCTGGCAAGATATATGAAAATAATTTTAATTTTAATTTTCATGCCGCGAAAAATTAATGGAATATCAATTGACCACATTTGAAATTTATGCGGTTAATTTAATTTCCGGTATCAAAAATATACGATAAATCTTTAAGAACCTATTAATTTATGTACTGAGAAGTGGGCCGCGACGGCTGCACCGCTCGGTGCTAGAAAACGTTAAACAGGATTATTTACGCATAGTTTGGGCGTGGGGATTCATTCCTTTCAAGTCGAGAGGCTATAAATTTTGTGATTCAGAAGCAAAGCGAGTGTAAATGTTCTAAATACAGGGCAAAGTTAGGTCATTGATTCATAGACCCAAACTTTCTCTGGGTAGGGATTGATTTTTCGGGGGACTACAGAGAGGCATTGGATGGTGAGGGTATTGATATGGAGCTAAGAATGTAACTGGATCCGTTTGAACATTTCTGATGGGTGAAGGGGGGGCGAATACTTGTTAAATTTAGTTTGTGTGATGTCTAGCCACAAATTCTGTAAATTAGTTATTTCCTTGAACAGAGGATGGGTATTTATAGATGATGGAGGCAGTGTTAAACTTGCGTATACGTAACATAAAATTGAAATAGGTAATCGATTATACATACCCGATTGACTACTAAATCTTCCAGCATTTCTTAAATATGAAAACAACTCTCCACCACAAACATACTCAAATAACATATATAAGCAGCAATCGTCCTTTGTTGACCACTGTCTAAGGAAAATAAAGAAAAAGAAAATAAACATACAATGTTGGTTATTGAACATAATATCGGCTGTTTGGTAACTTGAACAGTATTTGGGCTTTTCATTATTTTTAGTTTAGAAATAGACGTTAAACGTTAACTTATTAACTTGACACACTTTTTTTGATAGAAATTATATTTTAAATGTTATGTAACTCAGATAGAAAATAGCTAGTGTGAATGGTGCTGGGAGTATTGTCTTCTATCAACTTAAATCAATTTAGCATTGCCTGGGATTTATTAAAGTAATGACAAGTTAAAAGGAGCGAAATTTAGATTTTTAACTTTCTCGTATACATTAGTATACTAAAGGGAAAGTTATTGTGATCGTGCGGAAATTTCGAACTCAAACTGAGTATGAGGGATAATAAAGGGTGATTTTTTAAGAGGTTTAGAACTTTTTTAAAAAAAAAAACACAAAAAATTCGAAAAAATGAATGAAATATTTATTTGAATCGATAGTTTGAACCTTGCAATTTAATGTTTAAAGATAATTTCATGCAAATGTTGACCGCGGCTGCGTCTCAGGTAGCCCATCCGCTGAGTCCAATTTTGGCATACTCTTTCACACATATCGGCCGGTATCTCACGAATGAATGCATGGATGTTGGCTTCCAGTGCGTCAATCGAAGCGGGCTTGTCCCTATACAAATTAGCCTTGGCATACCCCCACAAAAAATAATCTAATGGTGTCAAATCGCACGATCTAGGCGGCCAATTGACCGGCCCGAAACGTGAAATTAACTGTTCACCAAACTCGCCTCGCAATTGCGCCATTGTTTCGCGTGCTGTGTGGCATGTGGCACCGTCTTGTTGAAACCACATATCATGCAAGTCAAGAACTTCCATTTCGGGCAAAAAAAAGTTTGTTATCATCGCTCGGTAGCGTTCACCATTGACAGTAACGCTGCGATTCGCATCATCTTTGAAGAAATATGGCCCAATAATGCCGCCGGCCCATAAACCGCACCAAACAGTGGCTTTTTCGGGATGCATTGGTAGCTGTTGCAATGCTTCTGGCTGATCTTCACTCCAAATGCGGCAATTTTGCTTATTTACGTACCCATTCAACCAAAAATGAGCCTCATCGCTGAACAAAATTTTTCGATAAAAAAGCGGATCCTCGGCCAGCTTTCCAAGAGCCCATTCACCAAAAATTCGGCGTTGTGGTAGGTCGGCTGGCTTTAGTTCTTGCACCAGCTGTATCTTAAAAGGCTTTACGCCCAAATCCTTCCGCAAAATTTTCCACGTAGTGCTGTAACAAAGGCCTAACTGCTGGGAACGGCGCCGAATCGACATTTCGCGGTCTTCTGTCACACTAGCTGATACGGCCGCAATATTTTCTTCAATACGCACAGTACGTAAACGTGTTGGTGGTTTAATGTCCAACAAAGTAAATTTGGTGCGAAATTTGGTCACAATCTTCCGAATAGACTGCTCAGAAGGTCGAGAATGCCGATCATAAAATGGAAGCAGCGCGCGATGAACATTTCGAACCGAGCACGAATTTTGATAGTAAAATTCAATAATTTGCAAGCGTTGTTCATTTGTAAGACGATCCATGGTTAAATTGCAAACCAAACTGAAGCTGTTTGACAGTGACATAAGGTACTAAACACACGTCAGCTGTCAAAACCAGTGTTGCCAAAACCAAACCAGCTAAAAAATCACCCTTTATATATTTAAAAGTTTAGACAAATAAATTGTTACCTTTTGGAGGATATATTTTCCCACTCTTATGCCAAATTTTAAGTTATTAGGTCTAAGGGTTTATTGAAATTTTCGGACTTAGGTTGGCAAGGTTAGGTAAAAGTGGCTGTCAGCATAAAACCGACACACTTCGTCCAATAGTTTGTGAAAAAGTTCCTCGTTACTCGCTAAGCCAATTGGACCGATGTCACGTTTCTCTTTCGCCAACAAGTTAACTTCTTTGATAGACATTGTTTTCGTCTTAAACATGCTGTAATGGTCAGAAAGGCGAAAGGAGAGATAAAGGTGCCGACACCGACACTATTATTAGTTTTTGATCCGTCGGTATAGTAATGTATTGACGTGAAAGCGGCCTAGAATTACCGGGAGGGGATGGTTATAAGGAGGGATTTATCGAACAGAAGTTAAGGTATGGTATATTCAATTTTTCTTGAAAGAGTCCTGAATTCACCTAGTATAGAAGCATATGCAATTGGTCTTATTACGCTCCTCTGATGTAGCTTCAAGACGAACAGTCGCGTGAGCCGCCGTTTGTTTACTGAAGAAGAGGGATGTCAGATGAAATGGATTTTCTTGCGTAGCGGACTCCCGTCCTCGTGCAAAGTGCAACACATAGCCAAGCTGGTCTTTGCGCTTTGATATGTTTATTTTGCAATTGATCGCTTTATCTAGGCCTTATCTAGGCAGTCCACCCGATATACGTTAGCATCGATCTTACGACCGAGATCTATAGCTCGTGACTAATGTAAGGTCCTTTTTTTAACTTTTTATCGGATATAAAGCCGAGATATTTTAAGGAAGGTCAATATGAAGGCGGATCAATGGAATTCAGCAACATCATCCGCATAATCAATCACTTTGAAGATCTCCGCGTTCAGTAGTTCATTTACTGCCAAGTTCCAGAGAAGGTGGGTTTTGCCACAAGGAGGTTTAATTCACCTTTTTTTTTTGCAGATGATACAGTAGATTAATCGACTTACCGATTGGCTCATGTACCTTTAGCGCTATTGCTATTGGAGATATTTTGACAGTGCCTACTATGTCGAGGAAAGCAACCACTGTGAACGCCTTAAAATGAAGGAAATACTCGGTGGAGCGTACCAGTACCTATATGCAAAACCGACTTCACCAATTTACCTTTAGACTATACATGTTGTGTTTTAATTCGTTTAAGGGTTTTACGAAGGAATGGTGATAGCCAAATGGGTCGGAGATCTTTTGAGCTCGCCTAAGAGAATTTACGTGCTTTGGGTATCAAATCAAACCTTTACTTCACTTCATATCAATTCCTTATGCTTAGCTTTAGCACTGGCAGGTTGATATCCGGCGGGTATTATACCCTGGCTTTTTGTTCTGCTGATTTATAAGATTTAATGCTATGCAAAGCCCAAAGCAGTTTGTTTTAAGTAACTTAAGTCTTTTATTGCTACAAACTGAGAAGCTTATTGGAAAATGTATATCTTGTAGTAGTCGATTTAGCGATTCTTCGCTGGAACTTGTCCAAGAGCCATCTGCTTTCTACAGGCAGCTATGCATTTTCCTTTGCGCTGAGGCTTTAGAGACTAATATTTTTTTACCAAAGAACTGTCTCCGAGGGAGACGCTTGGCTTTTTTCAATTCTATTTTGTATACTTAGATGGATTCTTTATAGGAGTCCCTGTAGGATTATTCTCTCACTCCTTTGGCTTGATTGAATAGTTTATTCCTGGTAGTACACTAATGCCGCTTTTTCATTCTTTTTAGCCTGATAGGAGGGCAATAAGAAGATAGAACTTTATTGTAGGCCTCGAGCTCACTCATATTACACAGAAGTTGCTTAGAAGATCAGAGACAACTGAATATTGAAATTTAATTTTTACAGGTGTTTGCAGTCCCTCTGTGAAAAAGTGTTATCATTCATTAGAAATCCCTGAAAAATATGTAGTGAGACGAACTTTCGCTAGATGTAAGGACATGTTCGTCAAAACGACAACTAGGTACATTGCGTGTTCGTTTCTTGTCCCAGCGACCGTTTTTTTTTATATAACTTTGGTTTGTTAACTCTGCTGCTACTTTTTCTATTTTAAATAAAATTTCTATTAAAATTTGACAGATTTTATCCATTTGACCACACAAAAAGTTACCAAACAAACCTATTATCCAAATACAGACGTCAAAAAAACAACGTCAACTACATATATGTATTTACGCAATTTAAAAGTAAAAAAAAAAAGATATACTTACAAACTAATAACAAACGGATGGTTTATTTCAGCTAGAATATTTTTTTCATTCTTCACATGTTCGATTTGTTTGAGACGTATCACATCGGCCATTGCTAGGACTTTCATCGCAGCAAATGTATCAGTTTGTTTGTCCTTGCATAAGCAGACTCTCCCAAATGTGCCGGTTCCTGCAAATGGAAAAACAAAATAAATAAATACAAAATTGACTAAGTAAATACAATTTTTATGAAATTAGCTTCATTTTGTTTCAAAATAGACTTGTCTAAAATTTCCACACACGCACTTTGAATTGCACTTAAAAATCGGAGAAAAAAAAATTCTAAATGGAAAATGTCACTCTTTGACGTGCGAGATCTTGACGGCTAATGAAAACATGCCAATTTAGAATTCTTCTTCCCTTTCGTTTTGGATTATGTTCAAAGAGAGAGGGATTTTTTTTTGAAATAAAGTTTATTTTCTTAATTAAATTGACATCACTTAAATCAACCGGAAAAGATTTATTTAGTATGACTCTGTCCTGCAATGCGAGTGCAGTTTTCCCGATGAAATAAATTGCTTGTGTTCAATAAAAGTGTACGTGTACGTTGTGTTGGGAGATGAAAAAGGTCGCCTCGAACTGGAATACTAATATTACAAAAGGGTTTAAAGGATATATCTTCTTTGCTGCTGTTAAAATTGTTCTATCCACGTGCTGTGTCGAAAAAACATTCTTCGAAACGAGGCGAAAATGCAGCAAATAACTGGTTGCACATGTTTTCCTAAATAGGACTTATTGTATACTAGGCACCAAAATTGTCCCATAGATATTTGTAAAGAACCATTTGGGCTTAAAAACTGCAAAGAAAAAAAACACAAAAAAATTCACTAAAAAATCTCCGAATTTTCCTACAGAATATGAGGGAGATGTTACTTCTCCTGAACTAGCTCAAGGCCGGCGCTGAAGATGGAAGCATCTTTCCATATATCGTATATCCTTTGTGGCCGTGGGTGCAGTAGTTCAGTAACAAAACAAGATTGGTTCGACTACGAACCCATAGGCAGATGAAAAAATATATATTGGGCGTAAATGGCCTACACAGGACCTAAAGCCTAGCTTCTCAAACCATTGTGTGTGCGAAGATATATTTTTTGACACGAATGGAAGGGACCTGCAGTTTGTTGCCGATTTTGAACGGCAATACATTTTTGATGAGCTTCTCATGACGGTTCTTACTCTTGGATGTTTGTTCGACGTTCGCAAGAGGTGGGGCATCGAATAAAAACTTTCAGGTGGTACAGGTCGGGATTTGAACCAGCGACCTCTCGCTTAGTGGTCCAACGCACTTAACCACTAAGCCACTGCACCCACCCAGGCAGATGAACCCGCTTATTTAAAAATATTTGCTTTCAAGTTGATCGAGAAAAATATACAGATTTCGTAAACAAGCAAGCAGCCATCATGGACGTTGATGCCTATGAAATTAAAGCTAAGCTCGAGTTGTGTATGCCTACAAATACCAAACAAAATTAGTCGGAAATAACAGAGTAAAGTTTGTTGGATGCGTCGACACGTAGGCAATACTGTGCAGCTCTCAATAGGCTTTGAAACATTCTGCAGGATATGGGAACACCTCTTTTGCCACGAGTTTAGGAAAACATAGAAGGAAATAAGAAAAACAACTATTCGAAACATCCAAGGTTTAAGGCAGGCTGAGAAAATCTTAAGGAACTATAAAAGTGAAAATCTCAAGTCATGTACAAGAATAATATAAGGAATACAGTATGAATGTCTTTGGAGATTCTGGAGTGAAACCCGCAAAAAATTCACCAACCGCAAAATTAGATCACATACTGAAGTCAGCCGCTTCCTACAAGCCACCGCGAAATGTGGTGATCGTGATGGAATCGTTTTCCATTCAATTTTGTCTGCTGCGCACGAGCAAACTATTCCATCTCTTAGAGCATCTTAAATGTTGCAGAGAGTTTATTGCAAGATCGATATAGTTGCTGTTGATTTCAACAAATTCGAAGTGCACCGCGTGCGTAGAAAAGTAAACGAGTACGGAAGTCTTTTAACGGCGATGTTCCATGTCGAAAGTGTAAATAAATTCGTCCAATAAAGTCAACCCTGGCCATAAGAAAGAGACGGCACTGGTAGTGTTGCGGGTAGGAAGCTGTGTTCGACAGGATAATAATTCATGTCGTATTAGAATGAGTTAGTTGTGGTCTAACAAGACTGCAATCGCTATCCATGGACCTGGATTCATAAAAAAATGGATTGGAGGAAGTGAATAGTCAAGCAAATTCAGACACATCAAAATTATAACGACATAAAGAGTCATAATGCAAGGAGAGCACTGGCAAAGGGATCAAACCTGTCCAAGCAAGAAAACCATTATATCAGGAGGTCCCCGTGCACTTGACGCTTTATTATGATTCAAAGGTTTCCAGGTTCAAATCCTTCTCAATACCCCCAAGAGTCTTCCTTCGCACATAACGTTTGGAGAAGATAGATTTTAGGCCCGATATTGGCTGGTAATGCCTAATATTTGTCCTGTTTCTGTTCCAAGTGTTGATACCAGAAAAACACCCAGATTTAGTCAACTCAGATCGACTGCCTTCTGGCATCTTTAACGAGGACCAATCGTTTTTGAAACAAATACTAAACTTGTTTTTTTAACGGGCTCCCTTGCCGTGACGAATCCCTGCCTAATGTCGATTTTCATTCAACCATTCGCCATGTTGGAACAGTGCTCGCAAAATAGTTAGAACAGCACTGACAGTTCTTGACAGCAGTTGGAACACCCTGCAGGGGTGTTTGATACCTAATATCCAGGTCATAGGCTTGCCGGTAAAATAATAAGAATACAAAAAGTTATTCTCAATGAACGCATACTTTAAGGTTTTTTCTCATTCAGCAAACATGGACAGCAGAAGGACTGCTGCTGGGTTGGATAAAATTTGACTGGAAGACAGCGATTGAACGATAAGGTTAAGGCCGATTCACCAATATTGACAAAATAGAAATACTCAGCTTCAAATGTTGTGCAAGTCATGCTTTTATGGATCTTTATCGTCTTCTTCCTAATCGACGACGATTGTAAGGTTCCTAACCCACCCATTTTCCTGCCAACCTACTACTTTTCCGTGCGTGTTTTGGTTTTAGAAATTTTATCATTTTATCAATTATGAATGCATTCCAATTTTACGGAACAATATTTGTTAAAATTTCCATCTAAATTGAATGAAAAGCATGGAAACGGACCGTAAAATAAGTAAAAGAAAGTAAAGTTCTTTTCAACAAGGTAAAGCCCGCACTCTCTCTCGTGTCTCCATATTGTCATAAGACTACAAGCTTTTCGAAGTATTCATGGTCCTCTCTATCCAATCTATCCAATCTATCCAAACAACAAAAACAACCGCAAACTTTAACGACTTTGGAAAAAAATTTCCCAAATGTACACAAAATGATCAATTTGTTTTGCCCAAAAACCAATCGATTTATAGCTTACTTCTTGGAAAATGCTTTCAATTTCGAATAACACCAGAGCAGTGTGCCAAAACACACTTTTGTATATTCAAACCAAGAATTTGCCACACAAACTAATTAATTAAAAAAAAAAACAAATCAGGGGGAAATCCACACGACCAAAACAAACAACACAAATTGTGCGAGATTTTGTTACACTTTTATTTTTTCAAAAACTGTTTACAAGAGGTTAGAAACTGTTCAAAACTTCCGTTCTCCGGGGCAAACAAAAACATTATCACGCTAACAGCACGAGTTCTTTAGTTTTGACTCATATTTCATGGGAAGTCCCACGCGTCCTTTCAAAAACTGAGCGCAAAAAAACAATTCCATGAAAAACGATTGCAAACGTTTTCAAACAGATTAGATTCGTACTAAGTTGAATGTTTGGATTTGATGAAAATTCTTTTACAAAAAAAAAATGCTAAGAGCTTCGAAATGTGGTGCAATTGTTCGAAAAATATCCGTTTAATGGTCTTAAGATTTGTGTAAACATTTGATGGTGATTGAAGTAACTGCGACTAGAAATGATGGACTCGTGCTCCTAAGCATGCAAATTAGAATTTAATAAACGATGGAGACTAAAATTTAATGTTTACAATAACAAAACGCCAACCTCTACTGGGAGGCAGTTTATATTTAAATAATGTTTATGTTGTAGGCGATATACGCGGGCCACGTTTTGTCGTAAAATTTACAATGATTTTTCAAGGAAAGTAATGAAATTCATTTACTGTTGCGTTGCGACATCTTTATAATCGTCAAACTGGCGCGTTTCAAGTTTGCGAATGCATTACATGGAAGCCTATACTACTGACGGATATCCTTGAGGCTAGTTGGAATCCACATTTTTGGATTGTTTTGTATGAAATTTTCTTGGAAAACGGCGGACAGTTTTCGTCTAAAGTATGTTGCGCGTTCGAGCAAATACAGCCATTTCCGATCATGTCACGGTTGTTTTCAAATGCCATTCGTTTCGTAGCACCTTTTTTATGCAGGCTAATGCTGGAAGCAGATCAAGGAGGCAACATCACCATCGACTTCGACAGGAGAAACTTTTAAAGTTGAGTCAACCGGTTTGACATTGGCAGCAATAATCAGCCCTTTCTATCTAATCTATTCTGAAGAGCTAGAGATATTCGATATTCAACAGCCAAGGGGCCTTGAATTTCCAAAACTCAGTCTATTTAAAATTTGTAGTAGCCTAGACTGCCGATCCTCTCCTTAGGAGATGTCGAAGCTGTTTATCATTCCTCTATACCTTGGAACCACACTGCTTGGTTCCTTACTTATCTTATACAAATTAAAGCCAAAATTGGAAGCTATTAAGAAAACCAACCTAAGGTGGACAAGTGACACAACTTGTTTAGCTACAAAGCGGATTTGGGGTAAGATGGGTCTGAAACGCTCTTAGTGTTTGATCTGCATGACCTGCTCTCTCCCAAAAAAGTAAGACTCAGCTAAGAGCCTTCTTTTACGACCATCTCAGAGACCGGCCCACTATTGACATTAAGAGTCTCTTTCGCTATATTAAAAGCTTTAAATGGTGTAGTGGTACCACAGCGGTTTCAATTCTGCAACTCACCAAGTAAATGCTGGTGTCCCTCAAGGTTCTGATTTGTCTCCGACTCTCTTTTTAATTTTTTTTTAAATGATCACCTGTCTGTTATTTCTAATCCAATCTATTCCATGGCTGAGGACAATACCAGAATGTACAGCAGAATCTGTCATACTCCTTTCCTGGTCAACTTCGCTCATCTTCAGGCGTTGAACTGCAACGGAAATCTATACAAAGTCAACTTAATTCCGACTAAAGCCCAATGGGGTCGAATTTAATGCTTCCAAAACACATCAAATGTGAAGTACTTTGCTACGTCTTTTTATTGACACTTATATTAGTTTAAAACATTCGTAGAGCTCTTATTTACGGTTTTTCTTTACGGAAATTCAAACCAAATTTGGCCCACCTTTGACCGAGAGCTCGAACTCGACAGAATTTTAAGAATTTTACTCTCTACACACTTGCTTTGTCTCGACAGTTATTTCAGAAGTACCGGGAGTCACGAAATGTGTACTTTTCGGATTTATAGAAAACACTTACGGTTTTTTTTTGAAGCAGTGGTGTTTTGAGGTACGGCCCGATAGAGGTCGTTATGCATCAAGGCAGTCTTCAATCAAACGAAATTCAACCCACCAGTCTGAGCCAAACCAAAAAAAAAATTAAGTCGTTTTTAGAAAAGTATCACTTAGCTGTCTGCTCCATCCAGAAGCTGAACTATAGGCTAATGTCTCTAAATATTTTATATTGACAAAAGAAAAAGATTCGACGATTGTTCTTGATCGCGTTCCTACCTACCTTGGTGGCACTATATGCGGCTTTCTCCATTCAAGCGGACCGAAGAATGCGCTCATCATTTTCAAGTTTCCACTTTTCGACGGACATTCCAGCACATCAGGGTATTCAACATCAAAAAAGTTTAAAGATAAAACAAGTTTCTCCTTAGTCCGTATTTACTTAAGCTACGAAGTCATTTTAGCAAAGTGGGTCCTTTTGTTTAATTGTTTTCATATTTATTCTCCATGAACTTGGCGACAAAATTTTATGAAAATATTTGTTTTTAGATTTGTATTTCGCACTCATCATTTTCCAAGTTTGGTTATTTCCGACCACAATGATACGCCATTAAGGCCATCATCACCAAGCCACTAATGTCAAAGAGTACTCGTACCACCAGACCACACTTTCAAACAATATGAACCTCGTGACATTTTCAAGCAAAAGTAGAATACCGTCCAAGGACAAGAGTCACCAGATTTAGTTCACAAGAGAATCATTTTGACATAAATCTGTTCTTATTTTTCTCCGCAAAAAAAAAATGAAATATAACTGAAGGTGGCAGCAACTGCAACCCCTTTTGTTAATTGTTTCCTGCTAAAGTGGTCCATCAGATACTTGTGTTCGCTATTTTCACTCAACGAAAACGCAAAAGAAAGTAAAACAAAGGCACAGAGTCAATTATTCTCATTTTTCTGTAAGTTTGATGTAATGCAAAACGTTAATTGAACGTCTGCTGCGTTTCGTTGAGCATTTGGTTCATGCCTCAAGCGTGGTTTTTTCTTTCTGGGTCATATTTATATTGAAAGCATATGAAACAAGCGCCGCAGATACCTTTCCATTGGTTGTATCTTCACTCGATGGGTATCATTGGGTCATTTTCGCTTCAATTAATCGATCATCGAGGTAGCGTGAGCGATTGCGTCGTAATGACGTCTGCACATGCACATCAATTGGTTGCTGTTTCTAATTAGGGAATTTTTGAATAATTTCTTTCACGTGGAGGTAGTTTAGTTTGCATCTTGCAGCTAGCTACAAGTTAGCCGCTTTAAATGTTAAAAATATCTTGGATATACATGTACATATATACCTGAATGGTTTTGAGTAGATTGAGTGATTATTGACATGATGCATGCAGCATGCTGGGTGGGGAATTTTGTATTAAAATAGAAAATAATTCCCTATTTTTACATTGTAAAAGTTTTGGAATGATGAGTCATCGTCATTGGAAACAGCAAATTGGGTGGTTATGACCTAAAGACCGGTGTCGTCATTTAGCGGCCGTAATATGTCGTAATGCAGCGAGCGTAAAAGAAGACGCTTTGAACCATAAAAAAAAACCATATACACGTAGGATTAAATTTATAGCTGATGGACAGTTGTCAACTGCCAGATGTCAAAAATCATTAAATTATGACTTTATATTGACAACTTAATGTCAAAAATTGTAGAATGGTGACTTTATAAGGCAGCTGAACGTCAAAAATCATTCAACTGTGGCTTTAAAACGACATTAAGATATCAAAAATCATTCAACTGTGGCTTTAAATTGACAGCTAAACGTCAAAAATTATATATAACTGACTTTAATAATACATCTAGACGTCAAAAATCATACAATCGTGCCTTTAAATTGACAGCCGAAGGACAGTTTGACTTCCAACTGTTGAATATTGTGCCTTCAAATTGGAAAAACGGATAGCTATTTGACAGGAAATGGCATCTCGATTTCAAGACAGTGAAAACACTTTAAAACCTGTCTTGCCACATTCTTTCTACAAAACATTTGTTAAAAACGTATCAAAAATATTGTTTCTCTTAAAAAAAAATTCCCGTTATGCATAAAAAATAAAACTTATGAATGAGAGAAAAAATGACTCAATGCACTTTGTACTCAATAAAATTTCTTAATTTTTATTTAACAAAAGATTGTTTAGCTTAAAAAACAAACAAAAAATAGAAACTCTTATGTAAACGAATAATAATGCCTAGACGGATCCTGGTGTGGCACCACATGTTCTCTTGTCTTTGTCTTTGTTTACCTTTTCATTCACTCAAATTGTTAAATCTAAAAATAAAATTTTATTACATTTTTAACAATCAAAGCTATCGAAGGTTAAAAACCAAACAATTGACCATAAAGTGGACTTTTACTGCTCCAATTTCCTTTCCCCATTGGATGCGTTACAATGATCTCTGCTAAACCGATTCTGATAGATGTTTTCATTACTTGCAATAAAGAAAAAAAAATATTTCTTTGTTTTGATTTCACCTTAAACAAGTTACACGCGGCCAGTCTACGTGATGAGCCACATCTCTAGTTGGTAGAGTGACAAGACAAAATGACAAAATTAGTGCAATTAACTTTCCATAAAAGCACACCAAACCAAGCCATGATCGGATTGTCATCACATCGTTGTTGCGACTCCACGAAACAAGACCATTAGTGTCTCGGTTTATGGGTGTTTATGGTCTGCTGTGTGATAAACAGTTTTCATTTCAAATGAATTTGACGCATCTTAATATGCGTCAATGATGTTTGTAGGTGTGCGTGGACCGACCAGTGGGACTGTGATTTTAATTTACTAACCATAAATAGGTAAGAGCGATTAATGATGATCAGTTTTAATTAAGAGAGTTGAACTGGAAGCAATGATATAGTGACGTTTGACAAAGCTGGCCTGGGGGCTTGTCATGTGTCATATTTGGGATTTGAGTTTGATTTCAGTGAATGGATGTGAGTGTTTGCACTTGCTGTTTCTGGGACTTACATATGGGAGAAACTGTTCAAATGTCATAAGCGAAATAAGATGTCATAGAAAATGACAGTTGTGTCTTTTGCATACAGTTGACTTGCGAATATGACAGTTGCCTACTTTTTCATGCATTCATAGAAGTGAAACCAAAATCAATTAATTTAACGACTTAAGTTCTAAGCAGCAACAAAGTTTTTTTGCAAAATTTTAAATTAGTTTTTGATTGAAGTCACTTAATTGTTATTAAGTCTTTGAAGTCAGTGAAAGCAGTAAATTCGTTGAAGCCATTTTAAGTGTTGGAAATGCGAATGCAAGTGACTTAAATAACACAAGGCAGTACGAAATGCAAGTAAGAATGCATTACTATTACGTCAGCAGTTTGTCTTTACCATGACTTGAGAATGGATTGCAATTTATTTAGTTTGATTTTGCAGTCAGAAGTCAATACTTTTTGTGCTCTCAAACCTCTTAGCTCTCAATTTAGGCATGATTTCTTGAGAATTAATTTGTTTCTCGATGAATTAAATTCCAATACGTTGTGCTAAAATAAATTGACTGGGAATTCCTTTCTTTACTTCAGTCAAATATGGATTGAAATAATTCCAGTTATATAAAAAACGTAGTGAACTATACCAACAAGAGTTCGATGGGGTGAAATATGTTACTTTGCGCGACATAATTTTCACGAAAATTAAGGACGATCGTTAAATTCCATCAACTTGCCGTAATCGAAAAGAAGACTATACTCAAATATCAGAACCGATGTCGAGAGTCTTAAGGTTAAAATATAGCTGTCGGTCTGCTATAGGGTCCGCCATCTAACGTTTCTTTTTCAACTAGTGCTTATTTCGCGAATGGTAACACTTAGCTCATGTCTGATTTGACAGATATTTAGTTTTATCCTTCCGCTGAACGAATATGGTTGTGTATACGCTTGAACAACGCTGGGAAATATTGCAACATAGTGACATAGAGAAGATGTCGATTTTGCCAAAAAAATCATCTTTTCAGATGAAGCTCATTTTGATCTTGGCGGGTATGCAAACAAGCAAAATTGTCGCATTTGGGGCACAGAAAACCCGCACGCATACATTGAAACGAGTCACTGTTTGGTGCGGATTTTGGTCCAGAGGCATAATTGGGCCATTTTGCTTCGAAAATGAGCAAGGTGTGGCCCATACAGTCAATGGCGATCGTTATCGGGCCATGTTGAAGAGGAGGATATTGGCAACATTTGGTTTCAACAGGACGGCGCTACGTGCCACACAGCCGAAGCTACACTCGATGTTTTGCGCCCTGTTTTTGAAGATCGCATTATCAGCCGCAGAGCTGATGTCGTTTGGCCACCGCGGAGCTGCGATTTGACACCGTTGGACTATTATTTGTGGGATGCCGTAAAAGATAAGTGTTACGCCGACATGCCAGAGGCAATTGGTGCTTCAAAGGTCAATATTCGTGAAGCCATTGGTGAAATACAGCTGCACACAATCGATAATGTGCTTAAAAATTGGATATAATATTTCCGCCCTATACATTTGCATTCTCTAAAATTATCCATAGAAAATATTCTTTTAGTCGAAATCTCTCGTAACACGGACACATTCAATTCCTGCGAGTTCCTTTAAAAAAAAAACATTAAATAAAAAGCATTCTTCCTCTCGCAACTTGCAGTTTTATACACAAAAAGACGAACTTTTAGGAACATTTTTAATTCATGCTTTGTGCAATCCGACGCACTTCAGTCAATTTTAACACAATTTTTGCAAAGATTATTCCATGTAGAAAGTCTGGTCTGGTCTGATACACTCACGGACTAACGATGCTCTCCATGTTGAAGTACATTCAATAAAGATCTAAGCCTTAAGAAGGCGGGCACGGCTACAAAAAAAAATTTCTTCTCAGGGGTTAGCCATAGGAACAAATTGCAAAACACACAAAATCCTAAATTGCACATTTACGATGAACAAAATCATAAAATTCAGTGTCTAGTCGAACTTATAGCACTCGACAATCGAAAATAATGAAGAAATTTTGTAGTTTCTAAGCAGGCTCGACTTAGACCGAAGAAAGGGAGCTTCTTACTTATTATTAACTCAGTGAACACCAACGCCAACATACACTATGGTCACGTAAGCCACTGATTCTATTTGTTTAAATAAAATAAGCACCTGTAGACCCTCTTACTGTGGCTTTAGACTTTAAATTCTCAGCTCAAATACGAACCGCATCCAAATCTTCCTGAGAAAAGCGGTAAAAACATAGACAGGTGCATTTCAGGAGCTTCTTTTGATACTCTGTACGAATTGGGGCATTGGCTCAGTAGCCAAATCCGCCGCAATACCACCTTACGTTTCTATTCGCTACCCCACCTCTTGCGAAAGTCTAAAAAAAATATCCAAGAGTAAAAAGAAAACTGTCGGCGAAGCTTCTCAAATTTGTTATCATCTTTTAACAATCATCTGTCAACTATCATATGTCTGTAGTCACACCAACCAGCAATTCGAACAATACCCTCTGTACATCAACCCTCTCTCTAAACAGACTGCACATTAGCACTGCAATAGGTGTCATTACCGGACACTGTTCTTTTAGGCAAGCATGCAACAAGGCTTGGCGCATTCTCAAACTAAATACTTCTATTGAAGCTACAAGGACGAAAAGAAGGAGGAAATAATCGCTTTTTCCTAGATCCCTACGCTATCACAAAGAACCAATACTGGTCTGGGTGTGTTGATCTTTCGCCGGCAGCCAATTCAACCTAACCTAACTTAAATTAACTTAACTCTATGTCGAGATACCTAGGACCATATGTGACTGATAGTGAAAATTTAACGGGTACAGGCTTACAAAATGAGCCTTACATTAAAAAGTTGTATGTCTCCGAATCGAATTTTACCAAAAAATTCATTATTCTAGTACAATGTTCTGTTTCGAAAAAGCTGACTAGATGTAGCGCATCAAACACTTGCCCGCTCAGTATTTATTTTAACGAAATTTGTAAAGTGATTAAAGTGATTTTGACTATCAAGCGCTAATGAGAGCATTTTACTTTGCTGGACATAGTTCTCACGAAAACACCCTAGTTATGAATTTCGAAATTTTGTTTTGTAGAATAAACTCACTTCCAGATTAAGGTTTTAAAGCTGAAAGAAACTCCTATTACTTGGAATTTGTGTCGCTGTCGCCCTAAATTTAAAAAAAAAACCCTGAAATTGAAGCCCATAAATATGGTTTTTGAGATATTAGTATAAAATCAAGGGGAACGCAGAAATGCATGTGCCACACTTTGTCTTGTTTCATCAGTAGTAGTTGCATTTTGCTATAGGCCCTATTTCTTTTTCTTTTCTTTTTTTACGGAGTAGTATTTTTAAAACAAAACTTTATAAAGGTATTCAAAAGTAGAGACTTTTATCCTTTTGAAATTCTAAGATTTTACCAGGAATGGAATAATTCGCTACAGAAACGGGAAAGTCAGAGCGTGCTAAACAGTCTGGCTTTTCCGTTTAAAAGGATGTTTGTTTAAAAACGTTTGGAAAATAAAAACAAGACACTACCAAACTTTCGGAAGAGTGTTCATGGAACATAATCTAGTCTTAAGTAAACATGAGTCATGTCTCTCTTTCCGTAACATTACTCAATACAACACAGATTTGATGATAAAAGATGTCTATGTGTTTGTTCTACATAAGTGAACGTGTGTCTCCCAAGATAAGTTTTCAGATGAAAGCAATTGTCACGCTTCATTTTCGAAATCCAACACTCCATTGATTCTCAGTTGCACTTGGAACACGAGGTGAACAGTCTGACATTGAAAAATTATTTAATGTTAATTTTGTTCAATGCAACGGTTGACATCTTCTGGTTTCAAATATCTGTCAAATATCATAACACATCACAGTAGAAATTTAATATTTTTAATTATTGTGTCACAGCAAAAAATAATTACTTGACTAAATCTCAGCAGTGATTAAGTCGAGTAGTTTTAGTTTTTTTTTCGTAAGCAACGAAAACCTAGCAAAAACTTTCCTGTGATGGAAGACAAATATTATCTTTTCTGTTTGCATAATTGACGAAAACAATCGATAACTTATATCATATCCGAACGAAAATTGACCAAGTTGCCCATAATGCACGAAAGCATCTGTCGTTGTTTAGCTGTTCTTCCAATAAGAAATTCTAATTATCCCTCAAACATTCAGTACCGTGAAGACTTATTTGAAAAAAAAAACAAAGATTCAAATTCAAAACACACAAGCAAATGTCAAATTACGTACGGAAAGTGCGCACCTTACGGACGTTATCGAAAGTTAACGAAAACTCGAAGAAACAGAGCAAATTATAATCACGTGTGTTCACGTACGTACGTGGTCGAATGTAAAGGGTCCGCCAAATAACATTTTTTTATTGCAAATGCTATAAAAAAAAACTACTGAATATTTTCTCAAATTTATTTTTTTATTTGACAGTACAATCCTTCCGGTTAATAATGGAAAATAATTTCATTCATATGGCTGCCTCGGCTGGCCATGCAGTAGCCTACACGATCGGCCCACGAAAATTGTCCTTTAAAGCGTCAATTCTCTCTGGCATGTCGGCGTAACACTTATCTTTTACGGCACCCCACAAATAATAGTCCAACGGTGTCAAATCGCATCTCCGCGGTGGCCAAACGACATCAGCTCTGCGGCTGATAATGCGATCTTCAAAAACAGGGCGCAAAACATCGAGTGTAGCTTCGGCTGTGTGGCACGTAGCGCCGTCTTGTTGCCAAATGTTGCCAATATCCTCCTCCTCTTCAATTTTTGTGAACAAAAATTCGTTCAACATGGCCCGATAATGATCGCCATTGACTGTAACGGCCATTCCTTGCTTATTTTCGAAGAAAAATGGCCCAATGATGCTTCTGGGTTTTCTGTGCCCCAAAAGCGACAATTTTGCTTGTTTACATTCCCGCCAAGTTCAAAATGAGCTTCATCTGAAAAGATGATTTTTTTGGAAAAATCGGCATCTTCTCCAAGTCGATCGCAGGCCCACTTAGCGAAGCCAAAACGCATTGGATGGTCAGTTGGCTTCAACTTCTGAACCAATTGGACTTTGTATGGCGTCATACCTAGGTCTTTATGCAAAATTCGTCTCAATGATGTCTCCGAAATGTTCAATTGTTGAGAACGACGGTGAATTGATGTTGATGGCGCTTCACGCACACTTTCTGCCACAGCAGCAATTTTCTCGGGTGTACGCACTGTTTTTGGCTTTTCACGCTTTGGTTTATCGATGAGGATGCCAGTTTCTTTTACTTTTTTCACAAGATAACGAACATACGGAGCTGACGGTGCTTCTCTTCTTCCAAAATCCGTACGCAATTTTCGCAAACATTCTGCAACATTACCATGATTTGCAAAGTAATGTCGCAACATTTCCCAGCGTTGTTCAAGCGTATACACAACCATATTCGTTCAGCGGAAGGATAAAACTAATTATCTGTCAAATCAAATCAGACATGAGCTAAGTGTTACCATTCGCGAAATAAGCACTAGTTGAAAAAAAACGTTAAATGGCGGACCCTATACCTTTGCCCACGCGAATAGTAAATTTAATAACTTATTAAATTTTTAAAATGCGGTTAAATTTACTACTAATCCCTTTACCGCATATAATAATAAAAAGCTGACATTTCCATGGTTCTCCAACATCTGAACTGCAATTTAATTAAAAAAAAAAACAAAAAATTTAATGCTGCTACGGCATTTGAATTAATGACCCAACCCAGCCCCCGGGATCAAAGTCAAGAATTATTGCATTTTTGTTGAATACAGTTTACTGCCACAATGCCAAATCAGTTGCACCCAATAAAAGCAATCACTTTAACTGTCACCTCAGTGGTTTCTGTTTCGTTTTTTCATTCTTTCAATTTAATTGCATTACAGCAACGCGATTATGTCACGGGGCAGCAGTGAAAAAAAATAAAATAAAAAAAAAAAAACGCAGGTGAATTAAAATGAATTAACTTCTACACCACAATATCTATTCATTACCATCACCGACTTACATCAGTCGATCTTAATTAACCATTTAAATCGTTAAGTCTTTCTACACGAGTTGAATAACCTTTTTTTTTTTTTTAACTGATTCTAATTCAAGTTAGACACCGTAAAGGGATTAAACAAAAAAAACTTGTCATCGGCAAAGAAAGTGCACACCTAGCTCTGGCCTATGATAAATTGATAAATCATTAATCTACCTTTCTATTTACACCTCTTCAACAAAAAAAAGAAGAAATAAATCACATACATAAACTGTATATGTATAAAATGAGAAAAAGATTATGAAGAGAAGCGCAGTCAGGTAAACATCGTAAATTCAACCGGTTCAATTGAAACATACAAGCCGCTTTAGCCTGAGAAAAAAGTGAAAACTCCAATCTGCCAGTTCGCTGAATGGCCATTGAGGCTCTTTACATAACTTTCCCGAGACAGGAGGCAAACACAAGTGACTCGACCGATGGAGCCATATCGCTCAAAGGTCCGCCAAATCGGAAGAAAGTTGATTAACTGGTTTGGTGGGATGAAAGGAAAATATGGATGAGACGAGTCCCTTCACACATCAAAGAGAATTCCAGTTCATGTCGCCGCCGCCGTCGTTGGATTCTGAAAATCCAAATCAAAATCAAAATCTATCTGGCAATTGGGCTTTCATTTGACTGGGTGATTACATTTGTTAGCGGGCTTGTTATTTTTGCAAAATTCGTTCGCTCTACGTGAGTCCGAAATCATTTGTGAATCATCGAAGATTTCCTATAAACACCTTCATTAGTAGAACACAGAGTTAGAGATAAATATTTGCTTAAGGCGGGTCACACACTTACTCTACCCAGATGGAGGGAGGTAGGTAGAAAAGCGATGGAAAATGCCTAATCGATTGCAAGATAATTGGGTTAGATTAGATGTTTGGGGCGAGAGAGACGGACCGATAATTAATGTTTTGTTTGGCATTTCATAATTCACATTTTGTGCCGATTCATCGGTAGTGGAACTCTTGTGTGGCTGATTGAATGGGGCACAACCAATTTTTTTTTTTTGCTTTGCGTAAATTGCTGGTGAATCAGCATTAGATCGCTTAAGGAGGTTTTGTGGAGATTAATAATTTTTTTGTTGTACATGGCTTAGGGAATATTTCGAAATATAATTTATTCGTCAGATTTATGTTTGTGCATTTGTGAAGAATGTTATTACGCATGCAGTTTCTTATTAGCGTAGCAATCATCACACCCTTTTTCGACTCAAAAAAAGGCTTTGCTTTTATACAATTTTATACACACACACTTTTTGCTTCAAGGCATTTTTGTCTTAAAAATACGAATATGATATTGTAACATGTTTGACAGCAAGACTTACAGTATTGTGCAAAACCTAAGCAACTTTTCCTACTCTCATGTAAAAAGTTGTCTCCCACTTGAAAAATATACTTATTTACATATTTGCATGTGTCCTCAAAATCACCCAAACAAAGTTTTTAATTTTCATTTATTAACAGTAAATAAAAAAAAAATAAATAAAAATCAGTTAAAAAACAGCTGTGAAAAACCTAAGCAACTTCGAGTTTGCTAAAACAGTTCTTGTTATTACCACAAATTTAACGGCATTTTTAAAGTGGGTAAAATGTGTAAAGTTAATTTTGCTCAATTGTGGGTAGAGATTGCGATCGCGTAGTCATTCACAGTCATTTTCAATATGGAGCGCGCTAAATATGATAAAACCTTCAAATTTAAAATAATTAACCTATATAAATTTTGGTTTAATTTTTTTATTACTTATATACTAACTTAAAAACTAAGATTTACGAACTATGGGAGGAATTGGGAAGGAGATCGAGTTTGAGACAGGCAGTGCTGCGGTTGAAATCAAAAACCGTAAGTTTTGCGTTTACCTTTCGCAGCATACGGGAGATTGGTTCGTTGGAGCCATAAGAGGTCCGGTGGGTAGGTAAATAAAAAAGAGGAGGACAACGTAAATTACGAGGGTTAGTGTTGAAGAAAATAGATTTGTAAATAGACGTGAGATCGATAGAACCTGATAGGAGTCTATGAATGAAGAGAATGTCTGCTACGTCCCTGCGTTCTTCAAGGGTATTCAAGTTTATAAGTTTAAGGCGGTCTTGATAGGGAGGCAGGATAATAGGGTCGTTACAGGGCAAACCTCGAAGAGCGAATCGAAGAAAACGACGTTGAATGCTCTCAATTCTGGATACATGAACTCGATGAAAGGGCGACCACACTTGACTGGCGTATTCGAGAAGGGGGCGAACAAAGGAAATGTAGAGGGATCTTGTCACATAAGGGTTGGAGAATTCTTTGGACCACCGTTTAACAAAACCAAGTGAAGAGTTGGCTATTAGAATTATCTCATCAATGTGGGAACGGAAATTTAGCTCCCTGTTGTACAGTATGCCAAGATCGCGAAGAGATTGTACAAGGGATGTAGGCTGACCAAGGAGATGGTAAATTCGGGGATGGCGCTTACGAGAAAAGGTGATAGATTGACATTTGGCGATGTTAAGCTCTAAGCAATTTTTGAGGCACCAAATCGAAAAATTATCAAGGTCTTGTTGAAGGAGACTAGAGTCTTCGGGGGAAGAAATGGTTTTGAAAAATTTGGTATCGTCAGCGTAGAGGGAGGGGGAGGAATGTTTAATGACCCGCTCCAGATCATTTATTGTAAGGATAAAGAGAAGAGGACCTAGATGGCTACCTTGAGGGACACTAGAGGTTGCCATGAAAGGAGCCGAGAGGAAGGATCTGAAGCGAACACTATAAGAACGGCTTTCTAGGTAAGAGGAAATCCATTTTAACAATATAGGTTCGAAACCTAGGGCAGACAAAGTGTATCACTGTCAAAAATTGCAAAAATATTCGGAATTAATAAATCTATAGTTTCACGTTTGATTAAAAAATATAAAGCTCTACTTCTTAGAAATGGAGTTAACACAAACGGCTTTATATATTTGTGTCTTACTTTCGGATATAGGAGTCCCCCCAAAGCAAGAAGATAATCGAATTTTTTCGAGTCCGAATCACAAAAAATTTGATACAGTTTCGGCTGTTTAAGCTCGCAATTTGACGACCTGCTAATACTATATCTTCCAATACGTAGTTCCAATATGTATGCCTAAACATATGCGCAAAACATATGTTTGTGCATAAGTTCTGGATGCATTGAAGCGCGCAGTACTGCAAGCAAGACACACGAGCAGCACTTTTGTTTGACTTCAATGCAGTGGATTCTGTCATACATTTACGTAAACGTCAGTCTTTGGCCTTCAGCCGATGTCGTTGTTGTTATAAAATCAAAAGAGACTTCAAATCAACTTCAGAATTCAAATGCAGAATTTACCTGTGTTCGCTCCCATTCAAATGTGTGTGTCCTATTTCCACTGCCAGCAAAATTCTGCACATGTGTTTTGGGCATTAACTGTTTGAACTAACAATATTGTCCGAAATGTCATTGTCTACAATCGGGCGATACAATTTTCAGACTTTTAGACAAAATCTGTCAACCGTGTGAACTCACCTGTTAGCATTGAAAGTTAGCTGGCCATTGTCAGCTCATTAACAGGCTGTTCTTAGCTTAATTTAGATTTTCATTGGGACATCAGCAACTGTCAGAGCTGCTCTAAATGCTGTTTCAGATCTTGACAGTTGTGGCATGGGCCAATGAAGAAAACCCTTTCGGAGTTTTAGTTGCCGTATGACAACACCACCACTATACTATTTTTTGAGGAACTACCAACTGATTTCCTTACAAATAAAAATGAAAACATATTGGCAGCACTTTATTCTCACAGAATATACAGTATTGTGCAAAACCTAAGCAACTCTTTTAATATTTTGTATAATATCCGTTATTTTTTATGACTTCAGCACATCTACGAGGCATCGACTCAATTAAATTAGAAATAATAGCTGCTGGTATGTTTTCCTACTGTATTTTCAATAAATTTATCAACTCCATTTGGTTTTTGCACCGTATTGTTCCAACGTGACGTTTAAGAATCCCGAATAAATTTTCAATCGGATTCAAATCCGGCGACTGTGCAGGCCAATCAAGAACTTCAATCCGATGGTCTGTTAGCCACTCCTTGACCATTTTTGAAGTATGCTTTGGGTCGTTGTCATGTTGGAATACCCAAGAAAGTGGAATATTCTATTCGGCATACGGCAGCATCACATTTTCCAAAATATCCTTGTAAACAAAACGATCCATTATGCCCCCTATTTCATGAAAAGGACCAACACCATAACCCGAAAAGCATGTCCTATCCACCCCCATGCTTCAGTGTACTTTTACTTTTTTTTGGGCGTACGCCTAACATATTGTATGCCATCAGTGTTCCACAGGTTAAATTTACATTCATCACTGAATAACACACTTTTCCACTTGCCGACTGACCAATTAATATATTTTTTAGCAAAATTCAACCTATAAAGTGTTTTAAAGAAAAGATTATTTCAATTCAAAAAACAATTTTATCAATAAACCTTTTCTGTACATGCTTCTTCGTAAGCATAGGTTTCTTCAACACTGAATAACTTTTAAGATCAGCTACCGTACTGGAGTCAACGTTCAAATTCAAAGTCGACAATATTTCCCGAAAGGAAATAAAGGGATTTGATTTGATTAAGCTACCGGTAGCTTAGGAAATAATAATGAAGGAGGAAGGCCGCGTAAAACAACTGTTCGGGAGGATAGGAAAATAACGAGATTAATCAAATCAAATCCCTTTATTTCCTTTCGGGAAATATTGTCGACTTTGAATTTGAACGTTGACTCCAGTACGGTAGCTGATCTTAAAAGTTATTCAGTGTTGAAGAAACCTATGCTTACGAAGAAGCATGTACAGAAAAGGTTTATTGATAAAATTGTTTTTTGAATTGAAATAATCTTTTCTTTAAAACACTTTATAGGTTGAATTTTGCTAAAAAATATATTAATTGGTCAGTCGGCAAGTGGAAAAGTGTGTTATTCAGTGATGAATGTAAATTTAACCTGTGGAACACTGATGGCATACAATATGTTAGGCGTACGCCCAAAAAAAAGTAAAAGTACACTGAAGCATGGGGGTGGATAGGACATGCTTTTCGGGTTATGGTGTTGGTCCTTTTCATGAAATAGGGGGCATAATGGATCGTTTTGTTTACAAGGATATTTTGGAAAATGTGATGCTGCCGTATGCCGAATAGAATATTCCACTTTCTTGGGTATTCCAACATGACAACGACCCAAAGCATACTTCAAAAATGGTCAAGGAGTGGCTAACAGACCATCGGATTGAAGTTCTTGATTGGCCTGCACAGTCGCCGGATTTGAATCCGATTGAAAATTTATTCGGGATTCTTAAACGTCACGTTGGAACAATACGGTGCAAAAACCAAATGGAGTTGATAAATTTATTGAAAATACAGTAGGAAAACATACCAGCAGCTATTATTTCTAATTTAATTGAGTCGATGCCTCGTAGATGTGCTGAAGTCATAAAAAATAACGGATATTATACAAAATATTAAAAGAGTTGCTTAGGTTTTGCACAATACTGTATATTCTGTGAGAATAAAGTGCTGCCAATATGTTTTCATTTTTATTTGTAAGGAAATCAGTTGGTAGTTCCTCAAAAAATAGTATAGTGGTGGTGTTGTCATACGGCAACTAAAACTCCGAAAGGGTTTTCTTCATTGGCCCATGCCACAACTGTCAAGATCTGAAACAGCATTTAGAGCAGCTCTGACAGTTGCTGATGTCCCAATGAAAATCTAAATTAAGCTAAGAACAGCCTGTTAATGAGCTGACAATGGCCAGCTAACTTTCAATGCTAACAGGTGAGTTCACACGGTTGACAGATTTTGTCTAAAAGTCTGAAAATTGTATCGCCCGATTGTAGACAATGACATTTCGGACAATATTGTTAGTTCAAACAGTTAATGCCCAAAACACATGTGCAGAATTTTGCTGGCAGTGGAAATAGGACACACACATTTGAATGGGAGCGAACACAGGTAAATTCTGCATTTGAATTCTGAAGTTGATTTGAAGTCTCTTTTGATTTTATAACAACAACGACATCGGCTGAAGGCCAAAGACTGACGTTTACGTAAATGTATGACAGAATCCACTGCATTGAAGTCAAACAAAAGTGCTGCTCGTGTGTCTTGCTTGCAGTACTGCGCGCTTCAATGCATCCAGAACTTATGCACAAACATATGTTTTGCGCATATGTTTAGGCATACATATTGGAACTACGTATTGGAAGATATAGTATTAGCAGGTCGTCAAATTGCGAGCTTAAACAGCCGAAACTGTATCAAATTTTTTGTGATTCGGACTCGAAAAAATTCGATTATCTTCTTGCTTTGGGGGGACTCCTATATCCGAAAGTAAGACACAAATATATAAAGCCGTTTGTGTTAACTCCATTTCTAAGAAGTAGAGCCGGTTTCATTGAAAGTTTGACCAGATTTTCTATTGTCGAAATTTGTCGTGGTTGCATTCAACAATGTGGTGCGCAGATTGGTCCGTTTGACTTTATACTTCTAAATCGCGTTGGCGACCTATTGTCAGAAATCTTTTGTGAGCAGTTAATACTCGGTACAGCCAAAATCCCATCGTCTGCGTCGCATTTCTATTTCCTGGACAAATTCCAATATATTTTTGTGCAATCATTCACTCTCTACTTTCCTTCAATAAGATGTGTTTTCTTTTTAAAAAAAAATTAAAGTACAGATAATTAAAAGACTCTCCCTGCTTAACTTAAACTAAAAAAAAAATTGATAACTTTTCCGTTTTGACAATTCGCCTATGCAAAGGTTTTTTCCCCGCCGACTTTTTAAGAGCATTTTCAACCGAAATTCCTTAGCAATCATAACATATAACGCAGATAATAGAATATTTTAACATTTATTTATTACATTTACGGTAAATTTTGTAAAAAATAGGGCATCAAACAGCGTGGAACTTTTAAACGAACAATTTTCACGGCTACACGTTTCAGCAGACTTTACTACTCGAAGAAGTTGGAAAAGAGGAGAAAATACTAAAAAAAAAAACGAATAGGGGTTGTACCGGACGAGATATCCTCTAAATTTTCGAAAAACATAGGACCCAACCGGTCCAGATGGATCATGACTCTCATCTCCAAACTCATAAAAGGAGATCCAATTCCTTAACAATGGAGGGAAAGTACCCATCTTCCTTTGAACAAAGTTAGATCAAGTGGCAGGCAATCTCTGCCACATCTATTGTGACCGAAAAATGTCACCCAAGCTGAATAAAAAGCTCTACAAAGAAGGCAACTGTGTTAGTTGCAAAAGACCCTCTCCCGAACAACTAACGAAACTCGATATAATAATCTCATTCTGCTCTATGGATCTTTAGCATGGACTCCTTCTAATGGAGGCTAGGAGCGTATTCTGACGAACAACTGCTCTGACGCACAACAGTTTTCTTTGTTCTGAAGTGTACGTCAGGCCAAGAAAGAAAACTGTATGTTCTTATGGAGCTGTTTTTCGTCTAAAGCGGATAAATATTTCCTTGCACGTTTTGAGGGAAAAAGTTTTTGGAAGATATTTGGTATCGTGTCCGTTGACGGGTTTCGGAGTAGAAAAAATAAACGACGGCCTTGACGAGCTGTACAATGACAACGACCTGGTAAGAAACTGCTAATTGGGCGATGTTAATGGCTGAGACGTGTAAAGCGAATGAACACCAAAGCTCCAGCCAGCAGATTGTTTGACACTTATCCAGAGGGAGAGAGCAGTAGAAGAAGGCCTCTCAATAGATGACGCGGGACCTTAACCAACTTGGAGTGCGCACCCAGAAGCAGTTGGAAGAAGACATCTATTATTCTAGAGACTTTTTGGTTAAGGCCCAGGTGCACGCCTCAGTAAGCATGCAAATCATAGAAATTACGTAGAGACATCGCTCATCTTATTCTTCTTAAACAACACTTTATTGCATCTACATTGTTCCGCATGCGGGCTTTAAGAAAAAATGGACAGATAAATGGAAATTAAAACCATAATTTTAGAGCTTGAAACCGCGCTCATTTCACTTAGCGTGCGATTTCAGATTTTGGAAATAAATACAAATTTTTGAGGCTGTTGAGGCACCAAACGTATTCCAATTTTGGAGAGACGTTTGGAGCAAACGCCATGCTAAGTGCGACAACATTCACCTCGACGTCGCATCGCCCAATAAATCTTCAAATATAGCATTGGGTTGAATATGGTCATTAATTAAGAACTCATTCGATACTAGGATTAAGGCTAACACTCGGTTTCTAACAAAATAACAATGAAAACAAGGACATACCAGAAAAAAAAATACACATACGCCCTAGTTACCGGGGCTAATGCCACACTCACCCATTTTATGCCTCACAAAAGACGTACGTACATACATCCTCATTGCAGCATCAACACAATCAACATTGAAACAAAATTTTACAGCAAACGTAACATCCTTGAATTATACAATTCGATAATTAACCAGTGTCTACTACTTGATGCAACCTCATTTCCTTTAGCTTTCATTATTACAATTCACGACTATACATCTACTAATACATATTTATATAAATCATGTTCGTACATTTTGTTACAGGTCATTGTATCATATGTTACGTGCTGCTTTGTTCCTCTTACATTATACGCTACGCGCAAAAAATACATACCTACTATTCGATTGATAAAAAAAAAAAATTTCCAATCGAAAAATTATCTCGAAACATAACGAATTTAATTGAAAAACGCTCTTACTTGGCCCACCCTCCTCGCCACCCAGACCAAACCGGACCGCACACCACCACAGCTAAACTAGTGACGGGTTTCCTTAATCTTCAAGTACTTTTCAATTTTCAATTTTCAATTTTGTTGCGAATGCGAATGAAGCCAATGAAATTAAATAAACTCACAACGACGATGAAGACGACGATGACGACGACGATTACTTTGGCAAGAAAAACCACTCAGCAAAAGCAGCCATAGTTGGAATGAGTATTCCGGCGAACGAATGCGCTAAAGCGACAAGCAAAACTGTTGTGTTTATTATTTTCGATTATTTTTAAACTTTTCTCCGTTCAAAAATACTGCAAAAAAAAAATTATAGTGGAAAAAAAAAAATATTTCCTTATACACTATGGATGGACTTTCTGGCGTGTGTGAGTACTTTGTCGTGTGTTTGTTTTTAAGACGCACAGTTGCGCGCGTGACGATAATAATACATTATCCGATTCAAAATATTATTCGAGAAAAGCAGACAAATGACGCTTAAGACGTCTGTGGCCGGCTAAGTGGCCAGTCAACTTTCGAGGCCGCGAGTCTAAGAAGTACAAAAAATATAAAAAAAACTAAATAAAATAAAACAATTTGTCTAAGAAAATCAACTCGCATGTATTCGCTCAATTTGATGGAAGAGCAAAATGACATTGACAAGTTGGTTTTGTTAAAAAAAAAAAAACAGATTGTTAGATAACAAGTCGGATGGGGAAAATTTGTTTGGGTTGAGCTTCTTAAATGTTTATTTTTATTTTTATAAGAGAAATCCCAGTTCTAGAGCAAAGCGACGTTACAGCCATGCCATAATGGAATCATCAAGATCACTGCGAAAATCAACTATAAAAAGTTACCACAACTCTACTTCGAAGCAGCTGATTTCCCTAAAAAAAAAACAGTAGCTGCTACTTCTTCTAGGTTGTTGAAGTAATTTCCTAAATATTGTTTTTTTTTTAACAACTAACGAGCATTTCCAGCACATTCGCACAATATTTGTGTAATAGACAGTCTCCAGAAAGGACAAAAAATAGCGTCCAAAGTCGAGGAAGAAATCGTACTCAAGAAGAAGATTTCTCAAGTCCAAATGAACGGCCCATACAGGACCTAAAGTCTAGCTTCTCTACCCTCTGTGTGTGCGAAGACATATTTTTTGACACGAATGGCGGGACCTACAGTTTAATGCCGATTCCGAATGACAATTTAGAAGCTTCTCATGACAGTTCTTACTTTTGGATGTTTGTCCGACGTTCGCAAGAGGTGGGGGCAGCGAATATAAACTTTCAGCTGGTACAGGTCGGGATTTGAACCAGCGACCTCTCGCTTAGCGGTCCAACGCACTTAACCACTAAGCCACTGCACCCGTCTTAACAGACTTCGCAATCAAACTAAGTCCATATTGAAATCAGCTAAGAACTCTGACAGTTCATCTTCAGTTGGTTCATTTAATTGCTGACAATTCATTGAATGCTGGTGGTTCATTTGGTGTTAGGCGGTTCATTGGGAGCTGACAATGCATTGAGTGTTAGCGGTTCATTCGATGCTGAGAAGTCACCAAATGTTGCCGGTTCATTGCATATTGGCGTTAAATATTGGTAGCTCATCCACCGCTGAGAGTTCATCTGTAGTCCCACAATCGGAATCAAATCACGTAGAATCCAGTAAGGCTCAGGTCGAGTCCGATCCTAATGAATGCGAGGAAAAACCCGATGAGTCTAACGAAATTCAAACCATACCCACATCGAAGAACAAGGCTACAGGCGGACTGGTTGAGGAGGTTAAGCTAGAAATGATTAAAATCGAGAACAATAATTCCGTCCTCGAAGAAGTACCTTACAAAGCTGTCGTTCCCAGCGAAGATGTTACCAAGGTAACCGATCGTGTAATGGCAGCCCGAGAAGCAGCAAAAAAATGCCAGACAAGGCATTGCTTTGGCAACAATCGAATTAAACTATCTTATTGTATTTTAATATTATACGAGATACGCCAAAGTGTGATAATTACCGTTCAATCAAGTTGATGTCACACACCATGAAGATTGTTGAGCGGGTGTTAGATGGCCGCCTTGAAAAATAATACGGCTGTCTGGCGACCAGTGCGGGTTTGTCGCGGGTAAATCAACCACAGATGCAATCCAAAGTATAAGGATCATAATGGAAGAGCATAGTGATTCCTTAAAGGATCTGCATATGATTCTGGTTGATTTTGAGAAAGCATTCGATAGACAACCAAGAGATCTGATGATCATGGACATGTACGAGGGAGCGAAGACAAAAGTCAGATGTCCCGCAGGAGTCACCGATGAATTCCCAATAAATGTCGGTGTTCTGCAACGAGCACTTGATGTTTGGGTAGATGCTTTAGAGGGGAACCCAACCCATTCCAGACATTTGGTTCCCAAGTGTAAAAAGTTCATATATCTGGGATCAATGATCAACAGCGAAGCAACCGTTGATGACGACATCAATCATCGTGTAAGCGTAGGGTGGATGAAGTGGCAGGAAAACTCTGTCATCTTCTGTGACCGAAAGATATCCCCTAAGCTGAAAGGAAAGGTCGTCTACAGCGCAGTTGAGCATCCGGCGCTCACATACGGTTCACAATGCTGAACAATGTACAAAAAGTATGAGGGCAAGTTGACAGCGGCTGAGATGAAGAATTAGAAGTTCCAGAATCCTAGGTAGCCTTCACGTCAAAGAACCCATCTCGAAAAAATTGGAGCACGACCGACTCAGTTGGTATTGTCATGTTCAAAGGAGGGATCCTACGAACCCTGTCAAAAGACAATGGCAATCAACGTTCCTTTACAATCGCGTAAGAGAGGCAAGCCTAAAAACTCCTGGATCATTCATATGCAGAAACACCAGCATTTGATTGGCCTCAATGATGAAGTGATCCAAAATCGAGATGCCTGCAGATATCTTTTGAGGTCGAACCGGCGAACCAGTAGGAATGGACAGGCGGACCAGTAGGAATGCAGTGAAGTGGAAGGGTTATGATCCCTGCAATCCTGACCATAATCCCGTCGTTAAATGGAGAGAACAGATTATATTTTAATATTTTGATATTTAATATTAATTGAATTTTTAGTACTAATTCTATCAAAGTGAGTAAAACACTAAAACTTGTATAAGCTAATTACTTTTCCCCTTCAAATTTTTGCCTGTGCTTGTTTAGTAAATTTAATAAGGGAGGTCTTAAAGTTGATTGAAAGAAGGTTAAAAAGACATCACTGAGAATATTAAAGTAAGGTTTCCAGCTAATCGTAGCCAAAAATATACATCATCAAGGCAAGGCATTGGATCGAATTGATTAGTGTTTGAAAAAAAAACCCAACAAGAACTTCAACCTTATTCTTTCATCAAACTCATTTCGTGCTTAGGTAAGAACAATTTGGGAAAAGTTTTGTGGGTGTCGAGAATCTTGCGGCCTTATTCCACGAGTGCTTCACGTTTGGTTAGGTTAAGCTACCGGGTAGAGCCATTGGGCTTTCGATCCAATGTAGTCTCCTACCCAATATTGTCCACCGAGCCAGACGTCATTAAAAACCTGGATGAAATAGATTCCACTGGAACTGAATGGGAGCAAGTTACAACTAGAAATGAAAAAGCATTCAAGATGTGGAACGAAGCCAACACTGTTGACAAAAATTCAACTGATTTCTCAGGAGATGAGTGGGAAGAAATTAAAACCACTGACAGAAGGCAGAAGAAAAAGGGAAAGAAGACCCAAATTGCCTCTGAAAAAATGACTCTGAATTGTCCGCGACCACAAAGAAGTCAAAACGCAAGAGCAAAAAGAACGCAGGAAACGTGGTTATTATTCATTTTTTTAGAGCTGTTTTTTCCCAAGCTGGACCATAAGGCCTTGAAAACCCTGTGAACAACCAATAGCATCGAAATTCCTTAAAGCTTAATCAAATTGCATATAGTACTTTCAAATTGTAAGAACTTGCTTGGTAGACTACCACTGACTAACACAATCAGACTGCATTGCAAGTGGTCCAATAATAAAAATTTCTGACAGTTTTCGCTATAAAAATGAGTTAATTTGACAGCGAAGTAGTCAGGTGAATATTAAAACATTAAATTGCTGCGCTATTACTACCAAAATTTAATAAAAAAGCTTTGCATGACTGTTGACATAAGTCCGCCGTCGAGGTGTTTTTTTGTTAGGATCGGGTTAAAGTCGCTCCCTACTGTTCAGCGCTCAGGTCGTATAAACCTGATGCAGTGTCTTAAGATGACTTTTCCTTCCAGCGAACTCACGCCATAGATTCATCTTGAACGTAATCTGTATATTAGCATTATTGCGACTATCAATTGCTTATCAATTTAAAGCTTCCAAGTCAGTAATAGATTTTGGAAGGTTATAGGTGTCATTTCGGCTAAGGCCTCTATCTGTTTCCACCACGTCATGAGCGTGCCTATGATAGAGTTGGAAAAGCATAATCTTATAAGAAGACGGTCTTATCTAAAATGTAAAACATTGTGGGAAACGGTTCTTAACTTACTGTTGAAGAATTACATTCTTCAAGAACAACTGCCGGAATCAAACCCTCAGGGCCAAATGAGTTATTTGGACTGCGGTTTGTTACGATTAATGTAGGTCTCTTTCATTCGTGTCAAAAGTGTATTTTCACACACACAATGGTTGTAGAAGGTAGGTAGCTCCTTTAGGTCCTTGTGAGGCGTTGAGCTTCATATTTATTTTCGTTTTACAAGAAAATTGGCATACCCGCTCTTACAACAAACCAATTTTAAAAAATGTTTATTCCAACACACTTGCGCTTACTTATTGCACTTACTGAAATGTAGTACGGATTTTGATGGTTAAGCTGGGCGTGAATTTGTAATGCAAACGAATGTACAATCACTGCATTATGGGGCACTGCACTCAAGGGATTACCTAAAAAAAAACTTAAGTATATCAGAGCAAGGTCTGTGTCCCCCTTTTTGTGACCAAACCGCAAAAACTTCGGTAACACGGGCACTGACTTGCAAGAGGATTATGCAATTGAAAATATACCAACTACTTGATAATGGTATACCAACATTGGGCTACTTCTAATTCATAGATTCATATATGAAACCGAGCTTGAGGAGGGGCTCTAAGTTGGGTGTAAGTCAGAGCAACGACCCTCAAATATAATTTCTGGTAAAATTGTTATGCGGGGAGATCTGGAAGAAGGAATAAACTTCTGCAATGTATAATCAAGAGGTACAAAATGTCTCCAAATCCAGTGCACTATACTGCCATAATAAGCTTCTCAAGGTGCCTTAAAAATGGAATGCACCAGTCGGGTCATAGGCAAACATGATAAAAGCTTTACAGCAACAAAGAAATCCTTCAGAAATTGACTGCAGTTAAGGGATGACGTATACAATTTTTTTTTTTCTTTGGAGGCTGTAATAATAAAGTGGCAAACGATAAGAAATTAAAGTATACTTGAAATACCAATGCCGGAAGCTAAAACTTCAGTTTTGAGGACGAGAGGATGGCTAGATAGTAGTCGGTAAATATTAGACGCTGAACTCACCAAAAATGTGCAATGTTTGGGTAATTCTTCACTGACAACAACAAATATAATCTTCTGGCATTATAATTTAAATAGGGTTACTGGTATATGACCGCCACGGCTGGCTGGACGTGGTCTAAACTGGAGCTCCAATTTTCGATGACTTTGTGGCCGTATATCGGCAATAACGCGACGCCTCCAAGTGGTCAATCGTTTCTGGCTTATCGGCTTAGGCTAGCGAATTCACATATCGACATAGAAAATAGTCAAGCGGCGTTAAATCGCACGATCTTGGAGGCCAATTCACGGGTCCGTTACGTGAAACTATGCGGTTACGTTTCCTTCAATAAATCGATTGTGGCACGAGCTGTGTGACATGTCGCGCCGCCTTGTTGAAACCACAGCTCCTGCACATCATGGTTGTTCAATTGGTTTTTGTGGATGTAACCGTGTCTCAACATACACTTGAGGATGATGTCGGACCAAATGTGACAGTTTTATTTATTGACGTATCCATTCAACCACAAGTGAGCTTCATCGCTAAACAAAATTCGCGCGATACGCATTTCGAACAGAACCATGATTTTTGAAATAAATTTGCACAATTTGGAAGCGTTGCTCGGGCGTCAGTCTATTCATGTTGAAATACCAAACCAAACTAAAAATAAATCACTTGACAGCTGACAAAATGGCCGCCAGTTAATATAGTGTTGCCAACTTAAACTTCTATACCTCTAAAAAACTTCTATACTTAAATTTTTATTAAAAATGGACCTAAGTCTATACGAAGTAGGCATTGCTTGGCTTCACAAACCTGCAAACTAAACCCAACCAACATCAAATTGTGTTTTGATGTTGGTTGAGATTTATTTAACTTTTTATTTCACATTTAAACCTTTATTTTACAATGGAAACACTTCAAACATCTCTAATTTCCTCTGATAAAATTTGTCTTAAGAATCCTAGACAATTCCAGGTTTATAAAATTTAAACTCAAGGTAATATGTAGGAACTGTTAACTCAAAACCAATTTTGTTTATATTTTCAATATTTAAAATTGGTTCTTCTTCATTGATATGTTTATAGAAACATTAAATAGTAAAATTTCACTTTCCCCCGCATCGTGTCAATATTTACATAAAATCCGCATTACACGCTATTTTAAAATAACAAACGAACAGCGCAAACATTTCTGACAGTTACATTCAATTTACAATTACAACCTACATGCGTTGAAAAAAAAAAACCCAAACCAACAAAACGTGGACTACATGTTGAGAAACGATGATGGTAAAATCTTGACACTCCAAGGATGCTGCACGAGAAAGTAGTCCCAATGACGTAAAACAAAATAAAATACCATTCGCGAGTGAATTTCGTGAAAGACGTTCCGAACTTACGTAACTGCAGCACTCGCTGTTTTCATTTTATTTTTTTTTTTTCATGAGTGTAAACACAATAAACCAACAAAACAAAGATTATGTTTGTACATTATCATCGAGTCGAAGGCAATGTCTGTTAAATAAAAAAATAAATAAAAAATAAAACATAATATTGGTAAAGAAATTTAAAGGTATTGTGATGAATTTACAACTTTTTGTTTTTTGTTTTTTGTTTTTCCTGGCAATAACTTTACGAAATTGACATTGAATTGGTACTTACAGCGAAGGAAAATATACAACAACTGTGTCTGGGGAAATGGAAACATGTTGAAAGAAATTAAATATTGTTACCTCTCCCTCTGCGGGCATTAATTTTTCGTAAAAATTAAGAAAACAAAACATCGCAAACCAAGCCACGTAATTGCAATAAATTACGAAGAAGAAAAAATCCTTCAGAAAGGAGAATGGAATAATTTCGAGTTCAAAATGCGTTCGTGTTGTCGTCATATTCATATTTTTTCGCGAATAGTCTTCATGGCTTTCCGGGATTAAGGTGACAGTCCTATTTTTTTGATTTTCTTTAAAATATCTGTCTTCCTCACTACGTTGTTAACATTTTTAATTTAGTATTGCAATTTTTGATAAATATTTTCCGCACACACAAAACGCCCACATGAGTATGGTTTTTTTTTTTTTTGTTTAAGCTGGAAACATAATGAATGAATTCGAATGAACAGCAGCATCACCGATCGGTTGTATTTTTCTATAAATTCTGTTTCATCATAAATATTGTGAAAAATAATCATTCAGTTTTCAAACGTAAGCAGTTTTGTAACAATGGAAAGTTTTTTGGTGGTTTTTAGAAAATAAATTGTTTTTCTTTTAAATAAAAAAAAAAAAAAAAAAAAAGAAATGTCAACATGTTTGGCGATTTATGACCGCCATTACGAAAAAATTAAAATATATGGTTTGGGTTATTATTTTTTATGTTCTTAGGTGTTTAGGTGTTTTATTAGTTGAGATCAGTTTATTGATGTTAAATCAGTCTCTAAATGGTGGACACGAGAAGCTTAAGGTGGCCAGAAACTGTTGTATGCAAAGTAACGCGTGCCAGGGACACTTTGGTCAGGTAGAGAAAAGCTTGAGAGACGTGTGATTTTTTAGTTTGTTTTGATTTGGAGCTAAGATTTATAGTTTTAGTAGTGGTATTCCTCAAGGCTCTGATATGTCTCCGAATCTCGTTCTAATATCATAAGTGACCAATTATTTTTTTTGTTAAAAGAGGTAGGGTCTTGAAAGTGAATAAGTTCCCAAATATTTCTGTTAAAAAATTGTTCTTTCTTCAGCACTCGTATGTCACAACAGTGTTCCTTTTAAAAGAATGTTTTCTCATGACAAAACAGTGGACATTTTAAGGCTAAAAACATACTACCGCTGGAAGTAAGCGGAAAGGGTAGAGTCGAGGAGTTAAGGCAAAGTTAATTCTGTAAAATTCTACCTACTCCAAATTTTCAAATCAATATTACCCATGTTCCTTCAAAGACATGAAAAGGTCTCTTTAATTAATAAGGACGATTCTTATTATTTCAATCAGGTGAGTAAGGGGGGTCCCGCAAAATAATTGAGGATCGTAAGTTAGAGCGTATTTTTTCCCCAGTAGAAAGGTGGTCATTACCTTAGTTCTTGGCAATATCTTTCTTAGCTCGGTTTTACACAGTTCATAACTCCCGTCTTCGGACGTGAAATTGGAATGGCTATCCAAGCCATCATGCCTGAACTACTAGATGTCCCCTCGCAGTACAGGTACCCTTTATAATTCTTCCAGTAGGTTCCCGTCTGTAACGATGGTTGTTATGCCACTTGTCCAAACCTAATCTTAAAGGGCCAACCATAATGAACTTTAATAAGCTTAAGCCAGCTTAATGGAACGTCCCATTACATGCAAATAGTACTGCCTGCCCATAACGTGATTAATTAGTGTTTCGTCAAGTTTCGTCAAGTTTTCGTTAACTTCGGCTAGCTTACCGAAAGTCTAAATGAAATGTGACATTCAGTACGGAAATTTGACAGAAGTCATACAAAAGATAGAAGAAGAAAACAAAACAAAAAATGGAACAAAATACGGAGTACGATTTGATAAATCTAATAATTTTAACCGCCCAAACAAAAATATGCCTTTACACCTTTTAATATTAACTGATTTTCCGAAAGAAAACAATTTGACAGATTATGAAGTTCTCTTAAGTTTATTATGGGTTAGTAGATAGTTTGACAGAAATTGAGTGGGCTTTTCGTTCTGTTTTGACGTAAGGTTAATCCCGCTGATGTACATTATAGTTGGCCCTTAAGAATCAGTCACAATAGACTTTGATGACCTTACACCAGCTTATTATATATTCAAATACTGTGGCATGACCATAATGAGATTGTGTTTGATTTCGTTAAGTTTCGTTAACGTTTGTGGTATGATCAGGTGACATGAACAAAAAAATGGCTGATTTTCTTCTTAAAAAAACTTAATTAAATTAATTATAAATTTTCATTCACCCATCCTCAACTGTCAGAGCTTAGTCCAACTGCTGTCAGTGCTGCTCTCACTACAGTGGGTGCCGCTTTTGCTATATAGTAATTTGAGAAAGAAAATCGACATAAAGAAAAACCTACAACATAAATTTTGAGCATATTATTTCATTTTCGACCCCAACGAAGCTTTCGCTGAAAAATCCATGAATGACACTTATACAGAAGAGTTCAAATAACTTTCGATTATCGGTATGTGTGTTAGTAGTGAGATTCATTGGTATGGCTAAATATTCAATGTCGCCAAGAACGCTGCGAAATGTCTAGACTTCCTTTATACCCGTCTGATCTTTGCTCAATTTATAAGGCGTTTAGCTGCCCGAAACTTGACACCATTACTTATATCATGGTCCATTGCACTCACAACTACTTCGGGGTTGCTTTATCAGCTACAAAAACGTAGGATAGGTAATAGAGTCAAAGCATGTCATTCCCATCATTTCTTTCGGTTTTTCCACAACCAGATCTGTAGAAATCACCCTCCCCCTCCCAACCGCATACGGAATGCAGTGCGAAGCTCTCATATTTCTCGCTTACACGATTAACTACTTCAAATTATTTGACAAATGATTCCATGAGCGTCCAGTTGTGCAACGCACTGAGTCAGAGCCACTTCGTCCATCGAATGATCATATCAAAAAACATGCATGTCACCCTGTACACTCATATCAAAAGCTCTTCTTCCATCCAACTGATCATGATGACACTGAGTGTTGTGGGAAAATTTGAATCACCCACGCACCTATCTAAGAATATAACGTCATTTTCCATCTAAAATATATAACAGTGAGTCAAGGACCGCCAATCTTTCCAATGTTTACAGAAAACAACCAAAAAAATAAAAACCCCGCGTAGACTAAGGTCAGTCAATTTGTCTGTGTCTCCTTGTTTACACTTTTACTTCGTCTTATTACGACTTTTTATTATCCTAAAATTTGTCCTCCAAGAGACATTATTTGAAATTCTAAAATTCAGATTCGTTACAATGTCATCTCAATGTCTGAAATTTTCGACCGCCCCCATGCGTTTAGTCACCTCATTCGCGCGATGTCAATTTTATGATTCATTTTTTAATTTTTTAATTATTAAATTTGCAAGAAAGAAATGCTCTCGTCTGCTCGATTAGATATGCAAAAAAAATTCACATATATCTGAAATTTTTCTTTTACCAAAATGGAGAGAAAAAAATTTCGAAATTCATAAAGAAGATCGATTTGTTAGTGAAATAAATACATGAAGTTGAATAGTTTGTATTTCACACAGAAATGTATCCGTGATGGACTCTAAACGGCTGACCTAACGAACCAACATCATGAGAATGTTTGCGAGACACGCGCCGCTAAAATGTTCTCTTGAAAAATGAGATTTCTAACACTTGAAATATTTACCTAAGAGTCACGTCTAATTGAAAACTAATTTTCTACAAATGAAAGGAAAAATTTCAATTTGCAACAAAAATGAAAAGAAAGAAAAAAAAACACACGCCGGCTGTTTGTTTTACTATTGCAAATGAGAAAATTGTTCGCCAAAGACATTAACCCAGTTGAGTAGAGGTATTTGACCGGGTTAACATCGGTAATGGGATTTGTGCGAATGCACTGTGCGATATTGGATCAGGGTAGTATTGAATAAAATGTCAAATGGAGAGAGAGAGAGAGTGAGAAGTATTTTTAGAAAATGATGCATTCAAAAAGGAAGGAAAAATGGAAAAATGTAAATAAAATTGATGCTTGCTGTGCGGATTTGGATTTCATTTGAATCTAAAATGTGGTTGTTGAAATAGAAGAACATTGGGACGAGCATAGTGTTTGGCATCGAAAGGATTTCTTTGAAGAAATTGTTTCCTAAGCAAGTGGAAATTTTATTTGTTGACATTACGTGGAAAGAGGTATGTTCTCGTAATAACGTAATAACAATTAGAGGTATAGAACTTCGAATTGAAATAAAACACAAGAAAATCGTTTTAATGTCCATCAATTTGGCTTTATTGGAAGGATAATTGTATGCCATTAATGCTTAAATATGATTTCGGGCATGTGGCCGAATAAAGACAAGTGTAGAGGTCCAATTTCCAAACACTTTTTCAAGCATTTGGGGCTGTATGTCGGCAATAACGCCAAGTCCCCTAACGTTTCCAGTTTGTTGGCGTTGGCAAGAAAATAATCCAATGGAGTCAAATCACACGATCTTGGTGGCCAATTGACAGGCCCATTCCGCGAAATTATGCGCTCATCGAATGTTTCCTTGGATAAATCGATTGTGATGTGCGCTGTGTGGCATGTAGCGTCGTCTTGTTGGAACCACATCTCATCCACATTCATTAACCACAAAATAGTCGGTTATCATGGCTCTATACCGGTCTCCATTAACGGTAACTGACTCTCCAGCATCATTTCGGAAGAAGTATGGCCCAATGACTCCACCAGCCCATAGAGCACACCAAACAGTCAGTTTTTGTGGATGTAATGGCGTTTCAAGGGTCTCATGTGGATTCTCTTCACTCCGAATGCGGCAATTTTTGTTTTGCTTGTTGACGTAGCCATTCAACCCAAAATGAGCTTGCGGTAAACTTAGCCAACTGAAATAAATTTTCAAGCGTTGTTCACTTGTCAACCTGTTCATGATTAAATGGCAAACCAAACTGAACACAAATGACATTAGAGTTTACCAGATTTGACCACAAAATTTTAGTTTTATCTCTATTCGAAAAACCAACCTCTCAAAAAAAGCACCCTTTATTAAAAAAAACATTTATTTGAAATTTTAAAAAATCATTTATAAACCTATTCCCTCGTCGTTTGACTTTTTGCTGTGATGAATTCGTCAGAAGGCACCTAGTCTGTGAAAACCACTTTTTCTAATAATCCTTGAATGTTATTTTTTTTTAACAAAATGTTTCCTTTTCACCTTTCACATTTGAAATGATTTTTTTCCCCAAAACTTTACTCGCTGCAAATGAAATTCTTAAATAAAATTCTATTTCCGAAAAATTTTCAATACATTTTGTTAAAAAACAAACTTTTGATGGAGAAAAAGTTGTGAGAAAAATTAATTTTTAATGAGAAGACAAAAAACTACTTTTTTAATTATTTAATTCACTCGTAGCTTTGTGTTGGTTAAATCCAATTAGATGAAATTTTTTAAAATTTGATGAACTATTAAACTGCATATTTTAAATATAAACATTTCAAAATGTATCAAAGATTTGGCCTTTGCTCCCAATAAAAACCAATTTGGGTAAAAAGTGTCCATGATATGACAAAATAAAAATGGTCATATTAACCCTGGTTAATAAAGGACGTTTGAGGGTTAAGCATTTCCACAAATTCGACCCATTTCTAGGGTCCTTCCCTAATTAGGGGGAACTTTCATAATACTGAAAGAAACTATTATTTGTACGTTTATTGAAAACAAAATGTTGTACAAGTATAGATAGGTGTTTCAGCAATTTGTTAAAGGGGCAACCCTTACCCTTTTACGGAGGCGGATTATGCTTAAAAATATATTGGATGTCCTAAATGAAACACTTAGTTCGCTTTCAAGCGCACAAGTTGATAAATAGGACAGCTATTTTAATAGAAATGTTCGGACATGTTGTTCAAGACTAAACTGTGCCATTTGAGGGCAAAAAGTAATTTTACAGGACAAAGAGCACCTATTATTTAACCACGTAGGTAGGAAATTCTTCCACGAAGTTCAAATAGCGCTTCAGTCATTTTGTCACCACCTCTCAAAGTTTTTGTAAGAAAAAAAGAGAATTTGGGACTCAAACTTAGTCTATAAAGAAAATGAGAAAGAAATGATGGTATTGAATTTTATACCTTAAATGTCCGAGAGATCACGTTTAAGCAAATGTGGTAGTTGGTATTGTGGAGGATGCCAGTAGAAGTTGATAGACCAGTGATACGTACCCAATGTCCACCGCGTTCTATATATGAGGCTCTGTGTCTCAGACTAGGATTAAGCGGGCAACATATTGCTGGAAATGGAGCAATTCTTCAAATTTAAGCCCTTGGGGTAAAACGCAAGAATACTTTAGTTATACATGGAGAGCAGTGCCGCATCTGGCCAGTTCGTTGGTTTTTTTTATAATTCTGTAGCCAGGAAACCAACAAAAGTGATGTTGAAATGACAAGTTAGATGAGCTTGGATGTAGTGAATGTTGCCTCAAGAGTTTTGATCGCGGGCTAACTATCATCAAGTTCGATAAATTCAAAAGGGTCTTGCCCTCATTGATGGCATGGATATGGATTTATGCCTAGATCAAGCTAGTTGGTAAAACGGAACGATTTGAATGAATCTATTTAGTTCAGTTGGGAAACAACCATCCGTGAAGATAGATACTTCGAATTCTCTGTGTCTGACTGTGTCTGAATCCCATTGCAACCTGGCCGGGACGCTTACAGAGAAAGTTTTATGGAATCGCATAGAGTACTATTCGGTTTACAGTGAGAAGTACAACCAATAAAAACCCACGGCGATAGCAAACCTCAAAGGCCAGTAATAAAGCTACCGTTCAGTTCCCGAAAAAAGATACTTTCTTCTACCACTAAAAATAGTTAATGCGTTAGACTTTATAATCGTTCATAGTTTTGAAATGAACATTTCCTCTGACAGCTGTCAAAATTATATGAAAAAACTTTTTGTGCAAAGATTTTGCGAACGATGGAAATATGCTTTAAAACACTTTAGATTTGAAGAATTTATTTAGACAGTTTGACAGCTGCTGTCACATCTGAAATGACAAACAGGGAATTAACTGCGCCTTACACATTTATTAGGCGCTCTGTTTTACTTTTTTACTACTTCGATTTGCATCATTCAAAAAACCAGATCTCCTGAATCATCCATATCGGGTGCAATTCATCACTTCTGAACAAAATAACCGCATTCCAAACACATACAAGTGAAAATAAATATTTTTATTTTCAATATAACACCTACTTGCTTACAAAAATATGACCTGTAACATTTAAATTCCTCCCAAGACTGCATGTTGTCAAAGGCCATACTCACTGAGCACAGCAGTTCCCTCATTCGCAAACAATGCGCTCCAACAAACAAACTCATTATTTCCAAAATGCAGGTCAATACGAAATGTATTGAGACAATAAACACAAAATGAGAGCGAAATTTATTTTTTATTTCAAAACAAACAAACCATTCCAAGAGTTCTGTTGACTTTTGGAACGTGTAGGCGGCAGGCATCTGTAAAGTTTCATCTTTTTTTTTGCCAATAAAAATATTTTGTTGTGACTGTGAAGTCATTTGGTGTGTAGGTGCGTTACGTTTTGCAATAGCATCGACGCGGCGTAGTTCTACTATGTTTAGATAACAACTGCATTCTATTTGGGTGCAGTAGCCCACCAGTAGTGCCGGGATCAGGTTTATTACTCACACGCGGCAGTGACTCTAACAAGGCCGTCAACTTTTTCTTCCTTCTCTCACCGCATGAACCAAGTGGTTGGTGATAACTCTGCAAAAGAGATCACGGTGACTGTGGCTAGTTTCGGCGCCAATTTGTGTTTATTTCGTTGTTGTTGTTGTTGGACCTGTTGATTTGGTCACGACTTCCATGTTTGACTGCGCGAGAGAGGTTCATTGAATCAATTCGGTTGCAATGTAACTGTGGAGTGTGTGTTTGGGAATTGTCTATGCATAGGTTGCACCATGAAATTGATACCAATTTGAATGGGACGACCTTGTTGGCTGCTTTCGAGTGCAATTGCATTAATTGTATTGTCCAGCCATTGGCAGAGGTAGAGGTAGAGGTAGAGGTAGAGATACTTGTAAGTCTTGTACTCGGCACTCGGTACTTGGTACTCGTATAATTGGATGGAATGTTGAAGCGCAGGTGAACTTTTGGAATTGCGAAACTTTGGATTGTCATCAAGCATCAAGTGTCCCAGATATAGTGGTCCTTGTTTGGAAATAACTCTAATTTACTAGATACGTACGTACTTCTAGTGAACTACACTTGGCTCTGTGTTGATGACTATGCTAATGAAGATTTTGTGAATTGAAGGACGACGTCAATTGAGATTACTAAAGTAGAGTTGTCTTTATTTTTTTTTGCTCAATCCATTTCTTAGACCGCTTCAATAGTTATTGTGCGAAGTGACTTTGATCTTTCTTACCTTTCACTTTTATCTTATTTCTTATTGCATAAAAAATGTGCTGAATAAGTTGCTTATGCAAATTAAAGTTGTAAGAATACAAAACGAGTGACAGGGTGGTATACTTTCGCTCCATGTACAGAAGTTCTATAGTGAAATGGATGACATTATGAAGGTTCCATAGAAAAACGAGCGAACAGTTAATGTTAAAACAGACTTTCAAACGAATTCACCTCTAGAAACACGTAAGTCAGTTTTGTAATCCAATCCAAGAGCCAAATGTCGAGCCCCATCATTTTTTTGCAAAATCTAACGCGGTATTTCAGTTTTAAAATATTGGTGCAGAGTTTGCTTCAGCTGAAAGCTTAACAGAAGCACTAAAGAGGCCCATGATTGTCGATTCTTAGATATTTTTGATGAAAACCGATCCGTCTAACTTGGAATCTAATCAGCACTAAGTCTTTATAAAATCTTTTTTTTTACCTTTCTAATGTCTCCAGTGTCTTCCAGGAACAAGTCCTGCCAATTGGGGAGGTATTTAAGACCCACGAAAACAAACCCAGGTTAGTTATCACTACCAATTCAATCTTCTTTGAGTTTTCAACTATTGAAACATGGAGCTGACGTGACTCTGGGATTCGTTAGTTAAAGGATCTTATTGAACTTTGCTTCAATGACTGAGTTTAGGTGGAACAATCAACCGAAGTGCGTCATTTCGTAAAGCTGCAATTCAGTATCTGTTTAACAGATCGCATGTAGATGCAGCTTTACCCAACATCAAACATTAAGCGGTTCTTTGTTGCCCTGTTAGACATCTGAGTCTAAAGCTTCAGTAACTCCATTAAAGCCTTCCCTTCCCCTAGTGTATTTTTTCCTTCCTTTTGATTCACAGGTCTCATGAGCACTAATCTCGAAACGTCGCTCAAGTGCTAATTGCGGTCTCCCGCCAAAAGAGCCAGAACAGCCGGAAACCAGACACTTACAGCCAGCCAAACAAGGTTTTTTAAAATGTTAACAAAATCCAACAAGGAAAGAAGGTATCTCTAGGTCAAAATACAGGTCACCAGGGACAACTAATTTTAAGGTGGATGCCCTAAACAGAACAAACTCCAGGTTGATGAGTGATATAGATTGTGATGTCCTCCTTAAGCAGACTGCATATAAGCACTAAAAAAAAACATTCGACACTCTCTCATAGATAAGTATTAAGTATGCAGGAAGACTCTACATGTATTCAAACGTTGTAGAAGCTGCAAAAGCGGGGAAACGGAAGCAACAAATCTTCTACTTCTTGTTATATCTATGCCCCGATATCTTCCGAAAAAAAAAATGCACCCGAGAAAGATCTTAATAACTTTATGAACTGAAATTGCGTAACGGATCGCATTGAATTATGTTGAGATACCGGAGTCATGTCATTGTAACGTAACGGATGAACTGCCAAGAAGAGTGAGAAAGTGCAGCTAAAGTTGACATAAATCACCCTTTTTTGCAAGCTGGAGAATTAATGAAAAAGCACCTGGTTAGAAAAAGAGGAAGAAGGCCCTTTTAGCCCCATTTAGACGAAAGGAAACTTTAACTTAGGACATCAATCTGAACACTGACTGCGCCTCTCAGTGACGGTCGCCTGTAAATAATGCAATCCATAAACATAGTTACCTTTTTGATGTCTAAGAGTTAAGTTGGACCAATATGTTTTAACAAATTGTTGAGCTTTTGTTGGGAATTAAGCTGATTTAAGAAACTGCTTTAAGTAATAAGTTTTGAGTGTAATGGGTTGCAGTTTGTGAATGGTTGCATAGTTGGATTCAACTGGCTTTGACAATTTTTAAACATTCAAACTATTGGAAGGCAACTGGAAATTCCGTCACTAGACAAAGAAACAGGCATCACAAGCAGTACAAGCTGTGAAAACAACCCTCATTGGCAGCAAAACGAACCGAGCAAATAAAGTGTGATTGGCTAATCAGTGCCCATCAGTCTGTCAACCGTGGAACATGCCACATGTCACATGCTCTGTGCCAAGCTATCCCATATTTGTACTCGATTGAATTGGAATTGGAAGGAAAAATGCAAGGAAGAATGCAACGAACTATAGGATCGCGATTAGCCTCCCTTGTACCTTGTGCCCTAACCCTGCTTAACCGAAGCTACATAAGACTTATATTGGATGTAACTGACTTTTCTCCCAGATTCATTTAGAATTGACTACTGCTCTGAGTGTGTCAGTACCTTTTGCTATTTGACGAAATGACATGCTTATTTAAATACCACGGAATGATATTACCATTTTAATTGACGGCAAAGCGGCCTTTAAGGCAGCTAATGCTATTGAGACCAAATCCAAGCTCGTTCACCGCTGTCGCATAGAGCTAAAGGCTCTTGGCTGACCGCATAAGGTATGTTTTTACTGGCTTCCTGGACCAGGTAAGTTCAGCAATGAGATGGCCGACGAGCTTGCAAGAAAAGGATCCGAAATAGATCGTGACCAGACACTTCAGTCGATCAAACCACCACTCTGCAAACTCAGAGAACGAGTGGAATACAATATCAGAATGAAAGCCAACAACAGGTGGAAATATTTAAACACGGAAACTATGGCCAGAATTTAAAAAAAACCGAACCAAAAAGCTTCTACAGTACGAAAGAAGGTCGCTGTCGAAGCGGGTTGGGTGCTTTAACTGGTCATAATCTTCCATGAAACCACATGATGAAACTAAATCTCTAAATCTCAAGGGTGACGACATTTGTAGAGCCTATGGCGATGAGAAGCTCCATGAGAACACCCCTCACTATCTGTGTCACTGTCCGGAACAGAACACTTGGAAGTTTCTTCTTCTTTGATATTGAAAAATTTTCAGATGTCTCACTCTCCAATCTTAGCAGGTTTCTGGAGACATCAAGATGGCTTAATAGAATTGATTAGCCACGAGTGGAGGAAAGGAATTACAAATGAAACCACAATACCGGCGTATCCCCCATTGAAGGGCACCAGAAGGACCTGAGTCTGGCAGAAAGGAAACTATTCTTCCATGACAACCCATCTAACCTAGCCTAACCTAAGTCATAACTTACGAAGGCATACCTTTTGCTACGTCAGCGTCTGCAGCAGTATGTTCCATTTTTTTTAAATAATTTGGGATATTGAAAATTTCTTTTTTTTTTCAATAAAAAATTCACTTAAAAAAAAAAGCATAAGTATGTCGACATTTTGTGTCTTCTGAACTCCACAAATCGCTCATCAATTCAACTTTGCTAAACATGTTTCTCCCAAAGACGTAGATATCCGAATCTAATCTTAATAAACGAATTTTTCAGCATTTCCTATCTCATCGAAAAGTTTTGCAATTCGATAACGAATACCAACAGCATTTCAAAATAAATATATCCCGCCGCCAAACAGTTGCAATAAATTCACTTTAAGTGCTTCAATGTTCCATTTTGGACACACACAAACACAACTCACCCCGGTTTCATTCAATAACAAATTTAGTGTCTTGCAGCAGCATGTTCGAAACGAATTTCGTAAAATTTAACTAAAATTACATTTCACTGAACGATGTATGTACGTAGGTCTAGGTCCCTTCGTACTTTGTGCAACAACTCTCACTTCATGTGAGTTTGATTGCGTGCATGAGAGGAAAAGGAAGAGGAAGAGTAAGCGACACATGTGTAGAGGTGTGTAATCATGTACGTACGAGTACGTCGAGATGTAATGAAGAACACTTCGCTCTCTGATGCAACATGACGTAACGACTGACGTCATTCAGTAGAGCTCTTGCTCTCCTCCTGCCTGACTATGTTGAAATCTAAAAGCGAACAATTTACCTCACGTTTGCACAGCAAGAAGCGCGCACACACATTTGTGCGCTGCCCACACTCATCATTATTATGATCGGCTGGCACTGGCAGCTTCGGTCTCGGCGCAGCGTTATAATCGGATCCAAAGAATACCGCGCGCACCTCACCGTACCGTACCGACCGAATGTGATGAATTATTTCGTTTTGCACTCAATAAAGTTTAAATAAATAAAAAAAAGAAAAAGAAACATAAAAACAGATACATGACTGGTGTGTGTGTGGGTTTTTCCACCGAAAATTTCATACAAACTTTGGCAGACGTTCTGACGAGCAAAGCGGTATAATCATCTTTTACAGGAGAAGCTGCGGGGTAAAATGGACAATCTTCGATGAGGAGGTGGTATCCAATTGAGCACAAGAAAAAAGGAATGTAGCCCAGTTTGAGACAAGTGCAGCAGGGAATAACTGCCGTGACTTTAAAGGTGAAAGGAACTTTCGTTGGTAAATTCCCTTTAGCCAGAGAGAGCATTTTTTTTTAACGTGACTATTGGCTGAATATTAAAGGGAAATTGTCAAGCCCGATAAAATTATGAATGCGCTATAAATAGAAGGTATTCCTAGTAATGCTGCTAAAGGGGATGCGTGAGTGGCAGAAAAATCGGTAATATTTATGTTGTTGGCTTCTTTTTAGGGTTCTATTTCAATGAATCAGAATGATGATAGTGAAGGTTTGAAAACATAAAGAGAGCCAAAACAAAGAACTTCTACTATACAGACGTCACGTCTGTGTTTTTTGTAAAGGTTGGTTTTTCGAATAGAGATAAAACTGACATTTTGTGGTCAAATCTGGCAACTCTAATGTCATTTGTGTTCAGTTTGGTTTGCCATTTCATCATGAACAGGTTGACAAGTGAACAACGCTTGCAAATCGTGCAAATTTATTTCGAAAATAATGGTTCAGTTCGCGAAGTTTACCGCGAAGTTCATTTTATGGTCGACATAATAGCAATTAATTCTGTCAGCCATGGATCGTTTTTGCACTACGTTTACTCTATGTGATAATTCGTATCCGCAGAGACGTCGAACAGTGCGCACCGAAGAAACAATTGCCGCTGCAGAGCAAAGTGTTGAAGAGGACCCAAATGAATCGATTCGCCACTGTTTTGGAATCAATTTTTTTTGTTTTCTTTTCCTTATTCTTAATTATTTGCTTTGTTCTTAATTCTAAAATTGTTTAAAGCTAAAATTGTTAAAACTCAAATTATATTTCTAAATTAACTACCTAACATAATGTTGCATACCCTATGGTTCGACTGAGTTCTCTGTATTCTTTTATTCAAATCTAATTCCGCTGTTTTTCTTGTTGCTCGCATATGCAAGTGCCGTTGGTCATCGCTCATCACCAGCTTGAACTTGAATTCTGTGTTTGCTAGTGAGAGCATTACCGTTCTAGTTTTTGTGTATTATGTTCAATTGCATATGCGCGGTAAATTTGTTAGTCACGTCACTTATGTTCTAGCAGCCACCCAGTCAACATCTCGTCGTTCGTAGAAACCAGCGAACCATCTGGTAATTTTGATTTGTTTCAATTAATAAATTATAACGTGGTAAAATTCGAGTTTTTAATTGCTAAACAAAATTGGTCCTTCGGAGCCGGATTATTCGTTTGGTGGTTGCTAGCAACATATTTAAACACAGGTAATACCTTTAGATATAAGCTATTTTCGCCTGTTTTGTCGTTGCTGTTTTGCTCGGTTGGATTGCTGTTGCTGATGGGACTTGGGATTATCCTATAGGAATTCACTAGAAGGCTTTGCTGCACGGGGTTTCCGAAATTAATTGTGCATACATAATACAGATACTCTGCATATAGAAAACACGTGGTCTGTTCAAAGGTTATAGTGATCGTAATGGAAACATTGAAACAAGCTCGTGGTCATTTAAAGGGTGCAATTACACGCGTATACAATTTCGTGCAAGATATTCCCGCGGATTCTGAACACGCGGTATTAGAAGTTCGGTTAGAGCGGTTGGAAAATGCGTGGAAAGACTTTTGTAACAGCCAAAAAGAACTTTTCGCATTCCATGCTGAAGAAGGGTACGGGGACCCTGAATCTGATTTCGAAGTAGTGGAATGCAAATATATAACGGCTAAAGGTGCGCTAGTTAAAGCAATTAGGAAGGCGCTTCCAGTGCGGGACGATGCTTCCACGAGTTCGTTGGCTAATTTAGTTAGCTCTCAAACAGCGCTACTAGAGCAATTGGGGAAGTCGGCTTCCACGGGCTCAAGTAAAACATGTGTTTCCGAGGTAGAGCTTCCTCCGATGAAACTGCAGCCTTTTACCGGTGATTACCGCGATTGGCCGGGCTTCCGCGACATGTTTCTGAAAACTGTAGACTGTAACGCTAGTTTGTCGGGATCTCAAAAATTTCGGTATTTAAAGAGTTCTTTGCGTGATGAAGCTGCCAAATTGTTAAATCATTTAACCATATCGGACTGTAATTACGAGCAAGCGTGGGAAAAGCTTGAAAGTCGGTACGATAAGCCGTTGTATATCGTCAACGCGTATATCGAAAGTTTTCTCAAACTACCTCATGTCGTTTCGGGTGATGGAGTTCACTTGCGTAAACTTGTGGACAACGCGGATGAAGTTATTCGGGGATTAGCAGCACTGAAATCTGAAAGCAGAGATCCGTGGTTAATATACATGTTGCTTGGTAAAACCGATGTAGAAACTCGTCAGGCTTGGGCTTTTGAAAGTAAAAACTCAGAACATTCTACCATTCAAGATCTCATAGATTTCTTAGAGGTTAGATGCAATGCGTTAGAATCTAGTGCTCCGAAAAATCGTGTGAACAAAAACTCTCGCCCAAATACCAACATTAAAACTTTATCCGTTGTACAATCTTCGTGTCCAAAGTGTAGGGAAGATCATTTGCTTCCCAAGTGTGAAGAATTCTTGTCCATGCCTGTTAGTTCTCGCCGTAGCTTCGTTAGGGATCAGCGGTTGTGTTATAATTGCCTCGGTACTAAGCATTCGTCTGCACGATGTCGAGTTAAAACTCGTTGTTCATTCTGCAATACTCGACATCACAGCTTAGTTCATTTGGATAACGCTAATCGTTCCACTGAATCCCTGAGTGCTCAATGTGAACCATCCACTAGTTCCAATGCTATTTCATCGATCGTAAGCAATCACATTAAAAATGATTCTCGTCCATCTGGCATCTTACCCACTGTTGTCGTTATGGTTTTAGATGCATTCGGAAACCCTCAACTCGCTCGTGTTTTGCTTGATACCGGGTCACAGGTTTCGTTTGTGACAGAAAGCTTGGTGAATAGGTTACGCCTCCGTCGTTCTCATGCTCGGTTACCTATATCGGGAATTTCGTCCGTGGAAGCTGGTGTTACACATGGTGCTGTAACCATAACGTTGCATTCTCGTTTTGATTCGAACCAGCTAGAAGTTGAGGCATATGTTTTGAAGAAAATAACCTCACAAACTCCATCAGTTGCTTTCGCTTGGGACAATACCCCTTTTCTTAAAGACCTTCGTCTGGCTGATTCAGGATTCAATACTCCTGGACCCATTGATATTTTGTTGGGCGCTGACAGGGCTTGGAGTATTCTGCAGAATGGTCATCGTATGGATGAGAAGGGAAATATTGTTGCTCATGAAACCATATTTGGATGGGTCGTTACCGGCAGTATGCCAGATTCGTCAATTGTATCATTGCACGCCGGTATTGATCTCGACTTGATATTGAAGTCGTTTTGGGAGATCGAGGAAGTTCCGTGCAAGTTTTCTCACTTAAATGGTGAAGACGAAGCAGATGCTCAGTTTTCTAAAACGTTATCTCGTACGCCAGACAACAAGTACATGGTTGAACTACCGTTTCGCCAAAATGAAGTGAAGTTCGCTAATACTATTGCTGGGGCTTTATCTCGATTGTTTGCAATGGAGCGTCGGTTCTCCCGCAATGAGTCTTTGTTTTTGGAGTATCGAAAATTTATGAAAATTTATCAGGACTTAGGCCATATGGAGCGTATTCCAGATGCTGAAATCGAACCTACGTCGGGAAACGTCTTTTACTTGCCACATCATGCTGTCGTCACCAGTAAGATTCGTGTTGTTTTTGATGGCTCGCATAGAGATACGAACGGCAACAGCCTAAACGAAATGTTGCATATAGGAACACCACTGCAACGTAACTTAATCAACGTTTGCCTACGGTTTCGACTTCATAAATATGTGTTTTGTGCAGATGTAGTTAAAATGTTTCGGCAGATTTGGGTTCATCCAAAACATAGGGATTTCCAGCGGATTGTTTGGAGGGAATCCCCTAGTGAACCCATTGAACATTTTCGCTTGTGTACCGTAACATACGGTACATCACCTGCTCCTTTCTTATCGATGAAAGTACTGCGTCAAATAGCCTTGGACTACAAACATCAATTTCCAATGGCATCTCATGCAATTTTGCATGATATGTACGTCGACGACTTAATGACGGGAGCTGATTCGGTGTCTGATACCTTGGAATTGAAAAACCAAATTGTGAATATGCTTTCTTGCGGTGGCCTGGAGTTGAGCAAATGGAGTTCGAACTGTTGGTCCATTTTAAGCGAGATTAATTGTGATGAAAGTGTTTCTCTGGACTTAGATAGCGCATCTCAATGGACAAAGGTTCTCGGTTTAGTTTGGAACCCGCACCGCGACACATTCTCCTACAAAATTATTTTACCTGATCAGTTGTTACCCACCAAAAGAACCCTTCTGTCGGACGTTGCAAAGATTTTCGATCCCCTTGGGTTCCTGGCTCCTTCCACTATTTTGTTTAAAATATTGTTTCAGGAGCTATGGACTGCAGAAACAAAAGTAGGTTGGGATGATCCTTTACCTATGGAAGTAGCGGATAAATGGAAGTCTTATCGTGTAGAGCTATCCTGTTTTGAAAACTGTAGGATTTCGAGAAGATTTACAGTAAATTCTAAATTGTTTGAATTAATAGGATTTTCCGATGCATCCGAAAGGGCCTATTCGGCGGTGGTTTACGCTCGCAGTATTGTAGATAGTGTTGTTGAAGTTCAATTGGTTGCAGCAAAAACGCGTGTCGCTCCGGTGAAACAACTTTCGATTCCTCGGCTTGAACTATGTGGAGCCCTCCTCTTATCTCGTTTAATAGGGCTGATTCGGTCATCGTTGGACATTGTTCCTTTTCGAACGTCGGCATTTTCGGACTCGCAGATTGTTTTATCTTGGCTTTCGTCTACCCCTCGGCGGTGGAATACCTTTGTAGCAAATCGCACATCGGAGATTTTAGCGAATTTGCCTCGGTCCTGCTGGAACTATGTTTGCTCAGCAGAAAATCCCGCGGATTGTGCTTCAAGGGGAATTGAACCGAACAAACTCTTGGAACTGGAAATTTGGTGGAAAGGTCCTGCCTGGCTTTGTAAGGATGTAAGACTCTGGCCAATAAATCATATAAACGTCGTGGAAACTATTCCTGAGGAAAGAAAGAAGCCTGCTGCTGTGCTTATCGCCTCTCCGGTTGAACACTTTCTAGAAGCTCTGTCCCTTAATATCTCGTCGTGGAGAAGGCTTGTAAGAATTATTGGTTACGTTTTCCGTTTCAGCCGAAATTGCAGAGTTCCATCAAAGGATCGAACATTTTGCCGTCTTTCGTTCTCTGAATTTGTTCATGCTAAGCAATTTTGTCTATTGTGGTGCCAACTCCAGTTTAAAATGGATATACATTCTCTTAAAAGGTGTCGCTATATTTCGAAGGCCTCTTCGTTATCTTCGTTGTCCCCTTTCCTCGATGAAGTAGGCCTGTTGCGGGTTGGCGGAAGGATTTCAAACGCTACGGACGTTCCTTTTAGGATTAAGCATCCAATTGTCCTTCCGAAGAATCATCCTATAACAAAACTTATTTTGGTCGATGCTCATAGGATCTATCTTCATATTGGTGTGTCTGGACTATTTGCATTAATTCGCCAGGAATACTGGATCATCGGTAGCAGAAGTCTAATAAGAAAAATTGTTCATGATTGCGTTACATGTTTTCGTCTTCGGCAAACGACATCGTCCCAACTTATGGGAAATTTACCGTCTTCTCGTTTGGACCCATCTTTTGCTTTCCTACATACAGGGTGCGATTATGCGGGCCCAATTACACTACGTCTGTCAAAAGGAAGGAAACCCAAGTTGGTAAAAGGGTATATCGCACTTTTTGTTTGTATGACAACGAAGGCGCTTCATCTCGAGATGGTAACGGATCTAACAACGGATGCATTTCTGGCTGCTCTTAAGAGATTTACTGCGAGACGCGGAAAGTGCAGCGTGATGTATTCCGATAACGGAACAAATTTCCAGGGAGCCGCGCGTGTTTTGTGTGAAATGTCGCGGCTGGTTCGATCCAGAGAACATCAGGAAAAGGTGGCTGAGACGTTGGCTACCGAAGGAATCAAATGGGAGTTTATTCCTCCTCACAGCCCTCATTTTGGTGGACTCTGGGAAGCCGGAGTCAAGTTGGTAAAGCAGCATCTTCGTCGGGTCGTCGGAACCAACATTCTTACTTTCGAGGAAATGTCTACGTTGTTAGCCCAAATCGAAGCCCTTTTGAATTCTAGGCCCCTTTGTGCTATATCAGATTCTGACCTAAACCCACTAACGCCTTCTCATTTTCTCATAGGTAGACCGTACACTGCTGTTTCAGAACCTAGCTATTTGGACGTCCCCGTCAATCGTTTGGGCCGCTGGGAAGCTATACAAAACATGATGCAGGGATTCTGGCGACGATGGCAAACCGACTATCTGACATCTCTCCAACAACGTCCAAAATGGAGAGAAACAAAACGAGATTTTCAAGTTGGAGATATGGTCGTCATCAAGGAGCCTAACCAGCAGCCGTCACATTGGGCTTTGGGAAGAGTCGAAGAGGTCCATACAGGCCAGGATGGTCACGTTAGAGTTGTTACACTGCGTACTAGAAACGGGAATTTTAAGCGCCCTATCACCAAGCTAGCTATTTTACCGATTTGCTGAATACCTTCAGCGGGGCCGGCATGTTTTGGAATCAATTTTTTTTGTTTTCTTTTCCTTATTCTTAATTATTTGCTTTGTTCTTAATTCTAAAATTGTTTAAAGCTAAAATTGTTAAAACTCAAATTATATTTCTAAATTAACTACCTAACATAATGTTGCATACCCTATGGTTCGACTGAGTTCTCTGTATTCTTTTATTCAAATCTAATTCCGCTGTTTTTCTTGTTGCTCGCATATGCAAGTGCCGTTGGTCATCGCTCATCACCAGCTTGAACTTGAATTCTGTGTTTGCTAGTGAGAGCATTACCGTTCTAGTTTTTGTGTATTATGTTCAATTGCATATGCGCGGTAAATTTGTTAGTCACGTCACTTATGTTCTAGCAGCCACCCAGTCAACATCTCGTCGTTCGTAGAAACCAGCGAACCATCTGGTAATTTTGATTTGTTTCAATTAATAAATTATAACGTGGTAAAATTCGAGTTTTTAATTGCTAAACAGCCACTGTGCACAGCAATTGGAGCCTTGTCCATCAACTTTATCGAAGATTTTGCGCAAACATCTCTTCTTACGACCTTGCAAGATCCAACTTGGCCGCGAGACCATGCAATGCGTCGTGATTTTGGTGTATGGGCCGAAAATGAGATTGATATCGATGCTGATATTCATCGCAAAATGTTGTTCAGTGATGAGTCTCATTTTGGGTTGAATGGCTACGACAACAAGCAAAATTGTCGCATTTGGAGTGAAGAGAATCCACATGAGACCCTTGAAACGCCATTACATCCATTACTGACTGTTTGGTGTGCACTATGGGCTGGTGGAGTCATTGGGCCATACTTCTTCCGAAATGATGCTGGAGAGTCAGTTACCGTTAATGGAGACCGGTATAGAGACATGATAACCGACTATTTTGTTCCCGAATTGGATGACATGAATGTAGATGAGATGTGGTTCCAAAAAGACGGCGCTATATGCCACACAGCGCACGTCACAATCGATTTATTGAAGGAAACCAATTCGATGAACGAACAATTTCGCGGAATGGACCTGTCAATTGGCCACCAAGATCGTGTGATTTGACACCATTGGATTATTTTCTTTGGGGATATGTGAAGTCGCTCGCCTACGCCAACAAACCAGAAATGTTAGGGGAGGCCAACATTCGTGGCGTCATTGCCGACATACAGCCACAAATGATTGAAAAAGTGGTTGAAAATTGGACCTCTAGCCTTGTCTTCATTCGAACCAGCCGCGGCGGCCACATGCCCGAAATCATATTTAAACATTAATGGCATAAAATTATCCTTCCAATAAAGCCAAATTGATGGACATTAAAACGATTTTCTTGTGTTTTATTTCAATTCGAAGTTCTATACCTCTAAAAAAAACACCCTGTAGTATAAAATAGCCGAAGTCCAATGAATGTTTCTTTGTCTCAATATACTTCAGAAAATTGTTTTCCTCTCAGCCATTGGAGGCCAAGATCGGTTGAGTTTTAAAGAAAATCTTCGATAAGGGAATGAAACTAACAAAATCTCTGAGATCTGTTAATACATTTTTTGAGGTCTGATAGCGCTGTAACCCTCCCAAGTCGCCAAATCTTTCGAAGAAACAAACTTTCATGCAGGAAAAGAGCGTTCCTGCAGAGCTCACGCCATTGGCATGGGTGATGTGCTATGGAATGGACTCTATTCCCGCTTTATCTTTACACTAATGTTTCCAATGAATCAGTGTCCAGTTGATACCCCGACGAGCATTCGTTTTGGTTTGGTTTCTATCAAGATCGACAAGGAACTTTGATGTCAATATTTGGCCACCGACTGATCGGGTTATAACGCGACAACTGGTGTTGGTCAATTGTTGCTTATGCAATGAACAAAGCCGTCGATGAAAGACTTAGAGGTGGTGAAAGGCGGTACCACCATCACCTCCGCTGGTTGTGAAGTTCAAATTCGAACCGTATCTGGCTATTTTTCGTTCTCTTCCACTCTAACGTGTCCGGGAATCCAACAGAGTAGAAACGAGTAATAACGTATAGTCCTTAATGCAAAGTGGCTCATTTCGTATTTACTAGGTTGGAGGCGATTTCTTTAAGTGCTGTTTGCCTTTTCAAACTTGATGATGATGATGATGATGTGCTGATGTCTTAACTGCATAAACCTTAGTTTGAAAGACACTGAAGTAAACTGTCAGTCGATAAGATAGGTTGGTATCCAGTACGCTTCTCTGCCTTAGAACCATCGGTGAACATCGGTATACCTTTAATGGCAGTACTAGCATTATAGTGACTCTCAAGTTGAACATTTTCATTGTTTTGAAAATCTTGTCAGAGACTGCTCGAAGACACTTGATTTGAAAGGACACAATTAATGGTGTCTCCAGAGCGAAATATTTGATTACAAAACGAAATAATTGAGAAGAATAAATTCGACGTGGGACAATTGGGACACGCGCTGAGTGGGAATTTGTACGTCCACTGTGCATTTACCTACGTCAGACCCCAACAACCAGTAGTCCCAATATTGCGACATTATCACAGTTGCAGCAAGGGAAGAGTAATGAGCCATGAGACTTTGCAAAGAGAGTTTTCAGTCTCCCTAAGAGTCTCTCGATTGAAACAGTATTTGTTAGTATTAAAGGAAAGTCAAGCCACTGGCTAAAGAGGTTGGCTTTACTATAAGAGAAGCCCGTTCAGAGGGTATTATTCCCAAGTATGGGAGGAATAAATAACGCCGCAGTTCTCTGCTAAATGTCTTATACAAGATTTTATTCAACGTAAGGTGTGAACGTCTCAAACCCTTTTGGCAACACACTAATCTCCCTGGTGCACGGCGTGTGGCTGCCGGCAGATCTCAGTAGAGTTTGAAATAATGTTGATTTGAGGTTTCAATGAAAAGATTACGTAGTGCTGCCGCCATTGAGTGTGACAATATCTATGCCTGGAAGACAGTCCTGTCAGCAGGCAGTCGAAATATGCTATGTAGCTTTAGTGTTTCGGAAAACACAGCAGCTCCAATATCTGTGTCTGTTTTTGAACCAGCTGCAATGGGAAATACATATGCAGAAGAATGGTCAGATGAGGTCGTAGTTAGACAGCGGACACCGCTGAGCCCAGGTATCTGCGCTTGCCTTGATCTGAAATCCTTGCCTAGTCGACTTTCATTTTCTTGTTTGCCGCCTATCAAACTAGTTGATTTCTTTTATAATTGCAAGTTCAAAAAACGCTTTGAACAACCATGTTCCACGTTGAGGCGAGCGGGAATTTAGTATTGAGGCTTGGAATATGTGAATTCCCAAAAGCCCAAGAGTTGGTTGTGGACTAAAAAAAAGAACTAAACCTTCGATTTAAATATTGTTCTTTATTCACTGGTGAATTGATTAAGAATTCATCTTCCAGCAGTTCATCTGATCGCTTATTGGAGCCTTTCCCTGCTGATTCTTGCATACACAGGTCCAACAGTTGGGCAGTTGGAGAATGCTTTCCAGTTTCGCTGTTGGGGTTAAAGCTGTCGAAAGATCTTCAAATACATTTAAAGCAAACATTTAACTAAAACAGGACCTTAACCTAACTTTTATAACCATTTGTGGGTGTGAAACTATATTTTTGACATAAATAAAGGAAACAAGCTTTATAAAGGCTTCTTCCGATAGTTTTGAGATACTGCTGTATGTTTGCCAGCAAAAAAATGAGGGTTACTGGAGTGAATTGAACCAGCGACTTTTCGGTTAGTTAACCGCGCTAATCTCCTAATATTTTTTCTGCAAAAAAAATTGCTCCATCTATCTGGCAACTTGGAAAATAAAATCGAGTGATGTTCTATTAAATCCAAAAAATACTCGCTTTGTTTAGAATAACTACTCAAGGTCATCGAGCAAACTTTTTAAGCTATTTTCTAAACGATACAACCCCAGTCACGCTAAATGCCATCATTTAAGTTGAATTTTAATCGGTTTTCCGAACTTCATTAATCAGTTCAAGGGGATTTTTTTTTCTATAATTAACAAATCAATCCACGTGCCATTCAGATCAGATATGCGATAACAAAATTCTAGTATCTACTCACTAATAAGACTTAACAAACTAATTGCAGTATTCAACGAAATGCCTGCGACCAATTACTTCAAAGACTTAGAGCGCTACTGTTGTTATTCGAATCGGAATACAATCGATTAATTGTACAGCAAATTACCCAATTAAAACAAAACAAAAAAAAAAAACCTCTTTAAACGTGACCACCGTATGAGTCTCGTGCAAATGACAATATCCCCAGCATCGATGACTCCTCCAACTCGATTATTTCGACCAATATGGGTACCTACTTGCAGACCCGCATTATTATGCAAATTGGAAACAATACCCAGCTATTATTTGATGCAAATCATCGTTGTTGTTGTCGTCGTCGTCATCGTCAACGGCTCAGCACAGAGAGGAGTCATTATTGGCAATCATTAATCATAAGTAGCCCACCATCGTTTGCAGCACATGGAGAACGCCAATTTTATACGACTGGACAAACATGGTCAACAGAATGATTAGCATGGATGGAATCATCTTTGCAATTATAACAAGTGTGATTACCCATGTAATTTGATGTTGGAATCGGACAAATTGAATTTTAAGCACACTTGTAGTCAATTACTTTCAAGCGAGTGAAGGCACGGGACTTTGGTGGAAGCCGCATACCGGGGTGGTATGACACTGAGATACTATGGAAACTGTTCATCTTTGCGGAAAGTTTCTACGTTACTTCGGGTTTTGACTTTCAAAAAATGCAATTAACTTGGGAGCAGTGTTGACATAGGTTGTGGGTTAAAAAAATCCCTTGAATTTTTGCTTAAATTTCCCTTATTTAAATATAAAATATCATATCTGATAACATCAGTTGGAAATAAATCTGTAGAAGCATATTTTGAGTTCCATACACTTCAAGCCCCACCTAAGTTAGGTTATGGCGGTTATAAAAAAAAAACTTTACCAGAATTGCGGAATTCAAGAATTTAAAAGTTTTCTATTGCTGTTTGTCTTATCCCACCTAGTGCTAAGAAGGCACATTAGAGTAGAGTAGGAGAATGAACGATTATTTATGGCGGTTATAAAAAAAAAACTTTACCAGAATTGCGGAATTCAAGAATTTAAAAGTTTTCTATTGCTGTTTGTCTTATCCCACCTAGTGCTAAGAAGGCACATTAGAGTAGAGTAGGAGAATGAACGATTATTTATGGCGGTTATAAAAAAAAAACTTTACCAGAATTGCGGAATTCAAGAATTTAAAAGTTTTCTATTGCTGTTTGTCTTATCCCACCTAGTGCAAAGAAGGCACATTAGAGTAGAGTAGGAGAATGAACGATTATTTTTGAGTCGCGATAGTGCGGTCTCCCATAAGCTAGTGACCCGTAATGTTATTCTGGCGACATCCTTTCGCGATCTGTTTAGAAAGTCGATTATTTTTGTCTGGCTGGTGGTAGTTTGAATGACTATTTCATATTTCGCGCCTCTGTTTTTGTGAAGTTTGATTCGGCGGCAGGGCTCGCGGATAGAAACTAATCTCGTAGGAAGACCGTTAATAGTGATAGTTATTCTTTTGATAAAAAATAGCAGAATATTACTATGTCCGTAGAGCTTCAGACTCTTTGAGTCTTATCTTATTTGAAATGTTTGCTTTGTGAAGGCTTAGAGGTAAAAAGTTCAGAAGCACTGTAATCACAATTATGTACGCTGTTCTCTGAATTTTGCTAAGTTTGGCCATGTTGGGGGCTTTATTTGACTCCTAAGTGAGGTTCAATTTAAGTTGCAAGCCCGAGGGTACTAAGAAGACCTTAGTTTATCCACTATTTGTGGACTGGGATGAGAGCAGAGTGAGGTGACTGATGCAATCAAACCTCGATCCACACCCAATCCATTAGAAGGAGAAGAGTCGAGTAACTGGTACAATAAAACTCCAAACTTCTTGGGTCTTGGAGTAGAGTCAACTTAATGCATGTGCCCAGTAATAGCTCTCTAGCAGTCGCACAAGTAGTTAAACAGAACTGCCATTTTCTTTGTTTGCGTGCCTAGATTTGCGCAGTCAGGGAATGTCCCCAGCATGAAGCTAGTATTTTTTTTTCTTAGGAAAGTATTTGTTTAGTTCTTTCATATCAATCCAGGCCAGTTTGGATTATGTACATGTGCTAGTTACATCTTCAGTTGCAGACAGGTTTCATTTGATCATAAGCATGGAAGTGGCTGGTTTTCAGGTAGATCCTATCCGGTGCCTTGTTCGGCAGGTTAATCCGCCCTGAAGTTGCCTGGAATGTCGCTGTGCCCAAGAACACAGCATTTTCGTAAAGTGATTCCCTGCACTGTTAGATCGTATTGTTGGCGATTTCATGGCTTTTATTATTGCTTGACTGTCTGCAAAGATTATGATAGTCTTACTTTCTATCATCGAGAGTCTACAAGCTGCTTAACGGATACCCACAACTTTTGTCTGAAATATAGAACAACATTCCGGGACACGCAGGGCTTTAAAGAGTTCGGGGCAGCTTAATAAAAAAAACAAGCCCTTTCATTCCACTGGGATCGGTCATGGACTTAAGTTTACTTTGGAACTTTTTTCCCTGAGGAACCTGAGGATCCTGAAGATCTATTAAATATTAACTTAATATCTTTAGTGGAACAGTTTAAAATCAGACCTTCATCGGATTGGTCTGGGTTGACGGTCTTATGGAATTAAGTAGTCGGTATTGTTGGGCATATTGTCCGTTTGGGAGCTTTTCTCCATCACTTTCTTTAAGATCTACCAAATATTCACATTGGAAGTCTCTTTCGCTACATAAATCCTTCTAAAGGTATCACGACGGACCTTATTTGCCACTTCAACCTAACTTAACCCAGATATAGTATTCTCTGCGAGAGCACCTTAACCTCTTACCCTTAAAGCTGCTTTGAAAGCCACAAGTTTATCAAAGATATCAATGGAAGTAGGGTTAAGCACTGTACGCAGCGCAAGATAGGTCTGACTTTGTGCTGTAGGCCTCCACTGTAGCCTAGAGCCTTTTAACAGCACTATATGGAGACTAAACTAAATCCCCCATCCAAGGTGATAAGGCCTTCCATTCCATTTGCATTGAAATGTAAATTTGGAAAATCTTGCGACTTACTTGATCTCTTAAATATGGCGAAAATAAAACTTTTAACGATTTCCAATAAATTTCAATATCTGCTATCTATCTCTATCGCCCACAAACAATTTCATAGATTGATGACTTCAAGTTTCTAGGTCATCGCACCGCCTCATTCATCACTAAAATAAAATCTCAAACAATAAATCTATAGCAAAATCCATTATTACCCGTAATATCGCACAAGACAAGAGTATAATTGAACGTGTTCCGCTTTAAGCCAGAAAATCCACTTAACCCACCCATTGTGCACAAGACCATATGTATTCAATCGGATCGGATATACGTTTTGAAACTCTATTAATAGATCTCCTCATATCCAAGTGGGTCATGGAGACCATAGAACTTGGCACCCTTTCCTCAATCGCCCACCCTCATCGAACTAGCAAAACCAAGCAATTCCAAAGCATTGTATCCAAAATCACTCACCAACTGTTTTGATTATTTGAAAATCATCCAGATGATATGTTCGAACGCCCTTAGCTGTCTCTACGCTGCTACTTTCCGTATTGCTCTCACTGCTGTCTTCATCTGTTTCATTGCCATCATCGACATCGTCGTCGTCCGCCTCCTCGTCGTCGTCATCCTCTTCGTCTACTTCGTCTTCGGTCTCGTCGTCTTCCTCATTTTCGGCTTCTTCCTCTTCGACTTCGGCATCTTCTTCACTGTAATCCGATTCAAGAGGATCCGAGGACTCACTCGAGCCTATGCTGCTGCCACCGCCACTACTATGCAGCGAGCTGACAGTTAGCGTCAGCGATGCATCTGTATTGGATGTGGCGCTGGTGGCACTGGTAGAGGACATCATTGGACGTAAACGGGAACAGGTTGTTGTCGACATGATATTGAATCTAAATGAGAAAAAAAAAAACACACACACAAATGATCTTAGAATATGAGATTTTAATTGAAATGTATCTAAATATAGAACGGAAATTTATTTGTGCGCGAGTAGTTGGCGTATTCCTAACTAGTTTTGCTCCGATAAATTGAAATAATATTTTGTGTGGCATTTTGAACCTTGCACCAGTTGTTGTTGTTGTTGTTGTTGTTGTTGCTAACCGAAACCCAACAAACCGTAAGCGGAGATGACATAGAAGAAGACAAGTGCAAAAAAAAAATGGAAAATAAAATCAATTTTAAACTCATTTATTCATAAAAAAAGGTAATTGTGCCACTAGAGTGGCTAGAAATGGGGTGAAGAGCAAAAAGCCATTGTTATCCTTGCTTTGGAGCCATCCAATCATTTACTCAATGAATATAGGGCATGGCGGCAATGGATCTCAACGTGTAGCGATATTATGGCAAATGGGATTTGTAGTTTGCAAAACATGAAAGCTGACAGGTGGCACACGAACTGGACAGTGTGGGGAACAAGAAGATGTTTCTATTCGCAGGGAAGAGGATGAGTTTTTGTTTTTTTATTAAATGATATGGAAGGAAGGAAAGTCTTTTAGTAATTATAGGTGCTGGTCATAGTGACGTTACGACCGGCAGGAAATTTGAGTATCAGACGTGTTTAGGTAGATGTAGTTTAGGTAGATGTAACTTTAATCTAGCTCACCAGACATACAGATATTTGGGGTAATAAAAGAGCTGAGGCTTTTGCCAGATACAACATTTTTTGAGACAGCCATCCAAAGTCTGCTGAACTTCCACAGCTAGAGTCTTTAAAAGATGGACATTCGAACCTTCTGGTTGGCGGTCCAAAAATCATCTGTCCTTGCCGCTGGTTTCAGTCATGTCAAAGATCGTCTCAAAACCATCGGAGTTAGAAGTTAGAAGAAAGCTGTTTGGAAGTTGACGAAACGGAACCACACTTCATCTGCGAGTTTCTGGCTTTTACCAGCATCAGAAAAGTTGACCTCAACCGAACAGATCAAGAGGAAAGTCTCTTAGTAAGAAAAAATGCTTCAACCTTCTATTAGGTTTGCTCTGTCCTTTCAAAAAGAGAGAATATCCAATCTTTTCCATACATACTAGGCACCCGTCACCAATGCGAATGTGAAAGTGATTGCTCACGAAATTTTCTCGTTCACGAATGCCTTGATTCGACACCGAGATAATAAACTACAGCTGGAATATTTCAATTTGAGGATCAACCAACATCAACAGGTTTCAAAGGGTAAGCCCCAACATTGTCAACAAGGCCCAACCTCTCAAAAACTCCTTTGCAGCCAGCATCAAGTTCTGAAGACCTGAGTGGCATAGCCGCAGCTTATGTGCTGCCACCACAATAGCCCTGGTTTGACAAAAAGTTCCGGCAAGCGCATACAGAAAAACAACATTCCTTCAAAGCAGCGCTGCCCAAAAGGATGACAGATGAGAAGCGCTTGATTCAGGAAATAGGCAGGAGTAAAAATGTTGAGACTTGTAAGATGGAATAAAAAGAAAGAATGTCAAACAAGACCGTTGGGCCGCACGTTTTACCCACCGAACTATTTAAGGTAGTAGAATATGTCTTGGTAGAGAGCATACGCCAACTGATTTCTAAGATTTTGTCGGAAGAAAGTATGCCTGGTATGATTGGTACCCCAGCACCCTTTGCTCCGTTCACAAGGGAGACCTCTAAACCGCGCCAACTATTGAGGGTATCAGTCTCCTAAACATCGCATATACGAATTTGTCTGCCGTATTGTACGAGCGCCTTAAACCATTTGTCAACAATTTGATTGGACCCAATCATTGTGGTTTTAGGCCTGGTAGAATCACAATCAACCAAAAATTCAGAATAAGGCAGATCCACGACGTTCAGATCAGTACTCATCATCTTTAGCATTTATAGAGACAAGCTGAACAGATAAATATTAAGTTTAGCACCCCTGTCAAACTCTTCGTATCCGTGATCCTTCGTTTGTGTAGGATCACGATGGAGAAAGCTTGCTAACCGCTTATCCGAAACCCGAGCTTTCTTTTGACTGAAAAGGCAACTTTGTAGTAAAAGGCCCTCTTCCGAACAACTAAGGAAACTCCACACAATATATTGATAACTTCAGTTCTGTTCTATGGATCTTAAGTGTGGATGAAGATGTAATCGACCGTTTTGGAATAAACATTCTTTGAAAGATATTTGTTCGGGAGGAGACATCGACCTTTTGAAAAAACGAATGAAAACAAACGCTCCATCTTGACGTGAAGGCAATAAGACAGTAGCGTAAATAAATAAGTCCTGCATTGTCTGCTCTAGATCTATACCATAAGTTCGCACTATGAAAGCTATGAAAGTTTTCACAATCATCTTCATTCTCCTTCCTTTGTCATTTGATACGTCATTTTATTTGGCTTTTGAATTGTTCGTGATTGATATCTATCGATAGCGGGAATGCACGTCGTGATTTAATTACTGCCAAAGGCGGAAAATAAAAGAGAATACAACATACTACGAAAGAAAGAGAAAGAATCCATTAGCACGAACAATAGCCCGCGGTACTTCCATGTTGTTCTCTGCCACCGCAGAATAAAGAACAAAATGATAGCGAAGTTCGGGACATTGCAAGCTCCAATGCCCTCAGTTGACAGGTGTCAAATACAAAACTGTGCAACATTTTGCTTAAAATACAAAGTATTTCTTTGAATTGATATTATTTTGCGATAACAGACTTCTAATTCTGTCAAATAATATTGCTGAATGAAAGTCGTTGGCCAAAAATACTTTACACTTTTTATAATCTTTAGCGATTAGCAAAACCAATAATTGATATAAAAATAGCGACCACACTCTAATTGATTTAGAACCACAATCATCAAGCGGTTTTTTTCTTAACTTTTTCGACAGTGATTATAGCAATCAGCTAAGATTTTGATTACAACAAATACGCTTAGCAATTTTCTTTTCCATCACACTGTAATGTGTCACATTAACTGACACTAACTATCCTTCAACCTCAATTGCATTATTTTGATTGCAATTGTGCTGAGCTGCCGTTGCCGTTGCCGTTGCCGTGTGCCTTCTATCAATCCATATACATAGCTGATATATAGCACACAAACCTACATATGTACATTATGACAAAGTAGCTAGGTATGTAGTTAGGTGGTTGTACACGATAGAACATACAACCCCTTTCATGTCATATTCACTCGTGATTTTACATCGTGTTCGGCAGGATTTTTCATATTTCCTATTTCCCTTTTGTTTGTTTAGCTTTTAATGTGATGCATGATATGACATGACATCTGTGTGTGACAATTTCCCGTCAAAAAATTATTCAAATGCAATCGTAATTTTTCTCGGATGATTTACGCGATATTTTCATAAAATGTTTGCGATCGATTTTCTTTGATTTCTTTGATTTCTTAAAATATTATTATCCCATCCTGTGAACGCCGCGTAATCGGCTTTAATTTACTTCAAATCCGCTAAATGTGAGGCTTCTTTTTGACGTCGCTGTGTCGTGGTGCTGCTGCTGACCGACATTTATTTTTAGAATTATAATTTGTCGACCCACGAAGAAGAAGAAGACAAGTTTATTATATGTTTCGTTGTTGCAGTTTTTATTTGCCCGAGTGGTGATGGAAATGAGCGCTGCTATTAAAGGTATAATTAGTGTCGAAGACTGAGACTGTTAAAACACGTTTTATGAACGTGAACGTGAACATTTTTGGAGATGCTCTTTTTGTTTTTTTCGTCGGTCGATTTGCAAAATAATTTTAGTCGGTGTTGGACTACTTTGTTTGAGAAGAAAGTACTTTTGGCTTCTGAGGAAAATTTTTTTTTTTGTGTCAAGTATCCATCATCGGATGTTGTTGTGATGCGAGTCATAAAATGGGAAAAAAAAATTACCAGGAACTTTTCTTTTGTAGGATAATAAAGTCAATGGATAGTGAACATAAACCTAAATAGAAAAGTGCGTCTTGTCTTCTTTTTGTTTTTGGGTCAAAGTTTGTTTTATGACGGAAATTATGTCATGTTATTGGGTTTGTAGGAGAAACTGTTGTCAAAGGAAGTTTACATGGCTCGTTTGTTGGTTCATAAAAGGACCGAAATGACACAAACTGACGGAAGGGGGAGGAATGTTGAATTGAGAATATTGCAAAGGTTATCCATTAGAGGCAAGCTGCACGAGTTTTAATTAATAACTCGGTCATCTGTTCGGGAACGTGTTTTGCTTTGACGCACGAAAGTAATAATTAAACAGACCGCAAATATAATGATAGTCGACTGATTTAGTGGTCTTTGACACGATCAAATGACGTATTTCACGTTTTCGGAAACGTAGGTACAGTGGCTCAGTTGTTACTGCTTGGGACTACTTTTAGCGAGGCTCGACTTCACCGCAGTACCACGTAAGGTTCCTTGCGATAGTAGGAAAAATATATAACAGGTGGCGCAAAAGTAATCCTCCTATCAGAAAATGCTATAAATTTTGCGATTGGCCCCTAATGTCAGTTCTGTTTTGACATTTGTGTAGTAAACACATGCGAAATACACGTTAATAAACAATGTTACGCTACACTGCTCCAGAACGCGGAATATTGGTGACTATTTATTTGAGCAATAATCGGTCGGTGACTTTGGCACAACGTGAATTTCGTCGCAGATTTCCTAGCCGTCCAACGCCTACTGGTGAAACACTGCGACGTTTAGCCGCTCGCCTCGAAGAGACTGGCACAACACGAGATGCTGCCAGTAGCCGTTCTGCATAGAATATTGCTGCTGTAGCCGAAGATGTCATGGAAGCGCCGTCGACATCGACCAGACGACGTGCCACGCAAATGGGTATCAGTCGACGGTCTTTACAGCGAACTTTGGTACAAGATTTGAAGATGTTTCCGTACAAAGTCGAGACGGTGCATCAGCTGTTAGCTGCTGACCGCCAATCGCGTCTAACATACGCTCAAGCCATCCTTAATCACCACCAAGAGGAAGATGATTTTTCATCAAAAATAATCATGAGTGATGAGGCCCATTTCCATCCTAGCGAGTACGTAAATAAGCAAACTTTACGCTTCTGGGGCACTGAAAATCCGCATGTAACCCGCGAAGAGCCATTACACCCGCTCAAAGTCACTGTATGGTGTGAGTCATCGGACCTCTTTTCTTCGAAGACGTCGCGGGCCAAACGGTTACTGTGAATGGTGAGCGCTACAGAGCAATGATCAACGAGTTCTTTTTGACGCAACTTGATGAATTGGGATTGGAAAACATGTGGTTCCATCAGGACGGTGCAACGGCACGCACTGCACGTGCCACAACCGATATGCTGAAGGATGCATTTCCCGGGCGCCTACTCTCCCGTTTTGGCGATTTGCACTGGCCAGCAAGATCGCCTGATTTGGCCGCTCCTGACTTCTTTTTGTGGGGCTTTTTGAAGTCGCGGGTTTATGTCAACAAGCCTCAGACAGGGGTTGATAAAAACGTTCCTGTGACGCAATATTATTCTTTGTAATTCCTTCTCCTGAATTGCGCCATCTTCAGAGGTATTAGCCTCCTTAACTTCGCATATAATATTGTATCTGCTCTTTTTGTGTGAACGCTATAGCAGTATGACTTTGGACTAGGAAATTCCACCATCGATCAAATATTCACACTACGGCAGATCTTGGAAAAGACCCAGCAGCTTCAAATCGATACTAACCATCTATTCATCAATTTTAAGACCGTGTATGACAGCATTTATATTGAGATAAGCTATATAGAGCAGTAGCTAGCTTTGGCATCCCTGCCAAACGCGGTCGTTTGTACAGAATGACGACGCAAAATGCACGCTGCTTCATAGAGCTCTCGATAAAGGTCTCATCGAGGCTTTTGACGACAAAAATGCATTCAATTCTTGAAGGAATAGTGCAAAACTTAATCGTCAACACTAGATGTATAATCTTTCAAAAGTCCTTTGATGTCATTTGCTCTTTCGTGGGTACTTAGGCGAAGATAGGGTTACCCGTCAATGAGGGCAATACCAAGTATATCTTGTTAAAAAGAAAGGATACCTAACACCGATATTTTAGGACAGAACTTTACCACAGACACATATTATTTCGAGCTAGTTAAGGACTTTGTCTACCTTGGCAGGGATATTAATATAGACAACAACACCGCTTCTTTGCTTGCTTCTTTGTAATAAGTAGCAAAGCTCTCTCTCAAACAACTAAAGCGACCCTTTAAAAGACCTAAATCATCCCAGTTCTTCTCTTTGGCGCAGAGGCATGGACTTTGTCAAAAGTCGAGGAGCTTGCTCTTCACCGCTTTGAGAGAAAAATCCTTTGGGTGATTTTCGTTCCCGTCTACATAGATGGCGAGTCGAGGAGGAAGTACAACGACGAACTGTACTGCAGGCGTAAAGCGACATAGAGTTAGCCAAAAGAGTGAAAATGGACAGCAATGCTACAGCACGAAAGATCTTGACAAAAACAATTTCGAACGGTTTTTTTTTCTCGTCCTCATTTAGAAAGATCCCTTGTAAGGTTAGGTAAGTCTAGGTAGAAGTTGCTGTCAGCAATCGACTCACTGAGAACAATAGATGATCCATTGAGACACCAAATGATCTGCAGCCTCTGACGAAGTAACTTTATAATAGAAGAATGCACCAAGATGGAACTTTCTTTTGTATTTAACTTCTGCAAAAGTCGTTCTGTTCCCTCCGTGGGAAGCCACCTTAGCAATAGTTTACATGCAAGCAGCGGTTGTTATGTCTTAATCACGTTTTTAGTTTAGAAAAGTGAAGTGATCCTTAATTTGGCGAGTTCATCAGCCTTACAACCTAGGTTAATGTTTAAATGCTTCTTAATCTCACCAAGAGACGATCCGCCAAGATGGAGTGGACTTTGCTGATGCATAAAGAGGTTGATCTTTTACTCTGTTAAGTTTATCGCCATGAGTCGCTTTATCGAAGGCAGTCCACCATGAGAAATGTAAAGTTGAAGGTAAGGTTAACGGAGGGAGAAGACGCCTCCTTTCTCCAGGTCGAAAATTAAGTCAAATCTCCTCTCAGACTCTTCGAATACAACGTCGAATGCGTACTATCGTATGCATGTGAATCCTTCGAGTTCGACTCGGCAAATATCACGAGAAAATGTTCCTTCTGTTAATTGCTGCCTTAATTCGATATAACATTTGAATATTCGTTATTTTTTCGACCAAGCTCATGCACATGCTTGAGGGCACATAACGATCTGATTGGAGCCTTTCAGTTACAATAAGTTAGTCAATAATCGAACAAACGTTTAAACTAAAGGAAATCGATACTTCGACGACTAACAGTGGCAGTGACATTTTTAGAGATGGGACACACAGAGCAGTGTCTACTTTAGATAGATAGATAGATAACTCTTGCTACTGTGCGGCAGACGGAACCAAACTTTTAAAGACGTTTAACCTTAGAGGAGAATGATGAATGGGTGCTGCCTTTTGTCATGAGACTTCTTCTTTATCGGCTAGGTTTTGATCCGGATTAAAGAATTATAGCCTTCCCACTTTACTGCATGCGCATTGAACAAAGACGTTTGTTACCTGATGATTCTTTAGTCTAAAAAGCCAATAAACATCCTATCCGACGAACTGTGTAAACAATCAAGCCGTTTTGCAACACATTATTCGGCACATATCAGTGCGGCTTTCGGTACGGCAGGTCGACCAAAGGTCAACTCTTCACACTAGGCCAAATCCTGGAAAAGGCCAACGAATTTCAAGTTCCATTTTTCATCGACTTTAAAGCCGCTTATGAAAGCATTCATCGACAGGGGCCTTACATGACGATTTTGGCAAAAACGATCCATTTTCAAAGAGCAAGCCATCGTGCCCGGCACCATAGAGACGGGAGCCCGGTAGGTTCCGGTAGTTTAAGGTAATTTCATCTCATAACAACCTTACAACTCGATATATTTAAGACTCTTGTCAAACTGTTTGATGAGTTTTCCACTCCTTGATATTTTTATCATGAGAGCAACTCTGAATACTACTTCTCGTTCTCGGGCTATCAGGATTGATTACTAAGATCTTCGTGCTGCAGACATACCAAACTAGTTCGACCGAATGGTTGTTGGCCACCGCCATTTTGCAAAGCACCTTAATGTGCTGCCATCCGTGACGATTATGGAGAAGTCGAAGGTGATGTGGTGAGTGTTGAACCTCCAAGCTCATTTTCACGAGGAGTAAAAAGGTTAGTTCCTAAGTCTGAGTGCTTCAGCGGATGTTTAAACCGCTCATTCCAAAAAGTCTTCAGTTGGCCTCACGTGGCCTCAAGACCACCTCAAGCATTACACAACCGACGTTTTGTTGTCGCCAGATCCTCCCGTACCTGCAACACCACAAGTACCATCAAAAGTGAAAGAGGCAAATGAATGCCATCCATCAAATTCCCACAATTTAATTAAAAAATATAATCGTCCCTACTAGAAGTACACACTTTTCACGTCGAACAACCCTCCAACACTTAGAACATTTATAATTGAATTTTTACATTAAAAACGAAATGCGACACTCGAAGCTGCACAAAATCAATATCCACGCAACAAAAGAAAACTGTTAACAAAACCACGTCGCAGTACGTTATTGCTTTACCCAATTTCAAGACCAGCTAATTAAAAGACGTACAACGTACTATTACTAATGTAGCAATGACGCGGGATAATTGCTTCACAACTCCACAGGACACGTAACGTAATGGATATTTCATTTCGACACATCCACTGAACACGGTAATTTTGTAAATTTAATTAATTTACGACGCCACATGGATCCTGGTCCTGCCCTTAGAAGTGACACTACTCTTCTACTTCACGAAGTTAAGCAATTTCACTGCGGTTATAAGAATGAAGCCACCTATCGGGGCAACAATCTGCCATAATTCGATTTGCTTACACACAACAGAGCGCATCCTATTGGAAGGCCTAAATGAAAGATAGCATTCATCTTTGTCAATGCTCGCTTTTCCTTCACTTCTAATTTTTGTTCTTTTTTCGTTAAAAGGCTGCGTAACGACGTTAACATGTTTTGCAATCAACCTCTAGCTACACGATAGAGGGAATATAGGTGCCTACTTAACTTTAACATAAAATATACCTTTATCAGATGGCAGATGTCAAAAGTTCGCAATACACCTATATAGCTACACCTATACCTGTATATCGATAAGAGAAAAATGTTCCTTTTTGCTTTTTGCTCGGCGATGGTGAAAGGTGAAATGGAAATGTCAAAGGAGATTCAGATTCAGGCAGGGATATATAATAGCTTGCGCCTTGAGCAAATCGACTGTAATAATTTTTTTTATTTATTTACATTTTATGTGTCTCTGTCTCTCTGTCTCCCTGTCTCTCATGAGGTGCGTTATTGCGTAGCAAAAATGTCTGTGTATTAACTGACAATGACCTAGGAGCGATGTTTGACAAATTTTCGGTTGTTTAAGGTAATGTCCTTGTTTCGTTTTTTTTTTTTTTTGTATTTTATTTTGTGTGTGGTCACAGGTCGGTCACAGGAGTTAGTTTTCCAGCTCATAACTTTTGTTGTGTTCTCTGACAATGACAGGAACTCTCAGGGGATAAATTGAAAGTCACACTTTGTGGGTAAACATTCAATGGCACTGACAATGACAGTTGAAAGGTTTTCTTGGGATTCAATTCAAATTTTATAGAAGATTTAAAGGCAAAGAAATTTTGGGCTTATCATTTACATTGAGACGGGTAAATATGGGAGCTGTCAGAGACATTAAGTAATTTCAATGTTTGCTTGAGTTTTTTTTTGTGTTGTTGTCAAACCTTGGATGATTTATGTAATCACGAGTTGTGTTGACGTTGAGATAATAACCGAGGTGCGAATAGGTAGTAAGTAAATAAAAGCAAATGCAGTAGGTAAATATATTTAAGTGAAAAGAGCTTTTAAAGTAAAGAAACTTTCGCTGTTTTGTTATTATTTTGTGGTCTTAAGTGGACTACAAGGTATGTCAACTTGTTGAAGTGACCTTGAGCTTGAATTGGGTTCTGAAATTGGCAAGACTAATTTCGGATGTTTGTAAAATGTTTAAGGAATTTGGTATTTTAACAACTCTCAATGTGGTGACGCATTTTGTCATTTGACAGATGACAGTTCACTGATACATTTAGCTTATTTGGCTCCAGTTTAAGTTAATATTTTACAGTCACACTTGAACAACACGTTATCTGGCGAAGGTTTGTTAGCGACACCAAAATAGCATGAAGGGATGAGTGTGGTAAAGACTGCAAGTCGACGATTAATGATTCATGCAAGCTTCTTTATTCTTTGTCTATGAATTTTATACCTAGTATCCGTAAATGTTTCTATCGGAATTTACTTGCTACTTAACTCTTGACCCTATGCAATATGTAGCGGAACATGCATGTTCGTCGGATTTTAAGGAATACGTCGTAAAAGCCGTGCAGGTCACCTAGTATATTCTTCTCCCTATTTAACGATGAGATTATGATCAAGATTACCAGGATCATAACCCACTTCACTGCATTCCTACTGGTCCGCCTGTGGGGATCGCCGCTTCGACCTCAAAAGTTATCTGCAGGCATCCCGATTTTGAATCACTTCATCATTGAGGCTGATGTTTCTGCATATGAATGATCCAGGAGTTTTTAGGCTTGCCTCTCTTACGCGATTGTAAGGGAACGTTGATTGCCATTGCCTTTTTGACGGGGTTCGTAGGATCCCTCCTTTGAACATGCCAATACCAACTGAGTCGGTCGTGCTCCAATTTTTTCGAGATGGGTTCTTTGACGTGAAGGCTTTCTCGGATTCTGAAAATTCTAATTCGATCAAGCTTTGTTACTCTTGCTGTCATGCGAAGCATCTCCATCTCAGCTGCTGTCAACTTGCCCTCATACTTTTTGTACATTGTCCAGCATTGTGAACCGTATGTGAGCGCCGGACGCACAACTGCGGTGTAGGTCACCTAGTATATAATAAATGCAAATTGCCAGTGCAATGTTTTGCGTAATGGCGCGACCCGTTTAAGAAGTTCTTGTCAGCTAACTTAGCTCTGAATTTAGCTTAAGCCTAGTTCATAGGAGTAGTAAGTTAGAATAGTCGCCAACCTATAAAACGAAGCAGAGCGGTCTCTTCATCACCATACATTGGTCTAAGGTCCATTTAGAACCCAATGTTATACTCCTCAGGGAGTGATTAACCAGTGTTGTGGCCCCCGAAGTGGTCTCCACTTCCTGTTCGAGATCACCCAACATGGTCCGTCCGACATCCGATGTCTTGAAAAACCGATAAAGATAAGAAACTGAGGCATTGCATAGTTCTTCAATATCTTCGAAGCTGAAACTTGTAAGTGTTCTGTTTTTCAAGTGTCAGAGGTAGTGGTGAAAGTGTCATGGTGAGACTTTTCGTCGACATGTAAAAGCGCCCACCAGCTTAGACAACTATGCTTTGTCGTACTACAAAAGCTTATTGGTTCTTCTCTTATTATAGATTGGCCACAATTTCCACCTCATATTGGCTTTCGTTCTGGTATTGTATTCCATCTATTCTATGAGTGGCTGATTGACAGGCTGACGTGCCCGAACATGATACACCTCTGATTTAGAATCTTATCACTTGTTTTGACATTGTTTAATGCTCCTGCAATGCCTAGAGAAGCTCCTAGATTATATTCCATGTCGTCCAATGGTTTCTCTGCAGTACTTACGTCACATCATAAAGTGTTTTCCCAACCTTTTGTCCTTTGTTTAGGCTTCCTGAGATGAGGAAAGTACACTTTCATCAAGGTTATCCCGAATAAAGGTGATCATTAGTTTTTCAAAAGTTTTTAAGACAAAGGATGACTGATGAGTTGAGATGAGACTTATGGATCTGAAAACCGTGACTAGATTGCCCTAGTGTCTTGCCTAGAAGATAACCTTCAGTTCACGCCAGTCTTTTGGAATGTAGCCGAAATCAAGGCTGGTAAAAAGGAGACTGGAGGAGGTCCAGTAAAATTATTGTCTATGCTTTTTGAGGCATAGAATCTGTCTTCTGCCTTCTGGAACTGCCGATGCAGTTATTAAGGCGTTCGAAAAAAAACTTAGTTACTTCTTAGACTCAGACGCTCATTCCGAAAAGACTGCAGGAATCCTCAAAGTTTTTCGAAATGAAAAAATGAAGGAATAGAACTTGAAGTGGTCACAACTTAAAGTTGACAGCCATGTGCCACTACATTCCGCCCCCTTAGCGGAAATATTTGCCGAAGACGAAAGCAGCATAAACTCAATTTGAGTTCCAAAACTTGGTACAAGCCGAGGCTCATTTAACAGCGATTATGCTAAATACTGTCTCATCGTGGCGGTGCTTCCTATCAAACTATCATCATGAGATTGCCTCCCGGAAGCCATCCAAAGCTTTTCGTTCCAATTAGGAAGTTATAAATGAAATGTGGATGCGCCACAGGAGATCAACATCGCTCTTCTGTTGTATTGGTGAGATCAAAAGGCGTAAACGAGTAAGTGTCTATAGCGAAAAAAATGTTTGAGGCGTCTCAGTATTTGAAGTATTAAGTCGCAGAAAAGTAAGTCATCCTCATATTAAGGTTTGAATTTGAAGCAGTCTATCCCATATTCTAGGTCTAGGTCCAGAGTTTTCACAATTTTATTTTCTGCAGATCCAACAGGCAGATCTTAAGGACTACAGTGAACTGGTATGATAGGAAGTTGGGGTCTAGGCTTCAAAAATGCTTTCAGCCGTTAATCATATGGCACTCCAAATTGAAAAACACAAACAATAGCTTGAGATTTGTGGCCGACACAGTTGAGGATGTCTTAGTCTTATTAAAGATATAAGTTTCGAAAAGAAACCAACAGTAGTGCTCTCAACTCCAAACGGTACAGCCCCAGACTTAATATTTGTATATCGCGAAATTCCACCCATTCCTTAGTTTCGTCGTCTCTAAGTGAGGATTTTTTTAGACAAAATTGGTTTCATAGTCCAGCTGCATCGACCTTGCAACCAAAATAAATCAGAGGATGTTATCAGAAATCACAATCAATAAAAACGACAACCTCTACGGCTATATACTGAAAGAATTCCGAAACTAAACACCAAATTACTATGCTGCTGTCACTCATCAAATTTTTGACCATATTTAAACAAAAGGGCTTGAAGCCTTTTTGCCCCAAAGAAAACTTTATGCTTCCTGTTAGCCACTTGGCAGCGTTGAAGCTTTTGTCCATCCATGCTCTCCACCACATCACATAGAAAGGAAATATGGATTGGAGACCATGCGTTCATTACCGCAGCTTGAACGCCATCACCGTCCCAAATCGTTACCTCATCCCTCACATCGAACACGAACCCAGAGCGTACCATTTAAAACCCGTCGCTGCGAAGACTTTTATAAAACAGACATCCCAACACTTTTCGGTCCGTTTGAGTTCGTTTGAGGCAAATACTATTTGACTTCATGAACGCCGCGCTGACTATACGTTGCATCTCCAAACTTTATTCAAGCGTTTATCGTATACTAGAGCAGAGCAGAGCTATACTTCCTTGGACTTAGAATCAATGATGATATTTACCCGTCAAGGGATCTCACCCTTAAAGTAACACTCTTTTTTGATGTTTATTTTTTAGTGGAAACTGGAAACCCTTCAAGAGTTATTTTTAGTCATTTGCCCATAATATCGGTTTATCTTTGGTGGAAACGTAGCATAGGCTACTGGAAATGGAACACATTTTTACGGTGTACGTCCACAGACGAGACATTCTTTTCTTGACGATGATGGATTAGGGTGATAAATTTGTTTGTTGACTTTGTCAAGTGGTTGTCTGTGGTTGTTGCTATGGCTAGGTTTCTATGACATTTGCAGATGATAGAAATTATGAAGATTTTGACAGTTGTTTTGACAGTTCAGTTATCGGAATTCGTTTATTCAATTATCAAGCTGTTTTTTTTCAAATTTCAATTCATTAAACGAAAACATTTCATTTTACAAATCAAAGAAGCTGTCAAAAATGACATATCAGATACTCATAGAACTCGTGTTCGTATAAAACTCGTATGACATCAAATCAAAACACGCCTTCTTGCAACTGTCTACCTACAAATAATATTGTTCCTTAACTCCCACGAATAAAGTCACACCCGAGTGAACGCCGAAAATACAAAACGTTATAGTATGTCAATTAATTCGGCCCATTTGTCACTACATTACCCCATAACCAAAAATAGCCTTTAAATCAGAGCATTTATTTTCCCCTGTCACTTGTCAGATTTTGTGGTCGATAATAGAAATTATTCAATTTCAGGTTTATCTATCTATCTAAGGCAAACCCAAAATATTAAACATTAAATTAATTTGCTTCGAAAGAAATTAATATCAAGTGCCTACAAAAGTTGATTTGAAAATATTTACATGTTTATATTTGTGTATGTCTGCTACGAAATGTTATTAATTATTTTTTGTATTAAAAATAAACCACAAATTCACATGAAACCGATTGAAATTAATTTTATTTACAAATTAACAGCGCCGTCATGGAATGTCATAATTGCACTTGCATTTCCACCCAAATCCAATTGAAATTGGCTAGCTTACGTGGTGGTACAAAAATACCAAAATGACAATTAATAATCGCAAGACAATTATGTGCGACATGTGCCATCGGAGATTATTATTTTTAAAAATGTGATAAATAATAAAAACTATAACAAAAAAAATATAAATACAAACAAAATCTTGTTTACACTTTTAATTTGTTTGAAACAATTTCGCAAAGTCCTTCAGTCTTTCTTTTTTTTTTTTCTTTTTAGAATGCATAAACCATTGAATTTCATAAAGTTAGCTGTCAAATGACGACGCAGCAGCATTGAAAATGAAGAAAATATTAATACGGTGTCAATGTTTGCAAGCTTTATATTTTCTTTTCATAATTTTAACAATAAATCTCACCTGAGACTATTTTAAGATCTTAAGAGGGATGTTTATTTTTGAGACCATTTTTCTTTGAATTTATACGACATAGATTTGAGATGCATGGAAATGAGGAATGTCACTGATGGCATTTGACCCAAATTCCATTGTTGTCAATGAGATGTAAATACATATATTTGGGGTTCATTTTCCAGCGAATGAACAAATGTGTGGACGAGATATTAGACAAAATAAAAAGAGGGTTGTAAGACAAATACCTTAGGCGTTTCTTGGAAAACCAATCCCTAAAAGCTTTAGAGGCATTTTTGAAAATTGATTTAACTAGACACTTTCGACTGGGGAATAAATTTTATTGTTTTGGTTAGTCTTTTGACATTTGAAGATTAAATTCCTCAGAAGTAGAACTTCGTTGAGAATAGGTGATGCCAAATCCAACCAGAACTTTTTGGACCACTTTCCTTTTCACATTACCAAAGTGTCAGCTGTTTTGCGGTCGAAATAGAATTGATTTTGACTCCATAGAATGTTAAGGCTCAAACGCCCAAGAACTTCATCCAAGAACGTCGAATGAGTTCTGTAGTACGTCCGTCAACAATGATCGGTGTAAAAATAAACGGTCAACCAGAACAGCTGTCGAAATACCGCTGGCCGATTAACCCATTTCCAAACTAGTGTCGGCTGTCAAATGGGTCTACGTGGATACGCATGAATTGCGCCTTCACATATGACCTGTAGTTGTAAGTCGGTTTAATTTGGCGATAAAGGTAAGTTTTACTTGATTAACATCGAGTCTTCTTTAGTCAGCTTGTTGTACATCCATTAATAATATTCACTGTGGGTTTCGTGGACTGGGCTAAGCTTCTCCTACTATTTACTAATGGTACACTCCTCCGTTTTAAGGAGTAAAATTTAAGAAGAAATAATATGCAGACTGCGTTTACTTTCGCAAGGGGTAGGTAGGTAGTTAAATAAAATATTCCTTGTGTTACTGGTACTATTGCAACATCTCATTTCTGGTGCCCAACGCACAAACCCCTGCGCCCACTTTTATTTGAGACGACAAGCAAGACTGAACTCACGTTCCAAAGATGTGGATGCCAGAGAGTTTGGTCTGAATAGTTGAAAGCAGCGTACCAGCAGTCGTGTGTCTGTTTGAAGTTCAGGCGGTGCAACTATACGAGTGAGAAAATGGATCTTTCCTACAAACAACCGAACAAGTTTGCAGTTGGCTATACAACGTGTGCAGCAACCATATTGTCGCTTTTTAAGGACTTTGCTTACTTTGCAAAGAGGTTATCATCAAGCTTTTGAACTTTACTGGATCCCTAGTGGTTTTCCCTGTGGGGCTCTCTGATTTGATTTCAAAAAAATATATTTAGGTCTCTCAGACTCGGATCATTCGTCACCGAAGATGGGTTTTTGCATTTGCATTTGATAGTTGGTAGCCCTTAGCCGCGAGACACATATGGCTTCTCTACTATCGGCTATGACTGTAAACGATTTAAGAATTCTAAAGAAGCGTTACTGCTATTCTTTGATTTCTTATATCTGAACTAAAAAGTTGGTTCAAAAAACGTCAATCGCAATATCACACCGTCAAGCGTTGGATTTAGTTTTAAATAGCTTTGTCTGTCTAGGTATGAAATGCGGTGGCTACCCGCTCCTTTATGGAAGAACTAATTTTGTATTCTTTTTTAAATTCATTCAATAGACAAAACAGCCTAACCGTCCCGGATTGATCTGAGTGGACCACCAGTGCCCCAAGGCGACACGGCTTGTAGACAAATTGATACACCGATGATTCTAAAATATCAACAGGTGTAGTCATAAGTGCTTACTGGAAAACATAAGAAGATTTTCCAAGCGGAAGTCCTTGCAAATTCAGAACTTAAGAGGAAACCTCCGACGCTTTAAAAACATTTGCTTCCTACAAATTCAACTCCAAATTGGTCTGGAATTGTCTGAGAACTCTCTCAAATAGCTTACCGCTCACAAGAAAGTTACAGGTCAAGAAATACAAATGAGCTGGCACGGAAATATTCAACATCCTCTTTTACATTCCAAACTTTTGGGTGTGCGTCGGGACATTGTAGTGTCCAACTTGGAACAATAGACCATTACCGGACCAGGATTTGGATTTCCTTGTTTTATGTGTAAAAAGAAACGTTTGCAAGTTCCAAGTAAGACTTATTACTTAAATGGCACCCAGGGGATGAGTCAATAGATTTTCTCACAGGTCATTTCTTTCTCAACAATCATATTCATAAAGTTAGCGAAAGTTAAACAGATTTTTACAGGATTCATACCTAGAAGATCTAGAAACTCGGAGCACATTTTATTTGAATGGACAGCCATTATTTATTTAAAGGCTAAAAAATCTTTGACAGAGGCCTCTGTTGAACCTCATCCCATATTAAGTTCTCAGTCATCTACTTTTCTAAAGTTTCTTTGAGAGCTCAATTTTTTGCAGGACTAAATATCCACCTTCATCTTCTCCTTAGGGAGCACATTAGATCTTCCTAGGTAGCGGAGCAGTGTGGACTCAACCAAGTCTACAAATCCTCCCCGTCCGCCACAATGATGCTATGTTTTCTCGGTTACCCGATTCTGCATAATAAGCTCCTCGAACTCTACAAATTGGAAAGCCTTAAATTACAGTGAGAAAGCGAGCTGTAGGACTAAACAATATATTGCCAACAGCTCGCGAAGTACCACAGGAATCTTTTCTTGGTCCGCTATTATTTGTCCTACACAACGCAGCTCCATTCATAACGCGTCGCTCAGCTCTATATAAGTTTCCCGTGTTGGATTTAATAGACCAAAGGGCGAGTTAGGCTTTCGACTTATGAAATAAATTTCGATATCGACTCAACATTTTCCAAATTGCTGATGGCGCAACATTTTCAAAAAAAAAAAACTACTTTTTCATCTGTAAGTCCGCACTGACATCAACTATCAATTCAACTCATATTTCGCTTCAATCATCATTCAGATCCATTAATCCCCTCAAGCACTGTATAATTACCTACCTAACAAGGAACGAGAGGTCTAGTAGCCACCCGACTACATTTTTCGTGCCATTACCCCCACAGCTAGCTACTTTCAATAATCCCAAACAAAAAAAATCCGCGGTCAATGTTAATGCCAAAAATCCAATATATCATTGTTCATAATTTTTGCCTCTTAACAATTAAAAATAACCCAAGTTGGCTTGGCTTTTGCGCGCTCAACGAGGTTAATTAATTTTAATAAAAATTAGAACGACAATCCATATATATAGAAGCAATTTGGCGTTAAGTGCTAGATTATCCCCCGATAAAAGTTAGCATGTTATCGACCGAATTATGACGGTTTCTATGACTATCGATACCATGACACGAATAAAGAGTGGACACAAAAAAGGACACAACTGACCTCGAAGAGAAGGTGCTCGTGGGTCAACCTAATTATCAAAAAAAAAATAAAAATGCGTCAATTAGTACACAAAAACGTGGACCTAATTACAAACAAGAACACAAAGTTTTTAGTCTTTGTGCTTGACAATTTCCTTCAAGTTGATACCCACTTAACCCAATTTTAAGTTTTAAGAAACACAAAAAAATGAAAACCAACCTTTTCAAATTATCAACTGCGTTCCGGTAAAATAAATGTAGTTAGTAGTCTTCCTCTGCACAATAAATTGAACTTTTTTTTGTTTTTTTTGTTTTGCTTTCTTGGTCAAAACCTTTTTTTTATTATTTATTTCTTCGCTCTCACAAGGTCACAACAGCAAAGAGCGTGATGCTAACTTCTAAACTCACAGATAACTCTATTACGCTGAGGTAAATTGAATTTTTGTTTTTTTTTTTAGACACACGAGTCTGAAGTTTGTTTGTTTTTTTTTCACAACCGACAACAGTATTCGAATACGACCATAGGCCAAAAACACTTTAGATAGATGTAGCGAGTACCGTTGTTGACTATCCGGTTTGGCGAAAATGAGAGATTTTTCTTAAAAAAATTATCCTACGCGAACATCCCACAACAAAATTATGGTATCCACATCCAAAAAAGAAGATCGAGACTTCGAATGAAAAAAAAAACAGAAAAGATAGATTTATCTTTGTATCTGCACTGCGCGCCGTTTCGAATGAAACTGAATGCGAAGTGCGGATACTTTGCTTGCGATGGTTTGCTCCGGTTTGTTGTTGCTTCGATTTCCATTCACTTGTTGCATGCTTTATGAAAAATCGGGTAGCCTGCTGCTAGCAACATGTTGCGGATACATTCGGGGAGCCGGAAAAGCTTTGCATTGTTGGTGGACGCAGCAAAGCAAAAAAAAAAGAAATGCAAACGCGGTTTTTGTTTTGATTATTTTGTTCGTCGTCGCCTGGTACCTGTAATTTGTGTTGCAAAATTTGTTTTAAACGGGCGACCGGTGTCGGTGTGGATAATAATATTGAAGGTTTGGTTTTTGTTTGGTTTTACATTGTCACAGTCACGCGTTCGTTTTGATGGTTTGGTTTGGTTTTGCCGGCGTTTCGGGTTGATGATATCACACATAGTTTGGAGTGCTAGGTATCTCTTCTTTCTCTTGGTTGTCATAGATTTTTGTGATAGTATCTCGTGGTAACAGTGGTTGGGCGGTTGGGTGGTTGCTTTGAATGGTCAGCACGCCCATTTCTGATTGTTAGCTGACTAATGATATTGCAAAAAGCATGTAATTTTGTACGTGTTCAAGAGGGAAATTGATGTAAATTGTGCGCTTTATTGCTTGGGGTAGAGAGTTTGTTTTATATATGGTTTGCTGATGAGGTACACATAGTATGGATGGACTGTTGACATTCTGATGTGTGATCATCCGTGCGTTGGTGATAGTGTTGTTGCTTGTTGATATAATGGTCTGGTATAATGGGATTTTAGCTTTTCTAGGGTTTTCACTTTTAAAGTGGCAATTGACACAGAGGTAGAGAGCGCAAGGTAATTAAAAGCCAGAAATGTATGCGTACACTGCGCTAAGTGTATAGGATCCGCCATTTAACGTTTTTTTTTTTCAACTAGTGCTTATTTCGCGAATGATAACACTTAGCTCATGTCTGATTTGACAGATAATTAGTTTTATCCTTCCGCTGAACGAATATGGTTGTGTATACGCTTGAACAAGGTTGCGAAGTGGGCCTGCGATCGACTTAGAGAAGATGCCGATTTTGCCAAAAAAATCATCTTTTCAGATGAAGCTCATTTTGACCTTGGCGGGTATGTAAACAAGCAAAATTGTCGCATTTGGGGCACAGAAAACCCGCACGCATACATTGAAAAGCCGATATACCCGAAACGAGTCACTGTTTGGTGCGGATTTTGGTCCAAAGGCCAAATGTCTTCGAAAATGTGCAAGGAGTGGCCGTTACAGTCAATGGCGATCGTTATCGGGCCATGTTGAACGAATTTTTGTTCACAAAAATTGAAGAGGAGGATATTGGCAACATTTGGTTTCAATAGGACGGCGCTACGTGCCGAAGCTACACTCGATGTTTTGCGCCCTGTTTTTGAAGATCGCATTATCAGCCGCAGAGCTGATGTCGTTTGGCCACCGCGGAGCTGCGATTTGACACCGTTGGACTATTATTACTATGGCTTATTACTTACTTACTATGGCTTCTAATGGTCTTGAGAGTCTTATTAACGAACCAACCCGTTTGACCGATTCCACCAAGAGTTGCATTGATCACATTTTTTTAGATCTCATAAAAATAACAAAAAAATGTTTATTGGTAAAGTTTATGATATGAAGGTTACAGATCATAGTATGACTGCCCTTAATTATTTCACTGATTACAACCATACTGAATGCCTCACTTCCGTATCCACAACAATAAAAAAGTGCGTGGATTTCAAACGATTGAAAGAATGCTTAACATATGAATTCTAGGAGTCGGCATATTCCGAAAGTAATCCTTCTGTTGCTTTCGATATATTTATTAACATTTTACAAAGCCATATTAAGTCTTGTACTTTTTTGTCAAAACTAAAATCTAATAACAAAAACCGTTTAAAGCCTTGGATGAGTAATAATCTTCTAAATCAGATTAGAACGAAAAAGAAGATAAGTTTAAAATGTAAAAAACAGTATGACACTATGTGCAAAAAAAATTCATACAAATATAGAAGACACTCGTAACAACTACTACACTGATCTATTTGCAAGAGCCGACGGTAATATTCGCGAAGAATGGAGACTGGTTGATAATATTTTGGGAAAGAATAGAAATCGTGTCGTAATTGATAGTGTTGAAGTTGATGGAATTATTGATTCTGACTTAAACAGCATCTGCAATAAATTTAACGTCTATTTCACTGAAGTTTCTGAAAAATTAAAACCAGTTGTTGAAACATATGTAAAATGTGATTGCTGCATTTCTTCAAGTTTACCGGTCGAAGATATACTACCTAACAGTTTCGTTTTTGAGCCGATAACTTCGAGAGAAATGTACAGTGTTATCCTAACTTTAAAAAATAAAAACTCTTGCACAAGTGATGGTGTTTCAGGTGTGCATTTGAAACATATTGCCTTGTATGTTGTTGATGTACTGAGTGTCTTATTTAATCGTAGTGTTGAAAGAGGTTGTTTTCCAGAACATTTGAAATGTGCTGAAGTTGTACCTCTTTTTAAAAAGGGTAACAGAAAAAATGTTTCGGATTATAGGCCTATTTCACTTCTTTCCACCTTTTCTAAGATATTTGAAAAACTGCTTAAAGTTCGTATTTTGTCGTTCCTCGACAAGTCTAACTTCTTTTGTAGCAACCAGTTCGGGTTTAGAACAGAAATGTCAACAGAGGATGCTATATTGAGAGTTTGTAGTCAACTGTATGGTGGTCTTAACTGCAATAAATCTACCATGTGTCTATTTATAGACATGACAAAAGCATTTGATATGGTCGACCATGATTTGTTACTAAATAAATTTTATAATGCTGGTTTTCGAGGAAACTTTTTTAAATGGCTGCAATCGTTTTTAAAGTATAGAAAACAGAGAGTTAATGTAAATGGCATCTTGAGTGAGTCTCGATTTTTGAAAAATGGTGTTCCTCAGGGTTCTGTACTTGGGCCTTTGTTTTTCCTAATATACATAAACTCCCTTTTTAAATGGTATCTCAACTGCATTTGCGGATGATATAGCCTTTACCTATGAGTTCAATACTGAATTTGAATGTGTCACAAAGATCGAGGAAGATCTCGAAATATTAAGGTTGTGGTTTACTGCACACAAATTGATCATCAGTGAGAAAACAAAGTTGATGTCTTTCATGACAACTGGTAATAATCTATATGATTATAACCTCTGGTTTCACGCATGTGACTGTAAACTGTTTTCTTTACCTGTTCAAAAGTGTGTGGGAGAAGTAACTTTTCAACTAATATGCAATGCTCCAAAAATTGTTTCAAGATTGAGTCAGTACAACATTTTAAGTACTTAGGCGTTACAATTGATATGAATCTAAATTGGAAAGCTCATATCCAAGCGATTAAATCGTATATGATTTTGGTCACACGTAAAATGTTTCTATTAAAGCCGTTTTGCTCCAAGAAAGTATTAACCACTATTTACTATGGTCTTGCGCACTCAAAGTTACAATACGGCATCACTAGCTGGGGTGGTTCGTATGCTAATACCTTTAAGCCTTTATTAATAGCCCAGAAACATATAGTTAGAATTATACTTAACAAAAATCGATTTGCTGAGAGTTGGCCTTTATTTAAAACGTTGCAAATTCTACCAATCAGACATTTATATGTTTTTAAAGTCTTAAGAGAGATCTTTAAACAAAGTGGTAATATACCGAGCAGAAATTCCCAAATGTATAACCTACGTATAAATAATTTGGGCTTAGTCATTGCACCATTTGCACACAGAACACTTTTTTCTCGATTTTATACGTATACAGCTGAAAAGTTTTTTAATAAATTACCCCTTTCTATTAGAGAAATACCTTGTTTTTCCGCTTATATCAGAAAAGTAAAAGACTGGTTGTTCACTTTAAACTATGATTGCATTGAAACACTTTTTTAGATTATCATTATTTCATTTTTTGTTTTTTTTTTTTTTTTACCTCATCAGCACATAAATTATAAATTTTGTAAATTCTTAAGTGTATCTTATCTCTGAATTGTTATGTTTTTATATATTTTTGCTTTATTCTTTAAATGTGCAAAGATTTCTTGCCTTTGAGTTTTACATAATTATTTATATTTAACCAATGCACTGATTGTCACCCCACATCAGTTATCATTTGCATTTTTAATTCATTGATGTATCATTCACCACTAACCTTTTAGTTAAAGAATGATTACTATTATTCTATTTCATTCTTTCATAAATATTGTTACTAGTTTAAGTATGAAATGAATAAAATGAACTATCTATCTATCTTATTTGTGGGGTGCCGTAAAAGATAAGTGCTATGCCAGAGACAATTGACGCTTTAAAGGACAATATTCGTGAAGCCATTGGTGAAATACAGCTGCACACAATCGATAATGTGCTTAAAAATTGGACCGATCGTGTAGGCTACTGCATGGCCAGCCGAGGCAGCCATATGAATGAAATTATTTTCCATTATTAACCGGAAGGATTGTACTTTCAAATAAAAAAAGAAATTTGAGAAAATATTCAGTAGTTTTTTTTTATAGCATTTTAAAAAAAAAAGTTATTTGGCGGACCCGATACCTTCATAAGATTAAGACTTGAGCTTCTGCCGAGAGTTTCATATGTATGAGAAATGGTCATGGTCGAATGTTATCTACTTCTTATTTCCATTTCTTCGAGGAGGTTGTGATCAGATCAGGGTTCTCTATCTTACTGCATCCCGATGTATCCGTAACTCAGGGGTAGGCAATACCGCATGTAATTATAATACCTCACAGCTTAGAGTAATAGCTGCAAAAGACTGTCCTCAAGGCGTAGGTTTTTCCCTAGTTGAATTTAAAACAAAAAACTATCTCAGGTCGCCTCCAGAGAGTTCTTAAAATCATTGCCAATTGGTGCAAAAAGGTAGACCCTAAAGTTAGCCCCAAAAAAAAAAAAGAGGCAAAGTGGTTTCCACCAAAAGAAAACAACTACACCCTTCGGTGTGAGAATAATCCTTGACCAAAACCTCACCAGAAGGCCATAGACAAAGGAAAGATATCCCTTTGGACCTGCTTTCTCAAGTCTGATTGTCAAAAATGAGGGGCGTAACCTCAAAATGACACTGTAGGATGTGCGCTAGACCTATTGTCGCATATGCAGCACCTTGCTGGTGGCAAAAAACGAAACAAAGGTCCACAAAACCCAGGTTCAACAAACTGCAAAAACTAGTTTATGTGTTTACGTGAGGAACAATGCGAACAGCGCCCACCGCAGCGCCAGAAGTTCTACTAAGCCTTCCTCCATCCTCCATCCTAATGGCAATGCGCTATATTGTGAACAACAGGTGGAGGGCTAGAGGCATTTACATCTGCAGTGATAGCCAAGCTGCATTAAAAGCGCTTCTAAACCCTCTTACCTCGTCCAAGTTAGTGCTAGAACTCAAGCTTTCTCTGAATTTGGTCGGAAGACTGAACACAGTGAATCTTGTCTGGGTACCAGGTCACACTGGCATCCAGGGAAATGAGATCGCGGATGAGCTTGCTAGGCAAGGTTCAGAAGAAGTTTTCTCAGGACCCGAACCTGTGTTGGGTCTGCCTGCGTCTTTAGTCATGTCGTCTATCGATTCTTGGGTTTCTCGTGAACACAAGATCCGGTGGCGCGATTGCGGTGGATGTAGACAGACCAAACTACTGCGCCCGGACATTTGCAAAAGGTCAGCATCTTTTCTTCTATCTCTGAGGAGAATCGACTGTAGGCTGCTTGTAGGCGTTCTTTCGGGTCACCAAGCTTTTGCTAAACACTTAAATGTGTTGGGCTTAAGCGACACCACTACCTGTCCTGCTTGCGGTGAGGAGGATGACACAGCAGAACACTTTCTCTGCAGTTGTCCGGCCTATGCTCGCATCAGGTGGCGGATCTTCGGGGCTGACGTGGTGAGTGCCGAACATCTAAGCTCTTTATCACTGAAGCTCCTTCTCGTTTTTCTTCGAAAGACGGGAAAACTAAGTACATTAATGTAAGGTGTCTGAATGGTAGTACAATGGACCTGTAGTTGTGTCTGAGCGCTCCATCGGATAGCAGCAACCTCCGACAAAAAAAAAAAAAAAAAAAAATCGTCAAGCTGATTGGACGGTACTAAATGCTATCAACAATCAAACAATCATCTGTCCACCTACTAGGACAAAATGTCACTCTTTTTTGGCAGCAACTTCGAGGTAGGTAAACATCGGGGTAAACATCAACTCGACAAATGACATCTTAGTGGAGATCCGTCGACGTATTACCCTAGGAAACCGCTGCTACTTCGGTTTGGCAAAACAAATGGGTTCAAAACTACTGACTCGAAGGACAAGGTGCATGCTCTACAAAACCCTTATCCTGCCAGTTCTGCTATACGGCGCCGAGTGCTGGACGATAAGTAGGAAAGGAAAGTTAAAACTGGGATCCTTCGAAAGAAAAATCCTTCGACGGATATTTGGTCCTGTGTGCGAGGAGGGCGAATGGAGGAGAAGATACAACCGCGAACTCTATGAGCTGTACCAAGATGTGGATGTAGTCCAAAAAGCTAAAACTCATCGACTACATTGGCTCGGCCACATCGAGCGAATGGACATCAACGCTCCAGCCAAGAGGATCTTCAAATCCCAGCCCCCAGGTTCGAGACGACCGAACCTCCGTTTTAAAAACCAAGCTATCGCGTATGCCAGAGCGCTTGGGGATAAAAACCATGTTTACCTCTTTATAGGCTTGTGGTGTATATCCCTAGTTAAAACTGAACCTTAAAAAGGCAACAATGGTCGGCAAAAGGAAATTCCAATATCCAGCTACTGAAATGGCGGAAGTTTAGAAGAATCTGGCTGGGTGTATTCCTTTCAATGAAAGTGTAAGGAAGGAGCCTAATGCATTCTACGTGCTAGTGCATTATACATGGGAATAGTCAGATAAGGGTTATAAGGGCTAATAAGGCCAAATCACATGGACCAAATCCTTATACTAAGGTTAATCTTGGAAAACACCAACGAAGGAAGTCGAGAGCCACTTATGTTAGCAATCATCGCCAAGAGCTCTACATACCGATGACCGAGTTCAAGATTCCATTGGAGATAATTGCCAAAGCAAATTTGTTTTAGAATTCCTGATTCGTACGACAAATTTCCACGAATTCTGGCTCCCAGGTACCAATAGCGTGCCATATCTTAGCATTTGTATCTAAAGATTGCCTAATCACTACAGTTACGGATTACGTGCAACTCTTTTGTTTAGTGCCTTTCGTTTTACTTTTTTATATCGTTCAAAACGAAACACTAATGGTTCATTGCTTTCATTGTCGAAAAGTAATAAATCTCGTAAGAAAGAAAAACATTTAGCTAATTTAAGAAAATATTGACGTAATGTTCAGCGGGAGATCTCTATTTTTTTTCGCAGATCTACTTCAATCACGGCCACGTGTATCTACAAATAAATTTGATTTCGAATCAACCAAAGCTAGAACAGTCTTGTATTCCGGTCTAAGAGCTTATTTTGCTAAATAGGCCCAAACGATCACCATTTAAAAGGCGGAACAAATTATAATTGTATACTTAAGACAATTTTAATTGCAATCAATTAAAAGGTGATTAACTTATAAATTTGAATTCGGGGAAGCTATTTCAAGCTTTTTTTTTTATGGAAATCCTTATTCACATAGCTAGCCTAAGCAATCAACTAACGACTGGCCCACGTTTGACGATAAACAAAACGCGAACACACTGATGCTAATTATAACAATTGGGCTAAATCGATCACATTTATATGAAAACAAAGATCTGAGCGGTTCCGTACGATGAATTTCTCTTTTTTAAATAGAGAGAGAGAGAGAGAGAGAAAAATTGTTATATTGCATTCGATCGAGTGCAGAAATAGAACTTTTCATCCTCACCGCAACGTTCCAGAATGGGAGGAAAATAAAAAAAAATCTAATTAGAGATGCAATTTTGTTTGGACAGCGCTTGTTGGGTGATAAAGCCACAAAAGTTTACTTTGGCAAATTTGGAGCAGATTTATCTTTATATATATTATTTTTTGTTGATCTGGAATAGTTGTGGTGTGGAAAATTTTGGCACAAGACTTTGGAAATTATTGTGAAATTTGCATGAGGAAGGGGCTCTATTTCAGACTCGTGTTTTTGATCTAAGAGTTAATTGCAATGCTCTTAACAAGCTAACAAGTGGCTAACCTCTACAAAACTGAACATCGTAGGAAATACAAAATCTCACATGTTGATCGGGTTTATGCGGGAGAAGAAGGTTAGGTTAGGTTAGGTTAAGACAGGGGTGTGATGTAAAAACCAAAACACTAGACACCGAAGTGGGCCCATCGCGATCCCTGGGGAACCTGCTGAATTTTTTAGAAATCAAAAACCTAAACAGTTTCCCTACAAAAGCCAAAAAGGTCTTTGAAGTCTGTACCGTATATTTCCTCCCATGTTTCGAAGAATATTTCCCTAAGAATTAACTACGACTGCGTGAGATTGCCTCGCATTCACACAATATGTGCGGTATATCCTCAACAGACTGAAGATCGCCACAGAATCTACAGATGTCTGTATCTGATAGACCGAGTCTCTTTGCAGGCTTTCGCAAGAGACAATGCCCTGTCAAGACTCCTACTAGTATTCTTAGCTTATCCCTGCTAAGTTTCATAAACTTCCTGGAACTCTTACAGTCGAGAAGTGGCCATAGAGCTTTTGACACAGCCCTCCTATTCTTGTAAGCTCATCCACTTGCTCATTTCCTTCAATACCGCAGTGTCCTTGCACCCAGCACAGTCTCACTCGGTTTGCGGAATAAAAATCATTATAATGTTACCAGCAAAGCCTATCTTCCACACAACGTTGATACAGCAAAGGATTTCCGATTAATGGGAAGGGCTGTCGATTTAACACAATTTAGGCAAATATGGTTCTTGTAAGACCAAAGACGTTGCTCATTCATCAAAGTTACAGCTTACAGCGCAGAAGAGTCGACGTAGGGTAGGAGCAGAAAATATCATCAGCGTAGAATTGAGTTAGACAATATTTAAGGACTTGTGGAAGCTTGTTGATGTCTAGCAAGAAGAATCTTGGCTCAACGATAGATCCCTGTGGCACACCAGCTTAATTATTGAGAAGAATAGAGAAATGACCACTTTCTACCACGTATTGTTGCTTTCCATTAAGGTACGAAGTACGACAGACCATGACGGAGTTTTTAAATGTTAAAATTCAACTTCAATAAGGGAACTACGGCGTAAAGGTAGACCTTGATTATTTGCGATACCCATTTAGCATCAACTTGTTTGTTTGTTTATTTTGTTTATTTGGTAACTCAGCCATTAAATAAATATTTAACAAAATATACATTAAAATATTAATTTTAAGGATAATATAATAAATTACAGTTTAAATTGTCTTCCGTATCAATTAGGAATATTTAATTTTTATATAATTAACAACATTCTTTTTAAATCGCAATAAGTTTACTTCAAGTTTTAATTCATTGGGAAGTTCATTAAACATTTTTAAACCATTTAAACATTAAACTATTTTGTGCAGATTGAGTTCTCAAAAGTGGAAGCCTCAAGTCAAGCCTGTTTCTCACATTATATCTATGCACATCTCCAACATACAAGAATTTATTACACAAATGACTCGGCAGCAAACCATTTTTCAATTTAAACACGAAAATTATCACATTGATTACTGTTCTTTGATTTACGCTTAACCATCTCAAAACATTTAACATAGATACAATCGGTGTTCGCAAGTTACATTTCAAAATTATTCTCATTGCTTTATTTTGCAACTTCTGCAATCTATCTATCATTGAAATATTTTCCAAATAAAGAACCGTCGAACAATACTCAAAGTGCGACTTTATTATGGCATTGTAAACATTAATTGCACAAATCGTTGACATTCTCTTTCTTATTCTAGCGAGAAAACCTATTTTTTTGCATATTTTTTTAGAAATGTAATTTATATGTTCTTTAAACTTTAATTTATTATCTATGACGATTCCCATTTTAAATTCATTCCATTTTAAATTCATTCTCAGTACTGATTCACCGTTAATAAACATGCATTTCGTCTTTCCAATGTTTAAGCTTAGCTTATTACTTTTAAACCACTCACTAAGGTTGTTCAAATCGAGGTTTAATTTATTAACACATTCATCAATATTTTTACCGGAAGTATAGAGTAACCCGTCGTCAGCAAACAATCTCAACTGTGTAAATTTAACTACTCTCGGCATCTCGTTGACATAAATTATAAATAACAAAGCACCAAGCACTGATCCTTGTGGGACCCCCAGACCGACGTGTATTGCTTCCGACAGTGCTTCTCCAATCCGGGTCCTCTGCGTACGTGATGGTAGGTAGGATTCAATCCATCTCTTTTCAACCCCCTTTACTCCGTATATCTCCAACTTCAGCAGCAGGATGTCTCTATCCACGGTCTCAAATGCTCTCCTTAGATCGATGAAGACTGCAGCGATGGATTTTTTACTGTTTACTTCTTCCTTCCAATCAGCTATAACGAGGTTTAATAATGATTCACAGCTGTGTCTTCCTCTAAATTCCGACTGGCAATCAGTAAAAAGTTTGTTGATCTCCATATACTTTTGTAGCTTCATTTGCACAATTTTCTCCAGGACGGAAATCAACGGGTTTGACAGAATTTTTAACTTTTTCGATTGGTACAATAATAGATTCCTTCCAACAGCCTGGGAAAACAACTTCAGTTAATGAATTGTATACCAGATCACACAACACAGGGCCGACAATATGGAAACTGTCGATTAACATACTAACACTCAACATATTAGTATCTCTTTTATTTTTCATACATTTCATTACACTTTTTAACTCGTTCATAGTAATAACACCAAACGCAAAAGTACTGCACGCTTCTTCAATATAATTCACGAAGGGGGAAATTAAGATGCTTTTATTCAGTTCAATAACACTCTCAACAAAATACATATTAAATTTTTGTGCTAACGAGACGTTGTCTTTAATCAAAACATTTTGGAAAATAACATCTTTTATTGCACTTTTAGCTTCTCTTAGCACTAGGGATTTTATCAATTGCCACATTGATTTTTGGTCCTTTGCATTACGGATTTTACGCTCGATATGTTTATTTTTTGCTCTATCAATCGCGGATTTAAAAGTATTACGTGCAATACGATACTGGTACCAATAGCTTTCCATATTAGTCCATACCGCCATGTTGTAAATACTTATTTATTTTATCTTGCCGCATTAATTTCAGGCACAGGCTTTCCATGTATTCCTTAAAGAACTCGACAAAATTTGCAGTCGACGAACTTGGTGACATTCCTACTATTATAAAGGATTGCGCACAAAGAGACACTTTTATTTTAAAGGGTGATTTTTTAGCTGGTTTGGTTTTGGCAACACTGGTTTTGACAGCTGACGTGTGTTTAGTACCTTGTGTCACTGTCAAACAGCTTCAGTTTGGTTTGCAATTTAACCATGGATCGTCTTACAAATGAAGAACGCTTGCAAATTATTGGTTCGAAATGTTCATCGCGCGCTGCTTCCATTTTATGATCGGCATTCTCGACCTTCTGAGCAGTCTATTCGGAAGATTGTGACCAAATTTCGCACCAAATTTACTTTGTTGGACATTAAACCACCAACACGTTTACGTACTGTGCGTATTGAAGAAAATATTGCGGCCGTATCAGCTAGTGTGACAGAAGACCGCGAAATGTCGATTCGGCGCCGTTCCCAGCAGTTAGGCCTTTGTTACAGCACTACGTGGAAAATTTTGCGGAAGGATTTGGGCGTAAAGCCTTTTAAGATACAGCTGGTGCAAGAACTAAAGCCAGGCGACCTACCACAACGCCGAATTTTTGGTGAATGGGCTCTTGGAAAGCTGGCCGAGGATCCGCTTTTTTATCGAAAAATTGTGTTCAGCGATGAGGCTCATTTTTGGTTAAATGGGTACGTAAATAAGCAAAATTGCCGCATTTGGAGTGAAGATCAGCCAGAAGCATTGCAACAGCTACCAATGCATCCCGAAAAAGCCACTGTTTGGTGCGGTTTATGGGCCGGCGGCATTATTGGGCCATATTTCTTCAAAGATGATGCGAATCGCAGCGTTACTGTCAATGGTGAACGCTACCGAGCGATGATAACAAACTTTTTTTTGCCCGAAATGGAAGTTCTTGACTTGCATGATATGTGGTTTCAACAAGACGGTGCCACATGCCACACAGCACGCGAAACAATGGCGCAATTGCGAGGCGAGTTTGGTGAACAGTTAATTTCACGTTTCGGGCCGGTCAATTGGCCGCCTAGATCGTGCGATTTGACACCATTAGATTATTTTTTGTGGGGGTATGCCAAGGCTAATGTGTATAGGGACAAGCCCGCTTCGATTGACGCACTGGAAGCCAACATCCATGCATTCATTCGTGAGATACCGGCCGATATGTGTGAAAGAGTATGCCAAAATTGGACTCAGCGGATGGGCTACCTGAGACGCAGCCGCGGTCAACATTTGCATGAAATTATCTTTAAACATTAAATTGCAAGGTTTAAACTATCGATTCAAATAAATATTTCATTCATTTTTTCGAATTTTTTGTGTTTTTTTTTTAAAAAAAGTTCTAAACCTCTTAAAAAATCACCCTTTAAGACACTATGAAGTTTCTTCACATATTTTTGCCACTTGTTGAACGACATATGTATGTAGGACCTCTATTCTTTATTCTCTATTCTTATTTAAACTTTTGTCTCAAGTTCTGCAAGTCCCCTGTTGAGCAAAGCAAAGTATATGCAAAATTTTAATTCTCTTGCTACATTCGACTTGTTAACTTTATCACTTAATTTCTTAATTCATTTTTTTCCCCTTATTTCGTATTAGATTTAATAATATTTTTGAAGAATCATTCCGAACCGAACAATCGTTTTAAAAAGTGTTTAACTTCCCAGCATTCTTCATTCAACATCCACCGAGTACACAAACCACATCACCCTGTAACAATACCATCCACACCCAGCGAACGAAATGAAATGTGAAACATATCTCAGCTGTCACATTTTCACCGCCGCACACGTGTGTGATTTGTTTACGTATTTTCTTGGCTCCTTACATTTTGGCCATAAAATAGAATAAAATAAAAATAAATTCAATCGAAAATGTCATCCGAGGAAGGTAAGTACCCCAAAGCAACTAAAACATTTCCCTTTTAATGTCATTTGCCTTGCAGAATTCATTCGGTGGCTGAATCGACCCGACAAAACGTTCGTGGAAAACTTGAGCTTCGCGATTAAAGCATGGAAATCGTCTGAATTTCCCATGTCCACCAAATATGAGAGAGTTCTCGAGTGGCTAAGTGACAAAACCAAGCAACTGGGTACCAAAACTTCCGATTTCCAACATGAACTAGTGACTGAATTCCTCCAATTGCGCTGTCCCCCGGGCCTGATCAGCTTGGACATCAAACGCACCTTTGTCGAAGGAGTGATCAGTTGGGCAGGGCACTGGAAATCCGCACAAGACCGCAAGCCAGTGGAAGTGCTGTTTAGCTTGTCCGAGCTGGAAATGCTGCAGGATTTACTGAGAACCGAGTACGATGTGTACGCAAAGTTACTCGGCCAACTGTTCAAGACCTACGAAAAGTATTTAAAAGGATTCGATGGAATTCTGGTCGGTGCCGAGTCGGAATTCTTTGGAAAAATCATGTCCGCTGTGAAGTCGCGCGCCAAGAAGGCGGGCAAGCTCGAGGAGTTCGAAGCGAAGTTTACAGAATTCACAATTCAGCCACTGGTGGAATTGATTATAGTCTTCCAGGACAAGGGAGTGACATTTTTTGACGACCTACTGGAACTTGAGAAGAGTCTCTTTGCTGACTACGTCGACAGGGACCTAATGGGGCGGCTGATGAAACTGCCGACGCACGTGAACCTCTTAGCGTTCGAGTGTGCCATTGTGAATTACCGTGGCGACATTCAATTCTTCCAGAAACTGATCAAAGTCATCTTTGGGAATCTCATGCAGGGGGAATTGGCCAAGGATCCGGCTCTGTCGTTGACTGTCGCCGCGTACACACTGGAAATGTTCAGGAAGCACGATATTCTTCTGAATTTCCCCATCAGTGCGAGTCAGAATGCGCTGCAGTTCCTCGGATCGAAGATAGCCTGGTATGTGAACAACTTCCAGGAAAAACACTTGTTAGAGGTTCTCAATCTGTTGTGCGCCACGCTGCGACTGAATCCACTGATTCTGGAGAAGATCGTCTTTGAGGTCACCGCGAAGATGATGTTGGCCAAAAAGTCCGACCAGGAGCAGGAGGTATTCGAGGAGTACCTTATTCTCCTCATGGATATGTTCAGGAAGCTGAGTAGGGCCGAGAAATTTGTTGCCTCTTTGCAGAAGTCCATCGTGGAGCTGCTCAAGCTGAAGAAAGTTCCAAAGAAAACAAAGCGTCGACGGACCATCACCGACCCGCAGGAGGAAGCCGGCGGAAAGAAGCTTAAACTGGACAATAGTCTGGAAGTCAAGATAACTCCGGTGGTGGAGAGTAATTACTACCTCCAGGTGCTCTTCAGGAACTCTCATCAGCGACTGGAGTCAGTTGCTAGATCGCAAAAGATCCCCAGTTTCCCGTACATCACCTTTGCGTGGCCATCGGCTTCGGTTGGTTTGGGTTTCTCCAAGCTCATTGTGGGTCTAATGTCCAAGCCGTCGTTGACCATCTGGAAAACGCTGATCTACGCCTTAAAGGAGCTCATAGCGGCCACAACCACGCCACCGGATGACAACGTGTTATTCCTCTTCGACTTCTATGCATCGCTTCTTTGTCAGTACTTTGCCGGATGCAAGCTCCCCGAGCAGGCGGACAAGTTCTGGAATGAGATCGAGGCGAATCGCCAGCTGACACGGACGACTCTTCAGCAATTCGGTCACCTGCTGCTCAGCCAGGAGCACAACAATCGGACGATGAATGCGTTCTTGGAGTGCAGCTACCACGCGGGACTCTTTGATCTGCTCCTGTGGTACTATCGTCCCGATTTCATGACCGACGAGGAAGAGTTCGCGAGTTCATCGAAGACACTTCACGGCTACCTGTCCGCGGACGAATGGGTGCTGATCCAGCAGAGGATCATCAACTTTGGCCGAGTGGAGTGCAAGTTCAACGCGAATCGTCTGCTCCTGCAGAAACTAAAGGGCAGCATGCTGTTCCAGGGCAAGAAGTCGGTTCATCTGCAGAAGATTTTACTGACGCCAGCCTCCTTGGACTTGGAACAGACCAAGTTGGTGCTGTCCGCTCCAAATGGCAGCCCGTGGCTGCTGCCGCACATGAGCGCAAAGGAGAAGCGGGAAATCTGTGAGCTCCTAGTTGCCGATTTGGACTACAACATCATCAGGGGTTTCACGGACGACATGGAGGCGCTGGAAATGATTGCGCACGAGCTGTACCGAAAGCTGGGCGCCATCTTTCAGGGCAGCAAAAAGTCAATTCTGCACGAAATCGATTTCGACGCGGACGTGCAGCAAATAGCAAAGTTGGTCGTAGACAAGAAGGACGGCTACACCGTGAAGAAACTGGAAGTGGAAACGATAAAGGAGATCCTCGAAGTTATGGCCAAGTTGCCAATCGGTTGCTGCCGGACGGACAAAAAGGCGGTGTTGGTTGCGCTGCATTTGGCTCTGTACCGAGACCTGAAGGCCGCAGGAGAGGACGAACTGGCGAATGTGGCCTTTGACGTGCTGACAGGTGAGTTTGGCTACGAAATTCAAGTCCTTTAATTTAAACTCTCCTATTTTAGACATGCTCCACTTTGGGCAGCAAATTCAAATATTCAAGCACTTCCCCATTGATCGATTGGTGGCCATACTGCCCCCATCCAGCGCTGGACAATTCTACGAGTTCATCTTCTCGACGCTTCGATTTGACGTTGATGCGGCGGAGGAGTTCATCAAGAGCATCGAGCAGATCCTGAAAGCCCACCAATCTGAGCTCACCGACGACCATGTGACGCTCCTGACGATGTCGATCGACGCCCTCACCCAAAGTACGGCCCACAAGAGGCTGAAGAAGTTCATCGAGAGTATTCTCACAATCTGCGCCTCGCACATCAACACGTTCTTTGCGGCGACAGATGGTCGCAAGACCAAGAAGGACAAAAAGTTCGTGGAGAAAACACTGCCAGGATTTATTGTGTACGTGAACTCGGTTTTGGTCAAGTCGAAGGAAGCCAAAGAGTTGGACGAGGACTTTAGGCGTATCTGCAAAATTTACATTGGCTACTCGGTAAGTTGTGGATTGGCGATTTGTCGAACCACTTCTGACTTTATTCTTCCAGATGGACTGTCACAATCCGCATGCGATCAAGCTGATCACTGTGGCGTTGACCAACCGAGAGATTCTTCACTTTGACCAGGACGAGATTGAGTTCGTGCTAAACAGCTACTGGAAGCAGTTGAACGAGGATTTGAAAGCGGCCAAGCTGGACGAGAAGACAGCAGCGTCGGTGATCAATATCATCATTCGGAACAAGACAAACGAGGATCTGCTATTTACACTCAAAAAAATCGGAAAGGACATTGCCCGGGAGGACTTTGGCTACACCTGCAGGCTGCTGGCGTTGATTGCGAGGTGCCCCTTCAGCACTATCAAAGGAGCGGTAAGTGGGAACGATGTAAAGTCATCCAAATGTTGTTAATTTCTTTTCGACAGATCTTCAATGAGCACTTCAAGTTGATAACCTTCGACATAGTCCTCCGCTTGGAAAAGGACGACCAGTGCCAGTTGATCGACTACGAAACGGTGCTGAGCCTTCTCGATTGTCAAAAGGCAATCGCAGAGAATACCAAGGTTTGTTTTAAATCCGTCCGCGAACTTACGAAGCGAAATGACCTCTAATTTTTTTTTTGACAGATCCCCATGTCCTATGACACCCTCGACGACATACTGGCCTTCCTGATGGACATTAACATAAAAAAGTTCCCCCTCGGCGACACCAATGTGAAGCTGTTCAACAAGATCCACCTCGCAATGACCGAACTCTGCACAGTTCTAATCAAACATCGTCACCTGATCCTCCTGGATCGCGTACCGCAGTTTGTGCACATCTTCAAGGACCTCCTGCAGGCGGTTTGTTGGTACAAGAGTGATCGACAGAAAGACACAGCATTGGCAGCAGAGGAAGTGGACGATTTGGCAGAACTAGCATTGAAGATGGAGAGTTTCATGCATTTGGTGGCAACCCACAGCTTGGAAGTCAAACGAGTTGCGCCCTACGTTCTAACATTTGCCATCAATCTGATGGTATCTAACAAGAGGCCTACTACTCTCTACCCTAAGGTGAGTTCTCACAAAATTAAACTTGTGCGATGGAAAGAAATGAGGGATTTTCTTTTTTTATTTCAGATCAAAACTCACATTGAGAACATTTGCTACGACTTGGTTGCGGTGTGTGATCATCGCGTTGGACGATTCATATTGAGATGTTCGAATGAGGCGGCGAGACAAGTCTATGAAGTCCTAGTTAAGGATCACAAGAAATATCACAAATTCAAGGGAAAAGTGTAAAAATGGTTTGGGTTGTCGTGTATGGGGGGCGAATAAAGATGGACAAATATTTTTTGAAATGGATTTTGTTTTCAATTTAAGACTAGCTTACCTGTTTCTGCATGTATTTCTCAAAAAATTAATTATGTCCATTTTTAGACGAAAATTTGGTGGCACTACTAAACACTAAACACTTAACACTACTTTCGAGCAATTTCTTTTAGGAGATTTGAACAATTTCGTTCAATAATTTTTTAAAAACTGCTGCGTTAAGGTTTAATTTTCATGTGAATGCGAATGTTCTTCTCAAACGTACTACACGCACTCTTTTGGTTGGAATTATCATAGAGTGGTACTTTGAAAAACATTTCAATCACCGTTGCAGACTTCCGGGGGAAGACATTTTAACGTTCCAATAAGGAAGCAGCTTTGCATGAAAAGTAATATTGTTTATGGCAAAGAAAAATAATAGGTATCGCAAATATATTTCAACATTTCTTTTTATACTGGTACTGAACTTTTCCTTAAATACCGAGATTTACCATAAAAATTTGAATCTATTACGCACAAGATTAAAAGATTATTTTTTAAGAAAGAAACTGGGTTTGCATGTAAGAATCGGTTTGTGAACACACTAAATACCAATTTACCATACCTGAATATGTCAAAAGTGACGTTTAGTTCACAGATGAGGAATTAACCAGATAGTCAACTCGAGAGCGAATCTCTCACCTTGCCTACAAGCTAAGTCGAACTGATAAGCCCCACATAATTTGCACTTATATGGGCTTTTATGTGCAAATCAAATGAAATGTCATTTTTTATAGCAAGAAGTTGGGAACAGTTGATGATTTTCTGCAGATTACACCTCACAATTTGGGTGTGTAAAATAAACATGGACAATATGCGGTGAATATGGATTTATACAAACATACTTACCACACAACTAATAATATAAGAAAATATTATAATATTGAGAATAAAGCTATGTTTTAACCAATTCATTCTAATTTTTAATGAAAAATAATCAGAATAATATTGATTAACGTGACTAATATATAATAAGTAAGTTCATCATACATTTTCGTCTTACAATAAATTTAAGTATAACTTTAGAAAGACGGATTTTGTTATGGATGGTTATATTGAAGCATTTAAGTACTTTTATGCTACGTTTTCACCATAAAATAAACCGAGATTAAGCACAAAAAATTGATTACCTAGATTTATTTTCAATCTTGTGTTTAGCAGATTAAAATTTCTATGGTTAATCTTGAGATTTAAAGTGGATTAAAGGCAGATTAACCTTAATCTCGGTTTAGTGCTCAGTGGAAACTTTGCGTTACACAATTGGGCACTGGTTAAAAACGCTTTTTAATATAAAGTGATTCAAATCCTTGCAAATATTATTTTTGGTACGTGAAAACACTTTTTTAACAACATTTGTAATTACTTACTAGTAAATCGTTTTGTTTATTTTCATAAATTTTTTTTTTTTTAAAAATACAAAACATTATAACTTGACAGATAAAGTCGTCTTTTAAAAAGAGTGGCTAATTAATTCAATATATATATGTATCATAATGTGCATGCTTATTTATGAGTTGTATTCAACTACCAAGCATTGTCGATAGAAAAATGCACGCACAATATATTTATGCAGTGCATTCCAGCTACCTTCTGTCAATCACTTACTATAAATTTTAAAATAAAGCATATTAACTTATATAAAAAATTTCCAAAACCGCCAAAGAAAAGATACAGCTAAGAAAATTGATTGACTAAACACAAATTTTGCAACACAAAATAATTAAAAAAAGGAATAAAAATACTTCTTTTCCACTTTATTTTATCGATGCACGGAACCCGAATATGTACACACATTCATTAAACTTTCATATGTTGAATAAAAAAAAATCAAATAATAAATAAATAATAAGGCAATCAAAGAATATATTAATGTATAAAAAAAACCATTTCAAACTATTTACTACAAATTTTACACCCAAACGTTACTAATTTAGTAATATTTATGCAATAATACAATAAAATATACATTTTATTTCATTTTATTAACCAAAATGGAAAAAGTATAACAACCCAGGAATGTTTATTTTAAGGCAGATAAAAAAATAGAGAACTATTCCACTTAAATTGTAACCACTTAATTGAGTAACTAATTTGTTGTTTCTTTATAAACATTTACAATTATTTTTGGCGGGTAATCCAGTAAATTAGATCTAACTTTATGTCTCTGGCTCACACGTATTTACAGATGGGAAAATTGAGAGAGGATTTTGCGGCCGTTATTTAATATTTTTTGCGGGTTGAAAGTGATAGGGGATTGCAGAGTTGACTATCTGGGGTTTGGTTGCTGAGAATTGAGAGCGAGGACGCAATTTAACAACCAGATGTTCGACATTTTGTGCGCAAATTTAAGAGCCAGAGAGCGAGTTGAGAGAAAACGCCTATGTTAATCTACTTTTTTCGGTGGAATCGTGTAAAAATTTTTTGGGAATCTGTTGACTATAATCTTGGTTTATCTTTGGTGGAAATGTAGTATAAGAGTATATGTATTTATTTTGAAGCAAAGTTCGTTAAAGTATTATATTTATGAACAGGAACAAAACCTAATATGATTAAATAATGTCGTCTGTAACAAATTTTGAGGCCTTAAAATTTAAGCTTATGAAGTGATAATTTTTTTCAATACGCCCACTGACACGCCCATAATGTAGGAAAACAACTTTTTGAAGCCGGAGTTGAAGATATAAGCGGTACGAACCTTAACAAAATATGTAGACACTGAACTCCGTCACAAGTTTGCAAAGTTTTTTGACACTGACAGCTTTGAACCGAATTATTAGTACATGGGTGTATATGATCTGTGGTTCGGTTTGTTATAATTTCTTCGTTTGGGAATTAAAAATTAAAAATTTGATTTTTTCGTTTCCAACAGAACACTGCCTATTTACAATTGAATTTTCGTTGTCTTAGTGAAAGTTCGTGACCGTGTAGCTAAAACCGCACTAGCTGTCAAATTCGGAATGCGAAACGACGCGTCAAACTCGGTTTTCACACTTTCGAGAGGAAATTTAATTAGTAAAATTTAGATTGGAATTGAATTCGAATTTAATAGGGATTCGACTGCGCATGTCGAATGAACCAACTGGATTAGATGAATAGAATAGAATAGACATTAAAAAAGTCCCTATTATTTAAACGTTTCGTTTTTGAAGAATGTGTTGCCTGTGTAAATAATTTAAGAATAAGAATAGATAGCTTGTTGCCTGAAGATTGAAAACACTTCGATTTCAGGTGCATCATAATTTTTCTTTTGGGAAGAAAGTCGTAGTTCAGCAAAAGATTCTAAAAAATCCTGTTACAAATCAATTTACAAACTTTATAACTTTGAAAATTCCCTTCTAATAGAAGCCACTGCGCGATGTGTGAATAACTATTTTGATGGATGCAAATTTAATTTTTCTTTGGCTATTTTGTAAAGACTCGAACGAGGGCAAGCACCACGGTATAAAAACACGAGGTATTATTGCAGATTTGAGTCAATGGTGACCGCTAAAGAGCCATGATTACTGCCTTTTTCGTTCATCAATTTAACAACCATGATGTGCAGTAGCTGTGGTTTCAACAAGACGGCTCGTTTCACAATTGATTTATTGAAGGAAAAGTTTGGTAACCGCATCCTCCATGATCGTGCGGATATATGGGGATATGCGAATACGCATATCTACGCCGATAAGTCCGAAACGATTGATCACTTGGAGGGCAACATTCGCCGCGTTATTGCCGATATACGGCCACAAATGTTGGAAAAAATCATTGAAAATTGGACCTCCAGTTTGGACTACATCCGAGCCAGCCATCTGGCCATATGCCAGAAATCATATTTAAATTATAAGGCCAGAAGATTTTACTTCGAACGAAGTAAATTTCATGGCAATTTTAAAAAAAACCATCTATGTTTTATTTCATTTCAAAGTTCAGTACCTCTTAAACAAACACCCTTTACCTTCAAGCAAAATCGCTGACCCAACTTCTACGTCAGTTTTGGATCACGCACACGTGTTGCTGTATCTAAAGGGTCCGCCATCTAACGTTTTTTTTTTTTTTCAACTAGTGCTTATTTCGCGAATGGTAACACTTAGCTCATGTCTGATTTGACAGATAATTAGTTTTATTCTTCCGCTAAACGAATATGGTTGTGTATACGCTTGAACAACGCTGGGAAATATTGCGACATTACTTTGAAAATCATGGTAATGTTGCAGAATGTGTGCGAAAATTGCGTACGGATTTTGGAAGAAGAGAAGCACCGTCAGCTCCGTATGTTCGTTATCTTGTGAAAAAAGTAAAAGAAACTGGCATCCTCATCGATAAACCAAAGCGTGAAAAGCCAAAAACAGTGCGTACAGAAAGTGTGCGTGAAACGCCATCAACATCAATTCACCGTCGTTCTCAACAATTGAACATTTCGGAGACATTATTGAGACGAATTTTGCATAAAGACCTAGGTATGACGCCATACAAAGTCCAATTGGTTCAGGAGTTGAAGCCAACTGACCATCCAATGCGTTTTCGCATCAAATCATCTTTTCAGATGAAGCTCATTTTGATCTTGGCGGGTATGTAGATAAACAAGCAAAATTGTTGCATTTGGGGCACAGAAAACCCTCACGCATACATTGCAAAGCCGATATAGCCAAAACGAGTCACTGTTTGGTGCGGATTTTGGTCCAGACGCATAATTGGGCCATTTTTCTTCGAAAATGAGCAAGGAGTGGCCGTTACAGTCAATGGCGATCGTTATCAGGCCATGTTGAACTAATTTTTGTTCACAAAAATTGAAGAGGAGGATATTGGCAACATTTGGTTTCAACAGGGCGGCGCTACGTGCCACACAGCCGAAGCTACACTTGGTATTTTGCGCCCTGTTTCAAAAAAAAAAGTTATTTGGCGGGCCCTATACATAACTAAGAGCAAGAGTCGAAAGCCGAGATTATATTTTTGTGGTGGATTGAAAAATCCGCCAAAGACAGAATCCGACGGCAACAATAAAACAATCCTTTTTAGCTTAGCTGCATCCTATTTTCATTTGTTATAATTATTCATCATTTTAGGTTATGTTATAGTGGTAATGCTTTTAAAAAATCGGTTTTATTATGTCATCGATGGCTTCGCTTAGTGAATTTGTTTGGATTCGGTTTGGACCTGGTTCGGAATAAAGTTTTTTGCCGAATGCGTTCAGCTCTTTCTCACAATAAATAGAATAAGTCCCTTCTAATTTTTCATACTAATTGGGATCGACTAAAGTGGTTTCGCGGACGAATGCGAAATCGTCCATATGTCAGTTGTTCTTGTTACTTGAAGGGAACTCTTGCAATATATTAAACTCATACTGTGGGGAGGAACACATTTGGACAGGAATTTTAACATCGCTCTAATCCGCTTCTAAAGTTGCATAAAGTCTTCGATTTGATTACTTATAAAGATCCCATTCACTAACAACTCACTAATTTCATTTAGCTTAGATATGAACTTACTCCCTTTTTTTTAACGTACTAGCCCCAAGCGTCAACTTCCATTCCATCAATTAAGCACCTCTCAAACATCATTAACAAATTAATCCCAAAAAACAAACAAATAATCATTCCCTTTTGTCTGATTATGCCTTAAAATGAACAGTCGTCCATTGTTACACAATCTCCATTTGTCATTCTATTCGAGAGTAAAATTCAACCAACCACCTGCCCATACGCCCAAACATCTTTGTCATTACGGAATAAATTTGATTTTTCAATTTGCATCCAAGATAAAGTTCTGTTTACATGAATTAATGAATGTCAACACGCCCATCCGCTTCCGCTCAGAATATTAATAATATTCCTCACAACCCATAAGTTTTGGCAAAATTAATTTAAAAGTTTTATTAGCTTCAGTTTGATTTGATAACTCTAACTCTTAGTTTCTGACGTAAAATTCTTGTCGCGGCATGAGTTTTAGCCGTTAAAAAATCGTTAAACTTTCTGTGTGACAATTTCCGTTTGAATTATTGTTCAATAGCTTTTGCTGAATTCAGGGCGAATTCAACAGAGATGGGGTTTCCCCTTATAAGAGTGGGGAATTTGCAAAGCTTCACAATCTGAAAATAGGGAAACCCAGATGGAAAAGAACTTTTCACAGTTAATTGCCCGAAAAACTCCCGCCAGAATTGTCGGGTTTTTTTTTTCTTTCTCTCTTACAAGTAGTTGTAGGTACTACCTTTCTACTGCTTGTTGATTGTGATTTTTTTTTTGTTCTCCCCAAGACCCAAGTACACTTGATAGTGTAAAAAAGGTGTTAAAATGGATTATCGGGATCTGGCCTACGGGAGATGATGGCATGTAATTTCATTTTAGATTGACGCGCGGACTTTATAAACAGCCTGCGGTGTAATGAGACTTTCGGCCGGACAAGTATATGTAGGTAGGCCGAGGCGGGAGCGATTAGGGATTTAGATACTTGAAGAAGTGCCACAACGTGTACCTTTACAGGTGGGTTGTTGGTTTTTTTTTTCTTTGGAGAGTAATTGTTTTATATAAATTCAGAGCCCTGGGGTGCTGAAATGCTTTTAGATTTTGTTTTAGTTTGGAGCAAAGTTTGTCGGTTGAAATTTTAACGAAGAATAGGTACTTAGGAGGAGCCAAGTTTTATTTTAGAATTTCCTTATATTTTAGTAATTGCAATAGAGGGTGCTTTTTAATACATTGAAAATGGAAGTTTATGGGGATTTAGAAACAAGAGGGTGTAGGCTTTTTATTCGGGGGATTACTCGGAGGAATTTACACGAGGGTGAGTTTGGGTTTCACTAAATTGATGGATTTTATGCTTGGGGAATTGTGTGAAGGCCTAATGAGGACGTTGTGGTTTGTTAAAGCTGCGGTAGTTAAAATTTTAGATCAAGTAATTTCCTATAGAGTTACAGCAAATTCTGAAGAGTTAAATTGAGTGGGAACAGAAACCCAAAAACTCTAAATACGAAGTTTGAAAAAAATCCGTCAACCCATTTTGGCAGGAGGTTTCTGGGCAGACAAACCGAAGCGAGCGACACCCACTTTTTGGAGCTCTACTGCATTGCGGTGGCCCCTCTTAACTATATATGCAACTCAAAACGATTTTCTGAATTTGCATTAACTTTTTCCCCGATTACGACTCCTACCTTCTACCCAACGTGCGCTTTTGTTATTTCAAAAGTCATTCCCTTACGTTTACCAATCATATTCAATGGATTTTACGATTCGCAAGTGCTCGTTGTTTTTCATTTTATAGCCTCGTGGCAGAGTTATTGCATCGTAAAGTTCGTAAAATTTCCATTACTCCTCCGTCTACTCCCTTTCATTACGAAATAGAACTGCAATAGTGCAAGTGCAAGTTCATATTGGATGTTTTAGAATTTGCGCAGGATTTGCGGGTGGTTATAGATGTTATCGAAAATTTCACAGAAATAGAATTATGTTACGTTCAGCTTGGCAGAACGCGAGAATTAATTGCCTACCCATCCACCCATGAAACTATACCAAACCAGTTGATAATGTTGTGTTATCTTCCTCAACCTTGGTCGTCGCATTGAAGAAGACAGAAAGTTAATGAGAAATCGGGCATCGTATAGCTAGCAGGGAATCTCTTTTTTGCTTCTCACTCTACACTGATAGATGTAGTGCACTTTATTCTGAGATATATACAACAAAGACGGAGATACGAGATAGCGCAAGGACAAAAGACTTCTGTTTCTGGATTATTCATCGAAGGATGTTCATAACCTTTTGTCTACGTCAGTATTCTCTCTTCTGACAGATAAGTGGATGTCATAATAAATAGACGGTTGTTTTTTTTTTGATTCCATGAGTTTTAAAAATGACAAAAAAATGGGAGAGGGTCTTAAATTTTGGGGCGGCGGTGGAATATTGTGCGAGTATAAAAAATTTGGAGGAGATGTTTAAAGCACGCGCGTTTAATATGAAGTTGAAATTTTTTATTGTCAGACTTGGAAAAGTTGGAAAATTAAAAAATTTGTTAGGAATGCTATAACGTCTGCTAAGAGTGTGTTTTTGTATTTAATTTTGTTGGCAGTTAACAAATCTGACGTTCAAAATGATTTTTTATACCCTATACTAAGGGTATATTAATTTTGACACATAGTTTGTAACACCCCTTAATATTCGCCGTAGACCCATAAAAGTATATATATTTATGATCAGGACCAAATCCTAAGACTATCTAGCAATGTCCGTCCGTCCGTCCGTACGCAATTTTTAGGCCTTTAAAATTAAGCTAGGAAGCTGAAATTTGGACCACATATTCCCTAGGGCTCCGAAATGGTTAAGTGTAAAAATACGCCCACTGCCACGCCCACAATTTAGAAAAAACCGTTTTAAAGCTAAAGTTAGAGAGATAGAGTGTTACAACCTTCACCAGATATGTAGGCACTGCCCTCCTTTATAAGTTTGTCATATAAAGTTTTTTGCCACGCCTACTTTTTGTGGGCGTTTTTGACTAAAATGCTGTTTTCTTCGAAAATTTTCATAGAAAGCGAAAAAAAATGTTTAACAATATATTTACCCAATATTTTTTCCAACATATCGCCCTTACAAAGTTTTTGGCCACGCCCACTTTTTGTGGGCGTTTTTTTTAATAAAACTTTTTTTTTTAATTAATAGAATGAAATAAAATGCTAGCCATCATCCTCTTAATGCTTTTTTCTTTGGGGCATATAGGGATATGGATAGGGTATCATACTGTTCGCCTCAAGCGGACTGTAGCCTTTCCTTATGTTTTTGTACTAGATTTGTTTTCTGTTTGCGGGTGAAATCAAAACTTGCTAATAAAATGAATAAAATCAGCTAAGAATCAAAGTTAATTACTGAATTATAAATAATGCCCTTAACTCAGCTTTAACTCACGAGTTAAATCTTCTTATTAATAAACAAAATATTCATGGAATAACTATTATTACGTTCAGTAATAAATTACTATTCTATTACAATCAGTAAAAGTTTCTTCGTCTGTAGAGTATTTCACACGAATGTTCTTTCGTTTCAAAAGTGAAAAATAGACAATAAAATTGGAGAATTTTTGTTTTAGCTTGTAAGATCCGTAATTTTAAGTTTTTCGCTAACGGCTTTTTTCTTACCGCAAGCTTGTTGGCAAATATTTTATTTTAACTATTGCTAGGGATCACTTTGTAGTTGATCTTCGTTGAATGCACATGCAAGGGAAAAAGTAAGTTTATACGTAGTTTAAAAAAATTATATTAAGAAATTTAAGTGCATCAAACCAAGAGTATGAATCAACTCTTGAGGAGCAACTAACTAAGAACCACCCAAATGGAGAGCTAACCCCATTCTCAAAATAAAGTTCTAACTCCAACGTAGAACAGCATACGCTGAGTCATGTGTGACTAAGAGGGAGCTTAGCCGCTAGTATGTGAACTCTGAACACCAGGCGCAATTCGGTTTCAAATCAGCCTTCCCGTGCAGTACCGGGCTGCTCCTGTATGGGCGACTTCCTTTCCCAGATACTCGTGGGAATAATTCGCCAAACAAATAAAAATACTTTTCGGACAGATGTCTCTGATAACGCATCAACCTCTGGTACTGCTGTTGGGCAACCAGAGGGTAATACTAATCGTGTAGCCTCAGGGCTAACGACTAAAAACTAGCGAATGAGATCGGAATTCAGCCTCAATTTCTCGGTCTGCGCTGGGCAACCGTGCAGAAGGAGATTCCATGTGGGCCCCTTCTGTACGAAACAGTGTCAAAGAAGACAAGAAGGATTCATCCTCTTCTGACTCAGACACATGCACCTTAATTGATACCTGCAGCGTCACATCCGAATGTATCATCACCGGGAAGGGTCTCGACGGGCGGAAATGTAAAGCTTAGAGGCTTTGCGGAATAGCTTAAACAGAGAACGTACTCTCATCGTGGTATGCCTATAGTTACCTATGGTTGCCTATAGCCAAAACAATGGTCGATTATGTTTATAAATCATAAATTGCTTTCCAAAAAATTGCGTGTTCAATTGGGATGATTCCAGGTACTGTTGAATGCTACAATAAAAATTTGGGAGGGGTTGATTTTGCCGAAATGCTGTTGGAGTTATGCAGAATAAATCACCGTTCAAAGAAGTGGCATATTCAAATCGTTTAATGGTTCATGAACTCATTAGTAGTCAATAGTTGGTTGTTGGACCGCAGGGATCTGAAAAACTCATGCGGAGACAACAAGTTTATGTCACTACTAAACTTTCAGTTGATATTGCTAACGAGTTACTCAACTCGTTAATAACAATTCCAACGCAATCTTATAAACAGTGCAGTCAGCTTCAGCACCTTCAACACAATCTTCGTCAAGCTCTTATAAAAGTTCATATATTGCGGAACCTGTAAGAGCCATACGATTTGACAAAATCGGTCATTGAATTGAATCAAATGGCAGATGTAAGCTACCTCAACTGGGAATCCCCGCTCAAAGTGCTCCAAATGTAAAGTTTATTTCTTGACTAACAACTCCATACCCTCAAATAAATTTTAGCCATGCAAAGGGTTAATAACATTTTAAACTTGACTAAAGGGTAACTCATCGCTAACTCAGGTCTATTCATATGGATGTAAGAGTTCAATTAAAAAAAGAAAAATACAATTTTGGTAAATTGGTAACCTTTATACAACATTAACTTGCGCCACTCAATTGAAGGATAGTAAGCTGCCTTATAGCAAATCTCAAAACAATATGCACTTCTAAAACACACCTTACGTGATTGCAACTATGTTTTGAGAGTTCAGCAAAATTTATTGCCCTGTTCACACCGCACCGAAATCAGAGGTTTTCACAAAATATTTGTTAATTTGCTTCGACAACTGTACCAATGTAACCGGATTTTTAGGAGGTTTAATCGAAACTTCACACAATAACAAGGTTTTAAAATCTGACAAATGTATGGAATACCTTATACTTAATTTTGCTGGTGATTTTAGGAATTTTCGCGAAACCTCAGAGAAGCGGATAGGGCATAACTGAAGCCATGACAGCCAGTTGCTGTTTATTTGGGCTAAGAAAAGCCCTCTCTAGAATAACTGAGGAGATTATGCATTCCGGGACGAAATCCAATTTTTATAAAGCTTATAGTGATAGCCTCAGTCGTTCGGTGAGAAAAATTCGACATAAGGTCTTTGGTACTATGTTTGTTCAAGGGTTTTGGAGGAAACGATGCAAGGAACATCAACGCTTCACTGTGACTTTAATCGGAACGATTGATCTTTATGGGCCTATTATGATACCCTTCGGAGGGTTAGCCAGTTTTGCGGCTCACTCTCACGTCTTCCCTTCTCATGTTCACGCAAAGATGTCCAGCCAACCCTACGTACTCGAAAACCTGCCAAAATTTAAAAATTATACAATATCTTGGATGTAGTGGCTTCGAAGTAGTCTGTTCATCAATTGACCGAGATACGAGAGGTGACCGAGTCTCTTTGTCACCGTAGCCGCTTCTTATTCCTTTCTTTTGTTTTTGTTTCATGCATGGCTTCTCAGAATGTTATGGCCCTCAATGGCCTACTCGCCTTACAACCTTGACGGAGGTGATATTTTATACTGGAGAAGTTTGGTTCATTCAGCTGTAATACAGTCTCGTTGATAAGTCACAAGTGATCATGCGAGTCTTGCATTCCACTCATTCCCAAAGGTTGCAAAGTGTTGGTTTAATCGATTGAAGTGCCTGTTCTTGGCAAATTGCAGACCTTTTCCTTGTCACTTCTTTGGCCCGCTCGTTGCTCAATACATTCCTGTGCAGAGAAAATAAGCAATTATAGTATGCCGTGAGCTAAGAACAAGATTACACAATGATCAACAGCGGAGCAACCGTTGATGACGACATCAATCATCGTGTAAGCGAAATGTAGGGTGGATGAAGTGGCAGGAAAACTCTGACATCTTCTGTGACAGAAAAATGTCGTCTACACCGCGGTTGTGCATCCGGCGCTCACATACGGTTCACAATGCTGAACAATGTACAAAAAGTATGAGGGCAAGTTGACAGCAGCTGAGATAAAGTTGCTTCGCATGACAGCAAGAGTAACAAAGCTTGATCGAATTTGAATTTTTAGAATCCGAGGAACCGAGGAATCACGTCAAAGAACCCATCTCTAAAAAATTGGAGCACGACCGACTCAGTTGGTATTGTCATGTTCAAAGGAGGGATCCCACGAACCCCGTCAAAAACGGCAACGCCAATCAACGTTCCCTTACAATCGCGTAAAAGAGGCAGGCCTAAAAACTCCTGGATCACACAAATGCAGAAACACCAGCATCTGATTGGCCTCAATGATGAAGTGATCCAAAATCGGGAGGCCTGCAGATATTGCTTTAGGTCGAACCGGTGAACCCCGCAGGCGGACCGATCATAATCTCGTCGTGAAATGGAGAGAAGAAGACAAGATTACACCACCAGAATTATTTTGGGGTTAAGTTCCCACTTCGCGAGCTTGCTGAAGGTGCCGTATAAGGTGAATGCATAACTCTTTAAGATAAAAGACATGATTGATGGCTAGGATTGTTCTATTTCCACTCGGTCGTGAGTATTGGTGCAGAACAGATTGAGCAGATATAGACATAGGAATACGCCTCGATATTTCTTTCAAGTTATATGTTAGGTTAGGTTAGGTAAGGTGGCTGCCGTGGCAAATGTCAAAGGTCGATTGACATACAAAAGGACGGGTAAGGGAGAACCGGTTTTTCAATGGGTGAACTAGGAATACCCGAATTGTCCATTCAATAGTTGAGAAAAGGATAAGCATGATGTGTTACAAGTTGCAATCGAAACACAAACCTTTCTGCTTACTAGATGGGCGCAAGTTGAGGTCACTAATTGAATCGAACTTTTGATCAGTCCCGAGTATATGGGAGAAATGCGTACAAGTAACTGATACTGTCCAACCCCTAATTTCGTTGCAATTGGTATTCCTAGGGCAGAATCGAATCGACTTCTCTCTAGATCAAATAAAACAACAGACTGGAGTAAGTGATGCAATCGAGCCTAAGACTGCTGTAAAGCAATCGAACGAGTATTTGCTGATATGACAAATGTCTCCGTTGGATCGATAGATAAAATCCTAGAATAAGCATTCACCACCTTGCAAGCATTAGTCTTCTTCTTCTTCAATGTCTCTGCAGTTGGAGGCATTCATAGATACCTAAAGAATAGTGACCAGTGATTATCCCCAAAACAGAGCTTAGTTTAGTCGTAGATAGGCTGATTTTAAACATATTTAGAGCTGCTTTGGTCAAGACATAAAATCGACTTTCTTGAAGATGGAGTAGGCTCTCTCCAATTCCATGCAAATCTAGCACACACAAGGATCATTTTTGATGGATTCTCTCAGATATGACTGTAATCCTTCACTATGTTCCATGAATTAAATTGATCTAAAAATTACAAAATAAATAATCCTGACTAAACGCACGCCAAATGTTTAATTTGTCTCTTTCTACCCAAGCATTATTCAAGCGCGTATTTACACAATTTTTCTAATATCCTTCTGAAAGCGATTGCTTTTCCTAATCCATCAAATACATTCAGAAAAAAAGGACCCTTCTTAGATGATTTATATCCTTTTTAACTTGACTTTATATTTCAATAGAAACAGCGCCTTTCTCACATCCTTCTTCTGATTTATGAATTCGTCTTCATATCCAGCCGAGTGTCATCCATTTATTCATCACCACCAAGGATATTTAATACGAAAATGGACTAATATATATTTTTTTATTATTATTTCTCTTTCCTCGCCTTTTTGGTGTTAAAGACGTGGAAGAAATTTTATCTGTTTGTAGAATATTAGATTACAAAGGACAAAGAGACACTATTTGTGTTTTGTTGTCCTTTAAAGCAAGCACACAGTTTTCGTAGAACCTTGAAACAAATTTAATAACCATACACATCGCATTCGGATGATGCACTCGATTATCCTTTGCAAAATTTCGATAAGCATCTTATCTATTGTCGTTTCGAAGGATATTTTGTATGAAGTTTTCCCAAGCAAAAGGACAAAAAGATCGCATCATCACCATAATCTCAGCATACTGCATGAAATCCCTTCGCAAGGAGATATGCAATATGCAAACCATACATTCAGGAAGGAGCAACACAAAAATTAGTATTCAAAGAAAGTTTTTCAGTTACTTCGAATGCAATAAGGAGCGAGTGAGTGCATTTGGGACGGAAATGTAAATGAAAATGAAAATGAAACTGGAAAAGTTACTTAACGACTTTCAAAAGGAAGGAGCTACTTCTTCTACTCTTCTATATCTTTGCTACTTTGTTTATCAAGGTTTCCTTGAAGTGTCCCTCTAATCATCCCCCATTAATGGGATTGAATGATTCTTCGAATAAAAATAAATAAATCTCATTTTTATCGTAAAAATAAATTTCCAATTCTCCCCAAACGCTGTCCCCTTTTTTTTTTGCAAAATCTCAACCACTCATCGTAAAAAAGGACACATCTCTCGGCAACAATTGGCTGAACTACCCAAACCGAATTCAATACAACAATCTCCAAAATAACACGTTAACTACCCCAATTTTGTGTGTGTTTTGACTTTATGGGCACCAAATGGCCTCCCAATAATTGTCGTCCTTTATTTTTTTTTTATATCATCCACGTATGTTGAAACGACTAAAAGTGTCCTTAAGTTTGGTGTGTTTTCGGTTCGTTCTTCCCATTTGAATAGAGGGATAATACCATCGAGGGAATCATAAATGACCAACAGTTTTTGGAGTGATATTTTTCGGTCAGAAACAGGACACATTTTGTTCAAATGACCTCTGATATATGTATGTAAAACATATAATATGTATCTTCCCCTCCTCAATGAATTATGGACCCCATCGGGACGAAGCTACGAATTCGGTTTTACACAAAAGAACGATGGATGTCCTTTGACACTTGATTGCATCGCCGTTCTGTTTCAATGGAGAAAATCTCCAAAGACGAACGATAGATAGATATCCCTAAAATTTATGAAAGTTTGCATGAAATTTTTTTTTTTAACGCGCACAGTTTTTCCCCTAACAAGGAATAAATTTAATAAGAAAATGATAAGAGATTTATTTTTTTTTTCACAAGTTCATTTTTTCAATTCACCTGTTTGATTGGTTTTGATGATGATAGCAAGTGATGTTGGCCTCACATTCACCAGTTGGGGGTAGATAAATGGAGTCCTTAACGGCGATGATATTTTCGTATAAATTGGACGTCTGTCCTTCTTTTCACTCGATGTCTTTTCTGCTCATCTGGGAATAGAAAAGACGAGGGGTGTTTTTTTTTTTTGTACAGTCTCCTTAAAAATTTGAGTATGAAATTTATTGGTCCGGACCGGCGCGGCGCGGCGTCCTTTGGAGATTGGATATGTAGCATTTTAAATCATCATCGTTTTAAAGGCACGTCCGATGCCACAAATCGGTTATGGATACCAACTACATAGAATTGTATAGCCCAAAGTCACAGTGTGAATTTAGAACATCAGAAGAGAGGAAAGCTCAAACTCTATTTGCATTACCCCGCAAGGCATTCGCATTCACATTCACATTCACATTCGCATTCGCAGTCGAATGAATTTGCTCTGATACTCTGATAGGATTTTCTTCATCTCTTTATAATGTGACATGACGCTGCTGGTACAACTTGTCAACCGCTGGCAATGGCAAAGTCAAGTTCTTGAATAATTCATCGTATTTAAATCATATTCAATTTTCGCAATTCAATCAAATGGGATTTCCACTCTGTGTCAACGAAAACTGATTCTGATTTTCATGGGATGCGATTAGATTGTTCCCGCTAGGATACGAATGTCCTTCGCGTTATTACTTATGAATTTTAACCTAAAATCAACCAAAGATTTAGCACTCTACGTGTAAAAAGGAAAAAATTTAATGAACTCTGCGATGGGGAGTAGTGATCTCCCGCCGTGTTCGTGTTAAGACTCAATAACGATGTCCTTGATAACGATGATGATGATGATGATGATGATGATGTTGGGATTTATACTCCTACGTGTAGTGACCTTTTCTAGTGACTTATTTACATTAATGGTCATGTTTCTTTTGGTGAATGGTAAATGTCCTTTTTGTGTTTGTCTGGTCGTTTTATTTTGTTTCAGACATCAATGATTTCACTGAACTTGGTGTTGGGCAGTACTATTGCATGCGATTGGGGACGGACATGAAGTAATTAGTACGCCAAACATTGTTTGGACTGCTCTTTAGAAATGTTGTTGGTCTTGGAAAGAACACTGTTTTGACGACCCACCTCATCACCTGGGAGTATTGCGTCGGTATCTGAAAACAGAGCAGGTCCTGACTGGCATTTTGGGTAATTTTATGTCGATTTTTATTGCTCTAACTGCTGAAGCTGTATAGCAAGAGCAGAATCGACTCCTGTGAGAAAAGCACTGACAGTTGAGGAAGGGTGAACGAAAATCGATATTAGAAAACATGATGACTCACAGATTTCGTCAAATGGGTATCTTAGCGAATTTTTTATCCTTGAAAATTTGAAATTGTCCACGTTGAAAGAAATGTAAAAATTATTCTTCTTCGTTTCCTTTATTCGAAGAGGTTATACCGCTTTCATTTCATTGCAGCCCTACTCGTTCGCCGGTGGGGTTCGAGATGATTTCTTGGTCGTGAAGGGTATTTTCGGATCTTTGAAACTTCCAATTCGATCGGTGTACTGCTGCTATCATGCGAAGCATCTTCCTTTCGGCTAATTTGCCGTCAAACTTCTGGATCATTGTCCAACTCTGCGAACCGTTTATGAGCGGCGCGAGATGAACAACCGCGGTGTAGAGCCTTTCTTACTTCATTTTAGGGGCGATCTTAAAGTCGCAGAAGTTGTGTAGAGGAGTTGTATCCATGTTTACGGTAGCTCCGTGGTCAGCTTAAAAGAAGCTGAACTATTAAGGAACCGTCAGCTTTCCTTCAAGCATGTAATCGAGGACAGCACTGAAAAGCAAAGACCTGAAGGTGCTTCCTTGGTGCACACTGACTTTGATTGAGAACTCTTCTTTAGTTTCAGGAACTCCTCATTGTCTAAGCACTCACCCACATGTTTTTTTTTTATTTCAAAATCAAGCAACGGCTTATGCAAATGATTTAAGGAATCAATATGTTTTTCCTTCCTTCCATCATGGTATGTAACATTAGCTTGATATTATGGTCAAAGTTATGTCCTTTGTCCAAAGGAAGAAGATAACTTTCACTGATTAGATCGCCCCACATGTTTTTGTTTGGATGTTAGAATCATGACCCATCTGGACCCGATGTCTCCCATCTCCATCTAAAACTCATCTACTTAATTCTCATCCTTCAGAATTAACGACGACTGTAGCGTTTTTCAGGTGGAAATAGCAGGCATTAGCAGGCTGCCACGGAACTGAAAAGGCAGTGCTTTGCAGACAAGACAATCACCATCTACTCTGACAGCCAATCGGCCATAAAGAAGGCCATGCAGTCGGATGTGGTGAAATCAAGCTCAGTCGTTAGACGAGATATCATCTAACAGCTCAGTAACCCTGTGCTGGATACTTGGGCACGCTGATATCCCGAAGAAACGAAGAAGAGGACAAGCTCGCGAGATCGGGATCAGAAATGAACGCAGCAGTGGCACTCGAAGAAACAAGCACACCGATCATTAGAACTAACCTACGTTAGACACAACTCGACGCGTGCAGACATACCAAAGAGCTATGGCCAGCAGCTAACAAACAGATCGGAATTCATGATCGGGCTAAACCATAAGGATATCCGAGTATTAAAGGGAGTCCTCATGGGGCACTGAAATGTGGGTCTACATGCGGAACGGCTGGGCATAATGCACAACAGGGACGTTAAAGAAATTCAATCTGTTCACCTGTTATGCGGATGTCCGGGCCTAAATAGCGTAAGGTTTATGGCCCTCGGCAGGTACTTCTATGACGAGCTGGAGGATGTTAGCAAAGTCGAGCTAAAAGACCTCCTAAAAGACCTATACAAATCAGGATGGTTCTAAGAGAGCGACACTTCGAGCCTCTTTTATACGTTCAGGTGTTTCTGTTTCGAGGAAGGTCCCCCAAAAGGACACAATAGACCCAACTTCCCGATCTGGGTGAGTCGTGACTTCCGCCAAAAGAGTATCTACCAACCCACCTACCATCCAAAACTCAGAGGGTGGCTCGTCCGACCCACCCGCATTTCGATTTTTGGTATAGGTATATAAAGGTTTTTCGAACTTCTTCGACCGTAATGCCGGTTTCTTCTTCTTCTTCATAGTACCGCCACCTGTTTATAACTTTGTCATCATCTACTAGATGTTTAAAGATGTCCTAAAGATGGTTGTGCTCGGAAACTAATCTCAAAACCGTATCAAAAGTGTCAAAGCCAAATTCTAAAAATTTAGCATTATTTCCATTCTAAAATCGAACAGCCTGGGGAAAGTGTACTGAAATTGGGTGCTTTTTAAGCTTTTTAGGCTGGCTCTCCTAAGTAGAGGCTACAAACAAGCTTTCTTTATGAAAGAGCAAGGATTAACCAATGCTCACAATTAGCACCATAAGCCGTTTTTGTTCTAAGTTCATTTTGACGACAAATTTTGTTTATACTTTTACTTTTCTCCCTTGCCATTGAGCCTACTTCACAAAATACCGAATACATGTAGAATTCACAATCTACAAAGCAAAAACAAAAAACCCCACCGCCTTCGGTAGGTACTTTACAAGCGACTAAAAATCCACAGATTAAATCTCACAGCTTTTCTCTTATCTGGTCGCGCATGAAGTCTCAAAATATATAAATACTCATCTGCCACCGAAATTATCATCACAAGTCGGCAGCTAGTTCTCGTAACTAAAAAGTCAATACAAAACTGATAAACACAGCTCTGAAAAAAATCAATCATGAACGTCAAAGTTATTCTTCTATTTATTTTCGCCTTGATTGCTGCCGCATCAACTGGTATCGAGGCGAGTCCAAAGGAAGCCAAATGGGGTCATGGTCATGGATTTTCAAGACCCAGAGGTAGTTCAAGTCATGGAGGCCCCAATCCAAGACGGCGTTTTTAGAACGAAATATTCTTAATATTTTATTTCTAATTTTTGTTGATTATTTATTTTGTTATTAAAGAGTGAATGAAAATTTAAAAAAAAAAATGGTTTATTCTTTTTGTAAAATTTTAAAATTTTGTTTGAGGTCGTAGTCGCACTCCATCTTAGGCAGATACCTACTTCCTTTTACTTTCGTAACTTATGCGACTTCTTGAGAAATCCAAGAAGGCACTTCCGTGATAAAGAGCTTTGATGTTCGCCAATCAAGCTTCAAAGACAGCTTTATTAATTATGTCTAGTACATTTATCTATCTCGCTAGACACAGAAAAATGCCGCAGACTTCCGAGAGACAGTCGGTCGAGCTATGTAGTTTGGTCTGTCTGCAGCCCTAAGAATTGTGCGCCACCATTGGACGCCTTAGTACCGTGATTTCAGTATGACCCAGAACCCAAAACGAGATTGAGAGAGTTCAGTCGTCCGACAGAAATCAAAGGGTTCTTGGAACACTAACTTAAGAGTGGATAAAGGATTAAGCAAGGCTCTAAGTGCATCTTTTCAGACACAAATACTCCATAACCATCAAAATAGCAAAGATCTTCGCTTGGATGGAAGACCGATGCTTTTATTCCTAACGATGAGAAAAGGCTGACGATGTTATATTTCACGAAAGCTACAGCATTGCACCTGAACCCTGACAGGTTTACATCCGTGAAAAAGCAATTATATCCCCTGTCCAAGTTCCGGTATCATTGCATCAGATGGCATTAAATACGGGTCGTAGGAAATGGCTTTCAGGGTTGCTCCCATGATATAAATATGGAAACGTGGAATGTTCATCAGAGCATCTAGAGCAGCGCAGGGTGTGTTAGGGAATAATCCACCTTTCCGGATTATTGGCAAAACATCGGCCCTTCACGGTTCCCCACAAAAAAAGTCAAAAGGGGTCAAATTGCAGGCGGCCGATTCGCATCGCCAAGACCGCTAATAACATTATCTGGGAATTTGGTGCGCAAAAGATCGATTGTGGTATGGGCTGTGTGAAATAAATTATAGTAAAGAAAAAGTCGGTAACGCCCACCGTTAAACGAAGCATTGTTCCCAGCCGGATTTTCGAAGAAAAATTGTCTAATGATGCCACCACTCCACAATGCGCACCAAACACACTCTCGTACGACGACGGGAACCATGAGTGTTGTCCACTAGCATACCAGTCCCACGAGCTTTTTGCACAAATTTGCGTACAGCAGGCACCGTGGGTGCTTCATTTCGGCCAAAACTTCTTTTCAAAAAACACACTCTTTGGGCCACACAGCACTCACATTGGAAATAAGTTTCCAATATTCTCAAAGTTGTTCAAGCGTAAAGCTTTCTGTCTAGATTTCCAGCGGGAAACAGCTGTCAGTGTCAAAATAACCTATGATTGAAAAAGAAACCACCAGATGGCCCGCCCTTTATAAAATGCCATTCACTCATCGTCGATTGGATTTTCCTAGCAATATTTTCGCAGTGAATCAATTTTCGCATATAACTCGGTTTCTTGTTCGTATCACTTGTGCCCCAATTTTATTTTGCGTCACTGACCAATGTCAAACCTTCGCCTTAAAACACATATCGTGGGGGACTAACAATGTATACACAGCAGAGCAGCAATTCAGCTCAGGGCAATGAAAAAAGGCAATCAACATAAAACCAAGCTTTACTATTTCTATTATTGCTCAGCTTGCAAAAAAACGTAGAAAATGTTCGACAGCTTAAAAGACTACTACTCTTTGTATTGCCAATAAAAAAACCTGCTAGCAGTTCAACTTTCTTTAATATTAATAAATGATTTTAGCGACCTATAGTTTCAAAGACGTTTTCACCCACATTTTCACCCACTATTGAAAAACCCTGTATTTTGGCGTATTTTAAGCCATTATGTAAGGCTAATTAACTTTAGATGATCCTCGGAATTATAAATCATTAAAATCCACAGAGGGACGAACCCCCACAGAACAACCCCCACAGAACAACCCTAGAGCTGTGTCAATCGTGATTGATTCGATTTTTTTGCAATCACATAGTCACGTATTAGTCATTCACAGAGGCAATACTTTTCCCGCGTCTTTTCCGGCTGGTTTATGTGTCTTGATATGCCACTTTAAGAAAGAGCGAAACAAGTATAGTTCTGCAAAAACTCTTACAATCCATCTGAATCTGTCTGTCTCTATCGGAATTAAACTCAGTGAAGGATGACTGGGATTTCTGATTGTATTGAAATTGAATGGAGCAAAACAAGACTTGTATCTTTCATTGAATGACAGATTGAAATGACTGATTCATTTTTTTAACCAATACTTGACTGATTCAATCATTAAATTTGAACGATTTACACAGCACTAGTTAGAATGGTCGATAACCGTGAACTTAAGGGATTTAGAGGATTCTTTAGACCAACTTCACACAACTAAGCAACAAAATGGGAGCGGAAGTAAAGTACTTTTTCTTTCTGAGTAAACTTCAAATCGTGCAACAATATGTCGAAGGGAACAGCTATTATACCCAAGAGCTTTGGTAAGGTGGCAGAAGTGACGGCATGGCAGCTTTTTTAAAAATCAGTTTGGCGAGGGTTGATAAAGGGTCCGCCAACTAACGTTTTTTTTCTTTTTCAACTAGTGCTTATTTCGCGAATGGTAACACTTAGCTCATGTCTGATTTGACAGATAATTAGTTTTATCCTTCCGCTGAATGAATATGGTTGTGTATACGCTTGAACAACGCTGGGAAATATTGCGACATAGTGACATAGAGAAGATGCCGATTTTGCCAAAAAAATCATCTTTTCAGATGAAGCTCATTTTGATCTTGGCGGGTATGTAAACAAGCAAAATTGTCGCATTTGGGGCACAACAAACCCGCACGCATGCATTGAAAAGCCGATATACCCAAAACGAGTCACTGTTTGGTGCGGATTTTGGTCCAAAGGCCAAATGTCTTCGAAAATGTGCAAGGAGTGGCCGTTACAGTCAATGGCGATCGTTATCGGGCCATGTTGAACGAATTTTTGTTCACAAAAATTGAAGAGGAGGATATTGGCAACATTTGGTTTCAACAGGACGGCGCTACGTGCCATACAGCCGAAGCTACACTCGATGTTTTGCGCCCTGTTTTTGAAGATCGCATTATCAGCCGCAGAGCTGATGTCGTTTGGCCACCGCGGAGCTGCGATTTGACACCGTTCGACTATTATTTGTGGGGTGCCGTAAAAGATAAGTGCTATGCCAGAGACAATTGACGCTTTAAAGGAAAATATTCGTGAAGCCATTGGTGAAATACAGCTGCACACAATCGATAACGTGCTTAAAAATTGCACCGATCGTGAAGGCTACTGCATGGCCAGCCGAGGCAGCCATTTGAATGAAATTATTTTCCATTAACCGGAAGGATTGTACTTTAAAAAAAAAAAAGTTATTTGGCGGACCCTTTATGTTCTCTTTAAACCTTCATTTAACCTTTGATACTACAGCCTGTACATAGCAACCAAGACAATGCCTCAAACATTGACACAACGACAGAAAAAAGTCCTTCGCAGCATCCACTTTAAGAGCATTATACAATTGAATTGTTAATAACAACATTAAAGCCTCGTTTAATATTAAAATAACTTTATGCAAAATACGAGTTGTTCTAAAGTTGATGAAATAAATTTTCAATCTAAAATCTTCCTTCCGGTTCTCTTACCACCGCTAATGGAATGTCGAAATCAGAATAAACACATCTCCCAGCGATAGCGATAAGAGCATCTCTCTCCCACAACCGACACACGATGGAATTTATGTTTGAATATATTATTAGCCCAAGCACTCGAACATTAACGACACCAACTTCCAGATATTGAAATAAAACATCATCCGGCTATACTATGTACTTTATTCATTGAATTTTTTTGCTGGATATAAAATCCCTTTGAAAAGAAAACGCGCCATCTGAAATATTAATTCAATAAGAGGCTCAAATTTATTGCGATAAACTTCATCGACGCCCCCATCTCGACGATCGATTTAATTGAATTACAAATGAGTTTAGGAGACTAAAATGGATTACCAAGTCGTTATAGCCTCCACACGCACTTCATTTGAAATGCTACCAATCCATGGAAAGTTCATTCCAGAGTTCAGAATACCCCAACCCATTGATGTCATTGATGTAACTTCAAGAAAATGGGCTCATTCCGTGTGTGTTTTTTTGCCTAACCTAACTTAACCTTATCATGCAGAAAATATTTCCTTTCTAAGTTTATTGAGCTTAGACTTAAAAACTCCCTAGCGGTTGTGGAGAGTTAAAACTGATTAGCTATATTCGAAATACCTTTAACCACCGTTTGGTCCAGCTGGATACTTGTGCCAAAGTTGGTCCATCAAATAGCTAAATTTTGTTCTATTTTAAAGTTCCACAATAATAAGACAAAAATAAGACAAAAATAAGACAAGCTCTTCAGTTCAATATTCATCTTTGCTGGGTGCCGCTACAGGGCTGATAGCTGTAGGGCTTATGAACTTGCTAAATTAGGACTCACCATACCTTTCTCACCTAATAAAGGACACAAACATCAGGTGGACAAGTGGAATCACATGTCTAGTGACAAAAAAGATCTGCTTTAAGCTGGATTTTAAACTCTCTATACACTACTAAAGGTGTCCCCACTGGACACTGTCTTATAGGCAAACATGCAAAAAGACTTAGTTCATTCTTAAATGACTCTTGCAGAAGCTTTACGGACCTGCTGATTTGTACATGCGCTGATATCTCCAGAAAATGGAAGCTCCATATCGAGGCTTTCTTACAAACATTTACATCAAACGTCTCCTTCCTTTTACCAGAAGCTATAATTGGTTCAACGAGTAGGGAGGAGCTTTATCCTAGATCCCTGTGGTATCACAACGAACCAATACTGGTCTAAGTGTATCGGTCAACCACTTCAAGCTACCCTAACCTCCTACCCTGGTGTCTAGAGGACCCGGAGTAGGAGTAGGCCTACTGAAGTTTGATGAGATTATGTTAAAGGGCGCCATTCTCACTTTCTCGCTTAGTTTGTTCATCGCGATGGAACCCACAGCAGGGTTTATTTTTATAAATCAAACAGCCTTTTAAACTGAAGTTTAGTTTTAATAAATATTCATGACAGAACACTGCCCAATTTTAGATGACGCGAAGGGGGCAGATTAGCACAAGAGATTGGTTAACAAAAACACAGCTCCTTTCACCAAAACACACTTCATCTCATTCTAATGATTTATTTATTTCTATTTCTGCTTATTACAGTCCTCAACTTGTTAAAAACAATTCATCGTAGGAGAGCTTACTAAAAATTTTATCCAGAATTTTAACATTCGCTTTAACAATCTGCTTGACGAACTCTGGATTGATTTCATCCGACAACAGTTGCCAATTCTCATTCATCACCTTGAGTATATTGTCACCAAGATTCTTGTCATTATTGAAGAGATTAGCCAAATAAATATGCATGCTGAGAACAAAAAAAAAAAACAAACACAAAAGTTCAAATCAAATAAATTGCATAAAATTCTTCCCCCTTACCTATTCGGTTTGTTCTTCAATTTGTAAACATCTGACTTGAGATAAGCTTTGCCATCTCTCATCTCAACCAATGGCTTCATTTGAGCCTTTGTTTGTACCATTTTTAATGTCAATACCATTTCACCTTCGCCGGTAATTGGTAGAATTAAGATCTTCCCCGACACTTTGTACTGCCCTTTTATTATCAATTCAGGGTGTACACTTTCAAAGTCAAGCTTAGTAATATCTTTGGGATCATTTGTAAAGCCACTGAAATTATTCAAAACAACTAATAACTGTCACACGGATAGTTGGAAAACGTCAAAACGCACTTAATTTTCGTAAAGTTCACTTTCGAATTTCCATGAATCATCAATTGTGTCATTTCTAGATTTAAATTCACCTGACTATTGGGATTGCCCAATATTCGGATATCATCTATTGGCATCGGATCGATAGGGTCGAGAAATAATTCCGGAAATCCATTCGGATAGGCGCGGACCACTTCGTTGCAACGTTTCAAAAGGCAATCATTATCAGTGGGTTTGCAGCGTCCAAAGTCATTCGCTATAAATTAGTATCTAGATAAATTAATGCGATTCAGAGTGCACACGATTAAAAAATAACTTACGAAGGTTATGACAATCAGAATATCGCATGGAAGTAGTACATAGCAAAACGATCGCTGTGAATAATTTCATTGAACTAGACATCATTTGTGAAATGAACTTGGTGAAATGAAGCGCGCACTAACTTTACAAGCGGACTTTCAAGTTTCTTAGCTTGCAACAAACTGATGTTAAACTTTGAGAAACAAGCTGATATTTATAGCATTTTCTTGTATGAATTAGTGAATGTTTAAACACGATTTGAAATGATTAAATGAAATACTATATTTTAATTATGTATCTATTCAATCAAGGAAAGTTACATTTGTTCGCAGCTCAGTGCAAACTGGGCACAAGTATGAGTGCGCGCTTTGATAAAAAAGACTTCAAAGACAAAGCCCTTTTAATTTGCTTAAAATGTAGATTTCAATGAAAGTGTGAAAATTGGTTTTGTGAGACTTTTAAGTGATGAGCGGTAGAAGCCTCTGAGAACGTAGCTTGAATACCATTAAAAGTTGGCAGAGACGGAGCTATAGAACAGTAACTATACAGATAGTCGAATGAAAGGAATGAGCCAGCCAAAGCCAAAGTCATGTAGGCGTCATACATATTAAGCCCGCCTTTAAAATTCACATTTTCGAGAGGCAACAGCGCTGTAGTTGAGAGAGAATTCTGTCACAATTTTTACACATTTTTTGGGGGCTTAAGTGGTCAGGAGATCAATTACTTAACCTTGGTTTGATGGTTTGAGTCCATCCATTCTACTTACTGAAGCATAGCACTTCTCAAGGATGTGAAGATCCAAAATTAAATATACTGGGAAATGTCAACTGAAACTTTACTCTCGATTTCACCTTTAGCACTTCCTGTTTCTTCTTAAATCAAGGGTTTAAAGTCTCACTTAACTCGTAAGCAATCAAATAAGTCGGAGTTTTCTCCACCACCATTAACCTTTAAATAAAATTCAATCATCCTCAAGACTTTGGATTTACAAATTAAAATTTACAGTGAATAGTTTCGGAAAGAAATGTCACCACTTCCGCCCTATGCGGCGCGCTGTTTAAAGTTTCCCGTACCAAAGTCTGTAGCTACTTCTTTATGTTTGCGTTTCCGTTCACATCGGTCAACTTGAAGCCCCGCTCCATCATTCAAAATCCGCCAGGCTCTTATAACAGCTGCTGCCAGAGTATCTATTTCGTACAACTTTAACTACAAATGTCAAGAGGAGAGGAGAAAATCAGCTTTCAACAAATTTCTAAATGAGGAAACAACTCCGAAAGAACACGCACATGATTTGTTACTAAGGCACTTTCTGTGGGTTCTGGCTACTGCACAACTGAAGCTATGATTAGACCATATTGCGTGTTCTTATTTGACCATTTCTTTTGAATATATTAGACTGTGTGACTCGCTTTTCCTAAAATTGGTCATTTAATCTCTGCTCCAGACTGGAAGTGTGGCAAAAACTGCTGGTAAGGTGGTTAATGGTGCGAAGAGGAGTAGTGCCAGCGCAGAAGGTGCAGACGCCACTCAGCTAAAGGAGAAGTTTTCTGCGGTTGAAAGTTGTTTTCTCAAGCTGCTATTAAAGCCCGCTCTGCTGCTACGGGTACGTTCAAAACTATAGAGGAGGCTATATGGAATCTTAGCAGGCTGGGCAGATGTAATCCCAACCTGGGTACACGGAAACACTGGTATCTAGGACAATGAAAGGGGTGATACTCTGGCTAGACAATGCTCAGTATCAGCCTTTGTCGGCCCTCAACCATAGGGTTCTGCTTATCTGTTCACAAAAGTGAAATTACTGAGAGCTTTCGACTATAGCACATCGAGTACTGACATGATTTGTCATTATGCAGGCATTTGGATGGTCCCAAATTGAGCAGATCATAATATCTGCTGGAAATGAGAAGATGTGACTTGAAAGTTCTAGTTGGCCTTGTCGCTGGTTTCAGTCCCCTCAATGAGCAGCTAAAAAGGATCAGAGTTAGAAGCTCTGGTCTACGCGAGTACTGTCTGGAAGATGATGAAACGTCGTCTCACTTTATCTGTGACTACCCCGCTTTTGCCAGATCAAGACTGCTACTCTCGGCAAACACTTCCTGTACGGATGACAATTTAAATAAAAACGATCTGGCCGCACTTCTTCGCTTCGCCAAAATTAGTGAGACGTTAAGTACCTCGAATTCCGATGTGTACTTGTTGTTCCGTTGTCCTTTTGGGCAGCCTAGCTGGAGTACAATGGACTGTTAGGTCTTAGTGCTTGTCAGCCTTGGATGACCCCACTTAAAATACAATACAATACAAGGTCTCCTGGTCATAGAGATCACATGCAGAGCTGTCGGATATACTTTCGTGATCGCAGCATTAAACACAATAAAATGACCACCTTCACCGCCACATCTCACCAAAAGATGACCAAACGACGGTTTAATATGCCAAAAACGACCTGGTCATTTGAATTTATGCTGATCAGACTATATGCCGGCATATACGAACAGTTTTCTGTCAAATATAATTAAATATGTGACCACTTGGCATACAGTCTAATTTTAACTTAAGAACTACAAACTAATCTGGTGTTTTAATTTGAATTTAAGACAGACTTAGGTCAGTTTCAGATGCTGAAAGTCATGCTTTTGTGACCCCTAAAATTTAAAGCTGTTATTGCTCGAAAAAATTAGAGAAGTTGCATAGGTAATAATTAAAATTAAAACAAATTGATTATGGAACATTTTTACAATCGCAAGTGTTATTTTTTTTTTTTTCAAAACGGTTAACGTAAAACATGTTGACAATCTACTTCAGAGCAACTATAGAAAACCTGTTAAAAAATAAACTACCGCAAGTAGTAAATAAAAACAAATAATATACCTGAATATTCTTTAATGAATCCATTAAAGTTAAGCGTTACAAAATATTATAATAAAAATATTGTAAACAGTAGACTTAGGATTATATTACGATGTCGGAAAAATGTTTTACAAGAAACCGGTTGACCAATGAACCTTCATTCATGTGGATAGATGTTGAATATACAGGGGAACATGTGTCTGCAGATCTGCATAGAGTCAGAAGCATCAGAGTCAAAGGAGAGGAGAAGATAAATCTGGTCACAGGCGTTGGCTTCAATTATGAAGATTAATCGAGCGAAGATGGCAGTAAAGTGTTAAGAAATAAAAACATTTCAGTAGAGGCCTCCAGCGAAACAAAATTAAAAAAGTTATAACCGATCAAAGTGGAAACGCGATGTTTTTGTTTGACGCCAGGGCATACGATTTAAATTTTCAGAGTCATGAGGAAGCAGCGAAAAATGGATCAAGTATGCAGTAATCTGTGGGCACTAAATTTGTAAAATGTATTAAGTTCGTGATTACTTCGATGTCTACGCATGGATCGGGATCAAGTATGCATACTGACGAGTTCGTTCGAGAGTTCGTACAAGCTACTTTGTGAGGTACTCTTGTATGCGGAGAGAAACAAAGTCCAAAAATCAGTACTTGATTCGATTCTAAAATTTTTTTTTTAACGATTATTTTTTTCGTAATCAAATAGGTCCTTATTGTAGGGCTGACTGCTTTCAGTTTCGTACTCCAAGCTGTTTAATTTTCCTTTTCAATCACCGAATATCAGCACTTAAGGTGATACAATCTGTTTGATTACTATGGTTACAAATGAAGTCTACTCGATGAACCAGTTGAAGCTATTCATGTAGCGAGAAAGACTTAAAGACTCAATATTTGTTAGATCTTCAATCTTGTTTGATTAGGGAGAGCAGGTGAAGTGAAAAATTGCCAAACGAAATAATGCCAAATTTTTTGAATTTGGCTTTATTTCGTTTGGCGTTATTTCAGGTCACCGAGAGAGCATATCCTTAAAGTTTCAATTTACACCAAGCCTCATGGCGTACTTGCTTTTGAGACAGTGCCCACAGATGACATCTATCTTAGCACCAATGTGCGATCAATTCAGAGCGATAAGACATTTGGAGATTTTCAAATTTTTGGATCCTGTCAAGTAGCTCCAAATATGTTATTGGTGCACCAGACCAGATATGAGCGTTGTACTCAAGTTTTGGGCGAATAAACGCCTTGTAGATTCTAGCCAGATCAGAAGGGGTAAAATATTTCTTTCAACGCTTAAGGAAGCCTAGACACTTCGCAGCGTTCTCAGCGACATAGGATATGCGGTTATTCTAACGAAGTTCGTCGTTAACGCACATACCGAGGATGGAAAGTCTTTCGGTTTCGGCGATGCAAGAGCCATTCATGGATAATGGCAGAGAATTAGGGGTTCGCTTCAATGACAGCAGACAGTATTGCGTTTTGGAAGCATTAAATTCCACTCTGTTGGTTTTACCCCATTTAAGTATGCTGTCAAGATCGGAATTCAATGAGCTTAACATACGTTGCCGTTCCAGTTCAACGCCCGAAGATGAGGGGCGTTGCCCAAGAAACGAATATGTAAAGCTGAGGGTACTGTCATCAGCAAGGGAATGGATTGGATTAGAAGTGACAGACAGGAGGTCATTGATAAAAATGAGAAAAAGAGTCGGAGACAAAACGGAGCCTTGAGGGACACTAGCATTTATTTGGTGAGTTGCAGACTTGAAACCGTCCAAAACGACTTGAATTGAACGGTCCGAAAGGTAATTTCTAATCCATCGATCCCAAATGCACGCATTTTCGACAAGAGAGCTTGATGCCAAACTCTGTCAAATGCCTTTGAAATATCAAGCGCAACGACCTTACTTTCACCACCACGGTGAATAGATTGGTTCCACTTTTCGGTTAGATATGTCATCAAATCACCAGTGGACCTGTTGCTGCGAAAACCGTACTGCCGGTCATTAAAAAGTTTTCGAGATATTTCATAAGCTGACGGTTTATCAGCGTTTCCATGACCTTGGAAAGAAGGGACGTTATTGCATTTGGTCAGTAGGAGGAGACAGAGGAAGATTCGCCTTTTTTTGGGACGGGCTGGACAAATGCTGTTTTCCATCTTCTCGGAAAGAGCCCTAAAGAATAGGACAGATAGAAAAGCTTACGCAGTGGTTTTGCCAGCGTGGAAGAACACCTCTTCAGAACGATAGGGGAAATACCATCTGGGCCAGCGGATTTGTGAATGTTGAGATCTTGAAGTACTCTTGCCACAGTACGGGTGCGAAAGTGGATTTGACCAATGGAGTGTTCTACGAGCTCGAGTACTGGGGGAGATAAAACACAATCTGGGAGCATTGAGCTAGCTGAAAAATGAGCAGCAAGCAGATTGTCTTTATCCGAAGAGCTGACAGCTGGAGTGCCATTGTAAATGAGTGTCCGGATAGATGACGAGGCCGAATGTTTAATATTCTTAACAAACGACCAAAAGTTTTTACTACCGGAGGGACTTGTAGTATTTTTTGCCTCAACTTTTGGTCGTAGGAGAATTTGACACGATTAATATGGGCATTGCAGTCATTTCTGGCTCGTTTGAACTTTTTCCGGTTTTTCTTAGCCCTGATAGCTTCTTTACAGATCAAGTCACACCACGCGTTTTCCTTAGGTCTGATACACTTTATCCTGTTAGAGTTTCATACCCAGGTGAATTAAATTTGTAATCATATCGGCAGCGGCATCCACGTCGTTGTTGAGGAAGCACAAAACTCCTAAAGAAACCGTTTAAAGCTTCCCAATTGGCTTTCTCGTATTGCCATACAATTCTTTTAGGAGCTTGTTCTTTCACTTTGTGGCTGGAGTACGAGAAATTCGCCGATATGATACAATGGTCTGACGAACCTAGAGGCTATAATACATTTAAAGTGTATTTATCAGGGTGAGAGGTAAGAAACAAGTCCAGAGTGTTGGCGTTTTGACCGCTAATGTCCGGTATCCGTGTCGGCTCATTTACAACCTGGGTTAAATTATTAACCTCAGCAAAGATCTCGACATACCTTCCTTCGGGTGTTGTCTGTCTAGAATGTCAAAGCCAACTTGAATTGTGTATATTGAAATCGCCCGCAATGGCGATTTCAGTACGAGGATAATGGGTTACAATTCTGTGTTTCACTTAGTGCCAAAACAGCTGGTTTATTGTGAATCGCATGGGAGTACAATGAAAAAAAATTGGATCTCAACCCACGAATATTACTCACGTCCACTCTAAAATTCCCATGCATAACAAAAAAACAAACACAAGACTAAGCTAGGCCGTACCGTGTAGATCCTGACGTCAGCTTTCCAAAACAAATCACTGCAGGTGTTATGACCATACAACGAATTGCTTTGGTCTACCAACAAAATCTACACAACGCGACCCGCTATTCGCCAAATGATACCATACCCAGCCATAGCAAGTGCACGCAAAAACATACGTCACTTGCTATAGCCAAGCAAAGCAGCAGCAAACGATAGGGAGTAGGACCACTGCACTGTACACTGATGCTGTTTTTGTTTTTGCAAAGCGCGCGCGATTAGGGTTTTTTTTTTTTGTTTTTGTGCTTCTGCACATTGTTTGCTGTTGTTTTGCGTGTGCACGCGTCGGGTGGCAGATCGTCACTTGAATTTTTTTTTTCTTGTAATATTTGTCTACCTAGGGTTGGTTCACTTAATAGCATCCAATTTTTTGAAAACCCTTCAAAATTGGGAAAAATTGGCAGTGTGGTTCCAACTTTCCTGGCTGACGTTTCTTTTAAGATGGAAGAAGACTTCCTTTATTGTCATAACTTCTGCATGAAGCAAACTGCAGTGATTGCGTAGACGGAAAGTTTAAGTCAGCCTCTAGTGTAGAAGTGGATCCCTTTCGGGAAGCACCATTATCCCAGAGTGCTCTAGAGCGAATGATGGCTTGAAAGTTTTTGCCAAATAGAAGTCTGGATTTGGTGAAGTTAACTTTTCTCGGAAGGGACCTGCAAGGAAGTAGCTCGAAGAGCTCTACTCATGCATAGGAAATTCTTTGTTCAGCCTATTGTATTACGTCTCTCGCCTTGGGACTGACAACTTGGCAGAGTCTTCAGAAATAAGGTCAGGTAAGAGAATATAAGCCGACTCAGAATTTTTGTGTTCTATAAACACTGTCAGCTGCCGGGGATGCTGGCCCCTGACAGGGTTGCTTCAGACGAAAGACTGATAAGGACATCATATAAGTCGTCAAAAACTCTACGTTATAGTTCTTCAGGGAGTACACATGCAGAATAAAATCCTACTGCTAAGCTAAGGTGTTGAGGTCCCCCGCACCGAGGGTTGTAAGGCCACAAAGTGGTTAAAGAAAACTGGTTGTGAACGGTCCGCTCCGATGCCCAGGTATAGTGGTTTATTCTAAGTGCATTATCCCGCTAAGACGGCTCTACCACGACTTAATTTCCTTTCCGGACACACTCGTGGTTACAAAATGTTATCCTTATGTTTTTGTCTAAGACAGTCCACAAGACTACCACAATGTGTCATGCGGGGCTGGAGATCCCTGTAGAGAGAGTGCTGCTGTAGCTTTTTAAACTCTTAGCTTTCAAGCTAAACTTTCTATTCAACGATGTCCTTAATACTCAGTTTCGTCGGATAAGATCATGCTGGTACCTTTAGTAGGCGGAGTGTCAATGTGTGGAATTTTGTATTTTCTGGTGAAGAGGACAAGTTCGGTTTTGTGTCGATTAACCCACAACGGTCTATCCAATATAATGGAGCTTTCTAAGAGGGTTTTGAAGGATCTTTTAAGAAACTAGCAATAGCAACATCTCCCGCATAAGCAGCTCTTTCACCACAAAGTTCATTCGTTGGCAAAGATGGCATCTTTGGTGTCCAAGGGTAAAAATCAGCGCTAAACGTGAACGGCAAAATAACTTGGCAACTTGACATGACCGGCAGTACGGTTTCTAAACCGAAAAGTGGAACCAATCTATTCACCGTGGTGGTGAAAGTAAGGTCGTTGCGCTTGATATTTCAAAGGCATTTGACAGAGTTTGGCATCAAGCTCTCTTGTCGAAAATGCGTGCATTTGGGATCGATGATACTCTTCTTCAATGGATAAGAAATTACCTGTCGGACCGTTCAATTCAAGTTGTTTTCGACGGTTTCAAGTCTGCAACTAAACGAATAAATACTGATGTTCCCCAAGGCTCCGAATGTGGAATGCTCTACCTCACTCCGTTTTTCCTGACCATTACAATTTACAAACATTTTAAATCAAAGCGCATCGGTTTCTCATCCTTTCTTCTAATCCCTCATTTCCTTAACGCCCGTGCTGTGTTACTATAACATTATAGTACGTGCAAATTATATATAAAAAAAAAAACATTCCTGACACGTGATTAGATGAATGCAGCTCTACAGATGTCCTTGTTAAATCTTTTCCAAAGCAAGTTAAGCCAAATACGACCGAAAACCACTCAACAAAAATGTTGAGTTCATGGAATTTTTTTTAAATTTTTTTTAAATAATTGTCTAGTGTGCGATAACGACGTCGGAGTAGAAATTCAATTTCTCCTCTTCCTGCAAAGAATTCATTAACAAATATTTGTTCAGAAATCTCTAGAAAAAAAGAAAAGAAATCACGAACAGCTCAAGTGGCCTTATCCAACTTCAACTAATTTTGGCTTTCAATGTCAAATGTCTTCAAATATCTATCACCCACTCGTATACGAGTATGAACTTTTCTCGCACTCGACTTCCACATGAGGACGAAGTGGAATACATACCAACAAGATTTGTAGCGAGCGCAACAAAACGCGTTAGAAATCATTCCCCAAGGGTGAGACTACTTTAATTCGGTTCTTTTCCTCGCCCACAATGTGTTGTATTTTTTTCTAATTAGTGAATTGTGTTTTGGTTAAATGGACATGTTTTTTTTTTCTTATAAATTCGTACAAAACATTTATGTTCGCAAAAAAAAAAAAAAAAATCCTCCCCTTCCAGTAGGAATAATACTGTCCTGAGGCGAATTTATTTATTTTTTTTTTTTTTTGCAAAGAACATGGTTGGTATTTTTTAATTTTGTTTTTCCTCCTAAAAGTAGAACATTTCAGACACATTTGGAAATGTGGAAATAATACTCGAGGATACAATTGGGAGAAATTTAAAACGAAGAATCTCCAAAGTATCGCACTTATGGATAAAATTAGAATTTAAAAATAACTCTCGCTGACCTAGATCAGTTAAGTTAAGCAATTCTTGAGAATTATATTTAGCAATTAAAGTCGTCAGCTCTTGTTCGTCGAAACTTAATTAAAACCGAATTAGGATAACTTTGAACTCGACGAGACTTAATTAACAAAGTAACTCGCTGTCAGATTTAAAGCAAGCCAACCGCAAGGACTTTTAAAGAGACGAATTTTTTATGTGAAATGAATCGGTGTCCCATTTTAAAGGGAATTGTTTCTGTATAAAATTATCCGAGTGCTTAAGTACCTCAATGACACGCGAATCACGTTCATTCCCTTTCCTTGAAACTATGACTGCAGTTGGGAAACGGGAGAATTTTCATTTTCATTTTCCAACTATTATCACTGCATAATGTTTTATAAATTATTTTTAGCATAGAAATTTTGTGAAAGGACACCTAGTAGTCACGTACCGCAAAGTATCTATTCTACCGAGACCGACCGTGCGGAGATTCCTTTAAATGCTGTATAGCTTAAAACAAAGGACGAACACTAATAATGCAATAGGATTTTGTCGCTGTAAGACATTAAGAACTGTGTTGCAGTTTTTACGTGGCATACAAAAAAAAATGCAGAAGGAGGAGACTTTTTTTGCCCCGGTAAATTAAGTACCGAAAAAGAAGGTTTTCGCATGTAATTACCGTTAAGTGGACGGTATTAAAGTTAAGTGCTACATTGGGAAGGTTTTAAGTGGAACATCTTTGTGCATTAACTTTGAGAATTTTTTTTTAAAAAAGGAGAGAAGAACTGTATTGGAGGGAGAGATAGTGATTTCGTTAAGTCTGGTCGTAATTGTCGAAGGGACAGATGAATGTCAATTCGATTGCTTTGGAAGTAAGGCTTGAGGTTCTTCAATTGAATAGTGTATGCGCCACGCTAGAATAATTTATTTTGGACATGTTGATGAACCTTTTAGGTTTGATAGGGAGGGGTATCGCTGCTAAATAGACCGAACTCTCGAAGAACTGTTCTCCCATCCTAAATAAGCAAAGGAGGTGTTGCAGAGATTCCGTTCCCTCCCGTGGAGAAGAAAAAAGTGTTTTTCATACCCAAAGCAGGAAAAATTTAAAGATATCCATTTGCACAAGAACATTGACAACAGCTTCCTGTATTGCGAGGGAAAAATGTTGAAACCACCCTACATTTGCAGGTACGCTTCATAGAGCACTTATACTTAACTGTCCTCATATTTAGTGGTGAACGAGTTGCTGATAAGCCTAGTAAGGAAACACTGCAGAGCGATTGCTTATGCGAATGACAATGCTATTGCCATCTTAAAAGAACCCTTTAAAAACACTCTTACTAAGCTAATAAAATGGACAGAGCGTTGTGGGTTAACCTCCACAAAACTGAACTCGTCCTCTTCACAAGGATACACAATATTCCATTTATTGAGTCTTTCTCTATTAATGGTACCAGCCTAATCTTATCCAACGAAGCTAAGTTTTAAGGACATCATTGGATAGAAAGGTATCTGGAAACCTTATATACCAGAAAAGTTTAAGAAACAAATAGGGCCTCCAGCCCCCATTTCAAATTGTGGTTGACTGTCTTAGAAATAGGGATATAATGCGATAGGTAGTCTTTTTTTGTAGTCCCGGCAAAGCCGACTTAAAGGCACTTAGTACAACCGTCTTTGCCTGAGCACTGTTCGAGACCAGTTCTCTTTAACCACTTTCGTACCATGCGCGGATAACTCAACACCTTGGCTTAACAGTAGCTTTTTAATCTGCAGGTTAAATCCCTGCAAGAATCTTGAAATGACCTAGTCGTGGCGATGCCGAATTTGGGATTCTTGAGCAGATAGTGCGCAGGGCAGGTGTCAGCACGAAAGGCACTATCTTCAACAGATCCGTCCAGCTACTGGGATACGCGGACGATATAGACATCATCGGATGCTCCCAACGTGCCGTGGTAGAGGCTTTCACGGCTATTGAAGAACAGGCGAGCTTAGTTTACCTTGAAGCTAACGATTGCAAAACCAAATACATGCTTTCAACAAACGAGGAAACATCTGTCTACCAGCTAGGACAAAACGTAATAGTTGAAAGCAGAAACTTCGAGTTTATCTACCTCGGGATTAACATTAACTCCGCGAACGTCACCTTAGTGGAGATTCAACGCAGAGCTACCCTAGGAAACCCTAGCTACTTCGGTTTGGCAAAACAAATGTGTTAAAAAGTCCTAACTTGAAGTTCGAAGTGTAAGCTATACAAAACTATGATCCTCCCAGTTCTGCTCTATGGTGCCGAGTGCTGGACGATAAGCATGAAAGGAGAGCAGATACTTAACTTTTTCGAGAGTAAAATTCTTCGAAGGATTTATGGGCTTGTGTGAGAGGATGGCGTATGGAGCAGAAGATACAACGGTGAACTCAATGAGCTGTACCAAGATGTAGTCTTGAAAGCAAAACCACGCCGACTACATTGGCTCGGCCACATCAAGCTAATGGACAACAACGCTCCAGCCAAGAGGACCTTCAAATCCCAGCCGCCAGGTTCGAGACGACAAGGAAGACCGAACCTCCGTTTCAAAGACTAACAATAAGTCATCGCGCATGCCAGAGCGCTTGGTCTAGATGCTCTGTCTCAGGCAGAGACTCTTCACGGGTCGGGAGCCCGTTTAGTAAGTAGGTAGTCGCGGTTCTCATCAGTCAGGGGCCAGCACCCGCTGCATCTGATCTTCTATTCTTTTATTGTCGGAGGTTGCTTACATTAGTTTTCCTGTGTTTCGAAGAAAGATGAGGAGCTTCAGTGATAGTGTTGATACAAATAAAGGCCCTGAGTTCTCGCACCCGATCTCATTTCTGAAGTTTTCTCCAAGATGGCACTCCCTTTGAGAGAGACAAAATGCGATAGACTTATGTAGATCCCTAAACTTCCTTTCGAGACTCTTCCACGAAACTTCCAAGTCCACATTCGATTTAAAGCTCTCAGGGATGATGCTTTTCTTCGAAGATGAAGCGCTCTACTTCCACACTGATAGATGGTTTCAACCCGAAGTTGAAAATCGTTGGAATCGCAGTTCCCACAAATGGTTAATGGTAGGGTTAGGTTGGGTAGGGTAGGTGCCGCCAATAATTTTTTTAAGAGATTTCGATGCAGTCCATTTGCCGAGGCATAGGGATATTCCAGAAAACCGTGCCCATTTCATTCGATAAGGGTTCCCTTAGGTATCATCCATATACAAGTAGGATTAATGGGTTCCTAGATCCGCATGCTAATACAATGTACCTTATTTTGTAACTGTCTCAGTCCTATGCCAACTGTCACTTCAACCTAACCTAACTTACAGAAGTCAGTTCTATAGTTTTTTAGCGAGTTTTCAAAAGTATCCTGTTAATACGCTGACGAGCACACGGAACTGGTGTCTATGAAGGATTATAAGGGTTTCAAATCTTTTGATCCCAAGCCGAACTCATTGTGACACCATCCCCGAATCTCTTAGCTGTTTTTTTTAAGCATGTAGCACCTTAGAGTCGCCACGGAGTGATGTGTTATTGGCCTCAACGGCAAAGGTTTACTGTGAGGCCTTTGTGTTTACGTCTACGTGATCGCCAGAGATCAGAGAAGCTTAGCACCGCCCGTATTCTATTACCTTCTCAATCTTTAAAAAATCTGCGAAGTTGGGTTAGGATTCGGTGCGGGGAATATTCCAGTTATGTTTGTTTTAAATTTATACATCGAACCAAATCCTTACAAAATCCACAACTGTCATTGTTTGAACGTAATTTTCCATGGAAATTTAACATACAAAGGCCTTCTTGAGGCAAACGCCTTTCAATTTTAGTGGGTCCAGTTTTGGTGTCACATATTTTTTCTTAGCTAGACCTTTGCCAGACCTGATAATCCATTAAGTATTTAACAAAATCCAAATCGAATTCAGTGAAAATTACAACTTCATACCGACAAACTGCTTTCCCTTCCCATATCGATCCGAAACTCAAATGTCAAGTCGTCCTGGTTTTTATTGATTCCCAGTTGAGCGTTTGATTCGCAACCAGAAGTTCACACAAGTTAAACAACACGACACATCCACATCCACACTCTGAAGCAAACAACTTTTTATCCCATTCTTTTTTTGTTCACCTGAAAGTTAAGTTCAATCTGTCATTGTGAGGACGAAAGTGACATGGCGGGAGGGAACAAAATCAACCACAAACACTCTTTGTAAAAGGAAATCAAAATTGATTGGTTACGGGAATCGAAGAAGGAGTAGTGTGACTAGTGAAAAATCCATTGACATATTGTGCTCATAATGAAATCAACAATCAACAATGAACAAAAGTTTCCAAAATTTCTTAGACGGTATAACTACATTTGGAAAAGGGTCTCGAAGAGAGTATAAAAGGAGGTTTTTTTTTCTTCCAATTCATCAATATAGAATCGATGTATTTTTCTTTTGTCAAATAAATTGGTTGCCAATATGTATTATGGGAAATGGAAACCCATCCATAAGAAGCCTTTTACCTATGAAGAAAATTCGATTGAAATAAATTGAGGAATTTTAATCGGGAATTTTCGTTTGATTAAGTTTTAAGCTTTGGGTTTTTTGAAAGGAAGATGAGAAACATGTTTTTCTCCTTTTTTTTTATTAATAATGCCAACTTCCAACTTATCTTTCATCGAACGGTTTTGAGTTTATCTTTGAAATAAAAAGAAAACACACTGCATTACTGCATAGATAAATCCTGTCGCTCCAGGATATTGTTCATTTTATCCAAACTATCGTCCCTTGATATCATCGCTGCATTCGTTTATGAGATAACAAAGCATTTATTGCGTTATGTTTAAGTTTATTAAACCTCGAAGCCCTCGGGCTCGCCTCGTTAGAAATGCAAAATATTCTTGCATAGTTTGAATGCTTCGTTTTATGCGAGTTATATATTCAATAAACTTCCATGCAGGGGTGAGATTGACAAGAATATCCCTGCAGAGCTTGTCGTAAAATGCGACTAAGGGGCCAGTTATAGTAGCTATCATTGAAATGCATCAATGGAACAAATCAGTGGAATAGTTGTTTCCTTTTTTTGACAAGTCGTTATAGCAATCATTGAAAAATTTCTGTCAGTGGAAGGCCACTGGTATAGTGCCTGGCTACACATTCATGGGAATGATCGTCATGTCGCATGAGACAGGTAGAACGTTTCGGTTCCAAACTATATCACTTTTGACAGAAATCCTCATTTGAGATTTGTGTTGGAAGAGTGAAGACCGAATACCGGTACTAAAGAGCACAAAAGTATTCGATTTTCCAAGAGAAATTTAGTTTTGTTTCAGATTTCAGCGTTCCCCACCATTCAAATTGCTTTCATTCTTATGAGACTTTTTTGTCCCATGAACGTGTAGCCAGGCATATAGGTTTTAAGGTTAGAGTTGATCATTGAAAGCAAAACTGACAGCTGAGAATCGAACACATCAGTGGAACGATTGTGTTTCAAATTGTAGAAACGAATATCAGCCGTTCATTGAAATCGATTTCAATCAGTGAAATAATAAAAATCGATTAAAAGAAAAGCTTAAATGAGAATTAAGTAATTTTGTTTGTAGAAAAATTCTATAAGTGATTAGCTTGTTTAGTCGTCTTAAATTACAAAAACAAAATGTTCAATGATAGCTATAACTGGACCCTAAAGGGGGGATATCAGATTAGGGCAATTTAAATATATAAGTGAGCCTAGCAACACATTTAACACTAAAATATAAAAAAACTATACGAGGATGCATCATCGCAAGGTTTACACTTCTGGAGATCACCTGAGTCGTAAAAGAAAGATCCAACAAAAACTGCACGTAGAACTGGAAGGTTCTGAAAGCCCCTGAATCAGACAAATGTAACAACATCAACATTTGATTGGCCCGTGGGTGACGTAGCTGAGTGAGTAGTGCATTCGACTACAAAGTGAGGGGATCAGGTTCAAATCCGCCCCACTACAGCCTAAATGATTTGTACACTGAAATCGGCAAATGAGAGGAGCCGCTAGGCTTCAGCTTTTGTATGGATCGTTTACGCATGTTTACACGGGTAATAAATATCCTTTATAAATACGTACTGCCCCAAAGATTCTTTCAATGCTGAGGGTATGTATATTCCTAGATAGGCTTTACTGATCCGGAGTGTGCCAGAATTGCAAGATTCAAAAAATTGTTAAAATAGGCTGAAAAGCTTCGAAGATAGGCCAAACCGCCTTTTACTCCTCTCCGTTTATTAAATAGGCTATTCTTGTAACTAAAAACTCGAACTTGAACACTGTATTTAATCTACCTAAATACGCTATCACAGGACACACGCGAGACAACTTAGCAAGCGCCTTTGCTGAGAAGATACAATATTCTAACTGAACTCATATCGTTTGTCACACTTGGCGTGCTGCATGTGCTCTCCTAGGATCATACTTATTTACCCTTGATAAGGAGGGATTAGCCTTTTCGGATATGCTATGGCATAGGTATGTCTAGGTCAACATACTTACTCGGAGGATGTTACAATTACAACGTGAAAAGAAATTGGGCGTTCCACCCCCTTTTTATGTTAAACCTTTCTCCTTACCCCACCTCGCTTCATTTTAAAACCTAAATGTACAACATATCTATCTACGAAGCAAAAAATAACGAAAATCGTTTGAATGGTTTTCGAGTTATGCATGGACAAACAGACAAACGTTGTATGTTAAAAAATTGTATGATTTGTCGAAACTTTTTAGGGATGTTGTACAAGTGGAAAAATTATAGAAAAAAACAGCTCACGAACTACAGTCAAACCTCAATCAAAATCGTATGAAAGTCGTTCGATGGCAAAAACTGTATTTGAAAAGTCAACATAGATATAGATGACTGGGGACAGCAGATATTGGTTAAGCAAGATTAATCATTAATCATTAGAAGGAGCTTGAACATGTCGAAAAAAGACTCGACTAGTGAAGTGAGATTGTTATCATCTTTAAAACTTTAACATATTCACTTTGACAAGAAAGAGTAGAAGGTATTGTAAATGTATAACCGTTAAGCACTGCGACTGAGAAACTCCTTAAACTAAAAAAACAATTTTGTGTTGCAAGAGGTCCTATTTTCGAACCTGAGAACTCACGGTCAGTAGTCTAAGACTCTGTTTTTTTGTATTTCGCCTAAGTACAACAGGAATCCACCAAAATCCCTTTACCCATGGTCAACTGCGACGTCCTTGTTGCTTGGAATTGCATTCCATTTGGGCGCTCCATCTCCGGTAAGTCGTAATTTTCGTCATTGAATAGATCCCTTAAGAACCCGTTAGCACAAACGTGGATACATTTTCCGTAAGTCCATGCTTCAGATCCATAGGGCTGAACTAGTATTATCTAGAGCTTATATAGAGTTTTCGTAGTTGTTCGAGCGAAGGACTTACTTGTTAGTTCTACATTTCAGCCCAAAGAAATAGCAATTGACAAGTGTGATTCTTCGTGATTAAGTGGTAGCAGAGGTTAGATAGACAAAGTGCCTTGCTAATACTTCAAAGTCTATTGTGGTATTCCGACCAATCATACATTTCGCCATGCCCATTTTTCTTGCAGCAAGCACCTCTCTATTTCTCGATCTCGTGGTCTTACTTTTGCCGGCCGAAGAAGCTCATAAGCTTTCTTTCTGTTCTGTTCTGCTCTTAGAGTTCACTCTAATCCTTTTCTGCAGCGCCACCCGCTGTATAGAGTTGCTGTTTTGCAGCGTATGCTTGTCGACACTCTTTATCAAACCAAACCAGGGGTTTCGAGCTTTTAATTGCTTATCGGCATCTATTCCACTAGTCTGCAGTACTTGATCCTGGCTACAAAGAACTTCTCGAGCGAAACGAGATCAGCAAAGCTTCCGGCGGCTTGTTAAATCCTCTCAGAGTATTTTCCCGTTCTTGTGGCTTTTGAAATATATCCGCAGACGATATTTTGGCTGCAACTAGGTAGTGCTCTGAGCTTATGTTGGTGGCTCGGAATATTGGGACATCTTAAATACTAGATAAATGCGTCGATCAGTTAGAGTTGGAGATCCCTATAGACCTGGAATTCAAATCCGTCTAAGAAGCTTATATTTGGATATCACCCGTTAAGTGGAACTGTAGGTGCCACCTATGACCTTCCACAGCGTTTGATTACCCTGTCGAGGTACTAGGAACCCAGCATTCACGAACGTAGGCGAGTGATGGTGAGAGGCTGAGGTGAAGCACCACCAACCTTTTGACCACCAGTCAAAATTAATAGTTTAAGACTCAATTCACCCTCAACCATAAGTCCCACAACTTTTCAAGCCTTCGCAGTCTGATTTAGTAGCAATTTTGACAAATAAATTTTGTCCCATGTCCCGATTTTTTTTCAGAGGCCGAACTTTGCACTAGATACAAGTGCTCAGTTCATTACTACGATATCTTAAAGGTGCAAAGTCAACTAATCACAAGCTCCCTCAAGTAACTTTGCAACGTGAAGACGTACTCAAAATTTGAACTAACTTCTTTTTAGTTTGCTTTTATCTCAACACTGCCGGCTGCATAGCTGACAACGAAAACTTAAAAAAGAAAATAAATTGATTCTCGGTGCGGACAATAGCAGACCACCCGTCTATCTATCAATAATTGAATCTTTTAACCGCTTTTTATGGTGAATCGCTGTGAAATGTAAATTCTTTTTTAATCTGGTTTCATGAATATAAAGTCAAAAGTGGTTGACCCCATGAAATCACGTCTGACCTTTTTTATTCTTCGATGTTAAATACAATAAAACATTTATAATGCTTATTGGGTGATCTCCCATGTCCCTTGATTTATAAGGGTGCACTAAGCTGACCTTTTAACAAATTTTTTTTTTTTTTAGCTCAAATCCCTCAGACCTGGTGCAGTTTGAAAGAAGGATTTACCGAGGTATTGAATTATTGAAAAGTTTCTCCATAAGCGATTGAGTGCATCCAAGTTTCCTTTAAAAAAAATAGACACCCATGAGCTGAAATCAAAATCACACAATTTAAAGAAATAATTCTTGATTCCAATTTAAGGATAAGACACACAATTGTTGGGAGTGGAAATGAACAAGCAAAAGTGGAGGATTTGATTTTTCAAATGAATGAATCTTAAGGACCTTTAATCCCTGGCATGGCCAAAATAATTGCTGATACTGGGCAAATTTTTGTTTTTGTATTTTGATTGATACAAAATAAATTGGAAAATGCCTTATGTGCGCTGCTGATGCGTGTGATTGATTGAACTTTGTACTTATTATGTGGCTGGGATATTTTATGGATAAATTTATTTTTTTCTTTCTTAAATTGAACCACGTACATATGTAAAGAATATCTCTGGTGATTCGCATGCATGAATTATTTTTTTATTTATATATTTTTGTCTTAAAAGTAATATCTGAAACCTGTGCGCGTCTCTCGCAAATTTACTGAAGCAATAAACGACAAAGAAATATTTAACATTGTCTAACTGGGAAAATTCATTCATCTTTTTTTTTGCTTTTTTTTTTCCTGCTCGCAGTCACAATCACAACTCCCACAGGATACGAATAATATAGAACTTTTTTTTTTGTTTTTATTATCATCCCCTTGATGGGATTTCGTACAAGTGGAAACGTGAAACATTTTATTGCTCTGGGGGCAAAGTTATAAATTTCTTTAAGTTATTTGTTTAACTTTTCAAAGAAACAGAGCAATTAGGACAAAGAAAACGTCGTTTAATTCTTCGACTTACATAAGTTGTATGTGCTTGATTGAAAAGGTATTTAGGTATTTGGATTTTTTTTTCTGTGGGTTGGTGGTGTCTTCCATGAGACACTATGAGGACCGCGCGTGCTCATAATAGTGTGAGATTCTTACTCACTAAAAAACATACTACAACTAGGCTAATGTCTATCAAGCATCTTTAATCTTAAGTATTTAATAACGTTTGTCAGGAAACAACGCAGCGGAAGCACCTGCTTATACGACGGCGCACAAGATTTCTCTGAACTAAAATCTGTAGTACAGAGTCACTGCAGTGGCCAATAACGTGAGTGTGTTTTTTACGCGTATTTCGACGTCTACGGTAGTTATACCTAGATTTTTGTGGATATCAGCGTTTCGGATATACCACGGAGCATTAACGATTTGTCTAAGGACTTTATTTTGGAAAGTCTGCAAAATGTTAATATTACTTGGTTAGGTACAACCCCCAAAGTTGTATACCGTAGATACGTCCAACCCGGTCTTAGATCTTGCTTGGTTTGCATGCTGAGTTTAGAAAATCTTCCAATCAGCCAATGCATTGGATTAAATCTGATCGCGTTTATTCTTAACATGCGATTTCCATTTCAATTTTGCAGCCAACGTCATTCCCAATTATTTAGCCTCGCGAACGGAATTTGTGTCAAGTCAATAAAAATGGGTAGATTACTTACATTTCGGTAGGTAAAATTAACGTGTGTGGATTATGTCTCGTTGAGAACAATACGCCAAGTTTTTGTCCAAGCGAATATTTTGTCGATCGCCCTGTTGAAGCTTATTTGTCGCGGACTGAATCGAATTGTCTATAGCTACAATAGCCGTATCATCCGCGAACGTTGCTACGATAGTATCATCTTCTTGCGGGATGTCGCGAGTGTACAAAAGAAATAAAATCGGGCCAAGAACGCTTCCTTGTGGAACTCCCTACGCGATTTCTTGAATTCGGAATACTCATTCCCTTGTTTAGCACGAAAGTGTCTGTCCGCTAAATAGAGAGCTTTGGATCCCATGTAATTGTTTTGGCAGAGTTATTTTTAAGTTAAAATTTTAGTCCCGTATGCCATACTTTGTCGAAAGCCTGAGAGATAATTAATTTCTTCGGTATTCAGTATAAGTTTTTTGAATATCTTCGACATTATTGGTAGAAGCGATATTGGTCGATAAGATTTTTTGTCATTTGGAGGTTTTGCTGGCTTAGGAACTATTAAAACGTCAGCTATCTTCCACTGTCGGGGAACCTTAAAAAAACTTTATCGAAGCGTTTATGAGTTAAAAAACTTAATTAGTGCTTTTCTGGGCAACTCTTTAAGAACCTGACGAGTAATAAGATCATATCCAGGAGCCTTGTTTAATTTTAGTTTTCGTATTTGATGACACAATTCGACCAGCTTATCGACATTTCTTATCAAAAAATCATCAGATACCGTGCATGAACCAGCTTAAACGTCGCTTCAAGGTATTCCGCGAATATTTTGGCCTTTTCCTTGTCTCCTTTCGCCCATTCGCCATTGTTTTTCCTGATAGGTGGCACTTGCAACTTTGGTTTTTGTCATGCCCTTCATAGTTTTCCAGAGCGAATAATTCGAATATTTTTCCGCCTCTAGGCTTTTAAGGTACGTAGAGACTTCACGATTTTTAAAATCCCGAAATCTCTTTTCAGTTTGCTGCAAAGATTATTTAAAATTGTTTTATACTGCGGAGCACGAGATTGTTGCCATCTATATCGCGCTCTTCGCGCTCTTTCTATGAGGAGTATTGTTCCACGCTGTACTTTGTAACGCTTGGATAAATTGATTCTCTTCGTCTTCGAGTTCGTATGGTGTTCGTAGAGATACCTTCAGATCGATTTTATGTACGTAGTCTTTTCTGAAGGAAAATTTAGAACAGATTTTAAGAAAAAGATTCCTTAACGCAATTGTATGTCACAAAATTTTTTAAAGATAATCCATGGTACTTTGGTGGGGAATCTTAGAGCACCTCTTTTTTAACTTTAAGTAAAAAGCTGATCATTTAAGCAAACAATGCCAAGAATAAATATAATAAATATTGAGGATTTAGATTAACAAATACTAGAGACTATATCATCGAATAAAATGAAAGCAGAAGAAGGTTATTCCTCAATACTTCTTACACGGGGCGATAAGATAATAATCACAGAATATAGCCTTAAACTAGTTAATAGACTGACTGATTGGAACTACTTTAGACAGGAGTTGGAAGAAAGTATCCATCTTTCATCAGCTATACAAACAGAAGACCAACTAGAAAAAGAAGTAGAAATATTTACACTGAATATGCAACTCTCACAGGAACAAACTAGATCAAACAAAACTCTTATCCTCGCGAAATATGTGAAATCATTACAGAACAGAGGAAAGCTAGAAAACGCTGGCAACAGATAAGGGAGTGAAGCGACAAAATCACATTGAACAGCTTAAATAATAAGCTAAGAATTTCTATAAGAGAATTTGAGTCCTTAAAACCCTACCTTTCTAGTCTTTACAGACTACTTACTCTGGAAGGCAACAAAGACAATTAAAAAACCAGATAAAAACCAGATAACTGGGCAAGAAGCAGCCAAGAACAAGCGAATACTTTTGCAGAATATCCGAAAGAGGTCTGCAAACCTTATGAAGATAAAGATTATTTAGGAATCGAAGGAAGGTGCAAAGAAGATAGATGTATTTGGCCGGTAACAGTTAAAGAACTTGCCAAGAAATTATGGAAGGCATAAACACAAAAAAGGTCCCAGGGGTTTGATTGAATTACAAGGAAAATTTTTAAAGCAATTTAGAAATGCTGCATTTAAATTAAGATACGTGCCAAGCATGTGGATGGTCGCGGAGGTAATAATTATACCAAAACCAGACAAGCCACCTAGTAACCTCAAGAAGAAGTAACCTCATACCGCCCAATATCGATACTACTAATGTTCAAAGTTATTTGACAAAAAGCTGGTAAAACGTCTGCAAAAAATTATTGATTAAAAATCGGTAGTCCCAAATCACTAATTTGGATTTAGAAATAAGCACTCTACAATTGATCAAGTGCATCCAATCACAGATAAGATCGAAGAAGCATTTGAAGGGAAAAATGTGTGCTCTACAATATTTGTAGGCTTTTGATAAAGTCTGGCACAAAGGACGGATTTACAAATTACAAAGGCAACAACAATTCTGGAGTCATAAACATCTATATATATCAGATCGTTTCTCCAGAATTGAAAAACCACGAAATACTCGCATGGAGTACCACAAGGCAGTGTGCTAGGTCCAGTGCTACACCTCTTATTCACTAGCTTCCTGCCTGGAAAAGGAGAAACCACTATAGCAATTTTTGCAGATGTCATTGCTGTACTTGCAGTTAGCTAAGGCCAAGAAATTATTTTCAAACAATAACGTTTAGAGATACGTCAAACGACGACCAAAGTGATGCCCTTTAACTTTTTAAAGAACTACGTCGACAGACAACAGACGGCTACGACATTGAAAATCAACATTCCGCTGTAAGGTAGGATGAGAAAGGAC